>CM075348.1:121407608-131407608 GCA_037693485.1 Kitagawia praeruptora
TACCTAGAAATCTATACATGCCTAACAATGATTATTCTATGCCTAGATATTATCATGCTAATGTTGATTATGATGTACTAACCCCAGGACCCTCACGACGAAAGGGTACCTATAAATTTAATTAATTTATTTTGTAGGTGTGTCTTGCTGCGAAACAAGACATATGGTATCTTGATAGTGGATGTTCAAGACACATGACCGGTAATAAGTCACTTTTGAGCAACATTAAAAAGGTAACCGCGGGAAGTGTTACATTCGGAGATAGTAGTAAAGGAATCATTATTGGAATTGGAGACATCGGGAATAGTCGATTCAAGATCTCAAACGTATAACTAGTCTCGGGACTAAGGTATAATCTACTCTCGATTAGTCAACTCTGCGACAATGATTACAAGGTAATTTTCTATACTATTCATTGTTGTATTTTAGATAAAGATTGGAAATTGGTTCTTACTTGTCCCCGAAACAAAAATGTCTACACATGTGACATGAGCAAACATGAGAATGTATGTCTAATCACTACAAACGATGACCCTTGGCTTTGGCATTGAAGATTAGGACATGCAAATATGAAGTTGATTAAAAACATATCAACAAAAGATCATGTACGAGGTATACCAAAGTTAAATTACCAAAAAGATCATACTTGCGAGGCTTGCGAAATTGGAAAACAAATTCGAGCCTCTCATAAAGCAAAGTTTATGATATCTACCTCTAGACCTCTCGAGCTTTTACATATGGATCTAATTGGTCCGGTTCCTATTCAAAGCCTCGGAGGTTGCTCATACACGTTAGTAATCGTTGATGATTATTCACGATACACGTGGACGGAATTTCTCAAAAATAAAAGTGATGCTTTTGAATCTTTCTCTTCCCTATGTAAAAAGATTCAAAATCAACAAAATAGTACCATAGTCTATATAAGGACTGATCATGGTAAAGAATTTGAGAATTCCAGTTTTACCAATTTTTGTGATGAAAATGGTATCACACATAATTTTCCCGCTCCGTTTACTCCACAATCAAACGGAGTTATTGAAAGGAAAAATAGAACTTTACAAGAAATGGCTAGCACAATGCTTAATGAATATCGTCGACCTAAATATTTTTGGGCCGAAGCTATGTCTACCGCTTGCCATATTCTTAATCGGGTTTTGTTAAGGCCTATAAAGCAAAAGACTCCTTACGAGCTTTACTTTGGCAAAACACCGAAACTAAGCTATTTTCGAGTATTTGGAAGTAAGTGCTTCATATTAAACTCGAAAGATTACCTTATTGATAAGTGGATTTATATCCACTTGGATCGTTCCATCTCGACTTAAATTGGTGTCTTGTATCTCGAGTATTGGTGTGTTTTGATTTGTTTTGTGAAAATTTTTGCAGGGTGTATCTCTAGGTGAAAGGATGGAGTTTCCAGTAGCTATGAGGTGTTTTTAAACTTAAAGGAACAAGTGCCTTAAGTTGTAATTGAAAGTTGAGAAGAATCCAGCAAGAAAGCAGAAGTCAGTCTATGCAGTGGCGCGGGCGCGCTCATAATAAGTTGTGCTAGCGCGCGGGCGCGGTGAAGGAATTTCATAAATACAATGCGCGTGGGCGCGCGGGATTTGTACTGGTGGTGCGCGCGATCGAGGCCAGGTCTGAAAGAAACTTACTGGAATTCGGTTTTAAAGAGGAAATTGCTGATTTTCTTTTCCTATTCAATATGGAAGTTGTTTTAAACGATTAGAAGCTTCTGGAATTCAATTTATACATGGGAATTGCAATTCTAATCCATTCAAGATGGGAAATTGCCGGAATTCTATTCTAATTCAAAGATGGTAATTGCTTGGACAAGAGGGCACTTGTGGCTATAAATACACACCTTGGGGCATATCAAAATCACCATCTATACACCATAATTCGTTCAGAGCACGAGAGAGAGAAGCCAAGGCGAGGATTGTGACGACAAGAAGATCTAGACATAGTTTTCTTGTATTTCTTTGTTAGTCATATCTTTTGGATGCTTGTTACTTTTCCGAATTTGTTCGCTAACCCTTATTCTATTATTGATTTATTCATCTTCATTATCTTGTTTAATACCATGCTTTCATATAATCCCATGGTGACGAAAGGTTCGATTATGAACTAATCGTTGTCATGGGATCCTAGTGGATTTATCTATGTAGCTTAGTAGTTTGCATGCCTTAAAGATTTATGTGTGGTGAATAATTGATATCCTCGTATGGTTATGCTTAATAGATAGATGTGTCGCATCTAAATTGATAATCTCTTGTGAAGTGAAAGTGGATCTTGAGATTTAGAACTTGCCATGCTAGCATAGGTTCATAATTGTTTATCAATATGATTCGTGGTGTGAGATGAAAATACTTATATTGCCCTGTGTGATCTTAATGGATAACCTGTTCTTCAACCGTTATGTTTTCAAATTCTATAGACATATAGGGTCTAAGCATAATTGGTGTCTATTCATCTTCTATCTCTTTTGTGGATGTATGTTTAGTTTGGTATGCGTATGCTGACAGGTAGCGTATACTTGTTTCGTGTTATCCGATCAGATATCAAAACCATCGCATGTATTGATTAAAGGCTGCAACTCTAAGTGAAGTAGATAATGAAACTAGGATTCCATGTTTAATCTCATATAAGTAATTCGATTTTAATTCTTGTCAATTAGTTAATTCTTAGTTTTATAATTTGCATCTTAGTTTAATTTAGATAATCAAACCCAATTTGTTACTTTTCTTAGCAGTGAATTAAAACCATACATTGTTGCATAGGCATATTTACTGAGTAAAACTTAACCAGATCTCTGCGGAACGAACTTTAATTATATTACTTGTGACTACGTGCGCTTGCGTAATTATAGCATAACAAGTTTTTGGCGCCGCTGCCGGGGATCATCGGTGTTTTATTTTTAGTTTATGTGCTTGTCAATAGTGGTCGTTAGCGGTCACTGACTCGGATTTCTTACTTTGTTTGTTGTTTCGTGGTGTTTTAGGTACTTAAGTTTGTATGCGAACACGCTTACAAGCTCGTTTGGAAGAACTGGCGGAAGACGATCGTGTAGAGAATTTAGAGAATAACACGAGGAAGCTGAAACTACAGTCAAGATGGCAGATGCAGCAACAACTAAGGCTTTGAAGGAGTATTCTCAGCCGAAGATCAATGATATCCAGTCTAGCATTATTAGGCCGACCATCACGACTAATAACTTCGAGATCAAGTTGGGCACTATTCAGATGCTACAGAATTTGGTTCAGTTTGGGGGTGCTTCTACAGAGGATCCGAACATGCATATTCGGGACTTTATCAAGATCTGTGATACTTTCAAGTTCAATGGTGTTTCGGATGATGCTATCAAATTGAGGCTTTTCCCATTATCTCTGAAGGATAAGGCTAAGGGCTGGTTACACTCTCTACCACCTGGTTCCATTACTACATGGGAGGATCTTGCTCAGAAGTTTCTTATGAAATTCTTCCCTATGGCGAAAACTGTAGCAATAAGGAACCAGCTAACTCAATTTCAGCAGCAATCTGGAGAATCTTTGTGTGAGGCTTGGGAGCGATACAAGGAGATTCTTCGTAAGTGTCCACATCATGGTATGCCTGACTGGATGGTTATTAACAATTTCTATAATGGGTTGGGAGCACAATCTAGACCTATGCTAGATGCAGCATCAGGAGGAGCTCTGTGGGCTAAGAGCTACGATGAAGCTTATGAACTTATTGAGACGATGGATGCTAATGAATATCAGAATCCAACCCAGAGGCTTTCTCAAGGCAAGGTAGCAGGTTTGTTTGAGTTGGATACATCTTCAGCTATTGCGGCTCAGTTGAAGGCTTTGACGATGAAGGTGGATTCTCTTACAAATTATGGAGTTCAGCAGGTTGCAAGTGTTTGTGAGCTATGTGCGGGCGCACATGAGACGAATCAGTATGCTATCTCTTCTGAATCAGCACAGTTTGTGAGTAATTTTCAGAGACCTGCTGCACCAGTTCCGGCTACTTATCATCCTAGCAACAGGAATCATCCCAACTTCAGCTGGAGCAACAATCAAAGTGCACAACAAGGCTACCAGCAGCCCTATGCTTCAAGGTAAACTTATCAACCTCCGGGATTTCAGCAGCAACAACCCCAGGCTCATGCGGGGCAATCTTCTAATGAAAAATCAGAGATGGATGATATGAGGATGATGATGAAGAACCTGCAAGCTTCTCAAAAGATCTTGGAGAGCCAGGTGGGACAGATTGCAAGTGCCTTACTAAATATGCAACCGGGAACTCTTCCTAGTGATACGGAGGTTAATCCAGGTAGGAGGGATGGCAAAGAACAGGTCAATGCAGTTACTTTGAGATCTGGAAAAGTCACGAGTAATCATAAATCAGCAACTGAAGAAGATGAAGATGTTCAGAATCAGCAGGTTGAAAAATCTGCAGTGCCAATAATTGAGAAATCTGATTTAGTGGCTGATCAGCTTGATGGTGAGAAGAGCAAGAAACCTATTGAAAAGTCTACTGCGGAGCAATCTTCAAAGAATAATCAGGTCTATCCTCCTCCTCCATATCCTGGATGCTTGCAAAAAAGTCAAGAGAAACAGTTTCAGAAATTTATGGATGTCTTCAAGAAACTGTCCATTAACATTCCTTTTATTAAAGCATTGGAGCAGATACCAAGATATGCAAAGTTCATGAAGGAAATTTTGTCACGGAAGAGAAGGTTGGAAGATTTTGAAACAGTGGCTTTGACGGAGGAGTGTAGTGCTATTCTGCAACAGAAGTTGCCACCTAAATTGAAAGATCCGGAAAGTTTCACCATTCCATGCACCATTGGGAAGTTGTCTTTTGGCAAATGCTTATGTGATTTGGGAGCCAGCATCAATCTCATGCCCTTGTCTGTTTACATGCAACTTGGTCTACCGGAGCCAAAGCCAACTAACATCTCTTTGCAGTTGGCTGATCGATCTATCACTTATCCGAGGGGTATAGTAGAGGATGTCTTGGTGAAAGTTGATAAACTCATATTTCCTGCCGATTTTGTGATTTTGGATTTCGAGGAAGATAAGAAGATTCCCATAATCTTGGGAAGGCCTTTTTTAGCTACAGGTCGTACTTTGATCGATGTGCAGAAAGGTGAACTCACTATAAGGGTGCAAGATCAGAATGTCACCTTTAATGTGTTCAAGGCCATGAAATTTCCAACGGAGGATGAAGAGTGTTGCAGTGTGGAAATGGTTGATACGGGTCAGAGAGAGAAGTTTGAACAGTTGTTGAGTGAAAAGTCGGACACACACGTGCTTAAGCATCCCATAAGTGATTCCATTGACGGTTCTTCAGTTCGAGATCTCTCGAGTGTAAAGCTTGGAAAACTTCCATCCCATTTGAAGTATGTCCTTCTGAATGATGAGTTGGTGATTTTTAAAGTGTGTAAAGATAATATGTTAAGAAGGTGAATCATGGATGATGAGGTAGAAGAGTGTGTGGTTCAGTCAACTGAAAGGGATAAACACCTTAGAGGTGTGAGAAAGAAGAAGAAACAGAAAAAATCGATTGGAGAAGAGTCAAAGAAAAGTTTGGTTTAGAAAAGATGTGGGAAGATATCAAGAAGGTTGTCAGACATTGGGTGAATGGTTCTTCTGCTAAGGACAAGTCAAATGCGATCTTCGAGCCACCATGAGTTGAAACATATTTGTCCGGCTAAATGACGTTAACGACAGCGCTTCGTGTGAGGCAACCCATGTGTTCGGTATTTTTAGGTATGTTTCCTACTATCCCTTGTATTTACTTCCATTCAATGCGGACATTGAATCTTTTAAGTTTGGGGGTGGTTTGGGGATAAGTAGTTTGTAAGTTGTTATTTATGTCATTGTGTTCATATAGGATATCATGTTTTGCATATTAGTCATAATTCATGCATGTATGTTCGTATTATCTACGTGTGTTTCATATAGGACATTCTGTTGTTTTTGTTTGTTTTACCATGTGAGTTCATGTTAGTTGCATTTTCATGGCATGCATATTTCATGATCCCTTAGGACGAGCTGATTCTGATTGATAGGTAGATTTTTAATTGAGTGTGATGATGATGAGTAGAGGGTTGATTTATAGTTCTTACGAAATTGGCTTGCATGTTACAGGAGCAAAACTTTTACACAGTCTCATTGTTTGCTTTTGGGCTAGGTTAGGGTCATGCATGTTGGATGTTTTGAGATTTAATCACTTGATTATATTTAGAATTTTCGTTATTCCCTTGATGGCGTAGGAGCACTAAAGTCTAAGTTTGGGGGAAAACAGGAATTTCATGCTAGTTGTAATAGTTGTTAATAATGGCTAGGTGTCAAATGGCTAGTAGCCAGCTCATATTTATATGAGTAGTCTAAGGTTGGAATTGAGAATTCTCATTCCAGATTGCATGAAAAAAAAAAGTCAATAGTTTAATTGTTTAATGCAAAATTAACCAGAGTGAGCTCTTTAATACTCGAGTAATTAAGTCTGAGGGGACTTAGTCCTAGTAACCTAAAGCCTTGTGGTTTGGGATTGCTGACCTAACACTCGCTACATGGGTATTATTGTATAAGCCTTTTGGGGTCTCATTCATTGCACGGTTAAATAAGCATGCGTATTGTATTTAGTGTCGTAGTTTAATAATAAAGCATGAGTTTCTGTCTATCTTGGATAAGGATGGAGGTGTTCCTAGGTTATGGAGTGTCTACAGTCTATTCTAGTTATAAACTTGTGATTGTCTTGGCGTAAAGCATGTATGATTTTTGACCTAGTGTTGGGAGTATTTCTGATGAGCATCGCACACACTCACGTTTCTGTCATGTATTGTTAGTATACGGGGACTTAGTCGAGCTCTGCTTGGATTTGTTACATTCTTTGAGATATTTGCTTGTTAGTTGGTTTTGGTGAGTTTGAAGGGGATCTTGCATTTTTCATATAGTTGCATTCATGCATTGCATTGCATTAGGTTAAATGGATTTTTTGGGTACATTCGCTATAGGCCCTCACGAGACCTTATTCGTCCACAAGGGCTGCCTAGGGGTTTAAAGGGCTTGTTGCATATGCCAAATGCAACCGTGATCACCTACGGAAGTGGTACTAGTTAGTTGTATATAGTTTTTTTTATGCTCGAGGACAAGCATTAGTTCAAGTTTGGGGGTGTGATAAGTGGATTTATATCCACTTGGATCGTTCCATCTCGACTTAAATTGGTGTCTTGTATCTCGAGTATTGGTGTGTTTTGATTTGTTTTGTGAGAATTTTTGCAGGGTGTATCTCTAGGTGAAAGGATGGAGTTTCCAGTAGCTATGAGGTGTTTTTAAACTTAAAGGAACAAGTGCCTTAAGTTGCAATTGAAAGTTGAGAAGTATCTAGCAAGAAAGCAGAAGTCAGTCTGTGCAGTGGTGCGGGCGCGCTCATAATAAGCTGTGCTAGCGCGCGGGCGCGGTGAAGGAATTTCAGAAATACAATGCACGCGGGCCCCCGGGATTTGTACTGGTGGTGCGCGCGGCCGCTGCCAGGTCTGACAGAAACTTACTGGAATTCGGTTTTAAAGAGGAAATTGCTGATTTTCTTTTCCTATTCAATATGGAAGTTGATTTAAACGATTAGAAGCTTCTGGAATTCAATTTATACAGGGGAATTGCAATTCTAATCCATTCAAGACTGGAAATTGCCGGAATTCTATTCTAATTCAAAGATGGTAATTGCTTGGACAAGAGGGCACTTGTGGCTATAAATACACACCTTGGGGCACATCAAAATCATCATCTATACACCATAATTCGTTCAGAGCACGAGAGAGAGAGAACCCAAGGCAAGGATTGTGACGACAAGAAGATCTAGACATAGTTTTCTTGTATTCCTTTGTTAGGCGTATCTTTTGGATGCTTGTTACTTTTCCGGATTTGTTCGCTAACCCTTATTCTATTATTGATTTATTCATCTTCATTATCTTGTTTAATACCATGCTTTCATATAATCCCATGGTGACGAAAGGTTCGATTATGAACTAATCGTTGTCATGGGATCCTAGTGGATTTATCTATGTAGCTTAGTAGTTTGCATGCCTTAAAGATTTATGTGTGGTGAATAATTGATATCCTCCTATGGTTATGCTTAATAGATAGATGCGTCGCGAACATCTAAATTGTTAATCTCTTGTGAAGTAAAAGTGGATCTTGAGATTTAGAACTTGCCATGCTAGCATAGTTTCATAATTGTTTAAATATGATTCGTGGTGTGAGATGAAAATACTTATACTGCCCTGTGTGATCTTAATGGATAACCTGTTCTTCAACCGTTATGTTTTCAAATTCTATAGACATATAGGGTCTAAGCATAATTGGTGTCTATTCATCTTCTATCTCTTTTGTGGATGTATGTTTAGTTTGGTATGCGTATGCTGACAGGTAGCGTATACTTGTTTCGTGTTATCCAATCAGATATCAAAACCATCGCATGTATTGATTAAAGGCTGCAACTCTAAGTGAAGTAGATAATGAAACTAGGATTCCATGTTTAATCTCATATAAGTAATTCGATTTTAATTCTTGTCAATTAGTTAATTCTTAGTTTTATAATTTGCATCTTAGTTTAATTTAGATAATCAAACCCAATTTGTTACTTTTCTTAGCAGTGAATTAAAACCATACATTGTTGCATAGACATATTTACTGAGTAAAACTTAACCAGATCTCTGCGGAACGAACTTTAATTATATTACTTGTGACTACGTGCGCTTGCGTAATTATATCATAACACTTACTAAATTTGACCCTAAGTCAAGTGAAAGTATATTTCTTGGATAATCTACAAATAGTAAAGCCTATCGAGTATTCAATCTCAAAACACTTGTGGTGGAAGAATCAATGAATGTTGCTTTTGATGAAAGTAAACCTCCACCAAAGTTACAGATCTTGTTGAAAAAGACGATGTCGAACAAGATGATGTAGAAAATATGATTCGATAATTTGAAAATATGGATCTCGGGACCCCTGTTCCAAGAAACCCATTAGAATTGGTCGAAACGGAAATTGAACTTCCAAAAGAAATTCCTATAATTAGAAGTCATCCCTTGGATTATGTTCTTGGAGACTTACATAAGGGAGTTCAAACAAGGTCACAAGTACAAAATGTTGTGAACCATCTTAGTTTTCTATCTCAAATAGAACCTAAAACTACGAAAGAAGCTTTGCTAGACGAGGATTGGATCTCGGCTATGCAAGATGAATTATTACAATTCACTCGTAGCAAAGTTTGGAAACTTGTTCCAAAACCCGAAGATACTTCCATAATTGGAACGAAGTGGGTTTTTAGAAACAAGTTAGATGAAAATGGAACCGTTGTTCGAAATAAAGCGAGATTAGTCGCTTAAGGCTATACCCAAATGGAAGGTATAGACTTTGATGAAACTTATGCACCCGTAGCACGAATTGAATCAATTTGAATGCTATTAGCTTACGCGTGTCATAAAGATTTCAAAGTATACCAAATGGATGTCAAATCGGCTTTCTTAAACGGGATATTAGAAGAAGAAGTTTATGTTAAACAACCTCCCGGTTTTGAAGATGCCACACATCCTGAGTATGTATATAAATTATACAAAGCTCTATATGGTTTGAAACAAGCTCCAAGAGCTTGGTACGAAAGCAAGTTCCTACTAGAGAATAATTTTAAAATGGGAACTGCCGATAAAACCTTATTTACGAGACAAGAAAAAGATGATATCTTACTCGTACAAATATACGTGGATGACATCATTTTTGGATCAACCAATGATGCACTATGTAAAGAATTCTCTGATAATATGAGCAAAGAATTCGAAATGAGTATGATGGGAGAATTAAATTTCTTTCTAGGATTGCAAATTAGGCAATCTAACGAAGGCATCCATATCTCTCAATCCAAGTATTGTGAAGAGATTTTAAAGAAATTCGAAATGGATAATGCCAAACCCATATCTACTCCTATGTCTACTTCTGAAAAATTAACAGAAGATCCCAACGGGATTCCCGTAGACACTAAGAAATATCGTGGTATGATCGGTAGCTTGCTTTACATAACTGCAAGTCGTCCCGATATACAATATAGTGTTTGTAAGTGTGCTAGATTTCAAGTAGCACCTAAAGAGTCTCATCTATCCGCGGTAAAAAGGATTTTGAGATATCTAAAAGGAACCACTGACGTAGGTCTTTGGTATCCGAAAGGAGTACCGTTTGAATTAGTATGTTTTTCTGATTCGGACTATGCCGGGCACTTAGTCGACAGAAAAAGTACAAGTGGTACATGTCAATTTCTTGGAGGATGCTTGGTCTCTTGGTTTTCCAAGAAACAAAATTCAGTATCTATCTCCACTACAGAAGCTGAATATATAGCGGCCGCAAAGTGTTGTGCTCAAATATTGTGCATGAAGCAAACACTGGCCGACTATAATATTAAATTTGATGTAATATCCATCTTATGCGATAACACGAGTGCTATAGACCTTAGCAAAAATCCCGTGTTACATTCAAGATCCAAGCATATAGATGTGAGACATCATTTCTTGCGTGATCATGTCAATAAAGGCGATATAAAAATGACTCATATCGAAACTGAGTACAATCTCGCTGACATTTTCACAAAACCATTAAATTCTGAAAGATTCGCTAAACTCCGCTTGGATTTATGAATGTTGGAATTACCAAAATAATGGTTTATACATTTATATAAATATTATATATATTTATATATTTTGTGAAAATATTTATCATAATAATCTCACGAAAAAGAGATCTTCTTGATCGAATTCTAAGGGACTCTAAAACTCAGATTCATCGATAATGATAACCTATGAAACTTTATCGATCGGGTTTTATCGAGATTCTTATTATTTTATCAATTAGATAAAACTATTCGATTAAATATCTTTCAATTAATTTCGAAAATATTTCTGAGACACAATTGTGATATTTAAATTCACATACAAAGAATCAAAACATTAAGATATTTTTCAAATATCTATATATTATTATATTATGTATATGTGATTTTACAAAGTTATTTTCTTAAAAATATACATTATTTTCTGAATATTTTGGTCAAATACGACCCAGTCCATATAATTCAGCCCAATCCAGCTTACAATCCAAACAGATCCGGCCCAAAGTGATAAAACCCTAGAGATCTTGACCATTTATCTAAATGATACAATGATCTCAGCCGTTCATGTGTTAAAATATTTATACTAACATTACAAGGTTTTTACGCGTATTGTTTATACGCCTCTTTCATTCCTAAACCTAAACCTCTCTCATTTCTCTTCGATTCTCACCTTAGAACACTAGTTTTCTTACTTTATCTAGCGATTAAACTCTCTATATGCTATATATATATATATATCTATTTATGTATCCATTAATCGAATTAATCGATACTTTCAAGCTGAGATTGGTTAAAATGAAAAGATTTGAGATATTTGTCTTCGATTTTCTTCATAAATTGTTTGATTCAACTCAAAATCGACACTTATATACTATATATACACTCAAACACACACTCACCTCTGGTTTTTGTTAATTGATTTTCAAAACCCTAACGATGTCTGTTGAGATTTTGTTTGCAGGAGCCACATTCATTCAAAAGACATGATCTCAAGCAAAGAATCGAAAGGAATGTGGTAAAATCGGTAAGAAATCGCTACTAAATCGACCGATCTATTTCGACTCAGTGGGTCAACTCGAGGGTTTTAGCCTCAACTCGTTGAGTCAACTCGAAAGTTAACTCAATCCGCGATTAAGTTAACCAGGTAAGTCCTTTGGGACTGTTAAGTTAGTCTCTGGGCTCAGGTGATCTCCCAGTCTCTATGCATGCGAACAAACTTATAGTTAAAATCTTCTGTGATTATGTTGTGTGTTTTATGGTTAAACTGTGAATTAAGTGACTATATGCTCAATTTAGTGACTCGAAAATTTAAGTACTTGAGTTTTCCATTAACGAGTCATAAGTTCTTGTGTGATATATGGAGTCACTGTACTTGATGCTTTGTATTATTTACAAAATGATTAATCTATGAAGCTATGAAGTTGTTTGAATTAGTTGGTATGGTCAATAGTGGACTGTCAAGTCATTTACCTTGGATAAATTGTGGTGAATAATACGGATATGTTCATGCTTGTACTAGTTGAGTATTAACTGCAGTAAATAAACATAATTGGATGTTAAAATGTAAAATGTTATTTAATAAATAAGTCCAGACTTTATAAAACAGGATGTTGACTTAGTCAACCATATAAGTATGAGGATTACTTGAGTATTCTGTTCTGTTTAAAGGATCTAATTGACTGGTAACTATGTTGACTACTAATAACTCTTGATTGACCTTATAAAATTTGTTAAATACTCATAATGTGCCTACTGTCCAAAATGTGTTAATTTTCAAATGCTTGCTTAATGGAATATAATTGGGAGTGTGCACTGTGATATATGATGAAATGTATGTGATGATATGGGCTGTGATAATGTTGCCTTAACTCAGTAAACTTATGTGTTGTGTTTAAGTATTATTGATTTATAATTGGTTGCACAGGTTGAATAAGGTAATTGTTTAAAGTATATTCATAATACTCATACATTCATGTATACACACACACACATGCCCTCACTCAAAGACCCTTTGAGAACTCTAGTATCTGGACACTGGGGTGATAACGGCCACATAGATTTTAGGACATTTATAGTAACAGATTTTAATTATGTTACATTTTCTGAATGTTGTATCCTTTATCTGTGGTGAGCAGTCTTGATATGGTGCACTACACTATATTTATGTGTTATATGGTACATTTCTTTTGAATGGATAAAGTTTGTATTATCTGTTGTAGTTCACAGCTGGCATATGTATAAAATATCATTCTGTGTTTCTCAAGGCATCTTACACCCTTTCAAACCTGTCAACTTCACATCCATCATTTGTTCAAACATTAATTGCATAGTACATGTTTGCAAAAACCTGCATTTATTTTCAAAATTTGGTGATCTCATTGTGGGTCCTCTACACCTTCTTGTACTCTTTGTCTGCTAAGTGACATGCACTACAGTTATCTCTGCTGTCCTTCCTTGAACTATTTTCTAGTGGACTTTATAACTCTGTGTCATTCTTAAATACATTCTTATTCCTATATATTACCCAAATGCATGCATGACAGCATCTGTGCATCTCTGCACCACCTTTTTGCCTTGGTTTTTGAAAATTATTTTTGGAATTATACTTAGTAGAGTTCCCAGATTTCAAATGTATGTTGCATCTAGTACACTTCAATACTGTTTAATTATCTGTCTGGTTGCATGATCACTATTCAGTTTATATATTCAAACTTGGTTTTAAGTCTATAAATATCATCTTATTATCACCCCAAATCACACAAAGACCACCTCACACCTTATATATTCACATACCTATCCTGCAATGGATTTTCAGCCACTGCCTCCCAACCCTAAACCTAAACACATACTTGAAAACCCATTTCTTCTTGAAATAATGGAAGACAATCAGTTCATTCACTCTAAATCTTCACACTTTAGGGTTATCCCTCCTAGACTCCAAACCCTAAGAAACAACAAAAGACCTAGGAGAACCTTCAAGAGCCCCTCAATCCCATTTTACCAAAGCTCCAAATACCAACTTCCAAACATAAACAGTCCAAGACCAAGGAAACCCTACTGGCCTAAAGTATACACTAGAAAACAAGCTTCTCAATCTTCATCAAACAACATCCCTAAACAGTTGCCTCCCCCTCAACTTATAAACAATTCAGACACTAAAAAGTTCATAGCAATGGTTAAAAATGTTCAACCTGGGATCAACATTAACATGGTGGGTGCAGTAGAGTCTGTCATTAAGAAAGCTAATTGGGAAGGTCTAGTGGGTCATCTAGGAAAAAGGTTCTATCCACACTTAATGGGTGAGTTTTATTGTAACATGAGAGTCACTAAGGGTATAGATAGTGTCTTACACTTCACTACCTCAGTTAATAGGAAAACTATACTTATTGACCACAAGACCATTAACATGGCCTTACACTTGCCTATTAAATTGACTGATCATGAGCATCCTTGTCTTGACATTTATTCATACTTCGTGTTCAATAAAGAAGAATTTCAACTCATGCTTAGTAATTTCTGTGATTCTGATGTGCCCTTGGGATTATGTGATAAACCTTGTAGCATCCATTATAAACACTTCAATCCTATGTTTCAACAACTTGCTTTGATTATTAGAGCTAATGTGTTACCCAAGCCTAACCAAAGTAAGTTCTTTGATTTCTATGACATGAAAGTGATGTTTTTGCTTTATAACAACAAAATCAATTTCAACATCTCTTATGTCATTTTATTGAATCTGATAAATGCTAATCTTGTTGAGTATATGCCCTATGGTCTTATGATCACTTCTATTCTAAATCTTTGTCATGTTAGTACACCATTTGACCAAGCCACTATTGCTGATTCATGTTTGACCCCTGCACACACTAGAAATCAAGTTTCTTTGACCCTTTGTGAACCTCAAAATGTCTTTCTTGTTAAACTACCTCAAAACATTAGAGAAGAAGATGTCTATCTGTCCAATAATGAATATTTTAAAATGTTATTTGAAGAACAAATTAAAGAAAGAACTTAGGAGGTTAAAAACAGAAATTGAAGACATTAAAAGGAGACTAGGGTTTATAGAGAGTCTTGCTGCATTTACTATGGGTCAAAATAGGATCATGGATATAAAAGTCATTAATTCATTTCAAGTTCAAATGGTTGATAATGAAAAAATGGTAAATGAATTAGAGGTTGTAGGTGCTGGTTCTGAGAAACTTGATGCTAATGGGTTACCTGATTTGGTTGGTGAACTTGGTTTTGTTGCTGCTATGGAAGATGCAATGGTCTGATTATGTTACATGGTTCTATGTGTTTGATGCTGCTGTTTATGAATCTGTCTGCTGGAATTTATTGCTATTTTGATTGTAATCTGTTTATTAATGTTTGCTTATGATGAACTCTGCTTCTGGGAATCTGTTGAGGTTCTTGTGTAATATGATGAGTGATCTAGTTTTGTTGTTGTGGATCTGATTTTGCTGGTGTAGTTGGTTAAGGAAATGAGTCATGTGAGACTCATATGATGTGTAAGTTGGCTTGTAACAGTTATTGGTTATTGTTCTGATTAATCAGCGTGTCACATTGATTACTATGAACAGTTTTGGCTTACAATGTATTCCTTCCCTATATAAATCTATGTTAAAGTTCTGGTTTCAGCTGGTAAACTGTTTGAATTATTTAATATACACGTATATTGTGCTAAGATCGTTATGCAGGTACACAAATGTATTTCCTAGAGAAAAAGTAAGTATAATTACCTACATTGGAATTAAAAGGTATAAATCTGAACTCAAACAGTTTTATAAATTTATATGTAATAGGTTTGAAGATTGTAAGTTTAGAAAACAACTTGTACTAGTATAATCTGTTGTAAAAATTCTTATTCATAACGTTTAGAATGTAGTAGCAATCTTTTCTGTAAAATTTGAAATTCTACACTTTGTATTATACTGGATTATAGTAGCCCTTGCTTGATGTATTTAGTACTCATTATAAATGGTGTAATACACGATTCCTGAATTTATCCTTGTAATAGTTGTGTAATCTGTAGTACTTCTAGTTTGTACTAGTTTTGATGCTGTAAGAACTTGTATCGAGAAGACAGGCTGATTAGAATGTATTAGCAGTCACCCATGTAATTTCTTGTATCTGCAATTGTCATATCTGTCTAACATGTATTAGAATTTGATGTTGTAAACGTTCTAAAAATGTAATATATATATGACTGTATTAGGTTCTATGGATGTAACATTTATAGTCTGTAATGCAACAATTAAATACTATTTAAGGATGATAATATGTATCGAGAGTTTGGAATACAGTTTCTCTCTTATTGTCTACTGTTGTAATTCGAACAATATCATTCATTAATTACGTGTATCTGCTAATATAAACATTGTTCACAATTTGCATGTGGTATATAATTGCATGACTATTCGTATATGTAATTTTTAACTATGCTGGAACAATCACACGACGGATTGCTGATTAAAAGAATAACTTTGCTATAAATAAATCTCATAACCTCTAACAGTTTATAGTAATATAGCTTGAAATGCACTACAAGTTTGCGAACAAAACAGGTTGACATGCTTATGATATCTTCTCTTGATGTGTTTCTTTATATTAGTTCACTCAATTAATTACTTCATAATTTAGGGGTAGCACATGTTTAAAAGGGGAAGAGAAAATGTATGATTCATGCATATTATAAATAAATTTATCCATGTCTTCTAAAATAAGTTATATATATGTCTATGCTTACAAAGGGGAATAAAGATCATTTTAAAGAGGAAGAGAATTTTTGTTCAAACAAAAGGGGAAGTGTTTAATAAATTTTTGGTACTATACCAAACAAAGGGGAAGAAAGATATATTATATCCCTTTCTATACACCATCTGACTATTATTTTATTTTGCAGGAATCAATTAATATCTTTAAAGAGGAATCAATAAGTAATTTTTCTCCTTGCTCATTATGTGCGAAAATATTGTTCAAATATCATGCATACACTAAGGGGAAGCACACACTTTTAAAATTTAAATTTTATGTTTGTTTGGCAAATACCAAAAAGGGGAAGATTGAAAGGATATTTTCGATATAATATTTATTTTGGTATTTGTTCGATTTAACATAAAATTTAAATACACGTAGAATCCTCTCCACTAGGTCATATATTTAATTGATTCGGTCAAAAGTCAAATGGTCAATTGTAGCAAAATTTATCATTTATCATCCCTATTTTAAATATAAGAGATATTCCAAATTCTGAATGGGGAGAATAGTGTAGCTTGTATATTTTGAAAATTTTATTCCAAGATAAAATAAATAGCCTCATTCCTAATAATTTTAATTTATTTTGAAGTTAATACATATTTGTCACGTACTGCACATTTTCAAATTAGTTAACATTACTAACTTTATACCCGTGCGATGCACTGTAAGTTTTTTAAAATTATTATTGAGTTTGTAAATTATTGAGTATTATTAAAATCATTTATTATAATACCCGAGTCTACCCAGGTATACAGTTAGATGCACTTAGCCAATCGGAAAATTATGAATTATTTTAGGACCAATCAGAGGTCATCCCTAAATTTTAGACCAATCATATTATATTAAACGATTTCCTTATTTACCATTCTCATCCTACTATTCTAACCATGATTAATTAACAATTCGAATTTAAATATATTAGTTACTTGATTTAATATATCCATATATCACATACTTTTTAATATTCATATATCACATATTTATAATAAATAAAAATTTTAAATTAAAATTAATCAGGATTATACAAATACATAATATTAAACGATTTTCGCAATATTAATTTTTCACTGTTTCGATTTACAATTAATCAAAATTACATTATTATATATTACGTACTAATTTTCATAAATATCTATAAGAGCCAGCCAGAATTTAGCACTAAAATTAAATTAATCAAATCATACTCATCCTAGTTTACTTATCGTGCCTATTTAACAACTTTTTTTGAAATATAAAATTAATTTTAATTAGTAGAAGCATAAATTACAAGTAAGAGAGAAGGCGACACCAACTAGCATGTGATGATGTGAGTAACCATTTCTAGATTTTTAAAGTAATAACATATTTACTAACCTATCAATCTTATAATTTAAAGTCAATCAGAATTATAATATTAATATTATGAGCTAATTTTCATAAATATCAACTGCAATTATACTATAATATATAGTTATGTATTATAGATTAATTTTCATAAATACTTATTAACTAATTAATCACAATTTTTAAAATCAATCACAATTATATTATTATTTACCGGTACACCTATTCTTTTATCTATTCTTTGAACCCCTCTCTATGTATAGAGCCATTTACCAAAATTGCATATCTATCAATTGATTTAAATACAAATATATTATTTTAAGATATGAGTCTAATTTATATATATTACATACTTTCTCCGTCCCTCTCATTTCTTTACATCTCGGAGAAAGTGTAAATATAGGATTGTCCTATTTTTATACAAAAAAAGAAAATTTTAAAAATTAGTTTTGAAACTATACTTTATATGTACCTTAAAATGCATGTCGGACTCTCTCTCCGAGATGTAAAGAAATGAGAGGGACGGAAGGAGTAAAATAATATTTTAATATCACAAACTCTCAATCTACAATCATAAGGTGCAATCAAATTTGAATAAATCCACTATCATTGAATTATAAATTAAAATATATTTACCACACTATTCTAAATACATGTTCAAAATTTAAGTTATGTAACTTTTAAATTGCTCAATATAAAAAAACTAGATTCAATCAATTAAAATACTAAAATGAATTTTATCCGTATTTTTTAGTTATGCAATAATTAACGGGACAAACAAATTGACCAGACAATATATTTGAATTATTTAAAATACTAAATATACTCTCAATTAGTATTAGACATTATTTGGTGTATATAATAATTATCAATCAAAAAATAACATTCATCACATAGTCAATAAAAATATTGTTGGTGAATATTTTCATAGCAAATTGGTCAACTCAGCGCATAAATTCTTATAATTCAATATTTTTTGATAAATAATTAATTTATCAATAAAAGGGCATATGACAACTACAAAAATAATCCATTTTTCAAATTTTCTTATAAATAACAATTTTTTTATAGGTAATTAATTCATCAATAAAAGGTCATCCAACATTTACAAAAATAATTAAGATCAAACAAACACGGATTAAAATAGATCATATCAAGGTTTTCTTCATCCTAATTACAATCGTTGATCAGATCTTAAATTGAGGTACCTTCCTCACTTATATCACGAAAATATATATCCTTTTTGGCGAGATAATCCAACAATTTATTGCAATCGTAAGGAAAATATATATATGATTTGTCAGAATGTATTCAAACAAACAACCAGAACTGTGATTTTATGCTATCCAAATCAATGAACCAGTATTAAAATCCTGTAGATCTAAGATCCCGGATGCCTGAATAAAAGAACCTACTCTTACAAGAGAAAAAACAGAACCCAATACGGGTAGACAAAATCCACTAGCGGGCTACTAGACTCTCAATAAAGAGATATATATATGTTGAAAAACAAAGTAAAATCAAGGAAACGAAATGGAAGTTATCATTCACAAGTAGAAAGTACAAAATCCAATATATCTATAGATCAAACCCACCAACGGGGTACTAGACTCTCAATAATGAGATATATTTATTGAAAAAACAAAGCAAAATCAAGGAAAATAATAAAAAAAGATTTATCATCAACCAAAGCGGTGATGTCAGCCTGTAAACTTTTGTTTAGTATTTTTGGGAGAGGAGGAGAGAGAGGAATCGCTATAACCTTAGTTATAAAAATCACTATTATTGATAACTAGATAGATCGATACATATAAAATTATATATTGTTTCTAATAAATGGTGCCCTTTTTAATTTTTTATTCTTCAATAAAAGTAATATTATTCAATTCCCATAATCTAACCTAAAAGCAAACATTTCGAATTTGCTTGGTTGATTGATAATATTTATTTTTTAATATCAACAAAACCTTAAATATAGGTAAAAAATACTTAATAACTTGGTAGATAAATTCTAAAAAAACATAGATACTTATTAACAATAAACAAAACTAAGAAAAAAAGTGGACTTCATGTACTCTACTCTTAGTTTTATTTTGTAGCATCTTAATGTTATTTTCATTTATATATTAACATACATAGATAACTTGGGCGTCATTTTCATAAAAGACCCCAAAGACATACGTCATGAATTAATGTCGACAACACAAAGGATTTGTCAGGTCTACACGTAAGGCTTTCTTCTAACAAATGTACTCATTGTTAAAGAAAAATGAATTTCATGTTTTCTAACCCGATAATAAATTAGAAGGCTACATATAAAATCATGTGATTATGTTTTGTTTGATTTTGTTTCATGTACCATTTTTTATTTTAACATGATAGTCGAATAGAAAAAAGATAGGTGATCCTCATTTACAAATATCTTATTTTACACGTAGGGGATGACAACGAGTTGGGTTCAGTTCGAGTTTTCTAAAATCTAAACCCATATCCAAATATTTTTGGTTTTTAAAAATAAATTCAAATCAAATCCAAAACTCAATATCCAAAACCAAATCCATCGGTTTTGGATCAGATCTGAATTTTTTGTGTATCCAAAAACTAGTAATAATATAGTCAAATTTTAAAAATTGCTACATGCAAACAATATTTATTACATTTATAAATACTAATTAATTTTAAAAATGATTAAATTAAGAAAGTAGTTAAATGTAACATATCGTACAAATTGAATTGACATACTAAGTAAAATTTAAAATTTGTAAAAAAAATAATTTTCGTATACAACACAAATGAAAAGTTTATATAAATTAAAGAAAATTACATCTTAAATATTTCAATAATACTTGAGATTGAGAAATAAAAGTTCTAATTATTTAGTATTAAGTATTTCTAATGAAATATTTGAATACAAATAAATAAATTATGTCTTATATCTAAAGTATTTCATATAATAATTTCAAATTATGATATTATATTATTTATCCATCGATTTTCGGATCAGATATCGGTTTAGTATAATTGAAATCCAAATCTTAATCAAAACTATTTCAGATTTAAAATTTAAATAATCCAAAAATTCGGGTTCGGTGTATCCAAAATTTTGGGTTTTAAATTGGATACCATCAAATCGAATTAATTTGCCATCGCTATTTATATGTAAAAAAAATTAATATTTAATATACCATATTCTAATAGAAAAGAATAAAAAACTTAACTAACAAACTCCTAAAATAAATATACATATTTTAAGTTTTCATTAAAATTAAGTTGAGAGTAATCACCATAAACTCTGAGAGTCATATAATGGGATATATTGGATATGTTTGGTTGATGATAATGTTTATTTTTCTATAATACTTCAATTCACTAATAAAAGAACATATAATTTGTAAAATGATATTGAGCGAACATATAAGAAACTAGATTAGCTAGATAAAAGTATTTTTTTTATCATATCTACGTCTGGCATAATATAGATCTTTTGTTATATCGTTGAAACATGCAACCTTTTTATGAGAGACAATGTAATGATTTATAACGGTCTTGGAAAATAACTGTTTATATATTTTTTTACATGTACTGGCTTATAACCCGTGCAATGCACTGATTTCTTGTATTATGTTATAAATTTTATTTAATGTTACAATTAAATTTTTATATAATAATTATTTTTAATAATTATTTAAATTTTAATTTGATATAATTTATATACTCATATTTACGGATTATACTAATGTTTTCTTATTATAAATAACGTATACGATTTTTAATATATTTTATTAATAATTGAAAAACATTGTGTGATATTTTCGGGTGTATATTAATAATTAAATTAAAAGGTAATGTGTTTTAATTAGAAAGGAAATATTAATTATTGAAAGATATGACACGATTGATCATTTTAGGTGTTTATAAAAGGTAATATCTTCAACTAAATGTAAATGTGAAAAAGGCAATTGACTAATAATTACCATTAATTACAGTATGTTATTATTTATTTTAGGTGTTACATTTTTCTTGAAAATTATGGTGTGATATTTTCGGGTATATATTATTGATTGTAAGATTTATTTTAAATAAAAAAGGTAACGTGTTTTAATTCGAAAGAAAATATTATATGATCGAAAGATATGATACGATGGATGTTTTTAGGTGTTTATAAAAGATAATATCTTCAACTAAAAGTAAATGTGATAAAGATCGACTAATTATCGTTAATTTTATTATGTTAATGTGAAAAAGGTTGTTTTAAATTAAAAAGGTAATATGTTTTAGTCCGAAAGAATTTTTTTTTTTTGAAAACATATATATATTAGTAATCGAAATATATTATATGATTGATGTTTTTAGGTATTTATAAAAGGTATATCTTCAACTAAAAGTAAATGTGAAAAAGACAGTCGACTAATTACCATTAATTTCATTATGTTAATACGAAAAAGGTAATCGACTAATTACCATTAATTTTATTATGTTAATCGATTAATTACCATTAATTATGTTATTTATTTTAGGTGTTATATTTTTTTGAAAATTATGGTGTGATATTTTCGGGTATATATTAATGATTGTCAGATTTGTTTTAAATTAAAAAAGTTGCGTATTTTAATTGGAAAGAAAATATTAATGATCAAAAGATATGATACGATTGATGGTTTTAGGTGTTTATAAAAGGTAATATCTTCAACAAAAAGTAAATGTGAAAAAGGCAATCGACTAATTACCATTAATTATATTATGTTATTAATATTAATTATCATTAAATATATAATTTATTATTTATTTTTCTTTATAAGGAAGGGTAAATAAGTAGATTCACGAAATACCAAAAAATAGGTATCAAAAAATAGGTACCAAAAAATAGGTACCAAAATTTTTAATGTTACGGCTTTTATATAATAGTATAGATTCGAAAAATTGATAGCGACCCATGCAATTTTTTTGAATGAATTAATATAATAATAATTATAAAAACCCACAGTACTACACATTTAAATATAACAATTTCAATAGAATAACACTTATAATATGGGTAAAAAAAACTTATGAACTTCATAGAAAGATTCTTAAAAATGAGAGAAATCAAATGAAAAAAAAAATTAGAAAAGGAATAAAAAAGGGATTAGAATGTTCAGATGTGAATGTTATTATAATTGTTCGATAATATTAATATTAATGCAAATGGTATAAATTGATGAATAGGTAATTTTGTACTTAAATTAATTACATTATAATTAAATTATTATTTTTAAATAATGATTAAAATAACATATTTATAATAATTAATTAGTAAATTTTACCGTTCTGTGGGTAGCATTGGTAGAACGCTAATGATTATTAATTTTGTTGGAAAAATTAAAGAATACTGTTTGCAAATTTTATTAAATCGATGATATTTATCTTCTTGATATTAATCTTAATTATTTTAGTTGTTATTATATTTTGAATAAAATTTCTTATTTTATAATCTAAAAATCATTAAATTTTAATATTTTGATTTTCTTTTTCACTCAAAATTTTTTATTATAACTATAATAATTAATTTTAGTTTTTGGAAAATTACAAAATAATACCGACAAACCCCATTAGTAATTTTTACAATATAATGAATTTAACAATATTTTTAATATCTATTTAATGTTATTTAAAAAATTTGATGACTAATAATACTTATGGAATGACATTTTGCTCCCTTACACTAATGATGTATAGGATATAATAATTAAAACAATTATTTTTAGAAATGTTTTTGTTAATAAAAATATAACGAGAATAAGTAATATGATACATACCTCCGATCACTTTGATGAGATATTGAACATGATTATTTTATATTATAAAAGATTGTTCATATTAAAATAATATTTAGAAAGATCATACATATTAAAAGATTGTAAGGTGCATGTATCGAAACACAGGAATGCATGTATCGAAAGTTACATGAAATAAATTAAGTTCATTTTTTTCAAATATAAAACTAATACTACAATTTATAAAATAAATTATTTAACTACAAAAATTTTAAGAAAGTTGTTAGAGTATTTAAGGTGTCCAGAAAAGTTGTTATAATCAATTATTTAAAAATTAAGAGAGTATAATTTAATAATTTAACAGTTGTTAATTTAATAACCATGTATTAATTAAAAATAGTGAACTTTCATATATTCGTAAATTTTTTATTTAAACAATATAAATATTACATTTGCCAAAAGTGTTCATTAACAAAAAATTAGAGCTGTAAACGAACAGAGCTTTTAATGAACAGCTCGAGCTCGGCTCGATTAAACTCGGTTCGGCTCGAGCTCGAACAAGATTTTTGTTCGTTAAGCTTGGCTCGATAAGAACTCGCGGTTCGGTTCGGCTCAAGATCGGCTCGGCTCGAGCTCGGCTCGTTGGCTCGTTAAAACTCGAAAAAAATCAAAAATTTTACTTTTTATTTTTTTATCTCCAACCAAATTAATTTTTATTTTTTGAAAATTGGTAGTATCACTAAATTAGATATATCTTGACATCCATATGGTTGGATCGTCGAGAAATATTTTTTAAAAAATAGAAACAACAATTCGTGACAAAGCACTAGTTACTAGTACTAGTTAAATTAGTAGTGATCTACTAAGATCTCCAACCAAATTAATTTTTTAATTTTTGAAAATTTGGGAATATTACTAAATTAGATATATCTTGACATACGTACGATTGGATGGTCGAAAAATATTTTTTAAAAAATAGAAACTACAATTCGTGACAAAGCACTAGTTACTAGTACTAGTTAAATTAGTAGTGATCTACTAAGATCTCCAACCAAATTAATTTTTTATTTTTTAAAAATTTGTAAATATCACTAAATTAGATATATCTTGACATCCGTACGGGTGGATCATCGAGAAATATTTTTAAAAAAATAGAAACAACAATCCGTGACAAAGCACTAGTTACTAGTATTACTTAGAATAGTAGTGATCTACTAAGATCTCCAACCAAATTAATTGTTCGCGAACAGCTCAAGCTCGGATCGAGCTCGGCTCGGATCGAGCCTGTTCGTGAACAACTCGAATTCGGCTCGGTTCGGTCAAAGCTCGGCTCGGTTCGTTAAGAAATCAGCTCGGTTCGTTAAGATCAAAGCTCGGCTCGGTTCGTTAAGGTCAAAGCTCGGCTCGGCTCGGTTCGTGAACAGTCCTACAAAAAATATATCCCTAATGTTATTCACATAAATTTAAATTTATAGTTATATTATAATCCTTTAAATTGATGTTGTACACCCTAAATTAAAGCAAATGAAATTATAAAAAATTTTATAAGAGCATTTTCAATCATATAAAATTGTTAACTAACAAAGTATATATCTTTTCACATCACCATCAATGATGTAGACTAATATGGTTGATTAAATTAATATAAAATATTATTATGTAAAATTTGCTAATGTTTTGATGGAGTTTACTATATATAATTGACTATATTTTAAAAGTAATCTGTTATTATTACTAGTTTAATGTCCGTGCTTCGCACACGGGAGTTCATATTTTAAATAAAATTTATTTTAAATTTTAATAAATTATAGTATATAATTTTACAATATAGAAATAAAAATTGGTAGTAGTATTAAAAAGTTGCCTACTTTAATAAATTAAAATGTTAAATTCTTTAAGAACATGAGTTTGTTTTGATAATTTAAATTACAATTAATATAAGAAATTATTAATATATTAATTTATTTTAAAAATATCAAAAAATTGAACACTATAACATTATTTTAGTGATGTCAACTCTATCATGAATGTAATAGTAGTAGATATAAAGAATAAATTAAAATAATTAAATCATAATATCAAAAAAATTAAAGTTATACTGCACTATAACCTAATCCTAAGCATATAATTTACTACTATAATGGGTCATGAATATCTATCAAACTTGAATATGGATTAAAATTTTTTTTTAAAATAATTTAAAATTTGTGGAAGAAAATAATTTTTGGCAAGAATGTTTTAATTGAATAGCCCTGGCGGGTCCATTATAATTATAATTGACAATTGTTAGAAAATAAATAATTTTTGGAAACAAAATAATTCGTGTTTTGTCAAGGAAATTTTTTTTGGCAAGAATGTTTTAATTGGATGGCCCTGGCGGGCCCATTATAATTATAACCAATTATTTGCCATTAATAATAATAATTTCCAAGAAAAATTGACAATTGTTAGAAAGGAAATAATGTTTGGAAAGAAAATAATTTGTGTTTTGTGAAGGAAATAATATTTTGGCATTTTTAAATATTTTAATTGGATGGTCTTGGTGGGCCCATTATAATTATAACCAATCAAAATCATTTGTTAATAATTTTTGGTATTATCAAGGAAATAATTTTTGGCAAGAGTGGTTTGTCATGATGTGTATTTTATATAATATCGAGTCAATATATTTTAAAATATGGATCATATCGTATAACTGGATGGGTAATATAAACGGATTTGGCAAGAATGTTTTAATTGGATGGCCCTGGCGGGCCCATTATAATTATAATTGACAATTGTTAGAAAGGAAATAATTTTTGGAAACAAAATAATTCGTGTTTTGTGAAGGAATTTTTTTTGGCAAGATTGTTTTAATTGGATGGCCCTAGCGGGCCCATCATAATTATAACCAATTATTTGGCATTAATAATAATAATGCCAAATTTTTGGTATTATGAAGGAAATAATTTTTGGCATATATTTTAAAATATGGATCATATCATATAATTGGATGGGTAATTTAAACGGATTCCGAACCTAATCCTAAGCATATAATTTATTATTATAATGGGTCATGGATATTTATCAAACCTGAATATGGATCCCGAACCTGAGAAAAGGGTTATCCAGTAATTTATAATATATAAATTTATTTTAATGTGCTGGTAATATAATATTATTTTAATATGACGATAAAGGATGTGTAAATTCATTATAGATCACATCACAATGGGACTGTATCACTAAATTTAGTCAATCTATCGGGTGTTGGGCCATATATCACAATTTGAAATTAAATATTATAGTGTTCTGTTTTCTTTTCTTTTCTTTTTTTTGAAAACGCTGTTGCGTTTAGCATGTTTAGGGTTTGACTTTTTTTTTGTTTGTTTGAGTAAAGACGCTACTTTTACTTGGTTTTCAAAGGGTTGATTACACCAACGTGGCGTTCGGATGTTTTAATTTTTTTTCTCCTAAATATATATTCACAAAAAAAAAATTAAAAAACTTATTTAAAAATGGTCAATTAAAATATGAACTTATATTTTTAAAGTTCGTATACGGTTTATTCGTCGTTCGGAATATTTCTAAAACCCAAAATAGAATTGTTGAACCCCGGCCAAAAGTTAACCATTGAAACCTCGACGAAATATAGATAAAATTGAAAATTTTAGTTAAAAAAATAAATCCGGCTGCCTGATTTTTAAACGTGTTACGCGTTTAAAAATCAAGATAAGTTAGGGTTTAAGGTCTAGGGTTTAGGGTTTTAAACAACCCTAAACCACAAACCCTAAGTTCGTATACGGTTTTCGTCGTTCCGTATATTTCTAAAACCTAAAATGGGAACGTTGAACCTCAAAAGTTAATTGTTGAACCCCTAAATTTAATTAAAATTGTATTTTTTAAAGTTAAAAATTTCAATTAAAAAAATTGAATCTGGCGGCCTGATTTTTAAACGCTAACGCGGTAAAAAATCTGGATAAGTTAGGGTTTAGGGTCTAGGTTTAGGGACCCTAAACCTTAAGTTCGTATACAGTTTAATCGTCGTTTCGAATATTTCTAAAATCCATAATGGAAACGTTGAACCCCAAAAGTTAATTGTTGAACCCCTAAATTTAATTAAAATTGTATTTTTTAAATTAAAAAAATTTAATTAAAAAATTGAATCCGCCGGATTCAATTTTTTAATTAAAATTTTTAAATTTTATATGTATTCCCTTGGGATTTTAACAATTAACTTTTGGGTTCAATAGTTCCATTTTGGCTTTATAATATATTTAGGAGAAAACAAAAAAAAAAACAAAAAAAAAGACAACAAACAAACACTTCTTTGTCCCGATGGTTATTAATTAAAGTCCTGATGGTTATTAACTATCGGGTGGTATTTTTAAACAACGGGTCATCATGATGCGTTTTTTAACTTTTTTTTAATTAAAAATATTTTTTTTAAATATTGTTTGCAAATATATATTTAGGAGAAAAAAAATAGAAAAACATCCCAAAACACCACATTAAGTGGCGTTTTCCCCCAAAACACCACATAAAGTGGCGTTTTTACCTCCCAACGCTAATTTATCTAGCGTCTATATATATATAAAAAAAATGCTGGTAACGATAAACGAAATTTGGTTTTGAAGTGATATTTGGGGTCATCTTTTCATGTTGTGATATTTGGGATCATTTAGTTTAAAATTGTGATATCGGGGCCTTTTTCCAATCTATCGGAGTTGGGTAAATTATTTATTAAGGGATTTATAGCATTGGAATTGTGAATTTTTTAACATAATCTTTACAAATATTATTTATAGGAAGTGACATAAGATTTTAACCAAATATTAAGAAACACACAAAAGAGATATTCATGGAAAATATTTTCCTAGTCCTAATAAACGCAAAAAAATTCAGAAAATATTTTTAGAAAACGGAGCCTAAAACAAAACAAATGGCTAGATTTTGTTGGAATAATCTTAAATTTAGTGATTGATTATTTTAATTATGTTTTATTTGGAAGTCTAGGAAATTAGCTGATTGATTTGGTCAGTAGAGATTTTATAGGATCGTGAGAAAATAAAGGTTGTAGTGGAGATAATGTAGGGGTATTTAGCTATTTTCTAGTTACCACTACCGGGTGTTTTTAGCTTATATATCTTGCATGTAATCAGTTTTATAAGAGAGTGAAGAGGAAGAAGGAATACAATGTAGTTCTTAAAGAGCTAAACAACTTTGTTTTCTTCTGTTTTATATATACATTTTTGTTTATAGTGTGTGTGTGTGTTTATATCGATTCTGAATCCTACATTTGGTATCAGAGCTATGTTCGTTTGATTAATTGGGCGTCAAAATCAGCTGCAAATGGATGAAGAAATGGAAGACAAAAACGGTCCCGATGGTGTTCAATCAAAGGTCCTCCTGAAGAATAATGAAGCTACTGGGAAAGAACACAAAGAGGTTCAAGAGGGTGAAAATAACACTAGGCATATGTCCGTGGGGAAATATTGGCACAAGTGGCCATGAATGCATTTTGTTTTAAAATTTTGGGTAATTATGTGCACCATGGAGAGAAGTGCTCCAAAATGTGCGTTGGTGAGAAGTGCATCAACAAACGCAATATTAGAACTTGGTGAGAAGTGCATCAACATTGATGGTGGTGAGAAGTGCATCACAAGATAAGATAAAGAGAAGTGCTTCGTAAATTTAAGATTATGGGGGTGATTGTTGGAATAATCTTAAATTTAGTGATTGATTATTTTAATTATGTTTTATTTGGAAGTCTAGGAAATTAGCTGATTGATTTGGTCAGTAGTTAAAGGTTGTAGTGGAGATAATGTAGGGGTATTTAGCTATTTTCTAGTTACCACTCTGGGTGTTTTTAGCTTATATATCTTGCATGTAATCAGTTTTATAAGAGAGTGACGAGGAAGAAGTGAATACAAGGTGTATTAAGTTTTGATAATTATTGTTCTTATTATTTCTTTTATCATTTAGTCTTTTAGTTTCTACAGATTTCATACCAACAAAATTCAAATTTCACAAAAGTCATGATTAACTTTTGTATCTTATAGAAGAAGAGTAATAATGGAAGTGTAGCTAGTTGGTTCTGGTGCAATCAGTTCTGATCTGACCACTTGAGCCGGTGAGAGGGCTAAGGTTTCCCATCTTCACCATTGCACTTGCAAAATCTGACAAGAATGTAGCTGCGTCTGAGCTGTAAGATGTAACTTGTGCATCAGTGGAACCACCATTAAACAGCTCCTGATCCGAGTGGAGAAGGCCCTCTTGGTTTAGCAAATTGGAGTAGTAAGCATTGTCAAACGACGTTGGGCTTGTGCGATCAAGAGGAGCTAGATTTCCGGCTGATCCACTTGTAGGGCAGTTTGCTTGCAGTGATGTTGCATACGTAGCATTTATGTTGGCATCATTGTAGATTCTGTTTCTAAAGGCTGCGCACCTGGCTTGACCTACTGTGTGGGCTCCTGCATTCATAGAATGAATAAGTACTCGTGTAAATCTATATTACAGACAGTTGGGCAAACAATCACACGTACTTTAGTAACAGAAATTAAATTATTTTTCATGTAAGCGTTGATGACTCTCAGGTACCTGATAGGGTGACCATCTCAGCAGTGGAGAAACCTTTATTTGAGAATAAAGATTGGAGACGAGCAAGACTTGCATTACCGAGGGGAAGGTTATTGTCAGCATCGCTAAGACTTGCAGTGGTTGAGTCTCTCCGTCCCAATTGAACTGTCCAACTGTTGCCACCAAGCTGCAAAATTATCGCATCATAATTTTATTATTATGTATAACACGTGATCATCAAATTTACAATTTTTGAGATATCAGGATTTGCATGTAGTAATGGGTAATTAATTACCGCAACAACAGAGTCCCTGGCGGCCACTGCCAAGATATCAGCACAAGATACAACACCGGGGCATGAACTCTCTAGTTGAGTTTTAATGCTATCGATTGTACTAAAGCCTCTTAAGGATCCCGCATTTGAAAATGCATTTTGCTCTCCAGTAAAGGTTGAATTGTCTGCCAGTAAAACGGATGCATCACAACCCTGTTTCAAAAAATAATTTACCCGTTAATTAATTACCCATAAATTAAGGATACAAAAAGAAAATAGGGGAAACATGCACGTTTAGTATCTCAACACAGCGAGAAGATACAAATGATGTAAAAGATAAAAAAAGAGTGTACTTGCATTGACAAAACAATCATGAAAGTGAAGGCGAAGCAAGGAAGCTCCCATGCGATTGTCGGAACTGACAGCAGAGGTCACGGCTGTGTTGATGGTGGAAAGGACATTTGGGCACGATGTTGAGTAAAATGAAGAGCTCAACTGTGCTGTGCCTATTCCAAGTAACATGCATAAACATAACCCAATTATTGTCACCGATGACGAAGCCATGTATGTAACTATTAATATACTTATGTTTCTTCTTCTATAAGATGCTACTTTTTTTTTTTTTGAATAAAATTCTATAAGATGCTACTTGTGTCGAATGTTGCTAGGTTCTTTGCTTATTTATAGTTGAACAAGATTAAGAAATGAGCGCAATATTCAACGGTAATCAATTTGTATATCACTCTTATTTTCCTACGTCTAATAATATAATTTTATTTGCATGTGTATGTGTGTGCATAAAGTCTGTTATTTCGGCATGGAAAAAGTCATGGAGAAATATCAAAGAGCAATATTATATTCGCTTAAATGCATGTTGTCCCACACTCCCTCCACTTGCATTTAGTAGAACGGTCGACAAATACTTGCATGCGAATATAAGTTGAGAGAATGTTCCTAGAGGTACACGCATTTCCTCCGAATTTTGTATCTTATCACCCGTACTCTATCCCGTTCAAAGGCTGATCCGTTGTTTTTTTTAGTACATTTACAGTTCTTTTTTTCATTTATGATACAATTCTGTACAATGTTTCAAAAATAGTATAATCATCACTTCGATCAAGTGATTATCAAAACAATTTCAAGTGGCATTCTTCCCTTCTTAGTCACTTGTAGTGCCCCCTCCAGGGATGAGCAACGGATCCAATCGGACCCGAAAGAACCGAGAACCGAAAAGAATAATCTTTCATAGTCGAATCGGACTCAAAATTGTGATGGAACCGAACCGGACCCAAATCGTGAATTACGATTCGGTTCGGTTCCAACCCGAAAGAATCATTTATTCCAATAGATCCATTGGCCCCGTCAGGGGCACCCAATACAAAAAGTTCTTATTTTTTTAGGCTCTATCCATCCAGCAAAAAAAAAAAAAAATTTGAAAATTTTACTGTTCATGATGACGTCACTGATGACGTCATCGATGAACAGTAAAATTTTCATTTTTTTTTTTTTTTTTTGCTGGATGGATAGAGCCTAAAAAAATAAGAACTTTTTGTATTGGGTGGCCCCGCCAGGGGCAATGGATCTATTAGATATGAGGTGTTCTTTGTTGTTCTTTATTTAAAGTGTTCTTTATGGAGTCCAACCCTATATATATATATATATATATATATATATATATATATATATATATATATATATATATATATATATATATATATATATATATATATATATATATATATATTGTTAACGGAGGAATTTTGTGATAACAAATTTCGGAGGTTAAATTTCGGAGGTTGCTGGAATAACGAAATCATGAAAATAGGGGGATTTGGAATTTTTGGATGTTTGGGGCTGGACTTGAGAGGTGTCTCGATTTGTCTCGTATATCAGATCCTTTTTCAAGATGCCTGCGTACCTTATATTTTTATAAGGATCAAGCCAACGCAGTTCTGTGAAATTGATTTGTGTCTATCCCTTAGAGACTTTAGGGATAAACTTCGTTAATCTGGGTAATTACCGATTTTATCTGATTTAATCTTATCGTTGTGATATCTTCCTGATTTGAAGAATATCGTTTGGAGATATTTTCCGTTATTGATTGATTAGTATTGATTCTTTCCTCGTTTCAGATAGAGGAAATAATTAACTTAGGCGTTAAGTTATAATTATTAATCTGAATTAATAATTAATAAATATTAGGAAATTTGGGAGATATTAGAGGCAACCGAAAATATGGCGTAACAACTACCCCTAGTTCTTCAGTGTAACTTGATACAGTGGAGAACTAAGCATGCTTCGATTTTCCAAATTTCCTGAGTCATTGGAGGGTCAAGCATTATCCGGAAGAGTCATTCAAAGCATTCCAAGCAATTTCCTAACAAACAAACTTAGCAAGAAATACCCTCCTTCAAGGAGGTCGTATTCCTAAAAAATATGAAAAATATATCTCGGAATACCCTCCTCTCGGGAGGTCGTATCCTCATTCTAGAAATACCCTCCTCTCGGGAGGTCATATTCCCAAAGTCGTACGTTGATGAGGTGCCGGAAGTACGGACATCCCCCCCGGAAGTACGGTTTTTGCAAGGATTTAATTATCGGGATACCCTCCTCTCGGGAGGTCATATCCAAATTCCAGAAACACTCTCCTCCCTGGAGATAATGTAGCTGAAAAATCGTACCTTGATGAGGCGCCGGAAGTACGGACATCCCCCCCGGAAGTACGGTTTTTGCAAGGATTTAAATTATCGGGTGATACCCTCCTCTCGGGAGGTCATATCCAAATTCCAAAAACACTCTCCTCCCGGGAGATAATGTTCTAGAAAATCGTTATAGTTTTATTAAAACTCTCCTTAGAGAAGATCGTCTTTTCACATATTACCCTCATCAGAATTGGGTCTTCCAAAATAATCAACTCTTCGAATAAGAGCCTTCCCAAATAATTACCCATGCAAAGGAGGGTCTTCCAAAATAATAAACTCTTTAATTAAGAGTCTTCCAAAATATTACCCCTACAAAAGAGGGCCTTCTAAAATATTACCCCACAAAGGAGGGCCTTCCAAAATATTAAATTATTCAATTAAGAGTCTTTCAAAATATTACCCCATAAAGGAGGGCCTTCCAAAACAATAAACTCTTTAATTAAGAGCCTTCCAAAATCGTGTAACACGAAGATAACACCTAAAATCTTGAAAATCTTCACAATTCTAATTCTGCCCAGATCTGTTTTTGGTGTTTTTGACCTTCTAAACGATTTTTTCCTGGAAAAATACAAAACACAAAAGTTGTAGAAAACGAAAATATCTTTCCGATGATATATGGCTCATCAAAAACAGACTTATAACGAATCGGGAATCAAATAAAACGTCTGCTGATCTGCTTCTCGATGCTAAAAAAACGAGATCTGATTTTATTTTGTGATTTCGAGAATAGATCGATATATAATCTGAGAAAACTCAAAAACCGAAAGTTATAAGGAATTTAACAAGCTTTCCGAATCATTAAAAATCATCAAAATCCAACATGTAATGAATTTACTACAAATTTTATAAGATAACTAACTTGTATGAACAAAATCATAAGAAAACTTATCTTAATTCGGAATATATCCACCGCCTCCACCGCTTAGCTCCTCCATTAAAGCAGCTCCAGATCCATGATAACCCCCCCATGCGTATGAATTGATTGTCCTCCACAATCAAAAAATATATCCCCTCCTTCTAGCGCCAATTGTTAACGGAGGAATTTAGTGATAACAAATTTCGGAGATTGCTGGAATAACGAAATCATGAAAATAGGGGGATTTGGGATTTTTGGATGTTTGGGGCTGGACTTGAGAGGTGTCTCGATTTGTCTCATGTATCGGATCCTTTTTCAAGATGCCTGCGTACCTTATATTTATAAGGATCAAGACAACGCAGTTCTGTGAAATTGATTTGTGTCTATCCCTTAGAGACTTTAGGGATAAACTTCGTCAATCTGGGTAATTACCGATTTTATCTGATTTAATCTTATCGTTGTGATATCTTCCTGATTTGAAAAATATCGTTTGGAGATATTTTCCGTTATTGATTGATTAGTATTGATTCTTTCCTCGTTTCAGATAGAGGAAATAATTAACTTAGGCATTAAGTTATAATTATTAATCTGAATTAATAATTAATATATATATATATATATATATATATATATAAAGTTAAGTTCTATGGAGACTACCATTTGAGTGAAGACCGTGGAGACCATCTACATTATGCACTCAAAACATTGCAAAACATATATATTTGCAAAGAATGTTCAATTAACATTATTATTTCATTCAAAATCTTAAAAATCATATATGATTTTCAAGCAGAACATGTTTTGGAGAACAATACGTTCTGCAATATTTTGTTTGCGGAACATACTTTTCAAGATTTTTAATGAAATTTGCATGTAAAACATATATGATCTTCAAGATTTTCATTGAAATAGATGATATAGTGATTTTCATAGAACATGATTTTCAATAAATAAGTTTTTGCAATGTTTTGATTGATATTGGTCTCCGGTCTCCACTAAAAATGTTGGTCTCCATAGAACTTAACTATATATATATATATATATATATATATATATATATATATATATATATATATATATATATATATATATATATATATATATATATATATAGAGTAGGGTTCTAGAGAAAACCCTTTCAGATAGAAAACTTAGAGAACACCATCTTTACCGTTGATTACTTATAATTTAATATAATTGGTTTAATTAAAGAATAATTGCAAATTTGTGATTAATATGAAATTCATAAGCATATTCAGTATCAATTTTGTATTATGTGATTTTTAAAAGATTTATTAAAAGATTCATTATGCTTGACTTAAGCTACATTACTAATCAAAATCTTTTAATTTTGGAAACTAAACTATATTTACATACCAAACACGTTTATCCAATTATATGATTTTTTTTATTTTCGAAAAGTTGACATATCTTCATATTTGTGCACAAAATTATACTTCATTTTTAAAATACATTAAAGAACACCTTAATGGAATTTTAGAACACGTTAGAGAATCTTGTAATTTATTTTTCATTTTTATCAATTGAATAACTCTCCAAATCTAAACATATCAAAATTTCATTGTTCTGTACATATGTCTACAAATATTTCATTAATATTTTATGTAAATAAGATTAGTATTTTAATTAATTTTTTTATAAGAATTCAAAATCGTCAAAAAAGATGAACAAATTGAGTAATCAAAAAACATTTCGTAAAACACCTCAAAGAACATCATAAAGAACCTTTAAAACTAAATAAAACTTAAAAAGAACACCTAAAAATAAAGGCATAGAACACTTCAATGAACACGTTAAGAGAACACTCAAAAGAACACTAATTAATATTTAATTAACAATTGTTTTTTTAATCAATCGATCATTTATTTTTATGGAACACTTAAAATATTCGTTAGTAGTATTTTAAATAATTTATTAAAATAAGATTTACTAAAATTTGATACTTTTATTCTATTAATCCTTTACTTTATAAAACACTTAAAAAACACGTAATTAGTATTTTAATTAATTTTTTTAAAAGAATTCAAACTCATTAAAAAACATGAACAATTTGAGTAACCAAAAAACATTTTGTAAAACATCTCAAAGAACATCATAAAGAACACTTTAAGAACACTTAAAAAACACCTAAAAATATAGAACAATTAAAAGAACACTTAGCAATAGGGTGAAGGCCCAAAATAATCACCTGGGAAACTGGATGGCCCTTTTTACTGACGGGACACGATACATCGTGTACCGTGATAGGGGGTGTGATGCGGAGAAGCGTCCTCCGTAACAGGGCATGATACGGAGCTCCGTCTTTCGTGTTATGCATGATACGGTGGACGGTGTTCCGTGACAGTGCTACGCACCAACCTAACACGGAAGACCGTGTTCCGTATCATGCATAACACGGAAGACCGTGTTCCGTATCATGCATAATACGGTCCACGGTGTACCGTATTAGGATAATACGGAGGCCGAAACTCCGTATCCCGTCGGTATTTCGAGCCATTTTTTTCAAAATCAGTATTTTGGGCAAAAACTTAGGAAAAATAGGCATTTTGGTAATTTTCTCTTAGTAATATTTCAATTTAATTTAAAGATTTTTTTTAGTCTTTCATAGAAACTTCAATGAACACGTTAAAAGAACACTTAAAGGAACATTTATAAATAATTAATTAACATTGGATTTTTTTAATTTATCGATCTTTAATTTTATGGAACACTTAAAAAATTCGTTAGCAGTATTTTAAACAATTTATTAAATGAAGATTTATTAAAATTTATTTAAAATTTGATATTTTCATTCTATTAATTCTTAATTTCATAGAACACTTAAAAACACGTAATTAGTAATTTAATTATTTTTTTTAAGAATTCAAAACCATCAAAAAAACACCAACAAAATAGAGTAACCTAAAAACATTTCATAAAATACCTAAAATAACATTATAAAGAACCATTAAAAATAAAAAACACTTAAAAGAACACCTAAAAATAAAGAATAATTAAAAAAATACTTAGTAATATTTCAATTTTGTTTGAAGATTTTTTTAGTCTTGCATAGAACACTTCAATGAACACGTTAAGAGAACAATTAAAAGAACACCAATTGATATTTAATCAACATTTGATTTTTTTAATCAATCGATCTTTTATTTTATGGAACACTTAAAAAATTCGTTAGTAGTATTTTAAATAATTTATTAAAAAGATTTATTTAAATTTATTTAAAATTATATATTTTTATTCTATTAATCATTTATTTTATAAAATACCTAAAAATGCATAATTGGTATTTTAATTAATTTTTTTTAATAAGAATCCAAAATCATCAAAAAATACGAACAAATAGAGTACCCAAAAAACATTTCGTGAAACACCTAAAAAAACACCATTAAGAACCACTGAAACTAAAGAACACTTAAAAGAACACCTAAAAATAAAGAACAATTAAAAGAATACTTAGTAATATTTCAATTTTATTCAAAACTATATTCAAAATTTATTTTATATCAATAAAATATTTAGTAGAATTGTAATATAAATTTCTAATAAAGTAGTATTACGATTTCAAAGTAATTAACAAAACACCTAAGAGAACCTTGGTATATTCCATACTATTTTTATATATTTCATTTTAAAAAAAAGCATTATACATTTTTCTAAAATTAATTTATATTTAGAAATACTATGTTACACAACAAGATTTTCTTACGTGCTTCAAAAATAAATAAATTCTAATTTCAAAAAATCTCAAAAATTAAAAATATTATTTTAAATAGAAATATTATAATGCTTTGAAGAATCTCAAATGTTTTAAAAAAATTAATATAAATATCTAATAAAATACTACTACAATTTTAAAATAATTAAGAAAACACATAAGAGAAATACATTTCTTTTGAAAATAAGTTACATATAAAAATATCATCTAATACACCAAGATTCTCTTACGTATTTTAAATCATTTTATCAATTTATTTCTGTTTATTATCTTTTTGAGATTCCATCGATAATTATTTTAAGAAACATGTTATAAAAAAAATTCTATAAATTTTCATAAATTTTCGATGATCATTTATAGTGTTGTACTTGTGCCTAACTATATTTAAAACTTATTTTATATCATTAAAATATTTAGTAAAATTGTATTATAAATTTCTAATAAAGCAGTATTACGATTTCAAAGTAACTAACAAAACACCTAAGAGAACCTTGGTGTATTACATAATATTTCTATATATTTTTTAAAAAAAAATATATACATTTCTTCTAAAAATTGAGGTACATTTAGATATATTATGTTACACACTAAGATTCTCTTATGTGTTTCAAAAAAAATTAAATTTTAATTTGAACAAATCTTAAAAATTAAAAATATTATTTTAAATATAAATCTTATAATACTTTGAAGAATATCAAAAGTTAAAAAAAAATTAATATAAATATCTAATAAAATAATATATGAATAGATTTGGTTCCTTTCGTACAAAAGGAATTGTAAAGATTTTTGATGATATGTTTGATTTGATTCCTTTTACAAATTAGAAAGAGGGTGTAATATAAATTATTGATTAATTCCTAATAAATAGATTTTCAATGTATTTTTGGAAAGTCAATATAAGTGTACATAAGCGGAACATTTAACATGAACGGAAATCTTGGAATTTTGAAGGAAACACAATTTTTTCCTTACATGTTCTTTGGGATAGATTATGGGATTTTTCAACCAATATAAATTGTGCCAATTTTCACCCAATAAAAATGTGTTTATTTGCCATTTATAAATAATAACAATCTAACAAAATAAATGATTCATGTTATAATATTACCTCGAATCTTGAATGGAACACAAAATAATTTAATAATATCGATTTTAAATTTTTTGACTTATAAGATATATATGGGAAGAAGAATTCTAAAAAAAAGGGAGAAGAGTCATCATTATTAGGAATTATTTTGTTTGCAAAAATGATTGATAACTGATATATAATAAATGTTAATTCAATTTAGATTGAGCAATCCAATCAAATATATTCATTCCATATAATAATAATTGATGGTGGATTGATTTCATTTTTCTGATTTCCGATTCTGCCCCTTTCATGTAAACATGGAAATTAAGTTAATTTTTTTCAATTAATGACTGAATTATCTAAACCATCGGATCAAAGCATTATCAATGGATATAGATGTGGTCTCTTAGTTCTCTAATTAGCCTAGTTCTCCCTTGAGCGCATGCCTATATATATATATATGTATTAATATATAATTAATAATATATATAATTAATTAATAATATATAATTAATAATAAATATAATTATTAATAATATATAATTAATAATATATATTAATAATATATATTTAGTATATTATTTAAATGTAATATATAATTTCGATTCCGTTCTTTCGGGTTTTGGATGTGAAGAACCGAATCGAACTGAGAACCAAACTTTTCTCAATTTCAGGAACCGAACCGGACCCGAATTATAAAAAAACCCAATCCGGACCCAAAATTTTGGTTCGGTTCGATTCGGTTCCCGGTTCTAACCCGAAAAATGCTCACTCATACCCCCCTCTTATCTTTTTGCTTTCTTATGTTAAATTTGTAATTGTTAGCATGCTAATTTAAGGGTAAAAAATATGTATATTTTTTATTATATATTTTTTTAGTAGAAATTAATTCAATAATAAAAAATTATGCGTTATATCTACAAAAATTGTTGCATAGAGTAAACAAAAAACACAAACAATAGCTGATTAATCCATTCTTAGAGCATCTCCAATGGGGTTGCCTAAATTAATTACCTAAAATATTGATTGGCTAATATTTATCGAATCTGTAAGGTGTTGTGTTCCAATGGGATTGGCTATAATGATAAAATTTATATGTACAGTTTTGTTACAGTTCTTGAGAGCTTCGACAAATATAGCCAACGAAAAGAGGTTGGCTATAATTTTACCTATGGATTTTGTATGGTTGGAGATGCATAATTTATAGAAATTATGTATAATACTTGTCACCTAGGATTTTTTTGCTAAGGGCTTACTGCATTGGAGATGCTCTTAATTAGACAAAACCACGCGATTTATTGAAGATAATATATTTACATGTACCGGCTTCACCACATTTATAACTAATCCAGTTATGGATTATAATTGCAATCCCCTACAAACTTTTATCACTAAATCAAAAATTATAGTCTCACAAATAAAAAAGGAGAGAAACATCAAAACTTTCACCAAGGAAAGACAACCAACACTGAAATATAAGAGAAATTGAACTACTCAAGTGCCTGAAATTCATGGAGAAGATTTGGAATCCTAGATTTATGATTAAAAAATTAACTGAGAAAAAAATAAAACAAAGTCTAAATAGTAAGATAAACAAAAAGTATAAAAAATAAAACTAAGAAATTGAGACTCCCCCCACAAAAAAACTGATGGAAGACCGGCAGAAGAAGAGGGAGGAGCTGACGAAGATATTAGATTTATTGAGGAAGCAGATTTGTTTGATTCATGCATGATATGGGCTAAAAATAAGCCCTAAAGACACATTTAATGTAGCATTAATTAGACCTAATATGGTCCAAACGTGGGGCCCACCAGATGGGCCCAAACCCTATTTATGATATTAATTTTGTAATTAATATTAAGGGTAATAACCAGGTCAGCAATAAGAGTCAGATAAGGATATTACTCCTACCAATCTTAGCCTCCAAGGCACCGAATTCGATATGGGAACTGACTCCTACAAGGAAGGAGTCTAGAACCTTCCACAAGGCGGTGACTTGCCCACCAAGTCACCTAATTCTACTACGATTCTAGGGCTTCTCAGCCTATATAAAGGGTCTGACCCCTCATTCTCAGAACTACGTTTTGGCTTGATTCTCAATACGAGATACGTAGGCACTCTGTGAGGACCGATTAGTCTCGAACACAGAAACAGCCATTAAAGCACGAAGCTCCCGAACCCTAGCATTAAATACGGATTCGTAACCTAGTTTTTATTCCACAACATTTGGCGCCGTCTGTGGGAAGAAGACATCAACCATGGTAACTACACGAAGAACAACACCAAGCTCTACCGAGGCTTTACCAATTAGCTCTGCTCCGCCTGTCACTGAGCAAGTACCCCCAACGACAGGGGCGATCACTCAAGTTTCTTAACCGGACGAATCCCCATGCTGAGAGAACGTTACCCATGGTCGTCCACCCAAGCCAGGAAACCAGCTCTCTTCAGATGTTTGTTTCTCCTCAGGTTGATCCAAATCGCCCGCTACCACCGGGGGTACAGATCCATACTACTGATCTCCCCATGAATACCAATCCGATGTATGGTCTGCCTAACTACCCTCCAATTACTCAAGGTCTTGGACCCAGTGGCCATGCCTTGCAGATCCGAGATCGAGAGTATGTTGACTACTCTGGCCCCTATACTGATGATTCATCGTCTGATGATGATGATCGTGATGAAGCCCCGAGGAGGCGACGTGCTAGCAGAGAACCAAGAAGGAGAACACAAACTATCCATGATGGACCCCCTTTGACAGCTGCTGAGAGAATCAAGGCTCACGAGGCTGAGATTTTAAGGATAAAGGAAGATATTGCGAGAGAACAAGCTTGGCTGAATCAAACTCAACCTCATCCAACCTCAGGACCGATTCCTATTATAGACTTAGAGAGGTCTTCAAGAAGGCAGAGAAGGGCTGACGCTCCAACTGGAAGAACAACAAGGGTAGAAACTCACAGGAGCAACCCCAAGGATCTGATGCCACTTGGGGATCCTGATGATCCCACACCCCCGTTTACTGAGGAGGTGATGAATGCTCGTATCTCAAAGAAGTTTAAGATACCAACTATTAAGGCTTATGATGGAACGGGTGATCCCGCAAATCACGTTAGGACATTCTCAAATGCACTACTGTTGCAGCTTGCAAGTGACGCCTTGAAGTGCAGGGCGTTCCCTCAAACTTTATCAGGCATGGCTCAAAGATGGTACAGCCGGTTGCCTGAAAACTCAATTGGCTCTTTCAAGGAGTTAAGTGCTGCCTTTGTTAGTCAGTTTATCAGCGGGAAGGTGCATGAGAAAAGCTCAGCATCCATCATGTATGTGGTGCAGGGGAAGAATGAGAATCTGAGAGACTACTTGAAGAGGTTCACTAAGGAGACGTTGAACATCACTGATTTGGATAATAAGGTGGCCATGGTAGCCCAAGAACACGGAACCACTGATCTATTCTTTAAAAGGTCATTAGCAAAGCATCCTCCTGAAGACATGGCCGAGCTCCAACGAAGGGCTGACATGTATATCAAGGCTGAGGATAGCATGAAGAAGGAAGCCACAAGAGGCAATGACAAAGGTAACAACGACTCCAAGAAGCGAAAGCAAGAGTGTGATGACCAGGAGTATAATGTTAGGGACAAGTATCCCCGAACTAGCGAGGACTCCGACTATGTCCCTAAGAAGAACCAAGGACCAAGGTTCACTGAGTATGCAAGGTTGAATACTCCTAGGAGTCGAATCTTGTTGGACATTGAGAAGGATAATGATTTTCGATGGTCGAAGCCACTCAGGGATGATCCCGCAAAGAGAAACAAGAATCAGTATTGCAGATTTCACAGAGATGTGGGGCATGACACTGATGATTGCAAGCAACTCAAAGATGAGATCGAGTTTTTGATTCGTAAAGGGAAACTGAGCCACTTCACTAAGGGTGATGACCGTGGTAATCAGAGAAGAGAGTATGATAGGAGGGATGACGATCAAGATTGCAACCCACAGCCCCGAGGGCCAGTAATCAACATGATCTCAGAAGGCCCGACTGCGACTGGCACAATAAGGAATTCTCGGAAGGCTTATGCTAGGGAAGTGATACACATCCTGGGAGAGGCCTCGAAGCGTGCCAAGACTGAAATAACAATTGGTTTTGATGATTCAGACCTTGAAGGGGTGAAGTTCCCCCATGACGACCCGTTGGTCATAATTCCTGTGATTGGAAACTCAGAGGTGAAGCGAGTCTTGATAGATAATGGAGCTTCTGTTAACGTTCTGTTTCATGATGCATTTGTGAAGATGGGGTACAATGAATCTCAGTTGACCCCCAATAACATGCCTATATATGGATTTAATGGAGTAGGATCCAAAGTTGAAGGGACTATCCAATTGCCTGTGACTGTTGGACAGGAGCCCAAGAAGGCCACTCAGATGTTGAACTTCCTGGTAATCAATGCGGTTTCAACGTACAACGCTATCCTTGGAAGGACTGGACTTCATGCATTCAAGGCTGTTGCCTCAACTTATCATCTGAAGATCAAGTTCCCAACCAGGAATGGTGTTGGAGAACATAAAGGCGATCAAAAGATGGCACAAAGCTGTTATGTAGCCGTGTTAAGGCCTGACGAAGTCGGGGGGCAGGTCCTTCCGATTGAAGACATGGATGTCCGTAGTAACAAGGAACACCGAGAAATGCCAGGAGAGGACATCACACAGAAGCCTCGAACAGCCATTGAGGCTAAGGCGTTAACTGACTTCGTGGTTGAATGTACCATGGGCAACCAAGAAGTCGGGGGGCAGGAGGTAGTACCCCAAGCAGAAAGTGAACTTCAGAATAAGAATGAGAAGACCAGAAGGAGTAGTGGGTGCTTTATTTTGATGGAGCATCAAAAACAAAATCAAGCCATGCAGGCCTAGTCTTGCAAAGTTGGACTTAGCTTCATATTTATCTAGTAGAAGTAGAAATAAGGTTCGATGAAAACATGCAGAGCATGTCCCTCCGAGTAGGACAGTAGTACTCTATGTAAGGGTTGAACCCATTTATGTTATTAATGCAAGTTTGCTTTTCGTTCTATGATTCTATTTATGTACCAAGCACCTGATGTGTGTAAGTCAAAGATGACCAAGTACCGAAAATAAAAGAATATACGAATGGAAACAAACAAACGCATAAATAAAACTCTGAAGGGTCGAGAGTTAGGTTACAGCACAACCAAATAAGTGTTTCAAGTCCTTGAAGGATCCAGGATAAAAGACATCTGGCAATCAAAGCCATGCAAGGCTGTGTAGGCTAAGGACTAGCCACTTTTCAATGTTTTCAAAAATGACTTGGATGGAGAATCTAAGGTAGAAGACCAATAGAGAACCTAAAACAAGGATCAAGAAGTTCAAGCAAACTCTTATTTTAAAGAGTTTAAAAGGCGAGAAGCCCACATGATTGTCTTATTTGAAATCTAAATCGAGGAATCAACCTTGAATCCTTGACCTAGAATCAAGAAAAACAAGAAACAAAGATGGAACCAAGACAAACGTTGAAGTCCTGATGGACCACCCGTTGAAGAAACATATTGCATAGCCTGAAATCCAATTGAAGGAACCCCTTGAAGGGCAAGTTGAGAGCATTTTTACAAGAGAACAGTGATGTGTTTGCTTGGACAACAACTGATATGCCAGGGATTGATCCCCAACTCATAACTCATAAATTGAATGTCAATCTTAAATGAAAGACAATAAAGCAGAAGAAGAGGAACTTTGCTCCTGAAAGGCAAGAGGCCATTAAGCAAGAAGTTGACAAGCTCTTGGAAGCTGGTTTTATTAAAGAGATTCAGTTCCCCGAATGGTTAGCTAACCCAGTAATGGTCAAGAAGGTGAATGGAAAATGGAGGATGTGTATAGATTTCACTAATTTGAATGATGCATGTCCAAAGGATTGTTTTCCCGTCCCAAGGATAGACATGTTGATAGATGCCACAGCTGGACATGAGATGTTGAGCTTCATGGATGGGTTCAGTGGCTACAATCAGATTAAGATGCACAAGGATGACATCCCAAAGGTATCTTTCATAACTGACTTTGGTGTTTTTTGCTATCTTGTTATGGCTTTTGGTCTAAAGAATGCAGAAGCTACTTACCAACGATTGGTGAATAATATATTCGCCCATCTGATTGGAAAAACCATGGAGGTCTATGTGGACGACATGTTGGTCAAGAGCCTATCCAAGGCAAATCATATCAAGCACCTCAGAGAGGCATTCGAAATCCTGAGGCACCACAAGATGATGTTAAATCCAGCCAAGTGTGCTTTTGGTGTTGGATCAGGAAAATTTTTGGGATTGATGGTTTCAAAGAGAGGCATAGAGGCCAACCTGATAAGATCAAAGCGATCTTGGACATGGAACCACCCCGCTCCATACGGGATGTACAGAAGCTAACTGGCCGAGTTGCGGCCCTAGGGAGATTCATCTCCAAGTCTAGTGACAAGTGTTTGCCTTTCTTTCAGGCCTTAAAGAAAGTGAAAAATTTTGAGTGGACTACAAAGAGCCAAGAGGCCTTTGAATAATTGAAGAAATATATGGCTGAAGCCCCGTTGTTGGCCAAACCTAGTCCTAAGGAGACTCTTTACTTATATTTGGCGGTATCTGAACAAGCACTGAGTGCCGTCCTCATTTGGAAGGAGAACAAGGTTCAAAAATCCATCTACTACCTGAGCAAGGTGTTGCACGGGGCTGAGTTAAATTACTCTCCCATTGAGAAGTTTGCATTGGCATTGATAACAGCTTCGAGGAAGCTACGACCATACTTTCAGTCACACAAGATTGAAGTCTTGACGGACCAGCAGTTGAGAAATATTTTGCACATCTCAAAGGCCAGTGGAAGGCTATCCAAGTGGACGATCGAACTTGGAAAATTTGACATCACATATAAACCTCGGACAGCCATCAAGGCTCGAGCATTGGCTGACTTCGTGGTTAAATGTACCATTGGCAACCAAGAAGTCGGGGGGCAAGAAATAGTAATCACCCCTAGAAGTGAGGATAAAGATGAAGAACTTGTACCTGACCAGAAGGAATATTGGGTGCTCTATTTTGATGGAGCATCAAAAACAAAATCTAGTGGTACGGGTTTGGTCTTACAAAGCCCTGATGAGTTCACAGTTGAGTACGCTTTGAAATTAGACTTTCCAACAACCAACAACGAAGCTGAATATGAAGCCTTGATCGCCAGATTGGGCTTGGCCAGAATCATGAGGGTCAAGATTAGTAGTATCGCAAGTGAATGGTGAATTTGAGGCTAAGCATGAAACTATGGCAAAGTATTTGCGAGTTGTGAAGGCTGTTATGACTCAGTATGATGAGCGCTATGAGGAGCACATTCCAAGAAAGGAGAACATTAAGGTCGATGCCCTATTTAAGATCGCCTCTTCTGAGATAGAAAATTATGCGGAGAGTTTTTACTTCCAGGTCTTGAAGACCCCACCCTCGATTCGAAATTGGTAGCACCAGTTGATGTAAGCTGAAGGATAGACCCTCTCAAAGCTCATCTTGAGACTGGTTGGCTCTCTGATAATGCCTTGAAAACACAGAAACTATTAGTGAGAATGTTGAGATAAGAGGTCCTTTGTCATTCCATACTTAAAATCTTGAATCTCAAAACCCGACACAAAATTTAAGCCTTGATGGCAAATAAGGCTGTCTACCTCCAATCGAGCTTGTCGTTCGAGTTTAAGGACTCGAATAAAGAGTCGTCAGTCAAGTTGAGACCTAAGAAAGGTTATATGAGGATAAGAACAAGGTTGGAAACCTAGAATCAAGCTAAAGGGTTGAAAACCAATAAAGGCACACCAGGCCTAAGGTCAAGCGCTAAGGAGCAAGTGAACTACCTGAATGATCAACCGAGAAGGAAGACCTCCTCCATGAGAAACAAGGAGGAGGCAAGAACTAAAGAACTTCATCACAAGGATGAGAGTCAGGGGTTGATGATAACCTTAAGACCAAGGATTCAGCAAACAAGTTAAAGCCCGGAAGGTCACGAGGATTAAGAAACAAGTCGTTTGAGTTCAAGGTTCACGAAACCCTTCAAGGCATAGCAAACACCTCCATCAACATACCAAGACTGATTTTCAATCCTGAGCCAAGGCACGAATGAAGCCAAAATTAAAATTTAGCACCACTAGCACCGTTTAGTGCCGTTAGCGTCGACTAGCGTCGTTTAGTGCCTTTCAGCGCTGTTTAGTGCCGTTAGCACTATTTAGTGCTGTTTGTACCGCTAGCACCATTTAGTGCCGTTTAGCGCCGATTAGCGCCGTTTGAACACAGATGATTTTAGGTCAGTAATTTCTAAGACCACGGATAATTTTAGGTCCGAGATCCTTGATCTTTAAGATCACGGATGATTTTAGATCCTAGATCCATGATAGTAATTTGAGATCAAGATCAAGATTCTTGATCCTTAAGATGACGGATGACTTGAGATCGAGATCAAGATTCTTGATCCTCAAGACCACGGATGGTTTTCAGGTCTGGGTTTCCTAGCCAACCACGAGGTGGCCGACCACCATGATTCAAGGGGCTTCGGCCGACCACCGATTGGCCGACCACGAGACTTTCTAAGACCACAGATGATTTTAGGTCCGAGATCCAAAATTTCAAGATCACGGATGATTTTAGATCCTAGGTCCATGATAATAGTTTGAGATCAAGATCAAGATCAAGATCCTTGATCCTAGAAGTCACGAATGACCAAAATAAAAGTTTGAGATCAAGATCCTTGATCCTAGAAGTCACGAATGACCAAAATAGTGACTTGAGATCAAGATCAAGATTCTTGATCTTCAAGACCACGAATGATTTTCAGGTCCGGGCATTTTAGCCAACCACGAAGTGGCCGACCACCACCCCGAGGGAGCAGCAACCGACCACCATGCAGTCGACCACCACCTCGGGAGGAGCTCCGGCCGACCACCCCACGACCGATCACCACACGGCCGATCACCATGGTTTCGAGCCCTCTGGCCGATCATAAGCCAGCCGACCACGAGCTAGCCCATGATCCGGCCGATCACGGGTTAGTTCGTGGTCCTAGAACTTGAATTTTTCAGTGAACCTCGGATGGTTTTTAGTGCTGAAACGAGGTCAAAAATTGAATTTTTCAGTGAATCTCGGATGATTTTCAGTGCTAAAACGAGGTCAATATTAGCACAGATTAGTGCCGATTAGCACCGTTTAGTGCTATTTAAGCACTGTTTAGTGCCTGTTAGCACAGATTAGTGCCGATTAGCACCGTTTAGTGCTGTTTAAGCACTGTTTAGTGCCTGTTAGCACAGATTAGTGCCGATTAGCACCGTTTAATGCTTTTTAAGCACTGTTTAGTGCCTGTTAGCACAGATTAGTGCCGATTAGCACCATTTAGTGCTGTTTAAGCACTATTTAGTGCCTGTTAGCACAGATTAGTGCCGATTAGCACCATTTAGTGCCGTTAAAGCACAGATTAGTGCTGATTAGCACAGATTAGTGCCGATTAGCACAGATTAGTGCCGATAAAGCACAGATTAGTGCCGTTAAAGCACAGATTAGTGTCGATTAGCACAGATTAGTTCCGATTAGCACAGATTAGTGCCGTTAAAGCACAGATTAGTGCCGATTAGCACAGATTAGTGCCGTTAAAGCACAGATTAGTGCCGATTAGCACGGATTAGTGCCGATTAGCACAGATTAGTGCCGTTAAAGCATAGATCAGTGCCGATTAGCACAGATTAGTGCCGTTAAAGCATAGATTAATGCCGATTAGCACAGATTAGTTCCGTTAAAGCACAGATTAGTGCCGATTAGCACAGATTAGTGCCGTTAAAGCACAGATTAGTGCCGATTAGCACAGATTAGTGCCGTTCAAGCATAGATTAGTGTCGATTAGCACAAATTAGTGCCATTTAAGCACAGAATAGTGCCGATTAGCACTGTTTAGCGCCGATTAGTGCCGTTAGTGCCGTCTTATTCCGTTTGACACCGTTTAACATTGTTTAAACGATGTTTAAGGCTAATTAGCGTTGTGTAGTGCCGTTTAACACCGTTTAGTGTCGTTCAACATCATCGTAGATGCGTCGATCACTGCACGCTTTACATTAAGATGATATTGTTGAAAATACTCACGTAAGAGCAATGAACCCTGACCCAAGTCTCGGATAAGGCCGTTATAACTTCAAGGAAAACCTGATCAGTTTTCCTAGAAGTTGGGGGGCAAATGATATGGGCTAAAAATAAGCCCTAAAGACACATTTAATGTAGCATTATTTAGACCTAATATGGTCCAAACGTGAGGCCCACCAGATGGGCCCAAACCCTATTTATGATATTAATTTCGTAATTAATATTAAGGGTAATAACCAGCTCAGCAATAAGAGTCAGATAAGGATATTACTCCTACCAAGCTTAGCCTCCAAGGCACCGAATTCGATATGGGAACTGACTCCTACAAGGAAGGAGTCTAGAACCTTCCTCAAGGCGGTGACTTGCCCACCAAGTCACCTAATTCTACTACGATTCTAGGGCTTCTCGGCCTATATAAAGGGTCCGACCCCTCATTCTCAGAACTACGTTTTGGCTTGATTCTCAATACGAGATACGTAGGCACTCTGTGAGGACCGATTAGTCTCGAACACAGAAACATCCATTAAAGCACGAAGCTCCTGAACCCTAGCATTAAATACGGATTCGTAACCTAGTTTTTATTCCACAACAATGCACAAGTTTGATCACAATATTTTTGTAAAGAAGACATTTGAAAAAATAATTTATAGAAATATGGTTTTCAAACGGTTGAAATTGGTAAAAAATTATAAATTTTATATAAGTTTAACTAAGAGGAATTCATGGATAAAAGAAACATATTTTGACATGATTTTTTTAATTTTCTTTTACTTTGTTTACAAATGATACCTTAATATGTAACTATAAAAGAAAATATATATAAATTTTGATTTATAGGTTTTTAATGCCCCTGAAAATCACATAAAATTTATAATTTTTATGTTCAATTTAAGTCCATTTTAAGTAAATATTTTAAAATTTACACTTAATAGCATACTATGATCGTATTTTAACATCTTAAAAATACATACTTATATTCAAATTTAAAACAGAAAAGGGGAAATAATCCAATACATAGTAAAATATCTAGATATATGAATAAGTTATAAGTTTTTAATGAAATTTTTATTTTTTTAGTGTGAGGAAGCATAGAAAAGAAATTGGGCAAAAAACAATTTGTAAAAAATCTAAATCGTTTAAAAAACGAATGTGTGTCGTTGATCGAAGTTTGAGTTAGGGTTTTTACTTATGATTTAGGGATAGTTTATGGTTAGACATTTTGAATTTCAAAAAAAATATTTCAATAATCCAATCGTACAATATCAAAATCCATCCTTTCTAATGTTATTGACAAAATTTCATAAAAAATAAATTTATTTGATTTGATAATTTAATGATCAGTTAGTACTTTGACTAGTACCCCTAAACAGGGTTTCGTCCTTGATTCGTGTATCAATTTTTTAAAATATATTTCTCGACAATCCAACCGTATGGATGTCAACATACATCATTTCTAATGTCATTGCCAAAATTTCAGAAAATAAAAATATTGTTTGATTTGGTAATTTAACGGGCAACTAGTGCTTTGACTAGTACTCCTAAACAAGGTTTCGTCCTTGCTTCATGTGTTGATTTTTTAAATTATATTTCTCAACTATCCAACTGTACGGATGTCAAGATCCATCATTTCTAATATTATTACCAAAATTTCAGAAAATAATAAATTTATTTGATTTGGTAATTTAACGGTCAACTAGTGCTTTGACGAGTACCCTAAATAGGATTTCGTCCTTGATTTTTATTTTATTTTTAAAAATATATTTCTCAATAATCTAACCGTACGGATGTCAAGATCCATCCTTTCTAATCTTATTGCCAAAATTTCAGAAAAAAATAATATTTGATTTGGTAATTTAACGATCAACTAGTGTTTTGACTAGTACTCGTAAATAGGGTTTCGTCCTTGATTCGTGTTTCGATTTTTTAAAATATATTTTTTTCGATGATCCAACCTTGCGGATGTCAAGATCCATCCTTGCGGATGTCAAGATCCATCCTTTCTAATGTTATTGTCAAAATTCCAGAAAAAATTAAATTTATTTGATTTGCTAATTTAACGGTCAACTAGTGCTTTGACTACTACCCCTAAATAGGGTTTCGTCCTTGATTCATGTTTCGATTTTTTAAAATATGTTTCTCGATAATCCAACCGTACGGATGTCAATATACATCATTTCTAATATAATTACCAAAATTTCAGAAAATATAATAAAGGGATATTCTCAATGGTACCCTTGTCAGTTGAATAATGAAGGATACCAATGGGAAAGGGTACCATTGGAAAAAGTCAAAAGTACAAGGGTGCCATTGAGAATTTCCCTATAATAAATTTATTTGATTTGGTAATTTAACGGTCAACTAGCGCTTTAACTAGTACCACTAAACATGGTTTCGTCCTTGATTCGTGTACCAATTTTTTAAAATATTTTTCTTCACGGTCCAACCGTACGGATGTCAAGATCCATCATTTCTAATGTTTTTGCCAAAATTTCAGCAAAAAATAAATTTATTTGATTTGGTAATTTAACGGTCAACTAGTGCTTTGACTAGTTCAATTTTTTTTAAAAAAATTTCTCGATGATCCAACCGTACGGATGTGAAGATCCATCCTTTCTAATGTTATTTCCAAAATTTTAGGAAAAAATATTATTTAATTTGGTAATTTAATGGTCAACTAGTGCTTTGACTAGTACCCCGAAACAAGGTTTCGTTCTTTATTTGTTTTTCAATTTTTTAAAATATATTTTTCAACTATCCAACCGCACAGATGTTAAGATCCATCCTTTCTAATGTTATTGCCAAAATTTTAGAAAAATAATAAATTTATTTGATTTGGTAATTTAACGTTCAACTAGTGCTTTGACGAGTATCCTAAATAGGGTTCCGTCTTGGATTCGTGTTTCGATTTTTTCAAATATATTTCTCGATAATCCAACAGTACGGATGTAAAGATCCATCATTTCTAATGTTATTGTCAAAATTTCAAAAAAAATAATATTTGATTTGGTAATTTGACGATCAACTAGTGCTTTGAGTAGAACTCGTAAACAGGGTTTCATCCTTGATTCATGTTTCGATTTTTTAAAATATATTTCTCGATGATCCAATCTTACGGATATCAAGATCTATCCTTTCTATTGTTATTGCCAAAATTTCTGAAAAATTAAATTTATTTGATTTGGTAATTTAACGGTCAACTAGTTCTTTGACTAGTACTCCTAAACATGGTTTCATCCTTGATTCATGTTTTGATTTTTTAAAATATATTTCTCGATGATCCAACATTACGGATGTCAAGATCCATCCTTTCTAATGTTTTTGCCAAAATTTCAAAAAATATAATAAATTTATTTGATTTGGTAATTAACGGTCAACTAGCACTTTAACTAGTACCCCTAAACACGATTTCGTCCCTGATTCGTGTTTCATTTTTTTTAAAAAAATACATATCTCGACGATCCAACCATACGGATGTCAAGATCCATTCTTTCTAATGTTATTGCCAAAACTTTAGAAAAAAAATTATTTGATTTGGTATTTTAATGGTCAACTAGTGCTTTAACTAGTACCCCTAAACAAGGTTTCGTCCTTGATTCATTTTTCGATTTTTTAAAATATATTTCTCAACTATCAACCATTGGGAAGATTCATCCTTTCTAATGTTTTTGCCAAAATTTTAAAAAATAATAAATTTATTTGATTTGGTAATTTAACGGTCAACTAGTGCTTTGACGAGTACCCCTAAACAGGGTTTCATCCTTGATTCGTGTCTCCATTTTTTAAAATATATTTATCGATGATCCAAATTTATGGATGTCAAGATCCATCCTTTCAAATGTTATTGCCAAAATTTCAGGAATAAATTTCATTTGATTTAGTAATTTAATGATTAACTAGTGCTTTGACTAGTACTCGTAAACAGTGTTTCGTCCTTGATTCGTGTTTCCATTTTTTAAAATATATTTCTTGAAAATCCAACCTTACGGATGTCAAGATCCAGCCTTTCTAATTTTTTTTCCAAAATTTCAGAATTTTTTTTTTATTTGATTTGGTAATTTAACGGTGAACAAGTGCTTTGACTAGTACCCATAAACAGGGTTTCGTCCTTGATTCGTGTTTCAATTTTTTAAAATATACTTCTCGACGATTCAATCATATGGATGTCAAGATCCATCCTTAATGTTTTTTCCAAAATTTCATAAAAAAAATAAATTTATTTGATTTGGCAACTTAACGGCCAACTAGTGATTTGATTATTACCTCTAAACAAGGTTTCTTCCTTGATTCGTGTTTCAATTTTTTAAAAAATATTTCTCGACGATTCAACTGGAGATCCATCATTTCTAATATTATTGCCAAAATTTTTGAAAAATATAAATTTATTTGATTTAGTAATTTAACGGCCAACTAGTGCTTTGACTAGTATCCCAAAACAGGAGTTCGTCCTTGATTCGTGTTTCAATTTTTTATAATATATTTTTCGACGATCCAACCATACGGATGTCAAGATCTCTCCTTTCTATTCTTCTAATTTTTTCCCCCAATTTTATTTAGTTAAAAATAAATTAAAAAATTAAATAAAAAAAGGAAGAGGTGCGCACTTCCACTTTTCTTGGGTAATATATTAGTAGGAAAATTCATATTTTTAAGAAAAATTTGAACTAACCGCCGAACCTAAATTTTCAAAAATGGCGCTCACACTCGAAATAAAAAATTTTCGTCCAACCGCATAACCTACCGATATTGGTAGAAATTAAGCATTAATTTCGTGAAAATTTAAAAAATGGCATCGAGACCAAAATTTCAAAAATTCCGCCCAAACCCAAAATTTCAAAAAGTTCTTCCAAACTTATAACCTACCACAATTGGTAGGAAATGGGTGACTTGAACCTATAAACAACTTTCTTCTCTTTTTCACTTTCATTTTAATCTCCTCCAACAAAATTTCATTTTCATTAACTTTCTCCTTCACTTAACCATCTCAATTATTTTTTGTAAAAATCTTTATCCTTCTTATTGTGTGTGTTCTTAAACATTTTTGTTCTTGATTCATTCATATATTCATTATTTTTTTAATAATGTTGTATGTAATTGGTTCTTTGTAATTTAAATGAACTTGTTATTTTACATTCATGTACTAATTAGAAAGTATATGTATTAATTGTTCATGTGTGTGTGTATAATTGTATTAATTATTCATTTACACTTCTTATGTAGATTGTTGTCTCTTATGGCGAATATAGTGTTGTTGTGGTCGGTGAAATCGAAAAAATGATAAAGTTAACAAAATTACAAAGAATGAAGGTGAAGGATCCAACGATGAGGGCAACTTTGAAGATTATTAGTGTTAACTTCCAAAGCATTTCTTAATATTTTGTAATGCATGTCATTTTTGTGAATTTGAATAATTACTTTTGTGATGTAATTTTAATGTTATGTTACGGTGTTAAGGCCGAATTATGATTTATAATGAATGTATAAATTTTGGTCATGATTGTATATATGTTTTTGATTTAAATATTGATTATATTGTGCAATTTGTGGTACATGAATATTAATGAATCACTTTTTTTTTAAAAGAATCGGCCCAACAATTCCTACCAATCTGGGCTATAACATAGCACATTCAAGCCATTTTCCACCACATTCAAGCCATTTCCTACAACAGTTACCATTTGAAACCCAGAAAAATGATGAATGTGGTAGGTTTTAGATGAATTTGGTAGGAAGTTACCATTTGAAACCCAGAAAATGACCTATGTCCTACCAACATTGGTAGGAAATAGGTCCCGACTAAAGTCAAAATGGCCTATTTCCTACCAACATTGGTTGGAAGTAGGTTTTGGCTATTTTTCTTGTAGTGAAAGAAAGAAATAGTTACACTTTTATTTATTATAAAATACATAAAAGATAAAGGTTATTAAAAAGAGGGAGGAAATGTAAACCAAACCAAACCAAACTATGAGTAGAGTAAGGTCGGGAAGGGTAATATGTATGCAGATCATGCCAATATTGTTTTTAGAGGAGGGCAACATAAAATATTGAGAGATGGATAAATACATGTGCAAGACATACAAATAAAAAATAGAGAAATAACAAATACTAATCCATGGATAAAAAGGAACACAAATTTAAGTATTTAAGTGAAAAGTGGTCAACATGATACTCACTTAGGACTTACATAATCAACTCAACTATAGACAATCATTAAAACAAGTCTTAACCACTATAATGCGCCATCTCCAAGCAGACCCATCTTATGTCATGTCTCAACCACTATAATCCGCCATCTCGAAAGCCCGATCTTATGTCATGTCACCTGTGAGATTTAAGGTCTACATGTCCTAACTCAATTAATCAGCCAATATCCTACATGGTCGACCTCTCTTTCTCTTCCCCACTACCGCACGTCTTCGTTGGATGTATCCATACCATCATCATCGTCCTTCACTTATTTTTCTGGAAATACACTCAACAACTAATGCTCATCTGAAGATGTTATTCGGTATCTAAACCATCATCGTATGACCACAAATCCACTTGTTTCTAACCTACACTCCTGAGTTTGCCTCAATGACCAACACTCTGAACTATATAATTATGTCGGTGTAATTGCTACCTTTTAGAATTTACTCTTCAACTTCAGATGTACACTTTTAGCACGTAACAATCGTGTGGCCGCCCTCTATTTAAGCCAGCCTATCTTAATACGATGTGTAACATCAGTAGTAATATCTCCGCTGATCAGTATAATGAACCCAGGTACTTGAATTTATTAGTTATGGAACACAATCATTTATTCTCCCTACTAAAATTAGCCTAGAAGTACTCAGTCTTAGAATGACTCACAGGCAAGCCTTTGACCTCCAATGTCGCACTTCTAAGTTTGTATTAACCTTGCCCCTAATCTCGACTATTAACATTACCGATCCTGATCGAGTCCTACCTCAACTAATACTATCTTACCTCAACTAATACTATCTGGTGTAAGACGTACTAGCGTCCCAACGCACGTCCCAACCTCGAATACATATTTTGTATGATGTGCATATCTTTTAAGGGGGGGGGGGGGGGAGGTAGTAGGATTCAATTGACCATCAACGACATTTAAGATATCTCTCATTTAAATTTTTTGAGATATTAAATAAAATTAATTTTTATTAAAAAAATTGTGCATATTAAAATAATATCTTAAAAGATCGAATATATATCTCTATTAGATATTGGAGAATTTGATGTTTTAAACTACAATGATTCTATTCAGTATCTCATGCATGTTTAGTCTAAGTACCTTTTTTTAATATTTATTTACCAAATTTTTAATTTCAACGCACTCTCTATATTGAACAAAATAAATTTCATATGTTTGTACCATAATTTGATGTTGTTGAACCTATAAGGATATTGAATAATTATATATATATAATAAAATTTTAAATTTTATTTTTGTTAAATTAGTGTTATATATGTATTAAGTTAGAAAAATTTGTAAATTGTTTTTTTTAAAAAAAAACTTAATTTGATCCTTATATATGTGTGTATGATATTTGTTTTACTAGTGTATAATAGTATTGCGGAGTAGAAAGTTATTACCCCTTTTTCCTTATGGAAACGTTGATTTATTTCTTTTATTTTTTATTGTGATGTTTGATTTTTTTCACACATATTAAAGTTTTTTATCATGTAATTAAAATTAAAAATATGAAATTTGATTTTTTTTTATGATATAAAAACATGGAACTAATACTAAAATTTCCAAACAAAAAAAATTTAAAATATTTTTTCAGGAAAAATAATAATTATAAGTATCCAGCCAGTGTAAAGTTTTTTTAAAGCCCATCCGGACAATATATTTGATATGGGCCAAATATAAACCTTATAGAGACAATTAGGGGTGTAATTTAAACCGAGCCGGCTCGAACTCGACTCGAGCTCGACTCGAAAAAGTGGGCTCGACTCGGCTCGAATTCGTTATCGAGCTCGAGTTCGAACAAGTTTTCGGGCTCGATTAAAAGCTCGAGTCGAGTTGAGTTTTTTTGAGCTCGACTCGAACTCGACTTGATAAACTCGAACTCGAACTCGACTCGGCTCGAACTCGAACTCGATTATTTTTTTTAATTTTTTTTAAATATAGTCATTAGTTTATTATTTTATGTGTCATCACTCAACTATTGATGAAAATTACTTTTAAAATTTAACTTGATATTTTTTTCATATATTATGTGCAATATTATATTATTAGTATAGTTAGTAAAATTTTTGAATTAAATTTGTTCTAATATGAGAATATGAGATATTTAATTATACATTTTTATAATTAATTTATAAAATATTTATTGTAAAATTTAAATTGATAATTATTTTTTTAGTTATTAGCTCTTTTTCTTTCCAAAAATCTTAAAGTGTAAAACTTACATTTCAAATATTTTTTAAAGAAATTTTATTTTAAAAAAACGAGAAGAAATATTATAGCATAGTACATAGACTTGTAAAAAGTTTGGCTTGAAAATTTTGAAAACTTACATTTTCAAGATACATTTACACTGAGTGACCATCTAAATACTATCATACTAACATACCATCTAAATTTAAAATTAATTTAATTAAATAGATAGTTTTTTTATAGTTACCAAAATTAAATTTAAAGAAAATTTTTTGTTTTAAAGTTTTACTGAATACTTTGTTTTTAAAAATCAAGATATCATGTCAACACTTTGGCTTAAAATTACATTATTAAAAAATTTTATAATTAAATATGATATACGCATATAATTTATCTAAAATTTAATAATTTTTGAGTTACGATTTATATAGTATTGTATGTTCTTATCACATTATAATATTAAATTAACTATTTACATTCTTACACAGACGTAGTGATTAGTAACTCGAATCAAAGATTTTTTACATGCACGATTTTTAAAATTCAATTAATATTATTAATTATTATTAAAGTATCAAAATATATTTGATATCATGATTAGTCTATACTACTTCGATTGATCTTTTGATCGATCCTTCAGCGATCAAGTTCGATTTCTGAATTTTATTTCCATATATTTTGTATTTGTACAATTATAAACTAAAGCAGCAAGATAGTAACATCATAGACTTGTTGTATGTAATATTTCTATTAAATTATAAATAAAATTTATAAAACTACTAATGACTCTCGGTGTAGGGTGCCTATTTGCCTATTTTGAAAAAATATAACACATATGAGCTCACAATCAAAAAATGTTTCACATTTTATTATTCTTATTATCATCGGTTACTAGTTAAGATGCTTAGATAGTTAGATGCATAATCTGTAACAAAGATAAAATTTATCCGTAAATATATATGAATAGAATAAACTAAAAGTTTACTTAATTGATTGGAAAAGTTGATTATCGAAATCACAAAATATAAATTTTCGAAAGTTTATTGTCATTTGAAATTGGGGAAAAAAGGTTAAACTTGAAAAGAAATATTATAAATAAATAGTTTTCATGGAACTAATTAAGTCAAAACTCGAAAACTCGACAAGAACTCAATAAACTCGAAAACTCGATAAGAACCCGATAAACTCGAAAACTCGGTAAGAACTCGAAAACTCGGTAAAAACTCGAAAAACTCGGTAAGCTTGAAAACTCGAAAACTCGATTAAAGCTCGGAAACTCGTTTAAAAACTCGATAAGCTCGAAAGCTCGGTTAAAAACTCGATAAGCTCGAAAGCTCGATAACAGCTCGAACTCGACTCGTATAGTAAACGAGCCGAGTTCGAACACAAATTTCAGGCTCGATAAATTTTAGGCTCGACTCGACTCGACTCAAAATAGCTCGAACTCGAAAAAAAAAAAGCTCGAACTCGACTCGACTCGGCTCGAATTACACCCCTAGACACAATTAATGTTGCATTAATTAGACCTAGGTTGGTCCAAATATGAAGTCCATTAATGAGGCCCAAAACCCTAATTAAATATTAATTTCGTAATTAATATTAAAGGTTAATTGACAGCTGGGAAATATAAGTCAGATAAGGATATTATCTCTCCAAAGAGTAGCCTCCAAGGGACATAGTCATACAAGGAAACAGACTCCTACAAGGTAGGAGTCTAGAACCTTCCTGAAGGCTGACTTACCCACCAAGTCAACTAACCCTACTATAATTCTGAGGCTTCTCAGCCTATATAAATGGTCAGACCCCTCACCCTCAGAACTACGTTTTTTGGCTTGATCTTTGATATACATCAAAGTATGTAGGCATCTTGTGAAGACAGATTCAGCCACGAGCACGAGAGCAGCCATTAAAGTACGAAGCTCACGCACCCTAGCATTAAATACAATCAAACCCTAGCTGCAATCTAATAACCTAGTTTTTATTCCACAACATTTGGCGCCGTATGTGGGAAGAAGACATCAACCATGGTAACCACACGAAGAACAACACCAATCTCTACTGAGGCCTTGCCTCTAAGCTCTGCTCCGCCTGCCACTGAACAGGTACCCCCAACAACAGGGGCGATCACTCAAACTCAAGCTTCTCAACCTCCAGGGACGGATCCCCATGCGGAGAGAACATTACCTATGGTCATCCATCCAAGTTAAGAAACCAGCACTCTCCAGACGATGGATTCTCCTCTAGTTAATCCCGATCTCCCGTTACCACCGGGGGTACAGATCCATACTACGGATCTCCCCATCAATACCAACCCGATGTATGGTCTGCCTAACTACCCTCCAATTACTCAAGGTAGTGGACCAAGTGGTCATGCTTTGCAGATCCGAGATCGAGAGTACTATGACTACTCCGGCCCCTATACTGATGATTCATCGTTTGATGACGATGATCGTGATGAAGCCCCAAGGAGGCGACGTGCTAGCAGAGAACCAAGAAGGAGAACACAAACTATCCATGATGGATCTCCTTTAACAGCTGCTGAGAGAATCAAGGCTCATGCGGCCGAGATTTTAAGGATAAAGGAAGATATTGCGAGAGAACAAGCTAGGTTGAATCAAACTCAACCTCCTCCAACCTCAGGACCGATTCCCATTATAGACTTAGAGAGGTCTTCAAGAAGGCAGAGAAGGGTTGACGCCCCAACTGGAAGAACAACAAGGGTAGAAACCCCAGGAGCAACCCCAAGGATCTGATGCCACTTAGGGATCTTGATGATCCCACATCCCCGTTTACTGAAGAGGTGATGAATGCTCGTATCTCAAAGAAGTTCAAGATGCCGACAATCAAGGCGTATGATGGAACGGGTGATCCCGCGAACCACGTTAGGACATTCTCAAACGCACTGTTGTTGCAACCTGCAAGTGATGCCTTGAAGTGTAGGGCATTCCCTCAAACCCTGTCAGGCATGGCTTAGAGATGGTATAGTCGTTTGCCTGCAAATTCAATTGGCTCCTATAAGGATTTGAGTGCTATTTTCATTAGTCAGTTTATCAGCAGAAGAATTCATGAGAAAAGTTCCGCGTCTCTTTTGTACGTTGTGCAAGGGAAGAATGAAAACCTGAGAGACTATCTCAAAAGGTTCACTAATGAGACATTGAACATCACTGACTTGGAAAACAAGGTGGCCATGGTAGCCCTGGAACACGGAACCACTGATGAATTCTTTAAAAGGTCATTGGCAAAGCATCCTCCTGAAAACATGGCCGAGCTCCAACGAAGAGCTGACAAGTATATCAAGGCTGAGGATAGCATGAAGAAAGAAGCCGCCGGAGGTAATGGCAAGGGTAACAACGACTCCAAGAAGCGAAAGCAAAACCAAGAGCATGATGCTAGGGACAAGTATCCCCGTACTAGCAAAGACTCTGAATCACCACCAAAGAAGAATTTGGGACCAAGATTTTCTGACTATGCTAGATTAAACGCACCCAGGAGCCAAATCTTATTGGAGATCGAGAAGGATAAGGATTTTCGATGGCCGAAGCCACTCAGGGGTGACCCCACCAAGAGGAACAAGGATCAATACTGTAGGTTCCACTGAGATGTGGGACATGATATGGATGATTGCAGACAGTTGAAGGACGAGATTGAGTTCTTGATTCGCAAAGGAAAACTGAACAAATTCACTAAGGGTGAAGATCGTGGAATCCAAAGAAGGGATTACGACAGGAGAGACAATGACAGAAGGGATAATGATCATGATCGTAGCACACAGCCCCGAGGGCCAGTTATCAACATGATTTGGGGAGGCCCGACAGCGGCCGATACAACTCGAAACTCTCGAAAGGCGTATGCCAGAGAAGTGATGCACATCGTGGGAGAGGCCCCGAAACGTGCCAGGACTGAAATCGTAATTGGTTTTAATGATTCTGACCTTGAAGGGGTGAAGTTCCCCCATGACGACCCGTTGGTCATAACTCCTGTAATTGGAAACTCAGAGGTGAAGCGAGTCTTGATAGACAATGGAGCTTCTGTGGATATTTTGTTTCATGATGCATTCGTGAAAATGGGGTACACTGACTCTGAGTTGACCCCGACCAACATGCCCATCTACGGTTTTAATGGAGTTGAGTCCAAGGTAGAAGGGTCTATCCAGCTGCCCATGACGATCGGGCAAGAACCTAAGGAGGCTACTCAGATGTTGAACTTTCTGGTAATTAAGGCGGCCTCAACTTATAATGCAATCCTGGGAAGGAATGGACTTCATGCATTTAAGGCTGTTGCCTCAACTTACCACATGAAGATTAAGTTTCCTACGCGAAATGGTGTTGGAGAATAAAAGGGCGACTAGAAGATGGCGAGAAGTTGCTATGTGTCTACATTAAGGGCTGATGGAGTCGGGGGGCAGGTACTCCCAATCGAAGACATGGATGTCCGTGGTGATGATGAACACCGAGGGAAGCTAGCAGAGGAGTTGATCCCCATACCTCTAGAGCTAGGCTACCCTGAGAAAGTTACTTATATAGGAGCTTCTCTGAAGGAACCCTTGAGGGGTAAGTTGATGGTATTCTTGCAAGAGAACAGTGATGTGTTTGCTTGGACTACGGTTGATATGCCAGGTATTGATCCCCAACTCATAACTCATAAGTTGAATGTTGAACCTGAACGGAAGAAGATAAAACAGAAGAAGAGGAATTTTGCTCCTGAAAGGCAAGAGGCCATTAAGCAAGAGGTTGATAAGCTCTTAGAGGCTGGGTTTATTGAAGAGATTCAATTTCCCGAATGGTTAGCTAACCCTGTAATGGTCAAGAAGGCGAATAGGAAATGGAGGATGTGTATAGACTTTACTGATTTTAATGACGCATGTCCAAAGGATTGTTTTCCCCTACCGAGGATAGACACGTTGATAGATGCCACAACTGGACATGAGATGTTGAGCTTCATGGACGGGTTTAGCGGCTACAATCAGATTAAGATGCACAGGGATGACATCCCAAATGTATCTTTCATAACTGACTTTGGTGTTTTCTGCTATCTTGTTATGGCTTTTGGTCTAAAGAATGCAGGCGCTACTTACCAACGACTGGTGAATAAGATATTCACCCATCTGATTGGGAAAACCATGGAGATCTATGTTGATGACATGTTAGTCAAGAGCCTGTGCAAGGTAGATCTCATTAAGCACCTCAGAGAGGCATTCGAAGTGCTGAGGCACCACAAGATGATGTTGAATCCAGCCAAGTGTGCTTTTGGGGTTGGATCAGGAAAATTTTTGGGATTGATGGTTTCAAAGAGAGGCATAGAGGCCAACCCTGATAAGACAAAATCAATTTTAGACATGGAACCACCCCGCTCTATACGAGATGTACAGAAGCTAACTGGCCAAGTTGTAGCCTTAGGGAGATTCATCTCCAAGTCTGGTGACAAGTGCTTGCCATTCTTTCAAGCACTGAAGAAGGTGAAAATTTTTGAGTGGACTCCTGAGAGCTAAGAGGCCTTCGAACAGCTGAAGAAGTACATGGCTAAAGCCCCGTTGTTGGCCAAGCCTAGTCCCGGAGAAACTCTTTACCTATACCTGGCGGTATCTGAACAAGCATTGAGTGTAAGAACCCCGAATTTTCGGTAGAATTAAAACTTTTGATATATTGATGAAAGAATGAACAGTGATTCTGACTGCAAGGTATTAACAATGAATGTGAATGGGTATAGATTTAAATGATTATATGTCATGAAGAATGCAATGGGTTGATAACCTAGATTAGAATAATCTATCTCCTAAGAAATAAGTTATGGCACTCCAAAGAGGAAGGAGATATTCTTGTGTCATCCAAATCAATATCTGTTGTTAGTCCAGTGGTTCCGTAAAAGGGTTAAGTTATGCCCGAAAGAGAACAAGGACATTTTTTTAAATATAAGGAATAAAGATGGAATAAAGAATGAATAGTGTTTTGGTGGAAATAAGAATATTATTAGACGACGCTATATAGAAGTATTCAGAACGAATTTCTGAGTTCGTATTCATGATCCAGGGGCGAGATAAGTGTATGTAAACGATATCGGATTCAGAAAAATAGCACTTTTATTTTCTCCGAGATTTCCCTGGACACTGAAAGACTTAAGGATTCATTAAGAGGATTTAAGGAATTTAAATGCAAGAATTATAAAGGAGGATTGAGAATAATAGTAGAAATATGAATAAGGTTTCCGGTAAAACCCTAACTAGAAATCCTTGAGATATTCCTCTGAATAATCAATGAAAGGAGCAATAACCGGACAAAGAAACAAGTAGGGAATCAAGATACATGCATGTGAAAGAGGATAAGACCAAGTAACCAAGTAGTTACAAGAGTAACTAGATCACTTAGCAAATCAAACCAAGTACTTAGCTTCATTTCATCATCTCACCACTAAACTTCAACACTTGTCCCTTGTATTGCCTCATCCATGACATAATCCCTTTAATAAAGTAGCTTTATGGCCTTGATATTTTCTTAGCCTAGCAATAATAAACATTGGATGAGAACAAAGCAAGCCAACCACCCTTTTCTCTCTTCTCTCTCCCATTTCCAGCAGTTTGCATTTCCAGGGCAGGGGTCTTGGCGATTTTTTTTCACCCAGTTCTACTCATCTAAAAATCATGCAAAAATTCACGGAGCTTCTACACATCAAGATGAAGTTGTGGATTTAATTTCATAATTTTTGAAGATCGTTTGGATGGGTAAATAAATTCGAAAAGTCACCCTGTTTTTCCCCTTGAAAGAGGCACTTCGAATTTTTGCTTAATTCAAGAAGCAAAATCAAGCTTCCAACCATTGTTCGACCTCCAAATTTTTATGCTTGGTTAAGGTTATACAAGGACTATGCAAGGTTTTATAAGGCTAGTACACTCTCCAAGGAAGGTATAACCCTTGAAACCCTTGGTTGAATCTTAAGTTTCAAGCATGTTCTTGGTGGGTTTTAGCTTAGATATGATTATGATGTTATGTTAAGCATGATTATGTAGTTGATTTAGTTAGTTTAAGAGATATGATGATCATATTGGTAAAGTGATACGTTCTTGGACTTGTTGAGATGAATAACATGTTTACAAGTTGTTTAGATGCCCGGTGTGGCTTGGTTTGATTGTGGTAATTTATGAAACGTTCGATATATAGCCGTCGTAATGCCGAATTTTCGTTAACCTTAAGAAACCATGTTTGACAGTAGCCAAAACTCACTGTCCAGTTTCGTGTTCCACCATGACAAGCTAGATTATGTTATAAGCTTCGTTTTGATATCGTGTGAAATGGATTTACGGTTTTGGAGTTATGGTTAAATTCGTAAACGTGGTTCGAAACCGTAAAAGCAGGTTCGTAACTGAAATTGGACCTTCGAAAAATGAGTTATGCAGTGACGAATCATGGTAATTAAATATTAGAGATAAAAAGGAAGGTGTGAGAGGAAACCTCATGTGAAACGGATCGTTTTCCGATTTTATAAAAATGTTCGAATCAAGGTTAAACGCGAACGAACCCGTTAAAAGTACACTTGGTTATAACTTTGGTAAATGACTTAGAAAATGGGAAATAAATCTCGAGGTATAATCTTGGTTCGTAAATGATCGACCTTAAAACTTACATGACTTAAGTATATACCAAGTGTAAGTATGACGACGTGTCTTAGTAGCGAACGAATGACGGGTCATAATGATAATAAAGAGAGTTACACTAAGAGGTGTATGACAAGATAATTCGAAAACGTGTTTCGACTTAAGTTAAGTTATACTTAGCCTTTCGAAATGTCAAGTGATTGACCTCGGTTATTATGACTATTTATAGATCACTCGATTGACACGAGGCACACTACCCCTACCAGATTACCAGGCAAGTTTCCAATACTTGGAACTGTTGTTGTGATAATATATATGATGATTGTTGTATACATATGCCATAGCATGCATGCCTACTTCCAAGTCGATCTATTGATATGCTTGCTCCCTGAATTGATATTGGCTTATAGACTAGATATGAATTATCAGTTATAAGCAGGATTGTTTTGTTAAGACCCTTAGTGAAGGGCGTATGATATTCATTCTTTAAATATAAGACCGGGAGTCGGTATTTTGTGTTATATAGATAGTCGTGGAAACCCGGAGGGATTCCAGCGACAGAGTAGTATTCATTTTGAGGAATGTTATTATTAAACGTTATTTATATTTCCATAAAAGTATCAACTACTTGGAAATCTTTCGAGAAATGTTATTTGAGTATTATCTCAGTCGAGAAATATTAGATGAATATTATTTTTTGAATATTCATTAGAGTTTGATTATTTAATGAATAATTACTTTGATATTCATTGGAATTTTATTCATTAAATGAATATTACTTTCGAATATTCATTTAAGGTTTATGTACTTGAAAAGTATTATTTTAAAAGTATTCTTTGGAAGTTCTAATTACTCAAGGCATATTATTTCGAATATTCTTTCAAAGTTTTGATTATTAAATGAATATTATTTGGATATTCATTTAGAATATTATTTGGATATTCATTTGGAATGTTATTTGTTAAATGAATATTATTTAGATATTCATTTAGAATATTATTTGTTAAATGAATATTATTTGGATATTCATTTTGAATGTTATTTGTTAAATGAATATTATTTTCAAATATTCATTTAAGGTTTGAATTATTTAGTAAATATTATTTTAAATATTTATTTAAGTTTATTTATTTAATGAATATTATTTTGAATATTCATTTAAGAAGAGATTTGTTTAGCAAATATTCATATATATATATTCATTCGAGGATTACTTACGAGTAATATTATGATTTAGTAATATTCCCGAATTACTATTGATTTAATAAATATTCTTGGAATATTTATTTAAATTCTTCTAAATTCTTTTATAATGACTTATATTATTTAAAGATTAGATTTCACCTTCAGATCTTTTATGACTATTTTATCAAGGGGAGGTTTCCAAAACTCTATTTTCATTTAAATCTATCTTATAAGAAGATTTAAATACTCGCTCAAACCTCCTAAAACATATAGGGGGACCTCACCCGAGAGCTGTTATTGATTTGACTGCCCGGTCATATAGTTGTTAAACTACCTTTTTGACTCACATCTGGATTCTTTTCAAACATCGATATGAATCTTTTTGGTTACCTCCTCAACGCTCGAGGGGTAAGATTGATGGAACAAGTTTATATCCATTAACAAGCATCAGCTTGGGAAATATTGGTGAAATTTTCCTTTCCAATTAGATACGACTACTTTGTGGAGTCCTATCAACAAGTACTATACTTGAGGAAAGGGGGACGAACTTTATGTTTCAGAGTTATGGATGTTATTCGAACTAGGAGATGCGTAAGTGGCCGAGTGGCGCCGGTCCAGCAATGGCCCAACCGTTGGCCGGGGGGTTCCAGAGGGCGGGCGATCCGTCGGTGCTTCCTTCTACATGTAGAGAACAAATGATGGGGAGCATGACATGCGACTGATCATCGTAAATGTTGTGGCTCCTGGCGCGGCAAGCTCCCGTATTAGTTCATCATCCAAGATTGGAAATTTTCTGCAACATTATCATTGTTGGCAGGTTTGAAAAGTGTTTGAACTGGAATTGCAATATTCTTCCTGCAAGATCCTCTATTATGAAAATTTGATAATATCTTGCTTATCTTTGACATAACAGATATTTCTTCGGAACAATTATATTTTGAGTTACCTTGTAACTTCATCTCATACCTTATATTGGTACTACGTTCGTTAATGCATGGCATATGGTTTCAAAGATATTTTGGACTGATATATATTATCACTGTTCAATTATATTTTTGGTGGGCTATTGCTCACCCTTGCTTTATTTATTTAAATCACAACAACAGCTAGATCAGATGGCCGCGAAAGGTGCTCTCAGCGTAAGCAGGTGTCAGCCGTCAGAGGATTAACCGCTGAGGTCATAGTTACCATTGTTGAGGATGCAGCTACTGGTAGGCTAGTTGTTAGCATTTGGACATCAAATGTATTTATTATATGGCATATACAAATGGATGGCAAAGAGTATGTACTGGTTAATTGTAAACCTTTTGGGTTGTAAGAACTGAATATTGCGATTAATAATATTTGGTAATTACTCTGATTTCATCTCTGGGACTATAACGGGTGTGTTTTGTGTTGTTGTTTTGGGTCACAAGGTTGTACTTTAATTTATGTTGGTCTTGTGGAAGGAAATTGAGACCGTAACGACCAGATCCCTGACCCCGGATCTGGGGGTGTTACATTGAGTGCTGTCCTTATTCGAGAAGAAAGCAAGGTTCAAAAACCTATCTATTATGTGAGCAAGGTGTTGCACGGGGCTGAGTTGAATTACTCCCCCATTGAAAAGTTTACTTTGGCATTAGTAACGGCCTCAAGGAAGCTACGACCATACTTCCAGGCACACAAGATTCAAGTCCTGACGGACTAGCAGTTGAGGAACATATTGCATAGCCCAAAGACCAGTGGAAGGCTAATCAATTGGGCGATTGAACTTGGGGAATTTGACATCACGTATAAGCCTCGAATAGCCATTAAGGCTCAGGCATTGGCTGACTTCGTGGTTGAATACTTCGTGGTTGAATGCACCATTAACAACCAAGAAGTCGGGGGGCGGGAGATGGTAACTACCCCTGATAAAGAGGATAAGGAGGAGGAACTTGTACCTGATCTGAAGGAGTATTGGGTGCTCTATTTTAATGGAGCATCAAAAACAAAATCTAGTGGTGCAGGTTTAGTTTTGCAAAGCCCCGAAGGGTTCACAATTGAGTACGCTTTGAAGTTGGATTTTCCTACTACCAACAACGAAGCGGAGTATGGAGCCTTGATAGCCGGATTGGGCTTGGCCAGAATCATGAGGGTCAAGAACTTCAAAGTTTGTGGAGATTCAAGACTGGTAGTCTCGCAGGTGAATGGTGAATTTGAGGCCAAGGATGAAACTATGGCAAAGTATTTGAGAGTTGTGAAGGCTGTTATGACTCAGTTCGATGAATGCTATGTGGAGCATATTCTAAGAGAAGAGAATGTTAAGGCCGATGCCTTGTCCAAGTTCGCTTCTTCTGAGATAGAGAATTATGCAGGGAGTGTTTACTTCCAGGTCTTGAAATTCCCGACCGTCAACTCAAAATTGGTGGCACCGATTGATATAGAGGGCTATTGGATAGATCCTATCAAAGCTCACCTTGAAACCGGATGGCTCCCTGACAATGCCTTAGAGGCACGAAAACTGTCAGTGAGAGCATTGAGATATACCTTAATTGAAGGCATCCTTTATAAGAGGTCGTTTGTCATCCTATACTTGAAGTGTTTAAGGCCCCAGGAGGCAAAGGAAGCATTAGAGGAAGTTCATGGAGGGATATGTGGGCAGCACTTGCGGGGCAGAGCCCTAGCTCACAAGATTACTCGTTTGGGATTCTACTGGCCAGAGATGTTGGCCGATGCACAAAATTATGTCAAGAGGTGTGAGAGATGCCAAAAACATGCTCCAATTGTAAGGCAGCCGCCTGAGAGGTTAACATCAGTTAACTCTCCTATCCCATTTGCAATGTGGGGAATGGACATACTTGGCCTTTCCCTGTAGCTTCAGCGCAAAGTAAGTTCTTGAAAGTGGCCATCGACTACTTCACTAAGTGGATTGAGGCTAAGCCTTTATCCAAGATAACCACCAAGCAAGTTGCCCAGTTCTTTTGGGAGAACATAATTTGCAGATATGGGATCCCCCGGATCCTTGTTACGGATAATGGGACACAATTCAACAATGAAGAGTTTAAGAAGTACTGTGAGGAAAATGCTATTGACCTTCGTTTTACTTCAGTAGCACACACGCAAGCTAATGGACAGGTTGAGGTAGCCAATCGGATTATCCTTGATGGACTAAAGAAGAGGGTCGAACGCTCGAGAAATACTTGGGAGGATGAGTTACTGCCTATACTTTGGGCGTATCGCACTACCTGTAAAGTGAAAACCGGAGAAACCCCTTTCTTGCTGGATTATGGAGCTGAGGTAGTGGTGCCCCTGGAGATTATGCACGCATCACCACGAGTTGAGGCATATGAACCAGAGAGTAATGAGGAAGGCATGAGACTAGCCCTTGATCTGATTGACGAGGTCAGGGATGAAGCAAATGCCAGGAATACAGAACATCAGAAGAGAGCATCCTTCCACTACAACCAAAGGGTTAAGGAGAGGTTCTTTCGACAAGGCGACTTAGTTCTAAGGAAGATAGAAGCCTCAGGAGTTGGCCAGAAAGGCAAGCTAGCCCCAAACTGGGAGGGACCATATCGAGTCAGGAAGGTGTTAGGACGAGGATCTTACAAGTTAGAAACCTTGGACGGGGTTGAGGTGCCCCGAACTTGGCATGCAGTGAACGTCAAGACTTATTATGTTTAAAGACTTGGTCTTTTATCTATTAGAAATAGAAATAAGGTTCGAATGAAACCATTACAGAGCATGTTGTTCCCAGTAGGAGATAGAGTATCTATGTAAGAGTTGAGCCCATTTTATCAGTATTCTTTGACTGCCTAATGAAGTTTGTTTTGCTTTCTCTCTGGGTTACTTCTTTTATTTTGTTATTGTAAACACGTAAAACAAATGATGAATTAATTCACGAGTTTGGTACAAGCCAATTGGCCAAATACCTAAAAAAACTCTAAATCTTAACAGACTACAAGCAAAGGCAAGAAAATGAAAGTAAATAAGGAAACTAACTATATAAATAGTTAAGTTAAAGAGTTGCATAAATAAAAGCTCGAAGGCTATTTGAGTTAGGTTACACAAACCAAGAGTTCAAATAAAAGAAATAGAAAATGAACTAAGTGGCCTCAGGGGCCTCCTTGACAAGAGAGCCATTCTCAGTGCTGGTGGCAGTGGTGGAATCTCCTGCATCAGAGTCAGCATCTCCATCACGAACAAGGGGCTGCCCAGGGTCCAAGGACTTAGCAGCAACGGCATGCTCTCTGACCAAAGTGTCATCCTCCCCATACAACTCATCACTAGAACCTGGCTCAGCAACTAATGTGCTAGGAAGATGAGGGCTTGGAAAGGCAGAAGGCAAGAATAAGCCTGGATGCTGTCTAAGAACCGCTTCGATAGCCTTGTTCCAACCCTCAGTAAACTGACCAGGAAAGAGAATCTCATCATGCTGGTCCATAAGACTCTTGTACTCAGCTGAATCCAAGTAGTCATCAATCAGCTTTTCCTTGTCATCCTTCAAGGCCACCAGCTCAGCATGAACACCAACCAACTCCTCATCCTTTTTTTTCAGCTACTCCTCTAGCTGGTGGATGTGAAGACTCCTCTTTTTGGACTCAGTCTCAAATCCCTTGGCTTTTTCCTTCCAAGCCTTGGCTTGGTGGAGTAAGCTCTGGAAATGGATGTTAGCCTATGCAAAGAAACAGAGTTACAATGCAAAGGTGGAACAAAGAATCTAAATTTTTTGAAAAGACTAGGTTTGAGACTTTCTGTAGCAATAGCCTGGGAGCCAAGTGCTTCTGATTCCCCAATGCCTCCGTTGACAACCAAGTCTTTATAATCAGGAGGAGTGATTGAGTTCAACGACCAGTCCATAGCATGTTTTGTAGAACCCACTACGGAGTCTCGCTTTCTGAAACCCCATGAGGGCCTAAACACGGTAGATTGAACATTAACCTGGGAACTTCCCTCCAGGCTAGCTATGTCACCGTACTTCAAATCCCCTTTGTGAACCTTGTGAGGGCGCAGGAATGAGGGCTCAGTTGCCTTATCCCGAGGGTCAGCACCCCGTTTAGCTCGAGTCATCCTAGAGGTCTCGTCATCAGGAGAGTGGGCAGCCTCTACAATCATCTTCGCAACTGCAAAAACATAAACAGAAATGAGTTGGAATAAGTTAAGTATGAAAATAAATGACAGAGGTAAGAGAGAGAGTTACCCCGCTCAGACACAGGAGAGAGGCCTACATCCCTTAAAGATTCTTCATTTATAAGGCTTTGGCACGTTACGGAATCGTCATCGCCTTTAGTCAGTTTCTCAAAGGCAGCTTGTTCCTTGGGACTAAGGACTATTCCTTTAGCACTCCCGTCTGTAACCTTAGAAAAAGTTCTCCTAAATAGGCAAACTCATTCTTCCAACCCGTGTTGTTATCAGGCATAGACTTGCCATTAAAAAGTGGAGGGACTTTGGGGCAAAGTTTAATATATACCCAACCAGTATATTTTGCAGGGCTATTGTAAAATTGAAAATTTTTGCGGAAGATGGGAACAGAGAGAGGAAGGTTTTGTCTTAGACATAAAACCATAAAACACAAATTTATTCTCCACGCATTTGGCGGGAGTTGACACGGGCTAATTTGTACATCAGCTAAAAGTCGAGGTATAAATTCGTGAAAGGGGAAATGAAGCCCAACCACTAAACTCTCCCTATAGACACACAAAGAATTTGGTTTCCAATGACATGGTCTATCACCTGGCTCAGCGGGAACAAGTTTAAGAGCTGACTTAATCTTAAACAGTTTATTATATCTAGCAATTTCTTCTATGTCGTGATACGAACTACAACAACCATATGCATCTAATTCTGCCAAAGAGGGGTAATCATCTCCACGTTCGTTTAACATATCTAAAAGGGACATGTAAGGAGAGCGGATAGTGATAATACCTTTAGAAGAAGCTAAGTTCATCTTGGAAAGGCGAGCTTTGGCTTTGTCCTCCATTAATGGTAGCTTGAAACCCTGGAGAGGTGGACGGAAGAGATGACCGGAGAAGAAGGCCTTAGATTAGCTGAGAAAACTCCAAACGAAACTTGGGAGAAATTTCCTTGCTAAAAATTGAGAGCTCAGAGTGAAAATGAGAAGTGAGAAATGAACTCTCCACTCTCACTCTTATATAGAATCATACAACCGGTTGAAATTCTTTCAAACGGTCAAAAAACCTATAGTGACCAGTTGAAATTTGTGTATGACGGGTAAAAAGCCCATCACAAAAGCCCAATTGGTAAAAAGCCCAATTCTGGAACCTTTTTTGAGCAGATATTTTGAAAAAAATATATAAGTGTCAAAGATATTTCTGAAACTTTCAGAATTCCTAAACCCTATAGAAGGATTTGGAATCTGGGCTAGAAAAGATCCGAATAGGCCCGTTACAGCCATGTGGCCAAGCCTAGTGAAAAGAAAAAAGGATTTTTTTTTAATATATATATATATATATATATATATATATATATATATATATATATATCCATTTCAGAAAATATAAATTAAGCCTAGAAGGCCTAAAGAGTGAAAAAGGCCCACTAAGAGGAAGCCCAATAGGTCAAGGTTCAAGATTCGACCAGAATCCTGGTCGAAACGACCAAGAATCCTGGTCGAAAAGACGTTCGACCAAGCCATTTTGAGGCCCTTATTTCGACCAGAATCCTGATCGAAACGACCAGGAATCCTGGTCGAAAAGACGTTCGACCAAGCCATTTTGAGGCCCCTATTTCGACCAGAATCCTGATCGAAACGAACAGGAATCCTGATCGAAAATGTCTTCGACCAGAAGAAATTTTGGTGCTTATTTCGACCAGAATCCTGATCGAAACGACCAGGAATCTTGATCGAAATGACTAGGAATCCTGATCAAAAATGTCTTCGACTAGAACAAAATTGGACCCTTATTTCGACCAGAATCCTGGTCGAAACGACCAGGAATCCTGGTCGAAAAACCTTTCGATCAGGAAATTTTTGAGGCCTTATTTCGACCAGAATCCTGGTCGAAATTCCTGGTCGAAAAAAAGCAAGTCCTGGTCGAAAATTTCCCCTTTTCTTTTGCAAAATATCTTTGTGAGCATGCAAGCTTAGATAAAAATGAAGAAATTACCTGTGGGTACAATACAAATCCTAAAATTTTAGGATAGGTATGAAAATACGAGGACTTTATGAATAATTCCTTGAATTAAATGGGCAATAATTCAGTAGCGAAAGTTACAAGAAATTAACTGCTTAGCCTCGAATAAAGCAAATCGTCGTAAATGTGTAGGTCGTTCCACACTTTACAAAAAGATGATATTCGTGAAACACTAGTGTACGATTATAAACCCTGACCCAAGTCTCGGAAAAGACCGTTGAAACTTCAAGGAAAACCTGATCAGTTTTCCTAGAAGTTGGGGGGCAAATGATATGGGCCAAATATAAGCTCTACAGACACAATTAATGTTGCATTAATTAGACCTAGGTTGGTCCAAATATGAAGTCCATTAATGAGGCCCAAAACCCTAATTAAATATTAATTTCGTAATTAATATTAAGGGTTAATTGACAGCTGGGAAATATAAGTCAGATAAGGATATTATCTCTCCAAAGAGTAGCCTCCAAGGGTCATAGTCATACAAGGAAACAGACTCCTACAAGGTAGGAGTCTAGAACCTTCCTCAAGGCTGACTTACCCACCAAGTCACCTAATCCTACTATAATTCTGAGGCTTCTCAGCCTATATAAATGGTCAGACCCCTCACCCTCAGAACTACGTTTTTTGGCTTGATCTTTGATATACATCAAAGTACGTAGGCATCTTGTGAAGGCAGATTCAGCCACGAGCACGAGAGCAGCCATTAAAGTACGACGTTCACGCACCCTAGCATTAAATACAATCAAACCCTAGCTGCAATCTAATAACCTAGAAATTATTTTAGCTTAAATATATCAAATTAATATATTAATATAAATGCTATATCAGGTGATCGAAAAGTAATCACATCAAAAAATTATTTCCTGCAATTAATTCATAATTAAAAGATAGTCTATAAAACTTAATTTGTAGCAATGCTAGATATTCGAACTAAATCAAGTGACATGGCGTAAGAGTAAAATTAAAAGTGAATAATCAGAACACAAGTCACAAGTAATAAAAGAAAAATATGGAGATACTCACACATCGTTAAATGGAAACATAAATATTTGGCCTGGCTTTGCATTCTTGAATCTGATAGAAAGAGCACGTGACCTATCTCCTGCATTTCCACATCCAAGGGCACCTATCTTTCCAGGATTAACAAATGATAACATCTCGGACATCTCATGCTTTCTCAAATTCACTTGCAAAATACTGTATAAAAAAATTAAACAATTATTAAGACAAGTTCTAAAGTTTATACAACAATCGCAGAATAAAATTGCTAATTTCGAAACTTACTTTATAAACAAGCAAATCACAGAGCCTGATATTTCACCTCCACTGCACAAAGAATGCACGTCTGATAAAAGAATAATTTGTTTAGTGGTTGCTCCAAAAGCTTCTTGGCTTAGCTCAAAAGATAATTTACGGTCATCCTTCAAGGCATGTTTGGCCCAAAGCCATAAGCGCTTTAGAGTGGGGTGGTAATCCACATCCATGTCAACGACATACTCAGGTTGTGGGACACAATTTTTAACCTTTCTACCATTCTTTCCACCAATTTTCTTACTTGCCTGAAAAGGAAAATTTAAAAAGAATACTGAGAATGCAAACTGAACTAGTAAATACAAATAGAAATAGACTCACTAATATTTACAACTAAAAAAAACATATGTTTCAAACAGAAGTTAACCTTTGTAGTTCCATCCGTCAGAGCACAGCTCATCTTTACTTCATTTATGAGGTCTCTCAGCCAAGCAATGTATGTTCCAATAGCAGCTTCCATAGTAATGATTTCATCCTCAATAGGGAAAGGAATATTAGCCGAGCCTTGGATTACACGGGTAATTGAGACTCGTGCATTCTCTTTTCCAAGAGGTTTCCCGTGAAGAACATCACAATCGGTATCAATTGTTGCATAAGCAACAAAATTGGTTGGCGAGCCAACTGCCAGTTTCCACTCCGGATTCTTACAATTACTCGCAATTGCCCTTTCCCCATCTTCAACTTCCAAAACCTCAACAAACTCCGGATTCTTCTCCTCAACACCAGTCTTCTCTTTAACCTCAGCCCTTTCCTCAACCTCAGCCCTTTCCTCAACCTCATTCTTCTTCTCGGGCACCTCAGCCCTTTCCTCAACCTCATTCTTCTTCTCGGGCACCTCAGTCCTTTCCTCAACCTCATTCTTCTTCTCGGGCACCTCAGCCTTATTCTCTTCAATCTCAGGGTCTTGGATGAGATCCAGTCTCTTTTTTACACTCTCCAACTCCAATTCCTTCAAACCAGTCTTGGAACAGCTTCCTTGTGATCCAAAATATGGACTATAATCGAAATCAATTTTTTTTCCACACAAAGATGATTTCAGGTTTGACATCTGTGTAGCCCAAAAAGCATCTCGTTCTCGAATAATCCTATCGGTATTCTCTTTCATAAACTTTTGAATGCCTTATTGTATCCTATCTTCAATAGACATGCCTTTCTTTTTCTACCTTGGAAGATTAAAATAGACGGACTGCTTGAAATAAGACCCTTGCCCATGTACTCATCCTCTATGCTCCGGCTTACCGAGCACTTTCGTCAAAATATCATCAGTTCCTTCCTCCGTCACTTCCCCATCACGAACTTTCTGTTTCATCTTCTCCTAAAAAATAAAAAAAAATGTTAAGCATTCATGAATCAGCTTGGGAGTAAATTTTAAATACAACAGAAATGAATAACTTACAATATCCTCAGCAATGCTTTTAACTTCATCCGTCTTAAAATTCCCATCTTTATCTTATCGCGCACGTATCCAGGTACATGACCGATCTATCTCTGTTTCTTGATCACCTTGAGACTGGATATGTACAAATATATTTAAAAAGATTAACATGAAACCATAATCATACAATGTCATGGGAAAATAATAAAGTAGTATGTTTCTTGATCACTAACCATTTCTTCTTCTAGGTTAGCATATCCCTTATGGGACAAATAGTGAGGGTATGGATTCATCTTCCTTCTCTTTTTCTGAGTATTGTGGATCACCTTCATAAAAACAACATAGAAATGTTAATGCCAAAGATGTCCCACTAAACCAATGGACAATATGAGAATTTGATAACTGAAAAGTGAAACACTTACAGAGAAATCATCAGATAAGCGGTGAGCAACAAAGATATCCCAATGCGCCTTCTCAATAGATGAGTAGTCAGCCGGAGGAAACTCTAGCAGTTCAGGGTTACTTCTATTTGGAAGGATATAACGGGTTATTAAACGGGATTTGAAGTCCTTCCATTTTTTGCATGCAGAATGCAACACCATCTTTCTTGCTATTTCTGGCACATCAAATGCCATATTCACACAATCCCAAATCTTTGTTTTATTTTCCTTCGGAACTCGTTTCCAAGAGTCATACCATATTAACGCTTTAGTTCTAGCAAGCACTCCAATATAAGATTGCATCTCTATGGATGCTGGACCATAAGGTTCACCCTTTGAATTAAAAGAAACCGGCTTCTTGATGCCTAACATCTTACGCCTTAAAATCCGATCCATTGTAACAGATCCGCGTTTTAAAAGTTTTAGTCCTTCTTGTTTGTTAGGCTTCTCTTGTTCCAGTCATTTCCTCTTCTTAGACAACTGACTCTTCTTAGACAATTGACTCTGTAAGTTTGTAAAAATAGCCTACTTCTTTGGAGTATGGGGATTAGAATACTCAAGGGGAGACCCCACTGACTTCGCCTTGTTCCTTATTGATCGAGGAGAAGACCTCACAGGGGAAGACTCCACTGCCTTCTCATTGTTCCTTATTGATCGGGAAGAAGACCTCACAGGCGAAGACTCCACTGCCTTCGCCTTGTTCCTTGTTGAACGAGGAGAAGAATTCACGGGGGAAGACTTGTTCTTTTTTAATGCCATCAAAAGGTTTCTTGTTGTTCGATTTGGAGCAGAATTTGTCTTTTTTGGAGGCGCTATAATGAATCTGCACAGTACGAATGATTAAACTCTATTACGTACACTAACATATATGTGTGATACTATCATCATATTATCAACATACCCCATCATCGCAAACCAACATAGTAGAATCACAGTAAAAACACCAAATTCCATATTTAGAGTATATGAAAAACACAATCGAATTAGAGCATACCATCACATACATAATCACATATGCAAATACCATGTTTTTCTTACCCTTGACTACCAAAAATAGTAGATACCAACATAATCACATATATCACATTTGTAATTAAAAATCTAAATTGTCTGTGCCATATAATCAAATACCCGACATATATACCTTTGACTAACACCATATACACTAAATCAAAAGTTTTCAACTCTATTACACCAAAAATAGTAGATACTAACATAATCACATATATCACATTTATAATTAAAAATCTAACTTGCATGCACCATATAATCAAATACCCGACATATATACCCCATTGCATGCATATGTAAATGATACACCAAAGAGAAACCTCAAATCACACACACACACAGAGAAACCCCAAATCACACACACACACACCCATAGAGAGAGAGAGAGAGGGAGTACCTGATTGCAAAGAGAGCAAAGAGAGAGTTAGGTTTAATCGCTTGAGAAGTGAAAAGAGAGAAGTGAAAAGTAGGCAGGAACGAGTTATAATTTATAAATGGGGAAAATGAAATAATTGAGAAATGGGGAAAGGGGGGAAATGAAATAATTCAAAAATCGGGAATGGGGGGAAATGAAAATATTTTGGGGGGAACGAGAGTTAAAATGGGTGATATGGGCTAAAAGTAAGCCCTAAAGACACATTTAATGTGGCATTAATTAGACCTAGAATGGTCCAAACGTGGGGCCCACCAGATGGGCCCAAATCCTATTTATAATATTAATTTCATAATTAATATTAAGGGTAATAACCAGCTCAGCAATAAGAGTCAAATAAGGGTATTACTCCTACTTGACTTAGCCTCCAAGGCACCTATTTCAACAAGGAAACTGATTCCTATAAGGAAGGAGTCTAGAACCTTCCTCAAGGCGGTGACTTTTCCACCAAGTCACCTAATTCTACCACGACTCTAGGGCTTCTCAGCCTATATAAAGGGTCTGACCCCTCATTCTCAGAACTACGTTTTTGGCTTGATCTTTGATACGCATCAAAGTACGTAGGCATCTTGTGAAGGCAGATTCAGCCACGAACACGAGAGCAGCCATTAAAGCACGAAGCTCACGCACCCTAGCATTAAACACAGCAAACCCTAGCCGCAATCTAATAACCTAGTTTTTATTCCACAACATTTGGCGTCGTCTGTGGGAAGAAGACATCAACCATGGTTCAAACACGAAGAATAGCACCAATCACTACAGAGCCAATCACTACTGAAGCTCTGCCCCTAAGCTCCGCTCCGCCTGTCACTGAACAGGTACCCCCAGCCACAGCGGCGATTACTCAAGCTCAGGTTTCTCAACCTCCAGGGACGAATCCCCATGCCGAGAGGACGTTACCTATGGTCATCCACCCGGAAACCAGCTCCCTTCAGACGCTAGTTTCTCCTTTAGTTGATCCTAACCGCCCACCACCAGGAGTACAGATCCATACTACGGATCTCCCCAGGAATACCAACCCGATGTATGGCCTGCCTAATTACGCTCCTGGACCCAGTGGTCATGCCTTGCAAATCAGAGATCGAGAGTATCTTGACTACTCTGGCCCCTATACTGACGATTCATCGACTGATGATGATCGTGATGAAGCCCCGAGAAGGCGACGTGCTAGTAGAGAACGAAGAAGGAGAACACAAACTATCCATGATGGACCCCCCTTGACAGCTGCTAAAAGAATCAAGGCTCATGAGGCCGAGATTTTAAGGATAAAGGAAGATATTACCAGAGAACAAGCTAGGTTGAATCAAACCCAGCCTCCTCCAACCTCAGGACCGATTCCCTTTATAGATCTAGAGGGGTCTTCAAGAAGGCAGAGAAGGGCCGACGCCCCAACTGGAAAAACAACAAGGGTTGAAACCCCTAAGAGCAACCCCAGGGATCTGATGCCACTTGGGGATCATGATGATCCCACGCCCCCTTTCACTGAGGAGGTGATGAATGCTCGTATCTCAAAGAAGTTTAAGATGCCAACCATTAAGGCTTATGATGGAACGGGTGATCCCGCAAACCATGTTAGGACGTTCTCGAATGCACTGCTGCTGCAACCTATGAGTGACGCCTTAAAGTGTAGGGCGTTCCCTCAAACTCTGTCGGGCATGGCTCAAAGATGGTATAGCCGCCTACCTACGAATTCAATTGGCTCTTTTAAGGAGCTGAGCGCCGCTTTTGTTAGCCAGTTCATCAGCAGGAGAGTTCATGAAAAAATTTCTGCATCTCTCATGTACGTGGTGCAAGGGAAGAATGAAAACTTGAGAGACTACCTCAAGAGGTTCACTAAGGAGACATTGAACATCACTGACTTGGAAAACAAGGTGGCCATGGTAGCCTTGGAACATGGAACTACTGATGAATTCTTTAAAAGGTCATTGGCAAAGCATCCTCCTGAAAACATGGCCGAGCTTCAACAAAGAGCTGACAAGTATATCAAAGCTGAGGATAACATGAAGAAAGAAGCCGTCGGAGGTAATGGCAAGGGTAACAATGACTCCAAGAAGCGAAAGCAAGACCATGAGTATGATGACCAGGAGTATGATGCTAGGGACAAGTATCCACGAACTAGCGAGGACTCCGACTATGCCCCTAAGAAGAACCAAGGACCGAGGTTCACTGAGTATGAAAGGTTGAATACTCCTAGGAGTCGAATCTTGTTGGACATTGAGAAGGATAAGGATTTCCGATGGCCGAAGCCACTCAGGGGTGATCCCGCAAAGAGAAACAAGAATCAGTATTGTAGATTCCACAGAGATGTGGGGCATGACACTGATGATTGTAAGCAACTCAAAGATGAGATCGAGTTTTTGATTCGTAGAGGGAAACTGAGCCACTTCACTAAGGGCGACGATCGTGGTAATCATAGAAGAGAGTATGATAGGAGGGATGACGATCAAGATCGCAACCCACAGCCCCGAGGGCCAGTAATCAACATGATCACAGGAGGCCCGACTGCGGCCGGCACAACAAGGAATTCTTAGAAGGCTTATACTAGAGAAGTGATGCACATCGTGGGAGAGGCCCCGAAGCGTACAAAAACTGAAGTAGTGGTTGGTTTTGATGACTCAGACTTGGAAGGGGTGAAGTTCCCCCATGACGACCCGTTGGTCATAACTTCTGTGATTGGAAACTCAGAGGTGAAGCGAGTCTTGATAGACAATGGAGCTTCTGTTGACATTCCATTTCATGATGCATTTGTGAAGATGGGGTACAGTGATTCTCAGTTGACCCCCAATAACATGCCTATATATGGATTTAATGGAGTAGAATCCAAAGTTGAAGGGACTATTCAGTTGCCTGTAACTATTGGACAGGAGCCCAAGGAGGCCACTCAGATGTTGAACTTCCTGGTAATCAAGGCGGTTTCAACGTACAACGCTATCCTCGGAAGGACTGGACTTCATGCATTCAAGGCTGTCGCCTCAACTTATCATATGAAGATCAAGTTCCCGACCAGGAATGGTGTTGGAGAACATAAAGGTGATCAAAAGATGGCACGAAGCTGTTATGTAGCCTCGTTAAGGCCTGATGGAGTCGGGGGGCAGGACCTTCCGATTGAAGACATGGATGTCCGCAGTAGTAAAGAACGCCAAGAAAGGCCATCAGAGGACATCACACAGAAGCCTCAGACAGCCATTGAGGCTAAGGCGTTAACTGACTTCGTGGTTGAATGTACCATTGGCAACCAAGAAGTCGGAGGGCAGGAGGTAATACCCCAAGTAGGAAGTGAAGCTCAGAATAATAAGGATGAGACCAGAAGGATTGGTGGGTGCTCTATTTTGATGGAGCATCAAAAACAAAATCTAATGCAGGCCTAGTCTTGCAAAGCCCCGATGGGCTCAAGTTATCTTAGTAGGACTTAGCTTCATATTTATCTAGTAGAAGTAGAAATAAGGTTCATTGAAACCATTGAAGAGCATGTTGCTCCGAGTAGGACGGTAGTACTCTATGTAAGGGTTGAACCCATTTCAAGTTATTAATGCAAGTTTGTTTACCATTCATTGATTGTGTGATTTTATTTATGTGCCAAGCACCTGATGAGTGCAAGTCAAGGATGACCAAGTACCGAAAATAAAAGAGTACATGAATGGAGAACAAATAAATGCATAAATAAAGACCCTGAAGGGTCAAGAGTTAGGTTACAGCACGACCAAATAAGAGTTTAAGTCCGTGAAGGACCCAGGTTAAAAGACGAGCAGATAAAAGCCACATGCAACAATCAAATCCATGCAAGGCCGAGGATGTTAAGGACTAGCTACTTTTCAATATGTCTTAAGTACCTGGATTAAGGATCCAAGGATGAAGACCAATAGAGAACAATGATGTATTTGCTTGGAGGATGTGCATAGACTTCACTGATTTGAATGATGCATGCCCAAAGAACAATGATCCAACGATGAATGCTATACTTGAGGAAAGGGGGACGAACTTTATGTTTCAGAGTTATGGATGTTATTCGAACTAGGAGATGCGTAAGTGGCCGAGTGGCGCCGGTCCAGCAATGGCCCAACCGTTGGCCGGGGGGTTCCAGAGGGCGGGCGATCCGTCGGTGCTTCCTTCTACATGTAGAGAACAAATGATGGGGAGCATGACATGCGACTGATCATCGTAAATGTTGTGGCTCCTGGCGCGGCAAGCTCCCGTATTAGTTCATCATCCAAGATTGGAAATTTTCTGCAACATTATCATTGTTGGCAGGTTTGAAAAGTGTTTGAACTGGAATTGCAATATTCTTCCTGCAAGATCCTCTATTATGAAAATTTGATAATATCTTGCTTATCTTTGACATAACAGATATTTCTTCGGAACAATTATATTTTGAGTTACCTTGTAACTTCATCTCATACCTTATATTGGTACTACGTTCGTTAATGCATGGCATATGGTTTCAAAGATATTTTGGACTGATATATATTATCACTGTTCAATTATATTTTTGGTGGGCTATTGCTCACCCTTGCTTTATTTATTTAAATCACAACAACAGCTAGATCAGATGGCCGCGAAAGGTGCTCTCAGCGTAAGCAGGTGTCAGCCGTCAGAGGATTAACCGCTGAGGTCATAGTTACCATTGTTGAGGATGCAGCTACTGGTAGGCTAGTTGTTAGCATTTGGACATCAAATGTATTTATTATATGGCATATACAAATGGATGGCAAAGAGTATGTACTGGTTAATTGTAAACCTTTTGGGTTGTAAGAACTGAATATTGCGATTAATAATATTTGGTAATTACTCTGATTTCATCTCTGGGACTATAACGGGTGTGTTTTGTGTTGTTGTTTTGGGTCACAAGGTTGTACTTTAATTTATGTTGGTCTTGTGGAAGGAAATTGAGACCGTAACGACCAGATCCCTGACCCCGGATCTGGGGGTGTTACATTGAGTGCTGTCCTTATTCGAGAAGAAAGCAAGGTTCAAAAACCTATCTATTATGTGAGCAAGGTGTTGCACGGGGCTGAGTTGAATTACTCCCCCATTGAAAAGTTTACTTTGGCATTAGTAACGGCCTCAAGGAAGCTACGACCATACTTCCAGGCACACAAGATTCAAGTCCTGACGGACTAGCAGTTGAGGAACATATTGCATAGCCCAAAGACCAGTGGAAGGCTAATCAATTGGGCGATTGAACTTGGGGAATTTGACATCACGTATAAGCCTCGAATAGCCATTAAGGCTCAGGCATTGGCTGACTTCGTGGTTGAATACTTCGTGGTTGAATGCACCATTAACAACCAAGAAGTCGGGGGGCGGGAGATGGTAACTACCCCTGATAAAGAGGATAAGGAGGAGGAACTTGTACCTGATCTGAAGGAGTATTGGGTGCTCTATTTTAATGGAGCATCAAAAACAAAATCTAGTGGTGCAGGTTTAGTTTTGCAAAGCCCCGAAGGGTTCACAATTGAGTACGCTTTGAAGTTGGATTTTCCTACTACCAACAACGAAGCGGAGTATGGAGCCTTGATAGCCGGATTGGGCTTGGCCAGAATCATGAGGGTCAAGAACTTCAAAGTTTGTGGAGATTCAAGACTGGTAGTCTCGCAGGTGAATGGTGAATTTGAGGCCAAGGATGAAACTATGGCAAAGTATTTGAGAGTTGTGAAGGCTGTTATGACTCAGTTCGATGAATGCTATGTGGAGCATATTCTAAGAGAAGAGAATGTTAAGGCCGATGCCTTGTCCAAGTTCGCTTCTTCTGAGATAGAGAATTATGCAGGGAGTGTTTACTTCCAGGTCTTGAAATTCCCGACCGTCAACTCAAAATTGGTGGCACCGATTGATATAGAGGGCTATTGGATAGATCCTATCAAAGCTCACCTTGAAACCGGATGGCTCCCTGACAATGCCTTAGAGGCACGAAAACTGTCAGTGAGAGCATTGAGATATACCTTAATTGAAGGCATCCTTTATAAGAGGTCGTTTGTCATCCTATACTTGAAGTGTTTAAGGCCCCAGGAGGCAAAGGAAGCATTAGAGGAAGTTCATGGAGGGATATGTGGGCAGCACTTGCGGGGCAGAGCCCTAGCTCACAAGATTACTCGTTTGGGATTCTACTGGCCAGAGATGTTGGCCGATGCACAAAATTATGTCAAGAGGTGTGAGAGATGCCAAAAACATGCTCCAATTGTAAGGCAGCCGCCTGAGAGGTTAACATCAGTTAACTCTCCTATCCCATTTGCAATGTGGGGAATGGACATACTTGGCCTTTCCCTGTAGCTTCAGCGCAAAGTAAGTTCTTGAAAGTGGCCATCGACTACTTCACTAAGTGGATTGAGGCTAAGCCTTTATCCAAGATAACCACCAAGCAAGTTGCCCAGTTCTTTTGGGAGAACATAATTTGCAGATATGGGATCCCCCGGATCCTTGTTACGGATAATGGGACACAATTCAACAATGAAGAGTTTAAGAAGTACTCTGAGGAAAATGCTATTGACCTTCGTTTTACTTCAGTAGCACACACGCAAGCTAATGGACAGGTTGAGGTAGCCAGTCGGATTATCCTTGATGGACTAAAGAAGAGGGTCGAACGCTCGAGAAATACTTGGGAGGATGAGTTACTGCCTATACTTTGGGCGTATCGCACTACCTGTAAAGTGAAAACCGGAGAAACCCCTTTCTTGCTGGATTATGGAGCTGAGGCAGTGGTGCCCCTGGAGATTATGCACGCATCACCACGAGTTGAGGCATATGAACCAGAGAGTAATGAGGAAGGCATGAGACTAGCCCTTGATCTGATTGACGAGGTCAGGGATGAAGCAAATGCCAGGAATACAGAACATCAGAAGAGAGCATCCTTCCACTACAACCAAAGGGTTAAGGAGAGGTTCTTTCGACAAGGCGACTTAGTTCTAAGGAAGATAGAAGCCTCAGGAGTTGGCCAGAAAGGCAAGCTAGCCCCAAACTGGGAGGGACCATATCGAGTCAGGAAGGTGTTAGGACGAGGATCTTACAAGTTAGAAACCTTGGACGGGGTTGAGGTGCCCCGAACTTGGCATGCAGTGAACGTCAAGACTTATTATGTTTAAAGACTTGGTCTTTTATCTATTAGAAATAGAAATAAGGTTCGAATGAAACCATTACAGAGCATGTTGTTCCCAGTAGGAGATAGAGTATCTATGTAAGAGTTGAGCCCATTTTATCAGTATTCTTTGACTGCCTAATGAAGTTTGTTTTGCTTTCTCTCTGGGTTACTTCTTTTATTTTGTTATTGTAAACACGTAAAACAAATGATGAATTAATTCACGAGTTTGGTACAAGCCAATTGGCCAAATACCTAAAAAAACTCTAAATCTTAACAGACTACAAGCAAAGGCAAGAAAATGAAAGTAAATAAGGAAACTAACTATATAAATAGTTAAGTTAAAGAGTTGCATAAATAAAAGCTCGAAGGCTATTTGAGTTAGGTTACACAAACCAAGAGTTCAAATAAAAGAAATAGAAAATGAACTAAGTGGCCTCAGGGGCCTCCTTGACAAGAGAGCCATTCTCAGTGCTGGTGGCAGTGGTGGAATCTCCTGCATCAGAGTCAGCATCTCCATCACGAACAAGGGGCTGCCCAGGGTCCAAGGACTTAGCAGCAACGGCATGCTCTCTGACCAAAGTGTCATCCTCCCCATACAACTCATCACTAGAACCTGGCTCAGCAACTAATGTGCTAGGAAGATGAGGGCTTGGAAAGGCAGAAGGCAAGAATAAGCCTGGATGCTGTCTAAGAACCGCTTCGATAGCCTTGTTCCAACCCTCAGTAAACTGACCAGGAAAGAGAATCTCATCATGCTGGTCCATAAGACTCTTGTACTCAGCTGAATCCAAGTAGTCATCAATCAGCTTTTCCTTGTCATCCTTCAAGGCCACCAGCTCAGCATGAACACCAACCAACTCCTCATCCTTTTTTTTCAGCTACTCCTCTAGCTGGTGGATGTGAAGACTCCTCTTTTTGGACTCAGTCTCAAATCCCTTGGCTTTTTCCTTCCAAGCCTTGGCTTGGTGGAGTAAGCTCTGGAAATGGATGTTAGCCTATGCAAAGAAACAGAGTTACAATGCAAAGGTGGAACAAAGAATCTAAATTTTTTGAAAAGACTAGGTTTGAGACTTTCTGTAGCAATAGCCTGGGAGCCAAGTGCTTCTGATTCCCCAATGCCTCCGTTGACAACCAAGTCTTTATAATCAGGAGGAGTGATTGAGTTCAACGACCAGTCCATAGCATGTTTTGTAGAACCCACTACGGAGTCTCGCTTTCTGAAACCCCATGAGGGCCTAAACACGGTAGATTGAACATTAACCTGGGAACTTCCCTCCAGGCTAGCTATGTCACCGTACTTCAAATCCCCTTTGTGAACCTTGTGAGGGCGCAGGAATGAGGGCTCAGTTGCCTTATCCCGAGGGTCAGCACCCCGTTTAGCTCGAGTCATCCTAGAGGTCTCGTCATCAGGAGAGTGGGCAGCCTCTACAATCATCTTCGCAACTGCAAAAACATAAACAGAAATGAGTTGGAATAAGTTAAGTATGAAAATAAATGACAGAGGTAAGAGAGAGAGTTACCCCGCTCAGACACAGGAGAGAGGCCTACATCCCTTAAAGATTCTTCATTTATAAGGCTTTGGCACGTTACGGAATCGTCATCGCCTTTAGTCAGTTTCTCAAAGGCAGCTTGTTCCTTGGGACTAAGGACTATTCCTTTAGCACTCCCGTCTGTAACCTTAGAAAAAGTTCTCCTAAATAGGCAAACTCATTCTTCCAACCCGTGTTGTTATCAGGCATAGACTTGCCATTAAAAAGTGGAGGGACTTTGGGGCAAAGTTTAATATATACCCAACCAGTATATTTTGCAGGGCTATTGTAAAATTGAAAATTTTTGCGGAAGATGGGAACAGAGAGAGGAAGGTTTTGTCTTAGACATAAAACCATAAAACACAAATTTATTCTCCACGCATTTGGCGGGAGTTGACACGGGCTAATTTGTACATCAGCTAAAAGTCGAGGTATAAATTCGTGAAAGGGGAAATGAAGCCCAACCACTAAACTCTCCCTATAGACACACAAAGAATTTGGTTTCCAATGACATGGTCTATCACCTGGCTCAGCGGGAACAAGTTTAAGAGCTGACTTGATCTTAAACAGTTTATTATATCTAGCAATTTCTTCTATGTCGTGATACGAACTACAACAACCATATGCATCTAATTCTGCCAAAGAGGGGTAATCATCTCCACGTTCGTTTAACATATCTAAAAGGGACATGTAAGGAGAGCGGATAGTGATAATACCTTTAGAAGAAGCTAAGTTCATCTTGGAAAGGCGAGCTTTGGCTTTGTCCTCCATTAATGGTAGCTTGAAACCCTGGAGAGGTGGACGGAAGAGATGACCGGAGAAGAAGGCCGGAGATTAGCTGAGAAAACTCCAAACGAAACTTGGGAGAAATTTCCTTGCTAAAAATTGAGAGCTCAGAGTGAAAATGAGAAGTGAGAAATGAACTCTCCACTCTCACTCTTATATAGAATCATACAACCGGTTGAAATTCTTTCAAACGGTCAAAAAACCTATAGTGACCAGTTGAAATTTGTGTATGACGGGTAAAAAGCCCATCACAAAAGCCCAATTGGTAAAAAGCCCAATTCTGGAACCTTTTTTGAGCAGATATTTTGAAAAAAATATATAAGTGTCAAAGATATTTCTGAAACTTCCAGAATTCCTAAACCCTATAGAAGGATTTGGAATCTGGGCTAGAAAAGATCCGAATAGGCCCGTTACAGCCATGTGGCCAAGCCTAGTGAAAAGAAAAAAGGATTTTTTTTTAATATATATATATATATATATATATATATATATATATATCCATTTCAGAAAATATAAATTAAGCCTAGAAGGCCTAAAGAGTGAAAAAGGCCCACTAAGAGGAAGCCCAATAGGTCAAGGTTCAAGATTCGACCAGAATCCTGGTCGAAACGACCAAGAATCCTGGTCGAAAAGACGTTCGACCAAGCCATTTTGAGGCCCTTATTTCGACCAGAATCCTGATCGAAACGACCAGGAATCCTGGTCGAAAAGACGTTCGACCAAGCCATTTTGAGGCCCCTATTTCGACCAGAATCCTGATCGAAACGAACAGGAATCCTGATCGAAAATGTCTTCGACCAGAAGAAATTTTGGTGCTTATTTCGACCAGAATCCTGATCGAAACGACCAGGAATCTTGATCGAAATGACTAGGAATCCTGATCAAAAATGTCTTCGACTAGAACAAAATTGGACCCTTATTTCGACCAGAATCCTGGTCGAAACGACCAGGAATCCTGGTCGAAAAACCTTTCGATCAGGAAATTTTTGAGGCCTTATTTCGACCAGAATCCTGGTCGAAATTCCTGGTCGAAAAAAAGCAAGTCCTGGTCGAAAATTTCCCCTTTTCTTTTGCAAAATATCTTTGTGAGCATGCAAGCTTCGATAAAAATGAAGAAATTACCTGTGGGTACAATACAAATCCTAAAATTTTAGGATAGGTATGAAAATACGAGGACTTTATGAATAATTCCTTGAATTAAATGGGCAATAATTCAGTAGCGAAAGTTACAAGAAATTAACTGCTTAGCCTCGAATAAAGCAAATCGTCGTAAATGTGTAGGTCGTTCCACACTTTACAAAAAGATGATATTCGTGAAACACTAGTGTACGATTATAAACCCTGACCCAAGTCTCGGAAAAGACCGTTGAAACTTCAAGGAAAACCTGATCAGTTTTCCTAGAAGTTGGGGGGCAAATGATATGGGCCAAATATAAGCTCTACAGACACAATTAATGTTGCATTAATTAGACCTAGGTTGGTCCAAATATGAAGTCCATTAATGAGGCCCAAAACCCTAATTAAATATTAATTTCGTAATTAATATTAAGGGTTAATTGACAGCTGGGAAATATAAGTCAGATAAGGATATTATCTCTCCAAAGAGTAGCCTCCAAGGGTCATAGTCATACAAGGAAACAGACTCCTACAAGGTAGGAGTCTAGAACCTTCCTCAAGGCTGACTTACCCACCAAGTCACCTAATCCTACTATAATTCTGAGGCTTCTCAGCCTATATAAATGGTCAGACCCCTCACCCTCAGAACTACGTTTTTTGGCTTGATCTTTGATATACATCAAAGTACGTAGGCATCTTGTGAAGGCAGATTCAGCCACGAGCACGAGAGCAGCCATTAAAGTACGACGTTCACGCACCCTAGCATTAAATACAATCAAACCCTAGCTGCAATCTAATAACCTAGAAATTATTTTAGCTTAAATATATCAAATTAATATATTAATATAAATGCTATATCAGGTGATCGAAAAGTAATCACATCAAAAAATTATTTCCTGCAATTAATTCATAATTAAAAGATAGTCTATAAAACTTAATTTGTAGCAATGCTAGATATTCGAACTAAATCAAGTGACATGGCGTAAGAGTAAAATTAAAAGTGAATAATCAGAACACAAGTCACAAGTAATAAAAGAAAAATATGGAGATACTCACACATCGTTAAATGGAAACATAAATATTTGGCCTGGCTTTGCATTCTTGAATCTGATAGAAAGAGCACGTGACCTATCTCCTGCATTTCCACATCCAAGGGCACCTATCTTTCCAGGATTAACAAATGATAACATCTCGGACATCTCATGCTTTCTCAAATTCACTTGCAAAATACTGTATAAAAAAATTAAACAATTATTAAGACAAGTTCTAAAGTTTATACAACAATCGCAGAATAAAATTGCTAATTTCGAAACTTACTTTATAAACAAGCAAATCACAGAGCCTGATATTTCACCTCCACTGCACAAAGAATGCACGTCTGATAAAAGAATAATTTGTTTAGTGGTTGCTCCAAAAGCTTCTTGGCTTAGCTCAAAAGATAATTTACGGTCATCCTTCAAGGCATGTTTGGCCCAAAGCCATAAGCGCTTTAGAGTGGGGTGGTAATCCACATCCATGTCAACGACATACTCAGGTTGTGGGACACAATTTTTAACCTTTCTACCATTCTTTCCACCAATTTTCTTACTTGCCTGAAAAGGAAAATTTAAAAAGAATACTGAGAATGCAAACTGAACTAGTAAATACAAATAGAAATAGACTCACTAATATTTACAACTAAAAAAAACATATGTTTCAAACAGAAGTTAACCTTTGTAGTTCCATCCGTCAGAGCACAGCTCATCTTTACTTCATTTATGAGGTCTCTCAGCCAAGCAATGTATGTTCCAATAGCAGCTTCCATAGTAATGATTTCATCCTCAATAGGGAAAGGAATATTAGCCGAGCCTTGGATTACACGGGTAATTGAGACTCATGCATTCTCTTTTCCAAGAGGTTTCCCGTGAAGAACATCACAATCGGTATCAATTGTTGCATAAGCAACAAAATTGGTTGGCGAGCCAACTGCCAGTTTCCACTCCGGATTCTTACAATTACTCGTAATTGCCCTTTCCCCATCTTCAACTTCCAAAACCTCAACAAACTCCGGATTCTTCTCCTCAACACCAGTCTTCTCTTTAACCTCAGCCCTTTCCTCAACCTCAGCCCTTTCCTCAACCTCATTCTTCTTCTCGGGCACCTCAGCCCTTTCCTCAACCTCATTCTTCTTCTCGGGCACCTCAGTCCTTTCCTCAACCTCATTCTTCTTCTCGGGCACCTCAGCCTTATTCTCTTCAATCTCAGGGTCTTGGATGAGATCCAGTCTCTTTTTTACACTCTCCAACTCCAATTCCTTCAAACCAGTCTTGGAACAGCTTCCTTGTGATCCAAAATATGGACTATAATCGAAATCAATTTTTTTTCCACACAAAGATGATTTCAGGTTTGACATCTGTGTAGCCCAAAAAGCATCTCGTTCTCGAATAATCCTATCGGTATTCTCTTTCATAAACTTTTGAATGCCTTCTTGTATCCTATCTTCAATAGACATGCCTTTCTTTTTCTACCTTGGAAGATTAAAATAGACGGACTGCTTGAAATAAGACCCTTGCCCATGTACTCATCCTATATGCTCCGGCTTACCGAGCACTTTCGTCAAAATATCATCAGTTCCTTCCTCCGTCACTTCCCCATCACGAACTTTCTGTTTCATCTTCTCCTAAAAAATAAAAAAAAATGTTAAGCATTCATGAATCAGCTTGGGAGTAAATTTTCAATACAACAGAAATGAATAACTTACAATATCCTCAGCAATGCTTTTAACTTCATCCGTCTTAAAATTCCCATCTTTATCTTATCGCGCACGTATCCAGGTACATGACCGATCTATCTCTGTTTCTTGATCACCTTGAGACTGGATATGTACAAATATATTTAAAAAGATTAACATGAAACCATAATCATACAATGTCATGGGAAAATAATAAAGTAGTATGTTTCTTGATCACTAACCATTTCTTCTTCTAGGTTAGCATATCCCTTATGGGACAAATAGTGAGGGTATGGATTCATCTTCCTTCTCTTTTTCTGAGTATTGTGGATCACCTTCATAAAAACAACATAGAAATGTTAATGCCAAAGATGTCCCACTAAACCAATGGACAATATGAGAATTTGATAACTGAAAAGTGAAACACTTACAGAGAAATCATCAGATAAGCGGTGAGCAACAAAGATATCCCAATGCGCCTTCTCAATAGATGAGTAGTCAGCCGGAGGAAACTCTAGCAGTTCAGGGTTACTTCTATTTGGAAGGATATAACGGGTTATTAAACGGGATTTGAAGTCCTTCCATTTTTTGCATGCAGAATGCAACACCATCTTTCTTGCTATTTCTGGCACATCAAATGCCATATTCACACAATCCCAAATCTTTGTTTTATTTTCCTTCGGAACTCGTTTCCAAGAGTCATACCATATTAACGCTTTAGTTCTAGCAAGCACTCCAATATAAGATTGCATCTCTATGGATGCTGGACCATAAGGTTCACCCTTTGAATTAAAAGAAACCGGCTTCTTGATGCCTAACATCTTACGCCTTAAAATCCGATCCATTGTAACAGATCCGCGTTTTAAAAGTTTTAGTCCTTCTTGTTTGTTAGGCTTCTCTTGTTCCAGTCATTTCCTCTTCTTAGACAACTGACTCTTCTTAGACAATTGACTCTGTAAGTTTGTAAAAATAGCCTACTTCTTTGGAGTATGGGGATTAGAATACTCAAGGGGAGACCCCACTGACTTCGCCTTGTTCCTTATTGATCGAGGAGAAGACCTCACAGGGGAAGACTCCACTGCCTTCTCATTGTTCCTTATTGATCGGGAAGAAGACCTCACAGGCGAAGACTCCACTGCCTTCGCCTTGTTCCTTGTTGAACGAGGAGAAGAATTCACGGGGGAAGACTTGTTCTTTTTTAATGCCATCAAAAGGTTTCTTGTTGTTCGATTTGGAGCAGAATTTGTCTTTTTTGGAGGCGCTATAATGAATCTGCACAGTACGAATGATTAAACTCTATTACGTACACTAACATATATGTGTGATACTATCATCATATTATCAACATACCCCATCATCGCAAACCAACATAGTAGAATCACAGTAAAAACACCAAATTCCATATTTAGAGTATATGAAAAACACAATCGAATTAGAGCATACCATCACATACATAATCACATATGCAAATACCATGTTTTTCTTACCTTTGACTACCAAAAATAGTAGATACCAACATAATCACATATATCACATTTGTAATTAAAAATCTAAATTGTCTGTGCCATATAATCAAATACCCGACATATATACCTTTGACTAACACCATATACACTAAATCAAAAGTTTTCAACTCTATTACACCAAAAATAGTAGATACTAACATAATCACATATATCACATTTATAATTAAAAATCTAACTTGCATGCACCATATAATCAAATACCCGACATATATACCCCATTGCATGCATATGTAAATGATACACCAAAGAGAAACCTCAAATCACACACACACACAGAGAAACCCCAAATCACACACACACACACCCATAGAGAGAGAGAGAGAGGGAGTACCTGATTGCAAAGAGAGCAAAGAGAGAGTTAGGTTTAATCGCTTGAGAAGTGAAAAGAGAGAAGTGAAAAGTAGGCAGGAACGAGTTATAATTTATAAATGGGGAAAATGAAATAATTGAGAAATGGGGAAAGGGGGGAAATGAAATAATTCAAAAATCGGGAATGGGGGGAAATGAAAATATTTTGGGGGGAACGAGAGTTAAAATGGGTGATATGGGCTAAAAGTAAGCCCTAAAGACACATTTAATGTGGCATTAATTAGACCTAGAATGGTCCAAACGTGGGGCCCACCAGATGGGCCCAAATCCTATTTATAATATTAATTTCATAATTAATATTAAGGGTAATAACCAGCTCAGCAATAAGAGTCAAATAAGGGTATTACTCCTACTTGACTTAGCCTCCAAGGCACCTATTTCAACAAGGAAACTGATTCCTATAAGGAAGGAGTCTAGAACCTTCCTCAAGGCGGTGACTTTTCCACCAAGTCACCTAATTCTACCACGACTCTAGGGCTTCTCAGCCTATATAAAGGGTCTGACCCCTCATTCTCAGAACTACGTTTTTGGCTTGATCTTTGATACGCATCAAAGTACGTAGGCATCTTGTGAAGGCAGATTCAGCCACGAACACGAGAGCAGCCATTAAAGCACGAAGCTCACGCACCCTAGCATTAAACACAGCAAACCCTAGCCGCAATCTAATAACCTAGTTTTTATTCCACAACATTTGGCGTCGTCTGTGGGAAGAAGACATCAACCATGGTTCAAACACGAAGAATAGCACCAATCACTACAGAGCCAATCACTACTGAAGCTCTGCCCCTAAGCTCCGCTCCGCCTGTCACTGAACAGGTACCCCCAGCCACAGCGGCGATTACTCAAGCTCAGGTTTCTCAACCTCCAGGGACGAATCCCCATGCCGAGAGGACGTTACCTATGGTCATCCACCCGGAAACCAGCTCCCTTCAGACGCTAGTTTCTCCTTTAGTTGATCCTAACCGCCCACCACCAGGAGTACAGATCCATACTACGGATCTCCCCAGGAATACCAACCCGATGTATGGCCTGCCTAATTACGCTCCTGGACCCAGTGGTCATGCCTTGCAAATCAGAGATCGAGAGTATCTTGACTACTCTGGCCCCTATACTGACGATTCATCGACTGATGATGATCGTGATGAAGCCCCGAGAAGGCGACGTGCTAGTAGAGAACGAAGAAGGAGAACACAAACTATCCATGATGGACCCCCCTTGACAGCTGCTAAAAGAATCAAGGCTCATGAGGCCGAGATTTTAAGGATAAAGGAAGATATTACCAGAGAACAAGCTAGGTTGAATCAAACCCAGCCTCCTCCAACCTCAGGACCGATTCCCTTTATAGATCTAGAGGGGTCTTCAAGAAGGCAGAGAAGGGCCGACGCCCCAACTGGAAAAACAACAAGGGTTGAAACCCCTAAGAGCAACCCCAGGGATCTGATGCCACTTGGGGATCATGATGATCCCACGCCCCCTTTCACTGAGGAGGTGATGAATGCTCGTATCTCAAAGAAGTTTAAGATGCCAACCATTAAGGCTTATGATGGAACGGGTGATCCCGCAAACCATGTTAGGACGTTCTCGAATGCACTGCTGCTGCAACCTATGAGTGACGCCTTAAAGTGTAGGGCGTTCCCTCAAACTCTGTCGGGCATGGCTCAAAGATGGTATAGCCGCCTACCTACGAATTCAATTGGCTCTTTTAAGGAGCTGAGCGCCGCTTTTGTTAGCCAGTTCATCAGCAGGAGAGTTCATGAAAAAATTTCTGCATCTCTCATGTACGTGGTGCAAGGGAAGAATGAAAACTTGAGAGACTACCTCAAGAGGTTCACTAAGGAGACATTGAACATCACTGACTTGGAAAACAAGGTGGCCATGGTAGCCTTGGAACATGGAACTACTGAAGAATTCTTTAAAAGGTCATTGGCAAAGCATCCTCCTGAAAACATGGCCGAGCTTCAACAAAGAGCTGACAAGTATATCAAAGCTGAGGATAACATGAAGAAAGAAGCCGTCGGAGGTAATGGCAAGGGTAACAATGACTCCAAGAAGCGAAAGCAAGACCATGAGTATGATGACCAGGAGTATGATGCTAGGGACAAGTATCCACGAACTAGCGAGGACTCCGACTATGCCCCTAAGAAGAACCAAGGACCGAGGTTCACTGAGTATGAAAGGTTGAATACTCCTAGGAGTCGAATCTTGTTGGACATTGAGAAGGATAAGGATTTCCGATGGCCGAAGCCACTCAGGGGTGATCCCGCAAAGAGAAACAAGAATCAGTATTGTAGATTCCACAGAGATGTGGGGCATGACACTGATGATTGTAAGCAACTCAAAGATGAGATCGAGTTTTTGATTCGTAGAGGGAAACTGAGCCACTTCACTAAGGGCGACGATCGTGGTAATCATAGAAGAGAGTATGATAGGAGGGATGACGATCAAGATCGCAACCCACAGCCCCGAGGGCCAGTAATCAACATGATCACAGGAGGCCCGACTGCGGCCGGCACAACAAGGAATTCTTAGAAGGCTTATACTAGAGAAGTGATGCACATCGTGGGAGAGGCCCCGAAGCGTACAAAAACTGAAGTAGTGGTTGGTTTTGATGACTCAGACTTGGAAGGGGTGAAGTTCCCCCATGACGACCCGTTGGTCATAACTTCTGTGATTGGAAACTCAGAGGTGAAGCGAGTCTTGATAGACAATGGAGCTTCTGTTGACATTCCATTTCATGATGCATTTGTGAAGATGGGGTACAGTGATTCTCAGTTGACCCCCAATAACATGCCTATATATGGATTTAATGGAGTAGAATCCAAAGTTGAAGGGACTATTCAGTTGCCTGTAACTATTGGACAGGAGCCCAAGGAGGCCACTCAGATGTTGAACTTCCTGGTAATCAAGGCGGTTTCAACGTACAACGCTATCCTCGGAAGGACTGGACTTCATGCATTCAAGGCTGTCGCCTCAACTTATCATATGAAGATCAAGTTCCCGACCAGGAATGGTGTTGGAGAACATAAAGGTGATCAAAAGATGGCACGAAGCTGTTATGTAGCCTCGTTAAGGCCTGATGGAGTCGGGGGGCAGGACCTTCCGATTGAAGACATGGATGTCCGCAGTAGTAAAGAACGCCAAGAAAGGCCATCAGAGGACATCACACAGAAGCCTCAGACAGCCATTGAGGCTAAGGCGTTAACTGACTTCGTGGTTGAATGTACCATTGGCAACCAAGAAGTCGGAGGGCAGGAGGTAATACCCCAAGTAGGAAGTGAAGCTCAGAATAATAAGGAGGAGACCAGAAGGATTGGTGGGTGCTCTATTTTGATGGAGCATCAAAAACAAAATCTAATGCAGGCCTAGTCTTGCAAAGCCCCGATGGGCTCAAGTTATCTTAGTAGGACTTAGCTTCATATTTATCTAGTAGAAGTAGAAATAAGGTTCATTGAAACCATTGAAGAGCATGTTGCTCCGAGTAGGACGGTAGTACTCTATGTAAGGGTTGAACCCATTTCAAGTTATTAATGCAAGTTTGTTTACCATTCATTGATTGTGTGATTTTATTTATGTGCCAAGCACCTGATGAGTGCAAGTCAAGGATGACCAAGTACCGAAAATAAAAGAGTACATGAATGGAGAACAAATAAATGCATAAATAAAGACCCTGAAGGGTCAAGAGTTAGGTTACAGCACGACCAAATAAGAGTTTAAGTCCGTGAAGGACCCAGGTTAAAAGACGAGCAGATAAAAGCCACATGCAACAATCAAATCCATGCAAGGCCGAGGATGTTAAGGACTAGCTACTTTTCAATATGTCTTAAGTACCTGGATTAAGGATCCAAGGATGAAGACCAATAGAGAACAATGATGTATTTGCTTGGAGGATGTGCATAGACTTCACTGATTTGAATGATGCATGCCCAAAGGACTGTTTCCCCTGCTAAGGATAGACATGTTAATAGATGTCACAGCTGGACATGAGATGTTGAGCTTCATGATTAGGTTCAACAGCTATAATCAGATTAAGATGCACAAGGATGACATCCCAAAGAGGCATTCGAAGTGCTGAGGCACCACAAGATGATGTTGCAAGTGTGCTTTTGGCATTGGATCAGGAAAAATTTTGGGATTAATGGTTTCGAAGAGAGGCATAGAGGCCAACCCTGATAAGATCAAAGCGATCTCGGAAATGGAACCACCCCGTGCTATATGAGATGTACAGAAGTTAGTCGGCCGAGTTGCAGCCCTGGGGAGATTTATCTCCAAGTCTGGTGACAAATGCTTGCCATTCTTTTAAGCATTGAAAAAAGTGAAAAATTGTGAGTGGACTACTGAGAGCCAAGAGGCCTTTGAACAGCTGAAGAAGTACATGGCTAAAGCCCTATTGTTGGCCAAGCCTAGTCCCGGAGAGACTCTTTATTTATACCTGGCGGTATCCGAACAAGCGCTGAGCGCCGTCCTCATTCGAGAAGAGAAAAAGGTTCAGAAACCCATTTACTATGTTAGCAAGGTATTGCATGGAGCTGAGTTGAATTACTCAACCATCGAGAAGTTTGCTCTGGCATTGATAACAGCCTCGAGGAAGGTACGACCATACTTCCAGGCGCACAAGATTGAAGTCCTGACGGACCAGCAATTGAGGAACATATTGTATAGCCCGAAGGCCAGTGGAAGGTTGATCAAGTGGGCAATTAAGCTTGGAGAATTTGACATCACGTATAAACCTCGAACAACCATCAAGTCTCAGGCACTGGCGGACTTCGTGGTTGAATGTGCCATTCGCAACCAAGAAGTCGGGGGGCAGGAGACAGTAACCACCCCTGGAAGAAAGGATAAAGATGAGGAAATTATACCTGATCAGAAGGAATATTGGGTGCTCTATTTTGATGGAGCATCAAAAACAAAATCTAATGGTGCAGTTTTGGTCTTGCAAAGCCCCGATGGGTTCACAGTTGAGTATGTTTTGAAGTTGGACTTCCCAACAACCAGCAACGAAGCTGAGTATGAAGCCTTAATAGCTGGATGGGGCTTGGCTAGAATTATGAGAGTCAAGAATCTCAAACTACGGCAAAGTACTTGAGAGTCGTGAAGGCCGTGATGATTCAGTTTGATGAATGGTATGAGAAGCACATTCCGAGAGAACAGAGCGTTAAGGCTGTTGCCCAATCTAAGTTTACTTCTTCTGAGATAGAGAACTACGTCGGAAGTGTTTACTTTCAGGTCTTGAAGGCCCCATCTATTATTTCGAAATTGGTAGCACCAGTTGATGTAAGCTGAAGGATAGACCATCTTAAAAGCTCATCCTGAGACTGGTTGGCTCCCTGATAATGCCTTGAAGGCACAAAAACTATTAGTGAGAGTGTTGAGATAAAGAGGTCCTTTGTCATTCCATACTTAAAATCTTGAATCTCAAATCCTGACACAAAATTTTAGCCTTGATGGCCAAAAAAGGATGTCTGCCTCCAATCGAGTTTGTCGTTTGAGTTTAAGGACTTGAATCAAGAGCCGTCAATCGAATTCAAACCAAAGTAAGGTCCTGTGAGCATAAGAAGAAGGTTGAAAACCTTCTATCAAGATAAAAGGTTGACAACCAACCAAGGCATACTAGACTTGAAGTCAAGTGCTGAGTGGCAAGGGAACTTCTTGAACGATCAACCGAGAAGCAAGACCTCCACCATATGTAGCAAGGGGGCAAGAACTAAGGGACTTCATCATTTTTACATCTTAGAATAAGAGTTAAGGGTTGATGATAACTAACAACCATGAATGGATTCAAGGTTTAAAACCAAGGATTCAACAAGCGAGTTAAGGCCCAGAAGGTCACGAAAGCCAATTTGAATTGAAGGATGTCTTTTGGTCATCGACTTCGAATACTGACATTGAGGTCCAAATATTGACATTTGAATAGTGACGTTGAGGTTTAAAAACCGGGGCTCAACAAACCGGAGGCCGCCGATCGGGGCACCCGGGAAGCTTCAGCCGACCGGTCTTCGTTTCAATGTCGAGAGTCCCGACATCGTTTCGATGTCGAAAGTCGATCCCGACGTCGTTTCGAATATGAAAGCTAAGCTGAAGCCATTGAAGGCCAACAAAGCTACTAAAGCCAACCTTGGATCAAGAAATTCAAGAATAGTTCAAGAATGAGCCATTGAATTAACATTCCAACATGGTGATTGAAAGATTCGAAGTAATTTCCATTTAAGATCAGGCAAGCATGAAACTCTTAAAAGGAGATTGAAGCTAATCAAGAAATTAGGGGAAGCCTTAAATAAAAGTCATGAATGACCAAGTTGTTGATTTTCAAGGAACGAAAATCGATATTGATAATAAGATTCCATATTGATGATCGATGTCAATATGCGAAAATCAAAATCACTGATAGTGACCAAGTCGATTCCATGTTGATGATCGATGTCGATATGCAAAAATCAAAATCCCGAAGCCCTAGCCGACCACAAAGCAGCCGACCGAGCCGCGAGGGAAGCTCCATCCGACCGAGGTCCCGGCCGACTGGCTCACCGGAGGCCCTCCGGCCGACCGACATCGATTGTCGATATGAAAAAAAAAAAAATTCGGCCGACTGGCTCACCGGAGGCCCTCCGGCCGATCGACATCGATCGTCGATATCACAAAAAAAAAAAAAAATATTCGGTCGACCGAGGTCCCGGCCGACTGGTTCACCGGAGGCCCTCCGGCCGACCGACATCGATCGTCGATATCACAAAAAATAAAAAAAATAAAAAAAATTATTCGGCCGACCGAGGTCCCGGCCGACCGGCTCACCGGGGATGCCCCGGCCGACCGACATCGATGGTCGATATGAAGATTTGGTTCGGCCAACTGACAGTGGTGGTCAAGTTGGGATTTCACATTTTTTGTTTTTGTTTCCCCGTCTCGATGATCAAGATCGCTATTGAGATTGTTTTGAACAAGATAATCAAGCGAAAGTTGAAATTGAGATTAAGCACCGTTTAGTGCCGTTTAAGCACCGTTTAGTACCGATTAGCACCGTTTAGTGCTGTTTAAGCACAGTTTAGTGCCGATTAACACAGATTAGTGTCGATTAGCACCATTTAATGCTGTTTAAGCACAGATTAGTGTCGATTAGCACTATTTAGCGCCGATTAGTGCCGTTAGTGCCGTTTTATGCTGTTTAACATTGTTTAAACATTGTTTCAGGCTGAATAGCACTGTCTAGTGCCATTTAACACCGCTTAGTGTCGTTCAACATCGTCGTAAATGCGTTGGTCGCTCCACGCTTTACATTAAGATGATATTGTTGAAAATACTCACGCAAGAGCAATAAACCCTGACCCAAGTCTCGGAAAAGGCCGTTATAACTTCAAGGAAAACCTGATCAGTTTTCCTAGAAGTTGGGGGGCAAATGATATGGGCTAAAAGTAAGCCCTAAAGACACATTTAATGTGGCATTAATTAGACCTAGAATGGTCCAAACGTGGGGCCCACCAGATGGGCCCAAATCCTATTTATAATATTAATTTCGTAATTAATATTAAGGGTAATAACCAGCTCAGCAATAAGAGTCAAATAAGGGTATTACTCCTACTTGACTTAGCCTCCAAGGCACCTATTTCAACAAGGAAACTGATTCCTATAAGGAAGGAGTCTAGAACCTTCCTCAAGGCGGTGACTTGCCCACCAAGTCACCTAATTCTACCACGACTCTAGGGCTTCTCAGCCTATATAAAGGGTCTGACCCCTCATTCTCAGAACTACGTTTTTGGCTTGATCTTTGATACGCATCAAAGTACGTAGGCATCTTGTGAAGGCAGATTCAGCCACGAACACGAGAGCAGCCATTAAAGCACGAAGCTCACGCACCCTAGCATTAAACACAGCAAACCCTAGCCGCAATCTAATAACCTAGTTTTTATTCCACAACAACGGGGGTATTTGATTTAATTAAAAATAGGTTGAATTTAGGAAAATAGGCTTTTATTTTATTGTTTGAATGTACAATTTTATAAAAATAATTTTTTTTAATTTTTGAAAAAATTATTTTAACGATATATTAGGTATATCGTAACATCCGTAAGGTTGGATCGTCGATATTTGTTTTTCAAAAATTAGGAACAACAATCCACGACACAACACAAGTTACTGGTACAGGACAAGATTGTTGTTTATCGCTAAGATCGCGAACCAAAATAATTTTTTTATTTTTGAAAAATTTATTTTATCGATATATTAGATATATCGTAACATCCATACGGTTGGATCGTCGATATTTGTTTTTCAAAAATTAGGAACAACAATCCGCGACACAACATAGGTTACTGGGACAAGATTGTTGTTTATTGCTAAGATCGCGAACCAAAATAATTTTTTAATTTTTGAAAAAAATTATTTTATCGATATATTAGGTATATCGTAACATCCGTACAGTTGGATCGTCGATATTTGTTTTTCATAAATTAGGAACAAACAATCCGCGACACAGCACAGGTTATTGGTACCGGACAAGATTGTTGTTTGTTGCTAAGATCGCGAACCAAAATAATTTTTTAATTTTTGAAAAAATTATTTTATTTATATATTAAGTATATCGTAACATCCGTACGGTTGGATGGTCAATTTTTGTTTTTTAAAATTAGGAACAATCCGCGACACAGCACAGGTTACAAGTACTGGACAAGATTATTGTTTATTGCTAAGATCGCGAACCAAAATAATTTTTTAATTTTTGAAAAAATTATGTTATCGATATATTAGGTATATTGTAACATCCGTATGGTTGGATCGTCGATATTTGTTTATCAAAAATTAGGAACAAATTAGATATATCGTAACATCAACAGACGACTATTCTTTTGTTCAAAAGCGTTGTGTGAGATTTATTGACTTATATTTATTATATTTATTTTACTCTGGGCACATTAATTAATAATATTTATTATATTTATCATATCATATCTTTGTCTAAGTTGTTGGGAAATAACTTCTGAGCATACTCATCTTCAAACTCCATCTTCAAACTACCCATCTTTATTCGCTCTCCCTCTCCCATCTTAATCTCTGGCTAATTCCCATCTGTGTTCATCGAAATCATCTTGCACATCTTTGCCCATCTTTTCCAACTGTACGCATCTCAGGTAATTAAAATTAGGGTGAATTTATTTTATCTTAAGTCTCCTATTGATTCTTCATTCTATATGAGATGATTGAAATAGTTTAAACATCATGATTGAAAGGTTTTAGTATAAGTTGAATGTTATAATGTTACTTGTACAACCATTAAATGACTATTTAGTAACTACTGTCATGTTTGGTTTTAGTATAAGGCTTTAAACTTGATGATTGAAAGGTTTTGTTGTGTTTGAATGTCTTGCCTTCATTTCATGTTACCTACTTAAGATGACTATTATGTTGTTCCAAAGTAGATGGCATTTGACTATTCTGTACTACCTACTTGCCACGGTTTTCTTTAAGAACATCAGTGGCCAGTTCCAAAGTATGCTTGGTAGTGTTCCGTGGTAGTATGCATAGTATTTTTTTAATTCAAGGGGAAGGGGAACTGATAATTCAAAATATCTTGTCATTTTTTGGAACGAGGATGGATGAGACAAGCCTTTTTCTACTAGGCTAGGCTCAAGTTATGTCAATTTTATTTTCACGATGATAGATAAGTGGGCAAAATTATGTAATGGCCATTCAATTTTTAAAAACACATTGTAGGCTTAAAGCTGCGATTTTTAGTTCTGTGATGTCAATTGAACACCAGACTAATGTTCATTCTATCTTGTGAATATCTCAGTACCTTCAATAAGAAGGATCCTAATGATATCAAAGAAATTAGGAAGTTTTCCCAGAAGGCCATGGGAACCAAGGATGTTCGAGTGGACATTAAGCTAAACAAGCAAATTTGGAGCAAAGGGATAAGAAGTGTCCCAAGGAGGGTCAGGGTCCGCATTGCTCGCAAGCGTAATGATGATGAAGATGCCGATGTCATTAATCATGCTTCAATTCATATAGATTTATTTACTGAATATGAATGAAATAAAAAGTTTGTGCAATGCATAACAATATCGATATGTGCCTATTTTCCTCTAGAGCAAGTTTACCGTCATTGTTTATGTGAAAACTGATTATTGTAATAATTGAGCATTACTCTCCAAAGGATGCCAGATTCTGCAACCATGGTTGCTAAGGTTGCAAAAATGGTTGCAACCATGTTTGTAACTTTTGCAACTTTAGTTGAAACTTACACAAAAGAACAAAAGAAATAGTTAAATCTGACAATTAAGATGAGTGTCAAAATCATATTCTTACAATATGAGTTTATGTGGAAGAGGCCCGCAGGGGCACCCATCTCAAAAGTCAGAGTTAACTATTTTTATTAGTTATAACTTTTGCAACCTTGTTTGCAACTGTTGCAGCCTTGTTTGCAACTTCTGCAATCTTGTTTGCAATTTCTACAACCATGGTTGCTAAGGTTACAAAAATGTTCGCAACCATGTTTGTAACTTTTGCAACCTTAGTTGCAATTTACAAAAAAGAACAAAAAAAATAGTTAAATCTGACAATTAAGATGAGTGTCAAAATCACATTCTTACAATATGAATTTATGTGGAAGAGGCCCCGAAGGGGCACCCATCTCAAAAGTCAGAGTTAACTATTATATTAATTATAATTTTTGCAACCTTGTTTGCAACTAGTAGATATGGGTTGCAAAGGTTGCAACTTTTTGAATGCAATGTCAAGAAGTTTATTATCAAACACCTCCAAACCTACATATGACAAGTTCTGGTTATATGAAAGCACATAACTCCTAAAATATTAAAAATGCTTAAAAAAGAAACAATTTACAACAAAAATGGTAATTAGATTTTTAGTGTAAGCCATTTAGGATCAATTCAAGAGCCTTGAAATAAATTTTATATGTGAATGAATATAAGTTACAAGATTATTACGAATGTATGTAACATAGAACATACTACTAACCAAACCATTAAGCTCATACTACTTTTTGGCTTTTGTAGCTGCGTCACGTTCTCGCTTTTTGTACAATTTTTCAAGAACCCGGTTCGGTTCGCATTGGGGAAAGTTTTCAAGATTGAAGTAGTGTGGAGCAATATCAATCAACCAACTTTTATGCAAACGATACCAACGCCCAAACCACGACGCACCAATCAGAACCATTAGACTCTGTGATCTTTTGAGGAACATCCACTCCAAAAAAGAAGCAACACCAACATCACCCCCATTGAAAACGCAGCAGCAACTTCCCACAAAAATAACCCCAACCAAGTGCTCTGTTACACTAGCAAAACAAATTAATTTGGGCTCGACCAAATAAATCTAGAACTAATACATTTGCCCTCCACAACACCAAACACATAGACGACCATGACCCTCCCGACTTCCCCATCAATCTACAAAACCCATCCCTCTACTACATTTTGTGCCCGAACTGATCCATTAAAATAAACTGATCGATTAAAATAAACGGATACACCAGCTACACCAAGCCATCTAATCCCACAAACACACGTACATTTCCTTACCCAGCCCCTGTAGCTATTTTGTTTATACTTGCAACAGAGTGCTGACATAACCCACCTACCAAGCCATCGCTGCACCTTAACCAAACACGTCCCCCACAAACTACACAACTGACTCATTTGAAAGTACAAAAGTTACAAAAGTTGCATAGCTAATAGCCGCCACTCCATATCTAATACCTAATAGATATTATGATTCATTTTATCACTCCGACTAAACTCGCCGTCGTCGTCGAATTGAGAAGATGTCCCTGATGGCCTGTCAACAGAAGAAGATGAAGCTCGGAAGTAAAACAGCTAAAGGAGATTGAGTTAGTGAGGTTACGGAAGAGGGAGGTTATGGAGGAAGACGAGAAGGAGATCAAGCAGGTCTTTGATCGTATTTTTAAAAAAAGTAAAGTAATGAATGTATATGTGCAATTTGAATAAATTGGCCTGTGCATTTTTAAAAGCCCAATAGTTAATATGGGTAGTTTTGAAAAAATCCAAACTAATAACATATAAAATTAAAAATATATATATAATTATGCATATTAAAAAGAAGCAAAAACGGATAGTATTACCTAACATCAGTCAAATCTAACTTTTATATAAAAACAGGACTATCGTATGGCTTTTTGTCAACCAGTGTTTTGTTAGTTGTGACTTAAAAATTGGCACGCTGAATGTAGCTCTAGTATATACGACTTTGAAGCTATGTTCTGTATGATAACACTATTGCTGAATTGTCATGTATAACTAAACCGTGATTCAAAAAATATAATGAATATAAAAAGAACTTGTACTTGGACTTCTACATTCGGCAGAATCATTCTTCAACGAAACTACGTAAAGGGCAATAAGCTATTCCGCTTCTGGAAAAAAATATAATACTAATCAGAGTAGGTCTCCAGTTTCCGCAAGAAAAATAAAATAATATTAGATTAGTTAAAATTGCGAAACCCTGTTATCGAATAGGTCAACCTTTGAACCCAAACGCCAAAAACATTAAATACCAAGTCATTCCATGTTTGTTAAATCTTGTTCTCTAATTTTTTTGATAGCGTGGAGGGACGGAGGTAGGTTTTTAGTGCATGGTGGGCTAAAATTTCTGGACACAAAATTCATGCACAAATAAATATTTACAAATTATTTTTGGAGTTAATTTAGACAAGTAATTAAAAATCAATAGGAAAATGTAAAAGGAGGAAAAAAATGCAATATTTGGTGTTACGGCATAATTTCGGTTGTCTCAATTATCTCCCAAATTTCCAAATACGAATCTAGTAATTATTAACTTAACCCCCAAGTTAATTATTTCCTCCTTCTGAAACGAGGAAAGAATCAATCCCAATCAATTTATAATAGAAAATATCTCTAAACGATATCCTTCAAATCAGGAAGGTATCCCAACACGAATATAATTTAAAGAGATAAAATCTACTAATTCCCAAAATACATCCCTTAACAATCATAGGGATTAAAAACCAATCCTTTTTTAACAGAACTGCGTTGGCTTGATCCTTATAAATATAAGGTACGCAGGCATCTTGGAAAAGGATCCGACACATCTAACAAGTCGAGACACCTCTCAAATCCAGCCCCAAACATCCAAAATCCCAAATCCCCCTATTTTCGTAATTCGTAATTTCCATCAACCTCCGAAATTTGTTATCACCAAATTCCTCCGTTAACAATTGGCGCTAGAAGGAGGGGATTATTTATTGATTGTGGAGGACAATCAAATCATCTATATACACGGAGGGTTATATTGGATTTTATGCGGCTTTAATGGAGGAACGAGACGGTGGAGGCGGTGACTTTATTTTTAATTAAGATAAGTTTTCTTATATATGATTTTGTCCATACAAATCTGTTATCTTATAAAATTCGTAGTAAATTCATTACATGTTGGATTTTGATGATTTTTAATGATTCGGAAAGCTTGTTAAATTGCCTATAACTTTCGTTTTTTGAGTTTTCTCAGATTATATATCGATCTATTCTCGAAATCAGAAAAAACAATCAGATCTCGTTTTTCACATCGAGAAGCAGATCAGCAGACGTTTTATTTAATTCCCGATTCGTTATAAGTCCATTTTTTATGAGCCTTATATCGTCGAAAAGGTATTTTCGTTCTCTACAACTTTCGTGTTTTGTGTTTTTCCAGAAAAAATCGTTTAGAAGGTCAAAAACGCCAAAAAACAGATCTGGGCAGAATTAGAATTGTGAAGATTTTCAAGATTTTAGGTATTATCTTCGTGTTACATGATTTTGGAAGGCTCTTAATTAAAGAGTTTATTATTTTGGAAGACCCTCTTTTATGGGTAATATTTTGAAAGACTCTTAATTGAATAATTTATTATTTTGGAAGGCCCTCCTTTGTGGGGTAATATTTTAGAAGACCCTCCTTTGTAGGGGTAAGATTTTGGAAGGCTCTTAATTAAAGAGTTTATTATTTTGGAAGACCCTCCTTTGCATGGTTAATTATTTGGGAAGACTCTTATTCGAAGAGTTGATTATTTTGGAAGACCCAATTCTGATGAGGGTAATATGTGAAAAGACGATCTTCTCTAAGGAGAGTTTTAATAAAACTATAACGATTTTCTAGAACATTATCTCCCGGGAGGAGAGTGTTTTTGGAATTTGGATATGACCTCCCGAGAGGAGGGTATCACCCGATAATTTAAATCCTTGCAGAAACCGTACTTCCGGGGGGGATGTCCGTACTTCCGGCGCCTCATCAAGGTACGATTTTTCAGCTACATTATCTCCCGGGAAGAGAGTGTTTCTGGAATTTGGATATGACCTCCCGAGAGGAGGGTATCCCGATAATTAAATCCTTGCAAAAACCGTACTTCCGGGGGGGATGTCCGTACTTCCGGCGCCTCATCAAGGTACGACTTTGGGAATATGACCTCCCGAGAGGAGGGTATTTCTAGAATGAGGATACGACCTCCCGAGAGGAGGGTATTTCTAGAATGAGGATACGACCTTCCGAGAGGAGGGTATTCTGAGATATATTTTTCATATTTTTTAGGAATACGACCTCCTTGAAGGAGGGTATTTCTTGCTAAGTTTGTTTGTTAGGAAATCGCTTGGAATGCTTTGAATGACTCTTCAGGATAATGCTTGACCCTCCAAGATAAATTCTCTCACACCTACAAAACTTATTATTTAATTCTCGCATATTGTCTCGTTTACATCTACATGAGCATTACGGGCACCTAGGTGCTCCATATTTTTTACTAATCTTTATCTCCTAGTTATTTCAGTGACTCAGGAAATTTGGAAGATCGAAGCATTCTTAGTTCTCCACTGCAGCAAGCTACACTGAAGAACTGGGGGTAGTTGTTACGGCATAATTTCGGTTACCTCTATTATCTCCCAAATTTCCAAATACAAATCTAGTAATAATTAACTTAACCCCCAAGTTAATTATTTCCTCTCTCTGAAACGAGGAAAGAATCAATCCCAATCAATTTATAATAGAAAATATCTCTAAACGATATCCTTCAAATCAGGAAGGTATCCCAACACGAATATAATTTAAAGAGATAAAATCTACTAATTCCCAAAATACAACCCTTAACAATCATAGGGATTAAAAACCAATCCTTTTTTAACAGAACTGCGTTGGCTTGATCCTTATAAATATAAGGTACGCAGGCATCTTGGAAAAGGATCTGACACATCTAACAAGTCGAGACACCTCTCAAGTCCAGCCCCAAACATTCAAAATCCCAAATCCCCCTATTTTCGTAATTCGTAATTTCCAGCAACCTCCGAAATTTGTTATCACCAAATTCCTCCGTTAACATTTGGTTATCTAAAGTAAAAAATTTAACTCAACTGGTTAGATAGCTTAATTGGTTAGAATATATCTTTTATCGTATTCGTGAAAAAAGATACTCGCATATGAGCCTATTTATTAAAAAAAAGTAAAAATTTTAATTAACATTTACTATCTAAAAAATTTAAAATTTTTAATTAATATTTACTATCTGATAAAATTTAAAATATATTTTCAAAATTTATTGCTAATATATAAAAAATACAGATTCAATAAAAGTCTAAACATAACAATGGTGGAAAGAAACATAAATTTGTTAATCAATTTCTGGAAGAAAAAAAATTCATAGGCTGAAAAATCGTAATTTGATATATTTATACAATAACTAAAGAAAAAATTATTACCCTTTGTGAAATAGGAAGAGTTAAAAAGAATGACAGAAATCTTTGCTTAAAAAAAAAGAGAAAAGAGAGAGCTCATTTGTAATAGGTTCAAGTTGGGACTGGTACTGACTATTTGAAAAGGAAAAAAAAAACAAAACAAAAAATAATCATTTTCAGAATTGACAGGGTAGGCGCCAGCTGCTTCTAGCGGTACAGTCCCTCCACCCCTGGTAGCGTGCATGACTGCTTGCCATTTTTTCTGCAATCACAGATATATACAAGCGCCAATTTAATAATCATTGATTCAGGATCTCTCACGTTTACTAAGAAATGTCAAGTAATCATATTTTATCAAAAATAAAATAAAACTAGCATGATAGCCCGTGCAAGGCACGGGTCACGTTCTAATTCGTACAATTTCTTCGCAAATAGTCGGTCAATTTTTTTTGTCAATCTATTTCATGTGCTTCGATTTATTTAAGACCAACAGTTAGTAACCGTTCAAATTTTAAAATATTAAAGAATTCTAAATTCTGAGTATTATACAGAATTAGTCCTGAGATTAAGTCACTCAAGCTAATGAATGGGACACAAAAAAGATTATGTAATTTAGGGGCACATATTTTATAATAAGTAAAAAAAAATTAAAAGTATGTAGAGGCACAAAAAAATGATATTTGGGGCATATTTTGTTAAAAGTAGCACCAAAAATAGTTTAAGATATAAGGAGTGTCATGGGTATCATAGTTATAGCAGTACTCTTTGAATGTAAGAAGAATGACCGATAGTATTATCGGCCAAGTACTATTGCAACAATAATGTGTCGTTTATTCTATTTTCTAACAATAATTTTTAAAATATTATCACGATAATGATATGCTATTTAGTTTGTTTCCATTGGCAAAAGTAAACCAGCAAGAGTAGATAGGTGGATAATTATATATCTGGTAGGAGATGTATTATGGCAACAATAACACAAATTATTTTAATATTAGGAGAAATCAACTAAAATGTATGATGTATCCATACAAACTAATATGTGCTACAGTGGGAAAAAAACATTTATTTTTTATACAGTACTCTTAAAAAATCAATAATCGATCATTATGTTATAGGTAGTCATATATAATTTAACATTTTTGTTTAGTATATATAATCTTGTTTAACATTTAATTTAACTATGCATTTTGTTTATTTATTTAATCGATAACTTATATAGAGTCTAAATCTAGCATATCAACTAATTCTGATTTTTTTAATATAGATATAAATTCAATTCCCTTGATAAGACCAAAAAATAAAGTCATGTTTCTATTCTGTATCATATGTCTTAATTCGATGGTAGATAAACTCATGTTGTCTTGTGTAGCACGTGAATGCATATCTTGTTTTCATGGCAATATGGCATATTCTTAATATACAGAAAAATATTATTGTATTATAATTTCATAAAACTATCATTCTAATTTCAGAACAATTTTTCCCCGATAATAACTTTTTTTTTTTTGTAGTTGTTAAAACACTTCTATCTTAAAATTTTAAAAGTGAAATTATTGTGATGGCATGACAGTCGTGTAATGCATGCCCTACATTTTGACTATGACAATTTTACATACACATATTCTTATAAAATTATCACTACAATGATTATGAGCTAATTAGGTATAAAAAATTTTAATTGCCATATCTTTCATACAATAATCTTATGCATATATTTTGAATGTCATTGTGTTAACACCATATTTTTTTTAATTTTTATTATAATTTATCTAACATTTGTTAACGGATTGGATTAACATAGTATTTTCAAACTAATGTATCAAGATTTGTATTTATTTGATTGAAAATAGATTTACCTATTTTTAATATAGTTTATTAATAGTTTGAATATATGGTAAGATTGCAAGATTAGTTTTAAATTAGAAGGTCGTGTTTAATTAAAAAAATATTAATGATTGGAAGATATACAACTGATTTTTGAGGTATTTATATAATATAATATCTTCAACTAACAATAAACGTGAAAAAGACAATCAGTTAATTACCATTAATTGTATTATATTATTATTTATTTTAATAATTAGGATAACTGTACAGAAAACCAAATCACCAAAACTTTTAATATTTCGGATTTTAAATAATAGTATAGATGCGTAGGGGTCATTTTGTGTTAAATAACATAAATAACATTACATAATATTATATAATATTACATATCATTAGAATGTTATGTATGAAGTGAGTAGTTTAGAGATTTACTAAATAACACGAAAATCCATAACAAATTAATAAATTTTTGAAATGGTACGTTGAAATTTTGAGAATTTAAAGTTCATTAAATCTCAAAAAAATAGTAAAAAATTATAGGAAGTGGGTTTTTTTTACATGTGATCGATGATTTTCAAAAAGGTACCAAAAAATTGATTAGTGTAGTTGTTGTGTATGTGAACATAAACCACTTATATCTTTAATGTCATGAGTTCAATTTAAATAACACGAAAATCCATAACAAATTTATAGGTTTTTGAAAAGGTTCAAATTTTGATAATTTTAAATTAAGTAAATATCAAAAAAATTGTACAAATTATTGAGAGCGGGTTTTTTTTTACATGTGATCGACGATTTTTAAAAAGTCACTTGTATCTTTAAGATAATGAGTTCAATTTAATCTAAGTAAATCTCCAAAAAAAAAAAAATATTATAGGAAGCGGGTTTTTATGTACATGTGATTGATGATTTTCAAAAAATATACAAAACATTTGATGTGGTGTAGTGGTTGTGTATGTGAACATAGGTAATTTGTATCCTGGATGAATATTTTTATATAGTAAAGTGTATACTTGTAATTTATTAAATAGGCTTGAAACACCTTGTTAAGCTATAATAGATATAATGGATGAATGATATCTGGATCTTTTTAATTTTATAGAAAAATAAGGATATATTCTCCCCAAAACTTATGACGAAAAAATATATACACAAAATTTAAATTAAAAATTAATTATAAAAAATTTCTTGAATTAAAAAAGAAAGAAAAATCTTCTCACAAAAGAATAAATGAAATGAATTTGAATCACACAAATTTACATTATTTTTGAACGATCACAACATTAATTATATGATATTATATAATAAAGTAAGAGGGATAATAAAATAGTAATACCGAACGAATGGATTCTTATCGGTTACATAACAATAATATTGTTTATATACAATAAACGTAGGAGCAATCTAATCTATAATTTTGATCGTGTACCGTCAAAATAATCTCGACACAGTCAAATCTAATCTTTTTAAAAATATACGAACAAGATTGTATTATATTAAAAACAAATTATAGTATAAAAAGGATATAGTTAATTAGAAAAGTTTGTATTAGAATTTGTATTACATATGTATATACATATTTCTATATATATAAATGTTATTCATTTTCAAATAATATGTTTTATATTTTTTTATTTAAAAGTTTAAAAAAAACAAAATAAATACGCTTTTTACTTAAGAGAAAACTGGACATGCAGGTTAAAAGATTTTGTTCTTATAAAATTTATAAGTGGCCGGGTAATTTTGTATATAAATTTTTTTTTACATTAATTTACATGTATGCTCTTAAATTCATATAGAAAATCTTTTAACCTCAAGGATAGAATTCTGAGGATAACCTCAGCACATCAATCCCTTTTACTTAATTTCTAAAACGTAATATGTGCTATTTGCTTCTTGTTATTGAACTTTTTCTTAATCTCCTAAATCATCTCATACCCCATCATAATCTTGAGACAAATCACAAAAACGAACAGGTAATTTTATTGTTTTACATAATCTTACTTCTAATTGGGTTATTTGTAAACTACTTCAATATTTATGTATAGATTAGTCATTAGTGCTTGTTTGACTGACTCTGATTTGAGATTTTGATTGTTTATTTGTTGGATATTTTAGTGTAATTGGATTGGCTAGTTGATCAATGTAATCGTAATGTTACATCGAACAAGTCGGGAGAATGCGGAGTGCATGCTCTGTTCGAGTTCGTTATGATTTCAGAATTATTGCTTATGAGACATGTCTATTGGCATCAAATACATCTGTTGGAAATGAGATGTGTCTATTGGAAAAGACACACCTTGAGGTGTGTCTATTGGCATTGGACATGACTGTTGGAAATGAGATGTGTCTATTGGAAAAGACACATCTTGAGGTGTGTCTATTGGCAATAGACACATCTGTTGACATCTATAAATAGGTGTGGCATTGATCATTTTAAAGGGAGGTTCATTTTGAAATACACAGCAATATACATTCTTTCTTCTTGCAGATTTTCTGACTTTATCCGATTGAATTATTTGGGTGAACCACAAATAACTTCAATCTGAAAGTGATTACACGACTTCAGAAAAATCCAAGTTATCACCCAATTCCCCAACAAAGATTGAAGTTATCTATTTTCTGAAGATGGCAAACTCAGAATCTGCAAGAGACATGACAAGCAAGTTTGCAAAGTTGGACAAGTTTGAGGGTCAAGATTTTAGAAGATGGCAAAAGAAGATGCATTTTCTATTGACAACGCTGAAGGTTGTATATGTTCTGAGTACCCCCATTCCAGAAGTGGTTGAGGATGAAACCGCTGAACAAACAAGGAGGCGTTGCAAATGGGAAAACGCTGATTACATCTGCCGCGGTCACATCTTAAACGGTATGTCTGATTCCCTTTTCGATGTATATCAAAATGTTGAGTCAGCAAAAGAATTGTGGGATTCTCTTGAATCCAAATACATGGCAGAAGATGCTTCTAGTAAGAAGTTTCTGGTCAGTAATTTTATGAATTACAAAATGGTCGATTCTAGACCTGTGATGGAACAATACAATGAATTGTTGAGAATTCTGGGACAGTTTGCCCAACACAATCTGAAGATGGATGAATCTATCTCAGTTTCTGGTGTTATAGACAAACTACCACCATCATGGAAGGATTTTAAACACTCCTTGAAACATAACAAAGAGGATATGACTCTGGTTCAACTTGGAAGTCACTTCAGAATTGAAGAGGCTTTGAGGACTCAAGAAATTGAGAATAATCCTAAGGGCAAGAACCAAGTCAGTAACTCTTCTGTGAATATGGTTGAAGATGGTGGATCTTCAAAGAATTCTAAGTATGGCAAGGGTGATAAACGAAAGTTTAAAGGAAACAACAACAATTCTTCCAACAAAAAGCCTAAGATGGCATGTTGGAAGTGTGGCAAACCTGGACATTTCAAGAAGGATTGTCGGGTTGGTAAAGGCAAGCAAGAAAAGCAAAATGCTGGTCCAAGTGGATCCAAGGATCCAGAATTGCAACAAGGTCAGATTTTAATGCAAAATTGTAATTCTAGTCAGAATTATGTGTCACTAATATCTGAGGCATTTTATGTGCAGGATGACAATGTTGCTTGGTGGATTGATTCAGGAGCAACGAGTCATGTATGCAAAGATCTTCGTTGGTTCATAGACTTTCAACCAATCGAAGATGGATCTATCTTAAAGATGGGAAATGTTGCAACTGAACCGATCAAAGGACTAGGAAATGTCAAGATAGTTTTTACTTCTGGCAAATGTATATTATTAAATAAAGTGTTGTATGTTCCTGGGATTCGTAAGAATCTCTTGTCTGGTGTTGTATTGAACAATTGTGGATATAAACAAGTTTATGAAAGTGACAAATATATATTGTCAAAACATGGCTCTTTTGTTGGCTTTGGCTATTTGTGTAATGGCATGTTTATGTTGAATGTTAATACTCCATTTATTGATGAATCTGCTTGCATGGCTTCTACTAGTACTAGCAATAATTTGAACAAACCAGAATTATGGCATGCTAGACTAGGACATGTACATTACAAAAGAATAAAGGATATGTCTAAAATGAGTCTCATACCTGCTATTGATTTAGACAATGAAAAATTCAAAACATGCATGTTGACAAAGATAACAAGAAAGCCCTTTAAGGAGGTTAATAGGGTGTCTGGTTTTTTAGAATTAATACATAGTGATTTGTGTGATTTCCATTCTACACCATCATTAGGAAATAAAAAGTATGTAGTTACTTTTATTGATGATGCTACTAGATATTGCTATGTATATTTATTGCATGCTAAGGATGAAGCTCTTGACTTCTTTAAAATTTTTAAAGAAGAAGTAGAGCTACATCAGAGTACCATGATTAAAAATCTACGTACTGATAGAGGAGGTGAGTATTATGATCCGGTTTATTTTCAATCTACTGGTATAATACATCAAACCACGGCTCCTTATACACCACAGCAAAATGGTGTGGCAGAGCGAAAGAATAGGACTTTGAAAGAAATGGTTAATTCCTTGTTATCCTACTCGGGTTTGAGTGAGGGATTTTGGGGTGAGGCTATGTTGACAGCCTGTTACTTATTGAATCGAATTCCTAGTAAGAGGAATAAGATTACCCCTTATGAACTTTGGTATAAAGAGTCACCAAAATTGAGTTTTCTGAGAGTTTGGGGATGTAGAGCAGTTGTAAGACTCACTGAACCCAAAAGAAGAAACTTGGGTGAACGAGGTATAGATTGCATATTTGTTGGTTATGCTGAGCATTCTATAGCATATAGATTCTATGTGTTAGAATCTAATGACTATGTATCTGTGAACTCGATTATCGAGTCAAGAGATGCTATTTTTGATGAAAATAGATTTACATCTATACCTAGACCAAGGGACATGCTTCAGATTTCTTCTAGTAGGAACTCGGTTTCTACTGAAGATGTGAATGGACCGTCTGAACCAAGGAGAAGCACTAGAGCTAGAAAGGCAAAGTCTTTTGGAGATGATTTTCATCTTTATCTAGTAGAAGGCTCTAGAGATGAAATTGAATATCAATACCAATATTGTTTTCTTATTGAGGAGGATCCAAATACTTTTAGCGAAGCTATGAAATCTAGGGATGTTGCATTCTGGAAAGAAGCTATCCAAGATGAAATGAATTCTATCATGAATAATAATACTTGGGAATTGAGTGATCTGCCCCCTGGCTGTAAAGCATTGGGAAATAGATGGATCTTCAAAAGGAAAATGAAGGTGGACGGTACCATAGATAAGTTTAAAGCCAGATTGGTGATCCAAGGTTTTAGACAAAAAGAAGGGATTGACTATTTTGATACTTATGCTCCTGTTGCTAGAACCTCCACTATTAGGTTGTTAATAGCACTTGCTGCTATACACAACCTTGTCATTCACCAAATGGATGTGAAAACTGCATTCTTGAATGGTGAATTAGATGAAGAGATTTATATGAAACAACCCGAAGGGTTTGTTATGCCTGGTTGTGAGAACAAGGTGTGTAAATTGAAGAAATCAATTTATGGTCTGAAACAAGCACCAAAGGATTGGCATGATAAATTTGATACTGTGGTCTTGTCTAACGGTTATTTTCTTAACCAAGCAGACAAGTGTGTATATAGCAAATTTGATACTTCTGGTAAAGGAGTTATAATTTGTTTATATGTGGATGACATGTTGATTTTTGGGACTGACCAAAATCAAGTGGATAAAACCAAGAAGTTCTTGTCATCTAATTTTGATATGAAAGACATGGGGGAGGCTGAGGTGATTCTTGGTATAAGGATCAAGCGAGAGAACAATGGCATTTCAATTTCTCAATCTCATTATATTGAGAAGATTCTTAAAAGATTTAACTTTAAGGATTGTTCTCCTGTTAGCACTCCTCTTGATCCTAGTATTAAACTCCTACCTAATGCAGGTGTTGCAGTATCTCAACTTGAATACTCAAGGGCTATTGGTAGTCTCATGTATGCCATGATAAGCACTAGGCCAGATATTGCCTATGCTGTTGGAAAGCTTAGTAGGTATACTAGCAAGCCAAGTACACATCATTGGCTAGCCTTAAGCCAAGTGTTCAAATACTTGAAAGGAACCATGGATTATGGTTTGTCATATACTGGATTTCCTTCGGTTATTGAAGGTCATTCAGATGCAAGTTGGATTTCCAATAAGGAAGATCATTCTTCCACAAGTGGATGGGTATTCCTTCTTGGGGGAGGTGCTATCTCTTGGGCATCAAAGAAACAAAGTTGCATTACTGATTCAACGATGGAATCTGAATTTGTGGCATTATCAGCGGCTGGTAAAGAAGCTGAATGGCTAAGAAATCTGATTTACGAGATTCCATTGTGGCCTAAACCGATATCTCCCATATCTATCAGGTGTGATAGTGAATCTGCCTTGTCTAATGCTTATAGACAAGTGTTCAAAGGCAAGTCTAGACACTTAGGTGTTAGACACAGCATGATTCGTGAGCTAATCACGCATGGTGTTATATCAGTGGAGTTTATAAGAACTCAACATAATTTAGCCGATCATCTAACCAAAGGGTTGAGTAGAGATCTTGTGCACAAGTCGGCTGTAGGGATGGGATTAAAGTCCATCGAATAACCTCTCATGTTGAGATACCCAATTCCCATCTAATATGACATTAGGTGCTGAATTCAATGTGGAAAGCTTAACATTTAGAGATTGGAACACATTAAAGCATCATCCCAAGGTATGTGTTCAGACCTGCAAGTTGAGGAGGTTGAAGTTTGTCTTCTTAATAGTTCTTTTGAAAAATTGCATATGCAGGTGCGAGAATAAAAGAACTACCTATATGAGCATGAAGTTTAGCCGCTTCAAGAAGCTAGGACTTGGCTTTGATATGCTTATGAAGGATTAGGACACTAGGCTAGTAAAAGATAGTGTCAAGTAAGAACATTTGAGAATGTAAATTTATGTGTATATTATCTTCATGTATTCAATATGAATAGTAAAGGTTCAATCCATAGTGATACCTTGGTATTCGAATATTTGGAATGTGTAATATACTAATGTGAAATTCAATCGTCACGATATTTCATTTATGCATAAGTTTGTCGTTTGTTGTGATTTTGTTTAGTTAATCATGGATTACGCTAAAATGGGGGAGGATTGTTGGATATTTTAGTGTAATTGGATTGGCTAGTTGATCAATGTAATCGTAATGTTACATCGAACAAGTCGGGAGAATGCGGAGTGCATGCTCTGTTCGAGTTCGTTATGATTTCAGAATTATTGCTTATGAGACATGTCTATTGGCATCAAATACATCTGTTGGAAATGAGATGTGTCTATTGGAAAAGACACACCTTGAGGTGTGTCTATTGGCATTGGACATGACTGTTGGAAATGAGATGTGTCTATTGGAAAAGACACATCTTGAGGTGTGTCTATTGGCAATAGACACATCTGTTGACATCTATAAATAGGTGTGGCATTGATCATTTTAAAGGGAGGTTCATTTTGAAATACACAGCAATATACATTCTTTCTTCTTGCAGATTTTCTGACTTTATCCGATTGAATTATTTGGGTGAACCACAAATAACTTCAATCTGAAAGTGATTACACGACTTCAGAAAAATCCAAGTTATCACCCAATTCCCCAACATTATTTAGTTTCAAGCTACACACAATTGTTTATTGATGTTAGAAGTTTCATGTTTGATAAAAGTACCCAAACAAAACAATATCCAATTGGCTCTTTTGTCTGGTCATTCTTTGTAAGAAATTAAATTAGTTTTGTTGTGTAATTAGTGTGTTTGATCTCTGAAGTTTTAAACACAAATTAAATTACTTAAAAACATACTACATAACTATAATAACCTACTTGATTTATATTTGTTCGTTTCTTTTTTTCAGATAATCTAATATTATATAGGGATATTTACAAAAATACATAAAATTTTAATAATTTTTTCCAATTTTACTACCATACAACTATCATTTCACTTCTATAAAATCATTTTTTCAAAAATATTACCTCATTATAATTTTATGTTTTCAATATTTCAAAAATACTATACCTTGCTCAATTGCAACTTTTGCAACCTCATTTGCAACTTTGATAATACAAATTTCTGATTGCAATTTCTGGGGTTCAGATGTCATTTTCGACCACTTTTTTTAAATATATATATATATATATATATATATATATATATATATATATATATATATATATATATATATATAGGCCTTTGCTCCATACAGAACACTCTTATATAACAAACAACAAAGAACACCTTAGATCTATTAGATCCTTTGGCCCCGCCAGGGGCACCCAATACAAAAAATTATTATTTTTTTACCCTCTATCAAGCCAGAAAAAAAATAAAAAAAAAACTAAAACAAAAAAATTTACTGTTCATGATGACGTCACTGATGACGTCATCATCATGAACAGTAACTTTTTAAATTTTTTTTATTTTTTTTTTGAGATGATGGATGGATAGAGGGTAAAAAAATAAGAACTTTTTGTATTGGGTGGCCCCGCCAGGGGCAATGGATCTATTAGATATGAGGTGTTCTTTATTGTTTGTTATATAAGGTGTTTGCTATGGAGTCCAACCCTATATATATATATATATATATATATAAATGGCCCCGCCAGGAGCACCCACAATTAATATCAATGGCCCCGCCAGGGGCACCCACACACTAATCAAATACACCCTCACACACAGAATCACACCTGATCCCCTCCATTTTTAATTTGATTTTTCCCGTCAATCGGTGATATTTTTTTTAAATCTAATTTCACCACATTTTTCTTCATCTCCCAACGATTAGTTTGCATACCATATATGCTATATTTCGATTTAGTTTTCTAAGTTTTCCATTAAACGAGGTTTTCCCTAGATCCTTATAACTCATATATATATATATATATACATATATATATATATATATATATATATATATATATATATATATATATATATATATATATATATAGAGTCTTGTTCTAATAAAAACTAACTTACAATAGAAACTAAACCTAAATTAAATATTTCAAGCTAATCTAATGACCAAATTAGGGGTACTCCAATACAAAAAACGTTTAAAATTATTGGCTCTATTCAACAAAAATAAAAAAATTAAAAAAAGTTACTGTTCACGCGATGACGTGGCATGTGAACAGTAACTTTTTTTTAATTTTTTTAAAATTTTTTTTTTAAATTTTTGTTGAATAGAGCCAAGAATTTTATAAGTTTTTTGTGAAGGTGCCCCTAGCGGGGCCATTAAAATAAATGAAATATAATTTATTTAGTGTAGGTTTCTAGTTTCTATTCTAAGGTTGGTTTCTATTCTAAGGTTGGTTTCTATTTGAACGCTAGCCTATATATATATATATATTCCAAAAAACTGTTCAAAAATGACATCTGAAAGCTGGAACTTGTAATCAGAAATTCGTATCATCTAAGTTGCAAATGAGTTTACAAGGCCCCGCCAGGGGCACTCATAATTGGTGGATTTCTGATTTGCAACTTTCAGTTTTCAGTTGCAACTTTTGCAATCTCAGTTGCAACTTTTGCAACTTTTGCAAACTCAGTTGCAACTTTTGCAACCTCAGTTGCAATTTTTGCAACTGAGCTTAACCTCAGTTGCAACTTTTGCAACCTCAGTTGCAACGTTTGCAACTTTAGCAACCTCAGTTGCAACTTTTGCAACCTCAGTTGCAACTGAGGTTTGCAATCTCAGTTTCAACTTTTGCAACCTGAGTTGCAACTTTTGCAACTGAAAACTGAAAGTTGCAAATCAGAAATTCACCAATTATGAGTGCCACTGTCGGGCCTTGCAACCCAAATCCACCAATTATGAGTGCCCCTGGCGGGGCCTTGCAAGCTCATTTGCAACTGAGATGCTACGAATTTCTGATTGCAATTTACAGTTTTCAGATGCCATTTTTGAGCAGTTTTTTGGAATATATCTATATATATATATATCCACCAATTTTGGATTCTATATATATATATATATATATATATATATATATATATATATATAATCCAAAAAAGTGGTTACTAGTGTTTATTTAATTAGTAGATATCTCTTGAAGCATCTACTGATTAAATAAACCTTATTCATCTAATTAAATTTATTTAATTAGATGAATATTATTTTTAAAATGTTTTCTTACAATCGCTTTGTTTCGGAATAATAATAAAGATATTCCAATGGTTATAAATGAGACATCTTCGATTAAAAATATCTGGAATGATATTGATAAATGTTATTTGAATGGTTATTTAATTCAATGAATATTAATTATAATATTCATTTAAAAAGGGATTATTGAATAGTTATTCTTTAGATATTCTAAGTGTTCTAAGGGTGATTAAATATTGTTAAAAGGTTATTCAAGGAATTTCATAGTGAAATGAATGTATGTCTTGAATGGAGACACTGATGATATACCTGTATAAATGTTTTCCAGTGGTTATAAAACGGAAATATGGAAATGTGAAATGTGAAATGTGAAGTAGAAATGTGAAATGGAAATGGGAAATGGAAATGATATATGTGAATGGAAATGGAAACGGAAAATGGAAAATGGAAAATATGGAATGATGTTTTATAAATGGAATAACGATTTGATAAAAAGGGGGATTGCAACAGTAAGCGTAAGAGGCTGTGTGTGTGGCATAGTCTGGCACTCAAAATTTTATTACGGCCCAAGAGTTGCCGAAGGGGGATGTAGCAGGTGGCCTCCCTCTAGGGATGATGACGAGGTTGGATTATTCCTTCTACTATTAGTAAACAGATATCAGGTACGATTAGGCGACTGATCATCGTCCTAACGTATCAGGCGACAACAGATATCCCCAAAGTATTTAAAGAAAGAATTGATAATGGTTATAGATTGACATACTGAAAAAGGAAAAATGGTATGAAATTATGGAATTATTTTTATGGTTGGAAGAGAAATTGATATTATATTATCAATAAGTGATTTCATATTAAATAACCAGCAAGTTTATGTTGGTGTATTATTGCGCAAACAAGATGTGGCTATTTATGGTAATAATCTATTTAATTACTGATATGGGCCAAAAATAAGCCCTAAAGACACATTTAATGTGGCATTAAATGAACCTAGTTTGGTCCAAGGTTAAAGCCCATCAATGAGGCCCAAAACCCTAATTAAATAATAAATTCGTAGTTGATTAATCAGCTAATAAAAAGACTCCGTTATTGAGTCCAAAGGGGAACCAATTCCTTTAAAGAGTAGCCCCCAAGTCATATGAGTCCAATATGAATCAGCCTTCCTCATGGAAGGATCCAGAATTCTATCTAAAACGGGTATCTTGTCCAGCAAGATACCAAACCCTAATTTCAAGGCCCCCGAGGCCTATATAAGGACATGCTCCTTCATATACAGAACTACGTTTTTTGGCTTGATTCTTGATATTTGCAAGATACGTAGGCATCTTGTGAGGACTCGATTTAGGTCACGAAACACTCGATCAGCCATTAAAGCTCGAAGCTTCCTTAAACCCTAGCATTCAATATCTAATAAATACACCCTACTTTTTGTTCTACAACATTTGGCGCCGTCTGTGGGAACTCTCGGACATCAACCATGGTTACCACACGAAGAACATCAGTCGCAGTACCTTCTGAAACCAACACCAGCACCACTGCACCCCCGGTTGGAGGACAGGTGCCCCCAGGAGTGGGCTCTCAACCACTGGTCACTGGAGCGGGTTCTCAATCACTGATAACTCAGCCTCCAAGAACCGAAACACAAACTCATGAATCGTTACCTCAAGGGACGAATCCCCCTATTCAAGGGACGAGTTCCCTACAGATGTTGGTTGCCCCCTTAGGAAGACAATCCGTTCCCCCCACTGCTCATATCTCAACTTCCGTAATTCCGGTAAGCACCGACCCCATGTATGGGTTACCTAATTACCCTCCATATCAGGCCGGACCAAGCGGTCATGCCCTTCAAATCCATGATCCGTACATGGATTACTCAGGTCCTTATTCTGATGATTCATCCTCGGAAGATGAGGATGTCCTCCCTAGGAGGCGTCGTCCAAGTAAGGAACCCATGGGTCAATCTCGTCAAAGAATTCGTAATGAACCCCCCCTAACGGCTGCTGAAAAAATCAAGATTCATGAAGCTAAGATCCAGAAGCTGAAGGAGGACATAGAAAGGGAGCAACAGAGACAGAACCAGGGGCGACCCCCACCGACAGCAAGAGTAGAGATTCCCTTTGTTGATCTAGAAGGGACTCCGAGGAGAGAGAGGAGGACCGAGATCCCTAGAAGCAGAAACGCGAGGGTTGAAATCCCCAGAGCTGATCCCAAAGATCTCATGCATCTTGGAGATCCTGATGATCCAACCCCTCCTTTTACTGAGGAGGTGATGAATGCACACATATCTCGGAAGTTCAAGATGCCCACAATAAAGGCCTATGATAGAACAGGAGATCCCGCTAATCATGTAAGGACATTTACCAACGCGTTACTATTACAACCAGCCAGCGACGCCTTAAAGTGCAGGGCGTTTCCCCAAACCCTAGCAGGCATGGCACAACGTTGGTACAGCCGTTTGCCACCCAACTCTATTGCCTCTTTTAAGGAGCTAAGTAATGCTTTCGTAAGCCAGTTCATCAGCGGAAGGATTCATGAGAAGGATTCTGCATCTCTCATGACTGTGATACAAGGAAAGAATGAGAATTGCCGATTCCACAAAGATGTTGGCCATGACACCGATGACTGTAGGCAATTGAAAGATGAGATTGAGTTCCTAATACGAAGAGGAAGATTGAATAAGTTCTGTAAAGATGGGAATCAAGAAAACCCAAGACAGTGGTCTCAATTGGATTTGATGATTCGGACCTTGAAGGGGTAAAGTTCCCCCACGATGATCCACTAGTGATTGCACCTGTGATAGGCAATTCCCAAGTCAAGAGAGTCTTGATAGAAAATGGAGCTTCAGTGGACATTTTGTTTCATGATGCCTTTTTGAAGATGGGATATACCGAGTCCCAGTTAACACCATCCAATATGCCCATATATGGGTTCAATGGAGTTGAATCGAAAGTTGAGGGAACAATTCAGCTCCCCCTGACTATGGGGCAAGAACCCCGGGAGGCAACTCAGATGCTAAATTTTTTGGTTATTAAGGCCACCTCCACCTACAATGGTATCCTAGGTAGGACGGGACTTCATGCTTTCAAGGCGGTTGCCTCCACTTATCATTTGAAGATTAAGTTCCCAACCAGAAATGGTGTGGGAGAAGAGAAAGGAGATCAAAAAATGGCAAGGAGTTGTAACGTGGCCGCACTAAGGCCAGATGGAATCGGGGGGCAAGTCCTTCCAATCGAGGATATGGATGTTCGTGAAGATGAGGAGCGGAGAGGAAAACCCGCAGAGGACTTGGTTCCCATACCATTGGAATTGGGAGATTCTGAAAAAGTTACTTACATCGGGGCATCATTGAAAGATCCCTTGAAAACCAAGTTGATCACTTTCTTGAAAGACAACAGTGACGTCTTTGCATGGACAGCGGCTGATATGCCAGGGATAGATCCCCAATTGATAACACACAACTTAAATGTGGATCCGAACCGGAATGCAGTGAAACAAAAAAAGAGAAATTTTGCCCCTGAAAGGCAAGAAGCAATAAAGCAAGAAGTTGACAAACTCATAGAGGCGGGGTTCATTGAGGAAATTCAGTTTCCAGAATGGTTGGCCAATCCTGTAATGGTCAAGAAGGCTAATGGAAAATGGAGGATGTGTATAGACTTCACAGATCTGAACGACGCATGCCCTAAGGACTGTTTTCCCCTACCTAGGATTGACATGTTGATAGATGCCACGGCTGGGCACGAAATGTTGAGTTTCATGGATGGCTTTAGTGGCTACAACCAGATCAAGATGCATAAGGACGATATTCCTAAGGTATCGGATTAGCAGGAGCATTAAGGGTCAAAAATCTAAAAGTTTGTGGAGATTCAAGGCTAGTTGTGGCCCAAGTCAATGGAGAGTTTGAGGCGAAAGATGAAACTATGGTTAGGTACTTGAGGGTTGTCAAGGCTGTAATGACTCAGTTCGATGAATGCTACGTTGAGCACATTCCGAGGGAGGAAAATGTCAAGGCCGATGCCTTATCTAAGTTTACCTCTTCCGAGATAGAGAATTATTCTGGTAGTGTCTATTTCCAAGTTCTGAGAGCTCCCACTATTGATTCAAAGCTGGTAGCACCTATCGGAACTAGAGAATGTTGGATAGACCCGATTAAGAGGCATATTGAGATCGGTTGGCTCCCGACTAATGCCTTGGAGGCACGAAGACTGTCAGTGAGGGCGTTAAGGTATGCTCTGATTGAAGGGATCCTCTATAAGAAATCCTATGTGATTCCGTATCTGAAGTGCCTAAGGCCCGAAGAAGCTAAGTCAGCACTAGAAGAGGTCCATGAGGGAATTTGTGGACAGCACCTGGGGGCCAGGGCCCTAGCTCATAAGATAGTCAGACTCGGGTTCTATTGGCCAGAGATGATGGCCGATGCCAAGGAATACGTGAAAAAGTGTGATCGGTGTCAGAAGCACGCACCAGTGGTTAGGCAGCCACCAGAGATGTTGACGTCTGTCAGTTCTCCAATTCCTTTTGCTATGTGGGGGATGGATATATTGGGGCCTTTTCCTATGGCCACCGCTCAAAGGAAGTTTCTAATTGTAGCTATTGATTATTTCACGAAATGGATCGAGGCTAAGCCTTTGGCTAAGATCACAACTAAACAAGTTATGCAGTTCTTCTAGGAGAACGTCATATGCAGATATGGAATACCGCGGATCCTAGTTACGGACAATGGGTTGCAATTTAATAACAAAGAGTTTAAGGATTATTGTGATGAGAATGGAGTCGAACTTCGGTTCACCTCAGTTGCCCATCCTCAAGCTAATGGGCAAGCTGAGGTTGCTAATCGGATCATCCTGGATGGACTCAAGAAAAGGGTGGAACGCTCCAGAAACACTTGGGTGGATGAGTTACTACCTATACTCTGGGCATACCGTACCACATGCAAAGTGACTACTGGAACAACCCCATTCATGTTAGCTTATGGAGCTGAAGCTATTGTACCAGTAGAAATCATGCACGCATCCCCACGAGTGGAGGCCTTTGAGCCTGGCACTAATGAGGAAGGAATGAGGCTAGCCCTTGACTTGATCAATGAAGTAAGGGATGAAGCCCATGCTAGAAATGTTGAACATCAGAAGAAAGCCTCCTTTTATTATAACTTGAGGGTGAAAGAAAGGTTCTTCCGTCAAGGGGACTTGGTACTCAGAAAGATCGAAGCATCAGGGGTAGGACAAAAGGGAAAGTTGGCACCAAATTGGGAAGGCCCATATCGTGTCAAAGGAACATTAGGACGAGGATCTTACAAACTGGAAACCTTGGACGGGGTTGAGGTGCCCCGGACTTGGCATGCATTGAACCTCAAGGTTTACTATGTTTAAGCTCTCCTGAAAAGGATCTAGCTTTTTGCCTATGTAATAGAAGTAGCAATAAGGTCGACGAAACCATTTCAGAGTTTTTAAACTCCGAGTAGGAACTAGGATATTTGTATCAGGGTGGAACCCGTTTCAGAATTTTTTATACACTTATGCAGTTCGATTTCCAATATTTCCCTTGCTTATATTTTTATGTCTGATATGTATCCATGCATAAATAAAATTGCAAGCCTGATTAGGGCCAAATACAAATGACAACACAATTAAGTAGGAAAAGAAAGATTGGAAATGCACAAATAAATAAAGCCCGAAGGCTATAATAAGTTATAAGTTATGAAACCAAAATAAAGAAAAAACATGAGATCATATGCCACGCAGGGCAAAGGGAAAATAAATCTAGGTCCCAGGAGCTATGGACAAAGCAGACTCCTCTACGTCCTCCTGAACCTTGGAACCTCTAGCAGAACGGGAAGGTGAAGTTTTGGTGGTGTCGGAATCCCTTCGAAGGGGAGTAGCCTCGGGGTCAAGAATCCTCTCCCCATCACCTAAAACTTCATCTCCCTCCTCACTCTCACCTTCTCCATCAGGAAGGGTAACAGGTGGATGTGGACTCGGGAAGTCGTCAGCAGAAAAAATTCTAGGATGCTTTTTGAGCACCGTCTCTATGGCCTCATTCCAGCCGCTAGTATATTGGACTGGAAGAAGGACCTCATCATGCTTCTCCATCAAGTTCTGAAAGTCCACGGAGTCCATATAGGCATCGATGAGATCCTCCTTTTTTGACCTCAAATCCACTAACTCGGCATGGGCAGCTGCTAATTCATCCTCTTTCCCCTTCAGCTTGTCCTCAAATTCTTTGCTACGAATTTTCTCCTTCTGGTACTTGATCTCGAAAGATTTGGACTGGTTTTTCCAGGACTTAGCCTGGTGAACCATGCCCTGAAAATGGACATTAGCCTGCAAAAGGATTCATAATTCAAAGAGAAGCATAACGTCAAGTTATGTTAAACTGAAAGAAAGAAAGAAAGGGAAAACTTACAGAGGCTAAGGCCTGAGCGCCCAGGCTTTCATTCTCCAACATGTTACCTCCCGATACAAAATCTTTGTAATCGCATGGAGTGATGGAGTTCAAGGACCAATCCATAGAATGTTTAGTGGATCCGACAACAGAATCCTGCTTCCTAAAACCCCAAGGGGCCCTGAAAACAGTGGATTGAACATTCACCTGTTGAGGCCCACCTTCCAGATCAACGGATATCAAATCTTGCTTTTGCACCTTGTGTGGGCACAGGAACGAGGGCTCAGTAGGCATTCCCCTCGAGTCAAGAGTCCTCTTGGCCCTTTTCATACGAGCCGTCTCATCATCATCAGGCTCGGTAGCCTTCATAATTTTCAATGCAACTACATAGACACAAACAGAAACGTTGGTATAAGAAGGTATAAAAATTAAAAATCACAAAAGGGTGAGAAGTTACCCTGATCTGATACACTGGATAGGCCAACAGCCCTCAAAGACTCCTCATTGATGAGGTCCCAGCATAGAGTTTGCCCGTTGTCTTCGGTTAAGGAGTCATAGGCTGCCTGCTCCTCCGTATTCAAGACAATTTTGTTGGGGCTGCCATCAGACACCTTCCCAAAGGATTGTCTAAAGAGGGTGCCCCAATCACCCCCTTCCCAGACCAAATACATGAATTCTTCCTTCCATTTTGGGTTATTGTCAACAACAGAATGCCCATTAAATATATGAGGAATTTTTGGGCGCTGTCTAATGTAGACCCAACTCGGTTGGTTCAAGGAGCTATTATAAAATTGGAAAATTTTCCTAAACAGAGGAACGGAAAGTGGAAACTTTTTCCTAAGACATAGGACCATGAAACATAGAATGGAACGCCATGCGTTTGGGGGTAGTTGGCATGGGCTAATTTGCACATCAGCCAGCAAACAAGGCACGAATTCGTTAAAAGGAAACCTAAGCCCAGCCAGAAAAGCATCCCTAAAGATACATAAGGCGTTGGGCCTCCAATGGCAAGGCCTGTCGCCAGGCCCAGCCTTAACTAATTTAAAAGGAGCCTTAACACTATAGTTTCTATTGTAACCTTTGATAACATCCTCATCATGAAATTTGTTACAGCAGTTATATGCATCTAAATCAGATAAAGAAGGGTATTCATCCCCGCGAATATTGATCATCTGGGTTAAGTTCATATAAGTTGAACGGATTTCGATGTCATTACCTTTTTTTGAGGCAGAGTTCATCTTGGCAAGGCGCTGCGCGTTCTTGTCCGCCATTGATCTTCAACAAATGAATGCTTGAAAGCCCAGAAAATGATTGAAGAAGATGAATCTCCCAGCAAAAACCCAGAAAATGATGAATCTCGTCGGAAACACCGCCGGAAATCGCCTAGCTTGGAGAGAAATTAAGAAAAGGTTAAAGAGAATTTTTGATAGAAAGTATAGTGACTAAGTGTGAAGTGAGAAATGAGTCTCACTTCACTCTTTTATAGAAATTTTTCAACAGGTTATTAACCGGTTGAAATTCTAAGTAACTGGCTACAACCGGTTAAGGCCCATAGGCCCAAAAGAGGGAAGATTCTAGAATATCCTAGAATATCCAAGAATAATCCCAGAAATTCCAAGAAAATGTAAATATCAAAATGGATGCAAGGCCCAATAAGGTCCAATAAGAATCCAGTAAGGCAGAATAGGCCCAAAAAGATGCGAAAGATTTTCGAGTAGATATCTCGATCGAAATTTGACTACGACTCATTAGTTGAGAGTCCAGTAAGAAATTTGCAAAACAGAATAGGCCCAAGAGAATCTCAAGGCCCAATCTAAGGGTTCGACCAGGATCCTGATCGAAATTCGATCAGGAATCCTAATCGAAAAAGCTTCGAGCAGGGCAGTAAAAACAACTTAAGTCGACCAGGATCCTGATCGAATTTCGATCAGGAATCCTGGTCGAAAGGTCTTCGAGCAGGATGGAAAAAATGACTTAAGTCGACCAGGATCCTGATCGAATTTCGATCAGGAATCCTGGTCGAAAGGTCTTCGAGCAGGATGGAAAAAATGACTTAAGTCGACCAGGATCCTGATCGAATTTCGATCAGGAATCCTGGTCGAAAGGTCTTCGAGCAGGATGAAAAAAAATGACTTAAGTCGACCAGGATCCTGATCGAAATTCGATCAGGAATCCTGGTCGAAACAGCTTCGATCAGAATGGTATTTTTGAGATAAGTCGACCAGGATCCTGATCGAAATTCGACCAGGAATCCTGGTCGAAAAGTGATATGCATAAAAAGCTTCTTTCATAGAAATTGTCTCCAAAAGTTAGTTACCCTAAAATATTTTTAATAAAATTTATCAAAAATAAGAAAAATGCAAGAAAAATACAAGAAAATTATTTATAATTCTCTATAAAATAAAGTTGGTTAGCCTCGAATAAGGCGAATCGTTGTAAATGTGTAGGTCGCTCCACACTTTACATCCAAGGCGATACATGTGAAACACTAGTGTACAAAAATCCCCAAATTAGGGTAAATTGTCCCAAGTAAGGGATGAATTGGACCCCGAGTCTTGATAAGGACCAATTCTAACTTCAATGAAAACCTGATCAGTTTTCCTAGAAGTTGGGGGGCAAATGATATGGGCCGAAAATAAGCCCTAAAGACACATTTAATGTGGCATTAAATGAACCTAGTTTGGTCGAAGGTTAAAGCCCATCAATGAGGCCCAAAACCCTAATTAAATAATAATTTCGTAGTTGATTAATCAGCTAATAAAAAGACTCCGTTATTGAGTCCAAAGGGGAACCAATTCCTTTAAAGAGTAGCCCCCAAGTCATATGAGTCCAATATGAATCAGCCTTCCTCATGGAAGGATCCAGAATTCTATCTAAAACGGGTATCTTGTCCAGCAAGATACCAAACCCTAATTTCAAGGCCCCCGAGGCCTATATAAGGACATGCTCCTTCACATACAGAACTACGTTTTTTGGCTTGATTCTTGATATTTGCAAGATACGTAGGCATCTTGTGAGGACTCGATTTAGGTCACGAAACACTCGATCAGCCATTAAAGCTCGAAGCTTCCTTAAACCCTAGCATTCAATATCTAATAAATACACCCTACTTTTTGTTCTACAACAATTACCTTGTAACGGTGTTAGGTCCGGAATAACGTAGAAGGGGGGTTGAATACGTTATTTAAAAATATTTTGATTTTTGATGTGGATATGAAATCAAAAATACTAAATCGAAATAACACAACTGTGTGGGAAATATCTTTAAATAGATAAAACCCGGAGGTTTGTTACACAATCTAATCCTATGGATCAGCTACAAAATCAAACACTCCTAGGATAGTTTTGGCACGAGGACCTTCTACCCAACACTTCCTGAAAGCGGACTAAGCCAGCTTTCCTACTAGATGGACTGTCTAGCAGCTTACACAGAGATGGTATAAGAGAGAGAAGAGAAAGTTGTGTGTTGAGGTGTGTTTTGAAATGAAATACAACAGGCCTATTTATAGGTTTTAGAAAGTCACTATGCTGCACTATTTCAACAACCCCCGTGGGCCCACCTGCATAGTAACACTATTCCAACAACCACAAAAACGTGTCTGTTGAAAATATTTTGGACGTGGGCCCCACCAGCCACTATTTGAACAGTACTATTTACGTGGGCCCCGGATGAATAGTAATTTTTGTTACTATTTATGAATAGTACTTTCGGTTACTATTCATATGAATAGTACTATTCATGTGAATAGTGATTTCGGTTACTATTCATATGAATAGTGATTTTGGTTACTATTCATATGAATAGTGATTTTGAATACTATTCATTTTCCTCTTAATTTGACATCCTTAAATATGCAGCTTCCAAAATGGAGGATATCAATACTACTCTAAACTCAATCATACCTCTTAACAGTTTTTCTGAGTTAGATACTTCGATTCCTTTGTGAAGTGTTGATGCCTAGTGCAACTGGTCTGGTTCACAGACGACTAACATTCACTCATGGTCTTTGTATCATGTCTTTAAGACCACTGTAATCTTTTGGCCCTTCAACTGAATCATCTGTACATCTTATTCTATCACTGAGGCTTGATCATGTTAATGAACTTTTTTCAGCGACTTGATTCTTGTTGATGCCTGTTCTTCAACTTTCACGATCCCTGTATAGAGTTAATATTATTTATCTTTTATCCTAGTTGAGTTATATATGTCCTCTATTACATATTACATTACATTATGCTTTACAATCTCCCCCTATTTGATTGTTAGGGTTTGACAAGCAAATTCCTAGAGGATAACTCAACTGATAAAAAAAACAAAAATGAAATACAAAGATAAATAATATTAGAGTACATTCTGGATCATATATACATTTTCCAGATTTCCAAGTACAAGACAATTGTTCCTCTAGACTGAACATATCTTCAAGTTTGCCTTTGCTTTCTTTCCACATAGCACGAATATTCCAATTACCTTTTCCTTTCCGAAAATAAAGTTAATTTTGTGTCAACAACCTTTTCCTTGCCCTTATTACGCCTAGTAGCTTCTTGATCATCCACCTTCTCCCCCTCAGTTGGGTTATCCTCCAGAGTAGTAGGATGTGGAGTTGGTAAATTAGACGAAGCTGTCTTCCCCAAGGAATGAATTGCATGACTAAACTGGGATGCCATGGAACTTAATTGAACCTGGAATGCATCATGTTGAATAAGTTGCAAATTTTTTATTTCTGCAATGGACTTACAGATATTTTGCAACTCTTTCTCCATTGTTTGGACCCGTGTAAGGAGTCTGCTATATTCCTTTCTGGTTACAGGTGCATGTGGTTGAGTAGGTTGCTCACTCGTATGTTCTGCAGGTGTTTCACTCAACACTCTATATTCACTCGGTTTAGTGGTTTGGGTTACACTTACATGTTCTGTTGGTGTTTCCCTCAACTTTCCTCTAGAGCTTCCACCGATATGTGTACCTGCAAATGAAATCATCCTAGCCCCTTTTTCAGAGGTCACGGATGGTGCAATGAAAGTTCGTGAGCTTCCGTCCTCGCGTGAAGCGAGTTGCCGACCACTGGTAAAAAGTGGTAAATCTCGAAAGAGATCCAGAGATTTTCCCTCTGGGAGGTTAAACTTGAATCGATTAAATGGCACAAGACCCAAGTTTCCCTCGTACGTCTGTGAAGACACTTGGTTCATAAAAGAACCACCCACCAATGGATCTTTCCGTAAAATGGAAGATTCACCAGCAGTTATTGAGGTAGGTAATTCCACCTCGGATGCCTGTGAAGGCATTTGATCTTTAGAAAGATCATCAACCACTCGTATGTTCCGTGAAATGGAACTCAAGATAGTTGCTCCCGTCAATTCAACCTCATTTACATTTGCACTCATTGGATAAGAAAGAATTGTTTCACTAACAGTTGCCGTTACCTCAGGTTCATTGGGTTTACTTCGTTTAGAATGAGGTAGAGCGGCTGTTGTGACTAACTCCTTATGTGGTGCTGCTGAGGCACTATCTCCCTCAATAATGTGGATGACTGGTCGTTTAAGTGACAATTGAGGTGTAGGAGTTTGTTGTGTTTGTGTTTGCATTTGTAGAATAGGCTCTTCGACCTGTGTTAGAGTCGGTGGGATTTCCTGCTCTTGGTCGGGTAAGATGGCCACTTGGGGCTGTAGAAACTGCATTTCCTGTGTCACAATAGGGAATACAAAGGTTGGAATAGCAGGGATTGAAATATTACCTTGTCGTATACCTGCTCTCACTGGTCGTGGTAACAACGGAAGTGGGATAGTCTTTAGATATTCAGTTAGGACTGTAGGCACATCCGTATATTTCTTTTTGCTTATGTAATTAATTACATTCGTCTTCATGGAAGAACATTCCACCTTTTGACCATTTTCCAAGCGTACCCTGTCTTCATCATTCAAAAAATCATTCAATATTAACTGTAGAAACCTTGGATGTAGACATTTGACATTTTGAGTCCGAACATCTCTTGCTCCCAAGCGTTTCATTTTTAAAATGATTTGACCAAGCACTATTTTTCCAAAATTAATCCTCAAATTATTGGCGACCGCATACCCTATTATTTGAATAAATTCAGGTATTCGATCTTGATTTGTTCTATCTGAGGAAAAAACATGGTTAAGAGTGTGAAAGAAGAAATTCCAGTACTGGGTCAGAAAAGTTCTAGAAAGATTACCAGTATTGAAATTGCCATTTTGGTACCTTATAAAACGAAAGAACATTTCAATCTGTTCAGGTGTAGGATCAGAAACGAGATTTTCCATAGGAAAATGAAGAATTCGATTAACATCTCGTTCAGTGACCCTAATCAACCTACCAAATAGTCGATATGTGAATGCACACCCGTCCTGTCCAGAAGTGTTAACTACACTACAATATAGTTCACGCAATGCATCATGGTTAAGCGGCACTTGTGTAACTAAAGCATAGCGAATTAATGAATGTTCATTCAGAAATTGTGTCCAAGCCCGAAATTGCTCATCCTGAATGGTTTCGATTTGCTGAATGGAAACGGGATTAACTTTAGCAATTAAAAAGCTTCCCTGCAATGCCATTTTCAAAACTTTGAGGAAACTCAAAAACAAGGGTTAGTTTTTATAAAGGATGATGTGTAAAGCAAGAATATGAAATCCGATCTAAAAACCACCAGCTAGGTTGAGAGATATTTCCGATCAAAGCTCGAAATATTCAGCAATTATGTGTATATGCTCTGTATATCTGAAAAATGATGATGTTAAACACAAACAAAAACTCATCATTTATAAGGTTTCAAGGTTTAGTGGGTTAGGTGTAATAGTGATAGGTTAGGTTTGAAAAACTAACACCGCTCAATAATTTCTCACCTAGCACCCTAATTAGCCGAAAAAACATCTTATCGCCGAAATTTGTCGGCTGAAAAACATCTTATCGCCGAAACCTATCAGCCTATACACATACACATATTTAATACTTCTAATTATTATGGATTTAAAAATAATCACACAGTAAATCAAAAATTAATCCACAATAATCAGATAAACTCACAATTAAATAGACATAAAATTAACAAAATATCATTAATTGATATATGTCAATAAAATATTTATTTAATTATGCTACAATTAACTCAATTATTTACTAACTAATTACCATAAAATATAGCATTTATAAGCGTGGTAATTAATATAGAGATAACTATAAAAAGAGGACTTGATGCAAATAAATTCACAAGTTCTAAACATATGGACATTTAAAATACATGTGAACTTATAACAAATTGCAGTTATTGATTATCCAAAATTAATTAGACAGATTTAACATCCCAAGTTCACCAACTAACCTGGAGAAAGTGGATTCATCCAGTGGTTTAGTAAAGATGTCTGCAATTTGTTGATCTGTGGGAACAAAATATAATACCACAGTTCCATTCATGACATGCTCTCGTAAGAAATGATACCTGATATCAATGTGCTTAGTCCTGGTGTGTTGAACTGGATTGTTGGCAATGGCAATGGCACTCGTGTTGTCACATAGAATTGGAATTTTGTCCAACATGAGTCCATAGTCCTGAAGTTGATTCCTCATCCACAAGATCTGAGCACAACAACTACCTGCCACAATGTATTCTGCTTCGGCTGTCGAGGTAGATACTGAGTGTTGCTTCTTGCTGTACCAAGATACTAACCTTCTTCCTAGAAACTGACAGCTTCCAGAAGTACTTTTCCGATCAATCTTATAACCTACGAAGTCAGAATCTGTATAGCCAATTAGGTCAAAACCTGTTCCTTTAGGGTACCAAATCCCAAGATTGGGGGTTCCCTTAAGGTATCTGAAAATACGTTTAACAGCTATAAGATGTGACTCTTTAGGGTTAGCCTGGAATCTAGCACATAGACAAGTTGCGAACATAATATTTGGTCTACTAGCAGTTAAGTACAAGAGAGAGCCGATCATACCTCGATACTTCGTGATGTCAACTGACTTACCAGATTTATCTTCATCAAGCTTGACTGCAGTTGGCATCGGGGTCTTGGCAGTAGCTACTTCTTCCATCCCATACTTCTTCAGAAGATCCTTTATGTATTTTGATTGACAGATGAAAATACCATCAGGCTTCTAAACAACTTGAAGTCCAAGGAAGAAGGACAACTCACCCATCATGCTCATCTCGTACCTACTCTGCATTAGCTTAGCAAATCTCTTGCATAACAAATCATTAGTAGAACCAAATATTATATCATCCACGTATACTTGCACCAGAATTATATCATTTTTATGCTTTTTATGAAAGAGAGTTTTGTCGATGATACCTCTTGTAAAACCATTTTCAAGTAAGAACTTGGAGAGAGTATCATACCATGTTCGAGGGGCTTGCTTGAGACCATAGACAGCTTTGAAGAGAAAGTACACAAAACCTTCAAATTCCTTGTCTTCGAACCTAGGGGTTGTTCAACATAGACTTCTTCCTCTAGATCTCCGTTCAAAAATGCACTCTTCACATCCATCTGAAAAACCTTAAAGTTGGAGTGTGTAGCAAATGCTAAGAACATCCTGATTGCTTCAAGCCTTGCAACTGGAGCATAGGTTTCATCATAATCAATTCCTTCTTCTTGAGAGTAACCCTTTGCTACCAATCGAGCTTTGTTCCTCGTAACAATACCATTTTCATCCAGTTTATTCCTAAACACCCATCTAGTGCCAATTACAGATTTATCTTTTGGTCTTGGTACCAGCTTCCATACTTTCTGCCTTTCGAACTGATTGAGTTCTTCCTGCATTGCAGTTACCCAATCCGGATCATCAAGAGCTTCATTAACCTTTTTAGGTTCAATTTGAGATAAAAATCCTACAAAATTGCATTCATTCTGTGTTGCTCTTCTAGTCTGTACACCCGTGTCCGGTTCACCAATGATCTGTTCAAAGGGATGCGCTCTACTCCATACCCTTTGTCTCGACAGATTTGATCTTGATGATTCCCCAAGTTCATAATTGTGTTGAATGTGGTGACTAGTAGATCCAAAATTATTGTTTGCTCCCCTTGAGTTGTTGCTTTCAGAGTTTGATGAATAAGAGTTTAATGAATCAGCAGTTGCATTCTTTGATGTTTCTTCACTTGATTGGGGTTCATTTTCATCGTTCACTTGCTCCCCCTCAACATGTGATGTTGTCTGATCTACTGGTATAGATTGAACAATAGAGTCTGAAAGAATATCAAAATTTTGTAGATCAGCATTTATTTCTTCATTCTCAAATCTCAGCTGGTCATGTTCATCAAAATCTTCAAGTCCTGTTATCTTTTTATCATCAAAAGACACATGGATAGATTCCATGACCACTTTTGTTCTCAGATTGTAGACTCTGAATGCTTTTGTGGATAGTGGGTATCCAACAAAGATTCCTTCACTAGCCTTTAAATCAAATTTGCAAAGCTGTTCTGGATGAGTCTTAAGAACAAAACACTTACATCCAAACACGTGAAAGCACTTCAGGTTCGGCTTCTTATTTTTCACCATCTCATATGGTGTTTTACCATGCTTGTTTATGAGTGTAGCATTCTGTGTGAAATAAGCAGCTTGCACAGCTTCAGCCCAGAAGTAAGTTGGCAACTTTGCTTCATCGAGCATGGTCCTTGCAGCTTCTATGAGAGTCCTATTTTTTCTCTCTACTACTCCATTTTGTTGTGGAGTTCCAGGTGCAGAGAATTCTTGGTTTATTCCATTTTCTTTACAAAACTCTTCCATGACTGCATTCTTGAACTCAGTGCCATTATCACTCCTTATGATTTTCACTGTATGCTTAGATTCTTTGTCCAGTTGTCTGACATGCTCTGTTAAGATTGATGTAGTTTCTTCTTTCTTGTGCATGAAATATACCCATGTATATCTGGTGTATTCATCAACAATAACCAAAGCATATCTTTTCTTTCCAATAGACATTATATTTACTGGACCAAATAAATCAACATGCAATAAGTGATATGGCTCAAGAATTGAGGATTCAGTCTTACTTTTGAATGAAGTTTTCCTTTGTTTTGCCTTTTGACATGAGTCACATAGGCCATCTGGAGTAAAAACTGATTTGGGCAATCCTCTCACAAGATCTTTCTTCACTAGCTCATTAATGCTGTTGAAATTCAGATGAGAAAGTCTCTTGTGCCAATCCCAGCTTTCTTCAATTGATGCTCTACTCAGTAGACAGATTGCAGAGCCATCAGAGTTTGTTGAAAGCTTGGCTTCATAAATGTTACCATGCCTGTATCCCTTCAGAACAACTTTTCCTGTAGATTTGCTTACAACTTCACCGCGTTCTTCAAAGAAATCCACATGATAACCTCTGTCACAGATTTGACTCACACTTAGCAGATTATGTTCGAGTCCTGAGACTAGAGCTACAGTTTCAATGGTGACATTCCCAAGATTGATATTGCCATATCCCAGAGTCCTTCCTATGTTGCCATCTCCATAAGAAACACTTGGGCCAGCTTTCTCCACAAATTCTGATAGCAAGGCTTTATTTCTAGTCATGTGTCCTGAGCATCCACTGTCCAGAACAAGGATATTTTTCCTGTTACCCTGCAATCAAAAGACCACTAATGATTAGTTTTAAGGACCCAGACTTGCTTAGATCCTTTGGCCTTATTAAGTTTGTTAGCTTTTGCAGCAGAAGTCTTATCAGAGTTTGTGCTAACATTTTTATCAGAGTTTATACATGTAGAATCAATCTTGAATTTATTCAAAGAGGGTTTAAGTTCATAATAAGCATAATACAAATTATGATACTCTTTGCATGTATAAATAGAATGCCAAATACTTCCACAGTGAAAGCAAGGATTCTGTGGCTTAAACCTAACTGAACCACTCTTAACTCCTGACTTAGGAGGTATAGAGTTTATAATTTTATTCTTCTTGCAAAAAGTAGCAAGATGATTAGGATTTCCACAGTTGTAACATTTCTTCCTAGGAGCATCGGGAATAGGCATATAGTTATTGCTTTTATTGATGCCTGCCTTTCCATTTCTGTTTTTCCTAGGTTCTTTTACCTTGTTCACTCTTTTTATCTCCTTCACAGGATTAATTTTGGGCTTTGCAGCCCTTTCAGTAAATACAGGTTTAGAGGTCTCAGCTTCTAGGTTGGCAGTTTTCTTTTTATCAGTGTAACCTAGACCTTCTTTCCAACAATCATTCTCTATGATAATCTGAGTAGTTTTCCCAGAGTTAGTCCAAGTTTTAATAATGTTTCTTTCTTTAGCAAGTTCAGATTCAAGATAAGCATGCTTTTTCAATAATTCAGTTTTAACAAAAATAGCATCATCTCTCTCTTTCTGAATTTTTAACATCTGGACTAATTCTAATTCTAGATAGTCATTTCTCTTTCTAAGCTCTAGACTTTCAGATTTTATTCTTTCATTTTCTAAAGTCTGATCTCTATAGCTAAGATGCAAGGTTTTAAGAAAGATTCTTAACTCAGATATATCAGTAGTATCAAAAGCTAGAGTAGAATGAGATACCTTGGTCTCAGTAGCTTCAGAGATACTATCAACATTTGCCATCAAGGCATAGTTCACCTCATCTTCAGAGTCTGAAGTGTCAGCCCAGTCCTTCTTCTTTGTGATGTAGGCTTGACCTTTATCAGCTTTGGCTTTATTGCACTCAGGTGCAAAATGTCCTTTCTCACCACAATTATCGCATTTGATCTTGGACTTGTCCACTTTCTCAGACCTGCCTTCCTTTCCCTTAGTTTTTCTAAAATTCTTCTCTGACATAATTGTACATCTTTTCGGATCTTAACTGTTGTATAATAACAGAGTGGCTCTGATACCAATTGTTAGGTCCGGAATAACGTAGAAGGGGGGTTGAATACGTTATTTAAAAATATTTCGATTTTTGATGTGGATATGAAATCAAAAATACCAAATCGAAATAACACAATTGTGTGGGAAATATCTTTAAATAGATAAAACCCGGAGGTTTATTACACAATCTAATCCTATGGATCAGCTACAAATCAAACACTCCTAGGATAGTTTAGGCACGAGGACCTTCTACCCGACACTTCCTGAAAGCGGACTAAGCCAGCTTTCCTACTAGATGGACTGTCTAGCAGCTTACACAGAGATGGTATAAGAGAGAGAAGAGAAAGTTATGTGTTGAGGTGTGTTTTGAAATGAAATACAACAGACCTATTTATAGGTTTTAGAAAGTCACTATGCTGCACTATTTCAACAACCCCGTGGGCCCCACCTGCATAGTAACACTATTCCAACAACCACAAAAACGTGTCTGTTGAAAATATTTTGGACGTGGGCCCCACCAGCCACTATTTGCACAGTACTATTCATATGAATAGTGATTTTGGTTACTATTCATATGAATAGTGATTTTGAATACTATTCATTTTCCACTTAATTTGACATCCTTAAATATGCAGCTTCCAAAATGGAGGATATCAATACTGCTCTAAACTCAATCATACCTCTTAACAGTTTTTCTGAGTTAGATACTTCGATTCCTTTGTGAAGTGTTGACGCCTAATGCAACTGGTCTGGTTCACAGACGACTAACATTCACTCATGGTCTTTGTATCATGTCTTTAAGACCACTGTAATCTTTTGGCCCTTCAACTGAATCATCTGTACATCTTATTCTGTCACTGAGGCTTGATCATGTTAATGAACTTCTTTCAGCGACTTGATCCTTGTTGATGCATGTTCTTCAACTTTCACGATCCCTAGTTGAGTTATATATGTCCTCTATTACATATTACATTACATTATGCTTTACAAACGGCATCTTTTATATTATGTTGGTATATTGTTCAGTTGATGTTATTTTCAAACATTATACTCTCCCTATAAAATTTCGTGGTTATAAATGTTTCAAGAATGATATTAAGTAACAGTTGAATGTTGGAAACCCATGCACATGATGGGATATTTTGTTAAACTCTAGTAATAACTTGCTGAGCAATTCTTTCGATCAAACTTGCTTGTTTTCAAATATTAACTTTTCAGTGTAAGGTAGCAGGACGAGGTTATCTGCATGGCTTAGATGAAGCGGGCAGTGTGCCCTTATGAAGACGATATGATCTAGAAAGTTTATTGCTGGAGTAAGTTATATGTAAGTATATTGATGTGTAATATATATGTTACTTTGCGCAAAATAGTACTAGTTGCTGGTGTACTTTTCAACGAAGTTATACCAGTAGTAAGGATTTCATTCTTGTTTCTAGCCCTATAACCTAAAAGATGCTTGGTGGTTGGGGTCTCAAATGTTGTAACTCAATTATTAATGACTACAGATGGTTTAATGTGGTTAAACAGGTGATTTGTTATTAAAGATTTCCGCGTGACGACCAAATCCCTGATTCCGGATTTGGGGCTGTCACATAAACAACTCCAATGATTTTATAAAAAAATTTGAAGATTAAAAATGCATGTTTAAAATAGTTTTAAATGCTCAAAAATGCAAACAAAAATAAACAAACACATGTGATACTTGCAAATCATCACATAATCATCTAAACATGATTTCACACATGTTTTACCTTCACATTATATTCACACCACATAATTCACATTTAAAAAGTCAAATAAACACTTAAATAATTACGTGAATTTCTAGGTCATTATAATTGACGGAAAAAATTAAATTAAAAATGGAGGAAATTAGTTGGGATTGTATATGTGGGTGTGTATTGGATTTGTGTGTGGTATCTCTAACAGGGCCTTATGATTACATTGATCTAAGTGCTAAAATTAGTTTCTAGTTTGTAATTTCTATTTTAATTTTGGCTAAGATACACCTTTTGATTAATTTCAATTTTATATTTGAATAATTAGGCCTATATTTCTTACAATGTGTATCTAGCCGTTCTTAATAAATCTACGGAATCGAATTTGTGACAACAAGAGATAAGAATTTGTTAAGTTATCTCGTCGCGATCCGATTATAAACATTAAATCATCACTAGTTATGTTAAAGATGATTTTTTTTATTTTGTGTGTGTTGTAAAATCGTCCAAATCTAATTTAGAACTCTGACATATGGCAAAAATAGTAAATTGACCTTGTAAAGACTAATAAATAAATTTGGTTAATCTTTCCAATTCTTTCAAATGAATGATTTTTCTATTGTCTTCGTTCAAATATTTAAATTTATTTGATAAAAAAATATTTAATATAAATAAATTTTAATAAGTATAAAAATAAAATGTGTTGTTTATTAATATAATTTTTATAATTATAAATATATAAAAGAAAGTATGAAAGATTCGCGTAGAGATACTAGACGCAACCTAAATGACGTCACACCATAGTATTGATTTATTTGACAGTGTCTGGAATCCAAAATCACCGACTCACCGTCTAAAATTTACATCTGGTTATTCTTACTCCAGCGACTTGTTAAGAGTTGGGTAGATATTTTTCTGATTTAAGAAGACAAGTCCGATTGTGCGTATACTAGTCCAGTAAGTCAGTAATCATGCAATTAAGTTACTTAACACTCATTCGGAATATAAGTGTCAGTCAGTAATCATGCAAGTTACTACTTAACACTCATTCGGAATATAAGTGTCCATGCGTTGAATAATACACAATCTGGAGCACATTTGCATATACTTTCATAAAATCGTAGTCAATGTAGGTGGATTCCAGGAAGATGCATCACTCCAACAAATGTTTACAAGAAATGAACAAGCATGTTACACAAACAAGAGTATTGACTTCCATGGACATACATTACTGTTGTAATACTAAGTTAATCTAAAAAAGTTTAACAAAACTAATGGCTAAAAAGAAGTCATTTCACCGTAGTCACACACTTCGGCATTCTCTAGACTATCCTGCTTCGGCATGCCCCATTGCGGGCTTAATTATTTAGATCCAGGTTGGGGTTGGGGTTGGGGTTGGGGTTGGGGTTGGGGTTGGGGTTGGGGGGGTTGGGATTGGGGTTGAAATCCCAAAGCCCTCGAATGGGAGGAAAAGAATGTTATAAGTAAAAGAATGTTATTGATAATTTAAATTTTAAAGTGCTAACTTGATAATTATAAGTAAAAAACGATAATTTAAACTTTAAGTTAGGTATATTTGTTTGATTAATTTTATTTAAAATAAATTTATTTAAAAAAGACTAAGAAAAAAGAAATTTAAAACTTTTAAAAAATAATATAAAAATATAAAATACAAATATATACAAATAATATAATACAAGTTAAAGGCTGACTCAAATAAGTAAAAATTGACATGAGAAATAAAATAATTTGAAAAAAATATCTTCAAGGGTACTTAAATTTTTTGAATTAAAACTTACTTTAAATTAAAAAAATTAAATGTACACACACTACGCCAAAAACGCGCTAATGCAACCCCCGAAAAGCGTTGCAAAAGACCTGAAAAGCGTTGCGTTAGGTCTTACGCAACGCTAGAGGGGCGTTGCCAATACTGGCGTTGCGTAAGACCCCTAATGCAACGCTTTTCCAAGCTATTGCAACACCACGAAAGCGTTACGTTAGAGGCCTTATGCAACGCTAAAAGCATGCAAATGCAACGCTACAAGGGGTTGCATAAGATGTTTCAGCCATGTCAGCATGCTGACATGTAAGTAATGTGCCACGTCAGCATGCTGACATGTAAGCAGGTGCCACGTCAGCATGCTGACGTGTCATTAGTGGGGCCCACAAATGCCACGTCACAAATGGGGGGGCATGCCATATCAACAGGGGCCCACATGCCACGTCAACAGTGGGGGTCCACTATCTAACGCAACGCTATTTGAGTCTAATGCAACATTAATTTTTTTTTTAAGCAACACTAAATATACCATAATGCAACATCATATATAATCAAATGCAACACTTTTTTACAAAAAAATTTGAAATGGCTGAGCTGTTTATACATTAATCCCAAAAATTACAAATCTTCCCAAAAATTACAAATCTTACCAACATATACTAAAACCAAATAACTGCTACTAATTCTAACTTCCAAACTATGCCAATTCTAACTTTACAATTGTATTGGTATAACCGTATTGGTATATAACACTAATACTGGTTCCTGTAAACTCATAGCAACCATAACCTGTTCACTCAACTCATGTAAACTCATTCCGGATTCCTGATATATATCCATACTGGTTCCTCCTTGCTCTTGTGAGAATGCTACCTGCAGACGTCACATTTATGAATATGTGAGAATACAAGAATCCTGGACAGCAAACAATACTAGAGAATTTGAAGCAAGAAGCTTGAAGAAATTACGAAACACAGATGCTCAGATCTGAATAGGCTGACTCATAACAACTGAAACAAATTATTTTGTTTAACGGCAGGAAGAGGAGGCAAAATCCAGTACATCTGACGTATAAAATGTTGCACGACATAATCAAGACATTACACTGTCTACAACAAATTACATTCCCTTCTTTCAATTAATAAAAATCAGAAATAAATTCACTGTAACCCTAACATACGCAGTTGCTACAGAATGATGTAAACAGTACTCGTAAGACAATATGGGTACTTAATACAGAATGCAGTCTCAGTAGTTTGGTTTATAAGAAAACCAAAAGGGAGAATTGTACCTGATTTTCTTTGACGTTCCTACAGTAATTTAATGATCCATTTTACCAACTAATGCTTTAATATTTAATAGTTAATGTGAGCTTTTACACATGTTTAATATTTTCTTTAACATAGTTTTGCAATTAATATCTACTATATTCATAGTTTTGTTTTACATAATTAACTGATAGTGAATTACAATTACTATGAATTTGGCAATCAACAATTCACTATGTTTGTCAAAGATGTGAATTGTAGATCATCAAGTGCAAAACAAAACTATGAGTATAATTAACTGATAGTTAATCTTTTGTAATTAATATCTACTATATTCATAGTTTTGTTTTACATAATTAACTGATATATCTTTCTTATTCACTCTTACCGTCCTGGTCATTTCCCTGCCAAATTCAGGCAGCTCATTCTGTATGATATAGTTTTTTGGGTTTCTTATACACATGTTAGGGAATAGATAATATTACTGTGAAGAAATGAGAAACTATAACATAGATGAGAACTAGGTAGGAAGAGGCAATATACACTTGACACCTCCTACTTCAAGTGGAATTAAAAAAGTGACACTGATTTAGTATTCTTATAGTTTACTACTGACAACACTTAGACGAAGTACGCATTCAATCATCTCAAGTGGGGTAAATTGACGAATATCTTAGCAATCAAGCCCATGTTCCTCATCGGTTCATATATGTTGAAAATGTAATATACTTTTGACTATCTGGAAAATAGAAGTGTGTTGTTTTTTCTATAATAATCTTGGCATGTATTTGTATTTCTACCTTCATTGTATTGTTCTAGGTGCATGTAATCTCTCAAGGTTTAACAATAGCGTAATACTTAGAAATTACCTTTTTGAACTGTAGTCCCCTGCCTGCAAAAATGTCTGAAATTGTTAAATAGTTGAAAGGTATTTTTATTTATACCACATTGTATTGTTTGGGCAGTTGTTATATGTTAATGCATGTTAATATTTTACTCCAGTCCCAACTACATGCTATGGAAAAGCAGAGACTAACTATATATAACGATTTTAAATCGATTCTTCAAACAGGAGATATCACTCAAAGAATATGTACAACAGCAGAGATGAAGTTCTACTTCACCAGTTTTTACAAGAAGGAGCATAAAGAAGATTCAAAGAGTCATGCATTATAGTCAAAACTATGATAGTTTTGTTTTGTTTCATAATTAATTACTATGAATTTGGCAATCTACAATTCACTATGTTTGTCAAAGATGTGAATTGTAGATCATCAAGTGCTCTAATGAATGCAAAACAAAAATGGTTCTGAGAAAATAAAAAATTAATTTGATTGGAGATCTTAGTAGATCACTACTATTTTCAATATGACTCGTAACTAGTGCTTTGTTACGGATTATTGTTTCTTTTTTAAAAAAAATAAATAAATATCTAATGCAACACTTCAAACAACAAATGCAACACTACTGATACCTAATGCAACACTTCTGCCACGTCAGCAAATGCCACATCAGCATTAGTGGGTCCCACTTCTGCCACGTCAGCAATTGTGGGTCCTACAATTGCCACGTCAGCATGATGGGCCTCCTTCCACGTCACCCTTGTGGGTCCCACACTGCCATGTCAGCAGTGGTGGGTCCCACATCTGCCACATCATATTTTTTTAAAAAAATATAAATTTATCTAATGCAACACTTCAAACAGCAAATGCAACACTACAAGTATCTAATGCAACGCTTTCTGCCACGTCAGCAAATGGCACGTCAGCAAAGGTGGGCCCCACTTCTGCCACGTCAGCAATTGTGGGTCCCACAATTGCCACGTCAGCATGATGGGCCTCCTGCCACATCACCCTTGTGGGTCCCACACTGCCACGTTAGCAGTTGTGGGGCCCACATCTGCCACGTCATTTTTTTTAAAAAAATATGAATATATCTAATGCAACACTTCAAAGAGCAAACGCAACACTACTAGTATCTAATGCAACGTTTTTTGCCACGTCAACAAATGCCACGTCAGCAAAGGTGGGCCCCACTTCTGCCACGTCAGCAAATGTGGGTCCCACATGTGCCACGTCAGTAAATGCCACGTCAGCACATGTGGGTCCCACTCCTGCCACGTCACCATTTATAAAAATAAAAAATTATCTAACGCAACGCCATCAGTTAGTGTTGCATAATATGAAACACTGTGGGTAATACGCAACGCTAATCTATATCTAACGCAACACCAATTCAGCTCAGTTGCAAAAGACCCAAAACTTCTATCTAACGAAACGCTTTCTGTGCAACGCTTTGTAAAAAGGGTTGGGTATGCTCACTTATGGCGTAGTGACAAATACATGAAGTAGCAACTTAATGTGAAATTGTATAATTTTAAGTTACCCCAAATATGCTCAAAGCTTCCAACCCAGTTCTCAGTTCTCACCATGTTAGCACCTGCCAAGAGCCAAATTACTTGTTCTAATTCTGATGCGATGGAAACTGACTGAAGAACAAATATTCAAAAAATACTAATATTATTGTATGCTTAATTATTATTAAATTTTTAATGTTAATAAAAATGCCAGGTAATTACCTTATTTTGTTTTTTTAGACCAAGTCTATTATGTTTTGAAGTATTAAAAGTTGGATTATATTTAACATATTATTATCTGAAAGTGCACACAGAGTATGAACACAAAACAGTCTGAGTGGCAGCTTACTGATTCTCAGAGTTAATACAAAGAAAATACACAACAATTTTAACTAGGTTTGACCCCTATTCCATAACGATCTACCTCCTAGTCCTCTACCAACTCGGTAAAGTAATATATTAATGATCATAATAAATTATAATTATACGATACAATAATAAATCTCCCTGAGATTCTCGATTGCAGGTTGTTGAAACACCTTATTCCTCTTACACAACTCTCTAAGTACTACTCATATTACTACAAGTATATAAACTTCTCTAGCCTTCTAATTTCTTGAAATCAAGTTTCTCAAGCTTGCCATTCCAGCAACTACCAATTTATAAGTTGAAAAATACAAGTAAAGAATGAATTATAAATGATACTATGAACTCTAGCAAGAATATAAAAACCATATATGTTATGCCCGAATTTGGCATAAGTCCTAAACAGGCCTAATGGGCTAGAATATCAGTACATCTCACATAATGGGCCTAGAAATGAGGAATGGGTCATTAAAGTCCGCCATCGTATGAAGATTCACCACATTATTTTGTACAGCAGGATCGCTAGCGAGCCCTAGAGTGCGGGTTGCAGTTTATGGGGTCTAGCGAGGCCTAGAGGTCCAGCGTGGCCTAGAGCATGTTTACTATAAAGGTTTATGGGCAGGCCCAGCGAGGTCGCGTAAGTAGTTTATCTCCACAAAAGCGAGGATCGCCTCGCATGATCAGGCCCAGCGAGGTCGCATGCGAGGTCATCTAGTCAGTTTCGCCAATAATTATAATTATAGCACCATGCTAGCTGTGGGTTTCTCTTTAATGGGCCATGGGGCATGAGCAGTATGAATGGGTAAAATACAGCCCAAGGAGACGACTAGTGGATTTGGGCCAAGTCGAGCCCATAGAAACCCTAGCCCGTCTAGGTAACTTCTTCTCCAAGAGAACTACGTATGGTTGATCCCTATAAATAGGGTACGTAGGCATCTTGTAAAGATTTGAGAAACAGTTCACCACTGAAAATCAATAGACAAGAGCATCCACAATCATTCACCAATCACCTCCGTGTTCTTCGTGTTCATAGCAGAATATCCATATTTTGCTCCGTAAATCCAGCAACCTCCAAAATATTGTTATACAATATTCTCCCTATAACATTTGGCACTAGAAGGAGGGGTAGTCATTGATTTGGGAGAACAATGACTAAATCGAACAAGAAGAGAAACGGAGAGCGGGAGACCCCGGGGTCACATAAGAAAGACAGAAACGACCCCCAGAGGAATAATCTACCAGAGAGCGAGGCGCGTAACGAGGGGATCGAGGACGAATTTGAGAAGGAGCAAACAACCCCTGTTGTCCAACAAGTGGCTTTAACTGGCGAAGTCATGTCATTTTTGAAAGGCCTCGGTGATCAGATGATCGAGGTAAAGGAAAAGGTAGCTAAGATGGAGAAGCGACATAGTTCTAAAGGCTTAAAGAGGAATACAAGGACAGGGGATCGAACTCATCAAGCAGAAAGTAGCAAGGGCCCCACCAAGAAGCTAATTGGGGATTTCGATGATGTGGTGATAGACCAAACGAACCCCGACTGGAATGAGGCGAGCACGATCTCCGTCTCAAGTAGGTCCGTTAGTGTCTTTGACCGAGTTGGAAAGAAACTCAGCGAGCACGATCTCCGTCTCAAGTTGGTGAAGCTCAAAACAAAGAGGGATGGAGGATCTAAAAATAAAAGCAAAGGCTCTTCCCGACCTTTGTCTCCTCGTCGAGATCGCGAGCGGTCACATCGCCGCGATGACAGACCCCCCTCTCCTCGTCGAGAGCGTGAGCGGTCCCATCATCGCGATGACAGACCCCCGTCTCATCGAGATCGCGAGCGATCTCAACATCGAGAAGAGGAACGTAGGAAGAAGGATCATAGAAATGATCAAGAGGAGTCTAGCATCCCAAAGAAGACTCAATCTCATCATGCGAGCACTAGAGAAAAGCAGGATGGAGATAAAGAGGTCAGGATCGGGGACTATAAGCTGGAGGAGTTGAAAAAGGCATTGGATGCGATGAATAATGAGAAAGGGATCTTCAGCAATATTGGCTTCTCCTCACCCTTTACTCATGAAATTCACACTGCCCCACTGCCTGTAGTGTTTCAAGGTCATCACTCTGACATGACCTATAATGGAGAGACTGATCCAGCTGAGTTCGTTATTCGATTCAATAATGAGATGGACGTGTATCAAGTATCATTGTTAGCGAGGTGTAGGCTGTTTGCAGCTTCGCTAAGGGGAAGTGCCCAACAATGGTTCTCGAAGCTAGGGTCCCTAGTTTTCATAGATTATTGGGAACGGCTCGTGGATATCTTCATCAAACAATTCCAATCTTCAATGCTTTACGCACCTCCTGTATCCACATTGGCAAACATAAAACAGAAGGAAGGAGAAACTTTGCATGATTATTTCAAGAGGTTCAATGTTGAGGTACCTCGTGTTCGAGGTGCAAATGATGAAGCCGTGAAGAACTTCCTTATTGCTGGGGTAAGGGAAGGAACAAAATTTTGGGAGAAACTACAGGAGCAAACCCCTGGTACACTTTCGGAGTTGCATCGGGTCGCTGAGCCCTTTAAGCGCGTTGAGAAATCTCTAGCAGATCTCAAGAAGAATGCTGGGTCTGGTAGCAGTGGAAGTAAAGGCAAAGGGGTAAGGAGAAGGGATTCCAGAAGTCCCAAGCGAAGACAAGATCGTAGCCCGAGCCCGAAGAGAAGGGATCGCGACCCTCCAAGACGGTCCCCACCTCCGGCCCGTCCGGCTAGAGATGAAGACAAGTTCGTTCCTTTAGTGGCTTCAGTTGATCATATCTATGCTGTCACTACAAATAAAGGGATGTTCACAAAACCTCCTGCCATGGGTGCACAGGGTACTTAGAACAATGCGAAGTATTGTGATTTTCATGAACAGAAGGGGCACGATACAGCGGACTGTTGGCAACTCAAAGAACAAATTGATTGCTTGATTCAAGAAGGGAAGTTAACTGAATGGGCAGTTCGTGAAGTAAAAAAGCATCAAGGGAACTCAGGAAAATCAGGATTAGGATATCATGTTGTACATCATGGAGGCCAAAATGCAGAGCCTCGTAAGGAGAGAGAAGAGTGAGGTAATAGCATTCATGTGATCATTGGAGGGCCACATATTGGAGGTGACAGCAACAAAGCAAGGGAAAGGTATGCACGCGAAGCCAAGGAGCGGCCTCTCACCAATGTGCATCATTTGCAAGAGCGACCCCCAAAGCTTTTTAAGGGGGAAGATACAAATATAATGTTCACTGAAGAGGATGCGAAGTGGGTACACCATCCTCACTCCGATGCTCTAGTAGTTCGAGTTCGCATTGGCTCACAGAATATCTACAGAGTACTAGTGGACAATGGAAGTGCTGTGAATGTTTTGATGTATGATGTCTACAAGAAAATGGGATATGTAGATAAAGACCTCATTCCTACAGTAGGTCACCTCTATGGGTTCACTGGAGCTTTTGTTAGTGTAAAAGGCCTCATTAGGCTCCCCATCACTTTGGGGGACGAGCCCTGCATCACTACGCAGGTCGCTGATTTCATGGTCGTGGATCAACCATCTGCTTATAATGCTATTGTGGGGAGACCCATCTTGAAAGAAATGAGGGTGGTGACTTCTATCTACCACCTCTCGATGAAGTTCCCTACCCCGCAAGGTGTAGGATGTGTTAGAGGAATTCAACATGAGTCTCGAGAATGCTATAATCAGGCCCTTAAGTCAGCAGAAAAGGGATGAAATTATATGGAAAGTGAAGAGGATGAGAGGGCTCGCAAGTCAGCGTCGCAACCCTCAGTTGGTTGCAATATAATATCTATCGAGGAGTTGTTAGATGATTACTTTGACAACTTGGGTATACAGGTAGAGCCAGTGCCAGGGGCAATTATGATGGAGGCCTCGCAGCCCGTGTTGGTTCTACAAGAAGGAATTGTTGAAGAGGCTAGCGATGAAGAGGAAAGTCCAGAACAGGCCGCTGTGCGAGCCCGAAAAGGGAAATGGGTTCGCAAGGAAACATCAACGTTGGTGGACTTGCCTAATGGTATCACACGAGAAACAACAGTTGTGACCGAGTATGGATATGTTGGAGCGACTCCGACCTCGGTGGTAGAAGTCACGAGGCAAGGTGAAGTAGAGTCTAGTAGGGCTCATGATGTTGAAATTGATCTAGATCCCCGCATTCCTGAACATTTGGAACGGGCTGGGGCCGCAAAAGATACAATATCCATTCTTGTTGATGCTATAGATCCAACCAAGGTGTTGAAGGTCGGATCGCAGCTGAGCCCTGATCTTAGGGGGAGGCTCGTGGAGTTTCTTAAAGCTAATTTGGATGTATTTGCATGGTCTCACGAAGACATGATTGGGATCGACCCCAATGTGATGTGTCATAGACTCAATCTTGATCCTAACAAAAAGGGAGTGCGGCAGAAAAGAAGACCAATAAGTGGAGAGCGAGTCGAGGCCCTCAAGGAGGAGGTAGATAGGTTGCTCGAGGTCGGGCTCGTCAAGGAATCATTCTATCCTGATTGGCTCGCTAATCCTGTCCTTGTGAAGAAACCAAATGGCAAGTGGAGGACGTGCGTGGATTTTACTGACCTCAACAAGCATTGCCCAAAAGATAGTTTCCCACTTCCAAGGATTGATCAGTTGGTAGATGCAACAGCGGGCCACGCACTCCTCAGCTTCATGGATGCTTATTCTGGGTACAACCAGATACCCATGTATGGCCCCAATCAGAAGCACACTTCGTTTATCACAGATAGGGGTCTCTATTGCTACATTGGGATGCCATTTGGCCTCCTCAATGCGGGTGCCACTTATCAAAGGCTCGTCAATATGATGTTTGCGAAGCAAATTTGGAAAACAATGGAGGTCTATGTAGACGACATGCTCGTAAAGTCTAAGGAAGCTGGGGATCATGTAGACCACCTCGCAGAAATGTTTAGCATATTGAGAAAGTACAGAATGAAACTCAATCCCCAGAAGTGTGTTTTTGGGGTCGAATCTGGGAAGTTCTTGGGGTTCATTGTTAATTACAGAGGAATTGAGGCTAATCCAGCCAAGATAAAAGCTTTGATGGAAATGAGGTCGCCTAAGAATGTTAAGGAGGTACAGAGTCTAACTGGAAGGATCGCAGCATTGAATCAGTTTGTTTCCAAATCATCTGATAAGTGTCATGAGTTCTTTAAAGCGATCAAGAAGGTGGGAAAAAATTTTGAATGGACCCCTGAGTGCGAGGAGGCTTTTCAGAGAATAAAGGAACATCTGGGCTCGCCCCACTACTTTCTAAGCCCAAGGAAGATGAAGTTCTTATTGTTTATTTAGCTGTTTCAGAATATGCCATCAGTGCTGTCCTCATTTGCGAGGAAGGAAAGGTTCAGTTCCCTGTTTACTACGTTAGTAAGAGGTTGCTAGATGCTGAGACTCGCTATACTAGTATGGAGAAGCTCGCCTATGCTTTGGTGTTGTCTTCGCGAAAGTTGAGGCCTTATTTTCAGGCTCATAGCATTCAGGTTCGCACTGCATATCCATTGAGGCAAGTAATGCACAAACCCAAGGCCTCAGGCAGACTTTTAAAGTGGACCATAGAGTTGAGCCAGTTTGATATCGAATACAAGCCTCGAGGTGCAATAAAGGGGCAAGCGTTAGCGGATTTCATATTAGAATTTCCTTCCCAATCTGAGGAAGATGCCTGGGCTCTCGTAGCGATCCCAGAAGTGGTTGACCCCAAACTCAAAAATGAAAATTCAGCCTCGTGGTGGGAGTTATATGTTGACGGGGCATCTAACAAAGAAGGAGCCAGGGCTGGGATTGAGCTCGTTACGCCTGAGGGTCGCAAGCTGAGCAGTGCTATGCACTTCACCTTCGAGGCCTCTAATAATGCAGCTGAGTATGAGGCTCTCATAATTGGCCTCAAGCTTGCAATAAAAATGAAGGTAGAGAATCTTAATGCTTACAGCGATTCTATGTTAGTCACGGGCCATGTTGGATGCGGATGGCAAGCGAGGGGACCCCAGATTGAGCTATACCTAAAGTGTGTTCAAAGGCTTATGAAGTCATTCAAGCAAGTAAATGTGGAGTTTATCAGGAGGGCAAAGAATCAAGGAGCAGATGCCCTCGCAAAAATGGGCTCGCGACGCGAGGCTACTTTACTTGGGATTATCCCCTTGGAAATTCAGAGTAAGCCTAGTGTTCCAGAGGAGAGTGTTATGGAAATATTTAGCCAAGGGCCGACATGGATGACCCCCATATGTGAGTATGTTAATAATGGGGTTCTGCCTCAAGAAAAGAAAGAAGCGAGGAAGATAAAATATCAGGCAGCTCGTTATGTGATTTATGACGACGTGCTATACCGAAGAGGATTTAACACCCCGCTCTTGAGGTGTGTGGATGGTGAAGAATGCAATTACATATTAAGGGAGGTCCATGAGGGAATATGTGGCAATCACTCGGGGGGTAGTTCCCTAGCTCATAAAATTCTGCGACAAGGGTACTTCTGGCCTACATTAAAAAGAGATGCTTTTGAGTTCGCTAGGAGATGTGATAAATGTCAGAGATATGCAAATTTCAGTAATGCTCCGGTTGCTCACCTCACCTCGCTGATGAGCCCTTGGCCCTTTGCTATGTGAGGAATAGATCTTATTGGCGAACTCCCTAAAGCTAAGGGAGGAGTAAAGTATGCAGTCGTGGCTGTGGACTATTTCACTAAGTGGGCCGAGGCCGAGCCTCTTGCCACCATCACGGCCAAAAAATTAAAGGACTTCGTGTACAGGGCAATTGTGTGTCGCTATGGGATCCCATATCAGCTTATTTCAGATAATGGAAAGCAATTTGATAGCAAGGAGATGAAAGAATTCTGTGAGAGTTTGGGAATCAAGAAAAGTTTCTCTGCTGTGAGTCACCCTCAGACAAATGGGCAAACTAAGGCCATCAACAAAATACTCAAGCATACCCTTAAAGCTAACTGGGAGGAAAGTAAGGGTAGTTGGCCCGAGGAGTTGGCAAAGGTCTTGTGGTCATACAACACGACCCCAAGATCCACCACAGGTGAAACTCCATTTTCTTTGACATATGGGTGCGAGGCAATGGTGCCTGTTGAGGTGGGCTTAGGTTCGTTCAGAAGAGAACACTACGACCCTGAAGCTAACGAGGTCAATCACAGGCTGTATTTGGATATGATACAAGAGTCAAGGGATGAGGCTCAGTTGAGGCTCGCACCTTATCAAAGATGAGCTGCAAGGTACTATAATGGGAAGGTTCGTGTGCCACATCTTCGCATGGGGGACTTGGTGCTTAGGAGAGTGATGCCTAACACTAAGGTCTCGTCTCATGGGGTCTTTGGAGCCAATTGGGAAGGGCCCTATAAATTAAGTTTATGGTGTCATCAATGAAGGGACCTATTATCTAACTGATATGGATGATAAGGTCATGCCACGAGCTTGGAATGCAGAACATTTGAGGAAATACTATCAGTAAAAGCTTCGCTCCTGGTGGTCCCTATCTACTACTACTTAGCATGAATAAATTCATATAAAGTACTCGGGGGGTAGTGATCATATAGACACCTCATCGTTATGATGTATTGAAAGTTGGGCTTCGTCCCTAGTATTTATATATATGAAGTTTGTTCTCCAAGAAGTTGTGCAATTTTGTTCTTTTGTTAGTATTTTAAATTTTTTAGGACTAGGCCAGCACAGCGTATGTGAGGCCGAACACCCCTTAGGTCAATGAGGTCGCAAGCGTGCACTTACTGCGACCTGAGGGCATGTCTTCGAAGTCTAGTTCAAAAGTATCTCCTTAAAGAAGTTCAAAGTTTAAAGTAAAAAGGTGCGACCTCCATCTCCGGATCGTGTCTACAACCTCGCAAGGAAGGCATCACATGTCTTGATTCCAAAGAGATGGGGTACACCTTGAAGTTAAGCAAATTGAAAAGAAAACGTTACAAGGGAAGCTTGGCAGTTGCAGTTTAATATTTCAGAGACATAAAGAATGGAAGCATTTTATGAAGCTAAAGCAAGTATAAGATATTATATGAAGAAACGAGGAGAGAATTATGTAAAAAGTTAAAGTCGAAGTTAATGGGTCGCTACGCGAGCCTAACAGAGTTATCACAAAATTACCAAAAGAATATTACATTGTGCGAGACATTCAAAGGGTGTCCGCATCCCTAGTTCAAAGATATCAAAATAAATTATGCAGCAGGTTCAGTGGGTTTATCTTGGCTAGCAGGTTCAGTAGGCTTCTTCTGACTGGCGGCATCAGCCTTAGCAGCCTCGCTAGCGGTCCTGGCCGCCTCCTTCGCATCCTCTTCTGCAATTTCCTTACAAAGGTCGGCTGCGAACTCAGCATTACCAGGATCGAGCTGCGACCAGTCGAAGTGAGGAACCTTTATGATGAAATGCTTCATGAACTCAGCTTGGGCAGCCTCTTCGATATCTTCTTGGTTGAGTTGGGCAGCAGCGAGCTCCTTATTCAATTTGTCCAGCTCCTCCACGTGTTTTTTGTTCAACTCCTCCTCATGATGCTCTGCCTCAGTTAAGGACCTATGGAGGGCTGCCTTTTTATCATTAACTTTTTTGAGTTCGGACTGGAGGGTCGCTGTTTCAGTCTGGAGGACTCGCTTGTAGTTCTCCATCAGCAATTTCTTCTCCTCTTCAGCCTTGGCCTTTAGTGATTTCACCTCTTTCACCAACCTCTCGTTAGTAGAAACAACACATCTCAACTCTCGAAGATGAGAGGCTTGGCGGATAAAACCCTCAGCCAGACACTTGGAGACGACCTCAGAGTTTTCTATTAACTCAGCCCCTACCCACTCAGTACACTCTACTTCAGTAGCGTGAGTATATCCATGCTTCGCATACAAATGATGCACTGGCGTCGTGTCTACAGGTTTTGTGACCTGGGGCTGGGGACCACTCTTGTGTTTCTTGGAGATGTGTTGCTCAGGGTTGGCTTGAGAAGGTTGAGAACCGACCCCGGCGTTAAATGATGGAGGAGGAGGAGGGAGATCGTTTTTCTTCTTTGAAGGGGTGGTAGCTGGATTCTCAACAGGGGTCTCTTTATTCTTTGCATAGAAAGGAGGTCTGCGACTTCTGCCTGACATACCTACAAAAAGGGGAGAGGAAAGCAGTTAGAGATAATTATTATAAAAGGTGAAGATGCGAATCAATAAAGACAGTTAATATAAAGAAGTTATTGAACTACAGTAGTAAAAATATTCTCACTCTCAGTAACTACAACTTTAGAGGACGAGGCATTGTCTCGTGTTTTTCTTTTTCGTGAAGCCTTCCTCGTTTTTGAAGGCCCCACTTCAGAGGGTAATCTCACTCCTTCTTTCAGAAATTTACACTCGATTAAGTTTTCTATGGTAAGGAGAGTACAGATATTCCGTTTCTCGCGAGAAGTCTTTTTGATCACATCGTCAGCACGTTGTTTCTCCTCGCCTTTAAGAACAGTTCGTACTTTGCCAACTACAAGGTCATTAAAGTAATGTTAAATCATAAAGTAGTTAAGAAGATGAAAGAGGAGGGTAAAAAGAGCGCTTTTGTACCTGGGAGATAATTGAACGAGGTCTTCACTCGTGGAACCTCGTGGACATAGAGATAAGGCCCATTCCATAAGCCCGCATTGCTCGGGGCGCTGTGGTATAGGTCCTTCTTATTGAACTCAGGCCAGACATAAAAATATACATATCCAAAGTCTGAGGCCCCACATCGCTTCAGTTGAAAAAAATAACCCATTGTTCTCGCGTCCAATTTGGGGTATCCAAGCTTGTGGTAGAGAACATATAAAGCGATCATGGCCCTATAGCCGTTGGGGTTGATTTGAATTGGAGCTAAGTGGTATGTCTCACAGACATCTCTTATGAAGGGGTGAAGTGGAGAGGAGATGCCGATTTTCATCATTTCAGATGTCAAAACCATGTGAGGCACTCTGCCACCGTTTTCCTTATAATTGAAGCGATAGCATCGCATTGAGGGTTTGGGGAGAACTATTTTTCCTTCAGGTCTAAATGTGTTAACAGTCTTCGCCAAGGACTCTGAGTCCAAGGTCGTTGAAAGATCTCTGCAGGCCAGAATGCGAGGCTGGCCTGGTTTCATTTTGGAGCCCGGTGGGATGTCCTCAGGGTGAGGTCCCCCAACATAAATGGTACCCTCTAGCTCGGGTTGAGGGGTTGGTTTGTAAGGTTCTGGAGAGGCTTCAGGCACATAGTTATAATCTTCAAAATTAACGATTCTGGTTACTTCATCGAGGCCACCGTCATCGGAGGTAGGTTCCTCGTAATCAGAGTCATCAGAGTTGGCTTCGTTATCACCTCCACCTTCGATCTCATAGTAAGCATGGCCAAGAGAGTCTATTGAAGATGTGCTGGTAAGTATTATGGGGCTTATGTTGAGAAGGTTCTTATCAAGGGGAGAGAGAAGTTTGGGGACGGTAGCAAAGAATTCCTGCCCTTTCTTCAGTAGTTTGTCGACTTCGCCTTGAACTGAAGAAGGGAGAGCAGCTGTGGATGCTGGGTCTATCAAGTTTGAGGGGATCTCAACGGATTGGCTCTGCGAGGTGGAGGGTCGCCGTGTTCTCCATGTTGTTAGAGGGGTTTCTCTGGTGAATTCCTCCTGTGACCATTGAGGGTCCATATATAGTTTGAAAGAGTTGTCGCTTGCGCTTACAGCCTTGGCGATATTCGCAGCAGCTTGCTCGCTAATAGAAATGTGTGGAAGAGGTGAAGGAGTCCTTGAGCTATCGTTAGACATCTGAAAAGATTATGAGGTATTAGTGTGTGCACTTACAGAATATCAAAGGAGATAAAAGAAGAAAAAGAATTCAATATATAGGAGGCTCTATGTGTTCTCACTTCGCACACGAAGAATAGGGGGTCGCGCAACTACTCTATTTGTGAGATCATATATCTACATACTAAGGGGGTCATGTTCTCTAGTTTAGCGAGGCAAGGCTCGTAGCATGAAATTGAGTGTGTAGGGTCACAGTTAATTGGGCTCGGGTCGCATACAATTATCAACATATATCTACGAAATTTTAAGCTATAAATGCATTGAAATGAAGAACAAGAGAGAGAAGCTTACTTTTTGATGAAGAAAAGATGAAGATCTTGAGAAAGTTTGGCCTCGTTCTTGATGGAAAGCGAGCTGAGTCTTTGTTTGATCCAGGAGCAAATTGGCAGCACTTCGGTATGTTGTTAATAAGGAAAGTGACAAATGATTTGAAATTTGGGGATTATATAGTGGTTAGGAGAGAGAAGGATGCGTAACACGTGTCATCATCTCAGCAGCCATGAACGGATCTCGAGACGTGACAGCTGTTAGCAGCTATTCGAATTCATTGGGCCTGCGATGAGAGCCCAAAGGAGTAATTGATGATGGGCCTTGGCCTCGCATTTTAATTTTGCTGGGAAGACTCTTAGTCCACCTCGCATTTCTAATGGCAATGTGGACTCGGGGGGTAGTTGTTATGCCCGAATTTGGCATAAGTCCTAAACAGTCCTAATGGGCTAGAATATCAGTACATCTCACATAATGGGCCTAGGAATGAGGAATGGGTCATTAAAGTCCGCCATCGTATGAAGATTCATCACATTATTTTGTACAGCAGGATCGCTAGCGAGCCCTAGAGTGCGGGTTGCAGTTTATGGGGTCTAGCGAGGCCTAGAGGTCTAGCGTGTCCTAGAGCATGTTTACTACAAAGGCTTATGGGCAGGCCCAGCGAGGTCGCGTAAGTAGTTTATCTCCACAAAAACGAGGATCGCCTCGCATGGTCAGGCCCATCGAGGTCGCATGCGAGGTCATCTAGTCAGTTTCGCCAATAATTATAATTATAGCACCATGCTAGCTGTGGGTTTCTCTTTAATGGGCCATGGGGCATGAGCAGTATGAATGGGTAAAATACAGCCCAAGGAGACGACTAGTGGATTTGGGCCAAGTCGAGCCCATAGAAACCCTAGCCCGTCTATGTAATAACCCTAACTCTAGCAATACTACAGTGATCCCATGAATAGTAATTTTGAGGATTTAGAGAAATGGTATGTAGGTACTCTGCAATGGAAACAGAAAATGAATAAACAGAAACCATACTAGTAATGTACACTGAAATTAAGTGACTCGAAATGACGATGGATTTCAGAAATTCCTAAATATGGATTTTTGAGGATTTTGACTTCCAAAGAGCTTCTATTGGATCTTAAGGGGCATGGAAATATTATAAGAATTATATATTGAGGGATTAGAGAATTTAGATTAAACCAGGGGATTTTTAAGTTAAGAGAATACCAAAGGAATTTGGAATGTTAAATGATTTCAGAACCACTGAGATAATGAGGTATATTCGAGACGAACCACAATTAGACGAGTATGGAAACCAAGCAACCAATATTAGTGATATAACAAGGATACATACCACATTATGTTATTCAAGATTATTAGCATTATAAGTAGGAAATCAAAATGGGATTTATTGAATCATCAAAGTGGTGTCATTAGCCATTAACTTGTTTTTAAGGGTAAATTAGTAACTTTGCAAGGTGTTAACCACAAAATATCTTTCCAAGCTTCCATAACACTCTAGATTAAGCAAGAGTAAGATGAGATAAGATCAAAACAAAAGCAAGAAACTCTCCCCCATCCATTATCATCATTTTCGGCCAAAAAGACAGCAGGTTGGTAAATCGAACATAACTCCTTCGTTTCTCAGCCGAATTTCGTGTTCTTTAGCTTTTTGGAAAGCCCATGAGATGCTCTACAACTTTCATTTAGAAGCCTCCTCCAGAAAACGTAGGTAAGACCTTCGTTTTTGCGATTCTTTCAGCTGAGTGAATAGTAACTTCGAATTTTTAACTTTGTTTTAATGGCTCCTTTAGTTAATCCAAGCTAATTCAAGGTTGTTCAAGGTGTGCCCAAGGATTATTAAGGATTATTAAGTGTTCTTCAAGCTTCAAAGAGGTATAACAACCCTTGCCCTTTTGTGTTTATGATGGATATTGTTATGTTTAGTGATTAAGGGGTATAATGGTTATGTTTATGATGTTATAAGTGTTTGTAAGTGATTTAAAGTTGAATATGGAGGTGTTTGGAATTGTAACCATGGCTGGTAATGAAGACCACATGGTGTAGGTGATGATTATGGTGTTTGATGATGGTTTTGGAGTGGTGAAATTTTGGAAAGTATGAAATTACAGCAGTTATAATGTCCGATTTTCGTTAGAAGGAAATCTGCCCTGTTTTTAGCAACTGTGCACACACGGTAGGTTACTGTCCAGCACACTAAGGGACCATGAGATGATAGAGCTTAGTTCATAGATCGTTTTGATATAAGGTGCGTTAAAATCTGATGAACGGTTTAGGAGAAAAGTCAGTTTTAGTGAAAGGTGTTCGAAAACCGAGAAACCGTAATTGTATCAACTTTGAGGCTATGATCAACCTACTTAGACATTTTTAAAAATTATGAAACTTTGGGATAATATGGTAGGTTAGTCAAAGAGACATTACCAGTTGACCTTGTAGTAAAAGTCGAAATCTATAATTCATGGGGATTTTTACAGTTAAGGGTGGTCGTTAGGGGAAATGGTGAAAACCCCTGAAACTTCGATTGAGCTTATAAATGGTTAAGTTCTTGAACCTTTGGGATAATAATAATACGTTAGGCATATATTGAAGTATCAAGGGTAATGTTATACAAGAGTGTAGTGAGTAAGAGATGTGATATTCTAATGACGGTCCTTTTTGTGTTTATAGAAACTCCGGAAGAGGGACCAGCCTTACTGTCAGGATACAGGAACCGAGGCAAGATCTTTTCTATCCCTACTTGGAAATTATTTATCTTCAAAGAAACTTGATTTCATGAAATATATATATGTGATGCTATTGTTACTATATTGTTAAGAAATGGTTTTCCTCGATTATTGATGTAAAAAGGGAAGGTATATGAGTATGGTATGAATATGGATATGAGTATGAGATGGATATGAATATACATAGAGATGATTATGCATGAAGTGAACATGCCTTATGATTAAGGGAATATGAAAGAATGGTATCAGTTGTTATCCAGGGTTATATGGTTTATAATACTATATTAAAAATATTCTTTTTGGTGTTAGTGGTATTATAAATATTATTTGATTATTAATTACTACTTTTTAAGTAGATGGAATATGTTATGGATATAAAAGCATATTTAAATTCTTGAATATAAAAGAGATGTCTGAATCATAATCAAAGTATTATGTTATGAATATATTTTACAGAAATAATGTGCAAGAATGGAAATGTGAAATGGTGTTGATAAATTGAATAATGATCTTATAACAAGGGGGATTAGCAACAAATTTGCATAAGAGGCTATGTCAGGGCTGTGTGCGACATAGTCTAGTATTCATGATTCGGCACGAAGATGCCAAGGGAGGATGTTATGCAGGTGGCCTTCCTCCAGGAGGATGTTATGCAGGTGGCCTTCCTCCAGGGATGATGTTATGCAGGTGGCCTTCATTCCTTCTACTAGTAGTAAACAGAGAGCGGATACGGTCAGGCGACTGATCATCGTCCTACGTATCTGGCGCCAGTATATATCCCCAAAACTTGAAAGAAAGAATTGAAAATGGTTTTCAGATTTCTATAACTGAAAACAGAAAGGTGATATGAAACGATGAAATTATTGATATAGATGAAGAGAAACTGATTTTATATTAATTTATAAAATTACTGTACAGGAGGGAAATGAGAAGATGATAGTGAGAGATTTACTCAAGTATTTATATTATTTTAAAATATTACACTAAAAGGGTATATTGGTTGTTATAATATTTAAGAAGAGAAACTGATACTGTATTACCTTAGATTTCTTTCTTATAATAGTAAGTGGATGATGTATTATTAAATAAGAGTTTTACTCTTCCTTAAAGTTTATAAATTGGTTACTACTTACATATGTATATACATGTATACTTGGTTACATTTTAAATTCTAGTTTTCAATATTATCTTGCTGAGCTATTATAGCTCACTCTTGCTACTTATCTATATACAGCTAGGTATGCCCATACTACGCAGAACGCCCCGCAAGAGGGTAAGGGAAAGGCGACCTTCTGAGAGCTCGTTAGCATCAATTCCCGAGGTAGATGACCATCGCAAGGGGTTTAGTGGGCTTATGTATATTAAGTGTGTAAGTTTGAAAGATTGTAATAAATTTGGTTGTTGAAATGCTTCTTGTAGAAGCATCACTCAACAATGTACTGAAGTATGATTCTGGGTTGTAATAACTTTTTAATTCTAAACTCTTATTATGGTGAATGTTGTTCTCTGAGCATATGACTGGTGTGTGTGTGTGTGTATTACTGTGGGGTCAATTGCATAAGTATTAATTATAAAAAAAAAAAACCCAAGAGATATTGAATTTGAATGGAAGTTGGTTCGTGATGGCCCAAATTCATGACCCCGGATTTGGGGCTGTCACAGTTTGGTATCAGAGCTTAGAGTCATAATGCTCAGGAACAAGAGTGATAATAATAAATATATTATTAATAATAGAAATTTTGAACTCACATCGAGTTCAAAGAGGGGTTTATCGAACGAAGCGTTTATTCTAAGTAGTAATTATAATTTTATAGATTATTGCTAATAAAGGTTATTATGCCAAAAGTGTTAAGTTTATGTAGCACACGAGATCGATATGAAAAAGGGGAATACTTGATGTATCGGGAAGTGTACGTTAGATAACCTCGTGAGTAATTCCAGGGTGATTCATCATCTCTTATTCAAAAGGGGCCGGTATCTTTTCAAAACTTTTTGGTATCCTTGAAATGTGTTTCAAAATTTTATTAGTCAAAATATTCCTCTAAGATTATTTTTGGAAGATGGTATTTATCATTGTGATTTAAATTTTCCTCTATATTTCTTATTCCAACTAAGAGGAACAACCATATATGTATACACAAGGACAATCTGTCTGTGTGATAGAAAGTCGGAGGGGACGCCCTCACTTGTGTGACGTACGGTTCTTCCATCATATTGATTTCTCAAATATCCTTTTGTTTCAAATAAAAGTTATTTAAAACTCTTAATTTTATAAATTATTGTGGAACCCTTGCTTGTTTCTGGGTTCGTTTCAATTCAAAGTTTCCTAAATTCTATCAATTGTTTCGAATATAGAAGATTTCAGTAAAGGATGGGATAATGGAAGCAAAGTTTAGAGTATACGTGATTATACGAGGAAACTCGAGATTTCAAGGGAAATTTCAATAAGAGATAATTAGAGTTAGAAGCGTTTCGATATAAAAGAGGGAGGAATTTCGTGAGAAGAAATGGGTATATTTGAGGACTAGTGAGATAAAATAATATGAGAAATTTTAAGGTATAATTGAGATTTACTATTGAGAGTAAGGTGTATTTTGAGGGAAAAGTTAGAATGAGGATAAACAAAGGAAGTGGGGATAATTAATGAAGTTTATGTATTTTGCCTAATTTTATCGTATTTTGATATTAAATGTTGAGATTCAAGAATATTGATGTATATAAGGTGATTGACTTAAATGAAAAGGTTATTGTGCTAAAGGTGATACGCTTAATTGATAAAGTTGAGTTGAGAATATTATGGTATATAAATGAGTTAACTAGTGATATAATTGTGTATATGAGAATGATGTATATTATACCCTAAATTGGGTGATTAAAGAAGGATATTGTTATATACAGAATCATGCCGCCTAAGCGTAATAATAGAGCAAATGCAAAGGAAAATGAGAGAGATGAAGGAAGACGAAATAGACAGAATGAAAATGCTTATAACGAACAAAATCAGATGGGGCGAGAAAGTAAGAAAAGGAGATGTGAGGGTCAGAAAGGAGGTTCAAGCGAAGAAAGTTACTTTAACAAGGTTGGTAAGGGACAAAAATCTCAGTTTGTGGGAAAGACAGGGAGTAACAAGACTGTTAGTGAGACGGTGAATCAGGGTGGTAGATCCACAAGAACCTTTCAGTCTAATCAATCTCGAACACCATTTCCAGACTGTAACACGTGTGGTAGGAAGCATACGGGAGTGTGTAGGAGGTCGAAAGTAACTTGCTTTAAGTGCGGACAGAAAGGACACTATTATAATCAGTGCACATCAACTGACAAGATTGATATCAAGTGTTATCAATGTGGGAAACTAGGACACTTTGCTAGAGATTGTCGTTCCGGTGGGTCATCTGCGCCGGGACAAAGTATGACTGTTTCAAATAAACCTACTGCCAGAGTGTACAACATAACTTTAGGAGAAGCATTGAAAAAGCCGGATACAGATGCAGGTGAAATATTTTCTTTAATTATTTACACATGTAAGTATAAATGTTTGGTTAGGGATCGACTTGGTCAATGAATAGTGTAGGTAGGTTGACAATCTAGATAAGGAAAATCAGTATCTGTTAGGGGCCAGGAAATTCTATGCAACGGAGAATAAGTATTTTGAGAAAAGCACAAACTTGATTAGATACGAACAGGAAATATATATTATAGATAGTATTTTCTTACAATTGTTTCAAGGAATCTTATTCTAGTCAGATTTCTGGAGGATTTTACAGAGACAGGATATAACAAGATTGAAGTGTTCATATTTTATGTCATGATAGAGATCAAAATACAGATAAACCATAGTGAGATACACTACCATGTAAGGAAAGGCCAAAGTGGTGGCCGAGGTACTAGTAAAAAGGGAGGAGAATGAGGAGATAAAATAGAACGATTAAGTACAGGAAGAGATTAGTAAGGGAAGATAATGAAAAGCACTACTATTGATAAGCTAAATGGCATGTTGATGAATGACAAGCAAGTTTATGATGGTGTATTTTTGCGCAAACAAGATAGAGATACTATGAAGGAAAAAGGATGGAGAAATTGGTATAGAACTTAGAAGATGTGGATGAAAAAGGTATCTATGGACATTTTCAACGTGATTCCGGGACGGAATCCTTTTAAGGGGGGAATGATGTAATAACCCTAACTCTAGCAATACTACAGTGATCCCATGAATAGTAATTTTGAGGATTTAGAGAAATGGTATGTAGGTACTCTGCAATGGAAACAGAAAATGAATAAACAGAAACCATACTAGTAATGTACACTGAAATTAAGTGACTCGAAATGACGATGGATTTCAGAAATTCCTAAATATGGATTTTTGAGGATTTTGACTTCCAAAGAGCTTCTATTGGATCTTAAGGGGCATGGAAATATTATAAGAATTATATATTGAGGGATTAGAGAATTTAGATTAAACCAGGGGATTTTTAAGTTAAGAGAATACCAAAGGAATTTGGAATGTTAAATGATTTCAGAACCACTGAGATAATGAGGTATATTCGAGACGAACCACAATTAGACGAGTATGGAAACCAAGCAACCAATATTAGTGATATAACAAGGATACATACCACATTATGTTATTCAAGATTATTAGCATTATAAGTAGGAAATCAAAATGGGATTTATTGAATCATCAAAGTGGTGTCATTAGCCATTAACTTGTTTTTAAGGGTAAATTAGTAACTTTGCAAGGTGTTAACCACAAAATATCTTTCCAAGCTTCCATAACACTCTAGATTAAGCAAGAGTAAGATGAGATAAGATCAAAACAAAAGCAAGAAACTCTCCCCCATCCATTATCATCATTTTCGGCCAAAAAGACAGCAGGTTGGTAAATCGAACATAACTCCTTCGTTTCTCAGCCGAATTTCGTGTTCTTTAGCTTTTTGGAAAGCCCATGAGATGCTCTACAACTTTCATTTAGAAGCCTCCTCCAGAAAACGTAGGTAAGACCTTCGTTTTTGCGATTCTTTCAGCTGAGTGAATAGTAACTTCGAATTTTTAACTTTGTTTTAATGGCTCCTTTAGTTAATCCAAGCTAATTCAAGGTTGTTCAAGGTGTGCCCAAGGATTATTAAGGATTATTAAGTGTTCTTCAAGCTTCAAAGAGGTATAACAACCCTTGCCCTTTTGTGTTTATGATGGATATTGTTATGTTTAGTGATTAAGGGGTATAATGGTTATGTTTATGATGTTATAAGTGTTTGTAAGTGATTTAAAGTTGAATATGGAGGTGTTTGGAATTGTAACCATGGCTGGTAATGAAGACCACATGGTGTAGGTGATGATTATGGTGTTTGATGATGGTTTTGGAGTGGTGAAATTTTGGAAAGTATGAAATTACAGCAGTTATAATGTCCGATTTTCGTTAGAAGGAAATCTGCCCTGTTTTTAGCAACTGTGCACACACGGTAGGTTACTGTCCAGCACACTAAGGGACCATGAGATGATAGAGCTTAGTTCATAGATCGTTTTGATATAAGGTGCGTTAAAATCTGATGAACGGTTTAGGAGAAAAGTCAGTTTTAGTGAAAGGTGTTCGAAAACCGAGAAACCGTAATTGTATCAACTTTGAGGCTATGATCAACCTACTTAGACATTTTTAAAAATTATGAAACTTTGGGATAATATGGTAGGTTAGTCAAAGAGACATTACCAGTTGACCTTGTAGTAAAAGTCGAAATCTATAATTCATGGGGATTTTTACAGTTAAGGGTGGTCGTTAGGGGAAATGGTGAAAACCCCTGAAACTTCGATTGAGCTTATAAATGGTTAAGTTCTTGAACCTTTGGGATAATAATAATACGTTAGGCATATATTGAAGTATCAAGGGTAATGTTATACAAGAGTGTAGTGAGTAAGAGATGTGATATTCTAATGACGGTCCTTTTTGTGTTTATAGAAACTCCGGAAGAGGGACCAGCCTTACTGTCAGGATACAGGAACCGAGGCAAGATCTTTTCTATCCCTACTTGGAAATTATTTATCTTCAAAGAAACTTGATTTCATGAAATATATATATGTGATGCTATTGTTACTATATTGTTAAGAAATGGTTTTCCTCGATTATTGATGTAAAAAGGGAAGGTATATGAGTATGGTATGAATATGGATATGAGTATGAGATGGATATGAATATACATAGAGATGATTATGCATGAAGTGAACATGCCTTATGATTAAGGGAATATGAAAGAATGGTATCAGTTGTTATCCAGGGTTATATGGTTTATAATACTATATTAAAAATATTCTTTTTGGTGTTAGTGGTATTATAAATATTATTTGATTATTAATTACTACTTTTTAAGTAGATGGAATATGTTATGGATATAAAAGCATATTTAAATTCTTGAATATAAAAGAGATGTCTGAATCATAATCAAAGTATTATGTTATGAATATATTTTACAGAAATAATGTGCAAGAATGGAAATGTGAAATGGTGTTGATAAATTGAATAATGATCTTATAACAAGGGGGATTAGCAACAAATTTGCATAAGAGGCTATGTCAGGGCTGTGTGCGACATAGTCTAGTATTCATGATTCGGCACGAAGATGCCAAGGGAGGATGTTATGCAGGTGGCCTTCCTCCAGGAGGATGTTATGCAGGTGGCCTTCCTCCAGGGATGATGTTATGCAGGTGGCCTTCATTCCTTCTACTAGTAGTAAACAGAGAGCGGATACGGTCAGGCGACTGATCATCGTCCTACGTATCTGGCGCCAGTATATATCCCCAAAACTTGAAAGAAAGAATTGAAAATGGTTTTCAGATTTCTATAACTGAAAACAGAAAGGTGATATGAAACGATGAAATTATTGATATAGATGAAGAGAAACTGATTTTATATTAATTTATAAAATTACTGTACAGGAGGGAAATGAGAAGATGATAGTGAGAGATTTACTCAAGTATTTATATTATTTTAAAATATTACACTAAAAGGGTATATTGGTTGTTATAATATTTAAGAAGAGAAACTGATACTGTATTACCTTAGATTTCTTTCTTATAATAGTAAGTGGATGATGTATTATTAAATAAGAGTTTTATTCTTCCTTAAAGTTTATAAATTGGTTACTGCTTACATATGTATATACATGTATACTTGGTTACATTTTAAATTCTAGTTTTCAATATTATCTTGCTGAGCTATTATAGCTCACTCTTGCTACTTATCTATATACAGCTAGGTATGCCCATACTACGCAGAACGCCCCGCAAGAGGGTAAGGGAAAGGCGACCTTCTGAGAGCTCGTTAGCATCAATTCCCGAGGTAGATGACCATCGCAAGGGGTTTAGTGGGCTTATGTATATTAAGTGTGTAAGTTTGAAAGATTGTAATAAATTTGGTTGTTGAAATGCTTCTTGTAGAAGCATCACTCAACAATGTACTGAAGTATGATTCTGGGTTGTAATAACTTTTTAATTCTAAACTCTTATTATGGTGAATGTTGTTCTCTGAGCATATGACTGGTGTGTGTGTGTGTGTATTACTGTGGGGTCAATTGCATAAGTATTAATTATAAAAAAAAAAAACCCAAGAGATATTGAATTTGAATGGAAGTTGGTTCGTGATGGCCCAAATTCATGACCCCGGATTTGGGGCTGTCACAGTCTAGGTAACTTCTTCTCCAAGAGAACTACGTATGGCTTGATCCATATAAATAGGGTACGTAGGCATCTTGTAAAGATTTGAGAAACAGTTCACCACTGAAAATCAATAGACAAGAGCAGCCACAATCATTCACCAATCACCTCCGTGTTCTTCGTGTTCATAGGAGAATATCCGTATTTTTCTCCGTAAATCCAACAACCTCCAAAATATTGTTATACAATATTCTCCCTATAACAGTATAATATAAGAGCTTGGCAAATTAGTTCGAAAAGCACTTGTGTTTTTTTAAATGTTGTCCAACAGCCTTAAATGAAAAACACAAAAGTGTTTATATAGTGAACGAAAGCATCTAAATTAAACAAACAAAAACCAACGGTCTTGACTCAAAGTCTCATGAATTTGTTATTAGACTATATAATTCAAAACCAACGTTCATGAAAACCAACGTTTATAAAAACAACATTTAGAAAACATGTGAGGATTGAAAAGAATGATATTGTTTAAGAACAAACGTTCATATTAGAGAGAAGACACGGAAAATAGAGTTTATTGTGGAATAAAATGTTTAGGAAAGAAACTCCTATTAATTAGGAATTAAACGAGATATATGTGTATAAATATGTATGAAACGATTTTGAAATTAGATAAGCCCATATAGATATTTATACGTTCTATGTACTGATAGAGTCCTTACAAACTATACATCTTAATAGATCTTCACGAAAATAGGATTCATACTCTTTCTGGACTTTGAACTGATGAGCCTTGCCAGCTTGTTATTGTCTATATAGAACAAATATCCAGCCAACTTGTTGCTAAGCCTTATTTTGATATAAAATTTTAAATTTACTAAAGCCTGCAAAAAAAAGTTAGTCCAATACATTTCATCAGCTTTCTACTAATGTGTCATCATCAAAATCTCAGGATTCCAATCTTCCCATTTTTTATGATTACACATCAATTTTTTAGGAAAATATAAAAACACCCCCCACTAATCTTATAATCCTGTAATGAGTAGGATATTCAACTAATATATAAATCCTGCAAGTACTTAAACTAAGTAAACACATATATCAAACTTAAACAGTAATTCTAGTACAAAAATTGCCATATGCATCTGTTAAAAAGGTCATTTGCGTCTGTTTTCAGCAGACGCGTATGGAGGAGTCACATAAAGTATAAAGTATTTGCGTCTGTTCCGCAACAGACGTATATAGGTATTTGCGTCTGTTCTCAACAAACGTATAAAATTGGAGAACATACGCATAAAGTATTGTTGATACGATATATAAGTCTGATCCCTTATGGGTATCGGTCCATTTAAATAAGCTCAATAACGGGAAATATTATAGAGGAGGAAAATCATTACAACTAGGTGACTTGCTCCTAAATAATAGGAGTATTGTTTTAACTAGAACTCTATTCGGAGAAGGTAATGGATCCTAATAGAACTACGTGGACTTGATTCTTTATAAATATAAAGATACGTAGGCAACTTGGGGGATCTGACACCCGATATTCTGGAGGCTCTCCTAGAATAAACTCTCAAGTTTAGTCTAACCCTAATCTCCTCCATTAACAGCCATGATTATATCTACTTAAATCTCTATACGAATAACCCTTTTTTATGATGCCCGTCTATGACGAAAATCGGCATCAACATTTGGCACCGTCTGTGGGAATTGTGTAGAGAAAAAATTAATTTTATTGGTTAAAAATCTAGAACTTATTTGCTATGAAGATGGTTTGACCTTGGAGGATTTCTGTCACGTTATTATGGACACAGTTGTTGTTAGCATGTTGAGCATCCAAAGAACGATCTTTAGATATATGTGGCCGAGAAACGAAGAATCAAGCATGTTATGTAGGACCAGCAGAAATTCGAAAGGAAAAAAATGAAGTGAGCCTTGTAAGGAATAAATCAAGGACAACCTACCATCGCATGACATGGGAGGAACAAGTTTAACTTAATTGATGACAAGATAAGTGTTTATTAACTTTTTCTTTTTAGTTTCGGTGTGGTTGTTTATTAGATTTATGGTTATGTTGATACAATATATAAAGTTAGTCACTTGTTTATTTGATGTCTTGAAGCTACTTCTCCATGAACTAAATTGTTTCTTCGTCCAGCTTACAATATTCCTTACTTACAAACTTTGAAACTTATGAATTGATTTTACAAAAAATTACCCGCTCTTGGTTATACATCTATATATATGTACATATGAATATGGATTGATTATGGAAGAAAATATGTATATACGCAGAAGAGAATCTGTTACTGAATATCTGGTTTTATCAGGAAAACTAAAACTGCTGCTAGAGATTTTACAGCAAGAAAGAAGAAACGAGAGGATCACAAACCTCTGTTATATTAAAAGTCTACCCACAACACCTTAAATCAACATGTCGTGAGCCAGGTCAATGCACACGAAGCAGCAGATTTATTATATATAAAAAAGACTGAGGAGAAAATCAGAGACAATAAAGATAACGAACAAAGTAGAGATGTATATACAACATAACAAAGCGTGGCCAACATACTACTTATACGAGAAGCATGAGCTTGCGGACGAAGAAGAATTGATAAAACAATAGTGGATATAACGAAGAGGTGTTACAAAAATAAAGGACATCTGTTAGCTACCTAGGAGCAGGAAGCCTTTGGTTAATCTGAAAAAAAATATACAAGCGACTTTAAATGTCTACCCGTTGTGTACACTTTTTATGTTTACAAAGTTTTCGGTTGGCAATGCATCACCTGAAGGCAGCAACTCCGTGGAGAATTTGCTTGAGATGTCTGTTCTAGAGTGAAAAAAATCAAGATACGGAGAATATGAACCAGTTCTAAGAAGGCATGCCATGAAGAGAAGTTGATAAAAGACATGACCTAGCTGTTGGAATGTAATTGCAGAAGTCTTGCAGAGGACTTGCAGAAGACTTGCAACAAGAAGGGCCGAAGACTTACTCTCTTGCACCAGGTTGTCAACTTATGACATGGCATTAAAATTCACCAAGACAGGTCAGCAAATCTTGAGTTGCAGGAGATGTCACAAGCAAGTCAGGAGCCTGCTCCGACCAATGCCGGCCGTCACCCAACGTCTCCAAATTTTGTGAGAAATAAGCGAATCTCAAAAACTGATGCTTCACAATTACCAGATGAACGATACAAAGCGAGGAATACAAAATACGGCAGCCAGAAAAAGAAAAAGGAAAAACTGGTGTGCGTAGAAAAAGAGAGAATATTTATCTTTCACATTGAATCTTGTCATCAGTTGCAAAGAGAACTAGAGAAATCCAGCAGACTACTGAGGATGATAATCAACAAAAGAAGCTTCTTCAATATATTGCATAAAAATAATCTGAGAATGAATACTGTCTGATGAAAAAAGAAGCTAGCAGGCTGACTCATTACTGCCAGGTGTTTACCGCACTTGATTAAAGATACCAAGCGCGATTAAGAAAAACAGAGCATGATAAAGAACGAAGAGCACGGATGATCAAAAGAAGTGAGTGAAAGCAGAGAAATATAACAACAAAAGCTTGCTGGACTATATTCATGTGAGTAGAAAAAATGCAGCAGCAGGTGATAGCACATAGACTGGAGGCAGAAGCAATACGAAACAGGAAAAAACTCTCTGCAGCAGACAACTTCTGGAAAACCTGTACAAGTTGTTGTGGTTATATATTGCCAGAAACTTAATGACTAATGCACATCGAAAGCATAAGAAAGCTCATGTAAGCGATTGTGTATATGTACAAGTCAAAATAAAAGAAGCTGCAGGAGTTTAATTCAAAAGGAAAAATTACAGCATAACCGAAAATGAAGAAAGCTGAGCCCATGGCAAGAATGTGGCAGCTGTTTGTTCAATAAAAATAAACGCAGTGGAAGAGTGCAGGTTCATTTGTTCGATAATTAGGAGAGTGTCGTACCACACATCAACAGAAGCCTGCTGAGAGTTCAAGTAATTACATCAAACAACAAACCAAGACACATAGCTCAATTTAAAAAAAAAATGATTGAAAGAAAGTAGCAGCTGAGGAGATATTATCCAGAGAGGACACAAATGAGTACTCGACAGGGCAAAAAAACTTCATAGAAGAGACGTTGAAACATCCATCAAGTTACAGATGATTAAAAGAAACAGAAGTCATAAAATTTTGGCTTTAAACAAATCCATCCGGTGAGCCTCTCAAGTCTCATCGTGGTGGAGATGCAAGGGAAGCTGGTGGAAAACCAGCAGAAGTTAAAAATTCTTGCTGGAAATCCATGATCTTCACCAGAATTTTAAAAAGAACTAGCCATCTCTGGAATATATTTCAATATACACAGCAGCGGAAATAAGCACAAAATGTAGAAAAAATTAGCATAAAAGAGCAAACATGGAAGGGAAAATCAATCAGGCATGGACAAATATAGGACAAAACCTGATCTGAGCGAGTCAGCTTGAATCACCTCGAACTTGGTTTCAAAATTTACAATTTAAGAAATTGCTGGGAAACAGAGAAACTAACAAGGCTTTTACACGAAGCAAACCTAGTCAATTGCACAAAAAATCTCTATTGTCAACAGATAAAAACGAAGACTTTGAATATAGGTCTTAACTGTTGCGATAATGTGAGATGGCTGATGGACCAAAGAAGCCAAAAAGTAGCACGGAGGTTGACAAAGTAACATAAAACCAAGCGAAATACATAAAACAGAATGTGCAGTGCACCTACATCCAAGTACAAAATAAAGAATGCATCAGAAAAAACAAACACTGAGGAAGAAACATCGAAAATAATGATTCAGGAGACACAAATCGCTCCGAATGTGAATTTCAATGCAGTGAGGCTTGTCACAAAAATTCAAGATAAGTGCTATTTTTCACACTTTGTATTATATGTCATGTATAAAAGTTATTTTTTAAATTATGCTGACATATCCTCTAAAAATATTTTATGTCTTCTGAGCTGAAATTCTTCAACTGTAGCCAATATAAATAATATTTATCGTGAAGTTATCGTTAGAGAAAATGGAACAACAATGACGATCACTCGGGGAAAAAAAATAAAATTAAAATTGATCAGTTGTAACACTAAGTACCTTAACTTCCTGATCAGTTGATAAGGTACTTGGGGGACCAATTTGATCAAAAACGATCCGACCTAGACTAGTGATATCTTCTTACGAACCGTATGAACAAATCACTGCGGGGCCAGGATAATGCCAATATATATGAACCGAAAAACCGCTTTTGAGCTATGATGGTACATAAAAAGCCGGGTACTGGCAACCGGAAGATGAGTGATTGGTAAGTAGAGTCTTTGGACAATTTTTTGACTTACAGATGACCTCTCATCCGTGCACGAGCAGAGTTAATATTTCACATTTTGTGGCTCGGAAGCATAGGCTTGAAACTTACTCATGCCATAAGGCGGTATGACTAGTAGAGAGCTCTCGCTAATAATGTTAGCCCAAAACTTGGTGCATGGGATTGACGAATCCAACTTCATCCTGGTTAACCTTAAGTTGATACAAGTGACTTTGTTATCAATGATTTATAAGGGAGAAACATGCTATGGATGGGAAAAATAAATGTGACAAGATTAGATATATTATATAATGAACATATGCATGAATAGTCAAAATATACAGTATAACAAAAATCATAATGCATGTACAAATTGACATATTGTCAAACAAACTCAATTTCATAGACCGAATGAAGAAAAATACTTTAATTAAGTATTCATCGAAGGAAGCCTCTAATAAATACTGGGGACATGTTGATACGATATATAAGTCCGATCCCTTATGGGTATCGGTCCATTTAAATAAGCCCAATAACGGGAAATATTATAGAGGAGGAAAATCATTACAACTAGGTGACTTGCTCCTAAAGAATATGAGTATTTTTTTAACTAGAACTCTATTCGGAGAAGGTAATGGATCCTAATAGAACTACGTAGACTTGATTCTTTATAAATATAAAGATACGTAGGCAACTTGGGGGATCCGACACCCGATATTCTGAAGGCTCTCCTAGAATAAACTCTCAAGTTCAGTCTAACCCTAATCTCCTCCATTAATTAACAGCCATGAATATATCTACTTAAAGCTCTATACGAATAACCCTTTTTTATGATTCCCGTCTATGATGAAAATCGGCATCAACAAGTATAATTTTTTACAGCTGCTTAGGATTACCAGACGCATAAGGTTATTTGCATCTGTTTGGAACTGACGCATATTGATTTAGAACAGACGTATAAACACGGTCTTTTTACGTCTGCTGTGAATGACCAGACGTATATAGTATACTTTATGCGTCTATCTTTAGAGAACAGACGCATGTATTTTCTTTTTAAATTCACCAATATTTTTTCCAGCCACATGTTTATACATCTTAAACACTAAAGGCTAGAGCTCATGCATAAAGTAAAAATGCAACTTGACAATAAAATGCTTCATAATAATTTTAACATCCAAAAATTCTTAATAATATTATCATTAAAGTTAAAATCAAGTCACATCATGTGTTACAATACAATTTCTATAGTAGTGAAATAGAACATTAGTCTAGCTAGTATCCAAAATTCAACTCGGATCAGCAACAAACCGAAAGACATCAAATGTATCCCCAAATGTGGAAAGTGAAGCTGAAGTCAGGGCTTTCTTGATATTCTCTAAAACAGCCTGAAGTGTTGAAAGTGAAGCTACATAAGAAATGCGGATATAGGTGTCATCCCGAAATGCATCCACAGGGACAAGAGCAACCTGTAAATCAACGACCCATGTTATTTAAAACTATAAGAAATTGTCAAATAATGCAAATAATCAATTTTTCTTTATAAAGTCCTCCCATAAATTTAATTATTAGTCCCAAAGAGATCCTAATCCGGTAAATGATATCGTAGGCAATTAGAACTTTTCTTCCTCGGCTACTGATATATTACCCTTGTTTACTTGTCTTGCTTTTGGGTTATTTCTTTTATTTTAATCCTGAACATTTAGGAAGTATTTTAATATTATTCATCAAACAAACCTTACCTATCAAATAATGAAACAGTAAATAAATATGTATAAAATTTAAAAGAAAAAAGGATTTTTTTTCAAGCTAGGACAGATATCTGAAGCTACATACAGATACTTAAAACTACTTTTTATCATATACGATAATTGTGATATATTCTCTTTTACACAGAGATGAAATAATATCAGCAATGAGCTTACCACTTTGCCATAGCCACCAGAAGCAATCTTGCGTAAATATACATGCTCATTAACCATCTTGTTCCCATCGTCATCCTAACAATTAATAAAAAAATGTAAAAAAATGATGCTCACATTACTGCTTTAAAATCATCTATGGGCATCCATTAAAGGTACTGATATTATATAAGAAGACTAGAGGAGGTATTTCATCACTTTCTAGCATTACAAACCTTAAAACTATCTACATAGGAGAAAAAAAACAATGAATAGTACTTGGTAAAAAATAATAATAATTAGCAGGATAGTGGTTTAAAGGTAATAAAGAATTTTACAGAAAATGCAGATAACTACTTTCGAATAGAAAAGGTACTTGTAATACTAAGCACGAAGACGGAAAACATACGCGGTCTTATTAGCAAATAACAAAGAGTGTGTCACCCTTAGTCTTATACTCACCATTGTCCATAATGCAACTTTCGAAGCAGCATAATTTGGTAGCATGTTTAAAGTAGTCCTCCTAATCCCGTAACTTGGTATATATCAAAAAAATAAATAATGATGGCATTACATAGATGTAGTGAATCACCTGAAAGATAAGAGATTAACCTATGCTTTTTCAAACAAAGGGCATCACTCTCCGCCTTTTCTAATTCTACCATAACATCATGTTCCTGCTGTTGCTGCTCCAAGCCATTCCCAGTTTTGCCATTTATATATAGTTCTCTCTGATCCTGAAGATAGTACTTTTCTTTCAACTATTTTATTGCAACAAGCTCTGAAGGAGAAAATGTCATCTCTTTAGTATGTGTGAGCACATACACCTTTGACAGAAGACGTAATAATCGTAAGAATTGTTACAATCAATAGTAGCTTTAAATACAATAACCGTAAAATTTTGAAAAAGAATCAAGAGAAGTTCCAGGTCAACTATAACTTATTTGCTTTGTTCTATCTTGTTGTACCGACAAGTCTATAATGCAAGAGAAATTTAACGAAATGGTTGACTGCTAAATTTAACGAAATGGTTGACTGCTATACCTTATTGAACTTTAGTACCCCAAAAAAAAAGACTAAATTTTACTCTGTATCTAATAAACAAACTGAAGTATTAATTAGGTACTCCAAAGTAAAGCGTACCACATCTTACTCATGACAGTTAATTTTTGTTACAGAATCTCCGCATCCCAGTTCCTGTGAACAGCCATAACTGGTATACATCTTTGGCCCTGTGTCTGGCATCAAATGGTCATTGGGTAACTTCTAAGCAAGATTCAAGTAGCCGCTCTGCGGATGTGTGGACTCCTTAAACGGCAAAGCACTAATGAACTCCACCATACTAAAAAAAAATTATCCTAGAATTACTTAAAAAATATATACACTTAAGATATCCTAAATGAAACCACTTAAAAAATGCCATATCCATATAATAGCCCAATTCTGCCTTAATTTGAAATACACACCTCAGCTTCTAAGGAAGTCCTAGAATCGCCCTTCATAGCACAGAGCTCAGCAAAAAAGGTAGCCCATTTTACAGCTTTCCTTAGCCTACCAATCAGATATCTACGCTGTCGTGCATTGGGGCCATCTAGCAGCTGTCTCTGATCTCCATGTCATGACTTCAAGCTCTTTCGGATGTATAAAGAACCACATGCAGAAATCTATTGCAAGTAAAACACAGTTAACATGGATATTAGCAACGCCACTCAAAATAAAAGATACATAATGTACAGATATTCCAACATTGTCACATTTATCGAAACTAAAATATTGACAATTACTCCTACATTATCATAGAATGCTGTAAATAGTAGTTTCATCAATTGGATGATTTTTATAATTAACCATCATATAAATATTACTCCGAGGATTCATTACACTAGGCGCATAGTACACTTGAATCGCTTAGCCTGCCAAAACAAAAACCTCGCTGGACCTCAATCTTGATTTGATATCCACAGTCACAACGCAATTTTTATCAACTCGAAGACCATTTCCAAAACTATCAAACCAATGACATTTGAACAAATATACCAAATAGCTCCGGCCCCCATATACAAGTTTTATTATGTCTTCTAGTTGACCATAATAATTAGTAAGTGCATTAGTATGAAAAGTACCTTTGACAAGAACACCATCATTAATTTGAAACTTATATCCATTGTACATGAAGGGTCTTTTCATACACATAAAAGGAGGAAGGTTATATACAACCACTACAACCAGCCATAATGTATACACATTATTTCCCGAATTTGCAAATGGATTGAAACCATCACTTGACAATCCGAGTCGAACATTACGGAACTCCTTAGCAAACGATGTGTATTTTAAGTCAGAGTTTTTCCATTCATCTCCATCCGCGGGGTGACTTAGTTCGCCCTCTTTTACTTCCCTATTCTTATACCATGTCGTATATTTGGTCGTACGATCCGACATGAATAGCCGTTATAGACGAGTAATAAATGGAAAGTGTCTTAGAATCTTTCTAGGTATGTTATTTCCACTTTTCCCCTTACATTTTTACAACGACTCATATTGCAAATGTCATACACAATTTTCTTTGAGTCGTTACCATAAAATAACAAACAATCATTCTCATACATATCAATCTTATCATAACCCAACTTCAATTTCTTCACCATCTTCTTTATATAATATTGGGTATTCGGTGTATACTTTTTGGGAAGTACATCACCAATGATTTCAAGCAACAAGTTGAATGCTTTCTCGCTACACTTGGATAAATCTTTGAAATGTAACAATCTCGTACTAAAGGAGAGTCTTGTGTAGTCTTTATTTCCGGGATAAATGGGAGCTTCACAAGTATTAACATCGGTATAAAATGTAGAAGTATCACTATTCGAGGGTTGTTGGACATTTTGAGTACTAGTACCCACTGTATCATTGAAACTATAATAATATTGTATGGCGGCATCTCGTAACATCCCATCCATATCAATCGATGGTTCTCCATCAATTGATACGGTTCGACGATGACGACGTGGTCGTTGGGATTCCGTTCTTTTTTCACTCTTGACAAGTCCATACGATATAATGTGGAAAAAATCCATCGGCATACAAATGAAATGTAACATCATTTATACTTTGCCACTTTGAATTTTTACAATTAACACAAACACTACTACATAATAGGCTTTTAGCGTCGGTCAAAATAGGCTTTAGGCGTCGGTTATTGAGCGTAGTATATGAAGGCGACGCTATAGATATAGGTCTATGGCGTCGGTTATTTGGGCGACACATATAACATACTAATAGCGTCGGTTTTTTAAAAGACCGACGCCTAAAAGTTGCTAAAAGCGTCGGTTGATTAAGTAACCGACGCATATTCTATAACTATGGCGTCAGTTGTGTTAAAACACCGACGCTTGAAGTGTATTTTAAGCATCGGTTGTGTCCAATCACCGACGCACAAAAGCATGTTTTAGGCGTCGGTTTTCTTCAGAACCGACGCATAATGTCCAAATTTTTTTTAAAAAAAATAAATATTACAATTTCAGAAACCTTTTAGCCCATACCACCAAATACCACATTATGTAATAAGAATCACATTACATAATAAAAGCTAGCCCGAATCTATACAAGAAATATAATCACGAATGAGATCTAATTAATAAAAAAATACAAGATTACTCTACAATATGTCACTACTAACAACCAAGTATGTCTACTGATCTAATTTCTCTATATGGAGAACAGTTTTCTCAAATGTATTGAAGGAACAATTTTCACAGAAGACGGAATATGTCTTTCCAAAGGTGCATCATTTTTTACAAACAGGTGCTCCAGCAGCTGAGCGGTCTGATGGGTTACACTGCAAACACAATCTTACAAAATCCTTGTCATTTTCTGAGAGATGTTCAGGGATTGCAGGAAGCTCCTTCTTTCCAATCTTGAACATACCTTAGGACAATACAAATAAATGATGTCAAGAAGGGAAGATCAAGTACAGCCACTGGTTTAGCATATAATTCCCATAAACACCAGCTAGTGACTTAGTAAATAATGTGAGGTGATACATACTGTGCAGTTCCACAATACTGTCTATTTCATAAAAAACCTAAGTACGGAAATTTATATATTTCCTATCCAACTACAAATCAAATACAGAAATACTTCTTACGTTTTGTTTAAAAAATAAAGAAAATTTATTATTGTGATCTGCTGTTTATAATAATTAAGCTAAAGAGAAATTATATAAAGACAGAAGCAAATTTATTTACAAGGCAGTTAACTGGGAGGAAGAGTACATCTTACATAGCATGCATACTTATGAAACAGTGCTGGCATGTCAAGAAATAGTGCTGAAGGTTGGATCAGAAGCCTAATTCAAAAATTATGATAAGTTAAGCATGTACACCTTTTTTTACTCTTGTCAGGAGAATCAAGACATGACAAAAACTCATTTAAAAAAAAAATTAAGCAAAACAAGATGGTATTCAAGTGCGAAAATGTGGGATAGACAATTTTCAATCAGTGATAGAGTGACTAGATAAGCTATTAAGAGGACCTTCATTCTTCGTAAAGTAAAAAGATGTATAAAATTTAAACATTACACTTATGTATTCAAACGCGGAAAGTAGAAGCAACATGTATATGTACAAAAATAACTGATCAAGCTTCTCTGTCCATGTGGGTGTGTGTGTAAGTGTGTCTGTGTGTGTGACTGAGAGGAAGACGGACCTAGAGCCTGATAATAATTTTAGATCTCTAGAACGATTCATCACCACCCCATCCGGATCCAGCATGAAAGGTTTCTAGCATGTCCAAAACCCTACAGCAACATGATGAATAGTTGAGAGCAAACCCAAAGCCAAATGCAAAATATGAAAGCTTTGCACTACATGAGTAAACACACACCTCCTCCCTCATAGCCAATGTTGTTAAAGGCGAGATGCGCACCAAGGCGCTAGGGTCCCTTGGAGCCTAGGCGACGAGGCACGAGACGAGGCGCGCGCCTCATCGAAATGAAACGAATTTATTTAGGAAATGAATTATATATCATAATTCTTTGCAGAAACACAACAAATAAACTTAAAAGTGAAACATACCTTAAATCTTTTAAGGAAAATTGTTACTTCAACTAATCCCAGCCATTTTGGAATTGAAATCTGCAACAGCAACACTCCAAATTTGGCATTCCCTGCACCTGCAGGCTACATTCTACAAAATCTACCATTAATTTATCATCTAACAAACAAAAAACTTCATTGGTAGGCTAGCATATCAAGATCAGCATTCAGCAGTCAGCAGTCAGCAGTAGCACTACTAATAAGTAAATACTAATAAGTAATAACAATAAGGCAAGCTTAAGTTGGAGTAATACTCAACAGACTTTGAGACAGAGTCACTATTTAGCAAACAAAGTTGGAGTAATACTCAACAGACTTTGAGACAGAGTCACTATTTAGAAGTTCCAATATCCGGCTAAATGTGTTTGGAAGTGATTCTTTTGCAGTTTCTATGAGTTCCAATCTTACGTGTGTTCCCTGTTAAATAGAAAAAGAAAACACTTAAAACTCGTAATACACAAAAGGATATATTGTGGAACAATATTATCTAGGCTCTACTGACAGAGGCCATGCCTTGCAAAGCTCTTCATACACGATATGAGGATACTTTTCATTCACAGAGTCCTCCCACTTCACAAAAAAAAAAAATAGAGTCTCATAAGCACAATAGAAAAACATAGTATAAGCACCAATGAAGAAGCTGAGGAACATACCTTAGGTAGTTCAACTGCACGCCTAATTGATGATGTTCTCCAGCCAACAATATCTGATTGCAATAGTTAATGAAAACTGATAATATAGTGTGCTATCAAGAAGCCTAAACAATTAGTACAGCTGGATTGAATTGTAAGGATACGATCATAACCAACATTTGAATATGCTACACGACGTTTGAATGAACATAGTCCAGACCTGCATTTATCAATTAGTCCCTAAATAAGACATAAGAAGAACAGCTCAAGAATTCACTGCAACAACGAGGAGAGTTATATAAGAATAATTGTAGTCAGCATACATAAAATAATAACCCTCTTCATCTTCCACCATGCGCTTAAGCAGTGTTGTCTTTCCATCACCGTCATCATCAGTAAGAAATAAATGGCGTCTAGTTCTTTTAAAAATCCAATGGATGACCCCAGCAGCAACTTTCTCAAGAGCAGTTAGACCAAACAAAAAGGCACCTGCAAAATTATTGAATGCCATTAGGTGGAACGGCTTATACAAGAAGCAGATACCACAATGTCAATAATAAAGCAAAGTAAAACATATATGCCTATGGAAGGCCAGGAATCCTCCAGTCATGATTAAAGAAGTTAAGGCAGGAGTAGTGGAAAAACATAGGAAAGTATTGCATCCAAGAATCACAATTCAGTTCTATTACGAACAGATTGGCTTCCCCTCAAACTCGGAAATCTCAGCATTTTAAGTGATATATTATTAAGCTCAATTCATAACTCAAGATTAAAGTATTAAATTCAAAATATAAAAGTACAAGTTTGAAGCATTTAACAACAGAAAAGTTCAGAATTCAATATATAGATCATATTACTAATTCAACCAATAATGAGCTGTACAGAGTAAAGAATGCAAAAGATTAGCTATATCACTGTAGTTCTCAACTCATAAGTATTCAATAAGATCAACAGAGTTGCTTCCAGAACAAAATTTCGATAATGCATAACAATCAGTTTCTCAGTCTCCTGACGAACAGGCAAAACCCCTACCTGCTTGTTACCTCTTGAACCAAGATGAGGCATGGCAACAATAATAAAATTAACTGGCTCTAAACCGCCTATTGTTCCATTTAACACCTCGCCAGAATCAACTGACAAATCCCTTTCACTATCAATTTTACAAGGCCTGTATACTTTCCCAATGGCATATCTTGCCACTAATCCTCCCACAGAATGAGCAACAAATGAGATTTTGCTTTTGTCTGATCAGTTCAAGAACCTGGAAACTAATCATATTAGAAAGTATAAATATAATATATTAGTAGGTCTTTTTCATAGCTGACCACAAACCTCATGTACCAGACCACATTATTATGTCTGAGTAGCTTCAATGTGCCAATTTCCCTCTATCTGCATATTCTAAACTAAGTAAATAAATCACTTTGTCCAATTTTTTCCAGAAAACAAAGGTAACAGCATCTCTACTCTAATTCTGGGGCATGTCTATGTACATCTACCTCTCATATTTGGATTCAGAGTAATTATGAGTGAAAGAATGCGTTATACCAAGATGGTAATAATATATCCTGGCTCAAGCTATTGGAAGAGTAATTATTGGAAGACATATCCTGGCTCACATTAGGCTCATGTGATAGAAGTAACTATAGCAATCACAAGTCCAACTTCAGAAATGTCCCTAATGTGTCAGTTACGAAAGAAGTTCAATAACACTGACTCATAACATTGACTCAGACCTTTAAGCAAATGCAATGCTTATATCTACTTATACAACACATTAAGCAGCAAACATTCGACTCCTCGCTATCTGTTTCAGATTCTTCCACTATAAACACACACAGAGTTTGCACAAACAGAAGGAACATAAGATAAAGATATAAGAACCAAAAGGCAATTAGACAACATTAAAGGGTTTTTGTATTGTGAGAAGAGCACCAAAAAAGATAGAAACTTCACTAAAACATTGTTTCCAGCATCCCCAATGCGCTTACCAGAGGCATTAACATAATGGTACACATCAGATGGACATATAAATTACTCACCTATGAGAAAGAGAAGTCAGATTCAGTGTAGTGAGCACCGAGCTTAGCATAAGAAGCGAGCTTGATGTCGATATCGCCTTCGATTTTGCGAGCTTCTTTACAGAGCTCCTCCCAACCCGATTTGGCAACAAAATAAGAAGAAACGATTAAAGCTCCTTTAAATAATTAGGGTTCAAAACAATTAAAGCTTACCCAATTACAGAATCGAAACAATTATAGGGTAAATCGAAACAATGAAAGCTTACCCAATTACTAAATTTAAATAATTAGAGTTCGAGCTTTTGAGATACGACCTACCTTGCTTCGAGAGTGATTAGCTAGCTTTCGAGATACATCCTTGCTACAACTTATTGCTTGCTTCGAATGAAAAGGAGCTAAGGTTCTTAGTCGAGAAGGGGGAGGTTGAGTATGTGTCTGTGTTTGTGTCGAGCTATCGAAGCCCAAATCAAAAATTACCTCCAATCGAAGACCAAATCGAAGCCCTAATTGGATCTTTGGTCAAATCAATTTTAGGATTTTGGGGTTTAACTCTAATCTTTGCTCTAACCAGTTTCAGTGGGAGAGAGGAGTGTGACATAGATGAGCGTGAGAGAGAAATGGATGAACGAAAGAGAGGTGAGCGAGAGAGGAGGGAAATATGTATCCGATTGTGTTTTTGTGTAATAATATTATTTTTGGTTCCAGAATTTCATATGCCAGCCAAGGAAAAATCGAAAGGCCCTTAAAAATTTTGATTAAATTAACCAAAACCAATAATTATATATTTACATTGTAACAATTTTATTTTAAAATGTTACAATTGTTCATATATTGTATAGTACATTCAAATAATGGGTAAAAATAAAAATATATTTTCATGTATTGCCACTACTTGTTATATTAAATAAAAAGATTAAATTTAAAGCCAAACATTGAAATTAGGAATAGAGGGTATATATGGATAAATTGGTACAAAAATTTATTGAAATAAGAGTGGGACAACTATTTTGAAATATAATTTCGTTAAATTTAATTTATTAATATAAATATAATTTTTAAATTACTTAAAAAAATTAAATTCTTAAAAAATAATAAGAACAATTTAAAGCTTAAGATTGATCATTAAAATAATCTAAATATTTTTAAAAGAATGGTATAATATAAGAATAACTTATTATTTGTTTAAAAAAATTATTTGTATATAATTTAGCTTTTTTTAAAATTATAGTGCTTTTAGCGTCGGTCAAATGTAAGGCGACACCTAAAGTACCAACACTAAAGTGTCGGTTCTACAAGACCGACACTAAAGGTTAAGTTTAGGCGTCGGTTAACTAAAGACCAACGCTAAAGGGTCAGTTTTAAGCGTCGGTTGTTAATGACCGACACTAAAGGGTCAGTTTTAGGCGTCGGTTGAGTATAAACCGACGCTATAGATTCAGTTTTAAGCGTCGGTTGTTTCATGACCGACGCACATAATGGTTTTAGGCGTCGGTTAACTTAGTAAACCGACGCAAAATGTCCAAAACCAATGACTTTAAGCGTCGGTTAAGCTAGCAACCGACACCTAAAGTATGTATAGGCCACGGTTCTTCATATAACCGACGCTTAAAGTGCGACGCAAAAAGACCTTTTTGTACTAGTGAAAGAAATTTGGTCTTACCTCCAATCAACCCAAACTTAGTTGCAACATCTATAAACTCGGCAACACCATTCTTGTATTCCGTTATTAATGTAATAAGATCATTTTATAAATGATGTCTAATCCATTCACGATTACTTCCTGTCCACACCTATAATGTTATAAACACACATTTCATTACATTTCTTTAAACTCTCTCTTTAACACAATCTCTTTAACATGAATATTTAACATTTCCACATAAAATTCCTATAATGTATTTGTACACAAATACACAAATTAAACATTTATACACAAATCATTCAAGCATAAATTTTTATTTAAAAATTCTACATAAACATTTCAAGCATAAACATATCTATTATCCAACATTTCAAATATAAACATTAAATAACATTTCTACATTAACATTAAAGCATAAACATATCTATTATCTAATATATATAAACATTTTAAGCATGAATAATAATTCTATTATCTAGCATTTCGAATATAAACATTGAATATTAACAAATCAAATTCTTCTTCTTCTTCTTCTTCTTCTTCTTCTTCTTCTTCTTCTTCTTCTTCTTCTTCTTCTTCTTAAACATAATGATTATATAAAAACATACTCCCTCCGTCCGGCCCAATTGTTAACGTTTCAAAATAGAGTGTCTAACACGCATTTTAAGGTGAATTTTAAGGATAGTTCTATTACTTATTTTTTAAATTTTTTTTTTTTGTATAAAAATATAACAATCCTATTTTTATACAATAAAATAAAATTTTAAAAATAAGTTAAAATTTTAAAAATAAGTTATGGAACCATCCTTAAAATGTGTGTTAGAAAGTGACAAAAAAAATGTTAATAATTGGATGGGACGGAGGGAGTAATTGTAATAATTGATAAAATTTATGATATAATAAAAGAAACACCATATCAATAATCTATACTATTATATAATAGCTAAAACATTAAAAGTTTTGGTAACTATTTTTTGGTACTTCCTGAATCTACTTATTTACCCTTTATTATAAAAAATATATATATGATATCTTAATATTAAAACACCTAAAATAAATAATAACATAATATAATTAATGGTACTTAGTTGTTTGCCTTTTTCACATTTACTTTTAGTTGAAGATATTTCCTTTTATAAACACCTAAAAACATCGATCGTATCATATCTTCTTATCATTAATATTTTCTTTTGAATTAAAACACGTTACCTTTTTGATTTAAAATAAATAATAACATAATATTATTAATAGTAAGTAGTCGATTACCTTTTTCACATTTACTTTTAATTGAAGATATTACCTTTCATAAACACCTAAAAATAATCAATGGTATCATTTCTCCTTATCATTAGTTTTTTCTTTCGAATTAAAACACGTTACATTTTTTATTTAAAACTAATTTTGTCACACCATATTTTTTAGTTATTAATAAAATATATTAAAAATCCATATACGTTATTTATAATAAGGAAAAATTAGTATAATTCGTAAACAAGAGTATATAAAATTATATTAAATTAAAATTATAAAATTATTAAAAATAATGATTATATAAAAATAAAATTATAATATTAAATAAAATTATAAAAGAACACCATATCAATAAATTTTTTGTAACATAATAAAATTTTATTATAACTAGCTTAAAACCCGTGCGATGCACGGATTTTTTTAATATTATATAATTTTTTCAATAATTTTAATGAATTTTTTAAGATATAAATTTTGTAAGTTAAATTTTTAAATGATATGATTTGATTACATAGGCCATTATTATAAGAACAATAAAGTATATCATACAATGTTACATAAAATCGTATTTATATTCTAATTTTCACATAAAAAATGATGTTTAATGAATAAAAATTAGGATCAAATATAACATGATTACACATAATTTATTGTTACAAATATATATATAAGATTCTACCGTTGATTCTATGTAACATTTGATTTTTAAATTTAGATGGGAATGTACGTTAGATTCAGTTTGTTAAGTTTAATTGTTGTTCAAATTTGTGATTCTTATCATAACAAATCATTTTTTATGCAAAATAGAGTTTTAAAACAGCGTTCTTTATTATTTTTTATATAACTCATATATATATATATATATGGGGTTACTCAAATGAGACCCTACATATTTACCACATTTCAAACTATTCTAAAGGGCCCCGCCAGGGGCACCATATATAAAAAAGTCTTATAATTCTACCCTCTATCCATTCATAAAAAAAAAAATTAAAAGAAATTTTGAAAAAAAAATGATGACGTGGCAGTAGACTTTTTAAATTTTTTTAAAACTTTTTTTTTGATAAATGGATATAGGGTAGAATTATAAGATTTTTTCGTATTGGGTGCCCTAGCGAGGCCCTGTAGAATAGCTTGAAATGGGGGGTCTCATTTTAAGGGGTCTCATTTAAGCACCTCTATATATATATATATTTTTTCGTAATATTTCTAAAAAAATAAAAAATTTGGTTATAAAATATAGATAAAATTATACATTTTAGCTTAAAGGATAATGATGTGATATTTTCGGGTATATACTAATGATTTTAAGATTAGTTTTAAATAAAAAAACTCAAAAAGGTAAAAACATCAATCGTATCATATCTTCCAATCATTAATATTTCTTTCGAATTAAAACACGTTACCTTTTTAATTTAAAACTAATTTTACAATCATTAATATATACCAGAAAATGTCACATCATATTTTTCAATTATTAATAAAATATATTAAAAATTTGTATGCGTTGTTTATAATAAGAAAACGTTATTATAATCCGTAAACATGAGTATATTAAATGATATTAAATTAAAATTGATCTATACTATATTATAAAAGACGAAACATTTAAAGTTTTGGTACTTATTTTTTGGTATATGTTTTTTAGGATTTCGTGAATTTACTTATTTAACCTTTATTATAAAGAAAAAAATATACGATATCTATACTATTAAAACACCTAAAATAAATAATAACATAATATAATTAATGGTAATTAGTCGATTTCATTTTTCACATCTACTTTTAATTGAAGATATTACCTTCTATAAACACCTAAAAATATCTATCATATCTTCCAATCATATCATATCTAGCAATTATTAATATATACCCAAAAATATCACATCAAATCTTCTAATTACTAATAAAATATAATAAAAATCCGTATATTACGAATAATGATCGTTAAATTTTTAGTAAACAATCAGAATCATTAGATGTAATGATTAAATATATTATATAATTAAATTAATTTACTAAAATTTCAAGATTCGAATTCTCCTTTATTATAAAGAAAAATATATATGACATCGATACTATTAAAACACCTAAAATAAATAATAAAATAATATAATTATTGGTAATTAGTGTACTTCCTTTTTCACATTTACTTTTAATTGAAAAATTACCTAAAAATATCATATCATATCTTCTAATTACTAACAAAATATAATAAAAATCCGTATACTACGAATAATGACTATTAGATTTTTAGTAAAAAATCAGAATGGTTAGATGTAATGATTAAATATATTATATAATTAAATTAATTTACTAAAATTTCAAGAATCGAATTCTATCAACGACTGTTGTGGAATAAAAACTAGGTTATGAATAGTTCGGCTAGGGTTTGTGTGTATTCAATGCAAAGTGGTTGGTGAGCTTCAAGCTTTAATGGCTGTTTCCGTGTTCGAGACTGATCGGTCCTCACAGAGTGCCTACGTATCTCATATTGTGAATCAAGCCAAAACGTAGTTCTAGGTGATGGTGCCCTCAGGGCTATGGCGACGAGGGCTCACCTAGGACGTAGTGGCTTGTATGTCCTTATTCGAGGATTGAGCCAAAAACGTAGTTCTGAGAATGAGGGGTCAGGCCCTTATATAGGCTGAGAAGCCTTAGAATTATGGTAGGAATGGGAGAATTGGTGGGCCAGCCACCGCCTCAAGGAAGGTTCTGGATCTATTCCTTTTAGGAATCAGTTTCCATGTTGAGATATGTATCTTAGAGGCTAAGTCATGTAGGAGTAATATCCTTATTTGACTCTTATTGCTGAGCTGGTTATTATCCCTAATATTAATTACGAAATTAATATTATAATTAGGGTTTGGGCCCACCTTGTGGGCCTCACGTTTGGACCATTCTAGGTCTAATTAATGCCACATTAAATGTTAGAAATGATTGATGAGAACAGTGTTTGGAAGCTAAAGTAACAAAACAGAGTTTAACTGGAAGCAGTCAGAGTTTAGTTAAACACTGATTGGAAGCGCAACAGAGGTTGTTAAACTCTGTAGCGGAAGCGTCTGAGAGTCAACAGTGTTTGAAGAATGATACAAGATAAATATGGAAGCAATATCTTTGAAGATTGGATAGCTGTCAAAGAGATTGAGTTGACTTAGAAGACGTGTAGCAATCGTGATTGATATCAATTGTATAGCTTAATTATAGGAGAATCAATTACTGATTGTACGAAGCTGTATGTTTTATAAATACAGTTAGGTTAACCCTAGAAGGGTATCGAACATAGAGAAATTCATTGATTGTAACCTAAGCAGCTCTCTGTGATATTTTACATCACTGAGAGAGAAATTGTTAATTCCAAACAGTTTTTAAGTGTTAAAACTTGTGTTCTTGTTAATTACTCATACAATACTTGATTACATATTGTGTATTCGACCTAACAAGTGGTATCAGAGCCAATCTGTTACTTTATTACAGTTTAAGATCCAAACACAATAGTAATCAATGGCAGAGATACCTCCTCCATCAAGTTCTGAGAAAGCCCCTACTACTGTTAGTAGGTATGAAACGATTAGGGTTCCAATACTTAGGCCATCAGAGTATGCAATTTGGAAGGTGAAGATGACCATGTTTCTGGAGGCTACAGATCCAGAATATCTTGATAGAATTTATGAAGGTCCTCACAAACCTACAAAGTTATCTGCTGCTGCTGCTGGTGAGGAATCAAAGGTGATTCCAAAAGAAAAGAAAGATCTAACTGCTGAGGATCTTTCATCTATTGCAAAGGATGCAAAAGTAAGGCATTTACTTCACAGTGCTTTAGACAATGTTATGTCTAATAAAGTGATTAATTGCACAACTGCAAAGGAAATATGGGATGCACTTGAGGTTAGGTGTCAAGGAACTCCTGCAATCAAGAAAAATAGAAGAAACATACTCACTCAGGAGTATGAGCATTTTGAGGCAAAGTCTGAAGAAACCATGACATAAACATTTGACAGATTCTGTAAACTGCTAAATGATTTGTCATTGGTTAACAAAGAGTATGATTTAGAAGACTCAAATCTCAAGTTTCTTCTTTCTCTACCTGAAAAGTGGGATGTGAAAACAACCACTATAAGAGATAACTATGAACTTGCTGAAACAGAGATTGATGAAATATATGGACTGCTCAAAACCTATGAATTGGAATTGGAGCAGAGAAACAAAAGATCAAGTAGAAAGTCAAAATCTGTTGCTCTTAAGGTTGAGGAGAAACCATTAAAAAAGGAAGCATCAAGGAAGAAAGCTAAGGGAAAAGCTTTAGTAATAAAGTCTGAAAGTGAGTCATCAAACTCTGATGATGACTCAAACACTGATGCATTATCTGATTCTGAGGATGATGAAGAAGAGTTGAAGCAAATGGCTGTCTTGATGGTAAAAACTTTTAAGAAGATGGGTTTCAGGAACTTTAAGAAGGGAAACAGATTTTCTAAGAAAGATTTAAACTCTGACAGGAAGAGTTTCAGAAATTCTGATAGAAGGATACCAAATCAGGAAAGAAAGACAAGTCTGAGATTCAATGCTACAAGTGTAAGGAGATGGGTCACTATGCTCCTGAGTGCAAGAAGGGTAAAACTGAAAAGGCACTCTACACAAAAGGCAGAGATTGGGCAGACACTTCAGATTCTGATGAGGAAGTCAACTACGCTCTCATGGCTACTACTCAGAATGAAGATGATGATCTAAAGGTACCCCCAACTACCTATGCTTATAATACTGATAATATAACTGAATTGAGAATTTATCTTAAAGCATTACATATCAGTTATAGGGATCAGACTTTAGAAAATGAGAGGATAAAGAATGAGTGCTCTCAACTCAAAGATAGAAATAAACTTGTTGAGGAACAGCTTGAAAACATGAATAAAGTTCAGAAAGAAAGAGATGATGCTGTGTTTATTGAACAGGAGTTGCTAGGTAAGTATAAGCAACTAGAATCTGAATTGGAGGATACTAAACACATTATTAAAACTTGGACACACTCTGGTAAAGACACTCAAGAAGTGTTTCAGTCAGATACAGTAGGTCTAGGTTATTCTGAGGGAGATGAACTTAGATTTGAAAATTTGGTAAAAGTAAGACCACATCGTTCATTTGAAGGTAATGTTATGGGAACAGGTGGACCTAAGACTGAAGCTGAGAAAAAGGCTGTTAGAGAATCATATGCTAAGACTTTTGTTAAAGAGGTTAACATTGGTTTAATGACAGATAAACAACTCAAGCATAAGCTTAAAGAGATAAAATCTGTCAACAAATAGAGAATGCCTAGGAAAAACAAAAATGGAAAGGTAGGCATAACATCAGGAATTAAGCCAATGCTTGCTACATTAGCTCCTAGAAAAACATGCTTTAATTGTGGTAGCACTAATCATCTTGCTAGTTTCTGCAGTAAGAATAAGAACATTAATTCTTTGCCCTCTAAAACTGCAGTAAAAAATGATTATGTGAGAACTAGACCACAGACTTTATGTAAACACTGTGGAAGTACGTGGCATTCTATTTACACTTGCAGAGATTATCATGCTATTTACTATAATTACTATGAACCCAAGCCAAATTTGAAATGGGTTAAAGTAAACTCTGCAAATGTAAACTCTGAAAAAGTTAGCTTAAACTCTGATAATGTGAATTCCGCTGCAAAAGCTAACAGAATTAAGAAAGCCAAAGGATCCAAGCAAGTCTGGATCCTTAAAACTAATAATCAGTGATTGTTTGTGATTGCAGGGCATAAGGGAGAGCACCCTAGTCATGGACAGTGGATGTTCAGGACACATGACTGGAAATAAAGCCCTGCTTTCAGAGTATGTGGAGAAGGCTGGCCCAAAAGTTTCCTATGGAGATGGCAACATAGGACATACTCTGGGATATGGCAATATTAATCTTGGGAGTGTCATCATCACAAATGTAGCTCTGGTTCCAGGACTCAAGCATGATCTGCTATCTGTGAGTCAAATCTGTGACAGAGGATATCATGTAGATTTTCAGCCTGAATATTGTCAAGTCATCAGTAAATCTACAGGGAAAGTTGCTCTAGTTGGAAACAGACACAATAACATCTATGAAATAAAATTGTCAACAAACACTGATGGCAAAGCAGTGTGTCTGTCAACAAGAATGTCCAGTGAAGAGAGTTGGAAGTGGCACAAGAAACTCTCTCATTTGAACCTGAACAACATCAATGAGCTAATAAAGAATGATCTTGTAAGAGGACTACCAAAGTCTTTGTTGAATGCTGAAGGCCTGTGTGATTCTTGTCAAAAGGCCAAACAGAGAAAATCCTCTTTCAAAAGCAAATCTGAGTCTTCAATTGTTGATCCTTATCATCTCCTACATGTTGATCTTTTTGGACCAGTGAATGTTATGTCTCTTGGAAAGAAGAAATATGCTCTAGTCATTGTTGATGTATATACCAGATACACATGGGTATATTTTCTAGCAAAGAAGGATGAAACTGCATTAACACTGACAGAACATATAATACAACTGGACAAAGGGTCAGAGAAACAAGTGAAGATTATCAGAAGTGACAATGGAACTGAATTCAGGAATTCAACAATGGAAGAATTTTGCAAGAGTAAAGGAATCAAACAAGAGTTTTCTGCACCTGGCACTCCACAACAAAATGGTGTAGTGGAGAGGAAGAACAGAACCTTGATAGAAGCTGCAAGAACCATGCTAGATGAAGCAAAGCTGCCAACATATTTCTGGGCAGAAGCAGTTCAAACTGCTTGTTTTACTCAAAATGCAACACTGATCAACAAGCATGGTAAAACTCCATATGAAATGGTGAAAAAGAAGAAGCCAAATCTAAAATATTTTCATATTTTTGGATGCAAGTGCTTTGTATTGAAGACTCATCCTGAGCAGTTGACCAAATTTGATCTAAAGGCAGATGAAGGAATTTTTGTTGGCTATCCACTGTCAACTAAGGCATTCAGAGTTTATAATCTGAGAACCAGAGTGATCATGGAATCAATTCATGTGTCATTTGATGACAAGAAAATAACTGGACTTGAAGATGTTAATGAACATGATCAACTGCACTTTGAAAATGAAGATTTATTCTCTGAAAAAGTAAACTCTGATCAGACTGATCTGACAAACTCTGTTGAGCTAAACTCTGAACCTCTACTGGTAAATACTGAAGAAACTCTTCAATCAGAAATAAGGGAAGAACCAGTTGAGGGGGAGCATGAAGAATCACATCAAAGTGATAATTCAAATACTGATAGTGACTCAGTTGATAATTCTGAATCAAACTCTGTTGATTCAAACTCTGTTGTTAATTCTGAGCAGTCACATTCAGGGGGAGCATCAGAAAATGAAGAAAGGCACCAAGAAAATCAGGAGAGTATGGATCAAGGGGGAGGATCACATAATGACAGAAGCAATTTGCCTTCTGCAAGAAAATGGACTAAGTCACACACACCTGATTTGATTATTGGTGATCCAGATGCAAAAGTTAGGACAAGAAGTGCAACAACAAATGAATGTCTGTTTCATGCATTCTTGTCACAATCTGAGCCAAAGAAAGTAGAAGAAACTCTTAAAGATGCTGACTGGATAACAGCAATGCAAGAAGAGCTAAATGAATTTGAAAGAAATGAAGTGTGGACCCTTGTACCAAGGCCCAAGAACAGATCCATTGTTGGTACTAAATGGTTTTCAGAAATAAAACTGACAGTGAGGGTGTTATCACAAGGAACAAAGCAAGACTGGTTGCAAAAGGCTATTCACAGCAGGAAGGAATAGACTATGATGAAACATTTGCTCCAGTTGCAAGATTGGAGGCAATCAGAATTTTTCTAGCATATGCCTCTCATAAGAAATTCAAAGTGTTTCAGATGGATGTGAAAAGTGCATTTTTAAATGGAAAACTTGAAGAAGAAGTGTTTGTGGAACAACCACCAGGTTTTGTAGATCCAAAATATCCAGACCATGTCTACAGGTTAGACAAGGCACTCTATGGACTTAAGCAGGCACCAAGGGCATGGTATGAAACTCTTGCTAAATTTCTACTAGAAAGTGGGTTTCACAGAGGTACTATTGACAAAACTCTGTTTTACTTTCAATCTGGTAGTGACCTGCTCTTAGTTCAAATATATGTTGATGACATCATTTTTGGATCTACTAATGATAAACTCTGTAAGAAGTTTGCCAAGCTCATGCAGTCAAGATATCAAATGAGTATGATGGGAGAGCTTAGTTATTTTCTAGGCCTACAGGTGAAGCAAACAGATGATGGAATTTTTATAAATCAAGCAAAATATACCAGAAATCTTCTCAAGAAATTTGGCATGCTTGACTGTTCATCTGCAACAACTCCCATGGCAACTGCAACAAAATTGGACAAAGAAGCAGGGTCATCAGTAGATATGACAAGTTACAGAGGAATGATTGGTTCTCTACTCTATTTAACAGCTAGTAGACCTGATATCATGTATGCCACTTGTTTGTGTGCAAGGTTTCAGGCAGATCCAAGAGAACCACATTTAACAGCAGTAAAGAGGATTTTTAAGTATCTCAAGGGCACTATAACTCTATGGCTGTGGTATCCAAGAGAATCAGAGTTTAAACTACTTGGTTATTCAGATGCAGACTTTGCAGGCTGTAAAATAGACAGAAAAAGCACCAGTGGAAGTTGTCAATTTCTGGGTGACAGACTTGTTTCCTGGTACAACAAGAAACAGAAGTCAATATCTACATCTACAGCTGAAGCAGAGTATATTGCTGCTGGTAGCTGCTGTGCACAGATTCTATGGATGAAGAATCAACTGTTGGATTATGGATTGAGGTATACCAAGATACCTATTTTTTGTGATAATCAAAGTGCTATTGCAATGACAGGTAATCCAGTACAACACTCAATGACAAAGCACATCAGCATAAGGTATCACTTTATCAGAGAGCATGTAGAGGAAGGCAACATTGAGCTTCACTTTGTGTCTACAGAACAACAATTTGCAGATGTCTTCACCAAGCCATTGAGTGAAGCTACATTTACAAGACTGGTCAATGAACTAGGAATGGTCTCTAGTTTTGACTAGAGATGTTGGTTAGACTCAAGATCTTACTTTTAAAATATATTGCTCATGTTTCTGCAAATTGTTGAGTGCTATGTGAACCTTAGTATTAAACTCTGTTATGCATGCTTATGTTTAAACTTTGTTAAACTCTGTCAGCATGTCTGTCTGCTAAACACTGTTAACATGTTGGATACACTCTGTGAATTCAGAATTGATTATTGTCTGAATGAAAACACCAATGAAGAAAAATGTATGAAGCATGATTCTCAGTAATTAAATCATGATTCTTTCTGAGTCACTGTAATCTAATCAGATTTTGTGCAGTAAATCAACACAGCATGATACTGTTTCATATTTATAGCATCTCTTAGTTTATTCAGTCCTAAACTCTGAGTTTATGAATATTGTGTGCATTGCCTCTCATAAATAATTTCTGATATTGATGAACTCTAAACTCTGATAAGTGACATTCTGTTCCCAAAGGTAATTCATGGTTCTTGATGATTCCTCGTTTGTACTTGTAAAAACTATAAAACATGAGATGTGTCATTGATTAGTTTGGTGAGTTCAGATTCATGTCTGCACCCTGTGAGATTTTGAGCCAAATCAGTGATTGATACATTCTCTATCAATCAGTTTTTATTGTTGTGTGATATTCATCAGGAAGTATGTTTCTCTAGAACTTGTATTAAACCATTTTGAAGACTACATGATATGTGTGTGCATGAAAATGATAAAGGCAATAGGATTTACCATTTCTTCAAACACTGTTCAAAATTTTTTTGAACACTGTTCAAACACTGTTCATAAATTCCACCCTTAGTAAACCCCTTTGAGCCTAATTAACTACTCATTTTTCTTAAACTCTGTAGTATTAAGAGCAGTTATATTCTTTTGAAAAATCAAATGCAAGCAAGTGAGTGTTTCTCAAGAAAAGAAAAGTTTACTCAGTATATATGTTAATAAAAAAAGGCATATATACTGATCATCTTGTACAAATATGTACTAACAGTGTGACTGAACACTTTGGTCTATTAAAATGTTCAGCTTGAAATTCACTCATGATTAAAACATCTCTTCTCATCTGTTTGATCTTACTACATTACAACCCTGAATAAAGTCCTTTTGATTTGTGCATATATGTACTCAAAGTAGTGTAGATTTGGTGGACATTCAAGCATATGGTAGTATCTGCTTTTACTGATTGAATGTGAGTGTAAACACTTCACCTAAACACTTGTGTGCTTTGAGAGTTTGTGAGTTTATCAAGTTCATGACTGTTACTCACTGAATGATGCTCTGATTTCTATCTCTTGATCTTTTTTGTCTTCAAAGACTGTGTGCTTACTTGGATAATCATGAACATCAAAGGGAATAGAAGTATTCAGATCTCTGTATTACAGTAACTACAGAGTTTAGCATTCATCAAACAATCAGTGTTTACTATGAGAGTTTGTGCATTCAGTGTTTATTGATTTTTGTTATGGATTTTATGAAATATTAGATGCTCTAAAAATTGATTTTGGTAAACTCTGCTTCACACACATTCATATTCACAACTGTGCAATTTTTGAAAGGGTTTTAGTGATAAAGTTGGAAAATTGACAAACACTGTCGAGTTGTGTTAAGTACTCTAAGGTAAAGTTTCATTGAGATAATTTGATTATTTTGGAGTAATTGGGGTAGTTGACAACTGTTAATTAGTGTAAATATGTCATAGTGTCGTGATTATAGGAATGACAGCGGTAATTATTAAGTGATCCATTGGTTGTTTGACACGTGTCCCATTATTGTGTCCCACTCTCACATTACTCTAAAATCAGTTGCGTGCTTACAATACATAAACGATTGAGTTTTTTTTACTCTAATCGCTTTTGTTTTCTCACTTCACATCAATTCATATTCACTCACTCACAGTTACTTGCATACTAAATCACTTTCAAAACTCTTGTTCACTCTCTTTCACATATTGATAAACACTTATCATACACATCTTTTCTCTGAATATTTTCATATCATATCTCACTAATGGCAACCAAAGCTTTTGATGCAGCAGGGTTAGTTTTTCTTCCTAGCAATTATGCAGCTCCACTGGAGAATGCAAACGCTCCAGAGGCGTTTCATTTGTTTCAAAATTTCTTGAAAGATTCCGAAATTGGGAAGGCTTTAACTGCACCACCAACACTCTCTGCTTCACAAATTGCTACTTTTTGGACAAACTCTGTGTATGATGATGGAGAAGAGTCTGGCACTCCAACAATTACTTTTACTCATGATGAATCAGAGTATATCATTACTCCAACTACGGTTAGGGATGCTCTGGAGTTTGAGACTCATACTTCTTACAGTGTTGTTGGTCACGACCGCTTGCGGACAATGTTGCAGCAAATTGGTTGTTCAGGAAATTTGAATAAGCTGGGATCTCTGAGAAGGCCACTTTTGAGAAAGGAATGGAGTTTCTTTTTCGATTGCATTACAAGGGCTTTTGGAAAGAAGACAACAAATTGGGATGCACTTCCTCTTGACACTCTCCAAATTGGTCATGCTCTACTGTATGGAGGTAATTTTGATTTTGGTAGACTAGTTCTAATGAATTTGGGAGAGCGTTTGTCTGAGCCTACATCTGTTTATTTTTCTCGATTTTGTCAAGTGCTATTCAATGCTTGTGTGCTTAATCTTACAATTGCTGAAGCTGATGTCATTCAGCCTTTTCAAGTTGCTAAAAGGATGTTTTCTGATTTGACAAATAAAGATGTCACTAAACAGCAAATACCTGCTATGTTTATGCCACTAGCCTTACAAAACTATGTCAACCAACCTCAAGATTCTCAATCTACACAATCATCACAACAATCAGAACCACAACAAATGCCTGAACCATTAGACACCATACATTCTCATCCTATACCAGCACCTGAGCCACCACCCACAACCACTGTACCTACTACACCTCATCAACCACAATCTGAACACATAAACTCTCAACCAATAAACTCTCAACCAATAAACTCTGAATCCATAAACTCTGAGCCAGTACCTACTGATCAACCTAAATCCAAACCAAAAAGAAAAATACACACTGCACAGAACACCAAACACTCAAAGGCAAAACAGACATTACCTGGAGCTGTTTATACCAAACGAAAGATTCAAAGGGCAAACAGACCTTCACTTTCACCAACTAAGGAGAGCTCTAGTGAAGAAGAAGAGGTGATTGCAGTGCCTCAAGCCAAGAGAAGGAGATTAATTCTTTCAGAATCTGATGATGAGCAAGTACTTGAAGCTCCAGAGGTGGTTTCACAGCAAACACCTACTGTTGAGGTTGCAGTGAATGATATACCTGTAGAGATTGAAATACCTGCAGAGGTTGAAATACCTGCAGAGGTTGAAATACCTGCAGAGGTTGAAATACCTGCAGAGGATGCTGTGATTGTGAATGCTATGCCTGCAGAGGTTAACATGCCTGCAGAAGAGGGTCACAGAGATGGTTTTTCACCAATGAATGATATTCTTGACTCATTTCAACCAATCCTTGATCCTATCTCACCTGTTGTTCATACTGAAGCTCCTGGTGTAGCTGATCAGCCTGCAGTTATTCTTCCTGAAGCTGCAGCATCACACACAGAGCTGATATCTGATGCTTATCAAATTCCTGACAAAGGTGATGAGGTTGATCAAGCAACTAAGGATAACTCTAAATCTATGCCAGTTGAAGCTACAAATCCAAACTCTATTGCAGAGCCTGTGCAACATGAAGAGAATATTGAAAAGATTGCAGAAGTTGTTGCAGAAACTGTGGCTGACAAAGCTCAACACAGTGGTTCTTTACAAGATGCTCAAGCTATTGATGCAAGTGTTGAAGATGAAGCTGAAAACAGTGCAAACTCTGATTCTTCTCTGAGTGCACCAGTACAGACTGATAACAAACATACATCTTTTGATCAGCCTTGTCCATCTCATGCAATTGAACAAGAGCACCTTGCTAAATCTGCTGCTAACTGGTATAAAGAAGACTGTATTTTTCCAAAAGGGAGAGCAGCTACTTTCATTAAGCAAACTGCTAGTCAAATTTCCAATCCAGAGATTTTATCATGCTTAAAAGCAACTGTGGTACAAGTCAAAACCCTGGATGGAAGTTTTGCTGACACAAAACAACAAATTGCTTCTTTGAAGACTGAGATACAGACTAGAGAAATGAAGATGGAAAGAGAGTCTAAAATCAAAGCTGCACAGCTTTCTAAAGTCCAAGATACTCTCTTTGCCAGGTTAGGAAAGGTTGAAGAGATTCAGGCTGCCTTGTTTGATAAGGTTGATTCAATTGCTACCTCTTTGGAGCTCATTACATCTATACTCATTCCTGATGATGTCAAAAAGGGGGAGAGAGTTGCTAAGTCAAAATGCAAAATTTCTCAAACTCTGCTAAAAAAGGATGATGCTGGAGATGGAGGAGCAAGTGACAAAAGTAAGGCTTTAAACTCTGAGTCTGGCAAATCTCTTAAGTCACAGTCTGTTGGAATAAACACTGAAACTCAAGGTACTTCAAAAACCAAGAGTTTGGAATTAATATCTAATCCAAAGACTGATGAAGAGTTAGCTGTTAAGCTCTTCGTGGAAGAAAATGCAGAAGGAGTTACTCTAGAAGATGCTAAAGCTGAAGAAAAGAGTCTGCAAGAAAAGCATCTAAAAACTTTAAAGTCTGATAAGTTGAAGAAGAGTGTGAAAGTTGTTAAAGCTGCAAAGCCTGTTCTTAAAGGCATTCAATTCAAAGAACAAGTTGGTACTAATCAAAGGATGCAAGTGTCCAGAAAACCAACAGATGCAGAAGCTAAGCAAAAGTTGAAGAATGTTGTTACAACCTCTGTTGATACACATGTTGTACAGAAGAATGAAGACACAACCTCTGTTGCTACACAAGTTATGACTACACCATTATTGTCTTCTCAGTTGAAATCAAAGTTTGGAAAAGGAGTTCTTCATGATCCAAATTTAGCATCTACAGTTCCAATGGATTTCACTGATGGTAGAGCCTTATCTGGTAAAATTGGATACAACAAAGAAGGTATAGGCTCACACAGAGACAAAAGACAATATGTTGGTCCCAGAGATCCTTCTTCATTGGCTGTTCCAGGTCGTGGTGTCACTCAAGAGAATTTAGACAGACCGGAGTCAGTACAGCTTGTATATCAGAAGAGTTTAAAGAAGGATTTTCTGCTATATTTCATGGCTGATGGAACAGTGTTTAAGGTTGATGAGAAGGATATTGATTTAAAATACTGGGAAGAACTAGAATATGTTTTGTATCTTTTCAGAGTAAGAAATCAAAGAGCTCAGTCAGTTGCAAATGTACTCAGACAAAAGATGATTCAAAATCTTGCAAGAAGAAGTATGAAATTCAACAGTAAGTATGTTCCTGAGTACAGAGATTGGAATGGTAATCTGATAGAAATGGAGAAGGGGACTACAAAGCTGAAGACAGATCTTGGAATTACTGTTCTGGATTTTAATGTGAAGTCTGAGGAAGTGAAATATATCAGGTTGGGAAATGAAATGAGGAGAAACAAAATCTACGATCTTAGAGCTGCTATCTATCAGACTGATGAGAATGATCCTCAGTTGAGAGAAATCAAGGAAGCCATGCAGATAGAGCTTGAAAATGCTGAAAGAAGATTGCTTATAGACTATCTCAGAACAATGTCAGATCTTCAAGAGATTAGAAATTGAAGTCTGTAAGAATTTTCTTATTTTCTGTAGAAATTGTTAAGTAAAAGCTTAAACTCTGTTTGTTAAACACTATAGACTTTGTATTTGTTTTGACATCATCATTTACTGTAAACTTGTACATTCTTGCTAATGAACAAGTTGGGGGAGATGGTTAGAAATGATTGATGAGAACAGTGTTTGGAAGCTAAAGTAACAAAACAGAGTTTAACTGGAAGCAGTCAGAGTTTAGTTAAACACTGATTGGAAGCGCAACAGAGGTTGTTAAACTCTGTAGCGGAAGCGTCTGAGAGTCAACAGTGTTTGAAGAATGATACAAGATAAATATGGAAGCAATATCTTTGAAGATTGGATAGCTGTCAAAGAGATTGAGTTGACTTAGAAGACGTGTAGCAATCGTGATTGATATCAATTGTATAGCTTAATTATAGGAGAATCAATTACTGATTGTACGAAGCTGTATGTTTTATAAATACAGTTAGGTTAACCCTAGAAGGGTATCGAACATAGAGAAATTCATTGATTGTAACCTAAGCAGCTCTCTGTGATATTTTACATCACTGAGAGAGAAATTGTTAATTCCAAACAGTTTTTAAGTGTTAAAACTTGTGTTCTTGTTAATTACTCATACAATACTTGATTACATATTGTGTATTCGACCTAACATTAAATATGTCCTTAGGGCTTACTTTTATCCCATATCATTTGCCCCCCAACTTCTAGGAAAACTGATCAGGTTTTCCTTGAAGTTATAACGGCCTTTTACGAGACTTGGGTCAGGGTTTATTGCTCTTACGCGAGTATTTTCAACAATATCATCTTAATGTAAAGCGCGGAGCGACCGACGCATTTACGACGATGTTGAACGACACTAAACGGTGTTAAATGGCACTAGACAGCGCTAATCAGCCTTAAACAATGTTTAAACAGCGTTAAACAATGTTAAATGGCATAAAACGGCACTAACTGCACTACACGGCGCTAAACAGTGCTAACCGGCACTTATCTGTGCTAACAGGCACTAATCAGCGCTTAAACAGCACTAAACGGTGCTAATCGGCACTAATCTGTGCTAACCGGCACTTATCAGTGCTTAATTTCCACTTTTCTTAATTACTGAATCGAAAAAATAAAAACAAAATTTTGCAAACCTGACTCGAGCATCGCTGTCGGTCGGCCGGGCAAAAACCCGTACCGACCATCACTACCGGTCGGCTGGAGTGTGTTACAAGGGGCCGGTCGGCCGGAGACCCGGTCGGCTGGTTTTTTTCGGTCGGCCGGTTTTCTTCGGTTGGACGTTTTTTTTTTTTTTTGAAACGAAGGCAGAAAACCCGTATCGATGATCGAAGTCGGTCGGTTGGAGGGTTCCCCGGAGGGGCGGTCGGCTGGAACGAGCCCGTACCGAGAGCTAATTCCAGTCGGCTGGAGCATGTCTGGGGAGGCCGGTCGGCCGGTGACCCGGTCGACTGAAAATTTTTTCCCTTCTTTTGTCGAACCCATACCGACCATCGACGTCGGTCGGCCGACGTGTGCACGGAAGGCCAGTCGGCTGGGACACCGGTCGGCCGGTTCAATATCCATGCTGGCGATCGAAGTCGGTCGGCTGGAGGGCTTCCCGGAGGGCCGGTCGGCCGGGACTTCGGTCAGCTACAAAAATTTTTGCTCCATTTCTTTGTTACAGTGGTTGGCTCGATCAGTGATTTTGATCTTCACATACCGACATCAACCATCGACATGGAACCGACTTGGTCACTTTTAGTGATTTTCAATTTTTGCATACCGGCTTCGACCATCGATTTGGAATCAATGTTTGGCCATTCATGGCTAGAGTTACTTACTTTCGCATACCGATATCGATCATCGATATGGAATCAATGTTGGCCATTCATGGCTAGAGTTACTTATTTTCGCATACCGATATCGATCATCGATATGGAATCAATGTTGGCCATTTATGGCTAGAGTTACCTATTTTCGCATACCGATATCGATCATCGATATGGAATCAATGTTGGCCATCATGGCTAGAGTTACTTATTTTCGCATATCGATCATCGATATGGAATCAATGTTGGCCATTCATGGCTAGAGTTACTTATTTTCGCATATCGATATCGATCATCGATATGGAATCAATGTTGGCCATTCATGGCTAGAGTTATTTATTTTCGCATATCGATATCGATCATCGATATGGAATCAATGTTGGCCATTCATGGCTAGAGTTACTTATTTTCGCATATCGATATCGATCATCGATATGGAATCAATGTTGGCCATTTATGGCTAGAGTTACTTATTTTCGCATACCGATATCGATCATCGATATGGAATCAATGTTGGCCATTCATGGCTAGAGTTACTTATTTTCGCATACCAATATCGATCATCGATATGGAATCAATGTTGGCCATTCATGGCTAGAGTTACCTATTTTCGCATACCGATATCGATCATCGATATGGAATTAATGTTGGCCATTCTGGCTAGAGTTACTTATTTTCGCATATCGATATCGATCATCGATATGGAATCAATGTTGGCCATTCATGGCTAGAGTTACTTATTTTCGCATATCGATATCGATCATCGATATGGAATCAATGTTGGCCATTCATGGCTAGAGTTACTTATTTTCGCATACCGATATCAATTATCGATATGGAATCAATGTTGGCCCTTCATGGCTAGAGTTACTTATTTTCGCATATCGATATCGATCATCGATATGGAATCAATGTTGGCCATTCATGGCTAGAGTTACTTATTTTCGCATACCGATATCGATCATCGATATGGAATCAATGTTGGTCCTTCATGGCTAGAGTTACTTATTTTCGCATACCGATATTGATCATCGATATGGAATCAATGTTGGCCCTTCATGGCTAGAGTTACTTATTTTCGCATACCGATATCGATCATCGATATGGAATCAATGTTGGCCCTTCATGGCTCTATTTGAGGTTTTATATAGTACCTTGATTCTCGATATTGACCCTCGACACCAATGTTCGTACTTGATTTTCAAACTTGAATATCGACCTTGATCATCGATATTGAACCTCGACATCAATATTCGTACTTGATTTTCAAACTTGAATATCGACCTTGATCATCGAGGTGGAGAAACAAAAACAAAAATGTGAAAACCCGACTCGACCACCACTATCAGTCGGCCGAGTCAAAAACCCGTACCGACAGTCGACGTCGGTCGGCCATCACACGCACGGGAAGCCAGTCGGCCAGGAGGTCAGTCGGCCATGTTGAAAACCCACTCCGACGACTGATGTCAGTCGGCCAGAGCTCCTTTGTAGGCCTCAGTCGGCTGCTTTGCGGTCGGCTAGGGCGTCTTGCACTACCAGTGATTTTGATTTTCGCATACCGACATCGATCATCAATACGGAATCTTAACATCAATATCGACTTTCACTACTTGAAAATCAATAACTTCGTCATTCATGACTTTTATTTAAGGCTTCCCCTAATTTCTTGATTAGCTTCAATCTCCTTTTAAGAGTTTCATGCTTGCCTGATCTTAAATGGAAATTACTTCAAATCTTTCAATCACTATGTTGGAATGTTAATTCAATGGCTCATTCTTGAACTATTATTGAATTTCTTGATCCAAGGTTGGTTTTAGTAGCTTTGTTGGCCTTCAATGGCTTCAGCTTAGCTTTCATACTCGAAACGACGTCGGGATCGGCTTTCGACATCGAAACGATGTCGGGACTCTCGACATCGAAACGAAGACCGGTCGGCTGAAGCTTCCCGGGTGCCCCGATCGACGACCTCCGGTCTGTTGAGCCCCGGTTTTTAAACCTCAACGTCAGTATTCAAATGTCAATATTTGGGCCTCAATGTCAGTATTCGAAGTCAATGACCAAACATACATCCTTCAATTCAAATTGGCTTTCGTGACCTTCTGGGCCTTAACTCGCTTGTTGAATCCTTGGTTTTAAACCTTGAATCCGTTCATGGTTGTTGGTTATCATCAACCCTTAACTCTTATTCTACAATGTAAAAATGATGAAGTCCCTTAGTTCTTGCCCCCTTGCTACATATGGTGGAGGTCTTGCTTCTCGGTTGATCGTTCAAGAAGTTCCCTTGCCATTCAGCTCTTGACTTCAAGTCTGGTATGCCTGGGTTGGTTGTCAACCCTTTATCTTGATTCTAGGTTTCCAACCTTGCTTTGGTTTGAATTTGATTGACGGCTCTTGATTCAAGTCTTTAAACTCAAATGACAAACTCGATTGGAGGCAGACAACCTTTTTGGCCGTCTAGGCTAAAATTTTGTGTCGGGATTTGAGATTCAACTCTCATTAACAGTTTCTTTCCTTCAAGGCATTATCAGGGAGCCAACCAGTCTCAAGATGAGCTTTGATGGGATCTATCCAACAACCCCCTATATCAATTGGTGCCACCAACCAGTTAATGGTCGGGGCCTTCAAGACCTGGAAGTAAACATTCCCTGCATAATTCTCAATCTCAGAGGATGCAAACTTAGAGAGGGCATCGGCCTTAACGTTTTCTTCCCTTGGAATGTGCTCCACATAGCACTCCTCAAATTGGGTCATAACACCCTTCACAATCCTTAGATATTTTGCCTTGCCTTCAAACTCGCCATTCACTTGTGATACTACAAGCCTTGAGTCTCCACAGACCTTGAGGTTCTTGACCCTCATGATTCTTGCCAAGCCTAAGCCAGCTATCAATGCCTCATATTCAGCTTCATTGTTGGTAGTAGGAAAGCCCAACTTCAAAGCATATTCAACTATGAACCCATCGGGGCTTTGCAACACTAAACTTGCGCCACTAGATTTTGTTTTTGATGCTCCATCAAAATAGAGCACCCAATACTCCTTCTGATCAGGTACAAGTTCTTCATCCTTATCTCCACTCTCAGGGGTGGTTACTATCTCCTGTCCCCCGACTTCTTGGTTGCTAATGGTACATTCAACCACGAAGTCAGCCAATGCCTGAGCCTTGATGGCTGTTCGAGGCTTATACGTGACGTCAAACTCTCCAAGTTCGATTGCCCATTTAATCAATCTTCCACTCGCTTTTGGGCTGTGCAATATGTTCCTCAATTGCTGGTCCGTCAGGACTTCGATTTTGTGTGACTGAAAATATGGTCGTAGCTTTCTTGAAGCTATTATCAATGCCAAATCAAATTTCTCGATTGATGAGTAATTTAACTCGGCTCCGTGGAGCACCTTGCTTACATAGTAGATAGGCCTCTGAACCTTGTTCTCTTCTTTAATGAGGACGGCACTCAATGCTTGTTGAGACACTGCTAGATACATATAATGAGTCTCTCCGGGACTTGGCTTGGCCAACAACGGGGCTTTGGCCATGTACTTCTTCAACTGTTCAAAGGCCTCTTGGCTTTTATCAGTCCATTCAAGATTTTTCACCTTCTCCAATGCTTGAAAGAAAGGTAAGCATGTATCACCAGACTTGGAGATAAATCTCCCTAGAGCGGCCATTCTACCAGTTAACTTCTGTACATCCCTCACAGAACGGGGTGGTTCCATGTCTAAGATTGCTTTGATCTTGTCAGGATTGGCCTCTATGCCTCTTTTCGAAACCATCAGTCCCAAAAATTTTCCTGATCCAACTCCAATGGCACACTTGGTTGGATTCAACATCATCTTGTAGTGCCTCAGCACTTCGAATGCCTCTCTGAGGTGTTTAATGTGGTCTGCCTTACACAGACTCTTGACTAACATGTCATCAACATAGACCTCCATGGTTTTTCCAATCAGATGGGCGAATATCTTATTCACCAGTCGTTGGTAAGTAGCTCCTGCATTCTTTAGACCAAAAGCCATAACAAGATAGCAGAAAACACCAAAGTCAGTTATGAAAGATACCTTAGGGATGTCCTCCTTATGCATCTTAATCTGATTGTAGCCGCTGAAACCATCCATGAAGCTCAACATCTCATGTCCAGCTGTGGCATCTATCAACATGTCAATCCTTGGTAGGGGAAAACAATCCTTCGGACATGCATCATTCAAATCAGTGAAGTCTATACACATCCTCCACTTCCCATTCGCTTTCTTGACCATCACAGGGTTTGCTAACCATTCAGGAAACTGAATCTCTTCAATAAACTCAGCCTCTAAGAGCTTGTCAACTTCTTGCTTAATGGCATATTGCCCTTGAGGAGCAAAATTTCTCTTCTTCTATTTTATTGTCTTCCTTTCAGGATCGACATTCAACACGAAGGGTTATAAATTGGGGATCAATCCCTGGCATATCAGCCGTTGTCCAAGCAAATACATCATTGTTCTCTATCGGTCTTCATCCTTGGATTCTCAAGCCAGGTTCTTAAGACATATTGAAGAGTAGCTAGTTCTTAACATCCTCGGCCTTTCGTGGCTTTGACTATTGCATGTGGCTTTTATCTTCTTGCCTTTTATCCAGGGTCCTTTACAGACTTAAACTCTTACTTGGTCGCGTTGTAACCTAACTCTTGACCCTTCGGGATCTTCACTTATGCATTAGTTTGTTTTCCATTCGTGTATTCTTTTATTTTCGGTACTTGGTCATCCTTGACTTGCACTCATCGGGTGCTCGGCACATAAATAAAATCACGCAATCAATGAATGGAAATCAAATTTGCATTAATAACTTGAAATGGGTTCAACCCTTACATAGAGTACTACTGTCCTACTCGGAGCAACATGCTCTTCAATGGTTTCAATGAACCTTATTTCTACTTCTACTAGATAAATATGAAGCTAAGTTCTACTAGGATAACTTGAGCCCATCGGGGCTTCGCAAGACTAGGCCTGCACCAGATTTTGTTTTTGATGCTCCATCAAAATAGAGCACCCACGACTCCTTATGGTCTTCTCCTTCTTATTCTGAAGCAGATTTTGTTTTTGATGCTCCATCAAAATAGAGCACCCACGACTCCTTCTGGTCTTCTCCTTCTTATTCTGAAGTTCACTTCCTGCTTGGGGTACTACCTCCTGCCCCCCGACTTCTTGGTTGTCAATGGTACATTCAACCACGAAGTCAGTTAATGCCTGAGCCTCAATGGCCGTCCGAGGCTTCTGTGTGATGTCCTCTGCTGACTCTTCTCGGTGTTCCTCATTACTACGGACATCCATGTCTTCAATTGGAAGGACCTGCCCCCCAAGTCCGTCAGGCCTTAACGCGGCTACATAACAGCTTCGTGCCATCTTTTGATCGTCTTTATGTTCTCCAACACCATTCCTGGTCGGGAACTTGATCTTCATGTGATAAGTTGAGGCAACAGCCTTGAATGCATAAAGTCCAGTCCTTCCGAGGATAGCGTTGTACGTTGAAAACGCCTTGATTACCAGGAAGTTCAACATCTGAGTGGCCTTCTTGGGCTCCTGTCCAATAGTCACAGGCAATTGAATAGTCCCTTCAACTTTGGATCCTACTCCATTGAATCCATATATAGGCATGTTATTGGGGGTCAACTGAGAATCATTGTACCCCATCTTCACAAATGCATCATGAAACAGAACGTCAACGGAAGCTTCATTATCTATCAAGACTCGCTTCACCTCTGAGTTTCCAATCACAGGAGTTATGACCAATGGGGCGTTATGGGGGCATGTTGTTTCAGTCCTAGCACGCTTCGGGGCCTCTCCCACGATGTGTATCACTTCTCTGGCATAAGCCTTCCGAGAATTCCTTATTGTGCCGGCCGCAGTCGGGCCTCCTGAGATCATGTTGATTACTGGCCCTCGGGGTTGTGGGTTGCAATCTTGATCGTCATCCCTTCTATTATAATCTCTAATTTGATTAACACGATATTCACCTTTAGTGAAGTGGTTCAATTTCCCTCTACGGATTAAAAAATTGATCTCATCTTTGAGTTGTTTGCAATCATCAGTGTCATGCCCCACATCTCTGTGGAATCTGCAATACTGATTCTTGTTTCTCTTTTCGGGATCACCCCTGAGTGGCTTCGGCCATCGGAAATCCTTATCCTTCTCAATGTCCAACAAGATTCGACTCCTAGGAGTATTCAACCTTGCATACTCAGCGAACCTTGGTCCTTGGTTCTTCTTAGAGGCATAGTCGGAGTCCTCGCTAGTTCGGGGATACTTGTCCCTAGCATCATACTCCTGGTCTTGCTTTCGTTTCTTGGAGTCGGCGTTACCCTTGCCATTACCTCCCGCGGTTTCTTTCTTCATGCTATCCTCAGCCTTGATATACTTGTCAGCCCTTCGCTGGAGCTCAACCATGTTTTCAGGAGGATGCTTGGCCAATGACCTTTTAAAGAACTCGTCAGTGGTTCTGTGTTCCAGGGCTACCATGGCCACCTTATTATCCAGGTCAGTGATGTTCAACGTCTCCTTGGTGAACCTCTTAAGGTAGTCTCTCAGATTTTCGTTCTTCCCTTGCACCACATACATAAGAGATGCAGAACTTTTCTCATGAACTCTTCCGCTGATAAACTGACTAACGAACGCAGCACTTAACTCCTTAAAGGAGCCAATTGAGTTTGCAGGCAGCCGGCTATACCATCTTTGAGCCATGCCTGACAAAGTTTGGGGGAACGCCCTGCACTTCAAAGCGTCACTTGCAGGCTGCAACAGCAGTGCGTTTGAGAATGTCCTAACGTGGTTCGCGGGATCACCCGTTCCATCATAAGCCTTAATTGTCGGCATCTTGAACTTCCTAGAGATGTGAGCATTCATCACCTCCTCAGTAAACGGGGGTGTGGGATCATCCGGATCCCCAAGTGGCATTAAATCCTTGGGGTTGCTCTTGCGGGTTTCCACCCTTGTTGTTCTTCCAGTTGGGGCATCAGCCCTTCTCTGCCTTCTTGAAGACCTCTCCAGATCTATAAAGGGAATCGATCCCGAAGTTGGAGGAGGCTGAGTTTGATTCAACCTAGCTTGTTCTCTCGCAATATCTTCCTTTATCCTTAGAATCTCAGCCTCGTGAGCCTTGATTCTCTCAGCAGCTGTCAAAGGAGGTCCATCGTGGATAGTTTGCGTTCTCCTTCTTGGCTCTCTGCTAGCACATCACCTCCTTGGGGCTTCATCATGATCATCATCGTCAGTAGATGAATCATCAGTGTAGGGGCCAGAGTAGTCATAATACTCTCGGTCTCGGATCTGCAAGGCGTGGCCACTTGGTCCAAGACTGTGAACAATTGGAGGGTCATTAGGCAGACCATACATCGGATTGGTATTCCTGGGGAGATCCGTAGTACGGATCTGTACTCCTGGTGGCGGGCGATTGGGATCAACCAACGTCTGAAGGGAGATGGTTTCTTGACCCAGATGGATGACCATAGGCAACGTCCTCTCAGCATGGGGATTCGTCCCTGGAGGTTGAGAAGCCTGAGTTTGAGTGATCGCCCCTGTCGTTGGGGGTACTTGCTCGGTGACAGGTGGAGTAGAGTTTAGAGGCAAGGTCTCAGTAGAGGCAGCCTCGGTGGAGGTTGGTACTGATCTTCGTGTGTTCACCATGGTTGATGTCTTCTTCCCACAGACGGCGCCAAATGTTGTGGAATAAAAACTAGGTTATGAATAGTGCGGCTAGGGTTTGTGTGTATTCAATGCAAAGGGGTTAGTGAGCTTCGAGCTTTAATGGCTGTTTCCGTGTTCGAGACTGATCGGTCCTCACAGAGTGCCTACGTATCTCATATTGAGAATCAAGCCAAAACGTAGTTCTAGGTGATGGTGCCCTCAGGGCTATGGCGACGAGGGCTCACCTAGGACGTAGTGGCTTGTATGTCCTTATTCGAGGATTGAGCCAAAAACGTAGTTCTGAGAATGAGGGGTCAGGCCCTTATATAGGCTGAGAAGCCTTAGAATTATGGTAGGAATGGGAGACTTGGTGGGCCAGCCATCGCCTCAAGGAAGGTTCTGGATCTATTCCTTTTAGGAATCAGTTTCCATGTTGAGATATGTATCTTGGAGGCTAAGTCATGTAGGAGTAATATCCTTATTTGACTCTTATTGCTGAGCTGGTTATTATCCCTAATATTAATTACGAAATTAATATTATAATTAGGGTTTGGGCCCACCTGGTGGGCCTCACGTTTGGACCATTCTAGGTCTAATTAATGCCACATTAAATATGTCCTTAGGGCTTACTTTTAGCCCATATCAACGACAAATATATTTTAAAATTTTATAATATAAGTTTTAAATCATGCATATCATTAATTAAATTTATATTAAATTATTAAAATTAAAATTAAAATAAAATATTGTAAATAATGATTATATAAAAATATAATTGTAACATAAAATAAAATTTGTTACATATCAAAAAAAATCCGTGCATCGCACGGGTTATAAGCTAGTATTATAAAATTTTAAATTAAATATATCGTTGACGGATTTCGAATCTTAAATATTTGATAAACTAATTGAATCGTATAATTTACTTTATCATTAGATATAACGGTTTTTATTTATTAATAAAAATCTATTGATCATTTTTTATGATGTGATATTTTCGGGTATATATTAATGATTGTAATATTAGTTTTTAATCAAAAAGACTCAAAAGGGTAATGTCTAAAAAGGTAACATATTTTAATTCGAAAAAAAAATATTATTGATTAGAAGATATGATATGATTGATGTTTATAGGTGTTTATAAAAGGAAATATCTTCAATTCTAAAAGTAAATGTAAAAAGGCAATCGACTAATTACCATTAATTATATTATGTTATTATTTATTTTAGTCTTTGATAAAGTAATTGAATCGCATAATTTACTTTATCATTAGATATAACGGTTTTTATTTATTAATAAAAATCTATTGATCATTTTTTATGATGTGATATTTTCGGGTATATATTAATGATTGTAAGATTAGTTTTAAATCAAAAAGGCTCAAAAAGGTAATGTCTAAAAATGTAACATGTTTTAATTCGAAAGAAAATATTATTGATTAGAAGATATGATATGATTGATGTTTATAGATGTTTATAAAAGGTAATATCTTCAACTCTAAAAGTAAATGTGAAAAAGGCAATCGACTAATTACCATCAATTATATTATGTTATTATTTATTTTAGTCTTTGATAAAGTAATTGAATCGTGTAATATAAATTTTTTTTGCCCAAGCTTTGCTTGTAATTATATTATCGTATAATTTATTTTATCATTAGATATAACGGTTTTCATTTATTAATAAAAATCTATTTATCATTTTTTATGATGTGATATTTTCATGTATATATTAATGATTGCAAGATTAGTTTTAAATAAAAAAGGCTCAAAAAGGTAATGTCTAAAAATGTAATATGTTTTAATTCGAAAAAAATATTATTGATTAGAAGATATGATATTATTGATGTTTATAGGTGTTTATAAAAGGTAATATCTTCAACTCTAAAAGTAAATGTGAAAAAGACAATCGACTAATTACCATTAATTATATTATGTTATTATTTATTTTAGGTGTTTTAATAGTATAAATATCGTATATATTTTTCTTTATAATGAAGGGTAAATAAGTAAATTCACGAAGTACCAAAAAACAGGTACCAAAAAACTGGTACCAAAAAACAGGAACAAAAAACAGGTACCAAAACTTTTAATGTTTCGGCTTAGATTTTATAAATTTATATCTTTCAATCAATAATATTTTTTTTTTCTTTTAATCATATAATATGTCTAATCATTAGATCTAACGAGTCTGATTTTTTACTAAAAATCTAACAATCATTATTCATTATTATAAAAAAATATAGTTGTAACATAAAATAAAATTATTACATATCAAAATAAATCCGTGCATTGCACGGGTTAATAATATAATAAAATAGTAATATAATAAAGAACAAGGTTGATTTCAGGAGACCGCTCTCAAATTGAAACCTTGGAGCCCATGGTTTGCTGAACATTGCAAAACATATTAGTAGGCAAAGAGCCCGTTTGGCCCCCCTTAAATTTTTTTTTTATCTACTTAAAGTGATTTCGTGCTGTTTGTCTAACCTTAAATTTTTCCACTTAAAGTTAGTTTTAGTTCAAAAAAAAAAGTACCTTGGAGGTACTTTTTTTCCACTTATTTTTTTTCTCATATCAATTTTTATGTATTTGAGTCACCTTTTAACTTGTATTGTATTCTTTGCATATATTTGTATTTTATATTTTCAAAAAAATATAAATTTCTTTTTTATTTAATTAATTTTTTAAAAATAAATTTACTTTAAGTGGAATTAGCCAAACAGATACACCTAACTTTAAGTGAAAAATATCACTTTTCACTTAAAGTGAGTAAGTAGCACTTTAAGTGATAAGTAACAATTTTTAAGTTAAGCCAAACACCCTCAAATTATGATACTCTGCACATATCATACTTGGATGGATATATGGCCAAGGTCTCCAATTGGGTCGTGATCTCCGTAGAACTTTTCCACATAATATAAAATATGTAAAGATACAGTTAACTTATGTTTCCATTACATATATTACAGGTTCTTTTGTTACTTATATACTCTTTATTAAAAGCAGAAATCCTCTTTAAATGCTATGGCATGTATATCGCAGTATGCATGATATGCCACTAAATATTAATTAATTTAATTAATTAAACTATAATATTTTATAATAATTCAATTTAATAATGAAATTATATACTATGAGTTTATTTACTAAAAATTGAAATAAAAGTCATGAATATAGTATCAAATAGAACTTTGGACTCCTTTATTTAATAAAAAATTCAGGAATATAGTATTAAATAGAACTTATGACTCCTTTAATTAATATTTAAAAATATCTATAATAGATTAATAATAAATATAATTAATAATATAGCTAATCTTAATCAAAAACCCCCCTTTAAATGGTATACCATGTATACCGCGGTATGCATGATATGCCACTAAATATTAATTAATTTAATTAATTAAAATTGTAATATTATATAATAATTCAATTTAATAATGAAATTATATACTATGAATTTATTTACTAAAAATTGAAATAAAAGTGATGAATATAGTATCAAATAAAACTTTGGACTCCTTTATTTAATAAAAAAAAATCAGGAATATAGTATTAAATAGAACTTATTTTAATTAATATTTAATAATATCTATAATAGATTAATAATAAATACAATTAATAATATAGCAACTCTTATATTATATTACCAGAATGGGGTTATGTAAATTTAATTAATTAAAATAACAATATTAAATATTAATTTAATTTAATAGTAAAGTTATATACTAGGAGTATATTAACTAGCAATCGAAATAAAAGTCTAGAATATGGTATTTTATACAACTTGGTGGTTCAAGATTTTATTTTATTAAAAAAAGTTAAAAATTTAAAATTTAAAATAATTTATTACGATCCGTGCGAAGCACGGGTAATCGGCTAGTAATTATAATTACATAAAACACAGTTATCTACAAACAAACAAACTTAATGGTTAGACTCTGGATTGATGAGGCTGTGGCCGCTCTTAATGCCCACTTAATTCAATATCTTCGCAAGAACAGATGGCAAACAGTAAAGCATACACTTTTCTTTTGCCTTCATTGCATGAAAATGGCAGAGAGCATGACCTGCAACTTTCCAAACAAAATTGCATTTGCGGACATCTCCTTTGCTTTTAGCATAGTCATAGCAAACATGATAGAGTGCTAGGGCATCTTTATGAACATCGTTCATGCTCCTCAATGTTTCTTTAAAGTCATCACAGCCATACATAATCTGCAAGACAGAGAAGATATGAAACCAATATTTAGTTTGACCCATGATATATCAGGCTACCCTATCCTAGTACATGTAAATTCTTACCTCTTTGTATTTATTGATAACTTCATCCGCCAAGTTCGTCTCTGACTGATTTCTGGAAGACAATGCATCAGTCATCTCTTGCCTGTAATTATCGTAATTTTCTTTCCAGAACTTCAATGCAGCATCAGGAATCGGAACATGCTCAAAAAAAGTTAGTCTTCTGATTTCTACATGGGTTTATACAACAAGACAATGAGAATAAACACTATTGGAATTTGGAAGTCTCTGTGTGCTACTAAATTAAATTCGCAAAGGGACGTGACAACAAATATTAACAAGCATCACAAACCATTAACACGTAAAACACCTCCATATATAGTGGTATCCCATCTCTGCATATAGTGGTATCAAAAATTAAAATACACTGGAGAGATGCAAACAGCTCAAGGGGGATCATAATTCGTAGATATATGTAAGTTGGATCTTTCCTTATTGCTATGGTTTTTCTAATGTTTGATCATGAAACACCATATCTCAAAGTAATTCCAATTTTGAAACACCATATCTGCATAAGTGACAAGTCTTTGTCCTTATCAAATACTTGGTCACGTAATTTTATCCAAATAATTAACAAGTAAAACTCACCATATCTCAAAGTAATTCCAATTTTGTATTTTTCCACCGCATCACATATTTTTCCAAGAACAGAGCAAGACTGATAATTGTTCCCTTTTTCCATATAATGGGGATAACAATCAGCTTTCAATTGGTTTGGAACCCTAACCTGTTTCACCAAAGGGAGAGAAGGAAGAACAAAATTAGGCAAAGAGACAGTCTCAATTTGAATTCCAGAACGTGTTGACAAAGAAACTTAGCAGAAATAGTAACCTTTTCCCCAGTTTTAGGTGCATCTAAAGCATCATAGTAGATGTCGATTAATTCGAGCATCTTTGCCTTCAAGTTCTTCTTTTCATTATCATCATTCGCTGTCAAATATCTGTCCGTCCAGGCCTGCCAGTTATCAGCTGCCACACCCATACTAATGCTAAAGAGGACCTCGCATCAAAGCAAACATAATGTAGATAAGGTATTCACAGCATAGTAGCATACATAATACTAGGCTTATGACAGCTTATAGAAAGCATATGTACGTATACAGGAATATCAAATTGATATTCCTAAAAGTCACGGGGCCCTCAGTGGATCAATCCCTGGGTCCGTCCCATCTATGATTCAAAGTTTAATCAGAGAGCTTATTGTATAGGTGCACAAAATATGACAGATGACATAAAATCTGTGTAAATAGACCTGTGATGATACATATATTCAATTGCTCAAACAATTAAACCAAATAATCAAGTTAATAATGTAAAATTGCTTACTGTTGATTCTTTGTATTTAAAAATAGCTTAAAAAGGTCATGCTCCAACTCATCAGGAGGGTAATCACAAGGCTTTCGATGATTTACATTTGAGGATGGATGTGCACGAGTCCATGGTGAACTCGCTTTGAAATATTGCAACAGCTGCAAAAAACACGTAAATACATTTTGAAACTAATAAGTGCATGATGCGGAATAAGAAATTAATAAATTATTTGTATTTATCACACATTACTAGATTATATCCCATGCGATGCACAGATTTTCATTATAATTTTATTATTTTCTTTTTAATATATGATATTTACTTATTCTAACTTATAACTGATAGATTTTTGTTCCTTAAATCCGTTTATAACTCAAATATTCAAAGTCATAAGTTCCTACTAAAATTTGTTCCAAGTAAAGTTAAACATTCAGGGTGGAATAGTCTAACATGACAGGTTTGTTTTTGCGGGTCATGTGTTGGACAACATAGATTAGTGGTCATTGTTCTTATCTTATTACTAATCTGCAGTTGGTTGGCAGGGTAAGGGTCTATTACAAAATAAGCCATCTGATAATTGTTGTTTGTGTATTGTAGTTCTATAGGTTGTCTTGAGGGCTGAAACTGCAGTAGTCTTTGTATGCTCCCCTTCTTGTTGTTGAAGGGTTTAAGTAATATTATTTATTAATAAAGAAAAATGCTAGAGTCCCAAATATTGTCCCCAATGCTTATGTGTCATTGGGTAATTGGTAACTTTTCTATTAAAAATATGGCACTCCACGTATATATATATGCGCTCACAAATTAAATCTTGTCATGTGTCTGCCATGTCATATGGGACAATTTTTGGGACATATTTTTTGGTTTCCCTAGCATTACTCATTAATAAATATTGCTTATCTAAAAAATCGGTAGTATTTGAATATGTCCGAATATTAATATCTAACTAACTTATTTTCAGAGCTAAGAGCATCTCCAATGACAATAACTATAATAGTTGGCTAAAATAATTTACAGTAGGAAATAGTTAAATTTTTACATAAGGGTGACAAAGGGAACTCCAATGGGCATAGTTATAATGATACATGAGCATAATTTTGCTAAGGGAAAGGTTGGTTCGACAAATATAGCCAACGAAGTGTGATTATCTATAAATTTTGCTAAGGGGAATTATGCGTTGGAGATGCTCTAACGATCTTTATTATTTTTTAAAATTATATTACATTTGTCTTTAATTTTTTATTTAATACGTCATATGTGGGACTTGAACCTTTGATCTTTGGTAGTACTATCATATAATCTCTCCTAATCCTATTATATACTCCCTCCGTCCCTGCCAGTTCTTTACAGACGGAGTTCTTTACAGACGGCTGGGACACGGAGACCAATATATATATATATATATTTAAGTAGGTAAAGTGATGGGTCCTATCAATAAATAGATTTGAGATAGTGGAGAAAAGTAGTGGGTGTAATAGTGTTTTTATTATTAAATATGAGATAGTGGGGGAAGATAGTAAGTGTAATAGTGAGAAAACTTACTATTTTTGGAATGTAAAGAAATGGATGGGACGGTTCAAAATAGTAACTGTAAAGAACCTGTTGGGACGGAGGGAGTTATATATTTTAATGTAATATTATAGGATAGAATTATTGAGGAATATAACTAAGAAGGTTTTAAAAATTTATAAAGTAAATACATTACCTAAGAAGTGCATGATGCGGATCAAGAAATTTGTAAATTACTTTGATTATTTTATATATTATAATTTAGGAATAAAATTAAAAGGTGTTTTACATATGTAAGTTAAATATATTACTCACGAACATTCTAGATTTATACTAGTAGAATAAAACAATTTGATTCCTTTAAATTAATCATGGTTGTAGTCTTGTAGATATAGATATATCTTAGTTTTACTTTCACTAAGAAATCTGACAATGTAATAAATATATATATTTTATTTTATTATGGATATTTAATAATAATTTAAAATATTATAACATTGAGGCTATATATATAAACCCCAATATTAGAATATTATAAATTATTATTAAATATCCATAATATAATATAATACATATTTAATATATTGTCTAATAAAATTACTTGGCCTTCAAGTAAAAGTTTATTTATATAAACTCTTGTAGTAATGGAAAGGAATATTTTAATTTGAATTTTATCATATTTGTGATTCAACCAAATCTCTCCGAAAATGGTTTGATCCCTCATTAAACCATTTCTTAACTTGTCCAACAAAAAGTGGTATCAAGTGACACTCTTACTCCACCCTGACACTATAAATGCTTGTCGACAATTACTCCACCCAAACACTAGAACCGCTTGCCAGCAGCCATCAGTCGATTCAGCTACTGCATCCTTCGTCTAGAATGTGGAGGGCTTCCAAAACCCAATATTTGTCCCCATTCTTCCAAGTTCAGTTAGGCAAAAACGCGTATATATACATATATAGAGTCCCGGTTCAATTAGGCAAAAATGTTACTGCAAAAAACACTAGCCATAGTTGATTTTGAGATATTATGTGCTATGAAACACCATGTTATGTTGGATTTGGTATCATTGTCTCCTTCATATATATACATATATAGAGTCCTACTCTACTAGAAACCAATTTTAAATGGAAACTAGAAACTCAAATAAAAAAAAATTAAATTGTGTCGAAATATAACACATATGGTATGTAAATTAATCGTTAGAAGATGGATGAAGTCGGATTTCAAAAAAAATTTACCGATTGACGGGAAAAATCAAATTAGTAACTGAGAGGATTCTGTGGAATCCAGTGTGGGAGGGTGTATATTAATTGTGTAGTGTGCATCTAGGGGGGCATTATTAGATTAATCTAAGGACTTATATTAGTTTCTAGTTTCTATTTAATCATTGGTTTCTATTTGATCACTAGCATATATATATATATAGTACCTTACTTGAAAATTAGCTAAAAAGGAAAAAAAAAAAAATATATATATATATATAGGCAAGTGCTCAAATACATACCACTTTTAAAATACAAACCTACAAACCAACACTAAATATAATTGGTTCCCGCCAAGGGTACCTTCACAAAAATTGCTTAAAATAATTGGCTCTATCCAACAAAAAAAAAATAATAATCTTGCCGTGGAAATGCGAAGCATTTAAGACAGTAAACGGATGAGTTAGGTAGTCATGAGGGCCGAAGGCTCTCGACACACCCGTCAACCGTCTATTGTCTTTACCATTGATTGTCATTCCTTACAACTTTAGAATGATAAAAGCGCGAAGCGCCGTACAAGAAGGTGCAAAGCACCGTTAACCAGTGAAAAAAAACTGCCGCCACGTCATCATTTTTTTAATTTTTATTATTATTTTTCAATTTTTTTTTCGATAAATGGATAGAGGGTAGAATTATAAGACTTTTTCGTATTGGGGTACCCCTAGTTTGGTCATTAGATTAGCTTAAATGTTGGATTGGAATTTGGTTTTTAGGTTTGTATTCTAAGGAGGTTTGTATTGGAGTAGCCCTATATATATATATATATATATATATATATATATATATATATATATATATAATCTTACTCAAATAGAGACCACTCTTAGGCTAGAAATTAGAAACTAAAAAAAAAAATCCAAATCGCGTAGGAATATAGCAGATATGGTATGCAAACTGATCGTTAGAAGATGGAGAAAAAAATAGTGAAGTAAGATTTTAACAAAAAAACTCACGGATTGACAGGAAAAATCAGTGAGTTTTTATTGGATTTTTACTTTGAAAAATCGTGGGGCCTTTATTTGATTTTTCCCGTCAATCGATGAGTTTTTTTTTTTAAAATTTGACTTCTCTATATTTTTCTCCATCTTCCAGCGATCAATTTGCATACCATATCTGCAATATTCCGACACCATTTAGAAATTTTTTATTTAGTTTCTAGTTTCTAGCCTAATAGTGGTTTCTATTGGAGTAACACCCTATATATGATTATATTTATATATAGGCAAGTGATCAAATAGAAACCAAAATTAAAATTGAAATTAGAAACTGATATTAGCCCTTAGATCAATCTAATCTAATGACGCCCCTAGGGGCACCACACACAAATCAGATACACCCTCACATACATAATCTCACCTAATCCCTCGTTTTTAATTTGATTTTTCCCGTCAATCAGTGAGTTTTTTTTTAAATTTGCCTTCATTGTATTTTCCTCCATATCTCAATGATCAGTTTGCATACCATATGTGCTATATTCCGATGCGATTTAGAAATTTTTTTATTTAGTTTCTAATTTCTAATCTAAGGTGGTTTCTATTAGGCGTCTTTGATTTTCTCGGCAACAAACGTGGACTCGTCAATATCTATAGTCCAGCTTGAGGGGGAGTGTTGGATCATAGGAAATTAAATCCTCATTAACATTAGTTTCCTGATCCCTTATCTATGAGGACATCATTTAAATTCCCTTTATTGAATTAAAGGGAATTGATATGTAAGTATATATGATATAGTTTGTAAGTTAAAAAATTGAAATTATATACAAAATAAATTTGCTCCCCCATTGTTTCAGTTTCTTATACGAGCTCAACTTGATCTTAAAAGAGTCTGGCTCAATACTTCGTGAATAAGCTCGATAAGTAATTCAACTTGATGGACTACAAGATCTTGAAAGTATCCTCAAGTAGTACTAAGATGGTCCGACTATTAGGTAGCTGTTGATAGCTACGAAGAATTTAAGAATGAACAATAATACTTACATGGCATGAGAAATCCAAGAATAATTAACTGAAGCTATTTATTGATCTATCATCTATGTGTCACGTTGACAAAACCGATATGTCCTTTGAAATCTTACATTGTGGAGGAATCGAACATGACAACACCATAATATTATTATAAATGATGACACTTTCAAAAATGATCAGAAAGGAGGATGTCAATGATATAAAGTCAATCCTTGAAGAATTTACAGATACTTCTTTAACAGTCAGCTTTGACTGTGATTCAAAAAAATTCGGAGAAGTCAAGTTTATAATTAATATCTACTATAGTCTTCCTCGAGTTCATGCATTCAATTGCTCGAGGCCATGTTCCTGTTCTTTTCTAAGGAGTCCTGTTACAGCCTTTTAAATTATTTTTCGCTTCAAAACTCAAGGCCGAGTTTTTTCCAATAGACACATGGAGGGAACGATGAAGAGAAAGATATAAATAAATTAGTTGATAATTATTAATTTTGACAAATTTATTTCTATCACAGAACTGATCTATTGGTACCCTGGTTGAGGGGGTTGACGGGGGCTCAGATTGTAAAAACTAAAAACAAATGTAGCAAAACTGAAGTAGACAACAGAAATTTACATATGCCAACCTGATTGTTTTTAGAGACCCAGTACATGTCTCCGTCAAAGTCACCGTTCGCAATCTCACTGGCTACTGATCTCGGACCTTTGGTAGAGAAAAATATACCATACTTGGCATTACCAACGACATCTTCCATTTCCCTTAAGTACACAGCATTTAGAACATGTACGTCCCCGAAATGCAGTCCTGGATACCTATAAACCAATACTTTTCCAGAGATTTGACCGTTGTCGCTGAGGATCATTAAAGGAAGACATCATAAGTTCATAACTGAGAATCATATATTTAGCTGATCAAGCACGCAAGAGAAAACTATTAAAGAAGTCAATGACCAGCATAGTACTTGCATCAAAAACACAGCCAGAGGTTAGTTCATGCTATTTTAAATAGTAAAAAACCGAAACAAAAGTGAACATACAGGATTACGCAAACTTCATCACGATTTAATAGCCCAGTGGGATCAGCTGTACCCATCAAGAAAAAGCTATCACTGATTGGAAGCTTCCCTTCTCGAAGTCCTTTCCTTTCTAGAATTGCCAAATGACATAAACGATGCTGAACACAAGGATCATCCAAAGGAACTCCAGATAGAATCATATTAGCAGTAGTAAAATCATCATCTGAGGTACCATGGTTCACTGAAACTGCAACAGAAACAAGCTAAAGCAATTCTACTTGAAATCAAGAGAGCAGAGCTAAGCAAACATAATAACAAGAAAATGCTAATAAATATTTCAGAAAGTAAAAAAAAATTGGACGGGTCATAAAAAAAGGTGTAGCATCTATAATATTAACTTAAAATGGAAGCATGGAGTCCTTCATTCTCTTTTGCTGGTTCAACATGGTCCATCTCATTATACATGAGTGGTGAAAGGTCACATAAGAATATGAAATAACTTGAGTGAGGAATTTTAATTTCTGCAGAAAGTACTATAGATAACAAACATCAAACAGTAACAATCTTATGACCCAGTCAAGTACCTCTTACTGCAGAACGTTCATCGGAGAATAACCTTTGAGATTCTTCCAGTGCAACTGCTAATGTTTCTAAGAAAAACTTATCCGGGACACCACCAAAATTTAGGAGGGGAATCAATATCTTCGAAAGCCTTGATGTCCCAGGTTTACGACTGGAAAAAGAGGTGCAACAACTAAGAAACAACACAACAGTTCACAGAATATTTATAGATAACTCAGCTTATGATAATTTTTGGTTTACTTGAGAACTAGTAAATGCTGGATACACAACTTAATTAAATTTGCATTTCTTTATATGAAATGCATACATGTGTATTAATAGACTCACCAAAAGTCGAAAAGCAAGCAGAGTGCTTAGAGATAATAGTTGTTTTGGTCAACTATCCACTGGCAGATAAATAAACAGCATTGATTTTCACACTTTCATTTGATACATAAACTTACATGAAAAGGCATCGGCCATTACTCTTAGGATCCAAAGAACAACCTCATTCAGTAGTGTTTAGTGGTCTGATTCAATGCTGACATGGTTTACGCAGCATTACAAAACAATAAAGCCTTTATACTATAGTAACATATAGCATGTTTATGTAAGAGCATCTCCAATAGGAGTTGCCAAAAAGGTTGCCAACATCTATGTGGCAAACAATCTTGGTTGCCTTCTTATTGGAGAGCCAAGGTTGCCTCAAGGTTGCCAACAATTGTTGCCAAAAGTTGGCAACTTCCTCAAATGGATAAAGTGCATATTTTTGTTTAAAAGAAATATATTAATATACCTATTTTACATGTCTTCCTTCAAATTTACATTATTTAATTACTCATGTGGGGACCATTTATACAACTTTTAGAATTGCCAACCATTGGATCATTTTTCTACTCAAAGTTGTCAAATTGAAGAACAATTAAAAAATTAATTTTTTTTGATGATTTGGCAAAGTTGGCAACTTGATTAGCAACTCCTATTAGAGATGCTCTAACTATAGTGGCACTGACAAGTCTCTTTTACAAATTCCCAAGCTGATATAAATATGTGTTCTATACTGACCATTAAAAAGGCAGTAAAGACCACTCATTATTAAAAAGGGATTAAGGAACTCGGTTAACACTATGTGCAATAAATTTTTGCAAACTTGAGAGATGTGAATATATAAGTGAGGTAAACATGGAATCACTGTGTTAAGAAACTCCGCTATAATTTTAAGTTAAAAATAATACTTCCTCCGTCCCACTTTCCATCCCACTTATTTTGGCCTATCTTAAATTTGTTGATCAAATTGATAAATTTTGACCTCAAATTAAATATTATCTTATGATTTTTTTACATATATATATAAATTTGATCTTATAGTACAGTAAACAAAGTTTATAATATATATTTAAATTTGTATTTATCATATAGTATAAGCAAATTGCAATACAAAGTTGGCCAATTTGACCAAAATTTAGTCAAAGTTCCAAAGTAAGTGGGACAGGGATTGCACAATATACCATCTCAATGTCATAACAGTGAAATTCAGTTTAGTACTCAAAAACTTTATAAACAATGTACGTCCTATTTTCTGAGAGGAGAGTCTAACAGGATAGTAGAGATTGAATCTGTGTCTAATTGCACCAACAGACTAGAAACTTTACACTTGCACAGTTTAAATTTCATAATTCAAACTGTATTTGTATGACGAAAAGAAGTCACAACATAATATAAGAGTCACATAAAACAAAGCTACTGTTGATATGTGTTGATTTTTTTCTTTTTGGCCTCTGTATTTGTTTTGCTTCTACCAAGCCAACTGTAGGTCTGGTTTTGACCTATAGATGCAAGTCACATCGGCTGAAGCTGAACTACATAAAAGTGTCGCCTATATTTTGTTTATGCTTCGATTTGACTGGTTCTTAAAATCTTCGAAGATAATTGAGAGGAACCTTACTGAGCCAATCTACTTGAAGGAAGAGGTGACACATTAATCAAATAAAACATTTTAAGACTCCAATAAAACAGGCAGATATGCAGGTTAATCTTCTAGATATGTATCTCTGACATTGAAAAAGGGGCTGTGGCAGGCTGTTTACCAACTTCTAGAAAAAGAAATATATATATATATATATATATATATATAATCATACCATCACAAAACACAACAAAGCATGGCCTAAAACTATTAAATCTGTAAAAATTAATAAGGTATGCACACTTTTAAGGGACTCGTCATTTTATTACAATCTTTTTAGGTTGAATCAAGGGTATGCAAATTTGACATCCCAATAATTCTAATCAAAACAAAATGTCAAAATGCTTGTAGACCTTTTAGATACGTATCTTTAAAGCATGAAGGAGGGGGGAGGGGGGTACCGCCTTCTTGAGAAAAGAACTACGATATCTTTTTCAATTTCCTTGTGAAATGATGCATGATAGAATACTTCACTCTTCCTCTATATAATACAGCTTATAGCCTCAATCTATCAATCTGTTAGATTTCATAAAAGTTACAACTACTTAGAAACAGAAATTAATTTCATTATGGCGAAAGAGCTTCTAGGTCTAGAGACTTCTGTCATATGTATTACAGTCTTCTTTTAGGTTTGAGCACAGCAGTACATGGTGATTGAAATTTATGCACTATGGAAGATACATAAACTGATATGCTTGTAGATAACATCAAACCAAGAGTTAATTGAATAAGACATAGTCATTTAATAGACACCTTATGTTAACCACCTCCAATGAGTTCACAGATGGTACACCTTTCCAAGTCGGATCAGCCTCAACTTTTATCATAGAAGGTCTTATCTGAATTGTTCTAGGCGGAAGCTAAATAATTGAAAGAACAAACTCATCAATAAGCACAATAATCAAAATTTAAAGCAAGAGGAAATGTCAGAAAAAATAGCACCAAATTGAATTTTTGTTAAAAAGACATGAGATGCCAATTTGATTATTAACAGGTTAAATATTAGATTGGTCACTGAATTGGGGACATGATATTACTTATTTCACATATCTCAACGGTGTATCACTCAAGTCACTATAAATTTCACACAGCTAAGTCTAAATATTTGTTCTAGGAGTAAATATTACCTTTTCTCGATTTCCAAACAATTGTTTTGCGTACTACCGCAACCAAATGAAAACCTTTAAATTTTATTATCTCTAACAATATTTTCAGATTTTAGTGAATTGTTTTACAATTTTTTTTCTTTTATAATTCCTTTTTTTATAATGTAAAAGGAGATCGAACATAGTTACTCATTTACTACTTTTGTACGATACCAGCTGGAAATGAAACTTGTATACGGAATATGATTTTCCATGATTTTTTTTAGTTTTTAATAATTTCAAATTTTTATTTATTCTCATTTTGTAATTTAAGGATAAACAATGTGATATATTTACTGACTTAAGTTATTTAGATGATCCCCGTTGAGATTGGTGAAGGAAGTGATAACCCGTCTCCACTTCATTGACCTATTTGATATTCAAAAAGATTATTAACTTACTATTGGGTACTATATCTAGATGCAGAAACTACACTTGCATTTTATATAATAAAATAGCAACAAGAGGACAGCCATATGAAGGGAACAAAGTAGGATTGGACATTTGCACCCATGACAAATTAGTCAAGTAAAATCATATGGAAGACAAAGATCACATCTGAGATACATGGATATGGTACATATGATACAGTTCTTCTTTCAATTAATTTTGGAACAGCAATGCATACATATAAAAAAACAATGTCAAACAAAATCCGTTGCAAAAACTGCTGCATAAACAATAAGGCTATCTATCTTTTATAACATTAGGCTTTCCTCGACTATTTGACTATTTGATTATTTGTATTTACTTCTTAGTTCCCTTCCGTGGGATGCCAAATGATTTCCTAGGGAGAGGGCGGTATTAAATATTCTCTTCAAACTGAACAAAAAAAAAATCCTTGCAAATAAACATACCTCATAAGCCAAAACACCAAAGACTATTCGATATTAATTGTCATTTCTAGTTGTCTATTACTCTGAAAGTTTTGGTTTGAAAACAGTTTCGATAAAGTCTACCAAAATTCAAGAGAACTGATGTTGAACAACCAAGACCAAGACAAATAACATGGTTCTGTTACTTCTGTATGCTAAGAATGACAAAATAACACCTTTCTACCAATTAATTGAGATACTATACCTTTCTATTAACTAGAAAGGTTCCTTTGACAGCACAACCATTGTAGAATAGACGGCACTGCATCAGCAAAGGCTAAGGAAAAGTTGTAACGAAAGATTAAACTTTATCAGCAAGCATTAGTGCTAGAAAAAAAATACATCAAAAATTAATTGATGGTGAAAGCATTTACCGGTTCTTTAACATATTCACCTCTTTGTTCCCCTTCTAATGAATCATCCTCCATCTTGACATGATATAAAAAATCCGGAATAATTACAGAGATAGAGAAAATCCCAAAAACTGAAGGTGCACACTAGAAAATTGATAACAAACTAAACAAACACAAGAAACACTTAACAACAAAAGAAAAGTAATCAACTATTTACAATATAGCTTTCATCAGGTAACCAATGACTCCTATCGATATCAGTATTGACCACTTGCATTACTTTCTCAGCCATCAGTGCTTCAAACGTTTACGTATTATCCTGTTATTATTGCAATGTGAGCTGGCCATCAAGAGACAGTTTCTTAAACCATTGAACTGATAACTCAACTGAGAGCGAGTGGATTAGACCACTACGAGTAAAGTAATGCAAAGCAACTAGTCAAGCATTAAGAAGAATATTGAAGAATATTGTACTACAGAAGTACATATGACCAAGGGGTGGGCACTTCATTGAGTGATACCATATTAAGTCTTAGATTTTCATGCCTAACCTATTAGTATGAAATACTTGGTGGAAAAGACTATTCTGACCTCCAATTTCTTATTTTTCAAATATCTTGCACTGAGAAGAGCCCTGGGACACATCCTTGCCAAATCTTCTGAGATAAAACCCGTACCATCAGTCTGAATCAATAGGTCTCCATCTTCATTGCAAACTTTAATGCCATTTTCGTTCTGCAAGGATTGAGAGAGGGAAGCAGGGGGAAAGAGAGATTAGTCAAATTCATCTTTTAAATTGTATCTAAAAAAAGAAAAGAAAGAAGAGAATGTACCCGGCACGGTATGTCCTCAATTCTTTCAATATGTACTGTATCAAGATTGACATTAACCTCTATAGTTTGTGACAAAGTCAATGAACACCTAGATATCCAGAAAATTTACAAACTCCACAATTTGAAATAATTTCAGCCAAAATACAATAGCAACACAAACCTAGACGCATATTTAGAGATGCTGGGTGTTGTGTGCAGATGCATGAAAAGACACCTTGCTTCATGCATTGTTTTGTTCAATAACCGAAAAGGATCTTTAACATCACAAGGAGCAAGAATTTCCATCCTAACAAAGTAGCATTTTAAGTCTGATGCAGTGGGAGACTTTTTCTTTCCCTTTCTCTCTCCATCTTTGAAAACTATTAACAACCATAACAAGGTGGGAAGACCATCAGCGACCCACAGTTTTATTTAAGTTAATATTGTATATCATTGACCATGTAGCTTAAAACATATGCTAAAAAAAGATACCACACTATATAATACTTAGTAGTGCACATCACTGGTCAACCCTACTCCAACATAGTGTTGAAACCTTTTCACAAAACAACAATTGAGAGAGAAATTTAGGACATTTTGTCGGGAATATTGTATATCAACTCATAGTATGCAGGGGATATAGCTACACGAACAATATTGAGAAAACATTACTTAAACATGAGAATCATCCACAAAATAAAAATAGAGTAATCTATCTAAACTATATTATTCAGGCCGATACATTAAAAGCTTGGTAGCTAGTTACTGGTCGGTATATAGCCATTCTACGGTGCCTATTTATTTCAAAAACCTATTTTAAGGATCTCATTTATTTCAAAAACCTTAACTAATTAAAAAACAATTTAATCATTCTAATTTAAAAACTTCCCTAAGGCCTACTTATTATTATTTTTTTAAATACCTATTTCAAAGGGACTAATTATATAGAAATCTATTTTAATTAAAACACGTATAATTGGTGGAATTGAAACAGATATTTAGGGCCTACTTATTTAAATAACTTATTCTAAATATAACTATTCTTATTTAAACACATATATATAACATTAGACTAAAAACAAGAAGATAACACAGATTATAATTTAAAAGTAACCTATGTATCACATGGGATATAAGCTAGTACATTATAACCTTGCAATAACATGATACTAATCAAATACATGTTTAAGAAAGAAAAGAAACGAAAAGAGAGAAATGTGAGATAGGAGACCATCCCGAAAGGAACGACTGCATCAAACATCCCAAAAACTGAAAGCACGGTATTGATGAAGCAAAACATATGATCAAATCCATGTTTTATGGGAAGTTAAAGATCCCCTCAAAAGCAATGCAAGTAGGGCACTGAGTAATCTAGACACCAAATTAATTCATGGAAAAAGAAGAGGAAACTCGAGATAAAGCATAGATAGACTCACACCATGCAAAGGATTTGACCATAGTAGAATAGTTTTTCAATAGACGTAAAGTTCTTCAAAAAGTAGGTGGTACCAAATGAGATAATTTTACTCAAAGGCCAATAGCAGAAGAGAAAGGTTCCATGTAGAAAATACAGCCCTGGACTTGACGCAGAACAGGTAGTAGTAAAGGATGCCAAACCATTTTCTTAAGGGTGAGGAAAGATTAGGCTAAACAACAAAAGGAAGTATATATAAAAATATAAAAAATATATTGACACAAGATATTCTCAACTTAATGATCTTATAAAGTGCAAAAACAGTAGGTTCAAGAGATACTGAAGCAAATATACTACAATTGATTCAGCAGGATGCTACAACAATAGATTCAGCAGCAAATGTTTAGGTATGGGAAACGTCATTAGCTCCTCAATCCACTTACTGATGCAAAACCTGATTTTTCCTAAAACAATTAGCTGTTGAGTAGAACCCCAATAATGGCCCTTTAGCCTCACTCACAAGCCTATTAAAAGCTGAAACCCAGAAAAACATTAAAACTCCAATTTGTTTTCTATTCAAACGATATTTGACCGAAGATTTTCGGCCAGCCATTTTTGCATTCTTAAAGCAAGAAGTGGCACTAAATAAGAGGAAATAGAGATGCCACATCTTCTCGGTCAAATAAATACAGACTGCTCTATTATGCACCCAGAAAAAAGATTGAGGCGTATATAAATTCACGACATGGAGCAACAACCCCACACATTTCCATGTTTCCGAGCATAATCGGTTATACAATTAAAATTAAAAAAGATAATTTCACAACTCAATAAAAATGTTTGTAGTTTTAACACACTCATTAAGAATTGTATATATCACATGACATTTAGTTCAATATTAAAAAAATATCCATATTTATTCTAATATATTGACTGAGTTTCTTTATAAGCCAAAAATCTAATACAGGATATATAAAATGCCCATTAATTAGAGGGATAAGCTATTATTTTGGACTCTACCAATTTTCTTAATTGTTATTACTGAGAACTGGAGTGAGTGTATTAATTATTTGATGATATGTTATGCGCCATATTTCAGTTTGTAGCTAAACCATATGATATTTCCTTCTCTTGTCCTCAAATAAAATAATACGACTATATAAATTCCAATTATAAGTAAACACAATTACATCTTCTGGCAGTACAAAACCGAAATCTGAAAAAAAAAAATAACTAAATTCAAAATGTTTCTCAATCACAACAAAGGAATAAATGGAATGAAAATCGTTATATTGTGTCGGAATATGTTTGAAAGACATAGATACAAACCAGAACTTTAGCAAGGCTTACTAACAGAAATATACATGCATATAGTAAGAAGTTCAAATACTATGAAAGAATACTTACAAAAAACAAAAAATCAGGTAGTGAAGAAAAATTACCAAAAAAACGGTAGCGCCTTGGACCAACAAGTATGCCCTCTTTTGCAATCTGGTCATATAAAGCATTATGGTTTCCAGGAGAAAAGCTAGAAACCCCATTCGCATGTTCTTCAAATTTCACAATCAATACATTTTCATCGCCTAATTTCCTATGTAAAAGAGTCTTTGTTGTTCTCAGGTATGGACCCTGCATCATAAAAAGACTGCAGCGACTAAATAATGATAGGCTATAGGCTATGTCTCATTGTTTACTTCTAAAGAGACATGTTGAACTCCCCTGCCTACTGACATTATGAAAAAGAAACAGATGATCATGCACTCAAAAATTTGATGATCACATACATTCAACCACATGAGGCACTTTTGTGTTACTAATCAGTAAACAACAAAAAAACTGTATCTTGGGGGAAAAAATGTATACTTGGATGAGAACATTTTCAATTGTCATCACACAAACCCTGATGTCTAGTTTTATTGTGTCTCCTTAGATACCTAGAAAAGTGATGTCAATACACGGGATACATTTTAGAAGACATGTTTATGACAGTTTTCCAGAGTGAAGACATAATAAACAGATCTTGATATTCCGGATGCAAAAAAAGAAAAAAAAAAAGCATTTAATTTCCTATTTCCAGGCCACATAAAAGGCAACTAATGAGTATTTGAATTTTGAGGATGTTAGTACTTAAGCCACGCATACTGATACTTTTTAGTATTCGATATATATAGGGAATAATATGTAATGGTCATAGATATCAATGTTTCTGATTAATTGAAAAATCATTTAATTTGGTAGTCAAAATTAAATTACTGTCCTAATTAGAAGCCACATAAGAGGGAAACTTGAAAGAAATTTGAAGCGGTTTGCAGTAACTGACATCTGTTTATTAGTAGTGATAGAATTCTTGAAAATTAAGAAAATCTATAATCCTGGCCTTCCTCCAAAATCTCCCAAAAATATTCTCAACATCTAAGAGTACAGGAGAGGTAATGTCCACAAAGATCTTACCCTCCCATACCCCTACCTCTGAGCAAGATATACCAGAAATGTTTGGCTTAGTTCAATGTTAGTAGACTGTTTATCATACAGTTTTATAGTTCCAAAGAACAAGAAAAGGATAAGGTGATTGAACCATCATATTTATCGTTTATAACTATTAGCTTGGTGCCATACACACAAAACACGGATGATTTGACACGGGTAAAATGATGTCAAAACATGACACAACTGATGCTGGACATATTAGAAGAGAAAGCATGATTGTTAAAGTCATGACTAGGCAAGGCCTATCCATTTTCCAGTTTAACCACTTCAGTATACATTGTCGGGGTCGGATTTAAAAGAGAGACCGCTTTGACTAAGAGGCACAATGGTAAAGAGGCGAATTGATTAGTTCTCTGAAGTCAGATATAGACCATTTACATTGCTATGAAAAGGACATAACCTCAATACTTTGGATGAGAAGAAAAAAAAGTAAAGGGAGATATTTTACAGTACCTCCATTTCAGTAAAAAATAAAAAGTGGTCATCTGAACGAATATATAAATGTACTGCTGATTGTAATTAAAAAAAAACGAAATTTATTGGCTGCTAAAAAACTGTCACTTGTATTTAGAACATGACATTTGCCAGTGCGATTCTAAGACCCAGTACAAGTCAAAAGACAAACAGAGAAAAAATAAGCAAAAATGCACGAAACCTCATCAGTAATCATCCATTTTCAACAGATTCTAAATATAAGTTGAATTTCGCATGTGCTTATATGATAGCCGCCTCTTCACTACCTCCGTAGAGAAAGGCTTGTTATGATTATCAAACAAATAAAAATTAAAATGATAAAATAACATTAAATAAAGTCAAATAGAAAAATCCTCAAGGTGTGTGCGCGCGATGGTAGGATATGGTAATATATGATAGCAGCCTCTACCCTACATCTAACCAGAAATCATTACAACAATGAATCTATGGCTTATTAATTATATCTACCAAAGAAAAACAAATTTAACATGCTAAAAAAATAAATAGGGTCAAATAACAGAATCCCAAAAAATGAGTATCTGTACCCAACAACAAAAGGAAAAGGTGTTTCAAACCTGGAAACTAAAACTTCCGTCTTTCCAAACATGACAGTGGTAGTGATGTGTTTTGCCACACTCCCAATTATGATACTGAAAAACAAAAAAGGAAATAGTGATTAATAAATAAAAAATGTGATATATTAGATTACAATATACTAGTAATGCATTAAAGCCCATGCTATGCTCAGAAATGAGTGAAAGACTCCACTCGGATATGATTCAATGACACAAAACAATTAAGAGGATAATTAAAGTTACTAGAAACTGATAAATCCAACTATAACAAAATGTGATTGCTTGAATTTTTCGAACACATGTACATCAATATGTATAGGTTGATCAGATACGAACACTAAAAACAAGAATCTCGCTAGTGACAAAACGAACCAACCTTTTGTTGATTTAATAATAGAACAAAAATCAGAATATAGAAATCACCTTCATTCTATCTGTTGACTCATTTCCAACAAGAAAACGGCCGTACTTATTCCAAACATGAGACTCAAAATTTTCCATGGGTTCATCTTTCATTTCTATAATCTTACAAGCATCTTCAATGGAAACAACATCTTCTATCTTCTTCCTGCACAAAGTTGAAAGTCTGCTACAGAAAAGTTGTAGATCATATAAACGAAAATAAAGAACCTATAAGAGAATGAAACAAACCTTCCAATGTAATTTAAAATAAGAAACATCTTTCTGAATTCAAGTTCAAACAAGATGAGCACTTGTTTACTAATCATGTAATCCCTTTCTCGGTTTGTGTTGGTCGGAGGTGAGAATACTAGTTTCTTCCTTGTGGGACTAAATGGATTCCCGGAACTTGAAGACGGGGAGTCTAATAAAAGTGTTGCTACCCGATTTGCTGTCCTCTGCACACCGGAAGAAGATGAGCCACCTGTTTCAGTGGGGGAACGCGTCATGTCAACATTGGAAGAAGGTGAGCGGAGAAGATTCCCCGGGACTGGAGATTCCAAGTCGAAATCATCCGTACCTAACAAGTAATAGACAAAACTTGAAAATCCGACAATAATTAGTTTAAGAAAATGATTCTAGAGCAATCAAGCACAAGATTGAGCTTAAGTTGGGACATGACTGCCAAATTGAGCACAAGCACATAACCTATCGAATTGAACAAATTGCACAAGATCCTTTAAAATAGCTTTAAACACACATTTCACAAGAATCATACGGGGGTACCTGATGCGGAGAGATTTGGAGGAGAAAGATAAGTACTAGTGGGTGAATTATACAGAGATTGAGTTTGGAAATGTTTGGACAAGTGTCTGATGTAGGCATTTAAATTTCTGATTCTTCCAGCTTGGGATATTATTTTGAGTATCTGCATCGCCTTGTGTTCGCCCACGGCAGCCAATGCTTTGCGAGCATCGGTGTCGGGCGGTGGCAGATACAGATTAAAACATATTTTTCCGATCATTCTTTCTACGCTCATCGGCAGCGCCACTTCTGATTCTAATTCCTCCTCCATCTTTTCAAACCAGGCTTTTAAATTCAAACCAAGCTTTTAAATTTATGTGTATAATGTATATATTGCGTTGCAAGTAAGCTAGCAGAGTAAAAGAGTAAAAGTAGGAGAGTGGAGTACGTTGTTTGATGTCATGTCATAGACTCATAGCCTTTAATAATGTATACTACTGCTTTTCAAAAAAAAAAAAATAATGTATACTACTGACTTCCTTCCAGGGATTCTTTCAAATTTCAAATTGCCTTACTTTCACCGATTCGCGACGGTATTACGATATTTTTTAAAAAATTCAATACATTTATGTTATATTATAATATTAATATTAAATTTTAAAACTTTAACATATATTATAACTAGTCGATAAAGCCGCGCTTCGCGGCGGCGTTACAATATTTTTAAAAAGTTTCAATACATTTAGTTTATATTATAATATTAATATTAAATTTTAATAATTAAATAATCTTCTCTAATGAATCGATTTCTTGTTAAACATTATTCTTTCGATTGAACCGCTATCTCGTTAAAATCGAAATCTCAACTTTAACATATATTATAAAGACTTATATAATTATATAATAATTTTTATCCATAAAATCAAACAGTAAAAATAAAAAAAATTATGACATCAGTATCAAATTATTATAGTTAATACAATCTTTTCTAGTGAGCCATCATCCCTTTAAATACGTTTCGAGCCGCTCTCATAGAGGCAGCAAGAACCATGCTTGCATATATAATTATATGTATTCCTTATATATTCAAACATCTTTTATACGGTCTTCTCTAACGAACCGCTTTATCGTTAAACACGGTTGTTACTATTGATCCGCTCTCTCGTTAAAACCAAAAACCTAAGTTTAACATATATCACTTGTATGATAATGTTTATCCATAAAAATTAAATCCTAAAAATAAAATAAAATTTATAACACCGATATGATATTTTAATAGCAAATACAATCTTTTATAGTGAGTCGTCTTCCCGTTAAACACGTTTCAAGCCGCTCTCATTTGGGATCGAAATTCCAACTTTATTACATATTATTGAGGATACTTATCTTACACAACAACTTACTCCTTAAAATCAAAACCTACAAAATAGTGCGAATTCCAATTTATACTTATTCTAGAGTTTCTAAAAATTATGGAGTTTTAGAAAATGAAAACATATCTTATTTCTCTTTATATTATAGATACTCCTATATTTATTTAGGATTCTTAGGATTCCTACATGACAATGTTCTTTTATTACGTTAATATATCAATTATTTTATTTTTTTTAAAAACGATGACTTTTTTATGACAACAGTAATGGATTTATGAATAAATTTTCCTAATAGAAGTATAATTAACTTATATAAAAAAGAATAATTTAAGAAGATCGTACTTTCTATTGAATATTTAATTGTATGTCTGCTCTATATATTCAAACACATATTCTATTTCTAATAGAATTTTTATTTATATGTTTTTTCTATAAATTCGAACTCCTATTCTACTTCGAATAGAACTTTTAATCCTATGTGTTATAAATACTTATTCTACTTTCAATAGAATTTCTAATCATATGTCTTCCCTATAAATTCGAACTATTCTCCTCCATAAATTCGAACACCAATTCTACTTCTAGTATGTTAAATGATATTTTTCTACTTCTAATAGAACTTTATTTATATGTTTTTTCTATAAATTCGAATTCTTATTCTCTACAAATTCGAACTCCTATTCTACTTCCAATAAAACTTTTAATCATATGCATTATAAATACTTATTCTACTTCCAATAGAACTTCTAATCATATGTCTTCCCTATAAATTTGAACTCTTCTCCTCTATAAATTCGAACACCTATTCTACTTCTAATATGTTAAATGATATTTTTTACATTTATTAGTGTTTAAAATTATAAAATTCTAGAAAATTAGAAAAATGGATTGAGACGATATTAGAGCGCCACCTAAACTCCCGCGTATCCTCCTTTATATATATATATATATTGAAGACTTATATAATAATTTTTATCCATAAAATCGAATCGTAAAAATAAAAAGGAAAATATTATGACGGTAGTATCAAATTCTGACAGTTAATACAATCTTTTCTATTGAGCCATCTTCCAGTTAAATACGTTTCGAGCCGCTCTCATTTGGAACCGAAATTCTAACTTCATTATATAAAGAGAGTCAATTCCAATTTTTATATTCTTTAAACTTTCTAATACTTATGGAGTTTTAAAAGATAAAAATACATCTTATATTTTCTGTATATTACAGATATTCTTGTATTTATTTACAGTTTCCGCATGGGAATGTCTTTCTGTTATGTTAAAATATCAAAAAAAAATGAAGAATTTTCGTTACGGGAATAATATTTTATGGATATATTTTCTAATGCCAATATAATTAACTTGAATAAAAAAATTAAAATAAAGAGGGATTTCTAAGAAAAAAGATATATAGTTTTAAAAAATCGTATAAGACATCATCATGCACCGTTCTCGTATTCTACTTCCAATTAAACATTTTATTTTATGTATTACTTATATATTCAAACATCTTTTTTACGATCTTCTCTAATAAACCGCTTTCTCGTTTTCCAGTTATAATTGGACATCTGAACCACTTTAGAATGAAAGAGAATCTCGTTAGCTTCGCGTGGACTGTAAGATCGTCCAAAACGGACTTGTAGAACTAAAGATATTGCCCAAACAGCGAATCAAACATTCCGAGCGCTGCCAGCGCCCAGCACGTGCTGCCAGCGCCCAGCTTCCTGCCCAAGGTTGTAGAAACTTTAGTTGTCTTCGCGTGAGCTGTAAGATCGCTGAATTCGGACTTCTAGAACTCCAGATATGGCCAAAACAGTGTAGATTGCGCAACCTCCCCGGAAAATCCAAATTTTAATCAATTTAACCTCAAACTCTTAGTTCTGCAAAACTCAATGAAAACATATTAAACACACCACATAATTGAGGCCAAGTAATCAATTTAAGCCAATATGAAGCATTCCAAGTGGATATAAAATCCACTTATCAAACACGATTATTACTATTGATCCGCTCTTTCGTTAATACCAAAAACCTAATTTTTACATATATCACTTGTATGATAATGTTTATCCATAAAAATCAAATCCTAAAAATAAAATAAAATTATAACATCAATATGATATTTTAATAGTTAATATAATCTTTTATAATGAGCCGTCTCTTACCGTTAAACACGTTTCGAGCCGCTCTCATTTGGGATTGAAATTTCAACTTCATTACATATTATTAATGATACTTGTCTTACACAACTACTTTTTTCCTTAAAATCAAAACCTAAAAAATAGAATGAATTCCAATTTATACTTTCTACAATTTACGGAGCTCTAGAAATGAAAACACATCTTATTTTCTCTTTATATTATAGATAGTCATGTATTTATAAAGGATTCCTGCATGAGAGTGTTCTTTTATTATGTTAACACGTCAATTCTTTTCTTTTTAAATACGATGACTTTTTTTATGACAATAGTATTGGATTTACGAACCTATTCTACTTTTAATAGAACTTTTATTTATATGTTTTTTCTATAAATTCGAACTCTTATTCTATATAAATTCGAACTCATATTCTACTTCCAATAGAACTTTTAATTATATGCGTTATTAACACTTATTCTACTTCCAATAGAACTTCTAATCATATGTCTTCCCTATAAATTCGAACTCTTCTCCTCTATAAATTCGAACACCTATTCTATTTCTAATATGTTAAATAACATTTTTCTACTTCTAATAGAACTTTTATTTATATATTGTTTCTATAAATTCGAACGGTATTCTACTTTCAATAGAACTTTTAATCATATGCATTATAAATACTTATTCTACTTACAATAGAACTTCTAATCATATGTCTTCCCTATAAATTCGAACTATTCTCCTCTATAAATTCGAACACCTATTCTATTTCTAATATGTTAAATGATAATTTTCTACTTCTAATATAACTTTTATTTATATGTTTTTTCTATAAATTCGAACTCTTATTCTCAATAAATTCGAACTCCTATTCTACTTCCAATAGAACTTTTAATCATATGCATTATAAATACTTATTCTACTTCCAATAGAACTTCTAATCGTATGTCTTTCCTATAAATTCGAACTCTTCTCCTCTATAAATCGAACACATATTCTACTTCTAATATGTTAAATGATATTTTTACATTTATTAGTGTTTAAAATTCTAAAATTCTAGAAAATTAATTCGAACTCTTCTCCTTTATAAATTCGAACACCTATTCTATTTCTAATATGTTAATTGATAATTTTCTACTTCTAATAAAACTTTTATTTATATGTTTTTTCTATAAATTCGAACTCTTATTCTCTATAAATTCGAACTCCTATTCTACTTCCAATAGAACTTTTAATCATATGCATTATAAATACTTATTCTACTTCCAATAGAAGTTCTAATCATATGTCTTCCCTATAAATTCGAACTCTTCTCCTCTATAAATTCGAACACCTATTCTACTTCTAATATGTTAATTGATATTTTTACATTTATTAGTGTTTAAAATTCTAAAATTCTAAAAAATTAGAAAAATAGATTGAGACGCTTTTAGAGCGCCACCTAAACTACCGTGTATCCTCCTATATATATATATATATATATATATATATATATATATATATATTGATTGATATCTTTACCCTTTTTCTTCTCTTTTTTTAATCCAAACAATTAATACTCTTTTTAAAAACCTAAAAAAAAAAAGAGAAAAACGTGCAATGTACATATTTTATTTAGTTTTTTTATTCTATAAATAATTATGCTTATCTCTCTATTATCTATACTATCAACATTATAAACAAATCGGCCTCTATATTTGGTTGGTGTTATGTTACATTAAATTTTGTACAATAATAAATATTAGATTTTAAGACATATAAATGAGAATCGTTGAATTTAAATCTAATATTAAATGAATATTCTTTTTTTAATATTTAGAATACTCTAATAATTTTAGGATATTTACCAAAAATAGTACTTTTCTTAAGTTTTTTTGCGATTTTACCATCTTCTCAAAATATTTGAAAAAATACGGAAATTGCATATGCAATCACATATGCAACTTCATTTTCCAGTTGCATGTGCAACTATGCAACCATATATGCAACTGAATGCAACCTGCTACGCAATCAAAAAATACAAATTCAACTTCTAGTTGTATATAAGGGATGCGCAACAACAAAAAATCTCCGTATCTTTGCAAATATTTTGGTATTTTTGCAAATTATTTTTTTTAGAAAAATTATTTTTGCAAAAAAGTTTTTGGGTTTGGGTATTTATGAAAAACCCCCATAATTTTAAGGCTCAAATCTTACCAATAACATATTTATTAAATATATATATATATATATATATATATATAAAAATTATCTATATATCTTAAAGTGAACTAAGGCATCTATGGGAATATTCCAAAATTTACCCAATGGATCTTTTGTAACACTACATTCCTATTCATGTGTAAAAAAACCCATGGATTATCCATTTTATGACCCATTTATCAATCAAATTCCAACTACTTTTTTATTTTAAAAAAGTTTTATAAGGAAATTATGACCCATTCAATATCTTTTTGCATGATTTTCTCAATCACCGTTAATTTTTTTTATCTCGATCCATATTTTCCAACCCAGTCAAACAAAATCATGTACTGTGCAACTAATAATCAAATCAATCACCGATCCATATTTCAAATTCAATTTTATGTGTAATCTCCTTCTCTCAGATGAACCCGGATGTATTCTCTCCTTCTTTCGGATGAACCTATTATGTATTCTCTCCTCTTCTCAGATGAACCCATTTTCAGACTTCTTCTAGGTTGATCGAGTTTTGTTTTTTCATATGCGTTGAGTTTGCAGTATCATGGATTTTCAGACTTCTTCTAGGTTAATTAGATGTTATGGATATGGGTTCTATCAAATTAGGTATGATTTTTTAAGCACTGATTTTTGTAATTCTCATACGATTCTTATAGTGATTTATTGATGTATATGTATATATGTTTTTTTGGTTGGGTGTAACCCAGTTGATCAATTTGCACTGATTTCATGTATTATTTCTGACATCGAAATAGTTCAGGATCAATCTTCGTAAAAGATACATGGATAAAATATACGGAGTATTCTAATGTGGGATGCAATACACCCAATCCCAAGAGATGTACGTGAATGGTATGGTATTTTCTGTTATGTGAATGGGTATTTCTTCTTCAATTTGTATCTATCTGGCTATTTTAAATATTGCGATCAAAGTGTTTGATAAAAGTTCCAATAGAGTTGGCACATTGATAATGATCCTCCGCAGAAGGTATATATTGTTCATCTAAAATATTTTTTAGAGCCTGATAATGATCCTTCGTAGAATTGTTCATTTAAATTTTTTTTCGTGTTGGATTTTTAGATTGAGGAGTTTGTTTGTTGTGGTAGATGAGAGGTTCCTCTGTTGAGGTTAGTGAGGAGAATATGGATGCCGTTCAAGAGGCCAAGGGGAAGGAAATGGGAGCCATATCTGAAGGGTATATATATATACACAAACACACACATGTTTGCATTTTCGAGTGCGTAGTGCATTGTGAAAACGAAGTTATAAATGTAGAGCTGTACAACATTTGTTTTTAATGAGAATCAAATTCGTTACTATTGTTATTGTTTTTTTTAGATTGCAAATGTAAAGCATTGTTGTATAGATTTCTGAATGATGAGTAAAAGTCCTAATCACGAATTATCAATCATGATTTTGTGCTTAGATGGATTCAATTTGAAAATGCCATTGTATCATGATCCACGTGTCTAATTTATTGAGGTATTGGTCAGGTAACTTTGAGGAAGCAATTTAGCAGCTTACACAAGCTATCTTGCTCAATCCTACATTAGCTACAATGTATGCCACTAGAGGTACATGTTTGCTAAGTTTCCTTTTCAATACAAATCATGGTTACATCTTATGTGTTGGTTAATTTAATTCCATTTGTCATTTTTCCTGCAGCCACTGTGTACATAAAAATGAAGAAATCAAATGATGTTATTCGAGTTGTCAATGCAACAATATGACAATAGAGAGCTGGGAAAGAAGCAATAACTTTTTTTCCCACAAACTTAGGTAGGATTGGTAATAAATTCAGATTTCATTTCATGCAATGGAAACGATATTGTTAATATTTACTTGCATTTTGGATGAATTTTTGGCCTAGGAAGCCCTTTTATGCTTCATCATGGTCATCGAATTTGCAATAAGTTGCAGGAGTTTACAAAATCCCAAGTATTGGAAGAGAAGCTACGAAGAAGTTAGTTTGTATTTAATGTCACCATGCAGATTGCTACTTTTCCGGTTTGCTTTTTAGTTTGGAATTTAATGTTTCTATACTTGGTTCTTGGAAGGTTTTGACTGCTATTATGTACAATATGCAACTTTGGGAACCTCAGGTCATGCCACAAACTACAAAGAAAACATGTTTGTGTTTGAGGTAATATATGTAGTTACACATTATCTGGTCTGCATGTTTGTTGTGCAGAATTCTATTAAAGATGGACTGATGGATTTGCATGTTGTAGGTTGATGGACAAGAGTTTGGGCTTAAGCCAATGAATTGTCCAGGACAGTGTCTAATATTAGAAAATAGAGTACCTTTGTACAAGGGTGAGATTTTTATTCCCTGTTGCTTTTTCTTGCAATTACGTCTGGTCTTTTATTTGTAATTTATAACTCTAGACACCTTGCCAATATATATTGCAATATGGATGTGTTGCATATAATAAGAATATTTTCATTATTTTCCACATTATTTGACAAGACAAAAATACTTAACTGTTTTGTTGTATATTATAGATTTTTTAGTTCTTTTCCTGGAAATTATAAATATTATAAATGACCTCTTGCTGCAGATGGATGAAGGACTTGCTGCAATAGGAGTTGCAAATGGAAATTTTCAAGTAACTCCTTACTTTGTTACTCCAATGATAAATATTCATGTTAATGTTAATTTTAATTTGAGCCTGGAGTTTGCTTCACACCTTTATTGCCTCCTCTGCTTTTAAACAAAGAAAAAGTTTATTCTGGATTTGCTTTTAATAATGATGGGCTATTATGTTCTGAAGCGAATAGAATTTTAGATAGTGGTAAACTCTGGGAAGGGAAAACTCAGTTCATTAGTGGTGCGACTAAGAAAGCTCTAAAGATTAACAATGTTTACTGCTCTTTCACTCACTATCAGTGGTGAAATTCTTAGAGACCCGAATATGGAGCTGATGGATGTAGAGGAAGTTTATCCGCAGATGCCCATGTCTGGGGAAATAGCAATGGGAATCAAGATCCAATAATTGTTAAAATTGGAGTTGAAATTTGTGTTATTATTTTGAGCACATGATTTAGTCTATGTTGTACTAGGTTAAGTATGTATTTAAGGTGGTCTGACTTCATGTTTAAGTGATCTTTTACATTTCATTTTGGTGTTTAACAAAAAGAAAAAAGTTTAAATAAATTATAATTTTCAATTAATTTAGTTTAGTTATATAGATTTTTGATCACTTTACTCCAAATTAAATTAGATAATTTGTTTTATGAATGTGTCATTAGTAGGATAAGTACATTATCCTTAAATATAATTAATTTTAAATATGCATGGATTTACAATTTGAACAATTGTTATTCTTTTTTTAATACTAATTTATTATGATATTAATCTGTTATATATGTTGTCTCTTTTAGGAGAAAAATGCAGGACATGGATCAACCAGGCAAAACAGATTGTCAGGCTTCATAAACAAGACATGATGTTCTATGCTCATTATTACTTTCTTCTATTTATATTGTTGTTATTCAAAGATCATGTTAGTACTAAATTATACTAATGTTTTACATTTGTAGTGAATGATCCCATCCTTTTACTCTTTCCAAGATGACTTGGTGGAATTCTTCTTTTAAATTAAATTATCACAAATCTTAGTGAGGAAGGTGTTAACTCGAATAACTTGTAGAAGGGGGGGTTGAATACAAGTTATATAATAGTGTCTGATTTCTGCTTGGTTATATGAACAAGAATAAAAGAATGAATCAAACTCTGTTTGTATTAATAAGATCAAATACAAACTCTACCAAAGGTGTACAAATACCTTTAGCAGCTGCTGACAATACAAATCTCTCTCTCTATTTGTTTCGAACTCTCGAATACAAACCTTATACAGAGCTACGCACACGAACTTACAACTCACACTTGTTCGACTCTTTTTACAATGATATAGAGAGAGTATTTATAATGCTTCCTATCAACTAATTACAGAAGGATAATCTATACATGACAATGTTCTGCCTTCCAGTTCCATCAATAGAAAATTCTTCCCTTCATAATATCTTCTTGCTTGTTCTTCAAACAACGATCCTATTTTATAGCACTTGCCAGTTTCTGTAGCATCCATAATGACATCATCAGTAACACGACTGATATCAGGATTCTATCTTGCATCAGGATCTAACCATCCTATCAGTACTTGATCAGTATTTGACTTGACATATCAGGATTCGATCTCAGTTCCTGACATGTAGTACTTGATGCACTGTTCATTCCTGACTAAACTTTACAGATAACTGTCTAACACATATTTCCTATACAAAGTGCTAAATCCTTTATAAGATCAGGATATACAAGAAGTATAAGTAAAATTCTATTCTTAACATCACAACTCATGAATTATTCCTAACAATCTCCCCTATTTATGCTTTAAAAACTGAAGCATAAATCTGAGTTGTTGATGTCAAAACATATAACAATACAATCAGAATAGAATTTATGAATTCAAAAAGCATGAAGTTAAGTACCTCCTCTTTTTAGATAGAGACATAGTATCCAGTACTTAGACGAAAGAATTCAACTATTTGACACTTCTTTTCCTTTACCACTTCCATGATGAGATTCACCTCTGTCACCCTTAGTTCTTCTTTTATCTCTCCCAGTCTGTTTATCTCCCCTAGTTTGTTGCCTTTGAACTGTTTTTATCTCCCCCTTTTTGACATCAGCAACATGAATTCCAAGAGATTCAGTAACAGAACAAATAATATTCATCAGAACTGCTTGATTTTCCATAATAGTGACTTGGTTATCTTCAAGTGTTTGAAGTCTTGATTGAATTTCAACTTGAGATTTCTGAATATCTTGTAGAACTTCAGAATTGACTTCAATGTTGGAAGTGTTTGAAATATCTTCAGATTCAAGTCTTGTAGAAGAAGTTGCCTGTGTAGAATGATATTCAAGTAATAAAACTCGATTAGAGTTACAAACATCTTCATCTTTCTGATTTGAAGCTGCAATATGATCATCTTGTCCTTCACCAGTATTCTGTGTACTAACATCTACAAATCCTGACGCCTCCTTAGATTGATCAGATACTGCTGATGTCTCAATTCTGGCTGATATTGGAAGTACATACAAAGGAATACGTGGATCATTAGGAATATCTTCTGGTACTAGTGGTGTAGAAGTTTGTCATAGCCTTTCACCTCTTCTGTTGATAATTCCTGCAAGCCTTTCTTTTTGCTTCTGAGCTTTAACTTCTGGCTTTGAATTGTGCTTTGCTAAGTCATTCTTCTCATACATTTTGATAACAGAATAAGTACCAGCATCCATACCAAGATTATTAGACCAAGACTCGGGAAAAACCTGATCCCAGAAATCAAACGATGGTAGTTTCCTAATTTTCTCTCCCTCATTATGGAGTTGATCATCCACACCCTCAATCTCACTTTGACTATCTAAATTCAACACTCTTTCTACCTCTCCTTTTGCCTGGTCAGGAGCCAGCCTCTCAGATTGTGGATCAATATCCATCTTTTCAAGTGTATCACTCAAATTTGGATAAGTGCTCTCATGACCTATAGAAAAATAGAGTTTAGAAGAAGTTTTTATACCTGAACTCACATGGAGAGAGGGTTCCTCATATGGCAAGGGGCTTGAGGTTTTCTCCAAGGAGTGAGCTGCTATAGTCTCTGAACCCTCACAAACATCTTCTTTCCTTCCAGAGACTACAGGCTCCAGTATACCACTTTCAGGTTCTTTACTAGACTCTGATGTCTTCGGTAATACTTCATTAGACACCATAGTTAGTACATCACCGTCTTTAAGTGTTGTTTGCTGAGACTCACCCTCAAGGTGGATAGACTCTGACAGAATAATATTTGTTTGATCTTCAAGAAAATCAATCAAAGTTATTCTTTCCATATCATAGGGTTTCTCACTTGCAATTTCAGTCATCACAGAAGACCTTTCAACATCAGCTATCACAGCTCCTGAGTCATCCAACCTCTGACTAGATGGTTCTTGTGTTGCAGTGACTGTGATCTGATCTGTCCTACTATCCACCACTGGTGCAATAGTATCTTCTGTTGACTGCATTCTAGCTACTTCTTCCTGTTGTTCACCTTGAGCTGAAGCATCTTCAATAATAACATCCTTGTCAAATAAATATGCATGAAGTGATTGAAGTGCAACATACTTCGAGAGTCCAAATTTCTTGACTAATTGTCTTCTAACAGATACATAGAAATACATCTTCATTAAGTCAAGTCTTTGATGTAGAAGTCCATACTCTTCTGGAAATAAAAGTTTTGGTACTCTTTCAACCATAAAATCTAGAACAGGCCTTGACAACTTCACTTTGAGAGAAATTAGTCCCATAGCCAGTCTGTATGATAATGTAGTTTCCCATGAAGAATCAATATCCAGATCTCTATAGTCATTTGCTGACTTGATTGTAGCTTCATTTGTAGAGACCTGCATGATATTAGTTGGACTAGACTTTGTGTGTGTAGGTGACAATTGAATCTTTCTCCTTGTTCTCCTGGTATAGTGAGCAAAAGATTTATCCTGAGAAGACTCAAGAGGTGTAGATACAGAAGTGATCTTGGGATGAGATCCTTTTTCAATATACACAGTCTTTTGGGAGACAGTATCCGGTAACTGTTTTCCCTTTTTAAGTACTACAGTCTTTTGAGAAACTGCAGCCTGGCTGTGACTAGGTGCTTCATCTCTTTGTCCTAGCTTAGAAAGTCGAATTGCAGCCTTTAATTCTTCTCTCTCAGCAAGAGATATATTATCATCATCTTCACTAGAACTACTACTACTTGACACAACAAATCTTCTCTTCCTTACAACTGATGTCTTTTGAGAAACACCAGAGGTTGGTTTCTTTGAAACAATAGGCTGTAAATTAAAACTTTGTTCTTGGATTGTTTCAGAGACTATAATGTTTTGGGCTACTTGGGTAGACACGGGTGGGTTCTCCTCCAAATGAGATTCCTGAGCCTTTTCACCACAAAAGAAAGAAGAATTGTAGAGAATAGGAAGATGAGTTTTAAGAATTACCTGAACATGATGTGGATAATGAATTGCAGGTATGTCATCTAGATTCTTTTCATTGTCCTTCTTTGTAATGTCAGAGAAAATTCTCTTTTGCTGTACATAAGAAGAAACACAATGTTCTCTACCAAATCTAGTTTCAACATCAGGAATAAAATGGTTAATAAACATTTGTATAAATCTATGATAATAAACCATTTTCCTGTTTTGATCTCTTAACCCAAGTTTAATACACATCTGACTTAAGATAATGTGACCAATGTTAATTACTCTGTAATAAAGCAAACTGTAAGCAATATGTGAAGTAACAGAAGTAATTTGATCAAAAGAACTACATTTACCAGTAAAGCATTTAGCTAATTGATCAAATAAGAAAGACCACTCTTTCCTAAGATAAGATCTTCTTAACTGGCTCATGTTATCTAAAGGTCCATTATAACCTAATGCAGATAACATAGTTTTAACATCATCATCAGATGGTACATTCTCATAATTCAAACTAACAGGTAAGTGAAGTACTGAATTAACAACAGATTCAGTAATATCAAAAGAATCTTGTCCTAAGTGTAGAACAATCTTACCTGATTGACTCTGAGTAGAATCAATTACCTCAGCATTCTCCCAAGCTTGTGTAACAGCTGCTTGATTAATTTGTGGAGATGATGTCAATGCATAACTTAGTGGTCCATACGCCAGAAAGTTCATGATTGGATGAAAATCAGTTGACACTCCTTCCTTGTTGGTGATAGCTGCTACATGATTGTTTGTCATAAAATCAAAGTCACCAAACTTGAAGGCTACTGATTTAGGTAATCTTCTTTGAGCTGCCATTTTTGATCTGAAAAGAACTTGAAAAATTCTTGAAATGGATTAGTGATTTTGAAAACTCGAGAGTGTTTTTGCTTTAGAGAATGTGAAATTAGAGAAAGCAATTACACGATTAGAGTTTCAAAACAGATATATTTCACAAATCTTTCAGACCACTATCCCACGTCGACACGTAGATTGACAGGTGTCAGTCCCTGAAAAGTGCGGTTACCCACAATTTTTGGAAAATAAAAACCAAAATTGATTTTCATGAAATAAATCAGGGTATAATCAAGATAAAAAATCAATACTAATCAGCTTCATTTTCCTGTTGTGACCTCTCATCAAAATAATAATAATTCTCAAATCCTGATGGTCACACTTGAAATCCTGATCAATATCATCCTGATTCCAAAGACTTAATATGGAGTTTCCACGTGGCATTTTTCTTTTATCTGAAAAAGAAATAAACAATTAATCTGAACAAAATCAACTGGTTAGATATATTCGACATTTCTTGAAAACAAGAAATACAGTCACACGCAATAATTAGCATCTGACTTCATTAAAAATTCCAAGTGACTGTTCAGCTTCTCACGTCTTTCTATAAAAGAAACAGACGTCTTATGCCATTCTCCATAACCCTTTCAATTTCTTTTCTTCTCAACAATGATTCTCAAACCAAAATTTCATTCAAACCCATTCTTTAGGTTTTTCACAGTCGATGAACATCCTGTTCTTGATCATCTCTTTGAAGAGACAACTTTTCTCATCAAACCAATTATGAATGGAGTAGTTTCAGATAATATCCAGAGGTTTCTCCTAGAATATCCATCTGTTGGATACAATCTTCCCCTAACCTCCTCAAAACTTGAGGATGAAGAATTTGGCCGAGAGTCTGAGGTTGATCTTGATGGAGATGCTATTCATTTAAGTTAGCTACTCTCATTCAAGTCGCCCAGACAAGGAATCCAAGAATAGACGAGGCTGTTCAAATCCCCTGATGGATTTCTTGATGCTCCTTGTCCTGTATCTCAGAATCCATATTATTAGACAAGTTCAGAATTATAAGTAGAAGTTAGACAAAAAGATGTTGTATTTCATTTCCATGTATGTAATGCGTTCAATTAATGAAAATACAATTTCTTATTATCTACTTGTCTTTTTATTATTGACTGATATATAAATTATCAGTATGCAAATATTAAAACTTGCTGGTATAGACTTAACACATCACAAAATTAGATTACTACACAAAGTAAACGTCAGGATCTGAAACAATTTTCACAATCCTGATACTGACACAATACTGATGACATCAGCATCCTGATACAAATCTAATCCTGATGATTATTAACAAGTCTATCATACTAAAATTTATCAAGGCAAAGTGTTATAGCTAAAGCATTTAACAATCAAATATAGATCCTGACAAGAATATCAAGTCTATAAGCTAAAAACAACATACCTTGCTACTATTGCAGATGTTGAAGATCTAGAAATTTAACATTCCTAACTCACTTACTAATCTACTGAATGTAGTTTCATCAAGTGGTTTAGTTAGAATATCTGCAAGCTGTTTGTCAGTAGGAACAAAATGAAGTTCCATAGTACCATTCTCAATATGTTCTCTAATAAAATGATACCTGACATCAATATGCTTAGTCCTTGAATGTTGAACTGGATTTTCTGTAATTTTGATAGCACTAGTATTATCACAAAACATAGGAATATTACTAAGTGTCATACCATAATCCATCAACTGATTTCTTATCCAAAGGAGCTGTGCACAACAACTGCCTGCTGCTATGTACTCAGCTTCTGCATTTGAGGTTGAAACAGATTGTTGTTTCTTGCTTGCCCAATAAATCAATCTATTTCCCAAGAATTGACATGTACCTGTAGTGCTTTTCCTGTCTATCTTACACCCTGCATAATCAGAGTCTGAATAGCCAATTAGGAAGAAATCAGATTCTCTAGGGTACCACAAACCAAGATTTGGAGTTCCTTTGAGATATCTAAAAATTCTCTTCACAGCAATTAAATGAGATTCCTTAGGATCACTTTGGAATCTAGCACATAAACAGGTAGAAAACATTATATCTGGTCTACTTGCAGTTAGATATAACAATGAGCCTATCATGCCTCTATAACTAGTATTATCCACACTTTTTCCCTTAGGATCAGAGTCTAGTTTAGTGGCTGTTGCCATGGGTGTTTTTGCAACTGCACAGTCTTGAAAGTCAAACCTTCTTAAAAGATCTTTGATATACTTTGACTGATTAATGAAAATACCAGTCTCAGTTTGTTTGACCTGCAAGCCTAAGAGATAATTTAATTCACCCATCATTCTCATCTGATATTTACACTGCATAAGCTTGCTAAACTTAGCACACAATTTTTCATTAGTAGAACCAAAAATAATATCATCAACATAAACTTGAACTAAAAGCAATTCACCTTTTATCTTTCTAAAGAATAGAGTTTTGTCAATTGTACCTCTTGTGAAGCCATTTTCAAGAAGAAATTTAGACAAAGTCTCATACCATGCTCTTGGTGCCTGCTTTAGTCCATAGAGTGCCTTATCAAGTTTGTAGACATGATTTGGAAATTTTGGATCAACAAATCCAGGTGGCTGTTCCACATACACTTCCTCATCAAGTTTGCCATTTAGAAAAGCACTCTTTACATCCATCTGGTATACCTTGAATTTTGAATGAGCTGCAAATGCAAGAAACATTCTGATTGCTTCCAATCTTGCTACATGTGCAAAGGTCTCATCATAATCAATGCCTTCTTCCTGTGAATAACCCTTGGCCACCAGTCTTGCTTTGTTTCTCTCAAACTCATTTAACTCCTCCTGCATTGCAATTACCCAATCAGGATCCTGTAAGGCTTCTTCAACCTTCTTAGGTTCATTCTTTGAGAGAAAACAACTATACAAGCATTCATTTTGAATTGATCTTCTAGTTCGAACACCACTATTTGGATCACCAATAATCAAATCTTCAGTATGATCCTTTGTCCATTTTCTAACAGGTGGTAGATTGACTCTGCTAGTCTCTCCCCCTAAGTTAGTGGTATCTCTTGTAGAAGAATTCTCGCTGCCTTCAATAACTCCCCTTTGATCAATAGAATCAGTAGATTCCATATTGCTGCTAGTTACTGATCTTTCCTCAGTAGACTCTGAAAAATCAGTTCCTGATGGAGTAGACTCTGAATAGCTAGTCTGCTCCTGATGATCACCGTGTTCTCTTTGATTTATTTGCTCCCCCTCAACAGTAGCATTCCTTTGAGAAGCAATAGAAATTTCTTCTGGAGAACCTTCATCATCACTGGAGAGTATCTCAGAATTCTTCAGATTTTCAAATTCCAATTTGTCATGGCTTTCATCAGTTTGCAGAATTCCAAATTTCTTATCATCAAATGCAACATGAATTGATTCCATAACAATGTGAGTTCTGAGATTATAAACTTTGAAGGCCTTAGATGCTGAATATCCTAGAAAGATTGCTTCATCCGATTTGGCTTCAAATTTTCCAAGTTGTTCTGGATGAACTTTTAGGACATAGCATTTGCATCCAAAGATGTGAAAGTATTTCACACTTGGTTTCTTTCCTTTGATCATCTCATAGGGAGTTTTTCCATGACTATTTACCAAGGTACAATTTTGAGTGAAACATGCAGTGTTAATAGCTTCTGCCCAAAAGTAGGTTGGAAGTTTTGCATCTGCAAGCATGGTTCTTGCTGCCTCTATGAGAGTCCTGTTCTTTCTTTCCACTACACCATTCTGCTGAGGTGTACCAGGTGCAGAAAACTGTTGAGTGATTCCATTGTCTGCACAAAACCCCTCCATTATAGAATTCTTAAATTATGTACCATTGTCATTCCTAAGTACTTTGACTTTGTACTTAGAGTTATTCTGAATATTCTTGGCAAGTTCAATGATTTGCTGAGGAGCTTCATCCTTCTTGTGTAGAAAGACACCCATGTGAACCTTGTGAAATCATCCACTATCACTAGAGCAAATCTTTTCTTGCTGATAGACATAATGTTTACTGGACCAAACAGATCAAGATGTAGCATGTGAAATGGTTCAGTAATTGAATTCTCAGTCTTGCTCTTGAAAGTGGTTCTTCTTTGCTTTCCAAGCTGACATGCATCACAAAGTCCATCTTGCACATAATTTGCCTGAGGTAGGCCTCTCACCAAATTGTGCTTAACAAGTTGATTAAGCTTCTTGAAGTTAAGATGTGAGAGTTTCTTGTGCCAATTCCAGCTTTCATCACTTGTTGCTTTGCTGTAGAGACATATAACAATTCCTTTAGATGTATCACTTAAGCTGGCTTCATATATGTTACCATGTCTTTGACCAGTTAGAACAATGTCTCCATTCTGCATATTCAAGATTTTGCATCCTTCTCTATCAAAGATTGATTTGTAACCTTTATCACCTAGTTGACTTATGCTTAAAGAGTATGTTTCAAGCCTTCAACCAGTGCTACATTTTCTATGATGACATTCCCCAAAACAATTGAGCAATATCCCAGAGTTTCTCCTTTGTTGCCATCTCCAAAAGATATTACTGGGCCAGCTTTCCTCTCAAACTTTGTAAGCAGGGACTTCTTTCCAGTCATATGTCCAGAGCATCCACTGTCCAAGATAATTGAATGCTTCTTTCCTGTGCCCTGCAAACAAAAAGTAACTAGTTAGAATTTTTTAGGACCCAACTTTGATTGGATCCTTTCTTACTAGATTTTGAAACAACAGGCTTTGAGAATTTTGCCTTTACTTTACCTGTTATAGAGTCAACTTTAGACTCTAATTTCACAAACTGTTTGTGACTAGGAGTTTTAGATTTCAAAGAATAATAGTCATAATACAGTTCATGATATTCTCTACACATGTAAATGGAATGAAGTAAACTACCACAATGATAACAAGCTTTTTGTGGTTGGTATTGAATTTTCTGAGTCTTGGGGAATCTGGACTCAGTTTTCCAAGAAGGTTTTTGATTGCAGTCTAGGGCCAAATGATTATGATTTCCACACTTATAGCATTTTTTCCTAGGTGCATCAAGTACATTCTTGTAATTATTCTCTTTGTTAATACCTTCCTTTCCATTCCTATTTCTCTTGATCTTGCTAGACTCTGAAAGACCATCTAATCTCTGTTTCAACTAAGACTTAGACAGAAACCCTATGTTTACATTCTTAGGTTTCTCTAACACTTTTTCATCTGAATTACTATTGTTAATCCTTTTGTATACAACAGGGGTACCTTTTGAATCAACAAATTTAACATGAATAGGTTCAGAAACAATTTTCTTACCTTCAGATTTAGATGTGCTAGCTTCTACTTTACTATCATCATTGACAATAGCTACTTTTTCTTCTTGTCTAGCCTTATCAAAACCTAAACCATTAACCTTACCACGAATTCCATTTTCGATGATTTCTTGTGTCTTTTTACCAGAAATGTTAATGGTCTTAATCACATCTCTCTCTTCCTCTAGTTCTTTTCTGACATAGTCATAAGCCTCAAGAATAACACCATAATCATGCTTAGCTTTATCAGAACTTAACTTGTATTCTTCCATTTGAATTAACTCAGATTCAAGAAAATTATTTCTATCAACTAATTTATCATTCTTAACCTTAAGTTCATCTCTTTCACAAGTAAGAATTCTAAAATTAGTCATAAGATTCTTAAACTCAGCATGGATAGATCTAATTTCATCAGAATTTAAGTTATCAAATGAATCAAGAGAGTGAAGTGATACCTTAACAGAGGATGGAGAAGTTTTCTTTGGAGATCCAGGTTTATCTGAAACATTTTCCATCAGTGCAATGTTGTCATAATCCAATTCATCTTCAGAATCACTGGAATCAGCCCAATCCTTCTGTGTGACCATAAGTGCATTACCCTTTCCTGAATTCCTAGGCTTCTTACACTCACTAGCAAAGTGTCCAAGCTCACTGCAATTAAAGCACTTGATCTTGGCCTTATCAAGCTTGACAATTGTACCTTTGCCTTTGTCACTCTTCTTCTCCTCCTTCTTTTGAAAAGGTCCTTTGCTAAATCTTCTCCTGTTGAATCTTCCTTTCTTGAAGGCTTTAGCAAACATAGCAAAGAGTTCCTGCATCTCAGATTCAGAATCATTGTTGTCAGAGTCCATATCAGTAGTCTCTGACTCAGAACTTTCTTTGCTTTTCTTCTTCCTTGAATTCTTTACAGCAATCTCTTCATGCTGTTCTTCCGGAAGCTTCTTTAATTCAGATTGAGCAGTAAGTGCAACAGTTTTCATCTTTCCTTCACTCCTGCTCTTCTTCTGCTGCTTGTCAAGTTCATAAGCTCTCAGTTTTCCATATACTGCCTCTAATGATATTTCATCCAGATCATTAGCTTCCTCAATCGTAGATATCTTCTCATTGTAGAAATCAGGCAAAGCTTTCATGAACTTTGTATTCATATCCTCCAAGTCATAATATTTACCATGCATGGCCATCTCATTGATGAGTTTTGTAAACCTATCAAAGGTATCAGTAAGTGACTCACCAGACTTGGTTTCAAAGTACTCATACTGTTGTATAAGTAGTGTCCTCATATTCTTCCTGACAGGCTTAGTTCCTTCATAGTGAACCTTAAGATTGTCCCATATATCCTTAGCAGTTTTACAAGAAAGAACATAGTTAGTGAGAACTGAATCAAGACTGTTGAATAATATGTTTCTCACTTTAGCATCTTTAAGAACATTCTCCTTGTCCTTATCTGACCACTCAGATTTTGGCTTCTCTGCTGTATGTTCTGGAACAACCAAACCATCAATAGTTGCTTGTCCAATGATCTTTGTTGGAACAAAAGGTCCATCTCTGATTCTGTCAAGATAATCAGGATCTGTTGCTTCCAGATGATGCAATATCTTTACTTCCCATAGAGTATATTCGTTTCTCTTGAGCATAGGAATCTTAGTATTCCCATCCTTGTAACCAGACATGATTGCAGATCTTTATGATTATTCGAAATCAACCTGCTCTGATACAAATTATTAACTCGAATAACTTGTAGAAGGGGGGTTGAATACAAGTTATTTAATCGTGTCTGATTTCTGCTTGGTTATATGAACAAGAATAAACGAATGAATCAAACTCTGTTTGTATTAATAAGATCAAATACAAACTCTACCAAAGGTGTACAAATACCTTTAGCAGCTGCTGACAATACAAATCTCTCTCTCTGTTTGTTTCGAACTCTCGAATACAAACCATATACAGAGCTACGCACACGAACTTACAACTCACACTTGTTCGACTCTTTTTACAATGATATAGAGAGAGTATTTATAATGCTTCCTATCAACTAATTACAGAAGGATAATCTATACATGACAATGTTCTGCCTTCCAGTTGATAGTTTCCATCAATAGAAAATTCTTTCCTTCATAATATCTTCTTGCTTCTTCTTCAAACAACGATCCTGTTTTATAGCACTTGCCAGTTTCTGTAGCATCCATAATGACATCATCAGTAACATGACTGATATCAGGATTCCATCTTGCATCAGGATCTAACCATCCTATCAGTACTTGATCAGTATTTAACTTGACATATCAGGATTCGATCTCAGTTCCTGACATGTAGTACTTGATGCACTGTTCATTCCTGACTAAACTTTATAGATAACTGTCTAACACATATTTCCTATACAAAGTGCTAAATCCTTTATAAGATCAGGATATACAAGAAGTATAAGTAAAATTCTATTCTTAACATCACAACTCATGAATTATTCCTAACAGAAGGTGAATCAAATAAAATTATGTATGACAGTACATGGACTTAGTGTTACATAATATTTGTGTATATGCATTTAATGTTGCAAATATCATATCTTATGTGCGTCCACATGTGTTTATAGACAATGTAGCAGATGGTGAAATTTTTATTCTGAAATATACAATGTTGAATGTGGGAGGCATCACATTTTTCTCCTCGGACCGCAAGTATGCGACTGATCACTCTTTTAGTTTACTTTTATAATTCAAGTAACTGAGTAGTTGTTTACATTTACAGAGTACACTTTTTTATGTGTTGCCATTTTTGTAGAGTAATTGTGCAGAACTTTGATTTTGGAAAAGTATTTGATGCCTCTCCTCAGTTGTCTCCTGCTTTTTATAATGATTAACAGGACTAAGAGAGGGTGGAGTCAGGTTAGGATCTCTCAGTTCCTATAGCTATGTGAATGTACTTTTTCAGATAACTCCTTACTCTCTCCAGGGTGAACATTCATGAGGATGTTAATTTTAAGATGAATGTCTTGAGTCTGTGGTCACACTTTTATTGCCTCATCTGCTTTCAAACAAACATAAAGAAAACGTTTACTCAGGATTTGCTTTTTATCAATGATGGACTATTAAGTTCTGAAGCGATTAGAATTTTAGATAGTGTTAGCCTCCTAGCTATATCCAAGACCTTTGGTAAATCAGATATCGATATGAAGAAATATATATGTAGTCTATGCTAAGCACATCCTAGAAAGTGCAGTGATGGAAAAACTTAATGAACTACTCAGTAATGTTCACAAAGGTGCGAGAAAGGTGCAACTGAGAAAGCTCTAAAGATTAACAAAGTGGAGCTTATGCATGTGAAGGAAGTTCAGTTGCAGATGACCACGTCTGAGGAAACAACAATGATGATCAAGATCCAGTAATGGTTATTATTGGAGTTGAAGTCTGTGTTATTATTTTTCTTGAAAATTTAGTCCATGTCCTATGTTAAGTATCTATTTCCATCGTTTAACTTGGTGTTTTAGTTGACTTTTGTATTATATTTTGTAAGAATAATATTAGTTTATCAAAAGAAAATAATTCAAATGAATTTAATTTTCATATATTTTAGTTTAGTTATATAGATTTTCGATCACTTTACTCCGAATAAATTTAATATTTTTGTAAGAACCCGAATTTTCGGTAGAATTAAAACTTTTTATATATTGATGAAAGAATGAATAGTGACTCCGATTACAAGGTATTAACAATGAATGTAAATAGGTATAGATTTAAATGATTATATGTCATAAAGAATGCAATGGGTTGACAACCTAGATTAGAATAATCTATCTCCTAAGAAATAAGTTATGACACTCCAAAGAGGAAGGAGATATTCTTGTGTCATCCAAATCAATATCTGTTGTTAGTCCAGTGGTTCCGTAAAAGGGTTAAGGAATGCCCGAAAGAGAACAAGGACATTTTTATAAATAAAAAAGGAAGAAAGATAGAATAAAGAATGAATAATGTTTTTGGTGGAAATAAGAATATTATTAGACGACCTATATAGAAGTATTCGAAAATGATTTCTGAGTTCGTATTAATGATCTATGGACAAAATAAGTGTATGTAATTGCGATAAGATTTCAGAAAATCCGAACTTTGATACTCCTATGGTTTTGATGATCACTTTCAGCAAGCTATTTGCTTGTAGTTTGATATAAAACATTGTGTTATGGTTGTACTAACTTGGTTTTGCAGGATATATTATGTCTACTGATTGTTTACAGAGAATATACAAACAGCAAGCCACTTGGTGTTACAACAGAGACAGTTTGGCAAGCCATTTGCACTGACAGACACAAACAGCAAGCCATTTGCAAACTGCCAGAAATCCTGAAGACTTATATCAAGACAAATTCTCATGGATGTAATTCAGGAAATATATTGTGAGGACTACTTATTATATAATACGTACACAATATATTCTAGAGCTCAAATCTTTTTAAATATCTTTCTTTAAATCATTTTATAAAACTTATAGGAGTTTCCTTATTTAAAAGATTTTCTTTCTTTCAAATCTCCTATACGCGTTTTATATCTATACAATTCAGAAGGGTTAAGTTTTCATCGATCTCTTTCTCTCAAACCTTCTGTCTAACGTTCACAAGAACGTTTGTAAAATCTCTAACCAATTGAACGTTGGAAATTGATTTCAAATCGTTCGAATAATTGGTGATTGATTTTTTGAACGTTGGTGTGAAGCTTTATAAACTGATTCTTGTGTTCATTCGTTTCTAACAATCCAGAGAAAAACTTTCAAGCACACAAGATTACAAACAACTCGAGTTTTCATTGCTATATCTTTTGATTCTCTCGAGCTCTTAATATATTCATACGTGCTATATCTTAGAGAGTTCATAGTTTGAGTTGTATTCATCTATTTGATTGTATTGTTCGAATTGTAAGGTTTAGTTGTTGGACAAGTTGGCTTGGGAACTAGGGTTTGGTGATCGTTGCTAGAGAAGTATACTTGGGAAGTATAGCTTAGAGAGCAAGTTCAGAAACAGGAGTTCAGCACGCCATTTGTCAATAGCTGGGAATTAAGGGAGATATATTATTGTATCTTGTAATTGGTTTTATTTCAGTGATCAATAATATATTCTCTTACCAAGTTGGTAAGGGACCAGGACGTAGACCATAGGGGTTAAGGGTCGAACCTGGCTAAAAGTCTCTGTGTTCTTTATTTTCTACTCTTTACATACTGCTTGTATTTGGCTTACTGTTTCTGCACTTTACTGTACTGATTATCTGTGCATTCAGCATACCATTTGTCTCTGCATAAAACGAAATCAGTAAGTTGTTTCTGGTAATTTTTAAAATCGGATTTAGTTAAACATAGTTAGCCATTTACACCTATTCACCCCCCTCTAGGTGTGCATTTTCATTTGGTATCAGAGCTTTGGTATACTAACAATTCTGTAACAGGAAAGTATTTGATCATAATGGCTGAAAACTATCCCGAAGGAAAATCTGATTTTAGGCCTCCACTTCTTCATGGAACACACAACTACCATTGGTGGAAAAGCAGCATGGAAACTCACTTATCCAGAGATCCATTAGTTCTGAGAGTTGTGCAAAAAGGTCCTTATGTCTTTCTTGATAAAGATGGCAAGCCAAAGGATGTTGATGATCTCACTCCGGATGAATTATTCAAACTTGGCTACAATGGGAAGGCAAGGAGTTCTCTTATGAATGGTTTAAACCAGGCTGAATATGATAAAGTATCTTCACTCAAATCAGCAAAAGAAATGTGGGATGCTTTGGAGATTTATCATGAAGGTTCGAAATCTCTAAAGAAGGTGAAACTTAGCAAGCTAATGAATGACTTTGGAAACTTCAAGCTTAATGAAGGTGAAACTATCAAGGATAGTCAAGCACGGTTTCAAGTTACTATTAACTCACTGAAGAGGCTTGGAAAATCTATACCACAAGAAGAAATAAATATGAAGGTCTTAAGTGCAGTACCATTTATCTACGAAGCCAAAGTTACTGCCTTGGAATCCTCACCACTTATTGATACTATGGATCACTTGGCTATATTTGCTGAGCTAGAGCAATTTGAAAGCAAGATAAATGGAAATCAGGTGGGAAGTTCAAGTGTTAAAGCTCCAACAGAAAAGATGAAGAATATGGCTCTCCATTCTAAAAACAGCAAGCCAATTGACTCTAATGATGAATCTGATTCAGATGAGGAACTTGCACTTGTTTCAAAGAAGATCAAGAGGCTGATAGAAAAGAAGAACATGATGAAAAGGGAAAGAGGTGGCTACTACAACAACAAGAAAGGCTCAAAAGACTCTAATGAGGAAACTTGTTTCGAATGTGGCAAGCCAGGTCATTATAAAAGGAACTGCTACAAACTGAAGTCAAAACAGCCTACTGTTTTCAAGGATAAGAAGAAATCAAAGGCTCTACTGACTTGGAGTGATGATGATTCAGATTCCAGTGATGACTTAAATGAAGAAATGGTGAACTTAGCACTTGTTGGAATTGAAGATGAATTTACTCAAGGAAATTCAGAAGGAGTGTATGCTGAAACTGATTCTGAAGAGGATTCTAGTGAGGTAAACTCTTCTAATGATTACATTTCTTCAGATGATACATTGTTAGATTCACTAACCATGCAGGAACAAAATAGTGTTACAATTGAAGAACACATGGCACTAAAGGCTGAAATTAGCAAGCTGATTGATAAGAATGCCTATTTATCCAAAATGGTAAAAGATCTGTTGCCAAAAATGGAAGAATGGGATTCAACTTCATTCAGTAAAGCTATAGAGATCAAGGAACTAAATACTAAGAACAGACATTTAGAGGCTAATGTCAATGAACAGACATTCATTGATACTCCTATGGTTTTGATGATCACTTTCAGCAAGCTATTTGCTTGTAGTTTGATATAAAACATTGTGTTATGGTTGTACTAACTTGGTTTTGCAGGATATATTATGTCTACTGATTGTTTACAGAGAATATACAAACAGCAAGCCACTTGGTGTTACAACAGAGACAGTTTGGCAAGCCATTTGCACTGACAGACACAAACAGCAAGCCATTTGCAAACTGCCAGAAATCCTGAAGACTTATATCAAGACAAATTCTCATGGATGTAATTCAGGAAATATATTGTGAGGACTACTTATTATATAATACGTACACAATATATTCTAGAGCTCAAATCTTTTTAAATATCTTTCTTTAAATCATTTTATAAAACTTATAGGAGTTTCCTTATTTAAAAGATTTTCTTTCTTTCAAATCTCCTATACGCGTTTTATATCTATACAATTCAGAAGGGTTAAGTTTTCATCGATCTCTTTCTCTCAAACCTTCTGTCTAACGTTCACAAGAACGTTTGTAAAATCTCTAACCAATTGAACGTTGGAAATTGATTTCAAATCGTTCGAATAATTGGTGATTGATTTTCTGAACGTTGGTGTGAAGCTTTATAAACTGATTCTTGTGTTCATTCGTTTCTAACAATCCAGAGAAAAACTTTCAAGCACACAAGATTACAAACAACTCGAGTTTTCATTGCTATATCTTTTGATTCTCTCGAGCTCTTAATATATTCATACGTGCTATATCTTAGAGAGTTCATAGTTTGAGTTGTATTCATCTATTTGATTGTATTGTTCGAATTGTAAGGTTTAGTTGTTGGACAAGTTGGCTTGGGAACTAGGGTTTGGTGATCGTTGCTAGAGAAGTATACTTGGGAAGTATAGCTTAGAGAGCAAGTTCAGAAACAGGAGTTCAGCATGCCATTTGTCAACAACTGGGAATTAAGGGAGATATATTATTGTATCTTGTAATTGGTTTTATTTCAGTGATCAATAATATATTCTCTTACCAAGTTGGTAAGGGACCAGGACGTAGACCATAGGGGTTAAGGGTCGAACCTGGCTAAAAGTCTCTGTGTTCTTTATTTTCTACTCTTTACATACTGCTTGTATTTGGCTTACTGTTTCTGCACTTTACTGTACTGATTATCTGTGCATTCAGCATACCATTTGTCTCTGCATAAAACGAAATCAGTAAGCTGTTTCTGGTAATTTTTAAAATCGGTTTTAGTTAAACACAGTTAGCCATTTACACCTATTCACCCCCCTCTAGGTGTGCATTTTCATTTGGTATCAGAGCTTTGGTATACTAACAATTCTGTAACAGGAAAGTATTCGATCATAATGGCTGAAAACTATCCCGAAGGAAAATCTGATTTTAGGCCTCCACTTCTTCATGGCACACACAACTACCACTGGTGGAAAAGCAGCATGGAAACTCACTTATCCAGAGATCCATTAGTTCTGAGAGTTGTGCAAAAAGGTCCTTATGTCTTTCTTGATAAAGATGGCAAGCCAAAGGATGTTGATGATCTCACTCCGGATGAATTAATCAAACTTGGCTACAATGGGAAGGCAAGGAGTTCTCTTATGAATGGTTTAAACCAGGCTGAATATGATAAAGTATCTTCACTCAAATCAGCAAAAGAAATGTGGGATGCTTTGGAGATTTATCATGAAGGTTCGAAATCTCTAAAGAAGGTGAAACTTAGCAAGCTAATGAATGACTTTGGAAACTTCAAGCTTAATGAAGGTGAAACTATCAAGGATAGTCAAGCACGGTTTCAAGTTACTATTAACTCACTGAAGAGGCTTGGAAAATCTATACCACAAGAAGAAATAAATATGAAGGTCTTAAGTGCAGTACCATTTATCTACGAAGCCAAAGTTACTGCCTTGGAATCCTCACCACTTATTGATACTATGGATCACTTGGCTATATTTGCTGAGCTAGAGCAATTTGAAAGCAAGATAAATGGAAATCAGGTGGGAAGTTCAAGTGTTAAAGCTCCAACAGAAAAGATGAAGAATATGGCTCTCCATTCTAAAAACAGCAAGCCAATTGACTCTAATGATGAATCTGATTCAGATGAGGAACTTGCACTTGTTTCAAAGAAGATCAAGAGGCTGATAGAAAAGAAGAACATGATGAAAAGGGAAAGAGGTGGCTACTACAACAACAAGAAAGGCTCAAAAGACTATAAGGAGGAAACTTGTTTCGAATGTGGCAAGCCAGGTCATTATAAAAGGAACTGCTACAAACTGAAGTCAAAACAGCCTACTGTTTTCAAGGATAAGAAGAAATCAAAGGCTCTACTGACTTGGAGTGATGATGATTCAGATTCCAGTGATGACTCAAGTGAAGAAATGGTGAACTTAGCACTTGTTGGAATTGAAGATGAATTTACTCAAGGAAATTCAGAAGGAGTGTATGCTGAAACTGATTCTGAAGAGGATTCTAGTGAGGTAAACTCTTCTAATGATTACATTTCTTCAGATGATACATTGTTAGATTCACTAACCATGCAGGAACAAAATAGTGTTACAATTGAAGAACACATGGCACTAAAGGCTGAAATTAGCAAGCTGACTGATAAGAATGCCTATTTATCCAAAATGGTAAAAGATCTGTTGCCAAAAATGGAAGAATGGGATTCAACTTCATTCAGTAAAGCTACAGAGATCAAGGAACTAAATACTAAGAACAGACATTTAGAGGCTAATGTCAATGAACAGACATTCATTGATACTCCTATGGTTTTGATGATCACTTTCAGCAAGCTATTTGCTTGTAGTTTGATATAAAACATTGTGTTATGGTTGTACTAACTTGGTTTTGCAGGATATATTATGTCTACTGATTGTTTACAGAGAATATACAAACAGCAAGCCACTTGGTGTTACAACAGAGACAGTTTGGCAAGCCATTTGCACTGACAGACACAAACAGCAAGCCATTTGCAAACTGCCAGAAATCCTGAAGACTTATATCAAGACAAATTCTCATGGATGTAATTCAGGAAATATATTGTGAGGACTACTTATTATATAATACGTACACAATATATTCTAGAGCTCAAATCTTTTTAAATATCTTTCTTTAAATCATTTTATAAAACTTATAGGAGTTTCCTTATTTAAAAGATTTTCTTTCTTTCAAATCTCCTATACGCGTTTTATATCTATACAATTCAGAAGGGTTAAGTTTTCATCGATCTCTTTCTCTCAAACCTTCTGTCTAACGTTCACAAGAACGTTTGTAAAATCTCTAACCAATTGAACGTTGGAAATTGATTTCAAATCGTTCGAATAATTGGTGATTGATTTTCTGAACGTTGGTGTGAAGCTTTATAAACTGATTCTTGTGTTCATTCGTTTCTAACAATCCAGAGAAAAACTTTCAAGCACACAAGATTACAAACAACTCGAGTTTTCATTGCTATATCTTTTGATTCTCTCGAGCTCTTAATATATTCATACGTGCTATATCTTAGAGAGTTCATAGTTTGAGTTGTATTCATCTATTTGATTGTATTGTTCGAATTGTAAGGTTTAGTTGTTGGACAAGTTGGCTTGGGAACTAGGGTTTGGTGATCGTTGCTAGAGAAGTATACTTGGGAAGTATAGCTTAGAGAGCAAGTTCAGAAACAGGAGTTCAGCATGCCATTTGTCAACAACTGGGAATTAAGGAAGATATATTATTGTATCTTGTAATTGGTTTTATTTCAGTGATCAATAATATATTCTCTTACCAAGTTGGTAAGGGACCAGGACGTAGACCATAGGGGTTAAGGGTCGAACCTGGCTAAAAGTCTCTGTGTTCTTTATTTTCTACTCTTTACATACTGCTTGTATTTGGCTTACTGTTTCTGCACTTTACTGTACTGATTATCTGTGCATTCAGCATACCATTTGTCTCTGCATAAAACGAAATCAGTAAGCTGTTTCTGGTAATTTTTAAAATCGGTTTTAGTTAAACACAGTTAGCCATTTACACCTATTCACCCCCCTCTAGGTGTGCATTTTCATTTGGTATCAGAGCTTTGGTATACTAACAATTCTGTAACAGGAAAGTATTCGATCATAATGGCTGAAAACTATCCCGAAGGAAAATCTGATTTTAGGCCTCCACTTCTTCATGGCACACACAACTACCACTGGTGGAAAAGCAGCATGGAAACTCACTTATCCAGAGATCCATTAGTTCTGAGAGTTGTGCAAAAAGGTCCTTATGTCTTTCTTGATAAAGATGGCAAGCCAAAGGATGTTGATGATCTCACTCCGGATGAATTAATCAAACTTGGCTACAATGGGAAGGCAAGGAGTTCTCTTATGAATGGTTTAAACCAGGCTGAATATGATAAAGTATCTTCACTCAAATCAGCAAAAGAAATGTGGGATGCTTTGGAGATTTATCATGAAGGTTCGAAATCTCTAAAGAAGGTGAAACTTAGCAAGCTAATGAATGACTTTGGAAACTTCAAGCTTAATGAAGGTGAAACTATCAAGGATAGTCAAGCACGGTTTCAAGTTACTATTAACTCACTGAAGAGGCTTGGAAAATCTATACCACAAGAAGAAATAAATATGAAGGTCTTAAGTGCAGTACCATTTATCTACGAAGCCAAAGTTACTGCCTTGGAATCCTCACCACTTATTGATACTATGGATCACTTGGCTATATTTGCTGAGCTAGAGCAATTTGAAAGCAAGATAAATGGAAATCAGGTGGGAAGTTCAAGTGTTAAAGCTCCAACAGAAAAGATGAAGAATATGGCTCTCCATTCTAAAAACAGCAAGCCAATTGACTCTAATGATGAATCTGATTCAGATGAGGAACTTGCACTTGTTTCAAAGAAGATCAAGAGGCTGATAGAAAAGAAGAACATGATGAAAAGGGAAAGAGGTGGCTACTACAACAACAAGAAAGGCTCAAAAGACTCTAAGGAGGAAACTTGTTTCGAATGTGGCAAGCCAGGTCATTATAAAAGGAACTGCTACAAACTGAAGTCAAAACAGCCTACTGTTTTCAAGGATAAGAAGAAATCAAAGGCTCTACTGACTTGGAGTGATGATGATTCAGATTCCAGTGATGACTCAAGTGAAGAAATGGTGAACTTAGCACTTGTTGGAATTGAAGATGAATTTACTCAAGGAAATTCAGAAGGAGTGTATGCTGAAACTGATTCTGAAGAGGATTCTAGTGACGTAAACTCTTCTAATGATTACATTTCTTCAGATGATACATTGTTAGATTCACTAACCATGCAGGAACAAAATAGTGTTACAATTGAAGAACACATGGCACTAAAGGCTGAAATTAGCAAGCTGACTGATAAGAATGCCTATTTATCCAAAATGGTAAAAGATCTGTTGCCAAAAATGGAAGAATGGGATTCAACTTCATTCAGTAAAGCTATAGAGATCAAGGAACTAAATACTAAGAACAGACATTTAGAGGCTAATGTCAATGAACAGACATTCATTGATACTCCTATGGTTTTGATGATCACTTTCAGCAAGCTATTTGCTTGTAGTTTGATATAAAACATTGTGTTATGGTTGTACTAACTTGGTTTTGCAGGATATATTATGTCTACTGATTGTTTACAGAGAATATACAAACAGCAAGCCACTTGGTGTTACAACAGAGACAGTTTGGCAAGCCATTTGCACTGACAGACACAAACAGCAAGCCATTTGCAAACTGCCAGAAATCCTGAAGACTTATATCAAGACAAATTCTCATGGATGTAATTCAGGAAATATATTGTGAGGACTACTTATTATATAATACGTACACAATATATTCTAGAGCTCAAATCTTTTTAAATATCTTTCTTTAAATCATTTTATAAAACTTATAGGAGTTTCCTTATTTAAAAGATTTTCTTTCTTTCAAATCTCCTATACGCGTTTTATATCTATACAATTCAGAAGGGTTAAGTTTTCATCGATCTCTTTCTCTCAAACCTTCTGTCTAACGTTCACAAGAACGTTTGTAAAATCTCTAACCAATTGAACGTTGGAAATTGATTTCAAATCGTTCGAATAATTGGTGATTGATTTTCTGAACGTTGGTGTGAAGCTTTATAAACTGATTCTTGTGTTCATTCGTTTCTAACAATCCAGAGAAAAACTTTCAAGCACACAAGATTACAAACAACTCGAGTTTTCATTGCTATATCTTTTGATTCTCTCGAGCTCTTAATATATTCATACGTGCTATATCTTAGAGAGTTCATAGTTTGAGTTGTATTCATCTATTTGATTGTATTGTTCGAATTGTAAGGTTTAGTTGTTGGACAAGTTGGCTTGGGAACTAGGGTTTGGTGATCGTTGCTAGAGAAGTATACTTGGGAAGTATAGCTTAGAGAGCAAGTTCAGAAACAGGAGTTCAGCATGCCATTTGTCAACAACTGGGAATTAAGGGAGATATATTATTGTATCTTGTAATTGGTTTTATTTCAGTGATCAATAATATATTCTCTTACCAAGTTGGTAAGGGACCAGGACGTAGACCATAGGGGTTAGGGGTCGAACCTGGCTAAAAGTCTCTGTGTTCTTTATTTTCTGCTATTTACTTACTGCTTGTATTTGGCTTACTGTTTCTGCACTTTACTGTACTGATTATCTGTGCATTCAGCATACCATTTGTCTCTGCATAAAACGAAATCAGTAAGCTGTTTCTGGTAATTTTTAAAATCGGTTTTAGTTAAACATAGTTAGCCATTTACACCTATTCACCCCCCTCTAGGTGTGCATTTTCATTTGGTATCAGAGCTTTGGTATACTAACAATTCTGTAACAGGAAAGTACTCGATCATAATGGCTGAAAACTATCCCGAAGGAAAATCTGATTTTAGGCCTCCACTTCTTCATGGCACACACAACTACCACTGGTGGAAAAGCAGCATGGAAACTCACTTATCCAGAGATCCATTAGTTCTGAGAGTTGTGCAAAAAGGTCCTTATGTCTTTCTTGATAAAGATGGCAAGCCAAAGGATGTTGATGATCTCACTCCGGATGAATTAATCAAACTTGGCTACAATGGGAAGGCAAGGAGTTCTCTTATGAATGGTTTAAACCAGGCTGAATATGATAAAGTATCTTCACTCAAATCAGCAAAAGAAATGTGGGATGCTTTGGAGATTTATCATGAAGGTTCGAAATCTCTAAAGAAGGTGAAACTTAGCAAGCTAATGAATGACTTTGGAAACTTCAAGCTTAATGAAGGTGAAACTATCAAGGATAGTCAAGCACGGTTTCAAGTTACTATTAACTCACTAAAGAGGCTTGGAAAATCTATACCACAAGAAGAAATAAATATGAAGGTCTTAAGTGCAGTACCATTTATCTACGAAGCCAAAGTTACTGCCATGGAATCCTCACCACTTATTGATACTATGGATCACTTGGCTGTATTTGCTGAGCTAGAGCAATTTGAAAGCAAGATAAATGGAAATCAGGTGGGAAGTTCAAGTGTTAAAGCTCCAACAGAAAAGATGAAGAATATGGCTCTCCATTCTAAAATTAGCAAGCCAATTGACTCTAATGATGAATCTGATTCAGATGAGGAACTTGCACTTATTTCAAAGAAGATCAAGAGGCTGATAGAAAAGAAGAACATGATGAAAAGGGAAAGAGGTGGCTACTACAACAACAAGAAAGGCTCAAAAGACTCTAAGGAGGAAACTTGTTTCGAATGTGGCAAGCCAGGTCATTATAAAAGGAACTGCTACAAACTGAAGTCAAAACAGCCTACTGTTTTCAAGGATAAGAAGAAATCAAAGGCTCTACTGACTTGGAGTGATGATGATTCAGATTCCAGTGATGACTCAAGTGAAGAAATGGTGAACTTAGCACTTGTTGGAATTGAAGATGAATTTACTCAAGGAAATTCAGAAGGAGTGTATGCTGAAACTGATTCTGAAGAGGATTCTAGTGAGGTAAACTCTTCTAATGATTACATTTCTTCAGATGATACATTGTTAGATTCACTAACCATGCAGGAACAAAATAGTGTTACAATTGAAGAACACATGGCACTAAAGGCTGAAATCAGCAAGCTGATTGATAAGAATGCCTATTTATCCAAAATGGTAAAAGATCTGTTGCCAAAAATGGAAGAATGGGATTCAACTTCATTCAGTAAAGCTACAGAGATCAAGGAACTAAATACTAAGAACAGACATTTAGAGGCTAATGTCAAGTTACTTGAAAAGAGAAACAAGACCTTGATTGAAGAAATCAAAGAGCTAAGGTCTGATGTCAAAACTAAAGCTAAAGCATTGGAATCATACAAAATGAAGGAATCTAGTCAAGCCGAATCCTCAAAAACTGCTGAAAAGAGAGTTCAGCAAGCTGAACTCATTAAACAGCAAGCTAAAGTGATCACCCTCCTAGAAACAGAAGTTAAAGATCTCAAGAAGGGCATGGAAACTTTTGTTCAAGGTGAAGACACTCTAAAAACAATGATGAAGAAGGCAAATGTACCTTTGGTCAGAGAAGGTGTTGGTCTAAACTTCAACAAGAAAGATAAGGTGCTCAAATATGATGGAAGGAATGGCATACCCTATGACTATGCTATGCCCTGGAAGACATGCAACAAATGTGGTACAAAAGGTCATCTGGAAAAACATTGTGTGGTTCAAGTAAATCATAAAGTGAAAACAACATACCAGAATGGACCAGTCAGACAGAAAACAGCATACCAGAATGGACCAGTCAGACAGCAAACAGCATACCAGAATGCTTCTAGCAGAAGACAAACAGCTTACCAACAGAATGATCAGTCCCCAAAAGTGGTCCAAATGTGGATCAAGAAATCTGATTTAAATGCTTTATATATTCTTGCTACTAACCAACCTGGACCCAAACCTATATGGGTACCAAAACATTGAGTTATTTTTGTTTGTTTTGTAGATGTGCCTTGCTGCTAAGGTCAAGTCAAAGCAATGGATCTTGGATAGTGGATGCACAAGACATATGTGTGGAGACAAATCTCAGTTTATGAATCTCAAAATGAAAAAGGGTGGAAGAGTGACAATTGGAAATAGCAAAACTCTTCAAATCCTTGGTACCGGTTCTATTGGTAATAGTAATATTTCAATAGATAAAGTTCAATATGTCAAAGGTCTTTCTTATAATTTGCTGAGTGTTACTCAATTATTTGATGATGGACATCATGTTGAATTAGGCATTGATAAAGCTATTATTACTATTGGTACTAACAAATTCCCCCTAGTTGCTAGAAGGGAAGGAAATATATATGTATTAGACTTTGATATGCAGGAAACAGCATATTGTTTGGCTGCAATGGATAATGACCCATATATTTGGCATAGAAGATTGGGACATGCACACATGGATTTGCTCAGAAAGTTATCAAGCAAGAAACTAGTGAGAGGGCTGCCCAAACTAAAGTATGTCAAAACAGAAGTATGTTCAGCTTGCCAATTGGGAAAACAGCTTCGAAGTACTCACAAATCAAAGAAAATGGTATCTACTTCTAAACCCTTAGAGCTTCTGCATTTGGACTTATTTGGTCCAGAAGCTTACAAGAGTATTGGAGGTAAACAATATGGTTTTGTGATTGTAGATGATTATTCTAGATTTACATGGGTATTATTTCTTCGTACTAAAGATTGTGCTTTTGATGAGTTTAAGAAGCTAATCAAATTACTTGAGAACAAGTTGAATACAAGACTTGTAGGTATAAGGAGTGATAGAGGAGGTGAATTTCTCAACAAAGACTTCATTGCTTATTGTGAAAAAAGAGGAATTACACATGAATTTTCTGCACCAAGGACTCCACAACAAAATGAAGTGGTAGAAAGGAAGAACAGGTCACTACAAGAAACAGCAAGGACTCTTTTGCAAGAAAGCAAGCTGCCTAGAAGTTTTTGGGTAGAAGCAGTGAATACAGCGTGCTATTTGTTGAACAGAGTCATAATCAGGCCTATTTTGAACAAAACTCCGTATGAATTGTTGAGGAAAAAGAAGCCAAACATTAGTTACTTCAAAATCTTTGGCTCAAAGTGTTTTGTGCTCAAGACAATTGATAATGATGGTAAATTCGATGCTAAATCTTATGAAGCTATTTTTCTTGGCTATTCTTTAACTAGTAGAGCATGTAGAGTTTATAACTTAAATAAACATATAGTTGAAGAATCTATTGATGTTACTTTTCAAGAACCTAACAATGATCTGCCAAGAAAAGAGGAAGAATTTGCAGGTGAAACTGATAACATACAACCTCAAGTTACTAGAAATCAGCAAGCCAACAATTCTGCTGAAATTAGAAGTCAGCAAGCCAACAACACTACTGAGAATGGAAAACAGCAAGCTGGAACTCCAAAACAGCAAGCTGAAGTGGTCAGAATCACTTCTCATGAAGAAATTGCTCAACATTCTCTACCAAAGGCTACAAGGACAGTAAAGAATCATCCTCCAGAACTTGTCATTGGAAATATTTCAGATGGAATCACAACAAGGAGAGGAAAAGCAAACTTTTGTGCTTATGCTGCCTTTTTAGCTCAAGAAGAACCCAAAAATATCAAAGAAGCATTAGAAGACGAAAATTGGATCATGGCAATGCAAGAGGAACTCAACCAATTTGAGAGATGTGATGTTTGGGAACTTGTAAAACCACCAGAAGATGCTTCTATCATAGGAACCAAATGGGTGTTCAAGAACAAAGTGGATGAATTTGGAATAGTTACTCGAAATAAGGCAAGGCTCGTGGCTCAAGGCTATAATCAACAAGAAGGAATTGATTTTGAAGAAACATATGCACCTGTAGCTCGTTTAGAATCAATCAGAATGCTTCTTGCTTATGCATGCTACAAGAAATTCAAGTTATATCAAATGGACGTAAAAAGTGCATTCCTAAATGGCGTGCTGGATGAGGAAGTCTATGTCAAACAGCCTCCTGGATTCGAACATGAGAAGTTTCATGACTATGTTTACAAGCTCAAGAAGGCATTATATGGTTTAAGGCAGGCCCCTAGAGCGTGGTATGAGAGGCTTAGTAAGTTTCTTCTCAAAAATGGATTTACTCGAGGTAATATCGATCCAACATTATTTACAAAGCAAAATGGTAAAGATATTCTTGTTGTACAAATATATGTGGATGATATTGTATTTGGTGCTACTAATGAATCTATGTGTGAGTGGTTTTCTAAGTGCATGTACAATGAATTTGACATGAGCATGATGGGGGAACTCAATTATTTCTTGGGTCTTCAAATCAAGCAAACCATTGATGGTATTTATGTGCATCAATCAAAGTATACAAAGAATCTGCTCAAAAGATTTGGTTATGAAGATGTCAAAGCAAAAACAACTCCTATGACTCAAAACAGCAAGCTGTTTGCAGATGAGAATGGTAAGGATGTGGATGTCAAAAGGTATAGAGGTATGATTGGAAGTTTATTATATTTAACTGCCTCAAGACCTGATATCATGTATAGTGTTTGTGTTTGTGCAAGGTTTCAATCCAACCCTAAAGAGTCTCACTTAAATGCGGTTAAAAGAATTTTTAAATACTTAAGTGGTACTATCAATCTTGGTTTGTTCTATCCTATCACAAATGCTTTTGATCTCGTGGGGTATAGTGATGCAGATTATGCAGGGTCTCAAATTGATAGAAAGAGTACAAGTGGTGTTTGTACATTTCTTGGACAAAGCTTGGTTTCATGGCAAAGCAAAAAGCAAGCTTCTGTTGCTCTATCAACGGCCGAAGGAGAATATTTAGTAGCTGGTAGCTGTTGTTCTCAAATTTTATGGATGATTCAAACTCTAAGGGATTTTAATATCAAGTGTGGCAAGATTCCAATATATTGTGACAACACGAGTGCTATCAATATCTCCAAGAATCCTGTGAATCACTCAAGAACAAAGCATATCGACGTTCGTCATCATTTCTTGAGAGATAATGCAGCAAAAGGGAAGATTGAGTTGGTATTTGTCTCAACTGAAGTTCAACTGGCAGATATTTTCACAAAGCCATTAGCTGAAGAAAGATTTGCAGCCATACGAATGGAACTTGGCATGTGTACTGTGTAGTCAGCAAGCTGACAAGCACAGAATGGGTAACGCTGGCTTACCATTTGTATCTGAACTGTTTATATGCCATTACCATGATTTATTTTTTTTAAAATTTATTTCTCTATGCTTATTCCAGACCTGGACTAATATTCTTTTTGTTAGATTTTTTGATGGATTAAGGGGGAGAAATTTAGGAGAATTTATTTGCTTGTTTGATCAAGATATTCGATTTGGATATGGTTAATTATGTTTGTTTATCTTGAATCAGTTTTATATCAAAATGTACTAATATGCAGGGATTTAGGGGGAGTTCTTATTTCTCCTAAATATTGTGTAATCATCAAAAAGGGGGAGATTGATACTCCTATGGTTTTGATGATCACTTTCAGCAAGCTATTTGCTTGTAGTTTGATATAAAACATTGTGTTATGGTTGTACTAACTTGGTTTTGCAGGATATATTATGTCTACTGATTGTTTACAGAGAATATACAAACAGCAAGCCACTTGGTGTTACAACAGAGACAGTTTGGCAAGCCATTTGCACTGACAGACACAAACAGCAAGCCATTTGCAAACTGCCAGAAATCCTGAAGACTTATATCAAGACAAATTCTCATGGATGTAATTCAGGAAATATATTGTGAGGACTACTTATTATATAATACGTACACAATATATTCTAGAGCTCAAATCTTTTTAAATATCTTTCTTTAAATCATTTTATAAAACTTATAGGAGTTTCCTTATTTAAAAGATTTTCTTCTTTCAAATCTCCTATACGCGTTTTATATCTATACAATTCAGAAGGGTTAAGTTTTCATCGATCTCTTTCTCTCAAACCTTCTGTCTAACGTTCACAAGAACGTTTGTAAAATCTCTAACCAATTGAACGTTGGAAATTGATTTCAAATCGTTCGAATAATTGGTGATTGATTTTCTGAACGTTGGTGTGAAGCTTTATAAACTGATTCTTGTGTTCATTCGTTTCTAACAATCCAGAGAAAAACTTTCAAGCACACAAGATTACAAACAACTCGAGTTTTCATTGCTATATCTTTTGATTCTCTCGAGCTCTTAATATATTCATACGTGCTATATCTTAGAGAGTTCATAGTTTGAGTTGTATTCATCTATTTGATTGTATTGTTCGAATTGTAAGGTTTAGTTGTTGGACAAGTTGGCTTGGGAACTAGGGTTTGGTGATCGTTGCTAGAGAAGTATACTTGGGAAGTATAGCTTAGAGAGCAAGTTCAGAAACAGGAGTTCAGCACGCCATTTGTCAACAGCTGGGAATTAAGGGAGATATATTATTGTATCTTGTAATTGGTTTTATTTCAGTGATCAATAATATATTCTCTTACCAAGTTGGTAAGGGACCAGGACGTAGACCATAGGGGTTAGGGGTCGAACCTGGCTAAAAGTCTCTGTGTTCTTTATTTTCTGCTATTTACTTACTGCTTGTATTTGGCTTACTGTTTCTGCACTTTACTGTACTGATTATCTGTGCATTCAGCATACCATTTGTCTCTGCATAAAACGAAATCAGTAAGCTGTTTCTGGTAATTTTTAAAATCGGTTTTAGTTAAACATAGTTAGCCATTTACACCTATTCACCCCCCTCTAGGTGTGCATTTTCAAACTTTATTCTTATGGAAAATTTGACCGAGCAGGGAAGAGTATATCAATGCAATCAAGACAAGAGAATTAAAATGCCAAGGATTCAAGGATTTTATTTAAATTATGATTTGAGTATTTAGGATGAAAATATTCGAGTTAGAATAATAAGCGTTCTAGAAATCGCTAGAACTTTATAACGAGATTAAGCGATCAAGCGAACGCGAAAGGAATTACGAGTTAAATACATAACGAGATGAGAAACCCTACAAGATCATCTAGGGTTTAATATTGCATGGAATTGGTGGAAAAGAAAATGAGAAAAGAAAAGAAAAAGCAAGAATGAGGTGTATGTTCAAGGATGTGACAACAAGGCTCTTGGGTCATCTTATTTTCTACAAACCACAAGTGATTAACACATGAATTAGAGAGTGACATAGCTGCTATACAACACCAAATATCATACAAACACTTTCCAACAACTAGTCAAACAAGAAAGAAAGAGAGAAAAGCAAGAAAACACCAAACAGCCCAGCAGAAACCAAAGCCAAAGAAAAATTCATATCTCCATTTCTATCCATGATAAAATCACCAAATTTTAACCATAGCTTCTGCACTCCATGTTCAACATTGGTTCAAAATTTCATGACAATCCAATGAGTATAACCTAGTCAAATCTGCTTCCCAAGTTGATGAAACCAAACTGCCTGTTCTTGACAGTTTCTGTCCAGCGGAAAAAGAGGGCTCAAAACCCTATCTAGGAAGCTTCAAATCTGATGAGCTAGGACTCAAATCAAAGCTTATAAAGAGGCCAAGATGTGGTAAAAATTTGAGAGCCAAACTCTTATTTTTCGATTTGTTATGATTTTTACAAAAGTGATGATGAATAGTAACCCTTAGAATCTAACTTTGATTTCTTGCTTTGTCTGGATGATCTAAGCTTTGTTAGGGCTATACAAGGACTATATCAAGCTTAGTAAGGCTATAACACTCTCCAAGGAAGGTATAATCCTTAAGAACCCTAGACCTTATTTTAAGATTATGTATGTTTTTGGTGGATTTTAGCATAGTTTATCATGAGCATGATCTTGTAGTTGGTTAACCATATGATGATTATGATGGTGAAGAGTAATATTCCTGGACTTTTTGAGATGAGAGATCATGTATATGAATTGTATTGATGCCCGGTGTGGCTTGATTGGTTGTTATAATTTTTGGAACATTCGATATATAGCCGTCGTAATGCCAAATTTTCGTTAACCTTAAGAAATCGTGTTTGACAGTAGCCATAACTCACTGTCTGGTTTCGTATTCTGCAATGAAAAGGTAGATTATGTTATAAGCTTCGTTTTGATATAAGGCTCATGTGAAATGGACTTACGGTTTAAGAGTTATGACTAAAATCGTAAAAGCGGTTCGAAATCGTAAATGAAAGTTCGTGACTGAAATTGGATTCCTTTAATACCACGAAATCAGTGGCGAATCTTGATAATTAAATATTAGAGGTAAAAAGGAAGGTGTGAGAGAAAACCACATGTCGAATGGATCATTTTCCGATTTTATAAAAATGTTTGAATCAAGGTTAAACGCGAACGAACCCCTAGAAGCATACTTGGTTATGACTTTGGTAAATGACTTAAAAAACGGACGATAAATCTCGAGACATAATCTTGATTCGTAAACGATCGACCTTAGAATTGATACGACTTAAGTATATACCAAGTGTAAATATGACGACGTGTCTTAGTAGGGAACGAATGACGGGTCATAGCGATAGAAAAGAGAGTTGCACTAAAGGGTGTTTAACGAGATAACGTGACCACGTGTTTCGACTTAAGTTAAGTTTATACTTAGTCTTTTAAAAAGTGTTACGTGATTGACCTCGGTTATTGTGACTATTTATAGATCACCGGATTGACACGAGGCATACTACCCCTACAGGATTGCCAAGCAAGTCTTCAAAACTTTGAAGCTGTTGTTGTGATAATATATATATGATTTTGTTTACATATGCCATAGCATGCATACTTGTTTCAAAGTATATTGGATTACTTGTTCCCTGAATTAATATTGGCCTATAGACTAGATATGAATTATCAGTTATAAGCCGGATTGTTGTGTTAAGACCCTTAGTGAAGGGCATATGATATTCATTCTTTAAATATAGACCGGGAGTCGGTATTTTGAGATATAGAGATAGTCATGGAAACCCTGAGGGATTCCAGCGACAGATTAGTATTCATTTTGAGGATTGTTATTTATGAACATTATTTATATTTCCATAAAGTATTAATTACTTGGAAATTATTCGAGGAATGTTATTTGAACATAATTTCAATCGAGAAATAATATATGAATATTATTTTGAATATTCATTCGAGTTTATTTATTTACTGAATATTATTTTAACATTCATTTGAGCTTAAATTATTTAAATGAATATTAGTTTCGAATATTCATTTAGAGTTTGGTCATTTAATGAATAATTACTTTGATATTCATTGAAATTTTTATTTATTAAATGGATATTACTTCCAAATATTCATTTAAGATTTTATGTACTTGATGAATATTATTTTTTTAAATATTCATTTGAGGTTCTATTTACTTGGGGAATATTATTTCGAATATTCCTTTACAGTTTTGATTACTAAAAGAATATTATTTGGATATTCATTTAGAGTATTATTTCTAAATATTCATTTAAGGTTGGATTTATTTAGGGAATATTATTTAAATATTTATTTGAGTTATTTATTTAATGAAGATCATCTTGAATATTCATTGAGGATTTATTTATTTAATGAACAGTATTTTGAATATTCATTTAAGAAGAGAATTACTTAGTAAATAATTCTATATATTCATTGGAGGATTACTTACGAGCAATATTATGATGTAATAATATTACGTAATTATTATTGATTTAATAAATATTCTTGGAATATTTATTTAATTATTTTATATTCTTTTTAAAATGATTTATATTATTCAAAGATTATCTTTCCCCTTCAGATATTATGTAAAGTATTTCGGAGTCTTTTATGACTATTTTATCAAGGGGAGGTCCCCAAAACTCTATTTTATTTAAATCTATCTTATAAGAAGATTAAAATACTCGCTCAAACTTCCAGAATCATATAAGGGGACCTCACTTGAGAGATGTTATTTATTTGACTACCCGGTCATATAATTGTTAAACTATTTTGTCACTCACATCTTGATTCGTTCAAACATCGATATGAGTCTTTTGGTTACCTCCTCAACGCTCGAGGGGTAAGATTGATGGAACAAGTTTATATCCATTAACAAGCATCAGCTTGGGAAATATTGGTGAATTTTTCTTTCCAACTAGATACGACTACTTGTGAAGTCTTATCAACAAGTATTATACTTGGGGAAAGGGGGACAAACTTTATGTTTCAGAGTTATGGATGTCAATTGAACTAGGAGACGCGTAAGTGGTCGAGTGGCGCCGACCCAGCAATAGCCCAACCGTTGGCTTAGGAGTTCCAGTGGGCGGTAGACAAGTAAATCCGTCGGAGCTACCTTCCACATGTAGAGAACGACTGATGAGATGCATGACATACGACTAATCATCATAAACGTTAGGGCATCTGGCGCGGCAATTCTCCCGTATTAGTTCATCTTTCAATATTGGAAATTTTCTGCAACACTATCTGTGTTGGCAGGGTTGAAAAATGCTTAAAACTGGAATTGCAATATTTTCCTGCAAGTTCCTCTTTCATGAAAATGATGCTATCTTGTTTATCTTTGGCATAGCAAGTATTTCTACAGAGAATATGATTTGAGTTACTTGGTAACTTCATCTTTTACATTATACTGGCACAATCTTCGTAAATGCATGGCATATGGTTTCAAATATATTTCAGAACTGTTATATATTATTATTCAGTTACATATTATCTTTGGTGGGCTATTGCTCACCCTTGCTTTATTTATTATATCACAACAACAGTTAAGTCAGATGGCCGCACAAGGTGAACTTGGTACGAGCAGGTGATAGCCGCCAGAGGATTAAACGTTGAGGTCCTAGCTACCATTATACATGGCCAAACCGGACCGGAACCGGCTAACCGGACCGGAACCGGACCGGGTCAAAACCGGCCCGGCCCGGAACCGGCCCGGAACCGCCGGTTTTTGCATTTCTAAGGTTCAGGTTCCGGTTTATATACATTAAAAACCGTTGAACCGTCGGTTAACCGCCGGTTCAAACCCGACGGTTCAAACCGCCGGTTAACCGTTACTAAATGTGATGTTTATTATATATATAGTATAGTTAATAGTTGCATATAGTGAAAAGAAGTGTTAATAGTATAGTTTATGATATAGACTGATGAGCTCCTCAGAAAAAGATTCTGGCGTGCATTAACTATTTATATAAAAACGTGTGGTCATGTGAAGCATTATTGGATGGTGAGTTAGCATAGATTACAAAAATTATTGTAATAAATTTTATTGTTTGTTGTATTCTTGTAAAACATTTTAAATTTATTGTAATATATTAGATAATTTTTTAATTAAAGAAAGTACCAATGAATTTGACATTAAATTCAGAAAAACTTATCGTATTTCGAAGAAAAAAAACGTATCAAGTATATATATATGGTTCAAACCGGAACCGGGTCTTGAACCGGGTCAAACCCCGGTCAAACCCTGAACCTGAACCGTCTGAACCGGAACCGGCGGTTTATATACTGTTAAGGTTCAGGTTCCGGTTCAAGATTTTTACAAACCGGAACCGGCGGTTCACGAACCGGAACCGGCGGTTCACGAACCGTGGCCATGTATAGCTACCATTGATGAGGAGAAGCTATTGGTAGGCTAGTCGTTAGATTTTGTATATCAAAGGTATTTATTATATGACATACACAAATGGATTGCAAAGAGTATGTAAAGGTTATATTGTAATTCTTTGGGTAGTAAGAACTCAAACTTGTGATTAATAATATTGATGGTTACTCTGATTTCATCTCTGGGACTATAACGGGTGTGTTTTATGTTGTTGTTTTGAGTCACAAGGTTGTAATTTAAATTATGTTGGTTTTGTGGATGGATATTGAGACCGTAACGACCAGATCCCTGACCCCGGATCTGGGGGTGTTACAATTTTGCTCTACCAAATGTCTTTTATTCATATTTTTTTATAATAGTTCACCATGTTTCATTATAGAATTGACAAAAGTAATTCAAATATGCAAAATTTTATATTTAATATTACAGAAGAAGATTTAGTTAGAGTTATGCGGCAAAATTATTTACCAATAAATCATGGAAAATAAATAAATTATTTCGAAGTGATAAACACATATTTCTTTAACATAACTCAAATTATTCTCATGAGGTGCGAAGTTTTATGATTGTTTGTTTAATTTTGTAATTGAATTGGTAAAATTAAATTTTTGTAATTTAACACACCTTTATGTTGTTTAATTTTTGTAATTTAATTGGTCAAATTTTGGTTGGAAATTAAAAATTAGTTTTTTATAGTTGTAAAACGTAAAAAATTTGAATTTTAAAAATAAAAAATATATAAATTTTAATAATATACTTTTATAGTGGTCATGTATATTATAAATATTTAAACATCAATTTTTGTTTTCGGTTATTTTATTTTACTTTTTGATTGAATTTTTTATTTTACTTTGGCGATGTCGAGAAACATTTTACTCAATTTTTTGTTATTTATATATATATATATATATATATATATATATATATATATATATATATATATATATTTGTAATGTTAGTATAATATGTGACATGATATTTTTGCATAATTTTAAACTAAAATATGTACATTTTTTATTGTTGATAAGTAATTATTAGATCAAAAAATTCGATTTTTTTATTGTCAAGCATTTTGATCATAAATAGAGTTGCATATAATATTTGATTTTAATAGGGGTTACATATTTTTCAATATCAAAAAATATTTATAATAAATTAATATTTTAAGTTAAAATCAACCAGGATTATACAAATATATAATATTAAACGATTTTCGTAATATTAATTTTTCACTCTTTTAATTTACAATTAATCATAATTACATTATTACATATTACGAATTAATTTTAGTAAATAAATATATATTGGAGCCAATAAGAATTTACCACTAAAATTAAATTAATCCATATCATTCTCATCCTATTTACTTATCGTAGTAATTTAATAAACTTTTAGAAATACAAAATTTTTTATCGCTTTTTTATCATAAGTAAACTGTATATAGTATGAGCTAATTTTCGTATGTATTTTTTGTTTGAGTGCTTTGGATTTATTAATATTTAAAATGCGAAGTATGGTGTAAGGCGAAGCCAAGAAAACTTAGCCCAAAATTTTTATATTTATTTTGCATGTATTATTAATGTTAGTTTTTTAGATGTTCAAATGTTTTTCATAATCAATGAATGGAATGAATTACCTTATTTTGATAAAATTTTTGTTTTGTTATTTAGCTATGTTATTCTTCGTTTTTAGTTATTTTATTCTTTGTTTTATTTGAATTTTTTAGAAAAGAAATTGTCTAGACTGCGAGGCATCGCCGTAAGGCGATGCCGAGAAACCTTTTACGCAATTTTTATATTTATTATAAAATTATAAGTTAAATATTAACTAATTTATCGTTGGACGAATGATTAAAAACAATTCTTAATTTATTATGATTAAACATATGAATATAAATTGGATGAGATGAATATTGTGACCAATAAAAATAATAATTATTTAAAATTTATAAAATAAAAATGTTGTTAAAATTATAATAATTTTATGGAGCGCGCGTAGCAGGGGCAAAATTCCCTAGTTTTATTAAACTATTCTCAGGAGTTTAAGTTTCACTTCTCGTTAACAACATACTATAGTTAAAAAATTAAATTATCGATTTTTAATAAATAGCAATGTCCGTACATCACACGAGTTATAAGCTATATAGTTAAAACTTAACATATATAATACATGCTGATTATACATATAACACAACTTTGTATAGTCAAGTAATCATATAGGCACATAGAACACATTAATCTCACAAATCACTTAAGCACTTAGCATAGAACACTTAATAGATAATATCAACTCATTTTATCATATTAATATATAATTTAGAAAATAATTCAGATGAAAATTGGACAACATTTCCTTTATAAAATAGACTAACCCATCACATCAGAATACAACCGACTCAAATCAACATTCTAATCATCAATCACCGATTCAAATTTACATTTATAACTCACCATAAGACTACAATTGATATCTGACAATACTTTCATAAATCCATGTACAATCTACCATTTATTCTTTTACTAATTAATCGTCAAAAGTCAAGTTATCGTACTATGTGTATGTTTGGGTTATCTTAAAATGAGTAGCTTATGGCTTGTAAGCACTTATGTCATATAAGTGATAAGTATAACAGAGATTATAAGTCAGTAGAGTGTTTGGTAAATAAGAACTTATAAACCAGGAGAGTGTTTGGTAAATCAGAACTTATAAGTTGACTTTTTTTTTTATTTTCAAAATATTTGTTTTTTAATATATATCAATGGATGTCAATGGATAGATCTCGATGAGTAGAGAAATTTGAGATATACATATCAATTTTCTAATGAACGGGTCAAAAGATATATGATTTTGAAGATTTGAAGAATATTATATATTGCGTGTATCGAGAAATAAGTTATAAGCATTAGTTGAATGTTAGAATTTTCTAACATTCAACTTATCAACATATAAGTCATAAGTTGAGCTAAAACTTAAATAGGCAAACACCCCCCCATAAATGCTTATGGCCTTATAAGCCATAAGTTGACTGAAAAATGGAAAGCCAAACAGGCCCTATGTGTACTATGTAATCATATGCAACAAATATTATATCCACTTAACAATTCACAATTACAATTGGATTTACATCACCTTGCTAATTAGTCGATGAAAAATTCATTTACACATTTATATAACACTACATCATAAAAGGCCTACGACCACATTTAGAGCCTATGTTGCCTTTGGATATGTTGCTTTGTCATGCATGTTTTTGGCTATTACAACATTATCATTTACATGTTGCCTTAGGTAGCAGAAATATGTTGGCATTGAATAAAATTGTTTGTATGTTGCCGTAGGTATGAAATAGTGTTGCCATAATTTTGTAATGAATAAAATTTTACATTTTCTACTAAAAATAAAAATTTAACCTTTTTTTCACATGCAAATTAATTTATTTGGATAAAAATAATCAAGAAGTTTTTATAAAAAACAAGAATATTTCAGTAAATATGAATATTTCATTAAAAATGTTAAAATATTTTAAGATGAATAATTTTATTTTTATTTTCATTAAATATTATTAAACAAAATTTTTAAAATTAATTTTTTTTCTAAATATATTTTATTATGTCATTAAAATAAAAATATTTTCATATATGTTTACCAATTGATTGAGTTTTATTTTTAAATATCAAGGTATTTAATTATTATTATTTTTATATTTGATTTATTTATTAATATATAATGGATATTATAAAAAACAAAATAAAAAACAAATAAATAATTAGAAAAATAGAAAATTGAAGATGGCACGATTCCCAATGAAATTTTTCAGCGGCCAAATATCTTGCGTGAACCTTACACTTAAAACAAAAGTATACTATGTAATCTCTCATTCTACTCTCTCGCTCCCTCGGCTCTCTCTCTCTCTCTCTCGTGAATCTCTCTCATTTTTCGTTAATTTGCTTCAGTTAAACTCTTTATACGTATTTGGCTTCTCAATTCAATTGATTAGGGCTTGGGTTTGAGGCTTTGACTTGTTCAAATTGGGGCTTCTACAGATTTGGGTTTTTTCAATTGGGAATTCTTCATTTTGAGTTCAATCCATTCAAATTTTTACTTAAACTTCAGCTAATTGATCTTTCTTTTCGATTTCAGGGCTTCTTCGGTTTGGGCTTTGAATTTGGGGGTTGTTTAGTGGATTTCAAGTTTCAATTTGGAGGTATTACCCCATTTTGATATGAATGCACACTGTTATATATGTCTATATTGTTATATGATATGATGTTATGTGATAAAATACCCCTCTCTATTACTCCCTGTATCTTTATGTCTCTTTATCTTTTTTTTTCTACGTATTAGTCTATATTATTATGGTTATGTTAGGTGTTAATGTATAATTGATTCAGGTCGATGGGGATGGAAAATGCAAGAGCACAACCGGTTGAAGCCTTCAAAACTTACTTGGACGGCTATGTTCAGGAAGCAACATAAGAAGGTGATTTGGCAATGAAATAATCTTGGATCTCGACTTTCACTTTTTTGCTTCTTTATTTTCTGATAGCTAAAAGGTTCAACCTTCACAAATTCTAGCTAATATTTAAAGTGCTTGTAAAGTGTTTTGATGATTGTTACTGCAGTGTGTCAGTGTGTGATTCTAGTTCTCCCTGATCCTCTTTGTCTACATGTTTAGTTTAAAGTGCATGACTTCTGCAACAACATGAGTTCTTTAAACAATGATTTTAAGAGACAAGTATATGTGTCAATGCGTACCTAATCAGCTTGTTGTATTAATATTCAGGATGCTGCTCAAGAAGTTGTAAAAAATTGTGCCACCAAAAAGCCTTACTCTAGGTCCATTGTAGGGGCAACCTTGGAGGTAATCCAGAAGAGAAGAACTGAAAAGCCAGAAGTCCAGGATGCTGCAAGAGAAGCTGCACTTCGGTGTGTTTCGTAATATCTAGGTTTTATTGACATGATAATATATCTTTCCATACAGTATGTTCTAGTGTCTCATTGAATATCTGGATAAGGTCTTGTATTGTAGGGCATATAAGTGGCCTTCCAACTCTTTTTTTTTCCATAAACTCTTATCTTACCGACTACAAAAATATGTATTATTGCAGTGAAATCAAGGAAATGATTAAGAAAATAAAGATGAAAAGAAGGCGAAGAAGGTAGAAGTGATGGAAAAAATACAGAAGAGTTCAGGCAGAAGCAATTTGCCTATGGTATTACGATGGAAGATCACCTATGGTATTAAGTAAAAATATTTACATCTCTTATGGTAAACTTCGTTCTTCATGAACTTTATCGTTTGTGAAATATTCTAAGTTAAATTTCAGTAATACCTCATAGTGAAAGTGTTGTCCGGTCAGTTGTAGAGTACTGTTGCCATGTGCACCGGCTCTACTAGTGATTAATTATATAGCCGCTTTTATGATATTTAACTAAGATTAGCAAACAGAAATCGCTTATGATAAGCATCGATGTAAGGTTGCTTGTAAGTAGGGGCATAGACATGTAGACATGTAGATTCCAGGGTATCCTTTGGCATGCCCGGTGATTTGGAATCCAAATTTATTAACTGACGAAACAGTTACAAAAGCCATATATCTGAATTTGGTGAATACAGCAAAGTTAAGCTCTTTTGAAAGGAGCGGCATAGGATAGACTCCCCAGTGACACACTTTTTCCCACAATTTTGTGCCCTAAAAATCAGATTTATTACTCCTATGTATAAAAATACAAAGCTGAACTTGTTAACTTGTTTATCGCACTTATTTCCTTTGAAAAGTCTCGGGTCCTTCCCTGTGATACCCCTCTACTTTTGTCATCTTTGAATACATGTGCGTGAGTACATAAATATCTGTAATTGACCATAACAAAAAAAACTACTTCTTTTGGATAGTATTTCTGAGTACCCTGTAAATATTTCATGCCTCTGCAACTGCTTATAACCTAAAGGCAGTTGTCTACACTGATTAGGTGGAGACTTGCACTGGGAGGCTCTTCTGAAAACTAACCTGGAGGCCATCCCAAGAAGAATACCCATAATTGCGTTATCATTTGTCTATCAGGTAACATCACCATCCTTAAATAAACCAACAATGTTGCATTGTTATATTTGACACTGTAAACTTCCTGCTATTTAATGAATTCTTTTGCATAGATTGTAGTGCCTGTTGTTTGTACAAATCTTGAAGGAAATCTGAAAAAAGTAAGGTAACAGACCTTACTTTTTAGTCATTCTTTTCTTTTCCGACTGTAGGAAGTGGACATCTAGTCTCTTTTCTTTGCTAGTCCCATATTTAGGCCTTCCATAATCAGAGATTCACGAACTCCTTAAGGTCTGTGTCTATCTTTCTTTCTCTCCTAGACATGCATGTTTCTGCCGAGCTTAAACAGTGATAGGTGATGTCCAGGATACCCACGATCCATTTGTTAGTGTATCAGTTTTATATACCTAGTAAGAAGCTTAGAGAATTGTTACAGGAGATAATTCTAGTAACAATTCTCTAAGCTTCTTGTAGTCTGAGTTCTAAGTAAGTATTTGTTGTCACTTGTTGACCATTCAAAGGTAGCTGCAAGAGTCCAAAGAGCATATATATTGCACTACAAATTTGCTAGTGAAGTATGGATTGGTGTTGGTTGTTCCTTGTTATGTCTAAGACAGTTTAGATAGTCATGTATATTAGGATGCAGGATCTTAAAACAATGATTTCGTTTAGCAAAAAAAACAATGATTTCTTTTTTCACTAATAGTTTTGATATTCTTCTCCAAGTTGTTTCACATTCAACGACTTCTTTTTTTAGCATTAGCATCATATCACTCTCTCATTTTGTTTATCAGTGAATTTGGTTGTAAACCTACTCTTCCTCAGTTCAGTCTGACTATCTTTATGCTTAAAGTTTATTAAATGCTGTTGGGATTAAGAATATATATATTTATATATAAGTTTATGTATTCATGATGCAAGACATGGCTTTCTTCCATAGAGATTCACCTTGTCAACCATCTATTTATGCGATTTTCATATGTTTGCTTCCATATGAAGTTACTTCTATATAATAACTTACCTATGCAATATTTGTTATCTATGATAATTCTGTTAATTCTTGCAAACTAATATATGAAAGTATTTGTTATCTATGATAATTCTGTTAATGTTGTTAATCTAAATGACCACTGAATGCTTGTTCAGAGAAGCAGGTTGAGACACAGGCTTTGCACTAGGCTACTTATTTCTTGCTGTTGATGATAGTCTCATTGATAGGAAAGTTATTGAAAGGTTGCTCAAAATTACTTCCTGTAAAGGTACACTATCTTTTTCGTAAGTTTATATATATGATCTGCGTACATGTTATCCTTTTTTTATTAATCGAGATATATCCGATATGTTACAACTTGTAAGTGGTTTTTTTTAAAAAAAAATTACAGTTACAGTCGTAGATAGTGGAAGAAGAGCTTTACAATATTTAGGATTGGATGAAGAGAATACCTCGGTAGGTTTTAATGTAAGTAGTAACATATGCTAATATGTTAATCACAGACTATTGTATGGAATGACTAGTTATGAGTTACTTAAAAAGATCAAGGTATATGTATGTTTAATTATTTGTTATCCAAATTTGAACTAAAAAATAAAAATAAATTACTAAAGTGAAGATCTATATGTGCCTAATATGCTTATACCCTTCTGTCTTTTGCAGGGATCCTCAACTTTTAGAAAGGTGCCTGTTGTGATCATGTCATCAGAAAATGTATTGGCAAGGATTGATAGGTAATACTAATATTGCAGCTCTTTTTCTTTTTCCCATTTGCAAGTAATATTATGACAATTGTTTCATTAGTTATTAAGATCAATTTAGAAAGGGAGTGTTAAATTTCAAACAGAGTAATCATATGGCAATGGTCTAGATGTGAATTCTTGTTGGCTTTTGTCGATTGTTTAGAAATTTAAATACTCACATACTCTAGCCTTGGCTTCTAACCCTAAACATTATGGTAAGATGAGTTATCAGCTAGTTCAGTACCGAGTTCTTGCATTAGTTTATTTAATTAATTATTATTAGTTACAATTAAAAATGATTAAAGTATTAGACCAAGTTTATTGATATGATAATATATCTTTCCATACAGTATGTTCTAGTGTCTCATTGAATATCTGGATATGGTCTTGTATTGTAGGGCAGATAAGTGGCCTTCCAACTATCCTATTTTTTCACGAACTCTTATCTTACACACTACAAAAATATGTATTTTTGCAGTGAAATCAAGGAAAGGATTAAGAAAATAAAGATGAAAAGAAGGCAAAGAAGGCAGAAGTGATGGCAAAAATTCAGAAGAAATTGGGGTGAGAAAAGAGTAGACAACTATACTTTTGTGTATGTTATGGTTTGGAAGGTATAATAATAATTGTAACAATTCTGACCGGTTAAGTTGCATGAGCAGTCATATTATGATCTTACAATGATACTTTTATTTTGTCAGTCAATCAATCCAACCCTTCTCCTCAAAGAGCAAGAAACCACCGCGGTCTTCATCGTTCCTTTCTATGGAGGATCTTCTTCTGCAATGTTTGGTACCCCAAGGTTCGGGAATCTGAATCCTCTTCGACCTTTAAACAAGATTCCAAATGACCAGAAAGTTGAAATACCAGAGATGCTCCAAAATAATGCTTCTCCAAACAGTGGTGTGAAGTTATGGCACCAACTCTTAATTTAGTCATGCAATATGTTTATGTTTTACGACGTCTTTTGCTATTATGTTAGACTTTCGTACTTAGTAAGATTGTTGTTTATGTACTTGTGGCACCAACTTTTATGCCTTTTGCTATGAATTTGGGTTGTTTGAGATTGTATTGAATCTGTATGGATTGTTATGATGGTAATTAAAGTTGGTTGTGTTGATTTGGTTATTTAGGGAATGATTATTTTCATATTTATGATTTTTTGTTTAAAATAGAAAAATGTTGCAATTGATGCTATAAAGTGTTGCCATAAAAGCGGGCCCACAGTGGGTGTAACACCCCCAGATCCGGGTCAGGGATCTGGTCGTTACGATCTCAATATCCATCCATAAATCCAACATAATTTAAATTACAACCTTGTGACCCAAAACAACAACATAAAACACACCCGTTATAGTCCCAGAGATGAAATCAGAGTAACCAACAATATTATTAATCACAAGTTTGAGTTCTTACAACCCAAAGAATTACAATTGTACAATTACATACTCTTTGCCATACATTAATAGATACCATAATATAAATACATTTGAGGCTCAATTGCTAACAACTAGCCTACCAGTAGTTGCATCCTCAACAATGGTAGCCAAGACCTTAGCGGTAAACCTCTGATGGCTGACACCTGCCTATGCTGAGTGCGCCGTGTGCGGCCATCTGATTTAGCTGTTGTTGTGATATAGATAAATAAATCAAGGGTGAGCAATAGCCCACCTAAAAGAATATAATTAAACAGTATTTATATATAACAGTTCAAAATATCTTCGATACCATATGCCATGCATTAACGAACGTAGTACCAATATAAGATATGAGATGAAGTTACAAGGTATCTCAAAATGTAATTGTTCCGTGGAAATATCTGCTATGTCAAAGATAAGCAAGATATTATCAAATTTTCATAACGGAGGAACTTGCAGGAAGAATATTGCAATTCCAATTCAAACACATTTCAAACATGCAAACAATGATAGTGTTGCAGAAAATTTCCCCAATTTGGAGGATGAACTAATACGGGAGCTTTGCCGCGCCAGGAGCCACAACATTTACGATGATCAGTCGCATGTCATGCTCCCCATCATTTGTTCTCTACATGTAGAAGGAAGCACCGACGGATCGCCCGCCCTCTGGAACCCCCCGGCCAACGGTTGGGCCATTGCTGGACCGGCGCCACTCGGCCACTTACGCGTCTCCTAGTTCGAATAACATCCATAACTCTGAAACATAAAGTTCGCTCTACAAAGTAGTCGTATCTAATTGGAAAGGAAAATTTCACCAATATTTCCCAAGCTGATGCTTGTTAATGGATATAAACTTGTTCCATCAATCTTACCCCTCGAGCGTTGAGGAGGTAACCAAAAGATTCATATCGATGTTTGAAAGAATCAAGATGTGAGTGACAAGATAGTTTAGCAAGTATATGACCGGGCAGTCCAATAAATAACATCTCTCAATTGAGGTCCCCTTATATATTTTTGGAAGTTGAGCGAGTATTTAAATCTTCTTATAAGATAGATTTAAATGAAAATAAAGTTTTGGGAACCTCCCCTTGATAAAATAGTCATAAAAGACTCCGAAGTATTTTACATAATATCTGAAGGTGAAAGATAGTCTTTGAATGATATATATCATTACAAAAAGAGTTTAAAAGTATTTAAATAAATATTCCAAGAATATTTAAATCAATAATAATTAAAGAATAATATAAAATCTTAATATTGCTCGTAAGAAATCCTCGAATGAATATATAGAATTATTATTTACTAAATAAATCTCTTCTTAAATGAATATTCAAAATAATATTCATTAATTAAATTAACTCAAATAAATATTTAAAATAATATTCAATAAGTGAATCAACCTTTAAATGAATATTTGAAAATAATATTCACTTAATAAACAATATTCTTTTAGTAATCAAGACTTTAAAGGAATATTCGAATTAATATTCCCTAAGTAAACAGAACTTCAGATGAATATTTTAAAATAATATTTATTAAGTACATAAAATCTTAAATGAATATTTGAAAGTAATATTCATTTAATAAATACAATTCCAATGAATATCCAAGTAGTAATTCATTTAAATAATCAAACTCTAAAGGAATATTCGAAACTAATATTCATTTAAATAATTAAAGCTCAAATGAATATTAAAATAATATTCAGCGAAAAAATAAACGCGAATGAATATTCAAAATAATATTCATGTAGTACTTCTCGATTGAGATAATATTCAAATAACATTTCCCGAATAATTTCCAAGTAATTAATACTTCATGGAAAATATAAATAATGTTCATAACTAACATTCCTCAATAAACTGTCACTGGGATCCCTTCGGGTTTCCACGACTATCTCTATATTACAAAATACCGACTCCCGGTCTATATTTAATGAAGGAATATCATACGCCCTTCACTAAGGGTCTTAACCAGACAATCCGGCTTATAACTGATAATTCATATCTAGTCTATAGGCCAATATCAATTCAGGGAACAAGTATATCAATAGACTTGAAAGTAGACATGCATGCTATGGCATATGTATAACAACAATCATATATATTATCACAACAACAGTTCCAAGGTATTGGAAACTTGCCTGGTAATTCTGTGGGTGTAGTGTGCCTCGTGTCAATCCAGTGATCTATAAATAGTCACAATAACCGAGGTCAATCACTTAACATTTCGAAGGTTAAGTATAACTTAACTTAAGTCATGTAAGTTTTAATCCAAAACACACCTCGAACCCATCCTTAATGTCGGATTTGTCGTATATCTTACTTAATCAATTATAACCTCGTTCTTTGCACCAATATGTGGTCTTGATAATTCTTAACAAGTTTCGTGTTTTAGTCGACTTGAAATTCCTCTTTTAACTTAGCCAAAAAGGGTGGCCAAAGTAGTACCCCTAGGGTTGACTTTTCTGAGAATCACTATTCCGAGACTCGTACTTCAACACTTTTAATAAATCACTGGAAACATATTTAATTACTAAACCACTTATAAAATCATCTTTGGTATTTGAAATATTTATCATAAAATTTCCAATTCGAAGCCACGGGTCTAGACAGGTGAAATGTATTTTCGAAGTTCAGTCAACTACGAATCTTTACTATTCACATCTCTTTCACTAAAACGTTCATAACTCGGTAACCGCTAACTCAAATGATGCACCGTTTTCGCGTACATGATCTAGAGAATGTCTAGAAGGTAGCTAACTCAAAATTGGACTTAGATGAGAAGATTAATTTTCCGAATTTTTGCCAAAACAGGGCAGGAGCTTTTAGTGAATAGTGTTACCTCCGAAAAGTGGTTTCTTCGCGCTTAACCTCGATTCGAACTTTTTTATAAAATCGGAAAATGATCCATTTTACTTGTGTTTTTCTCTCACGCCTTCCTTCTGACCTCTAATATTTAATTATCAAAATATAACACTGATTTCACAATATTAAAGGGATCCAATTTCAGTTACTAACTTTCGTTTACGGTTTCGAACCACTTTTACGAATTTAATCATAACTCCTAAACCGTAAGTCCATTTCATACGAACTTTATATCAAAACGAAGCCTATAACATAATCTAGCTTATCCTGGCAAAAATAGAAGCTAAACAATGAGTTATAGGTTCTGTCAAATTATTTTTCTTAAGGTTAACGAAATTTCGGCATTACGACGGCTATAAATCGAACGTTCCAAAAATCATAACAACAATACCAAGCCACACCGGGCACAAATCCAACTTATACACATGATCTTCATCTCAACAAGTCCAGAATCTATTGATCTTAGCATCAAAATCATCATGCTTCTTAAATCAACTAAACCACTTAACTAATCATGCTTATAACATTATCATGAACATACCACTCTAAAATCATCAAGAACAAGCAAAATCTCAAAGTAAGATCTAAGGTTCATGAGGTTTATACCTTCCTTGGAGAGTGTTAAAGCCCTTGCTAAGCCTTGTATAGTCCATTTCTATCTTTAACCAAGCTTAGATCATCCAACAAATCAAGATCCAAGAATTTTGTTCTTGAAGTTACTATTCATCCTCCTCTTTGATGATTTTATTGAAAATGGAAAAAGGGGTGTTTGAGGCTAAGATTTCTAGGGTATCATTTTTATGAAATATAGGATCCATGATAAAAATTTGGAGATCAAATGATGGTGGGAAGATGGGTTTTGATTCTTGAATTATCAAGAAAGCCGAATGGCTTGTTCTTGAGAGAGAATGAGTTGGTTGCTTGGTTCTTTGCTCTTCTTTGCATTATTGTGTTGTTTAGAAAATATCTTGGTCATAAAGCTACTTTAATAAAGTAGTGTGGTCATCCATGATGCAATTCAAGTGGACACATGTTGTGATTTTGTGGTTGGATGAGAAGATGATGCTAGTACTTGATTTAATCTTCTAAGTATGTTAGTTACTTATGTAACTACTTGGTTACTTGCTCTTATACACTAGCACATGGTTGCCCCTTGGCTCTCTGCTTGATTCTTTGTCCGGTTATTGCTAAATTTGATTGATCGTTCGGAGGAATAACTCAATCGTTTCTAGTTAGGGTTTTACTGGAAACCTTCTTAATATTTATACCACCATTCTCAATCCTCCTTTATAATTCATGAATTTAAATCCCTTAATTCCTATTAATAAATCCTTAAGTCTTTCAGTGTCCAGGGAAATCTCGGAGAAAATAAAAGTGCTATTATTCTGAATCCGATGTCGTTTACATACACTTATTTCGCCCCTGGATCATGAATATGAACTCAGAAATCCGTTCTGAATACTTCTATATAGCGTCGTCTCATAATATTCTTATTTCTGCCAAAAACACTATTCATTGCTTATTCTCTTTTTATTCCTTATATTTATAAAAATGTCCTTGTTCTCTTTCGGGCGTTCCTTAACCCTTTCACGGAACCACTGGACTAATAACAGATATCGATTTGTATGACATGAGAATATTTCCTCTACTTGGAATTTCCATATCTTATCTTTCTATGAGATAGATTATTCTAATCTAGGTTGTCAACCCGTTGCATTCTTCCTAACATATAAACCTTGGAATCTATATCCATTCAACACTCATTCCTTAGAAATGTTACTACCTTGGAGTCGGAATCATTGTTCCTTCTTTTCTCAACACTTAATAAAAAGTTTTAATTCTACCAAAAATTTGGGTTCTTACAGTCTCCCCTCCTTAAAAGGATTCCGTCCCGGAATCAGGTAGAAGACAATTGGGTACTTGTTGGTTATTTCACTTTCCACTTCCCCAGTCAATCCTTAATCAATCCCAATCCTTTTTCAGCACATCTTACTAGTGCTACAATACATCCTTTATCCTTTTTCATTAATCTTTGCTACTTTTCGTACAACATACTGTCCGCGTTATGCTCTTACCCAGTCATATACTATTACTCTTATTGGTGTCGGTTATGACTTTGGTACCACTATCGCACTGCGAATTCGGAGATAACTTCACTCATAATTACGCATTTCCTAATCGCTTTAATCTTCGCAATCTCGATCAAGATATAGAATTAGAGAAATTTATTGAGAGCTCACTATGATCAATGAACATTTGTCCTATTGCATAGTTAGTACAGAAGGTGGCCAGCCTTTAGTACTTGACAAGCAATTTAGACAAGCTATGGTATTCCACTTAGACTCCTATCACATAGACAGGTAGTCACGTGGCAGTACCTCCCCTCCTTAAAGGGTTGTTCTTCTCAATTTAGAAGAAGATAAATAAGGGAGAAGAAAAGAAAAGAATTTCAAAGAATTATATATATAAAAAATATCTTCATGATTGTCAAAAAAAATATCATACTTAAAATTTACCTCTGAACTATAGAGGTTTATTAGAGAAGAAAATAATCGTATTCGTATCAAATACTACTTTATCGTAATCTCACATATCACATGTCCTTGCTGCTTTGTCCATCATTCTATGGACCTATACTTTTGTTCGATATTAGCATCACTTACTTTTGGAAAATCCTTCAACCTCTCAGGTTAAATATTCTTGGATTTCTCGCTTGACATTATTCTTACTGGCATTTCACGCCTCGACACTGGCTCTAACACTATCAGGTTGTCATTTCGAGAGCTCGTTAGGAAAACCCCTTCATCAATCCATTCATAACATTCCTTTCTTCACATTTCATAATTATCTCCCTATCTTTTCTTTATCCATCACATCCATCCTATCATCTAATTCCCATTCACTTCTGTTATTTAACTCCACCGTCATCTTATTAGTGGAACACTCTTCACCTTTACTCAATATGCGTTACGCATTTGGGGTCAAACTTTCCTTTGTTCAACCATCTAGATTTCACTTTCTCATTCCATGAGTCTCTTTTATTACTCAATCAATCTATTCCAAATTTCCTCGACTTCCCCCAACCTAGAAAGGTCAATTTGTATGTCATTTATGCTTCTAATTCCAACTTTCTGTTTTGGCCAATACCCTTGCCCTGCCAATTCCATACTTTTCTCGCTTCATTACTGGAGCTTCTCATGAGTCCACCTATCTGACTCCCTTATTGATCCTTAACTCTATTTTCATCTCTATCAGTCACATGTCTTCATTTCTACTATAATCATTCTATGAACCATCAGAGCCTAATCATTCATTCCAAATATCCCGTCGTTCCAAAATTAAACCATCCGAAATAAACCTGGTCGATTTCTCTAACTTAGATTCAGTTCGACATTTCCACAGTCGTTATTACCTAATTTCTCAGAAGGATCACCATCGTTTATCGTTTACGCAGTGCGTTAATAACTAAACATACGGGTTTCAAAATTTTCAATTCAAGATCCTCTAGGAAAACAAAATAATCACTATTCCTTATCCAAAAGGAACGCTTCCTGAACTTGACGTAGATATTACATGAAGCAGATAAAATTGCAGAAGAGCTTCCAACATCGCAGCTGGAACAGACTGGTGAGATTATTAATCATATGTCTCCAGTATAAGACTGGAAGCTTAGCAGTTTACTTAATCACTTTCCGAACCTCGTTAATTCTTTTCACAAAGATACTTTTCAGCATCACGATTCTCCAACCTCATGTATCTTATCTTGTTTGCATAGAAATAAACCAGCATAAACTTGCTTGTCATTCATCATCATGCCAATTAGTTTATCTATATCAGTACCAATCTATCTTCTGTATTTAGTCATCCCTTATTACCTCATCTCTCCTCTCTTTTTCTAAGATAAAGGAGAGTCGCTTGGGGAATTTGGTCTGGCCTGTCGCAGAACCTTCTAGTGTCGATAATGTGCTGCAGACAAAATCAGGAATCGAATGTTTACTTAAACTATCCTTATAGTTGATCCTCGCACAATCATCAGGGGAACGTAAATTCCTCCATCACATTCTGACCTTCATGGCCCTTCTCATTATCACGCTATTTCTTTAGTATGAGCATTTATACTTACTCCCTTATACTTAAAGTGTCAGCCACCTCATTGGCCTTTCCTGAATATAATAATTTCTAGAAATCAATGTTTTCTGGATCTATTCCAACTCAGGGTGGAAGCATCCCTCCTTGAACTCTGCTAAATGAGAGAAAACATATTCTAGCTTTTTTCCAAAATTCATTGCTTCCACCTTTCTGTGTGAACTTTATCACGGTTACTCCCAATCATACCTAGGATATTTCTTATCTTAGTCCTTTCTCATTTTAGAATAATCTCAACCTTATTGGTTCAATCCATACTTTCTCATGGTTTCACACATGCTTCATCTGGCCTTATTGCTACTATGTCATACATTAATTCCTTACCAAACTTCCCTTTTGAAGTTCAGAATATTACCTCTTTCCTTGTAAGGTTTCTTAGGTCATCCTCATCATTCCTCCTATATCTTCTGGGTACAGGGTATATCAAACATAATTAATCTATTCTATAACAATTCTGTCTATGTACTTTTAGAGACTCCTTTCCACAAATCCTTACAGGTTATTGATACCTTGGTCGATTCAACTTATATCGACTGATTTCACAACGTCTTTATTAGGGGTGATGCTATCCTTTGTGCATCCCCCAGGGTTCGTCTTAATCTATGGACATTCTACCCTCAATTCTATTTTCAAGGAATACTTACATCCTGTACTTGGCAATTTAATCCTATATCTGTAATAAAGGTCTCTTTTCAATCATTCTCATCTTGATAATCGATAGGTAGCCTAATGCTAACCTCTTCTTTCAACCGAATGTCAGTCTATATGGCCCTCCAAAAGACAACATATGTCTATTTGTCTTTCTTACAGAACTTGGTAATGGTAGCAAGGATGTTCTGGAAGATATTGGTCGTGTTCAACGTGAATCTCTTAGTGACTAATGCTCCTTTTGAGGACACTAAGTTTCAGATAACATTTATGCATCATCCTGCACCATCTTTGACAATATTCGTAACTCTTCATTGGTCACTATCCTCAATCCTAATACGTCCATGGTATATATAAAATCCATCATCCTGTATTTCAATTCATTTTATATCAAAAGCCTCGCAGTTGGCACTTGATTAGAAGCACCCTGCTTTGTCCTTACATTGCTGGTTCAGTCACTTGATAATCCTTAGTGACTTGGCCCCAACTGGGCCATGCTAAAATATGTGAGTTTAGGGGTCGGCTAATAGCATTACTTTTCTAACAATTGCTGGCATAGTGCCTTCTACTTTGATACCTTTTGATCTTTTCAAAACTTTACTCCATATAAGTCTCAATCGACTTCTCGGTACCGTCTCCGGTCACCTTTCCTTTGCTTTTATTCTTTCAGTTACTCTTATCAATTTCACGTTCCACAAAAGCTTAACATTTCTGGCATAACAACCTTTTCATTTAAGTCAATCCCGAAATTTCTTAGTCCGACTTGTTTCTTAATTACATTTCCCTTTTTCCGTCCAATCTCAACTTCATAATTTTGTCTCTATAACCAATCGTAATAATTGGGTTCTGTCCCCCAGCCCGTATAGCGGCTAACTTACCCAATCCATAGGGTTCGCCCCAGTTTCTATTCTCTTTAGTGACGTATTCCGATAATCAGATAGACAAGGTTTGCTAAAATTTGTCAAATTCCTTTCAAGGATTAGGGAAATTTCAGTCAATCTATCCACCCACTGGTGACGCTAAGAAGATCCATTTCGATACCCGAAGAATATTTCTAGGGACATCCAAACGGGTGGAACCATAAACAGTTATAGTAATGAAATGATTGACATAAAGTTGGGAGTTTAACCATTGGAAAGAAACCAAATTTATACCTCCCCTAAAAGGGAAATCAAAAGTTTCAAACTAAAACATGCCACATCTTCCCGATACATATTCGTCCTAATAATCGATACTACCGAATACCAGTCTACCTAACAACTAGTTTCAAAAGGAACACTACCGTCGGAGTTAGTCGTTCCTCATCATTGGCACTACCAAGGCCATCCGCAGCTGATGAACCGTGTTGTCCAAATGTACTCGAAATTACGCTGTCGTGCTGCATAAGCACAGAACCTATACTTGTATGAGTGTATCATAATATATCCCAAAGTTTCCTTCTTCCATTAGGCAATGCCAATCATGGTTGTCACCGACTTAATCTTTAGCTCCAGAAATATCTCCTCACGTTTATCTTGTCCATTCAAACTTTTAGTCTTACAATTAAGTTGGGTTACGGGACTATACTCTTTGTAAAGTCCTGAACAAATCTTTGGTAATACCTCGTGAATCTTATGAAAATTCTTTACCTTTGCCGGTGTGGTTGGCCAATCTCCATTTGAAACTGTCTTTACTTGGTGGGGCCGACCAACACTACTCCTATTGATCATATGTCCTATTAACTGGACTTCATTTTGCCAAAACTCTTACTTCGAGAACTTGGCCTACACCTATTCGTTCAGGTTTTATCTAAAAGCATTCTTAATTACCTCTTGTAAATTCCGAGATCATTGTCTCGCTTACTACTTCCTTATGTAACTTTATCCATTCAGGCCATTGCTTTCAACTATCTTTACTTTCTTAGCTAATCCATTCATAAAATGGGCATCTCACTGGATAAACCACCTCATCAATCTCAATTTGGTTTCATAAATTATAACCTATGAAATCTTCCTTCTCATGGCGAATTATCATTAACAATGTTCACATTAATCTCTTTATCAACTGATATGGCATTTGCTGCCTCTATCCCAACTGCTCTTGGAGACTCTGCTCACTGTCCTCTATCGTTGTCTTTTATAATCATGTACCACTCTAACTCTTTTCTCATTAATATGAAGGTCTCTAAGGATCTTTATCTATCCCCATATAAGACCTCAAGTAATCCTTCCAATTTGTCTTAATTGCTGGTACTTCATTCGGTAGTCCAGCTATGAATCCAATATGCCTCTTTAATTCTCTTCATAATATATCAGTTCTTTACGCTCACTTCTCTGAGCACTATATCTAGACTCTTACAGTCTCTCTGGCTGCAGCCCTCATCTCCTCAAGGTAAACTTCCCTGTCTTTAACAGGATTCTCCCCCTCTGCTGGAACCTCTTACGGGTCCTCAGTAGGGTACTCTATCAAATCCACCGTCCGATCGTCAGCATATAATCAGGCATCATCGTGCTGCTGCTCGTATGCCTCAAGGTCTGTCGCCTTACTAGTCAGTACAAGAACGAGCTAAGTTACTATCATGATACTTAATAGTTCCCACAAGGGTTTTATATGTCAATACTACATTAAGTAGTCCGACTATGAACTTGGCAAGAGTTCTTATTATCTTAATGAATTTATTGTTTTAATGTCGCGTCATCTCTGGGATATATAACGCTCTCTCTGATACCATTTCTGTAACACCCCCAGATCCGGGTCAGGGATCTGGTCGTTACGGTCTCAATATCCATCCACAAATCCAACATAATTTAAATTACAATCTTGTGACCCAAAATAACAACATAAAACACACCCGTTATAGTCCCAGAGATGAAATCAGAGTAACCAACAATATTATTAATCACAAGTTTGAGTTCTTACAACCCAAAGAATTACAATTGTACAATTACATACTCTTTGGCATCCATTAATAGATACCATAATATAAATACATTTGAGGCTCAATTGCTAACAACTAGCCTACCATTAGTTGCATCCTCAACAATGGTAGCCAAGACCTTAGCGGTAAACCTCTGACGGCTGACACCTGTCTATGCTGAGTGCGCCTTGTGCGGCCATCTGATTTAGCTGTTGTTGTGATATAGATAAATAAAGCAAGGGTGAGCAATAGCCCACCTAAAAGAATATAATTAAACAGTATTTATATATAACAGTTCAAAATATCTTCGATACCATATGCCATGCATTAACGAACGTAGTACCAATATAAGATATGAGATGAAGTTACAAGGTATCTCAAAATGTAATTGTTCCGTGGAAATATCTGCTATGTCAAAGATAAGCAAGATATTATCAAATTTTCATAACGGAGGAACTTGCAGGAAGAATATTGCAATTCCAATTCAAACACATTTCAAACATGCAAACAATGATAGTGTTGCAGAAAATTTCCCCAATTTGGAGGATGAACTAATACGGGAGCTTTGCCGCGCCAGGAGGCACAACATTTACGATGATCAGTCGCATGTCATGCTCCCCATCATTTGTTCTCTACATGTAGAAGGAAGCACCGACGGATCGCCCGCCCTCTGGAACCCCCCGGCCAACGGTTGGGCCATTGCTGGACCGGCGCCACTCGGCCACTTATGCGTCTCCTAGTTCGAATAACATCCATAACTCTGAAACATAAAGTTCGTCCCCCTTTCCCCAAGTATAGTACTTGTTGATAGGACTCCACAAAGTAGTCGTATCTAATTGGAAAGGAAAATTTCACCAATATTTCCCAAGCTGATGCTTGTTAATGGATATAAACTTGTTCCATCAATCTTAACCCTCGAGCGTTGAGGAGGTAACCAAAAGATTCATATCGATGTTTGAAAGAATCAAGATGTGAGTGACAAGATAGTTTAGCAAGTATATGACCGGGCAGTCCAATAAATAACATCTCTCAATTGAGGTCCCCTTATATATTTTTGGAAGTTGAGCGAATATTTAAATCTTCTTATAAGATAGATTTAAATGAAAATAAAGTTTTGGGAACCTCCCCTTGATAAAATAGTCATAAAAGACTCCGAAATATTTTACATAATATCTGAAGGTGAAAGATAGTCTTTGAATGATATATATCATTACAAAAAGAGTTTAAAAGTATTTAAATAAATATTCCAAGAATATTTAAATCAATAATAATTAAGGAATAATATAAAATCTTAATATTGCTCGTAAGAAATCCTCGAATGAATATATAGAATTATTTACTAAATAAATCTCTTCTTAAATGAATATTCAAAATAATATTCATTAATTAAATTAACTCAAATAAATATTTAAAATAATATTCACTAAGTGAATCAACCTTTAAATGAATATTTGAAAATAATATTCACTTAATAAACAATATTCTTTTAGTAATCAAGACTTTAAAGGAATATTCGAATTAATATTCCCTAAGTAAACAGAACTTCAGATGAATATTTTAAAATAATATTTATCAAGTACATAAAATCTTAAATGAATATTTGAAAGTAATATTCATTTAATAAATACAATTCCAATGAATATCCAAGTAGTAATTCATTTAAATAATCAAACTCTAAAGGAATATTCGAAACTAATATTCATTTAAATAATTAAAGCTCAAATGAATATTAAAATAATATTCAGCGAATAAATAAACGCGAATGAATATTCAAAATAATATTCATGTAGTACTTCTCGATTGAGATAATATTCAAATAACATTTCCCGAATAATTTCCAAGTAATTAATACTTCAGGGAAAATATAAATAATGTTCATAACTAACATTCCTCAATAAACTGTCACTGGGATCCCTTCGGGTTTCCACGACTATCTCTATATTACAAAATACCGACTCCCGGTCTATATTTAATGAAGGAATATCATACGCCCTTCACTAAGGGTCTTAACCAGACAATCCGGCTTATAACTGATAATTCATATCTAGTCTATAGGCCAATATCAATTCAGGGAACAAGTATATCAATAGACTTGAAAGAAGACATGCATGCTATGGCATATGTATAACAACAATCATATATATTATCACAACAACAATTCCAAGGTATTGGAAATTTGCCTGGTAATCCTGTGGGTGTAGTGTGCCTCGTGTCAATCCAGTGATCTATAAATAGTCACAATAACTGAGGTCAATCACTTAACATTTCGAAGGTTAAGTATAACTTAACTTAAGTCATGTAAGTTTTAGTCCAAAACACACCTCGAACCCATCCTTAATGTCGGATTTTTCGTATATCTTACTTAATCAATTATAACCTCGTTCTTTGCACCAATATGTGGTCTTGATAATTCTTAACAAGTTTCGTGTTTTAGTCGACTTGAAATTCCTCTTTTAACTTAGCCAAAAAGGGTGGCCAAAGTAGTACCCCTAGGGTTGACTTTTCTGAGAATCACTATTCCGAGACTCGTACTTCAACACTTTTAATAAATCATTGGAAACATATTTAATTACTAAACCACTTATAAAATCATCTTTGGTATTTGAAATATTTATCATAAAATTTCCAATTCGAAGCCACGGGTCTAGACAGGTGAAATGTATTTTCGAAGTTCAGTCAACTACGAATCTTTACTATTCACATCTCTTTCACTAAAACGTTCATAACTCGGTAACCGCTAACTCAAATGACGCACCGTTTTCGCGTACATGATCTAGAGAATGTCTAGAAGGTAGCTAAATCAAAATTGGACTTAGATGAGAAGATTAATTTTCCGAATTTTTGCCAAAACAGGGCAGGAGCTTTTAGTGAATAGTGTTACCTCCGAAAAGTGGTTTCTTCGCGCTTAACCTCGATTCGAACTTTTTTATAAAATCGGAAAACGATCCATTTTACTTGTGTTTTTCTCTCACGCCTTCCTTCTGATCTCTAATATTTAATTATCAAAATATACCACTGATTTCACAATATTAAAGGGATCCAATTTCAGTTACGAACTTTCGTTTACGGTTTCGAACCACTTTTACGAATTTAATCATAACTCCTAAAACGTAAGTCCATTTCATACGAACTTTATATCAAAATGAAGCTTATAACATAATCTAGCTTATCCTGGCAAAAATAGAAGCTAAACAATGAGTTATAGGTTCTGTCAAATTATTTTTCTTAAGGTTAACGAAATTTCGGCATTACGACGGCTATAAATCGAACGTTCCAAAAATCATAACAACAATACCAAGCCACACCGGGCACAAATCCAACTTATACACATGATCTTCATCTCAACAAGTCCAGAATCTATTGATCTTAGCATCAAAATCATCATGCTTCTTAAATCAACTAAACCACTTAACTAATCATGCTTATAACATTATCATGAACATACCACTCTAAAATCATCAAGAACAAACAAAATCTCAAAGTAAGATCTAAGGTTCATGAGGTTTATACCTTCCTTGGAGAGTGTTAAAGCCCTTGCTAAGCCTTGTATAGTCCATTTCTATCTTTAACCAAGCTTAGATCATCCAACAAATCAAGATCCAAGAATTTTGTTCTTGAAGATACTATTCATCCTCCTCTTTGATGATTTTATTGAAAATGGAAAAAGGGGTGTTTGAGGCTAAGATTTCTAGGGTATCATTTTTATGAAATATAGGATCCATGATAAAAATTTGGAGATCAAATGATGGTGGGAAGATGGGTTTTGATTCTTGAATTATCAAGAAAGCCGAATGGCTTGTTCTTGAGAGAGAATGAGTTGGTTGCTTGGTTCTTTGCTCTTCTTTGCATTATTGTGTTGTTTAGAAAATATCTTGGTCATAAAGCTACTTTAATAAAGTAGTGTGGTCATCCATGATGCAATTCAAGTGGACACATGTTGTGATTTTGTGGTTGGATGAGAAGATGATGCTAGTACTTGATTTAATCTTCTAAGTATGTTAGTTACTTATGTAACTACTTGGTTACTTGCTCTTATACACTAGCACATGGTTGCCCCTTGGCTCTCTGCTTGATTCTTTGTCCGGTTATTGCTAAATTTGATTGATCGTTCGGAGGAATAACTCAATCGTTTCTAGTTAGGGTTTTACTGGAAACCTTCTTAATATTTATACCACCATTCTCAATCCTCCTTTATAATTCATGAATTTAAATCCCTTAATTCCTATTAATAAATCCTTAAGTCTTTCAGTGTCCAGGGAAATCTCGGAGAAAATAAAAGTGCTATTATTCTGAATCCGATGTCGTTTACATACACTTATTTCGCCCCTGGATCATGAATATGAACTCAGAAATCCGTTCTGAATACTTCTATATAGCGTCGTCTCATAATATTCTTATTTCTGCCAAAAACACTATTCATTGCTTATTCTCTTTTTATTCCTTATATTTATAAAAATGTCCTTGTTCTCTTTCGGGCGTTCCTTAACCCTTTCACGGAACCACTGGACTAATAACAGATATCGATTTGTATGACATGAGAATATTTCCTCTACTTGGAATTTCCATATCTTATCTTTCTATGAGATAGATTATTCTAATCTAGGTTGTCAACCCGTTGCATTCTTCCTAACATATAAACCTTGGAATCTATATCCATTCAACACTCATTCCTTAGAAATGTTACTACCTTGGAGTCGGAATCATTGTTCCTTCTTTTCTCAACACTTAATAAAAAGTTTTAATTCTACTGAAAATTTGGGTTCTTACAGTCTCCCCTCCTTAAAAGGATTCCGTCCCGGAATCAGGTAGAAGACAATTGGGTACTTGTTGGTTATTTCACTTTCCACTTCCCCAGTCAATCCTTAATCAATCCCAATCCTTTTTCAGCACATCTTACTAGTGCTACAATACATCCTTTATCCTTTTTCATTAATCTTTGCTACTTTTCGTACAACACACTGTCCGCGTTATGCTCTTACCCAGTCATATACTATTACTCTTATTGGTGTCGGTTATGACTTTGGTACCACTATCGCACTGCGAATTCGGAGATAACTTCACTCATAATTACGCATTTCCTAATCGCTTTAATCTTCGCAATCTCGATCAAGATATAGAATTAGAGAAATTTATTGAGAGCTCACTATGATCAATGAACATTTGTCCTATTGCATAGTTAGTACAGAAGGTGGCCAGCCTTTAGTACTTGACAAGCAATTTAGACAAGCTATGGTATTCCACTTAGACTCCTATCACATAGACAGGTAGTCACGTGGCAGTACCTCCCCTCCTTAAAGGGTTGTTCTTCTCAATTTAGAAGAAGATAAATAAGGGAGAAGAAAAGAAAAGAATTTCAAAGAATTATATATATAAAAAATATCTTCATGATTGTCAAAAAAAATATCATACTTAAAATTTACCTCTGAACTATAGAGGTTTATTAGAGAAGAAAATAATCGTATTCGTATCAAATACTACTTTATCGTAATCTCACATATCACATGTCCTTGCTGCTTTGTCCATCATTCTATGGACCTATACTTTTGTTCGATATTAGCATCACTTACTTTTGGAAAATCCTTCAACCTCTCAGGTTAAATATTCTTGGATTTCTCGCTTGATATTATTCTTACTGGCATTTCACGCCTCGACACTGGCTCTAACACTATCAGGTTGTCATTTCGAGAGCTCGTTAGGAAAACCCCTTCATCAATCCATTCATAACATTCCTTTCTTCACATTTCATAATTATCTCCCTATCTTTTCTTTATCCATCACATCCATCCTATCATCTAATTCCCATTCACTTCTGTTATTTAACTCCACCGTCATCTTATTAGTGGAACACTCTTCACCTTTACTCAATATGCGTTACGCATTTGGGGTCAAACTTTCCTTTGTTCAACCATCTAGATTTCACTTTCTCATTCCATGAGTCTCTTTTATTACTCAATCAATCTATTCCAAATTTCCTCGACTTCCCCCAACCTAGAAAGGTCAATTTGTATGTCATTTATGCTTCTAATTCCAACTTTCTGTTTTGGCCAATACCCTTGCCCTGCCAATTCCATACTTTTCTCGCTTCATTACTGGAGCTTCTCATGAGTCCACCTATCTGACTCCCTTATTGATCCTTAACTCTATTTTCATCTCTATCAGTCACATGTCTTCATTTCTACTATAATCATTCTATGAACCATCAGAGCCTAATCATTCATTCCAAATATCCCGTCGTTCCAAAATTAAACCATCCGAAATAAACCTGGTCGATTTCTCTAACTTAGATTCAGTTCGACATTTCCACAGTCGTTATCACCTAATTTCTCAGAAGGATCACCATCGTTTATCGTTTACGCAGTGCGTTAATAACTAAACATACGGGTTTCAAAATTTTCAATTCAAGATCCTCTAGGAAAACAAAATAATCACTATTCCTTATCCAAAAGGAACGCTTCCTGAACTTGACGTAGATATTACATGAAGCAGATAAAATTGCAGAAGAGCTTCCAACATCGCAGCTGGAACAGACTGGTGAGATTATTAATCATATGTCTCCAGTATAAGACTGGAAGCTTAGCAGTTTACTTAATCACTTTCCGAACCTCGTTAATTCTTTTCACAAAGATACTTTTCAGCATCACGATTCTCCAACCTCATGTATCTTATCTTGTTTGCATAGAAATAAACCAGCATAAACTTGCTTGTCATTCATCATCATGCCAATTAGTTTATCTATATCAGTACCAATCTATCTTCTGTATTTAGTCATCCCTTATTACCTCATCTCTCCTCTCTTTTTCTAAGATAAAGGAGAGTCGCTTGGGGAATTTGGTCTGGCCTGTCGCAGAACCTTCTAGTGTCGATAATGTGCTGCAGACAAAATCAGGAATCGAATGTTTACTTAAACTATCCTTATAGTTGATCCTCGCACAATCATCAGGGGAACGTAAATTCCTCCATCACATTCTGACCTTCATGGCCCTTCTCATTATCACGCTATTTCTTTAGTATGAGCATTTATACTTACTCCCTTATACTTAAAGTGTCAGCCACCTCATTGGCCTTTCCTGAATATAATAATTTCTAGAAATCAATGTTTTCTGGATCTATTCCAACTCAGGGTGGAAGCATCCCTCCTTGAACTCTGCTAAATGAGAGAAAACATATTCTAGCTTTTTTCCAAAATTCATTGCTTCCACCTTTCTGTGTGAACTTTATCACGGTTACTCCCAATCATACCTAGGATATTTCTTATCTTAGTCCTTTCTCATTTTAGAATAATCTCAACCTTATTGGTTCAATCCATACTTTCTCATGGTTTCACACATGCTTCATCTGGCCTTATTGCTACTATGTCATACATTAATTCCTTACCAAACTTCCCTTTTGAAGTTCAGAATATTACCTCTTTCCTTGTAAGGTTTCTTAGGTCATCCTCATCATTCCTCCTATATCTTCTGGGTACAGGGTATATCAAACATAATTAATCTATTCTATAACAATTCTGTCTATGTACTTTTAGAGACTCCTTTCCACAAATCCTTACAGGTTATTGATACCTTGGTCGATTCAACTTATATCGACTGATTTCACAACGTCTTTATTAGGGGTGATGCTATCCTTTGTGCATCCCCCAGGGTTCGTGTTAATCTATGGACATTCTACCCTCAATTCTATTTTCAAGGAATACTTACATCCTGTACTTGGCAATTTAATCCTATATCTGTAATAAAGGTCTCTTTTCAATCATTCTCATCTTGATAATCGATAGGTAGCCTAATGCTAACCTCTTCTTTCAACCGAATGTCAGTCTATATGGCCCTCCAAAAGACAACATATGTCTATTTGTCTTTCTTACAGAACTTGGTAATGGTAGCAAGGATGTTCTGGAAGATATTGGTCGTGTTCAACGTGAATCTCTTAGTGACTAATGCTCCTTTTGAGGACACTAAGTTTCAGATAACATTTATGCATCATCCTGCACCATCTTTGACAATATTCGTAACTCTTCATTGGTCACTATCCTCAATCCTAATACGTCCATGGTATATATAAAATCCATCATCCTGTATTTCAATTCATTTTATATCAAAAGCCTCGCAGTTGGCACTTGATTAGAAGCACCCTGCTTTGTCCTTACATTACTGGTTCAGTCACTTGATAATCCTTAGTGACTTGGCCCCAACTGGCCATGCTAAAATATGTGAGTTTAGGGGTCGGCTAATAGCATTACTTTTCTAACAATTGCTGGCATAGTGCCTTCTACTTTGATACCTTTTGATCTTTTCAAAACTTTACTCCATATAAGTCTCAATCGACTTCTCGGTACCGTCTCCGGTCACCTTTCCTTTGCTTTTATTCTTTCAGTTACTCTTATCAATTTCACGTTCCACAAAAGCTTAACATTTCTGGCATAACAACCTTTTCATTTAAGTCAATCCCGAAATTTCTTAGTCCGACTTGTTTCTTAATTACATTTCCCTTTTTCCGTCCAATCTCAACTTCATAATTTTGTCTCTATAACCAATCGTAATAATTGGGTTCTGTCCCCCAGCCCGTATAGCGGCTAACTTACCCAATCCATAGGGTTCGCCCCAGTTTCTATTCTCTTTAGTTACGTATTCCGATAATCAGATAGACAAGGTTTGCTAAAATTTGTCAAATTCCTTTCAAGGATTAGGGAAATTTCAGTCAATCTATCCACCCACTGGTGACGCTAAGAAGATCCATTTCGATACCCGAAGAATATTTCTAGGGACATCCAAACGGGTGGAACCATAAACAGTTATAGTAATGAAATGATTGACATAAAGTTGGGAGTTTAACCATTGGAAAGAAACCAAATTTATACCTCCCCTAAAAGGGAAATCAAAAGTTTCAAACTAAAACATGCCACATCTTCCCGATACATATTCGTCCTAATAATCGATACTACCGAATACCAGTCTACCTAACAACTAGTTTCAAAAGGAACACTACCGTCGGAGTTAGTCGTTCCTCATCATTGGCACTACCAAGGCCATCCGCAGCTGATGAACCGTGTTGTCCAAATGTACTCGAAATTACGCTGTCGTGCTGCATAAGCACAGAACCTATACTTGTATGAGTGTATCATAATATATCCCAAAGTTTCCTTCTTCCATTAGGCAATGCCAATCATGGTTGTCACCGACTTAATCTTTAGCTCCAGAAATATCTCCTCACGTTTATCTTGTCCATTCAAACTTTTAGTCTTACAATTAAGTTGGGTTACGGGACTATACTCTTTGTAAAGTCCTGAACAAATCTTTGGTAATACCTCGTGAATCTTATGAAAATTCTTTACCTTTGCCGGTGTGGTTGGCCAATCTCCATTTGAAACTGTCTTTACTTGGTGGGGCCGACCAACACTACTCCTATTGATCATATGTCCTATTAACTGGACTTCATTTTGCCAAAACTCTTACTTCGAGAACTTGGCCTACACCTATTCGTTCAGGTTTTATCTAAAAGCATTCTTAATTACCTCTTGTAAATTCCGAGATCATTGTCTCGCTTACTACTTCCTTATGTAACTTTATCCATTCAGGCCATTGCTTTCAACTATCTTTACTTTCTTAGCTAATCCATTCATAAAATGGGCATCTCACTGGATAAACCACCTCATCAATCTCAATTTGGTTTCATAAATTATAACCTATGAAATCTTCCTTCTCATGGCGAATTATCATTAACAATGTTCACATTAATCTCTTTATCAACTGATATGGCATTTGCTGCCTCTATCCCAACTGCTCTTGGAGACTCTGCTCACTGTCCTCTATCGTTGTCTTTTATAATCATGTACCACTCTAACTCTTTTCTCATTAATATGAAGGTCTCTAAGGATCTTTATCTATCCCCATATAAGACCTCAAGTAATCCTTCCAATTTGTCTTAATTGCTGGTACTTCATTCGGTAGTCCAGCTATGAATCCAATATGCCTCTTTAATTCTCTTCATAATATATCAGTTCTTTACGCTCACTTCTCTGAGCACTATATCTAGACTCTTACAGTCTCTCTGGCTGCAGCCCTCATCTCCTCAAGGTAAACTTCCCTATCTTTAACAGGATTTTCCCCCTCTGCTGGAACCTCTTACGGGTCCTCAGTAGGGTACTCTATCAAATCCACCGTCCGATCGTCAGCATATAATCAGGCATCATCGTGCTGCTGCTCGTATGCCTCAAGGTCTGTCGCCTTACTAGTCAGTACAAGAACGAGCTAAGTTACTATCATGATACTTAATAGTTCCCACAAGGGTTTTATATGTCAATACTACATTAAGTAGTCCGACTATGAACTTGGCAAGAGTTCTTATTATCTTAATGAATTTATTGTTTTAATGTCGCGTCATCTCTGGGATATATAACGCTCTCTCTGATACCATTTCTGTAACACCCCCAGATCCGGGTCAGGGATCTGGTCGTTACGGTCTCAATATCCATCCACAAATCCAACATAATTTAAATTACAACCTTGTGACCCAAAACAACAACATAAAACACACCCGTTATAGTCCCAGAGATGAAATCAGAGTAACCAACAATATTATTAATCACAAGTTTGAGTTCTTACAACCCAAAGAATTACAATTGTACAATTACATACTCTTTGGCATCCATTAATAGATACCATAATATAAATACATTTGAGGCTCAATTGCTAACAACTAGCCTACCATTAGTTGCATCCTCAACAATGGTAGCCAAGACCTTAGCGGTAAACCTCTGACGGCTGACACCTGCCTATGCTGAGTGCGCCTTGTGCGGCCATCTGATTTAGCTGTTGTTGTGATATAGATAAATAAAGCAAGGGTGAGCAATAGCCCACCTAAAAGAATATAATTAAACAGTATTTATATATAACAGTTCAAAATATCTTCGATACCATATGCCATGCATTAACGAACGTAGTACCAATATAAGATATGAGATGAAGTTACAAGGTATCTCAAAATGTAATTGTTCCGTGGAAATATCTGCTATGTCAAAGATAAGCAAGATATTATCAAATTTTCATAACGGAGGAACTTGCAGGAAGAATATTGCAATTCCAATTCAAACACATTTCAAACATGCAAACAATGATAGTGTTGCAGAAAATTTCCCCAATTTGGAGGATGAACTAATACGGGAGCTTTGCCGCGCCAGGAGCCACAACATTTACGATGATCAGTCGCATGTCATGCTCCCCATCATTTGTTCTCTACATGTAGAAGGAAGCACCGACGGATCGCCCGCCCTCTGGAACCCCCCCGGCCAACGGTTGGGCCATTGCTGGACCGGCGCCACTCGGCCACTTATGCGTCTCCTAGTTCGAATAACATCCATAACTCTGAAACATAAAGTTCGTCCCCCTTTCCCCAAGTATAGTACTTATTGATAGGACTCCACAAAGTAGTCGTATCTAATTGGAAAGGAAAATTTCACCAATATTTCCCAAGCTGATGCTTGTTAATGGATATAAACTTGTTCCATCAATCTTAACCCTCGAGCGTTGAGGAGGTAACCAAAAGATTCATATCGATGTTTGAAAGAATCAAGATGTGAGTGACAAGATAGTTTAGCAAGTATATGACCGGGCAGTCCAATAAATAACATCTCTCAATTGAGGTCCCCTTATATATTTTTGGAAGTTGAGCGAATATTTAAATCTTCTTATAAGATAGATTTAAATGAAAATAAAGTTTTGGGAACCTCCCCTTGATAAAATAGTCATAAAAGACTCCGAAATATTTTACATAATATCTGAAGGTGAAAGATAGTCTTTGAATGATATATATCATTACAAAAAGAGTTTAAAAGTATTTAAATAAATATTCCAAGAATATTTAAATCAATAATAATTAAGGAATAATATAAAATCTTAATATTGCTCTTAAGAAATCCTCGAATGAATATATAGAATTATTTACTAAATAAATCTCTTCTTAAATGAATATTCAAAATAATATTCATTAATTAAATTAACTCAAATAAATATTTAAAATAATATTCACTAAGTGAATCAACCTTTAAATGAATATTTGAAAATAATATTCACTTAATAAACAATATTCTTTTAGTAATCAAGACTTTAAAGGAATATTCGAATTAATATTCCCTAAGTAAACAGAACTTCAGATGAATATTTTAAAATAATATTTATCAAGTACATAAAATCTTAAATGAATATTTGAAAGTAATATTCATTTAATAAATACAATTCCAATGAATATCCAAGTAGTAATTCATTTAAATAATCAAACTCTAAAGGAATATTCGAAACTAACATTCATTTAAATAATTAAAGCTCAAATGAATATTAAAATAATATTCAGCGAATAAATAAACGCGAATGAATATTCAAAATAATATTCATGTAGTACTTCTCGATTGAGATAATATTCAAATAACATTTCCCGAATAATTTCAAAGTAATTAATACTTCATGGAAAATATAAATAATGTTCATAACTAACATTCCTAAATAAACTGTCACTGGGATCCCTTCGGGTTTCCACGACTATCTCTTTATTACAAAACTGTACCTTGGTAAATAGTCATGGAAAAACTCCCTATGAGATGATCAAAGGAAAGAAACCAAGTGTGAAATACTTTCACATCTTTGGATGCAAATTCTATGTCCTAAAAGTTCATCCAGAACAACTTGGAAAATTTGAAGCCAAATCGGTTGAAGCAATTTTTCTAGGATATTCAGCATCTAAGGCCTTCAAAGTTTATAATCTCAAAACTCACATTGTTATGGAATCAATTCATGTTGCATTTGATGATAAGAAATTTGGAATTCTGCAAACTGATGAAAGCCATGACAAATTGGAATTTGAAAATCTGAAGAATTCTGAGATACTCTCCAGTGATGATGAAGATTCTCCAGAAGGAATTTCTATTGCTTCTCAAAGGAATGCTACTGTTGAGGGGGAGCAAATAAATCAAAGAGAACACAGTGATCATCAGGAGCAGACTAGCTATTCAGAGTCTACTCCATCAGGAACTGATCTTTCAGAGTCTACTCCATCAGGAACTGATCTTTTAGAGTCTACTGAAGGAAGATCAGTAATTAGCAGCAATATGGAATCTACTGATTCTACTGATCAAAGGGGAGTTATTGAAGGCAGAGGGAACTCTTCTACAAGAGATACCACTAACTTAGGGGGAGAGATTAGCAGAGTCAATCTACCACCTGTTAGAAAATGGACCAAGGATCATACTGAAGATTTGATTATTGGTGATCCAAATAGTGGTGTTCAAACTAGAAGATCAATTCAAAATGAATGCTTGTATAGTTGCTTTCTCTCAAAGAATGAACCTAAGAAGGTTGAAGAAGCCTTACAGGATCCTGATTGGGTAATTGCAATGCAGGAAGAGTTAAATGAGTTTGAGAGAAACAAAGTCTGGAAACTGGTACCAAGACCTAAAGATAGATCTATTGTTGGTGCAAGATGGGTTTTCAGAAACAAGCTAGATGAATCTGGTATGATTGTAAGAAACAAAGCAAGACTGGTGGCTAAGGGTTATTCTCAGGAAGAAGGCATTGATTATGATGAGACCTTTGCACCTGTAGCAAGATTAGAAGCAATCAGAATGTTTCTTGCATTTGCAGCTCATTCAAAATTCAAGGTATACCAGATGGATGTAAAGAGTGCTTTTCTAAATGGCAAACTTGATGAGGAAGTATATGTGGAACAGCCACCTGGATTTGTTGATCCAAAATTTCCAAATCATGTCTACAAACTTGACAAGGCACTCTATGGACTAAAGAAGGCACCAAGAGCATGGTATGAGACTTTGTCTAAATTTCTTCTTGAAAATGGCTTCACAAGAGGTACAATTGACAAAACTCTATTATTTAGAAAGATAAAAGGTGAATTGCTTTTAGTTCAAGTTTATGTTGATGATATTATTTTTGGTTCTACTAATGAAAAGTTTTTTTTTTTTTTCTAATGAAAAGTTGTGTGCTAAGTTTAGCAAGCTTATGCAGTCTAAGTATCAGATGAGCATGATGGGTGAATTAAATTATTTTTTAGGCTTGCAGGTCAAACAGACTGAGACTGGTATTTTCATTAATCAGTCAAAGTATATCAAAGATCTTTTAAGAAGGTTTGACTTTCAAGACTGTGCAGTTGCAAAAACACCCATGGCAACAGCCACTAAACTAGACTCTGATCCTAAAGGGAAAAGTGTGGATAATACTAGTTATAGAGGCATGATAGGCTCATTGTTATATCTAACTGCAAGTAGGCCAGATATAATGTTTTCTACCTGTTTATGTGCTAGATTCCAAAGTGATCGTAAGGAATCTCATTTAATTGCTGTGAAGAGAATTTTTAGATATCTCAAAGGAACTCCAAATCTTGGTTTGTGGTACCCTAGAGAATCTGATTTCTTTCTAATTGGCTATTCAGACTCTGATTATGCAGGGTGTAAAATAGACAGGAAAAGCACTACAGGTACATGTCAATTTTTGGGAAACAAATTGATTTCTTGGGCAAGCAAGAAGCAACAATCTGTCTCAACCTCAACTACAGAAGCTGAGTACATAGCAGCAGGAAGTTGTTGTGCACAGCTCCTTTGGATAAGAAATCAGTTGATGGATTATGGTATGACACTTAGTAATATTCCTATGTTTTGTGATAATACTAGTGCTATTAAAATTGCAGAAAATCCAGTTCAACATTCAAGGACTAAGCACATTGATGTCAGGTATCATTTTATTAGAGAACATATTGAGAATGGTACTGTGGAACTTCATTTTGTTCCTACTGACAAACAGCTTGCAGATATTCTAACTAAACCACTTGATGAGACTACATTCAGTAGATTAGTAAGTGAGTTAGGAAGTTGTTGTTTCACATTTTATTTTCTGCATATTTCATACTGCACTGCATTTTAGTTACAAACAGCTTGCCATTTGTAAATTGTGTTATCACAAATAGCAAGCTATTTCTGGTAATTTTTAAAATAGGTCATAAATAAGCATTGTTAGCCATAAACACCTATTCACCCCCCCTCTAGGTGTTGTTTTTCAATTGGTATCAGAGCTTGGTATACTAACAATTCTGTAACAGGAAAGTATCGATCATGGCTGAACATTATCTCGAAGCTAAATCTGATTATAGAGCCCCTCTCCTCACCGGCTCGGAGAATTACAACTGGTGGAAATGTAGAATGGAAACATTCTTGTCCAAGAGGCCAATGGTATTAAGAGTTGTGTAGAAGGAAACTACGAATTCCTGGACGATAAAAACAAACCAAAAGATGTTGATGATCTCACTCCCGATGAGATTATCAAATGTGGATATAATGGAGAAGCTAGAAACTCTCTAATGAATGCATTAGATCAAGCTGAGTATGACAAAGTTTCTTCTCTAAAGACGGCAAAGGAAATGTGGGATGCATTGGAAACCTATCATGAAGGATCAACAACTTTGAGAAATGTGAAGCTTAGCAAATTAATGAATGATTTCAGAAACTTCAAGCTCAAGGATGATGAAACTATTAAGGAAGGTCAAGCAAGGTTCCAGGTCACTATAAACTCCTTAAAGAGACTTGGAAAGGATATTCCACAAGATGAAATTAACATGAAAGTGTTAAGTGCGGTACCATTTATTTATGAAGCTAAGGTCACGGCCTTGGAATCATCCTCAACAATCAACACCATGGATCACCTAGCTGTATTTGCTGAGCTAAAACAGTTTGAAAGCAAGGTAAATAACAGCCAGGTTGAAAGTGTTCGGGCTCCTCTAGCCAAAATGAAGAATTTGGCTCTTCATTCTACAAACAGCAAGCCAACCGCTGCAAACAGCAAGCTGATTGATTCTGATGAAGAATCTGATGAAGAGCTTGCACTCATTTCTAAGAAGATCAAGAGGCTGATTGAAAAGAAAAATAGAATGAAAAGAGATAGAGGAGGGTTCTCCAACAGCAAGAAAGCCAAGGAGCAAACTTGTTTCGAATGTGGCAAACCGGGCCATTTTAAGAAGGATTGCTACAAGTTAAAGTCAAAACAACATGCTGATTTCAAAGACAAGAGAAAATCAAAAGCTTTATTGACTTGGAGTGATGATGATTCAGACTCCAGTGATGACTCAAGTGAGGACATGGTAAATTTGGCTCTTGTAGGTCTAAATGATGAAGAAAGCTCACAAGGATCCATAAAAGAAGATTTTGTGGATAGTGATTATTTGGATTCGGAAGATGATGCAAGTGAGGTAAACTCAATTAATTCTGATTTACCTTCCTCTCCTATTACGCTAGAAGAACTAACCATGCGGGTACCAAGTAATGTATCTATTATTGAGTTCATGGAAATGAAAAATAAGAATAACGAGCTTGAAAAGAAGAATACTCATGTGAAGAAAATCATTTCTGATTTAGTGGCTGAGAAGGCTCCTGAAATCAACCATGATGATCTTATTGATGATTTAAAAGAGAAACTAGTTCAATTCGAAGGAGTCAACAAAGTAATCCTATGAAGAAATGAGGTGCTCATGAAAGAACTCAGGGATTTGAGGTCACAAATTGAAGCTAGAGATAAATGTATTAAATCATACAAACTCAAAGAATCTAGTCAAGCCAAATCCTCAAAAACTGTTGAGAAGAGAAATCAGCAAGCTGAACTTATCAAACAACAAGTTGAATTGATTTCTCTCCTGGGAAAAGAGGTCAAAGATCTTCAGAAAGGGATGGAAACCTTTGTTCAAGGAGAAGACATCTTAAAGACAATGATGAAGAAGGCAAATGTCCCCTTGGTCAGAGAAGGAGTTGGCATGAACTCAAACAAGAAGCTTGGTGCATTCAAATATGATGGACGAAATGGCATACCATACATTTATGCCATGCCTTGGAAGATATGCAACAAGTGTGGAGGAAAAGGCCATCTGGAAAAACATTGTGTGGTTCAAGTCAATCATAAAGTAAAAACAGCTTACCAGAATGGACCAGTCAGACTATAAATAGCATACCAGAATGCTCCTGACAGAAGACAAACAGCTTACCAAAAGAGTGAAAGAAAGCAAAATCAGTCATCAAAAGTGATCGAAATGTGGATCAAGAAAGCTGATTTAAATGTGTTATATACTCTTGCTACTAACCAATTTGGACCCAAACCTATATGGGTAGCAAAACATTAAGTTGGTATTTGTTTGTTTTGTAGATATGTCTTGCCGCTAAAGGGAAGTCAAAACAATGGATTTTGGATAGCGGATGCACTAGACATATGTGTGGAGACAAGTCTCAGTTCATAAAGCTCAAAATGAAGAAGGGTGGAAGAGTTACAATTGGCAATAGCAAGACTCTTCGAATCCTTGGTATTGGTTCTATTGGTAATAGTAATATTTCGATTGATAAAGTTCAATATGTCAAAGGTCTTTCATATAATTTACTTAGTGTCACTCAATTATTTGATGATGGACATTTAGTTCAGTTTGGCATTGATAAAACTATTATTACTATTGGTACTAACAAAGCCCCCTAGTTGCTAGAAGGGAAGGAAATATATATGTATTAGACTGTTAGGAATAATTCATAAGTTGTGATGTTAAGAATAGAATTTACACATTATACTTCTTGTAATCCTGATCTTATAAAGGATTTAGCACTATATATAGGATTTATGTGTAAAACAGTTATCTGTACAGTTTAGTCAGGAATGAACAGTGTATCGGAGACTACATGTCAGGAACAAAGAGCAAATCCTGATGAAGGTCTAATACTGATGATGATCAGATACTGATGATGCAAGATGAAATCCTGATATCAGTCGTGTTACTGATGATGTCAATATGGATGCTACAGAAACTGGCAAGTGCTATAAAACAGGATCGTTGTTTGAAGAACAAGCAAGAAGATATTATGAAGGAAAGAGTTTTCTATTGAAGGAAACTATCGACTAGAAGGCTGAACATTGTCATGTATAGATTATATCTTTCTGTAATTAGTTGATAGGTAGCATTATAAATACTCTCTCTATATCATTGTAAAAAGTGTTCATAAGATTTGTATTCGAGAGTTCGAAACAAACAGAGAGAGAGATTTGTATTGTCAGCAGCTGCTAAAGGTATTGTACACCTTTGGTAGAGTTTGTATTTGATCTTATTAATACAAACAGAGTTTTATTCATTCGTTTATTCTTGTTCATATAATCAAGCAAAAATCAGACACGATTATATAACTTGTATTCAACCCCCCCTTCTACAAGTTATTCGAGTTAACAATTGGTATCAGAGCAGGTTGATTTCGAATAATCATAAAGATCTGCAATCATGTCTGCTTACAAGGATGGGAATACTAAGATTCCCATGCTCAAGAGAAACGAATATACTCTATGGGAAGTAAGGATGTTGCATCATCTGGAAGCAACAGATCCTGATTATCTTGACAGAATCAGAGATGGACCTTTTGTTCCAACAAAGGTCGTTGGACAAGCAACTGTTGATGGTGTGGTTGTTCCAGAACATACAGCAGAGAAGCCAAAATCTGAATGGTCAGATAAGGACAAGGAGAATGTTCTTAAAGATGCTAAAGTGAGAAACATATTACTCCCTCCGTCCCATATTATAAGACATGGTTTGACTTTCACGGAGATTAAGAAAATTCTATTTGACTTGTTAGGTGGCAACATGTGGTTGGTGGTTATGAAAGTGGGTGTATAAAAAATGGGTAAAGTAGGATAGTAGTGGGTGTAATAGTGTTTATTTAATAAAATAGGAATATAAAATAGAGAAGTAGTGGGTGTAATAGTGAAAAGTAGTGTTCAAAAATAGTAAGTTTAGTAGGTTCATTCTTTTTGGGACGTCCCAAAAAGGAATAAGGGTCTTATAAAATGGGACGGAGGGAGTATTCAATAGTCTTGATTTTGTTCTCACTAACTATGTTCTCTCTTGTAAAACTGCTAAGGATATTTGGGACAATCTTAAGGTTCACTGTGAAGGAACTAAGCCTGTCAGGAAGAATATGAGGACATTACTTATACAATAGTATGAGTACTTTGAATCCAAGTCTGGTGAGTCACTTACTGATACCTTTGATAGGTTTACAAAACTCATCAATGAGATGGCCATGCATGGTAAATATTATGACTTGGAGGATATGAATACAAAGTTCATGAAAGCTTTGCCTGATTTCTACAATGAGAAGATATCTGCGATTGAAGAAGCAAATGATCTTGATGAGATTTCATTAGAGGCAGTATATGGAAAATTGAGAGCTTATGAACTTGACAAGAAGCAGAAGAAGAGCAGGAGTGAAGGAAAGATGAAGACTATTGCACTTACTGCTCAATCTGAAGTAAAGAAGCTTCCTGAAGAACAGCATGAAGAGATTGCTGTAAAGAATTCAAGGAAGAAGAAAAGCAAAGAAAGTTCTGAGTCAGAGACTACTGATATGGACTCTGACAACAATGATTCTGAATCTGAGATGCAGGAACTCTTTGCTATGTTTGCTAAAGCTTTCAAGAAAGGTAAATTTAACAGGAGAAGATTTAGCAAAGGACCTTTTCAAAAGAAGGAGGAGAAGAAGAGTGACAAAGGCAAAAATACAATTGTCAAGCTTGACAAGGCCAAGATCAAGTGCTTTAACTGCAGCGAGCTTGGACACTTTGCTAGTGAGTGTAAGAAGCCTAGGAATTCAGGAAAGGGTAATGCACTTATGGTCACACAGAAGGATTGGGCTGATTCTAGTGATTCTGAAGATGAATTGGATTATGACAACATTGCATTGATGGCAAATGGTTCAGACAAACCTGGATCTCCAAAGAAAACTTCTCCATCCTCTGTTAAGGTATCACTTCATTCTCTTGATTCATTTGATAGCTTAAATTCTGATGAAATTAGATCTATCCATGCTGAGTTTAAGAATCTTATGACTAATTTTAGAATTCTTACTTGTGAAAGAGATGAACTTAAGGTTAAGAATGATAAATTAGTTGATAAAAATAATTTTCTTGAATCCGAGTTAATTCAAATGGAAGAATACAAGTTAAGTTCTGATAAAGCTAAGCATGATTATAGTGTTATTCTTGAGGCTTATGACTATGTCAGGAAAGAACTAGAGGAAGAGAGAGATGTGATTAAGACCATTAACATTTCTGGTAAAAAGACACAAGAAATCATCGAAAATGGAATTCGTGGTAAGGTTAATGGTTTAGGTTTTGATAAGGCTAGACAAGAAGAAAAATTAGCTATTGTCAATGATGATAGTAAAGTAGAAGCTAACACATCTAAATCTGAAGGTAAGAAAAGTGTTTCTGAACCTAATCATGTTAAATTTGTTGATTCAAAAGGTACCCCTGTTGTACACAAAAGGATTAACAATAGTAATTCAGATGAGAAAGTGTTAGAGAAACCTAAGAATGTAAACATAGGGTTTCTGTCTAAGTCTCAGTTGAAACAGAGATTAGATGATCTTTCAGAGTCTAGCAAGATCAAAAGAAATAGGAATGGAAAAGAAGGTATTAACAAAGAGAATAATTACAAGAATGTACCTGATGCACCTAGGAAAAAATGCTATAAGTGTGGAAATCATAATCATTTAGCCCTAGACTGCAATCAAAAACCTTCTTGGAAAACTGAGTCCAGATTCCCCAAGACTCAGAAAATTCAATACCAACCACAAAAAGCTTGTTATCATTGTGGTAGTTTACTTCATTCCATTTACATGTGTAGAGAATATCATGAACTATACTATGACTATTATTCCTTGAAATCTAAAACTCCTAGTCACAAACAGTTTGTGAAATTAGAGTCTAAAGTTGACTTTACAACAGGTAAAGTAAAAGCAAAATTCTCAAAGCCTGTTGTTTCTAAATCTAGTAAGAAAGGATCCAATCAAAGTTGGGTCCTAAAAAATTCTAACTAGTTACTTTTTGTTTGTAGGGCACAGGAAAGAAGCATTCAATTATCTTGGACAGTGGATGCTCTGGACATATGACTGGAAAGAAGTCCCTGCTTACAAAGTTTGAGAGGAAAGCTGGCCCAGTAATATCTTTTGGAGATGGCAACAAAGGAGAAACTCTAGGATATGGCTCAATTGTTTTGGGGAATGTCATCATAGAAAATGTAGCACTGGTTGAAGGCTTGAAACATACTCTTTTAAGCATAAGTCAACTGGGTGATAAAGGTTACAAATCAATCTTTGACAAAGAAGGATGCAAAATCTTGAATATGCAAAATGGAGACATTGTTCTAACTGGTCAAAGACATGGTAACATATATGAAGCCAGCTTAAGTGATACATCTAAAGGAATTGTTAGATGTCTCTACAGCAAAGCAACAAGTGATGAAAGCTGGAATTGGCACAAGAAGCTCTCACATCTCAACTTCAAGAAAATTAATCATCTTGTTAAGCACAATCTCGTGAGAGGCCTACCTCAGGCAAATTATGTGCAAGATGGACTTTGTGATGCATGTCAGCTTGGAAAGCAAAGAAGAACCACTTTCAAGAGCAAGACTGAAAATTCAATTACTGAACCATTTCACATGCTACATCTTGATCTGTTTGGTCTAGTAAACATTATGTCTATCAGCAAGAAAAGATATGCTCTAGTGATAGTGGATGATTTCACAAGGTTTACATGGGTGTTCTTTCTACACAAGAAGGATGAAGCTCCTCAACAAATCATTGAACTTGTCAAGAATATTAAGAATAACTCTGAGTACAAAGTTAAAGTACTTAGGAGTGAAAATGGTACAAAATTCAAGAATTCTACAGTGGAGGGGTTTTGTGCAGACAATGGAATCACTCAACAGTTTTCTGCACCTGGTACACCTCAGCAGAATGGTGTAGTGGAAAGAAAGAACAGAACTCTCATAGAGGCAGCAAGAACCATGCTTGCAGATGCAAAACTTCCAACCTACTTTTGGGCAGAAGCTATTAACACTACATGTTTCACTCAAAACTGTACCTTGGTAAATAGTCATGGAAAAACTCCCTATGAGATGATCAAAGGAAAGAAACCAAGTGTGAAATACTTTCACATCTTTGGATGCAAATTCTATGTCCTAAAAGTTCATCCAGAACAACTTGGAAAATTTGAAGCCAAATCGGTTGAAGCAATTTTTCTAGGATATTCAGCATCTAAGGCCTTCAAAGTTTATAATCTCAAAACTCACATTGTTATGGAATCAATTCATGTTGCATTTGATGATAAGAAATTTGGAATTCTGCAAACTGATGAAAGCCATGACAAATTGGAATTTGAAAATCTGAAGAATTCTGAGATACTCTCCAGTGATGATGAAGATTCTCCAGAAGGAATTTCTATTGCTTCTCAAAGGAATGCTACTGTTGAGGGGGAGCAAATAAATCAAAGAGAACACAGTGATCATCAGGAGCAGACTAGCTATTCAGAGTCTACTCCATCAGGAACTGATCTTTCAGAGTCTACTCCATCAGGAACTGATCTTTTAGAGTCTACTGAAGGAAGATCAGTAACTAGCAGCAATATGGAATCTACTGATTCTACTGATCAAAGGGGAGTTATTGAAGGCAGAGGGAACTCTTCTACAAGAGATACCACTAACTTAGGGGGAGAGATTAGCAGAGTCAATCTACCACCTGTTAGAAAATGGACCAAGGATCATACTGAAGATTTGATTATTGGTGATCCAAATAGTGGTGTTCAAACTAGAAGATCAATTCAAAATGAATGCTTGTATAGTTGCTTTCTCTCAAAGAATGAACCTAAGAAGGTTGAAGAAGCCTTACAGGATCCTGATTGGGTAATTGCAATGCAGGAAGAGTTAAATGAGTTTGAGAGAAACAAAGTCTGGAAACTGGTACCAAGACCTAAAGATAGATCTATTGTTGGTGCAAGATGGGTTTTCAGAAACAAGCTAGATGAATCTGGTATGATTGTAAGAAACAAAGCAAGACTGGTGGCTAAGGGTTATTCTCAGGAAGAAGGCATTGATTATGATGAGACCTTTGCACCTGTAGCAAGATTAGAAGCAATCAGAATGTTTCTTGCATTTGCAGCTCATTCAAAATTCAAGGTATACCAGATGGATGTAAAGAGTGCTTTTCTAAATGGCAAACTTGATGAGGAAGTATATGTGGAACAGCCACCTGGATTTGTTGATCCAAAATTTCCAAATCATGTCTACAAACTTGACAAGGCACTCTATGGACTAAAGAAGGCACCAAGAGCATGGTATGAGACTTTGTCTAAATTTCTTCTTGAAAATGGCTTCACAAGAGGTACAATTGACAAAACTCTATTCTTTAGAAAGATAAAAGGTGAATTGCTTTTAGTTCAAGTTTATGTTGATGATATTATTTTTGGTTCTACTAATGAAAAGTTTTTTTTTTTTTCTAATGAAAAGTTGTGTGCTAAGTTTAGCAAGCTTATGCAGTCTAAGTATCAGATGAGCATGATGGGTGAATTAAATTATTTTTTAGGCTTGCAGGTCAAACAGACTGAGACTGGTATTTTCATTAATCAGTCAAAGTATATCAAAGATCTTTTAAGAAGGTTTGACTTTCAAGACTGTGCAGTTGCAAAAACACCCATGGCAACAGCCACTAAACTAGACTCTGATCCTAAAGGGAAAAGTGTGGATAATACTAGTTATAGAGGCATGATAGGCTCATTGTTATATCTAACTGCAAGTAGGCCAGATATAATGTTTTCTACCTGTTTATGTGCTAGATTCCAAAGTGATCCTAAGGAATCTCATTTAATTGCTGTGAAGAGAATTTTTAGATATCTCAAAGGAACTCCAAATCTTGGTTTGTGGTACCCTAGAGAATCTGATTTCTTTCTAATTGGCTATTCAGACTCTGATTATGCAGGGTGTAAAATAGACAGGAAAAGCACTACAGGTACATGTCAATTTTTGGGAAACAGATTGATTTCTTGGGCAAGCAAGAAACAACAATCTGTCTCAACCTCAACTACAGAAGCTGAGTACATAGCAGCAGGAAGGTGTTGTGCACAGCTCCTTTGGATAAGAAATCAGTTGATGGATTATGGTATGACACTTAGTAATATTCCTATGTTTTGTGATAATACTAGTGCTATTAAAATTGCAGAAAATCCAGTTCAACATTCAAGGACTAAGCACATTGATGTCAGGTATCATTTTATTAGAGAACATATTGAGAATGGTACTGTGGAACTTCATTTTGTTCCTACTGACAAACAGCTTGCAGATATTCTAACTAAACCACTTGATGAGACTACATTCAGTAGATTAGTAAGTGAGTTAGGAATGTTAAATTTTTAAATCTTTAACATCTGCAAAAGTAGCAAGGTATGTTGTTCTTAGCTTATAGACTTGATATTCTTGTCAGGATCTATATTTGATTGTTAAATGCTTTAGCTATAACACTTTGCCTTGATAAATTTCAGTAAGGTAGACTTATTAATAATCATCAGGATTAGATTTGTATCAGGATGCTGATGTCATCAGTATTGTGTCAGTATCAGGATTGTGAAAATTGTTTCAGATCCTGACGTTTACTTTGTGTAGTAATCTAATTCTATGATGTATTAAGTCTATGCCAGCATGTTTTGATATTTGCATACTGATAATTTACACATCATTCAATAATCAAAAGACAAGTAGATAACAAGAAATTGTATTTTCATTAATTAAAATCATTACATATATGGAAATGAAATACAACATCTTTTTGTCTAATTTCTACTGATAATTCTATACTTGTCTATTGATATGAATTTTGAGGTACAGGACAAGGAGCATCTCATGAAATCCATCAGGGGATTGAATAGTCTCGTCTACTCTTGGATTCCTTGTCTGGGCGACTTGAATGAGAGAAGCTAACTTAAATGAATAGCATCTCCATCAAGATCAACCTCAGACTCTCGACCAAATTCTTCATCCTCAAGTTTTGAGGAGGTTAGGGGAAGATTGTATCCAACAGATGGATGTTCTAGGAGAAACCTCTGGATATTATCGGAAACCAATCCATCCATGATTAGTTCGATGAGAAGAGTCATCTTTTCAAAGAGATGATCAAGAACAGGATGTTCATCGACCGTGAAAGATCTAAAGAATGGATTTGAATGGAATTTTGGTTTGAGGAGCATTGTTGAGAAGAACAGAAATTGAAAGGTTTATGGAGAATGGCATAAGGCGTCTGTTTCTTTTAAAGAAAGACGTGAGAAGCTGAACAGTCACTTGGAAGTTTTAATGAAGTCAGATGCTAATTATTGCATATGACTGTATTTCTTGTTTTCAAGAAATATTGAATATATCTAACCAATTGATTGTTGTTCAGATTAATTATTTATTTCTTTTCAGATAAAAGAAAAATGCCACGTGGAAACTCCAATTAAGTCTCTGAAATCAGGATGATATTGATCAGGATTTCATATGTGACCATCAGGATTTGAGAATTATCATATTTTTAAATCACATTGTATTTTGTGACTATTTTGATGAGAGGTCAACAGGAAAAGGAAGCTGATCAGTATTGATTATTAATACCCTGATTTATTTCATGAAAATCAATTTTGGATTTTATTTTCCAAAAAATCATGGATAACCGCATTTTTCAGGGACTGACACCTGTCAATCTACGTGTCAACGTGGGATAGTGGTCTGAAAGATTTGTGAAATATATTTGTTTTGAAACTCTAAATCGTCTAATTGCTTTCTCTAATTCTACATTCTCTAAAGCAAAAAACACTCTTGAGTTTTCAAAATCACTAATCCATTTCAAGAATTTTTCAAGTTCTTTTCAGATCAAAAATGGCAGCTCGAAGAAGATTACCTAAGTCAGTAGCCTTCAAGTTTGGTGACTTTGATTTTATGACAAACAACCATGTAGCAGCTATCACCAACAAGGAAGGAGTATTAACTGATTTTCATCCAATCATGGACTTTCTGGCGAATGGACCATTAAGTTATGCATTGACAGCATCTCCACAAATTAATCAAAAAGCTATTTCACAAGCTTGGGAGAATGCTGAGGTAATTGATTCTACTCAGAGTCAATCAGGTAAGATTGTTCTACACTTAGGACAAGACTCATTTGATATTACTGAATCTGTTGTTAATTCAGTACTTCACTTACCTGTTAGTTTGATTTATGAGAATGTACCATCTGATGATAATGTGAGAACTATGTTGTCTGAATTAGGTTATAGTGGACCTCTAGACAACATGAGCCAGTTGAATAGATCTTTTCTTAGAAAGGAATGGTCTTTTTACTTTGATCAAATTGCTAAATGTTTTACTGGTAAATGTAGTTCTTTTCAGCAAATTACTTCTGTTACATCACATATTGCTTATAGTTTGCTTTATGACAGAGTAATTAACATTGGTCACATTATCTTAAGTCAGATAAGTATTAAACTTGGGTTAAGAGATCAAAACAGGAAAATGGTTTATTATCATAGATTTATGCAAATGTTTATTAACCATTTCATTCCTGATGTTGAAGCTAGATTTGGTAGGGAACATTGTGTTTCTTCTTATGTACAACAAAAGAGAATTTTCTCTGACATTATAAAGAAGGACAATGAAAAGAATCTAGATGAAATACCTGCAATTTATTATCCACATCATTTTCAGGTAATTCTTAAAACTCATCTTCCTACTCTCTACAACTCTTCTTTCTTTTGTGGTGAAATGGCTCAGGAATCTCATTTGGAGGAGAACCCACCTGTGTCTACCCAAGTAGCCCAAAACATTATAGTCTCTGAAACAATTCAAGAACCAAATTTTGATCCACAGCCTATTGTTTCAAAGAAACCAACCTCTGGTGTTTCTCAAAAGACATCAGTTATAAGGAAAAGAAGATTTGTTGTGTCAAGTAGCAGTAATTCTAGTGAAGATGATGATGATTTAACTCTTGCTGAGAGAGCAGAATTGAAGGCTGCAATTCAACTTTCTCTGTTAGCACAAAGAGATGAAAAACCTAGCCACAGCCAGGCTGAAGTCTCCCAAAAGGCTGTAGTTCTTAAAAAGGGAAAACAGTTACTGGATACTGTCTCTCAAAAGACTGTGTCTATTGAACAAAGATCTCATCCCAAGATCACTTCTGTGTCTACACCTCTTGAGTCTTCTCAGGATAAATCTTTTGCTCACTATACCAAGGGAATAAGGAGAAAGATTCAATTGTCACCTACACACACAGAGTCTAGTCCAACTAATATCATGCAGGTCTCTACAAATGAAGCTACAATCAAGTCAGCAAATGACCATAGAGATCTGAATATTGATTCTTCATGGGAAACTACATTATCATACAGACTGGCTATGGGACTAATTTCTCTCAAAGTGAAGTTGTCAAGGCCTGTTATAGATTTTCTGGTTGAAAGAGTACCAAAACTTTTATTTCCAGATGAATATGGACTTCTACATCAAAGACTTGACTTAATGAAGATGTATTTCTATGTATCTGTGAGAAGACAATTAGTCAAGAAATTTGGACTCTCGAAGCATGTTGCACTTCAATCACTACATACATATTTATTTGACAAAGATGTCATTATTGAAGATGCCTCAGCTCAAGGTGAACAACTGGAGGAAGTAGATAGAGGGGAGCAGTCAACAGAAGGTACTATTGCACCAGTGGTGAATAGTAGGAAAGATCAGATCACAGTCACTGCAACACAAGAACCATCTAGTCAGAGGTTGGATGACTCAGGAGCTGTGATAGCTGATGTTGAAAGGTCTTCTGTGATGACTGAAATTGCAAGTGAGAAACCCTATGATATGGGAGGAATGACTTTGGTTGATTTTTCTGAAGATCAAACAAATTTTGTTCAGTCAGAGTCTATCCACCTTGAGGGTGAGTCTCAGCAAACAACACTTAAAGACGGTGATATACTAACTAGGGTGTCTAATGAAGTATTACTGAAGACATCAGAGTCTAGTAAAGAACCTGAAAGTGGTATACTGGAGCCTGTAGTCTCTGAAAGAAAAGAAGATGATTGTATGGGTTCAGAGACTATAGCAGCTCACTCCTTGGAGAAAACCTCAAGCCCCTTGCCATATGAGGAACCCTCTCTCCATGTGAGTTCAGGTATAAAAACTCCTTCTAAACCCTATTTTTCTATAGGTCATGAGAGCACTTATTCAAATTTGAGTGATACACTTGAAAAGATGGACTTAGATCCACAAACTGAGAGGCTGGCTCCTGACCAGGCAAAAGGTGAGGTAGAAAGAGTGTTGACTTTAGATAGTCAAAGTGAGAATGAAGGTATGGATGATCAACTCCATAGTGAGGGAGAGAAAATTAGGAAACCATCATTTGATTTTTGGGATCAGGTTTTTCCTGAATCTTGGTCTGAAAATTTGGATATGGATGCTGGTACTTATTCATTCATCAAAATGTATCAGAAGAATGACCTCGCACATCACAATGCAAAGCCAGAAGTTAAAGCTCAGAAGCAAAAGGAGAGGCTTGCAGGAATCATTAACAGAAGAGGTGCCAGGATAAAGCAATCTCTTGATACATATGTACCAGACGAAGTTCCTAATGATCCTAGTGTTCCTTTGTATGTACTTCCAATATCAGCTAGAATTGAGACATCTACAGTCTCTGATTACTCTAAGGAGGAGTCAGGATTTGAAAATGTTAGTACACAGAATACTGGTGAAGGAGATGATGATCATGTTTCAGCTATAGATCAGAAAGATGGAGATGTTGATACTTCTAATCAGGTTTTATTACTTGAATATCATACAACTCAAGCAACTTCTTCTACAAGACTTGAAGATATAGTTCTTTCTGATTCTGATTCTGAAGAAACTAGAAGCACTTCCAACATTGAAGTTCATTCTGATGTTTTAAAAGATATTCAGAATTCTCAAATTGCTATGAAAACACGACTTCAATCACTTGAAGATAACCAAGTCACAATTATGGAAAATCAAGCAGTTCTGATGAATATCATTTGTTCTGTTTCTGAATCTCTTGGAATAAATGTTGCTGATGTCAAAAAGGGGGAGATAAAGATAATTCAAAGACAAAGACAACAACACCAGACTGGGGGAGATAAAGAGCAGACAAAGGGAAGTAAAAAGAAGAACTAGGAGTGACAATGGTGAATCTCAATTAGCGAGTGGTAAAGGAAGAGCAGCATTAATAGTTAAAATTCTTTCTTCTAAGTACTAGATAAACGTCTACATCTGGAAGGAGGTACTTAACTTCATAATTCTACATTTATAAATTCTATTCTGGTTGTATTATTATATGTTTTGACATCCACAACTTAGATTTATGCTTCAGATTTTAAAGCATAAATAGGGGGAGATTGTTAGGAATAATTCATAAGTTGTGATGTTAAGAATAGAATTTACACATTATACTTCTTGTAATCCTGATCTTATAAAGGATTTAGCACTATATATAGGATTTATGTGTAAAACAGTTATCTGTACAGTTTAGTCAGGAATGAACAGTGTATCGGAGACTACATGTCAGGAACAAAGAGGAAATCCTGATGAAGGTCTAATACTGATGATGATCAGATACTGATGATGCAAGATGAAATCCTGATATCAGTCGTGTTACTGATGATGTCAATATGGATGCTACAGAAACTGGCAAGTGCTATAAAACAGGATCGTTGTTTGAAGAACAAGCAAGAAGATATTATGAAGGAAAGAGTTTTCTATTGAAGGAAACTATCGACTAGAAGGCAGAACATTGTCATGTATAGATTATATCTTTCTGTAATTAGTTGATAGGTAGCATTATAAATACTCTCTCTATATCATTGTAAAAAGTGTTCATAAGATTTGTATTGTCTGCAGCTGCTAAAGGTATTGTACACCTTTGGTAGAGTTTGTATTTGATCTTATTAATACAAACAGAGTTTTATTCATTCGTTTATTCTTGTTCATATAATCAAGCAAAAATCAGACACGATTATATAACTTGTATTCAACCCCCCCTTCTACAAGTTATTCGAGTTAACATAGACTTTGAAATGCGGGAAACAGCATGCTGTTTGGCTGCAATAGACAATGACCCATATATTTGGCATAGAAGGTTGGGTCATGCACACGTGGACTTGCTTAATAAACCATCAAGCAAGAATCTGGTTAGAGGACTACCTAAACTGAAATATACTAAGGTTGAAGTCTGTTTAGCTTGCCAATTGGGCAAACAAATTAGAAGCACACACAAAGCAAAGAAAATGGTATCTACTTCTAAACCTTTAGAGCTTCTGCACTTGGACTTACTCGTTCTAGAATCTTATAAAAGTATTGGAGGTAAACAATATGGTTTTGTAATTGCAGATGATTATTCTAGATTTACTTGGGTATTGTTTCTTCGTACTAAAGATTGCGCTTTTAATGAGTTTGAAAAACTGATTAAATTACTTGAGAACAAGCATGATACAAGGCTTGTAGGTATAAGAAGTGATAGAGGAGGTGAATTTATAAAATAGAACTTTATTGCATATTGTGAAGAAAGAGGAATCTCCCATGAGTTTTCTGCTCCAAGGACTCCACAACAAAATGGAGTGGTAGAAAGAAAGAATAGGTCACTTCAAGAAACAACAAGGACTCTTCTGCAAGAAAGCAAGCTACCTAGGAGCTTTTGAGCCAAAGCTGTGAATACAACATGCTATTTGTTGAATCGAATTATAATCAGGCCTATTTTGGACAAAACTCCATATCAATTGTTGAGAAACAAGAAACCAAATATTTGTTACTTCAAGATTTTTAGTTCTAAATGTTTTGTGCTCAAGACAATTGGTAAAGATGAATTTGCAGGTGAAAAAGAAAGTGGGCAACCTCAAGTCACTATCAACCAGCAAGCTGGAAATGCAAATCAGCAAGTTGGAAGTGCAAATCAGCAAACTGGAAGAACAAATCAGTAAGCTGGAAGTTCAAAATAGCAAACTGAAGATGAAGATGAAACTGAAAGTCAGCAAGCCAAGGAGGATGTAGACACTGACAATCAGCAAGCTGGAAGTTCAAGTCAGCAAGCTGAAGTGCAAGATACAATCTCCAAAATAGCAAAAATGACTTTGGAAGGTCCTAGAGGGTCAAGGGCTACTGAGAAACTATCTTTCTATGATGGAGAAGATCAGTTACCACCAGCAAAGATAAGAAAGACAACTCATAAAGAAATAGCTCAACATTCTTTACCGAGGTCAAAAAGAACGGTCAAGAATCATCCTCCAGAGTTGGTCATTGGTGATATTACTGATGGAATTACTACAAGAAGAGGGAAAGCAAATTATTGTGCTCATGCAGCCTTCCTAGCTCAAGAAGAGCCCAAAAATATCGATGAAGCACTAGAAGATGAGAATTGGATCATGGCTATGCAAGAAGAATTAAATCAATTTGAAAGATGTGATGTTTGGGAACTTGTTAAGCCACCAGAGAATGCTTCAATCATAGGAACAAAATGGGTGTTCAAAAACAAGGTTGATGAATTTGGCACCATTACTCGGAATAAAGCAAGACTTGTTGCTCAAGGATATAACCAACAAGAAGGCATTGACTTTGATCAAACCTATGCTCCTGTGGCTCGTTTGGAATCAATTAGAATGCTTCTGGCCTATGCATGTTTCAAGAAAATTAAGCTATATCAAATGGACGTGAAGAGTGCGTTCCTAAATGGCGTGCTGGAAGAGGAAGTTTATGTCAAACAGCCTCCTGGATTCGAGCTTGATCAGTATCCAAACTATGCATTCAAGATAAAGAAGGCTCTTTATGGTTTAAAGCAGGCCCCTAGAGCTTGGTACAAAAGGCTTAGTAAGTATCTAATCCAAAATGGATTCATTCGAGGTAAAATCGATTCCACATTATTCATTAAGCAAAATGGTAAAGATATTCTTATTGTACAAATATATGTGGATGATATTATATCTGGTTCTACTAATGAATCTATGTGTAAGTGGTTTTCTAAGTGTATGCATAGTGAGTTCGAAATGAGCATGATGGGTGAGCTCAATTATTTCTTGGGTCTTCAAATCAAGCAATCTAAAGATGGAATTTTTGTGCACCAATCCAAGTATACAAAAAGTCTACTCAAAAGATTCGGTTATGAAGATGTTAAGCCAAAATCAACTCCTATGATTCAAAACAGCAAGCTATTTGCAGACGAAAATGGTAAGGTTGTTGATGTCAAAAGGTATCGAGGTATGATTGGAAGCCTACTATATTTAACTGCTTCTAGACCTGACATCATGTATAGTGTATGTGTTTGTGCAAGGTTTCAATCCAACCCTAAAGAGTCTCAATTAAATGCTATTAAAAGAATATTTCGATATTTAAGTGGTACAATTAGTCTTGGTTTGTTCTATCCTATCACAAATACTTTTGATCTTGTTGGGTATAGTGATGCAGATTATGGAGGTTATCAAGTTGACAGAAAAAGTACTAGTGGTGTTTGTACATTTCTTGGACAAAGCTTAGTTTCATGGCAATGCAAGAAACAAAATTCTATTGCTTTATCCACGGCCGAAGGGGAGTATCTAGCAGCTGGTACCTGTTGTTCTAAACTTTTATGGATGATTCAAACACTAAGGGACTTTGATATCAAGTGTGGAAAGATTCCAATAAATTGTGACAACACTAGCACCATCAATATTTCGAAGAATCCGGTGAATCACTCAAGAACGAAACGTATTGATGTTCGACACCATTTATTGAGAGATAATGTTGCAAAGGGCAAGATAGAGTTGGTTTTTGTTCCAACAGAATTTCAACTAGCTGATATATTCACAAAATCCCTAGCTAAAGAAAGATTTTCAACCATTCGAATGGAACTTGGCATGTGTTCTCTGTAAATCAGCACGCTGGATGGTAATTGCTGGTCATGTTAGCTTACCATTTGTTCTATCAGTATGTTATAATTGGTATGCTGATTATATTATATTCTGGCATATCATTTGTTGATCTTAAGATTTTTAGTTTTTGATGGATTAAGGGGAGAACTTTAGGAGAATGGCTTCTAATTATTCTGAACATGCATGTTTTAACATATGATCTTTGGTGTTATATTTCTTACATGTTAGATCATCGTTTTATATCTAATTTTGAGATGCAGGGATTTAGGGGGAGTTATTCTTATTCTCCTAAATTAGTTGTAATCATCAAAAAGGGGGAGATTGATACTCCTTAAGTTTTGATGATCACAATCAGTAAGCCATTTGGCTTATTAGTAGATATAAAACAGCACGCTAGTTTTATATGTACTAACTTGGTGTTGCAGGATACTTAAGCTTACTGGTTGTATAATCAGTCTATCTAATAGCAAGCCAAAGTTGGGATACAGTGACAGTTTGGCAAGCCATTTGCACACAGTCAATACGCAAACAGCAAGCCATTTCCAACTGTTCAGAATTCCTGTAGATAAAGATCAACTAGATATATCTATGCTCTCAGGAAACTTGGTTGATGATATGAAAGGGCAAAGACTCAAACAGCAATCCAAATGCATGGACAATCAGCATACCAGGTTCACAAACAGCAAGCCATTTTCACAAACAGCAAGCTGATTGTGTTTGTCAAAATTAAAGAAATCTTCGGTTTCTCAAAGAGCATCAAATGGAAACATTGTTAGGAATATTTGTAAGGGTCCTCTGAATTATATTTGAATATGCCAGTACTAATATCTCATAGTTATTGGGAGACAATATATTCCTTCACTTAAAATAAGGAAAGTAACATTCTACTTTACTTTATTTTAATGACCTCCACTCAAGACAACCACATGGGCTTGTCTCCTTCATCATATCAATTATTCCTCTTGCATACATGCTCCAGGACATCTCCTCTCAACTGACATTCAAGCTTCATCATTCCATCTTCAACAAAAACTCTTCTAACGGCTTCAAAATTTATTAATTCCGTTGGAGCCTTTCAAAAGCTTGAATTCGAAATATTCTTGTTTACCTATTTAAGAGCTGGTCTTGCTCAGTTCCAAAATTATCCCCAGAAGTGCAAAAACAAGAGTATATACACAACTTCAAGCCTACATTACAAAATCCTTCAAAACCTTTCGAACCCTTATATACATTCGTATATATATATATATTCAGAGGTAGGGCTGTCAATGGATCGGATATCCGGTCCGATCCGATCCAAAGGCTAATGGAGCGGATATGGATCATATAAAAAAAAATCCGATCCGGGAAAAATCCGATTCGGAAAAAATCTGAAAGTCAATGGAGCGGATATGGATTTGATACGATCCGATCCGTTAAAGATCCGATCCGGTTATATATATATATATATATATATATATATATATATATATATATATATATATATATATATATAGGCAAGTGCTCAAAAGAGAACTTATTTTTTGAAGAAAACTAAGGTACTAATCCTAGCCATTAGATGTATTAAGATCAATGGCCCCGCCAGGGGCACCCACACACTAATCAAATACACCCTCACACACATATATATATATATATATATATATATATATATATATATATATATAATATGAATATATATATATATATATTATATAATTTATTTTATGAATATATATATATTATATAATTTATATAATATATAAATTATATATATATATATTATATAATTTATTTTATGAATATATTTATATATTAAAATTTAAAAAAAAGAAAGAATAGAAGGTAGTGAGCTTATTGTAATTTTAAATTCTTGCATAGCTTAGCTTTCAAGAGACAACTATCTGATATAAATATTGTGTATCTACATTTAAACATACAAATGGTGGCTAACCTCCTAATATGCTAAACACCAATGTTATTGCTATGTCCAACAAAAATTGATTCATACTATATATGCATATAAAGAAGGATTAAAATATACACACCTCATGCATTTGCAAAAGCAAGTCCTAAAACTAAAACAAAATTTCAAGTTTTACATAAAGAAACGTAGAGCTGGTATATATGTAATTTTCTAAATGTTTTGCAATGTTATTAGTTTCTCCGATTTATAAAAACTTGTAATATTTTGTTTGTGTATTTTACATTTCAAAATGTTGCTATTATTATTCATAAATTGTTGAATTAAATTAAAGATTTTTTTCCTTTACATATATATAAACGGATCGGAGCTCCGATCCGATAATCCGAGATCCTAACGGATCCGGATATGGATCATGTTAAAAAAAATCCGGCTATGATCCGATCCGAATCCGAATCCGGTAAAATTAAATGGATCAGGATATGGATCATGCCTGATCCGATCCAGATCTGATCCATTGACAGCCCTATTCAGAGGGTTCATTAGGTTGAGTTGTATTTATTCAAATCTTTGTATTGTTCAAATTGTATTGAATTGTTGCTGTACAAGGTTGGCTTAAGGTTTTGGGTGGGTCGAACTAGGCTAGAGAAGGATACGTGGGAAGTACTGCTTAGAGAGTTAGTTCAGCACAGGAAACAGCAAGCCATTTGTAAGCAACAGGGTGTAAGGGAGATATATTATTGGATCTTGTAATCGGTTTTATAGTTGATCAATAATATATTCTCTTACCAAGTTTGGTAAGGGACCAGGACGTAGACCATAGGGGATTAGGGGTCGAACCTGGCTAAAAGATCTTGTTTCACATTTTACTTTTTGCATATTTCATACTGCACTGCATTTTAGTTACAAACAGCTTGCCATTTGTAAACTTTGTAAACTGTGTTATCACAAACAGCAAGCTGTTTCTGGTAATTTTTAAAACAGGTCATAAATAAGCATTGTTAGCCATAAACACCTATTCACCCCCTCTAGGTGTTGTTTTTCAATTGGTATCAGAGCTTGGTAAAGCAAAAGTGTGACGGCCCCAAATCCCTTAATTATATTTAACTAGATAATGGTAAAGCATGCATATTAATTAATTAAACATTACCAAATCCCACGCCTAGATCGCCAACAAGTAAGAGTTTGAAATAATATAAAACTACAACTTTAAAACATTTTATTAATACAAACCACAATTATTCTAAGTTCAAAAGTTATTACAGACTGTGTTCAAAGTTCTAGCAAAATAGAAACCATCAGATCGTCACTCCCTTCTACCTGGAACTGCCTCCTATAGGCTATACTGGATCGACCACAATTCTTACGCGCAGTCTCAAGTGTCCTTACCATCTTCGAGTTTCACTGAAAGGTTAAGGAAATAAAATAATTGAGCCAATTGCTCAGCAAGTGCATAAACCAACAATATAAGACTCGCAAAATAATCAAATGTAATGCAAGATATATAAATCTGCAAATGAAAGGTATCAACTGAATCAATGTTAAAATAAAATGAGTAGGAATTGGAATATCTGATAAGACGCTACGAGCAAAGCTGGGTGATCAGCCCACGTCAGAGCTCCGAACCCGTATATCCAATACGGTGTTCATCAAATATAAGGGGATCCCAGGCACACATTGGCCTATAATAATAATATAATTTGGACCGGCGCCTCGGTCAAAGTAACATTCCATCCAATTCCATTTAGGTCAAACAAAGTCTGTCAAATTCAATTCATCTCAAAGAAACAAGAATATCAGTGTATATCAAGTTGTTTATCAACAAGAATAAGATTTTCGGATTTCGAATAAATGACAAGGCAAAGTGAAGAAAAGTCAATCATTTTGGATTCTTGGGAGTTGGGATTCTGTTTAGTATTTTGGTTAAGTCAAGAAAATAAATCAAGAATCAATAAGTGTTTTAAGGTGGAAAATGAATTCATCATGCAAGAGGGTATTTATATAATGGTTTCAAGGATTCAAGAATTCAAGAAAGTACAAAAGGTTTTAAGTAATATGGTCATCGATTAACAAGTCAAGTCAAGTTCAAGGGATATGAAATCAATCACAAGGTATATGACAATGATAAGGTCGGAAAGAACATGGTACTAGTTTGTGACAAATTTACAATTCGATATCTCATGGCATTCATCATATGGTAACAACAAGGTAGGATAGTACACTTGCCTTAAATCACGAGATTGCACTAGATAGCTTCCTCTTCGATTGGATCCTTGCCAGGCCTCCTACTCGGACCTATAATAATATAAACAATATCTTATTTTTCCCCTCTTTTGTTTACATACCACAAGACAATCCTAATAATGCTAACGCCCCTTCGATAACTTTATAACGATATACACATATTTTTTTATATACACGTAAGTCACACAAGGCACATAGCATGTAGAATCATATAACATACAATGTAGTATAACTTAGTACTATAATGATATCACGACTAATATTAGAGATGTGCCTTAAGGTTTTGAAAATCATACTTATAAACTTTTAGAAATTTCGGCGGCATCTCCTTTGTATAATCGTCATACCATACCGGAATATAACCGGTTCAAGCAATCACAATACACTCCCAATGTCTACAACTCCATCAATAAACCACCACTACTAACCACAACCAACAATTCATGACCAAATTGCTATCCTCAAGATGACTTACTACATAATCCAATTATTCAATTTCACATACAATCAATCATGTAACAATTAAATCACATAACATATATATGATTCAAACAATTAACTCTCAAGAAATTTCACAACCTCACCACAATCTCTCCTCTCTTCCTCTCGGCTCTCTCTTTCTCCCTCTCTCTCTCGGCCTCTCCTCTTTTTCAATCTCTCTCTCGGCTTCTCCCTCTCTCTCTCCCTCTCGGTCTCTCTCTCCCTCCATAAATCTCTCTCTCGGCCTCCCTCTTTCTCAACACCAATCACACACAAACCCACAACAACTACTTACACAATTACTTACACACATATTTTGATTAACAATTCAATATTGCAACAACCCATCATAGCTAACTTGTAAATTCATGCTAAAATCAATTTATAAACTTAACCCATCAAATTTCATAACATATAATCATCAAAATCACAAACCCTTTTTAATTTACACCTGCTAACAAACATCAATTTACAATACACACATACCCACACCTTGCAAATTCATAAAAACTCAAACCCATCAACAAAATCAACTTAAAAAGTTATAAAAACTTACATGCAATCACATATCACTTACTAATCATGTAAAATCATAAAATTAGTACTTGCATGCAAACCCTTGGCTCACTTTCGATCATGGCCGAAGGTTTGGGGTTCTCCGAAGAGCCCGAAAATTCGTGAGTCTCTACCAAGGAGTATACCCAATCATAAACACCCACACAACTTACCTCTGATGCTTGATTTTCGAAAACCCTAATTTGAAAAGTGAAGAAAATCAAAATTCAAAGACATGGGGTTGTAGAGGATTGAAAAGGGGAGTATTTTTATATATAATAGTATGAGATTTTAATGGAGATATACCTTGAAAAGTGAGCTAATTGAGCTCTAATGGAGATGAGGAATTTTGAGAGAGATAAGACACGGGGGAGGGGGGGTCTGCTCGCGTGAAAAGAAAAAGAAGGGGGGTGGGTTGGTTTTGTCTAGCACTGTAAGAGCCCGACTTTTCGGACTATTAATTCTAAATCAAAAACTAAAATAAAACAAATTTTATTAATCCAAAAGTCCATTACAAAGGTACTTATTACAAAAGCGCACCTAACAATGATAGTCTAATCCGAATCTAAGATCCTTGAACTCCAACGCTATCTCACTCGTTCGTACGTCGAACCTGAAAGTTGTAAGTAATGAGCTATACAGCCCAGCAAGAAACCAATCGATCCAACTAGTTGGGCCAAGTAACACATATAATACAAGATAGTATAATATTCAATATGATATAATAACGATATACGAAACAATAACTTACGATGCACTTATTCTTATTCGATACAATTCGATAGCACATAACGACAATAACAATAACTTGAAACCCAAAATTTATACCACGACCACTACAACCGGTGATAACGGTCCTAAATTTTTAGAAAGCTGCCACTACAACCCGGTGACTCGGTCCTTATTCTTATTCGATATTTTCGCAAACCATGGCATAAATCAGACTCCCAAGACTATTGCTGCTTACACATAACACATATATTATAATAATACAACTTCAAAATATAATCACTTGACCCAATTTTTGATAACAAATTCGTACACATAATACATAATTTTAAAAAACACTAGCAAAATCAATCAGAAACTTACCTCTACACGGAAACTCAAGAATCAAATCATCCTATCCAATTCTGACCAGACCTGTATTTACCCTTTTTGACCCTCTAAACGATGTTTTCTTGAAAACCTCAAAGAACTAAAGTTGTAGAGCACGAAAAGAACTTTCCGAAAAGTCCAAAATCAACAAATTTTGACTTACGATGAATTTTCTACGAATTTTACAAGACTGCTGAATTGTGTTTATAAAACCCTACGAATTTTGTTATAAAAGATGAGGAAGAAGTATAAGATGTATTTATAATGTTACAAAACCCTATGTCCAAACCTACAAGTTATCTGTATTCAAATCCAATCCATATTTTAGGCCCAATTAAGCTAAACCAATTTTAAATCATATTTATTATCTAATTTTAATCCTTTTTATTCTCTTATTCTTTATTAATATTATTCTAAAATTTACGGGATATTACATACTACCCTCCTTAAAAAGAATTTGATCCCCAAATTCACAACAGTCCTAAACTCCAAAAAGTTCGTGATACATCTTCCTAAAGTCTAGTCCTAAGGATCGCATCCTAAAGATGTACTAGTCCCATACCTAATACACTCCGATGGACAGCTTGCTCTTGATACCAATTGTAAGAGCCCGACTTTTCGGACTATTAATTCTAAATCAAAAACTAAAATAAAACAAATTTTATTAATCCAAAAGTCCATTACAAAGGTACTTATTACAAAAGCGCACCTAACAATGATAGTCTAATCCGAATCTAAGATCCTTGAACTCCAACGCTATCTCACTCGTTCGTACGTCGAACCTGAAAGTTGTAAGTAATGAGCTATACAGCCCAGCAAGAAACCAATCGATCCAACTAGTTGGGCCAAGTAACACATATAATACAAGATAGTATAATATTCAATATGATATAATAACGATATACGAAACAATAACTTACGATGCACTTATTCTTATTCGATACAATTCGATAGCACATAACGACAATAACAATAACTTGAAACCCAAAATTTATACCACGACCACTACAACCGGTGATAACGATCCTAAATTTTTAGAAAGCTGCCACTACAACCCGGTGACTCGGTCCTTATTCTTATTCGATATTTTCGCAAACCATGACATAAATCAGACTCCCAAGATTATTGCTGCTTACACATAACACATATATTATAATAATACAACTTCAAAATATAATCACTTGACCCAATTTTTGATAACAAATTCGTACACATAATACATAATTTTAAAAAACACTAGCAAAATCAATCAGAAACTTACCTCTACACGGAAACTCAAGAATCAAATCATCCTATCCAATTCTGACCAGACCTGTATTTACCCTTTTTGACCCTCTAAACGATGTTTTCTTGAAAACCTCAAAGAACTAAAGTTGTAGAGCACGAAAAGAACTTTCCGAAAAGTCCAGAATCAACAAATTTCGACTTACGATGAATTTTCTACGAATTTTACAAGACTGCTGAATTGTGTTTATAAAACCCTACGAATTTTGTTATAAAAGATGAGGAAGAAGTATAAGATGTATTTATAATGTTACAAAACCCTATGTCCAAACCTACAAGTTATCTGTATTCAAATCCGATCCATATTTTAGGCCCAATTAAGCTAAACCAATTTTAAATCATATTTATTATCTAATTTTAATCCTTTTTATTCTCTTATTCTTTATTAATATTATTCTAAAAATTACGGGATATTACATACTACCCTCCTTAAAAAGAATTTGATCCCCAAATTCACAACAGTCCTAAACTCCAAAAAGTTCGTGATACATCTTCCTAAAGTCTAGTCCTAAGGATCGCATCCTAAAGATGTACTAGTCCCATACCTAATACACTCCGATGGACAGCTTGCTCTTGATACCAATTGTAAGAGCCCGACTTTTCGGACTATTAATTCTAAATCAAAAACTAAAATAAAACAAATTTTATTAATCCAAAAGTCCATTACAAAGGTACTTATTACAAAAGCGCACCTAACAATGATAGTCTAATCCGAATCTAAGATCCTTGAACTCCAACGCTATTTCACTCGTTCGTACGTCGAACCTGAAAGTTGTAAGTAATGAGCTATACAGCCCAGCAAGAAACCAATCGATCCAACTAGTTGGGCCAAGTAACACATATAATACAAGATAGTATAATATTCAATATGATATAATAACGATATACGAAACAATAACTTACGATGCACTTATTCTTATTCGATACAATTCGATAGCACATAACGACAATAACAATAACTTGAAACCCAAAATTTATACCACGACCACTACAACCGGTGATAACGATCCTAAATTTTTAGAAAGCTGCCACTACAACCCGGTGACTCGGTCCTTATTCTTATTCGATATTTTCGCAAACCATGGCATAAATCAGACTCCCAAGACTATTGCTGCTTACACATAACACATATATTATAATAATACAACTTCAAAATATAATCACTTGACCCAATTTTTGATAACAAATTCGTACACATAATACATAATTTTAAAAAACACTAGCAAAATCAATCAGAAACTTACCTCTACACGGAAACTCAAGAATCAAATCATCCTATCCAATTCTGACCAGACCTGTATTTACCCTTTTTGACCCTCTAAACGATGTTTTCTTGAAAACCTCAAAGAACTAAAGTTGTAGAGCACGAAAAGAACTTTCCGAAAAGTCCAAAATCAACAAATTTCGACTTACGATGAATTTTCTACGAATTTTACAAGACTGCTGAATTGTGTTTATAAAACCCTACGAATTTTGTTATAAAAGATGAGGAAGAAGTATAAGATGTATTTATAATGTTACAAAACCCTATGTCCAAACCTACAAGTTATCTGTATTCAAATCCAATCCATATTTTAGGCCCAATTAAGCTAAACCAATTTTAAATCATATTTATTATCTAATTTTAATCCTTTTTATTCTCTTATTCTTTATTAATATTATTCTAAAATTTACGGGATATTACATACTACCCTCCTTAAAAAGAATTTGATCCCCAAATTCACAACAGTCCTAAACTCCAAAAAGTTCGTGATACATCTTCCTAAAGTCTAGTCCTAAGGATCGCATCCTAAAGATGTACTAGTCCCATACCTAATACACTCCGATGGACAGCTTGCTCTTGATACCAATTGTAAGAGCCCGACTTTTCGGACTATTAATTCTAAATCAAAAACTAAAATAAAACAAATTTTATTAATCCAAAAGTCCATTACAAAGGTACTTATTACAAAAGCGCACCTAACAATGATAGTCTAATCCGAATCTAAGATCCTTGAACTCCAACGCTATCTCACTCGTTCGTACGTCGAACCTGAAAGTTGTAAGTAATGAGCTATACAGCCCAGCAAGAAACCAATCGATCCAACTAGTTGGGCCAAGTAACACATATAATACAAGATAGTATAATATTCAATATGATATAATAACGATATACGAAACAATAACTTACGATGCACTTATTCTTATTCGATACAATTCGATAGCACATAACGACAATAACAATAACTTGAAACCCAAAATTTATACCACGACCACTACAACCGGTGATAACGATCCTAAATTTTTAGAAAGCTGCCACTACAACCCGGTGACTCGGTCCTTATTCTTATTCGATATTTTCGCAAACCATGGCATAAATCAGACTCCCAAGACTATTGTTGCTTACACATAACACATATATTATAATAATACAACTTCAAAATATAATCACTTGACCCAATTTTTGATAACAAATTCGTACACATAATACATAATTTTAAAAAACACTAGCAAAATCAATCAGAAACTTACCTCTACACGGAAACTCAAGAATCAAATCATCCTATCCAATTCTGACCAGACCTGTATTTACCCTTTTTGACCCTCTAAACGATGTTTTCTTGAAAACCTCAAAGAACTAAAGTTGTAGAGCACGAAAAGAACTTTCCGAAAAGTCCAAAATCAACAAATTTCGACTTACGATGAATTTTCTACGAATTTTACAAGACTGCTGAATTGTGTTTATAAAACCCTACGAATTTTGTTATAAAAGATGAGGAAGAAGTATAAGATGTATTTATAATGTTACAAAACCCTATGTCCAAACCTACAAGTTATCTGTATTCAAATCCGATCCATATTTTAGGCCCAATTAAGCTAAACCAATTTTAAATCATATTTATTATCTAATTTTAATCCTTTTTATTCTCTTATTCTTTATTAATATTATTCTAAAAATTACGGGATATTACATACTACCCTCCTTAAAAAGAATTTGATCCCCAAATTCACAACAGTCCTAAACTCCAAAAAGTTCGTGATACATCTTCCTAAAGTCTAGTCCTAAGGATCGCATCCTAAAGATGTACTAGTCCCATACCTAATACACTCCGATGGACAGCTTGCTCTTGATACCAATTGTAAGAGCCCGACTTTTCGGACTATTAATTCTAAATCAAAAACTAAAATAAAACAAATTTTATTAATCCAAAAGTCCATTACAAAGGTACTTATTACAAAAGCGCACCTAACAATGATAGTCTAATCCGAATCTAAGATCCTTGAACTCCAACGCTATCTCACTCGTTCGTACGTCGAACCTGAAAGTTGTAAGTAATGAGCTATACAGCCCAGCAAGAAACCAATCGATCCAACTAGTTGGGCCAAGTAACACATATAATACAAGATAGTATAATATTCAATATGATATAATAACGATATACGAAACAATAACTTACGATGCACTTATTCTTATTCGATACAATTCGATAGCACATAACGACAATAACAATAACTTGAAACCAAAAATTTATACCACGACCACTACAACCGGTGATAACGGTCCTAAATTTTTAGAAAGCTGCCACTACAACCCGGTGACTCGGTCCTTATTCTTATTCGATATTTTCGCAAACCATGGCATAAATCAGACTCCCAAGACTATTGCTGCTTACACATAACACATATATTATAATAATACAACTTCAAAATATAATCACTTGACCCAATTTTTGATAACAAATTCGTACACATAATACATAATTTTAAAAAAACACTAGCAAAATCAATCAGAAACTTACCTCTACACGGAAACTCAAGAATCAAATCATCCTATCCAATTCTGACCAGACCTGTATTTACCCTTTTTGACCCTCTAAACGATGTTTTCTTGAAAACCTCAAAGAACTAAAGTTGTAGAGCACGAAAAGACCTTTCCGAAAAGTCCAGAATCAACAAATTCCGACTTACGATGAATTTTCTACGAATTTTACAAGACTGCTGAATTGTGTTTATAAAACCCTACGAATTTTGTTATAAAAGATGAGGAAGAAGTATAAGATGTATTTATAATGTTACAAAACCCTATGTCCAAACCTACAAGTTATCTGTATTCAAATCCGATCCATATTTTAGGCCCAATTAAGCTAAACCAATTTTAAATCGTATTTATTATCTAATTTTAATCCTTTTTATTCCCTTATTCTTTATTAATATTATTCTAAAAATTACGGGATATTACAAGCACACACACACACAACATGTATTTTATTCCTATTTTAATGATACATCTTTTAATAAAATAAAAGACTTATAAAAATCCTAATTACAAGATATTTTGGATTTAAAAATAATTTATTGATACATCAATTTAAAATATACAATTTTCTTCCTCAATATTTTTTGAAACATTTTTAAAATCGTTTTATAAAAAGATTTAGATTTTACAAGTTTCAATATTTTAAAAAGAATAATAAATAGAAAAATCATTGTAAAATATTTTAATTTGAAAATAAATTAAAATTTTATTTTTTAAAAAGTCTCTAAATACATAAAGATAATAAAACAAGAATTTTCATGATTTTTACTAACTCGAAGAATTTTACAAAAATGTTTAAGCGAATTAAAATCATATTTTAATATTTAAAAGATATGCAAAAATTTGATATAAATTCACGTCAACACATCTAGCAATTATGCACATAACACATATCCACAATCATATAATCATGTAATGACTCATCAATTAAGGCACATAATAATATTTTTAATTCCAAATAATATAATTTATAGAGTACGAAATTCCCAGATATTACAAAAAGATGTTGATGATGTTGTGGAATAAAAACTAGGTTACAAATCTGTATTTAATGCTAGGGTTCGGGAGATTCGTGCTTTAATGGCTGTTTCCGTGTTCGAGACTAATCGGTCCTCACAGAGTGCCTACGTATCTCGTATCGAGAATCAAACCAAGACGTAGTTCTGAGAATGAGGGGTCAGGCCCTTTATATAGGCTGAGAAGCCTTAGAATTATGGTAGGAGTCAGAGACTTGGTGGGCGAGCCACCGCCTTGAGGAAGGTTCTAGACCCCTTCCTTGTAGGAATCAGTTTCCATGTTGAAGTATGTATCTTGGAGTCTAAGTCAGGCAAAAGTAATATCCTTGTTTGACTTTTATTTGCTGAGCTGCTTATTGCCTTCAATATTAATTACGAAATTAATATTTAAAAATAGGGTTTGGGCCTACCTGGTGGGCCCTACGTTTGGACCATTCTGGGTCTAATTAATGCCACATTAAATGTGTCTTTAGGGCTTACTTTTAGCCCATATCATTTGCCCCCCAACTTTTAGGAAAACTGATCAGGTTTTCCTTGAAGTTTTATTGGCCTTTTCCGAGACTCAGGTTAGGGTTTATCGGTGTACAACAGTATCTTTATGAGTACCGTCTTGATGTAAAGCATGGAGCGACCAATGCGTTTATGACGATCTGAAATGATGCTAAACGGCGTTAAACGATGCTAAACAGCCTTAAACGACGTTTAAACGATGTTAAACGACGCTAAATGGCGTTAAACGGCATTAAACGGTGCTAAACAGCCTTAAACGACGTTTAAATGATGTTAAACGACGCTAAATGACGCTAAACGGCACTAAACGGTGCTAAACAGCCTTAAACGACGTTTAAATGACGCAAAACGGCGTTAAACGGCACTAAACGATGCTAAATGGCACTAAACGGTGCTAAACAGCCTTAAACGATGTTTAAACGATGTTAAACGGCGCTAAACGGTGTTAACCGGCACTAAACGGCGCTAAACGGCACTAAACGGTGCTAACGGCACTAACAACAATAAATGGTGCTAATGGCACTAAACAGCGCTGAAAGGCACTAAACGGCGCTAGTCGACGCTAACGGCAATAAACGGTGCTAGCGGTGCTAAATTTTAATTTCGGCTTCGTTCGTGCCTTGGCTCAGGATTGAAAATCAGTCTTGGTATGTTGATGGAGGTGTTTGCTATGCCTTGAAGGATTTCGTGAACCTTGAACTCAAACGACTTGTTTCTTAATCCTCGTGACCTTCCGGGCTTTAACTTGTTTGCTGAATCCTTGGTCTTAAGGCTATCATCAACCCTTGACTCTCATCCTTGTGATGAACTTCTTTAGTTCTTGCCTCATCCTTGTTTCTCATGGAGGAGGTCTTCCTTCCCGATTGATCGTTCAGGTAGTTCACTTGCTCCTTAGCGCTTGACCTTAGGCCTGGTGTGCCTTTGTTGGTTTTTAACCCTTTAGCTTGATTCTAGGTTTCCAACCTTCTTCTTATGCTCATATAACCTTTCTTAGGTCTCAAATTGACTGACGACTCTTGATTCGAGTCCTTAAACTTAAACGACAAGCTCGATTGGAGGCAGACAGCCTTGTTGGCCATCAAGGCTTAAATTTTGTGTCGGGATTTGAGATTCAAGATTTTAAGTATGGAATGACAAAGGACCTCTTATCTCAACATTCTCACTAATAGTTTCTGTGCTTTCAAGGCATTATCAGGGAGCCAACTAGTCTCAAGATGAGCTATGAGAGGGTCTATCCTTTAGCTTACATCAATTAGTGCTACCAATTTCGAATCGATGGTGGAGTCTTCAGGACCTGGAAGTAAAAACTCTCCACATTATTTTCACTCTCAGAAGATGCGAACTTAAATAGGGCATCGACCTTAATGTTCTCATTTCTTGGAATGTGCTCCTCATAGTGCTCATCATACTGAGTCATAACAGCCTTCACAACTCTCAAATACTTTGTCATAGTTTCATCCTTAGCTTCAAATTCACCATTCACTTGCGAGACTATGTTAACTCGAATAACTTGTAGAAGGGGGGGTTGAATACAAGTTATATAATCGTGTCTGATTTTTGCTTGATTAGATAAACAAGAATAAACGAATGAATCAAACTATTTGTATTAATAAGATCAAATACAAACTCTACCAAAGGTGTACAAATACCTTTAGCAGCTGCTGACAATACAAATCTCTCTCTGTTTGTTTCGAACTCTCGAATACAAACCTTATGCAGAGCTACGCACACGAACTCAATTGCTAAACTCACGTACTCTTTTTTACAATGATATAGAGAGAGTATTTATAATGCTACCTATCAACTAATCACAGAAAGATAATCTATACATGACAATGTTCTGCCGTCCAGTTGATAGTTTCCATCAATAGAAAATTCTTTCCTTCATAATATCTTCTTGCTTGTTCCTCAAACAAAGATCCTGTTTTATAGCACTTGCCAGTTTCTGTAGCATCCATAATGACATCATCAGTAACATGACTGATATCAGGATTCCATCTTGCATCAGGATCTAACCATCCCATCAGTACTTGATCAGTATTTGACTTGACGTATCAGGATTCAATCACAGTTCCTGACATGTAGTACTCGATGCACTGTTCCTGACTTAATTCTACAGATTACTGTCTAGCACATATCTCCTATACAAAGTGCTAAATCCTTTATAAGATCAGGATATACAAGAAGTATAAGTAAAATTCTATTCTTAACATCACAACTCATGAATTATTCCTAACAATCTCTCCTATTTATGCTTTAAAACCTGAAGCATAAATCTGAGTTGTTGATGTCAAAACATATAACAGTACAATCAGAATAGAATTTATGAATTCAAAAATCATGAACTTAAGTACCTCCTTCTTCAAATGTAGACAAAGTATCTAGTACTTAAAAGAAAGAATTCAACTATTTGATGCTTCTTTTCCTTTACCACTTCCCTGATAAGATTCACCTCTGTCATCCTTAGTTCTTCTTTTATCTCTCCCAGTCTGTTTATCTCCTCCCCCAGTCTGTTGCTTTTGAACTATTTTTATCTCCCCCTTTTTGACATTAGCAACATTAATTCCAAGAGATTCAGTAACAGAACAAATGAGATTCATCAGAACTGCTTGATTTTCCATAATAGTGACTTGGTTATCTTCAAGTGTTTGAAGTCTTGATTGAATTTCAACTTAAGATTTCTGAATGTCTTGTAGAACTTCAGAATTGACTTCAATGTTAGAAGTGTTTGTAATATCTTCAGATTCAAGTCTTGTAGAAGAAGTTGCCTGTGTAGAATGATATTCAAGTAATAAAACTCGATTAGAGTTACAAACATCTTCATCTTTCTGATCTGAAGCTGCAATATGATCACCTTGTCCTTCACCAGTATTCTGTGTACTAACATCTACAAATCCTGACGCCTCCTTAGATTGATCAGATACTGTTGATGTCTCAATTCTGGCTGATATTGGTAGTACAAACAAAGGAATACTAGGATCATTAGGAATATCTTCTAGTACTGGTGGTGTAGAAGTTTGTCTTAGCCTTTCACCTCTTCTGTTGATAATTCCTGCAAGCCTTTCTTTTTGCTTCTGAGCTTTAACTTCTGGCTTTGCATTGTGCTTTGCTAAATCATTCTTCTCATACATCTTAATAAAAGAATAAGTACCAGCATCCATACCAAGATTGTCAAACCAAGATGCAGGAAAAACCTGATCCCAGAAATCAAACGATGGTGGTTTCCTAATTTTCTCTCCATCACTATGGAGTTGATCATCCATACCCTCATTCTCACTTTGACTATCTAAAGTCAACACTCTTTCTACCTCTCCTTTTGCCTGGTCAGGAGCCAGCCTCTCTGATTGTGGATCAATATCCATCTTTTCAAGTGTATCACTCAAATTTGGATAAGTACTCTCATGACCTACAGAAAAATAGAGTTTAGAAGAAGTTTTTATACCTGAACTCACATGGAGAGAGGGTTCCTCATTTGGCAAGGGGCTTGAGGTTTTCTCCAAGGTGTGAGCTGCTATAGTCTCCGAACCCTCATAAACATCTTCTTTCCTTCCAGAGACTACAGGCTCCAGTATACCACTTTCAGGTTCTCTACTAGACTCTGATGTCTTCAGTAATACTTCATTAGACACCATAGTTAGTATGTCACCGTCTTTAAGTGTTGTTTGCTGAGACTCACCCTCAAGGTGGATAGACTCTGACTGAACAATTTTTGTTTGATCTTCAGAAAAATCAATCAAAGTCATTCCTCCCATATCATAGGGTTTCTCACTTGCAATTTTAGTCATCACAGAAGACCTTTCATCATCAGCTATCACAGCTCCTGAGTCATCCAACCTCTGACTAGATGGTTCTTGTGTTGCAGTGACTGTGATTTGATCTGTCCTACTATCCACCACTGGTGCAATAGTATCTTCTGTTGACTGCATTCCTCTATCTACTTCCTCCTGTTGTTTACCTTGAGCTGAAGCATCTTCAATAATGACATCCTTGTCAAATAAATATGCATGAAGTGATTGAAGTGCAACATGCTTTGAGAGTCCAAATTTCTTGACTAATTGTCTTCTGACGGATACATAGAAATACATCTTCATTAAGTCAAGTCTTTGATGTAGAAGTCCATATTCTTCAGGAAATAAAAGTTTTGGTACTTTTTCAACTAGAAAATCTAGAACAGGCCTGGATAGCTTCACTTTGATAGAAATAACTCCCATAGCCAGCCTGTATGATAATGTAGTTTCCCATAAAGAATCAATATCCAGATCTCTATAGTCATTTGCTGACTTGATTGTAGCTTCATTTGTAGAGACCTGCATGATATTAGTTGGACTAGACTCTGTGTGTAGGTCATAAAGAAAACTATAAGCAATGTGTGAGGTAACAGAAGTAATTTGCTGAAAAGAACTACATTTGCCAGTAAAACATTTAGCAATTTGATTAAAGAAGAAAGACCATTCCTTCCTAAGAAAAGACCTATTTAACTGGCTCATGTTGTCTAGAGGTCCACTATAACCTAATGCAGACAACATAGTTCTTACATCATCATCAGATGGTTCACTTGCATAATTATCAGTAACAGGTAAGCGAAGTACTGAATTAACAACAGATTCAGTAATGTCAGAAGTATCTTGTCCTAAGTGTAGAACAATCTTACCTGATTGACTCTGAGTAGAATCAATTACCTCAGCATTCTCTTAAGCTTGTGAAACAGCAACTTGATTTATTTCTGGAGATGTTGTCAATGCATAATGCAAAGGTCCAATAGCCATAAAATCCATCACAGGATGAAAATCAGCTGATACTCCTTTCTTGCTGGTGATTGCTGTAACATGATTATTCATCATAAAATCAAAGTCACCAAACTTGAAAGCTACTGATTTAGGTAGACTTCTTTGAGCTGCCATTTTTGATCTGACAAGAACTTGAGAAATCTTGAAATTGATTAGCGATTTTGAGAACTTGAATGAATGTTTTTGCCTTAGGAAATACGAATTAGAAGTTAGCAATAAACAATCAGAGTCTCAAAATAAAGATATATTCAAAAATCCTTCAGACCCACTAACCCACGTAGGTTGACAGGTGTCAGTCCCTGAAAAATGCAGTTAACCCACGATTTTTGGAAAATAAAATCCAAAATTGATTTCAATTAAATAAATCAGGGTAAAATCAAAATAAAATCAATACTGATCAGCTTCATTTTCTGATGTGATCTTTTTCACCAAGATAATCACAACTCTGAATGTGATTAAAAATAATAAAAATAATCATCAATCCTGATGAAATCACTTTCGTTTTCCTGATCACTATCATCCTGATTCCAAAGATTAAATGGAGTTCCACGTGGCAATTTTAGAATTTAACCTGAAAAGAACATCAATAATCTAAACAAAAAAAATCTTGTTAGATTGTCAAAAATATCTTGGAAATATGAAAGAATCAGTCATACGCATAGATGTATACGCCGATACATTGAATATTTAAAATGACTGTTCAGCTTCTCACTCTTTCCTTTATAAACCCTTGATGTCTTTTGCCTTTCTTAACTCCAAAAACACACAAAACTCTCTGTAATTACAGAGCTTCCACAAAATACAATGACCTTTAACCCAATCTTTCGATTTCTCACAGATAATGAACACCAAAGATTCAATATTCGTCTCTTTGAAGAGATGACTTTTCTCATCGTTTTAGACATGGTTGGAGTAGATCCATATAATGTCCAGAACCTTCTCTTAGAACATCCATATGTTGGATACAATCACCCTCTAACCTCCTCAAAACTTGAGGATGAAGAATTTGGCCGAGAATCTGAGGTTGATCTTGATGGGGATGCTATACATTTAAGTCAGCTGCTCTCATTCAAGTCGCCCAGGCAAGGAATCCAGGAGTAATCATCAAAGTGACTCTTGAGATGCTCCTTGTCCTGAATTAGATCTTTGAAGACTAAGAATAGCAACAACTTTAGACAAGAAAATACAATTTCTTATTATCTACTTGTCTGTGATTGTTTATTGACTGATGTGAAAAACAATATAAACTATCAGTATGAATGAATTAAAATTTGCTTGTATAGACTTAACAAAACTCAGAATTAGATCACTACATAAAATGAACTTCAGGATTTGAAACAATAGTACACACAAATTTCACAATCCTGATACTGACGATAAAATCCTGATGACATCAGCATACTGATAGCAATCCTGATCCTGATGTTTATTAACAAGTCTATCATACTGAAATTTATCAAAGTACAATGTTATAGCTTGAGCATTTAACAATCAAATATAGATCCTGACAAGAATATCAAGTCTATAGGCTGAAAACAACATACCTTGCTACTTTTGCAGATGTTAAAGATCTAGAAATTTAACATTCCTAACTCACTTACTAATCTACTGAATGTAGTCTCATCAAGTGGTTTAGTTAGAATATCTGCAAGATGTTTGTCAGTAGAAACAAAATGAAGTTCCACAGTACCATTCTCAATATGTTCTCTAATAAAATGATACCTGACATCAATGTGCTTAGTCCTTGAATGTTGAACTGGATTTTCTGCAATTTTGATAGCACTAGTATTATCACAAAACATAGGAATATTACTAAGTGTCATACCATAATCCATCAACTGATTTCTTATCCAAAGGAGCTGTGCACAACAACGGCCTGCTGCTATGTACTCAGCTTCTGCAGTTGAGGTTGAGACAGATTGTTGCTTCTTGCTTGCCCAAGAAATCAATATGTTTCCCAAGAATTGACATGTACCTGTAGTGCTTTTCCTGTCTATTTTACACCCTGCATAATCAGAGTCTGAATAGCCAATTAGGGAGAAGTCAAATTCTCTAGGATACCACAAACCAAGATTTGGAGTTCCTTGGAGATATCTAAAAATTCTCTTCACAACAATTAAATGAGATTCTTTAGGATCACTTTGGAATCTTGCACATAAACAGGTAGAAAACATTATATCTGGTCTACTTGCATTTAAATATAACAGTGAGCCTATCATGCCTCTATAACTAGTATTATCCACACTCTTTCCCTTAGGATCAGAGTCTAGTTTAGTGGCTGTTGCCATGGGTGTTTTTGCAACTGCACAATCTTGAAAGTCAAACCTTGTTAAAAGATCTTTGATATACTTTGACTGATTAATGAAAATACCAGTCTCAGTCTGTTCGACCTGCAAGCCTAAGAAATAATTTAATTCACCCATCATGCTCATCTGATACTTAGACTACATAAGCTTGCTGAACTTAGCACACAACTTTTCATTAGTAGAACCAAATATGATATCATCAACATAAACTTGAACTAAAAGCAATTCAACTTTTATCTTTCTAAAGAATAGAGTTTTGTCAATTGTACCTCTTGTGAAGCCATTTTCAAGAAGAAAATTAGACAAAGTCTCATGCCATGCTCTTGGTGCCTGCTTTAGTCCATAGAGTGCCTTGTCAAGTTTGTAGACATGATTTGGAAATTTTGGATCAACAAATCCAGGTGGTTGCTCCACATACACTTTCTCATCAAGATTGCCATTTAGAAAAGCACTCTTTACATCCATCTGGTATACCTTGAATTTTGAATGATCTGCAAATGCAAGAAACATCCTGATTGCTTCCAATATTGCTACAGGTGCAAAGGTCTCATCATAATCAATGCCTTCTTCCTGAGAGTAACCCTTAGCCACCAGTCTTGCTTTGTTTCTTACAATCATACAAGATTCATCTAGCTTGTTTCTGAAAACCCATTTTGCACCAACAATTGATCTGTCTTTGGGTCTTGGTACCAGTTTCCAGACTTTGTTTCTCTCAAACTCATTTAACCCCTCCTGCATTGCAATTACCCAATCAGGATCCTGTAAGGCTTCTTCAACCTTCTTAGGTTCATTCTTTGAGAGAAAGCAACTATACAAGCATTCATTTTGAATTGATCTTCTAGTTCGAACACTACTATTTGGATCACCAATAATCAAATCTTTAGTATGATCCTTTGTCCATTTTCTAACAGGTGGTAGATTGCCTCTGCTAGATTCTCCCCCTAAGGTAGTGGTATCTCTTGTAGAAGAAATCTCTCAGTCTTTAAAAACTCCTCTTTGATCAATAGAATCAATAGATTCCTTATTGCTGCTAGTTACTGATCTTTCCTCAGTAGTCTCTGAAAGATCAGTTCCTGATGGAGTAGACTCCGAATAGCTAGTCTGCTCCTGATGATCACTGTGTTCTCCTTGATTCATTTTCTCTCTCTCAACAGTAGCATTCCTTTGAGAAGCAATAGAAATTCCTTCTGGAGAACCTTCATCATCACTGGAGAGTATCTCAGAATTCTTCAGATTTTCAAATTCCAATTTGTCATGGCTTTCATCAGTTTGCAGAATTGCAAATTTCTTGTCATCAAATGCAACATGAATTGATTCCATAACAATGTGAGTTCTTAGATTATAAACCTTGCAGGCCTTTGATGCTGAATATCCTAGAAAGATTGTTTCATCCGATTTGGCTTCAAATTTTCCAAGTTGTTCTGGATGAACTTTTAGGACATAGCATTTGCATCCAAAGATGTGAAAGTATTTCACACTTGGTTTCTTTCCTTTGATTATCTCATAGGGAGTTTTTCCATGACTATTTACCAAGGTACAGTTTTGAGTGAAACATGCAGTGTTAATAGCTTCTGCCCAAAAATAGGTTGGAAGTTTTGCATCTGCAAGCATGGTTCTTGCTGCCTCTATGAGAGTCCTGTTCTTTCTTTCCACTACACCATTTTGCTGAGGTGTACCAGGTGCAGAAAACTGTTGAGTGATTCCATTGTCTGCACAAAAATCCTCCATTGTAGAATTCTTGAATTCTGTACCGTTGTCACTCCTAAGTACTTTGACTTTGTACTTAGTTATTTTGAATAATCTTGACAAGTACAATGATTTGCTGAGGAGCTTCATCCTTCTTGTGTAGAAAGAACACCCATGTGAACCTTGTGAAATCGTCCACTATCACTAGAGCATATCTTTTCTTGCTGATAGACATAATGTTTACTAGACCAAACAAATCAAGATGTAGTATGTGAAATGGTTCAGTAATTGAATTTTCAGTCTTGCTCTTGAAAGTGGTTCTTCTCTGTTTTCCAAGCTGACAAGCATCACAAAGTCCATCTTGCACAAAATTTGCCTGAGGTAGGCCTCTCACTAAATTGTGCTTAACAAGTTGATTAAGCTTCTTGAAGTTGAGATGTGAGAGCTTCTTGTGCCAATTCCAGCTTTCATCACTTGTTGCTTTGTTGTAGAGACATCTAACAATTCCTTTAGATGTATCACTTAAGCTGGCTTCATATATGTTACCATGTCTTTGACCAGTTAGAACAATGTCTCCATTCTGCATATTCAAGATTTTGTATCCTTCTCTGTCGAAGATTGATTGGTAACCTTTATCACCTAGTTGACTTATGGTTAAAAGAGTATGTTTCAAGCCTTCAACCAGTGCTACGTTTTCTATGATGACATTCCTCAAAACAATTGAGCCATATCCCAGAGTTTCTCCTTTGTTGCCATCTCCAAAAGATATTACTAGGCCAGCTTTCCTCTCAAACTTTGTAAGCAGGGACTTTTTTCCAGTCATATGTCCAGAGCATCCACTGTCCAAAATGATTGAATGCTTATTTCCTGTGCCCTGTGAACAAAAAGTAACTAGTTAGAATTTTTTAGGACCCAACTTTGATTGGATCCTTTCTTACTAGATTTAGAAACGATAGGCTTTGAAGATTTTGATTTTACTTTACCTATTGCAGAGTCAACCTTAGACTCTGATTTCACAAACTGTTTGTGACTAGGAGTTTCAGATTTCCAAGAATAATAGTCATAATACAGTTCATGATATTCTCTACACATGTAAATGGAATGAAGTAAACTACCACAATGATAACAAGCTTTCTGTGGTTGGTATTGAATTTTCTGAGTCTTGGGGAATCTGGACTCAGTTTTCCAAGAAGGTTTTTGATTACAGTCTAGGGCCAAATGATTATGATTTCCACACTTATAGCATTTTTTCCTAGGTGCATCAGGTACATTCTTGTAATTATTCTCTTTGTTAATACCTTCTTTTCGATTCCTATTTCTTTTGATCTTGCTAGACTCTGAAAGACCATCTAATCTCTGTTTCAACTGAGACTTAAACAGAAACCCTATGTTTACATTCTTAGGTTTCTCTAACACTTTCTCATCTGAATTACTATTGTTAATTCTTTTGTGTACAACAGGGGTACCTTTTGAATCAACAAATTTAACATGTTTAGGTTCAGAAACAATTTTCTTACCTTCAGATTTAGATGTGCTAGCTTCTACTTTACTATCATCATTGACAATAACTACTTTTTCTTCTTGTCTAGCCTTATCAAAACCTAAACCATTAACCTTACCACGAATTCCACTTTCAAAGATTTCTAGAGTCTTTTTACCTCTAGTTCTTTTCTGACATAGTCATAAGCCTCAAGAATAACACTATAATCATGCTTAGCTTTAACAGAACTTAACTTGTTTTCTTCCATTTGAATTAACTCAGATTCAAGAAAATTATTTCTATCAACTAATTTATCATTCTTAACCTTAAGTTCATCTCTTTCACTAGTAAGAATTCTAAAATTAGTCATAAGATTCTTAAACTTAGCATGGATAGATCTAATTTCATCAGAATTTAAACTATCAAATGAATCAAGAGAGTGAAGTGATACCTTAACAGAAGATGGAGAAGTTTTCTTTGGAGATCCAGGTTTGTCTGAAACATTTGTCATCAATGCAATGTTATCATAATCCAATTCTTCTTCAGAATCACTAGAATCAGCCCAATCCTTCTGTGTGACCATAAGTGCATTGCCCTTTCCTGAATTCCTAGGCTTCTTACACTCACTAGCAAAGTGTCCAAGCTCGCTGCAGTTAAAGCACTTGATCTTGGCATTATCAAGCTTGAAAATTGTACTTTTGCCTTTGTCACTCTTCTTCTCCTCCTTCTTTTGAAAAGGTCCTTTGCTAAATCTTCTCCTGTTGAATCTTCATTTCTTGAAAGTTTTAGCAAACATAGCAAAGAGTTCCTGCATCTCTGATTCAGAATCACCATTATCAGAATCTATATCAGTAGTCTCTGACTCAGAACTTTCTTTGCTTTTCTTCTTCCTAGAGTTCTTTACAGCAGGCTCTTCATGCTGTTCCTCTGGAAGCTTCTTTGATTCAGATTGAGCAGTAAGTGCAACAGTCTTCATCTTTCCTTCACTCCTGCTCTTCTTCTACTGCTTGTCAAGTTCATAAGCCCTCAGCTTTCCATACACTGCCTCTGATGATATCTCATCCAGATCATTAGCTTCCTCAATTGCAGATATTTTCTCATTGTAGAAATCAGGCAAGGCTTTCATGAACTTAGTATTCATATCCTCCAAGTCATAATATTTACCATGCATGGCCATCTCATTGATGAGTTTTGTAAACCTATCGAAGGTATCAGTAAGTGACTCACCAGACTTGGATTCAAAGTACTTATACTGTTGTATAAGTAGTGTCCTCATGTTCTTCCTGACAGGCTTAGTTCCTTCACAGTGAACCTTAAGATTGTCCCATATATCCTTAGCAGTTTTACAAGAGAGAACATAGTTAGTGAGAACAGAATCAAGACTGTTGAATAATATGTTTCTCACTTTAGCATCTTTAAGAACATTCTCCTTATCCTTATCTGACCACTCAGATTTAGGCTTCTCTGCTGTATGTTCTGGAACAACTTGACCATCAACAGTTGCTTGTCCAACAACCTTTGTTGGAATAAAAGGTCCATCTCTGATTCTGTCAAGATAATCAGGATCTGTTGCTTCCAGATGATGCAACATCTTTACTTCCCATAGAGTATATTCGTTTCTCTTGAGCATAGGAATCTTAGTATTCCCATCCTTGTAACCAGACATGATTGCAGATCTTTATGATTATTCGAAATCAACCTGCTCTGATACCAATTGTTAACTCGAATAACTTGTAGAAGGGGGGGTTGAATACAAGTTATACAATCGTGTCTGATTTTTGCTTGATTAGATAAACAAGAATAAACGAATGAATCAAACTGTTTGTATTAATAAGATCAAATACAAACTCTACCAAAGGTGTACAAATACCTTTAGCAGCTGCTGACAATACGAATCTCTCTCTGTTTGTTTCGATCTCTCGAATACAAACCTTATGCAGAGCTACGCACACGAAATCAATTGCTAAACTCACGTACTCTTTTTTACAATAATATAGAGAGAGTATTTATTGAGTATTGAACACAGTAAAAGAATACAGAGGGGGGGTGAATGGATTCTTGAACTTTTCTTTGTGAGTCTGTGTAGCAGATAAGTGTTTGTGTGTGCAAAGGTGTAGGTGCAGATAAAGAACAACACAAGACACAATATCACTTTAATTTAATGTATTATTAGATAAAGGTTGCTACAATCTGTGAATAGACGTGATAGTATTCTCAGCTTCGTTTTTCTCAGAGAGATATTGCTTACAATGTCTGAAAAACTTGACTCTCTAAAAGTTAATGGCTAAGGAAGCGATGCTGTATCCTTATAGCATGGATACAACCTACTTACTACAAATAAGGTAGCTAAACAAATTACTTTATAGTCTGTCTATCCTTTTTGAGTAAGTGTCCAAACGGTTACAGATTTGACTTTGCAAAGCCTGTTCAGATCCACTTCTTTAGCCCTTTGTCTCTTCTATATCTCTCCAAGCTTCCTTGTAGCCTTTCCAGAGCACGTTACAGATTGTGGTCCATAAAGTGCATTGGCTTGTTACAGGGTTCTGAATTGTACAATTTCTTCAGTATTTTATCTCCAAGAATGTATTCGAGAAGTGACTAAGTAAGTGATTCGAGAACTAGAATTGACTTGATCGATAACTCTGAGTTCTCGAATACTGTTATATTGACATATCGAACCACTTCTCGAATAGCTCTTTTCTCTGGGAATCCTTGAGTTCTCGAATAGAGCATTGTGACTTGTCGAATCCCTGAGATCTCGAATAGCTTTTTGAGTCCTTGAGATATCGAATGGAACTTTGACTTGTTGACTCCTTGAGAACTCGAATACTACTTTTGACTTGTTGACTTCTTGAGTCCTCGAACAGAGTAATAGACATATCGAATCTCTGAGATATCGAATAGTGTCTTGAGATATCGAATCCCTGACTTCTCGAATGCTGGACTTCTCGAATAGACAAAACTACTTCTCGAATTGGTACTTACACTACAAGAAAAACTGGATCAAACAAGGGTTTTTGCCCGTTGTCTGATAACCCCCTTTCCCGTCGTCTATTGAGATGCCGTCTGATATGTGGATTAGACAACAACACAACAACCCTTGTCTAACCTTGTACCAGACAACGAACCTAGTTATGGAAACCATTTTCTGATACCTAGAAACAACAACAGTCTCATAAAAAACACTTGTCTGAAATTATTTCAGAAAAGTAGTTTCTAAACCATGACCGTTGTTGTTAAACGTACAAGACAACGGAATAAAACCATTGTTAGAGAGCATGGCAGAAAACGGTTTTATATCAAAAAGAATTATGTGACAACTATTTTTGCCCGTTATCTGATACGTTTTTCTCGTCGTCTATTGAGATGCCGTCTGATACTTGTATCAGACAACGGTACATAAATCGTTGTCACAAAGGTTCCCACACAACGTGTCTAGTTATGAAAACCGTTGTCTAATACCTAGAAACAACAATGGTTTTTCTTTTTATGTGTTGTATGTGTTCTCTTTAAACAACAATTTTTATTTGTGTTACTTGTAGTCAGACAATGGTTTTTTCTTTTTATGTGTTGTATGTGCATAGAATAGACAATGGTTTCTTGAAACATGTCCATTGTCTGATGATATTTTCCATAAGTATTTCTAAAAGATGATAACATTGGCTAATGATAAATGAAACAACACTTTTATTTACAACAAAAATTAGAGTTTATACAGTACTAGCAACTAACAAATATCCATAACAAAAACTACGTACCAATCAATATCCATCGCTAATAAGCTACTACCGGTACCAATCAATACTCATCGCTACTACCAATCAATATTACTTCCACATGTTCCAATTTTGAACCCAAATGGTGTTGGAAGTGCTATTACCCAGTGAAGTTAAATTTTGTTGTGCTAGCATTAGCTGTTGTTGATGCTGTGGTGTTAGGAAAACCTTATTTTTTTGAATTTTCTCTGTATTTGCTGCTTCTGTTCAGGACCACTTTGGCCTTTCCATAATTTTCCATATCACTTTGTACAAAATTTTCTTCTCTTGACAAAACTCTTCTGAGGGATCTGTATAAAGTGTAGATGATTAGCAAAGGGAGAAGTAGCACAGCATAGCACTGTTGCTGTAAAGTTTGAACAATGAGTACATATGATGGCAACCATCAGCATTCATGACATATAAACAACAAACATATGTATTTCATTCAAGAGATACAAATGTATATATGTTAGTTGCTGCTGAAAGAAATTAATCTAGTGATTTTTATTGAAGAACGAAAGCTATATATATTTATATATATGTATATATGTATCTCATTCAAGAGATATCGTATGCATAAACTACGTTCTAGCACCTTGAGAATGGTCACCATACTTCTTATTAGAATGAACTGGGTAAATTAGTCAATATTTAATTGATAATTGTGTTATAATCTAAACATACGCAAATTTTTCCACTGATGAATCAATTAAACACCACTGAAAATAGATAGGTACAGTAGGTGTTTACAACTTGGAGCAAGTAAAATTTTACTTGGCAGTCAGATAACAACAAAGCTCATAAAAATATAAAACGTACAATAGATAGGAAAAACATACCATGTTGTCTATCGAAACACCCAAAATCTCAGTGTTCAACTTCTCAAACTCGGTATGACGGTCACTAAATGCAGTGATCTCTACAGAGTGAATAAATGAAAACACGAAGATTATTACAAATGCAACTAATTATCAGTCTTTAATCCTTATAGATAGTAAAAAATTGAACTAATTAAGTGTAAATTTAAATTTACACTATGTAAACTTACCAGTTGGACAAACAAAGGTAAGGTCCAGGGGATAAAAAAAGAGAATTACGTATTTCTTTCCAATATAGTTGGACAGTTTAACTTGAGAATACAAACATGTTAGAAGTTACGTACGTGCTTGATTATTTAAAGTTTCACAAACACAAAAAATTTGTATGTTTCTAACTCTAAAGTAGAACCGGGAATGCAGCAAATGTGACAACATGTACAGATAACGAGCGACATACTGCATAGTTAGATTTCTCATTTTCTGAAATAATTAGGATCTAATGCGTTGCCTCTCATAATTTAAAGTAACTAATGCACTCCTTAAACAAGACATCACAACAGACATGTTATAAGATGCTATAAAGTAATAATTTAGCAGGGAAAGGCATTATGCTCAATTATAGCATCGCCAAGTTGAAACAAACTCTCGAACAGTGACCACGAAGTTCCTGAACCTGGCTGCCCAGATGCTGACTGCAACAATTTAATGTTTTTTCAATATGCAACTCAAATTTAAGTAGATATAACAGAAAATGAAAAAAAAAAACTTGCATGTTTGGCTTGACAAACTACCTTCAGTCCTTTTGTTTTCCTGCCCCGATCCCGGCCACCAAGCATTTTAATGAACTTAGTTGGGTTTGACATGTTACTCATCTGGGAAGCCAATGGGGAAGAGATTGAGCAATTAACAGGAGAAACATTGTCAACTAAATTATCCAGCAACTGTTTAAGTAACTTTGGTTTTTTCCCAACATGTTGACCATATAAACCTTCATTAATACATGGTGGTGTTAGGATGTGAAGTATTGACATAAAGTAACGAATTATCAAGGGTAAATAAGATATACCACTGCTTCCATTTGATTCAAATTGATGACTTTCCAATCTCCTATTATAATTATCTCTCTGCACCACAATGGAGAAATAAGTTCTATGTATATATTAAGGTCATAGTATCTAGGCAGAATCCATACGCTAGTGCAGTAAACTGTAACAGACCATGTACATCAGGCAGGGTACACAAGAATATAATTTTAGGTAAAAGATTCACTAATTGTCACTTCTGGGGTAAGGCAAGAATAAGCTAGTTTAGTGGAAACTGCCAGATTAATCATGTGTCAATTTCGAGCAAAATTATATGGGAAAAGCAAGTTATCACTTGCAACATTGAAAAATTGCTAGTGATGAAGTTGTCTTGTACTGGGTATAAACTGTAAAGCTAAAATAAACATCAAATCTGTCCAAAAAGATTTACGAATGAAGAAAGTGTCACAGATAGAACTTAAACACGCAATTTCACCGAGTCAAGACCTCTTTGCCATCAATGTACTTTTAAAAAGGTTTAAAATTTAAAATTAAATAAATATTATGTACATGTATATGTAAAAGTGTAATATATTTATAACAAATAATACAATATAAATTATTTATAAGAGTGATAAATTATATATAAAATTAAAATACAGAAACGTAGTAAAAGTGTTGTTTCCTACAACGGGGCACGACCCAGATCCAACCGTACGGATGTTAATAAACACTCATTTTAGTATTGGGAAAAAATAATCGAAAAATAAAAAGGTCGGGTGGTACGGGATTTTAACAAAAACGTAGTACGAGTTCTGCTTCCTATAACGGGGCACGATCCAGATTAACTGAATAATTTTTTTCAATGATTTCTTCGATGATCGAACCGTACGAAAGTTAATAAACACTCACTTTAGTGTTGGGAAAAATATTCAAAAAATAAAAAGGTAGGGTGGTACGGGATTTTAACAAAAACGTAGTACAAGTTCTGCTTCCTATAACGGGGCATGATCCAGATTAACTGAATAATTTTTTTTGAATGATTTCTTCGACGATCCAACCGTACGGATGTTAATAAACACTCATTTTAGTGTTGGAAAAAAATAATTAAAAAATAAAAAGGTCGGGTTGTACGAGATTTTAACAAAAAAGTAGTAAAAGTGTTGCGTCTTGTAACGAGGCACGATCCAGATTCACTGAATAATTTTTTTGAATGATCTCTTCGACGATCCAACCGTACGAAAGTTAATAAACACTCATTTCAGTGTTTGGAAAAAATAATCGAAAAATAAAAAGGTCGGGTTGTACGGGATTTTAACAAAAACGTAGCAAAAGTGATGCTTCCAATAACGAGGCACGATCCAGATTCATTGAATAATTTTTTTTGAATGATTTCTTCGACGATCCAACCGTACGGATGTTAATAAACACTCATTTCAGTGTTGGGAAAAAATAATCGAAAAATAAAAAGGTCGGGTTGTACGGGATTTTAACAAAAACATAGTAAAAGTGCTGCTTCCAATAACGAGGCACGATCCAGATTCACTGAATAATTTTTTTTGAATGATTTCTTCGACGATCCAACCGTACGGATGTTAATAAACACTCATTTTAGTGTTGGGAAAAAATAATCGAAAAATAAAAAGGTTGGTTTGTACGAGATTTTAACAAAAACGTAGTAAAAGTGCTGCTTCTTTTAACGAGGCACGATGCAGATTCACTGAATAATTTTTTTGAATGATTTCTTTGATGATCCAACCGTACGGATGTTAATAAACACTCATTTTAGTGTTGGAAAAAAATAATCGAAAAATAAAAATGTCGGGTTGTACGAGATTTTAACAAAAACGAAAACGTTGTAATAGTAAAGATTCAGGTAAATATTGTTCTTGAAGATCAAAGTCCAATTCGAAGACGTTATATAATTCGAATTTTGAAGCTCCTTTAGTTGAATCGAAGCTCTCAATGAACCCTACGTGTTTTTGCCAACAGATGTGGTGCATGTGATTTTGATTTTTTTCTAAAATTCGGTTTATTTTCCAAATTATTAGGATTAAAAATAAAAAAATTGCAAACAGTGTTTGTTGTGAAATCTGAAGATGCCATGTCGTAGATCTTGTTTTTCTGGTAAATTTCATATATCATATGGTGGATTTTGAGTTCCATAACATGTAGAAATTGGAGATTGATTATTGTGTTCTTCGTGTTCTTGGTATTCTTGGAATGAAAACTTGAAGATGGTGATGAATAGTATTGCTTTAATCCTGTTTTGGTAAAAAGATAAAAACGGAAATGTTTTTAACCTTTTTACCTTTTAACTTATTTACTTCTAATTACTAAATTACCTTTTATTTAAAAAGGTAATTTATTTATTTACTTTTCACAATTGTTTTTATTTTGATTATTTATTTTAAATCCGAAATTTAGTTATAAAAATGCAGAAATGTTATTTTCTAAAATTGTATTTTAAATTCAGTAAATTTCTGGATTTATTTTACTTGATTATTTGTTTTTAAAAATCATTTACATATTTACTTTAATGGGAAACAATTAAGGATTATATACTTTTAATTATTTTAATTAATTTCAAATAATGATTAATTAATTTAATAATTTAATTAATGTGAATATTTATTAAATAATTTATTAATTGATTGTTAAATGATTTTAATTAATAAAATTAAAGTTATTTAATTTATAATTATTTGTTTAATAGTTTCCAGTGATTTAAAAATAGTATAAAATAGTTTAAAATAGTTTAAAAATGTAGAAAATGATTTAAAAATTCTAGAAAATTCTAGAAAAATTTCTAAAAATCTAGAAACTGATGTGGAAGTATTTAAAAATATTTGGAGTCAAGTTATGCTTGAAAACAAGTCTGATTTCTAAAAATGTTGTTGTGCTTAATATCACACAACATTTTTTATAACAAAACCGTTGTCTGATTTTTTTCATTATTTCCCACCAAATATAATTCAATTTTTTCATTTCCCACCAAATTACATTCAAATTTTTTCATTATTTCCCACCAAATTCAATTCAAAATTTTCTGTAGTTCAGATAACGGTTTCTTGAAAACTTGTCTGAAGCCTATTCAAACAACACTTTTATAAACCGTTGTCTATAGTCATTGCTTTGCACAACACAACAATTTAAAATACGTTGTGTGATAAAATCATTCAGACAACACAATATCATATCGTTGTTTGAAGACGTTTTACATAACAACGAGCAAAAAAACACTTGTCTGATTTCAACAACGGTTTCTTGCAACGTTGTCTGAAGTTTATTCAGACAACTGTTTTTAAAACCGTTGTACGAAGCTATTACTTTGTCCAACACGTCAGTTAAAAAGCGTTGTCTGATTAAATTTTTTAGACAACGGTTTAAAAACTGTTGTACAATATTGGCTCAGACAACACTTTTTCGAGTCTAAAAATAAATGGTTGTCTGTTAAATCTGGACGACACTTTTTTCTCCGAGCGTTGTCTGATCAGTGTCGTCTGTTTGCGTTTTTCTTGTAGTGTTAGGAAATTTCTTCACTTTCTTCAAATCCCAACTGTGATTATTTGACAGTCTTTATCTTCTTGCTTGAGGCATGAAACTTGGAACTTCTTTCAAGCATTATTCTTGACTTTATAAGTACAGTTACACACCTAGGATTTGGTTCCTATTACAAGTACAAAACAAGTAGAGACTCTACAACTAGAGGTTCCCTCAGTTAAGAGGTCATGTAAGTAATGCAAAGCATTACAAATAATTAGGCTTGTTATTAGATGTAAACAGGCATGCCTCTGTGACTAACAATCTCCCCCAAATTGTGAGTGAGACCCTTAGTCACAATTTCATGTCTGATAACAAGCCTAACATACATAAAGATAAAACTTGAAAAGTACAGGTATGAAATTTGATTGAGCACATGAATGAATAATCTTACAGTATGATGAAATACTAGCCATTCTTATTTGATTCCATCTTCATTGCTTTGGCTTGTAGATCATCATATGCTTTCTGCTTTCTTTCTTTCTCCTTTCTTGCATTCTCATCCATGGCCTTTATGATCTCTGCCAGGGCATCCAATTCTTCAAGCATGATAGAGTCTTTGAAATCTTCAAGTACTGGTTTTAGAATGTTGGCAGGATAGTGACTGAGTAGATTCATTCTTATATTGACATTATCTCCATTTCTCCTCCTATACTTCACCACATAGGGATTGAATTGAACTCTACACAATCCTTTTGCCCTTAGCTTTTCTGCTTCAACTTCCAGCCTATCAATCTCCTTCTCCCTTTCTAGCCATTTCTCAAAGCATCCCTTTCTTATCTTATCAGCATAGTCTCTCTTCATCTTTACAAAATCAATCAACTCCAGCTTCCATACTTTCTCCACTTTGTCTTCAGAATCCAATAATGCAATGATTCTTTCTATTTCATATAGCTTGCCCTAATTTTGACACTGTCCTTGTTTGAATTTCTTCTCCCTTCCATCAATATATTTAATCTCAAGGCAGTTATTCATAATGGCAGCATAGTAGATTCTTTGAGCTCTTAGATATTGCAATTGGTCTTCATCAAAATCTTCATCTAATGGTTGGAGTTTTAAGCCTGGATAGATTGTCAGAGTCCTTGATTTGGATAGAATTTGATCCTTTTTACATGGTTGCCTGGCAGTAGCATGTGACCTTTGTTTGTAGACCATTGTAGTATTCCATTAGCAGTTTGCTTTTTGAAACACACAGATGGTTTCTTGACTTGAATCTTCTTCTCTTCTTGAGCTGGCAACACAGTTGCAGAAGCCATAGATGTAGATTTTGCTAGGTCATTACTAACAGTATTCACCCTAGACTCAGAGTCTTGTGTTATGGTGAGGTTACTGCTAGCAATGCCTAAGGCTTGCTGTTTTCCACTCTTTCTCTCATACACCTTTCCACCATCTCTGTCATCATCTTTCTTCTTGCTTTTACCATCCCTTTTCTCCTTGTCATCACCACCCTTATTCCTTCCTTAAGATCCACCTTTGCTCTCATTCTTGTCTTGATCATCCTTATCTTTGTCTGACTTTCCCTCTTTAGCAATAGGCTTGATGTCTGACTGAGAGTTGATAAACTTCACCAGAATGTCAAGAGCCTCTATTTCAGATTTAGATTTTCCACTCCTTGAATGTAGAACTCTAGCCAAAAATTTTATTGTAGACATGTTGTTTGATTTGAGGTGTTGGCCAAATCTGAAGGCAACAATGTCTTGATTCTTTTCATATAAGATACAGTGAGGCTGAGGAACTACTTGAGGCAATTGAGATTTCATGCACTTGGTGAGAATCTCTTTGAGCATGTTGTTGTCTGATGAGTTATTCCTTTCTATCTTCCTGATAATTGTTCCAAGTTCAGAGCTGGATAGAATTTGCAAAGCTTCAATGTGGATATGAAAGAGGTTCTTGGCAGTGTGGACTAGGACTTCTCTATCATTGGTAGTGATGATGGCATAAGGATTAGTTTGAACAATTTCTCTTCTCACTACAGTGACTAGAAACACATCTTGCACAAGAAGCTTGATGTAGTCAAAGTAGTGGAAGTTTGCCCTTCTTCTCAGCTCATGTAGGTGCTTCAGAAAGGTTATGTCATGGTATAGTTTAGAATTTGCAGTTTCTTGACATACCCTTTGAGTAAGAACATTTCTGAATTCTGAAGGTTCACCTTGAAGAGATTGCTTAGCAATGTCAGGAATGTCGAATTCATATTCTGGGGACTTCTCTTCAGTTTCAGATGGAGGGATAGATGGAATCTTGGCCACTTCATCTACAGCCACTTTCTTCAGTTTTTCCTCCTTGGATGCTGCCTTTAATTTCTCAGATTGATTTGACTTAGCAGTTCTTGGTTGACCACCCTCATTTATTGTAATGCTTTTCTCCTTAGGTTTCTCCCCCTTAGATTTTGAGTTCCTTAATGTCCTCTTCTCCCCCTTAGGCTTGTTGTCAGGCACAGAGGCTGTAGAAGTGACCTTTGGGTTGGATGAAACTTCAGGTGGAAGGAGTCCCATATGCTTCATTATGGCAGAAAGCATCTGTTGTTGGTTGAGAAGAACATCAGCATTGGTAGTGGCTTGAATGTCCAACTTGTCATTGAGAGCAGCAACAATGTCTGTTAACTGAGCATTGGATGTCTTGAGATTGACCACCTCCTTTTCCAGAGTATCTACCTTGGTGAATAACTCAGTGGCCTTGAAACCAGATATAGATTGTTCCTTGAGTCTTTGTACTTCATATTTGGTCATGTCATGCACAGGAACCTCAGTTAGCAGCTTATCCCCATATTGATTCTTGAACATTGTTTTCAGCATGGCATTGGAGTCTGTGGTTTGATCAGATAGTGATTGAAATTTATGCCCCAGACTTGTGACAACATCCTTTAGCAATGCTAGCCCATGATCCATCTTGGTGCAGGTGGTGTTACAGTATTTGAGGTCTTTAATCACACTGTCCAACTGAGGGAATTTGGCAGCAAAGGTCCTCTTGATGTCTTCCACTTTAGTGACTGTCTCATCACACACCCTGCTGACCTCAGATTTGACTCCTTTGCCAAGATAATGGGCAGCCTTGAGAAATCCCTTGTAAGAATCATTCATGGCCTCATACACTTCACCAGGGGTCATAGACTTGGCATTGGAACCTAGTGAAGTGATGTATTCCTCCCTTAGATATTGAAGTGCTTCATCAAGAGTAATCTCATATTTTTCTTGCAACCAGGCATCTACATTGCCATCTCTCTCAGCATCATCAACTATCTTTGTCTTCTGCATCTCCACATCATCCCTATGGCATAGCAGAATGGCTTTATAGTCTGGATTAGGGATGTTGGAGGTGACCAAGTTTTGAGCAATCTTAACAAACTCAGGAATCTGATCCACAACTAAGCTTTGAAGTGCTTCAACCGTCAATTGTGGTGGAACAGACCCTGATCCTGAAGCACTGTCATGTTGCACAGGCTTCAGACATTGTGAAAGGAAGTCAGAGCTAGAGCTAGGCAAGCTAGACTCCTCAGTTACATATGCAACTTCTGTAACCGGATGGATTGACTCTACTACTGGTGTCTCCACAGAAGTGGGATGAGTTACACCAGCAGTTGACACAGGCACAGAGTCTCTAGTAAAAACTAGTGGAACCTCTATGTTTGTGATGGTGTCATTAGGAGATGCCCCAGCATGCATTCCCTCACCATCTAAATGTGGGTCCTGGGTGGTGAGCAAAGTTTCATGCACTAAGTCACTTGAAATCATTGGCTCATAAAGAGAAAAGAATTCTTGATGATCAATGCCTTGCTCCTCAATTGCTTGAGTTGCAGGCTGCAAAGAAATTTGAGTGGTAGATTCTGGAAGAGGAGTGTCTTGTAGATTAGAGTTGGGCAACTCCCCTTGAGAGATAGAGGGAGTTTCAATTGTGATGTGCTCTCCACTCAGTGTAGTTCCAGACTTATCACTCCCATGTGCTGACTCTGTACAGGTAGTTGCATTGGGGAGGATGCTTGATTCTATAGATGCACCCTATTGGGAGGATACATCTAATGAACTGTTTGCCCCTGATTTTACAACTTCAGCCATTTGTGTGACTAAAGAGGTGGTTTTAGTTTTCTTCTTTTTTGGCCTGATTAGGGGTGACTCAGGTGCCTCACTCTCTAATTCTACAACTATTGCTGCTTCAGATAAGATGGTTAAAGGTGCAGACATTACATCCTTTCTCTTCTTTTTACTAACATCACCCTTTTGAGAGGATGATGCAGTTGGCTCACTGTGTGGTAGAGTGTTTGGTTTAGAGGGTTGGTTAGCAGGCCCTGGTTTAGCATTTTGTTCTACTTGCTTGGGCTGTGCTAACTGTGACTTTGAGTCAAATGTTGGCATGTTGTGGGGGACGTAAGTCCTAAACAAACTCTCTATTTGGGGAGTTATGTTAAGTCTTACATCCACATCATTCCTAGTCTCCAAATTACCAAAAATGAGTTTGGTCATGGATTTAGGATAGCCTATTCTATTTTTATCTATCCCAGGTAGTTCAATCAATTGAGCATTTTTAAAATTAAGAACAGATTGAATAAAGCGAGGGAAGAAAATGTCAGTACCTCTCTTGGTTGTGTTCTTACCAAGTCTCCCATATAGTTCTTGTAGGATGATTTGACCAACATCTATCTTCTTTCCATAGGCCAGTGCATAGCCAATTTGTTATACAGGTGCACTGATTTGATCAAAGCTTGATTTCCTTGCCGTGAAGACTTGAAGAAGAGTTGCAAACACATAGCTCCACTCCTTTCTTAGATTCTTCCTGTTTAATTTTCCAAGATTGATCCCATCTGAGTAGTTGATGAACTCAAAGAATTCTTCTAACTCTGCATTCGTGGCCAGTATGTCATATGACTCTTGTTGTAGGCCCAGTGCTTGATTCATGTCTACAGTGGTGATAGTGATTTCCTGGTCCTGAATCTTGCAATAGATTATGTATGAAGATATTGCGCTTTCCAGGGCTACAACTTCCACAATAGAAGTTCCCCAAAACTGTTCCAGAATGTCTAGATACAGTGTTGGGTTAGTAGAGAGTGCATCCTTGATGTATGACTCGGCCATCCACTTTACAAAGCACTTAAAGTTCGCATTGGGTGCTTCAACATCACTGGTTAGGGCGATAAAATTGGTGTTGAACTTCACTGTTGCCATTGATACAGAAAGAAGAGAAGTGAAAGTAAAGGTTGAAGAAGAAATTTTGGCTTTTAGCAGTTAGGGTTTTCAGGGGTTTTGGGAGCTTTGATGCTTGAGAAATCGAATGAAATGAATCGAATAGGTGTGAAATTGTATAAGTATGAAGTACTCGAATTGTCGATTAGATGTGTATGTTTTGTATCGACAAGTCGAGCATTCGAGAAGTAGAAAACAACTATTCGATAAGTCAAGAAAGGCTTATTCGATAACTCAAGCAGGTTGAAAACTCACAGCTGGCAGCTATCTAACTTAGAATAAATTCTAAATTAGGTAAAATATATTTTTATGAGCAATTCTGAATTTTGAATAAAAATCCAAAATCGGTTAAAATTCAGCGAGAAATCAGCCTTTTCAAATGATTCGAGAACTCAAACATGCTATTCGAGAACTCACTCATGTCTCTGTTCGAGTTCTCTTAAAGACACTATTCGAGAACTCAAGAGTGTCCTGAATAGGCTTGTTAGAGAAGTCGACCACTAACACTGAAATGAACCATTCGAGAAGTCTGATTTATCGAACTATTCCTTTTACTCATAGAAAACTCAATTTTCACTATCTTTTAAAATTTACCAGACATATTCATTCAAGAATATTCTAGCAAATTAAACAGTGATTTTCTCAAAATTTCATAGACATTTCGAGTTAACAAGAAAATATGATTTTCCAAATATGCAATAGATTTGAAATATTTATAAATCATATTTCAGCCAACACTTACTCCAAAAATATTGAGAATTTAGATAAAGTAAGTGTTTACTACTGCAACAATCTAGATGCTGTATTCACCTAGCCAGAGTCTGAAGAATTCAGCATTCCAATCTCACTAACTAACCTTGTGAAGGTGGCTTCATTTAATGGCTTAGTGAATATATTAGCTAGTTGTTTATCTATAGAAACATAATGCAACTCAATGGTTCCATTAGTTGCATGTTCTCTTATGAAATGATATCTGATGTCAATGTGCTTTGTTCTAGAATGATTGACAGGATTGGCAACTATAGAGATTGCACTTGTGTTATCACACATGATTGGAATTCTTTCCATCACAAGTCCATAATCTCTAAGTTGATTTCTAATCCAAAGCACTTGAGCATAGCAACTTCCAGCAGCTATGTATTCAGCCTCAGTTGTAGAAGTTGACACAGATTGTTGTTTCTTGCTATACCAAGAGACTAACCTTTTTCCAAGAAACTGGCAGCTACCTGAGGTGCTTTTTCTATCCACTCTGCATCCAGCATAATCAGCATCAGAATAACCAACCAGATTGAACCCTGTGTCTTTAGGATACCATAGACCCAAGTTTGGAGTGCCCTTCAGATATTTAAAGATCCTTTTTATAGCAATCAAATGTGATTCTTTTGGATTTGATTGAAACCTTGCACACAAGCATGTAGCAAACATGATGTCTGGCCTACTTGCAGTGAGATAGAGTAGAGAACCAACCATGCCTCTGTAGACTAAGATATCTACTTTCTTGCCTTTAGCATCTTCATCCAATTTAGTTGCAGTGGCCATGGGTGTCTTTGCAGGTGAGCAATCTTCCAAGTCAAACTTCTTCAATACATCCTTGATGTACTTGGTTTGACTGATAAAGATACCATCCTTCCTTTGACTGACTTGTAACCCAAGAAAGAATGTCAACTCTCCCATCATACTCATCTCATATCTGCTCTGCATGAGTTTAGAAAATTTCTCATACAGCTTCTCATTTGTAGAACCAAAAATGATATCATCCACATAGATCTGAACTAGGATAAGATCATCACCATGCTTCTTGTAAAACAGTGTCTTGTCCAGTGTACCTCTAGTGAATTGATTTTCAAGAAGAAATTGTGATAAAGTATCATACCATGCCCTTGGAGCCTGCTTAAGTCTATACAGTGCCTTAAGCAGTCTGTAAACAAATTCTGGAAAGTGTGGATCCTCAAAGCCAGGTGGTTGTTGCACATAAACTTCTTCTTCCAACTCTCCATTCAGAAATGCACTCTTGACATCCATTTGATACACTTTAAAGTTTGAATGAGCAGCAAATGCCAAGAATATTCTGATGGCTTCCAATCTAGCAACAGGGGCAAATGTCTCATCATAATCAATGCCTTCCTGTTGAGAGTATCCTTTTGCAACCAACCTTGCTTTGTTTCTTACTATTACACCATCTTCATCCATCTTATTCTTCAGAACCCATTTTGTTCCAACAATGGTTCTATTCTTTGGTGCAGGCACTAGTTCTCATACTTTGTTCCTTTCAAATTGATTCAGCTCTTCTTGCATAGCAACAATCCAATCTGGATCCAACAGTGCATCATCAAGTTTCTTAGGCTCAACTTGAGATAGAAAACATCCATAGAGGCACTCATTCTGAGTAGCTCTCCTAGTCCTTACTCCTGCATTAGGATCTCCAATGATTTGCTCTGCAGTGTGTGATCTATCCCATTTCCTTGAGTGCTCAGCCTAATTTCTCATTCTTCATGTTGCTTCATCATCCAAATCATGATCATTCTCATTTCCTCCCCCTGTGAGATTGCTACTACTCACAGGTGTGCCTTGGATGCTCGTTTCTTCACTGTTGATTGGCACAAATTCTTCTCTTGTGTCATCATTCACTTGAGTCTGTTGAACTTGAGTTTTAACTTCAATTTCAAACTCTTCATCAGAATCATCTAGATTATCAAACCTTAATGGATCTTTATCTTCATCATTGGCTTCTTCTAGTCCAGGTAGTTTGCTGTCATCAAATGTCACATCTGTGCTTTTCATAATTTTCTTTTGACTGATGACATAAACTTTGTATGCAATTTTTTCCATAGAGTAGCCAAGAAAAATTTCTTCAAATGCTTTTGCATCAAACTTCCCAACATATTCAGAATTATCCTTCAATATAAAGCATTTGCTTCCAAAAGTATGAACATACTTTAGAGTGGGCTTTTTTCCAGTCATCAAGTTGTAAGGTGTCTTTCCAGTGTTTTTGTTGATGAGGGTTCTGTTCTGGATATAGCATGCAGTGCTTATAGCCTCAGCCCAAAAACATGTAAGCATCTTTGCATCAAGTAACATTGTTCTAGCAGCTTCAATTAGAGTTCTATTCTTCCTCTCAACAACTCCATTTTGTTGTGGAGTCCTTGGAGCTGAGAATTGCTGAGAAATACCATTCTCTTTACAGAATGCTTCAAGTATGGCATTTCTGAACTCTGTTCCATTATCACTTCTCAGTGCAATCACACTTGCATTGTTGGCCTTTGCTTCCTTGTTAACTTTCTTTATATGCTCAATGATTACTTGTGGAGCCTCATCTTTTGATGCCAGAAATTCCACCCATGTATACCTTGTAAAGTCATCAACCATCACCAAGGCATACTTCTTTCTTCCTAGTGACATAATATTGACAGGCCCAAACAAATCCATATGAATGAGTTGTAGGGGCTTGGTTATTGATGTCACTGTCTTTGACTTGTGACTTGATCTTTTCATCTTTCCTTTTTGACAAGCCTCACACACTCCTTCTTGATAGAATTCAAGTGTGGGCATGCCTCTCACTAACTCTCTTTTGACTAGAGAATTAATGGCTTTGAAGTTCAGGTGTGATAGTTTCTTGTGCCACAGCCAACAATCTTCATTTGATGCTTTTGAGTAAAAGCAACAAATTTTGTCCTTGTTTGCAGAATCCATATTGGCTACAAACAGGCTTCCTTTCCTTACTCCAGATAGAGCAAAATCACCAGTCTTCTTGTGGGTGATCAAACATTAATCTTTGTCAAAATCCACCTTGAATCCTCTATCAGTAAACTGACCAACACTTAGCAGATTATGCTTGAGTCCCTTGACCAGTGCTACATCTTCAATGATGACATTTCCAACTTTTAACTTGCCATATCCCAATGTGTTACCCATGCTGTCATCTCCAAAAGCAACCATTGGGCCAGCCTTTTCCTCATACTGTGATAGCAGGGCCATATCACCAGTCATATGATTTGAGCATCCACTTTCCAAAATCCATATGACCTTCTTTTCACTTTCTTTGCCCTGCAAACACAAAGGTATTACTTCTCCTTTGGTACCCAAACAAGTTTGGGTCCATGTGACTTAGAAATAGTTTTATCATAAACAACATGCTTGTCAACTTTCTTGGTGTTAGTCTTCTTGTCACTGTTAGAAGTCTTAGAACCTGAGACTTCAGACTTAGGTGATAGAGGTACCTTCCTAGCTTTAGGAGGACTCGAAGACTTTGACCTGGTGTAGTGTGTGTGAGAATTGTGACTGATACAACCATCAATGAATTGCCTTCTCAAATTGAAACAACTAGTCATAACATTCATATTGCATGGCATACAGTCAAATTTATCACAAAATGGTGCATCTCTATGTCTTAGAGGCACAGAGCAATCATAGAAAGGTTTAGACACACTACCAGCAGGTTTCTTGCATGCATGAGTTAAATGATTGGTACTGAAACAGTTCTGACAAGTTTTCCTAGGGGCATTAGGCATATAAGCATAGTTGTTATCTTTGTTAATCCCTAACTTGCCATTTCTGTTCTGCTTCTTCTTAGTCACTTTCTTCTCCGATTCACTCTTTCCAGCTGAAACAAACTTAACAAACTTCTTGGGTCTTATCCTATCACCTACTGGCTCCTTGGTCTTTGACTTGACACTCTCACTCTTAGAGGATACTTGTTGTTCATTGGATTGTGCCTCATCCTCATCATTCAACATTTGTTTGATGAGTAAGGCATCCTCATCAATTTCAAATGTTGATTCCTTAAAAATTGGTGATATGGGCTAAAAGTAAGCCCTAAAGACACATTTAATGTGGCATTAATTAGACCTAGAATGGTCCAAACGTGGGGCCCACCAGATGGGCCCAAACCCTATTTATAATATTAATTTCGTAATTAATATTATGGGTAATAAACAGCTCAGCAAATAAGAGTCAAACAAGGGTATAACTCTTGCCTGACTTAGCCTCCAAGATACATATTTTAACATGGAAACTAATTCCTAGAAGGAAGGGGTCTAGATCTTTCCTCAAGGCGGTGACTTGCCCACCAAGTCACCTAATTCTACTATGATTCTAGGGCTTCTCAGCCTATATAAAGGGTCTGACCCCTCATTCTCAGAACTACATTTTTTGGCTTAATCTTTGATACACATCAAAGTACGTAGGTATCTTGTGAAGGTAGATTCAGCCACGAGCACAAGAGCAGCCATTAAAGCACGAAGCTCACGTACCCTAGCATTAAATATAGCAAACCCTAGCCGCAATATTCATAACCTAGTTTTTATCCCCCAACATTTGGCGCCGTCTGTGGGAAGAAGACATCAACCATGGTAACTACACGAAGAACAGCACCAAGCTCTACCGAGGCTTTACCAATTAGCTCTGCTCCGCCCACCACGGATCTGGTGCCCCCAACGACCGGGACGATCGTTCAACATCAAGTTTCTCAACCCCTAGGGACGACTTCCCATGTTGAGAGTACGCTACCTCCGATCATCCACACAAATCCAGGGACTAATCCCATTCAGATGGTGGTTTCTCCCTTGATTGTAGACCCCAACAACCCTCCACAAGGGATCCAGATCCACACTACGGATCTCCCCGTGAATACCAACCCGATGTATGGGCTGCCTAACTACCCTCCTACTCAAGGAGTTGGATCAAGTGGTCATTCCCTGCATATCCGAGATCGAGAGTATTGTGACTACTCTGGTCCCTATACTGATGAATCGTCTTCTGATGATGATTATCGTGAAGAAGCCCTAAAAAGGCGACATGCTAGCAGAGAACCCCAGAGGAGTCATCAAACTGTCTACGATGGACCCCCGTCGATAACTACGGAAAGGATCAAGGCTCATGAAGCCGAGATCTTAAGATTAAAGGAAGATATGACAAGAGAACAAGCTAGGTTAAATCAGACTCAACCTCCTCCAACATCAGGACCAATTCCCTTTATAGATTTGGAGAGGCCTTCAAGAAGGCAAAGAAGGGCTGATGCCCCAACTGGAAGAACAACAAGGGTGGAAACCCCCAAGAGCAACCATAAGGATCTGATGAGACTTGGGGATCCTGATGACCCCACACCCCCGTTTACCGAGGAGGTGATGAATGCTCACATCTCCAGGAAGTTCAAGATGCCGACAATCAAGGCATATGATGGAATGGGTGATCCCGCAAATCATGTCAGCACGTTCTCAAACGCACTGCTGTTGCAGCCCGCAAGTGACGCCTTGAAGTGTAGGGCGTTTCCTCAAACTCTGTCAGGTATGGCTCAAAGATGGTACAGCCGTCTACCTGCGAATTCAATTGGCTCTTTTAGGGAGCTGAGCGCCACTTTTCTTAGCCAGTTCATTAGTGGGAAAGTTCACGAAAAAAGTTCTGCGTCTCTCATGTACGTGGTGCAAGGAAAGAACGAAAACTTGAGAGACTACCTCAAGAGGTTCACTAAAGAGACATTGAACATTGATACTCCTATGGTTTTGATGATCACATTCAGCAAGCTATTTGCTTGTAGTTTGATATAAAACATTGTGTTATGGTTGTACTAACTTGGTTTTGCAGGGTATATTAAGTTTACAGAGAATATATATACATCAAGCCATTTAGTGTTACAACAGAGACAGTTTGGCAAGCCATTTGCACTGACAGACACAAACAGCAAGCCATTTGCAAACTGCCAGAAATCCTGAAGACTTATATAAAGACAAATTCTCATGGATGTAATTCAGGAAATATATTGTGAGGACTACTTATTATATAATACGTACACAATATATTCTAGAGCTCAAATCTTTTTAAATATCTTTCTTTAAATCATTTTATAAAACTTATAGGAGTTTCCTTATTTAAAAGATTTTCTTTCTTTCAAATCTCCTATACGTGTTTTATATCTATACAGTTCAGAAGGGTTAAGCTTTCATCGATTTCTTTCTCTCAAACCCTCTGTCTAACGTTCACAAGAACGTTTGTAAAATCTCTAACCAATTGAATGTTGAAAATTGATTCTAATAGTTCGAATAAATTGGTGATTGATTTTCTGAACGTTGGTGTGAAGATTTATAAACTGATTCTTGTGTTCATTCGTTTCACACAATCCAGAGAACATTCAGAGAAAACTTTCAAGCACACAAGATTACAAACAACTCGGTTTTTCATTGCTATATCTTTCATTCTCTCGAGCTCTTAATATATTATATACGTGCTATATCTTAAAGAGTTCATAGTTTGAGTTGTATTCATCTATTGATTGTATTGTTCGATTTGTAAGGTTTAGTTGTTGGACAAGTTGGCTTGGGAACTAGGGTTTGGTGATCGTTGCTAGAGAAGTATACTTGGGAAGTATAGCTTAGAGAGCAAGTTCAGAAACAGGAGTTCAGCACGCCATTTGTCAACAGCTGGGTATTAAGGGAGATATATTATTGTATCTTGTAATTGGTTTTATTTCAGTGATCAATAATATATTCTCTTACCAAGTTGGTAAGGGACCAGGACGTAGACCATAGGGGTTAGGGGTCAAACCTGGCTAAAAGTCTCTGTGTTCTTTATTTTCTGCTCTTTACTTACTGCTTGCATTTAGCTTACTGTTTCTGCACTTTACTGTACTGATTATCTGTGCATTCAGCATACCATTTGTCTCTGCATAAAACGAAATCAGTAAGCTGTTTATGGTAATTTTTAAAATCGGTTTTAGTTAAACATAGTTAGCCATTTACACCTATTCACCCCCCTCTAGGTGTGCATTTTCATTTGGTATCAGAGCTTTGGTATACTAACAATTCTGTAACAGGAAAGTATTCGATCATAATGGCTGAAAACTATCCCGAAGGAAAATCTGATTTTAGGCCTCCACTTCTTCATGGCACACATAACTACCACTGGTGGAAAAGCAGCATGGAAACTCACTTATCCAGAGATCCATTAGTTCTGAGAGTTGTGCAAAAAGGTACATATGTCTTTCTTGATAAGGATGGCAAGCCAAAGGATGTTGATGATCTCACTCCGGACGAATTAATCAAACTTGGCTACAATGGAAAGGCTAGGAGTTCTCTTATGAATGGTTTGAACCAGGCTGAATATGATAAAGTATCTTCACTCAAATCAGCAAAAGAAATGTGGGATGCTTTGGAGACTTATCATGAAGGTTCGAAATCTCTAAAGAAGGTGAAACTTAGCAAGCTAATGAATGACTTTGGAAACTTCAAGCTTAATGAAGGTGAAACTATCAAGGATAGTCAAGCACGGTTTCAAGTTACTATTAACTCACTGAAGAGGCTTGGAAAATCTATACCACAAGATGAAATCAATATGAAGGTCTTAAGTGCAGTACCATTTATCTACGAAGCCAAAGTTACTGCTTTGGAATCCTCACCACTTATTGATACTATGGATCACTTGGCTGTATTTGCTGAGCTAGAGCAATTTGAAAGCAAGATAAATGGAAATCAGGTGGGAAGTTCAAGTGTTAAAGCTCCAACAGAAAAGATGAAGAATATGGCTCTCCATTCTAAAGACAGCAAGCCAATTGACTTTAATGGTGAATCTGATTCAGATGAGGAACTTGCACTTATTTCAAAGAAGATCAAGAGGCTGATAGAAAAGAAGAATATGATGAAAAGGGAAAGAGGTGGCTACTACAACAACAAGAAAGGCTCAAAAGACTCTAAGGAGGAAACTTGTTTCGAATGTGGCAAGCCAGGTCATTATAAAAGGAACTGGTACAAACTGAAGTCAAAACAGCCTACTGTTTTCAAGGATAAGAAGAAATCAAAGGCTCTACTGACTTAGAGTGATGATGATTCAGATTCCAGTGATGACTCAAGTGAAGAAATGGTGAACTTAGCTCTTGTTGGAATTGAAGATGAATCTACTCAAGGAAATTCAGAAGGAGTGTATGCTGAAACTGATTCTGAAGAGGATTCTAGTGAGGTAAACTCTTCTAATGATTACATTTCTTCAGATGATACATTGTTAGATTCACTAACCATGCAGGAACAAAATAGTGTTACAATTGAAGAACACATGGCACTAAAGGCTGAAATCAGCAAGCTGACTGATAAGAATGCCTATTTATCCAAAATGGTAAAAGATCTGTTGCCAAAAATGGAAGAATGGGATTCAACTTCATTCAGTAAAGCTACAGAGATCAAGGAACTAAATACTAAGAACAGACATTTAGAGGCTAATGTCAAGTTAATCAAAGAGCTAAGGTCTGATGTCAAAACTAAAGCTAAAGGATTGGAATCATACAAAATGAAGGAATCTAGTCAAGCCGAATCCTCAAAAACTGCTGAAAAGAGAGTCCAGCAAGCTGAACTCATCAAACAGCAAGCTGAAGTGATCACCCTCCTAGAAACAGAAGTTAAAGATCTCAAGAAGGGCATGGAAACTTTTGTTCAAGGTGAAGACACTTTAAAAACAATGATGAAGAAGGCAAATGTACCTTTGGTCAGAGAAGGTGTTGGTCTAAACTTCAACAAGAAAGATAAGGTGCTCAAATATGATGGAAGGAATCGCATTCCCTACAATTATGCTATGCCTTGGAAGACATGCAACAAATGTGGTGGAAAAGGACATCTGGAAAAAAATTGTGTGGTTCAAGTATATCATAAGACGAAAACAGCATACCAGAATGGATCAGGCAGACAGAAAATAGCTTACCAGAATGGACCAAACAGGAGTTCAACACGCCATTTGTCAACAGCTGGGTATTAAGGGAGATATATTATTGTATCTTGTAATTGGTTTTATTTCAGTGATCAATAATATATTCCCTTACAAAGTTGGTAAGGGACCAGGACGTAGACCATAGGGGTTAGGGGTCGAACCTGGCTAAAAGTCTCTGTGTTCTTTATTTTCTGCTCTTTACTTACTGCTTGTATTTGGCTTACTGTTTCTGCACTTTACTGTACTGATTATCTGTGCATTCAGCATACCTCTAGAGAAAAATATTCAAGCACACATGTGACGCCCCCAAATCCGAGGTCAGAGATTCAGGTCGTCATATCACCATCCAACCATATCATACCTGTATTAACTTTACAACTCAACAATACATCCATCCAGATCTCAATCTTACGCACATACAAGTTAGAGCCTCAGAAACGATAACCAAAAGTAACACTAAATATTACAATTCATCTGTACAATCCAGAATCTTACGCACTTCCACTTATACAACTACACTTGAAGACGAGTCTTACTATTACAGTTGAAAACCTATCAGACTTACTCTGTAGTATTTATCCGGAACTAAATCATCTCGGGGTAAATCTTCTACTCCTCTTCTGCTGGTGCGGAGTTAACTGACCAAATTCTTCTATTTCTGAAAAGTTTTTATAAAGCAAGAATGAGCTACATAATGCTCAGCAAGTTTGCCATTTTGAAAAATAATAATGTGGTTTATTTCGAAAACGTTCCCAACTGTATGGGTATATATCTCAGATTTCAAAACATAATTCGACAATATATATGTCCGAGTTTGAATAAAACATTTATACTCGCTAAGGAGCTTTAAGATTAACATATGAATCCTTTGTAAGGTTCCCATTTCAATATATCTCAGGTTTGAAAATATATACATATTAGTATATCATTTTCGGCAAAACACTCTACGGTTAACATACTGTACAGGGAATACATTATTGCAAAACCTCTTTCCTTCCATTAGCTTAGAAGGTTTCTCATTCAAAAACATTTCATTGTTTGAAATAATTGCAAGAGTGCACTAACACGTGCCAATCTTTATAGGAAATCTTGCAGTTCTAGATACTGCACGATGTCAATATTTTTCTTATCAAAAACTACACTATCGGCAACTTGGCACTTAGGCCCAAGAAGCAGTGTTTGAGTATTTTTCCAAAGTGGAGGATGGGACTGGAAGAAAACATAAAAACCTGACAAGGATTGACGATGATCAGTCGCCACAACCAAGTCCAACAATCCGCGGGTCTTCTCTACTAGTAGAAGGATAGAAACTACATCCGTAACTACCCTTGGGTGAAAACTACATCCGTAATCACCCTCGATGAAAACTACATCCGTAATCATCCTTCGGCAACACCTGGGCCGGAATAATAATTGATGGACCGCCTGGCTCACGGCCGCTTACACATCCCGGGAATCGTTTGTCAACGATTCCCACACCTGCCAGAGTCCCCTTTTTCTTTTCTTTTCAAAAATCATTTTGATAGAAGATTCGAGTAGTTGAAGTTCGACCTCAGTCGACCAATAATTCTTGAAAAACGTACAAGAAGCAAAACCTGACCGGGGGTTTTCGAAAATGTTTTGGGTTCGAAAGAGTTCGAGTTTGAAAACGCTAAAGGTATCTTGGATTAGTTTTGTCTTTAAAATAATGAACGATAATTAATAAATAATATTTTGAGATTTAATATAAACAATTAATAAAATAATTATTTAATTAAAATAAGCTTTTAATCCAAGATAGATATTTTTGAGTATTTTTAACAACATAAAAATAATAATTACTTAGGTATACGATACTTCCCGATTGACTCTTCGGGTTTTCGCAATTTAATCACGATACAACAATATACCGCTCCCCGGTCAATAGTATATTTGGACCGCTACGACCTCTATTGCTAGAGTCATTGTCCGAAGAAAATACTTTCATTCTAAGTTCAAGGGTGTACAAACACATATGCATATATCTCAAACTTCAACATAATCTCGTAAAGCATAAGCATATAATACGTTTGGAAGCTATAAACACAATAGTGAAAATCCTTATATATAAGTTTTGAAAAGTAAACTTGCATAGGTAAAATCAAGAATATAATCTTTTGAAATTAAATACTTAGGGTTGGAAAACTTGCCTTGGTGAGGTTGGGGTGGTCGGCTCGCGAAGTGGAATGGAAATCTATACATAATCAATATTTGTATGTTAGTACCTTAACAACGCTACTTAATCATAAGGTTTTAAAAATCGTAAGACAAACTTAACGACTCCACTTTGACCACTAACCCTATCATATGACCATGTCGTCACATTATCACTTCCGTTACCCATTCGACTCAAATCTATTCCTCAAACTCGAAACTCAAGTGAACATTCTTAAAACTACTTTAAACTAATCTTCTAAGTGGTTTTTCACTTGCGCGGATTTTACTTCAACATTTTTATAAAATTGAAAAATACATATTTTAATCCAATTCTTTTTGGGTAGCCTTCCCCACTGCATTTACTAGCTTCTCTAATTTTTCCATGATCCTACATAAATTTGTAGGGGTTCAAACAAGGTTCACAAGGGGACCAATTAGTGCAGTCCGGAATCCAAAAACACATTTCACTTCTCAGGCCATAACTCAAAATCTATACATCACCTAGTCATGAACCTTATATTTCTGGAAACTACATTCAAATACCTTTCCAACAATATACATTAGGACTTCAGGGGACAAGATTTGGGGGTTCAAAACCCTCCTACAAGACAGTACAAATTCCTGGGAAAAACTCAGCATGCTTATATCACTAAACCAACCAAGAATCTTACATCCACATCACAACCAACATCTAAATCACCAAGATCATACTTTATAACATACATGGAGATACATACACTAACCAAAAGCCTAAAAATCACAACCACAACACTTAAACTCAAGGTCTACATCATCCATAACTTATATGTCCAAGATTCACACTAATAACCATGGATCTAACATTAAACATCACAATTACTACATGGCCAAGAGGGGTTAGGGTTTTTATACCTTCTTGATGTTCTTACAATCTCAAACAAGCTTGGTTAACCTTGGGGAAGCCTTACTCTATGCTCACCATCTTCAATCTCACCAAAGAAATCAAGAACATGGAAGTGAGTTTCTTGATTGGAAAAACACGCCCCAAAGATCAGCCAAAACGAAGCCCTTGCACTCGTTTTCTGGTCGAGTCTCCTGAATGAAAGTTGTAGAGCGTCTTCACAGCTTTCTAACCATATAAAGAACAAAAAATTTCATTGAGTAATGAAGTATCTAGGCCCGTTTTAGTGAGCTGCTATCTTGGTTGGCAGAATGGAGTGTTCTTGGTGTTTTGTTTTGTTTTGTGTAATAATACATGTATAATAGCTTTTTAACTTGGATGCATCTTCTCCTTTAGTGTTGTCAACCTCTAATTGGTTCCCTTGGATTTCCCTTATCCATTCCATTTGCAACCAAGTCCCTAGCTTTTGTTTCTTGCACTTTAGTCCCTTTATTTGTTTTTCGTTTACACCGCTTTGATTTCTTTGTCGTTTCTTGAATAAAATTAATACGTTACAACTCATACGTTGCAATTTATTACTCCACCATGGTATAATCCATAATCCATGATCCGTTCGCTTAATCGCTTAATCTTGTTTTAATATCTCAGCGGTTTCTAGAACGTCCATTTCACTGTCTCAGAGGTTTTCGTTCTAAATTCTCAAATAAATTATAATAAAATTCCAAAACATTAACTCCTCAATTCCTCAAATTAAATATCTCATTTCTTGAATATAATAATATATAATTCACTGCCCGGTCAAATATTACACCAGAATACAAATGGGAATTTCTGAATTTCGATCGTCTTTACATACACTTATTTGCTCTGTGAATCACTAATATGACTTTGAAATATCTATACCATGTCTTGTACATAGGGTGGCATGAAAATTTTTCTTAATCCTCAAAATCATTATTCATTGATGCACTTCATCATAATAGGAAAAGTTTTAATTCTACCGAAATTTTGGGTTCTTACAGTCTCCCCTCCTTAAAAGGATTCCGTCCCGGAATCAGTTTAGGAATCACTGGGGTTACTCCTTCTTTGTTTCACTCTTTCAACTTCCAGGTGGATTCTTCCACATCTTGATTTTCTCACAATTCCTTATTAGTTTGAAAACCTTGTTCCTCAGCACTTGTTCTTCTCTATCCATGATTTCCACGGGTTGCTCCACATAGGTCAAGTCGGGTCATAGGTCCACTTGGTTGTACTCTATCACATGCTGATAGTCGGTGTGGTAGGGTCGTAACATAGACATATGAAACACATTATGAATTTGCTGCAAGCTTGGGGCAAGGGTAACTCGCAGGCTAACTTCCCAATACGCCTCAAAATCTAAAAAAGGTCCAATAAACCTCAGACTTAGCTTCCCTTTCTTACCAAACCGCATCAATCCTTTTCAGGGGGATACCTTTAGCATCACGAAGTCTCCCACCTCATACTCCTTTGATATCTCATAAAATTTGACCATTCGAAATAATGGGTTTCGTAAAAACTAATGACTTTTACATACACTCGTCTGCACCGTAAAGGCGTAATATCAATTCGAAATCTTCATTTAATAATTCGTACATATCGTGATTGCAAAAATTTCTCATCCACCCATAAAATTAATTTTCATCCAGGTTCGAATATTCAAGAAAATTAGGGCTATTGCAGTCTCACCAACGCTTTAATGTTGCTTCTCAACGCATGCTCTCCTCGACCTGTATTCCTTATCGGTTGTTCTATGAATGAAAATTTCTATCCCACTACTTATACGTTCCTCTTCTACCTTGTTCATAGTATCCGTGTTGAGTCCTTGTATCGTTGGGCCGTGAATACTTTGTGGTCGTGTTCTATAATCTGAGACAACGTCAATACGCACGGTATTCCTCATTTTCCTTGGCTTGATTAGCACGCATGTGTTGCCTCTCGTCAGTCGTTACCACTTGCTATGGATACTATATAGTCTTCGGTATATGTCGAACCAGTTCAGCTACTATATCCCTCGTTCATTGACTTCTTCGTAACGCAAGAAAAGCAAAACTTCTTCTTTCGTAGTACGCTTTACAAGAGATGTCCTTACGTCTGCATGGTGCCGATCGTGATAACAACATTCGTTTCATGGATAAGTTTTTATTCTCGACTGCCCCGTGAAATCTAAGGCACGACACTAATTATAAATTCGATCGTCTGGACAATTCTTCTTCCCTGTCCGTCAGCCACAGATCAAATTAGTACATACGCTCAATCTCTTTATTAATTATACTTGAAAGCACCTTCAATATTCGAAGTCTAACCTTAAGTCTCTATCTGACGTAATCACTGCAGAAGTTTTATATTGCACCACCATCTCTTCCGTATATAAATCGATAATCTTCTAAATGGAAAGTCTCTCGTAGGTAAATCACTTGGTCCAGCAATTATAAATCAACTAGGGTCATCTCTTGGCTCGGTCTTCGGCGACCTACTCATGAAATTCATTATAATTCTGTCCACATTCAAGATTTTCTACAGGCGGAATTAATCCACTAGATCTCTATCATTCTGCTTTTGACATTGTACTTAATAGTTTGCCAATACCATTCTTCATATTCGTTTGCCAAACATTCTTTTAATTCTCTATACATCTTTGTCCTTCCCCATAATTTAGTCATTTTCCTCTAACATTATTCTTTATTGTATACACTCTATTTTCTTGGTCAATACTGACTGAATTCCAATTTCGAATAATCCCCTCTATAGGTATCGGCCACCACACTGGCCTTTCCTGGGAAATAACAAATTTCTCCATTATACTCCTTGCTCCCTTTCGTCACCTTCTCTTTCTTATGTTTAGTTCTAATATGAAGATATACTTATGGCACTTGTGGAAAACTTTCACACTTTTCTCATAAGGTTAACGTCTCAGTTTTATGCGTGAACGCCATCATGACTTATCTCAGACTCACGATTAGTATATCCCATCCCGTAACCTTTATGTTGTTTAGAAGTATAGGCTATCATCCCCTTTCTACTACATCAGCACACCTCTTAAACTCTTGAAAGACGCATCATCGTGACTCTCAAAGTCTTCTTCTCATTATAAAGTATAGCTAACAACGAGGTTGTTACTAATCTCTCATATCATTCTTAAAACTTTATTTATTAACCCACAAGGGCTTCTGACTCACTAGTCAATTCACATGGTACTACCAGAATTTATAATGTTTACATTAATGTGAAATGCCGACTTTGGTGCAGTACAGAGGTCGATCTGGAGTTGGTGAAACCTTCTCTTTGAAAAACAACTACGCACTTTAACTAGTCAACAATTCCTCCATTTCCGATAAGGGTTTCAGTTCTCGATGGTATAGGTAAGATGTCATACGCTCGTCCTCTTTCACAACTGGCATTGTTAGGTCGAATACACAATAGGTAATCAAATACTGTATGAGTAACTTAACAAGAACACACTGTTTAATACTTAAAAACTGTTTGGAATTAACAATTCCTCTCTCAGTGATGTAAAATATCACAGAGAGCTGCTTAGGTTACAATCAATGAATTTCTCAATGTTCGATACCCTTCTAGGGTTAACCTAACTGTATTTATAAAACATACAGCTTCGTACAATCAGTAATTGATTCTCCTATAATTAAGCTATACAATTGATATCAATCACGATTGCTCCAAGTCATCCAAGTCAACTCAATCTCTTTGACAGCTTTCCAATCTTCAAAGATATTGCTTCCAAATTTATCTTGTATCAATCTTCAAACACTGTTGACTCTTCAGACATTACCGCTACAGAGTTTAACAATCTCTGTTGCGCTTCCAGTCAGTGTTTAACTAAACTCTGACTGCTTCCAGCTAAACTCTGTTTTGTTACTTTAGCTTCCAAACACTGTTCTCATCAATCATTTCTAACAATCTCCCCCAACTTGTTCATTAGCAAGAATGTACAAGTTTAAAGTAAATGATGATGTCAAAACAAATGCAAAGTCTACAGTGTTTAACAAACAGAGTTTAAGCTTTTACTTAACAAATTCTACAGAAAATAAGAAAATTCTTACAGACTTCAAATTCTAATCTCTTGAAGATTTGGCATTGTCCTGAGATAGTCTATAAGCAATCTTCTTTCAGCATTTTCAAGCTCTATCTGCATAGCTTCCTTGATTTCTCTCAACTGAGGATCATTCTCATCAGTCTGATAGATAGCAGCTCTAAGATCGTAGATTTTGTTTCTTCTCATTTCATTTCCCAGCATGATATATTTCACTTCCTCAGACTTCACATTAAAATCCAAAACAGTGATTCCAAGATCAGTCTTCAACTTTGTAGTCCCCTTCTCCATTTCTATCAGATTCCCATTCCAGTCTCTGTACTTTAGAACATACTTGCTGTTGTACTTCATATTTCTTCTGGCAAGATTTTGAATCATCTTTTGTCTGAGTACATTTGCAACTGACTGAGCTCTTTGATTTCTTACTCTGAAAAGATACAGAACATATTCTAGTTCTTCCCAGTATTTTAAATCAATATCCTTCTCATCAACTTTAAACACTGTTCCATCAGCCATGAAATATAGCAGAAAATCCTTCTCTAAACTCTTCTGATTAACAAGCTGTACTGACTCCAGTCTGTCTAAACTCTTTTGAGTGACACCACGACCTGGAACAGCCAATGAAGAAGGATCTCTGGGACCAACATATTGTCTTGTGTCTCTGTGTGAGCCTATGCCTCCTTTGTTGTATCCGATTTTACCAGATAAGGCTCTACCATCAGTGAAATCCATTGGAACTGTAGCTTCTAGCCTTAAATCATGAAGAACACCTTTTCCAAATGTTGATTTCAACTGAGAAGACAATAATGGTGTGGTCACAACTTGTGCAGTAACAGAGGTTGTGTCTTCATTCTTCTGTACAACATGTGTATCAACAGAGGTTGTAACAATACTTTTCAGCTTTTGCTTAGCTTCTACATCTGTTGGTTTTCTGAACACTTGCATCCTTTGATTTGTACCAACTGGTTCTTTGATTTGAATACCTTTAAGAACAGGCTTTGCAGCTTTAACAACTTTCACATTCTTCTTTAATTTATCAGACTTTAAAGCCTTCAAATGCTTTTCTTGTAGACTCTTCTCTTCAGCTTTAGCATCTTCTATAGTAACTCCTTCTGCATTCTCTTCCATGAAAAGCTTAACAGCTAACTCCTCATCAGTCTTTGGATTTGATATTAATTCCAAACTCTTGGTTTTTGAAGTACCTTGAGTTTCAGTGTTTATTCCAACAGACTGTGACTTAAGAGATTTGCCAGATCTCAGAGTTAGTGTTTCAGAGTTTAAAGCCTTACTCTTATCACTTGCCCCTCCATCTTCAGCATCATCCTTCTTTTCAAGCAGAGTTTGAGAAATTTTACATTTAGACTTAGCAACTCTCAAAATAAACAGAAGTAGGCTCAGACAAACGCTCTCCCAAATTCATTAGCACTAGTCTACCAAAATCGAAATTACCTCCATACAGTAGAGCATGGCCAATTTGAAGAGTGTCAAGAGGAAGTGCATCCCAATTTGTTGTCTTCTTTCCAAAAGCTCTTGTAATGCAATCGAAAAAGAAACTCCATCCCTTTCTCAAAAGTGGCCTTCTCAGAGACCCCAGCTTATTCAAATTTCCTGCACATCCAATTTGCTGCAACATTGTCCTCAAGTGGTCGTGACCAACAACACTGTAAGAATTGTGAGTCTCAAAATCCAGAGCATCCCTAACCGTAGTTGGAGTAATGATATACTCTGATTCAGCATGAGTGAAAGTGATTGTTGGAGTGCCAGACTCTTCTCCATCATCATATACAGAGTTTGTCCAAAAAGTAGCAATTTGTGAAGCAGAGAGTATTGGTGGTGCAGTTAAAGCCTTCCCTATTTCAGAATCTTTCAAGAAATTTTGAAACAAATGAAACGCCTCTGGAGCATTTGCATTCTCCAGTGGAGATGCATAGTTGCTAGGAAGAAAAATTAACCCTGCTGCATCAAACGCTTTGGTTGCCATTAGTAAGATATGATACGAAGATATTCAGAGAAAAGATGTATGATAAGTGTTTACCAAAATGTGAAGGAGAGTGAATAAGAATTTTGAAAGTGATTGAGTATGCAAGTAACTGTGAGTGGGTGAATATTAATCGATGTGAAGTGAGAGAACAAAAACGATTAGAGTAAAACCAAAACTCAATCGTTTATTCAATGAAAGCGCACAATTGATTGTAGAGTAATGTGTAAGTGGGACACTATCATGGGACACGTGTCAAACAACCAATGGATCACTAAATAATTACCGCTGTCATTCCTATAATCACGACACTTTGACATATTTACACTAATTAACAGTTGTCAACTACCCCAATTACTCCAAAATAGTCAAATCATCTCAATGAAACTTTACCTTAGAGTACTTAACACAACTCAACAGTGTTTATCAATTTTCCAACTTTATCACTGAAACCCTTTCAAAAATTGCACAGTTATGAATATGAGTGTGTGTAAAGCAGAGTTTACCAAAATCAATTTTTAGAGCATCTAACATTTCATAAAATCCATAACAAAAAATCAATAAACACTGAATGCACAAACTCTCATAGTAAACACTGATTGTTTGATGAATGCTAAACTCTGTAGTTACTGTTATACAGAAATCTGAAAACTTCTATTCCCTTTGATGTCCATGATTATCCAAGTAAGCACACAGTCTTTGAAGACAAAAAGATCAAGAGATAGAAATCAGAGCATCATTCAGTGAATAACAATCATGAACTTGATAAACTCACAAACTCTCAAAGCACGCAGGTGTTTAGGTAAAGTGTTTACACTCACATTCAATCAGGAAAAGCAGATTCTACCATATGCTTGAATGTCCACCAAATCTACACTACTTTGAGTACATGTATGCACAAATCAAAAGGACTTTAAGATCAAACAGATGAAAAGAGATGTTTTATTCATGAGTGAATATCAAGCTGAACATTTTAATAGACCAAAGTGTTCAGTCACACTGTTAGTACATATTTGTACAAAGTCAGTATATATGCCCTTTTTTTTTTTAACATATATACTGAAAATCTTTTCTTTTCTTGAGAAACACTCATCTGCTTGATTTTTTTTTCCAAAAGAATATAACTGCTCTTAATACTTCAAAGTATAAGAAAAATGAGCAGTTAATTAGGCTCAAAGGGGTTTACTAAGGGTGGTATTTATGAACAGTGTTTATACAGTGTTTGAACAGTGTTTGAAGGAATGGTAAATCCTATTGCCTTTATCATTTTCATGCACACACATATCATGTAGTCTCAAAGTGGTTTAATACAAGTTCTAGAGAAACATACTTCCTGATGAACATCACACAACAATAAATACTGATTGATAGAAAATGTATCAATCACTGATTTGGCTCAAACTCTCACAGGGTGTAAACATGAATCTGAACTCACCAAACTAATCAATGACACATCTCAAGTTTTATGGTTTTCACAAGTACAAACAAGGAATCATCAGGAACCATACCTTTGGGAACAGAATGTCACTAATCAGAGTTTAGAGTTCATCAATAACCAAAATTATTTATGAGAGGCAATGCACACAATATTCATAAACTCAGAGTTTAGGACTGAATAAACTAAGAGATACTATAAATATGAAACAGTATCATGCTGTGTTGATTTACTGCACAAAATCTGATTAGATTACAGTGACTCAGAAAGAATCATGATTTAATTACTGAGAATCATGCTTCATACATTTTTCTTCATTGGTGTTTTCATTCAGACAATAATCAATTCTGAATTCACTGAGTGTATCCAACATGATAACAGTGTTTAACAGACAGACATGCTGACAGAGTTTAACAAGGTTTAAACATGAGCATGCATAACAGAGTTTAATACTAAGGTTCACATAGCACTTAACAATTTGCATAACATGAGCAATAAGTTTTTGAGTCTAACCAACATCACTAGTCAAAACTAGAGACCATTCCTAGTTCATTGACCAGTCTTGTAAATGTAGCTTCACTCAATGGCTTGGTGAAGATATCTGCAAGTTGTTGTTCTGTAGACACAAAGTGAAGCTCAATGTTGCCTTCCTCTACATGCTCTCTGATGAAGTGATACCTTATGCTGATGTGCTTTGTCATTGAATGTTGTACTGGATTACCTGTCATTGCAATAGCACTTTGATTATCACAGTAAATAGGTATCTTGGTATACCTCAATCCATAATCCAGCAGTTGATTCTTCATCCATAAAATCTGTGCACAGCAGCTACCAGCAGCAATATACTCTGCTTCAGCTGTAGATGTAGATATTGACTTCTGTTTCTTGCTGTACCAGGAAACAAGTCTGTCACCCAGAAATTGACAACTTCCACTGGTGCTTTTTCTGTCAATCTTACATCCTGCAAAGTCTGCATCAGAGTAGCCAAGAAGCTTAAAGTCTGATTCTCTGGGATACCACAGCCCTAGAGTTATATGTTAGGTCGAATTCACAATAGTTAATCAAATACTGTATGAGTAACTTAACAAGAACACACTGTTTAATACTTAAAAACTGGTTGGAATTAACAATTCCTCTCTCAGTGATGTAAAATATCACAGAGAGCTGCTTAGGTTACAATCAATGAATTTCTCAATGTTCGATTACCCTTCTAGGGTTAACCTAACTGTATTTATAAAACATACAGCTTCGTACAATCAGTAATTGATTCTCCTATAATTAAGCTATACAATTGATATCAATCACGATTGCTTCAAGTCTTCTAAGTCAACTCAATCTCTTTGACAGCTTTCTAATCTTCAAAGATATTGCTTCCAAATTTATCCTGTATCAATCTTCAAACACTGTTGACTCTTCAGACAATACCGCTACAGAGTTTAACAATCTCTGTTGCGCTTCCAGTCAGTGTTTAACTAAACTCTGACTGCTTCCAGCTAAACTCTGTTTTGACACTATAGCTTCCAAACACTGTTCTCATCAATCATTTCTAACAATCTCCCCCAACTTGTCCATTAGCAAGAATGTACAAGTTTACAATAAATGATGATGTCAAAACAATTACAAAGTTTACAGTGTTTAATATACAAACAGAGTTTAAACTTTTACTTAACAAACTTACAACTTTTGTCTACCTAACTTTCTCAAGATCTGGAGCTGTTCTGAGATAATCAATTAACAACCTTCTCTCAGCATGTTCAAGTTCAATCTCCATAGCTTCCTTGATCTCTCTTAAATCTGGATCATTTTCATCAGTTTGAAAAATAGCAGCTCTGAGATCATAAATCTTGTTTCTTCTCATTTCATTTCCCAACCTGATGTACTTCACTTCTTCAGACTTTACATTGAAATCCAGAACAGTAATTCCAAGATCAGTCTTCAGCTTCGAAGTCCCCTTCTCCATTTCTATCAGATTGCCATTCCAATCTCTGTACTTAGGAACATATCTTTCAGCAGACTTTGATCCTGTAACAACTTTAGCTTTCTGCATATACCCCCTTATAGAATTAGCAACAAGCTGTGTTTGACGATTTCTGACTCTGAAGATATGCAAGACATACTGAAGTTCCTCAAATAATTTTAGCTTGATTGCTTCTTCATTCACTCTATACACTGACCCATCTGTCATAAAGTATAACAGAAAGTGAATGTCTAAGCTCCTTTGACGAACTAGCTGAACTGACTCCAACTTGTCTAGATTTTCTTGAGTAATACCAGAACCAAGAGATACAAGTGCAGAGGGATCTCTTGGACTGTTACTAAATCTCAAATCTCTTTTTGAACCTAAGCCAGAAGTATTCCTGCCTGGTGGCTTTCCTGAACATGCAACATTATGTTGATATCCACCAGTCACTCCTGTTTCTTCTTGCACTGGAATCTTTGGCCTTGAAAAACCAGGTAAGAGTTTACTTTGTGTCTTTACAACTTGTGTGGCAACAGAGGTTGTAACAATCATTTTGCCCTTGTTCTCCTCATTCATTAACCCTTTTAACTTCAATTTAGCATCAAGAGAAGACTTTCTGATCAACTTTTCTTTATCTTCTTCTTCTTCTTCTTCTTGAATGCCAGTTAACTTCTCTTTGATTTCAATGCCTTTAAGAACAGGCTTTGCAGTTTTAACCACTTTCTCTCTCTTCTTCAACTTATCAGACTTTAAAATCTTCAAATGCTTTTCTTGTAGACTTTTCTCTTCAGCTTTAGCATCTTCTAAAGTAACTCCTTCTGTATTCTCTTCCATAAAAAGCTTAACAGCTAACTCCTCATCAGTCTTTGGATTTGATATTAATTCCAAACTCTTGGTTTTTGAAGTACCTTGAGTTTCAGTGTTTATTCCAACAGACTGTGACTTAAGAGATTTGCCAGATCTCAGAGTTTGCCTTTCAGAGTTTAAAACTTTACTCTTATCACTTGCCCCTCCATCTCCAGCATCATCCTTTTGAGACAGAGTTTGAGAAACTTTGCATTTAGACTTAGCAACTCTCTCCCCCTTTTTGACATCATCAGGAATGAGTATAGATGTGATGAGCTCCAAAGAGTTAGCAATAGAATCAACTTTAGAAAACAGAGCAGTTTGATTTTCTTCAACCTTTCCTAGCCTGGCAAAGAGAGTATCTTGAACTTTAGACAGCTGTGCAGCTTTGATTTTGGACTCTCTTTCCATCTTCATTTCTCTTGACTGAATCTCAGTCTTCAAGGAAGCAATTTCTTGTTTTGTTTCAGCAAAATTTCCATCCAGAGTTTTGACTTGTACCACAGTTGCCTTTAAACAGGATAAAATCTCTGGATTTGAAATTTTCTTTGCAGTCTGCTTAACAAAATCAGCTGCTCTCCCTTTTGGAAAAATACAGTCTTGTTTATACCAATCAGCAGCATATTTAGCAAGATGCTCTTCTTCAATTGCATGAGATGGACAAGGCTGATCAAAAGGTGTATGTTTATTTTCAGTCTATGCTGGTGCACTCAGAAAAGAATCAGAGTTTGCACTGCTGTCAGATTCATCTTCAGCACTTGCATCTTTAGCTTGAGCAACTTTTAAAGAATCACTGTGCTGAGCTGTGTCAGCCACAGTTTCTGCAACAACTTCTGCAATCTTTTCAACAGTGTCCTCATGTTGCACAGGCTCTGCAACAGAGTTTATATTTGTATCTTCAACAGGCATAGATTCAGAAATTATCTTAGTTGCCTGATCAACTTCATCACCTTTGTCTGGAATTGGAGAAGCATTAGATATCAGTTCTGTATGTGATGCTGCAGCTTCAGGAACATTAACTGCAGGCTCATCAGCTACACCATGAGTTTCAACATGATCAACAGGTGAGATAGGATCAGAGAATGGTTCAAATGAGTCAAGAATATCATCCATTGGTGAAAAACCATCTCTGTTATCCTCTTCTACAGGCATGTTATCCTCTGTAGGTACTTCAACATTGGCAGTATCCTCTGCAGGCATATCAACCTCTGCAGGAATTTTAACATTGACAGCCACAATATCCTCTGCAGGCATTTCAACCTCTGCAGGTATAGCAACATTCTCTACAACCTCAACAGTAGGTGTTTGTTGTGAAACCACCTCTGGAGCTTTAATAATATTCTCATCATCAGACTCTGAAAGAATTAATCTTCTCTTCTTGACTTGAGGCACTACAATCTCCTCTTCATCTTCACTTGAACTCTCTCTTGGTAGTGAAAGTGAAGGTCTGTTTGCCTTTTGTTTATTCCTTCTAGCATAAACAGCTCCAGGTAATGTCTGTTTAGCCTTTGAGTGTTTAGTGTTTTGGGCAGTGTGTTTCTTTCTTTTTGGTTTGGATTTGGGATTTTCAGTAGGTGCTGGCTCAGAGTTTAAGGTTTCAGTATTTAAGGTTTCAGAGTTTACTGGTGGAGAGTTTATTTTTGGAGAGTTTATTGGTGAAGAGTTTATGTGTTCTTGAGATGTAGTAGGTACAGTGGTTGTGGGTGTTGTGGGTGTGGTTGTTGGAGTGCCAGACTCTTCTCCATCATCATACACAGAGTTTGTCCAAAAGGTAGCGATTTGTGAAGCAGAGAGTATTGATGGTGCAGTTAACGCCTTCCCTATTTTAGAGTCTTTCAAGAAATTTTGAAACAGATGAAACGCCTCTGGAGCATTTGCATTTTCCAGTGGTGCTGCATAGTTGCTAGGAAGAAAAACTAACCCTGCTGCATCAAACGCTTTGGTTGCCATTAGAAGATATGATATGAAGATATTTAGAGAAAAGATGTATATGCACTGTAAGTGTTTATCAAAATGTGAAGGAGAGTATATGAGAATTTTGAAAGTGAATGAATATGCAAGTAACTGTGAGTGGGTGAATATGAATAGATGTGAAGTGAGAGAACAAAAACGATTAGAGTAAAACTAAAACTCAATCGTTTATTTAGTAAAAGCGCGCAACTGATTGTAGAGTAATGTGTGAGTGGGACACTATCATGGGACACGTGTCAAACAACCAATGGATCACTTAATAATTACTGCTGTCATTCCTATAATCACGACACTTTGACATATTTACACTAATTAACAGTTGTCAACTACCCCAATTACTCCAAAATAGTCAAATCATCTCAATGAAACTTTACCTTAGAGTACTTAACACAACTCAATAGTGTTTATCAATTTTCCTTCTTTATCACTAACAACCCTTTCAAAAATTGCACAGTTGTGAATGTGTGTGAAGCAGAGTTTACCATAATCAATTTTTAGAGCATCTAATATTTCATAAAATCCATAACAAGAATCAACAAACTGGGATGCACTTCCTCTTGATACTCTCCAAATTGGTCATGCTCTACTATATGGAGGTAATTTCGATTTTGGTAGATTAGTGCTAATGAATTTGGGAGAGCGTTTGTCTGAGCCTACTTCTGTTTGAGATACTTAAAAATCCTCTTTACTGCTGTTAAATGTGGTTCTCTTGGATCTGTCTGGAACCTTGCACACAAACAAGTGGCATACATGATATCAGGTCTACTAGCTGTTAAATAGAGTAGAGAACCAATCATTCCTCTGTAACATGTCATATCTACTGATGACCCTGCATCTTTGTCCAATTTTGTTGCAGTTGCCATGGGAGTTGTTGCAGATGAACAGTCAAAGAAGATTTCTGGTATATTTTGCTTGATTTATAAAAATTCCATCATCTGTTTGCTTCACCTGTAGGCCTAGAAAATAACTAAGCTCTCCCATCATACTCATTTGATATCTTGACTGCATGAGTTTGGCAAACTTCTTACAGAGTTTATCATTAGTAGATCCAAAAATGATGTCATCTACATAGATCTGAACTAAGAGCAAGTCACTCCCAGATTGAAAGTAAAACAGAGTTTTGTCAATAGTACCTCTGTGAAATCCACTTTCTAGTAGAAATTTGGCAAGAGTTTCATACCATGCCCTTGGTGCCTGCTTAAGTCCATAGAGTGCCTTGTCTAACCTGTAGACATAGTCTGGATATTTTGGATCTACAAAACCTGGTGGTTGTTCCACAAACACTTCTTCTTCAAGTTTCCATTTAAAAATGCACTTTTTACATCCATCTGAAACACTTTGAATTTCTTATGAGAGGCATATGCTAGAAAGATTCTGATTGCCTCCAATCTAGCAACTGCATCAAATGTTTCATCATAGTCTATTCCTTCCTGTTGTGAATAGCCTTTTGTAACCAGTCTTGCTTTGTTTCTTGTGATAACACCCTCACTGTCAGTTTTATTTCTGAAAACCCATTTAGTACCAACAATGGATCTGTTCTTGGGCCTTGGTACAAAGGTCCACACTTCATTTCTTTCAAATTCATTTAGCTCTTCTTGCATTGCTGTTATCCAGTCAGCATCTTTAAGAGCTTCTTCCACTTTCTTTGGCTCAGATTGTGACAAGAATGCATGAAACAGACATTCATTTGTTGTTGCACTTCTTGTCCTTACTTTTGCATCTGGATCACCAATAATGAAATCAGGTGTGTGTGACTTAGTCCATTTTCTTGCAGAAGGCAAATTGCTTCTGTCATCATGTGATCCTCCCCCTTGATCCATGCTCTCCTGATTTTCTTGGTGCCTCTCTTCATTTTCTGATGCTCCCCCTGAATGTGACTGCTCAGTATTATCAACAGAGTTTGAATCAACAGAGTTTGATTCAGAATTATCAACTGAGTCACTATCAGTGTTTGAATTATCACTTTGATGTGATTCTTCATGCTCCCCCTCAACTGGTTCTTCCCTTGTTTCGGATTGAAGAGTTTCTTCAGTATTTACCAGTAGAGGTTCAGAGTTTAGATCAAAAGAGTTTGTCAGATCAGTCTGATCAGAGTTTACTTTTTCAGAGAATAAATCTTCATTTTCAAAGTGGAGTAGATCATGTTCATTGACATCTTCAAGTCCAGTTATTTTCTTGTCATCAAATGACACATGAATTGATTCCATGATCACTCTAGTTCTCAGATTATAAACTCTGAATGCCTTAGTTGACAGTGGATAGCCAACAAAAATTCCTTCATCTGCCTTTAGGTCAAATTTGGTCAACTATTCAGGATGAGTCTTCAACACAAAGCACTTGCATCCAAAAATATGAAAATATTTTAGATTTGGCTTTTTCTTCTTCACCATTTCATATGGTGTTTTACCATGCTTGTTGATCAGTGTTGCATTTTGAGTAAAATAAGCAGTTTGAACTGCTTCTGCCCAGAAATATGTTGGCAATTTTGCTTCATCTAGCATGGTTCTTGCAGCTTCTATCAAGGTTCTGTTCTTCCTCTCCACTACACCATTTTGTTGTGGAGTGCCAGGTGCAGAAAACTCCTGTTTGATTCCTTTGCTCTTGCAAAATTCTTCCATTGATGAATTCCTGAATTCAGTTCCATTGTCACTTCTGATTATCTTCACTTGATTTTCTGACCCTTTGTCCAGTTGTAATATATGTTCTGTCAGTGTTAATGCAGTTTCATCCTTCTTTGCAAGAAAATATACCCATGTGTATCTGGTATATTCATCAACAATGACTAGAGCATATTTCTTCTTTCCAAGAGACATGACATTCACTGGTCCAAAAAGATCAACATGTAGGAGATGATAAGGATCAACAATTGAAGACTCAGATTTGCTTTTGAAGGAGGCTTTTCTCTGTTTGGCCTTTTGACAAGAATCACACAGGCCTTCTACATTCAACAAAGACCTTGGTAGACCTCTTACAAGATCATTCTTTATTAGCTCATTGATGTTGTTCAGATTTAAATGAGAGAGTTTCTTGTGCCATTTCCAACTCTCTTCATTGGACATTCTTGTTGACAGACACACTGCTTTGCCATCAGTGTTTGTTGACAATTTAATTTCATAGATGTTATTGTGTCTGTTTCCAACTAGAGCAACTTTCCCTGTAGATTTACTGATCACTTGACAATATTCAGGCTGAAAATCTACATGATATCCTCTGTCACAGATTTGACTCACAGATAGCAGATCATGCTTGAGTCCTGGAACCAGAGCTACATTTGTGATGATGACACTCCCAAGATTAATATTGCCATATCCCAGAGTATGTCCTATGTTGCAATCTCCATAGGAAACTTTTGGGCCAGCCTTCTCCTCATACTCTGATAGCAGGGCTTTATTTCCTGTCATGTGTCCTGAACATCCACTGTCCACGACTAGGGTACTAACCCTGTTGCCCTGCAATCACAAACAATCACTGATTATTAGTTTTAAGGATCCAGACTTGCTTGGATCCTTTGGCTTTCTTAATTCTGTTAGCTTTTGCAGCGGAATTCACATTATCAGAGTTTAAGCTAACTTTTTCAGAGTTTACATTTGCAGAGTTTACTTTAACCCATTTCAAATTTGGCTTGGGTTCATAGTAATTATAGTAAATAGCATGATAATCTCTGCAAGTGTAAATAGAATGCCATGTACTTCCACAGTGTGTACATAAAGTCTGTGGTCTAGTCCTCACATAATCATTTTTAACTGCAGTTTTAGAGTGCAAAGAATTAATGTTCTTATTCTTACTGCAGAAACTAGCAAGATGATTAGTGCTACCACAATTAAAGCATGTTTTTCTAGGAGCTAATGAAGCAAGCATTGGCTTAATTCCTGATGTTATGCCTACCTTTCCATTTTTGTTTTTCTTAGGCATTCTCTGTTTGTTGACAGATTTTATCTCTTTAAGCTTATGCTTGAGTTGTTTATCTGTCATTAAACCAATGTTAGCCTCTTTAACAAAAGTCTTAGCATATGATTCTTTAACAGCCTTTTTCTCAGCTTCAGTCTTAGGTCCACCTGTTCCCATAACATTACCTTCAGATGAACGATGTGGTCTAACTTTTACCAAATTTTCAAATCTAAGTTCATCTCCTTCAGAGTAACCTAGACCTACTGTATCTGACTGAAACACTTCTTGAGTGTCTTTACCAGAGTGTGTCCAAGTTTTAATAATGTGTTTAGCATCCTCCAATTCAGATTCTAGGTGCTTATACTTACCTAGCAACTCCTGTTCAATAAACACTGCATCATCTCTCTCTTTCTGAACTTTATTCATGTTCTCTAGCTGTTCCTCAACAAGTTTATTTCTATCTTTGAGTTGAGAGCACTCATTTTTTATCCTCTCATTTTCTAAAGTGTGATCCCTATAACTGATATGTAATGCTTTAAGATAAATTCTCAATTTAGTTATATTATCAGTATTATAAGCATAGGTAGTTGGGGGTACCTTTAGATCATCATCTTCATTCTGAGTAGTAGCCATGAGTGCATAGTTCACTTCCTCATCTGAATCTGAAGTGTCTGCCCAATCTCTGCCTTTGGTGTAGAGTGCCTTTTCAGTTTTACCCTTCTTGCACTCAGGAGCATAGTGACCCATCTCCTTACACTTGTAGCATTGAATCTCAGACTTATCTTTCTTACCAGATTTGAAGTCCTTTCCCTCAGATTTCTTGAAATTCTTCTTGTCAGACTTAGAGTAGTCCTTGGAGAATCTCTTTCCCTTCTTGAAGTTCTTGAATCCCATCTTCTTGAAGGTCTTTACCATCAATGCAGCCATTTGCATCATCTCTTCATCATCTTCAGAATCAGATGTTCCATCTGTGTTTGAGTCAACATCAGTGTTTGATGACTCACTTTCTGAGTGTATGACTAAAGCTTTTCCTTTTGCCTTACTTCTTGATGCTTCCTTCTTTGATGGTTTCTCCTCAACCTTAAGAGCAACAGACTTTGACTTTCTACTTGATCTTTTGTTTCTCTGCTCCAATTCCAATTCATGGGTTTTGAGCAGTCCATAAATTTCATCAATCTCTGTTTCACCAAGTTCATAGTTATCTCTTATGGTGGTTGTTTTCACATCCCACTTTTCAGGTAGAGAAAGAAGAAACTTGAGATTTGAGTCTTCTAAATCATACTCTTTGTTAACCAATGACAAATCATTGAGCAGTTTACAGAATCTGTCAAATGTTTCTGTCATGGTTTCTTCAGACTTTGCCTCAAAATGCTCATACTCCTGAGTGAGTATGTTTCTTCTATTTTTCTTGATTGCAGGAGTTCCTTGACACCTAACCTCAAGTGCATCCCATATTTCCTTTGTAGTTGTGCAATTAATCACTTTATTAGACATAACATTGTCTAAAGCACTGTGAAGTAAATGTCTTACTTTTGCATCCTTTGCAATAGATGAAAGATCCTCAGCAGTTAGATCTTTCTTTTCTTTTGGAATGACCTTTGATTCCTCACCAGCAGCAGCAGCAGATAACTTTGTAGGTTTGTGAGGACCTTCATATATTCTATCAAGATATTCTGGATCTGTAGCCTCCAGAAACATGGTCATCTTTACTTTCCAAATTGCATACTCTAATGGCCTAAGTATAGGAACCCTAATTGTTTCATACCTACTAACAGTAGTAGGAGCTTTCTCAGATGGTGGAGGTATCTCTGCCATTGATTACTATTGTGTTTGGATCTTTAACTGTAATAAAGTAACAGATTGTCTCTGATACCACTTGTTAGGTCGAATACACAATAGGTAATCAAATACTGTATGAGTAACTTAACAAGAACACACTGTTTAATACTTAAAAACTGTTTGGAATTAACAATTCCTCTCTCAGTGATGTAAAATATCACAGAGAGCTGCTTAGGTTACAATCAATGAATTTCTCAATGTTCGATACCCTTCTAGGGTTAACCTAACTGTATTTATAAAACATACAGCTTCGTACAATCAGTAATTGATTCTCCTATAATTAAGCTATACAATTGATATCAATCACGATTGCTCCAAGTCATCCAAGTCAACTCAATCTCTTTGACAGCTTTCCAATCTTCAAAGATATTACTTCCAAATTTATCTTGTATCAATCTTCAAACACTGTTGACTCTTCAGACATTACCGCTACAGAGTTTAACAATCTCTGTTGCGCTTCCAGTCAGTGTTTAACTAAACTCTGACTGCTTCCAGCTAAACTCTGTTTTGTTACTTTAGCTTCCAAACACTGTTCTCATCAATCATTTCTAACATGGCACCAATCAGCCTGAGGCCTGTATGCTGCTGCGATTAGGTGGTAATCTCGAAGGATCATTGGCATATATACATGCATCCATTTGCTATTATGGGCCTTTTAAACTTTATGTCTCTCTATATGCATCAATCCGTTTAAACTAAGTAAAGCTTCACATTCTTGCCATGATATTTCTTCCTTTCTTGTCCATCTCACTTCCATGTTAGTTTCCTCTAAGGATATCTCTTACATCGTAATCGATTTGCATTTCTTGGATCAGGAAAAGGCTTGGTAACTCCAGAATTCATTACTATAACATCCTGACAACGGTTGGTAGGAACGTACTCCCAACCACCTCATCATTTCCTATAACTTTCCTCACACTAATATTAAAGGTCTTGTGTTATGCCCCGACATGTTATTCCTACTTTAAATAATTACTTGGCATCACGCTCTGGCTGCACAATTATAACATTTGGTTTTTGATCTCATATTGGTGCAACGGTTCACAATTGTACCTCCCGTTCACCTTAGAGTAATGACTTTTGAAAGGAATGGTTTCAAAATAACAAGGTCCAATAGATAATTTCAATAAGAATTCCACATTGGACGTTCCAAGAATGTTGATGGTTCCAAATACTAGGAGTCTCGATTTTCGGAGATGTAAGGATGAACAAAAAGAATACAACAAGGTTTATTCCTTCATGTCCTGATAATTTTGTAATGTGATATCATAGAGAATGTTGCACGAAGGCAATGATTGTTGGATACAAAAGTCATAAAGACGGTCTTTATACAATTCTTACATCTGGTGAATACTTTTCCTCTTGAAAAATAGAGGATCTAAAAAGTCCAATTGATAAAGGTCAACCGATCGAAAGAAATTCTACTCTATGACGATAAAATGAAGCAGTTTATCATTCAAGTAATTATGGTTTCAAATGAATCTTCATTATATGAATGAAAGAACAGAATATTCAAGTGACATAAAGTCTGATACAAAGATGGGTAGAATTCAAGTTGAGTGGACGACCTCACTAGGTCTCAATCAAGTCATTCGTCAAAACTTTCATCATCATACTTTACCACATGCAAAATGCATTGCGGAATTGCTGAATGAATTAAATTGGGAGTTGGACCAGTGAAACAATAACTAGTCCTTTTCAAGAAACACTAGCAACTAGCTAGACAAAATTTGCTAGTTCGCCTGTTTGAGACATCACCACTAGCTAGGACAATTAGCTAGGTGTTCTTCACAACATTACAATTTTGACTAGTTAGAACAATCAACTAGTCATTCATATTGACATATCGACTAGCCAGTTTCAATTGACTAGAATGGAATTTTAATATCGTAGCCACTGAAGAAACTTTAGGCTACTCGGACAACGAATGGAAATAAGAAGTTATTAAGTTTGAAAAAAGAAAACTATAAAATCTGAAGAGAATGTTCTAGGTATCGGAACAATCGATAACCTCTCATCAAATATTACTTACAGTGAAACGGTCCCCCCAAGGGTGCCTCCGTACACATGCTTTATCAGATCCTACAGTAGAATTAAATTCCGAATACCAATATCAAAATGATATCCTTACTATGATTTCAATGTACGATGTACAATCTCATCTTGAATAGAAGAAAAGAATTCATGAATGATGTCTGGACATTAGATCATCCATGTCCTCAGTAATTTGTTAAATATTTATGAGCTCAACTGAAGAGTGCAAGTATGAAAGAAGCAATCAAACATCAATATTCGTTAAATAATATTCGTCGAATAATTAAGGAAGTATTCGTGGAACATTCCTTGGATAATTGAAAGAAAGTGTAAATAGGCCTGAGCCGAACAAGGTCATCATAAATTTTTGAATAGAATGTTCATGGGACAAATAAAATTACTTCGGATAAGTCCTGCTTTAGGGAGAGTATATCACTGGTTGTTATTCCACAAATTTGAAGTAGAAAGCTAGAAGGATTACCTGATATAAACTAATCGAGGTAACATGGTTAATGAAAAGTTTAAAATGAAGTAGTGCACCAGCCGGTTGTTGCCAAAATAAGTTAATAATCATTCGTGCATCTCATTATCACCATTATGAGGGTAACTCCATCTCTTCGTCTTCGTAATACAAGACACCAACTAGTGCGTCTCTCAATCATCATCTTAAAGTCATTTTTCGAGTTAGGGTTTCACAAATATATGTGTCATTTCCGTGCTTTATCTTGAAGACCAAGCTTCACATCATTTCGGGGACATCTGCTAAGTCCATAGGGTCCTACTTCATGCCTTTCGACATGAATCATAAGTGGCCAGTTCCCCATGGGAACAGATCAAAGAGATCTCTCAGGGATCTCAGTGCAGTCCATAGGTTCAGTGGCGGGTGTGTGCATGTGAACATATACCAAAATATTGAGGTCTACAACACATATATACGTAGTCCCTGATAACATCTCTATCAAAGGATCCCACTCTAGACCCACTGGTCTTTTCTTTTGGTAGACTCTGAGATCACTGTATCGCTCGTTGCAACCATATTCAACTTCACTTGAGTCCCTTTGTTAATTCTACTTGTTTGTTCTCTAAGTTGAACTACCATGCTCTAGCGCCCGAATCATGCACGGAATTATCTATCACGCTCGTCTTATGATAACATTCTCATATAACACATGTAAAATTTGCCATCAAGGGTAATGAAATTCACAACGGCATAGTAACCACCTTTCAGGTAAACCCGTTACTTATCGAAAATCGGATCTTATAGCCAAAGTAAAAGACTGTCATTATTCCAAGTACTAAGTACCCTTAATTATGTAGGGAAGTCTAAACTTCTTGATTCTTAAAATGTTGCCTCCTAAACTGTGGAGGACTATGGGCTACAAAATTTATACCAGCCTAGTCATCCGATCATATTGGCAATATCGCCTCTATCTCAGCTGCTCTTGAGATTTCGCTCTGCTTCCTATATCATTACCTATGATAGGTCATGTACGACTCTCAAACCTCTATTCATCATTCTGAAGGTCTCTAAGGATTCTATCGACCCTAGTATAATACCTCCAGTAAACACTCCAGTCCATTCTACTCACCGGTACCTCTTCCGGTAGTCCAATAATAAGTTTACTACGATCTCTTATGTCATTCTCCTACTTAGACTTAACTCTCCACACTCTCGTTTCTGAGTACTGTAACTTATCTCTCTGATACCATTTATGTGACGCCCCCAAATCCGAGGTCAGAGATTCAGGTCGTCACATCACCATCCAACCATATCATACCTGTATTAACTTTACAACTCAACAATACATCCATCCAGACCTCAATCTTACGCACATACAAGTTAGAGCCTCAGAAACGATAACCAAAAGTAACACTAAATATTACAATTCATCTGTACAATCCAGAATCTTACGCACTTCCACTTATACAACTACACTTGAAGACGAGTCTTACTATTACAGTTGAAAACCTATCAGACTTACTCTGTAGTATTTATCCGGAACTAAATCATCTCGGGGTAAATCTTCTACTCCTCTTCTGCTGGTGCGGAGTTAACTGACCAAATTCTTCTCTTTCTGAAAAGTTTTTATAAAGCAAGAATGAGCTACATAATGCTCAGCAAGTTTGCCATTTTGAAAAATAATAATGTGGTTTATTTCGAAAACGTTCCCAACTGTATGGGTATATATCTCAGATTTCAAAACATAATTCGACAATATATATGTCCGAGTTTGAATAAAACATTTATACTCGCTAAGGAGCTTTAAGAATAACATAGGAATCCTTTGTAAGGTTCCCATTTCAATATATCTCAGGTTTGAAAATATATACATATTAGTATATCATTTTCGACAAAACACTCTACGGTTAACATACTGTACAGGGAATACATTATTGCAAAACCTCTTTCCTTCCATTAGCTTAGAAGGTTTCTCATTCAAAAACATTTCATTCTTTGAAATAATTGCAAGAGTGCACTAACACGTGCCAATCTTTATAGGAAATCTTGCAGTTCTAGATACTGCACGATGTCAATATTTTTCTTATCAAAAACTACACTATCGGTAACTTGGCACTTAGGCCCAAGAAGCAGTGTTTGAGTATTTTTCCAAAGTGGAGGATGGGACTGGAAGAAAACATAAAAACCTGACAAGGATTGACGATGATCAGTCGCCACAACCAAGTCCAACAATCCGCGGGTCTTCTCTACTAGTAGAAGGATAGAAACTACATCCGTAACTACCCTTGGGTGAAAACTACATCCGTAATCACCCTCGATGAAAACTACATCCGTAATCATCCTTCGGCAACACCTGGGCCGGAATAATAATTGATGGACCGCCTGGCTCACGGCCGCTTACACATCCCGGGAATCGTTCGTCAACGATTCCCACACCTGCCAGAGTCCCCTTTTTCTTTTCTTCTCAAAAATCATTTTGATAGAAGATTCGAGTAGTTGAAGTTCGACCTCAGTCGACCAATAATTCTTGAAAAACGTACAAGAAGCAAAACCTGACCGGGGGTTTTCGAAAATGTTTTGGGTTCGAAAGAGTTCGAGTTTAAAAACGCTAAAGGTATCTTGGATTAGTTTTGTCTTTAAAATAATGAACGATAATTAATAAATAATATTTTGAGATTTAATATAAACAATTAATAAAATAATTATTTAATTAAAATAAGCTTTTAATCCAAGATAGATATTTTTGAGTATTTTTAACAACATAAAAATAATAATTACTTAGGTATACGATACTTCCCGATTGACTCTTCGGGTTTTCGCAATTTAATCACGATACAACAATATACCGCTCCCCGGTCAATAGTATATTTGGACCGCTACGACCTCTATTGCTAGAGTCGTTGTCCGAAGAAAATACTTTCATTCTAAGTTCAAGGGTGTACAAACACATATGCATATATCTCAAACTTCAACATAATCTCGTAAAGCATAAGCATATAATACGTTTGGAAGCTATAAACACAATAGTGAAAATCCTTATATATAAGTTTTGAAAAGTAAACTTGCATAGGTAAAATCAAGAATATAATCTTTTGAAATTAAATACTTAGGGTTGGAAAACTTGCCTTGGTGAGGTTGGGGTGGTCGGCTCGCGAAGTGGAATGGAAATCTATACATAATCAATATTTGTACGTTAGTACCTTAACAACGCTACTTAATCATAAGGTTTTAAAAATCGTAAGACAAACTTAACGACTCCACTTGTGACCACTAACCCTCTCATATGACCATGTCGTCACATTATCACTTCCGTTACCCATTCGACTCAAATCTATTCCTCAAACTCGAAACTCAAGTGAACATTCTTAAAACTACTTTAAACTAATCTCCTAAGTGGTTTTTCACTTGCGCGGATTTTACTTCAACATTTTTATAAAATTGAAAAATACATATTTTAATCCAATTCTTTTTGGATAGCCTTCCCCACTGCATTTACTAGCTTCTCTAATTTTTCCATGATCCTACATAAATTTATAGGGGTTCAAACAAGGTTTACAAGGGGACCACTTAGTGCAGTCCGGAATCCAGAAACACATTTCACTTCTCAGGCCATAACTCAAAATCTATACTTCACCTAGTCATGAACCTTATATTTATGGAAACTACATTCAAATACCTTTCCAACAATATACATTAGGACTTCAGGGGACAAGATTTGGGGGTTCAAAACCCTCCTACAAGACAGTACAAATTCCTGGGAAAAACTCAGCATGCTTATATCACTAAACCAACCAAGAATCTTACATCCACATCACAACCAACATCTAAATCACCAAGATCATACTTTATAACATACATGGAGATACATACACTAACCAAAAGCCTAAAAATCACAACCACAACACTTAAACTCAAGGTCTACATCATCCATAACTTATATGTCCAAGATTCACACTAATAACCATGGATCTAACATTAAACATCACAATTACTACATGGCCAAGAGGGGTTAGGATTTTTATACCTTCTTGATGTTCTTACAATCTCAAACAAGCTTGGTTAACCTTGGGGAAGCCTTACTCTATGCTCACCATCTTCAATCTCACCAAAGAAATCAAGAACATGGAAGTGAGTTTCCTGATTGGAAAAACACGCCCCAAAGATCAGCCAAAACGAAGCCCTTTCACTCGTTTCCTGGTCGAGGCTCCTGAATGAAAGTTGTATAGCGTCTTCACAGCTTTCTAACCATATAAAGAACAAAAAATTTCATTGAGTAATGAAGTCTCTAGGCCCGTTTTAGTGAGCTGCTATCTTGGTTGGCAGAATGGAGTGTTCGTGGTGTTTTGTTTTGTTTTGTGTAATAATACATGTATAATAGCTTTTTAACTTGGATGCATCTTCTCCTTTAGTGTTGTCAACCTCTCATTGGTTCCCTTGGATTTCCCTTATCCATTCCATTTGCAACCAAGTCCCTAGCTTTTGTTTCTTGCACTTTAGTCCCTTTATTTGTTTTTCGTTTACACCGCTTTGATTTCTTTGTCGTTTCTTGAATAAAATTAATACGTTACAACTCATACGTTGCAATTTATTACTCCACCATGGTATAATCCTTAATCCATGATCCGTTCGCTTAATCGCTTAATCTTGTTTTAATATCTCAGCGGTTTCTAGAACGTCCATTTCACTGTCTCAGAGGTTTTCGTTCTAAATTCTCAAATAAATTATAATAAAATTCCAAAACATTAACTCCTCAATTCCTCAAATTAAATATCTCATTTATTGAATATAATAATATATAATTCACTGCCCGGTCAAATATTACACCAGAATACAAATGGGAATCACTAATATGACTTTGAAATATCCATACCATGTCTTGTACATAGGGTGGCATGAAAAATTTTCTTAATCCTCAAAATCATTATTCATTGATGCACTTCATCATAATAGGAAAAGTTTTAATTCTACCGAAATTTTGGGTTCTTACAACACAAGAACACAAACAACTTAGTTTTTCATTGCTATATCTTTCGTTCTCTCGAGCTCTTAATATATTATATACGTGCTATATCTTAAAGAGTTCATAGTTTGAGTTGTATTCATCTGTTGATTGTATTGTTTGAATTGTAAGGTTTAGTTGTTGGACAAGTTGGCTTGGGAACTAGGGTTTGGTGATCGTTGTAACAGCCCCAAATCCGGGGTCTGGGATTTAGAGTAGTCACGATCCATTTACTCCTTGTCTTACCTGTATTACTCACACTGCACATATTTCAATGGCTTATGACCCCACAATATATATATCTCTCTCACGCACACACAGGTTAGAGTCTCAGAAACGATACTATACAACAACTGCGGAATAAACAACTTTTATTACAATACCCAATTGTCTTACAAAATCTGTTATTGAAACAATATATAGGAAATGTTACAATTCCAACTCTAACTTCTGATGATTACAATCTTCTCCTACCATTCATATCTATACATAATTTAAATGCAGCCAGCTGCAGCCTGATCCGACTGGTTCGTACTACTCTTCGGGATCACTGGTACCCATGACATCCTGCTTCACTGCTCTATAATATATATAAAACAATAGCAAGAGTGAGCAAATAGCTCAGCAAGGTAATGAAAACATGGCATAACTCTGCCTATGACTTAACCCAGAATAAGGCGGGTATAAGACAATAATTGTCAAAATATCTCTTTACCGAAAGTATTTCCTTATCAGAATATATTCCAAAAATAGTACTATTGTAGTACTCCAAATATCATTTCATAATATCTCTGCAAACTTTTATTATACTTTTGAACCAAGTTCTAGTATATTATAAAAGGATGAGGTTTCAAAGTAAACCAATATAATCTTTCTGTAGGAAAGAAATATCTGCTATATAAGTATAAGCAGAGTATCAACATATAAATTAAAAGATGAACTTATAAGGTGATTCAATATAAACAACCCCCTTACCATAACCCCGGTTATGTAAGGTAACCACAGAGTCATATAAAAGATGACGTTACAAGGTAACTCAAAATATATCTTTCTTAGAAATATCTGCTATGCCAGAATAAGCAAGATATCATCAATTTTCATAATAGAGGAACTTGCAGGAAGAATATTGCAATTACAGTTCAAACACTTTTCAACCCTGCCAACAATGATAATGTTGCAGATAATTTCCCAATTTGGAAGATGAACTAATAAGGGAGCTTGCCGCGCCAGGAGCCACAACATTTATGATGATCAGTCGCATGTCATGCTCCCCATCATTTGTTCTCTACATGTAGAAGGAAGCACCGACGGATCGCCCGCCCTCTGGAACCCCCCGGCCAACGGTTGGGCCATTGCTGGACCGGCGCCACTCGGCCACTTACGCGTCTCCTAGTTCAATAACATCCATGACTCCGAAACATAAAGTTCGTCCCCCTTTCCCCAAGTATAATAATTGTTGATAAGACTCCACAAAGTAGTCGTACCTAGTTGGAAAGAAAGATTCACCAATATTTCCCAAGCTGATGCTTGTTAATGGATATAAACTTGTTCCATTAATCTTACCCCTCGAGTATTGAGGAGGTAACCAAAAAGACTCATATTCATATTTGAAAAGAATCAAGATGTGAGTGACCAGATAGTTTAGCAAGTATAGGACCGGGCAGTCCAATAAATAACATCTCTCAAGTGAGGTCCCCTTATATATTTTTGGAAGTTGAGCGAGTATTTAAATCTTCTTTAAGATAGATTTAAATGAAAATAAAGTTTGGGAACCTCCCCTCGATAAAAATAGTCATAAAATACTCGGAAATATTTTACACCATATCTGAAGGTGAAAGATAATCTTTGAATAATATGAATTATTATAAAAAGACTTCAAAATAATTTAATTAAATATTCCAAGAATATTTATTAAGTCAATAATAATTACGGAATATTATTAAATCATAATATTGCTCGTAAGTAATCTTCGAATGATGATGAAGTAACAAAAAGAATCGCTTTGATGAATAGCAACCAAGTTGCGAGGGAAAAGAGTAATATCAACAGATTTATGACCGGGCAGTCAAATAAAATAAATAACAGCTCTCGAGTACAGCTCCCTTATATTTAAAAGTTCTGAGCGAGTGTTTAAGTCTTCCTATAAGATAGACCTTAAATGGAAAATAGAGTTTTGAGAACCTTTCCTCGATAAAATAAACATAATAAGACTCAGAAATATTTTACATGATATTTGAAGATCAGAATAATATTTGAATAAGATAAATCATTTTTAAAATTAGTTGAAATAATTAAATAAATATTCAAAGAATATTTATTAATTCATAGATAATTAAATAATATTCTTAGTATAAAATATTGCTCATAAATAACTCTCGAATGAATATATAAAATATTCACCAAATAAACAATTCCTCGAGTAAATATTCAAAATAATATTTGAATCAATCCTCAAATGAATATCTAAAGTAATATTCAAATAAAGAAATCCTCGCATGAATATAAAATAAATAAATAAATTCTTAAATGAATATCCCAAAATAATATTCATTAAATAAATCCTTAAATGAATATTCAAAATAATATTCACTTAATAAATAACTGCAAATGAATATTCAAAAATAATATTCATTTAATATATCTAAACTTTAAATGAATATCCAAAAATAATATTCATTTAATATATAACAATTGAATAACATTATTTAATATCTAGATCAGAAAAGAATGCCCAAGATATATAAAAAATATCTCGACTCCCGGTCTATGGATGGAGAATAAGAATCATACGCCCGACACTAAGGGCATTTGCAAAAAACCCGGCTTATAACTAATATCCCATATCTAGTTGATAAGCCAAATATCAATCATATCCAAATAATAACCTTCGAATGAGGTAATATTCAAGTAACATTTCTCGAATCATTTCTGAGTAATTAATACTTTTTGAAAATATAAATAATGATTATTAATATTATTCCTCAATTCAGATAATAATCTGTCGTTGGAATCCTTCCGGGTTTCCACGACTATCCTTATATGTCAGAATACCGACTCCCGGTCTAGAGTCAAAACAATAAATATGTTCTTATCTATAGAGCCACAAGGTATACCGGTTTATAAATACTTTCCCTCAAAGCTCATACATAAACCGAAAGTCAAATTTACGCTATAAGCATATATCGCAAAACTATGCAATTCAATATATGCCAAAAGCAGTATTATACAACAATACTTCAAAGTATCGAAATAGGAAACTTGCCTGACGCTCAAGAAGTGGTAGGGCTCGTGACGATGTCGGGCAATCTAGACAAAGCCAAAAAGAAAACGTACGATTATTCCCCTAGATAATCCACTTAATATCTAAAGCATAAACACGTACGCGAATCACAACCAAGACATTACTAACTAGTTTTAGGCTCATACTAAGTCCATGTCAATCGATAAATACTTAGGTCGAAGGTTCGTTTTAGAAATCGAATCTCGTTCGCCCGTTTCACTAAGTGGTTTACAAGGTTATAATCAAGTGTTCCTCTAAAGGGTTCCTTCGCACTTAACCTTGATTCAAACATTTTTATAAAATCCAAAAATAATCTTTTTGACACGAGGTCTTCTCTTATATCTTCATTATGACCTCTAGTATTTAAGTACTAAGATTCGTAACCAAATTACTCGTTTTAAAGGGGTTCAATTGAAGTTACGAACTCAAGCGTAGACTTACGAACTACTTTTACGGATTTTACCATAACGCCTAAGCCGTAAGTCAAAATGCTACGATTCTTGCGCCAAAACGATCTATGACTCGATATCTTCGAATACATGTCATATACTCAATAAGTTCAGAAGGTTACATCTACTGTTATGAATGGTTTTTAAGGGTCAAAGAAATTTCACCATTACGACGGCTATAACTCGGATATTTCCAAAATTAAAATCCTCCAAATAATCATCCAATCCACCACCAACACTCATGGACACTATTCATTGTCTCTCTCACTGTCTAAACAGGTCTTGGAGCTGTGCAACATATTTTAACATCTAACAAAACTCTTACATAGCTCTAGTGCTCTAAACATGCATATAACTCAAAAACTCATCCAAAAATCCATTAAAACTCATGATTCAACAAAGGGGTTTCAAAGATTATACCTTGGTTTGAAGTTCAAGGATGATAATAAGGCCTCACAACTCTTGATAATTGCTTAGAACATCATTTGGAAGCCATAGAATCAAGAAAGCAAAACATGAAAATCAAAAGTTACTATTCCTCATCAATCTTGTAAAAATCATATAAAATCAAAAACTAAGAGTTTGGTTCTAAAATTTTTACCACACCTTCTACTCTTCAAAGGCTTTCTTTTGAGCTATAGAACACAAGAATCCAACCATGGGAGCTAGGGTTTTCAGCCCCATCTTGCTACTGTTCAGAACCTGGACAGTTTTGGTCCTCCAACTTTAAGCATGGATTTGACTAGGCTATACTACTTGGATTTCCATGAAATTTGGAAAGAATCTTGCCCGTGGAGTGGAGAAGCTATGGTTAAAATTTGGTGATTTGTGAAGCTCTAGATCTTGAGTTATGAATTTTTCTTTGAGGGTGTTTCTGCTAGGCAGCTTTGGATCTCTTTGTTCTTCTTTTTCTTTTTCCACCAATCTTGACTAATTCAACTCTAATTTGATGATGTTTGCAAGATAAGATCAGTTGTATAAAGTAGCTTTATGGTCCTAGATCCTTGTGCAAAGAGTATGCAAGAAGCTTGCTAGATATTTGTTTTGTTTCTTGTTTGATTTAAGTGATTTAAATCACTTAACTTCTAAATTGTTTTGATTTAACCCTTGATTAATCATTTAATCCACTTGATATAATTCTCTTGATGATCATGTAGGATATTTAATCTTGTTATGAAATCAATCCGTAACCCATGATTCGTTCGCTTTATCGCTTAATCTCGTTATAAAGTTCCAGCGGTTTCTAGAATGCTCGTTTCACTATCTCTATGGTTTTCGTTCTAAATTCTCAAATCAATTATAATAAAATTCCAAAATATTAAATCCTCAATTTCTCAAATTTAATATCTCATTTCTTGATAATACTGATATATAATTCACTGCTCGGTCAAATATTATGCCAGAATTAAAATTGGAATTTCTGAATTCCGATCATCTTTACATACACTTATTTCCTCCGTAGATTCCTAATATGACTTCGAAACATCCATACCGCGTCCCGTACATAGGGTGGCGTGAAAAGTTTTCCAACTTACAAAATCACTATTCATTCACCGAATTACTATGCACATACAGGAAACACTATGCACGTACGGGAAATACTATGCACGTACGGGAAACACTATGCACGTATGGAAAATACTATACCATCCTCATTTCCCTTCTCGGGCTCATTAACTCATTTCTTGGACGATAGATTATTATTTTCTATATCGTCAACCTTTGAATTACTCTATTCTGACCATACATATACGAATCGGGATCATCATCCATAGCAATATCCATTCACTACAATCATTGTTCTTTGGAATCACCATTCATTAATGCTCTTTAACCACAGTAAGAAAAGTTTTAATTCTACCCAAAATTCGGGTTATTACAGTCTCCCCTCCTTAAAAGGATTCCGTCCTCGGAATCAGTTTAGGAATAACTGGGGTTACTTCTATCGCATTGCACTTTCTATTTCTCAGGTGGATTCTTCCACTTCTTGATTTTTCTTCAAATCTCTCACTAGCTTGACAACCTTATCTCTTAGCGCTTGCTCTTTTCTATTCATAATTTCCACAGGTTGTCCTTCGTAGTTCAGATTCGGTTATGTATATCTATCTGCTCATACTCTGTCATTTGTCGGGCATCTATAGTATACTGATGAGGCACATACGCAAGAACCATGTTATGACCATTTTACCGGTTTGGGTGAGGCTGGCTCATAGGCCACCTTCCTGACGCGTTTAAACTCTCAGATGGCCCAATGAATCTTGGGCTAAACTTCCTTTCATTCTAATCTTGTTAATTCCTTCCACGAGGATACCTTTTCTCATTACAAATCTCGAACCTCATATTCTTTATCTTGTTTGCACAGTAATACATCAACAAAAACTTGCTTGTCATAACCCTCTATTAATTCTAGATATTTCCCAATTCCATTGTATAAATGTCAACTCTATTGTCGACGGGGTACTCCGTATTAAAACTAGTTCGAGTATTCTAGCAATCGATTCGATTAACTCTTGATGTCTAGTAACGAGCTCGTCGGCCATCACTATTTTGGCCTCGCTATCTCATTGTTATCTACTATCACCCCCGGTGTTCCAACCTCTTCTTTAATCATCTCACAGAATGCCAATCTACCTCCTGTGTTCGTTCAGTCATTCTCTATTATCTCATCTCTTCTCCTTTCTGAAAGAAATGCGAATCTCTTGGGAAATTTGTTTGCGGGGAACGTTGTCTGGTTCGAGGACTCTTAATCCTTTTATCACAACTCATAATCTTCATATACACACAAGCACACATTTTTTCAGATCTGATAGGTCTGAAAGTCGATCATGTTTGATCCTTTTTGATTTCGCACCTTTCCTTCATATATACGATGTTTCGATATATTTAGGGCGAAAGCTATCTCAGATAACTCACAACCAATTCATTAAATTCCATAAAAGTTGTGGGTGCAATAGTCAACCCAAAATGACATCACTTACAATTTCATAGTGTCTATACCTAGTGCGAATCGCAATCTTGGGTATATCTTCGATTTTTAACTTCCAACCGGTGATGTCCAATTTCCTAATAAGTTTGGAAAATACACAGTGTCCCTGGGTTGCTCAAACAATCTTATACAATAGTACCTGTACTCAATGTTGACTCATTCAACTCTCGAGGTTCGATGCATAATCTTGTGCTAACATATTTCTTTCTTACAACACACTGGTTCTTCACGGTGGCATACTGAGTCTTATTGCACTCTTATTCAACAATCCTCGCATCTGAGTTGCTAATTCTTTTATTCCTACTGGGCTAACGGGAGATGCAACACTAGGCTCTGAATACTCGATATTCATTATTATGTCATCCAAATCGATATCTGGTAGCTTATTAAAACCTTGTACAACCTCCCAAAATCATTATAATTATACTTGGTGTCTCTTTCCTCGGGGTCAACCACATGAGCTAATCAAGCCTCATATTTCTGGCATCATAATCTCTTAATCGGAACTAGATTCCAAAATCTCTAACTCCGTCTTTATCCTTAAATTATTTCCCTCATAATCAATTTGGCTCCATTGGGTATCAACTAATCCATCATTATTATAATATCAATTTCTCCATAATTCGAAAGGAATCAAATCTCTCGATCGAGTGGTACTCTGGGTAGGTTCTCTGGAATACATTCCCAAACTCTTCAATCACTGGGATTTATCGTTGGCTAGGTGTTTTTCTCTTGGTATCAACCACAGAAGCTAGATAAGCCATACATCCATCCCATAGTAACTTGTTGGCTCGCATTATTGCAAGGACTTCAAAATTTACTTCTGTCCTTAAAGGACCACTCCCCTTTAAGGGCAATCATAAATTTCACTCCAACATCGCCACGCAATTCTGGGTTCGTTGTTTTAGCTTTAGTCGAAACCTACGGGCTCATTTCTCTTTCATATCCCATAACTTGGCCTCATACTCTGCCATAGTCATGGTTTCTTATTTCAACACTAGAACTTTTATTTTCATCTGGATCTTTATATATTTCATAAAACATTTCTCTAAAAGCAATAATCTGAATCTCTCCCAAGTCACAACACCTTTTACCTCTAGGTTTGTCTTACCACTCTCACCAGGGATTCGCCTCTCCCTTCAGGAGATAGGCGGCGACCATCGTTTTCAGCTTTTCTGCAATACTTAGTATCACAATTGATTTCTTCATCTCTTTAAGCCAATCTTTTACCTCCATTGGGTCAGTGGTTCCATGAAATTATGTGGTAACTAACCGACTCCACTACCATTGGGGTTTCACAACACATTGCCAATCCTCTCGTATATATCGATTGACCAACTTTCCACTATCATAATATCCTTGAGAGAGAACATAAACTAATTCATCGTCATATCACCCATATTCTATTTGTCTTAGGGATCCGCTCTTGCCATAGCCTATTTTGTTGCGAATCTAATTCCTATCAGCGAATTTTGACTTATTTTACCTGGTTGGCATCCCCTTTGAAATTTAATAAAGATAACAAGAATCATGGAGCTTTAAAAGGATAGCTCTCATATCAAAGAAACATCACACATTGGTGATCATAAGGTTATGAGTTTTAAGGTAACCTTATTTGAAATGAAAAAATTTACTGAGAGATCAATATGATCATAAGAACTCAATGTTGCGTGTCTTAATTAAGACATTACTAAAGGTAATTAGCCTTCTTGTATTTCGCAACTTACAAGTGATGGCGTCCCATCAGACTTCTATCACACAGATAGATGGTCCTTGTAGCCCTTATAAGTATAGGGTTGTTCGTCTCAGTGGAAATTGATAAGTACGAAAGAAATTCCAAGTCAAGTTAATAATTATCATCATTTGACAAGTAAATTCTCAAATGGACACCTTGGATCTAAAGTAAACAGGTTCCAAGGTGCGATTTCCAAAGGAAAGATAGCCAGTAAGATACTGGTATTCAACAAGCAAGTGGTGATGTATCACCATAGGATTATTCACCATTAGAAGTGAAAGCTTGAATAACATCGTTTGACAGGGCGTTGAAAACCCAAAAGTAGGTATCGTGACAGCCTCTGGCAGAATTGAAACTAAATGTGAATTAACACAAGTGTTATAAAATAACTTCGAAGAAGGACTATTCCCTTTTTTCAAAATTCTCTCTTGGAGAGATGTCACAATAGATCATAGATTAAGAATAATCAACATAATTTGCAATTGGGGAGGGTACTTGCCAAGGTCTCTACGGATGCCTTATATTCTAGCTCCTCGGATAATCGTTTGATTCTAAAGCTTTTCTTATCCATACACCCTAAGGTGCTCGATACTTACGTCATTGCCGACTCATAATAGTCGCTAAGGTTCAACCATCGACATTTGCAATCGTAGGAAATTCTATTCAGCTCAGCACGGGCCTATCAGGCAAGCGCTCTATTCTTATAGGATGACTTCGGTACCGGTGTCGCCTATAGTAACGACGAATTCCACATGTCGAGTGAGCGATACTCCAGAACATCGTTAGAAGCCACCTGCTTAAATCCGGCCACTGGTATAGCTGCCGTTAGGCAGAATATTTTTCTTCTCGCATTAAATCATGCGTGCTACATGAGTTTATCCTTCACGGCATCACAACCTTTTTATTTAAGTCAATCCCCGACTCTCTTAGTCCATCTTGTCTCTTAAAATATATCCCGTCTTAGCGCATTCAGGTTACAATAACACTTTGCGTAGTACGTACATACACAATCTTTCTCGAGGCAATAAAATGCCTCAGCACTGTAGTAAACACCGTCCTTGGTGGAATTGCTGATCGTGAGGAATTAAACGCCATAGATAAGGCAATGCCTTTACGGGTTAGGGTAACTAGGTACCCTTAATCATATACGAAGGTCGATCGTCTCAGTTCTCACGTATGCTTCCTCTTAAGCGCACTGCAATAAACTACGAGTAACAGGTCTCGTTCTGGTCGAATTAATCCACCGATATTGGCTATACTGCCTCTACCTCCTCTGCTTTTGGGGCTCTACCCCATACTCTTCGTCATACCTCTTGATGAATCATAATTGACTCCCAATTTTTATTTCGTCACTTATTTGATCTTTGAGGATTCGTCTGGTCCTATCATAAGACCTCAAGTAACATACTACATCTTTATCAATCGACACATTCTCTATAAGTTTCTTTCCTTGACCCATCCTAGGGTCTTCTCTAGATCCTCCTATGGATATCCCTTTTATAGGGTCTCCATCCGTCTCAAGGAGCGCATCATCAAATGCCTACTCGAAGGCCTCGGGATCTGGTACCTCAGACTCCCATCCATCTATAAATCAAACAAATCAGGGTTTCTAACCATAACGTCCTAAGTATGGTTTCCCAAAAGAAGTCCCCTCTCGGGCTTCATCTCCAATAGTCAGGGTCATGTCCTTCAACCCGACTATGAACTCTACTTGAGCTCTAGGTATTCTCATTATCCCTAAGGGTATTGTAAGACTCGATCTCCTATCGTTTCTGAGGACTGTAACCTAACTCTCTTATACCATTTCTGTAATAGCCCCAAATCCGGGGTCTGGGATTTAGAGTAGTCATGATCCATTTACTCCTTGTCTTACCTGTATTACTTACAATGCACATATTTCAATGGCTTATGACCCCACAATATATATATCTCTCTCTCACACACACACAGGTTAGAGTCTCAGAAACGATACTATACAACAACTGCGGAATAAACAACTTTTATTACAATACCCAATTATCTTACAAAATCTGTTATTGAAACAATATATAGGAAATGTTACAATTCCAACTCTAACTTCTGATGATTACAATCTTCTCCTACCATTCATATCTATACATAATTTAAATGCAGCCAGCTGCAGCCTGATCCGACTGGTTCGTACTACTCTTCGGGATCACTGGTGCCCATGACATCCTGCTTCACTGCTCTATAATATATATAAAACAATAGCAAGAGTGAGCAAATAGCTCAGCAAGGTAACGAAAACATGGCATAACTCTGCCTATGACTTAACCCAGAATAAGGCGGGTATAAGACAATAATTGTCAAAATATCTCTTTACCGAAAGTATTTCTTTATCAGAATATATTCCAAAAATAGTACTATTGTAGTACTCCAAATATCATTTCATAATATCTCTACAAACTTTTATTATACTATTGAACCAAGTTCTAGTATATTATAAAAGGATGAGGTTTCAAAGTAAACCAATATAATCTTTCTGTAGGAAAGAAATATCTGCTATATAAGTATAAGCAGAGTATCAACATAAAATTAAAAGATGAACTTATAAGGTGATTCAATATAAACAACCCCCTTACCATAACCCCGGTTATGTAAGGTAACCACAGAGTCATATAAAAGATGACGTTACAAGGTAACTCAAAATATATCTTTCTTAGAAATATCTGCTATGCCAGAATAAGCAAGATATCATCAATTTTCATAATAGAGGAACTTGCAGGAAGAATATTGCAATTACAGTTCAAACACTTTTCAACCCTGCCAACAATGATAATGTTGCAGATAATTTCCCAATTTGGAAGATGAACTAATACGGGAGCTTGCCGTGCCAGGAGCCACAACATTTACGATGATCAGTCGCATGTCATGCTCCCCATCATTTGTTCTCTACATGTAGAAGGAAGCACCGACGGATCGCCCGCCCTCTGGAACCCCCCGGCCAACGGTTGGGCCATTGCTGGACCGGCGCCACTCGGCCACTTACGCGTCTCCTAGTTCAATAACATCCATGACTCCGAAACATAAAGTTCGTCCCCCTTTCCCCAAGTATAATACTTGTTGATAAGACTCCACAAAGTAGTCGTACCTAGTTGGAAAGAAAGATTCACCAATATTTCCCAAGCTGATGCTTGTTAATGGATATAAACTTGTTCCATTAATCTTACCCCTCGAGTGTTGAGGAGGTAACCAAAAAGACTCATATTCATATTTGAAAAGAATCAAGATGTGAGTGACCAGATAGTTTAGCAAGTATAGGACCGGGCAGTCCAATAAATAACATCTCTCAAGTGAGGTCCCCTTATATATTTTTGGAAGTTGAGCGAGTATTTAAATCTTCTTTAAGATAGATTTAAATGAAAATAAAGTTTGGGAACCTCCCCTCGATAAAAATAGTCATAAAATACTCCGAAATATTTTATACCATATCTGAAGGTGAAAGATAATCTTTGAATAATATGAATTATTATAAAAAGACTTCAAAATAATTTAATTAAATATTCCAAGAATATTTATTAAGTCAATAATAATTACGGAATATTATTAAATCATAATATTGCTCGTAAGTAATCTTCGAATGATGATGAAGTAACAAAAAGAATCGCTTTGATGAATAGCAACCAAGTTGCGAGGGAAAAGAGTAATATCAACAGATTTATGACCGGGCAGTCAAATAAAATAAATAACAGCTCTCGAGTACAGCTCCCTTATATTTGAAAGTTCTGAGCGAGTGTTTAAGTCTTCCTATAAGATAGACCTTAAACGGAAAATAGAGTTTTGAGAACCTTTCCTCGATAAAATAAACATAATAAGACTCAGAAATATTTTACATGATATTTGAAGATCAGAATAATATTTGAATAAGATAAATCATTTTTAAAATTAGTTGAAATAATTAAATAAATATTCAAAGAATATTTATTAATACATAGATAATTAAATAATATTCTTAGTATAAAATATTGCTCATAAATAACTCTCGAATGAATATATAAAATATTCACCAAATAAACAATTCCTCGAGTAAATATTCAAAATAATATTTGAATCAATCCTCAAATGAATATCTAAAGTAATATTCAAATAAACAAATCCTCGCATGAATATAAAATAAATAAATAAATTCTTAAATGAATATCCCAAAATAATATTCATTAAATAAATCCTTAAATGAATATTCAAAATAATATTCACTTAATAAATAACTGTAAATGAATATTCAAAAATAATATTCATTTAATATATCTAAACTTTAAATGAATATACAAAAATAATATTCATTTAATATATAACAATTGAATAACATTATTCAATATCTAGATCAGAAAAGAATGCCCAAGATATATAAAAAATATCTCGACTCCCGGTCTATGGATGGAGAATAAGAATCAGACGCCCGACACTAAGGGCATTTGCAAAAAACCCGGCTTATAACTAATATCCCATATCTAGTTGATAAGCCAAATATCAATCATATCCAAATAATAACCTTCGAATGAGGTAATATTCAAGTAACATTTCTCGAATCATTTCTGAATAATTAATACTTTTTGAAAATATAAATAATGATTATTAATATTATTCCTCAATTCAGATAATAATCTGTCGTTGGAATCCTTCCGGGTTTCCACGACTATCCTTATATGTCAGAATACCGACTCCCGGTCTAGAGTCAAAACAATAAATATGCTCGTATCTATAGAGCCACAAGGTATACTGGTTTATAAATACTTTACCTCAAAGCTCGTACATAAACCGAAAGTCAAATTTACGCTATAAGCATATATCGCAAAACTATGCAATTCAATATATGCCAAAAGCAGTATTATACAACAATACTTCAAAGTATCGAAATAGGAAACTTGCCTGATGCTCGAGAAGTGGTAGGGCTCGTGACGATGTCGGGCAATCTAGACAAAGCCAAAAAGAAAACGTACGATTATTCCCCTAGATAATCCACTTAATATCTAAAGCATAAACACGTACGCGAATCACAACCAAGACATTACTAACTCGTTTTAGGCTCATACTAAGTCCATGTCAATCGACAAATACTTAGGTCGAAGGTTCATTTTAGAAATCGAATCTCGTTCGCCCGTTTCACTAAGTGGTTTACAAGGTTATAATCAAGTGTTCCTCTAAAGGGTTCCTTCGCACTTAACCTTGATTCAAACATTTTTATAAAATCCAAAAATAATCTTTTTGACACGAGGTCTTCTCTTATATCTTCATTATGACCTCTAGTATTTAAGTACTAAGATTTGTAACCAAATTACCCGTTTTAAAGGGGTTCAATTGAAGTTACGAACTCAAGCGTAGACTTACGAACTACTTTTACGGATTTTACCATAACGCCTAAGCCGTAAGTCAAAATGCTACGATTCTTGCGCCAAAACGATCTATGACTCGATATCTTCGAATACATGTCATATACTCAATAAGTTCAGAAGGTTACATCTACTGTTATGAATGGTTTTTAAGGGTCAAAGAAATTTCACCATTACGACGGCTATAACTCGGATATTTCCAAAATTAAAATCCTCCAAATAATCATCCAATCCACCACCAACACTCATGGACACTATTCATTGTCTCCCTCACTGTCTAAACAGGTCTTGGAGCTGTGCAACATATTTTAACATCTAACAAAACTCTTACATAGCTCTAGTGCTCTAAACATGCATATAACTCAAAAACTCATCCAAAAATCCATTAAAACTCATGATTCAACAAAGGGGTTTCAAAGATTATACCTTGGTTTGAAGTTCAAGGATGATAATAAGGCCTCACAACTCTTGATAATTGCTTAGAACATCATTTGGAAGCCATAGAATCAAGAAAGCAAAACATGAAAATCAAAAGTTACTATTCCTCATCAATCTTGTAAAAATCATATAAAATCAAAAACTAAGAGTTTGGTTCTAAACTTTTTACCACACCTTCTACTCTTCAAGGGCTTTCTTTTGAGCTATAGAACACAAGAATCCAACCATGGGAGCTAGGGTTTTCAGCCCCATCTTGCTACTGTTCAGAACCTGGACAGTTTTGGTCCTCCAACTTTAAGCATGGATTTGACTAGGCTATACTACTTGGATTTCCATGAAATTTGGAACGAATCTTGCCCATGGAGTGGAGAAGCTATGGTTAAAATTTGGTGATTTGTGAAGCTCTAGATCTTGAGTTATGAATTTTTCTTTGAGGGTGTTTCTGCTAGGCAGCTTTGGATCTCTTTGTTCTTCTTTTTCTTTTTCCACCAATCTTGACTAATTCAACTCTAATTTGATGATGTTTGCAAGATAAGATCAGTTGTATAAAGTAGCTTTATGGTCCTAGATCCTTGTGCAAAGAGTATGCAAGAAGCTTGCTAGATATTTGTTTTGTTTCTTGTTTGATTTAAGTGATTTAAATCACTTAACTTCTAAATTGTTTTGATTTAACCCTTGATTAATCATTTAATCCACTTGATATAATTCTCTTGATGATCATGTAGGATATTTAATCTTGTTATGAAATCAATCCGTAACCCATGATTCGTTCGCTTTATCGCTTAATCTCGTTATAAAGTTCCAGCGGTTTCTAGAATGCTCGTTTCACTATCTCTATGGTTTTCGTTCTAAATTCTCAAATCAATTATAATAAAATTCCAAAATATTAAATCCTCAATTTCTCAAATTTAATATCTCATTTCTTGATAATACTGATATATAATTCACTGCTCGGTCAAATATTATGCCAGAATTAAATTTGGAATTTCTGAATTCCGATCATCTTTACATACACTTATTTCCTCCGTAGATTCCTAATATGACTTCGAAACATCCATACCGCGTCCCGTACATAGGGTGGCGTGAAAAGTTTTCCAACTTACAAAATCACTATTCATTCACCGAATTACTATGCACGTACAGGAAACACTATGCACGTACGGGAAACACTATGCACGTACGGGAAATACTATGCACGTATGGAAAATACTATACCATCCTCATTTCCCTTCTCGGGCTCATTAACTCATTTCTTGGACGATAGATTATTCTTTTCTATATCGTCAACCTTTGAATTACTCTATTCTGACCATACATATACGAATCGGGATCATCATCCATAGCAATATCCATTCACTACAATCATTGTTCTTTGGAATCACCATTCATTAATGCTCTTTAACCACAATAAGAAAAGTTTTAATTCTACCCAAAATTCGGGTTATTACAATCGTTGCTAGAGAAGTATACTTGGGAAGTATAGCTTAGAGAGCAAGTTCAGAAACAGGAGTTCAGCACGCCATTTGTCAACAGCTGGGTATTAAGGGAGATATATTATTGTATCTTGTAATTGGTTTTATTTCAGTGATCAATAATATATTCTCTTACCAAGTTGGTAAGGGACCAGGACGTAGACCATAGGGGTTAGGGGTCGAACCTGGCTAAAAGTCTCTGTGTTCTTTATTTTCTGCTCTTTACTTACTGCTTGTATTTGGCTTACTGTTTCTGCACTTTACTGTACTGATTATCTGTGCATTCAGCATACCATTTGTCTCTGCATAAAACGAAATCAGTAAGCTGTTTCTGGTAATTTCTAAAATCGGTTTTAGTTAAACATAGTTAGCCATTTACACCTATTCACCCCCCTCTAGTTGTGCATTTTCATTTATGTGGATATGATTGATTATGCTTGTTTATCTTGAATCTGTTTTATATCAAAATGTACTAATATGCAGGGATTTAGGGGGAGCTTTCTTATTCTCCTAAATAGTGTGTAATCATCAAAAAGGGGGAGATTGATACTCCTATGGTTTTGATGATCACATTCAGCAAGCTATTTGCTTGTAGTTTGATATAAAACATTATGTTATGGTTGTACTAACTTGGTTTTGAAGGGAATATTAAGTTTACAGAGAATATATATTCAGCAAGCCATTTGGTGTTACAACAGAGACAGTTTGGCAAGCCATTTGCACTGACAGACACAAACAGCAAGCCATTTGCAAACTGCCAGAAATCCTGAAGATATATATCAAGTCAAATTCTCATGGATGTAATTCAGGAAATATATTGTGAGGATTCTTTATTATATAATATGTACACAATATATTCTAGAGCTCAAATCTTTTCAAATATCTTTCTTTAAATTATTTTATAAAACTTATAGGAGTTTCCTTATTTAAAAGATTTTCTTTCTCTCAAATCTCCTATACGCGTTTTATATCCATACAATTCAGAAGGGTTAAGCTTTCATCGATTTCTTTCTCTCAAACCCTCTGTCTAACGTTCACAAGAACGTTTGTAAAATCTCTAACCAATTGAAATCTATGTTATGGTTGTACTAACTTGGTTTTGCAGGGTATATTAAGTTTACAGAGAATATATATTCAACAAGCCATTTGGTGTTACAACAGAGACAGTTTGGCAAGCCATTTGCACTGACAGACACAAACAGTAAGCCATTTGCAAACTGCCAGAAATCCTGAAGATATATATCAAGTCAAATTCTCATGGATGTAATTCAGGAAATATATTGTGAGGATTCTTTATTATATAATACGTACACAATATATTCTAGAGCTCAAATCTTTTCAAATATCTTTCTTTAAATTATTTTATAAAACTTATAGGAGTTTCCTTATTTAAAAGATTTTCTTTCTCTCAAATCTCCTATACGCGTTTTATATCCATACAATTCAGAAGGGTTAAGCTTTCATCGATTTCTTTCTCTCAAACCCTCTGTCTAACGTTCACAAGAACGTTTTTAAAATCTCTAACCAATTGAACGTTGGAAATTGATTATAATCGTTCGAATAATTGGTGATTGATTTTCTGAACGTTGGTGTGAAGCTTTATAAACCTGATTCTTGTGTTCATTCGTCTCTAACAATCTAGAGAAAAATATTCAAGCACACAAGAACACAAACAACTTAGTTTTTCATTGCTATATCTTTCGTTCTCTCGAGCTCTTAATATATTATATACGTGCTATATCTTAAAGAGGTCATAGTTTGAGTTGTATTCATCTATTGATTGTATTGTTCGAATTGTAAGGTTTAGTTGTTGGACAAGTTGGCTTGGGAACTAGGGTTTGGTGATCGTTGCTAGAGAAGTATACTTGGGAAGTATAGCTTAGAGAGCAAGTTCAAAAACAGGAGTTCAGCACGCCATTTGTCAACAGCTGGGTATTAAGGGAGATATATTATTGTATCTTGTAATTGGTTTTATTTCAGTGATCAATAATATATTCTCTTACCAAGTTGGTAAGGGACCAGGACGTAGACCATAGGGGTTAGGGGTCGAACCTGGCTAAAAGTCTCTGTGTTCTTTATTTTCTGCTCTTTACTTACTGCTTATATTTGGCTTACTGTTTCTGCACTTTACTGTACTGATTATCTGTGCATTCAACATACCATTTGTCTCTGCATAAAATGAAATCAGTAAGCTGTTTCTGGTAATTTCTAAAATCGGTTTTAGTTAAACATAGTTAGCCATTTACACCTATTCATCCCCCTCTAGGTGTGCATTTTCATTTGGTATCAGAGCTTTGGTATACTAACAATTCTGTAACAGGAAAGTATTCGATCATAATGGCTGAAAACTATCCCGAAGGAAAATCTGATTTTAGGCCTCCACTTCTTCATGGCACACACAACTACCACTGGTGGAAAAGCAGCATGGAAACTCACTTATCCAAAGATCCATTAGTTCTGAGAGTTGTGCAAAAAGGTCCATATGTCTTTCTTGATAAGGATGGCAAGCCAAAGGATGTTGATGATCTCACTCCAGACGAATTAATCAAACTTGGCTACAATGGAAAGGCTAGGAGTTCTCTTATGAATGGTTTGAACCAGGCTGAATATGATAAAGTATCTTCACTCAAATCATCAAAAGAAATGTGGGATGCTTTGGAGACTTATCATGAAGGTTCGAAATCTCTAAAGAAGGTGAAACTTAGCAAGCTAATGAATGACTTTGGAAACTTCAAGCTTAATGAAGGTGAAACTATCAAGGATAGTCAAGCACGGTTTCAAGTTACTATTAACTCACTGAAGAGGCTTGGAAAATCTATACCACAAGATGAAATCAATATGAAGGTCTTAAGTGCAGTACCATTTATCTACGAAGCCAAAGTTACTGCTTTGGAATCCTCACCACTTATTGATACTATGGATCACTTGGCTGTATTTGCTGAGCTAGAGCAATTTGAAAGCAAGATAAATGGAAATCAGGTGGGAAGTTCAAGTGTTAAAGCTCCAACAGAAAAGATGAAGAATATGGCTCTCCATTCTAAAGACAGCAAGCCAATTGACTTTAATGGTGAATCTGATTCAGATGAGGAACTTGCACTTATTTCAAAGAAGATCAAGAGGCTGATAGAAAAGAAGAATATGATGAAAAGGGAAAGAGGTGGCTACTACAACAACAAGAAAGGCTCAAAAGACTCTAAGGAGGAAACTTGTTTCGAATGTGGCAAGCCAGGTCATTATAAAAGGAACTGGTACAAACTGAAGTCAAAACAGCCTACTGTTTTCAAGGATAAGAAGAAATCAAAGGCTCTACTGACTTAGAGTGATGATGATTCAGATTCCAGTGATGACTCAAGTGAAGAAATGGTGAACTTAGCTCTTGTTGGAATTGAAGATGAATCTACTCAAGGAAATTCAGAAGGAGTGTATGCTGAAACTGATTCTGAAGAGGATTCTAGTGAGGTAAACTCTTCTAATGATTACATTTCTTCAGATGATACATTGTTAGATTCACTAACCATGCAGGAACAAAATAGTGTTACAATTGAAGAACACATGGCACTAAAGGCTGAAATCAGCAAGCTGACTGATAAGAATGCCTATTTATCCAAAATGGTAAAAGATCTGTTGCCAAAAATGGAAGAATGGGATTCAACTTCATTCAGTAAAGCTACAGAGATCAAGGAACTAAATACTAAGAACAGACATTTAGAGGCTAATGTCAAGTTACTTGAGAAGAGAAACAAGACCTTGACTGAAGAAATCAAAGAGCTAAGGTCTGATGTCAAAACTAAAGCTAAAGCATTGGAATCATACAAAATGAAGGAATCTAGTCAAGCCGAATCCTCAAAAACTGCTGAAAAGAGAGTCCAGCAAGCTGAACTCATCAAATAGCAAGCTGAAGTGATCACCCTCCTAGAAACAGAAGTTAAAGATCTCAAGAAGGGCATGGAAACTTTTGTTCAAGGTGAAGACACTTTAAAAACAATGATGAAGAAGGCAAATGTACCTTTGGTCAGAGAAGGTGTTGGTCTAAACTTCAACAAGAAAGATAAGGTGCTCAAATATGATGGAAGGAATGGCATTCCCTACAATTATGCTATGCCTTGGAAGACATGCAACAAATGTGGTGGAAAAGGACATCTGGAAAAAAATTGTGTGGTTCAAGTATATCATAAGACGAAAACAACATACCAGAATGGATCAGGCAGACAGAAAACAGCTTACCAGAATGGACCAGACAGGAGACAAACAACATACCAGAATGCTTCTGGCAGAAGACAAACAGCTTACCAACAGAATGATCAGTCCCCAAAAGTGGTCCAAATGTGGATCAAGAAATCTGATTTAAATGCTTTATATATTCTTGCTACTAACCAACCTGGACCCAAACCTATATGGGTACCAAAACATTGAGGTATTTTTGTTTGTTTTGTAGATGTGCCTTGCTGCTAAGGTCAAGTCAAAGCAATTGATCTCAGATAGTGGATGCACAAGACATATGTGTGGAGACAAATCTCAGTTTATGAATCTCAAAATGAAAAAGGGTGGAAGAGTGACAATTGGGAATAGCAAAACTCTTCAAATCCTTGGTACCGGTTCTATTGGTAATAGTAATATTTCAATTGATAAAGTTCAATATGTCAAAGGTCTTACTTATAATTTGCTGAGTGTTACTCAATTATTTGATGATGGACATCATGTTGAATTGGGCATTGATAAAGCTATTATTACTATTGGCACTAACAAATTCCCCATAGTTGCTAGAAGGGAAGGAAATATAAATGTATTAGACTTTGATATGCAGGAAACAGCATGTTGTTTGGCTGCAATGGATAATGACCCATTTATTTGGCATAGATGATTGGGACATGCACACATGGATTTGCTCAGAAAGTTATCAAGCAAGAAACTAGTGAGAGGGTTGCCCAAACTAAAGTATGTCAAAACAGAAGTATGTTCAGCTTGCCAATTGGGAAAACATCTTCGAAGTACTCACAAATCAAAGAAAATGGTATCTACTTCTAAACCCTTAGAGCTTCTGCATTTGGACTTATTTGGTCCAGAAGCTTACAAGAGTATTGGAGGTAAACAATATGGTTTTGTGATTGTAGATGATTATTCTAGATTTACATGGGTGTTATTTCTTCGTATTAAAGATTGTGCTTTTGATGAGTTTAAGAAACTAATCAAATTACTTGAGAACAAGTTGAATACAAGACTTGTAGGTATAAGGAGTGATAGAGGAGGTGAATTTCTCAACAAAGACTTCATTGATTATTGTGAAAAAAGAGGGATTACACATGAATTTTCTGCACCAAGGACTCCACAGCAAAACGGAGTGGTAGAAAGGAAGAACATGTCACTACAAGAAATAGCAAGGACTCTATTGCAAGAAAGCAAGCTGCCTAGAAGTTTTTGGGCAGAAGCAGTGAATACAGCATGCTATTTGTTGAACAGAGTCATAATCAGACCTATTTTGAACAAAACTCCGTATGAATTGTTGAGGAAAAAGAAACCAAACATTAGTTACTTCAAAATCTTTGGCTTAAAGTGTTTTGTGCTCAAGACAATTGATAATGATGGTAAATTCGATGCTAAATCTTATGAGGCTATTTTTCTTGGCTATTCTTTAACTAGTAGAGCATATAGAGTTTATAACTTAAATAAACATATAGTTGAAGAATCTATTGATGTTACTTTTCAAGAACCTAACAATGATCTGCCAAGAGACGAGGAAGAATTTGCAGGTGAAGCTGATAATATACAACATCAAGTTACTGGAAATCAGCAAGCCAACAATTCTACTGAAACTGGAAGTCAGCAAGCCAACAACACTACTGAGAATGGAAAACAACAAGCTGGAACTGCAAATCAGCAAGCTGAAGTGGTCAGAATCACTTCACACGAAGAAATTGCTCAACATTCTCTACCAAAGGCTACAAGGACAATAAAGAATCATCCTCCAGAACTTGTTATTGGAAATATTTCAGATGGAATCATAACAAGGAGAGGAAAAGCAAACTTTTGTGCTTATGCTGCCTTTTTAGCTCAAGAAGAACCCAAAAATATCAAGGAAGCATTAGAAGATGAAAATTGGATCATGGCAATGCAAGAGGAACTCAACCAATTCGAGAGATGTGATGTTTGGGAACTTGTAAAGCCACCAGAAGATGCTTCTATCATAGGAACCAAATGGGTGTTCAAAAACAAAGTGGATGAATTTGGAACAGTTACTCGAAATAAGGCAAGGCTCGTGGCTCAAGGCTATAATCAATAAGAAGGAATTGATTTTGAAGAAACATATGCACCTGTAGCTCGTTTAGAATCAATCAGAATGCTTCTTGCCTATGCATGCTACAAGAAATTCAAGTTATATCAAATGGACGTTAAAAGCGCATTTCTAAATGGCGTGCTGGATGAGGAAGTCTATGTCAAACAGCCTCCTGGATTCGAACATGAGAAGTTTCATGACTATGTTTACAAGCTCAATAAGGCATTATATGGTTTAAGACAGGCCCCTAGAGCGTGGTATGAGAGGCTTAGTAAGTTTCTTCTCAAAAATGGATTCATTCGAGGTAATATCGATCCCACATTATTTACAAAGCAAAATGGTAAAGATATTCTTGTTGTACAAATATATGTGGATGATATTGTATTTGGTGCTACTAATGAATCTATGTGTGAGTGGTTTTCTAAGTGTATGTACAATGAATTTGACATGAGCATGATGGGGGAACTCAACTATTTCTTGGGTCTTCAAATCAAGCAAACCAATGATGGTATTTATGTGCATCAATCAAAGTATACAAAGAATCTGCTCAAAAGATTTGGTTATGAAGATGTCAAAGCAAAAACAACTCCTATGACTCAAAACAGCAAGCTGTTTGCAGATGAGAATGGTAAGGAGGTGGATGTCAAAAGGTATAGAGGTATGATTGGAAGTTTATTATATTTAACTGCCTCAAGACCTGATATCATGTATAGTGTATGTGTTTGTGCAAGGTTTCAATCCAACCCTAAAGAGTCTCACTTAAATGCGGTTAAAAGAATTTTTAAATACTTAAGTGGTACTATCAATCTTGGTTTGTTCTATCCTATCACAAATACTTTTGATCTTGTGGGGTATAGTGATGCAGATTATGCAGGGTCTCAAACTGATAGAAAGAGTACTAGTGGTGTTTGTACATTCCTTGGACAAAGCTTGGTTTCATGGCAAAGCAAAAAGCAAGCTTCTGTTGCTCTATCAACGGCCGAAGGAGAATATCTAGCAGCTGGTAGCTGTTGTTCTCAAATTTTATGGATGATTCAAACTCTAAGGGATTTTAATATCAAGTGTGGCAAGATTCCAATATATTGTGACAACACGAGTGCTATCAATATCTCCAAGAATCCTGTGAATCACTCAAGAACAAAGCATATCGACGTTCGTCATCATTTCTTGAGAGATAATGCAGCAAAAGGGAAGATTGAGTTGGTATTTGTCTCAACTGAAGTTCAACTGGCAGATATTTTCACAAAGCCATTGGCTGAAGAAAGATTTGCAGCCATACGAATGGAGCTCGACATGTGTACTGTGTAGTCAGCAAGCTGACAAGTGCAGAATGGGTAACGTTGGCTTACCATTTGTATCTGAACAGTTTATATGCCATTACCATGATTTGATTTTGTTGATTTTATTTCTCTATGCTTATTCCAGACCTGGACTAATATTCTGTTTGTTGAATTTTTTGATGGATTAAGGGGGCTAGTTTGGTCAAGATATTCGGTTTAGATTTGATGCTTGTTTATCTTGAATCTGTTTTATATCAAAATGTACTAATATGCAGGGATTTAGGGGGAGTTCTTATTTCTCCTAAATATTGTGTAATCATCAAAAAGGGGAGATTGATACTCCTATGGTTTTGATGATCACATTCAGCAAGCTATTTACTTGTAGTTTGATATAAAACATTGTGTTATGGTTGTACTAACTTGGTTTTGCAGGGTATATTAAGTTTACAGAGAATATATATACAGCAAGCCATTTGGTGTTACAACAGAGACAGTTTGGCAAGCCATTTGCACTGACAGACACAAACAGCAAGCCATTTGCAAACTGCCAGAAATCCTGAAGACTTATATAAAGACAAATTCTCATGGATGTAATTCAGGAAATATATTGTGAGGACTACTTATTATATAATACGTACACAATATATTCTAGAGCTCAAATCTTTTTAAATATCTTTCTTTAAATCATTTTATAGAACTTATAGGAGTTTCCTTATTTAAAAGATTTTCTTTCTTTCAAATCTCCTATACGCGTTTTATATCTATACAGTTCAGAAGGGTTAAGCTTTCATCGATTTCTTTCTCTCAAACCCTCTGTCTAACGTTCACAAGAACGTTTGTAAAATCTCTAACCAATTGAACGTTGAAAATTGATTCTAATAGTTCGAATAAATTGGTGATTGATTTTCTGAACGTTGGTGTGAAGATTTATAAACTGATTCTTGTGTTCATTCGTTTCACACAATCCAGAGAACATTCAGAGAAAACTTTCAAGCACACAAGATTACAAACAACTCGGTTTTTCATTGCTATATCTTTCGTTCTCTCGAGCTCTTAATATATTATATACGTGCTATATCTTAAAGAGTTCATAGTTTGAGTTGTATTCATCTATTGATTGTATTGTTCGATTTGTAAGGTTTAGTTGTTGGACAAGTTGGCTTGGGAACTAGGGTTTGGTGATCGTTGCTAGAGAAGTATACTTGGGAAGTATAGCTTAGAGAGCAAGTTCAGAAATAGGAGTTCAGCATGCCATTTGTCAACAGCTGGGTATTAAGGGAGATATATTATTGTATCTTGTAATTGGTTTTATTTCAGTGATCAATAATATATTCTCTTACCAAGTTGGTAAGGGACCAGGACGTAGACCATAGGGGTTAGGGGTCGAACCTGGCTAAAAGTCTCTGTGTTCTTTATTTTCTGCTCTTTACTTACTGCTTGCATTTAGCTTACTGTTTCTGCACTTTACTGTACTGATTATCTGTGCATTCAGCATACCATTTGTCTCTGCATAAAACGAAATCAGTAAGCTATTTATGGTAATTTTTAAAATTGGTTTTAGTTAAACATAGTTAGCCATTTACACCTATTCACCCCCCTCTAGGTGTGCATTTTCAAACATCACTGACTTGGAAAACCAGGTGGCCATGGTAGCCCTGGAACATGGAACCACTGATGAATTCTTTAAAAGATCATTGGCAAAGCATCCTCCTGAAAACATGGCTGAACTCCAGCGAAGGGCTGACAAATATATCAAGGCTGAGGATAGCATGAAGAAAGAAGCCGCGGGAGGTAATGGCAAGGGTAACAACGACTCCAAAAAGCGAAAACAAGACCAGGAGTATGATGCTAGGGACAAGTATCCCCGTACTAGCAAAGACTCTGAGTCAACACCGAAAAAGAATATGGGACCAAGATTTTCTGACTATGCAAGATTGAATGCTCCTAGGAGTCAAATCTTGTTAGAGATCGAGAAGGATAAGGACTTCCGATGGCCGAAGCCACTCATGGGAGACCCCGTAAAGAGAAACAAGGATCAATATTGTCGGTTCCACCGAGATGTGGGGCATGATACAGATGATTGTAGGCAGTTAAAGGATGAGATTGAATTCCTTGATCCGCAAAGGAAAGCTAAATAATTTCACCAAGGGTGAAGATCGTGGAACCCAAAGAAGGGATTACGACAGGAGAGATAATGACAGAAGTGACAATAATCGTGATCATAACACACAGCCCCATGGGCCAGTTGTTAACATGATTTGGGGAGGCCCGACAGCGGCTGGAACAACTCGGAACTCTCAAAAGGCATATGCCAGGGAGGTGATGCACATCGTGGGAGAGGCCCCGAAGCGTGCAAGAACTGAAATCACAATTGGTTTCGATAATTCTGATCTTAAAGGGGTGAAGTTTCCCCATGACGACCCGTTGGTCATAACCCCTGTGATTGGAAACTCGGAAGTGAAGCGGGTCTTGATAGACAATGGAGCTTCAGTTGATATTCTGTTTCATGACGCATTCGTAAAGATGGGATACAATGATTCTCAGCTAACCCCAACAAACATGCCGATCTACGGATTTAATGGAGTTGAGTCCAAGGTTGAAGGGACTAGGAACCTAAAGAAGCTACTCAGATGTTGAATTTTCTGGTAATTAAGGTAGCCTCAACTTATAACGCACTCCTGGGAAGGACTGGACTTCATGCGTTTAAGGCTGTTGCCTCAACATATCACATGAAGATTAAGTTTCCAACCCGGAATGGGGTCGGAGAACAAAAAGGCGACCAGAAGATGGCAAGAAGTTGTTATGTATCCGCCCTAAGAGCTGATGGAGTCGGGAGGCAGGTACTCCCGATTGAAGACATGGATGTCCGTGGTGATGATGAACAACGAGGGAAGCCAGCAGAGGATTTAATCCCCGTCCTTCTGGAGCTGGGCGACCCTGAGAAGGTTACATATATAGGAGCATCTCTGAAGGAACCCCTGAAGGACGAATTGACAGCGTTCTTGCAAGAGAATAGCGATGTGTTTGCTTGGACAGCAGCGGACATGCCAAGAATTGACCCCCAACTTATAACTCATAGGTTGAACGTCGATCCTGAATGGAAGAAGATATAGCAGAAGAAGAGGAATTTTTCTCCTGAGAGGTAGGAGGCCATTAAGCAAGAAGTTGACAAACTATTTGAAGCTGTGTTTGTTGAAGAAATTCAATTCCCCGAATGGTTATCTAACCCTGTGATGGTCAAGAAGGCGAATGAAAAGTGGAGGATGTGTATAGATTTCACTGATTTGAATGATGCGTGTCCGAAGGATTGTTTTCCCCTGCCCAGGATAGACATGTTGATAGATGCCACAGCTGGACATGAGATGTTGAGTTTCATGGACGGGTTCAGCGGCTACAATCAGATTAAGATGCACAAGGATGACATCCCAAAGGTATCTTTCATAACTGACTTTGGTGTTTTCTGCTATCTTGTTATGGCTTTTGGTCTAAAGAATGCAGGCGCTACTTACCAACGACTGGTGAATATGATATTCGTCCATCTGATTGGGAAAACCATGGAGGTCTATGTTAATGACATGTTTGTCAAGAGTCTGTGTAAGGCAAACCACATTAAGCATCTCAGAGAGGCATTCGAAGTGCTGAGGCACCATAAGATGATGTTGAATCCAGCCAAGTGTGCCTTTGGAGTTGGATCAGGAAAATTTTTGGGACTGATGGTATCAAAGAGAGGCATAGAGGCCAACCTTGACAAGATCAAAGTAATTCTGGACATGGAACCACCCCGCTCTATACGAGATTTACAGAAGTTAACAGGCCGAGTTGCAGCCTTTGGGAGGTTCACTTCCAAATCTGGTGACAAGTGCTTGCCTTTCTTCCAAGCGTTGAAGAAGGTGAAAAATTTTGAGTGGACTCCTGAGAACCAAGAGGCTTTCGAACAGCTTAAAAAGTACATGGTTGAAGCCCCACTGTTGGCCAAGCCTAGTCCCGGAGAGACTCTTTATCTATACCTGGCAGTATCTGAACAAGCATTGAGTGCTGTTCTCATTCGAGAAGAGAAGAAAATTCAGAAACCTATCTACTATGTGAGCAAGGTATTGCATGGGGCTGAGTTGAATTACTCAACTATCGAGAAGTTCTCTTTGGCATTGGTAACAGCCTCGAGAAAGTTGCGACCTTATTTTCAGGCACATAAGATCCAAGTCTTGACAGACCAGCAATTGAGGAACATATTGCATAGCCCTAAGGCCAGTGGAAGGCTAATCAAGTGGGCGATTGAGTTAGGAGAATTTGATATCGCATACAAGCCTCGAACAGCCGTTAAGGCTCAGGCATTAGCTAACTACGTGGTTGAATGCACCATTAACAACCAAGAAGTCGGGGGGCAAGAGATAGTGACTACCCCTAAGAAGGAGGAAAAAGAAGATGAGCTCATACCTGATCTAAAGGAGTATTGGGTGCTCTATTTTGATGGAGCATCAAAAACAAAATCTAGTGGTGCAGGTTTTGTTTTACAAAGCCCCGATGGGTTCACAGTTGAGTACGCTTTGAAGTTGGACTTTCCTACCACCAACAACGAAGCAGAGTATGAGGCATTGATAGCCGGTTTGGGCTTGGCCAGAGTCATGAGGGTGAAGAACCTCTAAGTTTATGGAGATTCAAGACTGGTAGTCTCGCAAGTGAATGGCGAATTTGAAGCCAAGGATGAAACTATGGAAAAGTATTTGAGAGTCGTAAAGGCTGTTATCACTCAGTTTGATGAATGCTATGTGGAGCATATTCCGAGAGAAGAGAACATTAAGGCTGATGCCCTGTCCAAGTTCGCTTCTTCTGAGATAGAGAATTATGCAGGGAGTGTTTACTTCCAGGTCTTGAAGGCCCCGACCATTAACTCGAAGTTGGTGGCACCAATTGATATAGGAAGCTGCTGGATGGATCCAATCAAAGCTCACCTCGAAACCGGTTGGCTCCCTGACAATGCCTTGGAGGCACGAAAGCTGTCAGTAAGAGCATTGAGATACGCCTTGATCGAAGGCATCCTTTATAAGAGATCGTTTGTTATCCCATATTTAAAGTGTTTAAGGCCCCAAGAGGCTAAGGAAGCATTGGAAGAAGTTCATGAATGGATCTGTGGGCAACACTTGGGGGGCAGAGCCCTAGCCCACAAGATCACCCGCCTGGGATTCTATTGGCCAGAGATATTGGCAGATGCCCAGAATTATGTCAAGAAGTGTGACATATGTCAAAAGCACGCCCCTATTGTAAGGCATCCACCTGAGATGTTAACCTCAGTTAGCTCTCCCATACCGTTTGCAATGTGGGGGATGGACATACTTGGTCCTTTCCCTATGGCGTCAGCACAAAGGAAGTTTTTGATAGTGGCCATCGACTACTTTACCAAGTGGATTGAGGCTAAAACTCTAGCCAAGATAACCACTAATCAAGTTGCCCAGCTCTTTTGGGAGAACGTCATTTGTAGGTACGGAATTCCCGAATCCTTGTGACAGATAATGGGACGCAGTTCAACAATGAAGAATTTAAGAAGTACTGCGAGGAAAATGCTATTGACCTTCGTTTTACTTCAGTAGCACATCCGCAAGCTAATGGACAGACAGAGGTAGCCAATCGAATTATCCTTGATGGACTAAAGAAAAGAGTTGAACGCTCAAGAAACACTTGGGTGGATGAGTTACTGCCTATACTCTGGGCATATCGCACCACTTGTAAGGTGACAACAGGAGCAACCCCGTTTTTGCTGGCTTACGGAGCTGAGGCAGTTTTGCCCTTAGAGATCATGCATGCATCACCTCGAGTTGAGGCATATGAACAAGAGACCAATGAAGAAGGCATGAGTCTCGCACTTGATCTAATTGATGAAGTCAGGGACGAGGCAAACGCCAAGAATGTGGAGCATCAGAAGAAGGCATCCTTTTACTACAACCATAGGGTTAAGGAGAGGTTCTTCCAGCAAGGTGACTTAGTTTTGAGAAAAATAGAGGCTTCTGGAGTTGGAGCAAAAGGAAAGCTGGGCCCTAATTGGGAAGGGCCATATCGAGTCAGGAAGACATTAGGGCGAGGAGCATACAAGTTGGAGACGTCAGATGGGAATGAAGTGCCACGAACTTGGCATGCTCTGAACTTGAAGATTTTTATGTGTAAGCCTTCCTAGTAAAGACTTGGCTTTTATCTATCTATTAGGAGAAGTAGAAATAAGGTTCGATGAAACCATTCCAGGGCTTAGTACCCCGAGTAGGACAGTAGTAAATTATGTAACGGTTGAACCCGTTTCAAGTTATTAATGCAAGTTTGTTTTCCATTCTATGATTGTGTGATTTTATTTATGTGCCAAGCACCTGATGAGTGCGAGTCAAAGATGACCAAGTAACGAAAATAAAGAACACACAAATGGAAATAAAACAAGTGCATAAAGAAGCAACCCCAAGGGGCCGAATTTAGAGTTAAGTTACAAACCACAAATAAAGTTTAAGTCCCGAAGGACGCTGAATGAAAGCTGATGAAAGTACAAAGCCACAAACGGCTAACAAGGCCATGCAAGGCCACTTACTCCTCGGAGGATTCCCCTACTACTTCTTGTTCTTGCTCTCCTCCCTCCTCCTCTTCGGAGCTCTCATCATCTTCATCATTATCTTCTTCGGCCTCCGTCTCCATAGGTTGCGCCGCTCCCTTCTGCACCACGTCCCTTTCTTCTTCTGAAGTCTCAATCGAAGATACGACTCTGGCACAAAGTTGCTTTCCGGGGAAAGATTGCCTCACGGCTGCTTCCCTCTTAGACATGGCCTTTTTTCCGGCAGAATGGGAAGAAGATGATCCGGAGCTAACGGCATTGGCCGCTTTCCTCAAGCCAGAACTGGAAGGGCAGCGACTACCCTTGGAACCTGATGCGCGCTCCGTTTGATTTTCAACACCAACAGCCCAGTTAGGGCAAGGAAAGTCTGCTGGATTAACCACTGTAGGGTGCTTGTGGCTAACGGCACCAATGGCCTTGTTCCAACCGACGGACATGTTGAATGGCCGCATTTCATCATCATGCTTATCCATGAACTCGAAGAACCCATCTGAATTATGGTAGACATCAATCACTTTGTCAGCTTTGGCAGACATCTTCTTTGCCATAGAGCGAAGATTCTTTTGAAGAGAACGGCAGTTGGCCTCAGCTCGGACAGCTTTAGAGTCCAAGTCTTGCATCTGCTCTTGGAGCTTTGCCTTCTCGTTCTTCAATATGGCATTGTCATCCCTATGAGCACGACCTTGATGAGTCGCGGATCGAAGATAGGCATTGGCCTGCAACAAGGGAGTTAGAAAGACGTTTATATCAAACAAAGTAAATAAGAACATTAAGTGAACAATTTGATACCTGATGTAAGAACCCAGATTTTTCGGTAGAATTAAAACTTTTCTTATTAAGAATAAGTGTATACGTGAATAGTGTTGTCATGCGTGAATAGTGATTTTGAGGATTAAGAAAATTTTTCATGTCATCTATGTACGAGACATAGGATGGATATTTTGAAGTCATATTAGTGATCTACAGAGCAAATAAGTGTATGCAAAGACGATCAGAATTCAGAAATTCCAATTTGTATTTCGGTGTAATATTTGACCGGGCAGTGAATTATATATTATTATATTCAAGAAATGAGATATTAATTTTGAGGAATTAAGGATTTAATATGTTAGGATTTTGTTATATTTGATTTGAGGATTTAGAACGAAAACCTCTGAGACAGTGAAATGCACGTTCTAGAAACCGCTGAGTTATTAAAACGAGATTAAGCGATTGAGCGAACGAATCATGGATTAAGGATATGGTATATCAAGAGTCAAAGGAAGGATTTATTAAAAAGATTTAAGGGATTTAAATCCAAGAATTATAAAGGAGGATTAAATATATTAGTGTTATTATTAAGAAGGTTTTCGGTAAAACCCAAAGTAGAAATCCTTGAGATATTCTTTTGAACGATTAGCGAATTTGAGCAATAACCGGACAAAAGAAACAACCAGAGGAAGCAAGAGTCATGCATAAGCCACTAGAAAATATCTAGAAACCAAGTGGGCTCAAGTAACTAGCTTGGTTATGGAATGAACAAGTACTTAGCTAAATCCAACTCCAAGTTAGCTAGCAACCATTTAAAACACAACACATGTCTTGCCCAATTGCATCATCTAGTGCATCACACTCCACTAACACAACCAAGATGAGATATTATCTATCAAAGGATCACTTTATGCATTATTACCACAAAACAAATCAAGAAAACACAATCTCTCTCCATTTTCTTAAACCTGCCCAGCAAGAAGCACTATGAAATAAAAATTCATATCTCCCAATCTAGAGAGTCTAAAATCACCATATTTTAACCATAGCTTCTCCACTCCATGGACAAGGTTCGTTCAAAATTTCATTGCAATCCAAGTAGTATAACCTAGTCAAATTCATGCTCAAAGTTGGGAAACCCAATCTGACCAGTTTCTATCCAGTAGGAAAAACGGGTTCAAAACCATAGCTTCCAAGCTTCAAATTTCATGATCTATAGCTCAAAACAAAGCTTATGAAGAACCCAGGATGTGGTAAAAGTTTGAGAGCTAAACTCTTGTTTTTCGATTTTTTATGATTTTTACAAGTTGAGTGATGAATAGTGTTCTTCAAGAACTAATCTGGTTTTCTTTGATTCTTATGGTTGATTTAGCTAGCTTAAGGCCACTCAAGGATCATACAAAGCTTAGTGAGGCTAGAAAATACTCCAAGGAAGGTAGACCTCTTGAAACCCTAGCATTTGATTTGAGATTTATATATGTTTTTGATGGTTTTAGCCTCGTATGATTATAGTGGTGATTATAAGCATGATTATGTAGTTAGTTATGTGATTTAAGAAGCATGATGATTTTGAGGTTAAGATCAGTGGTTCTAGGGTTTGTTGAGATGAGAATCATGTTTATAAATTGTATTGATGCCCGGTGTGGCTTGGTGGGATGATTATGATTTTTGGAACGTCCGAATTATAGCCGTCGTAATGCCGAATTTTTGTTAACACTTAGAAACCGAGCATGGCAGTTAATATAAATTCCTGACCTTGATAATGTTATGACTTATCCTTGTATATCTCGAGCCATAGATCGTTTTGGCGTAAGAATTGAAACAATCCGACTTACGGTTTAGGAGTTATGGTCAAATTACTAAAATTGGTTCGAAACCGTAAGTAAAAGTTAGTAACTTGAATTGAACCCTCGTAAAACATGTTAATCAGTGGAGAATCTTGGTAAATAAATACTAGAGATCATATGGAAGGTATGAGAGAAAACCACATGTCAAATGGATCGTTTTCCGATTTTATAAAAATGTTCGAATCAAGGTTAAGTGCATAGGAACCCCTTAGAGCACTTGGCTATAACTTTGAGAACCACTTAGTAAAACGAGCGAACGAGATCCAATTGCTAAAACGAATCTTCGACCTAAGTATTTGTTGATTAACATGGACCTAGTACGAGCCTAAAGCAAGCTAGTAGTACTATAGTTGTGTCTCGCTTATATGTTTAAGCGTTGATGTATAAATAGAGTATCCAAGAGATTAACCTAATGTTTTCTTTGACCTTGTCTAGATTGTTCGACATTGTCACGTGCCCTACTACTTCTCGAATACCAGGCAAGTGTTCTAAACCATACTTTGTAGTATTGGTCTATATTCCTGTTTTCTAAGTATAGAGTTACACAGTTTTGCAGTTATTGCTTATATTGCCATATATATATATATATATATAGTTGGCCTTCTGATTCACATATAAGATTTAAGATGAATAGTTATGAACCGGTGGATCTTGTAGCTCTAAGTATAAGAGCATACTTCTTGTGTTCGACTCTAGACCGGGAGTCGGTATTTGGATATATGTAAATAGTCGTGGAAACCCGGAGGGATTCCAGCGGCAAAGTACTATGTACTCTGAGGAATGTTATTTAGTATTATTACTATAATTTCAAAAAGTATTTATTACTTGAGTCAGATTCAAGGATTGTTATTTGAGTATTATCTCACTTGAGGAATATTAATCAAATACTATTTCATTAAGAGTATTATTGAATATTTCACGATATACGATGCAAGGTATATGCATAGTTGTTTTGACTTAATATATTGTCATACTTGAAGTGAAATTTTTAATTAGACGACTTATAGACTAGAGGTGATCTAGTAGCTATAAGCTGGGTTTATGATAGCCCTTAGTATAGGGCATATGTTTCGACTAATTTGTTACGAACCGCGAGGCGGTATATCGTGTACGTATTACAGTTATTTTTTGAGTATTATTTATTTAGTAAATAATATTCGAGGATTATAATTACATGGAAAACATCGTTTCAAATGTTTATTTAAAGTATGATTTCATAATCATACGCGAGTTATTTATTGAAATGAATCTTAATTCGGATTTTCATTTAAAGGTTTCTAGTTATCTTTAAATGTCTATTTACTTAACGAATATTATCCTAAATATTCATTTAAAGTTTTCCTTATTATTAATAAGGGTTGTTTATTTGACGAACATTATTTCGAATATTCATTTAAAGTTAATGAATATTATTTTGGATATCCATTTAAATACTTTATCATTATTATTAAGGGCTATTTAATTGATGAATATTATTTCGAATATTCATTTAAAGGTTGTTAATTATAAATTATTTCATTATTTATTTATTAAATGAATATTATTTTGAATATTCATTTAAAGGCTTTTTGAATAATCATTTAATGATTATTTATTTAATGAATATTATTTTGAATATTCACTTCTGGGTTTAAGCGTAATTATTTTATTTAAATATATTCTTTAAACATTCTTGATTTAATAAATATTATCTGAATATTTATTAAATACTTTTAATATAGATGGAATAGTTTATGTATTTAAAAGCATATTTGACTTCAATAATTATAGAGTATATTTCTGAGTTTTATTAAAAGTATCTCGAATACTTTCGATCTTCTGGGTTTTCCCTAAATAACGTTGAGCACCTAATCTATGTTGCTTAACAACAATTTTCCAAAAGTATTATAAGGTTTCCCTGATGATCTTAAATCAACTCCTAGCCTGCAATGGCGTCGTTTTCCTTCAAAACTGGGAAATTCTATTTTACCTGACTTCTGAGTCACGAAAAATGTCGAGAACTTATTTTGAGCCCAGTTATTATGATTCAGGGGACTCTGGCTACTTCCTCAACACTCGAGGAGTAGGATTGCTGTAACAAGTGTTAATCCATTAACGAGCTACTGCTCGGGAAATATTGGTAAATTTTCCTTTCCAATTAGATACAACTACTTTGTGGAGTTGTATCAACGAGTTATTACTCGGGGAAAAGGAGGACGAACTTTACGTTTCAGAGTCATGGATTTTACTCGAACTAGGAGTATGTGTGTATGAGGCTGTGAATCAGTCCATCATTGATAATCGTGTAAGAGGCCGTGGGACGGTCCATCATTATTAAAAGGGGTCCGAGTTGCACCGGTCCCGACTATGCCCAACCGTTGGCGGGAGATCAAGAGGGCGGTAGACAAGTAAATCCGTCAGTTCTTCCATCTACATGTAGAGAAACAAAATTTGGAGATGCACAACTTATGACTGATCATCGTAAGGTTGTGACATCTGGCGCGAGATACTCCCGTATTAGTTCATCATCCAATTGCGGATATTTCTGCAACATGTACTGAAAGGTTTGCCGGTCATGTTGGCAGGGTTTTAAAAAGTGTGAAAACTGATGTTACAATAACCTTCCTTATAAATTCATCTTTTAAGTTATATGCTGATATTCTGCTTATGGTTGATATAGCAGGCATGATTTTACAAAAAGGTTATTGGTGTGTTTTGAAACCTCATCCTTTTATAAAATGCCAAAACTATTCATATTGCGATAAAGATTACAGATATATCATGAAAGATGATATTTATATATTGATTTTCTGCTTATCTTCTTTTCATAGCAGATATTTTGACGGAAAGGTCATTATTGTGATTATGAACTTATCATGTTCATTTAATGATTATTTTAATCATTATACTTTCCCTATTGAGGTTTCTTGGATACATATATTTTATTAATGATATTAAGTATCCGTGGTATTATGAAAACCCCATGTATATGATGGGAGATTTTTGTGAACACTAGTAACCACTTGCTGAGCAATTCTTTCGCTCATACTTGTTTGTTGTTTTATATATTAGCCTTTCATAAAGAGGTAAATGGATGAGAATTATCTGCATAGCTCGGAAGAAGCAGGCAGACAAGGTACCCTTATGAAGACGACGTGATCCAGAACATCTATAGCTGGAGTAAGTTAAATATGGTTTTATTAATGTGTAATATATATATCACATTGTATAGAGTAGAACTAGTTGCTGGTATACTTCTCAACGAAGCTATACTAGCGGAATAAGATTTGTAAGGCACGGTGTAATTTGATTCAATGGATGTAATGAAGTGAGTAATGTAAAGACTTTAGTTCTTGTTTCTAGCCCTATAACCTATAAGATGCTTGGTAGTTGGGGTCTCAATGATTGTATTTCAGTTATCCAATGATTACAGATGGATTAATGTTGTTAAACAGGTGAATTGTTAATGAGAATTTCCGCGTGACGACCAAATCCCTGACCCCGGATTTGGGGGTGTTACAGAAATGGTATCAGAGCTGAGCTTATAGTAAACTAGAAACGAGAGTGAGTAGGAGTGTGTATAGTTATGTGAGAACGTTAGAACTCATGTAGAGTTCATGTTGGACTATTGGATATAGTACCAACGGTTAAGTTAAGGTGTGAATGCTACGTTGAAGAATATGATGATGTAGACCTCGCTTCTTGTGGTGATGAATATCTACCAAAGAATGCTCAGAGATAAGTATTGGTCGGCAGGGGCATAGATCGCCCGAGACATGAATTTAAGATGATTTGAGGGAATTCATGGATGCAGTTATGTATTCCCCGAACTATAGGGAATTTTCAAAATGATGATGAAGTATAGAAAGTTGACATCGGATATTGTGGTAGAGAGGGTTGAGATACCGAATATGCCAGACCCCGAGGCCTCCGAGCAGACACATAATGATGTGTTCCTTGAGATGGACGCTGGCCCGATAGAGGAGGATCCAGAGGAGGATCTAGAGGAGGATCTAGAGGAGGACCTCATGGAAGGTCAAAGGAATAATCTTGTAGAGAACGAGCCTATTGATAAATATGTGATATGTTCACTTGAGGACCGATAGAATCCTTAGAGAGTGATTAAGTGACAAGACAAGAATTTGGAGTCGATTATGATTTATCAGGAGATATGATGAAGTGAATGAAGTAGAGTTTTAAGAAAAGACGAGATAGAGGTAGTATCAACTGTTGCCCACGACTGGATCGTTGTGAACTTGGCTATTGATTTGATTGGAATAAATACAAGGACAAATGAGTAGAGGACCCGGCTGGCGGCCGAGGAGGAAATTACGAGGATAGAACTGAGAAGCCGGGGTCAGATCCGGGTACTGCCGGTTTTGATGAATGACTAGTTATAAAGCAATGTTCCCTTTAAGTGGGGGGTTAAGTAAACTGACTGTTGGTAATATGGACTACTCGGATGTATATGTATCAGGAAAATGTGGCATGTTCCGTGTGAAACCTTTGATTTCCCTTCTATGGGATGTATATATGGTGTTCCCTTTCAGTGGTTGAATTTCCAACTTATGTCGATTATTCTGTTATCATGACTGCTTACGATTTTACCTGTTTGGATGTTCATAGAATTGTTCTTCAGGTTTCGAAATTGATTTCCTAGTATTACCAGTGGATAAATAGACTGGCCAAATTTCCCTGATATTGGGAAGAGATTCGACAAATTTTTGGCAAACCTTGTCTTTCTGATTATCAGGGAATGTCGCCAAAGAGAGTGAAAACTAGAGTAAACCTGGTCGATTGGTTAAGGTAACCGCCATATGGATGGGTGGACAGACCCGGATTGTTAAAATGGATTGTAGAGATAAAATGATGAAGTTGATATTGGACGATAAAGGCGAAATATAATTAAGGACCAAGACCAAATGAGGAATTTGGAGATTGACTTAAATAAAAAGGTTGGTATAAGGATGATTGAGATAGATACCGGATTTAAGCATGTATTGTCTAACAATCTTCCGGAATACCACCTATTAGAGGAATAGAATTCGCCATTATTGAGGGCGGCACCAATATTGAAGTTTTCGTGTAAAATGGAACATTTGCTGAGAGGATTGCGCCAAGTTGGATAGAACTCTTTACGATGGTAAATGCGGATGGTTGAGACTTTAGCATCTAGTACGAATCGACAATAACGTAAGTTATCAAGCACTCTAAGGTGCATCCAGAAGAAAACTTTAGAATGGAACGATTATCTATTAGATGAGCCAACATAGAAGGCATCCGTAGAGACATTGGCAGTACCCTCCCCATTTGTGAATCATTTTGATTACCTCCCCGACCTATGAATTATTTGACATCTCTCCAAGCGAGAGCTTCCTTATATGGGATATGCTTCTTCTAAAGATACATTGTTGTACTTGTGTTCATCCGTATTGGGTTTCAGTAGTGCCAGAGGCTGTCATGATACCTACTTTTAGGTTTCTGAAGCCCTGTCAAATGAAGCTATTCAAACTTCCACTTTCCTTCAATAATGGATAGTCTTAAGGTGGTACAATACCACTTGCTTGTTATAGATACCAGTATCTTCTGGTTATTCTTTCGTTTGAAATCGCACCTTAGAAATTTCTTCCAGGTGTCCCTCTGAGAATTATTTGTCGAAAGACGATAATTTATTACCTTGATTTCGAATTACTTCATATTTCTCTTCTTCCACCGAGACGAACAACCCTATTCTTATAGGGGCCACAAGGACTATCTGTCTATGTGATAGAAGTCTGATGGGACACCATCTCTTGTGTGTTGTGAAATACAAGAAGGCTAATTACCTTTAGTAATGTCTTAACTGAGGCACGCAACGTTAGTTCTTTTGATTATATTGATCTACTTGGTAAATTCTCTTATCTCAAATAAGATTTGCTTTAAAATTCATAATCTTATGATCACCATGGTGTGACATTTGTCTAGATATGGCAGCTATTTTTTTCATAGCTCCATGATTCTTGTTATCTTTAATGAATTCCAAGGGGATGCCAACCAGGTCAGATAAGCGAAATTCGTTAATATAGATTAGATTCGCAATGGAATCGCCGAGGATAAGAGCGAGTCCCAAAACGATTAGTATACCAGCGACATATCGATAGAATCAGTTTACTCCTCCTCAAGGAGATTATACGAATAAAAATTGGGTCAAACTATATCTGAAAGGAATGACGAAGTAATGGGAAACTTCAGTGACAGCGGTGCCCGATAGAGGCACCATAGTTGGATTGGGATTATGGAAAAGTTGTTTATGAACAGACGCTAGTTCTGAAATTGCAGAATAAGTGTTGAGGTGAAGGGTTAAAGAACCCTGACAATTGACAAGTTCGATAAGTATTCCAATGAATCTACCTAGATTACCATCAGACCGGGAAATAGAAACTGTTATGGATTAACCCTAGTAGAAAGGAAAGAGTAGCGAATCAGTGACAAATGATGGGCAAGAGTATGATAAGACCCAGTGCATCACCGTGGGGAGCCTCGGTGTTGGTTGTGAAAATGAAATGATATGTATTTTCCGAGATTGAATTGAGAACTGGATGCCACCAGTTAAAGATTAAACCCGAGGATATACCCAATACTGCGTTCGCAATAGGTATAGACACTATGAGCTTTTAGCAATGTCATCTGGGTGATTAACGCACCCGTAGTTTTATGGATTCAGTGAATCAAGTGTTCAAGAAATATTTAGATAAGCTCGTTATTGTATTTGTTGATGACGTCTTGATATATCCAGAGGACGAACAATTAAAAATTGTTTTAGAGTTAATATGAGAAGAGCAGTTGCATGCCAAATTCTCAAAGTGTGAATTATGGTTTAATGAAGCCCAATTTCTAAGACGTGTGGTTATTACCAAGGGAGTATTAATGGATCCTGCTAAAATATAAGTTGTTTCAATTGGGAGAGACCAACTACACCCACAGAGGTGAGAAGTTTTATAGACCTGACAGGCTATTATAGGAAATTCGTGCAGGACCTTGCTAAGATAGCAGCACCGTTGACATGATTTACGAGAAAGACTGAGAAGTTGGAATGGACTCCTAAGTGTGAGGAGAGTTTACAAGAATTGAAAAGAGGTTGGTGTCAACCCAGTTTTGGCCCTACCAGATAGTAAGGAAGACTTTGTGATATATAATGATGCATCTCATAAAGGTTTAGATTGTGTGCTGATACAGCACCGTAGAGTAAGCGTGTATGCATTCAGACAGTTAAAAGAGTGAGAGACTAGATACCCACCCATAAATTGGAATTAGCAACGATGGTTTTCGCTCAAAAAGATTTGGAAACATTATATGGACCTTAAAAGCCTCAAGTATATATTATGCAGAAGGAAAGAGCAAGGAAAATTTTCAAGAAAGAGGGTAAAGTATATGTCCATTTAAGTACAAACAGGAAATATAGATTACAACCAATATTTTCTTACAATTGTTTCAAGGAGTATTTTTAGAGCTTATTTTATGAAAATTTTTACAGAGAAGATATATTTAAAGGTCGGAGCATTAAGACCTTATGTCATGATAGAGATCAAGATACGACTATAAGATGCTCTACCATTCAGGGGAGGCCAATGTGATGGCCAATGTCTTAGTCAAAAGGAGAAAAGAGATGGACTCCGAAGATTCGGGGATTCAAGGATGAGATTTTACACAAGACCCATAGTCCGAGGTATTAGATGTACCTTGACGGCACCATAATGTATAGGGATACCACCTTACGAGGCCGTTGTGAGAAGAGTTCTCGCTCTTCCTTGTGTTGGAAGGAGGCTGACAAGATAAAGATACTGGAAACCGAGTTAATTCGACAAGCCAAAGAGACAAAAGATTTTACCAGCAAACGGCTAGTGAAATCCAAGATGGATAGAGTTAGTACTGCTATTGATAAGCTAAATGGCATGTTGAAGAATGACAAGCCAGTTCATATAGGTATATTTCTGCATAAACAGGATAGAGAATATGAGATTGGAGATGCGTGATGCTAAAGGTATTCCTGTGGAAATCATGGTTAGAAATGTGCAAGTGTTAAGGAACAAGGTTTTCAAACTAATAAGGAATTGTGAGAAGATCAAGATGTGGAAGAATCCACCTGGAAGTTGAAAGAGTGAAACAAAGAAGGAGTAACCCCAGTGATTCCTAAACTGATTCCGGGACGGAATCCTTTTAAGGAGGGGAGACTGTAAGAACCCAGATTTTTCGGTAGAATTAAAACTTTTCTTATTAAGAATAAGTGTATACGTGAATAGTGTTGTCATGCGTGAATAGTGATTTTGAGGATTAAGAAAATTTTTCATGTCATCTATGTACGAGACATAGGATGGATATTCTGAAGTAATATTAGTGATCTACAGAGCAAATAAGTGTATGCAAAGACGATCGGAATTCAGAAATTCCAATTTGTATTTCGGTGTAATATTTGACCGGGCAGTGAATTATATATTATTATATTCAAGAAATGAGATATTAATTTTGAGGAATTAAGGATTTAATATGTTAGGATTTTGTTATATTTGATTTGAGGATTTAGAACGAAAACCTCTGAGACAGTGAAATGCACGTTCTAGAAACCGCTGAGTTATTAAAACAAGATTAAGCGATTGAGCGAACGAATCATGGATTAAGGATATGGTATATCAAGAGTCAAAGGAAGGATTTATTAAAAAGATTTAAGGGATTTAAATCCAAGAATTATAAAGGAGGATTAAATATATTAGTGTTATTATTAAGAAGGTTTTCGGTAAAACCCAAAGTAGAAATCCTTGAGATATTCTTTCGAACGATTAGCGAAATTGAGCAATAATCGGACAAAAGAAACAACCAGAGGAAGCAAGAGTCATGCATAAGCCACTAGAAAATATCTAGAAATCAAGTGGGCTCAAGTAACTAGCTTGGTTATGGAATGAACAAGTACTTAGCTAAATCCAACTCCAAGTTAGCTAGCAACCATTTAAAACACAACACATGTCTTGCCCAATTGCATCATCTAGTGCATCACACTCCACTAACACAACCAAGATGAGATATTATCTATCAAAGGATCACTTTATGCATTATTACCACAAAACAAATCAAGAAAACACAATCTCTCTCCATTTTCTTAAACCTGCCCAGCAAGATGCACTATGAAATTAAAAATTCATATCTCCCAATCTAGAGAGTCTAAAATCACCATATTTTAACCATAGCTTCTCCACTCCATGGACAAGGTTCGTTCAAAATTTCATTGCAATCCAAGTAGTATAACCTAGTCAAATTCATGCTCAAAGTTGGGAAACCCAATCTGACCAGTTTCTATCCAGTAGGAAAAACGGGTTCAAAACCATAGCTTCCAAGCTTCAAATTTCATGATCTATAGCTCAAAACAAATATTATGAAGAACCCAGGATGTGGTAAAAGTTTGAGAGCTAAACTCTTGTTTTTCGATTTTTTATGATTTTTACAAGTTGAGTGATGAATAGTGTTCTTCAAGAACTAATCTGGTTTTCTTTGATTCTTATGGTTGATTTAGCTAGCTTAAGGCCACTCAAGGATCATACAAAGCTTAGTGAGGCTAGAAAATACTCCAAGGAAGGTAGACCTCTTGAAACCCTAGCATTTGATTTGAGATTTATATATGTTTTTGATGGTTTTAGCCTTGTATTATTATAGTGGTGATTATAAGCATGATTATGTAGTTAGTTATGTGATTTAAGAAGCATGATGATTTTGAGGTTAAGATCAGTGGTTCTAGGGTTTGTTGAGATGAGAATCATGTTTATAAATTGTATTGATGCCCGGTGTGGCTTGGTGGGATGATTATGATTTTTGGAACGTCCGAATTATAGCCGTCGTAATGCCGAATTTTTGTTAACACTTAGAAACCGAGCATGGCAGTTAATATAAATTACTAACCTTGATAATGTTATGACTTATCCTTGTATATCTCGAGCCATAGATCGTTTTGGCGTGAGAATTGAAACAATCCGACTTACGGTTTAGGAGTTATGGTCAAATTACTAAAATTGGTTCGAAACCGTAAGTAAAAGATAGTAACTTGAATTGAACCCTCGTAAAACATGTTAATCAGTGGAGAATCTTGGTAAATAAATACTAGATATCATATGGAAGGTATGAGAGAAAACCACATGTCAAATGGATCGTTTTCCGATTTTATAAAAATGTTCGAATCAAGGTTAAGTGCGAAGGAACCCCTTAGAGCACTTGGCTATAACTTTGAGAACCACTTAGTAAAACGAGCGAACGAGATCCAATTGCTAAAACGAATCTTCGACCTAAGTATTTGTTGATTAACATGGACCTAGTACGAGCCTAAAGCAAGCTAGTAGTACTATAGTTGTGTCTCGCTTATGTGTTTAAGCGTTGATGTATAAATAGAGTATCCAAGAGATTAACCTAATGTTTTCTTTGACCTTGTCTAGATTGTTCGACATTGTCACGTGCCCTACTACTTCTCGAATACCAGGCAAGTGTTCTAAACCATACTTTGTAGTATTGGTCTATATTCCTGTTTTCTATGTATAGAGTTACACAGTTTTGCAGTTATTGCTTATATTGCCATATATATATATATAGTTGGCCTTCTGATTCACATATAAGATTTAAGATGAATAGTTATGAACCGGTGGATCTTGTAGCTCTAAGTATAAGAGCATACTTCATGTGTTCGACTCTAGACCGGGAGTCGGTATTTGGATATATGTAAATAGTCGTGGAAACCCGGAGGGATTCCAGCGGCAAAGTACTATGTACTCTGAGGAATGTTATTTAGTATTATTACTATAATTTCAAAAAGTATTTATTACTTGAGTCAGATTCAAGGATTGTTATTTGAGTATTATCTCACTTGAGGAATATTAATCAAATACTATTTCATTAAGAGTATTATTGAATATTTCACGATATACGATGCAAGGTATATGCATAGTTGTTTTGACTTAATATATTGTCATACTTGAAGTGAAATTTTTAATTAGACGACTTATAGACTAGAGGTGATCTAGTAGCTATAAGCTGGGTTTATGATAGCCCTTAGTATAGGGCATATGTTTCGACTAATTTGTTACGAACCGCGAGGCGGTATATCGTGTACGTATTACAGTTATTTTCTGAGTATTATTTATTTAGTAAATAATATTCGAGGATTATAATTACATGGAAAACATCGTTTCAAATGTTTATTTAAAGTATGATTTCATAATCATACGCGAGTTATTTATTTAAATGAATCTTAATTTGGATTTTCATTTAAAGGTTTCTAGTTATCTTTAAATGTCTATTTACTTAACGAATATTATCCTAAATATTCATTTAAAGTTTTCCTTATTATTAATAAGGGTTGTTTATTTGACGAACATTATTTCGAATATTCATTTAAAGTTAATGAATATTATTTTGGATATTCATTTAAATACTTTATCATTATTATTAAGGGCTATTTAATTGATGAATATTATTTCGAATACTCATTTAAAGGTTGTTAATTATAAATTATTTCATTATTTATTTATTAAATGAATATTATTTTGAATATTCATTTAAAGGCTTTTTGAATAATCATTTAATGATTATTTATTTAATGAATATTATTTTGAATATTCACTTCTGGGTTTAAGCGTAATTATTTTATTTAAATATATTTTTTAAACATTCTTGATTTAATAAATATTATCTGAATATTTATTAAATACTTTTAATATAGATGGAATAGTTTATGTATTTAAAAGCATATTTGACTTCAATAATTATAGAGTATATTTCTGAGTTTTATTAAAAGTATCTCGAATACTTTCGATCTTCTGGGTTTTCCCTAAATAACGTTGAGCACCTAATCTATGTTGCTTAACAACAATTTTTCAAAAGTATTATAAGGTTTCCCTAATGATCTTAAATCAACTCCTAGCCTGCAATGGCGTCGTTTTCCTTCAAAACTGGGAAATTCTATTTTACCTGACTTCTGAGTCACGAAAAATGTCGAGAACTTATTTTGAGCCCAGTTATTATCAGTCAGGGGACTCTGGCTACTTCCTCAACACTCGAGGAGTAGGATTGCTGTAACAAGTGTTAATCCATTAACGAGCTACTGCTCGGGAAATATTGGTAAATTTTCCTTTCCAATTAGATACAACTACTTTGTGGAGTTGTATCAACGAGTTATTACTCGGGGAAAAGGAGGACGAACTTTACGTTTCAGAGTCATGGATTTTACTCGAACTAGGAGTATGTGTGTATGAGACTGTGAATCAGTCCATCACTGATAATCGTGTAAGAGGCCGTGGGACGGTCCATCATTATTAAAAGGGGTCCGAGTTGCGCCGGTCCCGACTATGCCCAACCGTTGGCGGGAGATCAAGAGGGCGGTAGACAAGTAAATCCGTCAGTTCTTCCATCTACATGTAGAGAAACAAAATTTGGAGATGCATAACTTATGACTGATCATCGTAAGATTGTGACATCTGGCGCGAGATACTCCCGTATTAGTTCATCATCCAATTGCGGATATTTCTGCAACATGTACTGAAAGGTTTGCCGGTCATGTTGGCAGGGTTTTAAAAAGTGTAAAAACTGATGTTACAATAACCTTCCTTATAAATTCATCTTTTAAGTTATATGCTGATATTCTGCTTATGGTTGATATAGCAGACATGATTTTACAAAAAGGTTATTGGTGTGTTTTGAAACCTCATCCTTTTATAAAATGCCAGAACTATTCATATTGCGATAAAGATTACAGATATATCATGAAAGATGATATTTATATATTGATTTTCTCCTTATCTTCTTTTCATAGCAGATATTTTGACGGAAAGGTCATTATTGTGATTATGAACTTATCATGTTCATTTAATGATTATTTTAATCATTATACTTTCCCTATTGAGGTTTCTTGGATACATATATTTTATTAATGATATTAAGTATCCGTGGTATTATGAAAACCCCATGTATATGATGGGAGATTTTTGTGAACACTAGTAACCACTTGCTGAGCAATTCTTTCGCTCATACTTGTTTGTTGTTTTATATATTACCCTTTCAGAAAGAGGTAAACGGATGAGAATTATCTGCATAGCTCGGAAGAAGCAGGCAGACAAGGTACCCTTATGAAGACGACGTGATCCAGAACATCTATAGCTGGAGTAAGTTAAATATGGTTTTATTAATGTGTAATATATATATCACATTGTATAGAGTAGAACTAGTTGCTGGTATACTTCTCAACGAAGCTATACTAGCGGAATAAGATTTGTAAGGCACGGTGTAATTTGATTCAATGGATGTAATGAAGTGAGTAATGTAAAGACTTTAGTTCTTGTTTCTAGCCCTATAACCTATAAGATGCTTGGTAGTTGGGGTCTCAATGATTGTATTTCAGTTATCCAATGATTACAGATGGATTAATGTTGTTAAACAGGTGAATTGTTAATGAGAATTTCCGCGTGACGACCAAATCCCTGACCCCGGATTTGGGGGTGTTAAACCTGATATAAGGCCTGAGCTCCGAGGCGCTCGAATTCATCGATCTTATCCCCCGCAGTGACGGTTAGGAGATCAGAAGGGGTGATAGAAAGCCTCGACCAATCTAAGCATAAAGCAGAGCTCCCCATGACAGAATCTTGCTCGCAGATGCCCCAGTCTGGAGTAAAGGGGATTCTAACGTCTTCACCAGCATTGCGGGACCTTTTTCCCCTTGGCTACATCCCACTAGGAATTAAGGAACTTGTCTATCAGGGGGATTTAGTTGAGCTTCCGCATGCTTTATCATTCGCCTTGTAACAGTTGGTTGATTCTCAAGGAGATTGTCCAGCTCTTCAACGGCTGAAATATGAGAGAAAAGACATCGGAATAAGAACAAACACAGTTCATAATGAAGTCACGAAGGAAAAATTACCCTCAACAGAAAGAAAGCTTAAGCCCGCTTCGATGAGCTTCTTCTCAGTAAGAATAGTTCTATAATAAGAACGCCCTTCATCGGCAAGCAGTTTATCCCTGTCGAGCAATTGTTGGTTAGTAAGGTCAAGCACGAAATGTGAACTATCCTCCACGACCCCGAATCTCCTAACAAAAAAGTGGCCCAGTCGCCACCTTCCCACTCCAAAACGACAAATTCCCTATCCCTAGTATGATGGGAATCGGGAAAAGAGAAGGAGTTTACAATATGAGGGAGCCTGTTTCGGAGTTGAAAACCAACATATCCTGGTGAGGAATCAGGAGAATTCTTGATCATGAAGATGCTTCTGAATAAAGTTGTGTCCCAAGTGATGTTCAACTCCTTACATCTTAGCATGAAGATAATTAAGAACCTCCAGGAGTTAGGATACAGTTGACACGGGTGGATCTGGAGCTCCGCCAGGAACCTGATAATAAAAGGATGAACCGGGAACCTCAATCCCGCCTCTAAAGCACCTTTAAAAACACATAATCTTTCTGGATGCCAATTGCAAGTCCGGTCTCCCGGATTTGGTAAGAAAACATTGATCACATCGGGAAAACTGTACGTACTCCTAATCTTCACAATATCCTTCTTTTTCAACTTAGAATAACAATAGAAGGCAGCCAAATTTGAACTGTTGGGAAAATCTTCCCCCATGGTACTCAACAAGTCTAATAAAGAAACAAATCGACGTTCAACATAACGAGGAGGCTTGAGTTTTAGCATACCTTTAACCATTCTGGCCATGCTCCTCTTCCTCATAGCTTCCTCCATGGAGATTTGAGGGACCGGGCGTCTGTCAGCCATATCGAGCTTGAACTAGAAGATGAGCTTGAAAAGCTAAAGAACTAGAGAATTTTGGAGCTTGAGAGAAATTTGAGAAATGAAGAAGTGAGGAAGAATGAAGGATGCTCCCCTTCTTTTATAGAAAAGGTGTGACCTGTTACTCCAGGTTGAGATACAGGCCGGATCGTGTTTACAGGGCATGTATCGGATAAATGCAAAAAGGAGACGAAAACTATCTGTTAATAAATGAAGGGATTAGCAGTGCTAATCAAGAAATAAGGGGAAGTCTTAAGCAAAAGTTATGAATGACCATATTGCTGATTTTCCGTACTCATGTTCATCAAGACCACGAACATACATGTTCATCAAGACCACGAACATACATGTTCAACAAGACCACGAACATACATGTTTATGGAAGCATCGTGTTTAAGAGGGAAATTGAGGTATTGAAGCCAAAAAAAAAAAATCGAAACCAGCCGACCGGGGCAAACCGGAAGGCTTCAGTCGATCGGGGCGAACCGAGAGGTTCCAGCCGACCGGTGGCTGGCCGACCGGCACACCCGGGAGGCTTCGGCCGACCGGGGTTCATCATGACCACGAGTATTTTCTGTCCGACTCAGAGCGATCAGGGATACGAGTATTTTTAGTCAACCCGGGTTCATCAAGAACATGAAGATTTCTGATTAGCCGGATTCCGTGAAAAATATGAAAATGGGTTTGAACTAAAATCAGATTAGCGCCGATTAGCACAGATTAGTGCCGTTTAAGCATAGATTAGTACCGATTAGCACAGATCAGTGCCGTTTAAGCACAGATTAGTGCCGATTAGCACAGATTAGTGCCGTTTAAGCACAGATTAGTGCCGATTAGCACAGATTAGTGTCGTTTAAGCACAGATTAGTGCCGATTAGCACAGATTATTGTCGTTTAAGCATAGATTAGCACCGATTAGCGCCGATTAGTATCGTTAGTGCCGTTTTAAGCCGTTTAACATCGTTTAACACTGTTGTTAAACGATGTTTATGGTTGATTAACGCTGTGTAGTGTCGTTTAATACCGTTTAGTGTCATTCAACATCGTCGTGAATGCGTCGGTCGGTCCACGCTTTACGTTAAGATGATATTGTTGAAAATTCTCACGTAAGAGCAATGAACCCTGACCCAAGTCTCGAATAAGGCCGTTATAACTTCAAGGAAAACCTGATCAGTTTTCCTAGAAGTTGGGGGGCAAATGTTATGGGCTAAAAGTAAGCCCTAAAGACACATTTAATGTGGCATTAATTAGACCTAGAATGGTCCAAACGTGGGGCCCACCAGATGGGCCCAAACCCTATTTATAATATTAATTTCATAATTAATATTATGGGTAATAAACAGCTCAGCAAATAAGAGTAAAACAAGGTTATAACTCTTGCCTGACTTAGCCTCCAAGATACATATTTCAACATGGAAATTAATTCCTACAAGGAAGGGGTCTAAATCTTTCCTCAAGGCGGTGACTTGCCCACCAAGTCACCTAATTCTACTACGATTCTAGGGCTTCTCAGCCTATATAAAGGATCTGACCCCTCATTCTTAGAACTACGTTTTTTTGGCTTGATCTTTGATACACATCAAAGTACGTAGGCATCTTGTGAAGGAAGATTCAGCCACGAGCACAAGAGCAGCCATTAAAGCACGAAGCTCACGCACCCTATCATTAAATACAGCAAACCCTAGCCGCAATATTCATAACCTAGTTTTTATTCCCCAACAATTGGATTTTCAGTCTTTTTCAAAATGTGAGGCACTTCCTCATGAACAACTGTGTCATCTTCAATGACAGCATAGCCTTTTCTTTGTTTAAGAGTGCCATAATCAAGTCCAATAGCAGCCTTGGGATTAGCTTCAATTTTTTCACAGTAGGATTGCACTAGACCAGATGATTTCTTGAAAGTTTTCAGTTTGAATTCATTTTCAGCTAATTCATCCCTAAGAGCCTTTTCAACCTGACTAGCACACAAGACCTTATTCTGCAGATATTCAACTTCTTTCTTAAGGTTTTCTACTTGCATAGCAGTTAGCTCAAGTTCTTCATTCTTTTTGATTAACATTTCATTTCTAGTAGACAGTTTAGTAATCTCTTCATTAGCAGCAGTCATACTAGTATGAATGTTAAACATGTCAACAGATAGTTGTTCAATCATGCATTTATACTCTGAAACAGACATGTCTATAGTAGTGAGAGATGGTACCTGAGGGTCTGATGGAGATGTGTCATCCTTGGAATTGGCCATCAAGGCATAATTGCAAAAATCTTGTTCCTCTCCATCACTGTCAGAATCATCCCAACACTTCCCTTCAGCTATGTAGGCCTTACCTTGTGTCTGCTTTTTCAGAAGGGCCTCATACTTAGCTTCGAGCTCAAGATAATCTCTATCCTTCTTTTTAGGCTTCTTGCATTTACTGGCAAAATGCCCTAGGTCATTGCATCTATAGCACCTTACAGATGACCTATCCACATGGCTGGTTTTGAACTTATTCTTGTTTGGTTTCACAGGTGCCTTGCTCTTGTTGAATGAATGGTTTTGGGTTTTAGGTTTGAAGGGTTGGTTCCTCTTAAATCTGATGTTTGGAAATTTTCTGGCCATGAAAGCATATGAAGTGTTTTCCATTCCATCTAGTTCTTCAAGAGTATAGAGCTCATCTTCCTCCTTCTCCTCAACAGGTTCACCTACCTCAGCTTCAGTTTCTTCCTCTTCCACTACCTCCTCTATCCTTAATTGGCTTATAGAAGCTTCTAGGTCTTGAATAGATTTGTTGACAATCAAGGCACATGATGTGTTTATCATTCTGCCTTGGTTGGCTTGGATAGCCCTTTTCTAAAGCAACTCAAGCTCATGAGTTTTTAAAACCCCATAGAGCACATCATATGTAACTTTGTTCAAATCTCTTTCCCTTAGAGAAATGACCCTTTGCTCTAGATGGTTTGGTGAAGATAGCAGAAACTTCATGTTTAACTCCTTGGTACTGTAAACCTTGCCATTCATCTGCAACTCAGTAACTAGCTTGTGAAATCTCTCAAACATCTCAGTAATGCTTTCCTTGGGCTGTGCCATGAAAGCCTCATACTGTGTGACCAGTATCTGTTTCTTGTTTTCTCTGACCTCATCAATTCCTTCACATAACACCTCAATGTGATCCCACATTTCTTTGGAAGTGGTACATGAAGCAATGTTTGCAAACATTGACATGTCCATGGAATCTATAATCAGTAACATGAGGTGACTGTCAGGGGCAACCATGTCCTTTTCTGATTCTGTCCATTTGGATGGATCCTTAGCCACATAAGATCTTGGAATAGTAGTGGTTCCAACAGTCTTTTCAGGAATCTCCTATTGGGGAACAAATGGACCATTCTTAAGAATCTCAGGATACAAATGATGAGATGCTTTGATGAACAACTGCATCTTTATCTTCTAGAGGTTATAATTCTCTTTATCAAACTTAGGGACTTTCACCGTTCCTGTAGTCTTTGGTGTATTCGAACTCATGATCGTTTTTCTGTTTTTGAATAAACAGCCCTCTCTGATACCACTTATTGAGTATTGAACACAGTAAAAGAATACAGAGGGGGGGGTGAATGGATTCTTGAACTTTTCTTTGTGAGTCTGTGTAGCAGATAAGTGTTTGTGTGTGCAAAGGTGTAGGTGCAGATAAAGAACAACACAAGACACAATATCACTTTAATCTAATGTATTATTAGATAAAGGTTGCTACAATCTGTGAATACAAATGATAGTATTCTCAGCTTCATTTTTCTCAGAGAGATATTGCTTACAATGTCTGAAAAACTTGACTCTCTAAAAGTTAATGGCTAAGGAAGTGTTATGCAAAATTTACGCAAGCGCACGTAGTCACAAGTAATACAATTAAAGTTCGTTCCACAGAGATCTGGTTATGGTTCTATTCAGTAAATATGCCTATGCAACAATGTATGGTTTTAATTCACTGCCAAGAAAAATAACAAATTTGAGAATGTTTATCTAAATTAAACTAATTGCAAATTATAAAACTAAGAATTAAACAATTAACAAGAATAAATATCGAATTACTTATATGAGAATAAACATGGAATCCTAGTTTCATCATCTACTTCACTTAGAGTTGCAGCCTTTAATTAAAACATGCGATGGTTTTGATATATGATCGGATAACACGAAAAGAGTAGAAGTTACCTCTCGGTATACTAGTACCAATCTACACATACATCCACAAAAGAGATAGAAGATGAATAGGCACCTATTATGTTTAGACCCTATATCTCTATAGAATTTGAAAACATAAAGGTTGAAGCACAAGTTATCCACTTAGATCACATAGGGTAGCATAATATCTCTATTCATGCCACAAATCATGATGTTCAACATCAACCTATCCTATGCTAGCATGGCAAGTTCTAAATCTCAAGATCCACTCTCGTTTAGCAAGAGATTAACATATTAGATGTTCACGACGCACCTAAATTCAATAAGCCCAACCATACAAGGATATCAAGTATTCACCACACATAAATCTTTAAGGCATGCAAACTACTAAGCTACATAGATAAATCCACTAGGATCCCACGACAACGATTAGCCCATAATTGAACCGTTCATCGTCATGGGATTTGATGAAAACATGATATAAAACAAGATATAGAAGAAAGAAGTAATAATATTATTAAAATTAAGAGTTGAGAAAACAAATCTATAATCCAAAGTATACAAAAGATGAAGTAGATCTAGATCCTTGCTTGTCACGAGCGTTGAATCCTTCTCTCCTTTTCTCTCTTGCAGATCTCAGCTGGTTACAATAATAATGCGATGATATATTGTGTCTATTACAATGCGTAGAGGTGTTTTTATAGGCTCTAGATTTCTTGCCCAGCAAGAACTTATCTTCTATTACAATTAGAATTTAATTAAGGTGCTAAAACCTGCCCGGAATATAATTAGAACTTGAAAAGGGCAAAACAGTAAATTCCCAGCCTTCTTTAACTAGAACAGGCGCGCGATTTTAATCAACATATTACTTGCACGTGCTTCCTATCCCAGGTTGTAGAAAATCTCTCAAGCTTCGCGTGGGCAGTAAGATCGCTGAAAACGGACTTACAGAACTCCAGATATGGCCAAAACAGTGTAAGCTGCGCAGCCTTCCCAGAAAATCCGAATTTTAATTAATTAATTCCCAAAAAATTATAGAAGCATCCACCTTAATCAACATTCTCGTAACCCTGCACAACTAAGCAAAACACATCAAAACTACAAGAAACTTGAGTCCAAGACAATCAATTTAAGCCAATTTAGAATGCTCCAAGTAGATATAAAATCCACTTATCACACCCCCAAACTTAAACCGATGCTTGTCCTCAAGCATAAACAATTACAACTAACTAACTAACTAGTACCACTTCCGTAGGTGATCACGGTTGCATTTGGCATATGCAACAAGCCCTTTAAACCCCTAGGCAGCCCTAGTGGACAAGTAAGGTCTCGTGAGGGCCTATAGCGAATGTACCCACAAAATTCATTTAACCTAATGCAATGCAATGAATGAATGCAACTAATATGCAAATGCAATTAATCTAATCTACCATACCTTCAAATCCTCTCATGCCATCTCAACTTAAGAATCAAAGTAAATACGCAATGTCTTGGTGTTGAAAGTGCAAGAATTCACATAGTTTACTCAATGAACATGCATAAGTTCTCACAAGCCCATGTCAATTGTAAGAATAAGTTAGTAAGCATGCTAAGCCTACAAGAGTACATCTTTGAGACAACACTCGGGATCTCATACGCAAGAACAAGCAAACACTCACAATTCACTCACAAAAGAATATTCACTCAAGAACAAGGGTAAGTGTATCACTCAATTCCAACAAAATCATAAGCACGCTTGACATTTGGTATCAATCTAACTCTTCACACAACATACATCAATGACGATAATCAAAAGGTTTTTAATTGGGTTGTAACGGGGCTAGGGACAAGGTATGTCAAATAAGCCAAAACAGGTGAAGTGTCAAAAGCTAGTAAGTACCATAATAAATCACACACAACACCATATTCCCCCCACATAATTTTTACTAAAACAAACACTCGTCTAGTCGACTGAAATAGGATCACAACAATACAAACATGCTCTCATAATATATATTTTTTCTCTTTTTTTTTTCTTTTCTCTTTTTTTTTCGTTCTTTTTTTTCTTTTTTTTTTCTTTTTCTTTTTCGAGAGCTAAATAGAACACAAACAATAATATAAACAATAACAATGATCCCATAATTTATTACATATGTCGACTATCAAGTAAACAAAAACCCAATTTTCAATATTTTTCCCCAAAAGTAAGACCAACAATAACCCCTCCTTGCACACCTTATTACTCCCTTAAGCACTCTACTAGCCTTTGACAATGTGGGTTCAAATTAATATAAGGCCAATACAAGAAAAAGGTCTAGGCAAGTAATGTGGTATGTCATCGAAAAAATAGGATTAAGCTCAACGGGTTAACTAATTGATCATGTAAACATGGTGTGGTAATATGGGAAAATATGCGGTTATTCCTAAATGCCTTTATCATTTTAATCGTCAAATAATGTCATGCGTTTCAAGAAAGACCTCAAACAACTGCTAGCAATGCAAACAATCCGTGGACACTCAAGCAAACGAATAAATTGCAAATATGCAATATGCAATAAGGCTCAAAAACTCACTTGGTGGAAAAACATACTCAATCCCAAGCAACATCTCTCTAACGCACCAACTTGTATTCAAAGCATGCAAACTAAATCATCTTGCACATATTCATGTCCTTCTAATCACTTGCAACATTCAATAAGTCTACTAGCTTCAACTTACTAGTGTATGTGTGTGCACAAGAACAAAGCATATCACTTCTCAATCAAAAGCGTCAACAACACAAAATTCCTATCAAGCATGGGTGCAAATGCAAACTATTATGAACTCATATTACATACAAACATAAAAACAGAATGTCCTATATGAAACAAACGTAGATAACACGAACATAAATGCATAATTTACTACTACTAATATGCAAAGCATGAAATCCTACATGAACAAATAATACAACAACTACTAATCCCTCAAACCACTCCCAAACTTAAAATATTCAATGTCCGCATTGAATGGAAGTAAATACAAGGGATAGCAGAAAACATACCTACTCGTCCTCCTCTTCGGAGGAATCAAAATCTGGCGGTGGATACTGCGTACGAGTTCAATAAACTGGCCACCTCGCCTGAATACCTGCATCTCTCAAAGCTGTAGCCATATCTTGAGCATACTCCTTGGTACAAGCATGTATAGCATCCATCCGCCTATACAAACGCCTAAAGTGGGCCTCCAAAACTCTCGGTACTTCCGAATCCTGTGGCTGAGCGCCCGCTCCATGACCACTAGCACCAACATCATCAACAATATAACCAAGCCCCCTCGGATGTGGAACCCCACCTTGCCAGTCAGGCATTCGATCAATAGACACATCAGTAATGGAAGGCAAAGGTGACTGCAACTCCTCATCTGCACCCCAGATAACACCACTAACCTTACATAAACCAGCTATAACAGAAGCATGGGGCATCGATGATAGCGCATGAGACTTTAAAAACCGTAGAATATTCTGATGAACAATATAGGCTACATCAATGTACTTCCCTTTTAGAATGCCCCAAAGAAGAATCACTCTATCAACTTTGACCTCACCTATATGAGAAGTAGGCATAATATTCGCACAAAGGAATGCATACCATGCACGTGCAAATTTATTCATAGCAGAAGACAGAAAATTAACCGGCGCAGTGGTTCCTAGTTTATACTTCCAAACTGTACCAGGAACACATAACTCACGAACAATTGCCTCCAAATCCACATCCTTACTAGTCTTCCTTGCCCAATATTCATCCCCTACAAGCTTCGGTGGTTGTCCCAAAATTACACGAATAGCATCAACACTATAATCTACCTGTTTACCTCGAACCACACACACCTCATCCGGCTCACCTTTAGCATTCGCATAAAACTCCCTAACAACATTTACCGGAACTGGAGAAGGTGCCTTACAAACCTCTCCCCAACGTAACTCACTAATCACATCAACCAACCCATAATGACGAGTTGGTAAAAACCCCCTTTCTTTCGCCACCGACCTTGACAACAACGTATTATACTCAACCTCCGCATCCGGAGAAGAAAATCTCTCCACCCTAATAGAACCACCCCTCATTCGCTTATGCGCCATAATAATCAAAACCCCACTAAACAATAGCACCACCAACAACCACCAAACCAAATCACACCAAAAATACCCACGTAACAAGAATAATACAAAAACCCCAATTTACAAGAACACAAATTCGTAATAAAATAAAATAGAGAAAAGAAGTCCCACTACGAATCAAAGAGGTGAACTTGTACTAATTTTCCCCCAAACTTGAATTTTTAAGAGATGTAGAGGAGAAAGATAATGAATTGGGTGTGTATGCATGGGTATATATAGGCCATGAGTGATAGGATGAATATAAGAATTTTAATGTGAAAAGGAAAAAATTTGGGTGGAAATTTGGAATTTGATATAGGATAGAAAAAATATTTAATGGATAAAAGAAAAAGAATTAGAAAAGAAATAGGAATTTGAAATTTTTTTAAGAGAGATGAGGGGTTTTGGAATTAAAATAGGAAAAGATTTAGGGAAGAGATGGGGATATAAAAAGAATTTGGGGTGAGAAAAGAATTTTTTTTTTTATATACATGCACAACTTACGGCAGAACTCGTGAACAAGGTGGAGAAAATTTTTTTCTGACCATTCTGACCACGCGCCAGTTGCCTGAGTGAGGGGCAATCTGCCCTACTTCCAGACGCGCTAATGCAACTTGCGCCACAGGGGGGCAAGCTGCTTCCATTCCAGAAACGCATACGCTAGTTGTGTTACAGCGCCGCAGTTTGCCTCCATTCCAGAAACGCATACGCTAGTTGCGTTACTGACCTGCAATTTGCTCAGAATTCGATTTTTTTTTTTTAGAAGAAAGAAGTAATAATGTATACAACAAAGCTTGGGTTGCCTCCCAAGAAGCGCTCGTTTAATGTCATTAGCTTGACATTCTTCCGAAAAATCACGAACGAGATAAAACAGCGGCAACCTTCTCACGGTTTACCATACCACCAAAATAAGGCTTAAGTCTATGTCCATTCACCATGAAAGAATCATCAATAGAACCTCTAAATATCTCCACTGCTCCACTAGGAAATACTTCCTTGACTGTAAACGGACCCGACCACTTTGATTTGAGCTTACCCGGAAAAAGTTTAAGACGAGAATTATAAAGCAACACTTGTTGACCCGACACAAATGACTTATGCACCAACTTCTTATCATGCCACCTCTTAACCTTCTCCTTGTACATTTTCGCATTCTCATAAGCCTGTTTACGAAATTCTTCAAGCTCATTTAACTGAAGTAGACGTTTCTCACCCACAACCGAAATATCCAAATTCAATTTCTTCAACGCCCAATAGGCCTTGTGCTCTAGCTCGGCCGGCAAATGACATGCCTTACCAAATACCAACTGATAAGGAGACATACCTAGGGGTGTCTTGTAAGCAGTTCTGTACGCCCAAACCGCCTCGTCTAACTTCAACGACCAATCCTTACGAGATGGATTCACCACTTTCTCAAGAATTCTTTTGATTTCACGATTCGAAACCTCCGCTTGACCATTAGTTTGGGGATGATAAGCAGTGGCAACACGATGCGTCACATTATATTTTGCCATCAATGCAGTAAATTGACGATTACAGAAGTGTGTCCCCTCATCACTGATTATAGCTCGTGGAGTTCCAAAACGCGTGAAAATCTGCTTGTGAAGAAAATTCAGCACTACCTTCGCATCATTAGTTGGTAAGGCTTTCACCTCAACCCATTTAGACACGTAATCCACAGCTAGCAAGATATACTGATTGTTGCAAGACGAAACAAACGGCCCCATGAAATCAATTCCCCACACATCAAAGATCTCAACTTCAAGAATAGTATTCAGAGGCATCTCATTCCTTCTAGAGATATTACCAACCCTTTGACATCGATCACAACTCATCACGAACCTGTGAGAATCTTTAAACAGAGTCGGCCAATAGAATCCCGCTTGAAGTACTTTCTGAGCTGTTTTATCACCACCATAATGGCCTCCATATGTGGTAGAATGACAATCATGCAAAATACTTTCCGTCTCACTATAAGGAATGCACCTTCTCAAAATCTGATCCACACCAAGCTTGAACAAGAATGGCTCGTCCCAACGGTACCACTTCACATCATGCATAAACTTCTTCTTTTGAGCATAAGAGAATTCCGGAGGGATGACATTACTAACAAGATAGTTCACATAATCTGCAAACCATGGCTCTTCACCTTGCACCCCAAAAAGTTGCTCATCTGGAAAAGATTCATTAATAAGAGATTTAGCATGTGAATCCTTACCGTGGTCCTCCAAACGTGACAAATGATCAGCCACCTGATTTTCCGTGCCCTTCATATCCTTGATCTCCACATCAAACTCTTGCAAGAGAAGCACCCAACGAATCAATCTAGGCTTTGAATCCTTCTTCGCCATGAGATATCGAATAGCAGCATGATCCGTATACACAATCACATTCGTACCAAGCAAATAAGATCTGAATTTCTCGAAAGCATAGACAACTGCTAGCAACTCCTTCTCCGTAGTGGTGTAGTTAAGCTGTGCATCATTGAGGGTTTTACTAGCATAGTAAACCACATGAAAAATTTTGTCCTTCCTTTGCCCAAGCACAGCTCCAACAGCATAGTCACTAGCATCACACATTAGCTCAAACGGTTCCTCCCAACTAGGTGCAGTAATAACAGGTGTAGTGGTCAGCTTCTTCTTCAAGAGCTCAAAAGCCGCAAGGCATTCATCATCAAACTTGAAAGGAACATCCTTCTCCAACAGGTTGCACAAAGGTTTAGAGATTTTTGAGAAGTCTTGAATGAATCGCCTATAGAACCCCGCATGACCAAGAAAACTGCGAATTCCTTTAACAGAGATAGGTGGAGGAAGATTTTCAATTGTCTCCACCTTTGGCTCTATCCACTTCAAGCCCCTTGCTAGATACCTTGTGCCCAAGAATAATTCCTTCTTGCACCATAAAATGACACTTCTCCCAATTAAGAACCAAATTAGTCTCCACACAACATTTCAATACCAAGCCAAGATTATGCAAGCACTTGTCATATGAAGTACCAAAAACCGAGAAGTCATCCATAAAAACCTCCACATTAGTGCCAATCATATCTGAGAAAATAGCCATCATACACCTTTGAAAAGTAGCAGGAGCACCACAAAGTCCAAAAGAAACTCGACGAAAAGCAAAAGTGCCAAAAGGACATGTGAATGTGGTCTTCTCTTGATCTTCCGGAGCAATGCAAATTTGATTATAACCAGAATAGCCATCAAGCAAACAATAATATTCGTGTCCAGCCAACCTGTCTAACATCTGATCAATGAATGGAAGAGGAAAGTGGTCTTTTCTTGTGGCTTTGTTGAGCTTCCGATAGTCCATGCAAACTCTCCACCCCGTGACTGTCCGAGTAGGGATGAGCTCATTCTTCTCATTAGCAACAACTGTCATGCCTCCTTTCTTTGGCACACATTGAACTGGACTCACCCAAGAACTGTCTGAGATAGGATAGATAATACCAGCATCTAACCACTTTAGAATTTCCTTCTTCACTACCTCTTTCATAATAGGATTAAGTCGTCGCTGATGTTCAACAGTAGGCTTAGCTCCTTCCTCTAGCAGAATTTTGTGCATGCAATAAGAAGGGCTGATTCCCTTGATATCTGCTATGGTCCAACCAATTGCTGACTTGAACTCCCTCAAAATTCGCAAGAGCTTTTCTTCCGCACTAGCTGACAAGTTAGAAGCAATAATAATAGGTAATGTAGATGCATCACCAAGAAAAGCATACCTCAAGTGCTCAGGAAGTGGTTTGAGTTCAAGTGTAGGAGCTTCCTCAATAGATGGTTTAAGACGCCCCTCTGAATTTTTCAACTCTGCTAGCCCAAGAGATTCAAAAGGTATGTCAACTCTCCTTCTCCACGGAGCTGAATTTAACTATTGTAATTGCTCGGTTATATCTTCTTCTTCAAAATCAGAATCACCAACTAGAACCTTTTCCAAAGAATCAGACTTTAACAATTGCTCAAGCTCCATAGTAACTGCAGAATCAACAAGATCCACCTTCAAGCATTCTTCTTCATCTGAGGGAAATTTCATTGCATTGAACACGTTAAAAGTGACATTCTGATCTTGCACCCTCATGGTGAGTTCCCCTTTCTGCACATCAATCAAATTCTTTCATGTAGCCAAGAACGGTCTTCCCAAGATTATGGGAATCTTCTTATCTTCTTCGAAATCCAAGATCACAAAATCAGCAGGAAATATGAGTTTATCAACTTTCACCAAAATGTCCTCCACTATGCCTCTAGGATATGTGATAGATCGATCAGCCAACTGCAAAGAGATGTTAGTTGGCTTTGGTTCTGGTAGACCAAGTTGCATGTAAACCGACAAGGGCATAAGATTGATGCTAGCTCCCAAATCACACAAACACTTGCTGAAAGAAAGATTGCCAATAGTACAAGGGATGGTGAAACTTCCCGGATATTTAAGCTTTGGTGGCAACTTCTGTTGCAGAACGGCACTACACTCCTCCGTTAGAGCAACGGTCTCTAATTCATCGAGCTTCAATTTACGAGAAAGAATGCCCTTCATGAATTTGGCATAGCTCGGCATCTGTTCAAGAGCTTCCGCAAAAGGAATGTTAATCTGCAACTTTTTGAACACCTCTAAGAACTTAGCAAACTTCTTGTCCAAATTCTGCTTCTGGAGTCTTCTAGGATATGGAGGAGGAGGATAGATCTGAGTCGACTGCTCCACTGAAGCTTTAACAGGTTCCTTGCTCTTCTCTACTTCACCATCTAGCTCATCAGCTACTAAGTCAGATTTCTCAATTTCGGGCACTGCAGATTTATCAACTTGCTGATTCTGCACTTCTTCATCTTCCTTAGCGGCTGATTTTGGATCTGATGTAACCTTTCCTGATCTCAATGTCACAGCTTTCACCTGTTCTTTGTTGTCTCTCCTACCTGGATTAGTCTCTGTATCACTAGGAAGAGTTCCTTGTGGTCTGCTAAGTAAGGCACTTGCAATCTGTCCCAGCTGGCTCTCGAAGATCTTTTGAGAAGCTTGCAGATTCTTTACCATCATCCTCAAATCATCTATCTCTGATTTTTCATTAGAAGATTGCCCCACCTGAACCTGAGGCTGTTGTTGCTGAAATCCAGGAGGTTGATATGGTGCCCTTGGAGCAAAAGGCTGTTGATAGCCTTGATTAAATGGCTTCGCTTGCTGATAAGTCTGTTGAGTATTTTGATTATTGCTCCAGCTAAAATTGGGATGATTCCGATTATTAGGATGATAAGTGGCTGGAACTGGTGCAGCAGGTCTCTGGAAATTACTCACGAACTGTGCTGATTCAGAAGAGATAGCACACTGATTCGTCTCATGTGCGCCCGCACATAACTCACAAACACTAGCCACCTGTTGCACTCCATAATTAGCAAGAGAATCCACCTTCATAGCAAGAGCTTTCAACTGAGCTGTAATCATTGAAGCTGTATCTACTTCCAAAATTCCTGCTGCCTTGGCTTGAGATAGCCTTTGGGTTGGATTTTGATATTCATTAGCAGCCATCATCTCTATAAGATCATAAGCTTCATCATAGCTCTTTGCCCACAGAGCTCCTCCTGATGCTGCATCTAGCAAGGGCCTAGACTGTGCTCCCAACCCATTGTAGAACCCATTAATAACCATCCAATCAGGCATGCCATGATGAGGACACTTGCGTAGCATCTCCTTGTAGCGTTCCCAAGCCTCACACAAGGTCTCGCCAGATTGCTGTTGGAATTGAGTCAACTGGTTCCTTAATGCTGCAGTTTTCGCCATGGGGAAGAATTTAGTAAGGAACTTTTGAGCAAGATCTTCCCATGTAGTAATGGAACCAGGTGGCAAAGAGTGTAGCCAGCTCTTAGCCTTATCCCTCAGAGAGAATGGGAAAAGCCTCAACCTGATAGCATCATCCGTCACACCATTACATTTGAAAGTGTCGCAGATTTCGATAAAGTCCCGAACATGCATGTTGGCATCCTCCGTAGAAGCACCCCCAAACTGAACTGAATTCTGCACCATCTGAATTGTGCCAGACTTGATCTCAAAATTGTTTGCTGCAATAGCTGGCCTAATAATGCTAGACTGGATATCATTGAGTTTCGGCTGAGAATACTCCCTCAAAGCCTTAGCTGCTGCTGCTGCGTCACCCATCTCTACAGTAGTCTCAGTTTCCTCTTCCTTATTCTCTTTATTATCTACAAGATCGTCTTCCGCCAGTTCTTCCAAACGAGCTTGTAAGCGTGTTCGCATACAAACTCAAGTACCTGAAAACACCACGAAACAACAAACTAAGTAAGAATCCGAGTCAGTGAACGCTAACGACCACTGATGACAAGCACATAAACTAAAAATAAAACACCGATGATCCCCGGCAGCGGCGCCAAAAACTTACTTGTTATGCAAAATTTACGCAAGCGCACGTAGTCACAAGTAATACAATTAAAGTTCGTTCCACAGAGATCTGGTTATGGTTCTATTCAGTAAATATGCCTATGCAACAATGTATGGTTTTAATTCACTGCCAAGAAAAATAACAAATTTGAGAATGTTTATCTAAATTAAACTAATTGCAAATTATAAAACTAAGAATTAAACAATTAACAAGAATGAAAATCGAATTACTTATATGAGAATAAACATGGAATCCTAGTTTCATCATCTACTTCACTTAGAGTTGCAGCCTTTAATTAAAACATGCGATGGTTTTGATATATGATCGGATAACACAAAAAGAGTAGAAGTTACCTCTCGGTATACTAGTACCAATCTACACATACATCCACAAAAGATATAGAAGATGAATAGGCACCTATTATGTTTAGACCCTATATCTCTATAGAATTTGAAAACATAAAGGTTGAAGCACAAGTTATCCACTTAGATCACATAGGGTAGCATAATATCTCTATTCATGCCACAAATCATGATGTTCAACATCAACCTATCCTATGCTAGCATGGCAAGTTCTAAATCTCAAGATCCACTCTCGTTTAGCAAGAGATTAACATATTAGATGTTCGCGACGCACCTAAATTCAATAAGCCCAACCATACAAGGATATCAAGTATTCACCACACATAAATCTTTAAGGCATGGAAACTACTAAGCTACATAGATAAATCCACTAGGATCCCACGACAACGATTAGCCCATAATTGAACCGTTCATCGTCATGGGATTTGATGAAAACATGATATAAAACAAGATATAGAAGAAAGAAGTAATAATATTATTAAAATTAAGAGTTGAGAAAACAAATCTATAATCCAAAGTATACAAAAGATGAAGTAGATCTAGATCCTTGCTTGTCACGAGCGTTGAATCCTTCTCTCCTTTTCTCTCTTGCAGATCTCAGCTGGTTACAATAATAATGCGATGATATATTGTGTCTATTACAATGCGTAGAGGTGTTTTTATAGGCTCTAGATTTCTTGCCCAGCAAGAACTTATCTTCTATTACAATTAGAATTTAATTAAGGTGCTAAAACCTGCCCGGAATATAATTAGAACTTGAAAAGGGCAAAACAATAAATTCCCAGCCTTCTTTAACTAGAACAGGCGCGCGATTTTAATCAACATATTACTTGCACGTGCTTCCTATCCCAGGTTGTAGAAAATCTCTCAAGCTTCGCGTGGGCAGTAAGATCGCTGAAAACGGACTTACAGAACTCCAGATATGGCCAAAACAGTGTAAGTTGCGCAGCCTTCCCAGAAAATCCGAATTTTAATCAATTAATTCCCAAAAAATTATAGAAGCATCCACCTTAATCAACATTCTCGTAACCCTGCACAACTAAGCAAAACACATCAAAACTACAAGAAACTTGAGTCCAAGACAATCAATTTAAGCCAATTTAGAATGCTCCAAGTAGATATAAAATCCACTTATCAGGAAGCGAGGCTGTATCCTTATAGCATGGATACAGCCTACTTACTACAAATAAGGTAGCTAAACAAATTACTTTCTAGTCTGTCTATCCTTTTTGAGTAAGTGTCCAAACGGTTACAGATTTGACTTTGCAAAGCCTGTTCAGATCCACTTCTTTAGCCCTTTGTCTCTTCTATATCTCTCCAAGCTTCCTTGTAGGCTTTCCAGAGCACGTTACAGATTGTGGTCCATAAAGTGCATTGGCTTGTTGCAGGGTTCTGACTTGTACAATTTCTTTAGTATTTTGTCTCCAAGAATGTATTCGAGAAGTGACTAAGTAAGTTGTAAGAACCCTGATTTTTGTAATCTTTTAAGAATATAATATCATATGACATTGCGAATTTGGGACCTTTTGAGTCACCTATGTTGTTTAATGGAATTGATTATCTGAGAAATTTATGTTGTTACGTTCACTGTGTAAGAATAAGGGAAGATTGTTAAGGCAAGAGGCCTACTGCCCTTAAGATTTATAAAAACTTGGGATTTGAGAGTTATTAGAGTATTAAAGGATTTTAAGAGACTATGACAAGAAGTTATGGATATTTAGGGAATTTACACAATTAAGTACTTAAGGAATTACAAAAGAAATCTCTACGCGACAAAATATTATTACGAGGAATTTAATTAAGATACGATATGAAATAAGGATTAAGTGACAAGCATTGGTGGAGAAATAATAATACAAGTAAGGATATTACATGCAAGTATCATGTAACTAGAAAGTTAGGAAAGTAATCTAGAAAGCAAAAAGGCAACTAGAGGAATAGTAACTAGTTAGTACACTACATTACTTTAGGGGACACTAGGGCATGAGGTGAACCTAAGCTACTAGACTAGGGTGGAACACATGTGAGGATATACATATCAATACACCAACAATAATACATCTCATTTTCAAACACCAACACAAGAGCAAAACTCTCTCTCTCCTCCTAGGAGCTCTCGGCCTAAGCCTTCCAAGAAGGAAGAGGAGGATTTTCCTCCAACCTCCACTCACTCATAATTCAAGATAAAATTCCTAGGCCTTCCTTACACTATAGAGAAGGTATGTTATCAATTTCAAACCATTTCATCCACTAGATTTTGAGTTACAAATTGTTAAAGATTGGGTGAATAGTAACCATGTTTGATTTTCTTTTAGATCTTGGATTATAAGGGTTGTAGGAGACCATTCAAGGTGTTATTGAGTTGTGTAAAGCTTATCCAAGGCTCCTAGGTGCTCAAGAAGGTATAAAAATCACAAACCCTCTTGGTTATGTAGTATTTATAATGTTTGGTAGTGGATCCATGTATTTGTGAGCTAATCTTGGTTGTATAAGTATTGGATGACATGGATCTTGAGTTTTGATGTTGAGATTGTGACTTTTATGATTATGGATAATATATATATATATATCTCCATGAGTGTTATGAACCATGAACTAAGTGTATTAAGTGTTGGTTGTGTTGTGGAATTGTGAAAAATGGTTAATCTAAGTAGTATGTGCTTGCTGAGTTTTTCCAGGAGCATTGACCTGTCTTGTAACACGGTTTTGAACCCCCAAATGTTGTTCCCTGATGTCCTACCATATATTTTTGGAAAGATAATTGAATGTAGTTTCTGGAAATGTAAGGTTCATGACTAGGTGATGTATAGATTTTTAGTTATGGCCGGAGAAGTGGATTGTATTTCTGGATTCATGACTGCACTAAGTGACCCCCTTGTGAACCTTGTTTAAACCCCTAAAAATTTATGTGGGATCATGGAAAAATTAGAGAAGCTAGGAAATGCAGTGGTGAAGGCTACCCAAAAAGAATCTGATTAAAACTCGAATTTTCCAATTTTATAAAAATGTTAGGGCGAGGTGTGCGCAAGTGAAAAACCACTTAGGGGATTAGTTTAAAGTAGTTTTAAGGATATTCACTTGAGTTTCGAGTTCGAGGAATAGATTTGAGTCGAATGGGTAACGAAAGTGATAATGTGAGGACATGGTCATATGAGAGGGTTAGTGGTCACAAGTGGAGTCGTTAAGTTGGTCTTACGATTTTTAAAACCTTATGATTAAGTAGCGTTGTTAAGGTACTAACGTACAAATATTGATTATGTATAGATTTCCATTCCACTTCGCGAGCCGACCACCCCAACCTCACCAAGGCAAGTTTTCCAACCCTAAGTATTTAATTTCAAAATATTATGTTCTTGATTTTACCTATGCAAGTTTACTTCTCAAAACTTATATATAAGGATTTTCGCTATTGTGGTTATAGCTTCCGAACGTATTATATGCTTATGCTTTACGAGATTATGTTGAAGTTTGAGATATATGCATATGTGTTTGTACACCCTTGAACTTAGAATGAAAGTGTTTTCTTCGGACAACGACTCTAGCAATAGAGGTCGTAGCGGTCCAAATATACTATTGACCGGGGAGCGGTATATTGTTGGATCGTGATTAAATTGCGAAAACCCGAAGAGTCATTCGGGAAGTATCGTATACCTAAGTAATTAATATTTTTACATTGTTAAAAATACTCAAAAATATCTATCTTGGATTAAAAGCTTATTTTAATTAAATAATTATCTTATTAATTGTTTATATTAAATCTCAAAATATAATTTATTAATTATCGTTCATTATTTTAAAGACAAAACTAATCCAAGATACCTTTAGCATTTTCAAACTCGAACTCTTTCGAACCCAAAACATTTTCGAAAACCCCCGGTCAGGTTTTGCTTCTCGTTACGTTTTTCAAGAATTATGGGTCGACTGAGGTCGAACTTCAACTACTCGAATTTTCTATCAAAATGATTTTTGAAAAGAAAAGAAAAAGGGGACTCTGGCAGGTGTGGGAATCGTTGACGAACGATTCCCGGGATGTGTAAGCGGCCGTGAGCCAGGCGGTCCATCAATTATTATTCTGGCCCAGGTGTTGCCGAAGGATGATTACGGATGTAGTTTTCATCGAGGGTGATTACGGATGTAGTTTTCACCCGAGGATAGTTACGGATGTAGTTTCTATCCTTCTACCGGTAGAGAAGACCCGCGGATTATTGGACTTGGATGTGGCGACTGATCATCGTCAATCCTTATTAGGTTTTTATGTTTTCTTCCAGTCCCATCCTCCACTTTGGAAAAATACTCAAACACTGCTTCTTGGGCCTAAGTGCCAAGTTGCCGATAGTGTGGTTTTTGATGAGAAAAATATTAACATCGTGCAGTATCGAGAACTACAAGATTTTCTATAGAGATTGGCACGTGTTAGTGCACTCTTGTAATTATTTCAAAGAATAAAATGTTTTTGAATGAGAAACCTTCTAAGCTAATGGAAGGAAAGAGGTTTTGCATCAATGCATTCCCTGTACATTATGTTAACCGTAGAGTGTTTTGCCGAAACTGATATACTCATACGTATATATTTTCAAACTTGAGATATATTGAAATGAGAACCTTGTAAAGGATTCATATGTTATTCTTAAAGCTCCTTAGTGAGTATAAATGTTTTATTCAAACTCGGACATATATATTGTCGAGTTATGTTTTGTAATCTGAGATATACACCCATACAGTTGGGAACGTTTTCAAAATAAACCACTTTATCATTTTCCAAAATGGTGAACTTGCTGAGCATTATGTAGCTCATTCTTGCTTTATAAAAACTTTTCAGAAAGAGAAGAACTTGGTCGGTTAACTCCGCACCAGCAGAAGAGGAGTAGGAGATTTACCCCGGAGATGATTTAGTTCCTGAAAAATACTACAGAGTAAGTCTGATAGGTTTTCAACTGTAATAGTAAGACTTGTCTTCAAGTGTAGTTGTATAAGTGGAAGTGCGTAAGATTCTGGATTGTACAGATGAATTGTAATATTTAGTGTTACTTTTGATTATCGTTTCTGAGGCTCTAACTTGTATGTGCGTAAGATTGAGGTCTGGATGGATGTATTGTTGAGTTGTAAAGTTAATACAGGTATGATATGGTTGAATGGTGATGTGACGACCTGAATCTCTGACCTCGGATTTGGGGGCGTCACAGAAATGGTATCAGAGAGATAAGTTACAGTACTCAGAAATGAGAGTGTTGAGAGTTAAGTCTAAGTAGGAGAATGACATAAGAGATCGTAGTAAACTTATTATTGGACTACCGGAAGAGGTACCGATGAGTAGAATGGACTGGAGTGTTTACTGGAGGTATTATACTATGGTCGATAGAATCCTTAGAGGCCTTCATAATGATGAGTTGAGAGTTGGGAGTCGTACCTGGCTTATCAGATGTAACGATGTAGGAAGCAGAGTGAAATCTCGAGAGCAGCTGAGGTAGAGGCGATACTGCCAATATGATTGGATGACTTGGCTGGCATAAATTTTGTTGCCCGTAGTCCTTCAGAGTTTGCCTATAAGGAGGCGGCAATTTAAGAATCGATAAGTTTAGAATTCCTTACATAATTAAGGGTACTTAGTACTTGGAATAATGAAAGTCTTTTACTTTGGCTATAAGATCCAATTTTCGATAAGTAACGGGTTTACCTGAAAGGTGGTTACTATGCCGTTGTGGATTTCATTACTCTTAATGGCGAATTTTACATGTGTTATACGAGAATGTTATCATAAGACGAGCGTGCTAGATAATTCAATGCATGATTCGGACGCTAGAGCATGGTAGTTCAACTTAGTGAACAAACAAGTAGAATTAACAAAGGGACTCAAGTGAAGTTGAATATGGTTGAATCGAGCAAAGACCAATGGGTCTAGAGTGGGATCCTTTAATAAAGATGTTATCAGGGACTACGTATATATGTATTGTAGACCTCAATATTTTTGGTATATGTTCACATGCACACACCCGCCACTGAACCTATGGACTGTAATGAGATCCCTGAGAGATCTCTTTGATCTGTTCCCAGGGGGAACTGGCCACTCGTGATTCTTGTCGGAAGGCATGAAGTAGGACCCTATGGACTTAGCAGGTGTCCCCGGAATGATGTGAAGCTTGGTCTTCAAGATAAAGCACGAAGATGATAGATATATTTGTGAAACCCTAACTCGATAATTGACTCTAAGATGAAGATTGAGAGATGCACTAGTTGGTGTCTTGTATTACGAAGACGAAGAGATGGAGTTACCCTCATAGTGGTAATAATGAGATGCACGAATGATTATTAACTTATTTTGGTAACTATCGGCTGGTGCACTACTTCATTTTAAACTTTTCATTAACCATGTTACCTCGATTAGTTTATATCAGGTAATCCTTCTAGCTTTCTACTTCAAACTTGTGGAATAACCACCAGTGATATACTTTCTCTAAACCGGGACTCATCCAAAGTATCTTATTTGATCCCCGAGTATTCTATTTTGAAGTTTATAATTATTTCGTTCTGCTCAGGACTATTTACACTTCCTTTCAATTATCCAAGGAATGTTCAACAATTGTTTCCTTAATTAATCAATGAATATTCCTAAACGAATATTGATATTTGACTACTTCTTTCATACTTGCACTCTTCAGTCGAGCCCATAAATATTTATCAACTTGTTGAGAACAGGGATGATCTAACATCCAGATATTCCTCATGAATCCTTTCTTCTATTCAAAATGAGATTGTGCGTCGTACATTGAAATCATAGTAAGGATATCATTTTGACACTAGTATTCTGAATTTCATTCTACTGTAAGATCTGATAAAGCATGTGTACGGAGGCACCCTTGGGTGGACCGTTTCACTGATAAGTAATATTTGACGAGAGGTTATCGATTTTTCCGATACCTAGAACATTCTCTTAAGATTTTATAGTTTTCTTTTTTTCAAACTTAATAACTTCTTATTTCCACTCGTTGTCCGAGTAGCCTAAAGTTTCTTCAGTGGCTACGATGTTGAAATTCCGTTCTAGCAAATTGAAACTGGCTAGTCGATATGCCAATATGAATGACTAGTTGATTGTTCTAATTAGTCAAAATTGTAATGTTGTGAAGAACACCTAGCTAATTGTCCTAGCTAGTGGTGATGTCTCAAACAGGCGAACTAGCAAATTTTGTCTAGCTAGTTGCTAGTGTTTCTTGAAAAGGACTAGTTATTGTTTCACTAGTCCAACTCCCAATTTAATTCATTCAGTAATTCCGCAATGCATTTTGCATGTGGTAAAGTATGATGATGAAAGTTTTGACGAATGACTTGATTGAGACCTAGTGAGGTCGTCCACTCAACTTGAATTCTACCCATCTTTGTATCAGACTTTATGTCACTTGAATATTCTGTTCTTTCATTCATATAATGAAGATTCATTTGAAACCATAGACTACTTGAATGATAAACTGCTTTATTTTTATCGTCATAGAGTAGAATTTCTTTCGATCGGTTGACCTTTATCAATTGGACTTTTTAGATCCTCTATTTTTCAAGAGGAAAAGTATTCACCAGATGTAAGAATTGTATAAAGACCGTCTTTATGACTTTTGTATCCAACAATCATTGCCCTCGTGCAACATTCTCTATGACATCACATTACGAAATTATCAGGACATGAAGGAATAAACCTTGTTGTATTCTTTTTGTCCATCCTTACATCTCCGAAAATCGAGACTCCTAGTATTTGGAACCATCAACATTCTTGGAACATCCAATGTGGAATTCTTATTGAAATTATCTATTGGACCTTGTTATTTTGAAACCATTCCTTTCAAAAGTGATTACTCTAAGGTGAACGGGAGGTACAATTGTGAACCGTTGCACCACCATGAGATCAAAAACTAAATGTTGTAATTGTGCAGCCAGAGCATTATGCCGAGTGATTATTTAAAGTAGGAATAACATGTCGGGGCATACCACAAGGACCTTTAATATTAGTGTGAGGAAGGTTATAAGAAATGATGAGGTGGTTGGGAGCACGCCCCTACCAACCATCGTCAGGATGTTATATTAATGAATTCTGGAGTTACCAAGCCTTTTACTGATCCATGAAATGCAAATCGATTGCGATGTAAGACATATCCTTAGAGGAAACTAACATGGAAGTGAGATGGACAAGAAAGGAAGAAATATTGTGGCAAGAATGTGAAGCTTTACTTAGCTTAAAGGGATTGATGCACATAGAGAGACATAAAGTTTAAAAGGCCCTAATAGCAAATGGATGCATGGATATATCCAAATGATCCTTCGAGATTACCACCTAATCAACTTTATTGGGAATCGCAGCAGCATGCAGGCCTCAGGCTGATTGGCGCCAGTTGTGAAAGAGGACGAGCGTATGACATCTTACCTATATCATCGGGAATCGATACCCCTAACCGGAGATGTAGGAATTGTTGACCAGTTAAAACGCGTAGTTATTTTTCAAAGATAAGGTCGAAAAGCGGGTTTCACCAACTCAAGATCGACCTCTGTACTGTGCCAAAGTTGGCATTTCATACTAATATAAACATTATAAAATTATGGTAGTATCGTTTGAGTGGACTAATGAGTTAGAAGCCTTTATGGATTAATGAACAAAGTTTTGGAATGAAATGAGATATTAGCAACAACCTCGTTGTTAGCTATACTTGATGATAAAAAGAGGACTTTAAGAGTCGCGATGATGCGTCTTTCAAGAGTTTAAGAGGTGTGCTAATGCAGTAGAAAGGGGATGATAGCCTATACTTCTAAACAACATAAAGGTTACGGGATGTGATATACTAACCGTGAGTCGGGGATTAGTCATGATAGCATTCACGAATAAAATGGAGACGTTAATCTTATAAGAAAAGTGTGAAATTTTTTTTTTTCCACAAGTGCCTTAAGTATATCTTCATATTAGAACTAAACATAAGAAAGAGAAGGTGATGAAAGGGAGCAGGGAGTATAATGGAGAAATTTGTTATGACCCAAGAAAGGCCAGTGTTGTGGCCGATACTTATAGAAGGGAATATTCGAAATTGGAATTCAGTCAGTATTGACCAAGAAAATAGAGTATATACAATAAAGAATAATGTTCGAGGAAAATGACTAAAATATGGGGAAGGACAAAGATGTATGGAGAATTAAGAGAATGTTTGGCAGACAGGTATGAAGAATGGCATTGGCAAACTATTAAGTACAAACGTGACATGTCGAAAGCAGAATGATAGAGATCTAGTGGATTAATTCCGCCTGTAGAAAATCTTGAACGTGGACAGAATTATAATGAATTTCATAAGTAGGTCACCGAAGACCGAGCCAAGAGATGGCCCTAGTTGATTTATAATTGTTGAACCAAGTGATTTACCTACGAAAGACTTTCCATTTAGAAGATTATCGATTTATATACGGAAAAGATGGTGATTTATATACGGAAAAGATGGTGGTGCAGTATAAAACTTTTGTAGCGATTACGTCAGATAAAGACTTAAGATTAAACTTCGAATATTGAAGGTGCTTTCAAGTATAATTAATAAAGAGATTGAGCGTATGTACTAATTTGATCTGTGGCTGACGGACAGGGAAGAAGAATTGTCCAGATGATCGAATTTATAATTAGTGTCGTGCCTTAGATTTCACGGGGCAGTCGAGAATAAAAACTTATCCATGAAACGAATGTTGTTATCACGATCGGCACCATGCGGACGTAAGGACGTCTCTTGTAAAGCGTACTACGAAAGAAGAAGTTTCGCTTTTCTTGCGTTACGAAGAAGTCAATGAACGAGGGATATAGTAGCTGAACTGGTTCGACGTATACCGAAGACTATATAGTATCCATAGCAAGTGGTAACGACTGACGGGAGGCAACACATGCGTGCAAATCAAGCCAAGGAAAATGAGGAATACCGTGCGTATTGACGTTGTCTCAATTTTTAAACACGACCACAAAGTATTCACGGGCCAACGATACAAGGGCTCAACACGGATACTATGAACAAGGTAGAAGAGGAACGTATAAGTAGTGGGTTAGAAATTTTCATTCATAGAACAACCGATAAGGAATACAGGTCGAGGAGAGCATGCGTTGAGAAACAACATTAAAGCGTTGGTGAGACCATCATATAGTCATCATAATAATGGAAATCTTTCTCCTGTTCCATGAATCCAATTTTCATTTCATCCGGGAAAAGCCATTTTTTCTCAACAATGTCTTTGTCATTTGATCTAGTAGCGTTCCGTTAGATAGGAAGAGATTTGATAAATACTGATAACTCTTGGATAGAGTAATAGAACGGAGAGATACATTCGATAATGAACTAGTGGTTCTAAACCATCTATGGCGATTAAAGGGTTGAACAAAAGGGTTGAAGTGTCAACCTGAGAGTTGGAAAGGGGAAGGTTGGAATTGTATCCATAACTATTTTCCTTAGGTTCTTAAGATAAAATCCTTTTAAGGAGAGGAGACTGCAATAACCCTAATTTTCGTGAATATTCGAAACCTGGATGAATAGTAATTTTATGGGTGGATGAGAAATTTTTGCAACCACGATATGTACGAATTATTAAATGAAGATTTCGAATTGATATTACGTTTTTACGGTGCAAATGAGTGTATGTATAAGTCGTTAGTTTTTTTTTTACGAAACCCATTATTTCGAATGGTCAAATTTTATGAGATATAAAAGGAGTATGAGGTTGGAGACTTCGTGATGCTAAAGGTATCCCCCTAGAAAGGATTGATGCGGTTTGGTAAGAAAGGGAAGCTAAGTCTGAGGTTTATTGGACCTTTTGAGATTTTGAGGCGTTGGAAAGTTAGCCTATGAACTGGCCTTGCCCCCGAGCTTGCAGCAAGTGCATAATGTGTTTCATGTGTCCATGTTACGACCCTACCATGCCGACTTTCGGCACGTGATAGAGTACGACCAGGTAGACCTACAGCCAGATTTGACTTATGTGGAAAAATCCGTGGAAATCATGGATAGAAAGGAACAAGTGCTGAGGAACAAGGTTGTCAAGCTAGTGAGAGTTTTGTGGAGAAACCAGAACGTCGAGTAATTAACATGGGAACTAGAAGGCGCTATACGTGAAAAGTACCCTCAACTGTTTTCAACCTGATTCCGGGACGGAATCCTTTTAAGGAGGGGAGGCTGTAAGAACCCTGATTTTTGTAATCTTTTAAGAATATAATATCATATGACATTGCGAATTTGGGACCTTTTGAGTCACCTATGTTGTTTAATGGAATTGATTATCTGAGAAATTTATGTTGTTACGTTCACTGTGTAAGAATAAGGGAAGATTGTTAAGGCAAGAGGCCTACTGCCCTTAAGATTTATAAAAACTTGGGATTTGAGAGTTATTAGAGTATTAAAGGATTTTAAGAGACTATGACAAGAAGTTATGGATATTTAGGGAATTTACACAATTAAGTACTTAAGGAATTACAAAGGAAATCTCTACGCGACAAAATATTATTACGAGGAATTTAATTAAGATACGATATGAAATAAGGATTAAGTGACAAGCATTGGTGGAGAAATAATAATACAAGTAAGGATATTACATGCAAGTATCATGTAACTAGAAAGTTAGGAAAGTAATCTAGAAAGCAAAAAGGCAACTAGAGGAATAGTAACTAGTTAGTACACTACATTACTTTAGGGGACACTAGGGCATGAGGTGAACCTAAGCTACTAGACTAGGGTGGAACACATGTGAGGATATACATATCAATACACCAACAATAATACATCTCATTTTCAAACACCAACACAAGAGCAAAACTCTCTCTCTCCTCCTAGGAGCTCTCGGCCTAAGCCTTCCAAGAAGGAAGAGGAGGATTTTCCTCCAACCTCCACTCACTCATAATTCAAGATAAAATTCCTAGGCCTTCCTTACACTATAGAGAAGGTATGTTATCAATTTCAAACCATTTCATCCACTAGATTTTGAGTTACAAATTGTTAAAGATTGGGTGAATAGTAACCATGTTTGATTTTCTTTTAGATCTTGGATTATAAGGGTTGTAGGAGACCATTCAAGGTGTTATTGAGTTGTGTAAAGCTTATCCAAGGCTCCTAGGTGCTCAAGAAGGTATAAAAATCACAAACCCTCTTGGTTATGTAGTATTTATAATGTTTGGTAGTGGATCCATGTATTTGTGAGCTAATCTTGGTTGTATAAGTATTGGATGACATGGATCTTGAGTTTTGATGTTGAGATTGTGACTTTTATGATTATGGATAATATATATATCTCCATGAGTGTTATGAACCATGAACTAAGTGTATTAAGTGTTGGTTGTGTTGTGGAATTGTGAAAAATGGTTAATCTAAGTAGTATGTGCTTGCTGAGTTTTTCCAGGAGCATTGACCTGTCTTGTAACACGGTTTTGAACCCCCAAATGTTGTTCCCTGATGTCCTACCATATATTTTTGGAAAGATAATTGAATGTAGTTTCTGGAAATGTAAGGTTCATGACTAGGTGATGTATAGATTTTTAGTTATGGCCGGAGAAGTGGATTGTGTTTCTGGATTCCTGACTGCACTAAGTGACCCCCTTGTGAACCTTGTTTAAACCCCTAAAAATTTATGTGGGATCATGGAAAAATTAGAGAAGCTAGGAAATGCAGTGGTGAAGGCTACCCAAAAAGAATCTGATTAAAACTCGAATTTTCCAATTTTATAAAAATGTTAGAGCGAGGTGTGCGCAAGTGAAAAACCACTTAGGGGATTAGTTTAAAGTAGTTTTAAGGATATTCACTTGAGTTTCGAGTTCGAGGAATAGATTTGAGTCGAATGGGTAACGAAAGTGATAATGTGACGACATGGTCATATGAGAGGGTTAGTGGTCACAAGTGGAGTCGTTAAGTTGGTCTTACGATTTTTAAAACCTTATGATTAAGTAGCGTTGTTAAGGTACTAACGTACAAATATTGATTATGTATAGATTTCCATTCCACTTCGCGAGCCGACCACCCCAACCTCACCAAGGCAAGTTTTCCAACCCTAAGTATTTAATTTCAAAATATTATGTTCTTGATTTTACCTATGCAAGTTTACTTCTCAAAACTTATATATAAGGATTTTCGCTATTGTGGTTATAGCTTCCGAACGTATTATATGCTTATGCTTTACGAGATTATGTTGAAGTTTGAGATATATGCATATGTGTTTGTACACCCTTGAACTTAGAATGAAAGTGTTTTCTTCGGACAACGACTCTAGCAATAGAGGTCGTAGCGGTCCAAATATACTATTGACCGGGGAGCGGTATATTGTTGGATCGTGATTAAATTGCGAAAACCCGAAGAGTCATTCGGGAAGTATCGTATACCTAAGTAATTAATATTTTTACATTGTTAAAAATACTCAAAAATATCTATCTTGGATTAAAAGCTTATTTTAATTAAATAATTATCTTATTAATTGTTTATATTAAATCTCAAAATATAATTTATTAATTATCGTTCATTATTTTAAAGACAAAACTAATCCAAGATACCTTTAGCATTTTCAAACTCGAACTCTTTCGAACCCAAAACATTTTCGAAAACCCCCGGTCAGGTTTTGCTTCTCGTTACGTTTTTCAAGAATTATGGGTCGACTGAGGTCGAACTTCAACTACTCGAATTTTCTATCAAAATGATTTTTGAAAAGAAAAGAAAAAGGGGACTCTGGCAGGTGTGGGAATCGTTGACGAACGATTCCCGGGATGTGTAAGCGGCCGTGAGCCAGGCGGTCCATCAATTATTATTCCGGCCCAGGTGTTGCCGAAGGATGATTACGGATGTAGTTTTCATCGAGGGTGATTACGGATGTAGTTTTCACCCGAGGATAGTTACGGATGTAGTTTCTATCCTTCTACCGGTAGAGAAGACCCGCGGATTATTGGACTTGGATGTGGCGACTGATCATCGTCAATCCTTATCAGGTTTTTATGTTTTCTTCCAGTCCCATCCTCCACTTTGGAAAAATACTCAAACACTGCTTCTTGGGCCTAAGTGCCAAGTTGCCGATAGTGTGGTTTTTGATGAGAAAAATATTAACATCGTGCAGTATCGAGAACTGCAAGATTTTCTATAGAGATTGGCACGTGTTAGTGCACTCTTGTAATTGTTTCAAAGAATAAAATGTTTTTGAATGAGAAACCTTCTAAGCTAATGGAAGGAAAGAGGTTTTGCATCAATGCATTCCCTGTACATTATGTTAACCGTAGAGTGTTTTGCCGAAACTGATATACTCATACGTATATATTTTCAAACTTGAGATATATTGAAATGAGAACCTTGTAAAGGATTCATATGTTATTCTTAAAGCTCCTTAGTGAGTATAAATGTTTTATTCAAACTCGGACATATATATTGTCGAGTTATGTTTTGTAATCTGAGATATACACCCATACAGTTGGGAACGTTTTCAAAATAAACCACTTTATCATTTTCCAAAATGGTGAACTTGCTGAGCATTATGTAGCTCATTCTTGCTTTATAAATACTTTTCAGAAAGAGAAGAACTTGGTCGGTTAACTCCGCACCAGCAGAAGAGGAGTAGGAGATTTACCCCGGAGATGATTTAGTTCCTGAAAAATACTACAGAGTAAGTCTGATAGGTTTTCAACTGTAATAGTAAGACTTGTCTTCAAGTGTAGTTGTATAAGTGGAAGTGCGTAAGATTCTGGATTGTACAGATGAATTGTAATATTTAGTGTTACTTTTGATTATCGTTTCTGAGGCTTTAACTTGTATGTGCGTAAGATTGAGGTCTGGATGGATGTATTGTTGAGTTGTAAAGTTAATACAGGTATGATATGGTTGAATGGTGATGTGACGACCTGAATCTCTGACCTCGGATTTGGGGGCGTCACATAAGTGATTCGAGAACTAGAATTGACTTGATCGATAACTTTGAGTTCTCGAATACTGTTATATTGACATATCGAACCACTTCTCGAATAGCTCTTTTCTCTGGGAATCCTTGAGTTCTCGAATAGAGCATTGTGACTTGTTGAATCCCTGAGATCTCGAATAGCTTTCTGAGTCCTTGAGATATCGAATGGAACTTTGACTTGTTGACTCCTTGAGAATTCGAATACTACTTTTGACTTGTTGACTTCTTGAGTTCTCGAACAGAGTAATAGACATATCGAATCTCTGAGATATCGAATGAGATATCGAACAGTGTATTTAAAGATATCGAATAGTGTCTTGAGATATCGAATCCCTGACTTCTCGAATGCTGGACTTCTCGAATAGACAAAACTACTTCTAGAATTGGTACTTAGGCAATTTCTTCACTTTCTTCAAATCCCAACTGTGATTATTTGACAGTCTTTATCTTCTTGCTTGAGGCATGAACCTTGGAACTTCTTTCAAGCATTATTCTTGACTTTATAAGTACAGTTACACACCTAAGATTTGGTGCCTATTACAAGTACAAAACAAGTAGAGACTCTACAACTAGAGGTTCCCTCAATTAAGAGGTAATGTAAGTAATGCAAAGCATTACAAACAATTAGGCTTGTTATTAGATGTAAACAGGCATGCCTCTGTGACTAACAGTATTTATAATGCTACCTATCAACTAATCACAGAAAGATAATCTATACATGACAATGTTCTGCCATCCAGTTGATAGTTTCCATCAATAGAAAATTCTTTCCTTCATAATATCTTCTTCCTTGTTCCTCAAACAAAGATCCTGTTTTATAGCACTTGTCATTTCTGTAGCATCCATAATGACATCATCAGTAACATGACTGATATCAGGATTCCATCTTGCATCAGGATCTGACCATCCCATCAGTACTTGATCAGTATTTGACTTGATGTATCAGGATTTAATCTCAGTTCCTGACATGTAGTACTCGATGCACTGTTCCTGACTTAATTCTACATATTACTATCTAACACATATCTCCTATACAAAGTGCTAAATCCTTTATAAGATCAGGATATACAAGAAGTATAAGTAAAATTCTATTCTTAACATCACAACTCATGAATTATTCCTAACAGACTACCAGTCTTGAATCTCCAAAAACTTTGAGGTTCTTGACCCTCAGTATTCTGGCCAAGCCCAATCCGGCTATCAAGGCTTCATATTCAGCTTCATTGTTGGTAGTAGGAAAATCTAACTTCAAAGCATACTCAACTGTGAACCCATCGGGGCTTTGTAAAACCAAACCTGCACCACTAGATTTTGTTTTTGATGCTCCATCAAAATAGAGCACCCAATATTCCTTCTGATCAGGTACAAGCTCTTCATCTTTATCCTCTCCTCCAGGGGTGGTTATTATCTCCTGCCCCCCGACTTCTTGGTTGCTAATGGTATATTCAACCACAAAGTCAGCTAATGCCTGAGCCTTGATGGCTGTTCGAGGCTTGTACGTGATGTCAAATTCTCCAAGTTCGATTGCCCACTTAATCAGCCTTCCACTGACCTTTGGGCTATGTAAAATATTTCTCAACTACTGGTCCGTCAGGACTTTGATCTTGTGTGACTGAAAGTATGGTCGTAGCTTCCTCGAAGCTGATATCAATGTCAAAGCAAACTTCTCGATGGGAGAGTAATTTAACTCAGCCCCGTGCAACTCCTTGCTCACAAAATAGATGGGTTTTTGAACCTTGCTTTCTTCTCGAATAAGGACAACACTCAATGCTTGTTCAGATACCGCCAGGTATAGATAGAGAGTCTCTCCGGGACTAGGCTTGGCCAACAACGGGGCTTCAGCCATGTACTTCTTCAGTTGTTCGAAGGCCACTTGGCTCTCAGGAGTCCACTCAAAATTTTTCACCTTCTTCAGTGCTTGAAAGAAAGGTAGACACTTGTCACCAGACTTGGAGATGAATCTTCCTAATGCTACTACTCGGCCCATTAACTTCTACACATCTCTTATTGAGAGTGGGGGCTCCATATCTAAAATTGATTTGATCTTATCGGGGTTGGCTTCTATTCCTCTCTTTGAAACCATTAGACCCAAAAACTTTCCTGATCCAACGCCACTTGGCTGGATTCAACATCATCTTATGGTGCCTCAGCACTTCGAATGCCTCTCTGAGGTGCTTAATATGGTTTGCCGTGAATAGGCTCTTGACTAGCATATCATCAACATAGACCTCTATGGTTTTTCCAATTAGATGGGCAAATATCTTATTCACCAATCGTTGGTAAGTAGCTCCTGCATTCTTTAGACCAAAAGCCATAAAACATCAAAGTCAGTTATGAAAGATACCTTTGGGATTTCATCCATGTGCATCTTAATATGATTGTAGCCACTAAACCCATCCATGAAGCTCAACATCTCGTGTCCAGCTATGGCATCTATCAACGTATCAATCCTTGATAGAGGAAAACAATCCTTAGGACATGCATCATTTAAGTCAGTGAAGTCTATACACATCCTCCACTTCCCATTTTCCTTCTTGACCATCACAGGGTTAACCAACCATCCAGAGAACTCAATTTCTTCAATAAAACCAGCTTCCAAGAGCTTGTCAACTACTTGCTTAATGGCCTCTTGCCTTTCAGGAGCAAAGTTCCTCTTCTTCTGCTTTATTGTCTTTCATTTAGGATTGACTTTCAATTTATGAGTTATGAGTTGGGGATCAATCCTTGGCATATCAGTTGTTGTCCAAGCAAACACATCACTATTCTCTTGTAAAAATGCTGTCAACTTGCCCTTCAAGGGGTTCCTTCAATTGTCTTTCAGGCTATGCAAAATGTTTCTTCAACGGGTGGTCCATCAGGACTTCAATGTTTGTCTTGGTTCCATCGTTGTTTCTTGTTTTTCTTGATTCTAGGTCAAGGATTCAAGGTTGATTCCTCGATTTAGATTTCAAATAAGACAATTATGTGGGCTTCTTACGTTTTAAACTCTTTAAGACGAGAGTTTGCTTGAACTTCTTGAACTTCTTGAACTTCTTGATCCTTGTTTAAGGTTCTCTATTGGTCTTCTACCTTAGATTCTCCATCCAAGTCATTTTTGAAAACATTGAAAAGTGGCTAGTCTTTAGCCTCCACAACCTTGCATGGCTTTGATTGCCAGATGTCTTTTATCCCGGGTCCTTCAAGGACTTGAAACACTTATTTGGTTGTGATGTAACCTAACTCTCGACCCTTCAGAGTTTTATTTATGCGTTTGTTTTTTTCCATTCGTATATTCTTTTATTTTCGGTACTTGGTCATCTTTGACTTACACACATCAGGTGCTTGGTACATAAATAGAATCATAGAACGAAAAGCAAACTTGAATTAATAACATAAATGGGTTCAACCCGTACTGCTGTCCTACTCGGAGGGACATGCTCTGCATGGTTTCATCGAACCTTATTTCTACTTCTACTAGACAAATATGAAGCTAAGTCTAACTTTGTAAGACTAGGCCTACATGGCTTGATTTTGTTTTTGATGCTCCATCAAAATAGAGCACTCACCACTCCTTCTGATCTCCTCATTCTTATTCTGAAGTTCTTTTCCTTCTTGGGGTACTTTCTCTTGCCCCCTGACTTCTTGGTTGTCATTGGTACATTCAACCACGAAGTAAGTTGACGCCTTAGCCTTAATGGCTGTCCAAGGCTTATGTGTGATGTCCTCTGCTGGCCTTTCTTGGTGTTCCTTATCACTGCGGACATCCATGTCTTCAATCGGAAGGACCTGCCCCCGACTCCTTTAGGCCTTAACGAGGCTACATAACAACTTCGTGCCATCTTTTGATTACCTTTATGTTCTCCAACACCATTCCTGGTTGGGAATTTGATCTTCGTATTATAAGTTAAGGCAACAGCCTTGAATGCATGAAGTCCAGTCCTCCCGAGGATAGCGTTGTACGTTGAAACCGCCTTGATTACCAGGAAGTTCAACATCTGGGTGGCCTCCTTTCCTTGGGCTCCTGTCCAATAGTTACAGGCAACTGAATAGTCCTTTCAACTTTGGATTCTACTCTATTAAATCCATATATAGGCATGTTATTGGGGGGTCAACTGAGAATCATTGTACCCCATCATGAAACAGAATGTCAACGGAAGCTCCATTGTCTATCAAGACTCGCTTCACCTTTGAGTTTCCAATCACAAGAGCTATAGTTTAGTTTTTGCAAGTCTGAGTCATCAAAACCAACCACTACTTTAGTTTTTGCACGCTTCGGGGCCTCTCCCATGATGTGCATCACTTCTCTGGCATAAGCCTTCCGAGAATTCCTTGTTGTGCCGACCGCAGTCGGGCCTCCTGAGATCATGTTGATTACTGGCCCTCGGGGTTGTGGGTTGCGATCTTGATCGTCATCCCTTTCTAATTTGATCAAGGGGATGCTTCGCTAATGACCTTTTGAAGAAGAGGTCAGTGGTGTCGTGCTCCAGGGCGACCATGGCCACCTTATTTTCCAAGTCAGTAATATTTATTGTCTCCTTAGTGAATTGCTTGAGGTAATCCCTCAGATTTTCAATCTTCGATCCCTTGTACCATATACATAAGAGATGCGGAGCTTTTCTCAGGAACTCTTCCGCTAATGAATTGGCTGATAAAAGCAGCACTCAATTCCTTAAAAGAGCTAATTGAATTCGCCGGAAATCGGCTATACCATCTTTGAGCCATACCAGACATGGTTTGAGGGAACGCCCTATACTTGAGAGCGTCACTAGTAGGCTGCAATAGCAGTGCATTCGAGAATGTTCTCACATGGTTTGCGGGGTCACCTGTTCCATCATAAACCTTTATAGTAGGCAACTTAAACTTCCTAGAGATGTGAGCATTCATCACCTCCTCGGTGAATGGTGGTGTAGGATCATCATGATTTTCTAGCTGCATCAACTCTTTGGGATTACCCTTGGGGGCCTCTGCCCTAGTTGCTCTTTCCGTTGGGGCATAAGCCCTTCTCTACCTCGTTGGAGGCCTTTCCGAATCAAACAAAAAGGAATCTATCTTGTATTTGGGGGAGGTCGATTTTGATTCTGACCCTGGTTCTATCTTTATTGCTCCCTTTTAATATCATCCTTTAGCTTTTGGATCTGGGCTTCATAAGCCTTGATTCTCTCAGCGGCTGTCATAGGGGGTCCATCATGGATTCGTCGAGTACGCCTTATAGGCTCCTTGCTTGGATGTCGCCTCCTCGGGGCTTGATCACGATCGTCATCTTTAGATGAAGAATCATCAGTATAAGGACCAGAGTAGTCATAATATCCTTGATCAGGACCCAAGCCTCTAATGTAAGGAGGGTGATATGGTTCATGTATCTGCAGGGCATGGCCATTTGGCCCAGCACCTCGAGTATTCGGAGGGTAGTTAGGCAACCCGTATGTCAGATTCGTACTTCTAGGGAGATCTGTAGTAGTGATCTGCACCCCCGGAGGTAGTGCATACCCTTGTTCAGTGATGACGGGTGGAACAGAGGTGGCGGTGGTAGCCTCGGTTGAGACTGGTGTCCTTCGTGTTTGAACCATGGTTGATGTTGTCTTCCCACAGACGGCGCCAAATGTTGTGGAATAAAAACTAGGTTACGAATCTTTATTTAATGCTAGGGTTCGGGAGCTTCGTGCTTTAATGGCTATTTTCATGTTCGAGACTAATCGGTCCTCACAGAGTGCCTACGTATATCGTATCGAGAATCAAGCCAAGACGTAGTTCTGATAATGAGGGGTCAGGCCCTTTATATAGGCTAAGAAGCCTTAGAATTATGGTAGGAGTTAGAGACTTGGTGGGCGAGCCACCGCCTTGAGGAAGGTTCTAGACCCCTTCCTTGTAGGAATCAGTTTCCATGTTGTAGTATGTATCTTGGAGTCTAAGTCAGGCAAAAGTAATATCCTTGTTTGACTTTTATTTGCTGAGCTGCTTATTGCCTTCAATATTAATTACGAAATTAATATATAAAAATAGGGTTTGGGCCTACCTGGTGGCCCCTACGTTTGGACCATTCTGGGTCTAATTAATGCCACATTAAATGTGTCTTTAGGGCTTACTTTTAGCCCATATCAGATGATCTCACTCCCGATGAGATTATCAAATGTGGATATAATGGAGAAGCTAGAAACTCTCTAATGAATGCATTAGATCAAGCTGAGTATGACAAAGTTTCTTCTCTAAAGACGGTAAAGGAAATGTGGGATGCATTGGAAACTGTTGTGGAATAAAAACTAGGTTGTTAAATTGCAGCTAGGGTTTATATGTAATTAATATTAGGGTTCGTGAGCTTCGTGCTTTAATGGCTGCTCTCGTGTTCGTGGCTGAATCTGCCTTCACAAGATGCCTACGTACCTTGATGAATATCAAGAATCAAGCCAAAAACGTAGTTCTGAGAATGAGGGGTCAGGCCCTTATATAGGCTGAGAAGCCTTAGAATTATGGTAGGATTCGGATACTTGGTGGGCAAGCCACCGCCTTGGGGAAGGTTCTAGACTCCTTTCTTGTAGGAGTTTGTTTCCTTATTGAATTTGATGCCTTGGAGGCTAAATCAGGCAGGAGTAATATCCTTATTTGACTCTTATTGCTGAGCTGTTTATTACCCTTAATTAATTACGAAATTAATATCATAAATAGGGTTTGGACCCATCTGGTGGGCCCCACGTTTGGACCAAACTGGGTCTAATTAATGCCACATTAAATGTGTCTTTAGGGCTTACTTTTAGCCTATATCATTTGCCCGCCAACTTCTAGGAAAGCTGATCAGGCTTTCCTTGAAGTTATAACTGCCTTTTTCGAGACTCGGGGTCCATCTTTGTAAACTAGTGTTTCACGAATACCGTCTTGATGTAAAGCGTGGAGCGACCGACGCATTTACGACAATTTTAAATGATGCTAAATGGCACTAACTAGCCTTAAACGACACTTAAACAACGTTAAGTGATGCCAACCGGCATTAAACGACACTGAACGGTGCTAGAAGACACTAAACAGTGCTAAACGACACTAAATGGTGCTAACGATATTATCGGTGCTATCGGCATGAACAGTGCTATCGGCACTAACGGTACTTACATCACTAACTGTGCTATCGGCACTAACGGTGCTTACGACATTATCGGTGCTATCGGCACTAACTGTGCTATCAGCACTAACGGTGCTTACATCACTAACGGTGCTATCGGCACTAACGGTGCTATCTGTACTAACGGTGCTATTGGTACTAACGGTGCTATCGGCACTAACGGTGCTTACAGCACTAACGGTGCTATCGGCACTAACGGTGCTTACAGCACTAACGGTGCTATCGGCACTAACGGTGCTATTGGCACTAACGGCACTAAATGGTGCTAACGGTGCTAGAAGGTGATCAACTGAGATTTTTTAAAAACGTTGAATCATCATTGTCATGTTTGAATCATCACTAATGTGTTTCAATGTTCTGAACCACTTTAGTGAGGTTTAAAGCCAGTCAAGGGTGTTCTGAACATCAAAGTGATTTTTCAAGGTTGACGGACCATCAGCATCCACTTCCAGTTGGTTAAGGCCCTCAAAAAATGAGGTGGTTGGCTAAAGATGGTCCAAGACTATAGAAAATTCAATTAGCTTCGTGTGGACTATAAGATCATCCAAATCTGATATCTGGAACTCAAGATACGGCCCAAACAGCGTTGAAGGGTCGTATTGAGTTCCCGGTCGGCCTAAGGGCTTCAAAATGCCTCGGTCGGCCAGTACCCAGTCAGCCAAGAGTCTCCAAGACTGTAGAAAATTCAGAGAGCTTCACGTGGATAGTAAGATCGTCCAAATCTGAAATCCGGAGCTCAAGATATGGCCCAAATAGCGTTGAAGGGTCCGTAGCATGAGGTCGGTCATCAACGTGACATATCGATCATCAAGGTGAAGTTTCGAACATCAACTTCAGGTTTCAAACATCAATTTCAGTATTCTAACAAGGATTTTAGTATTCGAACATGAATTTCAATCTCCAAATATGATCTCAGTGGCATCAAACGGCGCTTAAACGGCACTAAACGGTGCTTAAACGGCACTAAACCATATTCTGGTTCAACTCAATTTTCATATTCGAAATGACGTCGGGATCAATATTCGACATCAAAATGACATTGAAATCTTCATATTCTACATGGAACCCGGTCGGCCGAAGGCCAAAAAATCTTCATATTCTATACAGAACCCGGTCGGCCGAAGGCCAAAAAATCTTCATATTCTATACGGAACCCGATCGACCGAAGGCCAAAAAAAATCTTCATATTCTATACGGAACCCGGTCGGCCAAAGCCTCCCAGGTGCGCCGGTCGGCCATGCCCCGGTCGGCTGAAGCCTCCCGGTTGCCCCGGTCGGCTGAAGCCTCACGGTTGCCCCGGTCGGCTGGCTTCCGGTCGGCCGGTTTACATTTTTTTTGGGACCTTGGCTCCAATCTCTTCAACTTCTATCTTGAACAATGGACCATGACAATTCATATTGTCAATGGAATATGAGCTTTCATATTGATAATGGAATATGAGCTTTCATATTGACAATGGAATATGAGCTTTCATATTGACAATGGATCATCGATATGGAAAACCAACAATATGGTCATTCATGACTTTATTTTAAGGCTTCCCATAAGTTCTTGATTAGCTTCAAAATCCTTTTAAGAGTTTCATGCTTGCCTGATCTTAAATAGAAATTACTTCGAATCTTTCAATCACCATGTTGGAATGTTGATTCAATGGCTCATTCTTGAACTATTCTTGAATTTCTTGATCCTTGGCTCTAGTAGCTTCGTTGGCCTTCAATGGCTTCAACTTAGTTTTCATATTCGAAATGACGTCGGGACTCTCGACATCGAAACAAAGACCGGTCGGCTGAAGCTTCCCGGGTGCCCTTGTCGGCTGCCTCCGATTGGCTGAGCCCCGGTTTTTAAACCTCAACATCAGTATATGAACGTAAATATTTGGACCTCAATGTCAATATTCGAAGTCGATGACCAAACAGACATCCCTTAATTCAATTTGGCTTTCGTGACCTTCTGGGCCTTAACTCGCTTGTTGAATCCTTGGTTTTAAACCTTGAATCCGTTCATGTTTGCTGGTTATAATCAACCTTTCATTCTCATTCTAAGATGTAAAAATGATGAAGTCCCACAGTTCTTGCCCCCCTTGCTACATATGGTCGAGGTCTTGCTTCTCGGTTGATCGTTCAAGAAGTCCCCTTGCCACTCAACACTTGACTTCAAGTCTGGTGTGCCTTGGCTGGTTGTTAACCCTTTATCTGGATTCTAGGTTTCCAACCTTCTTCTTATGCTCACAGGACCTTGCTTTGGTTTGAATTCGATTGATGACTCTTGATTCAAGTCCTTAAACTCAAACACAAACTCGATTGGAGGCAGACAACCTTTTTGGCTATCAAGGCTAAAATTTTTTGTCGGGATTTGAGATTCAACTCTCACTAACAGTTTTTGTGCCTTCAAGGCATTATCAGGGAGCCAATCAGTCTTAAGATGAGCTTTGATGGGATCTATCCAACAACCCCCTATATTAATTGGTGCTACCAACTTTGAGTTAATAGTCGGGGCCTTCAAGACCTGGAAGCAAACATTCTCAGCGTAGTTCTCTATCTCAAAAGAAGCAAACTTTGAGAGGGCATCGGCCTTAACATTTTCTTCCCTCGGAATGTGCTCCGCATAGAACTCACCAAACTGGGTCATAACGGCCTTCACGACTCTCAAGTATTTGGCCATAGTTTCATCCTTGGCTTCAAATTCACCATTCACTTGCGAGACTATCAATCTTGAATCTCCAGAAACCTTGAGATTCTTGACCTTCATGATTCTAGCCAAGCCCAATCCGGCTATCAAGGCTTCATACTCAGCTTCGTTGTTGGTTATCGGGGAATCCAACTTCAAGGCATACTCAACTATGAACCCATCGGGGCTTTGTAAGACTAATCCTGCACCACTAGATTTTGTTTTTGATGCTCCATCAAAATAGATCACCCAATATTTCTTCTGATCAGGTATGAGCTCCTCATCTTTATCCTCTCTTCCAGGGGTGGTTAATCCTCATTTTTATCCTCTCTTCCAGGGGTGGTTACTATCTCCTGCCCCCCGACTTCTTGGTTGCTAATTGTGCATTCAACCACGAAGTCAGCTAATGCCTGAGCCTTGATGGCTATCCTGGGCTTATACGTGATATCAAATTCCTTAAGCTCGATTTCCCATTTGATCAGCCTTCCACTGGCCTTTGGACTAGGCAATATGTTCCTCAACTGCTGGTCCATCAGGACTTCAATCTTGTATGCCTGGAAGTACGGTCGTAGCTTCTTCGAGGTAGTCATCAATGCCAAAGCAAACTTCTCAATGGTTGAGTAATTCAACTCAGCTCCGTGCAAAACCTTGCTCACGTAATATATAGGTTTTTGAACCTTATTCTATTCTCAAATGAGGATAGTGCTCAATGCTTGCTCAGATACCACCAGGTATAAATAAAGAGTCTCTTCAAGACTAGGTTTGGCCAGTAACGGGGCTTCAACCATATACTTCTTCAACTGTTCAAAGGTCTCTTGGCTTTCGGGTGTCTACTCAAAGTTTTTCACCTTCTTCAACGTTTGAAAGAATGGCAAGCATTTATCACCAGACTTGGAGATAAATCTCCCTAGGGTTGCAACTCGGCCTATTAACTTCTGTACATCCCGTATAGAGTGGGGTGGTTCCATGTCCAAAATCGCTTTGATCTTATCTCTATGCCTCTTTTTGAAACCATCAGACCCAGAAACTTTCCTGATCCAATGCCAGAAGCACACTTTGCAGGATTCAACATCATCTTGTGGTGCCTCAGCACTTCGAATGCCTCTTTGAGGTGCTTAATGTGGTCTACCATAAATAGGCTCTTGACCAACATATCATCAACATAGACCTCCATGGTTTTTCCAATCAGATGGGCGAATATCTTATTCACCAATCATTGGTAAGTAGCTCCTGCATTCTTTAGACCAAAAGCCATAACAAGATAGCAAAAAACACCAAAGTCAGTTATGAAAGATACCTTTGGGATGTCATCCTTACGCATCTTAATCTGATTGTAGCCACTGAACCCATCCATGAAGCTCAACATCTCATGTCCAGCTGTAGCATCTATTAATGCGTCTATCCTTGGCAGGGGAAAACAATCCTTCGGGCATACATCATTTAAATCAGCGAAGTCTATACACATCATCCACTTTCCGTTTCCTTTCTTGACCATCATAGGGTTAGCCAACCATTTGGGGAACTGAATCTCCTCAATAAAATCAGCTTCTAAGAGCTTGTCCACTTCCTGCTTAATGGCCTCTTGCCTTTCAGGAGCAAAATTCCTCTTCTTCTGCTTTATTGTCTTTCGCTCAGGATCGACATTCAACCTATGGGTTATAAATTGGGGATCAATCCCTGGCATATCAGCCGCTGTCCAAGCAAATACATCATTGTTTTCTCTTGGTCTTCATCCTTGGATCCTTAATCCAGGTATTTAAGACATATTGAAGAGTAGCTAGTCCTTAACATCCTCGGCCTTGCATGGCTTTGATTGTTGCGTGTGGCTTTTATCTGCTTGTCTTTTAACCTGGGTCCTTCACGGACTTAAAACTCTTATTTGGTCGTGTTGTAACCTAACTCTTGATCCTCTGGGGTCTTCATTTATGCATTTGTTTGTTCTCCATTCGTGTATTCTTTTATTTTCGGTACTTGGTCATCATTGACTTGTACTCATCAGGTGCTTGGCACATAAATAAATTCACACAATCAATGAATGGAAAACAAACTTGCATTAATAACTTGAAATGGGTTCAACTTTTACATAGAGTACTACCGTCATACTCGGAGCAACATGCTCTTCAATGGTTTCAATGAACCTTATTTCTACTTCTACTAGATAAATATGAAGCTAAGTCCTACTAGGATAACTTGAGCCCATCGGGGCTTTGCAAGACTAGGCCTGTACCAGATTTTGTTTTCAAAATAAAGCACCCACTACTCCTTCTGGTCTCCTCCTTATTATTTTGAAGTTCACTTCCTGCTTGGGGTATTACCTCCTGCCCCCCGACTTCTTGGTTGCCAATGGTACATTCAACCAGGAAGTCAGTTAAAGCCTTAGCCTCAATGGTTGTCTGAGGCTTCTGTGTGATGTCCTCTGACGGCCTTTCTTGGCGTTCCTTACCACTGCGGACATCCATGTCTTCAATCGGAAGGACCTGCCCCCCGACTCCATTAGGCCTTAACGAGGCTACATAACAGCTTCGTGCCATCTTTTGATCACCTTTATGTTCTCCAACACCATTCATGGTCTAGAACTTGATCTTCATATGATAAGTTGAGGCGACAGCCTTGAATGCATGAAGACCAGTCCTTCCGAGGATAGCGTTGTACGTTGAAACCGCCTTGATTACCAGAAAGTTTAATATCTGAGTGGCCTCCTGTCCAATAGTTACAAGCAACTGAATAGTCCCTTCAACTTTGGATTCTACTCCATTAAATCCATATATAGGCATGTTATTGGGGGTCAACTGAGAATCATTGTACCCCATCTTCACAAATGCATCATGAAATAGAATGTCAACGGAAGCTCCATTGTCTATCAAGACTCGCTTCACCTCTGAGTTTCCAATCATAGAAGTTATGACCAACGGGACGTCATGGGGGAACTTCACCCCTTCCAAGTCTGAGTCATCAAAACCAACCATTACTTCAGTTTTTGCACGCTTTGGGGCCTCTCCCACGATGTGCATCACTTCTCTAGCATAAGCCTTCCGAGAATTCCTTGTTGTGCCGGCCGCAGTTGGGCCTCCTGAGATCATGTTGATCATGTTGATCATTGTCATCCCTCATATCATACTCTCTTCCCTGATTACCACGGTCTTCACCCTTAATGAAGTGGCTCAGTTTCCCTCTACGAATCTAAAACTCAATCTCATCTTTGAGTTGCTTGCAATCATCAGTGTCATGCCCCACATCTCTGTGGAATCTGCAATACTGATTCTTGTTTCTCTTTGCACGATCACCCCTGAGTGGCTTCGGCCATCGGAAATCCTTATCCTTCTCAATGTCCAACAAGATTCGACTCCTAGGAGTATTCAACCTTGCATACTCAGTGAACCTTGGTCCTTGGTTCTTCTTAGGGGCATAGTCGGAGTCCTCGCTAGTTCGGGGATACTTGTCCCTAACATCATACTCCTGGTCTTGCTTTCGCTTCTTAGAGTCGTTGTTACCTCCTCCTCCACTTACTGTGGCTTCTTTCTTCATGCTATCTTTAGCTTTAATGTACTTATCAGCCTTTCGTTAGAGCTCAGCCATGTTCTCAGGGGGATGCTTCGCTAATGACCTTTTAAAGAAGAGGTCAGTGGTTCCGTGCTCAAGGGCTACCATGGCCATCTTATTTTCCAAGTCAGTGATATTCAGTGTCTCCTTAGTGAATCGCTTGAGGTAAATCCTCAGATTTTTGTTCTTTCCTTGCACCACATACATAAGAGATGCAGAGCTTTTCTCATGAACTCTTCCACTAATGAATTGGCTAACAAAAGCAGCGCTCAATTCCTTGAAAGACCAAATCGAATTTGCAGGTAAGCGACTATACCACCTTTGAGCCATGCCCGACAGGGTTTGAGGGAATGCCCTACACTTCAGGGCATCACTTGCAGGTTGCAACAGCAGTGCATTTGAAAACGTCCTAACATGATTTGCGGGGTCTCCCGTTCCATCATAAGCCTTGATCGTCGGCATCTTGAACTTCTTTGAGATACGAGCATTCATCACCTCCTTAGTAAACGGAGGTGTGGGATCATCAGGATCCCCAAGTGGCATCAGATCCTTGGGGTTGCTTTTGGGGGTTTCCACCCTTGTTGTTCTTCCAGTTAGGGCGTCGACCCTTCTCTGCCTTCTTGAAGACCTCTCTAAGTCTATAATGGGAATCCTTTAGGAGTTTGGAGGAGGTTGAGTTTGATTCAACCTAGCTTGTTCTCTCGTCATATCGTCCTTCAACCTTAAGATCTCAGCCTTATGAGCCTTGATTCTCTCAGCAGCTGTCAAAGGGGGTCCATCATGGATAGTTTGAGTCCTCCTTCGAGGTTCTCTGGTGGCACGTCGCCTCCTCGGGGCTTCATTGCGATCATCATCATCAGATGATGATGAATCGTTAGTATAAGGACCAGAGTAATTATCATACTCTCGATCTCGGATCTGCAAGGCATGGCCACTTGGTCCAACACCTTAAGTAATGAGAGGGTAGTTAGGCAGACCATACATCGGCTTGGTATTCATGGGAAGATCCGTGGTGTGGATCTGTACCCCTGGTGGTAACGGATGATTAAGATTAACCAGAGGAGAAACCATCATATGAAGAGAGTTGGTTTCTTGACTTGGGTGGAAGACCATAGGTAATGTTCTCTCAGCATGGGGATTCGTCCCTGGAGGTTGAGAAACTTGAGTTTGAGTGATCGCCCCTGTTGTTGGGGGTACTTCAGTGACAGCGGAGCAGAGCTTAGAGGCAAGGCCTCAGTAGAGGTCGATAATGTTCTTCGTGTGGTTACCATGGTTGATGTCTTCTTCCCACAGACGGCGCCAAATATTGTGGAATAAAAACTAGGTTGTTAAATTGCAACTAGGGTTTGTATGTAATTAATATTAGGGTTCGTGAGCTTCGTGCTTTAATGGTTGCTCTCGTGTTCGTGGCTGAATCTGCCTTCACAAGATGCCTACGTACCTTGATGAATATCAAGAATCAAGCAAAAAACATAGTTCTGAGAATGAGGGGTCAGGCCCTTATATAGGCTGAGAAGCCTTAGAATTATGGTAGGATTCGGATACTTGGTGGGCAAGCCACCGCCTTGGGGAAGGTTCTAGACTCCTTCCTTGTAGGAGTTTGTTTCCTTATTGAATTTGATGCCTTGGAGGCTAAATCAGGCAGGAGTAATATCCTTATTTGACTCTTATTGCTAAGCTGTTTATTACCCTTAATTAATTACGAAATTAATATCATAAATAGGGTTTGGACCCATCTGGTGGGCCCCACGTTAGGACCAAACTGGGTCTAATTAATGCCACATTAAATGTGTCTTTAGGGCTTACTTTTAGCCCATATCAGAAACCTATCATGAAGGATCAACAACTTTGAGAAAGTTGAAGCTTAGCAAATTATTGAATGATTTCAGAAACTTCAAGCTCAAGGATGATGAAACTATTAAGGAAGGTCAAGCAAGGTTCCAGGTCACTATAAACTCCTTAAAGAGACTTGGAAAGGATATTCCACAAGATGAAATTAACATGAAAGTGTTAAGTGTGGTACCATTTATTTATGAAGCTAAGGTCACGGCCTTGGAATCATCCACAACAATCGACACCATGGATCACCTAGCTGTATTTGCTGAGCTAAAACAGTTTGAAAGCAAGATAAATAACAGCCAGGTTGAAAGTGTTCGGGCTACTCTAGCCAAAATGAAGAATTTGGCTTTTCATTCTACAAACAGCAAGCCAGTCGTTGCAAATAGCAAGCTAATTGATTCTGATGAAGAGCTTGCACTCATTTCTAAGAAGATCAAGAGGCTGATTGAAAAGAAAAAAGAATGAAAAGAGATAGAGGAGGGTTCTCCAACAACAAGAAAGCCAAGGAGCAAACTTGTTTCGAATGTGGCAAACTGGGCCATTTTAAGAAGGATTGCTACAAGTTAAAGTCGAAACAACATGCTGATTTCAAAGACAAGAGAAAATCAAAAGCTTTATTGACTTGGAGTGATGATGATTCAGACTCCAGTGATGACTCAAGTGAGGACATGGTAAATTTGGCTCTTGTAGGTCTAAATGATGAAGAAAGCTCACAAGGATCCATAAAAGAAGATTTTGTGGATAGTGATTATTCGGATTCAGAAGATGATGCAAGTGAGGTAAACTCAATTAATTCTGATTTACCTTCCTCTCCTATTATGCTAGAAGAACTAACCATGCAGGTACCAAATAATGTATCTATTATTGAGTTCATGGAAATGAAAAATAAGAATAACGAGCTTGAAAAGAAGAATACTCATTTGAAGAAAATCATTTCTGATTTAATGGCTAAGAAGGCTCCTGAAATCAACCATGATGATCTTATTGATGATTTAAAAGAGAAAATAGTTCAATTCGAAGGAGTCAACAATGTAATCCTACGAAGAAATGAGGTGCTCATGAAAGAACTCAGGGATTTGAGGTCACAAATTGAAGCTAGAGATAAATGTATTAAATCATACAAACTCAAAGAATCTAGTTAAGCCGAATCCTCAAAAACTGTTGAGAAGAGAAATCAGCAAGCTGAACTTATCAAACAGCAAGTTGAATTGATTTCTCTCCTGGAAAAAGAGGTTAAAGATCTTCAAAAAGGGATGGAAACCTTTGTTCAAGGAGAAGACAGCTTAAAGACAATGATGAAGAAGGCAAATGTCCCCTTGGTCAGAGAAGGAGTTTGCATGAACTCAAACAAGAAGCTTGGTGCACTCAAATACGATGGACGAAATGGCATACCATACAATTATACCATGCCTTGGAAGATATGCAACAAGTGTGGAGGAAAAGGCCATCTGGAAAAACATTGTGTGGTTCAAGTCAATCATAAAGTGAAAACAGCTTACCAGAATGGACCAGTCAGACTACAAACAGCATACCAGAATGCTCCTGACAGAAGACAAACAGCTTACCAAAAGAGTGAAAGAAAGCAAAATCAGTCATCAAAAGTGATCGAAATGTGGATCAAGAAAGCTGATTTAAATGTGTTATATACTCTTGCTACTAACCAATTTGGACCCAAACCTATATGGGTAGCAAAACACTAAGTTGGTATTTGTTTGTTTTGTAGATATGTCTTGCCGCTAAAGGGAAGTCAAAACAATGGATTTTGGATAGCGGATGCACTGGACATATGTGTGGAGACAAGTCTCTGATAAAGCTCAAAATGAAGAAGGGTGGAAGAGTTACAATTGGCAATATCAAGACTCTTTGAATCCTTGGTATTGGTTCTATTGGTAATAGTAATATTTCGATTGATAAAGTTCAATATGTCAAAGGTCTTTCATATAATTTACTTAGTGTCACTCAATTATTTGATGATGGACATTTAGTTCAGTTTGGCATTGATAAAACTATTATTACTATTGGTACTAACAAAGCCCCCTAGTTGCTAGAAGGGAAGGAAATATATATGTATTAGACTTTGAAATGCAGGAAACAGCATGCTATTTGGCTGCAATAGACAATGACCCATATATTTGGCATAGAAGGTTGGGTCATGCACACGTGGACTTGCTTAATAAACTATCAAGCAAGAATCTGGTCAGAGGACTACTTAAACTGAAATATACTAAGGTTGATGTCTGTTCAGCTTGCCAATTGGGCAAACAAATTAGAAGCACACACAAAGCAAAGAAAATGGTATCTACTTCTAAACCTTTAGAGCTTCTGCACTTGGACTTATTCGGTCCAGAATCTTATAAAAGTATTGGAGGTAAACAATATGGTTTTGTAATTGCAGATGATTATTCTAGATTTACTTGGGTATTGTTTCTTCGTACTAAAGATTGCGCTTTTAATGAGTTTGAGAAACTGATTAAATTACTTGAGAACAAGCATGATACAAGGCTTGTAGGTATAAGAAGTGATAGAGGAGGTGAATTTATCAATGAGAACTTTATTGCATATTGTGAAGAAAGAGGAATCTCCCATGAATTTTCTGCTCCAAGGACTCCACAACAAAATGGAGTGGTGGAAAGAAAGAATAGGTCACTTCAAGAAACATCAAGGACTCTACTGCAAGAAAGCAAGCTACCTAGGAGCTTTTGGGCCAAAGCTGTGAATACATCATGCTATTTATTGAATCGAATTATAATCAGGCCTATTTTGGACAAAACTCCATATCAGTTGTTGAGAAACAAGAAACCAAATATCAGTTACTTCAAGATTTTTGGTTCTAAATGTTTTGTGCTCAAGACAATTGGTAAAGATGAATTTGTAGGTGAAAAAGAAAGTGGGCAACCTCAAGTCACTATCAACCAGCAAGCTGGAAATGCAAATCAGCAAGCTGGAAGTGCAAATCAGCAAACTGGAAGAACAAATCAGCAAGCTGGAAGTTCAAAATAGCAAACTGATGATGAAGATGAAACTGAAAGTCAGCAAGCCAAGGAGGATATAGACACTGACAATCAGCAAGCTGGAAGTTCAAGTCAGCAAGCTAAAGTGGAAGATACAATCTCCAAAATAGAAAAAATGACTTTGGAAGGTCCTAGAGGGTCAAGGGCTACTGAGAAACCATCTCTCTATGATGGAGAAGATCAGTTACCACCAGCAAAGATAAGAAAGACAACTCATGAAGAAATAGCTCAACATTCTTTACCGAGGTCAACAAGAATGGTCAAGAATCATCCTCCAGAGTTGGTCATTGGTGATATTACTGATGGAATTACTACAAGAAGAGGGAAAGCAAATTATTGTGCTCATGCAGCCTTCCTAGCTCAAGAAGAGCCCAAAAATATCGATGAAGCACTAGAAGATGAGAATTGGATCATGGCTATGCAAGAAGAATTAAATCAATTTGAAAGATGTGATGTTTGGGAACTTGTTAAGCCACCAGAGAATTCTTCAATCATAGGAACAAAATGGGTGATAAACAAGAGATAGAAGATTCTCACCAATACTCGAAATAAAGCAAGACTTGTTGCTCAAGGCTGTAACCAACAAGAAGGCATTGACTTTGATCAAATCTATGCTCCTGTGGCTCATTTGGAATCAATTAGAATGCTTCTGGCCTATGCATGTTTTAAGAAAATTAAGCTATATCAAATGGACGTGAAGAGTGCGTTCCTAAATGGCGTGCTGGAAGAGGAAGTTTATGTCAAACAGCCTCCTGGATTCGAGCATGATCAATATCCAAACTATGCATTCAAGCTAAAGAAGGCTCTTTATGGTTTAAAGCAGGCCCCTAGAGCTTGGTACAAAAGGCTTAGTAAGTATCTAATCCAAAATGGATTCATTCGAGGTAAAATCGATTCCACATTATTCATTAAACAAAATGGTAAAGATATTCTTATTGTACAAATATATGTGGATGATATTATATTTGGTTCTACTAATGAATCTATGTGTAAGTGGTTTTCTAAGTGTATGCATAGTGAGTTCGAAATGAGCATGATGGGTGAGTTCAATTATTTCTTGGGTCTTCAAATCAAGCAATCTAAAGATGGAATTTTTGTGCACCAATCCAAGTATACAAAAAGTCTACTCAAAAGATTCGTTTATGAAGATGTTAAGGCAAAATCAACTCCTATGATTCAAAACAGCAAGCTGTATGCAGACGAAAATGGTAAGGTTGTTGATGTCAAAAGGTATCGAGGTATGATTGGAAGCCTACTATATTTAACTGCTTCTAGACCTGACATCATGTATAGTGTATGTGTTTGTGCAAGGTTTCAATCCAACCCTAAAGAGTCTCACTTAAATGCTATTAAAAGAATATTTCGATATTTAAGTGGTACAATTAGTCTTGGTTTGTTCTATCCTATCACAAATACTTTTGATCTTGTTGGGTATAGTGATGCAGATTATGCAGGTTGTCAAGTTGATAGAAAAAGTACTAGTGGTGTTTGTACATTTCTTGGACAAAGCTTAGTTTCATCGCAATGCAAGAAACAAACTTCTGTTGCTTTATCCACGACCGAAGGGGAGTATCTAGCAACTGGTAGCTGTTGTTCTCAACTTTTATGGATGATTCAAACACTAAGGGACTTTGATATCAAGTGTGGAAAGATTCCAATAAATTGTGACAACACTAGCACCATCAATATTTCGAAGAATCCGGTGAATCACTCAAGAACGAAACGTATTGATGTTCGACACCATTTCTTGAGAGATAATGTTGCAAAGGGCAAGATAGAGTTGGTTTTTGTTCCAACAGAATTCCAACTAGCTGATATATTCACAAAACCCCTAGCTGAAGAAAGATTTTCAATCATTTCTAATGGAACTTGGCATGTGTTCTCTGTAAATCAGCACGCTGGATGGTAATTGCTGGTCAGGTTAGCTTACCATTTGTTCTATCAGTATGTTATAATTGGTATGCTGATTACATTATATTCTGGCATATCATTTGTTGATCTTAATATTTTTAGTTTTTGATGGATTAAGGGGGAGAACTTTAGGAGAATGGCTTCTATTTATTCTGAACATGCATGTTTTAACATATGATCTTTGGTGTTATATTTCTTACATGTTAGATCATCGTTTTATATCTAATTTTGAGATGCAGGGATTTAGGGGGAGTTATTCTAATTCTCCTAAATTAGTTGTAATCATCAAAAAAAGGGAGATTGATACTCCTTAAGTTTTGATGATCAAAATCAGTAAGCCATTTGGCTTATTAGTAGATATAAAGCAGCATGCTAGTTGTATATGTAATAACTTGGTGTTGCAGGATACTTAAGCTTACTCGTTGTATAATCAGTCTATCTAATAGCAAGCCAAAGTTGGGATACAGTGACAGTTTGGCAAGCCATTTGCACACAGTCAATACACAAACAGCAAGCCATTTCCAACTGTTCAGAATTCCTATAGATAAAGATCAACTAGATATATCTATGCTCTCAGGAAACTTGGTTGATGATATGAAAGGGCAAAGACTCAAACAACAATCCAAATGCATGGACAATCAGCATACCAGGTTCACAAATAGCAAGCCATTTTCACAAACAGCAAGCTGATTGTGTCTGTCAAAATTAAAGAAATCTTCGGTTTCTCAAAGAGCATCAAATGGAAACATTGTTAGGAATATTTGTAAGGGCTCTCTGAATTTTATTTGAATATGCCAGTACTCATATCTCATAGTTATTGGGAGACAATATATTCCTTAACTTAAAATAAGGAAAGTAACATTCTACTTTACCTTATTTTAATGACCTCCACTCAAGACAACCACATGGGCTTGTCTCCTTCATCATATCAATTATTCCTCTTGCATACACGCTCCAGGACATCTCCTCTCAACTGACATTCAAGCTTCATCATTCCATCTTCAACAAAAACTCTTCTAACGGCTTCAAATTTATTAATTCCGTTGGAGCCTTTCAAAAGCTTGAATTCAAAATATTCTTGTTTACCTATTTAAAAGCTGGTCTTGCTCAGTTCCAAAATTATCCCCAGAAGTGCAAAAACAAGAGTATATACACAACTTCAAGCCTACATTGCAAAATCCTTCAAAACCTTTCAAACCCTTATATACATACGCATATATATATTCAGAGGGTTAATTAGGTTGAGTTGTATTTATTCAAATCTTTGTATTGTTCCAATTCAAAGTGTATTGAATTGTCGCTTGTTCAAATTGTATTCAAATCTTTATTTTAAAAATTAAAATACAACTCAACCTAATTGAATTATGTGTGTGCCCGTAATTCCGACGAGGTCCAGCAGCAAGGTGGGGGTTGCGAGTGCGAAAGCTGTGCGCAGAGAAGGGAGAGAGAGAGAGAGAGAGAGAGAGAGAGAGAGAGAGAGGAGAGAGGAGAGGGAGAGAGATGGTGGAGATGTTCGGTGGTCATCAGAAAGGTATAAATTGCGAGATCTCATATTTGTGTATAATCATCATATTTTAAGTATTTAATTGTCGTAATTAAATTAGATTTAAATTGCGATATATTGTTTAATTGTTGTAATTTAAATAGTTTGAAATTGTGAGTTAAGTGTGTTGATTTTCGTAATTAGATTAAAGTTGTAAATTATGGATATTGTTATGTTTTCGTGAATTAGTTCGGAAAATGTAGTTAGAGTATTTGTTGAATGTCATAATTGTCGACTACTTGGTATTGGTTTGTAAGTAGTGAATTGATTGTTAGTTAATAATTATTATTTGTTGTATAATGTGGGGAGTCATAAAATTTTACTAGTTGTAAATGGTTGTGTGAATTGTATGTCGTAAGTCGAGTTAAAATATTTGTTGGATACTATATTTTCTTGTCAAGTACTTGGTGGTGAGCTATATGTGGATAATTGATTATCGGTTAGTACGAGGTATAAGTTGTTGTAAATTGTGGTGATTGGTTATTGAGGGGTTGTGACCCCGAGATAGTCTATTTTACAAAATGGCTATTTCGAAAAGCTTTCTTATAACAAGAATTTAATTCCTGTTTGTGTGCTTTTAAAATGTTATTTATCAAAGATTAATTGTTAGATTCATTTTATTATGTGTTTATCTGCGAGGAGTTGCAATGAGATCACAAGTCTTAAGTGTCAATGTTTAAGGACTTGTGTAATTCTCTTCAACTAGTTCCTCGGGCTTACGAATATCAATGATTAACTATCACGAGTATAATTAATATACTTGAGTGATGTGATCTGTTATGCACAATTTACGCAAGCGCACGTTGTCACAAGTAATATATGATTAAATCAAGTTCGTTCCCACAGAGATCAAGAATGGTGTTCAATTCAATTAATGTACCTATGCACCGATGTATGGTTTTTATCCACTGCTAAGAAAAATAACAAAATTGAGATTGATTATCTAAATTAACTTAGTGCAAATTATAAAACTAAGAATTAAACAATTAATGAGAGTAAAAATTTGAATTACTAATATGAGAATAAAACATGGAATCCTAGTTTCATCATCTACTTCACTTAGAGTTGCAGCCTTTAATCACTATATGCAATAGTTTTGATATCTGATCGGATAACACGAAACAAGTATACGCTACCTGTCAGCATACGCATACCAAACTAAACATACATCCACAAAAGAGATAGAAGATGAATAGACACCAATTATGCTTAGACCCTATATGTCTATAGAATTTGAAAACATAACGGTTGAAGAACAAGTTATCCATAAAGATCACACAGGGCAGTATAAGTATTTTCATCTCACACCACAAATCATATTGATAAACAATTATGAACCTATGCTAGCATGGCAAGTTCTAAATCTCAAGATCCACTTTTACTTCACAAGAGATTAACAAATTAGATGTTCGCGACGCATCTATCTATTAAGCATAACCATACGAGGATATCAATTATACACCACACACAAATCTTTAAGGCATGCAAACTTCTAAGCTACATAGATAAATCCACTAGGATCCCATGACAACGATTAGTTCATAACTAAACCTTTCGTCACCATGAGATTTGATGAAAACATGGTATTAAACAAAATATGAAAGAAAGAAACAATAATATTAATAAAGCAAAAGTTGAGAAAACAAATCTATAATCCAAAGTAACACAAAGGATGAAGTAGATCTAGATCCGTTGCTTGTCACGAGCGTTGAACCCTTCTCTCCTTTTCTCCCTTGCAGATCTAAACTAGGTTACAATAATAAAACTCTGCCTATTTTACAAGGCTAAGATGTGTTTTTATAGGCCTAGATATCTTGCCCAACAAGAAAAACAACCTAGAATACAATTGGAATTAGGTTTGGGTACCAAAAATACAATTAAAATTTGAAATAGGGCAAAACGGAGATTTTCAGCCTTTTTCTCCCCGCAGGAGCGCTGCCTGCGCAGCTAGAGCGCAGCCTCCTCTGTCCAGGGCGCAGCCTGCGCAGCTCCAAGCGCAGCCTGCGCTGCCTTGGCTGTCTAGGCTGATTTTTTCTACAGTTTTTTCTTTCGTTTCTCGTCCGTTTACTTCCGTTCCTTTTGCATTCACTTCCTGTCTTTATTCCAATGTCTTGCAATACTCTTGATAGTTGATATTAAGTCACCATTCTTCATTCCATAGCATGATCAACTCCAAAATCAACGGAAAATTCAACCCTAATCGATATTTCTCCAAACCTGCACAAGTAAATAAAACACATAAAAACTACGACAAACTTGAGTCCAAGTACACCAATTTAAGCCGATATGGAACGTTCCAAGTGGATATAAAATCCACTTATCACACCCCCAAACTTAAACCGATACTTGTCCTCAAGCATAAACAATTACAACTAACTAACTAACTAGTACCACTTCCGTAGGTGATCACGGTTGCATTTGGCATATGCAACAAGCCCTTTAAACCCCTAGGCAGCCCTAGTGGACGAGTAAGGTCTCGTGAGTGCCTATAGCGAATGTACCCACAAAATCCAATGCAATGCAATGCATGAATGCAACTAATATGAAAATGCAAATGACTACTACTAATATCCTACAATACCTTCAACTCCTCTCATGCCATATCTGTAAGAACCCTAATTTTTGGTAATATTTTATTTTATTTAATATCTTGTGGCAATGTCAATGTGGAACCTTTCTGGTCATCCCTGTTGATTAATATAATTGATTGTCTGAGAAACTATGTTGTTGTATTCACTATGTAAGATAAAAAGGGAGATGGTGAAGGCAAGAGTCGTATTGTTAGTGAGATTTATAAAAGTTGGGATTTGAGAATGATTAGAGTGTTAAAAGATTTATTAAGGATTATGACAAGGAATTATGGACATTAGAGGAATTTACACAATTAGTACTTAAGGAATTATAAGGGAAATCTCTACGCGACAAAATATTATTACGAGAGATTAATTAAGATACGATACGAATTAAGGATTAAATAACAAGCGTTGGTGGGAGAATAATATTACAAGGGAAGGAATTACATGCAAGTGCCATGTAACTAGATAGTTAGAAAAAGGAACTAGAAAACATAAAAGCAAAAGTGAATAGTGACTAGCATGATGGGTGATGTACTTAGGGGACAATAGGGCATGGATGCAACCTAGGCTAGCTTGGCAACATGTGACTACTCCTTAATAATACAAGTCATTCTAGCATTTCTTTTTTACCATTCCAAAACAAAACAAAGCAAAGACACTCTCCCCCCCCCCCCTTTGAAAAGCTCTCGGCCGAACCACCTTGGGAGAGAGGGAGAGATTTTCTCTCCAAGATTTCTCCATCTACAACCTTCCTAGGGCTTCCTTGCATCATAGTAGAGGTATGGTATCAATTTCAAGGCCTTCCATCCATTGGTTCTTGAGTTATAATTGTTGGAAGTTTAGAGAAATGTTAACATAAGTTTGCTATCTTTTAGATCTTGCATTGTGAGTGTTGTAGGAGGCCATTTAAGGTGTTTTTAAGTTGTATAAAGATTGTTTAAGGTCTCTAGGAGCTCAAGAAGGTATGAAATCTCAAACCACCCTTGGTTATGTGTTGTTCATGTAGTATGGTAGTAGATCCATGCATTTTAGGGGTTATCTTGAATGTATATGTATTGGATAACATGGATCTTGGGTTTTGATGTTGAGATGGTGAATTTTATGACTATGGTGAACATATATATCTCCATGAGTGTTATGAGTCATGATCTAAGTGTTTTAAGTGGTGTTTATGTTATGGAAGCATGAAAAATGGTTGATCTAAGTGAATTTAGCTTGCTGATTTTGTCCAGGAACTTTGATCTGTGTTGTAGCACGATTTTGAACACCCAAATGATGTCCCCTGATGTCCTACCTTATATTTTTGGAAAGATAATTGAATGTAGTTTCTGGATATGTAAGATTCATAGCTAGGTGATGTGTGGATTTTTAGTTATGGCCGGAGGAGTGAATGTTGTTTCTGGACTATGGACTGCATAAAGTGACCCCCTTGTGAACCTTGTTTAAACACCTTAAAATATATTTGGGATCATGGAAAAATTAGAGAAGCTAGGAAATGCAGTTGTGAAGGCTACCCAAAAAGAATTGGATTAAAATACGAATTTTTGAATTTTATAAAAATGCTAGAGTAAATTTCGCGCAAGGAAAAAAGTCGTTAATGGAGCATAATTCTAGGAGTAATGGTTATGGTTCAAACGTGGTAACTAAATTAAGTCGAGTAAGTGACGAGCGTAAACGAGTGATGTCATGGACCTATAGTGAGGCTAGGGAGTCATAAGACGAAGTCGTTAAGTTAATCTCGTATCCCCTTAAAACCCCGTAATTAGAAAGAAATTGTTAAGGTACTAACGAACGATTATTGTTTATGTATAGATCGTTCGAATTCGCACGCTCGACCACCCCAACCCAACCAAGGCAAGTTTTCCAACCCTAAGTATTTAATTTCAAAAGATTATATTCTTGATTTTACCCATGCAAGTTTACTTTTCAAAACTTATATATAAGGATTTTTCACTGTTGTGTTTGTAGTTCCGAACGTATTATATGCGTACGCTTTATGAGATTATGTTAAAGTTTGAGATATATGCATATGTGTTTGTACACCCTTGAACTTAGAATGAAAATGTTTCTTCGGACAATGACTCTAGCAATAGAGGTCGTAGCGGTCCAAATATACTATTGACCGGGGAGCGGTATATTATTGTATCATGATTAAATTACAAAAACCCGAAAGGTCATTCGGGAAGTATCGTATACTTACGTATTTATTATTTTTACGTTGTTAAAAATACTCAAAAATATATATCTTGGATTAAAAGCTTATTTTAATTAAATAATTATTTTACTAATTATTTATATATTAAATCTAAAAATATTATTTATTAATTATCGTTCATTATTTTAAAGACAAAACTAATCCAAGATACCTTCAGCGTTTTCAAACTTGAACTCTTTCGGACCCAAAACATTTTTCGAAAACCCCCGGTCAGCATTTGCTTCTTGTACGTTTTTCAAGAATTATCGAACGACTGAGGTCGAACTTCAACTACTCAAGTTTTCTATCAAAATGATTTTGAAAAGAAAAGAAAAAGGGGACTCTGGCAGGTGTGGGAATCGTTGACGAACGATTCCCGGGATGTGTAAGCGGCCGTGAGCCAGGCGGTCCATCAATTATTATTCCGGCCCAGGTGTTGCCGAAGGATGATTACGGATGTAGTTTTCATCGAGGGTGATTACGGATGTAGTTTTCACCCGAGGATAGTTACGGATGTAGTTTCTATCCTTCTACCGGTAGAGAAGACCCGCGGATTATTGGACTTGGATGTGGCGACTGATCATCGTCAATCCTTGTCCGGTTTTCATGTTTTCTTCCAGTCCCATCCTCCACTTTGGAAAAATACTCAAACACTGCTTCTTGGGCCTAAGTGCCAAGTTTCTGATAGTGTGGTTTTTGATGAGAAAATATTGATATTGTGCAGTATCTAGAACTGCAAGATTTTCTATAAAGATTGGCACGTGTTAGTGCACTCTTGCAATTATTTCAAAGAATGAAATGTTTTTGAATGAGAAACCTCCTAAGCTAATGGAAGGGAAGAGGTTTTGCAATAACGTATTCCCTGTACAGTATGATAACCGTAGAGTGTTTTGCCGAAAATGATATGCTTATATATATATATATATATTCAAACTTGAGATATATTGAAATGAGAACCTTGTAAAGGATTCATATGTTATTCTTAAAGCTCCTTAGTGAGTATAAATATTTTATACAAACTCGGGCATATATATTGTCGAGTTATGTTTTGTAATCTGAGATATACACCCATACAGTTGGGAACGTTTTCAAAATAAACCACTTTATTATTTTCCAAAATGGTGAACTTGCTGAGCATTATGTAGCTCATTCTTGCTTTATAAAAACTTTTCAGAAAGGGAAGAATTTGGCCAATTAACTCCGCACCAGCAGAAGAGGAGTAGAAGAATTACCCGGAGATGATTTAGTCCCTGATAAATACTACAGAGTAGTCTGATAGGTTTTCAACTGTAATAGTAAGACTGTCTTCAAGTGTAGTTGTATAAGTGGAATTGCGTAAGACTCTGGATGGTACAGATGAATTGTAATATTTAGTGTTACTTTTGATTATCGTTTCTGAGGCTCTAACTTGTATGTGCGTAAGATTGAGGTCTGGATGGATGTATTGTTGAGTTGTAAAGTTAATACAGGTATGATATGGTTGAATGGTGATGTGACGACCCGAATCTCTGACCTCGGATTTGGGGGCGTCACAGAAATGGTATCAGAGAGATAAGTTACAGTACTCAGAAACGAGAGTGTTGAGAGCTAAGTCTAAGTAGGGGAATGACATAAGAGATCGTAGTAAACTTATGATTGGACTACCGGAAGAGGTACCGGTGAGTAGAATGGACTGGAGTGTTACTGAAGGTATTATACTAGGGTCGATAGAATCCCTAGAGACCTGCAGAATGATGAATAGAGATTTGAGAGTCGTACATGACCTATCATAGGTAATGATATAGGAAGCAGAGCGAAATCTCGAGAGCAGCTGAGGTAGAGGCGATATTGCAAATATGATCAGATGACTAGGCTGGCATAAATTTTGTGGCCCATATTCCTCCACAGTTTAGGAGGCGGCATTTTAAGAATCAAGAAGTTTGGACTTCCCTACATAATTAGGAGTACTTAGTACTTGGATTAATGAAAGTCTTTTACTTTGGTTATAAGATCCGATTCTCGATAAGTAACGGGTTTCCTTGAAGGATGGTCACTATGTCGTTGTGGATTCCATTACCCTTGATGGCGAATTTTACATGTGTTATACGAGAATGTTATCATAAGACGAGCGTGCTAGATAATTCCACGCATGATTCGGACGCTAGAGCATAGTAGTTCAACTTAGAGAACAAACAAGCAGAATTAACAAAGCGACTCTAGTGAAGTTGAATATGGTTACAACGAGCGATACAGTGATCTCAGAGTCTACCAAAGGAAGAGACCAGTGAGCCCATACTGGAATTATTTGATAGAAATTTTAGCAGAGACTACGCATATATACTTGTAAACCTATATATTGCTGGTAACGTATGTTCACGTGCACACACACCGCCACTGAACCTATGGACTGCATTGAGATCCCTGAGAGATCTCTTTGATCTGTTCCCAGGGGGAACTGGCCACTTGTGATTCATGTCGGAAGGCATGAAGTAGGACCCTATGGACTTAGCAGGTGTCCCCGGAATGATGTGAAGCTTGGCCTTCAAGATAAAGCACGGGAATGACAGATATATTGTGAAACCCTAACTCGATAAATGACTTTAAGATGATGATTGAGAGACGTACTAGTTGGTGTCTTGAATTACGAAGACGAAGAGATGGAGTTACCCTTATAGTGGTGATAGTGAGATGCACGAATGGTTATTAACTTATTTTGGTAACTACCGGCTGGAGCACTACTTCATTTTAAACTGTTCACTAACCATGCTACCTCGATTAGTTTATATCAGGTAATCCTTCCAGCTTTCTACTTCAAACTTGTGGAATAACCACCAGTGATATACTTTCTCTAAACCGGGACTCATCCAAAGTATCTTATTTGATCCCCGAGTATTCTATTTGAAGTTTATAATTATTTCGTTCTGCTCAGGACTATTTACACTTCCTTTCAATTATCCAAGGAATGTTCAACAATCGTTTCCTTAATTAATCAATGAATATTCCTAAACGAATATTGATATTTGACTACTTTCATACTTGCATTCTTCAGTCGAGCCCATAAATATTTATCCACTTGTTGAGAACAGGGATGATCTAACATCCAGATATTCCTCATGAGTCCTTTCTCCTATTCAAAATGAGATTGTGCGTCTTACGTTGAAATCATAGTAAGGATATCATTCTGATATTGGTATTCCGAATTTAATTCTATTGTCGGATCTGATAAAGCATGTGTACGGCGGCACCCTTGGGTGGACCGTTTCACTGATAAGTAATATTTGATGAGAGGTTATCGATTGTTCCGATACCTAGAACATTCTCTTCAGATTTTATAGTTTTTTTTTTTTTTCAAACTTAATAACTTCTTATTTCCATTCGTTGTCCGAGTAGCCTAAAGTTTCTTCAATGGCTACGATGTTGAAATTCCGTTCTATCCAATTGAAACTGGCTAGTCGTTATGTCAATATGAATGACTAGTTGATTGTTCTAACTACTCAAAATTGTAATGTTGTGAAGAACACCTAGCTAATTGTCCTAGCTGGTGGTGATTTCTCAAACGGGTGAATTAGCAAATTTTGTCTCGCTAGTTTCTAGTGTTTCTTGAAAAGGACTAGTTATTGTTCCACTGGTCCAACTCCCAATTTAATTCATTCCGCAATGCATTTTGCATGTGGTAAAGTATGATGATGAAAGTTTTGACGAATAACTTGATTGAGACCTAGTGAGGTCGCCCACTCGACTTGAACTCTTACCCATCTTCGTATCAGACTTTATATCACTTGAATATTTTATTCTTTCATTCATACAACGAGAATTCATTTGAAACCATTGATTACTTGAATGACAAACTACTTCAATCTTTAATTGTCATGGAGTAGAATTTCTTTCTATTGGCTGACCTTCATCAATGCGACTTTAGATTTCCTCTTATTTTTCAAGAGGAAAAGTATTAACCAGATGTAAGAATTGTATAAAGACCGTATTTATGACTTTTGTATCCAACAATCATTGCCCTCGTGCAACATTCTCTATGATATCACATTACAAGATTATCAGGACATGAAGGAATAAACCTTGTTGTATTCTTTTTGTCCATCCTTACATCTCCGAAAAATCGAGACTCCTAGTATTTGGAACCATCAACATTCTTGGAACATCCAATGTGGAATTCTTATTGAAATTATCTATTGGACCTTGTTATTTTGAAACCATTCCTTTCAAAAGCGATTACTCTAAGGTGAACGGGAGGTACAATTGTGAACCGTTGCACCAATTTGAGATCAGAAACCAAATGTTGTAATTGTGCAGCCAGAGCGTTATGCCGAGTGATTATTTAAAGTAGGATAACATGTCGGGGCATACCACAAGACCTTTAATATTAGTGTGAGGAAAGTTATAGGAAATGATGAGGTGGTTGGGAGTACGTTCCTACCAACCGTTGTCAGGATGTTATAGTAATGAATTCTGGAGTTACCAAGCCTTTTCCTGATCCAAGAAATTCAAATCGATTGTGATGTAAGACATATCCTTAGAGGAAACTAACATGGAAGTGAGATGGACAAGAAAGGAAGAAATATCGTGGCAAGAATGTGAAGCTTTACTTAGCTAAAAGGGAGTGATGCACATAGCGAGACATAATGTTTAAAAGGCCCTTAATAGCAAATGGATGCATGGATATATCCAAATGATCCTTCGAGATTACCACCTAATCAAGTTTATTGGGAATCGCAGCAGCATACAGGCCTCAGGCTGATTGGCGCCAGTTGTGAAAAAGGACGAGCGCATGACATCTTACCTATACCATCGAGAACTGAAACCCTTATCGGAAATGGAGGAATTGTTGACTAGTTAAAGTGCGTAGTTGTTTTTCAAAGATAAGGTTAAAGAGAAGGTTTCACCAACTCCAGATCGACCTCTGTACTGCACCAAAGTCGGCATTTCACATTAATGTAAACATTATAAATTCTGGTAGTATCATGTGGATTGACTAATGAGTTAGAAGCCTTTATGGATTAATGAACAAAGTTTTGGAATGAAATGAGATATTAGCAACAACCTCGTTGTTAGCTATACTTGATGATAAAAAAGAGGACTTTAAGAGTCACGATGATGCGTCTTTCAAGAGTTTAAGAGGTGTGCTGATGCAGTAGAAAGGGGATGATAGCCTATACTTCTAAACAACATAAAGGTTACGGGATAGGATATACTAACCGTGAGTCGGGGATTAGTCATGATAGCGTTCACGCATAAAACTGAGACGTTAACTTTATGAGAAAAGTGTGAAAGTTTTCCACAAGTGCCATACGTATATCTTCATATTAGAACTAAACATAAGAAATAGAAGGTGACGAAAGGGAGCAGGGAGTATAATGGAGAAATTTGTTATTTCCCAGGAAAGGCCAGTGTGGTGACCGATACCTATAGAAGGGATTATTCGAAATTGGAATTCGGTCAGTATTGACCAAGAAAATAGAGTATCTACAATAAAGATTAATGTTAGAGGAAAACGAGTAAATTATGGGGAAGGACAAAGATGTATAGAGAATTAAGAGAATGTTTGGCAAACGGAGGTGGAAAATGGTATTGGCAAACTATTAAGTACAAACGCGACATGTCAAAAGCAGAATGATAGGGATCTAGTGGATCAATTCCGCCCGTAGAAAATCTTGAACGTGGGCAGAATTATAATGAATTTCATGAGTAGGTCGCCGAAGACCGAGCCAAGAGATGGCCCTAGTTAATTTATAATTGCTGGACCAAGTGATTTACCTACGAGAGACTTTCCATTTAGAAGATTATCGATTTATATACGGAAGAGATGGTGGTGCAATATAAAACTTCTGCAGTGATTACGTCAGATAGAGACTTAAGGTTAGACTTCGAATATTGAAGGTGCTTTCACGTATAATTAATAAAGAGATTGGGCGTATGTACTAATTTGATCTGTGGCTGACGGACAGGGAAGAAGAATTGTCCAGACGTTCGAATTTATAATTAGTGTCGTGCCTCAGATTTCACGGGGCAGTCGAGAATAAAAACTTATCCATGAAACGAATGTTGTTATCACGATCGGCACCATGCGGACGTAAGGACGTCTCTTGTAAAGCGTACTACGAGAGAAGAAGTTTCGCTTTTCTTGCGTTACGAAGAAGTCAATGAACGAGGGATATAGTAGCTGAACTGGTTCGACGTATACCGAAGACTATATAGTATCCACAGCAAGTGGTAACGACCGACGGGAGGCAACATATGCGTGCTAATCAAGCCAAGGAAAATGAGGAATACCGTGCGTAATGACGTTGTCTCAGATTATAGAACACGACCACAAAGTATTCACGGCCCAACGATACAAGGACTCAACACGGATACTATGAACAAGGTAGAAGAGTAACGTATAAGTAGTAGGATAACAATTTTCATTCATAGAACAACCGATAAGGAATACAGGTCGAGGAGAGCATGCGTTGAGAAGCAACATTAAAGCGTTGGTGAGACTGCAATAACCCTAATTTTCATGAATATTCGAACCTGGATGAAAATTAATTTTATGGGTGGATGAGAAATTTTTGCAATCACGATATGTACGAATTATTAAATGAATATTTCGAATTGATATTACGCCTTTACGGTGCAGACGAGTATATGTAAAAGTCCTTAGTTTTTACAAAACCCATTATTTCGAATGGTCAAATTTTATGAGATATCAAAGGAGTATGAGGTGGGAGACTTCGTGATGCTAAAGGTATCCCCTGAGAAGGATTGAGGCGGTTTGGTAAGAAAGGGAAGCTAAGTCTGAGGTTATTGGACCTTTTGAGATTTTGAGGCATATTGGGAAGTTAGCCTACGAGTTAGCCTTGCCCCCAAGCTTGCAGCAAATTCATAATGCGTTTCATGTGTCTATGTTACGACCCTACCACACCGATCATCGGCATGTGATAGAGTACGACCAAGTGGACCTACAACCAGACTTAACATATGTGGAGCAACCCGTAGAAATCATGGATAGAAAAGAACAGGTGCTGAGGAACAAGGTTGTCAAACTAGTGAGAGTCTTGTGGAGGAACCAGAATGTCGAAGAATCAACATGGGAACTAGAAAGCGCAATGCGTGAAAAGCACCCCCAACTGTTTTCAACCTGATTCCGGGACGGAATCCTTTTAAGGAGGGGAGGCTGTAAGAACCCTAATTTTTGGTAATATTTTATTTTATTTAATATCTTGTGGCAATGTCAATGTGGAACCTTTCTGGTCATCCCTGTTGATTAATATAATTGATTGTCTGAGAAACTATGTTGTTGTATTCACTATGTAAGATAAAAAGGGAGATGGTGAAGGCAAGAGTCGTATTGTTAGTGAGATTTATAAAAGTTGGGATTTGAGAATGATTAGAGTGTTAAAAGATTTATTAAGGATTATGACAAGGAATTATGGACATTAGAGGAATTTACACAATTAGTACTTAAGGAATTATAAGGGAAATCTCTACGCGACAAAATATTATTACGAGAGATTAATTAAGATACGATACGAATTAAGGATTAAATAACAAGCGTTGGTGGGAGAATAATATTACAAGGGAAGGAATTACATGCAAGTGCCATGTAACTAGATAGTTAGAAAAAGGAACTAGAAAACATAAAAGCAAAAGTGAATAGTGACTAGCATGATGGGTGATGTACTTAGGGGACAATAGGGCATGGATGCAACCTAGGCTAGCTTGGCAACATGTGACTACTCCTTAATAATACAAGTCATTCTAGCATTTCTTTTTTACCATTCCAAAACAAAACAAAGCAAAGACACTCTCCCCCCCCCCCTTTGAAAAGCTCTCGGCCGAACCACCTTGGGAGAGAGGGAGAGATTTTCTCTCCAAGATTTCTCCATCTACAACCTTCCTAGGGCTTCCTTGCATCATAGTAGAGGTATGGTATCAATTTCAAAGCCTTCCATCCATTGGTTCTTGAGTTATAATTGTTGGAAGTTTAGAGAAATGTTAACATAAGTTTGCTATCTTTTAGATCTTGCATTGTGAGTGTTGTAGGAGGCCATCTAAGGTGTTTTTAAGTTGTATAAAGATTGTTCAAGGTCTCTAGGAGCTCAAGAAGGTATGAAATCTCAAACCACCCTTGGTTATGTGTTGTTCATGTAGTATGGTAGTAGATCCATGCATTTTAGGGGTTATCTTGAATGTATATGTATTGGATAACATGGATCTTGGGTTTTGATGTTGAGATGGTGAATTTTATGACTATGGTGAACATATATATCTCCATGAGTGTTATGAGTCATGATCTAAGTGTTTTAAGTGGTGTTTATGTTATGGAAGCATGAAAAATGGTTGATCTAAGTGAATTTAGCTTGCTGATTTTGTCCAGGAACTTTGATCTGTGTTGTAGCACGATTTTGAACACCCAAATGATGTCCCCTGATGTCCTACCTTATATTTTTGGAAAGATAATTGAATGTAGTTTCTGGATATGTAAGATTCATAGCTAGGTGATGTGTGGATTTTTAGTTATGGCCGGAGGAGTGAATGTTGTTTCTGGACTATGGACTGCATAAAGTGACCCCCTTGTGAACCTTGTTTAAACACCTTAAAATATATTTGGGATCATGGAAAAATTAGATAAGCTAGGAAATGCAGTGATGAAGGCTACCCAAAAAGAATTGGATTAAAATACGAATTTTTGAATTTTATAAAAATGCTAGAGTAAATTTCGCGCAAGGGAAAAAGTCGTTAATGGAGCATAATTCTAGGAGTAATGGTTATGGTTCAAACGTGGTAACTAAATTAAGTCGAGTAAGTGACGAGCGTAAACGAGTGATGTCATGGACCTATAGTGAGGCTAGGGAGTCATAAGACGAAGTCGTTAAGTTAATCTCGTATCCCCTTAAAACCCCGTAATTAGAAAGAAATTGTTAAGGTACTAACGAACGATTATTGTTTATGTATAGATCGTTCGAATTCGCACGCTCGACCACCCCAACCCAACGAAGGCAAGTTTTCCAACCCTAAGTATTTAATTTCAAAAGATTATATTCTTGATTTTACCCATGCAAGTTTACTTTTCAAAACTTATATATAAGGATTTTTCACTGTTGTGTTTGTAGTTCCGAACGTATTATATGCGTACGCTTTATGAGATTATGTTAAAGTTTGAGATATATGCATATGTGTTTGTACACCCTTGAACTTAGAATGAAAATGTTTCTTCGGACAATGACTCTAGCAATAGAGGTCGTAGCGGTCCAAATATACTATTGACCGGGGAGCGGTATATTATTGTATCATGATTAAATTACAAAAACCCGAAAGGTCATTCGGGAAGTATCGTATACTTACGTATTTATTATTTTTACGTTGTTAAAAATACTCAAAAATATATATCTTGGATTAAAAGCTTATTTTAATTAAATAATTATTTTACTAATTGTTTATATATTAAATCTAAAAATATTATTTATTAATTATCGTTCATTATTTTAAAGACAAAACTAATCCAAGATACCTTCAGCGTTTTCAAACTTGAACTCTTTCGGACCCAAAACATTTTTCGAAAACCCCCGGTCAGCATTTGCTTCTTGTACGTTTTTCAAGAATTATCGAACGACTGAGGTCGAACTTCAACTACTCAAGTTTTCTATCAAAATGATTTTGAAAAGAAAAGAAAAAGGGGACTCTGGCAGGTGTGGGAATCGTTGACGAACGATTCCCGGGATGTGTAAGCGGCCGTGAGCCAGGCGGTCCATCAATTATTATTACGGATGTTGCCGAAGGATGATTACGGATGTAGTTTTCATCGAGGGTGATTACGGATGTAGTTTTCACCCGAGGATAGTTACGGATGTAGTTTCTATCCTTCTACCGGTAGAGAAGACCCGCGGATTATTGGAATTGGATGTGGCGACTGATCATCGTCAATCCTTGTCAGGTTTTCATGTTTTCTTCCAGTCCCATCCTCCACTTTGGAAAAATACTCAAACACTGCTTCTTGGGCCTAAGTGCCAAGTTTCCGATAGTGTGGTTTTTGATGAGAAAATATTGATATTGTGCAGTATCTAGAACTGCAAGATTTTCTATAAAGATTGGCACGTGTTAGTGCACTCTTGCAATTATTTCAAAGAATGAAATGTTTTTGAATGAGAAACCTCCTAAGCTAATGGAAGGGAAGAGGTTTTGCAATAACGTATTCCCTGTACAGTATGATAACCGTAGAGTGTTTTGCCGAAAATGATATGCTTATATATATATATATTCAAACTTGAGATATATTGAAATGAGAACCTTGTAAAGGATTCATATGTTATTCTTAAAGCTCCTTAGTGAGTATAAATGTTTTATACAAACTCGGGCATATATATTGTCGAGTTATGTTTTGTAATCTGAGATATACACCCATACAGTTGGGAACGTTTTCAAAATAAACCACTTTATTATTTTCCAAAATGGTGAACTTGCTGAGCATTATGTAGCTCATTCTTGCTTTATAAAAACTTTTCAGAAAGGGAAGAATTTGGCCAATTAACTCCGCACCAGCAGAAGAGGAGTAGAAGAATTACCCGGAGATGATTTAGTCCCTGATAAATACTACAGAGTAGTCTGATAGGTTTTCAACTGTAATAGTAAGACTGTCTTCAAGTGTAGTTGTATAAGTGGAATTGCGTAAGACTCTGGATGGTACAGATGAATTGTAATATTTAGTGTTACTTTTGATTATCGTTTCTGAGGCTCTAACTTGTATGTGCGTAAGATTGAGGTCTGGATGGATGTATTGTTGAGTTGTAAAGTTAATACAGGTATGATATGGTTGAATGGTGATGTGACGACCCGAATCTCTGACCTCGGATTTGGGGGCGTCACAATATCAACTTAAGAATCAAAGTAAATACGCAATGTCTTGGTGTCAAAAGTGCAAGTATTCACATAGTCTACTCAATGACATGCATAAGTTCTCACAAGCCCATGTCAAGTGTAAGAATAAGTTAGTAAACATGCTAAGCCTACAAGAGTACATCTTTGAGTCAAAACTCGGGATCTCATACGCAAAAACAAGCAAAGACTCACAATCCACTCACAAAAGAATATTCACTCAAGAACAAGGGTAAGTGTATCACTCAATTCCAACAAAATCATAAGCATGCTTGACATTTGGTATCAATCTAACTCTTAACACAACATACATCAATGACGATAATCAAAAGGTCTTTATTTGGGTTGTAACGGGGCTAGGGACAAGGTATGTCAAATAAGCCAAAACAGGTGAAGTGTCAAAAGCTAGTAAGTACCATAATACATCGTACACAACACCATATTTTCCCCCCACATAATTTTTTCTAAAAACAAGCACTCGACTAGTCGACTGAAATAGGATCGCAACAAACACAAACATGCTTTCATAATATTTTTTTTTCTTTTTTTTCCTTTTTTTTTCATATTTTTTTTTCTCGAGAGCTAAATATAACACAAACAATAATATAAACAATAACAATGATCCCATGAATTTATTACATATACCGACTATCAAACAAACAACCAAACCCAATTTTCAATATTTCCCCCAAAAGTAAGACCAACAATAAACCCCTCCTTGCACACCTTATTACTCCCTTAAGCACTCTACTAGCCTTTGACAATATGGGTTCAAATTAATGTAAGGCCAATACAAGAAAAAGGTCTAGGCAAGAAATGTGGTATGTCACCGAAAAATTGGATTAAGCTCAACGGGTTAACTAATTGATCATGTAAATATGGTGTGGTAATATGGGAAAATATGCGGTTATTCCTAAATGCCTTTATCATTTTAATCGTCAAATAATGTCATGCATTTCAAGAAATACCTCAAACAACTGCTAGCAATGCAAACAATCCGTGGACACTCAAGCAAACGAATAAATTGCAAATATGCATTAAGGCTCAAAAACTCACTTGGTGGAAAAACATACTCAATCCCAAGCAAAAATCTCTCTAACGCACCAACTTGTATTCAAAGCATGCAAACTAAATCATCTTGCACATATTCATGTCCTTCTAATCACTTATAACATTCAAAAAGTCTACTAGCTTCAACTTACTAGTGTATGTGTGTGCACAAGAACAAAGCATATCTCTTCTCAATCAAAAGCGTCAACAACACAAAATTCCTATCAAGCATGGGTGCAAATGCAAACTACTATGAACTCACATGATATACGAACATAAAAACAGAATAACAGAATGTCCTATATGAAACAAACGTAAATAACACGAACAAACATGCATAATTTACTACTACTAATATGCAAAGCATGCAATCCTACATGAACAAATAATACAACAACAACTACTAATCCCTCAAACCACCCCCAAACTTGAAATATTCAATGTCCTCATTGAATGGAAGTAAATACAAGGGATAGCAAAAAAAACATACCTGAAAACACCGAACACATGGGTTGCCTCCCACGAAGCGCTGTCGTTAACGTCATTTAGCCGGACAAATATGATTCAAATCATGGTGGCTCGAAGATCGCATTTGACTTGTCCTTAGCAGAAGGACCATTCACCCATTGGTTGACAACCTTCTTGCTATCTTCCCACATCTTTTCTAAACCAAAATTCTCTTTGCCTCTTCCTCCAATTAACTTTTTCTTTTTCTTCTTCACACCTCTAAGGTGCTTATGCTTCACAGTTGATTGATACGAACACTCTTCAACCTCATCATCCATGCTCCACCTTCTTAACACATTATCGTGACCCTCTTCAAAAATTAACAACTCATCATTCAGAAGGAGATACTTCAAAGGAGATGGAAGTTTTCCAAGCTTGACATTCAAGAGATCTCGTACAGAAGAACTGTCAATGGAATCACTGATAGGATGCTTTAGCACATGCATGTTTGATTTTTCGCTCAACAATTGATCCAACTTCTTTCTCTGACCCGTATCAACCGTTTCCACACTGAAACACTCTTCATCCTCTGTCGGAAATTTCATGGCCTTGAACACATTAAAGGTAACACTCTGATCTTGCACCCTCATTGTAAGCTCTCCTTTTTGCACATAGATCAAAGTCTTTCCTGTAGCCAAGAACGGTCTTCCCAAGATTATGGGAATCTTCTTATCTTCTTCGAAATCCAAGATCACAAAATCAGCAGGAAATATGAGTTTATCAACTTTCACCAACACGTCCTCCACTATGCCTCTAGGATATGTGATAGATCGATCAGCCAACTACAAAGAGATGTTAGTTGGCTTTGGCTCCGGTAGACCAAGTTGCTTGAAAACAGACAAGGGCATAAGATTAATGCTAGCTCCCAAATCACATAAACACTTGCTGAATGAAATGTTGCCAATAGTGCATGGAATAGTGAAACTTCCCGGATCTTTCAGTTTAGGTGGCAACTTCTGCTGCAGAACCGCACTACACTCCTCTGTCAATGCCACTGTTTCAAAATCTTCCAATCTTCTCTTCTGTGACAAAATATCCTTCATGAACTTTGCATATCTTGGCATCTGCTCCAATGCTTCAACAAAACGAATGTTAATGGACAGTTTCTTGAATACATCCATAAACTTTTGAAACTGTTTCTCTTGACTTTTCTTCAAACGTCCAGGATATGGAGGAGGTGGATAAATCTGAGTATTATTTGAAGATTTCTCCGGAGTAAACTTTTCAACAGGTTTCTTGCTCTTCTCACCATCTAGCTGATCAGCCACTAAATCAGATTTCTCAATTTCTGGCACTGCAGATTTTTCAACCTGTTGATTCTGAACATCTTCATCTTCTTCAGTTGCTGATTTAGGATCACTCGTGACTTTTCCGGATCTCAAAGTAACTGCATTGACCTGTTCTTTGTTGTCCCTCCTGCCTGGATTAACCTCCGTATCACTAGGAAGAGTTCCTTGTTGCATATTTACCAAGGCACTTGTAATCTGCCCCAACTGGGTTTCCAAGACTTTCTGGCCAGCTTGTAAGTTCGTTACCGCTATCCACACCTCATCTGATTTATCATTAGATGATTGCCCCATATGAGCCTGGGGCTATTGCTGAAATCCCGGAGGTTGATATGGTGCCCTTGGAGCATAAGGCTGTTGATAGCCTTGATTGAATGGTTTCGCTTGCTGATAAGACTATTGAGTATTTTGATTATTGCTCCAGCTGAAATTGGGATGATTCCGATTATTAGGATGATAAGTGGCTGGAACTGGTGCAGCAGGTCTCTGGAAATTACTCACGAACTGTGCTGATTCAGAAGAGATAGCACACTGATTCGTCTCATGTGCGCCCGCACATAGCTCACAAACATTCGCCACCTGCTGTACTCCATAATTTGCAAGAGCATCCACCTTCATAGCATGAGCTTTCAACTGAGCTGTAATCATTGAAGCTGTATCTACTTCCAAAATTCCTGCTACCTTGCCTTGAGATAGCCTTTGGGTTGGATTTTGATATTCATTAGTAGCCATCATCTCAATAAGTTCATAAGCTTCATCATAGCTCTTTGCCCAGAGAGCTCCACCCGATGCTGCATCTAACAAAGGCCTAGACTGTGCTCTCAACCCATTGTAGAAACCATTAATAACCATCCAATCAGGCATGCCATGATGAGGACACTTGCGTAGCATCTCCTTGTAGCGTTCCCAAGCCTCACACAAGGTCTCTCCAGATTGCTATTGGAATTGAGTCAACTGGTTCCTTAATGCTGCAGTTTTCGCCATAGGGAAGAATTTAGTAAGGAACTTCTGAGCAAGATCTTCCCATGTAGTAATGGAACCAGGTGGCAAAGAGTGTAGCCAGCTCTTAGCCTTATCCCTCAGAGAGAATGGGAAAAGCCTCAACCTGATAGCATCATCCGTCACACCATTACATTTGAAAGTGTCGCAGATTTCGATAAAGTCCCGAACATGCATGTTGGCGTCCTCCGTAGAAGCACCCCCAAACTGAACTGAATTCTACACCATCTGAATTGTGCCAGACTTAATCTCAAAATTGTTCGCTGTAATAGCTGGCCTAATAATGCTAGACTGGATGTCATTGAGTTTCGGCTGAGAATACTCCTTCAAAGCCTTAGCTGCTGCTGCATCAGCCATTGCTACTGTAGTTTCAGATTCCTCTTCCTTATTCTCTACAATATCATCTTCCGCCAGTTTTTGTAAAGGAGCTTGCGAACGTGTTTGCATACAAACTTAAGTACCTGAAACACCACGAAACAAACAAACTAAGTAAGAATTCGAGTCAGTGAACGCTAACGACCACTGATGACAAGCACATAAACTAAAATAAAAACACCGATGGTCCCCGGCAGCGGCGCCAAAACTTGTTATGCAAAATTTACGCAAGCGCACGTTGTCACAAGTAATATATGATTAAATCAAGTTCGTTCCCACAGAGATCTAGAATGGTGTTCAATTCAATTAATGTACCTATGCACCGATGTATGTTTTTATCCACTGCTAAGAAAAATAACAAAATTGAGATTGATTATCTAAATTAACTAAGTACAAATTATAAAACTAAGAATTAAACAATTAATGAGAGTAAAAATTCGAATTACTAATATGAGAATAAAACATGGAATCCTAGTTTCATCATCTACTTCACTTAGAGTTGCAGCCTTTAATCACTATGTGCAATAGTTTTGATATCTGATCGGATAACACGAAACAAGTATACGCTACCTGTCAGCATACGCATACCAAACTAAACATACATCCACAAAAGAGATAGAAGATGAATAGACACCAATTATGCTTAGACCCTATATGTCTATAGAATTTGAAAACATAACGGTTGAAGAACAAGTTATCCATAAAGATCACACAGGGCAGTATAAGTATTTTCATCTCACACCACAAATCATATTGATAAACAATTATGAACCTATGCTAGCATGGCAAGTTCTAAATCTCAAGATCCACTTTCACTTCACAAGAGATTAACAAATTAGATGTTCGCGACGCATCTATCTATTAAGCATAACCATACGAGGATATCAATTATACACCACACACAAATCTTTAAGGCATGCAAACTACTAAGCTACATAGATAAATCCACTAGGATCCCATGACAACGATTAGTTCATAACTAAACCTTTCGTCACCATGGGATTTGATGAAAACATGGTATTAAACAAAATATGAAAGAAAGAAACAATAATATTAATAAAGCAAAGTTGAGAAAACAAATCTATAATCCAAAGTAACACAAAGGATGAAGTAGATCTAGATCCGTTGCTTGTCACGAGCGTTGAACCCTTCTATCCTTTTCTCCCTTGCAGATCTAAACTAGGTTACAATAATAAAACTCTGCCTATTTTACAAGGCTAAGATGTGTTTTTATAGGCCTAGATATCTTGCCCAACAAGAAAAACAACCTAGAATACAATTGGAATTAGGTTTGGGTACCAAAAATACAATTAAAATTCGAAATAGGGCAAAACGGAGATTTTCAGCCTTTTTCTCCCCGCAGGAACGCTGCCTGCGCAGCTAGAGCGCAGCCTGCGCTGCCTCCTCTGTCCAGGGCGCAGCCTGCGCAGCTCCAAGCGCAGCCTGCGCTGCCTTGGCTATCCAGGCTGATTTTTTCTGCAGTTTTTTCTTTCGTTTCTCGTCCATTTTCTTCCGTTCCTTTTGCATTCACTTCCCGTCTTTATTCCAATGTCTTGTAATACTCTTGATAGTTGATATTAAGTCACCATTCTTCATTCCATAGCATGATCAACTCCAAAATCAACGGAAAATTCAACCCTAATCGATATTTCTCCAAACCTGCACAAGTAAATAAAACACATAAAAACTACGACAAACTTGAGTCCAAGTACACCAATTTAAGCCGATATGGAACGTTCCAAGTGGATATAAAATCCACTTATCATGATCATTGATATATCGTAAGTAATAGTTAATGCTAGGGGTTGTTCCCTAGGGCTTACGAATATCAATAATTGATTGTCACGTGTATCATTAAAATGCGTGAGTAATACGATTATTGATGTAGCGTAAGTAGTAGTTAATGCTAATATAAATTATTATGTGTTTACTGCATGTCGAGGCATAATTTCCTTATGTGCTATGTGCCGCATGTCAGGGCGGGTAAATTTCCTTATGTGTTGTTGCTGCAAGTTGAGGCAGCTTTAGTTTTTTTGTAAAAACAGGGTTGAATTGTTTATAATTGATATTGAGGGGCTGTGCCCATAGTCCGATAAACGAATATTACATGCCGAAATTTTCTAAATCCCCTGCAAATTATTTAAAAGTCTATTTAAGTTATTTGATTTCAATGCTTGGAAATATGTATGATTTTAAGGGTTTAAGTATATGTGTTAATGGATTAATTCGAGTATATATTATGGTTTTGAAAGTTGGATGGTGTGCTGTTTTGAAATGGTTGTGTGACGTGCTTATGTGACCTAGTAACTGTACTAAGACTACTATATGGATATGATTGGATAAGTCTATATGTAATTGCATATATTGTATATATAACGCCCTAGAAAATTTCGAATTTCGAATAATTTATTTTATATAAATTATGAATATTATTATGTGAGTATTGTTGGAAAGTGGAATATGTGTGAAGTTATGTTTGTGTGATTATATGATGATTAGTATGAGCCGTGAAGGTCAGTATATTTTTATTTGTAATCTTGAGGATTTAAGTAGATTTAAATCATGTATTTTTGATCCTCTGTAAAATTTTTAAAATTATCGGAGGGATTAAAAATCATGAAATCTTTTGTAATATCATCTTTATATATATATATATATATTTAGTTTTTAAAATTGTTGGGTGGATTAATTTGGATGCTTGAGTATTTTTAAAATGATTTTAAGAGTTTATTGTAATTAAAGGATCAAAACTTTGAAAATTCATATTTAATTCATTTCTGATACGAAAAATATTTTAAAAATATGTGTGTGCTCGTAAATTTGTATTCTTTATTTTAAAAAATGAAGAGTTTAATTTTTCAAATATTTTATTTGATTTCAATTTACAAGAGTCGATTATTAGTTTTAAAAGGGAATGGGTGGTATTTTAATTGGGCCGAAACAAATGGTTAGTAGTTTATAAGTAATGGGCCAAGCCCATTTAGCAAACACACGCAAACACAACACGGCAGACAAGAAGTATTGGGGAGAGAGAATTGGGGGGAAAAGTGAAGAAAGAAATTAGGGTTTGGGGGATAAATTGAATTGGGGGTTTTAAGATTATTGAATCAATTGGTGTATATATATATGGGTGTATGTATATACGTGTAAGTGTGTGCGTGTTTGGCGTGGGTGAGCCACGCGATGTGTGTTGTGCAGAAGGAGGTCGCGCACGCGGGGAGAAGGAAGAGGGTCGGCGATCGCGGTGGCTGGCTCCGGCAAGGGACGGTGCAGCAGCGGGGGAAGTGAAGGAAGAGAGTGAGGTCGAGAAGAGAAAGATTTTGGAGGTGGTAATTAAAAAGGTATAAATTGCGATAGCTCGTATATTATGTTAATTATTGTAGTTTAATTATTTAATTGTTGTAATTAAATTAGATTTAAATTGTGATAGTATTGTTTTAATTTTCGTAGTTTAATTTGGAAAGTTTATAGTCGTTAATTATAATTATGGGATTAAATTGCGAGTTGGTAATATGTTTTATGATTGTTAGTTGCTAATTTTTATCATTGTGTAATATTTAGAGTTATAATTTCGGAAGTTAAATTTGGGGATTTTGATGAATGTCGGGAGTTATATGATTGTGAGTTATTAATTGTCGGATAATATGTGGAGTTATATGGTTTCATTAGTTGAAAATGTCTATGTGCTAAATGGTATAGAGCGAGTCGTAGTATTTGATGGTTTTACTAATTATATATGTTATATGTTATTTATCAAAGATTAATTGTTAGATTCATTATATTATGTGTTTATCTGCGAGGAGTTGTAATGAGATCACAAGCCTTAAGTGTCAATATTTAAGGACTTGTGTAATTCTCTTCAACTAGTTCCTCGGGCTTACGAATAGCAATGATTAACTACCATGAGTATAATTAATATACTTAAGTGATGTGATCATTGATATAGTGTAAGTAATAGTTAGTGCTAGGGGTTGTTCCCTAGGGCTTACGAACATCAATGATTGATTGTCACGTGTATCATTAAAATGCGTGAAAAATACGATCATTGGTGTAGCTTAAGTAGTAGTGTTAATGTAAATTATTATGTGCTAGGTGCCGCATGTCTGGGCGGTTACTTTTCTTACTTGTTTACTTTTATGTTGCTGCAAGTTGAGGCAGCTTTATTTTTGCAAAAACAGGGTTGAATTGTATTTGAGGGGCTGTGCCCATAGTCCGATAAACGAATACTTCATGCCGAAATTTTCTAAAAATCCCATGCAAATTATTTAAAAGTATATTTAAGTTATTTGATTTCAATGCTTGGAAATATGTATGATTTCTAAGGGTTTAAGTATATGTGTTAATTGATTAATTCGAGTATATATTATGGTTTTGAAAGTTGGATGGTGTGCTGTTTTGAAATGGTTGTGTGACGTGCTTATGTGACCTAGTAACTGTACTAAGACTACTATATGGATATGGTTGGATAAGTCTATATGTAATTGCATATGTTGTATATATAACGCCCTAGAAAATTTCGAATTTCGAATAATTTATTTTATATAAATTATGAATATTATTATGTGAGTATTGTTGGAAAGTGGAATATGTGTGAAGTTATGTTTGTGTGATTATATGATGATTAGTATGAGCCGTGAAGGTCAGTATATTTTTATTTGTAATCTTGAGGATTTAAGTATATTTAAATCATGTATTTTTGATCCTCTGTAAAATTTTTAAAATTATCGGAGGGATTAAAAATCATGAAATCTTTTGTAATATCATCTTTATATATATATTTAGTTTTTAAAATTGTTGGGTGGATTAATTTGGATGCTTGAGTATTTTTAAAATGATTTTAAGAGTTTATTGTAATTAAAGGATCAAAACTTTAAAAAATCATATTTAATTCATTTCTGATCCGAAAAAATATTTTAAAAATATGTGTGTGCTCGTAAATTTGTATTCTTTATTGTAAAAAATGAAGAGTTTAATTTTTCAAATATTTTATTTGATTTCAATTTACAAGAGTCGATTATTAGTTTTAAAAGGGAATGGGTGGTATTTTAATTGGGCCGAAACAAATGGTTAGTAGTTTATAAGTAATGGGCCAAGCCCATTTAGCAAACACACACAAACACAACACGGCAGACAAGAAGTATCGGGGAGAGAGAATTGGGGGGAAAAGTGAAGAAAGAAATTAGGGTTTGGGGGATAAATTGAATGGGGGGTTTTAAGATTATTGAATCAATTGGTGTGTATATATATATGGGTGTGTGTATATACGTGTAAGTGTGTGCGTGTTTGGCGTGGGTGAGCCGCGCGATGTGTGTTGTGCAGAAGGAGGTCGCGCGCGCGGGGAGAAGGAAGAGGGTCGGCGATCGCGGTGGCTGGCTCCGGCAAGGGGCGGTGCAGCAGCGGGGGAAGTGGAGGAAGAGAGTGAGGTCGAGAAGAGAGAGATTTTGGAGGTGGTAATCAAAAAGGTATAAATTGCGATAGCTCGTATATTTTGTTAATTATTGTAGTTTAATTATTTAATTTTTGTAATTAAATTAGATTTAAATTGTGATAGTATTGTTTTAATTTTCGTAGTTTAATTTGGAAAGTTTATAGTCGTTAATTATAATTGTGGGATTAAATTGCGAGTTGGTAATATGTTTTATGATTGTTAGTTGCTAATTTTTATCATTGTGTAATATTTAGAGTTATAATTTCGGAAGTTAAATTTGGGGATTTTGATGAGTGTCGGGAGTTATATGATTGTGAGTTATTAATTGTCGGATAATATGTGGAGTTATATGGTTTCACTAGTTGAAAATGTCTATGTGCTAAATGGTATAGAGCGAGTCGTAGTATTTGATGGTTTTACTAATTACATATGTTATATGTAATTTATCAAAGATTAATTGTTAGATTCATTATATTATGTGTTTATCTGCGAGGAGTTGTAATGAGATCACAAGCCTTAAGTGTCAATATTTAAGGACTTGTGTAATTCTCTTCAACTAGTTCCTCGGGCTTACGAATAGCAATGATTAACTACCACGAGTATAATTAATATACTTGAGTGATGTGATTATTGCTATAGCGTAAGTAATAGTTAGTGCTAGGGGTTGTTCCCTAGGGCTTACGAACATCAATGATTGATTGTCACGTGTATCATTAAAATGCGTGAGAAATACGATCATTGGTGTAGCATAAGTAGTAGTGTTAATGTAAATTATTATGTGCTAGGTGCCGCATGTCTGGGCGGGTACTTTTCTTGTTTACTTTTATGTTGCTGCAAGTTGAGGCAGCTTTATTTTTGCAAAAACAGGGTTGAATTGTATTTGAGGGGCTGTGCCCATAGTCCGATAAACGAATACTTCATGCCGAAATTTTCTAAAAATCCCCTGCAAATTATTTAAAAGTATATTTAAGTTATTTGATTTCAATGCTTGGAAATATGTATGATTTCTAAGGGTTTAAGTATATGTGTTAATGGATTAATTCGAGTATATATTATGGTTTTGAAAGTTGGATGGTGTGCTGTTTTGAAATGGTTGTGTGACGTGCTTGTGTGACCTAGTAACTGTACTAAGACTACTATATGGATATAGTTGGATATGTCTATATGTAATTGTGTATATTTGTATACATGAGTATAAGCGTTATAGGACGCGTATGGGTAGAGTAGAGCAAATAAGAGTTTGCTTGATTTGACATTGAAACGGTACTTGAATTTGTAAAGGTACGAGTAAGAGACCAGTCCGAAAGCAGTGCAAGGACAAGTGGAAATTGGAACAAGATGGTAGTAGCGAAGTTTACGAGGGTATGGATGTGAAGTAGCAAATTACCAGTAAGGACTGATGTGAAATTGAGTTGAGGATCCATGGTAGGATCAGGAACTCCGTAAATCGAGGCAAGTGTTATTGCTATCCACTTATTGTTCAAGTGATGCAATTTAGTTCATTTATCGTATGAAATAAATTGGTCAAGTATAGTTGAAAGATGATTTACATACTTCTTCAAATTAATATGATGCTGTTGACTTTCCCTCACCCATAATTCATATGTCGGTTTTACCAAGAATCTTGTAAATAACTTTTTACATTTTGTCAGCGGAATGCCATTTCTTTTAGTTTTGTCAAGTACTCTTAAGACTTTTTCTAAACAAGAACATCTAAGTTTCTCTTAACTTTTATGAAAACCCGCTGGCACAATGCCTGATCTAGTATATTTTTATCAATGGACTTCCACTCGGACAATGTTCCCTGTGCTGACCTAAACCCTTCCCTATTGAAACTGTTTTTACAATTATTGCTCTAATCTGTTTTCTCCACTTATGGAAGCTTAAATTCTTCAGTATGTATAAATTTTATTAAATACCGGTACTTGACCATGTCGTTGCTTTAGTCTAGAATTTCATTGTTGGAATCTTATTGCAAATTATATCCCCGTTCTTGCTCAATTGAAATTTCTCTTTGCATAATCTGCAGTCGTTATAATTCAAAGTATTTGTATCAATCTTGTTGATACCTTTTAAATTGACGTTCTTTATAAATTCCCCTATGTGGTATCGAATTTGTCGATACCAGACGATGAAGTCATTTCTTATTAATTCCTAATCCTAAGTCATCATTCTGGACGTAAGTTCCAGTTGTTGGAAATCAAGGGTGGTCGATTGTCCAAACACCTGACCTGAGTATTAAAGATAGAATTGGAAATTTTTATTAAATGAAAATGTTTTCAGGACTGAGGACGCCAGTCAGTATATGAGTATTATGTTATAGGCCAAAAGGGGCCTTGGATCCAGTTGAGTATTTGGATATACCAAGAGAGTATATCCGGAGTTTTAGTGTGACTGATCATCCACTTTAACTCGTTGCGTCAAAATGAAAATCCAATTCTAATCTATAAATTGAGTATCCAGTTGGACATTGATTCTTATCGCTTGACCATGAATTTCCAAGTATTATTACTGAATGGTTATCATTTTGTGACAGCCCCAAATCCGGGGTCAGGGATTTGGTCGTCACACGGAAATCCTTAATAACAAATCAACTGTTTAGCCACATTAAACCATCTGTAGTCATTTATAATTGAGTTACAACATTTGAGACCCCAACCACCAAGCATCTTTTAGGTTATAGGGCTAGAAATAAGAATCAACTCCTTACTACTAGTATAACTTCGTTTAGAAGTACACCAGCAACTAGTACTATTTTATGCAAAGTAACATATATATTACACATCAATATACTTACATATAACTTACTCCAGCTATAAACTTTCTAGATCATATCGTCTTCATAAGGGCACGCTGCCCGCTTCATCTAAGCCATGCAGATAACCTCGTCCGGCTACCTTCCACTGAAAAGTTAATATTTGAAAACAAGCAAGTATGAGCGAAAGAATTGCTTAGCAAGTTATTACTAGAGTTTAACAAAATATCCCATCATGTGCATGGGTTTCCAACATTCAACTGATACTTAATATCATTCTTGAAACATTTATAACCACGAAATTCTATAGGGAAAGTATAATGTTTGAAAATAATATCTACTGAACAATATACCAATATAATATAAAAGATGTCGTTACAAGGTAATTAAATAGCCACATCTTGTTTGCGCAGTAATACACCAACATAAACTTGCTGGTTATTCAATATGAAATCACTTACTTATTGATAATATAATATCAGTTCTCTTCTATAACAAGATAATAATCAATACATTATCTTAGTATAATATCTAAAGGTAATATAACATTTAAAATCAAGCTCTCAATATAATCTTTCCATTTCCTTTTATACAACAATTGTGTATAAAAGTAATAGAAAATAAGTTTCTCTTCTTACTGTAAAACAATTCCATCATTTCATACCATTTTCATTTTTCAGTACACAACTCTGAAAACCATTATCAATTCTTTCTTTTAAGTTTTGGGGATATCTGCTAGCGCCAGATACGTAGGACGATGATTAGTCGCCTGACCGTACCTGCTCTCTGTTTACTACTAGTAGAAGGGATGATCCTACCTGGTCATCAACCCTGGAGGAAGGCTACCTGCTACATCCTCCCTTGGCATCTTCATGCCGTAATAAAATATTGAGTGCTGGACTGTGCCGCACACAGCCTCTTACGCTTTTTGTTGCAATCCCCCTTTATCAATCATTATTCCATTCATAAAACATCATTCCACATTTTCCATTTTTCCGTTTCCATTTCCATTCTCATTTCCATTCACATTTCCATTCTCATTTCCATTTTCATATCCGTAATATAATCATTTGAAAACATTTATACAGGTATATCAATTCAAGACATACATTCATTTCACTATGAAATTCCTTAAACAACCTTTTAACAATATTTAATCACCCTTAGAACACTTAGAATATCTAAAGAATAACTATTCAATAATCCCTTTTAAATGAATATTATAATTAATATTCATTGAATTAAATGACCATTAAAATAACATTTATCAATATCATTTCAGACATTTTTAACCAAAAATGTCTCATTTATAACCATTGGAATATCTTTATTATTATTCCGGAACAAAGCGATTGTAAGAAAACATTTTAAAAATAATATTCATCTAATTAAATAAATTTAATTAGATGAATAAGGTTTATTTAATCAGTAGATGCTTCCAGAGGTGTCTACTAATTAAATAAACATAGTTTATTGGTGATGTTGCCATTAGGTTAATTATTGCGAAATTTTTTCTAAAAACTTTGTCCGGGTTTTCGAAAATATACATTACAAGATAACCCCTTCCATTGTTCCATTCATATATCAATACCTTTAAAATAGACCAACTAAAATACTTTACATGTAAATCCCTTTTAAGAAAATCTGTAAATATCAGCCCTTGTCACCTTACATAAAAAAATATTTATTAATAACGTCTGAAGCAGTTTAGAACTCAAATATCCCCAATTTACACATAATTATAATATCATAAAATAACTTTAGAAAACAACTGATACCATAATATCGTAAATGTAATATCCCCTAACTTTAGCAATGCTACAATGATCAAATGAATAGTAAATTTTGAGGATTTATGGAAATGGTATGTAGGTACTCTATAAGAGAAACAGAAAATGAGTAAACAGAAACCATATTAGTGTTATACAATGAAATTAAGTGACTCGAAATGACGATAGGTTTCAGAAATTCCTGAATATGGATTTTGAGGATTTTGATTTCGAATAAGCTTCTATTGGATATTAAGGAGCATGGAGATATTGAAGGAAATTATATATTGAGGAATTAGTGAAATTAGGTTAAACCAAGGAGTGATCAAGTCAAGGAAATGCCAAGGGAATTTAGGTTGATAAACGAGTTTGGGAATGCTTGAGAACCCGAGAGATAATCGGGAGAGCAACTTCTGAGAAAAAGAGAATATACCAAGGATATTGGATCTAATACCTACTTGAGGATTAGAATCACCCTAACACACTAATATATGATGTGGGAGAGGATATTATATATCCAAGGAATTTACAAAGGAGAAACCACTGAGACGATCGCAGAAATCAATCGATGAATCAAATGATGAGAGAAATTTGAACGAAGCCCAAACTTCGGCCCAATACAAAACAATGAGTTGATTTATTGATTTAATTAAGTGGCTTATGGTGAAAGCCAAGGGGCAAGGGCAAGAGTGGAAGAATTATGAAAGGGCAAGGATAATGTGGTAAAAACAAACAAAAGAAAATCAAACAAATATCAAACCAAGCTTCTTAAATACTTCTTGCACAAGAACCAAGGATCCTACACAGCCATACATCTGATCTTATCTTGTAAATATCATTAGATCAAAGTTGGATAAGTCAAACTGCCAAGCAAGAACAACAATGAAAGAAAAATTCATATCTCCATTTATATCCATGATAAAATCACCAAATTTTAACTATAACTTCTCCACCCCATGTGTAAGATTCGTTCAAAATTTCATGGCCAACAAAGGAGTATAGCCTAGTCAAATCCCTCCTCTAAGTTGGAGAACCCAATCTGTCCAGTTTCTGTCCAGTGGAAAGATGGAGCTCAAAACCATATCTAGGAAGCTTTTTTTTTTTGGTGATCTATAGCTCGAATCAAAGCTTATGAAGAGGCCAAGATGTGGTAAAAATTTGAGAGCCAAACTCTTATTTTTCAATTTTCTATGATTTTTACAAAAGTGATGATGAATAGTAACCCTTAGAAACTAACTTTGTTTTTATGGTTTCTTTAGTTGATTCAAGCTAGTATAAGGTTGTTTAAGGATATACCAAGGATTATTAAGTGTTGTTAAAGCTTCAAGGAAGGTATAATCTCTTCACCCCTCTTGAGTTTATGATGAATACTGGTGGTATTAGTGGTTAAGTGGTTATAAGTGATGAAATCATGATTATATATGTGTTTAAAAGTGTTTTTATTGTATATGAAAAGGAGTATGTGCTTGTAACCATGGTTGGTAAGATGACCACATGGTGTAGGTGATGGTGTATAAGGTGGATGATTGATTTGGAGGAGTTGGATTTTGGAAAGTATGAAAATATAGCCGTTATAATGCCCGATTTTCGTTAAACCAAATAGATGCCCTGTTTTTGGCACCCATAGTCACACGGTAGGTTCCTGTCCAGTGCACCAACTGATCATGAAAGGCTAGAGCTTGGTTCATATATTTTTTTGATATAAGTTGCATTAAAATCTGATGAACGGTTTAGGAGAAAAGCCAGTTTTAGTGAAAGGCATTCGAAAACCGAGAAACCGTAATTGTGTCAACTTTGAGGCTATAATTACCATACCTATACATTTTTAAAAATTATAAAATTTTGGGATATGGTAGTAGGGTAGTCAAAGAGGCATTACCAGTTGACCTTGAAGTAAAATTCGAAATCTTTATTTTCTGAGAATTTTTATAGTCAAGTGTGGTTGTTAAGGGAAATGGTGAAAACCCCTGAAACTTCGATTGAGCTTATAAATGGTTAAGTTCTTGAACCTTTGGGGTAATAGTGATATGTTAAACATATATTAAAGTGTCAAGGGTATTTTTATACAAGAGTGAGGTGAGTAAGAGATGTAGTATTCTAACGACGGTCCTTTTTGTGTTTATAGAAACTTCGGGAGAGCCGCGAGCCATACTTCCAGGATACGGAGATCGAGGCAAGATCTTTTCTATCCCTACTTGGAAATTATTTATCTTCAAAGAAACTTGATTTCATGGAATATATATGTGATGCTATTGTTACTATATTGTTAAGAATTTTTTTTCCTTGATTATTAATATTAAAAGGAGAGGTATATGAGTATGATATGAATATGGATATGGATATGAGTATGAGATGGATATGAATATACATAGAGATGATTATGCATGAAGTGAACATACCTTATGATTAAGAGAATATGAGGGAATGGTATCAGTTGTTATCTAGAGATATATAAAGGAATGGTATCAATTGTTATCTAGAGATATATAAAGGATTGGTATCAGTTATTATCTAGAGTTATATGAATTATAATATTATATTAAAAATATTCTTTCTAAATGTTGTGATAGATATTATTGAGTATTATTTAATACTTCTAAAATAAATGGAATACTTTATGTATATAAGAGCATATTTGATTTCATTGAATACAGAGGAAATGTCTGAGTCATAATCAAAGTATTATGACATATATAATTTTTAAAGGTGATGATAAATGGAAATGGAAATGATATATGTGAAGGGAAATGTGAATGGAAATGGAAAATGTGAAATGGTATTTGATAATGGAAAAATGATTTGAAAAGGGGGATTGCAACAATAAGCGTAAGAGGCTGTGTGGTAGTGGCACAGTCCAGCATCCAATATTTATTCCGGCCCAAGAGTGCCGAGGGAGGATGTAGTGGTGAACCTTCCTCCTGAGGGATGGTGGAGAACCTACCTCCGTCTACCGGTAGTAAAAGGGACGGGTACGGAGGGCGACTGATCATCGTCCTTATGTATTCGGCAACAGTGGAAATCCCCAACGTTTTCTTTAAAGGAAAGAATTGAAAATTGGTTTTCAGATTTCTATACTGAAAACAGAAAAATGATATGAAAAGATGGAATTACTGTTACAGATGAAGAGAAACTGATTTTATATTAAATTATATAATCATTGCATATGAAGGAAATTAGAAGATGATAGCGAAAATTTGTTCAAGTTTTCATATTATCCTAGAAAAGTACACTGAGATGGTATATTGATTTTTATAGCATTTAAGAAGAGGAACTGATATTATATGATATTAGAAGAGAGAGACTGATGGAATAATACTATATATTTCTTTCGTACAAAGATAATTGAAAAATATATGTCTTGAACGAAAATAAAATTTCTTTCCATAATAACTGGAAATTGTTTTGTTTAATATATATATATATATATATATATATATATATATATATATATGATGATTTATTTTCCTTTGATGCTAGTTGATAGAAGTTATCTTGCTGAGCTATTACAGCTCACTCTTGCTACTTATTTATATAACAGCTAGGTATGCCGATACTACGCAGAACGCCCCGCAAGAGGGTAGGGGGAAGGCGACCTTATGAGAGCGCGCTGGCATCGATTCCTGAGGTAGCGTAGAGGCAGATGGGTCCTGAGAGCCTTATGTATAATTAAGTGTGTAAGCATGTAATAAACTTTTGATTGTTGAAATGCTTCATGTCGAAGTATTATTCAACAATGTATTTAAGGATGATTCTGGGTTTGTAATAACTGTTTAACTCTAAACTTTTATTATGGTGAATGTTGTTCTCTGAGCATATGACTGGTGTGTGTGTTAATATTTAAGTGTGGGGTCTCAGGTGAGTTTTATTATGCATTTATACTCCAGATGCCAAGAAAAAATATTAATAAGTGGAAATTGGTCTGTGACGGCCTAGATTCATGACCCCGGATTTGGGGCTGTCACAATAAAAATAACCATAAATAACAACTGATATCATTCCTTCCCATATCATTTTACTCCTTATAGTATATCACTCTCTCCATATCACATATATTTCCAGTCAAACCATTTTACTTAAAAGTAAACAATTTATCAAGATAAAGAGAAGAAATCTTGCAAATATGGACTGAAGTCTTATTCCACATATTTCATATATTTCAAAATAAATATACTCTGAACGATAGAGTATGTATAAATAAACTTGCCTCTGGTCCTTAGCAGAAAATAGAAGTCGCGAATAATTCCTTCGCACCACGTCCAAGCATTTCCATGGAGGTAGTTTACCTTTCATTATACGACGCCTCGATCTTCCCTTTTTGATGTACGTCGCTCCACTTGATTATACCCTAATGGTACTGAAATAGTTATGAGTACGTGTCAGTCCAACCTCGTATCTCGAGTAGACACAACTCAGAATTACCACTGAGTCACCTAAAGTCGTACTATAGTTGTTATCCTTATAGTTGACTAGTCAAATACCAATTAATGCACATAACACATTTAGTAATAGCAATTGATACTGAAAGAGTCCCCTTTTTAAAACGTAGACATTTCCTAGTATCACCCATATCATAACCCTACAACCGCTTAGTCAACTTTACTTAACATATACAATTATAACGCCATTGACATTCTATGACACAACTTAATTAATAGATAATCCTCAAATCACAATTAATCTTCAACTGAGCACATAAATCCTCGAGACAACCATTATCCTCAAATTAATACATAAATAGACAATTAATCCCCAAGACACAATTAATCCTCGAAATGAATTCCTTGACACATATATACATAAACAGTTAACACCCAAATCATACCTTTAAACCATTGAAATCAAATAAGTTAAATAAATTAAAATGCAGGGGATTTTTAGAAAATTTCGGCATGAGGTATTCGTTTATCGGACTATGGGCACAACCCCTCAAAATCAATCATAAACAATTTAACCCTGTTTTTACAAAAATTAAAGCTGCCTCAACTTGCAGCAACATAAAAGTAAACAAGTATAGAAAGTACCTGCCCAGACATGCGGCACCTAGCATATAAGGAAAAGTATCCGCCCAGACATGCGGCACCTAGCACATAAGGAAAAGTATCCGCCCAGACATGCGGCACCTCAACATTTAAAGAAGGTAAACTAAGTTTATCCACATTTAAGCCAACACCACGTAGTTGACAAATATGACTTCTGACAATTACTACTACCCGACTTATACCATTTAGCACATAGACATTTACAATTTAGCCAACCCTTATATCTATACTTTATATGACAACAACAATTAGCACTTAGCACTTAGCAATTAACAATTATAGATTATCCGAATCAAGTACGGTAATTATCAAGTACCTTACTACTAAACGACAATCACAATTAGCAATTAACACTCACTAACCCGAACATATAATCGGGTCCACAATTAACCTTCATAATTATAATTACCAACATACTTTCCGAATTAAATTTCGGAAATACAACAATATTCATAATTTACAATATTAGGCTAATTACGAAAATTAACACGTTAACTCGCAATTTAAAACTAATTTAATTACAACAATTAAACTATCGAAATTTACAACTAATTTAATACCAAAATTAAATAAATAAAATGCAAAATTATACCATTTCGATTTCGACCCACCAAAGATCGAACCATCGGAACCAATCTCCACCACTAACCTTCTCCCTCTCTCCTACCATCTCTCTCCCCCTCTCTCTCTCTCTCCCTCTCTACTGGTCTCTCTCCCTCCCCACGCTGACCAGTCGCCACCACCACTCCGGTGGTCATCTCCGGCATCTCCTCTCGCCACTGTTGCTCCTCCACCATGCCTCTCCTCCGTGCGCAGCACACACCAACGCACACACACACACACACACACACACACGTGTATACACACACACACACACGAATTACACACACACTTACACACGCATATACATACATATATATATTAGCCCCAAATTGAAACCCCAATTTCACTTCTTTGAACCCTAATTTCTTTCTTCTCTTTTCCCCCAATTCTCTCTCCCCGATATTTCTTTTGTCTGCTGTGTTTGTTTTTGTGCTATTGGGCTTGGCCCAATTCCTTTATATCACTACTACTAAATAATAACCCACTTCTAATTAAACCCGCAAAATATCACTCGGATAAAGTAATAATTTGGGTTAGAAATCTTGATCCGTAAAAATAATAATAATTCTAGCAAAATTAAATACTAGAATATTTTTAAAGACTATTGGAGAAAGAATTAGAATTAAATCTAAATTTTCTAAATTGATATGTATTTTACAAATATTAATATTTTATAAAAACAATTCATAAAATAATAATTGTGATTCATAAATCACAATCTACAGGGCTTTATAAAAATACTACAAACATTATTGTTTTAGTAAAATCTCGAATTCTCGATTTTATATATTAATCGAGCAATTTCTGTAAATCCTCAAATAATTAAAATAATCATCTTTCAAGGATTTTAAACCTCTAAATTATTCCGTAATTTAAAATAAAATCTTTACCAAATAAATCCACACTTTGAAAATTAAACCTCTGCCCAAATAAACTATTAACTCGAGATATCTACTCGGTCAATAATTTTTTTTTTAAAAGAACTCGGTTCCACTTAACCGAAGAAATTAAATAATCCACTTTTGAAATTCCTTGAACTAAAATAATGAACAATAAAATAAAATAAAATTTTCCTCCTCATTTTAGGAAAATCATTATTAATCTTAAAATAATAATAAAATCATTTTCTGAAAATCCGGGTTATTACACATTTGACCTTGAATTTTCGAGTATCATTATTGAATTGTTAAAGCTTGATTTCCTTGAAGTCTATAATGCTTACTTTGGTTGAACAAAACTTTTATCTGTTCTAGTTCCTGTTGCACCTCAATAATGGTGAAGTATTGGCCCTCGTGGTAACTTAAAAGTTAATATCACAGATTCTCTCACAGAATGAGTTGAAATTCTTTTGTTATCAAATTTGTTTCGATATTGAAATTGTTATCACTTTATGCACTTGCTGAGCATTGTTGGCTCACTCTTGCTTTTGTTTGTTTTCTCCAGTTAAGAGAGAAGTTTAGTAAACCTAGTAAGTGGACAGATGGTATTAATCTCCGGGCAGCGAAAAGAGACGTTCGAGTTGTGGACTTCGTCAAATAGTGGTTTGCGAATTGCCAAGGTTGGATACGTAGTTAGATAGTGGTTTTGTATATTCATAGAATTGTATAGTATTTTATCCTGAGATTGAGTTGTAATAAAGTAATTCGATAGTTTGTTTCACACCATAACCTGTATGCGATCTTGGTTAAGGGGTTTATATTATTAAATGTTGTTTATATTCAGAGATGTACAATATTGTTTGTGGTTAGTGGCCCCATATCTGTACCCCAGATTTTAGGACCGTTACAAGTTGGTATCAGAGATACAGGTTATGGTCACTGAAACAAATTAGGAGGGTTAGGGTACGAGTATAAGATAGACATTGGGTAGAATGGTTTAGGATAAGGATCGTGTTAGGATACTTCGGCAAGCGTTGCGACGTTAATCGGTTTTTCGGCATATCACGCGAGTAGAAGTTCGAATCGTTTAAGGATCGAGCTATTAGTAAAACAGTGAATCTGAAACGGCCTAAGCTAAGTGGGCAGCTGAAGTTATCAGTTCGGGAGACGTTATTTTGAGATTTTCGCGTAGAATTTAGGACATCCTACGAGATAAGTTTCGACGTAAACGTTTCAGAGATAGTACGAGAAGGTTAAGAATGCGAAGTGAGAAGCGAGTATTAGCAAGGATTGAAGGTTAAGCGTAATTGTGCACCCCTAATTATTGATTTGTCCAAAGTTATTACCTGGAGAAATTTCCTATTCTTTCTTTGAATTGTCGTAAATTAATTCCCTGTTAGCATCGTTGCTGAGGCATTCGTTGCGCAGTGACGGTTCAAAAATCGAGAATGAATTGAGATCTTCTTATTTATTCGACTAATTATTGTTAGGCCGGTTTGGCAGCTAAGTATAGTACTGCTTAGTCGACAAGAGTGAGACTAAATAATTAAGAATTTCTTAAATGTTTGCTTAATCAGTAGTTGATGCTACAGTTGAAAAGTCTAACACCCATCAATTGATGATGAGTTTCGTACATCAAATTTATTCGAATTCAATTCCATTCTTTTAGAAATATTTATATTTCCAGATGATACTTGATCCATCTTTACAGAAAGATTTTGAAACTCTTGAATCCTCTCCATTTTCATGAATACTTGATTTCTCTATTCCAGCTGAGATGAACAACCTATACAGATAGGGAATTCAGGGACATTTTATCTTTGTGATAGAAGTCTGGTGGGACGCCACTGATTGTGTTTGTCATGAAAGTACTAAGGACTGGCCATCCTTATGTACTATGGTGGTTAACCAAGTGACAAATGCAACATGAAAATAGTTCAAAGATCATATTGATCTCTCAGATAAATTCCTTTATAAAAGTTTTGTCAAACAAACTCAATCCATATTCATATTTAATGCCCCATTCAATTTGTTGACCTCCTTTGTCGAAGATTCGATGATTTCAGAATTACTAGCAATGAAAAGATGTGTAGATAGACGCGACGACGTCTTAAGTGATTGAAACTATAATTATGCTGACGAAGAATTGGTTGTGCAAGTTTAAGAATTTGGTGACTAAGACAAATATGTCATGTCAAATTTGATTGTTTACTGGACCAATAAGACATAGACAAGATTTGAGGCTAATGAGAAATTGAATAAAGGAAAAGAGCAGTGAATAAGAGCACATTATCGCAGATAAAGGGTGAAAAGAGAATAATAATGAAGATGTTGGTATAAGACATCCCATGTAAGGCGGAGGTAGTAGATGGAATACCATAAGATTTTGAATATTTTGAACCCGATGCGGGACATTAGATGGTAAAATCAAGGAGAGATGATTTGAGTAAAACAGAGCAAAGTAAAATGAGAAGGTTTGTAAGGATTAATAAGAAAACAATCAAGACTGAATGAGGGGTAAGGTGAATACGTGGAGTAAATGACTTATGCAAGCCAGTGTATAAAGTCACGATTATCAAGGATGATGGAAAGTTAATCAAGATGAAATAAAATGTCAGTAAGGTGGAAGGCAGAGAAACCAGAGAGTTTCCAGAAGTGATTAAATAAGAAGACATGCAGGATCTAGTTAAGAAAATAATGTGGAATCCCGAAGATGTGGAGTTAGAAGAGTAAAGGCACCGTAGTTGCCTATAGAAAGAGAATTTACAGAAATTAGCGAGATCCCATGGTCAGAAGGTAAGATTTCGGGAGTAGAATCCCTAGAGATTTTATTAAGAGAAATGTGGGAAGTTGTGGTTGTAACCAGAAGGGCAGTATGATGACAAGTAGTAGAGTCAGAAGTCGAAGCTATGTGTTATGAGCTTGGAAAGATGGAAATTTTTGCCAAAATAGTATCATATTAATCTTAGTGGAATTATTAAGAGAGTAATAAGACTACTGTTATAATTATCAAGAATCGAGAAATTCAATGCGATTAAAAAGTAAGTTATCAGGAAATGGATGGTGATGACTATAAAGAGAGTCAAATATGATTCAGGATTAGATTTATTTCCTATTAATGAAGGGGAGATTTTGATCTTAAGAAATGTGAAAATGATGATTGAAGTCGAAAGCGGATATAGAAGTCTTACCAACCAAGAAGATCCAGAAATGGTGATATTAAAGGAATGAAGTCGTTTTGTATAAGAAGAAGGTAGCAGGAAGGAGATGATTAAGTAAAGCATATTTCAATGAATAAGATTTCAAACTGTAATCAGACGAAGAATTTGATATGATCGTAGATCACGAATCAAGATGTCCGAAGGTTAGTGAAGAGTATGCAATCCAATGGAGAATGACCTTGAAAGGTTCCAAGTATGTAGAATCCTAATGTGAGTGGTGTTAAATGTTGAAGTCGTAGCGGGTAGAGTCAACTTCGAGGACTCGTCAAGTATGCAGAATGGTGATTTGAAAGTTAATTTCAGAGGAAACGGAATAATGTATTGCGAATAAAATATATATGATTTAAGAAGAATGGTTATTAGTTCGAAATGGTTGCATGGTAAAACGATGAGACGAAGGATGGATAGAAACTTTCCAATTATTCCCTTCTCAAGTAACATTGCACGTGAAGAAGGAGTAAAGATGATTGAGGATTTCTTGATATTCCTTTTCTAAAAATTTTATCTGAGGAAGGTTCATTTTGGGAGATGTAAATAAGTGGCGATGCAGGTTAAGTGGAAGATTCATGTTGATTAAAGCAGGAGTTATTGGAAATCGTTGAAGAATTGTTTCGTGATTAGTATTGAGTGAAGTTGTGATGGCAGAAGAATTGGTAACAAATTGGATATTTCAATCTTGTGTTTGTATTAAGTAAAGTCACAGATAAGGCGACAAGTATATTAGTTATCAAAGCTGAAAATAATCGAGGCTATGTTCTTTGCAGAATTTTGCAAACCAGAATATTTTGTGAGAGTGAAAATCGAGTGCGAGTTGAAGTATGTTCGATGTACGTCTAAGAACGTGTATGTTAATTAAAATATTTGATTGCAAGGATGCGACTGAGAATGAACGAAATGATGTTAAGCTTCCAGAATGGGTATTCGGTAAGAATATGGGATTAAAGACAAGAAGAAACTTTTAATTATTCCCTTCTCGATCGACATAGTACTTGGAAGCGGAGTGGAAGAGATCAGAGAACTTCTTGAGATTCTTTCTCGAAGTTCTATTTAAAATCGTGTGGCTATAAGTAAAGCGTGGGAAGTATACCAAGCGTAGATCGTGGTAAATCTAGGCAAAATGCACGGTAGTATTATTACGAAGGATTGGCGTGGTAATACAGTTTTAATGCAAGGTATAGATCATTATGCGAAAAGTTATATTGATTGTCGAGGAAAGATATTCGTCCCCGTGAGTTAAGCGTCTAAAGTTGAAAAGACTCGGAAGTCGAAGTTTAAAATTTTTCGGAATTGAAGGGCTCGCAGAATGAGCTTATTAATGAATGAGTTAGTATGATGGAATCCTACAGGTTGAAAGATACAACCTGGGAGTGGAAGTAAGATGTTTGAGAAAAATTGTTAATGGTGTCCTTAGTGTTGATTCTGAGGACAGAATCCTATTAAGGGGGGAAGGATATAACGCCCTAGAAAATTTCGAATTTCGAATAATTTATTTTATATAAATTATGAATATTACTATGTGAGTATTGTTGGAAAGTGGAATATGTGTGAAGTTATGTTTGTGTGATTATATGATTAGTATGAGCCGTGAAGGTCAGTATATTTTTATTTGTAATTTTGAGGATTTAAGTATATTTAAATCATGTATTTTTGATCCTCTGTAAATTTTATAAAATTATCGGAGGGATTGAAAATCATGAAATCTTTTGTAATATCATCTTTATATATTTATTTAGTTTTTAAAATTGTTGGGTGGATTAATTTGGATGCTTGAGTATTTTTAAAATGATTTTAAGAGTTTTATTGTAATTAAAGGATCAAAACTTTGAAAATTCATATTTAATTCACTTCTGATCCGAAAAATATTTTAAAAATATGTGTGTGCTCGTAAATTTGTATTCTTTATTGTAAAAAATGAAGGGTTTAATTTTTCGAATATTTTATTTGATTTCAATTTACAAGAGTCGATTATTAGTTTTAAAAGGGAATGAGTGGTATTTTAATTGGGCCGAAACAAATGGTTAGTACTCCCTCCGTTCCTAAAAACGTTTCCTGTTTACTTTGGACACGTTTGCCAACGCACACTTTTATTCGTTAATATCTTTAGTTTCGTATTAGTATCAAATTTAAAAACTTCACTGTATTAAAGTACTAATAAATACGAATCCAACAAGATCACTCATGACTATATTTTATCTTATAAATTATGCATCAATTAGTAGTCAATCGCTTAGAATGAACAGTGCTCAAAGTCAAACCCAGAATTGTTTTTCGGAACAGAGGGAGTAGTTTATAAGTAATGGGCCAAGCCCATTTAGCAAACACACACAAACACAACACGGCAGACAAGAAGTATCGGGGAGAGAGAATTGGGGGGAAAAGTGAAGTAAGAAATTAGGGTTTGGGGGATAAATTGAATTGGGGGTTTTAAGATTATTGAATCAATTGGTGTATATATATATATATGGGTGTGTGTATATACGTGTAAGTGTGTGCATGTTTGGCGTGGGTGAGCCGCGCGATGTGTGTTGTGCAGAAGGAGGTCGCGCGTGCGGGGAGAAGGAAGAGGGTCGGCGATCGCGGTGGCTGGCTCCGGCAAGGGTCCAAAAATTTGATGTGTCAAATTATACCTAACCGCAAGCGCACGGTGTCTATTGCTAGTACAAATGGCAAGCGGGTCGATTCCACAAGGAGACAGGTTCTACTAATTCTTTTTCAGTTATCGCTAATTGTTCCAAGGGTCATACGAATATGTGAAATTATTAATTAACTAATTAAACTAAATTAACACTAATTAAACAAATGATAAACAAATTATTTAAAAACTAGGGCAATCAGGTCCACCATGCTTACACAATTGGCTCTTAAGCTAAAACAATCAATGTGATCCTATAACTAGAGTATGTTAATCTCTTCCAATCATTAACACTCTCGAAACATTCAACACAATTAACAACTTTTAGTAATTCAATCAATCAGGTAATTAGAGTCAAGTTAATCTCTTCCAAGAATTAACGCTCTCAGAAATCCAATGATGCTTCCGCACTCAAATTCAATTCTGCTAATCGTATGTGTGCCTCTAGTAAGTAAATCTCTCGATCCATACCCCTATTTGCATATAATTAATCCATGATATTGGCCAATTACACAAATTAATGATTAAAACATATCAATCAGAATTAACCATAACCAATCAAACCACTATGAAAATCATGCCAATATTAGTGCAAACATGGCTTCCCTTTAAACCCTAGAAATAACTACCCGCTAATAATTAAACAATTAAAACAACTAGTAAAACAAGAAAACATAATTAAACTAATAAGAACAAAGAAAAGATTAAGAGAACAAAACCTTCAAACTTCAATGTTGTCACCCAAAAGAAGAGTCATGGTGTTTCTCTACATCTCCCAATACTAATCTACTCTAAACTATATTATCTGATCTAATATTACCTCCCTAATAATGTGTCCCAAGATGTGTTTATATAGCCTCTTGAAGTCTTGCCCAACAAGAAAATACCAAAACAGAATTATAATAGAATTTCTGCAAAATACGTTTCCTAAACTGATTCTGTTTTTAAGGAAAATTCGTGGCTAACTTTTCTTCAGATATTCTGGAATGTTCCAATCGTAATTGGACCTCTGGACAACTTTAAAATGATAGAGAATCTCGTTAACTTCGCGTGGACTGCTTATGGGCCTCAAACGGAGTTGTAGAACTCAAGATATGGCCAAAATAGTAAAAACTGTAATTTTTCAGCACCGCGCGCGTGCAACCTGCGCCCATCAGTCTGTTCTTCGCGCAACCTGCGCCCACCACGTGAAACCTGCTCGTGCAACACCTGTCCCATATTATAGAAAATCTCCCAAGCTTCGCGTGGGCAGTAAGATCGTTGAAAACGGACTTCTAGAACTCCAGATATGTCCAAAATAGTGTAGACTGCGCAACCGTCTCAAAAATCCGAATTTTAATCAATTTATTCTCCAAAAATGATAGAAGCATCAACCTTAATCAACATTCTCGTAAATCTGCACAACTAAACAAAACACATCAAAACCACCACAAACTTGAGTCCAAGACAATCAATTTAAGCCGATATGGAATGCTCCAAGTGGATATAACTCCACTTATCACACCCCCAAACTTAAACCGATGCTTGTCCTCAAGCATAAACAATTACAACTAACTAGTACCACTTCCGTAGGTGATCACGGTTGCATTTGGCATATGCAACAAGCCCTTTAAACCCCTAGGCAGCCCTAGTGGACGAGTAAGGTCTCGTGAGGGCCTATTGTGAATGTACCCACAAAATCCATGTAACCTAATACAATGCAATGCATGAATGCAACTAATATGAAAATGCAAATAATCTAGTACTAATATCCTACCATACCTTCAAATCCTCTCATGCCATATCAACTTAAGAATCAAAGTAATCACGCAATGTCTTGGTGTCGAAAGTGCAAGTATTCACATAGTCTACTCAATGAACATGCATAAGTTCTCACAAATCCATGTCAAGTGTAAGAATAAGTTAGTAAACATGCTAAGCCTACAAGAGTACATATTTGAGACAAAACTCGATATCTCATACGCAAAAATAAGCAAACACTCACAATCCACTCACAAAAGAATATTCACTCAAAAAACAAGGGTAAGTGTATCACTCAATTCCAACAAAATCATAAACATGCTTGACATTTGGTATCAATCTAACTCTTAACACAACATACATCAATGACAATAATCAAAAGGTTTTTATTCGGGTTGTAACGGGGGCTAGGGACAAGGTATGTCAAATAAGCCAAATTGAAACCCCCAATTTCACTTCTTTGAACCCTAATTTCTTTCTTCTCTTTTCCCCCAATTCTCTCTCCTCGATATTTCTTTTGTCTACTGTGTTTGTTTTTGTGCTATTGGGCTTGGCCCAATTCCTTTATATCACTACTACTAAATAATAACTCACTTCTAATTAAACCCGCAAAATATCACTCGGATAAAGTAATAATTTGGGTTAGAAATCTTGATCCGTAAAAATAATAATAATTCTAGCAAAATTAAATACTAGAATATTTTTAAAGACTTTTGGAGAAAGAATTAGAATTAAATCTAAATTTTCTAAATTGATATGTATTTTACAAATATTAATATTTTATAAAAACAATTCATAAAATAATAATTGTGATTCATAAATCACAATTTACAGGGATTTATAAAAATACTACAAACATTATTGTTTTAGTAAAATCTCGAATTCTCGATTTTATATATTAATCGAACAATTTTTGTAAATCCTCAAATAATTAAAATAATCATCTTTCAAGGATTTTAAACCTCTAAATTATTCCGTAATTTAAAATAAAATCTTTACCAAATAAATCCACACTTTGAAAATTAAACCTCTGCCCAAATAAACTATTAACTCGAGATATCTACTCGGCCAAAAAATATTTTTTTTAAAAGAACCTAGTTCCACTTAACCGAAGAAATTAAATAATCCACTTTTGAAATTCCTTGAACTAAAATAATGAACAATAAAATAAAATAAAATTTTCCTCCACATTTTAGGAAAATCATTATTAATCTTAAAATAATAATAAAATCATTTTCTGAAAATCCGGGTTATTACACATTTGACCTTGAATTTTCGAGTATCATTATTGAATTGTTAAAGCTTGATTTCCTTGAAGTCTATAATGCTTACTTTGGTTGAACAAAACTTTTATCTGTTCTAGTTCCTGTTGCACCTCAATAATGGTGAAGTATTGGCCCTCGTGGCAACTTAAAAGTTAATATCACAGATTCTCTCACAGAATGAGTTGAAATTCTTTTGTTATCAGATTTGTTTCGATATTGAAATTGTTATCACTTTATGCACTTGCTGAGCATTGTTGGCTCACTCTTGCTTTTGTTTGTTTTCTCTAGTTAAGAGAGAAGTTTAGTAAACCTAGTAAGTGGACAGATGGTATTAATCTCCGGCAGCGAAAAGAGACGTTCGAGTTGTGGACTTCGTCAAATAGTGGTTTGGGAATTGCCAAGGTTGGATACGTAGTTAGATAGTGGTTTTGTATATTCATAGAATTGTATAGTATTTTATCCTGAGATTGAGTTGTAATAAAGTAATTCGATAGTTTGTTTCACACCATAACCTGTATGCGATCTTGGTTAAGGGGTTTATATTATTAAATGTTGTTTATATTCAGAGATGTACAATATTGTTTGTGGTTAGTGGCCCCATATCTGTACCCCAGATTTTGGGACCGTTACAAGTTGGTATCAGAGATACAGGTTATGGTCACTGAAACAAATTAGGAGGGTTAGGGTACGAGTATAAGATAGACGTTGGGTAGAATAGTTTAGGATAAGGATCGTGTTAGGATACTTCGGCAAGCGTTGCGACGTTAATCGGTTTTTCGGCATATCACGCGAGTAGAAGTTCGAATCGTTTAAGGATCGAGCTATTAGTAAAACAGTGAACCTGAAGCGGCCTAAGCTAAGTGGGCAGCTGAAGTTATCAGTTCGGGAGACGTTATTTTGAGATTTTCGCGTAGAATTTAGGACATCCTACGAGATAAGTTTCGACGTAAACGTTTTGGAGATAGTACGAGAAGGTTAATAATGCGAAGTGAGAAGCGAGTATTAGCAAGGATTGAAGGTTAAGCGTAATTGTGCACCCCTAATTATTGATTTGTCCAAAGTTATTACCTGGAGAAATTTCCTATTCTTTCTTTGAATTGTCATAAATTAATTCCCTGTTAGCATCGTTGCTGAGGCATTTGTTGCGCAGTGACGGTTCAAAAATCGAGAATGAATTGAGATCTTCTTATTTATTCGACTCATTATTGTTAGGCCGGTTTGGCAGCTAAGTATAGTAGTGCTTAGTCGACAAGAGTGAGACTAAATAATTAAGAATTTCTTAAATGTTTGCTTAATCAGTAGTTGATGCTACAGTTGAAAAGTCTAATACCCATCAATTGATGATGAGTTTCGTACATCAAATTTATTCGAATTCAATTACATTCTTTTAGAAATATTTATATTTCCAGATGATACTTGATCCATCTTTACAGAAAGATTTTTGAAACTCTTGAATCCTCTCCATTTTCATGAATACTTGATTTCTCTATTCCAGCTGAGATGAACAACCTATACAGATAGGGAATTCAGGGACATTTTATCTTTGTGATAGAAGTCTGGTGGGACGCCACTGATTGTGTTTGTCTTGAAAGTACTAAGGACTGGCCATCCTTATGTACTATGGTGGTTAACCAAGTGACAAATGCAACCTGAAAATAGTTCAAAGATCATATTGATCTCTCAGATAAATTCCTTTATAAAAGTTTTGTCAAACAAACTCAATCCATATTCATATTTGATGCCCCATTCAATTTGTTGACCTCCTTTGTCGGAGATTCGATGATTTCAGAATTACTAGCAATGAAAAGATGTGTAGATAGACGCGATGACGTCTTAAGTGATTGAAACTACAATTATGCTGACAAAGAATTGGTTGTGCAAGTTTAAGAATTTGGTGACTAAGACAAATATGTCATGTCAAATTTGATTGTTTACTGGACCAATAAGACATAGACAAGATTTGAGGCTAATGAGAAATTGAATAAAGGAAAAGAGCAGTGAATAAGAGCACATTATCGCAGATAAAGGGTGAAAAGAGAATAATAATGAAGATGTTGGTATAAGACATCCCATGTAAGGCGGAGGTAGTAGATGGAATACCATAAGATTTTGAATATTTTGAACCCGATGCGGGACATTAGATGGTAAAATCAAGGAGAGATGATTTGAGTAAAACAGAGCAAAGTAAAATGAGATGGTTTGTAAGGATTAATAAGAAAACAATCAAGACTGAATGAGGGGTAAGGTGAATACGTGGAGTAAATGACTTATGCAAGCCAGTGTATAAAGTCACGATTATCAAGGATGGTGGAAAGTTAATCAAGATGAAATAAAATGTCAGTAAGGTGGAAGGCAGAGAAACCAGAGAGTTTCCAGAAGTGATTAAATAAGAAGACATGCAGGATCTAGTTAAGAAAATAATGTGGAATCCCGAAGATGTGGAGTTAGAAGAGTAAAGGCACCGTAGTTGCCTATAGAAAGAGAATTTACAGAAATTAGCGAGATCCCATGGTCAGAAGGTAAGATTTCGGGAGTAGAATCCCTAGAGATTTTATTAAGAGAAATGTGGGAAGTTGTGGTTGTAACCAGAAGGGCAGTATGATGACAAGTAGTAGAGTCAGAAGTCGAAGCTATGTGTTATGAGCTTGGAAAGATGGAAATTTTTTCCAAAATAGTATCATATTAATCTTAGTGGAATTATGAAGAGAGTAATAAGACTACTGTTATAATTATCAAGAATCGAGAAATTCAATGCGATTAAAAAGTAAGTTATCAGGAAATGGATGGTGATGACTATAAAGAGAGTCAAATATGATTCAGGATTAGATTTATTTCCTATTAATGAAGGGGAGATTTTGATCTTAAGAAATGTGAAAATGATGATTGAAGTCGAAAGCGGATATAGAAGTCTTACCAACCAAGCAGATCCATAAATGGTGATATTAAAGGAATGAAGTCGTTTTGTATAAGAAGAAGGTAGCGGGAAGGAGATGATTAAGTAAAGCATATTTCAATGAATAAGATTTCAAACAGTAATTGGACGTAGAATTTGATATGATCATAGATCACGAATCAAGATGTTCGAAGGTTAGTGAAGAGTATGCAATCCAATGGAGAATGACCTTGAAAGGTTCCAAGTATGTAGAATCCTAATGTGAGTGGTGTTAAATGTTGAAGTCGTAGCGGGTAGAGTCAACTTCGAGGACTCGTCAAGTATGCAGAATGGTGATTTGAAAGTTAATTTCAGAGGAAACGGAATAATGTATTGCGAATGAAATATATATGATTTAAGAAGAATGGTTATTAGTTCGAAATGGTTGCATGGTAAAACGATGAGACGAAGGATGGATAGAAACTTTCCAATTATTCCCTTCTCAAGTAACATTGCACGTGAAGAAGGAGTAAGGATGATTGAGGATTTCTTGATATTCCTTTTCTCAAAATTTTATCTGAGGAAGGTTCATTTTGGGAGATGTAAATAAGTGGCGATGCAGGTTAAGTGGAAGATTCATGTTGATTAAAGCAGGAGTTATTGGAAATCGTTGAAGAATTGTTTCGTGATTAGTATTGAGTGAAGTAGTGATGGCAGAAGAATTGGTAACAAATTGGATATTTCAATCTTGTGTTTGTATTAATTGAAGTCACAGATAAGGCGACAAGTATATTAGTTATCAAAGCTGAAAATAATCGAGGCTATGTTCTTTGCAGGATTTGGCAAACCAGAATATTTTGTGAGAGTGAAAATCGAGTGCGAGTTGAAGTATGTTCGATGTACGTCTAAGAACGTGTATGTTAATTATAATATTTGATTGCAAGGATGCGACTGAGAATGAACGAAATGATGTTAAGCTTCTAGAATGGGTATTCGGTAAGAATATGGGATTAAAGACAAGAAGAAACTTTTAATTATTCCCTTCTCGATCGACATAGTACTTGGAAGCGGAGTGGAAGCGATCAGAGAACTTCTTGAGATTCTTTCTCGAAGTTCTATTTAAAATCGTGTGGCTATAAGTAAAGCGTGGGAAGTATACCAAGCGTAGATCGTGGTAAATCTAGGCAAAATGCACGGTAGTATTATTACGAAGGATTGGCGTGGTAATATAGTTTTAACGCAAGGTATAGATCATTATGCGAAAAGTTATATTGATTGTCGAGGAAAGATATTCGTCCCCGTGAGTTAAGCGTCTAAAGTTGAAAAGACTCGGAAGTCGAAGTTTAAAATTTTTCGGAATTGGAGGGCTCGCAGAATGAGCTTATTAATGAATGAATTAGTATGATGGAATCCTATAGGTTGAAAGATACAACCTGGGAGTGGAAGTAAGATGTTTGAGAAAAATTGTTAATGGTGTCCTTAGTGTTGATTCTGAGGACAGAATCCTATTAAGGGGGGAAGGATATAACGCCCTAGAAAATTTCGAATTTGGAATAATTTATTTTATATAAATTATGAATATTATTATGTGAGTATTGTTGGAAAGTGGAATATGTGTGAAGTTATGTTTGTGTGATTATATGATGATTAGTATGAGCCGTGAAGGTCAGTATATTTTTATTTGTAATTTTGAGGATTTAAGTATATTTAAATCATATATTTTTGATCCTCTGTAAATTTTATAAAATTATCGGAGGGATTTAAAATCATGAAATCTTTTTTAATATCATCTTTATATATTTATTTAGTTTTTAAAATTGTTGGGTGGATTAATTTGGATGCTTGAGTATTTTTAAAATGATTTTAAGAGTTTTATTGTAATTAAAGGATCAAAACTTTGAAAATTCATATTTAATTCACTTCTGATCCGAAAAATATTTTAAAAATATGTGTGTGCTCGTAAATTTGTATTCTTTATTGTAAAAAATGAAGAGTTTAATTTTTCGAATATTTTATTTGATTTCAATTTACAAGAGTCGATTATTAGTTTTAAAAGGGAATGAGTGGTATTTTAATTGGGTCGAAACAAATGGTTAGTAGTTTATAAGTAATGGGCCAAGCCCATTTAGCAAACACACACAAACACAACACGGAAGACAAGAAGTATCGGGGATAGAGAATTGGGGGGAAAAGTGAAGAAAGAAATTAGGGTTTGGGGGATAAATTGAATTGGGGGTTTTAAGATTATTGAATCAATTGGTGTATATATATATATGGGTGTGTGTATATACGTGTAAGTGTGTGCGTGTTTGGCGTGGGTGAGCCGCGCGATGTGTGTTGTGCAGAAGGAGGTCGCGCGCGCGGGGAGAAGGGAGAGGGTCAGCGATCGCGGTGGCTGGCTCCGGCAAGGGTCCGAAAACTTGATGTGTCAAATTAGACCTAACCGCAAGCGCACGGTGTCTATTGCTAGTACAAATGGCAAGCGGGTCGAATCCACAAGGAGACAGGTTCTACTAATTCCTTTTCAGTTATCGCTAATTGTTCCAAGGGTCATACGAATATGTGAAATTATTAATTAACTAATTAAACTAAATTAACACTAATTAAACAAATGATAAACAAATTATTTAAAACCTAGGGCAATTAGGTCCACCATGCTTACACAATTGGCTCTTAAGCTAAAGCAATCAATGTGATCCTATAACTAGAGTATGTTAATCTCTTCCAAGTATTAACACTCTCGAAACATTCAACACAATTAACAACTTTTAGTAATTCAATCAATCAGGTAATTAGAGTCAAGTTAATCTCTTCCAAGAATTAACGCTCTCAGAAATCCAATGATGCTTCCGCACTCAAATTCAATTCTGCTAATCGTATGTGTGCCTCTAGTAAGTAAATCTCTCGATCCATACCCCTATTTGCATATAATTAATCCATGATATTGGCAAATTACAAAAATTAATGATTAAAACATATCAATCAGAATTAACTATAACCAATCAAACCACTATGAAAATCATGTCAATATTAGTGCAAACATGGCTTCCCTTTAAGCCCTAGAAATAACTACTCGCTAATAATTAAACAAGTAAAACAACTAGTAAAACAAGAAAACATAATTAAACTAATAAGAACAAAGAAAAGATTAAGAGAACAAAACCTTCAAACTTCAATGTTGTCACCCAAAAGAAGAGTCATGGTGTTTCTCTACATCTCCCAATACTAATCTACTCTAAACTATATTATCTGATCTAATATTACCTCTCTAATAATGTGTCCCAAGATGTGTTTATATAGCCTCTTGAAGTCTTGCCCAGCAAGAAAATACTAAAACAGAATTATAATAGAATTTCTGCAAAATACGTTTCCTAAACTGATTCTGTTTTTAAGGAAAATTCGTGGCTGACTTTTCTTCAGATATTCTTGAACGTTCCAATCGTAATTGGACCTCTGGACCACTTTAAAATGATAGAGAATCTCTTTAGCTTCGCGTGGACTGCTTATGGGCCTCAAACGGAGTTGTAGAACTCAAGATATGGCCAAAATAGTAAAAACTATAATTTTTCAGCACCGCGCGCGTGCAACCTGCGCCCACCACGCGCATCCTGCTCGTGTAACACTTGTCCCAAAATCTCCCAAGCTTCGCGTGGGCAGTAAGATCGCTGAAAACGGACTTCTAGAACTCCAGATATGTCCAAAACAGTGTAGACTGCGCAACCGTCTCAGAAATCCGAATTTTAATCAATTTATTCTCCAAAAACGATAGAAGCATCAACCTTAATCAACATTCTCGTAAATCTGCACAACTAAACAAAACACATCAAAACCACCACAAACTTGAGTCCAAGACAATCAATTTAAGCCGATATGGAACGCTCCAAGTGGATATAACTCCACTTATCACACCCCCAAACTTAAACCGATGCTTGTCCTCAAGCATAAACAATTACAACTAAATAACTAACTAGTACCACTTCCGTAGGTGATCACGGTTGCATTTGGCATATGCAACAAGCCCTTTAAACCCCTAGGCAGCGCTAGTGGACGAGTAAGGTCTCGTGAGGGCCTATATTGAATGTACCCACAAAATCCATGTAACCTAATACAATGCAATGCATGAATGCAACTAATATGAAAATGCAAATAATCTAGTACTAATATCCTACCATACCTTCAAATCCTCTCATGCCATATCAACTTAAGAATCAAAGTAATCACGCAATGTCTTGGTGTCGAAAGTGCAAGTATTCACATAGTCTACTCAATGAACATGCATAAGTTCTCACAAGTCCATGTCAAGTGTAAGAATAAGTTAGTAAACATGCTAAGCCTACAAGAGTACATCTTTGAGACAAAACTCGAGATCTCATACGCAAAAATAAGCAAACACTCACAATCCACTCACAAAAGAATATTCACTCAAGAACAAGGGTAAGTGTATCACTCAATTCCAACAAAATCATAAACATGCTTGACATTTGGTATCAATCTAACTCTTAACACAACATACATCAATAACAATAATCAAAAGGTCTTCATTCGGGTTGTAACGGGGGCTAGGGACAAGGTATGTCAAATAAGCCAAATCAGGTGAAGTGTCAAAAGCTAGTAAGCACCATAATAAATCATACACAACACTATGTTCCCCCCACATAAATTTTACTAAGAACACTCGACTAGTCGACTAAAGTAGGATCACAACAAACACAAACATGCTCTCATAATATATTTTTTTCTTTTTCTTTTTTTTTCTTTTTTTTCCTTTTTTTTCTCTTCTTTTTTTTTCTCTTTTTTTTTTCGAGAGCTAAATAAAACAATAATATAAACAATAACAATGATCCCACAATTTATTACATATGCCGACTATCAAATAAACACCAATTTTCAATATTTCCCCCAAAATTATGACCAACAATAACCCCTCCTTGCACACCTTATTACTCCCTTAAGCACTCTACTAGCCTTTGACAATGTGGGTTCAAATTAATGTAAGGCCAATACAAGAAAAAGATATAGGCAAGTAATGTGGTATGTCACCGAAAGAATAGGATTAAGCTCAATGGGTTAACTAATTGATCATGTAAACATGGTATGGTAATATGGGAAAATATGCGGTTATTCCTAAATGCCTTTATCATTTTAATCGTCAAATAATGTCATGCGTTTCAAGAAAGACCTCAAACAACTGCTAGTAATGCAAACAATCCGTGGACACTCAAGCAAACGAATAAATTGCAAAAAATATGCAATATGGCTCAAAATCTCACTTGGTGGAAAAACATACTCAATCCCAAGCAAAAATCTCTCTAATGCACCGACTTGTATTCAAAGCATGCAAACTAAATCATCTTGCACATATTCATGTCATTCTAATTACTTACAACATTCAATAAGTCTACTAGCTTCAACTTACTAGTGTATGTGTGTGCACAAGAACAAAGCATATCACTTCTCAATCAAAAGCGTCAACAACACAAAATTCCTATCAAGCATGAGTGCAAATGCAAACTATTATGAACTCACATGATATACTTGTAATAACCCTAACTTTAACAAAGCTACAGTGATCACATGAATAGTAAATTTCGAGAATTTAGAGAAAGGGTATATAAGTACTCCATAATGGAAAAGGAAAAGGAATAAACAGAAACCATACTAGTGTTGTACATTGAAAATAAGAGACTCGAAATGACGAAGGATTGCAGAAATTCCTGAATATGGATTTTGAGGATTTTGAATTCGAATAAGCTTCTATTGGATATTGAGGAGCATGGAAATATTAAAAGAATTATATATTGAGGAATTAGTGAATTTGGGTTAAACCAAGGAATTATAAAGTTAAGAGAATGTTGAAGGAATTTGGATTATTAAACGATTCTAGAACCACTGAGATAATGAGTTATATTCGAAACGAATCATAATTAGACGAATGTGGAGACTAAACAACCAAGATTAGTGTTATACCAAGGATGTATACCATATTAATAATTACAAAGACCATTAAATCACTAATTAGGAAATCACGAACAAAGAAATCACATGATCATCCAACAATGACATCATTAGTATGACATTATTTTCCACTAACCTTGATTAAGGGCAAATTAGTACTTTCACATATTTTTATCCACAAAACTCTTCAAGCTTCTACTAAACTCTAGAATTATCAAGAATTTAGCAAGATAAGATCAAAAACCAACACCAAAATCTCCCATCTTCTTCATTTTCGGGTAAACCATACAGCAGTCCAGTAAAATGAGCATAACTTCTTCGTTTCTCAGCCAAAATTTGCGTTCTATAGCTTTTTAGAAAGCCCATGAGATAACCTACAAGTCTTATTTCACACGGTTTTTCCAGAAGAGCAAGGTAAGGGGCTCGTTTTTGATGTTCTTTCACTGATGAATAGTAACTCCGAATTTCTAACATTGTTTTTATGGTTTCTTTTGTTGATCCAAGCTAGTATAAGGTTGATTAAGCATAGCCCAAGGTTCATTAAGTGTTGTTAAGGCTTCAAGAAGGTATAAATGTTCTTGCCCTTTTTATTTATGATGGATTATAGAGAGTTTAATGATTTGGAGTTTGTTAAGTATGAATTCATGATGAAATATGTGATTGCAAGTGCATTAAGTTAAATATGGATGTGTGTTGTGATTGTAACCATGGTTGGTATGATGACCACATGGTGTAGGGTTTGATATATGAATTGGGTGATGAATTTGGAGGAGTTTGATTTTGGAAAGTACGAAAATATAGCCGTTATAATGTCCGATTTTCGTTAGAACGAAATCTGCCCTGTTTTGGACCCCTGTATTCGGACGGTACCCTACTGTCTAGGTTACAAATTGACCATGAAATGATAGAGCTTAGTTCGTAGATCGTTTTGATATAAAGTGCGTTAAAATCTGATGAACGGTTTAGGAGAAAAGTCAGTTTTAGTGAAAGACGTTCGAAAGTCGAGAAACCGTAATTGTGTTAACTTTGAAACTATAACTACCATACTTAGACATTTTTAAAAATTATGAAACTTTGGGATAGTGTAGAAGGGTGGTCAGAGGACCCTAGACAGTTGACCTTGCATTAAAATTCGAAATTCATATTTTTTGAGAATTTTTACAGTTAAGTGTGGTCATTAGGGGAAATGGTGAAAACCCCTGAAACTTCGATTGAGCTTATAAATGGTTAAGTCCTTGAACCTTTGGGGTAATAATAATACGTTAAACATATGTTGAAGTGTAAAGGGTTTTGTTATACAAGAGGGTAGTGAGTAAGAGATGTGGTATTCTAATGACGGTCCTTTTGTGTTTATAGAAATTCCGGAGGAGGGACCAGTCATACTATCAGGATACAGAAACCAAGGCAAGATCTTTTCTATCCCTACTTGGAAATTATTTATCTTCAAAGAAACTTGATTTCATGAAATATATATATGAGATGCTATTGTTACTATATTGTTAAGAAATGGTTTTTCTCGATTATTGATGTAAAAAGGGAAGGTATATGAGTATGGTATGAATATGGATATGAGTATGAGTATGAGATGGATATGAATATACATAGAGATGATTATGCATGAAGTGAACATGCCTTATGATTAAGGGAATATGAAAGAATGGTATCAGTTGTTATCCAGGGTTATATGGTTTATAATACTATATTAAAAATATTCTTTTTGGTGTTAGTGGTATTATAAATATTATTTGATTATTAATTACTACTTTTTAAGTAGATGGAATATGTTATGGATATAAAAGCATATTTAAATTCTTGAATATAAAAGAGATGTCTGAATCATAATCAAAGTATTATGTTATGAATATATTTTATAGAAATAATGTGCGAGAATGAAAATGATATGAGTGAATGATAATTGATAATGGAAGTGATATACGGAAATGAAAATGTGAAATGGTGTTGATAAATTGAATGATGATCTTATAAAAAGGGGAATTTACAATAATAAGCGTAAGAGGCCGTGTGGAAGTTGCACAGTCCAGCACTTAATAAGCGTAAGAGGCCGTGTGGAAGTTGCACAGTCCAGCACTTAATGTTTCATTTCGGCCCAAGAGTTGCCGAAGGAGGATGTAGTGGTAGACCTTCCTCCAGGAGGATGTTAGCAGGTGGCCTTCCTCCAGGGATGATGTTAGCAGGTGGCCTTCATTCCTTCTACCGGTAGTAAAAAGGGACGGATACGGAGGGCGACTGATAATCGAGCCTCACGTATTCGGCAACAGTGAAAACCCCTACAATATTTGAATAAAGAATAAATGATAAAGTCAGATTGGTATACTGAAAAGGGAAAATGATGTGAAAGATGGAATTATTGTTATAGATGAAGAGAAACTGATTTTATATTAATTTATAAAAATTGTTACACAAGAAGGAAATGAGATGATGATAGTAAGAGATTTAAGTAAGTATTCATATTATCCTGAAATATTACACTGAAAGATTATATTGATTGTTATATTATTTAAGAAGAGAAACTGATACTGTATTATTCTAGATTTCTTTCTTATAAAAGTAAGTGGATGATGTATTATTAAATAAGAGTTTTAATCTCCCTTGAAGTTTATAATTGGTTACTACTTACATATGTATACATGTATACTTGGTTACATTTTAAATTCCAGTTTACAATATTATCTTGCTGAGCTATTATAGCTCACTCTTGCTACTTATCTATATACAGCTAGGTACGCCGATACTCCGTACTACACCCCGCAAGAGGGTACGGGAAAGACGAACTTTTGAGAGAGTGTTGGAAACGCTTTCCGAGGTAGCTAGCGGACGGTTGGGTATTGATAGATTGTGTACATTAAGTGTGTAAGTTGGTGTAATAACTTTTGATTGTTGAAATGCTTCATGTCGAAGTATTATTCAGCAATGTGTTTAAGTATGATTCTGGGTTTGTAATAACTGTTTAACTCTAAACTTTTATTATGGTGAATGTTGTTCTCTGAGCATATGACTGGTGTGTGTGTGTATTACTGTGGGGTCAATTGCATAAGTATTAAAAAAAAAAAAAAATCCCAAGAGATATTGATTTTGAATGGAAGTTGGTCCGTGATGGCCCAGATTCATGACCCCGGATTTGGGGCTGTCACAGTTTGGTATCAGAGCTAAGCGTCATAATGCTCAGGAACAAGAGTGATAATAATAAATGTATCAGTTATGATATAAAATGGTGAACTTCCATCGAGTTCAAGGGGGGGTTTTATCGAACGAAGCGTTTATTCTAAGTAGTGATTATGATTTTATAGATTATTGCTAATAAAGGTTATTATGCCAAAAGTGTCAAGTTTATGTAGCACATGGGACTGATATGAGAAAATGGAATAATTGAGGTAACAGGAAGTGTACGTTAGAAAATATTGTGAGTATGTGTGGTATGTTAGAATATACAATTTAGAAGTATAATTTGAAGGGTCCTTGATACCGGAGCAGTGTCAGGCTAAGACGATCAATATTACGTAAGTATATCGATTAGAGGGTTGTGTTCTATTATGGATAAAGGCAGAAAGTATCGAACCAAGTCAAGACTAGGTAAATGACGATAACTGGGAATATAAGACGATAGTTTAAGGCTAAAGGATAAGTGCCAAATTTAAGAAATTTTGGAGAGTACGCAGACTTAGATATATATGGTATTTGAGGAAAACCTTCCATTATTTGGGATTTTAAATTGGGCAGAGGCTATTAACGGTACCTATTCTTAAATTTTCTAAATCCCTGCTTAATTATGTTATTGAGTTTCAAATTTTCCTCTACTGGTGGATAAATCCAGTTGTGATCTGGCACCTCTTATTCATTAAGGGTCGGTATCTTTTCAAAATTTTCTGGTATCTCTGGAATGTATTTCAAAATTCAATTCGATCTATCTTAGTCAAAATATTCCTCTAAGATTATTTTTGAAAGATGGTATTTATCATTGTGATTGAAATTTTCCTCTATATTTCTTACTCCAACTAAGAGGAATAGCCCTATATGTATACACGGGGACAATCTATCTGTGTGATAGAAAGTCGGAGGGGACGCCCTCACTTGTGTGACATACGGGTTCTTCCATCATATTGATTTCTCAAATATCCTTTTGTTTCAAATAAAAGTTATTTAAAACTCTTAAATTTATAAATTATTGTGGGACCCTTGCATATATCTGGGTTCGTTTAAATTTAAGGTCTCTTGAATTCTATCAATTGTTTCGAATATAGAAGGTTTCAGTAATGGATGGGATAATGGAAGCAAGGTTTAGGGTATACGTGATTATACGAGGAAACTCGAGATTTCAAGGGAAATTTCAATAAGAGATAATTAGAGTTAGAAGCGTTTCGATATAAAAGAGGAAGGAATTTCGTGAGAAGAAATGGGTATAATTGAGGATTAGTGAGATAAAAGAATATGAGGAATTTTAAGGCATAATTCAGATTTACTATTGAGAGTAAGGTGTATTTTGAGGATAGAATTAGAATAAGGATAAACAAAGGAAGTGGGGATAATTAATGAAGTTTGTGTATTCTATCTAAATTCTATTGTATTTCGATATTAAATGTTGAGATTCAAGGATATTGATGTATATAAGGTGATTGACTTAAATGAAAAGGTTATTGTGCTAAAGGTGATACGCTTAATTGATAAAGTTGAGTTGAGAATATTATGGTATATAAATGAGTTAACTAGGGATATAATTTTGTATATGAGAATGATGTATATTATACCCTAAATTGGGTGATTAAAGAAGAATATTGCTATATACAGAATCATGCCGCCTAAGCGTAATAATAGAGCAAATGCAAAGGAAAATGAAAGAGATGAAGGAAGTCGAAATAGACAGAATGAAAATGCTCATAACGAACAAAATCAGATAGGGTGAGAAAGTAAGAAAAGGAGATGTGAGGGTCAGAAAGGAGGTTCAAGCGAAGGAAATTACTTTAACAAGGTTGGTAAGGGACAAAAATCTCAGTTTGTGGGAAAGTCAGGAAATAATAAGGCTGTTAGTGAGACTGTGAATCAGGGTGGGAAGTCAAACCAATCAAGACCACCCTTACCAGAGTGCAATACGTGTGGTGGAAAGCATACAGGAGTGTGTAGAGTGTTAAGAATAACTTGTTTTAAGTGCGGACAGAAAGGACACTATATTAACCAGTGCAAATCAACTGACAAAATTGATATCAAGTGTTATCAATGTGGTCAATGAATGGTATAGGTAGGTTGACAATCTAGATAAGGAAAATCAGTATCTGTTAGGGGTTAGAAATTCTATGAAAAGGAGAATAATAGTATTTTGGGGGTAAACCACAGGCTTGTTTATATACGAACAGGAAATATATATTATAGGAAGTATTTTCTTACAATTGTTTCAAGAAATTTTATTCGAGCCGGATTTCTGGAAGATTTTACAGAGACAAGATATAATAAGATCGAAGTGTGTATATTTTATGTCATGATAGAGATCAACATAAGGATAAACCATAAGTGAGATACATTATCATTCAAGGGAGGCCAATGTGGTGGCCGATACCCATAACCAAAAGAGGAATGTTGATGAATGACAAGCAAGTTTATGTTGGTGTAATTTTGCGCAAACAAGATAGAGATATTATGAAGGAAAAAGGATGGAGAAAGTGGTATAAAAGTTATAAGGTGTAGATGAAAAGATATCTATGGACATTTCTGACGTGATTCCGGGACGGAATCCTTTTAAGGGGGGAAGGATGTAATAACCCTAACTTTAACAAAGCTACAGTGATCACATGAATAGTAAATTTCGAGAATTTAGAGAAAGGGTATATAAGTACTCCATAATGGAAAAGGAAAAGGAATAAACAGAAACCATACTAGTGTTGTACATTGAAAATAAGAGACTCGAAATGACGAAGGATTGCAGAAATTCCTGAATATGGATTTTGAGGATTTTGAATTCGAATAAGCTTCTATTGGATATTGAGGAGCATGGAAATATTAAAAGAATTATATATTGAGGAATTAGTGAATTTGGGTTAAACCAAGGAATTATAAAGTTAAGAGAATGTTGAAGGAATTTGGATTATTAAACGATTCTAGAACCACTGAGATAATGAGTTATATTCGAAACGAATCATAATTAGACGAATGTGGAGACTAAACAACCAAGATTAGTGTTATACCAAGGATGTATACCATATTAATAATTACAAAGACCATTAAATCACTAATTAGGAAATCACGAACAAAGAAATCACATGATCATCCAACAATGACATCATTAGTATGACATTATTTTCCACTAACCTTGATTAAGGGCAAATTAGTACTTTCACATATTTTTATCCACAAAACTCTTCAAGCTTCTACTAAACTCTAGAATTATCAAGAATTTAGCAAGATAAGATCAAAAACCAACACCAAAATCTCCCATCTTCTTCATTTTCGGGTAAACCATACAGCAGTCCAGTAAAATGAGCATAACTTCTTCGTTTCTCAGCCAAAATTTGCGTTCTATAGCTTTTTAGAAAGCCCATGAGATAACCTACAAGTCTTATTTCACACGGTTTTTCCAGAAGAGCAAGGTAAGGGGCTCGTTTTTTATGTTCTTTCACTGATGAATAGTAACTCCGAATTTCTAACATTGTTTTTATGGTTTCTTTTGTTGATCCAAGCTAGTATATGGTTGATTAAGCATAGCCCAAGGTTCATTAAGTGTTGTTAAGGCTTCAAGAAGGTATAAATGTTCTTGCCCTTTTTATTTATGATGGATTATAGAGAGTTTAATGATTTGGAGTTTGTTAAGTATGAATTCATGATGAAATATGTGATTGCAAGTGCATTAAGTTAAATATGGATGTGTGTTGTGATTGTAACCATGGTTGGTATGATGACCACATGGTGTAGGGTTTGATATATGAATTGGGTGATGAATTTGGAGGAGTTTGATTTTGGAAAGTACGAAAATATAGCCGTTATAATGTCCGATTTTCGTTAGAACGAAATCTGCCCTGTTTTGGACCCCTGTATTCGGACGGTACCCTACTGTCTAGGTTATAAATTGACCATGAAATGATAGAGCTTAGTTCGTAGATCGTTTTGATATAAAATGCGTTAAAATCTGATGAACGGTTTAGGAGAAAAGTCAGTTTTAGTGAAAGACGTTCGAAAGTCGAGAAACCGTAATTGTGTTAACTTTGAAACTATAACTACCATACTTAGACATTTTTAAAAATTATGAAACTTTGGGATAGTGTAGTAGGGTGGTCAGAGGACCCTAGACAGTTGACCTTGCATTAAAATTCGAAATTCATATTTTCTGAGAATTTTTACAGTTAAGTGTGGTCATTAGGGGAAATGGTGAAAACCCCTGAAACTTCGATTGAGCTTATAAATGGTTAAGTCCTTGAACCTTTGGGGTAATAATAATACGTTAAACATATGTTGAAGTGTAAAGGGTTTTGTTATACAAGAGGGTAGTGAGTAAGAGATGTGGTATTCTAATGACGGTCCTTTTGTGTTTATAGAAATTCCGGAGGAGGGACCAGTCATACTATCAGGATACAGAAACCAAGGCAAGATCTTTTCTATCCCTACTTGGAAATTATTTATCTTCAAAGAAACTTGATTTCATGAAATATATATATGAGATGCTATTGTTACTATATTGTTAAGAAATGGTTTTTCTCGATTATTGATGTAAAAAGGGAAGGTATATGAGTATGGTATGAATATGGATATGAGTATGAGTATGAGATGGATATGAATATACATAGAGATGATTATGCATGAAGTGAACATGCCTTATGATTAAGGGAATATGAAAGAATGGTATCAGTTGTTATCCAGGGTTATATGGTTTATAATACTATATTAAAAATATTCTTTTTGGTGTTAGTGGTATTATAAATATTATTTGATTATTAATTACTACTTTTTAAGTAGATGGAATATGTTATGGATATAAAAGCATATTTAAATTCTTGAATATAAAAGAGATGTCTGAATCATAATCAAAGTATTATGTTATGAATATATTTTATAGAAATAATGTGCGAGAATGAAAATGATATGAGTGAATGATAATTGATAATGGAAGTGATATACGGAAATGAAAATGTGAAATGGTGTTGATAAATTGAATGATGATCTTATAAAAAGGGGAATTTACAATAATAAGCGTAAGAGGCCGTGTGGAAGTTGCACAGTCCAGCACTTAATAAGCGTAAGAGGCCGTGTGGAAGTTGCACAGTCCAGCACTTAATGTTTCATTTCGGCCCAAGAGTTGCCGAAGGAGGATGTAGTGGTAGACCTTCCTCCAGGAGGATGTTAGCAGGTGGCCTTCCTCCAGGGATGATGTTAGCAGGTGGCCTTCATTCCTTCTACCGGTAGTAAAAAGGGACGGATACGGAGGGCGACTGATCATCGAGCCTCACGTATTCGGCAACAGTGAAAACCCCTACAATATTTGAATAAAGAATAAATGATAAAGTCAGATTGGTATACTGAAAAGGGAAAATGATGTGAAAGATGGAATTATTGTTATAGATGAAGAGAAACTGATTTTATATTAATTTATAAAAATTGTTACATAAGAAGGAAATGAGATGATGATAGTAAGAGATTTAAGTAAGTATTCATATTATCCTGAAATATTACACTGAAAGATTATATTGATTGTTATATTATTTAAGAAGAGAAACTGATACTGTATTATTCTAGATTTCTTTCTTATAAAAGTAAGTGGATGATGTATTATTAAATAAGAGTTTTAATCTCCCTTGAAGTTTATAATTGGTTACTACTTACATATGTATACATGTATACTTGGTTACATTTTAAATTCCAGTTTACAATATTATCTTGCTGAGCTATTATAGCTCACTCTTGCTACTTATCTATATACAGCTAGGTACGCCGATACTCCGTACTACACCCCGCAAGAGGGTACGGGAAAGACGAACTTTTGAGAGAGTGTTGGAAACGCTTTCCGAGGTAGCTAGCGGACGGTTGGGTATTGATAGATTGTGTACATTAAGTGTGTAAGTTGGTGTAATAACTTTTGATTGTTGAAATGCTTCATGTCGAAGTATTATTCAGCAATGTGTTTAAGTATGATTCTGGGTTTGTAATAACTGTTTAACTCTAAACTTTTATTATGGTGAATGTTGTTCTCTGAGCATATGACTGGTGTGTGTGTGTATTACTGTGGGGTCAATTGCATAAGTATTAAAAAAAAAAAAAAATCCCAAGAGATATTGATTTTGAATGGAAGTTGGTCCGTGATGGCCCAGATTCATGACCCCGGATTTGGGGCTGTCACAATACTGTACTAAAAAAAACAGAATGTCCTATATGAAACAAACGTAAATAACACGAACATAAATGCATAGAATGTCCTATATGAAACAAACGTAAATAACACGAACATAAATGCATAATTTATTACTACTAATATGCAAAGCATGAAATCCTACATGAACACATCAACAACAACTACTAATCCATCAAACCACCCCCAAACTTAAAATATTCAATGTCCTCATTGAATGGAAGTAAATAGGAGGGATAGTAGGAAACATACCTAATCATCGAAACACATGGGTTGCCTCCCACAAAGCGCTTCTTTAACGTCAATAGCTTGACCTCCTCAAAAATACTCAAGTAAAGGCATAATATCCACTTTCTCGATCATAAACTCGTCACCACGAAAAGTATCAAGAGTGTTAGTGATTGTCTTTATCCTGCAGAAAGTCTCCAAACAAGCATCAGTAAAATAAAATATGTCATTAATAAGCAATAGAGAGAGTGCTTGTGCAATTTTGGAAAACTTTATGATAAAACAGCGATAAAATTCAACACCACGAAAATATTGAACTCCCTTGACATAAGGTGGAGGTTCTGGTGGTGGCTTTTCTCCCCTCCTCACTTTCACTGGAGTTATTCGGACATCTTGGCTTATCACATCATTCACTACGCCATAAACACACATACGCAACCCCCATTTTCAGTTGCGTAAGGCCTGAAAAGCGTTGCGTAAGGTCTTACGCAACGCTTTTGGGGTGTTACCAATACTGGCGTTGCGTAAGACCCCTAATGCAACGCTTTTCCAAGCTAATGCAACACTTCAAAAAGCATTGCATAAGAGGCCTTATGCAACACCAAAAGCATGCAAACGCAACACTTCCTGGGGTTGCATAAGATGTTTCAGCCATGTCAGCATGCTGACATGGAAGCAAGGTGCCACGTCAGCATGTTGACATGTAAGCAAGGTGCCACATCAGCATGCTAACGTGTCATCAGTGGGACCCACAAATGCCATGTCACAAATGAGGGGCCATGCCACGTCAGTAGTGGGGCCCACCAAGGTGCCACGTCAGTAGTGGGGCCCACATGCCACATCAACAATGGTCCACATGCCACGTCAGTAGTGGGGCCCACATGCCACGTCAACAATCAGTCCACTATTTAACGCAACGCTATTTGAGTCTAATGCAACACTAAAAATTTTTTTTTTAAGCAACACTAAATATACCATAATGCAACATCATATATAGTCAAATGCAACACTTTTTTACAAAAAAATTGAAATGGTTGCGCTGTTTATACATAAAACCATCCTAACTTTAAAAGTACGCAAATTCTAACTTCAGAAGTACTAAATTACAAAGTTCTAATACTAGCTAATTAAAGCTACAAAAAAATTACTAAGTGGAGCCGCCTTGAGTCATTGGAATATAATTATCGTCTTAATGGCTTGAAAATGTGGCCTCCTTGATAGTATTAGAAAATGTGGCCTCCTTGAAAATGTGGCATCAATCCAACTGTCAAATCCAAATGGATTGCTGGGAACGAATTCGTGATTCTGTAAAAGACACTACAAAGAAAAAAGGGACAAAGTTAACATAAACCCAACTTGCAACTGTCAAATTACAAGCACTTGGCATAAAAATATCTCATATTATAGTTGATCCTGGTAGAAAAACAGAACCACCAAGATTATTTACTTGAACACGCGCTATAGTAAGAAGATTTTGGACCCTTGGAGAAAGTTCAGCTCCAGATCCTTTCAACTGCAGGCATATATATGAATCAGTAAATTATCCAGATTCTGGACCAAACACATTAGTTAGCATTAAAGATATGTTAACAAATAAGATTGACCTGTCTGTTATAGCAGCCAGCTTCTCGGCCAATTCCACTTCACCTTTCATCAACGGTAGTCAGAATCCCTTTCCCTCCAGAGCTTCTACCATTCTCATAACCTTTTAAGATTTGAAAATTAAGTCAGATAATAATTAATGACAATATTTTACAGGGAATGGGAAGTGGCGAAGTGTACAGGTGAGGCTTGAAACTAGGAAAAGGGTAATATTAGGGGCCTAGATTTATATCTTCTTGGTCATGATACACCAAAAACATGGTAGCATGGTGAAAATAGATGATGCAAAACAATAAATGTAAAGAAATTCTACCAGGTCCTACATCTTTTAGATAATCATATATCCTAAATGGAGGAAGTTCATAGGAGATTATCAAGCACAAAATAGTGCAACAGCCCCACCACAATATAGAGGACCAAACAATCTAGTTTCTGTCTAAATAACAAACCAGGTAAAGTAGAATATTTCTAACCCTTAATCTTTGAAGACCATGCTCTTTCTATCTCATTCTTTCAATTCGAGGAATAGTATCTGCTTGAAAGTGCCTTTGAAGCTGTGAAGAATAAAGGTCATGTGAGTTTTACATCCAAGACTGCATTATTTATCGACTAAGGTCCTGTGAACACAGTAGTCCATATAAAAGAACACAGGAGAGATGGCATGTACCACTTTCACATTGCTCTGAGTGATCCGTAATCTACCAACATCTGAGACTAGGATTTCATCTTGAAGCTGAAATGTTATTACAAGGCCACCACAACCAATCAGTATGACAACAGATGGCAAGTACATGATACTTGTTAGTTCAAAAATATGAGATATTTTTACTATAAATACACAAACATACAAACATGCTTGTACATGTTTTGTTCAGCATTACCAATGGTTGTGCCAGTACAGGGGACATCATGCTGTTGTCCACCATCAATATAAATCTTTCTACAAAAAAATTTTGCTTTATAAAATTATTTACAGGGCAAAAAAAGAAAAAAAAATCTTTCTACAAAATGTAGTACTGCAATTCAGGTATTGACTGTTTAGTCCGAGTTTCTAAATACTAAAGTTTTATGTACAATTGGTTAAGACTACATATTCTGTTGTGCAAAATACTATAGTCGACAACTTTATAGTCGACAACTTTGATTACTTCCAAAATAAATATTAATGTTATAAATGATGCAGTGTTTAGGGAAATATCACGAAGCTATAGGGAGAAAAGAACCTGGCTTCCAGAAGGAACAAAGTAGCCTCCTAATTCAGTGTCTTCACATACATAGCGTAAAGAAACTATTGCGATTGGACTATACGCTCCGATGGTCTCTTGGAAAATAGCATAGAGGTAAGGAAGCTGATTCAACTTTTCCTCAGTGATTTTGTCAGACCGACACACCCTGCTGATCTCCTCATAAAATCGATCCAGATGTATAAAAAGAATTTAGTTTCATGAATTAATTTTTAGTTGAAGTGATGTATAAATGTATTGACCTGCCACTTTGGATCTTTAGCAAGTTCGTACATGGCCCATTCAGTTGTAACCACAGGCGTGTCTGATGTTGCAACAAGCACTTCCCAAAGCAACAACTGAATTTGCTTCTCAGATAGAGATTTCTCCTCAGATTCCAAGTAAACAAGATAACAATGCATACCCTACATTATGAACTTATTGAGATTATCATACTATAGTAATTATTAGATCAAGAAATAACTCAAGGCAATGTAAAAAACCTCTTTTGAAGCACTTCGTATTCTTTTTGTTTGTTTTTGTTCCTACTGAAAAAAGCTTCCGAACTTATAATGCTAAGATGTATCTGAGTCTCATTGCAGACACTTTCAAAGCAACATCAAGTAATATATAAGCATAATAAACAAAACAGATAATATTTACACTTAGATTCAAAGAAACTGAGATATTAGTCCATCTTTTAGTTTTTTCAACTATCTCATAAATGAAAATGAAATTCACAGTAAATGATTAATATATGGCTTATTATGCCTCTGGTAATCTGTTACATACAAGGTGTAAGGTATGAAGCGACCTTTTTTTTTGTTAAGTAGCATGAAGCACCATTCACAGACCAAAATCTATATCTCAACAGTGTACACAACCTCATTGCAATCAGTACAATATTTCGCTAAATTGTGTTTAAAAAAAAGTTAATTAAACTAAATATAAAAGCTAATTAGAAACTAATACCATGAGTTTTCGATTAAGAATCGACTTGAATGAATTTGCGAGTAATTGTCAAGGAGGCTAAGCCTAAGAAAGCTGTTGCTCCGAGGAAGCCTAGATCTGCTCCTGCTCATCTTTCTTATCTCGAGGTATATGTCATTTCATTTTTGTATGTATATGTGTGTTGATGTGTTATGTGTGTGTTTGTGTGTGTGAATTTGTGTTTGAATTGGTTGAATTGAGATCTGATTTGTGTGTTTTGTGATTTGAAACTCTAGATGATAACCGATATATTACGAGTTTGAAGGACAGGACCGTTCGAGCTAGCAGGCGATTCAGAATTTTCAGAAGGGGAAAGGGAGATTGTTAGCATCGACAGGGAGAAGCTTGTAGTTGAGAGAGAGTGTGTGTGTGTGTTAGTATCGAGAGGGAGTAGAGAGAATGAGATGAGCCGAGAGATTTTGAGAGAAAGTAGTGTGTTTTGGGGGGAAAGTAGTGTGAATTATTTCGTGAAGGGGGGAAATTTTCCGCCCAAATTTTTCATCGGGCAACGTTGCAGAGTGACTGTATGCTGAGTCACTATTTTTTTTATTTTTTTATTTTTATCCCATTTTTATTTAGCTTGTAGAATAAATTAAAAAATTAAATAAAATATGTAAAAAGATCAAATTTTGAGCTAAAATTCATAAACACCCAATAATCATGCTCACTATTTTTGTGATGAATGTTACCCCACTTTCACAAATTTTCCATTTAATTTATTTTTTTTCCAAATATGTGTATTGTACTATTGTTTATCAAATATCTATATCTTGTAAATTAAAAATAAAATATTTAAATTATTCAATCAATATTTAAATAAATTTATAAAATGTATTCGATCTAATACAAATAAATAACAATAAAAATTGAAACAAATAATAATTATTTAATAATAATATTCTAATATTTTATAATAGCACCTATTTAAAATAAAAATATAAATAACTAAAACATTCAAAAATACTATTTAAAAAAATTTATAATAGAAATTCATTATAATATAGTAGACTACTATAATAAATTTATAATATAATTTAAAAAATAGATTTATCATTCGGGACAAGACTAGTTTAAAGGAAGGTCGACTTTGACCGGTTTCACTGTTACCAAACCAAACCAAATACATGCAGGAAATTTTTTAAAAAATTTCCACATCACTAAAATCGTTATATCTTGACACTCGTGTGATTGGAATGTCGAAAAATAATTTTAAAAAATAGATTTATCATTGGGGACAAGACTAGTGCTTTGTTACAGATTATTGTTTCTATTTTTTAAAAATTATTTTTGAACGATCCAACCGTACGGATGACAATATATATCTAATATAATGATATTCCCCAAGTTTCAGAAAATAAAAAATTAATTTGATTGGAGATCTTAGTAGATCACTACTATTTTCAATATGACTCGTAACTAGTGCTTTGTTACGGATTATTATTTCTATTTTTTAAAAAATATTTTTGAACGATCCAACCGTACGGATGTCAATATATATCTAATATAATGATATTCCCCAAGTTTCAGAAAATAAAAAATTAATAGATTGGAGATCTTAGTAGATCACTACTATTTTCAATATGACTCGTAACTAGTGCTTTGTTACGGATTATTGTTTCAATTTTTTAAAAAATATTTTTGAACGATCCAACCGTACGGATGTCAATATATATCTAATATAATGATATTCCCCAAGTTTCAGAAAATAAAAAATTAATTTGATTGGAGATCTTAGTAGATCACTACTATTTTCAATATGACTCGTAACTAGTGCTTTGTTACGGATTATTGTTTCAATTTTTAAAAAAATATTTTTGAATGATCCAATTGTATGGATGTCAATATATATCTAATATAATGATATTCCCCAAGTTTCAGAAAATAAAAAATTAATTTGATTGGAGATCTTAGTAGATCACTACTATTTTCAATATGACTCGTAACTAGTGCTTTGTTACGGATTATTGTTTCTATTTTTTAAAAAATATTTTTGAATGATCCAACCGTACGGATTTCAATATATATCTAATATAATGATATTCCCCAAGTTTCAAAAAATAAAAAATTAATTTGATTGGAGATCTTAGTAGATCACTACTATTTTCAATATGACTCGTAACTAGTGCTTTATTACGGATTATTGTTTCTATTTTTTAAAAAATATTTTTGAGTGATCCAACCGTACGGATGTCAATATATATCTAATATAATGATATTCCCCAAGTTTCAGAAAATAAAAAATTAATTTGATTGGAGATCTTAGTAGATCACTACTATTTTCAATATGACTCGTAACTAGTGCTTTGTTACGGATTATTGTTTCTATTTTTTAAAAAATATTTTTGAACGATCCAACCATACGAATGTCAATACATATCTAATATAATGATATTCCCCAAGTTTCAGAAAATAAAAAATTAATTTGATTGGAGATCTTAGTAGATCACTACTATTTTCAATATGACTCGTAACTAGTGCTTTGTTACGGATTATTGTTTCTATTTTTTAAAAAATATTTTTGAACGATCCAACCGTACGGATGTCAATATATATCTAATATAATGATATTCTCCAAGTTTCAGAAAATAAAAAATTAATTTGATTGGAGATCTTAGTAGATCACTACTATTTTCAATATGACTCGTAACTAGTGCTTTGTTACAGATTATTGTTTCTATTTTTTAAAAAATAAATAAATATCTAATGCAACACTTCAAACAGCAAATGCAACACTACTGATACCTAATGCAACACTTCTGCCACGTCAGCAAATGCCACACCAGCATTAGTGGGTCCCACTTCTGCCACGTCAGCAATTGTGGGTCCCACAATTGCCACGTCAGCATGATGGGCCTCCTACCACGTCACCCTTGTGGGTCCCACACTGCCACGTCAACAGTGGTGGGTCCCACATCTGCCACGTCATATTTTTTTAGAAAAATTTAAATTTATGTAATGCAACACTTCAAACAGCAAATGCAACACTACAGGTATCTAATGCAACGCTTTCTGCCACGTCAGCAAATGCCACGTCAGCAAAGGTGGGCCCCACTTCTGCCACGTCAGCAATTGTAGGTCCCACAATTGCCACGTCAGCATGATGGGCCTCCTGCCACGTCACCCTTGTGGGTCCCACACTGCCACGTCAGCAGTTGTGGGGCCCACATCTGCCACGTCATATTTTTTTAAAAAAATATGAATATATCTAATGCAACACTTCAAAGAGCAAACGCAACACTACTGGTATCTAATGCAACGTTTTTTGCCACGTCAGCAAATGCCACGTCAGCAAAGGTGGGCCCCACTTCTGCCACGTCAACAAATGTGGGTCCCACATGTGCCACGTCAGCACATGTGGGTCCCACTCCTGGCACGTCACCATTTATAAAAATAAAAAATTATCTAACGCAACGCCATGAGTTAGTGTTGCATAATGTGAAACACTGTGGGAAATACGCAACGCTAATCTATATCTAACGCAACACCAATTCAGCTCAGTTGCAAAAGACCCAAAACTTCTATCTAACGAAACGCTTTCTATGCAACGCTTTGTAAAAAGGGTTGCGTATGCTCACTTATGGCGTAATGATTGGCTAATAAGACACTTCCATCTTCTCCCTCTTCTCGAGCTTGAAACGTATGAGCCACTTTGTATGGATCCTCAACCATAATTTGAGAAATATCATCTTGGACAATATTTGTTATCACATCAACCTTGAAATAAGTGTTCTTGAGCAAAGAAGCCTTATAAGTAGAGGCTAGATCGAGAGCAAATTTATCAATACATGGTAGCTTAGTCACAGGTTGTGGAAGAGAAACAACAACTATCTCTGTATTGCTTTCCTTTGTAGCCTCATCATCAGTCACATTGTCCTTGGTAGCAGCAACATCATTGATCTCGTCATCGGTGGCATGCTCCTTCTCTTTATCAATGGCCTCATCATCAACATACATGGAGAAACTATCATATTCCTGATCGCTTGTGAGATTGATAGCAGTCAGGTCCTCTTCGGATCGGATAGATGATGATGGTAAATAGTCGAGCTGCCCTGTAGTACAAGAGTTACCCAACTCTGCAATTTGAGATTCAATCGCCAAACTTTGAGTCTTTAAGTCTTTGATCTTCTCGGCTTGTTCTTCATAACTCTTTAGCAGTTTATTTAAGATATCCCACATCTCATTTGTCTGATCAGCTTGCACATCTACACTGGGTTGAGAAACATGTAGATCTTCTTGTAGAGGAGGATATTGATATTCTTGCTGTGGCGGCTGCTCATATGACTGATAATATTGTTGCTCAAACTGTTGCTGATTATGATATGAAAATTTTGAGCACCATTGTCCTGGTAGTAGAAATCTGGTTGATTCACGCATTCTTGATCAAAAGTGTTTGAATACTGATTGTACCCATATCCTTCTTCAAAAGAATTCATTTGTCCCAAGTGAGCATTCTGAGAATTGTAGAAATTGTAACAGCATTCAAAACCATAGTGACCCTGCACACCGCAAATTTGAAAGAAGTTGTAAGTTTTAGGGGCCACTTGTGACATCTCATTGATACTCATTGGACGCATAGTGGGCTCTGTAGTCTTCGATATGGCAATCTCTCGCGTATGTACCTCTACTAGGGAAGATAAGAGTGCAAAAGTATCAACTTCACCCATTACAAACCTGTAGACACTCAACAAATCCAAGAAAACGCAGTAAAATTTGCCTCAGTTGGAACAAAGGTTCCAACGAGACAATGGAAACAATCGAAACAACTAAATTAAAATCAACAGAAACTCGTTGTCTCCCCGGCAGCGGCGCTAAAAACTTGATGTGTAAAATTATACCTAACCGCAAGCACACGGTGTCTATTGCTAGTACAAATGGCAAGCGGGTCGAATCCACAAGGAGACAGGTTCTACTAATTCCTTTTCAGTTATCGCTAATTGTTCCAAGGGTCATACGAATATGTGAAATTATTAATTAACTAATTAAACTAAATTAACACTAATTAAACAAATGATAAACAAATTATTTAAAACCTAGGGCAATCAGGTCCACCATGCTTACACAATTGGCTCTTAAGCTAAAGCAATCAATGTGATCCTATAACTAGAGTATGTTAATCTCTTCTAAGCATTAACACTCTCGAAACATTCAACACAATTAACAACTTTTAGTAATTCAATCAATCAGGTAATTAGAGTCAAGTTAATCTCTTCCAAGAATTAACGCTCTCAGAAATCCAATGATGCTTCCGCACTCAAATTCAATTATGCTAATCGTATGTGTGCCTCTAGTAAGTAAATCTCTCGATCCATACCCCTATTTGCATATAATTAATCCATGATATTGGCCAATTACACAAATTAATGATTAAAACATATCAATCAGAATTAAGCATAACCAATCAAACCATTATGAAAATCATGCCAATATTAGTGCAAACATGGCTTCCCTTTAAGTCCTAGAAATAACTACTCGCTAATAATTAAACAAGTAAAACAACTAGTAAAATAAGAAAATATAATTGAACTAATAAGAACAAAGAAAAGATTAAGAGAACAAAACCTTCAAACTTCAATGTTGTCACCCAAAAGAAGAGTCATGGTGTTTCTCTACATCTCCCAATACTAATCTACTCTAAACTATATTATCTGATCTAATATTACCTCCCTAATAATGTGTCCCAAGATGTGTTTATATAGCCTCTTAAAGTCTTGCCCAACAAGAAAATACCAAAACAGAATTATAATAGAATTTCTGCAAAATACGTTTCCTAAACTGATTCTGTTTTTAAGGAAAATTCGTGGCTAACTTTTCTTCAGATATTCTAGAATGTTCCAATCGTAATTGGACCTCTGGACCACTTTAAAATGATAGAGAATCTCTTTAGCTTCGCGTGGACTGCTTATGGGCCTCAAACTTAGTTGTAGAACTCAAGATATGGCCAAAATAGTAAAAACTGTAATTTTTCAGCACCGCGCGCGTGCAACCTGCGCCCATCAGTCTGTTCTTCGCGCAACCTGCGCCCACCACGCGCAACCTGCTCGTGCAACACCTGTCCCATATTATAGAAAATCTCCCAAGCTTCGCGTGGGCAGTAAGATCGCTGAAAACGGACTTCTAGAACTCCAGATATGTCCAAAACAGTGTAGACTGCGCAACCGTCTCAGAAATCCGAATTTTAATCAATTTATTCTCCAAAAACGATAGAAGCATCAACCTTAATCAACATTCTCGTAAATCTGCTCAACTAAACAAAACACATCAAAACCACCACAAACTTGAGTCCAAGACAATCAATTTAAGCCGATATGGAAGGCTCCAAGTGGATATAACTCCACTTATCACGGTGCAGCAGCGGGGGAAGTGGAGGAAGAGAGTGAGGTCGAGAAGAGAGAGATTTTGGAGGTGGTAATAAAAAAGGTATAAATTGCGATAGCTCGTATATTATGTTAATTATTGTAGTTTAATTATTTAATTGTTGTAATTAAATTAGATTTAAATTGTGATAGTATTGTTTTAATTTTCGTAGTTTAATTTGGAAAGTTTATAGTCGTTAATTATAATTGTGGGATTAAATTGCGAGTTGGTAATATGTTTTATGATTGTTAGTTGCTAATTTTTATCATTGTGTAATATTTAGAGTTATAATTTCGGAAGTTAAATTTGGGGATTTTGATGAATGTCGGGAGTTATATGATTGTGAGTTATTAATTGTCGGATAATATGTGGAGTTATATGGTTTCACTAGTTGAAAATGTCTATGTGCTAAACGGTATAGAGCGAGTCGTAGTATTTGATGGTTTTACTAATTATATATGTTATATGTTATTTATCAAAGATTAATTGTTAGATTCATTATATTATGTGTTTATCTGCGAGGAGTTGTAATGAGATCACAAGCCTTAAGTGTCAATATTTAAGGACTTGTGTAATTCTCTTCAACTAGTTCCTCCGGCTTACGAATAGCATTGATTAACTACCACGAGTATAATTAATATACTTGAGTGATGTGATCATTGATATAGCGTAAGTAATAGTTAGTGCTAGGGGTTGTTCCCTAGGGCTTACGAACATCAATGATTGATTGTCACGTGTATCATTAAAATGCGTAAGAAATACGATCATTGGTGTAGCGTAAGTAGTAGTGTTAATGTAAATTATTATGTGCTAGGTGCCGCATGTCTGGACGGGTACTTTTCTTACTTGTTTACTTTTATGTTGCTGCAAGTTGAGGCAGCTTTATTTTTGCAAAAACAGGGTTGAATTGTATTTGAGTGGCTGTGCCCATAGTCCGATAAACGAATACTTCATGCCGAAATTTTTTAAAAATCCCCTGCAAATTATTTAAAAGTATATTTAAGTTATTTGATTTCAATGCTTGGAAATATGTATGATTTCTAAGGGTTTAAGTATATGTGTTAATGGATTAATTCGAGTATATATTATGGTTTTGAAAGTTGGATGGTGTGCTGTTTTGAAATGGTTGTGTGACGTACTTATGTGACCTAGTAACTGTACTAAGACTACTATATGGATATAGTTGGATATGTCTATATGTAATTGTGTATATTTGTATACATGAGTATAAGCGTTATAGGACGCGTATGGGTAGAGTAGAGCAAATAAGAGTTTGCTTGATTTGACATTGAAACGGTATTTGAATTTGTAAAGGTACGAGTAAGAGACCAGTCCGAGAGCAGTGCAAGGACAAGTGGAAATTGGAACAAGATGGTAGTAGCGAAGTCGACAAGGGTATGGATGTGAAGTAGCAAATTACCAATAAGGACTGATGTGAAATTGAGTTGAGGATCCATGGTAGGATCAGGAACTCCGTAAATCGAGGCAAGTGTTATTGCTATCCACTTATTGTTCAAGTGATGCAATTTAATTCATTTATCGTATGAAATAAGTTGGTCAAGTATAGTTGAAAGATGATTTACATACTTCTTCAAATTAATATGATGCTGTTGACTTTCCCCCACCCATAATTCATATGTCGGTTTTACCAAGAATCTTGTAAATAACTTTTTACATTTTGTCAGCGGAATGCCATTTCTTTTAGTTTTGTCAAGTACTCTTAAGACATTTTCTAAACAAGAACATCTAAGTTTATCTTAACTTTTATGAAAACCCGTTGGCACAATGCCTGATCTAGTATATTTTTATCAATGGACTTCCACTCGGACAATGTTCCCTGTGCTGACCTAAACCCTTCCCTATTGAAACTGTTTTTACAATTATTGCTCTAATATGTTTTCTCCACTTATGGAAGCTTAAATTCTTCAGTATGTATAAAGTTTATTAAATGCCGGTACTTGACCATGTCGTTGCTTTAGTCTACAATTTCATTGTTGGAATCTTATTGCAAATTATATCCCCATTCTTGCTCAATTTAAATTTCTCTTTGCATAATCTGCAGTGGTTATAATTCAAAGTATTCGTATCAATCTTGTTGATACCTTTTAAATTGACGTTCTTTATAAATTCCCCTATGTGGTATCGAACTTGTCGATACCAGACGATGAAGTCGTTTCTTATTAATTCCTAATCCTAAGTCGTCATTCTGGACGTAAGTTCCAGTTGTTGGAAATCAAGGGTGGTCGATTGTCCCGACACCTGACCTGAGTATTAAAGATAGAATTGGAAGTTTTTATTAAATGAAAATGTTTTCAGGACTGAGGACGCCAATCAGTATATGAGTATTATGTTATAGGCCAAAATGGGCCTTGGATCCAGTTGAGTATTTGGATATACCAAGAGAGTATATCCAGAGTTTTAGTGTGACTGATCATCCACTTTAACTCGTTGCGTCAAAATGAAAATCCAATTCTAATCTATAAATTGAGTATCCAGTTGGACATTGATTCTTATCGCTTGACCATGAATTTCCAAGTATTATTACTGAATGGTTATCATTTGACCTTGAATTTTCGAGTATCATTATTGAATTGTTAAAGCTTGATTTCCTTGAAGTTTATAATGCTTACTTTGGTTGAACAAAACTTTTATCTGTTCTAGTTCCTGTTGCACCTCAATAATGGTGAAGTATTGGCCCTCGTGGCAACTTAAAAGTTAATATCACAGATTCTCTCGCAGAATGAGTTGAAATTCTTTTGTTATCAGATTTGTTTCAATATTGAAATTGTTATCACTTTATGCACTTGTTGAGCATTGTTGGCTCACTCTTGCTTTTGTTTGTTTTCTCCAGTTAAGAGAGAAGTTTAGTAAACGTAGTAAGTGGACAGATGGTATTAATCTCCGTGCAGCGAAAAGAGACGTTCGAGTTGTGGACTTCATCAAATAGTGGTTTGGGAATTGCCAAGGTTGGATACGTAGTTAGATAGTGGTTTTGTATATTCATAGAATTGTATAGTATTTTATCCTGAGATTGAGTTGTAATAAAGTAATTCGATAGTTTGTTTCACACCATAACCTGTATGCGATCATGGTTAAGGGGTTTATATTATTAAATGTTGTTTATATTCAGAGATGTACAATATTGTTTGTGGTTAGTGGCCCCATATCTGTACCCCGGATTTTGGGACCGTTATATCTGACAACAACATTGGTTGAAGCACGAGACAGAAACATTCTCACACTTGACAGCAAGTCTGGAGTTTCGACAGCAACTTTGGCGGGAGCTCGTACTGTCAATATCTGAATATTCCTTAGATAGCAGACTCGGCGGTTAAGGTTACTATCTCAGTGAATTATTTGATTTGGGTATTTTTCTCAGTCAAACCCGTGACAGTTTAGATGTTCAAGAAACAGATTTGCTGTAACACTCCATCGATTGTAGCAGACCTGCAAAGACTACGAAAGAAGCTTGAGAGATCACAATACAAGGCTGGTCAATTCAAAGAGTATGATATATCCACATCTACTAGAATTGTATTAGCTAGAAATAGAAAGAATCTAGGTTGCTTTACTTGTATTGCTAACAATGTTTGTATAGCAATTTAGGAAAGTCACATGGGTGTGCAAATTATAAAGAGCTACCACTTGAAAACGATAGCCGCTCTACAACCCATGCGATAGTTACAACAGAGTATCTTAGTCTACTTAGATACATGTCTCTAATTCTTTCTTGTAATACTTCAACGAAACAATCTTGTATCTCTCAAGATATCGAAGCTGGAGAAATATTTTCTCTAGGTTGTAGCACCACTTCACAAGATAAATAAAACATTTATTTTGTGAGAAATCTTGATTCACTTACGTTTGCATATCTCAACCGATAACTTATAATCTTTATTATTGTTGTTGTTTTAAAGATTGGATTTTATCAGTATTGCATTCAACCCCCCTTCTGCAAATACTCCGGGACCAATAACTGGTATCAGAGCAACAGATTGATATACAAATCTGAGATCATGACGAGTGTTCAGAAGTCAAGTGGTATCAAGATTCCAGTCTTTTATAAAGAGAACTACAATTTCTGGAAAAGAAAGATCTTGTTATTTATCTAAGCTGTCCATCCACTGTACATGGGAATCCTTGAGAACGGCCCCTTCATTGCTCAAAAGGAAGTAGCTGCTGCTACTGTAAATGACGAAGTCATTCCAGCCCACTGGGTTGCTAAGAGGCCTTCAGAGTACACAGAAACTGAAAAGGAGAAAGCAGCCTTGGAGGACTACTTACAACTTATCTTACTCGACTCTCTCACTTTAGATAAAGCCATGTGTGGTAATGTCATGGGATGTTCATCTGCAAAAGAGATGTGGAGTAAGATAGAGCTACTGTATGAAGGAAGTGAAGAGGTCCGAGAGAATCAAAGTTAAATCCTTGTATCACAATATGAAGCTTTTATGGCCAAGCCAGGTGAAGAACTGACCAACATGTTTGAAAGGTTCAGCAAGCTGATAGCAGAGTTACAAATTCAAAGGAAGTTCTATGATAGAAAAGAGATTAACATCAAATTTCTACTCACTCTCCCTGAGCATCTTGAGCACAAGGTCACAGCCATACGAGAAGGAAGAAACTTGAATGAGGTTTCTCTTGAAACTCTATATGGCATGCTCAAGTCATATGAACTCGAACTCTTCCAAAAGAGAGTTATTCAAACTGGAACCAAGAGGAAGGTAGCAAACATGTCAAGAGCCCTTGTAGCTCATGAACCACAAGTAGCTTGTCCAAGTGAACCCTCATAAAGTTCACAACCAACACAAGTGCCATCCTTGAAGATTGAAGAGGTGTTGGATGACGAGGAGAAGGTGGTTCTGCAGCTGAAAAATGTTGAAGATGAAGACTTCTACATAGTAGAAGAGATTGAAAGAATGGATAATCCAACCATGGCTTATATGGCTAAGAGATTCAAGAATATCAGATTCAGAAGAGACAAGTCATACAAGCCACAGGGTCAAACATCTAAGTTCAACAAGGGAGGTTTTTCAAAGACCACGGGTGGTGCCATAAGAGGAGGATACAAGACAGGGATGGTGGATAGGTCGAAGTTCAGGTGTTACAACTGCAATTAGCTAGGTCATTTTGCTATTGAGTGTAGAAGACCGAAACAGAATCAAGGAAAAGGATCTGGAAATCAGTTTAAGAAGAATCAAGGAAGAGCCTATGTGGCTGAAGGAAAATGCAGGGATAAAGAAGAAGAGTATGTAAACTTGGCCCTCATGGATAAATCTGATGATGAAGCATCATGTTCCTCAAATCAGGTACCATCTCTCGTTTTACTTGATATTTTAAAACTGAGTATAAGCAAACCATTGAAAATTTAAGTGTTGAGATGTTTAACATTCATGTTAGTTTATCTGCTACCCACGAAGAAATTGCTAAGTTAACTAAATAGAATGAAACTCTCAAATCTGAAAATGAAATGCTTTTGCTTAAAACCAGTCCACTAGATTCATTAGCTCAAGAGAATACTAGATTGAAAAATGACATTGTCTGTGCTAAGGAGATAGAAGAATTTCTCAGAAATCAAATTGCTGAAAATGAGTTTAAACTCAAAGCCTTTAGAAACTCTTCTAAGTTAGTTTAGGAATATCATGAGAAGCATTAGTTTAGGAATATCATGAGAAGCACACTGAGAATCAGAAGGTAGGAATAGGTTTCGAATATGGTAGGAGGCCTGGAAAGGCAATTATGCTTGATGATTGTTCAGATGGTGATGCTGTCAAACCTCATATCCTCAAAAGAGTTTACAAACCGATTTTTAAAAATATTCAAGCTGATTTTGATTTGACATCCTTACTCATCAGACAAGAGCTTCTTGATGAGGATGAGTGCATTGATAACACACTAGACAAAGGGAAAGATACTGTCAAGTCTCCCACGACAGAAACTTTGCCAAGCAATCAGACCGAATGTTCTAAAGTAGCTGTCACCAAGGATAAGACAGAAACTTCAAAAGATACTGTCAAGAGAGAACCTAGGACAACAACCATCAAACCTAGTGTCAAAACAACAGGTGCGAAAGGTACTGTTAAGGGTAACTCGACAGCAACTTCAGAACATACTATCAAGGCAAATGTCTACAAGCCTAAGAATAGGAATGGCAAGTTAGGAATTGACAAGAAAAATGGTTATGCTTATGTTAAGGATGCTCCTAGGAAGCTTTGCAATAACTGTGGCTCATCTCAACATTTAACACATGTTTGTAAGAAACCCAATCAGAACAAGTTTAATGTGACCAATGTTAGTGGTAACTTACATAGAACCCCCATTATGCAAAGAAATATGGACGTCTGTAATAACATTGACTGTATGCCATGCAAAATCGTTGTCATGAGTACTTGTTTCAATTTGCCTCTTCTTTCTATTGAAAGATGTTCCTATATGCAAACTGCTGAGACTTCTATGCCTGCCTATGTTCGTAAAAAGGCAGCATCCACTAAGAGAAAGACCAAGTCTAACTCTAAGTCTAAGTGGACTATGAAAGAAGTCAAACAGGAGGATTCTAGTGTGGATTCAAATGTGAAACAGAATGATATGAATGATAATGCTATAACTGCAGGACCCAATAGAGTTTGGGTACCAGATGCAAATTAAAATCATTTGTTTTGTAGGGCAAGAAGCAGAAACAAGTCATGTGGATCATCGATAGTGGATGTTCCAGGCATATGACTGCTGATATAGTCATGCTATCACATTATGTGGAGAAAGTCGGCCCAATCGTAACTTTTGGAGACATCAGCAAAGGTTACACTGTGTGTGGCGCCCCCAGATCCGGGGTCGGAGATCTAGGCGCTCACGGTCCATTTTCCATTCATAACATACTTGTTCTTGCACATAATATAAATAAACAGCCATCGACCCCACAATAAACTCACACCACACACACACACACACATACAGGTTAGAGTCTCAGAAACGTCATACATTTGATTAAGCAAAAGTAAAAGTTTTAGAGTTATTACAGACCGAATTAAATAGCATTTATGCTACCAGCAACACTTCGATATGAAGCGAAGTTGGCGGCTTGAAAGTTTGTTACGGTACACTGCCTTGCACAGGTCATACTTATAGATAAAACGTACTAACAAAAGTTGCCGACCAATCCGGCTAATGGGGCCTACCGGTGGAATCTCAACTGCAGCCTGGGGTCTAGTCACCTGCTTTCGGACAGTCTGACAGGTTCTTGCCATTTCTCTTAGCTGTTGTGTTTGTAAAATTTGAAAACAAGCAAGAGTGAGCAACTATAGCTCAGCAAGAATATAGGTATAAGATAAGTAATATGGCATTTCATATGTATAACAGTCATTAAACTCGTTATATCAATCAGTTATAAAATCACTTGTCATTATTGGTAAATTTCAAAGGTGCACCAGCACGTGCCCTTGTTTTCAAAATAACCTTGCAGTTCTAGCTACTGCATAAAGTCAACATCTTTCTCATCAAAATAGGACACTATCGGCAACTGGCACATAGGCCTAAGATGCAGTGTCAAAGCATTTTTCCAAAGTGGAGGAATGGGACTTAAAGAAAACATAAAACCTGACAGGGATTGACGATGATCAGTCGCCACATCCGAGTCCAATAATCCGCGGGTCTTCTCTACCGGTAGAAGGATAGAAACTACATCCGTAACTATCCCCGAGTGAAAACTACATCCGTAATCACCCTCGATGAAAACTACATCCGTAATCATCCTTCGGCAACACCTGGGCCGGAATAATAAGTGATGGACCGCCTGGCTCACGGCCGCTTACACATCCCGGGAATCGTTCGTCAACGGTTCCCACACCTGCCAGAGTCCCTTTTTCTTTTTCTTTTAAAAACCAGATTTTGATTGAAAACAGAGTAGTTGTGGTTCGACATCAGTCGACCGATAATTCTTGAAATCATACAAGAAGCAGAACCTGACCGGGGGTTTTCGAAAATGTTTCGAGTTCGAAAAAGTTCGAGTTTGAAAGTATTAAAAGGGTATCTTGGATTAACTTTGTTTTTAAAATAGTGAACAATAATTATTAAATGATATTTTAAGATTTAATATTAACAATTAATAAAATAATTATTTAATAAAATAAACTTTTAATCCAAGATAGGGTTTCGAGTATTTACGAAGATATAATAATAGTTATTTGAATATACGATACCACCCGAATGACCCTTCGGGTTTTCGCAATATAGATACGATATAATAATATACCGCTCCCCGGTCAATAGTATATACGGACCGCTACGACCTCTATTGCTAGAGTCGTTGTCCGAAGAAAATATTCCAATCTAAGTTCAAGGGGTAAAAGCATACATGTACTTGTTCAATCTCAATTGCATCAATACTTCGATAAACATAGCATTTGATATAATTTGGAAAACTACAAACACAACAGTGAAAATCCTTGTATAGGGATAAGTTTTGAAAAGTAAACTTGCCTTGGTTTGGTTGGGGTGGTCGAGCGTGCGAATTCGAACGATCTATTCATAAACAATAATCGTTCGTTAGTACCTTAACAATTTCTTTCTAATTACGGGGTTTTAAGGGGATACGAAATTAACTTAACGACTTCGTCTTATGACTCCCTAGCCCCTCTATAGGTCCATGTCATCACTCGATTACGCTCGTCACTTATTCGACTTAATTTAGTTACCACATTCGAACCATAACCATTACTCCTAGAATTATGCTCCACTAACGACTTTATAAAATTCAAAAATTTGTATTTTCCCTTCACCACTGTATTTCCTAGCTTCTCTAATTTTTCCATGATCCCAAATATTTTTTAAGGTGTTTAAACAAGGTTCACAAGGGGGTCACTTTATGCAGTCCATAGTCCAGAAACAAAAATCACTTCTCCGGCCATAACTAAAACTCCACACATCACCTAGCTATGAATCTTACATATCCAGAAACTACATTCAATTATCTTTCCAACAATATAAGGTAGGACATCAGGGGACATCATTTGGGTGTTCAAAATTGTGTCACAATACAGGTCATTGCTCCTGGAAAAACTCAGCATGAACATACCACTTACATCAATCATTTTTCACAATTCCACCATACAACCAACACTTAATACACTCAAATCATGGTTCATAACACTCATGGTGATATATATACTATCCATAGTCATAAAAGTCATAATCTCAACATAAAAACTCAAGATCCAAGTCATCCAACACTTATACAACCAAGATTAGCTCATACATGCATGGATCTACTACCAAACATTATAAATACTACATAACCAAGAGGGTTTGTGATTTTTATACCTTCTTGAGCTCCTAGTGGCCTTGGGTAAGCTTCTCACAACTCAACAACACCTTAGATGGTCTCCTACAACACTTATAATGCAAGATCTAAAGGAAGAACAAACTTGGTTACTATTCACCCAAACTTTAACAATTTATATCTTGGAATTGGATGGATGAAATGAAGTGAAATTGCTAGCATACCTTGATTAGATGATGTAGATGACCTAGGATTTATGGTGTGAATTATGAGTGATGGGAAATGGGGAAGAAGAATTTTTCTTCTCCCTTTTTTAGCTTAGGCCGAGAGCAATATCAAGGGGGGGGGAGAGTGTTTTTGTGTTTGATTTTGGTGTTGGGTGAATGAGTGGTATTAGATGAGGTTGATATGTATTATTGTGAGTATATGCATGGTACAACATAGGCATGGCTATAAGCATGGCTAGTGGTACTTCTTGTCTCCTCTTTTTGAAAAGCAAGCCAACTAGTTACTATTCCCCTTGCTATTTGGTTCATCTAGTTTGCTTTCCTAACTACTTAGTTGCATGAGCTTGCATGCAATACTACTCCTTGTATTATTATTCTCCCACCAATGCTTATTATCTAATCTTTAATTCGTATCGTATCTTAATTAATCTCTCGTAATAATATTTTGTCGCGTAGAGATTTCCCCTATAATTCCTTAAGTACTAATTGTGTAAATTCCTCTAATGTCCATAATTCCTTGTCATGATCCTTAATAAATCTTGTAACACTCTAATCATTCTCAAATCCCAAGTTTTATAAATCTCACTAACAATAAGACTCCTGCCTTCACAATCTCCCTTCTTATCTTACATAATGAATACAGCAACACAGTTTCTCAGACAATCAATTCTATTAATCACAGGGATGACCAGAAAGGTTCCATATTGACATTGCCACAAGATATTAAATAAAATATTACCAAAAATTAGGGTTCTTACAGCCTCCCCTCCTTAAAAGGATTCCGTCCCGGAATCAGGTTGAAAACAGTTGGGGGTGCTTTTCACGCATTGCGCTTTCTAGTTCCCATGTTGATTCTTCGACATTTTGGTTCCTCCACAAGACTCTCACTAGTTTGACAACTTTATTCCTCAGCACCTGTTCTTTCCTATCCATAATTTCTACGGGTTGCTCCACATATGTTAAGTCTGGTTGCAGATCCACTTGATCATGTTCTATCACATGTCGGAAGTCGGTATGGTAGGGTCGTAGCATGGACACATGAAACACATTATGTACTTGCTGTAAGCTCGGAGGTAAAACCAATTCATAGGCCAACTTTCCAACTCGTTTCAAGATCTCAAAAGGTCCAATAAATCTCGGGCTTAGTTTCCATTTCTTACCAAATCTCATCAATCCCTTCCACGGTGATACTTTTAACATCACAAACTCTCCTACCTCATATTCCTTATCCTTGCGGGTCTGGTCCGCATACTTCTTCTGTCTGTCTTGGGCCGCTACCAGCCGTCCTCTTATGAGTTCGATAGTTTCTCTTGTCTGTTGGACCAGTTCAGGCCCTAAAATCTTCCGCTCTCCAACTTCTTCCCAACACAAAGGAGACCGACATCTTCGTCCGTACAAAGCTTCATATGGGGGCATGCCTATACTCGCGTGGTAACTGTTGTTGTAGGAAAATTCGATCAATGGCAAATGGTCGTCCCAACTTCCCTTGAAATCTATGGCACATACTCTCAACATGTCCTCGATGGTCTGGATGGTTCTCTCGCTCTGTCCGTCTGTTTGGGGATGGTATGCAGTACTCATGTTTAACTTAGTCCCCACACAATCCTGAAAACTCCTCCAGAACCTGGAGTTGAATCTTGGGTCTCTATCTGATACAATGCTCACAGGAACCCCATGCCTAACCACAATCTCCTTTAAGTAGATATCTACCAGCTTGTCGACGGTGTATCTCTCGTTGATTGGAAGAAAATGGGCTGACTTGGTCAATCTATCAATAATTACCCAAATGGCATCATGATTAGTCTTGGTCCTTGGTAATCCGACTACAAAGTCCATCGCAATCTGCTCCCACTTCCACTCGGGTATCTCTAAGGGTTGCAACAATCCACTAGGCCTCTGGTGTTCGGCCTTCACTCTTTGACATGTCAAGCATTTACTTACCCACTCTGCTACGTCCTTCTTCATATTTGGCCACCAATAATACTCTTTCAAATCCCTATACATCTTAGTGCCTCCAGGGTGAATCGAATACCTTGAACTATGAGCCTCTTGCAAAATCTCATCTTTTAATTCTCGAACGTTCGGGATCCATATCCTAGATGCGTACCTCATAACTCCATTCTCGTCCTTCTCACACCTAATTTCTTCGCTAGTCAAAATTTTCTCCATCGAATTCTTTTCTTCTTCTATCTTCTTTTCCTGGCATAACTTAATCTTTTCCAGTAGCGGTGGTTGGACTTTTATTTCCATCAGGCTCTCTTGGCCGATTCCTGGCAGCCTCACCTCAATCTCCAGCCTCTCGAGGTCCTTGATCACTTCGTCCACTGACGTTATCATCTTAATCTTCTCCTTTCGGCTAAGTGCATCGGCCACTACGTTGGCCTTCCCTGGGTGATAATGAATCTCACAGTCATAATCTTTGATTAGCTCTAACCATCTCCTCTGCCTCATGTTTAACTCTTTCTGAGTGAATATGTACTTTAAGCTCTTGTGATCCGTGTAGATTTCACACTTTTCTCCGTACAGGTAATGCCTCCAGATCTTTAAAGCAAAAACTATCGCTTCTAATTCCAAATCATGGGTGGGGTATCTTATCTCATACTCCTTAAGTTGTCGGGACGCATACGCAATCACCTTATCGTGCTGCATAAGCACACACCCTAAACCTTTATGGGACGCGTCGCTATAAATCACAAAATCTCCCTTATCATCGGGTAGGGCTAGTACTGGTGCTGTCACCAACCTCTTTTTCAACTCTTGGAAGCTTTCTTCACATTTCTCAGTCCACACAAACTTCTCGGTCTTGCGAGTTAGCCGGGTCAAAAGGGCTGCTATCTTGGCAAAGTCTTGGACAAATCTCCTATAGTAGCCGGCCAATCCTATGAAACTTCTCACCTCTGTCGGAGTGGTTGGTCTCTCCCAGTTTGATAGAGCCTCTATTTTGGCTGGGTCCACTAGGATGCCTTGTTCGCTAATCACATGCCCCAAAAACTGAACTTCCTTCAACCAAAATTCACACTTCGAGAACTTGGCGTACAACTTTTCTTTTCTTAATGCTCCCAATACAATCCTCAAGTGCTCTGCATGTTCCTCTTTCGTCATGGAATAAATTAAGATGTCATCGATGAAGACTATAACACACTTGTCCAGATACTTCTTGAAGACTCGATTCATTAAGTCCATGAAAGCTGCGGGTGCATTTGTTAACCCAAACGACATTACTAAAAACTCATAGTGTCCGTACCGGGTGCGAAAGGCCGTCTTTGGTATATCTTCTGGCTTAATCTTTAACTGATGGTATCCGGTTCTCAAATCGATCTTGGAAAAATAAACCGCGTCCTTTAGTTGGTCAAACAGGTCATCTATTCTGGGCAAAGGATACTTATTCTTTATGGTCACCTTATTCAACTCCCTGTAGTCTATGCATAATCTCATACTGCCATCCTTCTTTTTCACGAATAGCACCGGGGCTCCCCACGGTGACACACTAGGTCTTATCATTCCTTTATCCAACAGCTCTTGCAATTGGGTGGCCAACTCTTTCATCTCCACTGGGGCTAGCCTATATGGGGCTTTCGAAATTGGGGCCGTGCCCGGAACTAAATCTATAGCGAACTCGATGTCTCTATCAGGTGGTAGTCCTGGAAGATCATCCGGAAATACATCCGCGAATTCATTAACGACTGGGATTTCCTGTAGGTTTGGCGCCTCCTTCTTGGTATCCTTTACATAGGCTAAATAGGCCTCGCATCCTTTACGTAACAGCCTTTTAGCTTGAATCATAGTCAGGAACTTTTGGGTTTGTCGTTTTCCACTAAACACTACTTCCTTATCCCCTGGCAGTCTTAAACTCACCTTTTTCTTCACGCAATCAATCTGAGCTCCGTGGGTTGTCAACCAATCCATATCTATTATTACGTCAAACTCTCCTAATTTAAAAGGTATTAAATCTACCCGAAAGTGCCGCCCTTCTATTTCTAGGTCACAACCTGGGCAAACTTGGTTAACAGGAATAATTTCATGATTGGCTATCTCTACTTGCAGTCTGTCTCTCAGTGGTTCAGTCTTAAGGCCTAGCCGACATACAAAATCTAGAGATATGAAAGACTTGGTAGCTCCCGAATCAAATAAAACATTCGCATTAACTGAGTTGAGTAGTAGGGTACCTGCGATCACATCCGTGTTCCTCACGGCATCTTGCACAGTCATGTTAAAAGTTCTTGCAGTCGGGGCCCTGTTAGAAGCAGTTCCACTCATTCTTGATGCAGCTGGCCTAGAGGACATACATTCCCTCATTCGGTGCCCTGGTTTCCCACACTTAAAGCAATTACCTCCAGCGCTGGTGTTGTTACTAGTCCCTCGACAGGTGTTAGCATAATGTCCCGTCAGCCCACACTTGAAGCACTTCACATCTTGCAGGTTACACACGCCCGCATGTTTCCTTCCACATTTATTGCATTCCGGGAGTGGGGCTCGGGGTGGGGTAGAGTACGATGATCCCTGTGGTTGGCCGCCCTGGCCCACACTCCAACTTTCAGCTCTCTTGGTTCCAAAGTTTCCGCTGGGCTGGGACACTGTTCCTCGCTTAAACTTGCTCGGAAAGCTCCCTCCCGCAGAGTTTCCCTTTCGACTGTCAAACTTCCTCTTCTTTCCTTCCCTCTCCTTCTGCATCTGTTCACTCCCAGCCTCAACAATCGACGCTTTCTGTACCAGGGTGGCATAGTCTGTCAGCTCAAGAACCGCCACACGATTCTGAATCCATTGCTTTAGCCCCAATTGAAACCTTCGGGCCCTCTTCACCTCAGAGTTCACATATTCCGGCACAAACCTTGACAGCTCAGTAAATCTTGCCTCATACTCGGCCACCGTCATGTTACCTTGCTTGAGTTCCAAAAATTTCAGCTCCATTTGTGTTTCCATGAACCTAGGGAAATACTTTTCCAAGAACAACTCGCTAAACCTCTCCCAGGTCACCACACCTCTTCCCTCCAAATTCTTTTTTAGCTTCCCACCAGTAGTTTGCCTCACTCTTCAGCAGATAGGTGGCGAAAACAGTTTTCTGCTCTTCAGCGACTCCTAGTATCTCAAAAGATTTTTCCATTTCTTTCAGCCAGGCTCTTGCCTCGACTGGGTCCGCAGTTCCCTTAAACTCCGGGGGTTTCAGGGATTTGAAATTTCGAAAGGCATTGGCATTCGCATTGTTGGGTGGTGGCTGAACCGGGGGACGGTCCAAGTTCTGCCTAAGTAGGTCCATGAATCGCTCCATAGGGTCTCTCCTTGGGTTTTCCACCTCCAGGGTATCATCTTCAGCTTCCTCTTCATCATACTCAGAGTTATCAAACAAGTTATAGTCACTACCTTCATCCTCGCTCAGGTTCTGATCCTCTCTCTCTCGGTTTTGGTGGCCTTCCGGCCCATGGTGGCTACCCTGGCCTTCAGAGCTGGCCGGGTGAGCTCGAGTGTTCATTCTTCTGGGTGGCATGATTCTGATAATAAGACAAAAATGGGTTAGGGTTTTCAATTTATTTGACCGTATTTAGAGAAGTCAGGAACGTATTGTTCCTCCTTATACAGGGTTAAAATTTCGAAACTCGTAGTGCCCTTATGATGGCGATAAACTGTAAAACTCTCTTTTTTAGGGGAAGTCGTTACGTGGTTCGAAAACATTTGTAGGAATTTCCAAGATTTCAAAACTTCGAACTTATAGAAATGTTTTCAAAATTTTAAATAACTAAAACCGTTTTTTTTTTTTTTTTTGAAAGGTTTATTTTAGAAAAATTGTAGGAACATTTTGGAAATGTAGAGAACAATTTGAAATCGCATATCGTAAATTTGAAATAGCATGGTTGTATTTGTGGCTTGTAGCAGTTGTATAATCACAGTTGTATATCAAGACAGTAGATCATGGCATCGGAAAGTAAAACAGTTGAGACAATATCAAGGAAACTGAAACTAAATAAGTACGGTACAAGGGAGGTCACAAAGTTTGGATGTTAGAGCCAAATACATAGTTCCGATGTCAAAGTCTAGCAAAAGTGGAACAAATACAAGTACATAATCCGAATAGTCAGGGCTACACAAAAGTAGGGCTACATCCGTACATACTATCCGAAGTCACATCTATGTAGGTCAGTCTACTCATCCACTGGTCAGAAAGGACGCCACTGCACAAGTCAACTATCCCGCAAAATCGACACACTAGTGTCATCTGTACCTAGGGACTGAGCTATCAGTAACACATCACGGGGCCGCACCGCGACGGAGCAAGGCCCTCACTCGGGCAAATGCACGACGCACAACACGTCTAACATCCCTAGCCTGGATCACTCCGCCCCCGCGGATCCCCAAACCGAGAACCCTCTCGCGACTCCTCCTCTCAATCCTGTGGAGTCGAGCTCTAGTCCTCCTAGCAACAGTAGTCCTCATCTCAGCCTGGATCCTCAAGCGCGCCTCGCGCTCCTCCACTATCACCCTCCTCGCCTCGTTAAGTCGGGCCTCCGCGGAAAGTAAGTCTCGGGTCATGAACTGCACGACATAGGCGTGCTCAGCGCCCGACACCGGGGGTAGGTCCAGTGGTGGGGGTGGCATAACAGGGGCAGGAGCAGGAGCAGGGGTAGGGTCACGCTCCTCCTCACTAGAAGTATCCTCCTCGGGGTCATCATCTGAAGAAGTGGGGCTCAATGACTGTGGAGAGGGTGGGGGTGACATAACACGGTCCTCACCGGGTCGCACACTCTCCTCATCAGTGGCCACAGGGGAGGGGGTAACAGGCTCAGGCTCCATAAAGGGCTCCTCCTCGGGATCCTCATCATCAGTATCCCCTAATATCGTAATCCAGGGGCCCAGCTCAGGGTCAGCATCAGTATCCTAAACAGGGTCCTCAGTCTCTCTCAGTAGTGCCTCATCATGCTCCCTCTCATAGGCCTCAGGGTCTGGTATATCCTCCATCTACACAAGGGAAATAAGCTAGGTTACTAACCAAAAAGAAGGGTTTAAGAAGTAGTTCCCTCACGGGCCTTAGAAGTCAGGGCTACATCCGATAACCCGACTGTGAACTCGATGAGAGCTCTAGGTATTAATGGGATTATTATTAGTGTTATATTATTCGTATTATTATGGTTGCTTCCCTAAGTTACTATCGTTTCTGAGTACTGTAACCTTCTCTCTGATACCATTTCTGTGGCGCCCCCAGATCCGGGGTCGGAGATCTAGGCGCTCACGGTCCATTTTCCATTCATAACATACTTGTTCTTGCACATAATATAAATAAACAGCCATCGACCCCACAATAAACTCACACCACACACACACACACACATATAGGTTAGAGTCTCAGAAACGTCATACATTTGATTAAGCAAAAGTAAAAGTTTTAGAGTTATTACAGACCGAATTAAATAGCATTTATGCTACCAGCAACACTTCGATATGAAGCGAAGTTGGCGGCTTGAAAGTTTGTTACGGTACACTGCCTTGCACAGGTCATACTTATAGATAAAACGTACTAACAAAAGTTGCCGACCAATCCGGCTAATGGGGCCTACCGGTGGAATCTCAACTGCAGCCTGGGGTCTAGTCATCTGCTTTCGGACAGTCTGACAGGTTCTTGCCATTTCTCTTAGCTGTTGTGTTTGTAAAATTTGAAAACAAGCAAGAGTGAGCAACTATAGCTCAGCAAGAATATAGGTATAAGATAAGTAATATGGCATTTCATATGTATAACAGTCATTAAACTCGTTATATCAATCAGTTATAAAATCACTTGTCATTATTGGTAAATTTCAAAGGTGCACCAGCACGTGCCCTTGTTTTCAAAATAACCTTGCAGTTCTAGCTACTGCATAAAGTCAACATCTTTCTCATCAAAATAGGACACTATCGGCAACTGGCACATAGGCCTAAGATGCAGTGTCAAAGTATTTTTCCAAAGTGGAGGAATGGGACTTAAAGAAAACATAAAACCTGACAGGGATTGACGATGATCAGTCGCCACATCCGAGTCCAATAATCCGCGGGTCTTCTCTACCGGTAGAAGGATAGAAACTACATCCGTAACTATCCCCGAGTGAAAACTACATCCGTAATCACCCTCGATGAAAACTACATCCGTAATCATCCTTCGGCAACACCTGGGCCGGAATAATAAGTGATGGACCGCCTGGCTCACGGCCGCTTACACATCCCGGGAATCGTTCGTCAACGGTTCCCACACCTGCCAAAGTCCCTTTTTCTTTTTCTTTTAAAAACCAGATTTTGATTGAAAACAGAGTAGTTGTGGTTCGACATCAGTCGACCGATAATTCTTGAAATCATACAAGAAGCAGAACCTGACCGGGGGTTTTCGAAAATGTTTCGAGTTCGAAAAAGTTCGAGTTTGAAAGTATTAAAAGGGTATCTTGGATTAACTTTGTTTTTAAAATAGTGAACAATAATTATTAAATGATATTTTAAGATTTAATATTAACAATTAATAAAATAATTATTTAATAAAATAAACTTTTAATCCAAGATAGGGTTTCGAGTATTTACGAAGATATAATAATAGTTATTTGAATATACGATACCACCCGAATGACCCTTCGGGTTTTCGCAATATAGATACGATATAATAATATACCGCTCCCCGGTCAATAGTATATACGGACCGCTACGACCTCTATTGCTAGAGTCGTTGTCCGAAGAAAATATTCCAATCTAAGTTCAAGGGGTAAAAGCATACATGTACTTGTTCAATCTCAATTGCATCAATACTTCGATAAACATAGCATTTGATATAATTTGGAAAACTACAAACACAACAGTGAAAATCCTTGTATAGGGATAAGTTTTGAAAAGTAAACTTGCCTTGGTTTGGTTGGGGTGGTCGAGCGTGCGAATTCGAACGATCTATACATAAACAATAATCGTTCGTTAGTACCTTAACAATTTCTTTCTAATTACGGGGTTTTAAGGGGATACGAAATTAACTTAACGACTTCGTCTTATGACTCCCTAGCCCCTCTATAGGTCCATGTCATCACTCGATTACGCTCGTCACTTATTCGACTTAATTTAGTTACCACATTCGAACCATAACCATTACTCCTAGAATTATGCTCCACTAACGACTTTTTCCCTTGCGCGAAATTTACTCTAGCATTTTTATAAAATTCAAAAATTCGTATTTTAATCCAATTCTTTTTGGGTAGCCTTCACCACTGTATTTACTAGCTTCTCTAATTTTTCCATGATCCCAAATATTTTTTAAGGTGTTTAAACAAGGTTCACAAGGGGGTCACTTTATGCAGTCCATAGTCCAGAAACAAAAATCACTTCTCCGGCCATAACTAAATATCCACACATCACCTAGCTATGAATCTTACATATCCAGAAACTACATTCAATTATCTTTCCAACAATATAAGGTAGGACATCAGGGGACATCATTTGGGTGTTCAAAATCGTGTCACAATATAGGTCATTGCTCCTGGAAAAACTCAGCATGAACATACCACTTACATCAATCATTTTTCACAATTCCACCATACAACCAACACTTAATACACTCAAATCATGGTTCATAACACTCATGGTGATATATATACTATCCATAGTCATAAAAGTCATAATCTCAACATAAAAACTCAAGATCCAAGTCATCCAACACTTATACAACCAAGATTAGCTCATACATGCATGGATCTACTACCAAACATTATAAATACTACATAACCAAGAGGGTTTGTGATTTTTATACCTTCTTGAGCTCCTAGTGGCCTTGGGTAAGCTTCTCACAACTCAACAACACATTAGATGGTCTCCTATAACACTTATAATGCAAGATCTAAAGGAAGAACAAACTTGGTTACTATTCACCCAAACTTTAACAATTTATATCTTGGAATTGGATGGATGAAATGAAGTGAAATTGCTAGCATACCTTGATTAGATGATGTAGATGACCTAGGATTTATGGTGTGAATTATGAGTGATGGGAAATGGGGAAGAAGAATTTTTCTTCTCCCTTTTTTAGCTTAGGCCGAGAGCAATATCAAGGGGGGGGGGGAGAGTGTTTTTGTGTTTGATTTTGGTGTTGGGTGAATGAGTGGTATTAGATGAGGTTGATATGTATTATTGTGAGTATATGCATGGTACAACATAGGCATGGCTATAAGCATGGCTAGTGGTACTTCTTGTCTCCTCTTTTTGAAAAGCAAGCCAACTAGTTACTATTCCCCTTGCTATTTGGTTCATCTAGTTTGCTTTCCTAACTACTTAGTTGCATGAGCTTGCATGCAATACTACTCCTTGTATTATTATTCTCCCACCAATGCTTATTATCTAATCTTTAATTCGTATCGTATCTTAATTAATCTCTCGTAATAATATTTTGTCGCGTAGAGATTTCCCCTATAATTCCTTAAGTACTAATTGTGTAAATTCCTCTAATGTCCATAATTCCTTGTCATGATCCTTAATAAATCTTGTAACACTCTAATCATTCTCAAATCCCAAGTTTTATAAATCTCACTAACAATAAGACTCCTGCCTTCACAATCTCCCTTCTTATCTTACATAATGAATACAGCAACACAGTTTCTCAGACAATCAATTCTATTAATCACAGGGATGACCAGAAAGGTTCCATATTGACATTGCCACAAGATATTAAATAAAATAAAATATTACCAAAAATTAGGGTTCTTACACTGTGGGATATGGCTGTTTGAAAATTGGAAATGTTGTCATTGAAGATATCACTCTTGTAGATGGATTGAAGCACAACCTATTCAGTGTCAGCCAATTCAATGACAGGGATTCAAAGTTGATTTTGATATGATGGTTTGTAATATCTATCACAAGAAGGATGAAAGCCTTTCTTTGAAAGAAGTCAGAAAAGGAAGCTTGTTTGTTGCAGACTTAAATTCTGCTAAGAAAGACAAGATTTACTGTTTCTACAGTAAAGCATCTGTTGGTGAAAGCATGCTTTGGCACAAGCAGCTCTCCCATCTCAATTTCAAGAATATGAATATTCTGATGAAGAAAGAATTGGTGAGAGGACTACCTCAACAGGAATTCTGTCAAGAAGGACTTTGCGAGGACTATCAAATGGAAAAATTGAGAAGATCTGTGCACAAGTCAAAGCAAGTGAATACCAACACTGAGCCACTCAAATTGATTCATATGGATTTGTTTGGCCCAGTAAATGTTCAATCTCTTGTATGAAAGAGATATGCCTTGGTAATGGTGGATGATTACTCGAGGTACACTTGGGTAAAATTCTTGGAGTCAAAGGATGAAGCTGCTCAAGAAATCATTGATCACATAAGAGTTCTTGATAGAACCCCAAATGCAAAAGTTCAATATCTAAGAAGTGACAATGGTACTGAGTGATTGTCCAACAATTCTTCACTACCAGGACACCACAACAAAATGGAGTTGTAGAAAGGAAAAATAGAATTCTCATTGAAGCTGCGAGAACTATGTTGAATGATTCTAAATTACCAACATACTTCTGGGTAGAAGCTATTAATACAGCTTGCTACACACAGAACAGAACCTTGATCAGCAAGACTCGAAGAAACACTCCTTACTACCTGTTAACAGGAAAGAAACCAACTGTCAAATATTTTCATGTATTTGGAAGTAAGTGTTTCATGATGATTGATAACCATGAAAGAAAATAAAAGTTTGATGCTAAAGCTTATGAAGGCATTTTCATGGGATATGGATTAGAAAGGACTGCCTACAGAGTCTATGTCATTGATCACAAAGTCATTGAAGAAAGTGTGAATGTCACATTTGATGAAACCAAGTTTCCAGGATTGCAAGAGGATGGTCAAATGGAGCCTCTTAGATTTTGAAATCAAGGATACTTGGAAGAAGAAGAAGAAATTGTTGCTGAAGAACCTACTTGCACTCAGACCATTGAGTTTGAAAGAGATGGTGTCAACACCAATGATGCTACTCAAACTCCAGCTCAATCTCAAACTATAACAGCTAATCATCATAATGAGAATGACTCTGGAGATGTTGAAAAACATGATGGAGAAAACATCAATGGTGGAGAATCAACCCCTCAAGGAGGAGCTGAACAAGCAGATCAGGAAAGAAGCTTGCCTAGAGCTACCAAGTGGAATAGAGATCACACTAGCAATCTAATCATTGGTGATCCCACTACTGGTATCAGGACAAGAAGAAATGTTTCTACTGACAACATGTTTTCTTGCTTTCTATCACAAGCTGAGACAAAGTCAATTGGTGAAGCATTGTTGGATTCATATTGGGTGATAGCTATGCAAGAAGAGCTCAACCAATTTGAGAGAAACAATGTATGGAAGCTGGTCCCTAGACCAAAAGGGAAGTCAGTGGTTGACACAAAGTGGGTTTTCAGAAACAAGTTGGATGAAAGTGGAACAACCAAGCAAGTGAGAGCAAGTAACAACTAAACTCTCTCTCTCTAAGCATCAATGAGAGTCGACCCACTAAAACATAAATATTGACCGACGGCCACCCCCTCCCCCTATTTTCCGATCTTTCCTCCCTCTCCCTCTTTTCCGATCTCTCCTTCCCACTTCTTTCCTCTTCAAGCCTCCTCCCTCTTATCTTTCTAATCAGTCTCCGCCCCGCCGCATCGTCGCCCCGCCGCTCCGCCGCCAGCCGCCCGCCGCCCATCCGCTTTGCTTGCTTTCTAATTCAATAAAATCGAGTGTTGTTTAAACTCGAAGATTCCGGTTCCTCTAAGGATTGCTTGTTTTAGTTGATCTATGTTTTAATTCGGATCTAAGGTTTATGAGCCTTTTCCGATTGTAAGATCGATTTGTTTTTTGTTGTCTCACTTTGTGTGAGTTTGTCTCACCGCTTGTTTGTGTGAGTTCGCTTTTCTCTCACCGTTTGTGTGAGTTTTGGTGCTGGATTATATTATCTTGGAGGCTTGTACGGATAATATGGATAAACACTTTGATGAAGTGTTAGTGTGTTACACACTTAGGTCTGCGAATATTGTAGCTCGTTGCTTAGCGAGGGCGACATATTCTATGTCAGGTCTTTCGGAGTAGAATGTTTCTGCTCGAGATTGTATCATCTGTAACCTTGAGATATTTTAATGCAAGTACGATTTTATCAAAAAAAAAAAAAAAAGTTGGATGAAAGTGGAAATGTGACAAGAAACAAGGCAAAGATAGTAGCTAAAGGTTATTGTCAACAGGAAGGGATCAATTATGATGAGACATTTGCACCTGTTGCCAGACTTGAAGCTATCAGAATCTTTCTAGCCTATGCTGCACACTGTAACTTCAAGGTGTTCCAAATGGATGTCAAAAGCGCCTTTCTTAATGGAAAGTTAGAAGAGGAAGTGTATGTTGAACAGCCACCTAGATTTGAGAATGCTGAATTGTATGACTTTGTCTACAAGTTGTTCAAAGCACTTTATGGACCGAAGCAAGCCCCCAGAGCTTGGTATGAAACTCTCTCTACTTTTCTCATTGAGAATCAATTTTCAAGAGGTGTAGTGGATAAGACATTGTTCTACAAGCACCATGGCAAGGACATCATTTTGGTTCAGATTTATGTTGATGACATAATCTTTGGTTCTACAAATGAGAAGCTGTGTGAAAAGCTTTCATCTCTTATGAGGAACAAATATGAGATGAGCATGATGGGAGAACTGTAGATTTTCCTAGGTCTATAAATTCATCAAAAGGATGATGGCATCTTCATTTGTCAAGAAAAATATGTCAAGGAACTTCTCAAAAAGTTCAACTTGGAAGATGCATCACCTGCCAAGACACCTATCTTTCCTGCAACCAAACTGGATTTGGATCCTAAAGGAGAGAAAGTGGACTCTAGTACTGTTGCCCAGTAATTAACAATTGTAGAAGAGGGGTTGAATACAATTGTATAAGATTTTTGACTTAAACAGAAATAACACAATGAATCAATAACACCTTTATTAACTCTGATATAAAACTGTTACAAACTCTCTTAAGAAATCCTTATGTTCTTAAGAGCTGCTAGGTTACAAGATAACTCGTGTAAGCGATTACAATTATGTAAAACCTAAACTGTGTTTATATAACATATACAGCTACACTATCAATTACAAGATATTCTAAATCAATTACATATTACTCTGAATGCATATCTTGTATGATAGCTGCCTTCCTACAATTTAGCAACCGACATATCAATCTTTCTTGATCTCTGGTTTGATGAGAATCTTCACGTAATCCTGACCAGCTTCTAATCCTGATAACAACTTCCTACTGACGTTGTATTATTGATGACATCAGCATCAGTATTTGATCAGTAACAGTCCAGATCCTGATATCACTTGCATCAATATCTAACAATCTCCCCAAATTTGACTTAATGAAATAAAGCACAAATTCTTTGATTCAATGATGTCAAAAACTCAAAACAAAATTCTACAAGAAATCTTCAGGCTTAGTCTCAGAAATTCTCACAAAGAAATTACTTATCTGCAAGAAACTTGATAGTAACTCCTCTTCTTTTTCTCCCAGAATCTGAATCAGTCTTTTCTTCAGATTCTTGAGTTCTTTATTGTTCTTATCAATCTGATAGATACCAGCCCTGAGATTTTGAATTGAGATCCTTGGTAAGTCTAACTCTCCCAACAGTAAATATGCAAGATCTCTTCGACCAGGATTCAAAGACAACTGTTCTTGATACAATATCACTTCTTTAACAGCTGAACCCCTTTGCATTTCTACTTCTTGTCCTTCTGAATTCAAGTACATGGGAGTATAATTACCATCATACCTTGATCCTCCTTCTAGATATCTGGATTTGATTGTACTGAATATCATGGTACACCAGTTATGATAAACACTGGCTTCTGTATCAGGAATTCTTCTGTTCTCAAGCAAATAAAGAACATATTTAAGTTATTTTGTTGACTTGCACAATACATCATGAATAAACAGCTTCTTAACACTCTTGTCCTTCATGAAATACAACATCTTCTCTACTTTCTTAGAGTCCACATTGTAAGCAACAATTGAAATAGATTCAAGTTCCCAAAGATCATCAATAGTCAGTTCATCACCAAGTTTCTTAACAAGAAAATGTTGATCTGTCTGAGCTGTAGATTTTAATTCAGCATCTCTAAAACCAATACCATCTCTAGTGTTAGGTTCCATCCTTATCAGTTCAGATTGCATCCTAGTCCATCTTGGTAGAGATTTGTCAGACTCAGAAACTTTAGCTTTCTGGAGACCAGGAGTAATAGGAGGTGGTAAAACTATTCCAACAGATATAAAAATCCCTGGTCCAGTATATTTCATATCTTCAACATCTTTCCATTTTCTTCCTTTCTTCTTGGACTGTGGTTCACTAGGAATTTCCTCCTCAAAAAGTTTGTTAGAATCATACCATAAATCTTTATCAGATTCAAAGATTCTTTTCAAGTACTCATTTATTGCATTATCAACAATGTCATTTTCAGTTTTCTTGAATCTTCTTTCTTCTTCAAATTCCCTGAACCTTCTTTGATTGAACTCATCCGCCTCAAAGTTATGAGATTCAACAACAATTTTAAAAATTATTACTTCAAGATTCTTTAAGATTTCAGCATCACAAGCATCAATATCAGAAGTAACAACCTGAGTCATTTTAGGAACATTTTTCTGTGCTTTCACAATAGATTTTCTCTTTCTAGTTCTCAGCAAATTTTTTTCTTCAACTTATGTATTGACAGTTTCATCACGATCATTGAATTTGTTATCTAGAGCAATTTTAAGAAGAAGTGGAGTTTTCTTCTTTTTATCATCAGAAATTTCTTCAATTCTGATACCACTAGATCTTGTCTGCCTTATACTTGCTTGTACAGGTTTCCTTCCTCTGCCTCTATTTCTGCCTCCTCTGCCTCTTCCTCTTCTTGCAGCAGGAGCTTCTTTCTGTCTTTCAATTTCTTCAAGAATCTTCTTCTGTTCTTCTAAAAACTCTTCAGTACTCATGTCAGAATTTTCTTTAGAAACTAAGGCTAATGCCTCCCTATCATGATGTTGTTGAACTTTAACATCATTATGATAAATAATCTCACTTACACCTGCCTTAGAAACTATTTTCTTGAAGAGATGTGGAGCATCTTTTATGTCAGTAATGAACAAATCTTCATCTTCCTCAGGAATTGTTGGAAGTGTTTGATTTAGACCAGGTGCTCGAAATTGTTCTTCTGTCATGACTTGAGATTGTACCATTTTTCTCACTGTTCTCTTGCCAGATTTAGAAACATGAGGTGACTGCTTGATTTGAGTTTGAGATGTACTTTTCCTTATCACCAAAGCAGCATCAGAGGTTTCTACTTCATTTACCTGACCACCACCATCATTTCCAGAAGTATCATCATCCTTTCTTACAACTAGATTAGGTGTGCATTTGTTTTGTTGACTACCTTCTCCCCCTTTTTGACAACAGAACCCTCTTCAATAAAGAAAGATAAGATAAGCTTGAGAGTTTCATCAATAGTATCAACTTTAGAAGACAAAGTATCAACTTTAGTTTCCACAGTATCCATCCTTGTAGTGAAAGAAGTGCTTAAACATTGAAGCTGATGAGTAGTAGGAATTTCAGCATAATCCTTGAGAAACCGAGCATGAAACTTTTCATTGTCAGACTTGATAGTCTTGACTTCATCTTTCAATCCTTTTGCCAAAAGAGTAGAAGTCTTGAGAAGAGCCTTAAGCTCAGGAGTAGACATCCTAGTAGCAATATGACTGGAATGAAAAAGAGCATTATTGAAGTTCATCTCAGTAGTTCGCTGATTCCATTCAGTATCCCATTCATATCTCCTCATGGCTTGAGTATGTTCAGGAAGTTAAGAACTATACTCCCCTATGAACTCTTCTTGAGTAACAGACTGCATATACTTACTAGAAGATCCATGAGCAGATCCTAGACTTGCTTTGAGAACTACTTTCAGTTGGTTTGTGTCAAGATTATCATCAGCATCATCATCATCATCTGAGCTGTCATCAGCCTCAGGAATTTTATCATCCACATTATCTTCAGGATTCATAACACCTTTCAATTTTAGATCAACAGTAGATGGAACTGTTGGTTCCTGAAAACCTGTAGTGGGAATAGAAATATTTCCTAGATCTCTCTGTTCTTTTAAAGTGATCTCATCACTTCTCACAATGTTACCTAAGTTACTTTCAATAGTAACTACTACCTCTCTAGAAGTTTGTAACTTCTCACTCTTTTCTACCTCTCCTTTTGCCAGTACAAGAGACTGCCGCTCTTCACTCTTCTTTTTCTCTAATTGTTTACTCTCATTCTCACTAGAAAGGTTCTGGCTCAAAAAATTCAAAGAAATAAGAGGTGGCTGAGGAGAGTGGACTGAAGTTATACAAATAGAGGTGTCACTTGTATCAGGTCTATCTATAATCATACTATCAGTATTAAAAGAAGTAGAGATAGAAGTGTTACCTGATGAAGTAGTTAATGACTCCATTGGCCTTGCAGAAATCGGCTCGATAAGTGGAATATTTGGATTAGTGGTACTTGCATCAGGATTGACAGCTGCAAATAAAACATGACTTGCATCAGTATTTTCTACTGATGGTTCTTGTGTAGTCTGCGGTTATGAAGCTTCTTCAACACTTTGAGTCAAAGGTTCTTGTGTGCTTCCCTCAAATGCAGTGTCCTTAAGTATCTCATCACATTCAGCAATTTGTTTGTCATGAGCAGATTTATCTGTCAGACTTTGAACTAAGTCAAATTCAATTTCAGAAGCCCCTTGAGCAGTGTCAGGAAACTTCTTTGCAGATATGATTTTGCCTGCATCTTCACTTTGAGAAGATGGTTCTTGTGGGGCAGGAATATTCTTGTCTGCACTTTCCCTTTGAGAAAGTGGTTCTTGTGGGACTATTCCTTCAGCAATTTCTGCATCCACACTTTGAGTGGATGGTTCTTGTGTGACTAGATCCGTAGTAGCTGCTGAACTACTTTGAAGTTCAGGTTCTTGTGGGCTAGATCCTCTCAGAGGTGAAGTAGTCCTCTGTTTCTTCTGTCTATGAAAGACCTTTTCAGCAGCATCTTTCTTTTGGAGTGAGACATGCTTTAATCCAAGCTATGCATCAATTTTGTTTACATCATTCACAGACATCTAAATTATTCTTCTTTTTGGAGATGCAGGTGCACGAGAATCATAAATTTCAACAGTCTTCACAGGTGAAGTATCAGGAGTAGAGTTATCAGGATTTGTAGTTGAGTCAGGAATTGATGATACAACCGGATCCATAATGTTCTCTATATCATCATCAAGATTCTGTATCTCCAGAGGAATGAAGTATTTGCTCTTGTTAAGTAATCTCCTTCTCTTCTTTGGCTTTTCAGAAATAGCCATTTCTTTAGGAACAATAGCAGTGACTTCCTTTTTCTTCAAAGAAACTGATAAAGGCAATTTGTCATCATCAGAATCATAATCGGACTCAGAATCATTTTTCTGACTGAATTTCCTCTTCTCTCCTGCTTCCTTATACACCCCTATATCAATCAAAGATTGATCAATCTCAAACACAGATTTCTCCTTAGCCAGGACCCCTTGTTCACCCCCTTGTGACTTCTTTTGAGAGTGAGTTGGAGTGGAGAAATTCTTTGATCCTGATAGTCTTCCAGACACATCAGATGCCTTTTGTGAGACACCAGAGGTGGATGACTATTTGATAGAGTGTTTGGGTTGTGTGCTTTGGTTAGAAACATGATGGGTAGTTTCCTATCTCATAGCACCAGAAATAGGTCCAAGACCATCAGTAATAGATCCATAATGAGTAGACATTCTCTTTGACAAAAGAAGCCTGACCTCATTAGGAATAATAGGATTGCCTTCCAAGTTATTTACCTTATCAGATTTCTCCAAAGATTTAATATTGTTGTCAGAAATCTTAAAGATAGGCAAATTATCATCATTTTCAAATTCAACATTGGGACATAAATATGAAAATATCAATTGAAAGAATCTAATAAAACAGACATATCCACACTTCTCTATTTTTCTAGCATGAAATGCTTTCAAAAGAAATAATCCATAATCAAAAGGAGTTTCATAGATTAGAGAGTACCCAATTTGAACTGAAGCTGAAGGCAATGCATCAAAGTTAGAAACTTTATTCAGAAAACACCGACTGATAGTATCAAAGAAGAAATTCCATTCTTTCTTAAGCTTTGTTCTGTATAATTCCCCAAGCTTCATCGGTTGTCCTTTGATTCCAAGACTCTTTTCAAAATCAAGGAGTTTAGCATTAGAAACACTTTCTGCTAATTTGCCATTGAGAGATGGTAGTTGAAGAGCTTTTACTATCACCTCTGGAGTCACATTATATGTAGTACCATTGTACTCAAAGGACATGTATGGATTCTTTGTTGTCATTCCTTCACTAAAAACTGCTGTAGACCACACATGCATAACACTCTTGAAAGAAACCTTGGAAGGTTGTGTTAATGCATAGTTAATTGGACTTGAGGCCAAGAAATCTTGAATGATATGAAAACCATTCGTCAAGTCCTGATGATCAAGAACAACAACAAAATTGTTAGGTGCAAAAGTAACACCATTGATGACAACCTTACTGTTTGCAAACAATTGATTTTCCATTGTTTTTGTAATGGAGAGATTTTGTAATCTTGAGCAATTAGGGTTTATGTTCGCACAAAGTGAAAGAGACGATACAATACTGATACTTTGAAAATTAAAGAATCAATTTAGAAAACTAAATTGATTTTAGACAAAACTAATGATATCTCAAAGACAGGTGTCAGTAATCGACTCGTGCACACATAAGTAATGGACCAAATTACGTGTAAGAGTAGTGATAACCGCACGCGACACGATTTACAAATTGTATGTATACACTCACGTGAGTACAACACACGCGCCCGCATTATTCGAGAAATAAGATTGTGATAATAAAATAAAACAAGGTAATTACTTTTAATTAAAGAAATTAAAACATCATAATTTAAAAAAATACCTGGTACCAACACCAGAATATGAACCGTTTGATATTCTCGTTCCACTCCTTTCTCTATTTAACACCTAGAGACTTGTCCACTTTCTTTTTAACCCTTCTTCTCTCCTGTAAACCAAAAGCTCTTCACAGAAAATATCTTAGCAAAGAGATGTCCAACCTTACCATTAAAGAAAAGAATCTCCATCTCGTTGAGAAGAGAGATATCTTCAGTTATACTCGTGAAGAGTTTGATTCCTTCAACTGGGAAAGACAACTTGAGACTTTGTGGTTGCAGATGGATGCTGGTCTCAAAGAAATCGAGAAAGAAAGGCCTGCAAAAGTGATTGACATCGATACTGCCCTCCAAGCAACATTGGCATGGCTTTCATCTAAGACATCCTCATCCAACTCCATCAACCATTGTTAATGAATATGTCACCAAAAATAACCTTATCCCAATCTACTTCCACCCAAACAAAGTGGCAAAGATGGGATCTGGGATGGCTACTAACAATGGAGTGGTTTGGACTTTATTTTTCCTGTTGAATAGATTAGTAGATAGAGAACAAAAAGATGTAATCTATGAATGTAATCTCTTTCTTATTATCAATGAAAAAACTTTGTTTCTCTAATCTTATTCATTGTTTTCTGCATTGAACTTGTTATTCAAATAATTAAATCAAAGAAATAATCATGAAAACTAATTAAAGTAATCACCTTATTAACAAGTTCAATAGTCACAAGTGTATCAGGAAAACAAAACAGAAAACGAAATACTTAGATACTGAAATACATTACTGATAAATGAAACGTCACATCAGTATTCGATGTTTGACTAGAGTCAGGATTGACTTTTTCATCAGGATTTGAAATGCACCAGGATTTGACGAGTATCAGTATTTGATCTTTCTCTGTTCTCATAAACTATCATAGTTTATCATTCCCAGTTCATTCACCAACTTTGTAAACGTAGCTTCAAGAAGTGGCTTGGTGAATATATCAGCTAGCTGTTGATCAGTTGGAACAAAGTGTAGCTCAATTGTCCCTTCCATAACTTGCTCTCTTATAAAATAATATCTGATACTGATATGCTTAGTAAGAGAATGTTGTACTAGATTTCCTGTCATAGCAATAGCACTTTGGTTATCACAATAAATAGGTATTTTTGAATATGACAAACCATAGTCCATTAGCTGATTTCTCATCCACATAATCTGAGCACAACAGCTTCCAGCAGCAATGTACTCAGCTTCTGTAGTTGATGTAGAGATAGACTTTTGCTTTTTACTAAACCAAGAAACAAGTCTTCCTCCAAGAAACTGACAACTGCCTGAAGTACTTTTTCTGTCTATTTTGCAGCCTGCAAAATCAGCATCTGAGTAACCACATAAATTAAAATCAGACTCCCTAGCATACCAAAGGCCAAGAGATGGAGTGCCTTTCAAGTATCTGAAAATCCTTTTGACTGCTATGAGATGTGGTTCTCTGGGATTTGCCTGAAATCTTGCACATAGACAAGTTGCATACATGATATCTGGTCTACTAGCAGTTATAGGGCTGAGCAAAACCGAACCGAAACCGAAAAACCGAACCGAAATGTTGAATTTCGGTTCGGTTTGGATTGTATTTTTCTGAAAATTTCGGTTATTTCGGTTTTTCGGTTTAAACCGAAATTTATTTCGGTTCGGTTCATTTTTTTAAAAAACTTCGGTTCAAACCGAAATAACCGAATTATATATATATTTTATTTATATTATATATGTATATGTTCATATTTTATATATATGCATGATTTAATTAATTCAAAATTAAGTTTAAATATTTAAATTGATAGTTTGTGTTTTATTTTGTTTTAATTGTTACATATTTTAATATATTTGCTATTAAAATTAATTTTAAAATTAAAAAAAATATTATATATATATATATTTTTAAATCGGTTTGGTTCGGTTTTGGCGAAATATTTCGGTTCGATTTTTCGGTTTTTCGGTTCGGTATCTACTGATAAATCGGTTTGGTTCGGTTTGGTAAAAATCAGATTTCGGTTATTCGGTTTTTGTTATTCGGTTCGGTTAAAAACCGAACCGACCGAATGATCACCCCTAAGCAGTTAGATACAAGAGCGAGCCAATCATACCTCTGTAGTTGGTTACATCTAACTCAGTACCTTGATTAGGATCAAGCTTGGTAGCTGTAGCTATGGGAGTTGATGCAGTAGAGCTGTCTTGCATGTTGAACTTCTTCAAGAGATTCTTTGTGCATTTTGACTGATTGATAAAAATCCCATCATCAGTCTGTTTAACTTGAAGACCTAAGAAATAGCTCATCTCTTCCATCATGCTCATTTGATATCTAGATTGCATTAGCTTTGAAAACTTCTCACACAATTTGGAGTTAGTTGACCCAAAAATGATATCATCAACATAAATTTGAACTAACAGCAAATCCTTACCATGATTCAAATAAAACAAGTTTTATCAATTGTACCTCTTTTGAATCCACTTTCCAGTAAGAATTTAGCCAATGTTTCATACCAGGCTCTCGGAGCTTGCTTTAGTCCATAAAGTGTTTTATCCAGTCTGTAGACATAATCTTGATGTTTTGTATCAATGAAGCCAGGAGGTTGTTCAACATAAACTTCCTCTTCTAATTCTCCATTGAGAAAAGCACTTTTCACATCCATCTGGAAAACTTTGAATTTCTTATGGGCTGCATATGCTAGAAAGATTTTGATGGCTTCCAATTTTGCAACAGGAGCAAATGTCTCATCATAATCTATTCCTTCCTGTTGAGAATATCCCTTTGCAACTAGTCTTGCTTTATTTCTGATAATGGTGCCATCTGAATCTGTCTTGTTTCTGAACACCCACTTTGTACCTATAATTGACCTTCCTTTTGGCCTTGGTACTAGTTTCCAGACTTCATTTCTTTCAAACTCATTAAGTTCTTCTTGCATAGCCATAACCCAATCAGCATCCTTGAGTGCATCTTCAACTTTATTAGGTTCCTCCTTTGATAGAAAGTTATGATAAAGACATTCATTTTGAGTTGCACTTCTGGTTTTCACACCTGCTTCAGGATTCCCAATAATTAAATCAGGAGTATGGCTTTTAGTCCATTTCCTTGCTGGTGGTAAATCATTCCTTGAATTTGATGCTCCCCCTGGATTGGTGTTATCTTCAAAAGAACTAGTATTGCTAGAAGCTCCCCCTGAGATATTGTTATCTCTTTCTGATCTATTGTCAGAATTGTGACTTGAATCTATTTCTGATGAATCTCCGCCTGATGTTTGATTTGATTCAGTGTTGATGGTCTCTTATTGTTGCTCCCCCTCAAAATTTGCATTACCATCAATAATTTATGCCTCATCAGGAATGATTGGATCGTCAGGATTTGATGGAGTATTAGTATCTGACAAGATTTCATCAGAATTCTTGGTAGCTTCATTTGCAAAAATCAAGTCGTCATGTAAGTCTTCAGCAATTCCTGTAATCTTCTTATCATCGAAAGATACATTTATAGACTCCATGACTATCTTTGTCCTTAGATTGTAGACTTTAAAGGCTCTTGACGATGGATAGCCAATAAAGATGCCCTCATCAGCTTTAGTCTCGAATTTTCCAAGTTGTTCAAGATGAGGTCTTAGAACAAAGCACTTACAGCCAAATATATGAAAATGCTTCAGACTTGGCTTCTTTTCCTTGATCATCTGATAAGGAGTTACACCATGTATGTTGATCAGTGTAATGTTCTGAGTGTAGCATGCTGTGTTGACTGCTTCTGCCCAGAATTATGTAGGTAGTTTAGCTTCCTCCAACATAGTTCTACCAGCTTCAATAAGAGTTCTGTTCTTTCTTTCAACCACTCCATTTTGCTGGGGTGTGCCTGGAGCAGAGAATTGTTGAACTATTCCTTTGTATTTGCAGAACTCTTCCATTTCTGAATTCTTGAATTCAGTTCCATTATCACTTCTTAAAATCTTGACTTTATACTTTGTGCCAGTCTCAATGAGTCTTACATGGTCCAGAAGTATTTCAGTAGTTTCATCTTTTCTATGTAGAAAATACACTTAGGTAAATCTAGTATATTCATCAACAATAACTAGAGTGTACCTTTTCTTGTTGATGGACATTATATTGACTGCTCCAAAAAAGTCAAGGTGGAGCATGTGATATGGTTCATTAATTGAGGATTCTGTTTTACTCTTAAATGTTGTCCTTCTCTATTTAGCCTTCTAACAAGCATCACAGAGTCCATCTGGAGTATACAGTGCCTTTGGTAATCCTCTTACCAAATCTTTCTTTACCAACTCATTGATATTGTTGAAGTTGAGATGAGAGAGCTTCTTGTGCCAACTCCAACTTTCATCTACAGAAGCTTTACTGATGAGACATGTAGAGAGTCCATCAGTATTGGTATAGATGTTGGCTTCATAAATGTTATCATGTCTTTGACCAGTTAAAGCAACCTTCCCTGAAGTTTTGCTGATTACTTCAAAATGAGTATCATAGAAGTTGACATGATAACCTCTGTCTGTGATTTGACTAACACTTAGCAAATTGTGTTTGAGTCCTCTCACCAGAGCTACTTTTTCAACGATGACATTTCCTATGATTATATTGCCATATCTCAATGTTTGTCCAATGTTGCCATCTCCATAAGACATAGTTGGGCCAGCCTTTTCCTCAAATTCTGATAGCAAGGTTTTGCTCCAGTCATGTGCACAGAACATCCACTGTCCATGACTAACACATTTTTCGTTTTACCCTGCAATCAGAACCACAAAGAACTCAGTTAGAATTTTTAAGAACCCACGCTTGTTGGGTTCTCTTTTCATGCAACTTAACATTTTTAGCAGCAGAAGACTTTTTAGCAAAAACAGCTTCTTCAGGATTGATTCCATCAGAATTTACCCTGTTCTTATCAGATATTACAAATGCATGCTTAGAATTCAAATTCTTTGTTTTACCAAAATTTGCGCTTTTATTAAACTTAGGCAAAGGCTCATAATAATTGTAGTACAAATTATGATATTCTTCCCATGTATATATAGAATGCCATACACTGCCACAGTGGAAACAAGGATTCTGTGGTTTATAAAATACTGATTTATTCCTAATGTCAGACTTAGGAACTATAGTAGCCTTCTTTTTACTCCTCCTGCAATCCATAGCAAGATGATTAGAGTTACCATAGTTAAAACATACTTTCCTTGGTGCATTTGGAATATACTTATAATTATTCTCCTTGTTTATTCCAACTTTACCATTCCTGTTTCTTTTGACATTTGGGACTTTCTTCCTATCTGTCACTTGACAGATTTTGTCCCTCAATTATTTCTTAGACAAAAGACCTACATTTTTTTTCTTGACAGTTCTAGTCTCAGAATAATGTGTAGAAGTGGATCCCTTTTCTGAAGTAGATTTGGGATTTTCTGGATACACATAATTAATAGGTTTTAACTTACTTTTAGTACTGTCTGTAACATATCTGTAGGTTTTTGGATTTGTTGACTCATTAACAACAACTCTTCCTGGTTTTGTTGTTTCATCAGTAACAACCTTACCCTTATTCTTTTTCTCATTCTCTGGATTATATCCTAGACACTCTTTCCAATTTTTATCAGTGATAATATCATGAGTTTTCTTTCTAGAGTGTGTCCAGGTTTTGAGTTTTTCGTTAGCATCCTCAAGTTCTTTTTCAAGTTCAGTACATTTAAACTCCATCTCTAGTTTCATGTGTTTAGCATTATCACATTCTGCTTGTATCTCATGCAAGAAAAGTAACTCAGATTCCAGATGATCATTTCTCTTAGCCACCTCTGCCACTTCGGATTTTATTCTAGCATTTTCAAGAGACTGACTCCTAAAACTAATATGCAGAGATTTTAGAAATGATCTTAACTCAGAGGTAATATTAGTATCAAAATTAAACAAAGTTTCAGATACCTTATTTTCAGCAGCAGCAGTCCCATCAGTATTAGCCATCAAAGCATAATTCACTTTTTCTTCTTTAGAGTCAGATGATGAGTCCATCCAATCCTTGCTTGATGAGATGATAGCTTTAGATTTGGTCTTCTTGCACTCAGTTGCAAAGTGACCCATTCCATCACAGTTGTAGCATCTAACTTTTGACTTGTCAAATTTACTGCTTTTGTCTTCTTTCTTCTTGTACCTATCTTTGTCAGCATTGAAGGTTTTCTTCTGGAACTTCCCTTGCTTCCTAGCCTTTCTGAACTTCATCTTCTTGAAGCCCTTGACTATCATAGAAACCATCTCCATCATATCGGAATCAGTAGAGTCATCATCAGTATCAGAATCAGACTTAACATCAGTATCTGATGATGAGTCATCAGGAATTGACTCTACAACTCTACTCTTTCTGCTAGAAACCTCCTCAGATTTTCCCTTTGATTTTGATTCCATATTCAAAGCAACAGATTTTGCCTTGACATTCTTCTTATTCTTTCCTTGTTGAACCTCAAGATCATAGGTTCTTAGCATCCCATAAACTTCATCAAGAGACAGCATCTTCAGATCATACTGATGCCTTATGATTGAAGCTTTAGTATCCTACTCCTCAGTCAGAGCTCTTAGAAACTTGGTATTCGAATCCTCTGGATCATACTCTTTGCCAACTAGAGATAGATTGTTCAGCAGTGTCAGAAATCTATCATACATATCAATGAGGCTTTCATCAAATTTAGCGTCAAAGTGCTCATACTCCTGAATCAACAGAGCCCTTCTGTTTCTTTTGATAGATTCAGTGCCTTGGCATTGAGTTTCCAAGGTATCCCAAATTTCCTTTGCAGTCTTGCATGCTATTACCCTATTTGACATGACATTATCAAGACTGTTATGCAAAATATTCTTTACCTTTGCATCTTTGAGCATGAGCCTTTTCTTCTGGAGTCCATTCACTCTTTGCCTTGATGACATAGTGTTCAGCAATAGTCTCTGTTCTTGCAACTAATTTTGTTGGAAGAAATGGTCCATCATTAATTCTATCGAGATAGTCTGGATCAGTTGCTTCCAGATACATCAACATTTTCACCTTCCATGTTGGATAATCAGTTTTCTTGAGAATGGGAATCTTGATACTTTCATACTTGCTTGTCAACATCTTTAGATCGTTTCTGATTAAAATTAATCAGTTAGCTCCGATACCAATTGTTGCCCAGTAATTAACAATTGTAGAAGAGGGGTTGAATACAATTGTATAAGATTTTCGACTTAAACAGAAATAACACAAGTATGAATCAATAACAACTTTTTTAACTCTGATATAAAACTGTTACAAACTCTCTTAAGAAATCCTTATGTTCTTAAGAGCTGCTAGGTTACAAGATAACTCGTGTAAGCGATTACAATTATGTAAAACCTAAACTGTGTTTATATAACATATACAGCTACACTATCAATTACATGATATTCTAAATCAATTACATATTACTCTGAATGCATATCTTGTATGATAGCTGCCTTCCTACAATTTAGCAACCGACATATCAATCTTCCTTGATCTCTGGTCTGATGAGAATCTTCACGTAATCCTGACCAGCTTCTAATCCTGATAACAACTTCCTACTGACGTTGTATTACTGATGATGTCAGCATTAGTATCTGATCAGTAACAGTCCAGATCCTGATTTCACTTGAATCAATATCTAACAAGTACCTACAGAGGCATGGTGGGATCCTTGCTATATTTAACTGCTAGTAGACCAGACATCATGTTTGCTACATGTCTTTGTGCAAGGTTTCAGGCTGATCCAAAAGAGTCAAAGTTTATTGAATCAAAAAAATCTTTAGATATCTCAAAGGCACTCCAAGCTTAGGCCTTTGGTATCCTAAAGATACTGGATTTGATCTGATAGGATATTCTGATTCAGACTATGCTGGATGCAAGATTGACAGGAAAAGTACAACAGAAAGCTGTCAATTTCTTGGTGGAAGATTAGTGTCATGGTTTAGCAAGAAGTAGCATTCTGTATCTACTTCAACTGCAAAAGCTAAATACATTGCAGCTGGAAGTTACTGTGCTCAAATTGTTTGGATGAAGAATCAGTTACTGGATTATGGTTTAGAGTTGTCCAATATCCCTATTTATTGTGATAACACTAGTGCCATAGCCATTTCAGACAACCCAGTTCAACACTCCAGGATAAAGCATATTGATATCAGATATCATTTCGTAAGGGAGCATGTTGAAAAGGGAACTGTGAAGCTGGTTTATGTCCCAACAGAAAAGTAACTTACAGACATCTTCACGAAGCCACTAGATGAAGCAACCTTCAACAGGTTGGTAAGTGAATTGGGAATGCTAAATCTGGTATGTTAACTTACTAGTTTTTACATTTTCAATGTGGTAAAATCATAGCTTGTGATTATAGCTTTCAGTGTTATTGTCATGAGAAGTTACTGTCTTATGTGCTACTTGTTTATTGATAGCATGTTTGCTATGACTATGCTAAATTCAAATTACATGCTTGTTTCAATTTATGTAATGAGTAGTCACGTGACATTAACTTAAATCATACGCGTGCCAGTGATAATTAGTCGTGTCATTTGAAATGACCCCGGGTATTTGTCAGCCTTTTTATTTTAAAGTTAATTACTTTATTAAAAGGAAGCGTATGGGAAAACGTAGAGTCACCTAGGGTCCTATAAAATGAACACGAGACTAAGATCATTTCTTACACAATCACTCACGCCTTGAGAAGGAGGACATAACTCAATAATGGAGAACAAAGATGTCATTTCCCAGGAGCCAAAAATCTGGTGCGAGCCAGGGCACGAAGAAGAAATCGATGAGCTCTTCAAAGTTATGGATGAAGTGCTGGAAGAAGAATTGGCAGAGAAAGAGAAGGCTGTCAAGGAAAAGGTCGAGGAGAACATTGAGGCCTAGTTGAAGATGTTAGTCTTCGTCGAAGCACTCCTATAGGCAGAAGGGTTGACTGATGAAATAGTTCATGTGGAACTGTATGAACTTGTTTCGGATGATGAATAAAATGTGTAATTTTGATTATTAATAAAAGAATCTTTTCATCTTCTGTACTGTTCATACTTTTTCTGCTAGATTCCTTTGCTTGGTTATCTGCTGGTTAATGCATGTATGCATGTGTGTCTGTATGTGTGTCTGTGTGGATGTGTGCTTGTTTTAATGAATATGTGCTCAAATCGATTAATATGCTAATTAGTAATTTTATTTTAAGCAATAGGCAAAATCGATTAAAATTCATGATACAAATTATTTCCGCACAAGTTGCTGTCATTAAGTGAAGATGTTGTCACGATGTGCCTTGATAGCAAGTTCCTTAAATAGCAAAGGAAAAAGTTTTTGTCATGAAATTTAAAGGAGATTGTATAAATTACTTAATGGTGATAGCACGTTATTGCGCCGATGTTACTGTCAAACAAAACCTGCTGTCACCCTTTCCAAATTACTAATGAATTTTTTACAACACACAGGTTACTGCCAAGTTAGTGGACTGATTTAATTGGGATATTACTTCCACGATTTACAGCCACTAAAAAGTAACTGTCCACGACACCACGTGATTGATTAATGGGTTAAGACAAGGTCACTTTCCCCTTTCTCAGTAAAACATTTGCTATTCTCATATAAGCAACTGTCAAACACACAAAAACATAACTTTCAACAGAACACCTTTCTCTCAAAAGCTAAATCTTTCTCTCAAAACTCGAAACAAAAATGGCACCCAAACAATCCTCTTCTCAAACAAACTTTGTTGGTATTCTCACTGATGGAGATGCTGGTGAAGGTTTCAAAGGACTCGTGTCCTTCATCAACAAGTCCTATCTAGGTCATGCTATAACCTCTACTCCATCTTTGGACCTAGAAAGACTTGAAGAATTCTGGAAAACTGCCTATGTTCTAGGAGGTGCAGGCAAGGACACCATAAAATACAAAATTAAAGGAGTTACCTGCATTCTCATAATAAAAGGCATCAACGAAGCTTTGAGAACTAGACTGCAAGCAAAAGAATCATACAAGGAACTTGCAAGTGATAAACCCTGAAGAAGTTTTTCTTGAAAATTGGGTATTCTGGTCCTATTCTTGAAGAGGGTACATGAAAATGGTACTCAACTGGTGAAATGGACAGAAAGAACTTAAGGAAAGAATGGAGCATGATTCTTGATGTCATGGTGAAAGTTTTCTCAACTAAAACCACTGGTTGGAATGGTATTCCCTCCTACATCAAGAAACTCATTCACTCTCTGGTCGATGGATACAAAGTGGATGTTGGAAAGCTGCTTATGAGTCAACTTAAGTCAACTCTGAGCAAGAAGGTACATATCTATCCTTGCTTTCTCACAATGTGTTTAAATTCGTTATGTGGTATTGATGATAATGCATCTCTAACAATGGAGTGCAATGTTTTGAAAAGAAATACAAACACATCACTCAATTCACAGAATTTAAATGAGCATATTCCACTCTATATTTGGATTTAGGATCCCACAGTTCTATATTTATGGCAACTTAACAGAAAGCAGTACATGCAGTAAATAAGCTAAAAAAACTGGTGATCGCGTCACAACAGAACTGAAATGACTGAAAGGAAACAAATATATACATAGTGCTGCAAGATACATCATCTGGGTCACATCGATAGTAACAAAAAAAGATATTTACTATCATTGCACTAGTACAAAACTGGCCATTTACGTCGCACATAAAGGAAGGCGACGTATATAATACTTTATACATTGCATTTTTAAAAGAGCGACGTATATAACCCATTTGAGATGACTTTTTACGTCGGTTCGATAAAAAGCCGACATATATGATAATATTATACGTCGGTTGAGGAAATGGCGACGTAGATAATTCTATTATATACGTCGGTTGAGGAAAAGGCGACGTATATAATACTATTATATACGTCGGTTGAGGAAAAGGCGACGTATATAATTCTATTATATACGTCGGTTGAAAAAAAGGTGACTTATATAATACTATTATATACGTCAGTTTTTTTATCTACATATAAAATTCTCTTTTGCGTCGCCTTTTCTTCCCTCGATGTATAAAGTTTCATTTTTTACATTGCTTTTTATATAACCGACGTATAAAACCTTAAAAAAAATGTAATTTAATTAAAAACGTACTTGGTCTTCAGTTGTTGCCCTAAATATTACACTCTTAGTTCTTCCCAATTAAACTATGTTCTTCCCCAATTAAACTCACAGTTCAAGCATTCCAAACACCACCCACGTACTGTTATTCATAATTCAAAGGTCCCTCTCTCAATTATACACACACCAATACATACAGCCAGCCGTCTCACTCTTCAGCTCTCCTCAATCCCCAATCTCTCTCTCTCTCTCTCCCCTCCAAACCCCCAAATTCAAATACCTATAGATAGCCCTAATTAAAACTCTGTATCCATAGATATACATTGATATAATTCGCTGCAGAAGGGAAATTGGAGCATCTGTTATCTTATTGGAGTATCTGTTTATTGATAAATTGGAAAAAATTTTGCGGGTAAAGAATATATCTAGGTCTGGTATGTGTATATGAGTTTTTGTATGTATATATAAGTTTATGTTTGTATATCTGAGTTTTTGTATGTTGGTATATCGAGTTTTTCTTGATTATGAATTGAGTAATTAAGTTTTGCTTAGGAACATACAAGTAGGGGAAAAAAAATCTTGTAGTAGTATTTTTGATTCAAGACTCCTGAGAAGTAAAGTGCAATATGTAAAGTCGATTACAAACGCTATCGATTATAACCATATAAGAACTATATTTGTTTCGGTCCCAACTTAATCTTTTGTAATCGATTTGCCAAATATTTATATTTAGGGTTATATTGATTCATTTGATTGATAATTACAAAAGTATTCAGAAATTTAGTGAGATTTGATTGATTCCATATGTATTTGTTTATTTAAATGATTGAAATAGATCAAGGTGTGTGTTGGATATGGATCGGAATGGAAACTACAAAGAAGAAAGCAGTTAAGGCATTTTATAAGGATTATGGTTGTCCAGGCTTGAGGAGTTACCGAAAGACATATGCTCAATGCTTGAACTTGTTTTCATCCTTAAGAGAGAAGGGAACTCATGTGCATCAGTGGTGGTGAATGACTGAATGGTAATAATTAACCAACTCGTTTTATGTCGATATTTTACAAATTTTACTTGCTCGATGTTGTTGTTTTTACATGATTGATTGATGTATATTAAATGTACATATGTCATTATCCCTCATATGCTAAGATGTCTATTGTATGAACGATACTTGTAAGAAATGTTTCATGGGCTTCGTGTCTTCTGTTATTCAACTAGTTCAACTAGTTTATAACTATTCATCATATGTCTATCAATGTACGGATTTTCAGTGCTAGTTTTACACTTCCTATGCATAGTACTTTAGTAGTATCATTTCATTTTGTTGACTTAAATATTGGAGTTGGCCAAAGTTGTGATATAGGAGTTGGTCATTTTGTTGACTTGAATTTGTCACTGAGCACCGGGTAGTGGGTCTGCTACTCAGGGTGAAATCTCAGGGTATTGGATGTCTAATCACTTTTTTTATTTCACACTTATTATGCGTAGTTCTCATGTAATGTATTATTTCCTACCACTGAACCATACCGTGTTATTCTTGGTGAAGTGAGAGATAAATTGTATTATACTCGTGAACGTTCTCGTCATTTATTATCACATGGAAACCCTGACATTCCAGAGGAGGCAACATACACTGATATTAACCAGGTATCCTTATTTTGTTTTTTGGTTTTTTAATCACAACCTGAAGTTTTGATTAAGTGCAGCTTAAAATGAATATATACACAACTCCTCCAGTTATTAAGGATTCTATATATGTAGATATATTAGTGTGTGCAAGATTGTCTAGGTTCAATTTTTTACGAGATCACAATTTCTTTTGTTAGATCTCAATTTACATTTGGGACAGTAAAATTGATTATAGTGTGTATGTAATAATTGTAAACATTTCTAGCAGTTGATGAATTTGCAGCTCATTATGATTACCTTATAATAAGTAGTATAATAATATATTGAAAGGTGTTTTTTTCACCATTTACAGCATTAATCCCAATCGAATCTAGTTAAAAGGAAGCAATTCTTTTCTTTTAGATGACAATTCCAGGTAAAAGCTTGTCCTTTCTTTGTCATAAATTGTTATATAACATTACCATTTCTTACAAGTTAAAAGTAAAGATATGTTGTCCTCAAATAATTCTAAATTGGGCATGTACTGGTACATGGCACACAATACGAATGCCTTATTTAAAGTAATTGGTAGTTTAGGATTGTATATGTAGAGAATGATCGCTGCACATTTTGAGCACAGTTCATTTGCATTTTATACAACTTCCGCAACATTTTATAACTGTCATTTATCGTGCATCCTTCCTTAGTTTTCCTATCATCAACACTCTGAGCAGTGTTATTGCTGGTAATAAGGTGTTGTAACTTTGTAGCTGTTAATATGTCCCAGTGGGTGTGTAAAGGGAAAGGTTCGTATAAGAGACATATATGCAACAGTTGCTCGTATAGCCTTGAACTTGCAGAATTGAGAGTTAACCATAAACTCTTGGAGGATGTTTCACAAGTGGATATACCAAATGAATCAATGAGCAATGCTTATGATAACTGTTATCATAAGCATCTTTGTTAACATTGCATCTTTGTGAAAGAGGTACACTCTTGAGCCTTTGATTTTCTTTCTGTTGCTACTTCAAAGTGGCCATACTATTAGGAATAATTCATGAGTTGTGATGTTAAGAATAGAATTTTACTTATACTTCTTGTATATCCTGATCTTATAAAGGATTTAGCACTTTGTATAGGAGATATGTGTTAGACAGTAATCTGTAGAATTAAGTCAGGAACAGTGCATCGAGTACTACATGTCAGGAACTGAGATTAAATCCTGATACATCAAGTCAAATACTGATCAAGTATTGATGGGATGGTCAGATCCTGATGCAATATGGAATCCTGATATCAGTCATGTTACTGATGATGTCATTATGGATGCTACAGAAACTGGCAAGTGCTATAAAACAGGATCTTTGTTTGAGGAACAAGCAAGAAGATATTATGAAGGAAAGAATTTTCTATTGATGGAAACTATCAACTGGACGGTAGAACATTGTCATGTATAGATTATCTTTCTATGATTAGTTGATAGGTAGCATTATAAATACTCTCTCTATATCATTATAAAAAAGAGTACGTGAGTTTAGCAATTGAGTTCGTGTGCGTAGCTCTGCATAAGGTTTGTATTCGAGAGTTCAAAACAAACAGAGAGAGATTTGTATTGTCAGTAGCTGCTAAAGGTATTTGTACACCTTTGGTAGAGTTTGTATTTGATCTTATTAATACAAACAGTTTGATTCATTCGTTTGTTCTTGTTTATCTAATCAAGAAAAAAATCAGACACGATTATATAACTTGTATTCAACCCCCCCTTCTACAAGTTATTCGAGTTAACAATTGGTATCAGAGCAGGTTGGTTTCGAATAATCATAAAGATCTGCAATCATGTCTGGTTACAAGGATGGGAATACTAAGATTCATATGCTCAAGAGAAACGAATATACTCTATGGGAAGTAAAGATGTTGCATCATCTGGAAGCAACAGATCCTGATTATCTTGACATAATCAGAGATAGACCTTTTGTTCCAACAAAGGTTGTTAGACAAGCAACTGTTGATGGTCAAGTTGTTCCAGAACATACAGCAGAGAAGCCTAAATCTGAATGGTCAGATAAGGACAAGGAGAATGTTCTTAAAGATGCTAAAGTGAGAAACATATTATTCAACAGTCTTGATTCTGTTCTCACTAACTATGTTCTCTCTTGTAAAACTGCTAAGGTTATATGGGACAATCTTAAGGTTCACTATGAAGGAACTAAGCCTATCAGGAAGAACATGAGGACACTACTTATACAACAGTATGAGTACTTTGAATCCAAGTCTGGTGAGTCACTTACTGATACCTTTGATATGTTTACAAAACTCATCAATGAGATGGCCATGCATGGTAAATATTATGACTTGGAGGATATGAATACTAAGTTCATGAAAGCCTTGCCTGATTTCTACAATTAGAAAATATCTGCAATTGAGGAAGCTAATGATCTGGATGAGATATCATTAGGGGCAGTGTATGGAAAGCTGAGGGGTATGAACTTGACAAGCAGTAGAAGAAGAGCAGGAGTGAAGGAAAGATGAAGACTGTTGCACTTACTGCTCAATCTGAATCAAAGAAGCTTCCAGAGGAACAGCATGAAGAGCCTGTTGTAAAGAACTCAAGGAAGAAGAAAAGTAAAGAAAGTTCTGAGTCAGAGACTACTGATATAGACTCTGACAACAGTGATTCTGAATCAGTGATGCAGGAACTCTTTGCTATGTTTGCTAAAGCTTTCAAAAAAGGAAGATTCAACAGGAGAAGATTTAGCAAAGGACCTTTTCAAAAGAAGGAGGAGAAGAAGAGTGACAAAGGCAAAAGTACAATTCTCAAGCTTGATAAGGCCAAGATCAAGTGCTTTAACTGCAGCGAGCTTAAACACTTTGCTAGTGAGTGTAAGAAACCTAGGAATTCAGGAAAGGGCAATGCACTTATGGTCACACAGAAGGATTGGGCAGATTCCAGTGATTCTGAAGAAGAATTGGATTATGACAACATTGCATTGATGGCAAATGTTTCAGACAAACCTGGATCTCCAAAGAAAACTTCTCCATCTTCTGTTAAGGTGTCACTTCATTCTCTTGATTCATTTGATAGCTTAAATTCTGATGAAATTAGATCTATCCATGCTGAGTTTAAAAATCTTATGACTAATTTTAGAATTCTTACTAGTGAAAGAGATGAACTTAAGGTTAAGAATGATAAATTAGTTGATAGAAATAATTTTCTTGAATCTGAGTTAATTCAAATGGAAGAATACAAGTTAAGTTCTGATAAAGCTAAACATGATTATATTGTTATTCTTGAGGCTTATGACTATGTCAGAAAAGAACTAGAGGAAGAGAGAGATGTGATTAAGACCATTAACAATTCTGGTAAAAAGACTATAGAAATCTTTGAAAGTGGAATTCGTGGTAAGGTTAATGGTTTAGGTTTTGATAAGGCTAGACAAGAAGAAAAAGTAGTTATTGTCAATGATGATAGGAAAGTAGAAGCTAGCACATCTAAATCTGAAGGTAAGAAAATTGTTTCTGAACCTAAACATGTTAAATTTGTTGATTCAAAAGGTACCCCTATTGTACACAAAAGAATTAACAATAGTAATTCAGATGAGAAAGTGTTAGAGAAACCTAAGAATGTAAACACAGGGTTTCTGTCTAAGTCTCAGTTGAAACAGAGATTAGATGGTCTTTCAGAGTCTAGCAAAATCAAAAGAAATAGGAATGGAAAAGAAGGTATTAACAAAGAGAATAATTACAAGAATGTACCTGATGCACCTAGGAAAAAAATGCTATAAGTGTGGAAATCATAATCATTTGGCCCTAGACTGCAATCAAAAACCTTCTTGGAAAACTGAGTTTAGATTCCCCAAGACTCAGAAAATTCAATACCAACCACAGAAAGCTTGTTATCATTGTGGTAGTTTACTTCATTCCATTTACATGTGTAGAGAATATCATGAACTATATTATGACTATTATTCTTTGAAATCTGAAACTCCTAGTCACAAACAGTTTGTGAAATTAGAGTCTAAGGTTGACTCTACAACAGGTAAAGTAAAAGCAAAATCTTCAAAGCCTGTTGTTTCAAAATCTAGTAAGAAAGGATCCAATCAAAGTTGGGTCCTAAAAAATTCTAACTAGTTACTTTTTGTTTGCAGGGCACAGGAAAGAAGCATTCAATTATCTTGGACAGTGGATGCTCTGGACATATGACTGGAAAGAAGTCCCTGCTTACAAAGTTTGAGAGAAAAGCTGGCCCAGTAATATCTTTTGGAGATGGCAACAAAGGAGAAACTCTGGGATATGGCTCAATTGTTTTGGGGAATGTCATCATAGAGAATGTAGCACTGGTTGAAGGCTTAAAACATACACTTTTAAGCATAAGTCAACTAGGTGATAAAGGTTACCAATCAATCTTTGACAGAGAAGGATGCAAAATCTTGAATATGCATAATGGAGACATTGTTTTAACTGGTCAAAGACATGGTAACATATATGAAGCCAGCTTAAGTGATACATCTAAAGGAATTGTTAGATGTCCCTACAGCAAAGCAACAAGTGATGAAAGCTGGAATTGGCACAAGAAACTCTCACATCTCAACTTCAAGAAGCTTAATCAACTTGTTAAGCACAATTTAGTGAGAGTCCTACCTCAGGCAAATTTTGTGCAAGATGGACTTTATGATGCTTGTCAGCTTGGAAAACAGAGAAGAACCACTTTCAAGAGCAAGACTGAAAATTCAATTACTGAACCATTTCACATGCTACATCTTGATCTGTTTGGTCCAGTAAACATTATGTCTATCAGCAAGAAAAGATATGCTCTAGTGATAGTGGACGATTTCACAAGGTTCACATGAGTGTTCTTTCTACACAAGAAGGATGAAGTTCCTCAGCAAATCATTGAACTTGTCAAGATTATTCAAAATAACTCTAAATACAAAGTCAAAGTACTTAGGAGTGACAATGGTACAGAATTCAAGAATTCTACAATGGAGGATTTTTGTGTAGACAATGGAATCACTCAACAGTTTTCTGCACCTGGTACACCTCAGCAAAATGGTGTAGTGGAAAGAAAGAACAGGACTCTCATAGAGGCAACAAGAACCATGCTTGCAGATGCAAAACTTCCAACCTATTTTTGGGCAGAGGCTATTAACACTGCATGTTTCACTCAAAACTATACCTTGGTAAATAGTCATGGAAAAACTCCCTATGAGATGATCAAAGGAAATAAACCAAGTGTGAAATACTTTCACATCTTTGGATACAAATGCTATGTCCTAAAAGTTCATCCAGAACAACTTGGAAAATTTGAAGCCAAATCGGATGAAGCAATCTTTCTTGGATATTCAGCATCAAAGGCCTTCAAGGTTTATAATCTCAGAACTCACATTGTTATGGAATCAATTCATGTTGTATTTGATGACAAGAAATTTGGAATTCTGGAAACTGATGAAAGCCATGACAAATTGGAATTTGAAAATCTGAAGAATTCTTAGATACTCTCTAGTGATGATGAAGGTTCTCCAGAAGGAATTTCTATTTCTTCTCAAAGGAATGCTACTATTGAGGGGGATCAAATGAATCAAGGAGAACACAGTGATCATCAGGAGCAGACTAGCTATTCGGAGTCTACTCCATCAGGAACTGATCTTTCAGAGACTACTGAGGAAAGATCAGTAACTAGCAGCAAAAAGGAATCTATTGATTCTATTGATCAAAGAGGAGTTTTTGAAGACAGAGAGATTTCTTCTACAAGAGATACCACTACCTTAGGGGGAGAATCTAGCATAGGCAATCTACCACCTGTTAGAAAATGGACAAAGGATCATACTGAAGATTTGATTATTGGTGATCTGAATAGTGGTGTTCGAACTAGAAGATCAATTCAAAATGAATGCTTGTATAGTTGTTTTCTCTCAAAGAATGAACCTTAGAAGGTTGAAGAAGCCTTACAGGATCCTGATTGGGTAATTGCAATGCAGGAGGAATTAAATGAGTTTGAGAGAAACAAAGTCTGGAAACTGGTACCAAGACCAAAAGACAGATCAATTGTTGGTGCAAAATGGGTTTTCAGAAACAAGCTAGATGAATCTGGTATGATTGTAAGAAACAAAGCAAGACTGGTGGCTAAGGGTTACTCTCAGGAAGAAGGCATTGATTATGATGAGACCTTTGCACCTGTAGAGAGATTGGAAGCAATCAGGATGTTTCTTGCATTTGCAGCTCATTCAAAATTCAAGGTATACCAGATGGATGTAAAGAGTGCTTTTCTAAATGGCAATCTTGATGAGGAAGTGTATGTGGAGCAATCACCTGGATTTGTTGATCCAAAGTTTCCAAATCATGTCTACAAACTTGACAAGGCACTTTATGGACTAAAGCAGGAACCAAGAGCATGGTATGAGACTTTGTCTAAATTTCTTCTTGAAAATGGCTTCACAAGAGGTACAATTGACAAAACTCTATTCTTTAGAAAGATAAAAGGTGAATTGCTTTTAGTTCAAGTTTATGTTGATTATATCATATTTGGCTCTACTAATGAAAAGTTGTGTGCTAAGTTCAGCAAGCTTATGCAGTCTAAGTATCAGATGAGCATGATGGGTGAATTAAATTATTTCTTAGGCTTGCAGGTCAAACAGACTGAGACTGGTATTTTCATTAATCAGTCAAAGTATATCAAAAATCTTTTAAGAAGGTTTGACTTTCAAGACTGTACAGTTGCAAAAACACCCATGGCAACAGCCACTAAACTAGACTCTGATCCTAAGGGAAAGAGTGTGGATAATACTAGTTATAGAGGCATGATAGGCTCATTGTTATATTTAACTGCAAGTAGACCAGATATAATGTTTTCTACCTATTTATGTGTTAGATTCCAAAGTGATCCTAAGGAATCTCATTTAATTGCTCTGAAGAGAATTTTTAGATATCTCAAAGGAACTCCAAATCTTGGTTTATGGTATCCTAGAGAATCTGACTTCTCCCTAATTGGCTATTCAGACTCTGATTATGCAGGGTGTAAAATAGACAGGAAAAGCACTACAGGTACATGTCAATTCTTGGGAAACAGACTGATTTCTTGGGCAAGCAAGAAGCAACAATCTGTCTCAACCTCAATTGCAGAAGCTGAGTACATAGCAGCAGGCAGTTGTTGTGCATAACTTCTTTGGATAAGAAATCAGTTGATGGATTATGGTATGACACTTAGTAATATTCCTATGTTTTATGATAATACTATTGCTATCAAAATTATAGAAAATCCAGTTCAACATTCAAGGACTAAGCACATTGATGTCAGGTATCATTTTATTAGAGAACATATTGAAAATGGTACTGTGGAACTTCACTTTGTTTCTACTGACAAACAGCTTGCAGATATTCTAACTAAACCACTTGATGAGACTACATTCAGTAGATTAGTAAGTGAGTTAGGAATGTTAAATTTCTAGATCTTTAACATCTGCAAAAGTAGCAAGGTATGTTGTTTTCAGCTTATAGACTTGATATTCTTGTCAAGATCTATATTTGATTGTTAAGTGCTTAAGCTGTAACATTGTACTTTGATAAATTTCAGTACGATAGACTTGTTAATAAACATCATTATCAGGATTGCTATCAGTATGCTGACGTCATCAGGATTTTATCGTCAGTATCAGGATTGTGAAATTTGTGTGTACTATTCTTTCAAATCCCGAAGTTCATTTTTTTTAGTGATCTAATTCTGAGTTTTGTTAAGTCTGTGTAAGCAAATTTTAATTCATTCGTACTGATAGTTTATATTGTTTTTCAGATCAGTCAATAAACAATCACAGACAAATCGATAATAAGAAATTGTATTTTCATTAATTGAAAGCATTACATACATGGAAATGAAATACAAATATCTTTTTGTTTAATTTCTACTGATAACCCTATTCTTGTCTAAAGTTGTTGCTGTTCTTAGTCTTCAAAGAGCTACTTCAGGACAAGGAGCATCTCAAGAGTCACTTTGATGATTACTCTTGGATTCCTTGTCTGGGCGACTTGAATGAGAGCAGCCGACTTGATTGTATAGCATCCCCATCAAGATCAACCTCAGACTCTCGGCCAAATTCTTCATCCTCAAGTTTTGAGGAGGTTAGAGGGTGATTGTATCCAACAGATGGATGTTCTAAGAGAAGATTCTGGACATTATATGGATTTACTCCAACCATGTCTAAAACGATGAGAAAAGTCATCTCTTCAAAGAGACGAATATTAAATCTTTGGTGTTCATCATCTGTGAGAAATCGAAAGATTGGGTTAAAGGTCATTGTATTTTGTGGAAGCTCTGTGATTACAGAGAGTTTTGTGTGTTTTTGGAGTTAAGAAAGGTAAAAGACATCAAGGGTTTATAAAGGAAAGAGTGAGAAACTGAATAGTCATTTTAAATATTCAATGTATCGGCGTATACATCTATGCGTATGACTGGTTCTTTCATATTTCCAAGATATTTTTGACAATCTAACAAGATTTTATTTTTGTTTAGATTATTAATGTTCTTTTCAGGTTAAATTCTAAAATTGCCACGTGGAACTCCATTTAATCTTTAGAATCAGGATGATAGTGATCAGGAAAACGAAAGTGATTTCATCAGGATTGATGATTATTTTTATTAATTTTTAATCACATTCAGAGTTGTGATTGTCTTGGTGAAAAAGATCACATTAGAAAATGAAGCTGATCAGTATTGATTTTATTTTGATTTTACCCTGATATATTTAATTGAAATCAATTTTGGATTTTATTTTCCAAAAATCGTGTGTAAACTGCATTTTTCAGGGACTGACACCTGTCAACCTACGTGTCAACGTGGGTTAGTGGGTCTGAAGGATTTTTGAATATATCTTTATTTTGAGACTCTGATTGTTTATTGCTAACTTCTAATTCGTATTTCCTAAAGCATAAACATTCATTCAAGTTCTCAAAATCACTAATCAATTTCAAGATTTCTCAAGTTCATTTCAGATCAAAAATGGCAGCTCAAAGAAGTCTACCTAAATCAGTAGCTTTCAAGTTTGGTGACTTTGATTTTATGATGAATAATCATGTTGCAGCAATCACCAGCAAGAAAGGAGTATCAGCTGATTTTCATCCTATGATGGATTTTATGGCTATTGGACCTTTGCATTATGCATTGACAGCATCTCCAGAAATAAATCAAGCTGCTGTTTCACAAGCTTGGGAGAATGCTTAGGTAATTGATTCTACTCAGAGTCAATCAGGTAAGATTGTTCTACACTTAGGACAAGATATTTATGACATTACTGAATCTGTTGTTAATTTAGTACTTCGCTTACCTGTTACTGATAATTATGCAAGTGAACCATCTGATGATGATGTAAGAACTATGTTGTCTACATTAGGTTATAGTGGACCTCTAGACAACATGAGCCAGTTAAATAGGTCTTTTCTTAGAAAGGAATGGTCTTTCTTCTTTGATCAAATTGCTAAATGTTTTACTGGCAAATGTAGTTCTTTTCAGCAAATTACTTCTGTTACTTCACATATTGCTTATAGTTTGCTTTATGACAGAGTAATTAACATTGGTCACATTATCTTAAGTCAGATGTGTATTAAACTTGGGTCAAGAGATCAAAACAGGAAAATGGTTTATTATCATAGATTTATGCAAATGTTTATTAACCATTTTATTCCTGATATTGAAGCTAGATTTGGTAGAGAACATTGTGTTTCTTCTTTTGTACAGCAAAAGAGAATTTTCTCTGACATTACAAAGAAGAACAATGAAAAGAATCTAGATGAAATACCTGCAATTCATTATCCACATCATGTTCAGGTAATTCTTACAACTCATCTTTCTACTCTCTATAATTCTTCTTTCTTTTGTGGTGAAATGACTCAGGAATCTCATTTGGAGGAGAACCCACCTGTGTCTACCTAAGTAGCCCAAAACATTATAGTCTCTGAAACAATTCAAGAACCAAATTTTGATCCATAGCCTATTGTTTCAAAGAAACCAACCTCTAGTGTTTCTCAAAAGACATCAGTTGTAAGGAAGAGAAGATTTGTTGTGTCAAGTACTAGTAGTAGTTCTAGTGAAGATGATGATAATATATCTCTTCCTGAGAGAGAAGAATTGAAGGCTGCAATTCAACTTTCTAAGCTAGGACAAAGAGATGAAGCACCTAGTCACAGCCAGGCTGCAGTCTCTCAAAAGGCTGTAGTACTTAAAAACGGAAAAAAGTTACTGGATACTGTCTCTCAAAAGACTGTGTCTATTGAAAAAGGATCTCATCCCAAGATCACTTCTGTGTCTACACCTCTTGAGTCTTCTCAGGATAAATCTTTTGCTCACTATACTAGGAGAACAAGGAGAAATATTCAATTGTCACCTACACACAAAGAGTCTAGTCCAACTAATATCATGCAGGTCTCCACAAATGAAGCTACAATCAAGTCAACAAATGACTATAGAGATCTTGATATTGATTCTTTATGGGAAACTACATTATCATACAGACTGGCTATGGGAGTTATTTCTATCAAAGTGAAGCTATCCAAGCCTGTTCTAGATTTTCTAGTTGAAAGAGTACCAAAACTTTTATTTCCTGAAGAATATGGACTTCTACATCAAAGACTTGACTTAATGAAGATGTATTTCTATGTATCTGTCAGAAGACAATTAGTCAATAAATTTGGACTCTCAAAGCATGTTGCACTTCAATCACTTCATGCATATTTATTTGACAAGGATGTCATTATTGAAGATGCTTCAGCTCAAGGTAAACAACAGGAGGAAGTAGATAGAGGAATGCAGTCAATAGAAGATACTATTGCACCAGTGGTGGATAGTAGGACAGATCAGATCACAGTCACTGCAACACAAGAACCATCTAGTCAGAGGTTGGATGACTCAGGAGTTGTGATAGTTGATGATGAAAGGTCTTCTGTGATGACTGAAATTGCAAGTGAGAAACCCTATGATATGGGAGGAATGACTTTGATTGATTTTTCTGAAGATCAAACAAATATTGTTCAGTCAGAGTCTATCCACATTTAGGGTGAGTCGCAGCAAACAACACTTAAAGACGGTGACATACTAACTAGGGTGTCTAATGAAGTATTACTGAAGATATCAGAGTCTAGTAGAGAACCTGAAAATGGTATATTGGAGCCTGTAGTCTCTGGAAGGAAAGAAGATGTTTGTGAGGGTTCAGAGACTATAGCAGCTCACTCCTTGGAGAAAACCTCAAGCCCATTGCCAAATGAGGAACCCTCTCTCCATGTGATTTCAGGTATAAAAACTTCTTCTAAACTCTATTTTTCTGTTGGTCATGAGAGCACTTATCCAAATTTGAGTGATACACTTGAAAAGATGGTTATTGATCCACAATCAGAGAGGCTGGCTCCTGACCAGGCAAAAGGAGAGGTAGAAAGAGTGTTGACTTTAGATAGTCAAAGTGAGAATGAGGGTATGGATGATCAACTCCATAATAAGGGAGAGAAAATTAGGAAACCATATCATTTGATTTCTAGGATCAGGTTTTTCCTGAATCTTGGTCGGACAATCTTGGTATGGATGCTGGTACTTATTCTTTTATCAAGATATATGAGAAGAATGACTTAGCAAAGCACAATGCAAAGCCAGAAGTTAAAGCTCAGAAGCAAAAAGAAAGGCTTGCAGGAATTATCAACAGAAGAGGTGAAACGCTAAGACAAACTTCTACACCACCAGTACCAGAAGATATTCCTAATGATCCTAGTATTCCTTTGTTTGTACTACCAATATCAGCCAGAATTGAGACATCAACAGTATTTGATCAATCTAAGGAGGCGTCAGGATTTGTAGATGTTAGTACGCAGAATACTGGTGAAGGACAAGGTGATCATATTGAAACTTCAGATCAGAAAGATGAAGATGTTTGTAACTCTACTCGAGTTTTATTACTTGAATATCATTCTACACAGGCAACTTCTTCTACAAGACTTGAATCTGAAGATATTCCAAACACTTCTAAAATTGAAGACAATTCTGAAGTTCTACAAGACATTCAAAAATCTCAAGTTGAAATTCAATCAAGACTTCAAACACTTGAAGATAACCAAGTCACTATTATGAAAAATCAAGCAGTTCTGATGAATCTCATTTGTTCTGTTACTGAATCTCTTGAAATTATTGTTGTTGATGTCAAAAAGGGGGAGATAAAAACAGTTCAAAGGCAACAGACTAGGGGAGGAGATAAACGGACTGGGAGAGATAAAAGAAGAACTAAGGATTACAGAGGTGAATCTTATCAGGGAAGTGGTAAAAGAAAAGAAGCATCAAATAGTTGAATTATTTCTTCTAAGTACTAGATACTTTGTCTACATTTGAAGAAGGAGGTACTTAACTTCATGATTTTTGAATTCATAAATTCTATTCTGATTGTACTGTTATATGTTTTGACATCAACAACTCAGATTTATGCATCAGGTTTTAAAGCATAAATATGGGGAGATTGTTAGGAATAATTCATGAGTTGTGATGTTAAGAATAGAATTTTACTTATACTTCTTGTATATCCTGATCTTATAAAGGATTTATCACTTTGTATAAGAGATATGTGTTAGACAGTAATCTGTAGAATTAAGTCAGGAACAGTGCATCGAGTACTACATGTCAGGAACTCAGATTAAATCCTGATACGTCAAGTCAAATACTGATCAAGTACTGATGGGATGGTCAGATCCTGATGCAAGATGGAATCCTGATATCAGTCATGTTACTGATGATGTCATTGTTAGTGTATACTGAAAATATTTATTTGAAGTATATACATTTATTTCTGGCCCAGTTTTATTGAGAATCATTTGAATGTTTACATGCCGTCTGATATTATATATTGTGGACAATCTAGTATCAAATGGGATACAAAATATTAGATTGTTAAATACGGTTTATATAATATAATAAGGTTCACAGCACAGGTGGTGTTGGACAATCCACTAGAATGGCTGTAGTATTATTTAGATGAGTTTCTATTGACTAATAAATAATACTTGTATACATTGTGTATATTGAACAGGATCAAATTTAGAATTGTTCCCTTATACTGATTAAGAAGGAGAACTAAGATTCTATGTTATTATTAATGCTTAGGTTCTTAATCCCGATATAGTAATTGACACGTGTATATTATTTACATGCTTTGATTTATATATGAAATAATTCTTTTGAATTATATCATTATATTTTGGGTGATGGAATTATATAAATGGTGAATATTATTTATAAAAAGGAATCCATGTCCTGATAATATTTAATTAATATCATTTATCCTTGATTATCCACTCAACCTTTATTCAATTATGCCGGAATAAATTCCACCTGCGGGGTTTCACATAATTAAATCTTTTTGAGCTTTCAAGGGGACATCATTAACCCAAATATTATCAGGACATGGATTCCTTCTATAAATAATATTCACCATGTATATAATTCCATCACCCAAAATATAATGATATAATTCAAAAGAATTATTTCATATATAAATCAAAGCATTTAAATAATATACACGTGTCAATTACTATATCGGGATTAAGAACCTAAGCATTAATAATAACATAGAATCTTAGTTCTCTTTTTTAATCAGTATAAGGGAACAATTCTAAATTTGATCCTGTTCAATATACACAAAGTATACAAGTATTATTTATTAGTCAATATAAACTAATCTAAATAATACTACAGCCATTCCAGTGGATTGTCCAACACTACCTGTGCTGTGAACCTTATTATATTATATAAACCGTATTTAACAATCTAATATTCTGTATCCCATTTGATACTAGATTGTCCACAATATATAATATCAGACGACATGTAAACATTCAAATGATTCTCAATAAAACTGGGCCAAAAATAAATGTATATACTTCAAATAAATATTTTCAGTATACACTAACAATCTCCCACTTATACTCAAAATATTCTATGAGTATATCATTGTTTATTTAATCCACTATTACATAAAAAACTATGTGTCCATCCATCTGACTCCTATCGCTTCCACATGCCTATCAAAAACCTTGGCTGGAAAGCTCTTTGTGAAAGGATCTGCCTGGTTGTCTTCTGATGAAATGTGAGCCACAACTATGTCTCCTCCCTTTACGATTCCTCGTATGAGACGACACTTACGTTCAATATGTTTAGCTGCTTTGTGGTCTCGCGGTTCCTTCGAATTTGCCACATCACCAGTGTTATCACAATACACTGTCAGACTCCTAGGCAAATTAGGTACCACATCCAAGTCCAAAAGGAAGTTCCTGAACCATACAGCCTCCTTTGCAGCCTCAGAGGCCGCCACGTACTCGACTTCCATGGCAGAGTCTACAATGCATTTCTGCTTTACACTCCTCCATATAACGGCTCCACCTCCCAAAGTAAAAACATATCCCGAGGTTGATTTCCTCTTATCCCTATCTGATTGAAAATCTGAATCAGTATATCCCAAAGGAAATAGATCTGAGGCCTTGTAAATTAACATATACTCCTTAGTCCTTCGCAGGTACTTGAGTATAGTTTTTACTGCACTCCAATGTTCCTGACCTGGGTTTAACTAATATCTACTGACCATGGCTACAGCAAAGCAGATGTCAGGCCTCGTACATAACATAGCATACATTAAGCTTCCACATGCCGAAGCATAAGGAACTGCTTTCATGCTCTCTATATCCTTAGGTGTCGAAGGACACTGCTCCTTGGATAGAGCAACTCCATGCTTAAAAGGTAGAAAACCTTTCTTAGAGTTCTGCATGTTAAAACGAGCTAATACTTCATCAATGTACGGCTCTTGAGATAAAGCCAACATCCTTTTCTTGCGATCCCTTATTACTTTGATCCCAAGGATGTATGCCGCTTCACCTAAGTCCTTCATGTCAAATTGTTTGAACAACCATGCCTTTACTGATGACAACATCTTAACATTATTTCCAATGAGTAAAATGTCATCTACATATAGTACTAGAAAGACCACTGCATTACCCTCACTTCTCTTATACACGCATGATTCGCTTGGACTTTGATCAAATCCATATGACTGGACTGCATGATCAAAACGAATATTCCAGTCCCTAGAAGCTTGTTTTAGTCCATAAATAGACCTCTTAAGCTTACATACTTGATGCTCTTGGCCTTCCTTAATGAATCCCTTTGGTTGCTGCATATAGATGGTTTCCTCAAGACTTCTATTAAGGAAAGCTGTCTTGACATCCATCTGCCAAATCTCATAATCGAGATTAGTTGCTATAGATAAAAGAATCCGGATCGACTTAAGCATAACAACCGGCGAAAAGGTTTCCTCATAATCGATCCCTTCTTTCTGAGTATACCCTTTCGCAACAAGTCGTGCTTTCCAAGCTTTCACCTTTTTGTTAGATCCTCTTTTCTTCTTGTAGATCCACATACATCCAATGGGTTTTACACCTTTGGGTGGTTCCACGAGCTCCCAAACTTGATTGGAATACATAGATTCCATCTCAGATTCCATTGCCTTTTTCCAAAGATCTGCATCTTTATCTAGAATTGCCTCTTCGTATGTCCTGGGATCCTCATCATGTTCACCAGAGACCAAGTCTGAGGACTCTCCCAATAACATGAATCTTTCTGGTTGTTGAACAACCCTCCCACTACGACGAGGCACTGGTGCGGTACTAGTGTCAAGTTGTGCATTTTCTTGTGGTTGTTCTACTTGTACTATTGGCACTTGGGGATTATCTGTCCCTCCCACTAATTCTTCTAAAACGATACTACTCATGGGTTTATGATTCATAATATAGTCTTCCTCTAAGAATCTAGCATTGGTGCTAACAATGACATCTCGATCCCTAGGACTATAAAATGAATAACCTTTCGTTCCCATGGGATAGCCTACAAACAACCTTACTTCGATACGAGATTCTAACTTGGTCGCGTTCTTGTTCAGCACATGTGCTGGACAACCCCAAATCCGAATATGTCTTGACATGGTTTGCTACCAGTCCACAATTCTATTGGAGTCTTGGGAACCGACTTAGAAGGTACCAAATTTAGAAGGTAAGCCGCTGTTTCTATAGCATATCCCCAGAACGACTTGGGTAAATCTGAATAACTCATCATCGATCTAACACTCTCTAAAAGAGTCTGATTCCTTCTCTCTGCTACACCATTCTGCTGAGGTGTGCCAGGTGCAGACAATTGGGAGGTAATCCCATTTTCTAATAAATATTCCCTAAATTCTCCAAGCAAGTATTCGCCACCACGATCTGATCGTAGTGACGTGATACATTTTCCAAGATGTCGTTTATCCACACTTGCTTTGTACTCCTTGAATTTTTCAAAGCACTCAGACTTGCGGTGCAACAAATATATGTACCCATATCTAGAATAATCGTCATTGAAAGTGACAAAATACTCATAACCTCCTCTTCCTTGAATACTCATAGGTCCACATAAATAAGTATGAACCAATTCTAACTTCTTTGGCTCTATTCCCCTTTCCTTTAAAAGGTATATTAGTCATCTTACATTCCAAGTAGGATTCACAAATCGGAAATGGCTCCACTGCCAACGAGCCTAATGGCCCATCTACTACCAGTCTTTGAATCCTCCTCAAGTTAATATGACCTAATCTTAAGTGCCAAAGATATGTTTGGTTCAATTCAGAAGGTTTCTTTCTTTTGTTTGAGCTAGAAAGAATGTTATTAGATTCCTTTTGTTACAGCATTGGTTGGATAGGATTAATAATATATAAATTGTCTTGCAATGTACCAGAACATATAACTCATTTATTCATCATAATAGAAACATTACGATCCAAACAAACATTATAACCATCCATGGCAAGTTTAGAAATCGAAATCAAATTCCTTCTAAACGAAGGTACATAAAGACAATTGTTCAAAACCAAAATCCTATCATCGCCAAAAGACTAAGTAATTATTCCAACTGCAACTACTACTACTTTCGTAGCATCTCCCATGAACACATATATCTCGCCATCTCTAAGCATTCTGGTTTATTGGAACCCCTGCATAGAGTTACAAACATGGTCAGTGGCTCCTGTATCTACACACCAAGTGCTCGTAGATATAGCCGCTATATATGTTTCTATAACTAGAGAAAGAGACATACCAGTATTGTTTGTCTTCTTAGGAAGATGACAATTCTGTTTCCAGTGACCTGACTGCTTGCACCTGAAGCACTTGCCCTTAGGCTTTTTCACAACACCTTGAACTCCCACTGCATTAGCAACCTTTCCAGCTTTCTGTGTCTGAACCTTTTTCTTCTTCTTACCTTTCGGCTTAGAGGAAGAAGCTTTCTCTGCCAAATTCACTTGAACATTCTGCTTAAAGAGTCCTTCAGCTGCCTAAAGTTCTGTCAGAAGTTCCGCGAGACAATACAACCTTTTGTTCATGGTGTAATTCAAGCGGAACTGTTCAAAACTTTTCGACAGACTCATAAGGATGATATCGATCTGGGTTTCCCCATCAATATCAGCACCAAGGATCTCCATCTCATTCAGATGAGACATCATCCTGAGAACATGATCCCTTACAGGTGTTCCTTCATTCATCTGAGTGTTCATTAAAGCCTTCATTGCTACTTGCCTAGCAGCCCTATTCTGTTCTCCAAAAAGTTCCTTGAGATTAAAGAGCATATCTGAAGCTGTGTCCATAGCCTGATGCTGATGTTGCAAAACACCTGACATTGCCGCCAGAATGTAACATCGCGACATCTCATCAGCCTTAAGCCACCGCTAATAATACTCCTTTTCACTTTCAGGAGCATCTTCAGCAGACTGATCTGGCTTGGGTTCATACGTACAAAATTTGTACTCCTCAGCAGTCAACACTATGTCCAAATTACGTTTCCATTCAATATAATTTGGTCCAGTAAGTTTGTTATCCTTAAGTATGGTGAATAGTGGATTAAAGCCCATAATGATCTAATCCTGAGAATCATACATGTAACACATAATCAGAGGGTTGCACAAATCTTAAAACCTATTGGTTTCCTCTAACAATTAATTAAAATTAATGCACTAATATTTAAACACCATAAGTATCTGGTACGCCACGATGGGTGACATATATACCACTTAAATTCGTTTAAATATTACTTCGGTCCTATTACTAAATAATACGCCACGTTAGGGTGGACTACATATTATTTTCATAGCTAAGTGTATACCATTATTAAATCTTAAATTAATAAGACCGGATGCCACCATTAAATATTTCAAATCAATAATCGATAATAAAATAATTCCCAGATCGGGGGGAGCATTGTCAAGAGGCGTCACTTAAGACCCCTTTCTAGACAGAATCATCATTTCTCTCAATATTGAAAATCTATATTCAATCATTGGTACACTTCTAATTGATCGAATTCTATGAAACTTGGTACGCCACGATGGGTGTCATGTATACCTTTCAATATTCGTAATTTAATTTAAGAAGTTTGTCCTAGTAATATCCATAACACTACCTGACACCATAAATCATATGCCACGTTAGGGTGGGACTATATATAATTTATATTCGTCTTAGTGTTAAATTTACATACAAACAATAATGGAGACCGTGGGATTTAATTCCTAATTAATTCCCTCACCCACTTAGAATTTTATTAAAATTGAGGAATTTTAAAAAAATAAATGGGGCCTATGTTGTTACAATTATGTCTAACATGCATTCAAAATACACACATAATTTAACAACATATAACATTTAATTAAAGCAATAAATAAAAAATCTATGTCCATGTCGTCCTAATTATGTTAAACATGGAATTAAAATTACACACATAATTAACAACACACATAATAATTATTTAAAGCAATAATTAAAAAATTTAAATAGCAGAATAAAAAAAACCACTATTATGGCCCCACAGAATATTTATGCAGCTCCCGTTGTTAGTGACATGCGCTGCAGCTGTGAAAAAAGAAAACAAGCTGTCGCGCATTCCTTGTATGCGTTACTGCCTGTCCACCTGTTGCGCATTCAAGCCATGCGTTACACCTAGGGAGGCCCTGTTTTATTGGTAACGCAGGCTAGACCTGCGTTACAGGCTTTGAACAGAATTTTGCAACGATCTTGCCTCCTGTTACTGTTCGTTCTTGTCACCAACAGTTAACTCTCCGCCAACATCATTTTCTTTGATTGTTAGTCGCCAACTGCAGTCTCAACAGGTTTCGCAGCGGAATAATTTTGGTCTCCATTTCGATTCTTAATCACATGTAATTGTTACAATATACCCGGATTTTTACAAAATCCATCAAACAATTACATAAAAAATAGATCTAATACAAAACTATTTTTGTAACATCTATTAACACGATCAACCCTCGTGTTTTACAACCACGATAAACCACGTGGAAACCAAACAAAAATTAACCACGATTAAACCACGTGTGATCCAAACACATAATTAAAATATACATGGCCATAATAGTGGATAACAACCTGCAAAACAAAATATACAAGCCTACCACTATATACATGCATATATAATTACGACATGGACATCGTATCAAAAATCGTAGAACCATAAAACAATTGGCATCAAGAGAATGTTGGAAATATTAATTAATACAACAACATAGAGGCAATTATGTATCGTATTTAACAAGCCAAGGCCAAGCAAACAATTAACGAAACAAAACACGAAGGTATATAACATGCATATCAGTAACTGAAATAACAAAGGAAAGACAGAAGACATACCAGTAGCCATAGCTAAAGCAGTATATCAAACAAATAAGAGAACAGCTAAGCAGTCAAGTTTTTCGAGCAAATCCTGACGACTCAGCTGTTCTCTTATTTGTTTGATATACTGCTTTAGCTATGGCTACTGGTATGTCTTCTGTCTTTCCTTTGTTATTTCAGTTACTGATATGCATGTTATATACCTTCGTGTTTTGTTTCGTTAATTGTTTGCTTGGCCTTGGCTTGTTAAATACGATATATAATTGCCTCTATGTTGCTGTATTAGTTAATATTTCTAACATTCTTGAAGAGATAATTGCCCTCACTTACACTGTGTTGGGATGCTTGCAACACCTCTCCCAGGATAAAACAGCTCCGAGCTAAATGATCACAGTAATCAGAAAGCTCAACTTCGACTAGCACCTCAGTCGCCGGAAAGAACCTTAAGTACAAGAAACTATGGCAGGAGGGAGAACAGAGAGTGTAGTGAAGAGAAGAGAATGTAGGGTGTGGTCAGTATCTAAAACCCAGCAGCTTAGCTCTCTATTTATAGGAGAGGCCAAACGTAACTGATACCACCCTCATTAATATTGTAACTCCCATTCCATTTAATAAAAACGAAACGGTCGATTTAATATAATCAAAACGGCTGATTTTCAATTAAATTAATCGTAACAGTTATGTATATATTATCCACACATATCAGTTTTATTTTAATTATACGAATAAATACAATATATATATTTATCAAATTCTGTTCAGGACTCAACATCAGGAACTGATGTCCGTCCATCAGTATTTGATCATCAGGATCTGGTACCGTCAGGACTTGAGGTCCATCAGTATTTGATCAAGCATCAGGATCTAGTAGTACCTTCAGGATTTCATCAGGACTTGGCCCATCAGTATTAGATGTCTGACCAGTTACTGATTTTTTCCAAGTACTGATCCCAATCGATATATGTTTATTCTAATTAAAATATATTTAAACACAGAAATAAAATTCCTCGCCCAGGTCGCCTCGCGTACGCGAGACGCCGAGACATTCACCCAAATCGCCCTTCGACCGAGCCGACCCGAGTCGAGTCGTGACGTGTCGTGGCGAGGCGGGCGGCGGCGGCGCGCGTGTGTGTGTGTGCGCGCGTGGAGCACACAGTAACACCATGCACCATCATACACCTTAGTAGTTGTACACTACCCATGTGTGTGATTCTATATAAAGCCAACAACCCCCTTTATTTATTTCAATGTGGGACAAATACACATTCTCATTTTCAAGCTCTTTCAAGCTACCCACTTCAACTCTATTTCTCTATGGATTTCACTAAGAAAATTACTTAGACCCATATACGAAAATTTAAGTCCTCATAGCAAGGAACAATTTTCAATCGTTAAAATCCGGAATTAACATCAAGAACATAAATTAATTATGCTCTAAAAACTCCATTTTCTAACAATCCCCCACAAATCCATACAGAAATGCTTCAGGTTTTTCATTATGACTTGTTTTTCAGAGTCGGTACCCTTCCGGGTTTGAACCCTCCTCAGTCCCCTACTTCGATGACTACCGGATTCAGATGGAATGTTTCACCTTGAATCTTAATCCATTTGATGTAATCATGTTCCATAGACGACGACAAGTCAAAGGCTATGGTGCCAATCTACGGCTTTGAGACATTAATGGTCTTGTCTCGATCCTGTTCGTCGAATGTTTCAAGGAATAACCCTTCCCTCTAATTGCGACCACATAATTACATTCGCTTAGCTAGGCATCTCCAGAGATGTACTGCTACCATCTCATCGAATGACTTGACCCCCATTCAGAGTTATAATAACTCTTGCTTACTAGCAGTGTCAGTACCTTCTAGGTTCACAGGGGATAGACTCAGATACAACAGTATCATCTATGTAGCAAAGGTACTACCAATTCATCCTTACAACTTGTTATTACCACATTAAATACACTTCAGGGGATCTCCTCTCATGTGTATTGGGTTCCCACTGATGATGAACTATGATGGGTTGACAGCCCCATCCCCAACCTCGACTTAAGGACCACTGCAGGTTCCAGTCCTTTAGTTAAAGGATCAGCTATATTATTCTGAGTTCCTATGAACTCTACAGCAATAATCCTATCAGACACTAAACCCCTAATAGACTTTAGTCTAACTTGGATGTGCCTCTTTGTTTTAGCATTATACTTTTTACTGCTAATCTTGTCGATAGTTGTTTTACTATCACAATGAATAGCAAGCGCAGGAAGTGGTCTGCTTACTACATGTATCGTGGACATAAGTCCGTGTAACCATTCAGCCTCCGTCCTCGTGGCATCAAGTGCACACAACTCAGCCTCAAATGTAGACCGAGTTACTACAGTCTGTTTGGTCGACTTCCAGGATATTGCTCCACCTGCTAAGGTGAACACGTATCCAGTCACTCCATTGGAACCAGACTTCTTAGCTATCCAACTTGCATCACTCTACCCTTCAAGTACACTAGGAAATCTCCTATAGTGTAAACTAAGGTACATTGTGCCTTTTAGATATCTAAGTACTCTATCAAGAGCATCCCAATGAGTTCTGTATGGACAGCTTGTATATCTGGCCAACTTAGACACAGAGTATGAAATATCTGGTCTAATACAGTTAGCAAGATACTGCAAACTCCCTATAAATTGAGAATACCTTAACTGAGACACAGGTACTCCTGAAGTATTCCTAACAAGGGCAACTTTAGGATCATAGGGTGTACTAGCGATTCTACACTGTGAATAACCATATTTCTCAAGTATAGATTTCTCTATATAATGAGACTGTGATAAAGTTATTCCCTCAGCTGACTGAGTCAGCTTGAGTCCAAGAATCACACTCGTCTCACCCATATCCTTCATTTCAAAATGCCTTTTCAAGAAAGCTTTTGTCTCGTTAATAATCTCAATATTGGTTCCAAATAGTAATATGTCATCAACATATAGGCACATGATGACACACTCACTACCTTTAACTTTGGTGTAGACACACTTGTCACTATCATTAATATCATAACTGAACGGCACTATAGTTTCATCAAACTTTTTATGCCAATCCCTAGGAGCTTGTTTCAAGCCATAGATGGATTTGATCAACTTACATACTTTCCTTTCATTACCAGATGCAACAAATCCCTCAGGCTGATCCATATAAATTTCTTCTTCAAGTTCACCATGAAGAAAAGCTATCTTTACATCCATTTGATGGATGATAAGACCATGTACGGAAGCCAATGCTACAAGCATTCGGATTGTTATCATTCTAGCTACTGGAGAGTATGTATCAAAGTAATCAATGCCCTCTTTTTGCTTAAAACCCTTAGCTACCAATCTAGCTTTGTACTTATCTATTGAGCCGTCAGGGTTCAACTTCCTTTTAAAAATCCATCTGCACCCGATAGTAGAACACCCAGGAGGGAGATCAACTAACTCCCATGTTCCGTTAGAAACAATAGAGTCAATTTCACTCTTTACAGAGCCCTTCCAGTGCCTAGACTCTGAAGAATCCATAGCTTGTCGGAAAGTTACAGGTTCGTCCTCGACATTGTAAGTGATATAATCACTTCCAAAATCCTTGACTACCTTTGCATGCTTACTCCTTCGTGGTTCCTCTACATCCTTAGGAGTAGAGCTACTACTAGGTTCCACCCCCACATTTGTTATCTTTTCCACATGATCAGGAATAGAACTTGATGTGTGAGTAGGATCTTCAGTAGAAGTATCTTGAGGTATACCAGTCTTCATAGGGTAAACATCCTCAAAGAATGTAGCATCACGAAACTCAACTATCGTGTTTGCCACTATACCATCTATGTCAGATTTTAACACTAAAAATCTCATAGCTGTAGTGGTTTCAAGATAGCCTAGAAAGATATAATCAACAGTCTTCGGACCTAGTTTCTTTCTCTTGTGTTCAGGGACAAGTACCATAGCAAGGCACCCCCACACACGAAGATACTTAAGACTAGTCTTCTTGCTCTTCCATAACTCATAGGGTGTCTTATCCATGTGTTTTAGGGGGACTCTATTCAGAATATGGCAAGCCGTATTCAGAGCTTCTCCCCACATGTATTTAGGCAACCCAGAATTAATAAGCATACTATTAATCATATCTTTAAATGTTCTGTTCTTTCGCTCAGCAACCCCATTAGACTCAGGTGTGTATGTTGGGGTAACTTCATGAACTATACCATTGCTTGCACAAAATTCATTAAAAGCGTTACTCGAATACTCACCACCTCTATCAGATCTCAACCGTTTAAGTACCTTACTAGTTTGTTTTTCTACTTCAGTTTTATATATAATGAATTTACTAAGTGCTTCATCCTTATGTCTAAGTAAATAAACATAACAGTATCTACTACTGTCATCTATAAAGGTAATGAAGTATCTAAATTGGTCCTTAGTCAACACACCACCAAATTCACAAATATCAATGTGTACTAAATCTAACAAGTCTGAATCCCTAACAATATTATGAAAAGGTTTCCTAATTTTTTTAGCAGACACACATACTTGACATTTAGAATTCTTTTCTATAGTGTGTTTTGGAATCAACTCTAAGTTCATCATATTTTTAAGAGCACCAAAATTTAAGTGACCAAGTCTAGCATGCCATAAAGTTGAAGATTCAACACAGTTAACAGAAGGAGTAATTTTATTCAAAGCACCCAAAACGGGCTCAGCATTTATTACAAATAAACCATTTGACAAGTAACCCTTGCCAAAGAAAGTACCAGTACGAATAAGAACTACTTTATTACATTTGAGAGAGACTTCAAAACCATTAGCTACTAAATAGCTTCCACTTATTATATTTCTACGCATGTTGGGAACATGATGCACTCTCGTCAGGGATAGAATACGACCCGAAGGAAACTTCAAGTCCACGTTTCCTATTCCATGTACTTGAGCGGCACTTGCATTCCCCATCATCACTATCAAGCTATGACTCTGTTGATAAGATACAAATAAACTAATGTCAGCACAAATATGCACATTAGCTGCAGTATCAATCAACCATTCATTCGACAGATAAGTGGAAAATAGTACAGGGTTGTAGGTAACATACCAGTCAACGTTGGTTTCAGAAGCCAAAGCCTCACCAACAACCATGTTCGCTACAGGCCCAATCGAGGTTCCAAGCACAACATTCGCTTGAGCTACCGCCTCGGCTTTCTTTGCTTTCTTTGTAGGGCAGTCCTTACTCCAGTGCCCAACCTGCCCACAAGACCAACATGGTTTGTTTGCCTTTGGTTTCTTGGCTTGTGAAACCCTGCAGGTGGAATTTATTCCGGCATAATTGAATAAAGGTTGAGTGGATAATCAAGGATAAAAGATATTAATTAAATAAATTATCAGTAATTTATTTAATTAATGGGCATGCGCTATTTTAAATATGGGGAATTTAGTAAGCAAATAATATTGGAACCCAATTAAATAATTAAGTTGCGGTATTAGGAAAGGTAGTGCAAATATTAATTCTTTAGTGGTGTTAGGAATAATTCATGAGTTGTGATGTTAAGAATAGAATTTTACTTATACTTCTTGTATATCCTGATTTTATAAAGGATTTAGCACTTTGTATAGGAAATATGTGTTAGACAGTTATCTGTAAGGTTTAGTCAGGAATGAACAGTGTATTAGAGACTACATGTCAGGAACAGAGAGCAAATCCTGATGAAGGTCTAATACTGATGGTGATCAGATACTGATGCAGTGTGCAAGTCCTGATATCAGTCGTGTTACTGATGATGTCATTATGGATGCTACAGAAACTGGCAAGTGCTATAAAATAGGATCGTTGTTTGAAGAACAAGCAAGAAGATATTGTGAAAGAAAGAATTTTCTATTGATGGAAACTATCAACTGAAAGGCAGAACATTGTCATGTATAGATTATCTTTCTGTGATTAGTTGATAGGTAGCATTATAAATACTTTCTCTATATCATTGTAAAAGAGTGATTAGCGATTGTGATTGAGCGAAGTAGTAAGTTCGTGTGCGTAGCTCTGTATAAGGTTTGTATTCGAAAGTTCGAAACAAACAGAGAGAGAGGTTTATTTTGTCAGCAGCTGCTAAAGGTATTGTACACCTTTGGTAGAGTTTGTATTTGATCTTATTAATACAAACAGAATTTGATTCATTCGTTTATTCTTGTTCATATAACCAAGCAAAAATCAGACACGATTATATAACTTGTATTCAACCCACCCTTCTACAAGTTATTCGAGTTAACAATTGGTATCAGAGCAGGTTGATTTCGAATAATCATAAAGATCTGCAATCATGTCTGGATACAAGGATGGGAATACTAAGATTCCTATGCTCAAGAGAAACGAATATACTCTATGGGAAGTAAAGATGTTGCATCATCTGGAAGAAACAGATCCTGATTATCTTGATAGAATCAGAGATGGACCTTTTGTTCCAACAAAGGTCATTGGACAAGCAACTGTTGATGGTGTGGTTGTTCCAGAACATACAGCAGAGAAGCCAAAATCTGAATGGTCAGATAAGGACAAGGAGAATGTTCTTAAAGATGCTAAAGTAAGAAACATATTATTCAACAGTCTTGATTCTGTTCTCACTAACTATGTTCTCTCTTGTTCAACAGTATGAGTACTTTGAATCCAAGTCTGGTGAGTCACTTGCTGATACTTTTGATAGGTTTACAAAACTCATCAATGAGATGGCCATGCATGGTAAATATTATGACTTGGAGGATATGAATACAAAGTTCATGAAAGCTTTGCCTGATTTCTACAATGAGAAAATATCTGCGATTGAGGAAGCTAATGATCTGGATGAAATATCATTAGAGGCAGTGTATGGAAAACTAAGAGCTTATGAACTTGATAAGCAGCAGAAAAAGAGCAGGAGTGAAGGAAAGATGAAGACTATTGCACTTACTGCTCAATCTGAATTAAAGAAGCTTCCTGAAGAACAGCATGAAGAGATTGCTGTAAAGAACTCAAGGAAGAAGAAAAGCAAAGAAAGTTCTAAGTCAGAGACTACTGATATGGACTCTGACAACAATGATTCTGAATCTGAGATGCAGGAACTCTTTGCTATGTTTGCTAAAGCCTTCAAGAAAGGAAGATTCAATAGGAGAAGATTTAGCAAAGGACCTTTTCAAAAGAAGGAGGAGAAGAAGAGTGACAAAGGCAAAGGTACAATTGTCAAGCTTGATAAGGCCAAGATCAAGTGCTTTAATTGCAGTGAGCTTGGACACTTTGCTAGCGAGTATAAGAAACCTAGGAATTCAGGAAAGGGTAATGCACTTATGGTCACACAGAAGGATTGGGCTGATTCCAGTGGTTCTGAAGATGAATTGGATTATGACAACATTGCACTGATGGCAAATGTTTCAGATAAACCTGGATCTCCAAAGAAAACTTCTCCATCCTCTGTTAAGGTATCACTTCACTGTTAGTGTATACTGAAAATATTTATTTTAAGTATATACATTTATTTCTGGCCCGATTTTATTGAGAATCATTTAAATGTTTACATGCTGTCTAATATTATATATTGTGGACAATCTAGTATCAAATGGGATACAGAATATTAGATTGTTAAATACGGTTTATATAATATAATAAGGTTCACATAACATGTGGTGTTGGACAATCCACTGGTATGGCTGTAGTATTATTTAGATTAGTTTATATTGACTAATAAATAATACTAGTATACTTTGTGTATATTGAACAGGATCAAATTTAGAATTGTTCCCTTATACTGATTAAGAAGGAGAACTAAGATTCTATGTTATTATTAATGCTTAGGTTCTTAATCCGGATATAGTAATTGACACGTGTATATTATTTACATGCTTTGATTTATATATGAAATAATTCTTTTGAATTATATCATTATATTTTGGGTGATGGAATTATATACATGGTGAATATTATTTATAGAAGGAATCCATGTCCTGATAATATTCGGGTTAATGATGTCCCCTTGAAAGCTCAAAAAGATTTAATTATGTGAAACCCTGCAGGTGGATTTATTCCGGCATAATTAAATAAAGGTTGAGTGGATAATCAAGGATAAATATATTAATTAAATGAATTATCAGTAATTTATTTAATTAATGGACATGCGATATTTTAAACATGGGGAATTTAATAAGCAAATAATATTGGAACCCAATTAAATAATTAAGTTGCGGTATTAGGAAAGGTAATGCAAATATTAATTCTTTAGTGGATTGAATTAATATTTAATTACATTGGGTTTGTTAGTTACAGAGGCATGCCTGTATACATCTAATAACAAGCCTAATTGTTTGTAATGCTTTGCATTACTTACATGACCTCTTAACTGAGGGAACCTCTAGTTGTAGAGTTTCTGTTTGTATTGTACTTGTAATAGGCATCAAATCCTAGTTGTGTAACTGTACAAATAGAGTCTAGAATAATGCTTGAAAGAAGTTCCATGGTTCATGCCTCAAGCAAGGAGTTAAAGACTGCCAAATAATCACAGTTGGGATTTGAAGAAATGAAGAATTTGCCTAAGTACCAATTCGAGAAGTATATTTGTCTATTCGAGAAGTCCAGCATTCGAGAAGTCAGAGATTCGATATCTCAAGACACTATTCGATATCTCTGAATACACTGTTCGATATCTCATTCGATATCTCAGGGATTCGATATGTCTACTACTCTATTCGAGAACTCAAGAAGTCAACAAGTCAAGATGGTATTCGAGTTCTCAAAGAGTCAACAAGTCAAAGTTCCATTCGATATCTCAAAGACTCAGAAAGCTATTCGACAACTCGAGGATTCGATAAGTCAAATGCTCTATTCGACAACTCAAGGAACCCTGATGGAAAAGAGCTATTGGAGAAGTGGTTCGATATGTCACTATAACAGTATTCGAGAACTCAGAGTTATCGATCAAGTTAATTCTAGTTCTCGAATCACTTACTTAGTCACTTCTCGAATACATTCTTGGAGACAAAATACTGAAGAAATTGTACAAGTCAGAAACCTGCAACAAGCCAATGCACTTTATGGACCACAACCTGTAACGTGCTCTGGAAAGCCTACAAGGAAGCTTGGAGAGATATAGAAGAGACAAGGAGCTAAAGAAGTGGATCTAAACAGGCTTTGCAAAGTCAAATCTGTAACCGTTTGGACACTTACTCAAAAAGGATAGACAGACTAGAAAGTAATGTGTTTTAGCTACCTTATTTGTAGTAAGCAGGCTGTATCCATGTTCTATAAGGACACAGCCTCACTTCATAACTTAGTAACTTAGTGAGTCAAGTTTTTCATACACTGTAAGCTATATCTCTCTGAGAAAAACGAAGCTGAGAATACTACCATTTGTATTCACAGATTGTAGCAACCTTTATCTAATATACATTAGATTAAAGTGATATTGTGTCTTGTGTTGTTTATTTATCCGCACCTTAATTTCTGCACACACAGGCACTTATCTGCTACACAGACTCAATCCAAGAAAAGTTCAAGAATCCATTCACCCCCCCTCTGTATTCTTTTACCGTGTTCAATACTCAACAAGTGGTATCAGAGCGGGCTGTTTATTCAAAAACAGAGAAACGATCATGAGTTCGAATACACCAAAGACTACAGGAACGGTGAAGGTCCCTAAGTTTGATAAAGAAAACTTCAACCTCTGGAAGATAAAGATGATGTTGTTCATCAAAGCCTCTCATCCCTTGTATCCTGAGATTCTCAAGAATGGTCCTTTTGTTCCACAACAAGAGATACCAGAGAAGACTGTTGGAACCATAACAATCCCTAGAGCTTATGAGGCCAAGGATCCATCAAAGTGGACAGAGTCAGAAAGGGAGAAGGTTGCTCTTGACAGCCACCTCATGTTGCTCATCATTGATTCCATGGATATGTCAATGTTTGCAAACATTGCATCATGCACGTCTGCTAAAGAGATGTGGGATCACATTGAGGTGTTGTGTGAAGGGACTGATGAGGTTAAAGAAAACAGGAAACAGATACTGGTCACACAGTATGAAGCTTTCATGGCACAGCCCAAGGAAAGCATCACTGAGATGTTTGAAAGGTTTCACAAGCTAGTTACTGAGTGGCAGATGATGAAGAAACTGAAGCTGGGGTGAGTGAACCTGTTGAGGAAAAGGAGGAAGAAGAAGAGGAGTTTTACACTCTGGAAGAACTTGATGGGATGGAAAATACTTCATATGCTTTCATGGCCAGAAAATTTCCAAACATCAGATTTAAAAGAAATCAACCCTTCAAACCCAAAACTCAAAACCATTCAGCCAACAAGAACAAGGCACCTGTGAAACCAAACAGAAATAAGTTCAAAACCGGTTATGTGGATAGGTCATCTGTAAGGTGTTATAGATGCAATGACCTAGGGCATTTTGCCAGTGAATGCAAGAAGCCTAAAAAGAAGGATAGAGATTATCTTGAGCTAGAAGCTAAGTATGAGGCCCTTCTGAAAAAGCAGACACATGGTAAGGCCTACATAGCTGAAGGGAAGTGTTGGGATGATTCTGAGAGTGATGAAGAGGAACAAGAATTCTGCAATTATGCCTTGATGGCCAACTCCAAGGATGACTCATCTTCATCTGATTCTCAGGTACCATCTCTCACTACTATAGACATGTCTGTTTCTGAATACAAATCCATGATTGAACAATTATCTGTTGAAATGTTTAATATTCATACTAGTATGACTGCTGCTAATGAGGAGATTGCTAAACTGTCTACTAGAAATGAAGTATTAACCAAAAAGAATGAGGAACTTGAGCTAACTGCTATGCAAGTAGAAAACCTTAAGAAAGAAGTTGAATATTTGGAGAACAAGGTTCTATGTGCTAGTCAAGTAGAGAAGGCTCTTAGGGATGAATTAGCTGAGAATGAATTCAAACTTAAAACTTTCAAGAAATCATCTGGTTTAGTGCAATCCTACTGTGAGAAAATTGAAGCTAAACCTAAAGCAGCTATTGGACTTGACTATGACTCTCTCAAACAAAGGAAAGGCTATGCTGTCATCGAAGAGGACACAGCTGTTCATGAGAAAGTGCCTCACATTTTGAGAAAAACTGAAAATCCAATTTTTAAGGAAACAATATTTGAAATTGATGAGGATGCCTTACTCATCAAGCAAATGTTGAATGATGAGGATGAGGCACAATCTAGTGAACAGCAAGCATCCTCTAAGGGTGAGAGTGCCAAGTCAAAGACCAAGAAGCCAGTAGTTGATAGGCCAAGACCTAAGAAGTTTGTTAAGTTTGTATCAGCTGGGAAGAGTGAATCAGAAAAGGAAGTGACTAAAAAGAAACAGAACAGAAATGGCAAGTTAGGGATTAACAAGGATAACAACTATGCTTATATGCCTAATGCCCCTAGGAAAACTTGTCAGAACTGTTTCAGTACCAACCATCTAACTCATGCATGCAAGAAACCTGTTGGTAGTGTGTCTAAACCTTTCTATGATTATTCTGTGCCTCTAAGACATAGAGATGCACCCTTCTGTGATAAATTTGACTGTATGCCATGCAATATGAATGTTATGACTAGTTGTTTTAATTTAAGAAGACAGTTCATTGATGGTTGTATCAGTCACAATTCTCACACACACTACACAAGGTCAAAGTCTTCAAGTCCTCCTAAAGCTAGGAAGGTACCTTTGTCACCTAAGTCTGAAACCTCAGGTTCTAAGACTTCCAACAGTGACAAGAAGACTGACACTAAGAAAGTTAACAAGCATGTTGTTTATTATAAAACTGTCTCTAAGTCACATGGACCCAAACTTGTTTGGGTACCAAAGGAAAAGTAATACCTTTGTGTTTGCAGGGCAAAGAAAGTGAGAAGAAGGTCATGTGGATTTTGGACAGTGGATGCTCAAATCATATGACTGGTGATATGGCCCTGCTATCACAGTATGAGGAAAAGGCTGGCCCAATGGTTGCTTTTGGAGATGACAGCATGGGTAACACATTGGGATATGGCAAGCTGAAAGTTGGAAATGTCATCATTGAAGATGTAGCACTAGTCAAGGGGCTCAAGCATAATCTGTTAAGTGTTGGTCAGTTTACTGATAGAGGATTCAAAGTGAATTTTGACAAAGATGAATGTTTGATCACCCACAAGAAGACTGGTGATTTTGCTCTATCTGGAGTAAGGAAGGGAAGCCTGTTTGTAGCCAATATGGACTCTGCAAACAAGGACAAAATTTTTTGCTTTTACTCAAAAGCATCAAATGAAGATTGTTGGCTGTGGCACAAGAAACTATCACACCTGAACTTTAAGGCCATTAATTCTCTAGTCAAAAGAGAGTTAGTGAGAGGCATGCCCACACTTGAATTCTGCCAAGAAGGAGTGTGTGAGGCTTGTCAAAAAGGAAAAATGAAGAGATCAAGCCACAAGTCAAAGACAGTGACATCTGTAACCAAGCCACTACAACTTATCCATATGGATTTGTTTGGGCCTGTTAACATAATGTCACTTGGAAGAAAGAAGTATGCCCTGGTAATGGTTGATGATTTTTCAAGGTATACATGGGTAGAATTTCTGGCATCAAAAGATGAGGCTCCACAAGTAATCATTGAGCATATAAAGAAAGTTGACAAGGAAGCAAAGGCAAACGATGCAAGTGTGATTGCATTGAGGAGTGATAATGGAACAGAGTTCAGAAATGCCACACTTGAAGCATTCTGCAAAGAGAATGGCATTTCTCAGCAATTCTCAGCTCCAAGGACTCCACAACAAAATGGAGTTGTTGAGAGAAAGAATAGAACTCTAATTGAGGCTGCTAGAACAATGTTACTTGATGCAAAAATGCCCACATGTTTTTGGGCTGAGGCTGTGAGCACTGCATGCTATATTCAGAACAGAACCCTCATCAACAAAAACACTGGAAAGACTCCTTACAACTTGATGACTGGAAAGAAGCCTACACTGAAGTATATTCATACTTTTGGAAGCAAATGCTTTGTACTTAAGGACAATTCTGAATATGTTGGAAAGTTTGATGCAAAAGCATTTGAAGGAATTTTTCTTGGCTATTCTATGGAAAGAATTGCATACAAGGTTTATGTCATCAGTCAAAAGAAAGTTATGGAAAGCACAGATGTAACATTTGATGACAGCAAACTACCTGGACTAGAAGAAGCCAATGATGAAGACAAAGATCCGTTGAAGTTTGATAATCTAGATGATTCTGATGAAGAGACTGAAACTGGAGTTGAAACTCAAGTTCAACAAACTCAAGTGAATAATGATACAAGAGAAGAATTTGTGCCAATCAATAGTGAAGAAACAAGCATCCAAGACACACCTGTGAGTAATGGCAACTTCACAGGGGGAGGAAATGAGGATGATCATGATGAGGATGATGAAGCAACATCAAGGATGAGAAATCAGGCTGAACACTCAAGGAAATGGGATAGATCACACACTACAGAGCAAATCATTGGAGATCCTAATGCAGGAGTAAGGACTAGGAGAGCAACTCAAAATGAGTACCTCTATGGATGTTTTCTATCACAAGTTGAGCCTAAGAAACTTGATGATGCATTGTTGGATCCAGATTGGATTATTGCCATGCAAGAGGAGCTGAATCAATTTGAAAGGAACAAAGTATGGGAACTTGTGCCTGCACCAAAGAATAGAACCATTGTTGGAACAAAATGGGTTCTGAAGAATAAGATGGATGAAGATGGTGTAATAATAAGAAACAAAGCAAGGCTGGTTGCAAAAGGGTACTCTCAACAGGAAGGCATTGATTATGATGAGACATTTGCCCCTGTTGCTAGATTGGAAGCCATTAGAATATTCTTGGCATTTGCTGCTCATTCAAACTTTAAAGTTTATCAAATGGATGTCAAGAGTGCATTTCTAAATGGAGAGTTGGAAGAAGAGGTTTATGTGCAACAACCACCTGGCTTTGAGGATCCACATTTCCCAGAATTTGTCTACAGATTGCTTAAGGCACTGTATGGACTTAAGCAAGCTCCAAGAGCATGGTATGATACTCTATCACAATTTCTTCTTGAAAATCAATTCACTCGAGGCACATTGGACAAGACACTGTTTTACAAGAAGCATGGTGATGATATGATCCTAGTTCAAATCTATGTGGATGATATCATTTTTGGTTCTACAAATGAGAAACTGTGTGAGAAATTCTCTAAACTCATGCAGAGCAGATATGAGATGAGTATGATGGGAGAGTTGACATTCTTTCTAGGGTTGCAAGTCAGTCAAAGGAAGGATGGTATCTTTATCAGTCAAACCAAGTACATCAAGGATTTATTGAAGAAGTTTGACTTGGAAGATTGTTCACTGCCAAGACACCCATGGCCACTGCCACTAAAATGGATGAAGATGCTAAAGGCAAGAGAGTAGATATCTCAGTCTACAGAGGCATGGTTGGTTCTCTACTCTACCTCACTGCAAGTAGGCCAGACATCATGTTTGCTACATGCTTGTGTGCAAGGTTTCAATCAAATCCAAAGGAATCACATTTGATTGCAATAAAAAGGATCTTTAGATATCTGAAGGGCACTCCTAACTTGGGATTATGGTACCCTAAGGACACAGGGTTCAATCTGGTTGGCTACTCTGATGCTGATTATGCTGGATGCAGAGTGGATAGGAAAAGCACCTCAGGAAGCTGCCAGTTTCTTGGACAAAGGTTAGTTTCTTGGTATAGCAAGAAGCAACAATCTGTGTCAACTTCTACAGCTGAGGCTGAATACATAGCTGCTGGAAGTTGCTGTGCTCAAGTGCTTTGGATTAGAAATCAACTTAGAGATTATGGACTTGTGTTGGAAAGAATTCCAATCATGTGTGACAACACAAGTGCAATCTCTATAGTTGCCAATCCTGTCAATCATTCTAGAACAAAGCACATTGACATCAGATATCATTTCATAAGAGAACATGCAACTAATGGAACCATTGAGTTGCATTATGTCTCTACAGATAAACAACTAGCTGATATATTCACTAAGCCATTAGATGAAGCCACCTTCACAAGGTTGGTAAGTGAGATTGGAATGCTGAATTCTTCAGATTCTGGCTAAGTGAATACATCATCTAGATTGTTGCAGCAGTAAACACTTACTTTATCTAAATCCTCAATATTTTTGAAGTAAGTGTTGGCTGAAATATGATTTATAAATATTTCAAATCTGTTGCATATGTTGAAAATCATATTTTTATTAACTTAAAATTTCTATGAAATTTTGAGAAAATCACTATTTGATTTGCTAGGATATTTTTCAATGAATATGTCTGGTAAATTTTTACAAGATAGTGAAAATCAAATTTTTTTTTTGAGTGATGGGTATAGTTCGATAAGTCAGACTTCTCGAATGATTCACTATTCGACATCTCTAATAAGTCTCATTAGAGTACTCTTGAGTTCTCGAATAGAGTCTTTCTGAGATATCGAATAGAGGAATTCTAGACTTCTCGAATATAGTAACTGAGTTCTCGAATGATTGAGTTCTCGAACACTATATTTGAAAAGGCTGAATTCTCGCTGAATTTTAACCGATTTTGGATTTTTATCTAAAAATTTAATTCACTCATAAAAACACATTTTATTTAATTTAGAATTATTTCTAAGTTAGATAACTGCCAGCTGTGAGTTTCTATCTGCTTGAGTTATCGATTAAGCCATTCTTGACTTCTCGAATAGTTGTTTTCTACTTCTCGAATGCCTGACTTGTCGATACAAAACAGTCTGCTAATCGACAATTCAAGTACTTCATACTTATACAATCTCACATCTATTCGATTCATTTCATTCGATTTCTCAAGCATCTACACTCTCTAAACCCCTGAAACCCTAGCTACGAAAAGCCAAATTTCTTCTTCAACCTTCAATTTCTTTTCTCTCTTCTACACAAATGGCAACAGTAAAGTTCAACACCAACTTCATCGCTCTCACTAGTGATGTTGAAGCACCCAATGCAAATTTCAAGTGCTTTGTGAAATGGATGGCTGAGTCATATATCAAGGATGCACTCTCTGCCAACCCAACTCTGTATCTCGATATTCTGGAACAATTCTGGAGTACTGCTATTGTGGAGGTTGTAGCCCTGGAAAACGCAATCACTTCCTATGTCATCTACTGCAAGGTTCAAGATAAGGAAATCACTATCACTACTGCAGACATGAACCAAGCACTAGGACTACAACAAGAGTCATTTGACAGAATGGCCACTAACGCAGAGTTGGAGGAATTCTTTGAGTTCATAAACTACTCAGATGGGATTAACCTTGGAAAGCTGAACAGAAAGAATCTGAGAAAGGAGTGGAGCTATGTGTTTGCAACTCTTCTCCAAGTCTTCACTGCCAGGAAATCAAGCTTTGATCAAATCAGTGCACTTGTGCAGCAAATTGGATATGCTTTGGCCTATGGAAAGAAGATAGATGTTGGCCAAATCATACTTCAAGAATTATATGGGAGACTTGGTAAGAACACAACCAAGAGAGGTACTGATATTTTCTTCCCTCGCTTTATTCAATCTGTACTTAATTATAAAAATGCTTCATTGATTGAATTGCCTGGGATTGATAAAAATAAAATAGGCTATCCTAAGTCCATGACCAAAATCATTTTTGGTAACTTGGAAACTAGGAATGATGTGGATGTAAGACTGAACATAACTCCCCATATGGAGAGTTTGTTTAGGACTTACCCCCACAACATGCCAACATTTGATGCAAAATCTAAGTTAGCACAGCCCAAGCAAGTAGAACAAAATGCTAACCCAGGGCCTGCTAACCAACCCTCTCAACCAAACACTCTACCTCTTACTGAGCCAACTGCATCATCCTCTCAAAAGGGTGATGTTAGTAAAAAGAAGAGAAAGGAAGTAATGTCTGCACCTTTAAATATCTTGTCTGAAGCAGCATTAGCTGTTGAATTAGGTCTAGGAAGTGAGGAATGTGAGTTACCCTTACACAGAACAAAGAAGAAGAAAACTAAGACCACCTCTTCAGTCACACAAATGGCTGAAGTTGTAAAATCAGGGGCACACAGCTCACTAGGTGTATCCTCTCAACAGGGTGCACCTATAGAATCAAGCATTCTCCCCAATGCACCCTCTTGTATAGAGTCAGCACATGGCAGTGATAAGGCTGGCACAACACTGAGTGGAGAGCACATCACTTTTGAAACTTCCTCTATCTCTCAGGGGGAGTTGCCAAAATCTACTCTAAAACACACTTCTCTTCCAGAATCTAACTCTGAAATTTCTTTGGAACCTGCAACTCAGACAACTGAGATGCAAGGTATTGATCATCAAGAATCCTTTTTGCTTGATGAGCCAATAATTTCAAGTGACTTAGTGCATGACACTTTGTTCACCACTCAGAACCCACATTTAGATGGTGAGGGAATGCATGCTGAGGCATATCCTAATGACACCATCACAAACACAGAGGTTCCCCTAGTTTTTACTAGAGACTCTGTGCCTGTGTCAACTGCTGGTGTAATTCATCCCACTTCTGTGGTGACACCAGTAGTAGAGTCAATCCATCCGGTTACAGAAGTTGCATCTGTAACTGAGGAGACTAGCTTGCCTAGCTCTAGCTCTGACTTCATGTCAACATGGCTGAAGCCTGTGCAACATGACAGTGCTTCAGGATCAGGGTCTGTTCCACAACAATTGACGGTTGAAGCACTTCAAAGCTTAATTGTGGATCAGATTCCTGAGTTCACAAAGATTGCTCAGCACCTTCTCACTGCAGACATGCCCAATCCAGACTATGAGGCTATTCTGTTATGCCATAGGGATGATGTGGAAGTGCAGAAGTCAAAGATCATTGATGATGCTGAGAGAGATGGCAACATAGATGCCTGGTTGCAAGGAAAATATGATATTACTCTCGATGAAGCACTTTAGTATCTCAAGGAGGAATACATCACTTCACTGGGCTCCAATGCAAAATCCCTGTCACCTGGTGAAGTGTATGAAGCTGTAAATGACTCCTACAAGGGTTTCCTCAAGGCTGCACACTATCTTGGCAAGGGAGTCAAAACTGAAGTCAACAGGGTGTGTGATAAGACAACCACTTCAGTAGCAGAAGTCAAGAGGGCCTTTGATGCTAAATTTCCTCAATTGGACAATGTGTTCAAGGACATCAAACACTGCAACTCTACCTGCACTCAGGTGGACAATGGGCTGGCTGTGCTAAAAGATGCTGTCACAGGTCTGGGGCATCAATTTCAGAATCTATCTGACCAGACTACAGATGCCAATGCCATGCTGAGGATAATGTTCAAAAATCTTTATGGAGATAGACTAGTGACTGATGTCCCTGTGCATGAATTGTCTAAATATGAAGTGAAGAGGCTGCAGGATCAATCTTTATCTGGCTTCAAGGCCAATGAGTTATTCACTAAGGTCAACACTCTTGAGCAGGAGGTAGCTACTCTCACCAAGACCAATGCTCATCTCACAGAAAAGGTTGCATTGCTAAATGATCAGTTGGACACTCAAGCATCCACCACAGCTGATGTCCTTCTGCATCAACAATCCATGTTAGCTGCAATGATGAAGCATATGGGTCTCCCTCTACCTGATGAATCTTCACTCCCAAAGGACATTTCTACAGCCTCTGTGCCTGACAACAAGCCTAAGGGGGAGAAGAAGGCTAGGAACTCAAATTCAAAGGGGGAGACAAAGGGAGAGAAAGGCATAATAATCAAAGAGGGTGGTCAACAAAGGGCTTCTAAGTCTCTAGCAAATGTGCCTGGCAAGGGAAAAGCCAAAGTAGATGAGCCTCCATCTATCTTGCCAGTTGTCACCTTACCAACTGTGCACATCACTACCCCTGGAGGACAAAAGCAATCCATAACTACCACAGTGGTTGCAGGGAGTATGCCATCTGACAAACCTCCAATCTCTATATCTGAGAGTGCCAAGCCTGTAGAAGTCAAAGTTGTTACTGAGGCCAAGCTACAAGAAGTTGCTAACTCCAATGACTATCATGATAAAGCCTTCTTGGAGTTTCTGAAAGCCATAAGGGAACAGGTTGGTGACACTCAGTTTTATCTGAGGGAGGTGAAGAAGCAGATAGACTACATCACTGTCATCCCCAAGAAAGTCAACAATATATGGGTCAAGGAGATAGTGATGGTTTCCAAACTAAAGATATGGCGTCTAACATACCAGACTCTACAAGACCTAAAGCACTCAGAGATAGATGCCATACTTGAGATCATTGAGAAGAAAAATGAGAACAGCAAGAGTCTGTTTGATGATTTGAGGAATGGTCAACCTACAAGGCTACCAGAAGTGATCAAGAAGCCATGGACAATTATTTATCAGTCTGGTACCAGAATTGAAGATATCAAGCAATTGGTCATTCCTCATGATCTCACCTCCAGAAATCACAGACTGATCATTGCTATCATTGATCAATTACAGAAGAAGGTTGGAGCCAGAAATGCTGAAGAAATTGAGGCACTGCATATCCTCAGAACCTATATTGCAACTGGTGAAATTCCAGAGATGGCTCAACCTAGGAGAAATAAGGATGATGATTCTGAAGACAAAGGTGATGGGAGGAGAAGACATCACAGGAGAGATAAGGGTGATGAAGATAAGAAGAAAAAGGGGGACAAGGATGAAAAGGATGATGATGACCAGGGTAAAACATATGTGAGAAAGAGTGGAAGACAGCAAGCCTTAGGCAATGCTAGCAGTAATCTCACCACAACACAAGACTCTAAGTCTAGGGTGAATACTGTTAGTAGTGACCTAGCAAAATCTACATCTATTGCTTCTGCAACTGTCTTACCATCTCAAGAAAAGAAGAAGATTCAAGTCAAGAAACCATGTGCATGTTTCAGAAAGCAATCTGCTAATGGAATACTACTATGGTCTACCAACCAAGGTCAAAGATTTCTGCCAAGCAACCATGTCAAGAGGATAAAATTTAAACATGCTGCAAGGAGAGTGAAGCTATCCAAATCTAGAGCCCTAACAATCCTTCCAGGATTAAAGCTCCAGCCACTTGATGAAGACTTTGATGAAGAGCAACTGCTATTTCTAAGAGCTCAAAAGATATGCTATGCTGCAATTGTGGATGACCACCTTGTAATCAAGTACACTGATGGGAAAGAAATGAAATTCAAACAAGGGGGTTGTCAACATTGGGGTAAATTGTATGAGATAGAAAGAATCATTGCATTGCTGGATTCTAAGGACAAGGTGGAGAAAGTATGGAAGCTGGAATTGATTGACTTTGTGAAAATGAAGAAAGAATATGCTGAGAAGATAAGGAAGGGCTGCTATGAGAAATGGTTAGAAAGGGAGAAAGAAATTGATAGACTGGAGATTGAAGCAGAAAAGCTAAGGGCAAAGGGATTGTGTAGAGTTCAGTTTGATCCCTATGTGGTGAAGTATAGGAGGAGAAATGGAGACAATGTCAATATAAGAATGAACCTACTCAGTCACTATCCTGCCAACATTCTGAAGCCAGTGCTTGAAGATTTCAAAAACTCTATTATGATTGAAGAATTGGATGCTATGACAGAAATCATGAGAGCAGTAGATGAGATTGCAAGAAAGGAGAAAGAAAGGAAACAGAAAGCATATGATGATCTACAAGCCAAGGCAATGGAGATGCAATCAAAAGAAAACGGCTAGTACCTCATCATACTGTAAGAAGTATTTATCTTGTAATTTCATTTATGTGTTCAATCAAATCACATACCTGTACTTTTAAAAGTTTTATCTTTAATGTATGTTAGGCTTGTTATCAGACATGAAATTGTGACTAAGGGTCTCACTCACAATTTGGGGGAGATTGTTAGTTACAGAGGCATGCCTGTATACATCTAATAACAAGCCTAATTGTTTGTAATGCTTTGCATTACTTACATGACCTCTTAACTGAGGGAACCTCTAGTTGTAGAGTTTCTGTTTGTATTGTACTTGTAATAGGCATCAAATCCTAGTTGTGTAACTGTACAAATAGAGTCTAGAATAATGCTTGAAAGAAGTTCCATGGTTCATGCCTCAAGCAAGGAGTTAAAGACTGCCAAATAATCACAGTTGGGATTTGAAGAAATGAAGAATTTGCCTAAGTACCAATTCGAGAAGTATATTTGTCTATTCGAGAAGTCCAGCATTCGAGAAGTCAGAGATTCGATATCTCAAGACACTATTCGATATCTCTGAATACACTGTTCGATATCTCATTCGATATCTCAGGGATTCGATATGTCTACTACTCTATTCGAGAACTCAAGAAGTCAACAAGTCAAGATGGTATTCGAGTTCTCAAAGAGTCAACAAGTCAAAGTTCCATTCGATATCTCAAAGACTCAGAAAGCTATTCGACAACTCGAGGATTCGATAAGTCAAATGCTCTATTCGACAACTCAAGGAACCCTGATGGAAAAGAGCTATTCGAGAAGTGGTTCGATATGTCACTATAACAGTATTCGAGAACTCAGAGTTATCGATCAAGTCAATTCTAGTTCTCGAATCACTTACTTAGTCACTTCTCGAATACATTCTTGGAGACAAAATACTGAAGAAATTGTACAAGTCAGAAACCTGCAACAAGCCAATGCACTTTATGGACCACAACCTGTAACGTGCTCTGGAAAGCCTACAAGGAAGCTTGGAGAGATGTAGAAGAGACAAGGAGCTAAAGAAGTGGATCTAAACAGGCTTTGCAAAGTCAAATCTGTAACCGTTTGGACACTTACTCAAAAAGGATAGACAGACTAGAAAGTAATGTGTTTTAGCTACCTTATTTGTAGTAAGCAGGCTGTATCCATGTTCTATAAGGACACAGCCTCACTTCATAACTTAGTAACTTAGTGAGTCAAGTTTTTCATACACTGTAAGCTATATCTCTCTGAGAAAAACGAAGCTGAGAATACTACCATTTGTATTCACAGATTGTAGTAACCTTTATCTAATATACATTAGATTAAAGTGATATTGTGTCTTGTGTTGTTTATTTATCCGCACCTTAATTTCTGCACACACAGGCACTTATCTGCTACACAGACTCAATCCAAGAAAAGTTCAAGAATCCATTCACCCCCCCTCTGTATTCTTTTACCGTGTTCAATACTCAACAGGGTTAGGCCCAATATGTAATTAGAAGGCCCAACCTAATTATCCATGATCCCTATTGTAGCCCTATATATATTCTTATTCTCTTCTTGCTAGGGTTGGGTCTAGAAAAATTTTGTAGCCACCTAGGAGTAAGAAGAGAGGTTAACTTGAGAAGACGAAGGCCACACTTCGCTCAAGGGAATTTGGGAATACAATAGAAGAGCGTGGAATCAACCGTTAACAAGGTGACTTTTGTATTCGTACTCGTTTAATTATTGTATCAAAAATCGCAGGGCCACGATCCGATTGTCCCAACAATTGGCATCAAGAGCAAGGTTCTATGGTTTTGCGATTTTTGATATGATGTCCATGTCATAATTATATATGCATGTATATAGTGGTAGGCTTGTATAATTTTGTTTTGCAGGTTGTTATCCACTATTATGGCCATGTATATTTTAATTATGTGTTTGGATCCCACGTGGTTTAATCGTGGTTAATTTTTGTTTTGGTTTCCACGTGGTTTATCGTGGTTGTAAATCACGAGGGTTGATCGTGATAGTTTTTTATTTCTATTCTGGTTTGTAATCTTGTAATACAATTTGTATTAGAGTTAGATTATGAAATATTGTAATAGAATAGGTCTGATCAGATTGTATGCAATTGTTTTATCAACGGAGCTGCAAGAGATTAAGGAGTGCTTCCGTTGCTGCTTGCTGATTGCTGCAGATTTTCGTTGATTTTGCATATAGTGTCCGATTTTTGCCGAAAATACCTTTTCGGAAAGGGAAACGGGCATCTGAACAAGACTGACTATGTCACTCACGCGGATATAAGGCGAATTACCTCGTTTACCTGCTGTAAACAGCGATTTACTGTTTTCAGAAATTGAAGTTCGATCCACGCTGCTATGTTTTTGTTTACAGTTTGGATGGGGCCATAATAGTGGATGTTTTTTTAATATGTTTTACATATTTTCCACTTGCATGATTATTGCTTTAATTAATTAATTATGTGTGTTGTTAATTATGTATGTAATTATTTAATTGCATGTTTAACATAATTAGGACGACATGGACATAAATTTTTTTATTGTGCTTTAATCATGAGATGTATGGTATGCTATGTTATGTGTTCTTTGTACTGTTATTTTGATAACATGTGGACCTCAAAAAATTAACATAGGGCGATGCATCTAGATATAAAAAATCCTCACACCAAAATTCTAAGTGGGAGAGGGAATTAATTTGGTATTGAATCCCATGGTCTCCATTATTGTTTGCATGTAATGTAACACTAAGGCGAATATAAATTATATATATGACCACCCATCGTGGCATATAATTTATGGTGTCAAGTAGTGTTATGGATATTACTAGAACAAACTTCCTAAATTAATTACGAATATTGAAAGGTATATATGACCACCCATCGTGGCATACCAAGTTTCATAAAATTCAATAATGAGATAAATTAATTACGAATATTGAAAGGTATATATGACTACCCATCGTGGCGTACCAAGTTTCATAGAATTCGATTAATTTATAGGGTATCAATGATTCAATATAGATCTTCGATATTGAGAGAAAGGATGATTCTGTCTAGAAAGGGGTCTTAAGTGACGCCTCTTGACAATGCTCCCCCCGATCTGGGAATTATCCTATTATCGATTTGAAATATTTAATGGTGGCATCCGATCTTATTGTTATTAATTTAAGATTTAATAATGGTATACACTTAGCTATGAAAAATAATATATAGTCCACCCTAACGTGGCGTATTATTTAGTAATTGGACCGAAGTAATATTTAAACGAATTGAAGTGGTATATATGTCACCCATCGTGGCGTACCAGATACTTATGGTGTTTAAATATTAGTGCATTAATTTTAATTAATTGTTAGAGGAAACCAATATGTTTTAAGATTTGTGCAACTCTCTGATTATGTGTTACATGTATGATTCTCAGGATTAGATCACTATGGGCTTTAATCCACTATTCACCATACTTAAGGATAACAAACTTACGGGACCAAACTATATTGAATGGAAACGTAATTTGGACATAGTGTTGACTGCTGAGGAGTACAAATTTTGCACTTATGAACCCAAGCCAGATCAGCCTGCTAAAGATGCTCCTGAAAGTGAAAAGGAGTATTATAAGCGGTGGCTTAAGGCTGATGAGATGTCGCGATGTTACATTCTGGCAGCAATGTCAGGTGTTTTGCAACATCAGCATCAGGCTATGGACACAGCTTCAGATATGCTCTTTAATCTCAAGGAACTTTTTAGAGAACAGAATAGGGCTGCTAGGCAAGTAGCAATGAAGGCTTTAATGAACACTCAGATGAATGAAGGAACACCTGTAAGGGATCATGTTCTCAGGATGATGTCTCATCTGAATGAGATGGAGATCCATGGTGCTGATATTGATGGGGAAACCCAGTTCGATATCATCCTTATGAGTCTACCGAAAAGTTTTGAACAGTTCCGCTTGAATTACACCATGAACAAAAGGTTGTATAGTCTCGCGGAACTTCTGATAGAACTTCAGGCAGCTGAAGGACTCTTTAAGCAGAATGTTCAAGTGAATGTGGCTGAGAAAGCTTCTTCCTCTAAGCCGAAAGGTAAGAAGAAGAAAAAGGTTCAGACACAGAAAGCTGGAAAGGTTGCTAATGTAGTCGAAGTTCAAGGTGTTGTGAAAAAGCCTAAGGGCAAGTGCTTCAGGTGCAAGCAGTCAGGTCACTGGAAACAGGATTGTCCTCTTCCTAAGAAGACAAACAATACTGGTATGTCTCTTTCTCTAGTTACAGAAACATATATAGCGGCTATATCTACGAGCACTTGGTGTGTAGATACAGGAGCCACTGACCATGTTTGTAACTCTATGCAGGGGTTCCAGCAAACCAGAATGCTTAGAGATGGCGAGATATATGTGTGCATGGGAGATGCTACGAAAGTAACAGTAGTTGCAGTTGGAATAATTACTTTATCTTTTGGCGATGATAGGATTTTGGTTTTGAACAATTGTATTTATGTACCTTCGTTTAGAAGGAATTTGATTTTGGTTTCTAAACTTGCCATGGATGGTTATAATGTTTGTTTGGATCGTAATGTTTCTATTATGATGAATAAACGAGTTATATTTGCTGGTACATTGCAAGACAATTTATATATTATTAATCCTATCCAACCAATGCTGCAACAAAAGGAACCTAATAACATTCTTTCTAGCTCAAACAAAAGAAAGAATCCTTCTGAATTGAACCAAACATATTTTTGGCACTTAAGATTAGGTCATATTAACTTGAGGAGGATTCAAAGACTGGTAGTAGATGGGCCATTGGGCTCGTTGGCAGTGGAGCCATTTCCAGTTTGCGAATCCTGCTTGGAAGGTAAGATGACTAATAGGCCTTTTAAAGCAAAGGGGAATAGAGCCAAAGAAGTGTTAGAATTGGTTCATACTGATTTATGTGGACCTATGAATATCCAAGCAAGAGGTGGTTATGAATATTTTGTCACTTTTATTGACGATTATTCTAGATATGGATACATTTATTTGTTGCGCCATTAATCAGAATGCTTTGACAAATTTAAGTTGTTCAAAGCTGAAACGGAAAAATGACATAGAAAATGTATCAAGTCACTACGATCAGATCGTGGTGGCGAATACTTGCTTGGAGAATTTAGGGAATATTTATCAGAAAATGGGATTACATCCCAGTTGTCTGCACCTGGCACACCTCAACAGAATGGTGTAGCAGAGAGAAGGAATCGGACTCTTTTAGAGAGTGTTAGATCGATGATGAGTTATTCAGATTTACCCAAGTCGTTCTGGGGATATGCTATAGAAATAGCGGCTTACCTTCTGAACTTGGTACCTTCTAAGTCGGTTCCCAAGACTCCAATAGAATTGTGGACTGGTAGCAAACCAAGTCTAAGACATATTTGGATTTGGGATTGTCCAGCACATGTGCTGAACAAGAACGCGACCAAGATAGAATCTCGTACCAAAGTAAGGTTGTTTGTAGGCTATCCCATGGGAACGAAAGGTTATTCATTTTATAGTCCTAGGGATCGAGATGTCATTGTTAGCACCAATGCTAGATTCTTAGAGGAAGACTATATTATGAATCATAAACCCATGAGTAGTATCGTTTTAAAAGAATTAGTGGGAGGGACAGATAATCCCCAAGTGCCAATAGTACAAGTAGAACAACCACAAGAAAATGCACAACTTGACACTTGTACCGCAACAGTGCCTCGTCGTAGTGGGAGGGTTGTTCAACAACCAGAAAGATTCTTGTTTTTGGGAGAGTCCTCGGACTTGGTCTCTGGTGAACATGATGAGGATCCCAGGACATACGAAGAGGCAATTCTAGATAAAGATGCAAATCTTTGGAAAATGGCAATGGAATCTGAGATGGAATCTATGTATTCCAATCAAGTTTGGGAGCTCGTGGAACCACCCAAAGGTGTAAAACCCGTTGGATGTAGCTGGATCTACAAGAAGAAAAGAGGATCTGACAAAAAGGTGAAAGCCTGGAAAGCACGACTTGTTGCGAAAGGGTATACTCAGAAAGAAGGGATCGATTATAAGGAAACCTTTTCGCCTGTTGTTATGCTTAAGTCGATCCGGACTCTTTTATCTATAGCAGCTCATCTCGATTATGAGATTTGGCAAATGGATGTCAAGACAGCTTTCCTTCATGGAAATCTTAAGGAAACCATCTATATACAGCAACCAAAAGGATTCATTAAGGAAGGCCAAGAGCATCTAGTATGTAAGCTTAAGAGGTCTATTTATGTACTAAAACAAGCTTCTAGGGACTGGAATATTCGTTTTGATCATGCAGTCCAGTCATATGGATTTGATCAAAGTCCAAGCGAATCATGCGTGTATAAGAGAAGTGAGGGTAATGCAGTGGTTTTTCTAGTACTATATGTAGATGATATTTTACTCATTGGAAACAATGTTAAGATGTTGTCATCAGTAAAGGCATGGTTGTTCAAACAATTTGACATGAAGGACTTAGGTGAAGCGGCATACATCCTTGGGATAAAAGTAATAAGGGATCGCAAGAAAATGATGTTGGCTTTATCTCAAGAGCCTTACATTGATGAAGTATTAGCTCGTTTTAACATGCAGAACTCCAAGAAAGGTTTTCTACCTTTTAAGCATGGAGTTGCTCTATCTAAGAAGTAGTGTCCTTTGATACCTAAGGATATAGAGAGCATGAAAGCAGTTCCTTATGCTTCGGCATGTGGAAGCTTAATGTATGCTATGTTATGTACGAGGCCTGACATCTGCTTTGCTGTAGGCATGGTTAGTAGATATCAGTCGAACCCAGGTCAGGAATATTGGAGTGCAGTAAAAATTATACTTAAGTACCTGAGAAGGACTAAGGAGTATATGTTAATTTACAAGGCCTCAGATCTATTTCCTTTGGGATATACTGATTCAGATTTTCAATCAGATAGGGATAAGAGGAAATCAACCTCAGGATATGTTTTTACTTTGGGAGATGGAGCCGTTATATGGAGGAGTGTAAAGCAGAAATGCATTGCAGACTCCACCATGGAAGCCGAGTATATAGCGGCCTCTGAGGTTGCTAAGGAGGCTGTATGGTTCAGGAACTTCCTTTTGGACTTAGATGTGGTACCTAATTTTCCTAGAAGCTTGACAGTGTATTGTGATAACACTGGTGCTGTGGCAAATTCAAAGGAACCGCGAGACCACAAAGCAGCTAAACATATTGAACGTAAGTATCATCTCATACGTGAAATCGTAAAGCGAGGAAATATAGTTGTGGCTCACATATCATCAGAAGACAACCGGGCAGATCCTTTCATGAAGAGCTTGCCAGCCAAGGTTTTTGACAGGCATATGGAAGCGATAGGAGTCAGATGGATGGACACATAGTTTTCAATGTAATAGTGGATTAAATAAACACTGATATACTCATAGAATATTTTGAGTATAAGTGGGAGATTGTTAGTGTATACTGAAAATATTTATTTTAAGTATATACATTTATTTCTGGCCCGATTTTATTAAGAATCATTTAAATGTTTACATGCTGTCTAATATTATATATTGTGGACAATCTAGTATCAAATGGGATACAGAATATTAGATTGTTAAATACGGTTTATATAATATAATAAGGTTCACAGCACATGTGGTGTTGGACAATCCACTGGTATGGCTGTAGTATTATTTAGATTAGTTTATATTGACTAATAAATAATACTAGTATACTTTGTGTATATTGAACAGGATCAAATTTAGAATTGTTCCCTTATACTGATTAAGAAGGAGAACTAAGATTCTATGTTATTATTAATGCTTAGGTTCTTAATCCGGATATAGTAATTGACACGTGTATATTATTTACATGCTTTGATTTATATATGAAATAATTCTTTTGAATTATATCATTATATTTTGGGTGATGGAATTATATACATGGTGAATATTATTTATAGAAGGAATCCATGTCCTGATAATATTCGGGTTAATGATGTCCCCTTGAAAGCTCAAAAAGATTTAATTATGTGAAACCCTGCAGGTGGATTTATTCCGGCATAATTAAATAAAGGTTGAGTGGATAATCAAGGATAAATATATTAATTAAATGAATTATCAGTAATTTATTTAATTAATGGACATGCGATATTTTAAACATGGGGAATTTAATAAGCAAATAATATTGGAACCCAATTAAATAATTAAGTTGCGGTATTAGGAAAGGTAGTGCAAATATTAATTCTTTAGTGGATTGAATTAATATTTAATTACATTGGGTTAGGCCCAAGATGTAATTAGAAGGCCCAACCTAATTATCCATGATCCCTATTGTAGCCCTATATATATTCTTATTCTCTTCTTGCTAGGGTTGGGTCTAGAAAAATTTTGTAGCCACCTAGGAGTAAGAAGAGAGGTTAACTTGAGAAGACGAAGGCCACACTTCGCTCAAGGGAATTTGGGAATACAATAGAAGAGCATGGAATCAACCGTTAACAAGGTGACTTTTGTATTCGTACTCGTTTAATTATTGTATCAAAAATCGCAGGGCCACGATCCGATTGTCCCAACATTCACTCTCTTGATTCATTTGATAACTTAAATTCTGATGAAATTAGATCTATACATGCTGAGTTTAAGAATCTTATGACTAATTTTAGAATTCTTACTTGTGAAAGAGATGAACATAAGGTTAAGAATGATAAATTAGTTGATAGAAATAATTTTTTTGAATCTGAGTTAATTGAAATGGAAGAATACAAGTTAAGTTCTGAAAAAGCTAAGCATGATTATAGTGTTATTCTTGAGGCTTATGACTATGTCAGAAAAGAACTAGAGGAAGAGAGAGATGTGATTAAGACCATTAACATTTATGGTAAAAAGACACAAGAAATTATTGAAAATGGAATTCGTGGTAAGGTTAATGGTTTAGGTTTTGATAAGGCTAGACAAGAAGAAAAAGTAGCTATTGTCAATGATGATAGTAAAGTAGAAGCTAGCACATCTAAATCTGAAGGTAAGAAAATTGTTTCTGAACCTAATCATGTTAAATTTGTTGATTCAAAAGGTACCCCTGTTGTACACAAAAGGATTAACAATAGTAATTCAGATGAGAAAGTGTTAGAGAAACCTAAGAATGTAAACATAGGGTTTCTTTCTAAGTCTCAGTTGAAACAGAGATTAGATGGTCTTTCAGAGTCTAGCAAGATCAAAAGAAATAGGAATGGAAAAGAAGGTATTAACAAAGAGAGTAATTACAAGAATGTACCTGATGCACCTAGGAAAAAATGCTATAAGTGTGGAAATCAAAATCATTTGGCCCTAGACTGCAATCAAAAACCTTCTTGGAAAACTGAGTCCAGATTCCCCAAGACTCAGAAAATTCAATATCAACCACAAAAAGCTTGTTATCATTGTGGTAGTTTACTTCATTCCATTTATATGTGTAGAGAATATCATGAACTGTATTATGACTATTATTCTTTGAAATCTGAAACTCCTAGTCACAAATAGTTTGTGAAATCAGAGTCTAAAGTTGACTCTACAACAGGTAAAGTAAAGGCAAAATTCTCAAAGCCTGTTGTTTCAAAATCTAGTAAGAAAGGATCCACTATTCTTATTCTCTATGGCAACATCAGTTTTAATGTTGGCATAGACTTCTTTTAGCAACATTACTAGTAATCTTTAGTAACATAATATTATGTTACCTTTGTGTAATATTTTTTTTAAAAATAGTGGGTCCCACCAGTGGACCCCCCAGTTGGGCCCACTTTTAGGACCCATAGTGGGGCCCACTTTTGGGACCCACTGTGGGGCCCACTTATGGGACCCACTGTGGGGCCCACTGTGGGACCCATTTTTATGGCAACACAAATTTTAGCCTATAGCAACATTTTCTAGTAACTTTTGTTAACATTAATTTTCCTTTTGCCAACATTTTATACCATCAATGGCAACACTTTTCTATTTCCACCAGAAAATCAAATATATTAAAATATGCATTCACAAAATACCAAATCAATACAACCAACAATCAGAATAATCCATACTACATAATCTAGATTCACTACAATCACGACCAACAGCATAAAAAGTTACTAGAGCCAAGGAACTAGTAATGTATCAGAAGGATGCCCATCCTGGTTCCGTTACTAGAGTCTCTGGCAGAGTGACAACTGAACTTGATTGGAAGACACCAAACTTCTCCAGGAACAAACTGATCAGGTCACCAGCAGCATAAGAAACGCTTGAGGCCATCACCGCAATAACAACATAGTACGCAATAGTTTTTACATACGATCTTGGTGCCCTCTTAACATAAGCCTTTCCAGCAGCAAGTATAATGATGCCCAACAGTGCAACTGCTGCAACAGCTAGAAGCTTGAGGTCCCAGTCCTCACTCTTTTGGAAAGAGAAGCCGTAGACAACAGCAGGTAATAAGCCAAATGTAATGTATGATAAAATAGCCAAGACTACATGAAGCAGAAAGTTTCTTCTTTGGCCCAGTAGTTCATGGTACCGGTCTATTTGCTCAGCTGATTGATCGGATGCCTTAGCCTTCTGATCATTTTTCAGTTCCAAAAGCTGTAAAGGATAACATTTTCGTTAATGCAGAGTATTTGACTACATGCATAACAAGACCGTGACGCTGACTGATTCCCTAAAAGGTTAACTATACAAAAAACTATACTTTCTAGTTACGATATTACATAGACATAAAATCAGATATTTGCTGAAAAGTTCACGTCTAACTTCTTAGCTACTCAACATTTTCTTATTTTCTTGATAGTCATTAATGAAAAGGATGCATTTTCTCAATTCCTATATTGTGACAGCCCCAAATCCGGGGTCATGAATTTGGGCCATCATGAACCAACTTCCATTCAAATTCAATATCTCTTGGGTTTTTTTTTTTTTTTTATAATTAATAATTATGCAATTGACCCCACAGTAATATACACACACACACCAGTCATATGCTCAGAGAACAACATTCACCATAATAAGAGTTTAGAATTTAAAAAGTTATTACAACCCAGAATCATACTTCAGTACATTGTTGAGTGATGCTTCTACAAGAAGCATTTCAACAACCAAATTTATTACAATCTTTCAAACTTACACACTTAATATACATAAGTTCACTAAACCCCTTGCGCTGGTCGTCTACCTCGGGGACTGATGCTAACGAACTCTCAGTAGGTCGCCTTTCCCTTACCCTCTTGCGGGGCGTTCTGCGTAGTATTGGCATACCTAGCTGTATATAGATAAGTAGCAAGAGTGAGCTATAATAGCTCAGCAAGATAATATTGAAAATTAGAATTTAAAATGTAACCAAGTATACATGTATATACATATGTAAGCAGTATCCAATTTATAAACTTTAAGGAAGAATAAAACTCTTATTTAATAATACATCATCCACTTACTAGTATAAGAAAGAATTCTAAGATAATACAGTATCAGTTTCTCTTCTTAAACAATGTAATAATCTATATACCCTTTCAGTGTAATATTTTCAAATAATATAAATAATTAAATAAATCTCTCACTATTATCTTCTCATTTCCTTTCTATACAGTAATTTTATAAATTAATATAAAATCAGTTTCTCTTCATCTATATTAATAATTTCATCGTCTCATATCACTCTTCTGTTTTCAGTTATAGAAATCTGAAAACCATTTTTCAATTCTTTCTTTCAAGTTTTGGGGATATATACTGGCGCCAGATACGTAGGACGATGATCAGTCGCCTGACCGTATCCGCTCTCTGTTTACTACTAGTAGAAGGAATGAAGGCCACCTGCATAACATCATCCCTGGAGGAAGGCCACCTGCATAACATCCTCCCTTGGCATCTTCGTGCCGAATCATGAATACTAGACTATGTCGCACACAGCCCTGACATAGCCTCTTATGCAAATTTGTTGCTAATCCCCCTTATTACAAGATCATTATTCAATTTATCAACACCATTTCACATTTCCATTCTCGCACATTATTTCTATAAAATATATGTATATATCATACACCAAAAGAATGTTTATAATATAGCATTATAAACCATATAACCCTAGATAACAACTGATACCATTCTCTTTCATATCTCTTTTACCTTCGAGCATATTCGCTCCATTCGTAATCATCTCTATATTCATATTTCAGAAAACATATCCATCTCTCTTTAACTTCCCAAAATCAAGAAAATATACTCTTTGCAATATAGCAACAAAAGCATCACATATGCATAAATGTATGCCATGATATCATTATTATTCTGAAGATAAATAATTTTTAAAGTAGGGATAGAAGGATCTTGCCTCGATTTCTGTATCCTGACAGTGGGGCTGGTTCCTCCTCTGGAATTTCTATAAACACAAAAGGTCCATCATTAGCATACTACATCTCTTACTCACTACCCTCTTATATAACAAAACCCTTTACACTCTAACATATGTTTAACGTATTATTATTACCCCAAAGGTTCAAGAACTTGACTATTTATAAGCTCAATCGAAGTTTCAGGGGTTTTTACCATTTCCCCTAACAACCACACTCGACTGTAAAATTTCTTATAAATTTTAGAATTCGAATTTTAATGCAAGGTCAACTGGTATTAGTTCTTTGACCACACTACTACCATAACCCAAAATTTCGTGGCTTTTAAACATGTTAAAGTATGGTAACTATAACCTCAAATTTGGTACAATTACGATTTCTCGACTTTCGAACGTCTTTCACTAAAACTGACTTTTCTCCTAAACCGTACGTCAGATTTTAACGCACCTTATATCAAAACGATCTATGAACTAAGCTCTATCATTTCATGGTCACTAAGTGTGCTAAACAGTAAGGTACCGTACTGCATTGGTGTCCAAAAACAGGGCAGTTTGTAGTTCTAACGAAAATCGGACATTATAACTGCTGTAATTTCATACTTTCCAAAATTTCACCCCTCCAAAATCATCATCAAACACCATAATCAAACCCCACACCATGTGGACTACATTCCAGCCATGGTTCCAAGTTCACAACACAAATTTCATATCCAACTCAACCATTCATAACACATATTCATCATAAACTTTCCATTAACAACACTTAACTATTAACCACTTCAATATCTACTATAAATACAAAAGGGCAAGGGTTATTATACCTCCTTGAAGCTTGAAGAATACTTAATGATCCTTAATATTCCTTGTACACACCTTGAACAACCTTGATTTAGCTTGGATTAACTAAAGGAGCCATAAAAACAAAGATTAAAACTTGAAAACTACTATTCATTACTATTCATCTTGCACTTGAATGATTTTATTACCTTGGCAAATGATGTTAGATGGCTATGAAACTTGGTGGATATCTCTTTCTAGTCTCCAAGAACCTCCATGATTTTTCCTTGGATTTGATCTTGATGCTAACTAGGGTTTTGATTTTTATTTTCTTTCTTTTTTTCTACTTTGGCCGAATGGTGTTCTAAGGAAGGGAGAGAGTTTTCTTGTGTTCTTTTTCTAATCTCATCTTAATATCTAATCTTTAGAGTGTTGTAGAAGATTGGTGAAAAAAATCTATATGTTAAAAGACTAATCTACCCTTAAATTTGGTTTAGTGGAAGATGACATCATCTTGATGACCTAATAATTCCATTTTAATTTCTAAGTATAATACTAATGATCTTGATAAGTAAAAATGTGGTATGTATCCTTGTTATGTTAATAATCTTGGTTGCTTAATCTCCATATTCGTCTAATTGTGGTTCGTTACGAATGTACCTCATTATCTCAGTGGTTTTGAGATCGTTTAACAATCCAAATTCCATTGGTATTCTCTTAACTTAAAAATCCCTTGGCTCAATTCTAAATTCACTAATCCCTCAATATATAATTCTTATAATGTTTCCATGCTCCTTAGTGTCCAATAGAAGCTTATTCGAATTCAAAATCCTCAAAATTTCATGCTTCAGGAATTTCTGAAATCTAACGTCTTTTCGAGTCACTTATTTTCAATGTATACTACTAATATGGTTTCTGTTTATTCATTTTTCATTTCCATTATAGAGTACCTATATACCATTTCTCTACATCCTCGAAATTTACTATTCATAGGATCACTGTAGCATTGCCAAAGTTAGGGTTATTACATCCTTCCCTCCTTAAAAGGATTCCGTCCCGGAATCACGTCAGAATTGTCCATAGATACCTTTTTATCTACACCTTATAACTTCTATATCACTTTCTCCATCCTTTTTCTATCTTGTTTGCGCAGAATTACACCAATATAAACTTGCTTGTCATTCATCAACATTCCTCTTTTAATTATGGGTATCGGCCACCATATTGGCCTCTCTTGGCTGGTAGTGTATCTCACTTATGGTTTATTCCTATGTTGATCTCTATCATGACATAAAATATACATATTTCGCTCTTATTATATTTTGTCTCTGTAAAAATCCTCCAGAAATCCAACTAGAATAAGATTCTTTGAAACAATTGTAAGAAAATATTACCTATAATATATATTTCCTGTTCGTATGTAAACAAGTCTGTGGTTTACCCCCAAAATACTATTATTCTCCTTTTCATAGAATTTCTAACCCCTAACAGATACTGATTTTCCTTATCTAGATTATCAACCTACCTATACCATTCATTGACCACATTGATCCCTAACCAAACATTTACACTAAAAATTTAAATACTAGAAAAATGTTCACCTGCATCTGTATCCGGCCTTCTCAATGCCTCTCCTAAAGTCATATTGTACACCCTGGCAGTAGGTTTATTTGAAGCAGTCACACTCTGTTCTGGCATAGATGATCCCCCTGAACGGCAATCTCTGGCAATGTGTCCTAGTTTCCCACACTGGTAACACTTGATGTCCCTCTTAGGATTGGTATTAGCCGATGGGCACTGATTAAAATAGTGTCCTTTTTGTCCACAGTTAAAGCAGTTTATTTCTAACACTCTACACACTCCTGAATGCTTCTTACCACACGTGTTACAGTCTGGAAGTGGTGTTCGAGATTGACTAAATTGAAAAGTTCCTGTGGATCTACCACCCTGATTCACAGTCTCACTGGTAGTCTTATTATTCCCTGACTTTCCTCCAAACTGGGGTTTTTGTCCTTTACCAAATTTGTTAAAATAGCTCCCCTCACTTGAACCTCCCTTCTGACCCTCAAATTTCCTTTTCTTACTCTCTCGTCCTATTTGAGTCTGTTCACTCTCAGCTTCGATAATAGATGCCTTATGAACTACCGCAGCATACTCGGTCAACTCAAATGGTGCCACTCTAGTACGTAGCCATGGTTTCAATCCTTGTTGGAACCTTTTCGCTCGTTGCTCTTCAGTACGCACGAATTCTGGAACAAACCTAGACAGTTCTGTAAACTTAGTTTCATACTCTGCCACTGATAGGTTTTCCTGCTTTAGCTCCAAAAATTTTATTTCCATCTGGTTCTCCAAGTACCTAGGGGAATATTTGTCTAGAAACATCCTAGTGAAACGCTCCCAAGTTATCACTCCCGCTCCTTCCAGATTCTTTTGAGCTTCCCACCAGTAATTTGCCTCTCCCTTTAGGAGGTAGGCTGCAAAAACTGTCTTCTGATCTTCCTCTACCCTCAGTATCTCAAAAGCCTTTTCCATCTCTTTCAGCCATGCCCTGGCTGCTACTGGGTTAGTGGTTCCCTCAAATTCTGGGGGTTTTAGTGACTTAAAAGCACGAAAGGAGTTAGCTGCCTGGTTGGGAAGAACAGGTGGTTGTGGTGGATTCTGTGGATTAGCTAAATTCTGCCTCATTAGTTCCATAAATTGGTTAAAAAGGTTACCACCCTGACTTCCCTGTTGGCCAGTTGATTCGTCTTCTTCTTCCTCACGATCTTGTTCATTATGAGCGTTTTCATCCTGCCTATTCTGACTTGCTTCCTCTCTATCATTTTCCCTTGCATTCATTCTATTATTACGCTTAGGCGGCATGATTCTGTATATAATAATATTCTTCATTAATCACCCAAATTTAGGGTACAATATACATCATTTCCATATATGCACAACTATATTATTAGTTAATCTTATTTATGCATCCCAATATTTTAAATTCACACAAGTAATATTTAATCATAATACAACTTTGACAATTAAGCTTAGTACCTTTAGCACAATAACCTTTTCATTTAAGTCAATCACCTCATGTATACCAATATTTCTGAATCTCAACATTTAATATCAAAATACAATAAAATTAGGCAAAGTACATAAACTTCATTAATTTACATAAATATTTTACAACTTGGGTACAACATCTTTTACTACTAATATCATACATCATAAAGTACAAGGTTCGAAACCCCAAAAGCATAACTGTACATACTAACTCGCTATAACAAAAGCACTACTAGCTGTCCTCTAATCAGACTGGGATTAAGACAGTAAACAACTAACCTAATCCCCAAAATGACATCCACAAGATGACTAGTCTGATTAGTATCCGAAACTACTACTCCTAATCATGGTAACGACGCCCTGATAACGTCCCTGATCTGCGCTACCATAGTGGTGACTGTATCAACTATATGAGCCCTCCATACTGGATCCCCTCTGTCTCCCAACATCGTCCTAATGTCACCGAGTGCCCGTAGCTCGATACTGACTATACTCAAATTCAACCCATCTGGTATCACACCTCCTCCTCCTCTCGCCCTGTCTAACCTCTGTATAAGCGTATCTATGGTCCGACGGGACTCATCCAGCTGTCCCTGAAGGGCAAAGTACTCTGACAAGAAAATAGCTGGCAACTGGCCAGCTGGAAACATAGGTGCCTCCTGAGGTGGCATAGCATCTGGGGGAGGTACATCTACAAGTGGGGGTGCATCCACTGGTGGAGGTGGTGGTGGTGCAAATGGTGGGGATGGAGGAACTGGCTCTGTGTCCGCATCCTCGGAAGGGTCATCCTCCAACTCATCCTCTGATAAGATAAAGTGTCCTGGTGGAGTGAACTGCTCAACTGGATCCTCAAAAGGGTCGGGGCTAGGTAAAGGAGATGGAACTGGGACAGGTGGGACAGGAGTAGGAGTCACGTGAATGTCCCTCCACTCAATCGGCTCCTCAGGTATAACAGATAACCTAGGCCTCTTACGTAAAGGCATCTCCTCCTCAGGAATATCCGTCCGCACTCGGGAAGGTCCGGCCCCATCAGGTCCTACATATGGTCTACCAGAATATGGTACTATGGCCACAGCATCCCTCTGCCTGCGCTCCTCAGCCTCCTCCCTCAGTCTCTGCTCATATCTCTCTCTAGCACTCGCCCGTCGTCTCTCCCTGAGGTCATCAATAGCATACTCTGGAACCTCTACACCTACCAGCAACAAATCTCTAATCTCCTGCTCGGGTAGTCCTAGCCACTGGGGGTCTCGGCTCGGCTCACCCATCTCACGAACATGACTGGGCTCTCCCATCTCCTCTCCCTATAAGGTAAACATAAACTATATTAGTAATAATTTATAAAATTATAATCAATGCTTAAAAATAAAACTACCTGCGATATACCACCCTTGAACTTGATGGAAGTTCAAAATTTAATATTATAAATGATACAATATTTTTATCACTCTTGTTCCTGAGCATTATGACTCTTAGCTCTGATACCAACTGTGACAGCCCCAAATCCGGGGTCATGAATTTGGGCCATCATGAACCAACTTCCATTCAAATTCAATATCTCTTGGGTTTTTTTTTTTTTTTTATAATTAATAATTATGCAATTGACCCCACAGTAATATACACACACACACCAGTCATATGCTCAGAGAACAACATTCACCATAATAAGAGTTTAGAATTTAAAAAGTTATTACAACCCAGAATCATACTTCAGTACATTGTTGAGTGATGCTTCTACAAGAAGCATTTCAACAACCAAATTTATTACAATCTTTCAAACTTACACACTTAATATACATAAGTTCACTAAACCCCTTGCGCTGGTCGTCTACCTCGGGGACTGATGCTAACGAACTCTCAGTAGGTCGCCTTTCCCTTACCCTCTTGCGGGGCGTTCTGCGTAGTATTGGCATACCTAGCTGTATATAGATAAGTAGCAAGAGTGAGCTATAATAGCTCAGCAAGATAATATTGAAAATTAGAATTTAAAATGTAACCAAGTATACATGTATATACATATGTAAGCAGTATCCAATTTATAAACTTTAAGGAAGAATAAAACTCTTATTTAATAATACATCATCCACTTACTAGTATAAGAAAGAATTCTAAGATAATACAGTATCAGTTTCTCTTCTTAAACAATGTAATAATCTATATACCCTTTCAGTGTAATATTTTCAAATAATATAAATAATTAAATAAATCTCTCACTATTATCTTCTCATTTCCTTTCTATACAGTAATTTTATAAATTAATATAAAATCAGTTTCTCTTCATCTATATTAATAATTTCATCGTCTCATATCACTCTTCTGTTTTCAGTTATAGAAATCTGAAAACCATTTTTCAATTCTTTCTTTCAAGTTTTGGGGATATATACTGGCGCCAGATACGTAGGACGATGATCAGTCGCCTGACCGTATCCGCTCTCTGTTTACTACTAGTAGAAGGAATGAAGGCCACCTGCATAACATCATCCCTGGAGGAAGGCCACCTGCATAACATCCTCCCTTGGCATCTTCGTGCCGAATCATGAATACTAGACTATGTCGCACACAGCCCTGACATAGCCTCTTATGCAAATTTGTTGCTAATCCCCCTTATTACAAGATCATTATTCAATTTATCAACACCATTTCACATTTCCATTCTCGCACATTATTTCTATAAAATATATGTATATATCATACACCAAAAGAATGTTTATAATATAGCATTATAAACCATATAACCCTAGATAACAACTGATACCATTCTCTTTCATATCTCTTTTACCTTCGAGCATATTCGCTCCATTCGTAATCATCTCTATATTCATATTTCAGAAAACATATCCATCTCTCTTTAACTTCCCAAAATCAAGAAAATATACTCTTTGCAATATAGCAACAAAAGCATCACATATGCATAAATGTATGCCATGATATCATTATTATTCTGAAGATAAATAATTTTTAAAGTAGGGATAGAAGGATCTTGCCTCGATTTCTGTATCCTGACAGTGGGGCTGGTTCCTCCTCTGGAATTTCTATAAACACAAAAGGTCCATCATTAGCATACTACATCTCTTACTCACTACCCTCTTATATAACAAAACCCTTTACACTCTAACATATGTTTAACGTATTATTATTACCCCAAAGGTTCAAGAACTTGACTATTTATAAGCTCAATCGAAGTTTCAGGGGTTTTTACCATTTCCCCTAACAACCACACTCGACTGTAAAATTTCTTATAAATTTTAGAATTCGAATTTTAATGCAAGGTCAACTGGTATTAGTTCTTTGACCACACTACTACCATAACCCAAAATTTCGTGGCTTTTAAACATGTTAAAGTATGGTAACTATAACCTCAAATTTGGTACAATTACGATTTCTCGACTTTCGAACGTCTTTCACTAAAACTGACTTTTCTCCTAAACCGTACGTCAGATTTTAACGCACCTTATATCAAAACGATCTATGAACTAAGCTCTATCATTTCATGGTCACTAAGTGTGCTAAACAGTAAGGTACCGTACTGCATTGGTGTCCAAAAACAGGGCAGTTTGTAGTTCTAACGAAAATCGGACATTATAACTGCTGTAATTTCATACTTTCCAAAATTTCACCCCTCCAAAATCATCATCAAACACCATAATCAAACCCCACACCATGTGGACTACATTCCAGCCATGGTTCCAAGTTCACAACACAAATTTCATATCCAACTCAACCATTCATAACACATATTCATCATAAACTTTCCATTAACAACACTTAACTATTAACCACTTCAATATCTACTATAAATACAAAAGGGCAAGGGTTATTATACCTCCTTGAAGCTTGAAGAATACTTAATGATCCTTAATATTCCTTGTACACACCTTGAACAACCTTGATTTAGCTTGGATTAACTAAAGGAGCCATAAAAACAAAGATTAAAACTTGAAAACTACTATTCATTACTATTCATCTTGCACTTGAATGATTTTATTACCTTGGCAAATGATGTTAGATGGCTATGAAACTTGGTGGATATCTCTTTCTAGTCTCCAAGAACCTCCATGATTTTTCCTTGGATTTGATCTTGATGCTAACTAGGGTTTTGATTTTTATTTTCTTTCTTTTTTTCTACTTTGGCCGAATGGTGTTCTAAGGAAGGGAGAGAGTTTTCTTGTGTTCTTTTTCTAATCTCATCTTAATATCTAATCTTTAGAGTGTTGTAGAAGATTGGTGAAAAAAATCTATATGTTAAAAGACTAATCTACCCTTAAATTTGGTTTAGTGGAAGATGACATCATCTTGATGACCTAATAATTCCATTTTAATTTCTAAGTATAATACTAATGATCTTGATAAGTAAAAATGTGGTATGTATCCTTGTTATGTTAATAATCTTGGTTGCTTAATCTCCATATTCGTCTAATTGTGGTTCGTTACGAATGTACCTCATTATCTCAGTGGTTTTGAGATCGTTTAACAATCCAAATTCCATTGGTATTCTCTTAACTTAAAAATCCCTTGGCTCAATTCTAAATTCACTAATCCCTCAATATATAATTCTTATAATGTTTCCATGCTCCTTAGTGTCCAATAGAAGCTTATTCGAATTCAAAATCCTCAAAATTTCATGCTTCAGGAATTTCTGAAATCTAACGTCTTTTCGAGTCACTTATTTTCAATGTATACTACTAATATGGTTTCTGTTTATTCATTTTTCATTTCCATTATAGAGTACCTATATACCATTTCTCTACATCCTCGAAATTTACTATTCATAGGATCACTGTAGCATTGCCAAAGTTAGGGTTATTACATATATAGACTTATCGGTATTGTAGAAATTATATGAAAGATACATAGATAATGTTCTGAATCATATAGTACTACTACTTGCAGGATATCAAATTATTAGTCTACTCAAATTGAATAACAACTTGAACTGTTAGGATTATCAAATTAACAATATATATCTGCTAGCATTACTTTTGCATTTAGTTATTCTTTAATAAAACATTTACTCACGTTGTGACCAATGATGAATAGTCATCCGATAACATTAGCCAGTCCCAAAGTGAAAACATTCACTGCAATAAAAGACATATTAGTACCTTTCTGATTTTGACACCCACTTAAGTATATTCAACCCTAAAAATTTATGAATTATGAAGTACTAAATGTGCAAAAACCTTGAAGCAATTCATGTATGTAAGGTGGTGTTTTCACATTGCAAGATTTTGCTAGCATTTCTGACTACCAAATACAGACAAAACATTTACTGGAACATATCATAAGCTAAATATAATCACTATAAATAACAATAAAACGAGTTATAGTAGTTACAATGATGATGCCAGTTCTTACTAGAACAGAGTAATTACAATCGCAATGCATAACATATAGTAAAAGCAGGACTATAATTAAACTAATAGTAGTAATTTGATATCAACGACATTTCTCGATAAACAACAGAGAACAAATGATATAGCAGACGTGAACTATTTTGAGATACTGAACAACCAATATAAGGATGCCAAGTAAACTTGAATGACAATGTACAACTGACATTCTATGTGCTTAATAAGAACTAGAATCCTACTTTATAGTAACAATATTTTAATATCAAAAAATACAGTAACAACTGATTGAGTGACAATTCAGAAGTAAAATTGAGCTCACCAGCCTCAGGATACGATTTTTTGCACGAGATTTCTTTGCTTCATGTGCAGGTTCCCTGAATAGTTGGGTGAGATCCGCTTGATCAGAAGAGGAATGCTCTGTGATCCATCTAAATGATGCTAATGCAGATTCGAGGGTGCTACTGAACTATTTTTGTAGCTGCATGGAGAGAAACATAAACCTTCAGTTCAAATTTGAATTACTGACCTTTAGAAACTTAAACGAAACATGAAAATAATTATTAATTAAACTTTGAGAAAGGTGTAAACATTAGGACACTTATTAGGGTGCTGCTTGGATCTCACAATTTTTCCTACAAGCTTCTACTAACAAATTTTGCTTTACCAAGCTTCCATTTCTGTCCCATTATAGTAAAGTGGAATGAAGATTGCACAACAACATTAACCAACAATCTGGATTAAAGCAAGATTAATATATACTCTAAAGGACAAACAAGTAATAGTTCAACATTTTGGGTCTAGAAGAAGTTCTGCTTAGTGTTTGCAAGTCTTAGATAGGACAACAGCTAATACCAATGTCATGGTCAAGTATGAAGCATAATTGATAGAGATTGCATAAAGAAGAAGTTAGAGAAAGACCACAGAAGCAGTAAAGCCAGCCAATTTCATTCAGAAATTTGAAGAATAAATAAAGCCAAAGCACCTGCAACCTAAGATATGCAAATATTGGAGTCTCCATCAGATTTACTAATTTGTCCAGCTGAACCAAGAACTTGACACTGACATCCTCTTCATCCAAAGACTAGACGACAGAACTTACATGTTGATAAGCCTGTAGATAAATGCCAACCATAGAGCATCAGTACCGTGAACATTAAATGATCAGAACAGTGACACACATAATTACATAAATAGGAAATATGGAATGCTAAAAGTTCTCAGCTCTTGCCTGAGATAATAAACAAAGACTAATTATTACCATGGGTGAATGGCACCATGAAGCATACAAGGCAAGAAATAAGTCTGTAACACAATTCGAAAATGCAAAACTGTGTCACCTAAGCATCATAGGAAAAAAATTAAAGCAATTTAAATGACATTGAGACAATTAATTAGTACAAGTACTGGGTGGTTTTGGTTTTGGCTGATAAGTAACTTAACACAATATATTGCAAGTAATAGGGTCTTCAATTTTTCTGGATAAGTAACTTCGTATGTAATGTACTATATACACCAACTAAAGGAATTAGACTAGAGATTTATAACTCTAAAAAACGTATATCACAACATATAAGTCTCTATGTAATTCTACAACCTGAACTATAATAGATGCAAATTCCAGGTCAGATTCACCATCGAGTATGGTGGAAAGCTCACGATAAACTATTTCAGCATCCAAAAGTACACAAAGTCGCCGAATAATCAAAGCACCGCGTCTCAGAGAGAGAGAGAGAGAGAGATCTATGCCTAGTTCAAAAAAATCCCAAATCGGACCAAATCAAGGCAAGCCAAATCGAAGCAATCAGAGTGAATAAGCAACCAGTTCAGTCCTGAAATAAAGAGAGAGAACCAATTAATTAAAACTAAAGAGCAATTCATGAAAATCAAATGAATAAGAAATCCTAACTCAAACCAAAAAAACCCTAATTGAAGAAGAAGTTATTCAAACGGAAGCTTCAAATCGATTGAACGGGAGAAATAGATTGTGAGAGAGAGACGACATCTAAGAGAGAGGGGGGGAGAGAGAATGAAATCGGACGGGAGAGACAGATTGTGTTAGAGGGAGAGAGAGAGAGAAAGAGTGCTGAGACCTGAGAGAGAGTGGGAGCGAGAATGAAATGGGAGAGAGGGAAAGTTTCAATTATTTTGTCTAAGTGAAAAATGAAAACTTGAAAAGTGCTGCTCTTTTGCCGCTCTTATATTTTAGCTGCCATTTGCAATTAATTGTGAGTTTTTAATTTTTTTAAAAATATTTTTTTTTAATTTAATAAAACTATGTTAATATTTATAAAAATAGAATTATCATTTATTTGATAGATTTTATATTTTTCTAAAATTCTTTAATTACATTTTTTTATAAATCAATTAATTTATTTGGAACAATAATTAAATTATTAATTAAGCATTCAATTCTTTTTTTTGCTAAAAACATTCAATTCTTTTTACATAGTCTGAAATAATATATTCAAATATTGTTAATCATATATGACAATATTTTTATTTTAATGATATATTAAAATTTATTTAGAAATAAATCATTTTAAAAATTTTGTTTAATAATATTTAATGAACATCAAAATAAAATTATTCATCTTAAAACGTTTTAACCTTTATAATGAAATATTCAATTCTACGGACATATTCTAGATTTTTATAAATTCTTCTTGCTTTAATTTTTATCCAAATAAAGTAAATTTCATGTGAAAAAAGTAAAAAAAAAATAGTAGAAAATATAAAATTTTGTTCATTACAAAATTATGACAACACAATTTCATATCTAAGGCAACATTTAAACACTTTTATTCTATGCCAACATATTTTTGTTACCTAAGGCAACATAAAAATGATAATGTTGTAATAGCCAAAAAGTGCATGGCAAAGGCAACATATCCAAAGGCAACATAAACTCTAAATGTGGTCGTAGGCCTTTTATGGTGTAGTGATCCAATCAAAGTTGGGTCCTAAAAAATTCTAACTGGTTACTTTTTGTTTGCAGGGCACAGGAAAGAAGCATTCAATTATCTTGGACAGTGGATGCTCTGGACATATGACTGGAAAGAAGTCCCTGCTTACAAAGTTTGAGAGGAAAGTTGGCCCAGTAATATCTTTTGGAGATGGCAACAAAGGAGAAACTCTGGGATATGGCTCAATTGTTTTGGGGAATGTCATCATAGAAAATGTAGCACTGGTTGAAGGCTTGAAACATACTCTTTTAAGCATAAGTCAACTGGGTGATAAAGGTTACAAATCAATCTTTGACAGAGAAGGATGCAAAATCTTGAATATGCAGAATGGAGACATTGTTCTAACTGGTCAAAGACATGGTAACATATATGAAGCCAGCTTAAGTGATACATCTAAAGAAATTGTTAGATGTCTCTACAGCAAAGCAACAAGTGATGAAAGCTGGAATTGGCACAAGAAACTCTCACATCTTAATTTCAAGAAGCTTAATCAACTTGTTAAGCACAATCTGGTGAGAGGCCTACCTCAGGTAAATTATGTGCAAGATGGACTTTGTGATGCATGTCAGCTTAGAAAGCAAAGAAGAACCACTTTCAAGAGCAAGACTGAAAATTCAATTACTGAACCATTTTACATGCTACATCTTGATCTGTTTGGTCCAGTAAACATTATGTCTATCAGCAAGAAAAGATTTGCTCTAGTGATAGTGGATGATTTCACAAGGTTCACATGGGTGTTCTTTCTACACAAGAAGGATGAAGCTCCTCAGCAAATCATTGAACTTGTCAAGAATATTCAGAATAACTCTGAGTACAAGGTCAAAGTACTTAGGAGTGACAATGGTACATAATTCAAGAATTCTACAATGGAGGGGTTTTGTGTAGACAATGGAATCACTCAACAGTTTTCTGCACCTCGTACACCTCAATAGAATGGTGTAGTGGAAAGAAAGAACAGGACTCTCATAGAGGCAGCAAGAACCATGCTTGCAGATGCAAAACTTCCAACCTACTTTTGGGCAGAAGCTATTAACACTGCATGTTTCACTCAAAACTGTACCTTGGTAAGTAGTCATGGAAAAACTCCCTATGAGATGATCAAAGGAAAGAAACCAAGTGTGAAATATTTTCACATCTTTGGATGCAAATGCTATGTCCTAAAAGTTCATCCAGAACAACTTGGAAAATTTGAAGCCAAATCGGATGAAGCAATCTTTCTAGGATATTCAGCATCTAAGGCCTTCAAAGTTTATAATCTCAGAACTCACATTGTTATGGAATCAATTCATGTTGGATTTGATGATAAGAAATTTGGAATTCTGCAAACTGATGCCATGACAATATGGAATTTGAAAATCTGAAGAATTCTGAGATACTCTCCAGTGATGATGAAGGTTCTCCAAAAGAAATTTCTATTGCTTCTCAAAGGAATGCTACTGTTGAGGGGGAACAAATAAATCAAAGAGAACACAGTGATCATCAGGAGCAGATTAGTTATTCAGAGTCTACTGAGGAAAGATCAGTAACTAGCAGCAATATGGAATCTACTGATTCTATTGATCAAAGGGGAGTTATTGAAGGCAGGGAGAATTCTTCTACAAGAGATACCACTAACTTAGGGGGAGAGACAAGCAGAGTCAATCTACCACCTGTTAGAAAATGGACAAAGGATCATACTGAAGATTTGATTATTGGTGATCCAAATAGTGGTGTTCGAACTAGAAGATCAATTCAAAATGAATGCTTGTATAGTTGTTTTCTCTTAAAGAATGAACCTAAGAAGGTTGAAGAAGCCTTACAGGATCCTGATTGGGTAATTGCAATGCAGGAGGAGTTAAATGAGTTTGAGAGAAACAAAGTATGGAAACTGGTACCATGACCTAAAGATAGATCTATTGTTGGTGCAAGATTGATTTTCAGAAACAAGCTAGATGAATCTGGTATGATTGTAAAAAACAAAGCAAGACTGGTGGCCAAGGGTTATTCTCAGGAAGAAGGCATTGATTATGATGAGACCTTTCCACCTGTAGCAAGATTGGAAGCAATCAGAATGTTTCTTGAATTTGCAGCTCATTCAAAATTCAAGGTATACCAGATGGACGTAAAGAGTGCTTTTCTAAATGGCAAACTTGATGAGGAAGTGTATGTGGAACAGCCACCCGGATTTGTTGATCCAAAGTTTCCAAATCATGTCTACAAACTTGACAAGGCACTCTATGGACTAAAGCAGGCACCAAGAGCTTGGTATGAGACTTTGTCTAAATTTCTTCTTGAAAATGGCTTCACAAGAGGTACAATTGACAAAACTCTATTCTTTAGAAAGATAAAAGGTGAATTGCTTTTAGTTCAAGTTTATGTTGATGAAATTATTTTTGGTTCTACTAATGAAAAGTTGTGTGCTAAGTTTAGCAAGCTTATGCAGTCTAAGTATCAGATGAGCATGATGGGTGAATTAAATTATTTCTTAGGCTTGCAGGTCAAACAGACTGAGACTGGTATTTTCATTAATCAGTCAAAGTATATCAAAGATCTTTTATGAAGGTTTGACTTTCAAGACTGTGCAGTTGCAAAAACACCCATGGCAATATCCACTAAACTAGACTCAGATCCTAAGGGAAAGAGTGTGGATAATACTAGTTATAGAGGCATGATAGGCTCATTGTTATATCTAACTACAAGTAGGCCAGATATAATGTTTTCTACCTGTTTATGTGCTAGATTCCAAAGTGATCCTAAGGAATCTCATTTAATTGCTGTGAAGAAAATTTTTAGATATCTTAAAGGAACTCCAAATCTTGGTTTGTGGTACCCTAGAGAATCTGATTTCTTCCTAATTGGCTATTCAAACTCTGATTATGCAAGGTGTAAGATAGACAGGAAAAGCACTACAGGTACATGTCAATTCATGGGAAATAGATTGATTTCTTGGGCAAGCAAGAAACAACAATCTGTTTCAACCTCAACTGCAGAAGCTGAGTACATAGCAGCAGGCAGTTGTTGTGTACAGCTCCTTTGGATAAGAAATCAGTTGATGGATTATGGTATGACACTTAGTAATATTCCTATGTTTTGTGATAATACTAGTGCTATCAAAATTGCAGAAAATCCAGTTCAACATTCAAGGACTAAGCACATTGATGTCAGGTATCATTTTATTAGAGAACATATTGAGAATGGTATTGTGGAACTTCATTTTGTTCCTACTGACAAACAGCTTGCAGATATTCTAACTAAACCACTTGATGAAACTACATTCAGTAGATTAGTAAGTGAGTTAGGAATGTTAAATTTCTAGATCTTTAACATCTTCAATAGTAGCAAGGTATGTTGTTTTTAGCTTATAGACTTGATATTCTTGTTAGGATCTATATTTGATTGTTAAATGCTATAGCTATAACACTTTGCCTTGATAAATTTCAGTATGATAGACTTGTTAATAATCATCAGGATTAGATTTGTATCAGGATGCTGACGTCATCAGTATTGTGTCAATATCAGGATTGTGAAAATTGTTTCAGATCCTGATATTTACTATGTATAGTAATCTAATTCTGTGATGTGTTAAGTCTATGCCAGCAAGTTTTAATATTTGCATACTGATAATTTATACATCATTCAATAATCAAAAGACAAGTAGATAACAAGAAATTGTATTTTCATTAATTGAAAGCATTACATACATGGAAATGAAATACAACATCTTTTTGTCTAACTTCTACTGATAATCCTATACTTGTCTAATGAAATGAATTCTGAGGTACAGGACAAGGAGCATCTCAAGAAATCCATCAGGGGATTAGACAACCTCGTCTGCTCTTGGATTCCTTGTCTGGGCGACTTGAATGAGAGTAGCTAACTTAAATGAATAGCATTCCCATCAAGATCAACCTCAGACTCTCGACCAAATTCTTCATCCTCAAGTTTTGAGGAGGTTAGGGGAAGATTGTATCCAACAGATGGATATTCTAGGAGAAACCTCTGGATATTATCTGAAACTACTCCATCAATGATTAGTTTGATGAGAAAAGTCGTCTCTTCAAAGAGATGATCAAGAACAGGATGATCATCGACTGTGAAAATCCTAAAGAATGGGTTTGAATGGAGTTTTGGTTTGAGAATCATTGTTGAGAAGAAAAGAAATTGAAAGGGTTATGGAGGATGGCATAAGAGGTCTGTTTCTTTTATAGAAAGACGTAAGAAGCTGAACAGTCACTTGAAACTATCAATGAAGTCAAATGTTAATTATCGCGTGTGACTTTATTTCTTATATTTTCAAGAAATGTCGAATATTTCTAACCAATTGATTTTGTTCAGATTAATTGTTTATTTCTTTTCCAGATAAAAGAAAGATGCCACGTGGAAATTCCATATTAAGTCTCTGAAATCAGGATGATATTGATCAGGATTTCAAGTGTGATCATCAGGATTTGAAAATTATATTTTTAAATCACATTGCATTTTGTGATTATTTTGATGGGAGGTCAACAGGAAAAGGAAGCTGATCAGTATTGATTTTTATCTTGATAATACCCTGATTTATTTCATAAAAATCAATTTTGGATTTTATTTTCCAAAAATCATGAGTAACCGCACTTTTCAGGGACTGACACCTGTCAATCTACGTGTTTACGTGGGATAGTGGTCTGAAAGATTTGTGAAATATATTTGTTTTGAAACTCTAATCGTGTAATTGCTTTCTCTAATTTCACATTCTCTAAAGCAAAAACACTCTCGAGTTTTCAAAATCACTAATCCATTTCAAGAATTTTTCAAGTTCTTTTCAGATCAAAAACGGCAGCTCAGAGAAGATTACCTAAATCAGTAGCTTTCAAGTTTGGTGACTTTGATTTTATGACGAACAATCATGTAGCAGCTATCACCAACAAGGGAGGAGTATTAACTGATTTTCATCCAATCATATGGACTTTCTGGCATATGGACCATTAAGTTATGCATTGACAACATCTCCACAAATTAATCAAGCAGCTGTTACACAAGCTTGGGAGAATGCTGAGGTAATTGATTCTACTTAGAGTCAATCAGGTAAGATTGTTCTACACCTAGGACAAGATTCTTTTGATATTACTGAATCTGTTGTTAATTCAGTACTTCACTTACCTGTTAGTTTGAATTATGAGAATGTACCATCTGATGATGATCTTAGAACTATGTTGTCTGCATTAGGTTATAATGGACCTTTAGATAACATGAGCCAGTTAAGAAGATCTTATCTTAGGAAAGAGTGGTCTTTCTTCTTTGATCAATTAGCTAAATGCTTTATTGGTAAATGTAGTTCTTTTGATCAAATTACTTCTGTTACTTCACATATTGCTTACAGTTTGCTTTATGACAGAGTAGTTAATATTGGTCACATTATCTTAAGTCAGATGTGTATTAAACTTGGGTTAAGAGATCAAAACAGGAAAATGGTTTATCATCATAGATTTATACAATTGTTTATTAACCATTTTATTCCTGATGTTGAAGCAAGATTTGGTAGAGAACATTGTGTTTCTTCTTATATACAGCAAAAGAGAATTTTCTCTGACATTACAAAGAAGGACAATGAAAAGAATCTAGATGAAATACCTGCAATTCATTATCCACATCATGTTCAGGTAATTCTTAAAACTCATCTTCCTACTCTCTACAATTCTTCTTTCTTTTGTGGTGAAATGGCTCAGGAATCTCATTTGGAGGAGAACCCACCTATGTCTACCCAAGTAGCCCAAAACATTATAGTCTCTGAAACAATTCACGAACAACATTTTAATCCACAGCCTATTGTTTCAAAGAAATCAACCTCTGGTGTTTCTCAAAAGACATCAGTTGTAAGGAAGAGAAGATTTGTTGTGTCAAGTAGTAGTAGTAGTTCTAGTGAAGATGATGATAATATATCTTTTGCTGAGAGAGAAAAATTGAAGGCTGCAATTCGACTTTCTAAGCTAGGACAAAGAGATGAAGCACCTAGTCACAGCCAGGCTACAATTTCTCAAAAGACTGTAGTACTTAAAAAGGGAAAACAATTACTAGATACTGTCTCTCAAAAGACTGTGTCTATTGAAAAAGGATCTCATCCCAAGATCAATTCTGTGTCTACACCTCTTGAGTCTTCTTAGGATAAATCTTTTGCTCACTATACCAGGAGAATAAGGAGAAAGATTCAATTGTCACCTACACACAGAGTCTAGTCCAACTAATATCATGCAGGTCTCTACAAATGAAGCTACAATCAAGTCAGCAAATGACCATAGAGATCTGGATATTGATTCTTCATGGGAAACTACATTATCATACAGACTGGCTATGGGACTAATTTCTCTCAAAGTGAAGTTGTCAAGGCCTGTTCTAGATTTTTTGGTTGAAAGAGTACCAAAACTTTTATTTCCAAATGAATATGGACTTCTACATCAAAGACTTGACTTAATGAGGATGTATTTCTATGTGTCTGTCAGAAGACAATTAGTCAAGAAATTTGGACTCTCGAAGCATGTTGCACTTCAATCACTTCATACATATTTATTTGACAAAGATGTCATTATTGAAGATGCTTCAGCTCAAGGTGAACAACTGGAGGAAGTAGCTAGAGGAATGCAGTCAACAAAAGATACTATTGCACCAGTGGTGGATAGTAGGAAAAATCATATCACAGTCACTGTAACACAAGAACCATCTAGTCAGAGGTTGGATGATTCAGGAGCTGTGATAGCTGATGTTGAAAGGTCTTCTGTGATGACTGAAATTGCAAGTGAGAAACCCTATGATATGGGAGGAATAACTTTGACTGATTTTCTTGAAGATCAAACAAACATTGTTCAGTCAGAGTCTATCCACCTTGAGGGTGAGTCTCATCAAACAACACTTAAAGACGGTGACATACTAACTAGGGTGTCTAATGAAGTATTACTGAAGACATCAGAGTCTAGTAAAGAACCTGAAAGTGGTATACTGGAGCCTGTAGTCTCTGGAAGGAAAGAAGATGATTGTAAGGGTTTAGAGACTATAGCAGCTCACTCCTTGGAGAAAACCTCAAGCCCCTTGCCAAATGAGGAACCCTCTCTCCATGTGAGTTCAGGTATAAAAACTTCTTCTAAACTCTATTTTTCTGTAGGACATGGGAGCACTTATTCAAATTTGAGTGATACACTTGAAAAGATGGATATTGATTCACATTCAGAGCGGCTGGCTCCTGACTAGGCAAAAGGAGAGGTAGAAAGAGTGTTGACTTTAGATAGTCAAAGTGAGAATGAGGGTATGGATGATCAACTCCACAGTGAGGGAGAGAAAATTAGGAAACCATCGTTTAATTTCTGGGATCAGGTTTTTCCTGAATCTTGGTCTAATAATCTTGGTATGGATGCTGGTACTTATTCTTTTATCAAGATGTATGAGAAGAATGACTTATCAAAGCACAACTCAAAGCCAGAAGTTAAAGCTCAGAAGTAAAAAGAAAGGCTTGCAGGAATTATAAACAGAAAAGGTGAAAGGCTAAGACAAACTTCTACATTATCAATACCAGAAGATATTTCTAATGATCCAAGTATTCCTTTGTTTGTACTTCCAATATCAGCAAGAATTGAGACATCAACAGTATCTGATCAATCTAAGGAGGAGTCAGAATTCGTAGATGTTAGTACACAGAATACTGGTGAAGGACAAGATGATCATATTGCAGCTTCAGATCAGAAAAATGAAGATGTTTGTAACTCTAATCGAGTTTTATTACTTGAATATCATTCTACACAGGCAACTTCTTCTACAAGACTTGAATCTGAAGATGTTCCAAACACTTCCAACATTGAAGTCAATTCTGAAATTCTACAAGATATTCAGCAATCTCAAGTTAAAATTCAATCAAGACTTCAAACACTTGAAGATAACCAAGTCACTATTATGGAAAATCAAGCAGTTCTGATGAATCTCATTTGTTCTGTTACTGAATCTCTTGGAATTAATGTTGCTGATGTCAAAAAGGGGGAGATAAAGACAATTCAAAGACAACAACAACAACAGACTGGGGTTAAAAGAAGAACTGGGGGAGATAAAGATTGTGACAGAGGTGAATCTCATCATGGAAGTGGTAAAGGAAAAGAAGCATCAAATAGTTGAATTCTTTCGACTAAGTACTGGATACTATGTCTATATCTAAAAAGAGGAGGTAATTAACTTCATGATTTTTTAATTCATAAATTCTATTTTGATTGTATTGTTATATGTTTTGACATCAACAACTCAGATTTATGCTTCAAATTTTAAAGCATAAATAGGGGGAGATTGTTAGGAATAATTCATGAGTTGTGATGTTAAGAATAGAATTTTACTTATACTTCTTGTATATCTTGATTTTATAAAGGATTTAGCACCTTGTATAGGAAATATGTGTTAAACAATTTTCTGTAAGGTTTAGTCAGGAATGAACAGTTTATCGGAGACTACATGTCAGGAACAGAGAGCAAATCCTGATGAAGGTCTAATACTGATGGTGATCAGATACTGATGCAGTGTACAAGTCCTGATATCAGTCGTGTTACTGATGATGTCATTATGGATGCTACAGAAACTGGCAGGTGCTATAAAACAGGATCGTTGTTTGAAGAACAAGCAAGAAGATATTGTGAAGGAAAGAATTTTCTATTGATGGAAACTATCAACTGAAAGGTAGAACATTGTCATGTATAGATTATCTTTCTGTGATTAGTTGATAGGTAGCATTATAAATACTTTCTCTATATCATTGTAAAAGAGTGATTAGTGATTGTGATTGAGCGAAGTAGTAAGTTCATGTGTGTAGCTCTGTATAAGGTTTGTATTCGAAAGTTCGAAACAAACAAAGAGAGAGGTTTATTTTGTCAGCAGCTGCTAAAGGTATTGTACACCTTTAGTAGAGTTTGTATTTGATTTTATTAATATAAACAGAATTTGATTCATTCGTTTATTCTTGTTCACATGACCAAGCAAAAATCAGACACGATTATATAACTTGTATTCAACCCCCCCTTCTACAAGTTATTCGAGTTAACAAGTGGATTGAATTAATATTTAATTACATTGGGCTAGGCCCAAGATGTAATAAGAAGGCCCAACCTAATTATCCATGATCCCTATTGTAGCCTTATATATATTCTTATTCTCTTCTTGCTAGGGTTGGTTAAGAAAAATATTGTAGCCACTTAGGAGCAAGAAGAGAGGTTAACTTGAGAAGACGGAGGCCACACTTCGCTCAAGGGAATTTGGGAATACAATAGAAGTGCGTGGAATCAACCGTTAACAAGGTGACTTTTGTATTCATACTCGTTAATTTATCAAAAATCGCAGGGCCACGATCTGATTGTCCCAACAGTCATTATGGATGCTACAGAAACTGGCAAGTGCTATAAAACATGATCTTTGTTTGAGGAACAAGCAAGAAGATATTACGAAGGAAAGAATTTTCTATTGATGGAAACTATCAACTGGACGGTAGAACACTGTCATGTATAGATTATCTTTCTGTGATTAGTTGATATGTAGCATTATAAATACTCTCTCTATATCATTGTAAAAAAGAGTACGTGAGTTTAGTAATTGAGTTCGTGTGCGTAGCTCTGCATAAGGTTTGTATTCGAGAGTTCGAAACAAACAGAGAAAGATTTGTATTGTCAGCAGCTGCTAAAGGTATTTGTACACCTTTGGTAGAGTTTGTATTTGATCTTATTAATACAAATAGTTTGATTCATTCGTTTGTTCTTATTTATCCAATCAAGAAAAAAATCAGACATGATTATATAACTTTTATTCAACTCCCCCCCTTCTACAAGTTATTCGAGTTAACAATTGTTAGGAATAATTCATGAGTTGTGATGTTAAGAATAGAATTTTACTTATACTTCTTGTATATCCTGATCTTATAAAGGATTTAGCACTTTGTATTGGAGATATGTGTTAGACAGTAATCTATAGAATTAAGTCAAGAACAGTGCATCGAGCACTACATGTCAGGAACTGAGATTGAATCCTTATACGTCAAGTCAAATACTGATCAAGTACTGATGGGATGGTCAGATCCTGATACAAGATGGAATCCTGATATCTGTCATGTTACTGATGATGTCATTATGGATGCTACAGAAACTGGCAAGTGCTATAAAACAGGATCTTTGTTTAAGGAACAAGCAAGAAGATATTATGAAGGAAAGAATTTTCTATTGATGGAAACTATCAACTGGACGGCAGAACATTGTCATGTATAGATTATCTTTCTATGATTAGTTGATAGGTAGCATTATAAATACTCTCTCTATATCATTGTAAAAAAGAGTACGTGAGTTTAGCAATTGAGTTCGTATACGTAGCTCTGCATAAGGTTTGTATTCGAGAGTTCGAAACAAACAGAGAGAGATTTGTATTGTCAGCAACTGCTAAAGGTATTTACACACCTTTGGTAGAGTTTGTATTTGATCTTATTAATACAAACAGTTTGATCCATTCGTTTGTTCTTGTTTATCTAATCAAGAAAAAAAATCAGACACGATTATATAACTTGTATTCAACCCCCCCTTCTACAAGTTATTCGAGTTAACAATTGGTATCAAAGTAGGTTGATTTCGAATAATCACAAAGATTTGCAATCATGTCTGGTTACAAGGATGGGAATACTAAGGTTATCCTCAAATGTTCAGCGTGTTCTTCCTCTGTCTTTGAGTAGATCAAAATATCATCAATAAAGACTATAACAAACTGGTCCAAATATTCCTTGAACACTCTATTCATTAAATCCATGAAAGCTGCTGGGGCGTTGGTCAATCCGAATGACATCACCAAGAACTCATAATGTCCATACCTAGTACGAAATGCAGTCTTTGGAATATCTTCAGGTTTAATCTTTAGTTGGTGATATCCGGTTCTCAGGTCAATCTTGGAGAAATAGACAGCTCCTCTTAGCTGGTCAAACAAATCATCAATTCTGGGCAACGGGTACTTGTTCTTTATGGTTAGCTTGTTCAACTCTCGATAGTCGATGAATAACCTCACACTCCCGTCCTTTTTCTTGACAAACAACACTGGTGCGCCCCAAGGTGACACACTGGGTCTTATCATACCCTTATCCAACAATTCCTTGGCTAGCTCTTTCATCTCCACTGGCGCCAATCGGTACGGGGCCTTGGAAACTGGCGCCGTCCCCGGGGCTAATTCGATAGCAAACTCAATTACTCTATCTGGTGGTAGTCCGGGAAGATCTTGAGGAAACACGTCTTCAAATTCGTTAACTACCGGAATATCTTATATCTTGGGCGCCTCTTTCTATGTGTCTATAACGTAAGCTAAATAAGCTTCGTTCCCTTTTTGTAGTAGTCTCTTGGTCTGCGCCATGGTTAGAATAGTCTGGGTCTGTCGTATCCCTTTAAAAACTATTTCCTTCTTTCCTGGGGTTTTCAACTTAACCTTTTTCCCTTTATAATCTATTTGCGCATTATTACGAGACAACCAGTCCATTCCCAAAATAACATCGAATTCCCCTAGCTTAAAAGGAATCAAATCCGCACAGAAGGATTGTCCTCCTATTTCTATTTTGCAATTGGGGTGAATCTGATTAACTGGAACGACTTCCTGATTAGCTATCTCTACTTGCAAAGACTCCCTTAGCGGTTGAGTTTTAAGTTTCAATTTATGCGCAAAATCTCTAGATATAAAAGACTTAGTTGCGCCAGAATCAAACAAAACATTTGCACTGACTGAATTGAGGGAAAATGTACCTGCTATCACATCCGCGTCCTTCACGGCATCTTGCACTGTCATGTTAAAAGTTCTAGCAGTTGGTGGCCTGTTGGAGGCAGCTCTGCTTGCTCCCGATGCTGCAAGCTTATTCATTGGGCAATCCCTCCTCATGTGATCTTTTGCTTGGTTTGTGTGATAAATGAATTATTGTAGTGTTTTAGGATAATATCTAGCATAAAGCACCTTTATTAAAGGTGTGATGTAGTGGATGAGGTTTTAGGAGAGACATGTGTTGATCTTTGGATGGTTTAAGGCAAACTTGTAGTTAGATTTGCTAAGTACTTGGTTGATCACTTGATTCTAGTTACTCTTGTAACTATATTGGTTACTAGATATTTTCTAGTGGCTTGCACAAGACTCTTGCTCCCTCTGCTTGTTTCTTTGTCCGTTTATTGCTTAATTCGTTGATCGTTCGAGGGAATAACTCATTCGTTTCTAGTTAGGGTTTTACCGAAAACCTTCTTAATATTTCCAATACTATTCTTCATCTTTCTTAATACTTCTCGAATTTAAATTCCTTAAATCTCTTTAATAATCTCTTATGTCTTGCAGTGTCCAGGGAAATCTCGGAGAAAATCAAAGTGCTATTTTTCTGAATCCGACAGCCTTTACATACACTTATTTTCCTCCTGGATCACTAATACGAACTCAGAAATCCGTTCCGAATACCGAATATAGTATTATTATAATAATATTCCAAATTCCACCAAAATCACTATTCATCACTTATTTTTATTTAAATCCTATAATTAGGAAAATGAACCTGGTTCACTCTCGAGTGTTCCTTAACCTTTTTACGGAACCGCTGGACTTATAATAGATATTGATTTGGATGACACAAGAATAATCTTACTTGAAGTAATATACTAATATCCTTAGGAGATAGATCATTCTTATCTATGCTGTCAACCAAAAGTATTCTGCATGACATATAAATAATTGAATTCAAATCCATTCCATTCATTTAATAGACATTCGTTACATTGCAGTCATAACCACCCTTCACTCCTTATATTATTACATAAGAAAAGTTTTAATTCTACCAAAAATCTGGGTTCTTACAGTCTCCCCTCCTTAAAAGGATTCCGTCCCGGAATCAGTTTGAAAATAAATGGGGGTACTTTTCCAGCATTGCACTTTCTAGCTCCCAGGTTGATTCTTCTATGTTGCGGTTCTGCCATAAAACTCTGACAAGTTTGATGACCTTGTTTCGGAGCACTTGATCTTTTCTGTCTATGATTTCCACAGGTTGCTCTACATAGGTCAAGTCTGGTTGCATGTCCACGTGCTCATATTCCACTATGTGCTTGGCATCTGGGTTATACTTCCTCAGCATTGAGACATGGAATACATTGTGTACTTGATGCAAGTTCGGGGGTAATGCCAGTTCATAAGCTAGCTCCCCAATACGTCTTAAGATCTCAAATGGTCCAATATATCTAGGACTCAGCTTCCCTTTCTTTCCAAACCTCATTAAACCCTTCCAAGGAGATACCTTCAAGAACACTAGGTCTCCCACCTCATATTTTTTTCCTTTCCGAGCTAAGTCGGCATATTTCTTTTGTCGATCTTGGGCTGCTACCAGCCGTCCTCTGATTAGATCCACTGCATCTTTTGTCCGTTGGACCATCTCAGGTCCGAGCATCTTTCGTTCTCCAACTTCATCCCAATATAGGGGAGATCGGCATTTTCTCCCATAAAGGGCCTCGTAAGGCGGCATTCCTATGCTTGAATGAAAGCTATTATTATAGGAGAACTCAATCAATGGCAAGTGATCATCCCAATTTCCTTTAAAGTCTATAGTACAGACTCTCAACATATCTTCTAGTGTCTGGATGGTCCTTTCACTTTGCCCGTCTGTCTGGGGATGGTACGCTGTACTCATGTTTAGCCTGGTTCCCACACATTCCTGAAAGCTCCTCCAAAACCTAGAGTTGAATCTGGGATCTCTGTCGGAGACTATGACGACTGGGACTCCATGTCGCGCCACTATCTCTTTGAGGTAGATATCTACTAGCCTATCAACCGTGTACCTTTCGTTGATCGGTAGGAAGTGAGCTGACTTTGTTAGTCGGTCTATGATTACCCATATGGCGTCATGATTTGTTTTAGTCCTTGGTAAACCTACTACGAAGTCCATAGCTATATGTTCCCATTTCCATTCGGGAATCTCCAAGGGATGTAGAAGTCCACTAGGCCTCTGGTGCTCGGCTTTCACTTTCTGGCAGGTCAAGCATTTGCTTACCCACTCTACCACGTCCTTTTTCATGTTGGGCCACCAATAGTACTCTTTCAAATCTCTATACATCTTGGTGCTACCGGGGTGCACTGAGTATCCTGAGTTGTGTGCCTCATAAAGAATTTCTTCCTTGAGTTCCTGATCGTTTGGGACCCATATCCTCCACATATATCTCATGATCCCTCCTTTATCTTTTTCACACTTGATTTCTTCCCCAGTCATTAACTCCTTAGTCGAGTTCTTTTCTGCTTCCATCATTTGCTCTTGGCATAGTCTAATCTTTTCCAACAATGGAGGCTTGATTCGAATTTCCATCAACTTTTCTTAACCTTCTTCAGGTGTCTTAATCTCAATTTCCAGTTTCTCAAAGTCTTTTATCAATTCTTTCTCCGTAGTTATCATTTGAGCTTCTCTTTCCTACTAAGGGCGTCAGCCACTACATTTGCTTTGCCCGGGTGGTAACGAATCTCACAGTCATAATCCTTGATTAGTTCTAGCCATCTTCTCTGGCGCATGTTAAGCTCTTTCTGCGTAAAAATGTACTTGAGGCTCTTATGGTCAGTGTAAATTTCACACTTTTCTCCATACAAGTAGTGCCTCCAAATCTTTAAGGCAAAAACAATTGCTGCTAATTCCAGATCATGGGTGGGGTATCGGATCTCGTAATCCTTCAATTGCCTTGACGCATATGCTATTACCTTACCGTGCTGCATAAGCACACATCCCAATCCTTTATGCGAAGCATCACTGTAAATTACGAAATCTCCTTTTCCATCAGGCAATGCCAACACTGGGCCGTTACCAACCTCGTCTTCAGCTCTTGAAAACTCTTCTCGCATTTTTCAGTCCATTCAAATTTCTTAGTTTTACGGGTAAGTCGAGTTAACGGAGCTGCGATCTTTGCGAAATCTTGAACAAATCGTCTATAATACCCAGCCAGTCCGATGAAACTCCTTACCTCTGTTGGAGTGGTTGGTCGTTCCCAATTTGAAACTGCCTCTATCTTGGAGGGGTCAACTAGCACTCCTTCTCTGTTGATTACGTGCCCTAAAAATTGCACCTCATTTTTCCAGAACTCACACTTTGAGAATTTGGCATATAATTGCTCCTTCCGGAGCGTCTCTAAGGTTATCCTCAAATGTTCAACGTGTTCTTCCTCTATCTTTGAGTAGATCAAAATATCATCAATAAAGACTATAACAAACTGGTCCAAATATTCCTTGAACACTCTATTCATTAAATCCATGAAAGCTGCTGGGGCGTTGGTCAATCCGAATGACATCACCAAGAACTCATAATGTCCATACCTAGTACGGAATGCAGTCTTTGGAATATCTTCAGGTTTAATCTTTAGTTGGTGATATCCGGTTCTCAGGTCAATCTTGGAGAAATACACAGCTCCTCTTAGCTGGTCAAACAAATCATCAATTCTGGGCAACGGGTACTTGTTCTTTATGGTTAGCTTGTTCAGCTCTCGATAGTCGATGCATAACCTCATACTCCCGTCCTTTTTCTTGACAAACAACACTGGTGCGCCCCAAGGCGACACACTGGGTCTTATCATACCCTTATCCAACAATTCCTGCAATTGCTTGGCTAGCTTTTTCATCTCCACTGGCGCCAATCGGTATGGGGCCTTGGAAACTGGCGCCGTCCCCGGGGCTAATTCGATAGCAAACTCAATTACTCTATCTGGTGGTAGTCCGGGAAGATCTTGAGGAAACACGTCTTCAAATTCGTTAACTACCGGAATATCTTGTATCTTGGGCACCTCTTTCTGGGTGTCTATAACGTAAGCTAAATAAGCTTCGTTCCCTTTTCGTAGTAGTCTCTTGGTCTGCGCCATGGTTAGAATAGTCTGGGTCTGTCGTATCCCTTTAAAAACTATTTCCTTCTTTCCTGGGGTTTTCAACTTAACCTTTTTCCCTATACAATCTATTTGCGCATTATTACGAGACAACCAGTCCATTCCCAAAATAACATCGAATTCCCCTAGCTTAAAAGGAATCAAATCCGCACAGAAGGATTGTCCTCCTATTTCTATTTTGCAATTGGGGTGAATCTGATTAACTGGAACGACTTCCTGATTAGCTATCTCTACTTGCAAAGACTCCCTTAGCGGTTGAGTTTTAAGTTTCAATTTATGCGCAAAATCTCTAGATATAAAAGACTTAGTTGCCCCAGAATCAAACAAAACATTTGCACTGACTGAATTGAGGGAAAATGTACCTGCTATCACATCCGCATCCTTCACGGCATCTTGCACTATCATGTTAAAAGTTCTAGCAGTTGGTGGCCTGTTGGAGGCAGCTCTGCTTGCCCCCAATGCTGCTAGCTTATTCATTGGGCAATCCCTCCTCATGTGACCCTGACGACCACACTGGAAACAAGTAGTGCCCTTACTGGTAGCAGGAGTAACCGGGGTACACTGGTGGGCGTAGTGGCCTATTCATCCGCACTTATAACAGGTTATCAGTTTCTGGTTACACTCTCCTGGGTGTTTCTTCCCACAAGTGGCACATACTGGCAGTGGGGGTCTGGAAAGGTTGGAACGGGACACCCCTGCCTGCTTGCCGCCCTGGCTCACAGTTGCACTCACAGATGGTTTAAACCCTACACTCTTCCCAGGTAGGGAAACTGCTCCTCGGTTGAACCTATTTGGGGGTCTTCCCCTTGCGGAACCTCCGCCCATGCTGGCATGCTTTCTCTTTAATCCCCCTTTTTCTCTTTCTCTTTGCATCTAATCACTCTCTGCTTCCACAATGGTTTCCTTTTGTACCAAGGTGGCATAATCTGTAATCTCTAGAACCGCCACTCGATTCTGAATCCATTGTTTCAACCCCTGCTGAAACCTGTTAGCCTTCTTCTCCTCAGTATCCACAAATTCCGGTACAAACCTTGATAACTCAGTAAACTTGGCTTCATAATCGGCCACCGACAAGTTATTCTGCTTTAGCTCTAGAAACTTAAGCTCCATCTGGGTTTTCATAAACTTTGGGAAATACTTCTCTAGAAACAATTGTTTAAACCTATCCCAGGTTACAATAGCATCGGTCTCCATATTCTTCTTAGCTTCCCACCAATAGTTGGCCTCTCCTTTTAGCAAGTAGGTAGCAAAGACAGTCTTTTGGGCTTCCTCAATACTAAGAATCTCGAAAGATTTCTCCATTTCCTTGACCCAGGCCCTTGCCTCTACGGGGTCAGCCGATCCGTGAAACACTAGGGGTTTGAGGGACTTGAAGGCTCTAAAGGAATTGGCCACATTGGTATTGTTTCCTTGGGGTGGTTGGGGATGTTGGTTCAAATTTTGCCTGAGCAGATCCATAAATTATCCCATGGGGTTTCCGCCCTGGTTCTCCCCCTGATGCTCGACTTCAGTTTCCCCTTCTTCTATTTCCTCTTCAAACTCTGCAGTATAGAAAGTTTCATCCCCCATCCCATAATGGGAATCCTCCTGCTCATTATAGTCCTGATCCTGTTCTTCATTATACTCAAAATTTTCCTCATGTTGATTGTGACTTTCTCGGTCAGTAGATTCGTGGGGGTTAGCCCTAGTACCCATTCTTCTTGGAGGCATTTTACTGAAAATTTGGACAATATACATTAGGCTTATTCACCTATTTAAGAGGGTTTTCCTCACAATATTGATGCATAGATGGATTTAGGATCCCACAGTTCTATATATCATGGCAGTTTTAGTCGAAAGCAGTACGGGCAGATATAATATAATAAACTAGTGATCGTGTCATAAGAAAACTGAAATGACTGAAAAGGGAAATAAATATATACCAAGTACCAAACGGTACAATATCCGACATACAACAACAGTTTTAAAAGAAATACAACCGTCCGAATAATAACTAGTCAAAAGTGAGATAAGCTGTCTATCTGTCTAGTCTGCAACAGGGAACTACAAGCTGAAACTATCCCTACCAAAAGTTGGCACTACTATGCCGTACAATACTAGACAACTAGACCAATACATCACTAACACTGCAGTCAGCCACGACGGCGGGCCAAATCTCGAACCCTCCTCATAGCAAGGCGGAAAATCTCCTCTGCATCAGCCCTGGATACCATGCCATGCCCATCACTGGGTAATTGTCGTACCCTCACACGGGCCCTCAGCTCCATGCCAGTCACCTGCCTATACATCTCTCTAGCTCTGGCACGCCTACCACCCAGGTGCCTCAACCGGGCCTCTCTCTCTGCGGCTAACTCTCTGCGGGACTCGGCCAGCCTGGCCTCAGCCACGACTATCTCAGTAGTAAGTCTGGTCACAACGTAGTGGTGAAAACATGCTAGGACATCCCCTGTCGGACCATGGGGTGGAAGGGCAGCCTCTGCCTGCTGTGGCTCTGGGGTCAATGCCTCAAACTCATCTGACAATGGGCTCATAGGTAGTGGTGGCGGGGTAGGGGCTCTCTCATCAAAGAGGGGTGGCACATGAAGTCCGGAACTCCCTACAACATCAGCCACGGGCTCATCAACATCTCCCTCGGCACCCTCATCTACATCCTGGTCTGAAACAGCAGCCATCACCTGCTCTGTGGTCATGTCAGTATCCTCCTCCATCACCCTAACATCATGAACAAGCTGGGCCTCCTCAGGGTCCTCCACATCAACATCCTCAGCAACTACCTCAGTATCCTCCCCCAAAGTCCTCATCTCAGATACATACCAAAAATCCTCCCCCTCATCAACTAACTCAACGTCCTACCCTGCCTGGACCTCCTCCGGGTCCTCCTCCTCCTCAGACTCAATGACATCAGTATCAGCATCAACCTGGACCTCAGGGTCCTCCTCCTCTGACTCAACAACATCAGTATCAGCATCAACCTGGACCTCCTCATCGTGCTGTCTCTCATACTCCTCCGGATCAGGGATGTCGCTCGCCTACACAATGACGAATTATATTACTATCATGATACTTAAAAGTTCCCATGAGGGTTTTAAGTGAACTTGGCAAGAGTTCTTATTATATTAGTGAATTTATTATTGTATAACGTCGCATCATCTCTTAGGGTATATAACTCTCTCTCTGATACCATTTCTGTAACACCCCCAGATTCGGGGTCCAGGATCGGGTCGTTACGGTCTTATTTTCCATGATTAATACTTTACTTGAGTCCATAATAAATAAATCACATGCTGTGACCCCACAATAATAACCACTCACACACACACAGTTATAGTCCCAGAGATGAAATTGAAATAAGTCTCACATTACGGGTTTACGAATAAAAGTTATTACAAGCCAAAAGGATAACATCGTAAGTTTAAAGTTCTTGCCGTTGATTAACATTATTGATACATATAATTAAACTGGAAGCAAAAGCTGACTATTTGTGCTACCTCAGCAATGGCAGCAACAATATCAGCGGGGAGTCCTGTGGGACGGGTAACCTGCTTGCGCCGAGTGCGCCTTACGCGAGCCATGAGACCTAGCTGTTGTTGTGACATAATAATAAGCAAGGGTGAGCAATATCCCACCAACAATAATATAACTGCATAGGTATATATATATATATATATATATATATATATATATATATATATATATATATATATATATATATATATATGACAGTTCAAAAATATATTTTGAAACCATATGCCATGCATTAACGAAAATTGTGCCAGATCAACATAAAGGATGAAGTTACAAGGTAACTCAAAACATATTTATATTTTGTGGGAATATCTGCTATGTCAAAGATAAGCCAGATCATTAATTTTCATGATAGGGGAATATGCAGGAAGAATGCTGCAATCCCAGTTCAACATTTTTCAGCGCTACCCACAATGGTAGCGTTACAGAATATTCTTCGAATTTGGGTGATGAACTAATACGGGAGCTTGCCGCGCCAGGAGCCACAACATCTACGATGATCAGTCGCATGTCATGCTCCCCATCATTTGTTCTCTACATGTAGAAGGAAGTACCGACGGATCGCCCGCCCTCTGGAACCCCCCGGCCAACGGTTGGGCCATTGCTGGACCGGCGCCACTCGGCCACTTACGCGTCTCCTAGTTCAATTAACATCCATAACTTTGAAATGTAAAGTTCGTCCCCCTTCCCCAAGTATATCACTTGTTGATAGGACTCCATAAGGCAGTCATATCTAGTTGGAAAGGAAAATTCACCAATATTTCCCAAGCCGAAGCTTGTTAATGGATACCAACTTGTTCCAATAATTCTACCCCTCGAATGATGAGAGGGTACAGAAGATTCCATAAATAGTAGCAACCAAGTTGCGAGTGAAACGAATAATTTATGACCGGGCAGTCACAAGATAAATAACATTTCTCAAGTAAGGTTTCCTTATACTTTAAGAGACAGGATTGAACGAAGAATAGAGTTTGAGAACCTTCTTTGATAATATAATAATAGTAATAAGTCTTTGAAATATTTTATATAATATTCGAAGGTCGAAGATACAGAGTGAATGAAGTAACTCATCTTTGGAACGAGTTAGAAGAGTTTAATAAATATTCCAAGAATATTTCTTAAGTCACAGATATTGGAAAAGTGTTGCTCGGAATGATCTTTGAATAACTATTTGGAATAATATTCATTGGACGAATAATGAATATTCCAATTAATAATAATAGTATTTTATTGATGAAATAATCGTCAAATGGATATTTGAAATAATATTCATTGAATAAATAATGAATATTCAACTTAATAATGATACTTAATGATGAAATAATTATCGATTGAATAATTGAGACCATATTCATTGAATAAATAATGAATATTCGACTTGATAATAATTATCGAAGAAATGAATATCGAATGAATATTTAAAATTATGTTCAATAATAGAATTGACTTTGAATGAATGACGAAGATAATATTTATCGAATAACTGGAGTTCGAATCAATGCTCAACTAATATTTATAAAATAAATAGAGATTGAATGAATATTCGAAATAATATTCATGTAAATAAATAAGGCTCGACTGGATATTCAAAATAATATTCGTTAAATAAATAAACTCGAATGAATATTCAAAATAATATTTATCGAAGAAATATGAATATTCTCTAAGTAAATAACTTAGCTGAGAGTTCGAAATAATATTCGAATATTAAATCGACTTTAGATGAATATTACAGAAAATGTTCATCGAATAAATAACTATCTGATGAATAACCCGAATAATATTAATCCAATATCTCAAAGGAATATCGCAATAATATTCGCCAGATAATACATAGAAAAATATTTACTTAAATATTTTCCTCTGAAAATAATATCGATATATCAAGAAATAACGACTCCCGGTCTATAATCAGAGAATGAGATTCGACTACCCTTCGCTTAAGGGTTTTGGAAGTTTCCGGCTTATAACTGATATAATAACTATCTAGCTCATAAGCCAACAATAATTCAGGGAACAAGTATATCAATATGACTTTGAAAGTAGGCATGCATGCTATGGCATATGTATAACAGAAATCATATATATATATATATATATTCACAACAACAGCCTTTAAAAAGGTTTGAAAACTTGCCTGGTGGTAGAGTAGGGGTTGCGTGTCCGGGGTCTGCTCGGCGATCTATAAATAATCAAAGTATCCGAGATTAACCACTTAACACATTTTAAAAAGCTAAGTATAAACTTAACTTAAATCGAAACACGATCTCAAGTTATCTCGTTATACCCCTTTCATTGTAACTCTTTTTATCACCGATACGATTCGATATTTGTTCGCTACTATGACATGTCATTATGCTTACACTTGGTGTATACTTAAGTCGTATAAGTTCTAAGGTCGATGAATTATACTTCGAGTCTTATCGAGTATTTTCTAAGTGGTTTTCTTAAAGTTATAATCGAATGTCCGTTTTAGGGGTTCGTTCGTACTTAACCTCGATTCGAACATTTTTATAAAATCGGAAAACGATCCTTTTGACATGCGGTCTTCTCCCACACCTTCCTTTTTATCTCTATTATTTAAATATCAAAATATACCACTGATTACGCAATATTACAGGGATCCAATTTCAGTTACGAACTTTTGTTTACGGTTTCGAACCACTTTTACGAATTAAATCATAACTCCTAAATCGTAAGTCCATTTCATACGAACTTTATATCAAAACGAAGCTTGTAACATGATCTAGCTAATCATGGCATAAGTCGAAGCTATGCAGTGAGTTTTATCTACTGTCAAGTTCGGTTTTCAAGATTAAACGAAAATCGGGCATTACGACGGCTATAAATCGAACGTTCTACTAATCGTAACACTAAAACCAAGCCACACCGGGCACCAATACAACTTATACATATGATTCTCATCTCAACAATCTCAAGAACACAATATTGCACCAACATAATCATCATCTCTTAAATCCATTAGATCTACCACATAATCATGATTATAACATCACTAACATGCTCCTAACACTTAAATCTATCAAGAACATTCATAAACTCAAAGTAGGCCTAGGGTTTCAAGATCATTATACCTTCTTGAGAGTGTGATATGGCCTTACAAAGCTTGGTATGGTCCTTGTCTATCTTTAACAAACCTAAGATCAACCAAAGAAACATGAAAATCAAAGTTAGTTCTTGAAGAACACTATTCATCCTCCTCTTTAATGATTTTTTTGAAAATGGAAAAAGAAGAGATTGAAGCTAGGATTTTGAGGAGATCATTTTTATGAATTACAGGACTCACATAAAAAGTTTCAAGATCAAATGATGGTTGGAAGTAGGATTTTAATCCTTGAATTTAAGAAGAAGCCGAATGCTTCACTTTGGAGAGAATGGAGTTGGTTGCTTGATCTTTTGCTTGGTTTGTGTGATAAATGAATTATTGTAGTGTTTTAGGATAATATCTAGCATAAAGCACCTTTATTAAAGGTGTGATGTAGTGGATGAGGTTTTAGGAGAGACATGTGTTGATCTTTGGATGGTTTAAGGCAAACTTGTAGTTAGATTTGCTAAGTACTTGGTTGATCACTTGATTCTAGTTACTCTTGTAACTATATTGGTTACTAGATATTTTCTAGTGGCTTGCACAAGACTCTTGCTCCCTCTGCTTGTTTCTTTGTCCGTTTATTGCTTAATTCGTTGATCGTTCGAGGGAATAACTCATTCGTTTCTAGTTAGGGTTTTACCGAAAACCTTCTTAATATTTCCAATACAATTCTTCATCTTTCTTAATACTTCTCGAATTTAAATTCCTTAAATCTCTTTAATAATCTCTTATGTCTTGCAGTGTCCAGGGAAATCTCGGAGAAAATCAAAGTGCTATTTTCTGAATCCGACAGCCTTTACATACACTTATTTTCCTCCTGGATCACTAATACGAACTCAGAAATCCGTTCCGAATACCGGATATAGCATTATTATAATAATATTCCAAATTCCACCAAAATCACTATTCATCACTTATTTTTATTTAATTCCTATAATTAGGAAAATGAACCTGGTTCACTCTCGAGTGTTCCTTAACCTTTTTACGGAACCGCTGGACTTATAATAGATATTGATTTGGATGACACAAGAATAATCTTACTTGAAGTAATATAATTATATCCTTAGGAGATAGATCATTCTTATCTATGCTGTCAACCAAAAGTATTCTGCATGACATATAAATAATTGAATTCAAATCCATTCCATTCATTTAATAGACATTCGTTACATTGCAGTCATAACCACCCTTCACTCCTTATATTATTACATAAGAAAAGTTTTAATTCTACCAAAAATCTGGGTTCTTACAAGTCAGAATTTGTAGATGTTAGTACACAGAATACTGGTGAAGGACAAGATGATCATATTGCAGCTTCAGATCAGAAAAATGAAGATGTTTGTAACTCTAATCGAGTTTTATTACTTGAATATCATTCTACACAGGCAACTTCTTCTACAAGACTTGAATCTGAAAATGTTCCAAACACTTCCAACATTGAAGTCAATTCTGAAATTCTACAAGATATTCAGCAATCTCAAGTTAAAATTCAATCAAGACTTCAAACACTTGAAGATAACCAAGTCACTATTATGGAAAATCAAGCAGTTCTGATGAATCTCATTTGTTCTGTTACTGAATCTCTTGGAATTAATGTTGCTGATGTCAAAAAGGGGGAGATAAAGACAATTCAAAGACAACAACAACAACAGACTGGGGTTAAAAGAAGAACTGGGGGAGATAAAGATTGTGACAGAGGTGAATCTCATCATGGAAGTGGTAAAGGAAAAGAAGCATCAAATAGTTGAATTCTTTCGACTAAGTACTGGATACTATGTCTATATCTAAAAAGAGGAGGTAATTAACTTCATGATTTTTGAATTCATAAATTCTATTTTGATTGTATTGTTATATGTTTTGACATCAACAACTCAGATTTATGCTTCAAATTTTAAAGCATAAATAGGGGGAGATTGTTAGGAATAATTCATGAGTTGTGATGTTAAGAATAGAATTTTACTTATACTTCTTGTATATCTTGATTTTATAAAGGATTTAGCACCTTGTATAGGAAATATGTGTTAAACAGTTATCTGTAAGGTTTAGTCAGGAATGAACAGTTTATCGGAGACTACATGTCAGGAACAGAGAGCAAATCCTGATGAAGGTCTAATACTGATGGTGATCAGATACTGATGCAGTGTGCAAGTCCTGATATCAGTCGTGTTACTGATGATGTCATTATGGATGCTACAGAAACTGGCAGGTGCTATAAAACAGGATCGTTGTTTGAAGAACAAGCAAGAAGATATTGTGAAGGAAAGAATTTTCTATTGATGGAAACTATCAACTGAAAGGCAGAACATTGTCATGTATAGATTATCTTTCTGTGATTAGTTGATAGGTAGCATTATAAATACTTTCTCTATATCATTGTAAAAGAGTGATTAGAGATTGTGATTGAGCGAAGTAGTAAGTTCATGTGCGTAGCTCTGTATAAGGTTTGTATTCGAAAGTTCGAAACAAACAGAGAGAGAGGTTTATTTTGTCAGCAGCTGCTAAAGGTATTGTACACCTTTGGTAGAGTTTGTATTTGATCTTATTAATATAAACAGAATTTGATTCATTCGTTTATTCTTGTTCACATAACCAAGCAAAAATCAGACACGATTATATAACTTGTATTCAACCCCCCCCTTTTACAAGTTATTAGAGTTAACAAGCGGATTGAATTAATATTTAATTACATTGGGCTAGGCCCAAGATGTAATAAGAAGGCCCAACCTAATTATCCATGATCCCTATTGTAGCCCTATATATATTCTTATTCTCTTCTTGCTAGGGTTGGTTAAGAAAAATATTGTAGCCACTTAGGAGCAAGAAGAGAGGTTAACTTGAGAAGACGGAGGTCACACTTCGCTCAAGGGAATTTGGGAATACAATAGAAGTGCGTGGAATCAACCGTTAACAAGGTGACTTTTGTATTCATACTCGTTAATTTATTGTATCAAAAATCGCAGGGCCACGATCTGATTGTCCCAACAGTCATTATGGATGCTACAGAAACTGGCAAGTGCTATAAAACATGATCTTTGTTTGAGGAACAAGCAAGAAGATATTACGAAGGAAAGAATTTTCTATTGATGGAAACTATCAACTGGAAGGCAGAACACTGTCATGTATAGATTATCTTTCTGTGATTAGTTGATATGTAGCATTATAAATACTCTCTCTATATCATTGTAAAAAAGAGTACGTGAGTTTAGCAATTGAGTTCGTGTGCGTAGCTCTGCATAAGGTTTGTATTCGAGAGTTCGAAACAAACAGAGAAAGATTTGTATTGTCAGCAGCTGCTAAATGTATTTGTACACCTTTGGTAGAGTTTGTATTTGATCTTATTAATACAAACAGTTTGATTCATTCGTTTGTTCTTATTTATCTAATCAAGAAAAAAATCAGACATGATTATATAACTTTTATTCAACTCCCCCCCTTCTACAAGTTATTCGAGTTAACAATTGTTAGGAATAATTCATGAGTTGTGATGTTAAGAATAGAATTTTACTTATACTTCTTGTATATCCTGATCTTATAAAGGATTTAGAACTTTGTATTGGAGATATGTGTTAGACAGTAATCTGTAGAATTAAGTCAGGAACAGTGCATCGAGCACTACATGTCAGGAACTGAGATTGAATCCTTATACGTCAAGTCAAATACTGATCAAGTATTGATGGGATGGTCAGATCCTGATACAAGATGGAATCCTGATATCTGTCATGTTACTGATGATGTCATTATGGATGCTACAGAAACTGGCAAGTGCTATAAAACAGGATCTTTGTTTAAGGAACAAGCAAGAAGATATTATGAAGGAAAAAATTTTCTATTGATGAAAACTATCAACTGGACGGTAGAACATTGTCATGTATAGATTATCTTTCTATGATTAGTTGATAGGTAGCATTATAAATACTCTCTCTATATCATTGTAAAAAAGAGTACGTGAGTTTAGCAATTGAGTTCGTATGCGTAGCTCTGCATAAGGTTTGTATTCGAGAGTTCGAAACAAACAGAGAGAGATTTGTATTGTCAGCAACTGCTAAAGGTATTTGCACACCTTTGGTAGAGTTTGTATTTGATCTTATTAATACAAACAGTTTGATCCATTCGTTTGTTCTTGTTTATCTAATCAAGAAAAAAAAAACAGACACGATTATATAACTTGTATTCAACCCCCCCTTCTACAAGTTATTCGAGTTAACAATTGGTATCAAAGTAGGTTGATTTCGAATAATCACAAAGATTTGCAATCATGTCTGGTTACAAGGATGGGAATACTAAGATTCCTATGCTCAAGAAAAACGAATATACTCTATGGGAAGTAAAGATGTTGCATCATCTGGAAGCAACAGATCCTGATTATATTGACAGAATCAGAGATGGACCTTTTGTTCCAACAAAGGTTGTTGGACAAGCAATTGTTGATGGTCAAGTTGTTCCAGAACATACAGCAGAGAAGCCTAAATCTGAATGGTCAAATAAGGACAAGGAGAATGTTCTTAAAGATGCTAAAGTGAGAAACATATTATTCAACAGTCTTGATTCTGTTCTCACTAACTATGTTCTCTCTTGTAAAACTGCTAAGGATATATGAGACAATCTTAAGGTTCACTGTGAAGGAACTAAGCCTGTCAGGAAGAACATGAGGACACTACTTATACAACAGTATGAGTACTTTGAATCCAAGTCTGGTGAGTCACTTACTGATACCTTTGATAGGTTTACAAAACTCATCAATGAGATGGCCATGCATGGTAAATATTATGACTTGGAGGATATGAATACTAAGTTCATGAAATCCTTGCCTGACAATGAGAAAATATCTGCAATTGAGGAAGCTAATGATCTGGATGAGATATCATTAGAGGCAGTGTATGGAAAGTTGAGGGCTTATGAACTTGACAAGCAATAGAAGAAGAGCAGGAGTGAAGGAAAGATGAAGACTGTTGCACTTACTGCTCAATCTGAATCAAAGAAGCTTCCAGAGGAACAGCATGAAGAGCCTGTTGTAAAGAACTCAAGGAAGAAGAAAAGCAAAGAAAGTTCTGAGTCAAAGACTACTGATATAGACTCTGACAACAGTGATTCTGAATCAGAGATGCAAGAACTCTTTGCTATGTTTGCTAAAGCTTTCAAGAAAGGAAGATTCAATAGGAGAAGATTTAGCAAAGGACCTTTTCAAAAGAAGGAGGAGAAGAAGAGTGACAGAGGCAAAAGTACAATTATCAAGCTTGATAAGGCCAAGATCAAGTGCTTTAACTGCAGCGAGCTTGGACACTTTGCTAGTGAGTGTAAGAAACCTAGGAATTTAGGAAAGGGCAATGCACTTATGGTCACACAGAAGGATTGGGCTGATTCCATTGATTCTGAAGAAGAATTGGATTATGACAACATTGCATTGATGGCAAATGTTTCAGACAAACCTGGATCTCCGAAGAAAACTTCTCCATCTTCTGTTAAGGTATCACTTCATTCTCTTGATTCATTTGATAGTTAAATTCTGATGAAATTAGATCTATCCATGCTAAGTTTAAGAATCTTATGACTAATTTTATAATTCTTACTAGTGAAAGAGATGAACTTAAGGTTAAGAATGATAAATTAGTTGATAGAAATAATTTTATTGAATCTGAGTTAATTCAAATGGAAGAATACAAGTTAAGTTCTGATAAAGCTAAGCATAATTATATTGTTATTCTTAAGGCTTATGACTATGTCAGAAAAGAACTAGAGGAAGAGATAGAGATGTGATTAAGACCATTAACAATTCTGGTAAAAAGACTATAGAAATCTTTGAAAGTGGAATTCGTGGTAAGGTTAATGGTTTAGGTTTTGATAAGGCTAAACAAGAAGAAAAAGTAGTTATTGTCAATGATGATAGTAAAGTAGAAGCTAGCACATCTAAATCTGAAGGTAAGAAAATTGTTTCTGAACCTAAACATGTTAAATTTGTTGATTCAAAAGGTACCCCTATTGTACACAAAAGAATTAACAATAGTAATTCAGATGAGAAAGTGTTAGAGAAACCTAAGAATGTAAACATAGGGTTTCTGTCTAAGTCTCAGTTGAAACAGAGATTAGATGGTCTTTCAGAGTCTAGCAAGATCAAAAGAAATAGGAATGGAAAAGAAGGTATTAACAAAGAGAATAATTACAAGAATGTACCTGATGCACCTAGGAAAAAATGCTATAAGTGTGGAAATCATAATCATTTGGCCCTAGACTGCAATCAAAAACCTTCTTGGAAAACTGAGTCTAGATTCCCCAAGACTCAGAAAATTCAATACCAACCACAGAAAGCTTGTTATCATTGTGGTAGTTTACTTCATTCCATTTACATGTGTAGAGAATATCACGAACTTTATTATGACTATTATTCTTTAAAATCTGAAACTCCTAGTCACAAACAGTTTGTGAAATTAGAGTCTAAGGTTGACTCTACAACAGGTAAAGTAAAAGCAAAATCTTCAAAGCCTGTTGTTTCAAAATCTAGTAAGAAAGGATCCAATCAAAGTTAGGTCCTAAAAAATTCTAACTAGTTACTTTTTGTTTGCAGGGCACAGGAAAGAAGCATTCAATTATCTTGGACAGTGGATGCTCTGGACATATGACTGGAAAGAAGTCCCTGCTTACAAAGTTTGAGAGAAAAGCTGGCCCAGTAATATCTTTTGGAGATGGTAACAAAGGAGAAACTCTGGGATATGGCTCAATTGTTTTGGGGAATGTCATCATAGAGAATGTAGCACTGGTTGAAGGCTTAAAACATACACTTTTAAGCATAAGTCAACTAGGTGATAAAGGTTACCAATCAATCTTTGACAGAGAAGGATGCAAAATCTTGAATATGCAGAATGGAGACATTGTTCTAACTGGTCAAAGACATGGTAACATATATGAAGCCAGCTTAAGTGATACATCTAAAGGAATTGTTAGATGTCTCTACAGCAAAGCAACAAGTGATGAAAGCTGGAATTGGCACAAGAAACTCTCACATCTCAACTTCAAGAAGCTTAATCAACTTGTTAAGCACAATTTAGTGAGAGGCCTACCTCAGGCAAATTTTGTGCAAGATGGACTTTGTGATGCTTGTCAGCTTGGAAAACAGAGAAGAACCACTTTCAAGAGCAAGACTGAAAATTCAATTACTGAACCATTTCACATGCTAAATCTTGATCTGTTTGGTCCAGTAAACATTATGTCTATCAACAAGAAAAGATATGCTCTAGTGATAGTGGACGATTTCACAAGGTTCACATGGGTGTTCTTTCTACACAAGAAGGATGAAGCTCCTCAGCAAATCATTGAACTTGTCAAGATTATTCAAAATAACTATAAGTACAAAGTCAAAGTACTTAGGAGTGACAATGGTACAGAATTCAAGAATTCTACAATGGAGGATTTTTGTGCAGACAATGGAATCACTCAACAGTTTTCTGCACCTTGTACACCTCAGCAAAATGGTGTAGTGGAAAGAAAGAACAGGACTCTCATAGAGGCAGCAAGAACCATGCTTGCAGATGCAAAACTTCCAACCTATTTTTGGGCAGAGACTATTAACACTGCATGTTTCACTCAAAACTATACCTTGGTAAATAGTCATGAAAAAACTCCCTATGAGATGATCAAAGGAAAGAAACCAAGTGTGAAATACTTTCACATCTTTGGATGCAAATGATATGTCCTAAAAGTTCATCCAGAACAACTTAGAAAATTTGAAGCCAAATCAGATGAAGCAATCTTTCTAGGATATTCAGCATCAAAGGCCTTCAAGGTTTATAATCTCAGAACTCACATTGTTATGGAATCAATTCATGTTGCATTTGATGACAAGAAATTTGGAATTCTGCAAACTGATGAAAGCCATGACAAATTGGAATTTGAAAATCTGAAGAATTCTTAGATACTCTCCAGTGATGATGAAGGTTCTCCAGAAGGAATTTCTATTGCTTCTCAAAGGAATGCTACTGTTGAGGGGGGAGCAAATGAATCAAGGAGAACACAGTGATCATCAGGAGCAGACTAGCTATTCGGAGTCTACTCCATCAGGAACTGATCTTTCAGAGACTATTGAGGAAAGATCAGTAACTAGCAGCAATAAGGAATCTATTGATTCTATTGATCAAAGAGGAGTTTTTGAAGACAGAGAGATTTCTTTCACAAGAGATACCACTACCTTAGGAGGAGAATCTAGCAGAGGCAATCTACCACCTGTTAGAAAATGGACAAAGGATCATACTGAAGATTTGATTATTGGTGATCCGAATAGTGGTGTTCGAACTAGAAGATCAATTCAAAATGAATGCTTGTATAGTTGCTTTCTCTCAAAGAATGAACCTAAGAAGGTTGAAGAAGCCTTACAGGATCCTGATTGGGTAATTGCAATGCAGGAGGAATTAAATGAGTTTGAGAGAAACAAAGTCTGGAAACTGGTACCAAGACCAAAAGACAGATCAATTGTTGGTGCAAAATGGGTTTTCAGAAACAAGCTAGATGAATCTGGTATGATTGTAAGAAACAAAGCAAGACTGGTGGCTAAGGGTTACTCTCAGGAAGAAGGCATTGATTATGATGAGACCTTTGCACCTGTAGCGAGATTGGAAGCAATCAGGATGTTTCTTGCATTTGCAGCTCATTCAAAATTCAAGGTATACCAGATGGATGTAAAGAGTGCTTTTTCTAAATGGTAATCTTGATGAGGAAGTGTATGTAGAGCAACCACCTGGATTTATTGATCCAAAGTTTCCAAATCATGTCTACAAACTTGACAAGGCACTCTATGGACTAAAGCAGGCACCAAGAGCATGGTATGAGACTTTGTCTAAATTTCTTCTTGAAAATGGCTTCACAAGAGGTACAATTGACAAAACTCTATTCTTTAGAAAGATAAAAGGTGAATTGCTTTTAGTTCAAGTTTATGTTGATGATATCATATTTGGCTCTACTAATGAAAAGTTGTATGCTAAGTTCAGCAAGCTTATGTAGTCTAAGTATCAGATGAGCATGATGGGTGAATTAAATTATTTCTTAGGCTTGCAGGTCAAATAGACTGAGACTGGTATTTTCATTAATCAGTTAAAGTATATCAAAGATCTTTTAAGAAGGTTTGACTATCAAGACTGTGCAGTTGCAAAAACACCCATGGCAACAGCCACTAAACTAGACTCTGATTCTAAGGGAAAGAGTGTGGATAATACTAGTTATAGAGGCATGATAGGCTCATTGTTATATTTAACTACAAGTAGACCAGATATAATGTTTTCTACCTGTTTATGTGCTAGATTCCAAAGTGATCCTAAGGAATCTCATTTAATTGCTATGAAGAGAATTTTTAGATATCTCAAAGGAACTCCAAATCTTGGTTTGTGGTATCCTAGAGAATCTGACTTCTCCCTAATTGGCTATTTAGACTCTGATTATGCAGGGTGTAAAATAGACAGGAAAAGCACTACAGGTACATGTCAATTCTTGGGAAATAGATTGATTTCTTGGGCAAGCAAGAAGCAACAATCTGTCTCAACCTCAACTGTAGAAGCTGAGTACATAGCAGCAGGCAGTTGTTGTGCACAGCTCCTTTGGATAAAAAATCAGTTGATGGATTATGGTATGACACTTAGTAATATTCCTATGTTTTGTGATAATACTAGTGCTATCAAAATTGCAGAAAATCCAGTTCAACATTCAAGGACTAAGCACATTGATGTCAGGTATCATTTTATTAGAGAACATATTGAAAATGGTACTGTGGAACTTCACATTGTTTCTACTGACAAACAGCTTGCAGATATTCTAACTAAACCACTTGATGAGACTACATTCAGTAGATTAGTAAGTGAGTTAGGAATGTTAAATTTCTAGATCTTTAACATCTGCAAAAGTAGCAAGGTATGTTGTTTTCAGCTTATAGACTTGATATTCTTGTCAGGATCTATATTTGATTGTTAAATGCTTAAGCTGTAACATTGTACTTTGATAAATTTCAGTATGATAGACTTGTTAATAAACATCAGGATCAGGATTGCTATCAGTATGCTGACGTCATCAGGATTTTATCGTCAGTATCTGGATTATGAAATTTGTGTGTACTATTGTTTCAAATCCTGAAGTTCATTTTTTTTAGTGATCTAATTCTGAGTTTTGTTAAGTCTATGCAAGCAAATTTTAATTCATCCATACTGATAGTTTATATTGTTTTTCAGATCAGTCAATAAACAATCACAGACAAGTAGACTGCATTTTTTAGGGACTGACACCTGTCAACCTACGTGTCAACGTGGTTTAGTGGGTCTGAAGGATTTTTGAATATATCTTTATTTTGAGACTCTAATTGTTTGTTGCTAACTTCTAATTCGTATTTCCTAAAGCAAAAACATTCATTCAAGTTCTCAAAATCACTAATCAATTTCAAGATTTCTCAAGTTCATTTCAGATCAAAAATGGCAGCTCAAAGAAGTCTACCTAAATCAGTAGCTTTCAAGTTTGGTGACTTTGATTTTATGATGAATAATCATGTTGTAGCAATCACCAGCAAGAAAGGAGCATCAGCTGATTTTCATCCTGTGATGGATTTTATGGCTATTGGACCTTTGCATTATGCATTGACAGCATCTCCAGAAATAAATCAAGCTGCTGTTTCACAATCTTGGGAGAATGCTGAGGTAATTGATTCTAATCAGAGTCAATCAGGTAAGATTGTTCTACACTTAGGACAAGATACTTATGACATTATTGAATCTGTTGTTAATTCAGTACTTCGCTTACCTGTTACTGATAATTATGCAAGTGAACCATCTGATGATGATGTAAGAACTATGTTGTCTGCATTAGGTTATAGTGGACCTCTAGACAACATGAGCCAGTTAAATAGGTCTTTTCTAATTGTCTTTCTTCTTTGATCAAATTGGTAAATGTTTTACTGGCAAATGTAGTTCTTTTGAGCAAATTACTTCTGTTACTTCACATATTGCTTACAGTTTGCTTTATGACAGAGTAATTAACATTGGTCACATTATCTTAAGTCAGATGTGTATTAAACTTGGGTCAAGAGATCAAAACAGTAAAATGGTTTATTATCATAGATTTATGCAAATGTTTATTAACTATTTTATTCCTGATGTTGAAGCTAGATTTGGTAGAGAACATTGTGTTTCTTCTTATGTACATCAAAAGAGAATTTTCTCTGACATTACAAAGAAGGACAATGAAAATAATCTAGATGAAATACCTGCAATTCATTATACACATCATGTTCAGGTAATTCTTACAACTCATCTTCCTACTCTCTATAATTCTTCTTTCTTTTGTGGTGAAATGACTCAGGAATCTCATTTGGAGGAGAACCCACCTGTGTCTACCTAAGTAGCCCAAAACATTATAGTCTCTAAAATAATTCAAGAACCAAATTTTGATCCATAGCCTATTGTTTCAAAGAAACCAACCTCTGGTGTTTCTCAAAAGACATCAGTTGTAAGGAAAAGAAGATTTGTTGTGTCAAGTTGTAGTAGTAGTTCTAGTGAAGATGATGATAATATATCTCTTTCTGAGAGAGAAGAATTGAAGGCTACAATTCAACTTTCTAAGCTAGGACAAAGAGATGAAGCACCTAGTCACAGCCAGGCTGCAGTCTCTTAAAAGGCTGTAGTACTAAAAAAGGAAAAATTGTTACTGGATATTGTCTCTCAAAAGACTGTGTCTATTGAAAAAGGATCTCATCCCAAGATCACTTCTGTGTCTACACCTCTTGAGTCTTCTCAGGATAAATCTTTTGCTCACTATACTAGGAGAACAAGGAGAAAGATTCAATTGTCACCTACACACACAGAGTCTAGTCCAACTAATATCATGCAGGTCTCTACAAATGAAGCTACAATCAAGTCAGCAAATGACTATAGAGATCTTGATATTGATTCTTTATGGGAATCTACATTATCATACAGACTAGCTATGGGAGATATTTCTATCAAAGTGAAGCTATCCAAGCCTGTTCTAGATTTTCTAGTTAAAAGAGTACCAAAACTTTTATTTCCTGAAGAATATGGACTTCTACATCAAAGACTTGACTTAATGAAGATGTATTTCTATGTATCTGTCAGAAGACAATTAGTCAAGAAATTTGGACTCTCAAAGCATGTTGCACTTCAATCACTTCATGCATATTTATTTGACAAGGATGTCATTATTGAAGATGCTTCAGCTCAAGGTAAACAACAGGAGGAAGTAGATAGAGGAATGCAGTCAACAGAAGATACTATTGCACCAGTGGTGGATAGTAGGACAGATCAGATCACAGTCACTGCAACACAAGAACCATCTAGTCAGAGGTTGGATGACTCAGGAGCTGTGATAGCTGATGATGAAAGGTCTTCTGTGATGACTGAAATTGCAAGTGAGCAGCCCTATGATATGGGAGGAATGACTTTGATTGATTTTTCTGAAGATCAAACAAATATTGTCACTACACCATATATGGCCTACCGTAACCCCTACTGGAGAAATGTTACCCCAATATGTTACCTTAGCTATACTACTTACATCCTGAGGTAACATTGTGTTTTTTATGTTACCTTAGCCAAAAATATGATGTTGCACTAGCTAGAAAGTGTTGAAGCATGTAACATAAATATGTACGTGTTACATTAGAGTTAGCCATGCCAACTCTTTTCATATAATTCAATATTTTTTAATTTTTTTAAAATTCTTTAAATAATTTTAGTTTTTAAAATTTGTTAGCTTTTTTTATAAAATGAGTTAGAAAATTATTTTATTTTTTTAAAATCAATTTTTTTTTCAAAAAATATTTTTTTCAGAAATTGTAAAATTTTTTAGAATTTTTTTGTACATATTTTTTTTTTAAATTGGTTAATATTTATTCTGCATTTTTTTTAAAAAATCGAATAAAACAATTTTCATAAAAAAATATCATAATTATTTTTTTAATAAATACTTCATGTTTATTTAATAAAATTTTTATTCTTCCAACCAATATTAAAAATGCATCAAAAATTTTTTTGTCCCGCACGTTTTCCCCCCTTAACCAAAATTTTCAATCTTTCATTAAAATTCTCCCTCCCTTAACGAAAATCCCCCTCCCAAACCAAAATTTCCTACCTTCGACTTAAAACTAAAATTAAAAATTATTTAAAAACTTAAAACCATAAAACTAAAATCTAAATACACAAACACAACTCTCTGACTCTCACTCTCTCAAAGTAACCCGCTCCTCCCCCTTTCCTACGAACCCTACCCCTTTTCTCAATCTCAATCAATCGACTTCTCTATATTCATACTAAATGATTTACTGGTTCAATTTATTGGTTGGTTCTATTTGTTGGGCTCAATTTGTTCACAAGTTATTGATTTAATAATCGCTCAACCAAACTAGGGCTTCTCACATAAAGGGGGGTTTTTGTGTATCGACATTAAGAGGGCTTCTCTGGATTTGCTGGCTTCTTATAGGTACTATATCTATCTTATTCTTCTACATCTGTATGTGTATGTATATGGATATGATTTACGCAACGGAATATTTGATAAATGTGTACATATGGGTTATTTTTATTGCGATAGTTTACACAGTTTTTTGAAGTATGCGCGAAGGAGGGGTGAGGATTCAGAATCGATTATAAGTATCATTTATAAGCTGTAGTTTCAAGCTATTAAGTTTTCATACTTTTTGTGCGCCAAACCAAGGTCATGGCTTCCATCCTCGATCCATCTTAATCTGTATGTATCTTGTTATTATTAGTAATCACTAATTCATTTTTTTTGTTCTTTCTACTTGGATCTGTAATTTGTGAATGTTTCTAAGTGATTATATAAGTATATCGGTTTGTTGATGAGTGCAGAGCTTTTTTCCAGCAATGACTATTTCTGGTTGTCTTAAATCTGGGTTGGGATGTCAGGTACAATACACACATATATGTATGAATTGCTATTTAGTTTTTGCTGAATTTATATTTGTATTTATGTATCGATTTGTTCTTCTTTGGGTACCCCAACATAGTTGCAGTACACATCCAACTATTTTGTAGTGCAACTTTGAAAATTCCAACCTGATATATTTTGTAGTGCAACTTTGAAAATTCCAACTATTTATGTTGCAAAGGTAGTTAGCTGCACTGTATTGTCGATGGTTTTGTAATGTGCTGAGAACATACTGGAAAGATAATATACCAGTTCTCATGGATGATTCTTTTACTTATGTTCACAGGCAAGCTCAATGACGCAGTTAACAAAGGCCATACTAGCACTAATGACTGATTATGAAGATGGATAAATTGTTAAATAAGTAGTTTTTGTTGTTTTATTGTAATTAGTAGTTGCAATAATTTAGTTACATCATTGTACGAACTCAATGATATTTTTAAATTTTATGAAAGTTTATATTTGTGATTTATTTCAATTATGTCGTATTAATTTGAGTTGTTAGTCTATTTTTTGTTTGTTTTAGGATGCAAAAAATCGTGTATTTATGAAAGTTTAAGGAATATTACCAGTGTTTGACAAAAGGAAAAAAAAAAAGAATTTTACCAGTGAAATTGGCAGAAATATTTAGCAAAAAAAAAGAAGAAAATTGGCGGAAAAAGAATTAAATCAGAAATTTTAAACAAATCTGTCCACTGGTGGTGCCTACTGGTGGGGCCCACTGTTGGGACCCATTTTTTAAAAAAATTGAAGCACCCTAAGGTAACCGAATATTTATGTTGCAATATGCCATTTTTATGTTACAGTAGACCTCTAAGGTAACCCAAAAGTACATGTTACCCTAGGGGTGAAATAAGTTACATTAGGTACCCTAAGGTAACTTCGAAATATGTAACATATAATTTATGTTACCATAGCCCAAAAATGGGTCTATTGTAACATTTTCGCACCCAAATGTAACAGAATTTTTGGGTTACCGCAGGCTGTTTATGGTGTAGTGTGTTCAGTCAGAGTCTATCCACCTTGAGGGTGAGTCTCAGCAAACAACACTTAAAGACGGTGACATACTAACTAGGGTGTCTAATGAAGTATTACTGAAGACATCAGAGTCTAGTAGAGAACCTGAAAGTGGTATACTGGAGCCTGTAGTCTCTGGAAGGAAAGAAGATGTTTGTGAGGGTTCAGAGACTATAGTAGCACACTCCTTAGAGAAAACCTCAAGCCCCTTGCCAAATGAGGAACCCTCTCTCCATGTGAGTTCAGGTATAAAAACTTCTTCTAAACTCTATTTTTCTGTAGGTCATGAGAGCACTTATCCAAATTTGAGTGATACACTTGAAAAGATGGATATTGATCCACAATCAGAGAGGCTGGCTCCTGACCAGGCAAAAGGAGAGGTAGAAAGAGTGTTGACATTAGATAGTCAAAGTGAGAATGAGGGTATGGATGATCAACTCCATAGTAAGGGAGAGAAAATTAGGAAACCACCATCATTTGATTTTTGGGATCAGGTTTTTCCTGAATCTTGGTCTGACAATCTTGGTATGGATGCTGGTACTTATTCTTTTATCAAGATGTATGAGAAGAATGACTTAGCAAAGCACAATGCAAAGCTAGAAGTTAAAGCTCAGAAGCAAAAAGAAAGGATTGCAGGAATTATCAACAGAAGAGGTGAAAGGCTAAGACAAACTTCTACACCACCAGTACCAGAAGATATTCCTAATGATCCTAGTATTCCTTTGTTTGTACTACCAATATCAGCCAGAATTGAGATATCAACAGTATCTGATCAATCTAAGGAGGCATCAGGATTTGTAGATGTTAGTACACAGAATACTGGTGAAGGACAAGGTGATCATATTGCAACTTCAGATCAGAAAGATGAAGATGTTTGTAACTCTACTCGAGTTTTATTACTTGAATATCATTCTACACAGGCAACTTCTTCTACAAGACTTGAATCTGAAGATATTCCAAACACTTCTAACATTGAAGTCAATTCTGAAGTTCTACAAGGCATTCAAAAATCTCAAGTTGAAATTCAATCAAGACTTCAAACACTTGAAGATAACCAAGTCACTATTATGGAAAATCAAGCAGTTCAGATGAATCTCATTTGTTCTGTTACTGAATCTCTTGGAATTAATGTTGCTGATGTCAAAAAGGGGGAGATAAAAATAGTTCAAAGGCAACAGACTGGAGGAGGAGATAAACAGACTGGGAGAGATAAAAGAAGAACTAAGGATGACAGAGGTGAATCTTATCAGGGAAGTGGTAAAGGAAAAGAAGCATCAAATAGTTGAATTCTTTCTTCTAAGTACTAGATACTTTGTCTACATTTGAAGAAGGAGGTACTTAATTTCATGATTTTTGAATTCATAAATTCTATTATGATTGTACTGTTATATGTTTTGACATCTGTTCGCATTTAATCACGCAAGAGAACGTGGTCAACAAGTAATATACGGTAAATAGGATTCGTTCCCACAGAGACTAAAATTGTTCGTTTTGTTCACTTATACACCAGCTTATGATTTACATTCACTGCCAAGACAATCACAATTTTGGTTTTAATTAACTAATAATTAATTGTAATAACCCTAACTTCAGTAATGCTACAGTGGTCACATGAATAGTAAATTTCGAGGATTTAGAGAAATGGTATATAGGTACTTTATAATGGAAACATAAAATGAATAAACAGAAACCATATCAGTGTTGTACAATGGAAATAAGTGACTCGAAATGACGATAGATTCCAGAAATTCCTGAAACATGAATTTTGAGGATTTTGATTTCGAATAAGCTTCTATTGGACACTAAGGAGCATGGAAACATTATAAGAATTATATATTGAGGGATTAGTGAATTTAGATTTGAGCCAGGGGATTTTTAAGTTAAGAGAATACCAATGGAATTTGGATTGTTAAATGGTTTCAAAACCACTGAGATAATGAGGTACATTCGTAACGAACCACAATTAGACGAATATGGAGATTAAGCAACCAAGATTTATCATATAACAAGGATACATACCCCATTATAATTACCAAGAGTACTAGCATTATAATTAGAAAAGAAAATCAAGAAAAAGGATTATGAGATCATCTTGATGATATCACTTTCCACTAATTAGTTTTAAGGGTGAATTAGTCTTTTAACATGGTTAATCACCAAAATATCTTCCAAGCTTCTAGGATAAGCTAAAACTTACAAGATTAACACAAGATTAGATAAAAGAAACCAAAAGAACTCTCTCCCCCATTTCTTTTACAACTTTCGGCCAAAGAAGAAAAAGAAAGAAAATCAAAATCAAAACCCTAGCTCTCTTCAACTACAAATCTAAGGAAAATTCATGGGTGTTCTTGGAGGTTAGGAAGGATCATCTACAAAATTTCAAGGCAAACCAACATCATTTGCATAGGTAATAAAATCTCCAAAGTTGATGATGAATAGTGTTTTCTAAGTGTTAACCTTGTTTTATTGATTTCTTTGCATGATCTAGACTATACCAAGGTAGTATAAGAGCTTGGTGAGGTTATTCATGTTAGTATACTCTTTAAAGTTGATGATTAGCTTGAAACCCTGGCTTGAATCCTTTGGGTTTTGATGATTTTAGTTGGTTTCTAAGATAAGTAGTACTAAATCATGTAATCTTATTGTTATAGTTGTTTATATGTGTTTGAATGGTATGGAAATTGTGTTGTGGACTTGGAAATCCATGGTTGGTATGATGACCACATGGTATATGTGATGGTGTATAAGGTGGATGAGTGATTTGGAGGGGTTTGATTTTGGAAAGTATGAAAATATAGCCGTTATAATGTCCGATTTTCGTTAGAACGACAAACTGCCCTGTTTTTGGACAACAATGCAGTACGGTAGGTTACTGTCCAGCACACTTAGTGACCATGAAATGATAGAGCTTAGTTCATAGATCGTTTTGATATAAGGTGCGTTAAAATCTGATGAACGGTTTAGGAGAAAAGTCAGTTTTAGTGAAAGACGTTCGATAACCGAGAAAACGTAATTGTATCAACTTTGAGGTTACAGTTACCATAGTTAGACAGTCTTACAAGCCACGAAATTTTGGGATAGTGTAGTAGGGTAGTCAGAGGACCCTTGACAGTTGACGTTACATTAAAATTCGAAATCCATATTTTCTGAGAATTTTTACAGTTAAGTGTGGTCGTTAGGGAAAATGGTGAAAACCCCTGAAACTTCGATTGAGCTTATAAATGGTTAAGTTCTTGAACCTTTGGGATAATAATAACACATTAAACATATGTTGAAGTGTAAAGGGTTTTGTTATACAAGAGGATAGTGAGTAAGAGATGTAGTGTTCTAATGACGGTCCTTTTGTGTTTATAGAAATTCCGGAGGAGGAACCAGCCCTACTGTCAGGATACAGAAATCGAGGCAAGATCCTTCTATCCCTACTTTAAAAATTATTTATCTTCGGAATAATAATGATATCATGGAATATATTTATGTATATGTGATGCTTTTGTTGCTATATTGCAAAGAATATATTCTCTTGATTTTGGGAAGTTAAAGAGAGATGGTTATGTTTTCTGAAATATGAATATAGAGATGATTACAAATGGAGCGAATATGCTCTAAGGTAAAAGAGATATGAAAGAGAATGGTATCAGTTGTTATCTAGGGTGATATGGTTTATAATGCTATATTATAAACATTCTTTTAGTGTATGATATATACATATATTTTATAGAAATAATGTGCAAGAATGGAAATGTGAAATGGTGTCGATAAATTGAATAATGATCTTATAACAAGGGGGATTAGCAACAAATTTGCATAAGAGGCTATGTCAGGGCTGTGTGCGACATAGTCTAGTATTCATGATTCGGCACGAAGATGCCAAGGGAGGATGTTATGCAGGTGGCCTTCCTCCAGGAGGATGTTATGCAGGTGGCCTTCCTCCAGGGATGATGTTATGCAGGTGGCCTTCATTCCTTCTACTAGTAGTAAACAGAGAGCGGATACGGTCAGGCGACTGATCATCGTCCTACGTATCTGGCGCCAGTATATATCCCCAAAACTTGAAAGAAAGAAATGAAAATGGTTTTCAGATTTCTATAACTGAAAACAGAAAAGTGATATGAGACGATGAAATTATTGATATAGATGAAGAGAAACTGATTTTATATTAATTTATAAAATTACTGTATAGGAAGGAAATGAGAAGATGATAGTGAGAGATTTATTTAATTATTCATATTATTTTAAAATATTACACTGAAAGGGTATATTGATTATTACATTGTTTAAGAAGAGAAACTGATACTGTATTATCTTAGAATTCTTTCTTATAATAGTAAGTGGATGATGTATTATTAAATAAGAGTTTTATTCTTCCTTAAAGTTTATAAATTGGTTACTACTTACATATGTATATACATGTATACTTGGTTACATTTTAAATTCTAGTTTTCAATATTATCTTGCTGAGCTATTATAGCTCACTCTTGCTACTTATCTATATACAGCTAGGTATGCCCATACTACGCAGAACGCCCCGCAAGAGGGTAAGGGAAAGGCGACCTTCTTAGAGCTCGTTAGCATCAATTCCCGAGGTAGATGACCATCGCAAGGGGTTTAGTGGGCTTATGTATATTAAGTGTGTAAGTTTGAAAGATTGTAATAAATTTGGTTGTTGAAATGCTTCTTGTAGAAGCATCACTCAACAATGTACTGAAGTATGATTCTGGGTTGTAATAACTTTTTAATTCTAAACTCTTATTATGGTGAATGTTGTTCTCTGAGCATATGACTGGTGTGTGTGTGTGTATTACTGTGGGGTCAATTGCATAATTATTAATTATAAAAAAAAAAACAGCCAAGAGATATTGATTTTGAATGGAAGTTGGTTCGTGATGGCCCAAATTCGTGACCCCGGATTTGGGGCTGTCACAGTTGGTATCAGAGCTAAGAGTCATAATGCTCAGGAACAAGAGTGATAATAATATTGTATCATTTATAATATTAAATTTTGAACTTCCATCAAGTTCAGGGGTGGTATATCGCAGGTAGTATTTATTTTAAGTATTGTTTATAAATTTATAGACCGTTACTAATAGAATTTTATGTTTTATTATAGGGAGCAGAGATGGGTGAGCCGAGTCGAGACCCCCAATGGCTAGGATTGTCCGAGCAGGAGCTTAGAGACTTGTTGCTGGTAGGTGTAGAGGTTCCAGAGTATGCTATTGATGACCTCAGGGAGAGACGACGGGCGAGTGCTAGAGAGAGATATGAGCAGAGACTGAGGGAGGAGGCTGAGGAGCGCAGGCAGAGGGATGCTGTGGCTATAGTGCCATATTCTGGTAGACCATATGTAGGACCTGATGGGGCCGGACCTTCCCGAGTGCGGACGGATATTCCTGAGGAGGAGATGCCCTTACGTAAGAGGCCTAGGCTATCTGTTATACCTGAGGAGCCGATTGAGTGGAGGGACATTCACGTGACTCCTACTCCTGTCCCACCTGTCCCAGTGCCATCACCAGTTCCATCTCCTCTACCTAGCCCCGACCCTTTTGAGGATCCAGTTGAGCAGTTCACTCCACCGGGACACTTTATCTTGTCAGAGGATGAGTTGGAGGATGACCCTTCCGAGGATGCGGACACAGAGCCTGTTCCTCCGTCTCCACAGGTAGTTCCATCCCCACCATTTGCACCACCACCACCTCCACCAGTGGATGCACCCCCACTTGTAGATGTACCTCCCCCAGATGCTATGCCACCTCAGGAGGCACCTATGTTTCCAGCTGGTCAGTTGCCAGCTATTTTCTTGTCAGAGTACTTTGCTCTTCAGGGACAGCTGGATGAGTCCCGTCGGACTATAGATACGCTTATACAGAGGTTAGACAGGACGAGAGGAGGAGGAGGTGTGATACCAGATGGGTTGACTTTGAGCATAGTTAGTATCGAGCTGCGGGCACTCGGTGATATTAGGACGATGTTGGGAGACAGAGGGGATCCAGTATGGAGGGCTCAGATAGTTGATACAGTCACCACTATGGTAGTGCAGATCAGAGAGGTTATCAGGGCGGCGTTACCATGATTAGGAGTAGTAGTCTGGGATACTAATCAGACTAGTCATCTTGTGGATGTCATTTTGGGGATTAGGTTAGTTGTTTACTGTCTTAATCCCAGTTTGATTAGAGGACGGCTAGTAGTGCTTTTGTTATAGCGAGTTAGTATATACAGTTATGCTTTTGGGGTTTCGAACCTTGTACTTTATGATGTATGATATTAGTAGTAAAAGACGTTGTACCCAAGTTGTAAAATATTTATGTAAATTAATGAAGTTTATGTACTTTGCCTAATTTTATCGTATTTTGATATTAAATGTTGAGATTCAGAAATATTGATATATATGAGGTGATTGACTTAAATGAAAAGGTTATTGTGCTAAAGGTACTAAGCTTATCTGTCAAAGTTGTATTATGATTAAATATTACTTGTGTGAATTTAAAATACTGGGATGCATAAATAAGATTAACTAATGATATAGTTGTGCATATATGGAAATGATGTATATTGTACCCTAAATTTGGGTGATTAATGAAGAATATTATTATATACAGAATCATGCCGCCTAAGCGTAATAATAGAATGAATGCAAGGGAAAATGAGAGAGAGGAAGCAAGTCAGAATAGGCAGGATGAAAACGCTCATAATGAACAAGATCATGAGGAAGAAGAAGATGAATCAACTGGCCAACAGGGAAGTCAGGGTGGTAACCCTTTTAACCAATTTATGGAACTTTTGAGGCAGAATTTAGCTAATCCACAGAATCCGCCACAACCACCTGTTCTTCCCAACCAGGCAGCTAACTCTTTTTGTGCCTTTAAGTCATTAAAACCCCCAGAATTTGAGGGAACCACTAACCCAGTAGCAGCCAGGGCATGGCTGAAAGAGATGGAAAAGGCTTTTGAGATACTGAGGGTAGAGGAAGATCAGAAGACAGTTTTTGCAGCCTATCTCCTAAAGGGAGAGGCGAATTACTGGTGGGAAGCTAAAAAGAATCTGGAAGGAGCGGGAGTGATAACTTGGGAGCGTTTCACTAGGGTGTTTCTAGACAAATATTCCCCTAGGTATTTGGAGAACCAGATGGAAATAAAATTTTTGGAGCTAAAGCAGGAAAACCTATCAGTGGCAGAGTATGAAACTAAGTTTACCAAACTGTCTAGGTTTGTTCCAGAATTCGTGCGTACTGAAGAGCAACGAGCGAAGAGGTTCCAACAAGTATTGAAACCATGGCTACGTACTAGAGTGGCACCATTTGAGTTGACCGAGTATGCTGCGGTAGTTCATAAGGCATCTATTATCGAAGCTGAGAGTGAACAGACTCAAATAGGACGAGAGAGTAAGAAAAGGAAATTTGAGGGTCAGAAGGGAGGTTCAGGTGAGGGAAGCTACTTTAACAAATTTGGTAAGGGACAAAAACCCCAGTTTGGAGGAAAGTCAGGGAATAATAAGACTACCAGTGAGACTGTGAATCAGGGTGGTAGATCCACAGGAACTTTTCAATCTAGTCAATCTCGAACACCATTTCCAGACTGTAACACGTGTGGTAAGAAGCATTCAGGAGTGTGTAGAGCGTTAGAAATAAACTGCTTTAACTGTGGACAAAAAGGACACTATTTTAATCAGTGCCCATCGGCTAATACCAATCCTAAGAGGGACATCAAGTGTTACCAGTGTGGGAAACTAGGACACATTGCCAGAGATTGCCGTTCAGGGGGATCATCTATGCCAGAACAGAGTGTGACTGCTTCAAATAAACCTACTGCCAGGGTGTACAATATGACTTTAGGGGAGGCATTGAGAAGGCCGGATACAGATGCAGGTGAACATTTTTCTAGTATTTAAATTTTTAGTGTAAACGTTTGGTTAAGAATCAATGTGGTCAATGAATGGTATAGGTAGGTTGATAATCTAGATAAGGAAAATCAGTATCTGTTAGGGGTTAGGAATTCTATAAAAAGGAGAATAATAGTATTTTGGGGGTAAACCACAGACTTGTTTATATACGAACAGGAAATATATATTATAGGTAATATTTTCTTACAATTGTTTCAAAGAATCTTATTCTAGTCGGATTTCTGGAAGATTTTACAGAGACAAGATATAATAAGAGCGAAATATGTATATTTTATGTCATGATAGAGATCAACATGAGGATAAACCATAAGTGAGATACACTACCATTCAGGAGAGGCCAATGTGGTGGCCAATAACCATAACTAAAAGAGGGATGTTGATGAATGACAAGCAAGTTTATGTTGGTGTAATTTTGCGCAGACAAGATAGAGATATTATGAAGGAAAAAGGATGGAGAAAGTGATATAGAAGTTATAAGGTGTAGATGAAAAGGTATCTATGGACATTTCTAACGTGATTCCGGGACGGAATCCTTTTAAGGGGGGAAGGATGTAATAACCCTAACTTCAGTAATGCTACAGTGGTCACATGAATAGTAAATTTCGAGGATTTAGAGAAATGGTATATAGGTACTTTATAATGGAAACATAAAATGAATAAACAGAAACCATATCAGTGTTGTACAATGGAAATAAGTGACTCGAAATGACGATAGATTCCAGAAATTCCTGAAACATGAATTTTGAGGATTTTGATTTCGAATAAGCTTCTATTGGACACTAAGGAGCATGGAAACATTATAAGAATTATATATTGAGGGATTAGTGAATTTAGATTTGAGCCAGGGGATTTTTAAGTTAAGAGAATACCAATGGAATTTGGATTGTTAAATGGTTTCAAAACCACTGAGATAATGAGGTACATTCGTAACGAACCACAATTAGACGAATATGGAGATTAAGCAACCAAGATTTATTATATAACAAGGATACATACCCCATTATAATTACCAAGAGTACTAGCATTATAATTAGAAAAGAAAATCAAGAAAAAGGATTATGAGATCATCTTGATGATATCACTTTCCACTAATTAGTTTTAAGGGTGAATTAGTCTTTTAACATGGTTAATCACCAAAATATCTTCCAAGCTTCTAGGATAAGCTAAAACTTACAAGATTAACATAAGATTAGATAAAAGAAACCAAAAGAACTCTCTCCCCCATTTCTTTTACAACTTTCGGCCAAAGAAGAAAAAGAAAGAAAATCAAAATCAAAACCCTAGCTCTCTTCAACTACAAATCTAAGGAAAATTCATGGGTGTTCTTGGAGGTTAGGAAGGATCATCTACAAAATTTCAAGGCAAACCAACATCATTTGCATAGGTAATAAAATCTCCAAAGTTGATGATGAATAGTGTTTTCTAAGTGTTAACCTTGTTTTATTGATTTCTTTGCATGATCTAGACTATACCAAGGTAGTATAAGAGCTTGGTGAGGTTATTCATGTTAGTATACTCTTTAAAGTTGATGATTAGCTTGAAACCCTAGCTTGAATCCTTTGGGTTTTGATGATTTTAGTTGGTTTCTAAGATAAGTAGTACTAAATCATGTAATCTTATTGTTATAGTTGTTTATATGTGTTTGAATGGTATGGAAATTGTGTTGTGGACTTGGAAATCCATGGTTGGTATGATGACCACATGGTATATGTGATGGTGTATAAGGTGGATGAGTGATTTGGAGGGGTTTGATTTTGGAAAGTATGAAAATATAGCCGTTATAATGTCCGATTTTCGTTAGAACGACAAACTGCCCTGTTTTTGGACAACAATGCAGTACGGTAGGTTACTGTCCAGCACACTTAGTGACCATGAAATGATAGAGCTTAGTTCATAGATCGTTTTGATATAAGGTGCGTTAAAATCTGATGAACGGTTTAGGAGAAAAGTCAGTTTTAGTGAAAGACGTTCGATAACCGAGAAAACGTAATTGTATCAACTTTGAGGTTACAGTTACCATAGTTAGACAGTCTTACAAGCCACGAAATTTTGGGATAGTGTAGTAGGGTAGTCAGAGGACCCTTGACAGTTGACGTTACATTAAAATTCGAAATCCATATTTTCTGAGAATTTTTACAGTTAAGTGTGGTCGTTAGGGAAAATGGTGAAAACCCCTGAAACTTCGATTGAGCTTATAAATGGTTAAGTTCTTGAACCTTTGGGATAATAATAACACATTAAACATATGTTGAAGTGTAAAGGGTTTTGTTATACAAGAGGATAGTGAGTAAGAGATGTAGTGTTCTAATGACGGTCCTTTTGTGTTTATAGAAATTCCGGAGGAGGAACCAGCCCTACTGTCAGGATACAGAAATCGAGGCAAGATCCTTCTATCCCTACTTTAAAAATTATTTATCTTCGGAATAATAATGATATCATGGAATATATTTATGTATATGTGATGCTTTTGTTGCTATATTGCAAAGAATATATTCTCTTGATTTTGGGAAGTTAAAGAGAGATGGTTATGTTTTCTGAAATATGAATATAGAGATGATTACAAATGGAGCGAATATGCTCTAAGGTAAAAGAGATATGAAAGAGAATGGTATCAGTTGTTATCTAGGGTGATATGGTTTATAATGCTATATTATAAACATTCTTTTAGTGTATGATATATACATATATTTTATAGAAATAATGTGCAAGAATGGAAATGTGAAATGGTGTCGATAAATTGAATAATGATCTTATAACAAGGGGGATTAGCAACAAATTTGCATAAGAGGCTATGTCAGGGCTGTGTGCGACATAGTCTAGTATTCATGATTCGGCACGAAGATGCCAAGGGAGGATGTTATGCAGGTGGCCTTCCTCCAGGAGGATGTTATGCAGGTGGCCTTCCTCCAGGGATGATGTTATGCAGGTGGCCTTCATTCCTTCTACTAGTAGTAAACAGAGAGCGGATACGGTCAGGCGACTGATCATCGTCCTACGTATCTGGCGCCAGTATATATCCCCAAAACTTGAAAGAAAGAAATGAAAATGGTTTTCAGATTTCTATAACTGAAAACAGAAAAGTGATATGAGACGATGAAATTATTGATATAGATGAAGAGAAACTGATTTTATATTAATTTATAAAATTACTGTATAGGAAGGAAATGAGAAGATGATAGTGAGAGATTTATTTAATTATTCATATTATTTTAAAATATTACACTGAAAGGGTATATTGATTATTACATTGTTTAAGAAGAGAAACTGATACTGTATTATCTTAGAATTCTTTCTTATAATAGTAAGTGGATGATGTATTATTAAATAAGAGTTTTATTCTTCCTTAAAGTTTATAAATTGGTTACTGCTTACATATGTATATACATGTATACTTGGTTACATTTTAAATTCTAGTTTTCAATATTATCTTGCTGAGCTATTATAGCTCACTCTTGCTACTTATCTATATACAGCTAGGTATGCCCATACTACGCAGAACGCCCCGCAAGAGGGTAAGGGAAAGGCGACCTTCTGAGAGCTCGTTAGCATCAATTCCCGAGGTAGATGACCATCGCAAGGGGTTTAGTGGGCTTATGTATATTAAGTGTGTAAGTTTGAAAGATTGTAATAAATTTGGTTGTTGAAATGCTTCTTGTAGAAGCATCACTCAACAATGTACTGAAGTATGATTCTGGGTTGTAATAACTTTTTAATTCTAAACTCTTATTATGGTGAATGTTGTTCTCTGAGCATATGACTGGTGTGTGTGTGTGTATTACTGTGGGGTCAATTGCATAATTATTAATTATAAAAAAAAAAAACAGCCAAGAGATATTGATTTTGAATGGAAGTTGGTTCGTGATGGCCCAAATTCGTGACCCCGGATTTGGGGCTGTCACATTAATTTCCAACTATAGAAATTACGAGGAAATAACTTAACTATGAATTTATACTAAACAAACATGGGATTTCAATTTCATTAACCACTTCATCTAGAATCTTATGCCCTTTAACCTAGTATGTAATAGAGTTGATTACTGATTAGATGCACTAAACTGATACACACCAACTTTCGTTGTACATATACCATCCTACTGATCATCCACAATTGATAGAAGTCAAGTAGTCACCAAATATGTGTAGTCCCTATATGTCTATAACAATTGAACACATACCGGTTGAAAATCAAGCACCCATTAAACCACATAGTCAATGCAAAACGGTTAGAATTACACCACAAATTAATACATGTTCTTCACATGCAAAAACCTATGCTAGCATGAATTGTTCTAAACCCTAGATCCACTTTCGCATTTACCAGGATTAAACAAACAATTACAAGTGCTCGCGATTCACTTATAACGAATAAGCATAATCATACTAGGCAATCAATTCAAACCATCACACACCAAGGCATAAGAACACTTAATTACTAGAATCCATAGAAAAATCCATTAAAATCCCATGATAACGATTTAGCTCATATTCGACCTAATCGCCATCATGGGTTCCATGGATAACATAATTCTAAAACAAGCAAAAAAAATATAGAAGAGAGAAATAAGGTTTAGAAATAAATCCCCAAAATAGAAGAGTACAAAGGTTCCAAAGAATAATCCTTGCTTGTCACTAGCTTGGAGAATTTCCTGTTGGGACAATCAGATCGTGGCCCTGCGATTTTTGATACAATAAATTAACGAATACAAATACAAAAGTCACCTTGTTAACGGTTGATTCCACGCTCTTCTATTGTATTCCCAAATTCCCTTGAGCGAAGTGTGGCCTTCGTCTCCTCAAGTTAACCTCTCTTCTTGCTCCTAGGTGGCTACAAAATTTTTCTTAACCCCCACCCTAGCAAGAAGAGAATAAGAATATATATAGGGCTACAATAGGGATCATGGATAATTAGGTTAGGCTTTCTAATTACATCTTGGGCCTAGCCCAATGTAATTAAATATTAATTCAATCCACTAAAGAATTAATATTTGCACTACCTTTCCTAATACCGCAACTTAATTATTTAATTGAGTTCCAATATTATTTGCTTATTAAATTCCCCATGTTTAAAATAGCGCATGCCCATTAATTAAATAAATTACTGATAATTTATTTAATTAATATCTTTTATCCTTGATTATCCACTCAACCTTTATTTAATTATGCCGGAATAAATTCCACCTGCAGGGTTTCACATAATTAAATCTTTTTGAGCTTTCAAGGGGACATCATTAACCCGAATATTATCAGGACATGGATTCCTTCAATAAATAATATCCACCATATATATTATTCCATCACCCAAAATATAATGATTTAATTCCAAAGAATTATTTCATATATAAATCAAAGCATGTAAATAATATACACGTGTCAATTACTATATCCGGATTAAGAACCTAAGCATTAATAATAACATAGAATCTTAGTTCTCCTTCTTAATCAGTATAAGGGAACAATTCTAAATTTGATCCTGTTCAATATACACAAAGTATACCAGTATTATTTATTAGTCAATATAAACTAATCTAAATAATACTACAGCCATACCAGTGGATTGTCCAACACCACCTGTGCTGTGAACCTTATTATATTATATAAACCGTATTTAACAATCTAATATTCTGTATCCCATTTGATACTAGATTGTCCACAATATATAATATTGGACAACATGTAAACATTTAAATGATTCTCAATAAAACCAGGCCAAAATTAAATGTATATACTTAAAATAAATATTTTCAGTATACACTAACAATCTCCCACTTATACTCAAAATATTCTATGAGTATATCAGTGTTTATTTAATCCACTATTACATTGAAAACTATGTGCCCATCCATCTGACTCCTATCGCTTCCACATGCCTGTCAAAAGCCTTGGCTGGCAAGCTCTTTGTGAAAGGATCTGCCCGGTTGTCTTCTGATGATATGTGAGCCACAACTATATCTCCTCGCTTTACGATTCCTCGTATGAGATGATACTTACGTTCAATATGTTTAGCTGCTTTGTGGTCTCGTGGTTCTTTTGAATTTGCCACAGCACCAGTGTTGTCACAATACACTGTCAGACTCCTAGGCAAATTAGGTACCACATCTAAGTCCAAAAGGAAGTTCCTGAACCATACAGCCTCCTTTGCAGCCTCAGAGGCCGCCACGTACTCGGCTTCCATGGTTGAGTCTGCAATGCATTTCTGCTTTACACTCCTCCATATAATAGCTCCACTTCCCAAAGTAAAAACGTATCCCGAGGTTGATTTCCTCTTATCCCTATCTGATTGAAAATCTGAATCAGTATATCCCAAAGGAAATAGATCCGAGGCCTTGTAAATTAACATATACTCCTTAGTCCTTCGCAGGTACTTGAGTATAGTTTTTACTGCACTCCAATGTTCCTGACCTGGGTTCGACTGATATCTACTAACCATGCCTACAGCAAAGCAGATGTCAGGCCTCGTACATAACATAGCATACATTAAGCTTCCACATGCCGAAGCATAAGGAACTGCTTTCATGCTCTCTATATCCTTAGGTGTCGAAGGACACTGCTCCTTGGATAGAGCAACTCCATGCTTAAAAGGTAGAAAACCTTTCTTAGAGTTCTGCATGTTAAAACGAGCTAATACTTCATCAATGTAAGGCTCTTGAGATAAATCCAACATCCTTTTCTTGCGATCCCTTATTACTTTGATCCCAAGGATGTATGCCGCTTCACCTAAGTCCTTCATTTCAAATTGTTTGAACAACCATGCCTTTACTGATGATAACATCTTAACATTGTTTCCAATGAGTAAAATGTCATCTACATATAGTACTAGAAAAACCACTGCATTACCCTCACTTCTCTTATACACGCATGACTCGCTTGGACTTTGATCAAATCCATATGACTGGACTGCCTGATCAAAACGAATATTCCAGTCCCTAGAAGCTTGTTTAAGTCCATAAATAGACCTCTTAAGCTTACAAACCAGATGCTCTTGGCCTTCTTTAATGAATCCTTTTGGTTGTTGCATATAGATGGTTTCCTCAAGACTTCCATTAAGGAAAGCTGTCTTGACATCCATTTGCCAAATCTCGTAATCGAGATGAGCTGCTATAGATAAAAGAATCCGGATCGACTTAAGCATAACAACTGGCGAAAAGGTTTCCTCATAATCGATTCCTTCTTTCTGAGTATACCCTTTCGCAACAAGTCGTGCTTTCCAGGCTTTCACCTTTTTGTCAGATCCTCTTTTCTTCTTGTAGATCCACATACTTCCAATGGGTTTTATACCTTTGGGTGGTTCCACGAGCTCCCAAACTTGATTGGAATACATAGATTCCATCTCAGATTCCATTGCCTTTTGCCAAAGATTTGCATCTTTATCTAGAATTGCCTGTTCGTATGTCCTGGGATCCTCATCATGTTTACCAGAGACCAAGTCTGAAGACTCTCCAAAAAACATGAATCTTTCAGGTTGTCGAACAACCCTCCCACTACGACGAGGCACTGGTGCGGTACTAGTGTCAAGTTGTGCATTTTCTTGTGGTTGTTCTACTTGTACTATTGGCACTTGAGGATTATCTGTCCCTCCCACTAATTCCTCTAAAACAACACTACTCATGGGTTTGTGGTTCATCATATAGTCTTCCTCTAAGAATCTGGCATTGGTGCTAACAATGACATCTCGATCCCTAGGACTATAAAATGAATAACCTTTCGTCCCCATGGGATAGCCTACAAATAGCCTTACTTCTGTGCGAGATTCTAGCTTAGTCGCGTTCTTGTTAAGCACATGTGCTGGACAACCCCAAATCCGAATATGTCTTAGACTTGGTTTGCTACCAGTCCACAATTCTATTGGAGTCTTGGGAACCGACTTAGAAGGTACCAAGTTCAGAAGGTAAGCCGCTGTTTCTATAGCATATCCCCAGAACGACTTAGGTAAATCTGAATAACTCATCATTGATCTAACACTCTCCAAAAGAGTCCGATTCCTTCTTTCTGCTACACCATTCTGCTGAGGTGTGCCAGGTGCAGATAACTGGGATGTAATCCCATTTTCTGATAAATAGTCCCTAAATTCTCCAAGCAAGTATTCGCCACCACGATCTGATCGTAGTGACTTGATACATTTTCCAAGATGTCGTTTCTCCGCACTTGCTTTGTACTCTTTGAATTTTTCAAAGCACTCAGACTTGTGGCGCAACAAATAAATGTATCCATATCTAGAATAATCGTCAATGAAAGTGACAAAATACTCATAACCTCCTCTTGCTTGGATACTCATAGGACCACATAAATCAGTATGAACCAATTCTAATACTTCTTTGGCCCTATTCCCATTTGTTTTAAAAGGCCTGTTAGTCATCTTACCTTCCAGGCAAGATTCACAAACTGGAAATGGTTCCACTGCCAACAAGCCTAATGGCCCATCTACTACCAGTCTTTGAATCCTCCTCAAGTTAATATGACCTAATCTTAAGTGCCAAAGATATGTTTGGTTCAATTCGGAAGGTTTCTTTCCTTTGTTTGAGCTAGAAAGAATATTATTAGATTCCTTTTGTTGCAGCATTGGTTGGATAGGATTAATAATATATAAATTGTCTTGCAATGTACCAGAACATATAACTCGTTTATTCATCATAATAGAAACATTACGATCCAAACAAACATTATAACCATCCATAGCAAGTTTAGAAACCGAAATCAAATTCCTTCTAAATGAAGGTACATAAAGACAATTGTTCAAAACCAAAATCCTATCATCACCGAAAGCTAAAGTAATTATTCCAACTGCAACTACTGCTACTTTCGTAGCATCTCCCATGAACACATATATCTCGCCATCTCTAAGCATTCTGGTTTGCTGGAACCCCTGCATAGAGTTACAAACATGGTCAGTGGCTCCTGTATCTACACACCAAGTGCTCGTAGATATAGCCGCTATATATGTTTCTGTAACTAGAGAAAGAGACATACCAGTATTGTTTGTCTTCTTAGAAAGAGGACAATCCTGTTTCCAGTGACCTGACTGCTTGCACCTGAAGCACTTGCCCTTAGGCTTTTTCACACCACCTTGAACTCCCACTACATTAGCAATCTTTCCAGCTTTCTGTGTCTGAGTCTTTTTCTTCTTCTTACCTTTCGGCTTAGATGAAGAAGCTTTCTCAGCCACATTCACTTGAACATTCTGTTTAAAGAGTCCTTCAGCTGCCTGAAGTTCTGTCAGAAGTTCCGCGAGACTATACATCCTTTTGTTCATGGTGTAATTCAAGCGGAACTGCTCAAAACTTTTGGGCAAGCTCATAAGGATGATATCGATCTGGGTTTCCCCATCAATATCAGCACCAAGGATCTCCATCTCATTCAGATGAGACATCATTCTGAGAACATGATCCCTTACAGGTGTTCCTTCAAGCATCTGAGTGTTCATTAAAGATTTCATTGCTACTTGCCTAGCAGCCCTATTCTGTTCTCCAAAAAGTTCCTTGAGATTAAAGAGCATATCTGAAGCCGTGGCCATAGCCTGATGCTGATGCTGCAAAACACCCGACATTGCTGCCAGAATGTAACATCGCGACATCTCATCGGCCTTAACCCACCGCTTATAATACTCCTTATCACTTTCAGGAGCATCTTCAGCAGGCTGATCTGGCTTGGGTTCATAAGTGCAAAATTTGTACTCCTCAGCAGTCAACACTATGTCCAAATTACGTTTCCATTCAATATAGTTTGGTCCCGTAAGTTTGTTATCCTTAAGTATGGTGAATAGTGGATTAAAGCCCATAATGATCTAATCCTGAGAATTATACATGTAACACATAATTAGAGAGTTGCACAAATCTTAAAACCTATTGGTTTCCTCTAACAATTAATTAAAATTAATGCACTAATATTTAAACACCATAAGTATCTGGTACGCCACGATGGGTGACATATATACCACTTAAATTCGTTTAAATATTACTTCGGTCCTATTACTAAATAATACGCCACGTTAGGGTGGACTATATATTATTTTTCATAGCTAAGTGTATACCATTATCAAATCTTAAATTAATAATAATAAGACCGGATGCCACCATTAAATATTTCAAATCAATAATCGATAATAGGATAATTCCCAGATCGGGGGGAACATTGTCAAGAGGCATCACTTAAGACCCCTTTCTAGACAGAATCATCCTTTCTCTCAATATTGAAAATCTATATTTAATCATTGGTACCCTTCTAATTAATCGAATTCTATGAAACTTGGTACGCCACGTTGGGTGGCATGTATACCTTTCAATATTCGTAATTTAATTTAAGAATTTTGTTATAGTAATTTCCATAACCTTTTAATAATACCGTAAATAGTACGCCACGATAGGTGATCATATATACCATCTACATTATTTAAAGGTTATATTACATACAAAATTAACAACACACATAACAATTATTTAAAGCAATAATTAAAAAATTAAATAGCGGAATTAAAATTAAAAAACATAATTTAAATCCACTATTATGGCCCCAACAGAATTTACTGCAGCTCCCTATTTTAACAAAATTGGTGCTGACCACTTCGAAGTAACAACCGAATAAATAAAAAGAAAAAGAAAACCAGCCTTTTCTTTTGTTTTTAGGTGGCCGCATATTTCATTCACCTTGGCTAAAATAAAAGCCAAACAATAACCACCATCCTGTTGATTGATGCCGCACGCGCGGGAAGTGCTGGCTGGATGGTTTGACTCGCGTGTGGCCCACGTGCCTGTGGCACACGCGCCTGCCGCCTGTCTTGTCTCGGTCGACTGTTCTTCGTTGCCATTAGCAATCTTCAACAGCTTGCACAGCGGAACAAATTTGGTCTCCGTTTCGATTTTTAATCGTACATAATTGTTACAAGATGTCTTAATTTTTACAAAATTCATCAAACAATTACATAAAAATAGATCTAATACAAAACTAATTTTGTAAAATCCATTCTAACACGATCAACTCTCGTGTTTACAACCACGATAAACCACGTGGAAACCAAACAAAAATTAACCACGATTAAACCACGTGGGATCCAAACACATAATTAAAATATACATGGCCATAATAGTGGATAACAACCTGCAAAACAAAATATACAAGCCTACCACTATATACATGCATATATAATTACGACATGGACATCGTATCAAAAATCGCAGAACCATAGAACCTAGCTCTTGATGCCAATTGTTGGGACAATCAGATCGTGGCCCTGCGATTTTTGATACAATAAATTAACGAATACAAATACAAAAGTCACCTTGTTAACGGTTGATTCCACGCTCTTCTATTGTATTCCCAAATTCCCTTGAGCGAAGTGTTGCCTTCGTCTCCTCAAGTTAACCTCTCTTCTTGCTCCTAGGTGGCTACAAAATTTTTCTTAACCCCCACCCTAGCAAGAAGAGAATAAGAATATATATAGGGCTACAATAGGGATCATGGATAATTAGGTTAGGCTTTCTAATTACATCTTGGGCCTAGCCCAATGTAATTAAATATTAATTCAATCCACTAAAGAATTAATATTTGCACTACCTTTCCTAATACCGCAACTTAATTATTTAATTGGGTTCCAATATTATTTGCTTATTAAATTCCCCATGTTTAAAATAGCGCATGCCCATTAATTAAATAAATTACTGATAATTTATTTAATTAATATCTTTTATCCTTGATTATCCACTCAACCTTTATTTAATTATGCCGGAATAAATTCCACCTGCAGGATTTCACATAATTAAATCTTTTTGAGCTTTCAAGGGGACATCATTAACCCGAATATTATCAGGACATGGATTCCTTCAATAAATAATATCCACCATATATATTATTCCATCACCCAAAATATAATGATTTAATTCCAAAGAATTATTTCATATATAAATCAAAGCATGTAAATAATATACACGTGTCAATTACTATATCCGGATTAAGAACCTAAGCATTAATAATAACATAGAATCTTAGTTCTCCTTCTTAATCAGTATAAGGGAACAATTCTAAATTTGATCCTGTTCAATATACACAAAGTATACCAGTATTATTTATTAGTCAATATAAACTAATCTAAATAATACTACAGCCATACCAGTGGATTGTCCAACACCACCTGTGCTGTGAACCTTATTATATTATATAAACCGTATTTAACAATCTAATATTCTGTATCCCATTTGATACTAGATTGTCCACAATATATAATGTTGGACAACATGTAAACATTTAAATGATTCTCAATAAAACCAGGCCAAAATTAAATGTATATACTTAAAATAAATATTTTCAGTATACACTAACATTTCCTTGAAATTGTTCTTGAAAAATAAGATGAAAATGTTGATAGATGCTAAAACAAAATGAAGAACAACGATAGATGTTGTTTTTAGGTCTCTATATTACATATAAGGTTCAGCTGTTACCCTAATTAAAATAGGCCCAAACATTTGTGACCCGAAATAGGGCAAAAGAAATCTGCAAAAAACCACCCAAGCGCCATAGCGCCTCAAAGAGCGCCGCTGCGCCTCAATTCTCCTGGAATGCGCACAAACACCGCGCCCTTGCGCCTAAACGAGCGCTGTTGCGCTCCATTTCCTGTGCTGTTGCGCCTCTGCATCGCGCAGTTGCGCTTGAAGACCCCTGGAACTGCCTTGCTCGCGCCTCCTATGGCGCGCTATAGCGCCTCAATACGCGCTAGGGCGCCTGCTAGGCCCTGGAAATGCTTCAAAACTTCTACAATTTCCTTGCTCTGATTTTCTTGCACAAGCTTAAGATTAAATTCACACCACCATAACATTGTTTTAGCCCAAAATGTCTTCGACGACACAACCTACACAAATTACATAAAAACACATTAATTGGCAACGAAACTCGAGAACTTGTAAACGTTTTAAGTCCGAACGGAAGGCAATTAGTGGATATAAAATCCACTTATCAAACCCCCAAACTTGAACCGTTGCTTGTCCTCAAGCAATGCAAACTCAACCTAAAATGATGCATGAATATAACTAAAAATGAAATGTCATGATAATGCGAACATGTCCTAATGCAATGATCCCACAAAAGTTACCAAATCCAACTCAACAAGCAAACGCCTCAAAGAATGCAACAACTCCAAACAGAGCTCGACTAAGGCCCCGTATACTAACAATACATGCTCGGAAACGTGGTGTGTGCATTTCTCACTAAGTATACTCTCGAAACTAGATAAAAGGCATAACTCATCCTTCGCCAAAAGAATCACATGTTTATAAACAGAATAGACTTTAGACACTCCATGACTCAAAGACACCGCCATCATCATTCAAGGTAGACAAGGATTCATGCTTTACTATACAAGACGACACAAAACATCATATATACATGCTTATTGACCGTGCAATGGGTGAGACCCCTAAAGGCTTATACAATAGCACCCATGTAGCGAGCGTTAGGTTAGTGGATCCCAGACCGGAAAAGTCTTAGGTCACTAGGCATAAAATCCCCTAGAACTTAATTGCTCGAGTACTAAAGAGCTCACCCTAGCCGATTAGCATACACACACTCTCACAATTCCTCATTTTTTTATTTTTTTTTTTAATCACACAACTCTTTTCTTTTTCTTTTTTTTTTCCTTTTTTTTTCTTTTTTTTTCTTTTTCTTGCCTTTTTTTTCATATGGGTGCGCTATCTCACCCCCTTAGACTACTCATATCAAATATGAGCCGGCTACTAGCCATTTGATGCCTAGCCATTATTACACTACGACACGACACTTAGCATGAAATCCCTGTTTTCCCCCAAACTTATACTTAAGTGCTCCTACGCCATCGAGGGAATAACGAAAATTCTAGATATAAATAAGTGATTAATTCTCAACAGCCAAACAAGGTATGACTCAATCTAGCTCAAAAGCAAACAGTGAGACCGTGAAAAAATTGTGTTCCCGACACATGCAAGTCAATTTCATAAGTACTTAAATCAACCCTCTATTCATTGTCATCACACTCAAATTAACGTCGACCTATCGAGCCAAAAACAGACACTCAAGTGGAATTATATGAAATGCATGAAATGCATGAACAACATGATATTACAATCCTAATTAAAGCTATATGACATGGCATCCTAAATGCAATCTAAATGGCATAGCAAAGCTAAATGCACAAATACTACATGAATATGCATGAATATGCAACTATATGCAATGCAATGACTCTTGATACCCTAAAATCACCCCCAAACTTAAAAATTTCAATGTCCTCATTGAAGGTAAAATTAAAGGGTACAAGAGATACTCCCCTAGTCGTCGGCATCTCCACCCTCCTCGGGTGGTGTATCTGGTGGTGGATAGACGTGGTGCGCTGGTACACTCCATCCAATGACTGAGTCAAGTCTGTAGCAAATCTGTGTAGCATGGCATTCGTAGTATCCTGACGCCTCAACATGCGTCTGAACTGAGCATCACTGAAAACCACAGTACCCTGACTCGTCTGTGCCTGAGAAGGTCCCGCTCTGTCTAGGTGTGGCTGTGGAGGAACCTGCTCAACCGGTGGTGGATCACCACCTCCCTCAAAAATCTCAACATAACCAAGACCCCTAGGGTGAGGAATACCACCCGGCCACTCCGCCATCTTATTAATAGCCGTGTGCTTAATAGAACCCCTCGGCCTGAGCAGCGTCTCATCACTATGCCAACGAACACCCACATGAACACACAACTCAGCAATAATGACAGCATGTGGGATCCCGCCTGTCGTACCACCCCGCAAGAACTTCAAGATATTCTGATAGACTAGTTCACCAAGATCAATATACTTCCCGTTCAAAATACCCCAGAAAATGATGGCACGATCAACATTAACCTCAGTAACATGGGAAGTAGGCATTACGCGAGCACAAATAAACAAGAACCAAGCTCGGGCATACCTAGTCAATGCAGCTGCAGGAAACATACTCGGCGTGGTTGAGCCTGCCTTATACTTCCAAACCGTACCCGGGATACACATCCCCGCCATGATAGCATCTAGGTCAACATCATCCCTAGTTTTCTGCCCCCAATCCTCAACATTTCTAGGCTTCGGTGATTGAGACAAAACACGCCGGATATACCCAGGCTTATAAGCAACTGCTTGTCCCCTAACCATAGTGATTCCATTCTTGTCATCCTTGGCATTGGCATAAAATTCCCTAACAATGCTCAAGGGAACTGCCACAGGCTTAGCACAAAACATCACCCAACCTAACTCTCTCACCATATCTCTCAATTCACCATCCTCACTCGAAGGCTCAAAACCCCTCTCCTGAACAACAGCCTTCGTCAATAAATTTTCAAACTCATCTTGAGCCGCCTTAGAAACAAATTTATCCACATCGTAATTCGCCTCCACCTCCTCCTCCGAACTACTACTACTCGCCACACGTACTCTTTTGGGAGCCATACCACTCTTTGAACAACACAATTTCAACAAACACCAAAAATCCACAATATATCTCCACACACAATATCCTAATTCCAACAATTCAATTCACTAAATAATTAAATTAAGAGTGAATATTACCACTTGAATTGAAGATGAGAACCTTGAAAGCACTCCCCCAAACTTGAATTAGAGAAATCTTGAAGCTTGTATGGAAGTTGATTGATTTGGAATAAAGAGGGGATTTGTGTGTATAGGTGATTATGTAGAGATAATTAGTGGGTTAGGATTTGAGATGGGTTTGGAAGATGTAGGATTTGAATTTAAGAAGGGGTGAGGTATAGATTTTTGGGTAGAGAGAATTTTAGGGTTAGGAGTATAAGAGATGTGGGTGTATGTGTGTGGCTTCGGGTGGGGGTTGATAACAGACTTATCAATATATATTTTTTTTATACAGGGGAAGGCGCAGCTGCGCTTGAGGAAGGCGCAATTGCGCTGGAATCATCCTGGAATGCAGTTGCGGCGGGCGCAGTTGCGCGACCAGAAGCGCCCTTGCGCGTTATGGCCCCTGGTTTTTTTCTTTGCATTTTTTTTTGTTTAGAAATAAAAGAGAAAAAGGAATACCAAAGCGTGGGTTGCCTCCCACGAAGCGCTGCTTTTACGTCAGTAGCTTGACGTGACTTCCATGATTCACTCAGTAATTGCAAGAACCGCGGTTTCAGCCCCACGATTCGATATCTCACCAAAGTACGGTTTCAATCTCTGACCATTGACTTTGAATGACTAATCAGGTGATTTCTCAAAAATCTCAACCGCTCCATGCGGAAACACGGTTTTTACAACAAAGGGCCCTGACCATCTCGACTTAAGCTTTCCTGGAAATAGACGAAGGCGAGAATTAAATAACAACACGGGTTGGCCAGGAACAAATACCTTGTTGATTAAACGACGATCATGCCATCTCTTCACTTTTTCTTTGTAGAGTTTATTGTTCTCATAAGCTTGCAAGCAAAACTCGTCCATCTCATGGAGTTGCACCATTCTCTTCTCACCCGCGACTGTAAGATCGAAATTTAGCTTCTTCAAAGCCCAATAAGCCTTGTGCTCCAATTCCGCCGGCAAATGACAAGCTTTCCCGTATACAAGCTGATATGGTGACATTCCCAAAGGTGTTTTATATGCCGTTCGATAAGCCCAGGCGGCTTCATCGAGTTTCAGAGACCAATCCTTTCTTGAAGGACTCACCACCTTTTCTAGAATACGCTTGATTTCCCGATTAGACACTTCAGCTTGACCATTGGTCTGGGGATGATATGCTGTAGCTACCCGATGATTGATATTGTATCTGGCCATAAGATTAGTGAACTTTCGATTGCAAAAATGAGTGCCTTCATCACTGATAATGACTCGAGGAGTACCAAATCTGGTGAAGATGTTCTTCTGAAGGAAATTAAGCACGACTTGGGCATCATTTGTTGGAAGTGCTTTGACCTCAACCCATTTAGAGACGTAATCAACGGCTAGCAAGATATATTGATTGTTGCATGAAGAGATAAAGGGTCCCATGAAGTCAATTCCCCAAACATCGAAAATTTCCACTTCCAACATTACATTAAGGGGCATCTCATCCTTCCTCGATATGTTACCAACACGCTGACAACGATCACACCTTAAGACGTACTGATGAGCATCCTTAAAAAGAGAAGGCCAATAGAACCCCGCTTGAAGAATCCGAGTAGCAGTCTTTTCACCTCCATAGTGGCCCCCATATGTCGTGGCATGATAATCCCTCAGAATAGCCTCTGTTTCACTATACGGCACACATCTTCTAAGAATCTGATCAGCCCCCTGTTTAAACAGATATGGTTCGTCCCAACGATACCATTTAACTTCATGCAAGAACTTCTTCCTTTGTGCATAAGAAAATTCGGATGGAATAACTTGACTAACCAGAAAGTTCACAATGTCTGCGTACCATGGCTCCTCTTCTTGCACCCTAAACAATTGCTCATCCGGGAAGAATTCATTAATGATGGTACCGTCTCGAGAGGATTTACCAGAGTCCTCCAGACGAGAAAGATGGTCAGCTACTTGATTCTCTGTCCCTTTCCTGTCCTTAATCTCCACATCAAATTATTGTAACAGAAGTACCCAACAAATTAAACGAGGTTTGGAGTCCTTTTTAGATAGCAGATATCTAATAGCCGCGTGATCCGTGTACACCATTACCTTTGTACCGAGCAAGTAGGAACGAAATTTTTCGAAACCATAGACTATGGCCAACAGCTCCTTTTCAGTAGTAGTGTAGTTCAACTGAGCCTCATTAAGAGTCTTTCTTGCATAATAGATCACATGAAACACTTTGTCTTTCTTTTGACCAAGAACAGCCCCCACTGCATAATCGCTAGCATCGCACATCATAGCGAAAGGTTCACTCCAATCGGGAGCAATGATCACTGGTGCTGAAACCAATTTCTTTTTCAGAGTCTCGAAAGCGGTCAAACATTCTTCATCAAATTTAAAAGGAACATCCTTTTCCAAGAGCTTACACAACGGTTTGGAGATTTTTGAGAAATCTTTAATAAAACGCCTGTAGAAACCTGCGTGACCAAGGAAACTGCGAATCCCTCTCACTGAATTAGGTGGTGGAAGATTTTCAATTGTCTCTATTTTTGCCCTGTCCACCTCTAGACCTCTCCGTGACACCTTGTGCCCAAGAATAGTTCCCTCCTGAACCATGAAGTGGCATTTCTCCCAGTTAAGCACTAGATTAGTCTCCACACATCTTTTCAGAACCGCACCCAGATTTTTCAAACATTCATCGAAAGAGAGACCGATTACAGAAAAGTCATCCATGAAAACTTCTACAGTCTTACCAATCATGTCTGAAAAGATAGCCATCATACACCTTTGAAAAGTGGCAGGTGCACCACACAAACCAAAAGAGACTCGCCGAAAAGCAAATGTACCAAATGGACATGTGAAAGTCATCTTCTCCTGATCTTCAGGGGCAATACAGATTTGATTATACCCAGAATATCCATCCAATAGGCAATAGTACTCCTGACCTGCAAGTTTGTCCAGCATCTGATCGATAAAGGGCAAAGGAAAATGATCCTTCCTAGTGGCCTTGTTCAATTTCCGGTAGTCCATACAGATTCTCCAACCAGTGACTGTGCGAGTAGAGATAAGTTCATTCTTCTCATTGGTGATTACCGTCATGCCACCTTTCTTCGGCACACATTGAACTGGGCTTACCCATGAACTATCAGAAATGGGATAGATAATCCCTGCATCCAACCACTTGATAATTTCTTTCTTCACAACTTCTTTCATGATTGGATTTAGACGTCTCTGATTTTCCACTGTTGGTTTACTCCCTTCTTCTAATGGAATTTTATGTTGACAGTAAGCCGGACTAATCCCCTTGATGTCTGCTATGGTCCATCCAATAGCTGATTTGAACTCTCTAAGAACTCTCAAGAGCTTGTCTTCCTCAGAATCTGACAAGTTAGCAGCAATAATCACAGGTAAAGTAGATGACTCACCAAGAGAAGCATACCTTAAGTGATCAGGTAGTGGTTTGAGCTCTAGAGTTGGAGCTTCTTCAATGGATGGTTTCAACCGCTGATGTGACCCCTTCAATTCAGATAGACCTAAAGATTCCACTGGTCTCTCGAATTTCCTTTGCCATGGAGTAGCATCAAGAAGTAGCAGTTGCTCATCTATCTCATCTTCTTCCAATAAAGAATCACTAATCAGTGCTTTTTCCAATGTGTCGTTCAAGAGTAGATGCTCAATTTTTTATTTCACTGCTGACTCCACCAAGTCTATCTTCAAACATTGCTCTTCTTCAGTTGGAAACTTCATAGCCTTGAAAACATTGAAGGTGACATTTTGATCATGCACTCTCATCGTGAGTTCCCCTTTTTGCACGTCAATCAAGGTTTGCCCCGTGGCCAAGAATGGTCTCCCAAGAATGATAGGGATTTTCTTATCTTCTTCAAAATCAAGTATGACGAAATCCGCTGGAAAGATGAGTTTGTCCACTTTTACCAGAACATCTTCTACAATTCCTCGAGGGTAGGTAATTGAGCGGTCAGCTAACTGGAGTGACATATTGGTAGGCTTAGGCTCCGGAAGACCAAGTTGCAAGAAAACTGAATAGGGCATGAGGTTGATGCTTGCCCCTAAATCACACAAACACTTGTCAAAAGACAAATTCCCAATGATGCACGGTATGGTAAAACTCCCCGGATCCTTCAGCTTAGGTGGCAACTTTTGTTGCAAGACAGCACTGCACTCCTCCGTCAAAGCGACGGTCTCTAACTCCTCGAGTTTCAATTTCCTCGAAAGTATGCCCTTCATGAACTTGGCATAACTTGGCATTTGTTCAAGTGCTTCAGCAAATGGTAGATTTATGTGCAACTTTTTGAACACTTCCAAGAACTTTGCGAATTGCTTATCAAACTTCTGTTTCTGAAGCCTTTTAGGGAATGTCGGAGGTGGATAAACTTCTTTGCTAGCTTCCGTAATTTCTGAACCTGTTTTCCCATCTGACTTCTCCTTTTCTTCTTCACCTGATGCCTTCTGAATGACCGGGAGAGCTGAATTAGAAGACCGGATAGACCCCTCAGACGCGCCCGCGCCCAAATCGCTGTTCACAGCCTTTTCAAGTTCTTCGTTAAACTGCTTTTTGACTCCCAGATCGTCTATAACCTTTCCAGAACGTAACGTAACAGCATGAATCTGTTCCTTGACCTCCTTTTTACCCGGATTTGCTTCCGTGTCACTAGGTAATTGCCCTTGAGGTCTGTTCAAAAGAGCATTGGCCAGTTGGCCCATTTGATTTTCAAGAGTTTTCAGAGATGCTGCTTGACTCTTGTACATCATTCGCAATTCTTCCATTTCCGACTTCTCATTAGATTGCACATGACTTCCTGGTTGTTGTTGATGAAATCCAGGTGGATTGTATGGTGGCCTTTGGGCATAGGGTTGTTGATAACCCGAATTGTTGAACTGCCTTGAACCATACTGCTGACCCTGAGATGGTTGTTGCATAGCATTCTGATTGTTGGTCCAACTGAAGTAAGGATGATTCCTATTGTTGGGATGATATGTATTAGGAACAGGTTGTGAAGGCCTCTGATAATTGCTGACAAACTGTGCCGACTCACTAGAAATTGCACATTGATTAGTGTCATGAGCCCCCGCACACAATTCATAAACCATGGCGACTTGTTGAACCCCCACCTTAGCCAATGAATCCACTTTCATGGTTAGAGCCTGTAGCTGAGCTGCTATAGCTGTTGTGGCATCCATTTCAAGTACACCTGCAACCTTACCTTGTGGAATACGCTGTGTCGGATTCTGATACTCGTTTGCAGCCATCATTTCAATCAAGTCATAGGCCTCTTCATAGCTTTTGGCCCACAGAGCTCCTCCAGATGCTGCATCAAGCATTGCTCGAGAATGACTTAACCCATTGTAGAAGCTATTGATGACCATCCAATTTGGCATCCCATGATGAGGACATTTCCGGAGCATCTCCTTGTACCTTTCCCAAGCTTCACACAGTGATTCACCAGAATGCTGACTAAATTGTGTAAGAGCATTCCTCATGGCAGCAGTCTTTGCCATAGGAAAGAATTTAGTCAAGAACTTTTGTGCCAGATCTTCCCATGTAGTGATGGAACCTGCTGGAAGTGAATGCAACCAGCTTTTTGCTTTGTCTCTCAAAGAGAATGGAAACAACCTTAGCTTGATAGCGTCCTCAGAAACTCCGTTGGTTTTGAAGGTGTCACAGATCTCAATGAAATCCCTGATATGCATGTTGGGATCCTCAACAGGTGAACCCCCAAACTGGACTGAGTTCTGGACCATTTGGATCGTGCCCGGCTTGATCTCAAAATTATTTGCAGCAATAGCCGGCCGTACAATACTCGACTGAATATCATCAATCTTGGGCTGAGAATATTCCTTCAGCGCCTTGTTAGCTGCCATTTCTCCGGTAACTACCAACTCTTCTTCACTTTCTTCCACCAATTCCTCTTCGTTCTTCTCTTCTTCCAGATTTTCTTTTCGAGCTTGAGATCGAGTAAGCATACACGCTCAAGATAGTACCTGAGAAACCCAAAAGTAAATGAGTGAGAAAAACGTCTGAGTCAGTGAATTTAATCCAAATTGATGACAAGATCATAAACTAAACAAACAATGAACCGAGTCCCCGGCAGCGGCGCCAAAAACTTGTTCGCACTTAATCACGCAAGAGAACGTGGTCAACAAGTAATATACGGTAAATAGGATTCGTTCCCACAGAGACTCAAATTGTTCATTTTGTTCACTTATACACCAGCTTATGATTTACACTCACTGCCAAGACAATCACAATTTTGGTTTTAATTAACTAATAATTAACTGCCAACTATAGAAATTACGAGGAAATAACTTACCTATGAATTTATACTAAACAAACATGGGATTTCAATTTCATTAACCACTTCATCTAGAATCTTATGCCCTTTAACCTAGTATTTAATAGAGTTGATTACTGATTAGATGCACTAAACTGATACACACCAACTTTCGTTGTACATATACCATCCTACTGATCATCCACAATTGATAGAAGTCAAGTAGTCACCAAATATGTGTAGTCCCTATATGTCTATAACAATTGAACACATACCGGTTGAAAATCAAGCACCCATTAAACCACATAGTCAATGCAAAACGGTTAGAATTACACCACAAATTAATACATGTTCTTCACATGCAAAAACCTATGCTAGCATGAATTGTTCTAAACCCTAGATCCACTTTCGCATTTACCAGGATTAAACAAACAATTACAAGTGCTCGCGATTCACTTATAACGAATAAGCATAATCATACTAGGCAATCAATTCAAGCCATCACACACCAAGGCATAAGAACACTTAATTACTAGAATCCATAGAAAAATCCATTAAAATCCCATGATAACGATTTAACTCATATTCGACCTAATCGCCATCATGGGTTCCATGGATAACATAATTCTAAAACAAGCAAAAAAAATATAGAAGAGAGAAATAAGGTTTAGAAATAAATCCCCAAAATAGAAGAGTACAAAGGTTCCAAAGAATAATCCTTGCTTGTCACTAGCTTGAAGAATTTCCTTGAAATTGTTCTTGAAAAATAAGATGAAAATGTTGATAGATGCTAAAAAAAATGAAGAACAACGATAGATGTTGTTTTTAGGTCTCTATATTACATATAAGGTTCAGCTGTTACCCTAATTAAAATAGGCCCAAACATTTGTGACCCGAAATAGGGCAAAAGAAATCTGCCAAAAACCACCCAAGCGCCATAGCGCCTCAAAGAGCGCCACTGCGCCTCAATTCTCCTGGAATGCGCACAAACACCGCGCCCTTGCGCCTAAACGAGCGCTGTTGCGCTCCATTTCCTGCGCTGTTGCGCCTCTGCATCGCAAAGTTGCGCTTGAAGACCCCTGGAACTGCCTTGCTCGTGCCTCCTATGGCGCGCTATAGCGCCTCAATACGCGCTAGGGCGCCTGCTAGGCCCTGGAAATGCTTCAAAACTTCTACAATTTCCTTGCTCTGATTTTCTTGCACAAGCTTAAGATTAAATTCACACCACCATAACATTGTTTTAGCCCAAAATGTCTTCGACGACACAACCTACACAAATTACATAAAAACACATTAATTGGCAACGAAACTCGAGAACTTGCAAACGTTTTAAGTCTGAACGGAAGGCAATTAGTGGATATAAAATCCACTTATCAACATCAACAACTAAAATTTATGCTTCAGGTTTTAAAGCATAAATAGGGGGAGATTGTTAGGAATAATTCATGAGTTGTGATGTTAAGAATAGAATTTTACTTATACTTCTTGTATATACTGATCTTATAAAGGATTTAGCACTTTGTATAGGAGATGTGTGTTAGACAGTAATCTGTAGAATTAAGTCAGGAACAGTGCATCGAGTACTACATGTCAGGAACTGAGATTGAATCCTGGTACGTTAAGTCAAATACTGATCAAGTACTGATGGGATGGTCAGATCCTGATGCAAGATGGAATCCTGATATCAGTCATGTTACTGATGATGTCATTATGGATGCTACAGAAACTGGCAAGTGCTATAAAACAGGATCTTTGTTTGAGGAACAAGCAAGAAGATATTATGAAGGAAAGAATTTTCTATTGATGGAAACTATCAACTGGACGGCAGAACATTGTCATGTATAGATTATCTTTCTGTGATTAGTTGATAGGTAGCATTATAAATGCTCTCTCTATATCATTGTAAAAAAGAGTACGTGAGTTTAGCAATTGAGTTCGTGTGCGTAGCTCTGCATAAGGTTTGTATTCGAGAGTTCGAAACAAACAGAGAGAGATTTTTATTATCAACAGCTGCTAAAGGTATTTGTACACCTTTGGCAGAGTTTGTATTTGATCTTATTAATACAAACAGTTTGATTCATTCGTTTGTTCTTGTTTATCTAATCAAGAAAAAAAAAATCAGACACAATTATATAACTTGTATTCAACCCCCCCTTCTACAAGTTATTCGAGTTAACACACTTGTCTGAAATGATTTCAGAATACAGTTAACTTAAAAGCTTTTCTCTTTGAGTTTATAGGGTAATATCCTGTAAATATAGTAGGGCGTGTAGTGTTAGCTTATTTTGCGCACTTTAAAATTGATCAATAACTTGATTTGCAGATATCAGTTACACGGGCACAGAGTCCAAACTTGCCCCTACATTCAGATATTCTTGCATTTGGTCTTATTAGACTTATTATTTCACTGTGTGTGTACCCTGATTCTTGTTTAAATTCAATGCAGGTGGAGCTGATTTTATCAACTGGAGGGAGTTTTCTACTACAACAGGTTGATCGATTACATGCTCGAGAGAGGTAATTACACACATTAATTTTATTTATGTTGCTGCTTTTTTTTTTGTCTCCAAGGCTTCAAAATTTTTATGTGTAATACCACTGATTAAGGTTAAATTTGAATAAGATTAGGACATCGAATAATAAAGCTTATAAATGATTCTTCATCATACGAAAGAAGGGACAAAATGTTGTTCCTTCAGGCTGTCCTTCTTTGTCACCTTGGTATAGCAGTTATAATTGCCACATTTCGTCAACAAACACTGGTTGATCATATCTTAATTCTGAATTATTATTTTATGTTTGTTGATCATATCTTATTTTTCCAGGGATAATTATAGAGATGGTTGCAGGAGAGTATAAAATGAGAGATGGAGGGAGATTTTTTTGGATGAAGCAGTAGTTTTCGTTGAACTTGTGTGGAAGAGCAGAGTTTTAAATTTTGTTATTGCATTATCTCAGTGTTACTTGTACAATATCTAGTGTATGATATGCTTGGCTCGTTAGATTGAGAATTTATGAACATTTTGAATGTATTTTTTCAAGTGTACAATAACAATAATTATGTTATTTAATCTATGTTTGTGTTCAAATTGAATTGAGAAATTTTAATTATTGTAGGTTTTTCATTATACAAAATTTTATTAAAGCATATCATTTTGATTGTTTAACAGGTTTTTGGGTATGGCACGGAGAAACAATTTTTTTTAATTTTGTAAACAATATACGTCGGTTCCCACATGGGCGATGTATAAAGCATAATCTATATACGTCGACTTTTTGGACATTATACGTCGCCCTTCTTGGACATTATACATCGCCCTTCTTCAACTTTATACATCGCCTTTTAACCGACGTATATTAAACTTTATACGTCGCCTTTTTAACCGACATAAAAGATTCATGACTTTATACGTCGCCCCTCTATACGTCACTATTTAACCGACGTATAAGACCTATTTAACCGACGTAAAAAGCCAGTTTTGTACTAGTGTTGGGACTCCATGTCGCGCCACTATCTCCTTTAAGTAGGTATCTACTAGTCTGTCGACTGTATAGCTTTCGTTGATCGGAAGAAAGTATCTATTATATAACGTCGCATCATCTCTTGGGATATATAACTCTCGCTCTGATACCATTTCTGTAACACCCCCAGATCCGGGGTCGGGGATCGGGTCGTTATGGTCTCATTTTCCATAAACAATCCTTGACTTGAGTCCAAATAAATAAACACATGCTATGACCCCGCAATAATATCACATCACACACACACAACCAGTTATAGTCTCATAGATGAAATTGAAATAAGTCTTCTAATTATAGGATCTACGAATAAAAGTTATTACAATCCAAAAAGGGGTACCAACATAAGTTTAAAAGTTCTTGCCGTTTATTAACATTAATTATGCATATAATTAAGGCTGAAACAAAAGATGTCTGACTAGGCTACCTCAACAATGGCAGCAATGACATCAACGGGTAGTCCTCTGGCTGGGGTAACCTGTTTGCGACTAGTGCGCCTTACGCGGGCCATCAGTCCTAGCTGTTGTTGTGACATAATAAATAAAGCAAGGGTGAGCAATAGCCCACCAACAATAATATATGACTGAACAATAAGGATATATATATATATATATATATATATATATATATATATATATATATATATATATATATATATATATAACGATTTCAAGAAAATCTTTGAAACCATATGCCATGCATTAATGAACATAGAGCTAGTATAATATAAAAGATGAAGTTACCAGGTAACTCAAAATATATACTTTGTAGACATATCTGTTTTGCAAAGATATGAGCAAGATATCGACATTTATCATAAAAGAGGAAATTGCAGGAAAAATGTTGCAATTCCAATTTTGAACACTTTTCAACCCTGCCAACACTGATAATGTTGCAGAAAATTTTTAACTCTGGAATATGAACTAATCCTGGAGCATTGACGCGCCAGAAGCCATAACATTTACGATGATCAGTCGCATGTTATGCTCCCCACTTTTGTTCTGTACATGTAGAAGGAAGCACCGACGGATTTACTTGTCTACCGCCCTCTGGAACCCCCCGACCAACGGTTGGGCCATTGCTGGACCAGCGCCACTCGGCCACTTACGCGGCTCCTAGTTCGAATACCATCCATGACTCTGAAACGTAAAGTTCGTTCCCCTTTCCCCAAGTATAATACTTGTTGATAAGACTCCACAAAGTAATCGTATCTAGTTGGAAAGGAAAATTCACCAATATTTCCCAAGTTGCTGCTTGTTAATGGATATCAACTTGTTCCAACACTCTTACCCCTCGAATGATGAGAAGGTACACTAAGATTCAATAATTAAATAACAACCAAGTTGCGAGTGAAAAGAATAGTTTCAAAGGATTTATGATCGGGAAGTCAACAAGATAAATAACATTTCTCAAGTAAGGTTCCCTTATAATTTGAAAGATAGTTTTGAATGAATAATAAAATTTTTGAGAACCTTCCTTGATATAATAGTATAAAATAGACTCAGAATAATTTACATAATGCTCGAAGGTTGAAGATAATATTTGAATGAAATAAATCTTTTTCGAAATTAGTTAGAAGAATCGAATAACATTCCAAGAGTATTTATTAAATTGTACATATTTGAAGAATATTTTTAATATAAAATGTTGCTAAAAATATCCTTCGGATAAATATTCACAAAAATATTCATTAAATAAATAATGAATAGTCAAACTAATAATACTTATTGAATAAATAAAAGTCAAATGAATATTCAAAATAATATTCATTAAATAAATAATGATCAAATGAATATTCAAAAATAATATTCATTAAATAAGTAACTCGAATGAATATTCAAAATAATATTCATTAAATAAATTAAGCTCTAATGAATATTCAAAGTAATATTCATTAAATAAATAAACTCAAATGAATATTCCAAATAATATTCATTAAATAAATAAACTCAAATGAATATTCCAAATAATATTCATTAAATAAATAATGGAAAATATTTACTTAAATATTTTCCTCCGAAAATAATCACAATATGTTCAGAAATACTGACTCCCGGTCTATATTTGAAGAATAAGATCATATGCCCTTCACTAACGGTCTTAACAAAATTCGGCTTATAACTAATATATATGCCTCGTATCTAGCTTATAAGCCAACAGTGAATCAGGGAAAAAGTATACAGCATATCTCAAAAGTAGGCATGCATGCAATGACATAAGTATATAACAATCATCATATATATAATATCACAACAACAGTTCCAAAATATTGGAAACTTGCCTGTTAGTCGGGTACGGGTAGAGGTAGTGTGTCCTGGGTCCGCACGGTGATCTATAAACAATCAGAATATTCGAGATTAATCTCTTAACGCTTTTTAAAAAAAAAGTCTAAGTATAAACTTAACTTAGGTCGAAACACGTTTTCAAGTTATCTCGTTATGCACCCTTTAGTGTAACTCTTTTTATCACCGATATGATCCGACACTTGTTCGTTATCAAGACATGTCGTTATACTTACACTTGGTATATACTTAAGTCGTACAAGTTCTAAAGTCGGTCGTTTACGAACCAAGATTATACCTCGAGTTTTATCGCCCATTTTCTAAGTGATTTACCTAAGTTATAACCAAGTGTACTTTTTAGAGGCTCATTCGCACTTAACCTCGATTTGAACATTTTTATAAAATTGAAAAACGATCCGTTTGACACGAGATTTTCTCTCACACCTTCCTTTTTATCATTAATATTTAATTACCAAGATTTGCCACTAAATTACATATTTTAAAGGGGTTCAATTTCAGTTACTAACTCGAACTTACGGTTTCAAACTATTTTTACGATTCTGACCATAACTCCTAAATCGAACGTTTCAAAATTCGTTTCAGCAAAACCAAGTCACACCGGGCATCCATACAATTTATACACATGTTATTCATGTCAACAAGTCCAAGAATATCATTCTTCACCATCATATGCATCATATTACTTAGATCAACTAAACCACTAACTAATCATGCTTATAACATCACCATAATCATAACTAAATTAAAACTACCAAGAACATACATAAATCTCAAAACAAGTGTAATAACCCTAACTTCAGTAATGCTACAGTGGTCACATGAATAGTAAATTTCGAGGATTTAGAGAAATGGTATATAGGTACTCTATAATGGAAATGGAAAATGAATAAACAGAAACCATATTAGTGTTGTACAATGAAAATAAGTGACTCGAAATGACGTTAGATTTCAGAAATTCCTGAAACATGGATTTTGAGGATTTTGATTTCGAATAAGCTTCTATTGGACATTAAGGAGCATGGAAACATTATAAGAATTATATATTGAGGGATTAGTGAATTTAGATTTGAGCCAGGGGATTATTAAGTTAAGAGAATACCAATGGAATTTGGATTGTTAAATGATTTCAAAACCACTGAGATAATGAGGTACATTCGAAACGAACCACAATTAGACGAATATGGAGATTAAGCAACCAAGATTTATAATATAACAAGGATACATACCCCATTATAATTACCAAGAGTACTAGCATTATAATTAGAAAAGAAAATCAAGAAAAAGAGAATTATGAAGTCATGTTAATGATGTCATCTTCCACTAAACCAAATTAAGGGTAGATTAGTCTTTTAACACATAGATTTTTTACCAAGCTTCCAATACACTCTAAATTAAGTAAGATTAAGATGAGATGAGATCAAACCAACACAAAAAAATCTCTCCCCCTTCTCCATTCATCCATTCGGCAATAAACAAGAAAAAAAGAGAAAAACAAAATCAAAAACCCTAGCTCTCATCAAGATTAAATCAAGAGAAAAATTATGGAGGCTCTTGGAGGTTAGAAAGGATCATCTACAAAGTTTCAAGGCAAACCAACATCATTTGCATAGGTAATAAAATCATTGAAGTTGCTTGATGAATAGTGATGAATAGTGATTTCAAGAAACTAACTTGGTTTTTATGATTTCTTTAGTTAATTCAAGCTATTGTAAGGTTGTTTAAGGGCTAGCTAAGGATTATTAAGTGTTGATAAAGCTTCAAGAAGGTATAAACATGCTTGCCCTTTTGTATTTATGATAGATATTGTTGTGTTTAGTGATTAAGTGGTATAAAGGTTATGTTTATGATGTTATAAGTGTTTGTAAGTGGTTTGAGTTGATTTTGGAAGGAGTTTGGGAGTGTAACCATGGATGGTAATGAAGACCACATGGTGTAGGTGATGATTATTGTGTTTGATGATTGATTTGGAGGAGTTTGATTTTGGAAAGTATGAAATTACAGCAGTTATAATGTCCGATTTTCGTTAGAACGAAAACTGCCCTGTTTTGTGACCCCTGTATTCATACGGTACCTCACTGCCTAGGTTACCAATTGACCATGAAATGATAGAGCTTAGTTCATAGATCGTTTTGATATAAGGTGCGTTAAAATCTGATGAACGGTTTAGGAGAAAAGTCAGTTTTAGTGAAAGACGTTCGATAACCGAGAAAACGTAATTGTATCAACTTTGAGGCTAAAGTTACCATACTTAGACATCTTTATAAGTCACGAAATTTTGGGATAGTGTAGTAGGGTGGTCAGAGGACCCTTGACAGTTGACCTTACATTAAAATTCGAAATCCATATTTTCTGAGAATTTTTACAGTTAAGTGTGGTCGTTAGGGAAAATGGTGAAAACCCCTGAAACTTCGATTGAGCTTATAAATGGTTAAGTTCTTGAGCCTTTGGGATAATAATAATACGTTAAACATATGTTGAAGTGTAAAGGGTTTTGTTATACGAGAGGGTAGTGAGTAAGAGATGTGGTATTCTAATGATGGTCCTTTTGTGTTTATAGAAATTCCGGAGGAGGAACCAGCCATACTGTCAGGATACAGAAACCGAGGCAAGATTTTTCTATCCCTACTTTGAAGATTATTTATCCTTGGAATAAAAATGACATTATGGAATATATATATATATGATGTTATTGTTGTTATGTTGCCAAGAATATATTTCCTTGATTTTGGGAAACTAAAGAGATATGGAAAGAATGGTATCAGTTGTTATCCAGGGTTATATGGTTATTAATACTATATTAAAGATATTCCTTTTAGTGTTAGTAGTATTACAAATATTATTTGATTATTAATTACTACCCTTTAAGTAGACGAAATATGATATAAAAGCATATTTGAATTCTTAAATATAAAAGAGATGTCTGAATCATAATCGGAGTATTATGTTATGTATATATTTTATAGAAATAATGTGCGAGAATGGAAATGAGATGAGTAAATGATATGTGGAAATGAAAGTGAGAAAATGGAAATGTGGAATGACATTTAGTAAATAGAACAACGATTTGACAAAAAGGGGGATAGCAATAAAAAGCGTAAGAGGCTGTGTGCTGCACAGTCCAGCAATCAATATTTTAATTCGGCCCAAGAGTTGCCGAAGGAGGATGTAGTGGTGTACCTTCCTCCAGGGGGATGTAGTGGTGGACCTTCCTCCTTCTACCGGTAGTAAAAAAGGGACGGATACGGAGGGCGACTGATCATCGTGCCTCACGTATTCGGCAACAGTGAAAACCCCCAAATATTTGAATAAAGAGTCAATGATAAAGTCAGATTGGTATACTGAAAAGAGAAAATGATATGAAAGATAGAATTATTGTTATAGATGAAGAGAAACTGATTTTATATTAATTTATAAATTGTTGCATAAGAAGGAAATGATAAGGTGCTAGTGAGAGATTTATTCAAGTATTCATGTTACCTTGGAATATTACATGGAAAGGTCATATTGATTGTATATTATTAAGAAGAGAAACTGATACTGTATTATCCTAGATTTCTTTCTTATAATATTAAGCGGATGATGTATTATTAAATAAGAGTTTTATTCTCCCTTAAAGTTTATAATTTGGTTACTACTTACATATGTATATACATGTATACTTGGTTACATTTTAAATTCTAGTTACAATATTATCTTGCTGAGCTATTATAGCTCACTCTTGCTACTTATCTATATACAGCTAGGTATGCCAATACTACGCAGAACGCCCCGCAAGAGGGTAAGGGAAAGGCGACCTTCTGAGAGCTCGTTAGCATCAATCCCCGAGGTAGACGACCAGCGCAAGGGGTTTAGTGGTCTTATGTACATTAAGTGTGCAAGTGTGTAAGGTTGTAATAAATTTGGTTGTTGAAATGCTTCTTGTAGAAGCATCACTCAACAATGTACTTAAGTATGATTCTGGGTTTGTAATAACTTTCTAACTCTAAACTTTTACTATGGTGAATGTTGTTCTTTGAGCATATGACTGGTGTGTGTGTGTATTACTGTGGGGTCAATTGCATAAGTATTAATTATAAAAAAAAAAAACCCAGGAGATATTGATTTTGAATGGAAGTTGGTCCGTGATGGCCGAGATTCATGACCCCGGATTTGGGGCTGTCACAGTTTGGTATCAGAGCTAAGAGTCATAATGCTCAGGAACAAGAGTGATAATAATATTGTATCATTTATAATATAAAATTTTGAACTTCCATCAAGTTCAGGGGTGGTATATCGCAGGTAGTAGTTATTTTAAGTATTGTTTATAATTTTATAGACCGTTACTAATAGAATTTTATGTTTTATTATAGGGAGCGGAGATGGGTGAGCCGGGTCAGGACCCCCAGTGGCTAGGACTACCCGAGCAGGAGCTTAGAGACTTGTTGCTGGTAGGTGTAGAGGTTCCAGAGTATGCTATCGCTGATCTGAGGAGGAGAGTTCGCGCAGAGGCCATGGAGAGACACGAGATCAGAGTGAGACTAGAGGAGGCAGAGGAGCGTAGGCAGAGGGATGCTGTGGCCATAGTGCCATATTCTGGTAGACCATATGTAGGACCTGATGGGGCCGGACCTTCCCGAGTGCGGTCGGATATTCCTGAGGAGGAGATGCCCTTGCGTAAGAGGCCTAGGTTATCTATTATACCTGAGGAGCCGATTGAGTGGAGGGACATTCATGTGACTCCTACTCCTGTCCCACCTGTCCCAGTGCCATCACCAGTTCCATCTCCTCTACCTAGCCCTGATCCTTTTGAGGACCCAGTGGAGCAGTTCACTCCACCGGGACACTTTATCTTGTCAGAGGATGAGTTGGAGGAGGACCCTTCTGAGGATGCGGAAACAGAGCCAGTTCCTCCATCCCCACCATTTGCACCACCACCACCTCCACCAGTGGATGCACCCCCACTTGTAGATGTACCTCCCCCAGATGCTATGCCACCTCAGGAGGCACCTATATTTCCAGCTGGTCAGTTGCCAGCTATTTTCTTGCCAGAGTACTTTGCTCTTCAGGGACAGCTGGATGAGTCCCGTCGGACTATAGATACACTTGTGCAGAGGTTAGACAGGACGAGAGGAGGAGGAGGTGTGATACCAGATGGGTTGACTTTGAGCATAGTTAGTATCGAGCTGCGGGCACTCGGTGATATTAGGACGATGTTGGGAGACAGAGGGGATCCAGTATGGAGGGCTCATATAGTTGATACAGTCACCACTTTGGTAGTGCAGATCAGAGACGTTATCAGGGCGTCGTTACCGTGATTAGGAGTAGTAGTCTTGGATACTAATCAGACTAGTCATCTTGTGGATGTCATTTTGGGGATTAGGTTAGTTGTTTACTGTCTTAATCCCAGTCTGATTAGAGGTCAGCTAGTAGTGCTTTTGTTATAGCGAGTTAGTATGTACAGTTATGCTTTTGGGGTTTCGAACCTTGTACTTTATGATGTATGATATTAGTAGTAAAAGACGTTGTACCCAAGTTGTAAAATATTTATGTAAATTAATGAAGTTTATGTACTTTTCCTAATTTTATCGTATTTTGATATTAAATGTTGAGATTCAGAAATATTGATATATATGAGGTGATTGACTTAAATGAAAAGGTTATTGTGCTAAAGGTACTAAGCTTATTTGTCAAAGTTGTATTATGATTAAATATTACTTGTGTGAAGTTAAAAATACTGGGATGCATAAATAAGATTAACTAATGATATAGTTGTGCATATATGGAAATGATGTATATTGTACCCTAAATTTGGGTGATTAATGAAGAATATTATTATATACAGAATCATGCCGCCTAAGCGTAATAATAGAATGAATGCAAGGGAAAATGAGAGAGAGGAAGCAAGTCAGAATAGGCAGGGTGAAAACGCTCATAATGAACAAGATCATGAGGAAGAAGAAGATGAATCAACTGGCCAACAGGGAAATCAGGGTGGTAACCCTTTTAACTAATTTATGGAACTTTTGAGGCAGAATTTAGCTAATCCACAGAATCCGCCACAACCACCTGTTCTTCCCAACCAGGCAGCTAACTCTTTTCGTGCTTTTAAGTCACTAAAACCCCCAGAATTTGAGGGAACCACTAACCCAGTAGCAGCCAGGGCATGGCTGAAAGAGATGGAGAAGGCTTTTGAGATACTGAGGGTAGAGGAAGATCAGAAGACAGTCTTTGCAGCCTATCTCCTAAAGGGAGAGGCAAATTATTGGTGGGAAGCTAAGAAAAATCTCGAGGGAGCGGGAGTGATAACTTGGGAGCGTTTCACTAGGGTGTTTCTAGACAAATATTCCCCTAGGTACTTAGAGAACCAGATGGAAATAAAATTTTTGGAGCTAAAGCAGGAAAATCTAACAGTGGCTGAGTATGAAACGAAATTTACCGAACTGTCTATGTTTGTTCCAGAATTCGTGCGTACTGAAGAACAACGAGCGAAAAGGTTCCAACAAGGATTGAAACCATGGCTACGTACTAGAGTGGCACCATTTGAGTTGACCGAGTATGCTACGGTGGTTCAGAAGGCATCTATTATTGAGGCCGAGAGTGAACAAAACCAATTAGGTCGAGAGAACAAGAAAAGAAAATTTGAGGGTCCAAAAGGAGGTTCAAGTGAGGGAAGCTACTTTAATAAATTTGGTACAGGACAAAAACCCCAGTTTGGAAAGTCAGGAAATAATAAGACTATCAGTGAGACGGTAAATCAGGGTGGTAGGTCCACAGGAACCTTTCAGTCTAATCAATCGCGACCACCATTGCCAGACTGTAACACGTGTGGTAAAAAGCATATCGGAGAGTGTAAGATGTTGGGAGTAACTTGCTTTAAGTGTGGACAGAAAGGGCATTATCAGGACAGGTGTCCATCAGCTGATAAGGGTGATGTAAAGTGTTATCAATGTGGAAGACTAGGACATATTGCTAGGGATTGTCGTTCTGGTGGGTCGTCTGCGCCAGGACAGAGTGTGACTGCTTCAAACAGGCCTACTGCTAGAGTGTATAACATGACTTTAGGAGAGGCATTGAGAAAGCCGGATACAGATGCAGGTGAACATTTTTCTAGTATTTAAATTTTTAGTGTAAATGTTTGGTTAGGAATCAATGTGGTCAATGAATGGTATAGGTAGGTTGATAATCTAGATAAGGAAAATCAGTATCTGTTAGGGGTTAGAAATTCTATGAAAAGGAGAATAATTGTATTTTGGGGGTAAACCATAGACTCATTTAAATACGAACAGGAAATATATATTATAGATAGTATTTTCTTACAATTGTTTCAAAGAATCTTATTCTAGTCGGATTTCTGGAAGATTTTACAGAGACAAGATATAATAAGATTGAAGAATGTATATTTTATGTCATGATAGAGATCAACATAGGGATAAACCATAAGTGAGATACACTACCATTCAGGAGAGGCCAATGTGGTGGCCGATACCCATAACTAAAAGAGGGATGTTGATGAATGACAAGCAAGTTATGTTGGTGTAATTTTGCGCAAACAAGATAGAGATATTATGAAGGAAAAAGGATGGAGAAAGTGATATAGAAGTTATAAGGTGTAGATGAAAAGGTATCTATGGACATTTCTGACGTGATTCCGGGACGGAATCCTTTTAAGGAGGGAAGGATGTAATAACCCTAACTTCAGTAATGCTACAGTGGTCACATGAATAGTAAATTTCGAGGATTTAGAGAAATGGTATATAGGTACTCTATAATGGAAATGGAAAATGAATAAACAGAAACCATATTAGTGTTGTACAATGAAAATAAGTGACTCGAAATGACGTTAGATTTCAGAAATTCCTGAAACATGGATTTTGAGGATTTTGATTTCGAATAAGCTTCTATTGGACATTAAGGAGTATGGAAACATTATAAGAATTATATATTGAGGGATTAGTGAATTTAGATTTGAGCCAGGGGATTATTAAGTTAAGAGAATACCAATGGAATTTGGATTGTTAAATGATTTCAAAACCACTGAGATAATGAGGTACATTCGAAACGAACCACAATTAAACGAATATGGAGATTAAGAAACCAAGATTTATAATATAACAAGGATACATACCCCATTATAATTACCAAGAGTACTAGCATTATAATTAGAAAAGAAAATCAAGAAAAAGAGAATTATGAAGTCATGTTAATGATGTCATCTTCCACTAAACCAAATTAAGGGTAGATTAGTCTTTTAACACATAGATTTTTTACCAAGCTTCCAATACACTCTAAATTAAGTAAGATTAAGATGAGATGAGATCAAACCAACACAAAAAAATCTCTCCCCCTTCTCCATTCATCCATTCGGCAATAAACAAGAAAAAAAGAGAAAAACAAAATCAAAAACCCTAGCTCTCATCAAGATTAAATCAAGAGAAAAATTATGGAGGCTCTTGGAGGTTAGAAAGGATCATCTACAAAGTTTCAAGGCAAACCAACATCATTTGCATAGGTAATAAAATCATTGAAGTTGCTTGATGAATAGTGATGAATAGTGATTTCAAGAAACTAACTTGGTTTTTATGATTTCTTTAGTTAATTCAAGCTATTGTAAGGTTGTTTAAGGGCTAGCTAAGGATTATTAAGTGTTGATAAAGCTTCAAGAAGGTATAAACATGCTTGCCCTTTTGTATTTATGATAGATATTGTTGTGTTTAGTGATTAAGTGGTATAAAGGTTATGTTTATGATGTTATAAGTGTTTGTAAGTGGTTTGAGTTGATTTTGGAAGGAGTTTGGGAGTGTAACCATGGCTGGTAATGAAGTCCACATGGTGTAGGTGATGATTATTGTGTTTGATGATTGATTTGGAGGAGTTTGATTTTGGAAAGTATGAAATTACAGCAGTTATAATGTCCGATTTTCGTTAGAACGAAAACTGCCCTGTTTTGTGACCCCTGTATTCATACGGTACCTCACTGCCTAGGTTACCAATTGACCATGAAATGATAGAGCTTAGTTCATAGATCGTTTTGATATAAGGTGCGTTAAAATCTGATGAACGGTTTAGGAGAAAAGTCAGTTTTAGTGAAAGACGTTCGATAACCGAGAAAACGTAATTGTATCAACTTTGAGGCTAAAGTTACCATACTTAGACATCTTTATAAGTCACAAAATTTTGGGATAGTGTAGTAGGGTGGTCAGAGGACCCTTGACAGTTGACCTTACATTAAAATTCGAAATCCATATTTTCTGAGAATTTTTACAGTTAAGTGTGGTCGTTAGGGAAAATGGTGAAAACCCCTGAAACTTCGATTGAGCTTATAAATGGTTAAGTTCTTGAGCCTTTGGGATAATAATAATACGTTAAACATATGTTGAAGTGTAAAGGGTTTTGTTATACGAGAGGGTAGTGAGTAAGAGATGTGGTATTCTAATGATGGTCCTTTTGTGTTTATAGAAATTCCGGAGGAGGAACCAGCCATACTGTCAGGATACAGAAACCGAGGCAAGATTTTTCTATCCCTACTTTGAAGATTATTTATCCTTGGAATAAAAATGACATTATGGAATATATATATATGATGTTATTGTTGTTATGTTGCCAAGAATATATTTCCTTGATTTTGGGAAACTAAAGAGATATGGAAAGAATGGTATCAGTTGTTATCCAGGGTTATATGGTTTATAATACTATATTAAAGATATTCCTTTTAGTGTTAGTAGTATTACAAATATTATTTGATTATTAATTACTACCCTTTAAGTAGACGGAATATGATATAAAAGCATATTTGAATTCTTAAATATAAAAGAGATGTCTGAATCATAATCGGAGTATTATGTTATGTATATATTTTATAGAAATAATGTGCGAGAATGGAAATGAGATGAGTAAATGATATGTGGAAATGAAAGTGAGAAAATGGAAATGTGGAATGACATTTAGTAAATAGAACAACGATTTGACAAAAAGGGGGATAGCAATAAAAAGCGTAAGAGGTTGTGTGCTGCACAGTCCAGCAATCAATATTTTAATTCGGCCCAAGAGTTGCCGAAGGAGGATGTAGTGGTGTACCTTCCTCCAGGGGGATGTAGTGGTGGACCTTCCTCCTTCTACCGGTAGTAAAAAAGGGACGGATACGGAGGGCGACTGATCATCGTGCCTCACGTATTCGGCAACAGTGAAAACCCCCAAATATTTGAATAAAGAGTCAATGATAAAGTCAGATTGGTATACTGAAAAGAGAAAATGATATGAAAGATAGAATTATTGTTATAGATGAAGAGAAACTGATTTTATATTAATTTATAAATTGTTGCATAAGAAGGAAATGATAAGGTGCTAGTGAGAGATTTATTCAAGTATTCATGTTACCTTGGAATATTACATGGAAAGGTCATATTGATTGTATATTATTAAGAAGAGAAACTGATACTGTATTATCCTAGATTTCTTTCTTATAATATTAAGCGGATGATGTATTATTAAATAAGAGTTTTATTCTCCCTTAAAGTTTATAATTTGGTTACTACTTACATATGTATATACATGTATACTTGGTTACATTTAAATTCTAGTTACAATATTATCTTGCTGAGCTATTATAGCTCACTCTTGCTACTTATCTATATACAGCTAGGTATGCCAATACTACGCAGAACGCCCCGCAAGAGGGTAAGGGAAAGGCGACCTTCTGAGAGCTCGTTAGCATCAATCCCCGAGGTAGACGACCAGCGCAAGGGGTTTAGTGGTCTTATGTACATTAAGTGTGCAAGTGTGTAAGGTTGTAATAAATTTGGTTGTTGAAATGCTTCTTGTAGAAGCATCACTCAACAATGTACTTAAGTATGATTCTGGGTTTGTAATAACTTTCTAACTTTAAACTTTTACTATGGTGAATGTTGTTCTTTGAGCATATGACTGGTGTGTGTGTGTGTGTATTACTGTGGGGTCAATTGCATAAGTATTAATTATAAAAAAAAAAAGAAACCCAAGAGATATTGATTTTGAATGGAAGTTGGTCCGTGATGGCCCAGATTCATGACCCCGGATTTGGGGCTGTCACAACAAGAGCTAGGGTTTCAAATGGTATACCTTCCTTGGAGTATGTACTAGCCCTACTAAGCTTGATCTAGTCCTTGTGTGGCCTTAATAATTCTTAGATCAACCTAAGAAACCAAGAAAACAAGATTAGTTCATGAAGGTTACTATTCATCATCATCTTTGATGATTTATTTGAAAATGGAAAACATGAAGTTTGAAGCTAAGATTTCTAGCTAGGAGTTCACTTTTATGAAATTTAATACTCACCATAAAAATTTGGAGATCAAATGATGGTTGGAAGTTGGATTTTTGTTCTTGAATTCTTGTAATGGCCGAATGGAGCTTTAGAGAGAGAGATGAGGTTTTTGCTTGGCTTTCTTGGTCTAATCTCATCTAATATGAATTATTGTGATAATATCTTGTGTAAATTGGATTTATTAAAGGGATTATGTCATGGATGATGTTTTTGGAGTGGACAAGTGTTGATGATTTGTGGTAAGATGAGAGATTAAGCTAACTAAGTGGTTTGCTTGCTAAGTATCCTAGTTACTCATGTAACTACTTGGTTACTAGATATTTTACACTAGCACATGTATGCACCTTGCTCCTCTACTTGTTTCTTTGTCCGGTTATTGCTCAATTCATTGATCGTTCGAAGGAATATCTCAAGGATTTCTAGTTAGGGTTTTACCGGAAACCTTCTTAATAATTATACTAACATTCTCAATCCTCCTTTATAATCTTGGAATTTAAATTCCTTAAATCTCTCTATTAAATCCTTAAATCCTTCAGTGTCTATGGAAATCTCGGAGAAAATAAAAGTGCTATTTTTGTGAATCTGATATCGTTTACATACACTTATCTCGCCCCTGGATCATGAATACGAACTCAGAAATCCGTTCTGAATACTTCTATATAGCGTCATCTAGTAATATTCTCATTTCCGCCAAAAACACTATTCATTCTTTATTCCATCTTTATTCCTTATATTTTTAAAAATGTCCTTATCCTCTTTCGAGCGTTCCTTAACCCTTTTACGGAACCACTGGACTAATAATAGATATCGATTTGGATGACATGAGAATAACCTCCCTCTTTGGAATTATCATATCTTACTTTCCTAGGAGATAGATTATTCTAATCTAAGTTGTCAACAATGGCATTCTTCAAGACATATATAAACATTCAAATCCGAATTCATTAATTATCCGTTCATCAGAACAACTGTTATATCGCAGTCGTAACCACTATTCATTCTTACATTATTACATAATAAAAGTTTTAATTCTACCAAAAATCTGGGTTCTTACAGTCTCCCCTTCTTAAAAGGATTCCGTCCCGGAATCAGTTTGAAAACAAATGGGGTACTTCTTCATCAATGCGCTTTCTAGCTCCCAGGTTGATTCTTCCACATTGTGATTCTACCACAAGACTCTGACTAACTGGATGACCTTGTTTCGGAGCACTTGTTCTTTTCGGTCTATGATTTCCACAGGCTGCTCCACATAGGTTAAGCCTGGTTGCATGTCCACGTGCTCATATTCCACTATATGCTTGGCATCCGGATTATACTTCCTCAACATCGACACATGGAACACATTGTGCACTTGTTGCAGATTTGGGGGTAATGCTAATTCGTAATCCAGTTCCTCGATACGGCTTAAGATCTCAAACGGTCCAATGTATCTTGGACTCAACTTTCCTTTCTTCCCAAACCTCAGATACCTTTAGAAACACTAGGTCTCCAACTTCATATTCCTTGCCTTTCCGAGCTAAGTCGGCATATTTCTTTTGTCGATCTTGGGATGCTAACAGCCGTCCTTTGATTAGATCCACTACATCTTTAGTCCGTTGGACCACTTCAGGTTCGAGCATCTTTTGCTGTAACACCCCCAGATCCGAGGTCAGGGATCTGGTCGTTACAGTCTCAATTTTCATCCACAAAACCAACATAAATTAAATTACAACCTTGTGACCCAAAACACCACATAAAACACATCCGTTATAGTCCCAGAGATGAAATCAGAGTAATTACCAAATATTATTAATCACAAGATTAAGTTCTTACAACCCAAAAGATTTACACTTTAACCATTACATACTCTTTGCCATCCATTTGTATGTATCATATAATAGATACATTTGATACTCAAGGGTTAACAACTAGCCTACCAATAGCTTCCTCTTCAACAATGTAGCTCTGACCTCAACGGTTAACCCTTAGACGGCTTTCACCTGCTTACGCTGAATGCGCCTCGTGCGGCCATCTGGTCTAGCTATTGTTGTGATATAAATAAATAAATCAAGGGTGAGCAATAGCCCACCAAAATAATGTATAACTGAACAATAATATATAACAGTTCAAAAGTATCTTTGAAACCATATGCCATGCATTAACGAATGTAGTACCAGTATGAGGTAAAAGATGAAGTTACAAGGTAACTCAAAATATATCTTTCATGGAAATATCTGCTATGTCAAAGATAAACAAGATTTTATTATTTATCATAGAAGAGGAACTTGCGGGAAAATATTGCAATTCCAGTTTCAGACACATTTTAACCCTGCCAACACAGATAGTTTGCAGAAAATTTCCAACTTTGAATGATGAACTAATACTGGAGTATTCACCACGCCCGCTGTTCCAATCCTTACGATGATCAGTCGCAGATTGTACAGCTCAAATTAGTTTTACTACCGGTAGAAGGAAGAATCTGACGTATTTACTTGTCTACCGCTCTGCTAGATCTCCCCGGCCAACGGTTGGGCCAATGGGATGGACCGGCGCTACTCGACCTCGTACAGGACTCCTAGTTCGAATATCATTCATGACTCTGAATCATAAAGATCCTTCCCCTTTCCCTAAGTATAATACTTGTTGATAGCACTCCACAAAGTAGTCGTATCTAGTTGGAAAGGAAAATTCACCAATACTTCCCAAGCTGATGCTTGTTAATAGATATCAACTTGTTCCAACAATATTACCCCTCGAATGATGAGAAGGTACACAAAGTTTTAATAAGCAAATAGCACCCAGTTGCGAGTGAAGAGAATAATTTCAAAAGGTTTATGACCGGGAAGTCAACAAGATACAATAACAGTTCTCAAGTAAGGTTCCCTTATAATTTGAAAGGTAGATTCAAAAGAAGACTGGAATTTTGAGAACCTTCCTCGATAAAATATTAATAATAGGACTCCGAAATAATTTACATAATATTCGAGGGACGAAGATTATATTTGAATGAAGTGAATCTTTTTAAAACGAGTTAGAAGAATTAAATAAATATTCAAAGAATATTTATTAAGTCAAAAGTATTGAAGGAATAAATTTAATATGAAATATTACTCAGAATGATCTTCGAATAAATATTCACAAATAATATTCATTAAATAATTATTGAATATATAACTTAATAATACTTATCGAATAAATAAAACTCGAATGACTATTCGAAATAATATTTAGATAATGATCAGCTGAATATTTGGAGTAATATTCAATAATGAATAAATTCCAAAGGAATATTCGAAATGATATTCGATAATTGAGTAGACTTCAAATGAATATTGGAGATAATATTCATTGAATGAATAATGAATATTTCAATTAATAATACTTATTGAAGAAATAATTATCAAATGAATATTCGAAATAAAATTCGATAATTGAATCGATTTTAAATGAATATTGAAAAATAATATTCGTTGCATAAATAAAGTTCAAATGAATATTTGAAATAATATTTGTTGAATAAGTACTGATCAAATGAATATTCGAAAATAATATTCCAAGAGAATATTTGCAATAATAGTTGATGAATGAATCGACTTTAAATGAATATTGAAGATAATATTCATTGAATAACTAAGGTCCAAGTGAATATTCAAAGTAATATCCGTAATGAATATTCGAAATAATATCCGATAAATAAATAATGGAAATATATTTACTTAACTATTTTCCTCCGAAAATAATCACGATATATCAAGAAATACTGACTCCCGGTCTGTATTCAACGAATAAGATTCATATGCCCTTCCCTAAGGGTCTTAGCAATATCTAGCTTATAACCGATACGTTATCTATCTAGCTTATAAGCCAACAATAATTCAGGGAACAAGTATCGCAATATATCTTGAAAGTAGGCATGCATGCTATGGCATATGTATAACAGAATCAATTCATATATATTATCACAACAACAGTTCCAAAGGATTGGAAACTTGCCTAATAATCCTGTAGGGGTGGTGGTAGTGTGACCTGGGTCAGCTCGGTGATCTATAAATAATCAGAATATTCGAGATTAATCACTTAACACGTTTTAAGAGGCTAAGTATAAACTTAACTTAAGTCGAAACACGTTTTTGAATTATCTCGACATACACCCTTTAGTGTAACTCTTTTTATCACCAACACGATCCGACACTTGTTCGTTATTACGACACGTCATTACACTTACATTTGGTATATACTTAAGTCGTATAATTTTTAAGGTCGGTCATTTACGAACCAAGATTATACCTCGAGTTTTATCGCTCGTTTTCTAAGTGACTTTCCAAGTTATACTTAAACAATCCCCTAAGTGGTTCATTCGCATTTCACTTTGATTCGAACATTTTTATAAAATCGAAAAATGATCCAATTGACACGAGGTTTACTTTCACACTTTCCTTATGATCTCTAATATTTAATTACCTTGATTCGCCACTGAATTAATCTTGTTAAGGGGATTCAATTTCAGTTACGAACTCGCACTTACGGTTTCGAACCACTTTTACGAATTTGACAATAATTCCTAAACCGTAAATCAGAATGTTTCGATTCTTGCGCCAAAACGATCTATGCCTCGAGATCTATAAGGGCATGTTATAATCTTCTTAAGGTCAGAAACTTCTACCAACTGTTATGCTCGGTTTTTAAGGTTTAACAAAAATTAGGCATTACGACGGCTATAAACCGAACGTTCCAAAATTCTTAACATCAAATCCAAGCCACACCGGGCATCCATACAACTTATACTCATGTTATAATTCTCAACAAGTCCAGAAATATCATACTTCCTCATCATATCTGTTAACTCGAATAACTTGTAGAAGGGGGGGTTGAATACAAGTTATATAATCGTGTCTGATTTTTGCTTGATTAGATAAACAAGAATAAACGAATGAATCAAACTGTTTGTATTAATAAGATCAAATACAAACTCTACCAAAGGTGTACAAATACCTTTAGCAGCTGCTGACAATACAAATCTCTCTCTCTGTTTGTTTCGAACTTTCGAATACAAACCTTATACAGAGCTACGCACACGAACTCAATTGCTAAAACTCACGTCCTCCTTTTTTTACAATGATATAGAGAGAGTATTTATAATGCTACCTATCAACTAATCACAGAAAGATAATCTATACATGACAATGTTCTGCCATCCAGTTGATAGTTTCCATCAATAGAAAATTCTTTCCTTCATAAAATCTTCTTGCTTGTTCCTCAAACAAAGATCCTGTTTTATAGCACTTGCCAGTTTCTGTAGCATCAGTAATGACATCATCAGTAACACGACTGATATCAGGATTCCTTCTTGCATCAGGATCTGACCATTCCATCAGTACTTGATCAGTATTTGACTTGACATATCAGGATTCGATCTCAGTTCCTGACATGTAGTACTTGATGCACTGTTCCTGACTTAATTCTACAGATTACTGTCTTACACATATCTCCTATACAAAGTGCTAAATCCTTTATAAATCAGGATATACAAGAAGTATAAGTAAAATTCTATTCTTAACATCACAACTCATGAATTATTTCCAACAATCTCCCCTATTTATGCTTTAAAACCTGAAGCATAAATCTGAGTTGTTGATGTCAAAACATATAACAATACAATCAAAATAGAATTTATGAATTCAAAAATCATGAAGTTAAGTACCTCACTCTCCAGATATAGACATAGTATCCAGTACTTAGAAGAAAGAATTCAACTATTTGATGCTTCTTTTCCTTTACCACTTCCCTGATAAGATTCACCTCTGTCATCCTTAGTTCTTATTTTATCTCCTCCCGTCTGTTTATCTCCTCCCCCAGTCTGTTGCCTTTGAACTGTTTTTATCTCCCCCTTTTTGACATCAGCAACATTAATTCCAAGAGATTCAGTAACAGAACAAATGAGATTCATCAGAACAGCTTGATTTTCCATAATAGTGACTTGGTTATCTTCAAGTTTTTAAAGTCTTGATTTAATTTCAACTTGAGATTTCTGAATGTCTTGTAAAACATCAGAATTGACTTCAATGTTGGAAGTGTATGGAATATCTTCAGATTCAAGTCTTGTAGAAGAAGTTGCCTGTGTAGAATGATATTCAAGTAATAAAACTCGATTAGAGTTACAAACATCTTCATCTTTCTGATCTGAAGCTGCAATATGATCATCTTGTCCTTCACCAGTATTCTATGTACTAACATCTACAAATCCTGACTCCTCCTTAGATTGATCAGATACTGTTGATGTCTCAATTTTGGCTGATATTGGTAGTACAAACAAAGGAATACTAGGATCATTAGGAATATCTTCTGGTACTGGTGGTGTAGAAGTTTGTCTTAGCCTTTCACCTCTTCTGTTGATAATTTCTGCAAGCCTTTCTTTTTGCTTCTGAGCTTTAATTTCTGGCTTTGCATTGTGCTTTGCTAAGTCATTCTTCTCATACATCTTGATAAAAGAATAAGTACCAGCATCCATACCAAGATTGTCAAACCAAGATTCAGGAAAAACCTGATCCCAGAAATCAAACGATGGTGGTTTCCTAATTTTCTCTCCCTTACTATGGAGTTGATCATCCATACCCTCATTCTCACTTTGACTATCTAAAGTCAACACTCTTTCTACCTCTCCTTTTGCCTGGTCAGGAGCCAGCGGCCTCTCTGATTGTGGATCAATATCCATCTTTTCAAGTGTATCACTCAAATTTGGATAAGTGCTCTCATGACCTACAGAAAAATAGAGTTTAGAAGAAGTTTTTATACCTGAACTCACATGGAGAGAGGGTTCCTCATTTGGCAAGGGCTTGAGGTTTTCTCCAAGGAGTGAGCTACTATAATCTCTAAACACTTACAAACATCTACTTTCTTTCCAGAGACTACAGGCTCCAGTATACCACTTTCAGGTTCTCTATTAGGCTCTGATGTCTTCAGTAATACTTCATTAGACACCATAGTTAGTATATCACCATCTTTAAGTGTTGTTTGCTGAGACTCACCCTCAAGGTGGATAGACTCTGACTGAACAATGTTTGTTTGATCTTCAGAAAAATCAGTCAAAGTTATTCCTCCCATATCATAGGGTTTCTCACTTGCAATTTCAGTCATCACAGAAGACCTTTCAGCATCAGCTATCACAGCTCCTGAGTCATCCAACCTCTGACTAGATGGTTCTTGTGTTGCAGTGACTGTGATCTGATCTATTCTACTATCCACCACTGGTGCAATAGTATCTCCTGTTGACAACATTCCTCTATCTACGTCCTCATGTTGTTCACCTTGAGCTGAAGCATCTTCAATAATGACATCCTTGTCAAATAAATATGTATGAAGTGATTGAAGTGCAACATGCTTCGAGAGTCCAAATTTCTTAACTAATTGTCTTCTGACAGATACATAAAAATACATCTTCATTACGTCAAGTCTTTGATGTAGAAGTCCATATTCTTCAGGAAATGAAAGTTTTGGTACTCTTTCAACTAGAAAATCTAGAACCGGCCTGGATAGTTTCACTTTGACAGAAATAACTCCCATAGCCAGTCTGTATGCCAATGTAGTTTCCCATAAAGAATCAATATCAAAATCTCTATTGTCAGTTGCTGACTTGATTGTAGCTTCATTTATAGAGACCTGCATGATGTTAGTTGGACTAGACTCTGTGTGTGTAGGTGACAATTGAATCTTTCTCCTTGTTCTCCTGATATAGTGAGCAAAAGATTTATCATGAGAAGACTCAAGAGGTGTAGACACAGAAGTGATCTTGGGATGAGATCATTTTTCAATAGACACAGTCTGTTGAGAGATAGTATCCAGTAACTATTTTCCCTTTTTAAGTACTACAGCCTTTTGAGAGACTGCAGCCTGGCTGTGACTAGGTGCTTCATCTCTTTGTCCTAGCTTAGAAAGTTGAATTGCAGGCTTCAATTCTTCTCTCTCAGCAAGAGATATATTATCATCATCTTCACTAGAACTACTACTACTTGACACAACAAATCTTCTCTTCCTTACAACTGATGTCTTTTGAGAAACACCAGAGGTTGGTTTCTTTGAAACAATAGGCTGTGGATCAAAATTTGGTTCTTGAATTATTTCAGAGACTATAATGTTTTGGGCTACTTGGGTAGACAAAGGGGGTTCTCCTCCAAATGAGATTCTTAAGTCATTTCACCACAAAAGAAAGAAGAATTGTAGAGAGTAGGAAGATGAGTTTTAAGAATTACCTGAACATGATGTGGATAATGAATTGCAGGTATTTCATCTAGATTCTTTTCATTGTCCTTCTTTGTAATGTCAGAGAAAATTCTCTTTTGCTGTACATAAGAAGAAACACAATGTTCTCTACCAAATCTAGCTTCAACATCAGGAATAAAATGGTTAATAAACATTTGCCTGAATCTATGATAATAAACCATTTTCCTGTTTTGATCTCTTGACCAAAGTTTAATACACATCTGACTTAAGATAATATGACCAATGTTAATTACTCTATCATAAAGAAAACTGTAAGCAATATGTGAAGTAACAGAAGTAATTTGCTGAAAAGAACTACATTTGCCAGTAAAACATTTAGCAATTTGATCAAAGAAGAAAGACCATTCCTTCCTAAGAAAACACCTATTTAACTGGCTCATGTTGTCTAGAGGTCCACTATAACCTAATGCAGACAACATAGTTCTTACATCATCATCAGATGGTTCACTTGCATAATTATTAGTAACAAGTAAGCGAAGTACTAAATTAAAAACCGATTTAGTAATATCATATGTATCTTGTCCTAAGTGTAGAACAATCTTACCTGATTGACTCTGAGTAGAATCAATTACCTCAGCATTCTTCCAAGCTTGTGAAACAGCAGCTTGATTTATTTCTGGAGATGTTGACAATGCATAATGCAAAGATCCAATAGCCATAAAATCCATCACAGGATGAAAATCAGCTGATACTCCTTTCTTGCTGGTGATTGCTGCAACATGATTATTCATCATAAAATCAAAGTCACCAAATTTGAAAGCTATTGATTTAGGTAGACTTCTTTGAGCTGCCATTTTTGATCTGAAAAGAACATGAGAAATCTTGAAATTGATTAGAGATTTTGAGAATACAAATGAATGTTTTTGCCTTAAGAAATACGATTTAGAAGTTAGCAATAAATAATCAGAGTCTCAAAATAAAGATATATTCAAAAATTCTTCAGACCCACTAACCCACGTTGACACGTAGGTTGACAGGTGTCAGTCCCTGAAAAATGGAGTTTACCCACGATTTTTGGAAAATAAAATTCAAAATTGATTTCAATTAAATAAATCAGGGTAAAATCAAAATGAAATCAATACTGATCAGCTTCGTTTCCTAATGTGATCTTTTTCACCAAGATAATCACAATTCTCAATGTGATTAAAAATTTAAAAAATAATCATCAATCCTGATGAAATTTTCCATGTTTTCCTGATCACTATCATCCTGATTCTAGAGTTCCACGTGGTAATTTCAAAATTTAAACTGAAAAGAACATCAATAATCCAAACAAAAATATTTTGTTAGATTTTCAAAATATCTTGAAAATACGAGAGGGCCAGTCATACGTATTGATATATACGCTGATACATTGAATATTTAAAATGACTATTCAGCTTCTCACTCTTTCCTATATAAACCCTTGATGTCTTTTGCCTTTCTTAACTCCAAAAGCACACAAAACCTCTCTGTAAAAACAGATCTTCCACAAAACACAATGACCTTCAACCCAATCTTTCGATTTCTCACAGATGATGAACACCAAAGATTCAATATTCGTCTCTTTGAAGAGATAACTTTTCTCATCGTTTTAGACATGGTTGGAGTAGATCCATATAATGTCAAGAACCTTCTCTTAGAACATCCATCTGTTTGATACAATCACCCTCTAACCTCCTCAAAACTTGAGGATGAAGAATTTGGACAAGAGTCTGAGGTTGATCTTGATGGAGATGGTATTCATTCTCCTCAACAAGAATGGAGTTGAGTCTGCTACTCTCATTCAAGTCGCCCAGACAAGGAATCCAGAAGTAGATCATCAAGTTACTCTTGAGATGCTCCTTGTCCTGAAGTGATCTGTGAAGACTAAGAATAGCAACAACTTTAGACAAGAATAGGGTTATCAGTAGAAGTTAGACAAAAAGATGTTTGTATTTCATTTTCATGTATGTTGTAAGGACCCAGATTTTGGGTAGAATTAAAACTTTTTATTATGTGTTGATATAAGAGTGAACGGTGGTTACAACTACAATGTAATACTAGTTTTAATGAATGAATAATGAAAGGATATAGATTCCACGGTTATATGTCCTGAAGGATGCTACTGGGTGATAACTTAGATTAGAATAATCTATCTCCTAGAAGGTTAAGATAAGATTCCCTAGAGAGAAATAGATACCCTCATGTCATCCAGATCGATATCGGTTACAAGTACGGAGGTTCCATGAAAGAGTTAAGGAACGCTCGAGGAAGCATAAAGATATTTTCTAAGTACCAGGACTAAAAAGAGAATAAGTGATGAATAGTGTTTTTGATGGAAATAAGAATATTATGAGACGACACTATATAGAAGTACCCGGAATGAATTTCTGAGTTCGTATTAGCGATCCGAGGGGAAAATAAGTGTATGTAAAGACTGTCAGATTCTGAAAAACAGCACTTTTATTTTCTCCGAGTTTTTCCCTAGACACTGATAGATTAAGGATTTAATATTTAATATTTGAGGAATATTAATTGGAGGATTATAATAAAAGATGGATATGGTGATAGAATTATTAAGAAGGTTTCCGGTAAAACCCTAACTAGGAATCCTTGAGATATTCCTACAAACGATCAATAAGACAGAGCAATAACCGAACAAGGAAACAAGCAGGAATTCAAGGTGCATTCATGAGCTAGTGGAAGGTGACATAATCACTTTATGCCAAGATATTATCAAGACATCACATTAATGCAAGTAACTAGCATCTTTATAAACAAACAAAGTTAGTTAGTAAAGATGTTCACCATAAGACACCAACACTTGCTCACATGGTAACAAACCCTTAACCCATCCTTAACCCATAAACTATACCATAGTTAACCAAACAAATATCTAGCAATAATGCATTGGACAAGATGAGATCAAGAACAAAGCAAACAAACTCTCTCCCCCTCCATTATACTCCATTCGGCTTCTTCACAAATTCAAGGAGAAAAATCCCACTTCCCACCATTGTTTGATCTCCAAATTTTTATGGTAGATCCTATATTTCATAAAAATGATACCCTAAAAATCCTAGCCTCAAACACCACTTTTCCATTTTCAAACAAATCATCAAAGCCTAGGGTGAATAGTGATTTCAAGAACAAATTCTTGGATCTTGATTTCTTGGATGATCTAAGCTTGGTTAAGGGTATACAAGGACTATACAAGGCTTAGCAAGGTCTTGCACACATCATGGAAGGTATATCTCACCAAAACCCTAGCTTGTAATTTGAGATTTATGATTGTCTTGATTGGGTTTAGATTAGTATGATATTGATGATGATTATAAGCATGATTATGTAGTTAGTTATGTGATTTAAGAAGCATGTTGATATTGGTGGTAAATTCAGTAACTATTGGACTTATGAGATGAGTTATATGATGATAAGTTGTTTAGATTCCCGGTGTGGCTTGGTTGGATTGATTCGAGTTTTGGAATATTCGATGTATAGCCGTCGTAATGCCGGAATTTCGTTAACCTTAAGAACATGAACTTAACAGTAGATGTAACTCACTGATTAGCTTCTATTTTTGCCATGATGAGCTAGATTATGTTATAAGCTTCGTTTTTATATAAAGATCGTATGAAATGGACTTACGGTTTAGGAGTTATGGTTAAATTCGTAAAGGTGGTTTGAAACCGTAATCGGAAGTTTGTAACTGATATTGAAACCCTTTAATGTTGTTAAGTCAGTGGCGAATCTTGATAATTAAATATTAGAGGTCATAAGGAAGGCGTGAGAGAAAACCACAAGTAAAATGGATCGTTTTCCGATTTTATAAAAATGTTCGAATCGAGGTTAAGTGCGAAGAAACCACTTTTTGGAGGTAAAACTATTCACAAAAAGCTCCTGCCCTGTTTTAGTGAAATCTGTAAAAATTGATCTTCTGACCAAAGTCAAATTTTGAGTTAGTTACCTTCTAGACATTCTCTAGATCATGTACGCGAAAACGGTGCGTCATTTGAGTTAACGGTTACCGAGTTATGAACGTTTTAGTGAAAGAGGTGTGAATAGTAAAGATCCGTAGTTGACTGAACTTCGAAAATACATTTCACTTATCTAGACCCGTGGCTTCGAATTGGAAATTTTATGATAAATATTACAAGTACCAAATGTCATTTTAAAAGTGGTTTCGTAATTAAATACGTTTCCAGTGATTTATTAAAAGTGTTGAAGTGCGAGTCACGGAATAGTAATTCTCAGAAAAGTCAACTCTAGGGGTACTACTTTGGCCACCCATTTTGGCTAGATTAAAAGAGGAATCTCGACTCGACTAAAACATGAAACTTGTTAAGAATTATCAAGACAACATATTGCTGCAAAGAACGAGGCTAGAAATGATTAAGCGAGATGTACGGAAGATCCGACATTAAGGATGGATTCGAGTGTCGGATTATAGCGGTATTAATAAGAGTTATGTTAGGGTTTGCCCAACGAGATAATTTGAAAATGTGTTTTAAACTAAGTTAAATATATACTTAGCATATCGAAGTGTTAAAGTGATTAACCTCGGATATTGTGACTATTTATAGATCACCGGATTGAACCGAGGTACACTACACCCACAGGATTACCAGGCAAGTTTCAAATCCTTTCTAAAGGCTGTTGTTGTGATAATATATATATGATTGTTGTTATACATATGCCATAGCATGCATGCCTACTTTCAAAGTATATTGAAATACTTGTTCCCTGAATTGATATTGGCTTATAGACTAGATGGGGATTACCAGTTATAAGCCGGATTGTTTTGTAAGACCTTAGTGAAGGGTATATAATATTCATTCTTTAAATATAGACCGGGAGTCGGTATTTTGAGATATAGAGATAGTCGTGGAAACCCGGAGGGATTCCAGCGACAGATTAGTATTCCTTTTGAGGAATGTTATTATTAAACATTAATTATATTTCCATAAAGTATTAATTACTTGGAAATCTTTCGAGGAATGTTATTTGAGTATTATCTCAGTCGAGAAATATTTAGTGAATATTATTTTCAAATATTCATTTAGAGTTTGATTATTTCATGAATATTATTTCAGTATTCATTTAGAATATTGTTTATTAAATGAATATTACTTTCGGATATTCATTTAAGGTTTTATCTATTTAACGAATATTATTTTAAGATAATCATTTGAAATTCTATTTACTTAAGGAATATTATTTCAAATATTCCTTTAGAGTGTCTATTACTAAATGAATATTATTTGGATATTCATTTAGAATAGTATTTATTAAATGAATATTACTTTCGGATATTCATTCAAGGTGTTATTTACTTAATGAATATTATTTTAGAATATTCATTTGAAGTTCTATTTACTTAAGGAATATGATTTCGAATATTCCTTTAAAGTTTTGGTTATGGAATGAATATTACTTTTGTATACTCATTTAGAATATTATTTATTAAATGAATATTATTTTCAAATATTCATTTAAGGTTTGATTTATTTAGTGAATATTATTTTAAACATTTATTTAAGTTTATTTATTTAATGAATATTGTCTTGAATATTCATTTAAGGTTTGAATTATTTAATGAATATTATATTGAATATTCATTTAAAGAAGAGAGTTATTTAGTAAATAATTCTATATATTTATTCGAGGATTACTTACGAGCAATATTATGATTTAATCATATTCCTTAATTATTATTGATTTAATAAATATTCTTGGAATATTTATTTACATTCTTTTAAGTCTTTTTATAATAATTCATATTATTCAAAGATTATTCTTCGTCTTCAGATATGGTGTAAAATATTTCGGAGTATTTTATGACTATTTATCAAGGGGAGGTTCCCAAAACTTTATTTCCATTTAAATCTATCTTATAAGAAGATTTAAATACTCGCTCAACTTCCAAAAATATTATAAGGGGACCTCACTTGAGAGATGTTATTTATTGGACTGCCCGGTCCTATACTTGCTAAACTATCTTGTCACTCACATCTTGATTCTTTCAAACATCGATATGAATCTTTTTGGTTACCTCCTCAACGCTCGAGGGGTAAGATTGATGGAACAAGTGTCTATCCATTAACAAGCATCAGCTTGGGAAATATTGGTGAAATTTTCCTTTCCAATTAGATACGACTACTTTGTGGAGTCCTATCAACAAGTACTATACTTGGGGAAAGGGAGACGAACTTTATGTTTCAGAGTTATGGATGTTATTCGAACTAGGAGACGCGTAAGTGGCCGAGTGGCGCCGGTCCAGCAATTAATGGCCCAACCGTTGGTCGGGGGGTTCCAGAGGGCGGGCGATCCGTCGGTGCTTCCTTCTACATGTAGAGAACAAATTATGGGGAGCATGACATGCGACTGATCATCGTAAATGTTGTGGCTCCTGGCGCGGAAAGCTCCCGTATTAGTTCATCTTCCAAATGGGGAAATTTTCTGCAACATTTTCATTGTTGGCGGGTTTGAAAAGTGTTTGAACTGGAATTGCAATATTCTTCCTGCAAATCCCTCTATTATGAAAATTTGATAATATCTTGCTTATGTTCGACATAGCAGATATTTCCACGGAACAATGACATTTTGAGTTACAATGTAACTTCATCTTATAACTGATATTGGTACTACGTTCGTTAATGCATGGCATATGTTATCAAAGATATTTTGAACTGTATATATTATTACTGTTCAGTTATACCCTTTTTGGTGGGCTATTGCTCACCCTTGCTTTATTTATTATATCACAACAACAGTTAGGTTAGATGGCTGCACAAGGTGCACTTGGTGCGAGCAGGTGTAGCCGTCAGAGGATTAACCGCTGAGGTCTTAGCTACCATTGCTGAAGAGGAAGCTATTGGTAGGCTAATTGTTAGAATTTGAATATCAAATGTAATTATTATATGACATATGCAAATGGATGGCAAAGAGTAAGTAATGGTTAAATTGTAATTCTTTGGGTTGTAAGAACTCAATTGGGTGATTAATAAAATTTGGTTACTCTGATTACATCTCTGGGACTATAACGGGTGTGTTTTATGTTATTGTTTTGGGTCACAAGGTTGTAATTTAAATTATGTTGGTTTTGTGGATGGATATTGAGATCGTAACGACCAGATCCCTGACCCCGGATCTGGGGTGTTACATATGTAACGCTTTCGATTAATGAAAATACAAGTTCTTATTATCTACTTGCCTATTGTTGTTTACTGATCTGAAAAACAAATTAAATTATCAGTATGAATGAATTAAAGATTGCTAGCATAAACTTAACAGAACTCAGAATTAGATCACTACATAAAATGGACTTCAGGATTTAAAACAACAACACACACAATTTCATAATCATGATACTGACGATAAAATCCTGATGACGTTAGCATACGGATAGTAATCCTGGTCCTGATAAATATAAGTCTATCATACTGATATTTATCAAAGTACAGTGTTACAGCTTAAACATTTAACTAAAAAATATAGATCCTGACAAAATATCAAGTCTATAAGCTGAACACAACATACCTTGCTACTTTTGCAGATGTTAAAGATCTAGAAATTTAACATTCCTAACTCAATTACTAATCTACTGAATGTAGTTTCATCAAGTGGTTTAGCTAGAATATCTGCAAGCAGTTTGTCAATAGGAATAAAATGAAGTTCCACAGTACCATTCTCAATATGTTCTCTAATAAAATGATACCTGACATCAATGTGGTTAGTCCTTGAATGTTGAACTAGATTTTCTGCAATTTTAATAGCACTAGTATTATCACAAAACATAGGAATATTACTAAGTGTCATACCATAATCCATCAACTGATTTCTTATCCAAAGGAGCTATGCACAACAACTGCCTGCTGCTATGTACTCAGCTTCTGCAATTGAGGTTGAGACAGATTGTTGCTTCTTGCTTGCCCAAAAAATCAATCTGTTTCCCAAGAATTGACATGTACCTGTAGTGCTTTTCCTGTCTATTTTACACCCTGCATAATCAGAGTCTGAATAGCCAATTAGGAAGAAATAAGATTCTCTAGGATACCACAAACCAAGATTTGGAGTTCCTTTGAGATATTTAAAAATTCTCTTCACAGCAATTAAATGAGATTCCTTAGGATCACTCTGGAATCTAGCACATAAACAGGTAGAAAACATTATATCTGGTCTACTTGCAGTTAAATATAACAATCAGCCTATCATGCCTCTATAACTAGTGTTATCCACACTCTTTCCCTTAGGATCAGAGTCTAGTTTAGTGGTTGTTGCCATGGGTGTTTTTGCAACTGCACAGTCTTGAAAGTCAAACCTTCTTAAAAGATCTTTGATATACCTTGACTGATTAATGAAAATACTAGTCCAAGTCTGTTTGACCTGCAAGCCTAAGAAATAATTTAGTTCACCCATCATGCTTATCTGATACTTAAACTGCATAAGCTTACTAAACTTAGCACACAACTTTTCATTAGTAGAACCAAATATGATATCATCAACATAAACTTGAACTAAAAGCAATTCACCTTTTATCTTTCTAAAGAATAGAGTTTTGTCAATTGTACCTCTTGTGAAGCCATTTTCAAGAAGAAATTTAGACAAAGTCTCATACCATGCTCTTGGTGCCTTCTTTAGTCCATAGAGTGCCTTGTCAAGTTTGTAGACATGATTTGGGAATTTTGGATCAACAAATCCAGGTGGCTTCTCCACATATACTTCCTCATCAAGATTGCCATTTAGAAAAGCACTCTTTACATCCATCTGGTATACCTTGAATTTTGAATGAGCTGCAAATGCAAGAAACATTCTGATTGCTTCCAATCTCACTACAGGAGCAAAGGTTTCATCATAATCAATGCGTTCTTCCTGAGAGTAACCCTTGGCCACCAGTCTTGCTTTGTTTCTTACAATCATACCAGATTCATCTAGCTTGTTTCTGAAAACCCATTTTGCACCAACAATTGATCTGTCTTTGGGTCTTGGTACCAGTTTCCAGACTTTGTTTCTCTCAAACTCATTTAACTCCTCCTGTATTGCAATTACCCAATCAGGATCCTGTAAGGCTTCTTCAACCTTCTTAGGCTCATTCTTTGAGAGAAAGCAACTATACAAGCATTCATTTTGAATTGATCTTCTAGTTCGAACACCACTATTTGGATCACCAATAATCAAATCTTCAGTATGATCCTTTGTCCATTTTCTAAAAGGTGGTAGATTGCCTCTGATAGATTCTCCCCCTAAGGTAGTGGTATCTCTTGTAGAAGAAATCTCTCTGCCTTCAAAAACTCTCCTTTGATCAATAGAATCAATAGATTCCATATTGCTGCTAGTTACTGATCTTTCATCAGTAGACTCTGAAGGATCAGTTCCTGATGGAGTAGACTCTGAATAGCTAGTCTGCTCCTGATGATCACTATGTTCTCCTTGATTTATTTGCTCCCCCTCAACAGTAGCATTCCTTTGAGAAGCAATAGAAATTCCTTCTAGAGAACCTTCATCATCACTGGAGAGTATCTCAGAATTCTTCAGATTTTCAAATTCCAATTTGTCATGGCTCTCATTAGTTTGCAGAATTCCAAATTTCTTGTCATCAAATGCAACATGAATTGATTCCATAACAATGTGAGTTCTAAGATTATAAACCTTGAAGGCCTTTGATGCTGAATATCCTAGAAAGATTGCTTCATCCGATTTGGCTTCAGATTTTCCAAGTTGTTCTGGATGAACTTTTAGGACATAGCATTTGCATCCAAAGATGTGAAAGTATTTCACACTTGGTTTCTTTCCTTTGATCATCTCATAGGGAGTCTTTCCATGACTATTGACCAAGGTACAATTTTGAGTGAAACATGCAGTGTTAATGGCTTCTGCCCAAAAATAGGTTGGAAGTTTTGCATTTGCATGCATGGTTCTTGCTGCCTCTATGAGAGTCCTGTTCTTTCTTTCCACTACACCATTCTGCTGAGGTGTACCAGGTGCAGAAAATTGTTGAGTGATTCCATTGTCTGCACAAAAATCCTCCATTGTAGAATTCTTGAATTCTGTACCATTGTCACTCCTAAGTACTTTGACTTTGTACTTAAAGTTATTTTGAATAATCTTGACAAGTTCAATGATTTGCTGAGAAGCTTCATCCTTCTTGTGTAGAAAGAACACCCATGTAAACCTTGTGAAATCATCCACTATCACTAGAGCATATCTTTTCTTGCTGATAGACATAATGTTTACTGGACCAAACAGATCAAGATGTAGCATGTGAAATGGTTCAGTAATTGAATTTTCAGTCTTGCTCTTGAAAGTGGTTCTTCTTTGTTTTCCAAGCTGACAAGCATCACAAAGTCCATCTTGCACAAAATTTGCCTTAGGTAGGCCTCTCACTAAATTGTTCTTAACAAGTTGATTAAGCTTCTTGAAGTTGAGATGTGAGAGTTTGTAAGAACCCAGATTTTTGGTAGAATTTAAAAATTTTATTACGTATTGATATATGAACGAATAGTGGTTGTGACCACATTGTATTGACGATTTTATTAAACAAGTTTTCAACGGATGTGGGTTCTAGTGTTTATATACTATATGAATGCTGCAAGTTAGTAGATAATATAGATTAGAATAATCTATCTCCTATAAAGTAAGATATGGTATTCCAAAGAAGAATGGAATATTCTCATGTCATCCAAATCGATATCTGTTATCAGTCCAGTGGTTCCGTAAAATAGTTAAGGAACGCTCGAAAGAGAACAATGACATTTTTATAAATACAGAGAATTAAAAAGAGGATAATTGATGAACAGTGTTTTGGTGGAATTTGGAATATTATTAGAGACACTATATAGAAGTATTCAGAACGGATTTCGGAGTACGTATTAATTATCAGTGGATGAAATAAGTGTATGTACACGATATCGGATTCTGAAAAATAGTACTTTAATTTTCTCCGAAATTTCCCTAGACACTGAAGGATTTAAGGATTTAATTAAAAGATTTGAGGGATTTAAATCCAAGATTTATAAAGGATGATTAAAGATCTTAGCAGGAATATTAAGAAGGTTTCCGGTAAAACTTTAACGAGAAATACTTGAGATATTCCTCCGAATGATTATTGAAATGAACAATAACCGGACAAAGAAACGAATAAACAACCAAGAGACAAACATGTGCAATTGGTGGAAAAAGGAGAAACCAAAGTGACATACTTGAAAGTCAACTACAACTAGGAGGGCTTTTTAGCACTTAACCAAAAATGGAGTTGCATAATGTGGTGCCAACAAGTGGACAAGTAGATTGTTGACACTTGGACGAATAGATTGCTAACAACACAAAAGGAGAAGATGCATCCAAGTATAAGACATACATTACATGTGATATATCATTTCATAACACAAAAACACAAAAGAAACTCCATTTCTCTCCATTTCTACAAACTGCCCAGCAAGAACCACCTTGAAAGAAAAATTAATATCTCCATTTCTATCCATGATAAAATCACCAAATTTTTACCACAACCTCTCCACTCCATGGGCAATATTCGCTCAAAATTTCATGGTAATCTAATGAGTGTAGCCTAGTTAAATCTCCTCCCCAAGTTGAAGAACCAAACTGTTCAGGTTCTTGAACAGTTTCTACAACGATTTTCAAACCACCATATCTCCTTCATTACTCAATGAAATTTTGTGTTCTTTATATGGTTAGAAATCTGTTAAGATTCTCTACAACTTTAATTTAGAAGCCTCGTTCAAAAAAGCTCGGTAAGCTCGTTCAACTAATTATGTTCTTGATGATTCTTGCTAGTCTAAGGAAGGTATAACTCTCTTGAAACCTAGACCTTTTTTTGAGTTTTAAGCATGTTCTTGATAGTTTAGATTAGTTATGATGTTAGTGTTAGTATAAGCATGATTAGTTAATTATTTATATTGATCTAAGTAATATGATGATTATGGTGTTAAAATCAGTGGGTATTAGACTTGTTGAGATGAGAATCATGTGTATAAGTTGTGTGGATGCCCGGTGTGGCTTGGTTGTGTTGTTACGATTTTGGAAAGTCCGAGTTATAGCCGTCGTAATGCCCGATTTTCGTTAGCCTTAAGAATTCGTGCATAATCAGTCGCATTAATTTTCTGACCTTGGTGAATAAATGTCATGTCCTTATAGATCTCGAGTCGTAGATCATTTTAGAAAAAGAATCGAAGCAAATGGACTTACGGTTTAGGAGTTATGCTAAAAATCGTAAAAGTGGTTCGAAACTGAGAGTGCGAGTTCGTAATTGAAATTGAACCTCCTTAACATAGTTAATTCAGTGACGAATCTTGCCTATTAAATATTAGAGATCATAAGGAAGGTGTGGGAGAAAAACTCACGACAATTAGATCGTTTTTCGATTTATTAAAAATGTTCGAATCGAGGTTAAGTGCGAATGAACCCCTAAAGAGTATACTTGGTGATAACTTTGGAAAGTCACTTAGACAACGATCAATAAAGTTCGAGGTACAATCTTTTGACCTTAGAACCAATATGGCTTAAGTACCCACCAATTATAAGTGTAATGGCATGCCTTAATAATCGAGCAAGTGTCGGGTCATAACGGCGTTAATAAGTGTCGGGTGAAAACGTGTTTCGAGCTAAGTTAAGTATTTACTTAGCTTTTTAACAGTGTGAAGTAATTGATCTTGAATACTCTGATTGTTTATAGATCATCGAGCAGACCCAGGACACGCTATCCCTACTTGACTACCAGGCAAGTCTTCAATCAATTTGAAGCTGTTGTTGTGATAATATATATGAATTGTTTTTGTTATACATATGTCATTGCATGCATGCCTGCTTTCAGATATTATGTTGTGATACTTGTTCCCTGATTTGATGTTGGCTTATAAGCTAGATATGTGATATATTAGTTATAAGCCGGATATTGCTAAGACCCTTGGTAAAGGGGATTTGAATCTTATTCTTTGAATATAGTCCGGTAGTCAATATTCCTTGATATATGGTGATTATTTCTGAGGAAAATATTTTAAGTAAATATTTCTTCCATTAGTTATTTGATGAATATTATTTGAATATTCATCTGAGGTTATTATTAATTGAATATTATTTCGAATATTATTCATTCGGACTCGATTCCTTGATCAAATATTATTCATTCGGACTCGATTCCTTGATCAAATATTATTCTTTCGGACTCGATTCATTGATCAAATATTATCTTGAATATTCATTCGAACTTGAATCATTTATCAATTGTTATATTGATTATTCATTTGGAGATTATTTATCGAATAAATATTATTTCAAATATTCACTCAAGTTATATTCTTTCTTCAATAAATATTATTTGAATATTCTTTATCCAATAAATATTATCCTGGATATTTATTCGAGGGTTATCTTGAACAATACTTTATATTAAAAATATTCTTCAAATCTCTTTAAGTTAATAAATATTCTTTGAATATTTATTTAATTCTTTTTGAAAATGATTCATTTCGTTCAGATATTATTTTCAACTTTTGGATATTATGTAAATTATTTTCGAGTCGTATTATGATTATTTTATCAAGGAAGGTTCTCCAAATTTCTTTTCTTCATTCAAGCCTATCGTTCAAATAATAAGGGAACCTTACTTGAGAGCTGTTATTTGTTTTGTATGACTGCCCGGTCATAAATATTTTGAAACTATTCTTTTCACTCGCAACTTGGTTGTTGTTCATCGATTGAATCTTTGTGCTACCTCATCATCATCCAAGGGGTAAGACTATTGGAACAAGTCGATATCAGTTAACAAGCAATAGCTTGGAATATATTGGCGAATTATCCTTTCCAACTAGATACGACTACTTCGTGGAGTCGTATCAACAAGTGTTATACTTGGGGAAAGGGGGACGAACTTTACATTCAGAGTCGTGGATTCTATTTGAACTAGGAGTCGTGCAAGAGGCCGAGTCACGCCGGTCCATCCCATTTGGCCCAACCGTTGGCCGGGGAGATCTAAAAGGGCGGTAGACAAGTAAATCCGCCAGATCCTTCCTTCTACCGGTAGTAAATCTAATTTGAGCTATACATGCTGCGACTGATCATCGTAGATGGAATAGCGGGCGCGGTGAATACTCCAGCATTAGTTCATTATTCAAATTCATTTATTTCCTGCAACATTATCATTGTTGGCAGAATTGAACCATGTTTGAAACCAGAATTGCTATATTTCCCTGCAAGTTCCTCTGTTATGATAAATGATAATATCTTGCTTATCTTGACTTAGCAGATATACTTCCACGAAATAAATACTTTGAGTTACCTTGTAACTTCATCTTTTATATTATATTGGCACTTTGCTCATTACTGCATGGCATATGGTTTCGAAGATATTCTTGAAGTATTATATATTATTGCTGTTCAGTTATATACTTTTGTGGGTGGGCTATGGCTCACCCTTGCTTTATTTATTATATCACAACAACAGCTAGGTTTGATGGCCCGCGCAAGGCGCAATCGGCACAAGAGTATAAGAGCCGTCAGAAAGTTACCCGCTGAGGTCATAGCTACCATTGCTAAAGAGGAAGCTATTGGTAGGCTAGTTGTCAGCATTTGAGTCTAATGTATTTATTGTAAGATATATACAAAGGGATGGCAAAGAGTAAGTATGGGTTAAATTGTAATTCTTTTGGGTTATAAGAACTCAATCATGTGATTAATAATATTGATGATTACTCTGATTTCATCTCTGGGACTATAACGGGTGTGTTGTTGTTGTTGTTTGGGTCACAAGGTTGTAATTTAAATTATGATGGTTTTGTGGATGGAAATTGAGACCGTAACGACCGGATCCCTGACCCCGGATCTGGGGGTGTTACAGAAATGGTATCAGAGCGTTACGTTATACACCCTAGAGATGATGCGACGTTAAAACAATAAATTCACTAAGATAATAAGAACTCTTGCCAAGTTCATAGTCGGACTACGTAATGTAGTGCTGACCTATAAAACCCTAATGGGAACTCTTAAGTATCATGATAGTAACTTAGTTCGATATCGTATCGAGAAGTAAGGCGACAGACCTTGAGGCTTGCGAGCAGTGGCACGATGATACTTTATTATATGCTGACGATCGGCTTGTAGATTCGATAGAGTACCCTACTGAGAACCCGGAAGAGGTTCCAGCTAAGGAGAAGAATCCTGTTAAGAATAAGGATATTACCCTTGAGGAAATGAGGGTTGCAGCCAGAGAGACTGTAAGAGTTAAGGCCTTGTGCGCGGAGAAGTGAGCACAAAGAACTGAGATATTATTAAGAGGACTAAAGATGCATATTGGATTCCTAGTCGGACTACTGGATGTAGTACCAGCAAGTAAGACAGATTGGAAGAATTACTTAAGATCTTATATGGGGATAAATAAGAATCCTTAGAGACCTTTGGATTAATGAGAAGAGAGTTAGAATAATGCATGATTATTAAAGGCATCGATCTAGGATGGGGAGCAGAGTCTCCAGGAGTAGTTGAGACAGAGGCAAAAAGTGCCGTATCATTTGATAAATGGATTAGTGTGAATATTGTCAATGGTAATTCGCCATGAGAAGGCATATTTCATAAGTTATAATTTATAAAGTTAAAGTGAGATTGATGAGGTGGTTTTTTCAGAGAAATGTTCATTTTATGAATGGACCGGCTTAGAAAGTGAAGACATTGGGAAGTGATTGCATGATTGGATAAAGTTATATAAGGAAGTAGTAAGCGAGACGATGATCTTAGAACTTACAAGAGGAAAAGACCAGTGAGTCTATGATAAACTCTTAATAAGACTATTGTCAAGGTCTAAGTATAGGTTTATTCCCAACTCAGTGAAATAATGAACCAGAAACATTAGATGCATGTGATTCAGAGGAATATTAAATTCTTTCTTTTCCTTGGATAGATGATAGTAGTTACATTAAGTTATTCCGAAGCTGAATCATAAATGGATCGAGTAATACGATCAGTGGTTAAGAGGTAATGGAGAATGTTTTAAAGATGAAACCTAAAGGAGCAAGTGTCTGCCAAGTTCTCGAAGTATGAATTCTGGCAAAATGAAGTTCAGGATATACGATCAATAGCGAGTAGTATTGGTTGACCCCGCCGAGCTAAAGGCAGTTTCAATTGAGAAAGACTAACTACACCAATAAAGGTGAGAAATTTCATAAGAATTCACAAGGTATTACCAAAGATTTGTTCAGGACTTTACAAAGATTGCAGTTACGTTACCCGACTTATTTGTAAGATTAAGAAGTTAGAATGGTCATAAAATGTGAGAAAATCTTCCTGGAGCTAAAGATGAAATTGGTAACGACCCAGCGTTGGCGTTGCCTAAATGGAAAAATGAGACTTTATGATTTTAGCGATGCTTCACCTAAAAGATTAGGATATGTGCTTATACAACATGGTAGAGTATTTGCGGATGCATTCGGACAGCACGGTTCACCAGATTCGAATAGCCTTGGTAGTGCCAATTTTGTGGAACGACTAACTCCGACGATAGTGTTCCTTCTGAGACTAGTGGTTAGGTAGATTTACATTTGGTAGTATTGATAATTAAGACGAATATGTATCAGGAAGATGTGGCATGTTTCAATTTGAAACTTTTGATTTTCCCTTCTATGGGATGTTTATATTTGGTTCCTTTCCAGTGGTTAAACTTCCAACGTGATGTCAATCATTCCGTTATTATAACTGCTAACGATTTCACCTGTTTGAATATTCATAGAACTGTTCTTCAGGTTTCGAAATCGATCTTCTTAGTGTTACCAGTGAATGGGTAGACGGACCAAAATTTCCCCCGAATTTGGGAAAAGATTCAACACAAATTGGCAAACCTTGTCTTTCTGATTATAAGAGGACGTCACTAAAGAGCATGGAAACCGGAGTGAACCCTGTGTATTGGGTAAGGTAACCACTATAATAGGTTGATAGACAGACCCTGAGCGTTACAAATGATTGTAGAGATAGAATGATGAAGTTGAGGTTGGATGGTAATGGGGAAGTGTTTTTAAAGACCAAGACGAACTGAGAAATTCCGGGATTGACTTAAATGAAAAGGCTATTATGCCAAAAGTTTTAAGCTTATATAACACACGGGAAAAAGCATATTGATAAGCGTAACCTATCCTATATAATTATCTTCGCTATGGACGGAGGAGGCACTGCGTCGGCAATTGCTAGGAAAGTAATGCTATTAGCTAACCCCTAAACCCATATATTTTAGTATGGCCAGTTGGGGCCATGTCACAAAGGATTATAAAGTGACTAGACCAGCAATGTAAGGACAAAGCGGGGTTGCTTCTGACCAAGCGCCAACCGCGAGAACTTTTGATATAAAGTGAAGTAATTCAGCAATATATGGTTGACCAGCTTATGAACTAGAAAGAGAAGTAAAGTGAATTGGGATACAGGATGATGGGATGTTATAAATACCATAGAGGTATTATGACTGAGGAAAGTGATTAATGAAGGTCTATAAAGATTGTTAGAAATGGTGCAGTAGGATGCATAAATGTTATCTGAAGCTTTGTATCTTTAAGAAGAGTAATAAATACTAAGAGATTCATGTTGAACACGACCAATATCTTCCAGAACATCCTTGCTACCATTACTAAATTCTGTAAGAAGAACAGTTAGACATATGTTGTCTTTTTGAAGGTCATGTAGACTGACATCCATTTGAAAGAAGAGGTTAGCATTAAGCTACCTATAGATTATGAAGATGAGAACAATCGAAAAGAGACCCTTATTGAGGATATATGATTTGATGGTCAATTAAAAGATGTAAGTATTTCTTGAAAGTAGGATTGGGGATAGAATATCCATAGATGAAGGTGAACCCTGGGGATGCCCAAAGGATGGCATTACCCCTAATAAGGACATTATGAATTTTTACGATATAAATTGGATGGACTAAGGTATGAACAACCTTTAAGGACTCGATGAAGAAAGTTTTCAGAAAATATATATAGAAAAAATTTTTAGAGTATCGGCAAAAGATATTCGGGTATACCCTGTACCCAGGAAATACATGAAAAGTGAATGAGGATAACCTTAGAAATTGTTTTCAAGGATAAAGGTAACATTATAAGTTGTTAAAGTAAAAGTTTAGTGGAAGATATATATAAAGTGATAATAATGCCAGGTGAGGCATGTGTGAAACCATGAGTAGGTATGGATTGAACCAAATAAGGTTAAGATTATCCTAAAATAAGAAAGAACTAAGAGAAGAAATATCTTAGGTATGATTGGGAGTAACTGTGATAGAGTTCACACGGAAAGGTGGAAGCAATTACTTATGGAAAAAGACTGATCATGTATATTTCTCTCCTTCAAGCAGAGTTTGAGGAAAAATGTTTTCACCCAATAGTAATGGGAATGAAGTAGACAAATTGGAGTTTGAATAGAGCCAGAAAACATTGATTGCAAGAAATTATTATCATATGGAAAGTCCAATGAGGTGGCCGACACTTTAAGTATAAGAGGAGTAATTATAAATGCTCATACCAAGAAACAGAATGATATTGAGAAGACCTTGAGGTCATAATGTGGTGGAAGAAGTTACATTCCCTCAGATGAGTGTGCAAGAACCAACTATAAGAATGGTTTAAGTAAACATTCGATTCCAGATATCGTCTTGAACATATTACCTACCTTAGGAGGTCCTATTTTGAGGTAAACCAGGACCATGATATAAATTGACTAAGTAAACCGTAATTTTCCAATCTTCTACTGAAGATATATGATTAATAATTTCATCAACCTATCATAGCTACGATGCTTGAAGCTCTTCTGCAATTTTATCTGCTTCGTGTAGTATCTATGATAAGTTCAGGAAGTGTTCCCTATGGATAAGGAATAGTGATTATTTCGTCTTCTTAGAGAATTTTGGATCCGATAGTTATGAAACCCGTACGGTTAGCTATTAAAAGCACTGTGTAAATGACAACGATGGCGATTCAGTAATGGACTACCTCCGTGTAGTGGCAGTTCTTCTAAAAACTTAGATAACGATGCAAAGGTAAAGATCGATAAGCTAAAGGGTATGTTGATGAATGACAAGCAAGTTTATGTTGGTGCATTTCTGCGCAAACAAGATAGAGAATATGAGATAGGAGATTCATGATGCTAAAGGTATCCCCGTGAAAAGAATCAATGAGATTTGGAGAGAAGGGCAGTTGAGCCCGAGATTCATTGGGTGATCTGAGAGTTTAAAAGCATTCGGAAGGTGGCATACGAGCCAGCTTTACCCCCAAAACTTATAGCATAGTCATAGCGTGCTTCATGTGGCAAGGCTACACCAGTAAAATGCAGACGCTCGACAGATGATAGAGTACGAGCAGGTAGATATATGACTTGGTCTGACTTACGAAGAACAACCTGTGGAAATCATGGATAGAAAAGAGCAAGTGCTGAGAGACAAGTTGGCAAAAATAGATCGTATTGGATCTAAGTTAGAAAGATCGTCAAGGTTTATTTCGGATGGTTTAATTTTGGTAGGAAGTGATGTTTGAAATAAATGATGATGCGATGATGGCTCATAAAGAGATTATAGTTGAAATAGAAAAGTATGAAATTGATATGGCAAAGGTTGTTGATCACAACAGAAAGTTGGAATTGAAAGAATGAATGACACACAGATGAACTCCCTTCAAGTTGGGAGAATTCGAGGAAATGTGGAGTAAGTTGATTGAGTAATAAGGAAACCCATGGATCGAGAAAGAGAGAATTTAGATGGTTGAACAAAGGAAAGTTTGACCGCAAAACATGATGCTTATTGAATAAATGTGACGGGATACCAATAAGGAGGTGCCAAGTACACATGATGTCTCAATAATGGGATAACGGTGGAGATAAATAACATAAGTAAATAAGAAGCAGATAATAAGAAGAATGTGATTGATAAAGAAAAGATTGGTAAGACAATTATGGAATGTGAAGCAAGGAATGTTATGAATGGATTGAGGAATTGGTTCTCTACCGAACTCTCGAGATGACAACTTGATAATGCTAAGTATTATGTATACGAAAGAGCTAGCAACATAGCGTGGAATGTCAGTAATGATGATGTCAAGCGAGGAGTATGAGATTTAACCTGAAAGGTTGAAGAATTTCCAAAAAGGTAAAGTGTTGCTAAGATTGAACAATAAGTATAGGTCCAGAAAATGATGGACAAAGCAACGAGAATATGTTGACGCGTGAGATAACGATAAAGTAGTATCCGATACAATTACGATCATTTTTCTTCTCTGATGAACCTCTATAGTTCAGAGGTAAATTCTAAGTATGACAGTTTGCAATCATGAAAATTTTCTATAATTCTTTGAAATTCTTTTTCTTTTCTTCTCTCTTATTCATCTTCTTTATGAATTGAGAAGAACAACCCTTCAAGGAGGGGAGGTACTGCTACGTGACTATCTGTCTGTGTGATAGAAGTCTAAGTGGAATACCATAACTTATTTAATTGCTTGTCAAGTACTCAAGGCTGGCCACCTACTGTACTAACTATGCAATATAACAAATGTTCATTGATCATAGTGATCTCTCAATAAATTCTTCTAATTCTATATATTGATTGAGATTGCGAAGATTAAAGCGATCAGGAAATGCATAGCACGAGTGAGGCTACCTCCGAATTTACAGCGCAATAGTGATACCAAAGCCACTACAGATACCAATAAAGGCAGTAATATATGGATGAGTACGAGCAAAACCAAGATAGTGTGTTGTGCGAAAAGTAGCAAGTTGATGAAAAAGGATTTGAAACGATTCAAGATTAACCAGGGAACTGGGAAGAGAAATGACAAACAAGTAACCTTTTGTTTTCTACCTGATTCCGGGACGGAATCCTTTTAAGGAGGGGAGAATGTAAGAACCCAGATTTTTGGTAGAATTTAAAATTTTTATTACGTATTGATATATGAACGAATAGTGGTTGTGACCACATTGTATTGACGATTTTATTAAACAAGTTTTCAACGGATGTGGGTTCTACTGTTTATATACTATATGAATGCTGCAAGTTAGTAGATAATATAGATTAGAATAATCTATCTCCTATAAAGTAAGATATGGTATTCCAAAGAAGAATGGAATATTCTCATGTCATCCAAATCGATATCTGTTATCAGTCCAGTGGTTCCGTAAAATAGTTAAGGAACGCTCGAAAGAGAACAATGACATTTTTATAAATACAGAGAATTAAAAAGAGGATAAGTGATGAACAGTGTTTTGGTGGAATTTGGAATATTATTAGACGACACTATATAGAAGTATTCAGAACGGATTTCGGAGTACGTATTAATTATCAGTGGATGAAATAAGTGTATGTAAACGATATCGGATTCTGAAAAATAGTACTTTTATTTTCTCCAAGATTTCCCTAGACACTGAAGGATTTAAGGATTTAATTAAAAGATTTGAGGGATTTAAATCCAAGATTTATAAAGGATGATTAAAGATCTTAGCAGGAATATTAAGAAGGTTTCCGGTAAAACTTTAACGAGAAATACTTGAGATATTCCTCCGAATGATTATTGAAATGAACAATAACCGGACAAAGAAACGAATAAACAACCAAGAGACAAACATGTGCAATTGGTGGAAAAAGGAGAAACCAAAGTGACATACTTGAAAGTCAACTACAACTAGGAGGGCTTTTTAGCACTTAACCAAAAATGGAGTTGCATAATGTGGTGCCAACAAGTGGACAAGTAGATTGTTGACACTTGGACCAATAGATTGCTAAAAACACAAAAGGAGAAGATGCATCCAAGTATAAGACATACATTACATGTGATATATCATTTCATAACACAAAAACACAAAAGAAACTCCATTTCTCTCCATTTCTACAAACTGCCCAGCAAGAACCACCTTGAAAGAAAAATTAATATCTCCATTTCTATCCATGATAAAATCACCAAATTTTTACCACAACCTCTCCACTCCATGGGCAATATTCGCTCAAAATTTCATGGTAATCTAATGAGTATAGCCTAGTTAAATCTTCTCCCCAAGTTGAAGAACCAAACTGTCCAGGTTCTTGAACAGTTTCTGCAACGATTTTCAAACCACCATATCTCCTTCATTACTCAATGAAATTTTGTGTTCTTTATATGGTTAGAAATCTGTTAAGATTCCCTACAACTTTCATTTAGAAGCCTCGTTCAAAAAAGCTCGGTAAGGGCCTTGGTTTTCATGATCTTTCAGTTGAGTTATAGCAGATCCGAAAATCACTAATTATGTTCTTGATGATTTTTGCTAGTTTAAGGTCGTAAGGAGTTCTAAGGACTAGATCAAGGCTTGTTAGACTCACATACACACCAAGGAAGGTATAACCCTCTTGAAACCTAGACCTTGTTTTGAGTTTTAAGCATGTTCTTGATAGTTTAGATGTTATGATGTTAGTGTTAGTATAAGCATGATTAGTTAATGATTTATATTGATCTAAGTAATATGATGATTATGGTGTTAAAATCAGTGGGTATTGGACTTGTTGAGATGAGAATCATGTGTATAAGTTTTGTGGATGCCCGGTGTGGCTTGGTTGTGTTGTTATGATTTTGGAATGTCCGAGTTATAGCCGTCGTAATGCCCGATTTTCGTTAGCCTTAAGAATTTGTGCATAATCAGTCGCATTAATTTTCTGACCTTGGTGAATAAATGTCATGTCCTTATAGATCTCGAGTCGTAGATCATTTTAGAAAAAGAATCGAAGCAAATGGACTTACGGTTTAGGAGTTATGCTAAAAATCGTAAAAGTGGTTCGAAACTGAGAGTGCGAGTTCGTAATTGAAATTGAACCTCCTTAACATAGTTAATTCAGTGACGAATCTTGGCTATTAAATATTAGAGATCATAAGGAAGGTGTGGGATAAAACCTCACGACAATTAGATCGTTTTTCGATTTATTAAAAATGTTCGAATCGAGGTTAAGTGCGAATGAACCCAAAGAGTATACTTGATGATAACTTTGGAAAGTCAGTTAGACAATGATCAATAAAGTTCGAGGTACAATCTTTTGACCTTAGAACTAATATGGCTTAAGTACCCACCAATTATAAGTGTAATGGCATGCCTTAATAATCGAGCAAGTGTCGGGTCATAACGGCGTTAATAAGTGTCGGGTGAAAACGTGTTTCGAGCTAAGTTAAGTATTTACTTAGCTTTTTAACAGTGTGAAGTAATTGATCTTGAATACTCTGATTGTTTATAGATCATCGAGCCGACCCAGGACACGCTATCCCTACTTGACTACCAGGCAAGTCTTCAATCAATTTGAAGCTGTTGTTGTGATAATATATATGAATTGCTTTTGTTATACATATGCCATTGCATGCATGCTTGCTTTCAGATATTATGTTGTGATACTTGTTCCCTGATTTGATGTTGGCTTATAAGCTAGATATGAGATATATTAGTTATAAGCCGGATATTGTTAAGACCCTTGGTAAAGGGAATTTGAATCTTATTCTTTGAATATAGTCCAGGAGTCAATATTCCTTGATATATGGTGATTATTTCTGAGGAAAATATTTTAAGTAAATATTTCTTCCATTAGTTATTTGATGAATATTATTTGAATATTAATCTGAGGTTATTATTAATTGAATATTATTTCGAATATTATTCATTCCGACTCGATTCCTTGATCAAATATTATTCATTCGGACTCGATTCCTTGATCAAATATTATTCTTTCGGACTCGATTCATTGATCAAATATTATCTTGAATATTCATTCGAACTTGATTCATTTATCAATTGTTATATTGATTATTCATTTGGAGATTATTTATCGAATAAATATTATTTCAAATATTCACTCAAGTTATATTCTTTCTTCAATAAATATTATTTGAATATTCTTTATCCAATAAATATTATCCTGGATATTTATTCGAGGGTTATCTTGAACAATACTTTATATTAAAAATATTCTTCAAATCTCTTTGAGTTAATAAATATTCTTTGAATATTTATTTAATTCTTTTTGAAAATGATTCATTTCGTTCAGATATTATTTTCAACTTTCGGATATTATGGAAATTATTTTCGAGTCGTATTATGATTATTTTATCAAGGAAGGTTCTCCAAATTTCTGTTCTTCATTCGAGCCTATCGTTCAAATAATAAGGGAACCTTACTTGAGAGCTGTTATTTGTTTTGTATGATTGCCCGGTCATAAATATTTTGAAACTATTCTTTTCACTCGCAACTTGGTTGTTGTTCATCGATTGAATCTTTGTGCTACCTCATCATCATCCGAGGGGTAAGACTATTGGAACAAGTCGATATCAGTTAGCAAGCAATAGCTTGGAATATATTGGTGAATTATCCTTTCCAACTAGATACGACTACTTCGTGGAGTCGTATCAACAAGTGTTATACTTGGGGAAAGGGGAACGAACTTTACATTCAGAGTCGTGGATTCTATTTGAACTAGGAGTCGTGTAAGAGGCCGAGTCGCGCCGGTCCATCCCATTTGGCCCAACCGTTGGCCGGGGAGATCTAAAAGGGTGGTAGACAAGTAAATCTACCAGATCCTTCCTTCTACCGGTAGTAAATCTAATTTGAGCTATACATGCTGCGGCTGATCATCGTAGATGGAATAGCGGGCGCGGTGAATACTCCAGCATTAGTTCATTATTCAAGTTCATTTATTTCCTGCAACATTATCATTGTTGGCAGAATTGAACCATGTTTGAAACCAGAACTGCAATATTTCCCTGCAAGTTCCTCTGTTATGATAAATGATAATATCTTGCTTATCTTGACTTAGCAGATATACTTCCACGAAATAAATACTTTGAGTTACCTTGTAACTTCATCTTTTATATTATATTGGCACTTTGTTCATTACTGCGTGGCATATGGTTTCAAAGATATTCTTGAAGCATTATATATTATTGCTGTTCAGTTATATACTTTTGTTGGTGGGCTATGGCTCACCCTTGCTTTATTTATTATATCACAACAACAGCTAGGTTTGATGGCCCGCGCAAGGCGCAATCGGCACAAGAGTATAAGAGCCGTCAGAAAGTTACCCGCTGAGGTCATAGCTACCATTGCTAAAGAGGAAGCTATTGGTAGGCTAGTTGTCAGCATTTGAGTCTAATGTATTTATTGTAAGATATATACAAAGGGATGGCAAAGAGTAAGTATGGGTTAAATTGTAATTCTTTTGGGTTATAAGAACTCAATCATGTGATTAATAATATTAATGATTACTCTGATTTCATCTCTAGGACTATAACGGGTGTGTTGTTGTTGTTGTTTAGGTCACAAGGTTGTAATTTAAATTATGATGGTTTTGTGGATGGAAATTGAGACCGTAACGACCGGATCCCTGACCCCGGATCTGGGGGTGTTACAGAGTTTCTTGTGCCAATTCCAGCTTTCATCACTTTTTTCTTTGCTGTAGAGACATCTAACAATTCCTTTAGATGTATCACTTAAGCTGGCTTCATATATGTTGCCATGTCTTTGACCAATTAGAACAATGTCTCCATTTTGCAAATTCAAGATTTTGCATCCTTCTCTGTCAAAGATTGATTGGTAACCTTTATCACCCAGTTTACTTATGCTTAACAGTGTTTGTTTCAAGCCTTTAACCAGTGCTACGTTTTTTATGATGACATTCCCCAAAACAATTGAGCCATATCCCAGAGTTTCTCCTTTGTTGCCATCTCCAAAAGATATTACTGGGCCAACTTTCCTCTCAAACTTTGTAAGCAGGGACTTCTTTGCAGTCATATGTCCAGAGCATCCACTGTCCAAGATAATTAAATGCTTCTTTCCTGTGCCCTGCAAACAAAAAGTAACTAGTTAGAATTTTTTAGGACCCAACTTTGATTGGATCCTTTCTTACTAGATTTTGAAACAACAGGCTTTGAAGATTTTGCTTTTACTTTACCTATTGCAGAGTCAACCTTAGACTCTAATTTCACAAACTATTTGTGACTAGGAGTTTCAGATTTCAAAGAATAATAGTCATAATACAGTTCATGATATTCTCTACACATGTAAATGGAATGAAGTAAACTACCACAATGATAACAAGCTTTCTGTGGTTGGATTGAATTTTCTGAGTCTTGGGGAATATGGACTCAGTTTTCCAAGAAGGTTTTTGATTGCAGTCTAGGGCCAAATGATTATGATTTCCACACTTATAGCATTTTTTCCTAGGTGCATCAGGTACATTCTTGTAATTATTCTCTTTGTTAATAGTCATAAGCCTTAAGAATAACACTATAATCATGCTTAGCTTTATCAGAACTTAACTTGTATTCTTCCATTTGAATTAACTCGGATTCAAGAAAATTATTTCTATCAACTAATTTATCATTCTTAACCTTAAGTTCATCTCTTTCACAAGTAAGAATTCTAAAATTAGTCATAAGATTCTTAATCTCAGCATGGATAGATCTAATTTCATCAGAATTTAAGCTATCAAATGAATCAAGAGAGTGAAGTGATACCTTAACAGAGGATGGAGAAGTTTTCTTTGGAGATCCAGGTTTGTCTGAAACATTTGCCATCAGTGCAATGTTGTCATAATCCAATTCATCTTCAGAATCACTGGAATCAGCCCAATCCTTCTGTGTGACCATAAGTGCATTACCCTTTCCTGAATTCCTTGGCCTTATCAAGCTTGGCAATTGTACTTTTGCCTTTGTCACTCTTCTTCTCCTCCTTCTTTTGAAAAGGTCCTTTCTCCTGTTGAATCTTCCTTTCTTGAAAGCTTTAGCAAACATAGCAAAGACTTCCTGCATCTCTGATTCAGAATCACCGTTATCAGAGTCTATATCAGTAGTCTCAGACTCAGAACTTTCTTTGCTTTTCTTCTTCCTTGAGTTCTTTTCAGCAGGCTCAACATGTTGTTCCTCTGGAAGCTTCTTTGATTCAGATTGAGCAGTAAGTGCAACAGTCTTCATCTTTCCTTTACTCCTGCTCTTCTTCTGCTGCTTGTCAAGTTCATAAGCTCTCAGTTTTCTATACACTGCCTCTAATGATATCTCATCCAGATCATTAGCTTCCTCAATCGCAGATATCTTCTCATTATAGAAATCAGGCAAAGCTTTCATGAACTTTGTATTCATATCCTCCAAGTCATAATATTTACCATGCATGGCCATCTTATTGATGAGTTTTGTAAACCTATCAAAGGTATCAGTAAGTGACTCACTAGACTTGGATTTAAAGTACTCATACTGTTGTATAAGTAGTGTCCTCATGTTCTTCCTGACAGGCTTAGTTCCTTCATAGTGAACCTTAAGATTGTCCCATATATCCTTAGTAGTTTTACAAGAGAGAACATAGTTAGTGAGAACAGAATCAAGACTGTTGAATAATATGTTTCTCACTTTAGCATCTTTAAGAACATTCTCCTTGTCCTTATCTGACCACTCAGATTTTGGCTTCTCTGCTGTATGTTCTGGAACAACTTGACCATCAGCAGTTGCTTGTCCAACAACCTTTGTTGGGATAAAAGGTCCATCTCTGATTCTGTCAAGATAATTAGGATCTGTTGCTTCCAGATGATGCAACATCTTTACTTCCCATAGAGTATATTCGTTTCTCTTGAGCATAGGAATCTTAGTATTCACATCCTTGTAACCAGACATGATTGCAGATCTTTATGATTATTCGAAATCAACCTGCTCTGATACCAATTGTTAACTCGAATAACTTGTAGAAGGGGGGGTTAAATACAAGTTATATAATCGTGTCTGATTTTTGCTTGATTAGATAAACAAGAATAAACGAATGAATCAAACTGTTTGTATTAATAAGATCAAATACAAACTCTACCAAAGGTGTACAAATACCTTTAGCAGCTGTTGACAATACAAATCTCTCTCTCTGTTTGTTTCGAACTTTCGAATACAAACCTTATACAGAGCTACGCACACGAACTCAATTGCTAAAACTCACGTCCTCTTTTTTTTACAATGATATAGAGAGAGTATTTATAATGCTACCTATCAACTAATCACAGAAAGATAATCTATACATGCCAATGTTCTGCCGTCCAGTTGATAGTTTCCATCAATAGAAAATTCTTTCCTTCATAAAATCTTCTTGCTTGTTCCTCAAACAAAGATCCTGTTTTATAGCACTTGCCAGTTTCTGTAGCATCCGTAATGACATCATCAGTAACACGACTGATATCAGGATTCCTTCTTGCATCAGGATCTGACCATTCCATCAGTACTTGATCAGTATTTGACTTGACATATCAGGATTCGATCTCAGTTCCTGACATGTAGTATTTGATGCACTGTTCCTGACTTAATTCTACAGATTACTGTCTTACACATATCTCCTGTACAAAGTGCTAAATCCTTTGTAAATTAGGATATACAAGAAGTATAAGTAAAATTCTATTCTTAACATCACAACTCATGAATTATTTCTAACAATATTCATTATATCTCTTAGATCAATAAGCTAATTACATAATCATGCTTATAATACACCATTTCGTAACTAATCTCAAATTCATCCAATAATCATCAAAACTTAAACTAAGATCTAGGGTTTCATGAGTTCCATACCTTCCTTGATGTATGTAAGACCTTACTAAGCCTTGAATAATCCTCATAATACCTTAACAAAGCTTGGATCATCAAAAGGAATCAAGAAAATCAAAGTTAGTTCTTGGAAGTTACTATTCACTCTAAACATGTAAAAATCATAGAAATTCGAAAAATAAGAGTTTGGCTCTCAAATGTTTACCACATCTTGGGCTCCTCATAAGCTTTGTTGTACGCTATAGATCACCAAAAATAAAGCTTCCTAGCTATGGTTTTGATCCTGCTTTTCCCGCTGGACAGAAACTACCAAGAACAGGCAGGTTGGTTTCTTCAACTTCGGGAGGAGATTTGACTAGGCTATACTCATTATATTGCCATGAAATTTTGAACAAATGTTACCCATGGAGTGGAGAAGCTATGGTTAAAATTTGGTGATTTTTAAAGCTCTAGATTGTGAGATATGAATTTTTCTTTAGACTTGGTTTTGTTGGGCAGTTTTGAAGAAATGGAGAGAATGGAGTTTTGCTTGTGTTTTTGTATTGTAAAATGACTTAATACATGTAATATAATGATTCATCTTCTCCTTTTTGTGTTGTTGGAAATCTATTGGTCCACATGTCACCAATCTATTTGTCTACTTGTTGGCACCACATTACGCATTCTCTTTTTGGTACAAATTCAATTACACCACTCCTTTGTTAGTTGACTTATATGTAAGTCACTTGTATTTTTCTTTTTCCACCACTTACACATGCTCATCTCTTGGTCGTTTATTTGTTTCCTTGCCTGGTTATTACTCATTTCCTTTGATCGTTCGAAGGAATATCTCAAATATTTCTCGTTAAGGTTTTACCGGAAACCTTCTTAATACTTATACTAATATCTTTAATCCTCCCTTATAATCCTTGAATTTAAATCCCATAAATCTTATTAATAAATCCTTAAGTCATTCAGTGTCCAGGGAAATCTCGGAGAAAATAAAAGTGCTATTTTTCTGAATCCGACATCGTTTACATACACTTATCTCGCCCCTGGATCATGAATACGAACTCAGAAATCCGTTCTGAATACTTCTATATAGCGTCGTCTGATAATACTCTCATTTCCACCAAAAAACTATTCATCACTTATTCTTTCTTTATTCCTTATATTTAGAAAAATGTCCTTGTCCTCTTTCGAGCGTTCCTTAACACTTTCACGGAACCACTGGACTAATAACAAATATCGATTTGGATGACATGAGAATAATTCTCCTATTTGGAATTACAATATCTTAGTTTCCTAGGAGTTAGATTTTTCTTATCGATGTTGCCAACCACTAGCATTCTTCATGGCCTATAAACATTGAAATCTGAATCCATTCCATATTCGTTCATTAGAACCGTTGTTACATCGTAGTCGTAACCACTATTCATTTCTACATTAATACATAATAAAAGTTTTAATTCTACCAAAAATCTGGGTTCTTACAGTCTCCCCTCCTTAAAAGGATTCCGTCCCGGAATCAGTTTGAGAACAAATGGGGTACTTTTCCAGCATCGGGCTTTCCAACTCCCAAGTTGATTCTTCCACATTGTGGTTCTGCCACAAGACTCTGATTAGCTTGATGACCTTGTTTCGGAGCACTTGCTCTTTCCGATCTATGATTTCCACAGGCAGCTCCACGTAGGTTAGGTCTGGTTGCATGTCTACGTGCTTGTATTCTACTAGATACTTAGCATCAGGATTGTATTTCCTCAACATCGAAACATGAAACACATTGTGCACTTGTTGCAGATTAGGGGGGGTAATGTTAGTCCGTAAGCTATTTCCCCGATCCATCCGTAATCATTCCAATCCTTTTACAGCACATCTTACCAATGTTACAATACTCCCTTTATCCTTTTTCATTAGCTTTTCTACTTTTCGTACAACACACTATCCGGGTTATGCTCTTACCCAATCATATATTATTACCCTTATTGGTATCTTTAGTGACTTTGGTATCACTATCGCACTGCGAACTCGGAGATAACCTCGCTCGTACTATGCATTTTCTGATCGCTTTAATCTTCGCAATCTCGAACAATATATAGAAATAGAAGAATTTATTAAGAGTTCCCTATGATCAATGAACATTCGTCCTATTGCATAGTTAGTACAGAAGGTGGCCAGCCTTTAGTACTTGACAAGAAATTTAGACAAGTTATGGTATTCCACTTAGACTTCTATCACGTAGACAGGTAGTCATGTAGCAGTACCGCCCCTCCTTAAATGGTTGTTCTTCTCAATTCAAAAGAAGATGAATAAGAGGGAAGAAAAGAAGAGAATTTCAAAGAATTATAGAAAATTTTCATGATTGCCAAATATCATACTTAGAATTTACCTCTGAACTATAGAGGTTTATCGGAGAAGAAAGTAATCGTATTCACATCAAATACTACTTCCTCGTAATCTCACATGTCAACATGTCCTTGCTGCTATTTCCATCATCCTATGGACCTATTCTCTTGTTCGATCTTAACATCACTCACTTTTGGAAAAATCTTTCAACCTCTCAGGTTAAATCTTGGATTTCTCGCTTGACATCATTGTTTCTGGCATTCCACGCCACGCCACTAGCTTTTTAACATTCATAGTACTAACACTATCAGGTTGTCATTCAGAGAGCTCGTTAAAAAACCCTTTCATCAATCCATTCATAACCTTCTTTGCTTCACATTCCATAATTACTTCCTAATCTTTTCTTTATCAATCACATCCTTCTCATTATCAGATTCCTATTCACTTCTGTTATTTAACTCCACCGTCATCTCATTATCGAGACACCCATCACCTTTATTTAATAACGTCACATTCGTGGTATTAAACCGATCTATTCCAACCGATCTATTCCAAATTTCCTCAAATTTTCCAAACTTAACAGGAGTTAATCTTTATGTCATTTATGCTTTCAATTTCAGCTTTTCTAGCATCATTGCTGGGGTTTCTCACGAGTCCGCATATCCAACTCCCTTATTGATCCTCAACTCTATTTCCTTTATATCAACCATCTTGTTTCTATTTCAACTATAACCTCCTTATGAGCCCTCAGAGAATTCTCATTTATTTCAAACATCATATCATTCCAATTTATATACTCCGAAATAAATCTTGCCGATTTCTTTAACTTAGATCTAATATAATTTATTCCTGCCAAACTTGCCTCTTAGCATTATGAATCTCCAACCTCATATTCTCTATCTTGTTTGCGCAAAATTCACCAACATAAACTTGCTTGTCATTCAACAACATGCCATTTAGCTCATCAATAGCAGCACTATCTTTGTCTTTGCGTTTTCATCGCATTTCCTAGAAGATTCACCACTACATTAATGTAGCCCTTTGTTGAATCACCATCATTTTTCGTTTACGTAGCGCTTTAATAGTTAACCATAAATCAATCTCGTATCGTGGTCCTGGTTTACCTCAATTAGGACCTTCTAAGGTATGTAATATGCTTAGGACGACATCAGGAATCAAATGTTTACTTAAACTATTCTTATGGTTGCTTCTTGCACAATCATCAGAAGGAATGTAAATCCTCCATCACATTATGACCTTCAAGGTTTTCCTCAATTTCATTCTATCTCTTTGGTATAAGCATTCATAATTACTCCTTTATACATAAAGTGGCGGCCACCTCATTGGCCTTTCCTGCTAATAATAATTCTTCGCAATCAATGTTTACTAGGTCTATTCCAACTTAAATTTTTCTATCTCATTCCCATCACTGTTGGGTGAAAGCATTCTCCCTTAAACTCTGCCGAAGGAGAGAAAATATAGATCAGTCTTTTTCCATGAGTCATTGCTCCCACCTTTTCGTGTGGACGTTATCACAACTACTCCCAATCATACCTAGGATATTTCTTTTCTTAGTTCTTCCTTGTTTTAGGATAATCTCAACCTTTATTGGTTCAATCCATAACTCCTCATGGTTTCACACATGCCTCATCTGGCATTATTAGTATTATCATGTCATACATTTCCTACCAAACTTCCATCCTGAAACTCAGAATATTAACTTTCTCTTTGTAAAATTTCTTAGGTCATCCTCACTATTGCTCTTGTATTTTCTGGGTACAGGGTATATCAAACATCATTAATCAATCCTATAACAGTTCTCTCTATGTACTTTTCGAAACTCCTTTAAATAAATCCTTAAAGGTAGTTGTTGCCTTAGTCAATCCAACTTATATCATCCAAATTCATAATGTCTTTATTAGGGTAATGCCATCCTTCCTTCATTTCCAAGGTTCATCCTAATTTACGGATATTCTATCCACAATTCGATTTTCAAGAAATACTTCCGTCCTTTAATTGATAATCAAACCCTATATTCTTGATAAGGGTCTCTTTCCAATCATTCTCATCTTGATAATCTATAGGTAGTTTAACGCTAACCTCTTCTTTCAAACGGATGCCAGTCTACATGGCCTTCTAAAGGCAGCGTATGTCTATCTATCTTAAAGAATTTGGTAATGGTAGCAAGGATGTTCTGGAAGATAATGGTCGAGTTCAACGTGAATCTCTTAATACCTATTGGTTTAATAAAAAAATATTAGCCTCATGCAAAATTTCCTTATTACTCAACCGATCTATTCCAAATTTCCTCAAATTTTCCAAAATTAACAGGAGTTAATCTTTATGTCATTTATGCTTTCAATTTCAACTTTTCTAGCATCATTGCTGGGGTTTCTCACGAGTCCGCATATCCAACTCCCTTATTGATCCTCAACTCTATTTCCTTTATATCAACCATCTTGTTTCTATTTCCACTATAACCTCCTTATGATCCCTCATAGAATTCTCATTTATTTCAAACATCATATCATTCCAAATTATATACTCCGAAATAAATCTTGCCGATTTCTTTAACTTAGATCTAATATAATTTATTCCTGCCAAACTTGCCTCTTAGCATTATGAATCTCCAACCTCATATTCTCTATCTTGTTTCCCCAAAATTCACCAATATAAACTTGCTTGTCATTCAGCAACATGCCATTTAGCTTATCAATAGCAGCACTATCTTTATCTTTGCATTTTCATCGCATTTCTTAGAAGAATCACCACTACATTAATGTAGCCCTTTGTTGAATCACCATCATTTTTCGTTTACGTAGCGCTTTAATAGTTAACCTTAAATCAATCTCGTATCGTGGTCCTGGTTTACCTCAATTAGGACCTTCTAAGGTATGTAATATGCTTAGGACGACATCAGGAATCAAATGTTTACTTAAACTATTCTTATGGTTGCTTCTTACACAATCATCAGAAGGAATGTAAATCCTCCATCACATTATGACCTTCAAGGTTTTCCAAGATTTCATTCTTTCTCTTTGGTATAAGCATTCATAATTACTCCTTTATACATAAAGTGTCGGCCACCTCATTGGCCTTTCCTGATAATAATAATTCTTCGCAATCAATGTTTTCTGGGTCTGTTCCAACTTAAATTTTTCTATCTCATTCCCATCACTGTTGGGTGAAAGCATTCTCCCTTAAACTCTGCTGAAGGAGAGAAAATATAGATCAGTCTTTTTCCATGAGTCATTGCTCCCACCTTTTCATGTGGACGTTATCACAACTACTCCCAATCATACCTAGGATATTTCTTTTCTTAGTTCTTTCTTGTTTTAGGATAATCTCAACCTTTATTGGTTCAATCCATAACTCCTCATGGTTTCACACATGCCTCATCTAGCATTATTAGTATTATCATGTCATACATTTCCTACCAAACTTCCATCCTGAAACTCAGAATATTAACTTTCTCTTTGTAAAATTTCTTAGGTCATCCTCACCATTACTCCTGTATTTTCTGGGTATAGGGTATATCAAACATCATTAATCAATCCTATAATAGTTCTCTCTATGTACTTTTCGAAACTCCTTTAAATAAATCCTTAAAGGTCGTTGTTGCCTTAGTCAATCCAACTTATATCATCCAAATTCATAATGTCTTTATTAGGGTAATGCCATCCTTCGTGCATTTCCAAGGTTCATCCTAATTTACGGATATTCTATCCACAATTCGATTTTCAAGAAATACTTGCGTCCTTTAATTGACAATCAAACCCTATATTCTTGATAAGGGTCTCTTTCCAATCATTCTCATCTTGATAATCTATAGGTAGTTTAACGCTAACCTCTTCTTTCAAACGGATGCCAGTCTACATGGCCTTCCAAAGACAACGTATGTCTATCTATCTTAAAGAATTTGATAATGGTAGCAAGGATGTTCTGGAAGATATTGGTCGAGTTCAACGTGAATCTCTTAGTACCTATTGGTTTAATCAAAAATATTAGCCTCGGGCAAAATTTCTGTATCATACTGAACAACCTTTGACCATCTTTATATACTTAGATCGATCATTTACCTTAGTCTTGATGCACCCGTGGTATTTCTAAAATCCTGTCATCATGTATCTCAATTCACTTCCCTTCTCTTTCTAGTTCATAAACTAGTTAATCATATACACATGCATCACTTCACTTTACATCCAAAAGCTCTCGCGGTCGGTGCTTGGATAAAAGCAACCCCCGCTTTGTCCTGACATTGCTGGTTTAGTCACTTAATAATCCTTTGTGACATGGCTCCAACTGGCCATACTAGAATATGTGAGTTTAGGGGTTAGCATATAGCATTACTTTCCTAGCAATAGCTGGCAGGGTATCTCCCTCGTCCATAGCGAATCTAATTTATCTGGGATAGGCTACGCTTATCAATATGCTTTTTCCCACGTGCTACACAAGCCTTACACTTTTGGCATATAGCCTTTTCATTTAAGTCAATCCCGGAGTTTCTCAGTCCGTTTTGGTCCATAGCTACCTTACCCCATCCACAAGGTTCGATCTAGTTTCCACTCTCTTTAGTGACGTCCTCTAATAATCAGAAAGACAAGGTTTGCCACATTGTTGTTGAATTTCTTTCTAGAATCGGGGAAATCTTGTTCAATCTTTTCACCCACTGGTAACACTAAGAAGATCCATTTCGAAACCCGAAGAAAAGTTCTAGGAACATCCAAGCAGGTCGAACCATAAGCATTTGTAGTAATGGAATAATTGACATAACGTGGGAAGTTTAATCACTGCAAAGGAACCAATATATACATCCATAGAAGGAAATCAAAAATTTCCAAACTAAAACATGCCACATCTCCCTGATACATATTCGTCCTAATAGTCGATACTACCAAATGTCAGTCTACCTAACTACTAGTCTCAGAAGGAACACTACCGTCGGAGTTAGTCGTTCCACAAAATTGGCACTACCAAGGCCATTCGAATCTGGTGAATCGTGCTATCCGAACGCATCCGCAATTACTCTATCGTGCTGTATAAGCACACCACCTATTCCTGTATGAGGTACATCATAATATATCACAAAGTTTTCCTTTTTCCATTAGGCAACGCCAATGCTGGGTCGTCACAAATTTCACCTTTAGCTCCAGGGAGATTTTTTCACATTTTTCTGTTCATTCACACTTCTCAGTCTTATAAATAAGTCGGGTTACGGAACTGCAATCTTTGTAAGGTCCTGAACAAATCTTTGGTAATACCTTGTGAATCTTATGAAATTTCTCACTTTTGTTAGTGTGGTTGGTCTTCCCTAATTGAAACTGCCCGTACTTCGACGGGGTCAACCAACACTACTCACTATTGCTCGCACGTCTTAATAACTGAACTTCATTTGGCCAAGATTCATTCCTCGAGATCTTGGCAACCCTTGCTCCTCCAAGTTTCATCTAAAATATTCTCAATTACCTCTTAACCGCTGATCGCCTTACTTGATCCATTTATGGTTCAGTGTCGAAATAAACTTAAGGTAACTACTATAATCCATTCAAGGAAAAGAAAGAATTTAATATTCCTCTAAATCACATGCATCTAATGTTTCTGGTTCCTCATATCACTGAGTTGAACTAAACCTATACTTGGTTCTTGACAATAGTCTCATTACTAGTTTACCATAGACTCACTGGTCTCTTCCTCGTGTAGGTTCTGAGATCATCATCTCACTTACTACTTCCTTATATAATTTTATCCAATCATGCCATCACTTTCCAATGCCTTTACTTTCTAAGTTGATCCATTCATAAAATGGACATTTCTCTGAACCAAACCACCTCATCAATCTCAATTTGACTTCATAAATTATGAAATCTGCCTTCTCATGGCGAATTATCATTGAAAATATTCATAATAATTCATTAATCAAATGTTATGACACTTGCTGCCTCTATCTCAACTGCTCCTGGAGACTCTGCTCCCGTCCTATATCCATGTCTTAGATAATCCTGCATCATTCTAACTCTTTTCTCATTAATCTGAAATTCTTTAAGGATTCTTATCTATCCCCATATAAGATCTCAAGCAATTCTTCCAATTCGTCTTGCTTGCTGGTACTACATCCGGTAGTCCGGCTATGAGTCTAATATGCATCTTTAGATTTCTTATTAATATCTCGGTTCTTTACGCTCACTTTTCTGAGCACTATACCTTAACTCTTACAACCTCTCTCTGGCTACAACCCTTATTTTCCTCAAGGGTAACTCCTTATCCTTAACAGGATTCTCCTCATTAGCTGAACCCTCCTCCGGGTTCTCCGTAGGGTATTCTATCGAATCAACAAGCCGATCGCCAGCATATAATAAAGCATCACCGTGCTACTGCTCGTACGCTCAAGGTCCGTCGCCTTACAAGTCGACACGAGAACGAGCTAAGTTACTATCATGATACTTAAAAGTTCCCATAAGGGTTTTATATGTCAGTACTACATTAAGTAGTCCGACTATGAACTTGGAAAGAGTTCTTATTATATTAGTGAATTTATCGTTTTAACGTCGCGTCATCTCTAGGGTTTATAACGTAACGCTCTGATACCATTTCCGTAACACCCCCAGATCCGGGGTCAAAGATCTGGTCGTTACGGTCTCAATTTCCATCCACAAAACCAACATAAATTAAATTACAACCTTATGACCCAAAACACCACATAAAACACATCCGTTATAGTCCTAGAGATAAAATCAGAGTAATTACCAAATATTATTAATCACAAGATTGAGTTCTTACAACCCAAAAGATTTACACTTTAACCATTACATACTCTTTGCCATCCATTTGTATGTGTCATATAATAGATACATTTGATACTCAAGTGCTAACAACTAGCCTACCAATAGCTTCCTCTTCAGCAATGGTAGCTATGACCTCAGCGGTTAACCCTTAGACTATAACGCCTTAGAAAATTCGTAATTATAAATATTATTATTTAATATTAAATGTGGATTATATGGTGTGAATTTTTTAATTTTTTTTAAAAAGGTTAAATATACGTGACATCATATTTACATGATAATTTGTGTGTGCTGGATGAGTCCGTGTATTTTTATTTGTATTTCTGATGATGAAAATATATTAAATTATGCATTATTGCTCTTTTGAGAATTTTATAAAATCATTATAGTTATTAAAAATCACGAAATCTTTTGTAATATTATCTTTGTATATTTATCTAGTTTTTAAAATTATTGGGAGAATTATTTTGGGTGGTTAAGTATTTTACGATGATTTTAAGATTTTTCATTGCATTTAAAGGATTTTATTTTGTAAAATTCATATTTAATTCATTTTTTATTCTAAAAATATTTTAAAAATATGTGGGTGTTTGTAATTTTGCACTCTTTTATTTTAGAAGTGAAAAGTTTAATTTTTCATAATTTTCCTGTTTAATTTCGAATTATTAAGAGTTGTTTAATTTAATTAAAATAGTTTCCAACATTTTGAAATTTCCAAAATCATCTCTTACACCCTTAAATCATCTGTATCTTTCCCCAATTCACTGGGTTCTTCTAGAATTTTCCCGAGCCCACATCTCTCGATACTCTCTCTAGCTCTCATTTCTCTCTCTCCCAATCTCTCTCCCATATCTCTCTCGCTAAACATCTCTCTCCCTCTTACCCTTCTTCCTCATATTTCTACAAATATGAGTGACGTGTGTGCGCGCGCTGGTGGTGTACCTATATACTACCGCGTGTGTGTATGTTTGGGGGTTCCAGGTGTTTTTGCTTCGCAGTGTGGACTGCTCTATTTCTGTCAATCTCTCGAACTTTCTCGAGTTCTCTCCCCATCTCTCACTCTCGAAGACTCTCATCTCCCTCTCTGGCCCTTGTAAGCTGCGATTTCAGTGGGTAGTTTATGCTTGCTGCGAATAAAATCTCATTCTCTAACTCTGTTCTCCCCTGTGTTGCTGTTGCCGTGTAAATTGGGGGTTTCCGTTATGTTGTTAAATTGTGGTGCCATATGTGGCTATGTGTTGTGTTCATGTGTTTTGTGGTATGAGGTTATGTGTGTAAGCTGGGCATTGCTGTGTGTTTCTCCCTTGTCCGTCATCATCTCTGTACGGTGTGTGCGTATTCGAGGTCGTGTGTCTGTATTGTGGTAACTGTGAGGTGAAAATTGTGTTTGTTGATGTAAGAACCCAGAATTTGGGAAAAATTAAAACTTTTTATTATGTATTGATGTAAGAGTGAACAGTGGTTACAACTGCCATGTAATACTGGTTTTAAGGAATGAATGATGAAAGGATATAGATTCCAAGGATATATGTCCTGAAGGATGCTATTGGGTGATAACTTAGATTAGAATAATCTATCTCCTAGAATGTTAAGATAAGATTCCCTAGAGAGGAATAGATACCCTCGTGTCATCCAGATCGATATCGGTTACAAGTACGGAGGTTCCATGAAAGAGTTAAGGAACGCTCGAGGAAGCACAAAGATATTTTCTAAGTACCAGGACTAAAAAGAGAATAAGTGATGAATAGTGTTTTTTATGGAAATAAGAATATTATGAGACGACACTATATAGAAGTACCCGGAATGAATTTCTGGGTTCGTATTAGTGATCCGAGGGGAAAATAAGTGTATGTAAAAGCTGTCGGATTCAGAAAAATATCACTTTTATTTTCTCTGAGAATTCTCTGGACACTGCCAGACTTAAGGATTTATTAAAGGTATTTAAGGAATTTAAATTCGAGAAGTATTAAGTAAGATGGAGAATGGTATTCTAATTACTAAGAAGGTTTCCGGTAAAACCCTAACTAGAAATCTTTGAGATATTCCTACAAACGATCAATTAAATTGAGCAATAACCGGACAAAAGAGCAAGCAAAGAATCAAGATGCATACATGTGCAATTGGTGGAAAAAGAAGAACCTAAGTGGCATACTTGTAAGTCAACTACAACTAGGATGATTCTTTAGCATTTAACCAAAAATGGACTTGCTTAATATGGAGCCAACACATGGTCCAATAAGAAGCCAACAAGTGGCACCAATAGATTGCCAACAACACATTAAAAAGAGATGCATCCAAGTATATACATAAAGATACATGCATTTAGCCATTTTACACATCAAAAACAACAAAACAAAACAACATTTTCTCTCCATTTCTTCCATAAAAAAATCTGCCCATTCTTAGCTAATTGGAAGTCCAACTTCCAACCATCACTTGTTCTTCAAATTTTTATGGTAAGTACTACATATCATGGTGATGATCTCCTAGAAATTTCAGCTTCAAATTCATCTTTTTCCATTTTCAAATAAATCATCAAAGTACGGATGAATAGTAACTTTTATGAACTAATCTTGATTTCTTGAATTCTTATGGTGGATCTAGCAACTCTAAGGCCACACAAGGATAGATCAAGTCTTAGTGAGGCTCTAGGACACTCCAAGGAAGGTAATCATCACTTGAAACCCTAGGTCTTACTTTAAGATTTGTTAAGTTCTTGATGGATTTAGTGTAAGTGATGTAGTAGTATGATTATAAGCATGATTATGAAGTTTGTTAGTGGATCTAAACATGATTGTGATATGTTGGTCAAGATGATGTTCTTGGACAGTAGGAGATTTATACTATGTGTATAACTTGTATTGATGCCCGATGTGGCTTGGTATTGACGACATGATTTTCGGAACGTTTGATATATAGCCGTTATAATGACGAAATTTTGTTAGCACTTAAAATCCGTTTTTGACAGTAAGATTGAACCTCTGATCTTGATGAATAATTAACCCAACCTTATAGATCTCGAGCCATAGATCATTTTGGAAAAAGAATCGAAACATTCTGACTTACGGTTTAGGAGTTATGATTAAATTCGTAAAAGTGGTTCGAAACCGAGAATGCAAATTTGTAATTGAAATTGAACCGTGTAAAATAAGTATCGCAGTGGCAAATCTTGGTAATTAAATATTAGAGATCATAAGGGTGGTGTGAAAGAAGACCTCGTATTAAAAAGATCGTTTTTCGATTTTATAAAAATGTTCGAACCAAGGTTAAGTACGAAAGTACCCCTAAAGAGTATACTTGGATATAACTACGGTAAACCACTTAGCAAACGATCGATAAATCTCGAGGTATAATCTTTCGACTTTAAAACTTTTACAAATCGAATGCTTACCATATGTAAGGGTAATGACATGCTTTATTAACGAACAAGTGTCGGATGATAAAAGCAATAATAAGAGTGAATTAGAGGGGTATAACGAAACGACTTGAAAACGTGTTTCGATTTGAGTTAAGTTTATACTTAACCTTTGAAAGGAGTTAAGTGATTAATCCCGAATGCCTTGGCTATTTATAGATCATCAGGCTGACCCGGGACACGCTACCACTACCCCTACCCGTACTTGATTTCCAGGCAAGTTTCAAATCCTTCTTTAAGGCTGTTGTTGTGAATATATATATATATATATATATATATATATATATATATATATATATATATATATATATATATATATATATATATGTTTCTGTTACAGTACATATGCCATAGCATGCATGCCTACTTTAAAAGTCATATTGATATACTTGTTCCCTGATTTATTGTTGGCTTATAAGCTAGATAGATATATATCAGTTATAAGCCGGAAATTATTTAGACCCTTAATCGAAGGGCAGTGAATCTCATTCTTTGATTATAGACCGGGAGTCGTTATTTCTTGATATATATAGATATTATTTTCAGAGGAAAATAATTAAGTAAATATTTCCCATTTATTATCCGGTGAATATTATTGAGATATTCCTTTGAGATCATTTGATAAATATTATTCGGGTTATTCATCAGATATTTATTTATTCGATGAACATTATCTTTAATGTTCATCTAAAGCCGATTTAATATTCGAAATATTATTTCGAACCCTCAGTTAAGTTATTCACTTAGAGAATATTCATTCTTATTTCTTCGATAAATATTATCTTGAATATTCATTCGAGTCTATTTATTTAATGAATATTATTTTAATATTCATTCGAGCCTTATTTATTTAAATGAATATTATTTCGAATATTCATTCATCTCTATTTATTTTATAAATATTAGTTGAGCATTGATTCGAACTCCAGTTATTCGATAAATATTATCTTCGACGTTCATTTAAAGTCAATTCTATTATTGAACATAATTTTAAATATTCATTCGATAATCATTTCTTCGATAAATATTATTAAGTCGAATATTCATTATTTGTTTGATGAATATTGTCTCAAATATTCAGTCGATAATTATTTCATCAACAAGTATCATTCTTAAGTTGAATATTCATTATTTATTCAATGAATATTATTTCAGATGTTCATTTGACGATTATTTCATCAATAAATACCATTATTATCAATTTGAATATTCATTATTCGTTCAATGAATATTATCCTGAATATTTATTCAAAGATTATTCCGAGCAACACTTTTCCAATATCTGTGACTTAATAAATATTCTTGGAATATTTATTTAATTCTTCTGACTCGTTTCGAAAATGATTTACTTCATTCACATAGTATCATCGACCTTCGAACATTATATAAATTATTATAGAGTCTTATTAATATTATTATATTATCAAGGAAGGTTCTCAGTGATTCCATTCTTCCTTCGATTCTATTGTAAGGGAACCCTACTTGAGAAATGTTATTTATCTTGTGACTGCCCGGTCATAAATTATTCGCTTCACTCGCAACTTGGTTGCTATTATTCATGGTATTATGTGTACCCACTCATTATTCGAGGGGTAAGAATGTTGGAACAAGTCAGTATCCATTAACAAGCAACAGCTTGGGAAATATTGGTAAATTTTCCTTTCCATTTAGATATGACTACCTTGTGGAGTCTTATCAACAAGTATTATACTTGGGGAAAGGGGGACGAACTTTACGTTTCAAAGTTATGGATGTGGAATGAACTAGGAGATGCGTAAGTGACCCAGTGGCGCCGGTCCAGCAAATGGCCCAACCGTTGGCCGAGGGGGTTCCAGAGGGCGGTAGACAAGTAAATCCATCGGTGCTTCCTTTTACATGTAGTAAACAAGAGGTGGGGAGCATAACATGCGACTGATCATCGTGTATATGCTATGTCTCCTGGCGCGTCAAACTCCAGTATTAGTTCATCACTCAATGTTGGAAGTTTTCTGCAACATCATCATAGTTGGCAGAGTTGAAAAGTATTTCAAACTGGAATTGCAATATCTTTCTTGCAAGTTCCTATTTTATGAAAATGATGCTATCTTGCTTATTTTGGCATAGCATATGCTTCCACGAAATATATACCTATTGAGTTCCCTGTAACTTCATCGTTTATATTGATTTGGCACCATTTTCGGTTATGCATGGCATATGGTTTCAAAATATATCTTTGAACTGTCATATATATTACTGTTCAGTTATATTCTTGTTGGTGGGCTATTGCTCACCCTTGCTTTATTATTTATATCACAACAACATTGAGATCAGATGGCCGCACAAGGTGCACTTGGTGCGAGCAGGTGTCAGCCGTCAGAGGATTCACCGCTGAGATCGTAGCTACCATTGCTGAAGAGTAAGCTATTGGAAGGCTAGTTGTTAGCATTTGAATATCAAATGTATTTATTATATGACATATACAAATGGATGGCAAAGAGTAAGTAATGTATATATTGTAATTCTTTGGGTTGTAAGAACTCAACTGTGTGATTAATAAATTTGGTTACTTTGATTACATCTCTGGGACTATAACGTGTGTGTTCTATATTATTGTTTGGGTCACAAGGTTGTTATTCAGTTTATATTGATTTTATGGATGGAAATTGAGACCGTAACGACCAGATCCCGGACCCCGGATCTGGGGGTGTTACAGAAATGGTATCAGAGAGAGCGTTATAAATCCCAGAGATGACGTGACGTTAAAACAATAAATTCATTAAGATAATAATAACTCTTGCCAAGTTCATAGTCAGACTACATAATGTAGTATTGACATATAAAACCCTTATGGGAACCCTAAAGTATCATGATAGTAACTTAGCTCGTTCTTGAATCGATTAGTAAGGCGACAGACCTTGGGGATTACGAGCAGTAACATAATGATGCTTGTTTTGATGTTGAAGATCGGATGGTGGATTCGATAGAGCACCCTACTGAGGACCCGGTTGAGGTCCCAGCAGAGGAAGGAAATATTGATAAGTATAAGGAGTTTACACTTCAGGAAATGAGGGCTACAGCCAAAGAGACTGTAAGAGTTAAGGTATAGTGCTCATAAAAGTGAGCATAAAGAACTGAGATATTATTAAGAGAACTAAAGATGCGTATTGGATTCATAGCTGGACTGCTAGATGAAGTACCAGCAGGTAGGATGGATTTGAGGAATTACTTGAGATCCTATATGGGGATAGATTAAAATCCTTAGAGACCTTTAGATTAATGAGGAAAGAGATAGAGTGGTACATGATTATCAAAGACAACAATAGAGGACAAGGAGCAGAGTCTCCAGGAGCAGTTAAGATAGAGGCAGCAAGTGCCATATCAGGTGATAAATGAATTAGTGTGAATATTGTAATGATAATTCACCATGAGAAGGCAGATTTCATAAGTGATAATTTGTAAAGTCAAACTTAGATTGATAAGGTGGTTGGGTTCAAGGAAATGTCCATTTTATGAATGGATCAACTTAGAAAATAAAGACATTGAAAGGTGATGGCATGATTGAATAAAGTATATAAGGAAGTAGTAAGCGAGACAAGGATCTCAGAACCTACAAGAGGAGAAGACCAATGAGTCTGTGATAAACTAGTAATAAGGCTATCGTCAGGAACCAAGTAAAGTCTAGTTCAATTCAGTGGAATGATGGACCAGAAACATTAGATGCATGTGATTTAAAGGAATAGTAAATTCCTTCTTTTCCTTGAATGGATTATGGTAGTTACCTTAAGTTTATTTTGACACTGAATCATAAATGGATTGAGTAAGGCAAGCAGTGGTTGAGATGAAATTGAGAATGCTTTTAAATGAAACCTGAATGAACAAGTGTAGGCCATGTTCTCGAAGTGAGAGTTTTGGCAAAATAAAGTCCAGACAGCAGGACATATGATTAGTAGGAAGTAGTGATTGATTGACCCCACCAAATTAAAGACAGTTTCAAATGGAGATTGGCCAACCACACCGACAAAGGTGATAAATTTCATAAGATTTACAAGGTATTACCAAAGATTTGCTCAGGACTATACAAAGAGTGCAGTCCCGTAACCCGACTTATTGGTAAGACTAAAAGTTTGAATGGACAAGATAAATGGGGGAAAATCTCCCTGGAGTTAAAGATAAAAACTGATGACGACCCAGCATTGGCGTTACCTAATGGAAGAAGGAAAATTTTGGAATATATTAGGATGCACCTCATACAGGTTTAGGTGTTGTGCTTGTGCAACAGGACAACATAATTTTCGAACACAATTGGACAACACGGTTCACCAGATTCGGATGACCTTGGTAGTGCAAATTCTGGGAAGCGACTGACCCCGATGGTAGTGTTCCTTCCGAGACTAGTTATTAAGTAGACTGGTATTCGGTAGTATCGACTATTAGGACAAACATGTATCGGGGAGGTATGGCATGTTTAGTTTGAAACTTTTGATTCCCCTTCTAGGGAAGATGTATATTTGGTTTCCTTCTAATGGTTAAACTCCCAACTTTATGTCAATCATTTTGCTACTGTAACTGTTTATGGTTCGACCAGCTCGGATGTTCATAGAAATATTCTTTGGGTATCGAAATTGATTTTCTTAATGTAACCAGTGGGTGGATAGATTGACTGAAATTTCCCTAATCCTGGAAAGGAATTAGACAAAATTTGGCAAACCTTGTCTTTCTGATTATCTGAATACATCACTGAGGAGAGTGGAAACTGAAGCAAACCCTATGAATTGGGTAAGGTATCCGCTATACGGATTGGTAGATAGATCCCGATTATTACGATTGATTCTAGAAATAAACTAATGAAGATAAGATTGGATGGTAAAAAGGGAAATGTAATCAAGGAACAAGCCGGACTAAGAAAGTTCGGGATGGACTTAAATGAAAAAGTTGTCATGCCAGAAATGTTAAGCTTTTGTGGCACATGAAATTGATAAGAGTAACTAGAAGAATAAAAGAAAAGGGAAGGTGACCGGAGATGGCACCGAGAAGTCGATTGAGACTTATATGGAGTGAAGTTTTGAAAAGATCAAAAGGTATCAAAGTAGAAGGCACTATGCCAGCAATTGCTAGAAAAGTAATGCTATTAGCCGACCCCTAAACTCACATATTTTAGCATGGCCAGTTGGGGCCAAGTCACTAAAGATTATCGAGTGACTGAACCAGCAAGGTAAGGACAAAGCGGGGTGCTTCTAACCAAGTGCCAACCGCGAGGACTTTTGATATAAAATGAATTGAGAAACATGATGATGGATTTTATATATACCATGGAAGTATTGGGATTGAGGATAGTGACCAATAAAGAGTTACGAAGATTGTCAAAGATGGCGTAGTATGATGTATAAATGTTATCTAAAGCTTAGCGTCCTCAAAAAGAGCATTAGACACTAAGAGATTCACATTAAACACGACCAATATCTTCCAGAGCATCATTGCTACCATTACCAAATTCTATAAGAAAGACAGATAGACATATGTTGTCTTTTGGAAGGTTATATAGACTGACATTCGTTTGAAAGAAGAGATTAGCATTAGGCTACCTATAGATTATCAAGATGAGAATGATTGAAAAGAGACCCTTATTAAGGATATATGATTGAATTGCCACATACAGGATGTATGTATTCCTTGCAAATAGAATTGAGGATAGAATGTCCAGAGAGTAAGACGAACCCTGGGGGATGCACAAAGGATAGCCTCGCCCCTAATAAAGACATTGTGAAATCAGACGATATAAGTTGAATCGACCAAGGTATCAATAACCTATAAGGATTTATGGAAAGGAGTCTCGAAAAGTACAAAGGCAGAATCGTTATAGAATTGGTTAATGATGTTTGATACACACTGTGCCCAGAAGATACAGGAAGAATGGTGAGAATGACATAAGAAACCCTATAAGGAAAGGAGTAAAGTTTGGTAAGGAATGTATGACATAGTAACAATAAGGCCAGATAAAGCAGGTATGAAACCATGAGCAAGTATGGATTGAACCAATAAGGTTGAGATTTCCTAAAATAAGAAAGGTCTGAGATAAGAAATATCCTAGATATGATTGGGAGTAACCGTGATAAAGTTCCCACAGAAAGGTGGAAGCAATGATTTTTTTTTTTTTGGAAAAAGACTAGAATATATTTTCTCTCATCTAGCAGAGTTCAAGGGAGGATGCTTCCACCCTGAGTTGGAATAGATCCAGAAAATATTGATTTCAAGGAAATATTATATTCAGGAAAGGCCAATGAGGTGGCCGACACTTTAAGTATAAAGGAGTAAGTATATATGCTCATACTAAAGAGATAGAATGATATGGTAAAGGACCTTGATGGTCATAAGGTGGTAGAGGAAATTACATTCCGTCTGATGATTGTGCCAGAATAAACTATAAGAAAAGTTTAAGTAAAGATTCGATTCCTGATGTTGCCGGTAGCACCTTACCGACATTAGGAGGCTCTACGACAGGCCAGACCAAATTCCCCAAGAGACTCGCCTTTCCTTTGGAAAGAGAGGGGGGAGGTTAAGTAACAAGGAATTGGTAGTAGATGACCAGAAACAGAGATGGTACAAATACTGATAAGCTAAATGGCATGATGATGAATGACAAGCAAGTTTATGTTGGTATATTTCTGCGCAAACAAGATAGAGTACATGAAGTTAAAGATTCGTGATGCTGAAAGGTATCCCTGGATTAACGAGATTTGGAAAGTGATTAAGTAAAACGCTGAGCTCTAGTCTTCAACTAGAGATATACGATTAATAATCTCCTCAACCTATCCTAGCTGCAATGCTTGAAGCTCTTCTGCAATTCTATCTTCTTCATGTGATATCTGTATCAAGTTCAGGAAGTATTCCTTATGGGTAAGGAATAGTGATTATTTTGTCTTCCTAAGAGAGTGGTGATTTGACAAATCATGAAACCCGTATGTCTAGCTTTTAAAGCCCTATGTAAATGAACCCGATGGTGATTCAACCATGGACTACATTAATGTAGTGGTGATTCTTCTGAGAAATTAGATGATAACAACTGTGGAAATGTCGGAATAAAAGACAAATAGATTGTATTGAATCCAAGTTAAAGAAATCGTCCAGGTTTATTTCGGACGGTTTAAGTTTGGGAATGACATGATGCTTGAAATAAATGGTAATGCCATGATAGTTCATAGAGTGATTACAGTATAAATAGAAACCAAGGGACTGGTAGAAATGATCATAGAATTGAGAATCAATAAAGGAAGAGATATGCGGACTCCTGAGAAACCCCAGAAATGAGGTAAGAAAAGTATGAGGTTGACATTGGAGATATCGGTCATAATGGAAAGCTGAAATTTAAAGCATAAATGACATAAAGATTAACTCATGTTAAGTTTGGAAAAGTCGAGGAAATTTGAAATAGATGGATTGAGTAATAAAGAGACTCATGGAATGAAAAAGTGAAAACTAGATGGTGGAACAAAGGAAAATTTGGCCCCAAACGTGTAACACGTATTGAATAAAGGTGACGAGTGCCTCAACCCTGAGATGAAGGTGGAGATAAACAACAAAAGTAAATAAGAGTTAGATAATACGAAGGATGTGATTGATAAAGAAAAGATTAGGAAATAATTATGGAAGTGAATCAAGGAATGTTATGAATGGATTGATGAATGGGTTTTCCTAATGAGCTATCGGAATGACAATCTGATGGTGTTAGAATTATGAATATGAATGGCCAGTGTCGTGGCGTGAAATGCCAGTAATAATAATGTCAAGCGAGAAATCCATGATTTTAACCTGAGAGGTTGAAGGATTTTCCAAAAGTAGGTGATACCAATATCGAACAAGAATATAGGCCCACAGAATGATGGACAGAGTAGCAAGGACATGTGATATGTGAGATTATGAAAAAGTAGTATTTTATACGAATACGATTATTTTTCTTCTCTAATAAACCTCTATAGTTCAGAGGTAAATTCTAAGTATGATATTTTTGACAATCTGGAAAATTTTCTTATATAGTTCTTTGAAATTCTTTCCTTTTCTTCTCCCTTACTTATCTTCTTCAAAATTGAGAAGAACAACCCTTTAAGGAGGGGAGGTAATACTACGTGACTCTCTGTCTGTGTGATAGGAGTCTAAGTGGAATGCCATTAATTGCTTAATTGCTTGTCAAGTACTAAAGGCTGGCCCCCTTCTGTACTAGCTATGCAATATAACAAATGTTCATTGATCATAGTGATCTCTCAATAAATTCTTCTAATTCTATATATTGAGCGATATTTCGAAGATTAAAGCGGTCAGGAATTGCAAAATTACGAGTGAGGTTATCTCCAGAATTCGTAGCGCGTTAGTGATACCGAAGTCACTGCACGTACCAATAAGGATAATAGTATAAGACCGGACAAGAGCGTATACCGGATAATGTGTTGTGCGAAAGTACTAATGAATTGGTAGAACGTATAAAGGGTGTATTGTAACACCAGTACGATGTGCATTAGAGAGACTGGAATGTGTAAGGACCGACCAGAGAATTGGAAAGTGAAATAACCAACAAGTACCCAATTGTCTTCTACCTGATTCCGGGACGGAATCCTTTTAAGGAGGGAAGACTGTAAGAACCCAGATTTTGGGCAAAATTAAAACTTTTTATTATGTATTGATGTAAGAGTGAACAGTGGTTACAACTGCCATGTAATACTGGTTTTAAGGAATGAATGATGAAAGGATATAGATTCCAAGGATATATGTCCTGAAGGATGCTATTGGGTGATAACTTAGATTAGAATAATCTATCTCCTAGAATGTTAAGATAAGATTCCCTAGAGAGAAATAGATACCCTCGTGTCATCCAGATCGATATCGGTTACAAGTACGGAGGTTCCATGAAAGAGTTAAGGAACACTCGAGGAAGCACAAAGATATTTTCTAAGTACCAGGACTAAAAAGAGAATAAGTGATGAATAGTGTTTTTGATGGAAATAAGAATATTATGAGACGACACTATATAGAAGTACCCGGAATGAATTTCTGGGTTCGTATTAGTGATCCGAGGGGAAAATAAGTGTATGTAAAAGCTGTCGGATTCAGAAAAATAGCACTTTTATTTTCTCCGAGAATTCTCTGGACACTGCCAGACTTAAGGATTTATTAAAGGTATTTAAGGAATTTAAATTCGAGAAGTATTAAGTAAGATGGAGAATGGTATTCTAATTACTAAGAAGGTTTCCGGTAAAACCCTAACTAGAAATCTTTGAGATATTCCTACAAACGATCAATTAAATTGAGCAATAACTGGACAAAAGAGCAAGCAAAGAATCAAGATGCATACATGTGCAATTGGTGGAAAAAGAAGAACCTAAGTGGCATACTTGTAAGTCAACTACAACTAGGATGATTCTTTAGCATTTAACCAAAAATGGACTTGCTTAATATGGAGCCAACACATGGTCCAATAAGAAGCCAACAAGTGGCACCAATAGATTGCCAACAACACATTAAAAAGAGATGCATCCAAGTATATACATAAAGATACATGCATTTAGCCATTTTACACATCAAAAACAACAAAACAAAACAACATTTTCTCTCCATTTCTTCCATAAAAAAATCTGCCCATTCTTAGCTAATTGGAAGTCCAACTTCCAACCATCACTTGTTCTTCAAATTTTTATGGTAAGTACTACATATCATGGTGATGATCTCCTAGAAATTTCAGCTTCAAATTCATCTTTTTCCATTTTCAAATAAATCATCAAAGTGCGGATGAATAGTAACTTTTATGAACTAATCTTGATTTCTTGAATTCTTATGGTGGATCTAGCAACTCTAAGGCCACACAAGGATAGATCAAGTCTTAGTGAGGCTCTAGGACACTCCAAGGAAGGTAATCATCACTTGAAACCCTAGGTCTTACTTTAAGATTTGCTAAGTTCTTGATGGATTTAGTGTAAGTGATGTAGTAGTATGATTATAAGCATGATTATGAAGTTTGTTAGTGGATCTAAACATGATTGTGATATGTTGGTCAAGATGATGTTCTTGGACAGTAGGAGATGTATACTATGTGTATAACTTGTATTGATGCCCGATGTGGCTTGGTATTGACGACATGATTTTCGGAACGTTTGATATTTTGCCGTTATAATGACGAAATTTCGTTAGCACTTAAAATCCGTTTTTGACAGTAAGATTGAACCTCTGATATTGATGAATAATTAACCCAACCTTATAGATCTCGAGCCATAGATCATTTTGGAAAAAGAATCGAAACATTCTGACTTACGGTTTAGGAGTTATGATTAAATTCGTAAAAGTGGTTCGAAACCGAGAATGCGAATTTGTAATTGAAATTGAACCATGTAAAATAAGTATCGCAGTGGCAAATCTTGGTAATTAAATATTAGAGATCATAAGGGTGGTGTGAAAGAAGACCTCGTATTAAAAAGATCGTTTTTCGATTTTATAAAAATGTTCGAACCAAGGTTAAGTACGAAAATACCCCTAAAGAGTATACTTGGATATAACTACGGTAAACCACTTAGCAAACGATCGATAAATCTCGAGGTATAATCTTTCGACTTTAAAACTTTTATAAATCGAATGCTTACCATATGTAAGGGTAATGACATGCTTTATTAACGAACAAGTGTCGGATGATAAAAGCAATAATAAGAGTGAATTAGAGGGGTATAACGAAACGACTTGAAAACGTGTTTCGATTTGAGTTAAGTTTATACTTAACCTTTGAAAGGAGTTAAGTGATTAATCCCGAATGCCTTGGCTATTTATAGATCATCAGGCTGACCCGGGACACGCTACCACTACCCCTACCCGTACTTGATTTCCAGGCAAGTTTCAAATCCTTCTTTAAGGCTGTCGTTGTGAATATATATATATATATATATATATATATATATATATATATATATATATATATATATATATATATATATATATATGTTTCTGTTACAGTACATATGCCATAGCATGCATGCCTACTTTAAAAGTCATATTGATATACTTGTTCCCTGATTTATTGTTGGCTTATAAGCTAGATAGATATATATCAGTTATAAGCCGGAAATTATTTAGACCCTTAATCGAAGGGCAGTGAATCTCATTCTTTGATTATAGACCGGGAGTCGTTATTTCTTGATATATATAGATATTATTTTCAGAGGAAAATAATTAAGTAAATATTTCCCATTTATTATCCGGTGAATATTATTGAGATATTCCTTTGAGATCATTTGATAAATATTATTCGGGTTATTCATCAGATATTTATTTATTCGATGAACATTATCTTTAATGTTCATCTAAAGCCGATTTAATATTCGAAATATTATTTCGAACCCTCAGTTAAGTTATTCACTTAGAGAATATTCATTCTTATTTCTTCGATAAATATTATCTTGAATATTCATTCGAGTCTATTTATTTAATGAATATTATTTTAATATTTATTCGAGCCTTATTTATTTAAATGAATATTATTTCGAATATTCATTCATCTCTATTTATTTTATAAATATTAGTTGAGCATTGATTCGAACTCCAGTTATTCGATAAATATTATCTTCGACGTTCATTTAAAGTCAATTCTATTATTGAACATAATTTTAAATATTCATTCGATAATCATTTCTTCGATAAATATTATTAAGTCGAATATTCATTATTTGTTTGATGAATATTGTCTCAAATATTCAGTCGATAATTATTTCATCAACAAGTATCATTCTTAAGTTGAATATTCATTATTTATTCAATGAATATTATTTCAGATGTTCATTTGACGATTATTTCATCAATAAATACCATTATTATCAATTTGAATATTCATTATTCGTTCAATGAATATTATCCTGAATATTTATTCAAAGATTATTCCGAGCAACACTTTTCCAATATCTGTGACTTAATAAATATTCTTGGAATATTTATTTAATTCTTCTGACTCGTTTCGAAAATGATTTACTTCATTCACATAGTATCATCGACCTTCGAACATTATATAAATTATTATAGAGTCTTATTAATATTATTATATTATCAAGGAAGGTTCTCAGTGATTCCATTCTTCCTTCGATTCTATTGTAAGGGAACCCTACTTGAGAAATGTTATTTATCTTGTGACTGCCCGGTCATAAATTATTCGCTTCACTCGCAACTTGGTTGCTATTATTCATGGTATTATGTGTACCCACTCATTATTCGAGGGGTAAGAATGTTGGAACAAGTCAGTATCCATTAACAAGCAACAGCTTGGGAAATATTGGTAAATTTTCCTTTCCATTTAGATATGACTACCTTGTGGAGTCTTATCAACAAGTATTATACTTGGGGAAAGGGGGACGAACTTTACGTTTCAAAGTTATGGATGTGGAATGAACTAGGAGATGCGTAAGTGACCCAGTGGCGCCGGTCCAGCAAATGGCCCAACCGTTGACCGAGGGGGTTCCAGAGGGCGGTAGACAAGTAAATCCGTCGATGCTTCCTTCTACATGTAGTAAACAAGAGGTGGGGAGCATAACATGCGACTGATCATCGTGTATATGCTATGTCTCCTGGCGCGTCAAACTCCAGTATTAGTTCATCACTCAATGTTGGAAGTTTTCTGCAACATCATCATAGTTGGCAGAGTTGAAAAGTATTTCAAACTGGAATTGCAATATCTTTCTTGCAAGTTCCTATTTTATGAAAATGATGTTATCTTGCTTATTTTGGCATAGCATATGCTTCCACGAAATATATACCTGTTGAGTTCCCTGTAACTTCATCCTTTATATTGATTTGGCACCATTTTCGGTTATGCATGGCATATAGTTTCAAAATATATCTTTGAACTGTCATATATATTACTGTTCAGTTATATTCTTGTTGGTGGGCTATTGCTCACCCTTGCTTTATTATTTATATCACAACAACAGTGAGATCAGATGGCCGCACAAGGTGCACTTGGTGCGAGCAGGTGTCAGCCGTCAGAGGATTCACCGCTGAGATCGTAGCTACCATTGCTGAAGAGTAAGCTATTGGAAGGCTAGTTGTTAGCATTTGAATATCAAATGTATTTATTATATGACATATACAAATGGATGGCAAAGAGTAAGTAATGTATATATTGTAATTCTTTGGGTTGTAAGAACTCAACTGTGTGATTAATAAATTTGGTTACTTTGATTACATCTCTGGGACTATAACGTGTGTGTTCTATATTATTGTTTGGGTCACAAGGTTGTTATTCAGTTTATATTGATTTTATGGATGGAAATTGAGACCGTAACGACCAGATCCCGGACCCCGGATCTGGGGGTGTTACAGTTGATGTGCACGTTGTGTTGTATCCAAATTGGTGGGTTCAAATGGTTATTGGTTTGACCCTGTGATGGTTCAGATATTGGGTTCAAATTTTCTGGTTTTCGAGTTATTGCAATTCTATGCTGATTCGTTGATGACAGAATTTGATTGTTGAATATTATTTGTGGTAATGTAAAATTTATAATTATGGCATAAATTTTGGTTGAATAATTCGGTTATAATGTAGATAAATTTATTAACTTGGGTTGTGAATTTTGTTGGGAAATTTTGAAACTGATATGCTGGTTTCAAGTCCATAAAATTTCAGCATGATCTGAGACTTGATGTTCATGTTAGTATTGTTAAATTCGGTTATAATGAGGTTAAATGGTAATGGTTGGTCTTTGGATTGATTGTAATCGTGATTGTTATTGATTTTGTGTAGGCTGTGTGTGATTGGTAGGTTACACTTACAAAAGGGGATGCCGTCAAAATTTTCCAAAAATTCTAAATTTCCTACAAATTTTATTTTACATTCTGGAGTATATTATATAGTATTGAGTTGTATGGATTGTATGAATTATTAGTAAAAATTCTTGGGTTATTAAGCTATAAAGGTTATAAAGCTTGCTAAGTGTAATTGGTTGTATAAGGATTATTAATTAGAAATTGGTGGAGTACTAAGTTGTATGTGATTTTATTTGAGTTGTTAATTGATCTCGGACTGTTTAGTAGTAAACTGAATTGCATGTTGTATTTAGAATAATAATTACAGTTGTTAAATTGTTATTACTATTAAGGATATTGAATTGATTTTAAGGATTTAGGAAGTTATAAAGGTATTCTAGTCAGATTGTGAGTAGTGCAAAAATGTATGTTAGTATGATTGTGAAGGTTATAAGATGGTATTGAATAAACGGTAAAGAAAAAGATGTCTTGATTTCTGATTGGGTTGATTATATTTCGACATGTTAGACGATATTATAAAGGAGGTGTTGCCCAATTTTTGTTAGAATTATTTTGTAAATTATATAGTAATTTGATAAGAATTATTTATAAACGGATATGATGCATGTATTAATGGATATAAAAGTAAGTAAATATTATGTGCTAAGTGTTATGTGATCTATGTGGTTATATATTACTATTTTCAGAATATGATCAGTATATGTGTTTTATGTGTTAAGTTGTAAAGCGTAATAGGACACGATTGGGTAGAACAGAATTAGACGGTTATGGTTATACGCGTACTGAAGTAGTACTTTACCTTTATATAGGTACGCATAGGAGGCTAGCTAAGACCCAATGCATGTGTATATGGAATGTAGAGGAAGGAGAGAAGTATCAGGGCTGACAAGTGATAAAAGGGAAAATGGATATGTGATCGAAGAGTGGTCAAGTAGAGACGGATGTAAAGTGACAAGGGTTAAAGTATTGGAAATGGAAACCCTGGTTATTGAGGCAAGTTTACTATACCTCACTTATTGTTCAAGTGATGTGAAACATTCTGTGTTTATTTGTTCTTTCGAAATTCCTTCTTGCAAGCAACTGTATTCTTCATATTTATTCTGAATAATTGCGAACCTGTTCTGTTAAATATATAATGTTTCTTTCAGATCTTTTTGCTAGTGCCTAAACCTTTCATTTTTATTTCCAATGACATTTTTCTTCTATTACTTTACAAACACTCATTCTCAAATTATTCTGTCATTGTTTATGTTCCTCACCTATTGTTCAGGTGTTGAATTCTTTTAAAATTAATTTATTTCAATATTCCTCATCTTTACTAATATTTTTCAAAGTATGTTTTCTTTCAAATTCATGTAAACAAATTCGAGGTTTATACTGTTATTGAGGCATGTGTTGCTCAATGACGGTTAAAGCCAAGAATGAATTGAGATCTTCTTAATTATTCAAACTCATTATTGTCATGCCGGTTTGGCAGCTGAAGCCTATGAGTGCTTAGCTGACAAGAGTGAGACCTTGGGTAATTGAGAATTTCTTAAATCTTCATTTTAAATTATTCAAATCTTTTATGTAAGTTCGAATTTTGACATGAAAATTTTATCAGTTAGTAACCTTTGAATTAAATGGTTATAGCTTGTGTAGTACTCAAATCTTTTGTTGAACTTCAGATCACTTTATTCCTTGATTTCCTTATAAATTGTTGTTCAATTCTAGAACCTGAATAATTGCTCTGTTCCTTAATTAATTAATGTTTCCTTGCTGATATGTGATTTTGTTTTGCTGAGCTATACCCTACTTAGTTAAATCTTATTGCTTTGTTGTCTTTAATTCCTTATATCAATTGCTTCCTTGATCCCTAATCTTCTAATGTTGCTTCCTAAAATGGATTAATTATTTAAAGATGTTTTGTTTTAAAAATTCCTTATACTGGGCTGATCTGTTATCAGTGAGTATAAAGGACTTAAAAGTGAAAGGTTTTAAAGATTTGATGTGGGGGAATTCCGTTAAAATGTTTTTCACGAATTCCTTCAGATTGAAGGCGTAAGAGGCCGGGTGACGCCGGTCCAGCAAGTTTTTTTTGTGCTGTAGTTATGGTGGGACCAGTCCAGCACCTTTAAAGGCCAATGTGTTGCCTAATTGGGAACCCAATTTTATGTCCAGACGGACCGAGTGTCCGGGCTGGGGACTTTACGTGGCTGATCACCCGTATTGTCCATATTCGTGGAAAAAAACTCCAATCAACCGAAATGATTTTAAAAAGGTTTTATGAAAAATATGTTTTAATGATGGAATGGTTTTAAGAAAAAAAAAAGGTTTTCATGAAAGTTATGGTTTGAAGAAAATGGAAAGTTAATCCTATGTTGGAAATTGAATATTTCTCTTGAGACAAAGAAATCATTGACATTGTTCATCAATGAATTATCGAGATATTGTTGTTTCATAATCCTATTAACTTGCTGAGCGTTGTTGGCTCACTCTTGCTTTGTTTTACCTTCCCTTTTCAGTTAGGGTTAAGGAGTTGGATACCTACGCTTTATAATTCAAGTGAGAGTGATGGTGCATTCTTTAAAAGTTAGATACAGAGCCAGCACGGGCATATGCAAAATGGGCTTGCGCTATGGTTTAGATGGTATAAAGGTTTGTAACTGGAATTTGAGATAGAAGTCGTAATAGTTTGTATAGTATAGATTCTTGTTTCATACCATAACTTGGAATCGATCCTCAGTGAGGAATCGTTGGTGTATTAAGTTTTAATTGTTATTGTTAAATTGGAATTTGGTTTGGGATGAATTACAGGTGGATAGTCCGATTTACGAATACTACATGCCAAAATTTTCTAAAATTCCCCTGTATCAAAGTCTATTTGATTATAAAATGTATATTTTCAGTATTGGGAAGTCGGGGCGTTACAGGTTGGTATCAGAGCAATAGGTTATGGTCACTGAAACAAGTTAGGAAGATTAGGTATACGTATTTAGGTTAGACGTCAGATTGAACGATTTAGGATCAGGTACGCTTAGGGATATTAGGACGACTGTTGCGATGTTATTTGGTATTTCGACATATCACGCGAGCAGAAATTTGATTCATCATGAGACTTAATTTAGGACGAGGCAGATAATTCGGAACAACTTACGCTAAATAGACGGCCGGAGCTATCGGCTTGAAAGACGAAAACCATAGACCTTCACTTTTCTTCTAGAATTTCTTTTACAACTTTAGCTATCTCGTGAACGTTATAGAGAGTACGAAAAGACTATAAATAAGATGAGTAATGTGATTTCTGGCATGTGATGGAGTAAGGACATGGTTATTCATTATTAGCCGTTGATTTCATTTAATTAATTAATTAAGGAGATTCAACCTTTCTTCCTCTTTCTTCTTATTTTGATAATACCCCTTCACCTTTAATAACTATACTTCAAATGGATGATGAAATTTTTTTAGATTCATTTAAACACATTTCTATTTTTTTCAGTGATACCTCTATTTTTCAGGGGATCACTTGATTCAACATGATGCATATAAATTTTTGAGATCCTTGAATTCTTTCTGGTTTTCCTCGAATATTTGTTATTCCTTATTCAACATTATATATATAAACTTTTGAAACTTTTGAATTCTTTTTGTTTCTCCCTGAATACTTAACCTTCTTTATCCAAACTGGGATGAACAACCCTATGCATATAGGGGATTCAGGGACATCTTATCTATATGATAGAAGTTTGGTGGGACGCCACTGATTGTGTTTGTCATGAAAGTACCGAAGGCTGGCCCCCTTCTTGTGCTATGGCGGTTGACCTAAGTGACAAATGCAACCTGAAATTAGTTCAATAATCATATTGGTCTCTCAGTTAAAATTCTTTTATAAAAATTCTTATCAAACAAAACTCATCTTATATACCTGTCTATTCTATTGATCCCTTTTGTTATAAACCTTTATTGATTTTGAGCAGTAAAGATGGAGACGATGAAATTTGAGTGGTGTAAGGTACAATTACGTCGAATGAAAATTGGATGACCAGGTTTGAGAATTGAGGTTAAAGCAGAGATCGAATATCAAGTTAAATTACGCATTTGATTGACAACACACGTACAAGATTCGACAATACGGAGAATTGAATACGGATAAATAGTAGATAACAAGAACACGAGATAATTGGTGAAGTTAAAAGTAGAGTGATGATGGATATAGTTGGTACGTGATAATTATGTTGAGGAAAGATTGTGGAGGAACACTTGTTTATGGCATATTTTACGTTGGAAATGGAAGCGGGAATATCACAGAATTTTAAATGTTTGAGATTAATTGTTAGATATAGAAATTTTAGAATCGAAGTGGGAAGAGTTTGAGTGAAGTAGAGTAGAGCTGGACAGTTGTTTCTGGGAGATGTCAATAAGAATTGAAGCTTTGGATAAAGGAGTAAAGAGATGGAGTTAAGATTAGCGACTTATAGGGACATAATTCAAAGGATCGCGAATATCAAGAATAAAAGAGATTTGACTAAGTCAGAATAGGATGGTAAGAAAAGGAAGACAGAGAACCAGGAATTTTCAGGAATTGTGAGGTTTGGCTAGAAAGGAATGTAAGATCTACAATATTTTGAAAGAAACCAGGAACGCGGGACAAGATCGCCACCGGCAGAATACGAATTAGTAGCGACGGTAAGACCTCCATTGTCAGAAGGAAGGAATTTGAGAGAAAGCATACTTAAATTATACTAGGCTAAATATGGAAAGCTTTGAGAGTAAGCGGAAAGAATGATGAGGTAGTGAACGACAGAGTTAGAAGCCAGAAGTTGTACGCCATAAGCGCGGTAAGATTAGACATTTTGTCGAGTATTACATCACGTCAATTCCAACAAATACTACGATAAGAGCAACAGAACCCTCCCCTATAAAATTGTTTAGGAGCCGAAAATTTTGAAAAGACTGCGAATGACGCTAATAAGTGTGGATATGAGTACAGATTGAAGAATAAGGTGTGATTCTAAGATCGAATCGATTGATTGAGTACGAGGTGCAAGAAAGATTGTAAGGGCAAGTAAGTGAAGGTTATGATTTCCAAGGAATGTAGAAGTTGTTTTCCGAGGCCGCAAGCGGACAAAGGAGTTTTAACGGTCACGCAGACCAAGTGGTTGTTACGTTAGGAGCCAAGATCGCAAGGCACCTCAGGAAATTCAAGAACATGATAAGGGCATATATACGATTTCTAAGTACGAGCTTTGAAATTGGAAGAATTAAAATTTTCAGGAAATGACGAAAGAATCAAAGTGAATGTCGAGACGACGAAACATCAATGAATTAGGAAAGGTGTAAAATGCCAGCAGAGATCAAAAGTTTTAAAGGACCGGCTAGGAATTATAGAAGGTTGTCAAAGGTATTACCAAGATAGCTATAATAGTAAACAAGCTTATAAATCAAGAAACGAATGGATAAAGGTGAAGAGAGCTTTTTGGAGTCAAAGAAGAGATCGAAAACCGTTCAAGTGTCAGTGCAACCAGATGAACCAGGAAAGATATAAATAGGCATACAATGCTCAAGGAATTTTTCAAGGAATTTAGGAAGTTATAGATGGAAGGTCCAAAGGTCTAGATTGTTGTGAATGGTATTGAGGGGCAGTGACCCCGGGATAGTTTGTATTGCGAATAAGATATATACGTTTCAAGATAAATGGTTATTAGTTTCAAAAAGGTTACTCGGTAAAACAATGGGATTGAGGATGAATAGAAATTTCCCAGTTATTCCCTCCTCGAGTAACATTATACGTGAAAGGGGAGTAAGAATGATTGGGGGATTTCTTGATATTCTTTTTCTCAAAGTTTTATCTGGGGCAATCTGAATTATGAGTAGAAGCATGGAAGTGGTATCAATTGTTTTAGTCGCGTGGATTTCGTTTTAAAGATTTAATTATTTACCCGTTTATTTCAAGTCAAGGCAGATTTCTTTGCTTATATGTTTGTTGCAGGTTAAGGCATGTTTTGTTTATGGATGAATGGATTAGTAATTGAGGTACTTTCATACAGAACATAGTCTATTATACGAATAGGTCATGTCCGATATTCGGTAGAAAAGAATCGTCACGTGCGACTGATAAGTGTCTAAAAGTAACGAGACATGCAAACCAAAGGACTAAGTTTATGTTAGAAATTCGAAGGCCTACAGGATGAGTCTATCGATATGTGAATTGATATAAAGGAATGCTAGTGTGGAAGAAATGACATGGAAATTGAAAGAGAAATATTTGAGTAATATTGTCATTACGTTTTCTTAAGACTGATTCTGAGGACAAAATCTTTTTAAGGGGGGAAGGATATAACGCCTTAGAAAATTCGTAATTATAAATATTATTATTTAATATTAAATGTGGATTATATGGTGTGATTTTTTTTTAAAAAAAGGTTAAATATACGTGACATCGTGTTTACATGTTTATATGATGATTTGCGTGTGCTGGATGAGTCCGTGTATTTTTATTTGTATTTCTGATGATGAAAATATATTTAAATTATGCAATATTGCTCTTTTGAGAATTTTATAAAATCTTTAGAGTTATTAAAAATCACGAAATCTTTTGTAATATTATCTTTGTATATTTATCTAGTTTTTAAAATTATTGGGAGAATAATTTTGGGTGCTTAAGTATTTTACGATGATTTTAAGATTTTTCATTGCATTTAAAGGATTTTATCTTTTAAAATTCATATTTAATTCATTTTTTATTCTAAAAATATTTTAAAAATATGTGGGTGTTTGTAATTTTGCACTCTTTATTTTAGAAGTGAAAAGTTTAATTTTTCATAATTTTCCTGTTTAATTTCGAATTATTAAGAGTTGTTTAATTTAATTAAAATAGTTTCCAAACATTTTGAAATTTCCAAAATCATCTCTTACACCCTTAAATCATCTGTATCTTTCCCCAATTCACTGGGTTCTTCCAGAATTTTCCTGAGCCCTCATCTCTCGATACTCTCTCTAGCTCTCATTTCTCTCTCTCCCATATCTCTCTCGGTAAACATCTCTCTCCCTCTTACCCTTCTTCCTCATATTTCTACAAATATGAGTGACGTGTGTGCGCGCGCTGGTGGTGTACCTATATACTACCGCGTGTGTGTGTTTGGCGGTTCCAAGTGTTTTTGCTTCGCAGTGTGGACTGCTCTATTTCTGTCAATCTCTCGAACTTTCTCGAGTTCTCTCCCCATCTCTCACTCTCGAAGACTCTCATCTCCCTCTCTAGCCCTTGTAAGCTACGATTTCAGTGGGTAGTTTATGCTTGCTGCGAATAAAATCTCATTCCCTAACTCTGTTCTCCCCTGTGTTGCTGTTGCCGTGTAGTTGTGCTGTTCATGTGGCTGCGTGTGTGAGACTACGGGTGTGTGTGGGTGTGACCGGATTTTGGTGTCGGAAATTGGGGGTTTCCGTTATGTTGTTAAATTGTGGTGCCATATGTGGCTATGTGTTGTGTTCATGTGTTTTGTGGTATGAGGTTATGTGTGTAAGCTGGGCATTGCTGTGTGTTTCTCCCTTGTCCGTCATCATCTCTGTACGGTGTGTGCGTATTCGAGGTCGTGTGTCTGTATTGTGGTAACTGTGAGGTGAAAATTGTGTTTGTTGATGTGCACGTTGTGTTGTATCCAAATTGGTGGGTTCAAATGGTTATTGGTTTGACCCTGTGATGGTTCAGATATTGGGTTCAAATTTTCTGGTTTTCGAGTTATTGCAATTCTATGCTGATTCGTTGATGACAGAATTTGATTGTTGAATATAGTTTGTGGTAATGTAAAATTTATAATTATGGCATAAATTTTGGTTGAATAATTCGGTTATAATGTAGATAAATTTATTAACTTGGGTTGTGAATTTTGTTGGGAAATTTTGAAACTGATATGCTGGTTTCAAGTCCATAAAATTTCAGCATGATCTGAGACTTGATGTTCATGTTAGTATTGTTAAATTCGGTTATAATGAGGTTAAATGGTAATGGTTGGTCTTTGGATTGATTGTAATCGTGATTGTTATTGATTTTGTGTAGGCTGTGTATGATTGGTAGGCTACCCTTACAAAAGGGGATGCCGTCAAAATTTTCCAAAAATTCTAAATTTCCTACAAATTTTATTTTACATTATGGAGTATATTATATAGTATTGAGTTGTATGGATTGTATGAATTATTAGTAAAAATTCTTGGGTTATTAAGCTATAAAGGTTATAAAGCTTGCTAAGTGTAATTGGTTGTATAAGGATTATTAATTAGAAATTGGTGGAGTACTAAGTTGTATGTGATTTTATTTGAGTTGTTAATTGATCTCGGACTGTTTAGTAGTAAACTGAATTGCATGTTATATTTAGAATAATAATTACAGTTGTTAAATTGTTATTACTATTAAGGATATTGAATTGATTTTAAGGATTTAGGAAGTTATAAGTGTATTCTAGTCAGATTGTGAGTAGTGCAAAAATGTATGTTAGTATGATTGTGAAGGTTATAAGATGGTATTGAATAAGCTGTAAAGAAAAAGATGTCTTGATTTCTGATTGGGTTGATTATATTTCGACATGTTAGACGATATTATAAAGGAGGTGTTGCCCAATTTTTGTTAGAATTATTTTGTAAATTATATAGTAATTTGATAGGAATTATTTATAAACGGATATGATGCATGTATTATTGGATATAAAAGTAAGTAAATATTATGTGCTAAGTGTTATGTTATCTATGTGGTTATATATTACTATTTTAAGAATATGATCAGTATATGTGTTTTATGTGTTAAGTTGTAAAGCGTACTAAAGTAGTACTTTACCTGTATATAGGTACGCATAGGAGGCTAGCTAAGACCCAATGCATTTGTTTTAAAAATTCCTTATACTGGTCTGATCTGTTATCAGTGAGTATAAAGGACTTAAAAGTGAAAGGTTTTAAAGATTTGATGTGGGGGAATTCCGTTGAAATGTTTTTCACGGATTCCTTCAGATTGGAGGCGTGAGAGGCTGGGTGACGCCGGTCCAGCAGGTTTTATTTTTGTGCTGTAGTTCTGGTGGGACCAGTCCAGCACCTTTAAAGGCCAATGTGTTGCCTAATTGGGAACCCAATTTTATGTCCAGACGGACCGAGTGTCCGGGCTGGGGACTTTACGTGGCTGATCACCCGTATTGTCCATAGTCGTGGAAAAAAACTCCAATCAACCGAAATGATTTTAAAAAGGTTTTATGAAAAATATGTTTTAATGATGGAATGGTTTTAAGAAGAAATAAAAAGGTTTTCATGAAAGTTATGGTTTGAAGAAAATGGAAAGTTAATCCTATGTTGGAAATTGAATATTTCTCTTGAGACAAAGAAATCATTGATATTGTTCATCAAGGAATTATCGAGATATTGTTGTTTCACAATCCTATTAACTTGCTGAGCGTTGTTGGCTCACTCTTGCTTTGTTTTACCTTCCCTTTTCAGTTAGGGTTAAGGAGTTGGATACCTACGCTTTATAATTCAAGTGAGAGCAATGGTGCATTCTTTAAAAGTTAGATACAGAGCCAGCACGGGCATATGCAAAATGGGCTTGTGCTATGGTTTAGACAGTATAAAGGTTTGTAATTGGAATTTGTGATAGAAGTCATAATAGTTTGTATAGTATAGATTCTTGTTTCATACCATAACCTGGAATCGATCCTCGGTGAGGAATCTTTGGTGTATTAAGTTTTAATTGTAACTGTTAAATTGGAATTTGGTTTGGGATGAATTACAGGTGGATAGTCCGATTTACGAATACTACATGCCAAAATTTTCTAAAATTCCCCTGTATCAAAGTCTATTAGATTATAAAATGTATATTTTCAGTATTGGGAAGTCGGGGTGTTACATAGACGACTGTCACCTGCTTACGCTGAATGCGCCTCGTGCGGACATCTGGTCTTGCTGTTGTTGTGATATAAATAAATAAAGCAAGGGTGAGCAATAGCCCACCAAAATAATGTATAACTGAACAATAATATATAACAGTTCAAAAGTATCTTTGAAACCATATGTCATGCATTAACGAATGTAGTACCAGTATGAGGTAAAAGATGAAGTTACAAGGTAACTCAAAATATATCTTTCGTGGAAATATCTGTTATGTCAAAGATAAGCAAGATTTTATCATTTATCATAGAAGAGGAACTTGCAGGAAAATATTGCAATTCCAGTTTCAGACACATTTTAATCCTGCCAACACTGCTAGATCTCCCCGGCCAACGGTTGGGCCAATGGGATGGACCGGCGCTACTCGGCCTCTTACACGACTCCTAGTTCGAATATCATTCATGACTCTGAATCGTAAAGATCCTTCCCCTTTCCCCAAGTATAATACTTGTTGATAGGACTCCACAAAGTAGTCGTATCTAGTTGGAAAGGAAAATTCACCAATACTTCCCAAGCTAATGCTTGTTCATAGATATCAACTTGTTCCAACAATATTACCCCTCGAATGATGAGAAGGTACACAAAGTTTTAATAAGCAAATAGCACCCAGTTGCAAGTGAAGAGAATAATTTCAAAAGGTTTACGACCGGGAAGTCAACAAGATACAATAACAGTTCTCAAGTAAGGTTCCCTTATAATTTGAAAGGTAGATTCGAACGAAGACTGGAATTTTGAGGACCTTCCTCGATAAAATATTAATAATAGGACTCCGAAATAATTTACATAATATTCGAGGAAAGAAGATAATATTTGAATGAAGTGAATCTTTTTTAAAATGAGTTAGAAGAATTAAATAAATATTCAAAGAATATTTATTAAGTCAAAAGTATTGAAGGAATAAATTTAATATGAAATATTACTCAGAATGATCTTCGAATAAATATTCACAAATAATATTCATTAAATAATTAATGAATATCTAACTTAATAATACCTATCGAATAAATAAAACTCGAATGACTATTCGAAATAATATTTAGATAATGATCAGCTGAATATTTGGAGTAATATTCAATAATGAATAAATTCCAAAGGAATATTCGAAATGATATTCGATAATTGAGTAGACTTCAAATGAATATTGGAGATAATATTCTTTGAATGAATAATAAATATTCCAATTAATAATACTTATTGAAGAAATAATTATCAAATGAATATTCGAAATAAAATTCGATAATTGAATCGTCTTTAAATGAATATTGAAAAATAATATTCATTGCATAAATAAAGTTCAAATGAATATTTGTTGAATAGGTACTGATCAAATGAATATTCGAAAATAATATTCCAAGAGAATATTTGCAATAATAGTTGATGGATGAATCGACTTTAAATGAATACTGTATTGAAGATAATATTCATTGAATAAATAAGGTCCAAGTGAATATTCAAAGTAATATTCGTAATGAATATTCGAAATAATATCCGATAAATAAATAATGGAAATATATTTACTTAACTATTTTCCTCCAAAAATAATCACGATATATCAAGAAATACTGACTCCCGGTCTGTATTCAACGAATAAGATTCATATGCCCTTCTCTAAGGGTCTTATCAATATCCGGCTTATAACCGATACGTTATCTATCTTGCTTATAAGCCGACAATAATTCAGGGAACAAGTATCGCAATATATCTTGAAAGTAGGCATGCATGCTATGACATATGTATAACAGAATCAATTCATATATATTATCACAACGACAGTTCCAAAGTATTGGAAACTTGCCTGGTAATCCTGTAGTGGTGGTGGTAGTGTGACCTGGGTCAGCTCGGTGATCTATAAATAATCAGAATATTCGAGATTAATCACTTAACACTTTTTAAGAGGCTATGTATAAACTTAACTTAAGTCCAAACACGTTTTTGAATTATCTCGATATACACCTTTTAGTGTAACTCTTTTTATCACCGACACGATCCGACACTTGTTCGTTATTACGACACGTCATTACACTTACATTTGGTATATACTTAAGTCGTATAAGTTCTAAGGTCGGACATTTACGAACTAAAATTATACCTCGAGTTTTATCGCTCGTTTTTTAGGTGACTTTCCAAGTTATACTTAAACAATCCCCTAAGTGGTTCATTCGCATTTCACTTTGATTCGAACATTTTTATAAAATCGAAAAACGATCGAATTGACACGAAGTTTCCTTTCACACTTTCCTTATGATCTCTAATATTTAATTACCTTGATTAGACACTGAATTAATCTTGTTAAGGGAATTCAATTTCAGTTACGAACTCGCACTTATGGTTTCGAACCACTTTTACGAATTTGACAATAATTCCTAAACCGTAAATCAGAATGTTTCGATTCTTGTGCCAAAACGATCTATGTCTCGAGATCTATAAGGGCATGTTATAAACTTCTTAAGGTCATAAACTTCTACCAACTGTTATGCTCGGTTTTTAAGGTTTAACGAAAATCAGGCATTACGATGGCTATAAACCGAACGTTCCAAAATTCTTAACATCAAATCCAAGCCACACCGGGCATCCATACAACTTATACTCATGTTATAATTCTCAACAATTCCAGAAATATCATACTTCCTCATCATATTCATTATATCTCTTAGATCAATAAGCTAATTACATAATCATGCTTATAATACACCATTTCGTAACTAATCTCAAATTCATCCAATAATCATCAAAACTTAAACTAAGAGCTAGGGTTTCATGAGTTCCATACCTTCCTTGATGTATGTAATACCTTGCTAAGCCTTGAATAATCCTCATAATACCTTAACAAAGCTTGGATCATCAAAAGGAATCAAGAAAATCAAAGTTAGTTCTTTGAAGTTACTATTCACCCTAAACTTGTAAAAATCATAGAAAATCGAAAAATAAGAGTTTGGCTCTCAAATGTTTACCACATCTTGGGCTACTCATAAGCTTTGTTTTAAGCTATAGATCACCAAAAACAAAGCTTCCTAGCTATGGTTTTGAACTTGCTTTTCCCGCTGGACAGAAACTACCAAGAATAGGCAGGTTGGTTTCTTCAACTTGGGGAGGAGATTTGACTAGGCTATACTCATTAGATTGACATGAAATTTTGAACGAATGTTACCCATGGAGTGGAGAAGCTATGATTAAAATATGATGATTTTTAAAGCTCTAGATCTTGAGATATGAATTTTTCTTTAGACTTGGTTTTGCTGGGCAGTTTTGAAGAAATGGAGAGAATGGAGTTTTGCTTGTGTTTTTGTTTTGTAAAATGACTTAATACATGTAATATATGGATGCATCTTCTCCTTTTTGTGTTGTTGGAAATCTATTGGTCCACATGTCACCAATCTACTTGTCCACTTGTTGGCAACACATTATGCATTCTCTTTTAATTTGGTACAAATGCAATTACACCACTCCTTTGTTAGTTGACTTATATGTAAGTCACTTGTATATTTCTTTTTCCACCACTTACACATGCTCATCTCTTGGTCGTTTATTTGTTTCCTTGCCCGGTTATTACTCAATTCCGTTGATCGTTCGAAGGAATATCTCAAATATTTCTCGTTAAGGTTTTATCGGAAACCTTCTTAATATTTATACTAATATCTTTAATCCTCCCTTATAATCCTTGAATTTAAATCCCACAAATCTTATTAATAAATCCTTAAGTCATTCAGTGTCCAGGGAAATCTCGGAGAAAATAAAAGTGCTATTTTTCTCAATCCGACATCGTTTACATACAATTATCTCGCCCCTGGATCATGAATACGAACTCAGAAATCCGTTCTGAATACCTCTATATAGCGTCGTCGGATAATACTCTCATTTCCACCAAAAACACTATTCATCACTTATTCTTTCTTTATTCCTTATATTTAGAAAAATGTCCTTGTCCTCTTTCGAGCGTTCCTTAACCCTTTCACGGAACCACTGGACTAATAACAGATATCGATTTGGATGACATGAGAATAATTCTCCTATTTGGAATTATAATATCTTAGTTTTCTAGGAGATAGATTATTCGCATCGATGTTGTTAACCACTAGCATTCTTCATGGCATATAAACATTGGAATCTGAATCCATTCCATATTCGTTCATTAGAACCACTGTTACATCGTAGCCGTAACCACTATTCATTTCTACATTAATACATAATAAAAGTTTTAATTTTACCAAAAATCTGGGTTCTTACATTCGCTCTCCAACTTCATCCCAATATAAGGGGGATCAGGATTTCCTTCCATAAAGGGCCTCGTAAGGCCGCATTCCTATGCTTGAATGAAAACTATTGTTGTTGGAAAACTCAATCAATGGCAAGTGATCATCCCAATTTCCTTTAAAGTCTATAGCACAGACTCTCAACATGTCCTCCAGCGTTTGGATGGTCCTTTCACTTTGCCCGTCCGTTTAGGAGTGGTAAGTTGTACTCATATTTAGCCTGGTTCCTACGCATTCTTGGAAGCTCCTCCAAAATCTGGAATTAAATCTGGGATCTCGATCGGATACTATGGCGATTGGGACTCCGTGTCGCGCCACTATCTCCTTTAAGTAGATATCTACTAGTCTGTCGACTGTATACCTTTCGTTGATTGGAAGAAAGTACCTATTATATAACGTCGCATCATCTCTTGGGATATATAACTCTCGCTCTGATACCATTTCTGTAACACCCCCAGATCCGGGGTCGGGGATTGGGTCGTTATGGTCTCATTTTTTATAAACAATCCTTGACTTGAGTCCAAATAAATAAACACATGCTATGACCCTGCAATAATATCACATCACACATACACAACCAGTTATAGTCCCAAAGATGAAATTGAAATAAGTCTTCTAATTATAGGATCCATGAATAATAGTTATTACAATCCAAAAAGGGGTACCAGCATAAGTTTAAAAGTTCTTGCCATTTATTAACATTAATTATATGTGACAGCCCCAAATCCGGGGTCATGAATTTGGGCCATCATGAACCAACTTCCATTCAAATTCAATATCTCTTGGGTTTTTTTTTTTTTTTTTATAATTAATAATTATGCAATTGACCCCACAGTAATATACACACACACACCAGTCATATGCTCAGAGAACAACATTCACCATAATAAGAGTTTAGAATTTAAAAAGTTATTACAACCCAGAATCATACTTCAGTACATTGTTGAGTGATGCTTCTACAAGAAGCATTTCAACAACCAAATTTATTACAATCTTTCAAACTTACACACTTAATATACATAAGTTCACTAAACCCCTTGCGCTGGTCGTCTACCTCGGGGACTGATGCTAACGAACTCTCAGTAGGTCGCCTTTCCCTTACCCTCTTGCGGGGCGTTCTGCGTAGTATTGGCATACCTAGCTGTATATAGATAAGTAGCAAGAGTGAGCTATAATAGCTCAGCAAGATAATATTGAAAATTAGAATTTAAAATGTAACCAAGTATACATGTATATACATATGTAAGCAGTATCCAATTTATAAACTTTAAGGAAGAATAAAACTCTTATTTAATAATACATCATCCACTTACTAGTATAAGAAAGAATTCTAAGATAATACAGTATCAGTTTCTCTTCTTAAACAATGTAATAATCTATATACCCTTTCAGTGTAATATTTTCAAATAATATAAATAATTAAATAAATCTCTCACTATTATCTTCTCATTTCCTTTCTATACAGTAATTTTATAAATTAATATAAAATCAGTTTCTCTTCATCTATATTAATAATTTCATCGTCTCATATCACTCTTCTGTTTTCAGTTATAGAAATCTGAAAACCATTTTTCAATTCTTTCTTTCAAGTTTTGGGGATATATACTGGCGCCAGATACGTAGGACGATGATCAGTCGCCTGACCGTATCCGCTCTCTGTTTACTACTAGTAGAAGGAATGAAGGCCACCTGCATAACATCATCCCTGGAGGAAGGCCACCTGCATAACATCCTCCCTTGGCATCTTCGTGCCGAATCATGAATACTAGACTATGTCGCACACAGCCCTGACATAGCCTCTTATGCAAATTTGTTGCTAATCCCCCTTATTACAAGATCATTATTCAATTTATCAACACCATTTCACATTTCCATTCTCGCACATTATTTCTATAAAATATATGTATATATCATACACCAAAAGAATGTTTATAATATAGCATTATAAACCACATAACCCTAGATAACAACTGATACCATTCTCTTTCATATCTCTTTTACCTTCGAGCATATTCGCTCCATTCGTAATCATCTCTATATTCATATTTCAGAAAACATATCCATCTCTCTTTAACTTCCCAAAATCAAGAAAATATACTCTTTGCAATATAGCAACAAAAGCATCACATATGCATAAATGTATGCCATGATATCATTATTATTCTGAAGATAAATAATTTTTAAAGTAGGGATAGAAGGATCTTGCCTCGATTTCTGTATCCTGACAGTGGGGCTGGTTCCTCCTCTGGAATTTCTATAAACACAAAAGGTCCATCATTAGCATACTACATCTCTTACTCACTACCCTCTTATATAACAAAACCCTTTACACTCTAACATATGTTTAACGTATTATTATTACCCCAAAGGTTCAAGAACTTGACTATTTATAAGCTCAATCGAAGTTTCAGGGGTTTTTACCATTTCCCCTAACAACCACACTCGACTGTAAAATTTCTTATAAATTTTAGAATTCGAATTTTAATGCAAGGTCAACTGGTATTAGTTCTTTGACCACACTACTACCATAACCCAAAATTTCGTGGCTTTTAAACATGTTAAAGTATGGTAACTATAACCTCAAATTTGGTACAATTACGATTTCTCGACTTTCGAACGTCTTTCACTAAAACTGACTTTTCTCCTAAACCGTACGTCAGATTTTAACGCACCTTATATCAAAACGATCTATGAACTAAGCTCTATCATTTCATGGTCACTAAGTGTGCTAAACAGTAAGGTACCGTACTGCATTGGTGTCCAAAAACAGGGCAGTTTGTAGTTCTAACGAAAATCGGACATTATAACTGCTGTAATTTCATACTTTCCAAAATTTCACCCCTCCAAAATCATCATCAAACACCATAATCAAACCCCACACCATGTGGACTACATTCCAGCCATGGTTCCAAGTTCACAACACAAATTTCATATCCAACTCAACCATTCATAACACATATTCATCATAAACTTTCCATTAACAACACTTAACTATTAACCACTTCAATATCTACTATAAATACAAAAGGGCAAGGGTTATTATACCTCCTTGAAGCTTGAAGAATACTTAATGATCCTTAATATTCCTTGTACACACCTTGAACAACCTTGATTTAGCTTGGATTAACTAAAGGAGCCATAAAAACAAAGATTAAAACTTGAAAACTACTATTCATTACTATTCATCTTGCACTTGAATGATTTTATTACCTTGGCAAATGATGTTAGATGGCTATGAAACTTGGTGGATATCTCTTTCTAGTCTCCAAGAACCTCCATGATTTTTCCTTGGATTTGATCTTGATGCTAACTAGGGTTTTGATTTTTATTTCCTTTCTTTTTTTCTACTTTGGCCGAATGGTGTTCTAAGGAAGGGAGAGAGTTTTCTTGTGTTCTTTTTCTAATCTCATCTTAATATCTAATCTTTAGAGTGTTGTAGAAGATTGGTGAAAAAAATCTATATGTTAAAAGACTAATCTACCCTTAAATTTGGTTTAGTGGAAGATGACATCATCTTGATGACCTAATAATTCCATTTTAATTTCTAAGTATAATACTAATGATCTTGATAAGTAAAAATGTGGTATGTATCCTTGTTATGTTAATAATCTTGGTTGCTTAATCTCCATATTCGTCTAATTGTGGTTCGTTACGAATGTACCTCATTATCTCAGTGGTTTTGAGATCGTTTAACAATCCAAATTCCATTGGTATTCTCTTAACTTAAAAATCCCTTGGCTCAATTCTAAATTCACTAATCCCTCAATATATAATTCTTATAATGTTTCCATGCTCCTTAGTGTCCAATAGAAGCTTATTCGAATTCAAAATCCTCAAAATTTCATGCTTCAGGAATTTCTGAAATCTAACGTCTTTTCGAGTCACTTATTTTCAATGTATACTACTAATATGGTTTCTGTTTATTCATTTTTCATTTCCATTATAGAGTACCTATATACCATTTCTCTACATCCTCGAAATTTACTATTCATAGGATCACTGTAGCATTGCCAAAGTTAGGGTTATTACATCCTTCCCTCCTTAAAAGGATTCCGTCCCGGAATCACGTCAGAATTGTCCATAGATACCTTTTTATCTACACCTTATAACTTCTATATCACTTTCTCCATCCTTTTTCTATCTTGTTTGCGCAGATTTACACCAATATAAACTTGCTTGTCATTCATCAACATTCCTCTTTTAATTATGGGTATCGGCCACCATATTGGCCTCTCTTGGCTGGTAGTGTATCTCACTTATGGTTTATTCCTATGTTGATCTCTATCATGACATAAAATATACATATTTCGCTCTTATTATATTTTGTCTCTGTAAAAATCCTCCAGAAATCCAACTAGAATAAGATTCTTTGAAACAATTGTAAGAAAATATTACCTATAATATATATTTCCTGTTCGTATGTAAACAAGTCTGTGGTTTACCCCCAAAATACTATTATTCTCCTTTTCATAGAATTTCTAACCCCTAACAGATACTGATTTTCCTTATCTAGATTATCAACCTACCTATACCATTCATTGACCACATTGATCCCTAACCAAACATTTACACTAAAAATTTAAATACTAGAAAAATGTTCACCTGCATCTGTATCCGGCCTTCTCAATGCCTCTCCTAAAGTCATATTGTACACCCTGGCAGTAGGTTTATTTGAAGCAGTCACACTCTGTTCTGGCATAGATGATCCCCCTGAACGGCAATCTCTGGCAATGTGTCCTAGTTTCCCACACTGGTAACACTTGATGTCCCTCTTAGGATTGGTATTAGCCGATGGGCACTGATTAAAATAGTGTCCTTTTTGTCCACAGTTAAAGCAGTTTATTTCTAACACTCTACACACTCCTGAATGCTTCTTACCACACGTGTTACAGTCTGGAAGTGGTGTTCGAGATTGACTAGATTGAAAAGTTCCTGTGGATCTACCACCCTGATTCACAGTCTCACTGGTAGTCTTATTATTCCCTGACTTTCCTCCAAACTGGGGTTTTTGTCCTTTACCAAATTTGTTAAAATAGCTCCCCTCACTTGAACCTCCCTTCTGACCCTCAAATTTCCTTTTCTTACTCTCTCGTCCTATTTGAGTCTGTTCACTCTCAGCTTCGATAATAGATGCCTTATGAACTACCGCAGCATACTCGGTCAACTCAAATGGTGCCACTCTAGTACGTAGCCATGGTTTCAATCCTTGTTGGAACCTTTTCGCTCGTTGCTCTTCAGTACGCACGAATTCTGGAACAAACCTAGACAGTTCTGTAAACTTAGTTTCATACTCTGCCACTGATAGGTTTTCCTGCTTTAGCTCCAAAAATTTTATTTCCATCTGGTTCTCCAAGTACCTAGGGGAATATTTGTCTAGAAACATCCTAGTGAAACGCTCCCAAGTTATCACTCCCGCTCCTTCCAGATTCTTTTGAGCTTCCCACCAGTAATTTGCCTCTCCCTTTAGGAGGTAGGCTGCAAAAACTGTCTTCTGATCTTCCTCTACCCTCAGTATCTCAAAAGCCTTTTCCATCTCTTTCAGCCATGCCCTGGCTGCTACTGGGTTAGTGGTTCCCTCAAATTCTGGGGGTTTTAGTGACTTAAAAGCACGAAAGGAGTTAGCTGCCTGGTTGGGAAGAACAGGTGGTTGTGGTGGATTCTGTGGATTAGCTAAATTCTGCCTCATTAGTTCCATAAATTGGTTAAAAAGGTTACCACCCTGACTTCCCTGTTGGCCAGTTGATTCGTCTTCTTCTTCCTCACGATCTTGTTCATTATGAGCGTTTTCATCCTGCCTATTCTGACTTGCTTCCTCTCTATCATTTTCCCTTGCATTCATTCTATTATTACGCTTAGGCGGCATGATTCTGTATATAATAATATTCTTCATTAATCACCCAAATTTAGGGTACAATATACATCATTTCCATATATGCACAACTATATTATTAGTTAATCTTATTTATGCATCCCAATATTTTAAATTCACACAAGTAATATTTAATCATAATACAACTTTGACAATTAAGCTTAGTACCTTTAGCACAATAACCTTTTCATTTAAGTCAATCACCTCATGTATACCAATATTTCTGAATCTCAACATTTAATATCAAAATACAATAAAATTAGGCAAAGTACATAAACTTCATTAATTTACATAAATATTTTACAACTTGGGTACAACATCTTTTACTACTAATATCATACATCATAAAGTACAAGGTTCGAAACCCCAAAAGCATAACTGTACATACTAACTCGCTATAACAAAAGCACTACTAGCTGTCCTCTAATCAGACTGGGATTAAGACAGTAAACAACTAACCTAATCCCCAAAATGACATCCACAAGATGACTAGTCTGATTAGTATCCGAAACTACTACTCCTAATCATGGTAACGACGCCCTGATAACGTCCCTGATCTGCGCTACCATAGTGGTGACTGTATCAACTATATGAGCCCTCCATACTGGATCCCCTCTGTCTCCCAACATCGTCCTAATGTCACCGAGTGCCCGTAGCTCGATACTGACTATACTCAAATTCAACCCATCTGGTATCACACCTCCTCCTCCTCTCGCCCTGTCTAACCTCTGTATAAGCGTATCTATGGTCCGACGGGACTCATCCAGCTGTCCCTGAAGGGCAAAGTACTCTGACAAGAAAATAGCTGGCAACTGGCCAGCTGGAAACATAGGTGCCTCCTGAGGTGGCATAGCATCTGGGGGAGGTACATCTACAAGTGGGGGTGCATCCACTGGTGGAGGTGGTGGTGGTGCAAATGGTGGGGATGGAGGAACTGGCTCTGTGTCCGCATCCTCGGAAGGGTCATCCTCCAACTCATCCTCTGATAAGATAAAGTGTCCTGGTGGAGTGAACTGCTCAACTGGATCCTCAAAAGGGTCGGGGCTAGGTAAAGGAGATGGAACTGGGACAGGTGGGACAGGAGTAGGAGTCACGTGAATGTCCCTCCACTCAATCGGCTCCTCAGGTATAACAGATAACCTAGGCCTCTTACGTAAAGGCATCTCCTCCTCAGGAATATCCGTCCGCACTCGGGAAGGTCCGGCCCCATCAGGTCCTACATATGGTCTACCAGAATATGGTACTATGGCCACAGCATCCCTCTGCCTGCGCTCCTCAGCCTCCTCCCTCAGTCTCTGCTCATATCTCTCTCTAGCACTCGCCCGTCGTCTCTCCCTGAGGTCATCAATAGCATACTCTGGAACCTCTACACCTACCAGCAACAAATCTCTAATCTCCTGCTCGGGTAGTCCTAGCCACTGGGGGTCTCGGCTCGGCTCACCCATCTCACGAACATGACTGGGCTCTCCCATCTCCTCTCCCTATAAGGTAAACATAAACTATATTAGTAATAATTTATAAAATTATAATCAATGCTTAAAAATAAAACTACCTGCGATATACCACCCTTGAACTTGATGGAAGTTCAAAATTTAATATTATAAATGATACAATATTTTTATCACTCTTGTTCCTGAGCATTATGACTCTTAGCTCTGATACCAACTGTGACAGCCCCAAATCCGGGGTCATGAATTTGGGCCATCATGAACCAACTTCCATTCAAATTCAATATCTCTTGGGTTTTTTTTTTTTTTTTTATAATTAATAATTATGCAATTGACCCCACAGTAATATACACACACACACCAGTCATATGCTCAGAGAACAACATTCACCATAATAAGAGTTTAGAATTTAAAAAGTTATTACAACCCAGAATCATACTTCAGTACATTGTTGAGTGATGCTTCTACAAGAAGCATTTCAACAACCAAATTTATTACAATCTTTCAAACTTACACACTTAATATACATAAGTTCACTAAACCCCTTGCGCTGGTCGTCTACCTCGGGGACTGATGCTAACGAACTCTCAGTAGGTCGCCTTTCCCTTACCCTCTTGCGGGGCGTTCTGCGTAGTATTGGCATACCTAGCTGTATATAGATAAGTAGCAAGAGTGAGCTATAATAGCTCAGCAAGATAATATTGAAAATTAGAATTTAAAATGTAACCAAGTATACATGTATATACATATGTAAGCAGTATCCAATTTATAAACTTTAAGGAAGAATAAAACTCTTATTTAATAATACATCATCCACTTACTAGTATAAGAAAGAATTCTAAGATAATACAGTATCAGTTTCTCTTCTTAAACAATGTAATAATCTATATACCCTTTCAGTGTAATATTTTCAAATAATATAAATAATTAAATAAATCTCTCACTATTATCTTCTCATTTCCTTTCTATACAGTAATTTTATAAATTAATATAAAATCAGTTTCTCTTCATCTATATTAATAATTTCATCGTCTCATATCACTCTTCTGTTTTCAGTTATAGAAATCTGAAAACCATTTTTCAATTCTTTCTTTCAAGTTTTGGGGATATATACTGGCGCCAGATACGTAGGACGATGATCAGTCGCCTGACCGTATCCGCTCTCTGTTTACTACTAGTAGAAGGAATGAAGGCCACCTGCATAACATCATCCCTGGAGGAAGGCCACCTGCATAACATCCTCCCTTGGCATCTTCGTGCCGAATCATGAATACTAGACTATGTCGCACACAGCCCTGACATAGCCTCTTATGCAAATTTGTTGCTAATCCCCCTTATTACAAGATCATTATTCAATTTATCAACACCATTTCACATTTCCATTCTCGCACATTATTTCTATAAAATATATGTATATATCATACACCAAAAGAATGTTTATAATATAGCATTATAAACCACATAACCCTAGATAACAACTGATACCATTCTCTTTCATATCTCTTTTACCTTCGAGCATATTCGCTCCATTCGTAATCATCTCTATATTCATATTTCAGAAAACATATCCATCTCTCTTTAACTTCCCAAAATCAAGAAAATATACTCTTTGCAATATAGCAACAAAAGCATCACATATGCATAAATGTATGCCATGATATCATTATTATTCTGAAGATAAATAATTTTTAAAGTAGGGATAGAAGGATCTTGCCTCGATTTCTGTATCCTGACAGTGGGGCTGGTTCCTCCTCTGGAATTTCTATAAACACAAAAGGTCCATCATTAGCATACTACATCTCTTACTCACTACCCTCTTATATAACAAAACCCTTTACACTCTAACATATGTTTAACGTATTATTATTACCCCAAAGGTTCAAGAACTTGACTATTTATAAGCTCAATCGAAGTTTCAGGGGTTTTTACCATTTCCCCTAACAACCACACTCGACTGTAAAATTTCTTATAAATTTTAGAATTCGAATTTTAATGCAAGGTCAACTGGTATTAGTTCTTTGACCACACTACTACCATAACCCAAAATTTCGTGGCTTTTAAACATGTTAAAGTATGGTAACTATAACCTCAAATTTGGTACAATTACGATTTCTCGACTTTCGAACGTCTTTCACTAAAACTGACTTTTCTCCTAAACCGTACGTCAGATTTTAACGCACCTTATATCAAAACGATCTATGAACTAAGCTCTATCATTTCATGGTCACTAAGTGTGCTAAACAGTAAGGTACCGTACTGCATTGGTGTCCAAAAACAGGGCAGTTTGTAGTTCTAACGAAAATCGGACATTATAACTGCTGTAATTTCATACTTTCCAAAATTTCACCCCTCCAAAATCATCATCAAACACCATAATCAAACCCCACACCATGTGGACTACATTCCAGCCATGGTTCCAAGTTCACAACACAAATTTCATATCCAACTCAACCATTCATAACACATATTCATCATAAACTTTCCATTAACAACACTTAACTATTAACCACTTCAATATCTACTATAAATACAAAAGGGCAAGGGTTATTATACCTCCTTGAAGCTTGAAGAATACTTAATGATCCTTAATATTCCTTGTACACACCTTGAACAACCTTGATTTAGCTTGGATTAACTAAAGGAGCCATAAAAACAAAGATTAAAACTTGAAAACTACTATTCATTACTATTCATCTTGCACTTGAATGATTTTATTACCTTGGCAAATGATGTTAGATGGCTATGAAACTTGGTGGATATCTCTTTCTAGTCTCCAAGAACCTCCATGATTTTTCCTTGGATTTGATCTTGATGCTAACTAGGGTTTTGATTTTTATTTTCTTTCTTTTTTTCTACTTTGGCCGAATGGTGTTCTAAGGAAGGGAGAGAGTTTTCTTGTGTTCTTTTTCTAATCTCATCTTAATATCTAATCTTTAGAGTGTTGTAGAAGATTGGTGAAAAAAATCTATATGTTAAAAGACTAATCTACCCTTAAATTTGGTTTAGTGGAAGATGACATCATCTTGATGACCTAATAATTCCATTTTAATTTCTAAGTATAATACTAATGATCTTGATAAGTAAAAATGTGGTATGTATCCTTGTTATGTTAATAATCTTGGTTGCTTAATCTCCATATTCGTCTAATTGTGGTTCGTTACGAATGTACCTCATTATCTCAGTGGTTTTGAGATCGTTTAACAATCCAAATTCCATTGGTATTCTCTTAACTTAAAAATCCCTTGGCTCAATTCTAAATTCACTAATCCCTCAATATATAATTCTTATAATGTTTCCATGCTCCTTAGTGTCCAATAGAAGCTTATTCGAATTCAAAATCCTCAAAATTTCATGCTTCAGGAATTTCTGAAATCTAACGTCTTTTCGAGTCACTTATTTTCAATGTATACTACTAATATGGTTTCTGTTTATTCATTTTTCATTTCCATTATAGAGTACCTATATACCATTTCTCTACATCCTCGAAATTTACTATTCATAGGATCACTGTAGCATTGCCAAAGTTAGGGTTATTACATTATACATATAATTAAGGCTGAAACAAAAGCTGCCTGACTAGGCTACCTCATCAATGGCAGCAATGATATCAACAGGTAGTCCTCTGGCTGGGGTAACCTGTTTGTGCCAAGTGCGCCTTACGCGGGCCATCAGTTCTAGCTGTTGTTGTGACATAATAAATAAAGCAAGGGTGAGCAATAGCCCACCAAAAATAATATATAACTGAACAATAAGGATATATATATATAACAATTTCAAGAAAATCTTTGAAACCATATGCCATGCATTAATGAACATAGAGCTAGTATAATATAAAAGATGAAGTTACCAGGTAACTAAAAATATATACTCTGTAGACATATCTGTTTTGCAAAGATATGAGAAAGATATCGACATTTATCATCAAAGAGGAAATTGCAGGAAAAATGTTGCAATTCCAATTTTGAACACTTTTCAACCCTGCCAACACTGATAATGTTGCAGAAAATTTCTAACTCTGGAAGATGAACTAATCCTGGAGCATTGACGCGCCAGAAGCCATAACATTTGCGATGATCAATCGCATGTTATGCTCCCCACTTTTGTTTTGTACATGTAGAAGGAAGCACCGACAGATTTACTTGTCTACCGCCCTCTGGAACACCCCGGCCAACGGTTGGGCCATTGCTGGACCGGCGCCACTCGGCCACTTACGCGGCTCCTAGTTCGAATACCATCCAACTCTGAAACGTAAATTTCGTTCCCCTTTCCCCAAGTATAATACTTGTTGATAAGACTCCACAAAGTAGTCGTATCTAGTTGGAAAGGAAAATTCACCAATATTTCCCAAGCTGTTGCTTGTTAATGGATATCAACTTGTTCCAACACTCTTACCCCTTGAATGATGAGAAGGTACACTAAGATTCAATAATTAAATAGCAACCAAGTTGCAAGTGAAAAGAATAGTTTCAAAGGATTTATGAACGGGAAGTCAACAAGATAAATAACATTTCTCAAGTAAGGTTCCCTTATAATTTGAAAGGTAGTTTTGAATGAAGAATAGAATTTTTTTAGAACCTTCCTCGATATAATCAACATATTCTTAATGCATCATCTCACCCATTTAGAAATTTACCCAATGGGTAAAATGTTTTACCCAACTCCTCTAAAATATACTACTCTTAAGCCTTTTTTTAATGACCCATGGATAATCCATTAAATTTACCCATTGGGTAAAAATATTACCCATCTAATGATCTATTTAGCCATATAACAAACTCAGTCAGTTCACAAGTTTTCCTTAATTATAGCAGTTTTTGAATTTTGAATTTGATTTTTGTTGAGGATAATTTTGTTAGACGTGTATCAATCAACAATTATGGAAATATACTCAATAACTTTCTCTTTTTTCCTTGATTAATGATCGTAATCCCTTCATGTATACACACAGAAGCAAATAAGTCCATGCTTTTTCTTTTTGTTCATTTTTTCTTCGTTATTATAGGTGTATAAACCCATGTTTTGGGCGTGTACATGTATAATCATGCTTATAAACGTGACAATTTTGTTTGCTTATATATGCATTTGATCTGTTTATTATGCATAATTGAAAATTATAATTGGATTGTGTTCTTCATCTCCATTTAGGTACCAAGAACAATTGTTTGTAACCAAGAATCACATATAAGAGATATGGATTCAACCAAATCAGGTATAAATTCTTAAACACTGAAAAATAATATTGAATTTATAGCCTCATCTATATTCATTATATGCCTATGAATCTATGTTATCGGTATGTATATAAACATCTGTGTTTCTATATGTGTCTAATTTGTTTGTTTATATATGTGATATATGTGATATATGTGATATAGATTTTCATGTTTTTCAATGATATAGGTGATGGAGCGTAGCTATTGTTTGTAATTAAGAATCATATGCTAAGGATGTGGGTTCAACCAAATCAGGTATTAGTTAAACACTGAACAATGATATCAAGATTATAGCCTCTTCTATTTCTTTTACGAGCATTTTAAGATATCTATAAAGATTTCTTAATACATGATTTAAGATTCTTAGTCTTAAAAAGAACTAATCTTAAGGTTAGAAATCCTTAAAGATTTCTTAATGGTAATACAATTGCTTTGCAGATGAAGAAGGACCAAAAAAAATTCCTATTTGCCAATGATTATTTGTAAGTAGCAAGTACTCTAATATAAAGAATTCTATCTTTATTAAGATACATAATCTGACCTTATTGCATACTCTTTAAATCCATATTCAATTGGCTGTTTTAATTGTATTTGGATCAAGTAGTGAATTAACAATATCGGAGGACATCCAAGATTTAATGTGGTTTCTCCTGGATTTTGGTCTGGTGTGCTTTTACATTTTAAAAACTTATGTCCATATCATTATTTGCACTTGAAGTTGACTTGACTTGATTATTGAAGAAGCTGATTGAGAAAAGTAAGGGGAAGAGGTACTTATGTTAAGTATGGCCACCTTCTTCCTTCTGGAGACATAAGGCCTGTACATAAATATTATTTAATTTTTACATATATATAATGGAGCCAGCTATTTCATTTGACTGCAGATTAAGTCCCACTATTGATGGAAATTTATGTGACAATGAGGCAGGTGACACCAATATACGATTGGGTAAGAGCACACATGAAAGCGACGATGGAGTTCAATTTTTGCCAGAGTTTAAATAGTTTTGTTCCTTATAATCTCTTGATTTTTTTCTTGAATTGTTATATATGCCTCTATCAATTAAAAATACTTTAAGATCTTAATCGTGTAGTGGCTTAGGTACTAAAGATTGCCAAGAGATTATATATATTTGATAGCCAATGGAGCTTTGAAGTAAGATGTTGACAATTATTACATCTATTTTAATATGCATTGCAATAATTTCTTATGTTTGTGTTTGTGACCAAGCATCATTTTTTAAATTTCAGGATTAGCGATGGTGAAAAAGAGATCCACTTTCGTTTTGTGACACAGTTTGTCGCCTGATGTTATGCAAGTGACAAGATCTGAAAATTCAGTTTCGCTCAATTCTATGGACTGAGCTTCTATGAATATCTCCTTGGAAAACTATAATTGTTATTCAATATTTAAACTTCTTATGATTATTATGTCACTGTTTTATTCTGTAGATGAAATACTTATTCATTTCCAGGAACAACTTCCATGTCTTTTGCAACTACTCATTTTCAATATCACGGTGCTGCTTACACTCCAAATGAAATGCAAGTTAACTTATGACCCTCAATTTCAAGATTTCCATTTCAATTAAGTAATATTTGATATTTATTGACATTTTAATGTTGATTTGCTTCTTTGACATGAGCAAGTTCTCGGCTACCCATGTCCCCGTTTGATCAAAACATACGAACTTTATCAACTGCGCCCTCCGATGTACACCAGAGAATGCATGACGTGAACAGAGGTTTGCAAACTTCGTTCTTGATAACATTTTTATGTTACAAGCTCATCTGTTGGCTCATTTTATGTTGTGATGTGTTTTTTGTTTCCAGGTTCTCCAACACCATTGTCCATATTGGATAGAAGTACACTAACAATTTCAAGCATATCTGGAGATAAAACCATGAAAAAATATATTTCCTGAAAGAGGTAATAGTTTTACATGAATAATGTATAAATAATACGGATTTGTAATTTACATTTGTCAAGTTTATATATTAACTAGTTTTCCAAATTTATAATAATAAATGGATGTTTGCCTAATGCAGCAAGTACACAGGTACCAAAATTCATACTTGGATGAAAATGAGAATATTCCCGTGTATCCAAATTGATCACCTTATACATCTAACGGAAATGGAATAAAAAACAACACTTTCATGCAATCAAAGGACCATAGTCACTGATAGATTATGTTAATAATCATCTGTACATATGTATTCATCATGCCAATATTTTGATTGTATATCTTCCTTAACAGTAGCCTTAATATCAGCTTTGTAATATAGCCTTAATATAAGTTTTGTACTAATTGTAGGCAAAACATCAGTCATAGGCTCTTGTATATATTTGATTCAGAATATCAATGAAAGGCAGGCAATATAATTCTTTCATGGTATCAGACTATGTTTTTCTTCTTCCTTCCTCCCTACCTTTTTCAACTTTCTCAGCTTTGTTAATCTTCTTGCCTCCTTTGTCTATGGTAGAAACAAACAAGTTTCACCCTACACTAGCAGTAAACAATGTCAAAAACTTTATCCCAATCACCCTTGACATGGAAAGTTCTCAATACAATTCCTGGGCTACTTTGTTCAAGATTCACGTACGAGCATATCAAGTCCTCGATCACATCATCCCACTAACTGAAAAAGATAAAAGTGATCAAACATCATCCTCCAAGGACAAGGCAAGAAACTTTTCAATTTAAGTGCATCCACTTCTCTATCCATTTCCCCTATTCCAAAAAATCCACTTAGTGCTTTACATGACCTGAATTGGAAAATGGCTATGCAAGATGAATATTCTACTCTAATAAAAAATAAGAAATGGGAATTGGTTCCTCGTCCTGCTAATGTTAATATCGTTAGATCCATGTGGATTTTTTGACATAAAAAGAACTTTGATGGCTCTTTTGAGCGACATAAAGCTCGACTTGTAGCTAATGGTAAATCTCAACATATGGGAATAGATTGTGATGAGACTTTCAGCCCGGTTGTCAAACCAACAACTATACGGACTGTTTTGAGCATTTTGTTATCAAATACTTGGCCAATTCATCAGTTAGACGTCAAGAATGCCTTCTTGCACAATAATCTTACCGAGATTGTTTATATGCTGCCTATGGGATTTAAGGATCTCGATAATCCTGATTATGTATGCTTGCTGAAGAAATCTATTTATGGGCTTAGACAATCATCCCGTACTTGTTACAAGCGATTTATAGACTATGTTGACACCATTGGGTTCTCTCACAGCAAGTCTGATCATGCTTTATATATTTACCGTCAAGGCACTGATATTACATATATTTTTTTGTATGTTGATGATATTGTACTTACTGCTTCTTCAGATGCTCTCCTAAAGTCCATTATCTCTCTTCTTAGTTCTGAGTTCGCAATGAAGGACTTGGGTCCTCTCAGTTACTTTTTGGGCATTGCTGTAACACCCCCTTCCCTAAATGGAAAGGAATATTACTTATAATCCATAAACCTGTAAACAGAGCACTAAAATATTCTCTAAATAAATGATTAAACAATCTAATAATCTTCGAATAATATAAACCTCCAAATTACAGTTCAAAACAATAAATACGAAAAACCAAAATCTGTAAATAAATAATCCAGTCTAAATAATTCTAGAAGTCCATAAATCCTAAGCAACGAAATAATGGATAGCACTCCATCACACAGTCCCAGATCCCCCTAAGCACCTGCCAGAAAAAGAATACGGCATGAGCCAAATGCCCAGTACAGATTTAGAATACAATTTATAAAACAGAAAAATAGATAAGTATATTTGACAGTTATAATAAAACATTTATTTTAAAATACGCATGGCTGAAACAACGAGGGGTTAGGATATTTCATACCGAGATCAGAACAGAACAGATACAAATACACACATCATAGGGTACCTAATGTGCGTAACAAATCGGATAACGTGTACGGCATATACAACGTCACCGTCAAATCAAATCAAAAATCAAATCAAATCTGGGTGCACCCACGTATCCTGAAACAAATATCAAAATGCGCAAAAGCTCGCCACCTGAGCTATAAGAAGGATACGCCGTGACCAATCACACTGCCACGGAAGTGTCATGTCACTCGTGCCGCAATGACATGGCTGTAGTACCCCTACAGCTGGTTAACTCGGTATACCCTATATCGCTAAGGGTTCAAATAAAATACTTCGCAAAACCTTTGAAATCACAATAAACAAATATTCGAACATTTCCAACAAATATTCCAGAAAATTTCAGAAACTCGCAGAAACAAATATTTAAATATTTTCAAAACAGATATAAAAATTACTTTTCAAAATCAACGAGTCAACTATTTTTTTCAAAATCAGAATAGTCAAATCAATTAAAACCAAGCGAATAGATTTGAGGACAAAACATATTTAATATAATTAATCTCAAAATGAGTAGCGCTGAATAAAAAGGAGAGAAAATCCGTACCTCGAAAACAATGATCTCAAACACTCACAAAATCCAAAAATGATCCGCTAAACTCCCAGTCCCCGATCTAAAATCAGAATTGTAATTTATAATTAATATACATTCTTGTATTATTCAATTATTTATTAATACATTTACTCACCAACTGACTAGGCAATAGTCTTGATTTTATATTAGTAATAATCTACAAAACCTACACTAACACTTAATACTAATAAAGCTCGACTTCCGGACTTTGTTTACTTAACATGCTGGTTAACAAAATGGCCACCAATATACCTATAACAAGTAATAAAATGAAGTATGCTTCCTCAGCTCATTTACTGGACCGCAAGAAACTAATAAATTGATAATTAAAAATACATATTTATGCACCATGTTACAAAATAATAAATACTAAAAATATTACTCTCGGCCTAATAGTATAGTACAGGAAGAAGACAATATCAAATTATAGAATTAATGTAACTAAGGTAATTATTTTACACAAAGAAAATATATATATATATAGGCCTTTGCTCCATACAGAACACTCTTATATAACAAACAACAAAGAACACCTTAGATCTATTAGATCATTTGGCCCCGCCAGGGGCACCCAATACAAAAAGTTATTATTTTTTACCCTCTATCAAGCCAGCAAAAAAAAATAAAATAAAAAACTAAAAAAAAAAAAATTACTGTTCATGATGACGTCACTGATGACGTCATCATCATGAACAGTAACTTTTTAATTTTTTTTTTTTTTTTTTTGAGATGATGGATGGATAGAGGGTAAAAAAATAAGGACTTTTTGTATTGGGTGGCCCCGCCAAGGGCAATGGATCTATTAGATATGAGGTGTTCTTTATTGTTTGTTATATAAAGTGTTTGCTATGGAGTCCAACCCTATATATATATATATATATATATATATATATATATATATATATATATATATATATATATATATATATATATATATATATATAAACATGATGTATTATACAGACCTATTATTAATAATATAAAAGTAAAAACTTACCTTGAAACATATCATTACAAAATCACTATTATAAACACACACACATAGACTCCTTGTTAAATTAATAAAATATTAATTAGCACATAACGAAACAGATGCACTAATTTTAATTAACAAAACCATATCTGGACAACTTGTTTACTTTCTCTCGAGTGCAAAACTATATACAATCCTAAATCCACTAACAAGCCACCCTGATTTCCTTTACAACAATTTAAAACATTAAATATTACAAATCAATCAAGTACCACTGTACCAGTACATGTACATATGAGTGTGATGTAAACACGCCAACACGGACTCAACTTTCAATACTTTTAATAGAATAACAATTCAACAACCAAGTAATTAATAAATAAATAATAGTAAGGTCACAAAACAGTACTCCTACAATAAAGTGGCACACTATGAGTATAATAATATTATTAAGTAATAAAAGAGATAATCTTACTTGTGTGTGCACTGTTCCAAATCGTCACTCTCTCAAGCACCTAATCTGCTGCTCTGTTTTCAATCTTTGTTCCTCCCTCACTGCGGCTATTCTTTTATAACAAATTTTAGGGTTATGACTCGTATGACAAGATATGGCACAATATATAGACTACTAATTCTCCTATTATTATTAGAATTATGGTAATTTAAATAATATTAAAATTCCAAAATTCTCTACTAAATCTTCTTTAACTAGTAAATGCATAACATTATAAATCATAAATTCTTATTCTATTATTACTATTATTATTATTATTATTATTATTATTATTATACAAAATTCCTATATATTACAATTGCAGTAACTAGACATCCGGATAGACTTTTTCTTTCTCAAAAACAATATGCAGAAGAGATCATTGAACGAGCAAATATGAAATCTTGCAAGCCATGTTTCACACCCGTCGATACTAATCAAAAGCTAAGTTCTAATTAATGTTGGTTCTCCTTATGAAGATCCAACTCAATACCGCAAACTTGCCGGTGCCCTACAATATCTCACCTTCACTAGACCTGATATATCATATGCAGTGCAACAAGTTTGTCTCCACATGCATGATCCAAAAGTGGAGCATATGAGAGCTCTCAAGCGTATACTTCGCTACATTAAAGGTACCTTAGATTATGGCTTGCATCTCTATAAATCATCTGTTAGCTCTCTTATCTCATACACCGACGCTGATTAGGGTGGTTGTCCGGATACTTGAAGATCCACCTCAGGTTATTGTGTCTATCTTGGTGACAACCTGATATCTTGGTCCTCCAAACGACAACCCACCTTATCTCGTTCTAGTGCAAAAGCAAAATATAGGGGAGTGGCCAATGTTGTCTCTGAATCTTGCTGGATCCGAAATTTTCTCTTAGAACTTTATTGTCCAATCCAAAAGGCCACTTTAGTCTACTGTGATAATGTTAGTGCAATTTTTCTCTCTGGTAATCCAGTTCAGCATCAGCGTACTAAACACATTGAAATGGACATTCACTTTGTTCGAGAAAAAGTCTCTTGAGGGGAAGTTCGTGTCCTTCACGTTCCCTCTCGTTACCAGATCGCTGATATCTTTACCAAAGGCCTTCCTCGTGTTCTTTTCAATGATTTTCGGGATAGTCTCAGTGTTCGTGAACCTCCTGCTTCAACTGCGGGGGTGTGATAGATTATGTTAATAATCATCTGTACATATGTATTAATCATGCCAATATTTTGATTGTATATCTTCCATAACAATAGCCTTAATATCAGCTTTTTAATATTGCCTTAATATCAGTTTTGTACTAATTGTAGGCAAAACATCAGTCATAGGCTCTTGTATATATTTGATTCAGAACATCAATGAAAGGCAGGCAATATAATTCTTTCATGGTATCAGACTATGTTTTTCTTCTTCCTTCCTCCCTACCTTTTTCAACTTTCTCAGCTTTCTTAATCTTCTTGCCTCATTTGTCTATGGTAGAAACAAACAACTTTCACTATAACACCCCCAGATCCGGGGTCAGGGATCTGGTCGTTACGGTCTCAATATCCATCCACAAAACCAACACAATCTAAATTACAACCTTGTGACCCAAAACAACAACATAAAACACACCCGTTATAGTCCCAGAGATGAAATCAGAGTAACCAACAATATTATTAATCACAAGTTTGAGTTCTTACAACCCAAAGAATTACAATTAACCATTACAACTCTTTGCCATCCATTTGTATATGCCATATAATAAATACACTTGATACTCAAATGCTAACAACTAGCCTACCAGTAGCTGCCTCTTCAGCAATGGTAGCTATGACCTCAGCGATCATTCCTCTGACGGCTGTCACCTGCTTACGCTGAGTGCGCCTTGCGCGGCCATCTGATCTAGCTGTTGTTGTGATATAAATAAATGAAACAAGGGTGAGCAATAGCCCACCTAAAAGAATATAACTGAATAGTAATAATATATAACAGTTCAAAATATCTTTGATACCATATGCCATGCATTAACGACCGTATTACCAATATAAGGTATGAGATGTAGTTATAAAGTAACTTAAAAATATAATTGATCCGAAGAAATATCTGCTCTGGCAAAGATAAGCAAGATATTATCAAATTTTCATGATAGAGGAACTTGCTGGAAGAATATTGCAATTCCAGTTCAAGTACTTTTCAAACCTGCCAACAATGATAATGTTGCAGAAAATTTCCCAATTTGGAAGATGAACTAATACGGGAGCTTTGCCGCGCCAGAATCCACAACATTTACGATGATCAGTCGCATGTCATGCTCCCCATAATTTGTTCTCTACATGTAGAAGGAAGCACCTACGGATCGCCCGCCCTCTGGAACCCCCCGGCCAACGGTTGGGCCATTAATTGCTGGACCGGCGCCACTCGGCCACTTACGCGTCTCCTAGTTCGAATAACATCCATAACTCTGAAACATAAAGTTCGTCCCCCTTTCCCCAAGTATAGAACTTGTTGATAGGACTCCACAAAGTAGTCGTATATAATTGGAAAGGAAAATTTCACCAATATTTCCCAAGCTGATGCTTGTTAATGGATAGACACTTGTTCCATCAATCTTACCCCTCGAGCGTTGAGGAGGTAACCAAAAAGATTCATATCGATGTTTGAAAGAATCAAGATGTGAGTGACAAGATAGTTTAGCAAGTATAGGACCGGGCAGTCCAATAAATAACATCTCTCAAGTGAGGTCCCCTTATATATTTTTTGAAGTTGAGCGAGTATTTAAATCTTCTTATAAGATAGATTTAAATGGAAATAAAGTTTTGGGAACCTCCCCTTGATAAAAATAGTCATAAAATACTCCGAAATATTTTACACCATATCTGAAGATGAAAGATAATCTTTGAATAATATGAATTATTATAAAAAGAACTTAAAAGAATTTAAATAAATATTCCAAGAATATTTATTAAATCAATAATAATTAAGGAATATGATTAAATCATAATATTGCCCGTAGGTAATCCTCGAATAAATACATAGAATTATTTACTAAATAACTCAAATAAATATTTAAAATAATATTCACTAAATAAATCAAACCTTAAATGAATATTTGAAAATAATATTCATTTAATAAACAATATACTAAATGAATAGCCAAATAATATTCTTTTCGTAATCAAAACTTTAAAGGAATATTTGAAGCAATATTCCTTAAGTAAATAAAACTCCAAATGAATATTTTAAAATAATATTCATCAATTACATAAAATCTTAAATGAATATTCAAAATAATATTCGTTTAATAAATAAATCCCAAATGAATATTCAATTGATATTCATTAAACAAATAATGTTCTAAATGAATATCCAAATAATATTCATTTAACAAATAATATTCTAAATAAATATCCAAATGATATTCATTTAGTAATCAAAACCTTAATATTCGAAATAATATTCCTTGAGTAATTAGAACTTCCAAAGAATACTTTTAAAATAATATTTATCAAATACATAAAACTTAAATGAATATCCGAAAGTGATGTTCATTTAGTGAATAAAATCTCAATGAATATCAAAGTAATTATTCATTAATAATCAACTCTAATGAATATTTAAAAATAATATTCATTTAATATTTCTCGACTGAAATAATACTCAAATAACATTTCTCGAAAGATTTCCAAGTATTTGATACTTTTATGGAAATATAAATAATGTTTAATAATAACATTCCTCAAAATGAATACTACTCTGTCGCTGGAATCCCTCCGGGTTTCCACGACTATCTATATAACACAAAATACCGACTCCCGGTCTCATATTTAAAGAATAAATATCATACGCCCTTCACTAAGTGTCCTAGCAACACAATCCTGCTTATAACTGATAATCCATATCTAGTCTATAAGCCAATATTAATTCAGGGAACAAGTATTCCAATATACTTTGAAAACAAGCATGCATGCTATGGCATATGTATAACAACAATTATATATATTATCACAACAACAGTTCCAAGGTATTGGAAACTTGCCTGGGAATCGAGTGCGGGTAGGGGTAGTGGTAGCGTGTCCCGGGTCAGCCTGGTGATCTATAAATAGCCCAGGCATTCGGGATTAATCACTTAACATATTTAAAAAGGTTAAGTATAAACTCCACCTAAATCGAAACATGTTTTCGAGTTATCTCGTTACGATCCGACATTCGTTCGTTATAAAGACATGTCATCATGCTTACACTTTGTATATACTTAAGTCGTATAACCTCTAAGGTCGGTCGTTTACGAATCAAGATCATACCTCGAGTTTTATCGCCAGTTTTCTAAGTTATAACCAAAGTCATACTTTTAAGGGGTTCGTTCGCGTTTAACCTCAATTCAAACATTTTTATAAAATCGGAAAACCATCAATTTTACTCGTGGTTTTCTCTCATGCCTTCCTTATGACCTCTAATATTTAATTACCAAGATTCGTCACTGATTTATTCATGTTAAGGGATTCCAATTTCAGTTACGAACTTTTGTTTACGGTTTCGAACCACTTTTACGAATTTAATCATAACTCCAAAACCGTAAGTCCATTTCATACGAACTTTATATCAAAACGAAGCTTATAACATAATCTAGCTTGTCATGGTAAATTACGAAACTGGACAGTGAGTTAATGTTACTGTCAAACACGGTTTATTAAGGTTAACAAAAATCCGGCATTATGACGGCTATAAATCGGACATTCCAAAAATCCTAACAATCAAATCAAGCCACACCGGGCATCCATACAATTTATACACATATTACACATCCTCAACTGTCCAAGAACACCTACTTTACCATCATAATCCTCATATCTTTTATATCAAAGAATCACCACATAATCAAGCTTATAATACACTAACAACATAGCTAAACTTAAATCACTCAAGAACATGCTTAAATCTTCAAAACAAAGCTAGGGTTTAAAATGGATTACCTTCATTGGAGTGTGTTCTAGCCTTAATTAACCTTGATTTGTCCTTGTGTGGCTTTACCATGGCTTAGATCATCCATAAGTAACCAAGAAATCAAGTTAGTTTCTTGAAAAGTTACTATTCACTCTTACCTTCTTGATTTAATATCTCAAGATTGGCATGGAATTTGAAGATGAAATTTATAGGGCATCTTAATTATGAAATGTAGGACTCACCTTAATTTTCTTGAGATTTAACCATGGATGGAAGTTGGACTTCTCCTTTTTAAAAAGAGGGCAGGCCGAGAGCTCCATTTTTGGTGTTCTTGGTGTTTTGCTTTTGTTTTATGCTTTGTAATGATATAATACATGTAATACTTATCTATATACTTGGATGCATCCTTGCTTTTGAGTTGTTCTCTTGCCATTGGTCCACATGTTAAGCCTTGATCTTGCCAAGTGTATGGTCATAAACATGCAAGTCCATTTTTTGGTTAAATGCAAACACACCACTTAGCTTTGTAGTTGACTTATCCTTTAGTTACCTTAGTTCCTTGTCTCCTCCCACTTGCACATGCTCATCTCTTGGTTCTCTGCTTGCTCTTTTGTCCGTTTATTGCTTAATTTCATTAATCGTTCGGAGGAATATCTCAAATATTTCTTGTAAGAGTTTTACCAGAAACTTTCTTAATATTTACACTACTATTCTCATTCCTCCTTTATAATCCTTGGATTTAAATCTCTTAAATCTTTTTAATAAATCCTTAAGTCTTACAGTGTCCAGGGAAATCTCGGAGAAAATAAAAGTGCTATTTTCCTGAATCCGATATCGTTTACATACACTTATTTCGCCCCTGGATCACGAATACGAACTCAGAAATCCGTTCTGAATACCTCTATATAGCGTCGTCTAATAATATTCTTATTTCCACCAAAAACACTATTCATTGCTTATTCTCTTTTTATTCCTTATATTTATAAAAATGTCCTTGTTCTCTTTTGGGCATTCCTTAACCCTTTTTACGGAACCACTGGACTAACAACAGATATTGATTTGGATGACATGAGAATATTTCCACTACTTGGAATTCCCATATCTTAACTTCTTAGGAGATAGATTATTCTAATCTATGCTGTCAAACCACTGCATTCTTCATGACATATAATCATTTAAATCTATACCCATTCACATTCATTGTTAATACCTTGTAGTCGGGGTCACTGTTCATTCTTTCATCAATATATAAAAAGTTTTAATTCTACCGAAAATTCGGGTTCTTACATTCACCCTGCACTAGCAGTAAACAATGTCAAAAACTTTATCCCAATCACCCTTGACATGGAAAGTTCTCAATACAATTCCTGGGCTACTTTGTTCAAGATTCATGCACGAGCATATCAAGTCCTCGATCACATCATCCCACTAACTGAAAAAGATAAAAGTGATCAAACATCATCCTCCAAGGACAAGGCAAGAAACTTTTCAATTTAAGTGCAGCCACTTCTCTATCCATTTCCCCCATTCCAAAAAATCCACTTAGTGCTTTACATGACCTGAATTGGAAAATGGCTATGCAAGATTAATATTCTGCTCTAATAAAAAATAAGACGTGGGAATTGGTTCCTCGTCCTGCTAATGTTAATATCGTTAGATCTATGTGGATTTTTTGACATAAAAAGAACTCTGATGGCTCTTTTGAGCGACATAAAGCTCGACTTGTAGCTAATGGTAAAGCTCAACATATGGGAATAGATTGTGATGAGACTTTCAGCCCGGTTGTCAAACCAACTATACAGACTATTTTGAGCATCTCGTTATCAAATTCTTGGCCAATTCATCAGTTAGACGTCAAGAATGCCTTTTTGCACAATAATCTTACCGAGATTATTTATATGCATCAGCCTATGGGATTTAAGGATCCCGATTATCCTGATTATGTATGCTTGCTGAAGAAATCTATTTATGGGCTTAGACAATCATCCCGTACTTGGTACAAGCGATTTATAGACTATGTTGACACCATTGGGTTCTCTCACAGCAAGTCTGATCATGCTTTATATATTTACCGTCAAGGCCCTGATATTGCATATATTTTTTTGTATGTTGATGATATTGTACTTACTGCTTCTTCAGATGCTCTCCTAAAGTCCATTATCTCTCTTCTTAGTTCTGAGTTCGCAACGAAGGACTTGGGTCCTCTCAGTTACTTTTTGGGCATTGCAGTAACTAGACATCCAGATAGACTTTTTCTTTCTCAAAAACAATATGCAGAAGAGATCATTGAATGAGCAAATATGAAATCTTGCAAGCCATGTTTCACACCCGTCGATACTAATCAAAAGCTAAGTTCTAATTAATGCTGGTTCTCCTTATGAAGATCCAACTCAATACCGCAAACTTGCCGGTGCCCTACAATATCTCACCTTCACTAGACCTGATATATCATATGCAGTGCAACAAGTTTGTCTCCACATGCGTGATCCAAAAGTGGAGCACATGAGAGCTCTCAAGCGTATACTTCGCTACATTAAAGGTACCTTAAATTATGGCTTGCATCTCTATAAATCATCTGTTAGCTCTCTTATCTCATACACCGACGCTGATTGGGGTGGTTGTCCGGATACTTGAAGATCCACCTCAGGTTATTATGTCTATCTTGGTGACAACCTGATATCTTGCTCCTCCAAACGACAACCTACCTTATCTCGTTCTAGTGCAAAAGCAGAATATAGGGGAGTGGCCAATGTTGTCTCTGAATCTTGCTGGATCCGAAATCTTCTCTTAGAACTTTATTGTCCAATCCAAAAGGCCACTTTAGTCTACTGTGATAATGTTAGTGCAATTTTTCTCTCTGGTAATCCAGTTCAGCATCAGCGTACTAAACACATTGAAATGGACATTCACTTTATTCGAGAAAAAGTCTCTTGAGGGGAAGTTCATGTCCATCACGTTCCCTCTCATTACCAGATCGCTGATATCTTTACCAAAGGCCTTCCTCATGTTCTTTTCAATGATTTTTGGGATAGTCTCAGTGTTCGTGAACCTCCTGCTTCAACTGCGGGGCTGTGATAGATTATGTTAATAATCATCTGTACATATGTATTGATCATGCCAATATTCTGATTGTATATCTTCCTTAATAGTAGCTTTAATATCAGCTTTGTAATATAGCCTTAATATCAGTTTTGTACTAATTGTAGGCAAAACATCAGTCATAGGCTCTTGTATATATTTGATTCAGAACATCAATGAAAGGCAGGCAATATAATTCTTTCATGGTATCAGACTATGTTTTTCTTCTTCCTTCCTCCCTACATTTTTCAACTTTCTCCGCTTTGTTAATCTTCTTGCCTCCTTTGTCTATGGTAGAAACAAACAAGTTTCACCCTGCACTAGCAGTAAACAATGTCAAAAACTTTATCCCAATCACCCTTGACATGGAAAGTTCTCAATACAATTCCTGGGCTACTTTGTTCAAGATTCACGCACGAGCATATCAAGTCCTCGATCACATCATCCCACTAACTGAAAAAGATAAAAGTGATCAAACATCATCCTTCAAGGACAAGGCAAGAAACTTTTCAATTTAAGTGCAGCCACTTCTCTATCCATTTCCCCTATTCCAAAAAATCCACTTAGTGCTTTACATGACCTGAATTGGAAAATGGCTATGCAAGATGAATATTCTGCTCTAATAAAAAATAAGACGTGGGAATTGGTTCCTCGTCCTGCTAATGTTAATATCGTTAGAACCATGTGGATTTTTTGACATAAAAAGAACTCTGATGGCTCTTTTCAGCGACATAAAGCTCGACTTGTAGCTGATGGTAAATCTCAACATATGGGAATAGATTGTGATGAGACTTTCAGCCCGGTTGTCAAACCAACAACTATATGGACTGTTTTGAGCATCTCGTTATCAAATTTTTGGCCAATTCAATAGTTAGACATCAAGAATGCCTTCTTGCACAATAATCTTACCGAGATTGTTTATATGCATCAGCCTATGGGATTTAAGGATCCCGATTATCCTGATTATGTATGCTTGCTGAAGAAATCGATTTATGGGCTTAGACAATCATCCCGTAATTGGTATAAGCGATTTATAGACTATGCTGACACCATTGGGTTCTCTCACAGCAAGTCTGATCATGCTTTATATATTTACCGTCAAGGCACTGATATTGCATATATTTTTTTGTATGTTGATGATATTGTACTTACTGCTTCTTCAGATGCTCTCCTAAAGTCCATTATCTCCCTTCTTAGTTCTGAGTTCGCAATGAAGGACTTGGGTCCTCTCAGTTACTTTTTGGGCATTGCAGTAACTAGACATCCAGATAGACTTTTTCTTTCTTAAAAACAATATGCAGAAGAGATCATTGAACGAGCAAATATGAAATCTTGCAAGCCATGTTTCACACCCGTCGATACTAATCAAAAGCTAAGTTCTAATTAATGCTGGTTCTCCTTATGAAGATCCAACTCAATACCGTAAACTTACCGGTGCCCTACAATATCTCACCTTCACTAGACCTGATATATCATATGTAGTGCAACAAGTTTGTCTCCACATGCATGATCCAAAAGTGGAGCACATGAGAGCCCTCAAGCGTATACTTCGCTACATTAAAGGCACCTTAGATTATGGCTTGCATCTCTATAAATCATCTGTTAGCTCTCTTATCTCATACCACTATACCATAAAAGGCCTACGACAACGTCCAAAAAGTGTTGCTATAGGCCCAAAATATGTTGCTGTAAGCCCAAAAAACCCCAAAGGCAACATTTTATCAATGTTACTATTTTGGCCGTTGCCTTTGGTGTCAAAGGCAACATTCTTATTCTCTATGGCAACACAAGTTTTAATGTTGGCATAGACTTATTATAGCAACATTATTATTAGTCTTTAGCAACCAAATATTATGTTGCCTTTGTATTAAACATTTTTTTTAAAAATAGTGGGCCCCACCAGTGGGGTCCACTTTTGGGACCCACCAATGGGGCCCACTTTTGGAACCCACTATGGGGCCCACTTTTGGGACCACCCACTGTGGGGCCCACTTTTATGGAAACACAAATTTTTGCCTATGACAACATTTTTAGCAACATTTCTTAACATTAATTTTCCTTTTTGCCAACACTTTATAGCATCAATGGCAACATTTTTCTATTTCCAACAAAAAATAATAAATATGAAAATATTCATTCCCTAAATAACCAACAATCATAATAATCCATACTACATAATCCAGATTCATTACAATCACAACCAACTACCCAAATTTACTACAATTAACCAACTAGGAAAGTACCTCTAAACACAATATTCGATAAACTAGTTAACATGCAAAGTTTTACCAAGTACATAAGACTAAAATAACAACAAAGATGGTCTAAAACATGAACATATGGCAATATTATGGTCACCATCCAGGCTGCACCAGTAATTAAACTGAATCTGTGCAACTTCCATTCCAGGCTGCTCCAAGAAGTACCATGGTACAAACAGAAATGCAAAACTGCAAATAACAAAAAGCACGTTGCATTACCTATCATGACCAGAGAACTTACAGAGGCAAAGAATTCTGCCTTGTGCTAGTTTTCGTCCTTAAGGCTTATGAGCAATAGTATTATTAGAACATTATGGTTTTAGAAAACAAGTCTAAAAATGGGAATAGCTTTGAAGTATCAAGGTGTAGCATGACTTTTACCATCTACTGTAAATGTAAATGGTTTAAAGTAATTTTTTATGAAGATTCGTAAAGAAAAAAGAGTACAAATTACCTGCATGGAGCTATATAGTATCAGGACTTGAGTTAGAACAAGCATCAAGGCTTCTACGAATGGCGCAGGGAAATTTCCATGACTGCTTGGGACATAGTAATAGTTGGGGTACTGAGAAACTGTGTAATTCATCATTGGATATAGTTCTGCCTGTGGCATTACAGGGGCTGTAGCAAAGCTCTATCCAAGCACTCCAGACTACATATCAATAGAAAGTTTACTTTACTATGGCTTCAAAAATAATTTGAAACAACATTAGGAATATTTGCAAAATAGAACAATATTATGTATGATTTTGAGACCGGATGCAAACCCTATCATCTTAAATTTAAAAAAAAGGTGTAGACCATTAGGCAAAAGGCAAAGCTCAAATTAATGAATGTAATGGAAAATTTATAGGCAGTTGGAAATAGACATCTAAGTAAAATTCCTAATGAGATTATCTAGCGAACTGTAATAGCAACTGAGGTTATACGAAATATTAAAACTACCTCAGCAGGCACTATACAATTCTCCGGTGGTTGGTATAAGAGAAGTGGATCAGAAAATGGATGAAAATTTAAAGCTTATTGTATATCTATGCACATATATTACATTTACTTGCCGTGTATGCCATATGACCTGTATCCTGAACAAAATTTCTGCTCATGGGTGAAAGCGGGGGCTTTTTCTCAGAAGCTACAGTATGAGCTGATGACAACTCCTATAAGATCAGAAAATAAAAATTAAAAATGGTGGTGGTCAGAATAATCATATACTTTTGAGGAAATATTTGACTAACCAGTCTACGGATTTCACTAGTCCTCTTAGGAGGAGCAACAGCAGCGTCAATAACCTGTAGAGAATTTTCTTTAATATGATACTTATTTACTAAGACGAATGTAAACTTGTTTTTTTCACGTAGGTGTGAAAATATCACCTGTTAGGAATCGTCTGAAGCACTGAAAGATGCAGCAGGAGTGTGGGGAGGTAAATTCTATTATATTGTACTACATTCTGAAGAGTTTTCAATGTGGACATTTGCAGAACTATATCTATTGATATCACAAAAAACCAACACCTTAAAAACGCGAATAAGAAAGAATGCAACCGCTCCATAAAATCCCATATGAATCATAGTTAGTGTTATAGGAAATGGAAAATTAAAGTACTTTGGAGAGAGAACCCACTGGCCACTGTAATGAAAATTCATCAGATAATAAAAGATAATAAATTCATCAGATAGCTACATTGTTAGGCTATCCATAGTATTCTCGAATCGACATACTAGAATCAGTGAGCAGTCCTTGACTGGAGATTAAGTCAAACATTTATCGCAATGGACAAAACAAGTTACCTTCTTAGCATCAATTTGACTTTCCAGGACTCCGGGAGATAACGTCCTAGCCAATGAAGTTGACCTTGACCAATCAAATAGTGAAGCCTGACCTCGAAGAATCCTTCTCAAGTGATCCTGGTGATAGATGATTAAGAATTAATATCAAAGTACACTAACTTTTCTACATTAAATGTAAAATACCACATCCCGGTTATATATTATCCATTGGTAGGAGTATGAGAGTGTGATAATGTTATCAATATGACACGCTAAGGGAGTGTAACATGACACGCTAACGAAGTGTATTCTAGCGGTTAGGTAACTGCTTCTGTCTAATTCCACTAAAAGTATGAAAGAAATTCAGCCCTTGTTAAAAATTAAATAATTAACATTCATCTTCATTAGAACTGGGTATTGTAATGGATCGAGTGGATTCAATTTGTCCCCTTTGGACAAAGGCAACACAGTAAGTTATATCTCAGAGCAGCAGCTTTAGATTGTTATAAAATATGAAAGTTAGGAAAAGGACTTTTACAGTTCTTTAATGTTTCACAGAAACATGGAAACATTGACTTGTAGATGCATGAGAACTGAAAATTCTATATCAAACGGTGCAATCTGGACAGGGAAGCAGGAAACTACATAGTAAGTGATCATATTTTCAATGATTGCAAAATTAAAATATCAGAGGTAAGGATGTAACCTGTTCTCTCAGGATAAGAAGATGCTTTATAAGGAAAAGCTGCCCATCCATAGGCGATGATCTTTTCACAATAAGCTTGCTTGCTTTCTGTGATAGAAATGTGAAACAACCAATTATAACAGGAAAAACAATAGCATCAGAAGACTTGTTCATTAGGGACCAGATACATGAAACAAAAATAATATCATGGTTTGAAAATCCATGACAACATACTTGGACGGATATGGAGCAAACTTCTACAACTTCCTGATAATTAATAAAGTAAAATTGGTAAAATTAAAGACTCAAGAATTGGAAAACACAGATACTTGGTATGACTGAAGTTTTAAAAAAGAAGGGGAAGGTTAAGTTAATTACCTGTGCCAAGCCAGTAAAAACTTGTGGTTCCAAACACTGATACAACTTCGATAGACAAGACACAGTTTTCTCAAGCGGAGGGTACCAAAATTTAGAAACATCTAAACTTAGATTATCATGCGGTCAGACAAAAAAGATTTAAATGAGATATATGAAGTTTAATCTGTTTAGGTAATAATGTTAACTTTACAAGCAGCAGGTATAGACAAGCTTCAAAACAGAGCAATAATAGAAGGGTGTATAACGTACAGAAGTATCTTCTGTTTTCAACTCAGCTAACTGCTCCAGCTTTGCAGGGTAATCCAGATCTTCATCAAAAGGAATATAATTTGCAATCTAGGACAAACATAAAAGAACTGAAAAAAAAACCCCATTAGAGGGCTGGTTACTTAAGTAAAGAACTGAAACAAAATATTGATCAGCAAACGTACCATGAAAGCCCTCGTCACTAACAAATATATTCTGACTAAATATAGAAAAAATACTACTGTACTAGGAAGATTAAAATTATTAGTCTACTCATAATTTATGCCCTAGACTTTGATGCAGATTATCATATTATTAAAGTACTTTGGAGAGAGAACCCACTGGCCACTACAACGAGAAAATAGAAACATATCACAATCCACAAAGAAAGTGTAAATACCTTAAAGCGGAAGCCCCAAATCGAACACAATGAAACCCTAATTTCAAAGCCTCAAAATTGACCGACTCGTTTCAAGCTCTAACTCAAAATTAATCCTGAGAAAGAGAAATGAAGCCCCAAATTAGTAAATTAAATCCCTAATCAAGTGAATTAAATCTAACTGAACTAATTGAGAGCTACATGTGTGTGTACCGAGTGTGAGTAACAGAGAATTAGACTAACAGAGAATGTGAGAGAGGAGAGAGCGGAGAGAAAGAAAGGAGAGAGAGAATGTGAGTATCGAGTGTGTGTGAGTATTGACCGGAGAGGAGAGACCGTGGAGCGGAGAGAGAAGAGAGTTGTGTGTGTCTGAAAATGAAAAAAGGATAGTTGAGAATCGGTTTTAGCCGTCTAAAATTTGGTTGGGCGGTATTTTTGCCGCTCACCAATTTTTAGTCCAGAATTTTATTTTTATTTTTTAAAAAATCTTATTTTATTAATTTATTTCTTTATTAAATATTTAATTTCTCTTTTTTTGCTAAATGATTTCTTTTACATAGATTGAAGTAATATATTCAAAAAAAATTATATTCAGAAATATTTTTATTTTCTTGATATATTAAAATATATTTAGAAAAAAAATATTTTAAATTTTTTGTTTAATAATATTTAATAAATATAAAATTAAAATTACACATCTTAAAATATTTTAACATTTTTAGTGAAATATTCACTCTCTAATGAATTATCTAGATTTTTATAAAAATAATTTCATTATTCTTATCCAAAAAATTAATTTTCATGTGAAAAAAGGTTAAAATTTTTATTTTTAGTAGAAAATATAAAATTATGTTCATTACAAAATTATAGCAACATAATTTCATACCTACAGCAACATAAAAACACTTTTATTCTATGCCAACATATTTTTCTTACCTAAGGCAACATTAAAATGATAATGTTGTAATAGCCAAAAAAATGCATGGCAAAGGCAACATATCCAAAGGCAACATAGGCTCTAAATGTGGTCGTAGGCCTTTTATGGTGTATTGTACACCGACGCTGATTGGAGTGGTTGTTCGGATACTTGAAGATCCACCTCAGGTTATTGTGTCTATCTTGGTGACAACCTGATATCTTGGTCCTCCAAAAAACAACCCACCTTATCTCGTTCTAGTGCAAAAGCAGAATATAGGCGAGTGGCCAATGTTGTCTCTGAATCTTGCTGGATCTGTAATATTCTCTTAGAACTTTATTGTCCAATCCAAAAGGCCACTTTAGTCTACTGTGATAATGTTAGTGCAATTTTTCTCTCTGGTAATCCAGTTCAGCATCAGCGTACTAAACACATTGAAATGGACATTCACTTTGTTCGAGAAAAAGTCTCTTGAGGGGAAGTTCGTGTCCTTCACGTTCCCTCTCGTTACCAGATCGCTGATATCTTTACCAAAGGCCTTTCTCGTGTTCTTTTCAATGATTTTCGGGATAGTCTCAGTGTTCGTGAACCTCCTGCTTCAACTGCGGGGGTGTGATAGATTATGTTAATAATCATCTGTACATATGTATTAATCATGCCAATATTCTAATTGTATATCTTCCTTAATAGTAGCCTTAATATCAGCTTTGTAATATAGCCTTAATATCAGTTTTGTACTAATTGTAGGCAAAACATCAGTCATAGGCTCTTGTATATATTTGATTCATAACATCAATGAAAGGCAGGCAATATTATTCTTTCAGTCACAATTTAAGTTAATCATCTATTATCTATACAATTAGGAGCCACACGGATACCAGCATCGAATCTCTTGCCTCATTCTACAACTTCCAGCATCTCAGGTATCTTACGATAATGCTTTATTGCCCATTTTATCTTATGTTTATCCTTTTATGTCCCATATATTGGCATCTTTTGACAAACACTTATTTCACATCACAAAGTAAAGAATTTTGACATACCAATCTGTCTCATCGCCTTCAGCAAGGAGATTATGTAATGTTATTTTGTCAAGTATGATAAGTCTGATTTGTATTTTCTGATGATTGTCATAAATTCCTGTCACTCTTTTGGATCACCAAAAGTTCTCACAGCTAATGTCTTTAAAATGTACAATGTCTAGTGTATTAGATATCAAGAAAAGTAGGTCGAAGTCTGTTTTATAAGTGAATCCTACAGTATTACCTAAAAGTGAGCTTAGTTTTCAGTTGCCTTCATCTACAATATCGGCTTGCTTTCTAATTAGAGTTTTATTTGATGCGTTAATACAGTATGAATCATGTCTAACAATTTTATTTAATAAGTTTGATTGTTCCAATTCAGGTTCCAATGCTCCTTCAACGTCAAAGTCTAAAACACATGTATACTTGCAATTTAAAGTTTCATTTTTTTTCATCTTATTATACATGTATGCTAACCTAGCTTTTCCAAGCCGATTTCTATACAGGTAGTTTGGTTATATCTAATTAGTTTACACACAATTACTAAATGAAACTAATCAAGGTAATTCTATTCATTAAGTCCAATGATTCTATGTGTTTTTGCCTGAAAAATTTGACATGAAAATTTGATGTGTATTTCTAACCTTTTGGTAAAGTACAGAGGTTAACTCCTCATATAAGATTTTACAGTGTTATTTTAATCTAATGTCCTATTAAGTAGATATTCATTTAGGTAAAGTTCCCTGGCTTCCAAAGAATGTTGCAATTTACCATTTGGCAAACAAACAAGTCTGATTTATGATCAAAAGTGAATTTTGATTTTTGAGAATGATAAATTCTGAACAATGACATTATCCTTATTACTATGAATCCGCAAACTAATGCTAAACAATGCAGCTATGTCAAAGCAGCTTTTTCAGAGCCTACCATCATGACTTGCAGAGTTTAGAAATATATCGAGAATTTGTAGCTTGCTCAACACTAAAGAGTCACCATCACTGAAACAACCAAAGATTAGGCTGATGTTTCATTGAATAGTAGTTGATTACCTTGGTAAAGACACTAGAAGGATGTTACGGGGATCTAACATAGATTGACTTATGCGAGATAGATTGACTTATGCCAGGCATAATACTGTACTAGATAGGTCAAAATGGCATGTATATTGTAGCTTAAAAATTCAAGAGTCCAATGATTGGCCTACGCAATGGATCGAGGCAACTCGGAAGAAAGAGACATATTTTATTCTCAGAAAAAGATGAACGTTTGTATAGCAGATATCTAAGTGCGGTGATTTTAAACATTAAAGCAACCGTTTGAAGATATTAAACGTAGAGTGGAATTGTAATTTGGTTTGTGAAACTTTTAGCAGTAATAACTTCATCATTGGTTTTCTTGGTAAGGGTAACCGTACTTATTCATGGAATCGTGTGTTCCCTTATTTTCTTTGGGTGAATTTTAACTTTAAAATAAAATAAAACTTTGTACTATTATAATGTTAAAGATGTATAGCCCCAATACTATATCACTATACAGGTAATAAATTAGTAGGTTCATCTATAATCATATTAAAATATTAATTTCTAATCTTAAAATATAATAGTTTATGGTTTTTATATCATCTAAGATGTTAACTATATAAAAAAATTAAAATTTTAGTATTCTTAAAAAAATTCACAAATGATTTTAATGTCTTATCATCTTTCCTTAAACAAAGAAACACTACTTTAAATTTTGGAACAATCTAAATGGATTTCGGTTATTATAATATCTACTAGCTTATAATCTGTGCAAAGCATGGTACTTTTAATTTTTTGAAATTTATTTATAGTGTAATATGATATTATAAATATTAATTTTAATATGTTATTGGAAAAATTCGAACCTTAAATATTTGTGTATAATAATTTTTAGTATTAAATATAAATTCATATGTTGTTGGCGGGAATCGAACCTTTAATTATTTATAATTTGTTTATAGTATAACATGATATTATAAATATTAATTTTAATATGTTATTGGAATAATTTGAACCTTAATCTTTGTATATAATAATTTTAATATTAAATATAAATTAATATGTTGTTGGCGGGAATCGAACTTTAAACCTCTGTATATAACAACTTTTAGTATTTTGTATCTAACGGTCATGATCTATTCGAATTGAAAATCTAATGGTTGTGAATAGTTTGATTAACCAAACTACAAACTACAAAAGATATCTCATTTGCTTATAATAATATAGTATAAATTATTTAATTTTTATAATTATACAAAAAGGAATATTTTTTGTTCTTGACGATAAATTTTATCTCCTAGATTGTTCATTCTTTAATACATTGCTCAAAGTTTCGAATATTATATCATGAAAATGAGGACTTCAAATTTTATAGATACTAGCTTATAACCCGTGCGATGCACGGGTTTCTTTTAATAGGTTATAAATTTTATTTTATTCTATAATTATGTTTCTATATAATCATTAATTTTAAAAATTATTTTGATATTAATTTAATAAAATTTGAAGTAAATTTATTAAATGATTTGCATGGTTTAAAATTTATATAATAAAATTTTAAATTAAATATGTCGTTGACGGGATTCGAACCTTGAATAATACAGTAAAGTAATTTAATCATTAAATATACCTTATAATTACATCTAGCTATTTTTATTAATTACTGTTGTGGAATAAAAACTAGGTTACGATTTGTAATTAATGCTAGGGTGCGTGAGCTTCGTGCTTTAATGGTTGTTTCCGTGTTACGAGACTGATCGGTCCTCATAGAGTGCCTACGTATCTCGTTATTGAGAATCAAGCCAAGACGTAGTTCTAGGAATGAGGGGTCAGACCCTTTATATAGGCTGAGAAGCCTTAGAATCGTAGTAGGGTTAGGTGACTTGGTGAGCAAGTCACCGCCTAGAAGAAGGTTCCAGATCCTAGTAGATAGGAACCAGTTTCCACGTTGAAATATGTACCTTGGAGGCTAAGTCAGGCAAGAGTAATATCCTTGTTTGACTCTTATTTGCCGAGCTGTTTATTACCCATAATATTAATTACGAAATTAATATTATAAATAGGGTTTGGGCCCATGTGGTGGGCCCCACGTTTGGACCATTTTAGGTCTAATTAATGCCACATTAAAGGTGTCTTTAGGGCTTACTTTTAGCTCATATCATTTGCCCCCCAACTTCTAGGAAAACTGATCAGGTTTTCCTTGCAGTTATAACGGCCTTATCCGAGACTTGGGTCAGTGTTCATTGCTCTTACGTGAGTATTTTCAACAATATCATCTTAATGTAAAGCGTGGAGCGACCGACGCATTTATGACGATGTTGAACGACACTAAACGGTGTTAAACGGCACTACACAACGCTTAATTAGCCTTAAACATCGTTTAAACAATGTTAAACAATGTCAAAGGGCATAAAATGGCAATAACGGCACTAATCAGCACTAAACAGTGCTAATCGGCACTAATCCGTGCTTTAACAACACTAATCTGTGCTAATCGGCACTAATCTGTGCTAACAGGCACTAAACAGCGCTTAAACAGCACTAAACGGTGCTAATCGGCACTAATTTGTGCTTTAACAACACTAATCTGTGCTAATCGGCACTAATCTGGGCTAACAGGCACTAAACAGCGCTTAAACAGCACTAAACGGTGATAATCGGCACTAATCTGTGCTTTAACAACACTAATCTGTGCTAATCGGCACTAATCTGTGCTAACAGGCACTAAACAACGCTTAAACAGCACTAAATGGTGCTAATCGGCACTAATCTGTGCTTTAACAACACTAATCTGTGCTAATCGGCACTAATCTGTGCTAATCGGCACTAATATGTGCTAACAGGCACTAAATAGTGCTTGACCAGCGCTAAACGATGCTAGTCGACGCGAACAGCACTTAATGGTGCTAAATTTTAATTTCGGCTTCGTTCGTGCCTTGGCTCAGAATTGAAAATCAGTCTTGGTATGTTGATGGAGGTGTTTGCTATGCCTTGAAGGGTTTCGTGAACCTTGAACTCAAACGACTTTTTTCTTAATCTTCGTGACCTTCCGGGCTTTAACTTGTTTGATGAATCCTTGGTCTTAAGGTTATCATCAACCCTTGACTCTCATTCTTGTGATGAAGTTCTTTAGTTCTTACATCATCCTTGTTTCTCATGGAGGAGGTCTTCATTCAGATAGTTCACTTGCTCCTTAGCTCTTGACCTTAGGCCTGGTGTGCCTTTATTGGTTTTCAATCCTTTAGCTTGATTCTAGGTTTCCAACCTTGTGCTTATGCTCATATAACCTTTCTTAGGTCTCAACTTGACTGACAACTCTTGATTCGAATCCTTAAACTCAAATGACAAGCTCGATTGGAGGCAGACAGCCTTGTTGGCCATCAAGGCTTAAATTTTGTGTCGAGTTTTGAGATTCAACATTTTAAGTATGGAATGACAAAGGACCTCTTATCTCAACATTTTCACTAATAGTTTCCGTGCTTTCAAGGCATTATCAGGGAGCCAACCAGTCTTAAGATGAGCTTTGAGAGGGTCAATCCTTCAGCTTACATCAACTGGTGCTACCAATTTCGAATCGATGGTAGGGTCTTCAGGACCTGGAAGTAAAAACTCTCCGCATAATTTTCTATCTTAGAAGAGGCGAACTTAAATAGGGCATCAGCCTTATTGTTCTCATTTCTTGGAATGTGCTCCTCATAGCGCTCATCATATTGAGTCATAAGAGCCTTCACAACTCTCAAATACTTTGTCATAGTTTCATCCTTAGCTTCAAATTCACCATTCACTTGCGAGACTACCAGTCTTGAATCTCCAAAAACTTTGAGGTTCTTGACCCTCAGTATTCTGGCCAAGCCCAATCCGGCTATCAAGGCTTCATATTTAGCTTCATTGTTGGCAGTAGGAAAATCTAACTTCAAAGCATACTCAACTGTGAACCCATCGGGGCTTTCCAAGACCAAACCTGCACCACTGGATTTTGTTTTTGATGCTCCATCAAAATAAAGCACCCAATACTCCTTCGGATCAGGTATAAGTTCTTCAACTTTATTCTCACATTCTTGGTTGGGTAAGCCCAATCCGGCTATCAAGGCTTCATATTTAGCTTCATTGTTGGTAGTAGGAAAATCTAACTTCAAAGCATACTCAACTGTGAACCCATCGGGGCTTTGCAAGACCAAACCTGCACCACTGGATTTTGTTTTTGATGCTCCATCAAAATAAAGCACCCAATACTCCTTCGGATCAGGTATAAGTTCTTCATCTTTATTCTCACATTCTTGGTTGGGTACTATCTCCTGCCCCCCGACTTCTTGGTTGCCAATGGTACATTCAACCACGAAGTCAGCCAATGCCTGAGCCTTGATGGCCGTTCGAGGCTTGTACGTTATGTCAAATTCTCCGAGCTCAATTGCCCACTTAATCAGCCTTCCACTAGCCTTTGGGCTGTGCAATATGTTCCTCAACTGCTAGTCCGTCAGGACTTCAATCTTGTGTGCTTGGAAGTATGGTCGTAGCTTCTTCGAGGTTGTCATTAATGCCAAGGCAAACTTCTCAATGGTCGAGTAGTTCAACTCAGCCCCATGCAAAACCTTACTCACATAATAGATAGGCTTCTGAATTTTCTTCTCTTCTCGAATAAGGACAGCACTCAATGCTTGTTCAGATACCGCCAGGTATAGGTAAAGAGTCTCTCCAGGACTTGGTTTTGTGACAGCCCCAAATTCGGGGTCATAAATCCGGGCCATCACGGACCCATTTCCATTCAATATCAATATCTCTTGAGAGTTTTTTTTTTTTACAATGAATACTTATGCCATTGACCCCGTAATAATAAACACACACACACCAGTCATATGCTCAAAGAACAACATTCACCATAATAAAAGTTTAGAGTTGAGAGTTAAAAGAGTTATTACAAACCAGGATCATACTTAAGTACATTGTTGAATAACACTTCGACATGAAGCGTTCCAACAACCAAAAGTTTATTACATGTCTTCATACTTAATTATACATAAGTTCTTAGAACCCGTCTGCCCCTACGCTACCTCAGGAATCGATGCTAGTGTGCTCTCAGAAGGTCGCCTTCCCCCTACCCTCTTACAGGGCGTTCTGCGAAGTATTGGCATACCTAGCTGTATATAGATAAGTAGCAAGAGTGAGCTATAATAGCTCAGCAAGATAATATTGTAAACTAGAATTTAAAATGTGAACAGGTATACATATATATGCATATGTAAGCGGAAACCAATTATAAACTTTAAGGAAGAATAAAACTCTTATTTAATAATACATCATCCACTTACTATTATAAGAAAGAAATCTAGGATAATATATTATCATTTTCTCTTCTTAAATAATATAGCGATCAATATACCCTTTCAGTGTAATATTTCAAGATAATATGAATACTTGAATAAATCTCTCACTATCATCTTCTCATTTCCTTCTTATGCAACAATTATATAAATTAATATAAAATCAGTTTCTCTTCATCTATAACAATAATTTCATCGTTTCATATCATTTTCCCTTTTCAGTATACCAATCTGACTTTATCGTCGATTCTTTATTCAACAATTTTGGGGGTTTTCACTGTTGCCGAATACGTGAGGCACGATGATCAGTCGTTCTCCGTACCCGTCCCTTTTACTACCGGTAGACGGAGGTAGGTTCGCCACCATCCCCCAGGAGGAAAGGTTCTCCACCATCCTCCCTTGGCAACTCTTGGGCCGGAATAAGATATTTAGTGCTGGACTGTGCCACTCTCACACAGCCTCTTACGCTTTCTGTTGCAAATCCCCCCTTTTTTATCAAATCATCATTCCATTTATGAAACACCATTCCACATTTGCCTTTTTATCATTCACTCATATCATTTCCATTCTTGCACATTACTTCTATAAAATATATATATATATATATATATGTGTAACATAATGCTTTGATTATGCTCCAGACATCTCTTCCATATTCAAGAAATCAAATATACTTTTTTATTCATAAAACATTCCGTCTATTTTAAGAGTAGTAAATAATAATCAAATCATATTTATTAAACCACTGATACCCAAAAAGAATATTTTTAATATAGTATTATAAACCATATAACCCTAGATAACAACTGATACCATTCTCTTTCATATCTCTTTTACCATAGAGCATATTCGCTCCACTCGTAATCACCTCTATATTCATTTTTCAGAAATCATATCCATCTCTCCTTAATTTCCCAAAATCAAGGAAATTTATTCTTTGCAATATAGCAATAATAGCATCACATAAATGTATATATATTCCATGATATCATTATTATTCCAAAGATAAATAATTTTCAAAGTAGGGATAGAAGGATCTTGCCTTGATCTCGGTAAGTCGGAAGTATAGCTCGTGGCTCTCCCGAAGTCTCTATAAACACAAAAGAATCATTGTTAGAATACTACGTCTCTTACTCACCTTAACCTTATATAATAACACTCTTTTAATATCCCATTACTATCTCAAAAGGTTTCGAGGACTTAACCAATCTTATTCCCGATTAAAGTTTTTAACGATTTCCATTATTCCCTTAACAACCACTCCCGACTGTAAAAATTCTCATAATTCATAAATTTCGAATTTTGACATAAGGTCAGTTGGTAATGTCTCTATGACCACCCTACTACAATATCCCAAAATTTCATAATATTTAAAAATGTCTAAGTAGGTCGATCATAGCCTCAAAGTTAACACAATTACATTTTCTTGGTTTCCGAACGTCTTTCACTAAAACTGACTTTTCTCCTAAACCGTTCATCAGATTTTAACGCACCTTATATCAAAACGATCTATGAACCAAGCTCTATCTCATCATGGTCAGTTGGGAGTCTGGACAGTAACCTACCGTACGTGACTGTTGTTCCAAAACAGGGCATCTACTTGGTTAAACGAAAATCGGACATTATAACCGCTGTATTTTCATACTTCCCAAAAATCCAACTCCTCCAACTCAATCATCAACCACAATAATCATCACCTACACCATGTGGTCTTCATTACCAGCCATGGTTACAAGCCCAAACACTTCCATATTCAACTTTAATCACTTACAAACACTTATAACATCATAATCACAACATTTATACCACTTAATCACTAAACACAACCATATCCATCATAAATATAAAAGAGCAAGCATGATTATACCTTCTTGAAGCTTTGATAACCCTTAACAATCCTTGATATACCCTTAATCAACCTTATACTAGCTTGAATCAACTAAAAGAATCATGAAAATCAAGTTAGTTTCATGAAAACTACTATTCATCACTATTCACCATCAACTTTCATGAATTTATTACCTTGCCAAATGATGTTAGTTTGCTATGAAACTTTGTAGATGATCCTTCCTAACCTCCAAGAAGCTCCATGAATTTCCTCTTGATTTTATCTTGATGTTAGCTAGGGTTTTGATTTTTTTTCTTGAATGGCCGAATGTAGGAAAAAGATGGGGGAGAGGTTTCTTGTTTTTGTTTTGATCTAATCTTGTGTTAATCTTGGTAATTCTAGATTGTCTTAGAAGCTTGGAAGATATTTAGTGTATAAAACCATGCTAAATGACTAATTTGCCCCTTAAAACAAGTTAGTGGATGGTGATGTCACTTGATGATCCAATAAATCCCATTTTGATTTTCTAAGTAAAATGCTAATGATCTTGGTAAGTCAAAAGGTGGTATGTATCCTTGTTATATTACTAATCTTGGTTGCTTGGTTTCCATACTCGTCTAATTATGGTTCGTTTCGAATATATCTCGTTATCCAGTGGTTTTGAAATCGTTTATAAAATCCAAATTCCCTTAGCATTCTCTTAACTTAAAAATCCCTTGGTTTAACTTAAATTCACTAAGTCCTCAATATATAATTCCTTTAATATTTCTATGTTCCTTAATATCCAATAGAAGCTCTTTGGAAATCAAAATCCTCAAAATCCATATTCAGGAATTTCTGGAATCTGTCGTCATTTCGAGTCACTTACTTTCAATGTACAACACTAATATGGTTTCTGTTTATTCATTTTCCGTTTCCATTATGGAGTACTTATATACCATTTCTCTAAATCCTCGAAATTTACTATTCATGTGACTACTGTAGCTTTGCTAAAGTTAGGGTTATTACAGTCTTCCCCCCTTAAAAGGATTCCGTCCTGGAATCACGTTGAAAATGTCCATAGATACCTCTTTCATCCACACTTCTGACTTCTACACCACTTTCTCTATCCTTTTTCCTTCATAATATCTCTATCTTGTTTGCGCAAAAATACACCAACATAATCTTGCATGTCATTCATCAACATGCCATTTAGCTTATCAATAGTAGTGCTTTTCATTATCTTCCCTTACTAATCTCTTCCTGTACTTAATCGTTCTATTTTATCTCCTCATTCACCTCCCTTTCTTTTTTTTTTACTAGTACCTCGGCCACCACATTGGCCTTTCCTTACATGGTAGTGTATCTCACTATGGTTTATCTGTATTTTGATCTCTATCATGACATAAAATATAAACACTTCAATCTTGTTATATCCTATCTCTGTAAAATCCTCCAGAAATTTGACTACAACATTATTCCTTGAAACAATTGTAGGAAAATTCTACCTATAATATATATTTCCTGTTCGTGCCTAAACAAGTTTGTGTTTTTCCCAAAATACTCTTATTCTCCTTTTCATAGAATTTCTAACCCCTAACAGATACTGATTTTGCTTATCTAGATTGTCAACCTACCTATACCATTCATTGACCACATTGATTCCTAACCAAACATTTACACTTAGAAGGTTAAATAATAAGAGAAAATGTTCACCTGCATCTGTATCCGGCTTTTTCAATGCTTCCCCTAAAGTCTTATTGTACACTCTGGCAGTAGGTTTATTTGAAGCAGTCATACTTTGTCCCGGCGCAGATGACCCACCGGAACGGCAATCCCTAGCAAAGTGTCCTAGTTTCCCACACTGGTAACACTTGATCTCACCTCGAGGGTTCGTATCAGCTGATGGACACCTGTCCTGATAATGCCCTTTCTATCCATACTTAAAACAAGTCACACCTAACACTCTACACGTTCCTGCATGCTTCCTACCACACATCTCACAATCTGGTAATGGCGGTCGTGATTGATTTGACTGAAAGGTTCCTGTGGATCTACCACCCTGATTCACAGTCTCACTGGTAGCCTTATTATTCCTTGACTTTCCTCCAAACTGGGGTTTTTGTCCTCTACCAACTCTGTTAAAGTAGCTTCCCTCACTTGAACCTCCCTTTGGATCCTCAAGTTTCCTTTTCTTGTTCTCTCGACCTATTTGGGTTTGTTCACTCTCGGCCTCGATAATAGATGCCTTCTGAACCACTGCAGCATAATCAGTCAACTCAAATGGTGCCACTCTCGTCCGTAGCCATGGTTTCAATCCTTGTTGGAACCTTTTCGCTCTTTGTTCCTCAGTACGCACAAATTCAGGAACAAACCTAGACAGTTCAGTAAATTTAGTTTCATACTCAGCCACTGATAGATTATCCTGCTTTAATTCCAGAAATTTCATCTCCATTTGGTTTTCCAAATACATAGGGGAGTACTTTTCTAAGAACACCCTAGTAAAACGCTCCCAGGTTATCTCTCTTGCTCCTTCTAGGTTCTTCTTAGCTTCCCACCAATAATTTGCCTCTCCCTTTAAGAGATAGGCTGTAAAGATTGTTTTCTGATCCTCCTCTATCCTCAATATCTCAAAATCTTTTTCCATCTCTTTTAACCAGGCTTTGGCTACTACTGGGTTAACAGTTCCCTCAAACTCTGGGGGTTTCAATGACTTAAAGGCACGAAAGGAGTTAGATGCCTGATTAGGAAGAACAGGTGGTGGTTGAGGGTTCTGTGGATTAGCCAAATTCTGCCTTAATAGTTCCATGAATTGGTTAAAGGGATCACCGCCCTGATTTCCTTGTTGTTCAGTTGATTCATCTTCCTCTTCTTCTTCATGATTTTGTTCATTATGAGCATTTTCATTCTGTCTATTATGACTTTCTTCCTCTCTCTCATTTTCTCTTGCATTCGTTCTATTATTACGCTTAGGCGGCATGATTCTGTATATAGCAATATTCTCCATTAATCACCCAAAATTTAGGGTACAATATACATCATTTCCATATATACACAATCATATCATTAGTTAACTCATTTATGCATTTCAATATTTTAACTTCACGCAGTTAGTATCTAGTCATATTACAACTTTAACAAATAAGCATATAACCCTTAGCACAATAACCTTTTCATTTAAGTCAATCACCTAACATACATTAATATTTCCAAATCTCAGCGTTTATTATCAAAATACGATAGAATTAGGCAAAATACATAAACTTCATTAATTCACATAAATATTTTACAACTTGTGGATACATCCTTCACTACCAGCTAAGATCATGTTGGGCCTCCTAAGATCATGTTGATTACTTGACCTTGGGGCTGTGGGTTGCGATCTCGATCATCGTCGTTCCTATCATACTCTCTTCTCTGATTTCCATGATTTTCACCCTTGGTGAAGTGGCTTTGTTTCCCTCTACGGATCAAGAACTCGATTTCATCTTTGAGTTGCTTGCAATCATCGGTGTCATGTCCCACATCCTTGTGGAACCTGCAGTGTTGCTCCTTGTTACTCTTTAAGGGGTCACCCCTGAGTGGCTTCGGCCATCGGAAATCCTTATCCTTCTCAATGTCCAACAAGATTCGACTCCTAGGAGTATTCAACCTTGCATACTCAGTGAACCTTGGTCCTTGGTTCTTCTTAGGGGCGTAGTCTGAGTCCTCTATAGTTCGGGGATACTTGTCCCTAGCATCATACTCTTGGTCTTGCTTTCACTTCTTGGAGTCGTTGTTACCTCCTCCTCCACTTACTATGGCTTCTTTCTTCATGCTATCTTCAGCTTTAATGTATTTGTCAGCTCTTCGTTGGAGCTCGGCCATGTTCTCAGGGGGATGTTTCGCTAATGACCTTTTAAAGTATAAGTCGGTGGTGCCATGCTCTAGGGCTACCATCGCCACCTTATTCTCCAAATCAGTGATGTTCAAAGTCTCCTTGGTGAATCGCTTGAGATAATCCCTTAGATTCTCATTCTTCCCTTGCACCACATACATGAGGAATGCAGAATTTTTCTCACAAACTCTTCCACTAATGAATTGGCTGACAAAGGAAGCGCTCAACTCCTTAAAAGAGCTAATCGAATTTGCAGGTGGTCGACTATACCATTGAGCCATGCCCGATAGGGTTTGAGGGAACGCCCTCCACCTTAAGGCGTCACTTGCAGGTTGCAATAACAGTGCATTCGAGAACGTCCTCACATGGTGTTAGTAGTATTTTTGTTGTTCGTTCGCAGGGAAGGACTGAATGTAATATCAAGTTCACGTTTCTTATCTCTCACAATTTAGAAGTGTAGAATAATGTTGTGTTTGTTTATAAACTAAATTAAACTAAACTAAATTAAACTAATTATCAATCGAGAATAAAATATATGAGGAAAACAATCCAAGAACTGGGGTTCTTCACTTGGTTTCAATTCACATTCAATATCTATGTGATGTCTACGTTCTTACTCTGCTGAAAACAATTCTTCTAAGGTTATAATGTTCTCTTCCAAGATACAATATAATGTCACAACTATACCCTAATTGTCACTTCCGTGATACAATCAAAGACAATCATAAACTATTAAGCTCCAAGAATTATAAGTCTCACAACTCTCCTATTAATCTTCCAATCAAATATTCGAGTTATGTTTGTTAAATCATATACTAAAATTGCAACTCCTCTTCCAAGTTATTACAATCCCTAAAATCCAATCAAAGGTTCATGACTCCCCTAATTGTGTTAAGCCCTCAATAACAGATCAGCACAACAAGAAAATCACAGATAATTAAACACACATGAATACTAAGGAATACTACCCAATCCTCAGATTAAAGATTTAGTTACACATAATTAAAGAAGAAAACAAAACAATAATATTGAATGAAAACATGATATTAAAAATAAGGAGTTTAGATATTACACGTTTTGAAAATTGAATAAAGCTTGGATAGAACACCTTCAATCCTTGCTCCTTCTCTTCTCTCCAATAGGTTATGAATACCCTTAAAATAATACCCTGGATGTGTTTATATAGGCTATAAAAGTCTTGCCCAATAAAAGTATTTTAATACTCTAAATAAATTACAAGTAGGATTCCATAACTGAATAGGATTCCTTAATTAAAATTCGTAACTATATTTACTCCTCTGTTTCGGGGCTCTTCCAACTGGATTTTGCTTATTCGACCACCTCTGAATTAAAGATAATTCCACAAGCTTCGCATGGACAGTAAGATCGTCAAATTCTGACTTCTGGAACTCAAGATATGGCCAAAACAGTGTAGCACAGCCCGTATAGCCCAATAATACGAATTTTCTCCTATTTTATCTCCAAAATAGCTCTTTTTGCTCCAAATCCTTCCAAGTCATGAATTCTTTATTTCCTACAATAAAACAATAAAATCTATTAAATAAAAATCCAAATCAATGCAAAACACAATAAATATGAGAATAAAATCATCTAGAATATATATAAAATATACTCTATCAAACATCCCCACACTAAGCATTTGCACGTCCTCGGGCAAATAAGTGAAATAAAAACTAAGTCCTAACAAACATCACTTTCGTAGATGACACGATTGCATTGAGCATATGCAACAAGCCGTTAAACCCCTAGGCAGCCCTAGTAGGACGAGTGTTGTCTCGTGAAGGTTTATAGTGAATATACCCACAAAATTCATCTAACCATGCAAAAGATCAATGCTAACACAACACCACACACACAAGTCCTCTCATGCCACATCAACTTAAGAATCAAAGTAAACATACGATGTCTTGGTGTCGAAAGTGCAAGTATTCACGTAGTCTACTCAACCAACATGCAGAAGATCATAAAAATTCATGTCAAGTGTAAAAATCGTTGGTAATCATGCTAAGCCCATAAGAAATACATCTTTAAGTCTAAACCTGGGATCTCCTATGCCAAAACAAGTAATAACTCATCTTTCACTCAAAAATATTCACTCAAGAACAAGGTTAAGTGTATCACTCAATTCCAACAAAATCATAAACACAACTTGACACTCGCAATCAATCTCACTCTCAACACAACATACATCACTGATGACAATCAAAAGGTCTTTATTCGGGTTGTAGCGTGGGCTAGGGACCACGTATGTCAAGTAAAGCTAAAACAGGTTAATGTCAAAAGCTAGTACCCAACAATAATCATTATTCAACTCCCTTTCTATTAAAACAAATACTTCCCCACACTTGGATTTTTCAATAACCCTTACATAATAACTTGACTAGTCGAATGAAGAAGGATCATACAAACATAAGAATGCTCTCAAATTTATTTATTTATTTATTTTTTCTTTTTTTTTTTCTTTTTTTTTTCTTTTTTTTAAAAGAGAGCTAAGGAATAAACACAATGATCCATAGATATTTTTATGAATTTCGACTAGCAAGCATCAATCCAAAATCCATATTCCCCAAAAGTATGATCATCAATAACCCCCCATTTTATGAACACCTTATTACTCCCTTAAGCACGATACTAGCCTTTGACAATTTAGGTTCAAATTCAATATAAGGCCAATAGAATAAAAAGGATAATGGCAAGTAATGTGGTGTGTCACCGAAAGAATAGGATTAAGCTCAAAGGGTTAACTAATTGATCATGTTTAAAAGGTGTGGAAATATGGGAAATACGAGGTTATACCTAATTGCCTTTATCATCTTATCATCAATTAATGTCATGCATTTCAAGAAAGATCTCAAATAAGTGCTAGCAATGTAAACAACATGTGGACACTCAATGCAAACGAAAAAATCATGCAAAAGATATGCATATAGGCTCAAAAACTCACTTGGTGTGACAAAACATAATCAATCCCAAGTAACAAGACTCTCTAGCGCACCTACTTGCACTCAAAGCATGAAAACCAAGTCATCTTGCACATATTCATGTCATTCTAATCACTTACAACATCCAATTAAGTCTACCAGCTTCAACTTGCTAGTGAAAGTGTGTGCACAAGAACAAAGCACGTCACTTCTCATACAAAAGCGTCAAGAGCACAAAAATTCTACGCATGCATGGGTGTATCAAGCAAAATACAACAACTAATCAATTTGCATGGCTAGAATTTTTTTTGGTATTTTTAATTTTTTTTAATTTTTTTTTTTTTAAACAAGTAATACACTACGTTGAGAACACCTCCCCACACTTAAGCGGTTCATTGTCCCCAATGAACTAATGAACAAGATACAAAACTACAACTAAAAACAAAATAAAATACACTAAAAAGAAAAGAAAGAAATCTCCCCTGGAATCAAGGTGTCGGGTGTGAAAACCACCCCTCAGTCGCTTAGGAGCCACCCACTCACCACTTCCGTAGGTGATCACGGTTGCTTTTGGCATAAAACTCCCGAACCACTCACCAATCATATGAACCAACCCAACAATTTTTTCCTCGCAAAAATCCCCTTTCCTTAGCAATTAGCCTCACATCAACCGATTAAATTTAACCTCCACCGTCGAAAACAAAAATTTCCCAACATTAGCACTATCTCTCCCATGCTTACGAGCCAAAAGAATCAATACCCAACTCACAAGAAGCTCCACCAAAAATTACCAATCAATATCACACCAAAAATACCCCAATATATCAAGAATAATATAAATCCCAATTTACAAGAACACAAATTCGTAATCAAAATAAAATTTGAGAGAAGAAATAAACCCACTACGAATTGAAGAGGTGGACTTGCAATTAATTCCTCTTTAGAATTGAATTTTTAGAGATTTAAAGAAGTAGAAGAGGAATTGGATTTGTATTTATAGATGGGTATATATATAAGATGATGGAGAGGTTATAAAAAAAAATTGGGTGTAGGAGAGATTTAGAGAGGTTAGGATTTGATGTGGAATAGATATAGGAATTAGGGATTGAAAGAATTTGAGTTGGGATAAAATTTGGGGTTGAATTTGTGAACAAAAACACAATTTTCGGGGAAAAAATCTGGGCAGAGGGGTGTAACGCAGCAGCAGGCTGCGTTTCAGGGCTTCCGGCGCGGGACTGGCGCATGATGCGCAGCAGGGATCTGCGTGACTGGGCGCTTGATGCGCGGGCTGGGCGCCTGATGCGCGCTTAGCTTCTGCGTGACTGGGCTCTTTTTTTTTTTTTTTTTTTTTTTGCACAGATTTTTTTTTTCCTATACTAATGCGTGGGTTGCCTCCCACCAAGCGCTCCTTTAACGTCAATAGCTCGACTTATACATACCTGAAAACTTCAATGAGGAGAAAAAGCAAACAGATGCGCATATCTACGAATTTCTAATATAAGCATATTGTGCAAATAAACCTTAGATTCATTAAAAGGTACAAAAACTTTCAAGAACCTATCATGCTCAAAAGACTTGGAAACATCAAAATAGCTAGAAAAATTGTCAGAATAATCATTATAAGTACGACTCATATACTCCTCCCAAATCGGATCCTTATCTAAAGCAAGATTTTCAATTTCATCAATCTTAACTTCCTTCTCTTCTATAATTGGACACTCATCAATATTAATCTCGTCTACCAATGTATTAAGCTCAAAATTTTCTAGATTTGGTAGAATTTCAATTGCATCCAAATTATCATTAATGCGCATGGGACAATTATCAACTACACAAGTAGACTCATCAGACACAACATTATCATCAATTGCTAAACAAGAATCATGGCATAGAGGAAAATTGACACAAGGAGGAGTTCTATAACAACCTTCATACCACACTGCTCGAACTTCCCAAATAAAATTATTTAGTTTAGCATTCTCCTCGTACCAAGCTATTGAATCACATGGAATATCATTATCACTAGCAATTTCTAAAGTTGGTTCATCAAAAACTCCCAAAGAAAGTAAAGGAGGATTAGGCTGAGTTCCTTGAATCATTTTATTGAGCGCAATCTCCCAATCAGCAAGTAAAGAAGGATTAGACTGAGTTAAACTCGTATCAACATCATTACACATATATGGATAAACATCATCATGATATTGATTTTCAAACGAATATGAATAATCATTGCTAGGGGCATATGGAGCATAAATTGAGTTCTCAGAATAGAACGAATTCACCTGATATGCATTACAATCCTCATAGGAATTGAATTGTGGGTCAGGATTGAAGTCTTGATATTGTTCCTGACTGTTGTAGAAATTCTGAGCATTGTTCCAACCAAAGTTGTACTCCATCTAGTCTCTCTCCTCAAAACCTGTTTAAGTTGTCTACCTCAAAGAACCTGTAGACACACCAAAGAAAGAAATACAAAAAGAAAGAAAAGAAAAATATATACAAAGATAAAATCCAAACTACAAGAAACAATTAACTCAAACTCAACATTACTGCCTTCCCCGGCAGCGGCGCCAATTTGTTAGTAGTATTTTTGTTGTTCGTTTGCAGGGAAGGACTGAATGTAATATCAAGTTCACGTTTCTTATCTCTCACAATTTAGAAGTGTAGAATAATGTTGTGTTTGCTTATAAACTAAATTAAACTAAACTAAATTAAACTAATTATCAATCGAGAATAAAATAAATGAGGAAAACAATCCAAGAACTGGGGTTCTTCACTTGGTTTCAATGCACATTCAATATCTATGTGATGTCTACGTTCTTACTCTGCTGAAAACAATTCTTCTAAGGTTATAATGTTCTCTTCCAAGATACAATATAATGTCTACAACTATACCCTAATTGTCACTTCCGTGATACAATCAAAGACAATCATAAACTATTAAGCTCCAAGAATTATAAGTCTCACAACTCTCCTATTAATCTTCCAATCAAATATTCGAGTTATGTCTGTTAAATCATGTACTAAAATTGCAACTCCTCTTCCAAGTTATTACAATCCCTAAAATCCAATCAAAGGTTCATGACTCCCCTAATTGTGTTAAGCCCTCAATAACAGATCAGCACAACAAGAAAATCACAGATAATTAAACACACATGAATACCAAGGAATACTACCCAATCCTCAGATTAAAGATTTAGTTACACATAATTAAAGAAGAAAACAAAACAATAATATTGAATGAAAACATGATATTAAAAATAAGGAGTTTAGATATTACACGTTTTGAAAATTGAATAAAGCTTGGATAGAACACCTTCAATCCTTGCTCCTTCTCTTCTCTCCAATAGGTTATGAATACCCTTAAAATAATACCCTAGATGTGTTTATATAGGCTATAAAAGTCTTGCCCAATAAAAGTATTTTAATACTCTAAATAAATTACAAGTAGGATTCCATAACTGAATAGGATTCCTTAATTAAAATTCGTAACTATATTTACTCCTCTGTTTCGGGGCTCTTCCAATTGGATTTTGCTTATTCGACCACCTCTGAATTAAAGATAATTCCACAAGCTTCGCATGGACAGTAAGATCGTCAAATTATGACTTCTGGAACTCAAGATATGGCCAAAACAGTGTAGCACAGCCCGTGTAGCCCAATAACACGAATTTTCTCCTATTTTATCTCCAAAATAGCTCTTTTTGCTCCAAATCCTTCCAAGTCATGAATTCTTTATTTCCTACAATAAAACAATAAAATCTATTAAATAAAATTCCAAATCAATGCAAAACACAATAAATATGAGAATAAAATCATCTAGAATATATATAAAAATATACTCTATCACATGGTTTGCGGGATCGCCCGTTCCATCATAAGCCTTGATCGTCGGCATCTTGAACTTCTTTGAGATGCGAGCATTCATCACCTCCTCAGTAAACGGAGGTGTAGGATCATCAGGATCCCCAAGTGGTATCAGATCCTTGGGGTTGCTCCTGGGGGTTTCCACCCTTGTTGTTCTTCCAGTTGGGGCATCAGCCCTTCTCTGCCTTCTTGAAGACCTCTCCAGATCTATAAAGGGAATCGGTCCTGATGTTGGAGGAGGTTGAGTCTGATTTAACATAGCTTGTTCTCTTGCAATATCGTCCTTCAACCTTAAGATCTCAGCTTCATGAGCCCTAATCCTCTCAGCAGCTGTCAAAGGAGGTCCGTCATGGACGGTTTGTCTTCTTCTTCTTGGTTCTCTGCTAGCACGTCGCCTCCTCGGGGCTTCATCACGATCTCGGATCTTCGAGGCGTGGCCACTAGGTCCAGCTCCTTGAGTAGGAGGGTAGTTAGGCAGTCCATACATTGGGTTGGTGTTCACGGGGAGATCCGTAGTATGGATCTGGACCCCATGTGGGGGGTTGTTAGGATCGACAACCAAGGGAGAAACCACCACCTAAAGAGGATTGGTCCCTTGATTTGTGTGGATTATCGGAGGTAACGTACTCTCAACATGGGAAGTTGTCCCTAGAGGTTGAGAAACTTGATGTTGAACAATCGCCCCGGTCGTCTGGGGCGCCGGATCCGTAGTGGGCGGTGCAGAACTGAGTGGCAGAGGCTCGGTAATTGTTGGTGTCCTTCGTGTTTGAACCATGGTTGATGTCTTTTTCCCACAGACGGCGCCAAATGTTTTGGAATAAAAACTAGGGTTAGGTGACTTGGTGGGCAAGTCACCGCCTGGAAGAAGGTTCCAGATCCAAGTAGATAGGAACTAGTTTCCACGTTGAAATATGTACCTTGGAGGCTAAGTCAGGCAAGAGTAATATCCTTGTTTGACTCTTATTTGCCGAGCTGTTTATTACCCATAATATTAATTACGAAATTAATATTATAAATAGGGTTTGGGCCCATCTGGTGGGCCCCACGTTTGGACCATTTTAGGTCTAATTAATGCCACATTAAATGTGTCTTTAGGGCTTACTTTTAGCCCATATCAATTACTAAAAATCTAACGGTAATATGGTGTCATATATTTGGGTATACATTAAAGATTGTAAATATTAATTTTAGAGTAATCAGCACTTTGCACCCCTTATCTTTGGGCGTTTTTTCAATTTGGTCTCAAACTATGTTTCTTGGCAGATTGCACCCCTATGGTTTCAAACTCGCTTCAATTTGCACCCTTTTGACCAAATTTCGTCCACTTTGACCGCTACTATTAGGATGAGCGAGGGTAAAAATACAAAGATTTATTCAAGAAACAGTCAATTTACCCTTGATTAGCCTAATAGTAACGGTCAAAGTGGACGAAATTTGGTCAAAAGGGTGCAAATTGAAGCGAGTTTGAAACCATAGGGGTGCAATCTGCCAAGAAACATAGTTTGAGACCAAATTGAAAAAACGCCCAAAGATAAGGGGTGCAAAGTGCTGATTACTCTTAATTTTAATATGTTATTGTAATAATTCGAACCTTAAATCTTTTTATATAATATTTTTTTAATATTAAATATAAATTAATATGTTGTTGACGGGAATTGAACCATAGATCTCTATATATAATAAGTTTTAGTATTGTTGTATCTAATGGTCATGATCTACTTGAACTGAAGACCCAACGGTTATGAGTAATTTGGTTAATCAAAGTATAAACTACAAAAGATCTCTAGTTTTCTTATAATAATATAGTATAGATGTCCATGAGCATATGTATAATAAAGTGTCTAACAACCAAATTTTTTACTAAATTAATAAAAAAATTACATGAATTGTGTCCTCGTAGAATTGAACATCTATTTTAATTTTGTACTATTTTTTTTAAAAAAAATATGCTAAATATAGGGGCAACTTTATTCTCTCTCTCTCTCTCTCTCATATTTATTTAAGATAGTTATCATCTTTAACCTATTAATTTCAATTTATATAAATTTATAAGCCGAGAAATAGTCATTTTTAAATTGATTTAAATTATTTTCTTTTATATAAAATAATTTTTAATTAATATTTTTTTGTAAAATATTATAAAAAAATTCATAGAAAATTATTATCTAATATTACATAATTACTTAAACACTTTTTTTATTGAAAGAATGACAATATTACACTATTTTTGAGAATTCATTGTCCAAAATACCAACCAACAAATGATTCCGGCTTTTTTGCCCACTAAAGACCCATCTATACTATACTATAATAAGTAAACTAGGAGATAATTGGTAGTTTGGTAGTTTGGTTCAACCCTATTTTTTAGCCATAATTTTAGTTCAATTAAAAATAAATTTAATTAATATTTTATCTACCTAAAAACATTCCCGGGTAAGCAAAGATTTAGCCGAGAGTTTTGATCGAGAGGAATGGCGTGTGTGTGCGTGTTTTTTTTTATTTTATTAACAGTAGAGTGTTTAACAGGAGAGTGTTTTGTGTGTCTTTTTACATTTTTTTAATTATTAATAATAGAGATTTAACCAAATCAAAGAGTGACCAAAATGAGTGACCAACAAAAGAGTACCAAATCGACAACCAAAAATATCCTATTTCGCTTATAATAGTATTAAACTAGGGGATAATTGGTAGTTTGGTAGTTTGGTTCAATCCTATTTTTTAATATTAAAAAACATATTAAACAAATAACAAATTACACTATAACAAATTAAAATTAATATTTATAATATTAAAATTAAAATTTATAATATTATATTACACTATAAACAAATTACAAAAAATTAAAAGCAACCCGTGCTTTGCACGGGTTATAAGCTAATTATTATATACTATAATAAGCAAAATATGGTATAATTTGTAGTTCGTTATCCCTCTTTTTGATTATCCTATTTTTTGGTTATCCCACTATTTAAAAAAAAACATCCCACCGTTTAAAAAACAAAAAAAATCACACAGCAAAAACTTACCGATACCGAGTAACAAAACATATTTGTTAGCTTTTTATACCAATTCAATCATTGCTCTCTTCTCCATCACTCCCTCTCCTCCATCGTTACCAAGAAATCCCCTTCATCCACACTGACGCAATCCAGGTAAATTATTAGTTTTTAACTTTTAAATAATCTTATTAAATTACATTGTATGCTTATCTGTACTTACAGTTAATGTTATTGTTGATTCTGTTACAGGATTTATCATCTGAAAGTGATCTGTTTACAGGTAATTGATTATACATACGTGTTTATATGTGTGTGCTGAGTTTAAGCTTAATTAGTGTTGATTAATTTGATTAATTTGTGATTAAGACTTTAATTAGATATGTTTTTGTTAGTTTTGACATCATCACACCATCAAGCTCCACAAGCTCCACTGATGAAATTCAGATTTCCTTGCATATTCAAGCACATATTCAGAAGTTTTGGTATATCCCCTTCTCTGTACTTCAAATTGCTTAAATTGGTAGTGTTTTAAAGTTAACCCTCTTTGTGTTATCCTATGCATTCTTTAACAATAGTTGAATTTGTCACATACTGCAACGTGTTTGATTGATTGTCTTAGTGAAAAATAGTATAGTTTAATTTGTCAAAAACGTGTTTGATTGATTGTCTTAGTCAAAAATAGTATACAATTTTGTTTGGAAAAATTGTATGTCAATCGAAAAATAAATTAACCAAAGTGACCAAATTTGAGGGATGTTAAGTGAAAAGAATTCCTTAATTCAAATCACGGAGGAGAGCAAACAGCTCCTTGCACTTAAGCTTTTTGTATATTACCTGAAATGTAATCAAGTGCTAACAAGTCATAATCCGATACGACCCCGACCTGCAAACATTTATTGTAAGGTAACTATGTATTAAATCCTTTATACAATGATTAGAAGGCATCTTAATTCCTTGCCTATAAGCTAAATAGTTATCTGTTGGCATACAAAAGCAATTTACAGTTAGCATCCACCAAGTATATAAAAACCTGGTGAGAAAGCCGTATGTGTTAAATACAGTTCAATAGCAATAAGAAAAATAAATTATGTAGACATTATATAGATGCAACATAGCAAGTAGTATCCTTAATTTCAATTATTCTACTGCCAATATATGCACTGTCAAAGGACTTCCAATCCTTTTTGTAATCTATAATAGAACTAAAACTATTAACTTTTTATATACTCTAAAATTAATAAAACAAATAATAATCATCAGAAAGCCTCAATTATGTCTAGGTTAATTAGTAGCCTCAAAAATCAAATTTAGTTTCCTTCTTTAATATCTATCTTGTGCACCCATAAAACAATATACATTCAGCCTTGAAGTGATTAAGTACTGTCAGTATTATCACCTGAGGTACCAAGGTATTGCCAGATATAAATTGCTCAATATTGCGAATGTAGAAGTCCCACGAACAGATCTAGCACATTAAATTGTAAAAGTTCAAGTCTGTAGAATGCAGCAAAATCTTGCCACAGTCAATTTTTTTTTTCTTATCATACAATGTACATGTCATGATCCGTCTGTATTAAGCTCAAAATGAAGTATCGGGCCTTGACAGGGTCAGACCCTCATTTGTACAAGTTTTGCTTATTGCTATTGATGAATTCATAAATGTTCATTTTAACGTATGTTTCTTTTTTTCTTCACTAACTTTAGGCAAACTGAGGAGCAGAAGCCCAAGGAACAGCGGCCAAAAGCAAATGAGAATAAGCCCGTGATGTCAGAATAAGTCAGTAATGCTGTTGTAAGAAGTCTGTGTTACGTGAGCTTGCTTATGTAGAGACTTTGGTTTTTGTTCAGTAACAAGTTAATTTTGGATTCTGTTATGTATGTTCCTGGGATAATTTTTTTAAGTATAATGGATTTGGAAATTTAGACTTTGCATAATATGTATTTCATCCATTAATGGCATTGTCGTATCTATGTATAGAACTTCATGCTCTGATGAATTTCTTGGTACCGTTTTTTTTATGGTGTTTGAAACTTTCAACGCCTTCTTTAATTGCCATTGCTTGTGGAGATGAGTTATTTGACTTGAATTTTGAAATATGATGGATGCTACAATGTTTTAGTTGAAATTTTAAACTATGGCTACACTGTTTTAGTCCTGGCCTTCTCAATGTTGTTACTTTGTGTTATTGTACAAGTGCCAGTTGGGCATACCCTTCAACATGAACTTATGGAATGTGTACATATCTTAGAAAATATGGTGGTCCAACAAGCAGTTGATTCACCAAGCACAGAGTATTGGAGTTTTGAAGCTGTAGAGTGGTCCTTGGAGTTTTAAGTTGTAGAGTGGTCATACGTGAGGAAGGATTATAAGGGAAATATGTGGCAACTGTTGAGGAGAAAAAGCTAAATAGGTGAATGTCGTTTGCCACACCATTTTGCCAAAAAAGCGTTACTGATGACGGAAAGTACATTCCCATTCCCAATGCAGAAGTTAAGGATGTGTGAGAAAGGAAAAGGAATTCAGGAGGACATTTGTGTGCAAATTTATCTGAGGAACGATGTAATGCCGCGGTAGAAGGGAGAAGGGAGAAGTGCACTGAACAGTATCACAACTGGCAAAATCGGGTGAGATAATAACTGTTCCTTAAATCTTTTTTGTGAAAGTAGCACTGCATCGCTTATGTTGCGATATAGTATAGGATAAATTAAGGAGTAGTACAATTACATAGTTGCGAAATAGGAGCATAAGTATTATTAGATGTATAACTCATTAACTGCACGTGTTAATATATTTTGTTCTTAATAGTATTTTGGGAATTTTGCACGATCTTTTTCTAAAGACTGGAAAAATGGATTGGTTTCAAGTTTAATTGCTCATAAAAGGGTGTGGAGAGTTGTTATCCAACTAAGTTCTTCTATGTGCAAGCTTGGACGTGGATGGGAGAAATTCATTGGAGATAATGATTTGGGTGTAGGCGACGTATGCATTTTCAATTTGATTAATTGTGTTAGGAAAATATTCAGAGTAGATGTTATTAGAGGATGAATTTTTTTCTTTTTACTGCAGATTATTGATTGTTTGTGTTACAATTAAAGATTTCGTTTTTTAGATGTATTGTACGTAATTGATTTTTTTTAATTTACTGTCATTGGGGCAGGCCTACAACTACATCTCATATTCCAACACCATAGTCTATGGATAAGATTAGTAGTCCAGGCTGCAGATCTTGGCGTTACCATTGTGTAATTTGAGATTCTGTTCTCTAATTTTTTCATATTTTTTCAGTTTTTTTTCTTTCTTCTGCAGAATTTTAGATTGTACCATGTTGCAATTTGTATCCGGTAGTCTTAAGTTTGTGGCTTTCAATTTGAATTTTGATCAAAGAATAGTATAATAAGAACAGAGTTTCCAGCAGTGAATCAAATCTTGGCAAATTCCAATGTTACATGATCCAGATACAATATTTGAAGCATTAAGTGGCCCACCTATTTGTAATGCTCATCTTCCAAATGAAGACAATCACTATCAACCTGATGGATATCCCGTAACCCCAGATCAAATGGATAATTACACATGTCCTTACTGCAAAGTTGCTCTCCTCATGGGATGCCTTTCAGCTTTTCGTATTGATACTATTGACTATTACCTAGATATGTTCTAAATGCTCAGTAGATGGTTAGTTTTTCATAAATGTAAGATTTCTCGACATTTTTTTATTACAAAATAAAGACAATACTTATATAGTTAGTAAGATTTATAAACAAATAGTGGTTTTTTAATAATTTCACACACCTTCTTTACTTTCTTATATTTCATCTGTTATTCGTTAATCCATACTTATAATTGCATATAATTTTTACCATGCTAATAATTGAAAACAACACCTAGAGGGGGGTGAATAGGTGTTAAAGGCTAACAATGCTTAAATATGAACTGTTTTGAAAAATGCTACAAATAGCTTGTTGTTTGTAATAGTACAGTTAACAAATGGCACGCTGTTTGTGTTTAATATGCAATGCAAAAGGAATAAAAATAGTAAGCAAAAAGTGACACACGATCTTTTAGCCAGGTTCGACCCCTAAACCCCTATGGTCTACGTCCTGGTCCCTTACCAAACTTGGTAAGAGAATATATTATTGATCAAATATAAACCGATTACAAGATACAACAATATATCTCCCTTTTACCCTGCTGTTTACAAATGGCTTGCTGTTTGTTGCTATGAACTAACTTTCTAAGAAATACTTCCCAAGTATTCTTCTCTAGCCTAGTTCGACCCACCCAAACCTATTTGCCAACCTTGTACAACAGCAACACAATTACAACTTGAACGATACAAAGATTTAAATGAATACAACTCAACTTGTGAACACTCTGAAAATATATATATGCGTATATGTAGGGTTTGAGAGGTTTGTAAGATTTTGCAATGAAGGCTTTGTGTTTGAATATATCTTCTTGTTTTCTGCTCGTGTATTAGTTGATAAAAACTGAAGATATTCAGTCTTTAAATAGGTAAACAAGAGTATTTGAATTAAGGCTTGAAATGGCTCCAACGGGAGGAATATCAAAAAGTTGAATATGAGAATAGATTTTCTTGAAAGTCAAGAACGTGAGAGGAGCTGGTAATTCAACTGAAGAAGAAGAAAATGTGGTTCTTGAAGATTTGCTTCATATTTGCATGAAAGTCAAATATGTCATGCTACTTTCTTTAATGTCAAAGCAAAGAATATATTGTTCCCCATGTGATGAATTTTGCTCTAGCGTGCTAGAATAATTCAGAGGGCTCTTACAATAATCTATATAGTATTCCCTCTTGATGCTCTTTGTTTTTCCGAATGCATCTTCAATTCCATCAGAAACAATCAGCTTGCTGATTGTGTAATTGGCATGCTGTTTGTGAACATTTGCTTGCTGATTGATATAAACTGATCATGTAATCAGTAAGCTGTTTTATCCTGCAAAACCAAGTTAGAGCAAATACAAATGGCATGCTGTTTTATATCTATAAGCCAAATGGCTTACTGATTGTGATCATCAAAACTTAGGAGTTTCAATCTCCCCCTTTTTGATGATTACAATTAATTTAGGAGAATTAGAATAACTCCCCCTAAATCCCTGCATCTCAAAATTAGATATAAAACGATGATCTAACATGTAAGAAATATAACACTAAGGATCATATGTTAAAACATGCATGTTCAGAATAATTAGAAGCCATTCTCCTTGCCATTCTCCTAAAGTTCTCCCCCTTAATCCATCAAAAACTAAAGATCTTAAGATCAACAAATGATATGCCAGAATGTAGGATAATCAGCATACCAATTATAACATACTGATAGAACAAATGGTAAGCTGATTTAACCAGAAATTACCTTCCAGCGTGCTGATTTACATAGAGCACATACCAAGTTGCATTCGAATGACTGAAAATCTTTCTTCTGCAAGAGGCTTTGTGAAAATATCAGCTAGTTGGAATTCAGTTGGAACAAAGACCAACTCTATCTTGCCCTTAGCAACATTATCTCTCAAGAAATGGTGTCGAACATCAATATCCTTCGTTCTTGAATGATTCACTTGATTTTTAGAAATATTAATGGTGCTAGTATTGTCACAATTTATTGGAATCTTTCCACACTTGATATCAAAGTCCCTTAGTGTTTGAATCATCCATAAAAGTTGAGAACAACAACTACCAGCGGCTAGATACTCCCCTTCGGCCGTGGATAAAGCAACCGAAGTTTGTTTCTTGCATTGCCATGAAACTAGGCTTTGTCCAAGGAATGTACAAACACCACTAGTACTTTTTCTATCAACTTGACAACCTGCATAATCTGCATCACTATACCCAACAAGATCAAAAGTATTTGTGATAGGATAGAACAAACCAAGAGAAATGGTACCACTTAAATATCGAAATATTCTTTTAATAGCATTTAAGTGAGACTCTTTAGGGTTTGATTGAAACCTTGCACAAACACATACACTATACATTATGTCAGGTCTAGAAGCAGTTAAATATAGTAAACTTCCAATCATACCTCGATATCTTTTAATATCAACATCCTTACCACTTTCATCTGCAAACAGCTTCACTACTAGAAAAAGTGGATTAGAGATCGGGCCTTTAACAACGCTTTGAAAAGCCACCGATGTTAAAAGCATTTTCAACATCACTTTTTTAAAAACCGATGTTAAACAGATTTCTGGACATCGGTTGCTTAAATAACCGATGTCTAAATGTTTTTTCTGGAAATAAAAAAAAACGTGCTGAGTCACTTCCCCCCATTTCTCATAAACATCATTGCCTTAGAAAATTTTAATATCCCACCTAAGTAACATTTACCCTATCCCGCCTTAGTCACTTTCCCCTAATTTCTCTCTACACAGCCGACTCTCTCATTCATCTCTCTCTCTTTCACTCATCTCTCTCTCCCTCTCTCACTCATCTCTCTCTCTCTATTTCACACACACACTCACTCTCATCTCTGTCTCACTCATCTCTCTCTCTCTCTCACTCTCACGACCCTCTCTCTATCTTTCTCACCGAGATGTTATCATTTTTCTAAATCGAAATAGAGAAGAGGAAGCTCAAAATGGATTAGTTCTTCAATTCGAAAGAATGAAATCTCAATTTAGTAAGTGGGTAAACTCTGCTTTTGTTTTGATTTAGTTTGAGTTTGGGTGTTTTGATTGAAACCCTAATTTTTGAAGTTTAGGGGTTTCGATTGAAACTCTAGTTTAGGTTTTTATCTACTATTTACATGAAGATATGAAGTTAGATTTGATCAAGCAGATGTTTGTTTTTGGTTAATTAGTTTAGCATAGATATTTTGTTGTATGTTTGATTGTATATGATTTTGTAGTTGATTATGATGGATATTGAATCGGGTATCGTGTAATTTTTATTTTCTTTTTGTGTTGAGCAGGAAGATTTGAGTTAGAAGCTTTTTGAGTACTATTTTAGTTGCTAAAATTTAAGCGGCTGACAAGATGGTAAATGATTTGTTTTTGATTAGGAAGACTAGTGCGATGTTTTGTGGCTAATGTTTACATGTTTATCTTTCAGGTGAAGTTTACGGCTGAGGAGGCTCAACAACAACACACCATCTGGAGAGATTACAGGATCATTGGCCAATATGACTCGGCTTACCGTTGTGTACAATCTCATACTTCAATTAGTCCTTTACATCCTTTTATTACCTATTACAGCAATGATTTTTTTTACTAATTTGAGGGTTGTGTTTCAGAGATTTGTCTTTCAACAACTTGAGTGCCCCTGTACCCAGATTTCTTTCTAAAAAGTTCAAGTAAGTGTCATACATGTCATTTTTGCATGTTTGTTTTTGTGTTTTAAGGTTTATAAGATCCTTCTGAGTTTTGATCAATGAAACACTTTAAAATATCGTTTCCTACACTCAAATTACTTGAATATAGATATATCTTATCGAACATATAAACACAATTCATTAGGTATGCTGAAACTGTTACTTAACAGGTCCTTACATTGAGTATGTAATCCAGACAACAATGTACTTTGTATTAGCGAAATCCATTGACATGCCATTTTTTATTTCTTGTACCTGTTACTTACCAAAAATTTTGATGGCCTTGAAGCTTATGCATATTCAAGAAAATCCAAAAGCCACAAACTTTACATTTCCATAGGCTCAAGCCTTGGGTGCATATCGTTGTTCATTCAAGAAGTTTCCCTTGGAAATCTCAAGAAGTTTTCATTCAGGGAAATTCAGATTGCCACCAACAACTTCAGTAGTAAAAACATTTTGGGAAAAGGGGGTTTTGGTCATGTTTACAAAGGTTGTCTTCAAGATGGTACTCTTGTAGTCGTGAAGAGGCTAAACGATGGCAGTACAACTGGGGGAGAAAGACAATTTCAGACAGAAGGTGAGATGATCAGTTTAGCTGTGCACAGAAACCTCCTTGGACTCTATTGATTTTGTATGACTACCACTGAAAAACTCCTTATGTATCCGTTCATGTCAAATGGAAGTGTTTCTTCACGTCTCAAAGGTAATAACATTGACGACATGTCATCTTACTAATACTCAGATCAACAAATTTTAAGATGCTGAATTTTGGTATTGATTCACTGCATTTTATGTTCACTTGACAGCAAAACTGGTTCTTGATTGGGACATAAGGAAAAAGATCGCATTAGTTTAGCTGTGCACAGAAACCTGCTTGGACTCTATGGATTTTATGTTCAATCTTACAAAACAACAACATAACTGGACTAATTCATTTTGGTATGTCCCTTGTCCAAACTTTTTGTTACTTAGTTATTTATTTCTTTGCCTTTTGTTTTAATTATATATATATTATAAAATATTTTTATAAAACTGGTTTTTGTTATATTTTTAGTTTGAATTATGTTTTAATTTATTTTTATTTTTCCTAGTAATTAGGAATGAAATTATGATCTCTTCTCTTATTTATAAATAAATATTAAATACAAAGTTATTTATTGTGACAATTAGAAATCCTGTATTAAAAAATAAATTGTCTTAATTTTTGTGGAATTTGGAAGTTGAACTCTAGAAAATTAAAATTTTAATAATTTCACTTTAAATTATGTTTAGGTAATTACATATGCTGACTGAATACTATTGTCTACTTTCTGGAATTGTGAAATTGGTGACAAGTATATGGATCAAACACAATACTTTATGGTTTCATAACATTTAAATATGATCTTTAAGCATACAATGCAATACTTTACCGAAAATGTTCACTGCTACTCTTCACACTATTTAAAATCCGTCATACCCAGTAAGTCCAAAGTTAACGCAGAGAAATGCAACTACTATGTAATCCGGTAGAATGATAAATATTTCTAAGAAACGACAAACAAGCAGAGTCCAGGTAAAAGGACAATACTGTTAATTTGATATACCTCTAAATGGCATGGCGATGAAAAATTCTCAAAATACAACATAACTGGACTAATTCATTTTGGTATGTCCCTTGTCCAAACTTTTTGAGCTTTATTGCATGCCTAATATCGGTACTAATAGTCTATATTAAGGTCATAGCCAAATAATAGAATCAGGTCATTGACAAACCAGATTCGAGGTAGCAAGTCTTACGACTCTCGGTTCTAAGCTGTTTGGTATTGTGTAGGAGATTAAATAAATTCGACTCAGCTTTGGTTGAACTTCTGAGCTTTGTTACAAACCTCTAGAGCTTTACAATACAGGAGAGATTGCTATATGGTATTTCCTTGTCCTAATACAGTAGAGAATGCTATTGTTTTCATATATAGATTATGAATTCCTCGTATTTTGTTCTTCAAGGTACAAGGCCACTGTTTATTATTAACTTGATGGATTATGTTTATCTGTGTCCTGTATGTTTTCAATGAAACAGAGAGACGGAAAAGATGAGAATGGGGAACCACTGACAATTGAATTATCTGTTTATTATTATTTTGTGAACATTCGTAATATTCCCCTGTACTCTGGTGATCTTCCCTGCATCAATGTTGGAAAACCCAAGCGTCCAACTTATATTCCTCTAGAGGTAAATCTTGGACCCCATTCTAACTAAGAAGGACCCTTAAATTTGTAGTTGTCTCAGATTCATGAAAATGGATCATTAAACTGTTGAAACTTCTAGATTAGAATATTATTATTGTTGAAAATGGATCAGATCAGAATGTAATTACATGAATAGGATCAGGTCAGATTGTAATTAAATTTGTACTACTTTGCGAATAAATATGTTGTCATGCGGTATATGCGGGATATTATTTTGGATGAGGATATGTACTCATTTCCTACCAAGGTATACTTTAATTGGTGTGTTTTGATATATGGAATATCATTGTGTAATTAGTAAATATAAAATTTATGCATTTGAAAAATAGTATATTAATCCTATTTTTTGCTTTGGGTTTTAATTGTTTGCAGTGGCTTTGTAAGACTCGGGCATCTTACAAGGTAGTAGAGCTTGAAGAGGTGCGGTACAAGACTTTGAAGCACATTGAAAAACTTATGACATGGTGACTTGGTTTATGGAACAGTTGGTATAGATCTCTCTGCCTAACATCTAGCTTGGGGTACTAATTATTAAATGAAATTGTCTGGGAACTGGTTTGCAGTACTTGTGGAACAAGGGGTCTGTTTATCGTAGTTAAGGTAGTTGGTAATGTACATTGGTTATGCTTGTCGAAGTTGTGGAAGTTGTCGAAGTACGTACATGTACTTTGGTTATGCTTTTGTCGAAGTACATACATGTACTTGGTTATATATGCTTGTGGTCGACAAGTAGAATTTTGGTACTAATGGCTATTGTAAACATTTGGATGTTTGGTAAATGAATGGCGAGTACTTGGTTTTTGTATTAATTAATCTGTTTTGTTTGATTTCAATTTTGGGCTGCATATAAAATGATCGGTAATGTGTTTAACTATAATTCACATCACTTTTTCTAATTAATAATTGATGTAAAAAAAGGTCTTTAACATCAATGTTATCATATAAAACTGATGTCTTCAACAATGATTCACATCACTTTTTCTAAAAAAAAACGATGTGTAATTGGAAAATATAACATCGGAGTATGGCTAAAAAACGATGTCTGTTAGGACATATAACATCGGTTTTGTTATTGAAAACGATGTCTACTGGAACATATCACATCGGTTTTGTTAACGAAACCGATGTCTAATACAGAATATAACATCAGTCTTACCAAGCAACCAATGTCTCAGATAACATAAAACATCGGTTTTTACCAAGAAATCGTTGTCTATGTCATTATTTACCTTGTCAGTGCTATGTTTATGTTGATATAATGAACATAATATATCATAATTTAAAAAGAACTATAACACATTATGTATCTTAGACATCAGAAATATTTAAGAAACCAATGTCTAAGTCGATAATAGACAACGGCTAAAAACCGATGTCTAAAGCTTTTTACCTTTCTCTACACACGCATAGACATTGGTCGGATTTTTTTTTTAACAACGGCCAGAAACCGATGTCTAATCCACTTTTTCTAGTAGTGCTTGCTGTTTTGGATCATAGGTGTTGATTTTGATTTAACATCTTCATAACCGAATCTCTTGAGTAGATTCTTTGTGTACTTGGATTGATGTATAAAAATTCCATCTTTAGATTGCTTGATTTGAAGACCCAAGAAATAATTGAGCTCACCCATCATGCTCATTTCGAACTCACTATGCATACACTTAGAAAACCACTTACACATAGATTCATTAGTAGCTCCAAAAATAATATCATCCACATATATTTGTACAACAAGAATATCTTTACCATTTTGCTTAATAAATAATGTGGGATCGATTTTACCTCGAGTGAATCCATTTTTGAGAAGAAACTTACTAAGCCTTTTGTACCAAGCCCTAGGAGCCTGCTTTAAACCATAAAGAGCCTTCTTTAGCTTGAACACATAGTCCGGATATTGTTCATGCTCGAATCCAGGAGGTTGTTTGACATAAACTTCCTCTTCTAGCAAGCCATTTAGAAACGCACTCTTTACGTCCATTTGATATAGCTTGAATTTATTGAAACATGTATAGGCAAGAAGCATCCTTATTGATTCCAAACGTGCAACAGGAGCATTTTGTTCCAATGATTGAAACATCTTCTGGTGGCTTGACAAGTTCCCAAACTTCACATCTTTCAAACTGATTTAATTCTTCTTGCATAGCCATGATCCAATTCTCATCGTTTAATGCTTCATTGATATTTTTGGGTTCTTCTTGAGCTAGAAAGGCTGTATGAGCACAATAATTTGCCTTCCCTCTTCTTGTAGTAATTCCATCAGTAATATCACCAATGACCAGCTCTGGTGGATGATTCTTGACCGTTCTTGTTGCCCTTGGTAAAGAATGTTGAGCTATTTCTTCATGAGTTGTCTTTCTCATCTTTGATGGTGGTGGCTGATCATCTCCATTATACAGAGGCAATTTTTCAGTAGCCCTAGAACCTCTAGGACCTTCCAAAGTCATTTTCGCTATTTTTGAAATTGTATCTTCCATTTCAGCTTGCTGTTTTGAACTTCCAGCTTGCTGATTGTCAGTGTCTGCATCCTCTTTGGCTTGTTGACTTTCAGTGACACTCTTATCTTCTGCTTGCTGATTTGAACTTTCATCTTGCTGTTTTTCACTTCCAGCTTGCTGATTTTCACTTCCAGCTTGCTGATTTGCTCTTTCAGCTTGCTGATTTTCACTTCCAGCTTGCTGATTTGCACTCCCAGCTTGCTGATTTGCACTTCCAGCTTGCTGATTTGCAGTAACTTGAGATTGCATACCTGCAAATTCTTCCTCATCTCTTGGTAGATCATTGTTAGGTTCTTGAAAGGTAACATCAATAGATTCTTCAACAATATGCTTATTAATATTATAAACTCTATAAGCTCTACTTGTTAAAGAATAACCAAGAAATATAGCTTCATAAGATTTAGCATCGAATTTACCATATTTACCAATTGTCTTGAGAACAAAACACTTAGAACCAAAAATCTTGAAGTAACTGATATTTGGATTCTTGTTTCTCAACAATTGATATGGAGTTTTGTCCAACATTGGCCTGATTATAATTCGATTCAATAAATAGCATGCCGTATTCACCGCTTCGGCCCAAAAACTCCTAGGTAGCTTGCTTTCTTGAAGGAGAGTCCTTGCTGTTTCTTGAAGTGACCTATTCTTTCTTTCCACCACTCCATTTTGTTGTGGAGTCCTTGGAGCAGAAAATTCATGGGAGATTCCTCTTTCTTCACAAAATGCAATAAAGTTCTCATTGACAAATTCACCTCCCCTATCACTTCTTATACCTACAAGTCTTGTATCAAGCTTGTTCTCAAGTAGTTTAATCAGTTTCTCAAACTCTTTAAAAGCATAATTTTTAGTACTAAGAAACAATACCCAAGTAAATCTAGAATAATCATCTACTATTACAAAACCATATTGTTTACCTCCAATACTTTTATAAGATTCTGGACCAAATAAGTCCAAATGCAGTAGCTCTAACGGTTTAGAAGTAGATACCATTTTCTTTGCTTTGTGAGTGCTTCGAATTTGTTTACCCAATTGGCATGCTGAACATACTTCAACCTTAGTATACTTCAGTTTTGGTAGTCCTCTGACCAGATTCTTGCTTGATAGTTTATTAAGCAAGTCCATGTGTGCATGTCCCAACCTCCTATGCCAAATATAAGGATCATTTTCGAATATTGCAGACAAACAGCATGTTGTTTCCTGCATTTCGAAGTCTAATACATATATATTTCCTTCCCTTCTAGCAACTAGGGGGATTTTGTTAGCACCAATAGTAATAATAGTTTTATCTATGCCAAACTTAACAAAATGTCCATCATCAAATAATTGTCTGACACTAAGTAAATTATATGAAAGACCTTTGACATATTGAACTTTATCGATCGAAATATTACTATTACCAATAGAACCAATACCATGTATTCGAAGAGTCTTACTATTACCAATTGTAACTCTTCCACCTTTCTTCATGTTGAGACTTATGAACTGAGACTTGTCTCCACACATATGTCTAGTGCAACCGCTATCCAAAATCCATTGTTTCAACTTTATTTTGGTGGCAAGACATATCTACAAAACAAACAAACACCAACTTAATGTTTTGGTACCCATATAGGTTTGGGTCCAGATTGGTTAGTAGCAAGAATATATAACACATTTAAATCAGCTTTCTTGATCCACTTTTGGATCACTTTTGGTGACTGTTGGTAAGATGTTTGTCTTCTGTCAGGATCATTTTGGTAAACTGTTTGTCCCCTGACTAGCCTCTTCTGGTAAGCTGTTTGTCTCTTGACTGTTTCATTCTGGTAAGCTGTTTTCCCTTTAGAACTTATTTGAACCACACAATGTTTTTCCAGATGGCCTTTTCCTCCACATTTGTTGCATATCTTCCAAGGCATGGCATAATTGTATGGTATGCCATTTCTTCCATCATATTTGAGTGCACTAAGCTTCTTGTTTGAGTTCATCCCAACTCCTTCTCTGACCAAGGGGACATTTGCCTTCTTCATCATTGATTTGAGAGTTTATTCACCTTGAACAAAGGTTTCCATCCCTTTTTGAAGATCTTTGACCTCCTTTTCTAGAAGAGAAATCAAATCAGCTTGCTGTTTGACAAGATCAGCTTGCTGTTTTCTCTTCTCAGCAGTTTTAGAAGATTCGGCTTGGCTAGCTTCCTTAATCTTGAATGATTTTATACAATCATTTTTAGATTCAATCTCTGCCTTCAAATTTCTGAGTTCTTTCATGAGTGCTTCATTCCTTTGTAAAATTACTTTGTTGACTCCTTCGAATTGAACTAGTTTCTCTTTTAAATCAGCAATAAGATCATCATGGTTGATTCCAGGAGCCTTCTCAGCCATTAAATCAGAAATGATTTTCTTCAAATGAGTATTCTTCTTTTCAAGCTCGTTATTCTTATTTTTCATTTCCATGAATTCAATAATAGATATGTTACTTGGTACTTGCATGGTTAGTTCTTCTAGCATAATAGGAGAGGAAGATAATTTAGAATTAATTGAGTTTACCTCACTTGCATCATCTTCTGAATCCGAATAATCACTATCCACAAAGTCATCTTTTATGGATCCTTGTGAGCTTTCTTCATCATTTAGACCTACAAGAGCTAAATTCACCATGTCTTCACTTGAGTCATCACTGGAGTCTGAATCATCATCACTCCAAGTCAATAAAGCTTTTGATTTTCTCTTATCTTTGAAATCAGCATGCTGTTTTGACTTTAACTTGTAGAAATCCTTCTTAAAATGACCCGGTTTGCCACATTCGAAACAAGTTTGCTCCTTGGCTTTCTTGATGTTAGAGAACCTTCCTCTTTCCCTTTTTATTCTGTTTTTCTTTTCAATAAGTCTCTTGATCTTCTGTGAAATGAGTGCAAGTTCTTCATCAGATTCTTCATCAGATTCAATCAGCTTGCTGTTTGTAGCAACTGGCTTGCTGTTTGTAGAATGAAGAGCCAAATTCTTCATTTTAGCTACAGGAACCCGAACACCTTCAATCTGACTTTTGTTTAACTTACTTTCAAACTGTTCTAGCTCAGCAAAAACAGCTAGGTGATCCATGGTGTCGATTGTTGAGGATGATTCCAAAGCCGTGACCTTGGCTTCATAAATAAATGGTACCGCACTTAACACTTTCATGTTAATTTCATCTTGTGGAATATCTTTTCCAAGTCTCTTTAATGAGTTTATAGTAACTTGGAACCTTGCTTGACATTCTTTGATAGTTTCATCATCCTTGAGCTTGAAGTTTCCAAAATCATTCATTAGCTTGCTAAGCTTCACCTTCCTCAAGGTTTTTGATCCTTCATGATAGGTTTCCAAAGCATCCCACATTTCTTTTGTTGTCTTTAGGGAGGAGACTTTGTCATACTCAGCTTGATCTAGAGCATTCATTATGGAGTTCCTAGCTTCTCCATTATAGCCACATTTAATAATCTCATCGGGAGTAAGATCATCAACATCTTTTGGTTTGTTCTTATCATCCAGAAATTCGAAGTCTCCTTTCTGCACCACTCTTAATACCAGGGGTCTCTTGGACAAGAATGTTTCCATTCTACATTTCCACCAGTTGTAATTTTCTGATCCAGTGAGGAGAGGAGCTCTATAATCGGATTTAGCTTCAAGATATTGTTCAGCCATGATCGATACCTTCCTGTTACAGAAATGTTAGTATACCTCGCTCTGATACCAAATGAAAACAACACCTAGAGGGGGGGTGAATAGGTGTTAAAGGCTAACAATGCTTAAATATGAACTGTTTTGAAAAATGCTACAAACAGCTTGCTGTTTGTAATAGTATAGTTAACAAATGGCACGCTGTTTGTGTTTAATATGCAATGCAGAAGGAATAAAAATAGTAAGCAAAAAGTGACACACGATCTTTTAGCCAGGTTCGACCCCTAAACCCCTATGGTCTACGTCCTGGTCCCTTACCAAACTTGGTAAGAGAATATATTATTGATCAAATATAAACCGATTACAAGATACAACAATATATCTCCCTTTTACCCTGCTGTTTACAAATGGCTTGCTGTTTGTTGCTATGAACTAACTTTCTAAGAAATACTTCCCAAGTATTCTTCTCTAGCCTAGTTCGACCCACCCAAACCTATTTGCCAACCTTGTACAACAGCAACACAATTACAACTTGAACGATACAAAGATTTAAATGAATACAACTCAACCTGTGAACCCTCTGAAAATATATATATGCATATATGTAGGGTTTGAGAGGTTTGTAAGATTTTGCAATGAAGGCTTTGTGTTTGAATATATCTTCTTGTTTTCTGCTCGTGTATTAGTTGATAAAAACTGAAGATATTCAGTCTTTAAATAGGTAAACAAGAGTATTTGAATTAAGGCTTGAAATGGCTCCAACGGGAGGAATATCAAAAAGCTGAATATGAGAATAGATTTGCTTGAAAGTCAAGAACGTGAGAGGAGCTGGTAATTCAACTGAAGAAGAAGAAAATGTGGTTCTTGAAGATTTGCTTCATATTTGCATGAAAGTCAAATATGTCATGCTACTTTCTTTAATGTCAAAGCAAAGAATATATTGTTCCCCATGTGATGAATTTTGCTCTGGCGTGCTAGAATAATTCAGAGGGCTCTTACAATAATCTATATAGTATTCCCTCTTGATGCTCTTTGTTTTTTCGAATGCATCTTCAATTCCATCAGAAACAATCAGCTTGCTGATTGTGTAATTGGCATGCTGTTTGTGAACATTTGCTTGCTGATTGATATAAACTGATCATGTAATTAGTAAGCTGTTTTATCCTGCAAAACCAAGTTAGAGCAAATACAAATGGCATGCTGTTTTATATCTATAAGCCAAATGGCTTACTGATTGTGATCATCAAAACTTAGGAGTTTCAATAATTCTGTTTGTTTGGTGCATCCAAGGTTCAGTCTACATATAATAATTTCATATGCCTCAAAATTATGCTTAAATTATAGACAGTGATCGTAGTTGTATATATAGCATTTACCAGGCCACAGAGATATAATAATATTCAACTGCGATACCAGTTGATTGGAAACTACATGAACTGAAATGTTGCTCTTCATTATGCAGTATTAGTATTGGACGTCTAGATTTGCAATAATAAAACTTTCAACACCTATTTTTTAAGACAATAGTGCTGTCATCTTATTATTTTAACATCCCAACTGGAATTTGATAGAAACTGCATGATATTGTGCTTATACCAGTTTCTCAGCTTTAACATGTTGCTCTGCACTCTGTAATATTACTAATTATGACCATACCATAGTGTGAGCAACATTGAATCTGTAGAAGAATGGATTACTTTGGGCAGTGTCGTGAATCTGCTCACTTAAAATTCATATAGAAGATAAAGACCCCTGTTTAGTCTTTTACATGACCCTCCACATATATTTCATTAAGCACATAAACGAATTACTCCATTTCAATTTGTTCTGGAACTTCTTCCGAAACACGTTCAGCCTCAATTTCTTCAGCAGTTAGACCAGAAGCTTCAACTGTTCTGGTGATCCATTCCTTGAGGGGATCTTCATTTAAATCAAATCTCAGAAGGCCTGCAAACATCCCTCCCAAGAAAGCAACAGGCTCCTGTGTAAATTGAAATATAATTTAGAAGAGTCATGGGCGTAACTGTATCTTTTAATAGTTTCCACAATAATTGTAATAAACAATTAAACAACTGAGACACTTCCCTAAGATTGACATGTAGTGGCAGTTGAATGTATGCAAAAGTGACCTATAGCATCATCAGTATGTATAGATAGTTTTGATAAACCCATAATCTTACATATTTGTGTATAACAATTTTTAATATTAAATATAACTTAATACAATTTTTAATATTAAATAAATAATCTTACATATTTGTGTATAACAATTTTTAATATTAAATATAACTTAATACAATTTTTAATATTAAATATAAATTAATATGTTGTGGGCAGGAATTAAATCTTAAACATATGTATATAACAACTTTTAGTATCGTTGTATCTAGGGTCATGATTATAAAAATTAATTTTTATATTTTATTAGCCAATTCAAGTCTATTTCAATAATGTATTTATGTATGACTCTTAATTAAAGTACCATACTTACTAAATTAAACCATTGTATTTTTTAAAAATCAATTTCCAAGTACTTTACTAGAAGAGCTTATCCCGTTCCTAAGTTCCTAGCTCACACTAAAATTTAGTAAATTAAATATTCGTTTGTAATGTTTAATTATTAAAAAAAATTTATAAAATGCTCTATCAATTCCATTAAGTTTGTCTTATAACAAAGAATTATACCATCAAATAAAAATTATTAGATTTGAGCTCAATTTTTAAGACATATAAAAAAATTACAAGATTTATTTATTTGTTTTAAATTTTTTTACTTTCACTTAGAATTCGATTATCTATAACTACAATATTAAATAATATTAATGCATTATGCACTTAATTTTATCATTCAATTCTCTACAAATATATATTAAAATAATATTTAAACATTATATTTATGAATAAATTTTACATATAATTTTTTTTATCAACAATATTGATAAAAATATTTATCCCAACAAGTTAAAAATAAATATTAATATTAACAAGTTGTCCTTTGGTTTTATTTGTCGTATAATTAATATTTATTAATTATATTTATTCCCAACAAGTTACTGATCTTAATAGTTTAATCCCAAACTTCAATATTAACAAAACATAAATCAATACAGAAAAAATAATTTATTTCTTATATATGAATTAAAGTTTAAGAACTTCATATATGAATCTAACTTGCACATTAACAAATAATTTAAAAATTGCTAAAAACAATTCTCCAAAAGTGAAATACGAAAAAAAAACAACAAAAAATATAACAAAAAATAAAGGAAAACAAAAACAAAACTAAGCTCGGCCCGTGCTTGGCACGGGTTATAATAAGCTAGTATATATAATGCGTGTTCCTTATATACAATGGCAAGCTGTTATGTTATCCCGTAACGGAGTAAGTTAGCAACACAACCTGTTCAGCAAAAAAAAAGGTTAGAAACACAACCTGCACATATAACAAATGCGTAGTGTTATTTCTAACATCTAGCCACATCAAAATGCTGGATTGGTTATGATATAAAAACTCTTACTAGAGTGGTGATGGTGTAGCTCATGTGGTAAATGAGGATTATGCCTTGTCGAATTACCAAGGTTCGATTCTCCCCTACCGCATGTATCAGAACAGATACTAAAATAATAGAATCAATGTGGCAAAAAAAAAAACTGATCAATGTGGCAAAAAAAAAAAAAAACTCTTACTAGAGTTGACAACTCCAACATTTGACCTATTTAAAGGTGCCTAACTGGTACCTCTGATGGAATTGACCTTTTGGATTTATTTATTTTTTGCCTTTATTTGTATCTACTTCAACATCTTTTAGGGTTAAAATAATTTTTATTTAGGTTCAACGGGTTCCATTTTGGTTTTAGAAATATTTAATTTTTTAATTAAAATTTTTAAATTTCATCTGTTTTGCCTTGGGGTTTCAATAGTTAATTTTTGGGGTTCAACGTTTCTATTTTGATTTTTAGAAATATTTAGAATAACGAATAAACCGTATACGGACTTAGGGTTTAGGATTTAAGATTTAGGGTTGTTTACAACCCTAAACCCTAGACCCAAAACCCTAATTTATCCTGAATCATTAAAATATTCAAATTTTTAAAATTTTTAAATTTATGTGTATTCCCTTTTATGTTCAATGGTTAACCATTGGGTTCAACGTTTCCATTTTGGGTTTTAGAAATATTCCGAAATGACGAATAAACTGTATACGGACTTAGGATTTAGGGTTGTAAACAATCCAAAATCCTAATTTATCCTGTTTTTAAAAAATCGGGGCTGGACTCGATTTTTTAAAAATCAGGTTGCCGGACTCTGTAAGGTTATTAGTATTTTTGAATATTGTTTTCAAATACATATTTACATAAAAAAAAAGGTAACATCACTTAAAATAGCATTTTAGGTTAAAAACATTCAAACAAGTAAAAAAATCTAACTTAGAAAAAAACATTAGTAAAACAAATTAATAACCGAACTGTACGCATGACACCGAAAACAAGAGAATAAGAGAAAGATTCCGGGTCTAATCAAGTATGAACTATGCGCATGAATCAAATGCGTGTCATGCTTTAACAAAAAATAAATAAAGAACTAGCATGTTGGTTTAATCAAATATGAACTATGCGCATGATTCAAATGCGTGGCTTGCTTTAAAAAAAAGTAAGTGTAACAGCCTACATGTTAGAAATGCGCATTTGATGGGTTTTTTGGGCGGCTCGTTGCGTCGGTGGGTATTTTAGTTTTTTGGTTTAAAAATGTGGGTATTTAGGGATTTCACCCTTTTTTATTATACTTATTTTTTTTTCAAATATTATATAAAAACACATTTTAAATTCACATATAACAATTTCTCCACTAATAATAATATTTTTTTAAATAAGAGTCGAGAATATAGTATTATATACTATGGTACGTGTAATCAATGATTCTCTCCGATACTTTATATAAGAAGTTTCTATCTACAAAAATGGCTAATATATATATGTATATATATATATATATATATATATATATTAACTTATAACCAGTACAAAACACGGATTTTTTTTATATGTTGAATAAATTTATTTTATATTACAATTATATTTTTATATGTATATTATTTTTAATAATTAATTTTATTTAAATTTAAATAATATATATAAATTTAATTAATGATATGTGTCGTTTAAAATTTATATTATGAAATTTTAAATTAAATAGGCCGTTGACGAAATTTGAATCTTGAATGTTTTGTAAAGTAACTTAATCATATAAAATATTTAATCATCAAATTTAACGGTTCTGATTTTTTTTGTTAAAAATCTAACAGTAATTATTCGTTGTATACGGATTTTTATTATATATTTTTATTAGTGATTGAAAGAATGATGTGATATTTTTGGGTATATATTAATAATTGCAAGATTATATTTTAAATTAAAAGATAGCATGTTTTGATTAGAAAAGAAATATTAATAATAGAAAGATGCGATATTTTAAGTGTGTATAAATGATAATATCTTCAATTAAAAGTAAACGTCCTTTAAATGGATTGAAAGATATGATATTTTATGTATTTATTTAATTTATTTAATATTACAATTATGTTTTTATATTATTATTATTATTATTTTATTTATTTTTTAATTTTAATTTAATATAATTTTATATTCTAATATTTATGGATTATACTAATGTTTCTTTATAAATAACGTATAGGGATTTTAATATATTATATTAATAATTGAAAATATGGTGTGATATTTTTGGGTATATATTAATGATTGTAAGTTTAGTTTTAAATAAAAAAAGGTAACGTATTTTAATTAGAAATGAAATATTAATGATTTGAAGATATGGTGGTACGATTGATGTTTTTATAAAAGGTAATATCTTCAATTTAAAGTAAATGTGAAAATGGGAAGAACTAATTACCATTAATTATATTATGTCATTATCTATTTTAATAATTACGATAATCAAACCGAAGGCTACCATTAATTTCTATCATTTATTTTAATAATTAGGATAACAAAACTGAAAACCAAACCGAAAAATTTTCAATCTTTCGGCTTTAATATAAATAGCTCACTACTACAAAATAGGCTTTTAGCGTCGGTCAAAATAGGCTTTAGGCGTCGGTTATTGGGCGTAGTATATGAAGGCGACGCTATAGGTATGTATTTTTAGCGTCGGTTAAATATGCGACGCATAGCAGCTACTATTAGCGTCGGTTGTTTAAAAAACCGACGCATATCAGCTACTAAAGGCGTCGGTTGTTTAAAGAACCGACGCTTATGTTCTAACTATTGGCGTCGGTTGCTTAAAGAACCGACGCTTAAAGTCATACAATTGGCGTCAGTTGCTTAACGAACCGACGCTTATGGTCCTACTATTGGCATCGGTTGCTTAAAGAACCGACGCTAAAGTCATACAATTGGTGTTGGTTGCTTAAAGAACCAACGCTTAAAGTCAGGTTTTAAAAAAAAATAAAAATTTGAATTTTAATAACCTTTAATTCACACCAACAAATACAAAAAATACCATATAGTATATGCCAATTACAATTATACCCTGCCAATAAACATGAGATTTATCATCTAAAGAACTAATCTCAAACTTCAAAAAGGAAGTGATCACATTCACATGACTTCAAAAACTTATATGATAAAGCATTAAAATCTTTCCCATACAGACTTTGAATCAACTAACTTCAAGCATCCCATCCAGGCGGTTCCCATGGCTTCAGACATTCCATTTGTACATATATATTGTGCATCAGACAAGGCTCAACTCAGCTTCTGTAAGTCTGTTGGAGTTGATTGAAGCCATTGTTTTTTGCAAGGCTGCCAATTCTTCTCCAGCGTCACATATAAAGGCAGAAGCTGCCTGCCTGAAAGAGTTGCATCTTCCATACTGTCTATATAAATCCTATTTAAACATAAGGAATTCTACATTAATAAATTGCTTGATAAAGAATCAATGTCTTTTACATGGAAAAGCAAGCACCTGTGATTATAAAATGCATTCAATATGACAGTTTTAGAGAAAAATCACAAAGACCTTCACATAATGCATAACTATACAATCTACGTATCACCAAAGAATGTAGCATTTCACTGGCATAGGCTACAACTCATTATAAATCCTGTATATATTATCCTGTTAAAACATAAGGAATTCTAAATATATGCAGATTATTGTCTTCCTAGATTGAATTGTGTTTAGATGATTATGATAAGAGCAATTTGGAAAGAAACAGAACAGGAAGGCAAGTCAAATGAGAACTACAAAAACAAGGTTAAGAATCCTTATATCATTAAAATAGACAAAAGTATTGAAATTAAAAGTAACACAGAACATACGAGGAAGACACTCGAGGCAAGTAAAGCAATCAAAAACTTTTTTGCTAATTTACTCCATATGTAGAAATTTATAAAGGGTAATTTACCAGTCAAAAAATTTCTTTCCCTTGGCAGCAACATCTTCATTCTTTTTTCTAATGTCAGCTTGCCACAAAACATCAGCATCATTCTCCATCTCATTCTCCATCTGAATACAAATCAAAGGCATATATTAGCTGCAAAATATTACATATAATATCAAGAGACACAATATCTGTCTTCATGCAAGTGTCTATCTACAAGATTTACTATTTATAAGAAAATGCTGCATCTTGGTGGTGTTAATTCATATCAATGGCAGATATTTGGGGTAGAACTGTGTTAAGGGATGTACATTTGAAATGATGTCTGCTATTACTATGACTCTACAATTTTGTACAAGTGCCACGAAAGTCATATGTATATCTCATTTTTGAACTATAAAGGGATTACTACTGAACACCTTTGACCTCTTAAAACAAGAGTAAGAAAATAATTTGTAGGAACATAACACTGAACTCGGATACATTCGTAACAAATAGGGTAGAGCACATAGTAAGGTTTACTTTTACATCAAAAAATAGAGAACTACATCTATATGCAACACATACCAAATGTTCGCGGCAGAGCTCTATAACTATGAAAGGTGGACAATTTAGGCTTGAGATTGCAGGGTGATTACTATTACCAGCATGTTCTATCATTAGTGGAGGCTTGAGAAGCAATGGTATGAATGAGCCCTGAGCTCATAGTAATATATGCTTAACCACATTAGAAGGATAAAACCAACAAAGGAAATGTATAAGATCTATCTTAAACATCAATCACTCGGAAACAAATAACAAGTGGAATACCCAACTCCTGTGCTAGCAACTGATATAATTTCTCTATGATCAATTCTTATTTCGGAAAAAATAATTAAATAATTAAAGATGTATACAAATGTCTTACCAGTGTATCCATATTTCTGATGTAGATCCTGCAAAAGAAACATAGAAAAACCACAAAACAACCAGTAAGACCGTTTAATTTCAGTCCAAAAAGGGTATATATAACACATTAACAGATATTAAAGTAATCGAAAACTTAAGGCCTGCAAAAGAAACACAGAAAAACCACAAAACAACCTGTAAGACCGTTTAATTTAGTCCAGAAAAGGCATATATAACACATAACAGATATTAAAGTAATCGAAAACTTAAAGCAAGCCAAATAGAAGCACTCACCATAGCCAAATTGAAATCTATCAAATATCCTTTATTAGCTTTACAGGAGAACAGGAAGTTTCCAGGCTTAACATCTCTATGAACTACACACTGCAAATGCAAGAATGCAAGTTGACTTGACACGAGGAATACATATGAACCAAAACATATCAAAATCTGTTTCAAGAGTTTCTCACCTTCTTATGTAGACTAGCAAGAGCTTTGAAAAGACAATACCCATACCACTGGACTTAAAAGACAATTGTTTCTCCCTTTAAGACCTGAGGTTAAGTTTAAATCAGAGACAGGAAAAGTGAATTTTACTAGGAAATGGAGATGGCTCTCATTGAAGCTTATTATCCTCAACCACTTTCATTTGCCACTCCGAGCCAATGTAATTATCCCGTACAGCATTGGTTAGATCGCAATTCAAGAAGCCGGCACCGGATTTGAACTCGTCCAGTGATGCATCAAACGTCTCAAAATTCAGAGAATCCCTTGACCTGAACTGGTTCAACATCAACGGGCAGAATTCATTGTAGATCTACATGTAGAACAAGAATCATTACAACATCAACCCACGAAATCTTTATAATCATGAACTGCATGCTTCCAACATCAAAAACTAACAAAGAACTCTATGCTTCCAACATCAAAAACTAACAATTAACTCAGAAATCGAAAACCCAAAATTTAACCATAATTTTTACGAATTTGTAGAATTCGAAATTAACGAAATAGTGATATGGGGAATCCAAACCTTGTTAATTCGAATACTCACACTGCTAATTTGATACATAGAATAAAAACGAGAGAGAGAGAGAGAGGGATTGAGTGATTGTTCGAGAGAGAGAATCAGAGTCGAGAGAAAAACAGTCGAGAGAATGAGGAGTGAAGAAGCTGTCGTTTTAAGATTAAAAGGGTTAAGGGGCATTGTAATTCCACAATTCAATTTCTGATTAAAAACAATTTAAAACCACCTTGAAAAATATATATAATAAATAGATAATATTTTAGAAAAATCTCAATATCATTTTTAAAATGTAGAAAATGAAATTAGATATCTCCCCATATTTTAAACTTATTTTTAGGACCTAAAACGAATTAAATACAAATTTTATAAGTATAGATCCCTAAAATGCAAAATAATTCATAAAATCATTTTCGAATCCTTAAATACTGAGAATAATTCTCAAAACAAATTTAAAAACTAGATAAATATACAAAGATAATATTATCAAAGATTTCATAATTTTTAACGACCCTGATAATTTTATAAAATTTCATGAATGCGATTAAAATATGTATTTTATACACTTAAGCAAAAAATAAAATTAAAAATATACAATCCACCGAACACACATCCACACCAATATATAAACATTTGATCACGATCTTAATGAAATTTTACTCGCTCAATAATGATCACACACAACAAAACTAACATTTCGTTATAAATAAATATATATAATACGCGTTTTTGTAAGGCATTATAATAAAAGTTCAAGATACAAGTAAGATATAAGTAAAAATGAATACATATTATTTATTTGTGTAATAAAAATATTTAAATATAATTTTTTACAAAATTAATGTTCTTTATTTGTATAAAATCTTATTTGAATAATATTATTCAATTTTAAATTTTTTAATTAGAACGATATAATATAAAATAACGTATTATTTGTATAAAAATATTATTTGTATATAATTTAGCTTTTTTTTAAAATTATAATACTTTTAGCGTCGGTCAAATGTAAGGCGACACATAAAGTACAAAAGGTCAGTTTAAGCGTCGGTTAAGTAAAGACCGACGCTAAAAGGTCTATTTTAGGCGTCGGTTGCTCATGACCTACGCTAAAGGGTCAGTTTTAAGCGTTGGTTGAGTAAAGACCGACGCTAAAGAATTGGTTTTAGGCGTCGGTTGAGTAAAGACCGACGCTAAAGGTTCAGTTTTAGGCGTCGGTTGTTTATGACCAACGCTAAAGGTCAATTTTAGGTGTCGGTGGAATAAAGACCGACGCAAAAGGTTTAGTTTTAGGTGTCGGTTGTTTCATGACCGACGCAAAAAGTCCAATACAAATGACATTAAGCGTTGGTTAAGCTAGCAACCGACGCCTAAAGTAAGTATAGGCCACGGTTCTCCATTTAACCGACGCTTAAAGCGCGACGCTTAAAGCCTATTCTGTACTAGTAATATATATATACTATTATATAAAAGTCGAAACATTAAAAGTTTGGTTGGTCGGTACTGTACATGTTGATTTTACTTATTTACCCTTACTTAACGATACATGTTATTTTACTTAATTATCTTTACTTAATTATTTATAGTTACAAATAACTAATAAATTTCTTTTTTCAGGTAAAACATGTTACCTTTTCTATTTTTCAATAAGTAATCAATTTTCTTTCTCTCACGTAAAATATGAGCAACTCTATTTAATAAAATAAAATATTATAATTATAATTACTAATAATTAACCAATTACATTTTTTAGCTAAAATTTATTTACCCTTACTTAACGATACATGTTATTTTTTCCACTAAAACCTATTTGTGTAGTTTTATTTAAGTAAAATGTTTCTTTTTTCAGTTAAAACATGTTTATTTTTCTATTTTTCAACAACTAAGCAATTTCTTTTTTTACGTAAAATACAATATCTTTTATATTTTATCTAACTATTTTTTTCCTTTTCTAAAAATACTATTAGCAATTCTATTTAAATAGATTAAAATGTTATAATTACTAATAATTAACCAATTAACTTTTTCAACTAACCCTTACTTAATTGTGGATAAAATTCATCCTAATAGCTAAGCAATTTCTTTTTTCAGGTTAAACATATTACTTTTGCTATTATATAATGGTTAAGAACTCCTTAGTTTACCTTTTAAGGTAAAACACAATATTTTTTATATTTTATCTAACTAAATTTTCTTTTTTCTAAAAACATAAATTACATTTTCAGCTAAGACACGTTACAATTTTATTTAATGAATAACACATTTATATTATAATTACTATTAACTAATCAATTACCTTTTCGACTATGACACGTTACCTTTTATATCTTCTCTAACTAAAACCTCTCTTTTTTTCCAATTATATCATAGGCATTTCTATTTAATAAAATAAAACAATAATATTATAATTACTAATATTTAACCAATTAATTTTTTTTAGCTAAATCTTATCATTTTTTCTATCTAAAATCCCTCCTTTTCAAGAATATCACTCTTTTTCTAGAAATATCATGTACAACATTTATATAATTATTATCAAATCATCTAATTTAAGAATTTAAACATTCAAAATTACTCCCTCCGTCCCTTTGAATTGTTAATGTTTACGGACCAGTTTTCAGCACAGATTTTAAGGTGCATTTTAAGGATAGTTCTATAACTTATTTTTGATATTTTTTTTTGTATAAAAATAGAAAAATCCTATTTTTATACAAAAAAAGAAAATATCAAAAATAAGTTATAGAACTATCCTTAAAATGTACCTTAAATGCGTGTCAAACACACAATTTTTTATGTTAAGAAATGGAAGGGGCATAGGGAATAATGTTTTAAAAAAGTCAAATTAAATTAAATAAATAAATCATATAAAATTAAAGAAAATCCGTGCATAGCACGGGTTTTAGGCTAGTATATATATATATATATATATATATATATATATATATATATATATATATATATATATATATATCTTCACAGTGAAAACTTTAAGCAATATTTCATATTCAGATAATAATATCATTTTCGAACCGATCTAAAGAATTCAAATATATAAGCATATATGTTTTATTGATGAAATGTATGTTGGGTGCATAACCATTATAATGCAAAAAATTAGATGAAATTAATTTTTTTATTAACGGTGGTCCCACGCATTTTTTACTACGTCTCGCATTTTTTAACGAAAAAGGGTATAACAAATAATTTGTTATATTATAATGGTTGCAAATATAGTTTCGAAGAATCACAAAATCCTTTTTTAAATATAAAATATTTGAATACATAAACCTTATATGTTTTCTTGAAATTTTTAATAGGCTCATAAATATTATAATGCAAAACGAGATAAATTGAAAGATATATTTGAATACATGGATATATAAAATATAAATCCTTCATTCAATATAAAATATTTGAATACATAGATACATTTTTAGTGAAATTATAATTATAATTTTTATATTACAAAATGCAAGATGGTGTCGTGAGACGACGTCAAATAACATTATACTATATAACTATATTGACTTATATTGAGTAAAGAATTATTAAATTGTAAGATTTATATTTGTACTACATTTTATTGGATCACATTACTTTTAAAACTTAATGAATTAAATCAAATATACAATAAATTAATATTTAATAAATTTAATGAAGATGATTGAAAATAGATGTTAAATACTCATCGTTTGGAGTTTTATATCAATAAAATATGGACGAATAATTTCTTTTCTTAAATTTATAGCTAATTATTCATAATTCATTTTTAGTCCGTCCGACTATAATTTTATTTTTCATATTAAAAAATGCGAGACGGCGGGGCGAGCCGACGTCGAGCAACGTTATACTATATAATTACATTAACACTTAATTGGCCTGAAATTAAGTGCATGTCGGAGTTGTTGCCCAATGTTGATGCCGCAATGCTCCCGATATTGTTTTTACAGTGTTTAAACTAAAACTTGACTAGCTAATTGACTTGATCAAGACTAATTAAACATTACTTTGGCAGATGTATTGGATGTATTTCATTATACTTGAACTCTATTTTTTTCAAAGTCACGTGTATTGAGCATAATCTTTGGTTTTTGTTGGTCTGCTACATGTACATATGTTAATATGGTTACATCCAGACTACTGACCTATAATAAAAAAAATTGATTGATTGGTCTCAACTGAAATTTCAAATAAAGAAACTGATCCAGTAGGATATCATGCAGTTCAAAATTACATGGTGCATGATCCATGTGGTAAGGATCGCACACGTAGCTCGGGCTAAATACCCTAGTGGTATTAAATAGACTCTTGTTAATTTACCTAATGCTCGAAGGTTGAAGATAATATTTGAATGAAATAAATCATTTTCGAAATTAGTTAGAAGAATCGGATAATATTCCAAGAGTATTTATTAAATTGTACATATTTCAAGAACATTTTTAATATAAAATATTGCTCAAAATATCCTTCGGATAAATATTCACAAAAATATTCATTAAAAAAATAATGAATAGTCAAACTAATAATACTTATTGAATAAATAAAAGTCAAATGAATATTCAAAATAATATTCATTAAATAAACAATGATCAAATGAATATTCGAAAATAATATTCATTAAATAAGTAACTCGAACGAATATTCAAAATAATATTCATTAAATAAATCAAGCTCCAATGAATATTCAAAGTAATATTCATTAAATAAATAAACTCAAACGAATATTCCAAATAATATTTATTAAATAAATAAACTCAAATGAATATTCCAAATAATATTCATTAAATAAATAATGAAAAATATTTAATTAAATATTTTCCTCCGAAAATAATCACAATATGTTCAGAAATACTGACTCTCGGTCTATATTTGAAGAATAGGATCATATGCCCTTCACTAAGGGTCTTAACAAAATTCGGCTTATAACCAATATATATGCCTTGTATCTAGCTTATAAGCCTACAATGAATCAGGGAACAATTATAAAATATATCTCAAAAGTAGGCATGCATGCAATGACATATGTATATAACAATCATCATATATATAATATCACAACAACAGTTCCAAAGTATTGGAAACTTGCCTGGTAGTCGGGTACGGGTAGAGGTAGTGTGTCCTGGGTCTGTACTGTGATCTATAAACAATTAGAATATTTGAGATTAATCACTTAATGTTTTTTTAAAAAAGGCTAAGTATAAACTTAACTTAGGTCGAAACACGTTTTCAAGTTATCTCGTTATGCACCCTTTAGTGTAACTCTTTTTATCACCGATACGATCCGATACTTGTTCGTTATTAAGACATGTCGTCATACTTACATTCGGTGTATACTTAAGTCATAGAAGTTCTAAAGTCGGTCGTTTATGAACCAAGATTATACCTCGAGTTTTATCGCCTGTTTTCTAAGTGATTTACCAAAGTTATAACCAAGTGTACTTTTTAGATGTTCATTCGCACTTAACCTCGATTCGAACAATTTTATAAAATTGAAAAACGATCCGTTTGACACGAGGTTTTCTCTCACACCTTCCTTTTTATCTCTAATATTTAATTACCAAGATTCACCACTGAATTACATATTTTAGAGGGGTTCAATTTCAGTTACAAACTCGCACTTACGGTTTCAAACTACTTTTACGATTTTGACCATAACTCCTAAACTGTAAGTCCGTTTGCTTCGATTCTCACGCAAAAACGATCTATGACTCGATATCTACAAGGCTAGGTCATATACTTAACAAAGTCAGAATATTATACCTACTGTTAAGCACGAATTTCAATAGTTAACGAAATTTTGGCATTACGACGGCTATAAATCGAACGTTTCAAAATTCGTTTCAACAAAACCAAACCACACCGTGAATCCATACAACTTATACACATGTTATTCATCTCAACAAGTCCAATAATATCATTCTTCACCATCATGTGCATCATATTACTTAGATCAACTAAACCACTAACTAATCATGCTTATAACATCACCATAATCATAACTAAGTTAAAACTACCAAGAACATACATAAATCTCAAAACAAGAGCTAGGGTTTCAAATGGTATACCTTCCTTGGAGTATGTACTAGCCTTACTAAGCTTGATCTATTCCTTGTGTGGCCTTAATAATTCTTAGATCAACCAAAGAAACCAAGAAAACAAGGTTAGTTCATGAAGGTTACTATTCATCATCATCTTTGATGATTTATTTGAAAATGGAAAACATGGAGTTTAAAGCTAATATTTCTAGGAGATCACTTTTATAAAATGTAATACTCACCATAAAAATTTGGAGATCAAGTGATGGTTGGAAGTTGGAATTTTGTTCTTGAATTCTTGTAATGGTCGAATGGAGCTTTAGAGAGAGAGAGATGGGGTTTTTGCTTGGCTTGCTTGGTCAAATCTCATCTAATATAAATTGTTGTGATAATATCTTGTGTAAAGTGGATTTATTAAAGGGATTATGTCATGGATGATGTTTTTGGAGTGGACAAGTGTTGATGATTTATGGTAAGATGAGAGATTAAGCTAACTAAGTGGTTTGCTTGATAAGTATCCTAGTTACTCATGTAACTACTTGGTTACTAGATATTTTCCACTAGCAAATGCATGCACCTTGCTCCTCTGCTTGTTTCTTTGTCCGGTTATTGCTCAATTCATTGATCGTTCGAAGGAATATCTCAAGGATTTCTAGTTAGGGTTTTACCGGAAACCTTCTTAATAATTATACTAACATTCTCAATCCTCCTTTATAATCTTGGAATTTAAATTCCTTAAATCTCTCTATTAAATCCTTAAATCCTTCAGTATCTAGGGAAATGTCGGTAAAAGTGCTATTTTTCTGAATCTGATATCGTTTACATACACTTATCTCGCCCTTGGATCATGAATACGAACTCAGAAATCCATTCTGCATACTTCTATATAGCATCGTCTAATAATATTCTCATTTCCACCAAAAACACTATTCATTCTTTATTCCATCTTTATTCCTTATATTTATTGTTAGTCACAGAGGCATGCCTGTTTACATCTAATAACAAGCCTAATTGTCTGTAATGCTTTGCATTACTTACATGACCTCTTAACTGAGGGAACCTCTAGTTGTAGAGTTTCTACTTGTTCTATACTTGTAGTAGGCATCAAATCCTAGTTGTGTAACTGTACTTATATAGTCAAGAATAATGCTTGAAAGAAGTTCCAAGATTCATGCCTCAAGCAAGAAGATAAAGACTGTCAAATAATCATAGTTAGGATTTGAAGAAATGAAGAATTTGCCTAAGTACCAATTCGAGAAGTACTTTTTTCTATTCGAGAAGTCTAGCGTTCGAGAAGTCCGAGATTCGATATCTAAGAAGACACTGTTCGATATCTCTGAATGCACTATTCGATATCTCATTCGATATCTCAGAGATTCGACATGTCTAAATTCTCTATTCGAGAACTCAAGAAGTCAACAAGTCAAAGTGGTATTCGAGTTCTCAAGGAGTCAACAAGTCAAAGTTCCATTCAATATCTCAAGGACTCTGAATGAACTATTCGATATCTCAGGGATTCGACAAGTCAAGTGTTGAATGAACTATTCGATATCTCAGGGATTCGACAAGTCAAGTGTTCTATTCGACAACTCAAGGAACCCTGGAGAAAAGTACTATTCGAGGATTCGATATGTAAATCATACAGTATTCGAGAACTCAGAGTTATCTAATCCTAGTTCTCGAATCAATCACTTAGTCACTTCTCGAATACATTCTTAGAGACAAAATACTGAAGAAATTGTACAAGTCTGAAACCTGCAACAAGCCAATGCACTTTATGGACCACAATCTGTAACGTGCTCTGGAAAGCCTACAAGGAAGCTTGGAGAGATATAGAAGAGACAAAGGGCTAAAGAAGTGGATCTGAATAGGCTTTGCAAAGTCAAATCTGTAACCGTTTGGACACTTACTCAAAAAGGATAGACAGACTAGAAAGTAGTTTGTTCAGCTACCTTATTTGTAGTAAGTAGGTTGTATCCATGTTCTATAAGGATACAGCCTCACTTCCTTAGTTGTTAACTTTTGAGAAGTTAAGTTTTTCATACATTTTAAGTCATATCTCTCTGAGAAAAACGAAGCTGAGAATACTACCATTTGTATTCACAGATTGTAGCAACCTTTATCTAATAATATATTATATTAAAGTGATATTGTGTCTTGTGTCATTCTTTATCCGCACCTACATATTTGCACACACAGACACTTATCTGCTATACAGATTCGAGAACGAAGAAAAGTTCAAGAATCCATTCACCCCCTCTGTATTCTTTTACTGTATTCAATACTCAACAAGTGGTATCAGAGCAGGCTGTTTATTCAAAAACAGAAAAATGATAAAAATGATGTTGTTCATCAAAGCCTCTCATCCTTTGTATCCTGAGATTCTCAAGAATGGTCCCTTTGTTCCACAACAAGAGATACCTAAGAAGACTGTTGGAACCATAACTGTTCCAAGATCTTATGTGGCCAAGGAACCATCTAAATGGGTAGAATCAAAAAAGGAGATGGTTGCTCTTGACACTCACCTCATGTTGCTAATCATTGATTCCATGGACATGTCAATGTTTACAAACATTGCATCAGGCACATCTGCCAAAGAAATGTGGGATCACATTCAGGTGTTATGTGAAGGAACGGATGAGGTCAAGGATTATAAGAAATAGATACTGGTCACACAGTATGAGGCTTTCATGGCACAGTCCAAGGAAAGCATCACTGAGATGTTTGAGAGATTTCACAAGCTAATTACTGAGTTGTAGATGAATGGCAAGGTTTATAGCACAAAGGAGTTGAACATGAAGTTTATGCTATCTTCACCAAATCATCTAGAGCAAAGGGTCATTTATCTAAGGGAAAGAGATTTGAAAAAAGTTACATATGATGTGCTCTATGGGGTTTTAAAAACTCATGAGCTTGAGTTGCTTCAGAAAAGGGCTATCCAAGCCAACCAAGGCATAATGATAAACACATCTTGTGCCTTGATTGTCAACAAATCTATTCAAGACCTAGAAGCATCTACAAGCCAACCGAGGATAGAGGAGATAGTAGATGATGAAGAAACTGAAGCTGAGGTTAGTGAACCTGTTGAGGAGAAGGAGGAAGAAGAGTTTTACACTCTTGAAGAACAAGATGGGATGGAAAACACTTCATATGCTTTCATGACCAGAAAATTTCCAAACATCAGATTCAAGAGGAATCAACCCTTCAAACCTAAAACCCAAAACCATTCATTCAACAAGAGCAAGGCGCCTGTGAAGCCAAACAAGAATAAGTTCAAAACCAGCCATGTGGATAGGTCATCTGTAAGGTGTTATAGATGCAATGACCTAGGGCATTTTGCTAGTGAATGTAAGAAGCTTAAAAAGAAGGATAGAGAGTATCTTGAGCTCGAAGCTAAGTATGAGGCCCTTCTGAAAAAGCAGACACAAGGTAAGGCCTACATAGCTGAAGGGAAGTGCTGGGATGATTCTGACAGTGATGGAGAAGAGCAGGAATTTTGTAACTATGCCTTGATGGCCAATTCCAAGGATGACACATCTTCATCAGACTCTCAGGTACCATCTCTCACTTCTATAGACATGTCTGTTTCTGAGTATAAATGCATGATTGAACAACTATCTGTTGAGATGTTTAATATTCATACTAGTATGACTGCTGCTAATGAAGAAATTGCTAAACTGTCTACTAGAAATGAAATGTTAATAAAAAAGAATGAGGAACTTGAGCTAACTGCTATGCAAGTAGAAAACCTTAAGAAAGAAGTTGAATATTTACAGAATAAGGTTTTATGTGCTAGTCAAGTTGAAAAGGCCGTTAGGGATGAACTAGCTGAAAATGAATTCAAACTGAAAACTTTTAAGAAATCATCTAGTCTAGTACAATCCTACTGTGAGAAGATTCAAGCTAAACCGAAGGTTGCAATTGGACTTGACTATGACACTCTTAAATAGAGGAAAGGCTATGCTGTCATTGAAGATGACATTGTTGTTCAGATGGAAGTGCCTCAGGTTTTGAAAAAGGCTCAGACTCCAATTTTTAAAGAATCAACATTTGAAATTGATGAGGATGCCTTACTCATCAAGCACATGTTGAATGATGAGGATGAGGCAAAATCCAGTGAACAACAAGTACCCTCTAAGAGTGGGAGTGTCAAGTCAAAAGCCAAGGAGCCAGTAGGTGATAGGTCAAGACCTAAGAAGTTTGTTAAGTTTGTTTCAGCTGGGAAGAGTGAATCAGAGAAGAAAGTGACTAAGAAGAAACAGAACAGAAATGGCAAGTTAGGGATTAACAAAGATAACAACTATGCTTATATGCCTAATGCCCCTAGGAAAACTTGTTAGAATTGTTTCAGTACCAATCATTTAACTCATGCATGCAAAAAACCTGTTGGTAGTGTGCCCAAACCTTTCTATGATTGTTCTGTGCCTCTAAGACATAGAGATGCTCCATTCTGTGATAAATTTGACTGTATGCCATGCAACATGAATGTTATGACTAGTTGTTTTAATTTGAGAAGACAATTCATTGATGGTTGTATCAGTCACAATTCTCACACACACTACACAAGGTCAAAGTCTTCGAGTCCTTCTAAAGCTAGGAAGGTACCTCTGTCACCTAAGTCTGAAACCTCAGGTTTTAAGACTTCTAACAGTGACAAGAAGACTAACATCAAGAAAGTTGATAAGCATGTTGTTTATGATAAAACTGTTTCTAAGTCACATGGACCCAAACTTGTTTGGGTACCAAAGGAGAAGTAATACCTTTGTGTTTGCAGGGCAAAGAAAGTGAAAAAAAAAGTCATGTGGATTGTGGACAGTGGACGTTCAAATCATATGACTGGTGATATGGCCCTGCTATCACAGTATGAGGAGAAGGCTGGCCCAATGGTTGCTTTTGGAGATGACAGCATGGGTAACACATTGGGATATGGCAAGTTGAAAGTTGGAAATGTCATCATTGAAGATGTAGCACTAGTCAAGGGACTCAAGCACAATCTGCTAAGTGTTGGTCCTGATAGAGGATTCAAGGTGGATTTTGACAAAGATGAATGTTTGATCACCCACAAGAAGACTGGTAATTTTGCTCTATCTGGAGTAAGGAAAGGAAGCCTATTTGTAGCCAATATGGACTATGCAAACAAGGACAAAATTTGTTGCTTCTACTCAAAAGCATCAAATGAAGATTGTTGGCTGTGGCACAATAAATTATCACACCTGAACTTCAAAGCCATTAATTCTCTAGTCAAAAGAGAGTTAGTGAGAGGCATGCCCACACTTGAATTCTGTCAAGAAGGAGTGTGTGAGGTTTATCAAAGAGGAAAAATGAAAAGATCAAGCCACAAGTCAAAGATAGTGATGGTTGATGACTTTACAACTCATTCATATGGACTTGTTTGGGCCTGTCAATATTATGTCACTAGGAAGGAAGAAGTATGCCTTAGTGATGGTTGATGACTTTACAAGGTATACATGGGTGGAATTTTTGACATCAAAAGATGAGGCTCCATAAGTGATCATTGAGCACATAAAGAGAGTTGACAAGGAAGCAAAGGCCAACAATGCAAGTGTGATTGCATTAAGAAGTGATAATGGAACAGAGTTCAGAAATGCCATACTTGAAGCGTTCTGCAAAGAGAATGGAATTTCTCAGCAATTCTCTGCTCCAAGGACTCCACAACAAAATGGTGTTGTTGAGAAAAAAAATAGAACTCTAATTGAGGCTTCTAGAACAATGTTGCTTGATGCAAAGATGCCTACATGTTTTTGGGCTGAGGCTGTGAGCACTGCATGCTATATCCAGAACAGAACCCTCATCAACAAAAACACTGGAAAGACACCTTACAATTTGATGACTGGAAAGAAGCCTAGTCTAAAGTATGTTCATACTTTTGGAAGCAAATGCTTTGTATTGAAGGATAATTCAGAATATGTTGGAAAATTCGATGCAAAGGCATTTGAAGGAATTTTTCTTGGCTACTCTATGGAAAGAATTGCATAAAAAGTTTATGTCATTAGTCAAAAGAAAATTATGGAAAGCACAGATGTGACATTTGATGATAGCAAACTACCTGGATTAGAAGAAGCCAATGATGAAGATAAAGATCCATTAAAGTTTGATAATCTAGATGATTCTGATGAAGAGATTGAAACTTGAGTTGAAACTCAAGTTCAACAAACTCAAGTGAATGATGATACAAGAGAAGAATTTGTGTCAATCAATAGTAGAGAAACAAGTGAATAGTGGCAACATCACAGGGGGAGGAAATGAGAATGATCAGGACTTGGATGATGAAGCAACATCAAGAATGAGAAATTAGACTGAGCATTCAAGGAAATGGGATAGATCACACACTGCAGAGCAAATTATTGGAGATCCTAGTGCAGGAGTAAGGACTAGGAGAGCAACTCAGAATGAGTGCCTCTACGGTTGTTTTCTACCTCAGGTTGAGCCTAAGAAACTTGATGATGCACTATTGGATCCAGATTGGATTATTGCCATGCAAGAGAAACTGAATCAATTTGAAAGAAACAAAGTATGGGAACTTGTATCTGCACCAAAGAATAGAACCATTGTTGGAACAAAATGGGTTCTGAAGAATAAGATGGATGAAGATGGTGTAATAGTAAGAAACAAAGCAAGGTTGGTTGCAAAAGGATACTTTCAACAGGAAGGGATTGATTATGATGAGACATTTGCCCCTGTTGCTAGATTGGAAGCCATCAGAATATTCTTGGCATTTGCTGCTAATTCAAACTTTAAAGTTTATCAAATGGATGTCAAGAGTGCATTTCTGAATGGACAGTTGGAAGAAGAAGTTTATGTGCAACAACCACCTGGCTTTGAGGATCAACACTTCCCAGAATTTGTCTACAGATTGCTTAAGGCATTGTATGGACTTAAGTAGGCTCCAAGGGCATGGTATGATACTCTATCACAATTTCTTCTTGAAAATCAATTCACTAGAGGCACATTGGACAAAACACTGTTTTACAGGAAGCATGGTGATGATATTATCCTAGTTTAGATCTATGTGGATGATATCATATTTGGGTCTACAAATGAGAAGCTGTGTGAGAAATTCTCTAAACTCATGTAGAGCAGATATGAGATGAGTATGATGGGAGAGTTGACATTCTTTCTTGGGTTGCAAGTCAGTCAAAGGAAGGATGGTATCTTTATCAGTCAAACCAAGTACATCAAGGATTTATTGAAGAAGTTTGACTTAGAAGACTGCTCACCTGCAAGGATATCTCAGTCTACAGAGGCATGGTTGGTTCTCTACTCTACCTCACTACAAGTAGGCCAGACATCATGTTTGCTACATGTTTGTGTGCAAGGTTTCAATCAAATCCAAAAGAATCACATTTGATTGCTATAAAAAGGATCTTTAGATATCTGAAGGGCACTCCATACTTGGGTTTATGGTATCCTAAGGACACGGGATTCAATCTGGTTGGTTATTCTGATGCTGATTATGCTGGATGCAGAGTGGATAGGAAAAGCACCTCAGGTAGCTGCCAGTTTCTTGGTCAAAGGTTAGTATCTTGGTATAGCAAGAAGCAACAATCTGTGTCAACTTCTACAGCTGAGGCTGAATACATAGCTGCTGGAAGTTGTTGTGCTCAAGTGCTTTGGATTAGAAATCAACTTAGAGATTATGGACTTGTGTTGGAGAGAATTCCAATCATGTGTGACAACACAAGTGCAATCTCTATTGTTTCCAATCCTGTCAATCATTCTAGAACAAAGCACATTGACATTAGATATCATTTTATTATAGAACATGCAACTAATGGTACCATTGAGTTGCATTATGTCTCTACAGATAAACAACTAGCTGACATATTCATTAAGCCATTAGATGAAACCACCTTCACAAGGTTGGTTAGTGAGATTGAAATGCTGAATTCTTCAGATTCTGGCTAGGTGAATATATCATCTAGAGTGTTGCAGCAGTAAACACTTACTGTATCTAAATTCTCAATATTTTTGGAGTAAGTGTTGGCTGAAATATGATTTATAAATATTTCAAATATGCTACATATGTTGAAAAATCATATTTTGTCAACTTGAAATTTCTATGAAAATTTTGAGAAAATCACTGTTTAATTTGCTAGAATATTCTTCATTGAATATGACTGGTAAATTTTAAAAGATAGTGAAAATTAATTTTTGTGAGTGATGAGCATATTTCGATAAGTCAGACTTCTCGAATGGTTCACTATTCGACATCTCTAACAAGTCTCATTAGAGTACTCTTGAGTTCTCGAATAGAGTCTTTTAGAGATATCGAATAGAGGTATTCTTGACTTCTCGAATATGGTAGTTGAGTTCTCTAATGAATGAGTTCTCGAATACTATATTTGAGTTCTCGAATCATTTGAAAAGGCTGAATTCTCGCTGAATCTCAACCGATTTTGGATTTTTATCTAAAATTTTAATTCACTCATAAAAACATATTTTATTTAATCTAGAATTATTTCTAAGTTAGATAAATGCCAGCTGTGAGTTACCATCTGCTTGAGTTATCGAATGAGCCTTTCTTAACTTATCGAATAGTTGTTTTCTACTTCTCGAATGCCTGACTTGTCGATACAAAACATATAACTAATCGATAATTCAAGTACTTCATACTTTTACAATTCTACATCTATTCGATTCATTCCACTCGACTACTCAAGCATCTAAACTCCCAAAACCTCTGAAACCCTAACTACCAAAAGCTCAATTTCTTCTTCAACCTTAACTCTTTTCTCTCTTTTCTCTGTATCAATGGCAACCGTGAAATTCAACACCAACTTTATCGCCCTAACCAGTGAAGTGGAAGCACCCAATGTGAACTTCAAGTGCTTTGTGAAATGGATGTCTGAGTCATACATCAAGGATGCACTCTCTGCCAACCCAACTCTGTATCTAGACATCCTAGAACAGTTTTGGGGAACTGCTATTGTAGAAGTTGTAGCCCTAGAAAGCGCAATAACGTCATATATAATCTACTGCAAGATTCAGGACCAGGAAATCAATATCACCACTGCAGACATGAATCAAGCACTGGGTCTACAACAAGAGTCATATGACACACTGGCCACAAATACACAGTTGGAAGAATTCTTTGAATTCATCAACTACTCAGATGGGATTAATCTTGGAAAGCTAAACAGGAAGAATCTGAGGAAGGAGTGGAGCTATGTGTTTGCAACTCTCCTTTAAGTCTTCACTGCCAGGAAATCAAGTTTTGACCAAATCAGTGCACCTGCGCAGCAAATTGCCTATGCATTGGCTTATGGAAGAAAGATAGATGTTGGTCAAATCATCCTACAAGAGTTGTATGGGAGACTTGGTAAGAACACAACCAAGAGAGGTACTGACATTTTCTTCCCTTGCTTCATTCAGTCTGTACTTAATTTTAAAAATGCTCAATTGATTGATTTACCTGGGATAGATAAAAATAGAATAGGCTATCCTAAATCCATGACCAAACTCATTTTTGGTAATTTGGAAACTAGGAATGATGTGGATGTAAGACTTAACATAACTCCCCATATGGAGGGTTTGTTTAGGACTTACCCCCACAACATGCCAACATTTGATTCAAAGTCACATTTAGCACAGCCCAAGCAAGTAGAACACAATGCTAACCTAGGGCCTGCTAACCAACCCTCTCAACCAAACACTCTACCAAACACTGAGCCAACTACATCATCCTCTCAAAAGGGTGATGTTAGTAAAAAGGAGAAGAAGAGAAAACAGGTAGCTTCTACACCTTTGAACATGTTATCAGAAGCAGCACTGGCTGTTGAATTAGGTTTAGAAAGTGAGGACCTGAGTCACCCTTAATCAGACCAAAGAAGAAGAAAGCTAAAACCACCTCTTCAGTCACACAAATGGCTGAAGTTGTAAAATCAGGGGCACACAATTCACTAGATGTATCCTCTCAACAGGGTGCATCTATAGAATCAAGCATCCTCCCCAATGCACCTATCTATAAAGAGTCAGCACTTGGGAGTGATAAGGCTGGCACAACACTGAGTGGAGAGCACATCACATTTGAAACTCCCTCTATTTCTCAGGGGGAGTTGCCAAAATCCATTCTACAAGACACTTCTCTTCCAGAATCTACATCATAAATTTCTTTGGAGCCTGTACTTCAAGAAATTGAAGAACAAGGCATTGATCACCAAGAATTCTTTTCTCTTGGTGAGCCAATAAATTCAAATGACATGGTGCTTGACACTGTGCTCACCACCCAGAAACCACATTTAGATGGTGAGGGAATGCTAGCTGGGGCATATCCTGATGACACCATCTCAACCACAGAGGCTTCACTAGTTTTTACTAGAGACTCTGTGCCTGTGTCAACTACTGTTGTAACTCATCCCACTCCTGTGGAGACAACAGTAGTAGAGTCATTCCATCCGGTTACAGAAGTTGCATCTGTAACTGAGGAGTCTAGCTTACCTTAGCTCTAGCTCTGACTTTATGTCACAATGGCTGAAGCCTGTGCAATATGACAGTGCTTCAGGATTAGGGTCTGTTCCACCACAATTGACAGTTGAAGCATTTCAAAGCTTAGTTGTGGATCAGATTCCTCAGTTTGTCAAGATTGTTCAGAACTTGGTCACCTCCAACATGCCTAATCCAGACTATGAAGCCATTCTGCTTTGCCATAGGGATGATGTGGAGATGCAAAAGGCCAAGATAATTGATGATGCTGAGAGAGATGGCAATGTAGATGCCTGGCTGCAAGGAAAATATGATATTACTCTTGATGAAGCTCTTCAATATCTCAGAGAGGAATACATCACTTCACTGGGTTCCAATGCAAAATCTCTGACTCCTGGTGAAGTGTATGAGGATATGAATGATTCACACAAGGGATTCCTCAAGGCTGCACACTATCTGGGAAAAGGAGTCAAAATTGAGGTCAACAGAGTGTGTGATAAAGATAGCCACTACAGTGGAAGAAATCAAGAGGGTCTTCGATGCCAAATTCCCTCAGTTGGATAGTGTATTCAAGGACCTCAAACACTACAACACCACCTGTACCAAAATGGATAATGGCCTAGCTCTACTCAAGGATACTGTCACAAGTCTGGGACATAAACTTCAAGCTCTATCTGATCAGACCACAGAATCCAATGCCATGCTGAGGACAATTTTCAAAAATCTATATGGAGACAGGCTCGTGACTGAGGTCCCTGTGCATGAAATGTCAAAGTATGAAGTGAAGAGACTGCAAGACCAATCCTTATCTGGTTTCAAGGCACATGAGCTATTCACTAAAGTGGATACTCTTGAAAAGGAGATGGTGTCTCTCAAAGAATCCAATGCTCATCTTACAAACAAGGTTGCAATTCTCAATGAACAGTTGGACACCTAAGCCACCACCACAGCTAATGTCCTTCTGCATCAACAATCTATGTTGTCTGCTGTGATGAAGCACATGGGTCTCCCTCTACCTGAGGAATCTTCCAACCCAAAGGCCACTCTTAATGCCTCTGTGCCTGACAACAAGCCTAAGGGAGAGAAGAGGTTAAGGAATTCAAGTCCAAAGGGGGAGAAACCTAAGGAGAAAGGCATACAGCTAAATGAGGGTGGTCACCAAAGGGCTCCAAAACCTATAAATGTGCCAGGGAAAGGGAAATCCAAAGTTGATGAGCCCCCAACCACTCTGCCAGTTGTTACTCTACCAACTATGCATATCATTACTCCTGGTGGCTAGAAGCAATCCATCACAACCACAGTGGTTGCAGGGAGTATGTCATCTGATAAACCTCCATCCTCCAAATCTGAAAGCGCCAAGCCTGTAGAAGTAAAGGTGGTTACTGAGGCCAAGCTACAAGAAGTTGCAAATTCAAATGTCTATCATGATAAAGCATTCTTGGAGTTTCTAAAAGTCTCAAGGGAGCAGGCTAGTGACACTCAGTTTTATCTGAGGAGTTTGAAGGATCAGATTGACTGTCTCACTGTTATACCCTGGAAAATCAATAGCTAATGGTTCAAGGAGATAAAGATGGTATCCAATTCAAAGATATGGCATCTAACCTACAAGCCTCTTCAAGCCCTAAAACACTCTGAGGTAGATGCCATACTTGAGCTTATTGAGAAGAAAAATCAAAACAACAAGAGTTTGTATGATGACTTAAGGAATGATCAACCTTCAAGGCTACCAGAAGTAATCAAGAAGCCATGGATAATCATCTACCAGTCTGGCACCAAAATTGAAGACATCAAGCAGTTGGTCATTCCCAATGATCTCACCTCTAAAAATCATAGACTTGTCATTGCTATCACTGATCAACTACAGAAGAAAGGTGGAGTCAGAAATGCTGAAGAAATAGAAGCACTGCACATCCTCAGATCTTTCATAGCAACTGGTGCAATTCTAGAAATTACTCTACCTAGGAGAAATAAGGATGATGACTCTGAAGATGAAAGTGATGGGGGGAGAAGACATCACAGGAGAGATAAGGGTGATGAAGATAAGAAGAAGAAGAAGGATGACAAGAACAAGAAGGATGATGATGACCAAGGTAAAGTCTATGAGAGGAAAAATGGAAAACAGCAAGCCTTAGGCACTGCTGATAGTAACCTCACCACAACACAAGACTCTAAGTCTAGGGTGAATACTGTTAGTAGTGACCTAGCAAAATCAGCATCTATGGCTTCTGTAACTGTTTTGCCACCTCAAGAAGAGAAGAAGATTCAAGTTAAGAAACCATTTGTGTGTTTCAAAAAGCAAACTGCTAATGGAATACTACAATGGTCTACAAGCAAAGGTCACATGCTACTGTAACACCCTAGTCCCACATCGAGGAGATTTGGGAGTTCTATTCAGTTTATAAGGCAAAGTACTACTACTAAGTGCACCAACAAATCATGATCTTTTGGGGGCCTGTGGTGGGCTTGTGGTTTACCCAAGTTGGCTGTAATTGGGCCAGTATACTTTGGCTTATTTCGGATTCGTGATCGATTTTCGAAAAAGGCTCGGGATTTGACCCGGGTTGTCACATATGGTATCAGAGCCGACTCTCGAAAGCTTGATTCGTCAAGTTGCCGGAGGTGGGGACACGAAGGCTGGTGGTATTATCCCACAATGGACAGAGGTCCGGAGGTGGGGACACGAAGCCAGCCGGTATTATCCCACAATGGCTAGGGAGGAACGATCTTGAACCTATGGGATATCCGTTCAGGCCTGACGAGGACGTCAGGAGTTTAAGTGGGGGAGTTTGTAACACCCTAGTCCCACATCGAGGAGATTTGGGAGTTCTATTCAGTTTATAAGGCAAAGTACTACTACTAAGTGCACCAACAAATCATGATCTTTTGGGGGCCTGTGGTGGGCTTGTGGACTACCCAAGTTGGTTGCAATTGGGCCAGTATACTTTGGCTTATTTCGGATTCAGAATCGGGACTAGACCCGATTTTCGAAAAAGACTCGGGATTTGACCCGGGTTGTCACATAACTGTACCGAAAGAGGATAAGGAAATTTTGTAACACCCTAGTCCCACATCGAGGAGATTTGGGAGTTCTATTCAGTTTATAAGGCAAAGTACTACTACTAAGTGCACCAACAAATCATGATCTTTTGGGGGCCTGTGGTGGGCTTGTGGACTACCCAAGTTGGTTGCAATTGGGCCAGTATACTTTGGCTTATTTCGGATTCAGAATCGGGTCTAGTCCCGATTCTGAATCCGAAATAAGCCAAAGTATACTGGCCCAATTGCAACCAACTTGGGTAGTCCACAAGCCCACCACAGGCCCCCAAAAGATCATGATTTGTTGGTGCACTTAGTAGTAGTACTTTGCCTTATAAACTGAATAGAACTCCCAAATCTCCTCGATGTGGGACTAGGGTGTTACAAACACCCGGGATTTGACCCGGGATGTCACATATGGTATCAGAGCCGACTCTCGAAAGCTTGATTCGTCAAGTTGCCGGAGGTGGGGACACGAAGGCTGGTGGTATTATCCCACAATGGACAGAGGTCCGGAGGTGGGGACACGAAGCCAGCCGGTATTATCCCACAATGGCTAGGGAGGAACGATCTTGAACCTATGGGATATCCGTTCAGGCCTGACGAGGACGTCAGGAGTTTAAGTGGGGGAGTTTGTAACACCCTAGTCCCACATCGAGGAGATTTGGGAGTTCTATTCCAGTTTATAAGGCAAAGTACTACTACTAAGTGCACCAACAAATCATGATCTTTTGGGGGCCTGTGGTGGGCTTGTGGTTTACCCAAGTTGGCTGTAATTGGGCCAGTATACTTTGGCTTATTTCGGATTCGTGATCGATTTTCGAAAAAGGCTCGGGATTTGACCCGGGTTGTCACATAATTTTTTTTGTCACATATGGTATCAGAGCCGACTCTCGAAAGCTTGATTCGTCAAGTTGCCGGAGGTGGGGACACGAAGGCTGGTGGTATTATCCCACAATGGACAGAGGTCCGGAGGTGGGGACACGAAGCCAGCCGGTATTATCCCACAATGGCTAGGGAGGAACGATCTTGAACCTATGGGATATCCGTTCAGGCCTGACGAGGACGTCAGGAGTTTAAGTGGGGGAGTTTGTAACACCCTAGTCCCACATCGAGGAGATTTAGGAGTTCTATTCAGTTTATAAGGCAAAGTACTACTACTAAGTGCACCAACAAATCATGATCTTTTGGGGGCCTGTGGTGGGCTTGTGGACTACCCAAGTTGGTTGCAATTGGGCCAGTATACTTTGGCTTATTTCGGATTCAGAATCGGGACTAGACCCGATTTTCGAAAAAGACTCGGGATTTGACCCGGGTTGTCACAGCTACTGACAGGCAACCATGTAAAAAGGATAAAATTCAAACAAGCTGCAAGGAAACCAAAACTACCCAAGTCCAGAACTCTGACAATCTATCCAGGACTGAAACTCCAACCACTTGATGAAGACGTTGATGAAGATCAACTTCAATATCTAAGAGCTCAAAGAATCTACTATGCTGCCATTGTGAACAACTGCCTTGAGATTAAATATACTGATGGAAGGGAGAAGAAATTCAAACAAGGACAGTGTCAAAATTGGGGCAAGTTATATGAAATAGAAAGAATAATTACATTGTTAGATTCTGAAGACAAAGTGGAAAGAGTATGGAAGTTGGAGTTGATTGATTTTGTGAAAATGAAGAGAGACTATGCTGAGAAGATAAAAAAGGGGTGTTTTGAGAAATGGCTAGAAAGGGAGAAGGAGATTGATAGACTGGAAGTTGAAGCAGAAAAGCTAAGGGCAAAAGGATTATGTAGAGTTCAATTCAATCCCTATGTGGTGAAATATAGGAGGAGAAATGGAGACAATGTCAATATAAGAATGAACCTACTCAGTCACTATCCTGTCAACATTCTAAAACCAGTACTTGAAGATTTCTGATAAGTGCATATTTTTGCATATTTTTATTACCTATTTATTGCTTGAACTCGTATTTTAATAATTTATTTTGTTGTATTTCAGGAAATTCGTGAATAAATAAAGAAATGACAAAATAAAGAAATAAAGAGCAAGGAAGGGAAAAAAAGGAAGAAAAAGGACCAAAAAGAAAAAAAGGAAAAGAATTAGGAGCTTGGTGGAAAGGGAATCTTTGAGGACACATGGAAGGTGGAGATCATTCCAACACACTAAATAAGTGTATGACCAAGATCCACTCTACAAAGCTTAAAGGGGAAGGAAACAATTAGATGGCTAGTATTTCTCCACCACATTATGAAGGTGTAGGGCCAAGATTAACCCAACACACCCCTAAACCCTAATTCTCATCCTATAAATACCCCCTCTTCCCCCTTGTATTTAACAACTTAGAGTAGAATAGATTGTAGTGTAGGGTAGTTTTAGGGTAGATTTAATTTCTTGTTTTTCTTTTGTTTCAAATCTTGTAAACACTTTTTACTCTAATGCACGTGCTTTACATTTCTAGATCTACTTTTGTAAAGTGCTTGCTTGTGTTCATTTTAATTTTTTAGGCAACCCATTTACATTTCCGGTCAAACGCTAACACAAAATCCGATTTGTGTTCAGGGTTCGTCTTCAGCCTCATATTTTGTATTGTTCTTTGCTGCTTCTTTCTAATATTTTAACTTCGTTTAAATCATGTTTGATTTTTCTAATATTTGTCATTCACTTTCTGGCATTTCTGCTGCTTTGACTTGGTTAATTAGCTTTCATTTATCTGGCTACCAACTTTGAGTGTATCTGACTTTTATCTTTTTGTACAGCCCATGTTTGAATCAGGCCCAGAGCCATCTCTTGGTTATGCTTTTATTAATGGTTTCATGTATATGATTTGTTAGAATTAAAGTTCCTGGCCCATGTTTCTTTTATGTCTTTTCTTTTTCTTTGTTTTTCTACTAGTCCGTAAGTAATAATAGTTCATTCACTTGTTTTTATTTAATTCTTATGTTAGTCACTTTAGTTTAATTAATTTGTCAATTAATACCTTAATGATGTTAATTAGTGTAGTTAATGTTTGTCACATCTTATTACATTATTATTAGATCTTAATTTTCCTCACTCGCTGCTTGTATTCATTTGTTTGTTTGAGGATGGCTAGCCCATTTGAAATCTCCGACCCATTTCTCATATATTATGTTCTGGCCCATGTTCATGTTATTTAGCTAGCCCCTTTTATTTAATGCAAGCCTGATCCATTTTCTCTACGGTAGAGTGACTTCAATCAGTATGTTTTAAAAAAAAAAAAAATTCTGTTAGGTTTCTAGTTATTAATTAGTAAAAACATATCCTTCCCAAAATTAATTGTTCTAATTCGCCTAAATTAGAAATTAAGGAATTGCGAAAATATTAGTCTCTGTGGATCGATATCTAAAATACTAAAACAAGATCGTGCGCTTGCGATAATTTAAATGCCTATTTTTAGCACATCAAGGTTTTGGCGCCGCTGCCGGGGACTAATTATTTTTCGTGCCTTAACTTTTAATTTTTCGGATTAGTTTTATTTCTTGCCTTGTTTTTGTCTCGTTTTTTTAGGAAAGTTTGAAATTCGGGAATCTCTTTCGGAGCTTGGAGTAAATTGGAATTTTTGGAAGAGTGCTTCGGTAACCCGTATTTTTCTCTTTTCGCCTTTTTATTTTAAGAAAATCACAAAAAAAATTGAAAATTGAAAAATCCAAAAATTTAGTTGTAAATACATAATTGTTGCATCATGCATTCATCACGTAGGTGCACATCATGCTAGATTTTATTTTTGTTTTTTGTTTTTAATTTTTCGTACCTATTTATTGTGGTGATCGCGGGAGGACCCAAAGGTGCATTAAATTTCTTTCTTTCTTTTAAATTAAAACACGTAGAGTAAGCATCCATAAGTGTTTATAATTTTTGTATATATCGTTGTTTGTTGCATCATTTGTAAATAAATCTTAAGGGCAAAACCACTTGCAACATGGGGGAAGGGATTTAATCACTCTTTCCTTGGCCCACAACAATTAATTTTCAACATTTTGCATCCCCTAGCCTTTTAATAAAATTAATTAGACATTTTCCCCTAGGATTTCTCGCTCAATTAGAAAGGTGCCTAAAAATAAACGTAATTAAGACTTATTCACGACCTTCAGTGTAAGGTTCGTCTGGCTGTTAAGATTCGGTGTCTAAGTGACGAGTTTGGCCTCTTGGCAATGCCTGCTCTAATCTGGCCGAATCGGTCTAAATAATTCTTAATTTACAGAATTTTTAGTGTGTCTTAACGTTATGAGCAATGTCTAGTTATTTTATTTAGGGAACCTAGGTTAGATTTTTCTTTTAATTTTTGTGTTTCATTTTCGCACTTACTTGCTACGTGGTTTTATCCTTGATCAATCTTTACCATGTCCGTAGCATTTAGGGAGCATTATTACCAAGGTTGGGATTTTGACGAGGAGTTAGCGGATAATACGATGTGGTTAGGGAACTTAGTGTATATAACGAGTCGTCTAGTACTTTTAGTGATTTGCATTATAGTGAAAACAATATTGCAATCGACTCTGAATTAGATGCTCTTATTAGACGACTCGAAGCTTTAGAAACCCTTAGTGGCCCTTCACACACGTCTTGGCACCCGAATTTCAACTCTTCGAGTCTCGATTTTCAACATGGCCCCGACTCTCAACAAATCAACGCCATGCTTCAACCAACCTCTCGAAATGACCATTTTACATCGTCTTCTAATTCCGGTTGGAGAGATTATCCCGATCTCTCATGGAACCAAGGTCATAGCTATCAAACTCCGCCTTTACATTTTCAAGAACCGAGCTCTTATCCAATTCCGAGTCAAGTTCCTTATTCGAGTTTAATTCAAACACCCGCCCACCCACCCGGATTTCATGATTCGAGTATGAAACTTGACACCTTAGAAAAGAGTATCGAGGCTTTATTGATTTCTCAAGCAAACTTCATGCGAACCATAACTTCTGATAGGCAAATTTTGAACTCTAATGCTCAAGCCTTATCTAAGTTAGAATGTCAAGTGAATCAATTAGCCACCATGTGCGAGCATGAGACGATAGCCACCTCGAATCCACCCGAGGTCAACCTTGAATTTCTTATCGCTCAAACACCTATCGATACTTTCGATGATATCATTTCTCCTAGGTCTAATGTTCAATTTGACACTCCTTTCGGTGGTGATTCACACGAAAACGATTCTAATGCTGACATCATTCTTTCTCTAGGTCAAACAAAGAATCCCGCTGATTCTGAGTTTATGGCTTCACCTAGACAACCATCATCTTCTTCTAGTGAACTTTTCCTTTCATATTCCAAACCTCTTCCCGAAAAACCCAAAGAACTTCATACTCAACCAATAGGAACTAATCTAGTTAAGGAGGTTGTTTCAAGGTCAAATTTGGACGATCATGAGATTGAGTCTCTTCTTAAACAAGATTATCAATTGTATTACGAGACCAATCGAGAGCTTCACGAATCTTTTAAGGATTTGACCTCGGAAGAGGTGTTTGGAGAGATGAAGAATATTTGTTCCAAATGGGATACCCAACATAAGGATAGTTCTTATGATCCTAATTCTGTTGGTAAAACTTTTTTCGAAGAACTACCCCCACCCATTTCTATTTCTTCATTTTCCACTCGTGCTCCATCTTTCATCGAAACTCATGATATTCATGACCAACATCTTATCGTAATTAATTTGCTTAAACAACAAAAAGAAGCATCTTCATGGTCTATGGATGAAGTTAGGAATATGAGTTTTATTCTTGCGCCTAATCGGATCATTCGAGTGGTCTATTCTATTTTTGTGGGTGAGTTTCTAAAATATGTTGGTTGTATAACAAAAATAGTTTTTCTGAGAGCAGGTATTGGTTAGTAAATATTTGTTTTGTACCTCCCATAGTAGAATGTAGGTATGGGGGAGGAGTTGTGTGCGTGTGTGAGTTGTTTTCTTTCGTAGTTTTTATAAATTTTCAGTCTCCGTCATCCCTTATCAGGTATTTCCTCAACTTTCTCCTTTCTCTTTTCTCTTGCATTTGCATACATTGAGGACAATGCATGATCTAGGTATGGGGGGGGGGTTTTAGTGTAAATATAAATTTGAAAAATTCCAAAAAAATTAAAAAATTAAAAAAATCACAAAAAGAGTTGTAGAATTGTAAATAGTAGAGTTCTAATCTTATTCTAGTCTTGTTAATTGATTGCTAGTTGCTTGATGCACCCTTACATGCTATGATAATCTTGTGTTCCTTTAGCTTTTGATTGAGAAGTGATTTGCTAAAGTTCTTGTTCACACACTTACACTAGCAAGGTGAAGCTAGTAAACTTATTTGAATTGTGCATGAAATTAGAAGGTCATGATTAGGTGTAAGATGATTTGGTCTTCATGCATTGAGTACAAGTAGGTGCATTGAGGATACCATCACTTGAGATTGATTATGTTTTACTACACCAAGTGAGTTTTTAGCCTATATGCACATCTTTTGTATTTATATTCTTTTGCTTGAGTGTCCACTTGTCATTTGCATTGCTAGCCCTTGTTTGAGTTCTATCTTGAAATGCATGACATTGATTGATGATAAAATGATAAAGGCACTTAGGAATAACCTATATTTCCAAAAATATCCACACCATGCTTATGTGATCAATTAGTTAACCCTTTGAGCTTAATCATATTCTTTCGGTGACACACCACATTACTCGCCTAAGACCTTTTTCCTGTATAGCCTTACGTATTCTTGATCCCAATTTGTCAAAGGCTAGTAGGAACTTGAGGGAGCAATAAGGTGTGTGAAAAGGGTTTACTTTTGTTCATAACTTTTGAGGAAATATATGTTGGTTACCTTGCTAGTCGATTTTCAACTTAAATCTAAAGGAGGATTATTGTTGCTTACATTTATCGTAGCTCTCATAAAATAGAGAAAAAATAAAAAAATAAAAAAAAATGAAAAGAATGAAAAAAAAGAAAAAAAAACATATGAGAGCATACTTATGTTTTTTGTAATCCTCCTTCATTCGACTAGTCAAGTCCTTTTGTCGAAAAATAATAATAATTGTGTGGGGAGGTGTTGTGCATGATCTTCTTGGTGACTAGCTTTTGACACTTCACCTTATTATGGCCTTTCTTGACTTACTTTGTCCCTAGCCCCCGTACAACCCAAAATAAAGACCTTTTGATTTTCATCATTAATGTATGTTATGATTTAAGTTGGAATAATACCAAGTGTCAAGCATGCATTTGATTTTGTTGGAATTGAGTGATACACTTACCCTTGTTCTTGAGTGAATATTCTTTTGTGAGTGAAAGGTGAGGTATTGCTTGTTTGTTTTTTGCATAAGAGATCTCAAGTTTTGACTCTAAGGTGTGCCCATGTAAACTTAGCATGGTTACCAATAATTTTTGCACTTGACACGAACTTAGAATCACTCTTGCATGGTTCTTTAAGTAGACTATGTGAATCCTTGCACTTTGCACACCAAGACTTTGCAAATTCATTTTGATTCTTAAGTTGATGTGTCATGAGAGGACATGTATGTGTGGTGTGCATTGCCATGTGATCTTTTAAACAAACTTGATGGATTTTGTGGGTACATTCACTATAGGCCCTCACGAGACCTCACTCGTCCACTAGGGCTGCCTAGGGGTTTAAAGGGCTTGTTGCATATGCCAAATGCAACCGTCACACCTACGAAAAGGAGTATAGGACTTTTTATCAAAGTTTTCTTTTTGTTTTTTTTGTTTTACTCGAGGATGAGCAAAAGATATGTATGGGGGCATTTGATAAGTGCATATTTTTGCATATTTTTATTAACTATTTATTGCTTGAACTCGTATTTTAATAATTTATTTTGTTGCATTTCAGGAAATTCGTGAATAAATAAAGAAATGACAAAATAAAGAAATAAATAGCAAGGAAGGGAAAAAGAGGAAGAAAAAGGACCAAAAAGAAAAAAAGGAAAAGAATTAGGAGCTTGGTGGAAAGGGAATCTTTGAGGACTCATGGAAGGTGGAGATCATTCCAACATACTAAATAAGTGTATGGCCAAGATCCACTCTACAAAGCTTAAAGGGGAAGGAAACAATTAGATGGCTAGGATTTCTCCACCACATTATGAAGGTGTAGGGCCAAGATTAACCCATCACACCCCTAAACCCTAATTCTCGTCCTATAAATACCCCCTCATCCCCCTTGTATTTAACAATTTAGAGTAGAATAGATTTTAGTGTAGGGTAGTTTTAGGGTAGATTTAATTTCTTGTTTTTTTTTAGTTTCAAATCTTGTAAACACTTTTTACTCAAATGCACGTGCTTTACATTTCTAGATCTACTTTTGTAAAGTGCTTTCTTGTGTTCATTTTAATTTTTTCGGCAACCCATTTACATTTCCGGTCAAACGCTGACACAAAATCCGATTTATGTTCAGGGTTCGTCTTCAGCCTCATATTTTGTATTGTTCTTTGCTGCTTCTTTCTAATATTTTAACTTCGTTTAAATCATGTTTGATTTTTCTAATATTTGTCATTCACTTTCTGGCATTTCTACTGCTTTGACTTGGTTAATTAGCTTTCATTTATCTGGCTACCAACTTTGAGTGTATCTGACTTTTATCTTTTTGTGCAGCCCATGTTTGAATCAGGCCCAGAGCCATCTCTTGGTTATGCTTTTACTAATGGTTTCATGTATATGATTTGTTAGAATTAATGTTCCTGGACCATGTTTCTTTTATGTCTTTTCTTTTTCTTTGTTTTTCTACTAGTCCGTAAGTAATAATAGTTCATTCACTTGTTTTTATTTAATTCTTATGTTAGTCACTTTAGTTTAATTAATTTGTCAATTAATACCTTAATGATGTTAATTAGTGTAGTTAATGTTTGTCACATCTTATTACATTATTATTAGATCTTAATTTTCCTCACTCGCTGCTTGTATTCATTTGTTTGTTTGAGGATGGCTGGCCCATTTGCAATCTCCGACCCATTTCCCATATATTATGTTCTGGCCCATGTTCATGTTATTTAGCTAGCCCCTTTTATTTAATGCAAGCCTGATCCATTTTCTCTACGGTAGAGTGACTTCAATCAGTATGTTTTAAAAAAAAAATTATTTTTGTTAGGTTTCTAGTTATTAATTAGTAAAAACAAATCTTTCCCAAAATTATTTGTTCTAATTCGCCTAAATTAGAAATTAAGGAATCGCGAAAATATTAGTCTCTGTGGATCGATATCTAAAATACTAAAACAAGATCGTGCGCTTGCGATAATTTAAATGCCTATTTTTAGCACATCAATTTCAAAGACTCTATCATGCTTGAAGAATTGGATGCCTTGGCAGAGATCATAAAGGTCATGGATGAGAATGCATGAAAGGACAAAGAAAGAAAGCATATGATGATATACAGGCCAAAGCAATGGAGATGGAATCAAATGAAAATGGCTAGTATTTCAGCATACTGTGAGATTATCCATCTTGTAATCTCATTCATGTGTTGAATCTACATACCTGCACTTTTCAAGTTTTATCTTTATGTATGTTAGGCTTGTTATCAGACATGAAATTGTGACTAAGGGTCTCACTCACAATTTGGGGGAGATTGTTAGTCACAGAGGTATGCCTGTTTACATCTAATAACAAGCCTAATTGTCTATAATGCTTTGCATTACTTACATGACCTCTTAACTGAGGGAACCTCTAGTTGTAGAGTTTCTACTTGTTCTGTACTTGTAGTAGGCATCAAATCCTAGTTGTGTAACTGTACTTATATAGTCAAGAATAATGCTTGAAAGAAGTTCCAAGGTTCATGCCTCAAGAAAAAAGATAAAGACTATCAAATAATCACAGTTAGGATTTGAAGAAATGAAGAATTTGCCTAAGTACCAATTCGAGAAGTACTTTTGTCTATTCGAGAAGTCTAGCGTTCGAGAAGTCAGAGATTCGATATCTAAGAAGATGCTGTTCGATATCTCTGAATGCACTATTCGATATCTCATTCGATATCTTAGAGATTCAACATGTCTAAATGCTCTATTCGAGAACTCAAGAAATGAACAAGTCAAAGTGGTATTCGAGTTCTCAAGGAGTCAACAAGTCAAAGTTTCATTCGATATCTCAAGGACTCTGAATGAACTATTCGATATCTCAGGGATTCGATAAGTCAAGTGTTGAATGAACTATTCGATATCTCAGGGATTCGACAAGTCAAGTGTTCTATTCGACAACTCAAGGAACCCTGGAGAAAAGTACTATTCGAGAAGTGATTCGATATGTAAATCATACAGTATTCGAGAACTCAGAGTTATCTAATCCTAGTTCTCGAATCAATCACTTAGTCAATTCTCGAATACATTCTTAGAGACAAAATACTGAATAAATTGTACAAGTCTGAAACCTGCAACAAGCCAATGCACTTTATGGACCACAATCTGTAACGTGCTCTGGAAAGCCTACAAGGAAGCTTGGAGAGATATAGAAGAGACAAAGGGCTAAAGAAGTGGATCTGAACAGGCTTTGCAGAGTCAAATCTGTAACCGTTTGGACACTTACTCAAAAAGGATAGACAGACTAGAAAGTAATTTGTTCAGCTACCTTATTTGTAGTAAGTAGGTTGTATCCATGTTCTATAAGGATACAACCTCACTTCCTTAGTTGTTAATTTAATTTTTGAGAAGTCAAGGTTTTTCATCCACATTGTAAGACATATCTCTCTGAGAAAAACGAAGCTGAGAATACTACCATTTGTATTCACAGATTGTAGCAACCTTTATCTAATAATATATTAGATTAAAGTGATATTGTGTCTTGTGTCATTCTTTATCTGTACCTACATATTTGCACACACAGACACTTATCTGCCACACAGATTCGAGAATGAAGAAAAGTTCAAGAATCAATTGACCCCCCCTCTGTATTCTTTTACTGTATTCAATACTCAACATTTATTAAAAATGTCCTTGTCCTCTTTCGAGTGTTCCTTAACCCTTTTACGGAACCACTGGACTAATAACAGATATCGATTTGGATGACATGAGAATAACCTCCCTCTTTGGAATTATCATATCTTACTTTCCTAGGAGATAGATTATTCTAATCTAAGTTGTCAACCAATGGCATTCTTCAAGACATATATAAACATTCAAATCCGAATTCATTAATTATCTGTTCATCAGAACAACTGTTACATCGCATTCGTAACCACTATTCATTCTTACATTATTACATAATAAAAGTTTTAATTCTACCAAAAATCTGGGTTCTTACACAGACAACCAAAGACCACAAAGATAGCCCTGCAAGAATCTAAGAAAAGACCCTTGGAAACTGGTGTTGGTGGTAGTTCTGAGAATGTTAAAGGAGAAACTGCACTAGATGCAACAAATAAGGATGTTAATAAAAGTGAACCCATAGTGGTTCCTCTTGAGCCTAAGAAGAAGAGAGCTAAGAGGGGAAAAGCCACTGTCAGTCACCCCACTGCCTCACAAAAGGCCGTGGAGGATAAAAGGGAATCAAACACATCCCTAGGTGCTTCTTCTCAACAAGGAGTATCTATTGAAACTGGCATGTCTCCCAAGGCATCTTGTAAAGAGTCCGTACAACCTCATGTACTCACTCATGAGGAGCCTACACTAGCAGATATGCACACGGAGTTAGGGCACAGTGAGGGTCATGAAACTTCTACTCTTGATGTTCCACAAGTTGCCCTTGTGGAACAGCCAAAAATCTCCTCTATACCATCACCTTCTTTATTCTCTAATCCATCAATTATTTCTTCTCAGTAACCTAGAGAAGGGGATAGTCCCAACCCTTCAGGTTTTGATCATCCATCTCAAATCATGGATGAGTCCCCATCAAGTGGTCCATAAGAACCCATTTCTCAAAGTGAAATGGACACCACTCCCTCAAACACTGAGCTAGATCAAGGTGGCAATCTGCTAGAAAATGAAACAACCAACTTCTTGGTCGAACTCCAGAAATCAACTAACCTTAAGGAAGTTACTGTCATAGCCTCAGCTGTTGTCAAAGACACCACAAAAGTTGTTGTCAACCCACCTGTGGACAGTAACATTTTGGGTAAAGATGCTGTCACCTCTACACAGCTTGATCAAGATTCAGTAATTATTGAAGATGCTTCTGATGATGATCATGTTCCACTCTCTAAAGGTACAATCTAAACCTTCTACTTCTTCAACTAAAATGCATGTAAGTACTGCTCATACCCATGCATCTAGGATGAGTGAGAAAGAGAAAAGAAAAAGAGAGATAAAAGAAAAGAGAGGTGAGCATAAAAATGAGAGGCAGCCAAATGAGCTGACAAAAGGAGAGGGACTTGAGCATGTCCAGAGTGAAATTGATTAATTGAGGGAACCCCAAATAAAAAGGCACTAGGCCTTGAGAGTCATTCTGTGAGGAGTGATGAGATCACTCAGAAAAACAATGAGAGTGTGAGAAACCCTATAGCCTCCTTGCCCAAGTCTTTTCTTTGCCATAAAAAAGGTTGAGATCTGGTGGTCCTTCTAAACAAGCTGAAACAAGGTTGAAATCCCTTGAGGGCAGATGTGCATCTATGGAAGCCAAACTTGATGCTCTATCCTCCATAGTAGCTGTTGGTTTTGCTGAGATTCAACAAACTCTTCTGTCATTCTCTGCTACCCTTGGTGCTGACAACTCAACTAAGGGGAAAGAGTAATAGATCAGAATAAGGAACAAGTAGTAGATCAGAATACAACACAACTGGTAGAGAAGGAGAAACAAGGTGGTGCTATAGGTAAGGGGGAGTCAAGATGTGAGTGGGAGCAAGTTGTAATGGAAGAAGATGGAGAAGATGGAGATGAAAGTGAGGGGGAGCAAGAGGAAGAAGAAAGAAACTTTGGTGAAGAACTAAAGGCATCTGGAGATGGTGATTTCATTGAAGGAGAAATGGATGGTGAGGTAGTACTGTTAACTAAAAAAGTATTGGAGCAATTACAAGAGACTCAAAAGTCTAAAAGAACAGTATTGCCACCTCTAAAAATCAATGAGCCGAATCCTGAAGACACAGAAGCTCCGTTCCAGCAATTGCAGAGAGAATCACTACGCCACATATGACCTACAGCTACGCCCAAAAAAGTGTGCTTATAGGGCCAAAAGTGTTGCTGAAAGAGCCTAAAACCAGCTACGGCTACACTTTCACCGAAAATGGTAGTGTTACAAAATCGGCCGCTACCGTAGACCCCTATGGTAACACTTTTTCGATTTTTGGTAACATGGGAGAAAAGTGTAGGCTTAGACCCCTATGCTAACACCTTTCTGATCTGTGGCTACACCTTATAAGATGTTGCTATAGTTCTATGGCTACACCATTATCTTTGTAGTAACACTATTAAAAGTGTTGGTATAGACCTATGCCAACACTTTGCTATTCTTTTACCAACACATAAAGATTAATACTTTAGAATCAATGGCTACATTTTTGCAGACTTTTTACCAACATTTTAAATAAAGAAAGGCAACCTATGATATTGAAAAATAAAGTTTTCCTTTAAAAATATTGTCAAATATTCCAATACATAACAGGTTGCCCAGAAGTCGTTCCAATACATAAAAACCCATCCAAATTTACATCAAATCCACAAACCATTCCGATACATAATAACCAACCATCCATATAAACTACATAAACCAACATTCAAAACCTAACTTAAATACCAACCATAGATTTACTAATTTATGTCTCTGACCATAGTTTTATAATAGATTACCGATTTATGTATCCAACCATAGTGTCCGTACGCACGTCAAGTCCCAAAACCTGCAATCATTTAGAAAAGAATAAGATTGTTATAATTTCGCTATCTTAGTGTAAGGTGATTGTAAACAATATTTTGGGTTCAATTTTGATACATTTAGAACATAATTTGTGACAACACTGGCCTATTCACCTTCCATTGCGGCAGCCTGAATCATGAGGATAAGCCTGTGAGAAATCGATCCGTATAATCCATCAAAATTTTAATAAGCATTTGAACTTAATTGCTAACAAAAACCAGAGTGCCGCTATTTCAAATCCTTTTTGTTTCCTGTTTGATTTCTATGATTTATGTGAGTTGTTCAGCATTCATGTCAAAAATGTGATCTACATCATGTATTAGTTAATTGAGAGAACAACTTCATAGTCAAATGGTTTCGATCAGGGAAACTAAATCACCTAAAGAAACAGAGTTTCTTAATTTTATGCCTGCAATATATGAAAAATGGAGGTACCTGCATAATAGAGTGGAACATGAACCGTGCTAGCTTCTATAATTTCAAGTCCAGACATCTTTACTGTGGAAAGAAAAAAGCTAGTATAAACTATAAACTGATCAAAGCCGGTTTATCATTAGGACAGAGGATTATTTTATAAGCTAATTGCAAGAAAGATCGACCAACAAGTCTACTTAAAAGATGTAAATGTTCCTAATTCACAAGCAATCATAGTTCTCAAGCAATCTCACTTATGTGTTTGTGTGTGTGTTAACTTTGAAAATTGCAGATAAAGCAGCTCGTTGTTTTTCCGAACAGTGTTTCACCAACTGGATGTCCAACAATCTTTTTCTTTACAAAACTTTCCATCTCATTCTGCAGAAGTTAAATTGATGTAAATGACATATCCCAATAAGGAAAGAAACTAAGCATTTATGTCGTACGGTGGAAACATAAGCGGTTTTGGAGAAAGACAGTATGCCTTTGATTAGAAAAGATCTAAGTACCGCGATTAGCAAACACGTGACCACATAATTAGTTCACATAAAAATACTGTAAAATCTGATCAGTCAGTACTAACATCAGAACCTAAATATATATGCACCTTTAGCACCTGCATCGGCATTCCTGAGCTCGAAATATGCTTGCAATGTCGTTAGAAGCCTGCAATTTTACCATTGTCAGCGCCACAGATTTATAGCAACCCATATATATGACCAACTAAACTTAAGAATTAAGGGTGATAACCATGATACTGACACATGATCTTTGGATTTATACTGATGATACCTGAACTAAATCTGAAAATCACAATGCAAATATCTTTTTCAAAAGCGAAAAGTAAGTCCAAAGTATTTACCTCAAAAACGATTGTAAAACGAAATTAAATGACACGAAGTTGATCCTATAATTTAATTAAAAAATTAGAAAACAATTAATCATTTATTCATTACAAAGCAATCAATCAATTGTTTAAAATCATATAACAGTGCTCGGAGTCGAAAAACATACTCCTTGCATTTAATTAAATTAATCAAAATGCAGAACAAAACATGCCAGAAATGGTGATCAAATAATTCATAAAAGTACATATAGATGGGCTTTAAAGCCCAAGACAACAACAATGCAATTATCTAGTTACTTACACAATTTACAGAAACACCAGCAAACAATTTCATCTAAACATGCAATTTTACACATAAGTTAACCAACCAATTAATATAATAATAATAATAATAATAATAATATAAATAACTATGCATGATATCCTAGCTAACAACTAACGCATGGCAACTAATAAAAGACAATTGTGACACTTTAATAAAATGAGAATAAGTACCCATACATTCGGATAGCACAATTGACATACAAAACAAAACCAGGGACAATCAACATTAACATATAATTAATCATAGTACATGCATGTTAATTAACAGTACAAAACTGGTCACATAGTTGATAATTGAACAAGATTATAATAATGTTTTATTAATAAAACAAACTCATAAATATAACCAGGAACATAAACTTTTTCGTGTTACCGTCTTGTCGTGTACACTACAAGCTGAACCAATAAGATTTAACATCAATACAACATATGGAAAACAAATACTCATTTGCAAACATAAAATATGTCATGTGTCTGGAAATGAAATACAATAAAGGTAACATAAGGCAAATATATATTAAACTTCCAGAGACTTGCACGCGGACCAGAAACTAAACCTTCTTCAGTGCTGTCAATTACAACTAGTGGATGTTTGAGATTTGGAGCTTGCTTACGCGCCTGAGCTCTGGCAACGAGTTCTGTTGGTGAAGCTATAGCATCAACAAGGCCCAGATCAAGAGCTTTATCCCCTCTATCTGGCTTTGATGTCTACCAAGAGTATAAAAAGATTCTTAATTAAATAACGCACACATATTAGAAAAAGGTAACTACTTTCATTCCATAAGAGATGGCCATAGTCTTGGTATGATGCAATGTCAAGAAGAAGTTGCTTCAGCAAGGAGTTTTGAGGAGATGTGATTTGTTATTAGGAGCAAGGAGTTTGGATGCAATAAAATTTGTTTTCAGAAGCATAGAGCTACATACCAGTATCATAGTATCATTTCAAGGGACTTCGCAAGACCAACAAGACGTGTAAAGCGCTGTGTCCCTGAAGAAATATTTGAGCACAAGATTGATAGACTAAAAACTCCAAACCCTAGAACTCATTAACACCAGAATTAGCTATAGAAATAATAACAGCACCACAATTCCATTTCTAAAACAATCTCGTAAAAAATACACACAAGTCCTCATTCAGACATTTAATCAAACAGATGGCCAACAAGTAAAAAAATCCTAATTTTACTCAATAATCTTCATCCTACAATCTATAAAATTATACATCAATATAATAACTTGTAATTAACATATACACAACCTCTAAATCAAGAAAACAACTAAGAAAATTAAACATAACCAATGTTATAACTTGAGAAAATCAAAATATTATAACTATGAATATAAAAAATTAAACATTCATAATCGAAACATAATCAAAATAGGTAATTAAAAATTCATAATCGAAGAAGACTTGAGTGAAGAAAGAAGAAGACCTGTAGAAGTCGAAGAAAGACCGTCACTAAAGCCCTAATTGTACCCGTAATCAAAGAGAAACTATCACTGAAGCCCTAATTTCTTGTTCTAAGCCTATTTTGCCATAATCATCTTGTCGTGAGAGAAAAAGAGGGTTGATAGAGTGAGAAAGAGTCGAGAGAGAGAGAGAGTTAAGCAGAGAACAGAAATCATGAAGAACCCTAATTGCTTGATGTTTAATTGAAATTTGGGAGAAAGCTGAGAGAGAGAGAGAAAGAGAGAGAGAGAGAGAGAGAGAGTGTATGAGCGAGGGAGTTGAGAGATAGAGAGAGACAGAGTGAATAATTGAGAGAGGGAATAATCGGGAGAGTTAGTGAAATTTGACCCGCTTAAATAAAAAATTTGGACAAATATTTAAGCCCGCCTATTTTTATTGATTTTTAAAGGTCAACGGCTACACATTTTTTAATAATCAATGGCTACACCGACTTCGGTGTTACCATAGATACTGAATGATGTCTACAGCAACACTAATTTATAGAAATGGTAACATTAAAAAAATGTGTAGGCGTAGACCAATTTTATGGTATATATGGCTACACTTTTGCTCGTAACACTGAAAAAAGCGTTGTTGAAGCCCATTTGTGGCGTAGTGAATGGAGAGAAAAAGAGAAACAAAATGCTCTAGGTAAAGGCAAAGGCAAAATGCCTGAGTATGTGAACACAACTACTGGAACTGTCTGGTTAGATGGAAGTGAATATAGCCTTGAAGATGCAGAATCTATGATGGTTGATCACATGGAGAGTACTTTGAACAACAAAGACGAAGAGTTCAGTAAGTTGGTGGATGAAACAATTAGTGAAGTAGGGGGAGCTTTTACAAAATTGGTATCAAAACTGAAAAGCAAAGTAATAAGTATCTCTGTTAGAGTTAACTTGGAAAGAAGATGGGCTGTTCAAGTGTATCTGAAGACCAAATTAACCATATTCATCACAATGCAACTTTTACAAAGTTTGCAGGCTAGAGTACTCCAAGTCCTTGGAACATTGGTGGTAAGAAATTCGATAGCCTTCAATGACAGTCAGTTAGCAAAAATTGAAAGGATGGTTGAAGACAAACTCCCTGAGGTGATTCACAATCCCTATGGTGTGTGCTTCAGAAAGGTCACAAAAACAGGAGCAAGAAGACTGAATTTTCTACCCCTGGATAAAGTTTCAGGATAAAGCACTGAGTCAATCATGTCAGTGCTAAAGAAAATTCTCAAATCCAGTATCACTAGTGACAAGGTTAAAGCTATCAAAGATATCCACAAGCTGTTGGCAAAAAGAGATGAGGATATTAGCTCAATCATAAATAAGCTGATCTATGATGCTAATTCTAAAAGAGGAGGAAGCTGCACCTATGATGATACCTTGGATGATGATGAGGATGATATTGGAGGAAGTGGTGGACCTGGAGAAAACAGGAGTTCTGGAAGAGAAGCCTCTGGGAACGTTGAAACACAAACTCAGAAGCATGCAACCCAAGAAGAGCAAGAAACTCCCAGTACTGAAAAGAAAGATGTTGTCAATGATGAAGGGGAGTTAGAATTTCCTGAAACCTTGGAGGCAAGTATCTTGAGACTTGTAGTTGAATGGTTTGATGTTGAAAACGATACTATCAACAATGATGCTGTCAAAAAGGCTGAAGACACCAAAATGGAAGATGTTGTCGAAGAGGACACTGTCAAAAGCCAAGACAAAGAAGCCATCATGAAAGATGCTGTCAAGAGTCAACCTGAAGAAACTGTCAAAGCACGAAGGCTTGTTAAGAACTTCACGTCTAACATAACTAAGACTAGAGCACAAGTCTGGCGTGCAATCAAAAGAAAAGGAAAGACTATTGTAGCAACAAAGAAAAAGAAGCATGGAGCAGTCTTGACAGAGAAGCCCATTGGTAGGAGAGAAGTAAATAGTTTTGAACTATTGAAAAGAAAGATCGATGGGATTATCACATCTGTCTCAGTGGAACTGGACCCAGTCAACAAGAATGTATCCAAGTATGTTCTTAAAAGCCGTGGAACCAAAGTCATAGATGTGGAACCAGACTTCACTATGGAGACAGAGTCACACATATATGGTAGGCAGATATGACATTTCGTTCAAATCTGTAAAGGTAAGGAGAAGAATTGATTTATTCGTTCTGGAAAGGATGATCACTCTCATGGAAACAAGTCAAGATGTTTCTAGCAATATCTTAGAGCACACCAAAGAATACTATGCTAAAAGATATGTTGAATTCCATGAGAAGTATGGTGATTGGAGAGCACATAATGATGCAGACCTGGAAGTTAGCTCAGATGGTGAGCCAATGCCTGATGTGGACCTTATAAAAGCACATCGCCCTTTCACAAAGGCTGACATGGCTGAATATAAGGCAGAACAAGCTTTTCAGGCTGCTAGAGCTAAATCATCCCAACCTACCAAACCTGCCAATTAAACAAAGTGCTGAAGACCTAGAAGCTCAACTGAAGGAAAGCTACAAGAAAATCAACAAGCTAAATAGTGAGAAAGCAGGTTATCAGCCCCGTATACTGGATAAACCTCTCCGAATCATAGATGGAAAAGAAGAAATCTATGTTGATAATTTTCACAAATTGAGGACCAGTGTACTGAAGGATCTCTATTGTAAAGTTGTTGGATCATTTCATAAGCTTGAAATGCTAGTTGCTTGGGAACTAGAGGTAATATTTGATCAAAGAAGAGATGAAGATCCAAAGATAGACAGAAAAAGGAGACTATCTCTGAATGCTTTTCCTGGAAGGAGATTCAAGATCATCCAAGGAACTTTAAAGTTCAAAACATACACTTATGATTTCGAAACTTGGTTCGATCTAAATGATGCTAAAGTATTTCCTTCTCGAGTGTTTCAAGGGTACATTGATGATATTGTAGTTGATGCCAGATCTACTGAAGAAAAGACTTTAGTAGAAGACCTCAAGAAGGCAAAAATCAAAGCTCTCAAAAGAGAGGGAAGAATCTGAACAACTGAAGAATACTTAAATCAAGTTAAGTAAAAATCTCTGATCTGCTCATTCAGTAGGTGTAGTTGATTTGCAGTTAGTGTAACGCCCCGACTTCCCAATACTGAAATATACTTATTATAATAAAATAGACTTTGATATAGGGGAACTTTAGAAAATTTCGGCATGAAGTATTTGTAAATTGGACAATCCACCTGTATTTCAACCCAAACCAAATTCCAATTAACAATTACAAATAAAACTTAATACACCAACGATTCCTCACCGAGGATCGATTCCAGGTTATGGTATGAAACAAGAATCTATACTATACAAATTACTACAACTTCTATCTCAAATTCCAATTACAAACCATTATATCGTCTAAACCATAGCGCAAGCCCATTTAGCATATGCCCGTGCTGGCTGTAACGCCCCCAAATCCGGGGTCAAGGATTTTGTCGTCACGCGGAAATCCTCAATATCAAATCACCTGTTAAATAACATTAACCACCTGTAGTCACTTAATAACTGAGTTACAACATTTGAGACCCCAACCACCAAGCATCTTTTAGGTTATAGGGCTAGAAACAAGAACTCAAATACTTACATTTCTCATTACATCCATTCAATTACATCGCACTGTATCTTACAAATCCTATACTACTAGTATAGCTTCGTTGGGAAGTACACTAGCAACTAGTACTACTCGGTACAAAGCAATATGTATTACACATTAATATATTTACATACAACTTGCTCCAGTTATAGATTCTCTGGACCATATCAACTCCACAAGGGCATACTGCCTGCTTCTTCCGAGCTACGCAGACACTACGCCATAAGTGAGCATGCGCAACCCTTTTTACAAAGTGTTGCACAGAAAGCGTTTCGTTAGATAGAAATTTTGGGTCTTTTACAACTGAGCTGAACTGGTGTTGCGTTAGATATAATTTAGTGTTGCGTATTACCCACAGTGTTTAACATTATGCAACACTAACTGATGGCGTTGCCTTAGATATTTTTTTATTTTAATAAATGGTGACGTGGCAGAAGTGGGACCCACATGTGCTGACGTGGCATTTGCTGACGTGGCACTTGTTGGACCCACATTTGCTGATGTGGTAGAAGTGGGGCCCACCTTTACTGACGTGGCATTTGCTGACGTGTCAGAAAGCGTTGCATTAGATACTAGTAGTGTTGCGTTTGATGTTTGAAGTGTTGCATTAGATATATTTATATTTTTATAAAAAAATATGACGTGGCAGATGTGGGACCCACCACCGCTGACGTGGCAGTGTGGGACCCATATGGGTGACGTGGCAGGAGGCCCATCTTGTTGACGTGGCACTTGTGGGACCCACATTTGCTGACGTGGCAGAAGTGGGGCCCACCTTTGCTAACGTGGCATTTGCTGACGTGGCAGAAAGCGTTGCATTAGATGCCAGTAGTGTTGTGTTTGCTGTTTGAAGTGTTGCATTAGATATATTTATATTTTCTGAAAAAAATATGACGTGGCAGATGTGGGACCCACCACTGCTGACGTGGCAGTGTGGGACCCACAAGGGTGACGTGTCAGGAATCTATTTATTAACTAGTCTTGTCCCGAATGATGAATCTATTTTGAAATGTTGCATTAGATATTTATTTTATTTTATTAACTAGTCTTGTCCCGAATGATGAATCTATTTTTTTTAAATTATTTTTTCGACGTTCCAATCGCACGGGTGTCAAGATATAACGATTTTAGTGATGCGATAATTTTTAAAAAAATTCCTATATTTTTTTGGTTGGGTTTTATAACGGTCAAACCGGTCAAAGTCGACCTTCCTTTTAACTAGTCTTGTCCCGAATGATGAATCTATTTTTTAAATTATTTTTTTGACGTTCCAATCACACGAGTGTCAAGATATAACGATTTTAGTGATGTGGTAATTTTTTAAAAAAATTCCTATATTTATTTGGTTGGGTTTTATAACGGTCAAACCGATCAAAGTCCACCTTCCTTTTAACTAGTCTTGTCCAGAATGATGAATCTATTTTTAAAAATTATTTTTTTGACGTTCCAATCGCACGGATGTCAAGATATAACGATTTTAGTGATGTGGTAATTTTTTAAAAAAATTCCTATATTTATTTGGTTGGGTTTTATAACAGTCAAATCGGTCAAAGTCGATCTTCCTTTTAACTAGTCTTGTCCCGAATGATGAATCTATTTTTTTAAATTATTTTTTTGACGTTCCAATCGCACGAGTGTCAAGATATATCGATTTTACTGATGTGGTAATTTTTTAAAAAAATTCCTATATTTATTTGGTTTGGTTTTATAACGGTCAAACCGGTCAAAGTCCACCTTCCTTTTAACTAGTCTTGTCCCGAATGATGAATCTATTTTTTATAATTATTTTTTCGACGTTCCAATCGCACGAGTGTCAAGATATAAAGATTTTAGTGATGTGGAAAAGTTTTAAAAAAATTTCTACATGTATTTGGTTTGGTTTGGTAACGGTCAAACCGGTCAAAATCGACCTTCCTTTAAACTAGTCTTGTCCCGGATGATGCATCTATTTTTTTAAATTATATGATAAATTTATAGTAGTGGTCTACTATAGTATAATGAATTTCTATTATAATTTTTTTAAATATTATTTTTGAATGTTTTAGTTATTTATATTTTTATTTTAAATAGGTGCTATTATAAAATATTAGAATATCATTATTAAATAATTATAATTTGTTTCAATTTTTATTGTTATTTATTTGTATTAGATCGAATACATTTTATAAATTTATTTGAATATTGATTGAATAATTTAAATATTTTATTTTTTAATTTACAAGATATAGATATTTGATAAACAATACACATATTTGTACATATTTTGCTAATTTATAATTGAGAGACACTTGGCATGCTGCAATTTGTTGAAAGGAGATGGTTTGGATTGATGACATGTAAGACTTAAACAACCTGAATCGTTCATGCAATTAGGGATTAAATCCTAACCGTTCAAATATTTATAACTCCTTTTCTACCTACCCTTTATCACATCACTCTGCCCCCCCCCAAACTCCACATCCCTCATCTCTCTCATCTAGCTGCTCTCTCTCTCATTACACACATATACATATACATATAACCTTCTAAAATTTACATTTCTTAATCTATCCATCCAAAATTAGTGATTTATATATGAATATATTCTATAAATTGAGCTCTATCTATACATATATATATCAATCAATTTTGAGATGAAAATTTAGTGGCTAGTTCTAGTACATGGAGCAGTCCAACACTGAAGGTAAAGATTGATCAGACGCGGAGGTCTGAAGTTTGTCATTCGAATCTGGAAAGGAATTTCGGATCTGCAGCTGAGAATGGTGAATCTACAAATTCAGGTAAATCTGGTGCTGAAGCTAATCAACATCTTCCCAAGTCTATGAAACTGGAAGGTAGCAGCACGTTGACTGAATCGAAGGGGGATTTAATGGAAGAAGCCGGGGAAAGCCGAGATGCGGTGTCAACAACAAAGGAAGTGGTGGTTATTAATTCTATCAAGAAGGATTCCGCTGTTGTGAAATTAAAAGATGATCCCAAGGCAATGATAATGACATTGATAGCGACATCGACTAATGTGTAAGTGATTTAATGCTTTTTATTGTTTGATATTTTTATGTCTACTAATTTTTTGTTACTAATTCGTTTTGATGGATTAATTTTCAGGATAACAGAAGGTCCAGCAAATGAGAATAAAAGGGAAGAAGATTTTCAGATAGATCTGATGGTGGGTATAGAAATTATAATATATTCTTTATTAAATGTTATTAATATCTTTGTTGCTGATTTTGCCTTCCTTAATTAACAAGTTGCGTCATGATGTTACTGATTGATGTAGGTTCCACTTCCTCAACTAAGATCATCACCAGAAAGGGACGGAGCTGTTAGTTTAATTAGTGATCGATATAGGAAGGTTTTTGACATGGTAAGTTAACTACAATTCTTACGCACAAGAATTCTTACCGGAGCTGTCCGGTTAATGTTTCTAGTGTTTTTTTTTTCAAGTTTGTATTTGAGTTTTAGAAGTCACACATATGGTTTCATAATTCTTGATCCCTTTAATGAAATAAACTCTGCTACAGTCCAATCTGGTTAATGCTTTTTTTTTTTGCAAGTTTAGAATTAAGTTTTCTGGCTTGTAGATTGTTTTTTTCTTTTAGTTAGTTTCTTGGCTTGTATAATTTCTCCTCCCATAACTTATAAGTTATAACTGAATATATTTTACCATCCGTAAATCTTCCAAGGCTGCTGTAGTTGGACCTGGTAATAAGTTAGGAGAGTCTGTTGATGTTAATGAGGCTGCAGAGCATATATTTGGACTTGTGCTGATGAATGACCGGAGTGGTATACATTGAAACTAATATTCCTTGGTAAAATTTACACTCTGATTTGTATATTGATGATTTTTGTTTTCCACATATTGAACAGCTAGAGATATTCAGGCTTGGGAATATGTACCTCTTGGTCCTTTCCTTGGGAAAAGTTTCGGTAATCTTTTTCTTTATTGATTGCCTCTCTTTTTTGGCTAATTGTTTATTTGCTTAATTACTTCGGATCAAGTCTTGTAAAGGCTAAGTGGCAGAATTCAAAAAGGTGATTGTTTAACTATTTTTCTTTAAGGGACAACTATATCCCCTAGGATCGTAACCTTAGATGCTTTAGAGCCTTTTGGTTGATGCTCCGCAGCAGGTAGCTTATCCCTTTTTTGAGTATACACGGAGATACTTGTTTCACTTTATGGTTTTGAACTAGTGGAAGATGCCAGGAATCAAATACTATTCTAGAGGTAACTTAGCTTATTAAATAATCTTACATTATTCAAGTATTCACAAGATTAGAATAGTTAATCAATTATCATTTTGTTGGGTGCAGCTAATAAGTTACTAAAAGTATTTAGCGTATTTAAGCAATGTGAAAATGTTAATGACTTGAGCCATGTTCAAGATTTTTGTTGTCATTGAACTAAAGGTCATGCCATGTTTTCTTTGCTTTTCTTGGTATTATCTTCATAAACATACTTATTTCAAGTTTAGAAGTATGATGGCCAACTTAATCACTATCAGTGAAAGATGACACGTTGATAATGGGTATTTATAGTTGTATGAGAGCGATATATAGGTAACTAAAAAATTTCAAAGCTAATTGGACCACTCTTTTAAATTATTAATATCTCCTCCTAGTAGTACAATAGAGATTCTTATTTGCTGAAGACTCATTTAACTTCGTACAAATACTAAGATGACAATTAAGATATGTAGGGAATCTGTCTAAGTCTGTGAACTACTGAAACTGTTGCGAGATGTGAACTATTAGTTATTAGTAATCCCGTGGGCTTAATATTAACAATTTAACTTGCAGGTGTCATAAGTTGCTCATGTCATCTTAATTTGTACAATCTGTTATAAGTAGGCACCCACAAATTAGTTAAACATACTTAATATTCTTTAACAAACTGTGCAGAAATTTAGTTTTGCCTGTTACGGTTGTTCATTGTCTTTCACTATACACAATCGGATATTGGTTTATATATCCAGAACAGTATGTTTATTTAAAGATGAACAAAATAGCTTCAAGGAGTAACTTTAGAGTATAGAATATATGTGTTAGATGTTGGCAATTGCGTCAAGCATTGGTGTTTATATCTATAGATTTACTTTTGCATCACCTATCCAGAACTTAATGCATTCTCCTTTATTCTCCTTTATTTTCTAATTTCTGGTTATAAACTTGTAGAGTGCGCAAGTGTGGGGAAAGTTTAAGGAAATGGAAGGATTGAGAAGGCAGGAACAATATCGTCAAGAGAATCATTAAAGCTAAAGAGGATCTTGTTGCTGCAGATAGAATTTGCGAACCTGCCCCCATTTTGAACTTAAGAATTTGTTGATTTGTATTAGTTTTTGGCTTGATTTGGATAGGATGGTTTTATGTATAAACAAAGTAGCTATTTCAAATTTTTTGTAAAAAAGTGTTGCATTTGACTCTATTTGATGTTGCAATAAAAAAATGATGTTGCAATAAAAATAAATGGTGTTGCAATAAAAATAAATGGTGTTGCAGTAAAAAAGAATGGTGTTGCTTAAAAAAAATTAGTGTTGCATTAGACTCAGTTAGCGTTGAATTAGATAGTGGGCCACTGCTGACGTGGCATGTGGGTCCATTGCTAACGTGACATGTGGGTACCCACTGGCCCATTGCTGACGTGGCACCTTGGTGGGCCCCACTGTTGCGTGGCATGCCCCCCATTTGTGACGTGGCACTTATGGGCCCCACTAATGACATGTCAGCATACTGACGTGGCACCTTGCTTACATGTCAGCATGCTGATGTGGTACCTTGCTTCCATGTCAGCATGCTGATGTGGTACCTTGCTTCCATGTCAGCATGCTGACATGGCTGAAACATATTATGCAACCCCATGAAGTGTTGCGTTTGCATGCTTTTGGTGTTGCATAAGGCCTCTTATGCAATGCTTTTTGAAGTGTTGCAATAGCTTGGAAAAGCGTTGCGTTAGAGGTCTTACGCAACGCCAGTATTGGTAACGCCCCTCTAGCGTTGCGTAAGACCTTACGCAACGGTTTTCAGGCCTTACGCAACTGAAAATGGGGGTTGCGTATGTGCGTTTATGGCGTTGTGAGATAAGCCTCATCCGCCTACCTTCCTTTGAAAGGTTAATATTTGAAAACAAGCAAGTATGAGCGAAAGAATTGCTCAACAAGTTATTACTAGAGTTTAATAGAATATCCCATCATACGCATGGGGTTTTCCAATATTCAGCTGATGAATAATATTATCCTTGAAATATATAAAACCATGAAACTTCAATAGAGGAAGTATGACGTTTAAGATAACATCAAATGAACAAATAAGTTTATAATGTCAGAAACACTCTTCATACTTTAGCAAGATAGTATATACCATGTTTTTGCTAATCTTTTAGAAACTTTTCAAAATATGCAGCTCAATATACCACTATGTCAGTTGCTCTATATCATACCTAACCCGAACCTTTATAAGGTTCCCTTTCAATATATCTCATGTCTGAAACTACATATATATATATATATATATATATATATATAGAACAAAGTTCAGTGGAGACCATGTTTTTTGTGGAGTCCTGGAGTCCACCTTTGTTCTGCATATATTGAATATCCACATTTAACAATGTTTTACCAATGTAAAAATGTTTTCTTCCTGAACATGATCGTAAACTGCTTCGAAACACGCCTAAACATCTCTTGAATTAATTTTTAGAATTTTTTTATTGAACACTTGGTTCTGCAATATAAAATTTGTTCTGCAAATTCAATATTTTGTCATTGTGGGCAATATAATGTATATTTGTGATGGATTTTGACGATATTGTTAAAAAAACCCTAACTAATCTTGGTGATGATCGTAGAAAATTATTAAATGCAATGTAAAATGCTGATGAATGTATGCAGAACAAAAGTGGACTTCAGGACTCCACAAAAAACATGGTCTCTACTGAACCCAACTATATATATATAGGTGCACATATCATTTCCGTAATAATCCCGGAAACATTTGTTATTCATAAAAGGAACAATATTCCCATTATAATATAACAGATGAAGTTACAAGGAAATTCAATATAACCTTTCCCTAAAATATCTGCTATGCAAAAATATAAGCAGAATATCAGCATATAACTTACAAGATGAAGTTATAAGGTAAATAAATAGATTATTACCATACATAGCCATATCTTGTTGGCAGAGTAATATACCAACATTAACTTGCTTATCTTTCATTATGATATCACTTTACTTAGTTATAATAATATAATATCTGTTTCTCTTATAATCATTTAACACATTCCATTGTTCCATGCCATTTCCTTCTTTTCAAGATATCAGTATAATATGATTGCCAGCAATTTATTAAAAAGATCATTTTGGGGATTTTCCTTTAGCCAAGTACGTCAGGTCGATGATCAGTCGCCCTAACCGTACCTGTCCCTGTTTACTACTAGTAGAAGGAGGAAGGTTACCCGTTGCATCCCCCTGGAGGAAAGTTCTCCACAATCCTCCTTCGGCAACACATGGGCCGGAATAGAATGTTGAATGCTAGACTGTGCCGAACACAGCCTCTTACGCGAACTGTCAGAATCCCCATTGAAAACAATTTGTCATTCCCTTTTATTCTGATGGATACCACTTTTTCAATTCCATTATTCCATTTTTATCTTACCCTTTTTATAAATTCTGAATAAACTTCATAGTTAAGATTTCGGCAAAGAATCTATTTTAAAAGAGTTCCACTAGGAAGTCTTTCATATTAAATAAACCCTTGACTTTTAAAATCATGTGCAACACTTTTTAATATACTTTAAAACAATTCGAAGATAATATTCTTTATATATATATATATATATATATATATATATATATATATATATATATATAACATGACCCCTTCTTATCTATAATTTATCTTGCACTATCCATATCCATATCGAGTAACAACAAGTATCAGGGAAACTTGTCCCTAGCAATATATTACTCACAGAACAACATATATATGTAGTAAAACCATCTTTTCCATAAACCTTAAAATATATCAAAGTAAAGATTTTAAGAGATCTTGCATAGGTAGAATCAAAATATAATATTTTAAACTATGAAAGTCCTTAATTCACCTCTAAATATCATTTTATACCTTTTAAAATGTAATAATCGTGAATTTTATTGATAATTTTTATGTCGAGCTCTCTTAGAATAAATTAGTGAATTAAATTTCATTAATAATTTTGTTTTTGAGCCTCTCCGGATAAAATTAGTAAACTTGATTTTCACTAATTTTAGAAGTGCGTATAAATATTTACTATTGCAATGCTACCTTCCTAATAATTGTGATTTATTATTAATAATGTTGTTACTATTTTAAATATTTTTATAGGTACTATTTAATAATTTTGGATAGAGATATTAATAATAATTATTATTGGGTCAAGATTGGGCCCAAATTCCCTTTAGCCCACTAAAGCCCTATTAGTAAGTTGATCAGTGTTTAATTAGAGGTTAGCAATAGAAATTCATTCTATTTCATCCTACCTCCACTCTCGGTCAAATAATAAAAAGAACAACACATCACCCATTTCACTTATCTCTCCACCATTCCACTAAACTTCAAAGCCTCCAAACCCACATACATGGATTCTTGATCTTACATGCAATTGAAAAATTGGATAGCTCGTGATTAGCTCTATATATTGATATACATATATTAGGGGTTTCAAGGAATTGGTTTTCAAAGCAAGTTTAAAAAAAAATTGATTTCACAAGAGGGTATGATCTTATACATTAAATACTTTTTAATGATCATATTTTATATGCCTTGTTATTGTATTGTATTAAGAACTTTGTTTTAAAATTTGGGTTGAAATTCTTAATTAGGGGTTTTATGAATTTGAGTTATGTGTTGATTTTTTTTGTATTGGATTGAGTGAATTGGGGACTTGTGTTGACTGGGGTTATGAATCGGAGGGGTGGTTGTGGATGCATGTCGGATCGGAGGCCACCACCGCGTCGGCGACTGCGGTCGGCGGTGGTGGGTGTTCGTCGGAAGTGCGTAGAGGGAGAGGGGAAGGGATCAATGTAGAGAGATGGGTAGAGGGCGAGAGAGAGGTGAGGGCAAAGAGAGATGGGCGGAGGAGATGAGGGAGATTAAGAGAAACAGAGAGGGGGAGAGAAAGGAGGCGAGAGAGAGGAGAGATCGGAGATGGAGAGATCCAGGGAGGGAGATCGAGAAATCGAGAGATTGAGGGAGAGGGAGAGGGAGAGAGCAGGCGAGAGATTGAGGGGGGGCGGAGAGAGAGAGAGGGAGAGAGAGAGCGAGAGATGCAACATGGGTGATGGTGGCCGTCGGCGCCGCCACGGCGACCGGACGGCAGCCGCCCAGTGGGGGGTGTTGGTTGTATTAGCAAAATTAATTAATTGTTAATTGTGTATTAAGTGATTAATTGAGAGCTTAATTAGTAAATTTGATTAAATAAAATTCAGTTTTGGTTGTGAAAAGGAGATATAATTTATTTAAAATGGAGATTTTTATTTGTATAATTAATCTTGGGACTTAAGAAAAAAAACGATTGAGAGTACTCACTTTGTAAATTATTGGGTTTTCTAAAAAAAAAAGAAATGAAATAGGATTGATTTATAATAAAACTGGAATTTAGTGGAATTAAAAAAATAGAGATTATAGAAATTGGTTTTCTTAAAATAAAGAAAAGAAATGGGTTAAAATGCTTTGTCATGAGAATTGAGATTATTTTTTGAGAATTGATTAATTAGAATAAAAGATAATTTTGGTATTCTAGTATTTGGAAAGAAATGGATTAAGTAGAGCTAATTAAATTAGAATTATTGGGACTAATCAAATTAAATTATATTTTTAAAATGTGAAGAGAGCTAAATTACTTATTTAGTTGAATAATACATTGATAAGAAAATTAGAACTTGTGAGATTAATAGAAAGAGAAGCTTCTTGATAGAATTTCATTTTGTTAAAGACGAAATAATAATTAAGGAGTTTTAATTCGAATAAAAATCTAATTCTTGGATTATTATTGGAGAATAATAATGAGTAATATTATTGTTCCTTTAAAATGAATTTAATTGAATTAGATAATTTTCGATAATTTAGAAGTAAAGAGAATTGATACGAGCCGAGTTAATTTGGAAGTACGAAACAACTAATTTATTTGAATTTGAGAATTTGGTTATGAAACGAGATATATAGATAATTAGTGGTGATCTTGTACAAACCCTTTTTATTTAAATTATTCGAGATGTGTGTTAAATAAATAAATTAGAGCCTCCATTTAATTTATTTTACTTTACGAATAAGGCATTAATGAGTTTTTAAACTTACGAGAATATTCCCAATTATTTGTTCGAGAATTATTGGTTTATCAACGACATGATTATCGAGTTATGTTGACATTACGTGATTGATTTCTACCCGAGTTCTAAACTCATTTTGATAATTTATTATAGAGATTCTTTCCGAGAATTGAGATTTTCGCTCGCGGGTAACGCTTTTATTTATTCGGTACTTTTAGCGTTGAGACAGAGGCAAGTTCATTCCTACCCTAACTCTCAGAAACTTTGTATTTCTGTCATATTATTTTATTCCATATTTATTTTTGAGCTATCAAATATGAGAATTATCTGTTACCTTTTTATGATGCAATAATTTCTTTTGAGCATTATTTCTCGTTAAATGTTATGATACTGTTAAATTAGTTTACTTGCGAATTATACTCCCTATAAGCGTAGAGACCGGCCAATTCGTTGCTATCAGGTCGATCTCATTAATTCGAGACGACTATTATTTTGATTCAGTGGAACTAATCTCATTCGTTCGAGATAGTTAAATTTATTCTTTCCGGTTGAATTTATTGTACAAATTCAACAATATTTATTGATTATCTTTTAGTTGGTTCATTGTTCGAATCAACCAATAGGAGTATACTATTTAAATCTTTAGAGTTTTACTCATTGATCAAGTGAAAAACATTCTATTTAACGTTCATCAATTTTGAGTATTAAAATCATTCGAGTGGTACGATTTGTTCAGTACGACTAATTATATTTCATTTTAAGACTATTCTCATTATTTCGAGATGGTTGCCTTTCTTGTCAAGGGTTGGCACTTTGTTCGTGTCAACCAATTAAAATATGTTTATTGAGAGTTTACATCAGTCCATTGTTCGGATTGGTGGTACATTGAGTAAAACTGGCAGTCTGCCAGACCAATTAAACATTTTCTTGTGAAGTTTATCTACAATTGTCAGATCATTAAATATTCGGGAATTCTGTATTCTACTGGTCAATTTTGGGAAAGAGGCCCATTTAGAGAAAGAGAGACTTTTGTACCTTTATATTGACACAAGAATATTTAGGCACTATGATGCCAGGGTTGATGTAATCACCCACTATGATGCTAGCATTCATACTATATATTATATTCGTTGATATCGTATTGTAGCCGTGATCGGGCGAAGTGCGGTGTCATTGGAGGACGGTATTCCCGGTCGGATAGTTGATCGCCCCGCCGAGATACCGAGAGGATGGAAGACCAGTTATTCAATTATCATGAGTCATCAGAGTTTCACCAAAAGAGTCATTTTGAGTATCTATTTTGGAGATGAGTCTTGAGTCAAAGTGTCAGATTTCTGATATTCGATTTTCACTTAAATTTTGAGTTTTCTTTCGGTAAAATCTTATTATATTTATATACCGAGCAAGGAGAGAACTTGTTGAGCACCATAGTTGCTCACTCTTGCTTTACAACATTTGTTCAGCTGTCAAGAAAGAAAGATGTGAGACGTCCAGCCAGGGATCCAGAGGAAAGGGTAAAGCTCCAGGCTATGCTGACAAGGACTAGAACAACCAGCTGGAACCTATTATCTTTTCTACTTTATAGATTTGTGTAAGATATTATTCAGAGATGTAATAGATCGTATTGTAATAATGTGTGAAACCGATCTTGGATCTGCGGAGTGGGATTGTTATGCTCCGTTGTAATAAATATTTTATTATTATTGAGCTAACGTGTGTTGCAGGATGTTGAGACCTGATGTGACGACCCGGGTCCTCGAACAGGGTGGATTTGGGGGCGTCACAGCGTTGGTATCAGAGCGTTAGTTATATTTTTAGGAAACGTACGAGCCTAGAATTATAACACGACATGAGAGTTAAGATATATTGCGATGTTGAGATTTTAGCACTAAGTGCCTTACACCCTTATATATCTATATGCATATCTAGTCAACTAGAACCTGGTTGTGACCAAAATTCTTTGTACTTTTTTAGATGTCTACTTCAGATCTAGATGATTTCCGCTCAGTTAGAGATAGATCTCCTACACCTTATCCGGACGGACCCCTAGTTCTCAATTAATTTAAGATAGGATGCCTAAGTTCCCATTATTATTAAGATCAGATGATACCCTACAGAGTTCCCACATATTGTAAATGTTGTCAATTCCTTTACCAGAGTCAGAGTTGGACCAACACGAGGTACGTGCACCAGAGATGGACTTAAAGAGAGATACAACTATGTGTTCCAGGTTCGAGGCTAAACTCTTACATGATTTCGTGATCGACATTAGTTTTTGTTTTTTTAAGGATATACCTTATAGAGGTTGAAATGATTCTTTATGGTAATTTGTTTTTCGTACATCCTCTCTTAGGTATTTTCTTCCCTGACGAGCTACCGAAGTCTGTAAGTGTCGCTTTTGCTCGAGAATCGATACTTGTTCCTAAGAGCTTATTTGGTGCTGGAAAATCGTTCTTTAAATAACTCCCTTAGCTATGATTATCAATAATTCTTATCATTCGGGTTTACTCAGGCAAATTGATAATATCCTGTTTGAAAATGACCTATATTGTTTAGAAATTAATTTACCCAGCATTACGTATAATCATAAATAAAACCCTTTCTTATCTCTTCCTATATTTGACACCCTTTATGATACTGAGATGAACAACCCTACATATATAGGGGAAGACTATCTGTCCTTGTGATAGAGGTCTGGTGGGATGCCACTGGTTGTGTTATTGTTTGTCATGAGTGTTTATTTTCTTCCCTGACGAGCTACCGAAGTCTGTAAGTGTCGCTTTTGCTCGAGAATCGATACTTGTTCCTAAGAGCTTATTTGGTGCTGGAAAATCGTTCTTTAAATAACTCCCTTAGCTATGATTATCAATAATTCTTATCATTCGGGTTTACTCAGGCAAATTGATAATATCCTGTTTGAAAATGACCTATATTGTTTAGAAATTAATTTACCCAGCATTACGTATAATCATAAATAAAACCCTTTCTTATCTCTTCCTATATTTGACACCCTTTATGATACTGAGATGAACAACCCTACATATATAGGGGAAGTGATAGAGTATATTTTTATATATATTTTAGATGATTTTATTCTCATATTTATTGTGTTTTGCATTGATTTGGATTTTTATTTAATATATTTTATTGTTTTATTGTAGGAAATAAAGAATTCATGACTTGGAAGGATTTGGAGCAAAAAGAGCTATTTTGGAGATAAAATAGGAGAAAATTCGTATTATTGGGCTACACGGGCTGTTCTGCACTGTTTTGACCATATCTTGAGTTCCAGAAGTCAGAATTTGACGATCTTACTGTCCACGCGAAGCTTGTGGAATTTTCTACAATTCAGAGGTGGTCCAGTAATCAAAATCCAACTGGAAGAGCCCAGAAACAGAGGAGAAAAAGAAGTGACGAATTTTAATTAAGGAATCCTATTCAGTTATGGAATCCTACTTGTAATTGATTTAGAGTATTAAAATACTTTTATTGGGCAAGACTTTTAGAGCCTATATAAACACATCTAGGGTATTATATTTGAGAGGGAAGAAGAAAAGAGATACATACGTGCTCCTACTCTTGGGAGCTAGGGTTTTGGAGAGGAGACCATGAATTTCATTCTTGTGACAGGATTGATGATTGCAGGTTTTCTTATCTGAATTTCTTCTCAATTCTTATTAGTTTAATTATGTTTTCTTGTTTTACTAGTTGTTTTACTTGTTTAATTATTAGTGAGTAGTTATTTCTAGGGCTTAAAGGGAAGCCATGTTTGCACTAATATTGGCATGATTTTCATAGTGGTTTGATTGGTTATGGTTAATTCTGATTGATATGTTTTAATCATTAATTTGTGTAATCGGCCGATATCATGGATTAATTATATGCAAATAGGGGTATGGATCGAGAGATTTACTTACTAGAGGCACACATACGATTAGCAGAATTGAATTTGAGTGCGAAAGCATCATTGGATTTCTGAGAGCGTTAATTCTTGAAAGAGATTAACTTGACTCTAATTACCTGATTGATTGAATTACTAAAAGTGGTTAATTGTGTTGAATGTTTCGAGAGTGTTAATGCTTGAAAGAGATTAACATACTCTAGTTATAGGATCACATTGATTGCTTTAGCTTAAGAGCCAATTGTGTAAGCATGGTGGACCTGATTGCCCTAGGTTTTAAATAATTTGTTAATCATCTATTTACTTAGTATTAATTTAGTTTAATTTGCTAGTTAGTTAATATTCTCCAATAATCGTTTGTCCCTGAAACAATTAGCGATAACTGAAAAGGAATTAGTAGAACCTGTCTCCTTGTGGATTCGACCCGCTTGCCATTTGTATTAGCAATAGACACCGTGCGCTTGCGGTTAGGTATAATTTAACATATCAAGTTTTTGGCGCCGCTGCCGGGGAGACAGCGAGTTTCTATTGATTTTAATTTAGTTGTTTAGATTGTTTCCATTGTCTCGTTGGAACCTTTGTTCCAATTGAGGCAGATTTTACTACGTTTTCTTGGCTTTGTTGAGAGTTTACAGGTTTGCAATGGGTGAAGTTGATACTTTTGCACTACTCTCTTCCATGTTGGAGGCACGCACTCAAGAAATTGCCTCATTCAACCCTACAGAGCCCACTATGCGTCCAATGAGTATCAATGAGATGTCACAAGTGGCCCCTAAAACTTACAACTTCTGTCCAATTTGTGGTGTCCAAGGTCATTATGGTTTGGAATGCTATTACAATGTCTATAATTCTCAGAGTGCTCAGTTGGGACAAATGAATTCTTTTGAAGAAGGATATGGGTACAATCAGTATTCAAACACTTTTGATCAAGAATGCGTGAATCAACCAGATTTCTACTACCAGGACAATGGTGTTCAAAATTTTTCATATCATAATCAGCAACAGTATGAGCAACAATATTATCAGTCATATGAGCAGCCGCCACAGCAAGAATATCAATATCCTCCTCTACAAGAAGATCTACATGTTTCTCAATCCAGTGTAGATGTACAAGCTGACCAGACAAATGAGATGTGGGATATCTTGAATAAACTGCTAAAGAGTACTGAAGAACAAGCCGAGAAGATCAAAAGATTAGAAACTCAAAGTTTGGCGATTGAATCTCAAATTGTAGAGTTGGCTAACTCTTCTACTACAGTGCAGCTCGACTATTTACCATCATCATCTATCCGATCCGACGAGGACCTGATTGCTATCAATCTCACAAGCGATCAGGAATATGATAGTTTCTCTATGTATGTTGATGATGAAGCCATTGATAAAGAGGAGGAGTATGCCACCGAAGACGAGATCAATGATGTTGCTGTTACTGAGAACAATGTGACTGATGATGAGGCTACAAAGGAAAGCAATACAGAGATGGTTGTTGTTTCTCTTCCACAACATGTGCCTAAGCTACCATGTATTGATAAATTTGCTCTCGATCTAGCCTCTACTTACAAGGTTTCTTTGCTCAAGAATACTTATTTCAAGGTTGATGAGATAACAAATATTGTCCAAGATGATATTTCTCAAATTCTGGTTGAGGATCCATACAAAGTGGCTCCTACGTTTCAAGCTCGAGAAGAGGGAGAAGATGGAAGTGTCGGCTTAATCAATGATGTGATAAGCCAAGATGTCCGAATGACTCCAGTGAAAGTGAGGAGTGAAGAAAAACCACCACCAGAACCTCCACCTTATGTCAAGGGAGTTCAATATTTTCGTGGTGTTGAATTTTATCGCTGTTTTATCACAAAGTTTTCCAAAACTGCACAAGCACTCTCTCTATTGCTTATTAATGACATATTTTATTTTACTGATGCTTGTTTGGAGACTTTCTGTAGGATAAAGACAACCACTAACACTCTTGATACTTTTTGTGGTGGCGAGTTTATGATCGAGAAGGTGGATATTACGCCTTTACCGGATTATTTCTGAGGACGTCGAGCTATCGACGTTAAACAAAAGCGCTTCTTGGGAGGCAACCCATGGATCATGCTTCTGCAAAGGGGAGTTCTTCTTTCCTTCTGTTTTATATATTGTAGACTTATTTGTTTATTTAATGAGTCATTTGTTTATTTGTTCTCACTGTAGTGTATAGGTATTCTTCTCAAAAAAAAAAAAAAAAAAAAATTGTTGTTCTCTTTAAAAAAAAAAAAAAAAAATAAAAAAAAATAAAATAAAAAAATCGAAAAAATAAAAAAATCGAATTTTTGAGCTCTGTAACGCAGGCTGCCCCTGCGTTACTGCTCCTTCCGCAGTCTGCACCCTTTGTAACGCAGGCTGCGCCTGCGTTACTGGTCTCAGCGCAGTCTGCGCACCTGTTGCGCAGGTTGCTCCTGCGCGTCTGTATGTTGTGCAGATTGCTCCCTGTTGCGCAGTTTGCTCTCTACTGTAGTGTTTTATTCATGGGTTTTCAGCTGTTACATAAAAAAAAAAAAAAACTTTTTCAACCCAAAATCTTTTATACTCCCCCTTTTCACCTAATTCTTTTCCTATTTCAATTTCAAAACCTCCCATCTCTCCACCAAAAATTCTAAACCTATTTCTATTCTAATTCTTATTTATTATTATTATTATTATTATTATTATTATTATTATTATTTTTCTTTATTCTTTTTGTATTTTCTTTAGGAATTTATTTATTTATTTATTTATTTTTGTATATTTATTATTATTATTATTATTATTATTATTATTACTATTATTATTTGTTATTAATATTATTATTATTACTATTTATTTATTTTTATTTTTTTTTAATCCCTAAACCCTATTACCATCCTATCATTCCATTGTCTATATATACCCATACATACACACCCAATTTATTATTTTCTTCCTCTACATCTCTAAAAAATTCACGTTTGGGGGAAAATTAGTACAAGTTCACCTCTTTGATTCGTAGTGGGATTTCTTTTCTCTATTTTATTACGAATTTGTGTTCTTGTAAATTGGGGTTTTTGTATTATCCTTGTTAATTGGGTATTTGTGGTGTGATTTTTCTTGGTGGTTTGTGCAGGAAATTTCTTGGTGGTTGTTGGTGCGTGGGTGGCTTCTAAGCAAAGGAGGGATGGTTTTTACAACCGACACCTTGATTCCAGGGGAGTTTTCTTTCTTTTCTTTTTAGTGTAGTTTTATTTTCTTTTTAGTTGTAGTTTTGTATCTTGTATATTAGTTCATTGGGGACAATGAACCACTTAAGTGTGGGGAGGTGTTCTCAACGTAGTGTATTACTTGTTTAAAAAAAAAAAATCCAAAAAAATTGAAAAATTAAAAATACCAAAAATAATTCTAGCCATGCAATTTGATTAGTTGTTGTATTTTGCTTGATACACCCATGCATGCGTAGAATTCTTGTGTTTATTGACGCTTTTGTATGAGAAGTGGCGTGCTTTGTTCTTGTGCACACACTTTCACTAGCAAGTTGAAGCTGGTAGACTTAATTGGATGTTGTAAGTGATTAGAATGACATGAATATGTGCAAGATGACTTGGTTTTCATGCTTTGAATACAAGTAGGTGCGTTAGAGAGTCTTGTTACCTGGGATTGATTATGTTTTGTCACACCAAGTGAGTTTTGAGCCTATATGCATATCTTTTGCATGATTTTTCGTTTGCTTGAGTGTCCACATGTTGTTTACATTGCTAGCACTTACTTGAGATCTTTCTTGAAATGCATGACATTACTTGATGATGAGATGATAAAGGCACTTAGGTTTAACCTTGTATTTCCCATATTTCCACACCTTTTAAACATGATCAATTAGTTAACCCGTTGAGCTTAATCCTATTCTTTCGGTGACACACCACATTACTTGCCATTATCCTTTTTATTCTATTGGCCTTACATTAAATTTGAACCTAAATTGTCAAAGGCTAGTATCGTGCTTAAGGAAGTAATAAGGTGTTCATAAAAGGGGGGGTTATTGATGATCATACTTTTGGGGAATATTAATTTTGGTTGATGCTTGTTAGTCGAAATTCATAAAAATATCTATGGATCATTGTGCTTATTCCTTAGCTCTCTGAAAAAAAGAAAAAAAAAGAAAAGAAAAAAAAAACAGAAAAAAAAAAGAAAAAAAAGAAAAGAAAAAAATAAATTTGAGAGCATTTTTATGTTTGTATGATCCTTCTTCATTCGACTAGTCAAGTAATTATGTAAGGGTTATTGAAAAATCCAAGTGTGGGGAAGTATTTGTTTTAATAGAAAGGGAATGGAATGAATTATATTGTTGGGTACTAGCTTTTGATATTTAACCTGTTTTAGCTTTTCTTGACATACCTTGTCCCTAGCCCACGCTACAACCCGAATAAAGACCTTTTGATTGTCATCAGTGATGTATGTTGTGTTGAGAGTGAGATTGATTGCGAGTGTCAAGTTGTGTTTATGATTTTGTTGGAATTGAGTGATACACTTAACCTTGTTCTTGAGTGAATATTCGTTTTTGAGTGAAAGGTGAGTTATTACTTGTTTTGGCATAGGAGATCCCGGGTTTAGACTCAAAGATGTGTTTCTTGTGGGCTTAGCATGATTACCAACGATTTTTACACTTGACATGAATTTTTATGACCTTCTGCATGTTGGTTGAGTAGACTACGTGAATACTTGCACTTTCGACACCAAGACATCGTATGTTTACTTTGATTCTTAAGTTGATGTGGCATGAGAGGACTTGTGTGTGTGGTGTTGTGTTGGCATTGATCTTTTGCATGGTTAGATGAATTTTGTGGGTACATTCACTATAAACCCTCACGAGACAACACTCGTCCTACTAGGGCTGCCTAGGGGTTTAACGGCTTGTTGCATATGCTCAATGCAATCGTGTCATCTACGAAAGTGATGTTTGTTAGGACTTAGTTTTTATTTCACTTATTTGCCCGAGGACGTGCAAATGCTAAGTGTGGGGATGTTTGATAGAGTATATTTTTATATATATTTTAGATGATTTTATTCTCATATTTATTGTGTTTTGCATTGATTTGGATTTTTATTTAATATATTTTATTGTTTTATTGTAGGAAATAAAGAATTCATGACTTGGAAGGATTTGGAGCAAAAAGAGCTATTTTGGAGATAAAATAGGAGAAAATTCGTATTATTGGGCTACACGGGCTGTTCTGCACTGTTTTGACCATATCTTGAGTTCCAGAAGTCAGAATTTGACGATCTTACTGTCCACGCGAAGCTTGTGGAATTTTCTACAATTCAGAGGTGGTCCAGTAATCAAAATCCAACTGGAAGAGCCCAGAAACAGAGGAGAAAAAGAAGTGACGAATTTTAATTAAGGAATCCTATTCAGTTATGGAATCCTACTTGTAATTGATTTAGAGTATTAAAATACTTTTATTGGGCAAGACTTTTAGAGCCTATATAAACACATCTAGGGTATTATATTTGAGAGGGAAGAAGAAAAGAGATACATACGTGCTCCTACTCTTGGGAGCTAGGGTTTTGGAGAGGAGACCATGAATTTCATTCTTGTGACAGGATTGATGATTGCAGGTTTTCTTATCTGAATTTCTTCTCAATTCTTATTAGTTTAATTATGTTTTCTTGTTTTACTAGTTGTTTTACTTGTTTAATTATTAGTGAGTAGTTATTTCTAGGGCTTAAAGGGAAGCCATGTTTGCACTAATATTGGCATGATTTTCATAGTGGTTTGATTGGTTATGGTTAATTCTGATTGATATGTTTTAATCATTAATTTGTGTAATCGGCCGATATCATGGATTAATTATATGCAAATAGGGGTATGGATCGAGAGATTTACTTACTAGAGGCACACATACGATTAGCAGAATTGAATTTGAGTGCGAAAGCATCATTGGATTTCTGAGAGCGTTAATTCTTGAAAGAGATTAACTTGACTCTAATTACCTGATTGATTGAATTACTAAAAGTGGTTAATTGTGTTGAATGTTTCGAGAGTGTTAATGCTTGAAAGAGATTAACATACTCTAGTTATAGGATCACATTGATTGCTTTAGCTTAAGAGCCAATTGTGTAAGCATGGTGGACCTGATTGCCCTAGGTTTTAAATAATTTGTTAATCATCTATTTACTTAGTATTAATTTAGTTTAATTTGCTAGTTAGTTAATATTCTCCAATAATCGTTTGTCCCTGAAACAATTAGCGATAACTGAAAAGGAATTAGTAGAACCTGTCTCCTTGTGGATTCGACCCGCTTGCCATTTGTATTAGCAATAGACACCGTGCGCTTGCGGTTAGGTATAATTTAACATATCAGGAAGACTATCTGTCCTTGTGATAGAGGTCTGGTGGGATGCCACTGGTTGTGTTATTGTTTGTCATGAGTGTTTGTCAAAAGAGTACTAAAGGCTGGCCACCTTGGGTACTATGGCAGTTATGCTAGTGACATGCGATGTACGAATGTTTGATGGTCATATTGATCTCTCAGTTAATTCTTTTTCAAAAGATTCCCATTAGCAAGAGTTGATCATACCCATGTTATTGCTTCACATTATTATATTATGATTTATCTTTTTCAAAGTTCTAATTAAACCTGAAATGGTTAGAGCTTCGAAATATCAAGAGTGTATACTGGGATTTGGGAGTGATAAAACTTATCTTTCGAAAATAGGAATTTTAACAAATCATGTTTGAGTACTGGTCAGGAATAGACCATCTCGCCAATGCTCCTGTTTAGATCTTCAAAACTCGTATGTAATGTTTCGTAGTTTTGTATTGAGGTTCTACGAATATGAGTTGGATAAAGAGCAAATGTTGAAACCAATTCTTTTAAAATGAGAAATGAAGTGAGGTCACTTGCGGTATGTGTTAGTTGATGGAAGAGTAATAATCTGTCTATTCGGAAAAAAAAGATAGAATATATTAATAAACATTTTCCTATTTTTTAGTTTAAGAATACTAGTTAAAGGGTGACCTAACTTTTGGAAGTATAGAAATTATTGTATGAGAATTTTGATAGGATTTTGAGCCTTTTTCATATTGGAACTCATCGAAGATACTATGAAGATACTGTGAATTAGTTTAGATCGACCTTTTCCCAACATATTAAAAGACTAGTATTGCTACGAATGTTAACCAGGTATCAGTTTGGTTGATAACTTGCTTGTGATCCTTCCAACACTTAAATCATGTCTTGTCGTGTTTTGAAAGTTTAACCCTGAGTATGACAATAATTTTTCCTATTTAAGCATACCCATCCGTTGGTACAATGTTTTAGAGAGATGTCACTAAAGGTGATTCTTTGAAATTGTTCTCTAATTTTCTTTAAAAAAAAACCTACGAGAAGAAATTCCTCTTATGATTGAGAAACTCAATGACCCTTGATTCTGAAGAGACAAGAGAATGGTTGAGAGAAATGAAGAAGATTCTTGAGATTGTTGTGTTGATTAGGATAGGATTACCATCGTTACTATGAATATATTGAAGAATGAATTAAAGTATCAGTGAAAGGTAAATGAGAATTATTAAGGTACAGTGATAATGTCGTGAGCTAAAAATATTGAGGAGTACTTTGCTAATTAAGTATTCAGGCAATCGTACGAGGATCAAGTTCCTTAAGATTGAAGTAAAAAGGAAATATTGGTTATAGTATTCGAAACTAAGTGAACTGGACTCTCAAGATTTGTTCTTAACATGAAGATACTAATGAACTGTAGCTAAATATTCTTATAAGGATTACATGCATGGCTTAAACCAAGCCACTATTTAAAAAGATAATTACTACACCCCATCGGTTTAGAAAGTGGTAATAGAGATAAATGAGAGAGAATAATATCTCACGGATTATACTGATAATGAAAGTGAAATTGCGAATATTTTTGGTAATAAAAGGGTTGACGTTAGAATGTGACAAAGAAGCTGCTTGAATAAAGGAAAGAGAGAATCATGTATAACGATAACATAAATACTAAAAGAGAAAAACTGGGGGAAGTACAAACTACACGGGTAGTTTCATTAAGTAGAAGATGACCACCTGCAAAAGATAATAAGACGCATGGAAGCGAGTTGTACCCGAAGGATAAGGACGGAAAGAGGGGAGATTTCAGAATAGCGGAAGCAACTTTGGGAAGAATTTTGATCATCGGAGCGAGAAGAAATCTTTTATGAAAAAAGAGGATAAAAGCACTAATACTAGAAGAATTGGGAATCATGACACCAGAGGAAGCAACCAGAGGTTCAAACCTCCACATACAGTTAATGTGATGCAAGGAAGACCCACCTCTGCCAGATTGCAAGACATGTGGAAAGAAACACCCTGGACCCTATCATCAAGCCAGCGTGAATTGTTATAGTTGTGGACAGAAAGGTCATTATGCTTCTAATTGCAAGGATAAATCCGTCACATGTTTCAACTGTGGAAAGAAAGGTCACGTGTCCCGAGATTGCAGACAGCCTTCAAAGGAGAATCCAGTACCTCGACTCACATCACCTCCTAACAACAAGCCAACAACAAGAACTTTCAACATGACCGTAAGGGATGCCATTGATGATAGTGATGCGATCGTAGGTACGCTTCTAGTAAATTCTGAGGATGCGTGTGTTCTAGTTGATTCTGGGGCTACCAAATCTTTTATTTCTGAGAACTTCATGAACTTAATCTTGAGTCTGTGCCCTTAGAGGGAATTTTGAACATAGAAGTAACGAATCAGGAGGTCATTGATAAGTGGATTTTATATCCACTTGAAATGTTCTATATCGGCTTAAATTGATTGTCTTGGTCTCAAGTTTGTTGTAGTTTTGATGTGTTTGTGTTTATTTGTGCAGGTTTGTGAAATATCGTTTAGGGTTAGTATTTTCGTCAATTTTGGAGATGATTTGCGCAATGGAATGAAGGATGTAATATTTCCATAGGCTACCATGAAGATCATAACGCTCAAGAATTGAAGAACAGGAAGTGGCAAAAGAATTGGAATAGAAAACGAAGGAGAAAGGAGCAAATTGTGTAAAATTCGGATTTTCTGGGTAGGTTGCGCAGTCTTCACTGTTTTGGTCATATCTGGAGTTCTAAAAGTCTGTTTTCAGCGATCTTACTGTCCACGCGAAGCCTGGGAAATTTTCTATAATTCTGAACAGGAGCTAGCCGCACTGAGTGCGCCCTTCCCGCGCTGAGAGAGCCCGAACTTCCTGGAAATTGCTGAATTCTATCATGTTTCGAATTAAATTGTATTTTTAGGTCTTTTCTTGTTGGATAAGTATTCTAGGGCCTATATAAACACTACCTATCATTGTAAATCATATCAATTACTTAGAATTACTTAGAATAACATAGAGGGAGACGAGAGAGACTTGGAGAAGGATTTCCAACGCTCGTGACAAACAACGGAGATCTAGATCTACTTCATCTTTTCTATTCTTCTATGCTTGTTTTGAATTTATTTTCTAAACTCTATTACTCTTATTTAATATTCAGATCTTGTTTTAATATCATGGTTTCACTTGATCCCATGATGACGAGCGGTTCGTTAATGAACTAATCGTTGTCATGGGATTCTAACGGATTTATCTATGTAGTTTAGTAGTTTGATTGCTTTAAAGATCTGTGTGTGATGTATATTTGATATCCTCGTATGGTTATGCTTAATTGATAGATGCGTCATGAACATCTAATTTGTTAATCTCTTGTGAAGCGAGAGTGGATCTTGAGATTTAGAACTTGCCATGCTAGCATAGGATAGGTTGATGTTTTAATATCATGATTTGTAGCGTAAATAGAGATATTATGCTGCCCTATGTGATCATAATAGACAACTTGTTCTTCAACCGTTATGTTTTCAAATTCTATAGAGATATAGGGTCTAAGCATAATTGGTGTCTATTCATCTTCTATCTCTTTTATGGATGTATGGATAGTTTGGTATACGTATACTGAGAGGTAGCGTGTACTTGTTTCGTGTTGTCTGATCAGATATCATAACCATTGCATATAGTGATTAAAGGCGTTAAATCTAAGCAAAGTATTTAATGAAGCTAGGATTCCATGGTTTCTCTTGCAGAAGTAATTCGATTCCAATTCTCGTTAGTTAGTTAGTTAATTCTTTGTTGTTAGTTTACTTCTTAGTTAATTTAGTTTATAAAACCCATTATTGTTAATTGTCGTAGCAGTGCATAATAACCATACATTGTTGCATAGGTACAACACTGAATTAAAAACTAGATCTCTATGGGAACGAACTTGACTTATATCTATATTATTACTTGTGACCACGTACGCTTGCGTGATTTAGTGCAAACAAGTTTTTGGCGCCGCTGCCGGGGATCATCGATGTTTTATTTTTGGTTTATGTGCTTGTCAATAGTGGTCGTTAGAGTTCACTGACTCAGATTTTTTCTTAACTATCTTGTTTAGTTCGGTGTGTTTCAAGTACTTGAGTGTTGAAGATGGCAGGCCAGGAGTTGCCATGGTGGGCATATTCGAGGACATCCATGCCTCAGCAATGTGAGCAGTGTTTGTGTAACGCCCCCAAATTCGGGGTCAGGGATTTGGTCGTCACACAAAAACCTTAATAACAAATCAACTGTTTAACCACATTAAACCATCTGTAGCCATTAATAATTGAGTTACAACATTTGAGACCCCAACCACCAAGCATCTTTTAGGTTATAGGGCTAGAAACAAGAATCAACTCCTTACTACTAGTATAACTTCGTTGAGAAGTACACCAACAACTAGTACTATATTATGCAAAGTAACATATATATTACACATCAATATACTTACATATAACTTACTCCAGCTATAAACTTTCTAGATCATATTGTCTTCATAAGGGCACGCTGCCCGCTTCATCTAAGCCATGCAGATAACCTCGTCCGGCTACCTTCCACTGAAAAGTTAATATTTGAAAACAAGCAAGTATGAGCGAAAGAATTGCTCAGCAAGTTATTACTAGAGTTTAACAAAATATCCCATCAGGTGCATGGGTTTCCAACATTCAACCGATACCTAATATCATTCTTGAACATTTATAACCACGAAATTCTATAGGGCAATTATAATGTTTGAAAATAATATCAACTGAACAATGTACCAATATAATATAAAAGGTGTCGTTACAAGGTAATTAAATAGTCGCATCTTGTTTGCGTAGTAATACACCAACATAAACTTGCTGGTTATTAATGAAATCACTTACTTCTTGATAATATAATATCAGTTCTCTTCATCTGTAACAATAATTCCATCATTTCATATCATTTTTCTGTTTTCAGTCTAGAAATCTGAAAACCATTCTCAATTCTTTCTTTTAATCTTTTGGGGATATCTACTGGCGCCAGATACGTAGGACGATGATCAGTCGCCTGACCGTATCCGCTCTCTGTTTACTACTAGTAGAAGGAATGAAGGCCACCTGCTAACATCATCCCTGGAGGAAGGCCACCTACTAACATCCTCCTGGAGGAAGGCCACCTGCTAACATCCTCCCTTGGCATCTTCGTGCCGAATCATGAATGTTAGACTATGTCGCACACAGCCCTGACATAGCCTCTTATGCAAGTTTGTTACTAATCCCCCTTTTTATAAGATCATTATTCACTTTATCAACACCATTTCACATTTCACATTTCCATTTCCATTTCACATTATAACCATTTGAAAACATTTATAAAGATATATCATCAGTGTATCAATTCAAGACGTACATTCAGTTCACTATGAAATTCCTTAAACACCCTTTTTAACAATATTTAATCACCCTTATAACACTTAGAATATCTAAAGAATAACTATTCAATAATCCCTTTTAAAATGAATATTATAATTAATATTCATTGAATTAAATAACCATTAAAATAACATTTATCAATATCATTCCAGACATTTTTAACTAAAAATGTCTCATTTATAATCATCGAAATATCTTTATTATTATTCCGGAACAAAGCGATTTTAAGAAAACATTTTAAAAATAATATTCATCTAATTAAATAAATTTAATTAGACGAATAAGGTTTATTTAATTAGTAGATGCTTCGAGAGGTATCTAATAATTAAATAAACACTAGTTTATTGGTGATGTTGCCATTAGGATAATTATTGCGAAATTCTTTCTAAAAACTTTGTCCGGGTTTTTGAAAATATACCTCTCAAGATAACCCCTTCCACTTTTCCGTTCACATATCAATACCTTTAAAATACACCAACTAACATACTTTACATGTAAATCCCTTTTTAAGAAAATCTGCAAACCTCAACCCTTGTCCCCTTATATAACAAAATATTTGTTAATAACCTCTGAAAGAGTTTAGAACTCAAATATCCTCAGTTTACACATAACGGTAATATTACAAAATAACTTTAGATAACAACTGATACCATCCCTTCCCATATCACTTTACTCCTTATAGTATATCACTCTCTCCCTATCACATATATTACCCGTCAAACCATTTTACTTAAAAGTAAACAATTTATCAAGATAAAGATAGAAGAAATCATGCAAATATGGACTGAAGTCTCATTCCACACATTTCATATATTTTAAAATAAATATACTCTGAACGATAGAGTATGTATAAATAAACTTGCCTCTGGTCCTTAGCACCAGACATAACAGCGCGAATAAATCCTTGGCGTTTCGCCCAAGTAGTTCCATGAACTTTACACGACGCCTCGATCCTTCCTTTTTGATACACGTTGCTCCACTTGATCACGCCCTAATGGTACTGTAATTATTACGAGTACGTGTCAGTCCCCCCCTCGTATCTCGAGTAGGCACCACTCGGAATTACCACTAAGTCACCTAAAGTCGTACTATAGTTGTTATCCCTATAACTGACTACTCAAATACCAATTAATGCACATACCACATTTAGTCAACTTCACTTAACATATACAATTATAATACTAGTGTCATTCTATGACAAAACTCAGTTTATAAATAATCCTCAAAACGCATTTAATCCCCGAAACACATAAATCCTTGAGACAACAATTATTCTCGAATTAATTCACTTAACACATATACACATAAACAATTAACACCCAAATCATACCTTTAAACCCTTGAAATCAAATAAGTTAAATAAATTTAAATGCAGGGGATTTTTAGAAAATTTCGGCATGTAGTATTCGTTTATCGGACTATGGGCTCAGCCCCTCCATGCCAAACAAAACAATTTAATCCCTGTTTTTGATAAAATAAAAGCTGCCTCAACTTGCAGCAACATAAAAGTAAACAAATAATGAAAAGTACCCGCCCAGACATGCGGCACCTAGCACATAATAATTAACACTACTACTTACGCTACACCAATGATCGTATTTCTCACGCATTTTAATGATACACGTGACAACCAATCATTGATGTTCGTAAGCCCTAGGGAACAACCCCTAGCACAATTCTAATTATTATAAAATTCTAACATTTAACATGTACCACGTATTCCCATACTTACCAACACCAAGTAATTGACGATTATACATTCAACAAATACTAAGACTTGATTTATACCATTTAGGATTTAACACATAAACATTTACCATTTAGCACATAAACCTTTACAATTTAACCAACCCTTATATCTACACTTTATAAGACAACAACAATTAACAAATCAGTAATCACTAATCCGAACAACAAAATCATATAGCTCGACATACAACTAATCCCAACAATTACAAATAGCAACTTAACTTACCATTAATTAACAAATAGTAATAATACTCAACTTTATTTACCAATTTAATTCACATAACATAGTAATATCCACAATTTTCCACTTTAATTCAATTACGAAAATCCACATATTTAACTCACAACTTATATCTAATTACAATTATGCCAATTAAACAATACTCGAATTTCACAATTAATCAAATTGTAACCATACTAATTTAATAATTAAACTACTACAATTAACACATTAAACTCACAATTACTCCCATCAATTATAATTAGCAACTAAACTCTCCGAATTAATCACGGAAATACAACAATGATATTGCAATTTAAACTAATTAAATTACATCAACTACATAATTATATCACAATTACATTACTACAATCACAATAATTAATCTAAATGAGGAATTAACAATTTTCATCGGAAAAATAAAACGAAGTAAATAAATAAATAAGGTATAAAATTTATACCTCTTCCGATTCCGACCCGTAATTCAAGCCACCGGAACCAATCTCTCCACCATTTCTCATCTCTCTCTCTCTCTCTCTCTCTTCCTCTCTCTCTCTCTCTCTCTCTCTCTCTCTCTCTGTTCTCTTCGCGCCACACCACCGCGTGACAGCCACCACCGGCCGCCAACGCGGCGGCGCCGCCCCTCCCCGCTCCCTTGCTCTCGTCGCTGCACCCCCACCCCCTTCTCTGCACACACGAACCCCCCTCCCCAGCTGCACACACCTATACACGCATCTATACACACGGTTACACACACATAACCACACTCTTCATCAACAATTTGAGCCCCTAATTGAAATCCCCAATTCAATTACACAACCCTAATTTTTCCCCCAATCTTATTTCTCTCTCCCCGACTATTGTATAACTGTTGTGTGTGTTTTGCAACTAATGGGCTTAAGCCCAATTCTATTATATCACTACTAACACTTAACTCCGAGCCCAAATATAATACTACTTATTCACTTTTAAAACTAATAAACAGCTTTATAAATCGAAATTAAATAAAATTTCAGAAAATTAGACTTTTCATTTTTAAAATAAAGAATGTAAAATTATGAGCACCCACATATTTTCAAAATATTTTTCGGATCAAAAATGAATTAAATATGAATTTTCAAAGTTTTGATCCTTTAAATACAATAAAACTCTTAAAATCATTTTAAAATACCGAAACATCCAAATTAATTCACCCAACCATTTTAAAAACTAAATAATATTATAAAGATAATATTACAAAAGATTTCATGATTTTTAATTCCTCCGATAATTTTATAAAATTAACAGAGGATCAAAATGCATGATTTAAATATATTTAAATCCTCAAAAATATAAATAAAATACATCAACCTTCACAACTCACACAAATCATCATATAAACACATAAACACAACTTCACATATATTTCACCTTCCAACAATAATCACATAATATAGTTCATAATTACTCTGAACCAGACAATAATTAAATAATTCGCTTTTGAAATTCCTTGAACTGGATAATGAACAATAAAATAAAATAAAATAAAAATTTTCCTCCTCTTTTTAGGAAAAACATTAATATTCTTAAAATAATAATAAAATCATTTTCTGAAAATTCGGGTTATTACAGTCTACCCCCCTTAAAAGGATTCCGTCCACGGAATCAGCTAAGGCCACTACTGGAATTCCTTAACTCTTTCATTAACAATACTTATTTTGCAAAACCATAGATAACATCCATTCATAAGCAACTCCTCCAAAACTCAATTCAACTATAGGGTATCTATCTGACACATCACTATTCCTTTCACATATATGTGTCAACCAACTTGCCATTATCATCCTATCCTTGAGAGAGAGTAAACTAATTCTATCGATACGCCACTGATATTCTATTCGTTTTGGGATTCGCTCCTGCTCTTTGCGATTCCATTCGAATCTAACTTCTATCAGCGAATTTCGAGTTGACTGACCTGGCTGGCATCCCCTTGAAATTCATTAGAGATAACCAGAATCATGGAGCTTTGAAAAGATAGCTGTCATATCAAGACAAATGTCACCCACTGGTGACCATAGGATTATGAGTTTTGAAACAAACCTTATTGGAAATGAGAGAATTTACCGAGAGATCAATATGATCATAAGAACTCACGTTGTGTGTCTCTGATAAGACATTACTAAAGGTAATTAGCCTTCTTGTATTTCACAACTCACAAGTGATGGCGTCCCATCAGACTTCTATCACACAGACAGATAGTCCTTGTGGCCCCTCTATATATAGGGTTGTTCGTCTCAGTGGAAGTTGAGAATTATGAAAGAAATTCAAAGTCAAGTCAATAATAATCATCTTCTGACAATTAATTATCAAAGGGACACCTTGGATTAAAATCGAACAATTTCCAAGGCGCGATTTCCAAAGAAATGGATAACCAGAAAGATACTAGTATTCAACAAGCAAGTGGTGCTATATCACCATTGAATTATCCACTATTGAAGAAAAGTGGAAGTTTGAAATAATATCATTCGATAGGGCTTCGAAAACCTGAAGGTAGGGATAATGACAGCTTCTGGCACAATTGAAATTTAATATGGCTTAACACAAGTATTAAAGAATAACTTCGAAGAGGAAATATATCCTTTGTCAAAATTCTCCCTTAGAGATATGTCAAATAATTCATAGATTGGGGAGGTAATCAAAAAGATTCAACAATGGGGATATTGCCAAGGTCTCCACAGATGCCTTTTATGTCGGCTCCTCTGACGGATAATCGTTCGATCCCAGTGCTGTTCTTTTCCATGCACACCCTAAGGTGCTTGATAACTTACGTCATCGTCGACTCGCAATAGTCACTATGAATTCAATCATCGACATTAATAATCACAGGGAGTTCTATTTCAACATATCCTTCAATATAGCATTAAAATCTTAACTTAATCATTGGCACTACACCCGGTAGTCCAACATGAACTCTACATGAGCTCTGACGTTCTCACATAACTATACATACTCCTACTCACTCTCGTTTCTAGTTTACTATAACCTCAGCTCTGATACCAACCTGTAACGCCCCCAAATCCGGGGTCAGGGATTTGGTCGTCACACAAAAACCTTAATAACAAATCAACTGTTTAACCACATTAAACCATCTGTAGCCATTAATAATTGAGTTACAACATTTGAGACCCCAACCACCAAGCATCTTTTAGGTTATAGGGCTAGAAACAAGAATCAACTCCTTACTACTAGTATAACTTCGTTGAGAAGTACACCAGCAACTAGTACTATATTATGCAAAGTAACATATATATTACACATCAATATACTTACATATAACTTACTCCAGCTATAAACTTTCTAGATCATATTGTCTTCATAAGGGCACGCTGCCCGCTTCATCTAAGCCATGCAGATAACCTCGTCCGGCTACCTTCCACTGAAAAGTTAATATTTGAAAACAAGCAAGTATGAGCGAAAGAATTGCTCAGCAAGTTATTACTATAGTTTAACAAAATATCCCATCAGGTGCATGGGTTTCCAACATTCAACCGATACCTAATATCATTCTTGAACATTTATAACCACGAAATTCTATAGGGCAATTATAATGTTTGAAAATAATATCAACTGAACAATGTACCAATATAATATAAAAGGTGTCGTTACAAGGTAATTAAATAGTCGCATCTTGTTTGCGTAGTAATACACCAACATAAACTTGCTGGTTATTAATGAAATCACTTACTTCTTGATAATATAATATCAGTTCTCTTCATCTGTAACAATAATTCCATCATTTCATATCATTTTTCTGTTTTCAATCTAGAAATCTGAAAACCATTCTCAATTCTTTCTTTTAATCTTTTGGGGATATCTACTGGCGCCAGATACGTAGGACGATGATCAGTCGCCTGACCGTATCCGCTCTCTATTTACTACTAGTAGAAGGAATGAAGGCCACCTGCTAACATCATCCCTGGAGGAAGGCCACCTGCTAACATCCTCCTGGAGGAAGGCCACCTGCTAACATCCTCCCTTGGCATCTTCGTGCCGAATCATGAATGTTAGACTATGTCGCACACAGCCCTGACATAGCCTCTTATGCAAGTTTGTTACTAATCCCCCTTTTTATAAGATCATTATTCACTTTATCAACACCATTTCACATTTCACATTTCCATTTCCATTTCACATTATAACCATTTGAAAACATTTATAAAGATATATCATCAGTGTATCAATTCAAGACGTACATTCAGTTCACTATGAAATTCCTTAAACACCCTTTTTAACAATATTTAATCACCCTTATAACACTTAGAATATCTAAAGAATAACTATTCAATAATCCCTTTTAAAATGAATATTATAATTAATATTCATTGAATTAAATAACCATTAAAATAACATTTATCAATATCATTCCAGACATTTTTAACTAAAAATGTCTCATTTATAATCATCGAAATATCTTTATTATTATTCCGGAACAAAGCGATTTTAAGAAAACATTTTAAAAATAATATTCATCTAATTAAATAAATTTAATTAGACGAATAAGGTTTATTTAATTAGTAGATGCTTCGAGAGGTATCTAATAATTAAATAAACACTAGTTTATTGGTGATGTTGCCATTAGGTTAATTATTGCGAAATTCTTTCTAAAAACTTTGTCCGGGTTTTTGAAAATATACCTCTCAAGATAACCCCTTCCACTTTTCCGTTCACATATCAATACCTTTAAAATACACCAACTAACATACTTTACATGTAAATCCCTTTTTAAGAAAATCTGCAAACCTCAACCCTTGTCCCCTTATATAACAAAATATTTGTTAATAACCTCTGAAAGAGTTTAGAACTCAAATATCCTCAGTTTACACATAACGGTAATATTACAAAATAACTTTAGATAACAACTGATACCATCCCTTCCCATATCACTTTACTCCTTATAGTATATCACTCTCTCCCTATCACATATATTACCCGTCAAACCATTTTACTTAAAAGTAAACAATTTATCAAGATAAAGATAGAAGAAATCATGCAAATATGGACTGAAGTCTCATTCCACACATTTCATATATTTTAAAATAAATATACTCTGAACGATAGAGTATGTATAAATAAACTTGCCTCTGGTCCTTAGCACCAGACATAACAGCGCGAATAAATCCTTGGCGTTTCGCCCAAGTAGTTCCATGAACTTTACACGACGCCTCGATCCTTCCTTTTTGATACACGTTGCTCCACTTGATCACGCCCTAATGGTACTGTAATTATTACGAGTACGTGTCAGTCCCCCCCTCGTATCTCGAGTAGGCACCACTCGGAATTACCACTAAGTCACCTAAAGTCGTACTATAGTTGTTATCCTTTTAACTGACTACTCAAATACCAATTAATGCACATACCACATTTAGTCAACTTCACTTAACATATACAATTATAATACTAGTGTCATTCTATGACAAAACTCAGTTTATAAATAATCCTCAAAACGCATTTAATCCCCGAAACACATAAATCCTTGAGACAACAATTATTCTCGAATTAATTCACTTAACACATATACACATAAACAATTAACACCCAAATCATACCTTTAAACCCTTGAAATCAAATAAGTTAAATAAATTTAAATGCAGGGGATTTTTAGAAAATTTCGGCATGTAGTATTCGTTTATCGGACTATGGGCTCAGCCCCTCCATGCCAAACAAAACAATTTAATCCCTGTTTTTGATAAAATAAAAGCTGCCTCAACTTGCAGCAACATAAAAGTAAACAAATAATGAAAAGTACCCGCCCAGACATGCGGCACCTAGCACATAATAATTAACACTACTACTTACGCTACACCAATGATCGTATTTCTCACGCATTTTAATGATACACGTGACAACCAATCATTGATGTTCGTAAGCCCTAGGGAACAACCCCTAGCACAATTCTAATTATTATAAAATTCTAACATTTAACATGTACCACGTATTCCCATACTTACCAACACCAAGTAATTGACGATTATACATTCAACAAATACTAAGACTTGATTTATACCATTTAGGATTTAACACATAAACATTTACCATTTAGCACATAAACCTTTACAATTTAACCAACCCTTATATCTACACTTTATAAGACAACAACAATTAACAAATCAGTAATCACTAATCCGAACAACAAAATCATATAGCTCGACATACAACTAATCCCAACAATTACAAATAGCAACTTAACTTACCATTAATTAACAAATAGTAATAATACTCAACTTTATTTACCAATTTAATTCACATAACATAGTAATATCCACAATTTTCCACTTTAATTCAATTACGAAAATCCACATATTTAACTCACAACTTATATCTAATTACAATTATGCCAATTAAACAATACTCGAATTTCACAATTAATCAAATTGTAACCATACTAATTTAATAATTAAACTACTACAATTAACACATTAAACTCACAATTACTCCCATCAATTATAATTAGCAACTAAACTCTCCGAATTAATCACGGAAATACAACAATGATATTGCAATTTAAACTAATTAAATTACATCAACTACATAATTATATCACAATTACATTACTACAATCACAATAATTAATCTAAATGAGGAATTAACAATTTTCATCGGAAAAATAAAACGAAGTAAATAAATAAATAAGGTATAAAATTTATACCTCTTCCGATTCCGACCCGTAATTCAAGCCACCGGAACCAATCTCTCCACCATTTCTCATCTCTCTCTCTCTCTCTCTTCCTCTCTCTCTCTCTCTCTCTCTCTCTCTCTCTCTCTCTCTCTGTTCTCTTCGCGCCACACCACCGCGTGACAGCCACCACCGGCCGCCAACGCGGCGGCGCCGCCCCTCCCCGCTCCCTTGCTCTCGTCGCTGCACCCCCACCCCCTTCTCTGCACACACGAACCCCCCTCCCCAGCTGCACACACCTTTATACGCATCTATACACACGGTTACACACACATAACCACACTCTTCATCAACAATTTGAGCCCCTAATTGAAATCCCCAATTCAATTACACAACCCTAATTTTTCCCCCAATCTTATTTCTCTCTCCCCGACTATTGTATAACTGCTGTGTGTGTTTTGCAACTAATGGGCTTAAGCCCAATTCTATTATATCACTACTAACACTTAACTCCGAGCCCAAATATAATACTACTTATTCACTTTTAAAACTAATAAACAGCTTTATAAATCGAAATTAAATAAAATTTCAGAAAATTAGACTTTTCAATTTTAAAATAAAGAATGTAAAATTATGAGCACCCACATATTTTCAAAATATTTTTCGGATCAAAAATGAATTAAATATGAATTTTCAAAGTTTTGATCCTTTAAATACAATAAAACTCTTAAAATCATTTTAAAATACCGAAACATCCAAATTAATTCACCCAACCATTTTAAAAACTAAATAATATTATAAAGATAATATTACAAAAGATTTCATGATTTTTTAATTCCTCCGATAATTTTATAAAATTAACAGAGGATCAAAATGCATGATTTAAATATATTTAAATCCTCAAAAATATAAATAAAATACATCAACCTTCACAACTCACACAAATCATCATATAAACACATAAACACAACTTCACATATATTTCACCTTCCAACAATAATCACATAATATAGTTCATAATTACTCTGAACCAGACAATAATTAAATAATTCGCTTTTGAAATTCCTTGAACTGGATAATGAACAATAAAATAAAATAAAATAAAAAATTTCCTCCTCTTTTTAGGAAAAACATTAATATTCTTAAAATAATAATAAAATCATTTTCTGAAAATTCGGGTTATTACAGTTTGGGAGTTCATGATCCCTCACAATATTGTTATTACGAAGGAGTTGATCCATATGTCAGTTATGAGGAATAATCATATTTTCAATACCATCCTCAATAGTACCAGCAAGATGTTCCAGATATGTCATATTTCTATGGTAGTGAAGAGTTTCAACATGAGCAACCTATTCCTACTTTTCAGTCAGATGAGGTTGATGATTTGAAGGAGATTAGGAAGGAGATTAGGATGCTTGTAGAGAATCATGAGAAGTCTATCAAATCTTTGGGGACACTTGTTGCTCAAGTTTTGAGTGCCTTGGAATAAGAGAAACAGCAATTCATACCAGAGGCAATTCCAGAAAATAATGATGACTTGAAGCAAGGTACTTCATGCTTAATTGAGGAAGACAAATTCCAAGGTGAGGTGAGCGTTCACAAGCCATGTGAGGAATTTGATCATGTTAGGATGGTGGATGATTTGGAAAGGGCACTATTTGGGACAGACACTGCTGAGCTGCGCAAATTTCAAGAATTGGTATGTGCGTACCAAGAGGCTGAAGAACATGGGAAAGATGCAGGTCTTCTACTTGTCTCAGAGTTTAAAGATGGAGGTAGCGCATTAGAGCCAATGGAGGAAGTTCTCTTTGAGGAACCAAAGGCTTCAACAACTTACATTTACCCTCCTCCATTATATTCAAGCGAAGCCCGCGAATGTGTGTTGTTCTACAAATTGACAGATTTTGGGTCAACCGATGAAGGCATTGGAATAGGACATAGTTGTTACACGAATAGGCCAAGCGAGAAGAAGGGGAAGCAAGTGTGTCGCCGTGATGACGATGAAGTCTCACGAAGAGAGGATCAGGCCAACTATTATCATCCTTAATGGAGGCTTGGAAGTAACGTCAAGCTATTGACATTAAAGAAGCGCTTCTTGGGAGGCAACCCAAGGTATGTTTTCTACTTTCCCTTGTATTTACTTCCATTCAATGAGGACATTGAATATTCTAAGTTTGGGGGTGGTTTGAGGGATAAGTAGTGTATATATATGTGATTGTTAGTCATTGTGTTCATGTAGGATTTCATGCTTTGCATATTAGTAGTAGTAAATTATGCATTTATGTTCGTGCTATCGACGTTTGTTTCATATAGGACATTCTGTTTTTGTGTTCGTATATCATGTGAGTTCATAATAGTTGCATTTGCACCCATGCTTGATAGGAATTTTGTGTTGTTGACGCTTTTGTTTGAGAAGTGATATGCTTTGTTCTTGTGCACACACATACACTAGTAAGTTGAAGCTAGTAGACTTATTGAATGTTGTAAGTGATTAGAAGGACATGAATATGTGCAAGATGATTTAGTTTTCATGCTTTGAATACAAGTCGGTGCATTAGAGAGATTTTTGCTTGGAATTAAGTATGTTTTTCCACCAAGTGAGATTTTGAGCCTTATTGCATATTTGTTGCAATTTATTCGTTTGCTTGAGTGTCCACGGATTGTTTGCATTGCTAGCAGTTGTTTGAGGTCTTTCTTGAAATGCATGACATTAATTGACGATTAAAATGATAAAGGCATTAGGATTAACCGCATATTTTCCCATATTACCACACCATGTTTACATGATCAATTAGTTAACCCGTTGAGCTTAATCCTATTTTTTCGGTGACATACCACATTACTTGCCTAGACCTTTTTCTTGTATTGGCCTTACATTAATTTGAAACCGCATTGTCAAAGGCTAGTAGAGTGCTTAAGGGAGTAATAAGATGTGCAAGGAGGGGTTTATTGTTGGTCATAATTTTGGGGGGAAATATTGAAATTTGGGTTTGGTTGTTTGCTTCATAGTCGGCATGTGTAATAAAATCGTGGGATCATTGTTATTGTTTATATTATTGTTGCTTTAGCTCTCGGAAAAAAAGAGAAAAAAAATAGAAAAAAAAAAGAAAAGAAAAAAAAAGAGAAAAAAATTATTATGAGAGCATATTTGTGTTTATTGTGATCCTACTTTAGTCGACTATTCGAGTGTTTTTGTTGAGTAAAATTTTGTGGGGAGGGAAAATAGGTGGTTGTGTGTGATTTATTATAATTTCCTACTAGCTTTTGACACTTCACCTGTTTTGGCTTATTTGACATACCTTGTCCCTAGCCCCGTTACAACCCAAATAAAGACCTTTTGATTATCGTCATTGATGTATGTTGTGTTAAGAGTTAGATTGATACCAAATGTCAAGCATGCTTATGATTTTGTTGGAATTGAGTGATACACTTACCCTTGTTCTTGGGTGAATATTCTTTTATGAGTGGATTGTGAGTGTTTGCTTGTTTTTGCGTATGAGATCCCGAGTTTGTCTCAAAGATGTGCTCTTGTAGGCTTAGCATGGTTACTAACTTATTCTTACACTTGACATGGACTTGTGAGAACTTATGCATGTTCATTGAGTAGACTATGTGAATACTTGTACTTTCGACACCAAGACATTGCGTATTTACTTTGATTCTTAAGTTGATATGGCATGAGAGGATTTGAAGGTATGGTAGGATATTAGTATTAGATTAGTTGCATTTTCATATTAGTTGCATTCATGCATTGCATTGCATTGGATTTTGTGGGTACATTCGCCATAGGCCCTCACGAGACCTTACTCGTCCACTAGGGCTGCCTAGGGGTTTAAAGGGCTTGTTGTTCAAGCATCGGTTTAAGTTTGGGGGTGTGATAAGTGGATTTTATATCCACTTGGAGCGTTCTATATCGGCTTAAATTGATTGTCTTGGTCTCAAGTTTGTTGTAGTTTTGATGTGTTTGTGTTTATTTGTGCAGGTTTGTGAAATATCGTTTAGGGTTAGTATTTTCGTCAATTTTGGAGATGATTTACGCAATGGAATGAAGGATGTCATACTTCCATAGGCTACCATGAAGATCATAACGCTCAAGAATTGAAGAACAGGAAGTGGCAAAAGAATTGGAATAGAAAACGAAGGAGAATGGAGCAAATTGTGTAAAATTCGGATTTTCTGGGTAGGTTGCGCAGTCTTCACTGTTTTGGCCATATCTGGAGTTCTAGAAGTCCGTTTTCAGCGATCTTACTGTCCACGCGAAGCCTGGGAAATTTTCTATAATTCTCAACAGGCGCTAGCCGCGCTGAGTGCGCCCTGCCCGCGCTGAGAGCGCCCAAACTTCCTGGAAATTGCTGAATTCTATCCTGTTTCGAATTAAATTTTATTTTTAGGTCTTTTCTTGTTGGATAAGTATTCTAGGGCCTATATAAACACTACCTATCATTGTAAATCATATCAATTACTTAGAATTAGTTAGAATAACATAGAGAGAGACGAGAGAGACTTGGAGAAGGATTTCCAACGCTCGTGACAAGCAACGGAGATCTAGATCTACTTCATCTTTTCTATTCTTCTATGCTTGTTTCGGATTTATTTTCTAAACTCTATTACTCTTATTTAATATTCAGATCTTGTTTAATATCATGGTTTCACTTGATCCCATGATGACGAGCGGTTCGTTAATGAACTAATCGTTGTCATGGGATTCTAACGGATTTATCTATGTAGTTTAGTAGTTTGATTGCTTTAAAGATCTGTGTGTGATGTATATTTGATGTCCTCATATGGTTATGCTTAATTTATAGATGCGTCATAAACATCTAATTTGTTAATCTCTTGTGAAGCGAGAGTGGATCTTGAGATTTAGAACTTGCCATGCTAGCATAGGATAGGTTGATGTTTTAATATCATGATTTGTAGCGTAAATAGAGATATTATGCTGCCCTATGTGATCATAATAGACAACTTGTTCTTCAACCGTTATGTTTTCAAATTCTATAGAGATATAGGGTCTAAGCATAATTGGTGTCTATTCATCTTCTATCTCTTTTGTGGATGTATGGATAGTTTGGTATACGTATACTGAGAGGTAGCGTGTACTTGTTTCGTGTTGTCTGATCAGATATCATAACCATTGCATATAGTGATTAAAGGTGACAGATCTAAGCAAAGTATTTAATGAAGTTAGGATTCCATGGTTTCTCTTGCAGAAGTAATTCGATTCCAATTCTCGTTAGTTAGTTAGTTAATTCTTAGTTGTTAGTTTACTTCTTAGTTAATTTAGTTTATAAAACCCATTATTGTTAATTGTCTTAGAAGTGCATAATAACCATACATTGTTGCATAGGTACAATACGGAATTAAAAACCAGATCTCTGTGGGAACGAACTTGACTTATATCTATATTACTTGTGACCACGTACGCTTGCGTGATTTAGTGCAAACAGTCATTCCAGTGAACCGATTATGCCCGAATTGTTCTATAGAGATACAAGGACAACGTTTTGACACAGACCTCATTCCTTTTAAGTTAGGAGAATTTGACATAATCCTAGGGATGGATTGGTTAGCATGTTATGATGCCCAAATAAATTGTCATTGGAAGAAGGTTAGCTTAGGTGGACCTAATGGTATAAGAGTTCTGTTTCGAGGACGGAAACCGACTAAGGATTTTCTACCAATAATCCAAGCTAAAAGATTATTTCGGCAAGAATGTCAGGCCTATCTGGCTCATGTGATAGATAACGAGAAACATACCCCTACAATCGAAGAGATTCCTGTGGTTAACCAATTTAAAGAAGTTTTCCCCGATGAGTTGCTTGGAATGCCACCAGATCGAGAGATAGAATTTACAATTAATCTAGCACCATGAACCGAACCCATCTCAAAAAGCGCCTTGCAGGATGGCACCAGTGGGAATGAAGGAATTGGCATCAAATCTTCAAGAGTTACTTGGAAAAGGTATAATCAGACCAAGTGTGTCCTCGTGGGGAGCTCCAGTTTTGTTCGTGAAGAAGAAGGACGGATCCATGTGATTATGTATTGATTATCGTGAAACTGAACAAAATGATCATAAAAAATAGATACCCTCTACCTCGGATCGACGATCTGTTTGACCAAAAAGGAGCTACTCATTTTTCAAAGATCGATTTGAGATCCGAATATCAACAACTGAAGATCAAGCCCGAGGATATTCCTAAGACTACCTTTAGGACCCGATATGGACATTATGAGTTCTTATCTATGTCTTTTGGATCGACAAATGTTCCAGCTGCTCTCATGGAATTAATGAATCATGTGTTCAAGAAATACTTGGATAAGTTTGTGATTGTATTATTGATGACATTCTTATATACTCGAACATGAGGAACATGCTAAACACCTCTGTTTGGTTTTAGAAGCCTTGAGGAAGGAAAAGTCATATGCGAAATTTTCAAAGTGCGAATTTTGGCGGAAAGAAGTTCAATTTTTAGGGCATACTGTGAACGGTGAAGGAATTTCTGTGGACCCCGCTAAGATAGAAGCCATAGCAGATTGGTAGAGACCCAAGATTCCAGCAGTGGTTAGAAGTTTCCTTGGACTAGTCGGTTAGTACCGCAGATTTGTGAAGGATTTCTCAAAGATAGCTACACCATTGACTCGACTTACCAGAGAGAGTGAAAAATTTGAGTGGACATCCAAATGCGAAGACAACTTTCAAGAATAGAAGAAGAGACTGACTTCTACCCCAGAGTTTTAACCTTACCAGATGAAAAAGGCGATTTCGTGATTTTCAGCGATGCTTCTCACAAGGGTTTAGGATGTGTACTGATGCAACACGGGAAAGTAATAACCCACGCCTCTCGACAACTGAAGGAATACGAGTCCCGGTACCCTACTCATGATTTGGAACTTGCTGCTATTGTATTTGCTCTCAAGATTTGGAGACATTACCTTTATGGAGAGAAATGCGAGATCTTCACGGACCACAAGAGCTTTAAGTATATATTTACGCAAAAGGAATTGAACATGAGACAGAGAAGGTAGTTGAAATTGATCAAAGACTACGATTGCTCGATAAACTATCACCCAAGGAAGGCTAAGGTCGTAGCAGATGCTTTGAGTAGAAAGGAAGGACTCAACCTGTTGACAACCACAGAAGAATTGGTCAGAGAATTTGAGAAAATGGAGTTAGAATTCAAGGTCCCAATCCAAAACAATGAAAGAGTTTACAACATTCATTTTCAACCTTACTAGAAAAGATTCGCCGCTGTCAGGAGCAAGTAATGGAAGAAAGAAGATCAGAATTGACAGGAGAAAAATTTTTGAGTTCAAGAGATGATAAAGGAATTAAACGATTTGCTTCGAGAATTTGGATTCCTAATGTTACAGAGTTGAAGGAAGAAAATCATGAGCGAGACGCATAACTCGAGATATTCCTTTCATCTAGGGAGCACGAAAATGTATCAAGACATCAAGTTGAATTATTGGTGGCCCAACATGAAAAGAGAGATTGCAGAATGGGTAGGCAAGTGTTTGACCTGTCAGGAAGTGAAAGCAAAACAACAACGGTCCAGTGGATTACTTCAACCATTAGAGATTCTAGAGTGGAAATGGGAACACATCACAATGGATTTTGTAGTAGGTTTACCTCCGACTAAAGCAAATTACGATGCCATATGGGTTATAGTCGATAGACTCATGAAGTCAGCACATTTTCTTCCGATCAGTGAAAGGTATTCAGTAGAAAGACTAGTAGGTTTGTATTTGAAGGAAGTGGTAGTTCGTCATGGAGTGCCTGTGTCAATAGTGTCAAACAGAGATGCCCGTTTTACTTCTAGACTCTGGAAGAGTTTTCAGGAATTCCTTGGCACCAAGCTAAATTTAAGTATAGCATATTATCCGTAGACAGACGGACAGAGCGAAAGGACAATTCAGACAATAGAAGATATACTCCGAGCTTGCGCCTTAGATTTCAAAGGAAGTTGGGATGATCATCTACCGCTAGTCGAGTTCTCGTACAACAACAATTATCACTCCAATACTAGCGTGGCCCCGTATGAAGCTTTATATGGAAGGAAGTGCAAATCTCCACTGTGTTGGGATGAAGTCGGTGAAGGAAGATTATTCGGGCCAGAAATGGTCCATCAGACAAAGCAATCCATAGAAAAGATTCGGAAGAGATTAGTTGCTGCTGAAAATTGTCAGCGGAAATGTGCAGATCTGAAGAGAAAGGATAAGTCATTTGAGATAAGAGATAAAGTGTTGTTGAAAATTTCTCCGTGGAAAGAAGTGATGAGATTCTGGAAGAAAGGAAAACTGAGTCCTAGGTATATTGGACCTTTTGAGATTCTCAAAAAGGCTGGAGCTGTGTCATATCAATTGGCTTTACCGCCAGACCTTCAGCACATTCACGATGTATTTCATGTATCAATAATGAGAGCCAATCATCCTGATCACCGACATGTATTAGAATATGAACCCATCGATGTCAAAGCTGACCTAACCTACGTGGAGCAACCAGTGGAAGTGGTAGATTATAAGGTGCATGAGTTGGGAAACAAAGAAATAAATTTAGTAAAAGTGATTTGGAGGAACCGTCAAATGAAGGAAGCCACTTGGGAATCAGAGGATGAAATGCGTAGTAAATACCCTGAGTTGTTTAACCATTAATGATGATCCCGAGGACGGAATCCTTTTAAGGGGGGGGGAGACTGTAATAACCGTGAATTTTATTGATAATTTTTATGTCGAGCTCTCTTAGAATAAATTAGTGAATTAAATTTCATTAATAATTTTATTATTGAGCCTCTCCGGATAAAATTAGTAAACTTGATTTTCACAAATTTTAGAAGTGCGTATAAATATTTATTAGTGCAATGCTACCTTCCTAATAATTGTGATTTATTATTAATAATGTTGTTACTATTTTAAATATTTTTATAGGTACTATTTAATAATTTTGGATAGGGATAATAATAATTATTATTATTGGGTCAAGATTGGGCCCAAATTCCCTTTAGCCCACTAAAGCCCTATTAGTATGTTGATCAGTGTTTAATTAGAGGTTAGCAATAGAAATTCATTCTATTTCATCCTACCTCCACTCTCGGTCAAATAATAAAAAGAAAAACACATCACCCATTTCACTTATCTCTCCACCATTCCACTAAACTTCAAAGCCTCCAAACCCACATATATGGATTCTTGATTTAACATGCAATTGAAAAATTGGATAGCTCGTGATTAGCTCTATATATTGATATACATATATTAGGGGTTTCAAGGAATTGGTTTTCAAAGCAAGTTTAAAAAAAAATTGATTTCACAAGAGGGTATGATCTTATACCTTAAATACTTTTTAATGATCATATTTTATATGCCTTGTTATTGTATTGTATTAAGAACTTTGTTTTAAAATTTGGGTTGAAATTCTTAATTAGGGGTTTTATGAATTTGAGTTATGTGTTGATTTTTTTTGTATTGGATTGAGTGAATTGGGGACTTGTTTTGACTGGGGTTGTGAATCGGAGGGGTGGTTGTGGTTGCATGTCGGATTGGAGGCCACCACCGTGTCGGCGACTGCGGTCGGCGGTGGTGGGTGTTCGTCGAAAGTGCGTAGAGGGAGAGGGGAAGGGATCAATGGAGAGAGATGGGTAGAGGGCGAGAGAGAGGTGAGGGCAAAGAGAGATGAGCGGAGGAGATGAGGGAGATTAAGAGAAACAGAGAGGGGGAGAGAAAGGAGGCGAGAGAGAGGAGAGATCGGAGATGGAGAGATCCAGGGAGGGAGATCGAGAAATCGAGAGATTGAGGGAGAGGGAGAGAGCAGGCGAGAGATTGAGGGGGGCGAAGAGAGAGAGAGAGAGAGATGCAGCAGGGGTGATGGTGGCCGCCGGCGCCGCCACGGCGACCGGACGGCAGCCGCCCAGTGGGGGGGTGTTGGTTGTATTAGCAAAATTAATTAATTGTTAATTGTGTATTAAGCGATTAATTGAGAGCTTAATTGGTAAATATGATTAAATAAAATTCAGTTTTGGTTGTGAAAAGGAGATATAATTTATTTAAAATGGAGATTTTTATTTGTATAATAAAACTTGGGACTTAAGAAAAAACAATCTTATTGAGAGTACTCACTTTGTAAATTATTGGGTTTTCTCAAAAAAAAAGGAAATGAAATAGGATTGATTTATAATAAAATTGGAATTTAGTGGAATTAATAAAATAGAGATTATAGAAATTGGTTTTCTTTAAATAAAGAAAAGAAATCGGTTAAAATGCTTGGTCATGAGAATTGAGATTATTTGTTGAGAATTGATTAATTAGAATAAAAGATAATTTTGGTATACTAGTATTTGGAAAGAAATGGATTAAGTAGAGCTAATTAAAATAGAATTATTGGGACTAATCAAATTAAATTATATTTTTAAAATGTGAAGAGAGCTAAATTACTCATTTAGTTGAATAATACATTGATAAGAAAATTAGAACGTGTGAGATTAATAGAAAGAGAAGCTTCTTGATAGAATTTCATTTTGTTAAAGACGAAATAATAATTAAGGAGTTTTAATTCGAATAAAAATCTAATTCTTGGATTATTATTGGAGAATAATAATGAGTAATATTATTGTTCCTTTAAAATGAATTTAATTGAATTAGATAATTTTTGATAATTTAGAAGTAAAGAGAATTGATACGAGCCGAGTTAATTTGGAAGTACGAAACAACTAATTTATTTGAATTTGAGAATTTGGTTATGAAACGAGATATATAGATAATCAGTTGTGATCTTGTACAAACCCTTTTTATTTTAATTATTCGAGATGTGTGTTAAATAAATCAATTAGAGCCTCCATTTAATTTATTTTACTTTACGAATAAGGCATTAATGAGTTTTTAAACTTACGAGAATATTCCCAATTATTTGTTCAAGAATTATTTGTTTATCAACGACATGATTATCGAGTTATGTTGACATTACGTGATTGATTTCTACCCGAGTACTAAACTCATTTTGATAATTTATTATAGAGATTCTTTCCGAGAATTGAGATTTTCGCTCGCGGGTAACGCTTTTATTTATTCGGTACTTTTAGCGTCGAGACAGAGACAAGTTCATTCCTACCCTAACTCTCGGAAACTTTGTATTTTCTGTTACCTTTTTATGATGCAATAATTTCTTTTGAGCATTATTTCTCGTTAAATGTTATGATACTGTTAAATTAGTTTACTTGCGAATTATACTCCCTATAAGCGTAGAGACCCGCCAATTCGTTGCTATCAGGTCGATCTCATTAATTCGAGATGACTATTATTTTGATTCAGTGGAACTAATCTCATTCGTTCGAGATAGTTAAATTCATTCTTTCCGGTTGAATTTATTGTACAAATTCAACAAAATTTATTGATTATCTTTTAGTTGGTTCATTGTTCGAATCAACCAATAGGAGTATACTATTTAAATCTTTAGAGTTTTACTCATTGATCAAGTGAAAAACATTCTATTTAACGTTCATCAATTTTGAGTATTAAAATCATTCGAGTGGTACTATTTGTTCAGTACGACTCATTATATTTCATTTTAAGACTATTCTCATTATTTCGAGATGGTTGCGTTTCTTGTCAAGGGTTGGCACTTTGTTCTTGTCAACCAATTAAAATATGTTTATTGAGAGTTTACATCAGTCCATTGTTCGGATTGGTGGTACATTGAGTAAAACTGGCAGTCCGCCAGATCAATTAAACATTTTCTTGTGAAGTTTATCTACAATTGTCAGATCATTAAATATTCGGGAATTCTGTATTCTACTGGTCAATTTTGGGAAAGAGGCCCATTTAGAGAAAGAGAGACTTGTGTACCTTTATATGGACACAAGAATATTTAGGCATTGTGATGCCAGGGTTGATATAATCACCCACTATGATGCTAGCATTCATACTATATATTATATTCGTTGATATCGTATTGTAGCCGTGATCGAGCGAAGTGCGGTGTCATTGGAGGACGGTAATCCTGGTCGGATAGTTGATCGCCCCGCCGAGATACCGAGAGGATGGAAGACCAGTTATTCAATTATCATGAGTCATCAGAGTTTCACCAAATGAGTCATTTTGAGTATCTATTTTCGAGATGAGTCTTGAGTCAATGTGTCAGATTTCTGATATTCGATTTTCACTTAAATTTCGAGTTTTCTTTCGGTAAAATCCTATTATATTTATATACCGAGCAAGGAGAGAACTTGTTGAGCACCATAGTTTCTCACTCTTGCTTTACAACATTTGTTCAGCTGTCAAGAAAGAAAGATGTGAGACATCCAGCCAGGGATCCAGAGGAAAGGGTAAAGCTCCAGGCTATGCTGACAAGTACTAGAACAACCACCTGGAACCTATTATCTTTTCTACTTTATAGACTTGTGTAAGATATTATTCAGAGATGTAATAGATCGTATTGTAATAATGTGTGAAACCGATCTTGGATCTGCGGAGTGGGACTGTTATGCTCCGTTGTAATAAATATTTTATTATTATTGAGCTAACGTGTGTTGCAGGATGCTGAGACCTGATGTGACGACCCGGGTCCCCGGACAGGGTGGATTTGGGGGCGTCACATAAAACACTTAGGGTATTTTATAAATATTTACACAATATTTATTAAATAATAAATATTCAATAACCCCTTTTTAAAAGAACATTCAAGTTAATTCTCATTTACTAAAATAATATTCATATAATATTTAGTACTAATATTGAAATATATAATAACCTCAAAGCACCCATTTGTAAATCTTCGAATATTTCTAGTCAAAATCAAGATATTACCTCTCCGGCATTCTCCGAACTTTAAGCACTTTATCAAAATAATTACCACTGACTCCCGGTCAATAAGAAACTAATACTCCGTATGAAAATCCTTTTTTTTAAATGAATATTATAAATAATACTCTTTGAATTAAATAACCCCTCAAATAAGATACATCAATATCCTTCTAGATATTCTTAACCGAAAATATCCAATTTATAACCACTGGGATATCTTTACTCTGCAGTTGGAAATAAACTATCCCCGATGAGTAATCAACTAGATAGAATCACTCCATTAAACTATCTTTGTTATTTCTCCGGAACAAAGCAATTTTAAGAAAACGTTTTGAGAATGATATTCATCTAATTAAATAAATTTAATTAGACGAATAAGGTTTATTTAATCAGTAAATGCTTCCAGAAGTATCTACTAATTAAATAAACACTGGTTTATTGGTGATGTTGCCTTTAGGTTAATTATTGCAAAATTCTTTTTAAAAACTTTGTCTGGGTTTTCGAAAATATACATTACAAAATAACCCCGTCACGCGGGCTAAGTTCGTAAACTCAACACATGCTCTACCCTCAGAGCCTTTCTTATTCCGATCCATAAACACATACCCCATAATATGTAGTCCACTTCCACAGTACGAAAAGTTTATAAATATATACCATATACATCAAGAGGTATAATCATAAAAATATTACCGCCCATCGACAGTATTATAAGTCATGGGGGTTTGATGATTGCATGAGCAAGATTTAATATCGTTGGCAAAACCATGAATATAATGATTTGGAAGAAGAAGCACAAGGTTGGAAAACTCGCAAGTATGGATTGAAAACTTATTCAGCACATATCATATATTTCAAATTAGATATACTCTGAACGATAGAGTATGCATAATTAAACTTGCCTCTGGTCCTTAGCAGAGACTAGAAAACCGCGAATAAATCCTTCGCACCTCGTCTGAGCAATTCCATGAAGGTAATTTACCTTTCTTCATACGACGCCTCGATCCTTCCTTTTTGATGCACGTCGCTCCAACTTGATTACGCCCTAATGGTACTGTAATGGTTACGAGTACGTGTCAGTCTAACCTCGTATCTCGAGTAGACACAACTCAGAATTACCACTAGGTCACATAAAGTCAAACTATAGGTGTCCTCCCTATAGTTGATTACTCTAATACCACTTAATGCACATAATACATTTAGTAATAGCAAACAACACGGGAAGAGTCCCCTTTTTATGAAGTGGACATTTCCTAGTACTAAACACATTACCACACTACAACACTTAACCAAACTCCATTTAACACTTTCAACCATAACACTAATGACATTCTCTTGTCACAACTCAATTAACAGGTAATCCTCAAAACGCACTTAATCCTCGAATTAGCACATAAATAAACAATTAATCTCCAAGACACAATTAATCCTCGAAACAAATCCCTTGACACGTATATACATAAACAGTTAACACTTGAGCATGCCTTTAGACCATTGAAATCAAATAAGTTAAATTAAAATATAGGAGATTTTTAGAAAATTTTGGCATGAAGTATTCGTAAATAGGACTATTCCCCTGTTTTTCAATTCACAATCCTATTGTGTAACCACCAAGGAAAATCAAAATGCCTCAATTTGCAACAACATAAAAGTAAACAACTAAGAAAAGTACCCGCCCAGACATGCGGCACTTAAACACGTAAGAAAGTAAACAATTAAGAAAAGTACCCGCCAAGACATGCGACACCTCAACATGTAAGGAAAATAAACTAACAATTTATTCTTGCTATAGACCACATTTGAAAACTATACAACCAGTAAATGTATTCTCATTATAAGAAAACTTTCGACATAACCATTTTATAAAATAGACTATCCCGGGATCACAACCCTTCAATTTCAATCAAAACCATCTCAACATTTATACTAAAATATAAAGTTTAAACAGCTATACATTACTCTAACAACTTCGACATCCACCAAGTACTTGACTACTACTAAACAACAATCACTTATCCACATTTAGACAAACATCAAGTAATTAACAAATAAGAAATCCAACAATTACTATGACTCGACCTATAGCATTTAGCACATAGACATTTACAACTAGTAAAACCATATAACACCACATATTATCCGACAAATAGTAATCACCCACTAACGACCACTAAACTCGAATATATTATCGAACCCACAATTAATACCAAAATCATAATTAACCACCAACAATCATTAAACCCGAATATTAACGAGACCACAAATAATTCTGACAATTACAATTAGCAATTGACAATTAACCATTACTAACCCGAACATTTAATCGGACTCACAACTAATCCCGATAATTATAATTAACAACTATATTCTCCGAATTAAATAACGGAAATTAAAACAATATACTCGCAAGTCACATCTAATTTAATTGCAACAATTAAATAATTAAAATTAAAATACAAGATATACACGCGAATACACGTCATCTTAATTATACCTTCCCGGTGACCACCATTGCACATCTCCACCATTGTCTCCTCTCTTTCTCTCTCTCCACACAAACCGCACAGCCTCTCCCCTTCTCTTTCTTCCTCTCCTCCCACTGCGGCTACTGTCTCGCGCGACTACGGAACCCACTGGCCACCACCGTGGCATCGCCGCTGCTGCTACACCCCCACGAACGCAACCCACACCCCCACACAGCACGCACACACACAGAGATATACACACACCACATGATTATATATATATATATATATATATATATATATATATATATATGTATAAGTTTCAATTGATTCAATTTCAAAACCCCCAAATCTCTTTTCTCCTTCTCTCTCTTCCCGAGTCTCTCTCTCCCCGCTGTGTTGTTGTGTGGCTACTGTGTGTATGTAGTCGTGTGTGTATATTTGTGTTATGCTGTGTTTTTAACCCTAATGGGCTTGGCCCAATAACATTTAAAATTAATACAATTAAGCACTACATACCTTAAATAATATTTAAACTAATAACTCTATTTTGTAAAAATAAAATTTCTAGCATAATTAAATACTAGAATATTTTTAAAGATTTTCGGAGAAAGAAATAGAATTAAATCTAAATTTTGTAAATTGATAAGCATTTTACAAATATTAATAATTTATAAAAACCATTCGTAAATATAATAATTGTGATTCATAAATCACAATTTACAGGGCTTTATAAAATACTAAAAACACTATTGTTTTAGTAAAATCTCAAATTCTCGATTTTAGATATTAATCGAGTAATTTCTGTAAATCCCCAAATAATTACAAATAATCATTTACCACATATTTTAAAATCTCCAAATTATTCAGCAATTTAAAATAAAGTCCTTACTAAATAAATCCACACTTCAAAATTAAACCCTTTGCCCAAATAAACCATTGACTTGAGATATTTACCCGATCGATAAAATTTTAAAAGGAACCCGATTACACTGAACTGGAAAATAATTAAATATTCACTTTTGAAATCCCTTGAACTGGAATAATGAACAATAAAATGAATAAAATAAAATAAAATAAAATAAATAGTCCTCCTCCTTTAGGAAAATCATTATTATCCTTAAAATAATAATAAAATCATTCTCTAAAAATTCGGGTTATTATAGTCTACCCTCCTTAAAAGGATTTCGTCCACGGAATCAGCTAAGGCCTCTATTGGGATTCCTTAACTCCTTCACCCTCAGCACTTATTCTGCAATACCGGAGATAGTGTCCCTTCGTAGACAACTTCACCAAAATCTCAAACAAACTATGGTGTCTCTATTGGACACCATTGTCATTGGAGTTTCACAACACATCGCCATTTCTATTTCCTTTCAAATATGGCTTAATCAAGTTTCCATTAACATAATAACCTTGAGAGAGAGTTCACTGATTCCATTAACATAACACTCTTGAGAGAGAGATTGCACTTATTTCATTAATCATAACATCCATGAGAGAGAGCGACTAATTATATCGATACGCCACTGATAGTATATTCGTTTTGGGATTCGCTCATGCTCTTGGCGATTCCGCTCGAATCTAATTTCTATCAGCGAATTTTGACTTGGCCAACCTGGTTGGCATCCCCTTGAAATTCATTAGACATAGCAAGAATCATGGAGCTTTGAAAAGCTAGCTGCCATATCAAGACAAATGTCACCCACTGGTGATCATAGGAATTATGAGTTTCAAAATAAACCTTATTTCGCTACACCAAATATGGCCCATTGCAACCCCAAAAAAGTGTATTATTAGGCCCCAAAAGTGTTACAATAGATGTTTATGTAACGCTTTTGCTAAAACTCGGCGTTGCATTTGCCGGCGTTACCTATGCCTTCTATAGCAACACTTTTCGAACTTATTGCAACACTTTTGAAAGTATTACAATAAGAGTTTGTTGTAGTTTATTTTAACATTTTTACATGTTTTAGCAACATTTTTAATGTTTTACATGTTTTAATGTGTTTATAAATATATACCATATACATCAAGAGGTATAATCATAAAAATATTACCGCCCATCGACAGTATTATAAGTCATGGGGTTTGATGATTGCACGAGCAAGATTTAATATTGTTGGCAAAACCAGGAATATAATGATTTGGAAGAAGAAGCACAAGGTTGGAAAACTCCCAAGTATGGATTGAAAACTTATTCAGCACATATCATATATTTCAAATTAGATATACTCTGAATGATAGAGTATGCATAATTAAACTTGCCTCTGGTCCTTAGCAGAGAATAGAAAACCGTGAATAAATCCTTCGCACCTCGTCCGAGCAATTCCATGGAGGTAATTTACCTTTCTTCATACGACGCCTCGATCCTTCCTTTTTGATGCACGTCGCTCCAACTTGATTATGCCCTAATGGTACTATAATGGTTATAAGTACGTGTTAATCTAACCTCGTATCTCGAGTAGACACAACTCAGAATTACCACTAGGTCACATAAAGTCAAACTATAGTTGTCCTCCCTATAGTTGATTACTCTAATACCACTTAATGCACATAATACATTTAGTAATAGCAAACAACACGGGAAGAGTCCCCTTTTTATGAAGTGGACATTTCCTAGTACTAAACACATTACAACACTACAACACTTAACCAAACTCCATTTAACATTTTCAACCATAACACTAATGACATTCTCTTGTCATAACTCAATTAATAGGTAATCCTCAAAACTAGACCTGGCAATTCGTTCGTTTCGTATACTTTCGTATCGTGTACTTTCGTGTTTCGTGTACGTAATGTCAGATCCAAAACCGACCCGTTAAGGATTCGTTTCATTTCGTGTTTGTGTACCTTCATTTCGTGTACGTTTTGTGTCGTGTTTCGTGTAATTTTTGAATAAAAATAAAAATATTTGAATATTAATTTTTTACTAATCAAGTCTTAATTTTTACTAATTCAATATGTAATAAGGAATGAAGTGTTCTTAAGTCTTGTGAAACTAATATTTGAAACAATTTTGTAGTTATCTTATGTAAAAATTATATAAAAAATATCATTTTAAAATATGTATTCATGTAATTTTAATAAAATTATTTAAATATTTATTTATTTCGTGTATTTTCGTTTCGTGTCGTCTACCCAAGGGTAAACCAAAACCGACACTAAATTCATCCGTGTAATTTCGTGTTCGTGTACCACAAAGGTTCACCCAAACCCGTAATTTTCGTGTCATTTTCGTGTCGTGTATGAAATTGCCGGCTCTACTCAAAACACACTTAATCCTCGAATTATCACATAAATAAACAATTAATCTCCAAGACACAATTAATCCTCGAAACAAATCCCTTGACACGTATATACGTAAACAATTAACACTTGAGCATGCCTTTAGAACATTGAAATCAAATAAGTTAAATTAAAATGCAGGGGATTTTCAGAAAATTTCGGCATGAAATATTCGTAAATAGGACTATTCCCCTGTTTTTCAATTCACAATCCAACTGTGTAACCACCAAGGAAATAAAGTTGCCTCAATTTGCAGTAACATAAAAGTAAATAAGTAAGAAAAGTACCCGTCCAGACATGCGGCACCTAAACACGTAAGAAAGTAAACAAATAGGAAAAGTACCCGCCCAAACATGCGGCACCTCAACATGTAAGGAAAATAAACTAACAATTTATTTTTGTTGTAGACCACATTTGAAAACTATACAACCAGTAAATGTATTCTTATTATAAGAACACTTTCGACATAACCTTTTTATAAAATAGACTATCCCGGGATCACAAACCTTCAATTTCAATCAAAACCATCTCAACATTTATACTAAAATATAGAGTTTAAACAGCTACACATTACTCTTACAACTTCGACATCCACCAAGCACTTGGCTACTACTAAACAACAATCACTTATCCACATATAGACCAACACCAAGTAATTAACAAATAAGACATCCAACAATTACTATTACTCGACATATAGCATCTAGCACATAGACATTTACAACTAATAAAACCATATAACACCACATATTATCGGACAATTAGTAATCACTGTTTGCACTAAATCACGCAAGCGTACGTGGTCACAATCAATATAAGTCAAGTTCGTTTCGGCAGGGATCTGGTTTAGGTTTTAATTCAGTTAATGCACCTATGCAACAATGTATGGTTTTTATTCACTGCTAAGACAATTAACAAATTGGGTTTGATTAACTAAAATTAACTAAGATGCAAATTAACAAACTAAGAATTACTTAACTAATGAGATTAAAATCGAATTTCTTATATGAGAATAAACATGGGATCCTAACTTCATTAAAAACTTCGCTTAGATCTGACGCATTTAATCACTATATGCAATGATTATGAAATCTGATCAGATAACACGAAACAAGTACACGCTACCTGTCAGCATACGTATACCAAACTACCCATACATCCACAAAACAGATAGAAGATGAATAGACACCGATTATACTTAGACCCTATATGTCTATAAAATTTGAAAACATAACGGTTGAAGAACAAGTTATCCATAAAGATCACACAGGGTAGTATAAGTATTCTCATCTTACACTACGAATCACGTTGATAAACAATCATGAACCTATGCTAGCATGTCAAGTTCTAAATTTCAAGATCCACTTTCACTTCACAAGAGATTAATAGATTAGATGTTAGCTACGCATCTAACGATTAAGCATAACCATACGAGGATATCAATATACATCACACACAGATCTTTAAAGCATCAAACTACTAAGCTACATAGATAAATCCGTTAAAATCCCATGATAACGATTAGTTAATAATCGAATCGCTCGTCATCATGGGATCTGATGAAACCATGATAATAAACAAAGTCTGAATAAAAATAATTATGCTAGAGTAATAAGGTTTAGAAAACAAATCCAAAATCTGAAGATCTAAATTATCCCAATAGAAGAAAACAAAAGATGAAGTATATCTAGATCTCCGTTGCTTGTCATGAGCTTCGTAAAATCCTTCTCCAACTTTTCTCCCTTGTTTCTCTGATAAAACGTGATTTTCTTGATGCCTAGATATGTTTATATAGCCCCCATGTCCTGTCCAGCAAGAAATTCTCAAAACAGAGTAAAAATAGAATTCTGCAGTTCGGCACAAAATACGTTTCCTAAACTGATTCTGTTTTGAAGGAAAATTTGTAACTGACTTTTCTTCAGAATTTCTTGGCCGTTCCAGTTGCATTTGGACCTCTGGACCACTTTAGAATGAAAGAGAATTCCGTTAGCTTCGCGTGGACTGTAAGATCGTCCAAAACGGACTTGTAGAACTCAATATATGGCCAAAATAGTGCATCAGCAATCCTGTCAGCATTTCGAGCGCTACCATCGCCCAACACGTGCTGCGAGCGCCCAGCTTCCTGCCCAAGGTTGTAGAAAATTTCGTTGTCTTCGCGTGAGCTATAAGATCGCTGAATTCGGACTTATAGAACTCCAGATATGGCCAAAACAGTGTAGACTGCGCAACCTCCCCGGAAAATCCGAATTTTAATCAATTTAACCTCAAACTCTTAGTTCTGCAAAACTCAATGAAAACACATTAAACACACCACATACTTGAGGTCAATTAATCAATTTAAGCCAATATGAAGCATTCCATATGGATATAAAACCCACTTATCAATCACCCACTAACGACCACTAAGCTCGAGTATATTATCGAACCCACAATTAATACTAAAATCATAATTAACCACCAACAATCATTAAACCCGAATATTAACGAGACCACAAATAATTCCGACAATTACAATTAGCAATTAATAATTAACAATTAACCATTACTAACCTGAACATTTAATCGGACTCACAACTAATCCCGACAATTATAATTAACAACTATACTCTCCGAATTAAATAACGAAAATTAAAACAATATACTCGCAATTCACATCTAATTTAATTGCAACAATTAAATAATTAAAATTAAAATACAAAATATACACGCGAATACGCGCCATCTCAATTATACCTTCCCGGTGACCACCATTGCACATCTCCACCATTGTCTCCTCACTCTCTCTCTCTCTCTCTCTCCACACAACCCGCACAACCTCTCCCCTTCTCTTTCTTCCTCTCCACCCACTGCGGCTGCTATCTCGCGCGATTACGGAACCCACCGGCCACCACCGTAGCATCGCAACCGCTGCTACACCACCACGAACGCAACCCACACCCCCACACAGCACACACACACATAGAGATATACACACACCACACGATTATATATATATATATATATATATATATATATATATATATATATATATATAGGTTTCAATTGATTCAATTTCAAAACACCCAAATCTCTTTTCTCCTTCTCTCTCTTCCCGAGTCTCTCTATCCCCGCTGTGTTGTTGTGCGGCTGCTGTGTGTATGTGTTTTTAACCCTAATGGGCTTGGCCCAATAACATTTAAAATCAATACAATTAAGCACTACATACCTTAAATGATATTTAAACTAATAACTCTAATTTATAAAAATAAAATTTCTAGCATAATTAAATACTTGAATATTTTTAAAGATTTTCGGAGAAAGAAATAGAATTAAATCTAAACTTTCTAAATTGATATGCATTTTACAAATATTAATAATTTATAAAAACAATTCGTAAAAATAATAATCGTGATTCATAAATCACAATTTACAGGGTTTTATAAAATACTAAAAACACTATTGTTTTAGTAAAATCTCAAATTCTTGATTTTAGATATTAATCGAATAATTTCTGTAAATCCCCAAATAATTACAAATCATCATTTACAACAGATTTTAAAATATCCAAATTATTCAGCAATTTAAAATAAAGTCCTTACTAAACAAATCCACACTTCAAAATTAAACCCTTTGCCCAAATAAACCATTGACTTGAGATATTTACCCGATCGATAAAATTTTAAAAAGGAACCCTATTACACTGAACAGGAAAATAATTAAATATTCACTTTTGAAATCCCTTGAACTGGAATAATGAACAATAAAATGAATAAAATAAAATAAAATAAAATAAATGTTTCTCCTCATTTAGGAAAATCATTATTATCCTTAAAATAATAATAAAATCATTCTCTAAAAATCTGGGTTATTACACTAGCTCTGTATCTAACTTTTAAAGAATGCACCATCGCTCTCACTTCAATGAGCAATTAATCTCAAGGAAAGAATGCAATTTCCATCATAGGATAACTTTCCATTTTCATCAAATCATAAATTTCATAAAAACATTTGTTTTCTTAATATCATTCCATTATTAAAACATACTTTCCATAAATCTTTTTTTAAAATCATTTCAGTTGATTGGAGTTTTTTTTCACGACTACGGACAATACGGGTGATCAGCCACGTAAAGTCCCCCAGACCGGACACGAAGTCCCTCTAGACATAAAAATTGGGTTCCCAATTAGGCAACACATTGGCCTATAAAGGTATTGGACTGGTCCCACCAGAACTACAACACAAAATAAAACATGCTGGATTGGCGTCACCCGGCCTCTTACGCCTCCAATATGAAGGATTTCGTGGAAAACATTTTAACGGAATTCCCCCACATCAAATCTTTAAAACTTTTCACTTTCAAGTCCTTTATACTCACTGATAACAGATCAGCCTAGTATAAGGAATTTTAAAAACATCTTTAATTACTTAAGCCATTTTCATTTCCAATTATCAAAGGCTGAGGGTCAAGGAAGCAATTGATATAAGGAATCATAAACAACAAAACAATAAAATTGAACTAAGCAGGGTATAGTTAGCAAAACAGAATCATATATCAACAAGGAAACATTATAAATTAAATAACTGAGCAATTATTTAGAATCTAGAAATGGAACAACAATTATAAAGAAAGTAAGGAATAAAGAAAGTTCGAAGTTCAACAGAAGATTTAAGTCACTGCACTGGATATAACCACTTATTTCAAAGGTTACCAACTGATAAAAATTTTCATGGCTAAATTCGAACTTACATAAAAGATTTGAATAATTTAAAACGAAGATTTAAGAAATTCTCAATTACCCAATGTCTCACTATCAGCTAAGCACTCATAGGCTTCAGCTGCCAAACCGGCATGACAATAATGAGTTTGAATAATTAAGAAGATCTCAATTCATTCTTGGCTTTAACCGTCACTGCGCAACACATGCCTCAACAACAGTATAAACCTCGAATTAGTTTACATAAATTTGAAGGAAAACAAACTTTGAAGAATATTAGCATAGACGAGGAATATTGAAATAAAATGATTTTAAAAGAAATCATCACCTGAACGATAGGTGAGGAGCATAAACAATAATAGAATAATTTGAGAATGTATGTTTATAAATTAACAGAAGAAGAATGTCACTAGAAATAAGAATAAAGAGTATAGGCACGATTCGTCACTGCATAACTCATTTTACGAAGATCCAATTTCAGTTACGAACTTGCTTTTACGGTTTCGAACCACTTTTACGAATTTAACCATAACTCTTAAACCGTAAGTCCATTTCATACGATATTTATATCAAAACGAAGATTATAACATAATCTATCCTATCATGGTAGGATATGAAATTGGACAGTGAGCTATATCTACTGTGATGCTCGGTTTTTAATAGTCTAACAAAAATTCGGCATTACGAAAATCGAACGTTTCTAAAATCGCAACATCAAAACCAAGCCACACCGGGCATCCATACAACTTATACACATGATTTATCATCTCAAAATGTCCAAGAACATGTCACTTCATCATATTGATCATCATGTTATAAAATCAACGATAAGATCATGCTAACATGCATATAATCATACTAATATCATAACTAAGCTTAAATCCATCAAGAACATGCATATACCCAAAGTAAGATCTAGGGTTAATGAGGTTTATACCTTCCTTGGAGAGTGTAAAAGCTCTAATAATCCTTATATAGTCCTTTTATAGCCTTAAGATAGCTTGAATCATCCAAATCAATCAAGAAAACAAAGTTAGTTTCTAAGGGTTACTATTCATCATCACTTTTGTAAAACTCATAGAAAATTGAAAAATAAGAGTTTGGCTCTCAAATTTTTACCACATCTTGGGCTCTTCATAAGCTTTGTTTTAAGCTATAGATCATGAGATTTGAAGCTTGGTAGCTATGGTGTTGAACCAGTTTTTCCCGCTGGACAGAAACTGTCAAAAATAGGCAGTTTGGCTTCTTCAACTTTGGGGAGGGATTTAACTAGGCTATACTACTTGTATTGCCATGAAATTTGGTACTAACCTTTCCCATGGAGTGGAGAAGATATGGTTAAAATGTGGTGATTTTATCATGGATAGAAATGGAGATATGAATTTTTCTTTGAACTTGGTTTTGCTAGGCAGTTTTGAAGAAATGGAGAGAATGGGGTTTTGCTTGTGTTTTTGTGTTGTAAATGACTTAATGCATGTAATATATGGATGCATCTTCTCCTTTTTGTGTTGTTGGCAATCTATTGGTCCACATGTTGGCTTCTTATTGGTCCACTTGTTGGCACCACATTAAGCATTCTCTTTTTGGTTAAATGCAACTACATCACTTTGCTTCTAGTTGACTTACATGGAAGTCACTTTGTTTTCCTTTACTTCATCCACTTGCACATGCTTATATCTTGGCTCTCTGCTTGTTTCCTTGTCCGGTTATTACTCCATTTTATTGATCATTCGGAGGAATATCTCAATTGTTTCTAGTTAGGGTTTTACCGGAAACCTTCTTAATATTTCTACTATCATTCTCAATCCTCCTTTATAATTCTTGAATTTAAATTCCTCAAATCTCTTTATTAAATCCTTAATTCCTTCAGTGTCCAGGGAAATCTCGGAGAAAATAAAAGTGCTATTTTTCTGAATCCGATATCGTTTACATACACTTATCTCGCCCCCGAATCCTGAATACGAACTCAGAAATCCGTTCTGAATACTTCTATCCAGCGGCGTCTAATAATATTCCAAATCCCCTAAAAACACTATTCACCACTTATTCTCTTTTATTCCTTATATATTGCAAAAGTGTCCTAATTCTCTTTCGAGCGTTCCTTAACCCTTTTACGGAACCAATGGACTAGTAACAGATATTGATTTGGATGACATGAGAATTATTTCCCTAGGAGATAGATTATTCTAATCTAAGTTGTCAAACCATTGCATTCTGATGACATATAAACACTGGAATCTATATCCATTCAATAGAACTGATAATACCTTGAGGTCGGAATCATGGTTCCTCATTTTGTCAATACTTAATAAAAGTTTTAATTCTACCGAAAATTTGGGGTTTTTACACTAAGCGAAGTATTTAATGAAGTTAGGATCCCATGTTTTCTTTTGCATAAGTAATTCAATTTTAATTCTCAATAGTTAAGTAATTCTTAGTTTTGTTAATTTCCTTTTTAGTTAATTCTAGTTAATCAAAACCAAAAATTTTTTAATTGTCTTAGCAGTGAGTAGAAACCATACATTGTTGCATTGGTGCATTAACTGAATTGAAACCTAAATCAGATCTCTGTGGGAACAAACTTGACTTATTCATATATTACTTGTGACCACGTACACTTGCGTGATTTAGTGCAAACATTAAGTTTCTGATCTTGATGAGTATATGACCTGTACTTATAGATCTCGAGTCATAGATCGTTTTGGCATGAGAATCGAAGCATTCTGACTTACGGTTTAGGAGATATGACCAAAATTGTAAAAGTGGTTCGAAAACGTAAGTGCGAGTTTGTAACTTCAATTGAACTCCCTTAACATAAGTAATTCAGTTAAGAATCTTGATAATTAAATAGTAGAGGTCATAAGGAAGGTGTGGGAGAAGACCTCATGTCAATAGGATAATTTTTCGATTTTATAAAAATGTTTAAGTCCACGGTACGCTAGTGGAATACCCCCTAAACGGATAAAGGATGATAAAATATAACCTTCTCGAGTAAATGGCCGACTTAAAACCTTTATGACTCGAGTACCTACCAAATGTACAGTAAAATTACAAGCCTTAATAACAAGCTAAGTTTCATTGAGTGATGGTGTCAATAAGAGTTATGTTAGAATGTGCCTAATAACCTAGAACGTATAAGAAGATAACCGAGAATCCCTAAACATGTTAACCTGGAACTTGTAGTCATTATATTTAAATGTCTTTGGTATGGTTGTACAAGGATTAGGGAATTAAGTGAGTAAAATGGATAAGGTAATTGTTGTTAGTAATATCATATTATAATGGGACATATTTCTAACAGTGATCCTTTTCATTTTCTAGAGACTCGAAACGAACCTCGGATCGCTTCTACTCGACTTAGAGACCAAGGCAAGAATTCTTATATCTTTACTTTGATACACTATAAGGTTCATGGAAGAATGGTTTTGCTATATATATATATATATATATATATATGTGTGTGTGTGTGTGTGTGTGGTTCTGTGAGTAATATACCGCTAGGGACATGCTTCCCTGATTCCTGCTATTACTCGATATGGACATGGATAGTGCAAGATACTTTATGGACAAAAAGGGTTATGCTATATATATATATATAAAGAAAATTAAAAGTACTATATATGATTTTAAAAGTCAAGGGTTTCTTCATTATACAAGGCTCCCTGGTCAAACTCTTTTAAAACAGATTCTTTGCTGAAATCTTAACTCGGAAGATTATTCAGAATTTATAAAAAGGGTAAAGTGGAAATGGAATAATGGAATTGAAAAAGGGTATCCATCAGAATAAAATGGAACAACAACTTTTATAATGGGGATTCTAACATTTTTGGCTGAGTTGTTAGTGTAGGTGCCCTAGAGGCAATACATTGTTCATTTTGATAAACCTTTATGTCATTTGATTATATAGTAAATGTATTTATTATTACTTTAATAACTGCGATATATTTGTTAGCATAATAAATGTCCTTAGAATCATGATACACATTATACATAGTTTAAGTATACAACTTGAACTAGAGATTATATAATATATCTTATTCTTAAATGTCCATAAGTATTATTAAATAGGACAATAATAATACATAAATAGACTAGTATGTTGTTTGACGGATAACCACATCTCATTGGTTATAAGTATGGAGATACTAAAGTCAATACATAGGTACATGTAGGAGTACATGGTACTGGACAAACTCACAGTGAGATTCTTCATGTTTAATTAAGTCATAAGAATGACTCACAGTGGTAATGATCCTTTGACTTGAGATCATTATATATCTATACGAGGATTAATATACTTTGACAACATTAAAAGTTACCTTTGACCGGGTGATGATAAAAGTGGACATCGGGTATATCATGAGTCGTATGAGAAATATGAATGATAGATAAAGGATTTAACCCTCCTATAATTAGGAGAGATATTATTGGCCTCTTGATTGAGTGAGACTATAAAATGCATGACCGTGCTCAAATAATGATTTGTTTATAATAGTCTACTCATGGATCAAGTAAACCTGGATTAAATGTTGAAGAGGATGACTAAATACATGCCTCGAGTTTAATCTAAATATTTGGTTAAAGGGATTATATTACACGGAAACATTAGTCACAAAAAGGTTTAAATTGAATCACGATTTAATTATTATTTAATTGGGTAGCAATGATGTATTACTAGATGCCGCTCATTGTTTATAATTTTATTGAAGAATAAAATTATTGCCAATTAAATAATAACCTATAGGGTCACACACATAGAACATTTAAAGGAAGAATTAATTTAAATTATGAATTTAAATTAATTAATGATAAGTTAGATTTTATTATATTAATTAAGTGGGACTTAATTAAGCTATAATAAAATGCAAATATATATGAGATATGATTTTCTGATTTTTGATAATTGAGTATGACTTAATTATTTTTTATTTGAATAATAGGATTTTATTCTATTATTTAATAAATCAAATTTGGGCTAGGTTTTGACTTGGGCTTTTTGTTTTACACTATCATATTTATATATATATACATAATGATAGTGAAGGAAGGATATAGTTTTTGTACGACAAAAACACAGCCTTGGCCGCATAAACCAGAAACCCTAAACCTAAATCTCATACTTAACATTGGAGGCTAGTACCTCCCTTCCAAACAAGATCGCTAGACGCTCTTGAAGGTGTTCGTGTGGATACCATAGCGGAGGTTTCGAATAGAGGAACGCTCAGTCATTCAAAGAAAGCTTGCATCTCCATTGTTATAAACGTAAAGCTTCATACAAGGTAAACGTTCTTACTACCATGATTATCCGAATAATTATACATGGATCCGGGCTTGGTTTCGATTTATTTTTACTGTTTTCGCTACACATTGTTAATCGGAACCAACAATGGTATCAGAGCTGCTTGTATAATAGGATAATCTGGTTATGATTGATGTATACGATACATGTTTCATATGCTATCTGTTTACCAGAATTTTTCTGAAACCTGCGATTTTGTATGCTTCTGTGCTCTTGGCTTCGCTGCGTCAATCTGATCTGCTATGCTTTAATAAGATTAAATCGTGATCTGAACATCTAAGAAACCAGTTACAGTTGATTATCATGATTAGAAGTGCAGATATATCAGTTCATGCATATATATATACATATGTGTTCATACAAACATGCTACTAGGTTTAGATTTTAATCGTTCCAGCTATGATATATGATTGTGTTATTACTGCATAGGTAATCGTAGGTCTGTATTAAAAGTTTGGAAACAAAATCACAGTTAATATGAAGAACACGATCAAACTGGTATTTTCTGTATGAATATGTATTGTAGATACGCATACGAAGGATGCGTATCTGCTAGGGTTACAGTTATGTGCGCATACGTAGGATGCATATCTGCTAGGTTTATAGTTTATGTCATGTGCGCATACGAAGGATGCGTATCTGCTGGGTTACAGTTTATGTTCCTGCTAGGTTTTGCATGCTAGGTTAAATTACATACGTTAATGCTTAACTTGGAGTATGCAAAATTTTATTAATTAGTAATTTCGATTACTATGTTAACATTTAATTAAAGTGTGTTAATTTTATTATTTATGATTTGATCATATTAATTTTTGTTGTATAAAATTGTGATTATACAATATGTGATGCTTTTAATTGCTATGTGAGCATGATGCATGGTTATGGCCCCTTGACCTAGTTTTAATTTATTTTATTATTTCTAATTTATGGTTTGTAATAATTAAATACGACTTGCATATCGTTTTTCTCTTTTGTAATTATTTTATCTCGAATGCAACTCGAGTTCTTTTGTAAAATGTTTCAAAAGGGGAGCTTGGAGGCAATCAAGGCATCTTTGGAAGAAAAGCAGGAGATTTTGTAATAATTAGTTATTACCACCATAGATTGACCTTGATTTTTCCATTAGCTTGGAAAAATCGCTTAGGATTGGGCCATAACCATAGCATATTTATTTATGTGATGCACTTTACATATGATGTATATGTAATAGGATGGAATGCATGTATTAGATACGACACCCATGCCATGCCTGTTTTAATCAAGATAAAATCTGTAGTGATTCAAGATTTTAAAATGAACAAACGATCATGAGATTTTTGTGTTTATGAAACACGGAATTAAATACGAATTTTCAATTATTTCGATATGGGGAGATTTTGTCAAAAACGGGTTTTACCTGTAAGGAAGTTGGGTATTAAGTGAGGCCACTTGTGACTCCTCCAACAACCTGGAAATCAAACTATTGATGAATATTGATTTGAAGTATTTAATTCAAGGAAAAATTGGGAATCTCTTTATGATGGGATCATGGTCGTTTTAATTCTAAACCCCTTAACAAAATATTAAGTTTTAATCGGATGCTTTCCAATGAATGAACACTCATTGAATCCTAGATCGATAAGGGGAATGACTGCCAATGGAAGGGGACTCCTGTCTATCGTGGTGAGATGCGACGAATATAAGCGGTTATATTCGGCCGTTGTGTCATTGGGTCTAATTTAACTGAGTCATCATAATAAGGTGAAAATAAACGGTTATATTCAACTATTATGAACTTAGAAGCATAGAGTTTGGTTCAAAATCTATTAGATAGAGAAGATAAAATGTTGTTCACCAAACTATCCAAGAATTATATATGATATAATTGACAACTGTTGTCTACCTAAATAATCATGTTTTAAGGACTACCAGTGGTTGACTTAGGATATGACGAAATATGGATCTTGGCTCACTAGAAAGATTTATGGGATATTCTTTCCGATTTAATAGTAAGTGTTAGGATCAGGTGCTTACCACTGCGCTAAAAGCCCCGGTGCTTGTAGCAAGGCGCAACCTTATTTCCTTTATCCTTAGCCAGTGCGTAGCACCACGGTCCAATTTAGGGAGATGCTGGCCATGCCACACAATCCCCCCCCCCAACATCTGCCCGCCACTACCCCGTGACAGCACAAATGCCTTCTGCGCTAACACTGCGCCTAATGGGATTCGAACCCGCGACCTAGCTCTGATACCAATTGTATTGTTAGGAATATGTTGTAGTTGATGATAACTTAACATTCAAGCAGAATTGTATAAGTGAAGTTTTGTAACTGTCAACCGATAAGACTTTATAACTCTATTCGTTGACAGGTAGCTCATCAATGGAAATATATATCACCAATGAATACTACCTAATTCTCGGATTATAGAATTAGTTACACATGATATATAAAGAACACAAACATATATATAAAATAAAAACCATATTTACAAGAGTATAGAGTTAAGAACAAAGGCGATGCTCAGAGTTGTGGTAACTACCGGGGTATTAAATTACTCAGTCATACTATGAAACTTTGGGAGAGAGTGGTTGAATGTCGGATTAGAAGAGAAGTTGAAATCTCAGAGAATCAATTTGGTTTTATGCATGGGAGATCGACGATCGAGGCCATCCATCTCGTCAGACGCCTTATGGAGAAGTTCAGGGAGCGGCGCAAAGACCTTCATATGGTGTTTATTGATCTGGAGAAGGCATATGATAGCATCCCCCGTGAAGCTATTTGGAAGAGCCTTCAAGAGAGGAGAGTGGCGCCATCGTACGTAAGGGAGATTCAAGACATGTACTCCCAAGCTTATTCTTACGTCCGGACCCCGGTGGGTGACTCCCGTTTTTTCCCTGTTGAGGTAGGGCTTCATCAGGGGTCGGCCCTTAGTCCTCTTCTGTTTGCTCTTATCCTTGATGTCATGTCACGGGGGATTCAAGATTCCGTCCCTTGGTGCATGCTCTTCGCTGATGATATCGTGTTAGTGGCGGAGTCGAAGGGGGAGGTGAACGAGAAGCTGGAGCTATGGAGATCTACTTTGGAGTCCCAAGGTTTACGTATGAGCCGATCTAAAACCGAGTATTTATGGTGTAACTTCAGTGGTGAGGCCATCGAGGAAGGAGTGGAGGTTAAGATTCAAGATCAGAGCATACCTAGTACGGATAAGTTCAAGTATCTAGGTTCGATCATCCAGAAGGAAGGTGAGGTTGATGACGATGTAAAACACCGTATTAAGGCTGGGTGGCTAAGGTGGAGGGCAGCGTCAGGGGTGATGTGCGACAAGAAGGTTCCTTTGAAGTTGAAAGGTAAATTCTATAGAGCGGCAATTCGGCCTGCGCTTCTCTACGGTTCTGAGTGTTGGGCGATGAAGAAGACCCTCGAAAGCAAGTTAGAAGCGGCCGAAATGAGGATGCTTCGGTGGTCGTGTGGCCGCACGATGTTAGATAGAATCCCGAACGGAGTGTTTAGAAGCGAGCTTGAAGTGGCGCCTCTTTCTGCGAAAGTCAAGGAAGGGAGGTTGAGGTGGTTCGGCCATGTCAGTAGGAGGTTGGCAGAAGCCCCAGTGAGGAGGGTTGAGAGTCTCGAGGTAGTTGGGGTGAGGAGAAGAGGTAGACCGAGGAGGTCGTGGGATGAGCAACTTAAGATGGATCTAAAGGCATTAAACTTGAACGAGACCTTGATAGCTGACAGGTGCTCTTGGAGGCGTCGTATCAGAGTGGTGGATTCCCTTTTAGGGAGCGGGTCTGTGGTAGAGAGCCTCAGAGTGGGGCTGTCTAGGTTAGCTTTATCATAGGAGTTAGAATTTTTCGTTCTTTTTTCTTGTTTTTATTATCATATGTTTACAGGTCCTATCTCTTTGCGGGGTAGATTGGGTATGTGTGTCTCGGTTGTCTTGGTCTGTTGTCGTTGGCTTGTGGTTTTTTATGCAGGGGGTTCGTCAGGAGCTACAATCTCAGGCTGGCAGGGTTTCAGGTCAGGAGTATTTTAATGGAAAGCAGGCGGGTAGGTCCCATGTGGAGAATGCCATGGGCTCAGGTATTGCTATGATCTTTCTCATTACCAATTGTTATTATGTGTATTTTCACATTCCACTTTGGTCGTGCACTCAGCCGAGGGTCTTCACGGAAACAGCCTCCCGGCCTTAAAAAGCAGGGGCATGGTCTGCGTACATCTTACCCTCCCCAGACCCTGCTCTGAGCGGGATATACTGGGTATGTTTGGTTTGGTTTGGTTTATAGTGTTTTTGTTCAGAGTCATGTTGACCATCAATGGATAGGCAGAATAGGGTAGCCAATTGTAAATAAGCTATGCTATGTAATTCTGTCTAAGTGAAAGTGTATCAACGGATAAGAATAGGGCTCTATCAACGGATACAACTCAAATCTACTCTATCAACGGATACAGCTCAAACTACCATCAACGGATAACTGTGCACAACATCAACGGATAATCATTATCACTTTATCCTATGCTAGCTAAGGATTAGCAGTTGATAAGGACAGGTTTGACTGACAGATCACATGGGTTGATAGTAGGTATAAAAAGGTAGTATAGCAGCCATACTTTGGAAACACATAAGAAAGAAGCATTCCATTTACACAATACATACAAGAAGGGTGCAGGGGACATATCTGTTCACAAGGACAACCTTTCGGCTACATGTGGATTTGGAGTGGAGTAGCAAGTCAACTTGAATTAGATTAATATTATTTTATTCCTGTAGTACTTGTAAACTTGGGATATATAACCAAGTGTAGCAACTCTTTAGAGAGTAAGAAAACAGACATATTTGCTTAGGGTTTCTTGAATATCCTTAGAAGCAAAGAGTTGTAAAAACAGAAGCTGTGTACATTTGTATCATAGAGTTTTCTTCAAATAAAAGTCTCCGGTGGTACATTTAACCACCTGATTTTTATGTGTTTGTGAACCATTTCTTATTCAGCAATTATTTCCTTATAGATTTCTATGGTTTTTATCAGAAATTTATAATTATCAAGAATTGTATTCAACCCCCCTTCTACAATTATACAAGTGTGTAATCTGGGAATAACAATTGGTATTAGAGCTAGGTCGCGGGTTCGAATCCCATTAGGCGCAGTGTTAGCGTAGAAGGCATTTGTGTTGTCACGGGGTAGTTGCGGGCAGATGTTGGGGGGGGATTGTGTGGCATGGCCAGCATCTCCCTAAATCGGACCGTGGCGCTACTCACTGGCTAAGGATAAAGGAAATAAGGTTGCGCCTTGCTACAAGCACCGGGGCTTTTAGCGCAGTGGTAAGCGCCTGATCCTAACAATTGGTATCAGAGCAAGCTTCTAATATATTTGAAGTTTAAAGATCAACACACTTCCAACATGTCTAAGAAGGATTATGGAGTGAAGATACCGGTTCTTGATAGAGAAAATTACTTTCACTGGAAAGTAAAAATGCGTCTACATCTCATGTCTATTGATGTAGGATTTGTAGATTGCATTGAGAAGGGTCCTCATGTTCCAATGAAGGCTGCTTCAAGAGTTGGTCTTGCTGCAAATGCACCAGACACTTACATTCCAAAACCTGTTTCTGAGTGGAGTACTGAGGATGTTGCAGAAGTTCACAAAGATAAAAAGACCATGAATATTCTTTTTAATGGTTTAGAAACAGACATGGTTGACAATGTTATCAACTGTACTACCGCCAAGGAAGTATGGGACATTGTTCAAACCCTTTGTGAAGGTACAGAACAGGTAAGGGAAAACAAGATGCAGCTACTGATCCAACAGTATGAGCACTTCCATTTCAAGAATGGAGAGACATTGAATGACACATTTAGTAGATTTCAAAAGCTACTGAATGGCTTGAAACTGTATGGAAGAATCTACCAAGTGAAAGATTCTAATCTCAAATTTCTGAGATCACTGCATAAAGAGTGGAAGCCTATGACTGTTTCTCTAAGAAACACTCAAGAGTACAAGTCATTTACTCTTGAAAGGCTCTATGGAACTTTAAAGACATATGAACTAGAAATGGAGCAGGATGAAGAAATTAAGAAGGCCTAAAAGAAAAGTGGGTCAGTTGCACTTGTTGCCAACTTGGAGCAGAAGGAGGAGAAGAGGACTGAAGCTGCTAAATCTACACCAAACAGGGAGGTTTGTGAAGGTAGAGCAGAATCAAGCAAAAGCAAGGAAAAGGTGTCTGAAGAAATGAGTGTCCTTCAGCAGGATGAATTGGATGAGATAGATGAGCATTTAGCCTTTCTATCTAGGAGATTCTCTAAGCTAAAATTCAGAAGAAACTCTGGGGTGGCCAAGCCATTTAACAAGGATTTTTCTACAAGCAACTATGTGGATAAATCCAAAATTAAATGCTATAATTGTGGAATTGCTGGTCACATGATAAGTGAATGTAGGAAGCCTATATCAGAGAACAAGGGAAAGCCAACTGAAACTGTTGACTACAAGAAGAAATATTTTGATCTTCTGAGACAGAAAGGAAAGGCATTCATGACCCAAGAGTATGACTGGGCTGCTGATGGAAATCATTCTGATGATGATGCTGAGTTTGTCAACCTTGCATTAATGGCTGATTCTGAGCAGGAAGCAAGTTCATCTAGCAATCAGGTATTTTCTACTAATCTCTCTGAGCTCACCAAAGAGGAATGCAATAGTGTTATAGATGAAATGTCTACTGAACTATATCACTTGAATGTTACTCTTAAATCACTTACTAAAGAGAACAATAGGATTAAAGAAACTAATCAGTTCTTAAGTGATAGAAATGCAGTTCTAGAAATTCAATTTCTAGAATTTGAGAAAATGAGAGTTGATTGCAATAATGCTAAAAGTGAACTTGAAGCTGTGTTAAAAAGAGAACTGATTTTAAGAGACCAACTTGAAAAAGAACAAGGGATAATTGCTAAATTTCAAAGTTGTAGGAATATTTCTCAAAACATAATAGAAGTCCAGGGAATAGAATCATTTGTGAGGGATACCTGGACTCAAAAGAAAAAGGAGCTAGAACCTTGCCTTGAGGATCTAGAGACTATTTGTGAATCAACGGATAGTGATCATCCATTGACAGATAAACCATCAACGGATGAGAGGTATCCGTCGACTAGCAAAAAGTCTGTTAGTAAGAAGGAACTCAAGAAACTGAATAATCAGTATGGTCCAGTAGCCAAGAACTTTGTTTCTGGTGAAAGTAGCCAAGCCAAATCAAGTGAGAAGGCTAAGGCAGGTGATTTACTTAACAAAAAGGTTGTTGGTAAATCAGTTAATGAAAAGGTAGAGACTGAGGGTAAAAAGAAAAAGAACAGGAATGGTAAGATAGGCATTAACAAGAAAAACAATTATTCTCTTGACAAGTTTGCTCCTAGGAAAACTTGTGGTAATTGCAATAGTGTCAATCACCTATCTTCTAATTGCAAGTCTGTTAAAAGGACTCCTGTTCATGTACCTCAATCTATGCCAAGTATGCCTGCAATGCCTGTTATGCCTGGTTTGTATCAGAATGCTAGTTTTTCAAATCCATATGTGAACATGCCATATGTGCCTAATCCTTATTTTCTATCTGTGAATATGCCACAAATGTCATGGAGCATTCCTAGCATGGATAATATGTATGCCAATTTTCCACAAATGCATGCATCAAATATTTATGCAAATGAGCATCTGTCAAAACCTATCACTCAAGCATCTACACCCAAAGTGAAGATTGCTAAGAGTGTAAAACCAAAGGCTAACAAGAAAGGACCCAAGGAAACTTGGGTACCAAAATCAACTTGATTTGTATTTTGGAATGTGTGCAGGGAAATAAGAGGAATCTATGGTACCTAGACAGTGGATGTTCTAGGCATATGACAGGAGATTCAACCCTGCTCACAGAGTTCAAGGAGGAAGCTGGCCCTAGAATTACCTTTGGAGATGACAGCAAAGGATATACTAAGGGATATGGCTTGATTACAAAGGACAATGTCATCATTGAAGAAGTGGCTCTAGTTGAAGGTTTGAAGCACAATTTGCTGAGTGTCAGTCAGATTTGTGACAAAGACTATGAAGCAAAGTTCACTAAAGAAGCCTGTGTTGTTTCTACCAAGGAAAACAACAATGTGGTTCTGACAGGCTTTAGAAAAGGAAATGTTTACATAGCTGATTTCAACTCAGTATGCTCAGAATCCATTACTTGTCTCTTCAGCAAAGCAAGCAAGGATGAGAGTTGGCTATGGCATAAAAAGCTGTCTCATTTGAATTTTAAAGTTATGAATGATTTGGTAAGAAAGGATCTTGCTAGAGGAATCCCTCAATTGGAGTTCATCAAGGATGGATTGTGTGATGCCTGCCAATTAGGGAAGCAAAAGAAATCATCCTTCAAGAGCAAGACAGAGTCATCCATTGTGAAGCCCCTTCAATTGCTGCATATGGACTTATTTGGTCCAGTAAATGTCATGTCCATTTCAAAGAAGAAATACTGCCTGGTGATTGTAGATGATTTTTCTAAGTTTACATGGACCTTCTTTCTGCACTCCAAAGATTGTTCAAGTGAAATCATCATCAATCATCTCAGACTAGTAAACAATGGTTCTGAAGTAAAGGTACAAAGAATCAGGAGTGACAATGGCACTGAATTCAAAAATTCCACAATGAAGATCTTCTGTGAAGAGAATGGAATTGTCCATGAGTTTTCTGCTGCTAGAACACCTCAACAAAATGGGGTTGTTGAAAGGAAAAATAGAACTCTCATTGAAGCAGCTAGAACAATGTTAAGTGAATCAAGATTGCCAACGTATTTCTGGGCTGAAGCTGTCAACTCTGCCTGCTTCACTCAGAATATTTCCTTGATCAATCAAGCTAGAGGAATGACTCCTTATCAGTTATTCACCAACAAGAAACCAACGTTAGCTTTTCTTCATGTCTTTGGATGTAAGTGTTTTGTGCTAAGAAATCATGGAGATAACTTGGGCAAATTTGAAGCAAAGGCAGATGAAGCTATCTTTGTTGGATATGCAGCAGGGAAAGCCTATAGAGTCTACAATCTAAGAACCAACATTGTTATGGAATCTGTACATGTTGTGTTTGATGATCAAAAGATTCTAGGTCTAAATGATGAAGGCTTCCATGAAAAGTTGAGATTTGAAAATGGGTAGAAGGAAGAATGTACATTGATGATGATGAGGAAAATGAAGATCATGGCCTTGGAAATTCACCTAGAGTTGTTGGTCCAACTAGAAGTGATGCTAACACTGGAAATGAAGCATTCGTTGACAGTCATACTAGATCATCAGATGCATCCATTGACAGGCATTCTCATGTATCCGTCGACAGGCAAAATGGAGCATCCATTGATAGACAAAATGATGCATCCATTGACAGTCAACTTCATAACTCCTCAAGGACAACAAACTCAGGGGGAGTTTCTCAAAGTCAAAACTCAATGATCAATCAACAAGATCATGCTCACTTAGATGAAGCAACCTCGTATAGATCAAACCTTCCACCTTCAAGAAAATGGACCAGAGATCATCCTTTTGAATTAATCATTGGTGACTCAAACTCAAGAGTCCAAACTAGGAGGGCCACACAAGAAGAATGCCTATACAGTAGTTTCCTGTCTCAAGAGGAACCTAAGAAAGTGGAATTTGCCCTTCTAGATCCAGATTGGGTCTTAGCAATGCAAGAAGAGCTAAACCAATTTGAGAGAAATAAAGTATGGAAGCTTGTGCCCAAACCTGATGATAGAGGTATCATAGGTACCAAATGGGTTCTCAAGAATAAGACTGATGAAAATGGCATAATTGTGAGGAATAAAGCTAGATTAGTGGCAAAGGGCTATTCTCAAGAAGAATGAATAGATTTTGATGAAACTTTTGCTCCAGTGGCAAGACTTAAGGCAATTAGAATTTTCCTAGCCTATGCAGCACATGCCAATTTCAAAGTCTATCAGATGGATGTCAAAAGTGCCTTTCTAAATGGGGAACTGGAAGAAGAGGTATATGTCCATCAACCTCCTGGATTTGAAGATCCAGAATTTCCAGATTATGTATATCTTCTCTTGAAAGCACTTTATGGTTTGAAGCAAGCACCAAGAGCCTGGTATGACACTTTATCTCAATTTCTTTTGGAGAATCACTTCACTAGAGGTACAGTAGATAAAACCTTATTTCATAGAAATGTCAATGGTTCTTCAATACTTGTTCAAATCTATGTAGATGATATTATTTTTGGGTCTACAGATGAGAAGCTTTGCAAAAGGTTTGCCAAACTTATACAAAGTAGGTATGAAATGAGCATGGTGGGGGAATTAACTTACTTTCTTGGTTTACAAGTAAAGCAAGTCAATGAGGGAATTTTCATAAGTCAAACAAAATATATTTATGATCTTTTAAAGAAATTTGACTTAATGGATTGTGCCTCTGCAAAAACACCTATGGCCACTGCAACTAAGCTTGAGTTGAATACTAAGGAAAAATCTGTGGACATCTCAAGCTATAGAGGCATGGTAGGCTCACTTCTATATCTAACAGCTAGTAGACCTGATATAATGTTTTCCACTTGTCTGTGTGCTAGATTTCAAGCTGGCCCTAGAGAGTCTCACTTAATTGCCATTAAGAGAATTTTCAGGTATCCCAAGGGAACACCAAACCTTGGCATTTGGTACCCAAGAGATTCTGGTTTTGATCTAATTGGCTATTCAGATGCAGACTATGCAGGTTGCAAAATTTATAGGAAAAGTACTACAGGCTCCTGTCAATTTCTAGGGAACAGGCTTGTGTCTTGGTTCAGTAAGAAACAGAACTCAGTCTCCACTTCTACAGCTGAAGCTGAGTACATTGCTGCTGGAAGTTGTTGTGCACAGATTCTTTGGATGAGGAATCAACTTATTGACTATGGTCTAAAAATTGAGAAGATTCCAGTTTTCTGTGACAACACTAGTGCTATTGCCATCACAGAGAATCCAGTGCAACATTCGAGAACCAAGCATATTGACATCAAATACCACTTCATTAGAGAGCATGTGATGAATGGTATAGTAGAAATGCACTTTGTGCCAAGTGAAATGCAGCTTGCAGATATCTTCACCAAGCATCTTGATGAATCCTCATTCACAAGGTTGGTAGGTGAACTAGGTATGCTTAATTTTTCATAATTCCTAGTGATATCTAATCATATTGTATTGTAGCTAGAAATGTGTTTTGATTTACTTGAGAATTAAAAACTCTCAGAAAAACTCTTGGCAGAAATTTTGTTTAAGGCAAAATTTGCTTATCAACGGATATCCTTTTATCTGTTGGTAGTATAAACACATTACTAGATTTTCGTATGTCAACGGATAACAGGTTGTCCAGGTCATCGATGGATAAACTGTTTTCTCAACCGTTCAATCTTTATCCGTTGATATACATATTTCTTTTTATAGCCGTTGGTAAACGTGTATAATTAGTCACGGCTGTACTTCTTTTCTTTTCATTTATTATCTGACATTTACTTTTGTCCAATGGGGTAATTACTTTTAATTATTTCATTTTTAATTCTTGAAAAATATAAAAGGCTGTCTTGTGCTCTCACATCTCACCTTTATTCATTTTCAAGAATCTCATAAGTTAACTGCATCTTCTTCACAAAAACTCTCTCTGCAACAAAAGTTCAAACACTTCAATGGTGCCTATTGTCAAGATGATGTCTTCCACTGGGTTTACCTATGAGAAGAACAATTTCGCAGCCTTTGTTAATACAGCGAACGCTCCAGAAGTATATCACATCATGATGAATTTCGTGAAGAAATGCAAACTGTCATATGCTATGACTACCACCACACCCCTCATTCATGAAGTAATTGAGGAAATGTGGACATCGGCTGAATTTAATGGTACTGATGAAACTATCTCTTTTTCTCTTAAGGGTAAAAATTATGTGGCTAATTCTGATGTCTTTACTGCATGTTTAAAATTACCTGAAAATAATTGTACATCATTTCCAACCGATGCTGAAATAGTTACCATGCTAAACTCAAGTGGATATGCATTTAGTACTGACAATTTAGGCAAAATTATTGTTAGGAAGGGTATGGTTAAAGAGTGGAGTTATCTGTGTGATGCTTTCATTAAAACTTTTTCTGGTAAAATTAGTAATTTTGATGCTGTTACTAAAACCATGCTATTGATGCTTTGTATGCTTTTAATTGATAAATACTTCAACTTTGGCACACTAGTAATGTATGAAATAGCAGCTAAATTGGGTAACAAAGAAACTAGGGGCAAAAATATCTACTTTGCTAGATTTTTTATGCTCTTAGGCCTGCATATGTCAAAGAATGAGCTATCCCTCTCTAACCCGGATAGCAAGTTCAGTTGTTTTGTACAGGAGAAGAGAGTCCTCAGTGACTTGATTCGAATGAATCTGAATGCAGGAGTGCAATTGGTTTATCCACCAATTGTTCAGGTAGCTTCTAATCTTATTACTCCTATCTCTACCCAAATTTCTTTGCCTTCCATTGTCACAATGGAGTCTGTAGTTGTGACCAAACAGGCTCCTACCCAAGTGACTAAATCCAAAGTCTCAAAACCACAATCTAAAAGATAAACCTCAGGTGTCTCTCAAAAGGCACCTGTTGCAAAAACTACCAAAACTCTTGAGGGGAGTGTAAAGGTGGTAGTGAGTGGTGAGGGACAGGGTGAACATCAAAGAATCCCTAAGGATAAGGAAGGTGAGGCAGGTGCAACCAACATTTCAGTCTCTCAAAAGACTGTTAATGAACCTTCAAGCCAAATTCTAGTTACATCCTCTCAACAGGGTGTGACTACTGATTTAAGTTCCATTCCAGGAACACTGCACAAAAGGGCAAGAGACACAGATAGCTCTCACTCAAAAACCTATGGTAGAAGAGTAAAGTCCAAAACCATTGGGGAATCACAGGGTGCACACACAGTACAGCAAACTGTACCTTCTCAAATTTAGTTTGATGTGACTTCAATAAATGTGGAGTCACAGCCCCTTGATCTTAACCTTCAAATCGATACACATTTTAATCCACCATCACCAACTCCATCTCTGGATGTGGATATGATATCTACATCAATTCCTGATTCTCCATCTTTAAAATTCTTGGAGAAGCCCCACTCAACAATTGGTGGTCATCATCTTTTAGATGATTTGTTGGGCCATCAATCTTCCATTCCTGAATTCACAACACTATCTGTGGCCTCTTCCTTAAAATCAATCACCACAGATTCAGTGTTGGTTTTCACTTCAACGGATACTCTTTTTCCTTCATCAACGGATATCCTTCATCCGTTGACAGGTGTTTCTCCATCAACGGATGTGTCTACAACTAATCATCCATTGACAGCAATAACTACTACATCAACGGATACACTTTATCCGTTGACAACTCTCTCTACCACTGCAAAATGTGACATTCCTATGTCAACTGTGGAGGAGTTTGTAGTAGTTGAAACACTTTTAGGAATGAGGGAAGGGAGTGAGAGGCTGCCTTGTGAGCAGGCAAAAGGAGAGAAAAATAATGAGAGGCTGACCATTTCTTCCGATCAGGCAAAAGGAGAGCAAGAGAGTCCCACCTTAGTAGGTGAAGGTAAGGGTGTGAGAGGTGTGAGCCAGGGGGAGTCCCTGATGCAAGAAAAGAGAGATGAGAGGAGAGAAGGGACTACAGGAGAAATAAGGTAGGAAGATTCAGCCATTGCAAGTGAGTTAATGGATGTTAATGAAGCTTCCAAAGAGATGGAATTTTGACAAGAATATCAGTCAATCATTGACTCCATCTCTTTGGATCCTGAAACCTTTACTCATCCTATCTCTGCCTATCAAATCATGGCACAATAGGGCAATGTGGAGGCAGAGGAGGCAATGCACCCTGTCTCCAAGTGCTGGAAGTAAAGAATTTGGCATTGATGACAGTCAAAGTTCAGATGGTGAAGAAATCAATGAGGAAGAGACTCCAGAATGGATGTTTACCAATGCTACTGAACTTGGGGATCTCAATGTGGAAATCATGAAGCAATATCAATCTGCTAAGGCTGAGCACCAAACTGCAGAACCATAGAGAAAGACTGTTCTTGAGCAGGTTATGGCCTCAAGTAAAATTGCAAAAGATGCATTCAGTTATTCAAAGAACACAACAGGAGGAGGTCAAAACTGCAATTAGAGATATGAAAATAGAACTAGATGCCAGGATTGAGGCACTAGCTCCTACTACTACTCAGAAGGTGCTTACTAGCAAACTTCTCAAAGAAGATAGCCTGGCTAAGTCTGTTCAACTTCTTTCCTCCAGAGTGGATAGTATGGAATCTCAAATGCAAACTATCATTGCCAATCAATCAAAACAAACTCAACTACTGGAAATGCTACTTGCAGCTTCATCCCAACCCTTGATGCTAACAAAAAGGGGGAGAAAATGGGAACAAGCAAAAAAGAGGCTGCAACATCATCTGGTCAAATTCAAGCTACCAGTAGTAAGATAGCACAGATTGAGGGGGAGCAACAGCCAATTGTAGTGGTCAATCCAACAGATTTTGAAATAAAGGCTTCCCCTGTGAAGAAACAAGTGGCTTTGCCTGAGATTCAAAGTTTAGAAGAAATCTAAGATGGTGAAAGGCAAGCCAGAATAGAAGCTTTGGAAAAGATCAACAAGGAGACTAGTGAAAGAATTCTAAAGACAGAGAGGATGATCAATGAATCAATTGCATCATCTCTGTTTCTTAATGCTCAATCTTCTGCTCCAACAATATCAACCACAATCATGAAGGTGCTCACTCCAGAGATTGTGGCTCCTACATTCTATAATGCTGAGCCATCACATGTCAAAGAGTTTGAACCAGTCATCAAAACTAGAGCCTACTCACCTCCAAAGGAAAATGGGAAGAACAAGCTTCAATTAGACTACCCATTACCCAAGGATGATAAAGAAAAGCTAATGGGAAAAATAATCATAGAGTTCAAAGAGCAGACAAATAAGAGTGTAAGAGATTGGATGGCTGTAATTATAAGGAATGGAAAAGTATTAAATATATCCAACATCCATCCTAGATTTGTGGAAGCTAAAAGAGAAGAAGTCTCCAGAATCCAAAGGGAAGCTCATCCAAGCACAAAAAATCAATATGAAAACTCAGATGAGAAGCAAGCCAAGCTGGCTCAAGAGTTAATGGATGAGGTAGAGGGTGAAATGAGGGAACCTGAGGAAGTTCCCAAAACCAAACCTAAAAGAAGGAAAGCTAAAACCAAAAGGGTTCTTTCTCCAGAACCCTTTCCAGAAAAAGAAACTACTGGCTCATCAGTATCTATATCTACAACAGTAATCGACCCAACTGTGAACTTTCATGGTGACCCCATAATGCCTAAAGAAGAACCAATGAATTTTGATTCAATTGAAGTTCCTTCATTCTTGCTGAATCCAAAACTGAAGAAAAGGGCTCCAAAGAAGCAACTCTCAAAGGGACCAGTTCAAGTTGCTAGGGTACCTGCTATTGTCAAACAGCCAATCTTGGAAAACAAAGAAGACTTTATCTATCAGGCAGAAATTGAAGAATACTCTGGCATGAATCTATATTTTGATGAATTGTCAGAAGTAAGAGGAATTGAAAAGTACAAGAATCAGCCTGAGAGATTAGTGTTTGTCTACAAGGGAGGAAGTCAGAGGACATGGCCATTGCAGAAGGTTCTTGGAGAGAATTATCATACATTGACCAAAGTGTTCTCAGTATTCAGGAGACACACAGGGTTCTCTGAGACAGCTAGAAGGGAGATAATTAGCAGAATAGAAGAAATAATGAGAGAATGGAACTCACCCTCAAGTCTACCAAAGAAAATGAAGATCCCACATAATGGACAGAAAATCCACATTCAACCCTTTTGGATGATGGAGTTCAGGGATGAAGAGGGCACTAAGAGATTCTTCAGGTTAGGAGACCAACTGTCAAAGGCTAGTTCTGATTACCTAAGATGGTTACAACTAAAGCTAAATCCAAAAGTTGTTGAAGAAGATACCTTCTATAGGCAACTTCAAGTGCAAATTGAGTCCAACTCTGCCAAGGAAGGAAAGTCAAGGGTGCAGCCAACCAGAGAGAGGAAACATCATTAATCTGCTCAATCTAAAGGAGCACATCTCTGATAAGTGTCTTAAAGCTTTCTGTTTTTAATTTTTGTAACTTAATACAATTTTTGCATACTGTAGTGTATATATCTTTAGGAATGTTTTGTTATCATCAAGGTTCTGAATTTATGCTTTATTGCCATCAAGTATAAATTGGGGGAGATTGTTAGGAATATGTTGTAGTTGATGATAACTTAACATTCAAGCAAAATTGTATAAGTCAAGTTTTGTAACTGTCAACGGATAAGACTTTATAACTCTATTCGTTGACAGGTAGCTCATCAACGGATGAGGTTTTGTAGCATACTACAATATCTCTATTTATCAGTTGATAGTGTTTTTGTTCAGAGTCATGTTGACCATCAATGGATAGGCAGAATAGGGTAGCCAATTGTAAATAAGCTATGCTATGTAATTCTGTCTAAGTGAAAGTGTATCAACGGATAAGAACAAGGCTCTATCAACGGAAACAACTCAAATCTACTCTATCAACGGATACAGCTCAAACTACCATCAACGGATAACTGTGCACAACATCAACGGATAATCATTATCACTTTATCCTATGCTAGCTAAGGATTAGCAGTTGATAAGGACAGGTTTGACTGACAGATCACATGGGTTGATAGTAGGTATAAAAAGGCAGTATGGTGGCCATACTTTGGAAACAGAGAAGAAAGAAGCATTCCATTTACACAGTACATACAAGAAGGGTGCAGGGGACATATATGTTCACAAGGACAACCTTTCGGCTACATGTGGATTTGGAGTGGAGTAGCAAGTCAACTTGAATTAGATTAATATTATCTTATTCCTGTAGTACTTGTAAACTTGGGATATATAACCAAGTGTAGCAACTCTTTAGAGAGTAAGAAAAGAGACATATTTGCTTAGGATTTCTTGAATATCCTTAGAAGCAAAGAGTTGTAAAAACAGAAGCTGTGTACATTTGTATCACAGAGTTTTCTTCAAATAAAAGTCTCAGGTGGTACATTTAACCACCTGATTTTTATGTGTTTATGAACCATTTCTTATTCAGCAATTATTTCCTTATAGATTTCTGTGGTTTTTATCAGAAATTTATAATTATCAAGAATTGTATTCAACCCCCCCTTCTACAATTATACAAGTGTGTAATCTGGGAATAACAGTAAGGGCTATTAATTTGATAAAAATAGTGGGAGATATATTATGAATATGTCATAATCACTTGAACATAATTATTGTAACAATTTAACTTTTCTTATGCATTTTATCATTGTAGAAAAACAAATGACACAAAACACAAACAACACTTTCTCTGTGCGATCAGTCCTTGAGAAGGACAAGCTGACAGGATCAAACTTCCTTGACTGGTCTAGGAATTTGAGAATTGTTCTCATGCAGGAAAAGAAATCTTATGTGATTGATATTCCTCCACCGGCAGCCCCTGCTGCCAATGCCACTCTTGCTCAACAAAATGCTTATCAGAAGCATATTGATGATGCGACTGATATGGCTTGTCTTATGCTTGCCACTATGGATGCTGAGCTTCAGAAGCAGCATTTTTATATGAATGCTTATACTATGTTTGAACATCTTTCAACGATGTTTCAATCACAGGCTCGTGTGGAAAAGTTCAACACGAGCAAAGCACTCTTCTCGTGCAAGCAGGGCAATGGACCAGTCAGACCACATGTTCTAAAGATGATTGGGTATTTTGATTACCTTGCTCGTTTGGGTTTCCCGCTTCAGCGAGAGGCTCAAGTCGATATAATCTTGCAATCTTTGAACAGCGACTATACTCAGTTCATTATGAATTTTAATATGACTGAGCAAGAAAAGACTCCTATGGAATTGCTGGCCATGCTGAGGACCACTGAAGCAAATATGGTCAAGGCACCTGAGAAAGCTCCCATAATGATGGTGGGCAAGAAAGGTGCTAAGGGAAAGGGGAAATGGAAGGGCAAGAAAAAGGTTACATCAAAAGATCTTGGTCTTTCTAAGCCCTCTTTCAAAAAGGCTAAAAAGCCGAAGGGAGATGTCGCAAAGGCTGACAAAGGTGATTGTCACTATTGCCACAAGCCTGGTCACCTGGAAGAGAAACTGTCCAGCTTATTTGGAGGATCTGAAGAAAATGAAGGGTGTTCAGATTTCTGGATCAGGTATTTATGTTTTAGAAGTCAATCTGTCTATTTCTACATCTTAGGTATTGGATACTGGATGTGCTTCTCACATTTGTATAAATGTACAGGAACTGCAGAGAAGTAGGACTTTGGCTAAGGGAGAAGTGGACCTACGAGTAGGCAATGGAGCAAGAGTTGCTGCTTTAGTTGTAGGGACTTATTATTTATCTTTGCCCTCTGGGCTTGTTTTAGAACTTGAAGACTATTTTTACATGCCTGCGATTCGCAAAACATAATTTTTGTTTCTTGTTTGGACAAGAAAGGTTTTTCGTTTACAATAAAGAACAACAGTTGCTCTTTTGCTTTGAATGATTTAACCTATGGTGTTGCGCGTTTATTTAATGGTTTATATGTTCTTTATTTAGATAATCCTATCTATAACATAGAAAACAAATGACTTAAAATTAATGACTCAAATCAAACATACCTCTGGCATTGTCGTCTAGGCCATATAAATGAGAAACGCATATCCAAATTACATAAGGATGGATACTTGGATAAGTTTGATTTTGAATCATATGATGAATGCGAATCTTGTTTGCTTGGTAAGATGACTAAAGCCCCTTTCACTGGTAAGGGTCAAAGGGCCACTGAACGTCTGGAGCTAATATATAGTGATGTATGTGGTCCAATGTGTGTGATGGCTAGAGGAGGCTACTAGTACTTCATAACATTTACTGATGATTTCAGTAGATATGGATATGTATATCTTATGAAGAATAAATCCAATTCCTTTGAAAAGTTCAAAGAATACAAGGCTGAAGTAGAGAAGCAAATAGGCGGAGGTGCAAGTATTAAGATCTTACGATCCGATCATGGGGGTGAATACCTAAGCACCGAATTTAAAGAGTATTTAAAAGAGTGTGGTATTGTATCACAACTCACTCCGCCAGGCACACCTCAATGGAATGAAGTTTCAGAGAGGAGAAATCGCACCCTGTTGGACATGGTACGATCGATGATGAGTCATGCAGATCTTCCAATTAGTTTCTGGGGTTATGCTCTAGAAACAACGGCTTTCACACTTAACCGTGTTCCAACTAAAAAGGTTCAAAAGACTCCATATGAGATATGGGAGGAGAAACGGTCAGGTATTAACTTTATGAAAGTTTGGGGATGCAAGGCGTTTGTGAAACGTCAAGTATCTGACAAGCTTGGACCTAAATCCGAAGAGTGCAATTTTGTGGGATACCCTAAAGAAACAAAGGCGTAATATTTTTATAGTCCCCCTGAGCAGAAAGTGTTTATTGCTCGAGATGCTGTCTTCATGGAAAGAGATTTTGTTTCCAAAAGAAACAGTGGGAGAACTATAGATCTCGATGAAGATCGAGAACCGCAAAATAACACTGAACCTAAAGTGGAACAAGAGCAGGAAAATTATAATGCTCAACAAACACAGGCTGTTCGTAGAACTGGTAGAATTCGCCATGATCCAGAGAGATATGGTTTTCTCTTAACTCAATGTGGTGATTTGATGCTCATAGATGAAGATGAGCCTCTCACATATCAAGATGCTATGAACAGTCCAGACTCTAAGAGATGGCTTGAAGCCATGAAATCCGAGATGGATTCCATGTACAAAAACCAAGTATGGAATTTGGTTGATCCACCTGAAGGGGTAAAACCTGTAGGGTGCAAATGGGTTTTCAAGAAGAAAACTGACATGGATGGAAATGTTCAGACCTATAAAGCGAGGCTGGTTGCAAAAGGTTTCAAACAAATTCATGGTATTGACTATGATGAAACTTTCTCACCAGTGGCTATGGTCAAATCCATAAGGATTTTTCTTGCCATTGCAGCATTCCATGATTATGAAATCTGGAAAATGGATGTCAAAATAACCTTCCTTAATGGAAGCCTTGAAGAGGATGTGTACATGACACAACCTGAAGGTTTTGTCGATCCAAGGAATGTTGGCAAGGTATGTAAATTACGTCGATCCATTTATGGATTGAAGCAAGCCTCTAGGAGATGGAATATCCGTTTTGATGAAACAGTCAAGGAGTATGGCTTTATTCAAAACGAGGATGAACCTTGTGTTTACAAGAAGGTTAGTGGGAGCCATGTGGCATTCATAGTACTATATGTTGATGATATACTACTAATGGGGAATGACATACCTTCTCTAAAGGCAGTTAAGACTTGGTTAGGGAGCAATTTCTCTATGAAAGACTTAGGAGAGGCAACCTACATTCTAGGAATGAGGATCTATAGAGATAGATTTAAAAGGATGATCGGTCTAAGTCAGAGTACATACATTGATAAGGTTTTGCATCGTTTTGGTATGCAAAATGCAAAAAAGGGATATGTCCCCGTGTCTCAAGGGATAACGATCTCTAAAGACCAATGTCCGAAATCATTGGATGAGAAGGACCACATGAGTAGGTTCCATATGCATCAGCAATTGGATCTATCATGTATGCAATGGTATGTACTCGCCCAGATGTTTCGTATGCTTTGAGCATGACAAGCAGATACCAGTCTAATCTAGGAGAAGGTCACTGGACGGCAGTCAAGAATATTCTAAAGTACCTGAAAAGGACTAAAGATTCATTCTTGGTGTATGGAGGAGAGGAGAAACTGGTTGTAAAAGGTTACACCGATGCAAGTTTCCAAACAGATAGGGATGATACTGTATCACAGTCTGGTTTTGTGTTTTGTCTAAACGGAGGTGCTGTAAGCTGGAAGAGTTCAAAGCAAGAAACAGTAGCTGATTCTACAATGGAGGCTGAGTACATTGCAGCTTGTGAAGCAACTAAGGAGGCTGTTTGGATTCAAAAATTCATTATTGATTTGGAAGTGGTTCCATCGATTGCAGATCCCATTGATTTATACTGCGATAATAATGGGGCCGTTGCACAGGCTAAAGAGCCTAGATCACACTCCCGATCCAAACATATACTCAGGAGATATCACCTCATTCGAGAGATTAATGAAAGGGGTGACATACACATATGTAAAGTGCACACAAATGATAACATTGCAGATCCACTGACCAAAGGCTTGTCGCAGCAGAAGCACGGCTGTCATACTAGTTCCATGGGTATTAGATACATGGGTGATTGGCTCTAGTGCAAGTGGGAGATTGTTAGTGTAGGTGCCCTAGAGGCAATACATTGTTCATTTTGATAAACCTTTATGTCATTTGATTATATAGTAAATGTATTTATTATGACTTTAATAACTGCGATATATTTGTTAGCATAATAAATGTCCTTAGAATCATGATACACATTATATATAGTTTAAGTATACAACTTGAACTAGAGATTATATAATATATCTTATTCTTAAAGGTCCCTAGTCGAGTATTATTAAATAGGACAATAATAATACATAAATAGACTAGTATGTTGTTTGACGGATAACCACATCTCATTGGTTATAAGTATGGAGATACTAAAGTCAATACATAGGTACATGTAGGAGTACATGGTACTGGACAGACTCAAAGTGAGATTCTTCATGTTTAATTAAGTCATAAGAATGACTCCCAGTGGTAATGGTGTAATGATCCTTTGACTTGAGATCATTATATTTCTATACGAGGATTAATATACTTTGACAACATTAAAAGTTAACTTTGACCGGGTGATGATAAAAGTGGACATCGGGTATATCATGAGTCGTATGAGAAATATGAATGATAGATAAAGGATTTAACCCTCCTATAATTAGGAGAGATATTATTGGCCTCTTGATTGAGTGAGACTATAAAATGCATGGCCGTGCTCAAATAATGATTTGTTTATAATAGTCTACTCATGGATCAAGTGAACCTGGATTAAATGTTGAAGAGGATGACTAAATACATGCCTCGAGTTTAATCTATAATATTTGGTTAAAGGGATTATTTTACACGGAAACATTAGTCACAAAAAGGTTTAAATTGAATCACGATTTAATTATTATTTAATTGGGTAGCAATGATGTATTACTAGATGCCGCTCATTGTTTATAATTTTATTGGAGAATAAAATTATTGCCAATTAAATAATAACCTATAGGGTCACACACATAGAACATTTAAAGGAAGAATTAATTTAAATTATGAATTTAAATTAATTAATGATAAGTTAGATTTTATTATATTAATTAAGTGGGACTTAATTAAGCTATAATAAAATGCAAATATATATGAGACATGATTTTCTGATTTTTAATAATTGAGTATGACTTAATTATTATTTATTTGAATAATAGGATTTTATTCTATTATTTAATAAATCAAATTTGGGCTAGGTTTTGACTTGGGCTTTTTGCTTTACACTATCATATATATATATATACATAATGATAGTGAAGGAAGGATATAGTTTTTGTACGACAAAAACACAGCCTTGGCCACATAAACCAGAAACCCTAAACCTAAATCTCATACTTAACATTGGAGGCTAGTACCTCCCTTCCAAACAAGATCGCTAGACGCTCTTGAAGGTATTCGTGTGGATACCATAGCGGAGGTTTCGGATAGAGGAACGCTAAGTGATTCAAAGAAAGCTTGCATCTCCATTGTTATAAACGTAAAGCTTCACACAAGGTAAACCTTCTTACTACCATGATTATCCAAATAATTATACATGGATCCGGGCTTGGTTTCGATTTATTTTTACTGTTTTCGCTACGCATTGTTAATCGGAACCAACATGAGTTTAGTATAGTCCAGTATTCAATACTCTTTCCCGGCCCATGTGTTGCCGAAGGAGGATTGTGGTGAACTTTCCTCAAGGGATGATGATCGGAGTGGATCATTCCTTCTACTAGTAGAAAACAGGGAACAGGTACGAATAGGGTGACTGATCATCGTCCTGACGCATCTGGCTACAGGAAAGATCCCCGAAATTCTTACCAAAAAAAATAAAATTGTTGACAATCATATTATAATGACAACTTGAAAAGAAGGAAATAGCATGGAACAATGGAATGTGTTAAATGATTAGAAGAGAAACTGATATTATATTATTATAAATAAATAAAGTGATTTCATAATGAATGACAAGCAAGTTTATGTTGGTGTATTACTGCGCTAACAAGATTTAGCTACTCATAGTAAAAATCTATTTTATTACCTTGTAACTTCATCTTTTATATTATATTGAAATATTGTTCGGTTTATGGATAACAAATGTTTCTGGGATTGTCATAAATTGATTATATGTTATACTTCTTAATGAATTTAAAACTTTGTCTTGTTGAGCTATCATAGCTCACTCTTGCTTATGTTTACATAACAACTCCATCAGATGCCGCCGATACGTCGCACTACACCCCGAAAGAGGGTAAGGGGAGGGCTATATGATAGAGAGTTATCACCCATCTCTGAGGTAGCTTATCTATATATATATATATTTAGGGTATGAACAAACGTTTGTAAGTTAATTAAGAAGGTTGATGTAATATACTTTTGGTTGTTGATGTGCTTCTTGTAGAAGTATTATTCAGCAACGCTACTTAAATGGTATTCTAGGTTTGTAATAATAACTTTATCTTATCTGTTATTACTGATGGATGTCGTTCTCTGAGCATATGACTGGTGTGTAATGTTATAAATGTGGGGTCAATAGTGTTAGTATAAAATGTTATCTAAATATTCAGATTGCAAAGGGTATAACATGGTTAAATGGAAATTGGACCTTGATAACCTGGATTCCTGACCCCGGATCTAGGGCTATCACACCTACGTACCTTTATATAGGAATCAAGCTCACGTAGTTCTAATTCTAAGCTAATTCTTCTTAACTAGCTGTATGAGGAAATCTAGTTCGTGTTACAAATTCCTTTAGATATTACCACGAACTGGTTGGCTAGGTAGAGTAGATTGAACTCGTATTCGTACTCTACTATGAATCTGTCATCTATTAAAGGTAATCTAGGATAAGCTGTGTCCTAGGATTACGCTCCAATAATAAGTCTGTATCTATCTAGATAGCTTCTAGATCTTTCTGCAGTCTAATCTTAGGAACCTAGTGCTATGGAACCTATATGTCAGGAACTCGAGCTCAGGAACTTATATGTCAGGAACCTGGTGCTCAGGAACCTATGTCACAGAGCTTGTTTCTCAGGAACCTCTCAACAAGCATCCGTACCTGCACAAATAGAAAACTTATTAGGCTGGAGGGCTTCTCTATTGTCTCCATATATTTCTGACTATCTCTACAGCTAATACTAGGCCATCTTGAACTCTTCTATGAGGAGGAACCTGGTCCATTGATGATCTACTCAGCTTCTGGTTCTCCAGGAACGTCTTGATACTTGTAGCTTCTTGACTGTCTTCTCAATTAGTGCTCATTTCTTCATGTTTGGTCTTCATATCTTGTACTGGATCTATCTTCCAGCTCATATGGATTGGACCCTATTGCTTAATGGGCCTAAATCTAGCCCATGGAGATTTTGGGCACAACAACTACCCCCCGGTTCCTTGAAATCATGCAATGTGGAAGGAACCTATTCTGTTTTCTGATCTGGGGTCCAATGTTGAATCATTCTTCTTAAATTACTTTACTTCAATACCATATATCCAAGCCTACATGAGCTAACTCTGCGTAGGAAACATGACATATAATGTAACACCCCCAGATCCGGGGTCAGGGATCTGGTTGTTACGGTCTCAATTTCCATCCACAAAACCAACATAAATTAAATTCCAACCATGTGACCCAAAACAACAATATAAAACACACCCGTTATAGTCCCAGAGATGAAATCAGAGTAATTACCAAATATTATTAATTGCAAGATTGAGTTCTTACAACCCAAAAGATTTACAATTTAACCATTACATACTCTTTGCCATCCATTTGTATATGTCATTTATAAATACATTTGATACTCAAATGCTAACAACTAGCCTACCAATAGCTTCCTCTTCAACAATGGTAGCTAAGACCTCAGCGATTAACCCTTTGACGGCTGCCACCTGCTTGCCCTGCGCGCCTTGTGCGGGTCATCTGATCTAGCTGTTGTTGTGATATAATACATAAAGCAAGGGTGAGCAATAGCCCACCAAAAGGAATATATGACTGAACAATAATATATATATCAAGTCAACAATATCGTTGAAACCATATGCCATGCATTTACGAAGATAGTGCTAGTAAAATGTAAAAGATGACCTTACAAGGTAACCCAAAGTATATTTCTGGGAATATTTGTTATGCCAAAGATCAGCCAGATAGCATCATTTATCATAAAAGAGGAACTTGCAGGAAAGACATTGCAATTCCAGTTTTCTGAACATTTTTCAAACTCCTGCCAACCTGAAAGAAGTCTCTTCGATACGTGTTGCGGGAGCTACCCGTCAACCTGAAAGAAGTCTCTTCGATACGTGTTGCAGGGAATTCCCAATTTGGGAGATGAACTAATACTGGAGTTATCACGCGCCAGCTGTCCCACTCTCCGATGATCAGTCGAAGATGATACAGCCCAATATAGTTTACTACTGGTAGAAGGAAGAACTGACGGATTTACTTGTCTACCGCCCTTAATAGTAACTCCCTGGCCAACGGTTGGGCCTTATGATGGACCGCGCAACTCGGCCTCTTACACACGACTCCTAGTTCAAATAAATCCATGAATCTGAAACGTAAAGCTTGTCCTCCTTTCCCCAAGAGTAATACTTGTTGATAAGACTCCACAAAGTAGTCTTATCTAGCTGAAAAGGAAAATTCCCCAATATTTCCCAAGCTGAAGCTTGTTAATGGATATAAACTTGTTCCAACAATCTTACCCCTCGAATAATGAGGTAGTAACACAAGGATTCAATTGATAAACAACAAGCAAGTTACGAGTGAAAAGAATTGTTTTAAAAGAATTTATGACCGGGAAGTCAAAAAGATAACTAACATTTCTCAAGTAAGGTTCCCTTATAATTTGAAAGATAGATCTAAATGAAGAATAGTATTTTTGAGAACCTTCCTTGATAAAATAATATTAATAATAGGACTCATAGATAATTTACATAATATTCGAAGGTCGAAGATAATATTTGAATGAAGTAAATCATTTTTGAAACGAGTTGGAAGAATTAAATAGAGGTTCCAAAGAATATTATTAAATCAAAAATATTGAAGGAATAGTCTTAATATAAAATACTACTCGGAATGATCCTCGAATAAATATTCACAAATAATATTCATTAAATAATTAATGAATATTTAAGCTAATAATATTAATTAAATAAAACTCGAATGAGTATTCGAAATAATATTTAGATAATGATTAGATGAATATTTGAAATAATATTCAATAAGTAAATAATGAATAAATTCCAAAAGAATATTCGAGATAATATTCGATAAATGTATTAATCTTAAATGAATATTGGAAATAATATTCATTGAATAAATACTGTTCAAATGAATATTTGAAATAATATTTATTGAATAAGTAATGATCAAGTGAATATTCGAAAGTAATATTCCAAATGAATATTTGAAATAATAGTTGATGACTGAATCGACTTTAAATGAATCTTAAAGATAATATTCATTGAATAACAATGGTCAAAATGAATATTCAGAATAATACTCACAAATAATCTCAAGGGAATATTCAAATAATATTCATCAGATAAATTGTGGGAAAAATATTTACTTAAATATTTTCCCCTGAAAATAATCTCGATATATCAAGAATAAATATTTTTCCCTGAAAATAATCTCGATATATCAAGAAATAACGACTCCCGATCTGTATTCGAAGAATGAAATTCAAATGCCCTTCAATTAAGGGTCTTAGCAATATCCGGCTTATGACCGATATATTATCTATCTAGATTATAAGCCAACATTTAGTCAGGGAACAAGTACAACAATATAACTTTAGAGTAGGCATGCATGCTATGGCATATGTATAACAGAAAGCATATATATAGGATTTTGCTCAAATACAAACCACTCTTAAAATACAAACCTACAAACCAACACTAAATTAATTATATTTCATCTATCCAACAAAAAAAAATCTTGCTGTGGAAATGCGAAGCATTTAAGACAGTAAACGGATGAGTTAGGTAGTCATGAGGGCCGAAGGCTCTCGACACACCCGTCAATCGTCTATTGCCTTTACCATTGATTGCCATTCCTTACAACTTTAGAATGATAAAGGCGCGAAGCGCCGTACAAGAAGGTGCAAAGCACCGTTAACCAGTGAAATCCACTACCACGTCATCACGTGAACAGTGATTTTTTTTTTTTGTTGGATAGAGCCAATTATTTTAAACATTTTTTGTATTGGGGTACCCCTAGTTTAGTCATTAGATTAGCTTGAAATATTAGATTTTGCTTGGTTTGTAGGTTTGTATTTTAAGGAGGTTTGTATTGGAGTAGCCCCCTATATATATTCACAACAACAGTTCCAAAGTATTGGAAACTTGCCTGGTAATCCTGTTGGGGTAGTGTGACTCGGGTCAATCCGGTGATCTATAAACAATTAGAACATTTGAGATTTAATCACTTAACGCTTTTAAAAGGCTAAGTATAAACTTGACTTAGGCTAAAACACGTTTTCAAGTTATCTCGTTATGCACTCTTTTTGTATACTCTTTTTATCACCGATACGATCCGACACTTGCTCGATATTAAGACATGTCATTATACTTACACTTGGTATATACTTAAGTCGTATAAGTTCTAAGGTTGGTCATTTACAAACCAAGACTATACCTTGAGTTTTATCGCCCGTTTTCTATGTGATTTACCAAAGTTATAACCAAGTGTACTTTTAAGGGGTTCGTTCGCGCTTAACCTTGATTCGAACATTTTTATAAAATCGGAAAACGATTCGTTTGACATGTGGTTTTCTCTCACACCTTCCTTTTTATCTCTAATATTTAATTACCAAGATTCGCCAATGATTTAGTCAGGTTAAGGGGTTCCAATTTCAGTTACGAACTTTCGTTTACGGTTTCAAACCACTTTTACGATTTTGACAATAACTCCTAAACCGTAAGTCCGTTTGTTTCGATTCTCATGCCAAAACGATCTATGACTCGAGATCTACAAGGGTATGTCATATACTTATCAAGTCCAGATAATTATACGAACTGTTATGCACGGTTCTTAAGGTCTAATGAAAATCGGGCATTACGACGACTATAAATCGAACGTTTCTAAATTTTAAATCATGATCAAACATCAACCAAGCCACACCGGGCATACATACACTACAATCAGTCAACAAATGTCTGATCTCACCATCATATGCATTATATTACTTAGATCAACTAAACCACTAACTAATCATGCTTAATATAACATCATAATCATACTAATCTCAAAACTACCAAGAACATCATAAATCTTAAAACTAGATTGTACCTTCCTTGGTGAGTGTAATAGCCTTGATAAACCTTGTTTAGTCCTTAGAACTCCTTAAATAAGCTTAAACTAACACGAAACATCAAGAATATACTTAGAGATTTTCGGAGTTTCCATAACCCAGCTGAAAGATCATGAAAAACGAGGGCCTTACCGAGCTTTTCTGATCAAGACTTCTAAAGGAGAGTTGTAGAGGATCTTAATACCATTCTAAAAAGCTAAAGAACACCAAGTTTCATTGAGAAACGAAGGAGATATGGATGTTTCAAAATCGTCACAGAAATTGTCAAACAATCTGGATATTTCGGTTTCTTCACTTGGGGAGGAGATTTGACTAGGCTACACTCATTAGATTTCCATGAAATTTTGAGCAAATATTACCCATGGAGTGGAGAATCTATGGTTAAAATTTAGTGATTTTATCATTGATATAAATGGAGATATGAATTTTCTTCCTTGAGGGTGTTCTGTTGGGCAGTTTGTGGAGAATAAGATAAATGGAGTTTCTAACTTGTCTCTTGCTTGGTTGCTTTGAAAATAATGCATAAAGTGAATTGCTATTGATAATATCTCATATAAAAGTTGCTTTAATAAAGGTATGATGCAATGGATGATGTTTTTAGAGAGACATGTGTTGATTTGTTGTGGTAAGATGAGTAGTATAAGCTAAGTACTTGGTTGATTCTCTTATGGTTCTACTTACTCTTGTAACTACATGGTTGCTAGATATTTTCTACTTGCACATGCATGCATCTTACTTTCCTGCTTGTTTCCTTGTCCGGTTATTGCTCAATTTGATTGATCGTTCGTAGGAATATCTCAAGGATTTCTAGTTAGGGTTTTACCGGAAACCTCCTTAACATTTCTACTATCATTCTCAATCCTTCTTTATAAATCTTGAATTTAATTCCTTAAATCCTCTTAATAAATCCTTAAGTCTTTCAGGGTCCAGGGAATTTGATATCGTTTACATACACTTATTTCACCCCTGATCAGGAATACGAACTCAGAAATCCGTTCTGAATAATTCTATATAGCATCGTCTAATAATGTTCCCCATTTCCACCAAAAACACTATTCATCACTTATTCTCTTTTATTCCTTATATATTGTAAAAATGTCCTTGTCCTCTTTTGAGCGTTCCTTAACTCTTTCACGGAACCACTGGACTCATAATAGATATTGATTTGGATGACATAAGAATAACTCTCTTCTTTAGAATTAACACATCTTACTTCCCTAGGAGATAGATTATTTTAATCTAAGTTGTCAACCATTAGCATTCTTCAGGACATATAAACATTGGAATCCATATCCATTCATTGAACCGTTGCTATATCGTAGTCGTAACCACTATTCATTCCTACATTAGTACAAAATAAAAGTTTTAATTCGATCAAAAATCTGGGTTCTTACATATAATATTTCGGCTAGTATAATCTTGGTCAGCTTCCTTTTTACAAAGGAACCTGTTCTTCTGTTAATCTTTACTTCTTTTCTTCAAACTTTAACTCTTGAAATCAACTTTATATCCATATTCAGCTTCCTGCAGAATCTGACTTGCTACTGAATACTTTGGCACGTCTCTTCGAATTTCAGTAATTTTTTGAAATATAGGAAAGGATAACCTTCAGCTATAAATATCTTAGAAGGATAATTCAAAATTTGAATTAACCTTATCTATTACCAAGGCTGGAGTTAATGTAGGTGTTCCCTAGGTTCACACACCTTCTGCGCGTGTACCTATCTGGGTGCTACTCCAATCATCGCCTCCCACGTGTACACGGCTGTTTCTTACATACCTCGACTATATAAACACACGAATTGCTCCAGCTTCATTTTTTACCTTTACCAAATACTTACTAAAACCCTTAGAGAGAGAAAGAAAAGAAATCTGACGATCATCCACTCAATCTAGCTTTCCAGTCACCATATTCTTCAATCTAAGGTACGATTCTGACTCACTTTTCTTTGTTCTTTCTTGTTCTCAATCTTATTTTCTACTATATGCTTGTTTTAATCTTGCATGTCATCTTTTTTGTTGTCTCATCTTTGCTTGAATATATGTATCTTTTTGTTCTTCACATTTTATGTTGCACACACAGGCTTCCACTGTACCTTGCATCTCAATTATCTATTTTTCTATTTTGTGGTCGTATCGTCGTGATTTTGTTGTAACTTTCGATTGTCTGTTCGTCTTCTGCACTTGTATGCTTTAACTCGTACTGTTATTGATGTATATTCTTTTTTTGAGGTCCCTTAAGTTGTTATTAGTTCATAACCACGACTATTTGAGCATCTTCGGACCTTACTCTTTCTATTAGATGTCCTTAAACCTGACCATTTTCCATCTGTCCTTGTAGATGTCTTCTGATTCCACACACTCTGATCACCAATCTTCAGTTCAACCCTTATCTACTATTTCAATAGGCGAGAGAACTAGATCTAGGGTTGTCATCCCTAATATAGATGAGCTTGAAAACATACTCATTAAGCCCCTAGTTTCACCATCTACGAATCCCCTTATTCCAGACTTTGTTGATCTTGGGGACGATTGGTCTTCTGATGAAGAGGGGATATCTAAACCTTTTTGTGAACTTTCTCATGATCCTAGTTTTGATAATGAGATAATTGTGGAAAGAGAATTATATAGGCAGGAGATCGTGCCTTTTTGTGAGAAGACCGATTCCACCATGACTTCTGTGAGATTAGAGAAGCTTTTTGAAGAGTGTCCTCGCACAACTTGTAGCATTGCAATCCCGGAACCTGGTGAGAGAGCTCACAGGTTCGATGTTAAGACCCCTGAGCGTGGGATTCCCAACGCTGTTGTTTCTACCGCCTTTTTTAAAGTAGGTTTCTTCATGCCTATCCACCCTTTTCTAAGGGAGGTATTAGATTTTTATGAACTAGCACCTATGTAACTAACTCCCAACTCCTATCGTTTAGCAATCAGTACCTACATTCTATATGCTAGCAGATTTTCCACTCCCCTAAGTGCTCCAGAGCTTGGTTTCTTCTTCAGGCTTAAGGATACAGGGAGGAGCGTAAGATGTTTTTATTTGTCAGCCTGGCCATGTCATCAAGGCCAATGTATAAAGAATGTGAAACAGAACTTCGAACAGTGGCAAGAATAGTTTGTTTATTGCTTTGACTATCTAAACGTTATATATGAATTTAATCATCGACCACTCATCCCTAAGCAAAACATCTTGACTGGAGTTTGTTTGGAGAGAGAAAGAGAGGTTTTGAAGCTGTCATCCTTCATTAGGGATTGCATGACTATGATGACTCCAGAAAATTTGGCCCCTTTTGGTTTTCTTCCCTCTTTTTCTGGTATAGCTTCACTGTTACTTTTATGCTCTATCTTCAACTTTGCCTTCGTAACTATATCTTTTCCCTTTACGTATAGTTGTCTAATTTTGAACTGTTTGTTTATGCAGGTATGGATCCCAAAATTCCCTCGTTTGTGAAGAGGTTGAAAAATATTGAAGAGGTTTTTAAGACTGAGGACCAAGCTAAGGAGGTTCTGCTTGTAGCAACTCCTATATATTAACCAAGTTTCTACTCCTATATCTGCTCAGATCCAACCATCCAACTCTTCAAAGCGTAAACTTGCTCAGACTACTCTTGATCTATCTGGAAGCTCTCAAACCAGAGCTATGAGGAAGGGTAAAGCTGTGAAGATTGATCATGTTGTTGCTCAAAATCAGTTTAAAGATTTAATCGACACCCATGTCCCTATAGAAGCTATTGTCGGTTGGGAAAAAATGGATTCTTTAGAAGCTCTTCTTGCTATGAGGTTCTCTGCAGCCCAGAATGCCTTTTTCACCCTTAAGTTTTGTTGAGTATGAATATACCAACAAGAAAATACAGAGGGGTGAATGTATTTTCAAACTTTTTCTTTGAATATGTATTTTAAGTAAAGATTGTTTGAGTAGTTGAATCTGATTATGTAGCAAGAGTGTGTGTTCGTGTTCTTCAGAATTTGTAAATGCGGAATATAAATACTAGAACAAGATCACTCACTTTAATCTAATATATTATTAGATAAAGATTTTCTACAAACTGTGAATACAAATGGTAGTATTCTCAGCTTCATTTTCTCAGAGAGATGTGTTGAGAAATCTTCTAAAAACTTAACTGCTAGAGAAGTGAGGTTGTACTCTTATAGAACATGAGTACAACCTACTTACTATGAATAAGGTGACAAACAAAATTACTTTCTAACATGTCTATCCTTTTTTAGTAACATCTAAATGGCTTGAGATTTGACTTTTTTCAACTCTGTTCATATCCACTTCTTTAGCAGCTTGTCTCCTGTCAACAATTCTCTAAGATTCTTGTAGACTTTCCAAAAGCACTTTACAGTACTATGGTCTTGAAAGTGTTTTTGGCTTGCTACAGGTTTCTGACTTGTACAAACTTCAGTATTTTGTCTCCAAGACTGCATTCGAGAAGTAACCAAGTGATTGATTCGAGAACTAGAATTTTCTTATTAGATAACTCTGAGTTCTCGAATATTGTTGAATTGACTTATCGGATCACTTCTCGAATTAGTCTTTTCTCCAAGAATCCTTGAGTTGTCGAATAAAACATTTAACTTATCGAATCCTTGAGGTGTCGAATAACTTCTTGGGTCCTTGAGATATCGAATATAGCTTTGACTTGTTGACTCTTTGAGAACTCGAATGATGCTTTGACTTGTTGACTTCTTGAGTTCTCGAATAGAGTATTAGACATGTCGAATCCCTGAGTTATCAAATGATACTTTGACTTGTTGACTTTCAGAGATATCGATCAGTGTCTTTATAGATATCGAATCCTTGACTTATCGAATGCTAGACTTCTCGAATAGAGCAAAACACTTCTCGAATTAGTACTTAGGCAAATTTTCATTCTTCAAAATCCCACTGTGTTTATTTCTGCAACCTTGTTCTCCAAGCTTGAGGCATGATCTCTTGATCTTCTTTCAAGCATTATTTCATGACTAATTTATACAATTACACAGATAAAACTTTGATGCCTACTACAGGTACTAAAACAAGTAGAAACTCTACAGCTAGATGTTCCCCTAGTTAAAGGGTCATGTAAGTAATGCAAAGCATTACAAACAATTAGGCTTATTATTAGATGTATACAGGCATGACTCTATGACTAAATATCTCCCCCAAATTGTGAGTAAGACCCTTAGTCACAATTCATGTTTGATAATAAGCCTAACATTCATAAAGATAAGACTTGAAAAGTACAGGTATGTAATTTTGATTAAGAATACAAAGAAAAACTTCTATGATATATATGTGAAGTCAAGTGACCAACATTTTCATCTTGCAATAATTTTAATCTTAATATACATACACATACTACTATAGTCAAGCAACTTTTCTTATCAAATATGAAGCCCCAAATAATAAGCCTCATAGTGATATTCTTGTCTCTAAGTTTTGTGTCTAGTGTTTCAGGTGCAAGACAAGTACCAGGTTCAACATGCCATACAGCTGAAGATTGTGAAGGCAAGTGTCCATTTGGGGTTGTAGCCTTTTGCTCTGGTCAAAAGTGTTAGTGCAATTATGTAGAAGAACAGAAAGGAACAATAGCTTCCGATCTGCACCTAAAAATGCCATTGTTGTAAGATGATTATTGTTGTATCATCTGTTAACTCGAATAACTTGTAGAAGGGGGGGTTGAATACAAGTTATATAATCGTGTCTGATTTTTGCTCGAATAAATAAACAAGAACAAACGAATAAAACCAAACTGTTTGTATTAATAAGATCAAATACAAACTCTACCAAAGGTGTACAAATACCTTTAGCAGCTGTAGACAATACAAATCTCTCTCTGTTTGCACTCTCGTATACTTACGATTACAAACCTTACGAACTCGCACACTTTTACAATGATATAGAGAGAGTATTTATAATGCTTCCTATCAACTAATAATAGAAAGTTAATCTATACATGACAATGTTCTGTCGTCTAGTTGATAGTTTCCATCAATAGAAAATTCTTTCCTTCATGATATCTTCTTGCTTGTTCTTCAAAAAAAGATCCTGTTTTATAGCACTTGCCAGTTTCTGTAGCATCCATAATGACATCATCAGTAACACGACTGATATCAGGATTCCATCTTGCATCAGGATCTGACCATCCCATCAGTACTCGATCAGTATTTGACTTGTCGTATCAGGATTCAATCTCAGTTCCTGACATGTAGTACTTGATGCACTGTTCCTGACTTAACTCTACAGATTACTGTCTAACACATATTTCCTATACAAAGTGCTAAATCCTTTATAAGATCAGGATATACAAGAAGTATAAGTAAAATTCTAGTCTTAACATCACAACTCATGAATTATTCCTAACAATCTCCCCCTATTTATGCTTTAAGATCTGAAGCATAAATCTGAGTTGTTGATGTCAAAACATATAACAATACAATCAGAATAGAATTTATGAATTTAAAAAAAATCATGAAGTTAAGTACCTCCCTCTTCAGATGTAGACAAAGTATCTAGTACTTAGAAGAAAGAGTTCAACTATTTGATGCTTCTTTTCCTTTACCACTTCCCTGATAAGATTCACCTCTGTCATTCTTAGTTCTTCTTGTATCTCTCCCAGTCTGCTTATCTCCCCCAGTCTGTTGCCTTTGAACTGTTTTTATCTCCCCCTTTTTGACATCAGCAACATTTATTACAAGAGATTCAGTAACAGAACAAATGAGATTCATCAGAACTGCTTGATTTTCCATAATAGTGACTTGGTTATCTTCAAGGGTTTGAAGTCTTGATTGAATTTCAACTTGAGATTTCTGAATATCTTGTAAAACTTCATAATTGACTTCAATGTTGGAAGTGTTCGGAATATCTTTAGATTCAAGTCTTGTAGAAGAAGTTGCCTGTGTAGAATGATATTCAAGTAATAATACTAGAGTAGAGTGACAAACATCTTCATCTTTCTGATCTGAAGCTGAAATATGATCATTTTGTCCTTCACCAGTATTCTGTGTACTAACATCTACAAATCCTGACTCCTCCTTAGAGTGATCAAATACTGTTGATGTCTCAATTCTAGCTGATATTTGAAGTACATGCAAAGGAATTCTAGGATCATTAGGAATTTCTTCTGGTACAAGTGGTGTAGAAGTTTGTCTTAGCCTTTCACCTCTTCTGTTGATAATTACTGCAAGCCTTTCTTTTTGCATCTGAGCTTTAACTTCTGGCTTTGCATTGTGCTTTACTAAGTCATTCTTCTCATACATCTTGATAAAAGAATAAGTACCAGCATCCATACCAAGATTGTCAGACCAAGATTCAGGAAAAACCTGATCCTAGAAATCAAACGATGGTAGTTTCCTAATTTTCTCTCCCTCACTATGGAGTTGATCATTGTAATAACCCTAACTTTTAGAATGCTACAATGCCTAAATGAATAGTAATTTTGAGGATTTAGGGAAATGGTATGTAAGTACCCTAGATTTGAAATGGAAAATAAATAATCAGGAACCATATTAGTGTTGTACTCTGAAAATGAGTGACTCAAAATGATAATGGATTTCAGAAATTCCTGAATATGGACTTTAAGGATTTTCGATTTCGATTGAGACTCTATTGAATGTGATATTAAGGAGTATAAAAATGTTAAAGGGTTTATATCTTGAGGAAATAGTGAAATTAGGTTAAACCAAGGAGTGATCAAGTCAAGGAAATCCCAAGGGAATTTAGATTGTTCAACGAGTTTAAGAATGCTTGAGAACCCGATAGATAACTGGGAGAGCAATTTCTGAGAAAAAGAGAATATACCAAGGATATTGGATCTAATACCTACTTGGGGATTAGAATCACCCTAACACACTAATATATGATGTGGGAGAGGATATTATATATCCAAGGAATTTACAAAGGAAAAACCACTGAGACGATTACAGAAATCGTTCGATGAATCAGATGACGAAAGAACTTTGCACAAAAGCCCAAGGACATGGGGAGAAGCCCAAATTCAGCCCAAACCAAGTATGGAGATGATATTAAGTGATATTATAGTGTAAGAGAAGGAATCCCATTGGTGCAAACATTAAAACCAAAGTGGAAGAGGAGTAAACTTGTCAAACTTGAGTACTAAGTACCATTTTGCATGGTAAGGTGTTTAGATGACCAACAATTGGCTCTTTCTTATTGGTGGACTTCAAAGACTCTTATTATAAGACTACACAACTGATATATAGGATAGATACAAGGTTAAAAACGTTTTTAAAGGCAAAGAAGCAAGATAAACACAAAGCTCTCCCATCTGCCACACAAGAACCAAGAACAAAGAAAAATTCATATCTCCACTTCTATCCATGATTAAATCCCCAAGTTTTATCCAAAGCTTCTCCACTCCATGTTTAAGGTTCGTTCAAAATTTCATGGCCAACAAAGTAGTATAGCCTAGTCAAATCCATGCTCAAAGTTGGAGAACCCAATCTGTCCAGTTTCTGTCCAGCGGAAAGATGGAGATCAAAACCATAGCTAGGAAGCTTTGTTTTTGGTGATCTATAGCTCCAATCAAATATTATGCATAGTCCAAGATGTGGTAAAAATTTGAGAGCCAAACTCGTAGTTTTCGATTTTCTATGATTTTTACAAAGTGATGGGTGAATAGTAACCTTCAAGAACTAACTTTTGGTTTTATGATTACTTTAGTTTATCCAAGCTACTTTAAGGTTGTTTAAGGACTATCAAAGGCTTATTAAGTGTTGTTCACTCTACAAAGAAGGTATAAAGCTCAAGAACCCTTAGTATTACTTTGAGTTGATGATGGATTATGGTTGGTTAAGTAGTTAAAGTTGTATAAAGTATGAAATCATGATGATATATGTGTTTATAAGTGATTTGATTGAGTATGGAAGTGAGTTGTGCTTGTAACCATGGCTAGGATGATGACCACATGGTGTAGGGAATGATATATGTGTTGGATGATGAGTTGGGAGGTGTGAAAAATTTGGAAAGTATGAAAGTATAGCCGTTATAATGCCCGATTCTCGTTTAAACATAAATTACTTGTTAAAAACAGAGCATCCCAAATCTGTCAATATCAGTAGAGCATAGCCAAGGTTCATGATAGGGTAGATCTTGGTTCATAGATCGTTTTGATATAAAGTACGTCAAAATCTGATGAACGGTTTAGGAGAAAAGTGAGTTTTAGTGAAAGGCGTTCAGAAACCGAGACGGTGCAATTGTGTCAAATTTGAGGCCATAATTACTATACTTAAACACCTTTAAAAATTATGAAATTTTGGGAGGATATTTTAGGGTGAACATAGAGTCATACCCCACTGATCTTGTGTCAAAATTCGAATTTGATATTTTATGAGAAATTTTACAGTAGAGTGTGGTTAATAAGGAATCCTTAAGGGAATGGTGAAAAACACTGAAACTTTTAGAGAGTCTAATAATGGATAAGTTCTTGGAACTTTTGGGTTATTAATGATATGTTAAATATATATTAAGTGTCAAGGGTATTATTATATAAAGGTTAAGTGAGTATGTGACATATAATTCTAACGATGATCCTTTTCGTTTCTATAGATACTCGAGACGAACATCGGATCATACCTCTTGGATCGAGGCAAGATTTCTTTTATCCTTATTTTGATAAACTGTTTATGTTCAAAGGAAATGGTTTTGGTGGATAATATAGGAATCTTATATGATGAGATGATTAGGGATATATTCCCTGTTTACTGAGATTTTTTAATATGGATTATGGATATGGATACGAATATGGATAGAGCGAATATACTTTATGTTTTAAAGGGATATGAAAGAATGGTATCAGTTTTTAAAGGGATATTATGAAAGAAGTCCATATTCTTCTGGAAATGAAAGTTTTGGTACTCTTTCAACTAGAAAATCTAGAACAGGCCTGGATAGTTTCACTTTGACAGAAATAACTCCCATAGCCAGTCTGTATGACAATGTAGTTTCCTATGACGAATCAATATCAAGATCTCTATTGTCAATTGCTGACTTGATTGTAGCTTCATTTGTAGAGACCTGCATGATTTTAGTTGGACTAGACTCTGTGTGTGTAGGTGACAATTGAATCTTTCTCCTTGTTCTCCTAGTATAGTGAGCAAAAAATTTATTTTGAGAAGACTCAAGAGGTGTAAACACAGAATTGATCTTGGGATGAGATCGTTTTTCAATAGACACAGTCTGTTGAGAGACAGTATCCAGTGACTATTTTCCCTTTTTAAGTACTACAGTCTTTTGAGAGACAACAGCCTGGCTATGACTAGGTGCTCCATCTCTTTGTCCTAGCTTAGAAAGTTGAATTGCAGCCTTCAATTCTTCTCTTTCAGCAAGAGATATATTATCATCATCTTAACTAGAACTACTACTACTTGACACAACAAATCTTCTCTTCCTTACAACTGATGCCTTTTGAGAAACACCAGAGGTTGGTTTCATTGAAACAACAGGCTGTGGATCAAAACTTGGTTCTTGAATTGTTTCAGAGACTATAATGTTTTGGGCTACTTGGGTAGACACAGGGGGGTTCTCCTCCAAATGAGATTCCTGAGTCATTTCACCACAAAAGAAAGAAGAATTGTATAGAGTAGGAAGATGAGTTTTAAGAATTACCTGAGCATGATGTGGATAATGAATTGCAGGTATTTCATCTAGATTATTTTCATTGTCCTTCTTTGTAATGTCAGAGAAAATTCTCTTTTGCTGTACATAAGAAGAAACACAATGTTCTCTACCAAATCTAGCTTCAGCATCAGGAATAAAATGATTAATAAACATTTGCATAAATCTATGATAATAAACCATTTTCCTGTCTTGATCTCTTGACCTAAGTTTAATACACATCTGACTTAAGATAATGTGACCAATGCTAATTACTCTGTCATAAAACAAACTATAAGCAATATGTGATGTAACAGAAGTAATTTGCTGAAAAAAACTACATTTACCAGTAAAACATTTAGCAATTTGATCAAAGAAGAAAGACCATTCTTTCCTAAGAAAAGATCTATTTAACTGGCTCATGTTGTCTAGAGGTCCACTATAACCTAGTGCAGACAACATAGTTCTTACATCATCGTCAGATGGTTTACTAGCATAATTCACATTAACAGGTAAGTGAAGTACTGAATTAACAACAGATTCAGTAATGTCATAAGTATCTTGTCCTAAGTGTAGAACAATCTTACCTGATTGACTCTGAGTAGAATCAATTACATCAGCATTCTCCCAAGCTTGTGAAACAACAGCTTGATTTATTTCTGGAGATGTTGTCAATGCATAACGCAAAGGTCCAATAGCCATAAAATGCATTAGATGATGAAAATCAGCTGATACACCTTTCTTGCTGGTGATTGCTGCAACATGATTGTTAGTCATAAAATCAAAGTCACCAAATTTGAAAGCTACTGATTTTGGTAGTCTTCTTTGAGCTGTCATTTTTTTATCTGAAAAGAACTTGAGAAATATTGAAATTGATTAGAGATTTTGAGAACTTAAATGAATGTTTTTGCCTTTGGAAATTCGAATTAGAAGTTAGCAATAAACAATCAGAGTCTCAAAATAAAGATTTATTCAAAAATTCTTCAGACCCACTAACCCACGTTGACACGTAGGTTGACAGGTGTCAGTCCCTGAAAAATGCAGTTTACCCACGATTTTTGGAAAATAAAATCCAAAATTGATTTTAAATAAATAAATCAGGGTAAAATCAAAATAAAATCAATACTGATCAGCTTCGTTTCCTAATGTGACCTTTTTCACCAAGATAATCACAACTCTCAATGTGATTAAAAATAAAAATAAAAATAATCATCAATCCTGATGAAATTTTTCTTATTTTCCTGATCACTATCATCCTGATTCCAGAGATTAAATGGAGTTCCACGTGGCAATTTAAAAAATTATCTTGAAAAGAACATCAATAATCCAAGCAAAAAATATTTTGTTAGAGTGTCAAAATATATTGGAAATATGAGAGGGCCAGTCATACGCATAGATATTTACGCCGATACATTGAACACTTATAATAACTGTTCAGCTTCTCACTTTTTCCTTTATAAACACCTGATGTCTTTTGCCTTTCCTTACTCCATAAACACACAAAACCTCTCTGTAAACACAGAGCTTCCACAAAACACAATGGCCTTTAACCCAATCTTCCGATTCCTCACAGATGATGAACAGATTTTTCATGACCAAAAATTCATAGTTTATCTCTTTGAAGAGATGACTTTTCTCATCGAATTAGACATGGTTGGAGTAGATCCAGATAATGTCCAAAACCTTCTCTTAGAACATCCATTTGTTGGATACAATCTCCCTCTAACCTCCTCAAAACTTGAGGATGAAGAATTTGGTCGAGAGTCTGAGGTTGATCTTGATGGAGATGCTATTCATTCTCCTCAATAAACATGGAGTTGAGTCTGCTGCTCTCATTCAAGTCGCCCAGACAAGTAATCCAGGAGTAGAATTAATTCTTTTCTTAAGGATTATGATGGGTTTTCTATTTATTAATATATATATACTTTCATTGATGCTAGTTTACACAAAAATATATCTTGCTGAGCTATTATAGCTCACTCTTGCTTTTTATTTATATAACAGCTAGGTCAAATGTCGATACTCCGCACTACACCCCACAAGAGGGTAAGGGAAAGACGACCTTTTGAGAGAGTGCTGGCGCCAATCCCTGAGGTAGCTGATAGACAGATGGGTGTTGGTAGACTTATGTGTATTAAGTGTGTAAGTTAAGAAATAAACTTTTGGCTATTGAAATGCTTCCTGTAGAAGCATTATTCAACAATGTTCTTAAGTAAGATTCTGGGTTGTAATAACTGCTAAACTTTAAACTTATGATATTGTGGATGTTGTTCTTTGAGCATATGACTGGTGTGTAATATTATTAAGTGTGGGGTCTATTGTGTGAGTTTCATTGCGCATTTATATTTCAACTGCCAAGAGTATAGTGTTTTTAAATGGAAATTGGTCCGTGACGGCCTGGATTCATGACCCCGGATTTGGGGCTGTCACAATCATCCATACCCTCATTCTCACTTTGACTATCTAAAGTCAACACTCTTTCTACCTCTCCTTTTGCCTGGTCAGGAGCCAGCCTCTCTGTTTGTGGATCTATGTCCATCTTTTCTAGTGTATCACTCAAATTTGGATAAGTGCTCTCATGACCTACAGAAAAACAGGATTTCGAAGAAGTTTTTATACCTGAACTCACATGGAGAGAGGGTTCCTCATCTGGCAAGGGGCTTGAGGTTTTCTCCAAGGAGTGAGCTGCTATAGTCTCTAAACCCTCACAAACATCTTCTTTCCTTCCAAAGACTACAGGCTCCAGTATACCACTTTCAGGTTCTCTACTAGACTCTGATGTCTTCAGTAATACTTCATTAGACACCATAGTTAGTATGTCACCGTCTTTAAGTGTTGGTTGCTGAGACTCACCCTCAAGGTGGATAGACTCTGACTGAACAATGTTTGTTTGATCTTCAGTAAAATCAATCAAAGCCAGTCCTCCCATATTATAGGATTTCTCACTTGCAATTTCAGTCATCACAGAAGACCTTTCAGCATCAGCTATCACAACTCTTGAGTCATCGAACCTCTGATTAGATGGTTCTTGTGTTGCAGTGACTTTGATCTGATCTATCCTACTATTCACCACTGGTGCAATAATATCTTCTGTTGACTGCATTCTTTTATCTACTTCCTCCAGTTGTTCACCTTGAGCTGAAGCATCTTCAATAATGACATCCTTGTCAAATAAATATATATGAAGTGATTGAAGTGCAACATGCTTTGAGAATCCAAATTTCTTGACTAATTGTCTTCTGACAGATACATAGAAATACATCTTCATTAAGTCAAGTCTTTGATGTAGAAGTCCATATTCTTCTGGAAATGAAAGTTTTGGTACTCTTTCAACTAGAAAATCTAGAACAGGCCTGGATAGTTTCACTTTGATAGAAATAACTCCCATAGCCAGTCTGTATGACAATGTAGTTTCCTATGACGAATCAATATCAAGATCTCTATTGTCAATTGCTGACTTGATTGTAGCTTCATTTGTAGAGACCTGCATGATTTTAGTTGGACTAGACTCTGTGTGTGTAGGTGACAATTGAATCTTTCTCCTTGTTCTCCTAGTATAGTGAGCAAAAAATTTATTTTGAGAAGACTCAAGAGGTGTAAACACAGAATTGATCTTGGGATGAGATCGTTTTTCAATAGACACAGTCTGTTGAGAGACAGTATCCAGTGACTATTTTCCCTTTTTAAGTACTACAGTCTTTTGAGAGACAACAGCCTGGCTATGACTAGGTGCTCCATCTCTTTGTCCTAGCTTAGAAAGTTGAATTGCAGCCTTCAATTCTTCTCTTTCAGCAAGAGATATATTATCATCATCTTAACTAGAACTACTACTACTTGACACAACAAATCTTCTCTTCCTTACAACTGATGCCTTTTGAGAAACACCAGAGGTTGGTTTCATTGAAACAACAGGCTGTGGATCAAAACTTGGTTCTTGAATTGTTTCAGAGACTATAATGTTTTGGGCTACTTGGGTAGACACAGGGGGGTTCTCCTCCAAATGAGATTCCTGAGTCATTTCACCACAAAAGAAAGAAGAATTGTATAGAGTAGGAAGATGAGTTTTAAGAATTACCTGAGCATGATGTGGATAATGAATTGCAGGTATTTCATCTAGATTATTTTCATTGTCCTTCTTTGTAATGTCAGAGAAAATTCTCTTTTGCTGTACATAAGAAGAAACACAATGTTCTCTACCAAATCTAGCTTCAGCATCAGGAATAAAATGATTAATAAACATTTGCATAAATCTATGATAATAAACCATTTTCCTGTCTTGATCTCTTGACCTAAGTTTAATACACATCTGACTTAAGATAATGTGACCAATGCTAATTACTCTGTCATAAAACAAACTATAAGCAATATGTGATGTAACAGAAGTAATTTGCTGAAAAAAACTACATTTACCAGTAAAACATTTAGCAATTTGATCAAAGAAGAAAGACCATTCTTTCCTAAGAAAAGATCTATTTAACTGGCTCATGTTGTCTAGAGGTCCACTATAACCTAGTGCAGACAATATAGTTCTTACATCATCGTCAGATGGTTTACTAGCATAATTCACATTAACAGGTAAGTGAAGTACTGAATTAAAAACAGATTCAATAATGTCATAAGTATCTTGTCCTAAGTGTAGAACAATCTTACCTGATTGACTCTGAGTAGAATCAATTACATCAGCATTCTCCCAAGCTTGTGAAACAACAGCTTGATTTATTTCTGGAGATGTTGTCAATGCATAACGCAAAGGTCCAATAGCCATAAAATGCATTAGATGATGAAAATCAGCTGATACACCTTTCTTGCTGGTGATTGCTGCAACATGATTGTTAGTCATAAAATCAAAGTCACTAAATTTGAAAGCTACTGATTTTGGTAGTCTTCTTTGAGCTGTCATTTTTTTATCTGAAAAGAACTTGAGAAATATTGAAATTGATTAGAGATTTTGAGAACTTAAATGAATGTTTTTGCCTTTGGAAATTCGAATTAGAAGTTAGCAATAAACAATCAGAGTCTCAAAATAAAGATTTATTCAAAAATTCTTCAGACCCACTAACCCACGTTGACACGTAGGTTGACAGGTGTCAGTCCCTGAAAAATGCAGTTTACCCACGATTTTTGGAAAATAAAATCCAAAATTGATTTTAAATAAATAAATCAGGGTAAAATCAAAATAAAATCAATACTGATCAGCTTCGTTTCCTAATGTGACCTTTTTCACCAAGATAATCACAACTCTCAATGTGATTAAAAATAAAAATAAAAATAATCATCAATCCTGATGAAATTTTTCTTATTTTCCTGATCACTATCATCCTGATTCCAGAGATTAAATGGAGTTCCACGTGGCAATTTAAAAAATTATCTTGAAAAGAACATCAATAATCCAAGCAAAAAATATTTTGTTAGAGTGTCAAAATATATTGGAAATATGAGAGGGCCAGTCATACGCATAGATATTTACGCCGATACATTGAACACTTATAATAACTGTTCAGCTTCTCACTTTTTCCTTTATAAACACCTGATGTCTTTTGCCTTTCCTTACTCCATAAACACACAAAACCTCTCTGTAAACACAGAGCTTCCACAAAACACAATGGCCTTTAACCCAATCTTCCGATTCCTCACAGATGATGAACAGATTTTTCATGACCAAAAATTCATAGTTTATCTCTTTGAAGAGATGACTTTTCTCATCGAATTAGACATGGTTGGAGTAGATCCAGATAATGTCCAAAACCTTCTCTTAGAACATCCATTTGTTGGATACAATCTCCCTCTAACCTCCTCAAAACTTGAGGATGAAGAATTTGGTCGAGAGTCTGAGGTTGATCTTGATGGAGATGCTATTCATTCTCCTCAATAAACATGGAGTTGAGTCTGCTGCTCTCATTCAAGTCGCCCAGACAAGTAATCCAGGAGTAGAAGTGACTCTTGAGATGCTTCTTGTCCTGAAGTCGATCTTTGAAGACTAAAAACAGTAACAAATTTAGACAAGAATAGGGTTATCAGTAGAATTTAGACAAAAAGATGTTTGTATTTCATTTCCATGTATATAATGCTTTCAATTAATGAAAATACAAGCTTTCTTATTATCTACTTGCCTATTGTTGTTTATTAACTGATCTGAAAAACAATATAAACTATCAGTATGAATGAATTAAAGCTTGCTAGCATAGACTTAACAGAACACAGAATTAGATCACTACATAAAATGTACTTCAGGATTTGAAACAATAAGACACACAAATTTCACAATCCTGATACTGACTATAAAATCCTGATGACGTCAGCATACTGATAGCAATCCTGAGCCTGATAATTAACAATAAGTCTATCATACTGAAATTTATCAAAGTAAAATGTTACAGCTTAAGCAATTATCAATTATGTATAGATCCTGACAAGAATATCAAGTCTATAAGCTGAAAGCAACATACCTTTCTACTTTTGCAGATGTTCCTAACTCACTTACCAACCTAATGAATGTAGCCTCATCAAGTGGTTTAGTTAGAATATCTGCAAGCTGTTTGTCTGTAGGAACAAAATGAAGTTCCACAATACCATTCTTAATATGTTCTCTAATAAAATGATACCTGACATCAATGTGCTTAGTCCTTGAATGTTGAACTGGATTTTCTGCAATTTTGATAGCACTAGTATTATCACAAAACATAGGAATATTACTAAGTGTCATACCATAATCCATCAACTGATTTCTTATCCAAAGGAGTTGTGCCCAACAACTACCTGTTGCTATGTACTCAGCTTCTGCAGTTGAGGTTGAGACAGATTGTTGCTTCTTGCTTGCCCATGAAATCAATCTGTTTCCCAAGAATTGACATGTACCTGTAGTGCTTTTCCTGTCTATTTTACACCCTGCATAATCAGAGTCTGAATAGCCAATTAGGGAGAAATCAGATTCTCTAGGATACCACAAACCAAGATTTGGAGTTCCTTTGAGATATCTAAAAATTCTCTTTACAGCAATTAAATGAGATTCCTTAGGATCACTTTGGAATCTAGCACATAAACAGGTATAAAACATTATATCTGGTCTACTTGCAGTTAAATATAAAAATGAGCCTATCATGCCTCTATAACTAGTATTATCCACACTCTTTCCTTTAGAATCAGAGTCTAGTTTAGTGGTTGTTGCCATGAGTGTTTTTGCAACTGCACAGTCTTGAAAGTCAAACCTTCTTAAAAGATCTTTGATATAGTTTGACTGATTAATGAAAATACCAGTCTCAGTCTGTTTGACCTGCAAGCCTAAGAAATAATTTAATTCACCCATCATGCTCATCTGATACTTAGACTGCATAAGCTTGCTAAACTTAGCACACAACTTTTCATTAGTAGAACCAAAAATAATATCATCAACATAAACTTGAACTAAAACCAATTCACCTTTTATCTTTCTAAAGAATAGAGTTTTGTCAATTGTACCTCTTATGAAGCCATTTTCAAGAAGAAATTTAGACAAAGTCTCATACCATGCTCTTGGTGCCTGCTTTAGTCAATAGAGTGCCTTGTCAAGTTTGTAGACATGATTTGGAAACTTTGGATCAACAAATTCAGGTGGTTGCTCCACATATATACACTTCCTCATCAAGCTTGCCATTTAGATAAGCACTCTTTACATCCATCTGGTATACCTTGAACTTTGAATAAGCTACAAATGCAAGAAACATCCTGATTGCTTCCAATCTTGCTACAAGGGCAAAGGTTTCATCATAGTCAATTCTTTCTTCCTGAGAGTAACCCTTTCCCACCAGTCTTGCTTTGTTTCTTACAATCATACCAGATTCATCTAGCTTGTTTCTGAAAACCCATTTTGCACCAACAATAGATCTGTCTTTAGGTCTTGGTACCGGTTTTCAGACTTTATTTATCACAAACTCATTTAACTCTTCCTACATTGCAATTTCCCAATTAGGATCCTGTAAGGCTTCTTCAACCTTCTTAGGTTCATTCTTTGAGAGAAAACAACTATACAAGCATTCATTTTGAATTGATCTTCTAGTTTGAACACCACTATTTGGATCACCAATTATCAAATCTTCAGTATGATCCTTCGCCCATTTTCTAACAGGTGGTAGATTACCTCTGCTAGACTCCCCCCTAAGTTAGTGGTATCTCTTGTAGAAGAATCTTCTCTGCCTTCAAAAACTCCCCCTTGATCTGTAGAATCAGTAGATTCCATACTGCTGTTAGTTACTGATCTTTCCTCAGTAGACTCTCAAGGATCAGTTCCTGATGGAGTAGACTCTGAATAGCTAGTCTGCTCCTGATGATCACTGTGTCCTCCTTGATTTATTTGCTCCCCCTCAACAATAGCACTCCTTTGAGAAGAAATAGAAATTCCTTCTGGAGAACCTTCATCATCACTGGAGAGTATCTCAGAATCCTTAAGATTTTCAAATTCCAATTTGTCATGGCTTTCATCAGTTTGCAGAATTCCAAATTTCTTGTCATCAAATGCCACATTAATTGATTCCATAACAATGTGAGTTCTGAGATTATAAACTTTGAAGGCCTTTGATGCTGAATAGCCTAGAAAGATTGCTTCATCCGATTTGGCTTCAAATTTTCCAAGTTGTTCTAGATGAACTTTTAGGACATAGCATTTGCATCCAAAGATGTGAAAGTATTTCACACTTGGTTTCTTTCCTTTGATCATCTCATAGGGAGTCTTTCCACGACTATTTACCAAGGTACAATTTTGAGTGAAACATGCAGTGTTAATAGCTTCTGCCCAGAAATAAGTTGGAAGCTTTGCATCTGCAAGCATGGTTCTTGCTGCCTGTATGAGAGTATTGTTCTTTCTTTCCACTACACCATTCTGCTGAGGTGTTCCAGGTGTAGAAAATTGTTGAGTAATTCCATTGTCTGCATAAAACTCCTCCATTGTAGAATTCTTGAATTCTGTACCATTATCACTCCTAAGTACTTTGACTTTGTACTCAGAGCTATTCTGAATATTCTTGACAAGTTCAATGATTTGCTGAGGAGCTTCATCCTTCTTGTATAGAAAGAACACCCATGTGAACCTTGTGAAATCATCCACTATAACTAGAGCATATCTTTTCTTGCTGATAGACATAATGTTTACTGGACCAAACAGATCAAGATGTAGCATGTGAAATGGTTTAGTAATTGAATTTTCAGTCTTGCTCTTGAAAGTGGTTCTTCTCTGTTTTCCAAGCTAACAGGCATCACAAAGTCCATCTTGCACATAATTTGCCTGAGGTAGGCCTCTCACCAGGTTATGCTTAACAAGTTGATTAAGCTTCTTGAAGTTGAGATGTGAGAGTTTCTTGTGCCAAATCCAGCTTTCATTATTTGCTTGCTTTGCTATAGAGACATCTAAAAATTCCTTTAGATGTATCACTCAAGCTGGCTTCATATATGTTACCATGTCTTTGACTAGTTAGAACAATGTCTCCATTCTGCATATTCAAGATTTTACATCCTTCTCTGTCAAAGATTGATTGGTAACCTTTATCACCCAGTTGACTTATGCTTAAAAGTGTATGTTTCAAGCCTTCAACCAGTGCTACGTTTTGTATGATGACATTCCCCAAAACAATTGAGTCATATCCCAGAGTTTCTCCTTTGTTGCCTTCTCCAAAAGATATTACTGGGCCATCTTTCCTCTCAAACTTTGTAAGCAATGACTTTTTTCCAGTCATATGTCCAGAGCATCCACTGTCCAAGATAATTGAATGCTTCTTTCCTGTGCCCTGCGAACAAAAAGTAACTAGTTAGAAACAACCTTAGATTTAGAAACAACAGGCATTAAAGATTTTGCTTTTACTTTACCTGTTGCAGAGTCAACCTTAGATTCTGATTTCACAAATTGTTTGTGATTAGGAGTTTCAGATTTTAGAGAATAATAGTCATAATATAGTTCATGATATTCTCTACACATGTAGATGGAATGAAGTAAACTACCACAATGATAACAAGCTTATTGTGGTTGGTATTGAATTTTCTGAGTCTTGGGGAATCTGGACTCAGTTTTCCAAGAAGGTTTTTTATTGTAGTCTAGGGCCAAATGATTATGATTTCCACACTTATAGCATTTTTTTCTAGGTGCATCAGGTACATTCTTGTAATTATTTTCTTTGTTAATACCTTCTTTTCCATTCCTATTTCTTTTGATCTTGCTAGACTCTGAAAGACTATATAGTCTCTGTTTCAACTGAGACGTAGACATAAATCCTATGTTAATATTCTTAGGTTTCTCTAACTTTCTCATCTGAATTACTATTGTTAATTCTCTTGTGTACAATAGGGGTACCTTTTGAATCAACAAATTTAACATGTTTAGGTTCAGAAATAATTCTCTTACCTTCAGATTTAGATGTGCTATCTTCTACTTTACTATCATCATTGACAATAGCTACTTTTTCTTCTTGTCTAGCCTTATCAAAGCCTAAACCATTAACTTTACCACGAATTCCACTTTCAAAGATTTCTTGAGTCTTTTTACCAGAATTGTTAATGGTCTTAATCACATCTCTCTCTTCTTCTAGTTCTTTCCTGACATAGTCAAAAGCCTCAAGAATAACACTATAATCATGTTTAGCTTTATCAGAACTTAACTTATATTCTTCCATTTGAATTAACTCAGACTCAAGAAAATTATTTCTATCAACTAAATTATCATTCTTAACCTTAAGATCATCTCTTTCACTAGTAAGAATTCTAAAATTAGTCATAAGATTCTTAAACTCTACATGAATAGATCTAATATCATCAGAATCTAAGCTATCAAATGAATCAAGAGAGTGAAGTGATACCTTAACAGAAGATGAAGAAGTTTTCTTTGGAGATCCAGGTTTGTCTAAAACATTTGCCATCAATGTAATGTTATCATAATCCAATTCATCTTCAGAATCACTGGAATCAGCCCAATCTTTCTGTGTGACCATAAGTGCATTACCCTTTCCTGAATTCCTAGGCTTCTTACACTCACTAGCAAAGTGTCCAAACTCGCTGAAGTTAAAGCACTTGATCTTAGCCTTATCAAGCTTGACAATTGTACTTTTGCCTTTGTCACTCTTCTTCTCATCTTTCTTTTGAAAAGGTCCTTTGCTAAATCTTCTCATGTTGAATCTTCCTTTCTTAAAAGCTTTAGCAAACATAGCAAAGAGTTCCTGCATCTCTAATTCAGAATCACTAATATCAGAGTCTATATCAGTAGTCTCTAACTCAGAACTTTCTTTGCTTTTCTTCTTCCTTGAGTTCTTTACAGCAGGCTCATCATGCTGTTCCTCTGGAAGCTTCTTTGAGTCAGATTGAGCAGTGAGTACAACAGTTTTCATCTTTCCTTCACTCCTGCTCTTCTTCTACTGCTTGTCAAGTTCATAATCCCTCAGTTTTCCATACACTACCTCTAATGATATCTCATCCAGATCATTAGTTTCCTCAATTGCAGATATCTTCTCATTGTAAAAATCAGGCAGGGCTTTCATGAACTTAGTATTCATATCCTCCAAGTCATAATATTTACCATGCATGGCCATCTCATTGATTAGTTTTGTAAACCTATCAAAGGTATCAGTAAGTGACTCACCAGACTTAGATTCAAAGTACTCATACTGTTGTATAAGTAGTGTCCTCATATTCTTCCTAATAGGCTTAGTTCCTTCACAGTGAACCTTAAGATTGTCCCATATCTCCTTAGCAGTCTTACAAGAGAGAACATAGTTAGTGAGAATAGAATCAAGACTGTTGAACAATATGTTTCTCAGTTTAGCATCTTTAAGAACGTTCTCCTTGTCCTTATCTGACCATTCGGATTTTGGCTTCTCTTCTGTGTGTTCTGGTTAAATTTTACCATCAACAGTTGTTTGACCAACAACCTTTGTTGGAACAAAAGGTCCATCTCTGATTCTGTCAAGATAATCAGGATCTGTTGCTTCCAGATGATGCAACATCTTTACTTCCCATAGAGTATATTCGTTTCTCTTGAGCATAGGGATCTTAGTATTAACATACTTGTAACCAGACATGATTGCAGATCTTTATGATTATTCGAAATCAACCTGTTCTAATACCAATTGTTAACTCGAATAATTTGTAGAAGGGGGGGTTGAATACAAGTTATACAATCGTGTCTGATTTTTGCTCGAATAAATAAACAAGAACAAACGAATAAAACCAAACTGTTTGTATTAATAAGATCAAATACAAACTCTACCAAAGGTGTACAAATACCTTTAGCAGCTGTTGACAATACAAATCTCTCTCTGTTTGCACTCTCGTATACTTACGATTACAAACCTTACGAACTCGCGCACTTTTATAATGATATAGAGAGAGTATTTATAATGCTACCTATCAACTAATAACAGAAAGTTAATCTATACATGACAATGTTCTGCCGTCCAGTTGATAGTTTCCATCAATAGAAAATTCTTTCCTTCATGATATCTTCTTGCTTGTTCTTCAAACAAAGATCCTGTTTTATAGCACTTGCCAGTTTCTGTAGCATCCATAATGACATCATCAGTAACACGACTGATATCAGGATTCCATCTTGCATCAGGATCTGGCCTTCCCATCAGTACTCGATCAGTACTTGACTTGTCGTATCAGGATTCAATCTCAGTTCCTGACATGTAGTACTTGATGCACTGTTCCTGACTTAACTCTACAGATTACTGTCTAACACATATATCCTATACAAAGTGCTAAATCCTTTATAAGATCAGGATATACAAGAAGTATAAGTAAAATTATATTCTTAACATCACAACTCATGAATTATTCCTAACATCATCAATTATTGTTTATTATTTTTATGAAAATGAATTGTAAGAACCCGAATTTTCGGTAGAATTAAAACTTTTTATATATTGATGGAAGAATGAACAGTGACCCCGAATACAAGGTATTAACAATGAATGTGAATGGGTATAGATTTAAATGATTATATGTCATCAAGAATGCAATGGGTTGATAACCTAGATTAGAATAATCTATCTCCTAAGGAATAAGTTAGGTCACTCCAAAGAGGACGAAGATATTCTAGGTCATCCAAATCAATATCTGTTGTTAGTCCAGTGGTTCCGTGAAAGAGTTAAGGAATGCCCGGAAGAGAACAAGGACATTATTATAAATATAAGGAATAGAAAGAGAATAAGCAATGAATAGTGTTTTTGGTGGAAATGAGAATATTATTAGACGACGCTATATAGAAGTATTCAGAACAGAATGAGTTTGTATTCTTGATCCAGGGGCGAAATAAGTGTATGTAAAAGCTGTCGGATTCTGAAAAATAACACTTTTATTTTCTCCGAGATTTCCCTGGACACGGAAGGATTGAAGGATTTATTAAGAAGGGATTTAAGGAATATAAATTCGAGAAGTATTAAGAAAGATGGAGAATGGTATTATAATTATTAAGAAAGTTTCCGGTAAAACCCTAACTACAAATCCTTGAGATATTCCTACGAATGATCAATCAATGAAACGAGCAATAACCGGACAAAGAAACAAGCAGAGAACCAAGGTTCATGCATGTGCTAGTGGATAAGATCATATAACCAAGCTAGTTACAAAGAAACTAGAGCAATAAGGGATCAACCAAGTACTTAGCATCACTTTCATCATCTCACCACAAAAACAAGACATTTGTCCATCCTAATGCATCATGCATGACATACCAATTTTATTAAAGCTACTTTATGTTAGATATTATCAAGAGACATCACTTTATGCATTATTTTCCAAGAGCAAGCCAAGCAAAACACCATCTCTTCCTCTTCTTCATCCATTCGGCTATTCCCCTAAATTCAAGAATCAAAATCAACCTTCCCACCATTGTTTGATCTCCAAAATTTTATCCTAGATCATATATTTCATAAAACTTATACCCTAGAAATATTAGCCTCAAACACCACGTTTTCCATTTTCAATAAAATCATCAAAGTGGAGGATGAATAGTAACCTCAAGAACAAAATTCTTGGATCTTGATTTTTTTGATGATCTAATCTTGGTAAAAGATGGACATGGACTATACAAGGCTTACTAAGGTCTTTACCCACCCCAATGAAGGTATAAACCTCTTGAAACCCTAGGCCTTACTTTATGTTTATGCATGTTCTTGATGGATTTAAGAGTAGTTATGATGATAGTATGTTATAAGCATGATTAGTTAAGTGATTTAGTGATTTTGGCAATATGATGAAGTGATATGTTTTTGGATATTTTGGAATGAGAAATCATGTGTATAAGTTGTATGGATGCCCGGTGTGGCTTGGTTTGATTGTTTTGATTTTTGGAACTTTCGATTTATAGCCGTCGTAATGCAGAATTTTCGTTAGATTATTAAAAAACCGAGAATCACAGTAGCTATATCTCACTTCCTAGCTTCGTATTCTGCCATGATGAGATAGAACATGTTATAAGCTTCGTTTTGATATAATGATCATGTGAAACGGACTTACGGTTTAGGAGTTATGATTAAATTCGTAAAAGTGGTTCGAAACCGTAAACGAAAGTTCGTAACTGAAATTGGACCCCTTTAATACTACGAAATCAGTGGCAAATCTTGATAATTAAATATTAGAGATAAAAAGGAAGGTGTGAGAGAAAACCTCATGTGAAATGGATCGTTTTTCGATTTTATAAATATGTACGAATCGAGGTTAAACGCGAACGAACCCCTTAAAAGTGCACTTGGTTATAACTTTGGTAAATGACTTAGAAAACGGGCGATAAATCTCGAGGTATAACCTTGGTTCGTAAATGACCGACCTTAACACTTACATGACTTAAGTATATACAAAGTGTAAGTATGACGACGTGTCTTAGTAGCGAACGAATGACGGGTCATAGCGAGATTAAAGAGAGTTGCACTAAAGGGTGTTTAACGAGATAACTCGAAAACGTGTTTCGACTTAAGATAAGTTATACTTAGCTTTTAAAAAGTGTTAAGTGATTGACCTCGATTATTGTGACTATTTATAGATCACCGGATTGACACGAGGCACACTACCCCTACAGGATTGCCAGGCAAGTTTCCAATACCTTGGAACTGTTGTTGTGATATATATGATTGTTGTTATACCTATGCCATAGCATGCATGCCTACTTTCAAGTTAATATTGAATTACTTGTTGCCTGAATTGATATCGGCTTATAGACTATATATGAAATATCAGTTATAAGCCGGATTGTTTGGTTAAGACCCTTAGCGAAGGGCGTATGATATTCATACTTCAAATATAGACCGGGAGTCGATATTTTGTAATATATAAATAGTCGTGGAAACCCGGAGGGATTCCAGGGACAAATTTATTATTGCGAGGATTTTTATTCGATTACGAATCTTTCGAGGGACGTTATTTGAGTATTACCTCAGTGAAAGAATATTTTATGAATATTATTTTAATATTCATTTAGAATGTCATTTATTTAATGAATATTATTTTGAACATTCATTGGAGTTATTTAGTTAATGAATAATATTTTGAATATTCATTAGAATTATTTGGTTGATGAATATCATTTCCCAAATATTCATTTGGGTTAATTATTATTATTTGGAATATTCATTTGATCGTTATTTATTTAATGAATATTATTTGGAATATTCATTTGATTTTTTTTTATTTAATGAATATTACTTTCGAATATTCATTTAAGGTTTGATTTACTTAATGAATATTATTTTAAGATATTCATTGGAAATTCTATTTACTTAAGGAATATTACTTCGAATATTCCTTTAAAGTTTTGATTACTAAAAGAATATATTTGGACATTTATTTAGAATATTATTTATTAATGAATATTATTTTCAAATATTCATTTAAGGTTCGATTTATTTAGTGAACATTATTTTAAACATTTATTTGAGTTTACTTAATTAAGAAATATTATTTTGAATATTCATTTAAAGAAGAGAGTTATTTAGTAAATAATTCTATATATTTATTCGAGGATTACTTACAAGCAATATTATGATTTAGTAATATTCCTGAATTATTATTGATTTAATAAATATTCTTGGAATATTTATTTAAATTCTTCTAAACTCTTTTTATAATGATTTATATTATTCAAAGATTATTTTTCACCTTCAAGTATGATGTAAAATATTTCGGAGTCTTTTATGACGATTTTATCAAGGGGAGGTTCTCAAAACTCTATTTTTCATTTAAATCTATCTTATAAGAAGATTTAGATACTCGCTCAAACTTTCAAAAGCATATAAGGGGACCTCACTTGAGAGCTGTTATTTACTTGACTGCCCGGTCATATACTTACTAAACCATCTTGGCACTCAAATCTTGATTCTTTCAAGCATCGATATGAGTTTTCTGGTGTACCCACTCATCATTCGAGGGGTAAGAACGTTGGAACAAGTTGGTATCCCTTAACAAGCATCAGCTTGGTTAAATTGGTGAATTTTCCTTTCCAACTAGATACAACTACTTCGTGGAGTCTTATCAACAAGTATTATACTTGGGGAAAGGGGGACGAGCTTTACGTTTCAGAATCATGGATATACTCGAACTAGGAGTATTTGTGTAAGAGGCTGTGGGACAGTCCATCATTGATAATCGGTGTAAGAGGCTGTGGGAAAGTCCATCCTTGAAATAGGGTCCGAGTGGCGCCGGTCCCGTCTATGCCCAACCGTTGGCTAGGGAGATCCGGCGTATGGTGGTGTCCATATGTTCTTCCTTCTACATGTAGAGAAACAAATCTTGAGATGCACAACCTACGACTGATCATCGTAAGGCGGTGTCATCTGGCGCGACATACTCCAGTATTGGTTCACTATCCAGAATTTATTTATTTTCTGCCACATTATCAGCATTGGCAAGGTTGATAATCGTTCAGAACTGGAATTGCATATTTTTCCTGCAATTTCCCATTTTGTGAAATATGATGATATCTCGCTTATATCTGACAAAGCAGATATGTTTACGGAGTATACCTTCTGAGATACCTTGTAACTTCATCCTTTATATTGATCTAGCACTATTTTCGCTAATGCATGGCATATGGTTTCAAAATATATTTTTGAACTGTCATATATATCATTATGCTGTTACATTACTGCTGGTGGGCTATTGCTCACCCTTGCTTTATTTATTTATATCACAACAACAACTAGAACAGATGGCCGCGCAAGGCGCACTCAACGTAAGCAGGTGTCAGTCGTCAGAAGATTAACCGCTGAAGTCATAGCTACCATTGCTGAGGATGCAGCTACTGGTAGGCTAGTTGTTAGCATTTGAGCATGAAATGTATTTATTATATGACATATACAAATGGATGGCAAAGAGTATGTAATAGTTAAATTGTAATTCTTTGGGTTGTAAGAACTCAAAGTTGTGATTAATAATATTGATGGTTACTCTGATTTCATCCCTGGGACTATAACGGGTGTGTTTTATGTTGTTGTTTTGGGTCACAAGGTTGTAATTTAAATTATGTTGGTTTATGGATGGATATTGAGACCGTAACGACTAGATCCCTGATCCTGGATCTGGGGGTGTTACAGAAATGGTATCAGAGAGAGCGTTATATATCCTAGAGATGATGTGACGTTAAAACAATAAATTCACTAAGATAATAAGAACTCTTGCCAAGTTCATAGTCGGACTACTTAATGTAGTACTGACATATAAAACCCTTATGGGAACTATTAAGTATCATGATAGTAACTTAAGCTCGTTCTCGTATCAACTAGTAAGCGACAGACCTTGAGGTGTACGAGCAACAACAGGATGATGCTTTATTGTATGTTGACAATCGGATTGTGAATTCGATAAAATACCCTATTGAGGACCCGGAAAGGGTTCCAGTAGAGGAAGGGAATCCTGTTGAGGATGAGGAATTACCCCTGAGGAAATGAGGGTTGTAGCCCAAAAGACTGTAAGAGTTAAGATATAGTGCTCAGAGGAATGAGCGTAAAGAACTGAGATATTTTTAAAGGAATTAAAGAGGCATATTGGATTCATAGCCGGATTACCGGATGAAGTACCAGCAAGTAAGATGGATTTGAGGAATTACTCAAGATCTTATGTAAGGATAGATAAAAAACCTTGAAGACTTTCAGATTAATGAGAAAGGAGTTAGAACGATGCATGATTATCAAAGACATTGATATAGGACGGGGAGCAGAGCCCCTAGGAACAATTAAGACATAGGTGGCAAGTGCCATATCTTCGGATAAATGGATTAGTGTGAATATTGTCAATGGTAATTCGCCATGAGAAGACAGATTTCATAGGTTTTAATTTATGAAACCAAATTGAGATTGTTAAGGTAATTTTATTCAGGGAAATGCCCATCTTATAAATGGATCAACTTAGAAAGTAAAGACATTGGGAAGTGATGGCCCGATTGGGAAAGGTTATACAAGAGGAAAAGACCAGTGAGTTTGTGATAAACTCGTAACAACACTATTATCAGAGACTAAGTATAGGGTTATTTTAACTCAGTGGAATGAGGAACCAGAGGCATTAGATATATGTGGGTTAGGAGAATATTAAATTCTTTCTTTCCCTTGACTGGATGATAGTGGTTGCATTAGTTACTCCAATGTGGAATCATAAATGGATCGGGTAATACGATTAGTGGTGAAGAGATAACGGAAAAATATTTTAGATAAGATCTAAAGGAGGTAAGTGTCTGCCAAGTTCTCTGAGTATGAGTTCGGGCAATTGAAGTTCCGTTATTAGGACATGCGATCAATAAGTGAGTAGTGTGGGTAGACCCCGCCGATTTAAAAGCGGTTTCAAGCGAGAAAGGTCAACCACACCAACAAAGGACTAAGAAGTTGAATAGATAGAAAAACGGGAGGAAATCTTCCTGGAGCTAAAAGATGAAATTGGTGACGACCTAGCGTTGGTGTTGCCTAAATGGAAGAAGGAGAACATTGGGATATATTATGATGCATCTCATACCAGATTAGGCATTGTGCTTATATCGTATGGCAGCGTAATCTCGAATATATTTGAACAACACGGTTCACCAGATTCGGATGGCCTTGGTAGTGCCAATTTTGTGGAATGACTAACCCCGACGGTAGTGTTCCTTCTGAGACTAGTTGTTAAGAAGATTGGTATTTGGTAGTATCGACTAATAGGACGAATACGTATCGGGAAGATGTGTCATGTTTCATTTTGAAACTTTGACTTCCCTTCTAAAGGATGTACATATATTGGGATCCTTTCCAGTAGCTAAACTTCTGACTTTATGTTGTTCATTCTATTAATATAACTGTTTACGGTTCGACCTGCTTGGATGTTCCTAAAACTATTCCTCGGGTATCAAAATGGATCTTCTTAGTGTTAACAGTGGGTGGATAGATTGACTAAAATTTTCCAAATGCTGGAAAGGAATTCGACGAATTTCGGCAAACCTTGTCTTTCTGATTATCAAAAGATGTCATTGAAGAGAGTGAAACTGGAGCGAACCCTGTGGATTGGGTTGGGTAGCCGCTATACGGGTTGGTAGACAGACCCCGATTATTACGATTGATTCTAGAGATAAACTGATGAAGTTGAGATTGGATGATAAAAAGGGAAATGTAATTAAGAAACGAGCCGGACTGAGAAATTCCGGGATTGACTTAAATAAAAAGGTTGTTATGCTAGAAGTGTTAAGCTTTTTTGGCACGTGAAATTGATAAGAACAGCTGAAAGAATAAAAGTAAAGGAAAGGTGACCGGAGGCGGTACCGAGAAGTCGATTGAGACTTATATGGAGTAAAATTTTGAAAAGATCAAATGGTATCAAAGTAGAAGGCACTATGCCAGCAATTGCTAGAAAAGTAATGCTATTAGCCGACCCCTAAACTCACATATTTTAGTATGGCCAGTTGAGGCCAAGTCACAAAGGATTAGCAAGTGACTAGACCAGCAACGAAAGAATAAAGCGGGGTTGCTTCTAACCAAGTGCCAACCGCGAGGACTTTTGATATAAAACGAATTAAGATATATAATGATGGATTTTATGAATGCCATGGATGTACTAGGATTAAGGATAATGACCAATGAAGGTTATGTAGATTATCAGAGATAATGCAGTGTGATGCAAAAATGTTATCTGAAACTTAGTGTCCTCAAGAAAAGCAATAAATGCTAAGAGATTCACGTTGAACACGACCAATATCTTCCAGAACATCCTTGCTACCATTACCAAGTTCTGTAAGAAAGACAGATAGACATATGTTGTCTTTTAGAAGGTTATATAGACTGACATTCGTTTGAAAGAAGGGGTTAGCATTAGGCTACCTATAGATTATCAAGATGAGAATGATTGAAAAGAGACCCATATTAAGGATATATGATTGAATTGCCAAGTACAGGATGTATGTATTCCTTGAAAATAGAATTGAGGATAGAATGTCCAGAGATTAAGACGAACCCTGGGGGATGCACAAAGGATAGCATCACCCCTAATAAAGACATTGTGAAATCAGACGATATAAGTTGAATCGACCAAAGTATCAAGAACCTGTAAGGATTTGTGGAAAGGAGTCTCAAAAAGGTACATAGACAGAATTGTTATAGAATTGATTAATGATGTTTGATATACCCTGTACCCAGAGGATACAGGAGGAATGATGAGGATGACCTAAGAAATCTTATAAGGGAAGAGGTAATCTTCTGAACTTCAAAAGGGAAGTTTGGTAAGGAATGTATGACATAGTAATAATAAGGCCAGATAAAGCATGTGTGAAACCATGAAAAAGTATGGATTGAACCAATAAGGTTGGGATTATCCTAAAACAAGAAGGGAGTTAAGTAAGCAAATATCCTAGGTATGATTGGGAGTACCTGTAGTCAAGTTCACACCAGAAAGGTGGAAGCAATGACTTTTGGAAAAGACTGATATATGCTCTCTCATTCAACAGAATTTAAGGGAAAATGCTTCCATCCTGAGTTGGAATAGATCCGGAAAACATTGATCTCAAGAAATTATTATATTCAGGAAAGGCCAATGAGGTGGACGACACTTTAAGTATAAGAAAGTAAGTATTTATGCTCATACTACAGAGATAGTGTGATAGTAAGAAGGACCTTGAAGGTCAGAATGTGATGAAGGAATTTGTGTTCCCCTGATGATGGTACGAGGATTAACTATAAGGATAGTTTAAGTAACCATTCGATTCCTGATTTTTTTCTACAGCACATTACTGACACTAGAAAGTTCTGCGACAAGCCAGACCAAATTCCCTAAGCGACTCTCCTTTATTTTAGAAAGAGAGAGGAGAGATGAGGTAATAAGGGATGACTGAATACAGAAGATAGATTGGTATTGATAAGCTAATTAGCATGATGATGAATGACAAGCAAGTTTATGTTGGTGTATTTCTGTGCAAACAAGATAGAGAATTATGAGGTTGACAAGTGATTAAGCAAACCGCTAAGCTTCTAGTCTTCCACTGGAGATATATGATTAATAATCTCACCAGCCTGTTCTAGCTACGATGCTGGAAGCTTTCCTGCAATTTTATCTGCTTCATATAATATCTACGTCAAGTTCAGGAAGCGTTTCCTATGGATAGTGAATAGTGATTATTTTGTTGTCCTAGAGGATCTTGAATGGACGATTATGAAACTCGTATGTTTAGTTATTAAAGCACTGCGTGAACGATAAACGATGGTGATCCTTCTGAGAAATTAGGTGATAACGACTATGGAAATGTTGAATTGAATCTAAGTTAGAGAAATCATCCAAGTTTATTTCGGATGGTTTAATTTTTGGAACGACGAGATATTGGAAATAAATGATCCGGCTATGATGGGTCATAGAATGATTATAGTAGAAATGAAAACAAGTGACTGATAGAGATGAATATAGAGTGGAGGATCAATAAGGGAGTCAGATATGCGGACTCATGAGAAGCTCCAGTAATGAAGCGAGAAAAGTATGGAATTGGTAGGGCAAGGGTATTGGCCAAAATGGAAAGTTGGAATTAGGAGGATAAATGACATACAAATGGACTCCTTTTAAGTTTGGAAAATTCGAGGAAATATGGAATAGATTGATTGAGTAATGAGAAAGTGAAATCTAGATGGTTGAACAAAGGAAAATTTGACCCCAAACGTGTAACACGTATTGAGTAAAGGTGACGAGTGTCTCAACCCTAAGATGATGGTGGAGATAAACATCAGAAGTAAATAAGAATTAGATAGTACGAAGGATGTGATTGATAAAGAAAAGATTGGGAAGTAATTATGGAATGTGAAGCAAGGAATGTTATGAATGGGTTTTCCTAACGAGCTCTCGGAATGACAACCTGATAGTGTTAGTATTATGAATATGAAAGAGCCAGTGTCATGGCGTGAATTGTCAGTAATAATAATGTCAAGCGAGAAATCCAAGATTTAACCTGAGAGGTTGAAGGATTTTCCAAAAGTAAGTGATGCTAATATCGAACAAGAATATAGGTCCATAGAATGATGGACAGAGCAGCAAGGACATGTGATATGTGAGATTACGATAAAGTAGTATTTGATACGAATACGATTATTTTTCTTCTCTAATAAACCTCTATAGTTCAGAGGTAAATTTTAAAGTATGATATTTTTGACAATCATGAAGAATCTTTTTTTTATATATAATTCTTTGAAATTCTTTTCTTTTCTTCTCCCTTATTTATCTTCTTCTAAATTGAGAAGAACAACCCTTTAAGGAGGGGAGGTACTGCTACGTGACTACCTGTCTATGTGATAGGAGTCTAAGTGGAATACCATAGCTTGTCTAAATTGCTTGTCAAGTACTAAAGGCTGGCCACCTTCTGTACTAACTATGCAATAGGACAAATGTTCATTGATCATAGTGATCTCTCAATAAATTCTTCAAATTATATATTGACCGAGATTGCGAAGATTAAAGCGATCAGGAATTGCATAATTACGAGTGAGGTTATCTCCGAAATTCGCAGCGCGATAGTGATACCAAATTCACTACCGATACCAATAAGGAAAGTAGTATATGACTGAGTAAGAGTGTAACACCCCCAGATCCGGGGTTAGGGATCTGGTCGTTACCGTCTCAATTTCAATCCACAAAACCAACATAAATTAAATTGCAACCTTGTGACCCAAAACAACAACATACACACTCGTTATAGTCCCAGAGATGAAATCAGAGTTATTACCAAATATTATTAATCGCAAGATTCAGTTCTTACAACCCAAAAGGTTTACAATTAACCAGTACATACTCTTTGCCAACCATTTGTATATACCATATAATAAATACATTTGATGCTCAAATGCTAACAACTAGCCTACCAGTAGCTGCATCCTCAGCAATGGTAGCTATGACCTCAGCGGTTAATCTTCTGACGGCTGACACCTGTTTACGCTGAGTGCGCCTTGCGCGGCCATCTGATCTAACTATTGTTGTGATATAGATAAATAAAGCAAGGGTGAGCAATAGCCCACCTAAAAGAATATAACTGAACAGTAATAATATATAACAGTTCAAAATATCTTTGATACCATATGCCATGCATTAACGGGAATGATGCCAGTATAACATAAAAGATGAAGTTACTAGGTAACTCAAAACATATAGTCTGTGGAAATATCTGCTATGCAAAAGATAAGCAGGATATTCTCAATTATCATAAAAGAGGAACTTGCAGGAAGAATATTGCAATTCCAGTTCAAACACTTTTCAACCCTGCCAACAATGATAATGTTGCAGAAAATTTCCCAATTTGGAAGATGAACTAATACTGGAGTATTCACCGTGCCCGCTGTTCCAATACTTACAATGATCAGTCGCAGACTGTACAGCTCAAATTAGTTTTACTACCGGTAGAAGGTAGAACTGACGGATTTACTTGTCTACCACCCTGCTAGATCTCCCCGGCCAACGGTTGGGCCAATGGGATGGACCGGCGCTACTCGGCCTCTTACACGACTCCTAGTTCGAATAACATCCATGACTCTGAAACGTAAAGTTCCTCCCCCTTTCCCCAAGTATAATACTTGTTGATAGAACTCCACAAAGTAGTCGTATCTAGTTGGAAAGGAAAATTCACCAATATTTCCCAAGCTGATGCTTGTTAATGGATATAAACTTGTTCCATCAATCTTACCCCTTGAGCATTGAGGAGGTAACCAAACAGATTCATATATCTTACCCCTCGAGCGTTGAGGGGGTAACCAAACAGATTAATATCGATATTTGAAAGAATCAAGATGTGATTGACAAGATAGTTTAGCAAGTATATGACCGGGCAGTCCAATAAATAACATCTCTCAAGTGAGGTCCCCTTATATATTTTTGGAAGTTGAGCGAGTATTTAAATCTTCTTATAAGATAGATTTAAATGAAAATAAAGTTTTGGGAACCTCCCCTTGATAAAAATAGTCATAAAATACCCCGAAATATTTTACACCATATCTGAAGGTGAAAGATAATCTTTGAATAATATAAATCATTATAAAAAGAATTTAAAAGAATTTAAATAAATATTCTAAGAATATTTATTAAATCAATAATAATTAAGGAATATTATTAAATCATAATATTGCTCTTAAGTAATCCTCGAATGGTTATGTAGAATTGTTTACTAAGTAATTCTCTTCTTGAATGAATATTCAAATAATATTCATTTAAATAATTAAACTCAAATAATTATTTAATATAATAATTACTAAATAAATCAAACCTTAAATGAATATTTGAAAATAATATTCATTTAATAAATAGTATTCTAAATGAATATCCAAATAATATTCTTTTAATAATCAAAACTTTAAAGGAATATTCGAAGCAATATTCCTTAAGTAAATAGAACTTCAAATGAATATTTTAGAATAATATTCATCAAGTACATAAAATCTTAAATGAATATTCAAAATAATATTCATTTAATAAATAAATTTCCAAGAATATTAAAGTTATTATTCATTGAATAATCAAACTCTAAATGAATATTCGAAACTAATATTCATTTAAGTAATTAAAGCTCAAATGAATATTAAAATAATATTCAGTAAATAAATAAACGCGGATGAATATTCAAAATAATATTCATATAGTACTTCTCGATTGAGATAATATTCAAATAACATTTCTCGAATAATTTCCAAGTAATTAATACTTTATGGAAATATAAATAATGTTCATAAATAACATTCCTCAAATAAACTGTCACTGGAATCCCTCCGGGTTTCCACGACTATCTCTATATCTCAAAATACCGACTCCCGGTCTATATTTAAAGAATGAATATCATACGCCCTTCACTAAGGGTCTTCACAAAACAATCCGGCTTATAACTGATAATTCATATCTAGTCTATAGGCCAATATCAGTTCAGGGAACAAGTATTCCAATATACTTTGAAAACAAGCATGCATGCTATGGCATATGTAAACAGAATCATATATATATATATTATCACAACAACAGCTTCAAAGTTTTGAAGACTTGCCTGGCAATCCTTTAGGGATAGTGTGCCTCGTGTCAATCCGATGATCTATGAATAGTCACAATAACCGAGGTCAATCACTTAACACTTTTTAAAAGGCTAAGTATAACTTAACTTAAGTCGAAACACGTTTTCGAGTTATCTCGTTAAACACCCTTTAGTGCAACTCTCTTTATTATCGCTATGACCCGTCATTCGTTCGCTACTAAGACACGTCGTCATACTTACACTTGGTATATACTTAAGTCGTATAAATTCTAAGGTCGGTCGTTTACGACTCAAGATTATACCTCGAGTTTTATCGCCCGTTTTCAAAGTTATAACTAAAGTCATACTTTTAAGGGGTTCGTTCGCGTTTAACCTCGATTCGAACATTTTTATAAAATCGGAAAACGATCCGTTTGACATGACGTTTTCTCCCACACCTTCCTTTTTATCTCTAATATTTAATTATCAAAATTTGCCACTGATTTCGTAATATTAAAGGGGTCCAATTTCAGTTACGAACTTTCATTTACGGTTTCGAACCACTTTTACGAATTTAACCATAACTCCTAAACCGTAAGTCCGTTGATTTCGATTCTCACGCCAAAACGATCTATGAATCAAGATATACAAGTTCATGGGAGGTCCTCAACCTTGTAAGAAACTTACAGTGTCAGACATGCTCTGTTTTTAACACCTATGTAAATTTCGACATTACGACGGCTTAAAAACGAATAATCCAATTTTCAAACAACCCAAATAATCATTCAATCAACAACCAACACTCATGGACACTATCTATCACCTTCCTCACTGTCTCAATAGGTCTTGGAGCCACAAAACATATTCTAACATTTTTATAACACCCACATAACATGCACGCTCTAAATCATGCATACAAGCCATGAACACCATCAAACCTCATATAAAACTCAAAGGTGGGTTAAGGGTTTACCTTTTGGAAGCTCTAGAAACACTATCAAGTGTTTATAAACACTTAACAAGCCTTAGATAGTCTTTATATAGCTTAAACCTTAAGAACAAAACAAGAAAACTAGTTAATCACTTCGGAGTTACTATTCAACAGTCCAAAGAACTGCAAAAACGAGGTCCTTACCTTGCTTTTCTGGATGCGGGTCCTAAAGGAGAGTTGTAGAGCATCTCAATACCTTTCCAACAAGCTATAGAACGCAAAATTTCATTGAGAAATGAAGGATTTATGCTCGTTTTACTGAGCTGCTGTTTGTGTTGGCAGATTGTAGAGAAATGGAGAGAATGGAGTTGCTTGACTTGGTTTTGTGTTTTGTTTACCAATAATGCTAATACTTGTGATAAGTATCTAATGTCCTTGGATGCATCTTTCATTTTGTGAGGTGTCAAGCTCCTAATGGCTCTCTTTAGATTTCCTTATCCTCTTAATTTGCAACCAAGTCCTCATCCTTGATTTTCTTGCACTTAAGTCCTTGGTTTATTACCTTTTGATGCTAGTTACTTTAATAAAGGTATGATGTCATGATCCACTATCTTGGGTGGAGTATAATGCAAGTTTGGATGCATCCTTTTGTTTACTGACTTGATTTCTTGTCTGGTTATTGCTGAATTTGATTGATCGTTCGAGGGAATATCTCAAGGATTTCTAGTTAGGGTTTTACCGGAAACCTTCTTAATAATAATACTAACATTCTCAATCCTCCTTTATAAATCTTGAATATAAATTCCTTAAATCCTTTTAATAAATCTTTAAATCCTTCAGTGTCTAGGGAAAATCTCGGAGAAAATAAAAGTGCTATTTTTCTGAATCCGATGTCATTTACATACACTTATTTCGCCCCTGGAATATGAATACGAACTTAGAAATCCGTTCTAAATACTCTATATAGCGTTGTCTAATAATATTCTCATTACCACCAAAAACACTATTCATTGCTTATTCTCTTTTTATTCCTTATATTTATAAAAATGTCCTTGTTCTCTTTCGGGCGTTCCTTAACCCTTTCACGGAACCACTGGACTAATAACAGATATCGATTTGGATGACATGAAAATATCTCCTCTACTTGGAATTTCCATATCTTATCTTTCTAGGAGATAGATTATTCTAATCTAGGTTGTCAACCCATTGTATTCTTCATGACCTATAATCATTGGAATCTTTACCCAGTCACATTCATTCATTAGAACTGCTAATACCTTGTAGTCAGAGTCACTGTTCATTCTTTCATCAACATATAAAAAAAAGTTTTAATTCTACCAAAAATTCGGGTTCTTACAAAGAGAATAACCCGGATAGTGTGTTGTACGAAAAGTAGCAAAGTTGATGAAAAAGGATAAAGGATATATTGTAGCACTAGTAAAGTGTGCTATAAGAGTATTGGAATGATTATGGATTGACCAGGGAACTGGAAAGTGAAATGACCAACAAGTACCCCATTTGTCTTCTACCTGATTCCGGGACGGAATCCTTTTAAGGAGGGGAGACTGTAAGAACCCGAATTTTCGGTAGAATTAAAACTTTTTATATATTGATGGAAGAATGAACAGTGACCCCGAATACAAGGTATTAACAATGAATGTGAATGGGTATAGATTTAAATGATTATATGTCATGAAGAATGCAATGGTTGATAACCTAGATTAGAATAATCTATCTCCTAAGGAATAAGTTAGGTCACTCCAAAGAGGACGGAGATATTCTGGGTCATCCAAATCAATATCTGTTGTTAGTCCAGTGGTTCCGTGAAAGAGTTAAGGAATGCCCGGAAGAGAACAAGGACATTATTATAAATATAAGGAATAGAAAGAGAATAAGCAATGAATAGTGTTTTTGGTGGAAATGAGAATATTATTAGACGACGCTATATAGAAGTATTCAGAACAGAATTCTGAGTTTGTATTCATGATCCAGGGGCGAAATAAGTGTATGTAAAAGCTGTCGGATTCTGAAAAATAACACTTTTATTTTCTCTGAGATTTCCCTGGACACGGAAGGATTGAAGGATTTATTAAGAAGGGATTTAAGGAATTTAAATTCGAGAAGTATTAAGAAAGATGGAGAATGGTATTATAATTATTAAGAAAGTTTCAGGTAAAACCCTAACTAGAAATCCTTGAGATATTCCTACGAACGATCGATCAATGAAACGAGCAATAACCGGACAAAGAAACAAGCAGAGAAACAAGGTTCATGCATGTGCTAGTGGATAAGATCATATAACCAAGCTAGTTACAAAGAAACTAGAGCAATAAGGGATCAACCAAGTACTTAGCATCACTTTCATCATCTCACCACAAAAACAAGACATTTGTCCATCCTAATGCATCATGCATGACATACCAACTTTATTAAAGCCACTTTATGTTAGATATTATAAAGAGACATCACTTTATGCATTATTTTCCAAGAGCAAGCCATGCAAAACACCATCTCTTCCTCTTCTTCATCCATTCGGCTATTCCCCTAAATTCAAGAATCAAAATCAACCTTTCCACCATTGTTTGATCTCCAAATGTTTATCCTAGATCCTATATTTCATAAAAATGATACCCTAGAAATCTTAGCCTCAAACACCATTTTTTCCATTTTCAATAAAATCATCAAAGTGGAGGATGAATAGTAACCTCAAGAACAAAATTCTTGGATCTTGATTTTTTGGATGATCTAAGCTTGGTAAAGGATGACATGGACTATACAAGGCTTAGCAAGGTCTTTACCCACCCCAATGAAGGTATAAAACTCTTGAAACCCTAGGCCTTACTTTATGTTTATGCATGTTCTTGATGGATTTAAGAGTAGTTATGATGATAGTATGTTATAAGCATGATTAGTTAAGTGATTTAGTGATTTTGGCAATATGATGAAGTGATATGTTCTTGGATATTTTGGAATGATAAATCATGTGTATAAGTTGTATGGATGCCCGGTGTTGTAATAACCCTAACTTCAGTAATGCTACAGTGGTCAAATGAATAGTAAATTTTGAGGATTTAGAGAAATGGTATATAGGTACTCTATAATGGAAATGGAAAATGAATAAACAGAAATCATATTAGTAGTGTACATTGAAAATAAGTGACTCGAAATGACGTTAGATTTCAGAAATTCCTGAAGCATGAAATTTTGAGGATTTTGATTTCGAATAAGCTTCTATTGGACACTAAGGAGCATGGAAACATTATAAGAATTATATATTGAGGGATTAGTGAATTTAGAATTGAGCCAGGGGATTTTTAAGTTAAGAGAATACCAATGGAATTTGGATTGTTAAATGATCTCAAAACCACTGAGATAATGAGGTACATTCGTAACGAACCACAATTAGACGAGTATGGAGATTAAGCAACCAAGATTAGTAATATAACAAGGAGACATACCACATTATCATCTACCAAGATTATTAGCATGCTATTTAGAAAATCAAGTAATAAGAATATTACATCATCTTAATAACATCATTATTGATGTCATTTTCCACTAACTAAAAACTAAGGGGTAAATTAGTCAATTGCTAAGCAAAATATCTAACTAAGCTTCCAAGGTAAGCTAGAAGATCAAGATTAAGCCAATACCAAAACAACAAAAACACAAAACTCTCTCCCCCATTTCCATTACTACATTCGGCACTTTCAAAATAAAAAAAAAAAAAAAAAAAAAAACAAAACCCTAGCTAGCTTCAACATAAAATCAAGAGATAATTCATGGATGCTCTTGGAGGATAGAAAGAGAGATTCACAAAGTTTCATAGTCATCCATCATCATTTGGTAAGGTAAATAAATTCTTAAAGTTGATGATGAATAGTGTTTTTCTAAGTGTTAACCTTGTTTTCTTGATTTCTTTGCATGATTTAGACTATACCAAGGTAGTATAAGAGCTTGGTGAGGTTATTCATGTTAGTATACTCTTTAAAGTTGATGATTAGCTTGAAACCCTAGCTTGAATCCTTTGGGTTTTGATGATTTTAGTTGGGTTCTAAGATAAGTAGTACTAAATCATGTAATCTTATTGTTATAGTTGTTTATATGTGTTGGAATGGTATGGAAATTTTGTTGTGGACTTGGAAATCCATGGTTGGTATGATGACCACATGGTATATGTGATGGTGTATAAGGTGGATGATTGATTTGGAGGAGTTTGATTTTGAAAAGTATGAAATTACAGCAGTTATAATGTCCGATTTTCGTTAGAACTACAAACTGCCCTGTTTTTGGACACCAATGCAGTACGGTACCTTACTGTCTAGCACACTTAGTGACCATGAAATGATAGAGCTTAGTTCATAGATCGTTTTGATATAAGGTGCGTTAAAATCTGACGTACGGTTTAGGAGAAAAGTCAGTTTTAGTGAAAGACGTTCAAAAGTCGAGAAATCGTAAGTGTACCAAATTTGAGGTTATAGTTACCATACTTTAACATGTTTAAAAGCCACGAAATTTTGGGATATGGTAGTAGTGTGGTCAAAGAACTAATACCAGTTGACCTTGCATTAAAATTCGAATTCTAAAATTTATAAGAAATTTTACAGTCGAGTGTGGTTGTTAGGGGAAATGGTAAAAACCCCTGAAACTTCAATTGAACTTATAAATGGTTAAGTCCTTGAACCTTTGGGGTAATAATAATACGTTAAACATACATTGAAGTGTAAAGGGTTTTGTTATACAAGAGGATAGTGAGTAAGAGATGTAGTGTTCTAATGACGGTCCTTTTGTGTTTATAGAAATTCCGGAGGAGGAACCAGCCCTACTGTCAGGATACAGAAATCGAGGCAAGATCCTTCTATCCCTACTTTAAAAATTATTTATCTTCAGAACAATAATGATATCATGGCATATATTTATGTATATGTGATACTTTTGTTGCTATATTGCAAAGAATATATTTCTCTTGATTGTGGGAAGTTAAAGAGAGATGATTACGAATGGAGCGAATATGCTCTAGAGTAAAGGAGATATGAAAGAGAATGGTATCAGTTGTTATCTAGGGTGATATGGTTTATAATGCTATATTATAAACATTCTTTTAGTGTATGATATATACATATATTTTATAGAAATAATGTGCAAGAATGGAAATGTGAAATGGTGTTGATAAATTGAATAATGATCTTATAATAAGGGGGATTAGCAACAAATTTGCATAAGAGGCTATGTCAGGGCTGTGTGCGACATAGTCTAGTATTCATGATTCGGCACGAAGATGCCAAGGGAGGATGTTATGCAGGTGGCCTTCCTCCAGGGATGATGTTATGCAGGTGGCCTTCATTCCTTCTACTAGTAGTAAACAGAGAGCGGATACGGTCAGGCGACTGATCATCGTCCTACGTATCTGGCGCCAGTATATATCCCCAAAACTTGAAAGAAAGAATTGAAAAATGGTTTTCAGATTTCTATAACTGAAAACAGAAAAGTGATATGAGACGATGAAATTATTAATATAGATGAAGAGAAACTGATTTTATATTAATTTATAAAATTACTGTATAGAAAGGAAATGAGAAGATGATAGTGAGAGATTTATCTAATTATTTATATTATTTTAAAATATTACACTGAAAGGGTATATTGATTATTACATTGTTTAAGAAGAGAAACTGATACTGTATTATCTTAGAATTCTTTCTTATAATAGTAAGTGGATGATGTATTATTAAATAAGGGTTTTATTCTTCCTTAAAGTTTATAAATTGGTTACTGCTTACATATGTATATACATGTATACTTGGTTACATTTTAAATTCTAATTTTCAATATTATCTTGCTGAGCTATTATAGCTCACTCTTGCTACTTATCTATATACAGCTAGGTATGCCAATACTACGCAGAACGCCCCGCAAGAGGGTAAGGGAAAGGCGACCTTCTGAGAGCTCGTTAGCACCAATCCCCGAGGTAGATGACCATCGCAAGGGGTTTAGTGGGCTTATGTATATTAAGTGTGTAAGTTTGAAGGATTGTAATAAATTTGGTTGTTGAAATGCTTCTTGTAGAAGCATCACTCAGCAATGTACTGAAGTATGATTCTGGGTTGTAATAACTTTATAAATTCTAAACTATTATTATGGTGAATGTTGTTCTCTGAGCATATGACTGGTGTGTGTGTGTATATTACTGTGGGGTCAATTGCATAAGTATTAAAAAAAAAAAAAAACTCCAAGAGATATTGAATTTGAATGGAAGTTGGTGCATGATGGCCCAAATTCATGACCCCGGATTTGGGGGCTGTCACAGTTGGTATCAGAGCTAAGAGTCATAATGCTCAAGAACAAGAGTGATAATAATATTGTATCATTTATAATATTAAATTTTGAACTTCCATCAAGTTCAAGGGTGGTATATCGCAGGTAGTTTTATTTTTAAGCATTGATTATAATTTTATAAATTATTACTAATATAGTTTATGTTTACCTTATAGGGAGAGGAGATGGGAGAGCCCAGTCATGTTCGTGAGATGGGTGAGCCGAGCCGAGACCCCCAGTGGCTAGGACTACCCGAGCAGGAGATTAGAGATTTGTTGCTGGTAGGTGTAGAGGTTCCAGAGTATGCTATTGATGACCTCAGGGAGAGACGACGGGCGAGTGCTAGAGAGAGATATGAGCAGAGACTGAGGGAGGAGGCTGAGGAGCGCAGGCAGAGGGATGCTGTGGCCATAGTGCCATATTCTGGTAGACCATATGTAGGACCTGATGGGGCCGGACCTTCCCGAGTGCGGACGGATATTCCTGAGGAGGAGATGCCTTTACGTAAGAGGCCTAGGTTATCTGTTATACCTGAGGAGCCGATTGAGTGGAGGGACATTCACGTGACTCCTACTCCTGTCCCACCTGTCCCAGTTCCATCTCCTTTACCTAGCCCCGACCCTTTTGAGGATCCAGCTGAGCAGTTCACTCCACCGGGACACTTTATCATGTCAGAGGATGAGTTGGAGGATGACCCTTCCGAGGATGCGGACACAGAGCCAGTTCCTCCATCCCCACCATTTGCACCACCACCACCTCCACCAGTGGATGCACCCCCACTTGTAGATGTACCTCCCCCAGATGCTATGCCACCTCAGGAGGCACCTATGTTTCCAGCTGGCCAGTTGCCAGCTATTTTCTTGTCAGAGTACTTTGCCCTTCAGGGACAGCTGGATGAGTCCCGTCGGACTATAGATACGCTTATACAGAGGTTAGACAGGGCGAGAGGAGGAGGAGGTGTGATACCAGATGGGTTGAATTTGAGCATAGTCAGTATCGAGCTACGGGCACTCGGTGACATTAGGACGATGTTGGGAGACAGAGGGGATCCAGTATGGAGGGCTCAGATAGTTGCTACAGTCACCACTATGGTAGCGCAGATCAGGGACGTTATCAGGGCGTCGTTACCATGATTAGGAGTAGTAGTTTTGGATACTAATCAGACTAGTCATCTTATGGATGTCATTTTGGGGATTAGGTTAGTTGTTTACTGTCTTAATCCCAGTCTGATTAGAGGACAGCTAGTAGTGCTTTTGTTATAGCGAGTTAGTATGTATAGTTATGCTTTTGGGGTTTCGAACCTTGTACCTTATGATGTATGATATTAGTAGTAAAAGACGTTGTACCCAAGTTGTAAAATATTATGTAAATTAATGAAGTTTATGTACTTTGCCTAATTTATTCGTATTTTGATATTAAATGTTGAGATTCGAAAATGTTGATATATATGAGGTGATTGACTTAAATGAAAAGATTATTGTGCTAAAGGTACTAAGCTTATTTGTTAAAGTTGTATTATGACTAAATATTACTTGTGTGGAGTTAAAAATACTGGGATACATAAATAAGATTAACTAATGATATAGTGTGCATATATGGAAATGATGTATATTGTACCCTAAATTTGGGTGATTAATGAAGAATATTATTATATACAGAATCATGCCGCCTAAGCGTAATAATAGGATGAATGCAAGGGAAAATGAGAGAGAGGAAGCAAGTCAGAATAGGCAGGGTGAAAATGCTCATAATGAACAAGATCATGAGGAAGAAGAAGACGAATCAACTGGCCAACAGGGAAGTCAGGGTGGTAACCTTTTTAACCAATTTATGGAACTAATGAGGCAGAATTTAGCTAATCCACAGAATCAGCCACAGCCACCTGTTCTTCCCAACCAGGCAGCTAACTCTTTTCGTGCTTTTAAGTCACTAAAACCCCCAGAATTTGAGGGAACCACTAACCCAGTAGCAGCCAGGGCATGGCTGAAAGAGATGGAGAAGGCTTTTGAGATACTGAGGGTAGAGGAAGATCAGAAGACAGTTTTTGCAGCCTATCTCCTAAAGGGAGAGGCGAATTACTGGTGGGAAACTAAAAAGAATCTGGAAGGAGCGGGAGTGATAACTTGGGAGCGTTTCACTAGGGTGTTTCTAGACAAATATTCCCCTAGGTACTTGGAGAACCAGATGGAAATAAAATTTTTGGAGCTTAAGCAGGAAAACCTATCAGTGGCAGAATATGAAACTAAGTTTACAGAACTGTCTAGGTTTGTTCCAGAATTCGTGCGTACTGAAGAGCAACGAGCGAAAAGGTTTCAACAAGGATTGAAACCATGGCTACGGACTAGAGTGGCACCATTTGAGTTGACCGAGTATGCTGCGGTGGTTCAGAAGGCATCTATTATTGAGGCCGAGAGTGAACAAAACCAATTAGGTCGAGAGAACAAGAAAAGGAAATTTGAGGGTCAGAAAGGAGGTTCAAGTGAGGGAAGCTATTTTAACAAATTTGGTAAAGGACAAAAACCCCAGTTTGGGGGAAAGTCAGGGAATAATAAGACTACCAGTGAGACTGTGAATCAGGGTGGTAGATCCACAGGAACTTTTCAATCTAGTCAATCTCGAACACCATTTCCAGACTGTAACACGTGTGGTAAAAAGCATTCAGGAGTGTGTAGAGTGTTAGAAATAAACTGCTTTAACTGTGGACAAAAAGGACACTATTTTAATCAGTGCCCAGCGGCTAATACCAATCCTAAGAGGGACATCAAGTGTTACCAGTGTGGGAAACTAGGACACATTGCTAGAGATTGCCGTTCAGGGGGATCATCTATGCCAGAACAGAGTATGACTGCTTCAAATAAACCTACTGCCAGAGTGTATAACATGACTTTAGGAGAGGCATTGAGAAAGCCGGATACAGATGCAGGTGAACATTTTTCTAGTATTTAAATTTTTAGTGTAAATGTTTGGTTAGGAATCAGTGTGGTCAATAAATGGTATAGGTAGGTTGATAATCTAGATAAGGAAAATCAGTATCTGTTGGGGTCTAGGAATTCTATAAAAAGGAGAATAATAGTATTTTGGGGGTAAACCATAGACTCATTTAAATACGAACAGGAAATATATATTATATGTAATATTTTCTTACAATTGTTTCAAAGAATCTTATTCTAGTTGGATTTCTGGAAGATTTTACAGAGACAAGATATAATAAGAGCGAAATATGTATATTTTATGTCATGATAGAGATCAACATAGGGATAAACCATAAGTGAGATACACTACCATTCAGGAGAGGCCAATATGGTGGCCAATACCCATAACTAAAAGAGGGATATTGATGAATGACAAGCAAGTTTATGTTAGTGTAATTTTGCGCAAACAAGATAGAGATATTATGAGGAAAAAGGATGGAGAAAGTGATATAGAAGTTATAAGGTGTAAATGAAAAGGTATCTATGGACGTTTTTGACGTGATTCCGGGACGGAATCCTTTTAAGGGGGGAAGGATGTAATAACCCTAACTTCAGTAATGCTACAGTGGTCAAATGAATAGTAAATTTTGAGGATTTAGAGAAATGGTATATAGGTACTCTATAATGGAAATGGAAAATGAATAAACAGAAATCATATTAGTAGTGTACATTGAAAATAAGTGACTCGAAATGACGTTAGATTTCAGAAATTCCTGAAGCATGAAATTTTGAGGATTTTGATTTCGAATAAGCTTCTATTGGACACTAAGGAGCATGGAAACATTATAAGAATTATATATTGAGGGATTAGTGAATTTAGAATTGAGCCAGGGGATTTTTAAGTTAAGAGAATACCAATGGAATTTGGATTGTTAAATGATCTCAAAACCACTGAGATAATGAGGTACATTCGTAACGAACCACAATTAGACGAGTATGGAGATTAAGCAACCAAGATTAGTAATATAACAAGGAGACATACCACATTATCATCTACCAAGATTATTAGCATGCTATTTAGAAAATCAAGTAATAAGAATATTACATCATCTTAATAACATCATTATTGATGTCATTTTCCACTAACTAAAAACTAAGGGGTAAATTAGTCAATTGCTAAGCAAAATATCTAACTAAGCTTCCAAGGTAAGCTAGAAGATCAAGATTAAGCCAATACCAAAACAACAAAAACACAAAACTCTCTCCCCCATTTCCATTACTACATTCGGCACTTTCAAAATAAAAAAAAAAAAAAAAAACAAAACCCTAGCTAGCTTCAACATAAAATCAAGAGATAATTCATGGATGCTCTTGGAGGATAGAAAGAGAGATTCACAAAGTTTCATAGTCATCCATCATCATTTGGTAAGGTAAATAAATTCTTAAAGTTGATGATGAATAGTGTTTTTCTAAGTGTTAACCTTGTTTTCTTGATTTCTTTGCATGATTTAGACTATACCAAGGTAGTATAAGAGCTTGGTGAGGTTATTCATGTTAGTATACTCTTTAAAGTTGATGATTAGCTTGAAACCCTAGCTTGAATCCTTTGGGTTTTGATGATTTTAGTTGGGTTCTAAGATAAGTAGTACTAAATCATGTAATCTTATTGTTATAGTTGTTTATATGTGTTGGAATGGTATGGAAATTTTGTTGTGGACTTGGAAATCCATGGTTGGTATGATGACCACATGGTATATGTGATGGTGTATAAGGTGGATGATTGATTTGGAGGAGTTTGATTTTGAAAAGTATGAAATTACAGCAGTTATAATGTCCGATTTTCGTTAGAACTACAAACTGCCCTGTTTTTGGACACCAATGCAGTACGGTACCTTACTGTCTAGCACACTTAGTGACCATGAAATGATAGAGCTTAGTTCATAGATCGTTTTGATATAAGGTGCGTTAAAATCTGACGTACGGTTTAGGAGAAAAGTCAGTTTTAGTGAAAGACGTTCGAAAGTCGAGAAATCGTAAGTGTACCAAATTTGAGGTTATAGTTACCATACTTTAACATGTTTAAAAGCCACGAAATTTTGGGATATGGTAGTAGTGTGGTCAAAGAACTAATACCAGTTGACCTTGCATTAAAATTCGAATTCTAAAATTTATAAGAAATTTTACAGTCGAGTGTGGTTGTTAGGGGAAATGGTAAAAACCCCTGAAACTTCAATTGAACTTATAAATGGTTAAGTCCTTGAACCTTTGGGGTAATAATAATACGTTAAACATACATTGAAGTGTAAAGGGTTTTGTTATACAAGAGGATAGTGAGTAAGAGATGTAGTGTTCTAATGACGGTCCTTTTGTGTTTATAGAAATTCCGGAGGAGGAACCAGCCCTACTGTCAGGATACAGAAATCGAGGCAAGATCCTTCTATCCCTACTTTAAAAATTATTTATCTTCAGAACAATAATGATATCATGGCATATATTTATGTATATGTGATACTTTTGTTGCTATATTGCAAAGAATATATTTCTCTTGATTGTGGGAAGTTAAAGAGAGATGATTACGAATGGAGCGAATATGCTCTAGAGTAAAGGAGATATGAAAGAGAATGGTATCAGTTGTTATCTAGGGTGATATGGTTTATAATGCTATATTATAAACATTCTTTTAGTGTATGATATATACATATATTTTATAGAAATAATGTGCAAGAATGGAAATGTGAAATGGTGTTGATAAATTGAATAATGATCTTATAATAAGGGGGATTAGCAACAAATTTGCATAAGAGGCTATGTCAGGGCTGTGTGCGACATAGTCTAGTATTCATGATTCGGCACGAAGATGCCAAGGGAGGATGTTATGCAGGTGGCCTTCCTCCAGGGATGATGTTATGCAGGTGGCCTTCATTCCTTCTACTAGTAGTAAACAGAGAGCGGATACGGTCAGGCGACTGATCATCGTCCTACGTATCTGGCGCCAGTATATATCCCCAAAACTTGAAAGAAAGAATTGAAAAATGGTTTTCAGATTTCTATAACTGAAAACAGAAAAGTGATATGAGACGATGAAATTATTAATATAGATGAAGAGAAACTGATTTTATATTAATTTATAAAATTACTGTATAGAAAGGAAATGAGAAGATGATAGTGAGAGATTTATCTAATTATTTATATTATTTTAAAATATTACACTGAAAGGGTATATTGATTATTACATTGTTTAAGAAGAGAAACTGATACTGTATTATCTTAGAATTCTTTCTTATAATAGTAAGTGGATGATGTATTATTAAATAAGGGTTTTATTCTTCCTTAAAGTTTATAAATTGGTTACTGCTTACATATGTATATACATGTATACTTGGTTACATTTTAAATTCTAATTTTCAATATTATCTTGCTGAGCTATTATAGCTCACTCTTGCTACTTATCTATATACAGCTAGGTATGCCAATACTACGCAGAACGCCCCGCAAGAGGGTAAGGGAAAGGCGACCTTCTGAGAGCTCGTTAGCACCAATCCCCGAGGTAGATGACCATCGCAAGGGGTTTAGTGGGCTTATGTATATTAAGTGTGTAAGTTTGAAGGATTGTAATAAATTTGGTTGTTGAAATGCTTCTTGTAGAAGCATCACTCAGCAATGTACTGAAGTATGATTCTGGGTTGTAATAACTTTATAAATTCTAAACTATTATTATGGTGAATGTTGTTCTCTGAGCATATGACTGGTGTGTGTGTGTATATTACTGTGGGGTCAATTGCATAAGTATTAAAAAAAAAAAAAAACTCCAAGAGATATTGAATTTGAATGGAAGTTGGTGCATGATGGCCCAAATTCATGACCCCGGATTTGGGGGCTGTCACAGGTGTGGCTTGGTTTGATTGTTATGATTTTTGGAACGTTCGATTTATAGCCGTCGTAATGCCGAATTTTTGTTAGATTATTAAAAAACCGAGAATCACAGTAGCTATAGCTCACTTCCTAGCTTCGTATTCTGCCATGATTAGATAGAACATGTTATAAGCTTTGTTTTGATATAAAGATCATGTGAAACGGACTTACGGTTTAGGAGTTATGATTAAATTCATAAAAGTGGTTCGAAACCGTAAACGAAAGTTCGTAACTGAAATTGGACCCCTTTAATACTACGAAATCAGTGGCAAATCTTGATAATTAAATATTAGAGATAAAAAGGAAGGTGTGAGAGAAAACCTCATGTGAAATGGATCGTTTTTCGATTTTATAAAAATGTACGAATCGAGGTTAAACGCGAACGAACCCCTTAAAAGTGCACTTGGTTATAACTTTGGTAAATGACTTAGAAAACGGGCGATAAATCTCGAGGTATAACCTTGGTTCGTAAATGACCGACCTTAACACTTACATAACTTAAGTATATACAAAGTGTAAGCATGACGACGTGTCTTAGTAGCGAACGAATGACGGGTCATAGCGAGATTAAAGAGAGTTGCACTAAAGGGTGTTTAACGAGATAACTAGAAAACATGTTTCGACTTAAGATGAGTTTTACTTAGCTTTTAAAAAGTGTTAAGTGATTGACCTCGATTATTGTGACTATTTATAGATCACCGGATTGACACGAGGCACACTACCCCTATAGGATTGCCAGGCAAGTTTCCAATACCTTGGAACTGTTGTTGTGATAATATATATATATATGATTGTTGTTATACCTATGCCATAGCATGCATGCCTACTTTCAAGTTAATATTGAATTACTTGTTCCCTGAATTGATATCGGCTTATAGACTATATATGAAATATCAGTTATAAGCCGGATTGTTTGGTTAAGACCCTTAGCGAAGGACGTATGATATTCATACTTCAAATATAGACCGGGAGTCGATATTTTGTAATATATAAATAGTCGTGGAAACCCGGAGGGATTCCAGGGACAAATTTATTATTGCGAGGATTTTTATTCGATTACGAATCTTTCGAGGGACGTTATTTGAGTATTACCCCAGTGAAAGAATATTTAATGAATATTATTTTAATATTCATTTAGAATGTCATTTATTTAATTAATATTATTTTGAACATTCATTGGAGTTATTTAGTTAATGAATAATATTTTGAATATTCATTAGAATTATTTGGTTGACGAATATCATTTCCCAAATATTCATTTGGGTTAATTATTATTATTTGGAATATTCATTTGATCGTTATTTATTTAATGAATATTATTTGGAATATTCATTTGATCTTTATTTATTTAATGAATATTACTTTCGAATATTCATTTAAGGTTTGATTTACTTAATGAATATTATTCTAAGATATTCATTGGAAATTCTATTTACTTAAGGAATATTACTTCGAATATTCCTTTAAAGTTTTGATTACTAAAAGAATATATTTGGACATTTATTTAGATTATTATTTATTAAATGAATATTATTTTCAAATATTCATTTAAGGTTCGATTTATTTAGTGAACATTATTTTAAACATTTATTTGAGTTTACTTAATTAAGAAATATTATTTTGAATATTCATTTAAAGAAGAGAGTTATTTAGTAAATAATTCTATATATTTATTCGAGGATTACTTACAAGCAATATTATGATTTAGTAATATTCCTGAATTATTATTGATTTAATAAATATTCTTGGAATATTTATTTAAATTCTTCTAAACTCTTTTTATAATGATTATATTATTCAAAGATTATCTTTCACCTTCAAGTATGATGTAAAATATTTCGGAGTCTTTTATGACGATTTTATCAAGGGGAGGTTCTCAAAACTCTATTTTTCATTTAAATCTATCTTATAAGAAGATTTAGATACTCGCTCAAACTTTCAAAAGCATATAAGGGGACCTCACTTGAGAGCTGTTATTTACTTGACTACCCAGTCATATACTTACTAAACCATCTTGTCACTCAAATCTTGATTCTTCAAGCATCGATATGATTTTTATGGTGTACCCACTCATCATTCGAGGGGTAAGAACGTTGGAACAAGTTGGTATCCCTTAACAAGCATCAGCTTGGTTAAATTGGTGAATTTTCCTTTCCAACTAGATACGACTACTTCGTGGAGTCTTATCAACAAGTATTATACTTGGGGAAAGGGGGACGAGCTTTACGTTTCAGAATCATGGATATACTCGAACTAGGAGTATTTGTGTAAGAGGCTGTGGGACAGTCCATCCTTGAAATAGGGTCCGAGTGGCGCCGGTCCCGTCTATGCCCAACCGTTGGCTAGGGAGATCCGGCGTATGGTGGTGTCCATATGTTCTTCCTTCTACATGTAGAGAAACAAATCTTGAGATGCACAACCTACGACTGATCATCGTAAGGCGGTGTCATCTGGCGCGACATACTCCAGTATTGGTTCACTATCCAGAATTTATTTATTTTCTGCCACATTATCAGCGTTGGCAAGGTTGATAATCATTCAGAACTGGAATTGCATATTTTTCCTGCAATTTCCCATTTTGTGAAATATGATGATATCTCGCTTATATCTGACAAAGCAGATATGTCTACGGAGTATACCTTTTGAGATACCTTGTAACTTCATCCTTTATATTGATCTAGCACTATTTTCGCTAATGCATGGCATATGGTTTCAAAATATATTTTTTGAACTGTCATATATATCATTATGTTGTTACATTACTGCTGGTGGGCTATTGCTCACCCTTGCTTTATTTATTTATATCACAACAACAGCTAGATCAGATGGCCGCGTAAGGCGCACTCAGCGTAAGCAGGTGTCAGTCGTCAGAAGATTAACCGCTGAGGTCATAGCTACCATTGTTGAGGATGCAGCTACTGGTAGGCTACTTGTTAGCATTTGAGCATCAAATGTATTTATTATATGACATATACAAATGGATGGCAAAGAGTATGTAATAGTTAAATTGTAATTCTTTGGGTTGTAAGAACTCAAACTTGTGATTAATAATATTGATGGTTACTCTGATTTCATCTCTGGGACTATAACGGGTGTGTTTTATGTTGTTGTTTTGGGTCACAAGGTTGTAATTTAAATTATGTTGGTTTATGGATGGATATTGAGACCGTAACGACCAGATCCCTGATCCTGGATCTGGGGGTGTTACATGAATCATGTTTCTTTCTTTGTCTTGCAAACTAGCAGTGTGTGCGAGCAATAGGAACTTGTGTGCCAATTTTTAAGCTGAAATATACAAATTGCTTACAATACTGACTCGATAAAAAATTAATCTTGAGATTGCATTCATGTTTAATATAGATGTAACCGAATCCAAAAAATTTTTACAATCAAGCCAAATATTGAAATGTTGGTAAATATATGAGAGAATATGCAACCGACTTATCCCAAAGTTAAAAATTGACATAATAGTGATTATTGTAAGCATCTAATTCAAAATCACAAAATTTTTTACCAAAATTTAGAAGAATGGTGACAAAGAAATAAAAAAATTAAGTGTAAATTGAAAGTAACATTTAGTAAATCATTTAACAAAACCAAATAAGAGCTTCCTTGTTAGCATTGCAGCTTGAGCTTCAGTTGAGGAGGAAAGTCGAGTACAAGACTTGATGTCTTTTGCGGGAAAGGCCATTTAAGCACGATTGCACAACCAGGTCTTTTGCGGGTGCGAAGTTGTTTCAACCAGACCCGTAGGAAGGGCGAGACGAAAAAGGAGCACATTTTTATTACTAGGAAATGCAATTATGTTTTATCCACCATCTTCATCCCCCTCTAGAAAAATAATTTCAACAAAAAATGAAGGCAGCTGAAATTAACGAAATTTAACGAGCATAATATGCGTAGAGTAGAATGACTTCAAAATTACATATATATATTATATAATATTACTTTAATATATGTAAAATAAAAAGAATATGTTTAATTTTGATTTTGATGTATTGATAAAATTTTGTGGTTTTTAAAAAATTGTTGTTGATTTTAATTTAAGAAAGATTTCGCCAATGTTCGAGTAAAATCTCATAGATTCTAGTTGATTTAGATAAATGTTTTGATAAATCCTTCAAAATCTCATGGATTTTAGCAAGATTTCAAATGAACTAAAATCAATTAGTAAATCTTTCAAAATTCACTATTTTATCAATTAATGGACTTTTGAACACTATCATATTTTACTGTAATTTTCAAAATCCCCATTTAATATCACGGGACTTTAAAGATCTTTTTAAAATCAAAATCAAATACGCCCAGATGTCAAAAGATTTTATTAAAATCTTATTGAATACCATCAAATTTATAGGACTTTTTTAAATATCAATTACTTAAATTAAAATTATGAAATTCCAGAAGGATTCTTTAACATTTAAATTGAATTCATCGTTAATTTGTGATGATTTTCGTGAAAATTCGTCATAGATATGTATAAAACTCATCACAATTATTGAACTTGTGATGGCATGTCAATAAAAATCTTACATGTAAATTTATCAAAAGTACTTTTTTAGTAATTTATAAAAACCAATTTATAGAAATTTGTAATAACACGCATCCATACAATCAGAACACTAAAGAAAAAGTTATTAAATTTATAGAATTTCTAATAATTTAAAAGTGTTTTTTTCAAAATGTCAACCTTTTAAACAAGGTGTCTCGGATCTAATCGGTCCAAAAATAAGTGACAAGAAAAGCATTCTATGTTATTGGGTCAAAAAATTAATTTACAAAAATAAATTATGTTAAAGTCGATTACTAGTTATATCACTACTAACTAAAAATTATTTATTTTTCATTTTTAAAATAAAAAATAGTAATATAAATAATTACAATTATTTATCAATTATATATAAAATTATGAATGATATCGGCATGATGACCGACAATATAAATCCCAAAATAAACAATTAAATCATTAGAACTAATAAAATCAAATTAATATGAATAAAAAATCTTGAATACATACTTCAAGTACATAAAAAAAATCAATTTTGTCACAAAAGCAAATGAATATCATCATTTTTATTATATTAAATGGAAATAATGTACATTATTTTATTTTTATTTTTTTGTCAAAGCATTTTAACTTGCAAAGCTAATTACGTATAAGGATTAACATGAAAATTTCAAATCGCAAATAGTTACTAGATTCTCTTAATATAATCCATCCAAATCAACAAAAATAAAATTTTAATCAAATCAGTAGGAATAAAAATGTGACAATATCTACTTCAAAGAATACAATCCATCTAGCATCCAATTCAAACATAAATAAATACAATCCATAAATTACAGATACTGCATTTATTACAATTATTATTAAACTTGTCAAAACTTCTACTATATATATGTGAAGCCAAGTGACCAACATTTTCGTCTTGCAACAATGTCATTCTTAATATACATACACATACTACTATAGTGAAGCAACTTTTCTTATCAAATATGAAGCCACAAACAATAAGCCTCATAGTGATATTCTTGTCTCTAATTTTTGTGTCTAGTGTTTCAGGTGCAAGACAAGTACCAGGTTCATCATGCCATACAGCTGAAGATTGTGAAGACAAGTGTCCATTTGGGGTTGTAGCCTTTTGCTCTGGTCAAAAGTGTTATTGCAATTATGTACAAGAATAGAAAGGAACAATAGCTTCCGCACCTAAAAATGCCATTGTTGTATGATGATTATTATTGTATCATCAATTATTGTTTATTATTTTTATGAAAATGAATCATGTTTCTTTCTCTATCTTGCAAACTAGTAGTGTGTGTGAGCAATAGTGTAAGTGTAATAACCGTGAATTTTATTAAAATTTTTACTAAAACCGAGCTCTCTAAGAATAAAATGGTAATTTAGATTTTATTAATTTTAGGGATGCGTATAAGTATTCGCTTTATTTATTATTGTTTTTAGTGCATTGCCATAATTAGTGTGGTTATTATTATGAGCATTACTATTTACTATTATTATTTATGTATTTATGTTTTTATAATGATTGATGTGAATTGTCGTAGCTAGATAGCAATTTCTTTTTCTTTACCAATAATTATAAGTGTAAAAGAATTCAATAATTAGGAATGATTAGTGGGTAGGTTTTATTAAAATGTTGGGTTAAGTAGTAGAAGCCCAAACAAGTTTAAGGGTTATTAAGGCCCAGCTAGGATACCATGTGTATATAGTTAGTGAACAAAAATAGAGAACCCATCTCCTTCACTTTATTCTCTCGGCAAAAACACACGCACACACCATTCCATTTTTCCTCCATTAAAACCAACCTTACAAAGCTTATATCTACTAGTATAATTGACTGATCATACATGCAAATCCATATTTGTGTAGTTTTTTAAAAGTGATTTACAAAAAGGGGGTATGAGCTTATACCTTTAAAAACTTTTTGTAAATGTATTTGTATGTGTTTATTGTGATATTTTAATTAGAATGCATGTTTTAAATTAGGGTTTGAAATATTAAATTAGGGGCTTTGTAATTGAATGATTGATTTGAGTTTTGGTGTTTAAACTTTGTATTGTGGGGATTGATTTTGGTTGGGTTGAATCGGAGGTGGGGGGTTGTTGGTTGTTTCGGTGGTGGCGTGGGTGTCGATCGGAGGAGGCGGAGAGAGTAGAGAGATGAGGGCGGAGGGAGAGAGATTGTGAGGAGGAGAGAAAGAGATTCGGGAGACAGAGGGAGAGAGACGCAGAGATACAGGGGAGAGATCGAGAGCGGGGGGGGGGAGAGATACGAGGGCGGAGAAGAAGAGAGAGGGGGATCGGAAAAGAGAGAAAGAGAAAAGAGAGTGGAGAGACGGAGAGTCGAGAGAGATGAAGGGAGAGGGAGAGATAGGGTCGAGAGAGAGAGAGAGAGAGAGAGAGAGAGAAAGAAAGAGAGAGTCAGTGGTGGTGGGGGAAGCCGCCGGCGCCGCCACGGCGTCCGGCCGGCGATCACCACAGTGGTGGTGACGGTGGTGTTCGTCGGGAAAGGTAGTCGGGGGGGAGATTGAATTTTGTTAATACTAATCAATTGATTTATTTGTTTAATTGGTAATTAATTGATGAAATGTGATTTAGATCTATAAAAATGATTGAATTATAATAAAAATGAGATAAAATATGGAGTTGGTCAATAAATGAAGAATTTGTTGTGAAAATCTGTTTAATAATAATAAAGGGACATATAAATTGGATTAGCTTACTTTAAATGAGAGTATTGTAAATTGTAGTAATAAAATTTGGATGACTCTTTAAATGTGACAATAATTATTACTTGATTTATTAAAATGGAAAGGAAATTAGCACTTGTGAGATTAATAAATATAATTGTATCAATAAAATTTCCTTGTTGCTAAAAGTAGAAATAATACTTATGGATTTTAGTTTGGACAAATATTTGACTCTTGAATTATTTAATTCGAGAGTAAATATTAAATCATATTATTGCTCCTTTAAAATGGACTTAAATGAAATAGATATTTCTGAGAATCCTAGATAATTAAAGAGAATCTCGTAACTACCCTTTTAACTTCGAGATGTGATATGCAAGAGTGAGATTAATTTAGAAGTGCGAGTTAAATAAATAATTAAATTAGTGCCACATATTTAGAAATAATTAGAGGCCTTTTAATAAATAAAAATTTCCCTTATCAATAATTGTATTTGGGTTGCACTATGTATAAAACTCGAGATATCAAAATTAATAGGTGAACGCGAATAGAGCCTTCATGTAAATTATTATATTTTGCGAATAAGGCATAGATGAGACTTTTAACTTACAAGAATATTCCCATTTACGTGTTGAGAATTATTTGATTATCAAATGTCATGATTATCGTTACTACTTGACCCTACAAGATTAATTTCTTAATCGAGCACTGAAATTATTTTGATAATTAATTATAGAGATTCCTTTTTGAGACTTGAGATATTCGCTTGCGGGTAACGCTTTTATTATTCGGTTGAGTTTAGCGTCAAGAAAGAGGCAAGTTCATTCCTACCCTAACTCTCGGAAACTTTGTATTTCTGTTCGTATTATTTAAATTCTTAATTATTTTCGAACTATTAATTATGAGATTTATTTATTGCTCTTTATGATGCAATATTTTCTTTTGAGCATTATTTCTCGCAAAATATTACGATACTGTTAATTTAGTTTACTTGCGAAATACATTCCCTATAAGCGTAGAAGCAATTTCATTGCTATCGGGTCGGTCTCTTTGATTCGAGACGACTATTTATTTCGATTCAGTGGAACTATTCTCATTCGTTCGAGATAGTTAAATTCATTCTTTTCAGTCGGATTTATCGTACAAATTCGACAACGTTTATTGACTATCTTTTAATTGGTTCATCGTTCGAATCAATCAATAGGGATTATGCTATATAAAATCTGTTAGAGTTTTACTCTTGTATCGAATGGAAAATATTCTATTTAACGTTCATCAATTTTGGAGTATTACAATTATTCGAGTAGTACTACTTGTTCAGTACGACTCATTTTATTTCATTTTGAGACTATCCTCATTGTTTCGAGATAGTTGCCTTTCTTGTCAAAGGTTGGCACTTTGTTCGTGTCAACCAATTAGAGTATGTTTATTGAGAGTTTACATCAGTCCATTGTTCGGATTGGTGATACATCGAGTAAAACTGGCAGTCCACCAGATCAGTTAAATATTTTCCTGTGAAGTTTATCTACAAATGTCAGTTCATTAAATATTCGGGAATTCTGTATTCTACGGGTCAATTTTGGGAAAGAGGCCCATTTTAGAGAAAAAGAGAGACTCGTGATCCGTTTTAAGGACACGAGATTATTTAGGCACTATGATGCCAGGGTTGATATAATCACCCACTATGATGCTAGCATTCATACTATATATTATATTCGTTGATATCGTATTGTAGCCGTGATCGGGCGAAGTGCGGTGTCATTGGAGGACGGTATTCCCGGTCGGATAGTTGATCGCCCCGCCGAGATACCGAAACGATGGAAGACCAGTTATTCTTTTATCATGAGTCATCAGAGTTTCACAAAAAGAGTCATTTCGAGTATTCCTATTTTTGAGACGAGTCTTGAGTCAAAATTTTCAGAGTTTGTTATATTATCAGTTTCATTTAAATTCGAGTATTTTCTTTCGGTATATATTACTATATTTATGTACCGAGCTAGGAGAGAATTTGCTGAGCACCATAGTTGTTCACTCTTGCTTTACAACATTTGTTCAGCTGTCAAGATGGAGAAAGGCGAGGCATCCAGCCAGAGAAACAAAGGGAAGGAGAAAGCTCCAGGCTATGCTGACAAGGACTAGAATGGCCAGATGGAACCTTGTATCTTTTCTATCTTTATAGACTTTCGAAGGATTTTTATTTGGAGATGTAATAAGCGTTTTGTAATAAAGTTTGAATTCGATCTTGGATCTGTGGAGTGGGACTGTTCCGCTCCGTTGTAATAAAGATTTTATTATTATCGAGCTAACGTGTGTTGCAGGATGCTAAGACCTGATGTGGCGACCCGGGTCCCCGGACAGGGCGGATTTGGGGGCGTCACAGCGTTGGTATCAGAGCGTTAGTTATATTTTAGGAATCGTACGAGCGAGCCTAGAATTATAACGCGACGTAAGAGTTTAGAGATATATTGCGATGTTGAGATTTTAGCACAAGTGCTTTTCACCCTTATATGAGTATATCTATATAAGTATCTAATCGATTAGAACCTGTTGTGACCGAAGTTCCTTGTACTTTTGTAGATGACTACTTCAGGACTTGATGATTTCCGCTCAGCTAGAGATAGATCTCCTACACCTTACCCTCAGGGACCCCTAGATCCCAACTCAGGTTCAGACAGTGACCCGTCTGAGGAGATTGTACCGATGGACAGTGATTCAGAGGACTCTTCTATCAGGATTCTTACACCTTCTCCACCTCATGTGATAGATTTGGTAGGTTCTCCTGACCAGATCATTAAGATAGCTGATTCTCCTGTGCCAGTGATTGACTTAGAGGCACCTACTCCAGAGATTGAGCAGCCAGCTCAGATTCCAGATTCTACCATGACTGCAGAGACTACTCTTCTGTATACTCCTGAGATGTTCAGATTTGAGACACCCGAGCTCATTACTCCCGAGCCGATTGATGAGGGCCAGCTTTCGCCCATCCGTACTGAGACTTTACCCAGCTTATCTGCTCCAGTGTCTAGAGTGGATACCCCTACCAGAGTATCAGCTTTTGCTGATTTGTTTTCTACTCCAGTTCCAGTGTATGCTTCGACTCCGACAGTCCCTACTATACCTGACTACATGTTTCCACCTGTCAGTGTTACTCCTGCATGTGATACTGCACCATCTGCACCTACCATACCTGCACCTATTTCTGCTCAGCCTCCAGTGGCTGCTACTACTGCTGCTATGCCACCTGCTCCTTCTGAGCACCCTGTTGTGGCCGGAGAGACGGTTCCATGGCATATCCATCATACCCTGTTCTAGCAGTACCGTTGGTTGTGGTCTCGTTATGAGGAGATCTTTGCTACTAGGGATGGTATTCTTCGACTCTTGTCTGTTCCAGATCCCCTTGCCGTGCATCATGGAGGTAGTCTGTTGGTGAGAGACATACCTATGAAGATTGTGCATCAGATAGCCCTGACTGTGTTGACCGGGCTTCAGACTGACTTAGCTGCTTTGCCATCATCTAGTACCGGATAGATTGATCGTACCAGAGTTTCTACCTTGATCTCAGACATCATTGCAGAGTTCCATAGGAGGGTGGGCGAGATGTTTGCCCGTGATGGTTCGACCTGACTTGCAGCTGTAGTTGACTTAGCATAGTCTTTTTGGTTTCAGGGGATGTCATATATCTACGCTTGCGTATTCCCATCTTTTGGTTAGCATGTATATTATAGCTAGTGGTGACCCGCTTTTTGTATGGCGTCATGATAGATCTTTCTGTATAGGGCGCTATATTATGTTGATCGATGTATCCGATGTAGTTGACTCTATACCCAGCTTGTTGGGTAGTTATCTTATTATCTTACCGTACTAGCATGACAGTAGAGGTTCCACGATGTATTTATATTCTGATGATGGGTCTGTATTATTATGATGATGTATTCGGTATTATGACGTGGTCTGTACCAGTATGGTACCTTGTGGTATATATTATGATCTGCTAGTGGTACTGATATCTTACTTATTTATCTGTTATAGAACTGTGTTAGATTAGAAGAGCATGCTAGATTATTTCGTGATACTCCTGTTATAGTAAATTCTTTATAGATACTGCGACTTAAAATGAGTTTCAAAAAAAAAAAAAAGTTTTCGAAAACCAATGATTAAGACGACGATTGAGTTTTAGAACTTAAAGATTTTTATACAAGAATTTCCAATAAAACCTGAATTAGTTCTTTTCACGAGCACCCTGAATTTTTTTTATAATAAGGAAAAAGGAGAAACTGTTTTATAAAGAGACAAGAGAAAAACCATGATTTTGAGTATGGTTTATTTTTGAGAAACCAGAGGTTTTGACCAAGTAGATAATTTTGAATAACTGTGCCAGCAATGGTGTCATATAATTGCATACCTGTGATATAACATACCATATTGTTTTCGCTCTTATAGAAAAAGATGCCACCTAAAAGAGGAATACCCCCAAGAAACCCTCGTCCTCAACCTGAAGAGAATCAAGATGATGAGGTTCCACCTCGGAACCCAGTTCCAAACCCGGAATCGGAACCCGCTCAGAATCCAAACCAGAATAATAACCCGATGAACCTGCTTTTGGACTTTCTTCTTCAGCATGCCCAGAACCCTCAGCCTCAGTAGAACCCTAACCCAGTGGGAGGAAATCCACCTCCAGCTCAGCTGACTCATGCCACAGTGACTTTTAAATCATTCAAATCTTTGAACCCACCTGAGTTTAAAGGTACCACTAACCCCGTGGAGGCCAGAATTTGGTTACGAGAAATAGAGAAGACTTTTGAGATTGTGGGAGTGGAAGAGAATAAGAAGACAGTGTTTGCAGCATACATGTTGAAAGGTGAAGCCAACTACTGGTGGGAAGCAAAGAGAACTTTGGAGGGTAATGCGGTCATTCCATGGACCAGATTCACGACGTTGTTTTTAGAGAGGTACTTTCCTAAGTATCTAGAGAATCAGATGGAAATTAAATTCTTAGAACTCAAGCAAGGAACGATGACTGTTGCGGATTACGAAGCCAAGTTTACAGAACTTTCAAGGTTTGTACCCTATCATGTGGACATTGAGGAGAAGAGAGCCAAGCGTTTCCAGCAAGGGCTGAAGCCCTGGATCCAGAATCGAGTTGCCGTATTTGAGATCACCAACTATGCAACCTTAGTTCAGAAAGCGGCTATAGTAGAAAGTGGAAGTGAGTTGTACCCGAAAGATCGGGATGGTAAGAAGAGAAAGTTTCAGAGTTGTGGAAGCAGTTTTGTGAAGAGATCTGATAGTCGTAGTGACAAGAGGCCGTTTGTGAAGAGAGAAGATAGAAGCTCAGATACTAAGAGAATTGGGAACCATGACACCAGAGGAAGCAATCAGAGGACCAAACCTCAGCAGACAGTGAACGTGATGCAAGGAAGACCACCATTACCAGAGTGTAAGACATGTGGAAGGAAACACCCTGGACCCTGCCAACAAGCTACTGTGAATTGCTACAACTGCGGACAGAAGGGTCATTATGCTTCCAGTTGCAAGGATAAATCTGTCACCTGCTTCAATTGTGGGAAGAAAGGTCACGTGTCCCGAGATTGCCGACAGACTGCTAAGGAAAATCCAGTGCTTCGACTCACAACACCTCCCAGCAACAAGCCGACTGCAAGAACTTTCAACATGACAGTGAAGGATGCTATTGATGACAGCGATGTGATTGCAGGTACGCTTCTAGTAAATTCTGAAGATGCATGTGTTCTAGTTGATTCTGGCGCTACCAGATCTTTTATTTCTGAGAACTTCATGAATAAGCTTGATCTTGAGTCTGTACCCTTGGAGGGAATTCTGAGTATAGAAGTAGCGAATCAGGAAGTCATTCCAGTGAACCGTTTGTGCCCGAACTGTTTTATAGAAATTCAAGGTCAACGTTTTGACGCCGACCTCATTCCTTTTAAGTTGGGGGAATTCGACGTAATCTTAGGGATGGATTGGTTAGCACGTTATGATGCCCAAATCGATTGTCGTCGGAAGAAGGTTAGCTTAAGTGGACCTAACGGTATGAGAATTCCGTTTCGCGGACGTAAACCGGCTTAAGATTTTCTGTCAATAATTCAAGCTAAGAGATTACTTCGGCAAGGATGTCAAGCCTATCTGGCTCATGTGATAGACACGAAGAAGCAAGCTCCTACCATTGAGGAGATTCTTGTAGTCAGTCAGTTTAAAGATGTTTTCCCCGATGACTTGCCCGGAATGCCACCAGACCGAGAGATAGAATTCACAATTGATTTAGCACCAGGAACCGTACCTATCTCCAAAGCACCCTACCGAATGGCACCAGTGGAAATGAAGGAATTGGCAACACAACTGCAAGAGTTACTAGAAAAAGGTGTAATCAGACCTAGTGTATCCCCGTGGGGAGCTCCAGTTTTGTTCGTAAAGAAGAAGGACGGATCTATGCGGCTGTGTATTGACTATCGCGAACTGAACAAGATGACTATCAAGAACAGGTACCCTTTGCCTAGAATCGACGATCTGTTTGATCAGCTCAAGGGAGCTAATCATTTTTCGAAGATTGATTTGAGATCTGGCTATCATCAACTGAAAATCAAGCCTGAGGATATTCCTAAGACTGCTTTTAGGACCCGATATGGACATTACGAGTTCCTAGTTATGTCTTTCGGATTGAAGAATGCTCCAGCTGCTTTTATGGATCTAATGAATCGTGTGTTCAAGAAATACTTGGATAAGTTCGTGATTGTATTTATTGATGACATTCTCATTTACTCGAAGTCACCTGAAGATCATGCAGAACATCTCCGTCTAGTTTTGGAAGCACTAAGGAAGGAAAAGTTGTATGCAAAGTTTTCAAAGTGCGAATTCTGGCTGAAAGAAGTTCAGTTTTTGGGGCATATTGTGAGTGGTGAAGGAATTTCTGTAGACCCTGCCAAGATAGAAGCCGTAGCAGACTGGGAGAGACCTAAGACTCCAACAGAGGTTAGAAGTTTCCTTGGACTGGCTGGTTATTATCGTAGATTCGTGAAAGATTTCTCAAGGATTGCTACGCCATTGACTCGACTTACCAGGAAAAGTGAAAAGTTCGAATGGACATCCAAATGTGAAGATAGCTTTCGAGAATTGAAGAAGAGACTGACGACTGCCCCAGTTTTGACCCTACCCGATGAAAGAGGCGATTTCGTGATTTTCAGCGATGCTTCTCACAAAGGTTTAGGATGTGTATTGATGCAGCACGGGAAGGTAATAGCTTATGCCTCTCGACAATTGAAGGAATATGAGTCCCGATACCCTACTCACGACTTGGAACTTGCTGCCATTGTTTTTGCACTCAAGATTTGGAGACACTATTTGTATGGAGAAAAATGTGAGATCTTCACAGACCACAAGAGCCTAAAGTACATATTCACCCAGAAGGAATTGAACATGAGACAGAGAAGATGGTTTGAATTGATCAAAGACTACGATTGCTGGATAAACTACCACCCAGGGAAAGCTAATGTTGTAGCTGATGCTTTAAGTAGAAAAGAAAGACTCAACTTGTTGACGACCTCAGAAGAACTAGTCAAAGAATTTGAGAAAATGGAGTTAGAAGTCAAGGACCCAGTCCAAAACAATGAAAGAGTTTATACCATTCATTTTCAACCAGAGCTGCTAGAGAAGATTCACCGTTGTCAGGAGCAAGTGATGGAAGAAAGGAGATTAGAGTTGACAGGAGAAGAATTTTTGAGTTCAAAAGATGATAAGGGGATTAAGCGATTTGCTTCGAGAATTTGGGTTCCTAATGTTACCGAATTGAAAGAAGAAATCATGAGCGAAGCGCATAACTCGAGATATTCCATTCACCCAGGAAGCACAAAAATGTATCAAGACATCAAGCAGAATTATTGGTGGCCTAACATGAAGAGGGAAATTGCAGAATGGGTAAGCAAGTGTCTGACCTGTCAGAGAGTGAAAGCAGAACATCAACGACCCAGTGGATTACTCCAATCATTAGAGATTCCAGAATGGAAATGGGAGCACATCACCATGGACTTTGTAGTAGGTTTACCCCGAACCAGAGCGAACCACGATGCTATTTGGGTTATAGTTGATAGACTTACGAAGTCCGCGCATTTTCTGCCGATCAGTGAAAGGTACTCAGTGGAGAGACTGGTAGGTCTGTATTTGAAGGAAGTGGTAGTCCGTCATGGAGTGCCCGTGTCAATCGTGTCAGACAGAGATGCCCGCTTTACTTCAAGATTCTGGAAGAGTTTTCAAGAATGCCTTGGCACCAAGTTAAATTTGAGTACTGCCTATCATCCGCAGACAGACGGACAGAGCGAAAGGACAATTCAGACGATAGAGGATATGCTACGAGCTTGCACCTTAGATTTCAAGGGAAGTTGGGATGATCATCTGCCACTAGTAGAGTTTGCTTACAATAATAGCTATCACTCCAGTACCGGTATGGCCCCTTATGAAGCTTTATATGGAAGGAAGTGCAGATCTCCACTTTGTTGGGATGAAGTCGGTGAAGGAAGATTACTAGGGCCAGATATGGTCCATCAGACAAAGCAATCCGTAGAAACGATTCGGAAAAGATTAGTTGCTGCTCAGAACCGTCAGAGAAAATATACAGATCTGAAGAGAAAGGATAAATCATTTGAGATAGGAAATAAAGTGTTACTGAAGATTTCCCCATGGAAAGGGAAACTGAGTCCCAGGTATATCGGACCATTTGAGATTCTTAAGAAGGTTGGAGCCGTGTCATATCAATTGGCCTTACCGCCAGATCTTCAACACGTACATGATGTATTCCACGTATCAATATTGAGAGCTTATCATCCGGATCACCGACACGTGTTAGAGTACGAACCTATCGATGTCAAAGCCGACCTGACCTACGTAGAGCAGCCAGTGGAAGTTGTGAATTTCAAAGTGCATGAGTTGCGGAATAAGAAAATAAACTTAGTAAAAGTGATTTGGAGAAATCGTCAAATCGAAGAAGCCACTTGGGAACTTGAGAATGAAATGCGTAGTAAATACCCTGAGTTGTTTAGCCAATAGAGATGATCCCGAGGACGGAATCCTTTTAAGGGGGGGAGACTGTAATAACCGTGAATTTTATTAAAATTTTAACTAAAACCGAGCTCTCTTACAATAAAATGGTAATTTAGATTTTATTAATTTTAGGGATGCGTATAAGTATTCGCTTTATTTATTATTGTTTTTAGTGCATTGCCATAATTAGTGTGGTTATTATTATGAGCATTACTATTTACTATTATTATTTATGTATTTATGTTTTTATAATGATTGATGTGAATTGTCGTAGCTAGATAGCAATTTCTTTTTCTTTACCAATAATTATAAGTGTAAAAGAATTCAATAATTAGGAATGATTAATGGGTAGGTTTTATTAAAATGTTGGGTTAAGTAGTAGAAGCCCAAACAAGTTTAAGGGTTATTAAGGCCCAGCTAGGATACCATGTGTATATAGTTAGTGAACAAAAATAGAGAACCCATCTCCTTCACTTTATTCTCTCGGCAAAAACACGCGCACACACCATTCCATTTTTCCTCCATTAAAACCAACCTTACAAAGCTTATATCTACTAGTATAATTGACTGATCATACATGCAAATCCATATTTGTGTAGTTTTTTAAAAACTCTTTAATTTGACATCCATATCAAAAGGGTTTCAAGAAAGTGTTTTTTTTATCAAAGCTCTAAAAGTGATTTACAAAAAGGGGTATGAGCTTATACCTTTAAAAACCTTTTGTAAATGTATTTGTATGTGTTTATTGTGATATTTTAATTAGAATGCATGTTTTAAATTAGGGTTTGAAATATTAAATTAGGGGCTTTGTAATTGAATGATTGATTTGAGTTTTGGTGTTTAAACTTTGTATTGTGGGGATTGATTTTGGTTGGGTTGAATCGGAGGTGGGGGGTTGTTGGTTGTTTCGGTGGTGGCGTGGGTGTCGATCAGAAGAGGCGGAGAGAGTAGAGAGATGAGGGCGGAGGGAGAGAGATTGTGAGGAGGAGAGAAAGAGATTCGGGAGACAGAGGGAGAGAGACGCAGAGATACAGGGGAGAGATCGAGAGCGGGGGGGGGGAGAGATACGAGGGCGGAGAAGAAGAGAGAGGGGGATCGGAAAAGAGAGAAAGAGAAAAGAGAGTGGAGAGACGGAGAGTCGAGAGAGATGAAGGGAGAGGGAGAGATAGGGTCGAGAGAGAGAGAGAGAGAGAGAGAAAGAGAGAGTCAGTGGTGGTGGGGGAAGCCGCCGGCGCCGCCACGGCGTCCGGCCGGCGACCACCACAGTGGTGGTGACGGTGGTGTTCGTCGGGAAAGGTAGTCAGGGGGGGAGATTGAATTTTGTTAATACTAATCAATTGACTTATTTGTTTAATTGGTAATTAATTGATGAAATGTGATTTAGATCTATAAAAATGATTGAATTATAATAAAAATGAGATAAAATATGGAGTTGGTCAATAAATGAAGAATTTGTTGTGAAAATCTGTTTAATAATAATAAAGGGATATATAAATTGGATTAGCTGACTTTAAATGAGAGTATTGTAAATTGTAGTAATAAAATTTGGATGACTCTTTAAATGTGACAATAATTATTACTTGATTTATTAAAATGGAAAGGAAATTAGCACTTGTGAGATTAATAAATATAATTGTATCAATAAAATTTCCTTGTTGCTAAAAGTAGAAATAATACTTATGGATTTTAGTTTGGACAAATATTTGACTCTTGAATTATTTAATTCGAGAGTAAATATTAAATCATATTATTGCTCCTTTAAAATGGACTTAAATGAAATAGATATTTCTGAGAATCCTAGATAATTAAAGAGAATCTCGTAACTACCCTTTTAACTTCGAGATGTGATATGCAAGAGTGAGATTAATTTAGAAGTGCGAGTTAAATAAATAATTAAATTAGTGCCACATATTTAGAAATAATTAGAGGCCTTTTAATAAATAAAAATTTCCCTTATGAATAATTGTATTTGGGTTGCACTATGTATAAAACTCGAGATATCAAAATTAATAGGTGAACGCGAATAGAGCCTTCATGTAAATTATTATATTTTGCGAATAAGGCATAGATGAGACTTTTAACTTACAAGAATATTCCCATTTACGTGTTGAGAATTATTTGATTATCAAATGTCATGATTATCGTTACTACTTGACCCTACAAGATTAATTTCTTAATCGAGCACTGAAATTATTTTGATAATTAATTATAGAGATTCCTTTCTGAGACTTGAGATATTCGCTTGCGGGTAACGCTTTTATTATTCGGTTGAGTTTAGCGTCAAGAAAGAGGCAAGTTCATTCCTACCCTAACTCTCGGAAACTTTGTATTTCTGTTCGTATTATTTAAATTCTTAATTATTTTCGAACTATTAATTATGAGATTTATTTACTGCTCTTTATGATGCAATATTTTCTTTTGAGCATTATTTCTCGCAAAATATTACGATACTGTTAATTTAGTTTACTTGCGCAATACATTCCCTATAAGCGTAGAAGCAATTTCATTGCTATCGGGTCGGTCTCTTTGATTTGAGACGACTATTTATTTCGATTCAGTGGAACTATTCTCATTCGTTCGAGATAGTTAAATTCATTCTTTTCAGTCGGATTTATCGTACAAATTCGACAATGTTTATTGACTATCTTTTAATTGGTTCATCGTTCGAATCAATCAATAGGGATTATGCTATATAAAATCTGTTAGAGTTTTACTCTTGTATCGAATGGAAAATATTCTATTTAACGTTCATCAATTTTGGAGTATTACAATTATTCGAGTAGTACTACTTGTTCAGTACGACTCATTTTATTTCATTTTGAGACTATCCTCATTGTTTCGAGATAGTTGCCTTTCTTGTCAAAGGTTGGCACTTTGTTCGTGTCAACCAATTAAAGTATGTTTATTGAGAGTTTACATCAGTCCATTGTTCGGATTGGTGATACATCGAGTAAAACTGGCAGTCCGCCAGATCAGTTAAATATTTTCTTGTGAAGTTTATCTACAAATGTCAGTTCATTAAATATTCGGGAATTCTGTATTCTACTGGTCAATTTTGGGAAAGAGGCCCATTTTAGAGAAAAAGAGAGACTCGTGATCCATTTTAAGGACACGAGAATATTTAGGCACTATGATGCCAGGGTTGATATAATCACCCACTATGATGCTAGCATTCATACTATATATTATATTCGTTGATATCGTATTGTAGCCGTGATCGGGTGAAGTGCGGTGTCATTGGAGGACGGTATTCCCGGTCGGATAGTTGATCGCCCCGCCGAGATACCGAAAGGATGGAAGACCAGTTATTCTTTTATCATGAGTCATCAGAGTTTCACAAAAAGAGTCATTTCGAGTATTCCTATTTTCGAGACGAGTCTTGAGTCAAAATTTTCAGAGTTTGTTATCTTATCAGTTTCATATAAATTCGAGTATTTTCTTTCTGTATATATTACTATATTTATGTACCGAGCCAGGAGAGAATTTGCTAAGCACCATAGTTGCTCACTCTTGCTTTACAACATTTGTTCAGCTGTCAAGATGGAGAAAGGCGAGGCATCCAGCCTGAGAAACAAAGGGAAGGAGAAAGCTCCAGGCTATGCTGACAAGGACTAGAATGGCCAGATGGAACCTTGTATCTTTTCTATCTTTATAGACTTTCGAAGGATTTTTATTTGGAGATGTAATAAGCATTTTGTAATAAAGTGTGAATCCGATCTTGGATCTGTGGAGTGGGACTGTTCCGCTCCGTTGTAATAAAGATTTTATTATTATCGAGCTAACGTGTGTTGCAAGATGCTGAGACCTGATGTGGCGACCCGGGTCCCCGGACAGGGCGGATTTGGGGGCGTCACAGTAAGAACCCAGATTTTTGATAGAATTAAAACTTTTTACTATGTAATAATGTAGGAGTGAATAGTGATTATGACTGCGATGTAACGACTGTCTATTGAATGAATGGGATGGATTTAGATTCAAATATTTATATGTCATGAAGAATGCTTTTGGTTGACAGCATATATAAGAATGATCTATCTCCTAGGGATATAAGTTATATTATTCCAAGTAGGAAGATTATTCCTATGTCATCCAAATAAATATCTGTTATTAGTCCAGTGGTTCCGTAAAAGGGTTAAGGAACGCCCTAAAGAGGACCAGGGCATTATTAATATTATTATATATAAGGAATAAAAGAAATAATAAAGTGTGAATACTGATTTTGGTGGAGATGGGAATATTATTAGAAGACGCTATATAGAAGTATTCAGAACGGAAATCTGAGTTCGTATTAGTGATCCAGGAGGAAATTAAGTGTATGTAAAAGCTGTCGGATTCAGAAAAATAGCACTTTTATTTTCCCCGAATACTGCCAGACTTAATGATTTATTAAAGGGATTTAAGAGATTTAAATTCGAGAAGTATTAAGAAAGATGGAGAATAGTATTATAAATATTAAGAAGGTTTTCGGTAAAACCCTAACTAGAAATCCTTGAGATATTCCTACGAACGATCAATGAAATTGAGTAATAACTGGACAAAGAAACAAATAATCAACCAAGAGGCAAACATGTGCAATTGGTGGAAAAAGAAGAAACCAAAGTGACATACTTGAAAGTCAACTACAACTAGGATGGCTCTTTAGCACTTTGCCAAAAATGGAGTTGCTTAATGTAGTGCCAACACTTGGACAAGTAATGGATCAACAAGTGGCACCAATAGATGATTGACAACACAAAAGTAAGGGATGCATCCAAGTTATATACATAATAATACATGCATTAAGCCATTTTACACACCAAAACACAAAGTAAAACACAAACCAACTCCACCATCGTCTCACCTTTACAACTCTCGGCCAAAGCTAGAAAAGGGGGTTCCCACCATCATTTGATCTACACATTTTTATGGTGAGTACTACACTTCATATGAATGATCTCCTAAAAATTTTAAGTCCAAACTCCTTTGTTTCCATTTTCAAAAAAATCATCAAAGATGATGATGAATAGTGTTCTTCATGAGCTAACTTTTATTTCTTGATTTATTTTGATCATCCAAGCTATACTAAGGCTAGATAAGGGCAAAACAAGGCTTGATAAGTTCATACATACATCAAGGAAGGTAAAACACTCTTGAAACCCTAACTCTCACCTTGAGTTTTGATGATTTGGATGAGTTATAGAGATTTGATGCATGTTTAGAGCATTAAGATTATGATTGAGCTTTGTTAGATGTTAAAATAGTTTAGATGAACGGAAAGGCATTTCTTGGCCTCAGTTCAAAGTTAAAAATCATGTATGTGTTTTTTGGAGTGAAAACCATGATCATTGGATGGTTTGAATTTTGGAAAACGTGTAAACATAGCCGTCATAATGCCGAAATTTCATTAACCCTTAAAATCCGTGCATAGCAGTAGCCTTAACTCACTGTTAAGCCTTGTTTTCTGCCATTATAAGCTATATTATGTTATAAGCTTCTTTTTGATATAAAGTTCGTATAAAATGGATATACGGTTTAGGAGATATGGCCGATTTAATAAAAGTTGTTCCGGAACCGTAATCTAAAGTTCGTAATTGAAATTGATTCCCTTAAATTTCGTTTAATCAGTGGCGAATCTTAACAATTAAATATTAGAGGTAAAAAGGAAGGTGTGGGAGAAAACCACTTGTCGAATGGATCGTTTTCCAATTTTATAAAAATGCTCGAATCAAGGTTAAACGCGAGCAAACCCCTAAAAGCATGCTTGACTATAACTTTGGTAAATAACTTAGAAAACGGGCGATAAAACTCGTAGTACAATCTTGATTCGTAAATGACCGATCTTAAAACTTACATGGCCTAAGTATGTACAATGACATATCATAATAGCGAACATATGTCGAACAGCATCGGTGATAAAAGAGTTACACTAAGAAGTGTATAACGAGATAATTCGAAATCGTGTTTCGACTTAAATAGAGTGTATACTTAACCTTTTTAAATGTGTTAAGTGATTAATCTCGAATTCCTTGGCTATTTATAGATCACCAGGCTGACCCGGGACACGCTACCACTACCCCTACCCACACTCGATTCCCAGGCAAGTTTCAAATCCTTTTTAAAGGTTTTTGTTGTGAATATATATATATATTTATATATATATATATATATATATATATATATACATATATATATATATATATATATATATATATATGCTTTATGTTATACATATGCCATAGCATGCATGCCTACTTTCAAAGTCATATTGATATACTTGTTCCCTGAATTATTGTTGGCTTATAAGCTAGATAGTTAATATATCAGTTATAAGCCGGAAATTACTAAGACCCTTAAGCGAAGGGTAGTTGAATCTCATTCTTTGATTATAGACCGGGAGTCGTTATTCCTTGATATATCGATATTATTTTCAGAGGAAAACAATTAAGTAAATATTTCCCATTTATTATCTTGCGAATATTATTGGAATATTCCTTTGAGATTATTTGATACATATTATTCGGATTATTCATCAGATATTTATTTATTCGATGAATATTATCTTTAATGTTCATCTAAAGTCGATTTAATATTCGAATATTATTTCGAACCCTCATTTAAGTTATTTACTTAAAGAATATCCATTCTTATTTACTCAATAGATATTATTTTGAATATTCATTCGAGTTTATTTATTTAATGAATATTATTTTAATATTCATTCGAGTCTTATTTATTTAAATGAATATTATTTCGAATATTCATTCAATCTCTATTTATTTTATAAATATTAGTTGAGCATTGATTCGAACTCCAGTTATTCGATAAATATTATTTTGAATATTCCCTTAAGACGATGAATATTACCTTCGACATTCATTTAAAGTCGATTCAATTATTGAACATAATTTCAAATATTCATTCGATAATCATTTCTTCGTTAAATATTATTAAGTTGAATATTCATTATTTATTCAATGAATATTGTCTCAAATATTCAGTCGATAATTATTTCATCAATAAGTATCATTCTTAAGTTGAATATTCATTATTGATTCAATGAATATTATCTCAAATATCCATTTGATGATTATTTCATCAATCGATAGTATTATTAATTTGAATATTCATTATTCGTTCAATGAATATTATTCTGAATATTTATTCAAAGATTATTCCGAGCAACATTTTTCCAATATCCGTGACTTAATAAATATTCTTGGAATACTTATTTAATTCTTTTAACTCGCTTAAAAAATGATGTACTTCATTCACATAGTATCATCGACCTTCAAACATTATATAAATTATTTCAGGGTCTTATTATTATTATTATATTATCAAGGAAGGTTCTCAGTAATTCCCTTCTTCCTGTGATTCTATTGTAAGGGAACCTTACTTGAGGAATGTTATTTATCATGTGACTGCCCGGTCATAAATTATTCATTTCACTCGCAACTCGGTTGCTTTTATTCATGGAATCTTGTGTACCCTCTTATCATTCGAGGGGTAGAATTGTTGGAACAAGTCGGTATCCATTAACAAGCCTCGGCTTGGGAAATATTGATGAATTTTCCTTTCCAACTAGATATGACTGCCTTATGGAGTCCTATCAACAAGTATTATACTTGGGGAAAGGGGGACGAGTTATACGTTTCAGAATCATGGATTTACTCGAACTAGGAGTATTTGTGTAAGAGGCTGTGGGACAGTCCATCACTGAAAATCGGTGTAAGAGGCTGTGGGACAGTCCATCCTTGAAATTGGGTAGGTCCGAGTGGCGCTGGTCCCGTCTATGCCCAACCGTTGGATAGGGAGATCCGGCGTATGGTGGTGTCCATATGTTCTTCCTTCTACATGTAGAGAAACAACTCTTGAGATGCACAACCTACGACTGATCATCGTAAGGCAGTGTCATCTAGCGCGACAAACTCCAGTATTGGTTCACTATCCATAGTCTGCAACATCATCATGGTCGGCAGAGTTGAAAAGTATTTAAAACTGGAATTGCAATATCTTCCTTGCAAGTTCCTATTTTATGAAAATGATGCTATCTTACTTATCGTGAAATAGCATATACTTCCACGAGATATATATGTGTTAAATTATCTTGTAACTTCATCCTTTATATTGAACTGGCACTATTTTCGCTAATGCATGGCATATGGTTTCAAAATATATCTTTGAACTATTACATATATCACTGTACAGTTATATTATTGTTGGTGGGCTATTGCTCACCCTTGCTTATTTATTATGTCACAACAACATCTAGGTCACATGGCTCGCGTCAGGCGCACTCGGCGCAAGCAGGTTACCCGCCCCACAGGACTACCCGTTGATATCATTGCTGCCATTGCTGAGGTAGCATAGATCAGCAACCTTTGGTTTACCAGTTTAATTATATGTATCAATAATGTTAATCAACGGCAAAACTCTTAAACCTATGATGTTATCCTTTTGGTTTGTAATAACTTATATTCGTGGATCCGTAATGTGAGACTTATTTCAATTTCATCTCTGGGACTATAAATGTGTGTGTGTGTGTGTGTGTGTGTGAGTGGATATTATTGTGGGGTCACAGCATGTGATTTATTTATTATGGACTTAAGTAAAGTATCAATCATGGAAAATAAGACCGTCACGACCCGATCCCGGACCGGATCTGGGGGTGTTACAAATAGGAACTTGTGTGCCAATTTTTAAGCTTAAATATACAAATTGTTTACAATAGTGACTCGATAAAAAATTTAATTGTTAGCACAAAATTACGCAAGCGCACGTAGTCACAAGTAATATAAATTAAGTTCGTTCCACAGAGATCTGGATATGGTTCTATTCAGTAAATTGCCTATGCAACAATGTATGGTTTTAATTCACTGCTAAGAAAAATAACAAATTGGAGTTTGATTATCTAAATTAAACTAATGTGCAAAATATTAAACTAAGAATTATTAGCTAATTAGAATTGTAATCGAATTACTTATATGAGAATAAACATGGGATCCTAACTTCATTAAATACTTCCCTTAGATCTGATGCCTTTAATCACTATGTGCAATGGTTTTGATATCTGATCGGATAACACGAAACAAGTATACGCTACCTGTCAGCATACGCATACCAAACTAAACATACATCCACAAAAGAGATAGAAGATGAATAGACACCAATTATGCTTAGACCCTATATGTCTATAGAATTTGAAAACATAACGGTTGAAGAACAAGTTATCCATAAAGATCACACAGGGCAGTATAAGTATTTTCATCTCACACCACGAATCATATTGATAAACAATTATGAACCTATGCTAGCATGGCAAGTTCTAAATCTCAAGATCCACTTTCACTTCACAAGATATTAACAAATTAGATGTTCGCGACGCATCTATCTATTAGGCATAACCATACGAGGATATCAATTATTCACCACACACAGATCTTTAAAGCATCAAGATACTAAGTTCCATAAATAAATCCGTTAGAATCCCATGACAACGATTTAGCTCATAATTGAACCGTTCATCGTCATGGGATTTGATGAAAACATGATAAATAACCAGATATGGAAGAAAGAAGTAATAATATTATAGAAACAAAGAGTTGAGAAAACAAATCTATAATCCAATGTATACAAAAGATGAAGTAGATCTAGATCCGTGCTTGTCACCGAGCGTTGAATCCTTCTCTCCTTTTCTCCCTTGCAGATCTAAGCTGGTTACAATAATAAAACTATGATACAAATTACAATGCTTAGATGTGTTTAAATAGGCTCTAGATCTCTTGCCCAGCAAGAAATTACCTTCTAATACAATTAGAATTCAATTAAGGTTCTAAAAACTGCCCAAAATACAATTAGAACTTAAAAAGGGCAAAATAGTAATTTCACTGCTTCCAACATTCTGTTTGTCGTGCTTATTGCCCCCACCACGCGCAACCTGCTCGTGCAAGACCTATTCCATGTTGTAGAAAATCTCTCAAGCTTCGCGTGGGCGGTAAGATCGCTGAAAACGGACTTCTAGAACTCCAGATATGGCCAAAACAGTGTAAGCTGCGCAGCCTTCCCGGAAAATCCGAATTTTAATAAATTAAATCTCCAAAAATGACAGAAGCATCAACCTTAATCAACATTCTCGTAAATCTGCACAACTAAGCAAAACACATCAAAACTACAAGAAACTTGAGTCCAAGACAATCAATTTAAGCCGATTTAGAATGCTCCAAGTGGATATAGGTACACTTATCACACCCCCAAACTTAAACCGATGCTTGTCCTCAAGCATCAACAATTACAACTACCTAACTAACTAGTACCACTTCCGTTAGTGATCACGGTTGCATTTGGCATATGCAACAAGCCCTTTAAACCCCTAGGCAGCCCTAGTGGACGAGTAAGGTCTCGTGAGGGCCTATAGTGAATGTACCCACAAAATCCATTTACCTAATGCAATACAATGCATGAATGCAACTAAATGAAAATGCAATTAATCTAATACTAATATCCTACCATACCTTCAAATCCTCTCATGCCATATCAACTTAAGAATCAAAGTAAATACGCAATGTCTTGGTGTCGAAAGTGCAAGTATTCACATAGTCTACTCAATGAACATGCATAAGTTCTCACAAGCCCATGTCAAGTGTAAGAATAAGTTAGTAAACATGCTAAGCCTACAAGAGTACATCTTTGAGACAACACTCGGGATCTCATACGCAAGAACAAGCAAACATTCACAATCCACTCACAAAAGAATATTCACTCAAGAACAAGGGTAAGTGTATCACTCAATTCCAACAAAATCATAAGCATGCTTGACATTTGGTATCAATCTAACTCTTAACACAACATACATCAATGACGATAATCAAAAGGTCTTTATTTGGGTTGTAACGGGGCTAGGGACAAGGTATGTCAAATAAGCCAAAACAGGTGAAGTGTCAAAAGCTAGTAAGTACCATAATAAATCATACACAACACCATATTTCCCCCCCCCCACATAATTTTTACTAAAATAAACACTCGACTAGTCGACTGAAATAGGATCATAACAAACACAAACATGCTCTCATAATATACATTTTTTTTCTTTTTTTTTTCTTGTCTTTTTTTTTCCGAGAGCTAAATATAACACAAACAATAATATAAACAATAACAACGATCCCACAATTTTATTACACATGCCGACTATCAAGTACACAACCCAATTTTCAATATTTCCCCCAAAATTATGACCAACAATAACCCCCTCCTTTGCACACCTTATTACTCCCTTAAGCACTCTACTAGCCTTTGACAATGTGGGTTCAAATTAATGTAAGGCCAATACAAGAAAAAGGTCTAGGCAAGTAATGTGGTATGTCACCAAAAAAATAGGATTAAGCTCAACGGGTTAACTAATTGATCATGTAAATATGGTGTGGTAATATGGGAAAATATGCGGTTATTCCTATATGCCTTTATCATTTTAATCATCAAATAATGTCATGCGTTTCAAGAAAGACCTCAAACAACTGCTAGCAATGCAAACAATCCGTGGACACTCAAGCAAACGAATAAATTGCAAATATGCAATAAGGCTCAAAAACTCACTTGGTGGAAAAACATACTTAATCCCAAGCAACATCTCTCTAATGCACCGACTTGTATTCAAAGCATGCAAACTAAATCATCTTGCACATATTCATGTCCTTCTAATCACTTACAACATTCAATAAGTCTACTAGCTTCAACTTACTAGTGTATGTGTGTGCACAAGAACAAAGCATATCACTTCTCAATCAAAAGCATCAACAACACAAAATTCCTATCAAGCATGGGTGCAAATGCAATCTATTATGAACTCACCTCGGATGTGGAACCCCACCTTGCCATTTCGGCATTCGATCAATAGACACATCCACAATGGAAGCCAAAGGCGACTGCAAATCCTCCTCCACACCCCATATAACACCACTATCCCTACACAAACCAGCTATAATAGAAGCATGGGGCAACGAGGACAGTGTATTAGACTTTAAAAACCTGACAATATTCTGATAAACAATATATCCAATGTCAATGTACTTTCCCTTTAGAATGCCCCAAAGAAGAATCGCTCTATCAGCTGTTACCTCACCCGTATGAGAAGTAGGCATAATATTGGCACAGATAAATAAATAACATGCTCGTGCAAACTTATTCATCGCAGAAGACGGAAAATTAATCGGCTCAGTAGTTCCCAATTTATACTTCCAAACTGTACCAGGTACACATAACTCATGAACAATCGCCTCCATATCCACATCCTCACTAGTCCCTTGCCCAATCTTCAACCCCCACAAGCTTAGGTGGTTGTCCCAAAATTGGACGAATAGCATCTGGACTGTAATCCACCTGTTTACCTCGAACCACACTCACCCCATCCGGCTCACCTTTAGCATTCGCATAAAACTCCCTAACAACATTCAACGGAACCGGAGCAGGCGCCTTATAAATCTCTCCCCAACGTAACTCACTAATCACATCAACCAACCCATAATGACGAGTTGGCAAAAACCCCCTTTCTTTTGCCACTGACCTTGACAACAATCGATTATACTCAACCTCCGCATCTGGAGAAGAAAATCTCTCCACCCTAATAGAACCACCCCTCATTCGCTTAGGCGCCACAATAACCAAAACCCCACTCAACAATAACACCACCAACAACCACCAAGAAATATCCCACCAAAAACCACCAAGCAAAATCACACCACAAATACCCAATTTACAAGACGAATACAAAACCCCCAATTTACAAGAACACAAATTCGTAATAAAAAAAATAAAGTAGAGAAGAGAAATCCCACTACGAATCGAAGAGGTAAAATTGTACTAATTTTCCCCCAAACTTGAATTTTTAGAGATGTAGAGAAGAGAATGAATTGGGTGTATATGTATGGGTATATATAGACAATGGAGTGATATAAAAATTTTAATGTAAAAAGGAAAAAATTTGGGTGGAATTTGAAATTTGATGTAGGATAGAAAAAGAATTTAATAAATTAAAGAAAAAGATTTAGAATAGAAATAGGATTTTTGAAGAAAATTTAGAGGGTTTTGGAATTGATTTAGGATTAGAATTGGATTTTGGGAGGAGAGAATAAGAGATATGAATAAGATTTGGGGGTTGAGAAACTTTTTTTTTTATATAAGCACAGACGCACAACAATTCAAACAACAAAACAATCTACCAATTCTGGAAGCCACGCAGCCTGCGTGCGTGCGCAGCAAACTGCCTCATAAGCAGTTGCGCAGGCGCAACCTGCGCCACAGCCCTGCAAGCTTCCCCTTCTCCAGTAACGCAGGCGCAGCCTGCGTTACAGACCTGCAATCTGCCCCGAAACCAGTAACGCAGGCGCAGCCTGCGTTACAGACCTGCAATCTGCTCAAAATTCGTTTTTTTTTTTTGAAAGAAAGAAGTAATAATGTATACAACAAGGCTTGGGTTGCCTCCCAAGAAGCGCTCGTTTAATGTCATTAGCTTGACATTCTTCCGATAATTCACGTAGTCGCCAAAATGGCGGAAACCTTCTCGCGTTGAAACGATCCTCCATAATAATGCTTCAACCGCTGTCCATTCACTTTGAAAGTATGATCCGGTGTTGTTTCATAAATTTCAATGGCTCCATGTGGAAACACCGTCTTAATAATAAATGGACCCGACCACCTTGACTTGAGTTTTCCCGGGTAAAGCTTGAGGCGAGAATTAAATAGCAACACTTGTTGACCCGGTACAAATGCCTTAGGCGTCAACCTTTTATCATGCCACCTCTTGACCTTATCCTTATACATTTTATTATTTTCGTAAGCTTGCTCACGAAATTCCTCAAGTTTATTCAATTGAAGCAACCGTTTTGCACCCGCAGTATAACACCCCCAGATCCAGGGTCAGGGATCTGGTCGTTACGGTCTCAATATCCATCCATAAAACCAAAATAATTTAAATTACAACCTTGTGACCCAAAACAACAACATAAAACACACCCGTTATAGTCCCAGAGATGAAATCAGAGTAACCAACAATATTATTAATCACAAGTTTGAGTTCTTACCACCCAAAGAATTACAATTGTACAATTACATACTCCTTGCCATCCATTAATAGATACCATAATATAAATACATTTGATGTGCAAATGCTAACAACTAGCCTACCAGAAGCTGCATCATCAGCAATGGTAGCTATGACCTCAGCGGTTAATCCTCTAGCGGTTGACACCTGCCTATGCTGAGTACGGCTTGCGCGGCCATCTGATCTAGCTGTTGTTGTAATATAAATAAATAAAGCAAGGGTGAGCAATAGCCCACCAAAAATATAATTGAACGGCAGTAATATATGACAGTTCAAAATATCTTTGAAACCATATGCCATGCATTAACGAACGTAGTACCAATATAAGGTATGAGATGAAGTTACAAGGTAACTCAAAATATAATTGTTCCGAAGAAATATCTGCTATGTCAAAGATAAGCAAGATATTATCAAATTTTCATAATAGAGGAACTTGCAGGAAGAATATTGCAATTCCAGTTCGAACACTTTTCAAACCTGCCAACAATGATAATGTTGCAGAAAATTTCCCAATTTGGAAGATGAACTAATACGGGAGCTTGCCGCGCCAGGAGCCACAACATTTACGATGATCAGTCGCATGTCATGCTCCCCATCATTTGTTCTCTACATGTAGAAGGAAGCACCGACGGATCGCCCGCCCTCTGGAACCCCCCGGCCAACGGTTGGGCCAATAATTGCTGGACCGGCGCCACTCGGCCACTTACGCGTCTCCTAGTTCGAATAACATCCATAATTCTGAAACATAAAGTTCGTCCCCCTTTCCCCAAGTATAGTACTTGTTGATAGGACTCCACCAAGTAGTCGTATCTAATTGGAAAGGAAAATTTCACCAATATTTCCCAAGCTGATGCTTGTTAATGGATAGACACTTGTTCCATCAATCTTACCCCTCGAGCGTTGAGGAGGTAACCAAAAAGATTCATATCGATGTTCGAAAGAATCAAGATGTGAGTGACAAGATAGTTTAGCAATTATAGGACCGGACAGCCAAATAAATAACAGCTCTCAAGTGAGGTTCCCTTATATATTTCTGGAAGTTTGAGCGAGTATTTAAATCTTCTTATAAGATAGATTTAAATAAAAGTAGAGTTTTGGGAACCTCCCATTGATTAAATAGTCATAAAAAGACTCTGAAATAGTTTGCATAATATCTGAAGGTGAAAGAAAATCTTTGTATGATATAAATCATTATAAAAAATTTTAAAAGAATTTACATAAATATTCCAAGAATATTTATTAAATCAATAATATTTAAGGACTATTTTTAAATCATAATATTACTCGTAAGTAATCCTCGAATGAATATATAAAATCATTTACTAAATAAATCTCTTCTTAAATGAATAAGTAATATTCATTAAATAATTCAAACCTTAAATGAATATTCAAGACAATATTCATTAAATAAATAAACTTAAACAAATATTTAAAATAATATTCACTAAATAAATCAAACCTTAAATGAATATTTGAAAATAATATTCATTTAATAAATAATATTCTAAATGAGTATTCAAAAGTAATATTCATTACATAACCAAAACTTTAAAGGAATAATCGAAATCATATTCCTTAAGTAAATAGAACTTCAAATGAATATTCTAAAATAATTTTCATTAAGTAAATAACACTTTGAATGAATATCCGGAAGTAATATTCATTTAATAAATACTATTCTAAATGAATATCCAAATAATATTCATTTAGTAATCGACACTCTAAAGGAATATTTGAAATAATATTCCTTAAGTAAAGAGAATTTCAAATGAATATCTTAAAATAAATATTCGTTAAATGGATAAAACCTTAAATGAATATCCGAAAGTAATATTCATTTAATAAACAATATTCTAAATGAATATTGAATAATATTCATGAAATAATCAAACTCTAAATGAATATTTGAAAATAATATTCACTAAATATTTCTCGACTGAGATAATACTCAAATAACATTCCTCGAAAGATTTCCAAGTAATTAATACTTTATGGAAATATAATTAATGTTTAATAATAACATTCCTCAATAGGAATACTAATCTGTCGTTGGAATCCCTCCGGTTTCCACGACTATCTCTATATCTCAAAATACCAATTCCGGTCTATATTTAAAGAATGAATATTATATACCCTTCACTAAGGGTCTTACAAAACAATCTGGCTTATAACTGGTAATCCCCATCTAGTCTATAAGCCAATATCAATTCAGGGAACAAGTATTTCAATAGACTTTGAAAGTAGGCATGCATGCTATGGCATATGTATAACAAACAATCATATATATATTATCACAACAACAGCCTTTAGAAAGGATTTGAAACTTGCCTGGTAATCCTGTGGGTGTAGTGTACCTCGGTTCAATCCGGTGATCTATAAATAGTCACAATATCCGAGGTTAATCACTTTAACACTTCGACATGCTAAGTATATATTTAACTTAGGGTAAAACACATTTTCAAATTATCTCGTTAGGCAAACCCTAACATAACTCTTATTAATACAGCTATAATCCGACACTCGAATCCATCCTTAATGTCGGATCTTTCGTACATCTCACTTAATCATTTATAGCCTCGTTCTTTACAGCAATATGTTGTCTTGATAATTCTTAACAAGTTTCATGTTTTAGTCGACTCGAGATTCCTCTTTTAATCTAGCCAAAATGGGTGGCCAAAGTAGTACCCCTAGAGTTGACTTTTCTGAGAATTACTATTTCGTGACTCTCACTTCAACACTTTTAATAAATCATTGGAAACATATTTAATTACGAAACCACTTTTAAAATCATCTTTCGTATTTGTAATATTTATCATAAAATTTCCAATTCAAAGCCACGGGTGTAGATAGGTGAAATGTATTTTTGAAGTTTAGTCAACTACGGATCTTTACTATTCACACCTCTTTCACTAAAACGTTCATAACTCGGTAACCGTTAACTCAAATGACGCACCGTTTTCGTGTACATGATCTAGAGAAGGTCTAGAAGGTAGCTAACTCAAAATTAGACTTAGGTCAGAAGATTAATTTTTCGGATTCTTGCCAAAACAGGGCAGGAGCTTTTAGTGAATAGTGTTACATCCGAAAAGTGGTTTCTTCGCACTTAACCTCGATTCTAACATTTTTATAAAATCGGAAAAAGATCCATTTTACTTGTGGTTTTCTCTCACACCTTCCTTATGACCTTTAATATTTAATTACCATGATTCGTCACTGACTTAGTCATGTTAAAGGATTCCAATTTCAGTTACGAACTTTCGATTACGGTTTCGAACCACTTTTACGAATTTAATCAAAACTCCTAAACCGTAAGTCCATTTCATACGATCTTTATATCAAAACGAAGCTTATAACATAATCTAGCTTATTATGGCAAGATTCGACACTTGACAGTAAGTTAAGGCTACTGCTATGCACGGATTTCAAGGGTGGACGAAATTTCAACATTACGACGGCTATAAATCGAACTTTCCAAAATTTATTTCAACTCAACCAAGCCACACCGGGCATTCATACATCTTATACACATGATAATCAACTTAACCAGTCCAAAACATCTCACTTTACCAACATGATTATCATATCTCTTAAATCAACAAATCAACTACATAAGCATGCTTTAATCATCACCATAATCATACTAATCTAAAAACTCATCAAGAACATCATTAAACTCAAAGTAAGAGCTAGGGTTTTGGTGAGATATACCTTCCATGGAGTGGGTAAAGACCTTGCTAAGCCTTGAATAGTCCTTCTGTATCCTTAACCAAGCTTAGATCATCCAAGAAATCAAGAAAACCAAGATTTGTTCTTGAAAGTTACTATTCACCCTAGACTTTGATGATTTCTTTGAAAATCGAAACAATGGATTTTGAAGCTAGGATTTCTAGGGTATCATTTTTATGAAATATAGGATCTAGGATAAAAGTTTGGAGATCAAACAATGGTGGGAAGGTTGATTTCGGTTCTTGAATTAATGAAGAAGCCGAATGCTTCCTTGAAAGTGTTCTTGGTGTGTTTTCTTGCTTAGCTTTGTGGATTGGCATAAAGTGATGTTGCTTGGATAATATCTTTGCCATAAAGCCACTTTAATAAAGTGCTTTGGTCACCCCTTGCATCATCTTGGACATGTGTTTGATTCTTATGGTGGAAGGATGTCATCCATGCTAACTAGCTTGGTTAGTTCCTAATGATACTAGTTTCTCTTGTAACTAACTTGGTTACTTGCTTTTATCCACTAGCACATGCATGCCCCTTGGCTCTCTGCTTGTTCTTTTGTCCGTTTATTGCTCAATTCTTTGATCGTTCGGAGGAATAACTCAATCGTTTCTAGTTAGGGTTTTACCGGAAACCTTCTTAATAATTCTATTACCATATCCATCTTTCATTATAATCCTCCAATTAATATTCCTCAAATATTAAATATTAAATCCTTAATCTATCAGTGTCTAGGGAAAAACTCGGAGAAAATAAAAGTGCTATTTTTCAGAATCTGACAGTCTTTACATACACTTATTTTCCTCTCGGATCACTAATACGAACTCAGAAATTCATTCCGGCTACTTCTATATAGTGTCGTCTCATAATATTCTTATTTCCATCAAAAACACTATTCATCACTTATTCTCTTTTTAGTCCTGGTACTTAGAAAATATCTTTGTGCTTCCTCGAGCGTTCCTTAACTCTTTCATGGAACCTTCGTACTTGTAACCGATATCGATCTGGATGACATGAGGGTATCTATTTCTCTCTAGGGAATCTTATCTTAACTTTCTAGGAGATAGATTATTCTAATCTAAGCTATCACCCAATATCACCCTTCAGGACATATAACCTTGGAATCTATATCCTTTCATTATTCATTCATTAAAACCAATATTACATTGTAGTTGTAACCACTATTCACTCTTACATCAATACATAATAAAAAGTTTTAATTCTACCCAAAAATCTGGGTTCTTACAATCTCCCCTGCTTAAAAGGATTCCGTCCCGGAATCAGGTAGAAGATAATTGGGTACTTGTTGGTTATTTCGCTTTCCAATTCTCTGGTCGATCCTTACACATTCCAATATTTTCAAAGCACATTTTACTAGTATTACATTACACCCTTTATCCGTTCTACCAATTCTTTGATACTTTCGTACAACACATTATCCGGTATACGCTCTTGTTCGATCTTATACTATTAACCTTATTGGTACGTGTAGTGACTTCGGTATCACTATCGCGCTACGAATTCGGAGATAACCTTACTCGTACTACGTTCCTGATCGCTTTTACCTTCGCAATCTGGATCTATATAGATTGAAGTGTAAAAATTTATTGAGAGATCACTATGATCAATGAACATTTGTTATATTGCATAGTTAGTACAGAAGGGGGCCAGCCTTTAGTACTTGACAAGCAATTAAACAATTAATGGCATTCCACTTAGACTTCTATCACATAGACAGATCGTCACGTAGCAGTACCTCCCCTCCTTAAAGGGTTGTTCTCCTCAATTCAGAAGAATATGAATAAGTGAGAATAAAAGAGAAGAATTTCAAGGATTTGTAGAAAATTTTTCTTGATTTCAAAATATCATACTTGGAATTTACCCCCGAACTATAGAGGTTTGTCAAAGAAGAAAATAGTTGTAATCGTAATAAATGTTATTTTATCGTAATCTCATGTGTCAACGTATTCTCGATGTTCTGTCCATCTTTATATGGACCATCATATCCTAATCAGTATTTCGAATATCATGTCATTCCAAAATTTAAACCATCCGAAACAAACCTGGATGATTTCTCTAACTTAGATTCAATTCCGACCCTTCCACAGTCGTTATCATCTTATTCCGCAAAAAATCACCACTACATTAATGTGGTCCATGGATAAATCGTCATCATTTATCATTTACGTGGGGCTTTAATAGCTAGACATACGGGTTTCATGATTTGTCAAATCACCACTCTTTTAGGAAGACAAAATAATCACTATTCCTTACCCATAAGGAATACTTCCTGAACTTGATACAGATATCACATGAAGAAGATAGAATTGCAGAAGAGCTTTAAGCATTGCAGCTAGGATAGGTTGAGGAGATTATTAATCGTATATCTCTAGTTGAAGACTTGAAGCTCAACGTTTTACTTAATCACTTTCCAAATCTCGTTAATCCTTACTACAGGGATACCTTTCAGCATCACGAATCTTTAACTTCATGTACTCTATCTTGTTTGCACAGAAATACATCAACAATAACTTTCTTGTCATTCATCATCATGCCATTTAGCTTATCAGTATTTGTACCATCTCTGTTTCTGGTCATCTACTACCAATTCATTGTTACTTAACCTCCCCTCCCTCTTTCCAAAAAAAAGGCGAGTCTCTTGGGGAATTTGGTCTGGCATGTCGTAGAGCCTCCTAATGTCGGTAATGTGCTACCGGCAACATCAGGAATCGAATCTTTACTTAACTATTCTTATAGTTGATCCTGGCACAATAATCATACGGAATGTAACTTCCTCTACCACATTATGACCACCAAGGTCCTTTACATTATCATTCTATCTCTTTAGTATGAGCATGTATACTTACTCCCTTATACTTAAAGTGTCGGCCACCTCATTGGCCTTTCCTGAGTACAATAATTTCTTGAAATCAATGTTTCCTGGATTTATTCCAACTCAGGATGGAAGCATTCTCCCTTAAATTCTGCTAAATGAGAAAAAGCATATATCAGTCTTTTCCAAAAGTCATTTGCTTCCATCTTTCTAGCATGAACTTTACTACAGATACTCTCAATCATACCTAGGACATTTCCTTACTTAACTCCTTTCTTGTTTTAGGATAATCTCAACCTTATTGGTTCAATCTATACTTTTTCATGGTTTCACACATGCTTCATCTAGCCTTATTATTACTATGCCATACCTTCCTTACCAGACTTCCCTTTTTGAGTTCAGAATATTACCTCTTCCCTTATAAGGTTTCTTAGGTCATCCTTATCATTCCTCATGTATCTTCTGGGTACAGGGTATATCAAGCATCATTAACCAATTCTATAACGATTCTGTCTATGTACTTTTCGAGACTCCTTTCCATAAATCCTTACAGGTTATTGATACCTTGGTCGATTCAACTTATATCGTCTGATTTCACAATGTCTTTATTATGGGTGATGTTATCCTTTGTGCATCCCCAGGGTTCATCTTAATCTATGGACATTCTATCCTCAATTCTATTTTCAAGGAATACTTACATCCTGTACTTGGCCATTCAATCATATATCCTTAATAAGGGTCTCTTTTCAATCCTCCTCATCTTGATAATCTATAGGTAGCTTAATGTTAACCTCTTCTTTCAAATGAATGTCAATCTATATGACCTTCCCAAAAGACAACATAAGTCTATCTGTTTCTTTTACAGAACTTGGTAATGGTAGCAAGGAGGTTCTGGAAGATATTGGTCGTGTTCAACGTGAATCTCTTAGTGCCTAATGCTCCTCTTGAGGACACTAAGTTTCAGATAACATTTACGCATCATACTACACCATCTTTGACAATCTTCGTAACTCTTCATTGGTCATTATCCTCAATGCTAACACGTCCATGGTATATATAAAATCCATCATCACGTATCTCAATTCATTTTATATCAAAAGTCCTCGCGGTTGGCACTTGGTTAGAAGCACCCCGCTTTGTCCTTACATTGCTGGTTTAGTCACTTGATAATCCTTAGTGACTTGGCCCCAACTGGCCATGCTAAAATATGTGAGTTTAGGGGTTGGCTAATAGTAGTACTTTTCTAGCAATTGCTGGCATAGTGCCTTCTACTTTGATACCTTTTGATCTTTTCAAAATTTTACTCCATATAAGTCTCAATCGACTTCTTGGTACCATATCCGGTCACCTTTCCTTTACTTTTATCTTTTCACTATTCTTATTAATTCCATGTGCCACAAAAGTTTACACTCTTGGTATAATAGCCTTTTTCATTTAAGTCAATCCCGGAATTTCTCGGTCCGGCTTGTTTCTTAAGTACATTTCCCTTTTTCCTTCAAATCTCAACTTCATAATTTTATCCCTATAATCAGTCATAATAATCGAGGTCTGTCTACCAGCCCGCATAACGGCTATCATACCCAATCCATAGGGTTCGCTCCAGTTTCCATTCTCTTCGGTGACGTATTCAGATAATCAGAAAGACAAGGTTTGCCAAAATTCGTCGAATTCCTTTCCAGAATTAGGGAAATTTCAGTTAATCTATCCACCCACTAGTAACATGCCACATCTTCCCGATACATATTCGTCCTATTAGTCGATACTACCAAATACCAGTCTTCTTAACAACTAGTCTCAGAAGGAACACTACCGTCGGGGTTAGTCGTTCCTCAACATTGGCACTACCAAGGCCATCCGAATCTGATGAACCGCGCTGTCTAAATGTATTCGAAATTACGCGGTCATGCTGCATAAGCGCAGACCTATACCTGTATGAGTTACATCATAATATCTCCTAAAGTTTCCTTCTTCCATTAGGCAATGCCAACCCTGGTCATCACCAACTTTACCTTTAGCTCCAGGAAGATCTTCTCGCGTTTATATTGTCCATTCAAACTTTTATTCTTACAATAAGTCGGGTTACGGGACTGCACTCTCTGTAAAGTCCTGAGCAAATCTTTGGTAATACCTTGCGAATCTTATGAAATTTCTCACCTTTGCCAGTGTGGTTGGCCAATCTCCATTAAAAACTGTCTTTAACTTGGTAGGGCCGACCAACACTACTCTTATTGATCATGTGTCCTATTACTGGACTTCATTTTGCCAAAACTCTTATTTCGAGAACATGTCCTACACCTGTTCTTTCAGGTTGCATCTAAAAGCATTCTCAATTACATCTTAACCACTGCTCACCTTACCTAATCCATTTACGATTCAGTGTCGGAATAACTTAAGATAACTACCATAATCCATTCGAGGAAAAGAATGAATTTAATATTCCTTCGAATCACATGCATCTAATGTTTCTGGTTCATCATTCCACTGAATTGAACTAGACTTATACTTGGTTCCTGACGATAGCCTTATTACTAGTTTATCACAGACTCACTGGTCTTCTCCTCTTGTAGGTTCTGAGATCATTGTCTCACTTACTACTTCCTTATATTCGTTATCCATTCAGGCTATCACTTTCCATTATCTTTACTTTCTAAGCTGATCCATTCATAAAATGGACATCTCACTGAATAAAGCCACCTTATCAATCTCATTTTGGCTTCACAACTTATAACCTATGAAATCTGCCTTCTCATGGCGAATTACTATTTGATAATATTCAAACTTAACCCATTTATCCGAAGATATGGCACTTGCCACCTATGTCTTAACTGTTCCTAGGGACTCTGCTCCCCGTCCAATATCAATGTCTTTGATAATCATGCATCATTCTAACTCCTTTATCATTAATCTGAAAGTCTCCAAGGATTCTTATCTATCCTTAAATAAGATCTTGAGTAATTCCTCAAATCCATCTTACTTGCTGGTACTTCATCCGGTAGTCCGGCTATGAATCCAATATGCCTCTATAATTCCATTAATAATATCTCGGTTCTTTAAGCTCATTCCTCTGAGTAGTATATCTTAACTCTTACAGTCTTTCGGGCTACAGCCCTCATTTCCTCAGGGGTAACTCCTCATCCTCAACAGGATTCCCTTCCTCTGCTGGAACCCTTTCCGGGTCCTTAGTAGGGTATTCTATCGAATTCACAATCCGATTGTCAACATAAAATAAAGCATCATCGGACTACTTCTCGTACACCTCAAGGTCTATCGCTTTACTAGTCGGCACGAGGACGAGCTAAGTTACTATCATGATACTTAAGAGTTCCCATAAGGTTTTTATATGTCAGTACTACATTAAGTAGTTCGACTATGAACTTGGCAAGAGTTCTTATTATCTTAATGAATTTATAATTTTCACATCGCATCATCTCTGGGGTTTATAACGTACTCTCTGATACCATTTCTATAACACCCCCAGATCCAGGGTCAGGGATCTGGTCGTTACGGTCTCAATATCCATCCATAAAACCAAAATAATTTAAATTACAACCTTGTGACCCAAAACAACTACATAAAACACACCCGTTATAGTCCCAGTGATGAAATCAGAGTAACCAACAATATTATTAATCACAAGTTTGAGTTCTTACCACCCAAAGAATTACAATTGTACAATTACATACTCTTTGCCATCCATTAATAGATACCATAATATAAATACATTTGATGTGCAAATGCTAACAACTAGCCTACCAGAAGCTGCATCATCAGTAATGGTAGCTATGACCTCAGCGGTTAATCCTCTAGCGGTTGACACCTGCCTATGCTGAGTACGCCTTGCGCGGCCATCTGATCTAGCTGTTGTTGTAATATAAATAAATAAAGCAAGGGTGAGCAATAGCCCACCAAAAATATAATTGAACGGTAGTAATATATGACAGTTCAAAATATCTTTGAAACCATATGCCATGCATTAACGAACGTAGTACCAATATAAGGTATGAGATGAAGTTACAAGGTAACTCAAAATATAATTGTTCCGAAGAAATATCTGCTATGTCAAAGATAAGCAAGATATTATCAAATTTTCATAATAGAGGAACTTGCAGGAAGAATATTGCAATTCAAGTTCGAACACTTTTCAAACCTGCCAACAATGATAATGTTGCAGAAAATTTCCCAATTTGGAAGATGAACTAATACGGGAGCTTGCCGCGCCAGGAGCCACAACATTTACGATGATCAGTCGCATGTCATGCTCCCTATCATTTGTTCTCTACATGTAGAAGGAAGCACCGACGGATCGCCCGCCCTCTGGAACCCCCCGGCCAACGGTTTGGCCAATAATTGCTGGACCGGCGCCACTCGGCCACTTACGCGTCTCCTAGTTCGAATAACATCCATAATTCTGAAACATAAAGTTCGTCCCCCTTTCCCCAAGTATAGTACTTGTTGATAGGACTCCACCAAGTAGTCGTATCTAATTGGAAAGGAAAATTTCACCAATATTTCCCAAGCTGATGCTTGTTAATGGATAGACACTTGTTCCATCAATCTTACCCCTCGAGCGTTGAGGAGGTAACCAAAAAGATTCATATCGATGTTCGAAAGAATCAAGATGTGAGTGACAAGATAGTTTAGCAAGTATAGGACCGGACAGCCAAATAAATAACAGCTCTCAAGTGAGGTTCCCTTATATATTTCTGGAAGTTTGAGCGAGTATTTAAATCTTCTTATAAGATAGATTTAAATAAAAGTAGAGTTTTGGGAACCTCCCATTGATTAAATAGTCATAAAAAGACTCTGAAATAGTTTGCATAATATCTGAAGGTGAAAGAAAATCTTTGTATGATATAAATCATTATAAAAATTTTTAAAAGAATTTACATAAATATTCCAAGAATATTTATTAAATCAATAATATTTAAGGACTATTTTTAAATCATAATATTACTCGTAAGTAATCCTCGAATGAATATATAAAATCATTTACTAAATAAATCTCTTCTTAAATGAATAAATAATATTCATTAAATAATTCAAACCTTAAATGAATATTCAAGACAATATTCATTAAATAAATAAACTTAAACAAATATTTAAAATAATATTCACTAATTAAATCAAACCTTAAATGAATATTTGAAAATAATATTCATTTAATAAATAATATTCTAAATGAGTATTCAAAAGTAATATTCATTACATAACCAAAACTTTAAAGGAATAATCGAAATCATATTCCTTAAGTAAATAGAACTTCAAATGAATATTCTAAAATAATTTTCATTAAGTAAATAACACTTTGAATGAATATCCGGAAGTAATATTCATTTAATAAATACTATTCTAAATGAATATCCAAATAATATTCATTTAGTAATCGACACTCTAAAGGAATATTTGAAATAATATTCCTTAAGTAAAGAGAATTTCAAATGAATATCTTAAAATAAATATTCGTTAAATGGATAAAACCTTAAATGAATATCCGAAAGTAATATTCATTTAATAAACAATATTCTAAATGAATATTGAATAATATTCATGAAATAATCAAACTCTAAATGAATATTTGAAAATAATATTCACTAAATATTTCTCGACTGAGATAATACTCAAATAACATTCCTCGAAAGATTTCCAAGTAATTAATACTTTATGGAAATATAATTAATGTTTAATAATAACATTCCTCAAAAGGAATACTAATCTGTCGTTGGAATCCCTCCGGTTTCCACGACTATCTCTATATCTCAAAATACCAATTCCGGTCTATATTTAAAGAATGAATATTATATACCCTTCACTAAGGGTCTTACAAAACAATCCGGCTTATAACTGGTAATCCCCATCTAGTCTATAAGCCAATATCAATTCAGGGAACAAGTATTTCAATAGACTTTGAAAGTAGGCATGCATGCTATGGCATATGTATAACAAACAATCATATATATATATTATCACAACAACAGCCTTTAGAAAGGATTTGAAACTTGCCTGGTAATCCTGTGGGTGTAGTGTACCTCGGTTCAATCCGGTGATCTATAAATAGTCACAATATCCGAGGTTAATCACTTTAACACTTCGACATGCTAAGTATATATTTAACTTAGGCTAAAACACATTTTCAAATTATCTCGTTAGGCAAACCCTAACATAACTCTTATTAATACAGCTATAATCCGACACTCGAATCCATCCTTAATGTCGGATCTTTCGTACATCTCACTTAATCATTTATAGCCTCGTTCTTTGCAGCAATATGTTGTCTTGATAATTCTTAACAAGTTTCATGTTTTAGTCGACTCGAGATTCCTCTTTTAATCTAGCCAAAATGGGTGGCCAAAGTAGTACCCCTAGAGTTGACTTTTCTGAGAATTACTATTTCGTGACTCTCACTTCAACACTTTTAATAAATCATTGGAAACATATTTAATTACGAAACCACTTTTAAAATCATCTTTCGTATTTGTAATATTTATCATAAAATTTCAAATTCAAAGCCATGGGTGTAGATAGGTGAAATGTATTTTTGAAGTTTAGTCAACTACGGATCTTTACTATTCACACCTCTTTCACTAGAACGTTCATAACTCGGTAACCGTTAACTCAAATGACGCACCGTTTTTGTGTACATGATCTAGAGAAGGTCTAGAAGGTAGCTAACTCAAAATTAGACTTAGGTCAGAAGATTAATTTTTCGGATTCTTGCCAAAACAGGGCAGGAGCTTTTAGTGAATAGTGTTACATCCGAAAAGTGGTTTCTTCGCACTTAACCTTGATTCTAACATTTTTATAAAATCGGAAAACGATCCATTTTACTTGTGGTTTTCTCTCACACCTTCCTTATGACCTTTAATATTTAATTACCATGATTCGTCACTGACTTAGTCATGTTAAAGGATTCCAATTTCAGTTACGAACTTTCGATTACGGTTTCGAACCACTTTTACGAATTTAATCATAACTCCTAAACCGTAAGTCCATTTCATACGATCTTTATATCAAAACGAAGCTTATAACATAATATAGCTTATTATGGGAAGATTTGATACTTGACAGTAAGTTAAGGCTACTGCTATGCACGGATTTCAAGGGTGGACGAAATTTCAGCATTACGACGGCTATAAATCGAGCGTTCCAAAATTTATTTCAACTCAACCAAGCCACACCGGGCATTCATACATCTTATACACATGATAATCAACTTAACCAGTCCAAAACATCTCACTTTACCAACATGATTATCATATCTCTTAAATCAACAAATCAACTACATAAGCATGCTTTAATCATCACCATAATCATACTAATCTAAAAACTCATCAAGAACATCATTAAACTCAAAGTAAGAGTTAGGGTTTTGGTGAGATATACCTTCTGTTAGAAATGATTGATGAAAACAGTGTTTGGAAGCTAAAGTCAGAAAACAGAGTTTAGCTGGAAGCAGTCAGAGTTTGATTAAACACTGACTAGAAGCGCAAACAGAGTTTGTTAAACTCTGTAGCGGTATTGTCTGAAGAGTCAACAGTGTTTGAAGATTGATAAATATGGAAACAATATCTTTGAAGATTGGAAAGCTGTCAAAGAGATTGAGTTGACTTGGAAGACTGAAGCAATCGTGATTGATATCAATTGTATAGCTTGATTTTAGGAGTATCAGTTACTGATTGTACGAAGCTGTATGTTCTATAAATACAGTTAGGTTAACCCTAGAAGGGTAGTCGAACATTGAGATATTCATCCATTGTAACCTAAGCAGCTCTCTGTGATATTTACATCACTGAGAGAGGAATTATTAATTCCAAACAGTTTTTAATTGATAAACAGTGTGTTCTTGTTAAGTTATTCATACAGTATTTGATTACTTATTGTGTATTCGACCTAACAAGTGGTATCAGAGCCTAATCTGTTACTTTATTACAGTTAAAGATCCAAACACAAAAGTAATCAATGGCAGAGATTCCTCCACCATCTGAGAAAGCCCCTACTACTGTTAGTAGGTATGAGACAATCAGGGTTCCTATACTTAGGCCATCAGAGTATGCAATTTGGAAGGTGAAAATGACCATGTTTCTGGAGGCTACAGATCCAGAATACCTTGATAGAATATATGAAGGTCCTCACAAACCAACAAAATTATCTGCTGCTGCTGCTGGTGAGGAGGCAAAGGTCATTCCAAAGGAAAAGAAAGATCTAACTGCTGAGGATCTTTCATCTATTGCAAAGGATGCAAAAGTGAGACATTTACTTCACAGTGCATTAGACAATGTTATGTCTAATAAAGTGATTAATTGCACAACTGCAAAGGAAATATGGGATGCACTTGAGGTTAGGTGTCAAGGAACTCCTGCAATCAAGAAAAACAGAAGAAACATACTCACTCAGGAGTATGAGCACTTTGAGGCAAAGTCTGATGAAACCATGACAGAAACATTTGACAGATTCTGTAAACTGCTCAATGATTTGTCATTGGTTAACAAAGAATATGATTTAGAAGACTCAAATCTCAAGTTTCTTCTTTCTCTACCTGAAAAGTGGGATGTGAAAACAACCACTATTAGAGATAATTATGAACTTGGTGAAACAGAGATTGATGAAATTTATGGGCTGCTCAAAACCCATGAATTGGAATTGGAGCAGAGAAACAAAAGAACAAGTAGAAAGTCAAAATCTGTTGCACTCAAGGTTGAGGATAAACCATCAAAGAAGGAGGCATCAAGGAGAAAGGCAAAAGGGAAAGCCTTAGTCATCCATTCAGAGAATGAGTCATCAAACACTGATGTTGACTCAAACACAGATGGTTCATCTGATTCTGAAGATGATGAAGAGATGATGCAAATGGCTGCATTGATGGTAAAGACCTTCAAGAAGATGGGTTACAAGAACTTCAAGAAGGGAAAGAGATTCTCAAGGGACTACTCAAAGTCTGACAAGAAGAATTTCAAGAAAGCTGAAGGAAAGGACTTCAAATCTGGAAAGAAAGATAAGTCTGAGATTCAATGCTACAAGTGTAAGGAGATGGGACACTATGCTCCAGAGTGCAAGAAGGGTAAAACTGAAAAGGCACTCTACACCAAAGGCAAAGATTGGGCAGACACTTCAGATTCAGATGAGGAAGTCAACTATGCTCTCATGGCTACTACTCAGACTGAAAATGATGATCTCAAGGTACCTCCAACCACTTATGCTTATAACACTGATAATATAACTGAATTAAGAATTTATCTTAAAGCATTGCATATCAGTTATAGAGATCAGACCTTAGAAAATGAGAGGATAAAGTCTGAGTGTTCTCAACTCAAAGAAAGAAATAAACTTGTTGAGGAACAGTTAGAGAACATGAATAAAATTCAAAAAGAGAGAGATGATGCAGTGTTTATTGAACAGGAGTTGCTAGGTAAGTATAAGCAACTAGAATCTGAATTGGAGGATAGTAAACACATCATTAAAACTTGGACACACTCTGGCAAAGACACTCAAGAAGTGTTTCAGTCAGATACAGTAGGTCTAGGTTACTCTGTTGGAGATGAACTTAGATTTGAAAATAAGGTAAAAGTTAGACCATATTGTTCATCTGAGGGTAATGTCATGGGAACAGGTGGACCTAAGACTGAAGCACAGAAAAAGGCTGTTAAGGAGTCATATGCTAAAACTTTTGTTAAAGAGGCTAACATTGGTTTAATGACAGATAAACAACTCAAGCATAAGCTTAAGGAGATAAAATCTGTCAACAAACAGAGATTGCCTAAGAAAAACAAAAATGGAAAAGTAGGCATAACTTCAGGAATTAAGCCAATGCTTGCTTCATTAGCTCCTAGAAAAACATGCTTTAATTGTGGTAGCACTAATCATCTTGCTAGTTTCTGCAATAAGAATAAGAACATTAATTCTTTGCCCTCTAAAACTGCAGTAAAGAGTGATTATGTGAGAACTAGACCACAGACTTTATGCAAACACTGTGGAAGTACTTGGCATTCTATTTACACTTGCAGAGATTATCATGATATTTACTATAATTACTATGAACCCAAGCCAAATTTGAAATGGGTTAAAGTAAACTCTGCAAATGTAAACTCTGAAAAAGTTAGCTTAAACTCTGTTAATATGAATTCCGCTGCAAAAGCTAACAGATTTAAGAAAGCCAAAGGATCCAAGCAAGTCTGGATCCTTAAAACTAATAATCAGTGATTGTTTGTGATTGCAGGGCACAAGGGTCAGTACCCTAGTCGTGGACAGTGGATGTTCAGGACACATGACAGGAAATAAAGCCCTGCTATCAGAGTTTGAGGAGAAGGCTGGCCCAGAAGTTTCCTATGGAGATGGCAACATAGGACATACACTGGGATATGGCAATGTTAATCTTGGAAATGTCATCATCACAAATGTAGCTCTTGTTCCAGGACTCAAGCATGATTTGCTATCTGTGAGTCAAATCTGTGACAGAGGATATCATGTAGATTTTCAGCCTGAATATTGTCAAGTGATCAGTAAATCTACAGGGAAAGTTGCTCTAGTTGGAAACAGACACAATAACATCTATGAAATCAAATTGTCAACAAACACTGATGGCAAAGCAGTGTGTCTGTCTACAAGGATGTCCAGTGAAGAGAGTTGGAAATGGCACAAGAAACTCTCTCATTTGAATCTGAACAACATCAATGAGCTAATCAAGAATGATCTTGTAAGAGGTCTACCAAAGTCCTTGTTGAATGTAGAAGGACTGTGTGATTCTTGTCAAAAGGCCAAACAGAGAAAAACATCTTTCAAAAGTAAATCTGAGTCTTCAATTGCTGATCCTTATCATCTACTACATGTTGATCTTTTTGGTCCAGTGAATGTGATGTCTCTTGGAAAGAAGAAATATGCATTAGTCATTGTTGATGAATATATCAGATTCACATGGGTATATTTTCTTGCAAAGAAGGATGAAACTGCATTAACACTGACAGAACATGTAATTCAACTGGAAAAAGGGTCAGAGCATCAAGTGAAGATAATCAGAAGTGACAATGGAACTGAATTCAGGAATTCATCTATGGAAGAATTTTGCAAGAGTAAAGGGATAAAACAAGAGTTTTCTGCACCTGGTACTCCACAACAAAATGGTGTAGTGGAGAGGAAGAACAGAACCTTAATAGAAGCTGCCAGAACCATGCTAGATGAAGCAAAGTTGCCAACATATTTCTGGGCAGAAGCAGTTCAAACTGCTTGTTTTACTCAAAATGCAACACTGATCAACAAGCATGGTAAAACACCATATGAAATGGTGAAGAAGAAAAAGCCAAATCTAAAATATTTTCATATTTTTGGATGCAAGTGCTTTGTGTTGAAGACTCATCCTGAACAGTTGACCAAGTTTGACCTAAAGGCAGATGAAGGTATTTTTGTTGGCTATCCACTGTCAACTAAGGCATTCAGAGTTTATAATCTGAGAACCAGAGTGATCATGGAATCAATTCATGTGTCATTTGATGACAAGAAGATAACTGGACTTGAAGATGTAGATGAACATGATCAACTGCATTTTGAAAATGAAGATTTATTCTCTGAAAAAGTAAACTCTGATCAGACTGATGTGTCAAACTCTGTTGATCTAAACTCTGAACCTCTACTGGTAAATACTGAAGAAACTCTTCAATCAGAAACAAGGGAAGAACCAGTTGAGGGGGAGCATGAAGAATCACATCAAAGTGAAAATTCAAACACTGATAGTGACTCAAATGATAACTCTGAATCAAACACTGTTGATTCAAACTCTGATCATTCAAATTCTGAGCAGTCACATTCAGGGGGAGCATCTGAAAATGAGGAAAGACACCAGGAAAATCAGGAGAGCATGGATCAAGGGGGAGGATCACATGATGACAGAAGCAATCTGCCTTCTGCAAGAAAATGGACTAAATCTCACACACCTGATTTGATTATTGGTGATCCAGATGCAAAAGTAAGGACAAGAAGTGCAACAACAAATGAATGTTTATTTCATGCATTCTTGTCACAATCTGAGCCAAAGAAAGTGGAAGAAGCTCTTAAAGATGCTGACTGGATAACAGCAATGCAAGAAGAGCTAAATGAATTTGAAAGAAATGAAGTGTGGACACTTGTACCAAGGCCCAAGAATATATCCATTGTTGGTACTAAATGGGTTTTCAGGAATAAAACTGACAGTGAGGGTGTTATCACAAGGAACAAGGCAAGACTGGTTGCAAAAGGCTACTCACAACAGGAAGGAATTGACTATGATGAAACATTTGCACCAGTGGCTAGATTGGAAGCAATCAGGATTTTTCTAGCATATGCCTCCCACATGAAATTCAAAGTGTTTCAGATGGATGTAAAAAGTGCATTTTTGAATGGAAAACTTGAAGAAGAAGTGTTTGTGGAACAACCACCAGGGTTTGTTGATCCAAAATATCCAGATTATGTCTACAGGTTAGACAAGGCACTCTATGGACTTAAGCAGGCACCAAGGGCATGGTATGAAACCCTTGCCAAATTTCTACTAGAAAGTGGATTTAACAGAGGTACTATTGACAAAACTCTGTTTTACTTCCAAAATGGTAGTGACTTGCTTTTAGTTCAGATATATGTGGATGACATCATTTTTGGGTCTACTAATGATAAACTCTGTAAGAAGTTTGCCAAACTCATGCAGTCAAGATATCAAATGAGTATGATGGGAGAGCTTAGTTATTTTCTAGGCCTACAGGTGAAGCAAACAGATGATGGAATTTTTATAAATCAAGCAAAATATACCAGAAACCTTCTCAAGAAATTTGGTATGCTTGACTGTTCATCTGCAACAACTCCCATGGCAACTGCAACAAAATTGGACAAAGATGCAGGGTCATCAGTAGATATGACAGGTTACAGAGGAATGATTGGTTCTTTGCTCTATTTGACAGCTAGCAGACCTGATATCATGTATGCAACTTGCTTGTGTGCAAGGTTCCAGGCTGATCCAAGAGAACCACATTTAACAGCAGTAAAGAGAATATTCAAGTACCTGAAGGGCACTATAACTTTGGGGCTGTGGTATCCAAGGGAATCAGAGTTTAAACTTCTTGGTTACTCTGATGCAGGCTTTGCTGGATGTAAGATAGACAGAAAAAGCACCAGTGGAAGTTGTCAATTTCTGGGTGACAGACTTGTTTCCTGGTATAGCAAGAAACAGAAGTCAATATCTACATCTACAGCTGAAGCAGAGTATATTGCTGCTGGTAGCTGTTGTGCACAGATTTTATGGATGAAGAATCAACTGCTGGATTATGGATTAAGGTATTCCAAGATACCTATTTACTGTGATAATCAAAGTGCTATTGCAATGACAGGTAATCCAGTGCAACATTCAATGACAAAGCACATCAGCATAAGGTATCACTTCATCAGAGAGCATGTAGAGGAAGGCAACATTGAGCTTCACTTTGTGTCTACAGAACAACAACTTGCAGATATCTTCACCAAGCCATTGAGTGAAGCTACATTTACAAGACTGGTCAATGAACTAGGAATGGTCTCTAGTTTTGACTAGAGATGTTGGTTAGACTCAAAAACTTATTGCTCATGTTTTCTGTAAATTGTTAAATGCTATGTGAACCTTAGTATTAAACTCTGTTCTGCATGCTAATGTTTAAATCTTTTTAAACTCTGTCAGCATGTCTGTCTGTTAAATACTGTTAACATGTTAGATACACTCAGTGAATTCAGAATTGATTATTGTCTGAAAGAAAATACCAATGAAGAAATATGTATGAAGCATGATTCACAGTAATTAAATCATGATTCTTTCTGAGTCACTGCTATCTAATCAGACTTTGTGCAGAAAATTAACACAGCATGATACTGTTTCATATTTATAGCATCTCTTAGTTTATTTAGTCCTAAACTCTGAGTCTATGAATATTGTGTGCATGGCCACTCATAAATAATTTTGGTTATTGATGAACTCTAAACTCTGATAAGTGACATTCTGTTTCCAAAGGTATGGTTCATGATGATTCCTTGTTTGTACTTGTGAAAATCATAAAACTTGAGATGTGTCAGTGATTAGTTTGGTGAGTTCAGACTCATGTTTACACCCTGTGAGAGTTTGAGCCAAATCAGTGATTGATACACTTTCTATCAATCAGTATTTATTGTTGTGTGATATTCATCAGGTAGTATGTTTCTCTAGAACTTGTATTAAACCATTTTGAGACTACAGGATATGTGTGTGCATGAAAATGATAAAGGCAATAGGATTTACCATTCTTTCAAACACTGTTCGAAATTCTTTTGAACATTGTACAAACACTGTATAAACACTGTTCATAAATTCCATCCTTAGTAAACCCCTTTGAGCCTTATTAACTGCTCATTTTTCTTATACTCTGAAGTATTAAGAGCAGTTAAATATTTTTTTTTAAACAGATGAGTGTTTCTCAAGAAAAGAAAAAGTTTACTCAGTATATATGCTAAATAAAAAAAAATGAAAAAAAAAAAAAAAAAAAAAAAAAAGAGCATATATACTGATCTTGTACAAATATATACTGTGACTGAACACTTTGTTCTCTTAAGATGCTCAGCTTGAAGTCACTCTTGAATAAAAATATATCTTTTCATCTGTTTGATCTTACTCCATTTAAACCCTGAATAAAGTCCTTTTGATTTGTGAATACATGTACTCAAAGTAGTGTAGAATTGGTGGACATTCAAGCATATGGTAGACTCTGCTATTTCTGATTGAATGTGAGTGTAAACACATCACCTAAACACTTGTGTGCTTTGAGAGTTTGTGAGGTTATACAGTTCATAACTGTTATTCACTGAATGATGCTCTGATTTCTATCTCTTGATATTTTTGTCTTTAAAGACTGTGTGCTTACTTGGATAATCATGGACATCAAAGGGAATAGAAGTTTTCAGATTTCTGTATTACAGTAACTACAGAGTTTAGCATTCATCAAACAATCAGTGTTTAATATGAGAGTTTGTGCATTCAGTGTTTATTAACTGTTTGTTATGGATTTTATGAAATATTAGATGCTCTAAAAATTGATTTCAGTAAACTCTGCTTCACACACACTCATATTCACAACTGTGCAATTTTTGAAAGGGTTTTAGTGATAAAGTTGGAAAATTGATAAACACTGTTGAGTTGTGTTAAGTACTCTGAGGTAAAGTCTTATTGAGATGATTTGATTATTTTGGAGTAATTGGGGTAGTTGACAACTGTTAATTAGTGTTAATGTGTCTAATTGTCGTGATTATAGGAATAACAGCGGTAATTATTAAGTGATCCATTGGCTGTTTGACACGTGTCCCATGATTGTGTCCCACTCAAACACTACTCTACAACAGTTGCGCGTTTTTACTAAATAAACGATTGAGTTTTAATTTTACTCTAATCGTCTTTAGTCTCTCACTCCATATCGATTCACATTCACCCACTCACAGTTACTTACATATTTATTCATTTTCACACTTCTCTTATTCTCTCCTTCACTTTTTGATAAACACTTACAGTGCATTCAAATCTTTTCTCTGCATATCTTCGTATCTTGTTACTAATGGCAACTAAAGCGTTTGATGCAACAGGGTTAGTTTTTCTCCCTAGTAACTATGCAGCACCATTGGAGAATGAAAATGCTCCACAGGCGTTTCACTTGTTCCAAAACTTCTTGAACGATTCTGAGATAGGGACGGCTCTAACTGCACCACCAACATTATCTGCTTCACAGATTGCTACTTTCTGGACAAACTCTGAATATGATGATGGAGGAGAGGCTGGCACTCCAACAATCATTTTCACTCATGAAGAATCAGAGTATATCATTACTCCAACCACTGTCAGGGATGCTTTGGACTTTGAGACACACACTTCTTACAGTGTTGTTGGTCATGATAGATTGAGGACAATGTTGGAACAAATTGGATGTGCAGGAAACTTGAACAAGATAGGGTCTTTGAGACGGCCAAGTTTGAGAAAGGAATGGAGTTTCTTCTTTGATTGTATAACAAGGGCTTTTGGAAAGAAGACAACAAACTGGGATGCACTGCCTCTGGATACTCTCCAAATTGGTCATGCTCTACTATATGGAGGTAACTTCGATTTTGGTAGACTAGTACTAATGAACTTGGGAGAGCGATTGTCTGAGTCTACTACTGTTTATTTTGCTCGTTTTTGTCAATTGCTATTTACTGCATGTGTGCCTAACATTCCAATTGATGAAGCTGATGTAATTCAGCCTTTTCAAGTTGCTAAGAGAATGTTCACTGATTTGACAAACAAAGATGTCACTAAACAGCAAATACCTGAGTTGTTTATGCCTTTAGCCTTACAAAACTATGTGAACCAACCACAAGACCCTCAATCACCACAACAAATGCCTGAACCACCAGAAACCATAAACTCTGAACCAACACCTCCAACACCCACAACTACTGTACCTACTACATCTCAACAACCACAACCAGAAACTTTAAACTCTCCACCAATAAACTCTCCACCCTCAAACACTGAACCCTCAAACACTGAACCATTAAACACTGAAGCTTTAAACACTGATACCTTACACTCTGAGCCAGCACCTACTGAACCAGCCAAAACCAAGCCAAAGAGAAAGAAACACACTGCCCAAAACACTAAACATTCAAAGGCTAAACAGACATTACCTGGAGCTGTTTATACTAGAAGAATGAAGCAACATGCAAACAGACCTTCACTTTCACCACCAAAAGAAAGCTCAAGTGAAGATGAAGAGGAGATTGTTGTGCCAATCAAGAAAAGGAGACTAATTCTTTCTGATTCAGATGCAGAGAATGTTGTTGAAGCTCCAGAGGTGGTTTCACAGCAAACACCTACTGTTGAGGATACAGTAAATGTTGAAGTACCTGCAAAAGTTGACATGCCTGCAGAGAATATTGTGGATGACAAAGTACAAATACCTGCAGAGGTTGAAATGCCTGCAGAGGATAATGTTACTGTTGAAATGCCTGCAGAGGATAATGTTACTGTTGAAATACCTACAGAGGATAAAATGCCTGTAGAAGAGGATCAAAGAGATGGTTTGTCACCAGTACATGATGTTCCTGAATCAATTCTTGATCCTGTCTCACCTGGTGTAGCTGATGAGCCTGCAGTACATGTTCCTGAAGCTGTGGCATCACACACAGAGTTGGTATCTTCTCAAATTCAAGACAAAGGTGATGAAGCTACTAAGGCAAACTCTGTTGCAGAGCCTGTGCAACATGAGGTGATTATTGAAAAGGTTGCAGAAGTTATTGCAGAAACTGTGGCTGACACTGCTCAGCACAGTGGTTCTTTCAAAGATGGTCAAGCTCAAGGTGCAAGTGATGAAGATAAATCTGACAGTGATGCAAACTCTGATTCTTTTATGAGTGCACCTGCACAGACAGATAATAAACATACACCTTTTGCTCAGCCTTGTCCATCACATGCTGTTGAAGTAGAGCATCTTGCTAAATCTGCTGAAAATTGGTATAAACAAGATTGCATTTTTCCAAAAGGGAGAGCATCTGAGTTTGTTAAGCAAACTGCAAAGCAAATTTCAAATCCAGAAATCTTATCCTGTTTAAAGGCAACTGTGGTACAAGTCAAGACTCTGGAAGGAAATTTTGCTGACACTAAACACGAAATTGCTTCCTTGAAGACTGAGATTCAGTCAAGAGAGTTGAAGATGGAAAGAGAGTCCAAAATAAAAGCTGTTCAGCTGTCCAAAGTTCAAGACACTCTCTTTGCCAGACTAGGAAAGGTTGAAGAAAATCAGACTACTTTATCTGCTAAAGTGGATTCAATTGCAAACTCTTTAGAGCTCATTACATCAATACTAATTCCTGATGATGTCAAAAAGGGGGAGAGAGTTACTAAGTCAAAATGCAAAGTTTCTCAAACTCTGACTAAAAAGGATGATGCTGGAGATGGAGGGGCAAGTGATAAAAGCAAGGTTTTAAACTCTGAAAGGCAAACTCTGAGATCTGGCAAATCTTTTAAATCACAGTCTGTTGGAACAAACACTGAAACTCAAGGTACCTCAAAGACCAAGAGTTTGGAATTAACATCAAACCCAAAGACTGATGAGGAGTTAGCTGTTAAGCTTTTCATGGAAGAGAATGCAGAAGGAGTGACCATAGAAGATGCTAAAGCTGAAGAGAAGAGTTTACAAGAAAAACATCTGAAAGCTTTAAAGTCTGAAAAAGCAAAGAAGAATGTGAAAGTTGCTAAAGCTGCAAAGCCTGTTCTTAAAGGTATTCAAATCAAAGAACCTGTTGGTACAGATCAAAGAATGCAAGTATTCAGAAAATCAACAGATGCAGAAGCCAAGCAAAAGCTGAAAAATATAGTTACAACCTCTGTTGATACACATGTTGTACAGAAGAATGAAAACACAACCTCTGTTGCTGCACAAGTTGTGACCACACCATTATTGTCTTCTCAGTTGAAATCAACATTTAAAAGAGGTGCTCCTCATGATCCAAGACTAGAAGCTACAATTCCAATGGATTTTTCTGATGGTAGAGCTTTATCTGGTAAAGTTGGATACAACAAAGAAGGCATAGGCTCACACAGAGATAAAAGACAATATGTTGGTCCTAGAGATCCTTCTTCACTGTCTGTTCCAGGAGGTGGTGTCACTCAAGAGAGTTTAGACAAATTGGAGTCAGTACAGCTTGTACATCAAAAGAGTCTAGAAAAGGATTTCTTGTTATATTTCATGGCTGATGGAACAGTATTTAAAGTCTCTGAAAAGGATATCGAATTAAAATATGCTGAAGAACTTGAATATGTCCTGTATATTTTCAGAGTTAGAAATCAAAGAGCTCAGTCAGTTGCAAATGTACTTCAACAAAGAATGATTCAAAACCTTGCAAGAAGGCAAATGAAATTCAACAGCAAGTATGTTCCTAAATACAGAGATTGGAATGGCAATCTGATTGAAATGGAGAAGGGGACTACAAAGCTGAAAACAGATCTTGGAATTACTGTTCTGGATTTCAATGTAAAATCTGAAGAGGTGAAATACATCAGGCTGGGAAATGAAATGAGAAGAAACAAAATCTATGATCTTAGAGCTGCTATCTATCAAACTGATGAGAATGATCCTCAGTTGAGAGAAATCAAAGAAGCTATGCAGATAGAGCTTGAAAATGCTGAAAGAAGGTTGCTTATAGATTATCTCAGAACAGTGCCTGATCTTCAAGAGATTAGAGATTAAAGTCTGTAAGAATTTTCTTATTTCATGTAGAATTTGTTAAGTAATAGCTTAAACTCTGTTTGTATGTTAAACACTGTAAACTTTGTATTTGTTTTGACATCATCATTTACTGTAAAACTTGTACATTCTTGCTAATGGACAAGTTGGGGGAGATTGTTAGAAATGATTGATGAAAACAGTGTTTGGAAGCTAAAGTCAGAAAACAGAGTTTAGCTGGAAGCAGTCAGAGTTTGATTAAACACTGACTGGAAGCGCAAACAGAGTTTGTTAAACTCTGTAGCGGTATTGTCTGAAGAGTCAACAGTGTTTGAAGATTGATAAATATGGAAACAATATCTTTGAAGATTGGAAAGCTGTCAAAGAGATTGAGTTGACTTGGAAGACTGAAGCAATCGTGATTGATATCAATTGTATAGCTTGATTTTAGGAGTATCAGTTACTGATTGTACGAAGCTGTATGTTCTATAAATACAGTTAGGTTAACCCTAGAAGGGTAGTCGAACATTGAGATATTCATCCATTGTAACCTAAGCAGCTCTCTGTGATATTTACATCACTGAGAGAGGAATTATTAATTCCAAACAGTTTTTAATTGATAAACAGTGTGTTCTTGTTAAGTTATTCATACAGTATTTGATTACTTATTGTGCATTCGACCTAACACCTTCCATGGAGTGGGTAAAGACCTTGCTAAGCCTTGTATAGTCCTTGTGTATCCTTAACCAAGCTTAGATCATCCAAGAAATCAAGAAAACCAAGATTTGTTCTTGAAAGTTACTATTCACCCTAGACTTTGATGATTTCTTTGAAAATGGAAACAATGGATTTTGAAGCTAGGATTTCTAGGGTATCATTTTTATGAAATATAGGATCTAGGATAAAAGTTTGGAGATCAAACAATGGTGGGAAGGTTGATTTCGGTTCTTGAATTAATGAAGAAGCCGAATGCTTCCTTGAAAGTGTTCTTGGTGTGTTTTCTTGCTTAGCTTGGTGGATTGGCATAAAGTGATGTTGCTTGGATAATATCTTTGCTATAAAGCCACTTTAATAAAGTGCTTTGGTCACCCCTTGCATCATCTTGAACATGTGTTTGATTCTTATGGTGGAAGGATGTCATCCATGCTAACTAGCTTGGTTAGTTCCTAATGATACTAGTTTCTCTTGTAACTAACTTGGTTACTTGCTTTTATCCACTAGCACATGCATGCCCCTTGGATCTCTGCTTGTTCTTTTGTCCGTTTATTGCTCAATTCTTTGATCGTTCGGAGGAATAACTCAATCATTTCTAGTTAGGGTTTTACCGGAAACCTTCTTAATAATTCTATCACCATATCCATCTTTCATTATAATCCTCCAATTAATATTCCTCAAATATTAAATATTAAATCCTTAATCTATCAGTGTCTAGGGAAAAGCTCGGAGAAAATAAAAGTGCTATTTTTCAGAATCTGACAGTCTTTACATACACTTATTTTCCCCTCGGATCACTAATACGAACTCAGAAATTCATTCCGGCTACTTCTATATAGTGTCGTCTCATAATATTCTTATTTCCATCAAAAACACTATTCATCACTTATTCTCTTTTTAGTCCTGGTACTTAGAAAATATCTTTGTGCTTCCTCGAGCGTTCCTTAACTCTTTCATGGAACCTTCGTACTTGTAACCGATATCGATCTGGATGACATGAGGGTATCTATTTCTCTCTAGGGAATCTTATCTTAACTTTCTAGGAGATAGATTATTCTAATCTAAGCTATCACCCAATATCACCCTTCAGGACATATAACCATGGAATCTATATCCTTTCATTATTTATTCATTAAAACCAATATTACATTGTAGTTGTAACCACTATTCACTCTTACATCAATACATAATAAAAGGTTTTAATTCTACCCAAAAATCTGGGTTCTTACATGCAGCCTTAATATCCAAATTCAATTTCTTCAACGCCCAATATGCTTTGTGTTCCAATTCTGCAGGCAAATGACATGCTTTACCATAAACTAACTGAAACGGAGACATACCTAGAGGAGTCTTGTAGGCAGTTCTGTACGCCCACACAGCTTCATCCAACTTCAATGACCAATCCTTACGAGACGGATTCACCACTTTCTCCAGAATTCTCTTGATCTCTCTGTTAGAAACTTCCGCTTGACCATTAGTTTGAGGGTGATAAGCAGTGGCAACACGATGCGTCACATTATACTTCGCCATCAACGTAGTAAACTGATGATTACAGAAGTATGTCCCCTCATCACTGATTATAGCACGTGGTGTCCCGAAACGCGTGAAAATTTGCTTGTGAAGAAAATTTAGTACCACCTTAGCATCATTGGTCGGTAAAGCCTTCACCTCGACCCACTTAGAAACGTAATCCACAGCTAGCAAGATGTACTGATTATTGCATGAAGAAATAAAAGGTCCCATGAAGTCAATTCCCCAAACATCAAAGATCTCCACCTCAAGAAGCATGTTAAGAGGCATCTCGTTCCTTCTAGAAATATTGCCAACCCTTTGACCTCGATCACAACTCATTACAAACCGATGAGCATCCTTAAACAAGGTAGGCCAATAGAAACCTGCTTGAAGCACACGAGCTGCTGTCTTTTCTCCACCATAATGACCACCATAAACAGTTGAATGGCAATCTCGCAACACACTATCCGTCTCACTATACGGAATGCATCGTCTAATCATCTGATCTGCTCCTTGTCTAAACAAAAACGGTTCATCCCAACGGTACCACTTCACATCATGTAGAAACTTCTTCCTTTGGGCACTCGAAAGATCTGGAGGAATAACATTGCTCACCAAATAGTTCACATAATCTTCAAATCATGGATCTTCATCTTGCACTCCAAAAAGCTGCTCATCTGGAAAAGATTCATTAATAAGAGATTTGTTATGCAAATCCATACCGTGGTCTTCCAAACGCGAGAGATGATCCATTACTTGATTTTCCGTGCCTTTCCTATCTTTGATTTCCACATCAAACTCTTGTAAAAGAAGCACCCAACAAATCAATCTAGGCTTTGAATCCTTCTTCGACATGAGATATCGAATAGCAGCATGATCCGTGTACACAATCACCTTAGTACCAAGGAAGTAAGACCTGAATTTCTCAAAAGCATAGACAATTGCTAGCAACTCCTTCTCAGTAGTAGTGTAGTTAAGCTGTGCATCATTAAGGGTTTTACTAGCTTAGTAAACCACATGAAAAATTTTGTCCTTCCTTTGCCCAAGCACAGCTCCAACAGCATAGTCACTAGCATCACACATTAGCTCGAATGGTTCCTCCCAAGTAGGTGCGGTAATGACAGGTGTAGTAGTCAAATTCTTCTTCAAGAGCTCAAAAGCAGCAAGGCACTCATCATCAAACTTGAAAGGAACATCCTTCTCCAACAGGTTGCACAAAGGTTTTGAAATTTTTGAGAAGTCTTGAATGAATCGCCTATAGAACCCCGCATGACCAAGAAAACTGCGAATTCCTTTAACAGAGATAGGTGGAGGAAGATTTTCAATTGTCTCCACCTTGGCCCTATCCACTTCAAGCCCCTTGCTAGATACCTTATGCCCAAGAATGATTCCTTCTTGCACCATAAAGTGACACTTCTCCCAATTAAGCACCAAATTAGTCTTCACACAACGTTTCAATACCAAGCCAAGATTATGCAAGCACTCGTCATATGAAGTACCAAAAACTGAGAAGTCATCCATGAAAACCTCCACATTCGAGCCAATCATGTCTGAGAAAATAGCCATCATGCACCTTTGAAAAGTAGCAGGAGCACCACAAAGTCCGAAAGAAACTCGACGAAAAGCAAACGTGCCAAAAGGACATGTGAATATGGTCTTCTCTTGATCTTCCGGAGCAATGCAAATCTGATTATAGCAAGAATAACCATCAAGCAAACAATAATACTCGTGTCTCGCCAATCTGTCTAACATCTGATCAATGAATGGAAGAGGAAAGTGGTCTTTTCTCGTGGCTTTATTGAGCTTTCGATAGTCCATGCAAACTCTCCACCCCGTAACTGTCCGAGTAGGAATGAGCTCATTCTTCTCATTAGCAACAACTGTCATGCCTCATTTCTTTGGCACACATTGAACCGGACTCACCCAAGAACTGTCTGAGATAGGATAGATAATACCTGCATCTAACCACTTCAGAATTTCCTTCTTCACCACCTCTTTCATAATAGGATTGAGTCTTCTCTGATGTTCAATAGTAGGCTTAGCTCCTTCCTCTAGCAGAATTTTGTGCATGCAATAGGAAGGGTTGATTCCCTTGATATCTATTATGGTCCAACCAATTGATGACTTGAACTCCCTCAAAATTCGCAAGAGCTTTTCTTCCACACTAGCTGACAAGTTAGAAGCAATAATAACAGGTAATGTAGATGCATCACCAAGAAAAGCATACCTCAAGTGCTCAGGAAGTAGTTTGAGTTCAAGTATAGGAGCTTCCTCAATAGATGGCTTAAGACGTCCCTCAGAATTTTTCAGCTCCGCTAACCCAAGTGATTCAAAAGGCATGTCAAATCTCTTTTTCCAAGGAGCTGAATTCAATTGTTGTAGCTGTTCGGCTATATCTTCTTCTTCAAAATCAGAATCACCAACTAAAACTTTTTCCAAAGAATCAGACTTTAGCAACTGCTCAATTTCCATCAAAACTGCAGAATCAACAAAATCCACCTTCAAGCATTCTTCTTCATATGTAGGAAATTTCATTGCATTGAACACGTTAAAAGTGACATTCTGATCTTGCACCCTCATGGTGAGTTCCCCTTTTTGCACATCAATCAAAGTCTTTCCTGTAGCCAAGAACGGTCTTCCCAAGATTATGGGAATCTTCTTATCTTCTTCAAAATCCAAGATCACAAAATCAGCTGGGAAGATGAGCTTATCAACTTTCACCAAGACATCCTCCACTATGCCCCATGGATATGTGATAGATCGATCAGCCAACTGCAAAGAGATGTTAGTTGGCTTTGGCTCCGGTAGACCAAGTTGCATGTAGACTGACAATGGCATGAGATTGATGCTAGCTCCCAAATCACACAAACACTTGCTGAAAGAAAGATTGCCAATAGTACACGGGATGGTGAAACTTCCCGGATCTTTAAGTTTAGGTGGCAACTTTTGCTGCAGAACGGCACTACACTCTTCCGTTAAGGCAACGGTCTCTAATTCATCGAGCTTTAATTTACGAGAAAGAATACCCTTCAAGAACTTGGCATAGCTCGGCATCCGTTCAAGAGCTTCTGCAAAAGGAATGTTAATCTGCAACTTCTTGAACACCTCTAAAAACTTAGCAAACTTCTTGTCCAAATTCTGCTTCTGGAGTTGTTGTGACCAAAATCTTGCATGGATCAGATTTAATCCCATGATGAGTTTTGGGTCCAATCCACAAGGAAAGAGGATGTTTTAGAGGGCTTCCAAGGTACCCGTGGTAACCCATAAAAACTGATAATAGGGCTCCCAAGATAATAGGGCTCCCGGGTAGAAGGGCTCCTGAATGGCATGGCTCCCGGATAACAGGCTTCCAAGAGCCTATGACAACCCATAGGGGCTACCACGAGATGGGTAGCAGGTAGATATGACGATAAGGGTCCTGGGAATGGCCTCCCATGGATGATCCACAACCCATAAACATCATTACATAGCTTCCAGTACAGCTACCAGACATGGCTTACCAGAATAGCTTCCATAACCGGCTTACCAAAGGGGCTGCCATAGTTTGGGTTACCGGGCGGTACCCCCAAAGGGGCTACCTTGCGATGAACATTGAAAGAATATAAGGCTTATGGTCCCGGGGATAGTCTCATCCATAGCTAATGACAACCATCAGAGAGGGCTTCCAGCATAGCTTCCGTAACTGGATTACCGGAGGGGCTACCCGGTGGTACCCCTAGTTTCCCCGGAAGCCTGGCAGAAACACAGATTCAGACTAGGACAGCCATTGGATAAGGCTTCTAGTATGGCTTCCGTAGTTGGGCTACCGGAGTCAGGCTACCGGGTGGTACCCCCAGCTTCCCACGGAAGCCTGATAAGGCCGCCAGTTCAGATAAGGCACGCCTCCTACTTTTTAGGAGCACGTCTCTACAGCTGAAATACACCTCTAAACGGATAATTATTCAGTTATTCGAGGATATACATCATATATACATGATAAATCCTTCATTCTTGAGATAAACATCATGAGATAGGCTTCCAACAGTCCTAGTACGGCTTGGAAACCTGATAAACACATCACAATCAGTTGATACACGTCAATATCAATCATTATCTCATCATAAACGAGATAACTCATCACAAACAACCGAACATATCAATCAAGAACTACATACGGGCTTGATCCATTATAAATAGTGGTATGTAGGCAGTTTACGGGGTCTCTTCTCGAAAGGCACGTTGATACTAAGAGCATGTATACTCCGGTGCACGTTCACTCTCATAATTAGGGTTCTTGGCAGGCCAACATTCGGTCCTTGAGCTCTAATTCCCGTAAATTCAGCCCCAATCATCACCAAAACACCTTCCCGTGTTCTTCGGTAACCCCTAGCCGTGAGCCTTTCTGGGCAGTTATACGATTCCATATTTTACGGCACTATTCCAGCAACGGCCTCCACGTAGTTGTGCTAAATTCCTCCCACAACAATTGGCGCTAGAAGGAGGGGCCTTTTATTATCGTCTTTTGGAGGAAAAGATGTTTGACCGCTCTGGCAATGATGAAATGCCGTCTAACGGTGTCAATAATGAAAACGGTGATAAAGAACAGATTATTACCATCAAAGACATGTACTAGTGCATCAAATGAATGGGAGAAAAATTGGACTCCCTTGAAAGAACTTCTGAATTGAAGAAAAAGTGTGAAATGGAGCTTATTCCATTGCCAAAACGAGATGAACAAGAAACAATTCCGGGACAAAACTCACATGAAGAAGGGCTTGGAGATATTTTTCGAGATGATATGCAGAGGTATGAAATTCCGTTAAAATGTGAGCTGATCAATAGTGGCATTATTGGTGCACAAAATGAGCCAAATACGGGATTGGATGGCCTGATTGTTGGCCGGAAACTGCACATAATGGGCGAAATTTCCCTTGAAAGAAGTAATCTGAAGAGATCTCATATGGGGGCTCAAAAGGACCTTCGAGGACCACTACAATCAGGGTGCCAAGGGGGCTTCCACCCGGGGATCCCGCCTAGGGGTACCATGGCATCATCATGAAAGAATGGGCGAGATTTCCCCTGAAAGAAGAAATCTGAAGAGATCTCAGATGGGGACTCAAAAGGACCTTCGAGGACCACTGCAATCAGGGGGCTTCCACCAGGGATCCCGCCTAGGGGTACCATGGCATCATCATGAAAGAATGGAAATTTTCCCTGAAAGAAGAAATCTAAAGAGATCTCAGATGGGGGCTCAAAAAGGCTTTCGAGGACGAATGCAATCAAGGTGCCAAGGGGACTTCCACCAAGGATCCCGCCTAGGGGTACCAAGGCATCATCATGAAGGACTCCCGCTGGAAACCCATCAATACCAAGGCCGGAACGAATCTTAAGCGTATAGCCATGTTAGTGAAGGAAAGTTCCTATCCTTTGGAAGCCCAGTAGCTGGATGGATAAAGCATAAGTCAGGCTTCCGGCATACTTTCGGCCTTGGAGGCAACCGGGAAATGAATCCAGACAATATAGATGAAGAATATATACCCTCCAACGGGCAACCGGACCCATTTATTGTCGAAAGGCTGAGCAAAGCCTGGGAGGCAGATGGGCCACCACTCCCCAGGTTCTGTGCAACGAGTGGCAGCCCCGAATATGATGGTAGCCCTGGATCCGGTAACCCTGAAATCCGGTAGCCCTAGATCCGGAAGCCCTGAATCCGGTAACCCTGGATTCGGTAACCCTGGATCCGGTAACCCTGAGATCCGGTAGCCCTGAATCCAGAAGCCCTAAAATTCGGAAGCCCTGGATCTAGTAGCCCCGAAGACAAAACACCAAGGAGCCAGACTGACCACTTACATGATTTGATTGGGGTCCCAAGGAAGACACCCTAAATTGCCACCCATCAGGAAGCCCCATCGGAAGGCCTCTGTTGGGCATAGGCTCAATGATATACAACTTATTAGTTGTAGTTGTGTAACTTTGAACTCAGTTATCATGAATTTTGTCATTCGTAGACACTCGGGGGGTAGCGCATATGCACCACCAGTGGCAATAACAAAATGCTGTACCAATTGAATATCTATAAAGCTGGAAGCAGATTCCTATTCGCTGTCTTCAAAAGCAAAATGCCTGATACAATTGACGATTGAGATCAGTAGTCAAAAAAGAGAAATGATGATGATGTTCTAAATATGTGGATAAAAAAAGTCAGTAAAAAGAAGATGTGCACTTATAGTGCGGGGCTTCCATCATGGAAACCTCATGTCAAGGTTTCCAATTCGTTTGGGGGGTAGCACCACCAATAATATTGATGTTGGAAGCTGGTAAGGAAAATCATGGAATTAAAAAACTCTTTCTGATGAGCAGTTTGATATTGTGGAAGCAAAGACAGGGCTTCCGGTGTAACTGATCAGCATTCCGGAACACAAATGCCATGTAGAAAATGAGTGACCTACCAGCCACGTTGCTAAACGGGAACAACTCAGACGATGAGAAGGTCTTCGAATATGATTTTAGGAAAACTGAAATCAGGCATATCCTATAATTCTGTAAAAGGGTTAACGGCTGTAGAAGACAAGTGAGTGGTAGCCTCAATTGTCATTTGACCACGAGTCTTCCCACCTAAATAAAAGGGTTGCCTAGAAGGGCCATTAACACAATCTTGAAGAGCACTACCTAGTCTCTCACCAAAAAGAAAAGGCATGAAAGCCCTTAAGATGAACTAATGGAGGTGCCAATACCAAGAAAGCAAAGGAAGCTCTTGGAAAAGGGGCAACCAAGTTCCCAACAGCTCCAAGCAGCATAGTCATGACGGCAGCCTGACCAGAAGCTTCATGAGAATGACGAGGATGGCTAAGGGCTAGAGGCTACCAAATAAAGAAGGCCTATATATTATGGTCACCTCAGGCTCCTAAAAGATTTACGAACCAAAAGCTTTCCTCACGGGATGCTCCTATGAGAAGCCCCCCCAATAGTTGAAGCTTAAATCATGAGATGTCTTCGGGAAAGAATTGTGAAAGCAAACAAAATTCTGGAAAGCTACCACAAAAATATTAAAGGATACCGTTGATCTCACTACCAAAAAGGAAGCGATATGAGGCCCACGTATGGCATGCCACTTGGGTTGCCACATATTAGGGCTACCAACTATCTGGCAAGTGTAGAATGGAAGGTTATCCTGAAAGTATGCAAGGAAACCGGAGGCATCTAAAAAGGCCTCTTAATCAAAAAAAGAACCTTTCAAAGAGGTTGCTATGGGAAAGGGATGGCTTCCCCCCTGAAAAATATGGCTTGCGGCCTCCCACATGGGAAATGGAGAAAATCTAAAATGCCCAATGAAGGGTCTACCTGAAGATGCTCACGAGAATAGCCAATCAAAAATTAATGAAATGAGGCTTCCTATCAAGAAGGAAATGGGCATAGGCCTCCTCACGATGGAAATAAATGTGGCTTCCCAATTGAGGTTCGTGAACCTGACAAGAGCTGCAACAAGTTATGATACAATACCCTGATTCCCGGGTATAGATTCAAACCTTCTAAGGAAAGAAGTGAAATATAAAAAATAGAGCTGAACCAGATGCCCGGGGGGTAATGGATGCACAAATCCCCTGGATGCAGTTTGATGTAATCGTACAATTTGATTTTCAGTGAAAGGAGAAGTCGACTGTTTCCTTATACATTTGTTGACTCATGATTAATTGTAAAAGAAGGGCATGGAAGCCCCACAAACATAGTTCCACATGGCAGCCAGGCTACCATCCAGAACTAGGGGTAGTGGATGTACATCCCTCTGCAGCATGTTGAAATTATCAGAATTTTAAATTTTTCATGATCATAACCAGACATATATGGAACCTTGAGTGGTTCACATAGCTTACTTGGTTACTAGGGCATGTATGGAACCCTGTTCGGCATACATGGTTCCCCTCATTACTTGGGCTGGTGTGGTACCCTGATTGGCATACCTGGATCCCTTCAATACCAGACATGTACGGAACCTTGAGTGGTTCACATGGCTTACTTGGTTACCGGGGCATGTATGGAACCCTGTTCGGCATACATGGTTCCCCTCATTACTTGGGCTGGTGTGGTACCCTGATCGGCACACCTGGATCCCTTCAATACCAGACATGTATGGAACCTTGAGTGGTTCACATGGCTTACTTGGTTACTAGGGCATGTATGGAACCCTGTTCGGCATACATGGTTCCCCTCATTACTTGGGCTGGTGTGGTACCCTGATCGACACACCTAGATCCCTTCAATACTAGACATGTATGGAACCTTGAGTGGTTCACATGGCTTACTTGGTTACTAGGGCATGTATGGAACCCTGTTCGGCATACATGGTTCCCCTCATTACTTGGGCTGGTGTGGTACCCTGATCGGCACACCTGGATCCCTTCAATACCAGACATGTATGGAACCTTGAGTGGTTCACATGGCTTACTTGGTTACTAGGGCATGTATGGAACCCTGTTCGACATACATGGTTCCCCTCATTACTTGGGCTGGTGTGGTACCCTGATTGGCATACCTGGATCCCTTCAATACCAGACATGTACGGAACCTTGAGTGGTTCACATGGCTTACTTGGTTACCAAGGCATGTATGGAACCCTGTTCGGCATACATGGTTCCCCTCATTACTTGGGCTGGTGTGGTACCCCGATCGGCATACCTGCATCCCTTCAATACCAGACATGTACGGAACCTTGAGTGGTTCACATGGCTTACTTGGTTACCAGGGCATGTATGGAACCCTGTTCGGCATACATGGTTCCCCTCATTACTTGGGCTGGTGTGGTACCCTGATTGGCATACCTGGATCCCTTCAATACCAGACATGTACGGAACCTTGAGTGGTTCACATGGCTTACTTGGTTACCAGGGCATGTATGGAACCCTGTTCGGCATACATGGTTCCCCTCATTACTTGGGCTGGTGTGGTACCCTGATCGGCATACCTGGATTCCTTCAATACCAGACATGTACGGAACCTTGAGTGGTTCACATGGCTTACTTGGTTACCAGGGCATTTATGGAACCCTGTTCGGCATACATGGTTCCCCTCATTACTTGGGCTGGTGTGGTACCCTGATCGGCATACCTGGATCCCTTCAATACCAGACATGTACGGAACCTTGAGTGGTTCACATGGCTTACTTGGTTACCAGGGCATGTATGGAACCCTGTTCGGCATACATGGTTCCCCTCATTACTTGGGCTGGTGTGGTACCCTGATTGGCATACCTGGATCCCTTCAATACCAGACATGTACGGAACCTTGAGTGGTTCACATGGCTTACTTGGTTACCAGGGCATGTATGGAACCCTGTTCGGTATACATGGTTCCCCTCATTACTTGGGCTGGTGTGGTACCCTGATCGGCATACCTGGATCCCTTCAATACCAGATATGTACGGAACCTTGAGTGGTTCACATGGCTTACTTGGTTACCAGGGCATGTATGGAACCCTGTTCGGCATACATGGTTCCCCTCATTACTTGGGCTGGTGTGGTACCCTGATTGGCATACCTGGATCCCTTCAATACCAGACATGTACGGAACCTTGAGTGGTTCACATGGCTTACTTGGTTACCAGAGCATGTATGGAACCCTGTTCGGCATACATGGTTCCCCTCATTACTTGGGCTGGTGTGGTACCCTGATCGGCACACCTGGATCCCTTCAATACCAGACATGTATGGAACCTTGAGTGGTTCACATGGCTTACTTGGTTACTAGGGCATGTATGGAACCTTGTTCGGCATACATGGTTACCCTCATTACCTGGGATGGTGTGGTACCCTGATCGGCACACCTGGATCCCTTCAATACCAGACATGTACGGAACCTTGAGTGGTTCACATGTCTTACTTGGTTACCAGGGCATGCATGGAACCCTGTTCGGCATACATGGTTCCCCTTCATTATTTTGGGCTTTTGTGGAACCCTGATCGGCATACATGGTTCCCCTCATTACTTGGGCTGGTGTGGTACCCTGATCGGCACACCTGGATCCCTTCAATACCAGACATGTACGGAACCTTGAGTGGTTCAGATGTCTTACTTGGTCACTAGGGCATGTATGGAACCCTGATCGGCATACATGGATCCCTTCATTATTTGGGCTTGTGTGGAACCCTGATCGGCACACATGGATCCCTCTATTAATTAGTAGACATGTGTGGAACCTTGACTGGCTCGCATGGCTTACTTGGTCATTAGGGCATGTATGGAACCCTGATCGGCATACATGGATCCCTTCATTTTTCGGGCTTGTGTGGTACCCTGATCGGCACACCTGGATCCCTTCCTTTTTAGTCATGTATGGAACCCTGATTGGCGTACATGGCTTTCTTTGTTATTAATCATGTATGGAACCGTGATTGGCATACATCGATCTTTTAATCACTAACCTACGTGGTTACAAGAGTTAACTTGTATAGATTATCAAAGATTTTACTAATGTAGCCTTGCAGGAATGGCTTACATGGCATTATCACACTCGATTCATAAAATAATTGGGGCTCCCGGAATGAAGGCTCCCAGGCCGAGCTTCCGGCACCCAGGCTACCAGTAATGGGTTACCACCAGTAAGGCTCCCAGAGCCAGGTTTCCATACTGCGGGCTTCCAGGACCTACAGTGTTACCGGACGGTACCCCCATACCCAGGCTACCAGTAATGGGTTACCGCCAGTAAGGCTCCCAGAGCCAGGTTTCCATACTGCGGGCTTCCAGGACCTATAGGGTTACCGGACGGTACCCCCACACCCAGGGTGGTAACCACGCGGACTAAGGATAAGGCTCCCCAGAACAGATGCTTTCAGGATGAGCTACCGGTGTAAGGCTCCCAGGATGGGGCTCCCATAATCAGGCTTCCGGGTGACCAGCTCCCGCAACGAAATCCCCTAAGGTGGAAGTTGTAACCTCAAGGGATAAGGTACATGCAACCCCATATGCTTTTGAGCAACCTACACGGGTATGTGAAGACTAAACTTACTCCTTTGAATTATGGTAATGCTCATACACTCTATTACTCTTCCAAGCTTGCTATTAAAAGAATTAGCTTATCCGTTAATGTTTAGTTAAAGAATTCATATGCATACCTTATGGCTATAAAAGAAAAGTGATTAAGCATTTATATGTAGATCTATGATCCCCTTTATTGACTTGCAAAGGTTACCTCCTGTATGGAAGCTTAACTTGATTATCATTTTTACTTGTAGAGCAGTATTCTCTTCATAGTACACAATCCTATCAAACTTCGAACACCTCGCTTACTTAGGAAAGCATTCACTACGACACTAAGTAAATGGTTAGCCCCTAATAATCAGATTTAGGCTTAGCTAGAATGCCTTAGCCTGAATATAACTGCTTAAACATACTAGAATTTGAATGGTAGGCCTAATGCCTAAACAGATTTTACTAAGTTACTTATGCGCTAGATAGTAACCCATGCACTTTAAACACTAAGTGATAGAAAGAGGTTACCTAGTGATGGATATAGATGTCATTAACATATGTCTAAGACTAATAATAAGATGGCCCTATCAGATGCAATATGCATACATTCATAAAACTAGATAACAATTAGTTTATAAACCAACCAACCTAATGATTAAATTTTAAGGTTCCTGTTGGTAGAAGTTTACAAACTTTTGCAGGATCAGCTTTCAAAGCTGAGCAGATTTTAGAAGATGAGCAGATTCCTACTCCAAAAATGGTTCCTGAATATTGGGGTTCCAAGATGGAAGCTCTAACACTTTCTACACCAGACAAGGTTCCTGAACCAAAAGCGCTTCCAGGATGAAGGTTCTGCTGAACCTAGGGCATCCATGATGGAGCTTCAAGAACGAAACATCCAAGATGGGGACCCTAGGATGGGGCTTCCAGAATAAAACATTTAGAGTGAGGATCCCAGGATGGGGTTTCTAAGATGAAGCATCCAGGATGGGTATCCCCAGGCGGGGCTACCAAGACGAGATGTCACGGTGGAAGCTCTTAGATGAATACTGCAATCTCGAAGGGCAGGGTTCCAGTCACCGACATTGCATATGAACAGTCATTACGGGTTACCATTGAAACAATTGAAGGTTTCAAAGTTGGAAGCTCCTTCGCTACTCCTATGAGGGAGACGAGGTAATATTTATGATGCGTCTAAATACACACGTCATAACCAAATTACACAGGTATGTGAGAAACTAAACCCTCTTTAATTGCATGAAATTGCACTCTATGATAAGTATGTGAAATGATTATCCCTTAGGCTTAAGATTATAACTTTTTGATATGCGGAATTCATTGAAATCCTTGCATGAATAGGAGAATTCGATATGCTAAGGGTATTAAGTCAAGATGATTAGCAAGACCTACGAGATATCTTTCAATATTCATCCTATGTGACTCTACCACATGAATATCTGCATGATGCTAAATGACTCTTGCCTACTAAAATTCAAATATGTAATTAACATGTCTAGATACTGCCTAAGCAATACATATGTCGTCACTCATTTAGGATACATGAGATGAACATCAGGCATGCACTAGAAAATATATTGTGAGATAAGTAATGTTTGAGGTTAATAGATTCCTTGAATGTTTACATGTAGCTAATGGCTAGCCTATATCTTTATTGCTCACCTGCAATGGATAGCATGCAAGGTTAATGTTATTCACCTAACAGCTTGCAGGTTCCTTACTGTTTACCTACTACTAATAGGTTTCATGCTATATACCTATTGCTGATTGTTTACATATTATTATATATGCAATTAATAGTTTACAGGATGATTGCTATTCACCTGAAGCAAATGGCTTCCGGGTTCCATGATGTTTACCTGTGGCTAACAAGTTTCCTTGTTATTTACTTATAGCTAACGACTAATGATTTCTTTGATTTTAATCTGCAACTAATGGTATACAGGTTCTTTGATACTTACTTGAAGCTTATAACTAACAGCTTCCAACTAATAGCTTCCAGCTTATTGCTTCCATTCTGCATCTTCTGTCAAACAGCTTGCAGGTTCATTGATGATCAGCTATAGCCAACAACTTCTAGACTTCACAAAAATAAGATTAAAGCTGGAATAGGCTGACATATTACATGATAAAAAGATCTAAGGGCTCGGGGGGTAACTCGGTTCCCCAGCACCCTACCACAGAGAGGAAAAGGGGTTCCCATCGGAAGTTCACATGAAACAAGGGGCTTCCACCCACTACGTTCAACAACGGACACCCAAACCCGGATTGACACGATAAGAACAAAGATAAGTTCTACTCTACTGCCTTTGCATATTCACTATCATGCATGTTTACACACTTATAAAGAAGATTTTTCAACATTCATCTGAAAACTTTGCTGAGATGCATGTTCTGTCGAAAAGACCATTGTTTTGCCTTGCATAAATTCATAAACATATGAATATGCCTACATGATCTGAATTATACCTGAACCAATACATGAAAATCATCATGATTTACAAAATGCATGTGCTTTTATAAACATTTTTTCGAAATTGCTAGCTGAAACTGTCGAGTAGGTACCTAGGCACGCTATATGCCCCACATGTTATTACTTGGAAAGACATGGCAGCAATTGAAGGTGTCTCCACGACCTTCCATTAGTTCCTCTTGAGACACGCATACAAGATTATTAATGACATAAGCGCGCATATGAGATTATGTGTTGCCTCCTGAAAATTCATGCGAGTACAAATCACTTACAACTTATAGGAGAAGTCCTCAAAATACTCATTATAGGAGAAGTCCTCAACATACTCAACAATTTCTTTGGGGATCCAATGCGTTGGAATAATGGAAACATCTGAAAATTGTGGCACAATGCCTGAAAAAGTTTGTTCGCCAAGGTCCAACTTGATTGGAGAAGCGGCAACATACATTTTTTTACAAAATCATTTGCACTAGCATATTCATACTTTCCTGTATGCATCAAATATGTGTGATCTTGTGCATTATCTTTAAGGGCTACTTAGCCCTCGTTACTTATCTCTTTTTCTAGTTGTCTTGGTAGCCCAGGTTTTGGACGCTTGAGGCATCCCTACAACCACAGAAGCTTATAGACATCAAAAGATTCTTATATGAAGGCCAATTTGGTAGAGAATGGAAGCATCTCAGAACGTAAAGTCATGATGTTTAAAAAAGAAATGCCAGAAGCCGGTAGCCCTATGATATGATGCCAACCGGAGTACCACGAATGATACGAAGTGAATAGAAGATATCCTTGATTTGAAAACTCACATTTGAAATATGCATGTAGAAGCAGAGTGTTTCCTGTTTCTTACGTCGAGTTAGCTCATGTAAGCTTGGGAACACGATGTGGAAGATGTGTACTTCTCCGAGAGAATAATAAGAAAGGATTGGACCTTACCTTGTTCTGGTTCCTCTTGCACCCATGCTTCAAGGAACCGAGGGGTAGTTGTTGTGACCAAAATCTTGCATGGATCAGATTTAGGCCCATGATGAGTTTTGGGTCCAATCCACAAGGAAAGAGGATGTTTTAGAGGTCTTCCAAGGTACCCGTGGTAACCCATGAAAACTGATAACAGGGCTCCCAAGATAATAGGGCTCCCGGGTAGAAGGGCTCCTGAATGGCATGGCTCCCGGATAACAGGCTTCCAAGAGCCTATGACAACCCATAGGGGCTACCACGAGATGGGTAGCAGGTAGATATGACGATAAGGGTCCTGGGAATGGCCTCCCATGGATGATCCACAACCCATAAACATCATTACATAGCTTCCAGTACAGCTACCAGACATGGCTTACCAGAAAAACTTCCATAACCGGCTTACCAAAGGGGCTGCCATAGTTTGGGTTACCGGGCGGTACCCCCAGAGGGGCTACCTTGCGATGAACATTGAAAGAATATAAGGCTTATGGTCCCGGGGATAGTCTCATCCATAGCCAATGACAACCATCAGAGAGGGCTTCCAGCATAGCTTCCGTAACTGGATTACCGGAGGGGCTACCCGGTGGTACCCCTAGTTTCCCCGGAAGCCTGGCAGAAACATAGATTCAGACTAGGACAGCCATCGGATAAGGCTTCTAGTATGGCTTCCGTAGTTGAGCTACCGGAGTCAGGTTACCGGAGTCAGGCTACCGGGTGGTACCCCCAGCTTCCCACGGAAGCCTGATAAGGCCGCCAGTTCAGATAAGGCACGCCTCCTACTTTTTAGGAGCACGTCTCTACAGCTGAAATACACCTCTAAACAGATAATTATTCAGTTATTCGAGGATATACATCATATATACATGATAAATCCTTCATTCTTGAGATAAACATCATGAGATAGGCTTCCAACAGTCCTAGTACGACTTGGAAACCTGATAAACACATCACAATCAGTTGATACACGTCAATATCAATCATTATCTCATCATAAACGAGATAACTCATCACAAACAACCGAACATATCAATCAAGAACTACATACGGGCTTGATCCACTATAAATAGTGGTATGTAGGCAGTTTACGGGGTCTCTTCTCGAAACGCACGTTGATACTAAGAGCATGTATACTCCGGTGCACGTTCACTCTCATAATTAGGGTTCTTGGCAGGCCAACATTCGGTCCTTGAGCTCTAATTCCCGTAAATTCAGCCCCAATCATCACCAAAACACCTTCCCGTGTTCTTCGGTAACCCCTAGCCGTGAGCCTTCCCGGGCGGCTAGCCTCAAATCTATAGTTGTGAGCCTTTCTGGGCCGTTATACGATTCCATATTTTACGGCGCTATTCCAGCAACGGCCTCCACGTAGTTGTGCTAAAATCCTCCCACAACAGGAATCTTCTAGGATATGGAAGAGGAGGATAGATCTGAGTATTCTTTGTAGACTGCTCCGGAGAAGCTTTAACAGGTTCCTTACTCTTCTCTACTTCACCATCTAGCTCATCAGCTACTAAGTCAGATTTCTCAATTTCGGGCATTGCAGATTTTTCAACTTGCTGATTCGGCACTTCTTCATCTTCTTTAGCGGCTGATTTTGGATCTGATATCACCTTTCCCGATCTCAAAGTCACTGCCTTCACCTGTTCTTTGCCATCCCTCCTACCTAGATTAGTCTCTGTATCACTAGGAAGAGTTCCTTGTGGCCTACTAAATAAAGCACTTGAAATCTGTCCTATCTGGCTCTCCAAAATCTTTTGAGAAGCTTGCAGATTCTTCACTATCATCCTCAAATCATCCATCTCTGATTTTTCATTAGAAGTTTGCCCCGCATGAGCCTGGGGCTATTGCTGCTGAAATCCAGGAGGTTGATATGGTGCCGTTGGAACATAAGGCTGTTGATAGCCTTGATTGAATGGCTTTGCTTGCTGATAAGGTTGTTGTGCACTTTGATTGTTGCTCCAGCTGAAGTTGGGATGATTCCTGTTGCTAGGATGATAAGTAGCTGGAACTGGTACATTAGATCTCTGGAAATTACTCACGAACTGTGCTGATTCAGAAGAGATAGCACACTGATTCGTCTCATGTGCGCCCGCACATAACTCACAAACACTAGCAACCTGCTGAACTCCATAATTTGCAAGAGAATCCACCTTCATAGTCAAAGCCTTCAACTGAGCTGCAATAGCTGAAGCTGTATCCACCTCAAACAAACCTGCTACCTTGCCTTGAGAAAGCCTCTGGGTTGGATTCTGATATTCATTGGCAGTCATCGTCTCAATAAGATCATAAGCTTCATCGTAGTTCTTAGCCCATAGAGCTGCACCTGATGCTGCATCTATCATAGGTCTAGATTGTGCTCCCAACCCATTGTAGAAACTGTTAATAACCATCCAGTTAGGCATGCCATGATGTGGACACCTACGAAGCATCTCCTTATAACGTTCCCAAGCATCACACAAAGATTCTCCAGATTGCTGTTGAAATTGAGCTAGCTGGTTCCTTAGTGCTGCAGTTTTCGCCATAGGGAAGAATTTAGTAAGAAACTTCTGAGCAAGATCCTCCCATGTAGTAATGGAACTAGCTGGTAGAGAGTGTGTGCTGCATTTTCGCCATAGGGAAGAATTTAGTAAGAAACTTCTGAGCAAGATCCTCCCATGTAGTAATGGAACTAGCTGGTAGAGAGTGTAACCAGCCCTTAGCCTTATCCCTCGGAGAGAATGGGAAAAGCCTCAACTTGATAGCATCATCCGAAACACCATTGAACTTGAAAGTATAACAGATCTCGATAAAGTCCCGAATATGCATGTTAGGATCCTCAGTAGGAGCACCCCCAAACTGAACCGAATTCTGTAGCATCTGAATAGTGCCCGGCTTGATCACGAAGTTATTAGCCGTGATGGCTGGCCTGATAATACTAGACTGGATATCATTGATCTTTGGCTGAGAATACTCCTTCAAAGCCTTAGCTACAGCTGCATCTGCCATCTCTACTTTAGTTTCAGATTCCTCGTTCTTATTCTCTAAGTTCTCTACAAGATCGTCTTCCGCCAGTGCTTCCAAACGAGCTTGTAAGCGTGTTCGCATACAAAATTAAGCACGTGAAACACCACAAAACAAACAAACTAAATAAGAAATCCGAGTCAGCGAACGCTAACGACCACTATTGACAAGCACATAAACTAAAAATAAAACACCGATGATCCCCGGCAGTGGCGCCAAAAACTTGTTAGCACAAAATTACGCAAGCGCACGTAGTCACAAGTAATATAAATTAAGTTCGTTCCACAGAGATCTGGATATGGTTCTATTCAGTAAATATGCCTATGCAACAATGTATGGTTTAAATTTACTGCTAAGAAAAATAACAAATTGGAGTTTGATTATCTAAATTAAACTAATGTGCAAAATATTAAACTAAGAATTATTAGCTAATTAGAATTATAATCGAATTACTTATATGAGAATAAACATGGGATCCTAACTTCATTAAATACTTCCCTTAGATCTGACGCCTTTAATCACTATGTGCAATGGTTTTGATATCTGATCGGATAACACGAAACAAATATACGCTACCTGTCAGCATACGCATACCAAACTAAACATACATCCACAAAAGAGATAGAAGATGAATAGACACCAATTATGCTTAGACCCTATATGTCTATAGAATTTGAAAACATAACGGTTGAAGAACAAGTTATCCATAAAGATCACACAGGGCAGTATAAGTATTTTCATCTCACACCACGAATCATATTGATAAACAATTATGAACCTATGCTAGCATGGCAAGTTCTAAATCTCAAGATCCACTTTCACTTCACAAGAGATTAACAAATTAGATGTTCGCGATGCATCTATCTATTAGGCATAACCATACGAGGATATCAATTATTCACCACACACAGATCTTTAAAGCATCAAGATACTAAGTTCCATAAATAAATCCGTTAGAATCCCATGACAATGATTTAGCTCATAATTGAACCGTTCATCGTCATGGGATTTGATGAAAACATGATAAATAACCAGATATGGAAGAAAGAAGTAATAATATTATAGAAACAAAGAGTTGAGAAAACAAATCTATAATCCAATGTATACAAAAGATGAAGTAGATCTAGATCCGTGCTTGTCACCGAGCGTTGAATCCTTCTCTCCTTTTCTCCCTTGCAGATCTAAGCTGGTTACAATAATAAAACTATGATACAAATTACAATGCTTAGATGTGTTTAAATAGGCTCTAGATCTCTTGCCCAGCAAGAAATTACCTTCTAATACAATTAGAATTCAATTATGGTTCTAAAAACTGCCCAAAATACAATTAGAACTTAAAAAGGGCAAAATAGTAATTTCACTGCTTCCAACATTCTGTTTGTCGTGCTTCCTACCCCCACCACTTGCAACCTGCTCGTGCAAGACCTATTCCATGTTGTAGAAAATCTCTCAAGCTTCGCGTGGGCAGTAAGATCGCTGAAAACGGACTTCTAGAACTCCAGATATGGCCAAAACAGTGTAAGCTGCGTAGCCTTCCCGGAAAATCCGAATTTTAATCAATTAAATCTCCAAAAATGACAGAAGCATCAACCTTAATCAACATTCTCGTAAATCTGCACAACTAAGCAAAACACATCAAAACTACAAGAAACTTGAGTCCAAGACAATCAATTTAAGCCGATTTAGAATGCTCCAAGTGGATATAGATCCACTTATCATTAATCTTAATTGAGATTGCATTCGTGTTTAATATAGATGTAACCGAATCCAATTAAATTTTATAATAAAGCCAAATATTGAAATGTTGGTAAATATATGAGAGAATACGCAACCGACTTATCCCAAAGTTAAAAATTGACAAAATAGTGATTATTGTAAGTATCTAATTCAAAATCACAAAATATGTTACCAAAATTTAGAAGAATGGTGACAAAGAAATAAAAAAATTAAGTGTAAATTGAAAGTAACATTTATTAAATCATTTAACAAAACCAAAGAAGAGCTTTCTTGTTAGCATTGAGCTTTAGCTTCAGTTGAGGAGGAAAGTCGAGTACAAGACTAGATGTTATTTCTTCGAAGGCCTTTTAAGCAAGATTGTGTTGCAATTCAATCATCAAAACGCAACGGAAACAGTAAAATTAAATTGAATTCCAAGTCCGGGATCCATGTTTAATGCTCCGAATAATCATGGTAGATAGAATGTGTTTACCTTTTTCGAAGCTTTACGTATTGGATGTCAATTAGAGATCTTAGCTTTCACGATTCTGAACGCTCCTCCTCGAAGCCTCCTCTACGGTATCCACACGAACACCTTCAATATCGTCTTACGATCTTGATTGGAAGTGAGGTACTAGCCTCCAATGGAAGAGATATGAATATAGGGTTAGGGTTAGGGTTTCTTGCGGCTGTCCCTTTTGTTTTGTCGTACTAAAAAATTCCCCCAACCCTTCACTATCCTTATCATTATATAAGGTAGTATGGAGCATAAAGCCCAAGCCAAAAAGCCTAGCCCAACTTGATTAATTAAATAATGGACTTATATCCTATTATTTAAATCAATAATAATTAAGTCATACTTAATTATTAAAGTCATATCTCATTTGTATTTTATTATAACTTAATTAAGTCCAACTTAATTAATATAATAAAATCCAACTAATCATTTAATTAATTTAAATTCATAATTTAAATTAATTCTTCCTTTAAAGTGTTATATGTGTGTGACCCTGTAGGCTATTATTTAACTGGCAATAATTTTATTCTCCAATAAAATTATAAACAATGAGTGGCATCTAGTAATACATCATTGCTACCCAATTAAATAATATTTAAATCGTGATCCGATAAAACCTTTTGTGATTAATGTTCTCGTGTAATATAATCCCTTTAACCAAATATTATAGATTAAACTCGCGGCATGTTAATTGTCATCCTCTTCATAATTTAATCCGGGTTTACTTGATACATGAGTAGACTATTAAGACACATCATTATTTGAGCACGGCCATGCATTTTATAGTCTCACTCAATCAAGAGGCCAATAATATCTCTCCTATCTGATAGGAGGGTTAAATCCTTTATCTATCATTCATATTTCTCATACGATTCACAATATACCCGATGTCCACTTTTATCATCACCCGGTCAAAGGTAACTTTTAATGTAGTCAAAGTATATTATCCTCGTATAGAAATATAATCTCAAGTCAAAGGATCATTACACCATTATCACTGTTAGTCTTTCTTATGACTTAATTAACATGAAGAATCTCACGGTGGGTCTGTCCAGTACCATGTACCCCTACATGTACCTATGTATTGACTTTAGTATCTCCATACTTATAACCAATGAGATGTGGTTATCAGTCAAAAACATACTAGTCTATTTATGTATTATTATTGTCCTGTATAATAATACTCGACTAGGGACCTTTAAGAATATGATTTATTATATAATCTCAAATTCAAGTTATATACTTAAACTATATAATGTGTATCATTATTCTAAGTACATTTATTATGCAAATATCGCAGTAATTAAAGTCATAATAAATACATTTATTTAATAATCAAATGACATAAAGGTTTATCAAGATAAACAATGTATTGCCTCTAGGGCACCTACACTAACAATCTCCCACTTGTACTAGAGCCAATCACCCATGTATCTATTACCCGTGGAACTAGTGTGACCGTCGTGCTTCTGCTGCGACAGGCCTTTGGTTAGTGAGTCTGCTATGTTATCATTTGTGTGTGCTTTACATATGTGTATATCACCCCTCTCTTGAATGAGGTGAAATCTCCTGAGTATATGTTTGGATCGGGAGTAAGATCTAGGTTCTTTAGCATGTGCAATGGCTCCATTATTATCGCAGCACTAGTCTATGGGATCTGCGATCGATGGAACCACTCCCAATTCAGTAATGAATTTTTCGAATCCAAACATCTTCCTTTGCTGCTTCATAAGCTGCAATGTACTCAGCCATCATTGTAGAATCAGCGACTGTTTCTTTCTATGAACTCTTATAGCTTACAGTACCTCCGTTTGGACAAAACAAAGACCAGACTATGATACAGTATCCTCCTTGTCTGTTTGGAAACTTGCATCAGTGTAACCTTTTACAACCAGTTTCTTTTCTCCTCCATACATCTAGAGTATGCTCGTCATGCTCAAAGCATACGAGACATCAGGACGAGTACATACCATTGCAAACATGATAGATCCAATTGTTGAGGCATATGGAACCTTCCTCATGTCGTCCTTATCATCCAATGATTTTGGACACTGGTCTTTAGAGATCGTTATCTCTTGAGACATGGGGACATATCCCCTTTTACGCATTTTGCATACCTAAACGATGCAAAACCTTATCAATGTATGTACTCTGACTTAGACCGATCATCCTTCTTGATCTATCCCTATAGATCCTCATTTGAATGTAGGATGTATCTTCTAAGTCTATCATAGAGAAGTTGCTCCCTAACCAAGTCTTAAACTCGTTTAGAGAAGATATGTCATTCTCCATTAGTAATATATCATCAACATATAATACTATTGAATACCATATTGCTCCCACTAACCATCTTGTAAACACAAGGAACAAAGCCATACTATTTGACTTCAGGTTCCACTTTAGGTTCAATGTTATTTTATGGTTCTCGATCTTCATCGAGATCTATAGTTCTCCCACTGTTTCTTTTGGAAACTGATCTCTTTCCATAAAGACAGCATCTCGAGCAGTAAACACTTTCTGCTCAGAGGGACTATAAAATAATACGCCTCTATTTCTTTAGGGTATTCTACAAAATTGTATTCTTCGGTTTTAGGTCCAAGCTAGTCAGATACTCAACGTTTCACAAAACGCCTTACATCCCCAAACTTTCATAAAGTTCATGCCTGACCGTTTCTCCTCCCATATCTCATATGGAGTCATTTTGAACCTTCTTAATAGGAAAACAGTTAAGTGTGAAAGCCGCTGTTTCTAGAGCGTGACCCCAGAAACTAATTGGAAGATCTGCATGACTCATCATCGATCGCACCATGTCCAACAAGGTACGATATCTCCTCTCTGAAACTCCATTCCATTGAGGTGTTCCCAGCGGAGTGAGTTGTGATACAATACCACACTCTTTTAAATACTCTTTAAATTTGGTGCTTAAGTATTCACCCCCACGATTGGATCATAAGATCTTAATACTTGCACATCCGCCAATATGCTTCTCTACTTCAGCCTTATATTCTTTGAACTTTTCAAAGAATCGGATTTATTCTTCATAAGATATACATATCCATATGTTAGGTCGAATACACAAAATATAATCAATTACTGTATGAATAAGTAACAAGAACACACGTTTTAACTTTTAAAACTGTTTGGAATTAATAATTCCTCTCTCGGTGATGTAAAGTGTCACAGAGAGCTGCTTAGGTTACAAGAATGATATTCGTTCACGATGGATACCCTTCTAGGGTTAACCTAACTGTATTTATAAGATATACAGCTACGTACAATCGTAAATTGATTCTCCTAAAATTAAGCTATACAATTGATATCAATTACGATTGCTACACGTCTTCTAAGTCAACTCAATCTCTTTGACAGCTATCCAATCTTCAAAGATATCGCTTTCATATTAATATTAAATTAATCTTCAAACTCTGTTGACTTGTAGACGCTCCCAGTAGACAGACTTTAGCAAACTCTGTTCTCTCCACGCTAACAGTGTTTGCGCTTCCATGTATTCAGCTATCAGTGTTTACGCTTTCCTCTGTCAGCATTTGCGCTTCCAGCAATCAGCGTATACTCAAACTCTGTTACAACTGCTTTCAATAACAAGTTAAACTCTCTTTACCTGTAACACTTAAACACTGACATTAAATCACATCAATTATATCTAACAATCTCCCCCAACTTGTTCATTAGAAAAATGTACAAGTTCACAATAATTGATGATGTCAAAACTAACAAATAAAAACACAGTGTTTAACATATAATCAGAGTTTAAACTTAACTTAGCAAAATTTACAGAAAATACGAATTACTTACAAATTCTGTCTACCTAACCTCCTCAAGATCTGGAGTTGTTCTGAGATAATCAATCAACAATCTCCTTTCAGCATTTTCAAGCTCAATCTCCATAGCTTGCTTGATCTCTCTTAATTCTGGATCATTCTCATCAGTTTGAAAAATAGCAGCCCTGAGATCATAGATCTTGTTTCTTCTCATTTCATTTCCCAATCTGATGTACTTTAATTCTTCAGACTTTACATTGAAATCCAGAACTGTAATTCCAAGATCAGTCTTCAGCTTTGTAGTTCCCTTCTGCATTTCAATCAGATTCCCATTCCAGTCTCTGTACTTAGGAACATACTTTTCAGCAGACTTTGTTCCTGTAGCAATTTTAGCTTTCTGCATATACTCTCTTATAGAATTAGCAATAAGCTGTGTTCTTTGATTTCTAACTCTGAAGATATGCAAGACATACTGAAGTTCCTCAAATAATTTTAGTTTGATTGCTTCTTCATTCACTCTATACACTGACCCATCTGCCATAAAGTATAGTAGAAAGTGAATATCTAAGCTCCTTTGATGAACTACCTGAACTGACTCCAACTTGTCTAGATTTTCTTGAGTTATACCAGAACCAAGAGATACAAGTGCAGAGGGATCTCTTGGACTGTTACTAACCCTCAAATCTCTTCTTGAACCTAAGCCAGAAGTATTCCTGCCTGGTGGCTTTCCTGAACATGCAACATTATGTTGATATCCACCAGTCACTCCTGCTTCTTCTTGCACTGGAATCTTTGGCCTTGAAAAACCAGGTAAGAGTTTACTTTGAGTCTGTACAACTTGTGTAGCAACAGAGGTTGTAACTATCATTTTGCCCTTGCTCTCTTCACCAATTTTCCCTTTTAATTTCAACTTTGCATCAAGAGAAGACTTTCTCACCAGCTTTCCAGTATCTTCTTCTTCTTCTTCAATACCAGATAGTTTTTCTTTGATTTCAATTCCTTTCATTACAGGCCTTGCAGACTCTGAAGCTTTAACAACTTTCTTCACTTTCTTGGACTTTTGAGCTTTTAAATGCTCTTTCTGCAACAGCTTTTCTTCAGCTTGAATATCCTCAAGTGTAGCTTCAGCATTCTCTTCACAAAATAATTTTGCAGCCAATTCTTCATCTGTTTGTGGATTGTCAGAGAATGACAAATCCTTTGGCTTTGAACCAGAAGCATTCTGAGTATTTGAATCTATCACCAAATTCGGCTTTGACCTTGAAGACCTTCCATGTCCTTGTCTAGAATTTGCATTTCTTAAGCCCTTCTCAGCATTGGTACCTTCATCATCAAGATGATCTTTCTTTGACAGAGTTTGAGTTTGCTTACACTTGGTTTTAGCAATTCTCTCCCCCTTTTTGACATCATCATCACCATCTTGAATCAGAATGGAGGTGATTAACTCAAGAGAGTTTGCAATGGAATCAACCTTCTCATTCAGTAAAATCTGATTCTTCTCAACTGTGCTCAGTCTGTCATTAATATTTGCTTGAGTTTTGGCAAATTGTTGAAAGAGCTTAGCATTAGCTAGTTGAGCTTTCTCCTCATGAGTAGCAACTTCTGTTCGAAGATCAACAATAGATTTCTGAGTATCATCAAATCTATTATTCAAAGTTTTGATTTGAATCACTGTGCCTTGCAAACAAGTGAATATTTCTGGATTTTTGATCTTCTTAGAATTGGCTTCAAGAAACATTGCTGCCCTTCCAGGAGGAAAAATACACTCTGACTTGTACCAATCAGCAGTTTGCTTTTTCAAATAAGCATCATCAACCTCATTAGCAGAAGGTCCAGCAAAATCTGGCTTTTCTCCTGTTTTCTGACCATCAGTTTGAAATTTGTCATTTTCAGCTCCTGTACTGTTGTCTTCAAACGAATCACTCACAGACTCATGAGTAGGAGCAACAGAAGCAATATCATCATCTTGAGCAACAACAGATTCTTGAGCAACCTGTTTTCCTTTATCAGCTTGAATCTGCTCTGAAGAAATAACCTTCTCTGGTTTATCAATCTCCTCACCATGCTCAGAACCATGATGGGCATCAGAGTTTAACTCAGTGTGTGATGCAACCACAGTGTCTTCAAGAACAACAGTAGGCCCATCAGCAACACCAGTATCAATAGAATGTATAACCTCATTAAAAGAAATTGGAGTTTCAGCAAATGAGATAGGATCAGAGAATTGTAGAACTGAATCAAGAACATCATCTACTGGTGAAAAACCATCTCTGTGACCCTTTTCTGCAGGCATGTCATCCTCTGCAGGTAAATCAGTGTTTACAGGAGCATCATCCTTTGCAGGTATTTCAACCTCTGCAGATATAGCAACCTTCTCTACAACCTCAACAGTAGGTGTTTGCTTGGAAACCACCTCTGGAGCTTCAACTTCCTGCTCATCATCAGAATCAGTAAGAATGAGCCTCCTCCGCTTAGCTTGAGGCACTGCAACCTGTTCTGCATCTTCACTGGAACTTTCACTAGAACTTTCCTCAACTGATGGTAGTGAAGGTCTATTTGCCCTTTGTATGAATCTTCTAGAATAAACAGCCTTTGGAGTTGTCTGTTTAGCCCTAGAATGTTTGGTGTTGACTGCAGTATGTTTCTTCCTTTTTGGCTTAGGTGGTGGTTGTGGATGAGTGGTAGTGACAGGGTTTGTTGGTTCAGTAGTCATTTGGTCAGGTTGTGTTTGAGGTTCTGTTTGTGTTTGAGGTGATATGGATTGATCAGTGGTTGTTGGTATTGGCTCAGGTGATTGAGTAGGTTGAGATGGGATGTTTTCTGTACGATCAGTGGCTAAAGGTTCAGGCATAGATTGTGGTTCTGATTGATGTGGTTCATGTGGTTCATGGTTTGGTGATGGAGAATCTTGTGGTTGATTGACAAAGTTCTGTAAAGCAAGTGGCATTATGAAAGGAGGTATGTCCTTACCAACATCTTTGTTAGTCATATCAGAGAATATTCTCTTAGTGACTCGAAAAGGTTGAATCTTATCATCTTCATCAACAACTAATCCAGGAACACATGCATTGAACAGAAGTTGACAAAATCTAGCAAAGTAAACTGTAGTAGACTCTGACAACTTATCACCCAAATTCATTAAAATATATCTACCAAAATCAAAATTACTGCCATAGAGTAGAGAATACCCAATTTGCAGACTGTCCATTGGAATAGCATCCCAGTTGGTGACCTTCTTCTGGAATGTCCTGGTGATACAATCAAAGAAAAAATTCCACTCTTTTCTCAAATTTGGCCTCTTCACACTGCCCAGCTTGGCAAGTGATTCCATGTACCCAATCTCTGTTAGCATCTCTCTCAGATTTTCCTCAGAGACAACAGCATACGAAGTATGTGTGTCGAAGTCCATGGCATCACGAACAGTTTGTGGAGTGATTACAAACTCTTGTTCTTCATGAGAGAAGATGATAGACGGAGTTCCATTCTCTCCTCCTTCTATATATCGTGAATTTTGCCAGAAGTTAACAACTTGGGAAGCAGATAGAGTAGCCGGTTCAACCAGCGCTTGCCCAATCTCAGAATCTCGAAGAAAATTTTGCATTAGATGGAACGCCTCTGGAGCCCGGTCGTTCTCAAGTAACGCTGCATAGTTGTTAGGCACAAAACGTAGACCAAAGACAGTGAAAGGTTTAGTTGCCATTGAATCAAGAAATAAGCAAGAATCAACTGTGAAAATGTTTTGCAAGAAAGGTGTTTGTGAAAATGCCAAAGTGAAAAACAAAGATGTTCTCTGTTTTGGTAAAGTGAATACGAGTGGGTAATAGTGATTGTGGCAAAAAGTAATTTGAGTTTTAATTAAAAACTAAACTCAAACGATTTTCCTTGAAAACACGCAACTGTTCCCTTGAAAAGTGTAAAAGTGAGACATAATGATGAGTGAGTGGGACACGTGTCACACATGCAACGGTTCACTTAATACATGCGCAGTAAAAGCCATTATTACCGCTATCGTTCCATTTATCAAGACACGTTACCACTAATTACACTAATTAACAGTTGTCAACTACTCCATTTACTCCAGAATTTTCAAATTATCTTAATGAAAATATACCTTAGAGTACATAGCACAATCAATCAGTGTTTGTCAAATTTTCAATCTTTATCACAAAACCCTTTCAAAAATGCACAGTCGTGATTTTTGTGTGTGAGTAGCAGAGTTTACCAAATCAATTTTTATAGCATCTAATATTTCATAAAATCCATAAATCAAAACAATAAACACTGAATGCACAAACTCTCATATTAAACACAGAGTATATGATGAATGCTAAACTCTGTAGTTCCTTAATTACAGAAATCTGAATATCCCTGTTCCAGTTTATGATCATGATTATCCACGTAAGCACACAGTCATTAAAGACAAAAAGATCAGGAGATAAACATCAAAGCATCATTCAGTGAGTTACATGTCAAGGATTGTCTCACAAACTCTCACATCACACAAGTGTTTAGGTGAAGTGTTTACTCTCAGATTCAATCAGTAAAAGCAGATACTTCCATAAGCTTGAATGTCCACCATATCTACACCACTTCGATTACATATATGCACAAATCAAAAGGACTTTGTTCAAGGTTTTAATTGAGTGAAATCAAACAGATGAGAAGAGATGTTTTTGAATGAGAATTTCGAACGGAACAATTTATTTGATCAAAATGTTCAGTCAAATGGTTAGTACATTTTTGTACAAGATGATCAGTATATATACCTTTTTTTTTTTTTTATTTACATATATATATACTGAGTAAGATATCTTTTCTTGAGAAATACTCACCTGCTTGAATTTGATTTAACAAACGAATATAACTGCTCTTAATACGTCAGTATTCAAGAACAATGAGCAGTTAATTTGGCTCAAAGGGTTTACTAAGGGTAGTGTTTTATGAACAGTGTTTATTATCAGTGTTCAAAGATGTTTTGAACAGTGTTTGAAGAAAGATGGTTAATCCTAATGCCTTTATCATCTATATGCACACATATATCATGTAGTCCCAAAATGGTTTAATGCAAGTTCTAGAGCAACATACTTACTGATGAACATCACACAACAATAAAATCTGATTGATATAAAATGTATCAATCACTTATTCAGCTCAAAATCTCACAGGGTTCAGACATGAACTGGTTCTCACCAAACTAAACAATGACACATCTCAAGTTTTAAAATTTTCACAAGTGCAAACACAGAATCATCAAGAATCAAGTATGACTTGGAAACAGAGTGTCACTAATCAGAGTTTAGAGTTCATCAATATCAGAGTTAATCATGAGAGAAAATGCATACAGTATTCATAGATTCAGAGTTTAGGATCAAATAAACTAAGAGATGCTCTAAATATGAAACAGTATCATGCTGTGTTAATTTACTGCACAATTTCTGATTAGATCAGAGTGACTCAAAAAGAATCTTGATTTTTCACTGAGAATCATGCTCCATACATTTTTCTTCATCGGTATTTTCATTCAGACAAAAATCAACTCAGAATTCACAGAGTTTAACAAACATATTAACAGTGTATGACCAACAATCATGCTGACAGAGTAAAATTAATAAGGTTCACATAGCACTTTAGCAATTTACAGAGATATGAGCAACACATTTTATTTGAAAGAGTTTGAGTCTAACCAACATGTTTAGTCAAAACCAGATACCATCCCTAGTTCATTGACCAGTCTTGTAAATGTTGCTTCACTTAGAGGCTTTGTGAAAACATCTGCAAGTTGTTGATCTGTAGGCACAAAGTGAAGCTCTATATTGCCTTCCTCTACATGCTCTCTGATAAAGTGATACCTTATGCTGATGTGCTTGGTCATTGAGTGTTGTACTGGATTACCTGTCATTGCAATAGCACTTTGATTATCACAGAAAATAGGTATTTTACTATACCTCAACCCATAATCCAGTAGTTGATTTTTCATCCATAAAATCTGTGCACAACAGCTACCAGCAGCAATATACTCTGCTTCAGCTATAGATGTAGATATTGACTTCTGTTTCTTGCTGTACCAAGACACTAGTCTGTCACCAAGAAATTGACAACTTCCACTTGTGCTTTTTCTGTCAATCTTACAGCCAGCAAAATCTGCATCAGAGTAACCAAGTAGCTTAAAATTTGATTCTCTTGGGTACCACAGTCCTAAGGTTACAGTGCCCTTGAGATATTTGAAAATCCTCTTCACAGCTGTTAAATGTGGTTCCCTTGGATCTGCCTGAAATCTTGCACACAGACAGGTGGCATACATGATATCAGGTCTACTAGCTGTTAAATAGAGTAGAGAACCAATCATCCCTCTGTAGCTTGTCATATCCACTGATGAACCTGTATTTTTGTCCAGTTTTGTTGCAGTTGCCATGGGAGTTGTTGCAGATGAACAGTCAAGCATGCCAAATTTCTTGAGAAGATTTCTGGTATATTTTGCTTGATTTATGAAAATTCCATCATCTGTTTGCTTCACCTGTAAGCCTAGAAAATAGCTTAATTCTCCCATCATACTCATTTGATATCTAGACTGCATGAGCTTGGCAAATTTCTTACAGAGTTTATCATTAGTAGATCCAAAAATGATATCATCTACATATATCTGTACTAAGAGCAGGTCATTACCAGATTGAAAGTAAAACAGAGTTTTGTCAATAGTACCTCTGTGAAACCCACTTTCTAGCAGAAATTTAGCAAGTGTTTCATACCATGCCCTAGGTGCCTGTTTGAGTCCATAGAGTGCTTTGTCTAACCTGTAGACATGATCTGGATATTTTGGATCTACAAAACCAGGTGGTTGTTCAACAAATACTTCTTCTTCAAGTTTTCCATTCAGAAAAGCACTTTTCACATCCATTTGAAAAACCTTGAATTTCTTGTGAGAAGCATAGGCAAGAAACATCCTTATTGCCTCCAACCTGGCAACTGGTGCAAAAGTTTCATCATAATCTATTCCTTCTTGCTGTGAATAGCCTTTAGCTACCAGTATTGCTTTGTTCCTTGTGATCACACCATCACTGTCAGTTTTATTTCTGAAAACCCATTTAGTACCAACAATAGATCTATTCTTTGGCCTTGGTACAAGGGTCCACACCTCATTTCTCTCAAATTCATTTAGCTCTTCTTGCATTGCTGTTATCCAGTCAGCATCTTTCAGAGCTTCTTCTACTTTCTTTGGCTCAGATTGTGACAAGAATGCATGAAACAGACATTCATTTGTTGTTGCACTTCTTGTTCTTACTCTTGCATCTGGATCACCAACAATCAAATCAGGTGTATGTGACTTAGTCCATTTTCTTGCAGAAGGCAAATTGCTTCTGTCATCATGTGATCCTCCCCCTTGATCCATGCTCTCCTGATTTTCTTGGTGTCTCTCTTCATTTTCAGATGCTCCCCCTGAATATGACTGCTCAGAATTTGAATGATCAGAGTTTGAATCAACAGTGTTTGATTCAGAGTTATCAATTGAGTCACTATCAGTGTTTGAATTTTCACTTTGATGTGATTCTTCATGCTCCCCCTCAACTGGTTCTTCCCTTGTTTCTGATTGAAAAGTTTCTTCAGTGTTTACCAGTAGAGGTTCAGAATTGACCTCAACAGTGTTTGTCAGATCTGTATCATCCGAGTTTAATAAATCTTCATTTTCAAAGTGCAGTTGATCATGCTCATTAACATCTTCAAGTCCAGTTATTTTCTTGTCATCAAATGACACATGAATAGACTCCATGATCACTCTGGTTCTCAGATTATAAACTCTGAATGCCTTTGTTGACAGTGGATAGCCAACAAAAATTCCTTCATCTGCCTTTAGGTCAAATTTGGTCAACTGTTCAGGATGAGTCTTTAACACAAAGCACTTGCTTCCAAAAATATGAAAATATTTTAGATTTGGCTTCTTCTTCTTCACCATTTCATATGGTGTTTTACCATGCTTGTTGATCAGTGTTGCATTTTGAGTAAAACAAGCTGTTTGAACTGCTTCTGCCCAGAAATATGTTGGCAACTTTGCTTCATCTAGCATGGTTCTGGCAGCTTCTATCAAAGTTCTGTTCTTCCTCTCCACTACACCATTTTGTTGTGGAGTGCCAGGTGCAGAAAACTCTTGTTTGATCCCTTTACTCTTGCAAAATTCTTCGATAGATGAATTCCTGAACTCAGTTCCATTGTCACTTCTGATTATCTTCACTTGATGCTCTGACCCTTTGTCCAGTTGGATTATATGATCTGTCAGTGTTAAAGCTATTTCATCCTTCTTTGCAATAAAATATACCCATATGAATCTGGTATATTCATCAACAATGACTAATGCATATTTCTTCTTTCCAAGAGACATCACATTTACTGGACCAAAAAGATCAACATGTAGTAGATGATAAGGATCAGCAATTGAAGACTCAGATTTGCTTTTGAAAGAAGTTTTTCTCTGTTTGGCCTTTTGACATGAATCACACAGACCTTCTACATTCAACAATGACTTTGGTAGTCCTCTTGCAAGATCATTCTTTATAAGCTCATTGATGTTGTTCAGATTCAAATGAGAGAGTTTCTTGTGCCACTTCCAACTCTCTTCACTGGACATTCTTGTTGACAGACATACTGCTTTGCCATCAGTGTTTGTTGACAATTTTATTTCATAGATGTTGTTGTGTCTGTTTCCAACTAGAGCAACTTTCCCTGTAGATTTACTGATCACTTGGCAATATTCAGGCTGAAAATCTACATGATATCCTCTGTCACAGATTTGACTCACAGATAGCAAATCATGCTTGAGTCCTGGAACCAGAGCTACATTTGTGATGATGACATTTCCAAGATTAATATTGCCATATCCCAGTGTATGTCCTATGTTGCCATCTCCATAGGAAACTTCTGGGCCAGCCTTCTCCTCATACTCTGATAGCAGGGCTTTATTTCCAGTCATGTGTCCTGAACATCCACTGTCCACGACTAGGGTACTAACCCTGTTGCCCTGCAATCACAAACAATCACTGATTATTAGTTTTAAGGATCCAGACTTGCTTGGATCCTTTGGCTTTCTTAATTCTGTTAGCTTTTGCAGCGGAATTTTCATTAACAGAGTTTAAGCTAACTTTTTCAGAGTTTACATTTGCAGAGTTTACTTTAACCCATTTTAAATTTGGCTTGGGTTCATAGTAATTATAGTAAATAGCATGATAATCTCTGCAAGTGTAAATAGAATGCCAAGTACTTCCACAGTGTTTGCATAAAGTCTGTGGTCTAGTTCTCACATAATCACTCTTTACTGCAGTTTTAGAGGGCAAAGAATTAATGTTCTTATTCTTACTGCAGAAACTAGCAAGATGATTAGTGCTACCACAATTAAAGCATGTTTTCCTGGGAGCTAATGAAGCAAGCATTGGCTTAATTCCTGAGGTTATGCCTACCTTTCCATTTCTGTTTTTCTTAGGCATTCTCTGTTTGTTGACAGACTTTATCTCCTTAAGCTTATGCTTGAGTTGTTTATCTGTCATGAGGCCAATGTTAGCCTCTTTAACAAAAGTTTTAGCATATGACTCTTTAATAGCCTTTTTCTGTGCTTCAGTCTTAGGTCCACCTGTTCCCATGACATTACCCTCAGATGAACAATGTGGTCTTACTTTTACCTGATTTTCAAATCTAAGTTCATCTCCTACAGAGTAACCTAGACCTACTGTATCTGACTGAAACACTTCTTGAGTGTCTTTACCAGAGTGTGTCTAAGTTTTAATGATGTGTTTAGTATCCTCCAATTCTGATTCTAGTTGCTTATACTTACCTAGCAACTCCTGTTCAATAAACACTGCATCATCTCTCTCTTTCTGAATTTTATTCATGTTCTCTAGCTGTTCCTCAACAAGTTTATTTCTCTCTTTAAGTTGAGAACACTCAGACTTTATCCTCTCATTTTCTAAAGTCTGATCCCTATAACTGATATGCAATGCTTTAAGATAAATTCTCAGTTCAGTTATATTATCAGTATTATAAGCATAGGTAGTTGGGGGTACCTTGAGATCATCATTTTCAGTCTGAGTAGTAGCCATGAGAGCATAGTTGACTTCCTCATCTGAATCTGAAGTGTCTGCCCAGTCTCTGCCTTTGGTGTAGAGTGCCTTTTCAGTTTTACCCTTCTTGCACTCAGGAGCATAGTGACCCATCTCCTTACACTTGTAGCATTGAATCTCAGACTTGTCTTTCTTACCAGATTTGAAGTCCTTTCCCTCAGATTTCTTGAAATTCTTCTTATCAAACTTTGAGTAGTCCTTGGAGAATCTCTTTCCCTTCTTGAAGTTCTTGTATCCCATCTTCTTGAAGGTCTTTACCATCAATGCAGCCATTTGCATCATCTCCTCATCATCTTCAGAATCAGATGATTCATCTGTGTTTGAGTCAACATCAGTGTCTGATGACTCATTCTCTGAATGTATGACTAAGGCTTTTCCTTTTGCCTTTTTCCTTGATGCTTCCTTCTTTGATGGTTTCTCCTCAGCCTTAAGAGCAACAGACTTTGACTTTCTACTAGATCTTTTGTTTCTCTGCTCCAATTCCAATTCATGGGTTTTGAGCAGTCCATAAATTTCATCAATCTCTGTTTCACCAAGTTCATAATTATCTCTTATAGTGGTTGTTTTCACATCCCACTTTTCAGGTAGAGAGAGAAGAAACTTGAGATTTGAATCTTCTAAATCATACTCTTTGTTCACCAATGACAAATCATTGAGCAGTTTACAGAATCTGTCAAATGTTTCTGTCATGGTTTCATCAGATTTTGCCTCAAAATGTTCATACTCCTGAGTGAGTATGTTCCTTCTGTTCTTCTTAATTGCAGGTGTTCCTTGACATCTAACCTCAAGTGCATCCCATATCTCCTTTGCAGTTGTGCAGTTTATCACTTTATTAGACATAACATTGTCTAATGCACTATGAAGTAAATGCCTTACTTTTGCATCCTTTGCAATAGATGAAAGATCCTCAGCAGTTAGATCTTTCTTTTCCTTTGGAATGACCTTTGATTCCTCACCAGCAGCAGCAGCAGATAATTTTGTTGGTTTGTGAGGACCTTCATATATTCTGTCCAGATATTCTGGATCTGTAGCCTCCAGAAACATGGTCATCTTCACCTTCCAAATTGCATACTCTAATGGCCTCAGTATAGGAACCCTAATTGTTTCATACCTACTCACAGTAGTAGGGGCTTTCTCAGATGGTGGAGGTATCTCTGCCATTGATAACTATTGTGTTCGGATCTTTAACTGTAATAAAGTAACAGATTTGTCTCTGATACCACTTGTTAGGTCGAATACACAAAATATAATCAATTACTGTATGAATAAGTAACAAGAACACACGTTTTAACTTTTAAAACTGTTTGGAATTAATAATTCCTCTCTCGGTGATGTAAAGTGTCACAGAGAGCTGCTTAGGTTACAAGAATGATATTCGTTCACGATGGATACCCTTCTAGGGTTAACCTAACTGTATTTATAAGATATACAGCTACGTACAATCGTAAATTGATTCTCCTAAAATTAAGCTATACAATTGATATCAATTACGATTGCTACACGTCTTCTAAGTCAACTCAATCTCTTTGACAGCTATCCAATCTTCAAAGATATCGCTTTCATATTAATATTAAATTAATCTTCAAACTCTGTTGACTTGTAGACGCTCCCAGTAGACAGACTTTAGCAAACTCTGTTCTCTCCACGCTAACAGTGTTTGCGCTTCCATGTATTCAGCTATCAGTGTTTACGCTTTCCTCTGTCAGCATTTGCGCTTCCAGCAATCAACGTATACTCAAACTCTGTTACAACTGCTTTCAATAACAAGTTAAACTCTCTTTACCTGTAACACTTAAACACTGACATTAAATCACATCAATTATATCTAACACCATATCTACTGAAATCATCAATAAATTTTATGAAGTAGTAATAGCCTCCTCTAGCCATCACACGCATTGGGCCACATGCATCACTATGTATTAGCTCCAAACGTTCAGTGGCCCTTTGACCCTTACCAGTAAAAGGGGCTTTAGTCATCTTACCAAGCAAACAAGATTCGTATTTTTCGTATAATTCAAAATCAAACTTATCCAAGTATCCACCCTTATGTAATTTGGATATGCGTTTCTCATTTACATGGCCTAGACGACAATGCCAAAGGTATGTTTGATTTGAGTCATTAACTTTAAGTCGTTTGTTTTCTATGTTACAAACAGGATTATCTAAATCAAGAACATATAAACCATTAAATAAACGCGCAACACCATAGGTTAAATCATTCAAAACAACAGAGCAACTATTGTTCTTTATTATAAACGAAAAACCTTTCTTGTCCAAACAAGAAACAGAAATAATGTTTCTGCGAATCGCAGGCACGTAAAACAGTCTTCAAGTTCTAAAACAAGCCCAGAGGGCAATGATAAATAATAAGTTCCTACGGCTAAAGAAGCAACTCTTGCTCCATTGCCTACTCGTAGGTCCACTTCTCCCTTAGCCAAAGTCCTACTTCTCTGCAGTTCCTGCACATTTATACAAATGTGAGAAGCACATCCAGTATCCAATACCCAAGATGTAGAAGTAGATAGATTGACTTCTATAACATATATTCCTGAAGTAGAAGCTTGTTGAGCCTTCTTCTTCTTCAATCCTCCTTCAATCTATCCTTCTCAAGGATTGATCGAACGGATAGAAAGTTTGTGTTGTTTGTCATTATTCAGTATCTACAATGTTAAAAGCACAAAATAAACATTAGATTGTCTGAGTTATTATTATTATGTCCAAATGATTATGATATATTCATAATATATCTCCCACTATTTTTATCAAATTAATAGCCCTTACTATCAATTCGGAAAGTATATACCATAATTCTTTCTAGTGAGCCAAGATCCATATTTCGTCATATTCTAAGTCAACCACTGGAAGTCCTTAAAACATGATTATTTAGGTAGACAACAGTTGTCAATTATATCATATATAATTCTTGGATAGTTTGGTGAACAACAATTGTTCTTGTCTATCTAATAGATTTTGAACCAAACTCTATGCTTCTAAGTTCATAATATTTGAATATAACCATTTATTTTTCACCTTATTATGACGACTCAGTTAAGTTAGACCCAATGATTCAACGGTCGAATATAACCGCTTATATTCGTCACATCTCACCATGATAGACAGGAGTCCCCTGCCACTGGCAGTCATTCCCCTCATCGATATAGGATTCAATGAGTGTTCATTCATTGGAAAGCATCCGATTAAAACTTAATATTTTGTTAAGGGGTTTTGAATTAAAACGGCCATGATCCCATCATAAAGAGATTCCCAATTTTTCCTTTAAATACTTCAAATCAATATTCATCAATAGTTTGATTTCCAGGTTGTTGGAGGAGTCACAAGTGGCCTCACTTAATACCCAACTTCCTTACAGGTAAAACCCGTTTTTGATAAAATCTCCCCATATCTAAATAATTGAAAATTCGTATTTAATTCCGTGTTTCATAAACACAGAAATCTCTTGATCGTTTGTTCATTTTAAAATCTTGAATCGTTACAGATTTTATCTTGTTTAAGCAAGCATGACATGGGTGTCGTATCTAATACATACATTCCATCCTACTTATCTATACATCACATACATAAACATACATCATATGTAAAGCGCATCAGATAATTAAATATGCTATGGTTATGGCCCAATCCTATGCGATTTTTCCAAGCTATTGGAAAAATCAAGGTCAATCTATGGTGGTAAATGTAATAACTAATTATTACAAAATCTCCTGCTTCGCTTCCAAAGCCGCCTCGATTGCCTCCAAGGTTCCTTTTGAAACAATTTACAAAAGAACTCGAGTTGCATTCGAGATAAAATAATTACAAGAGAAAAACGACATGCAAGTCGTATTTAATTATTACAAATCATAAATTTAAATTAAAAAAATAAATTAAAACTAGGTCTTGGGGCCATAACCATGCATCATGCTCACATAGCAATTAAAGCATCACATGTTGTATAATCACATTATTATTCAACATAAATTAAATATGATCACATCATAAATAATTAATTAACACATTTAATTAAATATTAATATAGTAATCAAATTACTAAATTAATAAAATTCCGCAATTTTTCAGGTTAATAATTATCGTATATAATTCTAACCTAGCATGCAAAGCAGAAAACAAATACGCATAAACAGCTCACGCATAAACAGAACAGATAAAACAAGGCTAATACGCATCTTACGAATCCGCATCAGCAGATACGCATCTTGTGAATGCGTATTAGCTGATACGCATTCTTCGTATGCGTATCACAGGTGTAAAAAAAATTCTGCAGCTGTTCTTCAGTACATACCCAGTTCGATATCCTTAATACTTTGTGATTTTACATGATCCCTAAACGTTATTGCAGACCTACGATCATCTTATCAGCATAACACAATCAATTATCTGTTCCTTAAACGTTTAATTCATCAACCTAGCATGCAGTTCTAGCAGATCATGTATTAGCAGTTTGTACATATATATATATATATACTACTTGCGAATGCAACTGGTTAGACAAGGTGATCAGATCACGTTAAACCTCAGATAATCAACAGCAGACAACCAAAACCATGATGAACTTGTATGGCAAAATCGCAGATTGCAGAGTAGCATGTATTTTGCATAAGTGAACACCAAACCCAGAAGCCAGAAGTTAATGTTCATTTCGTAAACAAAAAACGCATAGCATAGAACTTGTGTGCAGAGACCCAGCAATACAGACGTGCATAAAATGTGTATATACGCAGCAAAACAAAACATATATATATCTATCCTATAGGTACATCATTCCAGATGCAAACATACTCATGTTACCAGTTATTTTTGCGTAATGACACAGGCATACATACACTCTTGCAAGCACGATGCACGGCAGACTTTGCGTACAGTTTACGTAACAGACCAAGCACAGGAGAATACGCATATCTACACATCAACGTCTAAACTCTAGCAAACTGATATAGTGCATAAATCGTGTGCAGAATTTGTGTGCAAAAACCCAGCAGAACTCGAATGATACAGAGAAGATGCAGCAGATTATCAAATCACAGAAGGAACGTGTATAAGTTAGTTGCGACGAAAACTATACCAGGAGTCATGATTTCGAAAACTGGTAAACACATAGCATATGACATGTATCGTATACATCAATCATATAACTAAATCTGGGACGTTTATATGATCTATAGTATGTCTTAGCAGTTTTATGCAGAAAACGCACATAAACATACAAAATCGCAGGTATGTATATGAGCATGTAAGTTGCCAGAAGTTTATAAACTAGTATATGGTGCCAGTAACACATGAATATATGTATCAAATACATACCGCAGTCCTGATCTTATCTTACACAGCAAGACATAGCAGACAAACAACAACCCAGATAAACATACGCTCGTGTGTGTGTATCTATACATCGACTGGTAACATAACATACGAACAAAAACAAGACGATCTTGTTGCAGAAGAATAAAACGCAGCCAAGGTTATGCAGTACGTTCAGTATTAACACGTATGTATACATAAAATCTGACCATATCAAGTATATACAGATCACTACAAAACGTTATCATTAACATAGCAGATCATCGCCAGAAGCACACAATAAATTACGCAATTATTTATATAAGCTATGTTAATCGCCTGAAGAATATAAGCTATGTTAATCAACTGGTAAACAATCATGTATCGTATACATCAAATATCACCAGATTATCCATTAAACATGTAGCTCTGATGCCATTGTTGCAATTCAATCATCAAAATGCAACGGAAACAGTAAAATTAAATCGAATTCCAAGTCCAGGATCCATGTTTAATGCTCCGAATAATCATGGTAGATAGAATGTGTTTACCTTTTTCGAAGCTTTACGTATTGGATGTCAATTAGAGATCCTAGCTTTCACGATTCTGAATGCTCCTCCTCGAAGCCTCCTCTACGGTATCCACACGAACACCTTCAATATCGTCTTACGATCTTGATTGGAAGTGAGGTACTAGCCTCCAATGGAAGAGATATGAATATAGGGTTAGGGTTAGGGTTTCTTGCGGCTGTCCCTTTTGTTTTGTCGTACTAAAAAATTCCCCCAACCCTTCACTATCCTTATCATTATATAAGGTAGTATGGAGCATAAAGCCCAAGCCAAAAAGCCTAGCCCAACTTGATTAATTAAATAATGGAATCATATCCTATTATTTAAATCAATAATAATTAAGTCATATCTCATTTGTATTTTATTATAACTTAATTAAGTCCAACTTAATTAATATAATAAAATCCAACTAATCATTTAATTAATTTAAATTCATAATTTAAATTAATTCTTCCTTTAAAGTGTTTTATGTGTGTGACCCTGTAGGCTATTATTTAACTGGCAATAATTTTATTCTCCAATAAAATTATAAACAATGAGTGGCATCTAGTAATACATCATTGCTACCCAATTAAATAATATTTAAATCGTGATCCGATAAAACCTTTTGTGATTAATGTTCCCGTGTAATATAATCCCTTTAACCAAATATTATAGATTAAACTCGAGGCATGTTAATTGTCATCCTCTTCATAATTTAATCCGGGTTTACTTGATACATGAGTAGACTATTAAGACAAATCATTATTTGAGCACGGCCATGCATTTTATAGTCTCACTCAATCAAGAGGCCAATAATATCTCTCCTATCTGATAGGAGGGTTAAATCCTTTATCTATCATTCATATTTCTCATACGATTCACAATATACCCGATGTCCACTTTTATCATCACCCGGTCAAAGGTAACTTTTAATGTAGTCAAAGTATATTATCCTCGTATAGAAATATAATGATCTCAAGTCAAAGGATCATTACACCATTATCACTGTGAGTCTTTCTTCTGACTTAATTAACATGAAGAATCTCACGGTGGGTCTGTCCAGTACCATGTACCCCTACATGTACCTATGTATTGACTTTAGTATCTCCATACTTATAACCAATGAGATGTGGTTATCAGTCAAAAATATACTAGTCTATTTATGTATTATTATTGTCCTGTATAATAATACTCGACTAGGGACCTTTAAGAATATGATATATTATATAATCTCAAATTCAAGTTATATACTTAAACTATATAATGTGTATCATTATTCTAAGGACATTTGTTATGCAAATATCGCAGTAATTAAAGTCATAATAAATACATTTATTTAATAATCAAATGACATAAAGGTTTATCAAGATAAACAATGTATTGCCTCTAGGGCACCCACACTAACAGATTGCACACCAAGGTCTTTTGTGGAAGGGAAGTTTGTTTCAACCGGACCCGTAGGAATGGCGAGACGAAAAAGGAACGCATTTTTACTACTAGGAAATGCAATTATGTTTTATCCACCATCTCCATCCCCCTCTAGAAAAATAATTTCTACAAAAAATGAAGGCAGCTGAAATTAACGGAATTTAAAGAGCATAATATGCGTAGAGTAGAATGACTTCAAAATTATACATATATTTTATATAATATTACTTTAATATACGTACAATAAAAAGGATGTGTTTAATTTTGATTTTGATGTATTGATAAAATTTTGTGATTTTTAAAAAATTATTGTTGATTTTAATTTAAGGAAGATTACGCCAATGTTCGAGTAAAATCTCATAGATTCTAGTTGATTTAGATAAAAGTTTTGATAAATCCTTCAAAATCTCATGGATTTTAGCAAGATTTCAAATGAACTAAAATCAATTAGCAAATCTTTCAAAATTCACTATTTTATCAAATACAAAAAAATCAATGGACTTTTGAACACTATCATATTTTACTGTAATTTTCAAAATCCCCATTTAATATCACGGGACTTTAAAGATCTTTTTAAAATCAAAATCAAATACACCCAGATGTCAGAAGATTTTATTAAAATCTTATTGCATACCATCAAATTTATAGGACTTTTTTAAATATCAATTACTTAAATTAAAATTATGAAATTCCAGAAGGATTCTTTAAAATTTAAATTGAATACATCATTATTTTGTGATGATTTTCGTGAAAATTGGTCATGGATATGTATAAAACTCATCACAATTATTGAACTTGTGATGGCATGTCAATAAAAATCTTACATGTAAATTTATCAAAATTACTTTCTTAGTAATTTAGAAAAACCAATTTATAGAAATTTGTAATAACACAAATCCATACAATCAGAACACTAAAGAAAACGTTATTAAATTTATATCATTTTATAGAATTTCTAATGATTTAAAAGTGTATTTTTCAAAATGCCAACCTTTTAAACAAGGTGTCTCGAATCTAATCGCTCCAAAAATAAGTGACAAGAAAAGCATTCTATGTTATTGGGTCAAAAAATTAATTTACAAAACTAAATTATGTTAAAGTCGATTACTAGTTATATCACAATTAACTAAAAATTATTTATTTTTCATTTTTAAAATAAAAAATAGTAATATAAACAATTACAATTATTTATCAATTACATATAAAATTATGAATGATATCGGCGTGATGCCCGACAATATAAATCCCAAAATAAACAATTAAATCATTAGAACTAATAAAATCAAATTAATATGAATAAAAAATCTTGAATACATACTTCAAGTACACAAAAAAAAAATCAATTTTGTCACAAAAGTAATTGAATATCATCATTTTTATTATATTAAATGGAAATAATGTATATTATTTTATTTTTATTTTTTGTCAAACCATTTTAACTTGCAAGGCTAATTACGTATAAGGATTAACATGAAAATTTCAAATCGCAAATATTTACTAGATTCTCTTAATATAATCCATTCAAATCAACAAAAATAAAATTTTAATCAAATCAGTAGGATTAAAAATGTGACAATATCTACTTCAAAGAATACAATCCATCTAGCATCCAATTCAAAAAATAAATAAATGCAATCCATAAATTACAGATACTGCATTTATTACAATTATTATTAAACGTGTCAAAACTTCTACTATATATATGTGAAGCCAAGTGACCAACATTTTCATCTTGCAACAATTTCATTCTTAATATACATACACATACTACTATAGTGAAGCAACTTTTCTTATCAAATATGAAGCCACAAACAATAAGCCTCATAGTGATATTCTTGTCTCTGATTTTTGTGTCTAGTGTTTCAGGTGCAAGACAAGTACCAGGTTCTTCATGCCATACTGCTGAAGATTGTGAAGGCAAGTGTCCATTTGGGGTTGTAGCCTTTTGCTCTGGTCAAAAGTGTTATTGCAATTATGTACAAGAACAGAAAGGAACAATAGCTTCTGCACCTAAAAATGCCATTGTTGTATGATGATTATTATTGTATCATCAATTATTGTTTATTATCTTTATGAATATGAATCATGTTTCTTTCTCTGTCTTGCAAACTAGTAGTGTGTGCGAGCAATAGGAAATTGTGTGCCAATTTTTAAGCTGAAATATACAAATTGTTTACAATAGTGACTCGATAAAAAATTTAATCTTGAGATTGCATTCATGTTTAATATAGATGTAACCGAATCCAAATAAATTTTATAATAAAGCCAAATATTGAAATGTTGGTAAATATATGAGAGAATACGCAACCGACTTATCCCAAAGTTAAAAATTGACAAAATAGTGATTATTGTAAGTATCTAATTCAAAATCACAAAATATGTTACCAAAATTTAGAAGAATGGTGACAAAGAAATAAAAAAATTAAGTGTAAATTGAAAGTAACATTTAGTAAATCATTTAACAAAACCAAAGAAGAGCTTCCTTGTTAGCATTGCAGCTTCAGCTTCAGTTGAGGAGGAAAGTCGAGTACAAGACTAGATGTTATATCTTCAAAGGCCTTTTAAGCAAGATTGGACACCCAGGTCTTTTGCGGAAGGGAAGTTGTTTCAACCAGACCCGTAGGAAGGGCGAGACGAAAAAGGAACGCATTTTTACTACTAGGAAATGCAATTCTGTTTTATCCACCATCTCCATCCCCCTCTAGAAAAATAGTTTCAACAAAAAATGAAGGCAGCTGAAATTAACGGAAGTTAACGAGCATAATATGCGTAGAGTAGAATGACTTCAAAATTATATATATATTTTATATAATATTACTTTAATATACGTACAATAAAAAGGATGTGTTTAATTCTGATTTTGAAGTATTGATTAAATTTTTTGATTTTTAAAAAATTGTTGTTGATTTTAATTTAAGGCAGATTACGCCAATGTTCGAGTAAAATCTCATAGATTCTAGTTGATTTAGATAAAATTTTTGATAAATCCTTCAAAATCTCATGGATTTTAGCAAGATTTCAAATGAACTAAAATCAATTACCAAATCTTTCAAAATTCACTATTTTATCAAATACAAAAAAATCAATGGACTTGTGAACACTATCGTATTTTACTGTAATTTTCAAAATCCCCATTTAATATCAAGGGACTTTAAAGATCTTTTTAAAATCAAATCAAATACGCCCAGATGTCAAAAGATTTTATTAAAATCTTATTGAATACCATCAAAATTATAGGACTTTTTTAAATATCAATTACTTAAATTAAAATTATGAAATTCTAGAAGGATTCTTTAAAATTTAAATTGAATACATCGTTTATTTGTGATGATTTTCGTGAAAATTCGTAATGGATATGTATAAAACTCATCACAAATATTGAACTTATTGATACTGGATATATTTTAATAATTTTTAGGTTACTTAAAATATGTATTCAAGGAGAGGCTGAAAAATTATTAAAGGTTATTGGGCTTAATAATATTGGTTTGGACCGATAAATTAATATTTACCACTCGAGCTGATTTATAAGTGAACAGTCCATTTATAAAAGAGTTAAATGGTTCGTACGCTAGCCCAAAATCTGGGTACGGCCCAAAAAATATATTCCACCGCCATAACTATTATTATGGAAGGAAACTTGTCAATTAGAGCGTTACTTGCGCACGAAGAATAATCCGTTACTTGCGCGTGAAGAATAAAGGTGGTGGACGAGCGAACCCTAGAACTATGTGGGCTTGATTTCCTTTATAATGGATACATAGGCACCTTGAGAGATCATTCAGAATCCTATACACTCGGATAATACCTCTCAAGCTCAGCCCCAAATTCATAAAAACCCTATTATATACGTTCAACCCTAATTATAAATTAAATTTAGGGCTTACGAAAATTAGCCTTAACATTTGGCGCCGTCTGTGGGAAGGCGTATAGAAATCTTAAACCTTTTCAGCAAACACAATTTACCATTATGGCTCAACCAACCAAAACTCCAATCACCTTGCCTTTCTTTACAAACTTCATTGAAGGGGAGACCTCCACACGTCTTCGCTCAAACGTCACCCGGGGTGAAGCAGATGCTCAGAACCACCCGATCCATCTAAGTGCTCTGGCCGCTTTAAGTAATGATCATCGTGAGGCATTGAACCGAACAACCGCACGAGAGGAGCAAAGGATTCGTCGCGATCCAAGCCCTATTAGGGGTCGTAATTTAGAGAGAGCCTTTGATAGAGAGCGCGATAGAACTCCTAATGAAGATGAAGATCAACTCCAAGAGCAGATGAGGGCATTGGATGCGCAACAGCGAGAAATACTCAAGAGCGTGAACGCTTGGAACGAAGGTTGGTTCGAAGAGGCTCACCGCCTAGGAGATCTCCTCCGAGAGTTTCGCCCCCGCGAAGATCTCCATCCCCTAGGAAAGGTCCAGACACAGATCGCCTAGAAGGGGAGAAGGTGGAGGAGGTGGACGTTCTCCTCCGCGTGACCGATCCTGGCCTGGTGATGATGGTCGAAGGGACAACGATGGTCATAGGAGGAGCGAACGAAGGGAGTATGATGATCGAAAGTATGATAAGGATAGAAGACGTGATGATCGATACTACGAGCGCATATATGACCGACACGCTGACGAGTCTGCAATCTTGAGGGAGAAGTTAGAGAATATGGAGCGTGCTATGCTTGGAGGAGGCACGAGTAATTATTCGGATAAATCTCCCTTGGTTAGATATGTTCGTGAATATGTGCCAGCAATTGGACGAACTATCCCTAAGATGACATACTATAATGGTAAAGGAGACCTATACGAGCATGTGACCCAATATGAGAGACAGATGAAGCTAGATGGACATGATGAGACTACCATGTGCCAGATATTTGAAGTCTACCTAAAGGATGGTGCTCAAGGGTAGTACCGTACTCTATTGCTTAACTCTATCATGTCGTATGAACAGATAAGGAGCAAGTTCTTAAAGCACTTGGACTACAATAGGAGGACTGGACAACTGACCACTTCACTTGTCAATGTAAGGCAGAGGTCAAACGAGTCATTGGCTGTGTACATTAAACGTTTTAAACAAGAATGTGAGAAGGTGTCGTCATTAGACGAATCACAGGCAATGGGTTTCTTCTACAGTGGATTAGACCGCATACAGGGTCGCAAACTGCTCTCTTCCTTTTATAAGATAGTTCCACAAAGTCTTAATGATATGTACCAAAGGGCTGAAAATATACGTCAAAAAGAGGAAGCTCTAGGTGCTCTTCCGTATAGCCCGAAAAAGGAGACACTTGACATCAAGAAGGACAAAGTAGTTGAATTTTCTAAAAAAGTGAAAACGAATGGAGCAAAGTCTATCAAGAAAGACGCCATCAAGGAAGCTGATATGATATACACTCCACTTAATACCTCTCAGTCCAGAATCCTTAATGAGATCAAGAACAAACCCGGGTTCGAGCGCCCTCCAAAAATGAATGTGCCCAGTAATAGGAAGAACCAGAAGAAGTACTGCGAGTACCATGATGATATAGGTCATAAAATCGAAGACTGTTTTAACCTTAAGCGGCTAATTGAAAAGTTGATTAAGGATAGAGAATTGAGAAAATTCATTGCCAAAGATAAGGAGGAACGTCAGGAGTTGAAGGAGAAAAAGAAAGAGGTCAGAGGTGAGATTAACACTATCTCAGGAGGAACCATTCTTGGAAAAAGCACTAAAACGACTAAAAGGAAGTATGTCGGAGAGGTTTACAATCTTTATAAGAAGGTCGATCGACCAAAACAGCTACTCCCTATCTCATTCATGGAGGACGATTACGAGGGAGTCACCTGGCCGCATGAAGATCCTTTTGTATTCACATGTATGCTTCATAATCACAAAATCTGCAAGGTATTGATCGATGGTGGAAGTGCGGTGAATGTCCTATTTAAGATTGCCTTCGACAGAATGGTATTGGACGGAGAAGAGATGGAAACTTGTAATGAGCCACCTCTGTTCGGTTTTGGCAACTAACCTGCTTCAATCGTAGGAATGGTAATGTTTAAAGTTGAAATTGGGACTGATCCAAGGACAGAAGAAAACGAGTTGAAGTTCTATGTGGTGGACATTGATTCGCCTTATAACATGATTTTGGGACGACCCATGCTCACAGCCTTCCAGGCGACCTACTCATTACCACACTTCAAGATGAAGTTCCCAACATAAGAGGGAATCGGAGAGGTTAGAGGGGATCAGACTACTGCCTGAACTCTAACTCTCGAAGAGATGAACGAATAATATGCAAGAGTAGATAAGGAGGTAGAGCCAAGTGACCAAGCCATTACTAAAGGTGCGGGTAGTCGAAAGAAGGGTAGAGCTGTGGTTGATCAGATTAGGGAAAAGAAAATGACAATGAATATTGAACTTGAAAGATTCAGTGCTGATTTGACAAAGTCAAGGCTGGAGCCTTCCAATGAAGTAGAGCATGTGGAATTAGAACTTGGGAGACCCGAACGGACGGTGTCCATTGGTAAGGATATTCCAAGTTTCATCAAAACGGAGTTGATTGCCACTTTGAGAGAATACAAAGAAATCTTTGCCTGGGGACCGGAGGATATGCCAGGAATCAGCAAAGACATCTCAGTCCATAAGTTGAACATCAAGCTAGACTACAATGCTGTCAAGCAGAAAAAAAGAAATTTTGCTCCTGATCAGTAAAAGGTGATCGAAGAGGAAGTAAAAAAGCTTTTAACAGCCGGGTTCATTGAAGAGGCCAAGTTCCCAGAGTGGCTGGCGAATGTTGTGGTGGTGAAAAAGGCAAATGGCAAATGGAGGATGTGTGTAGACTATATGAACTTAAACAAAGCTTGTCCGAAAGACCACTATCCATTGCCAAACATTGACCAGCTCAACGATGCAATGGCCGGATACTCTATGTTAAGTTTCCTAGATGCCTTCTCAGGATATCATCAGATCGCTATGGCAGAGGAGGATATACCAAAGACTTCGTTCATCACTCACAATGGGATATACCTGTACGTCAAGATGCCCTTTGGGATGTTAAATGCAGGGGCGACGTACCAGAGGATGATAAACAAGGTATTTGCAAATCAAATTGGGAAAAACATGGAATGCTATGTAGATGATATGATTATCAAGAGTAGTGATAAAGTCATGTATCCGATCTTCGAGAGTGCTTCCAGACGCTCAGAAAGCATCAGATGAGGGTGAATCCGACTAAGTGCACATTTGGTGTTCGTTCGGGAAAGTTTATTGGATACCTAGTTAGTGAACGAGGTATAGAAGCTAATCCAGAGAAAATTGATGCAATCATAAATATGGATGCTCCTAAGACCAATAGGGAAGTTCAACGACTGACCGGTAGACTTGCAGCTCTATGCCGCTTTATATCAAGAAGTGCAGAAATGTCTCTTCCCTTTTTCGATACTTTAAGGGGAGTGAAAGATTTTATATGGACACAAGAGTGTGAAAAGGCATTTCAGCAAATAAAGTAGTACATGGTGAAACCACCACTCCTGGTTAAGCCGAACGAGCAAGAGACATTACAACTGTACCTAGCAGCCACATATCGAACGGTCGGGAAGTCCTAATTAAAAAGGAAGAAGCAGACATCCAGAGGCCGGTGTTCTATATAAGTCATGCATTGAAGGATGCCGAAACACGTTATACCAACAATGAGAAGTTTACTTTGGGATTGGTGATGGCCGCAAGGAAGCTTCGACATTACTTTTAGAGCAGAACTATTGAGGTCATTACTGATCAACCCCTCAAGAAAGTTTTGCAGAAGGTAGAGGCATCGGGAAGACTAGTGGCTTGGGCGGTCGAACTGGGGCAATATGACATTGTTTACAGGCCAAGGACTGCGATCAAAGCCCAGGCATTGGCAGATTTTATGGTGGAATGCTCTTTCCAGGCTAACAACACTAGCGTTGACAAGGTACCAGATCCACCCTTATCAAATATTCCTAAATTGTGGACTCTTTACGTTGATGGTTCTGTAAGCCAAGATAAGTATGGTGGAGGAATGGTCCTAACCAGTCCTGAGGGGTTTGAGGTATGTCAAGCCGTTCGTTTTACCTTCAAACTTACTAATAATGAGGCAGAGTATGAAGCACTGTTATCGGGAATAAGATTAGCCCTGAGTCTGGAGGTAAAGTACTTGGAAGCTTATAGCGACTCCCAATTGGTTGTTAAACATTTTTCGGGGGAATATGAGCAGAAGGAAGAAAGACTCAAGGTGTACGCAAAGGCTGTACGAAAGCTCGCTTCGGAATTTGAGCAATTCAACTTGCTAGGTGTGGCAAGGGAGGACAACGGATGAGCCGATGAATTGTCCCGATTGGCCACTGCTGAGGGTAAATCATTGGATGGGTCGGTTTATTTTACAATTGTTCAACAACCATCGGTGATTCGAGGAGAAGTAAATTTCATTGCTCAATTTATGAATTGGATGACTCCAATTAGGGATTATCTTGAAAAGGGAATTCTTCCTCCTGATCGAACGGAAGCAAGGAAAGTGCTCTATAGGGCGGCCAATTCTACTATGGTGGGCAATTTTCTTTACAGAAGATCAGCCACTCAACCGATGTTACGGTGTGTCAGTCCGGAAGAAGCGAGACTCATTCTCGAGGAGGTACATGAGGGTATTTGTGCAGACCACCTAGCAGGGCATTCTCTAGCCCATAAAATTCTAAGACAGAAACACTTTTGGCTGACCATTCGAAAGGATGCTGTCAGTTACGTGGAGAAATGCCATTAGTGTAAGATACATACGAACATGCCAAAAAAACCTCCTACTGAGCTTACAAGCATTATGTTCCCCATTCCCTTTGCTATGTGGGGGATATATATTGTAGGAAAGCTTCCAACTAGAAAAGGTCAGGCGGCCTATTGCATTGTTGCAATTGATTACAGGTGACAAGTTTCGTGAGCTGATGGAGACGTATAAGATTGACCATAGAACTAGCTCAGTCGCTCATCCTTAGACGAATGGACAGGTTGAGAATGTTAATAAATTAATCTTCAATGGTGTCGAAAAACATCTAGAAGAATCCAAAGGTTTATGGGTGGATGAATTATTGCATGTGCTTTGGGCGTACCGAACGACACCAAGAACTGCAACCAATGAAACTCCTTTTCGGCTAGCTTATGGAACGGATGCCTTGGTTCCAGTGGAAATTGGTTTCCCATCGTACCGGAATTTATGTTTCAGTATAGACAAAAATGAGGAGGGACTAAGGGAGAACCTTGACTTCATTGAAGAAATGAGAGATGAAGCAACCCTTCGAACAGTATCTTATCAACAAAAGGTGGCTCAGTATTTTGATTCAGGGGTAAAAAAGAGGCTATTCAGAGTTGGAGATTTGGTCCTTCGTGAAGTAGCTACCTCGAAGCCTACCAAGCAGGGCAAACTAATGCCAAATTGGGAAGGACAATACAAGGTAATTGGGATGCCAAGGGTAGGAACATGCAAATTAGCTACCCTGGATGGCCAACCGATTAAAAATACTTGGAATGCGTCTAGACTCAAGAAGTACTATCAGTAGGTTGGTGATATTTATATCTATTTACTTATCTATTTATTTATTGAAGGACAAGTTGTCCCGCATATAGGATTATTATTAAAGTTGTGTTTTGGTGTATTCCCAACATCGAACTCAGTTACATGTTTCCTACTATTAATAAAATTTTGAGGTTTTTCTTCATATGTTATTGTTATTACATGTGTTTTAGAACTACTTCTTAATCTTCCTTAGACTAGTGATCTTCTAGCAGTTTAAGTAGAACGATCACTGGGGGATAAGGTACGAACAATCATAAATTTGTTTAGATAAGCAACAAAATATTGTGCTAACATCTAAAAATGAGCATGTATAGTAAAACAATGTTTTATTAGCTTAAACCAAAATAGTGCAAGTAGAATAAGGCATGACTTGGGCCCAAGTCGAATTTCTTGATGCTTGGAAACTAGGGCATCAATCGTAAAACCTCTCACGGATGTTAATTTATGAAAAATGCTAACAGGAGAACTACCTTATATAGGTGTGTCCTAGTACACAAAGTGATTAAGTGCTTGGTTATTAGGGATTTCCCCTGGAAATACTAAGAGAGTTAGTCATGTGTACGAAATAGAACAAAATGCAAAGCTAGGATAACTTATGAAAGTTCTTAAATAAGTTGGGCCTAGATAGGCGAACAACTAAATAAAGGCTTGCAGACAATAATCCAATTACATAGGGGAAAATAAACTAGTAAAAGTTTAGTCCAGCCGAACGAAATTAAATACGGAAAGGGGACCTATGACTCGTCCCCTTGCTCGTCAGGGGTATCCTTAATGGGATCTATCTCATCCTCAAGAAGGAAGTCCATGTACTTGTCCCCTACGATGGATCGAACTTTGAGCAGGCGATCCTTCAACCCCTCGGCATACCAGATTTCTTGAGCTTCCTCTTCGCTCTTCTGGGCCCTAGCTACCTCTATCTTCAATTCTTGAAGAGGAGTAGTAGCTTCTGAGAGGGACTTTTGTAGGTCATCCTTCACCAGGTTTACCTCAGTTAGCTTTGTTTCTGCTTTGATCTTGAGCTGGCGTTCCTTCTCCAAGTCTTCTTGAAGCTTGAGTCTTCCTTCGCTCGCCAGTAAGGATTCCTTCGCCTGAGAGGCAATCCACATCACAGCCTGGGAAAAGTAAGGAGTACTTAGATATGGCAAGTATATGACTTAATGAAAACAAGAAAGATGAATAAAAAGTATACCTGAGTAGCATGGGCGAGCGCTTGCTCTTTACCTACCGAACACTACGCCATAAGTGAGCATACGCAACCCTTTTTACAAAGCGTTGCACAGAAAGCGTTTCGTTAGATAGAAGTTTTGGGTCTTTTGCAACTGAGCTGAATTGGTGTTGCGTTAGATATAGATTAGCGTTGCGTATTACCCACAGTGTTTCACATTATGCAACACTAACTGATGGCGTTGCGTTAGATAATTTTTTATTTTTATAAATGGTGACGTGGCAGGAGTGGGACCCACATGTGCTGACGTGGCATTTGTTGACGTGGCACATGTGGGACCCACATTTACTGACGTGGCAGAAGTGGGTCCCACGTTTGCTGACGTGGCATTTGCTGACGTGGCAAAAAACGTTGCATTAGATACCAGTAGTGTTGCGTTTGCTCTTTGAAGTGTTGCACTAGATATATTCATATTTTTAAAAAAAAATGACGTGGCAGATGTGGGACCCACAACTGCTAACGTGGCAGTGTGGGACCCACAAGGGTGACATGGCAGGAGGCCCATCATGCTGACGTGGCAATTGTGGGACCCACATTAGCTGACGTGGTAGAAGTGGGGCCCACCTTTGCTGACGTGGCATTTGCTGACGTGGTAGAAAGCGTTGCATTAGATACCTATAGTGTTGCATTTGCTGTTTGAAGTGTTGCATTAGATAAATTTATATTTTTTTAAAAAAAATATGACGTGGCAGATGTGGGACCTTCCACTGCTGACGTGGCAGTGTGGGACCCACAAGGGTGACGTGGCAGGAGGCCCATCATGCTGACGTGGCAATTGTGGGACCCACAATTACTAACGTGGCAGAAGTGGGACCCAAAAATGCTGACGTGGTAGAAGTGTTGCATTAGGTATCAGTAGTGTTGCATTTGCTGTTTGAAGTGTTGCATTAGATATTTATTTATTTTTTAAAAAATAGAAATAATAATCCGTAACAAAGCACTAGTTACGAGTCATATTGAAAATAGTAGTGATCTACTAAGATCTCCAATCAAATTAATTTTTTATTTTCTGAAACTTGGGGAATATCATTATATTAGATATATATTGACATCCGTACGGTTGGATCGTTCAATTTTTTTTTAAAAAAATAGAAAGAATAATCCGTAACAAAGCACTAGTTACGAGTAATATTGAAAATAGTAGTGATCTACTAAGATCTCCAATCAAATTAATTTTTTATTTTCTGAAACTTGGGGAATATCATTATATTAGATATATATTGACATCCGTACGGTTGGATCGTTCAAAAATATTTTTAAAAAAATAGATATAATAATCCGTAACAAAGCACTAATTACGAGTCATATTGAAAATAGTAGTGATCTACTAAGATCTCCAATCAAATTAATTTTTTATTTTCTGAAACTTGGGGAATATAATTATATTACATATATATTGACATTCGTACGGTTTTATAACGGTCAATCCGGTCAAAGTCGACCTTCCTTTTGACTAGTCTTGTCCCGAATGATGAATCTATTTTTTTAAATTATTTTTTCGACGTTCCAATCGCACGGATGTCAAGATCTAATGATTTTAGTGATGTGGTAGTTTTTTAAAAAAAATTGCTAGATGTATTTGGTTTGGTTTTATAACGGTCAAGCCGGTTAAACTAGAGTTTCCTTTTAACTAGTCTTGTCCCGAATGATGATTCTATTTTTTTAAATTATTTTTTCGACGTTCCAAACATATGGATGTCAAGATCTAACGATTTTAGTGATGTGATAATTTTTTTACGAAATCCTAGATTTATTTCGTTTGATTTTATAATGGTCAAAATAGACATTTGCTTTAACTTTTCTTGTCCCGGATGATGATTCGAACTTTTTAACTATTTTTTGACAACGGATGTTAATATGTAATTTAAATTATTACAGATACATATTATATTTATTTGGTTTAATTTTATAATAGGCAAAGCGGTCAAATTAACTAGTGTTGTCCCGATTGATGTTTCCTTTTTTATAAATTATTTTTTAAATGATCCAATCGTATGAATGTTAATATCTAAAAATTGATTATTTAATAGAACATTTGAATTAATTTTTTTGAAATAAATAAATAAGATGAATTTAAATTATCTTTTTTTTTTCTTGTAACACGCAAAAAGAAAAAAAAAGTAGAAATTAATGAGCGGGAAAAAGCCCGCCCAACCAATTCGTTTAGACCACTTTTGACTGCTAAAAGCTACTGATGCTCACTTTCCATTATTTCACTCTCTCGGTCTCCTCTCTCTCACAGCTAAACTCTAGCTCGCACACATACACACACTCACATTCTCTATACTTTTCTCTATCTTCTCTCTTTCTATCTCACACAGTCTCTCTATAAACATTCTTTATGCTTCAATCGGTTCAATTTGGGGTCCAATCGGTTCAATTTGGGTCTTCACTAATTTCGATCTGGAAGCTTCTTTAGTTTAGTATTCCCCCCCACTAATTTGGACCTTCTTTCTGTCTCAGGATTAATTTCAAAATTAAGGCTTCAATCGGGCCGGGTCAATCTTGGACTTCATTAAAGTTCAATTTGGGGCTTTAAAATTAGGGTTTCAATCAGATTCAATTTGGGGATTCTAGTTTAAGGTATTTCTATATCTTACGTTATATGTATTGTATGTTCAATTTTTGGGCTGATTTTGTTTTATTTCTATTTTGTTAGCGATTGTGTTAGCCATTGTTAGAGTACTTCTATTAGACATTAAAGTAGGTTGTTCGGTTATAAGTTTGTGTCGTGGTTCTGCTGATACTCATACCAGTTATTTCACCAAATTCATCTACTGACAAGGCACATGGGTTGAACCTGTATGTAAAGAATTTGGATGATAGTTTTGATGACAATAAGCTTAAGGATGTGTTTGCTTCATTTGATACCGTGACTTCATGCAAGGTATGTATAACTTTATTTTCATTTTTGCAAGATAATTTAGAGACTGTACTCTCATCGCTTCTGGATGGACCAGTGGGAACTTCAGGAGATCCTCTTGCTTCAAGCACATGGGATAAGGTATAATAATCATTACTTTGGTCGAATAATCATTGGTTTCTAGCTTCTCAATTTTATATAGGGGATGATACATTTAATTCATTTACTTCTTCATTCAAGATAAGTTGCCGTTCTATTTGGACTGTAAGATAAAGGGAACATACTGCATATATGGAGCTGAGGTCTGAAGAGTGGGGCGAGTGGGAAGGGGTATTTAACAAGTTGTAACCAAAAATGAAAAAATATTGTACGTTGCAACAAACCTCTGTACGTTGCATTTATGTTCATAATGTACTGCTTGGAATTTATGTTCCTCATCTTTGGAAAGAGAGATTGCTTCTCTGTTATGTGCATATTTTTCTGCTTATTATGTGTTGGTTGGCTACTTGTATATAGCTTGCTTTATCTCTGTCTTTCTGATAAAAACTTACTCGATAGGACAAACTAAACAAAAGAATTCATTTAAAGTGTAGCTTATGGGACTCAAATATTAGGATTGTTATGTTATTTTACTTCTAATGTTGAATAAACTAACAATAAATAATGTGCTAGGTTTCAGTATCATACTAATATACTCAGAAATCTGGCCTTTATTTTGTAACTTCAAAAATTTTAGCTTGATTAGGACATTTACTTGTATTGCTGGTTAATGTTCAATGATTGAAGTGTCGTAAAAAAAGGAGTTTTGCTGCGTCTTGCAAAAATAGAGGAACGACAAGCCTTGCCCAAGTCGTTTTGCCATAAATATTTCTGGAATAGGTTGGATTTCAACGAACTTTATTAAGTTACACATGCAGATTTCTTAGTCTAAGTTCTTACTTCAGTGCTCATCATATATCTTACCTGAACAGATATGGAGAGAAGGTAGAGGCAGATTTTGTGCTGTGAAAACTAGTAGAAACCCTGCACCACCAGATCCCGCGGAGCCACAAAACATTGCACATGCTATTGCTAGTTGGGGGTATGCAGTGACAACTGATTTGTTTGTTCATCTATAATTCTATATGTGAACAGGTTCAAATTCACAATCTTGTTTTCATACTTATAAACTGCGTATTATCCACTTTAATTTAAACTAAAACATGTGATGGGGAAATTAAACAAAATATCATCCAAAATTAAGAGGATCTGCTAAGTGCCAACAATATTCCCCCCAATAACCCTATTGAATAGCCAAACAACTCAAAATGCCATACCTGTTATGTGTAGATCTAGTTGATAGTTAAACCACCAACACTAAAAATTAACTCAAATTTTAGATTTCGGTCTTTAATATGATGTGGTCGGTCTCTTTTAGATTCATGTTTTTTTTAAAAAGTTCTATCTTGTGACAGGTGAAAACTGAGTTGGAGGAGCAGTGGGCTAGCGGTGCGGGGCAAGTTTGGGAGAACGACACGTACGATATTGGACATGATCCATCTCTACACACAGCCATTGATCTTAATTACTACAGCACAGTTGAAGAGCTCATTGAGGTGGGACCTGAGCGGTTAAAGGAGCTATACGTCTGAATTCAACTTATTCTTGGTGTAGCTGACTAGCTTATAGCCCTATATTACTTACATTTAAAGCAGGAGCAGCAGAGGCAGTCATATAACTTAAAAACCTTTCTTTTCTTATTAGGAGCTCGGGTTTCCAAATTCGTAGATTAGCTTTACGATCACATGTCGTCAAAATGCCAAAATAATCAACAAGTGTAAAACCTTGTGATGGAAATTTTTAAGTTTTATTTTGTCATTTTCTCCGTTTCTATTTGTTTGACATTTAAAATTGGACCTATGTTTGTATAAGATGAAATCCGTACTTCCTAATCTTTGAACTATCCTATAGGAAAAGTGTGGTACTGTCTTTTTTACAGTTTGTTAAAATTTACAATTTCCCTTATCTGGTAGGCTTCGGCAGCACTAGGACTAAAGACTGGTGGTACTATTCGTCAGCGTGCAGAGAGGCTTTTCCTTACCAAGGTATAAAACATTTCATCGTCATCCATATTCAAGCTCAGTTTTAGTTAAAGTTTACCCAACATATGTAGAAAATGTATTTGCGTAATGTGTGATAAGCACATTTCACAATTTACTTGTTCCATATAAACACTTGTGTTGTGTTTGGGGTGGGTTTTTTTGGTTGATTGCTGTAAACTGTTAAGTTGCATTTTGTTGATTACCAAAAATAAAGAAAACTGTGTGCAACCAGTATCAACTGAAATCGACCAATTTTTCTAAAGAGTTAAAATATGTTGGGGCTGTATTTGGTTAATTTGCTTTGCAATAATTTCTGTGTCAGTGGTTACAAACTGTTTATTTATTTATTTTTGAAAAATCCTATTTCAATTATTTTTCTCTATACATTTTTTTTTAATTTTGTGCATACTGTTCTATATTTAATTTTTAGTGTTGGTGGTTTAACTATCAACTAGATCTACACATAACAGGTTGGTGGTTTTTGAATAGCCGAACAGGGTAAAAAAATGAAAACAAGTATTTGGACTTGATAACTATTTAAATTTCAGAGTAGTGGTCAGGTACTTGTATATTTTTTATTGTGTAGCATTTGTAGATTTGTGCATAATTTTTGTATTTATGTGTTTATTAAACCTAAATCCACTTCCTTTTACACACAAGATACGACTTAATAAAAGACCATGATGAACTGAAATCACAAGATGTAAGTGCGTAACCAATAGTAAGTGGTACATGCTGATTGATAGGTTGATGGACTTATAATTAGTCGGACATAAACATAACTAGGATTCCCATGGTTCATGTTTAGATGGCCATCTGTTTGATGATCCAATATTATGTTACAGGGATACAAACGGTGCCTGAGCAATCGTCAAGTCTAGCTGATGGTCAAGAAAGCCTTGAGGAAGGAGCACAAAGACTGGGGAAAGAGTCAGCCGCTGAGGAAGCCAGTACAACAGTAAGAGATATACAGACGGCACCTAAAAAATCCTTCAAGTCTTGGTGATGGTCATAAAAGCCCTGTGAAAAGATCACACATACCAGGGAAAGATCACACAGACCTATAGTTGGACCTCGAGAACAAACTTTGGAGTGGTTGTGTGATTCTTGGGAATTTGTAAAACTTTAGTATTTTTTCTGGTTGCATCCTTGGCCTATTATTAGTTTGGAGCTTCAATTTTTTGTTGACTTGGTTTGGACAGGTTGATATTATGTATATACAAAGCTGCCATTTCAATTTTTTTATAAAAAAACCGTTGCATTTGACCATATTTAATGTTGCATTAGCATAGTTTTAATGTTGCAATAAAAAAGAATGGCGTTGCTTAAAAAAATATTTAGTGTTGCATTAGACTCAAATAGCGTTGCGTTAGATAGTGGATCCCACTGTTGACATCAGCATGTGGGTACCCATTGCTGATGTGTCATGTGGGCCCCACTGCTGACGTGGCATGTGGGCCCTATTGCTGATGTGGCATGTGGGCCCCAGTGCTGACGTGGCACCTTAGTGGACCCCACTGATGACGTGGCATGCCCCCATTTGTGACGTGGCACTTGTGGGCCCCACTGCTGACATGTCAGCATGCTGACGTGGCACCTTGCTTCCATGTCAGCATGCTGACATGGCTGAAACATCTTATGCAACCCCATGAAGTGTTGCATTTGCATGCTTTTGGTGTTGCATAAGGCCTTTTATGCAATGCTTTTCGAAGTGTTGCAATAGCTTGGAAAAGCGTTGCGTTAGGGGTCTTACGCAACGCCAGTATTGGTAACGCCCCAAAAGCGTTGCGTAAGACCTTACGCAACGTTTTTCAGGCCTTACGCAACTGAAAATGGGGGTTGCGTATGTGCGTTTATGGCGTAGTGGAAAGAGGAAGATCCCTCTTATCCTGGTCGTCCGGAAGGTAGATGAGTGATGAGACCTGATGACCAAAAGTAACGGAGGAAGAGATGGCTGAAACCATAGCAGAGCGTGGTAATTGAACACTGAATTCATCTTCACCAATCCTAAGGCATTTGGATACAAAACCTTCAGTAGTTAAATCCATAACATCCTTGTGCCTCCTTCTGCTCTGCACTACCTCTATAGCCTCTATGTGAGATATGTCTCGATCATCCATCCGGTTGTCAGTTGATGCTACACCCAATGCTTTGTCAATAGTAAATGATGTAGATTGCTTTGCAAGTGATTTCACTTTCGTGTTGGCTCTCATCTGTTCTTTCCTCTTCTCAAGATCAACATTTCGTTCGGACACTGAAAAAGAAAATCAGAAAACAAATTAGTCATGACAACAGTCAGTAAGTCAATAAGGAAGTATGAACATGCAAGAGAACAAAGGAAACAAGAGAGCACAGTAGATAAATAAGAAAGCAAGAGCCGACTCTAAGGTATGTACGAGCGACTCCTTTTACCATGAATTTTAAGTAAGTGACGTTCGTCTACAGCTTCGGACGCTGACATGATGTCATCTTCCGTCCAATCCTCAAGGAGTTTTGCATATTCAACTTTCTCATCGTCCGCCAAGGAGTATTTGGGGATGGGTATTGGTTCAGCCGCCCAGTTGTTAAGCCCATCTAATCCAGGACCAAACAAGTAAACCCACTCCGTGTAAGCGATTCTGTTATTTGAGACGGTATATGTCCATTTTTGTCTTTTCGAACGAAGCCCGATAGCATAAAATCCGGAACATTTCTTTGAGCCGGTTAGATTGAAGTGATGCAAGAATAGTCGGGTGGATAGTTCAACACCTTTAAGTTTACACCTATAGATGAAGGCATTTATCTGGTAAAAACTATTGGGTGCAATCTAGCCGAGAGCCAATCCGGTTTCAAGAACAACCTTTCGGACGAATGGATGAATTGGGACTCGAAGGCCACAAGAGAAGGACGGGTGAGAGATTCCTAACCCGTTAACATCATAATACCTTACCTCGGTATACACCTTATCGTCAGCATCAGGCATCATAACAAAGTACTCATTTGCAAAGTTAAAATCATCACCCATCCTATCAAACTTTTCTGGTTTAATTTTGCTTCATCTATTGAAGCTAGAAAATAGACCAGCATTACCAATTATGTCTTCGTTCAAAACTACAGGATGGCTAGGTCCAACTTCATGTATGGCTGGGGTTGGCACTAAAGCCATGGAAGGATTATCTTTCGTCCGTTTGGAAGTCATCTGCAACAGAGAGTCAAAGTGAGCCCGGGCAAAATACAAAAAATATTTACAATAAAAATATTTGAAGTAATCGCCCGGGGACTTGACACTTCACCTAAGGGATAAGCCCAGAGAATTTCAGGACGATTCCAAGACGAACGGATGGAGTGGATGGGATGCAAGGGCATGAAAATTCGGTCTAAATAATTACTTTAGTTTACTGGACTACAAAGAATCCACACGAGTGACAAAACTTAGTGGAGTTGAACGGATGGGTGAATAAGCAATGGCAAGCAGACAAGGTTGATTATCACTGTTCGAAACCGAGCAAACGAATGAAAGATTGTGAGACATTCATATTACTTAGTGCTATTATTAAATGGACATATGAATACATTTTCTATTTTTTTTCTAGCCTCTCAAGTATGTGTGAACGAAAGCCTAAACCTATACAAACATTGAGCTCGAGTCGGGCGAGTGGGTTTCACAAGTCGGGCGAGCGAACGATGTTGCAAAAAAAAAGTCTCCGTTCATATGTAGTACTGACAGGCAATACATGCTCATAAATAGAAATTTAAAGTATGTATATACACATGTCCTACAGGTTGCCGGAAAATTTACAAGGTTGCCTGAAAATTTACAAGGTTGCCAGGAATCTTTACAAAGCTTGCAGGAAAATTAAAACTAGTGGCTTACGGAGTGATAGATTCAACTCACAAATTCAAAGGTGCATTAATAACCTGCAATACTGGGAATTCAGAAAGTGTAGCTCGTCGAAAAATCAAGAATGCAAAATTTTAAAGTCCTAAATATGAGCAAACTACTTGATGAAAGTAAAAATGGGAACTCACTTGTTAAAACCCAGCAGGTGACGATTCAGATCCAGCAGTTTCTAGTCGAAGAATTTAAATGAAATGCTCGTCAGGTTCAACTCCGGCTATTTGGATCTCGCCTTTCCATTTTTGCCTTTTTGTTGAATGGTGTTAAAAATGAGGTACATCCTTTTATGCAATATATTCTAATAGTAATGCTGCAACTAAAATTGAATTGTCAATAGTACACTTGAGTTGACAACTACATAAAGCAATTGGTTAATATATAATATATTGATATATTGATACAAGCTTTTGATGAAAGTTTGTGATTAATTTAATATGTTATAAATTAAGACCAAAATGCCTTAAGTTGTACTAGTACTCGGGTAGTCAGTTGTGCATGCAGCATGTATGTGCTAATAATATGTACTGGTTGGTTCGCCCGCCATGTACTTCATGTTGAGTATTGAATACAGCAAAAGAATACCGAGGGGGGGTGAATGGATTCTTGAACTTTCCTGGTTCTTGAATCTGTGTAGCAGATAAGTATCTGTGTGTGCAAATGTGTAGGTGCGGATAAGAAATGACACAAAACACAATATCACTTTAATCTAATATATTATTAGATAAAGGTTGCTACAATCTGTGAATACAAATGATAGTATTCTCAGCTTCGTTTTTCTCAGAGAGATATGACTTTCTACAAATAAGGTAGCTGAACAAATTACTTTCTAGTCTGTCTATCCTTTTTGAGTAAGTGTCCAAACGGTTACAGATTTGACTTTGCAAAGCCTGTTCAGATCCCCTTCTTTAGCCCTTTGTCTCTTCTATATCTCTCTAAGCTTCCTTGTAGGCTTTCCAGAGCACGTTACAGATTGTGGTCCATAAAGTGCATTGGCTTGTTGCAGGTTTCAGACTTGTACAATTTTTTCAGTATTTTGTCTCTAAGAATGTATTCGAGAAGTGACTAAGTGATTGATTCGAGAACTAGGATTAGATAACTTTGAGTTCTCGAATACTATATGATTTACATATCGAATCACTTCTCGAATAGTACTTTTCTCCAGGGTTCCTTGAGTTATCGAATAGAACACTTGACTTGTCGAATCCCTGAGATATCGAATAGTTCATTCAACACTTGACTTGTCGAATCCCTGAGATATCGAATAGTTCATTCAGAGTCCTTGAGATATCGAATGGAACTTTGACTTATTGACTCTTTGAGAACTCGAATACCACTTTGACTTGTTGACTTCTTGAGTTCTCGAATAGAGCATTTAGACATTTCGAATCTCTGAGATATCGAATGAGATATCGAATAGTGCATTCAGAGATATCGAACAGTGTCTTCTTAGATATCGAATCTCTGACTTCTCGAATGCTAGACTTCTCGAATAGACAAAAGTACTTCTCGAATTGGTACTTAGGCAAATTCTTCATTTCTTCAAATCCCAACTGTGATTATTTGACAGTCTTTATCTTCTTGCTTGAGGCATGAACCTTGGAACTTCTTTCAAGCATTATTCTTGACTATATAAGTACAGTTACACAACTAGGATTTGATGCCTATTGCAAGTACAAAACAAATAGAAACTCTACAACTAGAGGTTCCCTCAGTTAAGAGATCATGTAAGTAATGCAAAGCATTACAGACAATTAGGCTTGTTATCAGATGTAAACAGGCATGCCTCTGTGACTAACAATCTCCCCCAAATTGTGAGTGAGACCCTTAGTCAAAATTTCATGTCTGATAACAAGCCTAACATACATAAAGATAAAACTTGAAAAGTGCAGGTATGTAGATTGAACACATGAATAAGATTACAAGATGGATAATCTTACAGTATGCTGAAATACTAGCCATTTTCATTTGATTCCATCTCCATTGCTTTGGCCTGTAGATCATCATATGCTTTCTGCTTTCTTTCTTTTTCCTTTCTTGCATTCTCATCCATGACCTTTATGATTTCTGCCAAGGCATCCAATTCTTCAAGCATGATAGAGTCTTTGAAATCTTTAAGTACTGGTTTCAGAATGTTGGCAGGATAGTGACTGAGTAGGTTCATTCTTATATTGACATTGTCTCCATTTCTCCTCCTATATTTCACCACATAGGGATTGAATTGAACTCTACACAATCCTTTTGCCCTTAGCTTTTCTGCTTCAACTTCCAGTCTATCAATCTCCTTCTCCCTTTCTAGCCATTTCTCAAAACACCCCTTTCTTATCTTCTCAGCATAGTCTCTCTTCATTTTCACAAAATCAATCAACTCCAACTTCCATACTCTCTCCACTTTGTCTTCAGAATCCAACAGTGCAATTATTCTTTCTATTTCATATAACTTGCCCCAATTTTGACACTGTCCTTGTTTGAACTTCTTCTCCCTTCCATCAGTATATTTAATCTCAAGGCAGTTGTTCACAATGGCAACATAGTAGATTATTTGAGCTCTTAGATATTGCAGTTGATCTTCATCAAAGTCTTCATCAAGTGGTTGGAGTTTCAGTCCTGGATAGATTGTCAAAGTTCTGGACTTGGGTAGTTTTGGTTTCCTTGCAGCTTGTTTGAATTCGATCCTTTTTACATGGTTGCCTGGCAGTATCATGTGACCTTTGCTTGTAGACCATTGTAGTATTCCATTAGCAGTTTGCTTTTTGAAACACACAGATGGTTTCTTGACTTGAATCTTCTTCTCTTCTTGAGGTGGCAAAATAGTTTCAGAAGCCATAGATGCTGATTTTGCTAGGTCACTACTAACAGTATTCACCCTAGACTTAGAGTCTTGTGTTGTGGTGAGGTTACTATCATCAATGCCTAAGGCTTGCTATTTTCCATTTTTCCTCTCATAGACTTTACCTTGGTCATCATCATCCTTCTTGTTCTTGTTATCCTTCTTCTTCTTCTTATCTTCATCACCCTTATCTCTCATGTGATGTCTTCTCCTCCCATCACTTTTATCTTCAGAGTCATCATCCTTATTTCTCCTAGGTAGAGCCATTTCTGGAATTGCACCAATTGCTATGAAAGATCTGAGGATGTGCAATGCTTCTATTTCTTCAGCATTTCTGACTCCACCTTTCTTCTGTAGTTGATCAGTGATAACAATGATAAATCTGTGATTTCTAGAAGTGAGGTCATTGGGAATGACCAACTGCTCGATGTCTTCAATTTTGGTGCCAGACTGGTAGATGATTGTCCATGGCTTCTTGATTACTTCTGGCAGCCTTGAAGGTTGATCATTCCTTAAGTCATCATACAGACTCTTGTTGTTCTCATTTCTCTTCTCAATTAGCTCAAGTATGGCATCTACCTCAGAGTGTTTTAGGGCTTGAAGACTCTTGTAGGTTAGATGCCATATCTTTGAATTGGATACCATCATTATCTCCTTGAACCATGAGCTATTATTTTCCTGGGTATAACAGTGAGACAGTCAATCTGATCCTTCAGGCTCCTCAGATAAAATTGAGTGTCACTAGCCTGCTCCCTTGAGACTTTCAGAAACTCCAAGAAAGCTTCATCATGATAGACATTTGAATTTGCAACTTCTTGTAGCTTGGCCTCAGTAACCACCTTTACTTCTACAGGCTTGGTACTTTCATATTTAGAGGATGAAGGTTTATCAGATGGCATACTCCCTACAACCACTGTGGTTGTGATGGATTGCTTCTGGCCACCAGGAGTAATGATATGCACAGTTGGTAGAGTAACAACTGGTAGAGTGGTTGGGGGCTCATCAACTTTGGATTTAACTTTCCCTGGCACATTCATAGGTTTTGGAGCCCTTTGGTGACCACCCTCATTTAGCTGTATGCCTTTCTCCTTAGGTTTCTCCCCCTTTGGATTTGAATTCCTCAACCTCTTCTCCCCCCCTTAGGCTTGTTGTCAGGCATAGAGGCTATAGAAGAGACTTTTGGGTTTGAAGAGTCTTCAGGTAGAGGGAGGCCCATATGCTTCAGCATAGCAGACAACATGGATTGTTGATGTAGAAGAACCACAGCTGTGTTGGTGGTTTGAGTGCTCAACTGCTCAGTCAGAGTTGCAACCTTGTCTGTTAAGTGAGCATTGGTTTTTTGAGAGACACCACCTCCTTCTCAAGAGTATCCACTTTAGTGAATAGCTCATTTACCTTGAAACCAGATAAGGATTGGTCTTGCAGTCTCTTCACTTCATACTTTGACATTTCATGTACAGGGACCTCAGTCACGAGTCTGTCTCCATATTGATTTTTGAACATTGTCCTCAGCATGGCATTGGATTCTGTGGTCTGATCAGATAGAGCTTGAAATTTATGCCCCAGACCTGTGACAGCATCTTTGAGAAGAGCCAAACCATTGTCCATCTTGGTACAAGTAGATTTGCATGCTAGAATATCCTTAATTATAGTCTCCAATTTAGGAAATTTGGCCTCAAAAGTCCTCTTTATCTCATTCACCTCTTTGGTTATTGCTGTACACACTTCATGAACTTCAGTTTTTAGCCCATTGCCAAGGTAGTGTGCAGCCTTGAGAATGCCCTTGTAGTTGTCATTTATTGTTTCATAAACCTCACTAGGGGTGAGAGATTTGGCATTGGACCCTAGTGCAGTTATGTATTCTTCCCTGATGTACTGGAGGCCTTCTGAGAGAGAAATATCACATTTTCTTTATAGCCAGGCATCCACATTGCCATCTCTCTCAGTATCTTCCACTATCTTAGCCTTTTGCATCTATACATCATCTCTGTGGCATAAGAGAATAGATTCGTAATCTGGATTTGGGATGTTTGCAGTGAGAAGGTGCTGAGCAATCTTTGTGAACTCAGGGATCTGATCCATAATTAAGCTTTGAAGTGCTTCAACCGTCAATTGATGTGGAACAGACCCTGATCCCGAAGCACTGTCATGTTGCACAGGCTTCAGCCATTGAGACAAGAAGTTAGAGCTAGAGCTAGGCAAGCTAGACTCCTCAATTAAATATGCAACTTCTGTAACCGGATGGAATGACTCTACTACTGTTGTCTCCATAGGAGTGGGATGAGTTCCAATAGTAGTTGACACAGGTACAGAGTCTCTATTAAAGACTAGTGAATCCTCTGTGTTTGTGATGGTGTCATCAGGATATGCCCCAGCTAGCATTCCCTCACCATCTGAATGTGGTTTCTGGGTAGTGAGCACAGTGTCAAGCACCATGTCACTTGAAGTTATTGGCTCATCAAGAGAGAAGAATTCTTGATGATCAAGTCCTTGCTCCTCAATTGCTTGAGTTGCAGGCTGCAAAGAAATTTCAGTTGGAGATTCTGGAAGAGAAGTGTCTTGTGGAATAGATTTTGGCAACTCCCCCTGAGAAATAGAGGGAGTTTCAAATGTGATGTACTCTCCACTCAGTGTTGTGCCAGCCTTATCACTCCCATGTGCTGACTCTGTACAGATTGGTGCATTGGGGAGGATGCTTGATTCTATAGATGCACCCTGTTGGGAGGATACACCTAGTGAACTGTTTGCCCCTATTTTTACAACTTCAGCCATTTGTGTGACTGAAGAGGTGGTTTTAGTTTTCTTCTTCTTTGGCCTGATAAGGGGTGACTCAAGTTCCTCACTTTCTACACCTAATTCCACAGCCAATGCTGCTTCAGATAAGATAGTTAAAGGTGCAGAAGCTATCTCCTTTCTCTTCTTTTTACTAACATCACCCTTTTGAGAGGATGATGCAGTTGGCTCAATGTTTGGTAGAGTGTTTGGCTGAGAGGGTTGGTTAGCAGGCCCTGGGTTAGCATTTTATTCTACTTGCTTGGGCTGTGCTAACTGTGACTTGGAATCAAATATTGGCATGTTGTGGGGGTAAGTCCTAAACAAACTCTCCATATGGGGATTTATGTTAAGTCTTACATCCACATCATTCCTAGTCTCCAAATTACGAAAAATGAGTTTGGTCATGGATTTAGGATAGCCTATTCTATTTCTATATATCCCAGGCAAATCAATCAATTGAGCATTTTTAAAATTAAGTACAGATTGAATAAAGCGAGGGAAGAAAATGTCAGTACCTCTCTTGGTTGTGTTCTTACCAAGTCTCCCATACAACTCTTGGAGAATGATTTGCCCAACATCTATCTTTCTCCCATATGCCAAGGTATAGCCAATTTGCTGCACAGGTGCACTGATTTGGTCAAAACTTGATTTCCTGGCAGTGAAGACTTGAAGGAGAGTTGCAAACGCATAGCTCCATTCCTTTCTTAGATTCTTCATGTTTAACTTTCCAAGATTAATCCCATCTGAGTAGTTGATGAATTCGAAGAATTCTTCAAACTCTGCATTTGTGGCCAGCGTGTCATATGACTCTTGTTGTAGACCCAGTGCTTGATTCATGTCTGCAGTAGTGATAGTGATTTCCTTGTCTTGAATCGTGCAGTAGATTATATATGAAGTTATTGCGCTTTCCAGGGCTACAACTTCCACAATAGTAGTTCCCCAAAACTGTTCCAGGATGTCTAGATACAGAGTTGGGTTGGCAGAGAGTGCATCCTTGATGTATGACTCATACATCCACTTTACAAAGCACTTGAAGTTCGCATTGGGTGCTTCCACATCACTGGTTAGGACGATAAAGTTGGTGTTGAATTTCACGATTGCCATTGATATAGAGAGAAGAGAGAAAAGAGTAAAGGTTGAAGAAGAAATTTAGCTTTTGGCAGTTAGGGTTTCAGAGGTTTTAGGAGTTTAGAGGCTTGAGAAATCGAATGAAATGAACCGAATAGTTGTAGAATTGTATAAGTATGAAGTACTTGAATTGTCGATTAGATATATGTTTTGTATCGACAAGTCAGGCATTCGAGAAGTAGAAAATAACTATTCGATAAGTTAGAAAAGGCTTATTCGATATCTCAAGCAGATGGTAACTCACAGCTGGTAGTTATCCAACTTAGAAATAATTCTAAATTAAATAAAATGTGTTTTTATGAGTGAATTAAAATTTTAGACAAAAATCCAAAATCGGTTGAGATTCAGCGAGAATTCAGCCTTTTCAAATGATTCGAGAACTCAAATATAGTATTCGAGAACTCAGTCATTAGAGAACTCAATTACCATATTCGAGAAGTCAAGAATACCTCTATTCGATATCTCTAAAAGTCTCTATTCGAGAACTCAAGAGTACTCTAATGAGGCTTGTTAGAGATGTCGAATAGTGAACCATTCGAGAAGTCTGACTTATCGAAATATGCTCATCACTCACAAAAATTAATTTTCACTATCTTTTAAAATTTACCAGTCATATTCAATGAAGAATATTCTAGCAAATTAAGCAGTGATTTTCTCAAAATTTCATAGAAATTTCAAGTTAATAAAATATGATTTTTCAACATATGCAACAGATATGAAATATTTATAAATCATATTTTAGCCAACACTTACTCCAAAAATATTGAGAATTTAGATAAAGTAAGTGTTTATTGTTGCAACAATCTAGATGATATATTCACCTAGCCAGAATATGAAGAATTCAGCATTCCAATCTCACTAACCAACCTTGTGAAGGTGGATTCATCTAATGGCTTAGTGAATATGTCAGCTAGTTGTTTATCTGTAGAGACATAATGCAACTCAATGGTACCATTAGTTGCACGTTCTCTAATGAAATGATATCTGATGTCAATGTGCTTTGTTCGATCTAGAATGATTGACAGGATTGGCAACTATAGAGATTGCACTTGTGTTTTCACACATTATTGGAATTCTTTCCAACACAAGTCCATAATCTCTAAGTTGATTTCTAATCCAAAGCACTTGAGCACAGCAACTTCCAGCAGCTATGTATTCAGCCTTAACTGTAGAAGTTGACACAGATTGTTGTTTCTTGCTATACCAAGAGACTAACCTTTGACCAAGAAACTGGCAGCTACCTGAGGTGCTTTTCCTATCCACTCTGCATCCAGTATAATCAGCATCAGAATAACCAACCAGATTGAATCCTGTGTCCTTAGGATACCATAAACCCAAGTTTGGAGTGCCCTTCAGATATCTGAAGATCATTTTTATAGCAATCAAATGTGATTCTTTTGTATTTGATTGAAACCTTGCACACAAACATGTAGCAAACATGATGTCTGGCCTACTTACAGTGAGGTAGAGTAGAGAACCAACCATGACTCTGTAGACTGAGATATCTACTTTCTTGCCTTTAGCATCTTCATCTAATTTAGTTGCAGTGGCCATGGGTGTCTTTGCAGGTGAGCAGTCTTCTAAGTCAAACTTCTTCAATAAATCCTTGATGTACTTGGTTTGACTAATAAAGATACCATCCTTCCTTTGACTGACTTGCAACCCAAGAAAGAATGTCAACTCTCCCATCATACTCATCTCATATCTGCTCTGCATGAGTTTAGAGAATTTCTCACACAGCTTCTCATTTGTAGACCCAAATATGATATCATCCACATAGATCTGAACTAGGATAATATCATGACCATGCTTCTTGTAAAACAGTGTTTTGTCCAATGTGCCTCTAGTGAATTGATTTTCAAGGAGAAATTGTGATAGAGTATCATACCATGCCCTTGGAACCTGCTTAAGTCCATACAATGCCTTAAGCAATCTGTAGACAAATTCTGGGAAGTGTGGATCCTCAAAGCCAGGTGGTTGTTGCACATAAACTTCTTCTTCCAACTTTCCATTCAGAAATGCACTCTTGACATCCATTTGATAAACTTTAAAGTTTGAATGAGCAGCAAATGCCAAGAATATTCTGATGGCTTCCAATCTAGCAATAGGGGCAAATGTCTCATCATAATCAATGCCTTCCTATTGAGAGTATCCTTTTGCAACCAACCTTGCTTTGTTTCTTACTATTACACCATCTTCATCCATCTTATTCTTCAGAACCCATTTTGTTCCAACAATGGTTCTATTCTTTGGTGCAGGTACAAGTTCCCATACTTTGTTTCTTTCAAATTGATTCAGTTCCTCTTGCATGGCAATAATCCAATCTGGATCCAACAGTGCATCATCAAGTTTCTTAGGCTCAACCTGAGATAGAAAACAACCATAGTGGCACTCATTCTGAGTTGCTCTCCTAGTCCTTACTCCTGCACTAGGATCTCCAATAATTTGCTCTGCAGTGTGTGATCTATCCCATTTCCTTGAATGCTCAGTCTGATTTCTCATTCTTGATGTTGCCTGTGAAGTTGCCACTATTCACAGGTATGTCTTGGATGCTTGTTTCTCTACTATTGATTGGCACAAATTCTTCTCTTGTATCATCATTCACTTGAGTTTGTTGAACTTGAGTTTCAACTCCAGTTTCAATCTCTTCATCAGAATCATCTAGATTATCAAACTTTAATGGATCTTTATCTTCATCATTGGCTTCTTCTAATCCAGGTAGTTTGATATCATCAAATGTCACATATGTGCTTTCCATAATTTTCTTTTGACTGATGACATAAACTTTGTATGCAATTCTTTCCATAGAGTAGCCAAGAAAAATTCCTTCAAATGCCTTTGCATCGAATTTTCCAACATATTCTGAATTATTCTTCAATACAAAGCATTTGCTTCCAAAAGTATGAACATACTTTAGACTAGGCTTCTTTCCAGTCATCAAATTGTAAGGTGTCTTTCCAATGTTTTTGTTGATGAGGGTTCTGTTCTGGATATAGCATGCAGTACTCACAGCCTCAGCCCAAAAACATGTAGGCATCTTTGCATCAAGCAACATTATTCTAGCAGCCTCAATTAGAGTTCTATTTTTTCTCTCAACAACTCCATTTTGTTGTGGAGTCCTTGGAGCAGAGAATTATTGACAAATTCCATTCTCTTTGTAGAATGCTTCAAGTATGGCATTTCTGAACTCTGTTCCATTATCACTTCTTAATGCAATCACACTTGCATTGTTGGCCTTTGCTTCCTTGTCAACTCTCTTTATGTGCTCAATGATTACTTGTGAAGCCTCATCTTTTGATGCCAGAAATTCCACCCATGTATACCTTGTAAAGTCATCAACCATCACTAAGGCATAGTTCTTCCTTCCTAGTGACATAATATTGACAGGCCCAAACAAGTCCATACGAATGAGTTGTAGGGGCTTGGTTATTGATGTCATTGTCTTTGACTTGTGGCTTGATCTTTTCATTTTTTCTCTTTGACAAGCCTCACAAACTCCTTCTTGACAGAATTCAAGTGTGGGCATGCCTCTCACTAACTCTCTTTTGACTAGAGAATTAATGGCTTTGAAGTTCAGGTGTGATAATTTCTTGTGCCATAGCCAACACCAAACTGGCAAATTACTAACAGATAAAAAAAGCCATTAGTAACGGATATATCCGTTACTAATTAGTAACGGATATATCCGTTACTGATGGCATTAGTAACGGATACATCCGTTACTAATTAGTAACGGATATATCCGTTACTAATGGGTCAGATATCCGTTACTAATTCTATGTATCCGTTACTAATTAGTAACGAATATATCCGTTACTAATATTAAATATCCGTTACTAATTAGTAACGGATACATAGAATTAGTAACGGATATATCCGTTACTAATGCACATATATCCTTTACTAATTAGTAACGGATATATCCGTTACTAATTCTATGTATCCGTTACTAATTAGTAACAGATATATCTGTTACTAATATTATATATCCGTTACTAATTAGTAATGGATATATAATATTAGTAACGGATATATCTGTTACTAATTAGTAACGGATAGATAGAATTAGTAACAGATATATTCGTTACTAATATTAGTAACGGATATATCCGTTACTAAGGAATAATATATCTGTTACTAATTTAATACTTTTAAAAGATTTATATTATAAAATCACATCAAATAAGCTTATTATTTTTTAATTTTTTTGTGTATATCACTAAAATCATTAGATATTAACAGCCGTACGGTTGGATCGTCGAAAAAAGATTTTAAAAATAGTGTTTTGTGCAATCGGGACGATACTAGTTATCGCGAGTATTGTTTTTTGGAGATTTATATTATAAAATCACATCAAATAAGCTTTTAATTTTTTAATTTTTTGTGCTTATCACTAAAATCATTAGATATTAACAGCCGTACGGTTGGATCATCAAAAAAATATTTTAAAAATATTGTTTTGTGCAATCGGGACGATACTAGTTATCGCGAGTATTGTTTTAATTTTTGGAGATTTATATTATAAAATCACATCAAATAAGCTTGTTATTTTTTAATTTTTTTTGTATATCACTAAAATCATTAGATATTAACAGTCGTACAGTTGGATCGTCTAAAAAAGAATTTAAAAATATTGTTTTGTGCAATCGGGACGATACTAGTTATCGCGAGTATTGTTTTAATTTTTGGAGATTTATATTATAAAATCACATCAAATAAGCTTGTTATTTTTTAATTTTTTTTATATCACTAAAATCATTAGATATTAACAGCCGTACGGTTGGATTGTCGAAAAAAGATTTTAAAAATATGTTTTTGTGCAATCGGGACGATACTAGTTATCGCAAGTATTGTTTTAATTTTTGGAGATTTATATTATAAAATCACATCAAATAAGCTTGTTATTTTTTAATTTTTTTTTGTATATCAATAAAATCATTAGATATTAACAGCCGCATGGTTGGATCGTCGAAAAAAGATTTTAAAAATATTGTTTTGTGCAATCGGGACGATACTAGTTATCGCGAGTATTGTTTTTTGGAGATTTATATTATAAAATCACATCAATTAAGCTTGTAGTTTTTTAATTTTTTGTGCATATCACTAAAATCGTTAGATATTAACAGCCGTACGGTTGGATTGTCGAAAAAAGATTTTAAAAATATTGTTTTTTGCAATCGAGACGATACTAGTTATCGCGAGTATAGTTTTAATTTTTGGAGATTTATATTATAAAATCACATCAAATAAGCTTGTTATTTTTTAATTTTTTTTGTATATCACTAAAATCATTAGATATTAACAGCCGTACGGTTGGATCGTCGAAAAAAGTTTTTTAAAATATTGTTTTGTGCAATCGGGACGATACTAGTTATCGCGAGTATTGTTTTTTGGAGATTTATATTATAAAATCACATCAAATAAGCTTGTAATTTTTTAATTTTTTGTGCATATCACTAAAATCATTAGATATTAACAGTCGTACGGTTGGATCGTCAAAAAAAAGATTTTAAAAATATTGTTTTGTGCAATCGGGACGATACTAGTTATCGCGAGTATTGTTTTTGGAGATTTATATTATAAAATCACATCAAATAAGCTTGTAATTTTTTAATTTTTTGTGCATATCACTAAAATCATTAGATATTAACAGCCGTACGGTTGGATCGTCGAAAAAAGATTTCAATAATATTTTTTTGTGCAATCGGGACGATACTAGTTATCGTGAGTATTGTTTTAATTTTTGGAGATTTATATTATAAAATCACATCAAATAAGCTTGTTATTTTTAAATTTTTTTTGTATATCACTAAAATCATTAGATATTAACAACCGTATGGTTGGATCGTCGAAAAAAGATTTTAAAAATATTGTTTTGTGCAATCGGGATGATACTAGTTATCGCGAGTATTGTTTTAATTTTTGGAGATTTATATTATAAAATCACATCAAATAAGCTTGTTATTTTTTAATTTTTTGTGCATATCACTAAAATCGTTAGATATTAACAGCCGTACGGTTGGATCGTCGAAAAAAGATTTTAAAAATTTTGTTTTATGCAATCGAGACGATACTAGTTATCGCGATCATAGTTTTAATTTTTGGAGATTTATATTATAAAATCACATCAAATAAGCTTGTTATTTTTTAATTTTTGTTGTATATCACTAAAATCATTAGATATTAACAGCCGTACGGTTGGATCGTCGAAAAAAGTTTTTTAAAATATTGTTTTGTGCAATCGGGACGATACTAGTTATCGCGAGTATTGTTTTTTGGAGATTTATATTATAAAATCACATCAAATAAGCTTGTAATTTTTTAATTTTTTGTGCATATCACTAAAATCATTAGATATTAACAGTCGTACGGTTGGATCGTCGAAAAAAGATTTTAAAATTATTGTTTTGTGCAATCGGGACGATACTAGTTATCGCGAGTATTGTTTTTGGAAATTTATATTATAAAATCACATCAAATAAGTTTGTAATTTTTTAATTTTTTGTGCATATCACTAAAATCATTAGAAATTAACAGCCGTACGGTTGGATCGTCGAAAAAAGATTTTAAAAATATTGTTTTGTGCAATCGGGACGATACTAGTTATCGTGAGTATTGTTTTAATTTTTGGAGATTTATATTATAAAATCACATCAAATAAGCTTGTTATTTTTTAATTTTTTTTGTATATCACTAAAATCATTAGATATTAACAGCCGTTCGGTTGGATCGTCGAAAAAAGATTTTAAAAATATTGTTTTGTGCAATCGGGACGATACTAGTTATCGCGAGTATTGTTTTTTGGAGATTTATATTATAAAATCACATCAAATAAGCTTGTAATTTTTTAATTTTTTGTGCATATCACTAAAATCATTAGATATTAACAGCCGTACGGTTGGATCGTCGAAAAAAGATTTTAAAAATATTGTTTTGTGCAATCGGGATGATACTAGTTATCGCGAGTATTTTTTTGGAGATTTATATTATAAAATCACATCAAATAAGCTTGTAATTTTTTAATTTTTTGTATATATCACTAAAATCATTAGATATTAACAATCGTACGTTTTTTAAAAAAAAATAATTACTTTCGATTTTTTTAAAAAAAATTTATTTTCGATTTTTGTAAAAAAATAATTATTTTCGATTTTTTTTAAAAAAATAATAATTTTCGATTTTTGTAAAAAATTAATTATTTTTAAAATTTTTTTTAATTATTTTCGATTTTTTTTAAAAAAAAATTATTTTCGATTTTTTTTAAAAAATAATAATTTTCAATTTTTTTAAAAAAATTAATTATTTTCGATTTTTAGAAAAAAATTAATTATTTTCGTTATTTTAAAAAAATAATTATTTTCGATTTTATTAAAAAATAATTATTTTCGATTTTTTTTAATATTAATAATAATAACGAATTTTTAAAAAATTAAATTTTAAAAAGTATGTAAAATTAAATTAAAACGAATTTTTCAAAAAATTATAATTTTAAACGAATTTATTAAACAAAAAAATGTAAAAGTTCATAGTATAAGGATTGTATTTCTATATATATCACAAATACTCACGTGTCACGGTTGAGGGGGTGTACTACCTCACGGGAGGTCAGGGGTTCGAAACCTTGCTTCAACAAATCTGCCAAAATTGAGGTTGGGTGCCTGTTAATGGTGTACAAGTGGAGCGATGTGATTGGCTGAGAGGTGGGTGCGGCTGTGGTGGCAGCCTCTGATTGGCTGAGAGCTTATTAAATTTTTTTAATATTAGTAACGGATATATCCTTACTAATTTGTAACGGATATATCCGTTACTAATCTATTTGTAACGGATATATCCGTTACTCTGTTAAAAAAAAAAGCAATTGTAACGGGCTATTAGTAACGGATATATCCGTTACTAATGCCAAAAGTAACGGATATATCTGTTAGTAATAGCCCAGTTTAGTGTAGTGCAACAATCTTCATTTGATGCTTTTGAGTAGAAGCAACAAATTTTGTTCTTGTTTGCAGAGTCCATATTGGCTACAAACAGGCTTCCTTTCCTTACTCCAGATAGAGCAAAATCACCAGTCTTCTTGTGGGTGATCAAACATTCATCTTTGTCAAAATTCACCTTGAATCCTCTATCAGTAAACTGACCAACACTTAGCAGATTATGCTTGAGTCCCTTGACTTGTGCTACATCTTCAATGATGACATTTCCAACTTTCAACTTGCCATATCCCAATGTGTTACCCATGCTGTCATCTCCAAAAGCAACCATTGGGCCAGCCTTCTCCTCATACTGTGATAGCATGACCATTGTTGGTTTCGATCATCAATACGCAGCGGAAACAGTAAAATAAAAATCGAAACCAAGCCCCGGATCCATGTATAATATATCGAATAATCATGGTAGATAGAACGTTTACCTTATCGAAGCTTTACGTACAAAGAACGATGGAGATGCAAGCCTCCCACGATTACTGAGCACTCCTCTTCGAAGCCCCCTCTACAGTATCCACACGAACACCTTCAACAACCCTCACGATCTTGTCCGGAAGAGAGGTACTAGCCTCTAATAAAAATATGAGAAATAGGTCTAGGTTTTTAGGTTGTGCGGCTTCTCTGTGTTTTTCACGTACAAAATCCTTCACCCCATATCTTTATATATAGGATAGTGTAAAGCCAAAAAAAACCCATGTCAAAACCTAGCCCATATATGATTTAATTAAATAATAGAATAAAATCCTATTATTTAAATAAATAATAATTAAGTCATACTCAATTATTAATATCATAAAAACATATCTCACATATCTTTGCATTTTATTATAGCTTAATTAAGTCCCACTTAATTAATATAATAAAATCCATCTTTATCATTAATTAATTTAAATTCATAATTTAAATTAATTCTTCCTTTAAATGTTCTATGTGTGTGACCCTATAGGTTATTATTTAATTGGCAATAATTTTATTCTCCAATAAAATTATAAACAATGAGCGGCATCTAGTAATACATCATTGCTACCCAATTAAATAATAATTAAATCGTGATTCGATAAAACCTTTCGTGATTAATGTTTCCGTGTAATATAATCCCTTTAACCAAATATTATAGATTAAAATCGAGACATGTTTATTGTCATCCTCTTCATAATTTAATCCAGGTTTACTTGATCCATGAGTAGACTATTAACAACAAATCATTATTTGAGCACGGCCATGCATTTTATAGTCTCACTCAATCAAGAGGCCAATAATATATCTCCTAATTATAGGAGGGTTAAATACTTTATCTATCATTCATATTTCTCATACGACTCATAATATACCCGATGTCCACTTTTATCATTACCCGGTCAAATGTAACTTTTAATGTAGTCAAAGTATATTAATCCTCGTATAGAAATATAATGATCTCAAGTCAAAGGATCATTACACCATTACCACTGTGAGTAATTCTTATGACTTTATTAAACATGAAGAATCTCACTTTGGGTCTGTCCAGTACCATGTACTCCTACATGTACCTATGTATTGACTTTAGTATCTCCATACTTATAACCAATGAGATGTGGTTATCTGTCAAACAACATACTAGTCTATATATATATATATATATATTATTGTCTTGATATAATAATAATCAACTAGGGACCTTTAAGAATATGATATATTATATAATCTCAAGTTCAAGTCATGTACTTAAACTATACAATATGTATCATGATTCTAAGGACATTTATTATGCTAACAAATATATCGCAGTAATTAAAGCATAATAAATACATTTATTTAATAATCAAATGACATAAGGTTTATTTAAGAAACAATGTATTGCCTCTAGGGCACCTACACTAACAATCTCCCACTTGCACTAGACCCAATCACCCATGTATCTAATACCCATGGAACTAGTGTGACCGTCGTGCTTCTGCTGCGACAGGCCTTTGGTCAGTGGATCTGCAATGTTATCATTTGTATGCACTTTACATATATGTATTTCACCCCTTTCATTAATCTCTCGTATGAGGTGATATCTCCTGAGTATATGTTTGGATCGGGAGTGCGATCTAGGCTCTATAGCCTGTGCGATGGCCCCATTATTATCGCAGTATAGATCAATGGGATCTGCAATCGATGGAACCACTTCCAAATCAGAAACAGCCTCCTTAGCCGCTTCACAAGCTGCAATGTACTCAGCCTCCATTGTAGAATCAGCTACTGTTTCTTGCTTTGAACTCTTCCAGCTTACAGCACCTCCATTTAGACAAAACACAAAACCAGACTGTGATACAGTATCATCCCTGTCTGTTTGGAAACTTGCATCGGTGTAACCTTTTACAACCAGTTTCTCCTCTCCTCCATACACCAAGAATGAATCTTTAGTCCTTTTCAGGTACTTTAGAATATTCTTGACTGCCGTCTAGTGACCTTCACCTGGATTAGACTGGTATCTGCTCGTCATGCTCAAAGCATACGAAACATCTGGGCGAGTACATACCATTGCATACATGATAGATCCAATTGCTAATGCATATGGAACTTTATTCATGTGGTCCTTCTCATCTAATGATTTTGGACACTGGTCTTTAGAGATCGTTATCCCTTGAGACACAGGGACATATCCCCTTTTAGCATTTTGCATACCAAAACGATGCAAAACCTTATCAATGTATGTACTCTGACTTAGACCGATCATCCTTTTAGATCTATCTCTATAGATCCTCATTCCTAGAATGTAGGTTTCCTCTCCTAAGTCTTTCATAGAGAAATTACTCCCTAACCAAGTCTTAACAGCCTTTAGAGAATTTATGTCATTCCCCATTAGTAGTATGTCATCAACATACAGTACCATGAATGCCACATGGCTCCCACTAACCTTCTTGTAAACACAAGGTTCATCCTCGTTTTGAATAAAGCCATACTCCTTGACTGTCATCAAAACGAATATTCCATCTCCTAGAGGCTTGCTTCAATCCGTAAATGGATCGACGTAATTTACATACCTTGCCAACATTCCTTGGATCGACAAACCTTCAGGTTGTGTCATGTACACATCCTCTTCTAGGCTCCCATTAAGGAAAGCTGTTTTGACATCCATTTGCCAGATTTCGTAATCATGGAATGCTGCAATTGCAAGCAAAATCCATATGGACTTGACCATGGCAACTGGTGAGAAAGTTTCATCATAGTCAATACCATGAATTTGTTTGAACCCTTTCGCAACCAGTCTTGCTTTATAGGTCTGAACATTTCCTTCCATGTCAGTTTTCTTCTTAAAAACCCACTTGCACCCTACAGGTTTTACCCCTTCAGGTGGATCAACCAAATCCCAAACTTGGTTTTCGTACATGGAATCCATCTCGGATTTCATGGCTTCAAGCCATCTCTTAGAGTCTGGACTGTTCATAGCATCTTGGTATGTGAGAGGCTCATCTTCATCTATGAGCATCAAATCCCCACATTGAGTCAAAAGAAATCCATATCTCTCTGGCTCATAGCGAATTCTACCAGATCTACGAACAACCTGTGTTTCTTGAGCATTATCCTTATTCTGCTCTTGTTCCATCTCAGGTTCAATGTTATTTTGTGGTTCTTGATCTTCATCGAGATCTATAGTTCTCCCACTGTTTCTTTTGGAAACAAAATCCTTTTTCATGAAGACAGCATCTCGAGCAATGAACACTTTCTGCTCGGAAGGACTATAAAAATAATACGCCTTTGTTTCTTTAGGGTATCCCACAAAATTGCACTCTTCGGATTTAGGTCCAAGCTTGTCAGATACTTGACGTTTTACAAATGCCTTGCATCCCCAAACTTTCATAAAGTTCATGCTTGACTGTTTCTCCTCCCATATCTCATATGGAGTCTTTTGAACCTTCTTAGTTGGAACACGGTTAAGTGTGAAAGCCGCTGTTTCTAGAGCATAACCCCAGAAACTTATTGGAAGATCTGCATGACTCATCATCGATCATACCATGTCCAACAGGGTATGATTTCTCCTCTCTGAAACTCCATTCCATTGAGGTGTACCTGGCGGAGTGAGTTGTGATACAATACCACACTCTTTCAAATACTCTTTAAATTCGGTGATTAAGTATTCACCCCCACGATCGGATCGTAAGATTTTAATACTTGCACCTCCGCCTATTTGCTTCTCTACTTCAGCCTTGTATTCTTTGAATTTTTCAAAAGAATCGGATTTATTCTTCATAAGATACACATATCCATATCTACTGAAGTCATCAGTAAATGTTATGAAGTAGTAGTAGCCTCCTCTAGCCATCACACGCATTGGGCCACATACATCACTATGTATTAGCTCTAAACGTTCAGTGGCCCTTTGACCCTTACCAGTAAAAGGGGCTTTGGTCATCTTACCAAGCAAACAAGATTCGCATTTTTCGTATGATTCAAAATCAAACTTATCCAAGTATCCATCCTTATGTAATTTGGATATGCGTTTCTCATTTATATGGCCTAGACGACAATGCCAGAGGTATGTTTGATTTGAGTCATTAACTTTAAGTCATTTGTTTTATATGTTACAGACAGGATTATCTAAATCAAGAACATATAAACCATTCAATAAATGCGCAACACCATAGGTTAAATCATTCAAAGCAAAAGAGCAACTATTGTTCTTTATTATAAACGAAAAACCTTTCTTGTCCAAACAAGAAACAGAAATAATGTTTCTGCGAATCGCAGGCACGTAAAAACAGTCTTCAAGTTCTAAAACAAGCCTAGAGGGCAAAGATAAATAATAAGTTCCTACGGCTAAAGCAGCAACTCTTGCTCCATTGCCTACTCGTAGGTCCACTTCTCCCTTAGCCAAAGTCCTACTTCTCTACAGTTCCTGAACATTTATACAAATATGAGAAGCACATCCAGTATCCAATACCCAAGATGTAGAAGTAGACAGATTGACTTCTATAACATATATTCCTGAAGTAGAAGCTTGTTGAGCCTTCTTCTTCTTCAGATCCTCCTTCAATCTATCCTTCTCAAGGATTGATCGAACGGATAGAGAGTTTGTGTTGTTTGTCATTATTCAGTATCTACAATGTTAAAAGCACAAAATAAACATTAGATTATATGAGTTATTATTATTATGTTCAAATGATTATGATATATTCATAATATATCTCCCACTATTTTTATCAAATTAATAGCCCTTACTATTAAATCGGGAAGAATATCCCATAAATCTTTCTAGTGAGCCAAGATCCATATTTCGTCATATCCTAAGTCAACCACTGGTAGTCCTTAAAACATGATTATTTAGGTAGACAACAGTTGTCAATTATATCATATATAATTCTTGGATAGTTTGGTGAACAACAATTGTTCTTGTCTATCTAATAGAGTTTGAACCAAACTCTATGCTTCTAAGTTCATAATATTTGAATATAACCGTTTATTTTCACTTATTATGACGACTCAGTTAAGTTAGACCCAATGATACAACGGTCGAATATAACTGCTTATATTCGTCACATCTCACCACGATAGACAGGAGTCCCCTGCCACTGGCAGTCATTCCCCTTATCGATCTAGGATTTAATGAGTGTTCATTCATTGGAAAGCATCCGATTAAAACTTAATATTTTGTTAAGGGGTTTTGAATTAAAATGACCATGATCCCATCATAAAGAGATTCCCAATTTTTCCTTGAATTAAATACTTCAAATCAAAATTCATCAATAGTTTGATTTCCAGGTTGTTGGAGGAGTCACAAGTGGCCTCACTTAATACCCAACTTCCTTACAGGTAAAACCCGTTTTTGACAAAATCTCCCCATATCTAAATAATTGAAAATTCGTATTTAATTCCGTGTTTCATAAACACAGAAATCTCATGATCGTTTATTCATTTTAAAATCTCGAATCGTTACAGATTTTATCTTGTTTAGCATGGCAAGCATGGTATGGGTGACGTATCTAATACATGCATACATCATTAATCTAATTAAAACATGCATACATTTTTCTACTCTACACATGCATCATACACATGCATCATATGTAAAGTGCATCACATAATCTAATATGCTATGGTTATGGCCCAATCCTATGCGATTTTTCCAAGCTAATGGAAAAATCAAGGTCAATCTATGGTGGTAATAACTAATTATTACATGTATCTCTTCCTTAGCTTCCAAAGCTGCCTTGATTGCCTCCAAGCTCCTCTTAAAACATTTTACAAAAGAACTCGAGTTGCATTCGAGATGAAATAATTACAAAAAGAAAAACGACATGCAAGTCGTATTTAATTATTACAAACCATAAATTAAAATTAATAAAATAAATTGAAAACTAGGTCTTGGGGCCATAACCATGCATCATGCTCACATAGCAATTAAAAGCATCACATATTGTATAATCACAATTTTATATAACATAAATTAAATATGATCAAATCATAAATAATAAAATTAACGCACTTTAATTAAATATTAATCTAGTAATCAAAATTACTAATTAATAAAATTTTGTATACTCCAAGGTAAGCATTAACATTTATAATTTAATCTAGCATGCAAAACCTAGCTGGGAATTTTTTTTTTTATTAAAACAGCAGATACGCATTTACAGTATGCGCAAAAGACCTAATCTGTTAATTCAATCAGACACGCATTCTTCGTATGCGCATTAGACTGAAACCCTAGCAGATACGCATACTTAGTATGCGCATCACCTGTACATTCATATTTTCTGCAGTTTTCCAGAAGAACACCAGTTTGATCGTATTCATCATTATGATCGCGATTTTGCATTCCAAACTGTTTTTCAGACCTTATTTACTTATCAGTTACATCACAAACATATATCAAAGATTCTTGAGTGATTAAAATCAAAACCTAGTAGATATATATATATATATATGTAAACACGTATGTATATATACATATGCATGAACTACACTACTGATCTTCAGGGTCGACTGCAACTGGTTTTAGATGTTAGTATCACGATTTAATCCCATTAAAAACATAACCGATCATCTGGACGCAACAAAACCAGTAGATTACTAAGCATGCAGGTCACGTTTTTATGTAGTAGGGTTCTTCGAAAAAATCAGAACTGGTATAGCATAAATCAGATCGTTTACATCATTATAGACCAGATAATGTTACGATTTAATCCTATTATAACATGGCTTAGCAGATGAACACAGCAAAACCAGAAATACCGAAGCATGTAAATCACGTTTTCATGCATTAGAGTTCTTACGGGAAGAAAAAAAAATCCGAACTTATATCATATAACAGATCGTATGCTTCATATATAACCAGATTATCATATTATACAAGCAGCTCTGATACCATTGTTGGTTTCGATCATCAATACGCAGCGGAAACAGTAAAATAAAAATCGAAACCAAGCCCCGGATCCATGTATAATATATCGAATAATCATGGTAGATAGATCGTTTACCTTATCGAAGCTTTACGTACAAAGAACGATGGAGATGCAAGCCTCCCACGATTACTGAGCACTCCTCTTCGAAGCCCCCTCTACAGTATCCACACGAACACCTTCAACAACCCTCACGATCTTGTCCGGAAGAGAGGTACTAGCCTCTAATAAAAATATGAGAAATAGGTCTAGGTTTTTAGGTTGTGCGGCTTCTCTGTGTTTTTCACGTACAAAATCCTTCACCCCATATCTTTATATATAGGATAGTGTAAAGCCAAAAAAAACCCATGTCAAAACCTAGCCCATATATGATTTAATTAAATAATAGAATAAAATCCTATTATTTAAATAAATAATAATTAAGTCATACTCAATTATTAATATCATAAAAACATATCTCACATATCTTTGCATTTTATTATAGCTTAATTAAGTCCCACTTAATTAATATAATAAAATCCATCTTTATCATTAATTAATTTAAATTCATAATTTAAATTAATTCTTCCTTTAAATGTTCTATGTGTGTGACCCTATAGGTTATTATTTAATTGGCAATAATTTTATTCTCCAATAAAATTATAAACAATGAGCGGCATCTAGTAATACATCATTGCTACCCAATTAAATAATAATTAAATCGTGATTCGATAAAACCTTTCGTGATTAATGTTTCCGTGTAATATAATCCCTTTAACCAAATATTATAGATTAAACTCGAGAATTGTTTATTGTCATCCTCTTCATAATTTAATCCAGGTTTACTTGATCCATGAGTAGACTATTAACAACAAATCATTATTTGAGCACGGCCATGCATTTTATAGTCTCACTCAATCAAGAGGCCAATAATATCTCTCCTAATTATAGGAGGGTTAAATCCTTTATCTATCATTCATATTTCTCATACGACTCATAATATACCCGATGTCCACTTTTATCATTACCCGGTCAAAGGTAACTTTTAATGTAGTCAAAGTATATTAATCCTCGTATAGAAATATAATGATCTCAAGTCAAACGATCATTACACCATTACCACTGTGAGTAATTCTTATGACTTTATTAAACATGAAGAATCTCACTTTGGGTCTGTCCAGTACCATGTACTCCTACATGTACCTATGTATTGACTTTAGTATCTCCATACTTATAACCAATGAGATGCGGTTATCTGTCAAACAACATACTAGTCTATATATATATTATTATTGTCCTGATATTATAATAATCAACTAAGGACCTTTAAGAATATGATATATTATATAATCTCAAGTTCAAGTCATGTACTTAAACTATACAATATGTATCATGATTCTAAGGACATTTATTATGCTAACAAATATATCGCAGTAATTAAAGTCATAATAAATACATTTATTTAATAATCAAATGACATAAGGTTTATTTAAGAAACAATGTATTGCCTCTAGGGCACCTACACTAACAGCCATATCACCAATCATATGATTTGAACATCCACTGTCCACAATCCACATGACTTTCTTTTCACTTTCTTTGCCCTGCAAACACAAAGGTATTACTTCTCCTTCGGTACCCAAACAAGGTTGGGTCCATGTGACTTAGAAACAGTTTTATCATAAACAACATGCTTATCAACTTTCTTGATGTTAGTCTTCTTGTCACTGTTAGAAGTCTTAGAACCTGAGGTTTCAGACTTAGGTGACAGAGGTACCTTCCTAGCTTTAGGAGGACTCGAAGACTTTGACCTTGTGTAGTGTGTGTGAGAATTGTGACTGATACAACCATCAATGAATTGTCTTCTCAAATTAAAACAACTAGTCATAACATTCATGTTGCATGGCATACAGTCAAATTTATCACAAAATGGAGCATCTCTATGTCTTAGAGGCACAGAACAATCATAGAAAGGTTTGAGCACACTACCAACAGGTTTCTTGCATGCATGAGTTAAATGATTGGTACTGAAACAATTCTGACAAGTTTTCCTAGGAGCATTAAGCATATAAGCATAGTTGTTATATTTGTTAATCCCTAACTTGCCATTTCTGTTCTGTTTCTTCTTAGTCACTTTCTTCTCAGATTTACTATTCCCAGCTGAAACAAACTTAACAAACTTCTTAGGTCTTGACCTATCACCTACTGGCTCCTTGGCTTTTAACTTGACACTCTCACTCTTAGAGGATGCTTGTTGTTCACTGGATTGTGTCTCATCCTCATCATTCAACATTTGCTTGATGAGTAAGGCATCCTCATCAATTTCAAATGTTGATTCTTTAAAAATTGGAGTCTGAGCCTTTTTCAAAATCTGAGGCACTTCCATCTGAACAACAATGTCATCTTCAATGACAGCATAGCCTTTCCTCTGTTTAAGAGTGTCATAGTCAAGTCCAATTACAGCCTTGGGTTTAGCTTGAATCTTCTCACAGTAGGATTGTACTAGACCAGATGATTTCTTAAAAGTTTTCAGTTTGAATTCATTTTCAGCTAGTTCGTCCCTAAGAGCCTTTTCAACTTGACTAGCACATAGAACCTTATTCTACAGATATTCAACTTCTTTCTTAAGGTTTTCTACTTGCATAGCAGTTAGCTCAAGTTCTTCATTCTTTTTGGTTAATATTTTGTTTCTAGTAGACAATTTAGCAATTTCTTCATTAGCAGCAGTCATACTAATATGAATATTAAACATCTCAACAGATAGTTGTTCAATCATGCATTTATACTCAGAAACAGACATGTCTATAGTAGTGAGAGATGGTACCTGAGAGTCTGATGAAGATTGAAAATGCACACCTAGAGGGGGGTGAATAGGTGTAAATGGCTAACTATGTTTAACTAAAACCGATTTTAAAAATTATCATAAACAGCTTACTGATTTCGTTTTATGCAGAGACAAATGGTATGCTGAATGCACAGATAATCAGTACAGTAAAGTGCAGAAACAGTAAGCTAAATGCAAGCAGTAAGTAAAGAGCAGAAAATAAAGAACACAGAGACTTTTAGCCAGGTTCGACCCCTAACCCCTATGGTCTACGTCCTGGTCCCTTACCAACTTGGTAAGAGAATATATTATTGATCACTGAAATAAAACCAATTACAAGATACAATAATATATCTCCCTTAATACCCAGCTGTTGACAAATGGCGTGCTGAACTCCTGTTTCTGAACTTGCTCTCTAAGCTATACTTCCCAAGTATACTTCTCTAGCAACGATCACCAAACCCTAGTTCCCAAGCCAACTTATCCAACAACTAAACCTTACAAATCGAACAATACAATCAATAGATGAATACAACTCAAACTATGAATTCTTTAAGATATAGCACGTATATGATATATTAAGAGCTCGAGAGAACGAAAGATATAGCAATGAAAAACTGAGTTGTTTGTAATCTTGTGTGCTTGAAAGTTTTCTCTGAATGTTCTCTGGATTGTGTGAAATGAATGAACACAAGAATCAATTTATAAATCTTCACACCAACGTTCAGAAAATCAATCACCAATTTATTCGAACTATTAGAATCAATTTTCAACGTTCAATTGGTTAGAGATTTTACAAACGTTCTTGTGAACGTTAGACAGAGGGTTTGAGAGAAAGAAATCAATGAAAGCTTAACCCTTCTGAACTGTATAGATATAAAACGCGTATAGGAGATTTGAAAGAAAGAAAATCTTTTAAATAAGGAAACTCCTATAAGTTTTATAAAATGATTTAAAGAAAGATATTTAAAAAGATTTGAGCTCTAGAATATATTGTGTACGTATTATATAATAAGTAGTCCTCACAATATATTTCCTGAATTACATCCATGAGAATTTGTCTTTATATAAGTCTTCAGGATTTCTGGCAGTTTGCAAATGGCTTGTTGTTTGTGTCTGTCAGTGCAAATGGCTTGCCAAACTGTCTCTGTTGTAACACCAAATGGCTTGCTGTATATATATACTCTGTAAACTTAATATACCCTGCAAAACCAAGTTAGTACAACCATAACACAATGTTTTATATCAAACTACAAGCAAACAGCTTGCTGAATGTGATCATCAAAACCGTAGGAGTATCAATCTCCCCCTTTTTGATGATTACACAATATTTAGGAGAAATAAGAACTCCCCCTAAATCCCTGCATATTAGTACATTTTGATATAAAACAGATTCAAGATAAACAAGCCTCAAATCTAAACCGAATATCTTGACCAAACAAGCAAATAAATTCTCCTAAATTTCTCCTCCTTAATCAATCAAAAAATTCAACAAACTGAATATTAGTCCAGGTCTGGAATAAGCATAGAGAAATAAAATCAACAAAATCAAATCATGGTAATGGCATATAAACTGTTCAGATACAAATGGTAAGCCAACGTTACCCATTCTGTGCTTGTCAGCTTGCTGACTACACAGTACACATGCCAAGCTCCATTCGTATGGCTGCAAATCTTTCTTCAGCTAATGGCTTTGTGAAAATATCTGCAAGTTGAACTTCAGTTGAGACAAATACCAACTCAATCTTCCCTTTTGCTGCATTATCTCTCAAGAAATGATGACGAACGTCGATATGCTTTGTTCTTGAGTGATTCACAGGATTCTTGGAGATATTGATAGCACTCGTGTTGTCACAATATATTGGAATCTTGCCACACTTGATATTAAAATCCCTTAGAGTTTGAATCATCCATAAAATCTGAGAACAATAGCTACCAGCTGCTAGATATTCTCCTTCAGCCGTGGATAAAGCAACAGAAGCTTGCTTTTTGCATTGCCAAGAAACCAAGCTTTGTCCAAGGAATGCACAAACACCACTTGTACTCTTTCTATCAGTTTAAGACCCTGCATAATCTGCATCACTATACCCAACAAGATCAAAAGTATTTGTGATAGGATAGAACAAACCAAGATTGATAGAACCACTTAAATATCTAAATATTCTTTTAATCGCATTTAAGTGAGACTCTTTAGGGTTGGATTGAAACCTTGCACAAACACATACACTATACATGATATTAGGTCTTGAGGCAGTTAAATATAATAAACTTCCAATCATACCTCTATACCGTTTGACATCCACATTCTTACCATTCTCATCTGCAAACAGCTTGCTGTTTTGAGTCATAAGAGTTGTTTTTGCTTTGACATCTTCATAACCAAATCTTTTGAGCAGATTCTTTGTATACTTGGATTGATGCACATAAATACCATCATTGGTTTGCTTGATTTGAAGACCCAAGAAATAATTGAGTTCCCCCATCATGCTCATGTCAAATTCATTGTACATGCACTTAGAAAACCACTCACACATAGATTCATTAGTAGCACCAAATACAATATCATCCACATATATTTGTACAACAAGAATATCTTTACCATTTTGCTTTGTAAATAATGTTGGATCGATATTACCTCGAGTAAATCCATTTTTGAGAAGAAACTTACTAAGCTCTCATACCACGCTCTAGGGGCCTGCCTTAAACCATATAATGCCTTCTTGAGCTTGTAAACATAGTCATGAAACTTCTCATGTTCGAATCCAGGAGGCTGTTTGACATAGACTTCCTCATCCAGCACGCCATTTAGAAATGCACTTTTTACGTCCATTTGATATAACTTGAATTTCTTGTAGCATGCATAGGCAAGAAGCATTCTGATTGATTCTAAACGAGCTACAGGTGCATATGTTTCTTCAAAATCAATTCCTTCTTGTTGATTATAGCCTTGAGCCACGAGCCTTGCCTTATTTCGAGTAACTGTTCCAAATTCATCCACTTTATTCTTGAACACCCATTTGGTTCCTATGATAGAAGCATCTTCTGGTGGCTTTACAAGTTCCTAAACATCACATCTCTCGAATTGGTTGAGTTCCTCTTGCATTGCCATGATCCAATTTTCATCTTCTAGTGCTTCCTTGATATTTTTGGGTTCTTCTTGAGCTAAAAAGGCAGCATAAGCACAAAAGTTTGCTTTTCCTCTCCTTGTTGTGATTCCATCTGAGATATTTCCAATGACAAGTTCTGGAGGATGATTTTTTACTGTCCTTGTAGCCTTTGGTAGAGAATGTTGAGCAATTTCTTCATGTGAAGTTAATCTGACCACTTCAGCTTGCTGATTTGCAGTTCCAGCTTGCTGTTTTCCATTCTCAGTAGTGTTGTTGGCTTGCTGACTTCCAGTTTCAGCAGAATTGTTGGCTTGCTGATTTCCAGTAACTTGATGTTGTATATTATCAGCTTCACCTGCAAATTCTTCCTCGTCTCTTGGCAGATCATTGTTAGGTTCTTGAAAAGTAACATCAATAGATTCTTCAACTATATGTTTATTTAAGTTATAAACTCTATATGCTCTACTAGTTAAAGAATAGCCAAGAAAAATAGCCTCATAAGATTTAGCATCGAATTTACCATCATTATCAATTGTCTTGAGCACAAAACACTTTGAGCCAAAGATTTTGAAGTAACTAATGTTTGGCTTCTTTTTCCTCAACAATTCATACGGAGTTTTGTTCAAAATAGGCCTGATTATGACTTTGTTCAACAAATAGCACGCTGTATTCACTGCTTCTGCCCAAAAACTTCTAGGCAGCTTGCTTTTTGCAATAGAGTCCTTGCTGTTTCTTGTAGTGACCTGTTCTTCCTTTCTACCACTCCGTTTTGCTGTGGAGTCCTTGGTGCAGAAAATTCATGTGTAATTCTTCTTTTTTCACAATAATCAACGAAGTCTTTGTTGAGAAATTCACCTCCTCTATCACTCCTTATACCTACAAGTCTTATATTCAACTTGTTCTCAAGTAATTTGATTAGCTTCTTAAACTCATCAAAAGCACAATCTTTAGTACGAAGAAATAATACCCATGTAAATCTAGAATAATCATCTACAATCACAAAACCATATTGTTTACCTCTAATACTCTTGTAAGCTTCTGGACCAAATAAGTCCAAATGCAGAAGCTCTAAGGGTTTAGAAGTAGATACCATTTTCTTTGATTTGTGAGTACTTCGAAGCTATTTTCCCAATTGGCAAGCTGAACATACTTCTGTTTTGACATACTTTAGTTTGGGCAGCCCTCTCACTAGTTTCTTGCTTGATAACTTTCTGAGCAAATCCATGTGTGCATGACCCAATCTTCTATGCCAAATATATGGATCATTATCCATTGCAGCCAAACAACATGCTGTTTCCTGCATATCAAAGTCTAATACATATATATTTCCTTCCCTTCTAGCAACTAGGGGGAATTTGTTAGTACCAATAGTAATAATAGCTTTATCAAAGCCTAATTCAACATGATGTCCATCATCAAATAATTGAGTAACACTCAGCAAATTATAAGAAAGACCTTTAACATATTGAACTTTATCAATTGCAATATTACTATTACCAATAGAACCGGTACCAAGGATTTGAAGAGTTTTGCTATTTCCAATTGTCACTCTTCCACCCTTTTTCATTTTGAGATTCATAAACTGAGATTTGTCTCCACACATATGTCTTGTGCATCCACTATCCAAGATCCATTGCTTTGACTTGACCTTAGCAGCAAGGCACATCTACAAAACAAACAAAAATAACTCAATGTTTTGGTACCCATATAGGTTTGGGTCCAGGTTGGTTAGTAGCAAGAATATATAAAGCATTTAAATCAGATTTCTTGATCCACATTTGGACCACTTTTGGGGACTGATCATTATGTTGGTAAGCTGTTTGTCTTCTGCCAGAAGCATTCTGGCATGCTGTTTGTCTCCTGTCTGGTGCATTCTGGTATGCTATTTTCTATCTGACTGATCCATTTTGGTATGCTGTTTTCGTCTTATGATATACTCGAACCACACAATTCTTTTCCAGATGTCCTTTTCCACCACATTTGTTGCATGTCTTCCAAGGCATAACATAATTGTAGGGAATGCCATTCCTTCCATCATATTTGAGCACCTTATCTTTCTTGTTGAAGTTTAGACCAACACCTTCTCTAACCAAAGGTACATTTGCCTTCTTCATCATTGTTTTTAAAGTGTCTTCACCTTGAACAAAAGTTTCCATGCCCTTCTTGAGATCTTTAACTTCTGTTTCTAGGAGGGTGATCACTTCAGCTTGCTGTTTGATGAGTTCAGCTTGCTGGACTCTCTTTTCAGCAGTTTTTGAGGATTCGGCTTGACTAGATTCCTTCATTTTGTATGATTCCAATGCTTTAGCTTTAGTTTTGACATCAGACCTTAGCTCTTTGATTTCTTCAATCAAGGTCTTGTTTCTCTTTTCAAGTAACTTGACATTAGCCTCTAAATGTCTGTTCTTAGTATTTAGTTCCTTGATCTCTGTAGCTTTACTGAATGAAGTTGAATTCCATTCTTCCATTTTTGGCAACAGATCTTTTACCATTTTGGATAAATAGGCATTCTTATCAGTCAGCTTGTTGATTTCAGCCTTTAGTGCCATGTGTTCTTCAATTGTAACACTATTTTGTTCCTGCATGGTTAGTGAATCTAACAATGTATCATCTGAAGAAATGTAATCATTAGAAGAGTTTACCTCACTAGAATCCTCTTCAGAATCAGTTTCAGCATACACTCCTTCTGAATTTCCTTGAGTAGATTCATCTTCAATTCCAACAAGTGCTAAGTTCACCATTTCTTCACTTGAGTCATCACTGGAATCTGAATCATCATCACTCCAAGTCAGTAGAGCCTTTGATTTCTTCTTATCCTTGAAAACAGTAGGCTGTTTTGACTTCAGTTTGTAGCAGTTCCTTTTATAATGACCTGGCTTGCCACATTCGAAACAAGTTTCCTCCTTAGAGTCTTTTGAGCCTTTCTTGTTGTTGTAGTAGCCACCTCTTTCCCTTTTCATCATATTCTTCTTTTCTATCAGCCTCTTGATCTTCTTTGAAATAAGTGCAAGTTCCTCATCTGAATCAGATTCATTATTAGAGTCAATTGGCTTGCTATTTTTAGAATGGAGAGCCATATTCTTCATCTTTTCTGTTGGAGCTTTAACACTTGAACTTCCCACCTGATTTCCATTTATCCTGCTTTCAAATTGCTCTAGCTCAGCAAATACAGCCAAGTGATCCATAGTATCAATAAGTGGTGAGGATTCCAAGGTAGTAACTTTGGCTTCGTAGATAAATGGTACTGCACTTAAGACCTTCATATTGATTTCATCTTGTGGTATAGATTTTCCAAGCCTCTTTAGTGAGTTAATAGTAACTTGAAACCGTGCTTGACTATCCTTGATAGTTTCACCTTCATTAAGCTTGAAGTTTCCAAAGTCATTCATTAGCTTGCTAAGTTTCACCTTCTTTAGAGATTTCGAACCTTCATGGTAAGTCTCCAAAGCATCCCACATTTCTTTTGCTGATTTGAGTGAAGATACTTTATCATATTCAGCCTGGTTCAAACCATTCATAACAGAACTCCTAGCCTTTCCATTGTAGCCAAGTTTGATTAATTCGTCCGGAGTGAGATCATCAACATCCTTTGGCTTGCCATCCTTATCAAGAAAGACATATGGACCTTTTTGCACAACTCTCAGAACCAATGGATCTCTGGATAAGTGAGTTTCCATGCTGCTTTTCCACCAGTAGTAGTTGTGTGTGCCATGAAGAAGTGGAGGCCTAAAATCAGATTTTCCTTCGGGATAGTTTTCAGCCATTATGATCGAATACTTTCCTGTTACAGAATTGTTAGTATACCAAAGCTCTGATACCAAATGAAAATGCACACCTAGAGGGGGGTGATTAGGTGTAAATGGCTAACTATGTTTAACTAAAACCGATTTTAAAAATTACCATAAACAGCTTACTGATTTCGTTTTATGTAGAGACAAATGGTATGCTGAATGCACAGATAATCAGTACAGTAAAGTGCAGAAACAGTAAGCTAAATGCAAGCAGTAAGTAAAGAGCAGAAAATAAAGAACACAGTGTAACATCCCCAAATCCGGGGTCTGGGATTTAGAGTAGTCATGATCCATTTACTCCTTGTCTTACCTGTATTACTCACACTGCACATATTTCAATGGCTTATGACCCCACAATATATATCTCTCTCACACACACACACAGGTTAGAGTCTCAGAAACGATACTATACAACAACTGCGGAATAAACAACTTTTATTACAATACCCAATTGTCTTACAAAATCTGTTATTGAAACAATATATAGGAAATGTTACAATTCCAACTCTGACTTCTGATGATTACAATCTTCTCCTACTATTCATATCTACACATAATTTAAATGCAGCCAGCTGCAGCTTGATCCGACTGGTTCGTACTACTCTTCGGGATCACTGGTGCCCATGACATCCTGCTTCACTGCTCTATAATATATATAAAACAATAGCAAGAGTGAGCAAATAGCTCAGCAAGGTATTGAAAACATGGCATAACTCTGCCTATGACTTAACCCAGAATAAGGCGGGTATAAGACAATAATTGTCAAAATATCTCTTTACCGAAAGTATTTCCTTATCAGAATATATTCCAAAAGCAGTACTATTGTAGTACTCCAAATATCATTTCATAATATCTCTGCAAACTTTTATTATACTATTGAACCAAGTTCTAGTATATTATAAAAGGATGAGGTTTCAAAGTAAACCAATATAATCTTTCTGTAGGAAAGAAATATCTGCTATATAAGTATAAGCAGAGTATCAACATATAACTTAAAAGATGAAGTTATAAGGTGATTCAATATAAACAACCCCCTTACCATAACCCCGGTTATGTAAGGTAACCACAGAGTCATATAAAAGATGATGTTACAAGGTAACTCAAAATATATCTTTCTTAGAAATATCTGCTATGCCAGAATAAGCAAGATATCATCAATTTTCATAATAGAGGAACTTGCAGGAAGAATATTGCAATTCCAGTTCAAACACTTTAAAACCCTGCCAACAATGATAATGTTGCAGATAATTTCCCAATTTGGAAGATGAACTAATACGGGAGCTTGCCGCGCCAGGAGCCACAACATTTACGATGATCAGTCGCATGTCATGCTCCCCATCATTTGTTCTCTACATGTAGAAGGAAGCACCGATGGATCGCCCGCCCTCTGGAACCCCCCGGCCAACGGTTGGGCCATTGCTGGACCGGTGCCACTCGGCCACTTACGCGTCTCCTAGTTCAATAACATCCATGACTCCGAAACATAAAGTTCGTCCCCCTTTCCCCAAGTATAATACTTGTTGATAAGACTCCACAAAGTAGTCGTATCTAGTTGGAAAGAAAGATTCACCAATATTTCCCAAGCTGATGCTTGTTAATGGATATAAACTTGTTCCATCAATCTTACCCCTCGAGTGTTGAGGAGGTAACCAAAAAGACTCATATTCATATTTGAAAAGAATCAAGATGTGAGTGACCAGATAGTTTAGCAAGTATATGATCGGGCAGTCAAATAAATAACATCTCTCAAGTGAGGTCCCCTTATATATTTTTGGAAGTTGAGCGAGTATTTAAATCTTCTTATAAGACAGATTTAAATGAAAACAGAGTTTTGGGAATCTCCTCTTGATAAAAATAGTCGTAAAATACTCCAAAATATTTTACATAATATTTGAAGGTGAAGGATGATCTTTGAATAATATAAATCATTATAAAAAGACTTCAAAATAATTTAATTAAATATTCCAAGAATATTTATTAAGTCAATAATAATTATGGAATATTATTAAATCATAATATTGCTCGTAAGTAATCCTCGAATGATGATGAAGTAACAAAAAGAACCGCTTTGATGAATAGCAACCAAGTTGCGAGGGAAAAGAGTAATATCAACAGATTTATGACCGGGCAGTCAAATAAAATAAATAACAGCTCTCGAGTACAGCTCCCTTATATTTGAAAGTTCTGAGCGAGTGTTTAAGTCTTCCTATAAGATAGACCTTAAACGGAAAATAGAGTTTTGAGAACCTTTCCTCGATAAAATAAACATAATAAGACTCAGAAATATTTTACATGATATTTCAAGATCAGAATAATATTTGAATAAGATAAATCATTTTTAAAATTATTCAATATCTAGATCAGAAAAGAATGCCCAAGATATATAAAAAAAATATCTCGACTCCCGGTCTATGGATGGAGAATAAAAATCATACGCCCGACACTAAGGGCATTTGCAAAAACCCGGCTTATAACTAATATCCCATATCTAGTTGATAAGCCAAATATCAATCATATCCAAATAATAACCTTCGAATGAGGTAATATTCAAATAACATTTCTCGAATCATTTCTGAGTAATTAATACTTTCTGAAAATATAAATAATGATTATTAATATTATTCCTCAATTCAGATAATAACCTGTCGTTGGAATCCTTCCGGGTTTCCACGACTATCCTTATATGTCAGAATACCAACTCCCGGTCTAGAATCAAAACAATAAACATGCTCTTATCTATAGAGCCACAAGGTATACCGGTTTATAAATACTTTACCTCAAAGCTCGTACATAAACCGAAAGTCAAATTTACGCTATAAGTATATATCGTAAAACTATGCAATTCAATATATGCCAAAAGCAGTATTATACAACAATACTTCAAAGTATCGAAATAGGAAACTTGCCTGATGCTCGAGAAGTGGTAGGGCTCGTGACAATGTCAAACAATCTAGACAAAGTCAAAAGAAAACGTACGATTAATCCCCTAGATGATTCACTTATAATTCAATGCTTAAACAAGTAAGCAATACACAACGAAGGCGTTACTAGCTCTCTTTAGGCTCGTACTATGTCCATGTCAATCGACAAATACTTAAGTCGAAGATTTGTTTTAGAATTCGGATCTCATTCGCCCGCTTAACTAAGCGGTTTACAAAGTTATAATCGAGTGCTCCTTTAAGGGGTTCCTTCGCACTTAACCTTGATTCAAACATTTTTATAAAATCTAAAAATAATCTTTTTGACAAGAGGTCTTCTCTCATATCTTTATTATGACATTTAGTATTTAATTACCAAGATTCGAAGCCGAATTTATCACTTTAAAGGGGTTCAATTGAAGTTACGAATCCATACGTACGTTTACGAACTGCTTTTACGAATTTTACGATTTCTCCTAAACCGTAAGTCCGAATGCTACGATTCTCATGTCAAAATGATCCTCGTAACATGAGTCAACTATTCATGGCAGGAGATGCTACTGGTCAGTTGGTCTCTTAGCACGAAAATGGCATACAAATTATGGTATTGTAAAATCGGGCATTATAACGGCTATGTTTACACGTTTTCCAAAATTTTTGCATCACCACGATTCAATCAAGAACTACACCCCATCCATTCTATCATATGAACACATCATTACAAGTCTAACAATATCACATAATCACCATCTCATGGATCATCATCCAACTAATCAACAACCATCAACTAAAATCATAGATCTTAACATACATAACCTACTAACACTAAAATCATCCATAAAAACATATAATACTCAAAGTAGCTCTAGGGTTTATGAACTTTATACCTTCCTTTGAAGTATGCAACACTTAACAAGCCTTGCTTGATCCTTGTAATACCTTAACCAAGCTCTAGATCAACCAAAGATTCAAGAAAACAAAGTTAGTTTCTAAGATTCACTATTCATCGTCAATCTTGTAAAAATCATATAAAATCGAAAACTAAGAGTTTGGTTCTAAAATTTTTACCACACCTTCTACTCTTCAAGGGCTTTCTTTTGAGCTATAGAACACAAGAATCCAACCATGGGAGCTAGGGTTTTGAGCCCCATCTTGCTACTGTTCAGAACCTGGACAGTTTTGGTCCTCCAACTTTAAGCATGGATTTGACTAGGCTATACTACTTGGATTTCCATGAAATTTGGAACGAATCTTGCCCATGGAGTGGAGAAGCTATGGTCAAAATTTTGTGATTTTGTCATGGATAGAAATGGAGATATGAATTTTTTTCTTAAGCCTGGTTCTGCTGGGCAGTTTTGGAGAGATTGTGTTTGCTTGCTTTATCTCTTGAATTATTGTTGTATAATGCATATCTATTTTCTTTACATCAGATCTCATCTTGTCTAAGGTGTATTATTGAGTAAATATCTCATAAAGTGGCTTTATGAAAGTGCTTTGGTCATGCATTGCATCATCTTCCACTAACCAATCTTGTGAGATAAGCTTAACACATGTATTGTATCTATATCTTTGGATGCATCTCTTTTATGGGTGTGTTGTCAAGCTCTCATTGGTGTCACTTGTCATAATTTGGTTGCCCCTTGATTGTTTATATGTTTCTTTGTCCGGTTGTTGCTCAATTTCGTTGATCGTTAGAAGAATAACCAAGCGATTTTACCGCTAGGGTTTACCGGGAAATTCTTCGGTATAAATAATACCTTCCTCAATCCTTAATATAATCCTCGTGATGATCATGTAGGATATTTAATCTTGATATGAACTTAATCCGTAATCTAGGATTCGTTCGCTTTATTGATCAATCTCGTTATAATGTTTTAGTGGTTTCTAGAACGCTTGTTTCACTATCTCAGTGGTTTTCGTTCTAATTTCTAAAATCAAATATAATAAAATTCCAAAATATTAACTCTTCAATTTCTCAAATTGAATATCTCATTTCTCGAATATAATAATATATAATTCACTGCTCAGTCAAATATTACACCAAAAATTAAAATAGGAATTTCTGAATTCCGATCGTCTCTACATTCACTTATTTCCTCCGCGTATTACTAATATGACTTCGAAACATCCATATCACGTCCCGTACATAGGGTGGCGTGAAAAGTTTTCCAACTTACAAAATCATTATTCATCCACCGAATTACTATGCACGTACGGGAAATACTATGCACGTATGGAAAATACTATACCATCCTCATTTCCCTTCTCGGGGCTCATTAGCTCATTTCTTGGACGATAGATTATTCTTTTCTATATCGTCAACCTTTGAATTACTCTATTCTGACCATACATATACGAATCGGGATCATTATCCATAGCAATATCCATTCACTACAATCATTGTTCTTTGGAATCACCATTCATTAATGCTCTTTAACCACAATAAGAAAAGTTTTAATTCTACCCAAAATTCGGGTTATTATACACAGAGACTTTTAGCCAGGTTCGACCCCTAACCCCTATGGTCTACGTCCTGGTCCCTTACCAACTTGGTAAGAGAATATATTATTGATCACTGAAATAAAACCAATTACAAGATACAATAATATATCTCCCTTAATACCCAGCTGTTGACAAATGGCGTGCTAAACTCCTGTTTCTGAACTTGCTCTCTAAGCTATACTTCCCAAGTATACTTCTCTAGCAACGATCACCAAACCCTAGTTCCCAAGCCAACTTGTCCAACAACTAAACCTTACAAATCGAACAATACAATCAATAGATGAATACAACTCAAACTATGAACTCTTTAAGATATAGCACGTATATGATATATTAAGAGCTCGAGAGAACGAAAGATATAGCAATGAAAAACCGAGTTGTTTGTAATCTTGTGTGCTTGAAAGCTTTCTCTGAATGTTCTCTGGATTGTGTGAAACGAATGAACACAAGAATCAGTTTATAAATCTTCACACCAACGTTCAGAAAATCAATCACCAATTTATTCGAACTATTAGAATCAATTTTCAACGTTCAATTGGTTAGAGATTTTACAAACGTTCTTGTGAACGTTAGACAGAGGGTTTGAGAGAAAGAAATCGATGAAAGCTTAACCCTTCTGAACTGTATAGATATAAAACGCGTATAGGAGATTTGAAAGAAAGAAAATCTTTTAAATAAGGAAACTCCTATAAGTTTTATAAAATGAGTTAAAGAAAGATATTTAAAAAGATTTGAGCTCTAGAATATATTGTGTACGTATTATATAATAAGTAGTCCTCACAATATATTTCCTGAATTACATCCATGAGAATTTGTCTTTATATAAGTCTTCAGGATTTCTGGCAATTTGCAAATGGCTTGTTGTTTGTGTCTGTCAGTGCAAATGGCTTGCCAAACTGTCTCTGTTGTAACACCAAATGGCTTGCTGTATATATATTCTCTGTAAACTTAATATACACAGCACAACCAAGTTAGTACAACCATAACACAATGTTTTATATCAAACTACAAGCAAATAGCTTGCTGAATGTGATCATCAAAACCATAGGAGTATCAAAGATGTGTCATCCTTGGAATTGGCCATCAAGGCATAGTTACAAAATTCCTGCTCTTCTCCATCACTGTCAGAATCATCCCAGCACTTCCCTTCAGCTATGTAGGCCTTACCTTGTGTCTGCTTTTTTAGAAGGGCCTCATACTTAGCTTCGAGCTCAAGATACTCTCTATCCTTCTTTTTAGGATTCTTGCTTTCACTGGCAAAATGCCCTAGGTCATTGCATCTATAACAGCTTATAGATGACCTATCCACATGGCTGGTTTTGAACTTATTCTTGTTTGGTTTCACAGGTGCCTTGCTCTTGTTGAATGAATGGTTTTGGGTTTTAGGTTTGAAGGGTTGATTCCTCTTGAATCTGATGTATGGAAATTTTCTGGCCATGAAAGCATATGAAGTATTTTCCATCCCATCTAGTTCTTCAAGAGTGTAAAACTCTTCTTCCTCATTCTCCTCAACTGGTTCACTAACCTCAGCTTCAGTTTCTTCATCATCTACTATCTTCTCTATCCTCGGTTGGCTTGTAGATGCTTCTAGGTCTTGAATATATTTGTTGACAATCAAGGCACATGATGTGTTTATCATTCTGCCTTGGTTGGCTTGGATAGCCCTTTTCTGAAGCAACTCAAGCTCATGAGTTTTTAAAACCCCATAGAGCACATCGTATGTAACTTTGTTCAAATATCTTTCCCTTAGAGAAATGACCCTTTGCTCTAGATGATTTGGTGAAGATAGCAGAAACTTCATGTTCAACTCCTTTGTGCTGTAAACCTTGTCATTCTATGTTATTGGGTCAAAAAATTAATTTACAAAAATAAATTATGTTAAAGTCGATTACTAGTTATATCACTACTAACTAAAAAATTATTTATTTTTCATTTTTAAAATAAAAAATAGTTATATAAACAATTACAATTATTTATCAATTATATGTAAAATTATGAATGATATCGGCATGATGCCCGACAATATAAATCCCAAAATAAACAATTAAATCATTAGAACTAATAAAATCAAATTAATATGAATAAAAAATCTTGAATACATACTTCAAGTACACAAAAAAATCAATTTTGTCACAAAAGTAAATGAATATCGGGTCATCATTTTTATTATATTAAATGGAAATAATGTATATTATTTTATTTTTATTTTTTGTCAAACCATTTTAACTTGCAAGGCTAATTACGGATAAGGATTAACATGAAAATTTCAAATCGCAAATATTTACTAGATTCTCTTAATATAATCCATTCAAATCAACAAAAATAAAATTTTAATCAAATTAGTAGGAATAAAAATGTGATAATATCTACTTCAAAGAATACAATCCATCTAGCATCCAATTCAAAACATAAATTAATATAATCCATAAATTACAAATTCTGCATTTATTACAATTATTATTAAACGTGTCAAAACTTCTACTATATATATGTGAAGCCAAGTGACCAACATTTTCATCTTGCAACAATTTCATTCTTAATATACATACACATACTACTATAGTGAAGCAACTTTTCTTATCAAATATGAAGCCACAAACAATAAGCCTCATAGTGATATTCTTGTCTCTAATTTTTGTGTCTAGTGTTTTAGGTGCAAGACAAGTACCAGGTTCATCATGCCACACAGCTGAAGATTGTGAAGGCAAGTGTCCATTTGGGGTTATAGCCTTTTGCTCTGGTCAAAAGTGTTATTGCAATTATGTACAAGAACAGAAAGGAACAATAGCTTCCGCACCTAAAAATGCCATTGTTGTATGATGATTATTATTGTATCATCAATTATTGTTTATTATCTTTATGAAAATGAATCATGTTTCTTTCTCTGTCTTGCAAACTAGTAGTGTGTGCGAGCAATAGGAAATTGTGTGCCAATTTTTAAGCTGAAACATACAAATTGTTTACAATAGAGACTCGATAAAAAATTTAATCTTGAGATTGCATTCATGTTTAATATAGATGTAATCGAATCCAAATAAATTTTATAATAAAGCCAAATATTGAAATTTTGGTAAATATATGAGAGAATACGCAACTGGCTTATCCCAAAGTTAAAAATTGACAAAATAGTGATTATTGTAAGTATCTAATTCGAAATCACAAAATATGTTACCATAATTTAGAAGAATGGTGACAAAAAAATAAAAAAAATTAAGTGTAAATTGAAAGTAACATTTAGTAAATCACTTAACAAAACCAAAGAAGAGCTTCCTTGTTAGCATTGCAGCTTGAGCTTCAGTTGAGGAGGAAAGTCGAGTACAAGACTAGATGCTATTTCTTCACAGGTCTTTTAAGCAGGATTGCACACTCAGGTCTTTTGCGGGAGGGAAGTTGTTTCAACCGGACCCGTAGGAAGGGCGAGACGAAAAAGGAACGCATTTTTACTACTAGGAAATGCAATTCTGTTTTATCCACCATCTCCACCCCCCTCTAGAAAAATAATTTCAACAAAAAATGAAGGCAGTTGAAATTAACAGAATTTAACGAGCATAATATGCGTAGAGTAGAATGACTTCAAAATTATATATATATTTTATATAATATTACTTTAATATACGTACAATAAAAAGGATGTGTTTAATTTTGATTTTGATGTATTGATAAAATTTTGTGATTTTTAAAAAATTGTTGTTGATTTTAATTTAAGGCAGATTACGCCAATGTTCGAGTAAAATCTCATAGATTCTAGTTGATTTAGATAAAATTTTTGATAAATCCTTCAAAATCTCATGGATTTTAGCAAGATTTCAAATGAACTAAAATCAATTAGCAAATCTTTTAAAATTCACTATTTTATCAATTAATGGACTTTTGAACACTATCATATTTTACTGTAATTTTCAAAATCCCCATTTAATATCACGGGAATTTAAAGATCTTTTTTGTAATAACCGTAAAATTCTTATAATATTTTCGTAAGATTTAAATTTGGTTTAATTATTATTAGAGATGTTGCAAATATTTATTTTGTGCTCTACTAGACCCTAATAACTACTCAGTGCGACGTGATTTTATTATTTAGTTTCGATCATTTTCTTTTATTATTAATATTATTATTTTGTTGTGATTAGTGCTACCAATTTATTTTATTATTTTACATCATATTTTATTTATTTCATCAACCTAAATAAATATTTAAAGGTGCATTAGGAAGTATATATTTTTTGGGTTGGTTAAATCCACTTGTGCTAATATTTGTCTTAGGCCCATTAAGAGCCCAAATGGGATAGGTAATATATACTAGTGGGAGAGTAGTGATCATCTTCACTCTCTTGTAAACATCCGAACAAAATAAACACCCCACCATCTCTTTTCTCCCCTTTTCCACCATTAACAAACTATCTTCAAAATCCCTTACCTATTAAAATACTAGATTGATCATACATGCATTTCTATATTTGCGTAGCTTTTTAAACACTCTTTAATTTGATATCCATTAATAAGGGTTTTCAAGAAAGTAATTTTTAAGCTCTTTATTAATTTTCACCAAGGGTATGATTTTATACCCACAAAACTTTTAATTTCAAAGCTTCTTACTATGTTTATCAAAATTTGTCCATGTTTTAAATTTTAGTTAGCACCAATTGTGATGTCATTAGGGTTTTAAATTGATGTGATTATCTCTAAATCATGGGTGTTTAGTGTGAATTAGTATTTATGTGGTTTGATAATTGATAAGGGGGGGGGGTGTTGTTCGGTGGTTGCATGTCGGGAAAGGAGGTCGGAGGTACCCCGACGGAGTCGTCGGAGACGACGGCAGTGGTGATCGGGGAGAGACAGAGAAGAGATCGGGGGAAAGAGAGAGAGAGAGAGAGAGAGAGAGAGAGAGAGAGATAGATAGAGATCGTAAGGGAGAGAGGAAATGAGAGAGAGAGAGAATCGGAGACGGGGAGAGAGACAGAGAAGAGATCGGAGGAGAGAGATCGAGCGAGAGGGCGAGAGATTGAGAGATTGAGAGGGAGAGAGAGAGAGAGAGAGAGAGAGATAGAGAGAGAGATGATGATGGCGAACAGAGAGAGAGAGAGAGACGAGCGGAGGTCGGAGATGGTAGCCGCCAGCGCCGCCACGGCGTCCGGCCGGCGACCACCGACGGTGGTGGGTGGTGTTGGTTTTGATGTTTAATTTCCCAATTAGCATGATTAATTTGTAATAATTAATTGATAATAGAATAATAGAGTTGAGAATTTTGTAAATTGTGGGAATTATTTTAGTAAGAAAATGGGGTAGTCCATTATTGTTTTTGTAATAATGATAAAATTGATTAATTATGTGGTAATTGATTTAATTAGAGATTAATTGATAAAAATGGTTAAAATGTAATAAAGATTAAAATTCAGTTTGGTTTTTAAAGGGGCATCATGAGATTGTTTTAATTGAATAAAAATAGAGATTTTGTGACTTTTATTAGTAAAGGGGTTTTATGAAATTAATAAATATAATTATTTTAATAAAATTTCCTTGTTGCTAAAAGTAGAAATAAAACCTATGGATTTTAATTCGGACAAACATTTGATGCTTGAATTATTTAATTTGAGAATAAAGGGGGACTACTAGTATTAGTTCTTTAAAATTTACTTATTATAATAAAGGATTTCTAGATAAAACTTTAGAGACTTGTCACGAGCCAAAACAAATTAGCAATGCGAATGTGATAACGATATAATTAGAGGACTTTATTTTAAAAGAGGAATTATACAAAATTATGTTGATTGTGTGAACACCCTCTTTACTTGTTACGTTGTTAAATAAATAAGTTATTGCCATATATTTAGGAAGAATTAGAGACCTTTAATTGAGGGATTTTATTTCGAATATTTGTAATTGTTTTGCATTGTGAATAAAACCCGAGACACTTAAAATTAATAGGAAAAGCGAATAGAGCCTCCATTTAATTTATTAAATTGAGAATTAGGCGTCAGTGAGATTTTAAAGTTATGAGAAAATCTTAAATTTTATTTGTTCGAGAATTATTTATCAAGAGCATGATTTCTGAATTATGTTACATTACGTGATTAATTTCTTACCAGAGTACTAAAATAGTTTTGATAATTAATTATAGAAATTCTTTCTGAGACTTGAGAATCTTGCTCGCGGGTAATGCTTTTATTTATTCGGTTCATTTAATGTGACAGCCCCAAATCCGGGGTCATGAATTTGGGCCATCACGAACCAACTTCCATTCAAATTCAATATCTCTTGGGTTTTTTTTTTTTTTAATACTTATGCAATTGACCCCGCAATAATACACACACACACCAATCATATGCTCAGAGAACAATATTTACCATAACAAAAGTTTAGAGTTGAAAGTTAAAGAGTTATTACAAACCAGGATCTTACTAAAGTACATTGTTGAATAACACTTCGACATGAAGCGTTTCAACAACCAAAAGTTTATTACATGTCCTCATACTTAATTATACATAAGCCCTTGTAACCCATCCACCTCGTCACTACCTCCGGAATCGATGCTAACGAGCTCTCAGAAGGTCGCCTTTCCCTTACCCTCTTGCGGGGCGTTCTGCGTAGTATGGGCATACCTAGCTGTATATAGATAAGTAGCAAGAGTGAGCTATAATAGCTCAGCAAGATAATATTGAAAGCTAGAATTTAAAATGTAACCAAGTATACATGTATATACATATGTAGGCAGTAACCAATTTATAAACTTTAAGAAAGAATAAAACTCTTATTTAATAATACATCATCCACTTACTATTATAAGAAAGAAATCTAATGTAATACAGTATCAGTTTCTCTTCTTAAATATTATAACAATCAATATACCCTTTTAGTGTAATATTTTAAAATAACATAAATAATTGAATAAATCCCTCACTATCATCTTCTCATTTCCCTCCTGTACAGTAATTTTATAAATTAATATAAAATCAGTTTCTCTTCATCTATATCAATAATTTCATCATTCATATCATTTTTCCTTTCCAGTATATCAATCTGACTTTATCATTTATTCTTTATTCACATATTGTAGGGGTTTTCACTGTTGCCGAATACGTGAGGCACGATGATCAGTCGCCCTCCGTATCCATCTTTTTTTTACTACCGGTAGAAGGAGGAAGGTCTACCACTACATCCCCCTGGAGGAAGGTCTACCACTACATCCTCCTTCGGCAACTCTTGGGCCGATTTAAAATATTGATTGCTGGACTGTGCAGCACACAGCCTCTTACGCTTTTTATTGATTGATTGCTGGACTGTGCAGCACACAGCCTCTTACGCTTTTTATTTCTATCCCCCTTTTTATAAGATCATTATTCAATTTATCAACACCATTTCACATTTCCATATATCATTCACTTATCTCATTTCCATTCTTGCACATTACTTCTATAAAATATATGTATATAACATACACTAAAAAGAATGTTTATAATATAGCATTATAAACCATATAACCCTAGATAACAACTGATACTATTCTCTTTCATATCTCTTTTACTCTAGAGCATATTCGCTCCATTCGTAATCATCTCTCTTTAACTTCCCACAATCAAGAGAAATATATTCTTTGTAATATAGCAACAAAAGCATCACATATACATAAATGTATGCCATGATATCATTATTATTCTGAAGATAAATAATTTTTAAAGTAGGGATAGAAGGATCTTGCCTCGATTTCTGTATCCTGACAGTGGGGCTGGTTCCTCCTCCGGAATTTCTATAAACACAAAAGGTCCATCATTAGCATACTACATCTCTTACTCACTACCCTCTTATATAACAAAACCCTTTACACTTCAACATATGTTTAATGTGTTATTATTATCCCAAAGGTTCAAGAACTTAACCATTTATAAGCTCAATCGAAGTTTCAGGGGTTTTTACCATTTCCCCTAACAACCACACTCGACTGTAGAATTTCTTATAAATTTTAGAATTCGAATTTTAATGCAAGGTCAACTGGTATTAGTTCTTTGACCACACTACTACCATATCCCAAAATTTCGTGGCTTTTAAACATGTTAAAGTATGATAATTATAACCTCAAATTTGGTACAATTACGATTTCTCGACTTTAGAACGTCTTTCACTAAAACTGACTTTTCTCCTAAACCGTACGTCAGATTTTAACGCACCTTATATCAAAACGATCTATGAACTAAGCTCTATCATTTCATGGTCACTAAGTGTGCTAGACAGTAAGGTACCGTACTGCATTGGTGTCCAAAAACAGGGCAGTTTGTAGTTCTAACGAAAATCGGACATTATAACGGCTATATTTTCTTACTTTCCAAAATCAAACTCCTCCAAATCAATCATCCACCTTATACACCATCACATATACCATGTGGTCATCATACCAACCATGGATTTCCAAGTCCACAACACAATTTCCATACCATTCAAACACATAAAAACAACTATAACCATAAGATTACATGATTTAGTACTACTTATCTTAGAAACCAACTAAAATCATCAAAACCCAAAGGATTCAAGCTAGGGTTTCAAGCTAATCATCAACTTTAAAGAGTATACTAACATGAATAACCTCACCAAGCTCTTATACTACCTTGGTATAGTCTAAATCATGCAAAGAAATCAAGAAAACAAGGTTAACACTTAGAAAACACTATTCATCACTATTCATCCATCACTTTGGAGATTTTATTACCTTACTAAATGATGCTTGATGGCTATGAAACTTTAGAAATGTCTTGATCTATCCTCCAAGAAGCTCCATGAATTATCCCTTGATTTGTTGTTAATGTTTGCTAGGGTTTTGTTTTTTTTTTTTTTTTATTTTGGAAAGTGCCGAATGGTTTAATGGAAATGAGGGAGAGAGTTTTGTGTTTTGTTGTGTTGGTCTTGTCTTAATCTTGATCTTCTAGCTTACCTTGGAAGCTTAGTTAGATATTTTGTGGTTAAAACTATGTGAAAATACTAATCTACCCTTAACTAGTGTTAGTGGAATGTGATGTAATCTTAATGATCTCATCTCTTGTTTTTCTAGATTTTCTAAGTAAAATGCTAAGTACATTGATAAATAATGTGGTATGTATCCTTGCTATATGACTAATCTTGGTTGCTTGGTCTCCATATTCATCTAATTGTGGTTCGTTACGAATGTACCTCATTATCTCAGTGGTTTTGAGATCATTTAACAATCCAAATTCCATTGGTATTCTCTTAACTTAAAAATCCCCTGGCTAAATTCTAAATTCACTAATCCCTCAATATAAAATTCTTATAATGTTTCCATGCTCCTTAGTGTCCAATAGAAGCTTATTCGAATTCAAAATCCTCAAAATTTACTATTCAATTGGGCACTGTAGCCTTTCCAAAGTTAGGGTTATTACATCCTTCCCCCCTTAAAAGGATTCCGTCCCGGAATCACGTCAGAATTGTCCATAGATACATTTTTATATACACCTTATAATTTCTATATCACTTTCTCCATCCTTTTTCCTTCATAATATCTCTATCTTGTTTGCGCAGAATTACACCAACATAAACTTGCTTGTCATTCATCAACATTCCTCTTTTTATTATGGGTATTGGCCACCACATTGGCCTCTCCTGACTGGTAGTGTATCTCACTTATGGTTTATTCCTATGTTGATCTCTATCATGACATAAAATATACATATTTCGCTCTTATTATATCTTGGCTCTGTAAAATCTTCCAGAAATCCGACTAGAATAAGATTCTTTGAAACAATTGTAAGAAAATATTACCTATAATATATATTTCCTGTTCGTATATAAACAAGTCTATGGTTTACCCCCAAAATACTATTATTCTCCTTTTCATAGAATTTCTAACCCCTAACAGATACTGATTTTCCTTATCTAGATTATCAACCTACCTATACCATTCATTGACCACATGGATCCCTAACCAAACATTTACACTAAAAATTTAAATACTAGAAAAATGTTCACCTGCATCTGTATCCGGCTTTCTCAATGCCTCTCCTAAAGTCATGTTATACACTCTAGCAGTAGGCCTGTTTGAAGCAGTCACACTCTGTCCTGACGCAGACGACCCACCAAAACGACAATCCCTAGCAAAATGTCCTAATCTTCCACATTGATAACACTTCTTTTCAGCTGATGGACACCTGTCCCGATAATGTCCTTTCTGTCCACAATTAAAGCAAGTTACTTCTAACATCTTACACTCTCCGATATGCTTCTTACCACATGTGTTGCAATCTGGCAATGGTGGTCGCGATTGATTAGACTGGAAGGTTCCTGTGGATCTACCACCCTGATTCACAGTCTCACTGGTAGTCTTATTATTCCCTGACTTTCCTTCAAACTGGGGTTTTTGTCTTTTACCAAATTTGTTAAAATAGCTTCCCTCACTAGAACCTCCCTTCTGACCTTCAAATTTTCTTTTCTTACTCTCTCGTCCTATTTGAGTCTGTTCACTCTCAGCTTCGATAATGGATGCCTTATGAACTACCGCAGCATACTCGGTCAACTCAAATGGTGCCACTCTAGTACGTAGCCATGGTTTCAATCCTTGTTGGAACCTTTTCGCTCGTTGCTCTTCGGTACGCACGAATTCTGGAACAAACCTAGACAGTTCTGTAAACTTAGTTTCATATTCCGCCACTGATAGGTTTTCCTGCTTAAGCTCCAAAAATTTTATTTCCATCTGGTTCTCCAAGTACCTAGGGGAATATTTATCTAGAAACACCCTAGTGAAACGCTCCCAGGTTATCACTCCCGCTCCTTCCAGATTCTTTTTAGCTTCCCACCAGTAATTCGCCTCTCCCTTTAGGAGATAGGCTGCAAAAACTGTCTTCTGATCTTCCTCTACCCTCAGTATCTCAAAAGCCTTCTCCATCTCTTTCAGCCATGCCCTGGCTGCTACTGGGTTAGTGGTTCCCTCAAATTCTGGGGGTTTTAGTGACTTAAAAGCACGAAAAGAGTTAGCTGCCTGGTTGGGAAGAACAGGTGGCTGTGGCTGATTCTGTGGATTAGCTAAATTCTGCCTCATTAGTTCCATAAATTGATTAAAAAGGTTACCATCCTGATTTCCCTGTTGGCCAGTTGATTCATCTTCTTCTTCCTCATGATCTTGTTCATTATGAGCGTTTTCACCCTGCCTATTCTGACTTGCTTCCTCTCTCTCATTTTCCCTTGCATTCATCCTATTATTACGCTTAGGCGGCATGTTTCTGTATATAATAGTATTCTTTATTAATCACCCAAATTTAGGGTACAATATACATCATTTCCATATATGCACAACTATATCATTAGTTAATCTTATTTATGCATCCCAGTATTCTTAACTTCACACAAGTAATATTTAATTATAATACAACGTTGACAAATAAGCTTAGTACCTTTAGCACAATAACCTTTTCATTTAAGTCAATCACCTCATATATATCAACATTTTTGAATCCCAACAGTTAATATCAAAATACGATAAAATTAGGCAAAATACATAAACTTCATTAATTTACATAAATATTTTACAACTTGGGTACAACGTCTTTTACTACTAATATCATACATCATAAGGTACAAGGTTCGAAACTCCAAAAGCATAACTGTACATACTAACTCGCTATAACAAAAGCACTACTAGCTGTCCTCTAATCAGACTGGGATTAAGACAGTAAACAACTAACCTAATCCCCAAAATGACATCCACAAGATGACTAGTCTGATTAGTATCCGAAACTACTACTCCTAATCATGGTAACGACGCCCTGATAACGTCCCTGATCTGCGCTACCATAGTGGTGACTGTATCAACTATATGAGCCCTCCATACTGGATCCCCTCTGTCTCCCAACATCGTCCTAATGTCACCGAGTGCCCGTAGCTCGATACTGACTATGCTCAAATTCAACCCATCTGGTATCACACCTCCTCCTCCTCTCGCCCTGTCTAACCTCTGTATAAGCGTATCTATAGTCCGACGGGACTCATCCAGCTGTCCCTGAAGGGCAAAGTACTCTGACAAGAAAATAGCTGGCAACTGGCCAGCTGGAAACATAGGTGCCTCCTGAGGTGGCATAGCATCTGGGGGAGGTACATCTACAAGTGGGGGTGCATCCACTGGTGGAGGTGGTGGTGGTGCAAATGGTGGGGATGGAGGAACTGGCTCTGTGTCCGCATCCTCGGAAGGGTCATCCTCCAACTCATCCTCTGACATGATAAAGTGTCCCGGTGGAGTGAACTGCTCAGCTGGATCCTCAAAAGGGTCGGGGCTAGGTAAAGGAGATGGAACTGGGACAGGTGGGACAGGAGTAGGAGTCACGTGAATGTCCCTCCACTCAATCGGCTCCTCAGGTATAACAGATAACCTAGGCCTCTTACGTAAAGGCATCTCCTCCTCAGGAATATCCGTCCGCACTCGGGAAGGTCCGGCCCCATCAGGTCCTACATATGGTCTACCAGAATATGGCACTATGGCCACAGCATCCCTCTGCCTGCGCTCCTCAGCCTCCTCCCTCAGTCTCTGCTCATATCTCTCTCTAGCACTCGCCCGTCGTCTCTCCCTGAGGTCATCAATAGCATACTCTGGAACCTCTACACCTACCAGCAACAAATCTCTAATCTCCTGCTCGGGTAGTCCTAGCCACTGGGGATCTCGGCTCGGCTCACCCATCTCACGAACATGACTGGGCTCTCCCATCTCCTCTCCCTATAAGGTAAACATAAACTATATTAGTAATAATTTATAAAATTATAATCAATGCTTAAAAATAAAACTACCTGCGATATACCACCCTTGAACTTGATGAAAGTTCAAAATTTAATTTTATAAATGATACAATATTATTATCACTCTTGTTCCTGAGCATTATGACTCTTAGCTCTGATACCAACTGTGACAGCCCCAAATCCGGGGTCATGAATTTGGGCCATCACGAACCAACTTCCATTCAAATTCAATATCTCTTGGGTTTTTTTTTTTTTAATACTTATGCAATTGACCCCGCAATAATACACACACACACCAATCATATGCTCAGAGAACAATATTTACCATAACAAAAGTTTAGAGTTGAAAGTTAAAGAGTTATTACAAACCAGGATCTTACTAAAGTACATTGTTGAATAACACTTCGACATGAAGCGTTTCAACAACCAAAAGTTTATTACATGTCCTCATACTTAATTATACATAAGCCCTTGTAACCCATCCACCTCGTCACTACCTCCGGAATCGATGCTAACGAGCTCTCAGAAGGTCGCCTTTCCCTTACCCTCTTGCGGGGCGTTCTGCGTAGTATGGGCATACCTAGCTGTATATAGATAAGTAGCAAGAGTGAGCTATAATAGCTCAGCAAGATAATATTGAAAGCTAGAATTTAAAATGTAACCAAGTATACATGTATATACATATGTAGGCAGTAACCAATTTATAAACTTTAAGAAAGAATAAAACTCTTATTTAATAATACATCATCCACTTACTATTATAAGAAAGAAATCTAATGTAATACAGTATCAGTTTCTCTTCTTAAATATTATAACAATCAATATACCCTTTTAGTGTAATATTTTAAAATAACATAAATAATTGAATAAATCCCTCACTATCATCTTCTCATTTCCCTCCTGTACAGTAATTTTATAAATTAATATAAAATCAGTTTCTCTTCATCTATATCAATAATTTCATCATTCATATCATTTTTCCTTTCCAGTATATCAATCTGACTTTATCATTTATTCTTTATTCACATATTGTAGGGGTTTTCACTGTTGCCGAATACGTGAGGCACGATGATCAGTCGCCCTCCGTATCCATCTTTTTTTTACTACCGGTAGAAGGAGGAAGGTCTACCACTACATCCCCCTGGAGGAAGGTCTACCACTACATCCTCCTTCGGCAACTCTTGGGCCGATTTAAAATATTGATTGCTGGACTGTGCAGCACACAGCCTCTTACGCTTTTTATTGATTGATTGCTGGACTGTGCAGCACACAGCCTCTTACGCTTTTTATTTCTATCCCCCTTTTTATAAGATCATTATTCAATTTATCAACACCATTTCACATTTCCATATATCATTCACTTATCTCATTTCCATTCTTGCACATTACTTCTATAAAATATATGTATATAACATACACTAAAAAGAATGTTTATAATATAGCATTATAAACCATATAACCCTAGATAACAACTGATACTATTCTCTTTCATATCTCTTTTACTCTAGAGCATATTCGCTCCATTCGTAATCATCTCTCTTTAACTTCCCACAATCAAGAGAAATATATTCTTTGTAATATAGCAACAAAAGCATCACATATACATAAATGTATGCCATGATATCATTATTATTCTGAAGATAAATAATTTTTAAAGTAGGGATAGAAGGATCTTGCCTCGATTTCTGTATCCTGACAGTGGGGCTGGTTCCTCCTCCGGAATTTCTATAAACACAAAAGGTCCATCATTAGCATACTACATCTCTTACTCACTACCCTCTTATATAACAAAACCCTTTACACTTCAACATATGTTTAATGTGTTATTATTATCCCAAAGGTTCAAGAACTTAACCATTTATAAGCTCAATCGAAGTTTCAGGGGTTTTTACCATTTCCCCTAACAACCACACTCGACTGTAGAATTTCTTATAAATTTTAGAATTCGAATTTTAATGCAAGGTCAACTGGTATTAGTTCTTTGACCACACTACTACCATATCCCAAAATTTCGTGGCTTTTAAACATGTTAAAGTATGATAATTATAACCTCAAATTTGGTACAATTACGATTTCTCGACTTTAGAACGTCTTTCACTAAAACTGACTTTTCTCCTAAACCGTACGTCAGATTTTAACGCACCTTATATCAAAACGATCTATGAACTAAGCTCTATCATTTCATGGTCACTAAGTGTGCTAGACAGTAAGGTACCGTACTGCATTGGTGTCCAAAAACAGGGCAGTTTGTAGTTCTAACGAAAATCGGACATTATAACGGCTATATTTTCTTACTTTCCAAAATCAAACTCCTCCAAATCAATCATCCACCTTATACACCATCACATATACCATGTGGTCATCATACCAACCATGGATTTCCAAGTCCACAACACAATTTCCATACCATTCAAACACATAAAAACAACTATAACCATAAGATTACATGATTTAGTACTACTTATCTTAGAAACCAACTAAAATCATCAAAACCCAAAGGATTCAAGCTAGGGTTTCAAGCTAATCATCAACTTTAAAGAGTATACTAACATGAATAACCTCACCAAGCTCTTATACTACCTTGGTATAGTCTAAATCATGCAAAGAAATCAAGAAAACAAGGTTAACACTTAGAAAACACTATTCATCACTATTCATCCATCACTTTGGAGATTTTATTACCTTACTAAATGATGCTTGATGGCTATGAAACTTTAGAAATGTCTTGATCTATCCTCCAAGAAGCTCCATGAATTATCCCTTGATTTGTTGTTAATGTTTGCTAGGGTTTTGTTTTTTTTTTTTTTTTATTTTGGAAAGTGCCGAATGGTTTAATGGAAATGAGGGAGAGAGTTTTGTGTTTTGTTGTGTTGGTCTTGTCTTAATCTTGATCTTCTAGCTTACCTTGGAAGCTTAGTTAGATATTTTGTGGTTAAAACTATGTGAAAATACTAATCTACCCTTAACTAGTGTTAGTGGAATGTGATGTAATCTTAATGATCTCATCTCTTGTTTTTCTAGATTTTCTAAGTAAAATGCTAAGTACATTGATAAATAATGTGGTATGTATCCTTGCTATATGACTAATCTTGGTTGCTTGGTCTCCATATTCATCTAATTGTGGTTCGTTACGAATGTACCTCATTATCTCAGTGGTTTTGAGATCATTTAACAATCCAAATTCCATTGGTATTCTCTTAACTTAAAAATCCCCTGGCTAAATTCTAAATTCACTAATCCCTCAATATAAAATTCTTATAATGTTTCCATGCTCCTTAGTGTCCAATAGAAGCTTATTCGAATTCAAAATCCTCAAAATTTACTATTCAATTGGGCAATGTAGCCTTTCCAAAGTTAGGGTTATTACATTTAACGTCGAGACAGAGGCAAGTTCATTCTTACCCTAACTCTCGGAAACTTGTATTTCTGTTCGTATTATTTCATTTCTTGATTATTTTCGAGCTATCAATTATGAGATTTAATTACTACTCTTTATGATGCAATATTTTCTTTTGAGCATTATTTTTCGTAAAATATTACGATACTGCTAATTTAGTTTACTTGCGAAATACATTCCCTATAAGCGTAGCAGCAATTTCATTGCTATCGGGTCGGTCTCTTTGATTCGAGACGACTATTTATTTCGATTCAGTGGAACTATTCTCATTCGTTCGAGATAGTTAAATTCATTCTTTTCAGTCGGATTTATTGTACAAATTCGACAACGTTTATTGACTATCTTTTAATTGGTTCATCGTTCGAATCAATCAATAGGGATTATGCTATATAAAATCTATTAGAGTTTTACTCTTGTATCGAATGAAAAATATTCTATTTAACGTTCATCAATTTGGAGTATTACAATTATTCGAGTAGTACTACTTGTTCAGTACGACTCATTTTATTTCATTTTGAGACTATCCTCATTGTTTCGAGATAGTTGCCTTTCTTGTCAAAGGTTGGCACTTTGTTCGTGTCAACCAATTTAAATATGTTTATTGAGAGTTTACATCAGTCCATTGTTCGGATTGGTGGTACATTGAGTAAAACTGGCAGTCCGCCAGATCAATTAAATATTTTCTTGTGAAGTTTATCTCAAAGTGTCAGTTCATTAAATGTTCGGGAATTCTGTATTCTACTGGTCAATTTTGGGAAAGAGGCCCATTTTAGAGAAAAAGAGAGACTCGTGATCCGTTTTAAGGACACGAGAATATTTAGGCACTATGATGCCAGGGTTGATATAATCACCCACTATGATGCTAGCATTCATACTATATATTATATTCGTTGATATCGTATTGTAGCCGTGATCGGGCGAAGTGCGGTGTCATTGGAGGACGGTATTCCCGGTCGGATAGTTGATCGCCCCGCCGAGATACCGAAAGGATGGAAGACCAGTTATTCTTTTATCAAGAGTCATCAGAGTTTCACAAAAAGAGTCATTTCGAGTATTTCTACTTTCGAGACGAGTCTTGAGTCAAAATTATCAGAGTTTGTTATCTTATCAGTTTTATTTAAATTCGAGTATTTTCTTTCGGTATATATTACTATATTTATGTACTGAGCCAGGAGAGAATTTGCTGAGCACCATAGTTGCTCACTCTTGCTTTACAACATTTGTTCAGCTGTCAAGATGGAGAAAGGCGAGACATCCAGCCAGAGAAACAAAGGGAAGGAAAAAGCTCCAGGCTATGTTGACAAGGACTAGAATGGCCAGACGGAACCTTTTATCCTTTCTATCTTTATAGACTTTTGCAAGATATTCTCAGTGATGTAATAAGCGTATTGTAATAAGTGTGAATCCGATCTTGGATCTATGGAGTGGGACTGTTCCGCTCCGTTGTAATAAAGATTTTATTATTATCGAGCTAACGTGTGTTGCAGGATGCTGAGACCTGATGTGGCGACCCGGGTCCCCGTACAGGGCGGATTTGGGGGCGTCACAGCGTTGGTATCAGAGCGTTAGTTATATTTTAGGAATCGTACGAGCCTAGAATTATAACGCGACGTCAAAGTTTAGAGATATATTGCGATGTTGAGATTTTAGCACTAAGTGCCCTTCACCTGTATATAAGTATATCTATATAAGTATCTAATCGATTAGAACCTGTTGTGACCGAAGTTCCTTGTACTTTTGTAGATGACTACTTCAGGACTTGATGATTTTCGCTCAGCTAGAGACAGATCTCCTACACCTTACCCTCGGGGACCCCTAGATCCCAGCTCAGGTTCGGACAGTGACCCGTCTGAGGAGATTGTACCGATGGACAGCGATTCAGAGGACTCTTCTATCAGGATTCTTGCACCTTCTCCACCTCATGTGATAGATTTGGTAGGTTCTCCTGACCAGATCATTGAGATAGCTGATTCTCCTGTACCAGTGATTGACTTAGAGGCACCTACTCCAGAGATTGAGCAGCCAGCTCAGATTCCAGTATCTACCATGTCTGCAGAGACTGCTATGCTGTTTACTCCTGAGATCAGATTTGAGACACCCTCATTACTCCCGAGCCGATTGATGAGGGCCAGCTTTTGCCCGTCCGTACTAAGACTTTACCCAGCTTATCTGCTCCAGTGTCTAGAGTGGATACCCCTACCAGAGTATCAGCTTTTGCTGATTTGTTTGCTACTCCAGTTCCAGTGTATGCTTCGACTCCGATAGTCCCTACTATACCTGACTACATGTTTCCACCTGTCAGTGTTACTCCTGCATGTGATACTGCACCATCTGCACCTACCATACCTGCACCTGTTTCTACTCAGCCTCCAGTGGCTGCTACTACTGCTGCTATGCCACCTGCTCCTTCTGAGCATCCTGTTGTGGCTGAAGAGACGGTTCCATGGCATATCCATCATACCCTGTTCCAACAGTACCGTTGGTTGTGGTCTCGTTATGAGGAGATCTTTGCTACTAAGGATGGTATTCTTCGACTCTTGTCTGTTCCAGATCCCCTTGCCGTGCATCATGGAGGTAGTCTGTTGGTGAGAGACATACCTATGGAGATTGTGCATCAAATAGCCCTGACTGTGTTGACCGGGCTTCAGACTGACTTAGCTGCTTTGCCATTATCTAGTACCGGACAGATTGATCGTACCAGAGTTTCTACCTTGATCTCAGACATCATTGCAGAGTTCCATAGGAGGGTGGGCGAGATGTTTGCCCGTGATGGTTCGACTTGACTTGCTGCTGCTGTTGACTTAGCATAGTCTTTTTGGTTTCAGGGGATGTCATATATCTACGCTTGCGCATTCCCATCTTTTGGTTAGCATGTATATTATAGCTAGTGGTGACCCGCTTTTTGTATGGCGTCATGATAGATCTTTCTGTATAGGGTGCTATATTATGTTGATCGATGTATCCGGTGTAGTTGACTCTATACCCAGCTTGTTGGGTAGTTATATTATTATCTTACCGTACTAGCATGACAGTAGAGGTTCCACGATGTATTTATATTCTGATGATGGGTCTGTACTATTATGCCGTATGTATTCGGTATTATGACGTGGACTGTACCAGTATGGTACCTTGTGATATATATATTATGATCTGCTAGTAGTACCGCTGCTTTACTTTATCTGTTATAGGACTGTGTTATACTAGAAGAGCATGCTAGATTATTTCCCTGCTACTTCTGTTATAGTAAATTTCTTTTTAGATACTGCGACTTAAAATGAGTTTCAAAAAAAAAAAAAGGCTTTCGAAAACAAAGATTAAGACGACGATTGAGTTTTAGAACTTAAAGATTTATATAAGAATTTCCAATAAAACCTGAATTAGTTCTTTTCACGAGCACCCTGAATTTTTTTTTATAATAAGGAAAAAGGAGAAACTGTTTTATAAAGAGACAAGAGAAAAACCATGATTTTGAGTATGGTTTATTTTTGAGAAACCAGAGGTTTTGACCAAGTAAATAATTTTGAATAACTGTGCCAGCAATGGTGTCATGTAATTGCATACCTGTGATATAACATACCATATTGTTTTCGCTCTTATAGAAAAAGATGCCACCTAAAAGAGGAAGACCCCCAAGAAACCCTCGTCCTCAACCTGAAGAGAATCCAGAGAATGAGGTTCCACCTCGGAACCCAGTTCCAAACCCGGAACCGGAACCCGCTCAGAATCCAAACCAGAATAATAACCCGATAAACCTGTTGTTGAACTTTCTTCTTCAGCATGCCCAGAACCCTCAGCCTCAGCAGAACCCTAACCCAGTGGGAGGAAATCCACCTCCAGCTCAGCTGACTCATGCCACAGTGACTTTTAAATCATTCAAATCTCTGAACCCACCTGAGTTTAAAGGTACCACTAACCCCGTGGAGGCTAGAATTTGGTTACGAGAGATAGAAAAGACTTTTGAGATTGTGGGAGTAGAAGAGGATAAGAAGACAGTATTTGCAGCGTATATGTTGAAAGGAGAAGCTAATTACTGGTGGGAAGCCAAGAGAAATTTGAAAGGTAATGCGGTCATTCCATGGACCCGATTCACGACGTTGTTTTTAGAGAGGTACTTTCCTAAGTATCTAGAGAATCAGATGGAAATTAAATTCTTAGAACTCAAGCAAGGAACGATGACTGTTGCGGATTACGAAGCCAAGTTTACAGAACTTTCAAGGTTTGTACCCTATCATGTGGACACTGAAGAGAAGAGAGCCAAGCGTTTCCAGCAAGGGCTGAAGCCCTGGATTCAGAATCGAGTTGCCGTATTTGAGATCACCAACTATGCAACCTTAGTTCAGAAAGCGGCTATAGTGGAAAGTGGAAGTGAGTTGTACCCAAAAGATCGGGATGGTAAGAAGAGAAAGTTTCAGAGTGGTGGAAGCAGTTTTGTGAAGAGATCTGATAGTCGTAGTGACAAGAGGCCGTTTGTGAAGAGAGAAGATAGAAGCTCAGATACTAAGAGAATTGGGAACCATGACACCAGAGGAAGCAATCAGAGGACCAAACCTCAGCAGACAGTGAACGTGATGCAAGGAAGACCACCATTACCAGAGTGCAAGACATGTGGCAGGAAACACCCGGGACCTTGCCAGCAAGCTACTGTGAATTGCTACAACTGCGGACAGAAGGGTCATTATGCTTCTAGTTGCAAGGATAAATCTGTCACCTGCTTCAATTATGGAAAGAAAGGTCACGTGTCCCGAGATTGCCGACAGACTTTTAAGGAAAATCCAGTGCTTCGACTCACAGCACCTTCCAGCAACAAGCCGACGGCAAGAACTTTCAACATGACCGTGAAGGATGCTATTGATGACAGCGATGTGATTGCAGGTACGCTTCTAGTAAATTCTGAAGATGCGTGTGTTCTAGTTGATTCTGGCGCTACCAGATCTTTTATTTCTGAGAACTTCATGAATAAGCTTGATCTTGAGTCTGTACCCTTGGAGGGAATTCTGAGTATAGAAGTAGCGAATCAGGAAGTCATTCCAGTGAACCGTTTGTGCCCGAACTGTGTTATAGAAATTCAAGGTCAACGTTTTAGTGCAGACCTCATTCCTTTTAAGTTGGGGGAATTCGACGTAATCTTAGGGATGGATTGGTTAGCACGTTACGATGCCCAAATCGATTGTCGTCGGAAGAAGGTTAGCTTAAGTGGACCTAACGGTATGAGAATTCCGTTTCGCGGACGTAAACCGGCTAAAGATTTTCTGTCAATAATTCAAGCTAAGAGATTACTTCGGCAAGGATGTCAAGCCTATCTGGCTCATGTGATAGACACGAAGAAGCAAGCTCCTACCATTGACGAGATTCCTGTAGTCAATCAGTTTAAAGATGTTTTCCCCGATGACTTGCCCGGAATGCCACCAGACCGAGAGATAGAATTCACGATTGATCTAGCACCAGGAACCGCACCAATCTCCAAAGCACCCTACCGAATGGCACCAGTGGAAATGAAGGAATTGGTAACACAACTGCAAGAGTTACTAGAAAAGGGTATAATCAGACCTAGTGTATCCCCGTGGGGAGCTCCAGTTTTGTTCGTAAAGAAGAAGGACGGATCTATGCGGCTGTGTATTGACTATCGCGAACTGAACAAGATGACTATCAAGAACAGGTACCCTTTGCCTAGAATCGACGATCTGTTTGATCAGCTCAAGGGAGCTACTCATTTTTCGAAGATTGATTTGAGATCTGGCTATCATCAACTGAAAATCAAGCCTGAGGATATTCCTAAGACTGCTTTTAGGACCCGATATGGACATTACGAGTTCCTAGTTATGTCTTTCGGATTGACGAATGCTCCAGCTGCTTTTATGGATCTAATGAATCGTGTGTTCAAGAAATACTTGGATAAGTTCGTGATTGTATTTATTGATGACATTCGCATTTACTCGAAGTCACCTGAAGATCATGCAGAACATCTCCGTCTAGTTTTGGAAGCACTAAGGAAGGAAAAGTTATATGCAAAGTTTTCAAAGTGTGAATTCTGGCTGAAAGAAGTTCAGTTTTTGGGGCATATTGTGAGTGGTGAAGGAATTTCTGTAGACCCTGCTAAGATAGAAGCCGTAGCATACTGGGAGAGACCTAAGACTCCCACAGAGGTTAGAAGTTTCCTTGGACTGGCTGGTTATTAACGTAGATTCGTGAAAGATTTCTCAAGGATTGCTACGCCATTGACTCGACTTACCAGGAAAATTGAAAAGTTCGAATGGACGTCCAAATGTGAAGACAGCTTTCAAGAATTGAAGAAGAAACTGACGACTGCCCCAGTTTTGACCCTACCCGATGAAAGAGGTGATTTCGTGATTTTCAGCGATGCTTCTCACAAAGGTTTAGGATGTGTATTGATGCAGCACGGGAAAGTAATAGCTTACGCTTCTCGTCAATTGAAGGAATATGAATCACGATACCCTACTCACGACTTGGAACTTGCTGCCATTGTTTTTGCACTCAAGATTTGGAGACACTATTTGTATGGAGAAAAATGTGAGATCTTCACAGACCACAAGAGCTTAAAGTACATATTCACCCAGAAGGAATTGAACATGAGACAGAGAAGATGGTTGGAATTGATCAAAGACTATGATTGCTCGATAAATTACCACCCAGGAAAAGCTAATGTTGTAGCTGATGCTTTAAGTAGAAAAGAAAGACTCAACTTGTTAACGACCTCAGAAGAGTTAGTCAGAGAATTCGAGAAGATGGAGTTAGAAGTCAAGGACCCAGTCCAAAACAATGAAAGAGTTTATACCATTCATTTTCAACCAGAGCTGCTAGAGAAGATTCGCCGTTGTCAGGAACAAGTGATGGAAGAAAGAAGATCAGAGTTAACAGGAGAGGAATTTCTGAGTTCAAAAGATGATAAAGGGATTAAGCGATTTGCTTCGAGAATTTGGGTTCCTAATGTTACCGAATTGAAAGAAGAAATCATGAGCGAAGCGCATAATTCGAGATATTCCATTCACCCAGGAAGTACAAAAATGTATCATGACATCAAGCAGAATTATTGGTGGCCTAACATGAAGAGAGAAATTGCAGAATGGGTAAGCAAGTGTTTGACCTGTCAAAGAGTGAAAGCAGAACATCAACGACCCAGTGGATTACTCCAATCATTAGAGATTCCAGAATGGAAGTGGGAGCACATCACCATGGACTTTGTAGTAGGTTTACCTCGAACCAGAGCGAATCACGATGCTATTTGGGTTATAGTTGATAGACTTACGAAGTCCACGTATTTTTTGCCGATCAGTGAAAGGTACTCAGTGGAGAGACTGGTAGGTCTGTATTTGAAGGAAGTGGTAGTCCGTCATGGAGTACCCGTGTCAATCGTGTCAGACAGAGATGCCCATTTTACTTCTAGATTTTGGAAGAGTTTTCAAGAATGCCTTGGCACCAAGTTAAATTTGAGTACTGCCTATCATCCGCAGACAGACGGACAGAGCGAAAGGACAATTCAGACGATAGAGGATATGCTGCGAGCTTGCACCTTAGATTTTAAGGGAAGTTGGGATGATCATCTGCCACTAGTAGAGTTTGCTTACAATAATAGCTATCACTCTAGTACCGGTATGGCCCCTTATGAAGCTTTATATGGAAGGAAGTGCAGATCTCCACTTTGTTGGGATGAAGTCGGTGAAGGAAGATTACTAGGGCCAGATATGGTCCATCAGACAAAGCAATCCGTAGAAACGATTCGGAAAAGATTAGTTGCTGCTCAGAACCGTCAGAGAAAATATGCAGATCTGAAGAGAAAGGATAAATCATTTGAGATAGGAGATAAAGTGTTATTGAAGATTTCCCCATGGAAAGGGGTGATGAGATTCGGAAAGAAAGGGAAACTGAGTCCCAGGTATATCGGACCATTTGAGATTCTTAAGAAGGTTGGAGCCGTGTCATATCAATTGGCCTTACCGCCAGATCTACAACACGTACATGATGTATTCCACGTATCAATATTGAGAGCTTATCATCCTGATCATCGACACGTGTTAGAATATGAACCCATCGATGTCAAAGCCGACCTGACCTACGTAGAGCAACCAGTGAAAGTCGTGGATTTCAAAGGGGTTAATTGGCTAATACATAACTGAACTCGTGCCTAACTTGCAGTTGGGTAACTGAACTCAAAAAGCTTGCAGTCAACTCATCAAAGTAATTAAAACTTGCAGTTGGGTAATCGCCGTTAACTCCAAGTAACGTTCGTAACGGAAAACTGACGTGGCGTGCTGATGTGTTAATTATTTCTTTTGTATTATTGAGATTAATACTTACGAAATTCATATTTAATTTATTTTTTATTCTAAAAATATTTTAAAAAATTGGGAAGATAGATAATCTCATTTTATACATTTTAAAAATGAAAACATGATTTTTCTCAAACATTACATATTTAATTTCTATTTTTACAAAGTAAATTTAAACCAACTTAAAATCATGTTAATTTAATTTCTATTCTTACATATTTAATTTAAACATTACATATTTAATTCTGTCATTCAGGCATAATATCAAACACATTGCAAGCATATAACATATTCACTCCTGTGCTCATACTCCACCCCCTTTCGAAACCAATCTCTTGAAACTACTTATTCTTGACCGTAACACCAAGCTTACCTGCAACAATCAATGTAGTAGCCATATCTAAAAACATACCATGCTCAACAACTCCAGCAAGCCTCAAAATTTCATCACTTGCAACCTTCAAATCCCCAATATCCTTCTCAAAATACAAATCAACAATATAATTCCCATTATCCGTCACGAAAGGTTCCTCATTTTCGCTAAACCTCCTAAGCTTAGCAACACAACCTGCATCCATAAACATTATTCGAAGCCTCTCAGCTGTAAATTTCCAACAAAAAGGCACAATCTCAACCGGCATTGCAAGCCCACTTCCTCCCAAATGCTTAACTAACTTCGTCTCATCAACGATCACTACAAATTTCTTGAAAGAACTTTCCACCATTTTTTCTCTTAACAAAGACCCACCTCTCCCCTTAACCAAATTCAAATACGGATCAACCTCATCCGCCCCAAACCCAAAACCATACCCGATTCGACAAATTCACATTCTCTGAGTTCCTTATATAACGAGTTGGTTCGCCACCTAGTGTCAGTGGTAGTTTTGAATTGAAGGAAGGAGGAGACGGAGATGGGTGGAGTTCAATTGGTGGTGATTGAGGCTGTTAAATGGGTTTATTTGTTTTATTAATGTGGTGAAAAAGAATTATTTGTTTTATTTGTTTTTTTGACTGATTTGAATTACATGGCAGTTGATTTGTCAAATGAGAGGAAAGAGAAAAGTATATGTGGCAGCTTATTTGTACAAAATTAACGGACTTCCGTTAGAAGTCAACAAAAGTTAACGGCCATGCAAGTTTTTAATAATTTAGTTATGAGATTGCAAGGTTTAATTAGTTTGATGATGTTAATGCAAGTTTTTTGAGTTCAATTACCCACTTGCAAGTTGAGACTCAGTTCAGTGATGAATTAGCCAATTAACCCGATTTCAAAGTGCATGAGTTGCGGAATAAGAAAATAAATTTAGTAAAAGTGATTTGGAGAAACCGTCAAATGGAGGAAGCCACTTGGGAGCTTGAGAATGAGATGCGTAGTAAATACCCCGAGTTGTTTAGCCATTAATGTTGATTCCGAGGACGGAATCCTTTTAAGGAGGGGAGACTGTAATAACCGTAAAATTCTTATAATGTTTCGAGTCTCTTTTGAATAAATTTCCGTAAGATTTAAATTTGGTTTAATTATTATTAGAGATGTTGCAAATATTTATTTTGTGCTCTACTAGACCCTAATAACTACTCAGTGCGACGTGATTTTATTATTTAGTTTCGATCATTTTCTTTTATTATTAATATTATTATTTTGTTGTGATTAGTGCTACCAATTTATTTTATTATTTTACATCATATTTTATTTATTTCATCAACCTAAATAAATATTTAAAGGTGCATTAGGAAGTATATATTTTTTGGGTTGGTTAAATCCACTTGTGCTAATATTTGTCTTAGGCCCATTAAGAGCCCAAATGGGATAGGTAATATATACTAGTGGGAGAGTAGTGATCATCTTCACTCTCTTGTAAACATCCGAACAAAATAAACACCCCACCATCTCTTTTCTCCCCTTTTCCACCATTAACAAACTATCTTCAAAATCCCTTACCTATTAAAATACTAGATTGATCATACATGCATTTCTATATTTGCGTAGCTTTTTAAAAACTCTTTAATTTGATATCCATTAATAAGGGTTTTCAAGAAAGTAATTTTTAGGACAAAGCTCTTTATTGATTTTCACCAAGGGTATGATTTTATACCCACAAAACTTTTAATTTCAAAGCTTCTTACTATGTTTATCAAAATTTGTCCATGTTTTAAATTTTAGTTAGCACCAATTGTGATGTCATTAGGGTTTTAAATTAATGTGATTATCTCTAAATCATGGGTGTTTAGTGTGAATTAGTATTTATGTGGTTTGATAATTGATAAGGGGGGGGGTGTTGTTCGGTGGTTGCATGTCGGGAAAGGAGGGCGGAGGTACCCCGTCGGAGTCGTCGGAGACGACGGCGGTGGTGATCGGGGAGAGACAGAGAAGAGATCGGGGGAAAGAGAGAAAGAGAGAGATAGAGAGAGAGAGAGAGAGAGAGAGAGAGAGAGAGAGAGAGAGAGATAGATAGATAGAGATCGTAAGGGAGAGAGGAGACGAGAGAGAGAGAGAATCGGAGACGGGGAGAGAGACAGAGAAGAGATCGGAGAAGAGAGATCGAGTGAGAGGGCGAGAGATTGAGAGATTGAGAGGGAGAGAGAGAGAGAGAGAGAGAGAGAGAGAGAGAGAGAGAGAGAGAGAGAGAGAGAGAAAGAGAGAGAGAGAGATAGGGAGATAGAGAGAGAGATGATGATGGCGAACAGAGAGAGAGAGAGACGAGCGGAGGTCGGAGATGGTAGCCGCCTGCGCCGCCACGGTGTCCGGCCGGCGACCACCGACGGTGGTGGGTGGTGTTGGTTTTGATGTTTAATTTCCCAATTAGCATGATTAATTTGTAATAATTAATTGATAATAGAATAATAGAATTGAGAATTTTGTAAATTGTGGGAATTATTTTAGTAAGAAAATGGGGTAGTCCATTATTGTTTTTGTAATAATGATAAAATTGATTAATTATGTGGTAATTGATTTAATTAGAGATTAATTGATAAAAATGGTTAAAATGTAATAAAGATTAAAATTCAGTTTGGTTTTTAAAGGGGCATCATGAGATTGTTTTAATTGAATAAAAATAGAGATTTTGTGACTTTTATTAGTAAAGGGGTTTTATGAAATTAATAAATATAATTATTTTAATAAAATTTCCTTGTTGCTAAAAGTAGAAATAAAACCTATGGATTTTAATTCGGACAAACATTTGATGCTTGAATTATTTAATTTGAGAATAAAGGGGGACTACTAGTATTAGTTCTTTAAAATTTACTTATTATAATAAAGGATTTCTAGATAAAACTTTAGAGACTTGTCACGAGCCAAAACAAATTAGCAATGCGAATGTGATAACGATATAACTAGAGGACTTTATTTTAAAAGAGGAATTATAGAAAATTGTGTTGATTGTGTGAACACCCTCTTTACTTGTTACGTTGTTAAATAAATAAGTTATTGCCATATATTTAGGAAGAATTAGAGACCTTTAATTGAGGGATTTTATTTCGAATATTTGTAATTGTTTTGCATGGTGAATAAAACCCGAGACACTTAAAATTAATAGGAAAAGCGAATAGAGCCTCCATTTAATTTATTAAATTGAGAATTAGGCGTCAGTGTGATTTTAAAGTTATGAGAAAATCTTAAATTTTATTTGTTCGAGAATTATTTATCAAGAGCATGATTTCTGAATTATGTTACATTACGTGATTAATTTCTTACCCGAGTACTAAAATAGTTTTGATAATTAATTATAGAAATTCTTTCTGAGACTTGAGAATCTTGCTCGCGGGTAACGCTTTTATTTATTCGGTTCATTTAACGTCGAGACAGAGGCAAGTTCATTCCTACCCTAACTCTCGGAAACTTGTATTTCTGTTCGTATTATTTCATTTCTTGATTATTTTCGAGCTATCAATTATGAGATTTAATTACTACTCTTTATGATGCAATATTTTCTTTTGAGCATTATTTTTCGTAAAATATTACGATACTGCTAATTTAGTTTACTTGCGAAATACATTCCCTAAAAGTGTAGCAGCAATTTCATTGCTATCGGGTCGGTCTCTTTGATTCGAGACGACTATTTATTTCGATTCAGTGGAACTATTCTCATTCGTTCGAGATAGTTAAATTCATTCTTTTCAGTCGGATTTATTGTACAAATTCGACAACGTTTATTGACTATCTTTTAATTGGTTCATCGTTCGAATCAATCAATAGGGATTATGCTATATAAAATCTGTTAGAGTTTTACTCTTGTATCGAATGAAAAATATTCTATTTAACGTTCATCAATTTGGAGTATTACAATTATTCGAGTAGTACTACTTGTTCAGTACGACTCATTTTATTTCATTTTGAGACTATCCTCATTGTTTCGAGATAGTTGCCTTTCTTGTCAAAGGTTGGCACTTTGTTCGTGTCAACCAATTTAAATATGTTTATTGAGAGTTTACATCAGTCCATTGTTAGAATTGGTGGTACATTGAGTAAAACTGGCAGTCCGCCAGATCAATTAAATATTTTCTTGTGAAGTTTATCTCAAAGTGTAAGTTCATTAAATGTTCGGGAATTCTGTATTCTACTGGTCAATTTTGGGAAAGAGGCCCATTTTAGAGAAAAAGAGAGACTCGTGATCCGTTTTAAGGACACGAGAATATTTAGGCACTATGATGCCAGGGTTGATATAATCACCCACTATGATGCTAGCATTCATACTATATATTATATTCGTTGATATCGTATTGTAGCCGTGATCGGGCGAAGTGCGGTGTCATTGGAGGACGGTATTCCCGGTGGGATAGTTGATCGCCCCGCCGAGATACCGAAAGGATGGAAGACCAGTTATTCTTTTATCAAGAGTCATCAGAGTTTCACAAAAAGAGTCATTTCGAGTATTTCTACTTTCGAGACGAGTCTTGAGTCAAAATTATCAGAGTTTGTTATCTTATCAGTTTTATTTAAATTCGAGTATTTTCTTTCGGTATATATTACTATATTTATGTACCGAGCCAGGAGAGAATTTGCTGAGCACCATAGTTGCTCACTCTTGCTTTACAACATTTGTTCAGCTGTCAAGATGGAGAAAGGCGAGACATCCAGCCAGAGAAACAAAGGGAAGGAAAAAGCTCCAGGCTATGTTGACAAGGACTAGAATGGCCAGACGGAACCTTTTATCCTTTCTATCTTTATAGACTTTTGCAAGATATTCTCAGTGATGTAATAAGCGTATTGTAATAAGTGTGAATCCGATCTTGGATCTGTGGAGTGGGACTGTTCCGCTCCGTTGTAATAAAGATTTTATTATTATCGAGCTAACGTGTGTTGCAGGATGCTGAGACCTGATGTGGCGACCCGGGTCCCCGGACAGGGCGGATTTGGGGGCGTCACATTTTTAAAATCAAAATCAAATACGCCCAGATGTCAAAAGATTTTAATTAAATCTTATTGAATACCATCAATTTAATAGGACTTTTTTAAATATCAATTACTTAAATTAAAATTATGAAATTCTAGAAAGATTCTTTAAAATTTAAATTGAATACATCGCTAATTTGTGATGATTTTCGTGAAAATTCGTCATGGATATGTATAAAACTCTTCACAATTATTGAACTTGTGATGGCATGTCAATAAAAATCTTACATTTAAATTTATCAAAAGTACTTTCTTAGTAATTTAAAAAAAAACCAATTTATAGAAATTTGTAATAACACACATCTATACAATCAGAAAACTAAAGAAAAAGTTATTAAATTTATATCATTTTATAGAATTTCTAACAATTTAAAAGTGTTTTTTTCAAAATGTCAACCTTTTAAACAAGGTGTCTCGGATCTAATCGGTCCAAAAATAAGTGACAAGAAAAGCATTCTATGTTATTGGGTCAAAAAATTAATTTATAAAAATAAATTATGTTAAAGTCGATTACTAGTTATATCACTACTAACTAAAAAATTATTTATTTTTCATTTTTAAAATAAAAAATAGTTATATAAACAATTACAATTATTTATCAATTATATGTAAAATTATGAATGATATCGGCGTGATGCCCGACAATATAAATCCCAAAATAAACAATTAAATCATTAGAACTAATAAAATCAAATTAATATGAATAAAAAATCTTGAATACATACTTCAAGTACACAAAAAAAATCAATTTTGTCACAAAAGTAAATGAATATCGGGTCATCATTTTTATTATATTAAATGGAAATAATGTATATTATTTTATTTTTATTTTTTGTCAAACCATTTTAACTTGCAAGGCTAATTACGTATAAGTATTAACAAGAAAATTTCAAATCGCGAATATTTACTAAATTCTCTTAATATAATCCATTCAAATCAACAAAAATAAAATTTTAATCAAATCAGTAGGAATAAAAATGTGATAATATCTACTTCAAAGAATACAATCCATCTAGCATCCAATTCAAAACATAAATTAATATAATCCATAAATTACAAATTCTGCATTTATTACAATTATTATTAAACGTGTCAAAACTTCTACTATATATATGTGAAGCCAAGTGACCAACATTTTCATCTTGCAACAATTTCATTCTTAATATACATACACATACTACTATAGTGAAGCAACTTTTCTTATCAAATATGAAGCCACAAACAATAAGCCTCATAGTGATATTCTTGTCTCTAATTTTTGTGTCTAGTGTTTTAGGTGCAAGACAAGTACCAGGTTCATCATGCCACACAGCTGAAGATTGTGAAGGCAAGTGTCCATTTGGGGTTGTAGCCTTTTGCTCTGGTCAAAAGTGTTATTGCAATTATGTAAAAGAACAGAAAGGAACAATAGCTTCCGCACCTAAAAATGCCATTGTTGTATGATGATTATTATTGTATCATCAATTATTGTTTATTATCTTTATGAAAATGAATCATGTTTCTTTCTCTGTCTTGCAAACTAGTAGTGTGTGCGAGCAATAGGAAATTGTGTGCCAATTATTAAGCTGAAACATACAAATTGTTTACAATAAAGACTCGATAAAAAATTTAATCTTGAGATTGCATTCATGTTTAATATAGATGTAATCGAATCCAAATAAATTTTATAATAAAGCCAAATATTGAAATTTTGGTAAATATATGACAGAATACGCAACTGGCTTATCGCAAAGTTAAAAATTGACAAAATAGTGATTATTGTAAGTATCTAATTCGAAATCACAAAATATGTTACCATAATTTAGAAGAATGGTGACAAAAAAATAAAAAAATTAAGTGTAAATTGAAAGTAACATTTAGTAAATCACTTAACAAAACCAAAGAAGAGCTTCCTTGTTAGCATTGCAGCTTGAGCTTCAGTTGAGGAGGAAAGTCGAGTACAAGACTAGATGCTATTTCTTCACAGGTCTTTTAAGCAGGATTGCACACTCAGGTCTTTTGCGGGAGGGAAGTTGTTTCAACCAGACTCGTAGGAAGGGCGAGACAAAAAAGGAACGCATTTTTACTACTAGGAAATGCAATTCTGTTTTATCCACCATCTCCATCCCCCTCTAGAAAAATAATTTCAACAAAAAAATGAAGGCAGCTGAAACATACAATTCTGTTTTATAGAATTTCTAACAATTTAAAAGTGTTTTTTTAAAATGTCAACCTTTTAAACAAGGTGTCTCGGATCTAATCGGTCCAAAAATAAGTGACAAGAAAAGCATTCTATGTTATTGGGTCAAAAAATTAATTTACAAAAATAAATTATGTTAAAGTCGATTACTAGTTATATCACTACTAACTGAAAAATTATTTATTTTTCATTTTTAAAATAAAAAATAGTTATATAAACAATTACAATTATTTATCAATTATATGTAAAATTATGAATGATATCGGCATGATGCCCGACAATATAAATCCCAAAATAAACAATTAAATCATTAGAACTAATAAAATCAAATTAATATGAATAAAAAATCTTGAATACATACTTCAAGTACACAAAAAAAATAAATTTTGTCACAAAAGTAAATGAATATCGGGTCATCATTTTTATTATATTAAATGGAAATAATGTATATTATTTTATTTTTATTTTTTGTCAAACCATTTTAACTTGCAAGGCTAATTACGTATAAGTATTAACAAGAAAATTTCAAATCGCGAATATTTACTAAATTCTCTTAATATAATCCATTCAAATCAACAAAAATAAAATTTTAACCAAATCAGTAGGAATAAAAATGTGACAATATCTACTTCAAAGAATACAATCCATCTAGCATCCAATTCAAAATATAAATAAATACAATCCATAAATTATAGATTCTGCATTTATTACAATTATTATTAAACGTGTCAAAACTTCTACTATATATATATGAAGCCAAGTGACCAACATTTTCATCTTGCAACAGTTTCATTCTTAATATATATACACTTACTACTATAGCGAAGCAACTTTTCTTATCAAATATAAAGCCACAAACAATAAGCCTCATAGTGATATTCTTGTCTCTATTTTTTGTATCTAGTGTTTCAGGTGCAAGACAAGTACCAGGTTCAACATGCCATAAGCTGAAGATTGTGAAGGCAAGTGTCCATTTGGGGTTGTAGCCTTTTGCTCTGGTCAAAATTGTTATTGCAATTATGTACAAGAACAGAAAGGAACAACAGCTTCCGCACCTAAAAATGACATTGTTGTATGATGATTATTATTGTATCATCAATTATTGTTTATTATTTTTATGAAAATGAATCATATATGTTTCTTTCTCTGTCTTGCAAACTAGTAGTGTGTGCGAGCAATAGGAACTTGTGTGCCAATTTTTAAGCTGAAATATACAAATTGTTTACAATAATGACTCGATAAAAATTTTAATCTTGAGATTGCATTCATGTTTAATATAGATGTAACCGAATCCAAATAAATTTAATTATTAAGCCAAATATTGAAATGTTGGTAAATATATGAGAGAATACGCAACCGACTTATCCAAAAGTTAAAAATTGACAAAATAGAGATTATTGTAAGTATCTAATTCAAAATCACAAAATATGTTACCAAAATTTAGAAGAATGGTGACAAAAAAATAAAAAAATTAAATGTAAATTGAAAGTAACATTTAGTAAATCACTTAACAAAACCAAAGAAGAGCTTCCTTGTTAGCATTGCAGCTTGAGCTTCAGTTGAGGAGGAAAGTCGAGTACAAGACTAGATGCTATTTCTTCACAGGTCTTTTAAGCAGGATTGCACACTCAGGTCTTTTGCGGGAGGGAAGTTGTTTCAACCAGACCCGTAGGAAGGGCGAGACAAAAAAGGAACGCATTTTTACTACTAGGAAATGCAATTCTATTTTATCCACCATCTACATCCCCCTCTAGAAAAATAATTTCAACAAAAAATGAAGGCAGCTGAAATTAACGGAATTTAACGAGCATAATATGCGTAGAGTAGAATGACTTCAAAATTATATATATTTTTATATAATATTAATTAAATATACGTACAATAAAAAGGATGTGTTTAATTTTGATTTTTATGTATTGATAAAATTTTGTGATTTTTAAAAAATTGTTGTTGGTTTTAATTTAAGGCAGATTACGCCAATGTTCGAGTAAATCTCATAGATTCTAGTTGATTTAGATAAAAAAAAATTATAAATCCTTCAAAATCTCTGGATTTTAGCTAGATTTCAAATGAACTAAAATCAATTAGCAAATCTTTCAAAATTCACTATTTTATCAAATACAAAAAAATTAATGGACTTTTGAACACTAATATATTTTACTGTAATTTTCAAAATCCCCGTTAAATATCACAGGACTTTAAAGATCTTTTTAAAATCAAAATCAAATACGCCCAGATGTCAAAAGATTTTACTAAAATCTTATTGAATACCATCAAATTTATAGGACTTTTTAAAATATAAATTACTTAAATTAAAATTATGAAATTCCAGAAAGATTCTTTAAAATTTAAATTGAATACATTGTTAATTTGTGATGATTTTCGTGAAAATTCGTCATGGATATGTATAAAACTCATCACAATTATTGAACTTGTGATGGCATGTCAATAAAAATCTTACATGTAAATTTATCAAAAGTACTTTCTTAGTAATTTTAAAAAAACAAATTATAAAAATTTGTAATAACACACATCTATACAATCAGAACACTAAAGAAAAAGTGTTAGGAATATGTTGTAGTTGATGATAACTTAACATTCAAGCAAAATTGTATAAAGTCAAGTTTTGTAACTGTCAACGGATAAGACTTTATAACTCTATTCGTTGACAGGTAGCTCATCAACGGATGAGGTTTTGTAGCATACTGCAATATCTCTATTTATCAGTTGATAGTGTTTTTATTCAGAGTCATGTTGACCATCAATGGATAGGCAGAATAGGGTAGCCAATTGTAAATAAGCTATGCTATGTAATTCTGTCTAAGTGAAAGTGTATCAACGGATGAGAACAGGGCTCTATCAATGGATACAACTCAAATCTACTCTATCAACGGATACAGCTCAAACTACTATCAATGGATGACTGTGCACAACATCAATGGATAATCATTAACACTTTATCCTATGCTAGCTGGGGATTAGCAGTTGATAAGGACAGGTTTGACTGACAGATCACATGGGTTGATAGTAGGTATAAAAAGGCAGTATGGCAGCCATACTTTGGAAACACAGAAGAAAGAAGCATTCCATTTACACAGTACATACAAGAAAGGTGCAAGGGACATATCTGTTCACAAGGACAACCTTTCGGCTACATGTGAATTTGGAGTGGAGTAGCAAGTCAACTTGAATTAGATTAATATTATCTTATTCCTGTAGTACTTGTAAACTTGGGATATATAACCAAGTGTGGCAACTCTTTAGAGTTTAAGAAAATAGACATATTTGCTTAGGGTTTCTTGAATATCCTTAGAAGCAAAGAGTTGTAAAAACAGAAGCTGTGTACATTTATATCACAGAGTTTTCTTCGAATAAAAGTCTCAGGTGGTACATTTAACCACCTGATTTTTTATGTGTTTGTGAACCATTTCTTATTCAGCAATTATTTCCTTATAGATTTCTGTGGATTTTATCAGAAATTTATAATTATCAAGAATTGTATTCAACCCCCCCTTCTACAATTATACAAGTGTGTAATCTGGGAATAACAATTGGTATCAGAGCAGGCTTATAATATATTTGAAGTTTAAAGATCAACACACTTCCAACATGTCTAAGAAGGATTATGGAGTGAAGATATCGGTTCTTGATAGAGAAAATTACTTTCACTGGAAAGTAAAAATGCGTCTACATCTCATGTCTATTGATGAAGGTTTTGTAGATTGCATTGAGAAGGGTCCTCATGTTCCAATGAAGGCTGCTTCAAGAGTTGGTCTTGCTGCAGATGCACCAGACACTTACATTCCAAAACCTATTTCCGAGTGGAGTACTGAGGATGTTGCAGAAGTCCACAAAGATAAAAAGACCATGAATATTCTGTTTAATGGCTTAGAAATAGACATGGTTGACAATGTTATCAACTGTACTACCTCCAAGGAAGTATGGGACATTGTTCAAACCCTTTGTGAAGGTACAGAACAGGTAAGAGAAAACAAGATGCAGCTACTGATCCAACAGTATGAGCACTTCCATTTCAAGAATGGAGAGACATTGAATGACACATTTAGTAGATTTCAAAGCTACTGAATGGCTTGAAATTGTATGGAAGAATCTACCAAGTGAAAGATTCTAATCTCAAATTTCTGAGATCACTGCCCAAAGAGTAGAAGCCTATGACTGTTTCTCTAAGAAACACTCAAGAGTACAAGTCATTTACTCTTGAAAGGCTCTATGGAACTTTAAAGACATATGAACTAGAAATGGAGCAGGATGAAGAAATTGAGAAGGCCCAAAAGAAAAGTGGGTCAGTTGCTCTTGTTGCCAACTTGGAGCAGAAGGAGGAGAAGAGGACTGAAGCTGCTAAATCTACACCAAACAGGGAGGTTTGTGAAGGTAGAGCAGAATCAAGCAAAAGCAAGGAAAAGGTGTCTGAAGAAATGAGTGTCCTTCAGCAGGATGAATTGGATGAGATAGATGAGCATTTAGCCTTTCTATCTAGGAGATTCTCTAAGCTAAAATTCAGAAGAAACTCTGGGGTGGCCAAGCCATTTAACAAGGATTTTTCTACAAGCAGCTATGTGGATAAATCCAAAATTAAATGCTACAATTGTGGAATTGCTGGTCACATGATAAATGAAAGTAGGAAGCCTAGATCAGAGAACAAGGGAAAGCCAACTGAAACTGTTGACTACAAGAAGAAATATTTTGATCTTCTCAGACAGAAAGGAAAGGCATTCATGACCCAAGAGTATGACTGGGCTGCTGATGGAAATCATTCTGATGATGATGTTGAGTTTGTCAACCTTACATTAATGGCTGATTCTGAGCAGAAAGCAAGTTCAGCTAGCAATCAGGTATTTTCTATACCAAAGAGGAATGCAATAGTGTTATAGATGAAATGTCTACTGAACTATATCACTTGAGTGTTACTCTTAAATCACTTACTAAAGAGAACAATAGGATTAAAGAAACTAATCAGTTTTTAAGTGATAGAAATGCAGTTCTAGAAATTCAATTTCTAGAATTTGAGAAAATGATAGTTGATTGCAATAATGCTAAAAGTGAACTTGAAGCTGTGTTAAAAAGAGAACTGATTTTAAGAGACCAGCTTGAAAAAGAACAAGGGATAATTGCTAAATTTCAAAGTTGTAGGAATATTTCTCAAAACATAATAGAAGTCCAGGGAATAGAATCATTTGTGAGGGATACCTGGATTCAAAAGAAAAAGGAGCTAGAACCTTGCCCTGAGGATCTAGAGACTATTTGTGAATCAACGGATAGTGATCATCCGTTGACAGATGAACCATCAACGGATGAGAGGTATCCGTCGACTAACAAAAAGTCTGTTAGTAAGAAGGAACTCAAGAAACTGAATAATCAGTATGGTCCAGTAGCCAAGAACTTTGTCTCTGGTGAAAGTAGCCAAGCCAAATCAAGTGAGAAGGCTAAGGCAGGTGATTTACTTAACAAAAAGGCTGTTGGTAAATCAGTTAATGAAAAGGTAGAGACTGAGGGTAAAAAGAAAAAGAACAGAAATGGTAAGATAGGCATTAACAAGAAAAACAATTATTCTCCTGACAAGTTTTCTCCTAGGAACACTACGCCATAAGTGAGCATACGCAACCCATTTTACAAAGCGTTGCACAGAAAGCGTTTCGTTAGATAGAAGTTTTGGGTCTTTTGCAACTTAGCTGAATTGGTGTTGCGTTAGATATAGATTAGCATTGCGTATTACCCACAGTGTTTCATATTATGCAACACTAACTGATGGCGTTGCGTTAGATAATTTTTTATTTTTATAAATGGTGACGTGGCAGGAGTGGGACCCACATGTGTTGCGTGGCATTTGCTGACGTGGCACATGTGGGACCCACATTTGCAGAAGTGGCAGAAGTGGGGGCCACCTTTGCTGACGTGGCATTTGCTGACGTGGCAAAAAACGTTGCATTAGATACCAGTAGTGTTGCATTTGCTCTTTGAAGTGTTGCATTAGATATATTCATATTTTTTAAAAAAACATTGACGTGGCAGATGTGGGCCCCACAACTGCTGACGTGGCAGTGTGGGACCCACAAGGGTGACGTGGCAGGAGGCCCATCATGCTGATGTGGCAATTATGGGACCCACAATTGCTGACGTGGCAGAAGAGGGGCCCACCTTTGCTTACGTGGCAGAAAGCGTTGCATTAGATACCTGTTGTGTTGCATTTGCTGTTTGAAGTGTTGCATTAGATAAATTTATATTTTTTTAAAAAAAAATATGACGTGGCAGATGTGGGACCCACCACTGCTGACGTGGCAGTGTGGGACCTACAAGGGTGACGTGTAATATCAATATATTAGATATATATTGACATCCGTACGGTTGGATCGTTCAAAAATATTTTTTTAAAAATTGAAATAATAATCCGTAACAAAGCACTAGTTACGAGTCATATTGAAAATAGTAGTGATCTACTAAGATCTCCAATCAAATTAATTTTTTATTTTCTGAAACTTGGGAAATATCATTATATTAGATATATATTGACATCCGTACGGTTGGATCGTTCAAAAATATTTTTTAAAAAATAGAAATAATAATCCGTAACAAAGCACTAGTTACGAGTCATATTGAAAATAGTAGTGATCTACTAAGATCTCCAATAAAATTAATTTTTTATTTTCTGAAACTTGGGGAATATCATTATATTAGATATATATTGCCATCCGTACGGTTGGATCGCTCAAAAATAATTTTTTTAAAATAGAAATAATAATCCGTAACAAAGCACTAGTTACGAGTCATATTGAAAATAGTAGTGATCTACTAAGATCTCCAATCAAATTAATTTTTTATTTTCTGAAACTTGGGGAATATCATTATATTAGATATATATTGCCATCCGTACGGTTGGATCGTTCAAAAATATTTTTTAAAAAATAGAAACAATAATCCGTAAAAAAGCAATAGTTACGAGTCATATTGAAAATAGTAGTGATCTACTAAGATTTCCAATCAAATTAATTTTTTATTTTCTGAAACTTGGGGAATATCATTATGTTAGATATATATTGACATCCGTACGGTTGGATCGTTCAAAAATATTTTTTAAAAAATAGAAATAATAATCCGTAACAAAGCACTAGTTACGAGTCATATTGAAAATAGTAGTGATCTACTAAGATCTACAATCAAATTAATTTTTTATTTTCTGAAACTTGGGGAATATCATTATATTAGATATATATTGACATCCGTACGGTTGGATCGTTCAAAAATATTTTTAAAAAATAGAAATAATAATCCGTAACAAAGCACTAGTTACGAGTCATATTGAAAATAGTAGTGATCTACTAAGATCTCCAATCAAATTAATTTTTTATTTTCTGAAACTTAGGGAATATCATTATATTAGATATATATTGACATCCGTACGGTTGGATCGTTCAAAAATATTTTTTTAAAAATAGAAATAATAATCCGTAACAAAGCACTAGTTACGAGTCATATTGAAAATAGTAGTGATCTACTAAGATCTCCAATGAAATTAATTTTTTATTTTCTGAAACTTGGGGAATATCATTATATTAGATATATATTGCCATCCGTACGGTTGGATCTTTCAAAAATATTTTTAAAAAAATAGAAACAATAATCCGTAACAAAGCACTAGTTACGAGTCATATTGAAAATAGTAGTGATCTACTAAGATCTCCAATCAAATTAATTTTTTATTTTCTGAAACTTGGGGAATATCATTATATTAGATATATATTGCCATCCGTACGGTTGGATCTTTCAAAAATATTTTTAAAAAAATAGAAACAATAATCCGTAACAAAGCACTAGTTACGAGTCATATTGAAAATAGTAGTGATCTACTAAGATCTCCAATGAAATTAATTTTTTATTTTCTGAAACTTGGGGAATATCATTATGTTAGATATATATTGACATCCGTACGGTTGGATCGTTCAAAAATATTTTTTAAAAAATAGAAATAATAATCCGTAACAAAGCAGTAGTTACGAGTCATATTGAAAATAATAGTGATCTACTAAGATCTCCAATCAAATTAATTTTTTATTTTCTGAAACTTGGGGAATATCATTATATTAGATATATATTGCCATCCGTACGGTTGGATCATTCAAAAATATTTTTTAAAAAATAGAAACAATAATCCGTAACAAAGCACTAGTTACGAGTCATATTGAAAATAGTAGTGATCTACTAAGATCTCCAATGAAATTAATTTTTTATTTTCTGAAACTTGGGGAATATCATTATGTTAGATATATATTGACATCCGTACGGTTGGATCGTTCAAAAATATTTTTTAAAAAATAGAAATAATAACTCGTAACAAAGCACTAGTTACGAGTCATATTGAAAATAGTAGTGATCTACTAAGATCTCCAATCAAATTAATTTTTTATTTTCTGAAACTTGGGGAATATCATTATATTAGATATATATTGACATCCGTACGGTTGGATCGTTCAAAAATATTTTTTAAAAAATAGAAATAATAATCCGTAACAAAGCACTAGTTACGAGTCATATTGAAAATAGTAGTGATCTACTAAGATCTCCAATCAAATTAATTTTTTATTCTCTGAAACTTGGGGAATATCATTATATTAGATATATATTGACATCCGTACGGTTGGATCATTCAAAAATATTTTTAAAAAAATAGAAATAATAATCCGTAACAAAGCACTAGTTACGAGTCATATTGAAAATAGTAGTGATCTACTAAGATCACCAATGAAATTAATTTTTTATTTTCTGAAACTTGGGGAATATCATTATATTAGATATATATTGCCATCCGTACGGTTGGATCGTTCAAAAATATTTTTTTAAAAATATAAATAATAATCCGTAACAAAGCACTAGTTACGAGTCATATTGAAAATAGTAGTGATCTACTAAGATCTCCAATCAAATTAATTTTTTATTTTCTGAAACTTGGGGAATATCATTATATTAGATATATATTGCCATCCGTATGGTTGGATCATTCATAAATATTTTTTAAAAAATAGAAACAATAATCCGTAACAAAGCACTAGTTACGAGTCATATTGAAAATAGTAGTGATCTACTAAGATCTCCAATGAAATTAATTTTTTATTTTCTGAAACTTGGGGAATATCATTATGTTAGATATATATTGACATCCATACGGTTGGATCGTTCAAAAATATTTTTTTAAAAATAGAAATAATAATCCGTAACAAAGCACTAGTTACGAGTCATATTGAAAATAGTAGTGATCTACTAAGATCTCCAATCAAATTAATTTTTTATTTTCTGAAACTTGGGGAATATCATTATATTAGATATATATTGACATCCGTACGGTTGGATCGTTCAAAAATATTTTTTAAAAAATAGAAATAATAATCCGTAACAAAGCACTAGTTACGAGTCATATTGAAAATAGTAGTGATCTACTAAGATCTCCAATCAAATTAATTTTTTATTTTCTGAAACTTGGGAAATATCATTATATTAGATATATATTGACATCCGTATGGTTGGATCGTTCAAAAATATTTTTTTAAAAATAGATATAATAATCCGTAACAAAGCACTAGTTACGAGTCATATTGAAAATAGTAGTGATCTACTTAGATCTCCAATGAAATTAATTTTTTATTTTCTGAAACTTGGGGAATATCATTATATTAGATATATATTGCCATCCGTACGGTTGGATCGTTCAAAAATATTTTTTAAAAAATAGAAATAATAATCCGTAACAAAGCACCAGTTACGAGTCATATTGAAAATAGTAGTGATCTACTAAGATCTCCAATCAAATTAATTTTTTATTTTCTGAAACTTGGGGAATATCATTATATTAGATATATCTTGTCATCCGTACGGTTGGATCGTTCAAAAATATTTTTTAATAAATAGAAACAATAATCCGTAACAAAGCACTAGTTACGAGTCATATTGGAAATAGTAGTGATCTACTAAGATCTCCAATGAAATTAATTTTTTATTTTCTGAAACTTGGGGAATATCATTATGTTAGATATATATTGACATCCGTACAGTTGGATCGTTCAAAAATATTTTTTAAAAAATAGAAATAATAATCCGTAACAAAGCACTAGTTACGAGTCATATTGAAAATAGTAGTGATCTACTAAGATCTCCAATCAAATTAATTTTTTATTTTCTGAAACTTGGGGAATATCATTATATTAGATATATATTGCCATCCGTACGGTTGGATCGTTAAAAAAAAAATTTAAATTATTTTTTCGACTTTCCAATCGCACGGATGTCAAGATTTAATGATTTTAGTGATGTTGTAATTTTTTAAAAAAAATTCTATATTTATTTGGTTTGGTTTTCTAACGGTCAAATCGATCAAAGTCGACCTTCCTTTTTACTAGTCTTGTCCCGAATGATGAATCTATTTTTTTTAAATTTAAATACCTAAATCGATTTATCCAATACATTTTAATTTTTCTTTAATTTTATAATTTGATAAAAAAATATATTTTAAAAATTTTAAAAAAAATTTGTAGGTCGCAATAAAAAAAATGTAATGAAAGTACAACGCGCACATGACACACAAGCAGCACATAATGAAAATTTGGGCGGAAAAATTTGGGAGGATTTCCCCCCTTTGCAAATTTGGATTCCCCCGACTTTCCCCTAAAACATTCTAACTTCCCCCCCAAAACACTACCAAAAACACTGCTCCAGCCTCCTCTAGTCCTCTCTACTCATTCTCTCTCTCTCTCTCTCATCTCCACAATTACCCCCTCTCTCTTTCTGTCTCTCAATCTCGGTCTCTCTCTCCACAATCACTCTACTCGATTTACAAACTTTACACTCTTGATTACAAACTCGATATACAGACACTACACCTCCCCTCAATAAACTCAATTTATAAACTTTACTCTTTACGACTCTTACATCGATTTACAAACTCTTATAGCTCCGATTGGTAATTGAGCATTTTTTCCTCTCCGATTAACTACTCTCAATTCACTTTTAATTTGTTTTCTTTTGCAGGTATTAGGGAATTGAATTTGGGGATTTGATTTTGGGGCTTTCCATTTAGGTATTCATATTTAATTGAATTGGGTTTCAATTATAGGCTTTTGTTAGGAATTCCATTTTAGGGTTTATTTTTAATGAGTTGGGTTTTGCTTGATCTTGATTTGGGTACTCACGTGATGAGGAATCAGCTGACAACCAAGAGGAGACAGTGTTTCATGTTTTTGTTGCGTTTTATAAGTGTAATTTTTCCAGCAACATTTGGATGATATGCATTTGGCTAAATATATTACAGGCTGCTCTGTTCTACATTCTTCTAAATGGCAAGTTTTTTGTGGAATGGGCAAGTCCTGCATTACTAAAAGCATGCCAGTGGCAAGTAAGTAGATGTTATGTTTCTTTTTCTTTTCAAAATCATGGTTATTTCCCTAGGTAGCTTATACTCTTTTATCTTTGCATGATCTAGGTATCCATCTATAGCCAAATAGGCATACTAGTATCATTATCACTGACAAATTATCACATTATTAATGATACTGCTGTTATCTATATATTTACTAAGCAGATATTTATCTTAACACCTTGCAAGTTTGTCAAAGTTCTCACCTGTCAGTGACACATAAAAACCTACTATTAAGTGTTGGTTTAATCAAGTGTTGGTTTGATCAAGTGTTGGTGTGTAACTGAGTATGTAGTAGTGCACACATCTAAATTTAAAAAGCCTATTAGAAAAAGCATGACTATTTCTTCACACACATAGCGGAGGCACTTGTCTGAGATCTTAAAATTTTATAATTGATCTTCGTAATGTCCTCGTAAGATATATTTTCTACCCATAGCTCTGAGTTTCATCATATGGATCCTCCAGTGCCTTAAATATTGTTGCTGGACTGCACTCTTAACTTCTTGTGTTCCAATTCACTGCGTACTAATTTAAGCTACCCTTACCAGATCCAAACCTTCTCATATGGTTTTAAACTTTTAGCACACTTTAAATATGGTTTATTTAATTGTCCGAAAAATAAAATTATGCGTATGCCTGGGTAAATTGTTTTGATGTACCTGAGGTGCACATATATCCTTAGTAATAGATTTTACTATTTTAGTTATTATGTATTCTGTTGTATGTCAGATGTGCTTCATTACAATATCCGTAACTATATTTGAATAAAGGGCTAGTTGTTTTTATTTATCTTGTCAAATGAGAACTTGAAATCCTTTATAAAGTACAGAAAACTACTAAACTTGCCCAATTCTAAAAATACCAGTTGCCATTCATAAGTTTTCCCTTGCATACATATGAGAGCAAAACAGTCACATCGTTCAAAGTGTGAAGTAGATTATGTGCAGGATAATAATTCAGTTTAATTTCTTTCTTGAATGCGCTGGTGGTTTGTTTCTATTGGGGTTTAATTTTCAGTTTAATGTTCATATATTAAGGATCCATATAAGTTTGTGTGCATGCACTACTAGAAATATGGGCAAAGGAACCACTGAAAAGAAATCTCCTAATTTGAATTAGTGGTTACTTAATCAAAGAAATGTCATTTTTATGAGATAAGGTCTCTTATAATGAAAGAAAAGAGACCTCTTTATTTAAGTAAATGATTTTTTTTATAAAGGAATCTCTCTCCTTTCAGAAGAGGTCTCTTTTATAATAGTGTACAAGAGGGCCAAGTTACTGAAAAATATACTAAATATGCATTGTGTTGCTCTTATCTGGTGACATTGTCTTTGTTAGAAATATAAAGTTGTAGCCGTTGTGAATTTTAGTGATGTAATTATATACGGAGAAACACTGAAACTGTAAGAATAGGATAACTTTTTATGTTTTGAACGTACTTTGGTCTCAGTGAAAGATGACAATTTGTAAAGCGGTTGCGGAAAATATATGAATTCCGTTAGAAGCACAATTTTTTTGTAGAAGACTGTCTCATTATTGTAGTTAATTGTAAAACCTATATTACACTTATGTACATGTTTGATGTAAATTTTATGAAAGTGTGAGTGTTCTATGGAAACGACGTTTACATGTACAATTTTAAGTTTGTATGAATGCATTATTTATCATTAGTTCATTACTGTAACTGTAATGGAATGTGAAAAATCCTGCATCTTATGTAAATCCTGCATCTTATATAATGAGGAGGAAATAGAGCAAGAAAGAAATGGGAAAATAGTGGGTTTATCGTACTGTGCAACTTATTTTCAAGCTAGCAGGTTACTTTACCTTCTTTTGTGTCATGTACAATTGCCAGGATTTCTATTCCTAACTTCTTACAATTGTGGAACAGGCATCTTTTAAAATCTGGTTTCCACAACTGCAATAGAACCCCAACTGTGCCTCCCAATTCATGCAGGTCTGTTATTAACACAATGTTCATCATTGTTGGTGATCAGCATTCTTTTCTTCTTATTATGCTGATGTTTAAGTGCATAAAATACATTTTGGTTAAGTAAATATGCTGCTCTTGCCTTATTTTTTGAACACACACACACATTGATTTTCTAATAACTAGGAGAATTTTACTTTGTGCTGGTTCTGTATATATACAATGCACATCCTGTTGCTCTGCTCTTCACTCAGATTAAAAATACAGAATCTTACGTACTTCTTGAGAATTTGGATGTGTAATGCGTTCACCAAACATCCCATCTATTAAGTTCAATATCTGCTTGTCAAATTTTGTGATTGCAAATTAAAAACCAAAATAGTTGGGACTGCAACATGTGCTCTAAAAACCATTTGTAAAGTAGCTAAATTTGTGGTGAGAGCTAATTTTGTACCACAAATGTTCAATACATCTCAAATGATGAATGTACGTTCTTTTCAGGTTGAGGATTACTTCAAGCGCATCACACATAAAGGATAATTTGAGAGTGCTGACATCTGCGTTGTCTCAGTGTATTAAGTTACAAGACAGCGGATTCTAATCTTAAATTGGATATTAGAGAAATTTGTGCCACATTTTCAAGCGATTAAGACGATAATTGCACTCCAATGACTCAAGGTGGCTACACTTAGTAATTTTTTTGTAGCTTTAACTAGCTAGTATTAGAACTTGGTATTTTTTTAAAATTGTTAAGTAGTTTTGTTGGCTACATTATTTAGAACTTTTGAAGTTGTAATTGGCTTGGTTTGGATCAGATTATTTTATGTATAAACAAAGTAGCCATTTCAATTTTTTTGTAAAAAAGTGTTGCATTTGACTATATATGATGTTGCATTATGGTATATTTAGTGTTGCTTAAAAAAAAAATCTAGCATTGCATTAGACTCAAATAGCGTTGCGTTAGGTACTGGACCCCACTGCTGACGTGGCATGTGGGCCCTACTGCTGACGTGGCATGTGGGCCCCACTACTGACATGGCATGTGGGCCCTACTGCTGGCGTGGCATGTGGGCCCCACTGCTGACGTGGCACCTTGGTGGGCCCCACTGATGACGTGGCATGCCCCCCATTTGTGATGTGGCACTTGTGGGCCCCACTAATGACATGTCATCATGCTGACGTGGCACCTTGCTTCCATGTCAGCCTGCTGACATGGCTGAAACATCTTATGCAACCCCATGAAGTGTTGCGTTTGCATGCTTTTGGTGTTGCATAAGGCCTCTTATTCAATGCTTTTTGAAGTGTTGCAATAGCTTGGAAAAGCATTGCGTTAGGGGTCTTACGCAACGCCAGTATTGGTAATGCCCCTCTAGCGTTGCGTAAGACCTTACGCAACGGTTTTCAGGCCTTACGCAACTGAAAATGGGGGTTGCGTATGTGCATTTATGGCGTAGTGGAAAACTTGTGGTAATTGCAATAGTGTCAATCACCTATCTTCTAATTGCAAGTCTGTTAAAAGGACTCCTGTTCATGTACCTCAATCTATACCAAGTATGCCTACAATGCCTGTTATGCCTTGTTTGTATCAGAATGCTAGTTTTTTAAATCCATATGTGAACATGCCATATGTGTCTAATCCTTATTTTCAATCTGTGAATATGCCACAAATGTCATGGAGCATTCCTAGCATGGATAATATGTATGCCAATTTTCCACAAATGTATGCATCAAATATTTATGCAAATGAGCATCTGTCAAAACCTATCACTCAAGCATCTACACCCATAGTGAAGATTGCTAAGAGTGTAAAACCAAAGGCTAACAAGAAAGGACCCAAGGAAACTTGGGTACCAAAATCAACTTGATTTGTATTTTGGAATGTGTGCAGGGAAATAAGCGGAATCTATGGTACCTAGACAGTGGATGTTCTAGGCATATGACAGGAGATTCAACCCTGCTCACAGAGTTCAAGGAGGCAGCTGGCCCTAGAATTACCTTTGGAGATGACAGCAAAGGATATACTAAGGGATATGGCTTGATTACAAAGGACAATGTCATCATTGAAGAAGTGGCTTTAGTTGAATGTTTGAAGCACAATTTGCTGAGTGTCAGTCAGATTTGTGACAAGGACTATGAAGTGAAGTTCACTATAGAAGCCTGTGTTGTTTCTTCCAAGGAAAACAACAATGTGGTTCTGACAGGCTTTAGAAAAGGAAATGTTTACATAGCTGATTTCAACTCAGTATGCTCAGAATCCATTACTTGTCTCTTCAGCAAAGCAAGCAAGGATGAGAGTTGGCTATGGCATAAAAAACTGTCACATATGAATTTTAAAGTTATGAATGATTTGGTAAGAAAGGATCTTGCTAGAGGAATCCCTCAATTGGAGTTCATCAAGGATGGATTGTGTGATGCCTGCCAATTAGGGAAGCAAAAGAAATCATCCTTCAAGAGCAAGACAGAGTCATCCATTGTTAAGCCTCTTCATTTGCTGCATATGGACTTATTTGGTCCAGTAAATGTCATGTCCATTTCAAAGAAGACTTACTGCCTGGTGATTGTGGATGATTTTTCTAAGTTTTCATGGACCTTCTTTCTACACTCCAAAGATTGTGCAAGTGAAATCATCGTCAATCATCTCAGACTAGTAAACAATGGTTCTGAAGTAAAAGTACAAAGAATCAGGAGTGACAATGGCACTGAATTCAAAAATTCCACAATGAAGATTTTCTGTGAAGAGAATGGAATTGTCCATGAGTTTTCTGCTGCTAGAACACCTCAACAAAATGGGGTTGTTGAAAGGAAAAACAGAACTCTCATTGAAGCAGCTAGAACAATGCTAAGTGAATCAAGATTGCCAACATATTTCTGGGCTGAAGCTGTCAACACTGCCTGCTTCACTCAGAATATTTCCTTGATCAATCAAGCTAGAGGAATGACTCCTTATCAGTTATTCACCAACAAGAAACCAACGTTAGTTTTTCTTCATGTCTTTGGATGTAAGTGTTTTATGCTAAGAAATCATGGAGATAACTTGGGCAAATTTGAAGCAAGGGCAGATGAAGCTATCTTTGTTGGATATGCAGTAGGGAAAGCCTATAAAGTCTATAATCTAAAAAACCAACATTGTTATGGAATCTGTACATGTTGTGTTTGATGATCAAAAGATTCTAGGTCTAAATGATGAAGGCTTCCATGAAAAGTTGAGATTTGAAAATGAGGTAGAAGGAAGAATGTACATTGATGATGATGAGGAAAATGAAGATCATGGCCTTGGAAATTCACCTAGAGTTGTTGGTCCAACTAGAAGTGATGCTAACACTGGAAATGAAGCATCCGTTGACAGTCATACTAGAGGATCAGATGCATCCGTTGACAGGCATTCTCATGTATTCGTCGACAGGCAAAATGGAGCATCCGTTGATAGACAAAATGATCCATCCGTTGACAGTCAACTTCATAATTCCACAAGGACAACAAACTCAGGGGGAGTTTCTCAATGTCAAAACTCAATGACCAATCAACAAGATCATGCTCACTTAGACGAAGCAACCTCGTCTAGATCAAACCTTCCACCTTCAAAAAAATGGACCAGAGATCATCCTTTTGAATTAATCATTGGTGACTCAAACTCAAGAGTCCAAACTAGGAGGGCCACACAAGAAGAATGCCTATACAGTAGTTTCCTATCTCAAGAGGAACCTAAGAAAGTGGAAGATGCCCTTCTAGATCCAGATTGGGTCTTAGCAATGCAAGAAGAGCTAAACCAATTTGAGAGAAATAAAGTATGGAAGCTTGTGCCCAAACCTGATGATAGAGGTATCATATGTACCAAATGGGTTCTCAAGAATAAGACTGATGAAAATGGCATAATTGTGAGGAATAAAGCTAGATTAGTGGCAAAGGGCTATTCTCAAGAAGAAGGAATAGATTTTGATGAAACTTTTGCTCCAGTGGCAAGACTTGAGGCAATTAGAATTTTCCTAGCCTATGCAGCACATGCCAATTTCAAAGTCTATCAGATGGATGTCAAAAGTGCCTTTCTAAATGGGGAACTGGAAGAAGAGGTATATGTCCATCAACCTCCTGGCTTTGAATATCCAGAATTTCTAGAATATGTATATCTTCTCTTGAAAGCACTTTATGGTTTGAAGCAAGCACCAAGAGCCTGGTATGACACTTTATCTCAATTTCTTTTGGAGAATCACTTCACTAGAGGTATAGTAGATAAAACCTTATTTCATAGAAATGTCAATGGTTCTTCAATACTTGTTCAAATCTATGTAGATGATATTATTTTTGGGTCTACAGATGAGAAACTTTGCAAAAGGTTTGCCAAACTTATGCAAAGTAGGTATGAAATGAGCATGATGGGTGAATTAACTTACTTTCTTGGTTTACAAGTAAAGCAAGTTAATGAGGGAATTTTCATAAGTCAAACAAAATATATTTATGATCTTTTAAAGAAATTTGACTTACTGGATTGTGCCTCTGCAAAAACCCCTATGGCCACTGCAACTAAGCTTGAGTTGAATACTAAGGAAAAATCTGTGGACATCTCAAGCTATAGAGGCATGGTAGGCTCACTTCTATATCTAACAGCTAGTAGACCTGATATAATGTTTTCCACTTGTCTTTGTGCTAGATTTCAAGCTGACCCTAGAGAGTCTCACTTAATTGCTATTAAGAGAATTTTCAGGTATCTCAAGGGAACACCAAACCTTGGCATTTGGTACCCAAGAGATTCTGGTTTTGATATAATTGGCTATTCAGATGCAGACTATGCAGGTTGCAGAATTGATAGGAAAAGTACTACAGGCTCCTGTCAATTTCTAGGGACCAGGCTTGTGTCATGGTTCAGTAAGAAACAGAACTCAGTCTCCACTTCTACAGCTGAAGCTGAGTACATTGCTGCTGGAAGTTGTTGTGCACAGATTCTTTGGATGAAAAATCAACTTATTGACTATGGTCTAAAAGTTGAGAAGATTCCAATTTTCTGTGACAACACTAGTGCTATTGCCATCACAGAGAATCCAGTGCAACATTCGAGAACCAAGCATATTGACATCAAATACCACTTCATTAGAGAGCATGTGATGAATGGTGCAGTAGAAATGCACTTTGTGCCAAGTGAAATGCAGCTTGCAGATATCTTCACCAAGCCTCTTGATGAATCTTCATTCACAAGGTTGGTAGGTGAACTAGGTATGCTTAATTTTTCATAATTCCTAGTGGTATCTAATCATCCTGTTTTGCAGCTAGAAATGTGTTTTGATTTACTTGAGAATTAAAAACTCTCAGAAAAACTCTAAGCAGAAATTTTGTTTAAGGCAAAATTTGCTTATCAACGGATATCCTTTTATCTGTTGGTAGTATAAACACATTACTAGATTTTCGTATGTCAACGGATAACAGGTTGTCCACGTCATCGATGGATAAACTGTTTTCTCAACCGTCCAATCTTTATCCGTTGATATACATATTTCTTTTTATAGCCGTTGGTAAACGTGTATAATTAGTCACGGCTGTACTTCTTTTCTTTTCATTTATTATCTGACAGTTACTTTTGTCCAATGGGGTAATTACTTTTAATTATTTCATTTTTAATTCTTGAAAAATATAAAAGGCTGTCTTGTGCGCTCACATCTCATCTTTATTCATTTTCAAGAATCTCATTAGTTAACTGCATCTTCTTCACTAAAACTCTCTCTGCAACAAAAGTTCAAACACTTCAATGGCACCTATTGTTAAGATGATGTCTTCCACTGGGTTTACCTATGAGAAGAACAATTTTGCGGCCTTTGTTGATACAGTGAACACTCTAGAAGCATATCACACCATGATGAATTTCGTGAAGAAATGCAAACTGTCATATGCTATGACTGCCACCACTCCTCTAATCCATGAGGTAATTGAAGAGGTGTGGGCATCTGCTGAGTACAATGGCACAGACTGTACACTTGCTTTTTCTTTGAAGGGTAAAAACTATGTAGTTAATTTTGATGTGATAACTGCTTGTTTAAAATTGCCTGAGAATAACTGTCTGAAAGTACCCAGTAAAGCTAAAATTGTTACCATGCTTAATTCCATAAATTATACCCTTAGTACTGAGAACTTAGGGAAAATTGTTAGGAAAGGTATGGTTAAAGAATGGAGTTATTTTTGTGATGCCTTCATTAAAACTTTTTCTGGCAAGATTAGTAACTTTGATGCTGTTACCAATTCCATGCTAGTTATGCTATGTATGCTTTTGACTGATAAATTCTATAATTTTGGCACACTAGTCATGTATGAGATAGCAACTAAATTAGGTAAAAAGGAAACTAGGAGCAAGAATGTTTATTTTGCTAGATTTTTGATGCTCCTAGCACTGCATGTATCTGAGAATGAGCTATCCATTGCTAACCCGGATAGCAAGTTCAATTGTTTTGTTCAGGAGAAGAGAGTCTTAAGTGATTTGATTCGAGTGAACCTAAATGCAGAAGTACAATTGGTATATCTACCAATTGTTCAGGTAACTGTTTCCAACCCTGAAACCCCTATCTCCAACCCCCAAATTTCATTGCCTTCTAGTGTCACAATGGAGTCTGTGGCTGTGACCAAACAGGCTCCTACCAAAGTGACCAAATCCAGAGTTCCAAAACCACAATCTAAAAGACAAACCTCAGGTGTCTCTCAAAAGGCACCTGTTGCAAAAACTACCAAAACTCTTGAGGGGAGTGTGAAGGTGGTAGTGAGTGGTGAGGGACAGGGTGAACATCAAAGAAGCCCTAAGGATAAGGAAGGTGAGGCAGGTGCAACCAACATTTCAGTCTCTCAAAAGACTATTAATGAACCTTCAAGCCAAATTCTAGTTACATCCTCTCAACAGGGTGTGACTACTGATTTAAGTTCCACTCCAGGAACACTGCACAAAAGGGGAAGAGACACAGATAGCTCTCACTCAAAAACCTATGGTAGAAGAGTAAAATCCAAAACCATTGGGGAATCACAAGGTGCACACACAGTACAGCAAACTGTACCTTCTCAAATTCAGTTTGATGTGACTTCAATAAATGTGGAGTCACAGCCCCTTGATCTTAACCTTCAAATCGATACACATTTTAATCCACCATCACCAACTCCATCTCTGGATGTGGATATGATATCTACATCAATTCCTGATTCTCCATCTTTAAAATTCTTGGAGAAGCCCCACTCAACAATTGGTGGTCATCATCTTTTAGATGATTTGTTGGGCCATCAATCTTCCATTCCTGAATTCACAACACTATCTGTGGCCTCTTCCTTAAAATCAATCACCACAGATTCAGTGTTGGTTTTCACTTCAACGGATACTCTTTTCCTTCATCAACGGATATCCTTCATCCGTTGACAAGTTTTTCTCCATCAACGGATGTGTCGACAACTAATCATCCGTTGACAGCAATAATTACTACATCAACGGATATACTTTATCCGTTGACAACTCTCTCTACCACTGCAATAATTCCCATGTCAACTGTGGAGGAGTTTGTAGTAGTTGAAACACTTTTAGGAATGAGGGAAGGGAGTGAGAGGCTGCCTTGTGAGTAGGCAAAAGGAGAGAAAAATAATGAGAGGCTGACCATTTCTTCCGGTCAGGCAAAAGGAGAGCAAGAGAGTTCCACCTTAGTAGGTGAAGGTGAGGGTGTGAGAGGTGTGAGCCAGGGGAGCCCCTGATGCAAGAAAAGAGAGATGAGAGGAGAGAAGGGACTACAGGAGAAATAAGGCAGGATGACTCAGCCATTGCAAGTGAGTTAATGGAGGTTAATGAAGCTTCTAAAGAGATGGAATTTCGATAAGAATATCAGTCAATTATTGACTCCATCTCTTTGGATCCTGAAACCTTTACTCATCCTGTTTCTGCCTATCAAGTCATGGTACAACAGGGCAATGTGGAGGCAGAGGAGGCAATGAAAGTAGTGCACACCTCAGAATCTCTACAAAGAGCAAAAGAAGCTTTAACAGCTCTGCCTTCAGAAGCTGACAGTAAAGAGTTTGGCAGTGATAACAGTCAAAGTTCAGATGGTGAAGAAATCAATGAGGAGGAGACTCCAGAATGGATGTTTTCCAATGCCACTGAACTTGGGGATCTCAATGTGGAAATCATGAAGCAGTATCAATCTGCTAAGGCTGAGCACCAAACTACAGAACCACAGAGAAAGACTGTTCTTGAGCAGGTTATGGCCTCATTGAAATTACAAAAGATGCAATCTGTTATTCAAAGAACACAACAGGAGGAGGTCAAATCTACAATTAGAGATATGAAGATAGCACTAGATGCCAGGATTGAGGCACTAGCTCCTACTACCACTCAGAAGGTGCTTACTAGAAAACTTCTCAAAGAAGATAGCCTAGCTAAGTCTGTTCAGCTTCTTTCCTCCAGAGTGGATAATATGGAATCTCAAATGCAAACTATCATTGCCAATCAATCAAAACAAACTCAACTACTGGAAATGCTACTTGCAGCTTCACCCCCAACCCTTGATGCTAACAAACAGGGGGAAAAAATGGGAACAAGCAAAGAAGAGGATGTAACATCTTCTGGTCAAATTCAAGCTACCAGTAGTAAGATAGCACAGATTGAGGGGGATCAACAACCAATTGTAGTGGTCAATCCAACAGAGTTTGAAATAAAGGCTTCCCCTGTGAAGAAACAAGTGGCTTTGCCTGAGATTCAAAGTTTAGAAGAAATCTCAGATGGTGAAAGGCAAGCCAGAATAGAAGCTTTGGAAAAGATCAACAAGGAGACTAATGAAAGAATTCTAAAGACAGAGAGGATGATCAATGAATCAATTGCATCATCTCTGTTTCTTAATGCTCAATCTTCTGCTCCAACAATATCAACCACAATCATGAAGGTGCTCACTCCAGAAATTGTGGCTCCTACATTCTATGATGCTGAGCCATCATATGTCAAAGAATTTGAACCAGTCATCAAAACCAGAGCCTACTCACCACCAAAGGAAAATGGAAAGAACAAGCTTCAATTGGACTACCCATTTCCCAAGAATGATGAAGAAAAGCTAATGGGAAAAACAATCATAGAGTTCAAAGAGCAGACAAATAAGAGTGTAAGAGATTGGATGGCTGTAATTATAAGGAATGGAAAAGTATTAAATATATCCAACAGCCATCCTAGATTTGTGGAAGCTAAAAGAGAAGAAGTCTCCAGAATCCAAAGGGAAGCTAATCCAAGTACAGAAAATCAACATGAAAACTCAGATGAAAAGAGGGCCAGGCTGGCTCAGGAGTTAATGGATGAGGTAGAGGATGAGATGAGGAAACCTGAGGAAGTTCCCAAATCTAAACCTAAAAGAAGGAAAGCTAAAACCAAAAGGGTTCTTTCTCCAGAACCCTCTCTAGAAAAAGAAACCACTGGCTCATCAGTATCTATATCTGCAACAGTAATCAACCCAACTGTGAACTTTCATGGTGACCCCATAATGCCTAAAGAAGAACCAATGAATTTTGATTCAATTGAAGTTCCTTCATTCTTGCTGAATCCAAAACAGAAGAAAAGGGCTCCAAAGAAGCAACTTTCAAAGGGACCAGTTCAAGTTGCTAGGGTACCTGCTATTGTCAAACAAACAATCTTGGAAAACAAAGAAGACTTTATATATCAGGCAGAAATTGAAGAATACTCTGGCATGAATCTATTTTTGGATGAATTGTCAGAAGTAAGAGGAATTGATAAGTACAAGAATCTGCCTGAGAGATTAGTTTTTGTCTACAAGGGAGGAAATCAGAGGACATGGCCATTACAGAAGGTTCTTGGAGAGAATTATCATACATTGACCAAAGTGTTCTCAGCATTTAAGAGACACACAGGGTTCTCTGAGACAGCTAGAAGGGAGATAATTAGCAGAATAGAAGAAATAAGGAGAGAATGGAACTCACCCTCAATTCTACCAAAGAAAATGAAGATCCCATACAATGGACATAAAATCCACATTCAACCCTTTTGGATGATGGAGTTCAGGGATGAAGAGGGCACCAGGAGATTTTTCAGGTTAGAAGACCAACTGTCAAAGGCTAGTTCTGAATACCTAAGATGGTTACAACTAAAGCTAAATCCAAAAGTTGTTGAAGAAGATGCCTTCTATAGGCAACTCCAAGTGCAAATTAAGTCCAACTCTGCCAAGGAAGGAAAGTCAAGGGTGCAGCCAACCAGAGAGAGGAAACATCATTAATTTGCTTAATCTAAAGGAGCACATCTCTGATAAGTTTCTTAAAGCTTTCTGTTTTTAATTTTTGTAGCTTAATACAATTTTTGCATACTGTAGTGTATATATCTTTAGGAATGTTTTGTTATCATCAAGGTTCTGAATTTATGCTTTATTGCCATCAAGTATAAAATGGGGGAGATTGTTAGGAATATGTTGTAGTTGATGATAACTTAACATACAAGCAAAATTGTATAAAGTCAAGTTTTGTAACTGTCAACGGATAAGACTTTATAACTCTATTCGTTGACAGGTAGCTCATCAACGGATGAGGTTTTGTAGCATACTGCAATATCTCTATTTATCAGTTGATAGTGTTTTTATTCAGAGTCATGTTGACCATCAATGGATAGGCAGAATAGGGTAGCCAATTGTAAATAAGCTATGCTATGTAATTCTGTCTAAGTGAAAGTGTATAAACGGATGAGAACAGGGCTCTATCAACGGATACAACTCAAATCTACTCTATCAACGAATACAGCTCAAAATACCATCAACGGATGACTGTGCACAACATCAATGGATAATCATTAACACTTTATCCTATGCTAGCTGGGGATTAGCAGTTGATAAGGACAGGTTTGACTGACAGATCACATGGGTTGATAGTAGGTATAAAAAGGCAGTATGGCAGCCATACTTTGGAAACACAGAAGAAAGAAGCATTCCATTTACACAGTACATACAAGAAAGATGCAAGGGACATATCTGTTCACAAGGACAACCTTTCGGCTACATGTGGATTTGGAATGGAGTAGCAAGTCAACTTGAATTAGATTAATATTATCTTATTCCTGTAGTACTTGTAAACTTGGGATATATAACCAAGTGTAGCAACTCTTTAGAGTTTAAGAAAACAGACATATTTGCTTAGGGTTTCTTGAATATCCTTAAAAGCAAAGAGTTGTAAAAACAGAAGCTGTGTACATTTGTATCACAGAGTTTTCTTCGAATAAAAGTCTCAGGTGGTACATTTAACCACCTGATTTTTTATGTGTTTGTGGACCATTTCTTATTCAGCAATTATTTCCTTATAGATTTCTGTGGATTTTATCAGAAATTTATAATTATCAAGAATTGTATTCAACCCCCCCCCCCCTTCTACAATTATACAAGTGTGTAATCTGGGAATAACAAAAAGTTTTTAAATTTGTATCATTTGATAGAATTTCTAATAGTTTAAAAGTGTTTTTTTCAAAATGTCAACCTGATATGGGTGAAAAATAATCCCTAAAGACATAATGTCATATTTATTGGCTCATTAATGAGGCCCGAAACCCTAGTTGGGCATTAAATTCGTAAGCCCAAGAAACAGCCCAAACCAGGCACGCCTGGTATAAGCTTGTTTCTAACATGGGCCTGATTTGTAAATAAGGAACGTTATAGAATCAAGGGACGTTCTATAATAGCCCTGGGATAAGAAGTAGCCTCCAAAGCGCAGAATTCAATATGGGAACTGACTCCTACAAGGAAGGAGTCTAGTACCTTCCTCAAGGAGGTGACTTGCCCACCAAGTCACCTAACCCTACTACGATTCTAAGGCTCCCAACGCCTATATAAGGGCATGACCTCTCATTCTCAGAACTACGTTCTTGGCTTGATTCTCAACTCTGAGATACGTAGGCATCTTCTGAGGACCCGAATTAGGTCACGAAACACAAGCGCAGCCATTAAAGCACGAAGCTCACGATCCCTAGCTGTAATTTAATAACCTTAATTTTTTATTCCATAACATTTGGCACCGTCTATAGGAACAGGACATCAACCATGGTTCAAACACGAAGAACAGCACCGACCTCTACAGAGGCCCTACCTCTAAGCTCTGCTCTGCCCGCCACTAAACAAGTACCCCCAACAATAGGGGCGATCATCCAACCTCAGGTTTCTCAATCTCTAGGGACGAATCCCCATGATGAGAGAACGTTACATGTGGTCATCCACCCGAATAAAGAGACCAACCCTCTTCAGATGGTGGTCTCTCCTTTGACCAGTCGTCCACCAGTACCCTTGGGAGGTCATACCTCCACCACCGTGCTCCCTTTGAGTACCAACCTGATGTATGGGCTGCCTAACTATCCCCCTCAATAAAGGAACCCTGGACCTAGCGGTCATGCCTTGCGAATCAATGAACCGCTTCAGCCTCCCTACATCAGGGGCTTAGCTCCCCTTGAGCATGGATATAATGATTACTCTGGTCCTTATACTGATGATTCATCATCATCTAAGGATAACGATCATGATCAAGCCTCGAGGAGGTGACATCCAAGCAAGGAGCCTATAAGGCGTACTCGACGAATCCATGATGGACCCCCTATGACAGCCGCTGAGAGAATCAAGGCTTATGAAGCCGAGATCCAGAAGTTGAAGAACGATATAGAAAGGGAACAGCAAAGACAGAATCACAACCGACCCCCTCCGAGGTCAGGAGGAGAGATTCCCTTTGTTGATTTGGAAAGGCCTTCTAGAAGGCAGAGAAGGGCTGAGGCCCCAAGAAGTGGAACTACAAGGGCAGAAGTCCCTAAGGGTGACCCCAAAGAGTTGATGCAGCTAGGAGATCCTGATGATCCTACACCACCATTCACCGAGGAGGTGATAAATGCTCACATCTCTAGGAAGTTTAAGATGCCTACTATAAAGGCTTATGATGGAACGGGTGATCCCGCAAACCATGTGAGAACATTCTCGAACGCACTGCTATTGCAGCCTGCTAGTGACGCTCTCAAGTGTAGGGCGTTCCCTCAAACCCTGTCGGGTATGGCTCAAAGATGGTATAGCCAATTACCTTCAAATTCAATTGGCTCTTTTAAGGAGTTGAGTGCCGCTTTTGTCAGCCAATTCATTAGCGGAAGAGTTCATGAGAAAAGCTCTGCATCTCTTATGTATGTGGTACAAGGAAAGAACGAAAACCTGAGGGATTACCTCAAGAGATTTACTAAGGAGACACTAAATATTACTGACTTAGAAAATAAGGTAGCCATGGTGGCCTTGGAGCACGGAACCACTGACCTTTTCTTTAAAAGGTCATTAGCAAAACATCCTCCTGAGAATATGGCTGAACTCCAACGAAGGACTAACAAGTATATTAAAGCTGAGGATAGCATGAGGAAAGAAGCCACAGTAGGTGGAGGAGGAGGTAACAATGACTCCAAAAAGCGAAAGCAAGACCAGGAGTATGATGACCAGGAGTATGATTCTAGGGACAAGTATCCCCGAACTAGCGAGGACTCCGACTCTTCCCCTAAGAAGAACCAAGGACCAAGGTTCACTGAGTATGCAAGGTTGAATACTCCTAGGAGTCGAATCTTGTTGGAAATTGAGAAGGATAAGGATTTCCGATGGCTGAAGCCACTCAGGGGTGATCCCGCAAAGAGAAACAAGAATCAGTACTGCAGATTCCACAGAGATGTGGGGCATGACACTGATGATTGCAAGCAACTCAAAGATGAGATCGAGTTTTTGATTCATAGAGGGAAACTGAGCCACTTCACTAAGGGTGAATATCGTGGTAATTAAAGAAGAGATTATAATAGAAGGGATGATGATCAAGATCGCAACCCACAGCCCCGAGGGCTTGTAATCAACATGATCTCAGGAGGCCCGACTGCGGCCGGGACAACTAGGAACTCTCGGAAGGCTTATGCCCGAGAGGTGATGCATATTATTTGAGAGGCACCAAAGCGTGCAAGAACCGAGGTAACAATCGGATTTGATGATTCAGACCTTGAAGGGGTGAAGTTCCCCCACGATGACCCGCTAGTCATAACACCCATGATTGGGAACTCAGAGGTGAAGCGAGTCTTGATAGACAATGGAGCTTCAGTGGACATTTTGTTCCATAATGCATTCATAAAGATGGGATACAACGACTCTCAGTTGACCCCATCTAACATGCCTATATATGGATTCAGCGGGGTACAGTCTAAAGTTGAGGGAACTATTCAGTTGCCCATCACGATCGGACAAAAGCCATTGGAGGCCACACAGATGCTAAACTTTTTGGTTATCAAAGCATCTTCTACTTACAATGCCATCCTTGGGAGGACTGGACTTCACGCTTTTAAGGCTGTGGCCTCAACCTATCACATGAAGCTCAAGTTTCCAACCAGGAATGGTGTAGGAGAACAAAAAGTTGACCCAAAAATGGCTAGGAGCTGTTATGTAGCCGCGTTAAGGCCTAGTGGAGTCGGGGGGCAGGTCTTTCCGATTGGAGACATGGATGTTCGCAGTAATAAGGAGCACCAAGAAAGGCCAGGAGAGGACATCACGTATAAGCCTCGGACAACAATTAAGGCTAAGGCGTCAACTGACTTCGTGGTTAAATTTGTGGTTGAATGTACCATTAGCAACCAAGAAGTCGGGGGGTAGGAGATAGTACCCCAAGAAGGAAGTGAACTTCAGAATAAGAATGAGGAGACTAGAAGGAGTAGTGAGTGCTCTATTTTGATGGAGCATCAAAAACAAAATCAAGCAATGCATGCCTAATCTTGCAAAGCCCCGATGAGTTCAAACTATCTTGATAGGACTTAGCTTCGTATTTATCTAGTAGAAGTAGAAATAAGGTTTGATGAAACCATTGCAGAGCATGTTGCTCCGAGTAGGACAGTAGTACTCTATGTAAGGGTTGAACCCATTTCAAGTTATTAATGCAAGTTTGTTTTTTGTTCTCTGTTCTGTGATTTTATTTATGTGCCGAGCACCTGGTGTATGTAAGTCAACGATGACCAAGTACCAAAAATAAAAGGATACACGAATGGAAACAAACAAATGCATAAATAAAAACCCCGAAGGCTCGGGAGTTGGGTTACAACACAACCAAATAAGTGTTTAAGTCCTTGAAGGACCCGGGATAAGAGACAAGTTAATAAAGCCATACGTGGCAATCAAAGCCATGCAAGGCTGTGGATGTTAAGGACTAGCTATTCTTCAATATTTCTTAAGTACTTGGATTGAGGATCCAAGGATGAAGACCAATAGAGAACCTTGAATTCTAGTTCTAAGATCAAGCGATATAAGAATATCCTTAGATATAAAAATATCTTTAAACAATGATCAAGAAGTTCAAGCAAGCTCTCGTCTCAGGAGTTTGAAAGCCAAGAAGCCTTTGAACAATTGAAAAAGTACATGGCTGAAGCCCCGTTATTGGCCAAACCAAGTCCCGGAGAGACCCTATACATGTATCTGAACAACCATTGAGTGTCATCCTCATTCGAGAGAATAACAAGATTCAGGAAGCTATCTACTATGTGAGCAAGGTGTTGAATGAAGCTAAGTTAAATTACTCCCCCATTGAGAAGTTTTCTTTGGCATTAGTAACAGCTTCGTGGAAACTACGACCGTACTTCCAGGCACATAAGATTGAAGTCCTGACAGACCAGTCACTGAGAAGCATCATGCACAGCCCGAGGGCTAGTGGAAGATTAATTAGATGGGCAATAAAACTCGGATAATTTGATAGCGCGTACAATCCTCAAATTGTAATTGAGGCACAAACACTCGCTTACTTCGTGGTTGAATGTACCATTAGCAACCAAGAAGTCGGGGGGCAACAAGGGCAAGATAACACCCCAGCAAGGGCAGGATGAGGCACCCCAAGAGGGAGAGAATGATGAAGTTCAGAAGGAACATTGGGTGCTCTATTTTGATGGGGCATCAAAAACAAAAATAAGTGAAGCTGTTTTAGTCCTACAGATTGAATATGTCTTGAAGTTGGATTTTTCAATGACCAATAACGAGGCAGAGTATAAAGCCTTGATAGCTGATTCAGGCTAGGCCAGCCCTGAGGGTCAAGAACTTTAAAATCTATGAAGGTTTAAGATTGGTAGTCTCCCAAGTAGATGGCCATTTTGAAGCCAAAGATGAAATGATGTTGAAATACCTAAGGATTGTAAAATCACAATTGGTACGATTCGAGGAATGCCACCTTGAATTCATCTCTAGAAAAGAGAATATATATGACGACCGATGCCTTGTTTAAATTTGCCTCGTCTGAAATCGAGAGTTACACTTCAGGTCTTGGAGACCCCCACTATAGAGCGCAGGTTGTTGACGCCCATCGACATTGGAAGTTGCTGGATGGGCCCCCCATTAAAGCTCATCTTGAGACTGGTATGCTCCCTGGTAGTGCCTTGGAGGCACGAAAACTATTAGTGAGAGCATTGAGATATGCATTGATTGAAGATCTCCTCTATACGAGGTCCTTTGTAATTCCACACTTAAAGTCTTGAATTTAAAATCCTAACACAAAATCTAAGCCTTGGTGGCCAACAAGGTTGTTTGCCTCAAATCAAGCCGGTTGTTTGGATTCAAGGCCTGAAAATCAGGAACCATTGGCTAAATTCAAAACAAGGCAAGGTCATACAAACAAGGTAGCAGATTTAGGGTCCTTGAGTCAAAATCAAAGATAAAAAAACCAACCAAAGTATCCTAGACTTGAAGTCAGGTGTTGAAAACAAGGGAGTCCCCGATATAAGCAACTAAGAAGTAAGACCTCCTCTGTTTGAAAACAAAGGGGGCAAGAACAAAAGAACTTCAAGGTCGTTGAAAACAACCACCACGAATGAATTCAAGATTTCGAATCAAGGATAAAGCCCTGATGGTCTCTCAAATATATGCAAGGATACTAAAAATACCCCTGGAAAAACTATTTCGGCTCCAAAAGTGCCCTAAATGACATTTTTTGAGGTCGAAAAGTGGGTCTCATTTGGAGTAACGAGTCAAAAGTTACGGACGTTTTAATGCGTATCATACTTTTTCGATAAAAAACAAAAATAAAAAAAAATTTGGGAGGGGCCCAGCCGACCAGGGGTGGCCGACCAGGCACCCTTGGCCAAATGGCCGACCAGCCATGGCCGACTAGAAGGATGGGAGAAAAAATGTCCAGGTGTTTCGAACACCTGGACCCCTGAACGACTTCATTTGGCCCCCGAATGCTCAAAAATGCTCCGTTTGGCCTCAAATTTGAGATTCATGAACCTTAAAAGGTCCTCTATAAGGCTATGTAGGTGCCCAAGTGATTCTTTGAAGTTGAAAAAATGACCTTGTTTGAAACAAGGTCTGGTTTGAAGACCAACTTAGAGGTGGTATATATTTTGCCTCCAAAAAGTGCAAAAATGCATGTTTTCATGAGATTCTTCTTCATACCAGGAGATTATAACAATCCCCGTCATATAATCTCAACTTCAAAATTTGAGTTTAGAAATGATAGGGGTGTTGAAAAACCAGGAGGGTGTTTGAAAATCGGGAAGGTGTTTGAAACACCTATTCCAAAAGGCCGTATTTCTTGCCTAGACAACTCAAAAATGGGTATATTCACTTGATTCTTTCTCCAACCGGGAGATTATAAGAATCCCTATCATATAAGATCAACTTCAAAATTTGAGGTTAGAAGTATTAGGGGTGTTGAAAAATCAGGTCTGGTTTGAAAACCAGAAACCCTTGGCGTGTTCGAAACACCCCTCAGCCAACCAATATCAGCTGCGATTCCATGATTCAAACATGATTGAAAGATTGAGGGTTTAAGAACATGAAGTTTCAAGAAATCAAGGTGATTCGTTTGAGAACAAGTTACTACAAAACTCTTAAGCAGGGTTTGAAAACACCTCCGGGCTGTCCACGCTGTTTGGGCCATATCTCGAGCTCCGGATATCGGATTTGGACGATCTTACTGTCCACGCGAAGCTCATTAAATTCTCCATAGTATTGGGTGGGTCCAAGCCACCCTTGGCCAAATGGTCGACCAGGGTAGGCCGAGCAGAAATATGGGGGAAAAATGGGTCCAGGTGTTTCGAACACCTGGACCTCTAGCTGATTTCGTTTGGCTCTAGAATGCTCAAAAATGGATATTTTCACGTGATTCTTTTTCCGTCAAGGAGATTATAAAAATCTCTACAATATGAGCTTGACTTCAAAATTTGAGGTTAGGATTTCACTAATCGCAATTAGGGGGTGATTAACCTCGTTTAGCGACGTTTAAGGATTTCCACTCGAATATTAACCTATATTAAGGTTAAGAATGGATATCCTAGTAATAATTACATCAAGGACGAGTTAGTTAGCCTCGATTAAGGCTTTTATGGCCCCGTTTAGGGTTGTTTAGCCCCGATTAGGGCCGAATTAGCGTCTTTTGCTAAAAAATTAGCCCTTATTAAGGCTTATGAGCAACGAACGCCTGATATTAACCCCAATTTAGATAATTTGAGGGTAATAAATCATTAATGAATTTATGATAAAGGATCCTATGCACGAATTGCACTTGGATTGGTGTCTACGAGCTCGAAACGGCACTAATCCTATTCCCGAAAGGCCAAGAAATCCTAAGAAAAAGGATCGAGAGGCCAAGGAACGTTTAACTTTCTTAAGTATTAACTTGAGAAAGAAATTTAGTCATTGTGAATGTGTAGGTCGCTCCACACTTCACTAAAAGGCGATACCCTGGCAGGGCCGACATAACCTTAAACTTCTACAAAATCAAGTTTTCCTAGAAGTTGGGGGCAAATGATATGGGTGAAAAATAATCCCTAAAGACATAATTAATGTCATATTTATTGGCTCATTAATGAGGCCTGAAACCCTAGTTGGGCATTAAATTCGTAAGCCCAAGAAACAGCCCAAACCAGGGACGCCTGGTATGAGCTTGTTTCTAACATGGGCCTGATTTGTAAACAAGGAACGTTCTAGAATTAAGGGACGTTCTATAATAGCCCTGGGATAAGAAGTAGCCTCCAAAGCGCATAATTCAATATGGGAACTGACTCCTACAAGGAAGGAGTCTAGAACCTTCCTCAAGGAGGTGACTTGCCCACCAAGTCACCTAACCCTACTACGATTCTAAGGCTCCCAACGCCTATATAAGGGCATGACCCCTCATTCTCAGAACTACGTTCTTGGCTTGATTCTCAACTCTGAGATACGTAGGCATCTTGTGAGGACCCGAATTAGGTCACGAAAGCACGAAGCTCACAATCCCTAGCCGCAATTTAATAACCTTAATTTTTATTCCACAACACAACCTTTTATACAAGTTGTCTCGGATCTAATCGGTCCAAAAATAAGTGACAAGAATATCATTCTATGTTATTGGGTCAAAAAATTAATTTACAAAAATAAATTATGTTAAAGTCGATTACTAGTTATATCACTCTTAACTAAAAAATTATTTATTTTTCATTTTTAAAATAAAAATAGTGATATAAACAATTACAATTATTTATCAATTATATATAAAATTATGAATGATATCGGCATGATTCCCGACAATATAAATCCCAAAATAGACAATTAAATCATTAGAACTAATAAAATCAAATTAATATAAATAAAAAATCTTGAATACATACTTCAAGTACACAAAAAAAATCAATTTTATCACAAAAGTAAATGAATATCATCATTTTTATTATATTAAATGGAAATAATGTATATTATTTTATTTTTATTTTTTTGTCAAACCATTTTAACTTGCAAGGCTAATTACGTATAAGTATTAACAAGAAAATTTCAAATCGCGAATATTTACTAAATTCTCTTAATATAATCCATTCAAATCAACAAAAATAAAATTTTAACCAAATCAGTAGGAATAAAAATGTGACAATATCTACTTCAAAGAATACAATCCATCTAGCATCCAATTCAAAACATAAATAAATACAATCCATAAATTATAGATTCTGCATTTATTACAATTATTATTAAACGTGTCAAAACTTCTACTATATATACGTGAAGCCAAGTGACCAACATTTTCATCTTGCAACAGTTTCATTCTTAATATATATACACTTACTACTATAGCGAAGCAACTTTTCTTATCAAATATAAAGCCACAAACAATAAGCCTCATAGTGATATTCTTGTCTCTAATTTTTGTGTCTAGTGTTTCAGGTGCAAGACAAGTACCAGGTTCAACATGCCATAAGCTGAAGATTGTGAAAGCAAGTGTCCATTTGGGGTTGTAGCCTTTTGCTCTGGTCAAAATTGATGTACAAGAACAGAAAGGAACAATAGCTTCCGCACCTAAAAATGACATTGTTGTATGATTATTATTATTGTATCATCAATTATTGTTTATTATTTTTATGAAAATGAATCATATATGTTTCTTTCTCTGTCTTGCAAACTAGTAGTGTGTGCGAGCAATAGGAACTTGTGTGCCAATTTTTAAGCTGAAATATACAAATTGTTTACAATAATGACTCGATAAAAATTTTAATCTTGAGATTGCATTCATGTTTACAAATTTTTAAGCTGAAATATACAAATTGTTTACAATAATGACTCGATAAAAATTTTAATCTTGAGATTGCATTCATGTTTAATATAGATGTAACCTAATCCAAATAAATTTTATAATTAAGCCAAATATTGAAATGTTGGTAAATATATGAGAGAATACGCAACCGACTTATCCAAAAGTTAAAAATTGACAAAATAGAGATTATTGTAAGTATCTAATTCAAAATCACAAAATATGTTACCAAAATTTAGAAGAATGGTGACAAAAAAATAAAAAAATAAATGTAAATTGAAAGTAACATTTAGTAAATCACTTAACAAAACCAAAGAAGAGCTTCCTTGTTAGCATTGCAGCTTGAGCTTTAGTTGAGGAGGAAAGTCGAGTACAAGACTAGATGCTATTTCTTCACAGGTCTTTTAAGCAGGATTGCACACTCAGGTCTTTTGCGGGAGGGAAGTTGTTTCAACCAGACCCATAGGAAGGGCGAGACAAAAAAGGAACGCATTTTTACTACTAGGAAATGCAATTCTGTTTTATCCACCATCTCCATCCCCCTCTAGAAAAATAATTTCAACAAAAAATGAAGGCAGCTGAAATTAACGGAATTTAACGAGCATAATATGCGTAGAGTAGAATGACTTCAAAATTATATATATTTTTATATAATATTCATTAAATATACGTACAATAAAAAGGATGTGTTTAATTTTGATTTTTATGTATTGATAAAATTTTCTGATTTTGAAAAAATTGTTGTTGGTTTTAATTTAAGGCAGATTACGCCAATGTTCGAGTAAATCTCATAGATTCTAGTTGATTTAGATAAATTTTTTGATAAATCCTTCAAAATCTCATGGATTTTAGCTAGATTTCAAATGAACTAAAATCAAATAGCAAATCTTTCAAAATTCACTATTTTATCAAATAAAAAAAAAGTTAATGGACTTTTGAACACTATCATATTTTACTATATTTTCAAAATCCCCGTTAAATATCACGGGACTTTAAAGATCTTTTTAAAATCAAAATCAAATACGCCCAGATGTCAAAAGATTTTATTAAAATCTTATTGAATACCATCAAATTTATAGGACTTTTTTAAATATAAATTACTTAAATTAAAATTATGAAATTCCAGAAAGATTCTTTAAAATTTAAATTGAATACATCGTTAATTTGTGATGATTTTCGTGAAAATTCGTCATGGATATGTATAAAACTCATCACAATTATTGAACTTGTGATGGCATGTCAATAAAAATCTTACATGTAAATTTATCAAAAGTACTTTCTTAGTAATTTAAAAAAAAACATGTAATAACCGTAAAATTCTTATAATGTTTCGAGTCTCTTTTGAATAAATTTCCGTAAGATTTAAATTTGGTTTAATTATTATTAGAGATGTTGCAAATATTTATTTTGTGCTCTACTAGACCCTAATAACTACTCAGTGCGACGTGATTTTATTATTTAGTTTCGATCATTTTCTTTTATTATTAATATTATTATTTTGTTGTGATTAGTGCTACCAATTTATTTTATTATTTTACATCATATTTTATTTATTTCATCAACCTAAATAAATATTTAAAGGTGCATTAGGAAGTATATATTTTTTGGGTTGGTTAAATCCACTTGTGCTAATATTTGTCTTAGGCCCATTAAGAGCCCAAATGGGATAGGTAATATATACTAGTGGGAGAGTAGTGATCATCTTCACTCTCTTGTAAACATCCGAACAAAATAAACACCCCACCATCTCTTTTCTCCCCTTTTTCACCATTAGCAAACTATCTTCAAAATCCCTTACCTATTAAAATACTAGATTGATCATACATGCATTTCTATATTTGCGTAGCTTTTTAAACACTCTTTAATTTGATATCCATTAATAAGGGTTTTCAAGAAAGTGATTTTTTAGGACAAAGCTCTTTATTGATTTTCACCAAGGGTATGATTTTATACCCACAAAACTTTTAATTTCAAAGCTTCTTACTATGTTTATCAAAATTTGTCCATGTTTTAAATTTTAGTTAGCACCAATTGTGATGTCATTAGGGTTTTAAATTGATGTGATTATCTCTAAATCATGGGTGTTTAGTGTGAATTAGTATTTATGTGGTTTGATAATTGATAAGGGGGGGTGTTGTTCGGTGGTTGCATGTCGGGAAAGGAGGGCGGAGGTACCCCGTCGGAGTCGTCGGAGACGACGGCGGTGGTGATCGGGGAGAGACAGAGAAGAGATCGGGGGAAAGAGAGAGAGAGAGAGAGAGAGAGAGAGAAAGAGAGAGAGAGAGAGAGAGAGAGAGAGATAGAGATCGCAAGGGAGAGAGGAGACGAGAGAGAGAGAGAATCGGAGACGGGGAGAGAGACAGAGAAGAGATCGGAGAAGAGAGATCGAGCGAGAGGGCGAGAGATTGAGAGATTGAGAGGGAGAGAGAGAGAGAGAGAGAGATAGATAGAGAGAGAGATGATGATGGCGAACAGAGAGAGAGAGAGACGAGCGGAGGTCGGAGATGGTAGCCGCCGGCGCCGCCACGGCGTCCGGCCGGCGACCACCGACGGTGGTGGGTGGTGTTGGTTTTGATGTTTAATTTCCCAATTAGCATGATTAATTTGTAATAATTAATTGATAATAGAATAATAGAATTGAGAATTTTGTAAATTGTGGGAATTATTTTAGTAAGAAAATGGGGTAGTCCATTATTGTTTTTGTAATAATGATAAAATTGATTAATTATGTGGTAATTGATTTAATTAGAGATTAATTGATAAAAATGGTTAAAATGTAATAAAGATTAAAATTCAGTTTGGTTTTTAAAGGGGCATCATGAGATTAAAATAGAGATTTTGTGACTTTTATTAGTAAAGGGGTTTTATGAAATTAATAAATATAATTATTTTAATAAAATTTCCTTGTTGCTAAAAGTAGAAATAAAACCTATGGATTTTAATTCGGACAAACATTTGATGCTTGAATTATTTAATTTGAGAATAAAGGGGGACTACTAGTATTAGTTCTTTAAAATTTACTTATTATAATAAAGGATTTCTAGATAAAACTTTAGAGACTTGTCACGAGCCAAAACAAATTAGCAATGCGAATGTGATAACGATATAATTAGAGGACTTTATTTTAAAAGAGGAATTATAGAAAATTGTGTTGATTGTGTGAACACCCTCTTTACTTGTTACGTTGTTAAATAAATAAGTTATTGCCATATATTTAGGAAGAATTAGAGACCTTTAATTGAGGGATTTTATTTCGAATATTTGTAATTGTTTTGCATGGTGAATAAAACCCGAGACACTTAAAATTAATAGGAAAAGCGAATAGAACCTCCATTTAATTTATTAAATTGAGAATTAGGCGTCAGTGAGATTTTAAAGTTATGAGAAAATCTTAAATTTTATTTGTTCGAGAATTATTTATCAAGAGCATGATTTCTGAATTATGTTACATTACGTGATTAATTTCTTACCCGAGTACTAAAATAGTTTTGATAATTAATTATAGAAATTCTTTCTGAGACTTGAGAATCTTGCTCGCGGGTAACGCTTTTATTTATTCGGTTCATTTAACGTCGAGACAGAGGCAAGTTCATTCCTACCCTAACTCTCGGAAACTTGTATTTCTGTTCGTATTATTTCATTTCTTGATTATTTTCGAGCTATCAATTATGAGATTTAATTACTACTCTTTATGATGCAATATTTTCTTTTGAGCATTATTTTTCGTAAAATATTACGATACTGCTAATTTAGTTTACTTGCGAAATACATTCCCTATAAGCGTAGCAGCAATTTCATTGCTATCGGGTCGGTCTCTTTGATTCGAGACGACTATTTATTTCGATTCAGTGGAACTATTCTCATTCGTTTGAGATAGTTAAATTCATTCTTTTCAGTCGGATTTATTGTACAAATTCGACAACGTTTATTGACTATCTTTTAATTGGTTCATCGTTCGAATCAATCAATAGGGATTATGCTATATAAAATCTGTTAGAGTTTTACTCTTGTATCGAATGAAAAATATTCTATTTAACGTTCATCAATTTGGAGTATTACAATTATTCGAGTAGTACTACTTGTTCAATACGACTCATTTTATTTCATTTTGAGACTATCCTCATTGTTTCGAGATAGGTGCCTTTCTTGTCAAAGGTTGGCACTTTGTTCGTGTCAACCAATTTAAATATGTTTATTGAGAGTTTACATCAGTCCATTGTTCGGATTGGTGGTACATTGAGTAAAACTGGCAGTCCGCCAGATCAATTAAATATTTTCTTGTGAAGTTTATCTCAAAGTGTCAGTTCATTAAATGTTCGGGAATTCTGTATTCTACTGGTCAATTTTGGGAAAGAGGCCCATTTTAGAGAAAAAGAGAGACTCGTGATCCGTTTTAAGGACACGAGAATATTTAGGCACTATGATGCCAGGGTTGATATAATCACCCACTATGATGCTAGCATTCATACTATATATTATATTCGTTGATATCGTATTGTAGCCGTGATCGGGCGAAGTGCGGTGTCATTGGAGGATGGTATTCCCGGTCGGATAGTTGATCGCCCCGCCGAGATACCGAAAGGATGGAAGACCAGTTATTCTTTAATCAAGAGTCATCAGAGTTTCACAAAAAGAGTCATTTCGAGTATTTCTACTTTCGAGACGAGTCTTGAGTCAAAATTATCAGAGTTTGTTATCTTATCAGTTTTATTTAAATTCGAGTATTTTCTTTCGGTATATATTACTATATTTATGTACCGAGCCAGGAGAGACATCCAGCCAGAGAAACAAAGGGAAGGTAAAAGCTCCAGGCTATGCTGACAAGGACTAGAATGGCCAGACGGAACCTTTTATCCTTTCTATCTTGATAGACTTTTGCAAGATATTCTCAGTGATGTAATAAGCGTATTGTAATAAGTGTGAATCCGATCTTGGATCTGTGGAGTAGGACTGTTCCGCTCCGTTGTAATAAAGATTTTATTATTATCGAGGTAACGTGTGTTGCAAGATGCTGAGACCTGATGTGGCGACCCGGGTCCCCGGACAGGGCGGATTTGGGGGCGTCACAAAACAATTTATAAAAATTTGTAATAACACACATCTATACAATCAGAACACTAAAGAAAAAGTTATTAAATTTGTATTATTTGATAGAATTTCTAATAGTTTAAAATGTTTTTTTTCAAAATGTCAACCTTTTATACAAGTTGTCTCGGAACTAATCGGTCCAAAAATAAGTGACAAGAATAGCATTCTATGTTATTGGGTCAAAAAATTAATTTACAAAAATAAATTATGTTAAAGTCGATTACTAGTTATATCACTCTTAACTAAAAACTTATTTATTTTTTATTTTTAAAATAAAAAATAGTAATATAAACAATTACAATTATTTATCAATTATATATAAAATTATGAATGATATCGGCATGATGCCCGACAATATAAATCCCAAAATAAACAATTAAATCATTAGAACTAATAAAATCAAATTAATATGAATAAAAAATCTTGAATACATACTTCAAGTACGCAAAAAAAATCAATTTTATCACAAAAGTAAATTAATATCATCATTTTTATTATATTAAATGGAAATAATGTATATTATTTTATTTTTTATTTTTTGTCAAACCATTTTAACTTGCAAGGCTAATTACGCATAAGTATTAACAAGAAAATTTCAAATCGCGAATATTTACTAAATTCTCTTAATATAATCCATTCAAATCAACAAAAATAAAATTTTAACCAAATCAGTAGGAATAAAAATGTGACAATATCTACTTCAAAGAATACAATCCATCTAGCATCCAATTCAAAACATAAATAAATACAATCCATAAATTATAGATTCTGCATTTATTACAATTATTATTAAACGTGTCAAAACTTCTACTATATATATGTGAAGCCAAGTGACCAACATTTTCATCTTGCAACAGTTTCATTCTTAATATATATACACTTACTACTATAGCGAAGCAACTTTTCTTATCAAATATAAAGCCACAAACAATAAGCCTCATAGTGATATTCTTGTCTCTAATTTTTGTGTCTAGTGTTTCAAGTGCAAGACAAGTACCAGGTTCAACATGCCATAAGCTGAAGATTGTGAAGGCAAGTGTCCATTTGGGGTTGTAGCCTTTTGCTCTGGTCAAAATTGTTATTGCAATTATGTACAAGAACAGAAAGGAACAATAGCTTCCGCACCTAAAAATGACATTGTTGTATGATGATTATTATTGTATCATCAATTATTGTTTATTATTTTTATGAAAATGAATCATATATGTTTCTTTCTCTGTCTTGCAAACTAGTAGTGTGTGCGAGCAATAGGAACTTGTGTGCCAATTTTTAAGCTGAAATATACAAATTGTTTACAATAATGACTCGATAAAAATTTTAATCTTGAGATTGCATTCATGTTTAATATAGATGTAACCGAATCCAAATAAATTTTATAATTAAGCGAAATATTGAAATGTTGGTAAATATATGAGAGAATACGCAACCGACTTATCCAAAAGTTAAAAATTGACAAAATAGAGATTATTTTAAGTATCTAATTCAAAATCACAAAATATGTTACCAAAATTTAGAAGAATGGTGACAAAAAAATAAAAAAATTAAATGTAAATTGAAAGTAACATTTAGTAAATCACTTAACAAAACCAAAGAAGAGCTTCCTTGTTAGCATTGCAGCTTGAGCTTCAGTTGAGGAGGAAAGTCGAGTACAAGACTAGATGCTATTTCTTCACAGGTCTTTTAAGCAGGATTGCACACTCAGGTCTTTTGCGGGAGGGAAGTTGTTTCAACCAGACCCGTAGGAAGGGCGAGACAAAAAAGGAATGCATTTTTACTACTAGGAAATGCAATTCTGTTTTATCCACCATCTCCATCCCCCTCTAGAAAAATAATTTCAACAAAAAATGAAGGCAGCTGAAATTAACGGAATTTAACGAGCATAATATGCGTAGAGTAGAATGACTTCAAAATTATATATATTTTTATATAATATTAATTAAATATACGTACAATAAAAAGGATGTGTTTAATTTTGATTTTTATGTATTGATAAAATTTTGTGATTTTTAAAAAATTGTTGTTGGTTTTAATTTAAGGCAGATTACGCCAATGTTCGAGTAAATCTCAGAGATTCTAGTTGATTTAGATAAAATTTTTGATAAATCCTTCAAAATCTCATGGATTTTAGCTAGATTTCAAATGAACTAAAATCAATTAGCAAATCTTTCAAAATTCACTATTTTATCAAATAAAAAAAATTAACGGACTTTTGAACACTATCATATTTTACTGTATTTTCAAAATCCCCGTTAAATATCACGGGACTTTAAAGATCTTTTTAAAATCAAAATCAAATACGCCCAGATGTCAAAAGATTTTATTAAAATCTTATTGAATACCATCAAATTTATAGGACTTTTTAAAATATAAATTACTTAAATTAAAATTATGAAATTCCAGAAAGATTCTTTAAAATTTAAATTGAATACATCGTTAATTTGTGATGATTTTCGTGAAAATTCGTCATGGATATGTATAAAACTAGGGCTGTAAATGAGTCGATACGCTCACGAACAGTTCGGTGTCCGGTTCGAAAAAAGTTCGATTCGAGTTCGGTTCGATTTGTAAACGAGTTGAACATGAACACGATTTTGGGGTTCGTCTCGTAAATGAGCTGAACCCGAACACGACATAGTTCGGCTCGAAAGTTCGCGAACAAGTTCGATTATATAGTTCATTAGCAAGTTCGTTAATATAGTTCGTGAACCTTATTCATAAATATGGTTCATTAATAAGTTTGTTCACAAACTTCATATATATATATATATATATATATATATATATATATGTTCTTGAACATATTTCATTAACATTTAACGGGAGTTTTTGAATTCACGATAACTTATAAATAATTGTATAAGTTAGTGTAACGAAATAATATGTTAGTTTATTTTGTCTATTCGTTATATTTTCTTTGTTTAAATTTATAATTTTTTTATTGATAATAATTAAATTATACATATGTTACATTATAAATTATAACATTAGTTCGTTATGTATTAACTAAATTTGATCCAAATTTGATTCGTTGATAAGTCTAAATTTGATCCAAAATTGATTCGTTGATAAGTCTAAATTTGATTCGTTATGTATTTTTATTTTAATTGCATTAAAATTTTTCTAAAAAAAATGGTTGAGGTGTTCATGAACACGAAATCATGAACACTATTCATGAGATATTCGTGAAAAGTAGCTCGTTAGACATGTTCGTGAACTGTTCGCGAACATTTTCATGAATAAAAGTTTTCTTAACGAGTCGATACACAAACAAAAATATTGGCTCGATAAAAGTTCGAGCTCGAGTTCGATGTATTTATAACGAGCTGATACACGAACAATTAAGAGTTCGGCTCGGTTCGACTCATTTACAGCCCTATATAAAACTCATCACAATTATTGAACTTGTGATGGCATGTCAATAAAAATCTTACATGTAAATTTATCAAAAGTACTTTCTTAGTAATTTAAAAAAAATAATTTATAAAAATTTGTAATAACACACATCTATACAATCAGAACACTAAAGAAAAAGTTATTAAATTTGTATTATTTGATAGAATTTCTAATAGTTTAAAATGTTTTTTTTCAAAATGTCAACCTTTTATACAAGTTGTCTCGGATCTAATCGGTCCAAAAATAAGTGACAAGAATAGCATTCTATGTTATTGGGTCAAAAAATTAATTTACAAAAATAAATTATGTTAAAGTCGATTACTAGTTATATCACTCTTAACTAAAAAATTATTTATTTTTTATTTTTAAAATAAAAAATAGTAATATAAACAATTACAATTATTTATCAATTATATATAAAATTATGAATGATATCGGCATGATGCCCGACAATATAAATCCTAAAATAAACAATTAAATCATTAGAACTAATAAAATCAAATTAATATGAATAAAAAATCTTGAATAGATACTTCAAGTACACAAAAAAAATCAATTTTATCACAAAAGTAAATGAATATCATCCTTTTTATTATATTAAATGGAAATAATGTATATTATTTTATTTTTATTTTTTTGTCAAACCATTTTAACTTGCAAGGCTAATTACGTATAAGTATTAACAAGAAAATTTCAAATCGCGAATATTTACTAAATTCTATTAATATAATCCATTCAAATCAACAAAAATAAAATTTTAACCAAATCAGTAGGAATAAAAATGTGACAATATCTACTTCAAAGAATACAATCCATCTAGCATCCAATTCAAAACATAAATAAATACAATCCATAAATTATAGATTCTGCATTTATTACAATTATTATTAAACGTGTCAAAACTTCTACTATATATATGTGAAGCCAAGTGACCAACATTTTCATCTTGCAACAGTTTCATTCTTAATATATATACACTTACTACTATAGCGAAGCAACTTTTCTTATCAAATATAAAGCCACAAACAATAAGCCTCATAGTGATATTCTTGTCTCTAATTTTTGTGTCTAGTGTTTCAGGTGCAAGACAAGTACCAGGTTCAACATGCCATAAGCTGAAGATTGTGAAGGCAAGTGTCCATTTGGGGTTGTAGCCTTTTGCTCTGGTCAAAATTGATGTACAAGAACAGAAAGGAACAATAGCTTCCGCACCTAAAAATGACATTGTTGTATGATTATTATTATTGTATCATCAATTATTGTATATTATTTTTATGAAAATGAATCATATATGTTTCTTTCTCTGTCTTGCAAACTAGTAGTGTGTGCGAGCAATAGGAACTTGTGTGACAATTTTTAAGCTGAAATATACAAATTGTTTACAATAATGACTCGATAAAAATTTTAATCTTGAGATTGCATTCATGTTTAATATAGATGTAGCCGAATCCAAATAAATTTTATAATTAAGCCAAATATTGAAATGTTGGTAAATATATGAGAGAATACGCAACCGACTTATCCAAAAGTTAAAAATTGACAAAATAGATATTATTGTAAGTTTCTAATTCAAAATCACAAAATATGTTACCAAAATTTAGAAGAATGGTGACAAAAAAATAAAAAAATTAAATGTAAATTGAAAGTAACATTTAGTAAATCACTTAACAAAACCAAAGAAGAGCTTCCTTGTTTGCATTGCAGCTTGAGCTTCAGTTGAGGAGGAAAGTCGAGTACAAGACTAGATGCTATTTCTTCACAGGTCTTTTAAGCAGGATTGCACACTCAGGTCTTTTGCGGGAGGGAAGTTGTTTCAACCAGACCCGTAGGAAGGGCGAGACAAAAAAGGAACGCATTTTTACTACTAGGAAATGCAATTCATGTTACCATATGTACGGGATAGGAAATGGATATTTCGAAGTTATATTAGTGATCTACGATGTAAATAAGTGTATGTAAACGTGATCGGAATTCAGAAATTCCAAACTTTATTTTTATGGAATATTTGACCGGGTAGTGAGGAGTATTTCAATACGACCAAGCCAAGTGAGTTATTTAAATCAAGGATTCAAGGATTTGATATATTATTATTTTATTAAGGGTGATTTAAGGATTTGGAACGAAAACCCCTGAGCTAGTATAACGAGCATTCTAGGAATTGCTAGAACTTTATAATGAGATTAAGTGATAATGCGAACAAATTATGAAATTTGGATTGAGTTCTAATGAGATTAAATATCCTACATGATCATCAAGAGAGTTATATCAAGTGGATTAAAAGATTTAGTTGAAGGATTAAATCAAAACAATTTAGGATTTAAGTGATTTAAATCACTTAAATCAATTCCAAAAACAAAACAAATCAAACAAGCTTATCCAACACACTTTTTACAAGTATCAAGGGGCTCAACACAGCCAATGCACATCTGAAATATCAAGATAATATGATCAAAAAGTAGTTGACAAGTCAAGATTGGAGGTGGAGAAAAGAAAAAGCAAGAACAACCAAGAAAAACACAAAATGCCCAACATGAGTAACTATGAAAGAAAAGTTCATAACTCCACTTCTACCCATTCATAAATCACCAAATTTAAACCATAGCTTCCTCATTGTATGGAGAACACACGATTAAAATTTCATGGCCAACAAAGGAGTGTAGCCTAGTCAAATCCATCCTCCAAGTTGGAGAACCAAAACTGTCCATTCCTTGGCAGTTTCGACCTCTCACCTTAGAAAGACAATAAGTCGAGCTTCAAGCATCCCTGGTGATGAGCTAGGACTCAAAAGAAATCCCTTGAAGAGTAGAAGGTGTGGTAAAAAATTTGAGAACCAATCTCTTAATTTTTTATTTTATACAGATTTTACAGAGTGATGTGAATAGTAAGGAATAGTGTTTTAAGTTGTTTTTATGATTTGTTCATGGCTTTTTAGGCTTTGTTAAGGCTACCCAAGGCTATTATAATGGGTATCTTGCTTTGTTAGTGTTGTTAGAGCTTCAAGTAAGGTAAAACTCTAAACCATGCTTTGAGTTTTTGTGAGTTTTAATGGAGTTTTGATGTTAGTGTAAAGATGAGTTTATGTTAAGAGTTTATATGATTGTTTAGCTTTGTTTTGAGGTGTATATGTTGAGTGGTGGTCATTGGACCTTACCACTGCCCTTAGAGGCCTAGTATGAGTGTTGGTTTGAGATATTAGAGTATGGGTTGCATTATGTTGCTTGTTTGAGATGAAACAAAATGGTAATGTTTGATTTAGAGTTGTCGTAATGCCCGATTTTTGTAAACCTCTTTAACAGTAGACACCCGAGACCATGAGTTTGTTTAAATGGTAACCACTATCCATATGTTGTAGATATTGTTGTCTAATTTATTTTGCCGTAGGAATCGCAATAAAAAAGTTTACGGTTTATGAGTTATGACCATTTTAGTTAAATTGATTCGAGGAATGATGTCGCAGAAAAGTACCAACTTTGTGGTTATGTTTGAGACGCTTAAGAGTCGATTTATAATATGGAATTTTGAGGATAAATACTAAGGTCAGTTAGATAAGTATGTGTGGAGGTTTCAAGTCGAAATGATTATTTTCCGATTTTATAAAAATACGTAAGCCGAGGTTGCGTAAGTGGAAAACCCCTTAAAGGAGATGAAACTATTCATTGCAAACCCCCTGTCCCGTTTTGTAAAACCCAAAAAATACATCTTCTGACCAGAGCCATGTATTGAGTTGGTTACCTTGTATACATTCTCTAGATCTTGCACGCAAAAACGGTGCATCATTTGAGTTAGCGGTTATCAAGTTATGAAGGTTTTAGTAAAAATGGTGCTAATAGTAAGAATCCGTTGTTGACCAAACTTCGAAAATATATTGCCCCTATCTAGACCCGTGTTTACGAATCAAGATTTTTACGATAAATATTACAAATAATAGAAAAGATGATTTTAGAAGTGGTTCCGTATTTAAATACGTTTCCAGTGAATTATTAAAAGTGTTGGAGTGTGAGTCATGGAATAGTAAATTTCAGGAAAGTCAACTCTAGAGGTGCTACTTTGACCATCCGTTTTGGCTAAGTTAAAAGAGGAATTTCGAGTCGACTAAAACACGAAACTTGTTAAGAATTATCAAGGCAACATAATGGTGCAAAGAACAAAGCTATAAATGGTTAGTTAGATGTACAGAATATCTCACGTTAAGCATGAATTCGAGGATCGATTTCGGACTAAACTTATGACTAAGGTGTTCATCGATTAACATGAACTTAGTACGAGTCTAGAGGGACCCTTAGTGCCTTACGTGTGGTTGGCTAAAGTGTCTGAGCGTTGAGTCGTAATTGGATTGTATAGGGGATTAATCGCGTATTTTCTTGACTTTGTTTAGATTGTCGGACCCCGCTACGAGCCCCTACTACATCCGGAGCACCAGCCAAGTATACTAAACCTTACTCTATTATTCAGAGTATATCTTTCAATGTATGGTATATGTTTGTTCAAAATGTTTTCTTTACAAGTTGCAAGTATTTATCTCGTTACTCAAATACCGGATATTGATGCAATTGAATGCATGTATATATATATTATTGTTGTGAATGTTATCCGGATAGTATATAAGTATAGTAGTATGTATAAGAGTTATTGGTCCATATGATTGGGACAAGTATCGAGGTACATTGTTCGTACTCGAAGGAAGATAAAAAGTTTTGGAAAACTATGTTGTTATTAAGGGGAGTAATGTTAATTATGGGAGGTGATGAGAGATTTGATCTAGATCACTTTATTCGAACCCTTGATCAAAATAGTCGTTCATATATTTCCTCTTATCTTTCGAGATGAAAAGTGATTTATTGGAAGTAGTAATCGTTCGTTGTTCCGAACGATATAGTTATTATGAATTGAGGTGCACGTGGAATTATACATGACATCTAAGATGATAAGTATAGAAGGTGGCCAGGGGTACTCTGGTACCCCAGGTTATGGACTGGAGATAACGTAAGAGACTGGTACGGTGGCCAGTCCAACAAATATGTATGAAAGCCCAGATGTAGCTTAGGGTGAGGTCCGAGCCAGTTGGCTCATCCTTCTACCGGTAGTAAATTGATAGATGTTGGACTGATCATCCATTACAGCCAAGCAGATAAGAATCTCCTGAATATAGTCCATCAGCAGTATTTGATAAGTGTAATTAATACTAAAGGTGAGTATTAATTGCAGTATGAAAGGTATGTCCTCACTCAGTTCTTGTGAGTAAATTTCTGTATGTAAAGAAAATATGGGAGTTCATTTCTTGAAGAAGTTTTATTAGTACATATGAATATTGTCCAAGGTAGGATAATCTAAGGGTTCGAATGTGTATTGAAGTATCAAATGGGGAAATATTTTCGAAATGATTTTGAATAGTACATTGATGAAGTCCAAATTATATCTTTGAGTATAAATATATATGATTCTGGTGTATAAAACTTGCTGGGCAATTTTGGCTCATTCTTGCTATTGTATACTAATGATACAGCACAAAACAAAAGAGATAAGGCTTCGGCATCTTATTTTGCTAAGGGGAAGGGTCATGTATTTGATCCAAAACGTTAGACAGGCTGCTTGATGGCTGGGAATAAGTTGGAAAGACTTTTATTATATGTTAAGTAGAATCATGGTCGGAGTAATGATGTTTATATTGTTTCTATGTAGTGAAGGTTTGAGTATTGTAATAACTCTAAGTAGAAGTTGTATTAAGATTCTGGAGGATACTCTGTTGTGTAATAACTTTTGAGGATTTTGGTTATGTTCTAAGACTATAATCTGTGGAGTAAAGTATTGAGTTATTTTGTATGTTGTTGTAGATAATGTTGTGAGCATGTGAATAAATATTCCGCAAAGGTATGTATGTGTATGGTTAAGGTTGTGACGACCCGGATTCCTGGTAAGGGATTAGGGGGCGTTACAGAAATGGTATCAGAGCAGTAGGTTATAAACCTTAGAACGAGAGTAGGAGAAGTTATGACAAGATAAGAAAGTGACGAAAGAGCTTAGGTAGAGTTTATGGTTGGACTACTGGGGGTAGCACCAAAGATGAGCTAAGTGAGACCCATAGTGGTTGAGAAAGGTAATTATGGAACTCCTTAGAGATGATATGAGTCGATAATGATATGGACTGTTTATGTGATACCCTCAAGACAAGAGAGAGAGAGTTAGAAACAAGGAAACTGATATGGAGGTTATATAGTAGAACCTCAAGGGGTAGTTAGGGTGGAGACAAGATGGCCAATACCAATAGTAGGATCGATCGTGACAAAAAATGTGTATCCATGATTATTGAAGGGGTTAAATGAGCATATAGTTATATGGATCCGTAGATATATATATATATATATATATATATATATATATATATATATTGTTGCAAATATATATATATATATATATATGTGTGTGTGTGTGTGTGTGTGTGCATATATATACTATTTTATTTTCATAAGTGAATATTTCATAGGTATGTAGTTTTATTATACTAAACAATATTGGGATAAGTTGAATCAAGTGAGGCTGTGACTTTTTGTGACACCCTTGTACTTTACCATACTTAAAAGTTCACTATATAAGATCTTGTAATTCAGTTTACAATTAACTTAAAATATCCACTAGTAACAGTAAACTATATCGTATAAAATCTTTTTAGAGGAAGTCAAACTAAACTATATCTATATAGCGTCTATATATGCACATGTTGAGGAGGAGGGAGTCTGGAGGACCAGCTGGCCGACTGCAACTTATCCTGGAAAACATGAACGGTTTTAGTGAGTCGTAACTCAGTGAACATAAATCATCATTAGATTATATTCTAACATGTAACACTCATATGTAAGAACAATAAAGTACTTGTGCCATGTATATGTATGCATATGCCTCTGTTTTCCATTTTGTTTGTTATGACCACTCATATCCTGTATCGCCCCGGGATTCCAAGTGTTTGACCCAAAGGCCCCATGTATAAACCCGAAGGTTTCCAAGTGTATGACCCGAAGGCCCCATGTATAAACCCGAAGGTTTCCAAGTGTATTTGCGAGTACAGGGATATGAAGGTCACAACGCCTTTAATTTAGTTTGATGAAATGAATGATATGCAAACAATGTATGAAAACTATTTACCTCTTTCTTCTTGTATCCATTTATACACATGTAACCTTTTTCAGTATAATCAATCACATACAGCTCCTCAAAATATCATTTCCATGTCGATCACATAAATATAATTAAACATAGAAAAGGAATGCGATCATCTTATTCAAGTAGGCACATCAAGTCACGTATTATAACATGAACATATAGCACACACGTAAAGCAAGTCTCCGATTTATACTCACCTTGGCCTTTGCAATTTAATAAAGATGGCTTACTCCTTTGCCCAAATCGTGACAATTCTTTTCAGACCTATGTTATCATACACACAACATATTAACAAGTGAAATATAAACAATTATGTGCTCATATGTATTTCCCAATATACTAGTATCAACTTATGCTAGCCTAAGATTATTTATGAAATGTTTCACTTTCTCTAGTTTGGCAACTCTACATTAGACCTGTCAAAATGGGTCTGGATCCGAAAAATCGAACCGAAATATGTGGAATCGAATCCGAAATTGGATCCGAAATAGATTATCCGAAATTGTATCCGAAACCGAAACAATCCGAATCCGAACCGAAACCGGTTCAATTTAATCAAATCCGATAACGATCCGAAAACCAATTTGACCTGATCCGAAAATTAACCGAACCGGAAATTTATCCAAAAATTATCCGAAATACTGTATCCAATGATGACCATGTATCCGATTATAATCGGAACCGATCAAATCCGAATAAAAATTTACCCTAACCGAATATGACTTGAATCCGATGTAAATCCGAAACTAAAAATAACTGAATCGAAAAATATCCGATAAAATAATTTTATATAGATTAATATTTTCTTGACCTTTATTTGCTTAGTTTTGTCAATTTTTATATTTTCTGATTTGCTATATATTTATTATTGTCGTTGAATATTGCTTACGATATTTTGTATATAAAAATATTTTAATTCAATTTGCAAATATAAATTAATAAATTCTGCACATAATTAGCAAAAATAAAAAATAAAAAAAAAATTCTGCATATTCTGGGCAGAAATTAAAGTGCATTCACTTATATAGCGCTTGTTGAAGCGCTGTCTAAGTGAGTGCATTGACTTCCATAGCGCATATGGAAGCGTTATATAAGTGATGTATCTAATTTTGACATATTCGATCTTATTTAATAAATTTTGACACATTTATTTTTTAAAAAATATTTTTATTTTTTGAAAATTTGGAAATATCACTAAATTAGATATACCTTAGCATCCGTACGGTTGGATCGTCGAGAAATAATTTTAAAAAAAAAATAAAATCAACAATCCGTGACAAAACAATAGTTACGACTATTAGTCAATTCGGTAGTTGACTACTAAGATCTCCAACCAAATTAATATTTTATTTTTTGAACATTTGGGATTATCACTATATTAGATATATCTTGAGATCCGTACGGTTAGATCGTCGAGAAATTTTTTTTAAAAAATAGAATTAACAATCCGTGACAAAGCACTAGTTACGAGTACTAGTCAATTCGGTATTGACTATTGTGTTCTCCAACCAAATTAATTATTTATTTTTTGAAAATTTGGGAATGTCACTAGATTAGATATATCTTGAGATCCGTACGGTTGGATCGTCGAGAAATAATGTTTAAAAAATAGTATCAACAATCCGTAACAAAGCACTAGTTACGAGTACTAGTCAATTCGGTAGTTGACTACTAAGATCTCCAACAAAATTAATTTTTTATTTTTTGAAAATTTGAGAATATCACTAGATTTTATATATCTTGAGATCCGTACGGTTGGACCGTCGAGAAATAATTTTTAAAAAATAGAATCAACAATCCGTGACAAAACACTAGTTACGAATACTAGTCTTCGATGGTTGACTACTAAGATTTTAAACGAAATTAATTTTTTATTTTCTACAAATTTGAGAATATCATTAAATTAGATATATCTTGAAATCTGTACCGTTGGATCGTCGAGATATATTTTTTAAAAAATAGAATCAATAATCCGTGATAGAACAGTAGTTACGAGTACTAGTCAATTCAGTAGTTGACTACTAAGATCTCCAACTAAATTAATTTTTTCTTTTTTGAAAATTTGGGAATATCACTAGATTAGATATATCTTGAGATCTGTATGGTTGGATCGTCGAGAAATAATGTTTAAAAAATAAAATCAACAATCCGTAACAAAGCACTAGCTACGAGTACTAGTCAATTCGGTAGTTGATTAGTAGGATCTCCAAACAAATTAATTTTTTATTTTTTGAAAATTTGGGAATATCACTAAATTAGATATATCTTGAGATCCGTACGGTTGGATCGTCGAGATATATTGTTTTGAAAATAGAATCAACAATCCGTGACAAAGAACTAGTTACGAGTACTAGCAATTCGGTAGTTGACTACTAAGGTCTCCAACCAAATTAATTTTTTGAAAAATTGGGAATATCACTAGATTAGATATATCTTGATATCCCTACGGTTGGATCGTCGAGAAATTATTTTTAAAAAATAAAAACAATAATCCCTGACAAAGCACTAGTTACGAGTACTAGTCAATTTGGTAGTTGACTACTAAGATCTCCAACCAAATTATTTTTTTATTTTTTTAAAATTTGGTAATATCACTAGATTAGATATATCTTGAGATCCGTACGGTTGGATCGTCGAGAAATTATTTTTAAAAAATAAAAACAATAATCCCTAACAAAGCACTAGTTACGAGTACTAGTCAATTCAATAGTTGACTACTAAAATCTCCAAGCAAATTAATTTTTTTTTTTTTAAAATTGTTGAATATCACTAGATTAGATATATCTTGAGATCCGTACGGTTGGATCGTCGAGAATTAAATTTTAAAAAACTAAAATCAACAATCCGTGACAAAGCAATAGTTACGAGTACTAGTCAATTCGGTAGTTGACTACTAAGATATCCAACCAAATTAATTTTTTGTTTTTTGAAAATTATGGTATATCACTAAATTAGATATATCTTGAGATCCGTACAGTTGGATCGTCGAGATATATTTTTTAAAACGTAGAATCAACAATCCGTGACAAAGCACTAGTTACGAGTACTAGTCAATTCGGTAGTTGACTACAAAGATCTCCAACCAAATTAATTTTTTATTTTTTGAAAATTATGGTGTAATAACCCTAACTTTAGCAAAGCTATAGTGACCCCATGAATAGTAAATTTTGAGGATTTAGAGAAATGGTATGTAGGTACTCTACACTTGAAACAGAAAATGAGTAAACAGAAACCATATTAGGGATATACCATAAAAATAAGTGACTCGAAATGACGATAGATTTCAGAAATTCCTGAATATGGATTTTGAGGATTTTGGTTTCGAATAAGCTTCTATTGGATATTAAGGAGCATGGAGATATTTAAGGAAATTATATATTGAGGAATTAGTGAAATTAGATTAAACCAAGGAGTGATCAAGTCAAGGAAATGCCAAGGGAATTTAGGTTGTTAAACGAGTTTGGGAATACTTGAGAACCGGGAGAGCAACTTCTGAGAAAAAGAGAATATACCAAGGATATTGGATCTAATACCTACTTGAGGATTAGAATCACCCTAACACACTAATATATGATGTGGGAGAGGATATTATATATCCAAGGAATTTACAAAGGAGAAACCAGTGAGACGATCACAGAAATCCTTCGATGAATCCAACAACTAGAAACTCTTGGACAAGGCCCAAGTATAAAACCAATAACAAGATATGGGCCTTAACATTGGCCCAATCACATTCAAGGGATGATTTTAAGTGGATTAAGAAGGGAAGTACCAAAGTAGAAGAATTATAAGACTTAAAGGATGTTGGATGCAATTTACATAAAGCTAAGGACTTTCTTGCAAAATTCAAAGATAAGCATTAACAAGGAGCCAACAATTGGCTCTTTCTCATTGGTGGACTTCAAACCCACTTAATTAAGAGATAAGGCAGCTGATGAAAAGAATAAAAACAAGCCTTTCAAGTCATTATTCAAGAGAAAAAGCAAGAAAACATCAATCTCTCCAATCTGCCAAACAGGAACCAAGCACAAAGAAAAATTCATATCTCCATTTCTATCCATGATAAAATCACCAAATTTTAACCATAACTTCTCCACTCCATGTGTAAGATTCGTGCAAAATTTCATGGCCAACAAAGTAGTATAGCCTAGTCAAATCCATGCTCAAAGTTGGACAACCCAATCTGTCCAGTTTCTATCCAGCAGAAAGATGGAGCTCAAAACCATAGCTAGGAAGCTTTGTTTTTGGTGATATATAGCTCAAATCAAATCTTATACAGAGGCCAAGATGTGGTAAAAATTTGAGAGCCAAAATCTTATTTTTCGATTTGTTATGATTTTTACAAAAGTGATGATGAATAGTAACCCTTAGAAACTAACTTTGTTTTTATGGTTTCTTTAGTTGATTCAAGCTAGTACAAGGTTGTTTAAGGATATCCCAAGGATTATTAAGTGTTGTTAAAGCTTCAAGGAAGGTATAATCTCTTCACCCCTCTTGAGTTTATGATGAATATTGGTGGTATTAGTGGTTAAGTAGTTATAAGTGATGAAATCATGATGTTATATGTGTTTGTAAGTGATTAAAGTTGAATATGGAAGGAGTATGTGCTTGTAACCATGGTTGGTAAGATGACCACATGGTGTAGGTGATGGTGTATAAGGTGGATGATTGATTTGGAGGAGTTTGATTTTGGAAAGTATGAAAATACAGCGGTTATAATGTCCGATTTTCGTTAGACCAAGAATCTGCCCTGTTTTTGGACCCTATACCCGTACGGTAGGTTACTCTCTAGACTCCCAAGTGACCATGAGATGATAGATCTTGGTTCATAGATCGTTTTGATATAAAGTGCGTTAAAATCTGATGAACGGTTTAGGAGAAAAGTCAGTTTTAGTGAAAGGCATTCGAAAACCGAGAAAACGTAATTGTATCAACTTTGAGGCTAAAGTTACCATACTTAGACATTTTATTAAGTCACGAAATTTTGGGATAGTGTAGTAGGGTGGTCAGAGGACCCTTTACAGTTGACCTTGCATTAAAATTCGAAATCTATATTTTCTGAGAATTTTTACAGTCGAGTATGGTTATTAAGGGGAATGGTGGAATATGCTAAAACTTAGATCGAGTTTAAAAATGGTTAAGTGCATGTAAACTTTTGGTGCATAAAAACCATGTTAAACTTATAATATGAGTTAAGGGTGTTATGGTGTAGAAATTAAGTGATTAAGTGGGATATATACTAATGGTGATCCTTTCGTTCCTATAGAAACGGGAGACGAACTCAGGATTCCACATACTCGCTTTAGAGATCCAGGCAAGATCTTTTCTATCCCTACTTGGAAATTATTTATCTTCAAAGAAACTTGATTTCATGAAATATATATATGTGATGCTATTGTTACTATATTGTTAAGAAATGGTTTTCCTTGATTATTGATATAAAAAGGGAAGGTATATGAGTATGATATGAATATGGATATGAGTATGAGTATGAGATGGATATGAATATACATAGAGGTGATTATGCATGAAGTGAACATGCCTTATGATTAAGGAAATATGAAGGAATGGTATCAGTTGTTATATAGAGTTATATATAAAGGAATGGTATCAGTTGTTATCTAAAGATATATAAAGGAATGGTATCAGTTGTTATCTAAAGATATATAAAGGAATGGTATCAGTTGTTATCTAGGGTTATATGATTTATAATATTATATTCTTTCTAAGTATTGTGATTTAATAAATATTATTGAATGGTATTTAATACTTTTGAGATAAATGGAATACTCTACGTATATAAAAGCATATTGATTTCATTGAATACAGTGGAGATGTCTGAGTCATAATCAAAGTATTATGACATATATAAATTTTTAAAGGTGATGATAAATGGAAATGGAAATGATATATGTGAAGGGAAATGTGAATGGAAATGTGAACGGAAATGGAAAATGTGAAATGGTATTTGATGATTTGAAAAAGGGGGATTGCAACAGTAAGCGTAAGAGGCTGTGTGGTAGTGGCACAGTCCAGCATCCAATATTTTATTTCGGCACGAAGATGCCAAGGGAGGATGTAGCAGGTAGCCTTCCTCCAGGGTTGATACCAGGTAGGGTCATCCCTTCTACTAGTAGTAAACAGAGAGCGGATACGGTCAGGCGACTGATCATCGTCCTACGTATCTGGCGCCAGCAGATATCCCCAAAACTTGAAAGAAAGAATTGAAAATGGTTTTCAGATTTCTATAACTGAAAACAGAAAAGTGATATGGAATGATGGAATTATTGTTACAAACGAAGAGAAACTGATTTTATATTAATTTATATGATTGTTGCATAAGACGGAAATGAGAAGATTATAGCGAGAGATTTGTTCAAGTTTTTATATTATCTTGAAAGATTACACTGAAATGGTATATTGATGGTTATAACATTCAAGAAGAGGAACTGATATTATATGATGTTAGAAGTGAGACTGATGGAATGATACTATATATTTCTTACGTACAAGGATAATTGGAAAGTGTATATACATATTGAATGGAAATAAAATTCTTCCATAATAACTGAAGTTTGCTTTTGTCTATTATATATATACAACGGTTTATTTTCCTTTGATGTTAGTAGATAGAAATTATCTTGCTGGGCTATTTTGGCTCATTCTTGCTACTTATCTATATACAGCTAGGAATGCCAATACTTCGCAGAACGCCCCGCAAGAGGGTACGGGAAAGGCGACCTTTTGAGAGCACGCTAACATCGATTCCTGAGGTAGCGTAGAGCCAGACGGGTTCTGAGAGCTTATGTATAATTAAGGGTGTAAGAATGTAATAAGCTTTTGATTGTTGGAACGCTTCTTGTCGAAGTGTTATTCAACAATGTACTTAAGTATGATCCTGGTTTGTAATAACTGTTCAACTCTTAACTTTATTATGGTGAATGTTGTTCTCTGAGCATATGACTGGTATGTGTGTGTTTATTATTGCGGGGTCAATGGCATAAGTATTAAGTTAAAAAAAAAACTCAAGAGATATTGATATGGAATTGAAATTGGTCCGTGATGGCCCGGAATTATGACCCCGGATTTGGGGCTGTCACATATGGTATATCACTAAATTAGATATATCTTGAAATCCGTACGGTTGGATCATTGAGATATATTTTTTAAAACATAGAATCAACAATCTGTGACAAAGCACTAGTTACGAGTACTAGTCAATTCGGTAGTTGACTACTAAGATCTCCAACCAAATTAATTTTTTATTTTTTGAAAATTAGGAATATCACTAGATTTGATATATCTTGAGATCCGTACGGTTGGATCGTCGAGAAATAATTCTTAAAAATAGAATAACAATCCATGACAAAACACTAGTTACGAGTACTAGTCAATTCGGTAGTTGACTACTAAGATCTCCAACCAAATTAATTTTTTATTTTATGAAAATTTGGGAATATTACTAGATTATATATATCTTGAGATCCGTACGGTTGGATCGTCGAGAAATAATTTTTAAAAAATAGAATAATTCGTGACAAAACACTAGTTACAAGTATAAGTCAATTCGGTAGTTAACTACTAATATTTCCAACCAAATTAACTTATTTATTTTTGAAAATTTGCGAATATCAATAAATTAAATATATTTTGACATCCGACAGTTGGATCGTTGAGAAATATTTTTTTTAAAATGAAACAAAAAGTCGTAACAAAGCACTAGTTACTAGTACTAGTAAATTTAGTTGTTCATTGCTAAAATCTCAAGCTAAAATAATTTTTTGGTTTTTGGAAAATTTGGGTACATCAAAAAATTAAATATATCTCAACAATCCGATCCGAACCGAATGTTCCTACATCCAAACAAAATTCAATCCGAACAGTATTAATCCGAAAGAGAACCGAACCCAATTTGATCCGATCTTAATCCAAAATTTATCCGATTTTAATCTGAATTTTACCCGAACTGAATCAGATCCGATCCGAACCAAACAGGCTCTAAATAGTACCTTAACCGAAAGTGGATCCGAACCGAATCAGATCCGATCCGAACCGAATAGGCTCTAAATAGTACTTTAACCGAAACTGGATCCGATCCGAAGCAGATCCGATCCGAAACCGATTCGTTTACCCGATTTGCCAGGTCTACCCTACATTACCTCACCGTTTTTGCTATAACTCTTTGATTCTATATTCAAACTAATCAATTCTTTTTTCTAAGTAAACTACACTCTGAAGGTTACAATATCTCAGAAATTCATAGCAAAACCAGACCTACACAATCTGTAACATTTATTAAAGTCAGCCCTGATTTCTGCAGAGTTGCAAACTGTATTGGCTCTGCTATTTTGCCTTTATCTCAGGTTTTACAAGTTCAATAACATTCAAATTTTGCAGACATTTAGTTAAGACATAAAGCTACAACTTTCATTCTTTGGCCACCATAAAATAAGGCCTATAACCCTCTCAAAACAATTTCCCAAGATTGGGCAGACATTCTGGAAATCAAAACGCTGCTGCGCAAAGTTTACTCAAACATTTTCAATAAATTGAAAAATGATCTTTTAAAGGCTAAACTTTCCAGATTTTATCTTAACTATCAGGCCAATCTAAAATAAAAATATCAAAGCAAATTTGATCATATAACCCAGCAAACCAATTTCTCATACTTGCAATGAAATCAGAAAATTCTGTGTTGCGCGGCTTTTACTAAAGCTGCGACACCTCTTTACTCAATTATTCAAACGACTTGAAATTAGCGTGTACATAAACTAGAAACATAGTAAAACAAATTTATCATAAAGGTACTTCCAAAGAAGCTGGTAACTGGACTAAAACAGCCTAACAAAATAGAGCAAAAACTGGGCAGTTTTACAACAATAATCACTTTCATCAAAACAACTAACCATGCTCTCCTTTTTACACTAACCAACTCTTATCAACCCATCCTAACTTATAGACAATATTTTAATTACAAGAACTTTAGATAAATACCCAATTCAAACTGAAATATTAATAACGAGGCATAAACATTGAAAATGAACTTAAAAAATTAAAGATTATACCTCCACGAGGATTTAAACACCAATCCAAACAATCACAAGAACAAACAAGCTTAATAACAATCTTTGCCCAAATTTTCTGCATAAACCCTAGTTTTTCTTCATCTCCAAATTCAAGGAAGCCACCATTTCATTTTGTAAATACATATATATGTATACCAAGAGTATTGGAGCAAGAATTTGAAAAGGAATTCCATATATGTATGTATGTATGTGAACCGAGAGAGATGAGACGAGAGAAGATTGCAGTTCTGTCTTTCTCCCCCTTTCTTTACTATTTATCTATCTATATCTCTATTCTATTTACCTCTTTTTTTTTCTTTTTTTTATACTAAAGCTTATTAAACAAGCTTTATAAAAATTAAAAATAAAATCTATTTTTTTAGCCTTTAGTAAAATACTATTCCTTTTCTAAAATCTCATATTCCTATTCTCTTGATAAAACCATGTAGAAATCTATAACTCAAACATCGGGGATAAATTAATTATATATAAGGTACTTAAATATTAAAAAATGCATTTTCATGTATTTTTTGGGCAAGGATGTTACAATTCTTCCCTCCTAAACGAATTTCGTCCCCGAAATTAGTTACATGTGCTATTGACCAAGTAGCAATACCCATCCTTCATGTTTCCTTCTGTTCTTCCCAAGTAACTCTCTCTTTGAAAAAAAATGTATCCATAACACTTTTTCGAAAGTATACCCCGACTTAATTATTTGTTCTACATAATAACTGAGGTTTCCACTAGTTACTCAATATGTAACTTACCATTTTAGATTTTAACATCAGTAGATGCTTCAATACCCATGTATGGTAAAACAGTACCATTCCACCAATCAACCAATTAACTTACAAGGAATATACCACTCTCAATAATCTCAATCCCTGCTCATATACATTGAACCATAAATCCATGCTAAAATGTAATTGCCATTCTATATAATCAATTTACCCGTATTCAATATGAAAGTAACATACCTGTATGATGGAATACGCTGCTATTGAAACCATAAATTTTCATTGATGACCGGTGTTCAATCTGACAAACCAATTCTACATTGTTAGCAGTTTTCCCCAATGTATATATATATACTCTTCTACCACTGTATCATTTCTTCAAATAGTACACAAGGAGATCAAGGTCAAATTCAATACATAACCACTACAACTGTTGTACTAACCCATTTCATGCCATTCTGTTCTTGTACCCTTGAATAGAAGAATACTATATTCTGAAATCACAAGATCACAATATCCTATACATGTCCTTAAAAAAAACATACACATGTAATGAAGGTATCCATTTGTATTCCACTGACGGTATCATATAATGTTCCAGTCATTCATTTAAAGACCGTTCAACAAAATTTTTGTTTCCATTCTATGATCAACCTCCAGTCATAAATATACTTCTTCATTTTACCCGATACCGTTCGGATGTCAATCGTTCAATTGTTTGAGTATCATTTAACTAGTCATGTCATTTAACAATAGTTCCCTATAACATCCATGTTCAGGTAAAACAATAAACAATATTTCAATCTCGTAGAAGAATACTCAGTTCAGTTCATAACAGCTCCTATTGGTTCATAACAGTTCATGTTAATTCATAACAGTTCATGGTAGTTCATATCAATCTATGTCAGGTAATAACAATTCAGGCCAGTTCATAACAGCTCATATCAGTTAATAATAATTTAGGACAATTCATAACAGGATATCAAGTCGATTCTCCATATCTGTAAAAGTCATAGTATGTACCATTTCCGGAATTATGTTGAGAAATTTTACAGAAAAATCTTTTCCAAAACATGTTCAACTATATATATTACCCAGCTTTAGAAAACTCTGTTTTGTGTCACCAATTCACACCTACTAATTTATTATAAAAATCCATCCTTTCTGTATTTCTGGATTATCATAACCAACAGATTCATTCCCAAGCAACTTACCAATCGATAAAACAAATACAAGACAATAGGACCTCCTACTAGCGCCAAAATTATAACATTTAACCATTGTACATTCAGATCATTTACAGAAATGACGACTTCATAATGTATGCGTTTCTATTCGAATTCTATGACAATGTTGTTGCAGATATTATTCCCTTGTTAGCTTACATATTCAGTACCTAGATTCACATACTATTTTCAGCAATTCTGAACTTTTATCAAATACCCTACGATATATATCATTCCCACTCTTGCTCTGCATCAATTTAATTATACTGTTTACAGACCTAGAATATGTCAAATTATCAATACCCATAAGTATCTGTAGATAACCTTGTTATACCCAATTAACTAATGATTTGTATGTCAAGCCTTTTCCTCAACTTTTTTTTTTTTGCACTCAAAAGAGTATATTGCAATAAACCATAACTCAAAACTCTACTCAAAATTCCTTCACTCAACTTCTGTAAGTACTTAATAACCCAAATCTAAGTTAAATTCATTTACCTAATATATACATGTAATCTCAGACATTTAATCTCTTATAAACACGTCAAACAACCAATACCTTATACAAAAACCATACTTTAACATCTTGTTTAAATCACATTCCAATATAATTATACATGTAAGCATATTATTGTACTAGCCTTTTCACAACAAGCACATTAGAGAAAATAAATACTAACTTTGGTATTTCATTATATAACAAACCCACGATATTCATATAACACTTTCAAAGAAGAAACTAACCTTATTAGGAAGGAAGTACCTCAAGTAACTTCGATTTCATATGCCAATATGACTTGCATCTTCGATTCTTTATGCCTTTATCACATGTTAGTCATTCTGTTGCATTGAATTCTTTTCATCGTATATCTACGTATCTTTTATATGCAAATATATGCTTTAAATATACAATGCACTATAGACTTGACTTTGGCCAGTTGCTCCTCCCTTACCTCCTTTATGCAATATGATCATGTTTATACATATCTGTTTTTATATACCCACATGTACATATATACGTTAAACACCATTTAATAATATGTATTACTATATACATGTATCCATATATTCCCTAGAGGTCATAGCCCTGCTCTGATACCAACTAAATGTGACATCCTTGTACTTTACCATACTTAAAAGTTCACTATATAAGATCCTGTAATTCAGTTTACAATTAACTTAAAATATCCACTAGTTACAGTAAACTATATCGTATAAAATCTTTTTAACGGAAGTCAAACTAAACTATATCTATATAGCGTCTATATATCCACATGTTGAGGAGGAGGGAGTCTGGAGCACCAGCTGGCCGACTGCAACTTATCCTGGAAAACATGAACGATTTTAATGAGTCATAACTCAGTGAACATAAATCATCATAGATTATATTCTAACATGTAACACTCATATGTAAGAACAATAAAGTACTTGTGCCATGTATATGTATGCATATGCCTCTGTATTCCATTTTGTTTGTTATGACCACTCATATCCTGTATCGCCCTGGCATTCCAAGTGTTTGACCCGAAGGCCCCATGTATAAACCCGAAGGTTTTCAAGTGTATGACCCGAAGGCCCCATGTATAAACCTGAAGGTTTCCAAGTGTATTTGCGAGTGCAGGGATATGAAGGTCACAACGCCTTTAATTTAGTTTGATGAAATGAATGATATGCAAACAATGTATGAAAACTATTTACCTCTTTCTTCTTGTATCCATGTATCCATTTATACACATGTAACCTTTTTCAGTATAATCAATCACATACAGCTCCTCAAAATATCATTTCCATATCGATCACATAAATATAATTAAACATAGAAAAGGAATGCGATCATCTTATTCAAGTAGGCACATCAAGTCACGTATTATAACATGAACATATAGCACACACATAAAGCAAGTCTCCGATTTATACTCACCTTGGCCTTTGCAATTTAATAAAGATGGCTTACTCCTTTGCCCAAATCGTGACAATTCTTTTCAGACCTATGTTATCATACACACAACATATTAACAAGTGAAATATAAACAATTATGTGCTCATATGTATTTCCCAATATACTAGTATCAACTTATGCTAGCCTAAGATTATTTATGAAATGTTTCACTTTCTCTAGTTTGGCAACTCTACATTACCTCACCGTTTTTGCTATAACTCTTTCATTCTATATTCAAACTAATCAATTCTTTTTTCTAAGTAAACTACACTCTGAAGGTTACAATATCTCAGAAATTCATAGCAAAACCAGACCTACACAATCTGTAACATTTATTAAAGTCAGCCCTGATTTCTGCAGAATTGCAAACTGTATTGGCTCTGCTATTTTGCCTTTATCTCAGGTTTTACAAGTTCAATAACATTCAAATTTTGCAGACATTTAACTAAGACATAAAGCTACAACTTTCATTCTTTGGCCACCATAAAATAAGGATTATAACCTTCTCAAAACAATTTCCCAAGATAGGGCAGACATTCTGGAAATCAAAACGCTGCTGCGCACACTTTACTCAAACATTTTCAATAAATTGAAAAATGATCTTTTAAAGGCTAAACTTTCCAGATTTTATCTTAACTATCAGGCCAATCTAAAATAAAAATATCAAAGCAAATTTGATCATATAACCCAGCAAACTAATTTCTCAAACTTGCAATGAAATCAGAAAATTCTGTGTTGTGCGGCTTTTACTAAAGCTGCGACACCTCTTTACTCAATTATTCAAACGACTTGAAATTAGCGTGTACATAAACTAGAAACATAGTAAAACAAATTTATCATAAAGGTACTTCCAAAGAAGCTGGTAACTGGCCTAAAACAGCCTAACAAAATAGAGCAAAAACTGGGCAGTTTTACAACAATAATCACTTTCATCAAAACAACTAACCATGCTCTCCTTTTTACACTAACCAACTCTTATCAACCCATCATAACTTATAGACAATATTTTAATTACAAGAACTTTAGATAAATACCCAATTCAAACTGAAATATTAATAACGAGGCATAAACATTGAAAATGAAATTAAAAAATTAAAGATTAAACCTCCATGAGGATTTAAACACCAATCCAAACAATCACAAGAGCAAATAAACTTAATAACAATCTTTCCCCAAATTTTCTGCATAAACCCTAGTTTTTCTTCATCTCCAAATTCAAGGAAGCCGCCATTTCATTTTGTAAATACATATATATGTATACCAAGAGTATTAGAGCAAGAATTTGAAAAGGAATTCCATATATGTATGTATGTATGTGAACCGAGAGAGATGAGACGAGAGAAGATTGCAGTTCTGTCTTTCTCCCCCTTTCTTTACTATCTATCTATCTATATCTCTATTCTATTTACCTCTTTTTTTTCTTTTTCTTTTTTATACTAAAGCTTATTAAACAAGCTTTATAAAAATTAAAAATAAAATCTATTTTTTTAGCCTTTAGGAAAATACTATTCTTTTTCTAAAATCTCATATTCCTAATCTCTTGATAAAACCATGTAAAAATCTATAACTCAAACATCGGGGATAAATTAATTATATATGAGGTACTTAAATATTATAAAATGCATTTTCATGTATTTTTCGGGCAAGGATGTTACACTTTTGGAGAAATGTGGGAGAGATAAATAGAGTGGATTTTATAGATGGAAACAAAACAAGAAGAGTATGATGGTATTATGTATGGATGGAGGAGGAAGGAGTTAGAATATTTCAATGGGGATTGAAACAATAGATTGAATATAATGATGTAGTGTTCTAGATAAGGGACTATGTGGCATGGGTATAAGAAGCAGTCATGGTAAAGGCTGAGAGTGAATTGATCCAGGAGGATAAAAGATGAGAAGAAAGAGGTATATTTGATGATTAGTAAGAGTAAAGGATATGAGGAATTTTAAGGCATAATTGAGATTTACTATTGAGGATGAGGTGTATTTTGAGGATAGGGGCAGGATAAGGATAAACGAAGGAAGTGGGTATAATTGATGAAGGATTTCGAGGTGTAATAATTACTAGTCGGGGAAGGCCAATGTGGTGGCTAATACCCTAAGTAGGAAAGAGAGAGTAAAGATGTTAGTTATTCAAAGGTTTAATCAAAAAGGTTTGAATGTGTAAAACTTGAGGTAAAGATTTTGACAGTGTAGAGGTACAGGTAGAAATGATTGATGGAAAAGAGTAGATGTTGAGAAATGAAGCCATGACATTAGAAAGAGTATTGTGGAGAAAAGCAAAAGGTTGATGAGTCAACCTGAGAATTAGAGTGTGGAGTGTACTCAGTCGTATCTTACGTTGATTCCGCGGACGGAATCCTTTTAAGGAGGGAAGACTGTAATAACCCAAATTTTGTACTTGAGAGAAATTCTCATTTTATGGATGAATAGTGAATTTATGGATGAATAGTGCATTTATGGATGAGTAGTGATTTTTGAGAACCAACAAATTTTTCATGTTACCATATATACGAGATAGGAAATGGATATTTCGAAGTTATATTAGTGATCTACGATGTAAATAAGTGTATGTAAATGCGATCGGAATTCAGAAATTCCAAACTTTATTTTTATGGAATATTTGATCGGGCAGTGAGGAGCATTTCATTACGACCAAGCCAAGTGAGTTATTTAAATCAAGGATTCAAGGATTTGATATTTTATTATTTTATTAAGGGTGATTTAAGGATTTAGAACGAAAACCCCTGAACTAGTATAACGAGCATTCTAGGAATTGCTAGAACTTTATAATGAGATTAAGCGATAATGCGAACAAATTATGAAATTTGGATTGAGTTCTAATGAGATTAAATATCCTACATGATCATTAAGAGAGTTATATCAAGTGGATTATCCAACACACTTTGCACAAGTATCAAGGGGCTCAACACAGCCAATGCACATCTGAAATATCAAGATATTATGATCAAAAAGTAGTTGACAAGTCAAGATTGGAGGTGGAGAAAAGAAAAAGCAAGAACAACCAAGAAAAACACATACTGCCCAGCATGAGGAACTATGAAAGAAAAATTCATAACTGCACTTCTACCCATTCATAAATCACCTAATTTGAACCATAGCTTCCTCATTGTATGAAGAACACACGTTTAAAATTTCATGGCCAACAAAGGAGTTTAGCCTAGTCAAATACATCCTCCAAGTTGGAGAACCAAAATTGTCCAGTCCTTGGCAGTTTTGACCTCTCACCTTAGAAAGCCAATAAATCGAGCTTCAAGCATCCCTGGTGATGAGCTAGGACGCAAACGAAAGCCCTTGAAGAGTAGAAGGTGTGGTAAAAAAGTTGAGAACCAATCTCTAAATTTTTTATTTTATACAGATTTTACAGAGTGATGATGAATAGTGTTTTAAGTTGTTTTTATGATTTGTTCATGGCTTTTTAGGCTTTGTTAAGGCTACCCAAGGATATTATAAGGGGTATCAAGATTTGTTAGTGTTGTTAGAGCTTCAAGGAAGGTAAAACCCTAAACCATGCTTTGAGTTTTTGTGAGTTTTAATGGAGTTTTGATGTTAGTGTAAATATGAGTTTAAGTTAAGAGTTTATATGATTGTTTAGCTTTGTTTTGAGGTGTATATGTTGAGTGGTGGTCATTGGACCTTACCACTTCCCTTAGAGGCCTAGTATGAGTGTTGGTTTGTGATATTAGAGTATGGCTTGCCTTGTGTGGATTATTTGAGATGAAACAAAATGGTAATGTTCGATTTAGAGCCGTCGTAATGCCCGATTTTTGTAAACCTCTTTAACAGTAGCCACCCGAGACCATGAATTTATTTAAATGGTAACCACTGCCCATATGGTGTAGATATTGTTGTCTAGTTTATTTTACCGTAATAATCGCATTAAAAGAGTTTACGGTTTATGAGTTATGACCATTTTAGTGAAAGTGATTCGAGGAATGATGTCGCAGAAAAGTACCAACTTTGTGGTTATGTTTGAGACCCTTAAGAGTCGATTTATAATATGGAATTTTGAGGATAAATACTAAGGTCAGTTAGTTAAGTATGTGTGGAGATTTCGAGTCCATATGATTACTTTCCGATTTTATGAAAATGCGTAAGCCGAGGTTTCGCAAGTGGAAAAACCCTTGAAGGAGATGACACTATTCATTGCAAACCCCCTGCCCTGTTTTGTAAAACCCGAAAAATACATCTTCTGACTAGAGCCATGTCTTGAGTTGGTTACCTTGTAGACATTCTCTAGATCTTGCACGCGAAAACGGTGTGTCATTTGAGTTAGCGGTTATCGAGTTATAAAGGTTTAGTAAAAGTGGTGCAAATAGTAAATAAGAATCCGCAGTTGACCCAACTTCAAAAATACATTTCACCTATCTAGACCAGTGTTTTCGAATCAATATTTTTACGATAAATATTAAAAATAGCAAAGATGATTTTAGAAGTGGTTCCGTATTTAAATACATTTCTAGTGAATTATTAAAAGTGTTGGAGTGCGAGTCAAGGAATAGTAAATTTCAGGAAAGTCAACTCTAGAGGTGCTACTTTGACCATCCATTTTGGCTAAGTTAAAAGAGGAATTTCGAGTCGACTAAAACACGAAACTTGTTAAGAATTATCAAGACAACATAATGGTGCAAAGAACGAAGCTATAAATGGTTAGTTAGATGTACTGAATATCTCACGTTAAGCATGAATTCGAGAATCAATTTCGGACTAAACTTATGACTAAGGCGTTTATCGATTAACATGGACTTAGTACGAGTCTAGAGGGACCCCTTAGTGCCTTACGTATGGTTGGCTAAAGTGTCTGAGCGTTGAGTTATAATTGGATTGTATAGGGGATTAATCGCATATTTTCTTAACTTTGTTTAGATTGTCGGACCCCGCTATGAGCCCCTACTACATCCGGAGCACCAGGCAAGTATACTAAACCTTACTCTATTGTTCAGAGTATATGTTTCAATGTATGGTATATGTTAGTTCAAAATGTTTTCCTTAAAAGTTGCAAGTATTTTATTTCGTTACTCAAATACCGGATATTGATGCAATTGAATGCATGTATATATATAATTGTTATGAATGTTATCCGGATAGTATATAAGTATTGTAGTATGTATAAGAGTTATTGGTCCATTTGATTGGGACAAGTATCGAGGTACATTGTTCGTACTCGAAAGAAGATAAAATGTTTTAGAAAACTATGTTGTTATTAAGGGGAGTAATGTTAATTATGGGAGGTGATGAGAGATTTGATCAGGATCATTTTATTCGAATCCATTATCAAAATAGTCGTTCATATATTTCCTCTTATTTTCGAGAGGAAAAGTGATTTATTGGAAGTAGTAATCGTTCATTGTTCCGAACGATAATAGTTATTATGAATTGAGGTGCACGTGGAATTATACGTGACATCTAAGATGATAAGTATAGAAGGTGGCCAGGGGTACTCTGGTACCCCAGGTTCTGGACTGGAGATAACGTAAGAGACTGGTACGGTGGCCAGCCCAACAAATATGTATGAAAGCCTGGATGCGGCTGAGGGTGAGGTCCGAGCCAGTCGGCTCATCCTAGGGTAAGGTCCGAGCCAGTCGGCTCATCCTTCTACCGGTAGTAAATTGATAGATGTATGGACTGATCATCCATTACAGCCAAGCGAATAAGAATCTCCTGAATATAGTCCATCAGCAGTATTTGATAAGTGTAATTAATACTAAAGGTGAGTATTAATTGCAGTATGAAAGGTATGTCCTCACTTAGTTCTTGTGAGTAAATTTCGGTATGTTAAAGAAAATATGGGAGTTCATTTCTTGAAGAAGTTTTGTTAGTACAAATATATGAGTATTGTCCAGGGTAGGATAATCTAAGGGTTCAAATGTTTATTGAAGTATCAAAAGGGGAAATTTTTTTGAAATGATTTTGAATAGTACATTGATGAAGTCCAAATCATATCTTTGAGTATAAATATATATGATTCTGGTGTATAAAACTTGCTAGGCAATTTTGGCTCATTCTTGCTATTGTATACTATTGATACATCACAAAACAAAAGAGATGAGGCTTCGGCATCTTATTTTTCTAAGGGGAAGGGTCCTGTATTTGATCCAAAACATTAGACGGGCTGCTTGATGGCTGGAAATAAGTTGGACAGACTTTTATTATATGTTAAGTAGACTCATGGTCGGAGTAATGATGTTTATATTGTTTCTATGTAGTGAAGGTTTGAGTATTGTAATAACTTTAAGTAGAAGTTGTAATAAGATTCTGGAGGATACTCTGTTATGTAATAACTGTTGAGGATTTATGTTATGTTCTAAGACTATAACATGTGGAGTAAAGTATGGAGTTGTTTTGTATATTGTAGATAATGTTTTGAGCAGGTGAATAAATATTCCACAAAGGTATGTATGTGTGTGCATATATATATATATATATATATATATCTATGTGTGCGTATCGCACTGTGTATATATATATCTCTCCTTCTCTTAGCCGTTGTTCTCTCTCCCTCACCTCCTCTGTACTATATATATATATCTGTGTGTGCGTATCGAACTGTGTGTGCGCATGTATACAGTGGTTACGAGTTCAAAAGTGGGTGAGTTTGCCCTAGTTAGTCAAGCTGTTAATCCTCTTTTCTTGTCTGTTGGAGTTCAATTCCGAACTTGGTAATTCTGCTATGCTACGGTTTGGGTCGGTATTGTGCAGTGGTTGTTGTGTATTGGTGTAGATAATTGTGTGTGTGTGTGTGCGCGTGTGGGTTGCAGCGTGTTGTGTGTGTGTATGGGCGTGATGAGTGTGTGTGGGTATGGCCGTATGTATAGGCCGTGTATGTTTGCTGTTGCAGCTGGGTTTTGGTCCTTGTGATTCTGTGATGCTTCGGATTAGTGCTCTGTTAAGTTTCTACCATGACTTGTGTTGGTTTAATTATTGTGCTCTCAGTATTATTGATATAACTCAGTACTCTATTGAACTATTCCGTGATTTATTTTAATTACAAGTTGATGCTTTATATGATGAACTCTGTGAAATAAATTGTAAATATACATTCAGTGGGTATAATTGAATTGATATAAAAGATTATCTAGATTGTAAAAATTTTAGTTTGAATTGCTTAGTACGTGGTTGGTTTTAATTCATATTTTTGGATGTGAAGATTGTTGTTTGGTTGTGTCGGCTGAGTCCGACTAGTAGTACGCCCGTGCAGAGGGGATGCTGCCCAAATTTTTCTAAAAATTATAAGCTTTCAAAAAAAAATATTAATTGTCTATTCCTCGAGTATTATATATATATACTACTAGTTGAAATGACCTCCGAGTTATATGAATTGCTCAGTTGTTAAGTGTAATTTGTTGGTTTTAAGGATTATTAATTAGAAATTGGTAAAGTACTAAGTTGTATGTAATTGTATTTGAATTGTAAATTGATCTCGAACTGTTTAGTAGTAGAATAAATTGCGTGCTATATTTGGAATAATAATTATAATTGTTATTTCACTGTTAAGAATGTTAAATTGATTTGTAAGAATAAAGGGAGCTATAAATGCATTGTAGTCGGATGGTGAGACTAGATAAGTATGTATGTATATGTGGAGCGGGTTGTCAGAAATTGTACAAAGTGTATGTTAGTATGGTTGTGAAGATTATGAGATTGTATTGAGTTAGTAGTGAAGCAAGGATGGCTTGAATTCTGATTTGGGTTGATTATATTATGACAGGTGACAGGTTATGTCATATTTTAGAGGAGGTGTTGTCCAATTTTCATTAGAATTATTTTATTATTTTGAGAGTATTTTGATAAAGATTTCTGATGTGTAAAAGATATAGGTGTGTTATGTAATATAAGTATAATATAATAATACGTGCTACGTGCTTATGTGATTATATGTTACTATTTCGAGAATATGATATGTATGAGCTATATGTGTTAATTGTAAATCGTATTAGGACGCGTTTGGGTAGTAAAGAGATAAACGATTAAGGTTATAAGGGTACTGAAGTAGTGTTGATGAGTGGATTTCGTAATCAACTTATGAGAGGTCTACAGGTAGTTGTATAGGCTAGCGATCAACTGTTCTGTGGAAAGGTTTGGGTTGTGCTTGTGGGGGTTGAGCTGTGCTCGAGGGTATCTCCAATAATCTCAAGTGCCTTTAGAGAAAATTAGAGAACTCAATGCGTCTTCCCCTGAGGTGCCTACGTACCCTTGTATATATAGGGATCAAGCTCACGTAGTTCTAATGGGACTTTGTCTCTTACTGGAATAGCTGTATTCGGTTACTTAGTTCGTGTACGACTCAGGTTCCTTTAGAGCCTTCCACGAACTAGTTGGCTAAGTAGAGTAGAACTCGAGTTCGTACCCTACTATGATTCTCTCATTGATCAGAGATAATTCTAGGATCATCTGCGCCCTAGAATTATACTCCAATATCAATTCGTTTATCTGTTCTAGATGGCTTCTAGAACTTTATTGTTGGCAACTCGTAGGAACCTGGTACTCAGGAACCTCTTTATTTCGGGACATATCGCTTAGGGACCTCCCTTTAGGTGTCAGTACCTGCACAAATAACAAACTGGTTAGACTAGATAACTCTTCACATGCTTTTATCATCTCTATGGCTGTTGCTATGCTAACTCGAACTCTTCTGCTTGGAGGAACCTGGTCTTCTAATGCTCAGCTCAGCTTCCTGACCGTTGGGAACCTCCTGATACTCCTTCTTCCTTAGTCATTTCTTCTATCTGACCTTCACAACTTGTAAGGGATCTATCTTCTGGCTTGCATGGATCAAACCCTATAGCTTAATGGGCCTAAATCTAGTCCATGGAGATTTTGGGCACAACAAGTACCCCCCGGTTCCTTGAAATCATGTAATGTGAAAGGAACCTTTTCTAATTCTACGATCAAAGGTTTAGTGCTAAACCATCCTGGTAACTATACCTCGCTTCAACATGGTATATCCAAGCCTACATGAGCTAACTCGGTATAGGAAACAGGACATAGAATATTTTCAGCTTGATATAATCTTGAGTAAGCTCTCTTTGTATTAAGGAACCTGTTATCTCGCTATTTTCTTCTTCTTGCTCCAGCTTTCGAAATCTACTTTATGTTTGCACTCAACTTCCCAGGGAATCTAACTTGTCCCTCAACTCTACGCCTCTTTAAATTTAATAATTTAAGAGGGGATAATGGTTGGTTGTAGAAGATAATTCAAAATTTGAATTGAACTTAATTCTTATCAAAGCTGTAGTTAATGTGTAAGTTTCCAAGGTTCACACGCTTCTCACGCGTGTACCTCTTCATTTTACCGCTCCAGTAATGTGCTGCCACGTGTACGAACTATTTCCCATTTACCTCGACTATTTAATTATCTCTCAACTCCTCAGGTCCGTTTTTACCTTTACCAATCACTTGCAAAAACTTTTGGAGAGAAAACAAGAGGAGTTCAACAGTCATTCGCTTAATTCATCTTCTCCGTCGCCGTTCAATTCAAATCAAGGTATGGTTTCGACTTATTTCTTTCTATTCTCTCCTATCCTTGTCTCGTTTTTCAATCATCTGTTTCCTTGGACTTTGCATGCCATCGTTTTCTTTATATGTATGCGTCTGTATCTGTTCTTCACACTCCATATTTCACACACACGAACGTTCACAACCTCTGGTTTATCAATACTTTAGCCGTCAATTCATGATTGCGTTGTCATGGTTTTATCATAATCTTTAGCTGTCTGTCTATTCATGTGTTTCTAATTTTGTTGGTATCTGCCCTCTTCAAGGTCTTCTGTAATTATGCCCTGTTAATAACTGCACCGTGTCTAAACACTTTAGAATCCTAATCTTTCTCCTAGGTTCCATAAAGACCTGACCCTTCTTCGTCTGTCTTTTTGCAGATGTCTTCTGAATCAACCTATTCTGACCACCAATCTTCGACTCAACCCTTAGTTGCTATGCCGATTGGTGAGAGAACTAGATCCAGGGTTGTAATACCCGATGTAAATGAGCCTGAGGATATACTCATTAAACCTATAGTATCTCCATTGTCTCAAGCTCCTATCCCTACATTTATCGACTTAGGAGATGATTGGCCCTCTGATGATGAGGAGGTGTCAAAACCTGAACTTAAACTTGAATCCTTCCTGGAACCTGATTTTCAGAGTGAGGTGACTGTTGAGAGAGAGTTGTTCAAACAGGAAATTACACCTTTTTGTGAGAAAACTGATTCCATCATGACCTCTGTTAAGTTAGAAAAACTTCTGGAGGAATGTCCCCGTCCAATCTGTAGTATTGTGATTCCTAAGCCTGGTGAAAGAGCTCACAGGTTTGATGTCAAAATCCCTGATCGTGGGATTCCTAATGCCGTCATTTCTGCTGCTTTTTTGAGAGTAGGTTTTTCTATACCTCTTCATCCTTTTCTAAGGGAAGTATTAGAGTTTTATAACCTAGCACCTATGCAACTGACTCCCAACTCTTACCGTTTGGCCATCAGTACTTTTATTCTGTATTCCAGCAAATTCACAACCTCCCTGTCTGCCCCTGAGTTAGGTTATTTCTTTAGGCTGAAAGATACCGGGAGAAGCTCAGGTTGTTTTTATCTGTCAGCATGGCCTTGTCATCAGGGTCAATGTATAAAAAATGTTAAACAGAACTTTGATTTGTGGCAAGAGCAATTTGTCTATTGTTTTGACTGTCCTGATGTTAAGTACGCTTTTAATCGCCGTCCAAATATCCCCAAACAAACCATTCTGACTGGAGTGTGTTTAGAGAGGGCAAAAGAGATCTTGAAACTATCAGCTTCCATTAGGGACTGCTTGATTCTGATGACCCCTGAAAATTTGACTTCCCTAGGTTTTATTCCTTCAAACACTGGTATGAGCTTCCTTATTGTTATGTCTTTCCTTCTTAACTGTATCTTTGTGAATATATCTTTTTATTCCATGTATGCCTCTCTAATTTTTAACTTATTGTCTTATGCAGACATGGCTCCCAAAGTTCCCTCTTTCGTCAAACGAACCAAGAATGTAGACGAAATCTTTAAAGCTGATGTTGAGACAAAGGAGATTCCGCTCACAGCAACACCAATTAGCCAAGTTCCTACCCCAGCCTCTGTCCAGACTCAGCCATCTAGCTCCTCCAAGCGCAAATTAGCTCAGACTACTCTTGACCTCTCTGGGAGTTCACAAACCAGGTCCATGAGGAAGAGCAAAGCTGTGAAAGTTGAATCAGCTGTAGCACAGAATCAATTTAAAGAATTGATTGATACACATGTGCTTCCAGAAGCGATTGCCAGCTGGGCCAAGATGGATTCTACCGAGGCTATGCATGCCATGAGGTTCTCTGCTACCCAAAATGCATTCTTTGCCCTACGATACTGTGATGATTTTGCCTTGAAGACACAATATGACCTCCGATTGCAAGGAGAGATCTCAAAACTCAAAGAGGAGCTGGCTGCTAGAGAGGAGAGCGTGAATATTGCCACTGCTGCGGTAAGGAGGGCTAAAACTGTTGAAACCTCACTAAAGAATAGCAGGGATGAGCTTCAGGAACAGGTGAAGAGTTTGCAGGATGAGAAATTATCCATGCTAGAGAAAATCAATGAGCTAAAAGCTCAGGTTGATGCTTTAAATGCTGCGGCCGCTACTGTCAAATCATCCCTGCTCGTCCAGGAAAAAGCTAGGTATGATGAAGGTTATGACGAAGGCGTTCGTGACTACATGAGGTCCATGTCGGAGAAAATGCCCGAGCTAAACTGGTCTCTCCTAGGCGAGGACGTAGTGGGGATGATCAAGGACTTTGAGAATGAAGCTGCTGCTGCAACCTCTGTACCTCCCGTGAAAACGGTTGAGAGGTCTCCAGGTGCCAACCTTGAGACTGCAGAGGTTCCTGCTCCTGAAGTTGTTCAGCCTATCCTTCCAACTCCTCCTGTTGTCAGCAAGGGTTCTGATGAAGCTCTTCCTTCGTAATTTCAACAAGATCCTTTAAAAACTTTTGATAACTTTTGATGAGGTCGCGGGCTCCTCGTAACGCCTCGCAAGATGTAATTTTAAATTTGGTTTCCATGGCCTTCGTGCCAATAACTCTTTATGCTGGTTTTCTGGGTCTTTGTACCCATAACTCTCTTCATGGTTTATGATATTTATTTGCTTTTGCTGCATATCTATATTTGTACCTATGTGCTTCCATCATTGCATTTTACCTTTATTCCCCTTAACAATTACTTAGTGTCCGTACTTGTGCATTCAAGCTTACGTGGGCTAGCCCTTTGTAAGAAACAGAATATACTTGTACTTTCACTATATAATTTCTCGAAATAAAAGGCCATCAAATCGCAACAACTTACTTATAAGCTTAAACACGTCTTTTCCTATGCTTCACTCAACATTTTCAGAGTCGCATTCTGAATTAAAAACCCTTTCTGATAACCTTAGATCCTAAATAGTTTGACCAGGTTCCTCAACCATTAAACCTGCAAAATAAACATAAAACAGAAACTAGTTAAGGTTAGTAAAATTTCTTTTGTTTAATTCGGGTCATCTCTTGGAAAGGTTGCCTGCTTGGCTCCCAATCCTAATCTCTAGGTCCCAACATGCCTCGAGGCATGTTGGTTCCTTTTTTCTCTTGGAAAGGTAACCTGCTTGGTTCCCAATCCTATTCTCTAGGTCCCAACATGCCTCGAGACATGTTGGTTCCTTTTTGTGCCTCGAGGCGATTCTAGGAACCTGTGCGCCGTTCTGGGAGTCCACACAGATTCCTCTTCTTCATGTGTCAGGCTAGACATCTTATGAAGGTAAATGCTAAGGATTTTATCCCTTCTTCCCATGTGCCAAAGACGGTTCCACATGAGGGAGAGCTTATTAGGCTTCTCTTTAAGAACAAGTGTGCCGGTCTAGGCTCCACACAGGTTCCTTTAGGTGCCTTTTGTCAGGACTTTAATTCTCGTGCTCAAGGAACTTGAGGCTTTTGGCAACAATGTCGTGCTCAGTCAACTGAGGCTTTTCAATCACATTTGCTCAGGAAGCTACCTGAGGCTTTTCTCGTGCCCAGGAAGCTACCTGGGGGCTTTTCTCATGCCCAGGAAGCTACCTAGGACTTTTTCTTGATGCGTGCTCGGGAAGCTACCCAAGGCTTTGGTTCAAGTCAGTCATTCTCAACTTGCATACTTTTATCGAATCACATTCATACTTTCAATGCTACAGGGACCTGTAAGTCAGGGTGTCCTGCAAAATACAATACAATACTACAGGAACCTGTTAGTCAAGGTAACCTGTTTCAAAAGTTTCAAATTGGCATATGAAATATCAAATCATAGCATGCACAATACTGTCTAAGTAGGAATACTACCCCCCAGTTCTTTTGGGTAATTATTGTTACGTAAAAGAACTATTAAGGAGCTATAGCTGCAAAGAATGCACTCAAAATATTCAACGTAGAGCTATCTATCGCTCAATACCTTAGAAAGCAATCGTCTTGCAAGTAGGGAGGTTCACATCAAGTACCCCCCGAGTACATGCATAATTAAATACTGAAATCAAAATACTGGTCAGCTATAACTAATAAGCTGCCTTTATTCGTGGGTTGAAAGAGCCTTACTTTTCCTAAGAAAAAACACATAAAAGAGTTACTGATAATACTTCTTGAGATGTTCTGCATTCCAAGCTCTCGGAATGAGGTTCCCATCCATATCCATCAAGTGGTAGGTTCCTTCCCAAATTGCTGACTTTATCTGGTAAGGTCCCTCCCAATTCGCTCCAAAGACTCCATGTGCCAGAACCCTGGTATTTGGCATGACTTTTCTCAGAACTAGGTCTCCAACTTTAAAAGGTCTTGCCTTCACCTTTTTGTTGTAATACCTTCGAACTCTCTGTTGATATGTTGCTAACTTCACTTGCGAATCTGCTCTCAACTCTTCGACCATGTCCAAATACAGTCTATGATTGACCTCATTGCTCTCGGGGTCAAAATACTTTCTTCTCATGGAACCTGTTCTAACTTCCACAGGTACCATAGCTTCACAACCATAAGCGAGAGTAAAAGGAGACTCACCAGTTGTAGTTCTAGGCGTGGTGTTATATGACCACAAGACTCCAGGAAGCTCCTCTGGCCAGCTTCCTTTCTTATCTTCAAGCCTCGTCTTCAAAGTGTGCTTGATAATCTTATTCACTGCTTCAGTCTGTCCATTACTCTGCGGATAATACACTGCTGAAAATGCCTTCTGAATTCAAACTGCTCACACAACCCTCTTAGCTCTCTACTATCAAACTGCTTCCCGTTGTCAGAAATCAGTTTCTGCGGAATGCCAAACCTGCATACAATGGCTCGAAACACGAACTCAGTCAACTTTGATGCTGTAATCTTAGCAAGTGGTTCTGCTTCTGCCCACTTTGTAAAGTAATCAACTGCAACCACTGCATACTTCACTCCTCCTTTTCCTTTCGGGAGTTCTCCAATGAGGTCTATTCCCCAAACAGCGAATGGCCAAGGGCTAACAATCGGTTTAATAGGTGCTACAGGACGATTATCAAGATTTGCAAACCTCTGACAATTACTGCATGCCTACACAAATTTTGTAGCATCTGCTTTGATGGTTGGCCAATAATATCCTTGTCGAAGGACTTTCATGGCTAAAGAATTACCCCCCGAGTGATTTCCACATACTCCTTCATGAATCTCCTCGAGGATATACTTGCATTGTTTTCCAGCTACACACTTGAGCAAAGGTTGATTGAATCCTCGCCTATACAGAATTCCATCATAGATTACATACTTGGCTGCATGATACCTCAACTTCCTGGCATCATCTTGACCGGGAGGTAGCTCCCCTTTATTCAGGTAACGATATATTGGGGTCATCCAGGAATCTTCAACTGGGAACTCGATATCCATCACTTCTTCTTTGAAAACACTAGGTTGCTCCTGAATCTGAAGTGGAATTACCCCCAATAACGTTGATTCTCTCTGAGATCCTAACTTGGCCAATGCATCTGCCTTGGTATTCTTTCCTCGAGGTATTTGATCTAGCTTCACCTCTTTGAACCTCGCGATCAACTCCTGGGAGTACCTCAAATACAAATCTGTTCTTGGACCTCTCGCCTGAAAACCACCACGAATCTGCCAAACTACTAACATCGAATCACTAAACACTCTGATGTTCTCCACTTTCATCTCCAAAGCTAACTTGAGGCCTGCAATCAATGCCTCATATTCTGCATCATTGTTCGTGGCTTTAAAAGCAAAATGAATCGAGCTATAGAGTTGGTGCCCTTCTGGACTAACTAGTTCTATGCCAGCACCTGCTCCACCACTGTTAGCAGCTCCATCCACATACAGTGTCCACCAAGGTGCACAGTTGTCATTATCTGCCTGGTTTTCTACCATCTTTTTTGGCCCCTCCTGGCCGGTAACCTCTACATGAGGTGGAAACTCGATTAAGAAATCTGCTAGAGCTTGAGCTTTGATTGCTGTCTTTGGCTTATATTCTATATCGAACTGTCCTAGCTCTACAGCCCACTTTAACATTCTCCCAGACGTTTCTGGCCTATGCATCACTTGCTTAAGTGGATATGAGGTTCTTACCTCAATCTTGTGGGCTTGGAAGTAAGGTCGCAGCTTCCTGGAAGCCAGAATCAATGCAAAAACCAGCTTCAAGTAACCTTTTACTAACATAGTAGACTGGGCTCTGCTGTCCATTCTCTTCTCGAACTAGAACTGCACTAATGGAATATTCTGATACAGCCAAGTAAAGTATCAATGTCTCTCCATCCACAGGTTTGGCTAATAGTGGGGGGCTCCCCAAATGCTCCTTTAACCTTCCAAACGCTATCTCACATTCTACTGTCCACTCAAATTTGCTTCCTTTCTTTATAGCTTTAAAGAACTCCTGACACTTATCAGTGGACTTCGAAATGAACCTATTCAAGGCTGCAACTCTTCCTGTGAGGGACTGAACCTCTCTCACAGTTCTCGGTGACCTCATATCAATCAATGCTTTAATCTTGGCTGGGTTGGCTTCAATACCTCTGTGGTTCACCATGAAACCCAGAAACTTTCCTGATTCTACCCCGAACACACATTTTTTAGGGTTCAGCTTCATTCTGTACTTTCACAAGATTTCGAACATTTCTTCTAAGTGCTTTACATGGTCAACAGCTTCCTTAGACTTAACTAGCATATCATCCACATATACTTCCATAGTATGGCCAATTTGATCTTTAAACATCATATTTACTAACCGTTGGTATGTGGCTCCAACATTAATCAATCCAAATGGCATGCATGCATAACAATAAAGACCTCTATCTGTAATAAAAGAAGTGTGCTCTTGATCAGGTTCATACATAAGAATTTGATTGTAACCTGAATATGCATCCATGAAGCTGAGTAGGGCATGTCCAGCTGTTGCATCCACTAACTGATCAATTCGTGGCAGCGGGAAGCTGTCTTTCGGGCATGCTTTGTTGAGATCTGTGAAGTCCACACAAGTTCTCCATTTTCCATTAGGTTTCTTCACCAAAACAGGGTTTGCCAACCATACTGGGTAGAAAGATTCTTTAACCAATCCTGCATCCAATAACCTGTCGACTTCTTCTTTCAATGCTTGAGCTCTTTCTACACTAACTGGTCTTCGCTTCTGTCTCACTCCTTTCTTTTCTGGATCAATATTCAACTTATGACACATGACCCTTGGATCTATCCCTTCCATATCTGCGTGACACCATGCAAACACATCCAGGTTCTTGCCCAAAAAGGTAATGAGGGATTCCTTTAAGGCTGGGTCGAGTTGAGCTCCAATCTTCAACACTTTTGTACCATCTTAGTCATTGATCTTCACATCCAAAGTTTCACCAGCTGGTCCAGCCTTGACCATAGTTTCTGGCATTCGAGGATCTAAGTCTACCTCCATCTCTGTGGTTGAGTCCTCTTGAGGTTCCTGGATTTCGTACATGACATTCCTTCTCTTTGATGTTGGCTGACTGTCTTCATTGCTTCCATTATATTTCAGTTTTCAGGATTTTTCTTCATCCAATCCTTCTGCCATACACACATCACCACCCTTGTCCGTAGGGGATGCACTTTCTATCAGCAAATAAGGGGTATCTGGTCCCCGAAAAACTGGAATCTCATCATGAGGTTCCTCTTCTATGATCTCTTCAATTCTTATGGCTCTACAGGATGCTGGTACAAAGCCTTCCAAGGGCGTACTACGCAGATCAAGCGTTATTTTATCTGGGTTCTTTCCTGGGAAATCATCAGGAACCTCGTCCATGGGTTCAGGCAATTTAGCAGCCTTAGCAGCATATTGCAAAGCTTTGGTGTAGCACTCTCTAGACTCATACTGGCATCCTCGAACTACACCAATTCCATTTGGTGTTGGGAACTTCATAGTTAAATGATAAATGGAGGTTACCACCCTCATCTCCTTCAAAATGGGTCTTCCCAGAATAGCATTGTAATTCATATTCTCTTCTATAACAATGAATTCTGCCAGCTGTGTAATGCAACATGGTTTATCACCTAAAGTTACTGGTAAACGAATCTTACCTTTGATAGGAACCTGATTATTAGTGAATCCGTACAAGGTATCGTTTGTTGGAGTTAAATCTTTATCCAGAAAATGCATCTTTTTGAAAGCTGAGTAAGATAGCAAGTTTACAGAGCTTCCATTATCAACTAGCACTCGATGAACCTCATAAGACCCAATTCCTGCCTCAACCACTAAAGCATCAGTATGTGGATGGTGCACCCAGGAAGCATCTTCTTCAGTGAAAGTGATATCTGCATCCTCTCCTTCAAACAGCCTTGGGGACCTCTGTGACAGATTGTAAATACTGGTCAAAGGACGTTCTTTAGCCTCACGAGTATACCTCTCCATGGCACTCCTGCTGCTTCCTCCAATGTGGGGACCTCCTATAATTGTGCGTATGCAACCAGCCTTAGGTGGTCCTTCCATTACGACAGGTTCCTGTGTCTGTGTCTTCTGAGTCTTCTCATCTCTATACTTTTTTCCTTCCTGAGCCACCCATTCACTTAACTGCCCTTGTCTGATTAGAGTTTCAATTAGGTCTCTGAGGTGACGACAATCTGCAGTATTATGCCCATTGTTATCATGAAAGTCACAGTATGGGCGCTCATTCTTATTCCCTGGGGGACCAGTTCTGAAAGGCTTCTTAAACCATGAGGACTTCTCATTCACCACGTAAATGTGATCGATCGGGGCCACCAAAGGGGTGAAAGTTTCATAGAAAGGTCTCTCATGTTTATTGTTGTTGTAGGAAGCTGGTGGCGGGACCTGACCCATGACAGGTTTAGTAGGATTCACAGCTTCAGGCTTCACCTGGGATGTGCGATTAACCACCTTTTTATTGTCACCACCATTGGGGCTTCTTTGTCTCGACCTCTTGTTTCCACTTTGCCTTACGAAATCTGGATCCTTTTTTAACTCGGCTAGAGATTCCTCCACCAGACGAAAAGGTTCTGCCTGGGAGTAAAAATCTGCCAACGTCTCTGGTTCTTTTCCTTGAAGTGCTTTCCAAAAGTCCGAGCCTCCTTTGACTCCAGCAATTAAAAAATTCTTTATGGTTTCCTCAGATGCTTTCCTAACCTTTGGAACCTCTGCATTGAACCTCTTGAAATATTCTGTCAATGTCTCACTAGGTCTTTGCTTGATATTGGCTAAGGTATTGGTTGGTGGTGCGAATGCAACAGATGCTCTAAATTGAGTGACGAAGAGCTTCCCCATACTTGCCCAAGAACCAATCGAATCAGCAGGTAACCTTTTGAACCATTGATGGGCTCTACCCTGTAGAGTTGCAGCCAGTAACCTGCATCTGGTGGCTTCCTTCACTTGATAGACATCCATCTCCGTGTCAAAACGACTAAGGTATTCAATGGGGTCAGTAGTTCCATCGAACTTCAACTCATTCGAAGGCCTATAAGACCTGGGCAGAGCCGATTTTGAACCTTCTTGGTGAAAGGAGAAGCAGTTATAGGATTCACAGCAAGATTCTTTTCGTCCTTGAGTTGAGCCAAAATTTTCTTGACATCTTCTGTTGTCACCTCCCCAATAGCTTCCGCCTTTGTCTTTTTACTCGTTCCTTCCTCCTCTTGCGACTCTGCAGTGCTTGATTCTTCAGTATCCTCATCTGAATCCGTGCTTTCTTCTTCAATTATCTCAACAGATGGGTCTTTATCTTTCTTCTTTTTCTGTGAGGAACCTCCAGTCTTGGTTTTCTTCTTTCCCTTGGACCCTGTACGGCCCTTGCTAACAGTTTTACTCTTCTCAGGATTCTCTAGTTCTTCGTCACCATTATTCTGCTTTGGTTCTCCACCATCTTCTGGAACCTCCTCTCCATTCTCAGATTCTTCTTCCTCAAAGTTCAACTGTTTCGGAGTAACCTTTGACTTCTTGCCCTTCTTTGTCTTCTTTTTCTTCTTTTTACTTGAAGCTTGCTCCAAAGTCGACAAACGTTCTCCCACAGTTTTTAAGAGTTCCATCATAGCTGCTTTAGTAACCTTCGGTGCTCTGGGAGGAGATTTGTTCCCCTCGTGAATCTATCGCTCAGAACGGGTTGCTTCGCTATCAAAATTGCCTGACATCTTTTCCACTCTTAAGATATTAACTATCCCCTCCTCCTAGCGCCAATGTTGATGAGTGGATTTCGTAATCAACTTATGAGAGGTCTACAGGTAGTTGTATAGGCTAGCGATCAACTGTTCTGTGGAAAGGTTTGGGTTGTGCTTGTGGGGGTTGAGCTGTGCTCGAGGGTATCTCCAATAATCTCAAGTGCCTTTAGAGAAAATTAGAGAACTCAATGCGTCTTCCCCTGAGGTGCCTACGTACCCTTGTATATATAGGGATCAAGCTCACGTAGTTCTAATGGGACTTTGTCTCTTACTGGAATAGCTGTATTCGGTTACTTAGTTCGTGTAGGACTCAGGTTCCTTTAGAGCCTTCCACGAACTAGTTGGCTAAGTAGAGTAGAACTCGAGTTCGTACCCTACTATGATTCTCTCATTGATCAGAGATAATTCTAGGATCATCTGCGCCCTAGAATTATACTCCAATATCAATTCGTTTATCTGTTCTAGATGGCTTCTAGAACTTTATTGTTGGCAACTCGTAGGAACCTGGTACTCAGGAACCTCTTTATTTCGGGACATATCGCTTAGGGACCTCCCTTTAGGTGTCAGTACCTGCACAAATAACAAACTGGTTAGACTGGATAACTCTTCACATGCTTTTATCATCTCTATGGCTGTTGCTATGCTAACTCGAACTCTTCTGCTTGGAGGAACCTGGTCTTCTAATGCTCAGCTCAGCTTCCTGACCGTTGGGAACCTCCTGATACTCCTTCTTCCTTAGTCATTTCTTCTATCTGACCTTCACAACTTATAAGGGATCTATCTTCTGGCTTGTATGGATCAAACCCTATAGCTTAATGGGCCTAAATCTAGTCCATGGAGATTTTGGGCACAACAAGTAGTACTTTACCTGTGAATAGGTACGAATAGGAGGCCGACTAAGATCCAGCGCACGTGTAGATGGAATTTTGAGAAACGAGATAATTACCGGAGTTGTCAAGCCTAAGAGCAGAGTGACTGACAAAGTATAGAGGAAAGACAATTGTATAGCCGAGCAGAGGCCAATGTATAAAGAAGTAGAAACGGATGTAAAGTGAATGAGTTAATGTGTTGGAATTGGAAACTTCGTATATTGAGGCAAGTATACTATCTCTCACTTATCGTTCAAGTGATGTGAACCTTCCTGTTTTATTTATATATTCTTTCGAATTCTTTCTTGCAAGCAGTTATACTCTTCATATTTAGTTGAAATAATGTGAACTTATTCCGTTAAATATATAATGTTTCCTTTCAAATCATTTAGCTAGTGCTTATATCCTTCATGTTTATCTTCAGTGATCTTCTTTTATTAATTTACAAACATTCATTCTCCAGTTAATTTGTCATTGTTTACTGTCCTCACCTATCGTTCAGGTGTTGATTTCTTTTAAAAATTAAATCATCTCAATAATTCCTTGTCTTTATTAATATTTTTTGAAGAATGTTTTTCTTCAAATTGTTGTAAACTAATTCGAGGTTTATATTGTCGTTGAAGCATATGTTGCTCGATGACGGTTAAATCGAGAATGAATTGAGATCTTCTTATTTATTCAAACTCATTATTGTCAGGCCGGTTCTGGAAGCTAAAGCATATTAGTGCTTAGCCGACAAGAGTGAGACTTTGAGTAATTGAGAATTTCTTAAATCTTTGTTTTTAACTATTCAAATATTCTATGCTAGTTCAAACGTTATAACGTAATTTCATCAATTGATAATCTTTGAAATGAGTGGTTTATAGCCAGTGCAGTAACTCAAATCTTCTATTGAAATTCAGATCCCTCTATTTCATGAATATTTGATAAATGTTTGCTCCATTTCTTTTAGAGCTTTAACTACTTCTTGTTCCTAAATTGATTAATAATGCCTTGCTGATTTGTGATTCATAAACTTCTGTCTTGTTGAACTATACCCTGCTTAGCTTAATTTTACTATTTTGTTGTTTATGATTCCTTATATTGAATGCCTCCCTGAATCTTAATCGTATTGTTGTGTTGTTCATGATTCTTATATCGAATGTTTCTCTGACCCTTAATCTGTTATTGTGGCTCATTAAAAAGGGTTTAATTAATTAAAGATGTTTTTAAAAACTCCTTATACTGGGCTGATCTGTTATCAGTGAGTATAAAGGACTTAAAAGTGAAATGTTTTAAAGATGTTATTGTGGGGGATTCCGTCAAAATGTTTTCTATGGATTCCTTCAGATTGGAGGCGTAAGAGGCTAGGGTGGTCCTAGTCCAGCATTTTTTTTAGCGTAAGAGGCTAGGGTGGTCCTAGTCCAGCATTAAAGGCCAATGTGTTACCTAATTGGGAACCCAATTTCAAGGTCCAGAGGGACTACGTGTCCGGTATGGGGACTTTACGTGGCTGATTGATAAGTGGATTTTATATCTACTTATTATGCACTAATTGAGCCTAGATTGGTGATTTATCCTTAAGTATGTGGTGTCTTTTAATTCGTTTTTGTTCTTCCGGTATTTGTTGTGTAGAACTCGAAATTTCAGGTATCCTGGCGATAAAAGGTTAAAAGACGGTGGATTTCTAGCTCAGATGGACTGGCTACGAGGAAAAGAAATTATCATAAAGATGTTCTGAGTGATATATTCTTAAAGCTGAAACCCCGGTTGGAATTGTTGTATTTTTCTCCAAGCAAAAGGACTCCGGTTTTAAATCCTCAAGAGACCGTAACTTACATCTGGACGAGCAATGAAGAAATAAGAATTATCACAAAAATATGGAAAGTGATATTTTCTTAAAGCTGGAACCCCGGTTGGAATTGATATATTTTCTGTTAAGCAAAAGGAGTCCGGTTCGAGACGGCCAGAGATCGCATCTTAGACAATAAGGATTTATTTATATTATTAAATAATTTTATTAATTTAGAAAATTATATTTATAAATATCTAATAATATTAGATATTTATTTTTATAATTTCTGGATTAAAATAATTATTTATTAATTAAAGACTATAAGCTGTGCGGGTTAAAAAAAAAGCATTTCTACGGAGCCCATTCAATTAAAAACAAAATAGGCCCCGGTGGGTTTTGTTTGAATTTGGCAAGAAAGCAGCTCTGGTGGGTGGTTTATATTAAATAAACAACAAATTGGAAAAACTCAACTGCAGCAATACCAGAAGCCGCCGGCCAGCTTCTCTCGCATGCGCGCGCGTGGAGCCCACGCGCCAGACACAAGCCCAGAAAAAAAATCTCGCGTGATATCTCCTCCCTAGCCTTGCGAGTGGTTTTCAGCTCCGGATTAATGCAGAAAAATGTACAGATTTAATTCTTCAACCAGGGCTGCTGCATGATTTTGTTGAACAAATTTCTTCCAAAAAAGCTGCAGAAAATTGTCAAAGGATGGCTAGAATTTAAGAAAAAAATGATGTAAGCAATGATGCTTATAGATCAAATTTTAGCCTATAAATAGATTGAGTTAGAATGTTAGAAAAAGATCTCCGGACACTTGAAAAAAAACACACAGCTTGTATTCATTTTTTGCTCTCTCCATTCTAAATTTCTGTTCTATTTTCTTGAAATACAGTTCCAATTGTAATTTTTATTTTTATTATATACATTTTAAAATTCAGTTTTAATTCCAGTTTTATTTTTATAATTTGAATTTCATAATTTTATTTTTTATTTCAAAAATTTTATTTTCAGTTTTATTTAAATTTTAATTTCAGTTTTATTTTATATATTTTAAATTTTAGTAATTTTATTTTTATTTCAGTTTTATTTTTAAACACTTTAATTTTTAGTAATATTATTTTTATTTTAGTTTTATTTTTTTTTATACATTTCAATTTTTAGTAATATTATTTTTATATTTATATACTTAAATTTTCTTAAATTTCGTATATGTTATATATCGATTGAAGATTGGAAGGATATTAATTGGAGCACTCATCTCATTCAGTGGAAGCAATTTCGGTTCAATTTTCTAACTCTCGTAATTTCTTATTTAATTTAGGAAATTTTCATCCATGATTTTATTTAATCCCATGAAGGTGCCTAGTTCAATTATGAACTAAACACTTTCATGGGGTTCTAATGTAATGAATTGTTAATGCTCATGTTAATTTGATAGATAATTTGTGTTTACAATTTCTATATAAGATTGCCTTGCATGGTTGTTTTAATTGAATATAGGTGAATAGCTAACATCTATTGTGCCAAATCTCTAATGATTGCGAAAGTGGATTTAGAGATTTAGGGCTTGCCATGCTAGCATAGGTATGTCGGCTTCTCCGCATTTCGGATTATAGTTTCGAAAGAACGTTATTCCCCTATGTAGTTAATTGCGGAACTTGTGATTAAATCGATTGTATCACCTATTCACATAGACATATAGTGTATTGGATATAATTGATGCCCTTATAACTTCTATCTCTTTTGTGGATGTTTATTTGGAATGGTGTGAGTTAATTGAAAGATGGCTCATATTAGTGTCGTGTTCCCGCTAGCATTCTTAACAATTGTAACACATTAATTCTTGATAGTTAATAGAGCTAAAACATTCATGAAATTAGGACCCCATGCCTCTATCATATTATTTTAAACAAATTAGCCGTTACTTCATTAGTTAATTGTTATCTGCAAATAAACCATTTTAGTTCGTTCATGCTTCTATAATTAACCAAACATTGTTGAATAGACATATTTACTAAAAAAAACCGAGTCTTCGTGGGAACGATCCTTATTTCCCTATATTGCTTTTGGACTGCGTATACTTGCGTAGAGAAAATAGCGAACAAGTTTTTGGCGCCGCTGCCGGGGACTCGGTGTTATTTGGTTAATGTGTTTTACTACAATAGAAGTTAATTTGTTTGACTTGAACATTTTATCTTATATTTTTGTGAAGTGATTATTTGTGTTCGGTAGTTGAACTTTTATGCTTACACGCTCTAAGACATTAAAAGCCAAGCGAGCACTTGAAAAATCATTCAATCAGAAAATGGACGGAGAAGGCGAAGTAGTTGCACCTGCAGCAGCAAGGGCTTCAATGGACTACTCGCAACTGAAGATTGATGACATTCAGTCAAGTATCATTCGTCCAGCAATTGCGGCTCCTACATTTGAAATTAAATCTAGCACTATTCAGATGGTGCAGAATCAAGTACAGTACGGAGGAACTGCAACGGAAGATCCTAACTTACACATCAGGAACTTCATAGAAATATGCGACACATTCAGATTCAACAATGTGTCAGATGATGCTGTGAAGTTGAGACTCTTCCCGTTTTCATTAAGAGACAAGGCCAAGGGTTGGTTACACTCTCTGCCACCGGGATCTATCACCACTTGGGCTGATCTAGCTCAAAAGTTTCTTAGCAAATTCTTCCCCATGGCAAAGACTGCAGCTATAAGGAATGCTATCACGCAATTTTCTCAACAGTCTAGTGAATCTTTATGTGAAGCGTGGGAAAGATACAAGGAAATGCTTCGGCAATGCCATCATCACGGCATGCCAAATTGGATGGTCATCAATTGTTTCTATAATGGTCTAGGAATGCAATCAAGGCCAATGGTAGATGCAGCTTCAGGAGGAGCACTATGGGCTAAGAGTTATGAGGAGGCCTACGATCTTATCGAGATGATGGCAGCTAATGAATATCAAAACCCAACTCAGAGAATGCCACAACAGAAGGTAGCAGGAATTCTTAATATCGACAAAGCCACTTCCTTAGCAGCTCAGCTAGAGGCTTTGAAATTGAAAGTAGACTCTTTGACAGCACAAGGATTTCATCAAATTGCTAGTGTTTGTGAGTTGTGTGCAGGCGCACGTGAATCAAATCAATGTGCCATCTCAAACGAGTCGGTTCAGTTCGTAAGCAATTTCCAGAGACAGCAACAGCTAGCTCCAAATTCCTACCATCCGAACAACCGAAATCATCCAAATTTCAGTTGGAGCAATAATCAAGGAGGAGCACAACAATCACATCAGCCCTACCAACAATCTAATCATCAGCCATTTGGAGCTAAGCAGTATAATCCATCTGGATTCCAGCAATAACAGGGGCAACATTTTCAACAACCATATGCTCCTAGACAATTTCAGCCCCCAGGATTTCAACAACAACAATCTTATGGAAATTCTGGACAATCGTCGAATGAAAAGACTGAATTAGAGGAGTTGAGGTTGGGCCAAAAAAGCCAAGCGGCTTTCATTAAAAATCTGGAAACTCAATTGAGTCAACTCGCTAGTTTCATGATGAGCCGACCACAAGGAACACTCCCCAGTGACACTGAACTTAATCCTGGGAGAAAGGATAATCACGAGCACATCAAAGCAATTACCCTCAGATCAGGGAGAATCACGGAGGATGCTGAGCTAAAAGATACAGAAAAAATTCTGCTAGATAAAGGAATAGAAAAAGCAGATTTGGGAGACACAAAGGACATGGGCAATATATCAGAATCAAAGGTGGAGATTAAAGAAAATATGCCAACTCCTAAACAAGCTGTCCTCGAGAAAAAAAAAATAAAAGAGCAAGTCTACCCACCTCCACCATTTCCTCGACGAGTGCAAAAACAGAAATTAGACAAGCAGTTTGGCAAATTTCTTGAAGTCTTTAAAAAATTACATATCAACATTCCATTTGCTAAAGCTCTCGAACAAATGCCAAGCTATGCCAAATTCATGAAAGGCATTCTCTCGTGGAAATTAAAACTTGAAGACTTAGAGACCGTTGCTTTGACGGAAGAATGTAGTGCGGTATTGCAACAAAAGTTGCCGCCTAAGCTGAAAGATCCAGGGAGTTTTGCAATACCATGCACCATTGGGAGATTATCTTTCGACAAATGTTTATTTGATCTGGGAGCAAGTATCAATCTTATGCCATACTCGGTTTTCTTGCAGCTCGGTCTTCCTGAACCAAAACTGACAAGTATGTCCCTTCAGTTGGCTGATCGATCTATCACCTATCCTAGGGGAGTTGTTGAAGATGTGTTGGTGAAAGTAGACAAACTCATCTTTCCTGCTGATTTTGTCATTCTTGATTTCGAAGAGGACAAGAAGATTCCTATCATTCTTGGTAGGCCATTTTTAGCAACAGGACAAACATTGATTGATGTCCAAAAGGGGGAACTGACAATGAAGGTGCACGATCAAATTGTCACCTTCAATGTTTTCACAGCTATGAAATTCCCAACAGAAGAAGAGCAGTGTCTGAAGATAGACTTGATTGAGTCTACGGTGCAAGAAAAGTTAGGGCACATGCTCATGAATGATACTTTGGAAAAGGCCCTCAGTGGGGAGTATTCATTAGATGAAGATGACACTGATGAACAATTGCAATATCTGGATGCTTTGCCGTGGCAAAGAAAATTTGAAAGACCAGTTGAATCGCTGTGACTGCCAGAATTAAAAGGACCACATCAGCAATTAAAGCCGTCTATCGAAGAAGCTCCAACTCTAGAGCTTAAGCCACTACCGGATCACTTACGGTATGCTTCCCTTGGTGAAAAATCCACTTTACCTGTGATTATTGCCGCTAACCTTTCAGACTCCGAGGAAGACAAGCTCTTGAGAGTTCTTCGAGAATTCAAATCAGCCATTGGTTGGTCTGTTGCGGATCTAAAAGGAATCAGTCCCGCATATTGTCAACATAAAATTCCATTGGAGGAAGGGAGTAAACCAACAGTAGAACACCAAAGGCAGTTAAATCCTATCATGAAAGAAGTGGTAAAGAAAGAAATTCTCAAGTGGCTAGATGCTGGTATCATCTATCCCATTTCAGACAGTTCATGGGTAAGTCCAATGCAATGTGTGCCTAAGAAAGGAGGCATGACAGTAGTTGCCAATGAAAAGAATGAGCTCATTCCGACTCGTACAGTTACAGGGTGGAGAATTTGCATGGACTACAGAAAGCTGAACAAAGCTACAAGGAAGGATCACTTTCCCCTTCCATTCATTGATCAAATGCTAGACAGGTTGGCTGGGCATGAATTCTATTGCTTGCTGGATGGTTATTCAGGATATAATCAGATTGGTATTACTCCAGAAGATCAGGAGAAGACCACTTTCACATGTCCTTTTGGCACTTTTGCGTTTCGACGCGTTCCTTTCGGACTCTGTGGTGCACCTGCTACTTTTCAGAGGTGTATGATGGCAATTTTTTCGGATATGATTGGTATCAATGTGGAAGTGTTCATGGATGATTTCTCAGTCTTTGGGAAATCATATGATGAATGCCTCAGAAATCTAGGCATGGTGCTGAAACGATGTGTTGAGACTAATCTAGTACTCAACTGGGAAAAATGTCACTTTATGGTAAAGGAAGGCATCATTCTTGGGCACAAGGTATCTGGTAAGGGGCTGGAAGTGGATAAGGCTAAGTTGGAGACGATTGGAAATCTCCCTCCACCAATTTCAGTTAAAGGAATTCGCAGTTTTCTTGGTCATGCGGGTTTTTATCGGCGATTCATCCAAGATTTTTCGAAAATATCTAAACCTTTGTGCAATCTGTTAGAAAAGGATATTCCTTTTAAATTTGGTGAAGATTGTTTGGAGGCATTCAAGCTCTTAAAGAAGAAATTGACAACTGCGCCCATTATCACTGCACCTGATTGGAGTGAACCTTTTGAATTAATGTGTGATGCAAGTGACTATGCAGTGGGAGCTGTTCTTGGTCAACGGAAGAATAAGGTGTTTCACGTGATTTACTATGCTAGCAGAACTCTCAATGATGCACAGCTGAATTACACTACTACAGAAAAGGAACTCTTAGCTATTGTATATAGCTTCGAGAAATTCAGATCGTATTTGCTCGGAACTAAGGTAGTGGTGTTTACAGATCATGCAGCCATTCGATACCTAATGTCGAAGAAAGATGCTAAGCCACGGTTGATTCGTTGGGTTCTGTTGCTTCAAGAATTCGACTTGGAAATCAAGGATAGAAAGGGTACTGAGAACCAGGTGGCTGATCACTTGTCTCGGTTAGAGGAACACGGTAACTCAGCGGATAAAACTCTCATCAACGAATTTTTTCCTGACGAGCAACTTTTTGGGGTGTAAAATGAAGAGCCATGGTTTGCAGACATTGTGAACTATCTTGTAAGCAATGTCATCCCGTCGGAATTTTCTTATGCTCAAAGAAAGAAGTTTCTTCATGATGTAAAATGGTACCGATGGGATGAACCCTTCTTATTCAGATAGGGAGCTGATCAGGTGATTCGGAGGTGCATTCCGTTTAGTGAGGTTGAAGGTATTTTGCATGACTACCATTCTACCACTTACGGAGGTCATTATGCTGGAGAGAAGACAGCCACTCGAGTACTTCAGGCTGGGTTTTATTGGCCAACACTGTTTAAAGATGCGCATCAGTTTGTGTTGAGATGCGACAGATGTCAAAGAATTGGTAATATCTCTAGGAGGAATGAGATGCCTCTGAATATGCTGTTGGAAGTGGAGATTTTCGATGTGTGGGGGATCGATTTCATGGGTCCTTTTGTTTCTTCATGCAATAATCAGTACATCTTGCTAGCAGTGGACTATGTTTCTAAATGGGTCGAGGTGAAGGCTTTACCGACCAATGATGCTAAAGTGGTGCTGAGTTTTCTGAATAAGCAAGTTTTCACACGTTTCGGAACTCCAAGGGTAATTATCAGTGACGAAGGATCACACTTCTGCAACCGCAAGTTCACAGCATTGATGGCAAAGTACAACATAAATCATCGAATTGCTACGGCCTATCACCCTCAAACGAATGGCCAAGCAGAGGTTTCCAACAGAGAGATAAAACGGATCCTAGAGAAGGTCGTGAATCCTTTAAGGAAGGACTGGTCACTAAAACTTGATGAAGCTGTTTGGGCTTATAGAACAGCTTACAAAACACCTTTGGGCACGTCACCTTTTCAGCTAGTATATGGCAAGGCTTGTCATCTGCCTGCCGAACTAGAACACAAAGCTTATTGGGCGCTGAAGAAGTTGAACTTTGACTTAGCAGCAGCAGGTGAGAAAAGAATGCTTCAGATTAATGAACTGGATGAGTTTCGGCTACAGGCTTATGAAAATCACAAGTTATACAAGGAAAAGGTCAAGAGATGGCATGACAGATGTTTGGTGCAAAAGTCTTTTGTACCAGGGCAGTTAGTTTTGCTTTTCAACTCTCGTCTCAGACTTTTTCCAGGGAAACTTAAGTCAAGGTGGTCAGGACCATTCACGGTTAAAACGGTGTTTCCACATGGTGCAGTGGAAATTTTGGATAAAACACCGGAAGCAGCTTTCAAAGTAAATGGACAGAGGTTGAAGCCATATTTTGGTGAACATGTGAATCGCAAAGCAGAAACCGCGGTTCTTGGTACTACCGATTAAAGTGCGAAAGTGAAGTCAAGCTAGCGATAATAAACAAGCGCTTCGTGGGAGGCAACCCATGTGTTTCGGTGTTTTCAGGTATGTTCTCTACTATCCCTTATATTTACTTCCATTCAATGCGGACATTGAATATTATAAGTTTGGGGGTGGTTTGGGGGATAAGTAGTATGTATATGTGTTAGTAGTTTTTGTGAGTCATTGTGTTCATGTAGGATATCATGTTTTGCATATTAGTAGTAATTCATGCATATTTGTTCGTATTATCTATGTTGTTTCATTTAGGACATTCTGTTATTGTTTGTTTGTTTTACCATGTGAGTCATATTAGTTGCATTTTCATGGCATGCATTTTTCATGATCCCTTAGGACGAGCTGATTCTGATTGATAGGTGGATGTTGATTTGGGTGTGATGATGATGAGTAGAGGGCTGATTTATAGTTCCTAAGGAATTGACTTGCATGTTATGGGAACAAAATTTTTACACAGTCTCATTGGGGTGCTTTTGGGCTAGGTTAGGGTCATGCCTGTTGGATGTTTTGAGATTTAATCACTTGTTTATTCTTAGAATTTTCGTTATTCCCTTGATAGCGTAGGAACACTAAAATCTAAGTTTGGGGGAAAACAGGGATTTCGTGCTAAGTGGTAATAATTGTCAATAAAGGCTAGGCGTCAAATGGCTAGTAGCCGGCTCATATTTATATGAGTAGTCTAGGGTTGGAAATGAGAAAGGCTCATTCCAGATTGCAAAAAAAAAAAAAAAAAAAGTCAGAAGTCCAATTGATTATATGCAAAATTAACCAGAGTGAGCTCTTTAATACTCGAGTAATTAAGTCTGAGGGGACTTAGTCCTAGTAACCTAAAGCCCTTGTGGTTTGGGATTGCTGACCTAACACTCGCTACATGGGTATTATTGTATAAGCCTTTTGGGGTCTCATTCATTGCACGGTTAAATAAGCATGCGTATTGTATATGTAGTGTCGTAGTATAGTAATAAAGCATGAGTTTCTGTCTACCTTGGATAAGGGTGGAGGTGTTCCTAGGTTATGAAGTGTCTACAGTTTATTCTAGTTATAAACCTGTGATTGTCTTGACGGAAAGCATGTGTGGTTTTTGACCTAGTTTTGGGAGTATTTCTGATGAGCATTGCACACACGCACGTTTCTGTTCATGTATTTGTTAGTATACGGGGACTTAGTCGAGCTCTGCTTGGAATTGTTGCATTCTTTGGAGATATTTGCTTTTTAGTTGATTTTGTTGAGTTTGAAGGGGATCGTTGCATTTTTCATATTAGTTGCATTCATGCATTGTTAGTTGCATTTGATAAATGGATTTTGTGGGTACATTCGCTATAGGCCCTCACGAGACCTAACTCGTCCACTAGGGCTGCTTAGGTGTTTAAAGGGCTTGTTGCATATGCCAAATGCAATCGTGATCACCTACGGAAGTGGTGCTAGTTAGTTAATATATATTGTTATGCTTGAGGACAAGCATCAGTTTAAGTTTGGGGGTGTGATAAGTGGATTTTATATCCACTTATTATGCACTAATTGAGCCTAGATTGGTGATTTATCCTTAAGTATGTGGTGTCTTTTAATTCGTTTTTGTTCTTTCGGTATTTGTTGTGTAGAACTCGAAATTTTAGGTATCCTGGCGATAAAAGGTTAAAAGACGGTGAATTTCTGGCTCAGATGGACTGGCTACGAGGAAAAGGAATTATCATAAAGATGTTCTGAGTGATATATTCTTAAAGCTGAAACCCCGGTTGGAATTGTTGTATTTTTCTCCAAGCAAAAGGACTCCGGTTTTAAATCCTCAAGAGACCGTAACTTACATCTGGACGAGCAATGAAGAAATAAGAATTATCACAAAAATATGGAAAGTGATATTTTCTTAAAGCTGGAACCCCGGTTGGAATTGATATATTTTCTGTTAAGCAAAAGGAGTCCGGTTCGAGACGGCCAGAGACCGCATCTTAGACAATAAGGATTTATTTATATTATTAAATAATTTTATTAATTTAGAAAATTATATTTATAAATATCTAATAATATTAGATATTTATTTTTATAATTTCTGGATTAAAATAATTATTTATTAATTAAAGATTATAAGCTGTGCGGGTTAAAAAAAAACATTTCTACGGAGCCCATTCAATTAAAAACAAAATAGGCCCCGGTGGGTTTTGTTTTGGCAAGAAAGCAGCTCTGGTGGGTGGTTTATATTAAATAAACAACAAATTGGAAAAACTCAACTGCAGCAATACCAGAAGCCGCCGGCCAGCTTCTCTCGCATGCACACGCCTGTCAGCGCGTGGAGCCCATGCGCCAGACACAAGCCCAGAAAAAAAATCTCGCGTGATATCTCCTCCCTAGCCCTGCGAGTGGTTTTCAGCTCCGGATTAATGCAGAAAAATGTGCAGATTTAATTCTTCAACCAGGGCTGCTGCATGATTTTGTTGAACAAATTTCTTCCAAAAAAGCTGCAGAAAATTGTCAAAGGATGGCTAGAATTTAAGAAAAAAATGATGTAAGCAATGATGCTTATAGATCAAATTTTAGCCTATAAATAGATTGAGTTAGAATGTTAGAAAAAGATCTCCGGACACTTGAAAAAAACACACAGTTTGTATTCATTTTTTGCTCTCTCCATTCTAAATTTCTGTTCTATTTTCTTGAAATACAGTTCCAATTGTAATTTTTATTTTTATTATATACATTTTAAAATTCAGTTTTAATTCCAGTTTTATTTTTATAATTTGAATTTCGTAATTTTATTTTTTATTTCAAAATTTTTATTTTCAGTTTTATTTAAATTTTAATTTCAGTTTTATTTTATATATTTTAAATTTTAGTAATTTTATTTTTATTTCAGTTTTATTTTTAAACACTTTAATTTTTAGTAATATTATTTTTATTTTAGTTTTATTTTTTTTATACATTTCAATTTTTAGTAATATTATTTTTATATTTATATACTTAAATTTTCTTAAATTTCGTATATGTTATATATCGATTGAAGATTGGAAGGATATTAATTGGAGCACTCATCTCATTCAGTGGAAGCAATTTCGGTTCAATTTTCTAACTCTCGTAATTTCTTATTTAATTTAGGAAATTTTCATCCATGATTTTATTTAATCCCATGAAGGTGCCTAGTTCAATTATGAACTAAACACTTTCATGGGGTTCTAATGTAATGAATTGTTAATGCTCATGTTAATTTGATAGATAATTTGTGTTTACAATTTCTATATAAGATTGCCTTGCATGGTTGTTTTAATTGAATATAGGTGAATAGCTAACATCTATTGTGCCAAATCTCTAATGATTGCGAAAGTGGATTTAGAGATTTAGGGCTTGCCATGCTAGCATAGGTATGTCGGCTTCTCCGCATTTCGGATTATAGTTTCGAAAGAACGTTATTCCCCTATGTAGTTAATTGCGGAACTTGTGATTAAATCGATTGTATCACCTATTCACATAGACATATAGTGTATTGGATATAATTGATGCCCTTATAACTTCTATCTCTTTTGTGGATGTTTATTTGGAATGGTGTGAGTTAATTGAAAGATGGCTCATATTAGTGTCGTGTTCCCGCTAGCATTCTTAACAATTGTAACACATTAATTCTTGATAGTTAATAGAGCTAAAACATTCATGAAATTAGGACCCCATGCCTCTATCATATTATTTTAAACAAATTAGCCGTTACTTCATTAGTTAATTGTTATCTGCAAATAAACCATTTTAGTTCGTTCATGCTTCTATAATTAACCAAACATTGTTGAATAGACATATTTACTAAAAAAAACCGAGTCTTCGTGGGAACGATCCTTATTTCCCTATATTGCTTTTGGACTGCGTATACTTGCGTAGAGAAAATAGCGAACACTGATCACCCGTATTGTCTGTAGTCGTGGAAAAAAAAACTCCAATCAGCTTAAAATGTTTTTAAGGTTTTGTGAAAAGAATATTTCATAGATGAAAGGGTTTTAAAGAAAAGAATGTTTTAGCGAAAAGTGATGAAAGAAAGGAACGTTTTTGATAAGATATATATGTTTCAAGGAAAATGGTCATTAGTTTCGAAATTGTGGATAGTAGAGTTAGTTGTTTCTATCTTGATTAAAATTGGGAACTCAGTAAAACAATGAGATTAAGGATGGATTGAAGTTTCCCAGTCATTCCCTTCGCGAGTAACATTGTACGTTGAAAGTGAATTAAGAATGAATGGGGGATTTCTTGATATTCTTTTTCTTAAAGTTTTATCTGAGGCAGTGATGGTTTGTAGTAAATGGAAAGTTTAATCCTGTGATGAAAATTGAATTACTTCCTTGATTAAATTTATCATTGATATTGTTCATCAATGAATTATCAAGATATTATCGTTTCACTATATTATTAACTTGCTGAGCATTCTTTGGCTCACTCTTGCTTTGCTTTACCTTCCCTTTCAGTTAAGGTTCAGGAGTTGGATACTTGCGCGTTATAATTCAAATGAGAGCGATGGTGCATTTTTCAAAGGTTAGTTACAGAGCCAGTACGGGCATACACTATTTCGATTGCGCTATTGATTAAGCAATATAGATATTTGTATTTGGATCAGAGATAGAAGTTGTAATAATTTGTATAGTGTAGATCTTCTTTCATACCATAACCTGGAATCGATCCTCGGTGAGGAATCGTTGGTGTATTAAGTTTTAATTGTATTTGTTAAATTGGAATTTGGTTGGGTTGAATTACAGGTGGATAGTCCGATTTACGAATACTTCATGCCGCAATTTTCTAAAATTCCCCTGTATCAAAGTTTATTTTATTATAAAAAGTATATTTTCAGTATTGGAAAGTCGGGGCGTTACATGTAAGCCTTCCTAGAAAGGACTTGGCTTTTATCTATTTATTAGGAGAAGTAGAAATAAGGTTCGATGAAACCATTCCAGGGCCTAGTGCCCCGAGTAGGACAGTAGTAAATTATGTAAGGGTTGAACCCGTTTCAAGTTATTAATGCAAGTTTGTTTTCCATTCTATGATTGTGTGATTTTATTTATGTGCCAAGCACCTGATGAGTGCAAGTCAAAGATGACCAAGTAACGAAAATAAAAAATACACAAATGAAAATAAAACAAGTGCATAAATAAATACCCCCAAGGGGCCAAGGTTGGAGTTAAGTTACATAAGTACATAACCAAATAAAAGTTAAGTCCCGAAGGACCTTGATTGAAAACAGGAAAAATAAAGCCACATATGGCTGTAAAGACCATGCAAGGCCCTTGATCAAGACATCTACTCCTCGAAAGACTCCTCTACTACTTCTTGCTCTCCTCCCTCCTCCTCTTCATCTTCCTCCTCCTCTTCGGAGCCCTCGTCATCATCATCATCATCTTCGGCTTCTGTCTCCATAGGTTGCGCCACTCCCTTCTTCACCACGTCCTCTTCTTCTTCTAAAGTCTCGGTCGAGGAGTTGGCTCTGGCACGAAGTTGTTTGCCAGGGAAAGATTGCCTCACAGCTGCCTCCCTCTTTGACATGGTCTTTTTCCCAGCAGAACGGGAAGAGGACGATCTGGAGCTAACAACATTGGCCACCTTCCTCAAGCCAGAACTGGAAGGGCGGCGACTACCCCTGGAACCCGATGTGTGATCCGCTTGAATTTCACCACCAACAGCCCAATTAGGGCAAGGGAAGTCTGCTGGGTTGACCACTGCAAGATACTTGTGGCTAATAGCACCAACGGCTTTGTCCCATCCAACGGACATGTTGAAGGGCCGCATTTCATCATCATGCTTATCCATGAACTCAAGAAACCTTTCTGACCTATGGTTGGTATCAATCACTTTGTTAGCTTCGGAAGATGTCTTCTTGGCCAAAGAACGAAGACTCTTTTGAAGAGAATGGCAGTCGGCCTCAGCTCGGACAGCTCTGGAGTTCAAGTCTTGCATCTGCTCTTGGAGCTTTGCCTTCTCATTCTTCAGTATTGCGTTGTCATCCCTATAGGCATGACCTTGATGAGTCACGAATTGAAGATAAGCATTGGCCTGCAATTAGGGAATTAGAAAGGCATTTATAACAAATGAAGTAAACAAGAACATTAAGTACACAAGTTGGTACCTGATATAGGGCCTGAGCTCCAAGGCGCTCGGATTCATCGATTTTATCCCCCGCAGTGACGGTCAGGAGATCAGGAGGGGTGATAGAGAGCCTTGACCAATCTAAGGACAAGGCCGAGCTCCCCAAAACAGAATCTTGCTCGCAAATGCCCCAATCTGGAGCGAAGGGGATTCTAACACCTTCACCAGCATTTCGGGACCTCTTTCCCCCTTGGCTACATCCCGCCAGGAATTGAGGAACTTGTCATTCAGTAGGATTCAGTTGAGCTTCCGCCTTCTTTATCATTCGCCTTGTGATAGTTGGTTGACTATCGGGGAGGTTGTCCAACTCCTCAGCAGCTGAAATATGAAAGAAAAAATATCGGAATAAGAACAAACATAGTTCACAATGAAGTCATGAAGGAAAAATTACCCTCAATAGAAAGAAAGCTTAAGCCAGCTTCGATAAGCCCCTTCTCAGTAAGAATAGTTTTATAATGAGTACGCCCCTCATCGGCAAGCAGTTTATCCCTGTCTAGCAATTGTTGATCGGTAAGGTCACACACGAAGTGTGAACTATCCTCCACGAACCCGAATCTCTTAACAAAAAAGTGGCCCCAGTCCGCCACCTTCCCACTCCAAAACGGCAAATTCCCTATCCCAGGTATGATGAGAATCGGGAAAGGAGAAGGAGTTTACAATATGAGGGAGCCTGTTTCGAAGTTGAAAACTAACCCATCCTGGCTTGGACTCAGCAGAATTCTTGATCATGAAGATGCTTATAAACAAAGTTGTGTCCCAAGTGATTTTCAACTCATGACATCTTAGCATAAAGATAATCAAGAACCTCCAGGAATTAGGATGCAGCTGACATGGGTGGATTTGGAGCTCCGCCAGGAACCTGATAATAAAGGGATGAACTAGGAACCTCAATCCCGCCTCCAAAGCGCCTTTAAAAACGCATATTCTTTCTGGGTGCCAATTGCAAGTCCGGTCTCCCGGATTTGGTAGGCGAACCTTAATCACATCGGGAAAACTGTACGTACTCCTAATCTTCACAATATCCTTCTTTTTTAACTTAGAAGGACAATGGAAGGCAGCCAAATTCGAACTGTTGGGAAAAGCTTCCACCATGGTGCTCAACAAGTCTAATAAAGATTCAAATCGACGATCAACATAACGAGGAGGCTTGAGTTTTAGCATACCTTTAACCGTTCTTGCCATGCTCCTCTTCCTCATAGCTTCCTCCATGGAGATTTGAGGGGCAGCCGGGCGTTTATCAGCCATGTCGAGCTTGAACTTGAAGATGAACTTGAAAAGCTAAAGAACTAGAGAATTTGAGAGCTTGAGAGAGATTTGAGAAATGAAGAAGTGAGGAAGAATGAAGGATGCTCCCCTTCTTTTATAGAAAAAGTGTGACATGTTACCACAGGTTGAGATACAGGCCAGATCGTGTTTACAGGTCATGTATCGGGTAAATGCAAAAAAGAGACGAAAACTATCTGTTAATAAATGGAGAGATTCGTCAAAAACTCAGAATAAGGAAATGAGAATATTAGTTGGTATCTGACGGAGGAAGCTTTAGAAGCCTAATCAAGAAGTTAACATAAAGTACGGGATTAGCAGCGCTAATCAAGAAATGAGGGGAAGTCTTAAGTAAAAGTTATGAATGACCATATTGCTGATTTTCCATACTCATGTTCATCAACAACATGAAAACTCATGTTCATCAACAACATGAAAACTCATGTTCATCAAGAACACGAAAATTCATGTTCATGAAAACATCGTGTTCAAGAGGGAAGTTGAAGTATTGAAGCCAAAAAAAAAAAAAATCGAGACCTGCCGACCGGGAGCCAGCCGACTGGGGCAAACCGAAAGGCTTTGGCCGACCGGGGCACCCCGAAGGGCTTCAGTCGACCGGTGGCTGGCCGACCGGTGCTCCCGAGAGGCTTCGGCCGATCGGGATCGAACAGGGGTACGACGGGTATTTTTGGCCAACCCGGTTCCGTCAAGAACATGAATATTTTCGATCGATCGGGTTCTGTCAAGAACATGAAGATTTCTGGTTGACCGGGTTCCATGAAGAATATGAAAATGGGTTTGAACTGAAATTTGTTTAGCGCCGTTTAGTGCCGTTTTATGCCGTTTAACGTCGTTTAACACTGTTTAAACGTCATTTAAGGCTGTTTAGCGTCGTTTAGTGCCGTTTTATGCCGTTTAACGTCGTTTAAGACAGTTTAGCGCCGTTTAGTGCCGTTTTATGACGTTTAACGTCGTTTAAGACTGTTTAAACGTCATTTAAGGCTGATTAGCGCTGTTTAGCGACGTTTAACGCCATTTAGTGCTGTTTTATGCCGTTTAACGTCGTTTAACATTGTTTAAACGTCGTTTAGCACCGTTTAGTGTCGTTTATGGTCATTGTAAATGCGTCGGTCGCTCCACGCTTTACATTAAGATGATATTGTTGAAAATGCTTGCGTATGAGCAATAAATTCTGACCCGGGTCTCGAATAAGGCCGTTAAAACTTCAAGGAAAACCTGATCAGTTTTCCTAGAAGTTGGGGGGCAAATGATATGGACTGAAAGTAAGCCCTAAAGACACATTTAATGTAGCATTAATTAGACCCAATATGGTCCAAACGTGTGGCCTACCAGATGGGCCCAAACCCCATTTATGATATTAATTTTGTAATTAATATTAAGAGTAATAACCATATCAGCAATAAAAGTCAAATAAGGATATTACTCCTGCCTGACTTGGCCCCCAAGACAACTACTTCAACAAGGAAACAGACTCCTACAAGGAAGGAGTCTAGAACCTTCCTCAAGGCGGTGGCTTGCCCATCAAGTCTCCGAATCCTACCATAATTCTAAGGCTTCTCAGCCTATATAAGGGCCTGACCCCTCATTCTCAAAACTACGTTTTTGGCTTGATTCTCAATACGAGATACGTAGGCACTCTGTGAGTACCGATCAGTCTCGAACACGGAAACAGTCATTAAAGCTCGAAGCTCACCAATCCCTTTGCATTAAATACACACAAACCCTAGCCGCAATATTCATAACCTAGTTTTTATTCCACAACAATTGTCTTTTTCACGTTTATTGTTAGTTGAAGATATTATCTTTTATAAATACCTCAAAAATCAGTTGTATATCTTCCAATCATTAATATTTTCTTTTTAATTAAACAAGAACTTTTTATTTAAAACTAATCTTGCAATCATACTATATATTCCAACTATTAATAAAATATATTAAAAATAGGTAAATCTATTTTCAATCAAATAAATACAAATCTTGATACATTAGTTTGAAAATACCATGTTAATCCAATCCGTTGACAAATGTTGGATAAATTATAATAAAATTTAAAAAAATATGGTGTTGACACAATGACATTCAAAACATATGTATAAGATTATCGTAAGAAAGATATGGCAATTAAAAAATTTTATACCTAATTAGCTCATAATCATAATAGTGATAACTTTATAAGAATATGTGTATGTAAAATTGTCATGGTCAAAATGCAGGTCAGGTCATGCATTACACGACTATCATGCCATCACAATAATTTCACTTTTAAAATTTTAAGATAGAAATGTTTTAACAACTACCAAAAAAAGTTATTATCGGGAAAAAATTGTTCTGAAATTAGAATGATAGTTTTATGAAATTATAATACAATAATATTTTTATCTATATTATGAATATGCCGTATTGCCATGAAAACAAGATATGCATTCACGTGCTACACAAGACAACATGAGCTTATCTACCATCGAATTAGGACATATGATACAGAATATTGGGAAATACGATTTTATTTTTTGGTCTTATCAAGGGAATTGAATTTATATCTATATAAAAAAATCAGAATTAGTTGATATGCTAGATTTAGACTCTATATAAGTTACCGATTAAATAAATAAATAAAATGCATAGTTAAATTATAATGTTAAACAAGATTATATATACTAAACAAAAATGTTAAATTATGCATGACTACCTATAACATAATGATCGATTAGTGATATTTTAAGACTGTATAAAAAATAAATGTTTTTTTTCACTGTAGCACATATTAGTTTGTATGGATACATCATACATTTTAGTTGATTTCTCCTAGTATTAAAATAATTTGTGCTATTGTTGCCATAATACATCTTCTACCAGATATGTAATTATCCACCTATCTACTCTTGCCGGTTTACTTTTGCTAATGGAAATAAACTAAATAGCATATCATTATCGTGATAATATTTTAAAAATTACTGCTAGAAAATAGACTAAACGATACATTATTGTTGCAATAGTACTTGGCCGATAATGAGTAAATCTTATGTATCATTACTATCGGTCATTCTTCTTACATTCAACGAGTACTGCTATAACTATGATACCCATGACACTCCTTATATCTTAAACTATTTTTTGTGCCACCTTGAACAAAATATGCCTCAAATATCATTTTTTGTGCCTCTACGTACTTTAAATTTTTTTTTTACTTATTGTAAAAGATGTGCCCCTAAATTACATCATCTTTTTGGTGCCCCATTTACTAGCTTGAGCGGCTTAATCTCAGGACTGATTCTGTATGATACTCCCTCCGTCCCACATTAGTAGTCTCTTTTGAGAGAATTTTTTTTTCATAATACATGTTCATTTCCAATTTTCAATGTAAATTTATGATCATTTTTCCTAAATTACCCTTTTTGAAATTTGTATTACAATTAATGAGCAATGACCAAGAGTATAAAATAGCTCATATTCTTAAAAGTCAATGCACTTATAATGGGTAAAAGAGGAAATGTATCATCTAATTAATGTTTTCTTAAGATGCGTAATTTTTTCAAAAGAGACTTGTATTGTGGAACGAGGAGTACTCAGAATTTAGAATTCATTAATATTTTAAAATTTGAATTCATTAATATTTTAAAATTTGAACGGTTACTAACTGCTGGCCTTAAATAAATCGAAGCACATGAAATAGATTCACAAGAAAATATGACCGACTATTTGCGAAAAAATTGTACGAATAAGAAAGTGGCCCGTGCTTTGCACGGGCTATCATGCTAGTTGAACTAATATGTTTTCATTAAATAAAGTTATGAATACTATGATATATGATACGTATAAAATCATTAAAATATATTTGTACCATCTTAAACTATAAATTATATAATCACTAAATAATTTTTTATCGCATTTGTCAAAACATTCGTTAAAAGCTATATTATTTTTGATAGAAAACATATAAGGGATTGTGATTCGAACTATGATTTAAAGTTTGCAGATGCAAAGTGCAATTTATGAAATTACATATACATGATTCAAATTGGAGTAAAGCTAAAGTATGCAAAATGCAGTTAACTCATAAAAAAATTAAGTGTAAATGGAAAGTAACATTCAGTAAATCATTTAACGAAACCAAAGAAGAGCTTCCTTGTTAGCATTGCAGCTTGAGCTTCAGTTGAAGAGGAAAGTCCAGTACAAGACTAAATGTTATTTCTTCAAAGGCCTTTTAAGCAGGATTGCAAAATCAGGTCTTTTGTTGGAGGGAAGTTGTTTCAACCGGAGCGTTTGGAGGGCGAGACGAAAAGGAACGCATTTTTACTACCAGGAAATGCAATTTTGTTTTATCCATCATCTCCATCCCCCTCTAGAAAAATAATTTCAACAAAAAATGAAGGCAACTAAAATTAACAGAATTTCACGAGTATAATATACGTAGAGTGAAGTGATTTCAAAATTAATGTTTTTTATATATAATATTAATTAAATATATGTACAATTAAAAGGATGTGTTTAATTTTGATTTTGATGTATTGATAAATTTTGTGATTTTTAAAAAAATTGTTGTTGATTTTAATTTTAGACAAATTTCGCCAATGTTCGTGTAAAATCTCATAGATTCTAATTGATTTAGAAAAAAAAAATTGATAAATCCTTCAAAATCTCATGGATTTTAGCTAGATTTCAAATGAACTAAAATCAATTAGCAAATCTTTCAAAATTCACTATTCTATCAAATACAAAAAAATCAATGGACTTTTGAACACTGTCATATTTTACTATAATTTTTAAAATCCCCATTTAAAATCACGGGACTTTAAAGATCTTTTTAAAATATAAATCAAATACGCCAAGATATCAAAAGATTTTATCAAATTCTTATTGAATACTACCAAATTTATAGGACTTTTTTAAATCTAAATTACTTAAATTAAAATTATGAAATTCCAAAAAGATTCTTTAAAATCCAAATGGAATACATCGTTAATTTGTGATGATTTTCATGAAAATTCGTCAAGGATTTGCATAAAATTCATCACAATTATTGAACTTGTAATGGCATGTAGGGCTGCACAACTTTCCGGTCTGGACCGGTAAATTAGACCGGATCGGGTCTACCGGTCCAAGGACCGGACCGGACCGAATATAACCGGTCCGGTCCCCGGTCCGTAAAATCAAAAAAATCTGGTCTTCGGTCCGGTCCGGTCCAAACCTTGAAAACACCCGGTCCGGACCGGATCGGACCGGATTTTATGTATAAAATTAATTTTACACTATTTTGTCTTTTAAATTATATAGTTTAATGATTAAATATTCACATATAACATATTTTAGTGATCCAAATTGGTAAATAATAAATTTATGAAATAGTATATATAAACACTATAATATAAATGATAAAATTTCATATTTCATACTATATATAATTTATAATTACGTTTACAAATTAATGTTACTTTACAAATAATATGACATTTACTTATTTTTAAATTTAAATTAACTTACCAAGTAATTTATAAATCAACAAAGAATGAAAATTAAATTATAAAAATTAAATTTTTTTATAAAATATTAACAAACCGGTCCAAACCGGTCCGGTTCCGGTCCGGTCCGGGTTTTTCCGGTCCGGTCCGGTCCCAAAGACCGGTTATGACCGGTCCGGTCCCCGGTCCATGAATTCAATGAAATCCGGTCTTCGGTCCGGTCCGGGTCGGTCCGGTCCGGTCCGGTTTTGGAACTTTGTGCAGCCCTAATGGCATGGCAATAAAAATATAAGCAACACCACAGACTATATTTAAATTTAAAATAAAATATGAGTGCTGCTAAATGCAGTTCAAAATTGCAAAATGCAGTTCATTGGAATAACCTTCCATCTATTAAATGTTACACCATCTAGATGAAGTTTACGATTTACAAGGTTACTTGTTGCTATGTTTTTCAGTGTTGATTAACAAAAATAATCACTCAGTCTATTTTCATTGTCCAATATGTACTTTTACAATAATTAAATTTATAAATAATTTTGTGTTTATTAATTTTACACATGTATTCGGTGAAGAGTTTGATAACATTATTAGTTACCACTTATACGGTGATATTTTGTAGTACACTTTTAATTATAAATTTTTTTTCTTGTAAAATTAGTTTTGTAACATTTGAATAATTTGTTTTTACTTTTAATGATAATAATACATGTTATATGGTTTGTAGCATACATGTGTTTTGTAGTATACATATGTTTTTTTTTGTGAATGTTTTTCTATAATTTATATTTCAATGTTTAGGCTAACATTTTTTTTAGTATTTCATAATTATTTTTTATTTTATTAGATTACATAAGATATTTTTTTAACTTTTTTGGAAATATGTGTGATATTAAACTTTTTTATTTGTTTGATTATTAATTATATTTTTCATGTTAATTTTATATATTTGTCATGTGTGGTGTTTATTATGTGTTTTTGTTTACAGTAATCTTAGGGGTTTTTATGTTGTATTATATTTAGATATTAATGTAAATTTATTTGTTGTCAAACCATTTTTATTGAAATAATATTTTTATTAAAGCACTTTTATCTGATAAATGATTTTTTTTGTAAATTATATTTTAAAGTTTAGCCTAATATATATTTTAATATTTCATATTTTTTGGGTTGTTTTCTTCTATTTTGTTAGAATATATATAATATATTTTAGACATGTGTGAATTTATTGGTATAACTATTCTTTATATATATGATTATGTAATTGTGAACACACATACATTTATACTTTTTTTTAAATAAAGTTTGTACTATCTTTTTATATTTTTGTGTTGATTTATATTTGTTTAAGTGTATTATATTAAAGTTTATTGTTGATTTTAGTTTTCTAAATTTAGATTTTTTTTTTGAATTAGCGGTTGTTTTGTTGATTTTTAGTGTTATTTCCAATTATGACATGTTTTTTTTACTACTTTTGTAATATCTTGTTTTACCATATATTTTCTTAAAGTCTTTTTTTTGTTTTGTAATTAAATGTAAATTCTTATTTTTTTTAAAATTATTTTTTAAATTGAAATTCTGATGGTATGATTTGTTTACTTATTATTATATATATAAAGAATGAATTTGTAACTTATTTTTAATTATGATTTTAAGTTAATACCAAATGAAAAATTATAATATATTATGAAAATATGTAATTATATTAGACATTTGAAGGAAATAATATAATATTAATTCAGCCCAACATTAATTTCAAAAGAAAATGAAGTTAGAGCCTAAAAGTAATTCGAATGGACTGTTGAAATTTTTTCCTAAACACGAGTTATCATATTTTATTGGTTTTTTTTTTCATAAATGTAACAATTTCTATGTATTAATATAAATCTCACCAACAAAAACACATCATGTGTAATTTGGGATCCATTTTTGCATCTCGAATATATAATTTATATGAGATCCATAAGATTTTACGCTAAAATATAAAAAAATATGGTACAAATCAGGACTTTAATAATGTTAATATTTTTCTCTCATGCCTTATTCAACACCAATATAAATGTAAATTAATATAAAGATTATTAAATGTATTAACATAAAGACTATTATTACTTAGATTAAGTTACCTGAGACTTTTAATTCTGTGAAAAAATTAAATTTATTAATCAAGATAATTGAAATATGTAACTAAAAAAATTAATTCATTAGTCATAGCTAAAAGAATATATACATTATAAAATTTAGAAAAATCAGTAATATTACTACAATTTTTTTTTCATGTTTAGCTAAAAGACAATTTTTTTAATGTTTGTATGTGGAAAAGATAGGTTAAATATATATATATATATATATATATATATGTGTGTGTGTGTGTGACAGAATATGAATGATTATATTGAGTTAAATGTATTATGTATATACATGCATGAAATAGAATATGCATGGAATAGAATATAAATAATTAAATTATTTATTGTTGTACTTTTCAAAATTTAAGTTAAGTGTATTATGTATAAAATATAAGTTAAATGTATAATGTTAAAAATAACCTACTTTATACATTATGCTCAAGTGCATTTATTAAGTTATGCATGTAATTTCCATGAACAGCATTTGGTAAATTTGACTTGCATTCAGAAACTATGTAAAATATATAGTAATCACCTATTTCAAGAATATAGTCAATTTAATAATGTTAGCTACTTTGGTCGGAGATACTGTTAGATCGAAAGGAGAGCGATGTGAGAAACAACAGAATGCAGGAAAGAAGAGAAATGTAATCAGAAGCTCATGTTCATAGTATCATGTAAGATATTTGGAGGTTTCACAATACATGAAGTTTCTCAACATAATATAAAAATAAAATTTATAGAACTAATGTTGTCTCCATAAGAAATATAGAAACAATAAAATTAATTTTACTCTAGTGACAACGCAAGCCCTACTACTTCTCAAAGTTTCTGAGTACTTGCCTATAAACATTTTGTGCTTCAATTCCTATTGACTGCTGCTGATGAGGTGTTATTAATAATAGGCACAAATTCAACGTATAGGTTTTGTGTTTCAATTCCTATGGATTGTTCCTGTACTTCAAACACCTCATCAATAATAATTATGGCAAAAACATCATGTAACTTGGGAAATATTTACCATAAATTACTGTGTCTAATGAACAAAACTAAAATGGACACTGACCCTATTTCAGAAGAATAAAAAGCAAATAAAATCAAAATCTCTGGTCTATGACAAACTACATTCTCTCTGTTCTGTGACAAAACTTTTGCACGTTACAGCACCAATTATTTCTTCAGAATTTACTGTTAACTAATTTCACAGAAAATGACATTAATTTGTTAGAAAACATGCTATTAAACAACACAAATAAACACATCCACACAGTTAAAAACATATCGAGAGAGATTTGCCCAAACCACAAGTTGGTCATTAGTTCCACAAGGTATTTTTATAGGAAAAAACATTAGGATTTGAAGAGGGGTGGGGGAACAAATAAGTGAAGGTAATTCTTTGAACAGCAGCATTGACTACGCACTCACACTTCTGCAGAAGATCTAACTCTCAGTCTGCTCCCGCAGCCTCCGGATGGTACTCCTAACTGTCACAGCAGCAGCAGTGCTGACAAAATCACATAAAGTAAAGCATTAAAACACGGTAGTCAATTAAGGAACTGTGTGGATGACCATTACTGTAGATAAATGCATTGAAAGTAATTGTACTTCAATGTATAAGCACCGCCTGCTTTGACCTTGCCACAATCTTTACATCCCCAGATGCCCACGGCCTTTCTCTTCACTGCATACTGTGCAACAAGAAACGCTTAGATTGGACCTTGCACCACAAAATAGTAGACTTAGGCACAACGCTTGGACCTTGCACCACAAAATAGTAGACTTAGGCACAAGGCTTGTTTTATATGTAAACTTGGGGTAAAGAGAGACAAACCTTTCCACAAAATTCACAGAAATATCTGCTGTGTTGTGAAACCTCCATCTTTTTAATCTGCTTACGTAAACTGGCACCATAACGGGTACCTAAAGGTAACAGTAACTTATAACTAAGCTAAATAGCTAATACAAGAAGTATAAATAGCTGGAAACTATGAGAAGCATTGAAGTACATTTAACAGGTAAACCTGACATCTCCAACATAGATAACAAAACCAAGCAAAAGTGCAGAGAGCTTTTATAAGTAGCCTTCATTCTCATTCACTATCTTATCATAGGAATACATAAACTTTCAACCCATGGCAGCTCCATGAGCCGGACCATTTGCATGTCATTGTCAAGTTTTAAAAACAAAGTTATACTGGATGCACTTTGCGTGATTAGAACAGGGCAATAATTAGCAACCACTATATCAAAGTTATCCGGGAGAAACAAATAACAGTCGTGCAATTTTGTGTGCAGCATCCCATGTATTAGATTCACCAAATAAAAAGAATTTATATTTCTGGAATGCCTAATTAACATAAATAAGATCAACTCTGATCAACTCTCTAAAGCTACAATAACTGAATAACATGAACATACCATATTTTCCAACAATACCAGCCTTCTTGGTTCTCTTAGTCTGCAATTTGATTAGGCAAATACTATGAGAATGAGAAGAAATTAAGATAGGATTATGTATTATGAACAATATTAAAGTAATCAATGAAAGTTCACACGTGCAAATATTTGACCAATAATCTCTTGTAGACCCTACAATTATTTGACCAATAATCTGTTGTAGACCCTACAATTACAAAAGTATTTGACCAATTACAGTAAAACCTCTATAAATTAATAATGTTGGGACTGGAATATTTTATTAATTTAGAGAGATATTATTATATCGATAAATTAATAATTTATTAATTTGAAGAGATTTTATGTATGACCTTTAAATTTCCAAGTCCAATGTACTAATTACAATGTATATTAGTTAGATAGAGATGAAAAATAAATTACAAAAACAAGTTCCAAGACACATTCCATGAATGTGCATTCACAAACTAATTGAATTTGAGGATGATTCAATAGCTTTGGAACTGGTCACTCGGAAAGAAGCATGGCAAACGGCAACAACTCTTCACAACTTTTTGTTGCGATACGAGAAGATAATGTCCATTACCCCAACTCTTAAGTGCAATGAAAAGATTTAAAGATGAACTCAATATAGATTTGAAGTTCAACAAAAAACAAACTTTTTGTTTCAATACAAGAATACAATGCCCTAACTCTTAAGTGCAATGAGGAGATTTAAAGATGAACTCAATATAGATTTGAAGTTCAACAAAAAATAAGTGACTATATATTTAATTTTTATTAGACAATCTTAGAATTTGAAATCTTTTAATAATTATTAATTTATAGTTTCGTTGGTATCAATATATATATATATATATATATATATATTGGGATTTCAAAAAAGTTATTATCTTATTATTTTATCGATTGGGGTCCAATTTTGTACTGGTCCTTGGGACTGGACAAATTATTAATTTTATAGAGATTACTAATTTATCGAGTATTAATTTATAGAGGTTTTACTGTACACCTATAGCCACATTGGTGGAAGCAGGGTGCAACTGTCCCCAATGAACTTCCAATCACATAAACATATTTCGATTTGATTTTGACCACACATTATCTAAAATTCTAGCCCATTAAATTAACAAACTTGAACCTATTAATTAATCTATTGCACACTCCATACTTTAGACCAGAATAAATTACAATAACATACACAGATATATTACACTTAATTATCAATACTAAATTTTTACAATTCAAGTTTCGGATTTGAGACTATCAGTTAAACTATCCAACATTTAAAAAAAAATTACATCACTATGAACACTTCTTATGGCTACGCCTCTGCACTACCATTTCAAATGCCATGGGAAGTCAACATAAGCATACATGGTCTAGAGCAAGAGCCAGTTTGAGTACCCATTGACAATACAGCAAGTAAGGACACTTACGCAGTTCATATATCAAATCTATTGAACTAAGGTCACTACCTAATCAGCCAAATTTTAATTTTTTAAACAAAGATACATTTACAACCTAAAAAACCCCATTACTAAAATGAATCAAAAACTACAATTTATAATAAGCATTCACAATTAAATTACAAATTATCAATTTTTTAACATTTCCAAAATTAAAATCAAACCAATCGACACACACTCGGGAGAGAGGGAGAGGGAGAGGGAGAGAGAGAGAGAGAGAGAGAGAGAGAGAGAGAGAGAGAGAGAGAGAGAGAGAGAGAGAGAGAGAGAGAGAGAGAGAGAGAGAGAGAGAGACCAAAATAAATTGTTGAAAATCATGAAGAAGTGAAGCAACAAAATTATATGTGATACAGATATACACACATATACATACGGATACAAACAGAAGATACTGTAAGAAGAAGAGAAAGTACCATGTTGAGGTGGAGACGATGTAGAATGAGGCAACAAACCCTAGTTTCTGTAATGAATTTGCAAGTGAGCCGGCTAGATGGACTGAATATGTATGCAAATGTTTGTGTTTGTGTTAGGGCTTTTGTAAAGCCCAATTCATGAAAGTTTGGGCTTTACGATGCTTAGTTGGTTATGCGATCCGGCCCACTTATGCAAACTATGTAATTTGATGAGAATAAAATTGATTGTTGGATTAAGCTATTTTTTTCCTAGAATTATAAAATGTTGATATATCGATGTTACAGTACGTGAAAATTCTTTTTGTAGCGAAACCAAACCAAACATACCCAGTATTTCCCGCTCAGAGCAGGGTCTGGGGAGGGTAAGATGTACGCAGACCATGCCCCCGGTTTTTAAGACGGGGAGGCTGTTTCCGTGAAGACCCCCGGCTAAGTGCACGACAAATACGGTGTGTGATGAAGGCACATGAATCTTAAAGGTACGAGAATGTTTAAAGCAATACCTGCGCCCATGGCGTTCTCCACATGGGACCTACCTGCCTGCTTGGCATTCTGATTTTCTGATATTGAGGTCCTGATCCTCTCCACTTTTTCAACTTGAGGGAATATTTCTGGTCGGGTCCCCTGCAAAATACACCACTCGCAAACAACAGCAGACCAAACCAACCGAGTCATACAAGACTTAACCGAACCAAGGCAGTGAAAAGATAAAAAGACGAAAAATGATACAATAAAAAGCTGTACTTCTAAACTAAAGCTAATCGTGACAAATCAACTCTGAGGCTCTCCACAACGGAGCCGCTCCCTAAAAGGGAATCTACCACTCTGATCTTCGCTACTCTTTTTGTAGCGAAGATTTTTCTAATTAAAACTAGAGAAATGTTAAAGAGTAGTTGAAGAGAATCCCAAATAGTTTGAAAAAGAAAATCAAAACAATTTTGTTCTATCGGACTGTGATATGATCTACACTAAACTTTTGCCATGACATGCAATGTGTTTTATTGGTATCTTATCATTTATAAATGGAGGTGTATACGGTAAGAAAGTTCATGGCTTCATGGCCCAGATTTGCATTGAATGATTTTCTCTCACCTTATTTATCTATCTTGGAGCATCTCCAATGGGATTATCCAAAATTATTGGCTAAATAAGATATTTGTTGAACCTGTAAGTTGTTGTACTCCAATGGAATTGACTATAATGATTAGTTATATTTTAAAAATAGCATGTTATTATTATTTCAAGTTGTTAACAATAGAATTTTATTATTTAAATATGGTAACTGATAATGTGGAGTTTCATTACAGGTCTCTAAAGGTTCGACAAATATAGTCAATATAATTAGATTATATAAAATTTTAGATAACAGTAATGTTCCATTGGAGATGGAATTTTTTTACACAATCTCTAAAATTTTTATTTAAGGCATGTTTGACACATTTTTAACTAAGGGGTTTGTATGGTTGGAGATGCTCTTAGTATTGTTTAATATGACAATTAATGGAAAAAATTGATATTAACAAAAGTTTGATGATTATGATCGGGGAATTTTTATATCCAGAGCTACATTTTTAAATCCAGAGCAATGTTTTGTGAAAAGACCAAATTATCTTTATTTTAAACCAAGTCTAGCCTCCCTACATTCACAAAGACAAGGACAAATTTGTCATTTCACACAAGATTGCTCTGGATTTAAAAATATTGTTCTGGATTTATAACTTCCTTTATGATCGGAATCAAGATCTTTTAATCTTTTACAAGTGCCTACATATATCTTTTTATATAGAGAATCAACTCTCACTAGTACAAAACTGACCTTTTACGTCGCATTTTTTGGTCTTTTACGTCGGCTTTTTGGCGACGCATACAGAGGCGTCGTATAAAGCCACTGCCTTTTACGTCGGCTAAAAGACCGACGTATAAAGCTTAATATACGTCGGCTAAAAGACCGACGTATAAGACCTGAATATGCGACGTATATTGTCATAAAAACACCGACGTATAAGACCTAAAAGGGCGTCGTATAATGGCATAAAAATGACCGACGTATAAGACCCAAAAAGCCGTCGTATAATGACATAAAAAGGCCGACGTATATGACAAAAAAGCCGTCGTATAATGTCATAAAAAGACCGACGTATAAGACTGAAAGGGCGACGTATAATGTCATAAAGAAAGCCGACGTATAAGACTAAAAGGGCGATGTATATGACAAAAAAGCCGTCGTATAATGCCATAAAAAGACCGACGTATAAGACTGAAAGGGCGACGTATAATGTCATAAAGAAAGCCGACGTATAAGACTAAAAGGGCGACGTATATGATACTTACAACCGACGTATATGTGATTTGAAAAATGACAGTTTTCCCCCCTGTTTATATATTTATATATATATATATATATATATATATATCAAAATTCCTGTTATTACAAACCAAAAAATAGTAATACTTGCAATGCAAATTTCTCACCAAAGTGACTAATTAAATTAAAATAATTATTATTACATGCTTGAAAATACATCTACAATATTTAACTTGATCCAAGTAACTATGTTATACATTTAATTCAACATACATCATGACTATCTAAATCCAAAATATAGTATCCATTTTCCGATAGCTGCAAGGTAAGATCATATCATACTCCTCCTACTCCTCCTTTCCAGCACCTACAAAAATTATGCATGTGTATGAACTTGTTAGCACAAAAGTACAAATAAAATATATTCACAAGTAAAATATTATTGAGTATTTTTTTTTTAAAAACAAAAAGATTTTTTGAACTTAAAAGTCATGTACCCGATCACATATATTCGCGAGTTAAATAATCTGCCCAAATATCTCGAATTTCTTCAATTTGTTGATTTGTGTATCTTTTTCCAAGAACCTGCATGCCAAAAGAATTGTTAATTTTATCTACAAGTAATTTTTGTTTCTACTACATTCACTCCTTAACAATATATTTCATAATGGCAATGATCAAGGAGATGAAGATGAATATAGTTCGTACCTCTGCCCACTTAACTTTAGGATCTTTACGAGATAACATGACTATGTCATACATATATCTCATCACAAAATAACCACATTCTGTGCCTCCTTTTTGTTGAGGACACTACAAAACAAACTCAAAATATTTAAAATCGAGATAAAACAAAAAAGAACTTTCAAGACAAACAAATAAGTATAGTACCTGAACAACCTCATGGTACCAAAGTAAGTTATTCTGATTATTTTTCCTACCACCAAATTTAGTATATACTTTATATGCCCTGCATGTTATAGAGGAATAAAAAAATAAATATATAAAAAAGTTTTGAACTACTTAAAAAGTAAATTAAGGAGCCTTTCAAGATTTAAATTTTTTCATAGCTTACGTTTCCCAAGGAGCCTTCATGTGAATGTGTCGTTTTTGTTTTAGTGGATCAAACACGTATACAGCACTTTCATCAACACAAAACATAAGCAACATCCAGTGCTTACTGCAATTCAAACATGCTTAAAATTAAAAGTGTAGTTGTGTGTCTTCATTCAATCATAGAACTTAACAAATACTTATGTACCTTTGAATGTACGGTGCTAGGATAAAACGTTTTTCCTTGGCATCTTTCATTACCTCAGACATGTATCTAGATGTATCATCATGATGCTTAGATGCCGATGTTAATACAGATGGACACAGGAATGCAAATGAATTATCTTCCAAATCCTTGCACAATTTATGAATGTACCTTTAATGTGATATGGATTCTGCATTGTTAGTTGTTATGCACAATAAATATATAATTATATCTTTAAAAAAATTGAGCAAGAAATTTCAGTCTTACATCATAAAAATCTGCAGAACCGGTATATTAAGGCAACTTAACCTCAAAAACTCATTGATATCTCCCGGGGTGACGTATATAGGAACTTCAGCACTTTGAAACTTAAACAACTCCAAATCTTTAGCAACGGTAGTAGAAGAATCAGGAGGACTATTATCAACCAAGAAACGTAAAGTTCGGCATTTTTCACTTAATTTGTCATCATTGTGCAAAGATTGATTCTTGAGAATAGGTGTTGTTGACTCTTTACTAACAACCTTGTTTAGTTTCCGTTGAGCTATCTTAACGCCTTTTTTCTTCTCAGGTTCCTAATTACAAACAAATTATGTTAAAACCAGATTTTTTTTCTAATTATCTCTCCATTCATATTAGTAGAAATTTGAGCAGACATTAATGCATGTTCGGGTGTGTAATGTATAGCATTAACTAAATGAATGAATTTAAATAGCAATAAAATTACCTGCCCCAAGATGACCAGATCCTTTGGCCACTCAACAAAGCTACCAACTGCATTGCCTACAGTTTCATGTTCACCACAGGGCACCGGAAGGGGGGCAAGTTGAAATTCAACTTCAACTTCATCCACACATACTTTCACATTACTTGGCGCAATTGGTTTGCCATGAATAAAATTTTCTCCCTCGCTATGTAATGGAAAAACTTGCCCTCTTGCTATAACAACCCTTCCTTTGTCGGGATGTTGAATGCATAGACGACACAAGGTTGCAATCTGCATTGATAAAAGTAAAACTGAGATAGATGGTCGGATATCTTACTGAAATATATTTCCATCATGCTAACCTGCTTTTTCAAGTTTTACAGTCTATAATCATTAGTGTTGTGAGATCCTGTCGACAATAAGCTTCAGTTGTATAATAGATATTTTCATGACAAGTATTGCACAACAAATTCCCCATAATCCCAGATCTCAGAACCAGGTCAATCTTATATTCGGTTGAACATGTACAACTATCTCAAGTGATCAAACTCAATCCTACAATTTTGAAAGCAATGCATTACAGAATGAAAGAGTCACAGATGCTATCATGTTCCAACTTAAAGGACAAGCATAAAAACCTCCAAAGCAACCAATTTTCGAACACAATGCCAAAAGCTTATCCCAAAACTTACTTTACTAGCTGGACTTCTGAGTACATCTCATATGGTAGTATTGTTTTCTCAAAATTAATTATTTTGATGCTACTTTGCCCTTGACACTTGAAAAACAGAGGGTTAGACCTTAATAATCTAGGCATCTAGCTCAAATTTGGAAGAAAACAATAGTAAAATTTTTTACTAAGACCTTGTAGCTGTCTCAACTGGATAATAAGAAATGTCAATGATTTTATTAAGGTTGAAGATAACTACAGCAGTAACCTGTCTCATATAATTTTTTTACAGTAACTCCTCGCTTTCATTGATATGTGCTACATTTAGATAACTATGACAGTAATCCTGAATATTTTAAAGATTTTTTTTAAGTAGAATGCAAAGAACAACAAAACACCAACTAAGAGACTCAGCAGTCAGCTGCTTGCACAGTCAGAAGCACCACCACGGCAAGAAAGTTTTAATACATTCTGATTATCACCTTTATTGCCAACAAAAATCCTTCGTTTGCTTGCTCTTAAAATACTATGAATATTTTAGTAATCTGCATCATTCTTGTTTAGCATTATTGGTAAATATAAAATTCAAATTCCGGTCATATGGAATTATCAATGATTTAGCATTCCAATGATTTAGCATTCCAATGATTTAGCATTCCTAATTATCAATTATCAATGATTTAGCATTATTGGTAAATACGAACAGTTGGATACCTGGATTAATATTGATTTCGTTCCGGCCACAAAATCTATTACCAACCAAAACTTAACTGGGGTTTGTATAAGTGGGAATTAATTTTGAAACGACATGATAATTAACAGGGAATGGTGACTATGGTTCTACGTATTATTAACACCAGGACTTACTGCTTTAAGTGCCTAATCTCAATTAATTAGATTTTTGAAACGACATGATAATTATTCAGATAATTAACAGGGAATGGTGACTATGGTTCTAGTTGTCTCCAACCTCAGCCCCATCCTCCAAAATGCACTGCAGGACAAAAATAATGTACAATACTCCATAATGTAAACTATGTGTGATAGAAATTCTTTTATTTTATATATAGTAATAGGGATGGCAGCGAAAAACGTAAGTTCCAGCTTGATCTAAGAAACTACCTTGATATCTGGAAAAATTTCTGGCTGGTCCACCGATTGACAACTACTTCGAACCAATTCATTTGATGGTGTACCTTTCTCTTTATTCCCCAAATTAGCTGGAAGTGGCAAACCCAACTGCTTTAAATGATCAAATATCCCTTGAAGCTGGACTTTCATCATTTCTTGGCACTCCTCCCTCACTTTCTTGGTAATTTCTTGTTTGATTGTATCTATTTCATCCATAGAAACGACCCCACTTTTATTGCTTTTTTCTGATCCAAATACATTCTTGATTTTTGCTCTTCCTCCAACTCCTCTAACGCGTCCGCCATGCTCCTTATTCCCAAGTGCACGAGTCAGTACGTCATCGTGACCACATGGGGTCCATAACCCATCAGAAACTTGCCCTTCCAATTCTCCCTGCACATTTATAGAATAAGTGAGTACATGTTGGACAATTTTAAGTACCTACCAAACCTACCAAACCTAAGTTACTTATAAAAAGTACCTGATTGGGTGGCCATTTATAGAATAAGTGAGTACATGTTGGCCATTTGATTAATGTAATGTAATAATATGGGGTTTTGTATTTTTAGGAAAGGACCTGATTGGGGTTGCCCAAACTGGGTCTGGTAAGACCGGAGCTTTTGTAATTCCCATCCTTCAATCTCTTCTAGAAAATCCACAAGCCTTCTACGCCTGTGTGCTTTCACCAACCAGGTATGTTTTTTTAATTGTTTAATTTAATCTCTTGCTCTCTAAATATTGTGCCTTCAATCCAGGGAACTTGCGATCCAGATTGCTCAGCAGTTTGAAGCATTAGGATCCGGTATTGGTGTAAAGTGCACTGTGGTGAGTCTTGTTTTAATCGATTGTGTTTATGTATAATCTTCAGGAAGCGTTTGTTTTTTGGCCATTTATTATATGCCGAGTAATCGGCAATATCAGTGATATTTAGGTAATGTGTGAATCTGTCATCCTCTTTAGCTAGCTTTCATCACCTGCTCACTTTCTATGCCTATCTTTCAATGTCCACTCTTATATATAACAATTTGCAGAAAGTTTTTAGTTTTTTTTATTAAATATGAAGCTAAAAGGTCATACTAGTTATTGCATTTTAAATGGTGCAGCTTGTTGGAGGGGTGGATCAAGTGCAACAGAGCATTTCCCTCGGAAAGCGACCACACATTATTGTAAGTGTTCAAGTTGTAGCGTGATTTCTTTTCCAACTTACTACCTTTAGATTATAATCTTTATGAAAAAGCAACCTTTGCTAGGTAGTGTAATTCTTCGCCTAATTGGAACATGATAATTGGGCAACTGCTCAACTGTATTATCTTAATGAAAAGGAAGAAAAAAATTAATTGTTGCAAAGGACATGCTGTGGATGTAGCTTAATCATCATGTGCTGAACAGTATATTAGTTGGTTGTATTTCTGTGCAATCTTTAGGATGATGCTGTAATGTTCTAATGCATCTTCTGCAATCTGCATATTATTTAAAGTTCAGGAGAGGATCATGTACTTTTTATAAGTAACTTAGGTTTGGTAGGTATTGTAAATCTCCCTGTACTTTTTATAAGTACATCTTCCCACTTTTTTGAACCATCCATCAGGTGACATAAATATGAATATAAAGCATACTATTCATGGTGACAGACTAATAGCATGTTGTAACTTGTAAAAAAATATATCCAATGTTTCTGGTCTAAGTAAAGCAAGCAGCAGAGAAACAGTACATACCATTTTCTCAAAAACTCCCCTCGTATGCTCGTTGGGGATGTAGAAACTCCCATCTTCATTTTTTTTTTGTTCGTGCTCTTATCCAATCGTAACTACGCTGAGTAGATAAAATGGATGGATCAATGGTTGTGTCTAAAGAAGCGATGGGATCTTCTTCGCGCCACTTGTCCCTACTTCCTTTATATCCACGTTTTCCAATAAAATGTGGATCTTTGTTGTGTTTTTGACTTTCTTTTGCTTTTTCACTAATTTCCTATATATTTAAGAATGTAAAACAGAAACAAGTTTGCATAAAAATGTTATAGAGGATAATAAAATCATCTCAACTAATTACTGATTTTTACCTTGAACTCATCAGATTCGCGCGTCTTTTTAAAAGTTTCCCAATCATCTTCGGTGATGTAAGGATATGTCTCACACGGATTCCTGTTTTGTCTTAAAAAATATCTAACCAGATTCCCCTTGAAATCCCTCCAACTTTTTGATGCAGCTTCCATTACTGATTTTTTAAATTGATCATCCTTCAACTTCCAGTGCATCTATTACAATTGATTTTAATTAGTAAAACAGATGAAGGATGCGAAGAGTAAACATTAAATACATTTCAGGAATATAATTGCATACCCGAATATCTTCCCAAATCAGATTCTTTAATCCCTCGCCAACTACATCCCAACCCTTGATATTTATATTAACATGTACTCGAACCGCTGTTCCAACATAAGTCACAAATTCGGTAGCCATATCCCCAATAGGGTTTCCTTTTTCATCAAACTCAATACTGCAGTCCGAACTTGGCTTTGCAATTTTTTTTTCAATTTTTTGCACAAAGTGGGACCTCTAGTCTTTCTCTTTCCTTGACTAGAACTTGACTCACCATTATCCTCATCCATGGAATATACCTACATCATGATAGCAAATAAATAATTGTGAACTATGCAGAACATTAAACTATAAGTATAAATATGCAGAGGTATAAATAATTGTTGCATGGCCCCTTCACCATTGAATTCAATGCACCTATGATTTCTTCTAAAAAAGTTTCGCATCAGTAAGTAATGTGATTAACTTCTTGAGTTCTTGATGAAATCTTATTTTAACAATCAAATTATGCGATGATAACTGATTAATCTTGTTCCTTAACCCTCAGTGACCTTGAAGTTCAATGCAGTTCACCAATAAAAACATACTACACGTGGTTTTCTGTGGTTTAGACATGGAAGTTGTCAAATTCAAAATAGTCAGGGTAGCTACCTGTCTTGATAATATGCTACAGAAGACTACAATTTTATATGGCATTGATTTTATAGTCTCTTTGAGTTAGAGAGAACGCAGAAACCATTATGATCAACCAAATAAGGAATATGGTTTTATTGCTTAGAGGATGGAGCTATGGACTAGACTTGCACTGTAAATTGTCTACAGCAGAACAGAAAAAAAGATCCATAAAAAGGGAACTTTTTATTAATTTCAATTAATTATTAATTTTTTTTAACTAAATATTGTAAAATTATAAAAAGAACTATGTTATTTGCATAACTAAGTATCAGATTATAGAGAAGAAGACAAAAAGGTAAAAACATATCAAAGTATTGAGTGTTTAAGAACAGGGATATTTTCAGGTGACACTAGAACTGTTCTGTTCCTAAATGTATATATATTGACTACAAATACTATTAGTAGATCCATGGCCGGTAAAAGTGACTTTGATTGCCCTTGGATGCATGCTTGCTATCTCTCTACCAAAGTGGCGCGGCTTACATTGTTTTCGTGGTATTTTGCTTTTAAACCGTGTCTCTATCTAAAATGCAATTCATTACAATATTAAATTTATGTTCGTTCAGATTGTTAAAGGTATTCCAAATGCGACAGCAGCTCAGATTGATGTGATGGATATCGAAAGTCTCAGCAACTATGTGTCACAGGTAGAGTTTTTAGAATCACTTCTATTATTCCACCTTTAACTAGTTTTAACAGAAGTTAATAACCTAACTACCTAAGTTCAAATCATCTACATGGAAAAGTGACAACAATCAGGAATAACCTTTGAATTAGTAATGCTTCATTCGGCAATATGAAATATGTTACAAGAGTTTTATAGCTGATTGAGTATTCTTATTCTATTATAGGTATCAAGTTTACATCCTTTCTCTTCCCTTAAAATATCTGTATAAATTTAGACATGACATTATAGTTCCAAGTCCGAGAGGGAAATAAAATCAGGCGGCATGTCATTGCTTTAAGAGATATGTTTTTTTTCAATCACTATCAAATAAGTAAATAAATAATCACTATTTTTTAAGCTAGTTTAGAATATCTGATCTTGATTTTTTTTTGCTAATAATGTTATATAATATCTTTAGAAGGTTATATCAAAAGATTGAACTCTTTTTCAATAGTATGTGCTTCATTTCTGATGGTTATCTATCTCTTAATATCTATTACATAGATGCCAAATTATTGTTCCATGCTCAATCAAGATGTTTTAGTTCACGATCTAAATTGCTAATGCAATTTTTGGCCTTACACAGGTTGACGTCGTCATCAGTTTACTGCCTCCTACTTTTCACTGTACAATAGCGAGGGCATGCATCAAGGTATATTTAATGCCACTAAAGATCTTAGTGATACAATGATCAAGTAAACTCATCCGCAGGGAAATCATTTTCATGAGATCACAAACCTAATTACGAGATTAAGCAATCTGATGAAGTGATCTAACATCTAAGGTTTTCTTACTCTAATGCACTGTATAAAATTGGTAGCAAAACCAGAAGTGAAATTATAGTATGGCAATATCTGTGATACCAATTTCCTTAAAATCTTTATTACAGGAGCAGCCAGCAGTACCCAGCAGGATTGCAGGAAACAGGACAGGTCACAACTCACAGGAGCAACATCCAACAGGAATGAAGATTTGTTTTACCATTTTAATTTGTAATCCCTGTTTTGCATTTCTAAATTCTGAATGTGAACTAACTAAATTCTCCTGGTTACACCTCTGTTTTATCCTTACGTTTTGCAATGTTAATTTCTTCAATCAGAGTTAATTTATATCTTAATTAATGTCCTAGGTTCTTTTAACAGCTAGAGAAGGAGAAAAATCCAAGTTAAACAACACATATTCAAACACCGGTACCCAACTCGTAAACATCAAAACTTTACAACTTTAAATCCCTAAAAATTAAAACTGTATAACCCTAATTACAATTCCCCAGATCAAGAACCCTAAATTTACCCAAATTGAGCACTAAAAAGTCAAATCAAGAAAAGAAACCCTAACTTCACTAATCACAGTAGCATAAATACATACAAGTATTTATGTATTAGCAGAGAGAGAGAGAGAGGGAGAGAGAGAGAGAGAGAGAGAGAGAGGCAGTACCGAGTGAAAAGTCCGGAGAGAAGCAACAAGAAGAACGCAAGAAGATTGATGAATGCAGGTAGTGAGCTAAATCCGAAGCAAACCCAATTAGGAGAGGAATTCGAACCCAATTAAGTAGCAGGTAGTGAGCGGGGTTTTTGAAGATTGGGTTTTTAGTTTAGAGAGCGAGATGAGTATGTCTGATTTGGGGGAAGAACGGATTGACTGTCAATTCTTCTAATTAAGTACCGAATAGTAATATTTTTTAAATTTATTTATAAGAATATACGTCGGATTTCTGAAACCGTCGTATATATATATGTTTTATATGTCGCATAACTAGAAAGCCGACGTATATGTTCTAGCACTTTATACGACGGATAAAAACACCGACGTAAAATGTCTTTTTTTACGTCGGTTAAAACTGAACCGACGTATATGTGAACAATATACGACGCATGTCTCCTAAACCGACGTATAAAGTCATCTCAAATGTACTTTATACGTCGCCCTTTTGAAAATGGACGTATAAAGTACAATATACGTCGCCTTTCTTTATGTGCGACGTAAAAGAGGCGACGTAAAAGATCAGTTTTGTACTAGTGTCTTACGAAGGTTTTTTGGGAATAAGGAATTTATTTAATTTAGGTTTTCCGATTTAAGATCCGTTAGAAAAATACCGGAATCTATAATCAAAATATTCCAACTCACTTAAAATGTCAACGATGAGATCTCATCACAAAAGGTCCAAGGCCCGCCTATAATATAATCTTGGACGTCATGAGATGTAGATGCATCTTAACTTTCTAGTGAAAGTAATTGTCTTTATCAAAGACTGGTATCTTGACCCCTATATCATTTCTTCCCATGGTTAATATTGTTTCTGATCTTCAAATTTCTTGTTTTTTTAGAAACTTGCCCTGATACCAATTGTTGTTTCCCAAAAATACAACCACAAAATTGTAGAAAGGGGATTCAATACAATCTTCAAACTTTTTTTTAAAATTCTTTTGCTTAAACAGTTTGTATGAACAGAATATAAAGACGGCAAAGTGTATTGCAGAAATAAAGAGCTCAACAATATTTCAAATTTCAGGTGGATTTGTATGTTCCACCTGAGAGTTTATATGGAAGAAATAATCTATGATATTTTCACAAAATAAATAAGTAACATGATGTGACCCCACAATAATATCCACTCACACACACACACAGTTATAGTCCCAGAGATGAAATTGAAATAAGTCTCACATTACGGATCCACGAATATAAGTTATTACAGACCAAAAGGATAACATCACAAGTTTAAAAGTTTTGCCGTTGATTAACATTACTGATACATATAATTAAACTGGTAAACCAATGGCTACTGATCTATACTACCTCAGCAATGGCAGCAATGATATCAGCGGGTAACCTGCTTGCGTCGAGTGCGCCTGACGCGAGCCATCAGTCCTAGCTGTTGTTGTGACATAATAAATAAGCAAGGGTGAGCAATAGCCCACCAACAATAATATAACTGCATAGTGATATATATGACAATTCAAAAGTATATTTTGAAACCATATGTCATGCATTAACGAAAAGAGTGCCAAATCAATATAAGGGGATGAAGTTACACGGTAACTCAAAATATATATATTCTGTGGAAATATCTGCTATATCAAGATAAGCAAGATAGTATCATTTTCATAAAAGAGGAACTTGCAGAAAAATATTGCAATTCCAGTTTTCAACATGTTTCAACACTGCCAACACAGATCGTGTTGCAGAAGATTTCCAATCTTGAAAGATGAACTAAAACGGGAGCATTGCCGCGCCAAATGCCCTGACGTTTACTATGATCAGTCGTATGTCATACATCTCATCAGTCGTTCTCTACATGTAGAAGGTAGCTCCGACGGATTTACTTGTCTACCGCCCTCTGGAACTCCTCAGCCAACGGTTGGGCTATTGCTGGACCGGCGCCACTCGGCCACTTACGCGTCTCCTAGTTCATTTAACATCCATCACGGTGAAACGTAAAGTTCGTTCCCCTTTTCCCCAAGTATGATACTTGTTGATAAGACTCCACAAGGTAGTCGTATCTAGTTGGAAAGGAAAATTCACCAATATTTCTCAAGCTGCCGCTTGTTAATGGATACCAACTTGTTCCAACATTCTTACCCCTCGAATGATGAGAAGGTACACAAGATTTAATAGATAAACAACAACCAAGTTGCGAGTGAAAAGAATAGTTTCAACAATTTATGACCGGGTAGTCACAAGGTAAATAACATTTCTCAAGTAAGGTTCCCTTATAATAGAATCGAATGAAGAATGGAGTCAATGGGAACCTCCCTTGATAATATAATACTAATAATAAGGTTCTGAAATAATTTACATAATATTTGAGGGTCGAAGATGATATCTGAATGAAGTAACTCACTTTTAAATCGAGTTGAAAGAATTAAATAAATATTCAAAGAATATTTATCAAGTCATAAGTATTGGAAGAATATTGCTGGAAATAATCATTGAAATAGGGTCCATAATAATATTCATTGAACGAATAATGAATATTCAAATTAATAATAACACTTATTGATGAAATCATCCTCAAATGGATATTTGAGATAATATTCATTGAACAAATAATGAATATTCAACTTGATAATATTTATAGAAGAAATGATTGTCGAATGAATATCGAAATAATATTCAATAATTGAATCGACTTTAAATAATTTTTAAAGATAATATTCATCGAATAATCTTGAGTTCGGATCAATGTTCAAAATAATATTTATAAAATATATGGAGTCCGAATGAATATTCGAAATAATATTCACAGAATAAATAGTGAATATTCAAATTAATAATACTTATCAATTAAATAAACTCGAATGAATATGCGAAATAATATTTACTGAGTAAATAACTTAAATGAGGGTTCGAAATAATATTCGCATATTAAATCAACTTTAGATGAATATTAAAGTTAATATTCATCGAGTAAATAAATATCGAATGAATATTCCAAATAATATTTATCAAATTATCTCCAAGGAATATCCCAATAATATTCGCCAGATAACAAATAGAAAATATTTACTTAAATATTTTCTTCTGAAAATAATATCAATATATCCAGAAATACCGACTCCCGGTCTCTAATCAAGGAATGAGATTTAATTGCCCTTCGTTTAAGGGTCTTAGTAATATCCGGCTTATAACTGATGCATTAACTATCTAGCTTATAAGCCAACAACAATTTAGGGAACAAGTATATCAATATATCTTGAAAGCAGGCCTGCATGCTATGGCATATGTACAACAGAAAACATATATATATATATTCACAACAACAGCCTTTGAAAAGGATTTGAACTTGCCTGGAAATCGAGTGCGAGTGGAGGTAGTGGTAGTGTGCCCCGGGTCAGCCTGGCGATCTATAAATAGCCAAGGTATTCGGGATTAATCACTTAACACTTTTAAAAAGGTTAAGTATAAACTTTACTTAAGTCGAAACACGTTTTCGAATTATCTCGTTATACACCTCTTAGTGTAACTCTTATTACCACCGATACGATTCGACATTCGTTCGCTATTATGACATGTCATCATACTCACACTTGATACATACTTAAGCCATGTAAGTTTTAAGGTCGATCATTTTACGAATCAAGATTGTACTACGAGTTTTATCGCCCGTTTTCTAAGTCATTTACCAAAGTCATAACCAAGTATGCTTTTAGGGGTTCGTTCGCGTTTAACCTCGATTCGAACATTTTTATAAAATCGGAAACCGATCCAATCGACATGTGGTTTTCTCTCACACCTTCCTTTTTACCCCTAATATTTAATTATCAAGATTTTCCACTGATTTCGTAATATTAAAGGAATCCAATTTCAGTTACAAACTTTCGTTTACGGTTTCGAACAAGTTTTACGAATTTAATCATAACTCCTAAACCGTAAGTCCATTTCATACGATCTTTATATCAAAACGAAGCTTATAACATAATATAGCTTTTCATGGCAGAATACAAAGCTAAACAGTGAGTTAAGGATACTGTGATGCACGGTTTCTTAAGGTTTAACGAAAATCGGGCATTACGACGGCTATAAATCGAATATTTCCAAATTCCAAACTTTCCAATAATCATAGTTTTCACTCCAAACAACATATACATGTTATTTAACCATGAACTAAGGCCAACCAATGCCTTTCCTTTCATTTAAACTATTTTAACCTTTACCAAAGTATAATCATAATCATGCTTATAATCATGCTAACACCATAACTACTTAGATCCATCAAGAACAAGCTAGCATGAACTTAAAGTAAGAGCTAGGGTTTCAAGAGTGTTATACCTTCCTTGGAGTGTGATATAGCCTTACTAAGCCTTGAATGGTTCTTGTCTAGCCTTAACAAACCTTAGATCAACCAAAGAAACAAGAAAATCAAAGTTAGTTCTTGAAGAACACTATTCATCCTCCTCTTTAATGATTTTTTTGAAAATGGTAAAAGAAGAGATTGAAGCTAGGATTTTTAGGAGATCATTTATATGAAATTTAAGTCTCATCATAAAAGTTTCAAGATCAATTGATGGTTGGAAGTGGGATTTCGCCCCTTGAATTTCCAAGAAAGCCGAATGGAATGAATAAGGAGAGTGGTGGTGTTTTTGCTTTGCTCTCTTGCTAATATCTCATCTAAATGAATTATTGTGATGAGAGTAAGATAATATCTTGTCAAAAAGCCACTTTGATAAAGGTGTGATGCAATGGATGATGAAAATGAAGAGACAAGTGTTGATCTTATGATGGTTTAAGGCTAACCAAGTGGTTTGCTTTCTAAGTGTTTGGTTTAATCTCTAATCATGCTAGTTACTTGAGTAACTATATAGTTACTAGATATTTATCACTTGCACATGCATGCATCTTGCTTTCTGCTTGCCCTTTTTTTTGGTTATTACTCAATTCGATTGATCGTTCGTAGGAATATCTCAAAGATTTCTAGTTAGGGTTTTACCGGAAACCTTCTTAATAATTATAATACCATTCTCCATCTTTCTTAATACTTCTCGAATTTAAATTCCTTAAATCCATTAAATAAATCCTAAGTCTTGCAGTGTCCAGGGAAATCTCGGAGAAAATAAAAGTGCTATTTTTCTGAATCCGATATCATTTACATACACTTATCTCGCCCCTGGATCATGAATACGAACTCAGAAATCCGTTCTGAATACTTTTATATAGCGTCGTCTAATAATATTCTCATTTCCATCAAAAACACTATTCATACTTTATTCTTTCTTTTATTCCTTATATTTATTAAAAATGCCCTGGTCCTCTTTAGGGCGTTCCTTAACCCTTTTACGGAACCACTGGACTAATAACACATATTGATTTGGATGACATGAGAATAATTCTCCTGTTTGGAAATACCATATCTTATTTTCCTAGGAGATAGATTATTCTTATATATGTTGTCAACCACTAGTATTCTTCATGGCATATAAATATGTGAATCTCAATCCATTCCCTTTTTCATTCATTATAACAACTGTTACATCATAGTCGTATCCACTATTCATTCTTACATCATTACATAATAAAAGTTTTAATTATACCAAAAATCTGGGTTCTTACATTTTTATAAGTCAACTGGACAGTTTATCTTAGCTCTGATATAACCATCCAAATTGCTTGTATAATAAAAAAAGAATGTTTCTTCTTCTTCTTCGAGATTTCCAAATTCTGGCTTCCATATACTTTGAGAATCTATTAACCCATGTGATTTCGTTAATGTTGTAAAGTCACTATCAACTGCTAAACTTGAATAGAGATGTTATCCATTGAAGTAGTACTCTTGACATCCATTGAGAGTTGATAAACTTATCATCCGTTGAGAGCTTTATTCTTTCATCCGTTGGTGTTGTTTGATCATCCATTGAAATGCAATTTCACTTATACAGAATTACAAGAACAAACTATTTACAATTATGCTAACTTCTTGTGTATATCCGTTGATAGTCAACATGATTTATTCAAACTACCAACTATGCCTTCAAATGATGATTTGTACATGTTTAAAAATAAACTTATCCGTTGATAAGTTTCCTCTGTTAGGAATAATTCATGAGTTGTGATGTTAAGAATAGAATTTCACTTATACTTCTTGTATATCCTGATTTATAAAGGATTTAGCACTTTGTATAGGATATATGTATTAGACAGTGATCTGTAGAATTTAAGTTAGGAACAGTGCATCGAGGACTACATGTCAGGAACTGAGATCGAATCCTGATAGAGCAAGTCAAGTACTGATGGGATGGTCAGATCCTGATGCAAGATGAAATCCTGATATCAGTCGTGTTACTGATGATGTCATATGGATGCTATAGAAACTGGCAAGTGCTATAAAACAGGATCTTTGTTTGAAGAACAAGCAAGAAGATATCATGAAGGAAAGAATTTTCTATTGATGGAAACTATCAACTGGACGGCAGAACATTGTCATGTATAGATTATCTTTCTGTTATTAGTTGATAGGAAATATTATAAATACTCTCTCTATATCATTGTAAAAAGGGTGAAGCAATTATGAGTTGAGCGATTGAGTTTGTGTGCATAGCTCTGTATAAGGTTTGTATTCGAAAGTTCGAAACAAACAGAAAGAGAGATTTATTTTGTCAGCAGCTGCTAAAGGTATTTGTACACCTTTGGTAGAGTTTGTATTTAATTTATTTAATACAAACAGAGTTTGATTTATTCGTTAGTTCTTGTTTATATAATCAAGCAAAAATCAGACACGATTATATAACTTGTATTCAACCCCCCCCCCCCCTTCTACAAGTTATTCGAGTTAACATCCTCTTTAACGGATGTGTTAGTCACAGAGGCATGCCTGAATACATCTAATAACAAGCCTAATTGTTTGTAATGCTTTGCATTACTTACATGACCCCTTAAATGGGGGACCCTCTAGTTGTAGAGTTTCTACTTGTTTTTAGTACTTGTAATAGGCACCAAATTTCTAGTTGTGTATATGTATAAATTAAGTCATGAAATAATGCTTGGAAGAAGATCCAGAGATCATGCCTCAAGCTTGAAGAACAAGGCTGCAAAATAAACACAGTTGGAATTTGAAGATTGAAGATTTGTCTAAGTACTAATTCAAGAAGTACTTTGGTCTATTCGAGAAGTTAAGGTTTCGAGAAGTCAAGGATTCGATATGTCAAAAGACATTGTTCGATATCTCAAGAAGTCAACCAGTCAAAGCCTCATTCGAGAACTCAGGGATTCGACATGTATAACACTCTATTCGAGAACTCGAGAAGTCAAGAAGTCAAAGCATCATTCGAATTCTCAAAGAGTCAACAAGTCAAAATTGCATTCGATATCTCAAGGACTTAGGAAGCTATTCGACATCTCAAGGATTCCAGAAGTAAAAGCTCTATTCGATAAGTCAAGGATTCCTGAAGAAAAGACTCATTCGAGGAGTGATTCGATAAGTCAAGAATCCAGTATTCGAGAACTCAGAGTTATCGAATTAATCAATTCTAGTTCTCGAATCAATCACTAAGTCATTTCTCGAATGGGTTCTTGGAGACAAAATACTGAAGCTGTACAAGTCAGAAACCTACAACAAGCCAAGACACTTTCAGGACCACTGTACTGTAAAGTGTTCATGGAAAGTCTACAAGAAGCTTAGAGAGATGTTAAAGAAGGCAAAAAACTGCTAAAGAAGTGGGTCTGAGCAGGTTTAAGGAAAGTAAAATTACATGTTGCTTAGACATTTACTTAAAAAGGGATAGACAACTTAGAAAGTTATTTTGTCTATCACCACATTTGTAATATGTAGGTTGTACACATGTTCTATAAGTGTACAACCTCACTTCTCTAGTAGGAACAAGTTTTTCATTGTAGTTTTCATAGATAACATCTCTCATAGAAAAATGAAGCTGAGAATACTAACATTTGTATTCATAGATTGTAGCAAGAATCTTTATCTAATATAACGTTAGATTAAAGTGAGTACTTGTGTCTTGTGTTTTATTTCCGCACGAATTTTCTGTTAAATACAAACACACACTCAACTACACATACAAACACACAGATTCAGACATTCAAAGAAACTGTTCTTAAAGTTGATTCGAAGAAAAGTTTAAAAATACATTCACCGCCCTCTGTATTTTTCTTGTGTGTATTCCATACTCAACAAGTTGTATTAGAGCAGGCTGTAAATCAAAACAGAAAAAAATCATAAATACACCAAAGATGACAGGAACAGTGAAGGTCCCTAAGTTTGATAAAGACAACTACAACCTCTGGAAAATCAAGATGATGTTGTTCATCAAAGCTGCTAGCCCTCTATATCCTGAAATTCTCAAGAATGGTCCATTTTTTCCATAATATGAGATTGCTGAGAAGATTGTTGGAAGAGTGACCATTCCAAGATCATATATTGCCAAAGATCCGTCCAAATAGACAGACACAGAGAAGGAGAAGGTTGCTCTTGACAGTCATTTAATGTTGTGAATCATAGATTCAATGGAGATGTCAATGTATGCCAACATTGCTTTTTGCACAACAGCAAAAGAGATGTGGGATCACATTGAGATTCTGTATGAAGGGACAAAGGAAGTTAGAGAAAACAGGAAACAGATACTGGTCACTCAGTATGAAGCATTCATGGCTCAGCCAAAAAAAAGCATCACTGAGATGTTTGAGAGATTTCACAAGCTGGTGACTGAGCTATAGATGAATGGAAAAGCCTACAATACCAAGGAGCTAAATATGAAATTCTTACTCTCTTCACCTAACCACCTAGAACAAAGGGTCATCTCTCTCAGGAAAAGAGATTTGAACAAAGATACATATGATGTGCTCTACGGTGTGTTAAAGACTCATAAGCTTGAGTTGTTGTAGAAAAGGGCTATTCGAGCCAACCAAGGCAAGATGATCAATACATCTTGTGCCCTGATTGTGAACAAATCAATCCAGGACCTTGAAGCCTCTACAAGCCAGCTGAGAATTAAAGAAATAGTGGATGAAGAGCCTGAAGTGGGAATGCCTGAGACTGTTGAGGAGGAAAAGGAAGAAGATGAGTTTTACACTCTTGAGGAGTTGGATGCAATGGAAAATACATCATTTGCATTTATGGCTAGAAAATTTCCAAATATCAAATTCAAGAGAAAACAACCCTTCAAACCAAAACCTCAAAATCATTCATTCAACAAGAGCAAAGCACCTATAAAGCCAAACAAGAAAAAATTCAAAATTGGCTATGTGGATAGGTCATCTGTGAGATGTTATAGATGCAGTACCCTAGGGCATTTTGCTAGTGAATGCAAGAAGCCTAAGAAGAAGGGCAAGGAGTTTCTTGAGCTTGAAGCTAAGTATGAGGCCCTTCTTAGGAAGCAAACACCAGGCAAGGCGTACATAACTAAAGGAAAATATTGGGATGATACTGATAGTGATGAAGAAGAGCAAGAATTCTGCAATTATGCCTTGATGGCCAATTCAAAGGAAGAAACATCTTCATCAGACTCTCAAGTACCATTTCTCACCACCATAGACATGTTTGTTTCTGAATATAAGGATATGATTGAACAATTATCTGTTGAGATGTTTAACATTCATACTAGTATGACTGCTGCTAATTAATGAAGAAATTGTGAAACTGTCTACTAAGAATGAATTGTTAAATAAGAGAAATGTAGAACTAGAGCTAACTGATATACAAGTAGAAAACCTTAAGAAAGAAATTGAGTATCTAGAAAATAAGGTTCTATGTGCTAGTCAGATTGAAAAGGCTCTTTGTGATGAGTTAGTTGAAAATGAGTTTAAACTAAAGACCTTTAAGAGCTCCTCTAGCCTATTGCAGTCCTATCATGAGAAACATCAAGAGAATGCAAAGGCTGCTATTGGGTTTGACTATGACACTCTCAGGAAGAGGAAAGGCTGTGATGTCACTGTAGATGACAAGGTTGTTCATGAGAATGTGCCTCATGTTTTGAAAAATGCTAAGACACCTATCTTTAAGGAGTCAACACTTGAAATTGATGAGGAAGCCTTACTTATCAAGTAAATGTTGATTGATGAGGATGAAGCACACTCAAGTAAACAAACAGCACCCTCTAAGAGTGAGAGTGCCAAGTTGAAAACCAAGAAGCCTGTTGGAGTTGAATCTAAAACTGAAAAATCTGTTAAGTTTGAACCAGCTAGAAAGGATGAATCTGTGAAGAATGTGACTAAAAAGAAACAAAACAGAAATGGCAAACTAGGGATAACCAAAGATACCAATTATGCTTATTTTCCTAATGCCCCTAGAAAAACATGTCAAAACTGTTTTAGTACTAATCATTTAACTCAACTTGCAAGAAACCTGTTGGAAGTGTGCATAAACCTTTCTATGATTGCTTTGTGCCTTTAAGACATAGAGACTCTCCATTCTGTGATAAATTTGACTGTATGCCATGCAATATGAATGTTATGACTAGCTGTTTCAATTTGAGAAGGCAATTCATTGATGGTTGTATCAGTCACAATTCTCACACACACTCCACAAGGTCAAAGTCTTCAATTCCTCCTAGAGCTAGGAAGGTACCTCTATCACCTAAGTCTAAGAACTCAAGTTCCAAGACTCCTAGCTGTGATATGAAGACTAGTCCTAAGAAAGTTGGTAAGCATGATGTTTATGATAAAAATGTTTCTAAGCCAGGTGGACCCAAACTTGTTTGGGTACCGAAGAAAAAGTAATACATTTGTGTTTTCAGGGCAAAGGGAAGGAAAAGAAAGTCATTTGGGTGTTGGACAGTGGATGCTCAAACCATATGACTGGTGATATGGCCCTACTATCATAGTATGAAGAAAAGGCTGGCCCTATGGTTACTTTTGGAGATGACAACATTGGTAACACATTAGGATATGGCAAGTTGGAAGTTGGTAATGTCATCATTGAAGATGTAGCACTGGTTAAAGGACTCAAGCATAATCTACTGAGTGTTGGTCAGTTTACTGGTAGAGGTTTCAAAGTGAATTTTGACAAGGATGAATGTTTGATCACTCATAAGAAGACTAGTGAACTTGCTCTAACTGGAGTAAGAAAAAGGAGCCTGTTTGTAGCCAATATGGAATCCGCAAACAAGGACAAAATTTGTTGCTTTACGCAAAGGCATCAAATGAAGATTGTTGGCTGTGGCATAAGAAGCTATCATGAACTTCAAAACCATTAATTTTCTAGTTAAAAGAGAGTTAGTGAGAGGCATGCACACTTGAGTTCTATCAAGAAGGAGTGTGTAAGGCTTGTCAAAAAGGATAAATGAAAAGATCTAGCCACAAGTCAAAGACAATGACATCCACCAAGCCCTTAAAACTAATTCACAAGGATTTGTTTGGGCCTGTCAACATCATGTATCTTTCAAGAAAGAAGTATGCCTTGGTGATGGTTGATGACTACTTTACAAGGCATACATAGGTGGAATTTCTAGCATCAAAGGATGAGGCTCCACAAGTGATCATTGAGCACATAAAGAAAGTTGATAAAGAAGCAAAGGCCAACAATGCAAGTGTGATTGCATTGAGGAGTGACAGTGGAACAGAGTTCAGAAATACTATCCTTGAGGCATTCTGCAAAGAGAGTGGTATTTCACAACAATTCTCAGCTCCAAGAACTCCACAACAGAATGGAGTTGTTGAGAGAAAGAATAGGACTCCGATTGAAGCTGCTAGAACAATGTTACTTAAATGCAAAAATGCCTACATGTTTTTGGGCTGAGGCTGTGAGCACTGCATGCTACATTCAAAATAGAACCCTCATCAACAAAAACACTAGAAAGACACCTTATAATTTGATGACTGGAAGGAAGCTACTCTTAATCATGTTCATGCTTTTAGAAGCAAATGCTTTGTGTTAAAGGACAATTCAGAATATGTTGGAAAATTTGATGCAAAGGCATCTGAAGAAATATTTCTTGGCTATTCTATGGAGAGAATTGCTTACAAGGTTTATGTCATCAGTCAAAAGAAAGTTATGGAAAACACAGATGTGACATTTGATGACAATAAACTACCTGGTCTAGAAGAAGCCAATGATGAAGATAAAGATCCATTAAGATTTGAAAACATGGATGATTCTGATGAAAAGATTGAAGCTAAAGTGGAGCTTACAACCCAACAAACTCCAGTGAATGATGAAACAAGAGAAGAGTCTGTGCCAATCAACAGTGAGGATTCAATCACCCAAGACACACCTGTGAATGGGAGCACTTTCACAGGGGGGGAAATGAATACGATCATGTTTTGGATGATGAAGCAACATCAAATGTGAGAAATTAAACTGAGCATTCAAGGAAATGGGATAGATCACATACTGCAGAGCAAATTATTGGAGATCTTAATGCAGGAGTGAGAACAAGAAGAGCAACTCAAAATGAGTGTCTCTTTGGCTGTTTTCTGTCCCAAGTTGAACCTAAGAAACTTGATGATGCATTGTTGGATCCAGACTGGATTATTGCTATGCAAGAGGAGCTGAATCAATTTAAGAGGAACAAAGTATGGGAATTAGTGCCTGCACCAAAAGACAGAACCATTGTTGGAACAAAATGGGTTCTGAAAAATAAGATGGATGAAGATGGTGTAATTGTAAGGAACAAAGGAAGGTTGGTTGCAAAAGGTTATTCTCAACAGGAAGGCATTGATTATGATTAGACTTTTGCCCCTGTTGCTAGGTTGAAAGCCATTAGAATTTTCTTGGCATATGCTGCACATTCAAATTTTAAAGTCTGTCAAATGGATGTCAAGAGTGCATTTCTGAATGGAGAATTGGAAGAAGAAGTATATGTGCAACAGCCACCTGGCTTTGAGGATCCACATTTCTCAAAATTTGTCTACAGATTGCTTAAGGCACTTTATGGGCTTAAGCAGGCTCCAAGGACATGGTATGACACTCTATCACAATTTTTTCTTGAAAATCATTTCACTAGAGGCACCTTGGACAAGATACTGTTTTATAAGAAACATGGTAATGATATTATCCTAGTTCAGATCTATGTGGATGATATCATATTTGGTTCTACTAATGAGAAGCTGTGTGAAAGATTCTCTAAGCTCATGCAAAGCAGATATGAGATGAGCATGATGGGAGAGTTGACATTCTTTCTTAGATTACAAGTAAGTCAGAGAAAGGATGGTATCTTTATCAGTCAAACCAAGTACATCAAGGATCTTTTGAAGAAGTTTGATTTGGAAGATAGCTCACCTGCAAAGACACCCATGGCCATGGCCATTTCCACTAAATTGGATGAAGATGCTAAGGGCAAGAAAGTGGATATTTCAGTCTACAGAGGCATGGTTGGTTCCCTACTCTATCTCACTGCAAGTAGGCCAGACATTATGTTTGCAACATGCCTGTGTGCAAGGTTTCAATCAAATCCTAAAGAATCATACATGATTGCTATTAAAAGGATCTTTAGATATCTGAAGGGCACTCCAAGCTTGGGTTTATGGTATCCTAAGGACACATGGTTCAATCTGGTTGGTTATTCTGATGCTGATTATGCTGGATGCAAAGTGGATAGGAAAACCACCTCAGGTAGCTGCTAGTTTCTTGGACAAAGGTTAGTTTTTTGGTACAACAAGAAACAACAATTTGTGTCAACTTCCATAGCTGAGGCTGAATACATAGCTATTGGGAGTTGCTGTGCTCAAGTACTTTGGATTAGAAATCAACTTAGAGACTATGGACTTGTGTTGGAAAAGATTTCTATCATGTGTGACAACACAAGTGCAATCTCTATAGTTGCAAATCCTGTCAATCATTCTAGAACAAAGCACATTGACATCAGATATCATTTTATCAGGGAACATGCAACTAATGGAACCATTGAGTTACATTATGTTTCCACATATAAACAATTAGCTGATATATTAACTAAGCCATTGGATGAAGCCACCTTCACAAGGTTGGTTAGTGAGACTGGAATGCTGAATCCCTCATAATCTGGCTAAGTGAAAATATCAACTAATTTGTTACAGCAGTAAACACTAACTCTATCTAAATGCTCAATATTTTTGGAGTAAGTGTTGGCTGAAATATGATTTATAAATATTTCAAATCTGTTGCATATGTTGAAAAATCATATTTTGTTAACTTGGAATTTCTATGAAATTTTAAGAAAATCACTATTTAATTTGTTAGAGTATTCTTCATTGGATATTTCTGGTGAATTTTAAAAGATAGTGAAAACTGAATTTTATGAGTGAAAGTATATTACGATGAGTCAGACTTCTCTAATGATTCATTTTATGTCACTGCTCGACTTCTCTAACAATCTCTTTAGAGTACTCTTGAGTTCTCGAATAGAATATCTTGGAGATATCGAACAAGGACACACTTGACTTCTCGAATATGGTATTTGAGTTCTCTAATGGCTGAGTTCTTGAATAGTGCTTCTTGAGTTCTCGAATCATTTGAAAAGGCTGAATTCTCACTGAATTTCAATCGATTTTGGATTTTGTCTAAAATATTAATTCACTCATAAAAACATATTTTTTATTCAATTTGGAATGTCTTTAAATTGGATAAACTGCCAGCTGTGGGTTACTACCTGCTTGAGTTATGGAATTAGCCATTCTAAACATATCGAATAGTTGTATTACACTTATTGAATGTCTGACTTGTCGATACAAAACATATATCTAATCGACAATTCAAGAGTTTTTATACTTATACAATTCCACAACTATTCTTCTCATTCCATTCAATTTTTCAAGCTCAAACCTTACCAAAACCTCTAAAAACCCTAACCATTCAAAGCTAAATTTCTTCTTCAAACCTTCGATTTCTTCTCTCTCTCTCCTATAAACAATGGCAAATTCTCAGTATAACGTTCCCCAAACCACCAACTTCATTGCTATTACCAGCGATGTTGAAGCATCGAACGCCAATTATAAGTGTTTTGTGAGATGAATGTCTGACTCCTACATTAAAAGTGCACTCACGGCTAACCCAACACTGTACTTGGATATTCTCGAGCAATTCTGGGGCTCAACTGTGGTAGAAGTAAACGCTGTTGATGATGGGTCGCTGTCATATACCATCTACTGCAAGATTTAGGGCAAAGATCTAACTGTCACTACTGAGGATATGAATAGAGCACTGGGTCTTCACCAGGATGCTTATGACCCACAAGCAACATATGAGGAGTTGATTGAATTCTTTGAATTCATAAGGTACACAAGCACCATCAAGGTTGGAACTTTGAACAGGAAATTTTTGAGAAAGGAGTGGAGCTATGTCTTTGTTACTCTCTTGCAAGTGTTCATTGCAAGGAAGTCTAGCTTCGACCAAATCAGTGCTCCTGCACAACAAATAGGGTACTCTTTGGCCTATGGGAGGAAAATCAATGTGGGAAAGCTTATAATGCAAGAACTTTGTGGGAGACTTGGCAAGAACACGGCCAAGAGAGAAAATGACATTTTCTTCCCTCGTTTTATTCAATCGGTACTTAACCATGTAGATAATTCATTGATTGACTTAGATGGGATAGATAAAACTAGAATTGGTTATCCTAAGTCCATGACCAAACTTATTTTGGTAATTTGGACACTAGGAATGATGTGGATGTGAGGCTTGTAATAACACATGTAATGCAGAGGTTATTTGAGTCTTACCCCCACAACAAGCCTATATTTGAATCCAAGTCTGAGTTAGCTAAGCCTAAGCTAGTAGCACAAACAGTTAACCCAGGGCTTGCTAACTTACCCCCACATCCAAACAGTGAGCCAACTGCATCATCCTCTCAAAAGGGTGATGTGAGTAAAAAGGAGAAGAAGAAAAAGCAAGTTGTTTTTGAACCACTGAATTTGTTGACAGAAGCAGCTTTAAGTGCTGAGTTAGGTTTAGAAAGTGGGAATCCTGAGTCACCCTTGCTCAAGCCAAAGAAGAAGAAGAAAGTTAAGCAAACCACCTCTTCAGTCACACAAATGGCTGAGGTTGTAAAATCAGGGGCAAACAGCTCACTAGATGTGCCCTCTCAACAGGGTGCATCTATAGAATCAAGCATCCTCAATGCACAAATTTGTAAAAAGTCAGCACCTGAGAGTAATAAGGATGGCACAATACTGAGTGGAGAGCACATCACTATTGAAACTCCCTCTATTTTTCAGGGGGAGTTGCCAAAATCCATTCCACACTACACTATTCTTACAGAATCTATCACTAATATTTCTTTGTAGCCTGCAACTCAAGCAATTGAGGAACAAGGCATTGATCGCCAAGAATCTTCTTCTCTTGGTGAGCCAATGGACTCAAGTGACTTGGTGCATGACACCTTGCTCACCACCCAGGACATGGTAAGGGAATGCATGTTGGGGCATCTCCTGATGACACAATCACAAACACAGAAGTTCCACTAGTTTTTACTAGAGACTCTGTGCCTGTGTCATCTACTGTTGTAACTCATCCCACTTTTGTGGAGATAACAGTAGTAGAGTCAACCCATCCGGTTATAGAAGTTACATATGTAACTGAGGAGTCTAGCTTGCCTAGCTCTAGCACTAACTTGGTTCAGGCCACATTTTTCAATGGCTGAGGCCTGTGTAACATGACAGTGCCTCAGGATCATCATCTGTTCCACCATAATTGATGGCTGAAGCACTACATTGCTTGCATGTGGAACAGTTAGAAGAGTTCTCTAAAATAGCTCAGAATCTTCTCACTAGCAACCTGCCCAATGCTGACTATGAAGCTATTCTTCTATGCCACAAAGAAGATGTAGAACTGCAACAGGAGAAGATTGCTGATGAAAATGAGAGAGATGGCAATGTGGATGCCTGGTTAAGTAGTAGTAAGGATTGCACCCTGGCTGAGGCTCTACAATATTTGAGAGAAGAATATCTGACATCTCTTGGATCAAATGCTAGAAACCTCTCACCTACTGAAGTGTATAAAGTTATAAATGAGGCATATAAAGGAAGTTTAAAGGCTGCTCACTATCTTGGAAAGGGTATGAAGTCAGAGCTTAAAAATGTATGCAGAGATACAACCAAGGTAGTGAGTGAGCTCAAGAATCAATTTAATGCTGAGTTTCCTCAAATGGCATCTACAATCAAGGAAGTAAGAGGGTGCAAGAAAGTGTGCACTTCTTTGGATCTCAGCCTTCCTTCTCTACAAGATGGTCTCAAGAAGCTAACAACTGAAGTGGCCAAGCTCTCAAGTCAAACTCAATATTCCAATGCCCTTCTTAATGTTATGTGGAAGAACCAGTATGGTGACAAGCTCATCTCTGAGGTGCCTGTTCACCAAATGAGCAAGTATGAAGTGGAGAGGCTTCAGAAACAATATTTATCATCATTCAGGGCTGAAAGTCTCAAAGAGTCCGTGGATAGGTTGGAAAAGGAGGTGTCTACACTGAAAGTTTACAATGCTCTGCTTATGGACTCTGTGGAGCTGTTGAACACTAAATTAGATACTCAGTCTGCAACCACAACTGATGTACTTCTTAACCAGCAAAAGATGCTTTCTGCAATAATGCATCACATGAACCTACCTCTACCTTCAGATTCACTCTCTACTCAACCACCCTCATCTACTTCAAACCCAAAGGCCCCATCAAAGGCATCTATGTCTGTGAACAAGCCTAAGGGGGAGAAGAGTCTCAAAATTACTGATCAAACCAAACCTTCATAATCCACCAAACCTCAAGCCAAAGACAAGGCCAAAGCCATTCTCACCTCTTCTAGATCAACAAGAACTCCATCTCAACCAATCTCAGTTCTACCCTCTATCACCTTACCTACTGTACACATCACTACCATAAGTGGCCTGAAGCAAGAAATAACCACCACAATAGTTGCAGATCAATGCCTACTGATAAACCTAAACCTCAACCATCTATTACTGAAGATGTTCAGCCAGTGGAAGTGACTATTGTTACTGAGGCCAAGCTACTTGAAGTTACACAATCAGATTCATATCATGATGTAGCCTTCTTGAAATTTCTGCAAGTCTCTAAAGATAATGTAAAGGGAGACACTCAGGGGTACTTGAGGAGCTTGAAGGAGAAAATTGACTACTTCACTGTAGTACCAAGGAAAATTGACCAAGTATACATCAGGGAGTTTATGATGGTGACCAAGTCTAAGATATGGAATCTCTCATATGACACCTTGATGTCTCTTAAACACAGTGAAGTAGATGCGATTCTAAAGATGATTGAAAGAACAAATATGAACAATGAGAGCCTGTACTATGATATCAGGAATGGTCAACTATCTAGGCTGCCAGAGGTGTGCTCTATCCCAAGGACCATCATCTACCAATCTGACACCAGACCTGAAGACATTAGCCAGCTTGTCATTCCTAGGAATCTCAACTCCAAGAATTATAGACTCATCATTGCTATCATTGATAAATTGCAAAAGAAGAAGGGGCACATGACTGCTGAAAAATTGGAGGCATTGCAAATCCTCATATCTTTCATAGCAACTGGCATAGTTCCTGAAATAGCTAAAAGTAAGAAAGATGATGGTGGTAATGATGATGATAATGAGGAAAAAGGTGATAGGAGATGAAGTCATCACAGGAGTGATAAGGGTGATGAAGATAAAAAGAAAAAGGATGGCAAAGCCAAGAAGGGTGGTGATAGCAAGGAAACTGGGCAAGTGTATGAAAGGAAGGGTGGAAGACAGCAAGCCTAGCTTAAGCATCACTAACAGTACTCCCACCACAACACAAGGCTCTATGTCTAGGGTGGATACAGTTAGTGATGAATTAATAAAATCTAAATCCATGGCTTCTAAAACTGTTTTGCCATTTCTGTCAAAGTAATCTCAACTCAAGAAACCATCTGTATGTCTCCATAAGCAAACTGCTAATGGGTTACTGCAATGGTCAAAGAACAAGGGATTCAAACTTCTTTCAAGCAACCAAGTGCAAAGGCTAAAGTGTAAGACTGCAGCTAGGAGATTGAAGAAGAAGGTGATACCTACATCTAAGGCTCTCACAATAGTACCAGGATTAAATTTGCTACCTCTTGATGAGGATTATGACAGAGAGGCACTAGCATTTCATCAAACTCAAAAAATCTATCATGTGGAAATTGTGAATGGCTGCTTGGAATTCAAATACACTGATGGTAGAGAAAATAGATTCAAACAAGGAATGTGTGAACACTAGGGCAAGCTGGATGAGATAGAAAGAATTATTGCACTTCTGAATCTTGATAATAAGGAGGAGAGGATCTGGAAAATAGAACTAGCCCAAAGGATGAAGTAGATCTAGATCCGTTGCTTGTCACGAGCGTTGAACCCTTCTCTCCTTTTCTCCCTTGCAGATCTAAGCTAGGTTACAAATAATAAAACTATGATAATGTGTATATATATATATTACAATGGTAGGATGTGTTTTTATAGGCTCTATATTTCTTGCCCAGCAAGAATTTATCTTCTATTACAATTAGAATTTAATTAAGGTGCTAAAACCTGCCCGGAATATAATTAGAACTTGAAAAGGGCAAAACAGGAATTTCCCAGCCATGCTTCACAAAGAATACGCGCGCGATTTTATTCAGCACATTACTTGCACGTGCTTCCTATCCCAGGTTGTAGAAAATCTCTCAAGCTTCGCGTGGGCAGTAAGATCGCTGAAAACGGACTTACAGAACTCCAGATATGGCCAAAACAGTGTAAGCTGCGCAGCCTTCCCAGAAAATCCGAATTTTAATCAATTAATTCCCAAAAAATTATAGAAGCATCCACCTTAATCAACATTCTCGTAAACCTGCACAACTAAGCAAAACACATCAAAACTACAAGAAACTTGAGTCCAAGACAATCAATTTAAGCCGATTTAAAATGTTCCAAGTAGATATAAAATCCACTTATCACACCCCCAAACTTAAACCGATGCTTGTCCTCAAGCATAAACAATTACAACTAACTAACTAGTACCACTTCCGTAGGTGATCACGATTGCATTTGGCATATGCAACAAGCCCTTTAAACCCCTAGGCAGCCCTAGTGGACGAGTAAGGTCTCGTGAGGGCCTATAGCGAATGTACCCACAAAATCCAATGCAATGCAATGCATGAATGCAACTAATATGAAAATGCAACTAATCTAATCTACCATACCTTCAAATCCTCTCATGCCATATCAACTTAAGAATCAAAGTAAATACGCAATGTCTTGGTGTCGAAAGTGCAAGTATTCACATAGTCTACTCAATGAACATGCATAAGTTCTCACAAGCCCATGTCAAGTGTAAGAATAAGTTAGTAAACATGCTAAGCCTAAAAGAGTACATCTTTGAGACAACACTCGGGATCTCATACGCAAGAACAAGCAAACACTCACAATCCACTCACAAAAAATATTCACTCAAGAACAAGGGTAAGTGTATCACTCAATTCCAACAAAATCATAAGCATGCTTGACATTTGGTATCAATCTAACTCTTAACACAACATACATCAATGACTATAATCAAAAGGTCTTTATTTGGGTTGTAACGGGGCTAGGGACAAGGTATGTCAAATAAGCCAAAACAGGTGAAGTGTCAAAAGCTAGTAAGTACTATAATACATCATACACAACACCTTATTTTCCCCCACATAATTTTACTAAAACAAACACTCGACTAGTCGACTGAAATAGAATCACAACAAACACAAACATGCTCTCACAATATATTTTTTTTTCTTTTTTTTTTTCTTTTTTTTTTCTTTTTTTTTTGTATTTTTTCTTTTTTTTTTCGAGAGCTAAATAGAACACAAACAATAACAATGATCCCACAATTTTATTACATATGTCGACTATCAAGTAAACAAACCCAATTTCAATATTTCCCCCAAAAATACGACCAACAATAACCCTTCCTTGCACACCTTATTACTCCCTTAAGCACTCTACTAGCCTTTGACAATGTGGGTTCAAATTAATGTAAGGCCAATACAAGAAAAAGGTCTAGGCAAGCAATGTGGTATGTCACCGAAAAAAAAATATGATTAAGTTCAACGGGTTAACTAATTGATCATGTAAACATGGTGTGGTAATATGGGAAAATATGCGGTTATTCCTACATGCCTTTATCATTTTAATCGTCAAATAATGTCATGCGTTTCAAGAAAGACCTCAAACAACTACTAGCAATGCAAACAATCCGTGGACACTCAACCAAACGAATAAGATTGCAACAAATACGCAATAAGGCTCAAAATCTCACTTGGTGGAAAAACATACTCAATCCCAAGCAAACATCTCTCTAACGCACCTACTTGTATTCAAAGCATGCAAACTAAATCATTTTGCACATATTCATGTCCTTCTAATCACTTACAACATCCAATAAGTCTACTAGCTTCAACTTACTAGTGTGTGTGTGTGCACAAGATCAAAGCATACCACTTCTCAATCAAAAGCGTCAACAACACAAAATTCCTATTAAGCATGGGTGCAAATGCAAACTATTATGGACTCACATGATATATGAACATAAAAACAGAATGTCCTATATGAAACAAACGTAGATATCACGAACATAAATGCATAATTTACTACTACTAATATGCAAAACATGAAATCCTACATGAACAAATAATACAACAACATCTACTAATCCCTCAAACCACCCCCAAACTTAAAATATTCAATGTCCGCATTGAATGGAAGTAAATACAAGAGATAGTAGAAACATACCTGCAATGCCGAAGCATACCCAACAATATTTTTCTCGCAAAAATCCCCTTTCCTTAGCAACTGGTCTCAAAACAACCGATTAAATTTAACCTCCACCGTCGAAATCAAAAATTTCCCATCACTGGCACTACCTCTCCCATGCTTACGAGCCATTAGAATCAAAACCCAACTCATAAGAAGCTCCACCAAAAATTACCAAGCAATATCACACCAAAAATAGCCCAATATTCCAAGAATAATACAAAATCCCAATTTACAAGAACACAAATTCGTAAGAACAATAAAATTTGTGAGAAGAAATAAACCCACTACGAATTGGAGAGGTGAACTTGCAATTAATTCCTCTTTAGAATTGAATTTTTAGAGATTTAAATAAAATAGAAGAGGAATTGGATTTGTATGGCTAGGTGTGTATATATATAAGATGATGGATAGATGGAATTTAAAAATTTAGAGTGTAGAAGAGATTTGGAGAGGTTAAGATTTGATGTAGGATAGATATAAGAATTTAGAATTGAAGAAATTTGAGTTAGGATTGAATTTGGGGAAATTTTGGAGGCAAAACTACTGATTTTCGAGAAAAAAATTCTGGGCAAGGGGGTGTCACGCAGCTTCGAACTGCGTTACAGGGCTTCCGGCGCTTGAGGCGTGCACTGGTGCATGATGCGCGGTTCCTGTCTGCGCGTTTCAGCGCTCCTGCGCCATTTGGGCGCCTGATGCGCGCTTGTCTACTGCGTGTCTGCGGCGCTTCTGCGCGCGGCTGGCGCATGATGCGCTGGCGCGTACTGAAATTCTGATTTTTTTTTTCCTATACTAATGCATGGGTTGCCTCCCACCAAGCGCTTCTTTAACGTCAATAGCTTGACGTTACTTCCTCAACTCATGGCGGTTTCAAAAGAATAACCGAACCATCTTCAACAGACAAACCATTCATACGAATGTTGACATCTTGGTTGCTCGCTTTCCACAAATCACTTCCATCAGATTTCCACCTGATTTTACTACCCAACGGCCAAATCTTTTTCTTTTTCTTCTTCACACCTCTAATGTGCTTCTCCAACTCAACCGGCTGAACAAAAATTTCTTCTTTATCATCTGCTTTCCACCTTCGCAACACGTAATCATGTCCCTCCTCAAAAATCACTAGCTCATTATTCAAAAGGACATACCTCAAATGTGGTGGAAGTTTCCCAAGCTTTACTTTCGAAAGATCACGAACCGAAGAACTGTCAATGGAATCACTAATAGGATACTTTAGCACATGTGTGTTAGATTTTTCGCTCAATAACTGATCAAACTTCTTTCTCTGACCCGTATCAACTATTTCCACACTGCAACATTCTTCATCCTCTGTCGGAAATTTCATTGCCTTGAACACATTAAAGGTAACACTCTGATCTTGCACCCTCATTGTAAGCTCTCCTTTTTGCACATCAATCAAAGTCTTTCCTGTAGCCAAGAACGGTCTTCCCAAGATTATGGGAATCTTCTTATCTTCTTCGAAATCCAAGATAACAAAATCAGCTGGGAATATAAGCTTGTCAACTTTCACCAAAACATCCTCCACTATACCCCTCGGATACGTGATAGATCGATCAGCCAACTGCAAAGAGATGTTAGTTGGCTTTGGCTCCGGTAGACCAAGTTGCTTGAAAATAGACAAGGGCATGAGATTAATACTAGCTCCCAAATCACATAAGCATTTGCCAAAAGACAACTTCCCAATGGTGCATGGAATTGTAAAGCTTCCTGGATCCTTAAGTTTAGGAGGCAATTTCTGTTGCAATACCGCACTGCACTCCTCTGTCAATGCCACCGTTTCAAATTCTTCCAACCTTCTCTTTTTCGAAAGGATATCCTTCATGAACCTTGCATATCTTGGCATCTGCTCCAACGCTTCAACAAAAGGAATGTTAATGGACAGTTTCTTGAAGACATCCATAAATTTCTGAAATTGTTTCTCTTGACTTTTCTTCAAGCGTCCAGGAAATGGAGGAGGAGGATATATCTGAGTATCCTTTGTAGATTGATCCGGAGTATACTTTTCAACAGGTTTCTTTCTCTTCTCACCATCAAGCTGATCAGCCACTAAGTCAGATTTCTCAATTTCTGGCACTGCAGATTTTTCAACCTGCTGATTCTGAACATCTTCATCTTCTTCAGTTGTTGATTTAGGATCACTCGTAACTTTTCCTGATCTCAAAGTAACTGCATTCACCTGTTCTCTGTTGTCCCTCCTGCCTGGATTAACCTCCGTATCACTAGGAAGAGTTCCTTGTGGCCTACCACCTAAGGCACTTGCAATCTGTCCTATCTGAGTTTCTAAGAGCTTCTGACCAGCTTGTAAGTTCTTTAACGCTATCCACATCTAATCAGATTTTTCATTAGAAGATTGCCCCGCATGAGCCTGGGGTTGTTGCTGCTGAAATCCCGGAGGTTGATATGGTGTCCTTGGAGCATAAGGCTGCTGATAACCTTGATTGAATGGCTTTGCTTGCTGACCCTGAAATTGCTGATAGGGCTGCTGATAAGGTTGTTGAGCACCTTGATTGTTGCTCCAGCTAAAATTGGGATGATTCCTGTTGTTAGGATGATAAGTGGCTGGAACTGGTGCAGCAGGTCTCTGAAAATTACTCACGAACTGTACTGATTCAGGAGAAATAGCACACTGATTCGTCTCATGTGCGCCCGCACATAACTCACAAACACTAGCCACCTGCTGAACTCCATAATTTGCAAGAGAATCCACCTTCATAGCAAGAGCTTTCAACTGAGCCGTAATCATTGAAGCTGTATCTACTTCCAAAATTCCTGCTGCCCTGCCTTGAGATAGCCTTTGGGTTGGATTTTGATATTCATTGGCAGCCATCATCTCAATAAGTTCATAAGCTTCATCATAGCTCTTCGCCCACAGAGCTCCACCTGATGCTGCATCTAGCAAAGGCCTAGACTGTGCTCCCAACCCATTGTAGAACCCATTAATAACCATCCAATCAGGCATGCCATGATGAGGACACTTGCGTAGCATCTCCTTATAGCGTTCCCAAGCCTCACACAAGGTCTCTCCAGATTGCTGTTGGAATTGAGTCAACTGGTTCCTTAATGCTGCAGTTTTCGCCATAGGGAAGAATTTAGTAAGGAACTTCTGAGCAAGATCTTCCCATGTAGTAATGGAACCAGGTGGCAAAGAGTGAAGCCAGCTCTTAGCCTTATCCCTCAGAGAGAATGGGAAAAGCCTCAACCTGATAGCATCATCCGTCACACCATTACATTTGAAAGTGTCGCAGATTTCGATAAAGTCCCGAACATGCATGTTAGGATCCTCCATAGAAGTCCCCCCAAACTGGACCGAATTCTACACCATCTGAATTGTGCCCGGCTTGATCTCAAAGTTGTTAGCTGCAATAGCTGGTCTAACAATGCTAGACTGGATATCATTGAGTTTCGGCTGAGAATAGTCCTTCAAAGCCTTAGCTGCTGCTGCATCTGCCATTGCTACTGTAGTTTCAGATTCCTCTTCCTTATTCTCTTTATTCTCTACAAGATCGTCTTCCGCCAGTTCTTCCAAATGAGCTTGTAAGCGTGTTCGCATACAAACTCAAATACCTGCAAATACCACGAAACAAACAAACTAAGTAAGAATCCAAGTCAGTGAACGCTAACGACCACTGATGACAAGCACATAAACTAAAATAAAAACACCGATGATCCCCGGCAGCGGCGCCAAAAACTTGTTATGCAAAATTTACGCAAGCGCACGTTGTCACAAGTAATATATGATTAAATCAAGTTCGTTCCCACAGAGATCTAAAATGGTGTTCAATTCAATTAATGTACCTATGCACCGATGTATGGTTTTTATCCACTGCTAAGACAAATAACAAAATTTAGATTGATTATCTAAATTAACTAAGTGTAAATTATAAAACTAAGAATTAAACAATTAACGAGAATAAAAATCGAATTACTTATATGAGAATAAAACATGGAATCCTAGTTTCATCATCTACTTCACTTAGAGTTGCAGCCTTTAATTAAAACATGCGATGGTTTTGATATCTGATCGAATAACACGAAAAGAGTAAAAGTTACCTCTCGGTATACTAGTACCAATCTACACATACATCCACAAAAGAGATAGAAGATGAATAGGCACCTATTATGTTTAGACCCTATATCTCTATAGAATTTGAAAACATAAAGGTTGAAGCACAAGTTATCCACTTAGATCACATAGGATAGCATAATATCTCTATTGATGCCACAAATCATGATGTCAAAACACCAACCTATCCTATGCTAGCATGGCAAGTTCTAAATCTCAAGATCCACTCTCGTTTAGCAAGAGATTAACAATTCAATTTAGATGTTAGCTACGCATCCAAAAGCATTAAGATTAACCCATACAAGGATATCAAGTATTCTCCACATATAAATCTTTAAGGCATGCAAACTACTAAGCTACATAGATAAATCCACTAGGATCCCATGACAACGATTAGTTCATAACTAAACCTTTCGTCACCATGGGATTTGATGAAAACATGGTAAATAACAAGATATGAATAAAAGAAGTAATTATATTAATAAACAAGAGTTTGAGAAAACAAATCTATAATCCAAAGTAACACAAAGGATGAAGTAGATCTAGATCCGTTGCTTGTCACGAGCGTTGAACCCTTCTCTCCTTTTCTCCCTTGCAGATCTAAGCTAGGTTACAAATAATAAAACTATGATAATGTGTATATATATATATTACAATGGTAGGATGTGTTTTTATAGGCTCTATATTTCTTGCCCAGCAAGAATTTATCTTCTATTACAATTAGAATTTAATTAAGGTGCTAAAACCTGCCCGGAATATAATTAGAACTTGAAAAGGGCAAAACAGGAATTTCCCAGCCATGCTTCACAAAGAATACGCGCGCGATTTTATTCAGCACATTACTTGCACGTGCTTCCTATCCCAGGTTGTAGAAAATCTCTCAAGCTTCGCGTGGGCAGTAAGATCGCTGAAAACGGACTTACAGAACTCCAGATATGGCCAAAACAATGTAAGCTGCGCAGCCTTCCCAGAAAATCCGAATTTTAATCAATTAATTCCCAAAAAATTATAGAAGCATCCACCTTAATCAACATTCTCGTAAACCTGCACAACTAAGCAAAACACATCAAAACTACAAGAAACTTGAGTCCAAGACAATCAATTTAAGCCGATTTAGAATGTTCCAAGTAGATATAAAATCCACTTATCAAAGATTTATCAAGATAAAGAGAGATCACTAGGCTATGTAGAAAAAGAAGAGTGAGGAGCTGTTGAAGAAGAAGGGGGAGGAATTAAAGGAAAAATGGAAATTAAAGCAGAAGAGTAAAGAGAAAAAGGGTATGCAGAGTTCAACTTGATCCCTATGTTGTAAGATATAGGAGGAGTAATGGAGACAGTGTTAATATCAGAATGAGCATGGTCAAACACTACCCTGCAAACAAGTTGGAGCCTGTAATCGAAGATTTCAAAAACTCAATTCTCATTAAAGAACTCACTGCCATGATGGATTTCATGAATGCAATGGAGGAGAGTAAGAAGGAGACAAAGGCAAAGATGGATAAGGAGTATGATGACTATCTAGCTAGGGCTCAAGCAATGAATGCTAAAGACACTGTATAATCATCTATTGTAAGAGTGCTTCTTCTTTTACTTTTATCCATATCAATGTTTCAATCAAATTCATACATGTACTTTTCAATGTTCTATCTTTATGTATGTTAGGCTTGTTATCAGACATGAAATTGTGACTAAGGGTCTTACTCACAATTTGGGGGAGATTGTTAGTCATAGAGGGATGCCTGAATACATATAATAACAAGCCTAATTGTTTGTAATGCTTTGCATTACTTACATGACCCCTTAAATGGGGGACCCTCTAGTTGTAGAGTTTCTACTTGTTTTTAGTACTTGTAATAGGCACCAAATTTCTAGCTGTGTATATGTATAAATTAAGTCATGAAATAAGGCTTGGAAGATCCAGAGATCATGCCTCAAGCTTGAAGAACAAGGCTGCAAAATAAACACAGTTGGAATTTGAAGATTGAAGATTTGTCTAAGTACTAATTCGAGAAGTATTTTGGTCTATTCGAGAAGTCAAGGTTTCGCGAAGTCAAGGATTCGATATGTCAAAAGACACTATTCAATATCTCAAGGAGTCAACTAGTCAAAGCCTTATTCGAGAACTCAGGGATTCGTCATGTCTAATACTCTATTCGAGAACTCGAGAAGTCAACAAGTCAAAGCATCATTCAAGTTCTCAAAGAGTCAACATGTCAAAATTGCATTCAATATCTCAAGGACTTAGGAAGCTATTCGACATCTCAAGGATTCCAGAAGTAAAAGCTCTATTCGATAAGTCAAGGATTCCTAAAGAAAAGACTCATTCGAGAAGTGATTCGATAAGTCAAGAATCCAATATTCGAGAACTCAGAGTTATCGAATTAATCAATTCTAGTTCTCGAATCAATCACTAAGTCATTTCTCGAATGGGTTCTTGGAGACAAAATACTGAAGCTATACAAGTCAGAAACCTACAACAAGCCAAGACACATTCAGGACCACTGTACTGTAAAGTGTTCATGGAAATTCTACAAGAAGCTTTGAGAGATGTTAAAGGAGGCAAACCATTAAAGAAGTGGATCTGAGCAGGTTAAAGGAAAGTCAAATTACATGTTGCTTAGACATTTACTTAAAAAGGGATAGACAACTTAGAAAGTTATTTTGTCTGTCACCACATTTGTAATATGTAGGTTGTACACATGTTCTATAAGTGTACTACCCCACTTCTCTAGTAGGAACAAGTTTTTCATTGTAGTTTTCATAGATAACATCTCTCAGAGAAAAACGAAGCAGAGAATACTAACATTTGTATTCACAGATTATAGCAAAAATCTTTATCTAATACAACGTTAGATTAAAGTGAGTACTTGTGTCTTGGGTTTTATTTTCGCACGAATTTTATTAAATACCAACACACACTCAGCTACACATACAAACACACAGATTCAAACGTTCAAAGAAATTGTTCTTAAAGTTGATTCGAAGAAAAGTTTAAAAATACATTCACCCCCTCTGTATTTTTCCTGTGTATTCCATACAAGTGGTATCAGAGCAAGAATTACACTTCTTATGAATTACAAGAATTAAAGAAACATACTGATTGTATTAAAGCTTCAGAATAAAGTTGAAAATTTTAACGAAGTACAAAGATGAGTTAGAAGATGTACTATGATAGGAAGATGCTCCTCTAGACTGAGCATATTAATCCTTCTTCTTCCTTGATTTTCTCATTTCACCTTGGCTTATCTCATTTGTCTCAATTTGCCTTTGTAGTGACCTATAGAACATCCCATTCCAATTGATCTTCCAATCTGAAGAATCTTCTATAGTCATCTTGGTCTCTAAATTCCATCATCCAGTAAGGATGTAGATGAATCTTTTTACCAGTATATGGAATATTTAGCATCTTTAGCAAATTGTCCTTTAAATTCCAGCTACTCCTTATTTCATTGATCTTGTTGAGAATGATATTATTGGTTATTGGAGTGAATACACTAGTTCTCTTAATGCTTGACCAAATCTTGACTAGAATGTTGTATTCCTCATTTAAGATCCATGTCTTGTCATTTCCATCATTGTACTCAAAGACCAATCTTTTTGGCATTCTTCCTTTGGCATCTAAACCTCTGACTTCATGAATTTCATCCAAAAAGAGATTGATGTCTGAGTACTGTTGGATGTTAGCAATGTAGATATCAGTTTCTTTCTTGGATGGCACTTTCACAATTTGAGGTACTTGAGCTATTTGAATAGGCTTTGACTATTGATTCCTTGTTCTTTTCTTATTCTTTTCTTTCTCTTTAGGCACAAAGAACTTAGGAAACTCCATGCTGTCTATATCAAAGTCTAATGGCTCTGGTTTAATATCCTCAATGTTGATAGAGTATGGATGTGGTTGTTGTTGTTGAGGTTGGGATTGAGGTTGAGCAGGTTGAGATTGAGCATGTATCTCTTCTTGTACTTCTAGACCAACAGATCTATTTTCCCTTTCTTTAGCTTGACTTCTTTTTGCCAACTGACTTAGTCCTGATTTTTCTTATCTACACAGTTTGGACCTCTTCTTTTTCAACCTCCTTTTGCATTTCATCTTTCAACTCTTGTTCAACTGATTTAGTCCTCATTTTTCTTTTCTACACAGTTTGGTCACATCTTATTTAGGACGAGACCAATCAAGTTAGGTCATTTCAAGACAGACCTCTTTAGCAAAAAACTTTTCGGAATGAGATCCTTCTCTTCATCAATGTCAAAATTTTTATTAATCCTTTAATAAAGTCTAATAAACTTAGGCTCATCAGATAATAATTGCTCGAGTCATATTTGGGGTATAACTATAACAAATAAACAGCTACCAAAAATTTGATACATGGAGCTAAAATCATTATTAAATACTACACCTCATCCATCTTTTATTCGTAGATGATAATCTTTTTTTTTTGCTAGAGCAAACCAAAAACATTGCTTAAAAATTTAGTTAAAATCTCAAAACACCATTAAAGACAAAAATAAATTAGAGATATCAAAGGTCTCGCTTTACAAAGAATTTAGTGTCAAAAATTATAGTGAGTAGATCGTTACTTGATATGAGGCAGGTCAACACGCATAGTAAATACTTCCTCTGTCCCATTTTACAGATCTCTTTTGAAAAAATTACGATATTAAGAAAAAAGTTAGTTGGATAAAATTTTACAACAAACACCCTTAATTAATGCTTTGAAAAATGAAAATAGAGTTAAGTTTTGAAGAAGTCAAATATTGAAAGCAATAAATATAGGGAAATTATCCTTAAATTTGTATGGAAAAAAGAGAGGAACATGTAATTTGGGATAAATAGTTTTTCCCAAAAGAGACATGTATTATGGGACGGAGGGAGTATTTTAGGATGCTGACCATAATGGGAAGATCAAAAAAGCTTTTTTCCCATCCTTTTAGACCGAATTTATAAAGAAAAGGGCCTTAGTATCACAATTTCAGATGAAAAGGTCCTAAAGCACACATCCGAGAAATATGATCTTTCATATCACTTATAAATGAGGTTTAAAAATGCGTTTTCATTTAAAAACTAATAAAAATTCTCATTCATTGACAATTATTTTTTCAAATCATAATGTACAAGTGGGTCGTATATGTGGTCCAATAGCAAGCAGTGGGGTGTACGATTATGTAAGTAATGGGCTGTATGATTATGTAAGTAGCCCAACAGCCTATACGGCTTACAATTATGTTCAAGTATAAACGCAACTTAAATTTACATTTTTTGATCACGCAAAATTTTGTTGCGTTTTCTTCTCTTTCTTCTGAAGTGTTATAGATTATTTAACAAAAGTAATGCAAAAAAAGATGTGTTTTGGAATAATATAAAAGATCATTTTTATATAATGTGATATTTTGAATCATTTTAATTTAAATTATGATAAAAAGTAACCAATACCCAAAAATTGCACGGTTAAAAGAGATACTATGGAGATATGTTAAGGATAATTCTTTGTGATATGGGCTAAAAATAAGCCCTAAAGTCATAATTAATGATACATTATTAGACCTAGCCTGGTCTAAACACAAGGCCTATAAATGAGGCCCAAAATCCTAATTAAATATTAATTCCGTAATAAATATTTAAGGGTAATTAATAGCTTTGAAATAAGAGTCAAATAAGGATATAACTTCTACAAGAAGTAGCCTCCAAGGCACCTAATCGTACAAGGAAATAGACTCCTACAAGATAGGATCTAGAATCTTATCTAAGGAGGTGACTTGTCCACCAAGCAGTCTCCTAACCGTCCTTTAAATCTAAGGCTTCCAACGCCTATATAAAGGACCTGACCCTTCATTCTCAGAACTACGTTGGCTTGATTCTCTAGCAATACAGTAATACGTAGGCATCTTGCAAGGACCGTTTAGTCTCCAAACGCAAGAACAACCATTAAAGCTCGAAGCTCACCAACCCTTGTATTTAATACATACAAATCCTAGCCGCAATTCACAAACCCTCGTTTTTCATTCCACAACATTTGGCGCCGTCTGTGGGAAGACAACATCAACCATGGTTAACGCATGGAGAACAAAAAGGTGACCAAAAAATGGCTGAAAGCTGTTATATAGCCGCTTTAAGATCTGATAGAGTCGGGGAGCAGGTCCTTTCGATTGAAGACATGGATGTCCATAATGATGAGGAACACCTAGGAAAGCCAACAGAGGATCTGGTTATTATTCCTCTAGAACTAGGAGGCCCCGATAAGGTTGCTGACTTCATGGTTGAATGTACCATAGGAACCAAGAAGTCGGGGGGCAAGAGATAGGACCCCAAGAAGGAAGTGATAAAATTATGCCCGATCAGAAGGAATATTGGGTGCTCTATTTTGACGGAACATCAAAAACAAAATCAAGAAGATTAGCTAAAAGGCTAATATTTTAGAAACAAAGAAAAGTCTGGAAAATATATTCCAAGATTAAGGATTGAAGCCTTGAACTTCAAATCTCAACACAAAATTTAAGCCTTGATGGCCAACAAGGCTATCTACCTCCGATCAAGATTGTCGTTTGAATTCAAGGCCTTGAATTCCTTGAATTAAGAGCCGTCAGCCAAATTTAAACCTAAACAAGGTTCTATGAGCATAAGAAGAAGGTTGGAATCCTAGAATCAAGATAGGGGGTTGAAAACCAACCAAGGCACACCAGACTTGAAGTCAAGTGCTGAGTAGCAAGTGAAGTTCTTGAACGATCAACCGAGAAGCAAGACTTCCTCCATATGAAACAAGTGGGGCAAGAACTAAATAACTTCACCACAAGTTCTACATCTTAGAAAGAGAATTAAGGGTTGATGATAACCTTAAAATCAAGGATTCAGAAAACAAGTTAAGGCCCAGAAGGTCACGAGGACTAAGAAACAAGTCATTTAAATTCAAGGTTCACGAAACCATTCAAGGCACGGCAAACACACCCTAAAATCGAATGAGGGATTCTAATAAAAAAAGATTAGTTATACCATAAGTTAAAGTAAAGAATCTCTGGTTGTCGACGTTCAAATGTTGACATTCGACGTTCAAAAGCCAACGTTCAACGTTTAAATATTGAACTCAGCCGAGAGCCGGCCTCCACAGGAAAATGTTGCCATTTTAGAAAAATGGTAGCCTAAGCCGTGCACCGTTTAAACATCGTTTAGAGCCGTTAGCACCATTTAGCACCGTTTAGCGTCGCTTAACACCGTTTAAACATCGTTTAGTGCCGTTAACACCGTTTAGCGTTGTTTAACGATGTTTAACACCGTTTAAACGTCGTTTAGTGCCATTAGCACCGTTTAGCGCCGTTTAACGATGTTTAACACAATTTAAACGTCGTTTAGTGCCGTTAGCATCATTTAGCACCGTTTAAATGTCGTTTAGTGCCGTTAGCACCGTTTAGCGCTGTTTAACAGCGTTTAACACTAGTTAAATGTTGTTTAGTGCCGTTAGTACCGTTTAGCGCCGTTTAGCGTCACTTAACACCGTTTAAGCGTCATTTAGTGTCGTTAGCACCGTTTAATGCCGTTAGCACCGTTTAGCGTCGTTTAGCATCGCTTAACACCTTTAAAGCATCGTTTAGTGTTGTTTAGTGTCGTTAATACCGTTTAGCGTCGTTTAACGTCGTTCAACACCGTTTAATGTTGTTTAGTGTTATTTAGCACTGTTTAGCACCGTTTAGTACCGTTTAATGCCGTTTGACGCCATTTAAGGCTAATTCGCTCGAAAATGTGTAGGTCGCTCCACACTTTACGATCAAGACGATATCCGTGAAACACTATTGTAAATCAAAATCCCCAAATAAAGGTAGGAAAAATAAGGAGTCCCGGGTAAGGGATAAAAACGACCTCGAGTCTCGAAAAAGGCAGTTATAATTCTACGAAAACCTGGTCAATTTTCCTATAAATTGGGGGCAAATGATATGGGCTAAAAATAAGCCCTAGAGACATAATTAATGATGAATTAATTAGACCTAGACTGGTCCAAACACAAGTCCTATGAATGAGGCCCAAAATCCTAATTAAATATTAATTTCGTAATTAATATTTAAGGGTAATTAACAGCATGGAAATAAAAGTCAAATAAGGATATAACTTCTACAAGAAGTAGCCTCCAAGGCACCTAATCTTACAAGGAAATAAACTCCTACAAGATAGGATCTAGAATCTTCTCCAAGGAGGTGACTTGTCCACCAAGTCTCCTAACCCTCCTTTAAATCTAAGGCTTCCAACGCCTATATAAAGAACCTGACCCCTTATTCTCAGAACTACATTGGCTTGATTTTCTAGCAATACGGAGATACGTAGGCATCTTGCAAGGACCGTTTATTCTCGAAATGCAAGAATACCCATTAAATTTTGAAACTCATCAACCCTTGTATTTAATACATACAAACCCTAGCCACAATTCACAAATTCTCGTTTTTATTCCACAACACTTTGTAATCTATTAATCAATCGATTCCCATGTACACACTGGCAATGCATAGATTGTCAGAGAGAGAGAGGGGGGGGGGTATAGATTGACAATGACAAGGTTTTTTCAGGATAATGGTGATGATAACAAGAAGATCAACTAGTTCAATATGTGACATGCAAACAACTCAATTTATTTTAAATATTTAATGATATTTTCTAAATTAAAAGTTGAAAAAGAATTAAGATTTTCATTAATTTTGATTAACAACCTATAAACCAAAAGTCAAAATGTAAAATTCTAGTCTATATCCACGAAGACCATGAAAAAAAAAAGAAAAAAAAAAGGGAAGGACACTTCCTTACAATTTGTGAGACTTCATTTGCACAAAATTTTAAAAAAGTACTCCCTCCGTTCATTTCATTTCTTTACACTTTCTATTTTGGGTCGTCCATTCCATTTCTTTACATTACTAAAAATAGTAACTTTTAACAATAAAATACATTATTACATCCACTACTTCACTCCACCTTTTCAACCCTTTACACTATTACACCCACTACTTCACTTATTTTAACAATAAAATTACTATTACACCCACTACTTCATTTATTTTAACAATATTACATCCACTATCTTGGTTTCCGTGCAAAAAGCAAACGTAAAGAACTGAAAAAAACAGAGGGAGTAATATTTTGTTCCTTCCCCACAATTTCTTAATAGTTAATACCACAATTTAAAATATCCCAAAAATAAAACATTTAGAACAAATCAATATTCAAAATTGTCAACAACTCCTCTAACCGCAATTAACAATACATACAAACAAATTACATACATATAAACGTGTATTTCTCTCCTCAATCTCTCTCTCCTACAAATTCAACCTTTACATACAAAATACACACAAATAAATTCTCAATCATGTATCACAACGGCGCAATGATGTTAATCAACTGCTCCGGTTGTCAAACGCCTCTACAGCTCCCACACGGCGCCAAGTCAATCAGATGCGCGCTATGTCAAGCCGTCACTCAGATCGCCGATCCACGCGCCGTCGCCGCGCCTCCTCACGCGCCGTCTCAGCCTTCTCCGTTCAATCACGCGCCTCCGGGACCGGCTCCGTCGCCGCACGGGAGGAAAAAGGCCGTGATTGTCGGTATAGCGTATCGATTCTCGAGACATGAGCTGAAAGGATGTATTAATGATGCCAAATGTATGAAGTATATGTTGATTAATAAGTTTAGCTTTCCGGAAGCTTCGATTATTATGCTCACTGGTATAATGACTATTCCATTCTCGATTTTTTTAATGTGCTATTAGTATTGTTGAATTTTGGAGATTTTGTTTTTATTATAATGACATCTAGTTAAGTTAATGAAGTTTAATTATTGATTACTCCCTCCGTCCCACTTATTTTGTCCATCAATCAAAATCCACGCTATATTTTTTGTTTAGTTTCCATAACTAAGCTTAAATATTACTATATTCACAAATTTTTAACATATTTAGAGTTTTGTTTACCTTTATTAAGGAAAGTGGACAAATATTGTGGGACAACAAAAATTGGAAATGTGGCCAAAATAAATGGGACAGAGGGAGTACATTTAATTGATAAGTTTCTTTGTGCTAAGTGAAGTTGTTGAATTTTAGGATTTTGTTTTTGTTATGATGATGACATGTCCATAAAAGAATGCTTGATAAGTTACTTCCTCCGTCCCTATTTAGTAGTCCATTTTGAGAAAAAAATTTGTCCCTAAATAGTTGTCTCTTTTCATATTTGCATGTTTTTCAAGTTTTTCCAAAATTACCCCTACACTTCTATTTCCAATGTTTGACTTTATAATTAATTATACATTCAAAAGTTATTATTTAATGCAATAAGTAGGGGCAACTATGGAAACAAAATATGACATTAAATATTTCTTAAGATGTGTGTTTATTTCAAAATGGACTACTAATTAGGGACGGAATAGAATTGATTAATTGATACGTTTAGTCAGTCATGGTTGTAATGGAGTATACAATGTATTTATTATATTTTGTTTTTATATAGGAGTCTCTATGTGCTATTAGTGTTGTTGAATTTCGGGATTTTGGTTTAGTTATGATGATGACATGTTGATAAATAAATGCTCGATAAGTTAATAGAATTGATTAATTAATACGTTTAGTTGTTTGCTGAATCGATTAATTGAGACATTTAGTCAGTTGGGGTTGTAATGCATACAATGTATTCTTTTATGTTGATTAATTTGATAAGCTTTATTGATTAATGTAATTTTTGTATCCCGATGTTATTAATTTATAGAGGTTTTATTATGTGTTTCTTGTGTCTCTCGTTGTAATTGTGTTTTCGGTTTTGTGTGATCGTTTGTGATGTCAAGAGTTATATTTTGGGAGCTATGTGTGTGCATTGAACAAATCTGAGTAGGATATGTTATTGTATTATGTGTATAATTTGGATATTTTCTACTTTTCTTTGTAGAGGTTTACTGTATGTTACTTGTGTCTCTAACTATGTTTGACTGTTCGATTTTGCATGATTATTCTTGATGTTAGAGTTCTGTTATGGGAGATGCATGTTTACATTCGATAAATCTGCCATGGGGTTATTTATTTTTATGTTACGTAAAAGTTTTGATAATTTGTAGTGCGTTTGTGTGCTAATACACTTTCACATGCATGTATATGTTTGTGTTGAATTGTTTGGGGCTTTTATTTGATGAGAACGGGAACTTCAAAGAATCTTTTTTGTTGGTTTCTTTGTTAATTGTTGTTATATGTGATCTGTGGTAAGCTTTTTTATATATGGCTATATGCTTAGTAAGTCAATTAGAATTGTAATTGTTTTACAGGTATGATGGTTTTAGTATTATGTTTGGATTATTGTTTTGTGCGGTGTAGTGGAATAATGATAAACAATTAATCACACATTGGGAAAATAGAAAAATAGGGGGTTAAGGACTTGTGGAGAAGGAAAACGCTTCAATTTATATTAGCCAAGATTTACCTTCTATGCAAGTTTGTTTTATCATGCAAATCTTGTATTAGATTAAAATTTTAATTAATTGCTTTGATTGGATGAGCATATAATGTATCATTCTGTAAACTATTGACCAGTAAGTTAGAAATACTTTCTGCTGTTAGCAATAAATTTATGCTGATGTTGCGTAACCTTACTCGCACAAAAAAGTGAAAAGTGAGTTAATTGTGTTGATTGATATCTTTGTTTTCTTTCTACACTTCTTATTGGTTGACCAACTCTTTCCTTTCATAAATTCTATTTATTAACTATCACCTCACAGCTAAATTTACGTGCTCTGAGCTATTTGACCTAAATTTGCTTCTCTTCACTGATTTTCTTTTTTATTTCCTTATTTGAATTTGCAATGCAGAGGAAGAAACAGATCCCTACAAAATTCCAACTAAACAGAACATGAGAATGGCATTATTTTGGCTTGTACAAGGATGCCAGCCAGGAGATTCCCTTGTGTTTCACTATTCAGGTCATGGTTCACGGCAAAGGAATTATAATGGAGATGAGGTTGATGGATATGATGAAACTTTGTGTCCCCTAGATTTCGAAACCCAGGGAATGATTGTTGATGATGAAATTAATACAGCAATTGTGAGGCCTATTCCACCTGGAGTTAAGCTTCATGCAATAATTGATGCTTGCCACAGTGGCACTGTGCTAGATCTACCGTTCCTATGTAGAATGAACAGGTTAGGAATCATTCTAAGATATTCTTGTATAATCTATTCTTATATCAGAATCGTATCTGTTTTTCATAGTTGTACATTCCCTGTTAATGTAGTGCAAATTGCACTCTGCAAGGCTGTGAGGGCTGTCATCATGTAGCATAAGACTTCTAGTATAATCTATTAAAGGACAATGACAGTGAGTGAAGCTTAAAACTCTAGGACTTTATGAAACTTTATCTTTTTTTACAAGTATTTTCCTTCTCTAATTTAGGAGCGGACAATATGTTTGGGAGGATCATCGTCCCCGATCTGGTATTTGGAAAGGAAGCGGTGGTGGGGAAGTGATATCTTTTAGTGGTTGTGATGATAACCAAACATCTGCAGATACATCAGTAAGTTTTAGAATAGTCTTGCATTTCTATGGAATCTTCTACCCCAACTTGGTTTTCACCTAGGACATGTAAAAGAACTAAATATTCTATAATGTAAATAGGCTTTGTCAAAGGTCACTTCAACTGGTGCCATGACTTTCTGTTTTATCCAAGCAATTGAGCGTGGACATGGCCAAGGTGCTACTTATGGGAGCATTCTAACTGCTATGCGCCACGCCATCCGAGGTGCGGGAAGTGGTGGTGGTGGCGGTGGCGATGTAGTGACAACCCTTATTGGCATGCTTTTGACAGGGGGCAGTGCTAGTGGGGGATTTCAACAGGTTCTTTCTTACACTGATATATTATATGCTCTGCAGTTTCATATTTTATGTATCCCTTATCCTTGTGTTTTTAAGAGTGCATAAAAGTAGCATAAAACAGTGAGAAAAGCTTCCTTCCTAACTCCCGAAACTTCGTAAAATTTTAAACTTACAGCTTTACATATTAACTAATGTACATTTCTGCAAAAGAATGTAAAATTCTAGAAGGTTGATGTTTATTGAGGGTGAAACTGGAAGTGATCAATATACAATCATAATGAGATACTATATATTAGCAGTTGCATTCAAAGAACATTCAGAAAACAAAGAAGAAAATGTTAGAAGGAACATATAGAACGGAAGGAGCTAGTAGCTAGCTCTTTATATAATATACAGTCCTACTTTTTTCGTTTGAGTAATGCAAATCGCTTAACTTACGTTTCTGTTATACTCTTTCATTTCTATTTAAGAAGTTTTCTTGTAGTAGTAAGTTATTCCATGAATGTTGCCCTGTACTTGTAGAAATCTTACCCTTTTTGATATGTAAATCTAGAAAAACTCCAAATTACTACTTCAAATTGGATGTCTCAAATTAAAACCCCATATCAGGCCTTTTGGGTTCTCCTGGATAGAATTTGAAGCTTTGAGAGAGTGATCGAGAATGCTGTTACTTGATGCATTGTGTTTGTACTTTGTACTTTTGCAAACATGAAATTATGGCGACTTAGTTACTTCGGAGACCAAAGATGCATACAGCCTACTTTTATTATGATTATTTGGTGAGACATTGACATGCTGTAGAATGTAGATATGTGTGGATAATATCGAAGTTACCCCAAAAAAAGGGTCAAATGCCAAAAAAAAGAAAAAAAAAAGGTTGAGGGCATCAAGTCACTGTGTTGTCTTGGCGGCTTATTTGCAATGATGTAATATGCAATTTCTGGCTTGTGATAAACTGTATCTAAGATTTATTTTTCTTGCTTATAATTTCACTTTTTTTTTGAAGCCGCTTATAATTTCATGTGTTGTACTTCCGGATTTGTTTTTCATAACCAAGGACTTTACTCCCCAAAATCGGAAATTCCCTGATGTTATTTGTTGTTTTGCATTTGTTGACAGGAGCCACAGTTAACTGCTAATGAGGCCTTCGACGTGTATAGGAAGCCGTTTTACCTATAATAGTGTGTGCTTGTGCTATCAAAATTGTGAAGATTCAAAGTAATTGGAAAGGTTTTTTTTTTTAGTTAGTGGTAGTTTGTGTTTCAGATTATGTATACTGTTTATACCATTTTTTGGAATGGTTGTAAAATAAAGAATTGCTTGTGCATTTTTTGCACGTTCTCTTTCTTGAGCTGTCAAAGACTCAAAGTTCATGATTCATGAACAGTCTTTCATTGTTTAGTTCTGGAATATTAATTAAAAAAAATGTCATTGTATATTGTTAAGTAAATACCATTAAACTTTTGTGTCTATTGTTTGGTTCATGAGCAAGTGAAGTTGCTGATTGCTTGGTTCATGAGCAAGTGAAGTTGCTGATTGAAAAATTAATTTTACCTGGTCCATATGACTAATACAGCCACGAACCACGATGGAAAGGACTGATGTCTTCTTATATAAGAAAGAGCATAAGCTAGTATATCTTTTAATGACAGATTACACAGATTTTGGACCTCCATTGCCCCAAAATCCAAATGACCTTGCAAATAAGCATCATGTTCCGACTCATACGAGCCACATTACCTCTCATCGTCAACTGTGGCTAGTTAAGACTAAAATTGGAGCCACAAGTCACAACCCATGCTTTCTACTCCCCTGCATAAACTTTCATTTAATTTATAATATATGTCCAAGTGGTAAAGAACCTTAGTACAATTATCAAGTTCAGAATATTTGTTGAGGAACTGAAATTTTTTGATGTTTATTGAAAACCATGGATGTTTGGGACTAAATAATATATAAAAAGAATATATATGATGGGGGCTCTATTTATAAAACCCAACCCAAGTGACCATCTAGAGTTAAATATATCTGCAATATGAAGAGATTAACTGATAGAGCCGGACATAATATTTTCTTCTGTGCAGATTACAATAATCATGGCTACACTTAGATAAATTTATCTAGCGTCAATGCCCTTTTAGAGTTCGGAGGCCGAAAGTTTTCTAGACGTAAACTGGAGCCCATGCAAATTTCTTTCAAGAACTGTTCTCCTTTCTCAGTTTTTATAATCTCCAGGATGCTACCAAGAACTTCAGCTGCAAGACCTATTTCTACAAGCTGTCCTTCTTGTTCCCCACCTTCATAAATTAACCTTCCAATTTCTGCCATTGGAAGCACATTTTCCAGGACAACTTTTGCAAATATACCACCAAGAAATTCTGGTGCTTTCGGGGCATCTGTTACAGCATCCTCCAAACAAGCTAGAACTGATTCAAACCTGGCAAAGAGAAAACACTAATGAATTGAAAGTACACCGGATGACATTTTGATCTTAGGCTAAACTTAGTAACAAATTCTTAGCAAGAATCAATTAACCATTACATACCCTTCCACGAGTTGAGGTTGACTTAGCAAGGTGTCCTGAGATTTTGCAAGGTTGACAAGAAGCGTAGCTAGTAGACCCCTTTCCATGTCCTTCCTCTCGAAGGAATCAGTTATCCAAATGGATATCATTGATGGATAAAAGCTGGGAGCATTCAAATCTTTGACACACGAGGCAACTTCCATCTCATCTTTGGCGCTGAGATATAGGAACATATTTTGAGTCAATATACACTAAAACTGAAAGATAAAGCAGGGTTGTACGACATAATACTTTAATCAACTCATCACATCCACCACAAACAAGCAAATGCCAGATATCCTTTCATATGTAACTAGTTGAAACTTGAAAGAGCCTGGACCAGGGCCGAGTAACAAGCCAGATCACATATTGACACCAAGGCCCAGGCGATAGGTTTCAAGAGCACGAGACCCAAATCAGATTGATACTACTGCCAAAGGTGAAAAACATTGATTAAACCGGGACGGGAACCTGATCTGAAAAGAAATCGAAGGAGGCCAATTCTACATAGAAACGTGCTCCTTGATTAGGGAAGAGAATTCAAGCCCTAGTTGAATTCCTGATAACCTCTATAAATACAGGAAAGCCTCTATTTCTAGGTTTTTTTTGCAGGCACGTCGTCTGTGACAGGCAAAACACTTGCTTCAACTTAGATGTACCCCAATCATGATGCACGCCAATCTCAGCAGGCTTACTGTAGAAATATTTTAATAAAGGAAATAGCTCTCGACGAGATCACCTCTCTCAGTAGGCTTACTGTAGGAATATATTTATAAAGGAAATACTTCTCCAAGATATCACCACTCAAAGAAGAAAACAGCCATAATTTAATTCACTAAATTGTGGTAATAGATGGACTAATCGGATACTAGGAATAAACAACAAATTAGTTGGTCAACCTAAGACTTTGTTAAGCTGTTCGCATAAAGAGATGCAACTTAAGCCTGGGTGAACTTAATGGCTTAACTAAATTCTGAAAAGATAAACTCTCTTCAGGGTGGCCCTCATTATAAAAGTTGGCCTATTTGTTCCAATACTTGCTCAAGTTTATTTCTAAATATGAATTTTATCTTTAAATTGTATATTGTTAATGATAACTTAAAAAAACTATTTGAGTATATAGAATGACAACTGAGGCTTATTTAAAGTCTTAAAATAAGATATACACAATACTTAGGTATATTCTGTCTGTTTATTTATGATTTTTTTTAGAGGGGGTGGGGGGTTGTTTCTGATAGCGCAGGAGCCGGCTAATGACATGTAAGCCTTTTGCAATTTGAACAGTAAGGCCTTGGCGCCTTAATTTGGTTCTTAACTTAATAACATAGCTAATTTCTAGCCCTCTCTCGTTGATTCAGTTGGATACTTTAATAATTAAACTTGCTAGTATCCTGTAACGGACTCATGAGATTTAACTTGAGGAGTGGGCTAGGCCTACTATAACAACTTGGGCCACTTGAAGTTCAAACCCATATAGAGCCCAGCAGAGGCTACGACCCAAAATAGGACAATATATAGCTCAATTGGTGTTCCCCGGAGGAGGATCGAAGAATTATATGTTCAGTTTTATCTTGTTTTACCTGGGAGAGCATGAACCTCTCGAAAGTTCATTTATCTGTCTTTTCTATCTAATTTATGCAATCAAAACTCAGTACTAGACTTATGTTTCGAAGATATCATAGCTATTGTTAAGTATATATTGTTTGAGTCTTTCTTCATCTATTCTATGATCCGTTGCTGTTGTAATTGTTGATTTGGAGTAGTTGATTCATCACAAGTGGTATCAGAGCAGTGACGATTCCATGGCATCCACAACTCCAACGCTGACTCAGCGGGTCGATGACGACAAATAGACGATGACAGATTTGATGACAGATTTCGAGAAAAAGCTGAAGGAGATGATTGATAAGGCATTCGACAAGATCAAGCAGAATGTGCATCAATCACTGGAAGAGTGGGATACGGAGCGGCATATCAAGGCGGCAAAGCAGCGGGGTGACAAGGAAGAAGTGCATGATGTTGATGCTGTGTGTCAAATGGGGTATGTAGTGAAGGTGTATGATGGAAGTCCTGAAGGAGTTTTGGAGGAAGGTACTTATGAATTTGACGAAAGTGATGAGACTCAGAAGGGGGATTTGATAGAAGAAAGGGGCACAGTTGAATACACAAACAGGTATACACCCAGATTTCTCCCCTCATATAAACCCTCATTTTAATGGTTATGCTAAATTTGGGAAGGGGACTGATGTGGGTTGTTATGGAGAAGTGGGTACAGATATTTGGGATAGTTATAAGGATGGTGGGTCGGGTGGAGGACCGGGGCAGGGGCGAGTTCGAACACTCGACATACCGAGGTTTGATGGTAAGGACCCGAATGGGTGGGTTATGAGAGTTGAACGTATTTTGTATGTATATCATGTGTCCGAAGATGAGTTATTAGAGGCGGTAGAAATGGCTTTCGTTGGGGATGTTTTACGATGGGGATGTTTTACGATGGTATCAATGGGAGAATAAACGAGATCCTTTTCGTTGTTGGAGTGATTTGAAGGAGATTATATTGAGGCAGTTCTGTTCATCTACTTAACAAAATTTCAATAGTAGTTACGGTGGACATGGTGATTATGGGGGAAGAAGTGAGTTTAGGGGAGAGGGATGTCATCTCAAGGAGTGTAGTGATAATGTATTTGTGAACAAATCTAATGACAGCACTGTTACGATTTTTGCCAAGGATCGGTCAGAATCAGATGCCAACAGTCCTCAAGCTGTAGATGGTTTGCTTAAATCTCATAAGCGGATCATCAATGTTGACGCTGATCCAGCTCATGCTCAGCCTGGTGCAGTTGGAACAGTTGGCACAAGGATGTTTGTTGCTGCCAGTTGGAACATTTGGCACAATGATGATGAAGATATAGGTTTGTTTGCCTCTACTAAGTGTGATGAGGATGTGAAGGAGGCCAATGCGGTTTGTTGATAATTTGCAGGGTGCAATCACTGAAAGTGCAAGCATCCGGGAGGGTATTTTTGCAACTGAAAGCTCTTTAATCGAGTTAGCGGAAATTGAACTCGCTGATTCAAGTAAAGTGGGAAGTCAACTTTTTGACAGTGCAAAACCGTTACGAGATGAGCATTCACGAGGGTCTAGTGGTCTTGTTGACGAATCATTGAGTGTCTTTACTAGGCTTAAAGGACAGGGGATGAAGTTGCCCCCTGTGACTTGGGCTTCGAGGATAGCTAGCTGGCCACGACATGGCAGAGATATTGAGGGTCCAGAGCCTTTCAGAGAGCTTCCAAGACATCAAATTCTCAATAACTCAGCTGCTGGTCCTGTCACGGAGTGGCAATCGGTCCTGTCACGGAGTGGCAACAATTGTGGTGGGCTGAGGAAATAGGTGGTAACCAGCACGATATTGCAACTTCACAACAACTAATTGAGCCCAGTTTTGATACAGGAATTGTTGGTTTAGTCACAGGTATGCAGATTGTTGTTGGCGTAAAGCCACATACTCCTAACTTGGTTGTTAAGAGAATGCCTTCAATGTTTATCCTAAAACTAAGCAAGGTGATCACCACTGATCTTGGCGAAAATAAATTGCTTATCTATGACCCTGGTGGAGGCACAATTGGTGTGTATTCACATAGTGCTGAAGATGATTATGCAAAAAAGAATGGAGTGGTAAATGCAGTTGAAGAAATTGGGAAATATAGTAATGATCCTATAATATTAAACTTAAAGAGTAGAGCAACAATGATAAACACACCAGAAGAAATTGTCCAGGTAGCTACTATCTCTGCCAATGGTGAGCGCGAAATTGGTGAACTAATAGGTCGGGCAATGGAGAAAGTTGGAAAAGAAGGGGTCATTACAGTTGATGGTAATACTCCGTATAACGCGCTAGAAGTGGTGGAAAGGATGAAACTAGGGGAGGTTATCTATCTCTGTACTTCGTTACTGACGAAAAAAACCAGAATTGTGAATTAGAAAACCCCTTGATTCTTATTCATGATAAGAACATCTCTGATGTGAACGTTCTTGCAAGAATATTAAAGAGGGCTATAAAGAGAAAACGACCACTATTGGAACAAGATGATCTCAATATGGTTTATGATGGTGCAATCAGGAACCATAAATTTGAGTCACCACAACCTAGTGCAGTTATACTTAGGTATTGGAGTGTTATAAGATGGATATTCGATCCAGGAGATTCCAACTGGCAACTGCTACTAAGCTGTTCTACAAAATTTAAATATTCTTGAGGACAAGAATTTTTTAAGGGGGGTGGAATGTAACGGACTCATGAGATTTAACTTGAGGAGTGGGCTAGGCCTACTATAACAACTTGGGCCACTTGAAGTTCAAACCCATATAGAGCCTACGACCCAAAATAGGACAATATATAGCTCAATTGGTGTTCCCGGGAGGAGGATCGAAGAATTATATGTTCAGTTTTATCTTGTTTTACCTGGGAGAGCATGAACCTCTCGAAAGTTCATATATCTGTCTTTTCTATCTAATTTATGCAATCAAAACTCAGTACTAGACTTATGTTTCGAAGATATCATAGCTATTGCATATATTGTTTGAGTCTTTCTTCATCTATTCTATGATCCATTGCGGTTGTAATTGTCGATTTGGAGTAGTTGATTCAACACATATCCCCCCCCCCCCAAAACCTCTTCAGGGTGGCCCTCATTATAAAAATTGGCCTATTTGTTCCAATACTTGCTCAAGTTTATTTCCAAATATGAATTTTATCTTTAAATTGTATATTGTTCATGATAACTTAAAAAACTAATTGAGTAATAGAATGACAACTTAGGCTTATTTAAAGTCTTAAAATAAGATATACACAATACTTAGGTATATTCTGTCTGTTTATTTATGATTTTTTTTAGAGGGGGTGGGGGGATGATTTTTTTAGAGGGGGTGGGGGGTTGTTTCTGATAGCGCAGGAGCTGGCTAATGACATGTAATCCTTTTGCAATTTGAACAGTAAGGCCTTGGCGCCTTAATTTGGTTCTTAACTTAATAACATAGCTAATTTCTAGCTCTCTCACTCGTTGATTCAGTTGGATACTTGGATAATTAAACTTGCTAGTATCCACCCCCCCCCAAAAAAAACCTCCAGAAAAAAAAACAAACTTCTAGTACCATAGCACTTCATACAGAAGGTTGTCTTGCCTCACATTAAAAATTTGGCAGGATAGGGACGAATGAAGTGCGACACTTCGGTCCAAAGTATACTTTTCACGAATATAGAAATTCTTGACAAGTGGACCATACGAACAACCTGTACCCTGTTCTTTCTCTCCTAAAAAATTGGGAATATGAGATGCCACTAATCTATAACCATCAAATGGTTAAATGTTCTTTACGGTTCAAACGACTATAACTAGAAAGTAGAAACACAAGGGGTATACACAAAACTATAAGATTGCACATATTCTTTGACTGTTTTTGTTTAGTGCAATAGCCAATGATCTATCGGGTGCCTAATGACAGCAAAATAAAATGTAAAGATATTAAACAGAGCAGATTAAAAGTACACAGCTTCCTAGTGTTGCAAGACGTCAAGTAATAGGCCATTTTCCACAGAGACAAACCTCGCATTTTCCCCTTACGATCCCCCGACTCAATAAACAATTAATGTCAACTATTAATTTGTAAACTAGCATATACCAATATGTTCATATCTATTTTACACAGCACACACAGTATAATGGCAATTAAATTAGGTTTTTTTTTTAAAATCTAAACTTAGCTCTTCAATCAAATAGATAATGATAAGCTTATTAAAGAGAACCAACACAAGCAAGGAACAAGTTTTCAACATACCTGTAGAATTCTTTAATAGTTTCCAGTGACTTTTTTCGCAATTGTTCTTCGGGTAACACCTTTTCCGTAGGAATGTTTCCCACAGAACTTGACTCCATACTTCTGGTAGGAGGCGTGTTTGGCCGAGATCTGTTAAAAACACGATCTGGATTCTGTACATCCCTGTTCACATAAGTCGGATTTCCATCCATTACATTCATGTGGTCATGAGCAGCTGGGCTGACAAATCTCTGAGGAGCTGATCGCGGAATGAGTTCCTCTCTTGAGGTATAAACTGGTCGGTCAGTTACAGAACCGTACCCATTGAGACCAGTGGTAGTTCTTCTGGAATCTGGATTGTGCATGTCAGAGAAGGGGACGCTTAACATCGGAGGCTGTCCTCTAATAGACATTCCCCTGGCAAGACCACCTTGGGGCCCAAGGGTAATGGAGTCGCCAAGGGGCCTCTGCGGCAATACGTTCCTGTTATCAAAAGGGTGTCTCTCATCTGTCCTAATATCTTGAGTGGCATATCCGCGTGGTTGTTGTGGTACTCCACGGAATCCGCCCATATGTGCATTTGGAGATGATAATACATTTGACCCTCTAGGAGCAAAGTCCATGGGTTGTTGACCCCTTCTAAAAGATGAACCCATACTTGGTCCACGAGCCAATCTGTTAGTTTGTGCCTGCCTCTCGTTCGCAGCATCCCTGTGCACTTCCTCAATCTTTTTTGGACCTTCAACTTTCCTCCTCTGCTGCCACTTGTTTTTCCTCAGATCAATTGAATCCTTCAGCATGAACCTCACTCTTGAAGAGAGCTTCATGTTATTAGATAGCTTGGCCATCATATCAAAATATGCATCCATGTGCACCTTGGCTTTAGGGTGATCTATCATCTCTCCTATTGTGCTCATTAGTTTGCACAAGGCTTCTACATCTTCCTCATCAGGATTTTGATACTGGCCCAAAAGTTTCTTAATGCATTCATGCATAATTCTCTCTGTCAACATCTTTTTTTTGTATAATTCCCCAATAAGTCTGATGTTGCCCAACATTCGCCTTCGTGCCTGGACTCTCTTCTCTTCCCTTTCTTCATCAGATTGTTTAACCTCTCCTTCCTCTTCAGCTCTGTTAGCTTCTTCTTGTTCCCTCTCACCTCTCTCAAACTCCTCCTGGCATTTATTCAAAAGTAACCTCTTAAATGTAATTTTTTCATTGTCTTCATTAAAATCAGGCAAGTCTCCAGCAAGATGATAGCAGAAATCAGCATACATCTCACAAAATGTCGGTTCCATGAGAGCTTTATCAAATATTTGAGATATCACACCAGTGAGAGTACCAGCATTGTCAATATTTACTTGTTTGACTTGCTCAAATAGTCTTTCAAAGTTTTGCGGGGTTAACTTATTCAGAATAGCTTTCAACTGCCTTTGCTTTGCCTGTTCCTCGTCAGTTATTTTACCCACTTCATACTTCCTCTCAGCCTTGTGCATCACCTGTGCGGGAGTCCGAGGAGAAGGCATTAGACCTCTCTGAAAATTAGTCGCCCGCTGCCATTTGTCGGCATCAGAGTTAGTTCGCTGCATTACATACTGGGGACCCATAGAATGAACTGGCCCAGATAGGATTCCACCAGAATACATAACTGGTGATTGAGCACGAGGATTTCTTAATACTCCAAAATTTGCTCCAGGTTGAAAAACATTGTTTCCATGACCTCCATAACCCATATCCGGTCCAGAGGGAAGAGGCCCGGGTACCTTACTCCATTTTTCATCATCGCCCATGCCCATGCCAGTACCACGGCGACCTGATCGAGATCTTCCCATTGACCTATCATCATTTCTTCCTGGACTGGGCAAAGGAACATTGCCAATAGACAACACCAATGCTTCTGCAATATCTGAAGTGATCTCAAAGCCCTCAGGAAGATCCTTGCATTGCTCTGAAAATTTAAGAAGGAAATCTCTAGAGTACTTTCTGTCCATCAAAGTTTGGTCCTCAATGTGATCTTTTACCTCTCCAAGGTGCTTCCCATCATCAAGTTTCGGAGTTGATAAATCTGCAGCATCCTCCCAGTCATCTGGTTCAGCTTTACTCTCACTTGGAACGTCTTTCGGAGAAATGCCAGCAGCCAACTCTTTAGCATGGGTAGAAGACGTATCTGAGCTCTCAACATCGACAAGATTTTCTTTCTTTTCATCTGGACCTTTATATGCCATATAAAGATCAGCAGTTGTACCAGCACGGTCAGCTTTTTGTAAAGCTTCTTTTCTCTTCTTCTTTGTATTTGTATTCTTTGACACAATTGTCTCCGGCACAGGTTTATCTTTCGGATCAGCTGATGAAGAAAGCAATTCTGTTCTATCACTATCAGCAATTTCAGTTTCACAACGTGGCTCAGACTGAGATGGAACTGAAAAAGTTTGTGATTTCTTATCTAACTTCTCAGATTCTGCTTCTGTACTAGCCACAGTATCATCTTTTTTTGTAGAAGCATCTGAAGCTGAAGTCTTATCACAATCATGTGAGAGTGTGGATCCAAGAGACAATGAGGATGTTTCAGTAATCAGGCAGTCCACTGCCCGAGATATAGAAGTTGATATATCAGCATCTGCTTCACCTACAGGTTCCGTCTCCAACTTCAGCTGTTTCTCCTTCACTTCCATAACAAGGCTCTCAGTTCGATCAGCATTTTCATCTGGTCTTGGTGAATCAGATTTGGCACTTGCCACACATCCAGTAGCATCTGCATTGGGATCATCAGAGAGCAGTACGTTTCTACTTTCTTGAGTTCCCATAGATTCATGCTTTGGATCATTATGCACAGATGTATCCGTTGACATTTCAGCAGAATCAACTTCACCTCTTTTTGCCAACTCACGAGTTCCCTGTACCTCAGCACTAATTGTATTTGAGTCAACAGCAACACAGGTGGTTTCCGATTCTCCAACATATTCCTCTCCTGGCCCAGCTTCTGGTAAAGGAGATGATCTTGTGTTATCTACAACTTCAACTGACGAAGGCGGAACAGATGTAGACAATCGACCAATCTGAGAATATAATTTGTTAAAACCATGCCTAAACTGCAGCAACTCAGGTACACTGCAGGTGAAATAAATAAGGATCTAAAAAAGAGAGGGTAATACCTGATCCTGCAGTTGGGAATGACTTTCCTTACCGTCTTTCTCATCATTATTGTTAGAGTTAGACCTATTAGATAGATCAGTTTCTGCAACTGCAGTACTACTGGAGCCTATTGATGTGAGATATTCCGAAGTTCCAAGTGTACTAGAAAAGGAACTGGTTAAAGGGCTAGATGCAGAAGCTGAATCAGATACTTCAGTAGTTGTTTTACTTTGAACAGGTATCAATGTAGACTCCGACTTCTGCAAGGACATTTCACTTGTGTTTTCAGGATCTCTTTCAGTACGAGCTAATGCAGCTTCTCCTTCTCGACTAGATATCTTAGGAATATTCTTCTCAACAGTAGGTGAGCTTGCTGTCAAAGAAGATTCAGCAATCTTCTCCACGCGTGGGGGACCTGCAGGCTTCACTGTGACCTGTATTTAAATTAAGCATGTTCCGTAAACAACAGTTTGGAGATGCCATGCAAAAAATACCAGCAGTGAATAATACGATAAAGGAAAATAGAAGTTCATAAAGACAGGCTAACCTGTTTATATAACCTTGGAGCCTGTGAACTTGGAGCAACTTGGTTACTGCTCAAATGAAGAGAATTAGGACCTGTATAAAAGACGGAACCCTGACTGTAAGAATTAGGATAAAAGTTACTTGGGCGACCAGGAGGAAAAGATGAAATAGGTTGGGACTGAGGTGGCATATTCGTATGTGATCGTGGAGCAGACGATCCCGATTCTACGTAAGTCTCGGCCTTCTTAGATAAACTCAACTCCTCATGAGTATCCGGGTGAGTTATCTTAACTGTTTTACGGGTACCACCAAAATTCCCTGGCTGCTGCTGCGGGAACTGAGGATTGATGTTCATCCCCATATTGCCCATGTGAGGTAACTGCGTACCCATTTGCGATGAGAAATTGACACCCTGACCCTGATGCATGACACCCTGAGGCGGAATCATGTGGGGTGGAAGACCTTGAATATACAGTTGCTGCTGCACTTGAGAGGGATTTCCCATAGGGAAGGGCATTGGCATGGGCATTGGCATAGAGCTATTTACCATGCTTTGGGACTGCAACTGTGGGTTAGGATTACCAAACTGAACTGGTATATGTTGCTGGTGAAATGGCATTTGCATAGGCATCCCAGAAATAGGGTGAACAGAAGGCTTCTGAGTTTGAATTGCATGTGGACCAGGTGCAACATGCACATCTCTTCTTGCTTTCGACATTGAATGAGTGTCAACAGCATTAGGTTGGTCAGCAGTTGCAGAATTATTTGTAGGCAAATTTTGCTTAAGAACTGATTGGGCTGGCGGCACAGGCATTGCTCTTGATGACTCATAGCGAGCCTGCAACACATATTGAAGAGCAGGAGAGGAAGTCGTCAAACAATTAATACCAACTGGGATAAAGAATATGATTAACCTATTATTGTAATGTAATTTAATAAAGTCATCTCACTGAAAGAGGGCCAAAAGTCAATCTTCAAAAAGCACAGCATATTACAGTCAACCAAATCACAAAATATCAATACTGCTTATTTATTTGACCATTTTAGGCAGCAGACAGCTTTATATATATGTATAGGTATATATAAACATCTTTCCTGAAAATACACATCTATTCTGTTGACCCTTTTTCAAACTATCTATTTGGGCGGCAGGGATCATAAGAACCATACTTTACAGTAGCCATTTAGAAATCAAAGCGAATCATATTTAATTTCCATCATAAAAAGAGAAGGCTTATATAAAACATTTTTATCTAAACAGAGTTGCAAGTAAATCTATAAGCAAGCCCCACGAAGCAATAAACATAAAAAGATGGCAACAATGTTGAACCTGTTCCCGTTTCTGCTCATCCAGATTTGGTGGCGCTGAGCTAGTTCGAGCAGGTACCTGTAAGCACAAGCGAAATCATTCCTAAAATTATAATAAATGATAACTTATATCTTAATTAAGATTCACGTAACTGAGATAGCCAACAATATATATTCTTAATAGAAAATTTCAACCTTACCTGCATCAGACCAGGACTTATTGATCCAAACTGGAGCGGAAAACCTCCACCTGAGCCACGCGAAACTCCTATTAGCTTATTATGAAATACAGAAGTTCAAATATTTAACTTCGTGTTACACTACCAAATATTTACATAATACGACACTTAACCTTTGGCAGGGGTTGAAGGGGCCACTGTATTTGAGCTAACAGGGGTACTATTCGGAGCTGGAGCTTTCGGCACACCCCGGTTAACTTTTTGTGTCGTAACATTCTGCTTGACAACAACTGGTGCATCAGACCCTCCTACAACAAGTGCAACAAAAAAAAAAAATCAAACTCAACCATCACACCACATTCAAAAACAAAACCAATTTAAATCCCCAAAAAAAAAAAATCTTTCGGCCAATACCATGTGATTGCGAATGAGCACCATTCTGCACACCACGCGCTGGACCAGAAACAGCAACATTACCACCAGTAGTAGCATCACTCCTAATATCCGAATTCACAACCCGAGTTTGCGATCCTTGTGCATTACTAGGCTTCTTGAAACTAAAAAGAACCCAACAAAAACAAATTTTTCATATAATTCATCAAAATAAATAACCCACACAACATACACAACAAAACCTCTATAAATTAATACTCAAAGGACCAAAGATTCAATTACTCAATTAATAAAGCTTACTAATTAATCAAAGTTAAAAAAACATAAGCATCCATTATTAATTAACAAAACGCATTTGTTATTCTTTGGTTATTAACCAGTAATCGCGCATATAAATTAATCCCGGCTACTACTCAATCAAATATTAAATTAGTGAGATTACTAACCAATCAAGTACTAATTAATCTTAGTTCACTTATCATTCGCATATTAATTTTTGGAGATAACTAACCATTCAAGTAATATTTAATATAAGGCTACTAATTGATCACACATTAATTTATCGAGATAACTAACCAATGGGAGTACTAAATAATCTTAGGTTAAAATCTTTTGCATATTAATTAATCGAAATTACAAACCAATCCAGTACTAATTAATCTTAGGTTACTAATCCACCATATATTAAATTATCGAGGTTACTAACCAATCAAGTATTAATTAATCTTAGCTTACTAATCGATATCGAGATTACTAACAACCAACTGAGTACTAATTAATCTTAGGTTACTAACCGACCGCATATTAATTTATCGAGCTCCAAATTTACAAACACACAATTACAACAAAGACAGAAAACCTTATATACCTTCGATTAGTCGAAAGCGAAGGAGTAGGGGCGGTGGCAGCACCGCTACCCTTACCACCACCGCCTGAATAATTCCTCTGCACACTTGAGCTACCACCGGATCGATTAGTTTTTCGATACTGTCCCGACTCGCTCTTGTCAGCCCTAGATTGATTGACGGACATAAATCCAAACCCTAATCACCTCCAATCTTATTCAAATCAACAATTTTCTGCAACAAAAACACAGATCTATCTCATTAATCACATAATCAACACAAAATCAAACAGCATTACAATCAATTCACATATGTACATGTAATTAAAGGTGTTGAATTGATTAAAGATTGAATCTTTTTGGTGAAATTGAGTGAATAGAGTGAAGATATATATATATATATATATGTATGTATAATATTTGTGTACGCGTGTGATGTTTGTTGTGTGTATAGGTGTATGTATAGATTGGATTGAATTGGATGGAAAAGGGGGGTGTGGAAGAAGGAAGAGGAAGCAGAGAAGGAAAAACGAACCTGAGAGTGTTTGTGTGTGTAAATTTTGTGTGCGAGACAACAGAAGAGTGTTTTAACTTTTGTATGTGTTTATTTATATTTATATAAATATAAATATAAATATATATATTTTTGTTTTCTAATTGAAATTGAAAAACAAAATATAAATGTTTTTTCAAAGCTTCCTTTTGTGAAAATTGTAACTCGGAGATTTTGTATAAATATTTTTTTTATTTTCTAAAATCATGATATAAGAGTTATTGTGATGTAATTAAACTTCGGAAATTATAAAAAAAAACTACGTTTTCTAGTTTGTTTTGCAAATATACTATCTTTACAAATTTATTACAAATATACTATTTTACACTATCTTAATTGCAAATATACCACATCTTCTCCAACCCCCATTTTTCACCCATTCCATTATTAATATCAAACACATAGCAATTTTTTGATAGTTTCTTAATAGACGAGCGAAGTGAATGATGATTCCTAGCAGTATTTTGCTGGGAATCACAAATTATTATTGTGATTGAAAAAGGACCGCTTCAGGTGGCCTTATACGAATATATGTAACCCCGAAGCTTTCTTACTTCTTCATAAGAGTCACTCAGTAGATAGTTCACGTATAAACTAACTCCAGTACCGCTGCAATTTGAAAGCATGAATGGTGAGCAATAGTTAGACAGCAAAATAAGGTCAAGATTCAGGACATAGACTTATAGCGATAAAAATAGCTAGGCTTTGATTTTATATAACTGATATTCATGGATTATAAGGAACATCACTTTGAAAAGTAAATATCAGGAAACGGACTACAAAGGAAAAGTATTAGGTTTGAACTAATTTGTCTAATCCATTAATCTCTATTGATCATCGGGGCCGCAGGCCACCACCTCCGATATGTTCTCCGATCTTTTGGATTCCGGCGAGCTTCGATCTGTTCTCCGATATGTTTTCTTAGTCGTATTTTTTGATTTTCTATGAAGTTGCGTTTGGTTGATTTAAGTTGCGTTTGGTTGATTTCAGTTGATTTGGGTTGCTTTGTTGGATTTGGGTTGAAATAATTAAGTTACAATTAGTTGATTTGGGTTGCTTTCAGATTTACTAAATTGTCAAAAAAGTTGCATCTGGTTGATTGTAGTTGCATCCCGTATTTTTGAAATTTTTTTCAAAAGATAGTATTTTTGCAAATAAAACTTTAAAATAACAGTATTTTTGCAAAAAGTTTTATATGCTAGGGTATTTTTCAAAAAACCCCTAAACTTTAGTTTTGACGATATAGACTTGAATAATTATTATTATTATTTATAAGATATATTTTAATGGAGGTCAATAATTTGTGGGACATTTTATTTATGAAAGGACATTTATGCTCATTTCGTGATTTATCTTTAGAAAATTGCATTTTTTTGAAAGGAATATTTTTAAATAATTTGATTTGATATAATAATAAGAGTAAATTGCATCATGGTGGCTAGTACAATTATTTTTTGCCACTTTGATGGCTAACATTGCAAATCTTGCACTATGATGACTCGAAATTGTTTTTTTAAAACATTTAAATGACTTCCGTCATCTTGACCTAAACGGAGTTAGTTTGACAGGAGTATTATAGTCTTTAAATAAGTACTAACTGAGTACTTCCTAGAAAAACAAGCATAACAAAAGTTCTCAAATCATTTTCCATGAATTCTTTCATGCTGTCGATTAGAAGAAAGGCTAGTGAATCACACCCAATAAAATCCCTGATTTACACCCCATATTAACAAGAAGCAATTATAGGTGGGCTTGAGATCCTCATGTGAACTTCTTTGGCTCCTGCCTCCTTTAACAACCTAAAATTTTTGGAGGAAGTTGTCCCCTTTACAATTTAATCATCTACAACCACAACCATTTTCCCCTCCAAAACTGCTCGAATTGGAGACAACTTAAGCTTAACCCCAAAATCCCTAATTTATTATGAAGGTTCGATAAAAGTTCGATCTCCCAACATAATGCGACCTGATCAACCCTTGTTGAAATGGAACCCCTGCTTTTGTAACATAACCAAGAGCAGCCACAACCCCTAAATCCGAGACAACAATTACAACAACACAATCAACAGGTGCCTTAGTAGCAAGTATTTTCCCAAACTTCCTACGAGACTCATAAACAGACCTCCCAAAAACTACCGAATTAGGTAAAATAAAATAAATATGCTCAAAGATACAAGCCTTCGGCACCACATGTTTTATCAAACAAAGCAAAGACTCAATCCCCGTTCTATCCACCACAATAACCTCCCCAGGCCCCTCTCATAAGTAGCCTCAATCAAATCCAAAACACAAGTCATTTCCTCCCCACAAGAGCAGTGACACGATTGTTAGTGCAGTTAACACCTTGCCAGGTGGTAAAACAAGCGGTGGAAGTAGTGCGCGTGAGAGTCGGTTGTAATAACCCAAATTTCTATACTTGAGAAAGATTCCATTTTTGGGATAAATAGTGCTTTGCATGGATGAATAGTGAAATTATGGATGAATAGTGATTTTGGGGACTAAGAAAATTTTTCATGCCACCCTATGTACGGGATAGGAAATGGATATTTCGAGGTTATATTAATGATCTACGATGTAAATAAGTGTATGTAAACGCGATCGAAATTCAGAAATTCCAAACTTTATTTTTATAGAATATTTGACCTGGCAGTGAAGGGCATTTCAATGCGACCAAGATAAGTGATTTATTTAATTTGAGGATTCAAGGATTTTATATTTTATTATTTTATTAAGGTGATTTAAGGTTTTAGAACGAAAACCCCTGAGTTAGTATAACGAACATTCTAGAAATCGCTAGAACTTTGCAACGAGATTAAGCGATTAAGCGATTAAGCGAACGAATTATGGATTATGGATTGAACACGTGACGAGATTAAATACCATGCAAGATCATCAAGTGGATTATATTAAGGGAATTGGTGGAAAAGAAAATCAAAAGAAAAAGGATTTATGAAAAGACTGGTACGGCGGCCAGCCCAACAAAGGTGTATAAAAAGCCCGGATGCGGCTTAGGGTGTGATAGGCGGATCATCCTTCTACCGGTAGTAAATTGCAAGATGTATGGACTGATCATCCATTACAGCCCAGCGGATAAGAATCCCCTGAATATAGTCCATCAGCAGTGTAATTAATACCACATACGGGTATTAATTGCAGTATGAATATTATATCCTTACTAAGTTTTTGCGGGTAAATTTCAGTATGATGAGAAAATTATGGGGAGTCTTTTCTCGAAGAAGTTTGTAGTATATATATATGAGTAATATCCAAAGTGGGAGAGTTTAAGGGTTCAGTTGTTTATTGTTAATCAAAAGAGGAATATATTTTCGAAATGATTTTGATAGTACATTGTTGAAGTACAATTCATATCTTTGAGTATAAATATATATATATATATATATATATATATATATATATATATAGGGTCTTGTTCTAATAGAAACTAAATTAGAATAGAAACTAGAAACTAAACATAAATTAAATATTTCAAACTAATCTAATGACCAAATTAGGGGTACCCCAATACAAAAAGTTCATAATATTCTTGGCTCCATCCAGCAAAAAAAAAAATAAAAAAAATTACTGTTCACTGCTGACGTGGCAGTGACGTCAGCGTGAACAGTATTTTTTTTTTTTTTTTTTTTTGCTGGATGGAGCCAATAATTTTAAACACTTTTTGTGAAGGTGCCCCTGGCGGGGCCATTAGAATGAATGAAATATAATTTATTTAGTGTTGGTTTCTAGTTTCTATTCTAAGATTGGTTTCTATTTGACCACTAGCCTATATATATATATGATTCTGGTGTATAAAACTTGCTGGCCATTCTTTGGCTCATTCTTGCTATTTAAATATTATTAAACAGCGACGATCAGAGCTGGCACTAGTACGGCGAACTGTGATAAGAGGAAAGGTCCTGCAACGAACGTAGCATGCTAGAAGAAAGATTCCGGATATGAGAATAAGGTGGAAGAAATATTATGAATTATATTGTGATATATGGGATTAACTGTTAAGTATCGTAATAGCTCTAGTGCTTTGAAGTTGTAATAAAATTCTGGAGGATACTCTGATGTGTAAACACTTTTGGATTAGTAAGTTCTTGTTCTAAGACTATAACCTGTGGAGTAGATTATGGAGTGTATTATGAATATTTTGTAGATTATATTGTGAGCAGGTGATTGAATTTTCCGCAAAGGTATGTAACTGTATGGTTAAGGATGTGACGACCCGGATTCCTGGTAAGGGATCAGGGGGCGTTACATCGGTGGTAGAGCGGAAGAGAGAGAGAGAGAGCGGCGGTGTTAGTTTAATTGAATCAGATGAAGAGATGAATTAGATATGTATATGTTTGTATATATATTTCTATATTACTCAGTTACTATTTAATTAAGGACTATAATACCCCTGCCAAACTAACTCCGTTTAGGCCAAAGATGACGAAAGTCATTTAAATGTTTAAAAAAACAATTTTGAGCCATCATACTTCAAGATTTAAAACATTGGTCATCAAAGTGCCAAACATTAATTTTACTGGCCACCATGGTGCAATTTACTCTAATAATAATAATAATAATAATAATAATAATAATATATGTTGTCCGTGATAATTTTAGAATACGTGAATTATTCCTTTGAGATAAGTTGGTCATTAATATTGTTCATCAATAAATCATTGTAATATTATTGTTTCACTATATTGTTCACTTGCTGAGCGTTGTTGGCTCACTCTTGCTTTGTAATATATGTAGTCCGTGATAATTTTGGAAAACGTGAATTATTCCTTTAAGATAAGTTGGTCATTGATATTGTTCATCAATTAATCATTGTAATATTATTGTTTCACTATATTGTTCACTTGCTGAGCGTTGTTGGCTCACTCTTGCTTTGTTTTACCTTCCCTTTGAGTTAGGGTTAAGGAGTTGGAATACCTGCGCGTTATAATTCAAATAAGAGTGATGGTGCATTCTTTAAAGGTTAGTTATAGAGCCAGCACGGGCAAATACTAATTGGCTTGCGCTATGGTTTAAGCGGTATAAAGGTTTGTATTGGATTGGAGATAGTAGATGTAATAATTTGCATAATGTAGATTCGTGTTTCATACCATAACCTGGAATCGATCCTCGGTGAGGTATCGTTAGTGTATAAAAGTTTATTATTTAGGTATGTATAATTGTTATTGGTTGGGTGGCACCCAGTCCGGGATACCGGGTATGGGGTCGTTACATGTGTGCTAGACTCCAAGCTGATCCTAAGGAATCTCATTTAGTTGCTATTAAGAGGATTTTCAGATATCTTAAGGGAACACCAAACATTGGCATTTGGTACCCTAGAGATTCTGGTTTAGATCTAATTGGCTATCAGATGCAGATTATGTAGGTTGGAAAATTGATAGGAAAAGTACGTACTATAGGTACCTATCAATTCTTAGGGAATAAGCTGGTATCATGGTTTAGTAAGAAGCAGAATTCAGTTTCCACTTCTACCGCAGAAGTTGAGTACATTGCAGCTGGAAGTTGTTGTGCACAAATTTTATGGATGAAAAACCAACTGCTTGACTATGGTTTGAGAGTTGAAAGAATCACAATTTTTTGTGATAATACTAGTGCTATTGCCATATCTGAGAATCCAGTGCAACACTCAAGGACCAAGCACATAGACATCAGATACCATTTCATCAGAGAACATATGATGGAAGGTACAATGGAACTTCATTTTGTTCCAAGTGAGAAACAACTTGTTGATATCTTTACCAAGCCACTTGATGAATCAACATTTCCAAGGTTGGTAAGTGAGCTAGGTATGCTGAATTTTTCCTAAGCTATTCTAGATATTTATTAGTTATATCACAGCTAGGAGTACGTTGAACTTTTCCTATTAAAAGAGTAAGAATTTTGTCTAAGTCAAAATTTACATGTCAACGAATATCTTTAGTTGTTGATGCTTCAACATATATCTAGATTTTATGCTTCGACGAATAACAAGTTACCTTTGACTGTATTAGTACAATAATGCATGTCAACGAATATCTTGTACTTTACGGGTTTATCCTATTATCCTTTGGGTATTTTGAATTTACTTTTTAACCGTTGATTCAGTCGTCATCGTATACATACACCTTTTGTATGTATATAGCTGGCACGGTTATCCTTTACTTTTCTACCCACGACTCTAACCAGTTTCTTTATTCACAAATAGAGTAATTTTCTTTATTTGATAACTGATTTTACTCAATTATTTGAGAGTAAGTATAAAACCCATCTCAATTACTCTATTCTCTTTTAACTTATGCTTAAATTCACCAAGGCAAAACTTCTTCTCTCTATCTCTCAAGAACTCAAAACCCCTTTTCTAGTTTTCAGTCTCTTTCAGATATAATGGCTCCTATTGTTAAGATGAAGTCTGGAAACGGGTTCACCTATGAGAAGAATAATTTTGCTGCCTTCGTGGATAAGGAACACTCGCCAGTGCAGTATCATAAAATGATGGAGTTCATCAAGAAATGTAAACTGGAATATGCCATGACTGAAACTCCACTGCTATATCATGAAGTTGTGGAAGAAGTTTGGACATCAGCCGAATGTAGAGCTGTAATTCGAGCCGAGTGGCTCACGAGCTGACTCGGCTCGTTTAGTTAAACGAGTCGAGCTCGGGTAAAGGTTTTGGCTCGTTTAATTAAACGAGCCGACTCGACTCGACTCGTGAAATTAAACGAGCCGAGTTCGGGTAGAGTTTTAGGCTCGATTAAGTGTAAAATTAAACGAGTTGGCTCGCCCGACTCGTTAAAACCGGCTCGTTTAGCTAAACGAGTCGAGTTCGGGCAGAGGTTTTGGCTCGATTAGTTAAACGAGCCGGCTCGGCTCGATTAATCCTAGCTCGTTTAATGTTCGGCTCGAAACTCGGCTCGCCCGGTCCGAATTACAGCCCTAGCCGAATTCGACTCTTCAGATAACACCATTACCTTTTCTCTCAAAGGTAAGGAGTATGTTTTTAATTCTGATGTTGTGACTGCTTGTCTCAAACTACTTGAGGATAATTGTACTTCTATGCCTACTGATGATGATTTAGTTGCCATGCTTAACACTATAGGTTATGCTCTAGTTGTAACGCCCCGACTTCCCAATACTAAAAATATAATTTTTATAATAAAATAGACTTTGATACAGGGAAATTTTATAAAAATTCTGCATGAAGTATTCGTAAATCAGACCATCCACCTGTAATTCAACCCAAACCAAATTCCAATTTAACAAATACAATTAAAACTTAATACACCAACGATTCCTCACCGAGGATCGATTTCAGGTTATGGTATGAAACAAGAATCTAAATTAAACAAATTAATACAACTTCTATCTCTGCTCTAATACAAATTACTATACCATCTAATTCGTAACTCAATCCCAATCTGTGCTTACCCGCTCTAGCTCCGAAATCTGTCCTGGATAGAATGCCTCATCCCTCTCATTCACGGGGATAAATGTAGTAGATCATCCTTAAACCTAACTGCAAAGGGTTAGGTAAAACGAAGAAAGAGTGAGCCAAAGAATGCTCAGCAAGTTAATAATATAGTGAAACAACAATATCTCGATAATTCATTGATGAACAATATCAATGATCAGTTAATCTCAAGGAAAGAATTCAATTTCCATCTTAGGATAAACTTTCCAGTTTCATCAAATCATAAATTTCGTGAAAACATTCCTTTTCTTAAAACCATTCCATTATTAAATATACTTTCCATAAAACCCTTTTTAAAATCATTTAAGTTGATTGGAGTTTTTTCACGACTACGGACAATACGGGTGATCAGCCACGTAACGTCCCCAGCCCGGACACTCGGTCCGTCTGGACATAAATTGGGTTCCCAATTAGGCAACACATTTGCCTATAAGGTGCTGGACTGGTCCCACCAGAACTACAGCACAAAATAAAACATGCTGGACCGGCGTCACCCGGCCTCTTACGCGGCTCCAATCTGAAGGAATCCGTAGAAAACATTTTGACGGAATCCCCCACAGTAAAATCTTTTAAACCTTTAAAACATTTCACTTTTAAGTCCTTTATACTCACTGATAACAGATCAGCCCAGTATAAGGAATTTTAAAAAATGTCTTTAATTAATTTACTCATTTTCATTTTCAATTATAAAAGACTGAGGTTTAGGGAAGCAATTGATATGCAGAATCATGAACAACAGCAATAAGGTTAAGTTTCAAGGGAAACATGTAATATAAGGATTCATAAACGACAAAGCAATAAGATTAAACTAAGCATGTTATGATACGACAAAGCAGAATCATATAACAACAAGGAAACATAAATCCAGTAAGGAACAGATCAATTATTCAGGGTCTAGAATTGAACAACAGTTTATAAGGAAAATCATGAAATAAAGGAATCTGAAGTTCAACCGTAAATTAGAGTAACTGCACAAGGTTTGACCATTCATTTAAAAGGTTACCAATTAATAAAATTTTCATGGCAAAATTCGAACTTACATGAAAGATTTGAATAATTTAAAACGAAGATTTAAGAAATTCTCAATTACCCAAGGTCTCACACTCTTGTCAGCTAAGCACTCATAGGCTTCAGCTGCCAAACCGGCATGACAATAATGAGTCTAAATAATTAAGAAGATCTCAATTCATTCTTGGCTTTAACCGTCACTGAGCAACACATGCCTCAACAGCAGTATAAACCTCGAATTAGTTTACATGAATTTGAAAGAAAACATACTTTGAAAAATATTAGTAAAGACGAGGAATATTGAAATAAATTAATTTTAAAAGAATTCAACACCTGAACAATAGGTGAGGAACATAAACAATGACAGAATAAATTGAGAATGAGTGTTTGTAAATTAATAGAAAAAGAATGTCACTGGAAATAATAATAATAAAGGGTATAGACACTAGCAAAATGGTTTGAAAGGAATATCTCATAATTAACAGAACAGGTTCACATTATTTAGAATAAAAATGAAGAGTATAACTACTTAAAAGAAGGGATATCGAAAGAACAAATCATTAACACAAAAAGTTTCAGATCACTTGAACAATAAATGGGGGATAGTAAACTTGCCTCAATACACAGGGTTTCTATTTCCAATACTTTAACTCCTCATCACTTTACATCCGTCTCTACTTGACCTTTCTTCGATCACACATTCCATTTTCCCTTTATCACTTGTCAATCCCGATAATTCTTTCCTTCCTCTACATTCCATTTCCACATGCTCTGGCTCTTAGTTGGCCTCCTATGCGTACCTATATACAGGTAATGTACTATTTTAGTACGCGTATAACCTTGATTGTCTATCCCTATTATACCCAACCGCTACCTATAACGCATTACAACTTAACACATAAATCTTTACTCCGCACAACCATTCACGTTGCACATATAACTTGAATCCTACATATAATTAATTAAGATCCCATAAGCATATAACACGTTTAACAATGTCAATACTTAAAATAGACCACCACTTTACATCATTAATCTCAATTTAAACAAAAATGCTAACATAATATAGCCTTTTAACATATTTGACAATTCCAATGTATATCAAAATTTACATTTAACTCGCAAAAATCATAATTAGCAGCATGATCTAATACGTTAACACATAACACGTTTTATATAAACCACTTAATAACCGTTTAAACATGCCCTTGGTACCTCACGACATAAGCATACTGATAAGTGGATTTTATATCCACTTGGAGCGTTCCATATCGGCTTAAATTGATTAACTTGGCCTCAAGTTTGTGGTAGTTTTGATGTGTTTTTGTTTAGTTGTGCAGATTCGTGATTCCGTCGTTTAGGGTTGATTGTTTTCGTCATTGTTGGAGTGGAATTCAAGTATAGGAATAATGAATGGAGACTTGCGTGGATTTACCATAATGATTTGAAGACTAGAGAATTGATGACGGAAGTTGGTGCAAAAAGAACGGAAGAAAAAGACGAAGAAACGGAGCAGAAAATGGTGAATCGACAGCAACTGGCGCGCAGGCAGCGCCCGAGACGTGCAGGCTACGCCTGCGTCTCCTGCCCATCACGCAGGTAGCGCGTGTGGCGCGCAGGCAACACGCGCGCGGTGTTGAAAAATTACAATTTTGCCCTTTTTACTATTTTGGCCATATCTTGAGTTCTATATAAGTCCATTTTGGACGATCTTACTGTCCACGCGAAGCTAACGAGATTCTCTACCATTCTAAAGTGGTAGAGAATGTACCCACAAAATCCATCTAACTAAACAATGCAATGCATGAATGCAACTAAATAAAAATGCAACGATCCCCTTCAAACTAACCAAAACCAACTAGCAAGCAAATATCTCAAAGAATGCAACTAAATCCAAATAGAACTCGACTAAGTCCCCGTATACTAACAATACATGAACAGAAACGTACGTGTGTGCGATTCTCATCAGAAATACTCCCAAAACTAGATCAAAATCATACCTATTCTTCACCAAGACAATCACAGGTTTATAAATAGAGTAGACTGTAGACACTTCATAACTTCGAAACACCTCTATCCTCATCTGAGTTAGCCAGAAACCATGCTTTATTACTAAGCAACAACTACGACACATAATAAACAAACATGCTTATTTAACCGTGCAATGGATGAGACCCCAAAAAGCTGATACAATAATACCCATGTAGCGAGTGTTAGGTTAGCAATCCCAAACCACAAGGGCTTTAGGTTACTAGGACTAAGTCCCCTCACACTTAATTGCTCGAGTATTAAAGAGCTCACCCTGGTTAATTCTGCATTAAACAATTAAACTATTGACTTTTTTTTTCTTTTTCTTTTTTTTTCATGCAATCTGGAATGAGAATTCCCATTTCCAACCCTAGACTACTCATATAAATATGATCCGGCTACTAGCCATTTGACACCTAGCCAACAACTAGCATGAAATTCATGTTTTCCCCCAAACTTAGACTTTAGTGCTCCTACGCCATCAAGGGAATAACGAAAATTCTAAATATAATCAAGTGATTAAATCTCAAAACAACCAAACAAGCATGACCTCAACCTAGCCCAAAAGCAAATAATGAGACTGTGTAAAAGTTTTGTTCTAAAGCATGCAAGTCAATTCCTAGGAACTATAAATCAACCCTCTATTCATCATTACCACACTCAATAAGACATCTACCTACCAATCAGAATTAGCTCATTCTAAGGGATCATGAAAAAAAATGCATGCCATGCAAATGCAAATGCAACTAAATGAACTCACATGGTAAAACAAAACAAAAATAACAGAATGTCCTACTTGAAACAAACATGCAAAAATACGAACAAACATGAATGAATTGTTGGGTATATTTCACTAAACAACGCAACAATGAGGCAGTGATATATATATATATATTGAAACAAGAACAGGCAATAACCAATTAACAAAACAAATCACGAAGGTAAAACAATATAATCAGAGACTAACATATAATAAGAAAAGAAGAGAACTTATCTCTCACAGTAGCATTATCAAAGGCAACAAGAGAGAAACAAATCAGCTGAGTCACCAAGCCCTTCGAGAAAACTTGGCTGTTCTTGAAGAGAATATTGCCCCACTTACGTTGTGATTGGGTTCCAGCAATATCACTTCCAGGATAAAACAGCACCGATCAATGGGTTCACAAATACTCCAGTGATCAACAGCGACCAGCACCTCAGTTCGCCTGAGAATTATGTATATAATCTGTATGTGTCGAGAGAGAACAGAGAAGAAAGAAAGAGATAGAGTTTCTATCCTTAGGACGTATCTCTACCATATACGTTTATTCTATTCTGTATTGTATATAATACCAAAAATAAACATAACTGATACTCCATAAAAGGAAAGTAAATATTCTGATTTAATTTCATTACCTGCATCAGGATTTATTTTCAGTTACATAAGCATCATGATTTGGTCATCAGTAATATCAGGATTTGGTGTCCATCAGGATCAGGATTCAGTGCTTGTCAGGAACTGATATCCATCAGTATATTATCACAACAACAGTTCCAAGGTATTGGAAACTTGCCTGGCAATCCTGTAGGGGTAGTGTGCCTCGTGTCAATCCGGTGATCTATACATAGTCACAATAACCGAGGTCAATCAATTAACACTTTTTAAAAGGCTAAGTATAACTTAACTTAAGTCGAAACACGTTTTCGAGTTATCTCGTTAAACACCCTTTAGTGCAATTCTCTTTATTATCGCTATGCCCCGTCATTCGTTTGCTACTAAGACACGTCGTCATACTTACACTTTGTATATACTTAAGTCGTATAAATTCTAAGCTCGGTCGTTTACGAATCAAGATTATACCTCGAGTTTTATCGCCCGTTTTCTAAGTTATAACCAAAGTCATACTTTTAAGGGGTTCGTTCGCGTTTAACCTCGATTCGAACATTTTTATAAAATCGAAAAACGATCCGTTCGACATGTGGTTTTCTCTCACACCTTCCTTTTTACCTCTAATATTTAATTATCAAGGTTCGTCACTGATTTCATAGTATTAAAGAAATCCAATTTCAGTTACGAACTTTCGTTTACGGTTTCGAACTACTTTTACGAATTTAATCATAACTCCTAAACCATAAATCCATTTCACACGATCTTTATATCAAAATGAAGCTTATACCATAATCTATCTTGTATTAGTATAATATGAAACTGGACAGTGAGTTAAGGCTACTGTCAAACACGGTTTCTTAAGGTTTAACGAAAATCGGGCATTACGACTGCTATAAATCGAACATTCCAAAAATCGTAACATCAATACCAAGCCACACGGGGCATCCATACAACTCATATACCTGATTATCAACTTAACAAGTCCAGAAGTTCATCACTTATTCATCATATGTATCATATTGCTTCATCACTAAATTACTAGCAAACCATGCTTATAATCATCATCATAACCTTAACTACACTAAACTATCAAGAACACGCTTAAATCTTCAAAACAAAAGCTAGGGTTTTGATGAGATATACCTTCCTTGGTGAGTACTAGAGCCTTACTAAGCCTTGATCTAGTCCTTAGAACTCCTTACAACCTTAAACTAGCAAGAATCATCAAGAACATAGTTAGTGATTTTTTGGATCTACTATAACCCAGTTGAAAGATCATGAAAAACGAGGGCCTTACCGAGGTTTTATGGACGAGGCTTCTAAAGGAGAGTTGTAGAGAATCTGACCCTCTTTCCAAAAAGCTAAATAACACCAAATTACATTGAGTAATGAAGGAGATATGGCCGTTTGAAAATCAGTACAGAAGCTATCAAGGATTCTGGGCAGGTTGGTTCTTCAACTTGGGGAGGAGATTTGACTAGGCTATACTCATTATCTAGACATAAAATTTTGAGCAAATGTGATCCATACTATGAGGGAGCTGTGGTTAAAATTTGGTGATTTTGTCATGGATAGAAATGGAGATATGAATTTTCTTTGTGTGGTGTTTATGCTAGGCAGTTTGTGGAGAAAGGAGAGAAATGGAGTTGTTTGCTTTGTTTTGCTCTCATCCTTGAATTATTGGTGATAATATCTCATAAAGTGGCTGTGTTGATCTCCTTGGTTCTTGTGCTAGGTGTGTTGAAGAAGCTTGGTTGATATTTGTTGTGTTTTTGAATTGATTTAAGTGTTTTAACCACTTAAATCCTAAATTGTTTTGATTTAATCTTCGATTAAATCATTCCATCCAATTGATATAATCCTCTTCATGATCGTGTAGAATATTTAATCTTGTTATAAACCCAATCCAAAATCCATAATTCGTTCGCTTAATCGCTTAATCTCGTTGTAAAATTTCAACGGTTTCTAGAACGTTCGTTTCAGTGTCTCAGTGGTTTTCGTTCTAAATTCTCAATCAAATATAAGAAAATTCTAAAATATTAAATCCTCAAATTTAATATCTCATTTCTTGAATATAATAATATATAATTCGCTGTCGGGTCAAATATTACACCAAAATAGAATTTGGAATTTCTGAATTTCGATCGTCTTTACATACACTTATTTACTCCGTGGATCACTAATATGACTTCGAAATATCCATACCATGTCCCATACATAGGTGACATGAAAAATTTTCTCATTCCTCGAAAATCACTATTCATCCAGAAAAACACTATTCACTACTTTTTCTATTTTTACCCCTTGTACTTAGAAAATGATCTTGTGCTTTCTCGAGCATACCTTATCCCTTTGGCGGAGTTCTCGGGTTAATACCAGAATCGATTTGGATGACATGAGAATATTCCTATCTTAAGATACCATCGTTATCTCTCTGGGAGATAGATTATTCTTATCTATGCTGTCAACCAATTGCATTGTTCATGGTACATAAACATTGGAATCCTCATTTAATAAAATTATTCAATCATTAAACCATTGATACATCGTAGTCATAACCACTATTCAGTTATACACTAGTACATAATAAAAGTTTTAATTCCTACCAAAAATCTGGGTTCTTACAGTTACAGTACCTTTTAGGTTTACAGGGGATAGACTCCAGATACGTAAGTATCAATCTATGTAGTTAAAGGTACAACCAATTCACCCTTACAACTTGTTATTACCACATTGAATACACTTTCGAGGGATCTCCTCTCATGTGTATTGGGTTTCCGCTGTAGATGAATTATTATGGGCTATCAGTCCCATCCCCAACCTAGACTTAAGGACTACAGCATGCTCAAGCCCTTTAGTCAAAGGATCAGCTAGGTTTCCTTGAGTTCCAATAAACTCAACAGCTATGATCCTTTCAGACATTAAACCCCTTATCGACTTCAATCTAACTTGGATATGTCTCTTTGTTTTCACATTATACTTCTTGCTGTTAATCTTGTCGATAGTTGTATGGCTATCATAATGAACAGCAAAAGCAGGAAGTGGACGACTTACTACAGATAACATTGACATAAGTTCATGTAACCATTCAGCCTCAGTCCCCGTGGCATCTAATGCACACAACTCAGCCTCAAAGGTAGACCGAGTTATAATAGTCTGTCTAGAAGACTTCCAAGACACTGCTCCACCCGCTAGGGTAAACAGGTATCCAGTCACTCCATTGGAACCAGACTTCTTAGCTATCCAACTTGCATCACTATATCCCTCTAGCACTCCAGGAAACCTCCTGTAATGAAAACCAAGATATATGGTGCCTTTTAGATATCTAAGCACTCTATCAAGAGCATCCCAATGAGTCTTGTTTGGACAGCTTGTATATCTTGCTAACTTAGACACTGAATATGAAATATCCGGCCTAGTACCATTAGCAAGATACTGCAAACTCCCAATAATCTGAGAATACCTTAACTGAGACACAGGTACTCCTGTACTATTCTTGACAAGGGCAATTTTAGGATCATACGGAGTACTTGCGATTCTACAATTTTAATAACCATACTTCTCAAGTATAGATTTCTCTATATAAAGAGATTGTGACAAGGTTATTCCATTAGTTGACTGAGTCAACTTGATACCAAGAATCACACTAGCCTCTCCCATATCCTTCATTTCAAAATGCCTTTTCAAGAACCTTTTTGTCTCGTTAATAATCTCAATATTGGTTCCAAACAACAAAATGTCATCCACATATAGGCACACAATAATACATTCATTTCCTTTAACCATGTAATAGACACACTTGTCACTTTCATTAACTATAAATTCTGATTCTAAAACAGTTTCATCAAACTTTTTATGCCAGTCTCTTAGAGCTTGTTTTAAGCCATATATAGACTTGACTAACTTACATACTTTCCTTTCATTACCAGAGGCAACAAATCCCTCAAGCTGATCCATATAAATCTCTTCTTCAAGTTCACCATAAAGAAAAGCTGTCTTTATATCCATTTGATGAATGATAAGACCATGTACAGAAGCCAATGCTATAAGCATTCGGATTGTTGTCATTCTAGCAACTGGAGAGTATGTGTCAAAGTAATCAATGCCTTCCTTTTGCTTAAAGCCCTTAGCTACCAGCCTAGCCTTATACTTATCTATTGAGCCATCCGGGTTCATCTTTCTTTTGAATACCCACTTACATCGTATAGTAGAACACCCAGGAGGTAGATCAACCAACTCCCATGTTCCGTTAGAAACAATAGAGTCAATTTCACTTTTTACAGCACCTTTCCAGTACCTAGATTCTGAAGAATCCATGGCCTGTCGAAAAGTTAAAGGTTCATCCTCGATATTGTAAGTGATAAAATCACTTCCAAAATCCTTGACTACCTTAGCACGCTTACTCCTTCTAGGTTCCTCTACTTCATCAGGAATAGAGCTACTATGAGGATCTGCCCCCACATTTGTCATCCTTTCCACATGATCAGGAATGGACCTCGATGTGTGAGTGGGTTCATCATCAGGAATACCCTGAGGTATACCAGTCTTCATAGGGAACACATCCTCAAAGAATGTTGCATTACAAAATTCAACTATAGTGTTAGCCACTATTCCGTCTATGTCAGATTTTAACACTAAAAATTTCATAGCCGTAGTGGTTTCAATATAGCCCAGAAAGATGCAATCAACAGTTTTCAGTCCTAGTTTCTTTCTCTTGTGTTCAGGGACAAGTACCTTTGCAAGGCACCCCCACACACGAAGATATTTTAAACTAGTCCTTTTCTCTGTCCATAATTCATAAGGTGTCTTGTCCATATGTTTCAGAGGAACTCTATTCAGAATATGGCAAGCCGTATTCAGAGCTTCCCCCACATGTACTTAGGCAACCCTGAATTAATGAACATACTATTGATCATATCCTTAAAGGTTCTGTTCTTTTGTTCTGCCACCCCATTAGACTCAGGTGTGTATGGTGGAGTTACCTCATGAACTATACCATTGCTCTTGCAAAATTCATTAAACGAGTTACTCGTATACTCACCACCTCTATCTGATCTCAAACGTTTAAGTACTTTACCAGTTTGTGTTTCAGATTCAGTTTTGAACATAATGAATTTATCTAGTGCTTCATCTTTATGTTTAAGCAAATAAACATAATAATATCTACTACAATCATCTATAAAGGTAATGAAATATCTATTATGTTCCTTAGTCAAAACACCATCAAATTCACATATGTCCGTGTGCACTAAATCTAACACATTTGAATCCCTAACCACATTATGAAAGGGTTTCCTAGTTTGTTTAGCAGTCACACATACTTGACATTTAGATTTCATATCAATGACATGTTTTGGAATCAACTCTAAGTTCATCATATTCTTCAGAGCACCAAAATTGACCAAGACGTGCGTGCCACAAATCAGATGATTCAACACAATTAACAGAAGGAGCAACATTATCATTAATAAAACTGCCCAAAATAGGCTCAACATTTATTAAAAATAATCCATCCGACAAGTAACCTTTGCCAAAAAATACACCAGTATGTGTAATAACTACTTTATTACATTTCAAAGAAACTTTAAAACCATTCTTAACTAAACAACCTCCACTTATTATATTTCTACGAATATCAGGAACATGATGCACTCTAGTGAGGGATAGAACACGCCCAGAAGCAAACTTCAGGTCCACGTTTCTTATTCCAAGTACTTGAGCTGCACTAGCATTCCCCATCGTCACCGTCATTCCATGAGTCTGTTGATAAGATACAAATAGAGTAATATCAGTACAAATATGTACATTAGCTCCAGTATCAATCAACCATTCATGAGACGAATAAGTAGAAAGAAGTACAGGGTTGTAGGTTACATACTCGTTGTCAGTTTCAGAAGCAATAGCCTCACTAACAACCATGTTAACCGTAGGCCCACCAGTGGTTCCAAGCACAGTGTTAGCTTGTGCTCCCACAATTGGTTTCTTAGCTTTCTTTACAGGACAGTCCTTGCTCCAATGACCAACCTGTCCACAAGACCAACATGGTTTGTTTGCCTTTGGTTTCTTAGCCTTGTTCTTGTCCTTAGACTTAGTGTTTTCCTTCTTAGTGACAGACTTTCTTTTCTGTCCTACAGTCACTACATTCACCTTCGAACTCCCAGCATGTTCAGTAGGCATCACATGTCCTTGCTTGGACTTGTGTTGCTCCTGCACAGAGATGTCCAACATCAGATTTGTCCAAGTGATCTCTCCTTTCTGTCTTTTCAGGGAGAGTGCAAACTCTTCCCAAGACTTAGGGAGCTTTTCAATCACAGACATAACCTGAAACTTTTCAGGAAGGTCCATACCAGACTCCTTCAAAGCATGCACCAACATCTCAAACTCATGTACCTGCTCAGTCATGGATTTAGTATCCACCAGTTTAAAGTCAAGGAACCTAACCACAGAATACTTTTCCAACCCTTGCGAGTCAGTATTATGTGTTTGGTCAAGCTTCTCCTATAAGAGCTTAGCAGCCCTAGCCACCCCATCCTTTTCCTCCCACATAGTATAAGCCTTAACAGTTTCAGCTTTCTCCTTATCCACAACTGGTTTCTCATACTGCACCACCGGCCATAGACCCTTTACCGTTAACCACAGTTTCATCTTTTTCTACCAACGAGAAAAACCAACACCCCCACCGAATTTATCAGGCATTCCTGACAAATCAATAGGCTGTGGGAAACGATACGTGGTCCAGTCGATGGTAGGTGCAGTAACACCAGACCCAGAGCTAGTCTCAACAACAGGAGTTTCAGTTTCGTTAACCATCTTGTTAATTAACAATATATAACACAAATATTCTCTTCAAGATTGTTGGGTATATTTCACTAAACAACGCAACAATGAGGTAGTGATATATATATATATTGAAACAAGAACATGCAATAACCAATTAACAAAACAAATCACGAAGGTAAAACAATATAATCAGAGACTAACATATAACAAGAAAAGAAGAGAACTTATCTCTCACAGTAGCTTTATCAAAGGCAACAAGAGAGAAACAAATCAACTGAGTCACCAAGCCCTTCGAGAAGACTTGGCTGTTCTTGAAGAGAATATTGCCCCACTTATGTTGTGATTGGGTTCCAGCAATATCACTTTCAGGATAAAACAACACCGATCAATGGGTTCACAAGTACTCCAGTGATCAACATCGACCAACACCTCAGTTCGCCTGAGAATTATGTATATAATCTGTATGTATCGAGAGAGAACAGAGAAGAAAGAAAGAGATAGAGTTTCTATCCTTAGGACGTATCTCTACCATATACGTTTATTCTATTCTGTATTGTATATAATACCAAAAATAAACGTAACTGATACTCCATAAAAGGAAAGTAAATATTCTGATTTAATTTCATTAACTGCATCAGGATTTATTTTCAGTTACATAAGCATCAGGATTTGGTCATCAATAATATCAGGATTTGGTGTCCATCAGGATCAGGATTCAGTGCTTGTCAGGAACTGATATCCATCAGGATTTATGTAATAACCCTAAACTTTAGAAAGGCTGCAGTGCCCAAAGGAATAGTGATTTTGAGGAATTAGGAAAATGATATGTAGGTACCCCATAATTGAAACAGAAAATGAATAAATGGAAACCATATTAGTAATGTACTATGAAAATAAGTGACTCGAAATGACGATGGATTTCAGAAATTCCTGAATATGGATTTTTGAGGATTTTGGTTTCAAATGAGCTTCTATTGGATATTAAGGAGCATGGAAATATTAAAATAATTACATATTGAGGAATTGGTGGATTAGTATAAACTAAAGGATTATTAAGTTAAGGAAATACCAAAGGAAGTTGGATTGTTAAATGATTTCAGAACCATTGAGATAATGAGGGATATTCGAAACGAATCACAATTAGACGAGTATGGAAACCAAACAACCAAGATTAGTAATATAACAAGGATACATACCACATTATTAATTACCAAAAGTATTAGCATAATACTTAGAAAAACAAGAAAAAGAGATTGTGAGATCATTAGAATGACATCACATTCCACTAACTTGTTTTAAGGGTAGATTAGTCATTTTAGCATGGTTTTACACACAAAATATCTCCAAGCTTCCACCATACTCTAGAATTCTCAAGAATTAAGCAAGATAAGATCAAAACAAAACAAGAGAAATCCATGATTCTCCATTTCTCTCAAACAGTCCAGCAGGAACAGGAAGGAGAATAAAAATCATATCTCCATTTCTATCCATGATAAAATCACAAAATTTGAACCACAACCTCTCCACTCCATGGGCATTATTTGCTCCAAATTTCATGACAATCCAAGTAGTATAGCCTAGTCAAATTCATGCTCAAAGTGGGAGAACCAAACCTGTCCAGTTTCTGTCCAGCGGAAAAAGAGGGCTCAAAACCATAGCTAGGAAGCTTTGTTTTTGGTGATCTATATCTCAAATCAAAGCTTATACAGAGGCCAAGATGTGGTAAAAATTTGAGAGCCAAACTCTTATTTTCAATTTTCTATAATTTTTACAAAGTGATGGATGAATAGTAACTTATATGGATTTCATGTTTTGTTTTGAAAGATTAAGGTGTGTTAAGGTTGTATCAAGGTGTACTAAGGACTACAAGCATATATTAAGAGTAGTAAAGCTTCAAGGAAGGTATAATCTCTTCACCCTCTTGAGTTTATGATGAATATTGGTGGTATTAGTGGTTAAGTGGTTATAAGTGATGAAATCATGATTATATATGTGTTTAAAAGTGTTTTTATTGTATATGAAAGGAGTATGTGCTTGTAACCATGGTTGGTAAGATGAACACATGGTGTAGGTGATGGTGTATAAGGTGGATGATTGATTTGGAGGAGTTGGATTTTGGAAAGTATGAAAATATAGCCGTTATAATGCCCGATTTTCGTTAAACCAAATAGATGCCCTATTTTTGGCACTCATAGTCACACGGTAGGTTCCTGTCCAGTGCACCAACTGAACATGAAAGGCTAGAGCTTGGTTCATAGTTTTGTTTTGATATAAGATGCGTTAAAATCTGATGAACGGTTTAGGAGAAAAGTCAGTTTTAGTGAAAGACGTTCGAAAACCGAGAAAATGTAATTGTGTCAACTTTGAGGCTATAATTACCATACCTATACATTTTTAAAAGTCACGAAATTTTGGGATATGGTATTAGTGTGGTCATAGCACCATTACCAATTAACCTTACATTAAAATTCGAAATCTATAATTTATAAGAATTTTTACAATCAAGTGTGGTTATTAAGGGAAATGGTGGAATACCCTAAAAATTTAATTGAGTTTAAAAAGGGTTAAGTTATTGGAACTTTTGGTGCGTAAAAGTTATGTCAAACATATGTTATGAGTCAAGGGTGTTATTGTATAAGGATTAGGTGATTAAGAGGGATATATATATATATACTAACGGTGATCCTTTCGTTTCTATAGAGGCGGGAGACGAACTCAGGATCATAACTTCAGGACACAGAGATCGAGGCAAGATTTCTTCTATCTTTACTTTGAAAAATTATTTATCTTCAAGGAAAGATGATTTCATGGAATATATATATGTGATTCTATAATTACTATATTGTTAAGGATATTACTTTCCTGATTTTGGGAATTTAAGGGAGATGTATATGAATATGAGTATGGATATAGATTAAAGGGAGCAAGATTTCTTTTATCCTTATTTTGATAAACTGTTTATGTTTAAAGAAAAGTGATTTTTCTAGATAATATATGAATCTTATATCATTATATGGTTAGGGATATATTCCCTGTTTGTTGAGATTATTTAATATGGATAATGGATTATGGATATGGATTATGGGTATGGATTATGGATATGGATTATGGATATAGATATGGATATGGATTATGGATATGAATATGAGTAGAGCGAATATACTTTATGGTTTAAAGAGATATGAAAGAATGGTATCAGTTGTTATCTAGAGTTATATGTTTACAATATTATGTTAAAAATATTCTTTTTTTTAATAGTTGTGATTTAATAAATAATATTTGATTATTATTTAATACTTTTAAAATAGATGGAATATTTTATGTATATAAGAGCGTATTTGATTTCATTGAATACAGAGGAGATGTCTGAGTCATAATCAAAGTATTATGACATATATATTTTTAAAGGTGATGATAATTGGAAATGGAAATGTGAATGGAAATGTAAATGGAAATGTGAATGGAAATGGAAACGGAAAAATGGAAAATGTGAAATGGTGTTTTATAAATGGAATAATGATTTGACAAAAAGGGGGATTGCAACAGAAAGCGTAAGAGGCTGTGTGCGGCACAGTCAAGCAACCATCATGTTATGAGGATGTAGTGGAGAACCTTCCTCATTATTTTATTTTCGGCCCATGTGTTGCCGATGGAGGATGTAGTGGAGAACCTTCCTCCAGGAGTATGTAGTGGAGAACCTTCCTCCAGGGATGTTTAACATTCCTTCTACTAGTAGTAAACAAGGAGCAGGTACGTAGGCGACTGATCATCGTCCTAACGTATCTAGCGCTAGCGGATATCCCCAAAACTTTAAAAGAAAGAATTGATAATGGTTTTCAGATTGATATACTGAAAAAGGGAAAATGGTATGAAAGTATGGAATTACTTTATGGACAAAAGGGAAACTGATTTTATATTATTTTTATATATGATTGTTGTATAAAAAGGAAATGAAAAGATTATATTGAAAGATTTTACTCAAATATTATATTATCTGGGATATTATACTGAGATGAAGTATAGATTATTATAGATTATTATTTTGTTTAGAAGAGAAACTGATATTATATTATTCTATATGTCTTTTTCTTATAAACGAAAATGAAAGGTTATGTGGAGTAATTAAGGATAAATTTTTCTCTTGAATTATTATAGTGAATTTTCAGTTTATTTAAATATATATATTTTCCTTTGATACTAGTTTACAAACTTTATCTTGTTGAGCTATTATAGCTCACTCTTGCTACTTATGTATATAACAGCTAGGTATGCCGATACTCCGTACCACGCCCCGCAAGAGGGTAAGGGAAAGACGACCTTTTGAGAGCACGCTGGCACCGATTCCTGAGGTAGCGTAGAGGCAGACGGGTCCTGATAGCCTTATGTATAATTAAGTGTGTAAGCATGTAATAAACTTTTGATTGTTGAATTGCTTCATGTCGAAGTATTATTCAACAATGTATTTAAGTATGATCCTGGTTTGTAATAACTCCTTTAAACTCTAAACTTTTAATATTGTGGATGTTGTTCTCTGAGCATATGACTGGTGTGTGTTAATACTATTAAGTGTGGGGTCTATTGTGTGAGTTTTATTATGCATTTATATTCCAGCTGCAAAGAGAAGAATATTAGTAAATGGAAATTGGTCCGTGACGACCTGGATTCCTGACCCCGGATTTGGGGCTGTCACAATTTAGCCCATCAGTATCTGATGTCTGACCAAGTCCATCAGGATTTACTCCAAGTACTGATCCAAATTTCCATCAGGATTTAATCCAAATACTGATCCAATTTCCAGTATTGTTGTAACAGATAAATCTGAACCCTGTCAAAATAAATCAATATCTAATTTAAAATTAGTTGCACATCATGGGCATGAAAACTTCCTCATGGGCATGAAACATTTCTGACCAACCAAGTTATCTATGGATTCTACTAAGAAAATGTCTTAGATACAAACATGAAAGTTTAAGTCCTCATTACAAGGAACAACCTTCACTTGTTAGTTTCCGGAAATTTCATCAAGTACATATTATCAATATGTCTCAAACTTTCCATTTTCTAACATGAATTACTACTAATATGCATCATATGATATCTACATGAACATAATGACACACAAATAACTACTACATACTACTTATCCTCAAACCACAAAAACTTGTTTGCACTAAATCACGCAAGCGTACGTGGTCACAAGTAATATAAGAATAAGTCAAGTTCGTTCCCACAGAGATCTGGTTATGGTTTTAATTCAGTAGATGTACATATGCAACAATGTATGATTATTATTTACTGCTAAGACAATTAACAAATTATGTTTTAAATAACTAAAATTAACTAAATAAAACAAATAAACAATCTAAGAATTAATTATCTAATGAGAATTAAAATCGAATTACTTCTACAAGAGTAAACATGGAATCCTAACTTCATTAAATACTTCGCTTAGAGTTGATGCCTTTAATCAATGCATGTGATGGTTATGATATCTGATCAGACAACACGAAACAAGTACACACTACCTCTCAGCATACGAATACCAAACTAAACATACATCCACAAAAGAGATAGAAGATGAATAGACACCAATTATGCTTAGACCCTATATCTCTATAAGATTTGAAAACATAACGGTTGAAGGACAAGTTGTCTATTAAGATCACATAGGGCAGCATACTATCTCTATTTACGCTACAAATCATGATGTTAAAACATCAACCTATCCTATGCTAGCATGGCAAGTTCTAAATCTCAAGATCCACTCTCGTTTCACAAGAGATTAACAAATTAGATGTTCGCGACGCATCTAAACACATGAAGCATAACCTTACGAGGATATCAAGAATTCACCACACATAAATCTATAAAGCAATCAAACTACTAAGCTACATAGATAACTTCGTTAGAATCCCATGACAATGATTAGTTCATAATCGAACCGCTCGTCATCATGGGATCTGATGAAACCATGATAAAAATAAAGTATGAAAAGATACAAATAAACCTAAGTAATTGATATGTAATGGTGATACAAATTACAATGGTAAGATGTGTTTAAATAGGCTTTAGAAGTCTTGCCCAGCAAGAAATTACCCTCTATTACAATTAGAATTCGATTAAGGTACCAAAAACTGCCCAAAATACAATTAGAATTAGAAAAAGGGCAAAGCTGGAATTTCCTGCTCCCATCAGTCTGTTTGTCGCGCTGCCTACGCCCACCACGCGCAGCCTGCCCATGGAAGACCTATCCAAGGCTGTAGAAAATCTCCCATGCTTCGCGTGGACAGTAAGATCGCTGAAAATGGACTTGTAGAACTCAAGATATGGCCAAAATAGTAAAAAGGGCAAAATTGTAATTTTACAGCACCGCGCGTGTGCAGCCTGCGCGCCCCACGCGCTGCCTGCGCGATGGGCAGGCGACGCAGGCGCAGCCTGCACGTCTCGGGTGCTGCCTGCATGCTAGTTGCTGTCGATTCGCCATTTTCTGCTCCGTTTCTTCGTCTTTTCCTTCCGTTCTTTTTGCACCAACTTCCGTCATCAATTCTCTAGTCTTCAAATCATTATGGTAGCTCCACGCAAGTCTCCATTCATCATTCCTATACTTGAATTCCACTCCAACAATGACGAAAACAATCAACCCTAAACGACGAATCACGAATCTGCACAACTAATCAAAAACAGATCAAAACTACCACAAACTTGAGGCCAAGTTAATCAATTTAAGCCGATATGGAACGCTCCAAGTGGATATAAAATCCACTTATCACACCCCCAAACTTAAACCGATGCTTGTCCTCAAGCATAAACAAATATACTATATACAACTAACTAGTACCACTTCCGTAGGTGATCACGGTTGCATTTGGCATATGCAACAAGCCCTTTAAACCCCTAGGCAACCCTAGTGGACGAGTAAGGTCTCGTGAGGGCCTATAGCGAATGTACCCACAAAATCCATCTAACTAAACAATGCAATGCATGAATGCAACTAAATGAAAATGCAACGATCCCCTTCAAACTAACCAAAACCAACTAGCAAGCAAATATCTCAAAGAATGCAACTAAATCCAAATAGAGCTCGACTAAGTCCCCGTATACTAACAATACATGAACAGAAACGTGCGTGTGTGCGATTCTCATCAGAAATACTCCCAAAACTAGATCAAAATCATACATATTCTTCACCAAGATAATCACAGGTTTATAAATAGAATAGACTGTAGACACTTCATAACTTCGAAACACCTCTATCCTCATCTGAGTTAGCCAGAAACCATGCTTTATTACTAAGCAACAACTACGACACATAATAAACAAACATGTTAATTTAACCGTGCAATGGACGAGACCCCAAAAGGCTTATACAATAATACCCATGTAGCGAGTGTTAGGTTAGCAATCCCAAACCACAAGGGCTTTAGGTTACTAGGACTAAGTCCCCTTAGACTTAATTGCTCGAGTATTAAAGAGCTCACCCTGGTTAATTCTGCATTAAACAATTAAACTATTGACTTTTCTTTTCTTTTTTTTCTTTCTTTCTCTTTTTTTTTTCTTTTTTTTTATGCAATCTGGAATGAGAATTCCCATTTCCAACCCTAGACTACTCATATAAATATGAGCCGGCTACTAGCCATTTGACACCTAGCCAACAACTAGCATGAAATTCCTGTTTTCCCCCAAACTTAGACTTTAGTGCATCTACGCCATCAAGGGAATAACGAAAATTCTAAATATAATCAAGTGATTAAATCTCAAAATAACCAAACAAGCATGACATCAACCTAGCCCAAAAGCAAACAATGAGACTGTGTTAAAGTTTTGTTCTGAAGCATGCAAGTCAATTCCTAGGAAATATAAATCAACCCTCTATTCATCATTACCACACTCAATAAGGCATCTACCTACCAATCAGAATTAGCTCATTCTAAGGGATCATGAAAAAAAATGCATGCCATGCAAATGCAACTAAATGAACTCACATGGTAAAAAAAAACAAAAATAACAGAATGTCCTACATGAAACAAACATGCAAAAATATGAACAAACATGAATGAATTACTACTAATATGCATCATATGATATCTATATGAACACAATGACACACAAATAACTACTACATACTACTTATCCCCAAACCACCCCAAACTTAAAATATTCAATGTCCCCATTGAATGGAAGGTAATACAAGGGATAGTAGAAAACATACCTAATTGTCGAAACACGTGGGTTGCCTCCCACGAAGCGCCTTTGTTTAAAGTCTTTAGCTAGACATGGCAATGGCTTTTTCTCTTGAAAATTTCTACACCGTATCTCTATATGGCCATTTAATTATCTTTTCCGGGGCTACATCCTCGATGACAAGTTTCCGCCTTCTTTGTTCCTCAAAAGTGTTCGTAACATTGTTCTCTTCACTACCTGACAAGTTAGCAACAATCATAATAGGCAAAGTAGATGATTGACCTAAATATACATACCTCAACTGATCTGGTGGTTTACACCCGAGTCTGGAAGTTTCTTCAACATGATGATTTTCATTATTAACCACCAAAGACTGAGCAAGAGTGGAAATAGACGGATTAGGAACGAAAGTGGGTAGTTCACCAACAGAAGTCTTCACAACAGATTTAGGATCAAAAGAACTCTCCTCAAGTTGAATTTCATGCTTAGAACAAATAGCATTTAATTCTTCTAACATTTCATCAGAAGTAAAATTCCTATACAACTCATGAAGATCTTCATTACCCTCAATCAAAACATCTTCCTCAAGAAAAGACTCAATTGCACTATTCTCAAGATTTGACCATGAAACAACTTCATCAATCAGTACCTTAGAATCCCAGAGATCAGCCAAGCCGAGCGACTCACACTCTTCCTCCTCATCACTATCTACCATAGGTTCTGACAAAACAGAATTTTCTTCTTTTTCTGTAGGATCCTGATCATGAATTCCTTCTTCATCCTCAATTGCTGAATTCTGATCGTTCGTGACTATTCCAGATCTGAGTGTTATGGTATTAACCTGCTCCATGCCATCTTGTTTTCCTGGATTTACCTCTGTGGCACTAGGAAGAACTCCTTGCGGTCCGTTGAGAAAGGCACTTGCAATTTGCCCAATCTGATTCTCCAATGTCTTGAGAGATACCGCCTGACTTTTAATCATCAACCTCAATTCATCCAATTCAGATTTTTCATTCGAAAATTGACCATCATCCCCATGAAACTGTTGATGCTGAAAATCTTGATTGTTGCTCCAGCCAAAATTGGGATGATAGGTGGCTGGAGCTGGTTGCGAAGGTTGCTAGAAGTTGCTCACAAACTGTGCCGATTCAGAAGATATGGCACATTGACTCGTCTCATGTGTGCCCGCACATAGCTCACAAACACTAGCAACTTGAGGCACCCCATGCTTTAACATAGAATCCAATTTCTTATTAAGTGCCTCTAGCTGAGCTGCTAGAGCTGTGACTGTATTAACTTCCAGAATTCCTGCTATTTTGTCTTGTGATAATCTCTGAGTTGAATTCTGGTATTCATTTGTAGCCATCATCTCAATCAAATCATAATCTTCCTCATAGATCTTAGCTCATAAAGCTCCACCTGATGCTACATCTAGCATGGGTCTTGACTGTGCTCCCAAGCCTCGCACAAAGATTCTTCAGACTACTGTGAAAAATTTCGTAAGAAACTTCTAAGCAAGATCCTCCCATGTAGTAATGGAACCAGCTAGTAAAGAGTGTAACCAGCCCTTAGCCTTATCCCTCAAAGAGAATGGAAAAAGTCTCAATTTAATAGCATCTTCCAACACCCCATTGATCTTGAAAGTGTCGCAGATCTCAATGAAATTCCGGATGTGCATGTTATGATCTTCACTCGGAGCACCCCCAAACTGAACCAAATTCTGCACCATCTGAATTATGCTAGGCTTGATTTCGAAAGTATTAGCTGCAATAGCTGGCCTGACAATGCTAAATTGGACGTCATTGATCTTTGGTTGAGAATAATACATCAATGCTTTCGCTGCTGCTGCTGGTTCTCCCATTGCTACCTGCAACACATAAAACTAAACAACTATGTAAGAAACAATCCGAGTCATTGAACTCTAACGACCACTGATGACAAGCACATAAACTAAAAATAAAACACCGATGATCCCCGGTAGCGGTGCCAAAAACTTGTTTGCACTAAATCACGCAAGCATACGTGGTCACAAGTAATATATGAATAAGTCAAGTTCGTTCCCACAGAGATCTGGTTATGGTTTTAATTCAGTAGATGTACCTATGCAACAATGTATGATTATTATTCACTGCTAAGACAATTAATAAATTTGGGTTTTAATTAACTAATTTAAACTAAATAAAACAAATAAACAATCTAAGAATTGATTATCTAATGAGAATTAAAATCGAATTACTTCTACAAGAGTAAACATGGAATCCTAACTTCATTAAATACTTCGCTTAGAGTTGATGCCTTTAATCAATGCATGTGATGGTTATGATATCTGATCAGACAACACGAAACAAGTACACGCTACATCTCAGCATACGAATACCAAACTAAACATACATCCACAAAAGAGATAGAAGATGAATAGACACCAATTATGCTTAGACCCTATATCTCTATAAGATTTGAAAACATAACGGTTGAAGGACAAGTTGTCTATTAAGATCACATAGGGCAGCATAATATCTCTATTTATGCTATAAATCATGATGTTAAAACATCAACCTATCCTATGCTAGCATGACAAGTTCTAAATCTCAAGATCCACTCTCGTTTCACAAGAGATTAACAAATTAGATGTTCGCGACGCATCTAAACACATGAAGCATAACCATACGAGGATATCAAGAATTCACCACACATAAATCTATAAAGCAATTAAACTACTAAGCTACATAGATAACTCCGTTAGAATCCCATGACAATGATTAGTTCATAATCGAACCGCTCGTCATCATGGGATCTGATGAAACCATGATAAAAACAAAGTATGAAAAGATACAAATAAACCTAAGTAATTGATATGTAATGGTGATACAAATTACAATGGTAATATGTGTTTAAATAGACTCTAGAATTCTTGCCCAGCAAGATATTACCCTCTATTACAATTAGAATTTGATTAAGGTACCAAAAACTGCCCAAAATACAATTAGAATTAGAAAAAGGGCAAATCTGGAATTTCCTGCTCCCATCAGTCTGTTTGTCGCACTTCCTGCGCCCACCACGCGCAGCCTGCGCGTGGAAGACCTGTCCAAAGCTATAGAAAATCTCTCAGGCTTCGCGTGGACAGTAATATCGCTGAAAACGGACTTCTAGAACTCCAGATATGGCCAAAATAGTGTAGACTGCGCAACCTTCCCGAAAATCGGAATTTTAATCAATTTAACCTCCAAAAACGATAAAAGCATCAACCATAATCGGCATTTTTGCAAACCTGCACAACTACACAAAACACATCAAAACTACAACAAACTTGAGTCCAAGACAATCAATTTAAGCCGATATGGAACGCTCCAAGTGGATATAAAATCCACTTATCACATACACGTACATACTTGATCACACTAACACACTCCCATTTCTCATCCTTGAGCACACACCTGCCCTTGTCATACGTTAGTACATTCGGATACACCTACCAGTAACCATGCAACTCTGCACACTCATGCTCCTTTCAGTTGTCCTTGCTTTGCCCTCACAAACACTTACATTAATCCCTTACACCCTATTCTAGTCATCCTCATATATCACCCCTGCCTCCTCTTGATAAACACAATTTTAAAACAGACCCACCCTCACATAAACACTTGCAAGCACACACACATTCATACTCTAACACTACCCTTGCTCTCTACCCTTTTTCTCCTTTTCTCTTTTACTCACCACCACTAAATCTCTCTCGAATTCACAGCCTTACACAACACAAACGTTCACCTGGATACACACTTACATAAGCACATTCACTACCTCCCAATACTTCTATCCATCTCCCCCTTATTCTCTGATTATCACATCCCAAAAGCACCAACCTCACTCACCTACGACCCAACATCACCTCCCCTGCTTCGAACCACAACTTAGCCTCCACATACCCGGTTGATTTATACACACAACAAGAACAACCCCGCCCCTGATCAGCCTTTCACCACTGACCGGAATTGCAACATAAACTCATAGCCTCTTATTTCTTCTCTAACCTCTCTGTTTTTCCCTCTTCACTTCGCCCTTAACACCCCCAACAACATACACCTATACTGGACACAAAACGCACAACACAAACAACAAAATCTCATCACTCGGACAATATATATATACAAAGAATAACTTGAAACCAACAACAAACTGTCTATAGCAGCTTACGATCAAAACCATCATTTATAACAAATAAAAATAATAACTCTTTCATATTTCACAACATACACTCACACCCATTTACATACATACTCTGCTTAACATCTAAACACCCATACCCACTGCATATAAAGAAAATTCGACCATAGTAATCTTAAAGAAATCCAGCCCAGTTTGAAATTTGAGGAAGCAACGGACTGTGTTGGTACAGATCTTTACCAGTGGAAGAGAAATGAATAGAGAGGAAATGAGAGAGAAGAATATGCGGAAGGGAGATTGAGAGAGAAATGTAGAAGAATGGAAGAGATTAGCGGGATTGTGAGGAGAGTGTGGAGAGAAATCTAGAACAACCGAGAGATAAAATGAAGGGGAGCTGGGTATTCTTGAAATTTAAAAAAAATCTGAAAATCTAGATAAAAGAATCAATTTTTTTCTCTTTTTTTAAAGCCTTTTTGAAAATCGAAATAAAATAGAAAATTTTGAGGAAAAATTAAATTTTTTATTTTTTTAAAATGAAGAGTGAAAAATTATGAACACTCACATATTTTTCAAGATATTTTTTTAGGATCGAAATCGAATTAATTATGAATTTACAAGTTTTGATACTTTAAAAGTAATAAAACTCTAAAAATCATTCTAAAATACGTAAACAACCAAATTAATTTTCCCAATAATTTTTAAAAACTAAATAAATATACAAATATGATATTACAAAAGATTTTGGGATTTTTAAGTACTCCGATGATTTTATAAAATTTTCAGAATATCAATAATGTATAATTTAAATAAATTTTAATCACCAAAAATACAAATAAAATACACGGACTAGCACGTCACACATACATCACCACATAAACATGTAAACTTGATGTCACATATCTTTAACCTAAATTTTTTTTCACACCATATATTCTACATTTAATATTAAATAATATTATTTATAGTTACGAATTTTCTAAGGCGTTATATCCTTCCCCCTTAATAGGATTCTGTCCTCAGAATCAATCTTAAGAAAACGTAATGACGGTATTACTCAAACATTTCTCTTTCACTTTCCCAGTCATTTCTTTCATTCTAGAACTCCTTTATATCAATTCATATCTCGCTAGGCTCGTCCTGTAAGCCCGCAGATTCCAACATAAACTTAAACTTTTGGTTTACATGTCTCGTTAATTCTAGATACTGATCACTCGTACGTGACGATCCTTTTCTACCGAAAATCGGACAAGACCTATTCGTATAATGGACTATGCCCTGCACACAACGCCTCCACCATAATAATTCATTCATGTACAATAATAAGACCAAACCTGCCTTAACCTTCAACAAACATATAAGCGAAGAAATCTGCTTTGACTTGAAGTAAACGGGTGAATAATTAAATCTTTAAAACGAATTTCACGCGACTAAAACAATTTATACCACGTCCACGCTCCTACTCATAATTCAGGTTACCTCAGATAAAACTTTGAGAAAAAGAATATCAAGAAATCTCCCAATCATTCTTACTCCTCTTTCAACGTACAATGTTACTCGAGGAGTGAGTAACTGTGAAACTTTTATCCATCCTTAATCCCATTGTTTTACTGAATAACCATTTCGGAAAACTAATAACCATTTACCTTGAATCGCATATATCTTATTCCCAATATAAACTATCCCGGGGTCACAATCCCTCAATACCCTTCAAAATCAAACTTTCAATCTAATTGGGCTCCAACAACTCTAATATCCACTAATATAAAAACTCGGCTTAACATAAGTAAATCCAAGTATACTTCACCGATAATTAACTTACCATCTTAAAAATTCATTTAAACTCCAATGTACTAAATTCGCGAGAAATCAACTTCTGGTACACTACTCTACATACGCTACAATTACTCAAGTTTAGAATCTGCACATAATAACTCCAACATTTACCAATAATTGAGTAAATGAAGTAAAATATACGTCCACCAGTCATTTTCTTGAACTATTCCATTCTTCTACAGCCAATTTCCTTCACATTCTGATTCATCAAGTCGTCTTAGTACTTCCACATCTCCTCTAATAACTCATGTTGAAACGTCACGGTATAGATCATCTCTTTTACAACAATAGAGGCATTCGAATTCTCTAACTCCAACTTCGTAAATTCCTTAAACATTATAATTATTTTCAATCTTTCCTTGTTCGTCCGCTTGCACTGACACTTGAGTGGTTTTCTATCTCTTCTTTGACTCCTAAAAGCTTTCCCCACCTTTATCCCTTCGTTTTCCTGATTTGTAGGCTTGTCCACTATTGCAGCTATTTTGGTAATACCTTTAACAACCTTCAATAACTCCTAGTCGGTCCTTCAAAGTTTTTGATCTCCATTAGCATCTTAGGCCTTTCCCGATTCATTATTGTTTCGTCTTTACCTAATTCACTTCGATTCTTTCGTCATATCCTGAAAATTATACTTCTTCCAATTCAAAGCTCGTTCTCAAAAATCATATGCATGGCCTTCCTATATCCTCAAATATCTTGTGATGTTTTCTAATCCTAAGTCTTTGAACCTGATTACATATCTGGTAGAAAATAAATAACCGACTTTATATCCCTGTTTGTTGACAATCTTAGTAATTCATCCATACACACATTTAAAAGTTAAGACATGGGGATTTGCTCCAACCTAATCGTCGCCTTACTGGTACCTCTCATAGGTGCAAAATAATCTTGGTATTCTTGACGTAACTACCTCTTGGTCTAGGTGACCATTAAAACTCTTTTGTCCGCTTGCGGCCTCGAACACAACTTCTACCTTCCTTGGGAATCATAACTTCAATTACTTACCCTTACAGTCTTTCTTGCACCTCGTACTCGATCAATCGATTCGATCCTAGATTCATACCTTATTCTCTCATCTGTACTCATATCCATACTTATTAGCGACATTCGCAGCCTTTTCGAAATTTCCAGCTCCTGAGCAATTTATAGGGGAGGGTTCTGTTGCTCTTATCGTAGTATTCGTTAGGACTGACGTGATGCAATCTTCGATAAAACGTCTTATCTTCCAGTGCTTATGGCGTACCACTTCTATCTTCTAACTCGATTGTTCACTACCACATCATTCTTTCCGCTTACTCTCATAGCTTTCCATATTTAGCCTAGTACAATTTCAATATGCTTCCTTTCGAATTCCTTCCTTCTAACAATGGAGGTCTATTGTCGCTACTAATTCATATTCTATCAGTGGCTATCTTGTCCGGCGTTGCTGGTTTTAGGTCTCCTAGTTCCTGTACTATTTTCCACTGCACCTCATGTTTTCTGTTAACCAATTCTGAAAATTTCCCGGTTCTATGTCTTCCTTTTCTTACCATCTCGTTCCATCTAGATTAATTCACTCTCACTCTTAATATTCATGATCCTCTGAACTATATTTGCATAAGTCATTAACTCCCACACAATCACTTTACTTCCCATCTAGCTTTATTGTGCTTCGCTCAAGTTATCCCATCCCAGTTCTAAAAGTCATATCCGACAGTTGGTCTCAAATCATTTAAATTCTCATAATATTTCGGTTTCCATATCCCAAGTGAAATATGCCATAAACAACAAGTATTGCTCAACAATCTTTCCTTAACATAACTCTCACATACCAACTAAATCTATCATCACTCTACTTCCAATTTAAACAGAATTAATAACCTGGTGTCCTTGTTATCTGCTCCTTATCCATACTCGATCCTCCTTTTTATCGAATCTTGTACGTATTTTGTCAATCCACTACGTAATTTAACTTGATATTCAAACTCTGCTTTAACCTCAATTCTCAAACCTACTAATCCAATTTTCAGTCAACGTAAATGTAGCTTAAACCACTCAAAATTTCATCATCTCCATCTTTACTGCTCTCAATCATTGTTAACTTTAGGGGTCATAAAGGTTTATAGCAAAAAGGGAATCAATAAAACAAATAGGTATTAACATGTATGAATATGAGATGAGTTTTGTTTGATAAAGGATTTTATAAAAGAATTTAACTGAGAGATCAATTTGATCATTGAACAAGTTTCAGGTTGCATTTGTCACTTAGGTCAACCGCCATAGCACAAGAAGGGGGCCAGCCTTCTGTACTTTCATGACAAACACAATCAGTGGCGTCCCACCAGACTTCTATCACATAGATAAGATGTCCCTGAATCCCCTTTATACATAGGGTTGTTCATCCCAGTCAGAATAAATAAGGTCAAGTATTCAGAGAGAAACAAAAAGAATTCAAAAGTTTACATATATACCATGTTGAATAAGGAATAGCAAATATTTGGGGAAAATAGAAAGAATTCAAGGACCTCAAATAATTTATATCCATCATGTTGAATCAAGTGATCCCCCGGAAAATAGAGGTACTCTAAAAAATAGGAATGTGTTTAAATGAATTTGAAAAATTCATCATCAATTGACATATAGTTGATTATCAAAGGTGATGGGGTATTATCAAAATAAGAAGAAACATAAAGAAAGGTTGAATCTCCTTAATCAATAAATTAAATAAAATCAACGGTTAGTAATGAATAACCACGCCATTCCTCCAATCCATGCCAGTAATCGCATTTTACATCTTGTTTACAATCCTTTTGCACTTTTTATATCGCTCGCGGGGTAACTAAAGTCACCAAAGAAACTCTAAAAGGTACTCGAGGGTTCGCACGTAGCGTCTCCCAAGCTGATACTCCATCCGTCTCTTTTTTCTTTTCTCGTTTGCTGAATGTCACGGGTTTTAAGATAGTGGGGAATGAGTATTGTTTTTTTTATAGAGTAGTGGGTATTGAATATTATTTTTAATGAGTAGTGGGTATTGAATATTGTTTTTTTGGAGTAGTGGGTATTGAATATTATTTTTAAGGAGTAGTGGGTGTAATAGTAGGTATTGAATATTATTTTTAAGAAGTATTGGGTGGAGTAGTGGGTATTGAATATTATTTGTAATGATTAGTGAATGGAGTAATGAGTATTGAATATTATTTTTAAAGAGTAATGGGTGGAGTAGTGGGTATTGAATATTATTTTTTATGGACAAAAATAGTAAGAGGAAAAGTATTTTGAATATCCTTAAAAGGAAAGTGGGAAAAGAAATATGAGACAGAGGGAGTATCTCCGATCGTCTAATTAGCGTATGCCGTTCTGAATTATCTGCCTCGTCCTAAATGGAGTCTCCGAATGAATCGAATTTCTGCTCGCGCGATATGTCGAAATACCAAATAACGTCACAACAGTCGTCCTAATATCCTAAGGCGAATCTTATCCTAAATCGTCCTATCTAACGTCCCACTTAAATACGTATACTTAATCATCCAAACTTGTTTAAGTGACCATAACCTGTCGCTTTGATACCAACATGTAGCGCCCCGACTTCCCAATACTAAAAATATACTTTTTATAATAAAATAGACTTTGATACAGGGAAATTTTATAAAAATTCGGCATGAAGTATTCGTAAATTGGACTATCCACCTGTAATTTAACCCAAACCAAATTCCAATTTAACAAATACAATTAAAACTTAATACACCAATGATTCCTCACTGAGGATCGATTCCAGGTTATGGTATGAAACAAGAATCTAAATTAAACAAATTAATACAACTTCTATCTCTTCTCTAATACAAATTACTATACCATCTAATTCGTAACTCAATCCCAATCTGTGCTTACCCGCTCTAGCTCAGAAATCTATCCTGGATAGAATGCCTCATCTCTCTCATTCATGGGGATAAATGTAGTAGATCATCCTTAAACCTAACTACAAAGGGTTAGGTAAAACGAAGCAAGAGTGAGCCAAAGAATGCTCAGCAAGTTAATAATATAGTGAAACAACAATATCTCGATAATTCATTGATGAACAATATCAATGATCAGTTAATCTCAAGGAAAGAATTCAATTTCCATCTTAGGATAAACTTTCCATTTTTATCAAATCATAAATTTCATGAAAACATTCCTTTTCTTAAAACCATTCCATTATTAAACATACTTTCCATAAAACCCTTTTTAAAATCATTTAAGTTGATTGGAGTTTTTTCACGACTACGGACAATACGGGTGATCAGCCACGTAACGTCCCCAGCCCGGACACTCGATCCGTCTGGACATAAATTGGGTTCCCAATTAGGCAACACATTGGCCTATAAGGTGCTGGACTGGTCCCACCAGAACTACAACACAAAATAAAACATGCTGGACCGGCGTCACCCGGCCTCTTACGCGGCTCCAATCTGAAGGAATCCGTAGAAAACATTTTGACGGAATCCCCCACAATAAAATCTTTTAAACCTTTAAAACATTTCACTTTTAAGTCCTTTATACTCACTCATAACAGATCAGCCCAGTATAAGGAATTTTAAAAAATGCCTTTAATTAATTTACTCATTTTCATTTTCAATTATAAAAGACTGAGGTTTAGGGAAGCAATTGATATGCAGAATCATGAACAACAGCAATAAGGTTAAGTTTCAAGGGAAACATGTAATATAAGGATTCATAAACGACAAAGCAATAAGATTAAACTAAGCATGTTATGATACGACAAAGCAGAATCATATAATAACAAGGAAACATAAAACCAGTAAGTAACATATCAATTATTCAGGATCTAGAATTGAACAACAGTTTATAAGGAAAATCATGAAATAAAGGAATCTGAAGTTCAACCGTAAATTAGAGTAATTACACAAGGTATGACCATTCATTTAAAAGGTTACCAATTAATAAAATTTTCATGGCATAATTCGAACTTACATAAAAGATTTGAATAATTTAAAACGAAGATTTAAGAAATTCTCAATTACCCAAGGTCTCACACTCTTGTCAGCTAAGCACTCATAGGCTTCAGCTGCCAAACCGGCATGACAATAATGAGTCTAAATAATTAAGACGATCTCAATTCATTCTTGGCTTTAACCGTCACTGAGCAACACATGCCTCAACAGCAGTATAAACCTCGAATTAGTTTACATGAATTTGAAAGAAAACATACTTTGAAAAATATTAGTAAAGACGAGGAATATTGAAATAAATTAATTTTAAAAGAATTCAACACGTGAACAATAGGTGAGTAACATAAACAATGACAGAATAAATTGAGAGTGAGTGTTTGTAAATTAATAGAAAAAGAATGTCACTGGAAATAATAATAATAAAGGGTATAGACACTAGCAAAATGGTTTGAAAGGAATATCTCATAATTAACAGAACAAGTTCACATTATTTAGAATAAAAATGAGGAGTATAACTACTTAAAAGAAGGGATATCGAAAGAACAAATCATTAACACAAAAGGTTTCAGATCACTTGACCAATAAATGGGGGATAGTAAACTTGCCTCAATACACAGGGTTTCTATTTCCAATACTTTAACTCCTCATCACTTTACATCCGTCTCTACTTGACCTTTCTTCGATCACACATTCCATTTTCCCTTTATCACTTGTCAATCCCGATAATTCTTTCCTTCCTCTACATTCCATTTCCACATGCTCTGGCTCTTAGCTGGCCTCCTATGCGTACCTATATACAGGTAATGTACTATTTTAGTACGCGTATAACCTTGATTGTCTATCCCTATTATACCCAACCGCTACCTATAACGCATTACAACTTAACACATAAATCTTTACTCCGCACAACCATTCACGTTGCACATATAACTTGAATCCTACATATAATTAATTAAGATCCCATAAGCACATAACACATTTAACAATGTCAATACTTAAAATAGACCACCACTTTACATCATTAATCTCAATTTAAACAAAAATGCTAACATAATATAGCCTTTTAACATATTTGACAATTCCAATGTATATCAAAATTTACATTTAACTCGCAAAAATCATAATTAGTGGCATGATCTAATACGTTAACCCATAACACGTTTTATATAAACCACTTAATAACCATTTAAACATGCCCTTGGTACCTCACGACATAAGCATACACATACACACATGATCACACTAACACACTCCCATTTCACTTCCTTGAACACACACCTGCCCTTGTCATACGTTAGTACATTCGGATACACCCACCAGTAACCACGCAACTCTGCACACTCATGCTCCTTTCGGTTCTCCTTGCTTTGCCCTCACAACACTTACATTAATCCCTTACACCATATTCTAGTCATCCTCATATATCACCCCTGCCTCCTCTTGATAAACACAATTTTAAAACAGACCCGCCCTCACATAAACACTTGCAAGCACACACACATTCATACTCTAACACTACCCTTTTTCTCCTTTTCTCTTTTACTCACCACCTCTAAATCTCTCTCGAATTCACAGCCTTACACAACACAAACATTCACCTGGATACACACTTACATAAGCACAATGACTACCTCCCAATACTTCTATCCATCTCCCCCTTATTCTCTGATTATCACAGCCCAAAAGCACCAACCTCACTCACCTACGACCCAACATCACCTCCCCTGCTTCGAACCACAACTTAGCCTCCACATACCCGGTTGATTTATACATACAACAAGAACAACCCCGCCCCTGATCAGCCTTTCACCACTGACCGGAATTGCAACATAAACTCATAGCCTCTTATTTCTTCTCTAACCTAGCTCTCTGTTTTTCCCTCTTCACTTCGCCCTTAACACCCCCAACAACATACACCTATACTGGACACAAAATGCAAAGCAAAAACCTTCACATACTGCTCCAACAAAATCTCATCACTCGGACAATATATATATAAAAAGAATAAATTGAAACCAACAACAAACTGTCTATAGCAGCTTCCGATCAAAACCATCGGTTATAATAAATAAAAATAATAACTCTTTCATATTTCACAACATACACTCACACCCATTTACATACATACTCTGCTTAACATCTAAAAACCCATACCCACTGCATATAAAGAAAATTCGACCATAGTAATCTTAAAGAAATCCAGCCCAGTTTGAAATTTGAGAAAGCAACGGACTGTGTTGGTACAGATCTTTACTAGTGGAATAGAAATGAATAGAGAGGAAATGAGAGAGAAGAATATGCGGAAGGGAGATTGAGAGAGAAATGAAGAAGAATGGAAGAGATTAGCGAGATTGTGAGGAGAGTGTGGAGAGAAATCTAGAACAACCGAGAGATGAAATGAAGGGGAGCTGGGTATTCTTGAAATTTAAAAAAAAAAAATCTGAAAATCTAGATAAAAGAATCAATTTTTTTCTCTTTTTTTTAAAGCCTTTTTGGGAATCGAAATAAATTAGAAAATTTTGAGGAAAAATTAAAATTTTTATTTTTTTAAAATGAAGAGTGAAAAATTATGAACACTCACATATTTTTCAAGATATTTTTTTTAGGATCAAAATCGAATTAATTATGAATTTACAAGTTTTGATACTTTAAAAGTAATAAAACTCTAAAAATCATTCTAAAAATACGTAAACAACCAAATTAATTTTCCCAATAATTTTTTAAAAACTAAATAAATATACAAATATGATATTACAAAAGATTTTGGGATTTTTAAGTACTCCAATGATTTTATAAAATTTTCAGAATATCAATAATGTATAATTTAAATAAATTTTAATCACCAAAAATACAAATAAAATACACGGACTAGCACGTCACACATACATCACCATATAAACATGTAAACATGATGTCACATATCTTTAACCTAAAATTTTTTTCACACCATATATTCCACATTTAATATTAAATAATATTATTTATAATTATGAATTTTCTAAGGCGTTATACTAGTTACTGATAATCTAGGTAAAATTGTTAGAAAAGGCATGAGAAAAAAATGGAGTTTCTTGTGTGATACCTTTATCAAGGTGTTTTCTGGTAAGATTAGTAACTTTGATATTGTTACAATGCCTTGTTTAACATGCTCTACATGCTCTTGAATGACAAAATTTTCAATTTTGGCTCTTTAGTAGTAAACGTAATCGGTGCTAAGTTAGGAAGGAAAGAAACACGGAACAAAAACATGTATTTTGCTAGATTCTTAATGTTGTTGGCTAACCATGTTTCTGAGAATCCTATAGCAATAGAGCAGCCAGCAAGCAGATTCACGTGTTGGGTTCAAGAGAAAAGGGTCCTCAGTGACTTAATTCGAATGAATCTCAACTCTGAGGTGGAACTAGTGTATCTACCGACTATTGAGGTAACAGTTTTTGACTCTTTTTCCCTAACTCAAACTCAAGGTTCTTTGCTTCGAACGTTGCTATGGAGGCTGAAACCAGTAACCCACAGTCTCCTACCCAAGCAACCGAACATAAATTAAAATCTAAATCAAAGGAACCAGCCTCAAGTGTCTCCTAAAAGACACTTGTTGTAAAAACTACCAAAACCACTAAGGGGAGTGAACAGGTGGTAGTGAGTGGTGAGGGAAAGGGTGAAAATCAAAGAAACCCTAAGGATAAGGTTGGAAAGGTGAGTGAGTCCCAGCCAAGCCACACTTCAGTCTCCCAAAAGACTGTTAGTGTTGAAATGGATTTAAACATACCTTTAGTGACATCCTCTCAACAGGGTGTTGCTATTTAAAAGAGTTCCCAACCAGGAATATTGAGCAAGAGGGTGAGGGACACTACTGACCAAAATTCACCATCGCTAAAACCTTTACTAGGAGAAAGAAGCCAAAGTCTGCTTTGGGTGCATAGGGAACAGACACTGTTCAATCCACAGTGATTGAACCTTCTCAAATTCCACTCGATGTGATTCCAATAAATGTGGAATCACAGCCCCAATCTCTATAACGACCTAGAATTTTTCGCGATTTATGAATGTGTATTTAATTGTTAAATGTGGAAACTATGTGATTTATATGATGAGTATATTTTTGTGAAGTCAAGATATATGTGAAATCATGTTGACGTGATTATATGATGATTGGTATGTGTCGTATATGTCCGTGAAATTTTATTTATATTTTTGGAGCATTAAAAGTATTTTTAAAGTGCATTTTTTAATCTTTCGAAAATCATATAAAATCATTGGAGTTGTTTTAAATAATGAAATCTTTTACATTATCATTTTTGTGATATGATTTAGTTTCTAAAATTAGTGGGAGTATTTAATTTGTGTGTTTTTGTATTTTAAAATGATTTAAAAAGCATTATTTCTTTTAAAGATTCTTTATTTCGAAAAATTCATTTTTGATCCCAAAATTATTTTAAAAATATGGGGAGCTTTATAATTTCATAAAATTTATGTTAAAATTTTAAAATTTATTTTTATCTTATTTTTCCAATTTATTTCGATTTTAAAGGATTAAAATCAGTTTTTAAAAAGAAAATGAATTTTCAGCTTTTTGCCAGTTTACCATTTTGCCCCTAGCTCTATATATCAACACCCACCATCTCTTTTCTCTCTTGCTCGAGTTGTTTAGCAGCTGGTACTCTCTCTCTCTCAATTCTCTTCATTTCCTTTTCATTTTTCAAGCTCAAAACCATGATTAATTACTGTTTTAATCACCTAAATATTATTCATGTGCTTATTAGGAGATGGGTTTGTGTTTTTGTGAAGTTTGTGTGTGTATATATGCGACTGTGCATGTATTGTATGTATATGTGGGTGTTGTTTGATTTTGACATGCAAGCCTGTTTAGCTATCGATTTGATGTTTAAATGATTATAGGAGTTAGAATATAGCCAGAAAACAAGATTTAGTGTTGATTTTGAACCATCCGACAAAACCCTCTTTTTCGGTGTTGGTTTTCCGGCGAGTGGTTGGTCGGAGATGGTGATTCATGGGTGTACAGCAAGTATAAGCGATATAGAGTATTATTTGATGTATAATCTTGATTGCATGTAACTATTTTATGGTTTATGTGAATTAATTCGAAAGTTCATGTATATATGAATTATATGGTTTGCTAGTTGCTAATCTATGAGTTTAGTTAATGTTCTTGATGTTAATTGTGTAAGTGTTTGTACTAGGTGTAAATTGTTAAGGGCTGATTAAAACAGTTGCAGGTATAGATTATATAATTTACATGGATTAATTTAAGTGTATGTATGTTAATTTAAACTATGTAAATGGTTATCACAGAATCTGCACTGTCCTGTTCTGTTCTGCTATTTCGTGACTGCATGTTCCATGTTCTGGACAGTGGGTATAGGATAGGAATGTTCTACTCAGAGTCTAGTTTGTCCACGCGAAAACCTTGTGTCGTTTAAATTAACGAGTAAAGAGTTATGTAGGTTTTAGTAAAGACCGCGCAGAGCAGAATTTTCTGTGCTGATGTGTGAGTTGTTCAGTTCGTTTTTGGCCTAATAAAAATGTTTTGGAGATGAAATTTTTATGCAAGATTGTGTTGATATTCAGGAAGGTGTATACCAAAATTTCTATTAAAATGATAATTTTTCGATTTACTAAAAATGTTTGAGTAAAGTGTGCGCAGTCGTGTTTCTAGTTTGAAATCTTGTTTCTGATTAATAAGATTAATAATTTTGATAGAGTTTGATTAATAATTTAATTAGTTCAATTTGATAGTAATTTATGAGTTGTAAGTGTGAAAGGGAATTAGTAGTTGATTGTGGATTAATTTGGTTGTTGATTTGAGTCGGCTATGTTCCGACGGGCTAATCCATTTTACAAAGGAGATGCTGCCCGTTTTTCGTTAGAATTATAAATTATAAAGTGTATAGTATTATGGTACAAGCTACTTATAAATCAAGTTGGTTTTATCTGTCAAGTGTTTAAGTGGCATATATGATTTATATGTTCTGTGTGTTGCATGCTTAAGTGTTTACCTGATTATGTGAAATTATTTGGTAAGTATAACTAGGATACTGGATGTGTGTTATATATTACATGAAAACGCGTTATAAGAATCGTTTGGGTAGAATAGAGTTAGATGATTAAGGGTGTAAGAATACTGAAGTAGTACCTTACCTGTATATAGGTACCAGTAGGAGGCCAATTAGAGCCGGTACGTGTGTAATTGGAATCTTAGAAGTGAGATGTTATCGGAGTTATCAAGCATTTTGGTTCACGACTTATGGAGGAAGGATAGACGTATAGTCGATTAGAGATCAACATATAAAGAAGTAGAGACTGACGCAAAGTGAGTAACGAATTAATGTGTTGGAAACAGAACTACGTATATTGAGGCAAGTATTTCTATCCTTCACTTATTGTTCAAGTGAAGTATATCTGCTCCTGTTATTTATCATATACTTTATTCAAATCAACGTGCAAGTAACTCTGTCTTTACTTGCAGTTACTTTTTTTAAACTGATATACCATGTTAATGCAAGCATGCCTATCTTATACCATGTTGCTCATAAATCTTGTTTAACCCATTTTATTCATATAACCAGAATTTTATGATCAACTATTTTATAAACAAGAAGTTCTAAAGTAACCTAATTCTTTTTAACTACTTCTTGACCATATATGCCAAACTGTTTTCCAGAGTCAAGTCTAATAAACCACTATTTTAAATAATCTATGCCCGTTGTCAGTCGAACCCATGTTGACCCTGAAACTTGGAAATTCTTTATGATCTAACTGCTGATTCAAGAAATTAAAATACCTTTAATCTTATTCTTAAAACTTGAAACCCTGATCAATTGCCTTGATGCCTTGAGTCTATATCTTCTTGATCCAAACTTGTATCTTTGATCCTTTAATGTTAGAAAACCTAGTCAAACCCTTTGACTTTTATCATTGCAAACCAAAATGAGCTATTTTTCTTAAAACTACCTTGAAGCTACCTAGACTGGGCTGATTTGTTATCAGAGAGTCGAAAGTACTTCGAGGTAAGGATTTTGGAAAGGTTAAGAGTTGAAATGTTTTATGAAGATAAACTAAGTTTTATAAATTGGAATGGTTTTAAAATGAAAGGTTTTACAATATATATTAGGAACTCCGTCTAAATGGTTTCTACGGATTCCTGACGATTGGAGAGACGGAACAACGGGTAATGCCGGTTCCATCAGTTTTTGAGGTGTATTATTTGTGTAGTTCTGGTCTGTCCAGTTCGACACCTTTATAAGCCAATGTGTTGCCTCTTGGGAACCCAACCTATCCTAATGAGAGGAAATGATGTCTAGAGGGACTCTGTGTCCGGTATGGGGACTTTATGGGCTGATCATCCGTATCGTCTATTAAAAATTTAAAACTCCAATCAGTTTTCTTAAAATGATGATTACTTTTATTTACTGTGAGATGAAATTGGTTTACCACTTGAAATATCAATTGCTTTACATAGTTGAGATATCTATTGTTATCCTGTTATCAATTTATCCCCTGTCTTATTCAGGTGTCAATATCAGTATGATTTAAAGAAAATGGAAAGTTTAATCCTATGATGGAAATTGAATTACTCCCTTGAGTAAATTGATCATTGATATTGTTCATCAATGAATTATCAAGATATTGTTGTTTCACTATACTATTAACTTGCTGAGCATTGTTGGCTCATTCTTGCTTTATTTTCCCTCCCATTTCAGTTAGGGTTAAAGATTGACTATCTGCGAATGACAATTCCAATGAGAGCGATTAGGTGTTTTCTAAAGAATAGATTTCAGAATCAGCATGGACTGCGCTTCGGATAAGAAGGCATAGTTGTTGTAATTTAGATTCTTGTTTTACTATAACCGGAGATCGATCCTTGTTGAGGGGTCGTCGGTATAATTAAGTCATACTTAATTGTATTGGTTGTGGCACCAAATCCTGACCCCGGATTTGGGGGCGTCACAATCTCTCTCAATAAACACACCACAAACTTCAAACTCACCAAATCTTTCTTTGGATGTGGACATGATTACCACATCACAAACAGATTCTCCCTCTTTAACTATAAGGGAGGAGCCCCACTCAGAACCTGTTGGTCATCATCTCTTAGATGATCTGTTGGACCAACAACCTACCTTTTCTAAAACTATGGCTGAAATTGTGCCTCTTACTTTAAAATCAATCTACATAGATTCAACCATAGTCTCTCTATCAACTACTATTTCTTCTACCTCATTGATGGATATTTCTCATCCATTGACAAGTGTTTGTTCACCAATGGATGTGCCGAATAGCAATCATTCATTGGTAGCAGCAATGGATACTCTACATCAATTGATAAAGGATCTCACTACTACTACATCTACTCGAAGTCAGTTTGCTCTTATATCTGAGACTACTATAACTTTAACAGAAGAATCCTCAGTAGCACAAACACTCTTAAGATTGAGGGAAGGGAGTGAAATCAATGAGAGTTAGAGGCTGCTTTGTGAGTAGGCAAAATGAGAGGTTGTGAGTGAGGGACTAGTAATTTCTTCCTTCCAGGCAAAAGGAGAGAAAGAGAGTACCACCTTAGTAGGTGAAGGTGAAGGTGTGAGAGGAGTGAGCCAGGGGGAGCCCCTAATGAGAGAAAAGCAGGTACTGGGGACATAAGGTGGATGAGGCCATTGCAAGTGAGTCAATGGGGGTTAATGATGCCACCAAGTCAAGTACCTATCTAGAGGCCAATCTTCATACCTTTGATAGTAACTTACTTGGAGCAGAAACCCTTACTTACCCTGTCTCTGACTATGATTATCTGGCCAAACAGGGCAATGTGGAGGCTGAGCAACTGATGAATATGGTACATACAACTGAATCTATGCAAAGGGCCAATGATGCCATTACCAAGCTGCCTCCAACTGCTGGTGACGAATTTCAGTATGATTATGAATTCGAAAGTGAAGGTGAAGATGCAGGGCATTCACAGCATTCTGGAGATTTACCAAAATGGTTATTGTCAAACGCCTACATTTCTAAAGATGCTCATACAGAGCTAGTAGTACAGTACAAGAAGACTGTAGCTACTTTACAGGATGCTAAACCTACTTTAAAGCTAGTGCAAGAGAATTTTCTAGCTACTCTCAAATTACACAAGTGTCTTCTTAATCAAAGGGTTGAGGACAAGGATGAATTCAAGGCTGCAATTAAAGATGCCTTGGAGTCTTAGAAAAAGGACTGGGAAATAATCCTTCCTCCCCTTACAATGCAGTAGCTTAAGTCAAAGATGAAAAAGGATGCAGGTATTGACAATAAGATTGATGCTCTGTCTGCAAAATTGGATCGATTGGAGTCTCAAATGTGCAATGTGATTGCAGATCAAAAACTAATTCTTAAGACTCATAATGATGAGGAATAGAAGTGGAAGTAAAATAGAGTTTTTATACACTTTGTTTATATCTAGTATTCAAAAAATATATTATAGGTATTAGTTAAATGAGTTCTAATTATCTAGTTTATTAATAATTAGTCAAATTATTATTGTTAACTCGAATAACTTGTAGAAGGGGGGGGGTTGAATACAAGTTATATAATCGTGTCTGATTTTTTCTTGGTTATATGAACAAGAATAAACGAATGAATCAAACTCTATTTGTATTAATAAGATCAAATACAAACTCTACCAAAGGTGTACAAATACCTTTAGCAGCTGCTGACAATACAAATCTCTCTCTGTTTGCACTCTCGTATCCTTACGATTACAAACCTCATTCACCTTTTTTACAATGATATAGAGAGAGTATTTATAATGCTTCCTATCAACTAATTACGGAAAGATAATCTATACATGTCAATGTTCTGCCATCCAGTTGATAGTTTCCATCAATAGAAAATTCTTCCCTTCATAATATCTTCTTGCTTGTTCTTCAACCAACGATCCTGTTTTATAGCACTTGCCAGTTTCTGTAGCATTCATAATGACATCATCAGTAACACGACTGATATCATGATTCCATCTTGTATCAGGATCTGACCATCTCATCAGTACTTGATCAGTAGTTAACTTGACATATCAGGATTTAACCTCAGTTCCTGACATGTAGCACTTGATGCACTGTTCATTCCTGACTAAAATTTACAGATAACTGTCTAACACATATTTCCTATACAAAGTGCTAAATCCTTTATAAGATCAGGATATACAAGAAGTATAAGTAAAATTCTATTCTTAACATCACAACTCATGAATTATTCCTAACAATCTCCCCCTATTTATGCTTTAAAATCTGAAGCATAAATCTGAGTTGTTGATGTCAAAACATATAACAATACAATCAGAATAGAATTTATGAATTCAAAAATCATGAAGTTAAGTACCTCCTCTTTTTAGATATAGACATAGTATCCAGTACTTAGACGAAAGAATTCAACTATTTGATGCTTCTTTTCCTTTACCACTTCCATGATGAGATTCACCTCTGTCACAATCTTTATCTCCCCCAGTTCCTCTTTTATCCCCAGTCTGTTGTTGTTGTTGTCTTTGAATTGTCTTTATCTCCCCCTTTTTGACATCAGCAACATTAATGCCAAGAGATTCGGTAACAGAACAAATAATATTCATTAGAACTGCTTGATTTTCCATAATAGTGACTTGGTTATCTTCAAGTGTTTGAAGTCTTGATTGAATTTCAACTTGAGATTTCTGAATATCTTGTAGAACTTCAGAATCGACTTCAACTTTTGAAGTGTTTGGAATATCTTCAGATTCAAGTCTTGTAGAAGAAGTTGCCTGCGTAGAATGATATTCAAGTAATAAAATTCGATTAGATTTACAAACATCTTCATCACTTTGATCTGAAGCTGCAATATGATCATCTTGTTCTTCACCAGTATTCTGTATACTAACATCTACAAATCCTGACGTCTCCTTAGATTGATCAGATACTGTTGATGTCTCAATTCTGGCTGATATTGGAAGTACATACAAAGGAATACTTGGATCATTAGAAATATCTTCTGGTACTGATGGTGTAGAAGTTTGTCTTAGCCTTTCACCTCTTCTGTTGATAATTCCTGCAATCCTTTCTTTTTGCTTCTGAGCTTTAACTTCTGGCTTTGAATTATGCTTTGCTAAGTCATTCTTCTCATACATTTTGATAAAAGAATAAGTACTAGCATCCATACCAAGATTATTAGACCAAGATTCAGGAAAAACCTGATCCCAGAAATCAAAGGATGGTGGTTTCCTAATTTTCTCTCCCTCACTATGGAGTTGATCATCCATACCCTCATTCTCACTTTGACTATCTAAAGTCAACACTCTTTCTACCTCTCCTTTTGCCTGGTCAGGAGCCAGCCGCTCTGATTATGGATCAATATCCATCTTTTCAAGTGTATCACTCAAATTTAGATAAGTGCTCTCATGACCTACAGAAAAATAGAGTTTAGAAGAAGTTTTTATACCTGAACTCACATGGAGATAGGGTTCCTCATTTTGCAAGGGGCTTGAGGTTTTCTCCAAGGAGTGAGCTGCTATAATCTCTGAACCCTTACAATCATCTTCTTTCCTTCCAGAGACTACAGGCTCCAGTATACCACTTTCAGGTTCTTTACTAGACTTCAATGTCTTCAGTAATACTTCATTAGACATCATAGTTAGTACATCACCGTCTTTAAGTGTTGTTTGCTGAGACACACCCTCAAAGTGGATAGACTCTGACTGAATAATATTTGTTTGATCTTCAAGAAAACCAGTCAAAGTTATTCCTCCTATATCATAGGGTTTCTCACTTGCAATTTCAGTCATCACAGAAGACCTTTCAACATCAGCTATCACAGCTCCTGAGTCATCCAACCTCTGACTAGATGGTTCTTGTGTTGCAGTGACTGTGATCTGATCTTTCCTACTATCCACCACTGGTGTAATAGTATCTTCTGTTGACTGCATTCTTCTATCTACTTCCTCCTGTTGTTCACCTTGAGCTGAAGCATCTTCAATAATGACATCTTTGTCAAATAAATATGCATGAAGTGATTGAAGTGCAACATGCTTCGAGAGTCCAAATTTCTTGACTGATTGCATTCTGACAGATACATAGAAATACATCTTCATTAAGTCAAGTCTTTGATGTAGAAGTCCATATTCATCTGGAAATAAAAGTTCTGGTACTCTTTCAACCAGAAAATCTAGAACAGGCCTTGACAACTTCACTTTGAGAGAAATTAGTCCCGTAGCCAGTCTGTATGATAATGTAGTTTCCCATGAAGAATCAATATCCAGATCTCTATGGTCATTTGCTGACTTGATTGTAGCTTCATTTGTAGAGACCTGCATGATATTAGTTGGACTAGACTCTGTGTGTGTAGGTGACAATTGAATCTTTCTCCTTGTTCTCCTGGTATAGTGAGCAAAAGATTTATCCTGAGAAGACTCAAGAGGTGTAGACATAGAATTGATCTTGGGATGAGATCCTTTTTCAATAGACACAGTCTTTTGAGAGACAGTATCCAGTAACTGTTTTCCCTTGTGAAGAACTACAGCCTTTTGAGAGACTGCAGCCTGGCTGTGACTAGGTGCTTCATCTCTTTGTCCTAGCTTAGAAAGTCGAATTGCAGCCTTCAATTCTTCTCTCTCAGCAAGAAATATATTATCATCATCTTCACTAGAACTACTACTACTACTTGACACAACAAATCTTCTCTTCCTTACAACTGATGTCTTTTGAGAAACACCAGAGGTTGGTTTCTTTGAAACAATAGGCTGTGGATTAAAACTTTGTTCTTTGATTGTTTCAGAGACTATAATGTTTTGGGCTACTTGGATAGACACAGGTGGGTTCTCCTCCAAATGAGATTCCTGAGCCATTTCACCACAAAAGAAAGAAGAATCGTAGAGAGTAGGAAGATGAGTTTTAAGAATTACCTGAACATGACGTGGATAATGAATTGCAGGTATTTCATCTAGATTCTTTTCATTGTCCTTCTTTGTAATGTCAGAGAAAATTCTCTTTTGCTGTACATAAGAAGAAATACAATGTTCTCTTCCAAATCTAGCTTCAACATCAGGAATAAAATGGTTAATAAACATTTGCATAAATCTATGATAATAAACCATTTTCCTGTTTTGATCTCTTAACCCAAGTTTAATACACACCTGACTTAAGATAATGTGACCAATGTTAATTACTCTGTCATAAAGCAAACTATAAGCAATATGTGAAGTTATAGAAGTAATTTGATCAAAAGAACTACATTTACCAGTAAAGCATTTAGCTAATTGATCAAAGAAGAAAGACCACTCTTTTCTAAGACAATATCTTCTTAACTGGCTCATGTTATCTAAAGGTCCATTATAACCTAATGCAGATAACATAGTTCTAACATCATCATCAGATGGTTCATTCTCATAATTCAAACTAGCAGGTAAGTGAAGTACTGAATTAACAACAGATTCAGTAATATCAAAAGAATCTTGTCCTAAGTGTAGAACAATCTTACCTGATTGACTCTGAGTAGAATCAATTACCTCAGCATTCTCCCAAGCTTGTATAACAGCTGCTTGATTAATCTGTGGAGATGCTGTCAATGCATAACTTAATGGTTCATATGCCAGAAAGTTCATGATTGGATGAAAATCAGTTGACACTCCTTCCTTGTTGGTGATAGCTGCTACATGATTGTTTGTCATAAAATCGAAGTCACCAAACTTGAAGGCTACTGACTTAGGTAATCTTCTTTGAGCTGCCATTTTTGATCTGAAAATAACTTGAAAAATTCTTGAAATGGATTAGTGATTTTGAAAACTCGAGAGTGTTTTTGCTTTAGAGAATATACAATTAGAGAAAGCAATTACACGATTAGAGTTTCAAAACAAATATATTTCACAAATTTTTCAGACCACTATCCCACGTCGACACGTAGATTGACAGGTGTCAGTCCCTGAAAAGTGCGGTTACCCACGATTTTTGGAAAATAAAATCCAAAATTGATTTTCATGAAATAAATCAGGGTATTATCAAGATAAAAAAGATAATACTGATCAGCTTCATTTTCCTGTTGTGACCTCTCATCAAAATAATCACAAAAAGCAATGTGATTTAAAAATAATAATAAATCTCAAATCCTGATGATCACACTTGAAATCCTGATCAATATCATCCTGATTCCAGAGACTTAATATGGAGTTTCCACGTGGCATTTTTCTTTTATCTGAAAAAGAAATAAACAATTAATCTGAACAAAATCAATTGGTTAGATATATTCGACATTTCTTGAAAACAAGAAATACAGTCACACGCAATAATTAGCATCTGACTTCATTAAAACTTCCAAGTGACTGTTCAGCTTCTCACGTCTTTCTATAAAAGAAACAGACGCCTTATGCCATTCTCCATAAACCTTTCAATTTCTTTTCTTCTCAACAATGCTTCTCAAACCAAAATTCCATTCAAATCCATTCTTTAGGTTTTTCACAGTCGATAAACATCCTGTTCTTGATCAACTCTTTGAAGAGACAACTTTTCTCATCGAACTAATCATGGATGGATTAGTTTCAGATAATATCCAGAGGTTTCTCCTAGAACATCCATCTGTTGGATACAATCTTCCCCTAACCTCCTCAAAACTTGAGGATGAAGAATTTGGCCGAGAGTCTGAGGTTGATCTTGATGGAGATGCTATTCATTTAAGTTAGCTACTCTCATTCAAGTCGCCCAGACAAGGAATCCAAGAATAAACGAGGCTGTTCAATCCTCTGATGGATTTCTTGATGCTCCTTGTCCTGTATCTCAGAATCTATATCATTAGACAAGTACAGAATTATCAGTAGAAGTTAGACAAAAAGATGTTGTATTTCATTTCCATGTATGTAATGCGTTCAATTAATGAAAATATAATTTCTTGTTATCTACTTGTCTTTTGATTATTGAATGATGTATAAATTATCAGTATGCAAATATTAAAACTTGCTAGCATAGACTCAATACATCACAGAATTAGATTACTATACAAAGTAAACGTCAGGATCTGAAACAATTTTCACAATCCTGATACTGACACAATACTGACACAATACTGATGATGTCAGCATCCTGATAACAAATCTAATCCTGATGATTATTAACAAGTCTGTCATACTGAAATTTATCAAGGCAAAGTGTTATAGCTAAAGCATTTAACAATCAAATATAGATCCTGACAAGAATATCAAGTCTATAAGCTAAAAACAACATACCTTGCTACTATTGCAGATGTTAAAGATCTAGAAATTTAACATTCCTAACTCACTTACTAATCTACTGAATGTAGTTTCATCAAGTGGTTTAGTTAGAATATCTGCAAGCTGTTTGTCAGTAGGAACAAAATGAAGTTCTACAGTACCATTCTCAATATGTTCTCTAATAAACTGATACCTGACATCAATGTGCTTAGTCCTTGAATGTTGAACTGGATTTTCTGCAATTTTGATAGCACTAGTATTATCACAAAACATAGGAATATTATTAAGTGTCATACCATAATCCATCAACTGATTTCTTATCCAAAGGAGCTGTGCACAACAACTGCCTGCTGCTATATACTCAGCTTCTGCAGTTGAGGTTGAAACAGATTGTTGTTTCTTGCTTGCCCAAGAAATCAATCTATTTCCCAAGAATTGACATGTACCTGTAGTGCTTTTCCTGTCTATTTTACACCCTGCATAATCAGAGTCTGAATAGCCAATTAGGGAGAAATCAGATTCTCTAGGATACCACAAACCAAGATTTGGAGTTCCTTTGAGATATCTAAAAATTCTCTTCACAGCAATTAAATGAGATTCCTTAGGATCACTTTGGAATCTAGCACATAAACAGGTAGAAAACATTATATCTGGTCTACTTGCAGTTAGATATAACAATGAGCCTATCATGCCTCTATAACTAGTATTATCCACACTCTTTCCCTTAGGATCAGAGTCTAGTTTAGTGGCTGTTGCCATGGGTGTTCTTGTAACTGCACAGTCTTGAAAGTCAAACCTTCTTAAAAGATCTTTGATATACTTTGACTGATTAATGAAAATACCAATCTCAGTTTGTTTGACCTGAAAGCCTAAGAAATAATTTAATTCACCTATCATGCTCATCTGATACTTAGACTGCATAAGCTTGCTAAACTTAGCACACAACTTTTCATTAGTAGAACCAAAAATAATATCATCAACATAAACTTGAACTAAAAGCAACCTTTTATCTTTCTAAAGAATAGAGTTTTGTCAATTGTACCTCTTGTGAAGCCATTTTCAAGAAGAAATTTAGACAAAGTCTCATACCATGCTCTTGGTGCCTGCTTTAGTCTATAGAGTGCCTTGTCAAGTTTGTAGACATGATTTGGAAACTTTGGATCAACAAATCCAGGTGGCTGTTCCACATACACTTCCTCATCAAGTTTGCCATTTAGAAAAGCACTCTTTACATCCATCTGGTATACCTTGAATTTTGAATGAGCTGCAAATGCAAGAAACATTATGATTGCTTCCAATCTTGCTACTGGTGCAAAGGTCTCATCATAATCAATGCCTTCTTCCTGAGAATAACCCTTGGCCACCAGTCTTGCTTTGTTTCTTACAATCATACCAGATTCATCTAGCTTGTTTCTAAAAACCCATCTTGCACCAACAATAGATCTATCTTTAGGTCTTGGTACCAGTTTCCAGACTTTGTTTCTCTCAAACTCATTTAACTCCTCCTGCATTGCAATTACCCAATCAGGATCCTGTAAGGCTTCTTCAACCTTCTTAGGTTCATTCTTTGAGAGAAAGCAACTATACAAGCATTCATTTTGAATTGATCTTCTAGTTCGAACACCACTATTTGGATCACCAATAATCAAATCTTCAGTATGATCCTTTGTCCATTTTCTAACAGGTGGTAGATTATCTCTGCTAGACTCTCCCCCTAAGTTAGTGGTATCTCTTGTAGAAGAATTCTCTCTGCCTTCAATAACTCCCCTTTGATCAATAGAATCAGTAAATTTCATATTGCTGCTAGTTACTGATCTTTCCTCAGTAGACTCTGAAAAATCAGTTCCTGATGGAGTAGACTCTGAATAGCTAGTCTGCTCCTGATGATCACTGTGTTCTCTTTGATTTATTTGCTCCCCCTCAACAGTAGCATTCCTTTGAGAAGCAATAGAAATTCCTTCTGGAGAACCTTCATCATCACTGGAGAGTATCTCAGAATTCTTCAAATTTTCAAATTCCAATTTGTCATGGCTTTCATCAGTTTGCAGAATTCCAAATTTCTTATCATCAAATGCAACATGAATTGATTCCATAACAATGTGAGTTCTGAGATTATAAACTTTGAAGGCCTTAGATGCTGAATATCCTAGAAAAATTGCTTCATCCGATTTGGCTTCAAATTTTCCAAGTTGTTCTGGATGAACTTTTAGGACATAGCATTTGCATCCAAAGATGTGAAAATATTTCACACTTGGTTTCTTTCCTTTGATCATCTCATAGGGAGTTTTTCCATGACTATTTACCAAAGTACAATTTTGAGTGAAACATGCAGTGTTAATAGCTTCTGCCCAAAAGTAGGTTGGAAGTTTTGCATCTGCAAGCATGGTTCTTGCTGCCTCTATGAGAGTCCTGTTCTTTCTTTCCACTACACCATTTTGTTGAGGTGTACCAGGTGCAGAAAACTGTTGAGTGATTCCATTGTCTGCACAATAATCCTCCATTGTAGAATTCTTGAATTCTGTACCATTGTCACTCCTAAGTACTTTGACTTTGTACTCAGAGTTATTCTGAATATTCTTGACAAGGTCAATGATTTGCTGAGGAGCTTCATCCTTCTTGTGTAGAAAGAACACCCATGTGAACCTTGTGAAATCATCCACTATCACTAGAGCAAATCTTTTCTTGCTGATAGACATAATGTTTACTGGACCAAACAGATCAAGATGTAGCATGTGAAATGGTTCAGTAATTGAATTTTCAGTCTTGCTCTTGAAAGTGGTTCTTCTTTGCTTTCCAAGCTGACATGCATCACAAAGTCCATCTTGCACATAATTTACCTGAGGTAGGCCTCTCACAAGATTGTGCTTAACAAGTTGATTAAGCTTCTTGAAGTTGAGATGTGAGAGCTTCTTGTGCCAATTCCAGCTTTCATCACTTGTTGCTTTGCTGTAGAGACATCTAACAATTCCTTTAGATGAATTACTTAAGCTGGCTTCATATATGTTACCATGTCTTTGACCAGTTAGAACAATGTCTCCATTCTACATATTCAAGATTTTGCATCCTTCTCTGTCAAAGATTGATTTGTAACCTTTATCACCCAGTTGACTTATGCTTAAAAGAGTATGTTTCAAGCCTTCAACCAGTGCTAAATTTTCTATGATGACATTCCCCAAAACAATTGAGCCATATCCCAGAGTTTCTCCTTTGTTGCCATCTCCAAAAAATATTACTGGGCCAGCTTTCCTCTCAAACTTTGTAAGCATGGACTTCTTTCCAGTCATATGTCCAGAGCATCCACTGTCCAAGATAATTGAATGCTTCTTTCCAGTGCCCTGCCACTACACCACAAATGGTATTTGCCAACACTGAAAATCGATGTTGCCACGTAAAATGTTGCCTTAGATGCTAAAAATTGAATAAATTAGATATAAGCCAACATCATAACCGGATGTTACCCATCATGTTGGCTTAGATGCAATTTTATTCCTCAATGCCAACACATGAGTTGGTGTTGCCTTAGACACCTGAAAAATTGTTAAAAATTTTGCCGCTATTACTGAAATAAAAGAGCCGCTAAAATTTTCTGTCCCAAGTTAAATTGCCCGCTCACAAAATAAAACAAAACAAGAAAGCACACTCACTCTCAGATCTCATCTCGGCTATCTCTCACTCTCTTCTCTCCCTCTCATCTCTCATCTCCGCTGTCCATCTCTCCGGTGTTCTTCTCCGGTGTCCATCTCTCATCTCCGGCGTCTCATCTCTCATCTCGGCTATCTCTCTCTCTCTCAATTCATGCGTGGTATGTTTCTAATTGATTTGTGCCCTAATTTTTGGGGTTTTTGTTTTGTTAAAGTTGCAAGCCCTAAGTTTTTACTTTGAATTACCTTCATTCTTTATAGTTTACAAACCCTAATTTTTTGGGGTTTTTATTTTGTTAATTTTGGGGGTTTACAAACCCTAATTTTTGGGGTTTTTTTTCTAATTGAGACTGTTTTTGGGGGTTTGTTGAATTCTTGAAGTGTTTGTGTACTATAGATTTGTTCTTGAAACATCCCACTGTTTTGGACCTCGAGGCACCTATTAAAATTTGTTCATGAAGCTTACTTGATGTATTGATATTTGATGTTTATTTGATGTATTGATATTTGATATTTTATATTTGATTACAGGCCCTGTATTTATTTTGGTAGTCTGAGCTTTTCCATTTTTTATTTGACAAGATTTTAATTTCGCACTAGATCTATGAATACAGAGGACTGAGAGTATACATCAACCAAAACAAACAGGGGGTCTGCACAAAAGTAATATAAAAATGGTATAGCTTAGCGGCAAAGCAGCAAATACACATGTGAACCCTCATTACAGTTTTTTGTTCATCTACTCTTTGTCTCCAAATGAGTGTTCACTCTGTTTTACTCCTCTTTCTTCTACTTCTCCTTCATCAGGCTACATCTTTTCACCAGGAAGCTAATGAGGAGAAGGACTCAACTGAAGTTGGCAAGATTAATGGACTAACAGAGTGGTATAGAAAGAGCAGCTGCAATCTTTTTGAAGGAAGCTGGGTTTACGATGATTCGTATCCACTCTACGATGGCTCAGTATGCCCTTTTATAAATCCTGGTTTAAATTGCCAGAAAAATGGTAGGCCTGACAAATTGTATCTCAAATATAGATGGAACCCTATTGGTTGCAACTTAGCTAGGTAACTATATACTTGTTCATAAGTCTTTCACTCCTTCATTATGCATATTTTAGCAGAGTTTCAATGTCGAGATTTAGTAATCTATTAATTTAATGCAGGTTCGATGGTAAGGTATTTCTGGAGAGATGTAGAGGGAAGAAGATCATGTTTGTGGGTGATTCTTTAAGCACTAACCAATGGTAGTCTTTAACATGCATGGTTCAGAATGTAGTTCCTGGTTCTAAGTATACCTTGATTCAAAGAAAGTCCTCCTACTCCAGGAGCTTGAGATGCTAAAAGAATTCATAGAGTAATGCAAAATAATGTTATGACTTCTAGGTCCAGTGTGTACATAATGATAGAGTATAAATCGTACTGAATCACGAATATATTACTACTTGATTTCTGATCTGAACTGGACTTGAGTGCTTGATTCCTTGTGTACATACACATTACTATTATTTTGGCTTTTACTTCTTCCCAGTAAATTGTTTATATTCTCTTCATTAGCTAATAGCTACACGCTGAGCCTTCACTATTTAATACTAATATCTTATACTCTCCTTTTTTTTCTTGAAAGGAATTCGGAGTTTCAATAATGTACATGAAGGATGGGTTTCTGGTAGACTTGGAGTTTAGAGATATCGGCAAAGTTCTAAGGCTTGATTCTATCAATATCAACAGAAGCAAACAATGGAAAGATAGTGACATTTTGATCTTCAACAGCTACCATTGGTGGCTTCATACTGGTCACCTTTGGACGTATGTTTCATTATCTTACCCTCTTTTTTGGCAATGGGCAACTCAAGAAATTTAAATACTGCACATATATTCATCACCCCTGTTTCATAGCATACCCAAATAAGAAAATATCGACTTGAGTATAAGCTAAGAGATTACTGTATTGCAACTAGTTAAAGAAGACATATAAGCTTCATATTTTTATGGCTGTGGCAGATTGGACTACTTTTAAGTTGGTGACAAGATAATCAAAGAAATGGATCAGATGGAAGCTTACAATATAGCTTTGTCAACTTGGGGCAAGTGGGTTGATTCCAACATTGATTCTACCAAAACTTAAGTTTTCTTCCAGGGAATTTCTACAGTACATTATGAGTAAGCTGTTGGCACAACTTAATATACTTCAATTGTATAGCTCTGAAGGGGTTAGAAAAAACATTAGGCCTGTTGGGACAATCGGATCGTGGCCCTGCGATTTTTGATACAATAAATAAACGAGTACGAATACAAAAGTCACCTTGTTAACGGTTGATTCCACGCTCTTCTATTGTATTCCCAAACTCCCTTGAGCGAAGTGTGGCCTTCGTCTTCTCAAGTTAACCTCTCTTCTTGCTCCTAGGTGGCTACAATATTTTTCTCAACCAACCCTAGCAAGAAGAGAATAAGAATATATATAGGGCTACAATAGGGATCATGGATAATTAGGTTAGGCCTTCTAATTACATCTTGGGCCTAGCCCAATGTAATTAAATATTAATTCAATCCACTAAAGAATTAATATTTGCACTACCTTTCCTAATACCGCAACTTAATTATTTAATTGGGTTCCAATATTATTTGCTTATTAAATTCCCCATGTTTAAAATAGCGCATGCCCATTAATTAAATAAATTACTGATAATTTATTTAATTAATATCTTTTATCCTTGATTATCCACTCAACCTTTATTTAATTATGCCGGAATAAATTCCACCTGCAGGGTTTCACATAATTAAATCTTTTTGAGCTTTCAAGGGGACATCATTAACCCGAATATTATCAGGACATGGATTCCTTCAATAAATAATATCCACCATATATATTATTCCATCACCCAAAATATAATGATTTAATTCCAAAGAATTATTTCATATATAAATCAAAGCATGTAAATAATATACACGTGTCAATTACTATATCCGGATTAAGAACCTAAGCATTAATAATAACATAGAATCTTAGTTCTCTTTCTTAATCAGTATAAGGGAACAATTCTAAATTTGATCCTGTTCAATATACACAAAGTATACCAGTATTATTTATTAGTCAATATAAACTAATCTAAATAATACTACAGCCATACCAGTGGATTGTCCAACACCACCTGTGCTGTGAACCTTGTTATATTATATAAACCGTATTTAACAATCTAATATTCTGTATCCCATTTGATACTAGATTGTCCACAATATATAATATTAGACAGCATGTAAACATTTAAATGATTCTCAATAAAACCAGGCTAGAAATAAATGTATATACTTAAAATAAATATTTTCAGTATACACTAACAATCTCCCACTTATACTCAAAATATTTCAATGAGTATATCAGTGTTTATTTAATCCACTATTACATTGAAAACTATGTGCCCATCCATCTGACTCCTATCGCTTCCACATGCCTGTCAAAAACCTTGGCTGGCAAGCTCTTTGTGAAAGGATCTGCCCGGTTGTCTTCTGATGATATGTGAGCCACAACTATGTCTCCTCGCTTTACGATTCCTCGTATGAGATGATACTTACGTTCAATATGTTTAGCTGCTTTGTGGTCTCGTGGTTCTTTTGAATTTGCCACAGCACCAGTGTTGTCACAATACACTGTCAGACTCCTAGGCAAATTAGGTACCACATCTAAGTCCAAAAGGAAGTTCCTGAACCATACAACCTCCTTTGCAGCCTCAGAGGCCGCCACGTACTCGGCTTCCATAGTAGAGTCTGCAATGCATTTCTGCTTTACACTCCTCCATATAACGGCTCCACCTCCCAAAGTAAAAACATATCCCGAGGTTGATTTCCTCTTATCCCTATCCGATTGAAAATCTGAATCAATATATCCCAAAGGAAATAGATCCGAGGCCTTGTAAATTAACATATACTCTTTAGTCCTTCTCAGGTACTTGAGTATAGTTTTTACTGCACTCCAATGTTCCTGACCTGGGTTCGACTGATATCTACTAACCATGCCTACAGCAAAGCAGATGTCAGGCCTCGTACATAACATAGCATACATTAAGCTTCCACATACCGAGGCATAAGGAACTGCTTTCATGCTCTCTATATCCTTAGGTGTCGAAGGACACTGCTCCTTGGATAGAGCAACTCCATGTTTAAAAGGTAGAAAACCTTTCTTAGAGTTCTGCATGTTAAAACGAGCTAATACTTCATCAATGTAGGGCTCTTGAGATAAAGCCAACATCCTTTTCTTGCGATCCCTTATTACTTTGATCCCAAGGATGTATGCCGCTTCACCTAAGTCCTTCATTTCAAATTGTTTGAACAACCATGCCTTTACTGATGATAACATCTTAACATTGTTTCCAATGAGTAAAATGTCATCTACATATAGTACTAGAAAAACCACTGCATTACCCTCACTTCTCTTATACACGCATGACTCGCTTGGACTTTGATCAAATCCATATGACTGGACTGCCTGATCAAAACGAATATTCCAGTCCCTAGAAGCTTGTTTAAGTCCATAAATAGACCTCTTAAGCTTACAAACCAGATGCTCTTGGCCTTCTTTAATGAATCCTTTTGGTTGTTGCATATAGATGGTTTCCTCAAGACTTCCATTAAGGAAAGTTGTCTTGACATCCATTTGCCAAATCTCGTAATCGAGATGAGCTGCTATAGATAAAAGAATCCGGATCGACTTAAGCATAACAACTGGCGAAAAGGTTTCCTCATAATCGATTCCTTCTTTCTGAGTATACCCTTTCGCAACAAGTCGTGCTTTCCAGGCTTTCACCTTTTTGTCAGATCCTCTTTTCTTCTTGTAGATCCACATACTTCCAATGGGTTTTATACCTTTGGGTGGTTCCACGAGCTCCCAAACTTGATTGGAATACATAGATTCCATCTCAGATTCCATTGCCTTTTGCCAAAGATTTGCATCTTTATCTAGAATTGCCTGTTCGTATGTCCTGGGATCCTCATCATGTTCACCAGAGACCAAGTCTGAAGACTCTCCCAAAAACATGAATCTTTCAGGTTGTCGAACAACCCTCCCACTACGACGAGGCACTGGTGCGGTACTAGTGTCAAGTTGTGCATTTTCTTGTGGTTGTTCTACTTGTACTATTGGCACTTGGGGATTATCTGTCCCTCCCACTAATTCCTCTAAAACAACACTACTTATGGGTTTGTGGTTCATTATATAGTCTTCCTCTAAGAATCTGGCATTGGTGCTAACAATGACATCTCGATCCCTAGGACTATAAAATGAATAACCTTTCGTCCCCATGGGATAGCCTACAAACAACCTTACTTCTGTACGAGATTCTAGCTTGGTCGCGTTCTTGTTCAGCAGATATGCTGGACAACCCCAAATCCGAATATGTCTTAGACTTGGTTTGCTACCAGTCCACAATTCTATTGGAGTCTTGGGAACCGACTTAGAAGGTACCAAGTTCAAAAGGTAAGCCGCTATTTCTATAGCATATCCCCAGAACGACTTGGGTAAATCTGAATAACTCATCATTGATCTAACACTCTCCAAAAGAGTCCGATTCCTTCTCTCTGCTACACCATTCTGCTGAGGTGTGCCAGGTGCAGACAACTGGGATGTAATCCCATTTTTTGATAAATAGTCCCTAAATTCTCCAAGCAAGTATTCGCCACCACGATCTGATCGTAGTGACTTGATACATTTTCCAAGATGTCATTTCTCCGCACTTGCTTTGTACTCTTTGAATTTTTCAAAGCACTCAGACTTGCGGCGCAACAAATAAATGTATCCATATCTAGAATAATCGTCAATGAAAGTGACAAAATACTCATAACCTCCTCTTGCTTGGATACTCATAGGACCACATAAATCAGTATGAACCAATTCTAATACTTCTTTGGCTCTATTCCCCTTATCTTTAAAAGGCCTGTTAGTCATCTTACCTTCCAAGCAAGATTCACAAACTGGAAATGGCTCCACTGCCAACAAGCCTAATGGCCCATCTACTACCAGTCTTTGAATCCTCCTCAAGTTAATATGACCTAATCTTAAGTGCCAAAGATATGTTTGGTTCAATTCAGAAGGTTTCTTTCTTTTGTTTGAGCCAGAAAGAATATTATTAGATTCCTTTTGTTGCAGCATTGGTTGGATAGGATTAATAATATATAAATTGTCTTGCAATGTACCAGAACATATAACTCGTTTATTCATCATAATAGAAACATTACGATCCAAACAAACATTATAACCATCAATGGCAAGTTTAGAAACTGAAATCAAATTCCTTCTAAACGAAGGTACATAAAGACAATTGTTCAAAACCAAAATCCTATCATCACCGAAAGCTAAAGTAATTATTCCAACTGCAACTACTGCTACTTTCGTAGCATCTCCCATAAACACATATATCTCGCCATCTCTAAGCATTCTGGTTTGCTGGAACCCTTGCATAGAGTTACAAACATGGTCAGTGGCTCCTGTATCAATACACCAAGTGCCCGTAGATATAGCCGCTATATATGTTTCCGTAACTAGAGAAAGAGACATACCAGTATTGTTTGTCTTCTTAGGAAGAGGACAATCCTGTTTCCAGTGACCTGACTGCTTGCACCTGAAGCACTTGCCCTTAGGCTTTTTCACACCACCTTGAACTCCCACTGCATTAGCAATCTTTCCAGCTTTCTGTGTCTAAGTCTTTTTCTTCTTCTTACCTTTCGGCTTTGATGAAGAAGCTTTCTCAGCCACATTCACTTGAACATTCTGTTTAAAGAGTCCTTCAGCTGCCTGAAGTTCTGTCAGAAGTTCCGCGAGACTATACATCCTTTTGTTCATGGTGTAATTCAAGCGGAACTGCTCAAAACTTTTGGGCAAGCTCATAAGGATGATATCGATCTGGGTTTCCCCATCAATATCAGCACCAAGGATCTCCATCTCATTCAGATGAGACATCATCCTGAGAACATGATCCCTTACAGGTGTTCCTTCAGCCATCTGAGTGTTCATTAAAGCCTTCATTGCTACTTGCCTAGCAGCCCTATTCTGTTCTCCAAAAAGTTCCTTGAGATTAAAGAGCATATCTGAAGCCGTGGCCATAGCCTGATGCTGATGCTGCAAAACACCCGACATTGCTGCCAGAATGTAACATCGCGACATCTCATCGGCCTTAACCCACCGCTTATAATACTCCTTATCACATTCAGGAGCATCTTCAGCAGGCTGATCTGGCTTGGGTTCATAAGTGCAAAATTTGTACTCCTCAGCAGTCAACACTATGTCCAAATTACGTTTCCATTCAATATAGTTTGGTCCAGTAAGTTTGTTATCCTTAAGTATGGTGAATAGTGGATTAAAGCCCAAAATGATCTAATCCTGAGAATCATACATGTAACACATAATCAGAGAGTTGCAAAAATCTTAAAACTTATTGGTTTCCTCTATAACAATTAATTAAAATTAATGCACTAATATTTAAACACAATAAGTATCTGGTACGCCACGATGGGTGACATATATACCACTTAAATTCGCTTAAATATTACTTCGGTCCTATTACTAAATAATACGCCACGTTAGGGTGGACTATATATTATTTTTCATAGCTAAGTGTATACCATTATCAAATCTTAAATTAATAACAATAAGACCGGATGCCACCATTAAATATTTCAAATCAATAATCGATAATAGGATAATTCCCAGATCGGGGGGAGCATTGTCAAGAGGCGTCACTTAAGACCCCTTTCTAGACAGAATCATCCTTTCTCTCAATATTGATAATCTATATTCAATAATTGGTACCCGTCTAATTAATCGAATTCTATGAAACTTGGTACGCCACGTTGGGTGGCATGTATACCTTTCAATATTCGTAATTAATTTAGGAAGTTTATCCTAGTAATATCCATAACACTATCTGACACCATAAATCATATGCCACGTTAGGGTGGACAATATATAATTTATATTCGTCTTAGTATTAAATTACATACAAACAATAATGGAGACCGTGGGATTTAATTCCTAATTAATTCCCTCACCCACTTAGAATTTTTATTAAAAATTGAGGAATTTTAAAATTAAATGGGACCTATGTCGTTACAATTATGGCTAACATGCATTCCAAATACACACATAATTTAACAACATATAACATTTAATTAAAGCAATAAATAAAAAAAAAAACTATGTCCATGTCGTCCTAATTATGTTAAACATGCAATTAAAAATTACACACATAATTAACAACACACATAATAATTATTTAAAGCAATAATTAAAAAGTAAATAGCGGAATTAAAATAAAAAATTCCACTATTATGGCCCCAAAATTAATTGCTACAGCCTGTGATTTCAGCCCCACGCGGTATTCACAGGAGGCCAGAACTTCCGATTTAGTCTATCATTTTCTTCTCCCGTGTACATTCTGGCGGGTCCACAAAAAAAAACTTGTGGTTTTTGATCAGACCAGGACAAAAGGAATAACATTCAATATTAACAATCTATTACTATATATTAAAGGAGAACACAAGGGTAAAAAGCACCAAAAAAATGGCTGTAAAGTTACAGTTTTACCCCTGCATGTCATAAAATTTCAAAAATGCCACCCTTTTATAATTTATGCTAAAAAAATGTGAATTTCTGTATTTATTAGGAATCGAACCTCTAACCTCTTATAACAAATTTAATAACATAACCACTGAGCTACATTACATTTTGAATTTACTTTTATTAGATATGTTACATGTTCTGCTCTTATCCTAAGTTATTTTATTTTAACTCTTGAGTATAATAAAATGTTGGTTTAATATATTTATATAAATCCGTTTTTTCGGTTATCGTAATTTTATATATAACCATTTATTCAATCATCTTTATTATTTATTCAATTGAATATATATAAATTATTTTGTTAATTATTATATTCTATTACTATATATTAAATTTCAACACAAGGCAAAGTTTCCAATTTAATGGTCGTGAAGTTACGATTTTACCCTTATGATTTCAAAATTACAAAAATGTCATCGTTTAATAATTATGTAAAAGTAATGAAATTATGCTTTTGTTGGGATTCGAACCACCGACCTTTTTCAATCAAACTCATGTCATAACCAACCTTGCTACAGTCAATTTTGAGATTTGTTTAAAAATCCTATAAGATAAACAACATATTCTCTTCTTGTATATTCCTCTTTTATTTTTATTTTTATTTTTGAGCAATTAAAATATTGATTTATATTATTTCTAGAATATTGGATAGATAATTTTACACAAAAATATTCTAATCGATTGAGTATACTCTACAATTCTCTTTTTGCCATTTTAGATAATTGATATAAAAATAAATTTTAGATTATACATACTGCAATCGAATACAAAAAAAAAGAGATTTATTTACATTCGTATTCATGTATATATTAAATTCTTGAAATAAAATTTGGTTTTAAGAAATATGTAAATTTTAGTTATCATATCATACATATTGAATAATTGCATCACATTAGTTTTAGGTATATAAAAATTTAAATATATGAGTTATATTAGGGGATTTTGGTCGACCAACTATTTAGACTTTCAACGAATTAAATATATGATTGGTCTAAAAACATAAATATTTAAACATACACGAAAAATAATTGAAATTATGTTAAAAAAATAAAAACTCTAAAAATAATTATTGAAAAATTGATCTATGTTATATATAAAAAAGTAACATAATTAACATTAAATAAAATCAAAAAAGAAATAAATTTTCAAATCATAAATATTACAAAACTACAATAAGTATTTATAATGATCAGTTAGACTATAACTCGATTATAAAGTATGGTTTATACCATTTTTTATATAATTTGACAAATTGATCAATATAATATATAATGATTGAGTACTTAGATCTGTATACAATAAAATCAAAAAAATTGATTGTAAATTTCATATACATGCATGGGTCATTAAGATCGTTTTATCGTATTTAACATCAACTGAAATATTGGGTTAATTATCTTGATGGTCACTGAAGTCAGCCTAATGTATCAAGATGATCACTGAACTAAAATTCGACTCAAATAGGTCACTAACTTGTATCAATTGTACATTCCGTTATTTTGTCTCAATTTTTTAGAAGAATTTGCTGACCTGGTACACATTCTATCTACGTGGCTAACGTCTGTTTGTGTAACTATCGTTACTTAACTCTAAGTTTAACTAAATCCCGTTTAAAATCGATAAAACCTGAATAAAATATTGAGAAAACTTAACGGACTGTACACTTAATACAAGTTAGTGACCTACTTGAATCGAATTTTAGTTCAGTGACCATCTTGATATATTAGGCTGACTTCAGTAACCATCAAGATATTTAACCCCTGAAATATTTATAAAATTTTAAAATTGATTTAAAAAATAATTTAAAATATAAAATTTAAAAATAGTATGTAGAATTACAAAATATATATTAAAATATTAGATAAATTGAAATTTTATCATTTATCATATTTTTAATTTTAAAATTATTTGAATATATATACAATTAATATTGGACGAGAAATTAGTTCAGTGCCCGTGCTTTGCACGGGCTTTTACGCTAGTTACGGAGTAATATTATCATCCTCCTCTCCTGTTACAGTGAATGCAAGTGGCGCGCCTATGAGGTCCACGCGCCTTTGGTCTCCTGCTTCTTCTGTCGTCTTAATTAAAAAACAAATCGAACCAGCAGCCTGTAGCAGCTACGCAGCGGATAATAATTTTTCTCCGGTTTCGATTTTCAGCCGAACATAATTGTTACAAGATATCCAAATTTATACAAAATCCATCAAACAATTACATAAAAAATAGATCTAATACAAAACTAATTTTGTAAAATCTATTCTAACACGATCAACCCTCGTGTTTACAACCACGATAAACCACGTGGAAACCAAACAAAAATTAACCACGATTAAACCACGTGGGATCCAAACACATAATTAAAATATACATGGCCATAATAGTGGATAACAACCTGCAAAACAAAATATACAAGCCTACCACTATATACATGCATATATAATTACGACATGGACATCGTATCAAAAATCGTAGAACCATAGAATCTAGCTCTTGATGCCAATTGTTGGGACAATCGGATCGTGGCCCTGCGATTTTTGATACAATAAATAAACGAGTACGAATACAAAAGTCACCTTGTTAACGGTTGATTCCACGCTCTTCTATTGTATTCCCAAACTCCCTTGAGCGAAGTGTGGCCTTCGTCTTCTCAAGTTAACCTCTCTTCTTGCTCCTAGGTGGCTACAATATTTTTCTCAACCAACCCTAGCAAGAAGAGAATAAGAATATATATAGGGCTACAATAGGGATCATGGATAATTAGGTTAGGCCTTCTAATTACATCTTGGGCCTAGCCCAATGTAATTAAATATTAATTCAATCCACTAAAGAATTAATATTTGCACTACCTTTCGTAATACCGCAACTTAATTATTTAATTGGGTTCCAATATTATTTGCTTATTAAATTCCCCATGTTTAAAATAGCGCATGCCCATTAATTAAATAAATTACTGATAATTTATTTAATTAATATCTTTTATCCTTGATTATCCACTCAACCTTTATTTAATTATGCCGGAATAAATTCCACCTGCAGGGTTTCACATAATTAAATCTTTTTGAGCTTTCAAGGGGACATCATTAACCCGAATATTATCAGGACATGGATTCCTTCAATAAATAATATCCACCATATATATTATTCCATCACCCAAAATATAATGATTTAATTCCAAAGAATTATTTCATATATAAATCAAAGCATGTAAATAATATACACGTGTCAATTACTATATCCGGATTAAGAACCTAAGCATTAATAATAACATAGAATCTTAGTTCTCTTTCTTAATCAGTATAAGGGAACAATTCTAAATTTGATCCTGTTCAATATACACAAAGTATACCAGTATTATTTATTAGTCAATATAAACTAATCTAAATAATACTACAGCCATACCAGTGGATTGTCCAACACCACCTGTGCTGTGAACCTTGTTATATTATATAAACCGTATTTAACAATCTAATATTCTGTATCCCATTTGATACTAGATTGTCCACAATATATAATATTAGACAGCATGTAAACATTTAAATGATTCTCAATAAAACCAGGCTAGAAATAAATGTATATACTTAAAATAAATATTTTCAGTATACACTAACAATGCCATGCTTGCAAATCAAAACCTCCTGAAAATTGTTTGTTTACTTTCAAAGATTCTTACTTTGTGGGGGGTGGATGAGAATTTGGGTAGTTATTAAAATTAAGTTGATTTTTCTTTCAGAGGCAAGAATGGAATGAACCTATGGTGAACAGATGCAACGGGCAGACCCAGCCTATACCAGGATCAAATGGTGATGCAAGTGAAGCCGACACAGCTTCTTGATGCTTCTATCTTAGCTAGTAGTTATGAAATCTTTTTGTCTTAGCTAGTAATGAAATCTTTTGAGACATTATGAACTTAGGTGCTTCTGTCTATCTTGTTAACGATGTCTGACAAGATCTTTTGCTAAGTAACTTGTTAACTATGTTTGACTTTGATTTGGTTATGTAATCCTTGAGTTTGGATAATTTATTTATGTTGATCAGTTGGCATCAGTCAAATGGCTAAAGATGCAGTTAAAAATTTAGGAAGCATGCTGTTAAATTTTTTTTACAAAAATGTTGCCATAGCCTATAAAGATGTTGCTAAAACTTGAAAAATGTTAACTAAAAAGTGTTACTATAACATGTTAGGATGTTGGCAAAAATGTAAACTGTTAAATCAACTGATGTTGCTGTAGAGGGGCAATGATGTTGGAATAGGCTATATGGCAACATCGCAAAGGTGTTGGTGATGATTAGACAGTGTTACCATAAACTTTATGCCAACACCGAAAATAGTGTTGCTATTTTGCATAAAATGTTGGCATAAGTGCCTAAGGCAACATGTTGATGTTGGCATAGGTGTGACAAAATGTGTTGGCTTAACCTCTAGGCCCACATGCAAATTCCCAACACCTGCAAAATTGACAAAAGTGTTGCCTTAAATCCTATGGTAACATTTTTCAGCATTTTTAACACTTTTTTTGGTGTTGCCATAGACCATTTGTGGTGTAGTGTGCAAACAAAAAGTAACTAGTTAGAATTTTTTAGGACCCAACTTTGATTGGATCCTTTCTTACTAGATTTTGAAACAACAGGCTTTGAGAATTTTGTCTTTACTTTACCTGTTGTAGAGTCAACTTTAGACTCTGATTTCACAAACTGTTTGTGACTAGGAGTTTCAGATTTCAAGGAATAATAGTCATAATACAGTTCATGATATTCTCTACACATGTAAATGGAATGAAGTAAACTACCACAATGATAACAAGCTTTTTGTGGTTGGTATTGAATTTTATGAGTCTTGGGGAATCTTGACTCAGTTTTCGAAGAAGGTTTTTGATTGTAGTCTAGGGCCAAATGATTATGATTTCCACACTTATAGCATTTTTTCCTAGGTGCATCAGGTACATTCTTGTAATTATTCTCTTTGTTAATACCTTCTTTTCCATTCCTATTTCTTTTGATCTTGCTAGACTCTGAAAGACCATCTAATCTCTGTTTCAACTGAGACTTAGACAGAAACCCTATGTTTACATTCTTAGGTTTCTTTAACACTTTCTTATCTGAATTACTATTGTTAATCCTTTTGTGTACAACAGGGGTACCTTTTGAATCAACAAATTTAACATGATTAGATTCAGAAACAATTTTCTTACCTTCAGATTTAGATGTGCTAGCTTCTACTTTACTATCATCATTGACAATAGCTACTTTTTCTTCTTGTCTAGCCTTATCAAAACCTAAACCATTAACTTTACCACGAATTCCACTTTCGATGATTTCTTGTGTCTTTTTACCAGAAATGTTAATGGTCTTAATCACATCTCTCTCTTCCTCTAGTTCTTTTCTGACATAGTCATAAGCCTCAAGAATAACACCATAATCATGCTTAGCTTTTTCAGAACTTAACTTGTATTCTTCCATTTGAATTAACTCAGATTCAAGAAAATTATTTCTATCAACTAATTTATCATTCTTAACCTTAAGTTCATCTCTTTCACAAGTAAGAATTCTAAAATTAGTCATAAGATTCTTAAACTCAGCATGGATAGATTTAATTTCATCAGAATTTAAGCTATCAAATGAATCAAGAGAGTGAAGTGATACCTTAACAGAGGATGAAGAAGTTTTCTTTGGAGATCCAGGTTTATCTGAAACATTTGCCATCAGTGCAATGTTGTCATAATCCAATTCATCTTCAGAATCACTAGAATCAGCCCAATCCTTCTGTGTGACCATAAGTGCATTACCCTTTACTGAATTCCTAGGTTTTTTACACTCACTAGAAAAGTGTCCAAGCTCACTGCAATTAAAGCACTTGATCTTAGCCTTATCAAGCTTGACAATTGTACCTTTGCCTTTGTCACTCTTCTTCTCCTCCTTCTTTTGAAAAGGTCCTTTGCTAAATCTTCTCCGATTAAATCTTCCTTTCTTGAAGGCTTTAGCAAACATAGCAAAGAGTTCCTGCATCTCAGATTCAGAATCATTGTTGTCAGAGTTCATATCAGTAGTCTCTGACTCAGAATTTTCTTTGCTTTTCTTCTTCCTTGAGTTCTTTACAGCAATCTCTTCATGCTGTTCTTCCAGAAGCTTCTTTAATTCAGACTGAGCAGTAAGTGCAACAGTCTTCATCTTTTCTTCACTCCTTCTCTTCTTCTGTTGCTTGTCAAGTTCATAAGCTCTCAGTTTTCCATATACTGCCTCTAATGATATTTCATCCAGATCATTAGCTTCCTCAATCGCAGATATCTTCTCATTGTAGAAATCAGGCAAAGCTTTCATGAACTTTGTATTCATATCCTCCAAGTCATAATATTTACCATGCATGGCCATCTCATTGATGAGTTTTGTAAACCTATCAAAGGTATCAGTAAGTGACTCACCAGACTTGGATTCAAAGTACTCATACTGTTGTATAAGTAATGTCCTCATATTCTTCCTGACAGGCTTAGTTCCTTCACAGTGAACCTTAAGATTGTCCCATATATCCTTAGCAGTTTTACAAGAGAGAACATAGTTAGTGAGAACAGAATCAAGACTGTTGAATAATATGTTTCTCACTTTAGCATCTTTAAGAACATTCTCCTTGTCCTTATCTGACCACTCAGATTTTGGCTTCTCTACTGTATGTTCTGGAACAACCACACCATCAACAGTTACTTGTCCAATGATCTTTGTTGGAATAAAAGGTCCATCTCTGATTCTGTCAAGATAATCAGGATCTGTTGCTTCCAGATGATGCAACATCTTTACTTCCCATAGAGTATATTCGTTTCTCTTGAGCATAGGAATCTTAGTATTCCCATCCTTGTAACCAGACATGATTGCAGATCTTTATGATTATTCGAAATCAACCTGCTCTGATACCAATTGTTAACTCGAATAACTTGTAGAAGGGGGGGGGGGGTTGAATACAAGTTATATAATCGTGTCTGATTTTTGCTTGGTTATATGAACAAGAATAAACGAATGAATCAAACTCTATTTGTATTAATAAGATCAAATACAAACTCTACCAAAGGTGTACAAATACCTTTAGCAGCTGCTGACAATACAAATCTCTCTCTGTTTGCACTCTCGTATCCTTACGATTACAAACCCCATTCACCTTTTTTACAATGATATAGAGAGAGTATTTATAATGCTTCCTATCAACTAATTACTGAAAGATAATCTATACATGACAATGTTCTGCCGTCCAGTTGATAGTTTCCATCAATAGAAAATTCTTCCCTTCATAATATCTTCTTGCTTGTTCTTCAACCAACGATCCTGTTTTATAGCACTTGCCAGTTTCTGTAGCATTCATAATGACATCATCAGTAACACGACTGATATCAGGATTCCATCTTGTATCAGGATTTGACCATCTCATCAGTACTTGATCAGTAGTTAACTTGACATATCAGGATTTAACCTCAGTTCCTGACATGTAGTACTTGATGCACTATTCATTCCTGACTAAACTTTACAGATAACTGTCTAACACATATTTCCTATACAAAGTGCTAAATCCTTTATAAGATCAGGATATACAAGAAGTATAAGTAAAATTCTATTCTTAACATCACAACTCATGAATTATTCCTAACAATTATGGACTTTATTGAGAAAGTAGATATTTGGCTTGCAAGTTTTTACCTTTCACTTGAAAGGGTTTTTCTTGTTTTAAGCGCTTGGGATTTTATATTTCAAGTCAGACCAGGATTTTAATGGTTTCCTAGTTGGGTTCAGGTATTAGCTAAATTCTAGCTGCTCTTGAGTTCCTTTTTGGATTCCAACCAGGATAAGGTTATTTATTTAGCCTATATATACTCTCATCTTATAATATTTTGGGGAGACAATATTGATAATAAAATTTTGGCTATTCAGTAGCTTTGAGAATCGAATTCAGAGTTTACTTTATATTTGTCTTTACTATATTATTACGAGAACATCACGTTCCGTATCAATTTGGTATCAGAGCAAAGGTTTCTCCATCAATTTCTTAATTGTTGGGAGATCTAGGGTTTTCACAAAAAAAAGAGTTACAGTTCATCAACACTATTCACGGTACTGTTCTTCGGCACTGTTCACGGTAATGTTCATTGGCACTGTTCACGTCAAGTCTTTGAATTTGGTATATTAGTTCTTGGGTTTGTATGGTTGCACGTTAATGGCAAGGGAAGAAGATTTAAAACTTGAAGGATCAGATTGAGATTTCTTGAAGTTGTCTCTTAGAAATATTACTGAGCAACTTGCTTATATGGTAGAGTAATTTACAAAAAGTACAAAAGAACTGCTGGCAAGTTTACGAGCTACAAACGAGAGGATTGATGGTTTACAAGTTACAAACGAGAGGATTGAGGGGGCTATTGCTACAGTAGAAAATACACCTCTTCGCAGAGGCTTTATAAGAAACCCTCCACCCACTAACAACAATGACGATGATAAAAGCTTGAAGTGGGATGTACCAGAATTTAGTGGAGCAGGTGATGCCGAGGATTTCTTAGAATGGGTTGGACAGATGGAAAAAATCTTTGATAATAAAGGTTTTGATGATCAGAAGTCTTATAAAATTGCCAACATGGAGCTAACAAGATATATATGCATCTCTATGGTTTGACACTTTGAAGACGAAGCTCATGAAAGAAAGCGCTCCTAGAATTAAAACTTGGACTGAGATGAAAAGGCAATTGAATAATCGCTTTGGTCCAAAGGAATACACACAAGATAAAGTAGTCAAGAGAGATGAAGTTGAAAGGGATATTGTTCAAGTTGAAGATACATATGTGAAAAATCAATCGGATAATGATAATGTGATCATACCACAATCTTCAAGTTGTGTAGAGCACGAGAGTAGTGGGGTTCTTGATGTTGATAAATGTAATATCTGGGAATTTCGTACTCTATAAATTATATTATTTGGAGTTAAAAATATGATTATGTGCCTTAATTGGTGAGTCATTATATGATTTTGTGATTGTGGACGTGTGTTTTGTGTATAATTGTTAAATGTGTTGACATGAATTTATATTAAAGTTGCATATCTTTTAAATATTAAAATATGATTTTTATTCGCTTAAACATTTTTGTAAAATTCTTGGAGTTAGTAAAAATCATGAAATTTCTTGTTTTATTTTCTTTATGTATTTAGAGACTTTTTAAAAATAAAAGTTTAGTTTATTTTCGAATTAAAATATTTTACAAGGATTTTTCCATTTATTTTCCTTTTTAAAATATTAAAACTTGTAAAATCCAAATCTTTTTATAAAATGAGTTTAAAAATGTTTTAAAAATATATTGAGGAAGAGAATTGTATATTTTAAATTTATGTGTCAATAAATTATTTTTGAATCCAAAATATCTTGTAATTAGGATTTCTATAAGTCTTTTATTTTATTAAAAGATGTATCATTAAAATATTACTAAAATATATGTGTGAGTGGGTGCTAGACAAAACCAAGTCTCTCCCCCTTCTTTTCTTTTTCACGAGCAGAACCCCCCCCCCCCCCGCGTGTTCATCTCTCTCAAATTCTCTCTATATTCTCTCAACCTCCATTAAACTTCAACCTCACAATCCAAGGTAATTTCTTCACCAAACCATGAAGTCCTAGATATAAAAATACTCCTCTTGTAATCCTCTACAACCCCATGTCTTTGAATTTCGATTTTCTTCACTTTTCAAATTAGGGTTTTCGAAAATCAAGCATCAAAGGTAAGTTTTGTGGGTGAATTTGATTGGGTGTTACTCCTTGGTAGAGACCCACGAATTTTCGGGCTCTCCGGAGAACCTCAAGCTGCGATAATGATCGAAAGTGAACCAAGGGTTTACATGCATGTGTTTATTTGATGATTTTACATGATTAGTAAGTATAATATGATTGCATGTTAGTTTTTATAAGTTTTTAAGTTAATTTTATTGATGGGTTTGAGTTTTTATGAGTTTACAAGATGTGGGTATATATGTATTGTTAATTGATGATTGTTAGTAAGTGTAAATTAAAAAGGGTTTGAGATTTTGATGATTATATGTTATGAAATTCGATGGGTTAAGTTTATAATTTGATTTTAGTGTGAATTTATAAGTTAATGAGGATGGGTTGTTGAAATATTGAATTGTTAGTCAAAAATGTGTGTAAGTATTGATGTAAGTAATTGTTGGGATTTTTGTGTGTGATTGGTGTGAAGAAAGAGGGAGGCCGAGAGAGAGATTGATGGAGAGGGAGAGAGACCGAGAGGGAGAGAGAGAGATAGAGAGAGAGGGAGAGGCCAAAAGGCCGAGAAAGAGAGAGAGCCGAGAGGAAGGAGGAGAAGAGAGAGTGTGGTGAGATTGTATTTTTGCTGGAGATTAATTGTTTGATCTTATGTGTTACTTGATTAAATTGTTACATGATTAATTGTTATGTGAATTTGAATATTTGATTGTATAATAAGTCGTCTTGAGGATAGTAATTTGATTATGAATTGTTGGTTGTGGTTGGAAGTTGAGTATCGGCGGAGTGGTGGATATGGTGATTGTTTTGGGATTGCTTGAACCGGTTATATTCCGGTATGGTATGCCAATTATACAAAGGAGATGCCGTCGAAATTTCTAAAAGTTTATAAGTATGATTTTCAAAACCTTAAGGCACGTCTCTAATGTAAATCGTGATATCATTTATAATACGCATATGTTATACTACCTTACATGCTATGTGCCTTGTGTGACTTACATGTATATAAAAATATATGTGTATATAGTTATAAAGTTATCGATGGGGCGTTAGCATTATTAGGATTGTCTTGTGGTATGTAAACAAAAGAGGGGAAAAATAAGATATTGTTTATATTATTATAGGTCCGAGTAGGAGGCCTGGCAAGGTGTCAATCGAAGAGGAAGCTATCTAAGTGCAATCTTGTGAATTTAGGCAAGTGTACTACCCTAAACTTGTTGTTATCATATGATGAATGCCATGAGATATCGAATTGTTAAGTTGTCACAAACTAGTACCATTCTCTTTCCGACCTTATTATTGTTGCGAACAATGTGATTGATTTCATACCCTTGAACTTGAATTGACTTGTTAAACAATAACCATATTGTTCGAACCTTTTTCGTACTTTCTTGAATCCTTGAATCAAATACATAAACACCCTCTTACATGATGAATTCTTTTTCCACCTTAAAACACTTATTGATTCTTGATTTATTTTCTTGACTTAACCAAGATACACTAAACAGAATCCCAACTTCCAAGAATCCAAAATGATTGACTTTCTTCACTTTACCTTGTCATTTATTCGAAATTTGAGAATCCTATTCTTGTTGATCAGCAACTTGATATAACATTGTTATTCTTGTTTCTTTGAGATAAATTAAATTTGACAGATTTTGTTTGACCTAAATGGAATTGGATGGAATGTTACTTTGACCGAGGTGCCGGTCCAAATTATATTATTATTATAGGCCAATGTGTGCCTGGGATCCCCTCATATTTGAGAACACGTATTGGATATACGGGTTCGGAGCTCTGACGTGGGCTAATCACCCAGCTTTGCTCGTAGCGTCTTATCAGATATTCCAATTCCTACTCATTTTATTTTGACATTGATTCAGTTGATACCTTTCATTTGCAGATTTATATATCTTGCATTACATTTGATTATTTTGCCAGTCTTATATTGTTGGTTTATGCACTTGCTGAGCAATTGGCTCAATTATTTTATTTTCCTTAACCTTTCAGTGAAACTCGAAGATGGTAAGGACTCTTGAGACCGCACGTAAGAATTGTGGTGGATCCGGTATAGCCTATAGGAGGTAGTTCCAGGTAGAAGGGAGAGACAATCTTATGGTTTTATTTTGCTAGAACTTTGAACTCAGTCTGTAATAACTTTTGAACTTAGAATAATTGTGGTTTGTAATAATAAATGTTTTAAAGTTGTAGTTTTATATTGTTTCAAACTCTTACCTGTTGGCGATATAGGCATGGGATTGGTAATGTCTAAATAATTAATATGCATGCTTTACCATTATTTAGTTAAATATAATTAAGGGATTTGGGGCCGTCACATGTTTGGTATCAGAGCCACATGTTTGAGTCACTGAACAATATTGGTTTAGGTAACAAGATAGATCACATTTTTAATAATCACATAGGATTAAAATAGAAACTCACTCAGAATGCAAATAGTATGATATTTATAAAAGAGTAGTAATGATTGACCCTTATTATCGAGAGTGTTTAAGTAGTATGCTTCTAAGTTATATCTGACGCTTTATATATATATATATATATAATATTATTATTGGCAGCGACAGCGGGCACCTGGACCTTCAGTTCCACCCCTGCAGATCTTCCAGCTATTGTACCCTTGTCTATTTACCAGGAGTTGCTTACAGAGTGTGAACGTCAGTATGGTGAGAATATTCAGCTACAGAAGAGAATTGATGCGTTGTACGATGATGATGATGGCGTACTTGCGAACCATGACGGAACCTTTACCTCTAGGCTTCAGGTACTTACCCGGATGGCTAACGAGCGGCTTCGTGAGATGGCACCTCATAGTGATTGGGAGAGTCATACGATGGTTCAGATGATGGTGGATGAGCTCCAGCGCGTGATCAACAAGTTGCAGGATGATTAGTTTTATGCTTTGGGTTTTGCGAGATGGCGTATAGTATAGCCATTTTATTATCAGACTTTATTGTTAGACTTTATCGTACTTTCAGTTTCTGGTATTCGTACTTTATGTTGGTCGGTACTTTGAACTTTCGGATTTGGGATATCGATGGATGTCATCGGTATTGTTATCGTTTAATTATTATCGTTTTCCCTTATCGTATTATTTGGCCACGTGAGATTGTTTAAATTTTAGGTTGTACTTATGCTATATTAGAACTGTTAGACTATATTATGTCATGTTGCAGATAGATGTATGCTTGTGGATAAATAGACGATTGTTTATTATTCAAAAAGATGCCTCCAAGGAGGAGTAATACTAGAGCTAATCAAAATAGGAATCAAGATGATCAGAATAGAGATGATAATCAAGGCAATATGGATATGGCCAAACTTTTGTGACTTTTGCAACAACAGACAGCTACGTTGGCACAGCAGCAGCAGTTACTTCAGCAACAACATCAACAGTGACAACAGCAACAAAGACAGCAACAACCAGCTCAACTTGCGATAACTTTTAAATCTTTTCAGGCTGTGAAACCCCCAAATTTTCAAGGAACAAAAGATCCAGTTGAAGCCCAGATATGGCTTAAGGAAATGGAGAAAGCCTTCGCACTGGTGAAGGTTAGTGATGAGCAGAAGGTAGAGTTTGTTAGCTATTTTCTTAAAGGTGAATCTAACTATTGGTGGGAGTCGGCTAAGGCCCTAGAAGCAACAAAAGTGATTCTGTGGGATAGATTTAAAAGGATTTTTCTGGAGAAGTATTTTCCTAAGTATATACAGAACCAGATGGAGTTGAAGTTCTTTAATCTTAAGCAAGAGAATATGAGTATTGATGAGTATGAGAAGAAGTTTACTGAATTAGCAAGGTTTGTAGGAGATTATGTGGATATAGATGAAAAGAGAGAGAAGAGGTTTCAATAGGGATTGAAGCCATGGTTGAGAAGCAGAGTTGCAGCTTTTGAGATAAACTCATATGCAGAAGTGGTTCAGAAGGGAATGATAATAGAAGGTGAGAGTGATCAGAATCAGAAGGAAAGGGGTAACTTAAAGAGGAAAGTAGTAGCAATAGAAAGGAATCAGGATCAAGGAAAGTCAACAAATCAAATGGAGAGAAAACCCGGATTTCAGAACCAGGGAAGAAATTTTAAAAGGAATGTGCCCAGACACAAAAACTCAGAAACCCAATCAACCAAGATTTCCCCGACCCTCAATTCCATAGTGCAAGATATGTTCTAAGAGGCATATCGGAGCGTGTGTGAAAGCAGATATGGTTTGTTTCAAGTGTAATTCGAAGGGTCATTATGCTAATGAGTGTAGGAATTCAAAATCGAATGTGATTTGTTACAAGTATGGTAAGGTGGGACACATGGCTAGAGAGTGCAGATCGCCTATTCCAAACAACAACTTGATGAGATTGACTACCTCTACTCCGGTGAACCAAATGGCAACTTCTTAAATTCCAACTCAGATTCTAAGTCCACCTCTACTTCAACAAGTTCCAGCCCTTCAAGCTCCAAGTTATCAAGCTTCAACCTATCCAATTCATGCCCGGACCTTCAACATGAACATGAATGACGCAGTGAAAAGCTCGGATGTGGTGGCAGGTACGCTTTCCGTGAATGCCACTAGTGCAAAAGTGTTAATTGATTCGGGTGCTACTAGATCGTTTGTCTCTAAAGATTTCGTGAATAAGTTGAAGTGTGATACTCGTTTGTTAAAAGAAGCTTTGAATATTGTGTTAGCTAATCAGGATCAGATACTAGTAGATAAAGTATGTTCATCATGTGCAGTAGAGATTTCAGGACATCTTTTTCCCGTCACCTTGATACCTTTTCAACTAGGAGATTTTGACATAATTTTAGGAATGGATTGGCTTGCCGAGTATGATGCGCATATCGATTGTAAGAGTAAGAGAGTCACATTGAGATCTCCAAAAGGCGATAGAGTTATCTTTAAGGGGCGTAGGCAGGCTAGTACGTTTCTTACTATGATGCAAACCAAGAAATTGTTAAGAAAAGGATGTGAGGCTTATCTTGCTTATGTGATAGACAAGAGTCAAGAAGAATTGAAATTAGAGGATGTTGACAGTATTTTTCAATGTCTAAGTTCGTTCGCAGGGAAGGACTATTAATACAAGTTCAAGTTTTAATTTCTTATTATCTAGAAGTGTGAAAAATAATTGGTGTGTTCAAATAAACTAATTTTAAACAAGTACAACTAAAATTTAATTGATGAGGAAAAGCAATCCGAGAAATAGGGTTCTTCAATTGGTTCAATAATGCTATTTTCATGTGATATATATTTTTCTCATATTTTGCTAAAAACAATTCTTCTAATTTTTATAATGTTCTCTCCCAAGATACAAAATAATGTCTACAACCATATTTCAAAAGTCACTCCCATGATCAATCGAAATACAATTTTAGATTTTAAGACCGGAGAATTATAAGTTTCATAGTCCTCTTATTAATCTCCCGATTAAATAATTAAACTATGTCTATCAAATCATGAACAAGAATTATGACTCATCTCCCGATTCATCACAATACCTATGAATACAATTAAAGGTTAGCTACGCCCTTAATTGGGTTAAGCCCTCAATGATAGATTAGCAAAAATAGAGAATTATTATCACAAACAAACAAACATATATCACCAACGAATACTACCAAATTCTCGGATTATGAAATTAGTTAATCATGCTAGACAAATAAAATAAGCATATAATAAATGATAAAATCATAATTAAAAGAGTTTAGAGTAAAGAAAGTACAACTTGAAGAATTTATCCTCCCGGAATAATTTCCAATGAAATGAATGAGCACTCCAAGCAATTCCTTTACAATCTTCAACCGAAATAGAACTGACAATAAATTAAAGTGTATACCTAAAACTAATTTTACAAAAGAAGCTGAGATAAAGTGCTAGAGAAAATTAATGTTCAGTACGAGGATTCTAAAAGAAACTCAGCTTTCAACCCCCTTTTAATCTTCCTGCAACCATTGTCTTTATAGGACAAATGAGCCCACCATGTAGGAATAAAGAATTCAGCTGAAGGTAGCAAAACCGGACTGGAAATTAGGCTGCCAACCTTTTACTTTTGCAAAATCAACTCTGATGACTTTGAATTTTGCATTTTGTAAACAACGTGGGCTGCTGCTAATACTTTTGAACTGGCTCCGTAGAAATGTTTTTTAACCCGCACAGCTTATAATCTTTAATTAATAAATACTTAATTTAATTCAGAAATTATAAAAATAAATATCTAATATTATTAGATACTTATAAATATAATTTTCTAAAAAAATAAATATTTATTAATATAAATAAATCCTTAAATCCTAAGCTGCGGACAATTGAGGGCTTGGAACCGGACTCCTTTCGCTTCACAAAAATTATATTAATTCCAACCGGGATTCCTGCTTTAAGAATATATCACTTTCCATATTTTAGTGACAATTCTTATTTCCTCCTTGTTCGTCCAGGATTAATCTACGGTCTCTTGGTGATGTGCAATTGAGCTCCTTTTTCTTCCAAAATTATCCTAAAAACATAAAAAAACCATTTTAGCATCCAATCCAAATTAAACTGCTACTACAATGCTAATCAAGGACAAAATTATTAAAAACGAAGGATAATTGAGAGATAACATGCTATAAAATGTACATAAAATTAGCATGTATCAGAGGATATTCCCGTAGTTAATGAATTTCCAGATGTTTTTCCCGAAGAACTACCCGGATTACCTCCAGATCGTTAGATTGAGTTCGCGATTGATTTAGCACCAGGGACAGAACCTATTTCCAAAGCTCCATATATAATGGCACTGTCTGAAATGAAGGAACTCGCCAGTCAACTTCAGGATTTATTGAACAAAGGAGTTATAAGACCAAGTGTATCACCCTGGGGAGCGCCAGTATTGTTCGTGAAGAAGAAAGATGGAAGTATGAGACTGTGTATTGATTATCGGGAATTGAATAAGTTGACTATCAAGAATAGATACCCATTACCGTGAATCGATGATTTGTTCGACCAGTTGAAAGGAGCGACATGTTTTTCGAAGATAGATTTAAGGTCAGGATATCATTAGTTGAAAATCAAGCCAGAGGATATACCGAAGACTGCTTTTCGAACGAGGTATGGCCACTACGAATTTTTGGTTATGGCTTTTGGATTAACCGACAACATTTATGGATTTGATGAACCGAGTGTTTAAGAAATTTTTGGATAAGTTTGTGATAGTTTTCATCGACGATATTTTGATATACTCCAAGACGGAAGCAGAACATGCAGAGCATTTACGGATAGCATTGGAGATATTGAGAAAAGAGAAGTTGTATGCCAAGTTTTCCAAGTGTTAGTTTTGGTTGAAGGAAGTCCAATTTTTGGGACATATTGTGAGTAAAGAAGGAATTCGAGTTGACCCAGCAAAGATTGAAGCAGTTGTGAATTGGGAAAGACCAAGGACACCGACGGAAGTAAAAAGTTTTATGGGACTAGCAGGATATTATCGCAGATTTGTTAAGGATTTTTCTAAGATTGCGGTACCATTAACTAAGTTGACGCGGAAGAATGAAAAGTTTGAATGGACTGAAAAGTGTGAAAGGAATTTTCAAGAGCTAAAGCAAAGGTTGGTAACTGCTCCAGTGTTAGCATTGCCGGATGATAAAGGAGAGTTTGTAATCTATAGTGACGCTTCTCATAAAGGCTTAGGGTGTGTGTTGATGCAGCATGGAAAGGTGATTGCGTACGCTTCAAGGCAACTGAAACCTCATGAACAGAGATACCCCACCCATGACCTCGAGCTAGCAGCGATTGTGTTTGCATTGAAATTGTGGAGACATTATCTTTATGGTGAAAAGTGTGAGATATTTACGGATCATAAGAGGCTAAAGTACATTTTTACTCAGAAGAAACTCAACATGAGACAAAGAAGATGGTTAGAGATGATAAAGGATTATGATTGTACCATTAGTTATCACCCGGGGAAGGCGAATGTCGTAGCTGATGCGCTAAGCAGGAAGGAAAGGTTGAATACGCTGACAATGACTCAAGAATTATTTATAAAGTTTGAGAAGTTAGAGATTGAAGTTTATGCAATAGAGATGCCAACAGAGCAAGTCTACACCATGACATTTCAACCAGCATTATTGGACAAAATTTGGAAATGCCAAGAAGAAGTGATAAATCAGAGATTGAATGAATTGACCGGAGAAGAAATTTGCACGCAGAAAGATAAACAAGGTATTTTAAGATTTTCCTCAAGAATATGGATTCCTGATGTGAAAGAGTTAAAAGAAGAGTTGTTGTGTGATGCCCATAGTTCTAAGTTTTCATTACATCCTGGAAGCACGAAAATGTATCAAGATTTGAAGAAGAACTTTTGGTGGCCAGACATGAAAAGAGAAATTGCTGAGTGGGTGAGTCGTTGTTATACATGCCAAAGAGTGAAAGCGGAACATCAAAGACCAAGTGGATTGATTCAACCATTGGAGATACCTGAGTGGAAGTGGGAGCATATTGCAATGGATTTTGTAGTAGGTCTACCAAGATCGAAGGCTAATCACGATGCTATTTGGGTTATAGTTGACCGATTGACGAAATCAGCTCATTTCTTACCGATTAATGAAAGGTTTTCGCTAGAAAAGTTGGTGCATTTGTATTTGAAAGAGATTGTGACTCGTCATGGAGTTCCAGTATCTATAGTATCTGACAGAGATCCCCGTTTTAACTCAAGACTTTGGAGACAGTTTCAAGAACATCTCGGATCACAACTCAGAATGAGTACTGCTTATCATCCCCAGACCGATGGTCAGAGTGAAAGAACGATTCAGACGATTGAAGACATGCTTAGAGTTTGTGCAATAGATTTTAAAGGCAATTGGGACGAGCATCTACCTTTGGTGGAATTTTCTTACAACAACAGCTATCATGCTAGTATTGGAATGCCTCCATATGAAGCTCTCTATGGAAGGAAGTGTAGATCTCCTGTGTGTTGGGAAGAAGTTGGTGAGCGAAAGATAGTAGGACCAGAGTTGATTCAGCAGACGAAAGAAACAGTGGAACTAATTCAGAAAAGATTACGAGCTGCTCAAGACAGGTAGAGAAAGTATGCGGATCCAGCAAGAAAGAAAGTAGATTTTGAAGTAGGAGATCCAGTACTGTTAAAAGTTTCGCCATGGAAAGGATTAACCAGATTTGGGAAGAAATGTTAACTCGAATAACTTGTAGAAGGGGGGGGTTGAATACAAGTTATATAATCGTGTCTGATTTTTGCTTGATTATATGAACAAGAATAAATGAATGAATCAAACTCTTGTTTGTATTAATAAGATCAAATACAAACTCTACCAAAGGTGTACAATACCTTTAGCAGCTGCTGACAATACAAATATCTCTCTGTTTGTTTCGAACTTCTCGAATACAAACCTTATACAGAGCTACGCACTCGAACTTTTTCCTCACGAGCTACACTCTTTACAATGATATTGAGAGAATATTTATAATGCTACCTATCAACTAATAACAGAAAGATATAATCTATACATGACAATGTTCTGCCTTCTAGTCGATAGTTTCCTTCAATAGAAAACTCTTTCCTTCATAATATCTTCTTGCTTGTTCTTCAAACAACGATCCTGTTTTATAGCACTTGCCAGTTTCTGTAGCATCCATAATGACATCATCAGTAACACGACTGATATCAGGATCTGCACACTGCATCAGTATCTGATCAACCATCAGTATTGGACACGTCATCAGGATTTGCTCTCTGTTCCTGACATGTAGTCTCCGATACACTGTTCATTCCTGATTAAACTATACAGATAACTGTTTTACACATAAAACCTATATACAGTGCTAAATCCTTTATAAGATCAGGATTACAAGAAGTATAATGTGTAAATTCTATTCTTAACATCACAACTTATGAATTATTCCTAACAATCTCCCCCTATTTATGCTTTACAATCTGAAGCATAAATCTAAGTTGTGGATGTCAAAACATATAACAATACAACCAGAATAGAATTTATGAATGTAGAATTATGAAGTTAAGTACCTCCTTCTCAGATGTAGACATTTATCCAGTACTTAGAAGAAAGAATTTTAACTATTAATGCTGCTCTTCCTTTACCACTTCCTAGCTGAGATTCACCACTGTCACTCCTGGTTCTTCTTTTTACTACCATTTGTCTGATCTTTATCTCCCCCAGCTTTAGATTTATCTTTATCTCCTTCAGTCTGGTAGTGTTGTTGTTGTCTTTGAATTGTCTTTATCTCCCCCTTTTTGACATCAGCAACATTAATTCCAAGAGATTCAGAAACAGAACAAATGAGATTCATAAGAACTGCTTGATTTTCCAGAATTGTGACTTGGTTATCTTCAAGTGATTGAAGTCTTGTTTGAATAGCAATTTGAGAATTCTGAATATCTTTCAAAACATAAGAATGAACTTCAATGTTGGAAGTGCTTCTAGTATCTTCAGTATCAGAATCAGAAAGAACTTTATCTTCAAGTCTTGTAGAAGAAGTTGCTTGAGTTGTATGATATTCAAGTAATAAAACCTGATTAGAAGTATCAACGTCTTCATCTTTCTGTTCTGAAACTGAAACATGATCATCATCTCCTTCACCAGTATTCTGTGTACTAACATCTTCAAATCCTGACTCCTCCTTAGAGTGATCAGAGACTGTTGATGTCTCAATTCTAGCTGATATTGGAAGTACATACAAAGGAACACTAGGATCATTAGGATCTTTATCTGGTACATATGTATCAAGAGATTGCTTTATCCTGGCACCTCTTCTGTTAATGATTCCTGCAAGCCTCTCCTTTTGCTTCTGAGCTTTAACTTCTGGCTTTGCATTGTGATGTGCTAGGTCATTCTTCTGATACATTTTGATGAATGAATAAGTACCAGCATCCATACCCAAATTTTCAGACCAAGATTCAGGAAAAACCTGATCCCAGAAATCAAATGATGGTTTCCTAATTTTCTCTCCCTCACTATGGAGTTGATCATCCATACCCTCATTCTCACTTTGACTTTCTAAAGTCAACACTCTTTCTACCTCACCTTTTGCCTGGTCAGGAGCCAGCCGCTCAAATTGTGGATCTAAGTCCATCTTTTCAACTGTATCACTCAAATTTAGATAAGTGCTCTCATGACCTACAGAAAAATAGAGTTTAGAAGGAGTTTTTATACCTGAACTCACATGGAGAGAGGGTTCCTCATATGGCATGTGGCTTGAGGTTTTCTCCAAGGAGTGAGCTGCTATAGTCTCTGAACCCATACAATCATCTTCTTTCCTTTCAGAAACTACAGGCTCCAGTATACCACTTTCAGGTTGTTTACTAGACTCTGATGTCTTCAGTAATACTTCATTAGACACCATAGTTAGTATATCACCGTCTTTAAGTGTTGTTTGCTGAGACACACCCTCAAGGTGGATAGACTCTGACTGAACAAAATTTGTTTGATCTTCAGAAAAATCAACCAAAGTCATTCCTCCCATATCATAGGGTATCTCACTTGCATTCTCAGTCATCACAGAAGACCTTTCAACATCAGCTATCACAGCTCCTGAGTCATCCTTCCTCTGACTAGATGGTTCTTGTGTTACAGTGACTGTGATCTGATCTTTCCTACTATTCACCACTGGTGCAATAGTATCTTCTGTTGACTGCTTCCCTCTATCTACTTCCTCCAGTTGTTCACCTTGAGCTGAAGCATCTTCAATAATTACATCCTTGTCAAATAAATATGCATGAAGTGATTGAAGTGCAACATGCTTCGAGAGTCCAAATTTCTTGACTAATTGTCTTCTGACAGATACATAGAAATACATCTTCATTAAGTCAAGTCTTTGATGTAGAAGTCCATATTCATCTGGAAATAAAAGTTTTGGTACTTTTTCAACCAAAAAGTCTAGAACAGGCCTTGACAACTTCACTTTGAGAGAAATTAGTCCCATAGCCAGTCTGTATGATAATGTAGTTTCCCATGAAGAATCAATATCCAGATCTCTCTTGTCAAATACTGACATAGATGTAGCTTGATTTGTAGAAACCTGCATGATATTAGTTGGACTAGACTCTGTGTGTGTAGGTGACAATTGAATCTTTCTCCTTGTTCTCCTGATATAGTGAGCAAAAGATTTATCCTGAGAAGACTCAAGAGGTGTAGACACAGAAGTGATCTTGGGATGAGATCTTTGTTCAATAGACACAGTCTTTTGAGAGACAGTATCCAGTAACTGTTTTCCCTTTTTAAGAACTACAGCCTTTTGAGAGACTGCAGCCTGGCTGTGACTAGGTTTTTCATCTCTTTGTGCTAACAAAGAAAGTTGAATTGCAGCCTTCAATTCTGCTCTCTCTGCAAGAGTTAAATCATCATCATCTTCACTAGAATTACTACTACTACTTGACACAACAAATCTTCTCTTCCTTACAACTGATGTCTTTTGAGAAACACCAGAGGTTGGTTTCTTTGAAACAATAGGCTGTGGATCAAAATTTGGTTCTTGAATTGTTTCAGAGACTATGATGTTTTGGGCTACTTGGGTAGACACAGGTGGGTTCTCCTCCAATTGAGATTCCTGAGCCATTTCACCACAAAAGAAAGAAGAATTGTAGATAGTAGGAAGATGAGTGTTAAGAATTACCTGAAAATGATGTGGATAATGAATTGCAGGTATTTCATCTAGATTCTTTTCATTGTCCTTCTTTGTAATATCAGAGAAAATTCTCTTTTGCTGTTCATAAGAAGAAACACAATGTTCCCTACCAAATCTAGCTTCAACATCAGGAATAAAATGGTTAATAAACAATTGCATAAATCTATGATAATAAACCATTTTCCTGTTTTGATCTCTTGACCCAAGTTTAATACTCATCTGACTTAAGATAATATGACCAATGTTAATTACTCTGTCATAAAGCAAACTATAAGCAATATGTGATGTAACAGAAGTAATTTGTTGAAAAGAACTACATTTGCCAGTAAAACATTTAGCAATTTGATCAAAGTAAAAAGACCATTCCTTTCTAAGAAAAGTTCTATTCAACTGGCTCATGTTATCTAGAGGTCCACTATAACCTAATTCAGACAACATAGTTCTTATATTATCATCAGATGGTACATTCTCATAACTATCAGTAACAGGTAAGCAGAGTACTGAACTAACAACAGATTCAGTAATGTCAAATAAATCTTGTCCTAAATGTAGAACAATCTTACCTGATTGACTCTGAGTAGAATCAATTACCTCAGCATTCTCCCAAGCTTGTGAAATAGCTACTTGATTAATCTGTGGAGATGCTGTCAATGCATAACTTAATGGTCCATACACCAGAAAGTCCATGATTGGATGAAAATCAGATGACACTCCTTCCTTGTTGGTAATAGCTGCAACATGATTGTTTGTCATAAAATCAAAGTCACCAAACTTGAAGGCTACTGATTTAGGTAATCTTCTCTGAGCTGCCATTCTTGATCTGAAAAGAAACTCGAAAAATTCTTGAAATGGATTAGTGATTTTGAAAACTCAAGAGTGATTTTTGCTTTAGAGAATGTAAGATTAGAGAAAGCAATTGCACGATTAGAGTTTTAAAACAAATATATTTCACAAATCTTTCAGACCACTATCCCACGTTGACACGTAGATTGACAGGTGTCAGTCCCTGAAAAATGCAGTTACCCACGATTTTTGGAAAATAAAATCCAAAATTGATTTTCATGAAATAAATCAGGGTATAAATAAGCAATACTGATCAGCTTCCTTTTCCTGATGACCTCTCATCAAAATAATCACAAGCAATGATTTTCACATCCTGATGGTCACACATGAAATCCTGACCAATATAATCAGCGACTTAATATGGAGTTTCCATGTGGCATTTTTCTTTTATCTGAAAAAGAAAATAAACAATTAATCTGAACAGAAAATCAATTGGTTAGATATTTTCAATATTTCTTGAAACAAGAAATACAGTCTCATGCAATAATTAGCATTTGACTTCATTAAGACTTCCAAGTGACTGCTCAGCTTCTCACGTCTTCCTTTAAAAGAATCAAACGCCTTGTGCCATTCTCCATAACCTTTCAATTTCTTTTCTTCTCAACAATGCTTCTCAAACCAAAAATCCCTTCAAACCCATTTTTCAGATTTTTCTTGGTCGATGAACATCTTGTTCTTGATCATCTCTTTGAACAAACGACTCTTCTCATCGAACTAATCATGAATGGATTGGTTTTCGATAATATCCAGAAGTTTCTCCTAGAACATCCATCTGTTGGATACAATCTTCCCCTAACCTCCTCAAAACTTGAGGATGAAGAATTTGGCCGAGAGTCTGAGGTTGATCTTGATGGAGATGCTATTCATTTAAGTTAGCTGCTCTCATTCAAGTCGCCCAGACAAGGTGTAATAACCCTAACTTTGGCAATGCTACAGTGATCCTATGAATAGTAAATTTCGAGGATGTAGAGAAATGGTATATAGGTACTCTATAATGGAAATGAAAAATGAATAAACAGAAACCATATTAGTAGTATACATTGAAAATAAGTGACTCGAAAAGACGTTAGATTTCAGAAATTCCTGAAGCATGAAATTTTGAGGATTTTGAATTCGAATAAGCTTCTATTGGACACTAAGGAGCATGGAAACATTATAAGAATTATATATTGAGGGATTAGTGAATTTAGAATTGAGCCAAGGGATTTTTAAGTTAAGAGAATACCAATGGAATTTGGATTGTTAAACGATCTCAAAACCACTGAGATAATGAGGTACATTCGTAACGAACCACAATTAGACGAATATGGAGATTAAGCAACCAAGATTATTAACATAACAAGGATACATACCACATTTTTACTTATCAAGATCATTAGTATTATACTTAGAAATTAAAATGGAATTATTAGGTCATCAAGATGATGTCATCTTCCACTAAACCAAATTTAAGGGTAGATTAGTCTTTTAACATATAGATTTTTTTCACCAATCTTCTACAACACTCTAAAGATTAGATATTAAGATGAGATTAGAAAAAGAACACAAGAAAACTCTCTCCCTTCCTTAGAACACCATTCGGCCAAAGTAGAAAAAAAGAAAGAAAATAAAAATCAAAACCCTAGTTAGCATCAAGATCAAATCCAAGGAAAAATCATGGAGGTTCTTGGAGACTAGAAAGAGATATCCACCAAGTTTCATAGCCATCTAACATCATTTGCCAAGGTAATAAAATCATTCAAGTGCAAGATGAATAGTAATGAATAGTAGTTTTCAAGTTTTAATCTTTGTTTTTATGGCTCCTTTAGTTAATCCAAGCTAAATCAAGGTTGTTCAAGGTGTGTACAAGGAATATTAAGGATCATTAAGTATTCTTCAAGCTTCAAGGAGGTATAATAACCCTTGCCCTTTTGTATTTATAGTAGATATTGAAGTGGTTAATAGTTAAGTGTTGTTAATGGAAAGTTTATGATGAATATGTGTTATGAATGGTTGAGTTGGATATGAAATTTGTGTTGTGAACTTGGAACCATGGCTGGAATGTAGTCCACATGGTGTGGGGTTTGATTATGGTGTTTGATGATGATTTTGGAGGGGTGAAATTTTGGAAAGTATGAAATTACAGCAGTTATAATGTCCGATTTTCGTTAGAACTACAAACTGCCCTGTTTTTGGACACCAATGCAGTACGGTACCTTACTGTTTAGCACACTTAGTGACCATGAAATGATAGAGCTTAGTTCATAGATCGTTTTGATATAAGGTGCGTTAAAATCTGACGTACGGTTTAGGAGAAAAGTCAGTTTTAGTGAAAGACGTTCGAAAGTCGAGAAATCGTAATTGTACCAAATTTGAGGTTATAGTTACCATACTTTAACATGTTTAAAAGCCACGAAATTTTGGGTTATGGTAGTAGTGTGGTCAAAGAACTAATACCAGTTGACCTTGCATTAAAATTCGAATTCTAAAATTTATAAGAAATTTTACAGTCGAGTGTGGTTGTTAGGGGAAATGGTAAAAACCCCTGAAACTTCGATTGAGCTTATAAATAGTCAAGTTCTTGAACCTTTGGGGTAATAATAATACGTTAAACATATGTTAGAGTGTAAAAGGTTTTGTTATATAAGAGGGTAGTGAGTAAGAGATGTAGTATGCTAATGATGGACCTTTTGTGTTTATAGAAATTCCAGAGGAGGAACCAGCCCCACTGTCAGGATACAGAAATCGAGGCAAGATCCTTCTATCCCTACTTTAAAAATTATTTATCTTCAGAATAATAATGATATCATGGCATACATTTATGCATATGTGATGCTTTTGTTGCTATATTGCAAAGAGTATATTTTCTTGATTTTGGGAAGTTAAAGAGAGATGGATATGTTTTCTGAAATATGAATATAGAGATGATTACGAATGGAGCGAATATGCTCGAAGGTAAAAGAGATATGAAAGAGAATGGTATCAGTTGTTATCTAGGGTTATATGGTTTATAATGCTATATTATAAACATTCTTTTGGTGTATGATATATACATATATTTTATAGAAATAATGTGCGAGAATGGAAATGTGAAATGGTGTTGATAAATTGAATAATGATCTTGTAATAAGGGGGATTAGCAACAAATTTGCATAAGAGGCTATGTCAGGGCTGTGTGCGACATAGTCTAGTATTCATGATTCGGCACGAAGATGCCAAGGGAGGATGTTATGCAGGTGGCCTTCCTCCAGGGATGATGTTATGCAGGTGGCCTTCATTCCTTCTACTAGTAGTAAACAGAGAGCGGATACGGTCAGGCGACTGATCATCGTCCTACGTATCTGGCGCCAGTATATATCCCCAAAACTTGAAAGAAAGAATTGAAAAATGGTTTTCAGATTTCTATAACTGAAAACAGAAGAGTGATATGAGACGATGAAATTATTAATATAGATGAAGAGAAACTGATTTTATATTAATTTATAAAATTACTGTATAGAAAGGAAATGAGAAGATAATAGTGAGAGATTTATTTAATTATTTATATTATTTGAAAATATTACACTGAAAGGGTATATAGATTATTACATTGTTTAAGAAGAGAAACTGATACTGTATTATCTTAGAATTCTTTCTTATACTAGTAAGTGGATGATGTATTATTAAATAAGAGTTTTATTCTTCCTTAAAGTTTATAAATTGGATACTGCTTACATATGTATATACATGTATACTTGGTTACATTTTAAATTCTAATTTTCAATATTATCTTGCTGAGCTATTATAGCTCACTCTTGCTACTTATCTATATACAGCTAGGTATGCCAATACTACGCAGAACGCCCCGCAAGAGGGTAAGGGAAAGGCGACCTACTGAGAGTTCGTTAGCATCAGTCCCCGAGGTAGACGACCAGCGCAAGGGGTTTAGTGAACTTATGTATATTAAGTGTGTAAGTTTGAAAGATTGTAATAAATTTGGTTGTTGAAATGCTTCTTGTAGAAGCATCACTCAACAATGTACTGAAGTATGATTCTGGGTTGTAATAACTTTTTAAATTCTAAACTCTTATTATGGTGAATGTTGTTCTCTGAGCATATGACTGGTGTGTGTGTGTATATTACTGTGGGGTCAATTGCATAATTATTAATTATAAAAAAAAAAAAACCCAAGAGATATTGAATTTGAATGGAAGTTGGTTCATGATGGCCCAAATTCATGACCCCGGATTTGGGGCTGTCACAGTTGGTATCAGAGCTAAGAGTCATAATGCTCAGGAACAAGAGTGATAAAAATATTGTATCATTTATAATATTAAATTTTGAACTTCCATCAAGTTCAAGGGTGGTATATCGCAGGTAGTTTTATTTTTAAGCATTGATTATAATTTTATAAATTATTACTAATATAGTTTATGTTTACCTTATAGGGAGAGGAGATGGGAGAGCCCAGTCATGTTCGTGAGATGGGTGAGCCGAGCCGAGACCCCCAGTGGCTAGGACTACCCGAGCAGGAGATTAGAGATTTGTTGCTGGTAGGTGTAGAGGTTCCAGAGTATGCTATTGATGACCTCAGGGAGAGACGACGGGCGAGTGCTAGAGAGAGATATGAGCAGAGACTGAGGGAGGAGGCTGAGGAGCGCAGGCAGAGGGATGCTGTGGCCATAGTACCATATTCTGGTAGACCATATGTAGGACCTGATGGGGCCGGACCTTCCCGAGTGCGGACGGATATTCCTGAGGAGGAGATGCCTTTACGTAAGAGGCCTAGGTTATCTGTTATACCTGAGGAGCCGATTGAGTGGAGGGACATTCACGTGACTCCTACTCCTGTCCCACCTGTCCCAGTTCCATCTCCTTTACCTAGCCCCGACCCTTTTGAGGATCCAGTTGAGCAGTTCACTCCACCAGGACACTTTATCTTATCAGAGGATGAGTTGGAGGATGACCCTTCCGAGGATGCGGACACAGAGCCAGTTCCTCCATCCCCACCATTTGCACCACCACCACCTCCACCAGTGGATGCACCCCCACTTGTAGATGTACCTCCCCCAGATGCTATGCCACCTCAGGAGGCACCTATGTTTCCAGCTGGCCAGTTGCCAGCTATTTTCTTGTCAGAGTACTTTGCCCTTCAGGGACAGCTGGATGAGTCCCGTCGGACCATAGATACGCTTATACAGAGGTTAGACAGGGCGAGAGGAGGAGGAGGTGTGATACCAGATGGGTTGAATTTGAGTATAGTCAGTATCGAGCTACGGGCACTCGGTGACATTAGGACGATGTTGGGAGACAGAGGGGATCCAGTATGGAGGGCTCATATAGTTGATACAGTCACCACTATGGTAGCGCAGATCAGGGACGTTATCAGGGCGTCGTTACCATGATTAGGAGTAGTAGTTTCGGATACTAATCAGACTAGTCATCTTGTGGATGTCATTTTGGGGATTAGGTTAGTTGTTTACTGTCTTAATCCCAGTCTGATTAGAGGACAGCTAGTAGTGCTTTTGTTATAGCGAGTTAGTATGTACAGTTATGCTTTTGGGGTTTCGAACCTTGTACTTTATGATGTATGATATTAGTAGTAAAAGATGTTGTACCCAAGTTGTAAAATATTTATGTAAATTAATGAAGTTTATGTACTTTGCCTAATTTTATTGTATTTTGATATTAAATGTTGAGATTCAGAAATATTGGTATACATGAGGTGATTGACTTAAATGAAAAGGTTATTGTGCTAAAGGTACTAAGCTTAATTGTCAAAGTTGTATTATGATTAAATATTACTTGTGTGAATTTAAAATATTGGGATGCATAAATAAGATTAACTAATAATATAGTTGTGCATATATGGAAATGATGTATATTGTACCCTAAATTTGGGTGATTAATGAAGAATATTATTATATACAGAATCATGCCGCCTAAGCGTAATAATAGAATGAATGCAAGGGAAAATGATAGAGAGGAAGCAAGTCAGAATAGGCAGGATGAAAACGCTCATAATGAACAAGATCGTGAGGAAGAAGAAGACGAATCAACTGGCCAACAGGGAAGTCAGGGTGGTAACCTTTTTAACCAATTTATGGAACTAATGAGGCAGAATTTAGCTAATCCACAGAATCCACCACAACCACCTGTTCTTCCCAACCAGGCAGCTAACTCCTTTCGTGCTTTTAAGTCACTAAAACCCCCAGAATTTGAGGGAACCACTAACCCAGTAGCAGCCAGGGCATGGCTGAAAGAGATGGAAAAGGCTTTTGAGATACTGAGGGTAGAGGAAGATCAGAAGACAGTTTTTGCAGCCTACCTCCTAAAGGGAGAGGCAAATTACTGGTGGGAAGCTCAAAAGAATCTGGAAGGAGCGGGAGTGATAACTTGGGAGCGTTTCACTAGGATGTTTCTAGACAAATATTCCCCTAGGTACTTGGAGAACCAGATGGAAATAAAATTTTTGGAGCTAAAGCAGGAAAACCTATCAGTGGCAGAGTATGAAACTAAGTTTACAGAACTGTCTAGGTTTGTTCCAGAATTCGTGCGTACTGAAGAGCAACGAGCGAAAAGGTTCCAACAAGGATTGAAACCATGGCTACGTACTAGAGTGGCACCATTTGAGTTGACCGAGTATGCTGCGGTAGTTCATAAGGCATCTATTATCGAAGCTGAGAGTGAACAGACTCAAATAGGACGAGAGAGTAAGAAAAGGAAATTTGAGGGTCAGAAGGGAGGTTCAAGTGAGGGGAGCTATTTTAACAAATTTGGTAAAGGACAAAAACCCCAGTTTGGAGGAAAGTCAGGGAATAATAAGACTACCAGTGAGACTGTGAATCAGGGTGGTAGATCCACAGGAACTTTTCAATTTAGTCAATCTCGAACACCACTTCCAGACTGTAACACGTGTGGTAAGAAGCATTCAGGAGTGTGTAGAGTGTTAGAAATAAACTGCTTTAACTGTGGACAAAAAGGACACTATTTTAATCAGTGCCCATCGGCTAATACCAATCCTAAGAGGGACATCAAGTGTTACCAGTGTGGGAAACTAGGACACATTGCCAGAGATTGCCGTTCAGGGGGATCATCTATGCCAGAACAGAGTGTGACTGCTTCAAATAAACCTACTGCCAGGGTGTACAATATGACTTTAGGAGAGGCATTGAGAAGGCCGGATACAGATGCAGGTGAACATTTTTCTAGTATTTAAATTTTTAGTGTAAATGTTTGGTTAGGGATCAATGTGGTCAATGAATGGTATAGGTAGGTTGATAATCTAGATAAGGAAAATCAGTATCTGTTAGGGGTTAGAAATTCTATGAAAAGGAGAATAATAGTATTTTGGGGGTAAACCACAGACTTGTTTACATACGAACAGGAAATATATATTATAGGTAATATTTTCTTACAATTGTTTCAAAGAATCTTATTCTAGTTGGATTTCTGGAGGATTTTTACAGAGACAAAATATAATAAGAGCGGAATATGTATATTTTATGTCATGATAGAGATCAACATAGGAATAAACCATAAGTGAGATACACTACCAGCCAAGAGAGGCCAATATGGTGGCCGATACCCATAATTAAAAGAGGAATGTTGATGAATGACAAGCAAGTTTATATTGGTGTAATTCTGCGCAAACAAGATAGAAAAAGGATGGAGAAAGTGATATAGAAGTTATAAGGTGTAGATAAAAAGGTATCTATGGACAATTCTGACGTGATTCCGGGACGGAATCCTTTTAAGGAGGGAAGGATGTAATAACCCTAACTTTGGCAATGCTACAGTGATCCTATGAATAGTAAATTTCGAGGATGTAGAGAAATGGTATATAGGTACTCTATAATGGAAATGAAAAATGAATAAACAGAAACCATATTAGTAGTATACATTGAAAATAAGTGACTCGAAAAGACGTTAGATTTCAGAAATTCCTGAAGCATGAAATTTTGAGGATTTTGAATTCGAATAAGCTTCTATTGGACACTAAGGAGCATGGAAACATTATAAGAATTATATATTGAGGGATTAGTGAATTTAGAATTGAGCCAAGGGATTTTTAAGTTAAGAGAATACCAATGGAATTTGGATTGTTAAACGATCTCAAAACCACTGAGATAATGAGGTACATTCGTAACGAACCACAATTAGACGAATATGGAGATTAAGCAACCAAGATTATTAACATAACAAGGATACATACCACATTTTTACTTATCAAGATCATTAGTATTATACTTAGAAATTAAAATGGAATTATTAGGTCATCAAGATGATGTCATCTTCCACTAAACCAAATTTAAGGGTAGATTAGTCTTTTAACATATAGATTTTTTTCACCAATCTTCTACAACACTCTAAAGATTAGATATTAAGATGAGATTAGAAAAAGAACACAAGAAAACTCTCTCCCTTCCTTAGAACACCATTCGGCCAAAGTAGAAAAAAAGAAAGAAAATAAAAATCAAAACCCTAGTTAGCATCAAGATCAAATCCAAGGAAAAATCATGGAGGTTCTTGGAGACTAGAAAGAGATATCCACCAAGTTTCATAGCCATCTAACATCATTTGCCAAGGTAATAAAATCATTCAAGTGCAAGATGAATAGTAATGAATAGTAGTTTTCAAGTTTTAATCTTTGTTTTTATGGCTCCTTTAGTTAATCCAAGCTAAATCAAGGTTGTTCAAGGTGTGTACAAGGAATATTAAGGATCATTAAGTATTCTTCAAGCTTCAAGGAGGTATAATAACCCTTGCCCTTTTGTATTTATAGTAGATATTGAAGTGGTTAATAGTTAAGTGTTGTTAATGGAAAGTTTATGATGAATATGTGTTATGAATGGTTGAGTTGGATATGAAATTTGTGTTGTGAACTTGGAACCATGGCTGGAATGTAGTCCACATGGTGTGGGGTTTGATTATGGTGTTTGATGATGATTTTGGAGGGGTGAAATTTTGGAAAGTATGAAATTACAGCAGTTATAATGTCCGATTTTCGTTAGAACTACAAACTGCCCTGTTTTTGGACACCAATGCAGTACGGTACCTTACTGTTTAGCACACTTAGTGACCATGAAATGATAGAGCTTAGTTCATAGATCGTTTTGATATAAGGTGCGTTAAAATCTGACGTACGGTTTAGGAGAAAAGTCAGTTTTAGTGAAAGACGTTCGAAAGTCGAGAAATCGTAATTGTACCAAATTTGAGGTTATAGTTACCATACTTTAACATGTTTAAAAGCCACGAAATTTTGGGTTATGGTAGTAGTGTGGTCAAAGAACTAATACCAGTTGACCTTGCATTAAAATTCGAATTCTAAAATTTATAAGAAATTTTACAGTCGAGTGTGGTTGTTAGGGGAAATGGTAAAAACCCCTGAAACTTCGATTGAGCTTATAAATAGTCAAGTTCTTGAACCTTTGGGGTAATAATAATACGTTAAACATATGTTAGAGTGTAAAGGGTTTTGTTATATAAGAGGGTAGTGAGTAAGAGATGTAGTATGCTAATGATGGACCTTTTGTGTTTATAGAAATTCCAGAGGAGGAACCAGCCCCACTGTCAGGATACAGAAATCGAGGCAAGATCCTTCTATCCCTACTTTAAAAATTATTTATCTTCAGAATAATAATGATATCATGGCATACATTTATGCATATGTGATGCTTTTGTTGCTATATTGCAAAGAGTATATTTTCTTGATTTTGGGAAGTTAAAGAGAGATGGATATGTTTTCTGAAATATGAATATAGAGATGATTACGAATGGAGCGAATATGCTCGAAGGTAAAAGAGATATGAAAGAGAATGGTATCAGTTGTTATCTAGGGTTATATGGTTTATAATGCTATATTATAAACATTCTTTTGGTGTATGATATATACATATATTTTATAGAAATAATGTGCGAGAATGGAAATGTGAAATGGTGTTGATAAATTGAATAATGATCTTGTAATAAGGGGGATTAGCAACAAATTTGCATAAGAGGCTATGTCAGGGCTGTGTGCGACATAGTCTAGTATTCATGATTCGGCACGAAGATGCCAAGGGAGGATGTTATGCAGGTGGCCTTCCTCCAGGGATGATGTTATGCAGGTGGCCTTCATTCCTTCTACTAGTAGTAAACAGAGAGCGGATACGGTCAGGCGACTGATCATCGTCCTACGTATCTGGCGCCAGTATATATCCCCAAAACTTGAAAGAAAGAATTGAAAAATGGTTTTCAGATTTCTATAACTGAAAACAGAAGAGTGATATGAGACGATGAAATTATTAATATAGATGAAGAGAAACTGATTTTATATTAATTTATAAAATTACTGTATAGAAAGGAAATGAGAAGATAATAGTGAGAGATTTATTTAATTATTTATATTATTTGAAAATATTACACTGAAAGGGTATATAGATTATTACATTGTTTAAGAAGAGAAACTGATACTGTATTATCTTAGAATTCTTTCTTATACTAGTAAGTGGATGATGTATTATTAAATAAGAGTTTTATTCTTCCTTAAAGTTTATAAATTGGATACTGCTTACATATGTATATACATGTATACTTGGTTACATTTTAAATTCTAATTTTCAATATTATCTTGCTGAGCTATTATAGCTCACTCTTGCTACTTATCTATATACAGCTAGGTATGCCAATACTACGCAGAACGCCCCGCAAGAGGGTAAGGGAAAGGCGACCTACTGAGAGTTCGTTAGCATCAGTCCCCGAGGTAGACGACCAGCGCAAGGGGTTTAGTGAACTTATGTATATTAAGTGTGTAAGTTTGAAAGATTGTAATAAATTTGGTTGTTGAAATGCTTCTTGTAGAAGCATCACTCAACAATGTACTGAAGTATGATTCTGGGTTGTAATAACTTTTTAAATTCTAAACTCTTATTATGGTGAATGTTGTTCTCTGAGCATATGACTGGTGTGTGTGTGTATATTACTGTGGGGTCAATTGCATAATTATTAATTATAAAAAAAAAAAAACCCAAGAGATATTGAATTTGAATGGAAGTTGGTTCATGATGGCCCAAATTCATGACCCCGGATTTGGGGCTGTCACACAAGGAATCCAAGAGCAAACAAGACTTTCATCCCCTAATGGATTTCTTGAGATGCTCCTTGTCCTGTTCCTCAGAGTTCATATCAAAGACAAGTATAGAATAGAGATTTAGACAAAAAGATGTTGTATTTCATTTCCATGTAATGATTTTTATTAATGAAAATACAATTTCTTGTTATCTGCTTGTCTTTTGATTTCTGAATGATGTACAAATTATCAGTATGCAAATATCAAAACTTGCTAGCATAGACTTAACACATCACAGAATCAGATTACTACACAAAGTAAACGTCAGGATCTGAAACAATTTTCATAATCCTGATACTGACACAATACTGATGACGTCAGCATCCTGATAACAAATCCAATCCTGATGATTATTAACAAGTCTATCATACTGAAATTTATCAAGGCAATGTGTTATAGCTAAAACATTTAACAATCAAATATAGATCCTGACAAGAATATCAAGTCTATAAGCTAAGAACAACATACCTTGCTACTTTTGCAGATGTTAAAGATCTAAAAATTTAACATTCCTAACTCACTTACTAGTCTACTGAATGTAGTCTCATCAAGTGGTTTAGTTAGAATATCTGCAAGCTGTTTGTCAGTAGGAACAAAATGAAGTTCCACAGTACCATTCTCAATATGTTCTCTAATAAAATGATACCTGACATCAATGTGCTTAGTCCTTGAATGTTGAACTGGATTTTCTGCAATTTTAATAGCACTAGTATTATCACAAAACATAGGAATATTACTAAGTGTCATACCATAATCCAGCAACTGATTTCTTATCCAAAGGAGCTGTGCACAACAACTGCCTGCTGCTATGTACTCAGCTTCTGCAGTTGAGGTTGAAACAGATTGTTGCTTCTTGCTTGCCCAAGAAATCAATCTATTTCCCAAGAATTGACATGTACCTGTAGTGCTTTTCCTGTCTATTTTACACCCTGCATAATCAGAGTCTGAATAGCCAATTAGAAAGAAATCAGATTCTCTAGGATACCACAAACCAAGATTTGGAGTTCCTTTGAGATATCTGAAAATTCTCTTCACAGCAATTAAATGAGATTCCTTAGGATCACCTTGGAATCTAGCACATAAACAGGTAGAAAACATTATATCTGGCCTACTTGCAGTTAGATATAACAAAGAGCCTATCATGCCTCTATAACTAGTATTATCCACACTCTTCCCCTTAGGATCAGAGTCTAGTTTAGTGGCTGTTGCCATGGGTGTTTTTGCAACTGCACAGTCTTGAAAGTCAAACCTTCTTAAAAGATCTTTGATATACTTTGACTGATTAATGAAAATACCAGTCTCAGTCTGTTTGACCTGCAAGCCTAAGAAATAATTTAGTTCACCCATCATGCTCATCTGATACTTAGACTGCATACGCTTGCTAAACTTAGCACATAACTTCTCATTAGTAGAACCAAAAATAATATCATCAACATAAACTTGAACTAAAAGCAATTCACCTTTTATCTTTCTAAAGAATAGAGTTTTGTCAATTGTACCTCTTGTGAAGCCATTTTCAAGAAGAAATTTAGACAAAGTCTCATACCATGCTCTTGGTGCCTGCTTTAGTCCATAGAGTGCCTTGTCAAGTTTGTAGACATGATTTGGAAACTTTGGATCAACAAATCCAGGTGGCTGTTCTACATACACTTCTTCATCAAGTTTGCCATTTAGAAAAGCACTCTTAACATCCATCTGGTATACCTTGAATTTTGAATGAGCTGCAAATGCAAGAAACATTCTGATTGCTTCCAATCTTGCTACAGGTGCAAAGGTCTCATCATAATCAATGCCTTCTTCCTGAGAATATCCCTTGGCCACCAGTCTTGCTTTGTTTCTTACAATCCTACCAGATTCATCTAGCTTGTTTCTGAAAACCCATCTTGCACCAACAATAGATCTATCTTTAGGTCTTGGTACCAGTTTCCAAACTTTGTTTCTCTCAAACTCATTTAACTCCTCCTGCATTGCAATTACCCAATCAGGATCCTGTAAGGCTTCTTCAACCTTCTTAGGTTCATTCTTTGAGAGAAAGCAACTATACAAGCATTCATTTTGAATTGATCTTCTAGTTCGAACACCACTATTTGGATCACCAATTATCAAATCTTCAGTATGATCCTTTGTCCATTTTCTAACAGGTGGTAGATTAACTCTGCTAGTCTCTCCCCCTAAGTTAGTGGTATCTCTTGTAGAAGAATTCTCTCTACCTTCAAAAACTCTCCTTTGATCAATAGAATCAGTAGATTCCATATTGCTGCTAGTTACTGATCTTTCCTCAGTAGACTCTGAAAGGTCAGTTCCTGATGGAGTAGACTCTGAAAGAATAGTCTGCTCCTGATGATCACTGTGTTCTCTCTGATTGATTTGCTCCCCTTCAACAGTAGCATTCCTTTGAGAAGCAATAGAAATTCCTTCTGGAGAACCTTCATCATCACTTGAGAGTATCTCAGAAATCCTCAGATTTTCAAATTCCAATTTGTCATGGCTTTCATCAGTTTGCAAAATTCCAAATTTCTTATCATCAAATGCAACATGAATTGATTCCATAACAATGTGAGTTCTGAGATTATAAACTTTGAAGGCCTTAGATGCTGAATATCCTAGAAAAATTGCTTCATCCGATTTGGCTTCAAATTTTCCAAGTTGTTCTGGATGAACTTTTAGGACATAGCATTTAAATCCAAAGATGTGAAAATATTTCACACTTGGTTTCTTTCCTTTGATCATCTCATAGGGAGTCTTTCCATGACTATTTACCAAGGTACAGTTCTGAGTGAAACATGCAGTGTTAATAGCTTCTGCCCAAAAGTAGGTTGGAAGTTTTGCATCTGCAAGCATGGTTCTTGCTGCCTCTATGAGAGTCCTGTTCTTTCTTTCCACTACACCATTTTGTTGAGGTGTACCAGGTGCAGAAAACTGTTGAGTAATTCCATTGTCTGCACAAAACCCCTCCATTGTAGAATTCTTGAATTCTGTACCATTGTCACTCCTAAGTACTTTGACTTTGTACTCAGAGTTATTATGAATATTCTTGATGAGTTCAATGATTTGCTGAGGAGCTTCATCCTTCTTGTGTAGAAAGAACACCCATGTAAACCTTGTGAAATCATCCACCATAACTAGAGCATATCTTTTCTTGCTGATAGACATAATGTTTACTGGACCAAACAGATCAAGATGTAGCATGTGAAATGGTTCACTAATTGAATTTTCAGTCTTGCTCTTGAAGGTGGTTCTTCTTTGCTTTCCAAACTGACATGCATCACAAAGTCCATCTTGCACAAAATTCGCCTGAGGTAGGCCTCTCACCAAATTGTATTTAACAAGTTGATTAAGCTTCTTGAAATTAAGATGTGAGAGCTTCTTGTGCCAATTCCAGCTTTCATCATTTGTTGCTTTGCTGTAGAGACATCTAACAATTCCTTTAGATGTATCACTTAAGCTGGCTTCATATATGTTACCATGCCTTTGACCAGTTAGAACAATGTCTCCATTCTGCATATTCAAGACTTTGCATCCTTCTCTGTCAAAGATTGATTTGTAACCTTTATCACCCAGTTGACTTATGCTTAAAAGAGTATGTTTCAAGCCTTCAACCAGTGCTACATTTTCTATGATGACATTCCCCAAAATAATTGAGCCATATCCCAGAGTTTCTCCTTTGTTGCCATCTCCAAAAGATATTACTGGGCCAGCTTTCCTCTCAAACTTTGTAAGCAGGGACTTCTTTCCAGTCATGTGTCCAGAGCATCCACTGTCCAAGATAATTGAATGCTTCTTTCCTGTGCCCTGCAAACAAAAAGTAACTAGTTAGAATTTTTTAGGACCCAACTTTGATTGGATCCTTTCTTACTAGATTTAGAGACAACAGATTTTGAAGATTTTGCCTTTATTTTACCTGTTGCAGAGTCAACTTTAGACTCTGATCTCACAAACTGTTTGTGACTAGGAGTTTCAGATTTCAAAGAATAATAGTCATAATACAGTTCATGATATTCTCTACACATGTAAATGGAATGAAGTAAACTACCACAATGATAACAAGCTTTTTGTGGTTGGTATTGAATTTTCTGAGTCTTGGGGAATCTGGACTCAGTTTTCCAAGAAGGTTTTTGATTGCAGTCTAGGGCCAAATGATTATGATTTCCACACTTATAGCATTTTTTCCTAGGTGCATCAGGTACATTCTTGTAATTATTCTCTTTGTTAATACCTTCTTTTCCATTCCTATTTCTCTTGATCTTGCTAGACTCTGAAAGACCATCTAATCTCTGTTTCAACTGAGACTTAGACAGAAACCCTATGTTTACATTCTTAGGTTTCTCTAACACTTTCTCATCTGAATAACTATTGTTAATTCTCTTGTGTACAACAGGGGTACCTTTTGAATCAACAAATTTAACATGATTAGGTTCAGAAACAATTTTCTTACCTTCAGATTTAGATGTGTTAGCTTCTAGCTTACTATCATTATTGACAATAGCTACTTTTTCTTCTTGTCTAGCCTTATCAAAACCTAAACCATTAACCTTACCACGAATTCCACTCTCAAAGATTTCTATTGTCTTCTTACTGGAATTGTTAATGGTCTTAATCACATCTCTCTCTTCTTCTAGTTCTTTTCTGACATAGTCATAAGCCTCAAGAATTACACTATAATCATGCTTAGCTTTATCAGAACTCAACTTGTATTCTTCCATTTGAATTAATTCAGATTCAAGAAAATTATTTCTATCAACTAATTTATCATTCTTAACCTTAAGTTCATCTCTTTCACAAGTAAGAATTCTAAAATTAGTCATAAGATTCTTAAACTCAGCATGGATAGATCTAATTTCATCAGAATTTAAGCTATCAAATGAATCAAGAGAGTGAAGTGATACCTTATCAGAGGATGGAGAAGTTTTCTTTGGAGATCCAGGTTTGTCTGAACTATTGGCCATCAATGCAATGTTTTCATAATCCAATTCATCTTCAGAGTCACTGGAATCAGCCCAATCCTTCTGTGTGACCAAAAGTGCATTACCCTTTCCTGAATTCCTAGGCTTCTTACACTCACTAGCAAAGTGTCCAAGCTCGCTGCAGTTAAAGCACTTGATCTTGGCCTTATCAAGCTTGACAATTGTACTTTTGCTCTTGTCACTCTTCTTCTCCTCCTTCTTTTGAAAAGGTCCTTTGCTAAATCTTCTCCTGTTGAATCTGCCTTTCTTGAAGGCTTTAGCAAACATAGCAAAGAGTTCTTGCATCTCAGATTCAGAATCATTGTTGTCAGAGTCCATATCAGTAGTCTCTGACTCAGAACTTTCTTTGCTTTTCTTCTTCCTCGAATTCTTTACAGCAATCTCTTCATACTGTTCTTCAGGAAGCTTCTTTACTTCAGATTGAGCAGTAAGTGCAATAGTCTTCATCTTTCCTTCACTCCTGCTCTTCTTCTGCTGCTTGTCAAGTTCATAAGCTCTCAATTTTCCATAGACTGCCTCTAATGAAATCTCATCCAGATCATTAGCTTCCTCAATCGCAGATATCTTCTCATTGTAGAAATCAGGCAAAGCTTTCATGAACTTTGTATTCATATCCTCCAAGTCATAATATTTACCATGCATGGCCATCTCATTGATGAGTTTTGTAAACCTATCAAAGGTATCAGTAAGTGACTCACCAGACTTGGATTCAAAGTACTCATACTGTTGTATAAGTAATGTCCTCATATTCTTCCTGACAGGCTTAGTTCCTTCACAGTGAACCTTAAGATTGTCCCATATATCCTTAGCAGTTTTACAAGAGAGAACATAATTAGTGAGAACAGAATCAAGACTATTGAATAATATGTTTCTCACTTTAGCATCTTTAAGAACACTCTCCTTGTCCTTATCTGACCATTCAGATTTTGGCTTCTCTGCTGTATGTTCTGGAACAACCTTACCATCAACAGTTGCTTGTCCAACGACCTTTGTTGGAACAAAAGGTCCATCTCTGATTCTGTCAAGATAATCAGGATCTGTTGCTTCCAGATGATGCAACATCTTTACTTCCCATAGAGTATATTCGTTTCTCTTGAGCATAGGAATCTTAGTATTCCCATCCTTGTAACCAGACATGATTGCAGATCTTTATGATTACTCGAAATCAACCTGCTCTGATACCAATTGTTAACTCGAATAACTTGTAGAAGGGGGGGGGGTTGAATACAAGTTATATAATCGTGTCTGATTTTTGCTTGATTATATGAACAAGAATAAACGAATGAATCAAACTCTTGTTTGTATTAATAAGATCAAATACAAACTCTACCAAAGGTGTACAATACCTTTAGCAGCTGCTGACAATACAAATATCTCTCTGTTTGTTTCGAACTTCTCGAATACAAACCTTATACAGAGCTACGCACTCGAACTTTTTCCTCACGAGCTACACTCTTTACAATGATATTGAGAGAATATTTATAATGCTACCTATCAACTAATAACAGAAAGATATAATCTATACATGACAATGTTCTGCCTTCTAGTCGATAGTTTCCTTCAATAGAAAACTCTTTCCTTCATAATATCTTCTTGCTTGTTCTTCAAACAACGATCCTGTTTTATAGCACTTGCCAGTTTCTGTAGCATCCATAATGACATCATCAGTAACACGACTGATATCAGGATCTGCACACTGCATCAGTATCTGATCAACCATCAGTATTGGACACGTCATCAGGATTTGCTCTCTGTTCCTGACATGTAGTCTCCGATACAATGTTCATTCCTGATTAAACTATACAGATAACTGTTTTACACATAAAACCTATATACAGTGTTAAATCCTTTATAAGATCAGGATTACAAGAAGTATAATGTGTAAATTCTATTCTTAACATCACAACTTATGAATTATTCCTAACAAGAAAGGAAAGTTAAGTCCAAGATTTGTAGGACCTTTTGAGATTTTGCGACGCGTAGGCAAAGTAGCTTATGAATTAGCTTTACCGCCTCAGATGCAGCATATTCATAATGTTCATGTATCGATGCTTAAGAAGTTTCATCCTGTCACTAAGTGTGTGATAGAGTATGAGCCAGTAGAAATTCAGCCAGATTTGTATTATGTAGAGCGGCCGATCAGAATAGAAGATCGTAGAGAGAAAGTGCTTAGAAATAAATCAGTTGCTTTTGTTAAAGTTTTGTGGAGGAATCCTAGGGTTGAAGAGTCAACCTGGGAATTAGAAAGTGATATATTAGAGCAGTACCCTCATTTGTTTACATAGCTGATTCTGGGGATAGAATCCTTTTAAGGGGGGAAGGATGTAATATTTGGGAATTTTGTACTCTATAAATTATATTATTTGGAGTTAAAAATATGATTATGTGCCTTAATTGGTGAGTCATTATATGATTTTGTGATTGTGGACGTGTGTTATGTGTATAATTGTTAAATGTGTTGACATGAATTTATATTAAAGTTGCATATCTTTTAAATATTAAAATATGATTTTATTCGCTTAAACATTTTTGTAAAATTCTTGGAGTTAGTAAAAATCATGAAATTTCTTGTTTTATTATCTTTATGTATTTATAGACTTTTTAAAAATAAAAGTTTAGTTTATTTTCGAATTAAAATATTTTACAAGGATTTTCCCATTTATTTTCCTTTTTTAAAATATTAAAACTTATAAAATCCAAATCTTTTTATAAAACGATTTTAAATATGTTTTAAAAATATATTGAGGAAGAGAATTGTATATTTTAAATTTATTTGTCAATAAATTATTTTTGAATCCAAAATATCTTGTAATTAGGATTTTTATAAGTCTTTTATTTTATTCAAAGATGTATCATTAAAATATTATTAAAATATATGTGTGAGTGGGTGCAAGACAAAACCAAGTCTCTCCCCCTTCTTTTCTTTTTCACGAGCAGAACCCCCCCCCGTGTTCATCTCTCACAAATTCTCTCTATATTCTCTCAAATTCCATTAAACTTCAACCTCACAATTCAAGGTAAATTCTTCACCAAACCATGAAGTCCTAGATATAAAAATACTCCTCTTGTAATCCTCTACAACCCCATGTCTTTAAATTTCGATTTTCTTCACTTTTCAAATTAGGGTTTTCCAAAATCAAGCATCAAAGGTAAGTTTTGTGGGTGAATTTGATTGGGTGTTACTCCTTGGTAGAGACCCACGAATTTTCGGGCTCTTCGGAGAACCTCAAGCCGCGGTAATGATCGAAAGTGAACCAAGGGTTTACATGTATGTGTTTATTTGATGATTTTACATGATTAGTAAGTGTAATATGATTGCATGTTAGTTTTTATAAGTTTTTAAGTTAATTTTATTGATGGGTTTGAGTTTTTATGAGTTTACAAGATGTGGGTATGTATGTATTGTTAATTGATGATTGTTAGTAAGTGTAAATTAAAAAGGGTTTGAGATTTGATGATTATATGTTATGAAATTCGATGGGTTAAGTTTATAATTTGATTTTAGTGTGAATTTATAAATTAGTGAGGATGGGTTGTTGAAATATTGAATTGTTAGTAAAAAATGTGTGTAAGCATTGATGTAAGTAATTGTTGGGATTTTTGTGTGTGATTGGTATGAAGAAAGAGGGAGGCCGAGAGAGAGATTGATGGAGAGGGAGAGAGACCGAGAGGGAGAGAGAGAGAGAGAGGGAGAGGCCGAGAGACCGAGAAAGAGAGAGAGAGCCGAGAGGAAAGAGGAGAAGAGAGAGTGTGGTGAGATTGTATTTTTGCTGGAGATTAATTGTTTGATCTTATGTGTTACTTGATTAAATTGTTACATGATTAATTGTTATGTGAATTTGAATATTTGATTGTATAATAAGTCGTCTTGAGGATAGTAATTTGATTATGAATTGTTGGTTGTGGTTGGAAGTTGAGTATCGGCAGAGTGGTGGATATGGTGATTGTTTTGGGATTGCTTGAACCGGTTATATTCCGGTATGGTATGACGATTATACAAAGGAGATGCCGCCGAAATTTCTAAAAGTTTATAAGTATGATTTTCAAAACCTTAAGGCACGTCTCTAATGTAAATCGTGATATCATTTATAATATGCATATGTTATACTACCTTACATGCTATGTGCCTTGTGTGACTTACATGTGTATAAAAATATACGTGTATATAGTTATAAAGTTATCGATGGGGCGTTAGCATTATTAGGATTGTCTTGTGGTATGTAAACAAAAGAGGGGAAAAATAAGATATTGTTTATATTATTATAGGTCCGAGTAGGAGGCCTGGCAAGGAGCCAATCGAAGAGGAAGATATCTAAGTGCAATCTTGTGAATTAAGGCAAGTGTACTACCCTAAACTTGTTGTTATCATATGATGAATGCCACGAGATATCAAATTGTTAAGTTGTCACAAACTAGTACCATGCTCTTTCCGACCTTATTATTGTTGCGAACCATGTGATTGATTTCATACCCTTGAACTTGAATTGACTTGTTAAACGATAACCATATTGTTCGAACCTTTTTCGTACTTTCTTGAGTCCTTGAATCAAATACATAAACACCCTCTTACATGATGAATTCTTTTTCCACCTTAAAACACTTATTGATTCTTGATTTATTTTCTTGACTTAACCAAGATACACTAAACAGAATCCCAACTTCCAAGAATCCAAAATGATTGACTTTCTTCACTTTGCCTTGTCATTTATTCGAAATTTGAGAATCCTATTCTTGTTGATCAGCAACTTGATATAACATTGTTATTCTTGTTTCTTTGTGATAAATTAAATTTGACAGACTTTGTTTGACCTAAATGGAATTGGATGGAATGTTACTTTGACCGAGGCGCTGGTCCAAATTATATTATTATTATAGGCCAATGTGTGCCTGGGATCCCCTCATATTTGAGAACACGTATTGGATATACGGGTTCGGAGCTCTGACGTGGGCTGATCACCCAGCTTTGCTCGTAGCGTCTTATCAGATATTCCAATTCCTACTCATTTTATTTTGACATTGATTCAGTTGATACCTTTCATTTGCAGATTTATATATCTTGCATTACATTTGATTATTTTTCCAGTCTTATATTGTTGGTTTATGCACTTGCTGAGCAATTGGCTCAATTATTTTATTTTCCTTAACCTTTCAGTGAAACTCGAAGATGGTAAGGACTCTTGAGACTGCGCGTAAGAATTGTGGTGGATCCGATATAGCCTGTAGGAGGCAGTTCCAGGTAGAAGGGAGAGACGGTCTTATGGTTTCTATTTTGCTAGAACTTTGAACTCAGTCTATAATAACTTTTGAACTTAGAATAATTATGGTTTGTAATAATAAATGTTTTAAAGTTGTAGTTTTATATTGTTTCAAACTCTTACCTGTTGGCGATCTTGGCGTGGGATTGGTAATGTCTAAATAATTAATATGCATGCTTTACCATTATTTAGTTAAATATAATTAAGGGATTTGGGGACGTCACAATAAAGGTGAAAAATCTCATGTGGAGAAAGTTTTCCTTGTTCGAGAAAAACAAATTGATGATATCATTGAGGTCGAACATATTGACTTTATAATTCCTGAATCCTTGATTAAGCCGCCTTCACTTAAAAGCATGTTTTCACAGTTCTTTGCACCTCCGTCGTTTTTGAAGATGTGTGATTTTTTTTTTCTGGATCCATCTAAGTCGTGCATGGTAATAATTGCGTTCTACAAAACTCGTGGGTGAGTTTTTTCCAACAAAGGGAGAATCATGAGGAATAGAAGTGGAAGTAAAATAGAGTTTTTATATACTTTATTTATATCTAGTATTTAGAAAATATATTATAGGTATTAGTTAAATGAGTTCTAATTATCTAGTTTATTAATAATTAGTCCAATTATTATGGACTTTATTGAGAAAGTAGATATTTGGCTTGCAAGTTTTTACCTTTCACTTGAAAGGGTTTTTCTTGTTTTAAGCGCTTAGGATTTTATATATCAAGTTAGACCAGGATTTTAATGGTTTCCTAGTTGGGTTCAGGTATTAGCTAAATTCTAGCTGCTCTTGAATTCCTTTTTGGATTCCAACCAGGATAAGGTTATTTATTTAGCTATATATATACTCTCATCTTGTAATATTTTGGGGAGAAGATATTGATAATAAAATTTTGGTTATTCAGTAGCTTTGAGAATCGAATTCAGGAGTGAATTCAGAGTTTGAGTTTTGTTTCTCCATTCGGAGATTCAGAGTTAGAGATTTGTTTCTCCATCTTTGGAGATTCAGAGTTTACTTTATATTTGTCTTTACTATATTATTACGAGAACATCACGTTCCATATCACATAATCACCAAATTGCCCTCCTTCAACAACTGTTCCATCTACTTACTACTCAAACCCTTGATGCTAACAAAAAGGGGGAGAAGACTAGTGTAGAGGAGCCAACCAGTAAGGGGGAGTAGCAACATCAGCCAAAAGCTTCAGGAATACCATCTAGCTAGTGAGGGGGAGTCAGCTTCTAATCCTGAAGATTCTATTGTTGCAAGGCTAGCTGCCAATCCTCAAGTTTCTCAAGTAAAAATTCCCTTCATAAGTACATCAATCAGACAAGTATTAATTCTAAATTTTGTGCTTCCCACATCTCTAGCCAGAGGGGAGCCATCATATTTGTCTGAATTCAAGCCTATGCTCAAAAGTGAGAAGTCACCTGTGAAGAAGAATGGTAAGAACATCATGAGAGTTGATTTCCCATTGCAATATCCTTGCAATATCTTCCAGAACATCCTTGCTACCATTACCAAGTTCTGTAAGAAAGGCAGATAGACATATGTTGTCTTTTGGAAAGTCATATAGACTGACATTCGTTTGAAAGAAGAGGTTAGCATTAGACTACCTATAGATTATCAAGATGAGAATGATTGAAAAGAGACCCTTATTAAGGATATATGATTGAATTACCAAGTACAGGATGTAAGTATTCCTTGAAAATAGAATTGAGGATAGAATGTCCATAGATTAAGACGAACCCTGGGGGATGCACAAAGGATAACATCACCCCTAATAAAGACATTGTGAAATCAGACGATATAGATTGGATTGACCAAGGTAGCAATAACCTTTAAGGATTCATTACAAGGAGTCTTGAAAAGTACATAAACAGAATTGTTATAGAATTGACTAATGATATTTTGATATATCCTGTACCCAGAAAATACAGGAAGAATGATGAGGATGACCTAAGAAACCTTATAAGGGAAGAGGTAATATTCTAAACTTCAAAAGGGAAGTTTGGTAAGGAATGTATGACATAGTAACAATAAGGCCAGAGGAAGCATGTGTGGAACCATGAGAAAGTATGGATTGAACCAATAAGGTTGAGATTATCCTAAAATAAGAAAGGACTAAGATAAGAAATATCCTAGGTATGATTGGGAGTAACCGTGATAAAGTTCACACAGAAAGGTGGAAGCAATGACTTATGGAAAAAGAATGTTATATATTTTTTTTCTCCTTCAACAGAGTCTAAGGAAGAATACTTTCAACCAGCAGTGATGGGAACGTGGTAGAAAATTTAAGTTGGAATAGGCCCAGAAAACAGTGATTTCAAGGAATTATTATATTCAGGAAATGCCAATGAGGTGGCCGACACTTTAAGTATAAGGGAGTAAGTACAAATGCTCATACCAAAGAAAAAGCGTGTTAATGAGAAGGGCCTTGCAGGTCAGAATGTGATGGAGGAATTTACGTTCCCCTGATGATTGTGCGAGAATCAATTATAAGGATAGTTTAAGTAAACATTCTATTCCTGATTTTGTCTGCAGCACATTATCGACACTAGAAGGTTCTGCGACAGGCCAGACCAAATTCCCCAAGCGACTCTCCTTTATTTTATAAAGAGAGAGGAGAGAAGAGGTAATAAGGGATGACTGAATACAGAAGATAGATTGGTACTGATATTGATAAGCTAATTGGCATGATGATGAATGACAATCAAGTTTATGTTTGTGTATTTCTGTGCAAACAAGATAGAGAATTATGAGGTTGGCAAGTGATTAAGCAAACCGCTAAGCTTATAGTCTTCTACTAGAGATATATGATTCATAATCTCACCAGCCTGTTCCAGCTGCGATGCTGGAAGCTCTCCTGCAATTTTATCTGCTTCATGTAATATCTTGATAGAGTATATTTTTATATATATTCTAGATGATTTTATTCTCATATTTATTGTGTTTTGCATTGATTTGGATTTTTTATTTAATAGATTTGATTGTTTTATTGTAGGAAATAAAGAATTCATGACTTGGAAGGATTTGGAGCAAAAAGAGCTATTTTGGAGATAAAATAGGAGAAAATTCGTATTATTGGGCTACACGGGCTGTCTAACACTGTTTGGGCCGTATCTTGATTTCCAGAAGTCCGTTTTGGACGATCTTACTGTCCACGCGAAGATGACGAGATTTTATATCATTATAAAGTGGTCCAGAGGTCCAATTACAGTTGGAACGTTCCAGAATTACTGAAGAAAATACAGCTGCGAATTTTCCTTTAAAACAGAATCAGTTTAGGAAACGTACTTCTATTATAATTCTGATTTGGTATTTTCTTGCTGGGCAAGACTTGGAGTGCCTATATAAACACATCTTGGGACACATTATGAGGGAGGTAATATTAGATCAGATAATATAGTTTAGAGTAGATTAGTATTATTAGTTGGAGATGTAAAGAAACACCATGACTCTTCTTTTGGGTGACAACATTGAAGTTTTAAGGTTTTGTCCTCTTAATTTTTTCTTTGTTCTTATTAGTTTAATTATGTTATCTTGTTTTACTAGTTCTTTTACTTGTTTAATTATTAGCAAGTAGTTATTTCTAGGGCTTAAAGGGAAGCCATGTTTGCACTAATATTGGCATGATTTTCATAGTGGTTTGATTGGTTATGGTTAATTCTGATTGATATGTTTTAATCATTAATTTGTGTAATCGGCCGATATCATGGATTAATTATATGCAAATAGGGGTATGGATCGAGAGATTTACTTACTAGAGGCACACATACGATTAGCAGAATTGAATTTGAGTGCGGAAGCATCATTGGATTTCTGAGATCGTTAATGCTTGGAAGAGATTAACTTGACTCTAATTACCTGATTGATTGAATTACTAAAAGTGGTTAATTGTGTTGAATGTTTCGAGAGTGTTAATGCTTGGAAGAGATTAACATACTCTAGTTATAGGATCACATTGATTGCTTTAGCTTAAGAGCCAATTGTGTAAGCATGGTGGACCTGATTGCCCTAGGTTTTAAATAATTTGTTTATCATCTGTTTAATTAGTGTTAATCTTGTTTAATTAGTTAATTAATATTCTCCAATAATCGTTTGTCCCTGAAACAATTAGCGATAACTGAAAAGGAATTAGTAGAACCTGTCTCCTTGTGGATTCGACCCGCTTGCCATCTGTACTAGAAATAGACACCGTGCACTTGCGGTTAGGTATAATTTGACACATCAAGTTTTTGGCGCCGCTGCCGGGGAGACAGCGAGTTTCTATTAATTTTAATTTAGTTGTTTAGATTGTTTCCATTGTCTCATTGGAACTTTTGTTCCAATTGAGGTAGATTTTACATTTTCTTGGCTTTGTTGAGAGTTTACAGGTTTGCAATGGGTGAAGTTGATACTTTTGCACTATTATCTTCCCTAGTAGAGGCACATACTCGAGAGATTGCCATGTCAAAGACTACAGAGCTCACTATGCGTCCAATGAGTATCAATGAGATGTCACAAGTGGCCCCTAAAACTTACAACTTCTGTCAAATTTGCGGTGTGCAGGGTCACTTTGGTTTTGAATGCTCTTACAATGTCTATAATTTTCAGAGTGCTCAGTTGGGACAAATGAATTCTTTTGAAGAAGGATATGGGTACAATCAGTATTCAAACACTTTTGATCAAGAATGCGTGAATAAACCAGATTTCTACTACCAGGACAATGGTGCTCAAAATTTTTCATATCATAATCAGCAACAGTTTAAGCAACAATATTATCAGTCATATGAGCAACCGCCACAGCAAGAATGTCAATATCCTCCTCTACAAGAAGATCTATATGTTTCTCAATCTAGCGTAGATGTGCAAGCTGATCAGACAAATGAGATATGGGATATCTTGAATAAACTGCTAAAGAGTTTTGAAGAATTAGAAACTCAAAGTTTGGCGATTGAATCTCAAATTGCAAAGTTGGCTAACTCTTCTACTACAAGGCAGCTCGACTATTTACCATCATCATCTATCCGATCCGAAGAGGACCTGATTGCTATCAATCTCACAAGCGATCAGGAATATGATAGTTTCTCCATGTATGTTGATGATGAGGCCATTGATAAAGAGAAGGAGTATGCCACCGATGACAAGATCAATGATGTTGCTGCTACCAAGGACAATGTGACTGATGATGAGGTGACAAAAGAAAGCAATACAGAGATAGTTGTTGTTTCTCTTCCACAACCTGTCCCTAAGCTACCATGTATTGATAAATTTGCTCTCGATCTAGCCTCTACTTACAAGGATTCTTTGCTCAAGAACACTTATTTCAAGGTTGATGTGATAACAAATATTGTCCAAGATGATATTTCTCAAATTCTGGTTAAGGATCCATACAAAGTGGCTCCTACGTTTGAAGCTCGAGGAGAGGGAGAAGATGGAAGTGTCGGCTTAATCTTTGATGTGATAAGCCAAGATGTCCGAATGACTCCAGTGAAAGTGAGGAGTGAAGAAAAGCCACCACCAGAACCTCCACCTTATGTCAAGGGAGTTCAATATTTTCGTGGTGTTGAATTTTATCGCTGTTTTATCACAAAGTTTTCCAAAACTGCACAAGCACTCTCTCTATTGCTTATTAATGACATATTTTATTTTACTGATGCTTGTTTGGAGACTTTCTGCAGGATAAAGACAACCACTAACACTCTTGATACTTTTTGTGGTGACGAGTTTATGATCGAGAAAGTGGATATTACGCCTTTACCGGAGTATTTTTTTGAGGAGGTCAAGCTAATGACTCTAAATAAGCGCTGCTTGGGAGGCAACCCAAGATTTCATTGGAGGATCGGTGCACTTCATGCTTTTGCATAGGGGAGTACTTCGTTCCTTCTCTTTCATATATATTAGAATTGCTTAGTTATTTGTTCATTCTAAGCCTTGTTGTGTTCATTATTCCTTCATCTCTTTCTTAAAAAAAAAATCGTTGTGCAAAAAAAAAAAACCAGAACAGTATTTTTCGCGCAGGAAGCGAACCTGTCACGTAGGCTGCGCCTGCGTTACTGCATTGGCCGCAGTCTGCCCCTCAGTTGCGCAGGCTGCGCCTGCATCACACACATTCTATACGCCATGTAACGCAAGTTGCTCCTACGTTACAGACCTTTCCGCGCCCTGCGCCCTGAAACGCAGCCTGATGCTGCGTTACACCCCTCCCAGATTTGTTTTTTCCCCGAAAATCAGTTCTTGCTGCCCCTGCGTTTCTGATCTTACCGCAGTCTGCTCACCCTGTAACGCAGGCTGCGCCTGCGTTATTGCCCTTCCCGCGCCCTGCGCACCTGTAACGCAGGTTGCGCCTGTGTGACACCCCTTTCTGCCCAGAATTTTTCCGATTTTTGTTGTTTTTCAGCACAAATTCAACCCCAAATTTTATTCCAACTCTCAAATCCTATATCCCTAATACCTATATCTATCCTACATCAATTCCATACCATCTTAAATCTTTCCTACACTCTAAATTTTTAAATTTCATCTATCCATCATCTTATATTTATACCCACCTTTTCATACAAATCCAATTCCTTTTCTATTTATTTAAATCTCTAAAAATTCAATTCTAAAGAGGAATTAATTGCAAGTTCACCTCTTTGATTCGTAGTTGGGATATCTCTTCTCTATTTTCTTTTTATTACGAATTTGTGTTCTTGTCAATTGGGGGTTTTGTATTAGTTTTGTTAATTGGGTATTTTTGGTAGGATATTTCTTGGTGGTTGTTGGTGGTGAGTGGCTTTTTGGTTATTATGGCTCCTAAGCGAATGAGGGGTGGTTTTCACACCCGACACCTTGATTCCAGGGGAGTTTTCTTTCTTTTCTTTTTAGTGTAGTTTTATTTTGTTTTTAGTTGTAGTTTTGTATCTTGTTCATTAGTTCATTGGGGACAATGAACCGCTTAAGTGTGGGGATGAGTTCTCAATGTTTAAAAAAAAAATCCAAAAAAAAATATAAATTTAAAAATCCAAAAAATTAAAAAATTAAAAATACCAAAAATAATTCTAGCCATGCAATTTGATTAGGTGTTGTATTTTGCTTGATACACCCATGCATGCGTAGAATTCTTGTGTTCTTGACGCTTTTGTATGAGAAGTGACGTGCTTTGTTCTTGTGCACACACTTACACTAGCAAGTTGAAGCTGGTAGACTTAATTGGATGTTGTAAGTGATTAGAATGACATGAATATGTGCAAGATGACTTGGTTTACATGCTTTGAGTACAAGTAGGTGCGTTAGAGAGTCTTGTTACTTGGGATTGATTATGTTTTGTCACACCAAGTGAGTTTTGAGCCTATATGCATATCTTTTGCATGATTTTTCGTTTGCTTGAGTGTCCACATGTTGTTTACATTGCTAGCACTTACTTGAGATCTTTCTTGAAATGCATGACATTAATTGATGATAAGATGATAAAGGCAATTAGGTATAACCTCATATTTCCCATAATTCAAAACCATTTATACATGATCAATTAGTTAACCCTTTGAGCCTAATCCTATTCTTTCGGTGACACACTACGTTACTTGCCTATATCCTTTTCTTGTATTGGCCTTACAGTAATTTTTGATCCTAAATTGTCAAGGGCTAGTATCGTGCTTAAGGGAGTAATAAGGTGTGCAAAAGGGGGGGGTTTTATTGATGATCATACTTTTGGGGAATATTGATTTTGGGTTGATGCTTGCTAGTCGAAATTCATAAAAATATCTATGGATCATTGTGTTCATTCTTTATATAAAAAAAAAAAAGAAACAAAAAAGAAAAAAAATAAATAAATTTGAGAGCATTCTTATGTTTGTATGATCCTTCTTCATTCGACTAGTCAAGTTATTATGTAAGGGTTATTGAAAAATCCAAGTGTGGGAAAGTATTTGTTTTAATAGAAAGGGAATTGAATAATGATTATTGTTGGGTACTAGCTTTTGACATTTAACCTGTTTTAACTTTACTTGACATACCTGGTCCCTAGCCCACGCTACAACCCGAATAAAGACCTTTTGATTGTCATCAGTGATGTATGTTGTGTTGAGAGTGAGATTGATTGCGAGTGTCAAGTTGTGTTTATGATTTTGTTGGAATTGAGTGATACACTTAACCTTGTTCTTGAGTGAATATTCGTTTTTGAGTGAAAGGTGAGTTATTACTTATTTTGGCATAGGAGGTCCCGGGTTTAGACTTAAAGATGTGTTTCTTGTGGTCTTAGCATGATTACCAATAATTTTTACACTTGACATGAATTTTTATGACCTTCTGCATGTTGGTTGAGTAGACTACGTGAATACTTGCACTTTCGACACCAAGACATCGTATGTTTGCTTTGATTCTTAAGTTGATGTGGCATGAGAGGACTTGTGTGTGTGGTGTTGTGTTAGCATTGATCTTTTGCATGGTTAGATGAATTTTGTGGGTATATTCACTATAAACCCTCACGAGACAACACTCGTCCTACTAGGGCTGCCTAGGGGTTTAAAGGTTTGTTGCATATGCTCAATGCAATCGTATCATCTACGAAAGTGATGTTTGTTAGGACTTAGTTTTTATTTCACTTATTTGCCCGAGGACGTGCAAATGCTTAGTGTGGGGATGTTTGATAGAGTATATTTTTATATATATATTCTAGATGATTTTATTCTCATATTTATTGTGTTTTGCATTGATTTGGATTTTTTATTTAATAGATTTGATTGTTTTATTGTAGGAAATAAAGAATTCATGACTTGGAAGGATTTGGAGCAAAAAGAGCTATTTTGGAGATAAAATAGGAGAAAATTCGTATTATTGGGCTACACGGGCTGTCTAACACTGTTTGGGCCGTATCTTGAGTTTCAGAAGTCCGTTTTGGACGATCTTATTGTCCACGCGAAGATGACGAGATTTTCTATCATTATAAAGTGGTCCAGAGGTCCAATTACAGTTGGAACGTTCTAGAATTACTGAAGAAAAGACAGCTGCGAATTTTCCTTTAAAACAGAATCAGTTTAGGAAACCTACTTCTATTATAATTCTGATTTGGTATTTTCTTGCTGGGCAAGACTTGGAGTGCCTATATAAACACATCTTGGGACACATTATGAGGGAGGTAATATTAGATCAGATAATATAGTTTAGAGTAGATTAGTATTATTAGTTGGAGATGTAGAGAAACACCATGACTCTTCTTTTGGGTGACAACATTGAAGTTTGAAGGTTTTGTTCTCTTAATCTTTTCTTTGTTCTTATTAGTTTAATTATGTTTTCTTGTTTTACTAGTTGTTTTACTTGTTTAATTATTAGCGAGTAGTTATTTCTAGGGCTTAAAGGGAAGCCATGTTTGCACTAATATTGGCATGATTTTCATAGTGGTTTGATTGGTTATGGTTAATTCTGATTGATATGTTTTAATCATTAATTTGTGTAATCAGCCGATATCATGGATTAATTATATGCAAATAAGGGTATGGATCGAGAGATTTACTTACTAGAGGCACACATACGATTAGCATAATTGAATTTGAGTGCGGAAGCATCATTGGATTTCTGAGAGCATTAATGCTTGGAAGAGATTAACTTGACTCTAATTACCTGATTGATTGAATTACTAAAAGTGGTTAATTGTGTTGAATGTTTCGAGAGTGTTAATGCTTGGAAGAGATTAACATACTCTAGTTATAGGATCACATTGATTGCTTTAGCTTAAGAGCCAATTGTGTAAGCATGGTGGACCTGATTGCCCTAGGTTTTAAATAATTTGTTTATCATCTGTTTAATTAGTGTTAATCTTGTTTAATTAGTTAATTAATATTCTCCAATAATCGTTTGTCCCTGAAACAATTAGCGATAACTGAAAAGGAATTAGTAGAACCTGTCTCCTTGTGGATTCGACCCACTTGCCATCTGTACTAGAAATAGACACCGTGCGCTTGCGGTTAGGTATAATTTGACATATCATATCTACGTCAAGTTCAGGAAGCGTTCCTCATGGATAGGGAATAGTGATTATTTTGTTTTCCTAGAAGATTTTGATCTGACAATTAGGAAACCCGTATGTTTAGTTATTAAAGCACTGCGTAAACGATAAACGATGGGGATCCTTCTGAGAAATAGGTGATGACGATTGTGGAAATGTCGAATTAAATCTAATTTAGAGAAATCATCCAGGTTTATTTCGGATGGTTTAATTTTGGGAACGACGGGATATTGGCGATAAATGATTAAGCTATGATGGTTCATAGAGTGGTTATAGTAGAAATGGAAACAAGTAACTGATAGAGATGAATATAGAGTCGAGAAATCAATAAGGGAGTAAATATGAGGACTCCTGAGAAACCCCAGCAATGAGGTAAGAAAAGCATGATATTGACATTGTAAGTATTGGTCACAATGGAAAGCTGAAATTGAAAGCATAAATGACATAAAGATTAACCCCTTTAAGTTGGAAGAATTTGAGGAAATTTGGAATAGATTGATTGATTAATAAGGAGACTCATGGATCGAGAAAGTGGGAATCTAAATGGTTGAACAAAGGAAACGTTGAACCCAAACGTGTAATGCATATTGAGTAAGGGTGACGAGTGTCCCACTAATGAGATGACGGTGGAGTTAAGAAACAGAAGTAAATAAGAACTAGATAATACGAAGGATGTGATTGATAAAGAAAAGATTGGGAGATAATAAGAAATGAGAAGTAAGGAATGTTATGAATGGATTTTCTAACGAACTCTCGGGATGACAACATGATAGTGTTAGTATTGTGAATATGAAAGAGTCAGTAGAGTGGCGTGGAATGTCATTAACTATGATGTCAAGCGAGAAATCTACAGATTTAACCTGAAAGGTTGAAGGATTTCCAAAAGTGAGTGATGCTAAGATCGAACAAGAGAATAGGTCCATAAAATGATGGACAGAGCAGCTAGGATATGTTGACACATGAGATTACGATGAAGTAGTATTTGACACGATTACTATTATTTTCTTCTCTAATGAACCTCTATAGTTCAGAGGTAAATTCTAAGTATGATATTTGACAATCAAGAAAAATTTCTATAATTCTTTGAAATTCTTTTCTTTTCTTCTCCCTTATTTATCTTCTTCTAAATTGAGAAGAACAACCCTTTAAGGAGGGGAGGTACCGCTACGTGACTACCTGTCTATGTGATAGGTGAAAGAGTTTGTCCTAAAATCCAATCATGCATGATGATTTAGGAAGAACTTTCTTGTACTCTTATTTGATTTCATTAATATTAATAAAAGACTTATTTGTTTTTATTACGGGCCTTATCTATTTAAAGTGTTTTAAATAAGATATTCCATGGTTTAAAGTAAAGCTTCTAGAATTATAATGAGATTATAATAGTGAGATCTAGAAAATGATAACTCTAGACTTAAACAGTTCCTGATCATAGGATAACTAATCGGAAGTTAGTGAATCCGCAAAGATTGGTACATACTATGCTTGCTCCTTTCAGGAGGATGTCTGTTCTCATAGGCATTTGTGTGGTGACACTATAGCTAGTATGTAGGTGCTTATTAGGGAATAAGTTCACTGAACATGACTCGATAAGTTGAACAACTAATGGATTTTACTCACGTGTCGATAGTTGTTCACTGAGTGATAGTTGTACAAGTGTCCTTAGACTTGAGATCGTTAGTAATCTTGTATATAATGAACTGTGCTTTGGTTTAGTCCTTAGTCTCAAGGACATCCATTAGGTCTATTCTGGGCATAGGGATTTGTGTATGGAGATAGTTAATGGTCAATAAAGGATCTACCCCTTCCAGTAAAGAAGTGAATATCCTATGTTATTCTTAGTACGCGAGTTTTGGAATCTCTGGCCAGAGTGTACGAAATTAGAAAGGAGTTTCTAATTTGCATTAATGTGAACTTTGCATTATGAATAAGAAATCATATGATTAAATTTGATAGGCTTGACACGAGATCCATGCCTTGTATTTAATCGGGATATTGTAGGGTAGAAGGAATTGATTGTACGGTAACTAGCACTGACATGTTCTTGGTATTCTAAGCAGTGAATTCATATTATCCGGAATTCATATAAATAATAAATAAAAAGTTTATTATTATTTATTTCTACTACCGGCTTAATATTGAACATACAGGGTCACACCATAAAAAGATTAATTTATTGATGAAGGTATTTTGAGAGAGCAAGTTCTTTTTAATAATGATTAAAATAGTTTAATTATTATTTAAACAATTTGTGGGATTTATATATATTAATATATACATGATATATTAATTATACTAAACCTACATGAGCCCTATATAAAAAGAAAGAGATGAGAGGTGTTTTAGTATCCATTGTGGTTTTGTGAAAACCCTAGTAGCCTCCATCTTCATCTCTCTCTCTCTCTCTCTCAAAAAGATCAAGGCACCATTTTTATAAAAGCTTGTTTTATAAAAGCTTCATCGAAGATTATTCTTGGTGGATACCGGTAGAGTGCTTCACACTCTGAGAAGCAACTGCTAGCAACCATCGATTATAAAGCTTCGATTTTCAAGGTATGGTTACGATTCCTCCGCTCTCTTGATTTTATATGTTTTTCTATATGTGCGATACATGGATTTTACGGAATAATTGTTATATCACGCTTCCGCTCGTCCGTAAATTCCTTCAATAGGAGTCTAAGTGGAATACCATAACTTGTCTAAATTGCTTGTCAAGTACTAAAGGCTGGCCACCTTCCGTACTAACTATGCAATAGGACAAATGTTCATTGATCATAGTGATCTCTCAATAAATTCTTCTAATTCTATATATTGATCGAGATTGCGAAGATTAAAGCGATCAGGAAATGCATATTTACGAGTGAGGTTATCTCCGAAATTCGTAACGCGATAGTGATACCAAAGTCACTACAGATACCAATAAGAAAATAGTATATGACTGGGTAAGAGCATAACCCGGATAGTGTGTTGTGCGAAAAGTAGTAGAGATTAATGAAAAAAAAAGATAAAGGATGTATGGTAGCACTAGTAAGATGTGCTGAAAAAGGAATGGGATTGATTAAGGATTGACTGGGGAACTGGAAAGTGAAATAACCAACACGTACTCATTTGTCTTCTACCTGATTCCGGGACGGAATCCTTTTAAGGAGGGGAGACTGTAAGAACCCAAATTTTCGGTAGAATTAAAACTTTTTATTAAGTGTTGAAAAAAGAAGGAACAATGATTCCGACTCCAAGGTAGTAACAGTTCTAATGAATGAGTGTTGAATGGATATAGATTCCAAGGTTTATATGTTAGGAAGAATGCAACGGGTTGACAACCTAGATTAGAATAATCTATCTCCTAGAAAGATAAGATCGATATGGAAATTCCAAGTAGAGGAAATATTCTCATGTCATCCAAATCGATATCTGTTATTAGTCCAGTGGTTCCGTGAAAGGGTTAAGGAACGCCCGAAAGAGAACAAGGACATTTTAATAAATGTAAGGAATAAAGATGGAATAAAGATTGAATAGTGCTTTTGGTGGAAATAAGAATATTATGAGATGACACTATATAGAAGTACCCGGAATGAATTTTTGAGTTCGTATTAGTGATCCAAGGGGAAAATAAGTGTATGTAAAAGCTGCCGGATTCTGTAAAATAGCACTTTTATTTTTCTCCGAGATTTCCCTAGACACTGTAATATTTAAGGATTTAATAAAAAGATTTGAGGAATTTAAATTCAAGAATTATAAAGGAGGATTGAGAATGGTAGTATAAATATTAAGAAGATTTCCGGTGAAAACTTAACTAGAAATCCTTGAGACATTCCTCCGAACGATCAATGAAACGAAGCAATAACCGGACAAAGAAACAAGCAGAGGAAACAAGAGTCATGCATAAGCTACTAGTAAATATCTAGCAACCAAGTGGACTCATGTAACTAGCACACTTAGAAAATGAACTAGTACTTAGAAATCAAATCACTTAGTTAGCTTATAACCATCCAATGTTCAACACTTGGCTTGCAAAACTCATCATCCATTACATCATCCCTTTAATAATTCAACCAAGATGAGATATTATCTCACACAATTCTACTTTATGCATTATTATCAAGAAAATCAACCAAGCAACACAACTCTCTCAAACTGCCCAGCAGGAGCACCAAGGAAAGAAAAATTCATATCTCCATTTCTATCCATGATAAATCACCAAAATTTAACCATAGCTTCTCCAATCCCTGGGCAAGGTTTTTTCCAAATTTCATGGCATTCTAATGAGTATAGCCTAGTCAAATCGTCTCCCCAACTCGAAGAAACCAACCTGCCTGTTCTTGGCAGTTTCTGTCCAGCGGGAAAAGAGGGCTCAAAACCATAGCTAGGAAGCTTTGTTATTGGTGATCAATAGCTCAAATAAATGCTTATGAAGAGGCCAAGATGTGGTAAAACGTTGAGGTCCAAACTCTCATTTTTCGGTTTGTTATGATTTTTACAAAAGGGATGATGAATAGTAATCCTTGGAAACTAACTTTATTTTCTTGGTTTCTTTTGATGATCTAAGCTATATTAAGGCGTTCCAAGGACTAGATCAAGGCTTGATAGACTCATAGACACCCCAAGGAAGGTATAACTCTCTTGAAACCCTAGATCCACTTTAAGTTTTATGGATGTTCTTGATGATTATTGGATTAGTGATGAATATGATGATCTTATAAATTTGATTATGTAGTTTGTTAGTGGATCTGAGTATTATGATGTTATGATGGTGTAGTAAGATGTTCTTGACTGTTAAGAGGAGTATTACATGTGTATAAGATTTATGGATACCCGGTGTGGCTTGGTTGTGTTGAAAACAATTTAGAAACATTCGATTTATAGCCGTCGTAACGCCCGATTTTCGTTAAACCTTAATAAACCGTGCATCACAGTAGCTTTAACTCACTGTTTAGATTTTTATTCTTCCATGACAAGCTATATTATGTTATAATCTTCGTTTTTATATAAAGATCGTATGAAATGGACTTACGGTTTAGGAATTATGATTAAATTCATAAAAGTTGTTCGAAACCATAAACAAAAGTTCGTAACTGGAATTGGATTCCTTTAATACTACGAAATCAGTGGAAAATCTTGATAATAAAATATTAGAGGTAAAAAGGAAGGTGTGAGAGAAAACCACATGTCGAACGGATCGTTTTCCAATTTTATAAAAATGTTCGAATCGAGGTTAAACGCGAACGAACCCCTTAAAAGTATGACTTTGGTTATAACTTAGAAAACGGGCAATAAAATTCGAGATATAATCTTGATTCGTAAACGACCGACCTTAGAATTTATACGAATTAAGTATATACCAAGTGTAAGTATGACGACGTGTCTTAGTAGCGAACAAATGATGGGTCATAGTAATAATAAAGAGAGTTGCACTAAAGGGTGTTTAACGAGATAACTCGAAAATGTGTTTCGACTTAAGTTAAGTTATACTTAGCCTTTTAAAAAAAGTGTTAAGTGATTGACCTCGGTTATTGTGACTATTTATAGATCACCGGATTGACACGAGGCACACTACCCCTACAGGATTGCCAGGCAAGTTTTAAATCCTTCTTAAAGGCTGTTGTTGTGAATATATATATGCTTTCTGTTATACATATGCCATAGCATGCATGCCTACTTTAAAGCTATATTGTGATACTTGTTCCCTGATTTAATGTTGGCTTATAAGTTAGATAGATAATATATCAGTTATAAGCCAGATATTGCTAAGACCCTTAAGCGAAGGGCAGTTAAATCTCATTCTTTGATTATAGACCGGGAGTCGGTATTCCTTGATATATTGATATTATTTTCAGAGGAAAACAGTTAAGTAAATATTTTCCATTTATTATCTGACGAATATTGTTGGAATATTCCTTGGAGACTATTTGGTAAATATTATTTGGAGTATTCATTTGATATTTATTTATTCGAGGAATATTATCTTTAATATTCATCTAAAGTTGATTTAATATTCGAAGATTATTCGAGCCCTCATTTAAGTTATTTACTCAGTGAATATTATGTCGCATATTCATTCGAGTTTTATTTAATTGGTAAGTATTATTAATTTGAATATTCACTATTTATTCAATGAATATTATCTCTAATATTCATTCAAACTCCATATATTTTATAAATATTATTTTGAACATTGATCCGAACTCAAGTTATTCGATGAATATTATCTGGAATATTCATGTGAACTTCACTTATTCGACGAATATTATTTCCAATATTCGTTTAAAGTCGATTCAATTATCGAATATTGTTTTTAATATTCATTTAGTAATTATTCCTTCAATCGGTATTATTAATTGATTATTCACTAATTGTTCAGTGAATATTATTTTGAATATTTGTTCGAGTTTTAATTATCTGATAAGTATTATTAATTTGAATATTCACTTTTTGTTCAATGAATATTATTTCGAATATCCATTCGAGCTTTATTTATCTGAGAAGTACTGCTTATTTAAATATTCATTAATTACTTAATGAACATTACTTGTGAATAGTTACTCGAGGATTATTTTGAATAATATCTCATGTTAGAATTACTCCTTCAATATTTTGACTTAATAAATATTCTTGGGAATATTTATTTACTTCTTCTAATTCGCTTTAAAAATAAATTACTTCATTCAGATATCATCTTCGATCTTCAAATATTATGTAAACTATTTCAGAACCTTATTATTAGTATTATATTATCAAGGAAGGTTCTCAGTGACTCCATTCTTCATGCAATTCTATTATAAGGGAACATTACTTGAGAAATGTTATTTACCTTGTGACTACCCGGTCATAGATTGTTGAAACTATTCTTTTCACTCGCAACTTGGTTGCTGTTTATCTATTAAATCTTGTGTACCTTCTCATCATTCGAGAGGTAAGAATGTTGGAACAAGTTGGTATCCATTAACAAGCAACAACTTGGGAAATATTGGTGAATTTTCCTTTCCAACTGGATACGACTACCTTGTGGAGTCCTATCAACAAGTATCATACTTGGGGAAAAAGGGAACGAACTTTACGTTTCACAGTGATGGATGTTAAATGAACTAGGAGACGCGTAAGTGGCCGAGTGGCGCCGGTCCAGCAATAGCCCAACCGTTGGCTGAGGAGTTCCAGAGGGCGGTAGACAAGTAAATCCGTCGGAGCTACCTTCTACATGTAGAGAACGATTGATGAGATGCATGACATACGACTGATCATCATAAACGCCAGGGCATCTGGCGCGACAATGCTCCCGTATTAGTTCATCTTTTAAGATTGGAAATCTTCTGTAACACCATCTGTGTTGGCAGTGTTGAAACATGTTGGAAACTGGAATTGCAATATTTTCTGCAAGTTCCTCTTTTATGAAAATGATGGTATCTTGCTTATCTTGACATAGCAGATACTTCCACGAAAAATATATGTTTTAAGTTACCTGGTAACTTCATCCTTTATATTGAACTAGCACTGTTTTCGTTAATGCATGGCATATGATTTCAAAATATACTTTTGAACTGTCTTATATATCACTACGCAGTTATATTATTGTTGGTGGGCTATTGTTCACCCTTGCGTTATTTATTTATATCACAACAACAGCTAGATCAGATGGCCCGCGCAAGGCGCATTCAGCACAAGCATGTGATAGCCGTCAGAGGGATAGCAGTTAAGATCATAGCTACCATTACTGAAGAGGCAACCATTGGTATGCTAGATGTTAGCATTTAAGTATCAAATGTATTTATTATATGACATATACAAATGGATGGCAAATAGTATGTAATAGTTAAATTGTAAATCTTTTGGGTTGTAAGAACTCAATCTTGTGATTAATAAAATTTGGTAGTTACTTTGATTTCATCTCTAGGACTATAACGGGTGTGTTTTATGTTGTTGTTTTGGGTCACAATGTTGTAATTTGATTTTTATGCTGGTTTTGTGGATGGAGATTGAGACCGTAATGACCAGATCCCTGACCTGGATCTGGGGGTGTTACAAAAGATATACAGAACTCTACATTGTTGACATTGGAGAATATTCAAGTGTCAATCTTTTCTTGGATGAGGTAAGTGACAGTCAGGCTACCAAATAGGTTAATATTTACCTATAAAGGAGAAAACTGTAAGACTTGGCCCCTACATCAAGTACTAGATGAAGGTTTCATAAAATTGGTGAAGATATGGTCTCTAATAAAGAGAACTGGTGGATTCACTCCAGATGCAAAGACCATAATCCTCAACAAGATCAATGAGATAAGAGAAAGCTGGAATACAAAGGAGGGTTTGCCTAAGAAGATGAACATTCCATATGCTCCTGGAAGGAAGGTTCACTTTTATCCATTCTGGATAGTGGAATTCAGAGATAAAGATAATTGTAGAAAATTTTTCAGACTAGAAGATCAATTAGAGAAAGCTAGCAATAAGTACTTGCATTACTTGATGTCTATGCTGGATCCAAATCATCAAGAAGAAAAGATCATCTACAATGCTCTAGAGAAGCAGGTTTAGGTGAACAACAAAAGGATCCATGGTTTAAGGAGTGCAAGGGGCAGAAGGAAATAATTTGCTCAGTTTGAAGGAGCAGCCCTTTGTAAGAGTATTTATTTTTTAACTTGGCTCTGTACACAGTTCATTTTTTACATCTTTCGAAGCTTATTACAATACATATATATGTTTTTTCTTAAACTCTGTAATTCTGTTAAAGTGTTTGTTATCATCAAGGCTCTTAATTTATGGCTGTTATTTTGTTATCATCAAGGCTCTTAATTTATGGCTGTTATTCTGTTAGTCATAAATTGGTGGAAATTGTTAGGAATTATGTTGTCCTTGATGATATACATAAAACACTTTAAAAATATATTTGTATAAGTTAACGTTTTTGTAACTTATCAACGGATATCCAACTTATAAATATCCGTTGATGAGGAAGCTTATCAATCGATAAGTTAGTATCATGTCAAGAAGTTTCCACAGACAGTTATCGATTGTAGTACCAGTTGATAGCATCCTAAGTCATGTTGACTATCAAAGGATAAACAAGATAGGTTAGCTAATTGTATATAAGTCGTGCTTTGTAATTCTGTTTAAGTGAAGTGATACAACAACAGATACGAGAGCTACACCAACGAATAGTACTATCAACGGGTAACATGCAACTCATCAATGGATAATCAGCTACAACAAATGTTTATCAGTAATGTCTTGATACTAGCAGTTGATAGTGATGGGACATAGCTGACAGATCACATGGGTAGCGATGGCAAAAAAATCCGATCCGATGGATACCCGATCCGAAATTCGAAATTTTGGATAATCCGAACCCGATTTTTTGGATTTGGATTTGGAAATTATGAAACCCGATCCGAAACCCGACCCGAATCCCGAAAACCGATCCAAACCCGAAACCTGAAAAAACCCGAATATATATATATATATATATATATATATATATATATATATATATATATATATATATATATATATATATATATATATATATATATATATATATATATATATATGTATATCCTAAATTTAATTTAAAATTTATACACATCCAAGTATTCATGCCAACTATTTTTTTGATGATATTACCTAATTTTCTAATAATTTGATTTTTCCCTCTTTTCTAAGTAGTTTGTAGAATTACTTGATAAATTAAATAAAATTAGGAAAAAGTCAAAATTTGATTTAAAATTCATACACAACCAAGTAGTCATACTAACTAATTTTGTAAAGAAATTTTCATCCATTTTAAGTAACATTTGTAAAATAAATTAAAAAATTAAATTAAACTAGAAAAAAACCATAATTTGGATAAAATTCATACACACCCAATTAGTCATACTCACTATGAACACTACAAAACGACTAAAAATAGTAGTAGTGGTAATAGTACTAGTATGGATGTTAGAAATTTTAGAAATTTTAAGTTTAGTGAGTAATGACTCGACTAGGGTTTAGGGTTTCAATTTTCGATTTCTTTAAAAATATTTCTAAACGATTCAACCGTACGGATGTTAAGATCTATCTTTTTCAATATTATTCCCAAAATTTCAGAAAAAAATACATTTATTTGATTTTGTAATTTAACGGTCAACTAGTACTTTGACTAGTAGTTAGTACCCCTAAATAAGGTTTCGTCCCTAATTCGTGTTTCGACTTTTTTTTCAAAATATTTTTTGACTATCCAACCGTACGGATGTTAAGATCCATCCTTTTAATTGTTATTGCCAAAATTTCAGGAAAAAATAAATTTATTTGATTTGGTAATTTAACGGTCAACTAGTACTTTGACTAGTACCCCTAAACAGGATTTCATCCCTTATTCTTTTTTCAATTTTTTTAAAAATATTTTTCAACGATCCAATCATATGGATGTGAAGATCCATCCGTTTTAATGTTTTTGCTAAAATTTCAAAAAATAAATAAATTTATTTAATAGGTTAATCAATAAATTTTTTTATATCAAATCTATTTGGCTATATTAACGATTTAAATTCATTTAAAAATTGATTAAAGAAAAAAAAATTTAAAAATTAGAAAATAAAATATAAAAATTAATTCAAGAATATAATTTATTTAAATAATATAAATAATATTTTTTATAATGTATAAAATATTAAAATGTGTATTATATCAAATTGAATTTAAAATTTTGGGTTTCGGGTATTATCCAAATCGAAGAATTTTCGAGTTTCGGGTATACCCGAAATCCATTGGATCGGGTTCGGGTTTCAGTTTTCGGGTATTTTTCGGGTTCGGGTTTGGTACAAAAAATCGGGTTTGAATTTGGATTTGGCCAAACCCGACCCGATCTGACCCGATTGCCATCCCTACACATGGGTTGGTAGACTTCAAAATGGCATGGAAGCTAGTCTTTAGAAACGAAGAAGAAAAAGAAACATTCCTTTTCTTAGCAAACACTTTGGACGATGAAATCTAGCAATATCTGTCCAAGACAATTGGACAAAGTTGTGTCACATGAAGAAAAGGAGTGGTAGAAGACTTGCAAACATATTTGACTTTGTAATATTCGTTTTGTTTGTAGAGCTATAGCATTGGGGTATTTATAACCCAAGTGCAGCATTGCTTAGATAAGTGTGTGAGTAGATCGAACCAAAGTTGTATGAGCCATTTAAGAGCAAACACATACGTACAAGAAATGTGAGAGAAATAGTTAGTTTTCTTCTTGTATTCTAAGCTTTGTAACCGCAGCTGTGTAATCTTTTACACAGATTATTTCTTCGAAATATAAATCTCAGGTAGATCATAAAACCTACCAGAAATTTTGTAAGTGTTGTGTATTTGCTTTACATTTCATTTACTTTTTTGTTCATCTGTTTTATCCAACTGTTCAACCTCTGGTAATTCAAAAAAGTTGTCAAGATTGTATTCAACCCCCCTTCTACAATCTTGTGGTGCTATGGGACTTATCAATTGGTATCAGAGCAAGCTGCTAACAAACAAGAAGTTTATAGATCAAACACCATGGGAAAGAAGCACACATGCATGAAGATTCCAATACTTGATAAAGACAATTACCACTACACCATATATGGGCTATTGCAAGCTCAATATATATTTGTGTTACAAAAAGTGTTACAATAGACACAAAACTTGGTAGTCTATTGCAATATTTTAAAAAATGTTGCAATAAATACGAAAAGTGTTGCAAGCAAAAAGATCATTTTGAAATTTTAGAACAATTGCAATACTTTAGCAAAAGCGTTACAATAGACGATACACTTTGCCCAAAATTGCAGGCGGGAACCTGGTTTTTTGGCTGGGCGGGATATAAAAGGGTACCAAAATATATCATACCTAATTAAAACAAAAAATAAATCCCCAAAAACACATCTCACCACTGTCTCTCTCCATCACTGTTTCTCTCATCTCACCGCTGTCTCTCTCGACTCACCACTCTCTCTATCGCTTCTCTTTCTCCACCTCACCACTCTCTTCTCTCTCTCACAAATACATATCTCTTATCTCAAATATAATCGATTCAGCAAAAGACCAAAACCCCAAACCTAATTGACCAAAAAGTTGAGCAAAGATTTGAGTAAAGCTTCAATTAGAGGTAAAATATTGGGTTGTTTTAAAATTGGTTGTATATCAAATTTGCATTGTTTATTTATTTTCTTAATTGAGGGAAGCATTAATTTCGCTTATCAAGGAAAACAATAAAAAATCGCATATTTAACCTTAATTTTGATAAATATGCATATACAAAACAAATTTGTAAAATAAAACAATATACGAATCATATACATATTCAATACATTTAACATTTCTTAATTTCAACATAATTTCGACATCCTTCTTTTAATTTATATCATTTTTTTTCTAATTTTAGCATAATGGATTGAACATGTATTTAATTTTGAAGAATCGCTTTTCTTTTAATTTTTCTCTAATTTCTATATTTATGTAACAGAAAAGCTTAAGTGTGTAACTAAACATTGCTAAAGAAAGGAGGAGAAGAAGATAACATTTCAACTTAGATCCAGTTTGTTACGGAGAGATCCTTATATACAATCTACAGATAGCATCTATAATATTCTAGATATTTAGCTCTATGAGAATTACAGATCACTCGAGTCTAACAGAATTTGTTATCCTATCTTGTCTTGTAGTGATGTTTATTATTCTGATGTGGCATCTACACGTGTGTTCTTGCTGTCATCATTTGGCGCCAGTTCTTCTATTTGACTTTTAGCTGAGGAACTTATATCTATAACATCCCCCCTCAAGTTTGGAGTTTGGAAAAGATTAAAATGCCCAACTTGGAAAGAAGAAACATCATCTGACCAGAAGCTAAAGACTTAGTAACAATATCAGCAGATTGAGTATTGGATGCAATGTGCTTGGTTTGAATGACTCCTAATTTGATCTTGCCTCTCACAATGTGACAGTCAATCTCTATATGTTTCGTCCGTTCGTGGAAAACTGGATTTGAAGCTATGTAAAGAGCAGATTTGCTATCACAAGCTAATGTAACCAAGAGATTTCACAGCATGTGTCAGCCATACATCTATATTCTGCCTCTGCAGAGGAATGAGATACAGTGTGTTGTTTCTTACTTTTCCAGGAAATGAGAAAAGAACCAAATAAGATACAATATCCTGTAAGTGATGAACGTGTAGCTTGACATCCACCCCAGTCTGAGTCACAAAATGCAGTTAGAGTAGGTACAGAATTCGATGCCATAAACAGACCCTGACCTGGAGATCCTTTTAAGTAACGAACAACTTTATATGCTGCTTGAAGATGATCAAAACGTGGCTTAGCAATAAACTGAGATAAAACTTGAACTGCATATGCCAGATCAGGCCTAGTCACTATGAGATATATGAGCCTTCCAATTAATCTTCGAAACACAAAAACATCATCATCAGAAAGTAATAAACTGGTTGATTGATATAAATTGTGATTCTGATCTAAAGGAACTTTAGATGGACGTGCACCAGCAAGACCAGTATCAGTGAGAATGTCAAGAGTATATTTTCTTTGATGTAGAAAAATACCAGAATTAGACCTAGCAGCTTCAATGCCCAAGAAGTATTTTAAAGAACCCATATCCTTGACTTTGAAGGCTGAAGCCATGTGAGAAATGACTTGTTGAATTAAATCCTTGTTGGTACCAGTTATGAGAATGTCATCCACATATACAAGGACAACAATAAACTGAGAGCCATGATGATAATTAAACAAGCTGTTATCAGCATGGCATTGAATGAAACCATATTGAATTAAAGTGTTATGAAATTTGGTAAACCATCATCTGGAAGCTTGACGAAGACCATAAATGGATTTTCTAGTTTGCAAACCCAAGCAGATTTATCAGTAATGGCATTAACATCTAGAATTGAAGATAATTGAAAGTAACCAGGAGGAACTCTCATGAACACATCCTCATGTAAATCACCATGCAAAAATGCATTGGTGACATTTAACTGAGTAATAGGCCAAGACTAAAAAGCTGCAACAGCAATCAATAACCTGATAGTTGTCATCTTAGCAACTGGTACATAAGTTTCAAAATAATCCAAACCAAAACTTTGAGTAAACCCTTTGGCAACAAGCCTAGCTTTATATCTGTCAATACTGCCATCAGGATTGTATTTGATCTTAAACAACCATTTACATTCAACAACATGTTGATTGACAGGTTTAGGAACTAATTCCCAAGTATGTGTACTTTCCATGGCATGTATTTCTAATTTCATAGCATTGAGCCAATTGGAATCAGTAGAAGCTTGTTTAAAAGTGGAAGGTATGTGGATTGCAGCAAAAATTACAAATGTATGTAGAGTATGAAGAAGTGAAAGCATTGTAAGACATTTTTTATACAAAGACATACCTTAGTGCAACCCTGTACTATTAGATGAAGGGTGATGTGGCATCCCAAAACCCGGGGTACAGATTTGGGACCACGAACCACAATCAACTCAACATAAACCTGGACATAAGCCAATATAAATAATACAACACCCCTGATCCAAGACCTCATACAGGTTATGGTATGAAACAACTATCAAATTACATTATTACAATCCAACCTCAAAATAAAATTGTTATACAATCTTATAACAAACTAAGTCCACTGTCGAACTAGTTAACCAACCTTGATAATTTCCAAAACCACTACCCGACGAAATCGACAACTCGACCGTCACCTCTCACCGCTGGAACAGAAATACCAACTGACCACAAGGTCCACTAATCTTCTCTTTTAACTGAAGAAAAATAAACAAGCAAGAGTGAGCAAACAATTCAGCAAGTGTAAACAGTGATAGCAATATCAAGAACAATATAGGTTATGATCAACAAGAATAATCATCATACGGTATGAAAGAAATTAGCTAAAGAAATTAAATACTATAACTCCCAGATGAGCCAACAGGACTCCGCTAAAATAAAATGCATCAACAATGAGAACTGATAAAAGTTCTGATAATTAAAGATAATCATAATAGGCTTCAAGGGAATCAGGCTTTGAAGCAACTCAACCTCAATGTATGGATGAGAATTGGATTTTTATATATTTTAAAAACAATAAGGTTAGGCTGCTGATCAGTCACGCACTAACCCGGACAAATGCACACAGCAATGTCCTTTAATGGATCCACGACACACATTGGCCTTAACATCTGACCACAAATCTGGTCTCCCCGAAGGGACTCCTCTTGACCATTATATGGTCTCCCCGAAGGACATCTGTTTTAAAAACATCTCCAATTCTAAGGCAAACGAATTAGGTGTCGGAACAATCGACAACCTTTGTCAACCAACTAACCGGAAAAACTCACGTTCCAGAACAACAACTCAACTGGTAGAATAAAAGCAATCAAAAGTTCTATCCTCGATATCGACAAGTTCGATATAATAGATGGGGTGATAATTGAATAACAACAATAACAATAAAAGTCGACAAGAACGACAATAATTAGGGTAACAATTGAATGTACAACAATAACCATAAATATCGACAAGATCGACAATAAACAGGGTGACATCATAATCAGAATAATTAAAAAATTTAATTTCACTTGAACGAGAAGTTAAGGAAAAAATACTTGCAATTTGATTAACCACAACGGAGACTACAAGATAAACGATATAGTCAAGTGCTAACATCTAATAAAGCTTTTCCAACACATTGTAAAGTTTGAATCAACATAAGCGAATGAAGTAATTTAAAACGATCATTTGTAAAATAAATCCAAGATAATTAATTGTATAACAGTTTGAAGAAAACATCCCATAAAAAGGGTCCATCGGTGAAAATATGATGTAATCAGGAATCATGCTAAAAGATTTTTTTATAAGGATTTAAAATCTTAGATTTTCTCTATTTTAGACATCTCTTGAACACTTTTGAAGAAACATAAGAGGAAGGGTACTCTACTGAGGAATACAATAACATAGCATAATTTAAAATGTCTTTGAGAAAAAGGGGGTATTTGTAAGATCGTTTAAAAATTGGCACTTGAGCTATAGGTGGAAAGATAAACATTTGCACATCATTTGAAGAAGGACATCACTTTGTAAACATAATTTGATCGACACGTTTGATATATAAATAGCACAGAATTGCATCACTTGAACAATAAGTGAGGAGCGATAACACTTGCCTCAATACATCAAGCTTCCACTTCCAATATCTCGATCCGTCACTCACTTTACAACAGCTTCTACTTCTTTACACGATGGCCTCAACTCGATCATACATCCGTCTCCTTAACTAAGACTCGTCAATCTCTCGTTGAGTATGCCCGTCAACTCTGATAATCATTTCCCACTCGAATTTCCATCTACGCGTGCACTGCTCCTGGCCGGGCCTCCTACTCGTACCTATATCAAGGTGAAGTACTACTTCAGTACACTTACAATATTTGTAATTCAAGTAGCACAATATATTTAACTGCCAAGTAAATGAGACTGTCTCAAATGATAATGAGACTTTCTCAATCGTGTGTGAGAGTGTCCCAATTAACTAACATAGTAAATAAATAACAGTAAGTAAATGACAGAATATAAAGCAAGAACACCAGGAATTTTCACTTGGTTCGGCCCCTACCCAATCTATGGCCTACATCCAAGTCCCTATGCCAACTAGCACATAGATTATATTATTATAACAATAATATAAAGCTTACAGTTTTCCCTGATTACAAGTTTAAAGCCTCTTGGAAGAACCCGGCACAAGTATGTATATAATGAATATAAGATTACAACTCTATGAACTGTAACTTCTGTATGCAGTGTATGAGCTTGAAAGTCTTTGTAAGAAGTTGTATTGCAGATGTGTTGAGTTGTTGTTCTTCTTGCCAAAAGATTGACTTTATATAGCACAAGAATATGTAGCCGTTAGAGATGAATCCTTGAGATTATAGCTGTTGAAATAAGAATCAATCAAGCACAAATTAGTGATTAGATAACAATCAATCAGTGATCATTAGCAATGGCTCCTTTAGGATTTGAATTACAATCAAATCGAATGATATCCCTGAGAGATATCCCAAAATATATGACCTGCAATAAATAAGATGTATGTCCTGTAATAGATATGGCAATCATATATGGAAACTCAGAATCAAATCTCCATGATTTAATTCGAAGACAATTCAAAAATATCATCCTAAAAACCTAGGATTAACAATCTCCCCCTTTTTAATGATGATGAACATTTTTGAATGTCGATCAAGCTATTTCTGTCCCCTCTGTCAAATACTTGTAGAGACAATGCAATCAAGTATAGATAATATAATCCAGTAGTCTGAGAATAAATCAAAGCATTTTATCAAATAAATCCCAACTATTTTGAGAAAACCACAAATACTCAAAATAACCACCAATATCCAAAACAAACACAAATATGCCAAATAGCCAAACACATAGTCAAACACAGAATATCAGAACAACAACTTAAAACTTAAAACAATTCAAAAACAACTAAGTTCTCCCCCTTTCATCAACATAAAAACAGAATTAATCATCGTCAGGAATATTAACTGGATCTTTGCCTTTGCCCTTTGGCTTGTACTTAGGAGAATCCCCATAGGTAGAAAAATTCTATGCAAAGAAATCTGTTGAAGGAGCTTTGACATCACGAGCATCCATCCACTGAAAGAGTTTCTCCATATATTCATCCTTTGTAAGACCAAATGCTGCAGGAGGTGGAATTGCTGGGAGAGGAAGAGGTGTAGTGATTTCTTCGAGAGAGCAATCTCCAATCCAATCTTTCTTTTTATGCCATGGCGTGACATGTTTACCATGAAGAGAGGTGAGCTGCTTAGACAGAAACCGTGTCTCAGAACCCAACTTAAAGAAAAGCTTAACAAATTCTTTTTCCCAAGCTTTGGCAGTATGAGTCATTCCTTCCTGAAGCGAGCCAAATTCGAAATCCATTTTTCTAGAGATGCTTCGATCATTGGCTTTTAATACATCCAACTGGGAATGTAGTAACTCCATAGACTTGGACATCGAGGCAAGAGAGGATTCAATAGAAAGCAATTTAGTTTGAAAGGATTCGATGGCTTTAGAATTGGCTCCAACTTGAGCAGAAAAGCCATCAAGAAATGCATTCAACTGAACATTACCAAAAGAGGATGGAGCAATGGGAGAGTGAGGCAAAGAAGTGTCTAACAGAGAGTCATCTTTCTCAAAAACAAGCTGATTGGACTCATTAACTGAAAGATGGTTACGAGTTAAGGTATTCGAATCAAAAGTTTCAGTCAAATTATCCACTTCATCAGTGGCATCAATCACTTTGAAATATTCAAAAACTTTGGTCAAAAGACAGGGGTATGGAAAATGCATGGAATCATGGGAAGAACAATGAATCATGTTACGAATTAAGAAAGAAGCAACATTAAAAGGAATTTTCTTGACAATTAAAGATAGCAAAATTGAATCTTGATAGGTGACCCTATCCCGACCACTTTTGCGTGGTAAAAGATTTGTATGAAAGAACTTGAATAGCAAAAGACAAGTAGGAGTGAGAGATGATACCAAGGGTTTGGAGTCAGCCGAGATCGAAGAATCACCAAGAATAGTTCGAAGCTGCTCTTCATATGGAAGGTCTTCAATCTCTGAGTATGGTTGATGAGAAGTGAAGGGGCAAGGTCCACTGGCAACAACTCCAAGAATAGATCCAATCCAGTCAGCAGTTAGCATAATGGGAACACCCTTAACATTTGAATACACCATTTCGTTATGACCTTTAGTCAAATTAGGGTAAAAATCACGAACCAGAGAGGGGTAAAACTTCGTCGGAGGGGATAAAAGAGATGCACACTTGAGGGTCTCAAAGATCTGAACTACACCAATGCGCTGAAGTAAGTCACTATCTGCCATTCTTTCCTTGAGAATCGGTTTTACCTTGTTTTTAGAGGATCCCTTAGTAGTCAAGAACTCTGCTTTCAGACTTGGTTCTGGAATGGAAGATTCAGAGTTAGAATGATCTTCAGAAACGCATGCCTTTAGTCATTTAGAGGACTCTGACTTTGTTTGTAGCTTGCCGGGACGAGTAGCTATCGATCGAGTTTTTCGTTTCGCCATTAGAAGAAAAGGGGAAAAACAAAGAGAGAAAGAGGAGAGATAATAGAAAAAGAGTAAGAGAAGAGAGAGTTGTATAGACAATTATAGGAAGACGTGCCCGAGAAAAAGGCAATTAAGGCATACAGGTGTTAACCATGCAAGCAAGTAGCAAAAACTGACGCACATTACTAATAAATCGGAATAAGAAAATATCATATACTCACAATTAAATCAATTTAAATCACTTAAACAAATTCACATATTCACATAAGCACAAATTAAGGTAATTAAATCAAATTACAGTAATACTCTTTACCAATCGATCAATTAAAGGGTGCACATACCAAGTTCCCTTCGAAGCATGCAAAACCTTTTGCAACATGATCTCGAATAAAATGATGATGAACATCAATATGTTTGGTACGAGAATGCATGACAGGATTTTTGGAAATATTAATAGCAGAAGTATTATCACAGTAAATTGGAATATTTGAAGATTTTATACCAAAATCTCTCAAGGTTTGCTGCATCCATAGGATTTGTGCACAGCAGCTACCTGCAGCAATATATTCTCCTTTTGCAGTTGACATTGCAATCGATGTTTGTTTCTTACTATGCCATGCTACTAGACAATCACCTAAAAATTCACATGCTCAACTAGTGCTTTTACGATCAACTTGAGATCCTATGTAATCAGCATTTGAAAAACCAATTAAATTAAAAGACGGGGAACTGGGACAGAATAGTCCCAAGTCGTCAGTTCTCTTTAAATATTTAAATATTTGCTTTACAGCATTAAGATGAGATTCCTTTGGCGCTGCTTGAAAGCGAGCACATAAGCAAACACTAAACATGATATCTGGACGAGAAGCAGTAAGATATAACAAAGAACCAATCATACCTCTATATTTGGTAATATCAACAGACTTACCATTTTCATCCTTAGTGAGTTTGGTGGTGACACTCATTGGAGTCGATTTAGGAGTGACATGCTCTAAATCAAACCTTTTGAGTAGATCCTTAATATACTTATTCTGATGGATAAAAATACCTGCATTAATCTGGTTAATTTGCAGGCCAAGAAAGAATTATAATTCTCCAATAAGACTCATGTCGAACTCCTTATGCATACAGTCTGAAAACCATTTGTATAAGGCCTCATCTGAAGCTCCAAACACAATATCATCAACGTATACTTGAACCAATAAAAAATCATTTTTCTTATGAAATATAAAGAGAGTAGGATCGAGTGTACCATGAATAAAACCTGAGTCAACAAGGAATGTACTGAGTCGATCATACCAACACCTGGGGGACTGTCTAAGACCATAGATAGATTTCTTGAGTTTGTATACGTAATGTGGATACTTCTCATGAATAAAACCTGGAGGCTGCTTTACATAGACTTCTTCCTGCAGATATCCATTTAAAAATGCGCTTTTGACGTCCATCTGGTAAAGCTTAAAGTTCTTGTATGCTGCAAATGCCATAAGAATACGAATAGCTTCTAGACGAGCTACTGGAGCATAGGTCTCGTCGTAGTCAATACCCTCCTGTTGATTATAACCTTGAGCCACGAGACGAGCTTTATTTCTGATAATGTTTCTGTTCGCACTTATTCACGCAAGAGAACGTGGTCAACAAGTAATATAGGATAAATAGGATTCGTTCCCACAGAGACTCAAATTGTTCGTTATGTTCACTTATGCACCAGCTTATGATTTACACTCACTGCCAAGACAATCACAAATTTGGTTTTGCTTAACTAATGATTAAATATCAACTATGCCAATTACGAGGAAATTACTTAACGATTAACTTATAATAAACAGACATGGGATTTCAATTTCATTTACCACTTCATCTAGAATCTTATGCCCTTTAGCCTAGCATGTGACCGAGTTGATTACTGATTAGATGCACTAAACTGATACACACCAACTTTCGTTGTGCATATACCATCCTACTGATCATCCACAATTGATAGAAGTCAAGTAGTCACCAAATATGTGTAGTTCCTATATGTCTATAGCAATTGAACACATACCGGTTAAAAATCAAGCATCCATTAAACCACATAGTCAATGCAAGACGGTTAGAATTGCACCACAAATTTATACATGTTCTTCACATGCAAAAACCTATGCTAGCATGAATTGTTCTAAACCCTAGATCCACTTTCGCATTCACTAAGATTAAACAAACAATTACAAGTGTTCGCGACTCACTTATAACGAGTAAGCATAATCATACTAGACAATCAATACAATCAATCACACACCAAGGCATAAATAACACTCAATTACTAGAATCCATAGAAAAATCCATTAAAACCCCATGATAACGAATTAGCCCATAATTGACCTAATTGTCATCATGGGTTCTATGGAAAACATAATTCTAAAATAAGCAAGTAAATATGGAAGAAGAAATAAGGTTTAGAAATAAATCCCCAAAATAGAAGAGTACAAAGGTTCCAAAGAATAATCCTTGCTTGTCACTAGCTTGGAGAATTTCCTTGAAGAAATGTTCTTGAAATCTAGATGAAAAGTGTTGATAGTCGCTAAGAAAAACTAAGAACAACCATAGATAATGTTTTTAGGTCTCCAATAATACATATAAAGATGCCCTAATAAAAATAGGCCCAAAACCATCTTGACCCGGTATAAGGCAACAGAATTCTGCCCAAAATCACCACACAGCGCCATGGCGCCTCATCTCGCGCCACTGCGCCTAGACCAAGCGCAACAGCGCTCCACAACTGCGCAACAGCGCTAGCCAACCCCTGGAACACACCCCCTCGAGCGCCATAGCTCCTCGCGCGCGCGCTACTGCGTCTCTTCTCGCACAAGCCCCGCGCAGCTGCGCCCAAAACCCCGTGCAACGGTGCTCGAATGCTCCTGGCTTCCATCCGCGCGCGCAATGGCGCCCAACACCTGCGCAATGGCGCCCAACGGCTCCTGAAATGTCTAAGCTGCATGCTGTTGCCCTCCTGGACCTCTCCTTTTAATTTTGCTTTAGCTCTCCCACTTAGCAACAATCATTCCACAATTCTTGCACTTTGAATCACTTTTCTTCACACATCTAAAAATTCATTTCACACCACCCAAATCACCATTTTAGCACCATAATAACTTCATGACACAACCTACACAATTTACACAAAAACGTATCAAATGACAACGAAACTTGAGAACATGCAAACGATTAAAGTCCAAACGGAAGGTAAATAGTGGATATAAAATCCACTTATCAAACCGTTGCTTGTCCTCAAGCAATGCAAACTCAGCTTAAAATGATGAATGAATGCAACTAATAACTACATGTCATGATAATGCGAAAATGTCCTAATGCAATGATCCCACACAAATGATCTGAAACCAACTCAACACGCAAACGTCTCAACGAATGCAACAACTCCAAACAGAGCTCGACTAAGCCCCGTATACTAACAATACATGCTTGGAAACGTGGTGTGTGCATTTCTCACTAGATATACTCTCAAAACTAGATCAAAGGCATAACCAATTCTTCGCCATGACAATCACATGTTTATAAACAGAATAGACTTTAGACACTCCATGACTCAAAGACACCGCCATCATCATTTAAGGTAGACAAGGACTCATGCTTTACTACATAAAACATCACAAAACACAAAACACACATGCTTTTGACTGTGCAATGGGTGAGACCCCTAAAGGCTTATACAATAGCACCCTTGTAGCGAGCGTTAGGTTAGTGGATCCCAGACCGGAAAAGTCTTAGGTCACTAGGCATAAAAACCCCTCAAACTTACTTGCTCGAGTACTAAAGAGCTCACCCTAGCCAATTAGCATACACACACTCTCACAATCCCTCATTTTTTTTTATTCTCACAACTTTTTTTTTTCTATTTCTTCTCTTTTTTTTTCTTTTCTTTTTTTCTTTTGACTCTTTTTCTTGCCTTTTCTTTTTTTTTTTTCACATGGGTGCACTGTCTCACCCCCTAGACTACTCATATCAAATATGAGCCGGCTACTAGCCATTTGACGCCTAGCCATTATTACACTACGACACGACACTTAGCATGAAATCCCTGTTTTCCCCCAAACTTATACTTAAGTGCTCCTACGCCATCAAGGGAATAACGAAAATTCTAGATATAAATAGGTGATTAAATCTCAACAACCAAACAAGGTATGACTCGATCTAGCCCCAGAGCAAACAGTGAGACCGTGAAAAGATTGTGTTCCCGACACATGCAAGTCAATTTCATAAGTACTTAAATCAACCCTCTATTCATTGTCATCACACCCAAATTAACGTCGACCTATCGAGCCAGAAACAGACACTCAAGTGGAATCATATGAAATGCATGAAATGCATGAACAACATGATATTACAATCCTAATTAAAGCTATATGACATTGAACAACATGATATTACAATCCTAATTAAAGCTATATGACATGGCATCCTAAATGCAATCTAAATGGCATGGCAAAACTAAATGAATATGCACAAATATATGAATATGCAAAACTAAATGCAAAAATACTAACATGAATATGCATGAATATGCAACTATATGCAATGCAATGACTCTTGATACCCTAAAATCACCCCCAAACTTAAAAATTTCAATGTCCTCATTGAAGGTAAAATTAAAGGGTACAAGAGATACTCCCCTAGTCGTCGGCATCGTCACCCTCCTCGGGTGGTGTGTCTGGTGGTGGATAAACGTGGTGCGCTCCGAAGATAGGCCATGTGACCTGAAAACCCTGCTGCTGGTATACTCCATCCAATGACTGAGTCAAGTCTGTAGCAAATCTGTGTAACATGGCATTCGTAGTATCCTGACGCCTCAACATGCGTCTGAACTGAGCATCACTGAAAACCACAATACCCTGACTCGTCTGTGCCTGAGAAGGTCCCGCTCTGTCTAGGTGTGGCTGTGGAGGTACTTTCTCAACCGGAGGTGGAGCACCACCCCCCTCAAAAATCTCAACATAACCAAGACCCCTCGGGTGAGGAACACCACCCGACCACTCCGCCATCTTATTAATAGCCGCGTGCTTGATAGAACCCCTCGGCCTGAGCAGCGTCTCATCACTATGCCTACGAACACCCACATGAACACACAACTCTGCAATAATGACTGCATATGGGATCCCGCCTGTCGTACCACCCTTCAAGAACTTCAAGATATTCTGATAGACTAGTTCCCCGAGATCAATATACTTCCCGTTCAAAATACCCCACAAAATGATGGCACGATCAACATTAACCTCAGTAACATGGGTAGTAGGCATTACACGAGCACAAATAAACAAGAACCAAGCTCGGGCATACCTCGTCAAAGCAGCTGCCGGAAAAGTACTCGGCGTGGTAGAACCTGCCTTATACTTCCAAACCGTACCCGGGATACACATCCCCGCCATGATAACATCTAGGTCAACATCATCCCTAGTTTTCTGCCCCCAATCCTCAACATTCCTAGGCTTCGGTGATTGAGACAAAACACGCCGGATATACCCAGGCTTATAAGCAACTGCCTGCCCCCTAACCATAGTGATTCCATTCTTGTCATCCTTGGCATTGGCATAAAATTCCCTAACAATGCTCAAGGGAACTACCACAGGCTTAGCACAAAACATCACCCAACCTAACTCCCTCACCATATCTCTCAATTCACCATCCTCACTCGAAGGCTCAAAACCCCTCTCCTGAACAACAGCTTTTCTCAATAAATTTTCGAATTCCTCTTGAGCCGCCTTAGAAACAAATTTATCCACATCATAATTCGGCTCCACCTCCTCATCCGAACTACTACTACTCGGCACACGTACTCTTTTAGGAGCCATACCACTCTTTGAACAACACAATGTCAACAAACACCCAAAAATCCACAATATATCTCCACACACAATATCCCAATTCCAACAATTCAATTCACTAAATAATTAAATTAAGAGAGAATATTACCACTTGAATTGAAGATGAGAACCTTGAAAGCACTCCCCCAAACTTGAATTAGAGAAATCTTGAAGCTTGTATGGAAGTTGAATGATTTGGAATAAAGAGGGGATTTGTGTGTATAGGTGATTACGTATAGATAATTAGTGGAATAGGATTTTAGATGGGTTTGGAAGATGTAGGAATTGAATTGAAGAAAGGGGATGAGGTATAGATTTTGGGTAGAGAAAATTTTAGGTTTAGAAGTATAAGAGATGTGGGATGTATGTATTGTTCGGCTGGTTATTTTGTTACAACAGGTTTTCTATATATTTTTTTTTTATACAAGGGAACGCTATAGCGCTTGAGGAAGGCGCCATAGCGCGTTAAAGCTCCTGGAACAGCCTTGGCTGAGCGCTCTTGCGCATGAGAGTAGCGCAGCTGCGCGGTTTGTCTCCTGGAAAGAAAGTAGCACCAGGCGCTGTTGCGCTATAGAGGCGCTGCTGCGCTTGGAAACCCCTGCTTTTTTTTTTTCAAAGAATACACCAAACGCGTGGGTTGCCTCCCACGAAGCGCTTCTTTTACGTCAGTAGCTTGACGTGACTTCCATGATTTACTTAGTAATTGCAAGAACCGCGGTTTCAGCCCCACGATTCGATACCTCACCAAAGTACGGTTTCAATCTCTGACCATTGACTTTGAATGACTGATCAGGTGATTTCTCAAAAATCTCAACCGCTCCATGCGGAAACACGGTTTTTACAACAAAGGGCCCTGACCATCTCGATTTTAGCTTTCCTGGAAATAGACGAAGGCGAGAATTAAGTAACAACACGGGTTGTCCAGGAACAAATACCTTGTTGACTAAACGACGATCATGCCATCTCTTCACTTTTTCTTTGTAGAGTTTATTGTTCTCGTATGCTTGCAAGCGAAACTCGTCCATCTCATGGAGTTGCACCATTCTCTTCTCACCCGCGGCTGTAAGATCAAAATTTAGCTTCTTCAAAGCCCAACAAGCCTTGTGCTCCAATTCCGCCGGCAAATGACAAGCTTTCCCGTAGACAAGCTGATACGGTGACATTCCCAAAGGTGTTTTATATGCCGTTCGATAAGCCCAGGTGGCTTCATCGAGTTTCAGAGACCAATCCTTTCTCGAAGGACTCACCACCTTTTCTAGAATATGCTTGATTTCCCGATTAGACACTTCAGCTTGGCCATTGGTCTGAGGATGATATGCTGTAGCTACCCGATGATTGATATTGTATCTGGCCATAAGATTAGTGAACTTGCGATTGCAAAAATGAGTGCCTTCATCACTGATAATGACTCGAGGAGTACCAAATCTGGTGAAGATGTTCTTCTGAAGGAAATTAAGCACGACTTGGGCATCATTTGTCGGAAGTGCTTTGACCTCAACCCATTTAGAGACGTAATCAACTGCTAGCAAGATATATTGATTGTTGCATGAAGAGATAAAGGGTCCCATGAAGTCAATTCCCCAAACATCGAAAATTTCCACTTCGAACATTACATTAAGGGGCATCTCATCCCTCCTCGATATGTTACCAACACGCTGACAACGATCACATCTTAAGACGTTCTGATGAGCATCCTTAAAAAGAGAAGGCCAATAGAACCCCGCTTGAAGAATCCGAGTAGCAGTCTTTTCACCTCCATAGTGGCCCCCATATGTCGTGGCGTGATAATCCCTCAGAATAGCCTCTGTTTTACTATACGGCACACATCTTCTAAGAATCTGATCAGCTCCCTGTTTAAATAGATATGGTTCGTCCCAACGATACCATTTAACTTCATGCAAGAACTTCTTCCTTTGTGCATACGAAAATTCGGATGGAATAACTTGACTAACCAGAAAGTTCACAATGTCTGCGTACCATGGCTCCTCTTCTTGCACCCTAAACAATTGCTCATCCGGGAAGAATTCATTAATGATGGTACCGTCTCGAGAGGATTTACCAAAGTCCTCCAGACGAGAAAGATGGTCAGCTACTTGATTCTCTGTCCCTTTCCTGTCCTTAATCTCCACATCAAATTCTTGTAACAAAAGTACCCAACGAATTAAACGAGGTTTGGAGTCCTTTTTAGAGAGCAGATATCTAATAGCCGCGTGATCCGTGTACACCATTACCTTTGTACCTAGCAAGTAAGAACGAAATTTTTCGAAACCATAGACTATGGCCAACAGCTCCTTTTCAGTAGTAGTGTAGTTCAACTGAGCATCATTAAGAGTCTTGCTTGCATAATAGATCACATGAAACACTTTGTCTTTCTTTTGACCGAGAACAGCCCCCACTGCATAATCGCTAGCATCGCACATCATAGCGAAAGGTTCACTCCAATCGGGAGCAATGATCACTGGTGTTGAAACCAATTTCTTTTTCAGAGTCTCGAAAGCGGTCAAACATTCTTCATCAAATTTAAAAGGAACATCCTTTTCCAAGAGCTTACACAACGGTTTGGAGATTTTTGAGAAGTCTTTGATAAAACGCCTGTAGAAACCTGCGTGACCAAGGAAACTGCGAATCCCTCTCACTGAATTAGGTGGTGGAAGATTTTCAATTGTCTCTATTTTTGCCCTGTCCACCTCTAGACCTCTCCGTGACACCTTGTGCCCAAGAATAGTTCCCTCTTGAACCATGAAGTGGCATTTCTCCCAGTTAAGCACTAGATTAGTCTCCACACATCTTTTCAGAACCGCACCCAGATTTTTCAAACATTCATCGAAAGAAAGACCGATTACAGAAAAGTCATCCATGAAAACTTCTACGGTCTTGCCAATCATGTCTGAAAAGATAGCCATCATACACCTTTGAAAAGTGGCAGGTGCACCACACAAACCAAAAGAGACTCGCCGAAAAGCAAATGTACCAAATGGACATGTGAAAGTCGTCTTCTCCTGATCTTCAGGGGCAATACAGATTTGATTATACCCAGAATATCCATCCAATAGGCAATAGTACTCCTGACCTGCAAGTCTGTCCAGCATCTGATCGATAAAGGGCAAAGGAAAATGATCCTTCCTAGTGGCCTTGTTCAATTTCCGGTAGTCCATACAGATTCTCCAACCAGTGACCGTGCGAGTAGAGATAAGTTCATTCTTCTCATTGGTGATTACCGTCATGCCACCTTTCTTCGTCACACATTGAACTGGGCTTACCCATGAACTATCAGAAATGGGATAGATAATCCCTGCATCCAACCATTTGATGATTTCTTTCTTCACAACTTCTTTCATGATCGGATTTAGACGTCTCTGATGTTCCACTGTTGGTTTACTCCCTTCTTCTAACGGAATTTTATGTTGACAGTAAGCTGGACTTATCCCCTTGATGTCTGCTATGGTCCATCCAATAGCTGATTTGAATTCTCTAAGAACTCTCAAGAGCTTGTCTTCCTCAGAATCTGACAAGTTAGCAGCAATAATCACAGGTAAAGTAGATGACTCACCAAGAGAAGCATACCTTAAGTGATCAGGTAGTGGTTTGAGCTCTAGAGTTGGAGCTTCTTCAATGGATGGTTTCAATCGCTGATGTGACCCCTTCAATTCAGATAGACCTAAAGATTCCACTGGTCTCTCGAATGTCCTTTGCCATGGAGTAGCATCAAGAAGTAGCAGTTGCTCATCTATCTCATCTTCTTCCAATAAAGAATCACTAATCAGTGCTTTTTCCAATGTGTCCTTCAAGAGCAGATGCTCAATTTTTGATTGCACTGCTGACTCCACCAAATCTATCTTCAAACATTGTTCTTCTTCAGTTGGAAACTTCATAGCCTTGAAAACATTGAAGATGACATTTTGATCATGCACCCTCATCGTAAGTTCCCCTTTTTGCACGTCGATCAAGGTTTGCCCCGTGGCCAAGAATGGTCTCCCAAGAATGATAGGGATTTTCTTATCTTCTTCAAAATCAAGTATGACGAAATCCGCTGGAAAGATGAGTTTGTCCACTTTCACCAGAACATCTTCTACAATTCCTCGAGGGTAGGTAATTGAACGATCAGCTAACTGGAGTGACATGTTGGTAGGCTTAGGCTCCGGAAGACCAAGTTGCAAGAAAACCGAATAGGGCATGAGGTTGATGCTTGCCCCTAAATCACACAAACACTTGTCAAAAGACAAATTTCCAATGATGCACGGTATGGTAAAACTCCCCGAATCCTTCAGCTTAGGTGGCAACTTTTGTTGCAAAACAGCACTGCACTCCTCCGTCAAAGCGACGGTCTCTAACTCCTCGAGTTTCAATTTCCTCGAAAGTATGCCCTTCATGAACTTGGCATAACTTGGCATTTGTTCAAGTGCTTCAGCAAATGGTAGATTTATGTGCAACTTTTTGAACACTTCCAAGAACTTTGCGAATTGCTTATCAAACTTCTGTTTCTGAAGCCTTTTAGGGAATGGCGGAGGTGGATAAACTTCCTTGCTAGCTTCCGTAATTTCTGAACCTGTTTTCCCATCTGACTTCTCCTTTCCTTCCTCACCTGATGCCTTCTGAATGACCGGGAGAGCTGAATTAGAAGACTGGATAGACCCCTCAGACGCGCCCACGTCCAAATCACTGTTCACAGCATTTTCAAGTTCTTCGTTAAACTGCTTTTTGACTCCCAGATCGTCTGTAACCTTTCCAGAACGTAACGTAACAGCATGAATCTGTTCCTTGACCTCCTTTTTACCCATATTTGCTTCCGTGTCACTAGGTAATTGCCCTTGAGGTCTGTTCAAAAGAGCATTGGCCAGTTGGCCCATTTGATTTTCAAGAGTTTTCAGAGATGCTGCTTGACTCTTGTACATCATTCGCAATTCTTCCATTTCTGACTTCTCATTAGATTGCACATGACTTCCTGGTTGTTGTTGATGAAATCCAGGTGGATTGTATGGTGGCCTTTGGGCATAGGGTTGTTGATAACCCAAATTGTTGAACTGCCTTGCACTATACTGCTGACCCTGAGATGGTTGTTGCATAGCATTCTGATTGTTGCTCCAACTGAAGTTAGGATGATTCCTATTGTTGGGATGATATGTATTAGGAGCAGGTTGTGAAGGCCTCTGATAATTGCTGACAAACTGTGCCGACTCACTAGAAATTGCACATTGATTAGTGTCATGAGCCCCCGCACACAATTCACAGACCATGGCGACTTGTTGAACCCCCACCTTAGCCAATGAATCCACTTTCATGGTTAGAGCTTGTAGCTGGGCTGCTATAGCCGTTGTGGCATCCATTTCAAGTACACCTGCAACCTTACCTTGTGGAATGCGCTGTGTCGGATTCTGATACTCGTTTGCAGCCATCATTTCAATCAAGTCATAGGCCTCTTCATAGCTTTTGGCCCACAGAGCTCCTCCAGATGCAGCATCAAGCATTGCTCGAGAATGACTTAACCCATTGTAGAAGCTATTGATGACCATCCAATTTGGCATCCCATGATGAGGACATTTCCGGAGCATCTCCTTGTACCTTTCCCAAGCTTCACACAGTGATTCACCAGAATGCTGACTAAATTGTGTAAGAGCATTCCTCATGGCAGCAGTCTTTGCCATAGGAAAGAATTTAGTCAAGAACTTTTGTGCCAGATCTTCCCATGTAGTGATGGAACCTGCTGGAAGTGAATGCAACCAGCTTTTTGCTTTGTCTCTCAAAGAGAATGGAAACAACCTTAGCTTGATAGCGTCCTCAGAAACTCCGTTGGTTTTGAACGTGTCACAGATCTCAATGAAGTCCCTGATATGCATGTTAGGATCCTCAACAGATGAACCCCCAAACTGGACTGAGTTCTGGACCATTTGGATCGTGCCCGGCTTGATCTCAAAATTATTTGCAGCAATAGCCGGCCGCACAATACTCGATTGAATATCATCAATCTTGGGCTGAGAATATTCCTTCAGCGCCTTGTTATCTGCCATTTCTCCAGTAACTTCCAACTCTTCTTCACTGTCTTCCACTAATTCCTCTTCGTGCTTCTCTTCTTCCAGATTTTCTTTACGAGCTTGAGATCGAGTAAGCATACACGCTCAAGATAGTACCTGAGAAACCCCAAAGTAAATGAGTGAGAAAAACGTATGAGTCAGTGAATTTAATCCAAATTGATGACAAGATCATAAACTAAACAAACAATGAACCGAGTCCCCGGCAGCGGCGCCAAAAACTTGTTCGCACTTATTCACGCAAGAGAACGTGGTCAACAAGTAATATAGGATAAATAGGATTCGTTCCCACAGAGACTCAAATTGTTCGTTATGTTCACTTATGCACCAGCTTATGATTTACACTCACTGCCAAGACAATCACAAATTTGGTTTTGCTTAACTAATGATTAAATATCAACTATGCCAATTACGAGGAAATTACTTAACGATTAACTTATAATAAACAGACATGGGATTTCAATTTCATTTACCACTTCATCTAGAATCTTATGCCCTTTAGCCTAGCATGTGACCGAGTTGATTACTGATTAGATGCACTAAACTGATACACACCAACTTTCGTTGTGCATATACCATCCTACTGATCATCCACAATTGATAGAAGTCAAGTAGTCACCAAATATGTGTAGTTCCTATATGTCTATAGCAATTGAACACATACCGGTTAAAAATCAAGCATCCATTAAACCACATAGTCAATGCAAGACGGTTAGAATTGCACCACAAATTTATACATGTTCTTCACATGCAAAAACCTATGCTAGCATGAATTGTTCTAAACCCTAGATCCACTTTCGCATTCACTAAGATTAAACAAACAATTACAAGTGTTCGCGACTCACTTATAACGAGTAAGCATAATCATACTAGACAATCAATACAATCAATCACACACCAAGGCATAAATAACACTCAATTACTAGAATCCATAGAAAAATCCATTAAAACCCCATGATAACGAATTAGCCCATAATTGACCTAATTGTCATCATGGGTTCTATGGAAAACATAATTCTAAAATAAGCAAGTAAATATGGAAGAAGAAATAAGGTTTAGAAATAAATCCCCAAAAATAGAAGAGTACAAAGGTTCCAAAGAATAATCCTTGCTTGTCACTAGCTTGGAGAATTTCCTTGAAGAAATGTTCTTGAAATCTAGATGAAAAGTGTTGATAGTCGCTAAGAAAAACTAAGAACAACCATAGATAATGTTTTTAGGTCTCCAATAATACATATAAAGATGCCCTAATAAAAATAGGCCCAAAACCATCTTGACCCGGTATAAGGCAACAGAATTCTGCCCAAAATCACCACACAGTGCCATGGCGCCTCATCTCGCGCCACTGCGCCTAGACCAAGCGCAACAACGCTCCACAACTGCGCAACAGCGCTAGCCAACCCCTGGAACACACCCCCTCGAGCGCCATAGCTCCTCGCGCGGGCGCTACTGCGCCTCTTCTCGCACAAGCCCCGCGCAGCTGCGCCCAAAACCCCGCGCAACGGCGCTCGAATGCTCCTGGCTTCCATCCGCGCGCGCAATGGCGCCCAACACCTGCGCAATGGCGCCCAACGGCTCCTGAAATGTCTAAGCTGCATGCTGTTGCCCTCCTGGACCTCTCCTTTTAATTTTGCTTTAGCTCTCCCACTTAGCAACAATCATTCCACAATTCTTGCACTTTGAATCACTTTTCTTCACACATCTAAAAATTCATTTCACACCACCCAAATCACCATTTTAGCACCATAATAACTTCATGACACAACCTACACAATTTACACAAAAACGTATCAAATGACAACGAAACTTGAGAACATGCAAACGATTAAAGTCCAAACGGAAGGTAAATAGTGGATATAAAATCCACTTATCAGTTTCCATTTTTATCCTTTTTATTCTTGAAAACCCAGCGAGTACCAATGACTGTGACATCTTTTGGAGGTGGTACAAGTTCCCACACATTACAACGTTCGAATTGGTTAAGTTCCTCTTGCATTGCTATTGACCATTGTTCACTTTCCACTGCTTCTTGAGCATTTTTGGGCTCGAATTTAGCTACAAAAACATAGAATGCACAAAAGTTTCTAACCCTGCTTCGAGTAGTGATTCCTTGATTTAAATCTGAGTGAAGATTGTCTGGAGGATGATTCTTCACAACTCTGGATGATTTAGGAAGATTTATTCGACTAATTTCTTCTTCATTTGAATTTTCTGATTGATAAGGAATTTCTGAAGAGTTCCTTTCAGTTCCAGAAGATGGATTATCAGATGCTTCAGAAAACTCAGGAGATGATTGAGAGAAAGTGGAATTCCTTTGAGGTGTCTCCTGTTCTGTTAAAGAATGAGGCAGTTCCTTTTCAGAGAGAGACTGTCCCTTTTCAGATTGAGACTGTCTCTTTCCAGATTGAGACTGATCCTTTTGAACATGAGAATCATCATCTGCAAAAACTTCCCAACCTTTGGCTAGATCAAGATTAGACTCATTGAAAGTAATATTAATAGATTCTTCTACTTTATTCTTATCAGGATTATAAACACGACATGCCTTACTCGAAGTGGAGTAACCCAAGAATATACCTTCAGTAGCACGGGGATCAAACTTCCCACGATTTGGCTGAGTATCTAGAATAAAGCATTTAGATCCAAAAACTCGAAAATAACTAATGTTAGGATTTTTATTCTTAAGCAATTCATACAGAGTTTTCAACAAGATAGGACGAATTAATACTCTATTAAGTACATAACAAGAAGTATTTACCGCTTCTGCCCAGAACTTTCGAGGCAACTTACTCTCATGAAGCAAAGTCCTAGCAGTTTCTTGTAGTGTTCTATTCTTGTGTTCAACTACTCTGTTCTGTTGAGGAGTACGTGGAGCAGAGAATTCAATATGCCTCTGGCCTTGCAATAAGTAACAAAGTCTTTCTCGAATTCTCCACCATGATCACTCCTGATAGTTCTCAGCTTCTTGGAGTACTTAGTTTCCAGGTTAGAAATTAAATCTTGAAATTCACTAAAAGCTTCATCCTTAGTACGAAGAAACAGTACCCAAGTGAATCGAGAAAAATCATCAACTATAACAAAAGCATATTTCTTACCTCCAAGACTTACATACCTTTCAGGTCCAAATAAGTCGAGATGCAACAACTGCAATGAATCGGTTGTAGACACCTAATTTTTGGCTTTGAAAGATGTCTTGACTTGCTTTCCTAATTGACAAGCAGAACAAGGCTCTGTCTTTTTATATTTGAGCTTAGGCAGACCTTTGACCAGACCACGAGATGAAATTTTCTTTAAGAGATCCATATGAACATGGCCAAGTCTTCTGTGCCATAGATGCCGCTGTTCTTGAATTGAAGCTAGACATACTTCTTCCTGTTACTCATCAAAATTTAACACAAAGATATTTCCTTTTCATTTGGCTACTAAGGGAGTCTCATTATAGTTAGTACCAATAAAGCACATATTTTTATCAAAATTAACACTATGACCAGAATCTGTGAGTTGACTAACACTAATGGGATTGTATTTAAGACCATCAACCAATCTTACATCATTAATAGAGAATTTTTCATTACCTATGGTGCCTTTTCCAATAATCCTTACCGTATTAGAATCACCCAAGGTAACTAACCCTCCATCTGAAGCAATTAGAGATAGGAATTTCGACTTGTCTCCTGTCATATGACGAGAGCAACCACTGTCTATGATCCACTTATTCTTTGGAACGTGAACCTTTAAGCACACCTGCAAAACATATATATATTCATGTCTTAGGTACCCACCTTGATTTGGGTCCTGCACTGTTAGTGTCTATGATATTATATAAATGTCTTTCTGTTTTCTTAATCCAAATTTGAGCAGTGTTAGAAGAATCATGCATATACGAATGATATGGTTTAGCAGTTTGACCTTTAATATGACAAAATTTGAATTCTGCTGAGATATGTCCCCTTTTTCCGCAATCCTTGCATTTCTCATACGGCATACTGTACTTCATAGTAGTTGTGACACCCCCAGATCCGGGGTCAGAGATCTAGGCATTCACGATCCATTTTCCATTGATAACATACCTGTTCTTGCTCATGATGAATATAAAATACTACCGACCCAACAATAATCTCACATACACACTCACACACACTTACAGGTTAGTGTCTCAGAAACGTCATACAAATAAATTAAATAGGAGTAAAGGTTTTAGAGTTATTATAGACCAGATTAAATAGAGTTTACGCCACTAACAAAAACTTCAACTTGAAGCTACGTTAGCGACTTGAATGTTTAATACAGTACACTTCTTTACACAGGTCATGCTTATAGATAAAACGTACTTCCAAAAGTTGCAAACTAATCCGGCTAATGGGGCCTACCGGTGCGATCACAGCTGCTGCTCGGGCATTAGTCACTTGCTTGCACATTGTTTGACGGGTTCTAACCATCTCTCTTAGCTGTTGTGTTTATAAAATTGAAAACAAGCAAGTGTGAGCAACTATAGCTTAGCAAGATATATAGGTTTTTAGCAGTATGAAGATATTTTGTTCGAGTTATAAAGTGTAAATCTTAATAGTTGCAAAATTATTGAAGCAACTTTCGTCTTTTGAAATAATCTTAAAATACACTACACGTGCCATTATCTTCCAAAATAATCTCGTAGTTCTAGATACTGCATAAAAATCATTATCCTTTTCATCAAAATGACACTTTCGGCAACTTGGCACTTAGGTCTAAGATGCAGTGTCTAAGTATTTTTCCAAAGTAGAGGAATGGGACTTATAAGAAAACATAAGAACATGACAAGAATTGACGATGATCAGTCGTCATCTCCAAGTCCAATAATATGCGGGTCTTCTCTACTAGTAGAAGGATAAAAACTACATTCGTAATTACCCTTGAGTGAAAACTACATCCGTAATCACCCTTGATGAAAACTACATTCGTAATCATTTTTCGGCAGCACATTGGCCGGAATAAATGATGGACCGCCTGGCTCACGACCGCTTACACGAAAAATAAGATCGCTCATCAACGATCCCTCACCGCCAGAGTCCCCTTTTTCTTTTCGTAAGAAATCATCTTGAAGGAAAAATGAGTAATTGAAGTCCGACTTCTATCGATCGGTAATTTCGTGAAATCATGCTCAAGTGAATAAAACCTGACCGGGGGTTTTCGAAAATATTTTGAGTTCAAAAGAATTCGAGTTTAAAAATGCTCGAGGTATCTTGGATTAATTCTATTTTTAAAATAATAAATAATTAATAATATTTTGAGATCTAATATTAAGTAATTAATAATAATTAATTAATTAAAATAATCTTTAATCCAAGATAAATATTTTTGAATATTTTTGTGATAACATATCATTAATAATTAATAATAAGAATCCGATATTCCCAGAATAACTATTCGGGTTTTTCGCAATTTAGTAACGATAAGATAATACACCGCTCCCCGGTCAAAATATGCTTGGACCAATACGACCTCTATTGCTAGAGTCGTTGTTCGAAGAAAAAACTTTCTATACTAAAGTTCGAGCATTCACATGCATATATATATATATATATATATATATATATATATATATATATATATATATATTTATATCAATCTTGACATAAATTTCTTTTTATTTAAACAACATGCATAAAATATATTACGCGCAAAATCCATAAACACAACAGTGCAATCTTTATGTATAAGTTTCGAAAAGTAAACTTGCCTTGATAAGGTAGGGGTGGTCGAACTCTCGGAGCGGAACGACGATCTATAATTATACAATATTCGCCCGTTAGTACTTTAGTAATATTACTTAATCATAATGTTTTTAAAGAATACACGGCTATTTTAGTGACTCTATAATTTAACCTACTAACCCTACTATCAGTCCACATTACTACACCATTACACTTGTTAATTATTCGACTCGAAATAATTACCAAACTCGAACCAAAATGACGTACTTTCAAAACTATACTAAACTAACTACTTAAGTGGTTTTTCACTTGCGCGTGCTAAGTTCGCATATTTATATAAAATTGAAAAATCAAGTTTTTAATCCAATTCTTTTTCCCTTGCCTTATTTACAGTCCAAGCCACTTATCAAAATTTTTCTAGAATTCTTAACATCATTTAAGTACCCCTTTGTTTGTCTAGAAGGGTGTTCAATTCTGCAGTCGAGTTTTCATGTGCGGGTCCGACTTAAACATTTTTATTAAATCGAAAATTAAACCCTTTTACTTCAAATTTTTACAGAGCCTTCAAAACTAACTAAGCTACCTTCTGTAAAAATTTCATAATATTTTCTTGAAGCTTTATACCTTTCTTGAAGCTTTATACCTTTATACCTTTAACATGCATAAAATATATTACGCGCAAAATCCATAAACACAACAGTGCAATCTTTATGTTTAAGTTTCGAAAAGTAAACTTGCCTTGATAAGGTAGGGGTGGTCAAACTCTCGGAGCGGAACGACGATCTATAATTATACAATATTCGCCCGTTAGTACCTTAGTAATATTACTTAATCATAATGTTTTTAAAGAATACACGACTATTTTAGTGACTCTATAATTTAACCTACTAACCCTACTATCTGTCCACATTACCACACCATTACACTTGTTAATTATTCGACTCGAAATAATTACCAAACTCGAACCAAAATGACGTACTTTCAAAACTATACTAAACTAACTACTTAAGTGGTTTTTCACTTGCGCGTGCTAAGTTCGCATATTTATATAAAATTGAAAAATCAAGTTTTTAATCCAATTCTTTTTCCCTTGCCTTATTTACAGTCCAAGCCACTTATCAAAAGTTTTCCAGAATTCTTAACATCCTTTAAGTACCCGTTTGTTTGTCTAGAAGGGTGTTCAATTCTGCAGTCGAGTTTTCATGTGCGGGTCCGACTTAAACATTTTTATTAAATCGAAAATTAAACCTGTTTACTTCAAATTTTTACAGAGCCTTAACCACTAACTAAGCTACCTTCTGTAAAAATTTCATAATATTTGGCTATGTTTAATGGGTTCGTTTAGCCTCTCAAAGTTAACAGTTTCTGCTCAGGACCACTCTTCACTAATTTGGCCATAACTCACAAACCATAAATCATCTCATAATAAACTTTTTATGTCTAGAAACTAAAAAACAAAATCTTTCCAGAAATATATGGTGGGTTTCAAGGAGACAACGTTTGGGGTTCCAAAACCTCAATGTTTGCAAATCTCAAGAATACTAACTATAAAATTTTCATGACTAAGAGTGAAGGAGCTTTATACCTTTCTTGAAGCTTTAGTGATCTTGTAAGAGCTTGGTAAACCTTAAGAACACCTTGGTGAGTCTATAAAATCCTTAATCTCCAAAAATCTAGATAAGAATTTACTTAAGGTTACTATCAATCTCACAACTTCAACATTTTTTTTCTCACCATGCTAAACACTAAATAAAATTAAGAGAATTTGAACATACCTTAGCGACACTATGAAGGAGCTAGGGATTTAATTTGGTGAATTTAGAATGGGTGGAAGTTGAAGAAAATATTTTTCCTTTCCTTCCTTGCTTGGTTCGGCCGAATGGTGTACAAGAGGGGAGAGAGAGTTTTTCTTTGCTTGCCTTATGGTTGGTATACAAATATGTGATATGTGTTTGCTTTTGCAAAAGCCTAGCAGCTGGTAGATAAACTTTCTAAGTCTAAATGGCCTTTATTTCTTGGTGGTCCGTAATTTGTGCAAGCATATTGCTAATCACTTAATTGGTTTTAATCATTACACTAACTAGTAGTTGGTTTCTAATCATTACAATAACTACAAGTTGGTTCCTACTCATTCCACTAGCTACTAGTTGGCTTGCTCCTGGACTTGTTACTAAATTGATTAACTACATTGCATGTGTTTACATGGAATTTGCTTGGGTGTCGTGCCAACTTTCTATTTTTCCAATTTTTCATTACTACATTTCCATGCAAATCTTAATTAATCCTTGAAATATTCTTTATGTAGAAATTCTCAATTTATTCTCAATATTCCAATCCTTCCACCTCAATATGTCGGTCATACGGAATTTCCAATTTTTATTTCTCTTGGCTTCGTCATCGCTTTCGTATTTATTTATTCCTCGTAAAATGTAGATCGTTAGCGACGTAGGATTTTTCGAATTCTGACGACTTTTGCATACACCCATTTTACTTATATAATCTCCATATGAATTCAAAACCTCAATTATTCCATTACTCATAAGTGGGTGGAAATTGCTTTCCTTACATACCGGAATTATTATTCATTCGGGTCTTTTACAATAAAAAAAATTCGGGTTATTACAGTAGTCCTCTTATTGGTCTTTTGAAATACACTCTTTTTGCCTGTGTTGAAACCCAGTCCTTCTTTTCCTAAAGAGGATTTTTGAACTGCCAGCATTATATCTAATGTGCCTTCACCATGCACGAACTTAGCCAGATCTTTCTTTAGACGATCAATCTTTTCCTGTAATTCAGTGAACTTTTGTTCTGTTTCCGCCTTTTTGCATTCTGTTTCTTTGGAAGACTCTGTTTTCTGCCTTAGTGTGGCCAAACATGCATCTTTTCTTTCAATCTTACTTTTCAGATATGTATTCTCTTCAACAAACTTGGTCATCTTTTCATGAAGCAATTTGTTCTCTTCAACAGATGATTCCTCTTTCATAGAATCATCCATTTCACTTAGCACTTCACTTAATGCTTGCTTTAAGTATGCATTTTTACTACGCAACTTTCTATTTTGTGCCTGCAAAGTTAGTAAATCTTCAGAAACAAATGATTTTGGAGGAGTAGAAAATACCTCTTCATTTTCATTGAAGTTTTCATCAAATCCAGCAAAACAAAGTTGAGCAACTTCATCATCAGAATCAATTTCTATATCAGATTTGTCATCGCTCCATGTGAGAAATGCTTTACTCTTTTTCTTCTCATTGTCTTGATCATTTGATCCAGATGCTTTCAATTTTGCCTTTAGCTGAAAACAATTCTTTTTAATATGACCTTTCTTGCCACATTCGAAACATACTTCATCATTAATGTTGTTTCTGAATTCCTTTCTGACTCCATAGGATTTTTGAGTAGGTCGACTAGCTGCTTTCTTCTTGGATAAAAAACTTTTGAAACTTCTTTGTTAAAAGAGCAATCTCCTCATCTGAATCATCACTAGAGTCTGCAATAGTTTTAAGAGCTAGAGTCTTTTTCCTTGGTACTTCTTCCTCCTCATCATATCTTCTCAACTGGTTCTCAAACTCTTCTAATTCACTGAAAAGAGTAAGTGTATCCATTTTTGAGATCAAGGAAGAATCCTGCAGAGTTGTCACTTTAGGAGTAAACTTGTTGGGCAATGATCGAAGAATTTTTCTGTTAATTTCTGCTTGAGGAATATGCCTTTCCAGGAGAGCGACAGAATTCATCAGTGTAAGAAATCATCCCTAAGCTTCTTTTATGCTTTCATCCTTTTCCAATCTGAAGCTTTCATAGTCACTTAGAAGAAGGTCAAGCTTGACCTCACGAACTTTTGAGGTGCCTTCATGACTCACTACAATAGTATCCCAAACTTGTTTAGCCGAAGTGCATGCTGACACTTTTCGAAGTTCAGTAGCACATAGTCCATTGAGTAAAGAATTCATAGCTCGAGCATTATAGTTCAGGGAATTGACTTCATCAACAGTGAGATCCTTTACTGGTTTGGGTTTGCCATCCTTCATGGGAATAGTAATACCATTTTCAACAGCATCCCATTCGTATGTATCTTTCTAGAGAAATATTTTCATTAGAAACTTCCAGTCATGATAGTTTTCCGTTCCAAGCAAGAGTGGTGGAACATTGATTGAACGACGTTCTTGTCAACCTGATTGTGCCATGGATCTAACAAAATAAACACTTAAACAAGGGTTAAATGCACCTGCTCTGATACCAAATGTAATTCAAGTAGCACAATATATTTAACTGCCAAGTAAATGAGACTGTCTCAAATGATAATGAGACTGTCTCAATCGTGTGTGAGAGTGTCCCAATTAACTAACAGAGTAAATAAACAACAGTAAGTAAATGACAGAATATAAAGCAAGAACACCAAGAATTTTCACTTGGTTCGGCCCCTACCCAATCTATGGCCTACATCCAAGTCCCTATGCCAACTAGCACAGAGATTATATTATTATAACAATAATATAAAGCTTACAGTTTTCCCTGATTACAAGTTTAAAGCCTCTTGGAAGAACCCTTCCCTTGACACAACTGTCACCTAACAAACCTGCTACCTAGCCCACTGGCTACCTTGGCTTATGACTTGCAATCCTATCTAATTGCCACAACCCGGCACAAGTATGTATATAATGAATATAAGATTATAACATTAGTTTATAGAAAAGAACCAATGTCTAAACTCCTGTACTACATCGATTTTACGTAAAACCGATGTTGTAATTAGTATACTACATTGGTTTTAAATTAAAAACTGATGTTGTAAAGTGTATACCACATAGGTTCTTAACCGGTGTCAAATAGCTCCACAATTTTGCCAAATAAGACATCAGTTTTTAGGTGATGTGTTAAAGGCTCGTGATGTCTGTTCTTCGTTTTAACATCGTTTTTCAATAACAATGTGATGTGTTATATTTGCATATTTATGTGCCCAAAAATTTACCAAAAAATTATGAAAATCAGCATTGCACATTCATAATTAAAACATTCACAACAATATACTAGACCGATAACCAAAACCATCCATTCACCCAAAGTTACGTACCAAACTCTATCCACAATCAACTACATAAACAGCTTAACAAAATGGCACAGCTGTACTAGACAACCTAACAGTACTAGAGAAATTAGCAAAATGGTAGCAGCTAAGGCTTGAAAGCCATTCAGTTGGTCGTCGTTGATTACACAAATCCCTGGATATAATCAAGTGCCTCACAACGAACGACTTCAAGATCCTCCTCTGTGTAAATACTCTTCCGATTCTTCGAAGCCCACTGTGTATATAAAACAGATCATTAATGAAGCAAAAATTAGAATATATACATGTAGAACATCTTTACAATTGTGCATGCGCGTTGACCAAAACCAAGAAACTTATATTCTGTTAAATCACAAAAATTAAAGCACACACCTTGGTTATAAATTCCATTTCTTTGTCTTCAATTATGTCCTTCATGTAGCGCATGACTACATACCCACATTCAGTCCCACCGGGTTGTTTAGGGGATCCCTAATCCAATAATAACCAAATTATCGATTTGTGTAACCAAGTTATTGAAATAAACTATAAATAACCTAAGTTAAAGTGCATGCAGAATACTACCAGAAGATTTTTAACTTTAGGATTTTTGTTTACACGTTAACTTTAGGATTTTTGTTTACATGTCCGGTTTGAGCATTGTAAGATCGGACAGCTCTGTAGAAGAGTATTAATTAAGAATAGTATTAAACCCGAGAAATCCACGACTTATATATATATATATATATATATATATATTTATATATATATATATAAATCAGAGGATAAAAAAGTATTACCGTACTAACGCTGCTTCTAGCACTTCAAACTTGTTGGAATGCAATGGATTGAGAATGAAAATTTCAGATTCCCAAATCACTACCAAAATCCAATGATAGCTATTTTTATGATAAAATAATCAGTTGTTAGATTTTAAATTAATTATATAAATTTACAACTACCACAAATATTAGTCTTAACTGTAAATACTATAAACTAACAGTAGACTTTTTTTCTGGCTAAATAGTATAAAGTATAAACACCAGATAGGCTTACTATTCATTGTGAGGCAAGAATAATATCCTAGAAGGTGCAGCCATCAGCCTTTTAACAATGTAGGCTTCAAAATCATCATTCAATTTGAAGGTGGCTCCAGGATCAGCAAACGCAAACATATCCAAATCCCTCTTACCAACCACAGTAGACAAATACCTACAGATTAAATAAAAACATTTTGCCGTAAATATTCGTATTAAAATCAGGAAATTTTGAGACAAAATTTAAAATAAAAGGGGAAAAAGCATTACGCCATGTAAGTTGATATAACGGCCCCGCCAATCATTCCAAACTTCAACAAATCAATTACATTCTCATACAACACGTATAGAGTTTTCTCCATTCCAAACACTATTTCATCACAGTCAATCTGAATTGAATCTCCTTTTTCTTGCATAAAGGTAACAACTTGTTTGTACAACAACTTAAAGCGATGAGGAACTTTTTTATCGGGATTGACATTTGCAAACATGTCATGCAGCCTGTCTAATTCATTTTTTTTGCTTCTTTGTTGACTTAACTTCATTTTTCCTTTTCTGCAAATAAACAATAAAATGATATTTAAATACATTTCTTATTATGCTAGTTCATCTACATATTATTCAAGTCAACTGTAAAATATCCTTACTTAGCTCTACATGCCTTAGCTATTGTGGGGGTGAAAGAGATCATGTCCCGAGGCCACGCTAAATAAGACCCAACAGCTTGGCGGACGGTCTCAGTTTTACCAACTATGAGCACTGGAACCAAGGCATCTCCCTTGATGACTCCATCCACCGAGACACGAACATGTCTCGGTTGCAGAGGCATTCCATGTGTTGAGTATTGAATACAGTAAAAGAATACAGAGGGGGGGTGAATGGATTCTTGAACTTTTCTTTGGCTCGAGTCTATGTAGCAGATAAGTGTTTGTGTGTGCAAAGGTGTAGGTGTGGATAAAGAACAACACAAGACACAATATCACTTTAATCTAATGTATTATTAGATAAAGGTTGCTACAATCTATGAATACAAATGATAGTATTCTCAGCTTCATTTTTCTCAGAGAGATATAGCTTACAGTGTCTGAAAAACTTGACTCACAAAGTTGTTCGTGTGTATTTTTCTAAGGAAGTGAGGCTGTATCCTAATAGAACATGGATACAACCTACTTACTACAAATAAGGTAGCTAAACAAATTACTTTCTAGTCTGTCTATCCTTTTTGAGTAAGTGTCCAAACGATTACAGATTTGACTTTGCAAAGCCTGTTCAGATCCACTTCTTTAGCCCTTTGTCTCTTCTATATCTCTCTAAGCTTCCTTGTAGGCTTTCTAGAGCACGTTACAGATTGTGGTCCATAAAGTGCATTGGCTTGTTCCAGGTTTCAGACTTATTCTTCAGTATTTTGTCTCTAAGAATGTATTCGAGAAGTGACTAAGTAAGTGATTCGAGAACTAGAATTGACTTGATCGATAACTCTGAGTTCTCGAATACTGTTATATTGACATATCGAACCACTTCTCGAATAGCTCTTTTCTCTGGGAATCCTTGAGTTCTCGAATAGAGCATTGTGACTTGTCGAGTCCCTGAGATCTCGAATAGCTTTCTGAGTCCTTGAGATATCGAATGGAACTTTGACTTGTTGACTCTTTGAGAACTCGAATACCATTTTGACTTGTTGACTTCTTGAGTTCTCGAATAGAGTAGTAGACATATCGAATCTCTGAGATATCGAATGAGATATCGAACAGTGTATTCAGAGATATCGAATAGTGTCTTGAGATATCGAATCCCTGACTTCTCGAATGCTAGACTTCTCGAATAGACAAATATACTTCTCAAATTGGTACTTAGGCAAATTCTTCATTTCTTCAAATCCCAACTGTGACTATTTGACAGTCTTTATCTTCTTGCTCGAGGCATGAACCTTGGAACTTCTTTCAAACATTATTCTTGACTATATAAGTACAGTTACACAACTAGGATTTGGTGCCTATTACAAGTACAGAACAAATAGAAACTCTACAACTAGAGGTTCCCTGAGTTAAGAGGTCATGTAGGTAATGTAGAGCATTACAAACAATTAGGCTTGTTATTAGATGTATACAGGCATGCCTCTGTGACTAACAATCTCCCCCAAATTGTGAGTAAGACCCTTAGTCACAATTTCATGTCTGATAACAAGCCTAACATACATAAAGATAAATCTTGACAAGTACATGTATGAAATTGATTGAATATTATTACAAAGGAAGCATTCTTATAGTTATGAAGAGATACTAGCCATTTTCCTTTGATTCTCCTCCTTGAGATTTGGCTTGTAGATCCTCCTTTTCTTTTTCTTCCTTGGCTTTCTTTGCATCACCCATTGCCTGGATGATGTCTTCCATGACAGTGAGTTCTTCAATGAGAGGTGAGCCAAATAGGTCTCTGATGACTTCATTCAGTTTGGCTTCAGAGTAAGAGCTAATGTAATCCATTCTAATCTTCACATTTCTGCCATATTTCATGTATTCCACAATTTAAGGATTATACTTGACTCTGCATAACCCTTTAGCTCTCAATTCTTCAGCTTTGGCTTCTAGAGCAGCTAACTCTTCTTCTCTCTTTATCTTCAAGGCTTCATTCTTCTTTCTCAACTCTTTCTCATGATCTATTTTCATCTTGATAAAAAGAGCTATCTCAATTTTCCACCTTCTCTCCTTTTCATTCTCAAGGTTGAGTAGCACCATTATTCTTTGTAGATCATGTAACTTGCCCCAGTTTTCACACATGCCTTGCTTGAATCTCTTGAGTCTCCCATCAGTGTATTTGAACTCCAGGCAGTCATCAACTATAGCTACATGATAGATTCTCTGAGCCAGTTGATATTCTATCTCATCTTCATCATAGTCTATGTTGAGACAGGGCAAGTCTAGTCCAGGAATGATTGTGAGTGCCTGAGATGTAGATGTCTTCACCTTTCTTGCCCTTCTGGCTGACATCTTCCATTTCAGCTTCTTTCCTTTGTTGCTTGAGAAAAATTTAAGACCTTTGTCTTTGGACCATTGTAGTATACCATTAGCAGTATACTTTTTGATATACACAAGTGGTTTCTTGATTAGCATCTCCTTTTCTTGAGTTGGAAAAGCAGTTGCAGAAGCCATTGATTCAGATTTTGGTAGGTCATTGCTAACAGCATTCACCCTAGACTCAGAGTCTTGTGTTGTAGTGAGATTACTGTTAGTAATTCCTAAGACTTGCTGTTTTCCACTCTTTCTCTCATACACCTTTCCACCATCTCTGTCATCATCTTTCTTCTTGCTTTTACCATCCCTTTTCTCCTTGTCATCACCACCCTTATTCCTTCCTTGAGATCCACCTTTGCTGCCACTCTTGTCTTGATCATTCTTATCTTTGTCTGACTTTCCCTCTTTAGCAATAGGCTTGATGTCTGACTGAGAGTTGATAAACTTCACCAGAATGTCAAGAGCCTCTATTTCAGATTTAGATTTTCCACTCCTTGAATGTAGAACTCCAGCCAAAAAAATTATTGTAGACATGTTGTTTGATTTGAGGTGTTGGCCAAATCTGAAGGCAACAATGTCTTGATTCTTTTCATATAAAATACAGTGAGGCTGAGGAACTACTTGAGGCAATTGAGATTTCATGCACTTGGTGAGAATCTCTTTGAGCATATTGTTGTCTTATGAGTTATTCCTTTCTATCTTCTTGATAATTGTTCCAAGTTCAGAGCTGGATAGAATTTGCAAAGCTTCAATGTGGATGTGAAAGAGGTTCTTGGCAGTGTGGACTAGGACTTCTCTATCATTGGTAGTGATGATGGCATAAGAATTAGTTTGAACAATTACTCTTCTCACTACAGTGACTAGAAACACATCTTGCATAAGAAGCTTGATGTAGTCAAAGTAGTGAAAGTTTGCCCTTCTTCTCAGCTCATGTAGGTGCTTCAGAAAGGCTATGTCATGGTATAGTTTAGAATTTGTAGTTTCTTGACATACCCTTTGAGTAAGAACATTTCTTAATTCTGAAGGTTCAGCTTGAAAAGATTGCTTAGCAATGTCGAATTCATATTCTGGGGACTTCTCTTCAGTTTCAGATGGAGGGATAGATGGAATCTTGGCCTCTTCATCTACAGCCACTTTCTTCAGTTTTTCCTCCTTGGATGCTGCCTTTAATTTCTCAGACTGATTTGACTTAGCAGTTCTTGGTTGACCACCCTCATTTATTGTAATGCCTTTCTCCTTAGGTTTCTCCCCCTTAGATTTTGAGTTCCTTAATGTCCTCTTCTCCCCCTTAGGCTTGTTGTCAGGCACAGAGGCTGTAGAAGTGACCTTTGGGTTGGAAGAATCTTCAGGTAGAGGGAGTCCCATATGCTTCATTATGGCAGAAAGCATCTGTTGTTGGTTGAGAAGAACATCAGCATTGGCAGTGGCTTGAATGTCCAACTTTTCATTGAGAGCAACAACAATGTCTGTTAACTGAGCATTGGATGTCTTGAGATTGACCACCTCTTTTTCCAGAGCATCCACCTTGGTGAATAACTCAGTGGCCTTGAAACCAGAGATAGATTGTTCCTTGAGTCTTTGTACTTCATATTTGGTCATGTCATGCACAGGGACCTCAGTTACCAGCTTATCTCCATATTGATTAGCAAAAAGAGTCCTGGTCATGGCATTAGCTTCAGTTGTCTGATTAGATAGGATCTGAACATGAGTTGCTAGGTGGTTGACTGTTCCATGAAGCAAAGCCAAACCATTGTCCATCTTGGTGCAGGAAGATTTGCATTCCTGGATGGTTTTGAGGACAGGATCTAAAGATGGAAATTTGACAGCAAATTCCCTTTGAATTAAACCTACTTCACTGGCTGTTGTATCACATACTTTATTGACTTCTATTTTAACTCCCTTTCCAAGGTAGTGAGCAGCCTTGAGGAAGCCTTTGTAAGAATCATTCATGGCCTCATACACTTCACCAGGGGTCAGAGATTTGGCATTGGAACCTAGTGAAGTGATGTATTCCTCCCTAAGATATTGAAGTGCTTCATCAAGAGTAATATCATATTTTCCATGCAACCAGGCATCTACATTGCCATCTCTCTCAGCATCATCAACTATCTTTGTCTTCTGCATCTCCACATCATCCCTATGGCATAGCAGAATGGCCTCATAGTCTGGGTTAGGGATGTTGGAGGTGACCAAGTGTTGAGCAATCTTGACAAACTCAGGAATCTGATCCACAACTAAGCTTTGAAGTGCTTCAACCGTCAATTGTGGTGGAACAGACCGTGATCCTGAAGCACTGTCATGTTGCACAGGCTTCAGCCATTGTGACAGGAAGTCAGAGCTAGAGCTAGGCAAGCTAGACTCCTCAGTTACAGATGTAACTTCTGTAACCGGATGGATGACTCTACTACTAGTGTCTTCACAGAAGTGGGATGAGTTACACCAGCAGTTGACACAGGCACAGAGTCTCTAGTGAAAACTAGTGGAACCTCTGTGTTTGTGATGGTGTCATTAGGAGATGCCCCAGCATGCATTCCCTCACCTTCTAAATGTGGGTCCTGGGTGGTGAGCAAGGTGTCATGCACCAAGTCACTTGAATTCATTGGCTCATCAAAAGAAAAGAATTCTTGATGATCAATCCCTTGCTCCTCAATTGCTTGAGTTGCAGGTTGCAAAGAAATTTGAGTGGTAGATTCTGGAAGAGAAGTGTCATTTAGATTAGAGTTTGGTAACTCCCCCTGAGAGATAGAGGGAGTTTCAATTGTGATGTCCTCTCCACTCAGTGTTGTGCCAGCCTTATCACTCCCATATGCTGACTCTGTAAAAATAGGTGCATTGGGGAGGATGCTTGATTCTATAGATGCACCCTGTTGAGAGAATACATCTAGTGAACTGTGTGCCCCTGATTTTACAACTTCAGCCATTTGTGTAATTGAAGAGGTGGTCCTAGATTTCTTCTTCTTTGGCCTGATAAGGGGTGACTCAGGTGCCTCACTTTCTAATTTTACAGCTAATGCTGCTTCAGATAAGATGGTTAAAGGTGCAGACATTTCTCCTTTCTCTTCTTTTTACTAACATCACCCTTTTGAGAGGATGATGCAGTTGGCTCACTGTGTGGTAGAGTGTTTGGTTGAGAGGGTTGGTTAGCAGGCCCTGGGTTAGCATTTTGTTCTACTTGCTTGGGCTGTGCTAACTGTGACTTTGAGTCAAATGTTGGCATGTTGTAGGGGTAAGTCCTAAACAAACTCTCCATATGGGGAGTTATGTTAAGTCTTACATCCACATCATTCCTTGTCTCCAAATTACCAAAAATGAGTTTGGTCATGGATTTAGGATAGCCTATTCTATTTTTATCTATCCCAGGCAGTTCAATCAATTGAGCATTTTTAAAATTAAGAACATATTGAATAAAGCGAGGGAAGAAAATGTCAGTACCTCTCTTGGTTGTGTTCTTACCAAGTCTCCCATACAGCTCTTGTAGGATGATTTGACCAACATCTATCTTCTTTCCATAGGCCAGTGCATAGCCAATTTGTTGTGCAGGTACACTGATTTGATCAAAGCTTGATTTCCTTGCCGTGAAGACTTGAAGAAGAGTTGCAAACACATAGCTTCACTCCTTTCTCAGATTCTTCCTGTTTAATTTTCCAAGATTGATCCCATCTGAGTAGTTGATGAACTCAAAGAATTCTTCTAACTCTGCATTCGTGGCCAGTATGTCATATGACTCTTGTTGTAGGGCCAGTGCTTGATTCATGTCTGCAGTGGTGATAGTGATTTCCTGGTCCTGAATCTTGCAGTAGATTATGTATGAAGTTATTGCGCTTTCCAGGGCTACAACTTCCACAATAGCCGTTCCCCAAAACTGTTCCAGAATGTCTAGATACAGTGTTGGGTTGGCAGAGAGTGCATCCTTGATGTATGACTTAGCCATCCACTTTACAAAGCACTTGAAGTTCGTATTGGGTGCTTCAACATCACTGGTTAGGGCGATAAAATTGGTGTTGAACTTCACTGTTGCCATTGATACAGAGAGAAAAGAAGAAAAAGTAAAGGTTGAAGAAGAAATTTAGCTTTTGGCAGTTAGGGTTTTCAGAGGATTGGGGAGTTTAGATGCTTGAGAAATCGAATAAAATGAATCGAATGGATGTAAAATGGTATAAGTATGAAGTACTTGAATTGTCGATTAGATGTATGTTTTGTATCGACAAGTCAGGCATTCGAAAAGTAGAAAACAACTATTCGATAACTCAAGAAAAGCTTATTCGAGAACTCTATCAATAGAGAACTGAAATACCTTATTTGAGAACTCACTCATGTCTCTGTTCGAGTTCTCTAAAAGACACTATTCGAGAACTCAAGAGTTTCCTGAATAGGCTTGTTAGAGAAGTTGACCACTAACACTGAAATGAACCATTCGAGAAGTCTGATTTATCGAACTATTCCTTTTACTCATAGAAACTCAATTTTCACTATATTTTAAAATTTACCAGCCATATTCATTCAAGAATATTCTAGCAAATTAAATAGTGATTTTCTCAAAATTTCATAGAAATTTCAAGTTAACAAGAAAATATGATTTTCCAAATATGTAACAGATTTGAAATATTTATAAATCATATTTCAGCCAACACTTACTCCAAAAATATTGAGAATTTAGATAAAGTAAGTGTTTACTGCTACAACAATCTAGATGTTGTATTCACCTAGCCAGAATCTGAAGAATTCAGCATTCCAATCTCACTAACCAACCTTGTGAAGGTGGCTTCATCTAATGGCTTAGTGAATATATCAGCTAGTTGTTTATCTGTAGAAACATAATGCAACTCAATGGTTCCATTAGTTGCATATTCTCTTATGAAATGATATCTGATGTCAATGTGCTTTGTCCTAGAATGATTGACAGGATTGGAAACAATAGAGATTGCACTTGTGTTGTCACACATGATTGGAATTCTTTCCAACACAAGTCCATAATATCTAAGTTGATTTCTAATCCAAAGCACTTGAGCACAGCAACTTCCAGCAGCTATGTATTCAGCCTCGGCTATAGAAGTTGGCACAGATTGTTGTTTCTTGCTATACCAAGAGACTAACCTTTATCCAAGAAACTGGTAGCTACCTGAGGTGCTTTTCCTATCCACTCTGCATCCAGCATAATCAGCATCAGAATAACCAACCAGATTGAACCCTGTGTCCTTAGGATACCATAAACCCAAGTTTGGAGTGCCCTTCAGATATCTAAAGATCCTTTTTATAGCAACCAGATGTGATTCTTTTGGATTTGATTGAAACCTTGCACACAAGCATGTAGCAAACATGATGTCTGGCCTACTTGCAGTGAGGTAGAGTAGAGAACCAACCATGCCTCTGTAGACTGAGATATCTACTTTCTTGCCTTTAGCATCTTCATCCAATTTAGTGGTTGTGGCCATGGGTGTCTTTGCAGGTGAGCAATCTTCCAAGTCAAACTTCTTCAATAAATCCTTGATATACTTGGTCTGACTGATAAAGATACCATCCTTCCTTTGACTGACTTGCAACCCAAGAAAGAATGTCAACTCTCCCATCATACTCATCTCATATCTGCTCTGCATGAGTTTAGAAAATTTCTCACACAGCTTCTCATTTGTAGAACCAAAAATGATATCATCCACATAGATCTGAACTAGGATAAGATCATCACCATGCTTCTTGTAAAACAGTGTCTTGTCCAGTGTACCTCTAGTGAATTGATTTTCAAGAAGAAATTGTGATAAAATATCATACCATGCCCTTGGAGCCTGCTTAAGTCCATACTGTGCCTTAAGCAGTCTATAAACAAATTCTAGAAAGTGTGGATCCTCAAAGCCAGGTGGTTGTTGCACATAAACTTCTTCTTCCAACTCTCCATTCAGAAATGCACTCTTGACATCCATTTGATACACTTTAAAGTTTGAATGAGCAGCAAATGCCAAGAATATTCTGATGGCTTCCAATCTAGCAACAGGGGCAAATGTCTCATCATAATCAATGCCTTCCTATTGAGAGTATCCTTTTGCAACCAACCTTGCTTTGTTTCTTACTATTACACCATCTTCATCCATCTTATTCTTTAGAACCCATTTTGTTCCAACAATGGTTCTATTCTTTGGTGCAGGCACTAGTTCCCATACTTTGTTCCTTTCAAATTAATTCAGCTCCTCTTGCATGGCAACAATCCAATCTGGATCCAACAGTGCTTCATCAAGTTTCTTAGGCTCAACTTGAGATAGAAAACAGCCAAAGAGGCACTCATTCTGAGTAGCTCTCCTAGTCCTTACTCCTGCATTAGGATCTCCAATGATTTGCTCTGCAGTGTGTGATCTATCCCATTTCCTTGAGTGCTCAGCCTGATTTCTCATTCTTGATGTTGCTTCATCATCCAATTCATGATCATTCTCATTTCCTCCCCCTGTGAGATTGCTACTACTCACAGGTTTGCCTTGGATGCTTGTTTCTCCACTGTTGATTGGCACAAATTCTTCTCTTATGTCATCATTGACTTGATTTTGTTGAACTTGAGTTTCAGCTTCAGTTGCAAACTCTTCATCAGAATCATCTAGATTATCAAACCTTAATGGATCTTTATCTTCATCATTGGCTTCTTCTAGTCCAGGTAGTTTGCTGTCATCAAATGTCACATCTATGCTTTCCATAATTTTCTTTTGACTGATGACATAAACTTTGTATGCAATTCTTTCCATAGAGTAGCCAAGAAAAATTCCTTCAAATGTTTTTGCATCAAACTTTCCAACATATTCAGAATTATCCTTCAATACAAAGCATTTGCTTCCAAAAGTATGAACATACTTTAGAGTGGGCTTCTTTCCAGTCATCAAGTTGTAAGGTGTCTTTCCAGTGTTTTTGTTGATGAGGGTTCTGTTCTGGATATAGCATGCAGTGCTTACAGCCTCAGCCCAAAAACATGTAGGCATCTTTGCATCAAGTAACATTGTTCTAGCAGCCTCAATTAGAGTTCTATTCTTCCTCTCAACAACTCCATTTTGTTGTGGAGTCCTTGGAGCTGAGAATTGCTGAGAAATACCATTCTCTTTACAGAATGCTTCAAGTATGGTATTTCTGAACTCTGTTCCATTATCACTTCTCGGTGCAATCACACTTGCATTGTTGGCCTTTGCTTCCTTGTCAACTTTCTTTATATGATCAATGATTACTTGTGGAGCCTCATCTTTTGATGCCAGAAATTCCACCCATGTATACCTTATAAAGTCATCAACCATCACCAAGGCATACTTCTTTCTTCCTAGTGACATAATATTGATAGGCCCAAACAAATCCATATGAATGAGTTGTAGGGGCTTGGTTATTGATGTCACTGTCTTTGACTTGTGGCTTGATCTTTTCATCTTTCCTTTTTGACAAGCCTCACACACTCCTTCTTGATAGAATTCAAGTGTGGGCATGCCTCTCACTAACTCTCTTTTGACTAGAGAATTAATGGCTTTGAAGTTCAGGTGTGATAGTTTCTTGTGCCACAGCCAACAATCTTCATTTGATGTTTTTGAGTAAAAGCAACAAATTTTGTTCTTGTTTGCAGAATCCATATTGGCTACAAATAGGCTTCCTTTCCTTACTCCAGATAGAGCAAAATCACCAGTCTTCTTGTGGGTGATCAAACATTCATCTTTGTCAAAATCCACCTTGAATCCTCTATCAATAAACTGACCAACACTTAGCAGATTATGCTTGAGTCCCTTGACCAGTGCTACATCTTCAATGATGACATTTCCAACTTTTAACTTGCCATATCCCAATGTGTTACCCATGCTGTCATCTCCAAATGCAACCATTGGGCCAGCCTTTTCCTCATACTGTGATAGCAGGCCCATATCACCAGTCATATGATTTGAGCATCCACTGTCCAAAATCCACATGACCTTCTTTTCACTTTCTTTGCCCTGCAAACACAAAGGTATTACTTCTCCTTTGGTACCCAAACAAGTTTTGGGTCCATGTGACTTAGAAACAGTTTTATCATAAACAACATGCTTGTCAACTTTCTTGGTGTTAGTCTTCTTGTCATTGTTAGAAGTCTTAGAACCTGAGATTTCAGACTTAGGTGACAGAGGTACCTTCCTAGCTTTAGGAGGACTCGAAGACTTTGACCTGGTGTAGTGTGTGTGAAAATTGTGACTGATACAACCATCAATGAATTGCCTTCTCAAATTGAAACAACTAGTAATAACATTCATATTGCATGGCATATAGTCAAATTTATCACAAAATGGTGCATCTCTATGTCTTAGAGTCACAGAACAATCATAGAAAGGTTTAGACACACTACCAGCAGGTTTCTTGCATGCATGAGTTAAATGATTGGTACTGAAACAGTTCTGACAAGTTTTCCTAGGGGCATTAGGAATATAAGCATAGTTGTTATCTTTTGTAAGAACCCAGATTTTTGATAGAATTAAAACTTTTTCTTATGTAATAATATAGGAGTACATAGTTGCTATGACTGCAGTGTAACGAATATCTATTGAATATATGGGATGGATTTAGATTCAAATATTTATATGTCATAAAGAATACCTTTGGTTGACAACATAGATAAGAATGATCTATCTCCTAAGGATATAAGTATATTACTTCAAGTAAGATTATTCTTGTGTCATCCAAATCAATATCTATTATAAGTCCAGCAGTTCTGTAAAAAGGTTAAGGAACACTCGAGGGTGAACCAGGTTCATTTTCAAGCGCATAGCTTCGAATTATGCCATGATTAGCTAGATCATGTTACAAGCTTCGTTTTGATATAAAGATCGCATGAAACGGACTTACGGTTTAGGAGTTATGATTAAATTCGTAAAAGTGGTTCGAAACCGAGAATGCGAATTCGTAATTGAAATTGAACCGTGTAAAATATGTATCGCAGTGGCGAATCTTGGTAATTAAATATTAGAGATCATAAGGATGGTGTAAAAGAAGACCACGTATTAAAAAGATCGTTTTTCGATTTTATAAAAATGTTCGAATCAAGGTTAAGTACGAAAGTACCCCTAAAGAGTATACTTGGTTATAACTACGGTAAACCACTTAGAAAACGATCGATAAATCTCGAGGTATAATCTTTCGACTTTAAAACTTTTACAAATCGAATAATTACCATATGTAAGGGTAATGACATGCTTTATTAACGAACAAGTGTCGGATAATAAAAGCAATAATAAGAATGAATTAGAGGGGTATAACGAAACGACTTGAAAACGTATTTCAATTTAAGTTACGTTTATACTTAACCTTCTGAAAGGTGTTAAGTGATTAATCCCGAATGCCTTGGCTATTTATAGATCATCAGGCTGACCTGGGACACGCTACCACTACCCCTACCCGTACTCGATTTCCAGGCAAGTTTCAAATCCTTGTTAAATGGCTGTTGTTGTGAATATATATACATGTGCCTTCTGTTATACATATGTCATAGCATGCATGCCTACTTTCAAAGTCATATTGATATACCTGTTCCCTGAATTATTGTTGGCTTATGAGCTAGATAGTTATTATATCAGTTATAAGCCGGAAATTACTAAGACCCTTAAGCGAAGGGCATCTGAATCTCATTATTTGACTATAGACCGGGAGTCGTTATTCCTTGATATATTGATATTATTTTCAGAGGAAAATAACTAAGTAAATATTTTCCATTTATTATCTGGCGAATATTATTGGAATATTCCCTTGAGATTATTTGATAAATATTATTCGGATTATTCATCAGATGTTTATTTATTCGAGGAATATTATATATTTAATATTCATCTAAAGTCGATTAAATATTCAAATATTATTCGAACCATCAGTCGAGTTATTTACTTAAAATATTCATTCTTATTTACTCGATAAATATTATTTTGAATATTCATTCAAGTTTATTTAATTAATGAATATTATTTTAATATTCATTCGAGCCTTATTTATTTAAATGAATATTAATTCGAATATTCATTCAATCTCTAATTATTTTATAAATATTAGTTGAACATTGATTCTAACTCCAGTTATTCGATAAATATTATTTTGAATATTCCCTTGAGATAAGGAATATTATCTTCGACCTTTATTTAAAAGTCGATTCAATTATTGAACATAATTTCAAATATTCATTCGATAATCATTTCTTCGATAAATATTATTAAGCTGACTATTCATTATTTATTCAATGAATATTGTCCCAAATATTAAGTCGATAATTATTCCATCAATATGTATCCTTCTTGAGTTGAATATTCACTATTGATTCAATAAATAATTCTCAAATATCCATTTGATGATTACTCCATCAATAAACATTGTCATTAATTTGAATATTCATTATTTGTTCAATGAATATTATTCTGAATATTTATTCAAAGATTACTCCGAGTAACATTGTTCCAATATCTATGACTCTATAAATATTCTTGGAATATTTATTTAATTCTTCGAACTCGTTTCAAAGATAATTTACTTCATTCGCATAGTATCATCTACCTTCGAATATTATATAAATTATTTCAGAGTCCTATTATTATATTATCAAGGAAGGTTCTCAGTGATTCCATTCTCCCTTCGATTCTATCGTAAGGGAACCTTAATTGAGGAATGTTATTTATCTTGTGACTGCCCGGTCATAAATCATTCGCTTCACTCGCAACTTGGTTGCTATTATTCATGGTATTGTGTGTACACACTCATTATTCGAGGGGTAAGAATGTTGGAACAAGCCAGTATCCATTAACAAGCAGCAGCTTGGGAAATATTGGTAAATTTTCCTTTCCATTTAGATATGACTACCTTGTGGAGTCTTATCAACAAGTATTATACTTGGGGAAAGGGGGACAAACTTTACGTTTCAAAGTTATGGATGTGGAATGAACTAGGAGATGCGTAAGTGACCCAGTGGCGCCGGTCCAGTAAATGGCCCAACCGTTGGCCGAGGGGGTTCCAGAGGGTGGTAGACAAGTAAATCCATCGGTACTTCCTTCTACATGTAGTAAACAAGAGCTGGGGAGCATAACATGCGACTGATCATCGTGTAAATGCTATGTCTCCTGGCGCGTCAAACTCCAGTATTAGTTCATCACTAAATGTTGGAAATTTTCTGCAACATCATCATAGTTGGCAGAGTTGACAAGTATTTCAAACTGGAATTGCAATATCTTTCTTGTAAGTTCCTATTTTTATGAAAATGATGCTATCTTGCTTATTTTGGCATAGCATATGCTTCCACGAAATATATACCTGTTGAGTTACCTTGTAACTTTATCCTTTATATTAAACTGGCAATATTTTCTCTAATGCATGGCATATGATTTCAAAACATATCTTTGAACTGTCTTATATATTACTACACAGTTCACTACAAGAAAAAGTTCAATAGACATCACACATTAGACATCGGTTGCTAATGCCACTGATGTCAAAAGATGTAATAACATCACCCCATGTTTTCCTGATGTCTTTGTTATTTTAAGACATCACTTATTTTACAACCGATGTCTAAAGTCCAACTAAAAAAATTTCAATACGCGCCCATTTCATTTGTTTCCCCCCTTAGTCAAAATTTCCCCCCCTTTACCCAAAATATTTCCCCCTTGACAATTATTCCCCCCTTAACAATTACTCATACAAAACTAATTATACCCACAGCAAAAACAAAAAAAGGAAAAAACTCACAGCACATACTCTTCTCTCTCTCGACTGAATCTCTCTCGACTCTCACTCTCATCTCTCTCTCTCTCTCCCCTCACCACCATAACTCACCTCCACCACTACTCACCTCTGCTCTATCTCTTTCACACTCCCCGAAGAGCTCTCTCTCTCTCTCATAGTCGAACTCTCGAAACTCTCTCTTTCACACTCAAATGGAATCGATTTGTTCGAAGGTCAAAGTTAGAAGGTTCAAAGCTCGAATTAGTTTGATTTGTCAATGGGTAAACCTAAGTTTGATATGTTCAAACTTACAAGTTTGATTAATTCGATTTTATTACAAATTGAGCGTTTAAAATTGAAACCCTAAATTTTAATTTGGGGTTAATTTAATTTATATGTAATTTATGTATATATATATATATGTGTATTAATAATTTTATCTGTAATTTATGTATATATATGTGTGTATGTAGTGCACATGGGTATCAAGGATAATGAAGATGACCCGTATGAGATTTTGAGGATGTTTGTTTCTATTCATCAAAGAAGGTCAGTTTTATAATGGGTTTTACATTTTTGAATTCTAAATTTTTTATTTTTTGGTGGATTTTAGTCTATTTAGAAGGATTTGACTTGGTACATCATATGTGTGCAGTGTTGAAAAGGCCCAAGATTTTCACTTGGATAGCTATATTCACAGGACCAAGCCCCTGAAATGGTTGGTAATACTCACATAGTTTACATTTTAGATTTTAGTTTTCATTGGTTCCTATTTTCTAAGATTATTATTACTCAGTTTGTGGAGTTCTATATGTTAAGGTATAGAACTCTAGCAAAGCACTGTGATTTTCTGCAAGACTAATAGTTTCTCCAATTTATAACTATTACGAAATTTGCAGAGCATGTGTGTATTAGGACCTAGTAACATCTACGATTAAAATGAATTAAGGTTACATATACTTTGTTAAATGCATAAATCTCTGCTGCCGCACAATTATTAGTTTTTTTGTGGCCCTTATCTGATATCACTTTCATCATCAAAGGTTTCAACGCGGAGAAATCATCAAACTTTGTAGAGTGTTGATAATTAGTTTGTTATGCATTGGTTTTGGTATGTGAATGATGCAATTTTTTATGTTCAAGTGTGTTAAATAATTTGTAGTTGTAGTTGTTTTAAGGTTCATTATGAAAAGCCTCTGTGGTGTTTTTACATGTCAATATTTTCCGATTATTACCGTGACATTGTGATTAAAGTTATATTTTTTGGTTGGCTTTGTGGGACAACAGATTGGATGCTTATATACATGATTATCTTGTAAAGAGGAGATACAGTGTTACTTCTCGGACATTGCAGGTAGAAGCAGCAGTACCGTGCAACAGCACTGGTGAGATGATTTAGAAAATCCGACTGAAAAGTTATTTTGTCGACAGATTCACTTTCTGTTAATTGTTGGGAATTTAGCTTACTGTGTTGTGGTTCTGGAAGCGGCAGACTCAAGTTGCTGCTTATGAAAAGAGGATAGGTGATATACTCAGGACCATTAGGCAACAATTCTCACAAAATTATAGAATATTTTGAGGTACCAGTTGTTTTGATATTCCTTTTATAAATTGGATATTTTTTTTTTTGAAGAACAAAGGTGCTAATTCATTAATAAAAAGCCATACGGCATCTACACCAATGATCGAGTCGAACAAACTGTAAATTGCAATCGCCTGTTCTCTTGAAGAGACAGTTAAACGATATTTTGAAGATAAAGTATATACAAATACAAGTACCCACTTCGAGCATCCTCGTTGGATTATCGGTACCCACTTCAGCATGCCCCGATGGAGCTATCGTTTGAGCTATCGACCAGCACTGCAATTTCATACGAACTTTCATCACTAAATCAACACCCCGCTCACAAAAAGGAAGCGAAAAACAAACCTCCCACGCAATGGAGAGAACCCAAATCAAAACAAGTCGAAAAAGGCTTTGAATTCTTAGATCCGACAAAACAAACTACTACCAAACCTTAAAAAAACACACCAATCTTACCTAATAAAGGAAGATTTTTAGGCAAATCGAAGCTTTAAAACAGGATTTATTGAAAAGAAGGAAAAAAAAATACAAGGGAAATTAAAGGTTTTGGGGCTTTCCACCGGTGGAGATCCGGTGGAAGCCCCGGCGGAAGAAAGAAATAAATAAGAAGAAGAAGACGAGCGGCAAGAAGAAGACGAGCGGCGCTTGATGGAGAGAGGGGAAAAAGAGGGTTACTGGCTTTTATTTGTTAGTTTAATGCGAAACTGAGTGGATTTTCACAATCAATTGAAGGTAATTCCTGGGGTCCCGAAAATTAAAGAAAAATACAATCCTGCTACATGGATGCTAGAAGTGAGTTCAGTTGTTGCAGAGCGCCGACTTGGGAAGGATTTTACCGAGCACTACAGATCATCAGCCCTGCATCAGTAAGTCAAGAATTAAATAAGCATGAGTTATGTGTTGAGGGGGGGTGTAGTGTATGTATCCCGTGGAACTGATTCGTGTTTTTATAAACAGAAAGAACCAGGCTTTAGTGAAGGAGTTGAGCATCCCACCTTCAGGGGCGAGAGACCTTTATTTCGATACAGAGTATTCCCAGCCAACATGGGGGCAATTTAAATCATGCTTATGGAAACAATGGCTGAGTTATGTAATTTAATTGGCTATTTACATGTAGTCATGTTTACTTGTTTTGGATTTGGTACATTGGATAAGCAGTTTATGTAATTTGGATGTTGATGACATTGATTTTTATTTTGTCAATAGCCACATAATGACAATTGTCACATCTATTATTAGCAAATAGAGTGATTTTTACCAAATATTGATGTCTAAAACAAAAATATACATCACATTTTTTCTACAATGTCCGATGTCTAAAAAACAAATAGAAATCACTTTTTAGTCGTAAAATCTGATGTCTAAGAGACACATATAAATGAGTTTTTTCAGAAAGAACTGATGTTTGTACCTACATTAGACATCAATATAGGATGACAAAAACTGATGTTAATAAGAACATTAGACATCAGTCTAGAATGATGTCTAAGGTCGCTATACACATCGGTTTTTTTTTATAAAGAAACTGATGTTAATAAGAACATTAGACATCAGCCTAGGATGATGTCTAAGATAACTATAGACATCTTTTTCAAAGAAAGGAAGTGATGTGTATGTGAAATATAACTTAGTTTATTATATGTTTTCTAGAATATAAGGCATGCAAGTTGTTTATAAAATTAATTATATGTAACCTATTTTGTAGAACAACTGATGTGTATTGAAGTAAATACCGATGTCTATGTTAGCACAGACATCAGTTTCTGACCGATGTCTAGAATAGACATCTCCGACCTAGACATCACATGCAAAATAACATAGACATCGGCCATAAACTGATGTCTATTGACCCTTTTCTTGTAGTGGTTATATATTGTTGGTGGGCTATTGCTCACCCTTGCTTATTTATTATGTCACAACAAAAGCTAGGTCACATGGCCCAAGCAGGTTACCCGCCCCACAGGGCTACCCGTTGATATCATCGCTGCCATTGCTGAGGTAGCATAGATCAGCAGCCTTTGGTTACCAGTTTAATTATATGTATCAATAATGATTAATCAACGGCAAAACTCTTAAACATATGATGTTATCCTTTTGGCTTGTAATAACTTTTATTCGTAAACCCGTAATGTGAGAATTATTTCAATTTCATCTCTGGGACTATAACTGTGTGTGTGTGAGTGATTATTATTGTGGGGTTACAGCATGTGATTTATTTATTATGAATTCAAGTAAAGTATCAATCATGGAAAATAAGACCGTAACGACCCGATCCCGGACCCCGGATCTGGGGGTGTTACAGAAATGGTATCAGAGAGAGAGTTATATATCCCAAGAGATGGCGCAACGTTATATAATAAAAAATTCACTAATATAATAAGAACTTTTGCCAAGTTCACCTAAAACCCTTATGGGAACTTTTAAGTATCATGATAGTAATATAGTTCGTCTTGTGTAGGCGAGCGACATGGCTGCCCAGGAGGACCCTGAGGTCCAGGTTGATGCTGATATAGATGTTGATGAGTCAGAGGAGGAGGACCCTGAGGTCCAGGTTGATGATGATACTGATGTTGTTGAGTCAGATGAGGAGGACCCTGAGGTCCAGGTTGACGCTGATATTGATGTCATTGAGTCTGAGGAGGAGGAGGACCCGGAGGAGGTCCAGGAAGGGCAGGACGCTGAGTTAGTTGCTGAGGGGGAGGATTTCTGGTATGTATCTGAGAGTAGGACTTTGGGGGAGGATACTGACATGACCACGGAGCAGGTGATGACTGTAGATGAGGGTGCGGAGGGAGATGTTGATGAGCCCGCAGATGACGTTGTAGGGAGTTCTGGACATAGTGTGCCACCCCTCTCTGGTGAGAGAGCCCCTACCCCACCACTACTTCATTGGAGCCCATTTTCTGATGAGTTCGAGGAGCTGACACCAGAGCCGCAGCAGGCAGAGGCTACCCTTCCAGCAGATCCAGCCCCTCCACCCCATGTTCCAGCTGAGGGAGTCCCAGCATGTGTACACCACTATGTTGTGGCCAGAATTACTACTGAGGTAGCCGTGGCTGAGGCCAGGCTGGCCGAGTCCCGCAGAGAGCTAGCAGCGGAGAGGGAGGCCCGGTTGAGGCACCAGGACAGGGGGCGTGCCAGGGCCAGAGAGATGTATAGACAGGTGACCGGCATAGAGCTTAGGGCTCGTGTGAGGGTGCGACAGTTACCTATTGATGGTCACGGCAGGGTATCCAGGGCTGATGCAAAGGAGATATTTCGCCTTGCTATGGGGAGGATTCGAGCTTTGGCCCACCGTCGTGGCTGATTGCAGTGATAGTGATGTATTGGTCTAGTTGTCTAGTCTTGTACGGCATAGTAGCGCCGATTTTTGGTAGGGATAGTTTCAGCTTGTAGTTCCCTGTTGCAGACTAGACAGATAGACAGCTTATTTCACTTTTGACTAGTTGTTATTCGGATGGTTGTACTTTTTATTTTTTTTTTAAAAAAATGTTGTTGTATGTCAGATATTGTACCGTTTGGTACCTGGTATATATTTATTTCCCTTTCAGTCATTTCAGTATCTCTACGACGCAATTCACTAGCGTGTTATATTGTATTTGCATATACTGCGTTCGATTAAAACCTGCCATGATATATAGAACTGTGGGATCCTAAATCCAATTATGCATCGATATTGTGAGGAGAAACCCTCTTAAATAGGTAAATAAACCTAATGTATATTGTCTAAATTTTCAGTAAAATGCCTCCGAGAAGGATTGTGACGCCCCCAAATCCGAGGTCAGAGATTCAGGTCGTCACATCACCATTCAACCATATCATACCTGTATTAACTTTACAACTCAACAATACATCCATCCAGACCTCAATCTTACGCACATACAAGTTAGAGCCTCAGAAACGATAATCAAAAGTAACACTAAATATTACAATTCATCTGTACCATCCAGAGTCTTACGCAATTCCACTTATACAACTACACTTGAAGACAGTCTTACTATTACAGTTGAAAACCTATTAGGCTACTCTGTAGTATTTATCAGGGACTAAATCATCTCCGGGTAATTCTTCTACTCCTCTTCTGCTGGTGCGGAGTTAATCGGCCAAATTCTTCCCTTTCTGAAAAGTTTTTTATAAAGCAAGAATGAGCTACATAATGCTCAGCAAGTTCACCATTTTGGAAAATAATAAAGTGGTTTATTTTGAAAACGTTCCCAACTGTATGGGTGTATATCTCAGATTACAAAACATAACTCGACAATATATATGCCCGAGTTTGTATAAAACATTTATACTCACTAAGGAGCTTTAAGAATAACATATGAATCCTTTACAAGGTTCTCATTTCAATATATCTCAAGTTTGAATATATATGTATATAAGCATATCATTTTCGGCAAAACACTCTACGGTTATCATACTGTACAGGGAATACGTTATTGCAAAACCTCTTTCCTTCCATTAGCTTAGGAGGTTTCTCATTCAAAAACATTTCATTCTTTTGAAATAATTGCAAGAGTGCACTAACACGTACCAATCTTTATAGAAAATCTTGCAGTTCTAGATACTGCACAATATCAATATTTTCTCATCAAAAACCACACTATCGGCAACTTGGCACTTAGGCCCAAGAAGCAGTGTTTGAGTATTTTTCCAAAGTGGAGGATGGGACTGGAAGAAAACATGAAAACCTGACAAGGATTGACGATGATCAGTCGCCACATCCAAGTCCAATAATCCGCGGGTCTTCTCTACCGGTAGAAGGATAGAAACTACATCCGTAACTATCCTCGGGTGAAAACTACATCCGTAATCACCCTCGATGAAAACTACATCCGTAATCATCCTTCGGCAACACCTGGGCCGGAATAATAATTGATGGACCGCCTGGCTCACGGCCGCTTACACATCCCGGGAATCGTTCGTCAACGATTCCCACACCTGCCAGAGTCCCCTTTTTCTTTTCTTTTCAAAATCATTTTGATAGAAAACTTGAGTAGTTGAAGTTCGACCTCAGTCGTTCGATAATTCTTGAAAAACGTACAAGAAGCAAATGCTGACCGGGGGTTTTCGAAAAATGTTTTGGGTCCGAAAGAGTTCAAGTTTGAAAACGCTGAAGGTATCTTGGATTAGTTTTGTCTTTAAAATAATGAACGGTAATTAATAAATAATATTTTTAGATTTAATATATAAACAATTAGTAAAATAATTATTTAATTAAAATAAGCTTTCAATCCAAGATAGATATTTTTTGAGTATTTTTAACAACGTAAAAATAATAAATACGTAAGTATACGATACTTCCCGAATGACCTTTCGGGTTTTTGTAATTTAATCATGATACAATAATATACCGCTCCCCGGTCAATAGTATATTTGGACCGCTACGACCTCTATTGCTAGAGTCGTTGTCCGAAGAAACATTTTCATTCTAAGTTCAAGGGTGTACAAACACATATGCATATATCTCAAACTTCAACATAATCTCATAAAGCATACGCATATAATACGTTCGGAACTACAAACACAACAGTGAAAAATCCTTATATATAAGTTTTGAAAAGTAAACTTGCATGGGTAGAATCAAGAATATAATCTTTTGAAATTAAATACTTAGGGTTGGAAAACTTGCCTTGGTTGGGTTGGGGTGGTCGAGCGTGCGAATTCGAACGATCTATACATAAGCAATAATCGTTCGTTAGTACCTTAACAATTTCTTTCTAATTACGGGGTTTTAAGGGGATACGAGATTAACCTAACGACTTCGTCTTATGACTCCCTAGCCTCACTATAGGTCCATGACATCACTCGTTTACGCTCGTCACTTACTCGACTTAATTTAGTTACCACGTTTGAACCATAACCATTACTCCTAGAATTATGCTCCACTAACGACTTTTTCCCTTGCGCGAAATTTACTCTAGCATTTTTATAAAATTCAAAAATTCGTATTTTAATCCAATTCTTTTTGGGTAGCCTTCACCACTGTATTTCCTAGCTTCTCTAATTTTTCCATGATCCCAAATATTTTTTATGGTGTTTAAACAAGGTTCACAAGGGGGTCACTTTATGCAGTCCATAGTCCAGAAACAACATTCACTCCTCCGGCCATAACTAAAAATCCACACATCACCTAGCTATGAATCTTACATATCCAGAAACTACATTCAATTATCTTTCCAACAATATAAGGTAGGACATCAGGGGACATCATTTGGGTGTTCAAAATCGTGCTACAACACAGATCAAAGTTCCTGGACAAAATCAGCAAGCTCAATTCACTTAGATCAACCATTTTTCATGCTTCCATAACATAAACACCACTTAAAACACTTAGATCATGACTCATAACACTCATGGAGATATATATGTTCACCATAGTCATAAAATTCACCATCTCAACATCAAAACCCAAGATCCATGTTATCCAATACATATACATTCAAGATAACCCCTAAAATGCATGGATCTACTACCATACTACATGAACAACACATAACCAAGGGTGGTTTGAGATTTCATACCTTCTTGAGCTCCTAGAGACCTTGAACAATCTTTATACAACTTAAAAACACCTTAGATGGCCTCCTACAACACTCACAATGCAAGATCTAAAAGATAGCAAACTTATGTTAACATTTCTCTAAACTTCCAACAATTATAACTCAAGAACCAATGGATGGAAGGCTTTGAAATTGATACCATACCTCTACTATGATGCAAGGAAGCCCTAGGAAGGTTGTAGATGGAGAAATCTTGGAGAGAAAATCTCTCCCTCTCTCCCAAGGTGGTTCGGCCGAGAGCTTTTCAAAGGGGGGGGGGGAGTGTCTTTGCTTTGTTTTGTTTTGGAATGGTAAAAAAAAGAAATGCTAGAATGACTTGTATTATTAAGGAGTAGTCACATGTTGCCAAGCTAGCCTAGGTTGCATCCATGCCCTATTGTCCCCTAAGTACATCACCCATCATGCTAGTCACTATTCACTTTTGCTTTTATGTTTTCTAGTTCCTTTTTCTAACTATCTAGTTACATGGCACTTGCATGTAATTCCTTCCCTTGTAATATTATTCTCCCACCAATGCTTGTTATTTAATCCTTAATTCGTATCGTATCTTAATTAATCTCTCGTAATAATATTTTGTCGCGTAGAGATTTCCCTTATAATTCCTTAAGTACTAATTGTGTAAATTCCTCTAATGTCCATAATTCCTTGTCATAATCCTTAATAAATCTTTTAACACTCTAATCATTCTCAAATCCCAACTTTTATAAATCTCACTAACAATACGACTCTTGCCTTCACAATCTCCCTTTTTATCTTACATAGTGAATACAACAACACAGTTTCTCAGACAATCAATTATATTAATCAACAGGGATGACCAGAAAGGTTCCACATTGACATTGCCACAAGATATTAAATAAAATAAAATATTACCAAAAATTAGGGTTCTTACAGCCTCCCCTCCTTAAAAGGATTCCGTCCCGGAATCAGGTTGAAAACAGTTGGGGGTGCTTTTCACGCATTGCGCTTTCTAGTTCCCATGTTGATTCTTCGACATTCTGGTTCCTCCACAAGACTCTCACTAGTTTGACAACCTTGTTCCTCAGCACCTGTTCCTTTCTATCCATGATTTCTACGGGTTGCTCCACATATGTTAAGTCTGGTTGTAGGTCCACTTGGTCGTACTCTATCACATGCCGATGATCGGTGTGGTAGGGTCGTAACATAGACACATGAAACGCATTATGAATTTGCTGCAAGCTTGGGGGGCAAGGCTACTCGTAGGCTAACTTCCCAATACGCCTCAAAATCTCAAAAGGTCCAATAACCTCAGACTTAGCTTCCCTTTCTTACCAAACCGCCTCAATCCTTCTCAGGGGGATACCTTTAGCATCACGAAGTCTCCCACCTCATACTCCTTTGATATCTCATAAAATTTGACCATTCGAAATAATGGGTTTTGCAAAAACTAAGGACTTTTACATATACTCGTCTGCACCGTAAAGGCGTAATATCAATTCGAAATCTTCATTTAATAATTCGTACATATCGTGATTGCAAAAATTTCTCATCCACCCATAAAATTAATTTTTCATCCAGGTTCGAATATTCATGAAAATTAGGGTTATTGCAGTCTCACCAACGCTTTAATGTTGCTTCTCAACGCATGCTCTCCTCGACCTGTATTCCTTATCGGTTGTTCTATGAATGAAAATTGTTATCCCACTACTTATACGTTACTCTTCTACCTTGTTCATAGTATCCGTGTTGAGTCCTTGTATCGTTGGGCCGTGAATACTTTGTGGTCGTGTTCTATAATCTGAGACAACGTCATTACGCACGGTATTCCTCATTTTCCTTGGCTTGATTAGCACGCATATGTTGCCTCCCGTCGGTCGTTACCACTTGCTGTGGATACTATATAGTCTTCGGTATACGTCGAACTAGTTCAGTTACTATATCCCTCGTTCATTGACTTCTTCGTAACGCAAGAAAAGCGAAACTTCTTCTCTCGTAGTACGCTTTACAAGAGACGTCCTTACGTCCACATGGTGCCGATCGTGATAACAACATTCGTTTCATGGAGAAGTTTTTATTCTCGACTGCCCCGTGAAATCTGAGGCACGACACTAATTATAAATTCGAACGTCTGGACAATTCTTCTTCCCTGTCCGTCAGCCACAGATCAAATTAGTACATACGCCCAATCTCTTTATTAATTATACTTGAAAGCACCTTCAATATTCGAAGTCTAACCTTAAGTCTCTATCTGACGTAATCACTGCAGAAGTTTTATATTGCACCACCTTCTCTTCCGTATATAAATCGATAATCTTCTAAATGGAAAGTCTCTCGTAGGTAAATCACTTGGTCCAGCAATTATAAATTAACTAGGGCCATCTCTTGGCTCGGTCTTCGGCGACCTACTCATGAAATTCATTATAATTCTGCCCACGTCCAAGATTTTCTACGGGCGGAATTGATCCACTAGATCCCTATCATTCTGCTTTTGACATGTCGCGTTTGTACTTAATAGTTTGCCAATACCATTTTCCACCTCCATTTGCCAAACATTCTCTTAATTCTCTATACATCTTTGTCCTTCCCCATAATTTACTCACTTTCCTCTAACATTAATCTTTATTGTATATACTCTATTTTCTTGGTCAATACTGACCGAATTCCAATTTCGAATAATCCCTTCTATAGGTATCGGTCACCACACTGGCCTTTCCTGGGAAATAACAAATTTCTCCATTATACTCCCTGCTCCCTTTCGTCACCTTCTATTTCTTATGTTTAGTTCTAATATGAAGATATACTTATGGCACTTGTGGAAAACTTTCACACTTTTCTCATAAAGTTAACGTCTCAGTTTTATGCGTGAACTTTATCATGACTAATCCCCGACTCACGGTTAGTATATCCTATCCCGCAACCTTTATGTTGTTTAGAAGTATAGGCTATCATCCCTTTTCTACTGCATCAGCACCCTCTTAAACTCTTGAAAGACGCATCATCGTGACTCTTAAAGTCCTCTTTTTTATCATCAAGTATAGCTAACAACGAGGTTGTTGCTAATATCTCATTTCATTCCAAAACTTTGTTCATTAATCCATAAAGGCTTCTAACTCATTAGTCAATCCACATGATACTACCAGAATTTATAATGTTTACATTAATGCGAAATGCCGACTTTGGTGCAGTACAGAGGTCGATCTGGAGTTGGTGAAACCTTCTCTTTAACCTTATCTTTGAAAAACAACTACGCACTTTAACTAGTCAACAATTCCTCCATTTCCGATAAGGGTTTCAGTTCTCGATGGTATAGGTAAGATGTCATGCGCTCGTCCTCTTTCACAACTGGCGCCAATCAGCCTGAGGCCTGTATGCTGCTGTGATTCCCAATAAACTTGATTAGGTGGTAATCTCGAAGGATCATTGGGATATACCCATGCATCCATTTGCTATTAAGGGCCTTTTAAACATTATGTCTCGCTATGTGCATCACTCCCTTTTAGCTAAGTAAAGCTTCACATTCTTGCCACGATATTTCTTCCTTTCTTGTCCATCTCACTTCCATGTTAGTTTCCTCTAAGGATATGTCTTACATCACAATCGATTTGAATTTCTTGGATCAGGAAAAGGCTTGGTAACTCCAGAATTCATTACTATAACATCCTGACAACGGTTGGTAGGAACGTACTCCCAACCACCTCATCATTTCCTATAACTTTCCTCACACTAATATTAAAGGTCTTGTGGTATGCCCCGACATGTTATCCTACTTTAAATAATCACTCGGCATAACGCTCTGGCTGCACAATTACAACATTTGGTTTCTGATCTCAAATTGGTGCAACGGTTCACAATTGTACCTCCCGTTCACCTTAGAGTAATCGCTTTTGAAAGGAATGGTTTCAAAATAACAAGGTCCAATAGATAATTTCAATAAGAATTCCACATTGGATGTTCCAAGAATGTTGATGGTTCCAAATACTAGGAGTCTCGATTTTTTCGGAGATGTAAGGATGGACAAAAGAATACAACAAGGTTTATTCCTTCATGTCCTAATAATCTTGTAATGTGATATCATAGAGAATGTTGCACGAGGGCAATGATTGTTGGATACAAAATTCATAAAGACGGTCTTTATACAATTCTTACATCTGGTTAATACTTTTCCTCTTGAAAAATAAGAGGAAATCTAAAGTCGCATTGATGAAGGTCAGCCAATAGAAAGAAATTCTACTCCATGACAATTAAAGATTGAAGTAGTTTGTCATTCAAGTAATCAATGGTTTCAATGAATTCTCGTTGTATGAATGAAAGAATAAAATATTCAAGTGATATAAAGTCTGATACGAAGATGGGTAAAAGTTCAAGTCGAGTGGGCGACCTCACTAGGTCTCAATCAAGTTATTCGTCAAAACTTTCATCATCATACTTTACCACATGCAAAATGCATTGCGGAATGAATTAAATTGGGAGTTGGACCAGTGGAACAATAACTAGTCCTTTTCAAGAAACACTAGAAACTAGCGAGACAAAATTTGCTAATTCACCCGTTTGAGAAATCACCACCAGCTAGGACAATTAGCTAGGTGTTCTTCACAACATTACAATTTTGAGTAGTTAGAACAATCAACTAGTCATTCATATTGACATAACGACTAGCCAGTTTCAATTGGATAGAACGGAATTTCAACATCGTAGCCATTGAAGAAACTTTAGGCCACTCGGACAACGAATGGAAATAAGAAGTTATTAAGTTTGAAAAAAAAAGAAAACTATAAAATCTGAAGAGAATGTTCTAGGTATCGGAACAATCGATAACCTCTCATCAAATATTACTTATCAGTGAAACGGTCCACCCAAGGGTGCCGCCGTACACATGCTTTATCAGATCCGACAATAGAATTAAATTCGGAATACCAATATCAGAATGATATCCTTACTATGATTTCAACGTAAGACGCACAATCTCATTTTGAATAGGAGAAAGGACTCATGAGGAATATCTGGATGTTAGATCATCCCTGTTCTCAACAAGTGGATAAATATTTATGGGCTCGACTGAAGAATGCAAGTATGAAAGAAGTAGTCAAATATCAATATTCGTTTAGGAATATTCATTGATTAATTAAGGAAACGATTGTTGAACATTCCTTGGATAATTGAAAGGAAGTGTAAATAGTCCTGAGCAGAACGAAATAATTATAAACTTCAAATAGAATACTCGGGGGTCAAATAAGATACTTTGGATGAGTCCCGGTTTAGAGAAAGTATATCACTGGTGGTTATTCCACAAGTTTGAAGTAGAAAGCTAGAAGGATTACCTGATATAAACTAATCGAGGTAACGTGGTTAGTGAACAGTTTAAAATAAAGTAGTGCTCCAGCCGGTAGTTACCAAAATAAGTTAATAACCACTCGTGCATCTCACTATCACCACTATAAGGGTAACTCCATCTCTTCATCTTCGTAATTCAAGACACCAACTAGTACGTCTCTCAATCATCATCTTAAAGTCATTTATCGAGTTAGGGTTTCACAATATATCTGTCATTCCCGTGCTTTATCTTGAAGGCCAAGCTTCACATCATTCCGGGGACACCTGCTAAGTCCATAGGGTCCTACTTCATGCCTTCCGACATGAATCACAAGTGGCCAGTTCCCCCTGGGAACAGATCAAAGAGATCTCTCAGGGATCTCAATGCAGTCCATAGGTTCAGTGGCGGTGTGTGTGCACGTGAACATACGTTACCAGCAATATATAGGTTTACAAGTATATATGCGTAGTCTCTGCTAAAATTTCTATCAAATAATTCCAGTATGGACTCACTGGTCTCTTCCTTTGGTAGACTCTGAGATCACTGTATCGCTCGTTGCAACCATATTCAACTTCACTAGAGTCGCTTTGTTAATTCTGCTTGTTTGTTTTCTAAGTTGAACTACTATGCTCTAGCGTCCGAATCATGCGTGGAATTATCTAGCACGCTCGTCTTATGATAACATTCTCGTATAACACATGTAAAATTCGCCATCAAGGGTAATGGAATCCACAACGACATAGTGACCATCCTTCAAGGAAACCCGTTACTTATCGAAAATCGGATCTTATAACCAAAGTAAAAGACTTTCATTAATCCAAGTACTAAGTACTCCTAATTATGTAGGGAAGTCCAAACTTCTTGATTCTTAAAATGCCGCCTCCTACACTGTGGAGGAATATGGGCCACAAAATTTATGCCAGCCTAGTCATCTGATCATATTTGCAATATCGCCTCTACCTCAGCTGCTCTCGAGATTTCGCTCTGCTTCCTATGTCATTACCTATGATAGGTCATGTACGACTCTCAAATCTCCATTCATCATTCTGCAGGTCTCTAGGGATTCCATCGACCCTAGTATAATACCTTCAGTAACACTCCAGTCCATTCTACTCACCGGTACCTCTTCCGGTAGTCCAATCATAAGTTTACTACGATCTCTTATGTCATTCCCCTACTTAGACTTAGCTCTCAACACTCTCGTTTCTGAGTACTGTAACTTATCTCTCTGATACCATTTCTGTGACGCCCCCAAATCCGAGGTCAGAGATTCAGGTCGTCACATCACCATTCAACCATATCATACCTGTATTAACTTTACAACTCAACAATACATCCATCCAGACCTCAATCTTACGCACATACAAGTTAGAGCCTCAGAAACGATAATCAAAAGTAACACTAAATATTACAATTCATCTGTACCATCCAGAGTCTTACGCAATTCCACTTATACAACTACACTTGAAGACAGTCTTACTATTACAGTTGAAAACCTATTAGGCTACTCTGTAGTATTTATCAGGGACTAAATCATCTCCGGGTAATTCTTCTAATCCTCTTCTGCTGGTGCGGAGTTAATCGGCCAAATTCTTCCCTTTCTGAAAAGTTTTTTATAAAGCAAGAATGAGCTACATAATGCTCAGCAAGTTCACCATTTTGGAAAATAATAAAGTGGTTTATTTTGAAAACGTTCCCAACTGTATGGGTGTATATCTCAGATTACAAAACATAACTCGACAATATATATGCCCGAGTTTGTATAAAACATTTATACTCACTAAGGAGCTTTAAGAATAACATATGAATCCTTTACAAGGTTCTCATTTCAATATATCTCAAGTTTGAATATATATGTATATAAGCATATCATTTTCGGCAAAACACTCTACGGTTATCATACTGTACAGGGAATACGTTATTGCAAAACCTCTTTCCTTCCATTAGCTTAGGAGGTTTCTCATTCAAAAACATTTCATTCTTTTGAAATAATTGCAAGAGTGCACTAACACGTACCAATCTTTATAGAAAATCTTGCAGTTCTAGATACTGCACAATATCAATATTTTCTCATCAAAAACCACACTATCGGCAACTTGGCACTTAGGCCCAAGAAGCAGTGTTTGAGTATTTTTCCAAAGTGGAGGATGGGACTGGAAGAAAACATGAAAACCTGACAAGGATTGACGATGATCAGTCGCCACATCCAAGTCCAATAATCCGCGGGTCTTCTCTACCGGTAGAAGGATAGAAACTACATCCGTAACTATCCTCGGGTGAAAACTACATCCGTAATCACCCTCGATGAAAACTACATCCGTAATCATCCTTCGGCAACACCTGGGCCGGAATAATAATTGATGGACCGCCTGGCTCACGGCCGCTTACACATCCCGGGAATCGTTCGTCAACGATTCCCACACCTGCCAGAGTCCCCTTTTTCTTTTCTTTTCAAAATCATTTTGATAGAAAACTTGAGTAGTTGAAGTTCGACCTCAGTCGTTCGATAATTCTTGAAAAACGTACAAGAAGCAAATGCTGACCGGGGGTTTTCGAAAAATGTTTTGGGTCCGAAAGAGTTCAAGTTTGAAAACGCTGAAGGTATCTTGGATTAGTTTTGTCTTTAAAATAATGAACGATAATTAATAAATAATATTTTTAGATTTAATATATAAACAATTAGTAAAATAATTATTTAATTAAAATAAGCTTTCAATCCAAGATAGATATTTTTTGAGTATTTTTAACAACGTAAAAATAATAAATACGTAAGTATACGATACTTCCCGAATGACCTTTCGGGTTTTTGTAATTTAATCATGATACAATAATATACCGCTCCCCGGTCAATAGTATATTTGGACCGCTACGACCTCTATTGCTAGAGTCGTTGTCCGAAGAAACATTTTCATTCTAAGTTCAAGGGTGTACAAACACATATGCATATATCTCAAACTTCAACATAATCTCATAAAGCATACGCATATAATACGTTCGGAACTACAAACACAACAGTGAAAAATCCTTATATATAAGTTTTGAAAAGTAAACTTGCATGGGTAGAATCAAGAATATAATCTTTTGAAATTAAATACTTAGGGTTGGAAAACTTGCCTTGGTTGGGTTGGGGTGGTCGAGCGTGCGAATTCGAACGATCTATACATAAGCAATAATCGTTCGTTAGTACCTTAACAATTTCTTTCTAATTACGGGGTTTTAAGGGGATACGAGATTAACCTAACGACTTCGTCTTATGACTCCCTAGCCTCACTATAGGTCCATGACATCACTCGTTTACGCTCGTCACTTACTCGACTTAATTTAGTTACCACGTTTGAACCATAACCATTACTCCTAGAATTATGCTCCACTAACGACTTTTTCCCTTGCGCGAAATTTACTCTAGCATTTTTATAAAATTCAAAAATTCGTATTTTAATCCAATTCTTTTTGGGTAGCCTTCACCACTGTATTTCCTAGCTTCTCTAATTTTTCCATGATCCCAAATATTTTTTATGGTGTTTAAACAAGGTTCACAAGGGGGTCACTTTATGCAGTCCATAGTCCAGAAACAACATTCACTCCTCCGGCCATAACTAAAAATCCACACATCACCTAGCTATGAATCTTACATATCCAGAAACTAAATTCAATTATCTTTCCAACAATATAAGGTAGGACATCAGGGGACATCATTTGGGTGTTCAAAATCGTGCTACAACACAGATCAAAGTTCCTGGACAAAATCAGCAAGCTCAATTCACTTAGATCAACCATTTTTCATGCTTCCATAACATAAACACCACTTAAAACACTTAGATCATGACTCATAACACTCATGGAGATATATATGTTCACCATAGTCATAAAATTCACCATCTCAACATCAAAACCCAAGATCCATGTTATCCAATACATATACATTCAAGATAACCCCTAAAATGCATGGATCTACTACCATACTACATGAACAACACATAACCAAGGGTGGTTTGAGATTTCATACCTTCTTGAGCTCCTAGAGACCTTGAACAATCTTTATACAACTTAAAAACACCTTAGATGGCCTCCTACAACACTCACAATGCAAGATCTAAAAGATAGCAAACTTATGTTAACATTTCTCTAAACTTCCAACAATTATAACTCAAGAACCAATGGATGGAAGGCTTTGAAATTGATACCATACCTCTACTATGATGCAAGGAAGCCCTAGGAAGGTTGTAGATGGAGAAATCTTGGAGAGAAAATCTCTCCCTCTCTCCCAAGGTGGTTCGGCCGAGAGCTTTTCAAAGGGGGGGGGGAGTGTCTTTGCTTTGTTTTGTTTTGGAATGGTAAAAAAAAGAAATGCTAGAATGACTTGTATTATTAAGGAGTAGTCACATGTTGCCAAGCTAGCCTAGGTTGCATCCATGCCCTATTGTCCCCTAAGTACATCACCCATCATGCTAGTCACTATTCACTTTTGCTTTTATGTTTTCTAGTTCCTTTTTCTAACTATCTAGTTACATGGCACTTGCATGTAATTCCTTCCCTTGTAATATTATTCTCCCACCAATGCTTGTTATTTAATCCTTAATTTGTATCGTATCTTAATTAATCTCTCGTAATAATATTTTGTCGCGTAGAGATTTCCCTTATAATTCCTTAAGTACTAATTGTGTAAATTCCTCTAATGTCCATAATTCCTTGTCATAATCCTTAATAAATCTTTTAACACTCTAATCATTCTCAAATCCCAACTTTTATAAATCTCACTAACAATACGACTCTTGCCTTCACAATCTCCCTTTTTATCTTACATAGTGAATACAACAACACAGTTTCTCAGACAATCAATTATATTAATCAACAGGGATGACCAGAAAGGTTCCACATTGACATTGCCACAAGATATTAAATAAAATAAAATATTACCAAAAATTAGGGTTCTTACAAGGATGGCTACTAGGGCTAACCCCCATGAGTCTACTGACCAAGAAAGTCACAATCAACCTGAGGAAAATTTTGAGTATAATGAAGAACAGGATCAGGATTACAATGAACAGGAGGATTCCCAGTATGGGATGGGGGATGAAACCTTTTATACTGCAGAGTTCGAAGAGGAAGTAGAAGAAGCGGAAACTGAAGTTGAACAGCATGGGGAGAACCAGGGCGGAAACCTCATGGGACAATTTATGGATCTGCTCAGGCAGAATTTGAACCAATATCCCCAACCACCCCAAGGAAACAATACCACTGTGGCCAATTCCTTTAGGGCCTTCAAGTCTCTCAAACCCCCAGAGTTTCTCGGATCGGCTGATCCTGTTGAGGCAAGGGCATGGATCAAGGAAATGGAGAAATCTTTTGAGATTTTAAGCATTGATGAGGCCCAGAAGACTGTCTTTGCCACCTACTTACTAAAGGGAGAGGCAAATTATTGGTGGGAGCTCAAGAAGAATATGGAGACAGATGCTATAGTAACCTGGGATAGGTTTAAACAGTTGTTTCTTGAGAAGTACTTTCCGAGGTTCATGAAAACCCAGATGGAGCTTAAGTTTCTAGAGCTAAAGCAGAATAACTTGTCAGTGGCTGACTATGAAGCCAAGTTTACTGAACTGTCAAGATTTGTATCGGAATTCGTGGACACTGAAGAAAAGAAAGCTAGCAGGTTTCAGCAAGGGCTGAAACAGTGGATTCAGAACAGAGTGGCAGTTTTAGAGATTACTGATTATGCCACCTTGGTGCAAAAGGCGACCATTGTGGAAGCAGGTAGTGATCAGGCACAGAGAGAAAGAGAGAAGGGGGGATTAAAGAGAAAGCATGCCAGTATGGGCGGAGGTTCCGCAGGAGGAAGACCCCCGAATAGGTTTAACCGAGGAGCAGTATCCCTACTGTAACACCCCCAAATCCGGGGTCAGGGATCTGGTTGTTACGGTCTCAATATCCATCCATAAAACCAACATAATTTAAACTACAACCTCGTGACCCAAAACAACAACATAAAACACACCCGTTATAGTCCCAGAGATGAAATCAGAGTAACCATCAATATTATTAATCATAAGTTTGAGTTCTTACAACCCAAAGAATTACAGTTTTACCGTTACATACTCTTTGCCATCCATTGGTATATGCCATATTATAAATACATTCGATGTTCAAATGCTAACCACTAGCCTACCAGAAGATGCATCCTCAACAATGGTAGCTATGACCTCAGCGATTAATCCTCTAACGGCTGACACCTGATAGAATATATTTTATATATATTTTAGATGATTTTATTCTCAGATTTATTGTGTTTTGCATTGATTTGGATATTTATTTAATAGATTTTATTGTTTTATTGTAGGAAATAATGAATTCATAACTTGGAAGGATTTGGAGCAAAAAGAGCTATTTTGGAGATAAAATAGGAGAAAATTCGTACTATTGGGCTACACGGGCTGCCTGCACTGTTTGGGCCATATCTTGAGTTCCAGAAGTCAGAATTTGACGATCTTACTGTCCACGCGAAGCTTGTGGAATTATCTTTAATTCAGAGGTGGTCCAGTAAGCAAAATCCAACTGGAAGAGCCCAGAAACAGAGGAGTAAATATAGTTACGAATTTTAATTAAGGAATCCTATTCAGTTATGGAATCTTACTTGTAATTTATTTAGAGTATTAAAATACTTTTATTGGGCAAGACTTTTATAGCCTATATAAACACATCTAGGGTATTATGTAAAGGAGGAAGAAGAAGGAGGTAATATTAGATCAGATAATATAGTTTAGAGTAGATTAGTATTATTAGTTGGAGATGTAGAGAAACACCATGACTCTTCTTTTGGGTGACAACATTGAAGTTTGAAGGTTTTGTTCTCTTAATCTTTTCTTTGTTCTTATTAGTTTAATTATGTTTTCTTGTTTTACTAGTTGTTTTACTTGTTTAATTATTAGCGAGTAGTTATTTCTAGGGCTTAAAGGGATGCCGTGTTTGCACTAATATTGGCATGATTTTCATAGTGGTTTGATTGGTTATGGTTAATTCTGATTGATATGTTTTAATCATTAATTTGTGTAATTGGCCAATATCATGGATTAATTATATGCAAATAGGGGTATGGATCGAGAGATTTACTTACTAGAGGCACACATACGATTAACAGAATTGAATTTGAGTGCGGAAGCATCATTGGATTTCTGAGAGCGTTAATTCCTGGAAGAGATTAACTTGACTCTAATTACCTGATTGATTGAATTACTAAAAGTGGTTAATTGTGTTGAATGTTTCGAGAGTGTTAATGCTTGAAAGAGATTAGCATACTCTAGTTATAGGATCACATTGATTGCTTTAGCTTAAGACCCAATTGTGTAAGCATGGTGGACCTGATTGCCCTAGGTTTTAAATAATTTGTTTATCATCTGTTTAATTAGTGTTAATCTTGTTTAATTAGTTAATTAATATTCTCCAATAATCGTTTGTCCCTGAAACAATTAGCGATAACTGAAAAGGAATTAGTAGAACCTGTCTCCTTGTGGATTCAACCCGCTTGCCATTTGTACTAGCAATAGACACCGTGCGCTTGCGGTTAGGTATAATTTGACACATCAAGTTTTTGGCGCCGCTGCCGGGGAGAAATCGAGTTTCTGTTGATTTTAATTTAGTTGTTTAGATTGTTTACATTATCTCGTTGGAACCTTTGTTCCAATTGAGGCAAATTTTACTACGTTTTCTTGGCTTTGTTGAGCGTCTACAGGTTTGCAATGGGTGAAGTTGATACTTTTGCACTCTTATCTTCCCTAGTAGAGGCACATACTCGAGAGATTGCCATGTCGAAGACTACAGAGCCCACTATGCGTCCAATGAGTATCAATGAGATGTCACAAATGGCCCCTAAAACTTACAACTTCTGTCAAATTTGCGGTGTGCAGGGTCACTTTGGTTTTGAATGCTCTTACAATGTCTATAATTCTCAGAGTGCTCAGTTGGGACAAATGAATTCTTTTGAAGAAGGATTTGGGTACAATCAGTATTCAAACACTTTTGATCAAGAATGTGTGAATCAACCAGATTTCTACTACCAGGACAATGGTGCTCAAAATTTTTCATATCATAATCAGCAACAGTTTGAGCAACAATATTATCAGTCATATGAGCAGCCGCCACAGCAAGAATATCAATATCCTCCTCTACAAGAAGATCTACATGTTTCTCAACCCAGCGTAGATGTGCAAGCTGATCAGACAAATGAGATGTGGGATATCTTGAATAAACTGCTAAAGAGTTCTGAAGAACAAGCCGAGGCGATCAAAGAATTAGAAACTCAAAGTTTGGCGATTGAATCTCAAATTGCACAGTTGGCTAACTCTTCTACTACAGGGCAGCTCGACTATTTACCATCATCATCTATCCGATCCGAAGAGAACCTGATTGCTATCAATCTCACAAGCAATCAGGAATATGATAGTTTCTCCATGTATGTTGATGATGAGGCCGTTGATAAAGAGAAGGAGCATGCCACCGATGACGAGATCAATGATGTTGCTGCTACCAAGGACAATGTGACTGATGATGAGGCTACAAAAGAAAGCAATACAGAGATGGTTGTTGTTTCTCTTCCACAACCTGTGTCTAAGCTACCATGTATTGATAAAATTGCTCTCGATCTAGCCTCTACTTACAAGGCTTCTTTGCTCAAGAACACTTATTTCAAGATTGATGTGATAACAAATATTGTCCAAGATGATATTTCTCAAATTCTGGTTGAGGATCCATACAAAGTGGCTCATACGTTTCAAGCTCGAGTAGAGGGAGAAGATGGAAGTGTCTTATTAGCCAATGATGTGATAAGCCAAGATGTCCGAATGACTCCAGTGAAAGTGAGGAGTGAAGAAAAGCCACCACCAGAACCTCCACCTTATGTCAAGGGAGTTCAATATTTTCGTGGTGTTGAATTTTATCGCTGTTTTCTCACAAAGTTTTCCAAAACTGCACAAGCACTCTCTCTATTGCTTATTAATGACATATTTTATTTTACTGATGCTTGTTTGGAGACTTTCTGCAGGATAAAGACAACCACTAACACTCTTGATACTTTTTGTGGTGACGAGTTTATGATCGAGAAAGTGGATATTACGCCTTTGCCAGAGCATTTTTTAGGAGGTCAAGCTATTGACGTTAAAGAAGCGCTTTGTGGGAGGCAACCCATGTGTTTCAATGATTAGGTATGTTTCCTACTATCCCTCCTATTTACTTTCATTCAATGCGGACATTGAATATTTTAAGTTTGGGGGTGGTTTGAGGGATTAGTAGTTGTTGTATTATGTGTTCATGTAGGATATCATGTTTGCATTTTAGTTGTAATTCATGCATGTTTGTTCGTATTATTATCATGTGAGTCCATAATAGTTGCATTTGCACCCATGCTTGATAGGAATTTTGTGTTGTTGACGCTTTTGATTGAGAAGTGACATGCTTTGTTCTTGTGCACACACTTACACTAGCAAGTTGAAGCTGGTAGACTTAATTGGATGTTGTAAGTGATTAGAATGACATGAATATGTGCAAGATGACTTGGTTTACATGCTTTGAGTACAAGTAGGTGCGTTAGAGAGTCTTGTTACTTGGGATTGATTATGTTTTGTCACACCAAGTGAGTTTTGAGCCTATATGCATATCTTTTGCATGATTTTTCGTTTGCTTGAGTGTCCACATGTTGTTTACATTGCTATCACTTACTTGAGATCTTTCTTGAAATGCATGACATTACTTGATGATGAGATGATAAAGGCACTTAGGTTTAACCTCGTGTTTCCCATATTTCCACACCTTTTAAACATGATCAATTAGTTAACCCGTTGAGCTTAATCCTATTCTTTCGTGACACACTACATTACTTGCCATTATCCTTTTTATTCTATTGGCCTTACCGTAATTTTGAACCTAAATTGTCAAAGGCTAGTATCGTGCTTAAGGGAGTAATAAGTTGTGCAAAAAAAGGGGGTTTTATTGATGATCATAATTTTTGGGGAATATATTTGGGGTTTAGTTGTTAGCTTGTTAGTCGAAGTTTGAAATCATATTTATGGGATCATTGTTCTTGCTATTATTTAGCTCTCTTGAAAAAAAAAGAAAAAAAAAAGAAAAAAATAAATATGAGAGCATACTTATCTTTTGTGATCCTACTTTGATTCGACTAGACAAGGTGTTTATTGGAAAATAATAAAAGTTCAAGTGTGGGGAAGTATTTATTGGTTTTAATAAGTATGGGAGTTGTTTTAATTTCATTGTTGGGTACTAGCTTTTGACGTTAACCTGTTTTAGCTTTACTTGACATACCTGGTCCCTAGCCCATGCTACAACCCGAATAAAGACCTTTTGATTGTCATCAGTGATGTATGTTGTGTTGAGAGTGAGATTGATTGCGAGTGTCAAGTTGTGTTTATGATTTTGTTGGAATTGAGTGATACACTTAACCTTGTTCTTGAGTGAATATTCGTTTTTGAGTGAAAGGTGAGTTATTACTTGTTTTGGCATAGGAGATCCCGGGTTTAGACTTAAAGATGTATTTCTTGTGGGCTTAGCATGATTACCAACAATTTTTACACTTGACATGAATTTTTATGACCTTCTGCATGTTGGTTGAGTAGACTACGTGAATACTTGCACTTTCGACACCAAGACATCGTATGTTTGCTTTGATTCTTAAGTTGATGTGGCATGAGAGGACTTGTGTGTGTGGTGTTGTGTTAGCATTGATCTTCTGCATGGTTAGATGAATTTTGTGGGTATATTCACTATAAACCCTCAAGAGACAACACTCGTCCTACTAGGGCTGCCTAGGGGTTTAACGGCTTGTTGCATATGCTCAATGCAATCGTGTCATCTACGAAAGTGATGTTTGTTAGGACTTAGTTTTTATTTCACTTATTTGCCCGAGGACGTGCAAATGCTAAGTGTGGGGATGTTTGATAGAATATATTTTATATATATTTTAGATGATTTTATTCTCATATTTATTATGTTTTGCATTGATTTGGATATTTATTTAATAGATTTTATTGTTTTATTGTAGGAAATAATGAATTCATAACTTGGAAGGATTTGGAGCAAAAAGAGCTATTTTGGAGATAAAATAGGAGAAAATTCGTATTATTGGGCTACACGGGCTGCCTGCACTGTTTGGGCCATATCTTGAGTTCCAGAAGTCAGAATTTGACGATCTTACTGTCCACGCGAAGCTTGTGGAATTATCTTTAATTCAGAGGTGGTCTAGTAAGCAAAATCCAACTGGAAGAGCCCAGAAACAGAGGAGTAAATATAGTTACGAATTTTAATTAAGGAATCCTATTCAGTTATGGAATCTTACTTGTAATTTATTTAGAGTATTAAAATACTTTTATTGGGCAAGACTTTTATAGCCTATATAAACACATCTAGGGTATTATGTAAAGGAGGAAGAAGAAGGAGGTAATATTAGATCAGATAATATAGTTTAGAGTAGATTAGTATTATTAGTTGGAGATGTAGAGAAACACCATGACTCTTCTTTTGGGTGACAACATTGAAGTTTGAAGGTTTTGTTCTCTTAATCTTTTCTTTGTTCTTATTAGTTTAATTATGTTTTCTTGTTTTACTAGTTGTTTTACTTGTTTAATTATTAGCGAGTAGTTATTTCTAGGGCTTAAAGGGAAGCCATGTTTGCATTAATATTGGCATGATTTTCATAGTGGTTTGATTGGTTATGGTTAATTCTGATTGATATGTTTTAATCATTAATTTGTGTAATTGGCCAATATCATGGATTAATTATATGCAAATAGGGGTACGGATCGAGAGATTTACTTACTAGAGGCACACATACGATTAGCAGAATTGAATTTGAGTGCGGAAGCATCATTGGATTTCTGAGAGCGTTAATTCTTGGAAGAGATTAACTTGACTCTAATTACCTAATTGATTGAATTACTAAAAGTGGTTAATTGTGTTGAATGTTTCGAGAGTGTTAATGCTTGAAAGAGATTAACATACTCTAGTTATAGGATCACATTGATTGCTTTAGCTTAAGAGCCAATTGTGTAAGCATGGTGGACCTGATTACCCTAGGTTTTAAATAATTTGTTTATCATCTGTTTAATTAGTGTTAATCTTGTTTAATTAGTTAATTAATATTCTCCAATAATCGTTTGTCCCTGAAACAATTAGCGATAACTGAAAAGGAATTAGTAGAACCTGTCTCCATGTGGATTCGACCCGCTTGCCATTTGTACTAGCAATAGACACCGTGCGCTTGCGGTTAGGTCTAATTTGACACATCAACACCTGCCTATGTTGGGTACGCCTTGCGCGGCCATCTGATCTAGCTGTTGTTGTGATACAAATAAATAAAGCAAGGGTGAGCAATAGCCCACCAAAAATATAATTGAACAGTGATAATGTATAACAGTCCAAAATATCTTTGAAACCATATGCCATGCATTAACGAACGTAGTACCAATATAAGGTATGAGATAAGTTACAAGGTAACTCAAAATGTAATTGTTCCGAAGAAATATCTGCTATGTCAAAGATAAGCAAGATATTATCAAATTTTCGTAATAGAGGAACTTGCAGGAAGAATATTGCAATTCCAGTTCAAACACTTTTCAAACCTGCCAACAATGATAATGTTGCAGAAAATTTCTCAATTTGGAGGATGAACTAATACGGGAGCATTGCCGCGCTAGATGCCCTGACGTTTACAATGCTCAGTCGTATGTCATGCATCTCATCAGTCGTTCTCTACATGTAGAAAGTAGTTCCGACGGATTTACTTGTCTACCGCCCTCTGGAACTCCTCAGCCAACGGTTGGGCTATTGCTGGACCGGCGCCTCTCGGCCACTTACGCGTCTCCTAGTTCAATGAACATCCATAACTCTGAAACATAAAGTTCGTCCCCCTTTCCCAAAGTATAGTACTTGTTGATAGGACTCCACAAAGTAGTCGTATCTAATTGGAAAGGAAAATATCACCAATATTTCCCAAGCCGATGCTTGTTAATGGATATAAACTTGTTCCATCAATCTTACCCCTCGAGCATTGAGGAGGTAACCAAAAAGATTCATATCGATGTTTGAAAGAATCAAGATGTGAGCGACAAGATAATTTAGCAAGTATAGGACCGGGCAGTCCAATAAATAACATCTTTCAAGTGAGGTCCCTTTATATATGTTTGGAAGTTGAGCGAGTATTTAAATCTTCTTTAAGAAAGATTTAAATGGAAATAAAGTTTGGGAACCTCCCCTTGATAAACAGAGTCATAAAATACTCCGAAATATTTTACACCATATCTGAAGCTGAAAGATAATCTTTGAATAATATGAAGTATTATAAAACGAACTTAAAAGAGTTTAAATAAATATTCCAAGAATATTTATTAAATCAATAATAATTAAGGAATATGATTAAATCATACTATTGCTCGTAAGTAATCCTCGAATAAATATATAGAATCATTTACTAAATAACTCTCTTCTTTAAATGAATATTCAATATAATATTCATTAATTAAATAAACTCAAATAAATATTTAAAATAATATTCACTAAATAAATCAAACCTTAAATGAATATTTGAAAATAATATTCATTTATTAAATAATATTCTAAATGAATAGCCAAATAATATTCTTTTCGTAATCAAAACTTTAAAGGAATATTCGAAGCAATATCCCTTAAGTAAATAGAACTTCAAATGAATATTTCAAAATAATATTCATCAAGTACATAAAATCTTAAATGAATATTCAAAATAATATTCATTTACTAAATAAATTCCAAATGAATATTTAATTGATATTCATTAAACAAAATAATATTCTAAATGAATATCTAAATAATATTCATTTAACAAATAATATTCTAAATAAATATCCAAATGATATTCATTTAGTAATCAAAACCTTAATATTCGAAACAATATTCCTTTAGTAATTAGAACTTCCAAAGAATACTTATAAAATAATATTTATCAATTACATAAAAATTAAATGAATATCCAAAAGTGATATTCATTTAATGAATAAAATTCCAATGAATATCAAAGTAATTATTCATTAATAATCAAACTCTAATGAATATTCAAAAATAATATTCATTTAATATTTCTCGACTGAAATGATACTCAAATAACATTTCTCGAAAGATTTCCAAGTATTTGATACTTTTATGGAAATATAAATAATGTTTAATAATAACATTCCTCAAAATGAATACTACTCTGTCGCTGGAATCCCTCCGGGTTTCCACGACTATCTATATAACACAAAATACCGACTCTCAGTCTCATATTTAAAGAATAAATAACATACGCCCTTTACTAAGGGTCCTAGCAAAACAATCCTGCTTATAACTGATAATCCATATCTAGTCTATAAGCCTATATCAATTCAGGGAACAAGTATTTCAATATACTTTGAAAACAAACATGCATGCTATGGCATATGTATAACAACAATTATATATATTATCACAACAACAGTTCCAAGGTATTGGAAACTTGCCTAGTAATCCTGTAGGGGTAGTGTGCCTCGTGTCAATCCAGTGATCTATAAATAGTCACAATAACCGAGGTCAATCACTTAACATTTCGAAGGTTAAGTATAACTTAACTTAAGTCATGTAAGTTTAGTCCAAAACACACCTCGAACCCATCCTTAATGTCGGATCTTTCGTATATCTTACTTAATCATTTATAACCTCGTTCTTTGCACCAATATGTGGTCTTGATAATTCTTAATAAGTTTCGTGTTTTAGTCGACTCAAAATTCCTCTTTTAATCTAGCCAAAATGGGTGGTCAAAATAGTACCTCTAGAGTTGACTTCCCCGAGAATTACTATTCCGTGACTCACACTCCAACACTTTTAATAAATCACCGGAAATGTATTTAATTAAGAAACCATTTCCAAAATCATCTTTGGTATTTGTAATATTTATCATAAAATTTCCAATCCGAAAACACGGGTCTAGATAGGTGAAATGTATTTTCGAAGTTCAGTCAACGGCGGATTTTCACTATTCACACCTCTTTTACTAAAACGTTCATAACTCGGTAACCGTTAACTCAAATGACGCACCGTTTTCGCGTACATACTCTAGAGAATGTCTATAAGGTGGCTAGCTCAAAATATGACTTTGTTCAGAAGATAAATTTTTCCAGATTTTACTAAAACAGGGCAGGAGCATTCGAATGAATAGTGTTATCTCTGAAAAGTGGTTTCTTCGCACTTAACCTCGATTCGAATATTTTTATAAAATCAGAAAACGATCCATTTTACTTGTGGTTTTCTCTCCCACCTTCCTTATGACCTCTAATATTTAATTACCTTGATTCGTCACTGACTTAGTCATGTTAAGGGATTCCAATTTCAGTTACGAACTTTTGATTACGGTTTCGAACCACTTTTACGAATTTAATCATAACTCCTAAACCGTAAGTCCGTTTCATGCGATCTTTATATCAAAACGAAGCTTATAACACAATCTAGCTTATCATGGCAAAAAGAGAAGCTAATCAGTGAGTTACATCTACTGCCAAGTTCGTGTTATTAAGGTTAACGAAATTTTGGCATTACGACGACTATAAATCGAATATTTACCAAATTCCAAACCTCCCAATAATCATGATATCTACTCCAAACAACATATACATGATTTATAACCATGAACTGAGGCCAAGCAATGCCTTTCCATTCATTTAAGCTATTTTTAACATTTATCAAAACCCAATCATAATCATGCTTATAATCATGCTTATAACTTACTAACAACAACACTAAACATAGATCACTCAAGAACATGCTTAAAACTCAAAGTCAACTAAGGGTTCATGAGGTTTATACCTTCCTTGGAGAGTGTTAAAGACCTTGCTAAGCCTTGTATAGTCCTTGTATCTCCTTAACCAAGCTTAGATCATCCAAGAAATCAAGAAAATCAAGATTTGTTCTTGAAAGTTACTATTCACCCTAGACTTTGAGGATTTTATTAAAAATGGAAAAAGTGGTGTTTGAGGCTAAGATTTCTGGGGTATCATTTTTATGAAATATAAGATCTACCATAAAATTTTGGAGACCAAACAAGGAGTGGAAGCTTGATTTTGTTCTTGGAATTTAGGAGGAAGTCGAATGGATGAGGAAGAGAGTGTTTGGTGTTCTTGGCTTGTTTGCTTGGTTGATTCTTGTGCTAAATGAATTATTTGGATAATATCTACCATAAAGCTACTTTATTAAAGTGATAGATCATGGATGATGCAATCAATAGACATGTGTTGCATTTTTGTGGTAATGAGATGAGATGGGACTAAGTACTTGGATGATCTCTTATTGTTCTAGTTAGTATTCTAACTAGCTTGGTTACTAGATATTTCCACTAGCACATGCATGCACCTTGATCCTCTTCTTGTTTCTTTTTCCGGTTATTGCTCCGCTTCATTGATCGTTCGGAGGAATAACTCAAGTACCTCTTGTTAGGGTTTTACCAGAAACCTTCTTAATATTTACACTACCATTTCTATCTTTCTTTATAATCCTCGAATTTAAATTCCTCAAATACTTTTCTTAAATCCTTAAATCCTTCACTTTCCAGGGGAAATCTCGGAGAAAATAAAAGTGCTATTTTTCAGAATCCGACAGCTTTTACATACACTTATTTTCCCTTCGGATCACTAATACGAACTCAGAATTTCATTCCGGGTACTTCTATATAGTGTCGTCTCATAATATTCCAATTTCCATCAAAAACACTATTCACAACTTATTCCCTTTTTAATCCTTGTATTTAGAAAAATATCCTTGTGCTTCCTCGAGCGTTCCTTAACTCTTTTACGGAACCTCCGGACTTATAACAGATATCGATCTGGATGACATGAGAATATCTATTCCTCTCTAGGAAACCCTATCTCAACTTTCTAGAAGATAGATTATTCTAATCTAAGTTGTCAACCCATTGTATTCTTCATGACATAATAACATTGGAATCTATACCCATTATATATTCAATCATTGAAACCAGTGTTACATTGTAGTCGTAACCACTATTCATTCTTACATCAATATATAATAAAAAGTTTTAATTCTACCCAAAAATCTGGGTTCTTACAGTCTCCCCTCCTTAAAAGGATTCCGTCCCGGAATCAGGTAGAAGACAATTGGGTACTTGTTGGTTATTTCGCTTTCAAATTCTCTGGTCGATCCTTACACATTCCAATCTTTCTAAAGCACATCGTACTGGTGTTACAATACACCCTTTATCCGTTCTGCCAATTCTTTGATACTTCGTACAACACATTATCCGGTATACGCTCTTGTCCGGTCTTTTACTATTAACCTTATTGGTACGTGTAGTGACTTCGGTATCACTATCGCGCTACAAATTCGGAGATAACCTTACTCGTACTACGTTCTTGATCGCTTTTACCTTCGCAATCTGGATCTATATATATTGAAGTGGAAAATTTATTGAGAGATCACTATGATCAGTGAACATTTGTTATATTGCATAGTTAGTACAGAAGGGGGCTAGCCTTTGGTACTTGACAAGCAATTAAACAATTAATGGCATTCCACTTAGACTTCTATCACACAGACAGATCGTCACATAGCAGTACCTCCCCTCCTTAAAGGGTTGTTCTCCTCAATTCAGAAGAATATGAATAAGTGAGAAGAAAAGAAAAGAATTTCAAGGATTTGTAGAAAAGTTTTCTTGATTGCAAAATATCATACTTGGAATTTACCCCTGAACTATAGAGGTTTGTCAAAGAAGAAAATAGTCATAATCGTAATAAATACTATTTTATCGTAATCTCGTGTTTCAACGCATTCTCGATGTTCTGTCCATCTTTCTATGGACCATCATATCCTAATCAGTATTTCAAATATCATGTCATTCCAAAATTTAAACCATCCGAAACAAACCTGGATGATTTCTCTAACTTAGATTCCATTCCGACCCTTCCACAGTCGTTAACATCTAATTCCGTAGAAAATTACCACTACATTAATGTGGTCCATGGATAAATCGTCATCGTTTATCATTTACGTAGGGCTTTAATAGCTAGACATAAGGGTTTCATGATTTATCAAATCACCACTCTCTTAGGAAGACAAAATAATCACTATTCCTTACCCAAAAGGAATACTTCCTGAACTTGATACAGATATCACATGAAGAAGATAGAATTACAGAAGAGCTTCAAGCGTTGCAGCTAGGATATGTTGAGGAGATTATTAATCGTATATCTCTAGTTGAAGACTGGAAGCTCAGCATTTTACTTATTCACTTTCCAAATCTCGTTAATCCTTAATACAGGGATACCTTTCAGCATCACGAATCTTTAACTTCCTGTACTCTATCTTGTTTGCGCAGAAATACACCAACATAAACTTGCTTGTCATTCATCATCATGCCATTTAGCTTATCAGTATTTGTACCATCTCTATTTCTGGTTATCTACTACCAATTCCTTGTTACTTAACCTCCCCCCTCTCTTTCCAAAGGAAAGGCGAGTCTCTTGGGGAATTTGGTCTGGCCTATCGTAGAGCCTTCAAGTGTCGGTAATGTGCTACCGGCAACATCAGGAATCGAATCTTTACTTAAACTATTCTTATAGTTGATCCTGGCACAATCATCAGACGGAATGTAACTTCCTCTACCACATTATGACCATCAAGGTCGTCCTTTACACTATCATTCTATCTCTTTAGTATGAGCATATATACTTACTCCCTTATACTTAAAGTGTCGGCCACCTCATTGGCCTTTCCTGAATATAATATTTTCTTGAAATCAATATTTTCTGGATCTATTCCAACTCAGGGTAGGAGCATCCTCCCTTGAACTCTGCTAGATGAGAGAAAACATATTCCAGTCTTTTTCCAAAAATCAATGCTTCCACCTTTCTGTGGGAACTTTATCACGGCTACTCCCAATCATATCTAGGATATTTCTTATCTCAGTCCTTTCTTATTTTAGGAAAATCTCAACCTTATTGGTTCAATCCATACTTTCTCATGGTTTTACACATGCTTCATCTGGCCTTATTGTTACTATGTCATACATTCCTTACCAAACTTCCCTTTTGAAGTTCGGAATATTACCTCTTCCCTTATAAGGTTTCTTAGGTCATCCTCATCATTCCTCCTATATCTTCTGGGTACAGGATATCTCAAAATATCAGTAGTCAGTCCTATAACAATCTTGTCTGTGTACTCTTCGAGACTCCTTTCAGCCAATCCTTAAAGGTTATTGATACCTTGTCAATTCAACTTATATCGTCTGATTTCACAATGTCTTTATTAGGGTTGATGCTATCCTTTGTGCATCCCCCAGGGTTCGTCTTAATCTCTGGACATTCTATCCTCAATTCTATTTTCAAGGAATACATACATCCTATACTTGGCAATTCAATCATAAATCCTTAATAAGGGTCTCTTTTCAATCATTCTCATCTTGATAACCTATAGGTAGCCTAATGCTAACCTCCTTTCAAACGAATGTCAGTCTATATAACCTTCCAAAAGTCAACATATGTCTATCTGTCTTTCTTACAGAACTTGGTAATGGTAGCAAGGATGTTCTGGAAGATATTGGTCGTGTTCAACGTGAATCCCTTAGCATATTTTGCTTTCCTTGAGGACACTAAGTTTCAGATAACATTTATGCATCACACTGCATTATCTCTGATAATCTTCATAACCTTCCTTGGTCATTATCCTTAATCCGAATACACCCATGGCATTTATAAAGTCCATCATCATGTATCTCAATTTATTTTATATCAAGTCCTCGCGGTTGGCGCTTGGTTAGAAGCTACCCCGCTTTGTCCTTACATTGCTGGTTTAGTCACTTGATAATCCTTAGTGACTTGGCCTCAACTGGCCATACTAAATTATGTGAGTTTAGGGGTCGGCTAATAGTATTACTTTTCTAGCAATTGCTGGCATAGTGCCTTCTACTTTGATACCTTTTGATCTTTTCAAAATTTTACTCCATATAAGTCTCAATCGACTTCTCGGTACCGCCTCCGGTCACCTTTCCTTTACTTTTATCTTTTCAACTGTTCTTATCAATTTCACGTGCCACAAAAGCTTAACACTTCTGGCATAACAACCTTTTTATTTAAGTCAATCCTAGAATTTCTCAGTCCGGCTCGTTTCTTAATTACATTTCCCTTTTTATCATCCAATCTCAACTTCATCAGTTTATCTCTAGAATCAATCGTAGTAATCGGGGTTTGACATATCAGTCCATATAGCGGCTACCTTACTCAATCCATCGGCTTTGCTTTGGTTTCCACCCTTTTTAGTGACATTCTTTGATAATCAGAAAGACAAGGTTTGCCAAAATTCTTTATTTCCTTTCCAGAATTTTGGAAAATTTTAGTCAATCTATCCACCCACTGGTGACACTGGGAAGGTCTATGTCGATACCCGAAGAATAGTTCTAGGGACATCCAAGCAGGTCGAACCGTAAGCAGTTATAATTATAGAATGATCGACATAAAGTCATAAGTTTAACTACTGGGAAGGGACCCAATATATATACATCCCCTAGAAGGGAAATCACAGTTTCAAACAGAAACATGCCACACCTCCCCGATACATATTTGTCCTAATAGTCGATACTACCGAATACCGGTCTGCCTAACAGCTAGTTTCAGAAGGAACACTACCGTCGGAGTTAGTCATTCCACAAAATTGGCACTACCAAGGCCATCCGAATCTAGTTAATCGTATTGTCCAAATATATTCGAAATTACCCTGCCGTGCTGCATAAGCACAGTGCCTAACCCTGCATGAGATGCACCATAAAATATTGCAAAATTCTCCTTCTTCCATTTAGGCGACGCCAGCGTTGGGTCGTCACCAATTTCATCTTTAGCTCCAGGAAAATTTTCTCACATTTATTTTGTCCATTCAAACTTTTAGTCTTACAAATAAGTCGGGTTACGGGACTGCAATCTTTGTAAAGTCCTAAACAAATCTTTGATAAAACCTTGTGAATCTTATGAAATTTCTCACCTTTGTTGGTGTGGTTGGCCTTACTCCATTTGAAACTGTCTTTAACTTGGCGGGGTCGACCAATACTACTCACTATTGATCATATGTCCTAATAACTGGACTTCATTTTGCCAAAACTCATACTTTGAGAACTTGGCCTACACCTGTTCTTTCAGGTTTCATATAAAACATTCTCAATTACATCTTAACCACTGATCGCCTTACTTGATCCATTTACGATTCAGTGTCGGAATAAACTTAAGGTAACTACCATAATCCATTCAAGGAAAAGAAAGAATTTAATATTCCTCTAAATCACATGTGATATGGGCTAAAAGTAAGCCCTAAAGACACATTTAATGTGGCATTAATTAGACCCGGAATGGTCCAAACGTGGGGCCCACCAGGTGGGCCCAAACCCTATTTACAATATTAATTTCGTAATTAATATTAGGGATAATAAACAGCTCAGCAATAAGTGTCAGATAAGAACATTATCTCTCCAAGGAGTAGCCTCCAAGGCATACACTCATACAAGGAAACAGACTCCTACAAGGAAGGGGTCTATAACTTTCCTCAAGATTGACTTGTCCGCCAAGTCACTCAACCCTACCCTAATTCTGAGGCTTCTCAGCCTATATAAAGGGTCAGACCCCTCAACTCAGAACTACGTTTTATTGGCTTGATTCTTTTAATACAGAGATACGTAGGCATTCTGTGAGGACCGCTTAAGTCTCGAACGCAGAAGCAGCCATTAAAGCACGAAGCTCACACACCCTAGCATTAAATACATCAAACCCTAGCCGCAATCTAACAACCTAGTTTTTATTCCACAACATTTGGCGCCGTCTGTGGGAAAAAGACATCAACCATGGTTCAAACACGAAGAACAGCACCAAGCACTACCGAGCCGATCGTTACCGAGGCTTTACCTCTAAGCTCTGCTCCGCCTGTTACTGAACAAATACCCCCAGCCACAGGGGTGATTACTCAAACTCAGGTTTCTCAACCTCTAGGGACGAATTCCCATGCTGAGGGGACGTTGCCTTTGGTCATCCATCTTGGTCAAGGAACCAGCGCCCTCCAGACGCTGGTTTCTCCTCTAGTTGATCCCAGTCGCCCACCACCAGGGGTACAGATCCATACTACGGATCTCCCCGTGAGTACTAACCCGATGTATGGCCTGCCTAACTACCTTCCTGGACCCAGTGGTCATGCCTTGCAGATCCGAGATCGAGAGTATCTTGACTACTCTGGCCCCTATACTGACGATTTGTTGTCTGAAGACGATGATCGAGACGAAGCCCCAAGGAGGCAACGCGCTAGTAAGGAACCTCTGAGGAGGAATCCAGCAAACTGTGATGGTTCTTTAACAATCGCAGAGAGAATTAAGGCTTATGAAGCCGAGATTCAGAAGCTGAAGGACGACCAAGCAAGGGAGCAAGAAAGACAGAACCCCAATCAGACTCGACCTCCTCCGACTTCAGGAGGGATTCCCTTCATAGATTTGGAAAGGTCTTCAAGGAGACGCCGAAGGGCTGAAGCCCCAACCAGAGAGACTACAAGGGTGGAACTCCCCAAGAGTAACCCCAAAGACTTGATGCCACAAGAATATCTCGATGATCCGACCCCTCCATTCACTGAGGAGGTGATGAACGCGCATATCTCCCGAAAGTTTAAGATGCCCACAATAAAAGCTTATGATGGAACGGGGGATCCCGCAACTCATGTGAGAACGTTTACGAGCGCATTGTTATTGCAGCCCGCTAACGATGCCCTTAAGTGTAGGGCGTTCCCCCAAACCCTGTCAGGCATGGCGTAACGTTGGTATAGCCGTCTACCTCCAAATTCAATTAGCTCTTTTAAGGAATTGAGTACCGCTTTTGTCAGTCAATTCATTAGCGGAAGAATTCATGAGAAAAGCTCTGCATCCCTTATGTATGTAGTACAGGGGAAGAACGAGAACCTGAGAGATTATCTCAAGCGATTCACTAAGGAGACCCTAAACATCACTGATTTGGAAAATAAGGTGGCTATGGTAGCCCTGCAGCATGGAACCACGGATCTCTTTTTTAAGAGGTCACTGGCAAAACATCCCCCTGAGAACATGGATGAGCTCCAACGAAGGGCTGATAAGTACATTAAGGCTGAGGATAGCATGAAGAAGGAAGCCACGTTGGGCAATGGAGGCAACGGGAACTCCAAGAAGCGAAAGCAAGACCAGGAGTATGATGACCAGGAATATGATGCTAGGGACAAGTATCCCCGAACTAGTGAGGACTCCGACTCTGCCCCTAAGAAGAGCCAAGGACCAAGGTTCACTGAGTATGCAAGGTTGAACACTCCCAGGAGTCGAATCCTATTGGACATTGAGAAGGATAAGGATTTCCGATGGCCGAAGCCACTCAGGGGTGATCCCACAAAGAGGAACAAAAATCAGTATTGCAGATTCCACAAGGATGTAGGGCATGACACTGATGATTGTAAGCAACTCAAAGATGAGATCGAGTTCTTGATCCGTAAAGGGAAGTTGGGCCACTTCACTAAGGGTGAAGATCGTGGTAATCAGAGAAGAGAGTATGATAGGAACGACGACGATCGGGATCGCACCCCACAGCCCCGAGGGCCAGTGATCAACATGATCTCAGGAGGCCCGACTGTGGCTGGGATGACTAGGAACTCTCGGAAGGCTTATGCCCGAGAAGTGATGCATATTGTCGGAGAGACACCAAAGCGTGCAAAAACCGAAGTAACAATCGAATTTGATGATTCAGACCTTGAAGGGGTGAAGTTCCCCCATGATGACCCGCTGGTCATAACACCCATGATTGGGAATTCAGAGGTAAAGCGAGTCTTGATAGACAATGGAGCTTCAGTGGACATTTTGTTCTATGATGCATTCGTGAAAATGTGATACAACGACTCTCAGTTGACCCTATCTAACATGCCTATATATGGATTCAGCGGAGTAGAGACTAAAGTTGAGGGAACTATTTTTTTGCCCGTCACCATCGGACAGAAGCCAACAGAGGCCACTCAGATGCTGAACTTTTTGGTTATCAAAGCGTCTTCCACCTACAATGCCATCCTCGGGAGGACTGGACTCCATGCTTTTAAGGCTGTGGCCTCAACCTATCACATGAAGATCAAGTTTCCAACCAGGAATGGTGTAGGTGAACAAAAAGGTGACCAGAAAATGGCTAGGAGCTGTTATGTAGCCGCGTTAAGGCCTGATGGAGTCGGGGGGCAGGTCCTTCCGATTGAAGACATGGACGTTTGTAGTGATAAGGAACATCAAGAAATCGAGGGGCAGGAGATTGTACCCCAAGCTGTAAGTGAACTTCAGAATAAGAATGAGGTGACCAGAAGGAGTAGTGAGTGCTCTATTTTATTGGAGCATCAAAAATAAAATCAAGTGGTGCAAGCCTAGTCTTGCAAAGCCCCGATGGGTTCAAATTATCCTAGTAGTTTTTAGCTTCATATTTTTAGAAGTAGAAATAAGGTTCGATGAAATAAGGTTCGATGAAACCATCGCAGAGCATGTTGCTCCGAGTAGGACAGTAGTATTCTATGTAAGGGTTGAACCCATCTCAAGTTATTAATGCAAGTTTGTTTTCCATTCATTGATTATGTGATTTTATTTATGTACCTAACACCTGATGTGTGTAAGTCAAAGATGACCAAGTACCGAAAATAAAAAAAAATACACGAATGGAAACAGACAAACGCATAAATAAAAACCCTGAAAGGTCGAGAGTTACTAAGAGTTTAAGTCCTTGAAGGACCCCGGATAAAAAACAAGAAGCAAAGATAGGTTTGAAAACCCTGAAATCAGAACTAAGATTCGAGACAAGCCGTGAAAGACATGAAGTCAAGTAAGGGATCCTAAAGACCTTTAGTTTGACATCAATCCAAAAGAAAGGTCGTGAATACTTGGTAGTTGACATATGAACACCAACGATGAACATGTAAACTTCAACCTCGAATCCTAGGATAAGGAACACGAGTTATTAGCCATGAAGGCCATGGGATAGCTATGAAGGCCAAACTTGAAGGGGTCATGAACCTCCAGATAAGATCCAATGGTTGAAACTTCAAGTCAAAGCTTGAAACCAATCTGAAATTTTGGACCCTCAATCCAGAATGCCAACATTGAAATATCTGAACAAGCATTGAGTGCCATCCTCATTCGAAAGGATAACAAGGTTCAGAAGCTTATCTACTATGTGAGCAAGATGTTACATGCAACTGAGTTAAATTATTCTCCCATTAAGAAGTGTGCTTTGGCATTGGTAACAGCCTCGAGGAAGCTACGATCGTACTTCCAGGCACATAAGATTGAAATCCTGACGGACCAGCAACTGAGAAACATATTGCATAACCCGAAGGCTAGCTAAGTGGGCGATAGAACTCAGATAATTTGATATCGCGTACAATCCTCGAATTGCAATTAAAGCACAGGTACTCGTTGACTTCTTAGTTGAATATACCATTGACAACCAAGAAGTCGGGGGGCAGGAAGGCACAACACCCCAGTAAGGGCAAGATGAGACACCCCAAGAGGGAGAGAACTTATAAAGTTTAGAAGAAACATTGGGTGCTCTATTTTGATAGGGCATCAAAAACAAAATCAAGTGGTGCTTGTATAGTCCTACAGAGCCCTGATGGTTTCGCGATTGAATGTGCCTTGAAGTTGAATATTTTTCGACAACCAATAACGAGGCAGAGTATAAAGCCTTGAAAGCCGGACTAGGCTCGTCTTTAGCCATGAGGGCCAAAAATCTTAAAGTCTATGGAGACTCAAGGCTGGTGATAGCCCAAGTGAGTAGAGCTCTAAAAGCCAAAGATGAAACGATGTTGAAATATCTGAAAATTGTAAAATCACAGTTGGTATGGTATGATTCGAGGAATACCAACTTGTATAACCGCCGATGCCTTGTCCAAATTCACCTCGTCTGAAATCGAGAATTACACTAGAAGTGTTTACTATCAGGTCTTGGAGACCCCACTATAGAACGCAAATTGTTGGCACCCATCGACGTTGGAAGTTGCTAGACAGACCCCCATCAAAGCTCATCTTGAGGCTGGTTGGCTCCTTGATAATGCCTTGATGGCCAACAATGCTGTCTGCCTCCAATCGAGCTTGTCGTCTGAGTTTAATGGCTCGAATCAAGAGTCGTTAGTCAAGTTGAAACCTAGAGTCAAGATAGAGTAGTGACAACTAGCCAAGGCACACCAGACTTGAAGTCAAGTGCTGAGTGGCAAAGGAACTTCTTGAATGATCAACCGAGAAGCAAGACCTCCACCATATGAAGCAAGGGGGGCAAGAACTAAGAAACAAGTAATTTGAATTCAAGGTTCACAAAACCTTTCAAGGCATGGCAAACACCTCCTATTGACCTGAAACCACGTGATTGGTGGTCCAGAACACCCCCAACTTGATAAATGTTTTGGTAGTTGATTAAGAACGCTTATCAGAAAAGCTAACAAGAAAGGTTAATACCTCAATTTGGAAATTGAAAAATGTACTTGGGATCCCGAGTCTCTGATCCAGAACATCGACGTGGAAGGCCAAGATTAGCCATGAAGGCCAAGATTAGCCATGAAGGCCAAAGTTAGCCATGAAGGCCAAGATTAGCCATGAAGGCCAAGATTAGCTATGAAGGCCAAACTTGAGGAGGTCGTCATTAATCTCAAATACATCCGAAACAACTATAAACCCAAGGTCTGAATTGACCCAAATTTGATTTGAGGCCCAATAAACTTTCAGTTGGATACTAGGTCTGTTAAGCATGAAAATCTAGGAAGTAAAGGCCCATTGTGAACTAGGCCCAAAAGAAGGAAACCCAAACAAGGTCCACCATTGAAAGCCCGTAGAAGGCCCAAGAAGCCAATGGCAAACAAAAATTATGCTCGAGGTCGGTGATTTTTGAAGTCGAAAATACATTATGATGAGCTCGTATGGGACGACCTTGGATCCCCATTTGAAGTCGCCAAGGCGTGACTCGAGATCGCAAAGCCCAGGTCGTAAATGAACTGGAAAACAATAAAAACCCTAACGACTTGAACCTTATTTGAGTTCTTAATTAGGTTGGGTTGAGGTCGAAAATATACTACGGCTAGGTTGTAAATTTGAGATCGAAAAAGAGCGGAAACTCGCGAAAAAGTCATGCGACTTGAAGCCAATTTGAGGTCGGTATCTCCTATAATTGAGATCGCGAACCTGAGCTCGAAAATGAACTAGAGAGAATAGAAATTTCTCGCGACCTCACTCCCAATTTGAGGTCGTTTCAACACCATCTGAGCTCGTCCATTCGAGGTCGGAAAAACACTGAAAATCCTGAAAAGAAGCCACGACTTGGCCTCCGTTTGAGTTCGTTTTTGAGCTCGAAAATGAACTAATTTCTGCTCGAAATTTCCAGGTCGAAAATGACTTAGAAAGTAAGAAAAATGGCTGCGACCTTGAGGCAGTTTGAGCTCGAATTTGAGCTCGGGTTTGCAAAATTTCGAGCCAAAACGATAATTTCTGAATAGTACTAGTCTTCATAAATAAAAAATTTCTCGACCCCAGCCAGGGGCTCTGCCCCTTGGACCCCGCCAGGGGCTACCGCCCCTTGGACCCCGCCCGGGGGCTGCCGCCCCCGGACCCCCGCTAGCACCGTTTAGTGCCGATTAAGCACCATTTAATGCCGATTAGCACATATTAGTGCCTGTTAGCGCCGATTATTGCCGATTAGCACCGTTTAGTGCCGGTATAGCACCGTTTAGCGCCGATTAGTGCCGTTTTATGCCATTCGACATTGTTTAACACTGTTTAAACATTGTTTAAGGCTGATTAGCGCTGTCTAGTGCCATTTAACACCGCTTAGTGTCGTTCAACATCGTCGTAAATTGCGTCGGTCGCTCCACGCTTTACATTAAGATGATAAGTTGAAAATACTCATGTAAGAGCAATAAACCCTGACCCAAGTCTCATGTAAGGCCGTTATAACTTCAAGGAAATCCTGATCAGTTTTCCTAGAAGTTGGGGGGCAAATGATATGGGCTAAAAGTAAGCCCTAAAGACACATTTAATGTGGCATTAATTAGACCCGGAATGGTCCAAACGTGGGGCCCACCAGGTGGGCCCAAACCCTATTTACAATATTAATTTCGTAATTAATATTAGGGATAATAAACAGCTCAGCAATAAGTGTCAGATAAGAACATTATCTCTACAAGGAGTAGCCTCCAAGGCATACACTCATACAAGGAAACAGACTCCTACAAGGAAGGGGTCTAGAACTTTCCTCAAGATTGACTTGTCCGCCAAGTCACTCAACCCTACCCTAATTCTGAGGCTTCTCAGCCTATATAAAGGGTCAGACCCCTCAACTCAGAACTACGTTTTATTGGCTTGATTCTTTTAATACAGAGATACGTAGGCATTCTGTGAGGACCGCTTAAGTCTCGAACGCAGAAGCAGCCATTAAAGCACGAAGCTCACACACCCTAGCATTAAATACATCAAACCCTAGCCGCAATCTAACTACCTAGTTTTTATTCCACAACAACATGCATCTAATGTTTCTGGTTCATCATTCCACTGAGTTAAAATAACCTTATACTTAATCTCTGACAATAGTCTTGCTTCGAGTTTATCATTGACTTACGGGTCTTTTCCTCTGGTAGGTTCCGAGATCATTTTCTCGCTTACTACCTCCTTATGTAACTTTATCCTTTCAGGCCATCACTTTCCACCATCTATACTTTCTAAGTTGATCTCTTCATAAAATGGACACCTTACTGAATAAAACCACCTTATTAATCTCAGCTTGGTTTCATAAATTATAACCTATGAAATCTGCCTTCTCAGGGCGAATTAATATTAACAATATTCAAGCTTAACCCATTATCAAATGATATGATACTTCTCGCCTCTATCTCAATTGCTCCTGGAGACTCTGCTCCCTGTCCTCTATCTTTGTCTTTGATAACCATGTACCACTCTATCTCTTTTCCCCTCAATCTAGAAGTCTCTAAGGATTCTTATCTAACCCAATATAAGATCTCAAGTAATTCCTCAAATCCATCTTACTTGCTGGTGCTTCATCTAGCAGTCCAGCTATAAATCCAATACGCATCTTTAGTTTTCTTAATAATATCTCAGTTCTTTACGCTCACTTCTCTGAACACTATACCTTAACCCTTATAGTCTCTCTGGCTGTAGCCCTCATTTCCTTAAGGGTAAACTCCTTATACTTATCAATATTCTCCTCCTCTGATGGAACCTCTTCCGGGTCCTCAGTAGAGTACTCTATCGAATCCACCATCCGATCTTCAGCATTAAAACAAGCATCATTGTGTTACTGCTCGTAATCCCCAAGGTCTGTCGCCTTACTAGTCGACACAAGAACGAGCTAAGTTACTATCATGATACTTTAGGGTTCCCATAAGGGTTTTATATGTCAATACTACATTATGTAGTCCGACTATGAACTTGGCAAGAGTTCTTATTATCTTAATGAATTTATTGTTTTAACGTCGCGTCATCTCTGGGATTTATAACGCTCTCTCTGATACCATTTCTGTAACACCCCCAAATCCGGGGTCAGGGATCTGGTTGTTACGGTCTCAATATCCATCCATAAAACCAACATAATTTAAACTACAACCTCGTGACCCAAAACAACAACATAAAACACACCCGTTATAGTCCCAGAGATGAAATCAGAGTAACCATCAATATTATTAATCATAAGTTTGAGTTCTTACAACCCAAAGAATTACAGTTTTACCGTTACATACTCTTTGCCATCCATTGGTATATGCCATATTATAAATACATTTGATGTTCAAATGCTAACCACTAGCCTACCAGAAGCTGCATCCTCAACAATGATAGCTATGACCTCAGCGGTTAATCCTCTAACGGTTGACACCTGCCTATGTTGGGTACGCCTTGCGCGGCCATCTGATCTAGCTGTTGTTGTGATATAAATAAATAAAGCAAGGGTGAGCAATAGCCCACCAAAAATATAATTGAACAGTAATAATGTATAACAGTCCAAAATATCTTTGAAACCATATGCCATGCATTAACGAACGTAGTACCAATATAAGGTATGAGATAAGTTACAAGGTAACTCAAAATGTAATTGTTCCGAAGAAATATCTGCTATGTCAAAGCTAAGCAAGATATTATCAAATTTTCGTAATAGAGGAACTTGCAGGAAGAATATTGCAATTCCAGTTCAAACACTTTTCAAACCTGCCAACAATGATAATGTTGCAGAAAATTTCTCAATTTGGAGGATGAACTAATACGGGAGCATTGCCGCGCCAGATGCCCTGACGTTTACGATGATCAGTCGTATGTCATGCATCTCATCAGTCGTTCTCTACATGTAGAAGGTAGCACCGACGGATTTACTTGTCTACCGCCCTCTGGAACTCTTTAGCTAACGGTTGGGCTATTGCTGGACCGGCGCCACTCGGCCACTTACGCGTCTCCTAGTTCAATGAACATCCATAACTCTGAAACATAAAGTTCGTCCCCCTTTCCCCAAGTATAGTACTTGTTGATAGGACTCCACAAAGTAGTCGTATCTAATTGGAAAGGAAAATATCACCAATATTTCCCAAGCCGATGCTTGTTAATGGATATAAACTTGTTCCATCAATCTTACCCCTCGAGCATTGAGGAGGTAACCAAAAAGATTCATATCGATGTTTGAAAGAATCAAGATGTGAGCGACAAGATAATTTAGCAAGTATAGGACCGGGCAGTCCAATAAATAACATCTTTCAAGTGAGGTCCCTTTATATATGTTTGGAAGTTGAGCGAGTATTTAAATCTTCTTTAAGATAGATTTAAATGGAAATAAAGTTTGGGAACCTCCCCCTGATAAACATAGTCATAAAATACTCCGAAATATTTTACACCATATCTGAAGGTGAAAGATAATCTTTGAATAATATGAAGTATTATAAAAAGAACTTAAAAGAGTTTAAATAAATATTCCAAGAATATTTATTAAATCAGTAATAATTAAGGAATATGACTAAATCATAATATTGCTCGTAAGTAATCCTCGAATAAATATATATAATCATTTATTAAATAACTCTCTTCTTTAAATGAATATTCAATATAATATTCATTAATTAAATAAACTCAAATAAATATTTAAAATAATATTCACTAAATAAATCAAACCTTAAATGAATATTTGAAAATAATATTCATTTATTAAATAATATTCTAAATGAATAGCCAAATAATATTTTTTCGTAATCAAAATTTTAAAGGAATATTCGAAGCAATATCCCTTAAGTAAATAGAACTTCAAATGAATATTTTAAAATAATATTCATCAAGTACATAAAATCTTAAATGAATATTCAAAATAATATTCATTTAATAAATAAATTCCAAATGAATATTTAATTGATATTCATTAAACAAAATAATATTCTAAATGAATATCCAAATAATATTCATTTAACAAATAATATTCTAAATGAATATCCAAATGATATTCATTTAGTAATCAAAACCTTAATATTCGAAACAATATTCCTTGAGTAATTAGAACTTCCAAATAATACTTATAAAATAATATTTATCAATTACATAAAACTTAAATGAATATCCGAAAGTGATATTCATTTAATGAATAAAATTCCAATGAATATCAAAGTAATTATTCATTAATAATCAAACTCTAATGAATATTCAAAAATAATATTCATTTAATATTTCTCGACTGAAATGATACTCAAATAACATTTCTCGAAAGATTTCCAAGTATTTGATACTTTTATGGAAATATAAATAATGTTTAATAATAACATTCCTCAAAATGAATACTACTCTGTCGCTGAAATCCCTCCGGGTTTCCACGACTATCTATATAACACAAAATACCGACTCTCGGTCTCATATTTAAAGAATAAATAACATACGCCCTTTACTAAGGGTCCTAGCAAAACAATCCTGCTTATAACTGATAATCCATATCTAGTCTATAAGCCTATATCAATTCAGGGAACAAGTATTCCAATATACTTTGAAAACAAACATGCATGCTATGGCATATGTATAACAACAATTATATATATTATCACAACAACAGTTCCAAGGTATTGGAAACTTGCCTGGTAATCCTGTATGGGTAGTGTGCCTCGTGTCAATCCAGTGATCTATAAATAGTCACAATAACCGAGGTCAATCACTTAACATTTCGAAGGTTAAGTATAACTTAACTTAAGTCATGTAAGTTTAGTCCAAAACACACCTCGAACCCATCCTTAATGTCGGATCTTTCGTATATCTTACTTAATCATTTATAACCTCGTTCTTTGCACCAATATGTGGTCTTGATAATTCTTAATAAGTTTCGTGTTTTAGTCGACTCAAAATTCCTCTTTTAATCTAGCCAAAATGGGTGGTCAAAATAGTACCTCTAGAGTTGACTTCCCCGAGAATTACTATTCCGTGACTCACACTCCAACACTTTTAATAAATCACCGGAAATGTATTTAATTAAGAAACCACTTCCAAAATTATCTTTGGTATTTTTAATATTTATCATAAAATTTCCAATCCGAAAACACGGGTCTAGATAGGTGAAATGTATTTTCGAAGTTCAGTCAACGGCGAATTTTCACTATTCACACCTCTTTTACTAAAACGTTCATAACTCGGTAACCGTTAACTCAAATGACGCACCGTTTTCGCGTACATACTCTAGAGAATGTCTATAAGGTGGCTAGCTCAAAATCTGACTTTGTTCAGAAGATAAATTTTTCCAGATTTTACTAAAACAGGGCAGGAGCATTCGAATGAATAGTGTTATCTCTGAAAAGTGGTTTCTTCGCACTTAACCTCGATTCGAACATTTTTATAAAATCGGAAAACGATCCATTTTACTTGTGGTTTTCTCTCACACCTTCCTTATGACCTCTAATATTTAATTACGATGATTCGTCACTGACTTAGTCATGTTAAGGGATTCCAATTTCAGTTACGAACTTTTGATTACGGTTTCGAACCACTTTTACGAATTTAATCATAACTCCTAAACCGTAAGTCTGTTTCATGCGATCTTTATATCAAAACGAAGCTTATAACACAATCTAGCTTATCGTGGCAAAAAGAGAAGCTAATCAGTGAGTTACATCTATTTCCAAGTTCGTGTTCTTAAGGTTAACGAAATTTCGGCATTACGACGGCTATAAATCGAATATTTACCAAATTCCAAACCTCCCAATAATCATGATATCTACTCCAAACAATATATACATGATTTATAACCATGAACTGAGGCCAAGCAATGCCTTTCCGTTCATCTAAGCTATTTTTAACATTTATCAAAACCCAATCATAATCATGCTTATAATCATGCTTATAACTTACTAACAACAACACTAAACATAGATCACTCAAGAACATGCTTAAAACTCAAAGTCAACTAAGGGTTCATGAGGTTTATACCTTCCTTGGAGAGTGTTAAAGACCTTGCTAAGCCTTGTATAGTCCTTGTATCTCCTTAACCAAGCTTAGATCATCCAAGAAATCAAGAAAACCAAGATTTGTTCTTGAAAGTTACTATTCACCCTAGACTTTGAGGATTTTATTGAAAATGGAAAAAGTGGTGTTTGAGGCTAAGATTTCTGGGGTATCATTTTTATGAAATATAAGATCTACCATAAAATTTTGGAGACCAAACAAGGAGTGGAAGCTTGATTTTGTTCTTGGAATTTAGGAGGAAGTCGAATGGATGAGGAAGAGAGTGTTTGGTGTTCTTGGCTTGTTTGCTTGGTTGATTCTTGTGCTAAATGAATTATTTGGATAATATCTACCATAAAGCTACTTTATTAAAATGCTAGATCATGGATGATGCAATCAAGAGACATGTGTTGCATTTTTGTGGTAATGAGATGAGATGGGACTAAGTACTTGGTTGATCTCTTATTGTTCTAGTTAGTATTCTAACTAGCTTGGTTACTAGATATTTCCACTAGCACATGCATGCACCTTGATCCTCTGCTTGTTTCTTTTTCCGGTTATTGCTCCGCTTCATTGATCGTTCGGAGGAATAACTCAAGTACCTCTTGTTAGGGTTTTACCAGAAACCTTCTTAATATTTGCACTACCATTTCTATCTTTCTTTATAATCCTCGAATTTAAATTCCTTAAATACTTTTCTTAAATCCTTCACTGTCCAGGGGAAATCTCGGAGAAAATAAAAGTGTTATTTTTCAGAATCCGACAGCTTTTACATACACTTATTTTCCCTTCGGATCACTAATACGAACTCAGAATTTCATTCCGGGTACTTCTATATAGTGTCGTCTCATAATATTCCAATTTCCATCAAAAACACTATTCACAACTTATTCCCTTTTTAATCCTTGTATTTAGAAAAATATCCTTGTGCTTCCTCGAGCGTTCCTTAACTCTTTTACGGAACCTCCGGACTTATAATAGATATCGATCTGGATGACATGAGAATATCTATTCCTCTCTAGGAAACCCTATCTCAACTTTCTAGAAGATAGATTATTCTAATCTAAGTTGTCAACCCATTGTATTCTTCATGACATAATAACATTGGAATCTATACCCATTATATATTCAATCATTGAAACCAGTGTTACATTGTAGTCGTAACCACTATTCATTCTTACATCAATATATAATAAAAAGTTTTAATTCTACCCAAAAATCTGGGTTCTTACACCTACCTGGGAGGAGTGTTGGGTTTAAACCATCTGTGAGTGCAACTGTGAGCCAGGGCGGCCAGCAGTTTGGAATGTCCCGTTCTCACCTTTCCAGACCTCCACTACCAGCATGCACAACTTGTGGGAAAAGGCACCCTGGAGTGTGCAATCAGAAGCAATCCGTCTGTTATAAGTGTGGACGAGTGGGTCACTACTCCAACAGGTGTACCGCGATTAATCCTACTGCTAGTAAGAGCAATACCTGTTTCCAGTGTGGACGTCCAGGGCACATGAGGAAGGACTGCCCAATGAACAAACCAGCGGCTTCAGGGGCAAGCAAGGCTGCCTCTAACCGACCACCAACTGCCAGAACTTTTAACATGACAGTACAAGATGCCGTGACGAACACGGATGTGATAGCAGGTACATTTTCCCTCAATTCAGTCAGTGCAAATGTTTTGTTTGATTCTGGAGCAACTAAGTCTTTTATATCTAGAGATTTTGCGCATAAATTGAAACTTAAAACTCAACCGCTAAGGGAGTCTTTGCAAGTAGAAATAGCTAATCAAGAAGTCATCCCGGTTAATCAGATCCACCCCGATTGCAAAATAGAAATAGGAGGACGATCCTTCTCTGTTGATTTGATCCCTTTTAAGTTAGGGGAATTCGATGTTATTCTGGGAATGGACTGGTTGTCTCGTAATAATGTGCAAATAGATTGTAAAGGGAAAAAGGTTAAGTTGAAAACCCCAGGGAAGAAGGAAATAGTGTTTAAAGGGCTACGACAGACCCAGACCATTCTGACCATGGCACAGACCAAGAGACTGCTACGAAAAAGGAATGAAGCTTATTTAGCTTACGTTATAGACACCCAGAAAGAGGCGCCCAAGATACAAGACATTCCAGTAGTCAACGAATTTGAAGACGTGTTTCCTCAAGATCTTCCCGGACTACCACCAGATAGAGTAATTGAGTTTGCTATCGAATTAGCCCCAGGGACGGCGCCAGTTTCCAAGGCCCCGTACCGATTGGCGCCAGTGGAAATTAAAGAGCTAGCCAAACAATTGCAGGAATTGTTGGATAAGGGTATGATAAGACCCAGTGTGTCGCCTTGGGGCGCACCAGTGTTGTTCGTCAAGAAAAAGGACGGGAGTATGAGGTTATGCATCGACTATCGAGAGTTGAACAAGCTAACCATCAAGAACAAGTACCCGTTACCCAGAATTGATGATTTGTTTGACCAGCTAAGAGGAGCTGTGTATTTCTCCAAGATTGACTTGAGAACCGGATATCACCAATTGAAGATTAAACCTGAAGATATCCCAAAGACTGCATTCCGTACAAGATATGGACACTATGAATTCTTGGTGATGTCTTTTGGATTAACCAATGCCCTAGCAGCTTTCATGGATTTAATGAATAGAGTGTTCAAGGAATATTTGGACCAGTTTGTTATAGTCTTTATTGATGATATTCTGATCTACTCAAAGACGGAGGAAGAACACGCTGAACATTTGAGGATAACCTTAGAGACGCTCCGAAAGGAGTGTTAGGAATAATTCATGAGTTGTGATGTTAAGAATAGAATTTTACTTATATTTCTTGTATATCCTGATTTTATAAAGGATTTAGCACTTTGTATAGGAAATATGTGTTAGACAGTTATCTGTAGGGTTTAGTCAGGAATGAACATTGTATCGGAGACTACATGTCAGGAACAAAGAGTAAATCCTGATGACGGTCTAATACTGATGATGATCAGATACTGATGCAAGATGAAATCCTGATATCAGTCGTGTTACTGATGATGTCATTATGGATGCTACAGAAACTGGCAAGTGCTATAAAACAGGATCTTTGTTTGAGGAACAAGCAAGAAGATATTATGAAGGGAAGAATTTTCTATTGATGGAAACTATCAACTGAAAGGCAGAACATTGTCATGTATAGATTATCTTTCTGTTATTAGTTGATAGGTAGCATTATAAATACTTTCTCTATGTCATTTTAAAGTGAGTTCGGAAAAAGTACGTGAGTTCGATTCGTATGTGTAGCTCTGTATAAGGTTTGTATTCGAGAGTTCGAAACAAATAGAGAGAGAGTTTTATTTTGTCAGCAGCTGCTAAAGGTATTGTACACCTTTGGTAGAGTTTGTATTTGATCTTATTAATACAAACATAGTTTGATTCATTCGTTTATTCTTGTTAATATAATCAAGCAAAAATCAGACACGATTATATAACTTGTATTCAACCCCCCCTTCTACAAGTTATTCGAGTTAACAATTGGTATCAGAGCAGGTTGATTTCGAATAATCATAAAGATCTGCAATCATGTCTGGTTACAAGGATGGGAATACTAAGATTCCTATGCTCAAGAGAAACGAATATACTCTATGGGAAGTAAAGATGTTGCATCATCTGGAAGCAACAGATCCTGATTATCTTGACAGAATCGGAGATGGACCTTTTGTTCCAACAAAGGTCGTTGGACAAGCAACTGTTGATGGTGTGGTTGTTCCAGAACATACAGCAGAGAAGCCAAAATCTGAATGGTCAGATAAGGACAAGGAGAATGTTCTTAAAGATGCTAAAGTGATAAACATATTATTCAATAGTCTTGATTCTCTTCTCACTAACTATGTTCTCTCTTGTAAAACTGCTAAAGATATATGAGACAATCTTAAGGTTCACTGTGAAGGAACTAAGCCTATTAGGAAGAATATGAGGACATTACTTATACAACAGTATGAGTACTTTGAATCCAAGTCTGGTGAGTCACTTACTGATACCTTTGATAGGTTTACAAAACTCATCAATGAGATGGCCATGCATGGTAAATATTATGACTTGGAGGATATGAATACAAAGTTCATGAAAGCTTTGCCTGATTTCTACAATGAGAAGATATCTGCGATTGAGGAAGCTAATGATCTGGATGAGATTTCATTAGAGGCAGTATATGGAAAATTTAGAGCTTATGAACTTGACAAGCAGCAGAAGAAGAGCAGGAGTGAAGGAAAGATGAAGACTATTGCACTTACTGCTTAATCTGAAGTAAAGAAGCTTCCTGAAGAACCGCATGAAGAGATTGCTGTAAAGAATTCAAGGAAGAAGAAAAGCAAAGAAAGTTCTGAGTCAGAGACTACTGATATGGACTCTGACAACAATGATTCTGAATCTGAGATGCAGGAACTCTTTGCTATGTTTGCTAAAGCCTTCAAGAAAGGAAGATTCAACAGGAGAAGATTTAGCAAAGGACCTTTTCAAAAGAAGGAGGAGAAGAAGAGTGACAAAGGCAAAGGTACAATTGTCAAGCTTGATAAGGCCAAGATCAAGTGTTTTAATTGCAGCGAGCTTGGACACTTTGCTAGTGAGTGTAAGAAACCTAGGAATTCAGGAAAGGGTAATGCACTTATGGTCACACAGAAGGATTGGGCTGATTCCAGTGATTCTGAAGATGAATTGGATTATGACAACGTTGCACTGATGGCAAATGTCTCAGATAAACCTGGATCTCCAAAGAAAACTTCTCCATCCTCTGTTAAGGTATCACTTCACTCTCTTGATTCATTTGATAACTTAAATTCTGATGAAATTAGATCTATCCATGCTGAGTTTAAGAATCTTATGACTAATTTTAGAATTCTTACTTGTGAAAGAGATGAACTTAAGGTTAAGAATGATAAATTAGTTGATAGAAATAATTTTCTTGAATCTGAATTAATTCAAATGGAAGAATACAAGTTAAGTTCTGATAAAGCTAAGCATGATTATAGTGTTATTCTTGAGGCTTATGACTATGTCAGAAAAGAACTAGAGGAAGAGAGAGATGTGATTAAGACCATTAACATTTCTGGTAAAAAGACACAAGAAATCATCGAAAATGGAATTCGTGGTAAGGTTAATGGTTTAGGTTTTGATAAGGCTAGACAAGAAGAAAAAGTAGCTATTGTCAATGATGATAGTAAAATAGAAGCTAGCACATCTAAATCTGAAGGTAAGAAAATTGTTTCTGAACCTAATCATGTTAAATTCAAAGGTACCCCTGTTGTACACAAAAGGATTAACAATAGTAATTCAGATGAGAAAGTGTTAGAGAAACCTAAGAATGTAAACATAGGGTTTCTGTCTAAGTCTCAGTTGAAACAGAGATTAGATGGTCTTTCAGAGTCTAGCAAGATCAAAAGAAATAGGAATGTAAAAGAAGGTATTAACAAAGAGAATAATTATAAGAATGTACCTGATGCACCTAGGAAAAAATGCTATAAGTGTGGAAATCATAATCACTTGGCCCTAGACTGCAATCAAAAACCTTCTTGGAAAACTGAGTCCAGATTCCCCAAGACTCAGAAAATTCAATACCAACCACAAAAAGCTTGTTATCATTGTGGTAGTTTACTTCATTCCATTTACATGTGTAGAGAATATCATGAACTGTATTATGACTATTATTCCTTGAAATCTGAAACTCCTAGTCACAAACAGTTTGTGAAATTAGAGTCTAAAGTTGACTCTACAACAGGTAAAGTAAAGACAAAATTCTCAAAGCCTGTTGTTTCTAAATCTAGTAAGAAAGGATCCAATCAAAGTTGGGTCCTAAAAAATTCTAACTAGTTACTTTTTGTTTGCAGGGCACAGGAAAGAAGCATTCAATTATCTTAGACAGTGGATGCTCTGGACATATGACTGGAAAGAAGTCCCTGCTTACAAAGTTTGAGAGGAAAGTTGGCCCAGTAATATCTTTTGGAGATGGCAACAAAGGAGAAACTCTGGGATATGGCTCAATTGTTTTGGGGAATGTCATCATAGAAAATGTAGCACTGGTTGAAGGCTTGAAACATACTCTTTTAAGCATAAGTCAACTGGGTGATAAAGGTTACAAATCAATCTTTGATAGAGAAGGATGCAAAATCCTGAATATGCAGAATGGAGACATTGTTCTAACTGGTCAAAGACATGGTAACATATATGAAGCCAGCTTAAGTGATACATCTAAAGGAATTGTTAGATGTCTCTACAGCAAAGCAACAAGTGATGAAAGCTGGAATTGGCACAAGAAGCTCTCACATCTTAATTTCAAGAAGCTTAATCAACTTGTTAAGCACAATCTGGTGAGAGGCCTACCTCAGGCAAATTATGTGCAAGATGGACTTTGTGATGCATGTCAGCTTGGAAAGCAGAGAAGAACCACTTTCAAGAGCAAGACTGAAAATTCAATTACTGAACCATTTCACATGCTACATCTTGATCTGTTTGGTCCAGTAAACATTATGTCTATCAGTAAGAAAAGATATGCTCTAGTGATAGTGGATGATTTCACAAGGTTTACATGGGTGTTCTTTCTACACAAGAAGGATGAAGCTCCTCAGCAAATCATTGAACTTATCAAGAATATTCATAATAACTCTGAGTACAAAGTCAAAGTACTTAGAAGTGACAATGGTACAGAATTCAAGAATTCTACAATGGAGGGGTTTTGTGCAGACAAAGGAATTACTCAACAGTTTTCTGCACCTGGTACACCTCAACAGAATGGTGTAGTGGAAAGAAAGAACAGGACTCTCATAGAGGCAGCAAGAACCATGCTTGCAGATGCAAAACTTCCAACCTACTTTTGGGCAGAAGCTATTAACACTGCATGTTTCACTCAAAACTGTACCTTGGTAACTAGTCATGAAAAAACTCCCTATGAGATGATCAAAGAAAAGAAACCAAGTGTGAAATATTTTCACATCTTTGGATGCAAATGCTATGTCCTAAAAGTTCATCCAGAACAACTTGGAAAATTTGAAGCCAAATCGGATGAAGCAATTTTTCTAGGATATTCAGCATCTAAGGCCTTCAAAGTTTATAATCTTAGAACTCACATTGTTATGGAATCAATTCATGTTGCATTTGATGATAAGAAATTTGGAATTCTTCAAACTGATGAAAGCCATGATAAATTGGAATTTGAAAATCTGAAGAATTCTGAGATACTCTCCAGTGATGATGAAGGTTCTCCAGAAGAAATTTCTATTGCTTCTCAAAGGAATACTACTGTTGAGGGGGAGCAAATAAATCAAAGAGAACACAGTGATCATCAGGAGCAGATTAGTTATTCAGAGTCTACTCCATCAGGAACTGATCTTTCAGAGTCTACTCCATCAGGAACTGATCTTTCAGAGTCTACTGAAGGAAGATCAGTAACTAGCAGCAATATGGAATCTACTGATTCTATTGATCAAAGAGGAGTTATTGAAGGCAGAGAGAATTCTTCTACAAGAGATACCACTAACTTAGGGGGGAGACTAGCAGAGTCAATCTACCACCTGTTAGAAAATGGATAAAGGATCATACTGAAGATTTGATTATTGGTGATCCAAATAGTGGTGTTCGAACTAGAAGATCAATTCAAAATGAATGCTTGTATAGTTGCTTTCTCTCAAAGAATGAACCTAAGAAGGTTGAAGAAGCCTTACAGGATCCTGATTGGGTAATTGCAATGCAAGAGGAGTTAAATGAGTTTGAGAGAAACAAAGTCTGGAAACTGGTACCAAGACCTAAAGATAGATCAATTGTTGGTGCAAGATGGGTTTTCAGAAACAAGCTAGATGAATCTGGTATGATTGTAAGAAACAAAGCAAGACTGGTGGCTAAGGGTTATTCTCAGGAAGAAGGCATTGATTATGATAAGACCTTTGCACCTGTAGCAAGATTGGAAGCAATCAGAATGTTTCTTGCATTTGCAACTCATTCAAAATTCAAGGTATATCAGATGGATGTAAAGAGTGCTTTTCTAAATGGCAAACTTGATGAGGAAGTGTATGTGGAACAGCCACCTGGATTTGTTGATCCAAAGTTTCCAAATCATGTCTACAAACTTGACAAGGCACTCTATGGACTAAAACAGGCACCAAGAGCATGGTATGAGACTTTGTCTAAATTTCTTCTTGAAAATGGCTTCACAAGAGGTACAATTGACAAAACTCTATTCTTTAGAAAGATAAAAGGTGAATTGCTTTTAGTTCAAGTTTATGTTGATGATATTATTTTTGGTTCTACTAATGAAAAGTTGTGTGCTAAGTTTAGCAAGCTTATGCAGTCTAAGTATCAGATGAGCATGATGGGTGAATTAAAATATTTCTTAGGCTTGCAGGTCAAACAGACTGAGACTGGTATTTTCATTAATCAGTCAAAGTATATCAAAGATCTTTTAAGAAGGTTTGACTTTCAAGACTGTGCAGTTGCAAAAACACCCATGACAACAGCCACTAAACTAGACTCAGATCCTAAGGGAAAGAGTGTGGATAATACTAGTTATAGAGGCATGATAGGCTCATTGTTATATCTAACTGCAAGTAGGCCAGATATAATGTTTTCTACCTGTTTATGTGCTAGATTCCAAAGTGATCCTAAGGAATCTCATTTAATTGCTGTGAATAGAATTTTTAGATATCTCAAAGGAACTCCAAATCTTGGTTTGTGGTACCCTAGAGAATCTGATTTCTTTCTAATTGGCTATTCAGACTCTGACTATGCAGGGTGTAAAATAGACAGGAAAAGCACTACAGGTACATGTTAATTCTTGGGAAATAGATTGATTTCTTGGGCAAGCAAGAAGCAACAATCTGTTTCAACCTCAACTACAGAAGCTGAGTACATAGCAGCAGGCAGTTGTTGCGCACAGCTCCTTTGGATAAGAAATCAGTTGATGGATTATGGTATGACACTTAGTAATATTCCTATGTTTTGTGATAATACTAGTGCTATTAAAATTGCAGAAAATCCAGTTCAACATTCAAGGACTAAGCACATTGATGTCAGGTATCATTTTATTAGAGAACATATTGAAAATGGTACTGTGGAACTTCATTTTATTCCTACTGACAAACAGCTTGCAGATATTCTAACTAAACCACTTGATGAGACTACATTCAGTAGATTAGTAAGTGAGTTAGGAATGTTAAATTTCTAGATCTTTAACATCTGCAATAGTAGCAAGGTATGTTGTTTTTAGCTTATAGACTTGATATTCTTGTCAGGATCTATATTTGATTGTTAAAAGCTTTAGCTATAACACTTTGCCTTGATAAATTTCAGTATGATAGACTTGTTAATAATCATCAGGATTAGATTTGTTATCAGGATGCTGACGTCATCAGTATTGTGTCAGTATCAGGATTGTGAAAATTGTTTCAGATCCTGACGTTTACTTTGTGTAGTAATCTAATTCTGTGATGTGTTAAGTCTATGCCAGCAAGTTTTAATATTTGCATACTGATAAGTTATACATCATTCAATAATCAAAAGACAAGTAGATAACAAGAAATTGTATTTTCATTAATTGAAAGCATTACATACATGGAAATGAAATACAATATCTTTTTGTCTAACTTCTACTGATAATCCTATACTTGTCTAATTGAAATGAATTCTGAGGTACATGACAAGGAGCATCTCAAGAAATCCATTAGGGGATTTACACAACCTCGTCTGCTCTTGGATTCCTTGTCTGGGCGACTTGAATAAGAGTAGCTAACTTAAATGAATAGCTTCTCCATCAAGATCAACCTCAGACTCTCGGCCAAATTCTTCATCCTCAAGTTTTGAGGAGGTTAGGGGAAGATTGTATCCAACAGATGGATGTTCTAGGAGAAACCTCTGGATATTATCTGAAACTAATTCATCCATGATTAGTTCGATGAGAAGAGTCATCTTTTCAAAGAGATGATCAAGAACAGGATGTTCATCGACTATGAAAAATCTAAAGAATGGGTTTGAATGGAATTTTGGTTTGAGAAGCATTGTTGAGGAGAAAAGAAATTGAAAGGTTTATGGAGAAAGGCATAAGGCGTCTGTTTCTTTTAAAGAAAGACGTGAGAAGCTGAACAGTCACTTGGAAGTTTTAATGAAGTCAGATGCTAATTATTGCGTGTGACTGTATATCTTGTTTTCAAGAAATGTCGAATATATCTAACCAATTGATTTTGTTCAGATTAATTGTTTATTTCTTTTTCAGATAAAAGAAAAATGTCACGTGGAAACTCCATATTAAGTCTCTGGAATCAGGATGATATTGATCAGGATTTCAAGTGTGATCATCAGGATTTGAGAATTATTATTATTTTTAAATCACATTGCTTTTTGTGATTATTTTGATAAAAGGTCACAATAGGAAAATGAAGATGATCAGTATTGATTTTTTATTTATCTTGATAATACCCTGATTTATTTCATGAAAATCAATTTTGGATTTTATTTTCCAAAAATCGTGGATAACCGCACTTTTCAGGGACTCACATCTGTCAATCTACGTGTCAACGTTGGATAGTGGTCTGAAAGATTTGTGAAATATATTTGTTTTGAAACTCTAATCGTGTAATTGCTTTCTCTAATTTTACATTCTCTAAAGCAAAAACACTCTTGAGTTTTCAAAATCACTAATCCATTTCAAGAATTTTTCAAGTTCTTTTCAGATCAAAAATGGCAGCTAAAAGAAGATTACCTAAGTCAGTAGCCTTCAAGTTTGGTGACTTTGATTTTATAATGAACAATCATGTAGCAGCTATCACCAACAAGGAAGGAGTGTCATCTGATTTTCATCCAATCATGAACTTTCTGGCATATGGACCATTAAGTTATGCATTGACAGCATCTCCACAAATTAATCAAGCAGCTGTCACACAAGCTTGGGAGAATGCTGAGGTAATTGATTCTACTCAGAGTCAATCAGGTAAGATTGTTCTACATTTAGGACAAGACTCATTTGATATTACTGAATCTGTTGTTAATTCAGTACTTCACTTACCTGTTAGTTTGATTTATGAGAATGTACCATCTGATGATGATTTATAATGGACCTTTAGATAACATGAGCCAGTTAAGAAGATCTTTTCTTAGAAAAGAGTGGTCTTTCTTCTTTGATCAATTAGCTAAATGCTTTACTGGTAAATGTAGTTCTTTTGATCAAATTACTTCTGTTACTTCACATATTGCTTACAGTTTACTTTATGACAGAGTAGTTAACATTGGTCACATTATCTTAAGTCAGATGTGTATTAAACCTGGGTTAAGAGATCAAAGCAGGAAAATGGTTTATTATCATAGATTCATACAATTGTTTATTAACCATTTTATTCCTGATGTTGAAGCTAGATTTGGTAGAGAACATTGTGTTTCTTCTTATGTACAGCAAAAGAGAATTTTCTCTGACATTACAAAGAAGGACAATGAAAAGAATCTAGATGAAATACCTGCAATTCATTATCCACATCAAGTTCAGGTAATTCTTAAAACTCATCTTCCTACTCTCTACAATTCTTCTTTCTTTTGTGGTGAAATGGCTCAGGAATCTCATTTGGAGGAGAACCCACCTGTGTCTACCCAAGTAGCCCAAAACATTATAGTCTCTGAAACAATTCAAGAACCAAATTTTGATCCACAGCCTATTGTTTCAAAGAAACCAACCTCTGGTGTTTCTCAAAAGACCTCAGTTGTAAGGAAGAGAAGATTTGTTGTTTCAAGTAGTAGTAGTTCTAGTGAAGATGATGATAATATATCTCTTGCTGAGAGAGAAAAATTGAAGGCTGCAATTCGACTTTCTAAGCTAGGACAAAGAGATGAAGCACCTAGTCATAGCCATGCTGCAGTTTCTCAAAAGACTGTAGTACTTAAAAAGGGAAAACAGTTACTAGATACTGTCTCTCAAAAGACTGTGTCTATTGAAAAAGGATCTCATCCCAAGATCACTTCTGTGTCTACACCTCTTGAGTCTTCTCAGGATAAATCTTTTGCTCACTATACCAGGAGAACAAGGAGAAAGATTCAATTTTCACCTACACACACAGAGTCTAGTCCAACTAATATCATGCAGGTCTCTACAAATGAAGCTACAATCAAGTCAGCAAATGACCATAGAGATCTGGATATTGATTCTTCATGGGAAACTACATTATCATACAGACTGGCTATGGGACTAATTTCTCTCAAAGTGAAGTTGTCAAGGCCTGTTCTAGATTTTTTGGTTGAAAGAGTACCAAAACTTTTATTTCCAGATGAATATGGACTTCTACATCAAAGACTTGACTTAATGAAGATGTATTTCTATGTATCTGTCAGAAGACAATTAGTCAAGAAATTTAGACTCTCGAAGCATGTTGCACTTCAATCACTACATACATATTTATTTGACAAAGATGTCATTATTGAAGATGACTCAGCTCAAGGTGAACAACAGGAGGAAGTAGATAGAGGAATGCAGTCAACAGAAGATACTATTGCACCAGTGGTGAATAGTAGGAAAGATCAGATCACAGTCACTGCAACACAAGAACCATCTAGTCAGAGGTTGGATGACTCAGGAGCTGTGATAGCTGATGTTGAAAGGTCTTCTGTGATGAATGAAATTGCAAGTGAGAAACCCTATGATATGGGAGGAATAACTTTGATTGGTTTTCTTGAAGATCAAACAAACATTGTTCAGTCAGAGTCAATCCACCTTGAAGGTGAGTCTCAGCAAACAACACTTAAAGACGGTGATGTACTAACTATGGTGTCTAATGAAGTATTACTGAAGACATCAGAGTCTAGTAAAGAACCTGAAAGTGGTATACTGGAGCCTGTAGTCTCTGGAAGGAAAGAAGATGATTGTAAGGGTTCAGAGATTATAGCAGCTCACTCCTTGGAGAAAACCTCAAGCCCCTTGCCAAATGAGGAACCCTCTCTCCATGTGAGTTCAGGTATAAAAACTTCTTCTAAACTCTATTTTTCTGTAGGTCATGAGAGCACTTATCCAAATTTGAGTGATACACTTGAAAAGATGGATATTGGTCCACAATCAGAGCGGCTGGCTCCTGACCAGGCAAAAGGAGAGGTAGAAAGAGTGTTGACTTTAGATAGTCAAAGTGAGATTGAGGGTATGGATGATCAACTCCATAGTGAGGGAGAGAAAATTAGGAAACCATCGTTTGATTTATGGGATCAGGTTTTTCCTGAATCTTGGTCTGATAATCTTGGTATGGATGCTGGTACTTATTCTTTTATCAAGATGTATGAGAAGAATGACTTAGCAAAGCACAATTCAAAGCCAGAAGTTAAAGCTCAGAAGCAAAAAGAAAGGCTTGCAGGAATTATCAACAAAAGAGGTGAAAGGCTAAGACAAACTTCTATACCATCAGTACCAGAAGATATTTCTAATGATCCAAGTATTCCTTTGTTTGTACTGCCAATATCAGCTAGAATTGAGACATCAACAGTATCTGATCAATCTAAGGAGGTATCAGGTTTTGAAGATGTTAGTACACAGAATACTTGTGAAGGACAAGATGCTCATATTGAAGCTTCAGATCAGAAAGATGAAGATGTTTGTAATTCTACACTACAAGAAAATAGTAAATAGACATCACACTTTAGACATCGGTCGTAAATGCCGCTGATGTTAAAAGATGTAATAACATCATTCCGAATTAAACTGATGTCTTTGTTATTCGTAGATATCACTCTTTTTAAAACTGATGTCTAAAGTCACTCTTTAAAAAATGAAAAAACGCGCGGCCCATTTTGTTTTCCCCCTTAGTGAAATTTTCACCCCCTAAATCAAATTTCCCCCCCCCCCTTAACCAAATATTCTCCCCGCCCAAGTCCATACAGTACAATTATTGAGTCTCTCAGACAAATTAACAAAACAAAATCTAATTAAACCAAAATATTCAGACAAACACTCTCTCTCTCTCGACTCTCTCTCTCTCTCTCCACTCACTCTCTCTCGACTGAAACTCACCACCACAAACTCACCTCAGTACCACTCACCACCACAAACTTACCTCCGGTACCACTCACTACTCTACTCACCACTGCTCTCTACTCTACTCACCACTCACCTCCGGTACCACTGCTCGTGTTGAAATTGGTAAGAATCGGTAATACTCTACACGAATAAGGTCTCCTCTGGTATTTCTAGGGTCTTCTCGATCTATTGAGAGCTTCAATTTGAGGGTTTTTTCAAGTCAAAACCCTAATTTCTTAATTTGGGGCTTTTTAAATCAAAACCCTAATTTCTTAATTGTGTGTTTTTATTTACTTGGATGTATTACCCTAATTCTTTTGAATGCATTCTTTTTACAGGACCTCATTCACTTGGTTGTGGTTGTGGCTGTTCGTTAGGTAATTTTAATTTTTGAATTTCTGATATGTGTTATATCATATGATTATTTGTATGTTGTTTAATTGGATGCATGTTATTATTATTCATTATATTGTTGGATTTTTGGCTACTAATTGGATGCATGTCATCTAACACTGCTATTAATTAGTGGTAATTTGTAATTTATGTTTTTTGGCTACTATTTGGTTGCTCTTCTACTGGTCAAGTTTGAAATTATATGAGTTGGATGTATTTTCATTTTCATTTTGAATTTCTTATTTGAATTTCTGAAATGTGGTATTATATGATTATGTGTATGTTATTTAATTGGATGCATGTTACACTAGTACAAACTAGATCTATTGCGTCGCAACCTATAGCGTCGGTTATTGACCTATAGCGTCGCCACTTTACCTATTGCGTCGGTTGTTTGCATTAACCGACGCTTATTGACTTCTACCAGAAGCTATGACGTCGATTGTTTGCATCAACCGACGCTATAGGTATAGCCTATAGCGTCGCCCAGTAAAAGGCAATGTTATAGGTATACCTATAGCGTCGCCCATTTAAGGGGCGACGCTATAGAACATAACTATAGCGTCGGCATATTAGCGGCCGACGCTATAAGTGTAGCTTATAGCGTCGCCCTTTGAAGGGCGACACTATTGGTGTAGCCTATAGCGTCGCCCCTTAAAAGGGCGACGATATAGGTATACCTATACCATTTTTAACTAGTTTGTAAAATAAATAAAAAAAATTAAATAAAAATAGGAAAAATGACAATTTTTGAAATAAATTTATACACACCAAAGTAGTAATACTCACTATTTGTGTGATGAATGTTATATTATTTTCACTAATTATCCATTTTTTTAAGTTTTCCCCATTTTTAACTAGTTTGTAACATAAATAAAAAAATTAAACAAATATAGGAAAAAAATGCCAATTTTTGAAACTAAATTCATACACACCAAAGTAGTCATACTCACTATTTATGTGATGAATGTTAACTTATTTTCAAAAAAAATCCATTTTTTTATTTTTTTTTCCCATTTTTAATTAGTTTGTAAAATAAAATCAAAAAATTAAATAAAAATAGGAAAAACGACAATTTTTGAAACTAAATTCATACACACCAAAGTAGTCATACTCACTATTTATGTGACGAATGTTACCTTAATTTCACTAATATTCATTTTTTTGTTTATTTTTCCCCATTTTTAACTAGTTTGTAAAATAAATTAAAAAATTAAATAAAAATAGGAAAAATGACAATTTTTAAAATAAGTTTATACATACCAAAGTAGTCATACTCACTATTTCTATGATGAATGTTACCTTAATTTCACTAATTTTCCTTTTTTTTTGTTTTTCCCATTTTAACTAGTTTGTAAAATAAATTAAAAAATTAAATAAAAATAGGAAAATTATTACCTGTATTTATTTACTTAATTTTTAAAATTATTGGAAGAATTATTTTCTGTAGTTAAGGATTTTAAAATGATTTTATAAGTTACAGTACATTTAAAAGATCAAAACTTGTAAAATTCATATTTAATTCATTTTTGATCTTTAAATCATTTTAAAAATGTGGGGAGACAACTAATTTAAATCTCTACGTTTTAAAAATAATATCAAGATTTTTCCTCAATCTAATATATTTAATTTACAATTTACAAAAACTAAGTGATTTGTTTTTAAGTGAAAAATTGAATTATAAAATTAATAAACTACCCCTATCTCCTTTAACCCTAAATCGCCAGTTTTCCCCGATTCATTTCTTGGGCTTTGTTATCTCTCTCAATTTCTCTCAAACTCTCCTCTATCTCTCTCTCCCTCGAACAATCGACTCTCTCCCTCTCCTCCAACCGACTCTCTCCCTCTCCTCCAACCTATATAGTACATCACAGCCCTTCGACCCTTTCATCACCTTAATTGAATCGACCTATTCCTTACTTCTCTTCGTGTTCTTCCAAATAGCCCTTATTGTACTTCGTGTTCTTCCGCGAAGAAGCTGAGTTAATCTGAGAAGTCGTAATTAGAAGCTGCGAGCCCTAATCTCCATCTTCATTCTGAGTTTATCATGGTACACTCTCTCTCTCTCTCTCTGTACACCTGATTTGTTTGGGTATATTTTTCTGTCTAGTTTGTCTGTGTATATATGTATTTGTGCTCATTTCTGCTATATGTGTTTAGTGTGGAGTTGATTCCCGCTGTAAATAGGCCTTGTGGTGTGTTATATGTAGATTTATAATGAGCCAAAGACTGCAGGTTTTCTTTGTGCTGTAAGTGGTGCCCTTTTTTTTTTACTAAATTTGTGTTTTTTATCCATTAGTTCAATTACTATATTTTGAACCTATGCATAGTATGCTTTAATAATTTCCTATTTTTTATTGGTTCTCTCTGTAGTGTAGTAAGTTTCAAATTCAATGCCTAGAGTATGTTTACGTAACAAAGCGGGATTCAATAAATTGTTTAGTATATGCCTTCCAGATTTAGTTTATGTTTATTGTATGCCTTTACAATGCCATTTAGTATACTAAATGGCATTTTTAGAGAGCCTTCCTCATTAATTGACATTCTTGACAAGCGGGCATAATAATTGCCCATCTTCTTTTTCCACTCTTCCATGAACATCTGATTTATCTCATATATAATCTGAAGGAACACACAATTTGACTATGATTACTCAATGTCTATTATAATAGAAGCATTTGAAAGGCATATATTTGAAACATGTAAATGATACAACAATGCATTGATAGATTAATATTCCTATCTATGCTAATTTTTTAGCGGAGAGACAAACAATTAATCAAACTATGACCTTCATCATCCCGATCTGCAGTATTTTATAATTAAAAAAGAAACTTACTTCTAAATGGCAGGGAAGAAGACTTTCAAGCAGTTCCACATGGATCTTGTCAAGTCCTTTTAAGTATTACAGTATATTAAGATGCAAGATATTAACTCAGCACGTTTTCCGGGAATTCATCAAAATTACTGTGGACATCTTTGAACCAATAAAAAATAAGAAATTATTGAATCTCTCTGTAGTGTAGTCCATTTAGTATATGTTTATTGTATGCCTTTACAATGCCATTGTTTTGGTTGTAATCCAAATTTTAAAGTTCCAACCGGTGTACATATAAATTCAGTGACTAGTAAAACATTTTTGGTATATATGCGCATTTTTCAATATCAAATATTTTAGTTATGGCTTATATTCAGCCCCTGCCTGCCAGATTTCGGGTAAATATGTGCTTCATTCTTATATTTAACAGACCTAAGCTTAAAGTTTTAGTAGTTGATTTTTATCTGCAGGGCTCAAGCACGAGAATGATCTACTGGATAAAATACTTGCCACATCACAGGACAACCGTATTCGTGTACGGGATTTTATTTTTGGGAATATGGATTCTCCCAGTAGAGAAATTATACACAGTCGTGATTTTAATCGACATCTAACCCCCTTCCGAGCTGAATGGGATTCTAAGGTGACTCTTTCCCTCCATTCATAAAATCAATTAATTTGGGCTTCCTCTGTTACACAAGTAAAAGAGTAAGATTATGTTATAAATCAATATTGATAAGGATTTTTTTTGTCATACTTCTATGATTTCTATGTGATATGAACTGTTTTCTTGTTTCACATATATAAATATATATCTGATTTGATGGAATTGGCCATAAGAATTAATGCCATAAAAGTAAAATTCTGATTTCAACTCAACGACGCAGTGTTGTATAAATATCCTTTGAGACTGAACTATTTTGTGTTAAACGTAAAGTAATTTTAGGAACTTGTGGGGCAGATGGAGTATGCTGAAGTCAGTAAATAGTTGTAATTTAGATGCTTAAAGATGTAAATTTTGTGCAGGACCCTTCGGAGTCCGTTGCGGTTGTTGGACGTTATATAAGTGATAATTACAACGGAATTGCACTGCATCCTATTGATTTATCAACATCAGCACAGGGCAACTGATTGCTGAGTGCCAAAGTAGGATTCAATATAAAGGTAAGTTGCCATCTTTTTAATCAGTAATTGCACAACTCCTCTGAATATTTAAAAGTTGTGGCATAAATATTTGCAAGACTTCATTCTGATCTGCCATTGTAATCCAAGCTTCTAAAAATAAAAAATTGGGTGTCTAGTAAAGGGCTCTTACCTTAGTGGTGCCCCTTACCCTTATTTAAAAAGTAGCCAAGGGTTTAGCTTCTCGAAAGCAAGGTGGTTTGTGTGAGTTATAAATTATTTAAGAAAAACTAATAACTGGATGCATTAGTCTCTAGTGGATTTGCTATTTTTTCTGATGTTTTGTCTGTATATTGATACTTTGTTTGATCAACTGGTACATGATACGCTGATATATCCACGCTTCCGAAAGATTGCTGCAACCTTACCAGGAATGGAAACATTATCTTCTGCTAAGCAAGAACATATGGCTGACATCAATCTTAAGTCAAATGCAAATTCATCTCAAACACAATCAGAATTAGGAGGATGTTACTGCTGATAGCTTTGAAGAGTAGGGCTTCCACCTACATGCTGGCTCTTTTTATTTTTTGCAATCTTTGTGCATGTTTGTGTAATTTCAGAATATTGATGCTTTATGATATATAGAACATTAACTAACATTTTAATTATGGTAGGTCGAATCTATTATATGTTTCATGTATGATTCTTTTAGAATTTTTTTGAGAAATTTTGTTTGGCATGTAGTTTATTTTTATTTCATGTGATGCAATTTGAAATATTTCATGTATCAACATTTTTTTATTTTTTTTAAAAAAATAGACTTTTAGCGTCGGTTGTTTAAATGACCGACGCCTATAACCAGACTTTTAGCGTTGGTCATTTGAAGAACCGACGCCTATGGCAGACTTTTAGCGTCGGTCATTTGAAGAACCGACGCCTATGGCAGACTTTTAGCGTCGGTCATTTAAAAAGAACCGACGCCTATGGCAGACTTTTAGCGTCGGTCATTTAAAAAACCGACTCCTATAGAAGACTTTTAGCGTCGGTCATTTGAAGAACCGACGCCTGTAGCAGACTTTTAGCGTCGACCATTAAAAAAACCGATGCCTAAAGAAAACTTTTAGCGTCGGTTTTTTAAATGACCGACACAATAGCAGACATTCATCGTCGCCATTTTAACCGACGCTATAGGCCTATACCTATAGCGTCCCCTGCATATACTACGCCATTTGACCGACGCAATAGGTAAATTTAATCGACGCAATAGGTCCAGTTTGTACTAGTGTTATTATTTATTTATTATATTGTTGGATTTTTGGCATGTCATCTAACAGTGCTATTGTTTGAGTACTACTGTTTTTCCGACATAATCGACCACGAGAAAGTGAAAGTTGTGATTTTCTATTGGTCAATTTCAAATTATATGAGTTGGATGTATTTTAGTTTCATACCTTGTTAATTATTTTATTGTTGGCTGGAGGTTTATGTTTTAGTTTTCGAATTTTACGAAAACCTTAAATATTGTCGTTTGAGTTTTTATTGTTTGGCTGATATTCAGGGATATTTTTTGGTTTGCGAAGAAGAAAGGATAGTTCCTAGCTGTTGTTCAAGGTGTTGACCTAGTGCTTCTACTAATTAAGAGGTACTCCCGCTCCCTTTCTTGTTTATATAGCGACTTTTTCTGCTTTGTGTAATTAATTGTCATGATTGCTTATTCCAGTGCTCCGTTCTTTATTAGAACTCAAATAGTATATGGTAGCTGTACTTTCTCCATTTGCCATGTACAAATTTGAATTATAGAAATTGCATGCCTTTAGTTAAACGTTAATTACATGTTGCCTGTTATTATTAATTTAGATTGAAGATTTGTGTTTCTTTTGTTTTTCTTATGTCTATCATGTCCTATTTGTGATTATTGCTAGATATCATATGTCATACGTGCATTTTGATTAATATAAACTATTGGATTTTTATTATATGGATAAGGCTACAATAAAACTATTATAGGTCAGAATACATAATAAGTAATCACTAGCTATAATTATACTAAAAACTTGACTGACATACCAGGTCGTTGGAAATTAAATGGATAAGTCTTGGATAAAAGCGGATAGGGATTCATTGCAATATGAAATTGGAGTCGAAAACTTTTTGATATTTGCTGAGGATAATGCTAAAAACCCAAAGAAAATCCCTTTCCCATGTTCACGCTGCGTTAACTTCAAGAAATATTCTATCAAAATAATCAAAGGTCATCTATATGAAGCGGGTTTTAGTTTAGGGTATTATGAATGGATTGGCATGGAGAAGAGGTTGTTAAAAGTACTAAGTCATCAGTTGGTAGTACTTGTCCTCCCTCGAAGCCCACACTAAATTCAGAAACATTTAACGTATGTGAAGCAGCCTATAATAAGGAAGATTTCGATAATGAATCAGATGAGTTTAAGAGATTTGTTGTCGATGCGAAACAACCTCTGTTCGAGGGAACTGAGTGCATTAAACTTGAGTCAGTGTTAACACTACATAATTGGAAGGCTAGGTTTGGAGTTAGTGATAAGGCCTTCACTGATCTGCTTGGATCTATTGGCTCTTTTCTTCCAAAAGATAATGTGCTTCCTGCTAATATGTATGAAGCAAAGAAAACCTTAACTGATTTAGGACTCGAGTATGTTAAATTCCACGCTTATCCAAATGACTGCGTATTATACAGGGGTCCAATTCTTGAGTCTTCTTCTGAGTGTCCCAAATGTGGTCTCTCTCGCTGGAAAGTTGGGAAAGATGGAAAAATTAGGGTTAATGTGCCAGCCAAGGTTATGTGGTATTTTCCGATAATCCCCAGATTTAAACGATTGTTTAAATCTGCTTCTACTGCTAAATTAATGAGCTGGCATACAGATAATCGATCTGAAGATGGGAAGATGCGTCATCCATCTGATTCTCCTTCTTGGAGAAATGTAGATTACAGGTGGCCTGAGTTTGGTAGGGAGGCTAGAAATATACGCTTAGGATTAGCGGCTGATGGTATAAATCCCCACAGTAATGGATTAAAAAACCGGTACAGTTGTTTGTCAGTTATGTTAGTAATATATAATCTTCCTCCATGGTTATGCATGAAGAGGAAGTTTATCATGTTATCAACATTAATTTCTGGCCCGCATGAGCCTGGTAATAATATTGACATATATCTACAGCCACTGATTGATGATTTAAAAAAAATATGGGAGGAAGGGGAACCGAACGTGTACGATGCGCATACAAAATCTTTTTTCACCTTAAGGGCAGTTCTGATGTGGACAGTAAATGACTTCCCAGGATACGCAAATCTGTCGGGCTGCATCAATAAGGTTTATAAGGCTTGTCCAATATGCGGCGATAAAACTGTGGCTAAATTTTTAAGTCATAGTAAGAAAATGTGCTACCAAGGTCATCGTCGGTATTTAGATAATGATCATCCTTTTAGGAGGCAGAGGGCATCTTTTGATGGAGAACAAGAATTTGGTCATGCACCTGAACCGCTTAATGGAGAAGAAGTGTTGGCGCAACAACAACAACTCAAATTCAGTTTTGGGAAGGGGGGAAGTCAAAAAAGGTGGAATCTGCATGGAAAAAGAAATTAATTTTCTTTGAGTTAGAATATTGGAAGTTTCACCACGTTCGTCATTGTTTAGATGTTATGCACATCGAGAAGAACGTGTGTGATAATTTAATTGGGACACTTCTTAATATGAAATACAAGACTAAAGACAACACTGCCTCTCGTCTTGATAGGGTTGAGATGGGATTAAGGGCTGATTTAGCTCCTCAAGTAGGTGAGAAAAGAACATACTTGCCTCCTGCCCCTTGTAATTTATCCAAGAAAGAAAAAAAAAATTATGTTGTCATCACTGTCCAATATAAAACTCCCATATGGACATGCATCAAATATTAGAAATATTGTGTATCAATGACTGATCTAAATTTGAATGGGCTGAAGTCCCATGATTGCCATATCCTCCTCTAACAGTTACTACCAGTTTCTATTCGTTCTGTGCTTCCAAAAAATGTTAGGGTTAGTATCATAAGATTGTGTTTTTTTTTTCAACTTTTTGTGCAACAAAGTTGTGGATGTGTCGAAATTGAGTAAACTACAAGCAGATCTGATTTTGACCCTGTGTGAGTTGGAAAAAATATTCCCTTCATCATTTTTCGATGTTATGATACATCTTACTGTCCACTTAGTAAGGGAATTGCATTTATGTGGACCGGTTTTTTATAGATGGATGTTTCCATTTGAACGATTCAATAAAATATTGAAGAGTTATGTAAGAAACCGATTTTATCTGGAAGGTTGTATAGCTGAAGGTTATCTCAAAGAAGAATCAATAGAATTTTGCACTGAGTTCTATAGTGAGAGTAGTGGAACTGCTGGTCTTCGGAAAGATGAAGTGACAATGAAGTCGGTACCAGAAAAAGAACGAGATGAGGCGCATCTTACAGTCCTCCTCAACAACACTGAAGTGGAACCATATGTTATGTAAGTAACATTTTTAAAATTATATTTTTAAGTTTCAAAGTTCTTTTTCATGCGGTCTAATCTTATCTGATTAAATTGTCAGGTTGCATAAGAAATATTTGGAAGGGATTTACCAAAGGAAAAAAAGAGTGCACAGTGGCTATTGGGAGAGCACAATCGACAATTTGCTGATTGGTTTGAACAAAAAGTTAGTTTACATTCTTTCCTTTTTTATTAATTTTTTCTGTAAGCAGTCATGTTTTTAATTGAAGTCAACTTATATGCATTGTGACTTTTACGTGCAGGTAAGTACAGAAATGAGGGAGAATTCCGAAGCCGTTTCTGAAACAATAAGATGGTTGGCAGGAAAACCTTCATTTTCAGTGTTGACTTACGAAGGTTATGTTGTTGACGGGGTCCGATACCACACAAAACAGCGAGATAATGCAAGGGTAGTTCAAAACAGTGGTGTGTCACTAGTTGCTAGGACAGTCCAAGTCTCTAGTGCTAAGGATATAAATCCTATAGAGACTAATTTAACATTTTATGGGGTTATCGAAGAAATATGGGAGTTAGATTACCACGCATTCAAGGCCACTTTGTTTTTGTGTACATGGGCAGCAAGTGATAGAGGTATCAAGTCCGATGATTTGGTTTCACGCTTGTGAACTTCAATCGACCAGGTCACAAAAAGGACAAATATGTCTCTGTTGACCAAGTCAACCAAGTCTTTTATGTTGAGGATCCAGCTGATGCTAATTGGTCTATTGTGCTATCGTCGACAAATCGAGACTATCATGATGCGTACGATGAAGATGCCCCGGAAGAGACCTCCTGGAACCCTCCTCCATTCTGTTCTAATATCCCTATATGCGACCCAACTGATTATGATGATGCAAGTGTCAGCAATAAAAGACAAAATGTTGAAAGGATTTGGGTGAAAAAATCATAGGTCATAGGTGCCTAGTCATATGTTTAGTGCCTAGCAATTTAGTTTTAATTTGCTTCCACTTTGTAGTTGTTCATGATATTTTTAATTACAATTGTCTGTCATTTTACTTATCTCTGATTTTTGCATATTTTCAGTGATAATTAACTGATAATTTTGCATATTTTCCATGATATTAACTGATTGCATATTAAAATTGTTTCATTTTGCTTCTCTGATTTTTGCATATTTTCAGTGATAATTAACTGATAAGTTTTTACAGATTGAAGGAAAACAAGAGAAATGGCACCGAATAAAAAGCAAAAAAAAAGGCAAGTTTCCAGCCGAAAAACAATCAGCCTGCTGCAGTTGTGGTAGAGTTTGATAAGGACTGTGTTCCTACAGATGCTCCCCCTAGGCCTTCACCTCCTGGAAATTTGGTAAATTAATCGATAGAAGGATAATTTAATTCTATAATTTAATATTTTATTTATTGCTTAAGCTCTATGAATTGATGATTTATTTTTTACCTTAGTAATTTTATTTGTTCATTTAAATATTGTAAGGAAACAGAATGTGTGACCTATCTGTCGAGAGGATAGAGAACAAGGTTGCATTTGGTATGGTGTATCCTCGCGAGGCTGGAGGAAAAGTCCATGGAATTGATATACCACTTGGACATCAGTGTGTCTCTGTCGATGGCATCATCAAACCAGATGCCTTGCTTCCAGTGTCGATCCGTGGTGAATTGGAGACAGTCCGCGATGCACTTGGCTCTTTTTTAGCATGGCCTGAGGATTTAATAAGCTACACAACTACTGAGGTATAATTTACTATATGTGGTCTGAATTTGAAATAAAAATGGTGCTTGTGAGGATATTACAAATGAAATTGTGTTTAAATTTTTGATGGTTTGATGATTTACAGATTAAGAAAAAAGAAAGGGTGCGACCAAGTGGAGAAAACAAAAACAAGAATGATGAGTTGCAGAAATTGAGGGCAGAGTTCTTACATGCAAAACCAAGTGCAAAAGTGCCGAAGGGCTTTAACTTACTGTATAAACATGTAACCAGCTGGATGGAAACTGCTGGGCTTTCGATACAGGTTGACTGCAAGTCAAAAGTGTTTGGGCATGAAAAGACAATTTATTTGTTACATGAGAATGTTTTGGCGTTGTTGGAGTTTGATATGCTAGGGCAAGCTGTAATTTCAGCTTACATGGCGTAAGTTACAATTTTTCTTTTTCTGATATGCATTCTAATGTTAGTATTTTTCCAATTGCATGTCTCTACTTCTAATGTTGGTATCTTTTTTTGGTAGGCATTTGCATGCTGAGATAAGTGGAAGACCAGATCTGGCAGAAACATTTGCTTTTATTCACCCTGGATCCTTATATAATTCGAATGCTGATTTTGAAGCTGGCATTGTTGAGCGCTTGAAAGAGGGCAACCCGGATCGGCTGTTCTTTTTGCTGCATAATCAGGAGTAAGTTCTAGCTTATATTAAGTTACGATACTAAAAAACTGGATAGAGTACTAAAAATCTGTCTTTGGTATGTTTTTTTAATGAAAACAGTATGCATTGGATTTTGGCTATTATATGGGAAGGTGAAATTTATTTTCTCAATCCACTCCCTCACCCAACACAGTTTACATTACTAGAACTAGCATTATCAAGGTAATTTTTTATTTACCGTAACATTTTGATGAAAATTCATGATTTTCTGTGTACGTTGGATTAGTTTTTATTTTTTATGCAGGGCAGTGAAAACTTACAATTGTGAAACTGGTAGGGGCAATCGGAAGACGGCCAAGGCAAAGTTTCTGAGTGTAAGAACTTTTACACTTCAACTCAGTTCTAGTAAATTTATTTTCTGATGCATTTTATTTTTTGGAATTAATAGGGATCCCCCAAGCAACCCGCTGGTACTGAATGTGCTTATGTAGTAATGCGCTACATGAAAGAATTTATCAGTGATACAAAATTGACTTTTGCTACAAAGGTGTGCGTCTTTGTTTTTCTAATGGGTTACTTTTGATTATAAAGGTGTACTTTTCATTTTTGTTTAATTGTGTTTGTTTGTTGCCTTTAGTGGCTGCCGAAGACTCGAACGACGTACACCGAGGCCGAGCTTGATGAAGTACGTATCTAGGCTCTCAAGTTCATCCAAGACAAGATCTGATAGTTTCTAGTAGGTCTCTTTAAATTGACGTAAACATTTGGTTAACCGCTTGAATTGCTAGTTTTGCGCTTTTGGTAATCTGTTTTGGAGACATATATGCAGTCTGTGATGTAGTAATTCAAGCTGTTATGCTTTTTATGTTTACTTTTGGTTGTGCACTTAGTTAATTCTAGTGCCCAATGATGTTTGGTATCTTGTTAATGGAACAGATACATTGTTGGTGGTTGTATTTTGTGACTGGTTTAATCTAAATGCATGGTTGGATATATTGTGAATGGTCCAGTTTTTTATTTTTTTGGTATGCATTGAAAGACAACGGTTTATTTAGTTGCACTCAGAAACTAATGTCTAATTGTAACAAAGACATCAAAAGTTTTACAAAATAATGATTTCTAAAACAATTATATACATCACTTGTTTCTACGGTGTCAGATGTCTAAAAAACAATTAGAAATCACTTTTAAAAGTAAAATCTGATGTCTAAGAGACACATATAAATGAGTTTTTTCAGAAAGACCTGATGTTTATACCTACATTAGACATCGGTCTAGGATGATGTCTAAGGTCACTATACACTTCGGTTTTTTAAAAAGAAACTGATGTCTATATTCTTAGACATCAGTCTAGAGTGATGTCTAAGCTAACTATAGACATCACTTTATCTGCTAAAATTATGATGTCTAATATTGAAATAGACATCTTTTTTCAAAGAAAGAAAGTGATGTGTATGTGAAAAATAACTTAGTTTATTATATGTTTTCTAGAATATAAGGCATGCAAGTTGTTTATAAAATTAATTATATCTAACCTATTTTGTAGAACAACTGATGTGTATTGAATGAAAAACTGATGTCTATGTTAGCATAGACATCAGTTTCTGACTGATGTCTAGAATAGACATCTCCCACCTAGACATCACATCCAAAATAACATAGACATCGGCCAGAAACTGATGTCTATTGACCCTTTTCTTGTAGTGCTAATCGAGTTTTATTACTTGAATATCATTCTACACAGGCAACTTCTTCTACAAAATTTGAATCTAAAGATATTCCAAACACTTCCAACATTGAAGCCAATTCTGAAATTCTACAAGATATTCAGAAATCTCAAGTTGAAATTCAATCAAGACTTCAAACACTTGAAGATAACCAAGTCACTATTATGGAAAATCAAGCAGTTCTGATGAATCTCATTTGTTCTGTTACTGAATCTCTTGGAATTAATGTTGCTGATGTCAAAAAGGGGGAGATAAAGACAATTCAAAGACAACAACAACAACAGACTGGGGATAAAAGAAGAACTGGGGGAGATAAAGATTGTGACAGAGGTGAATCTAATCATGGAAGTGGTAAAGGAAAAGAAGCATCAAATAGTTGAATTCTTTCGTCTAAGTACTGGATACTATGTCTATATCTGAAAGAGGAGGTACTTAACTTCATGATTTTCTGAATTCATAAATTCTATTCTGATTGTATCATTATATGTTTTGACATCAACAACTCAGATTTATGCTTCAGATTTTAAAGCATAAATAGGGGGAGATTGTTAGGAATAATACATGAGTTGTGATGTTAAGAATAGAATTTTACTTATATTTCTTGTATATCCTGATTTTATAAAGGATTTAGCACTTTGTAAAGGGAATATGTGTTAGACAGTTATCTGTAGGGTTTAGTCAGGAATGAACAGTGTATCGGAGACTACATGTCAGGAACAAAGAGCAAATCCTGATGACGGTCTAATACTGATGATGATCAGATACAGATGCAAGATGAAATCCTGATATCAGTCGTGTTACTGATGATGTCATTATGGATGCTACAGAAACTGGCAAGTGCTATAAAACAGGATCTTTGTTTGAGGAACAAGCAAGAAGATATTATGAAGGGAAGAATTTTCTATTGATGGAAACTATCAACTGAAAGGCAGAACATTGTCATGTATAGATTATCTTTCTGTTATTAGTTGATAGGTAGCATTATAAATACTTTCTCTATGTCATTGTAAAGTGAGTTCGGAAAAAGTACGTGAGTTCGATTCGTATGCGTAGCTCTGTATAAGGTTTGTATTCGAGAGTTCGAAACAAATAGAGAGAGAGTTTTATTTTGTCAGCAGCTGCTAAAGGTATTGTACACCTTTGGTAGAGTTTGTATTTGATCGTATTAATACAAACATAGTTTGATTCATTCGTTTATTCTTGTTCATATAATCAAGCAAAAATCAGACACGATTATATAACTTGTATTCAACCTCCCCCCTTCTACAAGTTATTCGAGTTAACAAGGAGCAATTATATGCCAAATTCTCAAAGTGTGAGTTCTGGAAAAATGAAGTGCAATTTTTAGGGCACGTAATCAACAGAGAAGGAGTGCTAGTTGACCCCTCCAAGATAGAGGTGAAAATGCACACCTAGAGGGGGGTGAATAGGTGTAAATGGCTAACTATGTTCAACTAAAACCGATTTTAAAAATTACCAGAAACAGCTTACTGATTTCGTTTTATGCAGAGACAAATGGTATGCTGAATTCACAGATAATCAGTACAGTAAAGTGCAGAAACAGTAAGCTAAATGCAAGCAGTAAGTAAAGAACAGAAAATAAATAACACAGAGACTTTTAGCCAGGTTCGACCCCTAACCCCTATGGTCTACGTCCTGGTCCCTTACCAACTTGGTAAGAGAATATATTATTGATCACTGAAATAAAACCAATTACAAGATACAATAATATATCTCCCTTAATTCCCAGCTGTTGACAAATGGCGTGCTGAACTCCTGTTTCTGAACTTGCTCTCTAAGCTATACTTCCCAAGTATACTCCTCTAGCAACGTTCACCAAACCCTAGTTCCCTAGCCAATCTGTCCAACAACTCAACCTTACAAATCGAACAATACAATCAATAATGGATACAACTCAAACTATGAACTCTCTAAGATATAGCACGTATAAATATATTAAGAGCTCGAGAGTATCAAAAGAATATAGCAATGAAAAACCGAGTTGTTTGTAATCTTGTGTGCTTGAAAGTTTTCTCTGAATGTTCTCTTGATTGTTGGAAACGAATGAACACAAGAATCAGTTTATAAAGCTTCACACCAACGTTCAGAAAATCAATCACCAATTATTCGAACTATTAGAATCAATTTCCAACGTTCAATTGGTTAGAGATTTTACAAACGTTCTTGTGAACGTTAGACAGAAGGTTTGAGAGAAAGAGATCGATGAAAAACTTAACCCTTCTGAATTGTATAGATATAAAACGCGTATAGGAGATTTGAAAGAAGGAAAATCTTTTAAATAAGGAAACTCCTATAAGTTTTATAAAATAATTTAAAGAAAGATATTTGAAAAGATTTGAGCTCTAAAATATATTGTGTACGTATTATATAATAAATAGTCCTCACAAAATATTTCCTGAATTACATCCATGAGAATTTGTCTTGAAAAGTCTTCAGGATTTCTGGCAGTTTGCAAATGGCTTGCTGTTTGTGTCTGTCAGTGCAAATGGCTTGCCAAACTGTCTCTGTTGTAACACCAAATGGCTTGCTGTATATATATTCTCTGTAAACTTAATATACCCTGCAAAACCAAGTTAGTACAACCATAACACAATGTTTTATATCAAACTACAAGCAAATAGCTTGCTGAATGTGATCATCAAAACCATAGGAGTATCAATCTCCCCCTTTTTGATGATTACACAATATTTAGGAGAAATAATAACTCCCCCTAAATCCCTGCATATTAGTACATTTTGATATAAAACAGATTCAAGATAAACAAGCATAATAATCATATCTAAACCGAATATCTTGACCAAACAAGCAAATAAATTCTCCTAAATTTCTCCCCCTTAATCCATCAAAAAATTCAACAAAAAGAACATTAGTCCAGGTCTGGAATAAGTATAGAGAAATCAAATCAACAAAATCAAATCATGGTAATGGCATATAAACTGTTCAGATACAAATGGTAAGCCAACGTTACCCATTCTGTGCTTGTCAGCTTGCTGACTACACAGTACACATGCCAAGCTCCATTCGTATGGCTGCAAATCTTTCTTCAGCCAATGGCTTTGTGAAAATATCTGCTAGTTGAACTTCAGTTGAGACAAATACCAACTCAATCTTCCCTTTTGTTGCATTATCTCTCAAGAAATGATGACGAACATCAATATGCTTTGTTCTTGAGTGATTCACAGGATTCTTGGAGATATTGATAGCACTCGTGTTGTCACAATATATTGGAATCTTGTCACACTTGATATTAAAATCCCTTAGAGTTTGAATCATCCATAAAATTTGAGAGCAACAGCTACCAGCTGCTAAATATTCTCCTTCGGCCGTTGATAGAGCAACAGAAGCTTGCTTCTTGCTTTGCCATGAAACCAAGCTTTGTCCAAGAAATGTACAAAAACCACTTGTACTCTTTCTATCAGTTTGAGACCCTGCATAATCTACATCACTATACCCCACGAGATCAAAAGTATTTGTGATAGGATAGAACAAACCAAGATTGATAGTACCACTTAAGTATTTAAAAAACCTTTTAACTGCATTTAAGTGAGACTCTTTAGGGTTGGATTGAAACCTTGCACAAACACAAACACTATACATGATATCAGGTCTTGAGGCTGTTAAATATAATAGACTTCCAATCATACCTCTATACCTTTTGACATCCACATCCTTACCATTCTCATCTGCAAACAGCTTGCTGTTTTGAGTCATAGGAGTTGTTTTTGCTTTGACATCTTCATAACCAAATCTTTTGAGTAGATTCTTTGTGTACTTTGATTGATGCACATAAATACCATCAATAGTTTGCTTGATTTGAAGACCCAAGAAATAATTGAGTTCTCCCATCATGCTCATGTCAAATTCATTGTACATGCACTTAGAAAACCACTCACACATAGATTCATTAGTAGCACCAAATACAATATCATCCACATATATTTGTACAACAAGAATATCTTTACCATTTTGCTTTGTAAATAATGTTGGATCGATATTACCTCGAGTAAATCCATTTTTGAGAAGAAACTTACTAAGCCTCTCATACCACGCTCTAGGGGCCTGTCTTAAACCATATAATGCCTTCTTGAGCTTGTAAACATAGTCATGAAACTTCTCATGTTCGAATCTAGGAGGCTGTTTGACATAGACTTCCTCATCCAGCACGCCATTTAGAAATGCACTTTTTACGTCCATTTGATATAACTTGAATTTCTTGTAGCATGCATAAGCAAGAAGCATTCTGATTGATTCTAAACGAGCTACAGGTGCATATGTTTCTTCAAAATCAATTCCTTCTTGTTGATTATAGCCTTGAGCCACGAGCCTTGCCTTATTTCGAGTAACTCTTCCAAATTCATCCACTTTGTTCTTGAACACCCATTTGGTTCCTATGATAGAAGCATCTTCTGGTGGTTTTACAAGTTCCCAAACATCACATCTCTCGAATTGGTTGAGTTCCTCTTGCATTGCCATGATCCAATTTTCATCTTCTAATGCTTGTTTGATATTTTTGGGTTCTTCTTGAGCTAAAAAGGCAGCATAAGCACAAAAGTTTGCTTTTCCTCTCCTTGTTGTGATTCCATCTGAGATATTTCCAATGACAAGTTCTGGAGGATGATTCTTTACTATCCTTGTAGCCTTTGGTAGAGAATGTTGAGCAATTTCTTCATGTGAAGTGATTCTGACCACTTCAGCTTGCTGTTTTGAATTTCCAGCTTGCTGTTTTCCATTCTCAGTAGTGTTGTTGGCTTGCTGACTTCCAGTTTCAGCAGAATTGTTGGCTTGCTGATTTCCAGTAACTTGATGTTGTATATTATCAACTTCACCTGCAAATTCTTCCTCGTCTCTTGGCAGATCATTGTTAGGTTCTTGAAAAGTAACATCAATAGATTCTTCAACTATATGTTTATTTAAGTTATAAACTCTATATGCTCTACTAGTTAAAGAATAGCCAAGAAAAATAGCTTCATAAGATTTAGCATCGAATTTACCATCATTATCAATTGTCTTGAGCACAAAACACTTTGAGCCAAAGATTTTGAAGTAACTAATGTTTGGCTTCTTTTTCCTCAACAATTCATACGGAGTTTTGTTCAAAATAGGCCTGATTATGACTCTGTTCAACAAATAGCACGCTGTATTCACTGCTTCTGCCCAAAAACTCCTAGGCAGCTTGCTTTCTTGCAATAGAGTCCTTGTTGTTTCTTGTAGTGACCTGTTCTTCCTTTCAACCACTCCGTTTTGCTGTGGAGTCCTTGGTGCAGAAAATTCATGTGTAATTCCTCTTTTTTCACAATAATCAGCGAAGTCTTTGTTGAGAAATTCACCTCCTCTATCACTCCTTATACCTACAAGTCTTGTATTCAACTTGTTCTCAAGTAATTTGATTAGTTTCTTAAACTCATCAAAAGCACAATCTTTAGTACGAAGAAATAATACCCATGTAAATCTAGAATAATCATCTACAATCACAAAACCATATTGTTTACCTCCAATACTCTTGTAAGCTTCTGGACCAAATAAGTCCAAATGCAGAAGCTCTAAGGGTTTAGAAGTAGATACCATTTTCTTTGATTTGTGAGTACTTCGAAGCTGTTTTCCCAACTGGCAAGCTGAACATACTTCTGTTTTTACATACTTTAGCTTGGGCAGCCCTCTCACTAGTTTCTTGCTTGATAACTTTCTGAGCAAATCCATGTGTGCATGTCCCAATCTTCTATGCCAAATATATGGGTCATTATCCACTGCAGCCAAACAGCATGTTGTTTCCTGCATATCAAAATCTAATACATATATATTTCCTTCCCTTCTAGCAACTAGGGGGAATTTGTTAGTACCAATAGTAATAATAGCTTTATCAATGCCCAATTCAACAAGATGTCCATCATCAAATAATTGAGTAACACTCAGCAAATTATAAGAAAGACCTTTGACATATTGAACTTTATCAATTGAAATATTACTATTACCAATAGAACCGGTACCAAGGATTTGAAGAGTATTTCTATTTCCAATTGTCACTCTTCCACCCTTTTTCATTTTGAGATTCATAAACTGAGATTTGTCTCCACACATATGTCTTGTGCATCCACTGTCCAAGATCCATTTCTTTGACTTGACCTTAGCAGCAAGGCACATCTACAAAACAAACAAAAATACCTCAATGTTTTGGTACCCATATAGGTTTGGGTCCAGGTTGGTTAGTAGCAAGAATATATAAAGCATTTAAATCAGATTTCTTGATCCACATTTGGACCACTTTTGGGGACTGATCATTCTGTTGGTAAGTTGTTTGTCTTCTGTCATTTGCTTTCTGGTATGCTGATTGTTGTCTGACTGATCCATTCTGGTATGCTGTTTTCTGTCTGATTGATCCATTCTGGTATGCTGTTTTCGTCTTATGATATACTTGAACCACACAATTCTTTTCCAGATGTCCTTTTCCACCACATTTGTTGCATGTCTTCCAAGGCATAGCATAATTGTAGGGAATGCCATTCCTTCCATCATATTTGAGCACTTTATCTTTCTTGTTGAAGTTTAGACCAACACCTTCTCTGACCAAAGGTACACTTGCCTTCTTCATCATTGTTTTTAGAGTGTCTTCACCTTGAACAAAAGTTTCCATGCCCTTCTTGAGATCTTTAACTTCTGTTTCTAGGAGGGTGATCACTTCAGCTTGCTGTTTGATGAGTTCAGCTTGCTGGACTCTCTTTTCAGTAGTTTTTGAGGATTCGGCTTGACTTGATTCCTTCATTTTGTATGATTCCAATGCTTTAGCTTTAGTTTTGACATCAGACCTTAGCTCTTTGATTTCTTCAGTCAAGGTCTTGTTTCTCTTTTCATGTAACTTGACATTAGCCTCTAAATGTCTGTTCTTAGTATTTAGTTCCTTGATCTATGTAGCTTTACTGAATGAAGTTGAATCCCATTCTTCCATTTTTGGCAACAGATCTTTCACCATTTTGGATAAATAGGCATTCTTATCAGTCAGCTTGCTGATTTCAGCCTTTAGTGTCATGTGTTCTTCAATTGTAACACTATTTTGTTCCTGCATGGTTAGTGAATCTAACAATGTATCATCTGAAGAAATATAATCATTAAAAGAATTTACCTCACTCTGATCTTCTTCAGAATCAGTTTCAGCATACACTCCTTCTGAATTTCCAAGAACCGATTCATCTTCCATTCCAACAAGTGCTAAGTTCACCATTTCTTCACTTGAGTCATCACTGGAATCTGAATCATCATCACTCCAAGTCAGTAGAGCCTTTGATTTCTTCTTATCCTTGAAAATAGTAGGCTGTTTTGACTTCAGTTTGTAGCAGTTCCTTTTATAATGACCTGGCTTGCCACATTCGAAACAAGTTTCCTCCTTAGAGTCTTTTGAGCCTTTCTTGTTGTTGTAGTAGCCACCTCTTTCCCTTTTCATCATGTTCTTCTTTTCTATCAGCCTCTTGATCTTCTTTGAAATAAGTGCAAGTTCCTCATCTGAATCAGATTCATCATTAGAGTCAATTGGCTTGCTGTTTTTAGAATGGAGAGCCATATTCTTCATCTTTTCTGTTGGAGCTTTAACACTTGAACTTCCCACCTGATTTCCATTTATCTTGCATTCAAATTGTTCTAGCTCAGCAAATACAGCCAAGTGATCCATAGTATCAATAAGTGGTGAGGATTCCAAGGCAGTAACTTTGGCTTCGTAGATAAATGGTACTGCACTTAAGACCTTCATATTGATTTCATCTTGTGGTATAGATTTTCCAAGCCTCTTCAGTGAGTTAATAGTAACTTGAAACCGTGCTTGACTATCCTTGATAGTTTCACCTTCATTAAGCTTGAAGTTTCCAAAGTCATTCATTAGCTTGCTAAGTTTCACCTTCTTTAGAGATTTCGAACCTTCATGATAAGTCTCCAAAGCATCCCACATTTCTTTTGCTGATTTGAGTGAAGATACTTTATCATATTCAGCCTGGTTCAAACCATTCATAAGAGAACTCCTTGCCTTTCCATTGTAGCCAAGTTTGATTAATTCATCCGGAGTGAGATCATCAACATCCTTTGGCTTGCCATCCTTGTCAAGAAAGACATATGGACCTTTTTGCACAACTCTCAGAACTAATGGATCTCTGGATAAGTGAGTTTCCATGCTGCTTTTCCACCAGTGGTAGTTGTGTGTGCCATGAAGAAGTGGAGGCCTAAAATCAGATTTTCCTTCGGGATAGTTTTCAGCCATTATGATCGAATACTTTCCTGTTACAGAATTGTTAGTATACCAAATCTCTGATACCAAATGAAAATGCACACCTAGAGGGGGGTGAATAGGTGTAAATGGCTAACTATGTTCAACTAAAACCGATTTTAAAAATTACCAGAAACAGCTTACTGATTTCGTTTTATGCAGAGACAAATGGTATGCTGAATTCACAGATAATCAGTACAGTAAAGTGCAGAAACAGTAAGCTAAATGCAAGCAGTAAGTAAAGAACAGAAAATAAATAACACAGAGACTTTTAGCCAAGTTCGACCCCTAACCCCTATGGTCTACGTCCTGGTCCCTTACCAACTTGGTAAGAGAATATATTATTGATCACTGAAATAAAACCAATTACAAGATACAATAATATATCTCCCTTAATTCCCAGCTGTTGACAAATGGCGTGCTGAACTCCTGTTTCTGAACTTGCTCTCTAAGCTATACTTCCCAAGTATACTCCTCTAGCAACGTTCACCAAACCCTAGTTCCCTAGCCAATCTGTCCAACAACTCAACCTTACAAATCGAACAATACAATCAATAATGGATACAACTCAAACTATGAACTCTCTAAGATATAGCACGTATAAATATATTAAGAGCTCGAGAGTATCAAAAGAATATAGCAATGAAAAACCGAGTTGTTTGTAATCTTGTGTGCTTGAAAGTTTTCTCTGAATGTTTTTTTGATTATTGGAAACGAATGAACACAAGAATCAGTTTATAAAGCTTCACACCAACGTTCAGAAAATCAATCACCAATTATTCGAACTATTAGAATCAATTTCCAACGTTCAATTGGTTAGAGATTTTACAAACGTTCTTGTGAACGTTAGACAGAAGGTTTGAGAGAAAGAGATCGATGAAAAACTTAACCATTCTGAATTGTATAGATATAAAACGCGTATAGGAGATTTGAAAGAAGGAAAATCTTTTAAATAAGGAAACTTCTATAAGTTTTATAAAATAATTTAAAGAAAGATATTTGAAAAGATTTGAGCTCTAAAATATATTGTGTACGTATTATATAATAAATAGTCCTCACAAAATATTTCCTGAATTACATCCATGAGAATTTGTCTTGAAAAGTCTTCAGGATTTCTGGCAGTTTGCAAATGGCTTGCTGTTTGTGTCTGTCAGTGCAAATGGCTTGCCAAACTGTCTCTGTTGTAACACCAAATGGCTTGTTGTATATATATTCTCTGTAAACTTAATATACCCTGCAAAACCAAGTTAGTACAACCATAACACAATGTTTTATATCAAACTACAAGCAAATAGCTTGCTGAATGTGATCATCAAAACCATAGGAGTATCAAGAGGCAGTCTCCAATTGGGAGCGACCAACCACTCCAACAGAGGTAAGGAGTTTCATCGGACTGGCTGGATATTATAGACGATTTGTTCAAGATTTTGCAAAGATTGCAGCCCCATTAACTCGACTTACCCGTAAAACTGAGAAATTCGAATGGACCGAAAAATGCGAGAAGAGTTTTCAAGAGCTGAAGAAGAGGTTGGTAACGGCCCCAGTATTGGCGTTGCTTGATGGAAAAGGAGATTTCGTGATTTATAGTGATGCTTCGCATAAAGGATTGGGATGCGTGCTTATGCATCACGGTAAAGTGATAGCATATGCGTCAAGGCAATTGAAGGATTACGAGATCCAATGCCCCACCCATGATCTGGAATTAGCAGCAATTATTTTTGCTTGAAGATTTGGAGGCACTACTTGTATGGAGAGAAGTGTGAGATTTACACTGACCATAAGGGCCTCAAGTACATTTTTACGCAAAAAGAGCTTACATGCGCCAGAGGAGATGGCTAGAGCTAATCAAGGATTACGACTGTGAGATTCGTTATCACCCGGGCAAAGCCAATATGGTGGCTGACGCCCTTAGTTGGAAAGAGAAGCTCAAGATGATAACTATAGAGGAAGAATTGGTAAAGGACTTTGAGAAGTTGGAAATTGAGATTAAGATGCCTGAAGAAGGTCAAGAAAAGTTGATGGAAATTCGAATCCAGCCCACATTGTTGGAAATGATTAGGCTATGCCAAGAGCAAATGATAGAAGCAGAAAAGAACTCGACCGAGGAGTTAATGACTGGGGAAGAAATCAAGTGTGAAAAAGATAAAGACGGGATCATGAGATACATGTGGAGGATATGGGTCCCAAATGATCAGGAACTCAAGGCTGAAATTTTATATGAGGCACACAGCTCAAGGTACTCAGTGCACCCCGGTAGCACCAAGATGTATAGGGATTTGAAAGAGTACTATTGGTGGCCCAACATGAAAAAGGACGTTGTAAAGTGGGTAAGTAAATGCTTAACCTACTAGAAGGTGAAAGCAGAGCACCAGAGGCCCAGCGGACTTCTACACCCCTTGGAGATTCCCGAATGGAAATGGGAACACATAGCTATGGACTTCTGTTATTCCCAGATTACACACTTGTATAATTGTAGAAGGGGGGGTTGAATACAATTCTTGATAGTTATAAATTTCTGATAAAAACCACAGAAATCTATAAAGAAATAATTGCTGAATAGAAATGGTTCACAAACACATAAAAAATCAGGTGGTTAAATGTACCACCTGAGACTTTTATTTGAAGAAAACCCTGTGATACAAATGTACACAGCTTCTGTTTTACAACTCTTTGCTTCTAAGGATATTCAAGAAACCCTAAGTAAATATGTCTGTTTTCTTAGTTTCTAAAGAGTTGCTACACTTGGTTATATATCCCAAGTTTACAAGTACTACAGGAATAAGATAATACTAATCTAATTCAAGTTGACTTGCTACTCCACTCCAAATCCACATGTAGCCGAAAGGTTGTCCTTGTGAACAGATATGTCCCCTGCACCTTTCTTGTATGTACTGTGTAAATGGAATGCTTCTTTCTTCTGTGTTTCCAAAGTATGGCTGCCATACTGCTTTTTATACCTACTATCAACCCATGTGATCTGTCAGTCAAACCTGTCCTTATCAACTGCTAATTCCCAGCTAGCATAGGATAAAGTGACAATGATTATCCATTGATGTTGTGCACAATTATCCATTGACGATAGTTTGAGCTGTATCCGTTGATCGAGTAGATTTGAGTTGTATCCGTTGATAGAGCCCTGTTCTTATCCGTTGATACACTTTCACTTAGACAGAATTACATAACATAGCTTATTTACAATTGGCTACCCTATTCTGCCTATCCATTGATGGTCAACATGACTCTGAATAAAAACACTATCAACTGATAAATAGAGATATTGCAGTATGCTACAAAACCTCATCCGTTGATGAGCTACCTGTCAATGAATAGAGTTATAAGGTCTTATCCGTTGACAGTTACAAAACTTGACTTATACAATTTTGCTTGAATGTTAAGTTATCATCAACTACAACATATTCCTAACAATCTCCCCCAATTTTTACTTGATGGCAATAAAGCATAAATTCAGAACCTTGATGATAACAAAACATTCCTAAAGATATATACACACTACAGTATGCAAAAATTGTATTAAGCTGCAAAAATTAAAAACAGAAAGCTTTAAGAAACTTATCAGAGATGTGCTCCTTTAGATTGAGCAGATTAATGATGTTTCCTCTCTCTGGTTGGCTGCACCCTTGACTTTCTTTCCTTGGCAGAGTTGGACTCAATTTGCACTTGAAGTTGCCTATAGAAGGTATCTTCTTCAACAACTTTTGGATTTAGCTTTAGTTCTAACCATCTTAGGTAATCAGAACTAGCCTTTGACAGTTGGTCTTCTAACCTGAAGAATCTCCTAGTGCCCTCTTCATTCCTGAACTCCATCATCCAAAAGGGTTGAATGTGGATTTTCTGTCCATTATATGGGATCTTCATTTTCTTTGGTAGACTTGAGGGTGAGTTCCATTCTCTCCTTATTTCTTCTATTCTGCTAATTATCTCCCTTCTGGCTGTCTCAGAGAACCCTGTGTGTCTCTTGAATGCTGAGAACACTTTGGTCAGTGTATGATAATTCTCTCCAAGAACCTTCTGTAATGGCCATGTCCTCTGACTTCTTCCCTTGTAGACAAACACTAATCTCTCAGGCTGATTCTTGTACTTGTCAATTCCTCTTACTTCTGACAATTCATCCAAATATAGATTCATGCCAGAGTATTCTTCAATTTCTACCTGATAGATAAAGTCTTCTTTGTTTTCCAAGATTGGTTATTTGACAATAGCAGGTACCCTAGCAACTTGAACTGGTCCCTTTGAAAGTTGCTTCTTTGGAGCCCTTTTCTTCTGTTTTGGATTCAGCAAGAATGAAGGAACTTCAATTGAATCAAAATTCATTGGTTCTTCTTTAGGCATTATGGGGTCACCATGAAAGTTTACAGTTGGGTCGATTACTGTTGCAGATATAGGTATTGATGAGCCAATAGTTTCTTTTTCTGGAAAGGGTTCTGGAGAAAGAATCCTTTTGGTTTTAGCTTTCCTTCTTTTAGGTTTGATTTTGCGAACTTCCTCAGGTTCCTTCATTTCAACCTCTACCTCATCCATTAACTCTTGAGCTAGCCTGGCTTGCTTCTCATCTGAGTTTTCATGTTGATTTTCTGTACTTGGATGAGCTTCCCTTTGGATTCTGGAGACTTCTTCTCTTTTAGCTTCCACAAATCTAGGATGGCTGTTGGATATATTTAATACTTTTCCATTCCTTATGATTACAGCCATCCAATCTCTTACACTCTTATTTGTCTGTACTTTGAACTCCATGATTGTCTTTCCCATTAGCTTTTCTTCATCATCCTTGGGAAATGGGTAGTCTAACTGAAGCTTGTTCTTCTTATTTTCCTTTGGAGGTGAGTAGGCTCTGGTATTGATGGTTGGTTCAAACTCTTTGACATATGATGGCTCAGCATCATAGAATGTAGGAGCCACAATCTTTGGAGTGAGCACCTTCATGATTGTGGTTGATATTGTTGGAGCAGAAGATTGAGCATTAAGAAACAGAGATGATGCAATTGATTCATTGATCATCCTCTCTGTCCTTAGAATTCTTTCACTAGTCTCCTTGTTGATCTTTTCCAAAGCTTCTATTCTGGCCATCATCCTCTCTGTCCTTAGAATTCTTTCACTAGTCTCCTTGTTGATCTTTTCCAAAGCTTCTATTCTGGCTTGCCTTTCACCATCTGAGATTTCTTCTAAGCTTTGAATCTCAGGCAAAGCCACTTGTTTCTTCACAAGGGAAGCCTTTATTTCAAACTCTGTTGGATTGACCACTACAATTGGCTGTTGCTCCCCCTCAATCTGTGCTATCTCACTACTGGTAGCTTGAAATTGGCCAGTAGATGTTGCAGCCTCTTTTGTGCTTGTTCCCATTTTCTCCCCCTTTTTGTTAGCATCAAGGGTTGGGGTTGAAGCTACAAGTAGCATTTCCAGTAGTTGAGTCTGTTTTGATTGATTGGCAATGATAGTGTGCATTTGAGATTCCATACTATCCACTCTGGAGGAAAGAAGCTGAACAGACTTAGCCAGGCTATCTTCTTTGAGAAGTTTGCTAGAAAGCACCTTCTGAGTGGTAGTAGGAGCTAGTGCCTCAATCCTGGCATCTAGTGCTATCTTCATATCTCTAATTGCAGACTTGACCTCCTCCTGTTGTGTTCTTTGAATAACAGATTGCATCTTTTGTAATTTCAAGGAAGCCATAACCTGCTCAAGAACAGTCTTTCTCTGTGGGTCTGCAGTTTGGTGCTCAGCCTTAGCAGATTGATATTGCTTCATGATTTCCACATTGAGATTCCCAAGTTCAGTGGCATTGGAAAACATCCATCCTGGAGTCTCATCTTCATTGATTTCTTCACCATCTGAACTTTGACTGTTATCACTACCAAAATCTTCACTTCCAGCACTTGGAGACAGGGTTTGTAAAGCTTCTTTTGCTCTTTGAAGAGATTCTGAGGTGTGCACTAGGTGCATTGCCTTCTCTGCCTCCACATTGCCCTGTTGTGCCATGACTTGATAGGCAGAAATAGGATGAGTAAAGGTTTCAGGATCCAAAGAGATGGAGTCAATAATTGACTGATATTCTTGTCTAAATTCCATCTCTTTGGAAGCTTCATTAACCTCCATTAACTCACTTGCAATGGCTGAATCTTCCTGCCTTATTTCTCCTGTAGTCCCTTCTCTCCTCTCATCTCTCTTTTCTTGCATCAGGGGCTCCCCCTGGCTCACACCTCTCACACCCTCACCTTCACCTACTAAGGTGGAACTCTCTAGCTCTCCTTTTGCCTGACCGGAAGAAATGGTCAGCCTCTCATTGTTTTTCTCTCTTTTTGCCTGCTCACAAGGTAGCCTCTCACTCCCTTCCCTCATTCCTAAAAGTGTTTCAACTACTACAAACTCCTCCACAGTTGACATGGGAATGTCAAATTTTGCAGTGGTAGAGAGAGTTGTCAACGGATAAAGTGTATCCGTTGATGTAGTAGTTATTACTGTCAATGGATAATTAGTTGTAGACATATCTGTTGATGGAGAAACACTTGTCAACGAATGAAGGATATCCGTTGATGAAGGAAAATGAGTATCCGTTGAAGTGAAAACCAACACTGAATCTGTGGTGATTGATTTTAAGGAAGAGGCCACAGATAGTGTTGTGAATTCAGGAATGGAAGATTGATGGCCCAACAAATCATCTAAAAGATGATGACCACCAATTGTTGAGTGGGGCTTCTCCAAGAATTTTAAAGATGGAGAATCAGGAATTGATGTAGATATCATATCCACATCCAGAGATGGAGTTGGTGATGGTGGATCAAAATGTGTATCGATTTGAAGGTTAAGATCAAGGGGCTGTGACTCCACATTTATTGAAGTCACATCAAACTGAGTTTGAGAAGGTACAGTTTGCTGTACAGTGTGTGCACCCTGTGATTCCCCAATGGTTTTGGATTTTACTCTTCTACCATAGGTTTTTGAGTGAGAGTTATCTGTGTCTCTTGCCCTTTTGTGCAGTGTTCCTGGAGTGGAACTTAAATCAGTAGTCACACCCTGTTGAGAGGATGTAACTAGAATTTGGCTTGTAGGTTCATTAACAGTCTTTTGAGAGACTGAAATGTTGGTTGCACCTGCCTCACCTTCCTTATCCTTAGGGCTTCTTTGATGTTCACCCTGTCCCTCACCACTCACTACCTCCTTCACACTCCCCTCAAGAGTTTTGGTAGTTTTTGCAACAGGTGCCTTTTGAGAGACACCTGAGGTTTGTCTTTTAGATTGTGGTTTTGGAACTCTGGATTTGGTCACTTTGGTAGGAGCCTGTTTGGTCACAGCCACAGACTCCATTGCGACACTAGAAGGCAAGGAAATTTGGGGGTTGGAGATAGGAGTTTCAGGGTTGGAAACAGTTACCTGAACAATTGGTAGATATACCAATTGTACTTCTGCATTTAGGTTCATTCGAATCAAATCACTTAAGACTCTCTTCTCCTGAACAAAACAATTGAACTTGCTATCCGGGTTAGCAATGGATAGCTCATTCTCAGATACATGCAGTGCTAGGAGCATAAAAAATCTAGCAAAATAAACATTCTTGCTCCTAGTTTCCTTTTTACCTAATTTAGCTGCTATCTCATACATGACTAGTGTGCCAAAATTATAGAATTTATCAGTCAAAAGCATACATAGCATAACTAGCATGGAATTGGTAACAGCATCAAAGTTACTAATCTTGCCAGAAAAAGTTTTAATGAAGGCATCACAAAGATAACTCCATTCTTTAACCATACCTTTCCTAACAATTTTCCCTAAGTTCTTAGTACTAAGGGTATAATTCATGGAATTAAGCATGGTAACAATTTCAGCATTACTGGGTACATTCAGACAGTTATTCTCAGGCAATTTTAAACAAGCAGTTAACACATCAGAATTAACTACATAATTTTTACCCTTCAAAGAAAAAGCAAGTGTACCGTCTGTGCCATTGTACTCAGCAGATGCCCACACCTCTTCAATTACCTCATGGATTAGAGGAGTGGTGGCAGTCATAGCATATGACAGTTTGCATTTCTTCACGAAATTCATCATGGTGTGATATGCTTTTGGAGCGTTCACTGTATCAACAAAGGCCGCGAAATTGTTCTTCTCATAGGTAAACCCGGTGGAAGACATCATCTTAACAATAGGCACCATTGAAGTGTTTGAACTTTTGTTGCAGAGAGATTTAGTGAAGAAGATGTAGTTAACTAATGAGATTCTTGAAAATGAATGAAGGTGAGATGTGAGGGCACAAGACAGCCTTTTATATTTTCCAAGAATTAAAAATGAAATAATTAAAAGTAATTACCCCATTCGACAAAAGTAACTGTCAGATAATAAATGTAAAGAAAAGAAGTACAGCCATGACTAATTATACACGTTTACCAACGGCTATAAAAAGAAATAAGTATATCAACGGATAATGATTGGACGGTTGAGAAAACAGTTTATCCATCGATGACGTGGACAACCTGTTACCCGTTGACATACGAAAATCTAGTAATGTGTTTATACTACCAACGGATAAAAGGATATCTGTTGATAAGCAAATTTTGCCTTAAACAAAATTTATGCTAAGAGTTTTTCTGAGAGTTTTTAATTCTCAAATAAATCAAAACACATTTCTAGCTGCAATACAGTATGATTAGATATCACTAGGAATTATGAAAAATTAAGCATACCTAGTTCACCTACCAACCTTGTGAATGAAGATTCATCAAGAGGCTTGGTAAAGATATCTGCAAGCTGCATTTCACTTGGCACAAAGTGCATTTCTACTGTACCATTCATCACATGCTCTCTAATGAAGTGGTATTTGATGTCAATATGCTTGGTTCTCGAATGTTGCACTGGATTCTCTGTGATGGCAATAGTACTAGTGTTGTCATAGAAAATTGGAATCTTCTCAACTTTTAGACCATAGTCAATAAGTTGATTTTTCATCCAAAGAATCTGTGCACAACAACTTCCAGCTGCAATGTACTCAGCTTCGGCTGTAGAGGTGGAGACTGAGTTCTGTTTATTACTGAACCATGACACAAGCCTGTTCCCTAGAAATTGACAGGAGCCTGTAGTACTTTTCCTATCAATTCTGCAACCTGCATAGTCTGCATCTGAATAGCCAATTAGATCAAAGCCAGAATCTCTTGGGTACCAAATGCCAAGGTTTGGTGTTCCCTTGAGATACCTGAAAATTCTCTTAATAGCAATCAAGTGAGACTCTCTAGGGTCAGCTTGAAATCTAGCACAAAGACATGTGGAAAACATTATATCAGGTCTACTAGCTGTTAGATATAGAAGTGAGCCTACCATGCCTCTATAGCTTGAGATGTCCACAGATTTTTCCTTAGTATTCAGCTCAAGCTTAGTTGCAGTGGCCATAGGTGTTTTTGCAGAGGCACAATCCATTAAGTCAAATTTCTTTAAGAGATCATAAATATATTTTGTTTGACTTATGAAAATTCCCTCATTAACTTGCTTTACTTGTAATCCAAGAAAGTAAGTTAATTCACCCATCATGCTCATTTCATACCTACTTTGCATAAGTTTGGCAAACCTTTTGCAAAGCTTCTCATCTGTAGACCCAAAAATAATATCATCTACATAGATTTGAACAAGTATTGAAGAACCATTGACATTTCTATGAAATAAGGTTTTATCTACTGTACCTCTAGTGAAGTGATTCTCCAAAAGAAATTGAGATAAAGTGTCATACCAGGCTCTTGGTGCTTGCTTCAAACCATAAAGTGCTTTCAAGAGAAGATATACATAATCTGGAAATTCTGGATCTTCAAAGCCAGGAGGTTGATGTACATATACCTCTTCTTCCAGTTCCCCATTTAGAAAGGCACTTTTAACATCCATCTGATAGACTTTGAAGTTGGCATGTGCTGCATAGGCTAGGAAAATTCTGATGGCCTCAAGTCTTGCCACTGGAGCAAAAGTTTCATCAAAATCTATTCCTTCTTCTTAAGAATAGCCCTTTGCCACTAATATAGCTTTATTCCTCACAATTATGCCATTTTCATCAGTCTTATTCTTGAGAACCCATTTGGTACCTATGATACCTCTATCATCAGGTTTGGGCACAAGCTTCCATACTTTATTTCTCTCAAATTGGTTTAGCTCTTCTTGCATTGCTAAGACCCAATCTGGATCTAGAAGGGCATCCTCCACTTTCTTAGGTTCCTCTTGAGACAGGAAACTACTGTATAGGCATTCTTCTTGTGTGGCCCTCCTAGTTTGGACTCTTGAGTTTGAGTCACCAATGATTAACTCAAAAGGATGATCTCTGGTCCATTTTCTTGAAGGTGGAAGGTTTGATCTAGATGAGGTTGCTTCATCTACGTGAGCATGATCTTGTTGATTGGATATTGAGTTTTGACTTTGAGAAACTCCCCCTGAGTTTGTTGTCCTTGAGGAGTTATGAAGTTGACTGTCAACAGATGCATCATTTTGTCTATCAACGGATGCTCCATTTTGCCTGTCGACGGATACATGAGAATGCCTGTCAACGGATGCATCTGATGATCTAGTATGACTGCCAACGGATGCTTCATTTCCAGTGTTAGCATCACTTCTAGTTGGACCAACAACTCTAGGTGAATTTCCAAGGTCATGATCTTCATTTTCCTCGTCATCATCAATGTACATTCTTCCTTCTACCTCATTTTCAAATCTCAACTTTTCATGGAAGCCTTCATCATTTAGACCTAGAATCTTTTGATCATCAAACACAACATGTACAGATTCCATAACAATGTTGGTTCTTAGATTGTAGACTCTATAGGCTTTCCCTGCTGCATATCCAACAAAGATAACTTCATCTGCCTTTGCTTCAAATTTGCCCAAGTTATCTCCATGATTTCTTAGCACAAAACACTTACATCCAAAGACATGAAGAAAAGCTAACATTGGTTTCTTGTTGGTAAATAACTTATAAGGAGTCATTCCTCTAGCTTGATTGATCAAGGAAATATTCTGAGTGAAGCAGGCAGTGCTGACAGCTTCAGCCCAGAAATATGTTGGCAATCTTGATTCACTTAACATTGTTCTAGCTGCTTCAATGAGAGTTCTGTTTTTCCTTTCAACAACCCCATTTTGTTGAGGTGTTCTAGCAGTAGAAAACTCATGGACAATTCCATTCTCTTCACAGAAAATCTTCATTGTGGAATTTTTGAATTCAGTGCCATTGTCACTCCTGATTCTTTGTACTTTTACTTCAGAACCATTGTTTACTAGTCTGAGATGATTGATGATGATTTCACTTGCACAATCTTTGGAGTGCAGAAAGAAGGTCCATGTAAACTTAAAAAAATCATCCACAATCACCAGGCAGTATTTCTTCTTTGAAATGGACATGACATTTACTGGACCAAATAAGTCCATATGCAGCAATTGAAAGGGCTTAACAATGGATGACTCTGTCTTGCTCTTGAAGGATGATTTCTTTCGCTTCCTTAATTGGCAGGCATCACACAGTCCATCTTTGATGAACTCCAATTGAGGGATTCCTCTAGCAAGATCCTTTCTTACCAAATCATTCATTACTTTAAAATTCAAATGAGACAGCTTTTTATGCCATAGCCAACTCTCATCCTTGCTTGCTTTGCTGAAGAGACAAGTAATAGATTCTGAGCATACTGAGTTGAAATCAGCTATGTAAACATTTCCTTTTCTAAAGCCTGTCAGAACCACATTGTTGTTTTCCTTGGTAGAAACAACACAGGCTTCTTTACTGAACTTTACTTCATAGTCTTTGTCACAAATCTGACTGACACTCAGCAAATTGTGCTTCAAACCTTCAACTAAAGCCACTTCTTCAATGATGACATTGTCCTTTGTAATCAAGCCATATCCCTTAGTATATCCTTTGCTGTCATCTCCAAAGGTAATTCTAGGGCTAGCTTCCTCCTTGAACTCTGTGAGCAGGGTTGAATCTCTTGTCATATGCCTAGAACATCCACTGTCTAGGTACCATAGATTCCTCTTATTTCCCTGCACACAATCCAAAATACAAATCAAGTTGATTTTGGTACCCAAGTTTCCTTGGGTCCTTTCCTGTTAGCCTTTGGTTTTACACTCTTAGCAATCTTCACTTTGGGTGTAGATGCTTGAGTGATAGGTTTTGACAGATGCTTATTTGCATAAATATTTGATGCATGCATTTGTGAAAAATTGGCATACATATTATCCATGCTAGGAATGCTCCATGACATTTGTGGCATATTCACAGATTGAAAATAAGGATTAGGCACATATGTCATGTTCACATATGGATTTGAAAAACTAGCATTCTGATACAAACCAGGCGTAACAGGCATTGCAGGCATACTTGGCATAGATTGAGGTATATGAACAGGAGTCCTTTTAACAGACTTGCAATTAGAAGATAGGTGATTGACACTATTGCAATTACCACAAGTTTTCCTAGGAGCAAACTTGTCAGGAGAATAATTGTTTTTCTTGTTAATGCCTATCTTACCATTTCTGTTCTTTTTCTTTTTTACCCTCAGTCTCTACCTTTTCATTAACTGATTTACCAACAGCCTTTTTGTTAAGTAAATCACCTGCCTTAGCCTTCTCACTTGATTTGGCTTGGCTACTTTCACCAGAAACAAAGTTCTTGGCTACTGGACCATACTGATTATTCAGTTTCTTGAGTTCCTTCTTACTAACAGACTTTTTGTTAGTCGACGGATACCTCTCATCCGTTGATGGTTCATCTGTCAACGGATGATCACTATCCGTTGATTCACAAATAGTCTCTAGATCCTCAAGGCAAGGTTCTAGCTCCTTTTTCTTTTGAGTCCAGGTATCCCTCACAAATGATTCTATTCCCTGGACTTCTATTATGTTTTGAGAAACATTCCTACAACTTTGAAATTTAGCAATTATCCCTTGTTCTTTTTCAAGCTGGTTTCTTAAGATCAATTCTCTTTTTAACACAGCTTCAAGTTCGCTTTTAGCATTATTGCAATCAACTCTCATTTTCTCAAATTCTAGAAATTGAACTTCTAGAACTGCATTTCTATCACTTAAGAACTGATTAGTTTCTTTAATCCTATTGTTCTCTTTAGTAAGTGATTTAAGAGTAACACTCAAGTGATATAGTTCAGTAGACATTTCATCTATAACACTATTGCATTCCTCTTTGGTGAGCTCAGAGAGATTAGTAGAAAATACCTGATTGCTAGCTGAACTTGCTTCCTGCTCAGAATCAGCCATTAATGCAAGGTTGACAAACTCAGCATCATCATCAGAATGATTTCCATCAGCAGCCCAGTCATACTCTTGGGTCATGAATGCCTTTCCTTTCTGTCTGAGAAGATCAAAATATTTCTTCTTGTAGTCAACAGTTTCAGTTGGCTTTCCCTTGTTCTCAGATCTAGGCTTCCTGCATTCACTTATCATGTGACCAGCAATTCCACAATTGTAGCATTTAATTTTGGATTTATCCACATAATTGCTTGTAGAAAAATCCTTGTTAAATGGCTTGGTCACCCCAGAGTTTCTTCTGAATTTTAGCTTAGAGAATCTCCTAGATAGAAAGGCTAAATGCTCATCTATCTCATCCAATTCATCCTGCTGTAGGACACTCATTTCTTCAGACACCTTTTCCTTGCTTTTGCTTGATTCTACTCTACCTTCACAAACCTCCCTGTTTGGCGTAGATTTAGCAGCTTCAGTCCTCTTCTCCTCCTTCTGCTCCAAGTTGGCAACAAGTGCAACTGACCCACTTTTCTTTTGGGCCTTCTCAATTTCTTCATCCTGCTCCATTTCTAGTTCATATGTCTTTAAAGTTCCATAGAGCCTTTCAAGAGTAAATGACTTGTACTCTTGAGTGTTTCTTAGAGAAACAGTCATAGGCTTCCACTCTTTGGGCAGTGATCTCAGAAATTTGAGATTAGAATCTTTCACTTGGTAGATTCTTCCATACAGTTTCAAGCCATTCAGTAGCTTTTGAAATCTACTAAATGTGTCATTCAATGTCTCTCCATTCTTGAAATGGAAGTGCTCATACTGTTGGATCAGTAGCTGCATCTTGTTTTCCCTTACCTGTTCTGTACCTTCACAAAGGGTTTGAACAATTTCCCATACTTCCTTGGCGGTAGTACAGTTGATAACATTGTCAACCATGTCTGTTTCTAAACCATTAAACAGAATATTCATGGTCTTTTTATCTTTGTGAACTTCTGCAACATCCTCAGTACTCCACTCAGAAACAGGTTTTGGAATGTACGTGTCCGGTGCATCTGCAGCAAGACCAACTCTTGAAGCAGCCTTCATTGGAACATGAGGACCCTTCTCAATGCAATCTACAAAGCCTACATCAATAGACATGAGATGTAGACGCATTTTTACTTTCCAGTGAAAGTAATTTTCCCTATCAAGAACCGGTATCTTCACTCCATAATCCTTCTTAGACATGTTGGAAGTGTGTTGATCTTTAAACTTCAAATATATTAGAAGCTTGCTCTGATACCAATTGTTATTCCCAGATTATACACTTGTATAATTGTAGAAGGGGGGGTTGAATACAATTCTTGATAGTTATAAATTTCTGATAAAAACCACAGAAATCTATAAAGAAATAATTGCTGAATAGAAATGGTTCACAAACACATAAAAAATCAGGTGGTTAAATGTACCACCTGAGACTTTTATTTGAAGAAAACCCTGTGATACAAATGTAAACAGCTTCTGTGTTTACAACTCTTTGCTTCTAAAGATATTCAAGAAACCCTAAGCAAATATGTCTATTTTCTTACAGTCTAAAGAGTTGCTACACTTGGTTATATATCCCAAGTTTACAAGTGCTACAGGAATAAGATAATATTAATATAATTCAAGTTGACTTGCTACTCCACTCCAAATCCACATGTAGCCGAAAGGTTGTCCTTGTGAACAGATATGTCCCCTGCACCTTTCTTGTATGTACTTGGTAAATGGAATGCTTCTTTCTTCTGTGTTTCCAAAGTATGGCTGCCATACTGCTTTTTATACCTACTATCAACCCATGTGATCTGTCAGTCAAACCTGTCCTTATCAACTGCTAATTCCCAGCTAGCATAGGATAAAGTGACAATGATTATCCGTTGATGTTGTGCACAATTATCCGTTGACGATAGTTTGAGTTGTATCCATTGATCGAGTAGATTTGAGTTGTATCCGTTGATAGAGCCCTATTCTTATCCGTTGATACACTTTCACTTAGACAGAATTACATAGCATAGCTTATTTACAATTGGCTACCCTATTCTGCCTATCCATTGATGGTCAACATGACTCTGAATAAAAACACTATCAACTGATAAATAGTGATATTGCAGTATGCTACAAAACCTCATCCGTTGATGAGCTACCTGTCAACGAATAGAGTTATAAGGTCTTATCCGTTGACAGTTACAAAACTTGACTTATACAATTTTGCTTGAATGTTAAGTTATCATCAACTACAACATATTCATAACAACTTCGTAGTAGGTTTGCCGAGGACCAAAGCAAACCATGACGCCATATGGGTGATTATAGATCGACTAACAAAGTCAGCTCACTTTCTACCGATCAACGAAAGGTATACGGTCGACAGGCTAGTAGATATCTACTTAAAAGAGATAGTGGTGCGACATGGAGTTCCAGTCGCCATAGTATCCGACCGAGATCCTCGATTCAACTCCAGATTTTGGAGGAGCTTCCAAGAATGTGTAGGAACCAGGCTAAACATGAGTATAGCTTATCATCCCCAGACGGACGGGCAAAGTGAAAGGACCATCCAGACACTAGAAGATATGTTGAGATTCTGTGCTATAGAATTTAAAGGAAATTGGGATGATCACTTGCCCTTGATTGAGTTTTCCTACAACAATAGCTTTCATTCAAGCATAGGAATGCCGCCTTACGAGGCCCTTTATGGAAGGAAATGCCGATCTCCCCTATATTAGGATGAAGTTGGAGAGCGAAAGATGCTCGGGCCTGAGATGGTCCAACGGACAAAGGATGCAGTGGATTTAATCAGAGGACGGCTGGTAGCAGCCCAGGATCGACAAAAGAAATATGCCGACTTAGCTCAGAAAGGAACAGAATATGAAGTAGGAGACCTAGTGTTCCTGAAGGTGTCTCCTTGGAAAGGTTTAATGAGGTTTGGAAAGAAAGGGAAGCTGAGCCCTAGATATATTGGCCCATTTGAGATCTTAAGACGAATTGGGGAGCTAGCTTATGAACTAGCATTACCCCCAAACCTGCAGCAAGTGCACAATGTGTTCCATGTCTCAATGCTGAGGAAGTATAACCCAGATGCCAAGCACATAGTGGAATATGAGCACGTGGATATGCAACCAGACTTGACCTACGTAGAGCAACCTGTGGAAATCATAGACAGAAAAGATCAAGTGCTCCGAAACAAGGTCATCAAGCTTGTCAGAGTTTTGTGGCAGAACCACAACGTAGAAGAATCAACCTGGGAACTAGAAAGTGCAATGATGGAAAAGTAGCCCCATTTGTTTTCAAGTTGATTCCGGGACGGAATCCTTTTAAGGAGGGGAGACTGTAAGAACCCAGATTTTTTATAGAATTAAAACTTTTTCTTATGTAATAATATAGGAGTACATAGTTGCTATGACTGCAGTATAACGAATATCTATTAAATATATGGGATGGATTTAGATTCAAATATTTATATGTCATAAAGAATACCTTTGGTTGACAACATAGATAAGAATGATCTATCTCCTAAGGATATAAGTATATTACTTCAAGTAAGATTATTCTTGTGTCATCCAAATCAATATCTATTATAAGTCCAGCGGTTCCGTAAAAAGGTTAAGGAACACTCGAGGGTGAACCAGGTTCATTTTCCTAATTATAGGAATTAAATAAAAATAAGTGATGAATAGTGATTTTGGTGGAATTTGGAATATTATTATAATAATGCTATATCCGGTATTCGGAACGGATTTCTGAGTTCGTATTAGTGATCCAGGAGGAAAATAAGTGTATGTAAAGGTTGTCAAATTCAGAAAAATAGCACTTTTATTTTCTCCGAGAATTCCCTGGACACTGCCAGACATAAGGAATTATAAAAGGGATTTAAGGAATTTAAATTTGAGAAGTATTAAGAAAGATGAAGAATAGTATTAGAAATATTAAGAAGGTTTTCGGTAAAACCCTAACTAGAAACGAATGAGTTATTCCCTCGAACGAGCATCGAATTAAGCAATAAACGAACAAAGAATCAAGCAGAGGGCTAGATGCATGCATGTGGGCAAGTGATAAATATCTAGTAACTTCATAGTTACAAGAGCAACTAGCATGGTTAGAGATTGAACCAAACACTTAGAAATCAAATCACTTGGTTAAGCCTTAAACCATCCAATCTTCAACACTTGTCTCTCCATTTCATCACTCCTTGCATCATCACTTTAATAAAGCAACTCCAAGATGAGATATTATCTACAAACATTCACTTTATGCATTATTAGCAAATCAACCAAGCAAAATACTCTCTCCCCCTCCAAGAACATCACATTCGGCTTTCTTGAAATTCAAAAACCAAAACCCTACTTGAAACCATCATTTGATCTCCAAACTTTTATGGTGAGACTTACATTTAATATAAATGATCTCCTCAAAATCTTAGTTTCAATCTCTTCTTTTTCCATTTTCAAAAAAATCATTAAAGAGGAGGATGAATAGTGTTCTTCAAGAACTAACTTTGATTTTCATGTTTCTTTGGTTGATCTTAGGTTTGTTAAGGCTAGACAAGGACCATACCAAGCTTTTTAAGGCTAGATCACACTCTCAAGAAGGTATAATGATCTTGAAACCCTAGGCCTACTTTGAGTTTATGCATGTTCTTGATAGATTTAAGTGTTAGGAGCATGTTAGTGATGTTATAATCATGATTATGTAGTAGATCTAATGGATTTAAGAGAGGATGATTATGTTGGTATAATATTGTGTTCTTGAACTTGTTGAGATGAGAATCATGTATACAAGTTGTATTGGTGCCCGGTGTGCTTGGTTTTAGTGTTACGATTAGTAGAACGTTCGATTTATAGCCGTCGTAATGCCCGATTTTCATTTAATCTTGAAATCCGAACTTGACAGTAGATATAACTCACTGCATAGCTTCGACTTATGCCATGATTAGCTAGATCATGTTACAAGCTTCGTTTTGATATAAAGATCGCATGAAACGGACTTACGGTTTAGGAGTTATGATTAAATTCGTAAAAGTGGTTCGAAACCGAGAATGCGAATTCGTAATTGAAATTGAACCGTGTAAAATAAGTATCGCAGTGGCGAATCTTGGTAATTAAATATTAGAGATCATAAGTATGGTGTTAGAGAAGACCACGTATTAAAAAGATCGTTTTTCGATTTTATAAAAATGTTCGAATCAAGGTTAAGTACGAAAGTACCCCTAAAGAGTATACTTGGTCATAACTACGGTAAACCACTTAGAAAACGATCGATAAATCTCGAGGTATAATCTTTCGACTTTAAAACTTTTACAAATCGAATACTTACCATATGTAAGGGTAATGACATGCTTTATTAACGAACAAGTGTCGGATAATAAAAGTAATAATAAGAATGAATTAGAGGGGTATAACGAAACGACTTGAAAACGTATTTCGATTTAAGTTACGTTTATACTTAACCTTTTGAAAGGTGTTAAGTGATTAATCCCGAATGCCTTGGCTATTTATAGATCATCAGGCTGACCCGGGACACGCTACCACTACCCCTACCCGTACTCGATTTCCAGGCAAGTTTCAAATCCTTGTTAAAAGGCTGTTGTTGTGAATATATATACATGTGCCTTCTGTTATACATATGCCATAGCATGCATGCCTGCTTTCAAAGTCATATTGATATACTTGTTCCCTGAATTATTGTTGGCTTATGAGCTAGATAGTTATTATATCAGTTATAAGCCGGAAATTACTAAGACCCTTAAGCGAAGGGCATCTGAATCTCATTATTTGACTATAGACCGGGAGTCGTTATTCCTTGATATATTGATATTATTTTCAGAGGAAAATAACTAAGAAAATATTTTCCATTTATTATCTGGCGAATATTATTGGAATATTCCCTTGAGATTATTTGATAAATATTATTCGGATTATTCATCAGATGTTTATTTATTCGAGGAATATTATATATTTAATATTCATCTAAAGTCGATTAAATATTCGAATATTATTCGAACCCTCAGTCGAGTTATTTACTTAAAATATTCATTCTTATTTACTCGATAAATATTATTTTGAATATTCATTCAAGTTTATTTAATTAATGAATATTATTTTAATATTCATTCGAGCCTTATTTATTTAAATGAATATTAATTCGAATATTCATTCAATCTCTAATTATTTTATAAATATTAGTTGAACATTGATTCTAACTCCAGTTATTCGATAAATATTATTTTGAATATTCCCTTGAGATAAGGAATATTATCTTCGACCTTTTTTTAAAAGTCGATTCAATTATTGAACATAATTTCAAATATTCATTCGATAATCATTTCTTCGATAAATATTTTTAAGCTGAATATTCATTATTTATTCAATGAATATTGTCCCAAATATTAAGTCGATAATTATTCCATCAATATGTATCCTTCTTGAGTTGAATATTCACTATTGATTCAATAAATAATTCTCAAATATCCATTTGATGATTATTCCATCAATAAACATTGTCATTAATTTGAATATTCATTATTTGTTCAATGAATATTATTCTGAATATTTATTCAAAGATTACTCCGAGTAACACTGTTCCAGTATCTATGACTCTATAAATATTCTTGGAATATTTAATTAATTCTTCGAACTCGTTTCAAAGATAATTTACTTCATTCGCATAGTATCATCTACCTTCGAATATTATATAAATTATTTCAGAGTCCTATTATTATTATATTATCAAGGAAGGTTCTCAGTGATTCCATTCTCCCTTCGATTCTATTGCAAGGGAACCTTACTTGAGGAATGTTATTTATCTTGTGACTGCCCGGTCATAAATCATTCGCTTCACTCGCAACTTGGTTGTTATTATTCATGGTATTGTGTGTACCCACTCATTATTCGAGGGGTAAGAATGTTGGAACAAGCCAGTATCCATTAACAAACAGCAGCTTGGGAAATATTGGTAAATTTTCCTTTCCATTTAGATATGACTACCTTGTGGAGTCTTATCAACAAGTATTATACTTGGGGAAATGGGGACGAACTTTACGTTTCAAAGTTATGGATGTGGAATGAACTAGGAGATGCGTAAGTGACCCAGTGGCGCCGGTCCAGCAAATGACCCAACCGTTGGCCGAGGGGGTTCCAGAGGGCGGTAGACAAGTAAATCCGTCGGTGCTTCCTTCTACATGTAGTAAACAAGAGGTGGGGAGCATAACATGCGACTGATCATCGTGTAAAAATGCTATGTCTCCTGGCGCGTCAAACTCCAGTATTAGTTCATCACTAAATGTTGGAAATTTTCTGCAACATCATCATAGTTGGCAGAGTTGAAAAGTATTTCAAACTGGAATTGCAATATCTTTCTTGCAAGTTCCTATTTTTATGAAAATGATGCTATCTTGCTTATTTTGGCATAGCATATGCTTCCACGAAATATATACCTGTTGAGTTACCATGTAACTTCATCCTTTATATTAAACTGGCAATATTTTCTCTAATGCATGGCATATGATTTCAAAACATATCTTTGAACTGTCTTATATATTATTGCATAGTTATATATTGTTGGTGGGCTATTGTTCACCCTTGCTTATTTATTATGTCACAACAACAGCTAGGTCACATGGCCCGCGTCAGGCGCACTCGGCACAAGCAGGTTACCCGCCCCACAGGGCTACCCGTTGATATCATCGCTGCCATTGCTGAGGTAGCATAGATCAGCAGCCTTTTGTTACCAGTTTAATTATATGTATCAATAATGATTAATCAACGGCAAAACTCTTAAACTTATGATGTTATCCTTTTGGCTTGTAATAACTTTTATTCGTAAACCCGTAATGTGAGACTTATTTCAATTTCATCTCTGGGACTATAACTGTGTGTGTGTGAGTGATTATTATTGTGGGGTTACAGCATGTGATTTATTTATTATGGATTCAAGTAAAGTATCAATCATGGAAAATAAGACCGTAACGACCCGATCCCGGACCCCGGATCTGGGGGTGTTACATCTTTGTTAATCCCTAACTTGCCATTTCTGTTCTGTTTCTTCTTAGTCACTTTCTTCTCTGATTCACTCTTCCCAGCTGAAACAAACTTAACAAACTTCTTGGGTCTTATCCTATCACCTACTGGCTCCTTGGTCTTTGACTTGACACTCTCACTCTTGGAAGATGCTTGTTGTTCATTGGATTGTGCCTCATCCTCATCATTCAACATTTGTTTGGTGAGTAAGGCATCCTCATCAATTTCAAATGTTGATTCCTTAAAAATTGGATTTTCAGTCTTTTTCAAAATGTGAGGCACTTCCTCATGAATAAATGTGTCATCTTCAATGACTGTAATAACCCTAACTTTTAGAATGCTACAGTGCCTAAATGAATAGTAATTTTGAGGATTTAGGGAAATGGTATATAGGTACCCTATAATGGAAACAGAAAATGAATAAACAGAAACCATATTAGTATTGTACACTGAAATTAAGTGACTCAAAACGATAATGGATTTCAGAAATTCCTGAATATGGACTTTAAGGATTTTCGATTTCGATTGAGACTCTATTGAATGTGATATTAAAGAGTATAGAAATGTTAAAGGGTTTATATCTTGAGGAATAGTGAAGTTAGGTTAAACCAAGGAGTGATCAAGTCAAGGAAATGCCAAGGGAATTTAGATTGTTAAACGAGTTTGAGAATGCTTGAGAACCCGAGAGATAACCGGGAGAGCAACTTCTGAGAAAAAGAGAATATACCAGGGATATTGGATCTAATACCTACTTGAGAATTAGAATCACCCTAACACACTAATATATTATGTGGGAGAGGATATTATATATCCAAGGAATTTACAAAGGAGAAACCATTGAAACGATCACAGAAAACTTTTGATGAATCAAACGACGAGAGAACTTGCACAAAGCCCATCCGAAAACCCCAAGGCCCAAAACCTAAGCCATGCAGGTCCAAGAGGCTCCAAGGAGCTGCATTTACAAGTTAATTAAGTGAGTGGCTCATGGATATATTGAAGGGGCAAGGCTAGAAGAGCAAATAGAGTGAAAGGGCAAGGATAAACTAGTAAACACACAACCAATTGGATAAATCTTCCAAAAGAAGCTAAACAAGAAGTGTTTTGATTGGTGGACTCCAAAATATCTCACAAAAGGTATCTAGCTGATATATAAGATAGAAACAAGGGATATATACATCATTTACACAAGAGAAACAAAGTTGAAAAGCTCCCCCATCTCTTTTCTCTACAAACTGCCCAGCAAGAACAAGGAGGAAAGAAAAATTCATATCTCCATTTCTATACATGATAAAATCACCAAATTTGAACCACAACCTCTCCACTCCATGGATATTATTCGCCCCAAATTTCATGAGAATCCAATTAGTATAGCCTAGTCAAATCCATGCTCAAAGTAAGACAACCCAATCTGTCCAGTTTCTATCCAGCGGAAAGATGGAGCTCAAAACCATAGCTAGGAAGCTTTGTTTTTGGTGATCTATAGCTCAAATCAAAGCTTATACAGAGGCCAAGATGTGTTAAATATTTGAGAGCCAAACTCTTATTTTTCGATTTGTTATGATTTTTACAAAAGTGATGATGAATAGTAACCCTTAGAAACTAACTTTGTTTTTATGGTTTCTTTAGTTGATTCAAGCTAGTACAAGGTTGTTTAAGGATATCCCAAGGATTATTAAGTGTTGTTAAAGCTTCAAGGAAGGTATAATCTCTTCACCCCTCTTGAGTTTATGATGAATATTGGTGGTATTAGTGGTTAAGTAGTTATAAGTGATGAAATCATGATGTTATATGTGTTTGTAAGTGATTAAAGTTGAATATGGAAGGAGTATGTGCTTGTAATCATGGTTGGTAAGATGACCACATGGTGTAGGTGATGGTGTATAAGGTGGATGATTGATTTGGAGGAGTTTGATTTTGGAAAGTATGAAAATATAGCCGTTATAATGTCCGATTTCCATTAGACCAGAAAACTGCCCTGTTTTCGGACCCTATACCCGTACAGTACCTTACTGTCCATACTCCCAAGTGACCATGAGATGATAGATCTTGGTTCATAGATCGTTTTGATATAAAATGCATTAAAATCTGATGAACGGTTTAGGAGAAAAGTCAGTTTTAGTGAAAGACGTTCGAAAATCGAGAAAATGTAAATGTGTTAACTTTGAGGCTATAACTACCATACTTAGACATTTTTAAAAATTATAAAACTTTGGGATATGGTAGTAGGGTAGTAAAAGAGGCATTATCAGTTGGCCTTATGGTAAAATTCGAGATTCATATTTTCTGAGAATTTTTACAGTTAAGTGTGGTTGTTAGGGGAAATGGTGAAAAACCCCTGAAACTTCGATTGAGTTTATAAATGGTTAAGTTCTTGAACCTTTGGGGTAATAGTGATACGTTAAACATATATTAAAGTGTCAAGGGTAATGTTATACAAGAGTGTAGTGAGTAAGAGATGTGATATTCTAATGACGGTCCTTTTGTGTTTATAGAAACTCCGGAAGAGGGACGAGCCATACCGTCAGGATACCGAGATCGAGGCAAGATCTTTTCTATCCCTACTTGGAAATTATTTATCTTCAAAGAAACTTGATTTCATGAAATATATATATGTGATGCTATTGTTACTATATTGTTAAGAATTTGTTTTCCTTGATTTTTGATGTAAAAAGGGAAGGTATATGAGTATGATATAAGTATGGATATGGGTATGAGTATGAGATAGATATGGATATACATAGAGATGATTATACATGAAGTGAACATGCCTTATGATTAAGGGAATATGAAGGAATGGTATCAGTTGTTATCTAAAGATATATAAAGGAATGGTATCAGTTATTATCTAGGGTTATATGATTTATAATATTATATTCTTTCTAAGTATTGTGATTTAATAAATATTATTGAATGGTATTTAATACTTTTGAGATAAATGGAATACTCTACGTATATAAAATCATATTGATTTCATTGAATACAGAGGAGATGTCTGAGTTATAATCAAATTATTATGACATATATAAATTTTTAAAGGTGATGATAAATGGAAATGGAAATGATATATGTGAAGGGAAATGTGAATGGAAATGGAAAATGTGAAATGGTATTTGATGATTTGAAAAAGGGGGATTGCAACAGTAAGCGTAAGAGGCTGTGTGGTAGTGGCATAGTCCAGCATCCAATATTTTATTTCGGCACGAAGATGCCAAGGGAGGATGTAGCAGGTAGCCTTCCTCCAGGGTTGATTACCAGGTAGGGATCATCCCTTCTACTAGTAGTAAACAGAGAGCGGATACGGTCAGGCGACTGATCATCGTCCTACGTATCTGGCGCCAGCAGATATCCCCAAAACTTGAAAGAAAGAATTGAAAATGGTTTTCAGATTTCTATAACTGAAAACAGAAAAGTGATATGAAATGATGGAATTATTGTTACAAACGAAGAGAAACTGATTTTATATTAATTTATATGATTGTTGCATAAGAAGGAAATGAGAAGATTATAGTGAGAGATTTGTTCAAGTTTTTATATTATCTTGAAAAATTACACTGAAATGGTATATTGATGGTTATAGCATTCAAGAAGAGGAACTGATATTATTTGATGTTAGAAGCGAGACTGATGGAATAATACTATAAATTTCTTACGTACAAGGATAATTGGAAAGTGTATATACATATTGAATGGAAATAAAATTCTTCCATAATAACTGAAGTTTGCTTTTGTCTATTATATATATACAACAGTTTATTTTCCTTTGATGTTAGTAGATAGAAATTATCTTGCTGAGCTATTTGATGGTTTCGATCATCAATACGCAGCGAAAAACAGTAAATAAAATCGAAACCAAGCCAAGGATCCATGTATAATATATTGATAATATGGTAGATAGAAACGATTACCTTATCAAAGCTTTAATATTAAAACGATGGAGATGCAATCACAGAGCTTCCTCTTCGAAAACTCCTCTACGGTATCCACACGAACACCTTCAAGAACGGCTCACGATCTTGTCCGGAAGAGAGGTACTAGCCTCTAATGAAAATAGGTTTAGGATTAGGGTTTTGTGCGGCTTAACTGATTTTTCACGTACGTAATCCTTTACCCCATATCTTTATATATAGGATAGTATAAAGCCAAAATCCCTTATCAAAAACCTATTCCAAATATGATTTATTTAAATAATAAAATCTAATTCTATTATTCAAATAAATAATAATTAAGTCAAACTTAATTATTAAAATCATATCTCATATCTCTTTGTATTTTATTATAGTTTAATTAAGTCCCACTTAATTAATATAATAAAATCCAACTTATCATTAATTAATTTAAATTCATAATTTAAATTAATTCTTCCTTTAAAATGTTCTATGTGTGTGACCCTGTAGGTTATTATTTATTTTGGCAATAATTTTATTCTCCAATAAAATTATAAACAATGAGCGGTATCTAGTAATACATCATTGCTACCCAATTAAATAATAATTAAATCGTGATTCGATAAACCTTTTGTGATTAATGTTCCCGTGTAATATAATCCCTTTAACCAAATATTATAGATTAAACTCGAGGCATGTTTATCGTCATCCTCTTCATAATTTAATCCGGGTTTACTTGATCCATGAGCAGACTATTAATAACAAATCATTATTTGAGCACGGCCATGCATTTTATAGTCTCACTCAATCAAGAGGCCAATAATATCTCTCCTAATTATAGGAGGGTTAAATCCTTTATCTATCATTCATATTTCTCATACGATTCACAATATACCCGATGTCCACTTTTATCATCACCCGGTCAAAGGTAACTTTTAATGTAGTCAAAGTATATTATCCTCGTATAGAAATATAATGATCTCAAGTCAAAGGATCATTACACCATTATCACTGTGAGTCTTTCTTATGACCTTATTTAACATGAAGAATCTCACGGTGGGTCTGTCCAGTACCATGTACCCTACATGTACCTATGTATTGACTTTAGTATCTCCATACTTATAACCAATGAGATGTGGTTATCAGTCAAAAACATACCAGTCTATTTATGTATTATTATTGTCCTGTATAATAATACTCGACTAGGGACCTTTAAGAATATGATATATTATATAATCTCAAGTTCAAGTCATGTACTTAAACTATACAATATGTATCATGATTCTAAGGACATTTATTATGCTAACAAATATATCACAGTAATTAAAGTCATAATAAATACGTTTATTGAATAATCAAATGACATAAAGGTTTATTAAAATAACCAATGTATTGCCTCTAGGGCACCTACACTAACAATCTCCCACTTGCACTAGAGCCAATCCCCCATGTATCTAATACCCATGGAACTAGTATGACCATCATGCTTCTGCTGCGACAAAGCCTTGGTCAGTGGGTCCGCAACATTATCATTAGTATGCACTTTACATATATGTATATCTCCTCTCTCGTTTATCTCTCGAAGAAGATGATATCTTCTAAGTATATGCTTTGCCTTGGAATGGGACCTTGGTTCCTTAGCCTGCGCAATGGCTCCATTGTTATCGCAATACAGATCAACTGGATCTGCGATCGACGGAACCACACCAAGTCCGGTAATAAATTTCCGAATCCAAACAGCCTCTTTGGCTGCTTCACTGGCGGCAATATACTCAGCTTCCATTGTAGAATCAGCTACTGTCTCTTGCTTCGAACTTTTCCAGCTTACAGCACCTCCATTTAGACAAAACACGAATCCAGATTGGGACACAGAATCGTCCCTATTTGTCTGGAAACTAGCATCAGTGTAACCTTTTACGACCAGCTTCTCATCTCCTCCGTATATCAAGAACGAATCTTTAGTCCGTTTAAGGTACTTAAGAATATTCTTGACAACTGTCCAGTGACCCTCACCTGGATTAGACTGGTACCTGCTCGTCATGCTTAAAGCATACGAGACATCGGGACGAGTACATATCATTGCATACATTATAGAACCAATCGCCGAAGCATATGGTACTTTACTCATACGGTCCTTATCATCTGATGATTTAGGACAGTTTTCCTTTGAGATCACTATCCCATGAGACACCGGGACAAAGCCCCTTTTTGCCTCTTGCATTCCAAAACGATGCAATACTTTGTCAATGTATGTACTCTGACTTAGGCCGATTAATCTTTTAGATCTATCTCTATAGATCCTGATCCCTAAGATATAGGTAGCATCGCCTAAGTCTTTCATCGAGAAACTTTTTCCCAACCAAGTCTTCACAGCCTGTAGAGAAGGAATGTCATTCCCTATTAGTAATATGTCATCCACATATAATACTAGGAATGCCATATGGCTCCCACTAACCTTCTTGTAAACACACGGCTCATCCTCATTTTGTTTGAAGCCAAACTCTTTGACTGTTTCATCAAAACGGATGTTCCACCTCCTTGAGGCCTGCTTCAATCCATAAATTGATCGTAATAACTTACAAACCATTCTAGCAAACTTTGGATCGACAAAACCCTCAGGTTGTGTCATGTACACATCCTCTTCTAAGCTTCCATTTAAGAAAGCAGTCTTGACATCCATTTGCCAGATTTCATAGTCATAATAAGCCGCTATCGCAAGCAAAATCCTGATGGACTTGACCATAGCTACCGGTGAGAAAGTTTCATCATAGTCTATACCATGAATTTGCTTGAAACCTTTCGCCACCAGTCTTGCTTTGTAGGTCTGTAAATTTCCATCCATGTCAGTTTTCTTCTTGAAAACCCACTTGCACTCTATGGGTTTAACCCCATCAGGTGGTGCAACCAAAGTCCATACTTTGTTTTCATACATGGAATCCATCTCAGATTTCATGGCTTCCAGCCATCTCTCAGAATCTGGACTATTCATAGCATCCTTGTAGGTGAGAGGCTCATCATTATCTACAAGCATCACATCGCCATCTTGAGTCAGGAGAAATCCATAATATCTCTCTGGCTCATGGCGAATCCTACTTGATCTACGAACAACCTGTGTTTCTTGAGCATTATTAATATCCTGCTCTTGTTCCATTTCAGGTTCAATGCTATTTTGTGGTTCTCGATCTTCATCGAGATCAATAGTTCTCCCACTGTTTCTTTTGGAAACAAAATCTCTTTCCATGAAGACAGCATCACGAGCAATAAACACTTTCTGCTCGGAAGGACTATAAAAATAATACGCCTTTGTTTCTTTAGGGTATCCCACAAAATTGCACTCTTCGGATTTAGGTCCAAGCTTGTCAGATACTTGACGTTTTACAAACGCCTTGCATCCCCAAACTTTCATAAAGTTCATGCTTGACCGTTTCTCCTCCCATATCTCATATGGAGTCTTTTGAACCTTCTTGGTTGGAACACGGTTAAGTGTGAAAGCTGCTGTTTCTAGAGCGTAACCCCAGAAACTCATTGGAAGATCTGCATGACTCATCATCGATCGTACCATGTCCAACAGGGTACGATTTCTCCTCTCTGAAACTCCATTCCATTGAGGTGTTCCTGGCGGAGTGAGTTGTGATACAATACCACACTTCTTTAAAAACTCTTTAAATTCGGTGCTTAAGTATTCACCCCCACGATCGGATCGTAAGATCTTAATACTTGCACCTCCGCCTATCTGCTTCTCTACTTCAGCCTTGTATTCTTTGAATTTTCAAAAGAATCGGATTTGTTCTTCATAAGATATACATATCCATATCTACTGAAGTCATCAGTAAATGTTATGAAGTAGTAGTAGCCTCCTCTAGCCATCACACGCATTGGGCCACATACATCACTATGTATTAGCTCCAAACGTTCAGTGGCCCTTTGACCCTTACCAGTAAAAGGGGCTTTAGTCATCTTACCAAGCAAACAAGATTCGCATTCATCGTATGATTCAAAATCAAACTTATCCAAATATCCATCCTTATGTAATTTGGATATGCGTTTCTCATTTATATGGCCTAAACGACAATGCCAGAGGTATGTTTGATTTGAGTCATTTACTTTAAGTCATTTGTTTTCTATGTTACAGATAGGATTATCCAAATCAAGAACATATAAACCATTAAATAAACGCGCAACACCATAGGTTAAATCATTCAAAGTAAAAGAGCAACTGTTGTTCTTTATTGTAAACGAAAAACCTTTCTTGTCCAAACAAGAAACAGAAATAATGTTTCTTCGAATCGCAGGCACGTAATAACAGTCATTTAGTTCTAGAACAAGCCCAGAGGGCAAAGATAAATAATAAGTTCCTACGGCTAAAGCAGCAACTCTTGCTCCATTGCCTACTCGTAGGTCCACTTCTCCCTTAGCCAAAGTCCTACTTCTCTGCAGTTCCTGCACATTTATACAAATGTGAGAAGCACATCCAGTATCCAATACCCAAGATGTAGAAATAGACAAATTGACTTCTATAACATAAATACCTGATCCAGAAATCTGAACACCCTTCAATTTCTTCAGATCCTCCAAGTAAGCATGACAGTTTCTCTTCCAGTGACCAGGCTTGTGACAATAGTGACAATCACCTTTGTCAGCCTTTGCGACATCTCCCTTCGGCTTTTTAGCCTTTTTTAAAGAGGGCTTAGAAGGACCAAGATCTTTCGGTGTAACCTTTTTCTTGCCCTTCCATTTCCCTTTTCCCTTAGCACCTTTCTTGCCCACCATCATTATGGGAGCCTTCTCAGGTGCCTTGACCATATTTGCTTCAGTGGTCCTCAGCATGGCCAACAATTCCATAGGAGTCTTATCTTGCTCAGTCATGTTAAAAGTCATAATGAACTGAGTATAGTCGCTGTTCAAAGATTGCAAGATTATATCGACTTGAGCCTCTCGCTGAAGCGGGAAACCCAAACGAGCAAGGTAATCACAATACCCAATCATCTTTAGAACATGTGGTCCAACTGGTCCGTTGCCCTGCTTGCACGAGAAGAGTGCTTTGCTTGTGTTGAACTTTTCCACACGAGCCTGTGACTGAAACATCGTCGAAAGATGTTCAAACATAGTATAAGCATTCATATCAAAATGCTGCTTCTGAAGCTCAGCATCCATAGTGGCAAGCATAAGACAAGCCACATCAGTCGCATCATCAATATGCTTCTGATAAGCATTTTGTTGAGCTTGAGTGGCATTGTTAGCAGGGGCTGCAGGTGGAGGAATATCAACCACATAAGATTTCTTTTCCTGCATGAGAACAATTCTCAAATTCCTAGACCAGTCAAGGAAGTTCGATCCTGTCAGCTTGTCCTTCTCAAGGACTGATCGCACAGAGAAAGTGTTGTTTGTATTTTGTGCCATTTGTTTTCTACAATGATAAAAATGCATAAGATAAGTTAGATTGTTATATTAATTATGTTCAAGTGATTATGACATATTCATAATATATCTCCCACTATTTTTATCAAATTAATAGCCCTTACTATTAAATCGGAAAGAATATCTCATAAGTCTTTCTAGTGAGCCAAGATCCATATTTCGTCATATCCTAAGTCAACCACTGGTAGTCCTTAAAACATGATTATTTAGGTAGACAACAGTTGTCAATTATATCATATATAATTCTTGGATAGTTTGGTAAACAACAATTGTTCTTGTCTATCTAATAGATTTTGAACCAAACTCTATGCTTCTAAGTTCATAATAATTGAATATAACCGTTTATTTTTCACCTTATTATGACGACTTAGTTAAGTTAAACCCAATGATTCAACAGTCGAATATAACCGCTTATATTCGTCACATCTCACCACGATAGACAGGAGTCCCCTGCCACTGGCAGTCATTCCCCTTATCGATCTAGGATTCAATGAGTGTTCATTCATTGGAAAGCATCCGATTAAAACTTAATATTTTGTTAAGGGGTTTCATAATTAAAACGATCATGATCCCATCATAAAGAGATTCCCAATTTTTCCTTGAATTAAATATTTCAAATCAATATTTATCAATAGTTTGATTTCCAGGTTGTTGGAGGAGTCACAAGTGGCCTCACTTAATACCCAACTTCCTTACAGGTAAAACCTGTTTTTGACAAAATCTCCCCATATCTTAAATAATTGAAAATTCGTATTTAATTCCGTGTTTCATAATCACAGAAATCTCATGATCGTTTGTTCATTTTAAAATCTCGAATCGTTACAGATTTTATCTTGTTTAGCATGGCAAGCATGGCATGGGTGACGTATCTAATACATGCATACATAATTAATCTAATTAAAACATGCATACATTTGCTACTCTACACATGCATCATATGTAAAGTGCATCACATAAAATAATATGCTATGATTATGGCCCAATCCTATATGATTTTTCCAAGCTAATGGAAAAATCAAGGTCAATCTATGGTGGTAATAACTAATTATTACAAAATCTCTTGCTTCACTTCCAAAGCTGCCTTGATTGCCTCCAAGCTCCTCTTGAAACATTTTACAAAAGAACTCGAGTTGCATTCGAGATAAAATAATTACAAAAGGAAAAACGACGTGCAAGTCGTATTTAATTATTACAAACCATAAATTAAAATTAATAAAATAAATTGAAAACTAGGTCTTGGGGCCATAACCATGCATCATGCTCACATAGCAATTAAAAGCATCACATATTGTATAAACACATTTTTATACAACATAAATTAAATATGATCAAATCATAAATAATAAAATTAACGCACTTTAATTAAAAATTAATCTAGTAATCAAAATTACTAATTAATAAAATTTTGCATACTCCAATTTAAACATTAACAATTATAATTTAATCTAGCATGCAAAACCTAGCTGAAAAAAAAAAATTTTTTTATTAAAACAGCTGTTGCGCATCTACAGTACGCGCAACAGATCTAAACTGTTAATTCTTTCAGTAACGCATTCTACGTATGCGTTAATAGTCGAAACCCTAGCAGATGCGCATACTCAGTATGCGCATCACCTGTACATGCGATTTTCTGCAGATTTCTGAAAACCAGAACGATCGTGTTCATCTTTTTTTACACTCGATTTTGATTCCAGACGTAGTATACAGACCCATGAATACACAGCAGTAACATCACAAACATATATCAAAGATTCTTGAGTGATTAAAAATCAAAACCTTATAGATATATATGTTTATAAACACGTAAGTATATATATATTCACGCATGAACTAAACTACTGAATAACGACTGATTTCTCAGATGGTTTGATCACGTGTTAATCTTATCAAAACATGGCAGGTAACAGCAGATCATAGAAGCCATCAAAACGAAAAAAAACAGTAGCAGCAGATCGTTGTTTCATGCAATACGTAGGGTTTTCGGAAAGAAAAAAAATTCAGAACTGGTTATCAAATAAACAGATCGTGTGCATCAATATTAACCAGATTATCATATTATACAAGTAGCTCTGATACCATTGATGGTTTCGATCATCAATACGCAGCGAAAAACAGTAAATAAAATCGAAACCAAGCCAAGGATCCATGTATAATATATTGATAATATGGTAGATAGAAACGATTACCTTATCAAAGCTTTAATATTAAAACGAAGGAGATGCAATCACAGAGCTTCCTCTTCGAAAACTCCTCTACGGTATCCACACGAACACCTTCAAGAACGGCTCACGATCTTGTCCGGAAGAGAGGTACTAGCCTCTAATGAAAATAGGTTTAGGATTAGGGTTTTGTGCGGCTTAACTGATTTTTCACGTACGTAATCCTTTACCCCATATCTTTATATATAGGATAGTATAAAGCCAAAATCCCTTATCAAAAACCTATTCCAAATATGATTTATTTAAATAATAAAATCTAATTCTATTATTCAAATAAATAATAATTAAGTCAAACTTAATTATTAAAATCATATCTCATATCTCTTTGTATTTTATTATAGTTTAATTAAGTCCCACTTAATTAATATAATAAAATCCAACTTATCATTAATTAATTTAAATTCATAATTTAAATTAATTCTTCCTTTAAAATGTTCTATGTGTGTGACCCTGTAGGTTATTATTTATTTTGGCAATAATTTTATTCTCCAATAAAATTATAAACAATGAGCGGTATCTAGTAATACATCATTGCTACCCAATTAAATAATAATTAAATCGTGATTCGATAAACCTTTTGTGATTAATGTTCCCGTGTAATATAATCCCTTTAACCAAATATTATAGATTAAACTCGAGGCATGTTTATCGTCATCCTCTTCATAATTTAATCCGGGTTTACTTGATCCATGAGCAGACTATTAATAACAAATCATTATTTGAGCACGGCCATGCATTTTATAGTCTCACTCAATCAAGAGGCCAATAATATCTCTCCTAATTATAGGAGGGTTAAATCCTTTATCTATCATTCATATTTCTCATACGATTCACAATATACCCGATGTCCACTTTTATCATCACCCGGTCAAAGGTAACTTTTAATGTAGTCAAAGTATATTATCCTCGTATAGAAATATAATGATCTCAAGTCAAAGGATCATTACACCATTATCACTGTGAGTCTTTCTTATGACTTAATTTAACATGAAGAATCTCACGACGGGTCTGTCCAGTACCATGTACCCTACATGTACCTATGTATTGACTTTAGTATCTCCATACTTATAACCAATGAGATGTGGTTATCAGTCAAAAACATACCAGTCTATTTATGTATTATTATTGTCCTGTATAATAATACTCGACTAGGGACCTTTAAGAATATGATATATTATATAATCTCAAGTTCAAGTCATGTACTTAAACTATACAATATGTATCATGATTCTAAGGACATTTATTATGCTAACAAATATATCACAGTAATTAAAGTCATAATAAATACGTTTATTGAATAATCAAATGACATAAAGGTTTATTAAAATAACCAATGTATTGCCTCTAGGGCACCTACACTAACACTATTTTGGCTCATTCTTGCTACTTATCTATAAACAGCTAGGAATGCCAATACTTCGCAGAACGCCCCGCAAGAGGGTAGGGGAAAGGCGACCTTCTGAGAGCACGCTAAAATCGATTCCTTAGGTAGCGTAGAGCCAGACGGGTTCTGAGAGCTTATGTATAATTAAGGGTGTAAGAATGTAATAAGCTTTTGATTGTTGGAACGCTTCTTGTCGAAGTGTTATTCAACAATGTACTTAAGTGTGATCCTGGTTTGTAATAACTGTTCAACTCTTAACTTTATTATGGTGAATGTTGTTCTCTGAGCATATGACTGGTGTGTGTGTGTGTTTATTATTGCGGGGTCAACTGCATAAGTATTAATTGTTATAAAAAAAAGACCTAAGAGATATTGATTTTGAATGGAAGTTGGTCCGTGACGGCCCGGATTCATGACCCCGGATTTGGGGCTGTCACAATGACAGCATAGCCTTTTCTCTGTTTAGGAGTGTCATAATCAAGTCCAATAGCAGCCTTGGGTTTTGCTTGAATTTTCTCACAATAGGATTGCACTAGACCAGATGATTTCTTAAATGTTTTCAGTTTGAATTCATTTTCAGCTAATTCATCCCTAAGAGCCTTTTCCACTTGACTAGCACATAGAACCTTATTCTGCAGGTATTCAACTTCTTTCTTAAGGTTTTCTACTTGCATAGCAGTTAGCTCAAGTTCCTCATTCTTTTTGGTTAACATTTCATTTCTAGTAGACAGTTTAGCAATTTCTTCATTAGCAGCAGTCATACTAGTATGAATATTAAACATCTCAACAGATAGTTGTTCAATCATGTATTTATACTCTGAAACAGACATATCTATAGTAGTGAGATATGGTACCTGAGAGCTTGATGGAGATGTGTCATCCTTGAAGTTGGCCATCAAGGCATAGTTGCAAAATTCTTGTTCCTCTCCATCACTATCAGAATCATCCCAACACTTCCCTTCAGCAATGTAGGCCTTACCTTGTGTCTGCTTTTTCAGAAGGGCCTCATACTTAGCTTCGAGCTCAAGAAACTCTCTATCCTTCTTTTTAGGCTTTCTGCATTCACTGGCAAAATGCTTTAGGTCACTGCATCTATAACACCTTACAGATGACCTATCCACATGGCTGGTTTTGAACTTATTCTTGTTTGGTTTCACAGGTGCCTTGCTCTTGTTGAATGAATGGTTTTGGGTTTTAGGTTTGAAGGGTTGGTTCCTCTTGACTCTGATGTTTGGGAATTTTCTGGCCATAAAAGCATATGAAGTGTTTTCCATCCCATCTAGTTCTTCAAGAGTATAGAACTCATCTTCCTCCTTCTCCTCAACAGGTTCACTTACCTCAGCTTCAGTTTCTTCATCATCTACTATCTCCTCTATCCTTAGCTGGCTTGTAGATGCTTCTAGGTCTTGAATAGATTTGTTGACAATCAAGGCACATGATGTGTTTATCATTCTGCCTTGGTTCGCTTGGATAGCCCTTTTCTGAAGCAACTCAAGCTCATGAGTCTTTAAAACCCCATAGAGCACATCATAAGTGATTTTGTTCAAATCTCTTTCCCTTAGAGAGATGACCCTTTGCTCTAGATGGTTTGGTGAAGATAGCAGAAACTTCATGTTTAACTCCTTGGTGCTGTAAACCTTGCCATTCATCTGTAACTCAGTAACTAGCTTGTGAAATCTCTCAAACATCTCAGTAATGCTTTCCTTGGGCTGTGCCATGAAAGCCTCATACTGTGACCAGTATCTGTTTCTTGTTTTCCCTGACCTCATCAGTTCCTTCACATAACACCTCAATGTGATCCCACATTTCTTTGGCAGATGTGCATGATGCAATGTTTGCAAACATTGACATGTCCATGGAATCAATAATTAGCAACATGAGGTGACTATCAAGAGCAACCTTCTCCTTTTCTGATTCTGTCCATTTGGATGGTTCCTTGGCCTCATAAGATCTTGGAATAGTTGTGGTTCCAACAGTCTTTTCAGGTATTTCTTGTTGTGGGACAAAGGGACCATTCTTGAGAATCTCAGGATACAAAGGATGAGAGGCTTTGATGAACAACATCATCTTTATCTTCCAGAGGTTGTAATTTTCCTTGTCAAACTTAGGGACTTTCACCGTTCCTGTAGTCTTTGGTGTATTTGAACTCATGATCGTTTTTCTGTTTTTGAATAAACAGCCTGCTCTGTTACCACTTGTTGAGTATTGAATACAGTAAAAGAATACAGAGGGGGGGTGAATGGATTCTTGAACTTTTCTTTGGCTCGAGTCTATGTAGCAGATAAGTGTTTGTGTGTGCAAAGGTGTAGGTGCGGATAAAGAACAACACAAGACACAATATCACTTTAATCTAATGTATTACTAGATAAAGGTTGCTACAATCTGTGAATACAAATGATAGTATTCTCAGCTTCATTTTTCTCAGAGGGATATAGCTTACAGTGTCTGAAAAACTTGACTCACAAAGTTGTTCGTGTGTATTTTTCTAAGGAAGTGAGGCTGTATCCTTATAGAACATGGATACAACCTACTTACTACAAATAAGGTAGCTAAACAAATTACTTTCTATTCTGTCTATCCTTTTTTAGTAAGTGTCCAAATGGTTACAGATTTGACTTTGCAAAGCCTGTTCATATCCACTTCTTTAGCCCTTTGTCTCTTCTATATCTCTCCAAGCTTCCTTGTTGCAGGTTTCAGACTTGTACAATTTCTTCAGTATTTTGTCTCCAAGAATGTATTCGAGAAGTGACTAAGTAAGTGATTTGAGAACTAGAATTGACTTGATCGATAACTCTGAGTTCTCGAATACTGTTATATTGACATATCGAACCACTTCTCGAATAGCTCTTTTCTCTGGGAATCCTTGAGTTCTCGAATAGAGCATTGTGACTTGTCGAATCCCTGAGATCTCGAATAGCTTTCTGAGTCCTTGAGATATCGAATGGAACTTTGACTTGTTGACTCTTTGAGAACTCGAATACCACTTTGACTTGTTGACTTCTTGAGTTCTCGAATAGAGTAGTAGACATATCGAATCTCTGAGATATCGAATGAGATATTGAACAGTGTATTCAGAGATATCGAATAGTGTCTTGAGATATCGAATCCCTGACTTCTCGAATGCTGGACTTCTCGAATAGACAAATATACTTCTCGAATTGGTACTTAGGCAAATTCTTCATTTCTTCAAATCCCAACTGTGATTATTTGACAGTCTTTATCTTCTTGCTCGAGGCATGAACCTTGGAACTTCTTTCAAGCATTATTCTTGACTAGATAAGTACAGTCACACAACTAGGATTTGGTGCCTATAACAAGTACAGAACAAATAGAAACTCTACAACTAGAGGTTCCCTCAGTTAAAAGGTCATGTAGGTAATGCAGAGCATTACAAACAATTAGGCTTGTTATTAGATGTATACAGGCATGCCTCTGTGACTAACACCATGTACCGACTTAACCGCGTCACCTTCAGGTACAACCCTACCAAAAGCTACCTTATTGTCTATGTTATCAACTGCCAGCTCACATTTTCTTGGACCCTAGATATATATATGCATTAAATTATATGTATCCGTCATCACAAACCATATAAACCTTGACTTGTATTTATATATCTGTGTGTGTGTGTGCGTAATTGTTTTACCTTGTTTCCAGGTGGAGAAGGGGGGCGTACGGGATCAGGTGCAATTAAAATATCATCATCCTCATTGTTGGCCATCAATTCATCAAGTTGTTCTACTCGACAACTTGCTTTGTCAGATAAATTTGGTGATTGAAGACTGGCCATCATGGCCTTCAGCTCGTTAATCTGCGCTGAAAATTCGTTCTTTGTTCTTTCAAGCTCAGCCTTTGTTTTTTCAAGCTCATCCTTCGTCTCTTTTTCAGCTTTAGAACTTTGGGTCCCTCTCTTTTTTGGCATGTTGAAGTATTTTGATGGACGTATGAAGCTTCCAACTCCCCTTACCCTACCTGAATGCTCAGGTGTTTGCAATGCAGTACTCAGCACATCACTTATTCCGCTAGGAACAAAATCACCCAAACGCTTCTTTTCGAGTAAATCATTCTGTTAACGCATGATTCAAATTATGGACTGCTCTTAAATTCGACTTGAAATAATAAATTAAAAAAGGGAAAAAATCTTACAATTCTGCCATATATCTCAGCCAGTTCTTCATCAGCATTTTCATTATCTTTCATACGACCAATTTTCCATAAAATTGCCCGATCAGGATCTTCCTCAGGATCCATCCGTCCCGCCGCCTCCTACCAAAAAGAATTAAACAAAAAAAATTTTCACCAGGCACTTAACAAATCAAAATGCTTGAAAAAATATTATTCATTTCTAGAAATGCATACTTCTTCCTCTTGCACAGCAACATATCCTTTCCTTGACATCCTGTGGGGATATTTTCGCTCACTCACTCTCTCACTTTGCTCTTTATTAAGTGTCTGCATAAAATTAATTCTTTGAATCAGTATGCATATATAGAATTATTGAGGTCTGCATCATACTTCATATATTACTGCCCTATAATTATGCATACCTTCCAATCATCGGTGCTCCTGATTGCAACAAATCTTTTCCATGCCTCCTTACCAACAAAAGCATACTTCCTCGGGGGCTTCGCAAGCATTTTATTTTAACCAATAAAAGGCATCACATAATCACTTGTTAACTTGGACTTGAACTATCTCCACTTTGCACCAGCTGTTAGTCACAGAGGCATGCATGTATACATCTAATAACAAGCCTAATTGTTTGTAATGCTCTACATTACCTACATGACCTTCTAACTGAGGGAACCTCTAGTTGTAGAGTTTCTATATGTTCTGTACTTGTAATAGGCACCAAATCCTAGTTGTGTAATATCAGTAGTCTCTGACTCAGAACTTTCTTTGCTTTTCTTCTTCCTTGAGTTCTTTACAGCAGGTTCATCATGTTGTTCCTCTGGAAGCTTCTTTGATTCAGATTGAGCAATAAGTGCAAAAGTTTTCATCTTTCCTTCACTCCTGCTCTTCCTCTGCTGCTTGTCAAGTTCATAAGCCCTCAGTTTTCCATACACTACCTCTAATGATATCTCATCCAGATCATTAGCTTCCTCAATTGCAGATATATTCTCATTGTAGAAATCAGGCAAGGCTTTCATGAACTTAGTATTCATATCCTCCAAGTCATAATATTTACCATGCATGGCCATCTCATTGATGAGTTTTGTAAACCTATCAAAGGTATCAGTAAGTGACTCACCAGACTTGGATTCAAAATACTCATACTGTTGTATAAGTAGTGTCCTCATATTCTTCCTGACAGGCTTAGTTCCTTCACAATGAACCTTAAAGTTGTCCCATATATCCTTAGCAGTCTTACAAGAGAGAACATAGTTAGTGAGAACAGAATCAAGACTGTTGAATAATATGTTTCTCACTTTAGCATCCTTAAGAACGTTCTCCTTTTCCTTATCTGTCCATTCAGATTTAGGTTTCTCTGCTGTATGTTCTGGAACAACTTCACCATTGACAGTTGCTTGTCCAACAACCCTTGTTGGAACAAAAGGTCCATCTCTAATTCTGTCAAGATAATCAGGATCTGTTGCTTCCAGGTGATGCAACATCTTTACTTCCCATAGAGTATATTCGGTTCTCTTGAGCATAGGGATCTTGGTATTACCATCTTTATAACCAGACATGATTGCAGATCTTTATGATTATTCGAAATCAACCTGCTCTGATACCAATTGTTAACTCGAATAACTTGTAGAAGGGGGGGTTGAATACAAGTTATATAATCATGTCTGATTTTTGCTCGAATAAATAAAACAAGAACAAACGAATAAACCAAATTGTTTGTATTAATAAAATCAAATACAAACTCTACCAAATGTGTACAAATACCTTTAGCAGCTACTGACAATACAAATCTCTCTCTGTTTGTTTCGAACTCTCGAATACAAACCTTATGCTATCGACTCACAAATCGTTCGACTCGATACTTTTTACAATGATATAGAGAGAGTATTTATAATGCTACCTATCAACTAATAACAGAAAGATAATCTATACATGACAATGTTCTGCTGTCCAGTTGATAGTTTCCATCAATAGAAAATTCTTTCCTTCATGATATCTTCTTGATTGTTCTTCAAACAAAGATCCTGTTTCATAGCACTTGTCAATTTCTATAGCATCCTTAATGACATCATCAGTAACACAACTGATATCAGGATTCCATCTTGCATCAGGATCTGACCATCCCATCAGTACTCGACTTGCTCTATCAGGATTCTATCTCAGTTCCTGACATGTAGTACTTGATGCACTATTCCTGACTTATTCCTACAGATTACTGACTAACACATATATCCTATACAAAGTGTTAAATCCTTTATAAAATCAGGATATACAATAAGTATAAGTAAAATTCTATTCTTAACATCACAATTCATGAATTATTCCTAACAGTATATATACTTAACTTAAGTCGAAACACGTTTTCGAGTTATCTTGATATGCACCCTTTAGTATAACTCTTTTTATCACCGATGCGATCCGACACTTGTTCGCTAATAAGACATGTCGTTATACTTGCACTTAGTATATACTTAAGTCGTGTAAGTTCTAAGGTCGGTCATTTACGAACCAAGATTATACCTCAAGTTTTATCGCTCGTTTTCTAAGTGATTTACCAAAGTTATAACCAAGTATACTTTTAAGGGGTTCATTCGCGTTTAACCTCGATTCGAACATTTTTATAAAATCGGAAAATGATCCGTTTCACATGAGGTTTCCTCTCACACCTTCCTTTTTATCTCTAATATTTAATTACCATGATTCATCACTACATATCTCATGTTACGAAGGTTCAATTTCTGTTACGAACTTTCGCTACGGTTTCGAACCACTTTTACGAATTTAACCATAACATCTAAACCGTAAGTCCATTTCATACGATCTTTATATCAAAACGAAGATTATAACATAATCTATCCTATAATGGCAGAATATGAAACTGGACAGTGATTTAAAGCTACTGTTAAAGATGATTTCTTAAGGTTAACGAAATTTCGACATTACGATGGCTATAAATCGAACGTTTCAAAAATCGTAACATCAAACCCAAGCCACACCGGGAATCCATACAACTTATACACATGATTTCTCATCCCAAAATATCCAAGAACATATCACTTCATCATATTGTTCATCATGTTACCAGAATCACTAAATCACTTAACTAATCGTGCTTATAACATACTATCATCAATACTACTCTTAAATCCATCAAGAACATGCATAAACATAAAGTAAGGCCTAGGGTTTCAAGAGGGTTATACCTTCCTTGGGGTGTTATGAGTCTAACAAGCCTTGATCTAGTCCTTGAGAGTGCTTAAGCTTGCTTAGATCAACCAAAGAATCAAGAAAAACAAAGTTAGTTCTTGAAGAACACTATTCACCCTAGACTTTGAAGATTTATTTGAAAATGGAAAACATGGAGATTGAAGCTATAGGACTCACTATTCACCCTAGGAGATCATTTTTATGAAATATAGGACTCACCATAAAAATTTGGAGATCAAATGATGGTTGGAAGTTGGATTTGTGTTCTTGAATTATGCATAAAGCCGAATGGAGCTTTCTTGTAGAGAATGGAGTTCTTGGCCTTGGTTGCTTGGTTGATTTGCATTATTGTGATGTGTTTAGATAATATCTAGCTATAAAGCTACTTTAATAAAGTGATGATGCAAGGGATGATGTTTTTGGATGAGTATGTGTTGATGTTTAAGTGGTGGAATGGTAAAGAGATGCTAAGTACTAGTTTATCTCTAATGGTGCTAGTTAGTAATGCAACTAGCTTTGTTTCTTTGATCTTATCTAGCATAAAGTGATTATGTCACCTTCCACTAGCTCATCGCACCTCTCGGTTCTTTGTCTCTTTGTCCAGTTATTGCTCAATTTCATTGATCGTTCAGAGGAATAACTCAACTGTTTCTAGTTAGGGTTTTACCGGAAACCTTCTTAATATTTATAATACCATTCTCAATCTTTCTTAATAACTCTCGAACTTAAATTCCTTAAATCCCCTTATTAAATCCTTAAGTCTTTCAAGGTCCAGGGAATTCTCAAAGAAAATAAAAGTGTTGTTTTTCAGAATCCGATCGCTTTTACATACACTTATTTTCCCCCTGGATCACTAATATGAACTCAGAAATCCGCTCCGAACACTTCTGTATAGCGTCGTCTAATAATATTCTCTTTTCCACCAAAAACACTATTCACACTTTAATCTCTTTTATTCCTTATATTTACTAAAAATGTACTTGCTCTCTTTCGGGCGTTCCTTAACCCTTTCACGGAGCCTCTGGACTAATAACAGATACCGATTTGGATGACATGAGAATATTTCCTCTATTTGGAATTTCCATAACTTGTTTTCCTAGGAGATAGATTATTCTAATCTAAGTTGTCAACCCATTGCATTCTTCATGACATATAAACCTTGGAATCTATATCTAATCAATACTCATTCATTCAAACGGTTAATGCCTTGGAGTCGGAGTCATTGTTCCTTCTTTTCTCAACACTTAATAAAAAGTTTTAATTCTACCGAAAATTTGGGTTCTTATAGTCTCCCCTCCTTAAAAGGATTCCATCCCGGAATCAGGTAGAAGACAATTGGATACTTGTTGGTTATTTCACTTTCCAGTTCTCCAGTCAATCCTTAATCAATTCCAATCCTTTTTCAACACATCTAACTAGTTCTACAATACATCCTTTACCCTTTTTCATTAATCTCTGCTACTATTCGTACAACACACTATCCGGGTTATGCTCTTACCCAGTCATATACTATTTTCCTTATTGGTAGCTGTAGTGACTTCAGTATCACTACTGCGAATTCGGAGATAACCTCACCCGTAATTACGCATTCCCTGATTGCTTTAATCTTCGCAATCTCGATCAATATATAGGATTCGAGGAATTTATTGAGAGATCACTATGATCAATGAACATTCGTCCTATTGCATAGTTAGTACAGAAGGTGGCCAGCCTTTAGTACTTGACAAGCAATTTAGACAAGTTATGGTATTCCACTTAGACTCCTATCACATAGACAGGTAGTCACGTAGCAGTACCTCCCCTCCTTAAAGGGTTGTTCTTCTCAATGTAGAAGAAGATAAATAAGAGAGAAGAAAAGAAAAGAATTTCAGAGAGTTATAGAAATTTTTCATGATTGTCAAATATCATACTCAGAATTTACCTCTGAGCTATAGAGGTTTATAAGAGAAGAAAAATAATCGAAATTGTATCAAATATCACTTTATCGTAATCTTATGTGCCAACATATCCTAGCTACTATGTCCATCATTCTATGGACTTATGTCCTTGTTCAACCTCAGCAACACTTGCCCTTGAAACACCTTTCAACCTTTCCGGTTAAATCTTAGATTTCATTTGACACTATTATCACTGTCATTACATATTTCATTACTAACTATTTCATCTTCATAACCTTTCTTGCTTCATATTTCATAATTATCTCCCAATCTTTTCTTTATCAATCACATCTTTCTTATGATCTGATTCTCATTCACTTCTGTTACTTAACTCCACCGTTATCTCATTAGTGGGACACTCGTCACCTTTACTCAATACGCGTTACACGTTTGGGGTCAAACTTTCCTTTGTTCAACCATCTAGATTTCACTTTCTCACTCCATGAGTCTTTTTATTACTCAGTCAATCTATTCCAAATTCCCTCGACTTCCCCCAACCTAAAAAGGGGTCAATTTGTATGTCATTTATGCTTCTAATTCCAACTTTCCATTTTGGCCAATAACTTTGCCTTGTCAATTCCATACTTTTCTCGCTTCATTACTGGAGCTTCTCATGAGTCCGCATATCTGACTCCCTTATTGATCCTCAACTCTATATTCATCTCCATCAGTTACTTGTCTTCATTTGTACTATAATCATTCTATGAACCATCATAGCCTAATCATTTATTTCAAATTTCCCGTCGTTCCAAAATTAAACCATCTGAAATAAACTTGGACGATTTCTCTAACTTAGATTCAATTCGACATTTCCACAGTCGTTATCACCTAATTTCTCAGAAGGATCACCATCGTTTATCGTTTACGCAGTGCTTTAATAGCTAAACATAAGGGTTTCATAATTGTCAATTCAAGATCCTCTAGGAAAACAAAATAATCACTATTTCCTATCCATAAGGAACGCTTCCTGAACTTGACGTAGATATTACATGAAGCAGATAAAATTGCAGAAGAGCTTCCAGCATCGCAGCTGGAACAGGCTGGTGAGGTTATTAATCATATGTCTCCAGTATAAGATTGAAAGCTTAGCAGTTTACTTAATCACTTTCCGAACCTCGTTAATTCTTTTCACAAGGATACTTTTCAGCATCATGATTCTCCAACCTCATATTCTCTATCTTGTTTGCACAGAAATACACCAACAATAACTTTCTTGTCATTCATCATCATCCCAGATGGCTTATCACTATTAGTACCATCTATGTTTCTTGTTATCTACTATCAACCCCTTGCTGGTCCGGTCCTTTCTTTTACTCCATTTTCAAAAAGCCAAACTTCCTCTTGTATTTAATCATCCCTTATCACCTAACCTCCCCTCTCCCTTTCTAAAAGAAGGCGAGTCTCTTGGGGAATTTAGTCGGGCCCATCTCAGAGCCTCCTAATGTCGGTAAGGTGCTAAAGACAAAATCAGAAATCGAGTGTTTACTTAAACTATTCTTATGGTTGATTCTTGCACAATCATCAGAGGGAATGTAAATTCCTCTCCCACATTATGACTTTCAAGGTCCTTTTCAATATCATTTTGTTTCTTTGTTATGAGCATCTATAATTACTCCTTTCTACCTCATTCCCATCACTGATGGGTGAAAGTATGCTTCCTTAGACTCTGCTGAAGGAGAAAATATATCACAGCCTTTTTCCCTAAGTCTTCGCTTCCACCTTCCCATGTGAACTTTATCATAGTTATTCTTAATCATACCTAGGATATTTCTATTCTTAGTTCTTTCTTATTTTAGGATAATCTCAACCTTTATCGGTTCAATCCATACTTTCTCATGGTTCCACACATGCCCCATCTAGCCTACATTCCTTACCGAACACCCATTTTGATGTTCAAAATATTACCTTTTTCTTTCTAAGGTTTCTTAGGTCATCCTCATCGTTCCTTCTATCCTTTTCTGGGTACAGGGTATATCAAACATCATTAATCAGCCCTATAACAATTCTGTTTATGTACCTTTCGAGACTCCTTTCAAAAAATCCCTAAAGGTTATTGCTACCTTGGTCAATCCAACTCATATCATCTGTATTTACAATGTCTTTATTAGGGGTAATGTTATCCTTTATGCATCCCCCAGGGTTCGTCTTAATATATGGACATTCTATCCTCAATTCTATTTTCAAGGAATACTTATATCTTGTACTTGGAAATCCAATCATATATCCTTAATAAGGGTCTCTTTTCAATCATTCCCATCTTGATAATCTATAGGTAGCTTAATGCTAACCTCTTCTTTCAAACGAATGTCAGTCTATATTACCTTCCAAAAGACAACACATGTCTATCTGCTCTTTCTTACAGAACTTGGTAATGGTAGCAAGGATGTTCTGGAAGATATTGGTCGTGTTCAACATGAATCTCTTGGTACCTATTGCTCTTCTTGAGGACACTAAGCTTCAGATAACATTTATGCATCATACTGCACTATCTTTGACAATCTTCGTAACTCTTCATTGGTCACAACTCTCAACCCTAATACGTCCATGGTATATAAAAAAATCCATCATCCTGTATTTCAATTCATTTTATATCAAAAGTCCTCGCGGTTGGCGCTTAGTTAGAAGCAACCCCGCTTTGTCTTTTCATTGCTGGTCTAGTCACTTGCTAATCCTTTGTGACTTGGCCTCCACTGGCCACACTAAAATATGTGAGTTTAGGGGTTGACTAATAGCATTACTTTTCTAGCAATTTCCGGCATAGTGCCTTCTTCTTTGATACCTTTTGATCTTTTCAAAACTTTACTCCATATAAGTCACAATCGACTTCTCGGTACCGTCTCCGGTCACCTTTCCTTTACTTTAATCTTTTCAACTATTCTTTTTAATTCACGTGCCACAAAGCTTAACACTTTTGTCATAACAACCTTTTCATTTAAGTCAATCCCGAAATTTCCCAGTCTGGCTTGTTTCTTAATTACATTTCCCCTTTTTCCGTCCGATCTCAACTTCATAATTTTATCTCTATAATCAGTCATAATAATCAGGTCTGTCTACCAGCCCGTATAGCGGCTAACTTACCCAATCCATAGGTTTCGCTCCAGTTTCCACTCTCTTCGGTGACGTATTCTGATAATCAGAAAGACAGGGTTTGCCAAAATTCGTCGAATTCCTTTCCAGAATTAGGGAAATTTCAGTCAATCTATCCACCCACTGGTAACACTAAGAAGATCCGTTTTGATACCCAAAGAATATTTCTAGGAACATCCAAGCGGGTGGAACCATAAACAGTTATAATAACGAAATGATTGACATAAAGTTAGGAGTTTAACCATTGAAAAGAAACCAAATATATATATATATCTCCCCTAGAAGGGAAATCAAAGTTTCCAAACTGAAACATACCACATCTTCCCGGTACATATTCGTCCTAAAAGTCGATACTACCGAATACCAGTCTACCTAACATCTAGTCTCAGAAGGAACACTACCATCGAAGTTAGTCGTTCCACAAAACTGGCACTACCAGGGCCTTCCGAATCTGATGAACCGTGTTGTCTGAATGCATCCGCAATTACCCTGCCGTGTTGCACAAGCACAGTACCTAAACTTGTACGAGGTGCATCCTAATAAATTCCAAAATTTCCTTCCTCCATTAGGTAACGCCAATGATGGGTCGTCACCAATTTTATTTTTAGCTCCAAGGAGATTTTCCCCCATGTATCTTGTACATTCAAACTTTTAGTCTTACAAATAAGTCGGGTTACGGGACTGCACTCTTTGTAAAGTCCTGAGAAAATCTTTGGTAATACCTCGTGAATCTTATGAAATTTCTCACCTTTGCCGGTGTGGTAGTCCTTTTTCCATTTGAAACTGTCTTTAACTTGGCGGGGTCGACTAACACTACTCACTATTGATCATATGTCCTACTAACTAGACTTCATTTTGCCAAAACTCTTACTTCGAGAACTTGGCCTACACCTGTTCTTTCAGGTTTCATCTAAAAGCATTCTCCATTACATCCTAACCAATGATCGCCTTACCAAATCCATTTACGATTCAGTGTTGGAATAAACTTAAGGTAACTACCATAATCCATTCAAGGAAAAGAAAGAATTTAATACTCCTCTGAATCACATGCATCTAATGTTTCTGGTTCATCATTTCACTGAATTGAACTAAACTTATACTTGGTTCCTGACGATAGCCTCATTACTAGTTTATCATAGACTCACTGGTCTTCTCCTCTTGTAGGTTCTGAGATCATTGTTTCGCTTACTACTTCCTTATATACTTTATCCAATCATGCCATCCCCTTCCAATGTCTTTATTTTCTAAGTTGATCCCTTAATGAAATGGACATTTCCCTGAACCAAACTACCTCATCAATCTCAATTTGACTTTATAAATTACAACCTATGAAATCTGCCTTCTCATGGCGAATTACCATTAACCATATTCACACTAATCCATTTATCAAATGATATGGCACTTGTTGCCTCTATCTCAACTGCTCCTGGAGGCTCTGCTCCCTGTCCTCTATCGTTGTCTTTGATAATCATGTACCACTCTAACTCTTTTCTCATTAATCTGAAGGTCTATAAGGATCTTTATCTATCCCCATATAAGACCTCAAGTAATTCTTCCAATTCATCTTAATTGTTGGTACTTCATCCGGCAGTCCGGCTATGAATCCAATACGAATCTTTAGTTCTCTTAATAATATCTCAGTTCTTTACGCTCACTTCTCTGAGCACTATATCTTAACTCTTACAGTCTCTCTGGCCGCATCCCTCGTTTCCTCAAAGGTAAACTTTCTTATATTTAATAGGATTCTCCTCCTCTGCTGGAACCTCTTCCAGGTCCTCTGTAGGGTACTCTATCGAATCCACCATCCGATCGTCAGCATATAGTAAAGCATCATCGTGCTGCTGCTCGTACGCCTCAAGGTCCGTCGCCTTACAAGTCGACGCGAGAACGAGCTAAGTTACTATCATGATACTTAATAGTTCCCATAAGGGTTTTATCTGTCAGCACTACATTAAGTAGTCCGATTATGAACTTGGCAAGAGTTCTTATTAAATTAGTGAATTTATTGTTTTAACGTCGCATCATCTCTAGGATTTATAACGTACGCCTATGATACCATTTCTGTAACACCCCCAGATCCGGGGTCAGGGATCTGGTCGTTACGGTCTCAATTTTCTTCCACAAAACCAACATAAATTAAAGTACAACCTTGTGACCCAAAACAACAACACAAAACACACCCGTTATAGTCCCAGAGATGAAATTAGAGTAATTACCAAATATTATTAATCGCAAGACTTAATTCTTACAACCCAAAAGGTTTACAAATAACCATTACATACTCTTTGCCATCCATTTGAATATGCCATATAAAAATACATTTGATACTCAAATGCTAACAACTAGCCTACCAGTAGCTACCTCTTCAGCAATGGTAGCTATGACCTAAGCAGTTATTCCTCTGACGGCTGCCACCTGCTTACGCTGAGTGCACCTAGCGCGACCATCTGATCTAGCTATTGTTGTGATATAGATAAATAAAGCAAGGGTGAGCAATATCCCACCTAAAGAATATAACTGAACAGTAATAATATATAACAGTTCAAAATATCTTTGATATCATATGCCATGCATCAACGAACGTAGTACCAATATAAGGTATAAGATGAAGTTACAGGGTAACTCAAAATATAATTGTTCCGTGGAAATATCTGCTATGTCAAAGATAAGCAAGATATTATCAATTTTCATAATAGAGGAATTTGTAGGAAGAATATTGCAATTCCAATTCAAACACTTTTCAACCCTGCCAACAATGATAATGTTATAGAAAATTTCCCAATTTGGAAGATGAACTAATACGGGAGCTTGTTGCGCCAGGAGCCACAACATTTACGATGATCAGTCGCATGTCATGCTCCCCATCATTTGTTCTCTACATGTAGAAGGAAGCACCGACGGATCGCCCGCCCTCTGGAACCCCCCGACCAACGGTTGGGCCATTGCTAGACCGGCGCCACTCGGCCACTTACGCGTCTCCTAGTTCAATAACATCCATGACTCTGAAACGTAAAGTTCGTCCCCCTTTCTCCTAGTATAATACTTGTTGATAAGACTCCACAAAGTAGTCATATCTAGTTGGAAAGGAAAATTCACCAATATTTCCCAAGTTGATGCTTGTTAATGGATATAAACTTGTTCCATCAATCTTACCCCTCGAGTGTTGAGGAGGTAACCAAAAAGACTCATATCGATATTTAAAAGGAATCAAGATGTGAGTGACCAGATAGTTTAGCAAGTATATGACCGGGCAGTCAAATAAATAACATCTCTCAAGTGAGGTCCCCTTATATATTTTTGGAAGTTAAACGAGTATTTAAATCTTTTTATACGATAGATTTAAATGAAAATAAAGTTTTGGGAACCTCCCCTTGATAAAAGAATAGTCATAAAATACTCCGAAATATTTTACATCATATCTGTAGGTGAAAGACAATCTTTGAATAATATGAATCATTGTCAAAAAAAAAGAATTTAAAAGGATTTAAAATAAATATTCCAAGAATATTTATTAAATCAATAATAATTAAGGAATATTATTAAATCATAATATTGCTCGTAGATAATCCTCGAAGGAATATATAGAATTATTTACGTAATAAATCTCTTCTTAAATGAATATTCAAAATAATATTCTTTAAATAAATAAACTCAAATAAATAATTAAAATCACATTCACTATATAAATAAAACCTTAAATGAATATTTGAAAATAATATTCATTTAATAAATAATATTCTAAATGAATATCCAAATAATATTCTTTTAGAAATCAAAACTTTAAAGGAATATTCGAAATAATATTCCCTAAGTAAATAGAACTTCCAGTGAATATTTTAAAATAATATTCATCAAGTACATAAAACCTAAATGAATATTCGAAATAATATTCATTTAATAAATAAAATTTCCAAGAATACTAAAGTAATTATTCATTGAATAATCAAACTCTAAATGAATATTCAAAACTAATATTCATTTAAGTAATTAAAGCTCAAATGAATATTAAAAATAATATTCAGTAAATAAATAAACGCGAATGAATATTCAAAATAATATTCATATAGTACTTCTCGATTAAGATAATATTCAAATAAAATTCCTCGAATAATTTCCAAGTAATTAATACTTTATGGAAATATAAATAATGTTCATAAATAACATTTCTCAAATAAACTGTCACTGGAATCCCTCCGGGTTTCCACGACTATCTCTATATTACAAAATACCGACTCCCGGTCTATATTTAATAAAGGAATAACATACGCCCTTCACTAAGGGTCTTGACAAAACAATCCGGCTTATAACTGATAATTCATATCTAGTCTATAGGCCAATATCAAATCAGGGGAACAAGTATTTCAGTATTAACTTGAAAGTAGGCATGCATGCTATGACATATGTATAATAACAATCATATATATTATCACAACAACGGTTCCAAGGTATTGGAAACTAGCCTGGTAATCCTGTAGGGGTAGTGTGCCTCGGGTCAATCCGGTGATCTATCAACAGTCACAATATCCGAGGTTAATCACTTATACTTTTAAAAAGGCTAAGTATATACTTAACTTAAGTCGAAACACGTTTTCGAGTTATCTTGATATGCACCCTTTAGTGTAACTCTTTTTTTCACCGATACGATCCGACACTTGTTCGCTAATAAGACATGTCGTTATACTTGCACTTAGTATATACTTAAGTCGTGTAAGTTCTAAGGTCGGTCATTTACGAACCAAGATTATACCTCGAGTTTTATCGCTCATTTTCTAAGTGATTTACCAAAGTTATAACCAAGTATACTTTTAAGGGGTTCGTTCGCGTTTAACCTCGATTCGAACATTTTTATAAAATCGGAAAACGATCCGTTTCACATGAGGTTTCCTCTCTCACCTTCCTTTTTATCTCTAATATTTAATTACCATGATTTGTCCATGCATATCTCATGTTACGAAGGTTCAATTTCAGTTACGAACTTTCGCTACGGTTTCGTACCGCTTCTACGAATTTAACCATAACGTCTAAACCGTAAGTCCATTTCATACGATCTTTATATCAAAACGAAGCTTATAACATAATCTATCCTATCATGGCAGAATATGAAACTGGACAGTGAGTTAAAGCTACTGTCAAACACGATTTCTTAAGGTCAACGAAATTTTGGCATTACGACGGCTATAAATCGAACGTTTCAAAAATCGTAACATCAAACCCAAGCCACACCGAGCATCCATACAACTTATACACATGATTTCTCATCCCAAAATATCGAAGAACATATCACTTCATCATATTGTTCATCATGTTACCAAAATCACTAAATCACTTAACTAATCGTGCTTATAACATACTATCATCAATACTACTCTTAAATCCATCAAGAACATGCATAAACATAAAGTAAGGCCTAGGGTTTCAAGAGGGTTATACCTTCCTTGGGGTGTATATAAGTCTAACAAGCCTTGATCTAGTCCTTGAGAGTGCTTAAGCTTGCTTAGATCAACCAAAGAATCAAGAAAAACAAAGTTAGTTCTTGAAGAACACTATTCACCCTAGATTTTGAAGATTTATTTGAAAATGGAAAACATGGAGATTGAAGCTAAGATTTTTAGGAGATCATTTTCATGAAATATGGGACTCACCATAAAAATTTGGAGACCAAATGATGGTTGAAAGTTGGATTTGTTTTCTTGAATTATTCATAAAGCCGAATGGAGCTTTCTTGGGGAGAATGGAGTTCTTGGCCTTGGTTGCTTGGTTGATTTGCATTATTGTGATGTGTTTCTAGCTATAAAGCTACTTTAATAAAGTGATGATGCAAGGGATGATGTTTTTGGATGAGTATGTGTTGATGTTTAAGTGGTGGAATGGTAAAGAGATGCTAAGTACTAGTTGATCTCTAATGGTGCTAGTTAGTAATGCAACTAGCTTTGTTTATTTGATCTTATCTAGCATAAAGTGATTATGTCACCTTCCACTAGCTCATCACACCTCTCGGTTCTCTGCTTATCTCTTTGTCCGGTTATTGCTCAATTTCATTGATCGTTCAGAGGAATAACTCAACCGTTTCTAGTTAGGGTTTTACCGGAAACCTTCTTAATATTTATAATTCCATTCTCAATCTTTCTTAAAAACTCTCGAACTTAAATTCCTTAAATCCCCTTATTGAATCCTTAAGTCTTTCAGGGTCCAGGGAATTCTCGGAGAAAATAAAAGTGCTGTTTTTCAGAATCCGATCGCTTTTACATACACTTATTTTTCCCCTGGATCACTAATACGAACACAAAAATCCGCTCCGAACACTTCTGTATAGCGTCGTCTAATAATATTCTCTTTTCCACCAAAAACACTATTCACACTTTAATCTCTTTTATTCCTTATATTTACTAAAAATGTCCTTGCTCTCTTTCGGGCGTTCCTTAACCCTTTCACGGAGCCACTGGACTAATAACAGATATCGATTTGGAAGATATGAAAATATTTCCTCTATTTGGAATTTCCATAACTTGTTTTCCTAGGAGATAGATTATTCTAATCTAAGTTGTCAACCCATTGCATTCTTCATGACATATGAACCTTGGAATCTATATCCAATCAATACTCATTCATTAGAATGGTTAATGCCTTGGAGTCGGAGTCATTGTTCCTTCTTTTCTCAACACTTAATAAAAAGTTTTAATTCTACCGAAAATTTGGGTTCTTACAAAACCCATAGAGTGCAAGTGGGTTTTTAAGAAGAAAACTAACACAGATGGAAATTTACAGACCTACAATGCAAGACTAGTGGCGAAAGGTTTCAAGCAAATTCATGGTATTGACTATGATGAAACTTTCTCACCAGTAGCTATAGTCAAATCCATCAGGATTTTGCTTGCGATAGTAGCTTATTATGACTATGAGATCTGGCAAATGGATGTCAAGACCGCTTTCTTAAATGGGAGCTTAGAAGATGATGTGTACATGACACAACCTCAGGGTTTTGTCGATTCGAGGTTTGCTAGAATGGTTTGTAAGTTGCGACGATCCATTTATGGATTAAAGCAGGCCTCTAGAAGATGGAACATCCGTTTTAATGAAACAGTCAAAGAGTTTGGCTTCATACAAAATGAGGATGAGCCGTGTGTTTACAAAAAGGTTAGTGGGAGCCATGTGGCATTCCTAGTATTATATGTAGATGACATATTACTAATAGGGAATGACATTCCTTCTCTACAGGCTGTGAAGACTTGATTGGGAAAAAGTTTCTCGATGAAAGACTTAGGCGATGCTACATACATATTAGGGATCAGGATCTATAGAGATAGGTCTAAAAGATTAATCGGCTTAAGTCAGAGTACATACATTGACAAAGTATTGCATCGTTTTGGGATGCAAGAGGCAAAGAGGGGCTATGTCCCAATGTCTCATGGGATAGCGATCTCAAAGGAAAACTGTCCTGTATCATCAGATGATAAGGACCGTATGAGTAAAGTACCATATGCTTCGGCAATTGGTTTTAAAATGTATGCAATGATATGTACTCGTCCAGATGTCTCGTATGCTTTAAGCATGACGAGAAGATACCAGTCTAATCCAGGTGAGGTTCACTGGACAGTTGTCAAGAATATTCTTAAGTACCTTAAACGGACTAAAGATTCGTTCTTGATAGACGGAGGAGATGAGAAGCTGGTTGTAAGAGGTTACACAGATGCTTGTTCCCAGACAGATAGGGATGATTCTGTGTCCCAGTCTGGATTCCTGTTTTGTCTAAATGGAGGTGTTGTAAGCTAGAAAAGTTCTAAGCAAGAGACAATAGCTAATTCTACAATGAAAGCTGAGTATAATGCTGCCAGTGAAGCAGCCAAAGAGGCTGTTTGGATTTGGAAGTTTATTACAGGACTTGGTGTGGTTCCACGATCGCAGATCCAGTTGATCTGTATTGCGATAACAATGGAGCCATTGCGCAGGCTAAGGAACCAAGGTCACATTCCAAGGCAAAGCATATACTTAGAAGATATCACCTTCTTCGAGAGATTAACGATATAGGAGATAACATATACGTAAAGTGCATACTAATGATAATGTTGCAGACCCACTGACTAAGGCTTTGTCGCAGCAGAAGCACGAAGGTCACACTAGTTCCATGGGTATTAGATACATGGGCGATTGGCTCTAGTGCAAGTGGGAGATTGATAGTGTTAATGCCCTAGAGATAATGTACTTGTGCTTCTAGGAAAGACTATTTTGTTATTTAATGATTATGTTATACTGATTATTCTACATTAATTTATTATGTCTTAATTTACTACGATATAAATGTTAGAGTAATAAATGTCCTTGGAATATAGAACATGTATTCTATATCTTTAAGTATTTGACTTAAAAATGAGATTATATGAATAATGTTTATATTCCTAAATATCCCTAATCGAGCATTATTAATATGGGACAATTATAATGCATAAAGATTAGTATGTTTGTTGACGGATGACCACATCTCATTGGTCATAGGTATAGTGATACTAAAGTCAAGAACATAGGTGCATGTAATTTTATACATGGCACTGGATTAACCCACGGTGAGATTCTACATGTTGATAATGTCATTAGAAAGACTCACAGTGATAATGGTGTAATGATCCTTAGACTTGAGATCATTATATTTCTACACGAGGATTAATATACTTTGACTACATTAAAAGTTACCTTTGACCGGGTGATGATAAAAGTGTACATCGGGTATATTATGAGTCGTATGAGAGATATGAATGATAGATAAAGGATTTAACCATCCTACTATTAGGAGAGATATTATTGGCCTCTTGATTGAGTGAGACTATGAAAATGCATGGACATGCTCAAATATTGATTTGTTTTAATAGTCTACTCATTGATCAAGGAAACCCAGATTTAACGTTGAAGAGGATGACTAATAACATGCCTCGAGTTTAATCTATAATATTTGGTTAAAGGGATTATATTACACGGAAACATTAATCACGAAAGGTTTAATTGGATCACCAATTATTATTATTACTTGGGTAGCAATGATGTATTACTATATGCCGCTCATTGTTTATAATTTTATTATTGGATATTAAAATTATTGTCAACGTAATAATAACCTAAAGGGTTACACAATAAGAACGTTTAAAAGGAGTTTTAATTTAAATTACGAATTAAAATTAAATTATTAAATTCGAAATTGGATATTTAATTAATTGAGTTGGTTTTAATTATAATTAAATAGAATTCGAATTTAATATTAAATCCAAATCAGAATGGGTTTGGAGAAGCCCAATTCGATTTAGGGTTTAGCCCAATCTCTCTTCCCTATAAATACATTATGATGTATTGTTTAAGGATAGACTTTTGCAATTCATTTTTAGAGAAAAACGTTTGAGAGACTAGAGAGAGGCACGTTCTTCGGCTATTACCGGCTCCGGTGATCGTTGGACGATCAAGCGTTCGTGTGGACTACTTTGGCAACATAAATCTCGAAGAGGGCTGCGTGGTGATTGTTTTGGACCTCCATCTGTCATCAATTTGTAAAGCTTCTTTAAGGTAATCATCTAACTCTGAATTAAATATCATGTTTTTGCATGTATCCTGCGGTAGGGTATCGATTTTTATTCTTTTTCACGTTTAATTCCGCTGCGTTTGATGCTCGAAACCCTTCTAACATTTCTTAGTTTGTAAATCCATGACTCTGTACCCCTTCTTATTAAAAGGGTAACCTAGGAAAACACACTTAAAAGATTTAGATGCAAATTTATCAGTTGGAGAATAGATGTCTGAAATGTAACAAAGACAACCAAATGTTCTTAAGGCTAAATAATCAGGTGATTTGTCAAACAAAATCTCATATGGTGATTTATAGTTTGTAACTGGTGAAGGAAGTAAGTTGATGAGATGAGTGGTTGTGAGAATGCAGTCTCCCCACAGTGAAATAGGTAGTGATGACTGAAATCTAAGGGATCTAGCTACATTTAACAAGTGTTGGTGTTTTTGTTCAGCAGAGCCATTTTGTTGAGGTGTATGAGCACAGCTAAATTGCTGTAAAATTCCCAAGTTATTGAGATGAGTGTTCAATTCAGAATTAGTGAATTCTGAGCCATTGTCTGACCTTATGATTTTGATAGTTTTATGAAATTGAGTATGAACATAAGCCAGAAAATCTTTAAGTAATCGAGGAACTTGAGTTTTTGAAGATACAAGAAACACCCAAGTACATTTTGAATAGTCATCTACTATTGTCATAAACTTATTACAAGTACCATGAGTCATAACTCTGTAAGGACCCCAGACATCACAATTGATGATCTCAAATATATTAGTACTTCTAGACTCTCTAATGGGAAATGGCAATCTAACTTGTTTTGCTCTATGACAAACATCACAATCAGGAAATGTAGAAGACTTTGAGATAGACAAACTAGGAATATGGTTGATAACAGTTGGTGAAGGATATCCAAGCCTCCAATGCCACTTAACAAGAGTAGATGTGTTACTCTGAGAACAGGTCAAAGAAGAAACAACAGGTTCCGAGGAGTTACTGACAGTAACGATTGATGTATAGAGCTTGTAAAGACCATCTGTAAGTTTACCAATCTCTGTCTCCATCATCGAGACAGGGTCCTGCAAAAGACATTTAGAAGCAGAGAATACAATGTTGCAAGCATTGTGATTAGTAAGTTGAGAAATGGATAATAAGTTGCACTGAAAAGTAGGAACAACTAGTACATCATGTAAAGTTATTTGAGAAGAAAGATTGACAGTGCCTATGTGTGTGACTGATGAAGTTGCTCCATTTGACAAATGCAAATCTGAATCAGTAGGTTTAGGATTATGAACCAAATGAATATGAGGAGTAATATGATGTGTGGCTCCTGAATCTAATATCCAAACCATATCAGACTGGGGAAAAGTAACATGAGAAGCAAATATTGCTGAATTAGTAAGACATGTAATACCTGCCACATGATTAGCACTAGTATTCAACCAAGGAGCAGTAGAGACCTTCACTTTAGATTGTAGCATTTGAATCAATTGCTGACATTGAGCTTCAGAAAGATCATTTGATCCAGGAGACACATTGTTGCTAGTAGAAGCTTGTGTGAGAGTATGTAAATCAGGTATAGTGGACTCAGTATGAGCATTAGCGGCATTCTGCTTATTAACAGTAGATCGAATCTTTGGCTTTGGCTTGCCAAACAAACGATGCCATTCCGGATAGCCATGAAGTGCAAAGCACTTATCATGTGAATGCCCAGTCATATGACAGTAATCACATTCAACAGAATTATCAGACTTATGTTTATCATCCCTTCGAAATTGAGTTTGCTTGACTCTATGAGAGTTACCAGAATTAAAACGAGCATTCATAGCAGTATTTTCAGGTATCATAGAGACATGATTAACATGATTTCGTTGATTTTCATCTTGCAAGAGCATGGCATATGCTTGATTGAGATCAGGCAAAGGAGACATTAGGAGAATTTGACCACGAGTAGCAGTGAATTGATCATTCAATCCCATTAAGAATTGACTTAGCTTCATCTGATTCTCATAATGCATAATTTTCAAGGCAAGATTACAAGTGCAAGTATTTGTTGTGCAAGAACAACGAGGAATAGGTGCCAAATTTTCTAATTCATCCATCAGTCCTCGAAAACGTGTAAAATAGCTAGTAATTAACTGTGTACCTTGAGTCAGTGAAGCAAGATCTTTGCGTAAGTTGAACAATCGTGGAACATTGCTCTGTGCATATCGAATTGCAAGATCCTCCCAGCTTTGTTGAGTCGTACTCATATAAACAATGCTTTTCCTAATTTCATTCGAAACCGAGTTCAATATCCACGAAATGACCATATCGTTGCTTCGTTTCCATAAAGCAAACTGTGGAGATGTTTCTACAGGTTGTGTTTGAGTACCGTCGATGAATCCAAGCTTCAGTTTTGCAGAAAGAGCGATCTTAATCGAACGTCTCCATTGATGATAGTTCAGATCTGTAAGCACTTCAGTAACTAGAGAAATGCCCGGAAGATCAGATGTACTCAAAAAGTATGGATGATTATTATCGATCACAGCTGTCGACGCCATTGAAGCTGTCTGATTAGCAGTAGAAGAAGATGAATTGAGTGCGGAAGCGTACGAACGCATCACAACATACAGGTACAGGCTTCACGCTCTGATACCATAACAGAAAAGCTTAAGTGTGTAACTAAACATTGCTAAAGAAAGGAGGAGAAGAAGATAACATTTCAACTTAGATCCAGTTTGTTACAGAGAGATCCTTATATACAATCTACAGATAGCATCTAGAATATTCTAGATATTTAGCTCTATGAGAATTACAGCTCACTCGAGTCTAACAGAATTTGTTATCATATCTTGTCTTGTAGTGATGTTTATTATTCTGATGCGGCATCTACACGTGTGTTCTTGCTGTCATCATTTGGCGCCCACTACGCCACAAGTGAGCATACGCAACCCCCAAATAAAGTTGCAAAAGACCTGAAAAGCTTTGTGTAAGGCCTTACGCAACACCAGAGGGGCGTTGCCAATATTAGCGTTGCGTAAGACCCCTAATGCAACGCTTTTTCAAGCTACTGCAACACCACGAAAGTATTGCATAAGTGGCCTTATGCAACAGCAAAAGCAGGTAAACGCAACACCATAAGATTTCAGCCTCCACCATGGTGCCACGTCAGCAGTGGGGTCCAATATGGTGCCACATCAGCAGTGAGGCCCACCATTGTGCCACGTCAGCAGTGGGGCCACATAATGCCACATTAGCAGTGGGGCCCACCATGGTGCCACGTCAACAGTGGGGCCCACTAGTGGTGCCACGTCAGCAATGAGGCCCACGTCAACAGTGGGGCCCACATGGTGCCACGTCAGCACTGGGGACCACTATCTAATGCAACACTAGTTTGGTCTAATGCAACATCATTTTTTTTTGCAACATCAGAAGTATGTTTAGCAACACTAAATATACCATAATACAACATCATATATAGTCAAATGCAACACTTTTTAATAAAAAATTTGAAATAGCTGCTTTGTTTATACATTAATCCCAAAAATAACAAACCAAGACAACAAGATACTTAATGTCCAACCAACAAATTCTTACCAGCATATAATAAAACCAAGTAATTGCTACTAATTCTTACAAACTTTAGAACTAATTAAGCACAAAGATTAATATGTCACATGGGTGTTGCTTCTTGTATCCGTTCCTCAACTCTTCTATGATTTATAACTTCCCTTGCTCAGGCACCCCTGTGCTGCAAACGCTGCAGATTGGTCATAGAAGTCAGGGTCCAACCTTTGTATCAACAAAAGGTCTTCTGCGAAATAGATGTAAATGGATGTAACAACACTTTCTACCACAACCAAAATAGATGTAAATGGATGTAACAACACTTTCTACCACAACCATTGAGACCCCGACCTATGAGTCAAATTGAACATTGATAGTCAAATAACAAATGCATAATTTGAGTCAAAAATAAATAAAATATTTGTACACGCTATCAGGTAGTGAAAGAGTTAAATTCGAAGGGGTTCACAGTCACCCATATTAGTAGAAATCTGGTATTCTGGTAAAGATTCCAGGGAGTAATAGCAGGCAATTCAATAGAAGAGAACAAAAGTACACACACACATGAACAAAGGGGCCGCAACTGATATTGGATGAAATTAGGTTAACTATTTACATAATAAGTGGGAACAAGAATAAGGTCAGAAACAAACCTGAATTTGATGAAGAGTTTGACAACTTGCTCTTTTACTTATCTGATATCACAAGATAAATTTTAGAGTAAACTTCAAAATGGTGGCCAGATTTTACACTCATTTTCAAAAAAGTGGCAAGATTTTCATGTTTTGCAAAATGGTGGTCAGACTTTCCTTTTTCCTTTCAAAAAGGTGGCTATAGGCGATTTTCAACTTTTTGGCAGGAATAAAATGGGAAAAAAGACTAGAGATCCCAAAATTGTCCACAAAAATTCCCAAATTAATATATGTCACCATATGATTGGTTATATTCGTAATAATAATAATGCCCCCATGTATGCACATCAATTCACCAAAAAATCCACAAATATGAGGTGTCAAGATTTAATTAGTCAATTTATGTGCATGCATGGAGGGGGCATTATTATTATTATTACGAATATAAGCAATCATATGGTGACACATATTAATTTGGGGATTTTTTAGATAATTTTTGGGATTTTTAGCATTATTTTATAGTAAAATAACATATTTTCCCATTTTACCCCTACCAAATAAGCTGAAAATCATCTCCAGCCATTTTTTTTGAAAGGAAAAAGGCAAATCTAGCCACCATTTTACAAAATTGAAAATCTGGACACTTTTTTGAAAATGAATGTAAAATCTGGCCACTTTTATTACGGATAAAAAATAAAAGCTTCAAAGCACTAACAACCAGCAGAACTCAGACTAGAAACAGTCACTATATAATATCATAATATGTTACTTCAGCTTGTTGGAATGTGTCAATACTAGATACAATCACGAATAGCTTTTAAGAATAATTTCACTCAACCAATGTCTTTTTATCCTAAACTTTGTATACATTTCCTACACATATAATAGCCTATGCAAACCTACTTTCTACCTTTAAAGCCTTCCAACTCGATCCAGGTGATTTTTCAAAGTTAAACATAAAAGCAGTGTTTTCATGTTTTTAACATTTCTGACAGCTCCAATCTGTCACAGTCCAGAGCCTCTAACTTCTGTTGGATTTATTCTTTTTACTTGATTCCTTTTTCTGAGTAAACTAGACATTCAGGTCTACGACATATCCGAAATTCACTATATAATATCAATTTTACAATTTACAACATAATTTTGAAGTCTGCCCTGCAGCATTTTCGAAAATAGCGTAAGATACCTTTAATGGTTCACCTATACAGCACTTGGTCGACAAGAACCTGAGAATACCAGTTAAGGAAAAATCTTCCGTAGTAGCTATCATAATCTCCTCCACAAAAGAACCTGGTTTCATGTGGGCATTATCTTGACCCTTGCCCTAAAATGCAAGTTTTCTTGCTTCTGCTGTCCTCTCCACCTCTCCAGACTCTTCATCAAATACTGATCATAACACTGCCAGTGCACATAAAGAAGTTTTGTTCATGAAAAAGGATTCTCATTGACTATCATCAGCTTCGAGGAACAAACTCAAGTTTTTCCATTTGCTTATTATTAAAAAAAAGCTTTAATTTAAACAGCTACCTGAAATTCACCGATGCCAGGATATTTCCAACCATGTTTTGCTGGATATGATGGGTCATAACTCTCCGCATGGACCTCGTCCAATTTCGATCTCAGATAAGATCCCTCCAGCAAAGAACCTACATTAATTCTACTCGAAATCTTCTCATGTAATCAAAGTAAACCTGCATTAATTTACAACAGAATGATACACTAGACAACCACAACACCTAAACATTATGGTACAAATAAATTAACAGTTTAAATTAATCTGAAACGGGAGGTAAACACATATATACAACAACTGTTTTAACTCAAAACTAAAATTCTATAGAAGGGAAGTGCGTCAAATGAAGTAAAATTTATTAGGTGAATAGGTGATATTATATTGAACTTGACCAACAAATTGAAGACCTCCAAAATCTTTAGAAAAAGAAATGAACTTACCAAAAACTTGCAAGAACGCAACAGGAGAGCACAAATTCTACAGGGATTACAAAGTGTTATACCTCGACAGCGGTCCGACCTCTAAAAACTCTTTCCTTGTCAACTCCCCAAGTGAGGCATTCAGAGTTGCTCGTTCCATCTCTATTCCTGAAATATATGTCTGGATTGCCTTGACCAATTTCTGTCACCCATTGCGGAAGGGGAATATGAACATTATCACCGACATTGCCTCCACATTCATGAAATGACATAACAGCATGTACATTACTTTAATTTAGACCATTAGTAAATAGTCGAGTACAGCAAAGACTTCAATATTTAAACAAAAAAACAAAAACATATTAGCGTATGCACACTAATAATATTAAAATGCTTTGTACTAATAAGTTTGAAAAAAGTGAACAACAGCAGCTGGAAATACAACTGAAACAAGCTTTCTGCGGCAATAACTCAACAACAACAGTTAAAGATAGCAGTTTTGGTCTTCACGCATACGTGGAACAAAAAGTAAAGGGTATACTTGCTACAATAATGTAATTTAAACCTGTACACCTAAAGAAACCATATTCATGTGCAAAAGAACAGGAGTAACTCGATCCACAGGAGGCATGTCTATATTGTTATGCCCTACACACCTGTATCTTGAGCTTAAGATCCCGTACAATCTGCAAAAGCTTCTTGTAGCCATTCCAGTTATATCGTTGAGGAGCATGAGCTTCCACTATGCCCCACCAGTAGTAGGCATACACAAACATTAACAGCATAATAATGACATACACCTCTGGGTCTCTCTCAATCTTCTCGTTCTTTCTCTCTTCATCCCTCGGTTTCTCTCCATCTCTGTCTCTCTGTTTATCCCTATATGTGTCTCTCACTCTAACACTCAACTAATATCAAGCAAATATAACATAAATACAAAAGAGACCCCAAAATCAAGTACATAAAATCCAAAATTGAGTCACAAGTAATAATCCAGATAGAAACCCCAATTTTATTAGAGATGTTTTACCTAAAAATAGTCCCAATTAAAACTCCCAACTGAAAATCCCTAATTTCACCTGCAAAATAAACAGAATCAAAGGGTGAGTCGTGAGTAAACAGAGAAAGCCAAGAAGATGTGTAAATATTACTTACCAGATACAGATGTTGTTCATTTGTAATAATAGAGATGCAAGTCGAGAGGTGAAATTAGTGAGAGAGAGAGAGAGAGGTGTATGCGGTGGTCGAGAGAGAAGTGAATTTAGTTGAAATCAAAGTGAGAGGAGAAGGTAAAGTGTTAAAATTTTGATTTGAAGGTAAATTATCCGCCTTTTTTTCCATAGTTGCCGAATGCATGTCATTGTTGTAAAATGCAATTAATGGAGATTACACATATAGCCTTTCTATTTTTATTTGAGTAGTGCTACAGGTACCAAATTGGGTATCAAAATTGGGCACCAAATGACATGGCAATGACACTTGTCAATTTAAATTATTTTGATTGGAGAGCCCTGGCGGGCCCACTATAACTATAACCAATTAAAACAAGCCACATCATTTGGTAACAATTTTTGGTACCTAATTTTGATACTTCTATCATTTTTCTTTTTATTTTTATGCGTAAAAACACAAAATATCTAAATATGATATAGTTTTTTGTGTCTCGGAATAAATGAAATAAAAGAAGTTTAGTTTTCTTTGCACAACAACATACGTGCATTGTATAAAATAATAAGTTTCTTTTATATTATACATTTAACTTATATTTTATACCTAATACATTTAACTTAATTTTTGAAAAATACAACAATAAATAATTTAATTATTCATATTCTATTCATGCATGTACACATATAATATTCTCTTATTCTGTATACATAATACATTAAACTTAATATAATCATTCACATTCTATCTCACCTATATATATTTAACCTGCTCTTACTTGAAATATATTCTTCTCATCTTGAAATAATCATCATCTACCTGTGTCTAAAAAAAAAATTCATCATCATCCTCTTGACCTAAGGCAGCAGGTAAACATCTTGTCTATTTTTTTATACATCATTTCCTTATGTTATAATAAAAAATAATTTACCAATATTTCAAGTTAGGGAATATGATTTTTTGTGTCAGATCCTTTCTATGATTATTTGTGTCGGATCCTTTTTATGATTTCTAATGATTAGGTCTTTTAACAAATGTATATGTGTTTGCTTAGTTATTTGATGTACAAAGTTATACTATTTCTCCATAAAATGTAAGGTAGTTAAAAAGCATTAGTTAATATAAAATTGCTAATTTTTGTTATGTATTTATCATTTTGTAGTGAGTACTTTTCTAAATTTGATCAATCAAAGATATTGATATTTATCAATGAAATATGTATTTTTGTAATATATGTGTTATATAAATTGTTCATACTTAGGATATTAATATTTATCAATAAAATATGTATTTTTGTAATATATGCCATTGTTGAGTTATTTCTTATTTTCATAATTTATTATCTCAATTGTTAATACTATTGAGCTCTAAACATCTTTTATTATGTGTTAATTTATATGCTAAATCTATAATCATATTTAACCAAGTATAAAATATACACTTTTAGCTAAATTTATTATGTGTTAATTTATATGTAAAATCTATGATCATATTTAATTAACAACGTATAAAATATGTACTTTTAGCTAAATTTTATTATGTGTTAATTTATATGTTAAATCTATGATTATATTTAACAAAGTATAAAATATGCACTTTTATCTAAATTTTATTATGTGTTAATTTATATGTTAAATCTATGATCATATTTAACAAAGTATAAAATATGCACTTTTAGCTAATTTTATTATATGTTAATTTATGGATAATATTATTGGCTTTTCTAAATTTGATAATGTATATATTCTTTTAGCTATGACTAATGAAATAATTTTTTTAGTTACATATTTCAATTATCTTGATTAACAAATTTAATTTTTTCACAGGTAAATATTGTTTATTCATGAATGAGAAAGAAGAGTCTCGGGTAACTTAATATAAATAATAATAGTTTTATAAATACTAATGAAAATATTTGTGATTGACGGGAATCACAATCACAACTTTCCCACATAAAAATGATAGTTTTATAAAATTGAAATAGTGAGTTATTTTATAAAAATTTAATTGGTTTGTTATTGTTTAATTTAACTATTTTATCAAAAAAAAAATTAATTATTAATATAATATAATGTCACATATATAATATAATGTCACAAGTTACATATATTATATAATGTCACATGTTACATGTATTTAATATTTAAGACTGTATGACAATCAGTGTGCGTGCATCTAGGTGTAAGGTGTATTTATTAGGGTTTCAAGCATTTAGTAGGTATAAGGATTTTTTAGTAATATAACCAAATTGCATTTGGTAAAAATGACCTGCATTTGGTACCACCCTTTTTTCAATCACGTGATGTTGAATTTCGGTTCGGTTTGAATTGTATTTTTCTGAATTTCGGTTATTTTGGTTTTTCGGTTTAAATCGAAATTTATTTCGGTTCGGTTCGGTTTTTTTAAAAAACTTCGGTTCAAATCGAAATAACCGAATTATATATATATATTTTATTTATATTATATATGTATATGTTTATATTTTATATATATATGTATGATTTAATTAATTCAAAATTAAGTTTAAATATTTAAATTGATAGTTTGTGTTTTATTTTGTTTTAATTGTTACATATTTTAATATATTTGCTATTAAAATTAATTTTAAAATTAAAAAAAAAATAGTATTATATATAATTTTTTAAAATCGGTTCAGTTCGGTTTTGGCAAAATATTTCGGTTCGGTTTTTCGGTTTGGTTTCTACTGATAAATCGGTTCGGTTCGGTTTGGTAAAAATCGGATTTCGGTTATTCGGTTTTTGTTATTCGGTTCGGTTAAAAACCGAACCGACCAAATGATCACCCCTAACAATGTGTTATTTATGTTTCTTGTCTCTTTGTTTCAAAATAATACTCCCTCCGTCAAATCCATTTCTTTACATAAAAAATTGCGTATCTGACACGCATTTTAAGGTGCATTTTAAGGATAGTTCTATAACTTATTTTTAATATTTTCTTTTTTTTTGTATAAAAATGGGATTGTTGTATTTTTATACAAAAAAAGAAAATATCAAAAATAAGTTATAGAACTATCCTTAAAATGCACCTTAAAATCCGTGCCGGAAATTGATCCGCAAATATAAATAATTACATGGGACAGAAGGAGTATTAAAATTTGTTCTTGTCGAAAAATAAGTGTGTTTTGGACCTTTGGGGAAGTTAAGTGTCAATTTTTTTGTAAATAGGGAAAATGAGCCATTCAAAATTTTCAATTGGCGCTTGTTTTGTGCTAAGTTCTGTTTTATTGTGTTGTTCTTTTCTTTTTAATTGTAATCTTAATTTCTGAATTTAAAATTTAAATTTGTAAGAAAAATTAAAAATATATTATATATCATTTTTTTTTTAAAATAGTTGCAATTCGTAATATATTTTATAAAATTCTATATTCTATACAAAAATATTTTAAACTTTAAATGAATAAATTTGGGGTTTTTTTAAAAAAATTACCACATCACTAAAATCGTTAGATCTTAACATCCGTATGTTTGGAACGTCGAAAAAATAATTTAAAAAATAAAGCATTATTCGGGACAAGACTAGTTAAAACGAACGTCTACTTTGATCGGTTTGACCATTATAAAACCAAACTAAATACATCTAGAATTTTTTTAAAAAAATTACCACATCACTAAAATCGTTAGATCTTCACAGCCGTATGTTTGGAACGTCGAAAAAATAATTTAAAAAAATAGATTCATCATTTGGGACAAGACTAGTTAAAAGGAAAGTCTACTTTGACCGGTTTGACCATTATAAAACCAAACCAAAAAAATGAAGGATATTTTTTTACAAAATTACCACATTACTAAAATCTTTAGATCTTGACATCCGTACATTTGTAAAGTCGAAAAAATAATTTTAAAAAATAGATTCATCATTCGGGACCAGACTAGTTAAAATGAAGGTCGATTTTGACCAGTTTGACCGTTATAAAAAACCAAACCAAATAAATCTAGGAAATTTTTTAAAAATTTACCACATCACTATAAACGTCATATCTTGACATCCGTACGATTGGAACGTCGAAAAAATAATTAAAAAAAATAGATTCATCATTCGGGACAAGACTAGTTAAAAGGAAAGTCGACTTTGACCGGTTTGACCATTATAAAACCAAACCAAATAAATCTAGGAATTTTTTAAAAAATTACAACATCACTAAAATCGTTATATCTTGGCATCCATACGATTGGAACGTTGAAAAAATAATTTAAAAAAATAGATTCATCATTCGGGACATGACTAGTCAAAAGGAAGGTCGACTTTGACTTGTTTGACCGTTATAAAACCAAACCAAATAAATGAAGGAAATTTTTAAAAAAATTACCACATCACTAAAATATTTATATCTTGACATCCGTCCGATTGGAACGTCGAAAAAATAATTTAAAAAAATAGATTCATCATTCGTGACAAGAATAATTAAAAGGAAGGTCAACTTTGACCGGTTTAACCGTTATAAAACCAAACCAAATAAATCTAGGAATTTTTTTTTAAAATTACCACATCACTAAAATCGTTATATATTGACATCCATATGATTGGAATGTCAAAAAAATAATTTAAAAAAATAGATTCATCATTCGGGACAAGACTAGTTAAAAGGAATGTCGACTTTGACCGGTTTGACCATTATAAAACCAAACAAAATACATGTAGGAAATTTTTTAAAAAATTACCACATCACTAAAATCGTTATATCTTGACATCCGAGCAATTGGAACGTCGAAAAAATAATTTTAAAAAATATATTCATCATTCAGAACAAGACTAGTTAAAAGGAAAATCGACTTTGACCGGTTTGACTGTTATAAAACCAAACCAAATACATGTAGGAAATTTTTTAAAAAATTACCACATCACTAAAATCATTATATCTTGACATCCGTGTGATTGGAACGTCGAAAAAATAATTTAAAAAAATAGATTCAGCATTCGGGACAAGATTAGTTAAAAGGAAGGTCGACTTTGACCGGTTTGACCGTTATAAAACCAAACCAAATACATGTAGGAAATTTTAAAAAAAATTACCACTTCATTAAAATCGTTATATCTTGACATCCGTACGATTGGAACGTCGAAAAAATAATTTTAAAAAATAGATTAATCATTCGGGACAAGACTAATTAAAAAAATAGCTAATGCAACACTACTGTTAGTTAATGCAACACTTATGACACGTCAGCACAGGTGGGCCCCACTTCTTCCACGTAAGCAATTGTGGGCCCCACATTTGCCACATCAACATTGGTGGGCCTACAGCCACGTCACCCTTGTGGGCCCCACACTGCCACGTTAGCAGTGGTGGGTCCCACACCTACCACGTAAGAATTTAATTAAAAAAAATATATATCTAATGCAACACTTCATACAACAAATGCAACACTATACTATTATCTAATGCAACACTTCTTCCACGTCAGCAAATGTCACGTCAGCATAGGTGGGTCCCACTTTTGCTACGTCAGCAATTGTGGGCCCCACAATTTCCACGTCAGCACATGTGAGCCCCACTTCTGCCACGTCATCATTTATTAAAATAATAAAATATCTAATACAACACCAGCAGTTAGTGTTGCATGATGTGAAACACTGTGGATAATATGCAACGCTAAATTATATCTAAGGCAACACCAGTTCAGCTCTATTGCAAAAGACCAAAAAATTTTAGCTAACGAAACGCTTTCTGTGCAACACTTTATAAAAAGCATTGCGTATGCTCACTTATGACGTAGGGACCAGTTCTTCTATTTGACTTTTAGCTGAGGAACTTATATCTGTAACATTGGGGGTGTTTGGGGAAACTTTTTTTCAGAATAAGTAAACTTATTTTAAGTCAAAGTTAAAGATTCCCGATTTTCCAACTTATTTTTGCAACTTATTGAATCTCAAACATACACTAAATACTTGTGGAGATTAGGGAGCCTGAGATATATCTCAGGTAAGTTCCCTGATATTCATTTATTTTACATGTAAAAATGGGATGGGCATTTCAGTAAATTCATAATTTTTTTAATTAGCCCTGCGGGCCCAATAAAATCTAAAGTAATTTTATATGCATCTCAGGAAAAGTTCCCTGAGATATATCTCATGGTCCTTTTTCTCATACTTGTGTAAAAAAAAATTTCAAAATATAAAATATTTATATGTTGCCTTTAAATATGTTGCTTTTGCCATGATGTTTCTTGCTAAGGCAACATTTTCATTTTAATGTTGCCTCAGGTAGAAACATTATGTTGCTATAGAATAAAAAGTGTTTGCATGTTGTCGTAGGTATCAAATTGTGTTGCCATAATTTTGTAATGAACAAAATTTTACATTTTCTATTAAAAATATTTTTTTTTACTTTTTCTCACATGAAAATTAATTTATTTGGATAAAAATAAAATTAGAAAGTTTTTATGAAAATCTAGAATATGTTCATAGAAGTGAATATTTCATTAAAAATGTTAAAACCATTTAAGGTGAATAATTTTTTATGTTAATTAAATATTATTAAACAAAATTATTAAAATAATTTTTTATCTAAATAAATTTTAATATATCATTAAAATAAAAATATTTGAATATATAATTAAAAATATTTGAATATGTTATTTCAGATTATATAAAAATAATTGAATGCTTAATTAATAATTTAATTATTTTTCCAAATAAATGAGAGAATGAAAAAATAAATTATTTTTTTTATAAGAGACGAAAATTTGGAAGAAGTTGGGTAAGTCAAGAGCGGCAAAAATACCACCTCATCCAAAATTTTCAGACTAACATCAAAATATACCACCTCTCCTTTCTTTTTTCACTCAACTTCACTTTCCACTCTCTCTTTCTCTGGTAGCTCTGCTCGTCTTTCTCTCTTTCTCTCCCACTCTCACAAGCACACACCCTTCGATTTCCTTCTATTATCCATCCATACATACATATAATATACACTGTTCGATTTTCTTCAAATTGTATGCTTCTTTAATTTAAGTGTTTTTCAATTTAGGACTATTATCTATACATATATACATATTATCTATACATACATATGTTTATTTAATTTAGGACTGATTTCGATTTGTATTTTTGATGTCTCAATGTTAATCTGGTCGAGTTCAATCGGGTTTAGTTTGGGTATTCAAAATTAGGGTTTCAATCGGGTTCAATTTGTGGCTTTGAGTTTAAGGTATTTTTATCTTTTGTGTTATATATATTGATTGTATTATTTATTTTGTGAGTTCGTTTTTATTTTGTAGCTTCAATATTAGGGCTTAAATCAGGTTCGATTTTGTTGTGTTAATAATGAGTTGATTTTTTATGTTAATATGTTGGATTTTGTTTTTTGTTAATATTGAGTTGATTTTTTGTATTAATATGTTAGTGTTAATATGATTGTTTGTATTAATTTGTTAGTGTTAATATGTTGGTAATCTTTATACCAAAAATGCCAACCAAATAGCCTCTTGTTTACATTTGGCATTGTTCCATGTTGCACTATGTAATTTTCCGTCCAAGTGGAAAAAATTATGAACTCATCACTGCGAGTTCTGTTTACTCTGTCCATGTCACTCGATTTACTTACACTTCTGGGTGCTTTTTGTCCAACTTGAAGATGCTAGATTAAAATTGTATGTTCAGGTAAATGTTTTTAGTAGCCTGTTGAATAATTATCAATTCTATGTTCACCAGCTGAGTTATATTTTCTTTTGTTTTTACTAGTTTGTTCACTGCCAAAGCAGGGGCATCTATGGTTATTATTGTTATATAATGTGCAACACACATTATTATTGTTTGCATCCAAACTTTATACCTAACGACTGCCTGGCTTGTTATTGTTCTTTTGCTGCACTTGCCCTCTTTTGTGTATCTTACAATTTCTCACTGTACTAGTTTTACACAATCATTAGAATATAATCAAGGTATAAAAAGAATTATGAGAAAGCATTTTGACCAATCCGCATGTGCTTAATCGCTAACAACATTTTCTCACTGTATAGCACAACAACATTTGTCTTAATCACAAACATGCTCATGTGTTGCATAAGTTTATATAGAACCTAGTTGCAAAGTGACGAAAGGTTCAAGGGTGTGCCCAGTAAACTTAAATGTGTGTGTGCCTGTGTGGACATAAAATACATACTAATATGCAGATCTTATATCTTTTTGTGTTTGTATGCATTTATATGACTATGGCTCAATAACTGCGTAATGCTTTCTTGACTATATGTTTGTGGATATTAAATTACAGATTTGTTGGAAGTACTTCACTGTAAGTAGCTTTAAAATGTACCATCATATTAATATATATAAGTGCTAATATATCATTGTCTGGTCTTTCAAATTTGATAAACATGTACGTTCTATTTTACGTTATTTTGATTAAGATGCTCTGTGCTTCAATAAAAGAATCGGAATAAATGAAAATGGTCCAGCGGTTTGCCCCCTTCCCTCCCTCTTTCAACCAAGAGCGTCAGGTTCAAGATAGAAGCCCTGTATAACTATATGAGTATTACTTACTAACAAGAGAAAAGGGGGTTTGTAAAGACAGAGACTACAATGTGGTCTGTGTATTAAGGATGAAGTAATTGTGTTAACAGTGATCTAAATATTGATAGAGAGACAATAATTATGCATTTGGGAGCTTCGATTAATAGTTATCAGGTTCTGATGAAATTTTTTGATCTTCCCTTGCAGTCAGCTTGATTCAAAAAATCTTGTAGGTCAGATACCTGATCATTTGTTTCAAGTTGCAAAATGCAAGTACGGAAGTACGTGGTGACTTAACACTGATGCTCGGATGATCCATTTATAAGCATGTGTTACAATTTTCATAGCATTGGTAGGTAAATATGTCATTACAATTAAACAAACTAATATGATATATTTATTATATTGCCTTTTATGCATTATTATGTGTAATGAACAGAAAGCTAGATAATATTTTCAAAGTCATGGCCTAGTTCAATGTAGATTGTTGTTTCCTGGTGTTAACATTTGGGTTATGTAAGATTGAAGCTCCACACTTGCTTAATAGAAAAATAGATATATATATACAACTTTTTGTCAGTCTTCTTCAGCTAGCATCTGGATTCGAGATCTGTCACTGCTGGGTTTCAAGCCATTGCATGTCTTACACTATCTTAATTTTCTTGCATTATCATTATTAACTTTGTATATATGAACATAATATTCTTATTAGTCGTGTAGGTCGTATCATGATGAGGAGCACTATAACAGTGTGCGAGTAAAGGAAGACATGTGTGCTGGAGCTGCCAGGCCTGTGATAATCAAGGTTTTATGTTTGTTACAATTCTATGATTTTGTTTATGCCCTACTTATTACCTAGACAACCTCTAATCTCACTGTGAGCATACTTTTATGGATCCAAACTTCTTTGTTCTTTCTATGTCTTCTTCTTGCATAGAAGAACGCAACTGTTGCAAAAACCAGTCTTTTAGTAGTAGGCGGCATCCCCTCTTAGTTTTGAGTAGGCGGAACCATTCTGTTTTGGTTCTTCTCCACATTCTTACCGGGTGATCCCGGAATTTGCCTGTTATTTTTTCAACTGAGATTTCGATATAGAAGGATCTCCTTATTTCTTCACCGCGGGCTCTCGCGTCATTTTCTTGAAAAGATATTATATCATCGCGGGACACTTTAAAATGAGTAATGCTTACCATTCCATTATTCACACAAACCTTTCGATGACTTATCGGCTGCCTTGCTTGAGGAATAGTTTCACGAAAACGGAGACGAACCAGAATAACGTCCGATCTTGTTTCTGGATTGAGTAGAAAAGGGATATATGAAGTTCGTTCTCTTCCTCTGTGCATCTCTGTGATGGGTAAATCTCCATGAAAAAGGGGCAACTTTCGTGTAGTTTGTGATTGGATGTAACTGTTAAGATTTTCTCTCGAATAAATCTTTCTCTTAATAGATCTCTTCTTGTTTCTCAATTTTCGGAGAATGCGGCGTTGTATTATTGTAAGTTCTCTGTTCCAAACATTTCCTGAAAGTAGACGACAAGTTTGAAATCTTAATGCAGGCACGGCGTATCTCGTTGAATCAGTCTTTTTCGTCACATCGGGGCTATGGGAGTCGAACCCACACAAGAACGACCATTCACTTGAACTCTAACTGTCGCCCGCCAAACCACTTAGCTACCGGGATTTATTCTTACAAAAAGAAAGCATCCACCGACTGACTTACTGAATCTCAAATCTATTTTTTTGTGTTAAGCATATAGCTAGCGTTCCTTCTGAGCCAGGATCAAACTCTTCTTTTGAGAACGAAAGGAGAAGATAACTTCGTATTTTGGTAACTCTCTAGGAGTCATGTGTTTAACCTTGAATGCTATTAATAGATTCTACAGCAATAGTCCCTCGGACTCGGAAAGTAATAACGAAAATGGCTAACCCAATAGCAGATTTCGCGGCTGCCACCGTTAGAACCAATGAAGCAAATGATTGGCCCATCATATCATCCGAAGAAATGGAAAATACCAAAAAGTTCGAATTCACAGCTAATAACATTGATTCTATTGGCATTGACATAATAGGAATATTTCGTCTATTAAGGAGGATTCCCCGAATACCTGAAATAGAGATGATCATAGAAAATGTGAAATATTTGATAGGATCCGTTTCGGGAACGTAGAATGTCAGAGAAATTCAAATGAAAAATGACCTATTATCACCCAACTCACGCACCACTTGAATCGGCGAACAACCGAACCCTTGGGACCTTCTTCAACCCCAGGATGTGATGAGTCGACATCGAGGTGCCAAACGACTCCCTGGACTTTCTGCGCAAGATAAATACTAAGCCAATAAGAATAATTAGTAAAATAACAATTAGATCTAAAAGGAAAGGGTCATAGAAGAGAGGCTCGAGTGGGGATGAAGAAACGAAATTACCGAATTGCCTTACATACCAGTCATGGTGCGGTACACCTATATCCAGACTTTTTGCATAATCCACATACCACTTCTGGTATTCCCGATTCAGCAGCCAGCTGAGCTTTGCCGGGTACAATTGTGGAGAAATTTCGCGAGTCATGTCCAACTCTCGTTGGAGCAAATGTATGTAATCTGCCTGTATCACGCCATTAAAGAAATCATGACGCTGCACCACCAAAAACTTATTGAACTTCGACAGTGCCGATAGAGTATTAGGATCACAAAATTCACACGGGATCCTAACGGACCCGGAAATGAAATTTGGAGAGTTATAAATTTGTGGTAAGATCTCCGGACTAACGGGTATTCCGTGCAATGGTATTTTCGATGCTGATCCAAATGCATCATTCAGAGATTGAGAAGAGAGAACAATTGCTTTATCGAAATGTTTCATGTTCCTTACTTCTTCGTTCTTTCTAATTCATTCACTTCAAGACTGGTTCTGAACGCCGCATAAGATCATCTTCAATCAACCTCCACCTTCCCAGGTCTAGTGTTCACAACTTGTATCGCCTATTAGTTAAACAAAACTGTGTAACGTATTTAACAAGTAGATGTAGGTTTTGATCTTGTCCAATTTCTAGTTGGTGATTGGTAATAAAGCTGATAAGTGGATTTATATCCACTTGGATCGTTCCATTTCGGCTTAAATTGATGTTTTGTATCTCAAGTATTGGTGTGTTTTAATCCGTTTTTGTTAGAATTGTGTAGGGTGTATTTCTAGGTGAAGATATAGAGTTTCAGGGAGTATATGATGTTTTTAAAGTCCAAAGAACAAGTGCCGGGAGTTGCAATTAAAATGGAGGAGGAAAAGCAGATCAAGAAGAAAAATCAATTTCTGTAGCAAGGCTGGGCGCGGGCGCGCCTGGTTACAATAGGAATGGCGCACGGGCGCGCGAGAAGTCAGATTATTGTTAATGCGCGCGGGCGCGGTGGAAATAGGCATGGCGTGCGCGCGGCCGCGCGGGGTGCTTGCAGAAATTCCTGGAATTCTATTTAAACTAGGAAACTGATACAATTTCTTCTCCTAATCATTATGAAAGATGTTTGAACGGCCAGAACGTTCCAGAATCAGTTTTAAATATGGAAGTTGCAATTCTAATCCATTCAAGAACGGAAAATTACCGGAATTCTATCCTAATTCAAAGACGGTAATTGCTTGGTCAAGAGGGCACTTGGGGCTATAAATACACACCTAGGGGCACAGAAAAAAATCATCATCTACACACTATAATTCGTTCAGAGCACGAGAGAGAGAAGCCAAGGCGGGGATTGTGACAACAAGAAGATCTAGACATAGTTTTCTTGTTTTCCTTTGTTAGGCGTATCTTTTGGATGCTTGTTACTTTCACGGAATTATTCGCTAAACCTTATTCTATTATTGATTTATTCATCTTCTTTATCTTGTTTAATACCATGCTTTCGTCAAATCCCATGGTGACGAAAGGTTAATTTATGAACTAATCGTTATCGTGGGATCCTAGTGAATTTATCTATGTAGCTTAGTAGTTTGCATGCCTTAAAGATTTATGTGTGGTGAATTCTTGATATCCTCGTATGGTTAATCTTAATGCTTTTAGATGCATAGCTAACATCTAAATTGAATTGTTAATCTCTTGCTAAACGAGAGTGGATCTTGAGATTTAGAACTTGCCATGCTAGCATAGGATAGGTTGATGTTTTAACATCATGATTTGTGGCATTAATAGAGATATTATGCTACCCTATGTGATCTAAGTGGATAACTTGTGCTTAAACCTTTATGTTTTCAAATTCCATAGAGATATAGGGTCTAAACATAATAGGTGTCTATTCATCTTCTATCTCTTTTGTGGATGCATGTGTAGTTTGGTACTAGTATACCGAGAGGTAACTTTTACTTATTTCGTGTTATTCGATCAGATATCAAAACCATCACATGTTTTAATTAAAGGCTACAACTCTAAGTGAAGTAGATAATGAAACTAGGATTCCATGTTTATTCTCATATAAGTAATTCGAATTTAATTCTTGTCAATTAGTTAATTCTTAGTTTTATAATTTGCATCTTAGTTTAATTTAGACGATCAACTCCAATTTGTTATTTTTCTTAGCAGTGAATTAAAACCATACATTGTTGCATAAGCATATTTTCTAAGTAAAACTTAACCAGATCTCTGCGGAACAAACTTTAATTATATTACTTGTGACTACATGCGCTTGCGTAATTATAGCATAACAAGTTTTTGGCGCCGTTGCCGGGGATCATCGGTGTTTTATTTTTAGTTTATGTGCTTGTCAATAGTGGTCATTAGCGTTCACTGACTCGGATTTCTTACTTGGTTTGTTTGTTTCGTGGTGTTTCAGGTGCTTAGGTTTGTATGCGAACACGTTCACAAGCTCGTTTGGAAGAACTGGCGGAAGACGATCTTGTAGAGAATAAAGAGGATAAGAAAGAGGAATCTAAAACTACAGTAGCAATGGCAGATGCAGCAACAGCTAAGGCTTTGAAGGAGTATTCACAGCCGAAGATCAATGATATCCAGTCGAGTATTATCAGGCCGACCATCACGGCTAATACCTTTGAGATCAAGCCGAGCACTATTCAGATGATGCAGAATTCGGTTCAGTTTGGGGGTGCTTCTATGGAAGATCCTAACATGCATATTCGGGACTTTATCGAGATCTGTGATACTTTCAAGTTCAATGGTGTTTCGGATGATGCTATTAAGTTGAGGCTTTTCCTATTCTCTCTGAGGGATAAGGCTAAACGCTGGTTACACTCTTTACCACCTGGTTCCATTACTACATGGGAGGATCTTGCTCAGAAGTTTCTCACTAAGTTCTTCCCTATGGCGAAAACTGCAGCAATGAGGAACCAGCTAACTCAATTTCAACAGCAATCTGGAGAATCTCTGAGTGAGGCATGGGAGCGATACAAGGAGATGCTTCGTAGGTGTCCACATCCTGGCATGCCTGAATGGATGGTTATCAATAGTTTCTACAATGGGTTGGGAGCACAATCTAGACCTATGCTAGATGCAGCATCAGGAGGAGCTCTTTGGGCTAAGAACTATGATGAAGCTTATGAACTTATTGAGACGATGGTTGCTAATGAATATCAGAATCCAACCCAGAGGCTTTCTCAAGGCAAGGTAGCAGGTTTGTTTGAGGTGGATACAGCTTCAGCTATTGCAGCTCAGTTGAAGGCTTTGACAATAAATGTGGATTCTCTTGCAAATTATGGAATTCAGCAGGTGGCTAGTGTTTGTGAGCTATGTGCGGGTGCACATGAGACGAATCAGTGTGCTATCTCTTCTGAATCAGCACAGTTCGTGAGTAATTTCCAGAGACCTGCTGTACCAGTTCCAGCCACTTATCATCCTAACAATAGGAATCATCCCAACTTCAGCTGGAGCAACAATCAAAGTGCACAACAACCTTATCAGCAAGCGAAACCATTCAATCAAGACTATCAACAGCCTTATGTTTAGAGGGCACCATATCAACCTCCAGGATTTTAGCAACAACAGCCCCAGGCTCAGGCGGGGCAATCTTCTAATGAAAAATCAGAGATGGATGATTTGAGGATGATTGTGAAGAACCTGCAAGCTTCTCAGAAGATCTTGGAGAGCCAGATAGGACAGATTGCAAGTGCCTTACTTAGTAGGCAACCAGGAACTCTACCTAGTGACACAGAGACTAATCCAGGTAGGAGGGAGGTCCATGAACAGGTGAAAGCGGTGACTTTGAGGTCGGGAAAGGTTACATCAGATCCTAAATCATCAGCTAAAGGAGATGAGGAAGTACAGAATCAGCAAGATGAAAAATCTGCAGTGCCTGAATTTGAGAAATCTGATTTAGTGGATGATGAGCTAGATGGTGAGAAGAGCAAGAAACCTGTTGGAAAGTCTACTTCGGAGCAATCTTCAAAGAATAATCAGATCTATCCGCCTCCTCCATTTCTTGGACGTTTGTAGAAAAGTCAAGAGAAGCAGTTTCAAAAGTTTATGGATGTCTTCAAGAAACTATCCATTAACATTCCTTTTGTTGAAGCATTGGAGCATATGCCGAGATATGCAAAGTTCATGAAGGATATTTTGTCATGAAAGAGAAGGTTGGAAGAATTTGAAATAGTGGCTTTGACAGAGGAGTGCAGTGCGGTGTTGCAGCAGAAGTTGCCACCTAAATTGAAAGATCCGGGAAGTTTCACAATTCCATGCACCATTGGGAAGTTGACTTTTGGCAAATGCTTATGTGATTTGGGAGCTAGTATTAATCTCATTCCCTTGTCTGTTTTCAAGCAACTTGGTCTACCGGAGCCGAAACCAACTAACATCTCTTTGCAGTTGGCTGATAGGACGATCACTTATCTGAGGGGTATAGTAGAGGATGTTTTGGTAAAAGTTGATAAGTTCATCTTCCCAGCTGATTTTGTTATCTTGGATTTCGAAGAAGACAAGAAGATTCCCATAATCTTGGGAAGGCCTTTTCTAGCCACGGGTCGTACTTTGATCGATGTACAAAAAGGAGAGCTTACAATGAGGGTGCAAGATCAGAATGTCACCTTTAATGTGTTCAAGGCCATGAAATTTCCGATAGAGGATGAAGAGTGTTGCAGTGTGGAGATGGTTGATACGGGTCAAAAAAAGAAGTTTGATCCGTGGTTGAACGAAAAGTCGGATACACACATGCTAAAGCATCACATCAGTGATTCCATTAACAGTTCTTCAGTTCGAGATCTCTCGAATGTCAAGCTCGGAAAACTTTCATCCCATTTGAAGTATGTCCTTTTGAATGATGAGTTGGTTATTTTTGAAGAGGGTCAAGATAATGTGTTAAGAAGGTGGATCATGGATGATGAGGTAGAAGAGTGTTCTTATCAACCGACTGAGAAGCATAAGCACCTTAGAGGTGTGAAGAAGAAAATGAAAAAGTCGATTGGAGGAAGAGGCAAAGTGAAGTTTGATTTAGAAAAGATGTGGGAAGATAGAAAGAAGGTTGTCAGAGAATGGGTGAATGGTACTTCTGCTAAAGACATGTCGAATACGATCTTCGAGCCAACATGATTTGAATCATATTTGTCCGGCTAAATGACGTTAACGACAGCGCTTCGTGGGAGGCAACCCATGTGTTTCGGTATTTTTAGGTATGTTTCCTACTATCCCTTGTATGTACTTCCATTCAATGCGGACATTGAATCTTTTAAGTTTGGGGGTGCATGGTTTGGGGGAAAAGTATTGTATATGTAGTATTTATGTGTTCATATGGATATCATGTTTTGCATATTAGTAGTAATTCATGCATGTATGTTCGTATTATCTACGTGTGTTTCATATAGGACATTCTGTTATTTTTGTTTGTTTTATCATGTGAGTTCATTTTAGTTGCATTTTCATGACATGCATTTTTCATGATCCTTTAGGACGAGCTGATTCTGATTGATAGGTAGATGTTTAATTGAGTGTGGTGATGATGAGTAGAGGGCTGATTTATAGTTCCTAGGAATTGACTTGCATGTTATGGGAACAAAACTAATTACACAGTCTCATTGGGGTGCTTTTGGTCTAGGTTAGGGTTATGCCTGTTGGATGTTTGAGATTTAATCACTTGTTTATTCTTAGAATTTTCGTTATTCCCTTTATAGCGTAGGAACATTAAAGTCTAAGTTTGGGGGAAAACAGGAATTTCATGATAAGTTGTTAATAAAGGCTAGGTGTCAAATGGCTAGTAGCCGGCTCATATTTATATGAGTAGTCTAGGGTTGGAAATGAGAAAGGCTCATTCCAGATTGCGATAAAAAAAAATCAGAAAAAAAAGTCCAATTTTTATTTGTTTTTATGCAAAATTAACCAGAGTGAGCTCTTTAATACTCGAGTAATTAAGTTTGAGGGGACTTAGTCCTAGTAACCTAAAGCCTTTGTGGTTTGGGATTGCTGACCTAACACTCGCTACATGGGTATTATTGTATAAGCCTTTTGGGGTCTCATTCATTGCACCGTTAAATAAGCATGTGTATTGTATATTCTATTATGTGTCATAGTAATAAAGCATGAGTTTCTGTCTACCTTGGATAAGGGTGGAGGTGTTCCTAGGTTATGCAGTGTCTACAGTCTATTCTACTTATAACCCTGTGATTGTCTTGACGGAAAGCATGTATGATTTTTGACCTAGTTTTGGGAGTATTTCTGATGAGCATCGCACACACGCACGTTTCTGTTCATGTATTGTTAGTATACGGGGACTTAGTCGAGCTCTGCTTGGATTTGTTGCATTCTTTGAGATATTTGCTTGTTAGTTGGTTTTGGTGAGTTTGAGGGGATCTTTGCATTTTCATATTAGTTGCATTCATGCATTGCATTGCATTGGATTTTGTGGGTACATTCACTAAAGGTCCTCACGAGACCTTACTCGTCTACTAGGGCTGCCTAGGGGTTTAAAGGGCTTGTTGCATATGCCAAATGCAACCGTGATCACCTACGGAAGTGGTACTAGTTAGTTGTATATATTTTTGTCTGTTTATGCTTGAGGACAAGCATCGGTTTAAGTTTGGGGGTGTGATAAGTGGATTTATATCCACTTGGATCGTTCCATTTCGGCTTAAATTGGTGTTTTGTATCTCTAGTATTGGTGTGTTTTAATCCGTTTTTGAGATAATTGTGTAGGGTGTATTTCTAGGTGAAGATATAGAGTTTCAGGGAGTATATGATGTTTTTAAAGTCCAAAGAACAAGTGCCGGGAGTTGCAATTAAAACGGAGGAGGAAAAGCAGATCAAGAAGAAAAATCAGTTTCTACAGCAAGGCTGGGCGCGGGCGCGCCTGGTTACAATAGGAATGGCGCGCGGGCGCGCGAGAAATTCAGATTATTGTTAATGCGCGCGGGCGCGGTGGAAATAGGCATGGCGTGCGCGCGACCGCGCGGGGTGCTGGCAGAAATTCCTGGAATTCTATTTAAACTAGGAAACTGATACAATTTCTTCTCCTAATCATTATGGAAGATGTTTGAACGGCCAGAACGTTCCAGAATCAGTTTTAAATATGGAAGTTGCAATTCTAATCCATTCAAGAACGGAAAATTACCGGAATTCTATCCTAATTCAAAGACGGTAATTGCTTGGTCAAGAGGGCACTTGGGGCTATAAATACACACCTGGGGGCACAGAAAAAAATCATCATCTACACACTATAATTCGTTCAGAGCACGAGAGAGAGAAGCCAAGGCGGGGATTGTGACAATAAGAAGATCTAGACATAGTTTTCTTGTTTTCCTTTGTTAGGCGTATCTTTTGGATGCTTGTTACTTTCACGGAATTATTCGCTAAACCTTATTCTATTATTCATTTATTCATCTTCTTTATCTTGTTTAATACCATGCTTTCGTCAAATTCCATGGTGACGAAAGGTTCGATTATGAACTAATCGTTATCGTGGGATCCTAGTGAATTTATCTATGTAGCTTAGTAGTTTGCATGCCTTAAAGATTTATGTGTGGTGAATTCTTGATATCCTCGTATGGTTAATCTTAATGCTTTTAGATGCGTAGCTAACATCTAAATTGAATTGTTAATCTCTTGCTAAACGAGAGTGGATCTTGAGATTTAGAATTTGCCATGCTAGCATAGGATAGGTTGATGTTTTAACATCATGATTTGTGGCATTAATATAGATATTATGCTACCCTATGTGATCTAAGTGGATAACTTGTGCATAAACCTTTATGTTTTCAAATTCTATAGAGATATAGGGTCTAAACATAATAGGTGTCTATTCATCTTCTATCTCTTTTGTGGATGCATGTGTAGTTTGGTACTAGTATACCGAGAGGTAACTTTTACTTATTTTGTGTTATTCGATCAGATATCAAAACCATCACATGTTTTAATTAAAGGCTACAACTCTAAGTGAAGTAAATAATGAAACTAGGATTCCATGTTTATACTCATATAAGTAATTCGAATTTAGTTCTTGTCAATTAGTTAATTCTTAGTTTTATAATTTGCATCTTAGTTTAATTTAGACGATCAACTCCAATTTGTTATTTTTCTTAGCAGTGAATTAAAACCATGCATTGTTGCATAGGCATATTTTCTGAGTAAAACTTAACCAGATCTCTGCGGAACGAACTTTAATTATATTACTTGTGACTACGTGCGCTTGCGTAATTATAGCATAACAAAAGCCTAAATATATTCGATCTGTTTAAGGCCGATACTGACATTTCCACGATATCTCATCAAGCTAAAGTCTCTGTTACCAACAAGTCTAAAGGAATAGCTGATAAAATGTAATCCCGGCAGAATCGATCAAAATGGTCATGGCCGGAAGTGGTTGTGAAAATGCCAAGAAAGCTGAACATGTGAGAATCTGATAAAGATGTAAATATTTTTCTCGTCGCACTTCTTTAGGTCTGGTTTTTACCAGTTACTTCAAGCTGATTTCCATTACATCTGGGAAACTATTTAAGTTGCATATTCTTGTAAGGTAATGTAGATACGATTTCAAGTTTTGCTGCATGTGCATGGTGACATTGATGCTGCAATACAGTTTCTCATAGCAAAACAAGGATCAGGAGACCTCTTGGTTGAAAATAAGATCATCACTTTCCGAGCAGCTAATTCACATGGTAATGTCTTTCTTGTTCAATTTAAGGATTTTGGTAAAATATCATTTCATTGGCTATTCTTTTCATATTCTATTCTATTTTATTAGTTCAACAAGAAGTAACATTGGTAATGTCTTCTTTCTTGTTCAATTTAAGGATTTTGGTAAAATATCATTTGATTGGTTATTCTTTTCATTATCTATTCTATTTTATTAGTTCAGCAAGAAGTAACATTCATCAATTTTTGCTTTACTTTGTTTAGAAGGCGATGGTACGCTTTTAGTGGTTGAAAATAATGCACTTTCTTTGCGAAAAGTTTTTGAAGTTGCACTATGCTTCTTGGTTCATTTCGTGATGCTTGTCTTAATTTATATTATTTTTTTAAATATGCAGGTGAGAATCAAAACAGCAGCTCTAAGCAGCCTGTGGCAGCCTATGATAGTAAAACTAGAAAAGAGAGCCAGTCTTGTGGCACTACAGGAAGAACTCATGCCGATAACAGCCCGGAAAATGCTAAAAAGGTCTTATACCATTCTTAAACCCAGTTGTAGAGGAGTTAATGACAAAAAATGAGTTTGGATTATTGTAATGTAGATGGTTGAATAGATTACGATGCTTAGGAGTTTTAATTATTGTCATTCTTCTAAGGATTATTATGTTGTACTATGGTATGTTTGGTGGTAATGAAAAAATATGTTATGTTGATTTGGTTGATTTGGGAATGAAATCTATTCGAATTGTGTATTTTTGTTATAAACATTAAAGTGTTGGCAAAAAGGAAAATTAAGGTTAATAAATGTTGCTAGAAAATGTTGTTGTAGGTAAGATTTGTGTTGTCATAAAAGTGGGCCCCAAAGTGAACCTTATAGTGGTCCTCACAAGTGGGCCCCAAACAGTGGACCCACTGGTGGGGCTCACTTTTTTTTTCAAAATGTTTAAGCCAAAGGCAACATAATATGATGTTGCTAAAAACTAATAATATTGTTGCCATAGCTAGTCTACGTCAACAGAAAACTGATGTTATCATAGAGAAGTAAAATGTTGCCTTTGATCCCAAAGACAACGATCAAAATAGCAACACCAGCAAAATATTGCCTTTGAGGTTTTTTGGGCCTAAGGCAACATATTTCGGACCAAAGACAACATTTTTTGGTGTTGCCGTAGGTCTTTTATGGTGTAGTGGCCCCATTATATATGTTTAATGTTGAAGGACGAAAATCAGATCCTCTTACTCCACTTTTTTCTAGATCTTCATAAATGGTAGATTTTTCCATTATAGTTTAGAATATCTATTATATTCATATATGCTTCGATCAAAAATTTGGAAATGATTATTATATATAAGAATATAACTAGCGTAATAGCCCGTGCAAGGCACGGGCCTTCTGTAAAACTCATATTAAATATTCTTACAAACGTATGTTTAGAATAATGAATTGCGGCGTAACAATATGCTATCATCTTTTCAAATGAATCATGATTTATAATCTTGTCTAGAACTTTAAAAAGTGAAGCTTTCGCTATATGTAGCATTTTCAGCAGCATGTTCACAACGTGGCGGCATTCAATTCCCTATTAAACAAGAAGAAAAAATAAATGTTAAAAGAATATAAATGAAAGCTGTAGTTTCTCTTTATCAATATGCTCGGCAAACACCAGGTTCTGCACTTTCTTAAATAGTTCAAAAAATTTATAAATACAAGCAAAGTAGATATAAGTAGGATTTTTAAATCTAAATTAGCAGTTTAGACTCGTTCCACTAAAGTCATAATCCAGCGAAAATAAACAAACATTATACTCATTCATTGTAAATTATGTGTGATCATCATTAGCGGCATTTCTAAGAATTAGCACCGGAATGAATATGGCACTATGCATATAGCACTTAAATATATACGTCTCTATATATCGCGGCATAAATAACTATTAAAGAGAGCTTCCATTTTTATTTTTTAGATTACCATAGCCCGAGAAAAAGAAAAATTTTCAAGAAGCATGCCATCTCTTGGTATTGGTAGGGATTCACTTGAATAAGACTTTTATAAAAGGGTTCAGGGTTATGGAAAATACTTATCTGACATAATATCATCTATAATTATTTATATAAGCAACATCAATTAGCATAAAAAATAATAATTGGATATAACCTATATGATTTCCTGTTAATATCCAACATTTCCAAAAAGGATTCAACTTTTGTACAATTAATAAAATTAAACAATGTATAAGCCATTTAAGAAAAAGATTTAGATGATTAAATAGTATTTTTGGTGAAACTTAAATATAGGTGTTTAGAAAAGTTTAGGTCAGCAATTAAGAGAATCACCAAAATTGTTTTGAATTTTAAAAGTAACATAAACTGTCACCTAATCAGTTTCCGACACAACGTAGACGCACATTTGACCAATCCACGCATTCTAAATTTATCACAAAGTTTGGTGCATACCGTGAACCTTCAGTTCCACAATGATAGGTTTATTGTCCATGTTTCATTGTTATACATATAAATACAAATAAAAATTCCTACTTGATTAGACTCATTTAACATAGAAGTAGAATTAAGCTAACACTACAATATCTACTCATCTGTGCTTCATCATCATGGCATAACCAAAAAAGACCAAAAAAAAATTGATAATATTAAAAGTCTATGGAGTGAAATTGATAGCTGCACATAAAAGACTGAGAGAAATTATTAAATAAGGGAAGAGATGCATACATAAGTCATCTTTCCTGGCTTTGTGCATCATCGGTAGAGCAGCCAGAAACAAAAAATTCTCCAAGGCATCAAAATACAGCTGCGGGATGGGTGCAACAATCCCTGCCTTGGTGCCTGACTGAGCTCGATATTGGCTACTAAAATTTTATAGAAAATTTCAGTCTTTAACTTGTGCTGATAGCTGCTAATATTAAACTTGTTAGGGTATCTTAATAAGTACAACCAGGTTTTTTCTCAAAATGTTTGGTTAAAGACCTGAAAAGCAAAAAAGTAGTAACCAGGGGCGTAGCCAATGTAATCAAATTTAATTTTTGACCCAAATGGAAATATACATTTTGATTTTTGAATGATCGGCTTTAATTTAACCCCGTTAAATTGGAAAAACAAAGACTATGTTCTTTATTTGCAGGTTCTTTAAACTCAAGCAATCTAAAAATGCAAATATGGAACCTACAAATATTATGATAGCGGCATCACATTTTGATCTTGTAAGGAGTCTATTTCTTAAAAGAATAATATCTACACACCTTTTAAGCTAATTATATATAGCACTGTCCTTGATTCATCAATTCAAAAAAGAATATTTTATTCCTGTTTCGGCCATGCATGGTTGAATAGAAGAGAGGACACCGATGGCAGCAAACATGTCATGACACAAATGTGTCCTTGACAGCAAGATCACAGTTCGCAATTCTTCGAACAACTGATTGTTTACACCGCACGTCATCTAAAAATAGTTCATTGTTCATTGTTCACCAGTATTTACAATCAAATTTGCATGACAATAATAAGCTGTTCTTTTCCTCTCGCGTGTTCACTTTCTACATTTTATCACAAGCAAAACGGAAGATACCAATGTGTACAGTGATACACTAATTGTTTAAACGGTATCCTAAAAACATGATTTTCCTTACAACCTTTCTTTTTTAAGATTAAAGAAAATAATGATGATGTGAATGTTAGAAGTAATTGCCAACCTGTTAATACGCTATGATGTCCAATTCATTCTCAACATGTTGTATCAACTCTACAATTCCTTCAAATAAAAAAATAATAATAACCACAGAAATCAAAGTTTTTGAACTAAAGCTTACTTTGCAGTGTATGTATATCTACAAAACAGTGTCAATTTAACTGATTTTACTATGAACTTATCTTCATAGTCAAGTTTATTATATTGACAAGGTTAAATGTCTAATTTTTACCTTTTTTTATATTATGATCAATTTAACCTAAAAGATTTTATTTAATATATTGGTAATATGATTATTTCTCATAAAAATATAACCTTGTCAACGATACTTTGATTACATTTATTAATAATTGCTAAAAAAAGTCTGTAAGTTTATTATACATATAATAAATAATAATTACGATATTTTGATATTTGGAATTTCAAACTCTTAGAAGAAAATTTTACTAAAATTGGCCACGTAAAAAGCCAATATATTTTATGTAATCAATTGTATTCTTCACTGTACTCTATAAGTTATCAAAAAAAAAATTACTACACTGATGACTAATTCTTATAATAACAAATTTTAGAGTAAGATGTAAGCATAATAGTTTACGAATGTTTAAATAAATTGATTAATAGGAAAAATATGTAATGATTACAAAACTGTACACTTAAAATATATCATAAACTATAATTATTGTAGAAATTTTTTGTTTCAAAAATAAAAAATACATAATGTTTATTTGAAAATGGGAATCTGGGCAGGGTAGACACCAATTCTCGTCTTCTACTACCGGAAGAATGATCCCCTAAAAGATGACGCTCTATGCTTACTTGATCATTGTATAGTTCAGAAAAATACTAAAACTATTCTACAACTTCTTTTATTAGTATAATGCAGTGGTGCGCACCAAATTCAGAACTGAAGACAATGAAAGAACAACTGAAGACATTGAAAGAAAACAAGGAGTCCAGGACATCTTTTCATCCAAAGTATAGGTGGATCATCTGTTGGATTTGTATAAGACTTGACATAATAGTAGAACTACACATCATCTTATCTTTCCACCCCAACATACCTGATATTATATAATTCTGACATGTTATCATCAATAATAATAACAATTATGATAATGTTATTTGTTTTCAAGTTCCAATATAACATATATTTACACAAACCTTCAAAATTCACCGATACATATAAATATTAAAAAAAATCATGATTTACCAAATATCTTAAATATAAACAATATAGAAAAATTAGCATTCAAATGCGGAATACGAAAGAGTGGTTGATCATGGAATATAGGCTGTAAAAAGACTCGGAAGAACGTAAAGATATTACAATGTAGAGAAACCCACAAATGATAGTTAGTTGGTAGGTTGTTAGAGACTCGGAAGTTCCTAAGTATGCAAACTTACAAATCTGTAGTAATTCCGAATGAATGCAATGCTCAAAAAAGCGTCTTTCGTATTTTCACAATCTTTCCATCTAGTGAAGCCGTAACCACTCTACCAAAGCTTTCGAATCATCCAGAAGAAAGGAGAACATTAATGGAGACAAAAGATAACCAAAAAGTCAGTAAAGTTAATGTAGTCAGCATATGCTCGTTTTGATGCCTTCAAAACAGATTCAACAAGTTATACATCTTCCTCTTTAGCATGGTATCGTAAAGTAGCACTGTGGGTCTTTAACTCTATCTAGATATGTACACAAAAAATTTAGCCAGCAGTACAAAGCTACTATCGGAGTTGATTTTGTCACCAAAGAATTGCAAATTGATGACAGGTTACTCTACAAGTTGGTTCTCCTACCTCTTTAGTAACTTAATTAACACACATATATGTAATTGTGTATTATGTATATAAAAAGATCACATATCTGCTAGATGTGAACTGCACTGATGTTTTTCTGTTGGTTTTATTAACAGATATGGGACACTGCTGGGCAAGAGAGATTACAAAGTCTCGGAGTTGCATTTTATAGACAGGCAGATTACACATATCTTCTAACAAATTAGATGACGCGGTGGACAAGAACGACTGCAAATCAATGCCAAAACCCGTTAACTTCATGCTATGACAAATGTAATTTGATGCAAGTCCACTTCATGTTATAAGAATTATTTTGCAAGTCCACTTAGATATTTGATGCAAGTTGCGGAAATGCCAAAATCCTAAAAGATTAGGGGCCATTAATGTACCTATGTAATTTCCTTCCCCAGCATCAGAAGCCCGAAGATTCTCATCCTTATCTAACAACGGGAATGGCACTAAGCATTATATAAGAATCTTATACACAATTAAATTTAAATTATCCACAAAGATATACCTTGTAAGTTTCGGCGAGAAATTTTGCAAAGACACTTTAATAGTCTCCGTTCCTCCACCATCTCTTTGTCAGAAAAAGTATAGGCTGCCCCCTCTTCCTCAACGTCTGCTCCATCGAAGAGAGGCACTCCACAACGTAGGTGTTACACAATTGCTTCTCTTCAACAATATACAAATAGCTTTTCTCAAGAAAACCTTACTGGAGAGGGAATGCTGGGAAGTGTTTACAGAGCACACTCGGAAGGCATAATTGTTTAAATAAATCGATAGCATTCCACTATAAACATAGAAAATCACTACTTACAAACAATTCAAGTGGATTAACTACTAAATACTGATAACATATAAGTAGGACTAAATCATCACAAAAAAACGATAAATGAGGTAGTAATAGTATATGACATAAAACAAGATGCACTACATGCAGATGATGAATTTAAGAGACTTTCATGGGAATACTCGTATCAGGATGGCACTTGGAGCTGCAAGAGCTTCAGAGTACCTAACGCTTAATCTAGAATGTTACCCGATAGTCCCCGTTCCGCCGGTCATAAATGCTAGAACTGGTTTCATGCCTTCAGTGTTCTTTGGTAAACATAGATCCAACCTGCCAAATAGTCCCGTATTCATTAACACATGTAAGTGTGTACTGAAATTTTAATGTCAATAAAAATATGATCTGATCCGTCGCATACCTATTTCTTCGCAGACCTTTATAAATAATACTCCATCGTACTTGGCTTGAGAAGAAATAATGATAACCAACTATAAGATAATTAAAAGATTTTCATGTTCTAGTAATCTAGAGAGGAGTTGGTACATGACGGAACTATAATATGCTTCAAACTTAAGAAGATAACAGCACAACTCACAAGCAGCAGTGAAAATATATTTACCTTAATTGTGCACATCTTATTAACAGAGGAACTTATACCTACTTTATACTTCCATGGACAGACATATTGTGCAACTTCAGAGTGCAGATGCTAATTGAACTGATAGAAAAGGGAAACAATGCAAGTGCAAAAATTGAAGACCAAGACACAGATGAGCTGTCTTAAATAATACACTTTAAAGTCATAGTTGATAGTACAAAAGCTCTGGATACGAAGTAGCCAGACTATTTTTACTTTCTATCCAGACTCCCATATAACATATTTGCAATAAAGGCCTCCCATAGATGGAAAATGATTTCTAAGAGATTAGAGACCAATTACTGAGGTTTTGTTCCACAAAGGTTATGTTTTTAATGGTCGTAATCCTTGGATTGCCTAGAATTGGCACTTAGATTATCATACTTATTTACCGATGAAAAATTTATATGGATTATAGTGATCACTTAGTAGTTCATTTTGGGGGAATCATAGAAAGTTCCTAGCACAGTTTCTAGATTGCCCACAACTCATTTATTGGTGTTCCATATAGAGGAGGATCTTATATTGTGATGGAATCCTAAGTATAGTAGATAAACCGATTTGGAATCAGAAATGTAATTAAATCCAAGGAAAAAAAACTAACTATAATGTAAGATTACAAGTCTACACAACTGTGTTGGCCCCCTTCTCTACACTAAGTCATCATTGTTCTGAGAAGTATTAAGCCAAGAAAAGACAACCACGTGCTATTATAGAACATGCATAAATATCAAGATGCCATCTGGATCAAGACGCAAACCAGAGATCATCAACTTAAGTAATAATCTAAACTTTTGGTATGAAAACCGTCTTGTCTAATTGCACTAATAAACACCATCAAAGATTAAAATTTTAGCCAGAATCATCATGTCGCAAACACAACCAACAAAGATGTATTAAAAAAATAGAAAATTACTTGATTTCGGAGACAACATGGGTTTCCTAACCAAAATGTCAGTTAAACTTCTCTCAGCTGGAAGAGATTCCAAAATCGGATTCACCTGCAAAATACACAACCATAATTTAAAAAAAAATCGATGCTTAACAAACTTAGTGCTAATACTGCCAGATACAAATTAAAAACTCACAATTTGGAGGGAACGTAACCTTCCTCAGCATCAAAGGTTTGACATCAAAGGTCACAACAAATGACCAACAAAACAACATAAACCGCAACGCAGATGAAAATTAGGGGAAACAAAACGTACCAGTAAACAATCGGGCAAGAATAGCACAGCTACATAAGATCACAGTCCATACAATCAAACCCCCATTATTTTCCCCTTTTATCCCTATGTTCCCGACCACAATTAAAGCAACACAAGCGAGGACCAAACACGCAGGCTCGATAAATGAAAGAGAAGCTCAGATTTTAGGTTTAGGCATCTGCTAGTCTGCTCGGAGCAATTTTACCCGAAAATTGGATAATAGACCGATAGCAATTTGCAATTTACGATAAGAATAAAATGGGGCTGGGCAATTTTGTTATTTTCACTAAGATAAGGCTATATAAGTAATTTTACTGATAATAAACGGGGACTTTTTACCCCTATGTTGCAGTATAATATAGAGTAATAGATAATAGATGAATAGTCGACAACTTGTACATGTAGTGTTTGTAAATTTATCATCACATAAAGAAGTCAACTTTGTAACTTGGAAAATTTAAGTGTAGCAGCCTCGTACTAATTAAAATTTTGTAAATAGATGTCAACCTGTTCACTCAGCTCGTCTAGTTTAAGTTATGACTAGGACAATGTGCAGGTGCATTGTATTTTATACAGTAGTACTTTTGGTATTATTAAAAATACTATAAAATACATATAAATACGTAATCTATCTGGTTTTTGTAAAATTTAGAAATTACCAAAAATACTATAAAACACATAATTAAGTTCTATGGAGACCAACATTTGAGTGAAGACCGTGAAGACCATATAGCACTCAAAATATTGCAAAACATATATATTTGCAAAGAATGTTCAATTAACATTATTATTTCATTTAAAATCTTAAAAATCATATATGATTTGCAAGCCGAACATGTTTTGGAGAACAATAGGTTCTGCAATATTTTGTTTGCAGAACATACATAATTTTCAAGATTTTTAATGAAATTTGCATGTAAAACATATATGATCTTCAAGATTTTCAATATGGTATAGTGATTTTCGTAGAACATGATTTTCAATAAATAAGTTTTTGCAATGTTTTGATTGATATTGGTCTCCGATCTCCACTAAAAATGTTGGTCTCCATAAAACTTAACCCATAAAATACATATAATACATATGTTCTTACCATGTATGCTTAAGTACGTGTACATCAGTACCAACTACGGCTGTAGGAAGAATTACCAGAAACTGGTTTTATTTGTTTATACAAGTGAACGGAAAGAAAATAAAGAAAGGATTACTACATACACCGTAGGTAGGTACTTAGTTGTTGAAGTGACAAACATTAATCCTAGTTCTATTATTTTCCGATAGATATTAATGGAGGGATACTCTGCTCGTGTCTAAAGAAATTTCCAGGATCCACGACAGTTTTAACTTTAACCAGCCTGTCAAAATTATTCTTGAAATAGCGTCTTCCCCATCTACTTGCCTGTAAGTAGCTTGTAGTGCCTTCGAGATTGTTAGTCCCCATGGTCAGGTCGACATAATTAACATATGCACTTCTTGGATTCTTGGTAACATATGGAGTCAAATAATTTGCTAAATCTTTAACCCATTCCATGCGTTCGGCTTCATCGGTATCTGTTTCTGCGAACCTGTTAAACTTGAACAAGGTTCCAGCTCTATAAGGGAATGGAAGTGCAGATTCTGAAATTTCATCCATTCTTCCTCCATAAGGTGTGAACTGTAAAGTTGCTTTCTGTGGAGGAAGTTTGTACATCATATCCCACAAACCTTCTAACCCTTCTATAGGAATTGGTACTTGAGTGTAGTCATTATTCGACTTGAAAGCTGGTCGAGGTAGAACCGTCAAGTTAAGCAGTATTTCAGGAGGCGTGAACAAGTCAAAACCTGAAAAGTACACCATTGCCTGAAGCCAGCTTACCTCAAAACAATCTTCTCTTACCACACCAAGTTCTGGGAACTGTTCTTGCATCACAGAAAGCATCTTATCAGCGCCACCTAGGTATATGGCTTCGAATAGGAAGATCATGGTTCTCTTATCTGAACGAGGACTGGCATTGCTCACAATACTCTGTCCATCGGCCTTGATATTAAGTTCTTTAGGGAACTTGGTTGCAACTGATTGGTATCGATGAAAAATGGTTGTCAAATTTTGCTCCACTGTTCTGAATACTTTGAAAACAGTTAAAGTTTTCGGAACTGGAAGTAGTTTTACTTTCCAGGAAAGAACAACTCCAAAGCTACCACCGCCACCTCCTCTAATGGCCCAGAACCAATCTTCCCCCATCGAATTCCTATCTAGAATTTTTCCATAGGCATCGATCAAGCGAGCATCGATCACGTGATCAGCAGCAAGTCCATATTTTCGCATCAGCATGCCATAACCCCCTCCACTTAAAATCCCCCCAACACCAACATTAGCAAATAAACCCGAGGGAAATCCAAGCGTATCAGTTTTTTGTCCAATCCTGTAGTAAAGTTCTCCATTTGTCAAACCGGAACCAATCCAAGCAGTTTCGGTCTCGGCATCAAAACTGAATGTTTTGAGATTGACAATATCAAGTATCACAAATGGAAGTGGAGAAACATAAGAAAGACCTTCGAAACTATGACCACCACTCCGAATTCTCATTGGCAAATCATGTTTCTTGGAGCAATAAATCACAGTTTGGATCTGTGATTCGGTCACTGGTGTTACAATCACCAGAGGTTTGGGCGTCTCAGGCTTGGCAAAACGCAAATTATTGATGGTGTAGAGCAAGGTTTGAGTAAAGTTAGGGCTTTGCTGGGTGTATACAAGTTTAGAAATGTCACTAGAGCGGCGGTTCAGGCACTCAACGAATTTTTTCGTTGAATCTTCATCTTTCGATGATAAAGCAGACGGTGCTGCACATATAAATGTTAACAACAAAACAAAAGAAATCGAAAAACCAGGCTTCATTTTTGGTTACTCTACTACGATAAAGGGCTTCGAGTGTTTGATGAGAACTGCATGGTACTTGCATGGTACTTATAGTGCAATAGGTCCAATTAAAATACACTAGTTTAGATCCATGTGAAGCTGACAACTTGGATCTGTAGTGCAGATAAATTTTTTAAAAGATGTCAACTTTATAACTTAAAACAAACAACGTACGTGCCTTTTAATTCACCATTTTCCTCAATAATTGACCTTCTCAACCACCATTTTAAAACCAACTTAAATATGTGTATCATTTTTTTTTCATAATTTATTATATCTCGATCTGCTTCGAAAAAATATTCAAACAAGTAATAAATCCCAAAAACCAAACAACCTGTTTTCCAGAAAAAAATGAAATGTTGAGGTGTCTCAAATTCATTAAAATGCTCGACTTTCTAAAAAAGAAAAAAAATATTTTGCCAATGCTTATTTAACAGTAAGCACCATATTTAGCTATAAGATATTAATTAAGGGTTTGTCTAGTGTGTGCCCAAGGGCACATGCTAAGAATCCGTGCTTGATGAGTTGTCAAATTTTGATAGGTGGATATTTATATGAATGCAGAGGGTCCATCATTATTAATGAAATTTCCACCAATCAAAATTTGACAACTCATCAAACACGTATTCTTAGCATGTGCCTTTGGGCACACACTAGAAAATTCGATTAATTAAATATTACTATTTTAAAAAAATACATAGTAGTTGTCATACGTTTCAATATTATTGGTTAAAGTTGTATATATGATTGGGTAGTAGATTTGCATTTTTAGGTATTACTCAACACAAATAAGATAGTGTGTTATGATTTTTTTTACATAAATTTTGTCTAGACAAAAGACTTATATCAATTTACATGACAAAATAGTACTTGTAATATTAACAAAATTGAAGTTACATATCTTTAATTAAAGAAATAATAATGGCCGTTTAAATTATTTCGTTTAATAACTTAAAGTATTATGAAGTTTTCGAGGGAAACATAAAATGCACGTTTAAGTTGGGAAAAGAACCTAGGAAGTCTTATTATGTAGGAAGATCATGGTCATCAGCGCCTAACCAAATTTAACATTTCATAATTAGAGCCAAAGTTCTAGAGCGTCGGAACCGGAGCTAGCTTGACAAAAAAAAGAAAAAAAAACCTCGGAACTTGTTTGATTCAGTGAGCGTGCCTATAATCATGAATATTTGAGTTCATCAGAAAATACTCTAATGTGTACTGGAATAAAAATCAGATATATAACTAATTTTATCAAATAAGTTATTAATGTAAACATGTACTGTATTATAATATAATCCCTCTGTCCCTAATTAATAGTCCATTTTGAAAAAAAAAACACATCTTAATAAATATTTAATGTCATATTTCATTTCCATAGTTGCCCCTACTTATTGCATTAAATAATAACTTTTGAAGGTATAATTAATTATAAAATCAAACATTGGAAATAGAAGTGTAGGAGTATTTTTGAAAAAACTTAAAAAACATGCATTGAAATATGAAAAGAGACAACTATTTAGGGACAATTTTTTTTCTTCTCAAAATTGCCTACTAAATAGTGACGGAGGGAGTATTAATTATAGTTTAACTATGTAAGTATATTCCGTTGGACAACTTAAGCATTAAGGTTACATTTTTTACAGTTCGATCTTGTTTATATGCAAAAATTTATACTATTGACATGCATTCGATTTGGTTCAAAAAAAGACGAAGAATGTGTTATACTTGCTGAAAATGAGCGTATTTTGCAATTTTGCACTTGAAAATACACATCAATCATCTTCTCCACAACAATTTCACCGACAATTATCACTAAAATTAATTAAGAAGATTAACTTATAACACCACAGAAATAAAACTAAATCCAAGTAATAGTTTTCAACCAATATTCAACAAGCATGATGTTGGGGAATTGGGTGATTAATACTTGGATTTTTCTGAAGTCGTGTGAACACTTTCAGATTGAAGTTATTTGTGGTTCACCCAAATAATTCAATCGGATAAAATCAGAAAATCTGCAAGAAGAGAGAATGTATTTTGCTGTGTATTTCAAAATGAACCTATATGTAAAATGATCAATGCCACACCTATTTATAGATGTCAACAGATGTGTCTTTTGCCAATAGACACACCTCAAGATGTGTCTTTTCCAATAGACACATCTCATTTCCAACAGTCATATCCAATGCCAATAGACACACCTCAAGGTGTGTCTTTTCCAATAGACACATCTCATTTTAAGAGATGTGTTTGATGCCAATAGACATGTCTCATAAGCAATAATTCTGAAATCATAACGAACTCGAACATAGCATGCACTCCGCATTCTCCTGACTTGTTCGATGTAACATTACGATTACATTGATCAACTAGCCAATCCAATTACACTAAAATATCCAACAATCCTCCCCCATTTTAGCGTAATCCATGATTAACTAAACAAAATCACAACAAACGACAAACTTATGCATAAATGAAATATCATGACGATTGAATTTCACATTAGTATATTACACATTCCAAATATTCGAATACCAAGGTGTCACTATGGATTGAACCTGTGTTATTCATATTGAATACATGAAGATAACATACACATAAATTTACATTCTCAAATGTTCTTACTTGACACTATCTTTTACTAGCCTAGTGTCCTAATCCTTCATAAGCATATCAAAGCCAAGTCCAAGCTTCTTGAAGCGGCTAAACTTCATGCTCAAATAGGTAGTTCTTTTATTCTCGCACCTGCATATGCAATTTTTCAAAAGAACTATTAAGAAGATAAACTTCAACCTCCTTAACTTGCAGGTCTGAACACATACCGTGGGATGATGCTTTAATGTGTTCCAATCTCTAAATGTTAAGCTTTCCACATTGAATTCAGCACCTAATGTCATATTAGATGGGAATTGGGTATCTCAACATGAGAGGTTATTCGATGGACTTTAATCCCATCCCTACAGCCGACTTGTGCACAAGATCTCTACTCAACCCTTTGGTTAGATGATCGGCTAAATTATGTTGAGTTCTTATAAACTCCACTGATATAACACCATGCGTGATCAGCTCACGAATCATGCTATGTCTAACACCTAAGTGTCTAGACTTGCCTTTAAACACTTGTCTATAAGCATTAGACAAGGCAGACTCACTATCACATCTGATAGATATGGGAGATATCGGTTTAGGCCACAATGGAATCTCATAAATCAGATTTCTTAGCCATTCATCTTCTTTACCAGCCGCTGATAATGCCACAAATTCAGATTCCATCGTTGAATCAGTAATGCAACTTTGTTTCTTTGATGCCCAAGAGATAGCACCTCCCCCAAGAAGGAATACCCATCCACTTGTGGAAGAATGATCTTCCTTATTGGAAATCCAACTTGCATCTGAATGACCTTCAATAACCGAAGGAAATCCAGTATATGTTAAACCATAATTCATGGTTCCTTTCAAGTATTTGAACACTCGGCTTAAGGCTTGCCAATGATGTGTACTTGGCTTGCTAGTATACCTACTAAGCTTTCCAACAGCATAGGCAATATCTGGCCTAGTGCTTATCATGGCATACATGAGACTACCAATAGCCCTTGAGTATTCAAGTTGAGATACTGCAACACCTGTATTAGGTAGGAGTTTAATACTAGCATCAAGAGGAGTGCTAACAGGAGAACAATCCTTAAAGTTAAATCTTTTAAGAATCTTCTCAATATAATGAGATTGAGAAATTGAAATGCCATTGTTCTCACGCTTGATCCTTATACCAAGAATCACCTCAGCCTCCCCCATGTCTTTCATATCAAAATTAGATGACAAGAACTTCTTGGTTTTATCCACTTGATTTTGGTCAGTACCAAAAATCAACATGTCGTCCACATATAAACAAATTATAACTCCTTTACCAGAAGCATCAAATTTGCTATATACACACTTGTCTGCTTGGTTAAGAAAATAACCGTTAGACAAGACTACAGTATCAAATTTATCATGCCAATCCTTCGGTGCTTGTTTCAGACCATAAATTGATTTCTTCAATTTACACACCTTGTTCTCACAACCAGGCATTACAAACCCTTCGGGTTGTTTCATATAAATCTCTTCATCTAATTCACCATTCAAGAATGCAGTTTTCACATCCATTTGGTGAATGACAAGGTCGTGTATAGCAGCAAGTGCTATTAACAACCTAATAGTGGAGGTTCTAGCAACAGGAGCATAAGTATCAAAATAATCAATCCCTTCTTTTTGTCTAAAACCTTGGATCACCAATCTGGCTTTAAACTTATCTATGGTACCGTCCACCTTCATTTTCCTTTTGAAGATCCATCTATTTCCCAACGCTTTACAGCCAGGGGGCAGATCACTCAATTCCCAAGTATTGTTATTCATGATAGAATCCATTTCATCTTGGATAGCTTCTTTCCAGAATGCAACATCCCTAGATTTCATAGCTTCGCTAAAAGTATTTGGATCCTCCTCAATAACAAAACAATATTGGTATTGATATTCAATTTCATCTCTAGAGCCTTCTACTAGATAAAGATGAAAATCATCTCCAAAAGACTTTGCTTTTCTAGCTCTAGTGCTTCTCCTTGGTTCAGACGGTCCATTCACATCTTCAGTAGAAACTGAGTTCCTACTAGAAGAATTCTGAAGCATGTCCCTTGGTCTAGGTATAGATGTAAATCTATTTTCATCAAAAATAGCATCTCTTGACTCAATAATCGAGTTCACAGATACATAGTCATTAGATTCTAACACGTAGAATCTATATGCTATAGAATGCTCAGCATAGCCAACAAATATGCAATCTATACCTCGTTCACCCAAGTTTCTTCTTTTGGGTTCAGTGAGTCTTACAACTGCTCTACATCCCCAAACTCTCAGAAAACTTAATTTTGGTGACTCTTTATACCAAAGTTCATAAGGGGTAATCTTATTCCTCTTACTAGGAATTCGATTCAATAAGTGACAGGCTGTCAACATAGCCTCACCCCAAAATCCCTCACTCAAACCCGAGTAGGATAACAAGGAATTAACCATTTCTTTCAAAGTCCTATTCTTTCTCTCTGCCACACCATTTTGCTGTGGTGTATAAGGAGCTGTGGTTTGATGTATTATACCAGTAGATTGAAAATAAACCGGATCATAATACTCACCTCCTCTATCAGTACGTAGATTTTTAATCATGGTACTCTGATGTAGCTCTACTTCTTCTTTAAAAATTTTAAAGAAGTCAAGAGCTTCATCCTTAGCATTCAATAAATATACATAGCAATATCTAGTAGCATCATCAATAAAAGTAACTACATACTTTTTATTTCCTAATGATGGTGTAGAATGGAAATCACACAAATCACTATGTATTAGTTCTAAAACATCAGACACCCTATTAACCTCCTTAAAGGGCTTTCTTGTTATCTTTGTTAACATGCATGTTTTGCATTTTTCATTGTCTAAATCAATAGCAGGTATGAGACTCATTTTTGACATATCCTTTATTCTTTTGTAATGTACATGTCCTAGTCTAGCATGCCATAATTCTGGTTTGTTCAAATTATTGCTAGTACTAGTAGAAGCCATGCAAGCAGATTCATCAATAAATGGAGTATTAACATTCAACATAAACATGCCATTACACAAATAGCCAAAGCCAACAAAAGAGCCATGTTTTGACAATATATATTTGTCACTTTCATAAACTTGTTTATATCCACAATTATTCAATACAACACCAGACAAGAGATTCTTACGAATCCCAGGAACATACAACACTTTATTCAACAATATACATTTGCCAGAAGTAAAGACTATCTTGACATTTCCTAGTCCTTTGATCGGTTCAGTTGCAACATTTCCCATCTTTAAGATAGATCCATCTTCGATTGGTTGAAAGTCTATGAACCAACGAAGATCTTTGCATACATGACTTGTTGCTCCTGAATCAATCCACCAAGCAACATTGTCATCCTGCACATAAAATGCCTCAGATATTAGTGTCACATAATTCTGACTAGAATTACAATTTTGCATTAAAGTCTGACCTTGTTGCATTTCTGGATCCTTGGATCCACTTGGACCAGCATTTTGCTTTTCTTGCTTGCCTTTACCAACCCGACAATCCTTCTTGAAATGTCCAGGTTTGCCACACTTCCAACATGCCATCTTAGGCCTTTTGTTGGAAGGATTGTTGTTGTTTCCTTTAAACTTTCTTTTATCACCCTTGCCATACTTAGAATTCTTTGAAGATCCACCATCTTCAACCATATTCACAGAAGAGTTACCGACTTGGTTCTTGCCCTTAGGATTATTCTCAATTTCTTGAGTCCTCAAAGCCTCTTCAATTCTGAAGTGACTTCCAAGTTGAACCAGAGTCATATCCTCTTTGTTATGTTTCAAGGAGTGTTTAAAATCCTTCCATGATGGTGGTAGTTTGTCTATAACACCAGAGACTGAGATAGATTCATCCATCTTCAAATTGTGTTGGGCAAACTGTCCCAGAATTCTTAACAATTCATTGTATTGTTCCATCACAGGTCTAGAGTCGACCAATTTGTAATTCATAAAATTACTGACCAGAAACTTCTTACTAGAAGCATCTTCTGCCATGTATTTGGATTCAAGAGAATCCCACAATTCTTTTGCTGACTCAACATTTTGATATACATCGAAAAGGGAATCAGACATACCGTTTAAGATGTGACCGCGGCAGATGTAATCAGCGTTTTCCCATTTGCAACGCCTCCTTGTTTGTTCAGCGGTTTCATCCTCAACCACTTCTGGAATGGGGGTACTCAAAACATATACAACCTTCAGCGTTGTCAATAGAAAATGCATCTTCTTTTGCCATCTTCTAAAATCCTGACCCTCAAACTTATCCAACTTTGCAAACTTGCTTGTCATGTCTCTTGCAGATTCTGAGTTTGCCATCTTCAGAAAACAGATAACTTCAATCTTTGTTGGGGAATTGGGTGATTAATACTTGGATTTTTCTGAAGTCGTGTGAACACTTTCAGATTGAAGTTATTTGTGGTTCACCCAAATAATTCAATCGGATAAAATCAGAAAATCTGCAAGAAGAGAGAATGTATTTTGCTGTGTATTTCAAAATGAACCTATATGTAAAATGATCAATGCCACACCTATTTATAGATGTCAACAGATGTGTCTTTTGCCAATAGACACACCTCAAGATGTGTCTTTTCCAATAGACACATCTCATTTCCAACAGTCATATCCAATGCCAATAGACACACCTCAAGGTGTGTCTTTTCCAATAGACACATCTCATTTTAAGAGATGTGTTTGATGCCAATAGACATGTCTCATAAGCAATAATTCTGAAATCATAACGAACTCGAACATAGCATGCACTCCGCATTCTCCTGACTTGTTCGATGTAACATTACGATTACATTGATCAACTAGCCAATCCAATTACACTAAAATATCCAACACATGACACTCATTTTGCAGTACACTAGAATCTAGATCATCATGCCTAAGCTGCTATGTAATGCATATATGTTGACATATATATTAATATATATAATTGTGAGAAAATATGGAGAATTGCCTTTATTGTATTATTAGTAAATAGAGAGAGTTTCGTTATTATGTTAATTTCCATTATTGAGAATTAGGGATTTGCTATATAAATAATTGTGATGTATTGTAATAAACTTGAGGCGAGTGCCTCCACCATTAATGAGAAGAGAATTTGTGAGATTATTTTATCATGGTATCAAGAGCCTAGGTTATCCCGTAAGAGTTTGCGGGTGCGAAGGAAAGTCAAATCTGCTAGAGTTAGTGGGTGTGAGAAGATCCTACGAGAGTTCGTGGGTGAGAGAAAAAAGAACCCGCGAGAGTTTGTGGGTGAGAGGAGAAAAAAAAAGTCTACGAGAGTTCGTGGATTTGAAAAAAGAAAACTTCTACAAGAGTTTGTGGGGGTGAGGGAAAAAAAACCTATGGGAGAACGTTGAAAAAAAAAAGATGATGCGAGAGTTCTTGGTATGAAAGAAAGAATCATCAGAACGAAGACGATGACAAGGCAAAGCATGACGATATGATGGATTTGTGGAAGAGACTGTGTCAACCAACGATGATAAAAAAAGGAATTCGGAGAAGAATCGTGACAGAAAATAATTGTGGCAATTATGACAAAGATGATGATAGAGGACAAAGATGACGAAGAAAAAGATGAAAATTGATCGCAACACGAGAAGCTGATTAAGCGGATGATTATGATGATTGGAGCGGATGATTCAATTTTTTTTTTTTAATTTTGCCAAACTCTCGATTGAGTATCGTGAGTTTGAGGGGGGATGTTGACATATATATGTTAATATATATAATTGTGAGAAAATATGGACAATTGCCTTTATTGTATTATTAGTAAATAGGGAGAGTTCCGTTAATATGTTAATTTCCATTATTGAGAATTAGAGATTTGCTATATAAATAATTGTGATGTATTGTAATAAATTTGAGGTGAGTGCCTCCACCATTAATGAGAAGATAATTTGTGAGATTATTTTATCAGTATACCAAGTAACAATTTCTTCAATTCAAAAACTAAGCCACAAATTAAAATTGAATATTTTTTTTTCCAAATGTATTCAACACAACAATCAGCAACAAGATTCCATAAGTGACAAGAATCATCACTAAAGCATCATCTATACATATATATAAAGTAAGATCTCGGGCGTCCTATGTGGCGCTGCCAAGATTGTTTCTTCTAATTTTCCTATTTTCTTTAGCATTCACCAGTCATGGATATTTCTAATCCCCTGTCGCTATAGTTTCATGCCCGTTACTGGAAATATCAACAGGCCATCATTTAAATTCAGTTTAGCCTGTTTGTCTTCCAACATTCACCAGTCATGGATATTTCTAATCCCCTGTCGCTATAGTTTCATGCCCGTTACTGGAAATATCAACAGGCCATCATTTAAATTCAGTTTAGCCTATTTGACTTCCAAATTCGATCACATCGTATGCCTACACAATTGTTTATCCACACATTGTTTTTTTGGCCAAATTGATTATGAATTTTTCCCCTCCTATCAACCATATATCTATATATTTACATGTTTCAAGCGCACGCCCCTCTTTTTACCTACTCCAGAATTAGTATTGCAAGTGTTAGAGATTAACCATTGAATTTGAGCTCAGTTCTGTCCTGGTATAGTGATTCTTCATATTTCTTGTGTCTATTTTGCTTCACCTGATTTAAATGTACAGGATTTCAATTGCTACTCACATGTTTGATAAAAGTCCAGAATGAAATATAATTCCTTATGCAAGATTTTCATAAACATTCATGTATGTGTTTATCATCCTTTTTTGAGTATTATGCTAATTATTGATTATTGATATGTGATCTTTTGATATATTTTGATGCACTCTTAATTTTATAATTTTTGCAGGATAGGTTTTTGCACAGTGGGACCACTATCAACATTGTGAAAGACATTGCCCTGATAAAGCCCCGACCTGCGTCGTCTCTCTTCCTGAAGGCTACAGACAGTCAATAAAGTGGCCATAATGCAGAGAGCAGGTATGTCTTTATATATTAGGCTTCATTAATCCTTCATTTATGTTGTTTACATTATCTTAATATTGACTACTTATATGCAGATCCGGTACAATAATGTGCCACACACTAAGCTTGCAGAGGTTAAAGGGCATCAAAATTGGGTAAAAGTTACTGGTGATCACCTCACTTTTCCTGGTGGAGGATTCAGTTTATTCGTGGCGCTCTTCATTACATTGACTTCATTCAACAAGTAAGTGATTATCATATTGAGTCCTCCCCACCTGATAATTTTTTCCCTCCATCCCTTTTACATTGTCTTTTGATGTGTATGGTTATTGAGAACTACAAATATGAGACCTTTAGATACAGTAGTCGTACTCAATCTAAAGCACTTTTTGAAAAGTTGACTATAATTCATAGGCTAACATATGTTAGATGTAATACAGTCCCTTCCTACTATTGCTTGGGGTAGAAGGAGTCGTGTTATATTGGATGTTGGTTGTGGAGTGGCCAACTTAGGAGGTTATCTTTTTGACAGAGATGTACTTGCTATGTCATTTGCTCCCAAGGATGAGCATGAAGCTCAAATGTAGTTCGCACTTGAAAGAGGAATTCCTGTTATATCAGCTGTAATGGGTAACAAGAGGCTCCCCTTTCTGAGTAAGGTCTTTGATGTTGTCCACTGTGCACGTTGTAGAGTCCCTTGGCACATCGAAGGTAATTTTTTATCTGACTTGGATCGTAGTGTTGCTCTGTTAGGACTCTTTCAGCACCTCACATGTATATTATGGTTTGTTGTAGGTGGTAAGCTTCTCTTAGAGCTTAATCGTGTTCTGAGGCATGGTGGATACTTTGTGTGGTCTGCTACTCGAGTTTATAGAAAGGATACCGAAAAAGTTGGCATATGGAAAGGTATAGTTTCCCGTCTTCTGGTTCATCTATCAATTTAAAAAGAGCTGCATAACTATTTTCAAATGTGTTGTCTCTGAATATGTGTGGTCGTGATTGTGTTTTACTATATTAGATGTATAATCTCATCCTCTCTCAGATGTGTGGCAGCTATGCCTGAGCTCACGAAGATCATGTGCTGGGACCTGTGGAAATTAGCCGCGATAAGTTGAATTCAGTAGGGGCAGCAACATATAGAAAACCAGTTACTATTGACTGCTATGATAAAAGATCACAAAATGAACCACCACTCTGCAACGAAGCTGATGCAGTATGGTATGTTATTCTGTAAACCTTCGGTTTGTTTCGTTCAAACTGTCATGGTATTTTCAACAGTGTTAATATCCATTTCAAAAGTTCATATGAATGTTACGGAGACTTTTGCATTAGTCTAGCTACATGTGCTCCAGTCACTCAATCAGTACTCAGCAAACAACACTATTAAATAGTCCAACTACAAAATAACTTATCTTGACATAATGTTAATTGTGACCCTATTTATTTGTGTATGTATTGTCATGCCGCTAACAAAGCTTGCTGAAAGAAGAAAGAACCAACAATACATAATTCACACATATTCGCATTTATGGGGAAAACTTCTGTTCAATCAGGTTTGTTCCTTCTCTTCAAAATTTGGTGTCCGTTGAACTCAAGTAAATTCATGGGTAGTACATGTAAAGAGTATTTAAAGTAATTTGTTATAAATTTGTTACCTCATTGGCACAAGCCTGAGGGTATAAGTTAAAACTTAAAAGTAACCTCATGTTCAAGGCTCTGATCATTTTATTGTAAACCATAGTAGTACGACACTTAATTTGTTAAGAAAGAAGGGACAATCACAATGAAGCGCAGGATCATGGAGAATTAGTTGGCAGGAAGGCCAAAGATAGCAAAAGCTCAGCGTCGACAATCTACAATTAAACTAATTAGCATGTGCTGCTTCATGCTATATTTTTCGTTACTATACTTGATCTTGATTGCGAATCTATATCTTTGTTGCTCATTTGTATTCTAGAAAAAATTGTGTTATTGTTTCATTTTAGTTCTTTATTAAAGATTTAATTACTTTTTCATTAATAACCTCTACTTTTCTTTTGTGCCCGCTTTTTGGAGCAACAGCCTTTCCGGTTGCCGCATCTGCAGCTATTTCGGGATTATAATAGGATCAACCTTATGTATTGGCAAAACAATCTAAGGTAATTATTAAAAAATATAATGACTTGACACACGAGATGTAACTTTCTGATCGAATTACTTGCCACGTGCCCTCTCTCACTTGCCACGATGTAATCCACCAATAGCTATAGACGGGGTAAATTTTTCTTCAGGATAATAATATTTGGTGGTTGTTGATTTGGTGTAGGTTACGGGAGAATCTAAGAGGAAGGAAGAGTATTTTTGCTTTCCCGAACACTATTGTAGTTGTCAATCTTTCTTCTACGACATTGTGAAGAATAAGAAACAGCTTTTAGTGAGTACTGGGAACTTTCTTTTTCATCACTTTACTGTTTGCAATTTCATAATTTGATTCTTGCGATGCTGTGTTTTCTGCTCATTTAGTATATTTGTTTTGATTCTTATGCAGTGTAAACATCAGATAGCAGCAAGATTAGCTTCTTCAACTGGACTATGTGTTGATGTAAAGGTTTCAGATGAGCAGCTTGCGGTCTTGCTTTCAAGCCTCTGAGATCAATTATGTAGACAATGTTAGGAACTACTTTCTACAGAAATCAAAACTGAACGGGTCTGTTAATGTTATTTTTTGTAAATTAAGCGACTTTGAGAGATCAGACCTATGGCCTAATATATCAACTTAAAGCAAAATTATAGATTTTTGTTACATTAAGCAGCAGTTTAAGCTGTTACAAGGAAATATACTTCTACTTTTGCAGAGGCAAATGGTCAGACTTAGACAACTGTTCTTAAAGCTAATAAAGATAGTTGTGGACATAGCTAATGAGAGCAACAGATTCTTCAATGTTTGATGCAATATTCCCAGAAAACATGGCCTCTCCTCGCCTCCTTTGAAGTTGTTATCAGATTCTTGATAAAGTATTGAACCCAAGGCCGTTGATTGATAAACTTTAGGTACTGCACTTTTGTTACATTTGATGTTGATTCTGGCCTAGCTGCACATGTCTAATATAAACATTCTCTGATATACACTAAAGAAACTGTGAGAATTAAGTTTTGCTCCTTTCTAGGACTACCTGCTAGGACAATGTGAACTGAGAGAAGTACTCTGAATAATTTCAAATATAATCTGAATATCAACAGAGGGTGTGAAGAAAGACAATCGTGTCACAAAATGCAAACACTTGCATTGTAATAAATTTACGACAATTGTTCCAAATGAGTGATTTTGTTTTCTTACACATGAAGTTAAAACATCAAATGTTCATCTCATATGAAGGTTTGTATTGATCTTTTGGCTGATTGTTGATTGTGCATGCATTAAAACTCATTCGGTTCATGTGACGGTATGTGATTCAGTGACAAGGAATTTTTGAAAGCATGGATGTATTTTTTGCAGGATTCCATTATAAATGTTACAAGTAAAAGAATTACAATTATATAATAAAATTTGTATATTTATTTTTATTTTCAAAAAATAACATAAAAATCCATTAACAAATAGGATAATAGGGGTGAAATAAAATATGGTGCAGACCAAATTTGTTACAAAGTAGTACCATTAAAAAGGAATTTTGCTTATTAATAATTGTTATGTTATAGACAATTGAATTAAATTTGGAAAATTTATTTTCGGAACAATATTTGTAACATATACTCCTGCATTTACAAAGTGTTGTATATTATAATATAATATTCTATAAATAGTCTTGGAAATAAAAAAGACTATCCAGAAAATAACATTTCCCTTAATTTTGAAATCATATAAAATATTTCTTAATATTTCAAAAAAATTATTTTCGCCCGCGCTTCGCGCGGGTTTTCAACTAGTTAACATAATAACCCAAAATATTTTCAACATACACAATGCATGCTTCTAGAGTATTCTAAAATAACCCTAAATGATCGACCGAGATACTAGATTCACTCACATTTTACCTTCTATCTTCGCATAATCGTGTATTTACTATTAGGTTCAGCCTTCACCCCTTTTTCATACTTCATTCATTTCCCATGTACGACATGTTTACCATCACAACTAATTGATTTACTAACAAAATTTACAACCTCTAACACATGAGAGAATCATTCCGTGTGCATTGTCGACATGGCATTATTTGCATATGCAAAATTTTGAAAAGATAATAGTAAGAATTTAGATCAATGTAGACACTTGGAGGCCATTTGGGATTTTTTAAAATAAGTTACTTTTGACTTAATGAATGTGTTTTTAACTTAATGGAAAAAGTAAAATTGTTTATTTTAAGTTGAATGAATGTGTTTAAGTAATTTTACTTAAAGTTAAAAGTCAATTTTAATAATTATATGAAAAGAAAATAAATTATGTTAGTGTTGGGAATATCCCATCTAACAAACTAATTTCATAATTCATGTCATAACCAATTGGGTTACAATTAGGGTGTGTTTGGGATTGCTGTTGTAGACAGTAACAACAGCTTATTTCTGAAAAGCAGCTGAAAAGGTGTTTAGTAAAATTTAAAAGCTGTTTTTTTTTAAAAAGTGCTTTTGGCTTAAAAGATGATTTTAGAAATAAGTCATAAGTCAAAAATACCTAAATGGAGCTTATGACTTTAAGCAGTTTTTTAACTTAAAGTTGGCTTAAAGCCACACTACACAAACAGGCCAAAAATGACTTAAAGCCATTTTTAGCTTTAAGTCAAGTTTGCCAAACAGGCTGATCCTAGCCCTGTTCGAGGTGCTTTTTTCGCTTGGCATGCTCCATGCCGACAACTTAGTAGGTTGGTTTTTTAATATGCACTAGCGTTCTACCCGTGCTACGCACCGACCGATAAATTGTATTAATAAATTAATATAAATATATTATTTTAATTTTTATTTAGAAAAATATATAATTTTATTGGAATGTTAATTGACGTAAGTATAAAATTACTTATCCGTGAATTCATACCAATTGAATTAATATTAATATTATGAACCACTCATCAAAACAAATACAACCCCCGTTGAAAAGTTCAAAATCCCTCTTTATTGTTTTTTTTAAAATTTTTCTTTCGTTTTATTTCTCTCTTTGTTAGAGAATATTTCTACGTATCATGTTAAAAAAAATTCACCCATATTCTGAGAATATTCGGTATATTTACTAAATATCGAATCCTTAAAATATTTATTATATTAATTTATTGAAAATATTTGTATGACCGTGGTTAATTTTTCGATTACATGTTAAAAATGTGTAAAAACTTAATCCTCACGACTCCAATAAATTATTAGACTGTCTATCAAAAAAAGGTTGCATGTTTCAGCGATATGAGAAAGGATATCTATTGTGCAAAATATATGAAACGAATGTAGTTATATTAATAGAAACTTTCATCTAATTTAGTTTGCTATGTGATTGTTCAATATCATTTTTACAAATTATATGTCCTTTTATTAAGTAATTGATTTACTATAAAAAAAATTATCAACTAACCAAACAATATATCGCGTTATTGGAATAACATATACTCCCAAAATAGTAAGTTTTGGGCCGTCCCATTCATTTCTTTACATTCCCAAAATAGTAAGTTTTAACACTATTACACCCACTACTTTACTTATTTTAACATTACTTTACACAATTACACCCACTACTTCACTTATTTTAACAATAAAATCACTATTACACCTACTACTTCACTTATTTTAACAATAAAATCACTATTATATCCACTACTTCATTTATTTTAACAATATTACACCCACTTTATACCCACTTGTCTTGTCCTTCGTGCCCACCAGGAACGTAAAGATCCCAGTGGGACGGAGGGAGTAATTGTTAGATTTTATGGTTATTGCCCTTAGCTTATTTGTAAAGAGAACTTAAAATGTGCGTTTTCAGTTTGGAAATTTGTATTTTGGTATTTTATTTTATTTTTTTCTTAGTAAAACATGGAATAATAAATTTTAATTATATTTTATTCTTAAAATAAGACATATGAAAATGAGTATCACCTTGACTAACTTGTGAAAATAAGCTAATGTCCATAAAATTGAAATAAGTGTGTAATATATAAACACATAATCACATTATTATATATGTGTCCTTGTAATTCAGATTTTGGGTTAAATAACATGAAATTCATTTTCCTTTAACAGTGAGTATATTTTTCCTACATATATAAGGACAAATAGCTTATGTAGACCTGACAAATCGTTTTGTACATTCATGTCATGTACTTTAGGGTTTTGAACGAAAATGACATGATATTAAATCGTGTACCTAAAATTTGAACACAAAATGATACTAAATTACACAAATTTTTTCGTGTACACGAAATGAAATGAAATATGCGAATAGAAAAAAAATATAACAATTATATGAAATATTCCTATATATCCAAGTTATGTAAATATATAATTATATGTCTTATAACAACATTGAGATGTTACAAAACAAAACTAAGAGTAGCACGCAAGGTGTAAAGTCTCCCAAACAAAATGAAACCCTCCTTTTTATTTTTTCTTATTTCTCGTTAACAAATATATTTCGTTGTGTAGAATCTTTCTACCAAGTTATTTAGTTTTCTTAGTCATAGGCTTTGTTGATATAAAAAAATATAGTCAACCAACCAAGCAAATTCAATATATGCTCTAAGGTTAAGATATGGGAATTGATACTATTACTTTAATTCAAGAATACAAAATTCAAAAAGGCACCCTTTTATTAAAAACAATATATAATTTTAAGTGTACCAACCTTTTTATTTATCATTATTAATAATTTTTATAACAAAAACCGTAGCTGTTGCTCTCTCTCTATCCGCCTTTCCCGAAAGATGCTAAACGAAAGTTTAGGAGCTCATATCAGTTTTTTAAGTTTTTTTTAAAATTCTTATATTGATTTTTCTTTATTTTTTAATAAAAATATCATTGAGAGTCTAGTACCATGTTGCCCGTTGTTAACACAAAATCACGCAAGCGTACGTGGTCACAAGTAATATAGATATAAGTCAAGTTCGTTCCCACAGAGATCTGGTTTAGGTTTCAATTCAGTTAATGCACCTATGCAACAATGTATGATTATTATTCACTGCTAAGACAATTAACAAATTGGGTTTTGATTAACTAAGATTAACCAAAAAAAAGAAACAAATTAACAAACTAAGAATTAACTAACTAACTAACGAGAATTGGAATCGAATTACTTCTGCAAGAGAAAACATGGAATCCTAACTTCATTAAATACTTTGTTTAGATTTGACGCCTTTAATCACTATATGCAATGGTTATGATATCTGATCGGACAACACGAAACAAGTATACGCTACTTCTCAGTATACGAATACCAAACTAAACATACATCCACAAAAGAGATATAAGATGAATAGACACCAATTATGCTTAGACCCTATATCTCTATAAGATTTGAAAACATAACGGTTGAAGAACAAGTTATCCACATTGATCACATAGGGCAGCATAATATCTTTATTTACGCTACAAATCATGATGTTAAGACATCAACCTATCCTATGCTAGCATGGCAAGTTCTAAATCTCAAGATCCACTCTCGTTTAGCAAGAGATTAACAAATTAGATGTTAGCTACGCATCTAAATACATGAAACACAACCATACGAGGATATCAGATATACATCACACACAAATCTGTAAAGCATCAAGATACTAAAGCTCCATAAATAAATCCGTTAGAATCCCATGACAACGATTAGCTCATAATTGAACTGCTCATCATCATGGGATCAAGTGAAACCATGATAAAAACAAAGTATGAAAAGATACAAATAAACCTAAGTAATTGATATGTAATGGTTCTCTAAATTACAATGGTAGGATGTGTTTATATAGGTTCTAGATTTCTTGCCCAGCAAGAAATTACCTTCTATTACAATTAGAATTCGATTAAGGTACTAAAAACTGCCCAAAATACAATTAGAACTTAAAAAGGGCAAAACAGTAATTTCCTGCTCCCATCAGTCTGATTGTCGAGCTGTCTGCGCCCAACACATGCAGCCTGCACGTGCAACACCTATTCCATATTGTAGAAAATCTCTCAAGCTTCGCGTGGGCAGTAAGATCGCTAAAAATGGACTTATAGAACTCCAGATATGGCCAAAACAGTGTAGACTGCGCAACCGTCCCGGAAAATCCGAATTTTAATCAATTTAATCTCCAAAAACGACGGAAGCATCACCATAATCGACATTCTTGCAAGCCTGCACATCTACACAAAACACATCAAAAATACAACAAACTTGAGACCAAGACAATCAATTTAAGCCGATATGGAACGTTCCAAGTGGATATAAAATCCACTTATCACCCGTTGGTGGATTTTATCTACCAAAATAATAGATTTTGTACTAAAACCTTGTAAATGATAAGCCCTATTTTCTTTTCCTTGATTTTACTTTGGCTTTCACTAAATATATCTCTTTATTGAGAGCCTAAAATATCCTATTCGTGAATTTTGTTTACTCATGTATTAGATTTTGTTATATTAGTTCATTGATTTGGATAGTATAGATCACAGTTCTGGTCGGTTGTTTGAATACGTTATTACAAATTAGATATACATATTCCTCATGTTTGTAACAAATTGTTAGATTATCTCGCCGAGAAGACTGTATAATTTAGTGACATAAGCTAGAGATGTACCATAATTGTAGATCTGTTCAATGATTGGATAAAGGAAATTAGTGAATAATTGACTATGTGTTTGTTCAATTTTAATTGTTTTTGTAGATGTTGTATGACCCTTTTATTGATGATTTTTGCAGGTTTGATTATTTTTGTGTATGACATATGTCCATTTATTGATGAATTAATTATCAATAAATAAATAGTGATTTATAAGAAAATCTGTGCTAAATTGACCAATTTATTATGAAAATATTCACTAACAATATTTTCATTGACTCTATAATATTTTTTATTATACACCAAATAATGTAAAGTACTATTTAAGAGTATATTTAATATTTTGAATAATTCAAATATATTGTTAGTTCAAATTTGTTTCCAATAATTAATGCATAGTTAAAAAATTTCGTAATTAAATTGTTAAAAGATGATTGGTTTAAAATTCATTCTAACATTTTAATTGGTTGATTAGCTTTTTTTATGACTAAATTATTTAATACTTTACATAACTTAAAATTTGAATGAATATTTAGAATAGTGTGGTAAATAGTTTTATATTGTTAATAATTTTTAATTCATGATTTTAATTATTCCTTATGATTTTGAATTGAAAGTTTGAGATATCAAAATATCTATTATAAATATAATAGATTCATGTATTAATGTATAAATTTTTAAATTAAATAACTATTGCATTTAGAATAAAATTGTTAAGTAATCACTGAATGACATTGAAAACCCAACACTGTAAAAAAACATTTATCTATAGGGACACGTAATAATGTAAACAAATCAGTGTAATATGATAAGGATTGATGCCTACAATTTAGTAAGTCCCTGAATTATATATTGAAGTTTGCTACTGAATATTCTAATCGTGGGAAGTAACTTTGAGAGAATCCGGACTGGGGATGATGATAACCTAAATCGTTTTCTATTTTTTTTTTGTCAAAAATGTTTTTCTATTGAATTTATTGGACAATTAAAACATGACACATGTGATACATATATACAATCGAAATAAAAAAGATAATCTGTCCAAGTATAGAATGCCATATAATAAAGAGATAATTACCAAAATGGACTGTCTACAGATCTCTGGCCCTCACCTACCCCGTAGAGGCGTAGATGAGGTAGTTCGTGCAACGCATAAGCTCCAAAATTTTTCAAAAAACACGCTAATTCATGCTCTGTATCTACTGTCTATTGCGGAGCTTCGTGCTCCGTATCACTCAAATACGGCACACGATGGACCGTATCTCTTTCAGTCGCGGTGAACAGTGTTTCGCATTACATGTAAAACGGAATATGGAACTCCGTAACATGTTGTTGCGGTGCACGCTTCAGCGTGACATGTTGTTGCGGAGTACGAAATTCCGGATCTGTGGAGTATTTAGGGCCATCCCTTTTGATTTTGGTCCATTTTGGTCCTTCACCCTATAATAAAAAGATATAAAGTAGTACCTTAACCGAAATTCATATGATTTAGCCATGAGAATAATTGATGCATACACTTAGTTTATCATAGTTGGCTAAGTCTGATGAGGAATAGGGAATAAGCGTCTAAGATTTTCGGTAATGTTTAAATTGATATAATAATTATATTTTTTAGTTTGTAAAAATTTTATTTCATATAAATTATTTATTAGTTAACCGTTAAAAAAAATTAGTAGTTATTATGTTCAGTTAATTGATGTGAAAAAATAATAATTAATTGTTACTGAGTGTAACTTTATTTGAGTTTAGTCTTGGCTGTAGAATTTAGATCCAATAGAGAGACATGTTACATTAAGTTTAATTGATTTAAATTTAATAGATTCTGATCGATGTTAAAATAATTCACAATCTTGTGATTGATTAACTAATACATGATAGATTCGGGTATCCTTTATTATAATAAAGAATGTTAAAAAATAATTCATAACTAAAAGATACATAACCATATATAGAATACTGTTATCTGGATTTATAGAATATAATATTTACGGTTATTAGAAATTTTTTAAAATTAAGAACAATGTGATATGCGAAATTATTAAAGCAAGATATTTTATACTCACTCCGTCCCAAAATACATGTTCCTTTTGCAAAAAAATTAAAAAATTTGTCCCAAATTACATGTCCCTCTTTTATTTCCATACAAAAATCTCTTCTTTCTATACAAATTTAAGTCTAATTTTAAAAAATTACCCCTATATTTGTATTTTCAATGCTTGACTTCTTTAAAATTTAACTATATTCTCATTTTTCAATGCATTTATTAAGATTATTTATTGAAAAACCTTATCCAACCAACCTTTTTCCTTTATATGCGTATTTTTTTCAAAGGAACAAGTAAATTGGGACGGAGGGTGTATTTAAATTTAATTTAATCGTGATTAGTAAATTAGAATAAACATGGTAAATAATAAAAATTTTGTATATGATTGATTGATTTAAAGTTTAGAAGTAAATTCTGATTACCTCTAAAATAATTTTAATTTTTTGATTGGTAGTTTATTCACCAACCAATAATAATACTCTTATAGCGTATATTTAATAATTAAAATAAATAAAATATATATTGTGTTCGTTTATAAGAATTTATTAACTATTTTATTAACAAATTGTGAATAAATATATTTTTGAACCTTTTAAAAAATCGATTTTTAAAGATATGAATTTTATCCAAGCTATTTAAAATTTGTTCAAATCCGATTTTGTAGTGTTGGCTTATATACATTTATTAATTAATTTTATTAACAAATTATGAATAAACATATTTTTGAGCATTAAAACAAATCAAAATTTTGAAGATATGAATTTTATCCAAGTTATTTAAAATATGATTTCAAATTCAATTTTTTTTTCAGATTTTCAGTTAAGTTGGATTATAATTATTTAATATCGATTATAATTGTACAATATATATTGTAAAAATCATATGATAATGTGATTGTGATTGCCTTTATATTAAAAGAGTGGTTGATTAATGAATAATTAATTAGGAAATTTAATTTAAAATATATAATAGTATATCGTGATTGATTTTAAATTAAAATTGTGGTTTTCTAGTAAATATTTTTTGATTTAAAAAATATGCATTTATGAATAAGTTTAATAAAATCAATATTGTATTTAAATTCGTTTATATGAATTTATTAATTATTTTATTAACAAATTATGAATAAATATATTTTTGAACCTTTCAAAAAATCGAGTTTTTGTAAATATGGATTTTATCCAGAGAAAATTACCAAAATACTCATATTTGAGCATGTCTGGCCCACAATACTGACCCAACACGTTAAATCGTGTACCGTGATACGAGGGGTAATACGGTACTTCGTCTTCCGTAACATAGCATGATACGGAACACGTTCTTCCGTGTTATGCATGATACGGAAGACTGTGTTCCGTGTTAGGTGGGTGCGCAGCACTAACACGAAAGACCATATTCCGTATCATGCTAATACGGAGGACCGTGTTCCGTATCAGGCATAACACGGAAGACCGTGTTCCGTATCATGCTAATACGGAGGCCGAAACTCCGTATCCCGTCGGTATTTCGGACCATTTTTTTCAGAATCAGTATTTTGGACCACTAGATCCCAAAAATGATTATTTTGGGCCATCACCCTTTTATTCAAGCTATTTAAAATTTGTTTAAATCCGATTTTGTAGTGTTGGCTTATATGCATTTATTAATTAATTTTATTAACAAATTATGAATAAATATATTTTTGAGCTTATAAAAAATTCAGAATTTTGAAGGTATGAATTTTATCTAAGTTATTTAAAATATGATTTCAAATCCGATTTTTTCAGATTTTTAGTTAAGTTAGATTATAATTATTTAATATCGATTATAATTGTACAAAAAATATTATAAAAATCAATTTATAATGTATGATAATATGATTATAACTGACTTTATATTAAAAGAGTGGTTGATTAATGAATGATTAATTATGAAATTTAATTTAAAATATAAAGTGGTATATCGTGATTGATTTCAAATTAAAATTGTGATTTTCTAATAAATATTTTTTGATTTAAAAAATAGGTATTTATGAATATGTTTAATAAAATCATTATTGTATTCAAATTAGAAGTGTTAACTAAGCATGGTTAAAGAGGTTGGGTGCAATTGTAAATAAGAAATGATCTAAATTTTAGGAATTAGCTCTAATTGGTCCTAAAATAATTCCCCATTCTTATTGGTGGATATTCAGTTCATTTTCTACCTATTAACAATTGTATCCCCTGCTATCCACACATTAATATGAGCACCAATTTGACACTAAACAGTAAGAAGTGTTACTGAAGTGAATATATAGAAGAATAAGAACAAATCTGGAAGTCCAAAATTTTCATAATAAAATCAACATAAAAACACAAACATTTTGCAATTTTTGTTTTAACAAAAATATACTTGTTGAACTTTATGCCACACGATTAAATAATGTACAAAGCCGAAATGAAATTTGAGAATTGAATATTTATATTCATATTTGACAATTTGCAAAACATATTGTCAGGGGGCCCGATTATAATAAGCATATGAGGCCCAATCCAATAAGCCTTTGGGCTTATTGCTCGTGGAATTATATACAAAGGCCAAGCCCCTTGCTCGGCCCAACCGAAGGACGCCAAAATAACTGATGACCGTTGTCAGTGTAACGCTTAAGCATTCAATACCCTCCATAACTGAGAATCAAAGATCATCCAACGGCATTACTCTGGAGCATAATATAAATAGACTCCACTGCCAGGTGAAAAACACAATCACACACTCTGAGACACATTGATTTACATAAGGCTTTATGTTTACGTTTCCACCACAGTTTTACTGATTCTCACACCGGAGGTGAATCGGGGGTCCACACCCTCGCATTCTTCTCCTTGCAGGAGCTACCGAAGCTTGTTCCTCGCTCGCTGAGGACAAGTCAGCCGAAACATAAATTCAGCTCTGACATTTGGCGCCGTCTGTGGGAACGTATAAGCTTATCTCTGTGAATCATGTTACCTCAGGATACAGAAAACCTCAATCGTCCTATTGATACAACCCCTACTTCCGAAGAAATAAGGCAACAGAATGAGAAAGGGAAAACCCCTGAAGCCGAGGGTTCCCAATCAGCGAAAAGAAAAGCCCTACAGAAGAAGGCAGACGAACTCAGGTTAGAGGCCATAAAACTTAGAAGAGAAGAGGCCGAATTAGAAGCGAGGTTGGTACGAGAAGCTCTTCAGCCTGAAGAAGAGGAGCCCGTGGATCAGCCCCATCAAACGACCTCCCGAGGACGAAGAGAAAAGCGGTCCCGACCTCGCCAGGAGGAATCCTCGGAATCAGAAACACATTCCTCACATCCATCCTGAGATCCGTCAGACTTGGAGGAGGAAGAGGAGGATTCCCGATGGAAAGACAGGCTCCGAAGAATGGAAAAGTGTATGTTCGGAGACCAGAAGAGGACGCGTCGGGAACCCGTAGTTACTGAAGAAATCGAACAATACAGGCCACCCCCAGGTCGTCAGTTCCCAAAGATGACCGAATTCAGTGGCAAAGGTGATCCAGAGGATCATTGCGAAAAATACGAGAGCCTGATGACTGGGATGGGTCACGACGACATCATGCTTTGCAAGATGTTTAAAACCTATCTCAAAGGTTCGGCCTCTTTGTGGTATAGATCAATGAGGCCAAGATCCATATCCTCTTATGACCGACTGAAAAGCAAGTTCTTGAGACACTACTCCCATCTATGCCGAAGGGAGAAAGATACAGAATCGCTCATCCATTGCCGCCAAAGACCTGATAAAGAGTTGGGCAATTACCTCGCACGTTTTAAAGAAGAGGCTGGCATGGTGACCAATCTCGACAAAGTCAAGGCTGCAGGCTTTCTAACGGCTGGCCTCGACTCAGTCAAAGGAAGAAAGCTTCGATCGTCCTTGTATGACGTCCCTCCGAAGTCCCTCAATGACATCTATATCAGAGGTGAAAGTATCAGGAGAAAAAATGGAGTCTATCGACTGCTACAAAGAGTCTTCTAAAGATAGCCGAAAGAAAAACAGGCAGGAGAAAAGCGACCGAAGGAGAGTCGATAAGCGAGATAGCGTTCGAAGGGTCGATAGGAGAGACGATTCGAAAAGGGAAAGGGAGCCGATGGCATTTACTCCTTTAAACACTCCTATCTCCAAAATACTGAATGAAATCAAAGGTAGACCCGATTTCCGAAGACCGGCAAAGTTAAGGGTGCCTGACCACAAGAAGAACGGGAACAAATACTGTGATTATCACCAGGACAAGGGTCACAACACAGACGAATGTTTCCATCTGAAGAGGTTGATAGAAAGAATGGTAAAAACAGGCGACCTAAATCAGTTTGTTAAAGATTTAAGGGATCGTCTAGAGCCAAAAAATGATTCGGGTCCGAAGGAACCCAGAGATCGGAACGAAGAAAATGAAAACCCTAGGCAAAGGGAAATAGAAGAAGCCCCTCGTTACAGAGGGGAGGTAAGAACGATCATGGGAGGCACAATACTTGACCGATGTAGCAAAACGGCCAAGAAGAGGTACGCCCGACAAATCTACAATCTGTATCAACATACTGCCCAGGGCAAATAGCCACAATCCATAATGTTTACCGAAGAGGATTACGAGGACGTCATCTGGCCCCATGAGGACCCTCTAGTAGTAAATCCGATCATCGGGCAGAATAAGATATGGAAGGTATTGATTGATGGAGGTAGTTCGGTCGACATTCTGTATCACCGAACCTATGAAAAAATGAATCTGGGGGGAGAACAGCTGGAATCTTGCAACGAGCCCCCACTATACGGATTCGTCAACACACCAGTCCCTATCGAGGGAACTATCACCCTGTCTCTGTTATTGGGCAAACCCCCATGCACTGTGGAAAAACAAATGAAATTCTATGTCGTCAAAGTCGACAGCCCCTACAATGGCATCCTCGGACGACCCACCTTGACAGCTTTTCAAGCTATAGCTTCCATACCGCACTTAAAGATGAAGTTCCCTACCGATCATGGTATCGGTGAAATGAAAGGAGACCAAAAAAACCGCAAGAATCATTATGTTGGAAGACCTTGACAAATCCGAGGACGGAACCGAAGACGGAGGCAGCAAGAAAAGACGCCTCAATGAATATTGAGCTGGAAAAGTTTGGAGCCGATCTCTCAAACACGATAGCCGAACCAGCGGTATAGATCGAAGAGGTAGAATTATATGCAGGGGTTTCGAGACGGATGATCCGCATCGGGAAAAACATGACTGAAGATCTGAAGGCGAAAGTGATAGCAGTAATCCGAGAATATCATGATGTGTTTGCATGGGGACCCGAGGACATGCCTGGACATGACCCAAGCATTGCTCAGCATAGTTTAAATGTGAAAGAAGGGGCCAAACCAGTCAAATAGAAGAAAAGAAATTTCACCATGGAAAGAAAAAAGGTAATTCAGACAGAGGTAGAAAAACTCTTGGAAGTAGAATTTATCGAAGAAATCAAGTACCCCGAATGGTTGGCCAATGTGGTAGTGGTCAAAAAAGCCAACGGCAAATGGAGGATGTGCGTCGATTACACCGATCTTAATCTCTCCTGTCCAAAAGACCACTATCCACTTCCCAATATTAACCAGCTTATTGATGCTACTTCGGGATATGAAATCCTGAGCTTCCTAGACGCCTTCTCTGGTTACCATCAAATTGCTATGAAATCTGAAGACATCCCCAAAACAGCATTCATCACTCCGAAAGGAACATACGCTTTCATTGTCATGCCTTTCGGTTTAAATAATGTGGGGGCCACCTTTCAGAAGATGATCAACAAGGTTTTTAGCAATCAAATCGGCAGAAATATGGAATGTTACGTGGACGACATGATAGTGAAGTCTCTGTTTCGGGATCACGCCGATGATCTAAGAGAGTGCTTCCAGACCCTGAGGAGAAATAACATGCGGATCAACCCGAATAAGTGTACGTTCGGGGTATTCAGTGGCAAGTTCCTAGGATATATGGTGAGTGCTCGGGGCATTGAAGCCAACCCAGAAAAGATAAGATCAATAATCGACATGGAAACTCCTAAAACAATTCGGGACATTCAAAGACTGACAGGAAGATTGGCTGCCCTATGAAGATTCATCTCCAAATCGGCCGATAAAGCTTTGCCTTTCTTCGAAGTATTAAAGGGTAGGAAGAGTTTCTCATGGGGTCCGCGATGCAGAAAAGCTTTCGAAGACATCAAGGAGTATCTAACGAAGGCTCCGTTGCTAATGAGACCAGACCCACAAGAAACCTTACAACTATATTTGGCCGTGAATGATCGGACGTTGGGGGCCGTCTTAGTCAAACAACACAATGGAAACCAATATCCAGTTTTCTACATCAGCCACATGCTCAGGGAAGCAGAAACCAGATACCCGAATGCCGAAAAATTTGCTTACGGGTTGGTCATAGCCTCAAGAAAACTGAGACATTATTTCCAGGGGAGAACGATACAGGTCACGACTGATCAACCACTGAAAAAGATATTACAAAGATCCGAGGCTTCAAGCAGGATTGTTGCCTGGGCCATTGAGTTAGGAGAATTCGACCTGGAGTATGTGTCGAGAACCGCGATAAAAGCACAAGCCCTAGCGGATTTCATAGTAGAGTGTTCATTCGCCGGTTCAGAAGGGGTACAAGTGGAGGAAAAACTGATCCAAACCCCTGGCAAGTGGAAATTGTTTGTGGATGGATCGGTGGCCGGGAGCAAATGCGGAGCAGGCCTAATTCTTACAAGTCCCGAAGGTTTCGAAATTTGTCAGGCCATCCGATTCACTTTCTCCTTAACCAATAACAAAGCCGAGTACGAAGCACTTCTGGCTGGGATGAACTTAGCAAAAAACATAGAAGTCAGACACCTTCGGGCATTCAGCGATTCAATGCTGGTGGTAAAACATTTTTCAGGAGAATATGAACAAAGGGACACCCGAACCAAAGCCTATGCAGCCAAAGTAAAAGTAAGCTCTCTTTCGTTCGAATCCTTTGAATTGACCACTATGGCCAGGGAAAACAACAGCCGAGCAGACGCCTTATCTCGTTTGGCCTCGGCCGACACCCAAAACCTCACCGGCTCGATCTACCTGACAGAAGTGAAAATGTCCTCCATCGATAAAAAGGTCTGTTTCGAGATCCACCAGGGGATAGATTGGATGACTCCAATACGCCTATTCCTAGAAAAAGGAACACTGCCGTTGAAAAAGACCGAGGCCCAAAAAATCAGAAATCGGGCCACCAAGTACACTGTCATAGCAGGAAAAATGTACCGAAGATCGGTTACCGAACCATTACTAAGATGCCTGACTCCTGAAGAACAAAAAACAGCTCTAGAAGCGGTTCACGAGGGAATATGTGGGGAGCACTTGGCAGGCCGTTCACTGGCCTTTAAAATTCTAAGACAAGGATTTTTCTGGCCAACCTTGCGAGCCGATGCACTGAGTTATGCAAAGAAATGCAGGCAATGCCAACTCTTCAGCAATGTTCCGAAACAGCCTCCCGAAGAAATGGCTTCTGTCTTAAATCCCATTCCTTTCGCAATGTGGGCCGTGGACATTATCGGAATTCTACCTACAAGCACCAAACAAGCCAAATATTGTATAGTGGCAATCGATTACATGACCAAGTGGGTAGAAGCACGCCCTTTGTCCTCCATTACCGAGGAAGCCGCCAAAAAGTTTATGTTGGAACAAGTGATTGTCAGATTCGGGATTCCCAAAATCTGTGTATCGGATAACGGGACACAGTTCGTCAGAAAGAAATTCAGGGAATTCCTAGCCTTCTTCGGTATCCAACAGAAATTCAGTTCGGTCGGTCACCCACAAGGGAATGGCGCGGTAGAAGCCGCAAACAGAGTCATCTTTGATGGGATAAAGAAGAGGCTCGGGGAAGCCAAAGGGTTATGGGCTGAAGAATTGCCCTATGTACTGTGGGCTTATCGCACCACACAAAGGTATTCGACCGGAGAGACTCCATTCAGTTTGGCATATGGTACCGATGCAATGGTCCCAGTGGAGGTCGGCCTAGAATCTTATCGAAGCGAAGTTTTCAACCTTGAAACAAACGAGTTGGGCCTCCGAGCTAATACATACTTATTGGAAGAAGCCCGAGAAGCAGCCCACCTAAGAAATGTCAAGTACCTACAGCAAACTGCTCAATACTATGACTCAGGAGTGAGAAAGAGGTCCTTCAAAGTCGGGGACCTAGTCCTTCGAGAGTTGGCAACTTCTATGCCAAGCAAACAAGGAAAGCTTCAGCTGAACTGGGAAGGACCCTATGTGATCATCCAAGTCGTTCGACCAGGGACTTACAAACTGACCGAACTGGATGAAAGTCCGATTAAAAACACATGGCACGCCTCCCAACTGAGGAGATTTTATCAGTAAGCTTTTTCACGGAATAATTCAATTGCTTATTTACTATGTAAAGTCAATTTGATTATCAATAAAAGCTCGATTGTTTGTCCCATTTACGTTTTCATCGACTAATTGACCCGAATGGCTACAATTCAACTTAGTTGGGTACCAAAATTCCCAAATACAAGTCACAGTTCGCCCGAAAGGTCTTCGGGAGGCAGAAATCGCCCGGAACCGAAAGACAAGACCTTCGGCCAAAACTGCGACTTGGGGGCAACACCGGGTACGGCGATCCGAAGAGGTCCCAACCCGAAGAAATGAAAATTCCGAAAAAAGAAAAAACTCAGTAATGGGATTCTCGAAATACTTCGAATCCCCGAATATTACTTCGAGTACCTTCGGCAAAAGCACAAAGGCATCGAAGCCCGAAGCGGCCCGATCCGAATAAATTTCCGAAAATTACTCCGAAGTAAGGAAAACTTACGAGATACTTCGAGTTTCCGAATATTACTTCGAGTGTAGGAACTACATGGCCGAAAAACCTCAAAGAGGATGGCCAAAAAATTACAAAAATCCAGGTACGACGATCCGAAGAGATCCCGACCCGAAGGAATGAAAATTCACGAAAAACAAGTGAAAATTAAGAATCCGAAGATTGCATATGCATAGGAAAAGGAAAGTAACTTGAATATTATAAAAAAAAAAATGCCCGAAGGTTGTAATTTCATTATAAAAAAAAGGAGAGATTACAAAAAGGCCCGAAGGCGGAAAAATACATTAGGAATGAAACTAAAGAGCTACATCTGCATCATCCGGATCGGAATGCATTTGGCCTAGCTCCTTCTTCCAAGTTTCCATCCAGCCAAGTAGACCCTCCGTATCGGACATCATCTTATCATTATGAGCCCACAAGTCCTCATTCTCCCGAATGAGATCGGCATTCTGGGCCCGAATGGAGGCAAGATGGCACTTCAACTCCACGATTTCCTTCTCCAATGAAGGAATCGTCTCCCTGATCTATCTTCCCTGGTTATAGAGCAGAAGGTCCTGATCCTTCACCTTGTTTGATACGGAAGCAGCCCAAGGTGTTGCCTGAAAAAAAAAATCCGATTATAAAATCATACGAAGAACCAGAGGAATGACTCCGAAACAAAATATTCCTTACCAGTGAAAGATGCCCCAAGAGATTGGCAGTAGCTTCGACCGGATCCGCCAGTTCATACAAAGAGCGGTCCTTCGGCAGAATAAAGGCCTGGCAAAGGTGACCTACCTTCTTCGAAGAAGCCGAAGCAAGGGACCCAAAGGAATCTGACTCCATAACTGACCAGGAAGGCCGATAGGAGTTTGTCCAGTGAGCCTCCACCTTGCCTTTCTTCTCCGAGACATTGCTCAAAGCCGGAGAAGGTAAGGCGGAAGAAGAGCCAGTACCAGAGATCTTCTTTTTCTGGGCACGTCTTTCCTCTGCCCTCTTCCTCATTTCAGAACGACTTGACACTGAAAGAAAGAAAGAAACATTAGATGGTACAAATATTCAAAAACAAAAGAGTTTAAACACAGAATCAGAAGATCTGAAAACATTCAAACTTACTGATTATTTGCGAGAAGACGAAAAAAAAATATATAAAGATCAACGGGAGTTCTTGTGCTGGTTACAAGAAAAGAAGAAAAATCTGGGACGTGATTGAAGGTTATAGTTACTTTCACTATACTTATAAAGAAAAATCAACGGTCCAGATGAAATGCCGCTACAAAACCCCTCCTGAGATAAAGACACGTGTCCGCTAAAAAGAGGAACGGTCAAACTGCCATTAAATGGGAGGGAAATACCAAGAGCCTCGATGTTCAAAAAAAAAAAAACTGCGACTTGGGGGCAACACCGGGTATGACTTCAAAAAAGGAAAAGTATTCACCAAGACCCAAATCCAATCCGCAGTTCGCCCGAAAGGTCTTCGGGAGGCCGAAATCGCCCGAAACCGAAAGACAAGACCTTCGGCCAAAACTGCGACTTGGGGGCAACACCGGGTACGGCGATCCGAAGAGGTCCCGACCCGAAGAAATGAAAATTCCGAAAAAAGAAAAAACTCAGTTCTGGAAGTTATCAAAAGTGAAGATTCTGAAATACAGAGATTCTGAAGATTACTCCAAGGAAAAACTTCGATGTGATTCAAATTAAGAGTTAAAACTACTTCAAGTATAAGAGTAAGTCTACGGATCGAAAAAAGGCCGAAGTCAAAATTTATAGGTCAAAGTTCAGTTGGGATAATACGAGTTATCTTAAATGTGATTCATTCGGAAGAATATTTGGAAAATTATTATCAGACGAAGAGTCGTTCGGAGACAGCTTTACGATCATAAAGCAAACGACGGAAACTATTTAAAAGCAAATTACTTAGCTTTCGAAAGGTACCACCAAATATATCCATTGCCCGAAGGCATCAATTTAAACACAAAAATATTATAAAGCCCGGAGGCAGAGTTACATAACAAGCCCGAAGGCACAAGTTCATTACAAAGTTAAAATTATTCTGAATCGGGATTAGAAGAGACAACCAAGGGCACATCCGGGGCTGCAGGCCGAAGAATTGGATCATCATCAGGATTAAAAAGAATTTGCTTGTAATCAAGTCCAGCCTGGTGAGCAGCGATGACAGCATCATCATATCCTATAGAAAAACCCCTATCTTCGGATCGAGAGATGATCTTCCTTGCCTTCTTCAATTCTTTCTTCAAACGGCGCAGCTCCAACCGGTCGGCCTCCTTGGCTTCGGTCCATTTCTGCTTCTCCCCGACCAAGACCTCATTCCGAAGAAGCAGGTCACTTTTCTCTTGAAGAAGTAGGGCCTCTTTCTCTTGGGATCTGGCCGAAAGCTCCTCCAGCTCTTTTACCCGACTTTCCAAAGGATCAACTTTGGCTTTTGAGGAATCAACTTCGGCCTTAAGACCCCGAATGATGATAGCCTGGTCCTTAACCTTCGCCGTCACAGCTGCGGCCCAAGGAACCGCCTGGAAAAGTGTCACACGGAAATCTTAATACCAACTCGGGAAATGACAAGGAGATAGCTAATCACTAAAGAAAAACGTACCAAGCTAAGATGCCCCAGCATGTTTTCACAAGCTTCCACAGTTGGAGCTTCGTCATATACAAGCCGATCGGCTGGTAGGATGAAGGAACTACACAAATCCTGGCATAGTTCCTTCGCAGGCTTCGGGGCAGGAACGCCATAAAAATCAGTATCCACTACCCCCCAAGAAGGTCGGTAGGTCTTTAAAACTGGAATTGCATCTTCGGTCCTCCTCTTCTTCTCGGGGACACTCCCTTCCACAACAGGAAGCTCCTTAGGAGCTGCAATCACAATAGCGCCAGCCGAAGTCTGTACCTGTTCGGTCTGCATCGGCGAGGCCTCAACCATAGGCGTTTTCACCGCAAGGGGAGTGATGGTAGATGGGGCCGAAGAAGAACCTCTGGAACCACTAGCAAGAGAAGCCTTCCTTTCGGCCGCCCTTCTCCTCATATCAGCTGCCGCAGACACTGAAACAACAAAACAAAAGTCAGTTAATGAAAAAAATGTACAAGACGGAAAAATAAACACATTAGAAGTACCCATCATATTCTTTAGCCAAGTCCTATCTCGGGTAGTGGCTAAAGGAAGTTTGTTTTCGGGCTCCAAAGGGGTATTGAGCTTCCGATACAGAAGTTTTTCGTCATCCGAAAGAGCCTTTAGCCTTACTCTTTCGGACGGATAAACTTCCCTCCATTCTGAAAACCTGGGGAGGGCAGGTCCGACAACGTAGCACCAATGGCTGTGCGTCTTTTTATTGCTGGAATTGGTGGCCGCCCACTCGGAACGACCTGTTCTTCGGGTAATGTTGTAAAAACCCGGGGATTTGGCATTCTTTCGGAAATCGTAATGATGCCAGAAGAGAACCGATAAAGGAGGCACTTCGTGCTATAAACATCGGTACTGAAAGGTGTTCATATGAATGAAACCGTTCGGATCAAGTTGACCGATCGCTATACCCATCTCCCTCAGAAGAACCTTCACAAGGGGCAACAAGGGGAATCAAAGGCCACAATAAAAGGCAATTTCTGATATACCAACAGCGGTCTCCTCGGGTTGATCTTCGATCAACACGCCCGGAGTGTCATATATACGATCTGTGCCATCAGGAAGAATACATCGGAAACCCTCTGGAAAGTCATATCTGCTCTCCAAGGCATTTATATCGTCCTGCCCCAAAATAGAGGACATATTCGCAGCAGGGTATTCGGTACTATCCCCAAAGAGTAAAACGGGGACATGGCCCACAGCGTGACCCGAAGGACTTGGCTCAGGTGTTGACATTATGAATCTGGAAAAGAAGGCAAATAGTCGTTAGTCCAATACTCGGGGACAAGAAGGAAAAGAAAAGCAAATAAGTAGACTACAAAGCCGAAGGAAATCCCCGAGTACAAACAGACTAACGACAAATCTAAGAGGAAATAAAAGGTCCAACGAAGGAAGTTCTTGGGTCACGAGTAGAATTAAGGAACAGGGACGAAGGGTTCCGACGAAATTACTCAGTAAATTAAAAACATCTCTTGAGAAAGAATAAATGTTTGCATATACATTAAAGATGGCAAAAAGCGAGAAAGTACAAACTTACTTGTTAAAGACGCTTGCTGAAGATAAGAATCAATGCCGGAAGAATAAGACACCGTTGATTGCTCCGAGAGTTCACACAAAGAAGATCCAGAGAGCAAATAGAGCAATATCCCTATCTCAGATATATATATATACAAAGATGGACGGCTGAGATGAACAGACGGTTCAATATCCCTATCTCAGATGATGACACGTGGAGAACCGTTTAAACAAAAGAGATATAAATTGAACACAACTGTCGCCTCAAAAGACGCACCCGTACCGATCGATTGAGCTCTTCGGTCAGAAGTGGACTTCGGTCTCATCTCCAAACCGACCGAAGCCCGGGGACATGTTAGAGGGCCCGATTATAATAAGCATATGAGGCCCAATCCAATAAGCCTTTGGGCTTATTGCTCGTGGAATTATATACAAAGGCCAAGCCCCTTGCTCGGCCCAACCGAAGGACGCCAAAATAACTGATGACCGTTGTCAGTGTAACGCTTAAGCATTCAATACCCTCCATAACTGAGAATCAAATATCATCCAACGGCATTACTCTGGAGCACAATATAAATAGACTCCACTGCCAGGTGAAAAACACAATCACACACTCTGAGACACATTGATTTACATAAGGCTTTATGTTTACGTTTCCACCACATTTTTACTGATTCTCACACCTGAGGTGAATCGGGGGTCCACACCCTCGCATTCTTCTCCTTGCAGGAGCTACCGAAGCTTGTTCCTCGCTCGCTGAGGACAAGTCAGCCGAAACATAAATTCAGCTCTGACACATATCATACAAATATTCAAGTTCATCATACTCTCTCTTTTTCCTCTTATCCATAGCAGTAATCATTGAAACACAAGAGATGGGTTTTATACATGGGAGACACTGCACGGTTGGAACACCCGATGGAATGGCACAAATGCTTTCAATATCCATATTCTTGAGTAGGGAGAAATTTTTAGAATCATACACATGAGGATAACCACAATTAAGAATTGCTATAGTATCCCCAAATTGGGGATTATTTGAGAGCTTTGTGAGTTGAGAAGCCATGGATGTACAAAATGATAGTAGCGATTTAGTGTTTATCTAATTCAAGTGTGTGTACATAATGGAGGAAAGCTGCTATTTTATGTACTCCCTCCGTCTCTCTAGGTAGTTTATGTTGGAAATGGGCACGGAGATCAAGAAAATGTATAAAAAAAATGAGTGAAGTTAGATAAAAAGTGGGTAAAGTTGTGGGGCCTATCAATTTTTAATAATAGATTTGAGATAGTGGAGGAAAGTAGTGGATGTAATGATATTTTTTATTATTAAATACTAGCTTATAGTCCGTGCAAGGCACATGTTACTTTTAATTTTTTAAAATTTGTTTATAGGTTAGTATGATATAATATTATAAACATTAAATTTAATATGTTATTAGAATAATTATAACCTTACATCTTTTTAGATGTAATAATTTTTACTATTAAAATAAATTACTATGTTGTTGGCGGGAATCGAACCTTAGACCTCTTTATATAACAACTTTTAGTATTGTTGTATTTAACGGCCACGATCTATTTAAGTTGAAGATCTAACGGTTATGAAGGAGGGATAACCAAAATTAGGGGTAACCAAACTACAAATTATACCCCATTTTGCTTATTATAGTATAGTATAGATGAGATGGTGGAGAAAAGTAGTGGGTGTAATAGTGAGAAAAACTTACTATTTATGATAACGTAAAGAAATGAGGTGGATATTCCAAAATAATAACGGTAAAGAAATGAGAGGGACGGAGGGAGTATATGATAGAGGAGATGCCCACACTCAAGAAATTAATAGAGTGCGTTTCAACTTCCGTTATAATTTATATAAACCCGGTTTAGTGGTCGATGTGTTCACCCTTTCAAACCGTAATGGTTAGACCGTCTAATTTAATTGTACAATGATTAAGTTAACTAAACGTGCAAACTTAAATGGTTAAATTATGATTAATCCTATAATAAATTACTTATAACTCCAAAATTGAAACTAACTTATAAGTATTACTCTTATTCTTATAAAAAAAAAATATTCTTATCAAAAAAATTATTAATTTTAATTTATACTCGACGGTTGAAACTTGAGAATAAGATGAGTTTCAAATTCTGGGATAGGAGGTAAAAATTATCGATTTTGTACATAATCTGGTATATATATAGACAATATAATGCGTTGAATGATTGGATTTTAGAATACTCATGAATAAATAATTATTTAATTATGTTAATTCAATGGTTTTACCTTTTTTCCATATATCTAAATCTTTTTATGTACATTTGGACCGAGTTTGATCTGTAATTGTATATACCGAGTTAGTCCAAGTTGCGCACAAAATCAAGTTATTATTCGAGTAATGGAAAATCAGTTTGAAAATTAATGGATTCGAGTCTGAGTACTCGATCGGCCGAGTTATCGACCGATTCGATTGATTTTTAGAACAATGATTAGAATTAATACAAAAAATTAGACGATCTAATAAATTAGGGACCTCAGTGGTTATAAGCTCGATGGACAACACGGTTGTTTGATTACGCTTGTTCGGATTCAATCCAATTTCTCATATACACTTATGTATCTGTTCCAATTTACATTTGAAATTATATTTTGTCCCTAAATATATCTTCATTTTCATATTTCAAACTAGGATAATCTTCCTAATTAAACTTTGCCTTCAATTATTATTTTCAAAATGTCACTCTTTTAAACTTAGTTGGATTCTCATTTTTGAAAGTATTAATAAGTAAATTTCATAGAAAACAATTATACAATTAATTAATATATTCTTAATGTATGTGAAAATTTTAAAATAGACATGTCAAAGGGGATGAATATATTATTGATGATCCTATATACTCCCTCCGTTTCAAATTAGTAGTCCACTTTCTAGAAAAATTTTGTTTCAAAATAGTTATCTTATTTCAACTTTCAAAGCAATTTTTTATTTTAACTTCCCATATTACCCTTGAGTTTTAATTTCCAAGATTGACTTTGTGCAGTTATTTATCCAACCAATACAATAAATATGGGTAAATATGGAATTAGATAATTAATAAATGAATTTTTTAATATACATAATTTTTTAAAAGTGCACTACTAAATTGAAACGGAGGGAGTATCACCAAGGATTATAATAATGCATGTTAAGAAGTTGATGAGCATTTTTACCTTTTAATGATGTTGTGGTTATTGATGAAGGCTCCGGTCCCTGGCAAACGTATGCCAGGGACCTCTTATTCAACATACTGTTTCTAGACCGTTGGATGGTTGATCCAACGGCTGTGATTTAAAAAAAAACAATACCGTACCGCATAAATTTTATGCGGTACGGAGTAATTATCAAAATGCCCCCCTGTTTTCACATAAAAAATCTACTGTTCACCGTACCGCAGAAAGTTTCTGCGGTACGTGAACAGTAGGGACATTTTGGTAATTACTCCGTACCGCATAAAGTTTATGCGGTACGGTGCGAATTTTTTTTTAAATCAGAGCCGTTGGATCAACGATCCAACGGCTCTGAAACAGTATGCCAAATAAGGGGTCTGTGGCAACCGTTTGCCACAGACCGGACCCCATTGATGAAAGCTTTAAAGTCTGATGATAGCGTTGTTGTGGCTGCCTCGCTGGCGTGAGTTATAATGCTAGTTATCAGAATCAGTTTTAATCCACAGTTCTGTGTTCTACGTCTCTCCTTTGCTCTTTATTTGGCCTACTATAGACCTAACAATAACTCTTTTGGTTTTAATATATACTGTATTTCTTACAAATATTCTCCTAATTCACTCAGTTCATACCCTCGGAACCACCATGCATGCATGCATCATTCGAATAATATTATGAAATTGAACAGTTTGTTGGACTATTTTGAATAAAAATTAAGTCCATATTATTTTCTTTGATTTGTAACTCATGTGTTTAATTTTGTAACTCCCACAATAATGTGATTTTATTTTATTTGATCATTATGAGGGAGGTTACAAAGTTATTACAATTGTAAGTTACACTTTATCTACTATTATATATAAGTAGTCATATGGATCTTTGTTGGGTACACCAAAAAATCCCTCTAAGGTTTTTATAATATTATAGCATACTCATCTTAGTGCTCTAGGGTCTACTTCTGTGAGATAGTTGCGGTATTTGTTCGGTTCGTAGGAGGCGGATCTCTAGTGCTTAAGATCATCTCGTTTCGTTGTATCCTGGGAGACGGAAGTCACAAACAACCTTCAAGCACCACGTGGAAGGGGCTTATCTGTTTTAAGGATAGCGTGGTTTTCACGTGCCTCGAAACATTTTCCGATATTTTTCTTCTTGTAATTGTGTTTCAAATAAAATCTCTTACTACACTTCTTACAAGCTTAAAACAGATAAACTAATTCATATGAATTGGTTTAGGCCGTATACTAATTTGTTTGGATTTTTTTTTTTCGCGCGGGAGTTCAGTAGTATTGATTTACAGTGTTATATCTCCGTGTTATTAAACGATTTGTGGTACTCTTACTAGTTTAATTGTTTCCGCATGCCCAATCTTGTTATAAAATTGTTGAAACTTTTGTGTTTATCCCCCTTGATATGAGCATGTATTCTGTATTCCTTTTAAGTACCTGCAGGGATTAAACTAGAAAATATAGCATATAATAAACTCATGGCCACTGCATATGACTACATGTGATATTTGGCTTGTATATCTTGAATATCATATCTGGCAACTGATTTATTGATTGTATATTCTTTGAATATAAAGTTGTAGTGGGTACAGGTAGTCTATATATTCATGCATGTCCTGTACATGATTAATGTTCTAAGTTATACAGTATTTATGTTACTCAAATGCTTAGGATTCATTTGTTCTAAACAAAAACATGTGTAAGGGATGTAGTTGTTTTTTGGTTATCATTGCATGGAATTTAGTCCGCCTAGACATGGGTATTTTTTTTTTTGCCTGGTTAGTGTAACATGTTTTGTTAGAGTAATATATCTTTATTAGAGCGATATATGCTTATTTGGTTAATATAGCATGTACAATCAATTATTGATGTAGTGGTACAAAACTCATCTCTGATTTTGCTTTTAGGATAAATCATATTTGGTCGTGTATTTTCTTTATACCAGGATGAGTTAAAAATGTGCCATGCTTATAATTTTGGTTAGTGGAATAATAAGATGTTATATGTAATACACTCTTGACATTTATGTGAATCAAATGTACTAATTTGATTATGGTTTTTTTTTTTTGGGAGAATTTTTTTTTTCTTTTGGACAAATATATATGTATATATATTATTTTGGAAATATTTTTTTGGAAGAACATACTATTTTTTGATATTGATAGAAGATAATTCTGTCTAGGAGTTGGTTATTAAGTGAAACCTTGTGACCCCTCCAACCCCTGGGAATTATTTATGGAGGTATCAAATTTGATGTATTTAATTCAGGAAAAATATAATTCCTATTTTAATATCAAGCTAGTGGATTTTGGTGTTTTTTTTTTTCTTGAGAAGGGGAAAAAAAATATTAGCTTTGATGTGTTTGATAACTGTACATGGCAAATTTGTTTTTTTTTTTTGAAAAAAAAAATTCTGTGGAATTTTGCAAAGTACAAATTCTATATTTGTTCTACATTTGTCTTGTGACGGGTGTGTGACTGCAAAGGCAGTGAATGTGCCTAATGCGGCGACCCTTGTGGTGCCAAATATGGTTGTACAGGTAACCGCTCAAGCGGAAAATCCGAGAAGAATTGAATGGGTAAATTACCTAATCCATCAGATTGATTGCAAGATTCAGTGTTAAATTATTATCCTGATGATTAGTTTGCTAATCTTGTTGATTGTGTTTATTAAGTAATAATTTAATTAGGAAAATTATTGCTTAATTTAAATTAACTATGTGTTAATTGTTTATAGAATAGTTCTTCGAAACTAAATGTTTGTGGATATTCGGAACATTTTAAAAAAAACCCTAACGGGCCTGGATTATAGGTTAAAGGTCGGCATGAGATTTATAATTTTTGGTAGGATTTGTTCCTCCGTTTAAATTATATATTCTCTTGTTGGTATCGGTCTGCTGCGGCAATGGCACACGAGCCTATTATGGTGATCCGTGTGATACCTAATACGACATTGCGATCAGCTCTGTATGCTGAAATTTGGAGAAATCCAATATGTTGTTAACCCTAACGCATCAGTTGATCAAGGATTACTAAATAGGGGTTTAGGTTTATTGGAAGCTTATGTTCTTCCTCGGACCTCTTCTGGTTGTACCAGTTGATGAGTCAGAAAATTAGGTTCTCTTGTGAACCAAATTGAAATTTTAGAGAAATTCAATAGTTGAATTTTTCAATGACAAGAACATGAAAGTTCTTGGAACGTGATATTAAAACCTGAGAGGTTTTAATGAAGGATGTGAAACCTGCTCTACTTAGAGGTGGTAGTAAGTTGTGTGATTACTTTATAGTAATACATTAATTATGTGTACTTGTTATAGAGTAAGAATGAAGTTGAATGGAGATTTTCGCTCTATAAGCTTGAGGTTGAAAAGCAACTTAATACAGAAAATTAAGATGGTAAGGAATGACTTTGGTGTTGAATACACCGAGTGATGTGCCACTGTACCTAACTCGCATTAGATGAATGGAGTAGTCTTTCTTATGAAAGGAAATAACTGGTTCATATTAGTTTTGGAATGCATTTTGAATTTCTTAGAAATATTCAAAATGTGGGGGTATCTTGAAGAAGTCTTGATACCTATACCTATTAAGGTAAAAAGAGATCCAAAATCAATTGAGGTATTTGGGATGGATATATAGACAATGTTTGAGTCTAATGATATCTTGTAGCATGTAGATGGATCTAATTTATGAGATCATTAAAATGCAATTACGGAATCTTGGAATGCTTCTTTGATGAGCAAGTAGTTCCTTGTAGATCTGTAATTAAAATTTATCCAAATAAAATTTTGAGTTATTGGATGAATGTGAGGTTGAACCTAGAGGGCAAAAGATTAAAAAAAAAATTGTTAGTCCAAAAAATGTCTGAAATTTTGCTTGAAGGTAAACCTCAAAACTTGAGAGAAGCTATGAGAATTCTCTGATGATCCTATGAGAAAATGGAGGTCAATAGAGAAATTGACTAGAATTATGTGTTTCTATGAGACGAAGTGATTCTATGTGATAGAATGGTGTTTAATAAATATATGGATGGATCTTCTTGCGAGATATATGTCATTGGGGCCCAAACGAATTTTCCAAATAGAAAATAAATATATGGGTCAAAGAAAAGTAAAAGGTCAGACTGATAATTAAAAGATTATAGTCAAAAGTGAAGACCTAACTTACTTTATGATATATTCTTGAGTTATAAGAATATGGTTCATCAAGATGATACTTAAATTGTAGGCATTATGAAATTTAGAAGTACATCAATGAACTTTGGAACAGTCTTTCTTGGTTTCTCTGGCTAAGGCAAGAGCAGAAAGTCTGTATTTTGGTGATTATGTTGATTTGAACAACATAGATACGAAAATTGGCATATAAAATTGGATATGTTATGACTTCATAATAAATGATATAGTTGCCATTTTTGAGGACGCTCAAATTTGGTAACTGAGTGAATAGTGTTGCCAGTTTAAGGACGGTTAAACTTAGTAATGAGATAAATTGATATTACTGATTTTTGGGATGCTAAAAATTGGTAAATTCAATGACGAATTGAAGTCTTAGCTGATGACTGGTAACGTGATTACCAAAATGTGACATATGCCAAAGTTAAGATGCACGAGTATAGCTAAAAAGATTGTAATGGAATGTCGAAACATCTTTGTTGTCGACACAATTCCGTTAGACAAACTACTCTCAACTGGAGTTATCATTATTGATCATATTAAGTCAAAGATAACGCTGCGGATCCGCTAACCAAAGGGTTAACAAGAGAGTTAGTTGGGAAATTATCGAAAGGATTGGGACTAAAGCCCATAATAATAAAAGTCGATACAAAGGAAACCCAACCTTGTTGACTGGAGATCCCAAGATCTTGGTTCAATGGGACAACCTAACTGTAAAGACTTAGTGAGATCACTGTGGGGGTTTTACTCCCCGGTCCATTCCTATGATGAAAAATAGTGATAAAATTTGGGTAAGGCTAAGCTTTGCTTTTAATGATCCTTATGTGTCGATATGTCTAACAAATAATACTTTTGTATTGTTCAAGAGATCACCTATGTGAGTGAAGTGGGGTCACTTCAAGAAGGAATTATGGGGGCTAATTCTGGGAAAACTCACAGAACCAGGCTAAAGCTCAGGACCAAAATGGGCTTAACAGTGAGAACGGAACAAATATAGGGAAAGACTCCAGTGGGGGATGTATCATCATTTCACAATACAGAATGGCAGTTCGAGGTCAACGCGACTACTGAAATTCTAGAAATGTAAATATGTTCTTACAAGGGAAGGTTCAAGGGTGTACGCCTACCTATCCTATGCTGGTTTCTACCGTGCGCTCTATCTCCGTGTCAAAGAGTCATTTTGTAATTTTTATTCATGTGGGGGATTGTTGGACTATTTTGAATAAAAATTAAGTCCATATTATTTTCTTTGATTTGTAACTCATGTGTTTAATTTTGTAACTCCCATAATAATGTGATTTTATTTTATTTGACCATTATGAGGGAGGTTACAAAGTTATTACAATTGTAAGTTACACTTTATCTACTACTATATATAAGTAGTCATATGGATCTTTGTTGGGTACACCAAAAAATCCCTCTAAGGTTTTTATAATATTATAGCATACTCATCTTAGTGCTCTAGGGTCTACTTCTGTGAGATAGTTGCGGTATTTGTTCGGTTCGTAGGAGACGGATCTCTAGTGCTTAAGATCACCTCGTTTCGTTGTATCCTGGGAGACGAAAGTCACAAACAACCTTCAAGCACCACGTGGAAGGGGCTTATCTGTTTTAAGGATAGCGTGGTTTTCACGTGCCTCGAAACATTTTCCGATATTTTTCTTCTTGTAATTGTGATTTCAGGTAAAATCTCTTACTACACTTCTTACACAGTTCTACTGGAAACAATCAGCATGGCCTTGGGATAAAAGTGCTCAATACCTTACATTTAACTTTACCAGTCTGGTTGAGGACATAGATACAACTTGGATAGGGCAAGGGTACGTAGCTGAGTAAATAAAGTCAGAATGTCTACTAAGAATATTGTTGGGTATTTATAATCTAAACATATTCGAATAAAGTAGCTGTTAGTGTAGAAACAGTCATTTGCATTAGCGTAGTTTTAGGAGCTGAATAACAGTAGTTGAGTTATGCTAGGAATTTGTTATGAGTGGTTCCTAGTTTGTAGCTACCACTTGCTATTTCGTTTATATTTTCTGTACGTTGCATTTTCAATAAGCTAAGCCAATTTATTCTTCCCAGTTACATACATACAAGAGTGCGTGCGTGTGTTTCGTGCTTCAGTTCTTGGTATCAGAGCGCAGGAGATTACTATGTCCAGATTCACGTCATGACGGAAACAAATAAATTTAGAGAAACCTCGATCAACCTGAGTTACCCAATGCTTACAAAGACAAACTATACAGCTTGGGCCCTCAAAATGAGAGTGTTTATGCAGGCACATGGCATGTAGGATGCAATTGAACCTAAAGACCCCAAGGCTGTGAGTGAAGAGAAGATGGACAAACGTGTGTTAGTAGTTATCTATCAAGAAGTTCCCGACGATGTACTACTGTCCATTGTGGAAAAAGAGACATCGAAGGAGGCCTGGAACGCGGTCAAAATAATGTCGTTGGGAGCAGACAAGGTGAAAGTGGCGAAGGCACAGACCCTCAAGTGCGAGTTCGAAACAATGTATATGAAAGAAAGCGAACAGCTGGACGAATTCTGTCTGAGATTAAACGGTTTGGTGACCAATATTAGAGCTCTAGGAGAGAAAGTGGAGGAAGTTTACGTTGTCAAAAAATTGCTCAGAGCTGTTTCTTCTAAATTCCTACAAATCACCTCAGCGATTGAGCAGTTCTGTAAAGTAGAAGAGATGTTAGTTGAAGAGGTTGTTGGTTCACTTAAAGCTCACGAGGAGAGACTGAAAGGCATAACAGAAACAAGCCAAGGACAACTCCTACTGACAGAAGAAGAGTGGAGGAAACGAGAAAGCAATGAGGGACAATTACTTCTGATCCGTGAGGAATGGCTGAAGAGGAACAACGGAAATGGGACACGAAGTGGTTGAGAGAATCGTGTGAAAGATGGAGTTCGCAGAGTGAGGGACAAGAACAGAGTGAGATGCTTTAATTGTCAAGCACACGGACACTTTGATGTGGAGTATCGCAAACCACACAAGGAAAGAGAGTTGCAAAAGGAGGTCAATCTCTTGAAAATTCATGAGGATGAGCCAGCTTTGTTGATTGCTGAAGTGGAAGAAACCGAGGAAAGATCAATGTTGCTAAATGAGGACTCAATTGTTCTGAAGCTAAGTACAAAGGTTGTGGAACAAAGAGAGTCACAAGTGTGGTATCTTGACAACGGGGCAAGTAACCATATGACCGGACGATGCGGAAAATTTAAAGAGTTAGATGAATGTGTAACCGGGAAAGTGAAGTTTGGAGATGGATCTACTCTGAACATCGAAGGAAAGGAGTCAGTTGCATTTCAGTGTAAAAATGGTGAGGATAGGATACTCAAGGAGGTATATTTCATCCCTAACTTGTGCAATAACATTATAAGTTTGGGTCAATTATCAGAGGCAGGAAATAAAGTAATACTTGAGGATGAGTTTCTGTGGGTCTACGAGAATGGTGGCAAATTGCTGATGAAAGTAAAAAGAACTGAAAACCGGCTTTATAAAATAAGTTTAGAGGAGAGCAACTCATCATTTTTACTCACGAAGTTGGAAGAGAACACATGGCTGTGGCACGCCCGACTTGGGCATGTTAATTTTCGAGCACTTGAGCATATGTCGAGAGAGAAGATGGCACATGGAATTAAAAAAATGTGAGGGATGCTTGATGTCAAAATAGACTAGACAACCATTCCCTTCGCAAGCAATGTTTAGCTCGAGAAAGAAATTGGAGATAGTACATGCCAACATTTGTGGACCAATCTCACCTATAATGTCCGGAGGTAATCGTTATTTTCTGTTATTTGTTGACGATTATAGTAGAAAGATGTGGGTATATTTTTTAAAAGAGAAGAGTGGTGCACTCGAAATGTTTAAAAAATTTAAGGCCCTGGTTGAAAAAGGAAATGAATGTAGTATCAAAACTTTAAGGACAGATCGAGGTGGGAAATTCTGTTCGAAAGAATTTACATCATTTTGTGAAGGAGCTGGTATCCAGAGGCACTATACGGCGCCATACACCCTTCAACAGAACGGGGTTGTTGAGCGTAGGAACCGCACAATTGTTGCTATGACAAGAAGTTTCTTGAAGGAGTCAGGTCTACCAGCGCTCTTGTGGGGAGAGGCAGTACGACATTCTGTATATGTGCTGAATCGACTACCAACTAGTGCTTTGAGAGGCAAAACTCCATGCGAGGCGTGGAATGGTGAAAAGCCGGATCTGTCTTATGTGAGGATTTTTGGGTGCACAGCGATCATGAAGGTTCCTGCAGTGAAAATGAAGATGTTGGACGATCGTGGAAAGCTGGTCGTGTACCTCGGTAAGGAGCCAGGAACGAAGTGTAACACCCCCAGATCCGGGGTCAGGGATCTGGTCGTTATGGTCTCAATTTCCATCCATAAAATCAACATAAATTGAATAACAACCTTGTGACCCAAACAACAATATAGAACACACCCGTTATAGTCCCAGAGATGTAATTAGAGTAACCAAATTTTATTAATCACACAATTGAGTTCTTACAACCCAAAGAATTACAATTTAACCATTACTTACTCTTTGCCATCCATTTGTATATGTCATATAATACATACATTTGATATTCAAATGCTAATAACTAGCCTACCAATAGCTTACTCTTCAGCAATGGTAGCTAAGATCTCAGCGGTTAATCCTCTGACGGTTGACACCTGCTCGCACCAAGTGCACCTTGTGTGGCCATCTGATGTAACTGTTGTTGTGATATAAATAATAAAGCAAGGCTGAGCAATAGCCCACCAACAAGAATATAACTGAACAGTGATAATATACAACAGTTCATAATATCTTTGAAAACCATATGCCATGCATTAACGAAGATGGCGCCAGTATAAAGTATAAGATGAAGTTACGAGGTAACTCAACATATATATTCCGAAAATATATCTGCTATGCCAAAGATAAGCAAGATATCATCATCATTATATGAAAGAGGAACTTGCAGGAAAATAGTGCAATTCCAATTATGAACACTTTTACCAACTCTGTCAACAGTGATGATGTTGCAGAAAATTCCCAACTGGGATAATCATGAACTAACACTGGAGTATTGCCGCGCTAGATGCCCTAACTTTTATGATGATCAGTCGTATGTCATGCATCTCATCAGTCGTTCTCTACTAGTAGAAGGTAGCCCCGATGGATCGCCGCCATCTGGAACTCCTGGCCAACGATTGGGCCTTTGCTGGACCGGCGCCACTCGGTCACTTACGCGTCTCCTAGTTCGAATATCATCCATGACTCTGAAACGTAAAGTTCGTTCCCCTTTTTCCCCAAGTATAATACTTGTTGATAGGAATCCACAAAGTAGTCGTATCTAATTGTAAAGGAAAATTCACCAATATTTCCCAAGCTACTGCTTGTTAATGGATATAAACTTGTTCCATCAATCTTACCCCTCGAGTATTGAGGAGGTAACCAAAAGACTCATATCGATGTTTGAACGAATCAAGATGTGAGGACAAGATAGTTTAGCAAGTATATGACCGGGCAGTCAAATAAATAACAGCTCTCAAGTGAGGTTCCCTTATATATTTTTGGAAGTTTGGGCGAGTATTTAAATCTTCTTATAATATAGATTCAAATAAAAGTAGAATTTTGGGAACCTCCCCTTGATAAAATAGTCATAAAAAGACTCTGAAATATTTTACATAATATCTGAAGGTAAAAGATAATCTTTGTATGATATAAATCATTATAAAGAGAATTTAAAAGAATTTACATAAATATTCCAAGAATATTTATTAAATCAATAATAATTAAGGACTATTTTTAAATCGTAATATTACTCGTAAGTAATCCTCGAATGAATATATAAAATTATTTATTAAATAAATCTCTTCTTAAATGAATATTCAAAATAATATTCATTAAATAAATAAAACTTCCAATGAATATTCAAGATGATATTCATTAAATAGATAAACTCAAATAAATATTTAAAATAATAATCACTAAGTAAATCAAACCTTAAATGAATATTTGAAAATAAAATTCATTAAATAAATAGTATTCTAAATGAATATCCAAATAATATTCATTTAGTAATCAAAACTTTAAAGAAATATTCAAAATAATATTCCTTAAGTAATTAGAACTTCAAATGAATATTTTAAAATAATATTCATTAAGTAAATAAAACCTTAAATGAATATCCAAATAATATTCATTTAATAAATACTATTCTAATGAATATCCAAATAATATTCATTTAGTAATCAACACTCTCAAGGAATATTTGAAATAATGTTCCTTAAGTAATTAGAATTTCAAATGAATATCTTAAAGTAATATTCATTGAATAGATAAAACCTTAAATGAATATTTGAAAGTAATATTCATTTTATAAACAATATTCTAAATGAATATTGAAATAATATTCATGAAATAATCAAACTCTAAATGAATATTCGAAATAATATTCATTTAATATTTCTCGACTGAGATAATACTCAAATAACATTTCTCGAAAGATTTCTAAGTAATTAATACTTTAGGGAAATATAATTAATGTTTAATAATAACATTCCTCAAAAGGAATACTAATCTGTCGCTGGAATCCCTCCGGGTTTCCACAACTACATCTATATCTCAAAATACCGACTCCTAGTCTACATTTAAAGAATGAATATCACATGCCCTTCACTAAGGGTCTTAACCAAAAATCCGGCTTATACTGATATATCGTATCTAGTCTACAAGCCAATATCAATTCGGGGAACAAGCATTGCAATATAACTTGAAAGTAGGCATGCATGCTATGGCATATGTATAACAGAATCAATTCATATATATATTATCACAACAACAGCCTTCAAGAAGGTTGAAAACTTGCCTGGTAATCCTGTGGGTGTAGTGTACCTCGGTTCAATCCGGTGATCTATAAATAGTCACAATATCCGAGGTTAATCACTTTAACACTTCAAAATGCTAAGTATATATTTAACTTAGGCTAAAACACGCTTTCAAATTATCTTGTTAGGCAATCCCTAACATAACTCTTATTAATAGCGTTATAATCCGACACTCGTCCGTTATCAAGGCACGTCATTGCACTTATACTTAATGCTTAAGCACTAAAGCAATTAACAAACAAGGCACTACGGGGTTTCCCTAGACTCATACGGAGTCCATGTTAATCAACGAACTCTTAAGTCGTAAGTTTAGTCCAAATCACTCCTCGAATCCATCCTTAATCACTACGCCATAAACGCACATACGCAACCCCCATTTTCAGTTGCGTAAGGCCTGAAAAGCGTTGCGTAAGGTCTTACGCAACGCTTTTGGGGCGTTACCAATACTGGCGTTGCGTAAGACCCCTAACGCAACGCTTTTCCAAGCTATTGCAACACTTCGAAAAGCATTGCATAAGAGGCCTTATGCAACACCAAAAGCATGCAAACGCAACACTTCATGGGGTTGCATAAGATGTTTCAGCCATGTCAGCATGCTGACATGGAAGCAAGGTGCCACATCAGCATGCTGACATGTAAGCAAGGTGACACGTCAGCATGCTGACATGTCATTAGTGGGGCCCACAAGTGCCACGTCAAAAATGGGGGCATGCCACGTCATCAGTGGGGCCCACCAAGGTGCCACGTCAACACTGGGGCCCACATGCCACATCAGCAGTGGGTACCCATATGCCACGTCAACAGTAGGACCCACATGCCACATCAGCAGTGGGGTCCACTATCTAACGCAACGCTATTTGAGTCTAATGCAACGCTAATTTTTGTTTTTAAGCAACACCATTCTTTTTAAATGCAACACCATTTATTTTTATTGCAACATCATTTTTTTTTATTGCAACATCAAATAGAGTCAAATGCAACACTTTTTTACAAAAAAATTGAAATAGCTACTTTGTTTATACATAAAACCATCCTATCCAAATCAAACCAACTAATACAAATCAACAAATTCTTAGGTTCAAAATGGGGCAGGTTCGCAAATTCTATCTGCAGCAACAAGATCCTCTTTAGCTTTAATGATTCTTTCTTGACGATATTGTTCCTGCCTTCTCAATCCTTCCATTTCCTTAAACTTTCCCCACACTTGCGCACTCTACAAGTTTGTAACCAGAAATTAGAAAATAAAGGAGAATAGAGGAGAATGCATTAAGTTCTGGATAGGTGATGCAAAAGTAAATCTACAGATATAAACACCAATGCTTGACGCAACTGCCAACACCTAACACATATATTCTGTACTCTAAAGTTACTCCTTGAAGCTATTCTGTTCATCTTTAAATAAACATACTGTTCTGGATATATAAACCAATATCCGATTGTGTATAGTGAAAGACAATGAACAACCGTAACAGGTAAAACCAAATTTCTGCACAGTTTGTTAAAGAATATTAAGTATGTTTAACTAATTTGTGGGTGCCTACTTATAACAGACTGTACAAATTAAGATGACATGAGCAACTTATGACACCTGCAAGTTAAATTGTTAATATTAATCCCACGGGATTACTAATAACTAATAGTTCACATCTCTCAACAGTTTCAATAGTTCACAGACTTAGACAGATTCCCTACATATCTTAATTGTCATCTTAGTATTTGTACGAAGTTAAATGAGTCTTCAGCAAATAAAAATCTCTAGTGTACTACTAGGAGGAGATATTAATAATTTAAAAGAGTGGTCCAATTAGCTTTGAAATTTTTTAGTTACCTATCGCTCTCATACAACTATAAATACCCATTATCAACATATCATCTTTCACTGATAGTGATTAAGTTGGCCATCATACTGCTAAACTTGAAATAAGTATGTTTATGAAGATAATACCAAGAAAAGCAAAGAAAACATGGCATGACCTTTAGTTCAATGACAACAAAAATCTCGAACAGTACATAGTAACTATATCGCTCACCAGAGTGCGCTGATTTGAGACGAAGGCTTCAAGAAAAGATGTGTGGCAGGGACATAAGCTCTGTCATAGTAGACTCATCTGGAGCAGGAATGTCTACATAGTCTATGCGGTCAGGACCATCTTTCTTAAGGTTTTGAGTGAAGGCTGCAACGCCAGTGTCATAAGGCATCTTTTGTTTCAGGAATGTGATGGAGATTCGTTGATCGCAACAAACAAGCAGCTTTGCAAGTTCTACTGCAGCTACCAGATGGCCAACTTCAGGAGCTGGGATAAAGATTAACTCTGCTCTCATCATTTTTCCAACACTGTTCTTGCCTCTCGATTGGTAGAAGGTGCCAACATGAACCGATAACCTTTAAAAAGAGAAAGAAAGAGAACTCCGAGTCAGAACTCTGCTTTAGGGGAAAAACATAAACAATTAAAAACAAGTGCAACAAAGCTTTGAATGTCAAAAACCTGGCACAAAAAAGAATAAGGAAAAGATATACAGACTCAGTGCTGCCATATTGTATGTGCTAGTGAATAGATTCTGATTAGTATCAACCTTTACATGGCTTGCTAACATAAAAAGCATTAGTTGTAAACTGCTCCGGCCCATGCTGTTTCCAAAAGCATTAAGTTGTAAACCCTCAACTCATATCTTGTCATTATATTGACAAAAGATAGAGTGTTCGCACTTATTCACGCAAGAGAACGTGGTCAACAAGTAATACAGAGTAAATAAGATTCGTTCCCACAGAGACTCAAATTGTTCGTTATGTTCACTTATGCACCAGCTAATGATTTACACTCACTGCTAAGACAATCACAATTTTGGGTTGATTTAACTAATGATTGATTACCAACTAAGCCAATTACGAGAAAATAACTTAACTTAAACCTTATAATAAACAAACATGGGATTTCAACTTCAATTACTACTTCATCTAGAATCTTATGCCCTTTAGCCTAGCATGTGACCGAGTTGATTACTGATTAGATGCACTAAACTGATACATACCAACTTTCGTTGTGCATATACCATCCTACTGATCATCCACAATTGATAGAAGTCAAATAGTCACCAAATATGTGTAGTCCCTATATGTCTATAGCAATTGAACACATACCGGTTGAAAATCAAGCACCCATTAAACCACATAGTCGATGCAAGACGGTTAGAATCACATCACAAATTAATACATGTTCTTCACATGCAAAAACCTATGCTAGCATGAATTGTTCTAAACCCTAGATCCACTTTCGCATTCACTAGGATTAAACAAGCAATTACAAGTGTTCGCGACGCACTTATAACGAATAAGCATAAACATACTAGGCAATCAATACATACAATCACACACCAAGGCATAAAAACACTCAATAACTAGAATCCATAGCAAAATCCATTAAAACCCCATGATAACGAATTAGCCCATAATTGACCTAATTGTCATCATGGGTTCTATGGAAAACATAATTCTAAAATCAACAAGTAAAAATAAAGAAGAAGAATAAAGTTTAGAATTGAACTCCCACAATAGAAGAATACAAAGGTTTCAAGAATAATCCTTGCTTGTCACTAGCTTGGAAGAATTCCTTCTCCTCCTCTCTCCTCTGTATAAAACTAGGTTATAATATGAACGTATGTATCTGTTTTATTACAAGGGTAGAACGTTTATACATAAAAAACGTTTCTCCCTCTTGCCTAATAAAAATATTTAATATTCTATTACAATTAGAATTTAATTAAGGTGCTAAAACCTGCCCGGAATATAATTAGAACTCGAAAAGGGCAAAACAGGAATTTCCCAGCCATGCTTCACAAAGTCTGCCTGCGCGAATTAACTCAGTACTTTACTTGCACGTGATTCCTATCCCAGGTTGTAGAAAATCTCTCAAGCTTCGCGTGGGCAGTAAGATCGCTAAAAACGGACTTACAGAACTCCAGATATGGCCAAAACAGTATAAGCTGCGCAGCCTTCCCAGAAAATCCGAATTTTAATCATTTAATTCCCAAAAAATTGTAGAAGCATCCACCTTAATCAACATTCTCGTAAACCTGCACAACTAAGCAAAACACATCAAAACTACAAGAAACTTGAGTCCAAGACAATCAATTTAAGCCGATTTAGAATGTTCCAAGTGGATATAAATCCACTTATCACACCCCCAAACTTAAACCGATGCTTGTCCTCAAGCATTAACAATTACAACTAACTAACTAGTACCACTTCCGTAGGTGATCACGGTTGCATTTGGCATATGCAACAAGCCCTTTAAACCCCTAGGCAGCCCTAGTGGACGAGTAAGGTCTCGTGAGGGCCTATAGCGAATGTACCCACAAAATCCATTTAACCTAATGCAATGCAATGCATGAATGCAACTATTATGAAAAAATGCAAGATCCCCTTCAAACTCACCAAAACCAACTAACAAGCAAATATCTCAAAGAATGTAACAAATCCAAGCAGAGCTCGACTAAATCCCCGTATACTAACAAATACATGAACAGAAACGTGCGTGTGTGCGATGCTCATCAGAAATACCCCCAGAACTAGGTCAAAAATCATACATGCTTTCCGTCAAGACAATCACAGGTTTATAACTAGAATAGACTGTAGACACTCCATAGCCTAGGAACACCTCCACCCTTATCCAAGGTAGACAGAAACTCATGCTTTATTACTATACTACGACACTACATATACAATACGCATGCTTATTTAACCGTGCAATGAATGAGACCCCAAAAGGCTTATACAATAATACCCATGTAGCGAGTGTTAGGTCAGCAGGATCCCAGACTATAAAGCCTTAGGTCACTAGGACTAAGTCCCCTCAGACTTAATTACTCGAGTATTAAAGAGCTCACTCTGGTTAATTATGCATTAACAAACAATACTAGACTCTTTTTTTTTCCTTTTTTTTTTCTTTTTTTTTTCTTTTTTTGTTTTTTTTTTTTAAAGGTTTTAATCTGGAATGAGCCTTTCTCATTTCCAACCCTAGACTACTCACGTAAATATGAGCTGGCTACTAGCCATTTGACACCTAGCCATTATTGACAAATATTAACAACTAGCATGAAAATTCCTGGTTTCCCCCAAACTTAGACTTTAATGTCCCTACGCTATAAAGGGAATAACGAAAATTCTAAATATAAACAAGTGATTAAATCTCAAAACATCCCACAGGCATGACCCTAACCTAGCCCAACAGCACCCCAATGAGACTGTGTAATAAATTTTGTTCCCGTAACATGCAAGTCAATTTCATAGAAACTATAAATCAGCCCTCTACTCATCATCATCACACCCAAATCAACATCCCCCTATCAATCAGAATCAGCTCGTCCTAAGGGATCATGAAATATGCATGCCATGAAAATGCAACTAAATGAAAAACTCACATGGTATACGAAAATAAAACAAAATGTCCTATATGAAACAAACGTAGATAATACAAACATAACAATCATGCATGAACTATCACTACTATGCAAACATGATATCCTATATGAACACAAAATACAACAATATATATACAACTACTAATCCCTCATACCACCCCCAAACTTAACATATTCAATGCCCTCATTGAATGGAAAGTAATACAAGGGATAGCAGAAAACATACCTACTCGTCCTCCTCTTCGGAGGAATCATAATCTGGCGGTGGATACTGCGTACGAGCTCCATAGACTGGCCACCTCGCCTGAATACCTGCATCTGTCAAAGCTGTAGCCATATCTTGAGCATACTCCCTGTTACAAGCATGTATAGCATCCATCCGCCTATACAAACGCCTAAAGTGGTCCTCCAAAACTCTCGGTACTTCCAAACCCTGTGGCTGAGCGCCCGCTCCATTACCACTAGCATCAACATCATCAACAATATAACCAAGTCCCCTCGGATCTGGAACCCCACCTTGCCAGTCAGGCATTCGATCAATAGACACATCAGTAATGGAAGGCAAAGGTGACTGCAACTCCTCATCCGCACCCCAGATAACACCACTTTCCTTATATAAACCAGCTATAACAGAAGCATGGGGCATCGATGATAGCGTATGAGACTTTAAAAACCGTATAATATTCTGATGAACAATATAGGCTACATCAATGTACTTCCCCTTTAGCATGCCCCACAAAAGAATCAATCTATCAACTGTGACCTCACCTATATGAGAAGTAGGCATAATATTCGCACAAAGGAATGCATACCATGCACGTGCAAATTTATTCATAGCAGAAGACAGAAAATTAACTGGCGCATTGGTTCCCACTTTATACTTCCAAACCGTACCAGGAACACATAATTCACGAACAATTGCCTCCAAATCCACATCCTTACTAGTCTTCCTTGCCCAATCTTCATCCCCCACAAGCTTTGGTGGTTGTCCCAAAATTTTACGAATAGCATCAACACTATACTCCACCTGTTTACCTCGAACCACACACACCTCATCCGGCTCACCCTTAGCATTAGCATAAAACTCCCTAACAACATTCACCGGAACTGGAGCAGGTGCCTTACAAATCTCTCCCCAACGTAACTTACTAATCACATCAACCAACCCATAATGACGAGTTGGTAAAAACCCCCTTTCTTTCGCCACCGACTTAGTCAACAACCTATTATACTCAACCTCCGCATCCGGAGAAGAAAATCTCTCCACCCTAATAGCACCACCCCTCATTCGCTTAGGCGCCATAATAATCAAAACCCCACTCAACAATAGCACCACCAAAAACCCCCAAGCAAAATCCCACCAAAAACCACCAAACCAAATCACACCACAAATACCCACGTAACAAGAATAATACAAAAACCCCAATTTACAAGAACACAAATTCGTAGTAAAATAAAATAGAGAAAAGAATTCCCACTACGAATCAAAGAGGTGAACTTGTACTAATTTTCCCCCAAACTTGAATTTTTAAGAGATGTAGAGGAGAAAGATAATGAATTGGGTGTGTATGTATGGGTATATATAGGCCATGGAGTGATAGGATGAATATAAGAATTTTAATGTGAAAAGGAAAAAATTTGGGTGGAATTTGGAATTTGATATAGGATAGAAAAAATATTTAGTGGATGAAAGGAAAAGATTTAGAAAAGAAATAGGAATTGGAATTTTTTTAGGAGAGATGAGGGGTTTTTGGAATTAAAATAGGAAAAGATTTAGGGAGGAGATGGGGTTATAAAAAGAAATTGGGGAGAAAGAATTTATTTATAATATACATAACATACAACTCACGGCTGAACAACACAAATCTGTGAGAATTTTTTTTTTTTTCTGTTACACGCGCAAACTGCCGCGTGGGGGGGCAAACAGCTCCAATTCCAGACACGCCATTGCAGATTGCGCCTCCGGGCCGCAATTTGCTTTCCTTACAGAAACGCAACCGCAGGTTGCGTTACAGCCCCGCAACCTGCCTCCTTAGCAGTAACGCAGACGCTAGTTGCGTTACTGACCTGCAATTTGCCCAGAAATTTGTTTTTTCTGATTTTTTTTTTTTTTTTTTTTTCACAACACTCCAATTTTTTTTCTCTTTTTTTTTTTTTTTTTTTTTTTCTTCAAAGAATACACCAAACGCGTGGGTTGCCTCCCACGAAGCGCTTCTTTAACGTCAATAGCTTGACGTGACTTCCATGATTTACTCAATAATTGCAAGAACCGCGGTTTCAGCCCCACGATTCGATACCTCACCAAAGTACGGTTTCAATCTCTGACCATTAACTTTGAACGACTGATCAGGTGATTTCTCAAAAATCTCAACCGCTCCATGCGGAAACACGGTTTTTACAACAAAGGGTCCTGACCATCTCGATTTTAGCTTTCCTGGAAATAGACGAAGGCGAGAATTAAATAATAACACAGGTTGTCCAGGAACAAATACCTTGTTAACTAAACGCCGATCATGCCATCTCTTCACTTTTTCTTTGTAGAGTTTATTGTTCTCATAAGCTTGCAAGCGAAACTCGTCCATCTCATGAAGTTGCACCATTCTCTTCTCACCCGCGGCTGTAAGATCGAAATTTAGCTTTTTCAAAGCCCAATAAGCCTTGTGCTCCAATTCCGCCGGCAAATGACAAGCTTTCCCGAAGACAAGCTGATATGGTGACATTCCCAAAGGTGTTTTATATGCCGTTCGATAAGCCCAGACGGCTTCATCGAGTTTCAAAGACCAATCCTTTCTTGAAGGACTCACCACCTTTTCTAGAATACGCTTGATTTCCCGATTAGACACTTCAGCTTGGCCATTGGTCTGAGGATGATATGCTGTAGCTACCCGATGATTGATATTGTATCTGGCCATAAGATTAGTGAACTTGCGATTGCAAAAATGAGTGCCTTCATCACTGATAATGACTCGAGGAGTACCAAATCTGGTGAAGATGTTCTTCTGAAGGAAATTAAGCACGACTTGGGCATCATTTGTCGGAAGTGCTTTGACCTCAACCCATTTAGAGACGTAATCAACTGCTAGCAAGATATATTGATTGTTGCACGAAGAGATAAAGGGTCCCATGAAGTCAATTCCCCAAACATCGAAAATTTCCACTTCCAACATTACATTAAGGGGCATCTCATCCCTCCTCGATATGTTACCAACACGCTGACAACGATCACACCTTAAGACGTACTGATGAGCATCCTTAAAAAGAGAAGGCCAATAGAACCCTGCTTGAAGAATACGAGTAGCAGTCTTTTCACCTCCATAGTGGCCACCATATGTCGTGGCGTGATAATCCCTCAGAATAGCCTCTGTTTCACTATACGGCACACATCTTCTAAGAATCTGATCAGCTCCCTGTTTAAACAGATATGGTTCGTCCCAACGATACCATTTAACTTCATGCAAGAACTTCTTCCTTTGTGCATAAGAAAATTCAGATGGAATGACTTGACTAACCAGAAAGTTCACAATGTCTGCGTACCATGGCTCCTCTTCTTGCACCCTAAACAATTGCTCGTCCGGGAAGAATTCATTAATGATGGCACTGTCTCGAGAAGATTTACCCAAGTCCTCCAGACGAGAAAGATGGTCAGCTACTTGATTCTCTGTCCCCTTCCTGTCCTTAATCTCCACATCAAATTCTTGTAACAGAAGTACCCAACGAATTAAACGAGGTTTGGAGTCCTTTTTAGAGAGCAGATATCTAATAGCCGCGTGATCCGTGTACACCATTACCTTTGTACCTAGCAAGTAAGAACGAAATTTTTCAAAACCATAGACTATGGCCAACAGCTCCTTTTCAGTGGTAGTGTAGTTCAACTGAGCATCATTAAGAGTCTTGCTTGCATAATAGATCACATGAAACACTTTGTCTTTCTTTTGACCGAGAACAGCCCCCACTGCATAATCGCTAGCATCGCACATCATAGCGAAAGGTTCACTCCAATCGGGAGCAATAATCACTGGTGCTGAAACCAATTTCTTTTTCAGAGTCTCGAAAGCGGTCAAACATTCTTCATCAAATTTAAAAGGAACATCCTTTTCCAAGAGCTTACACAACGGTTTGGAGATTTTTGAGAAGTCTTTGATAAAACGCCTGTAGAAACCTGCATGACCAAGGAAACTACGAATCCCTCTCACTGAAATAGGTGGTGGAAGATTTTCAATTGTCTCTATTTTTGCCCTGTCCACCTCTAGACCTCTCCGTGACACCTTGTGCCCAAGAATAGTTCCCTCCTGAACCATGAAGTGGCATTTCTCCCAGTTAAGCACTAGATTAGTCTCCACACATCTTTTCAGAACCGCACCCAGATTATTCAAACATTCATCGAAAGAGAGACCGATTACAGAAAAGTCATCCATGAAAACTTCTACAGTCTTGCCAATCATGTCTGAAAAGATAGCCATCATACACCTCTGAAAAGTAGCAGGTGCACCACACAAACCAAAAGAAACTCGCCGAAAAGCAAATGTACCAAATGGACATGTGAAAGTCGTCTTCTCCTGATCTTCAGGGGCAATACAGATTTGATTATACCCAGAATATCCATCCAATAGGCAATAGTACTCCTGACCTGCAAGTCTGTCCAGCATCTGATCAATAAAGGGCAAAGGAAAATGATCCTTCCTAGTAGCCTTGTTCAATTTCCGGTAGTCCATACAGATTCTCCAACCAGTGACTGTGCGAGTAGAGATAAGTTCATTCTTCTCATTGGTGATTACCGTCATGCCACCTTTCTTCGGCACACATTGAACTGGGCTTACCCATGAACTATCAGAAATGGGATAGATGATCCCTGCATCCAGCCATTTGATGATTTCTTTCTTCACAACTTCTTTCATGATTGGATTTAGACGTCTCTGATTTTCCACTGTTGGTTTACTCCCTTCTTCTAAAGGAATTTTATGTTGACAGTAAGCTGGACTAATTCCCTTGATGTCTGCTATGGTCCATCCAATAGCTGATTTGAATTCTCTAAGAACTCTCAAGAGCTTGTCTTCCTCAGAATCTGACAAGTTAGCAGCAATAATCACAGGTAAAGTAGATGACTCACCAAGAGAAGCATACCTTAAGTGATCAGGTAATGGTTTGAGCTCTAGAGTTGGAGCTTCTTCAATGGATGGTTTCAACCGCTGATGTGACCCCTTCAATTCAGATAGACCTAACGATTCCACTGGTCTCTCGAATTTCCTTTGCCATGGAGTAGCATCAAGAAGTAGCAGTTGCTCATCTATCTCATCTTCTTCCAATAAAGAATCACTAATCAGTGCTTTTTCCAATGTGTCATTCAAGAGCAGATGCTCAATTTTTGATTGCACTGCTGACTCCACCAAATCTATCTTCAAACATTGCTCTTCTTCAGTTGGAAACTTCATAGCCTTGAAAACATTGAAGGTGACATTTTGGTCATGCACCCTCATCGTAAGTTCCCCTTTTTGCACGTCGATCAAGGTTTGCCCCGTGGCCAAGAATGGTCTCCCAAGAATGATAGGGATTTTCTTGTCTTCTTCAAAATCAAGTATGACAAAATCCGCTGGAAAGATGAGTTTGTCCACTTTTACCAGAACATCTTCTACAATTCCTCGAGGGTAAGTAACTGATCGATCAGCTAACTGGAGTGACATGTTGGTAGGCTTAGGCTCCGGAAGACCAAGTTGCAAGAAAACCGAATAGGGCATGAGGTTGATGCTTGCCCCTAAATCACACAAACACTTGTCAAACGACAAATTTCCAATGATGCACGGTATGGTAAAACTCCCCGGATCCTTCAGCTTAGGTGGCAACTTTTGTTGCAAGACAGCACTGCACTCCTCCGTCAAAGCGACGGTCTCTAACTCCTCGAGCTTCAATTTCCTCGAAAGTATGCCCTTCATGAACTTGGCATAACTTGGCATTTGTTCAAGCGCTTCAGCAAATGGTAGATTTATGTGCAACTTTTTGAACACTTCCAAGAACTTTGCAAATTGCTTATCAAACTTCTGCTTCTGAAGCCTTTTAGGGAATGGCGGAGGCGGATAAACTTCTTTGCTAGCTTCCGTAATTTTTGAACCTGTTTTCCCATCTGACTTCTCCTTTTCTTCCTCACCTGATGCCTTCTGAATGACCGGGAGATCTGAATTAGAAGACCGGATAGACCCCTCAGACGCGCCCGCGTCCACATCACTGTTCACAGCATTTTCAAGTTCTTCATTTAACTGCTGGTTGACTCCCAGATCACCTGTAACCTTTCCAGAACGTAACGTAACAGCATGAATCTGTTCCTTGACCTCCTTTTTACCCGGATTAGCTTCCGTGTCACTAGGTAATTGCCCTTGAGGTCTGTTCAAAAGAGCATTGGCCAGTTGGCCCATTTGAGTTTCAAGAGTTTTGAGAGATGCTGCTTGACTCTTGTACATCATTCGCAATTCTTCCATTTCTGACTTCTCATTAGATTGCACATGACTTCCAGGTTGCTGTTGATGAAATCCAGGTGGATTGTATGGTGGCCTTTGGGCATAGGGTTGTTGATAACCCGAATTGTTGAACTGCCTTGAACTATACTGCTGACTCTGAGATGGTTGTTGTAATAACCCTAACTTTAACAAAGCTACAGTGATCACATGAATAGTAAATTTCGAGGATTTAGAGAAAGGGTATATAAGTACTCCATAATGGAAACGGAAAAGGAATGAACAGAAACCATATTAGTGTTGTACATTGAAATTAAGTGACTCGAAATGACGATGGATTTCAGAAATTCCTAAATATGGATTTTTGAGGATTTTGATTTCGAATAAGCTTCTATTGGACATTAAGGAGCATGGAAACATTATAAGAATTATATATTGAGGAATTAGTGAATTTAGATTTAACCAAGGGATTATTAACTTAAGAGAATACCAATGGAATTTGGATTGTTAAATGATTTCAAAACCACTGAGATAATGAGGTACATTCGAAACGAACCACAATCAGACGAATATGGAGATTAAGCAACCAAGATTAGCGATATAACAAGGATACATACCACATTATTATCTACCAATGTGATTGGCATTTTACTTAGGAAAACAAGAAAAGAGGTTATTGGATTATCAAAGTGGTGTCATTAGTCATTAACTTGTTTTTAAGGGTAAATTAGTAACTTTGCAAGGTGTTAACCACAAAATATCTTCTAAAGCTTCCACAAGACACTAGAATTAGCAAGATTAAGATGAGATGAGATCAAAACAAAAGCAAAAACCTCTCCCCCATCCTCTTCTTCATCAATTCGAATTTCACTATTCACAAGAAAGAAAAAAATTTCAAAACCCTAGTTTCAAGCCATTAAAACTCAAGAGAAAATTCATGGAGCTTCTTGGAGATTAGAAAGAGTTACCCACCAAGTTTCATAGCCATCCAACATCATTTGCATAGGTAATAAAATTCTCAAAGTTGCTTGATGAATAGTGTGAATAGTAATTTTAAGAACTAACATTGATTTTTATGGTTTCTTTAGTGGATCCAAGTTAGTGTAAGGATTTTTAAGCATAACCCAAGGCTTACTAAGTGTCTTTAAAGCTTCAAGAAGGTATACCTACTCTTGCCCTTTTGTATTTATAGTAGATATTGAAGTGATTAGTAGTTAAGTGTTGTTAATGTTAAGTTTATGATGAATATGTGTTATGAATGGTTGGATTTGATATGAGATTTGTGTTGTGAACTTGGAACCATGGCTGGAATGTAGTCCACATGGTGTGGGGTTTGGATTGAGTGTGGAATGATGGTTTTGGAGTGGTGAAATTTTGGAAAGTACGAAAGTACAGCAGTTATAATGTCCGATTTTCGTTGAACCGGAAAACTGCCCTGTTTTTAGCAACTGTGCACACACGGTAGGTTACTGTCCAGCACACTAAGTGACCATGAAATGATAGAGCTTAGTTCATAGATCGTTTTGATATAAGGTGCGTTAAAATCTGATGAACGGTTTAGGAGAAAAGTCAGTTTTAGTGAAAGGTGTTCGAAAACCGAGAAACTGTAATTGTATCAACTTTGAGGCTATGATCAACCTACTTAGACATTTTTAAAAATTATGAAACTTTGGGATAGTGTAGTAGGGTGTTCAGAGGACCCTTGACAGTTGACCTTGTAGTAAAAGTCGAAATTTATATTTTCTGAGAATTTTTATAGTTAAGTGTGGTCGTTAGGGAAAATGGTGAAAAACCACTGAAACTTCGTTTGAGCTTATAAATGGTTAAGTTCTTGAACCTTTGGGGTAATAGTGATACGTTAGGCATATATTGAAGTATCAAGGGTAATGTTATACAAGAGTGTAGTGAGTAAGAGATGTGATATTCTAATGACGGTCCTTTTGTGTTTATAGAAACTCCGGAAGAGGGACCAGCCTTACTGTCAGGATACAGGAACCGAGGCAAGATCTTTTCTATCCCTACTTGGAAATTATTTATCTTCAAAGAAACTTGATTTCATGAAATATATATATGAGATGCTATTGTTACTATATTGTTAAGAAATGGTTTTTCTCGATTATTGATGTAAAAAGGGAAGGTATATGAGTATGGTATGAATATGGATATGAGTATGAGTATGAGATGGATATGAATATACATAGAGATGATTATGCATGAAGTGAACATGCCTTATGATTAAGGGAATATGAAAGAATGGTATCAGTTGTTATCCAGGGTTATATGGTTTATAATACTATATTAAAAATATTCTTTTTGGTGTTAGTGGTATTATAAATATTATTTGATTATTAATTTCTACTTTTTAAGTAGATGGAATATGTTATGGATATAAAAGCATATTTAAATTCTTGAATATAAAAGAGATGTCTGAATCATAATCAAAGTATTATGTTATGAATATATTTTATAGAAATAATGTGCGAGAATGAAAATGATATGAGTGAATGATAATTGATAATGGAAGTGATATACGGAAATGAAAATGTGAAATGGTGTTGATAAATTGAATGATGATCTTATAAAAAGGGGAATTTACAATAATAAGCGTAAGAGGCCGTGTGGAAGTTGCACAGTCCAGCACTTAATAAGCGTAAGAGGCCGTGTGGAAGTTGCACAGTCCAGCACTTAATAAGCGTAAGAGGCCGTGTGGAAGTTGCACAGTCCAGCACTTAATGTTTCATTTCGGCCCAAGAGTTGCCGAAGGAGGATGTAGTGGTAGACCTTCCTCCAGGAGGATGTTAGCAGGTGGCCTTCCTCCAGGGATGATGTTAGCAGGTGGCCTTCATTCCTTCTACCGGTAGTAAAAAGGGACGGATACGGAGGGCGACTGATCATCGAGCCTCACGTATTCGGCAACAGTGAAAACCCCTACAATATGTGAATAAAGAATAAATGATAAAGTCAGATTGGTATACTGGAAAGGGAAAATGATATGAAAGGTGGAATTATTGTTATAGATGAAGAGAAACTGATTTTATATTAATTTATAAAAATTGTTACATAAGAAGGAAATGAGATGATGATAGTAAGAGATTTAAGTAAGTATTCATATTATCCTGAAATATTACACTGAAAGATTATATTGATTGTTATATTATTTAAGAAGAGAAACTGATACTGTATTATTCTAGATTTCTTTCTTATAAAAGTAAGTGGATGATGTATTATTAAATAAGAGTTTTAATCTCCCTTGAAGTTTATAATTGGTTACTACTTACATATGTATACATGTATACTTGGTTACATTTTAAATTCCAGTTTACAATATTATCTTGCTGAGCTATTATAGCTCACTCTTGCTACTTATCTATATACAGCTAGGTACGCCGATACTCCGTACTACACCCCGCAAGAGGGTACGGGAAAGACGAACTTTTGAGAGAGTGTTGGAAACGCTTTCCGAGGTAGCTAGCGGACGGTTGGGTATTGATAGATTGTGTACATTAAGTGTGTAAGTTGGTGTAATAACTTTTGATTGTTGAAATGCTTCATGTCGAAGTATTATTCAGCAATGTGTTTAAGTATGATTCTGGGTTTGTAATAACTGTTTAACTCTAAACTTTTATTATGGTGAATGTTGTTCTCTGAGCATATGACTGGTGTGTGTGTGTATTACTGTGGGGTCAATTGCATAAATATTAAATAAAAAAAAAATCCCAAGAGATATTGATTTTGAATGGAAGTTGGTCCGTGATGGCCCAGATTCATGACCCCGGATTTGGGGCTGTCACAGTTTGGTATCAGAGATAAGAGTCATAATGCTCAGGAACAAGAGTGATAATAATAAATATATCAGTAATAATAGAAATTGTGAACTCACATCGAGTTTGAGGGGGGTTTATCGAACGAAGCGTTTATTCTAAGTCGTAATTATAATTTTATAGATTATTGCTAATAAAGGTGTTAAGTTTATGTAGTGCACGAGATCGATATGAGAAAGGGAATACTTGATGTATCGGGAAGTATACGTTAGATAACCTCGTGAGTAATCCCAGGGTGATCTATCATTTCTTATTCAAAAAGGGGCCGGTATCTTTTCAAAACTTTCTGGTGCCTTTCGAATGTATTTCAAAATTTTATCCGATCTATCTTAGTCAAAATATTTCTCTAAAATTATTTTCGAAAGATGGTATTTATCATCGTGATTTAAATTTCCCTCTATATTTCTTACTTCAACTAAGAGAAACAACCCAATATGTATACACAAGGACGATCTGTCTGTGTGATAGAAAGTCGGAGGGGACGCCCTCACTTGTGTGACGTACGGGTTCTTCCATCATATTGATTTCTCAAATATTCTTTTGTTTCGAATAAAGATTATTTAAAACTCTTAATGTTATAAATTGTTGTGGGACCCTTGCTTATATCTGGGTTCGTTTAAATTTAAGGTCTCTTGAATTCTATCAATTGTTTTGAATATAGAAGGTTTCAGTAATTGATGGGATAAGGGAAGCAATGTTTAGAGTATATATACGTGATTATACAACGGAACTGGAGATTCAAAGGGAAATTTCAATAAGAGATAATTAGAGTTAGAAGCGTTTCGCTATAAAAGAGGAAGGAATTTCGTGAGAAGAAAGGGGTATAATTGAGGATTAGTGAGATAAAAGAATATGAGGAATTTTAAGGCATAATTGAGATTTACTACTGAAAGTAAGGTGTATTTTGAGGAAAAAGTCAGAATAAGAATAAACAAGGGAAGTGAGATAATTAATGAAGTTTATGTATTTTGCCTAATTTTATCGTATTTTGATATTAAATGTTGAGATTCAAGAATATTGATGTATATAAGGTGATTGACTTAAATGAAAAGGTTATTGTACTAAAGGTGATACGCTTATTTGCTAAAGTTGAGTTGAGAATATTATGGTATATAAATGAGTTAACTGGTGATATAATTGTGCATATGAGAATGATGTATATATACCCTAAATTTGGGTAATTAATGAAGAATATTGTTATATACAGAACCATGCCGCCTAAGCGTAAAAATAGAACGAATGCAAGAGAAAATGAGAGAGATGAAGGAAGTCGAAATAGACAGAATGAAAATGCTCATAACGAATAAAATCAGATGGGGCGAGAAAGTAAGAAAAGGAGATGTGAGGGTCAGAAAGGAGGTTCAAGCGAAGGAAGTTACTTTAACAAGGTTGGTAAGGGACAAAAATCTCAGTTTGTGGGAAAGACAGGGAATAACAAGACTGTTAGTGAGACGGTGAATCAGGGTGGTAGATCCACAGGAACCTTTCAGTCTAATCAATCTCGAACACCATTTCCAGACTGTAACACGTGTGGTAGGAAGCATACGGGAGTGTGTAGGAGGTCGAAAGTAACTTGCTTTAAGTGCGGACAGAAAGGACACTATTATAATCAGTGCACATCAACTGACAAGATTGATATCAAGTGTTATCAATGTGGGAAACTAGGACACTTTGCTAGAGATTGCCGTTCCGGCGGGTCATCTGCGCCGGGACAAAGTATGACTGCTTCAAATAGACCTATTGCCAGGGTGTACAACATGACTTTAGGAGAGGCATTGAGAAAGCCGGATACAGATGCAGGTGAAATATTTTCTTTAATTATTTACACATGTAAGTGTAAATGTTTGGTTAGGGATCGACTTGGTCAATGAATGGTGTAGGCAGGTTGACAATCTAGATAAGGAAAATCAGTATCTGTTAGGGGCCAGGAAATTCTATGCAACGGAGAATAAGTATTTTGAGAAAAGCACAAACTTGATTAGATACGAACAGGAAATATATATTATAGATAGTATTTTCTTACAATTGTTTCAAGGAATCTTATTCTAGTCAGATTTCTGGAGGATGTTACAGAGACAGGATATAACAAGATTGAAGTGTTCATATTTTATGTCATGATAGAGATCAACATAGGGATAAACCATAAGTGAGATATACTACCATTCAGGGGAGGCCAATGTGGTGGCCAATACCCATAATTAAAAGAGGAATGTTGATGAATGACAAGCAAGTTTATGTTGGTGTAATTCTGCGCAAACAAGATAGAGATATTATGAAGGAAAAAGGATAGAGAAAGTGGTGTAGAAGTTATAAGGTGTAGATGAAAAGGTATCTATGAACATTTCTGACGTGATTCCGGGACGGAATCCTTTTAAGGGGGGAAGGATGTAATAACCCTAACTTTAACAAAGCTACAGTGATCACATGAATAGTAAATTTCGAGGATTTAGAGAAAGGGTATATAAGTACTCCATAATGGAAACGGAAAAGGAATGAACAGAAACCATATTAGTGTTGTACATTGAAATTAAGTGACTCGAAATGACGATGGATTTCAGAAATTCCTAAATATGGATTTTTGAGGATTTTGATTTCGAATAAGCTTCTATTGGACATTAAGGAGCATGGAAACATTATAAGAATTATATATTGAGGAATTAGTGAATTTAGATTTAACCAAGGGATTATTAACTTAAGAGAATACCAATGGAATTTGGATTGTTAAATGATTTCAAAACCACTGAGATAATGAGGTACATTCGAAACGAACCACAATCAGACGAATATGGAGATTAAGCAACCAAGATTAGCGATATAACAAGGATACATACCACATTATTATCTACCAATGTGATTGGCATTTTACTTAGGAAAACAAGAAAAGAGGTTATTGGATTATCAAAGTGGTGTCATTAGTCATTAACTTGTTTTTAAGGGTAAATTAGTAACTTTGCAAGGTGTTAACCACAAAATATCTTCTAAAGCTTCCACAAGACACTAGAATTAGCAAGATTAAGATGAGATGAGATCAAAACAAAAGCAAAAACCTCTCCCCCATCCTCTTCTTCATCAATTCGAATTTCACTATTCACAAGAAAGAAAAAAATTTCAAAACCCTAGTTTCAAGCCATTAAAACTCAAGAGAAAATTCATGGAGCTTCTTGGAGATTAGAAAGAGTTACCCACCAAGTTTCATAGCCATCCAACATCATTTGCATAGGTAATAAAATTCTCAAAGTTGCTTGATGAATAGTGTGAATAGTAATTTTAAGAACTAACATTGATTTTTATGGTTTCTTTAGTGGATCCAAGTTAGTGTAAGGATTTTTAAGCATAACCCAAGGCTTACTAAGTGTCTTTAAAGCTTCAAGAAGGTATACCTACTCTTGCCCTTTTGTATTTATAGTAGATATTGAAGTGATTAGTAGTTAAGTGTTGTTAATGTTAAGTTTATGATGAATATGTGTTATGAATGGTTGGATTTGATATGAGATTTGTGTTGTGAACTTGGAACCATGGCTGGAATGTAGTCCACATGGTGTGGGGTTTGGATTGAGTGTGGAATGATGGTTTTGGAGTGGTGAAATTTTGGAAAGTACGAAAGTACAGCAGTTATAATGTCCGATTTTCGTTGAACCGGAAAACTGCCCTGTTTTTAGCAACTGTGCACACACGGTAGGTTACTGTCCAGCACACTAAGTGACCATGAAATGATAGAGCTTAGTTCATAGATCGTTTTGATATAAGGTGCGTTAAAATCTGATGAACGGTTTAGGAGAAAAGTCAGTTTTAGTGAAAGGTGTTCGAAAACCGAGAAACTGTAATTGTATCAACTTTGAGGCTATGATCAACCTACTTAGACATTTTTAAAAATTATGAAACTTTGGGATAGTGTAGTAGGGTGTTCAGAGGACCCTTGACAGTTGACCTTGTAGTAAAAGTCGAAATTTATATTTTCTGAGAATTTTTATAGTTAAGTGTGGTCGTTAGGGAAAATGGTGAAAAACCACTGAAACTTCGTTTGAGCTTATAAATGGTTAAGTTCTTGAACCTTTGGGGTAATAGTGATACGTTAGGCATATATTGAAGTATCAAGGGTAATGTTATACAAGAGTGTAGTGAGTAAGAGATGTGATATTCTAATGACGGTCCTTTTGTGTTTATAGAAACTCCGGAAGAGGGACCAGCCTTACTGTCAGGATACAGGAACCGAGGCAAGATCTTTTCTATCCCTACTTGGAAATTATTTATCTTCAAAGAAACTTGATTTCATGAAATATATATATGAGATGCTATTGTTACTATATTGTTAAGAAATGGTTTTTCTCGATTATTGATGTAAAAAGGGAAGGTATATGAGTATGGTATGAATATGGATATGAGTATGAGTATGAGATGGATATGAATATACATAGAGATGATTATGCATGAAGTGAACATGCCTTATGATTAAGGGAATATGAAAGAATGGTATCAGTTGTTATCCAGGGTTATATGGTTTATAATACTATATTAAAAATATTCTTTTTGGTGTTAGTGGTATTATAAATATTATTTGATTATTAATTTCTACTTTTTAAGTAGATGGAATATGTTATGGATATAAAAGCATATTTAAATTCTTGAATATAAAAGAGATGTCTGAATCATAATCAAAGTATTATGTTATGAATATATTTTATAGAAATAATGTGCGAGAATGAAAATGATATGAGTGAATGATAATTGATAATGGAAGTGATATACGGAAATGAAAATGTGAAATGGTGTTGATAAATTGAATGATGATCTTATAAAAAGGGGAATTTACAATAATAAGCGTAAGAGGCCGTGTGGAAGTTGCACAGTCCAGCACTTAATAAGCGTAAGAGGCCGTGTGGAAGTTGCACAGTCCAGCACTTAATAAGCGTAAGAGGCCGTGTGGAAGTTGCACAGTCCAGCACTTAATGTTTCATTTCGGCCCAAGAGTTGCCGAAGGAGGATGTAGTGGTAGACCTTCCTCCAGGAGGATGTTAGCAGGTGGCCTTCCTCCAGGGATGATGTTAGCAGGTGGCCTTCATTCCTTCTACCGGTAGTAAAAAGGGACGGATACGGAGGGCGACTGATCATCGAGCCTCACGTATTCGGCAACAGTGAAAACCCCTACAATATGTGAATAAAGAATAAATGATAAAGTCAGATTGGTATACTGGAAAGGGAAAATGATATGAAAGGTGGAATTATTGTTATAGATGAAGAGAAACTGATTTTATATTAATTTATAAAAATTGTTACATAAGAAGGAAATGAGATGATGATAGTAAGAGATTTAAGTAAGTATTCATATTATCCTGAAATATTACACTGAAAGATTATATTGATTGTTATATTATTTAAGAAGAGAAACTGATACTGTATTATTCTAGATTTCTTTCTTATAAAAGTAAGTGGATGATGTATTATTAAATAAGAGTTTTAATCTCCCTTGAAGTTTATAATTGGTTACTACTTACATATGTATACATGTATACTTGGTTACATTTTAAATTCCAGTTTACAATATTATCTTGCTGAGCTATTATAGCTCACTCTTGCTACTTATCTATATACAGCTAGGTACGCCGATACTCCGTACTACACCCCGCAAGAGGGTACGGGAAAGACGAACTTTTGAGAGAGTGTTGGAAACGCTTTCCGAGGTAGCTAGCGGACGGTTGGGTATTGATAGATTGTGTACATTAAGTGTGTAAGTTGGTGTAATAACTTTTGATTGTTGAAATGCTTCATGTCGAAGTATTATTCAGCAATGTGTTTAAGTATGATTCTGGGTTTGTAATAACTGTTTAACTCTAAACTTTTATTATGGTGAATGTTGTTCTCTGAGCATATGACTGGTGTGTGTGTGTATTACTGTGGGGTCAATTGCATAAATATTAAATAAAAAAAAAATCCCAAGAGATATTGATTTTGAATGGAAGTTGGTCCGTGATGGCCCAGATTCATGACCCCGGATTTGGGGCTGTCACAGTTGTTGCACAGCATTCTGATTGTTGCTCCAACTGAAGTTAGGATGATTCCTATTGTTGGGATGATATGTATTGGGAGCAGGTTGTGACGGCCTCTGATAATTGCTGACAAACTGTGCCGACTCACTAGAAATTGCACATTGATTAGTGTCATGAGCCCCCGCACACAATTCACAGACCATGGCGACTTGTTGAACCCCCACCTTAGCCAATGAGTCCACTTTCATGGTTAGAGCCTGTAGCTGAGCTGCTATAGCTGTTGTGGCATCCATTTCAAGTACACCTGCAACCTTACCTTGTGGAATACGCTGTGTCGGATTCTGATACTCATTTGCAGCCATCATTTCAATCAAGTCATAGGCCTCTTCATAGCTTTTGGCCCACAGAGCTCCTCCAGATGCTGCATCAAGCATTGCTCGAGAATGACTTAAACCATTGTAGAAGCTATTGATGACCATCCAATTTGGCATCCCATGATGGGGACATTTCCGGAGCATCTCCTTGTACCTTTCCCAAGCTTCACACAGTGATTCACCAGAATGCTGACTAAATTGTGTAAGAGCATTCCTCATGGCAGCAGTCTTTGCCATAGGAAAGAATTTAGTCAAGAACTTTTGTGCCAGATCTTCCCATGTAGTGATGGAACCTGCTGGAAGTGAATGCAACCAGCTTTTTGCTTTGTCTCTCAAAGAGAAGGGAAACAACCTTAGCTTGATAGCGTCCTCAGAAACTCCGTTGGTTTTGAACGTGTCACAGATCTCAATGAAGTCCCTGATATGCATGTTGGGATCCTCAACAGATGAACCCCCAAACTGGACTGAGTTCTGGACCATTTGGATTGTGCCCGGCTTGATCTCGAAATTATTTGCAGCAATAGCCGGCCGCACAATACTCGACTGAATATCATTAATCTTGGGCTGAGAATAATCCTTCAGCGCCTTGTTATCTGCCATTTCTCCAGTAACTTCCAACTCTTCTTCAATTTCCTCCACTAATTCCTCTTCGTGCTTCCTTTCTTCCAGATTTTCTTTACGAGCCTGAGATCGAGTAAGCATACACGCTCAAGATAGTACCTGAGAAACCACAAAGTAAATGAGTGAGAAAACGTCTGAGTCAGTGAATTTAATCCAAATTGATGACAAGATCATAAACTAAACAAACAATGAACCGAGTCCCCGGCAGCGGCGCCAAAAACTTGTTCGCACTTATTCACGCAAGAGAACGTGGTCAACAAGTAATACAGAGTAAATAAGATTCGTTCCCACAGAGACTCAAATTGTTCGTTATGTTCACTTATGCACCAGCTTATGATTTACACTCACTGCTAAGACAATCACAATAGTGGTTTGATTTAACTAATGATTAATTACCAACTAAGCCAATTACGAGAAAATAATTTAACTTAAACCTTATAATAAACAAACATGGGATTTCAACTTCAATTACTACTTCACCTAGAATCTTATGCCCTTTAGCCTAGCATGTGACCGAGTTGATTACTGATTAGATGCACTAAACTGATACATACCAACTTTCGTTGTGCATATACCATCCTACTGATCATCCACAATTGATAGAAGTCAAATAGTCACCAAATATGTGTAGTCCCTATATGTCTATAGCAATTGAACACATACCGGTTGAAAATCAAGCACCCATTAAACCACATAGTCGATGCAAGACGGTTAGAATCACATCACAAATTAATACATGTTCTTCACATGCAAAAACCTATGCTAGCATGAATTGTTCTAAACCCTAGATCCACTTTCGCATTCACTAGGATTAAACAAGCAATTACAAGTGTTCGCGACGCACTTATAACGAATAAGCATAAACATACTAGGCAATCAATACATACAATCACACACCAAGGCATAAAAACACTCAATAACTAGAATCCATAGCAAAATCCATTAAAACCCCATGATAACGAATTAGCCCATAATTGACCTAATTGTCATCATGGGTTCTATGGAAAACATAATTCTAAAATCAACAAGTAAAAATAAAGAAGAAGAATAAAGTTTAGAATTGAACTCCCACAATAGAAGAATACAAAGGTTTCAAGAATAATCCTTGCTTGTCACTAGCTTGGAAGAATTCCTTCTCCTCCTCTCTCCTCTGTATAAAACTAGGTTATAATATGAACGTATGTATATGTTATGATTACAAAGGTAGGACGTTGATATATAAAAAACGTTTCCTCCCTCTTGCCCAATAAAAATATTTAATATTCTATTACAATTAGAATTTAATTAAGGTGCTAAAACCTGCCCGGAATATAATTAGAACTCGAAAAGGGCAAAACAGGAATTTCCCAGCCATGCTTCACAAAGTCTGCACGCGCGAATTAATTCAGTACTTTACTTGCACGTGATTCCTATTCCAGATTGTAGAAAATCTCTCAAGCTTCGCGTGGGCGGTAAGATCGCTGAAAACGGACTTACAGAACTCCAGATATGGCCAAAACAGTGTAAGCTGCGCAGCCTTCCCAGAAAGTAACGCAACTAGCGTCTGCGTTACTGCTAAGGAGGCAGGTTGCGGGGCTGTAACGCAACCTGCGGTTATTAGATATCTGCTCTCTAAAAAGGACTCCAAACCTCGTTTAATTCGTTGGGTACTTCTGTTACAAGAATTTGATGTGGAGATTAAGGACAGGAAGGGGACAGAGAATCAAGTAGCTGACCATCTTTCTCGTCTGGAGGACTTGGGTAAATCTTCTCGAGACAGTGCCATCATTAATGAATTCTTCCCGGACGAGCAATTGTTTAGGGTGCAAGAAGAGGAGCCATGGTACGCAGACATTGTGAACTTTCTGGTTAGTCAAGTCATTCCATCTGAATTTTCTTATGCACAAAGGAAGAAGTTCTTGCATGAAGTTAAATGGTATCGTTGGGACGAACCATATCTGTTTAAACAGGGAGCTGATCAGATTCTTAGAAGATGTGTGCCGTATAGTGAAACAGAGGCTATTCTGAGGGATTATCACGCCACGGCATATGGTGGCCACTATGGAGGTGAAAAGACTGCTACTCGTATTCTTCAAGCAGGGTTCTATTGGCCTTCTCTTTTTAAGGATGCTCATCAGTACGTCTTAAGGTGTGATCGTTGTCAGCGTGTTGGTAACATATCAAGGAGGGATGAGATGCCCCTTAATGTAATGTTGGAAGTGGAAATTTTCGATGTTTGGGGAATTGACTTCATGGGACCCTTTATCTCTTCGTGCAACAATCAATATATCTTGCTAGCAGTTGATTACGTCTCTAAATGGGTTGAGGTCAAAGCACTTCCGACAAATGATGCCCAAGTCGTGCTTAATTTCCTTCAGAAGAACATCTTCACCAGATTTGGTACTCCTCGAGTCATTATCAGTGATGAAGGCACTCATTTTTGCAATCGCAAGTTCACTAATCTTATGGCCAGATACAATATCAATCATCGGGTAGCTACAGCATATCATCCTCAGACCAATGGCCAAGCTGAAGTGTCTAATCGGGAAATCAAGCGTATTCTAGAAAAGGTGGTGAGTCCTTCAAGAAAGGATTGGTCTTTGAAACTCGATGAAGCCGTCTGGGCTTATCGAACGGCATATAAAACACCTTTGGGAATGTCACCATATCAGCTTGTCTTCGGGAAAGCTTGTCATTTGCCGGCGGAATTGGAGCACAAGGCTTATTGGGCTTTGAAAAAGCTAAATTTCGATCTTACAGCCGCGGGTGAGAAGAGAATGGTGCAACTTCATGAGATGGACGAGTTTCGCTTGCAAGCTTATGAGAACAATAAACTCTACAAAGAAAAAGTGAAGAGATGGCATGATCGGCGTTTAGTTAACAAGGTATTTGTTCCTGGACAACCTGTGTTATTATTTAATTCTCGCCTTCGTCTATTTCCAGGAAAGCTAAAATCGAGATGGTCAGGACCCTTTGTTGTAAAAACCGTGTTTCCGCATGGAGCGGTTGAGATTTTTGAGAAATCACCTGATCAGTCGTTCAAAGTTAATGGTCAGAGATTGAAACCGTACTTTGGTGAGGTATCGAATCGTGGGGCTGAAACCGCGGTTCTTGCAATTATTGAGTAAATCATGGAAGTCACGTCAAGCTATTGACGTTAAAGAAGCCAAAAACTTGTTCGCACTTATTCACGCAAGAGAACGTGGTCAACAAGTAATACAGAGTAAATAAGATTCGTTCCCACAGAGACTCAAATTGTTCGTTATGTTCACTTATGCACCAGCTAATGATTTACACTCACTGCTAAGACAATCACAATTTTGGGTTGATTTAACTAATGATTGATTACCAACTAAGCCAATTACGAGAAAATAACTTAACTTAAACCTTATAATAAACAAACATGGGATTTCAACTTCAATTACTACTTCATCTAGAATCTTATGCCCTTTAGCCTAGCATGTGACCGAGTTGATTACTGATTAGATGCACTAAACTGATACATACCAACTTTCGTTGTGCATATACCATCCTACTGATCATCCACAATTGATAGAAGTCAAATAGTCACCAAATATGTGTAGTCCCTATATGTCTATAGCAATTGAACACATACCGGTTGAAAATCAAGCACCCATTAAACCACATAGTCGATGTAAGACGGTTAGAATCACATCACAAATTAATACATGTTCTTCACATGCAAAAACCTATGCTAGCATGAATTGTTCTAAACCTTAGATCCACTTTCGCATTCACTAGGATTAAACAAGCAATTACAAGTGTTCGCGACGCACTTATAACGAATAAGCATAAACATACTAGGCAATCAATACATACAATCACACACCAAGGCATAAAAACACTCAATAACTAGAATCCATAGCAAAATCCATTAAAACCCCATGATAACGAATTAGCCCATAATTGACCTAATTGTCATCATGGGTTCTATGGAAAACATAATTCTAAAATCAACAAGTAAAAATACAGAAGAAGAATAAAGTTTAGAATTGAACTCCCACAATAGAAGAATACAAAGGTTTCAAGAATAATCCTTGCTTGTCACTAGCTTGGAAGAATTCCTTCTCCTCCTCTCTCCTCTGTATAAAACTAGGTTATAATATGAACGTATGTATCTGTTTTATTACAAGGGTAGAACGTTTATACATAAAAAACGTATCTCCCTCTTGCCTAATAAAAATATTTAATATTCTATTACAATTAGAATTTAATTAAGGTGCTAAAACCTGCCCGGAATATAATTAGAACTCGAAAAGGGCAAAACAGGAATTTCCCAGCCATGCTTCACAAAGTCTGCCTGCGCGAATTAACTCAGTACTTTACTTGCACGTGATTCCTATCCCAGGTTGTAGAAAATCTCTCAAGCTTCGCGTGGGCAGTAAGATCGCTAAAAACGGACTTACAGAACTCCAGATATGGCCAAAACAGTATAAGCTGCGCAGCCTTCCCAGAAAATCCGAATTTTAATCATTTAATTCCCAAAAAATTGTAGAAGCATCCACCTTAATCAACATTCTCGTAAACCTGCACAACTAAGCAAAACACATCAAAACTACAAGAAACTTGAGTCCAAGACAATCAATTTAAGCCGATTTAGAATGTTCCAAGTGGATATAAATCCACTTATCACACCCCCAAACTTAAACCGATGCTTGTCCTCAAGCATTAACAATTACAACTAACTAACTAGTACCACTTCCGTAGGTGATCACGGTTGCATTTGGCATATGCAACAAGCCCTTTAAACCCCTAGGCAGCCCTAGTGGACGAGTAAGGTCTCGTGAGGGCCTATAGCGAATGTACCCACAAAATCCATTTAACCTAATGCAATGCAATGCATGAATGCAACTATTATGAAAAAAATGCAAGATCCCCTTCAAACTCACCAAAACCAACTAACAAGCAAATATCTCAAAGAATGTAACAAATCCAAGCAGAGCTCGACTAAATCCCCGTATACTAACAAATACATGAACAGAAACGTGCGTGTGTGCGATGCTCATCAGAAATACCCCCAGAACTAGGTCAAAAATCATACATGCTTTCCGTCAAGACAATCACAGGTTTATAACTAGAATAGACTGTAGACACTCCATAGCCTAGGAACACCTCCACCCTTATCCAAGGTAGACAGAAACTCATGCTTTATTACTATACTACGACACTACATATACAATACGCATGCTTATTTAACCGTGCAATGAATGAGACCCCAAAAGGCTTATACAATAATACCCATGTAGCGAGTGTTAGGTCAGCAGGATCCCAGACTATAAAGCCTTAGGTCACTAGGACTAAGTCCCCTCAGACTTAATTACTCGAGTATTAAAGAGCTCACTCTGGTTAATTATGCATTAACAAACAATACTAGACTCTTTTTTTTTTCTTTTTTTTTTCTTTTTTTTTTCTTTTATATTTTTTTTCTTTTTTTGTTTTTTTTTTTAAGGTTTTAATCTGGAATGAGCCTTTCTCATTTCCAACCCTAGACTACTCACATAAATATGAGCTGGCTACTAGCCATTTGACACCTAGCCATTATTGACAAATATTAACAACTAGCATGAAAATTCCTGGTTTCCCCCAAACTTAGACTTTAATGTCCCTACGCTATAAAGGGAATAACGAAAATTCTAAATATAAACAAGTGATTAAATCTCAAAACATCCCACAGGCATGACCCTAACCTAGCCCAACAGCACCCCAATGAGACTGTGTAATAAATTTTGTTCCCGTAACATGCAAGTCAATTTCATAGAAACTATAAATCAGCCCTCTACTCATCATCATCACACCCAAATCAACATCCCCCTATCAATCAGAATCAGCTCGTCCTAAGGGATCATGAAATATGCATGCCATGAAAATGCAACTAAATGAAAAACTCACATGGTATACGAAAATAAAACAAAATGTCCTATATGAAACAAACGTAGATAATACAAACATAACAATCATGCATGAACTATCACTACTATGCAAACATGATATCCTATATGAACACAAAATACAACAATATATATACAACTACTAATCCCTCATACCACCCCCAAACTTAACATATTCAATGCCCTCATTGAATGGAAAGTAATACAAGGGATAGCAGAAAACATACCTACTCGTCCTCCTCTTCGGAGGAATCATAATCTGGCGGTGGATACTGCGTACGAGCTCCATAGACTGGCCACCTCGCCTGAATACCTGCATCTGTCAAAGCTGTAGCCATATCTTGAGCATACTCCCTGTTACAAGCATGTATAGCATCCATCCGCCTATACAAATGCCTAAAGTGGTCCTCCAAAACTCTCGGTACTTCCAAACCCTGTGGCTGAGCGCCCGCTCCATTACCACTAGCATCAACATCATCAACAATATAACCAAGTCCCCTCGGATCTGGAACCCCACCTTGCCAGTCAGGCATTCGATCAATAGACACATCAGTAATGGAAGGCAAAGGTGACTGCAACTCCTCATCCGCACCCCAGATAACACCACTTTCCTTACATAAACCAGCTATAACAGAAGCATGGGGCATCGATGATAGCGTATGAGACTTTAAAAACCGTATAATATTCTGATGAACAATATAGGCTACATCAATGTACTTCCCCTTTAGCATGCCCCACAAAAGAATCAATCTATCAACTGTGACCTCACCTATATGAGAAGTAGGCATAATATTCGCACAAAGGAATGCATACCATGCACGTGCAAATTTATTCATAGCAGAAGACAGAAAATTAACTGGCGCATTGGTTCCCACTTTATACTTCCAAACCGTACCAGGAACACGTAATTCACGAACAATTGCCTCCAAATCCACATCCTTACTAGTCTTCCTTGCCCAATCTTCATCCCCCACAAGCTTTGGTGGTTGTCCCAAAATTTTACGAATAGCATCAACACTATACTCCACCTGTTTACCTCGAACCACACACACCTCATCCGGCTCACCCTTAGCATTAGCATAAAACTCCCTAACAACATTCACCGGAACTGGAGCAGGTGCCTTACAAATCTCTCCCCAACGTAACTTACTAATCACATCAACCAACCCATAATGACGAGTTGGTAAAAACCCCCTTTCTTTCGCCACCGACTTAGTCAACAACCTATTATACTCAACCTCCGCATCCGGAGAAGAAAATCTCTCCACCCTAATAGCACCACCCCTCATTCGCTTAGGCGCCATAATAATCAAAACCCCACTCAACAATAGCACCACCAAAAACCCCCAAGCAAAATCCCACCAAAAACCACCAAACCAAATCACACCACAAATACCCACGTAACAAGAATAATACAAAAACCCCAATTTACAAGAACACAAATTCGTAGTAAAATAAAATAGAGAAAAGAATTCCCACTACGAATCAAAGAGGTGAACTTGTACTAATTTTCCCCCAAACTTGAATTTTTAAGAGATGTAGAGGAGAAAGATAATGAATTGGGTGTGTATGTATGGGTATATATAGGCCATGGAGTGATAGGATGAATATAAGAATTTTAATGTGAAAAGGAAAAAATTTGGGTGGAATTTGGAATTTGATATAGGATAGAAAAAATATTTAGTGGATGAAAGGAAAAGATTTAGAAAAGAAATAGGAATTGGAATTTTTTTAGGAGAGATGAGGGGTTTTTGGAATTAAAATAGGAAAAGATTTAGGGAGGAGATGGGGTTATAAAAAGAAATTGGGGAGAAAGAATTTATTTATAATATACATAACATACAACTCACGGCTGAACAACACAAATCTGTGAGAATTTTTTTTTTTTTTTTTTCTGTTACACGCGCAAACTGCCGCGTGGGGGGGCAAACAGCTCCAATTCCAGACACGCCATTGCAGATTGCGCCTCCGGGCCGCAATTTGCTTTCCTTACAGAAACGCAACCGCAGGTTGCGTTACAGCCCCGCAACCTGCCTCCTTAGCAGTAACGCAGACGCTAGTTGCGTTACTGCGCAACTAGCGTCACGAAATTTTTCAAAACCATAGACTATGGCCAACAGCTCCTTTTCAGTGGTAGTGTAGTTCAACTGAGCATCATTAAGAGTCTTGCTTGCATAATAGATCACATGAAACACTTTGTCTTTCTTTTGACCGAGAACAGCCCCCACTGCATAATCGCTAGCATCGCACATCATAGCGAAAGGTTCACTCCAATCGGGAGCAATAATCACTGGTGCTGAAACCAATTTCTTTTTCAGAGTCTCGAAAGCGGTCAAACATTCTTCATCAAATTTAAAAGGAACATCCTTTTCCAAGAGCTTACACAACGGTTTGGAGATTTTTGAGAAGTCTTTGATAAAACGCCTGTAGAAACCTGCATGACCAAGGAAACTACGAATCCCTCTCACTGAAATAGGTGGTGGAAGATTTTCAATTGTCTCTATTTTTGCCCTGTCCACCTCTAGACCTCTCCGTGACACCTTGTGCCCAAGAATAGTTCCCTCCTGAACCATGAAGTGGCATTTCTCCCAGTTAAGCACTAGATTAGTCTCCACACATCTTTTCAGAACCGCACCCAGATTATTCAAACATTCATCGAAAGAGAGACCGATTACAGAAAAGTCATCCATGAAAACTTCTACGGTCTTACCAATCATGTCTGAAAAGATAGCCATCATACACCTCTGAAAAGTAGCAGGTGCACCACACAAACCAAAAGAAACTCGCCGAAAAGCAAATGTACCAAATGGACATGTGAAAGTCGTCTTCTCCTGATCTTCAGGAGCAATACAGATTTGATTATACCCAGAATATCCATCCAATAGGCAATAGTACTCCTGACCTGCAAGTCTGTCCAGCATCTGATCAATAAAGGGCAAAGGAAAATGATCCTTCCTAGTAGCCTTGTTCAATTTCCGGTAGTCCATACAGATTCTCCAACCAGTGACTGTGCGAGTAGAGATAAGTTCATTCTTCTCATTGGTGATTACCGTCATGCCACCTTTCTTCGGCACACATTGAACTGGGCTTACCCATGAACTATCAGAAATGGGATAGATGATCCCTGCATCCAGCCATTTGATGATTTCTTTCTTCACAACTTCTTTCATGATTGGATTTAGACGTCTCTGATTTTCCACTGTTGGTTTACTCCCTTCTTCTAAAGGAATTTTATGTTGACAGTAAGCTGGACTAATTCCCTTGATGTCTGCTATGGTCCATCCAATAGCTGATTTGAATTCTCTAAGAACTCTCAAGAGCTTGTCTTCCTCAGAATCTGACAAGTTAGCAGCAATAATCACAGGTAAAGTAGATGACTCACCAAGAGAAGCATACCTTAAGTGATCAGGTAATGGTTTGAGCTCTAGAGTTGGAGCTTCTTCAATGGATGGTTTCAACCGCTGATGTGACCCCTTCAATTCAGATAGACCTAACGATTCCACTGGTCTCTCGAATTTCCTTTGCCATGGAGTAGCATCAAGAAGTAGCAGTTGCTCATCTATCTCATCTTCTTCCAATAAAGAATCACTAATCAGTGCTTTTTCCAATGTGTCATTCAAGAGCAGATGCTCAATTTTTGATTGCACTGCTGACTCCACCAAATCTATCTTCAAACATTGCTCTTCTTCAGTTGGAAACTTCATAGCCTTGAAAACATTGAAGGTGACATTTTGGTCATGCACCCTCATCGTAAGTTCCCCTTTTTGCACGTCGATCAAGGTTTGCCCCGTGGCCAAGAATGGTCTCCCAAGAATGATAGGGATTTTCTTGTCTTCTTCAAAATCAAGTATGACGAAATCCGCTGGAAAGATGAGTTTGTCCACTTTTACCAGAACATCTTCTACAATTCCTCGAGGGTAAGTAACTGAGCGATCAGCTAACTGGAGTGACATGTTGGTAGGCTTAGGCTCCGGAAGACCAAGTTGCAAGAAAACCGAATAGGGCATGAGGTTGATGCTTGCCCCTAAATCACACAAACACTTGTCAAACGACAAATTTCCAATGATGCACGGTATGGTAAAACTCCCCGGATCCTTCAGCTTAGGTGGCAACTTTTGTTGCAAGACAGCACTGCACTCCTCCGTCAAAGCGACGGTCTCTAACTCCTCGAGCTTCAATTTCCTCGAAAGTATGCCCTTCATGAACTTGGCATAACTTGGCATTTGTTCAAGCGCTTCAGCAAATGGTAGATTTATGTGCAACTTTTTGAACACTTCCAAGAACTTTGCAAATTGCTTATCAAACTTCTGCTTCTGAAGCCTTTTAGGGAATGGCGGAGGCGGATAAACTTCTTTGCTAGCTTCCGTAATTTTTGAACCTGTTTTCCCATCTGACTTCTCCTTTTCTTCCTCACCTGATGCCTTCTGAATGACCGGGAGATCTGAATTAGAAGACCGGATAGACCCCTCAGACGCGCCCGCGTCCACATCACTGTTCACAGCATTTTCAAGTTCTTCATTTAACTGCTGGTTGACTCCCAGATCACCTGTAACCTTTCCAGAACGTAACGTAACAGCATGAATCTGTTCCTTGACCTCCTTTTTACCCGGATTAGCTTCCGTGTCACTAGGTAATTGCCCTTGAGGTCTGTTCAAAAGAGCATTGGCCAGTTGGCCCATTTGAGTTTCAAGAGTTTTGAGAGATGCTGCTTGACTCTTGTACATCATTCGCAATTCTTCCATTTCTGACTTCTCATTAGATTGCACATGACTTCCAGGTTGCTGTTGATGAAATCCAGGTGGATTGTATGGTGGCCTTTGGGCATAGGGTTGTTGATAACCCGAATTGTTGAACTGCCTTGAACTATACTGCTGACTCTGAGATGGTTGTTGCACAGCATTCTGATTGTTGCTCCAACTGAAGTTAGGATGATTCCTATTGTTGGGATGATATGTATTGGGAGCAGGTTGTGACGGCCTCTGATAATTGCTGACAAACTGTGCCGACTCACTAGAAATTGCACATTGATTAGTGTCATGAGCCCCCGCACACAATTCACAGACCATGGCGACTTGTTGAACCCCCACCTTAGCCAATGAGTCCACTTTCATGGTTAGAGCCTGTAGCTGAGCTGCTATAGCTGTTGTGGCATCCATTTCAAGTACACCTGCAACCTTACCTTGTGGAATACGCTGTGTCGGATTCTGATACTCATTTGCAGCCATCATTTCAATCAAGTCATAGGCCTCTTCATAGCTTTTGGCCCACAGAGCTCCTCCAGATGCTGCATCAAGCATTGCTCGAGAATGACTTAAACCATTGTAGAAGCTATTGATGACCATCCAATTTGGCATCCCATGATGGGGACATTTCCGGAGCATCTCCTTGTACCTTTCCCAAGCTTCACACAGTGATTCACCAGAATGCTGACTAAATTGTGTAAGAGCATTCCTCATGGCAGCAGTCTTTGCCATAGGAAAGAATTTAGTCAAGAACTTTTGTGCCAGATCTTCCCATGTAGTGATGGAACCTGCTGGAAGTGAATGCAACCAGCTTTTTGCTTTGTCTCTCAAAGAGAAGGGAAACAACCTTAGCTTGATAGCGTCCTCAGAAACTCCGTTGGTTTTGAACGTGTCACAGATCTCAATGAAGTCCCTGATATGCATGTTGGGATCCTCAACAGATGAACCCCCAAACTGGACTGAGTTCTGGACCATTTGGATTGTGCCCGGCTTGATCTCGAAATTATTTGCAGCAATAGCCGGCCGCACAATACTCGACTGAATATCATTAATCTTGGGCTGAGAATAATCCTTTAGCGCCTTGTTATCTGCCATTTCTCCAGTAACTTCCAACTCTTCTTCAATTTCCTCCACTAATTCCTCTTCGTGCTTCCTTTCTTCCAGATTTTCTTTACGAGCCTGAGATCGAGTAAGCATACACGCTCAAGATAGTACCTGAGAAACCACAAAGTAAATGAGTGAGAAAACGTCTGAGTCAGTGAATTTAATCCAAATTGATGACAAGATCTTAAACTAAACAAACAATGAACCGAGTCCCCGGCAGCGGCGCCAAAAACTTGTTCGCACTTATTCACGCAAGAGAACGTGGTCAACAAGTAATACAGAGTAAATAAGATTCGTTCCCACAGAGACTCAAATTGTTCGTTATGTTCACTTATGCACCAGCTAATGATTTACACTCACTGCTAAGACAATCATAATTTTGGGTTGATTTAACTAATGATTGATTACCAACTAAGCCAATTACGAGAAAATAACTTAACTTAAACCTTATAATAAACAAACATGGGATTTCAACTTCAATTACTACTTCATCTAGAATCTTATGCCCTTTAGCCTAGCATGTGACCGAGTTGATTACTGATTAGATGCACTAAACTGATACATACCAACTTTCGTTGTGCATATACCATCCTACTGATCATCCACAATTGATAGAAGTCAAATAGTCACCAAATATGTGTAGTCCCTATATGTCTATAGCAATTGAACACATACCGGTTGAAAATCAAGCACCCATTAAACCACATAGTCGATGCAAGACGGTTAGAATCACATCACAAATTAATACATGTTCTTCACATGCAAAAACCTATGCTAGCATGAATTGTTCTAAACCCTAGATCCACTTTCGCATTCACTAGGATTAAACAAGCAATTACAAGTGTTCGCGACGCACTTATAACGAATAAGCATAAACATACTAGGCAATCAATACATACAATCACACACCAAGGCATAAAAACACTCAATAACTAGAATCCATAGCAAAATCCATTAAAACCCCATGATAACGAATTAGCCCATAATTGACCTAATTGTCATCATGGGTTCTATGGAAAACATAATTCTAAAATCAACAAGTAAAAATAAAGAAGAAGAATAAAGTTTAGAATTGAACTCCCACAATAGAAGAATACAAAGGTTTCAAGAATAATCCTTGCTTGTCACTAGCTTGGAAGAATTCCTTCTCCTCCTCTCTCCTCTGTATAAAACTAGGTTATAATATGAACGTATGTATCTGTTTTATTACAAGGGTAGAACGTTTATACATAAAAAACGTTTCTCCCTCTTGCCTAATAAAAATATTTAATATTCTATTACAATTAGAATTTAATTAAGGTGCTAAAACCTGCCCGGAATATAATTAGAACTCGAAAAGGGCAAAACAGGAATTTCCCAGCCATGCTTCACAAAGTCTGCCTGCGCGAATTAACTCAGTACTTTACTTGCACGTGATTCCTATCCCAGGTTGTAGAAAATCTCTCAAGCTTCGCGTGGGCAGTAAGATCGCTAAAAACGGACTTACAGAACTCCAGATATGGCCAAAACAGTATAAGCTGCGCAGCCTTCCCAGAAAATCCGAATTTTAATCATTTAATTCCCAAAAAATTGTAGAAGCATCCACCTTAATCAACATTCTCGTAAACCTGCACAACTAAGCAAAACACATCAAAACTACAAGAAACTTGAGTCCAAGACAATCAATTTAAGCCGATTTAGAATGTTCCAAGTGGATATAAATCCACTTATCATAGAGGAACGTTAATCACCTATCAATTAAGATTCTATGAGATGTTATAAAACTAGCACCAAGTGGTAATAAGAGCAAAAAAGAGAACACCTGTCTATACGACTTTAAAACTCATAAATAGTTATAAACATAATATATAAATACGTGAGGATTCTATTGAGTTTCCTTTGTTGATAATGACTGCTCAGAGCGGAAAAAATATAACAAGGAATATATAAGAACAATCCTCGTTATATGATGAAATACTCCATATTAGAGAGCATCAGACTTTTAAAAAAAGTACAGCCCAAGAGTACTACTCGATACTTAATATAGTGAAATATTAAGCTTGACTTATGCAACTTCCCTTGGTTTAGAGCAGTCTGTGCTAGTATACCTTGACCTGCAAACCCAAACTGTATCATTATCACTCCCACATATGCCTTTAATCGCTTCATCTGTTCCTGTAACCTCGCCATTGTACTCTATCTACTTCACCAAAGAGCTAAATGTTAGACTTTTAATTTAACGTAGCCCGGTAATATTAAGCTAAGCCTGCTCTTGCTTGTTTATATAGGCTGCAGTACATGTATAATTTTTATATACGAATCTGCATATTTGTTTAAATTATACTAAGTATCTCACTACTGTTGACTTATGCAACTTGGGAGTTACTCAAGCTTGACTTGACAGGGACCATATCTAAAGAAGGAGAATCACAACTCTGGAGACTATCAAGTAGATAGTAAATTAAGAACAGCTGACTAAGTTATCAGACGACAATTAGTTACTATTTTGGTACCGAAGACAACAAATTTCACCAATTTTTTTAATGTAAACTAGGTGATTTCACTATTTACCTCAACCTTTCGGCCCTTCTTCGTCGTTCACCGCCATCTCAATCTTCCTAGTACCGTCCAACACCAAACCACCCCGCCTCGCAACCATCTACTCCACCAACCTTCACCACCGAACTCCCTTAACCCCATCTCCTCTACAGCCTCTACAGCCGCCTTCATCCTCCGCCCGCAAACCAGTCACAACTCCGACCAACACCAAACTCTCCGAAAATTTAAATCCAATCTCTACAGCCCCCAACATACAACCCTATTAACCCAGAAATTTCAAAATGGTTCATATATCTCCAAAAACCGAACAAAGCCGAATCTTACCCAGAAAATTTTCATCTCAAAATTGATTGATTTATATATGTATAGATAGAGCTCAATTTATAGAACATATTCATATATAAATCACTAATTTTGGATGGATAGATTAAGAAATGTAAATTTTAGAAGGTTATATGTATATGTATATGTGTGTAATGAGAGAGAGAGAGCAGCTAGATGAGAGAGACGAGGAATGTGGAGTTGGGGGGAGGGGGGCGGTAGAGTGATGTGATAAAGGGTAGGAACGGTTAGGATTTAATCCCTATTTGCATGAACGATTCAGATTGTTTAAGTCTTACATGTCATCAATCCAAACCATTTTCTTTCAACAAATTGCAGCATGACAAGTGTCTCTCAATTATAAATCAGCAAAATATGTATAAATATGTGTATTGTTAATCAAATATCTATATTTTGTACATTAAAAATAAAATATTTAAATTATTCAATCAATATTCAAATAAATTTATAAAATGTATTCGATCTAATACAAATAAATAACAATAAAAATTGAAACAAATAATAATTATTTAATAATGATATTCTAATATTTTATAATAGCACCTATTTAAAATAAAAATATAAATAACTAAAACATTCAAAAATAATATTTAAAAAAATTTATAATAGAAATTCATTATAAAATAGTAGACCACTACTATAAATTTATAATATAATTTAAATAAATAGATTCATCATTCGGGACAAGACTAGTTTAAAGGAAGGTCGACTTTGACCGATTTGACCGTTACCAAACCAAACCAAATAAATATAGGAAATTTTTTAAAAAATTACCACATCACTAAAATCGTTATATCTTGACACCCGTGCGATTGGAACGTCGAAAAAATAATTTAAAAATAGATTCATCATTCGGGACAAGACTAGTTAAAAGGAAGGTCGACTTTGACCGGTATGACCGTTATAAAACCCAACCAAAAAAATATAGGAAATTTTTTAAAAAATTATCACATCACTAAAATCGTTATATCCTGACACCCGTGCGATTGGAACGTCGAAAAAATAATTTAAAAAAATAGATTCATCATTCGGGACAAGACTAGTTAAAAGGAAGGTCGACTTTGACCGGTTTGACCGTTATAAAACCCAACCAAAAAAATATAGGAAATTTTTTAAAAAATTACCACATCAATAAAATCGTTATACTCCCCAAGTTTCAGAAAATAAAAAATTAATTTGATTGGAGATCTTAGTAGATCACTACTATTTTCAATATGGCTCGTAACTAGTGCTTTGTTACGGATTATTGTTTCTATTTTTTAAAAAATATTTTTGAACGATCCAACCGTACGGATGTCAATATATATTTTATATAATGATATTCCCCAAGTTTCAGAAAATAAAAAATTAATTTGATTGGAGATCTTAGTAGATCACTACTATTTTCAATATGACTCGTAACTAGTGCTTTGTTACGGATTATTGTTTCTATTTTTTATAAAATATTTTTGAACGATCCAACCGTACGGATGTCAATATATATCTAATATAATGATATTCCCCAAGTTTCAGAAAATAAAAAATTAATTTGATTGGATATCTTAGTAGATCACTACTATTTTCAATATGACTCGTAACTAGTGCTTTGTTACGGATTATTGTTTCTATTTTTTAAAAAATATTTTTGAACGATCCAACCGTACGAATGTCAATATATATCTAATATAATGATATTCCCCAAGTTTCAGAAAATAAAAAATTAATTTGATTGGAGATCTTAGTAGATCACTACTATTTTCAATATGACTCGTAACTAGTGCATTGTTACGGATTATTGTTTTTATTTTTTAAAAAATATTTTTGAACGATCCAACCGTACGGATATCAATATATATCTAATATAATGATATTACCCAAGTTTCAGAAAATAAAAAATTAATTTGATTGGAGATCTTAGTAGATCACTACTATTTTCAATATGACTCGTAACTAGTGCTTTGTTACGGATTATTGTTTCTATTTTTTATAAAATATTTTTGAACGATCCAACCGTACCGATGTCAATATATATCTAATATAATGATATTCCCCAAGTTTCAGAAAATAAAAAATTAATTTGATTGGATATCTTAGTAGATCACTACTATTTTCAATATGACTCGTAACTAGTGCTTTGTTACGGATTATTGTTTCTATTTTTTAAAAAATATTTTTGAACGATCCAACCGTACCGATGTCAATATATATCTAATATAATGATATTCCCCAAGTTTCAGAAAATAAAAAATTAATTTGATTGGATATCTTAGTAGATCACTACTATTTTCAATATGACTCGTAACTAGTGCTTTGTTACGGATTATTGTTTCTATTTTTTAAAAAATATTTTTGAACGATCCAACCGTACGGATGTCAATATATATCTAATATAATGATATTCCCCAAGTTTCAGAAAATAAAAAATTAATTTGATTGGATATCTTAGTAGATCACTACTATTTTCAATATGACTCGTAACTAGTGCTTTGTTACGGATTATTGTTTCTATTTTTTAAAAAATATTTTTGAACGATCCAACCGTACGGATGTCAATATATATCTAATATAATGATATTCCCCAAGTTTCAGAAAATAAAAAATTAATTTGATTGGAGATCTTAGTAGATCATTACTATTTTCAATATGACTCGTAACTAGTGCTTTGTTACGGATTATTGTTTCTTTTTTTTAAAAAATAAATAAATATCTAATGCAACACTTCAAACAGCAAATGCAGCACTACTGATACCTAATGCAACACTTCTGCCACGTCAGCAAATGCCACATCAGCATTAGTGGGTCCCACTTCTGCCACGTCAGCAATTGTGGGTCCCACAATTGCCACGTCAGCATGATGGGCCTCCTTCCACGTCACCCTTGTGGGTCCCACACTGCCACATCAGCAGTGGTGGGTACCACATCTGCCACATCATATTTTTTTTAAAAAAGTATAAATTTATCTAATGTAACACTTCAAACAACAAATGCAACACTACAGGTATCTAATGCAACGCTTCTGCCACGTCATCAAATTCCACGTAAGCAAACGTGGGCCCCACTTCTGCCACGTCAACAATTGTGGGTCCCACAATTGCCACGTCATCATGATGGGCCTCCTGCCACGTCACCCTTGTGGGTCCCACATCTGCCACGTCATATTTTTTTAAAAAAATATGAATATACCTAATGCAACACTTCAAAGAGCAAACGCAACACTACTGGTATCTAATGCAACGTTTTTTGCCACGTCAGCAAATGCCACGTCAGCAAAGGTGGGCCCCACTTTTACCACGTCAGCAAATGTGGGTCCCACATGTGCCACGTCAGCAAATGCCACGTCAGCATATGTGGGTCCCACTCCTGCCACGTCATCATTTATAAAAATAAAAAATTATCTAACGCAACGCCATCAGTTAGTGTTGCATAATGTGAAACACTGTGGGTAATACGCAACGCTAATCTATATCTAACGCAACACCAATTCAGCTCAGTTGCAAAAGACCCAAAACTTCTATCTAACGAAACGCTTTCTGTGCAACGCTTTGTAAAAAGGGTTGCGTATGCTCACTTATGGCGTAGTGAATGTTGGATCTTTCGTACATCTCACTTAATCATTTATAGCCTCGTTCTTTGCAGCAATATGTTGTCTTGATAATTCTTAAAAAGTTTTATGTTTTAGTGGACTCGAGATTCCTCTTTTAATCTAGCCAAAATGGGTGGCCAAAGTAGTACCCCTAGAGTTGACTTTTCTGAGATTTACTATTCCGTGACTCGTACTTCAACACTTTGAATAAATCACTGGAAACGTATTTAATTACGAAACCACTTCTAAAATCATATTTCGTATTTGTAATATTTATCATAAAATTTCCAATTCCAAGCCACGGGTCTAGATAGGTGAAATGTATTTTCGAAGTTCAGTCAACTACGAATCTTTACTATTCACACCTCTTTCACTAAAACGTTCATAACTCGGTAACCGTTAACTCAAATGACGCAACATTTTCGCGTACATGATCTAGAGAATGTCTAGAAGGTAGATAACTCAAAATTTGACTTAGATCAGAAGATTAATTTTTCGTATTTTTGCCAAAACAGGGCAGTAGCAATTGGACAAATAGTGCTTCCTCCGAAAAGGGCTTCTTCGTATTTAACCTCGATTCGAACATTTTTATAAAATCGAAAAATGATCCGTTTGACATGTGGTTTTCTTTAACACCTTCTTTATGACCTCTAATATTTAATTATCAAGATTCTCCACTGAATTAACAACATTATAGGGGTTCAATATCAGTTACAAACTTCCGATTACTGTATCGAACCACTTTTACGAATTAAACCATAACTCCTAAACCGTAAGTCCGTTTCAGATGATCTTTATATAAAAACGAAGCTTATAACATAATCTATCCAAAAATGGCATAATATGAATCTAGAGATTGAGTTCATGCTAATCTCAAACACGGTTTCTTAAGGTTAACAACAATCGGGCATTACGACGGCTATAACTCGGACATTCCAAAAATCGAATCAATCCAACCAAGCCACACCGGGCATCTAAACAATTTATCATCATATAACTCATCTCATAAGTCCAATAGCTACTGATTTTACTATCAAGATCATCATGCTTCTTAAATCACATAACTAACTACATTATCATGCTTATAATCATCATCAATATCATACTAATCTAAACCCAATCAAGACAATCATAAATCTTAAATTACAAGCTTGGGTTTTGGTGAGATATACCTTCCATGATGTGTGTAAGACCTTGCTAATCCTTGTATAGTCCATGAACATCCTTAACCAGGCTTAGATCATCCAAAAAATCAAGATCCAAGAATTTGTTCTTGAAATCACTATTCACCCTCATCTTCAAGGATTTATTTGAAAATGGAAAAAGTGGTGTTTGAGGCTAAGATTTCTAGGGTATCATTTTATTGAAATATAAGATCTACCATAAAAGTTTCAAGATCAAACAATGGTTGGAAGGTGGATTTTTGTTCTTGAATTTCAAGAGAAGTCGAATGGGGTATAATGGTGGAGTTCTTGATATTTTTTTGTGTTGGTTTCTTTAATAATGCATAAAATGGATGAGCCTAGGATATTATCTCATCTTGGTTGAATTATTAAAGGGATGATGTGACAAGGCTGTCGCGTGCCTATCAAATAATAATATCTAACAAATCCTTCTAACTATGTAGTAGGGTAAGTCAGAGTCGATCCCACAGAGACAAACGTGTCAATCACCAGTTGTTCTCGATTCAATTCAGCCAAGCAAGTAACACAATAAAATATCAAAGATTATTAAACTAATTTTATACTAATGCAATTACTCAATTAACTAAAACTTCCAGAATTAAGTATCCCCACTAACATGAATTAATGCAATCGTGAATTCCCTCCCCAATCAATCGTATAATACTCAACAGGAAAGGTGCGCCCTATAAATTACCAATAACCTCTCTCGAGTATTAATGGCTTCTCTAAAATACAATCAAGCCTATTCTCATGGTATCATGCAATTTAGAGACATTAATCACAGCACCCTAACTTCCTAACAATCCGTTCTACCTATTCTCATGGAGAAGTTCATGTCCTCATTGGATAAATCACAACCATCTAAATCCAACTCTCGTTGATAAATAGACAATGGTTCAAACAATAAACATAATCACGTCTGATTTGTAATTGCTAATTAAAACAACTCAATAAGCAAGAGCAATTAAACAATCAAATTGGGGGAATTGGGAAAATCACACATCAATCATAACTAGGGTTCTACTTTGTTAACTCGAATAACTTGTAGAAGGGGGGGTTGAATACAAGTTATATAATCGTGTCTGATTTTTGCTTGATTATATGAACAAGAATAAACGAATGAATCAAACTCTTGTTTGTATTAATAAGATCAAATACAAACTCTACCAAAGGTGTACAATACCTTTAGCAGCTGCTGACAATACAAATCTCTCTCTGTTTGTTTCGAACTCTCGAATACAAACCTTATACAGAGCTACGCACATTCACTTGTTCGACTCACACTCTTTACACTGATATTGAGAGAGTATTTATAATGCTACCTATCAATTAATAACAGAAAGATATAATCTATATATGACAATGTTCTGCCTTCTAGTCGATAGTTTCCTTTAATAGAAAAACTCTTTCCTTCATAATATCTTCTTGCTTGTTCTTCAAACAACGATCCTGTTTTATAGAACTTACCAGTTTCTGTAGCATCCATAATGACATCATCAGTAACACGACTGATATCAGGATCTGTACACTGCATCAGTATCTGATCAACCATCAGTATTGGACCGTCATCAGGATTTGCTCTCTGTTCCTGACATGTAGTCTCCGATACACTGTTCATTCCTGACTAAACTATACAGACAACTGTCTTACACATAAATCCTATATACAGTGCTAAATCCTTTATATGATCAGGATTACAAGAAGTATAATGTGTAAATTCTATTCTTAACATCACAACTTATGAATTATTCCTAACAATCTCCCCCTATTTATGCTTTAAAATCTGAAGCATAAATCTAAGTTGTGGATGTCAAAACATATAACAATACAACCAGAATAGAATTTATGAATGTAGAATTATGAAGTTTAAGTACCTCCTTCTCAGATGTAGACGTTTATCTAGTACTTAGAAGAAAGAATTTTAACTATTAATGCTGCTCTTCCTTTACTACTTCCTAGCTGAGATTCACCACTGTCACTCCTGGTTCTTCTTTTTACTACCCTTTGTCTGATCTTTTTGAAAGAGTTTGTCCTAAAATCCAATCATGCATGATGATTTAGGAAGAACTTTCTTGTACTCTTATTTGATTTCATTAACATTAATAAAAGACTTATTTGTTTTTATTTCGGGCTTTATCTATTTAAAGTGTCTTAAATAAGATGTTCCATAGTTTAGAGTAAAGCTTCTAGAATTATAATGAGATTATAATAGTGAGATCTAGAAGATGATAACTCTAGACTTAAACAGTTCCTGATCATAGGATAACTAATCGGAAGTTAGTGAATCCGCAAAGATTGGTACATACTATGCTTGCTCCTTTAAGGAGGATGTCTGTTCTCATAGGCATTTGTGTGGTGACACTATAGCTAGTATGTAGGTGCTTATTATGGAATAAGTTCACTGAACATGACTCGATAAGTTGAACAACTAATGGAGTTTACTCACGTGTCGATAGTTGTTCACTGAGTGATAGTTGTACAAGTGTCCTTAGACTTGAGATCGTTATAGTAATCTTGTATATAATGAACTATGCTTTGGTTTAGTCCTTAGTCTCAAGGACATCCATTAGGTCTATTCTGGGCATAGGGATTTGTGTATGGAGATAGTTAACGGTCAATAAAGGATCTACCCCTTCCAGTAAAGGAAGAGAATATCCTATGCTATTCTTATGATGCTAGTTCCGGAATCTCTGGCCAGAGTGTATGAAATTGGAAAGAAGTTTCTAATTTGCATTAATATGAACTTTGCATTATGAATAAGAATCATATGATTAAATTTGATAGGCTTGACACGAGTTCCATGCCTTGTATTTAATCGGGATATTGTAGGGTAGAAGGAATTGATTGTACGGTAACTAGCACTGACAGGTTCTTGGTATTCTAAGCAGTGAATTCATATTATCTGGATAGTCGCGATATATTGAGAAGCATCACTCACGATGTAGAATAAATATAATTAATCAGTTAATTATATTTAATGAATTTTAGAATTCATATAAATAATAAATAAAAAGTTTATTATTATTTATTTCTACTACCGGCTTAATATTGAACCTACAGGGTCACACCATAAAAAGATTAATTTATTGATGAAGGTATTTTGAGAGAGCAAGTTGTTTTTAATAATGATTAAAATAGTTTTAATTATTATTTAAACATTTTATAAGATAAAGTGTGGGATTTATATATAATAATATATATGATATATTAATTATATAAAAACCTACTTGAGCCCTATATAAAGAAAGAGATGAGAACATGTTTAGTATGCAAAGTGGTTTTGTGAAAACCTAGTTGCCACCACTCCATCTTCTTCATCTCTCTCTCTCTCTCAAAAGGATTAAAACACCATTTTTATAAAAGCTTGTTTTATAAAAAGCTTCATCGAAGATTATTCTTGGTGGATACCGGTAGAGTGCTTCACACTCTGAGAAGCAACTGCTAGCAACCAATCCTTTAAAGCTTCGATTTTTCAAGGTAAGGTTTCGATTCCTCCGCTATTTCTGTTTTATATGATTTTCTATATGCACGATACATGGTTTTTACGGAATAATTGTTATACCGCGCTTCTGCTCGTCCGTAAATTCCTTCAATGGCATCAGAGCTAGGTTTTTGCATATAGAGATTCATATAAAAATTTCAGATTTTTTTATGCATGTATGGATTTATTATGATTTTTGCAAGATTATTTAGATTTAATTATGAATTAATTCGAAATAGTTTTTGCATGAGATTTTGACCATTGATCTGGGTTCTACAAGTGTTGTAGATCATCTAGGTATTTTTTTCATAATTTTGTGATGTATAGATTATTTGTTATGAATTTTTTAAAATTGTTTTAATTAAAATCATATAATAATCATGCATGTGAATAATATGAAATTAAAATTGCACAAGGACCCCTTCATCACCTGGTAATTTTTTGCTGCTGCCTGATTTGAGAAATCAGGTTCCTGTAATTTTTTTTATTAATTAATTAATTAATTGTTAATTAATTTATTAATATTAAAATGATGATATTAATAATAAAAGTAAGTTACTCCTGCAATTTATTACAGTAGTGAATGGGCACCTGACGTTTGTACAACGGACGACATTTTTTTTGTTTTGGCGTTACATTCTTGATTCTTTACAAAACTGAACGGCTTCTGATCATTCAAGGAAAAAAAAACTGATCTAAATGATGCTGTCGGGCGCGTGGCGCGCCAACATAAAAAGAAGGGGGCGCGCATTTTAGAAATGCGTGTCAGGCACGGTTGCGCATTACTGGAATGCGTTACACAATTAAATAGTTTTAATTGTTGTAACGCGTATCTTGAATGCGTTACAGACTTCTGTCCACATTAAATTTGATTTTTTGGGAGTTTCGTAACTCCGTTTTGAGCGTGCAATATATCGTTGGATTCGTTTTTCCGTGACGGATCTAATAGAATGGTCAAATATTTTTTATATAATATTTTGGAAATATTTATATTCCCGGAAGTGTTTTAAAGCATGTTTTAATTGTTTTAAATTGTTTTTAAATGCTATAATAAATTCATACATCATTATATCAATGTGTGACATGATATTGCTTGCATGCTTACTTATTTATTTATGTTTATATATGAGATATATGCCTATGTTTACCATGCGATGATAGATTTAGGTGAACTTAAATCAAAATAAGGCGTGCTCTAGAAAATCTAGAATAGGAATCGTTTCTTGCCTTAATATTTATATTATGAATACAATCATGAGATTCTTGTGTTTGTGAAACACGTAATTAAATATGAATTTTCAATATTGAGAGAAAGGATGATTCTGTCAAAAACAGATTTTGATCTGTAAGAAATGGGTATTAAGTGACGCCTCTTGACAATGCTCCCCCCGATCTGGGAATCATCCTATTATCTATTATTGATATGAAATATTTTATTGAAGAAAAGAATCTCTTTATAATATGATTATGATTGTTAAATAATATTAGTTAATTAATAATGGCTGATAATTACTTATTTATGAAATAAATAATTAGTTAGCAATTTTATTAATTGATTAAATGAGATTTAATTTATTATAAAATAATTAAGATGTGATCTTAATGTTATTAATTATTTATTTAATTTATGAAATTATATTAAGGGAGAGATTAATTTTCTAAAGAGTTTAGAAATAGAATTAATGATTAAAAGAGTTTTAATTATTAGTTAATAACAAAGAAGATGAGATCTATGTATTATATATGTCAAGTTGTAATCGGCCATAGGCACAAAAAGTTTTGTGTCGGTTATGGTCTTCCAACATGACAGAAAGTATTTCTTGTTTTCGGTGCATTGTCATTTCGTGCTACAGCCGAGGACTTTGTTACCGATCAACATGAAAATACTTGTCTGTTACATTAGATGTGTACAAAATTAGATTTTAGTGGTCGTTACGTGCTACAGCCGTGGGCTATTGGAATCTAATTTAATTGTACAAAATGTTGGATTTGACTTGACTAATAATATTGAGATTTTTCGTGTTTTTGTTATAGATTTAGATTATCTATTAAACTTAAAACATGTTAGACTTATAGGTTTATACGAAAATTTTTCGTGACCTTAAAAAAAAAACCTCTTTTATAAATATCAAGTAGTAATTGGCCAATGACACAACGGGCTTGTGTCGGTCATAGCCTTCCAACATAGTAGAAAGTAGTTCTCATTTTTAAATCATTGTCGTTTCGTGCTACAGCCGAGGGCTTTGATTTCGAAATTAGAAATACTTGTCTATTACATAGAGATGTGTACAATGGATTAGAATCTAATGGTCGTTACGTGCTACAGCCGTGGGCCGTTGGAGACTGATTCAATTGTACGAAATGTTGGGTTAGACTTGACTTAGAATATTGAGTTTGTCGTGCTACAGCCGTGACTCAATTATTTAAGAGGCTAAAGTTTTATTAGGGAATAACATAAGATGTAATTGACAAGAGTTGTCTGCCTACTGAACATCACATGGCGTTTCGTGCCACAGCCGGGGTTGTGTGATGGAATGTAGGATCCCTATTCCCACTAGCATTTTGAATGCTTATTTATTCACTTAAGGGGTTATATAAATTAGATAAACTAGTGGGAGCCACTTATGAATAAAGACCCGATTCATATAGTGTTTTAATAATGAAATTGAATATTTGCTAAGTGTTGTTATGTGTATATCATTTGCAGACTTAATATATATAGATATATACACTAAGTCTTCTGCACAATCACTCCGTAGCATACTAGATGCTCACATATTGACTGATCCCAACTATGCTGACTGGCTTCGAAGCTTGAGAAAAGTTCTCAAGGGCTAAGAAGCTGGGATATGTTGTTTGTTTTCACTGTAACAAGGTGAGGCACTGGAAGAGGAACTGTAAGGTTTACCTTGCAGAACTGAACGTGAAGAAGGCTAGTAAGACTACCGTTTCTGATTCAGATATGTTTATGATTGAAGTAAACATGTCACTAAATCAAACTTCTACTTAGGTATTAGATAATACTTATGGTTCTCACATTTGCAATTCGTTGCGAGGACTAAGGAAAAGTAGAGCTCTTGGGGAAGAGAAGGCGATTCTATGGATGGGCAATGGAGCAAGAGTTGCTGCCATAACTATAGGGTCATTTGATTTACATATGCCTACGGGCAAGACTATTATTTTAAATAACTGTTATTTTGGTTCCCTCGATTGTGAGGAATATTATTTCTATTCCAATGTTAGACTTGGATGGATTTTCATTTATTATTCAGAATATTAAACATCCAATCCTCAGAGATAATGTTCTTTATGGTAGTGGAACTTTAAATAATGGTCTGTATGTATGTGACATAGAATATGTCTTACTTCATATTAAACAAAGAAAAAAAAGGGATGATGAAAATCCTACCTACTTATGGCACTACAGACTTGGTCATATTAGTGAAAATAGACTTCGGACATTACATAAGGGAAGGTTACTGGAACCCTTTGATTTTGAATCATATCCTACATGCATGTCTTGTCTATTGGGTAAAATGACCAAATCTCCATTTAGTGGACATGGAGAGAGCGCTAGAGAGTTGCTGGTATTGGTACACATAGATGTATGTGGACAAATGTCTACGCAAGCCATGGCAGGATTTTAATACTTCGTGACTTTCATAGATAATTGATCTAGATTTAGATATATATATTTGATGAAATACAAATCTGAAGCCTTTGAAAAGTTCAAAGAATACAGTTATGAAGTAGAGAAATAAACCAAACATGGTATTAGAGCTCTTCGATCAGATCGAGGAGATGAATACTTGAGTGGTGTGTTTCTAGATTATCTCAAAGAAAATAGTATAGTCTCCCAGTGGACTCATCCGGACACTCCATAGTTGAGTGGAGTATCTGAAAGGAGAAATTGAACTTTGTTAGACATGGTTCGATCCACGATGAGCTATGCAGATCTTCCAGTATCACTTTAGGGTTATGAATTGGAAACCTCAGCATATTTACTGAATAAGGTGCTTTCCAAATCTGTTCCTCAAACTCCGTATGAGATATGGAAAGAAAGGAAATTGAGTCTTAAACATGTTAAGATTTGGGGATGTCCAGCTTATGTCAAAAAGGTTGACCCTGATAAGCTGGAATCTCGATCCGTAAAATGTAGGTTTGTGGGATATCCTAAAAGAGACTTTAGGGTATTACTTTTACACCGATCATAGGGTGTTTCTCTCCAGACATGCTACCTTCTTAGAAAAAGAGTTTGTCCTTGAAGGGAACAGTGGGAGCAAGATTGAACTTAAAGAAGTTCAAGAAACACAAACTACTACGGTTCAAGAGGAAACTCCTGTTCAAACTAATCAACCTTATGTGGCATACTGTTGACTCTGAGAAATGGCAGAGTGCCATGAAATCCGAAATGGATTCTATGTATGCCAACCAAGTATGGACCTTGGTTGAAGCACCAGAGGATGTGAAGCCTATTGGGTGCAAATGGGTATACAAGAGAAAGATTGGAGTAGATGGCTAGGTGGAGACCTACAAGGCTAGGCTCATGGCAAAATGATTCAGACAAAGGCAAAGGATTGACTTTGATGAAACTTTTTGCATGTAGCCCTACTCAAAACAATTCGGATTTTGCTTGCGATCCATATATGGATTGAAGCAAGCTTCTCGTAGATGGAACATCCATTTTGATGAGACAATCAAAGAGTTTGATTTTATCAAAAACGTAGATGAACCATGTGTTTACAAGAAGGTTAGTGGGAGCGCGGTAACATTTTTTGTGTTGTATGTGGATGACATACTTCTTATAGGAAATGATATACCGATGCAACAATCAGTCAAAGTGTGGCTATCGAAGAACTTCACTATGAAGGACTTGGGAAAGACATCCTAGATTCTCGGTATGAAGATCTATAGAGATAGATCGAGAAGAATTATAGGTCTTACCCAAGGTACATACATAGAGAAAGTGCTTAAAAGGTTTAGCATGAAAACTCCACGATAGGTCTCATACCGATGAGCCATGGAGTATCCCTTTCCGAGAAGATGTCTCCTAAGACACCTGAGGAAAGAGAGTGTATGAGTAAGATTCCTTATGCTTCAGCAATAGGATCTATCATGTACGCGATGTTATGTACTAGGCATGATATTGCTCATTCAATTAATTTGACAAGCAGATATCAGTCGGATCCAGGTGAAGACCACTGGAAAGAAGTGAAGAACATCCTTAAGTACTTACGAAGGACTAAGGATATTTTTCTTGTTTTTTATGGATCTGAGTTGAAAAATAGAAGGGTTATACCTACTCTAGTTTTCAATCAGAAAGTGATGATAGCAAATCCATGTTAGGGTACGTGTTTACTCTGAAGGGTGGAGCGATTAGTTGGAAGAGTTCCAAACAGCCTACAATGGCTGACTCAACAGCGGAAGCAGAGTTTATAGATGCAAGTGACGTTGCAAAATTGTTTTATGGCACTTTCTTTTGATTAGGGAGATCATTGAAAGTAGAGATGTCAACATTGAGAGAGTTGACACACATAACAACATAGCAGACCCACTCATTAAGCCGCAATCTCAGATTCACTTCGATCGTCATAATGAGTGAATGGGTATTAGATACCAGAGTGATTGGCTTTAGTACAAGTGGGAGATTGAAAGAGTTTGTCCTAAAATCCAATCATGCATGATGATTTAGGAAGAACTTTCTTGTACTCTTATTTGATTTCATTAACATTAATAAAAGACTTATTTGTTTTTATTTCGGGCTTTATCTATTTAAAGTGTCTTAAATAAGATGTTCCATAGTTTAGAGTAAAGCTTCTAGAATTATAATGAGATTATAATAGTGAGATCTAGAAGATGATAACTCTAGACTTAAACAGTTCCTGATCATAGGATAACTAATCGGAAGTTAGTGAATCCGCAAAGATTGGTACATACTATGCTTGCTCCTTTAAGGAGGATGTCTGTTCTCATAGGCATTTGTGTGGTGACACTATAGCTAGTATGTAGGTGCTTATTATGGAATAAGTTCACTGAACATGACTCGATAAGTTGAACAACTAATGGAGTTTACTCACGTGTCGATAGTTGTTCACTGAGTGATAGTTGTACAAGTGTCCTTAGACTTGAGATCGTTATAGTAATCTTGTATATAATGAACTATGCTTTGGTTTAGTCCTTAGTCTCAAGGACATCCATTAGGTCTATTCTGGGCATAGGGATTTGTGTATGGAGATAGTTAACGGTCAATAAAGGATCTACCCCTTCCAGTAAAGGAAGAGAATATCCTATGCTATTCTTATGATGCTAGTTCCGGAATCTCTGGCCAGAGTGTATGAAATTGGAAAGAAGTTTCTAATTTGCATTAATATGAACTTTGCATTATGAATAAGAATCATATGATTAAATTTGATAGGCTTGACACGAGTTCCATGCCTTGTATTTAATCGGGATATTGTAGGGTAGAAGGAATTGATTGTACGGTAACTAGCACTGACAGGTTCTTGGTATTCTAAGCAGTGAATTCATATTATCTGGATAGTCGCGATATATTGAGAAGCATCACTCACGATGTAGAATAAATATAATTAATCAGTTAATTATATTTAATGAATTTTAGAATTCATATAAATAATAAATAAAAAGTTTATTATTATTTATTTCTACTACCGGCTTAATATTGAACCTACAGGGTCACACCATAAAAAGATTAATTTATTGATGAAGGTATTTTGAGAGAGCAAGTTGTTTTTAATAATGATTAAAATAGTTTTAATTATTATTTAAACATTTTATAAGATAAAGTGTGGGATTTATATATAATAATATATATGATATATTAATTATATAAAAACCTACTTGAGCCCTATATAAAGAAAGAGATGAGAACATGTTTAGTATGCAAAGTGGTTTTGTGAAAACCTAGTTGCCACCACTCCATCTTCTTCATCTCTCTCTCTCTCTCAAAAGGATTAAAACACCATTTTTATAAAAGCTTGTTTTATAAAAAGCTTCATCGAAGATTATTCTTGGTGGATACCGGTAGAGTGCTTCACACTCTGAGAAGCAACTGCTAGCAACCAATCCTTTAAAGCTTCGATTTTTCAAGGTAAGGTTTTGATTCCTCCGCTATTTCTGTTTTATATGATTTTCTATATGCACGATACATGGTTTTTACGGAATAATTGTTATACCGCGCTTCTGCTCGTCCGTAAATTCCTTCACTTTTATATCCCCCAGCTTTATCATCCTCAGTCTGGTGGTGTTGTTGTTGTTGTCTTTGAATTGTCTTTATCTCCCCCTTTTTGACATCAGCAACATTACTTCCAAGAGATTCAGAAACAGAACAAATGAGATTCATAAGAACTGCTTGATTTTCCATAATTGTGACTTGGTTATCTTCAAGTGATTGAAGTCTTGTTTGAATATCAATTTGAGAATTCTGAATATCTTTCAAAACATCAGAATGAACTTCAATATTGGAAGTGTTTCTAGTATCTCTAGTATCAGAATCAGAAAGAACTGTATCTTCAAGTCTTGTAGAATAAGTTGTTTGAGTTGTCTGATATTCAAGTAATAAAACCTGATTAGAAGTATCAACATCTTCATCTTTCTGTTCTGGAACTGAAACATGATCATCATCTCCTTCACCAGTATTCTGTGTACTAACATCTTCAAATCCTGACTCCTCCTTAGAGTGATCAAAGACTGTTGATGTCTCAATTCTAGCTGATATTGGAAGTACATACAAAGGAACACTAGGATCATTAGGATCTTCATCTGGTACATATGTATCAAGAGATTGCTTTATCCTGGCACCTCTTCTATGAATGATTTCTGCAAGCCTCTCCTTTTGCTTCTGAGCTTTAACTTCTGGCTTTGCATTGTGATGTGCTAGGTCATTCTTCTGATACATTTTGATGAATGAATAAGTACCAGCATCCATACCCAAATTTTCAGACCAAGATTCAGGAAAAACCTGATCCCAAAAATCAAATGATGGTTTCCTAATTTTCTCTCCCTCACTATGGAGTTGATCATCCATACCCTCATTCTCACTTTGACTTACTAAAGTCAACACTCTTTTTGTACCTCACCTTTTGCCTGGTCAGGAGCCAGCCGCTCAAATTGTGGATCAAAGTCCATCTTTTCAAGTGTATCACTCAAATTTAGATAAGTGCTCTCATGACCTACAGAAAAATAGAGTTTAGAAGGAGTTTTTATACCTGAACTCACATGGAGAGAGGGTTCCTCATTTGGCATGTGGCTTGAGGTTTTCTCCAAGGAGTGAGCTGCTATAGTCTCTGAACCCTTACAATCATCTTCTTTCCTTACAGAAACTACAGGCTCCAGTATACCACTTTCAGGTTTTTTACTAGACTCTGATGTCTTCAGTAATACTTCATTAGACACCATAGTTAGTACATCACCGTCTTTAAGTGTTGTTTGCTGAGACACACCCTCAAGGTGGATAGACTCTGACTGAACAAAATTTGTTTGATCTTCAGAAAAATCAACCAAAGTCATTCCTCCCATATCATAGGGTATCTCACTTGCATTTTCAATCATCACAGAAGTCCTTTCAACATCAGCTATCACAGCTCCTGAGTCATCCTTCCTCTGACTAGATGGTTCTTTTGTTACAGTGACTGTGATCTGATCTTTCCTACTATTCACCACTGGTGCAATAGTATCTTCTGTTGACTGCATTCCTCTATCTACTTCCTCCAGTTGTTCACCTTGAGCTGAAGCATCTTCAATAATGACATTCTTGTCAAATAAATATGCATGAAGTGATTGAAGTGCACCATGCTTTGAGAGTCCAAATTTCTTGACTAATTATCTTCTGACAGACACATAGAAATACATCTTCATTAAGTCAAGTCTTTGATGTAGAAGTCCATATTCATCTGGAAATAAAAGTTTTGGTACTCTTTCAACCAGAAAATCTAGAACAGGCCTTGACAACTTCACTTTGAGAGAAATTAGTCCCATAGCCAGTCTGTATGATAATGTAGTTTCCCATGAAGAATCAATATCCAGATCTCTCTTGTCAAATACTGACATAGATGTAGCTTGATTTGTAGAAACCTGCATGATATTAGTTGGACTAGACTCTGTGTGTGTAGGTGACAATTGAATCTTTCTCCTTGTTCTCCTGATATAGTGAGCAAAAGATTTATCCTGAGAAGACTCAAGAGGTGTAGACACAGAAGTGATCTTGGGATGAGATCTTGGTTCAATAGACACAGTCTTTTGAGAGTCAGTATCTAGTAACTGTTTTCCCTTTTTAAGAACTACAGCCTTTTGAGAGACTGCAGTCTGGCTGTGACTAGGTTTTTCATCTCTTTGTGCTAACAAAGAAAGTTGAATTGCAGCCTTCAATTCTGCTCTCTCAGCAAGAGTTAAATCATCATCATCTTCACTAGAGTTACTACTACTACTTGACACAACAAATCTTCTCTTCCTTACAACTGATGTCTTTTGAGAAACACCAGAGGTTGGTTTCTTTGAAACAATAGGCTGTGGATCAAAATTTGGTTCTTGAATTGTTTCAGAGACTATAATGTTTTGGGCTACTTGGGTAGACACAGGTGGGTTCTCCTCCAATTGAGATTCCTGAGCCATTTCACCACAAAAGAAAGAAGAATTGTAGAAAGTAGGAAGATGAGTTTTAAGAATTACCTGAACATGTTGTGGATAATGAATTGCAGGTATTTCATCTAGATTCTTTTCATTGTCCTTCTTTGTAATGTCAGAGAAAATTCTCTTTTGCTGTTCATAAGAAGAAACACAATGTTCTCTACCAAATCTAGTTTCAACATCAGGAATAAAATGGTTAACAAACATTTGCATAAATCTATGATAATAAACCATTTTCCTGTTTTGATCTCTTAACCCAAGTTTAATACTCATCTGACTTAAGATAATATGACCAATGTTGATTACTCTGTCATAAAGCAAACTATAAGCAATATGTGATGTAACAGAAGTAATTTGCTGAAAAGAACTACATTTGCCAGTAAAACATTTATCAATTTGATCAAAGTAAAAAGACCATTCCTTTCCAAGAAAAGACCTATTCAACTGGCTCATGTTATCTAGAGGTCCACTATAACCTAATTCAGACAACATAGTTCTTATATTATCATCAGATGGTACACTTACATAACTATCAGTAATAGGTAAGCAAAGTACTGAATTAACAACAGATTCAGTAATGTCAAATGAATCTTGTCCTAAATGTAGAACAATCTTACCTGATTGACTCTGAGTAGAATCAATTACCTCAGCATTCTCCCAAGCTTGTGAAATAGCTACTTGATTAATCTGTGGAGATGCTGTCAATGCATAACTTAATGGTCCATACGCCAGAAAGTCCATGATTGGATGAAAATCAGATGACACTCCTTCCTTGTTGGTGATAGCTGCAACATGATTGTTTGTCATAAAATCAAAGTCACCAAACTTGAAGGCTACTGATTTAGGTAATCTTCTCTGAGCTACCATTTTTGATCTGAAAAGAACTTGAAAAATTCTTGAAATGAATTAGTGATTTTGAAAACTCAAGAGTGATTTTTGCTTTAGAGAATGTAAAATTAGAGAAAGCAATTACACGATTAGAGTTTCAAAACAAATATATTTCACAAATCTTTCAGACCACTATCCCACGTTGACACGTAGATTGACAGGTGTCAGTCCCTGAAAAATGCGGTTACCCACGATTTTTGGAAAATAAAATCCAAAATTGATTTTTCATGAAATAAATCAGGGTATAAATAATCAATACTGATCAGCTTCCTTTTCCTGATGACCTCTCATCAAAATAATCACAAAATGCAATGTGATTTAAAAATATAATTTTCAAATCCTGATGGTCACACATGAAATCCTGATCAATATCATCAGAGACTTAATATGGAGTTTTCCACGTGGCATTTTTCTTCTATCTGAAAAAGAAAATAAACAATTAATCTGAACAGAAAATCAATTGGTTAGATATTTTCAATATTTCTTGAAAACAAGAAATACAGTCACATGCAATAATTAGCATTTGACTTCATTAAAACTTCCAAGTGACTGCTCAGCTTCTCACGTCTTTCTTTAAAAGAACCAGACGCCTTATGCCATTCTCCATAATTTCTTTTCTTCTCAACAATGCTTCTCAAACCAAAATTCCCTTCAAACCCATTTTTCAGATTTTTCTCAATCGACGAACATCCTGTTCTTGATCATCTCTTTGAACAAATGACTCTTCTCATCGAACTAATCATAAATGGATTGGTTTTCGACAATATCCAGAGATTTCTCCTAGAACATCCATCTGTTGGATACAATCTTCCCCTAACCTCCTCAAAACTTGAGGATGAAGAATTTGGTCGAGAGTCTGAGGTTGATCTTGATGGGGATGCTATACATTTAAGTTAGCTGCTCTCATTCAAGTCGCCCAGACAAGGAATCCAAGAGCAAATGAGGCTTTCATCCCCTGATGGATTTCTTGAGATGCTCCTTGTCCTGTACCTCAGAGTTCATATCAATAGACAAGTATAGAATTATCAATAGAAATTTAGACAAAAAGATGGTGTATTTCATTTCCATGTAATGATTTCTATTAATGAAAATACAGTTTCTTGTTATCTGCTTGTCTTTTGATTTTTGAATGATGTATAAATTATCAGTATGCAAATATCAAAACTTGCTAGCATAGACTTAACACATCACAGAATTAGATTACTACACAAAGTAAACGTCAGGATCTGAAACAATTTTCATAATCCTGATACTGACACAATACTGATGACGTCAGCATCCTGATAACAAATCTAATCCTGATGATTATTAACAAGTCTATCATACTGAAATTTATCAAGGCAATGTGTTATAACTCAAGCATTTTAACAATCAAATATAGATCCTGACAAAAATATCAAGTCTATAAGCTAAGAACAACATACCTTGCTACTTTTGCAGATGTTACAGATCTAAAAATTTAACATTCCTAACTCACTTACTAGTCTACTGAATGTAGTCTCATCAAGTGGTTTAGTTAGAATATCTGCAAGCTGTTTGTCAGTAGGAACAAAATGAAGTTCCACAGTACCATTCTCAATATGTTCTCTAATAAAATGATACCTGACATCAATGTGCTTAGTCCTTGAATGTTGAACTGGATTTTCTGCAATTTTAATAGCACTAGTATTATCACAAAACATAGGAATATTACTAAGTGTCATACCATAATCCAGCAACTGATTTCTTATCCAAAGGAGCTGTGCACAACAACTGCCTGCTGCTATGTACTCAGCTTCTGCAGTTGAGGTTGAAACAGATTGTTGCTTCTTGCTTGCCCAAGAAATCAATCTATTTCCCAAGAATTGACATGTACCTGTAGTGCTTTTCCTGTCTATCTTACACCCTGCATAATCAGAGTCTGAATAGCCAATTAGAAAGAAATCAGATTCTCTAGGATACCACAAACCAAGATTTGGAGTTCCTTTGAGATATCTAAAAATTCTCTTCACAGCAATTAAATGAGATTCCTTAGGATCACTTTGGAATCTAGCACATAAACAGGTAGAAAACATTATATCTGGCCTACTTGCAGTTAGATATAACAATGAGCCTATCATGCCTCTATAACTAGTATTATCCACACTCTTTCCTTTAGGATCAGAGTCTAGTTTAGTGGCTGTTGCCATGGGTGTTTTTGCAACTGCACAGTCTTGAAAGTCAAACCTTTTTAAAAGATCTTTGATATACTTTGACTGATTAATGAAAATACCAGTCTCAGTCTGTTTGACCTGCAAGCCTAAGAAATAATTTAATTCACCCATCATGCTCATCTGATACTTAGATTGCATAAGCTTGCTAAATTTAGCACCCAACTTTTCATTAGTAGAACCAAAAATAATATCATCAACATAAACTTGAACTAAAAGCAATTCACCTTTTATCTTTCTAAAGAATAGAGTTTTGTCAATTGTACCTCTTGTGAAGCCATTTTCAAGAAGAAATTTAGACAAAGTCTCATACCATGCTCTTGGTGCCTGCTTTAGTCCATAGAGTGCCTTGTCAAATTTGTAGACATGATTTGGAAACTTTGGATCAACAAACCCAGGTGGCTGTTCCACATACACTTCCTCATCAAGTTTGCCATTTAGAAAAGCACTCTTTACATCCATCTGGTATACCTTGAATTTTGAATGAGCTGCAAATGCAAGAAACATTCTGATTGCTTCCAATCTTGCTACAGGTGCAAAGGTCTCATCATAATCAATGCCTTCTTCCTGAGAATAACCCTTGGCCACCAGTCTTGCTTTGTTTCTTACAATCATACCAGATTCATCTAGCTTGTTTCTGAAAACCCATCTTGCACCAACAATAGATCTATCTTTAGGTCTTGGTACCAGTTTCCAGACTTTGTTTCTCTCAAATTCATTTAACTCCTCCTGCATTGCAATTACCCAATCAGGATCCTGTAAGGCTTCTTCAACCTTCTTAGGTTCATTCTTTGAGAGAAAACAACTATACAAGCATTCATTTTGAATTGATCTTCTAGTTCGAACACCACTATTTGGATCACCAATTATCAAATCTTCAGTATGATCCTTTGTCCATTTTCTAACAGGTGGTAGATTAACTCTGCTAGTCTCGCCCCCTAAGTTAGTGGTATCCCTTGTAGAAGAATTCTCTCTACCTTCAAAAACTCTCCTTTGATCAATAGAATCAGTAGATTCCATATTGCTGCTAGTTACTGATCTTTCCTTAGTAGACTCTGAAAGGTCAGTTCCTGATGGAGTAGACTCTGAAACGTCAAATTCCTGATGGAATAGACTCTGAAAGACTAGTCTGCTCCTGATGATCACTGTGTTCTCTCTGATTTATTTGCTCCCCCTCAACAGTAGCATTCCTTTGAGAAGCAATAGAAATTCCTTCTGGAGAACCTTCATCATCACTTGAGAGTATCTCAGAATTCTTCAGATTTTCAAATTCCAATTTGTCATGGCTTTCATCAGTTTGCAAAATTCCAAATTTCTTATCATCAAATGCAACATGAATTGATTCCATAACAATGTGAGTTCTGAGATTATAAACTTTGAAGGCCTTAGATGCTGAATATCCTAGAAAAATTGCTTCATCCGATTTGGCTTCAAATTTTCCAAGTTGTTCTGGATGAACTTTTAGGACATAGCATTTGCATCCAAAGATGTGAAAGTATTTCACACTTGGTTTCTTTCCTTTGATCATCTCATAGGGAGTTTTTCCATGACTATTTACCAAGGTACAATTTTGAGTGAAACATGCAGTGTTAATAGCTTCTGCCCAAAAGTAGGTTGGAAGTTTTGCATCTGCAAGCATGGTTCTTGCTGCCTCTATGAGAGTCCTGTTCTTTCTTTCCACTACACCATTTTGTTGAGGTGTACCAGGTGCAGAAAACTGTTGAGTGATTCCATTGTCTGCACAAAACCCCTCCATTGTAGAATTCTTGAATTCTGTACCATTGTCACTCCTAAGTACTTTGACTTTGTACTCAGAGTTATTACGAATATTCTTGATGAGTTCAATGATCTGCTGAGGAGCTTCATCCTTCTTGTGTAGAAAGAACACCCATGTGAACCTTGTGAAATCATCCACCATAACTAGAGCATATCTTTTCTTGCTGATAGACATAATGTTTACTGGACCAAACAGATCAAGATGTAGCATGTGAAATGGTTCAGTAATTGAATTTTCAGTTTTGCTCTTGAAAGTGATTCTTCTTTGCTTTCCAAGCTGACATGCATCACAAAGTCCATCTTGCACAAAATTTGCCTGTGGTAGGCCTCTCACCAAATTGTGTTTAACAAGTTGATTAAGCTTCTTGAAATTAAGATGTGAGAGCTTCTTGTGCCAATTCCAGCTTTCATCACTTGTTGCTTTGCTGTAGAGACATCTAACAATTCCTTTAGATGTATCACTTAAGCTGGCTTCATATATGTTACCATGTCTTTGACCAGTTAGAACAATGTCTCCATTCTGCATATTCAAGATTTTGCATCCTTCTCTGTCAAAGATTGATTTGTAACCTTTATCACCCAGTTGACTTATGCTTAAAAGAGTATGTTTCAAGCCTTCAACCAGTGCTACATTTCCTATGATGACATTCCCCAAAACAATTGAGCCATATCCCAGAGTTTCTCCTTTGTTGCCATCTCCAAAAGATATTACTGGGCCAGCTTTCCTCTCAAATTTTGTAAGCAGGGACTTCTTTCCAGTCATATGTCCAGAGCATCCACTGTCCAAGATAATTGAATGCTTCTTTCCTGTGCCCTGCAAACAAAAAGTAACTAGTTAGAATTTTTTAGGACCCAACTTTGATTGGATCCTTTCTTACTAGATTTAGAGACAACAGACTTTGAAGATTTTGCTTTTATTTTACCTGTTGCAGAGTCAACTTTAGACTCTGATCTCACAAACTGTTTGTGACTAGGAGTTTCAGATTTCAAAGAATAATAGTCATAATACAGTTCATGATATTCTCTACACATGTAAATGGAATGAAGTAAACTACCACAATGATAACAAGCTTTTTGTGGTTGGTATTGAATTTTCTGAGTCTTGGGGAATCTGGACTCAGTTTTCCAAGAAGGTTTTTGATTGCAGTCTAGGGCCAAATGATTATGATTTCCACACTTATAGCATTTTTTCCTAGGTGCATCAGGTACATTCTTGTAATTATTCTCTTTGTTAATACCTTCTTTTCCATTCCTATTTCTCTTGATCTTGCTAGACTCTGAAAGACCATCTAATCTCTGTTTCAACTGAGACTTAGACAGAAACCCTATGTTTACATTCTTAGGTTTCTCTAACACTTTCTCATCTGAATTACTATTGTTAATCCTTTTGTGTACATCAGGGGTACCTTTTGAATCAACAAATTTAACATGATTAGGTTCAGAAACAATTTTCTTACCTTCAGATTTAGATGTGTTAGCTTCTACCTTACTATCATCATTGACAATAGCTACTTTTTCTTCTTGTCTAGCCTTATCAAAACCTAAACCATTAACCTTACCACGAATTCCACTCTCAAAGATTTCTATTGTCTTCTTACTGGAATTGTTAATGGTCTTAATCACATCTCTCTCTTCTTCTAGTTCTTTTCTGACATAGTCATAAGCCTCAAGAATAACACTATAATCATGCTTAGCTTTATCAGAACTTAACTTGTATTCTTCCATTTGAATTAATTCAGATTCAAGAAAATTATTTCTATCAACTAATTTATCATTCTTAACCTTAAGTTCATCTCTTTCACAAGTAAGAATTCTAAAATTAGTCATAAGATTCTTAAACTCAGCATGGATAGATCTAATTTCATCAGAATTTAAGCTATCAAATGAATCAAGAGAGTGAAGTGATACCTTAACAGAGGATGGAGAAGTTTTCTTTGGAGATCCAGGTTTGTCTGAACTATTGGCCATCAATGCAATGTTGTCATAATCCAATTCATCTTCAGAGTCACTGGAATCAGCCCAATCCTTCTGTGTGACCATAAGTGCATTACCCTTTCCTGAATTCCTAGGCTTCTTACACTCACTAGCAAAATGTCCAAGCTCGCTGCAGTTAAAGCACTTGATCTTGGCCTTATCAAGCTTGACAATTGTACTTTTGCTTTTGTCACTCTTCTTCTCCTCCTTCTTTTGAAAAGGTCCTTTGCTAAATCTTCTCCTGTTGAATCTTCCTTTCTTGAAAGCTTTACCGAACATAGCAAAGAGTTCTTGCATATCAGATTCAGAATCATTGTTGTCAGAGTCCATATCAGTAGTCTCTGAATCAGAACTTTCTTTGCTTTTCTTCTTCCTTGAATTCTTTACAGCAATCTCTTCATGCTGTTCTTCAGGAAGCTTCTTAACTTCAGATTGAGCAGTAAGTGCAATAGTCTTCATCTTTCCTTCACTCCTGCTCTTCTTCTGCTGCTTGTCAAGTTCATAAGCTCTCAATTTTCCATATACTGCCTCTAATAAAATCTCATCCAGATCATTAGCTTCCTCGATCGCGTATGTTCTCATTGTAGAAATCAGGCAAAGCTTTCATGAACTTTGTATTCATATCCTCCAAGTCATAATATTTACCATGCATGGCCATCTCATTGATGAGTTTTGTAAACCTATCAAAGGTATCAGTAAGTGACTCACCAGACTTGGATTCAAAGTACTCATACTGTTGTATAAGTAATGTCCTCATATTCTTCCTGACAGGCTTAGTTCCTTCACAGTGAACCTTAAGATTGTCCCATATATCCTTAGCAGTTTTACAAGAGAGAACATAGTTAGTGAGAACAGAATCAAGACTGTTGAATAATATGTTTCTCACTTTAGCATCTTTGAGAACATTCTCCTTGTCCTTATCTGACCATTCAGATTTTGGCTTCTCTGCTGTATGTTCTGGAACAACCACACCATCAACAGTTGCTTGTCCAACGACCTTTGTTGGAACAAAAGGTCCATCTCTGATTCTGTCAAGATAATCAGGAGCTGTTGCTTCCAGATGATGCAACATCTTTACTTCCCATAGAGTATATTCGTTTCTCTTGAGCATAGGAATTTTAGTATTCCCATCCTTGTAACCAGACATGATTGCAGATCTTTATGATTACTCGAAATCAACCTGCTCTGATACCAATTGTTAACTCGAATAACTTGTAGAAGGGGGGTTGAATACAAGTTATATAATCGTGTCTGATTTTTGCTTGATTATATGAACAAGAATAAACGAATGAATCAAACTCTTGTTTGTATTAATAAGATCAAATACAAACTCTACCAAAGGTGTACAATACCTTTAGCAGCTGCTGACAATACAAATCTCTCTCTGTTTGTTTCGAACTCTCGAATACAAACCTTATACAGAGCTACGCACATTCACTTATTCGACTCACACTCTTTACAATGATATTGAGAGAGTATTTTTAATGCTACCTATCAACTAATAACAGAAAGATATAATCTATACATGACAATGTTCTGCCTTCTAGTCGATAGTTTCCTTTAATAGAAAAACTCTTTCCTTCATAATATCTTCTTGCTTGTTCTTCAAACAACGATCCTGTTTTATAGCACTTACCAGTTTCTGTAGCATCCATAATGACATCATCAGTAACACGACTGATATCAGGATCTGTACACTGCATCAGTATCTGATCAACCATCAGTATTGGACCGTCATCAGGATTTGCTCTCTGTTCCTGACATGTAGTCTCCGATACACTATTCATTCCTGACTAAACTATACAGACAACTGTCTTACACATAAATCCTATATACAGTGCTAAATCCTTTATAAGATCAGGATTACAAGAAGTATAATGTGTAAATTCTATTCTTAACATCACAACTTATGAATTATTCCTAACATACTTAACCCTAGATTAATTATCTACTCATACATAATTAAATTAACAAAACAAGAATTATAAAATGAACACATAATATTAACAAGAATAGAGAAAAACCTTCAATCTTCAAAGAAAAGTGAAAAGCTATCTCCAATCTCTCTCTGTATATGTCTATACGTACGTATGTATGTATACGTAACTATCTATCTCTCTATACGTACGTATCTATCTCCAATAATAATAATATCTGATGTTTTTATATGTCTCTAATAAAAATATTTTACAAGTCTGTTTCCTAAAGTGAATAGATTTCCAAGAAAATTCGTAGTTGACTTTTCTCCTATAGTTCTGGGCCACTCCAGTTGTAATATGACATCTGGACCATCTTAGAATGATAGATAATTTAATTATCTTCGTGTGGGCTGTTGAATCACCCAATTCTGACTTGTAGAACTCGAGATATGGCCCAAATAGTGAATTGCGCGCGTGCAGCCCGATAAATCCGAATTTCCTTATAATAAATCTCCAATTAAGCTCTTTATTCTCCAATCCTTCCAAGTTTAGGATTTCCTTCCTTCCTAAAATAAAAATCCAATTAAATGCAAAATATAATAAATATGAGGAATATAATCATGTAAAATAAATATAAATATACACTCTATCAAACATCCCCACACTTAGCATTTGCACGTCCTCGGGCAAATAAAGAAATAAAAACTATCCTAACTAACTAACAAACATCACTTTCGTAGATGACACTATTGCATTGAGCGTATGCAACAAGCCGTTAAACCCCTAGGAAGCCCTAGTAAGACGAGTTTTGTCTCGTGAGGGTTTATAGAAGATATACCCACAAAATCAAATATTTTCAATCACCAAGTCTTAAACATGCAACAATTCATAATACTCCACATATGCAAACCTCAATCACACAACAATCTGAGAAGATCTGAAAGTACACCACTTGCACAAAACAATCCAAGTATGCACACGTTGTCTTGACAAACAAAAATACCATGAAATAAACATTAAATCTCCTTCAATAAGTAAGCATGCCATGGATAGAAAATCTCACATTGCTCTCAATTCACACAAGTGTATAGGTGTTTGCGTTTCACTCAAGTTCAATCAAAATAGACATGTGCTACCATATGCTTGGTTGTCCACCAAATCTCCACTACTTCGTATATGTGCATGCACAAATCAAAAGGTCTTCATTAAAGGTTGTAATGGGGCTTAGGTATGGGGTGGGATATCAAAGAAATAGGCTCACAAGTGGCTAAGCTTGATAAACTAATAGAGCATAATGTTCACTTCTAATTAAAGCACCCAACATGAATAGTAGATCATGTAAAAGATAATTAAACTTTCACAAGCATTAAACCCATAAGCACATCATTATGTACTTTCCACTTTCACATTGCAATAAGCAATGAACAATAACTATCATTCGATCTTCTTCAAATTTATTCCTTTTTTTTTTCTTTTTTTTCTTTTTTGAAGATCAAGCAACCACATTATATAATTCCCACCAAAATATCAAACCTTAACGAAGAAATCTCCACACTTGAACATTCACCCACCCTTAAGTTGAATCAAAATGCTCTACCAGTAAATCAATATAAGAATAAATTAGTAGGCTCAAAAGTTATAGAGTGGTGATAATTGAAAGAAACAGATATAAGCTCAAGGGGGTTTACTAAGGATATAACTCATAAGGATAATTTTAGGTCAATGATGTTAATCCTAGTGCCCTTATCATCTTCATGCACACACACAACATGTAGTCTCAACAAAGTATCAAAACAAGTTCTAGAGCAATGCTAATTGACGAACAATACACAACAAAGAAATTCGATTGATATAAAATGTATCAATCATTAATTAGGCTCAAAATCTCACAAGGTGAAAGCATGCTCGACTCACTAAATTTGACTAAGAAGCATCTCAAGTTTTTATATTTTCGAAAGCACACACAAGGAATTATCAAACAACAAATGATTTTTATTCTATGATACAACACTCAGAATTAATCATGCAAAATTAGTCTACAAAATGTGTACTTATCCTCGCTAACATGCTTTTGAGACAAGGTAATTATATACAAAAAGTTTTCTATTTTTTTTCAATTTTTTTTTTGAATTTTTATCATATATAATTTTTGGATTTTTATACATTAAGAACGTATCCCCACACTTAATTGGTTCATTGTCCTCAATGAATAATTTTTAAAAAAAAATTTAACAATTCTAAGAATAAAATACAAAAAGAATAATAAAAAAATTATACAAATAAAGGTTAGAAATACTCCCCTAGTAGCCATGAAGTGTCCTCGAAAAATAATTGTGGAAGCTCCAATTGAATTAAGCAAAATTCTGGCTCAATTCTCTCTTTATAGGAAACTGAATGCAAATATTACCACAACTTGTACTCTGCTGCAGTGGTTGGAGGACTGTTTTGTTAAGTGGAGGGTCAGGGGTTCAAATCCCTTGGCCTGCACCATTTCCAAATAGTGATTTTTAGGTTTCTGCTATCTTTCCATCAGCTGACTTGGACAACAAGTTTAGAGTTGCTGGGCTGGACATTGTGTCTGGGTTGGACCAAATTAATGGGCCTGAATCGGGCCTGAAACAGCTGATCTTCTACAGTGATGTAGATTTGTCTTGAGCCAGACAGACAGATTTGCACTGAGAAGTGTGTATCATGCACTGACGCGCGCACGAGACAAAATTGATGGATACACACTGACGCGCGCACGAGACAAAATTGATGGGCACACAGAAAATGTTGCACTGCAGGAAGATAGGTAGCATTAGAATCTTGAACTGGCACAACAGCAGCAGCATGCAAACAAGCGCGCGCGTGAGAACTCAGGCGTGAGCATGAAAAGACAAAGAAATTGGCACGCCCATCACAAGTTCAGTACGCCCATCTTCAGTATGTGCGGAATGGATTACAGGAACTTTCACACGGTCAACCAAAGAAACCGCATGGCCATTCAAAAGTTTCTGTTCCTCGTTATATTTTTTTCTTCAAATTAGCACGGCTGCTTCTTAACTCGCACCCTCAACATGTAACTTCAGTTTTTTTTCCAGAACTAATTTTTCCAAAATTTAAATAAAACATCAAGTGTCTTAAATAAATTATCCTCGCAACATTTTTTAACCTGAAACACTTCACACAAACTCATCAAGGCACCTTGTGGGAGTAATAAAAAAAACAAAAATACTTGAAAGTCCTAAAAAAATACAAAAATATTATAGAATAATATATTATACTTACATACAAATACCTTGGGTTGCCTCCCAAAAAGCGCTTTTTTTAAGGTCTTTAGCTCGACCTCTATCAATAACTAGATCATCAATAAGGTGAAAAAGCAAACAAATGTACATATCTCCTAATTCGAATTAATCTAATGATATGAGCACCAATTAGATAACCAAGAAGATATATAAATTGACATGTGAGACTCATGTGATGCTCAAGAATTTCAGGCATGTGAAAGTATTTAGAAAAATCATCTCCAACGTGGCTATAGTTACTTTTCAAAAATTCCTCCCAAATTGGGTCAACAAAAGGCATACACATATTTTCAATTTTAACATCATTCAAGTCAAGTTTATCCAAATTCGGTTCTATCTCATCTACCACAATTGGAATCACAATATCCTTATTCAAATTTATATCTACCACAACCATACTATCACCCTCATCAAATAGCGTGCAAAAAGAGTCATCTAAGAAATCAATCTCATTACTATCAAACGAGTTTTTACACGAGTTAATTTCTTGAGAAGCATATGGGTCAATAAGAGTGAGACTTTCAAAATCATCATCTTCATCATCATAATCATCAAAAATTAGCTTACTATTACTAACCTCGTTTTGCGACTCTTTGAACTCCTTACCACTCCACAAAGTTGCATCATCAAATTGACTCATTGGTATTTTCTCCGTTTGAGTGCTCATCTCAAAGAATTCAGTTACCTCTTGAGCTAGTTGAGCAATTGAGTTTTCAATCAACTTACCTTGAGTTTTCAACTCATTAAGACTTGTCTCAACCTCTTCATTCTTGCTCAGCTGTGCAACAACAACTCCTTCCAAATGATTTTCCAAGTTGGATTTCTGTGGTGGCTGAGGTGGATTGTCTTGGTAGGAAAAATTAGTGTAATCTTCCCAACCAGAAGTGTAAGTATCAGCATAAGGATTATATTGTGGTGGCTGGTGAGGGTGGTCATGGGTATTGTAATAAAAATTACCATCCCAAAATTGTGTTTGATTTGGGTAGTAAGGGATATTAAATTGGCAATTATTTTGAGTATGTCCCTGTATACCGCAAACATCACAAGTGGCAAACAAAGAAGAATTTCTTGACTCAATATCATCGATCTTTTGAGAAAATGCCCGCATAGTCTCAACCAATGCCTCCATGCTTTCTTCTTGCTCCTCTCTTTACTCGCTTAATTTCTTGTTATAGGAATCTGAAAATCAATTTTACAAGAAACAAGAAAAACCACAAGCAAAGATCAAACAAAACAAGAATAATAGCCGAAGCAACACAACTAAACAACTTGGCCAAACTAACTCAAAAATTAACTAATCTAACACTGCTTTGTCCCCGGTAACGGCGCCAAAAATTTGACAAGGCTGTCGCGTGCCTATCAAATAATAATATCTAACAAATCCTTCTAACTATGTAGTAGGGTAAGTCAGAGTCGATCCCACAGAGACAAACCTGTCAATCACCAGTTGTTCTCGATTCAATTCAGCCAAGCAAGTAACACAATAAAATATCAAAGATTATTAAACTAATTTTATACTAATGCAATTACTCAATTAACTAAAACTTCCAGAATTAAGTATCCCCACTAACATGAATTAATGCAATCGTGAATTCCCTCCCCAATCAATCGTATAATACTCAACAGGAAAGGTGCGCCCTATAAATTACCAATAACCTCTCTCGAGTATTAATGGCTTCTCTAAAATACAATCAAGCTTATTCTCATGGTATCATGCAATTTAGAGACATTAATCACAGCACCCTAACTTCCTAACAATCCGTTCTACCTATTCTCATGGAGAAGTTCATGTCCTCATTGGATAAATCACAACCATCTAAATCCAACTCTCGTTGATAAATAGACAATGGTTCAAACAATAAACATAATCACGTCTGATTTGTAATTGCTAATTAAAACAACTCAATAAGCAAGAGCAATTAAACAATCAAATTGGGGGAATTGGGAAAATCACACATCAATCATAACTAGGGTTCTACTTAACCCTAGATTAATTATCTACTCATACATAATTAAATTAACAAAACAAGAATTATAAAATGAACACATAATATTAACAAGAATAGAGAAAAACCTTCAATCTTCAAAGAAAAGTGAAAAGCTATCTCCAATCTCTCTCTATATATGTCTATACGTACATATGTATGTATACGTAACTATCTATCTCTCTATACGTACGTATTTATCTCCAATAATAATAATATCTGATGTTTTTATATGTCTCTAATAAAAATATTTTACAAGTCTGTTTCCTAAAGTGAATAGATTTCCAAGAAAATTCGTAGTTGACTTTTCTCCTGTAGTTCTGGGCCGCTCCAGTTGTAATATGACATCTGGACCATCTTAGAATGATAGATAATTTAATTATCTTCGTGTGGGCTGTTGAATCACCCAATTCTGACTTGTAGAACTCGAGATATGGCCCAAATAGTGAATTGCGCGCGTGCAGCCCGATAAATTCGAATTTCCTTATAATAAATCTCCAATTAAGCTCTTTATTCTCCAATCCTTCCAAGTTTAGGATTTCCTTCCTTCCTACAATAAAAATCCAATTAAATGCAAAATATAATAAATATGAGGAATATAATCATGTAAAATATATATAAATATACACTCTATCATGATGCACTAGATGATACAATTTTCAAGACAAGTGTTGATCAATGGGTGGTGCTAAGGCTAACCAAGTAGTTTGCTTTTTATGTACATGGTTACTTCACTTGATTCTAGTTACTTTTGTAATCAGATAGTTACTAGATATTTTCCTTAGTAGCACATGAATGAATCTAGCTTCCCTGCTTGTTTCTTTGTCCGGTTATTGCTCCGTTTGATTGATCGTTCCAAGGAATATCTCACGGATTCCTAGTTAGGGTTTTACCGGAAACCTTCTTAATAATTCTATCACCATTTCCATCTTTCATTATAATCCTCCAATTAATATTCCTCAAATATTAAATATTAAATCCTTAATCTATCAGTGTCTAGAGAAAATCTCAGAGAAAATAAAAGTGTTGTTTTTCAGAATCTGACAGTCTTTACATACACTTATTTTCCCCTCGGATCACTAATACGAACTCAGAAATCCATTCTGGGTACTTCTATATAGTGTCGTCTAATAATATTCTTATTTCCATAAAAAACACTATTCATCACTTATTCTCTTTTTTTTTGTCCTGGTACTTAGAAAATATCTTTGTGCTTCCTTGAGCGTTCCTTAACTCTTTCATGGAACCTCTGTACTTGTAACCGATATCGATCTAGATGTCATGAGGATATCTTTTTCTCTCTAGGGAATCTTATCTTAACTTTCTAGGAGATAGATTATTCTAATCTAAGTTATCACCCAATAGCATCCTTCAGGACATATAACCTTGGAATCTATATCCTTTCATTATTCATTCATTAAAACCAGTATTACATTGTAGTTGTAACCACTGCTCACTCTTACATCAATACATAATAAAAAGTTTTAATTCTACCCAAAAATCTGGGTTCTTACACGAAGGGAAGCAGATTGTATGATCCAACAACGGGGAAGGTACACGTGAGTAGAGATGTGGTGATTCAAGAGAATAAATTCTGGTCTTGGGAGCAAAATGATGCGAATGAAGTGAAATTTCCTAATCAGTATATCGAGATGGGCAGTCCCATTGATGGAGGAGACATGACTGAAATAGAGGCTGATTCTATGACACCACAACGCTCGATGACGCCTCTGCAGTCTCCTCAGTCACAAACACCTGAACAATCTTCAGCTACTACATTCAGTACAATGGTAGGGATAACGGATGCATCTTCTGCAGAAAGTAGCGAGTCGAAACGATACAGGTCTTTGGCAGAAATATACAATGAGACAAAGATATCTGATTTAATTAATGAGTTGATGTTATTGAAGGTAGAAGGGCTACCTAAATTTAAGGAAGCAACGGAAGAAAAGGATTGGCAGGATGCAATGAAACAGGAGTTTGATTCGATTGAGAAAAATAATACTTGGATCCTTACAGACTTGCCTCCTAAACAAAAATCGATTGGATTAAAGTGGGTTTTTAAACTAAAGAAGAATCCTGAGGGTGACATAGTGAAACACAAAGCACGACTCATTGCAAAGGGTTATGTGCAGCGAAAGGGAATTGATTATGACGAGGTGTTCGCACCAGTAGCCCGTCTTGATATGGTTCGCTTGTTGTTAGCTTTGTCGGCAAGGGAAGGATGGGAGGTCCATCACCTCGATGTTAAATCAGCATTTTTAAATGGTGAGCGCCAAGAAGAGGTATACGTAACTCAACCCGAGGGATTTGTGAAAGAAGGACAGGAACAAAAGGTGTATAAGTTGATAACGACGCTTTACGGATTATGCCAAGCATCTAGGGCCTGGAATTCTCATTTGGATCAATGTTTGAAAGGTTTGGGTTTCAATATATGCCTACATGAGCAAGCTGTGTACAAAAAATTTGACAAGGGAAAAATGTGTTGGTAGTTGGAGTCTACGTCGATGATATGTTAGTGACTGGCTCGAGTAAACCGGAAATCGAGGAGTTAAATCGTAGATGAACAGGCAATTTGAGATGAGTAACTTGGGATTGTTATCTTTCTATTTGGGTATAGAGGTTATCAGATGGAGCACTTCACTATACTGAAGCAGTCTACGTATGCCAAGAAGTTACTGGATAAGTCGGGCATGATGAATTGTAATCCATGTAAATATCCAATGGAGTACAAATAGCAGTTGGACAAGGACGAAGGAGGTGAGCTAACAGATGCTACTGAATACAGAAGCATCGTTGGAGGTTTGCGATATTTAACGCATACACGACCGGATATTTCGTTTGCAGTGGGAGTAGTAAGTAGATTCATGGATATGCCTACTGTCAAGCATCAGCAAGCAGTAAAACATATTTTGAGGTACGTGAAGGGTACAGTCGATCATGGCTTAGTGTACAGGAACGAGAGAAGTGGGAAGGTTCTACTTGGGTTTCATCTTTCGTTTCCTTTTCGTTTGTTTCGAGAAATATATCGATCAACTCCGATTCTTTCTTTTTCTCTGGATTCTTTTCCGATCGAGAAGTCTAGATCCTGTTCACGGATTAACGCCAAATATTTTTACGAATACGCTTTTTTGATATAGAAGTACGTTTTTTTGGAACTGCCATTTAAAAATTAATAGGTTACTCGTTGTTATAGTTGGATGTGAAAGACATCTATTGGTCAAAACGAATATATTCATTATCTAGTTATTTTCTAGAGAATAATTAGATAATATAATATATATTATCATCTAGCTGGTGATGTTATAGATAGGAGAAGTACATGAGGTATGTGCTTCTATCTGAACAAGAGTTTGATTTCATGGGCTTCACAAAAACAGAGGGTTGTAGCACTATCATCCTACGAAGCAGAGGACATGGCGGCCACGGTTGCAGCTTGCCAAAGTATATTGCTTCAGGGTCTGTTGGAGGATATCTCTGGGCAAAAGGTTGGACCAGTCACACTCCACGTGGATAACAAGTCAGCAATAGAGTTGATGAAGAATCCAGTCCAGCATAGGAGAAGCAAGCACATTGACGTCCGTTTTCACTTCATCCGTGAGTGCATTGAACGAGGAAAGCTAGCAGTTGAATATGTGGCGACACATGAGCAAAGGGTAGATATCTTAACTAAGGCATTGGAAAGAGTTAAATTTGAGTAAATGAGGAGGGTAATTGGTGTTGAGAATATTGCTGCAGCTGTCTGAGTTGGAGTCAGGGAACACAATCGTTTGCATTAGCGTAGTTTTAGGAGCTCAATAATAGTAGTTGAGTTGTGCTAGGAATTTGTTTTGAGTGGTTCCTAGTTTGTAGCTACCACTTGCTATTTCGTTTATATTTTCTGTACGTTGCATTTTCAATAAGCTAAGCCTGTTTATTCTTCCCAGTTACATACATACAAGAGTGCGTTTTCTAATAAATATAGTTACCGGCTTCCTGGTCATTGCATTAAGCATTGGTCAGTACACCTGTGGATGGAACCACTCATTGAGTTAACGTATTGGGCAGAGTGTTGTTGGCCCTTCCACCAACCTCTATCCAGGCTGTGGTCTTGCATGAAAAATTATATACGATTATATAATTTTATTATTATTTAAGAAAACGTTTTAAGAGGTCATAATTAAAAAATTCTCTATTAATGCATCATAAACTTTCTTTTTTTAATTTAAAATCTAGCTTTACAAATGATAATTTTACATTAAAATAACATTATTGTAAAATTTAATTTGTGTGACGCCCCCAAATCCGCCCTGTCCGGGGACTCGAGTCGTCACATCAGGTCTCAGCATCCTGCAACACACGTTAGCTCAATAATAATAAAATATTGATTGCAACGGAGCGGAACAATCCCACTTCACAGATCCAAGATCGGTCTCGCACTTTATTACAATACGAATTATTACATCTCTAGATAATATCTTACACAAGTCTATAAAGTAGAAAAGACAACATGTTCCAGCTGGTTGTTCTAGTCCTTGACATCATAGCCTGGAGCTTTTCCCTTTCCTCCGGATCCCTGGCTAGACGTCTCGCATCTCTCTTTCTTGACAGCTGAACAAATGTTGTAAAGCAAGAGTGAGCAACTATGGTGCTCAGCAAATTCTCTCCTTACTCGGTACATGAATATCGTAATATATACCGAAAGAAATACTCGAAATTTAAGAAACCGTTAAGATATAATAAATCTGATAAATTGACTCAAGATTCGTCTCGAAAATAGAATACTCAAAATGACTCTTTTTGTGAAACTCTGATGACTCATGATAAAAGATAACTGGCCTTCCATCCTTTCGGTATCTCGGCGGGGCGATCAACTATCCGACCGGGAGTACCGTCCTCCAATGACACCGCACTTCGCCCGATCACGGCTACAATACGATATCAATGAATATAATATATAGTATGAATGCGAGCATCATAGTGGGTGATTATATCAACCCTGGAATCATAGTGCCTAAAATATTCTCGTGTCCTTACAAAGGTACACAAGTCTCTCTTTCTCTATAATGGGCCTCCTTCCAAAATTGACCAGTAGAACACAGAATTCCCGAACATTTAATGAACTGATATTTTGAGATAAACTTCACAGGAAAATATTTAATTGATCTGGCGGACTGCCAATTTTACTCAATGTACCACCAATCCGAACAATGAATTGATGCAACTCTCAATAAACATAATTTATTGGTTAGCACGAACAAAGTGCCAACCACTGACAAAAAGGGTAACTATCTCGAAATAATGGGAATAGTCTTAAGATGAAAGGTTATAAGTCGTACTGAACGAGTAGTACCACTCGAATGATTATAATACTCAAAATTGATGAATCGATAAATAGAATGCTTTTCACTTGATCAACGAGTAAATACTCTAACGATTCTAATTTAATTACGCTTAATTGTTGATTCGAAATATGAATCAACTGAAAGATAAACAATAAATATTATCGAATTTGTACAATAAATTCGACTGAAAAGAATAAACTTAACTATCTCGAACGAATGAGATTAGTTTCACTGAATAAAAATAATAATCGTCTCGAATTAATGAGATCGACACGATAGCAACGAAATCGTTTCTACGCTTATAGGGAGTATAATTCGCAAGTAAACTATGTTAACTGTATCGTGATATTTAACGAAAAATAATGCTCAAAAGAAATTATTGCATCATAAAAAGGGTAACACATAATTCTCCTAATTGATAGCTCGAAAATAAATATGGGATAAAATAATACGAACAGAAATACAAGTTTCCGAGAGTTAGGGTAGGAATGAACTTGCCGCTTTCTCGACGCTAAAAGAACCGAATAAATAAAAGCGTTACCGGCGAGCGGTTGCCTCAAGTCTCAGAAAGAAACTCTATAATAATTATCAAAATAATTTTAGTACTCGGGTACGAATTTAATCACGAATTGTCATATAATTCAGAAATCATGCTCTTGATAATCAAGTAATTCTCAAAAATATAATTTGGAAAATATTCTCGTAACTTTAAAATTTCACTAACGCCTTATTAGCAATTTAATAATTTAAATGAAGGCTCTATTCGCTTTTCCTATAGATTTCACTAATTAGGATTTTATGACATTGTATGATCCAAAATAATTCTATTCGTAAGGGAATTTCTCAATTAAAAAGTCTCTAATTATTCCTAAGTATAAGGCATTTATTTAATTATTTAACAACATATCTCGGATAATATAAACAAAAGGGTTTGTATAAAATCACCACAATTATCTATACTTCTCATTTATAACGAAATCCCCTGATTTAAATAAATTATTTAACTCGCACTTATAATTTAATTTATTTCTCGTGAATCAAATCTCAAAATAAAAAAAATGTTTATAACATCCTCGTTAATTATCTAAAATTCTCGGTTCATCTAAAATTGTCTAATCTACTTAAGTCCATTTTAACGGAACAATAATATGATTCACTATTTGTTCTAAAGATAAATAATTCAAGAATCAAATTCTTCTTTACCCGAATTAAAATTCAAAAATATTATTTCTACTTTTAATGAAACACAAGTCCTTTAATAAAATTCTACTTTAATTATCTCATAACTTTAAATTCCTTCTTGCCCATTTTTAATATCCAAGGTTATTGTTATTTTTATCTTCACAATTTAGTCCAATCTAAACTACCAATTAATCCAACTAATACACAATTAATTATTTAATTACTATTATTTTATCAAGATTATTACAAATAAACAATTAAATTATCCCCCCCACTCGACTGCTTCTCCTGCACCGGACCACCACCTCTTCCGGCGACATCTCTCGCTCTCCCTCTCTCCTTCTCGCTCTCTCTCTCTCTCTCTCTCTCTCTCAATCTCACGTCTCTCTCTTCGATCTCCTCCCTCTCTCTCTCCGATCTCTTCTCTCTCTCTCTCTCTCTCTTCGATCTCTTCTCTCTTTCTCTCTCTCTTCGATCTCTTCTCTCTCGCTCTCTCGCTCTCTATCTCTCTCTCTCTCTCTCTCTCTCTCTCTCTCTCTCTCTCTCTCTCTCTCTCTCTCTCTCGTTATCTCCCTCTCTGCCTCCGTCGATCTAAATCTGCCTCCGTCGATCTAAACCCCCTGTCTTTCTTCTCCTTATCTCTCCCTCTCTTTCTCCGCCGTATCTCCTCCGCCTCCCTCTCTTTTCCCGTCTCTCTCTCTCTCTCTCTCTCTCTCTCTCTCTCTCTCTCTCTCTCTCTCGTTCCTCCTCTCACTCTGCTCGCCCCTTCTCTCCCACCATCGATATCACCTCCTCTCCCTTCGCCCGCCTCCTCCCCCTCTCCAACTCGACCTTCCGACGACACCACCGTCGCCGATCACCCCACCCCCCTCGGTGGTGGCTCCACACCGACATGCAACACCAATCCCCACTTTTCAATCATAATCCACCCCTTATAAAATTCCCCCAATTCACTTAATTCAACCAAAACCTCATTTAAATGATAAAATTGCATTTAACCAAATAATTAAATTACAACCCTAATGTTTCTCTCCTGAAGCACGCCTATTCTCTCCCACCGCATGAGAGTCGACCTCCGGTAAATCCATTATCCCCTTCCCCCATCAATCCATTCTCCAATCATTCCCCAATCTTCTCCCATTTTTCCAGTTTTTTAAATAAAAATTGAACCAAATCCAAAAATCTAGAATTTATTTCTCAGATCTATCTTGGTTTTGAGTCCAATTCCGAAAATAAAAAAACCGTCAGATTCAAATTCTCCTTCTTAACATCTTACTAAAATTTGGTGTTATTCCGAGGACTTTGAATTTCGGTCTTCGTCTGGTCTTTTGACGTGTGTTTCGTCTCGCCTTTTGGCGTGTGTTTGATTTATGTTGATTTGGTTATTGCTTGTATGGGTTTTATTGTTGGTTACTTTGAAAATGATTTATGTGGTTTTGTGGGAGATCTATAATGCGTGCATTGGATTTGGGCTGGTATCGGATATTGCAAGAGCTTACTTTTAACAACTAATATTTGTTCATCTTTTGAGATCTATCTCTTTCGGCATGTTTATAGCTGGTTTTCAGCATGTAGATAGCTGGGGTGTTTCTGATCATTGGACTTTCGGCATGTCTATAGCTGGTTTTCGGCATGTAGATAGCTGGGGTGTTTTTGAGCATTGGACTACAGGTGATGCGTATGGGAGGGTCATTTGTGATATTACTGGTTCCAGGATTGGTGCATGCTTGATTGATCGGGAAACCACTCAAATCTTTTTTAATTCGAAGAATATTATTATTCATGATGTAAAACAGTCTGTAAACATAAGCGGCTATTTGGTTAGCTCGTTTATTTGTTTCCATTCAGATTGTAGTGTCAGTTCAGGGGTTTGTCCTGACTGTGATTTGGTTGATTCAAGTTAATACATTTTCTTGTTTGTCAAAAAAAAAATTACAATCCTAATTTAAATGAAATTAAAAGGATACATATTACCACAAAACTCAATAAAGCATGATTACAAAAAGCTTTTTAAAGGGTATAAGACCATACCCTCTTGAGAAAAATCAAATTTTAAATCTTGCTTGAAAATTCCAACTCTTGAAACCCTTAAATATCTTTATCAAATTGTAGAGCTAATTATGGGCTTCTCAAATCTATAATTGCATGTAAGATCAAGTAAACCTATATGTAGATTGGGGGTTTTCTAGTTTAGTAAAATGGTGGAGGAATATTTTGGTGGGTTGTATGTTCTCTAGATATGTATTTTCTTTTGTTTTTCTACTAAGAGAGAATAATGGGAGTATGGGTTCTCTTTTCCTATTTTTATACATGACCTAGCTAGTTGGGCCTTTAGTGGGCTAGAGAAATTGTTGCGCTCAACTCACAACCCATCAAATAATTATTGAACTCACTTGACCCACTTTACAATTTGTTACACAAATTATAAACTCCAAAATTAGCTAAAATATTTATAATGTTTATAGTTGTTAGATGGTAGCAATCACATTAATAATAATGATAACTCGTAACTAATAATAATTAGCAAGGTTCTAAATAAATAATTACACACATTCATAATATTAACAAAAAATCTAGTTCACGAAACTTATTCGGAGAGGTTCGATAATAAAAGTATTTATAAAATTCATGGTTATTACAATTTGTGATTTGGATCAATGACTTTGGTACAATTATAATTATAGAAGAGAAAAATATGATTATAAAAGCATTTTTAAATAATTTAAAATAAATAATTATCTAGGAATATTTTGAGAAGATCTTTGCATCCATTATGGTTATCAAAAATTTACTTCTAAATATGCATGATTAGAGACAACATCAATAAAAAACTTTCATACCCAAAATTTAATTCTAGTGTCTATATTCCGGACAAAAATATATTTTTTCCATTAAAAATAAATGTTAACATCCATTTTAAACTTTGTAAATACTAAGAGCATCATCAACACTACACCCTCCTTAACTAAAATGTTGGTGTGGCATTTAATTTTATAGAAGAATTTTATTTTTTCATCTCCAACCAACTCTTTCCTCACCTAAAAATTTAGATAATTTGTTTTAAGTTTGCTATATATAACCAACATTTAAAGCTTTTACAAAAATTGTAAAATTGGATATACATCATCCTAGCTAATATCATCAATCATTTATATTTTCAATATATAACCAATTATTTTACATAATCTTATTGGAATATATTAATTTACAAATTAAATAAATTTTACATAATCACAATTTTACACCATTATTGTTGTGTGAAAATTCCGCAACAACACCCCGAGAAAATATCGCTGGAATAACCGAATTTGTCCTTGGATATCGGACGTTAAAGCAGGTTCGCACGTCCACCGCTTCAGCTTCGCTCCACAGCTGCAGCTCCAACTACCGGAATGGGTGGAGATTTGTGGTGTTTTTGGGACTGAATTAGCAAGTTCACCGGATAACAATGGCAAACTCCGGCCAAATATGTCCAGAATATGATCACCGAGGGTACACGTGCCTTACGCGTAGAGAAGTGAATATCCGAACCCCCTTGCCAACTGCCTACATATCCTATTTATAGGAATCAAGCCCCGATGTAGTTCTTTAGGTTATGGACTCCTTTCTTGAGCAATAAGCCACGTTTTTTTATGTATTTTATCCTTCCTCCAATGCTGATCTTGAAGTGTTTGTGTAGAAATATGCCTTATCCTTGATTCAGCCAGCTGCCTAGTAGAGTCCTACTCGAAGTATAACACTAGAAGTTCATTTATCCATGTATTTTCATGTAATTATCCACATATATTATGTATATAACGTGTATATCCCATTTGATGTAGTAGAATCCATCTCTTGAGTCCATTTCCGTACCTCCTAAAGTTTATGAGATAATCCTTATCCAAACAGCGAACATGGCAGATAAAGGTGGAGCTATAGTCGTACCTCCACCTCCTCAGCTTCCTCCAAAACTGAACCTCAATAGCTTCCTCCACAACTGAACCTCCACAGCTTCCTCTATGACTGAACCTCCTCAAATATTACTCAAACCACTCCAATTGGGACTCTCAATATCCATGGGCTTAAAATTTAACCCATTAAAAATTTTGGGCACAACAACTACCCCCCGGTTCCTTGATGTCATGAAATGCGAAATGAACCTATACAAAAGAAGAGGTCCAATCGTTCCTTACCTTCTCAGATAGATACATAGCTTCAGCACCCACTTCCAAGCTTACATGAGCTAACTCGGTGTAAGAAACAGGAAGCACAATGATTCCGCATAGGTACCTCAATCTGAATCCTTAAATGAAACCCTTTCTTATACCTTAGATCACGTACGACACTCCAGCTCCAGTTATAAGCTTCCTCAGCTTCGTACCTGAACCTACTAGCTTCCAGCATTTTTCCTTTAAAACCATAATCTGATTCCTCGAGATGCTCCTTTCTCCTGCTAAGATAACCTTCGTGTAAGAATTCCTCGTGAGCCATGCCATGGAGCTTTCGTATGGAGCTCCTTCTGTTGCAAAGATACCTTAACATCCCAAACCTGAGCTACGACAATAACTAGAAATGATGATTAGTAGTAAGAGCTAAATAGCTCACATATACAATGCATATAACTCATACACATAAAAGACATTCAAACAAGTATGAATATGCAAGTGCAAATGATTTTATATATATATATATATCCGTTGTTGCCTCTACAATCAAGCAGAACCTTGGCGAACACACTCTTCAAGACATAATGCCACAATTTTCAGAAATTTCCATGAACATATCACAATGGACCTCCGAAGATGTTACTTCTCCTATTATGCCCATAAATCGTGGGACTTTCCAGACCTTTCCCATAAACCTTGGGATCCTCCAAGCTGAAAGAGTTTGTCCTAAAATCCAATCATGCATGATGATTTAGGAAGAACTTTCTTGTACTCTTATTTGATTTCATTAACATTAATAAAAGACTTATTTGTTTTTATTACGGGCTTTATCTATTTAAAGTGTTTTAAATAAGATATTCCATGGTTTAAAGTAAAGCTTCTAGAATTATAATGAGATTATAATAGTGAGATCTAGAAGATGATAACTCTAGACCTAAACAGTTCCTGATCATAGGATAACTAATTGGAAGTTAGTGAATCCGCAAAGATTGGTACATACTATGCTTGCTCCTTTCAGGAGGATGTCTGTTCTCATAGGCATTTGTGTGGTGACACTATAGCTAGTATGTAGGTGCTTATTAAGGAATAAGTTCACTGAACATGACTCGATAAGTTGAACAACTAATGGAGTTTACTCACGTGTCGATAGTTGTTCACTGAGTGATAGTTGTACAAGTGTCCTTAGACTTGAGATCGTTAGAGTAATCTTGTATATAATGAACTATGCTTTGGTTTAGTCCTTAGTCTCAAGGACATCCATTAGGTCTATTCTGGGCAAAGGGATTTGTGTATGGAGATAGTTAACGATCAATAAAGGATCTACCCCTTCCAGTAAGGAAGTGAATATCCTATGTTATTCTTAGTATGCGAGTTCTGGAATCTCTGGCCAGAGTGTATGAAATTAGAAAGGAGTTTCTAATTTGCATTAATATGAACTTTGCATTATGAATAAGAATCATATGATTAAATTTGATAGGCTTGACACGAGTTCCATGCCTTGTATTTAATCGGGATATTGCAGGGTAGAAGGAATTGATTGTACGGTAACTAGCACTGACAGGTTCTTGGTGTTCTAAGCAGTGAATTCATATTATCCGGATAGTCGCGATATGTTGAGAAGCATCACTCACGATGTAGAATAAATATAATTAATCAGTTAATTATATTTAATGAATTTTAGAATTCATATAAATAATAAATAAAAGGTTTATTATTATTTATTTCTACTACCGGCTTAATATTGAACCTACAGGGTCACACCATAAAAAGATTAATTTATTGATGAAGGTATTTTGAGAGAGCAAGTTGTTTTAATAATGATTAAAATTGTTTTAATTATTATTTAAACATTTTATAAGATAAAGTGTAAGATTTATATATTAATATATAATGATATATTAATTATGAAAACCCTACATGAGCCCTATAAATAGAATGATATGAGAATGAGTTTACACACTTTTTGTTTTTGTGAAAAACCTAGTTGCCTCCCTCATCTTCTTCATCTCCCTCTCTCTCTCTCAAACCTCCATTTTTATAAAAGCTTAGTTTTATAAAAAGCTTCGTCGAAGAATTAATCTTGGTGGATACCAGTAGAGTGCTTCACACTCTGAGGAGCAACTGCTAAAACACCATTTTGTAAAGCTTCGTTTTTTTCAAGGTATGATTTCGATTCCATATCATTTTTACAATTTTCTATATGTGCGATATATGGATTTTATGAAATAAAATGTTATTTCACGCTTCCGCTCATCCGTATTTTCCTTCAATGGCATCAGAGCTAGGTTGTTGCATATAGAGAATCATGTAAAAATTTTAGATTTTTTGATGCATGTATGGATTTATTATGATTTGTGCAAGATTATTTAGATTTAATTATGAATTAATTCCAAATATTATTTGCATGAGATTTTGACCATTGATCTGGGTTCTACAAGTGTTGTAGATCATCTAGTATTTTTTTTCATATTTTTGTGATGTGTAGATTATTTGTTATGAATTTTTAAAAATTGTTTTAATTAAAATTCATATAATAATCATGCATGTGAAATTTATGAATTAAAATTTTGCACAAGGACCCCATAGCTTCCTGGTTATTTTTGCTACTGGATGATTTTAGAAATCATGTTGTTTTGATTTTTTATTAATTTATTAATTAAATGTTAATTAATTTATTAATATAAAATTAAAATAATAATATTAATGAAAGTTATTACAATAATAGTATTGGGCAGTTTTGATTTTGGCAATAAAGGAAACACAACAGTTACAAACACCTGATGTCTGACAACAAAAACGTACAAACGGCAGTTTAATAAAAAAAAAAAAAAAAAAAAAACTGTTGAAGCTGCTGCTGGCGCGTGTAGTACAGACGGGAATTAGGGGGTCGCGCATTTGGGAAATGCGTGACAGGGTCAGTCGCGCATGATCGTCATGCGTTACAGCATTTAATGGCCTTAAACTGTTGTAACGCATTCCGTAACTGCGTTACACAGTGTAGCGCATTTATGACGTGCGTTACAGACCTTCTGCCCACATTAAATTTAATTTTCTGGGAGTTTCGTAACTCCGTTTTGGGCGTGCGATATATCGTTGGATTCGTTTTTCCGAGACGGATCTAATGGAGTGGTCAAATATTTTTTATATAAAAATTTTTGAATTTTTTATATTCCCGGAAGTGTTTTAAAGCATGTATTAATTGTTTTAATTGCTTTTAAATGCTATAATAAATCCATACATCTTTATATCATTGTATGACATGATATTTCTTGCATGCTTACATGTTTGTTTATGTTTTATATATGAGATATATGCCTATGTTTACCATGCGATGGTAGATTTAGGTGAACTTAAATCAATATAAGGCGTGCTCTAGAAAATCTAGAATAGGAATCGTTTCTTGCCTTAATAATAATATTATGATTACAATCATGAGATTCTTGTGTTTGTGAAACACGTAATTAAATATGAATTTTCAATATTGAGAGAAAGGATGATTCTGTCAAAAACAGATTTTGATCTGTAAGAAAGGGGTATTAAGTGACGCCTCTTGACAATGCTCCCCCCGATCTGGGAATCATCTTATTATCGATTATTGATTTGAAATATTTACTTGAAGAAAAGAATCTCTTTATAATATGATTATGATTGTTAAATAATATTAGTTAATTAATAATGGCTGATAATTATTTATTTATGAAATAATAATTAGTTAGCAATTTTATTAATTGATTAAATGAGATTTAATTTATTATAAAATAATTAAGACGTGATCTTAATATTATTAATTATTTATTTAATTTATGAAATTATATTAAGGGAGAGATTAATTTTCTAAAGAGTTTAGAAATAGAATTAATGATTAAAAGAGTTTTAATTATTAGTTAATAACAAAGAAGATGAGATCTATGTATTATATATGTCAAGTTGTAATCGGCCATAGGCACAAAAAGTTTTGTGTCGGTTATGGTCTTCCAACATGACAGAAAGTATTTCTTGTTTTCGGTGCATTGTCGTTTCGTGCTACAACCGAGGACTTTGTTACCGATCAACATGAAAATACTTGTCTGTTACATTAGATGTGTACAAAATTAGATTTTAGTGGTCGTTACGTGCTACAGCCGTGGGCTATTGGAATCTAATTTAATTGTACAAAATGTTGGATTTGACTTGACTAATAATATTGAGATTTTTCGTGTTTTGTTATAGATTTAGATTATCTATCAAACTTAAAACACGTTAGACTTATAGGTTTATACGAAAATGTTTCGTGACCTTAAAAAAAACCTCTTTTATAAATATCAAGTAGTAATTGGCCAATGACACAACGGGCTTGTGTCGGTCATAGCCTTCCAACATGGTAGAAAGTAGTTCTCATTTTTGAATCACTGTCGTTTCGTGCCACAGCCGAGGGCTTTAATTTCGAAATAAGAAATACTTGTCTATTACATAGAGATGTGTACAATGAATTAGAATCTAATGGTCGTTACGTGCCACAGCCGTGGGCTATTGGAGACTGATTCAATTGTACAGAATGTTGGGTTAGACTTGACTTAGAATATTGAGTTTGTCGTGCCACAGCCGTGACTCAATTATTCAAGAGGCTAAAGTTTTATTAGGGAATAACATGAGATGTAATTGACAAGAGTTGTCTGCCTATTGAACATCACATGGCGTTTCGTGCCACAGCCGGGGTTGTGTGATGGAATGTAGGATCCCTATTCCCACTAGCATTTTGAATGCTTATTTATTCACTTAGGGGGTTGTATAAATTAGATAAACTAGTGGGAGCCACTTATGAATAAAGACCCGATTCATATAGTGTTTTAATAATGAAATTGATTATTTGCTAAGTGTTGTTATGTGTATATCATTTGCAGACTTAATATATATAGATATATACACTAGGTCTTCTGCACAATCACTTCGTAGCATACTAGATGCTCACATATTGACTGGTCCCAACCATACTGACTGGCTTCAAAGCTTGAGAAAAAGTTCTCAAGGGCTAAGAAGCTAGGATATGCTATTTGTTTTCAATGTAACAAGACGAGGCACTGGAAGAGGAACTGCAAGGTTTACATTGCAGAGTTGAATAAGAAGAAGGGTAGTGAGACTGTCGCTTCAGGTTCAGGTATGTTCATGATTGAAGTAAACATGTCACTAAATCGAACTTCTACTTAGGTATTAGATACCGCCTTGGTTCTCACATTTGCAATTCGTTGCAAGAACTAAGGAGAAGTAGGGCTCTTGGGAAGAGGAGGTGATTCTATGGGTAATGGAGCAAGAGTTGCTGCCGTAGCTGTAAGGTCATTTGATTTACATATGCCTACGGGCAAGACTATTATTTTAAATAATTGTTATTTTGTTCCCTCGAATGTGAGGAATATTATTTCTATTCCAATGTTAGACTTGGATGGATTTTCGTTTATTATTCAGAATATTAAACATCCAATCCTCAGAGATAATGTTCTTTATGGTAGTGGAACTTTAAATAACGGTCTGTATGTATGTGACATAGAATATGTTTTACTTTATATTGAACATAATAGTAAAAGAAAAAAAAAGGGGATGATGAAAATCCTACCTACTTATGGCACTACAGACTTGGTCATATTAGTGAAAATAGACTTCGGACATTGCATAAAGGAAGGTTATTGGAACCCTTTGATTTTGAATCATATCCTACATGCATGTCTTGTCTATTGGGTAAAATGACCAAATCTCCATTTAGTGGACATGGAGAGAGCGTTAGAGAGTTGCTGGTATTGGTACACATAGATGTATGTGGACAAATGTCTACGCAAGCCATGGCAGGATTTTAATACTTCGTGACTTTCATAGATAAATGATCTAGATTCAGATATATGTATTTGATGAAATACAAATCTGAAGCCTTTGAAAAGTTTAAAGAATACAGTTATGAAGTAGAGAAATAAACCAAACATAGTATTAGAGCTCTTCGATCAGATCGAGGAGATGAATACTTGAGTGGTGTGTTTCTAGATTATCTCAAAGAAAATAGTATAGTCTCCCAGTGGACTCATCCGGACACTCCATAGTTGAGTGGAGTATCTGAAAAGAGAAATTGAACTTTGTTAGACATGGTTCGATCCACGATGAGCTATGCAGATCTTCCAGTATCACTTTAGGGTTATGAATTGGAAACCTCAGCATATTTACTGAATAAGGTTTTTTCCAAATCTGTTCCTCAAACTCCATATGTGATATGGAAAGAAAGGAAACTGAGTCTTAAACACGTTAAGATTTGGGGATGTCTAGATTATGTCAAGAAAGTTGACCCGGATAAGCTGGAATCTCGATCCGTAAAATGTAGTTTTGTGGGATATCCTAAAGAGATTTTAGGGTGTCACTTTTACACCGATCATAGGGTGTTTATCTCCAGACATGCTACCTTCTTAGGAAAATAGTTTATCCTTGAAGGGAACAGTGGGAGCAAGATTGAACTTAAAGAAGTTCATGAAACACAAACTACTACGGTTCAAGAGGAAACACTTGTTCAAACTAAACAACCTTATGTGGCGTAGTATTGACTCAGAGAAATGGCAGAGTGCCATGAAATCCGAAATGGATTCTATGTATACCAACCAAGTATGGACCTTGGTTGAAGCACCTGAGGATGTTAGACTTATTGGGTGCTAAAGAGTATACAAGAGAAAGATTGGAGTAGATGGCAAGGTGGAGACCTACAAGGCTAGGCTCATGGCAAAAGGATTCAGACAAAGGCAATGGATTGACTTTGATGAAACTTTTTGCATGTAGCCCTACTCAAATCAATTCGGATTTTGCTTGCGATCCATATATGGATTGAAGCAAGCTTCTCGTAGATGGAACATCCATTTTGATGAGACAATCAAAGAGTTTGATTTTATCAAAAACATAGATGAACCATGTGTTTACAAGAAGGTTAGTGGGAGCGCGGTAACATTTCTTGTATTGTATGTGGATGACATACTTCTTATAGGAAATGATATACCGATGCTGCAATCAGTCAAAGTGTGGCTATCAAAGAACTTCACTATGAAGGACTTGGGAGAGACATCCTAGATTCTTGGTATGAAGATCTATAGAGATAGATCGAGAAGAATGATTGGTCTTACCCAAGGTACATACATCGAGAAAGTGCTTAAAAGGTTTAGCATGAAAACTCCACGATATGTCTCATACCGATGAGCCGTGGAGTATCCCTTTTCCAAGAAGATGTCTCATGAGACACTTGAGGAAAGAGAGCGTATGAGTAAGATTCCTTATGCTTCAGCAATAGGATCTATCATGTACGCGATGTTGTGTACTAGGCCTGATGTTGCTTATTCAATTAGTGTGACAAGCAGATATCAGTCGGATCCAGGTGAAGACCACTGGAAAGTAGTGAAGAACATCCTTAAGTACTTGCGAAGGACTAAGGATATTTTTCTTGTTTTTGGTGGATCTGAGTTGAAAAATAGAAGGGTTATACCTACTCTAGTTTTCAATCAGAAAGTGATGATAGCAAATCCATGTTAGGGTACGTGTTTACTCTAAAGGGTGGAGCGATTAGTTGGAAGAGTTCCAAACAGCCAACAACGGTTGACTCAATAGCGGAAGCAGAGTTCATAGATACAAGTGACGCTGCAAAACTGTTTTGTGGTGCTTTCTTTTGATTAGGGAAATCATTGAAAGTAAAGATGTCAACATTAAGAGAGTTGACACACATAACAACATAGCAGACCCACTCACTAAGCCGCAATCTCAGATTCACTTCGATCGTCATAATGAGTGAATAGGTATTAGATACCAGAGTGATTGGCTTTAGTACAAGTGGGAGATTGAAAGAGTTTGTCCTAAAATCCAATCATGCATGATGATTTAGGAAGAACTTTCTTGTACTCTTATTTGATTTCATTAACATTAATAAAAGACTTATTTGTTTTTATTACGGGCTTTATCTATTTAAAGTGTTTTAAATAAGATATTCCATGGTTTAAAGTAAAGCTTCTAGAATTATAATGAGATTATAATAGTGAGATCTAGAAGATGATAACTCTAGACCTAAACAGTTCCTGATCATAGGATAACTAATTGGAAGTTAGTGAATCCGCAAAGATTGGTACATACTATGCTTGCTCCTTTCAGGAGGATGTCTGTTCTCATAGGCATTTGTGTGGTGACACTATAGCTAGTATGTAGGTGCTTATTAAGGAATAAGTTCACTGAACATGACTCGATAAGTTGAACAACTAATGGAGTTTACTCACGTGTCGATAGTTGTTCACTGAGTGATAGTTGTACAAGTGTCCTTAGACTTGAGATCGTTAGAGTAATCTTGTATATAATGAACTATGCTTTGGTTTAGTCCTTAGTCTCAAGGACATCCATTAGGTCTATTCTGGGCATAGGGATTTGTGTATGGAGATAGTTAACGATCAATAAAGGATCTACCCCTTCCAGTAAGGAAGTGAATATCCTATGTTATTCTTAGTATGCGAGTTCTGGAATCTCTGGCCAGAGTGTATGAAATTAGAAAGGAGTTTCTAATTTGCATTAATATGAACTTTGCATTATGAATAAGAATCATATGATTAAATTTGATAGGCTTGACACGAGTTCCATGCCTTGTATTTAATCGGGATATTGCAGGGTAGAAGGAATTGATTGTACGGTAACTAGCACTGACAGGTTCTTGGTGTTCTAAGCAGTGAATTCATATTATCCGGATAGTCGCGATATGTTGAGAAGCATCACTCACGATGTAGAATAAATATAATTAATCAGTTAATTATATTTAATGAATTTTAGAATTCATATAAATAATAAATAAAAGGTTTATTATTATTTATTTCTACTACCGGCTTAATATTGAACCTACAGGGTCACACCATAAAAAGATTAATTTATTGATGAAGGTATTTTGAGAGAGCAAGTTGTTTTAATAATGATTAAAATTGTTTTAATTATTATTTAAACATTTTATAAGATAAAGTGTAGGATTTATATATTAATATATAATGATATATTAATTATGAAAACCCTACATGAGCCCTATAAATAGAATGAGATGAGAATGAGTTTACACACTTTTTGTTTTTGTGAAAAACCTAGTTGCCTCCCTCATCTTCTTCATCTCCCTCTCTCTCTCTCAAACCTCCATTTTTATAAAAGCTTAGTTTTATAAAAAGCTTCGTCGAAGAATTAATCTTGGTGGATACCAGTAGAGTGCTTCACACTCTGAGGAGCAACTGCTAAAACACCATTTTGTAAAGCTTCGTTTTTTTCAAGGTATGATTTCGATTCCATATCATTTTTACAATTTTCTATATGTGCGATATATGGATTTTATGAAATAAAATGTTATTTCACGCTTCCGCTCATCCGTATTTTCCTTCACAAGCGTTGTAAGTAATTTCAAATATGTACCATAAGAGGGACCAAAGGAAGCTACGGAGACCTCCTCGATTGCTGCTATGTCTTTCCAAGTGGTTAAATTATGGGGAATATAGCGTGCCTGGGTACCTACCTGACAGCTTCAGCTAGCAACTTTGAAAACACCTTTTGAAAACCATGCATAATTTAATAAATATATATAGAATGATGACCTTTTCTTATAAATCCATGCTAACTTGTTTTCTTGAAATCATATGAAATGCACATTTTGATAATCATAAGCTAATGCAATGCTAAAGATAATGATCCATTTGAAAAGATGAGGTTCGAATGATGTTTCTAGCTTAAGGCTATGAAAAATTTCCATCTATGCACATAAAACATGTATGATAATGCATATGTAAAAGCATGAGAATAGAACTTATCTGTTTCCTTGTGGTTCCGCTTTAGATCAGGTTCGGTCGTCGAACCTACTTGGTAGAAGCTCCTTCTCTGCCAGCTCATGATGAGAACCTCTTTTTCAATCTGCCAGCTCTTTGACGAAAATCTGATGTACCCCCCGAGCCGTTGGATTTCCTTTCGATATGACATATAAAACCTTCTCCAACTTGAATCTTAAACTTGTTGAAAAGTTGTTGTCCCTTATAGAGATTCCTGCAAAGACACCCCTCAGAAGCTACCTCCTCGAATGAGCAGAGAGGGCCTTAGAATTATCAGCTGAGTTGGAAGATGATGCCAGTTTATTAGTCCGAGATAAGCTCCTGAGATGTGGATTCCTTCTGGGAGGTCCAGCCGCATCAGCTGCTACTGATAAGGGAGCTGCAACTGAGTCCTCCATATGTTTTAGCCCTGAGAGATGCCTTGAGTTGTTTCACCTCTTCTGTAAGTTTTTTGATCTCTTCTGGCAGCTTCCACAATTCTTTCACCACGTTTTAGATAGCTTTAAGTGAGTCTTCAGAAGGGCACTTTTAGAATTCGACTAGGCATCAAATAAATCCTTTTGGCTTTAAGGAGCACGAAGAGAATCCATCCGGGCTCTAGGTGAATCATGGCAAGAGCACGAAGAGAATCTGGTTGGGCACTAAGTGAATTCCTTTGTGGCAGTAAGTGAATCGTTATAGGCTCTAAGTGAATCCTTAAGAGGGCACAAAGAGAATCTATAGGGCACATGATGAATCATAAAAAATTCTAGGGGCACCATTTCTTTAACGTAAAGATTTTCAAAAAATGAAAGAGCTTCACTACCGGACCAAGGGTTTGATGAGCTCATAATCCAATCCGAATTCCAATCCATATGCCAATCCATATTCCCATCCATATGCCAATCCATATTTCAATCCATATGCCAAGAGACTCCGCGAGCTTGGCTCCATCAAGGCACCTCGCGATCCTATAAGCATAGGAACTTCGCGAGCCAGACTCCATTAAGGCACCTCGCAATCCTATAAGCATAGCCTGGTCCATACTCCCCATGGAGGTTCGTACCTAAGAGGTTCATACTTAAGAGGATCTACCTAGCAGGTCCATACTCCCACTACCCTCCTACTTACTTGACATATGACTAACGATAATGAAGAGCTAGATTCATCCATTCAGGCATGCAATATTCACACATGTAGCATATAAACAAGGAACACGTAAACACATAAACATATAATCAACATAGATCATGTAAACATATAATCCACATAAGACACACATATTAGTAATGACTAAACATATCAAAACCTAAACCTAAGCGTGACAGTCGTACCTAATAAATCGTTTTATCTTTCCTAAGCCTAAAGAGGTCTACCGCATCCCTACCCAAAGGTGTCTAGTGGGGAGGTTTCTCCAAAATTCCAATATCCAAATCCGTCCAAGCCACGCTTGAATATCGCGAGCTGGCAAATATAGGGAAGCTCCACAAGAATGTGAACCCTAAGATATTTCATTATGCCATAAGCCTAGTCCTCCAATAAATTCCATAATCCAGATTCAAGCCCCTCCACGAAACCATTATTGCTTATAGGCGAATACCAATGAAGTTATAACTCATAGGTGAGTGCGAATGAACCTGCAACTCCTACCTGCAATAGCTGGTGAAAAGAATGAACCTTCAACCTGCAAATGAATATCAATGAACCTGACTCAATATTTATTTGAAATTCCCATTTGCTCGAAAATTTTGCACTTTCAAGATGTCATCCTGGGTAGTATCCACTACCCCCCGGTTCCTTGTAACCATTTTATGCAAGAGGAGCCTTATATTATCCGCAGCCAGGTTCGACCATCCTTCACCATGAACCTCTAAGCTTACGTGAGCGTACTCATTGTAAGAAACAAGAGGTATCATAGAAGAAGCAGCCACGACTTGTAATACCCCCTCCATGAAAGACCATGTTACTCTTCCTTAATGATGATACCATAATTCCAGTTGTAGAACCTTCTAGCAGTTCATGCTTGATACCCGTATACCCACACATACTTTCCACATAAACACACATATGCATCCGCCGATTGGTAGGTAGCTCCATATGTGAACCTCGCACCACTTCCTTTAATAATCGAGAGGTCATTCGTACCTTCTTCTTTATCCAGTAACATCTTTTCCAGAATCTGATTGAGATTATTATCATCTACTCCTTTTGCAATTCCTTCCATGAGGTATTTGTTTGCACTAAATCACGCAAGCGTACGTGGTCACAAGTAATATATGAATAAGTCAAGTTCGTTCCCACAAAGATCTGATTATGTTTTTAATTCAGTAGATGTACCTATGCAACAATGTATGATTATTATTCACTGCTAAGACAAATAACAATTTTGGGTTTAATAAACTAAATTAACTAAGAAGTAAACTAACAAACTAAGAATTAACTAACTAACAAGAATTGGAATCGAATTACTTCTGCAAGATAAACCATGGAATCCTAACTTCATTAAATACTTTGCTTAGATCTGACGCCTTTAATCACTATATGCAATGGTTATGATATCTGATCGGATAACACGAAACAAGTATACGCTACTTCTCAGTATACGAATACCAAACTAAACATACATCCACAAAAGAGATAGAAGATGAATAGACACCAATTATGCTTAGTCCCTATATCTCTATAGAATTTGAAAACATAACGGTTGAAGAACAAGTTATCCACATTGATCACATAGGGTAGCATAATATCTCTATTTACGCCACAAATCATGATGTTAAAACATCAACCTATCCTATGCTAGCATGGCAAGTTCTAAATCTCAAGATCCACTCTCGCTTCACAAGAGATTAACAAATTAGATGTTAGCTACGCATCTAAACACATGAATCACAACCATACGAGGATATCAAATATACATCACACACAGATCTGTAAAGCATCAAGATACTAAAGCTCCATAAATAAATCCGTTAGAATCCCATGACAACAATTAGTTCATAATTGAACCTCTCGTCATCATGGGATCAAGTGAAACCATGATAAAAACAAAGTATGAAAAAATACAAATAAACCTAAGTAATTGATATGTAATAGTTCTACTCCTAATGATGATGATAAATTACAAGGGTTGGATGTGTTTATATAGGCTCTAGACATCTTGCCCAACAAGAAAATACCAAATCAGAATTATAATAGAAGTACGTTTCCTAAACTGATTCTGATTTAAAGGGAAATTCGTAGCTGCCTTTTCTTCAGATTTTCTGGAACGTTCCAGCTGCAATTGGGCCTCTGGACCACTTTAGAATGATATATAATCTCGTTATCTTCGCGTGGACAGCTTACGGGCCTCAAACGGACTTCTAGAACTCAAGATATGGCCAAAACAAAATCAGAAATTCTGGCTGATTTTTCTCCCGCACGCCACCAGCATCCCGCAGCGCCTGATGCGCCATATGGGCGCCTGAAGTGCCGGCCCAATCTGCCCAAACAAGGCTGGAGCGCAGGAAACAAGGCTGGGAGCCCCCGGTTTGGTCCTGTTCTGCGAAAACTGATTTTTCTTTGATTTTTTCGCCTTTTCTTCCCGTTCCTTTTGCATGAGCCTCCGTCTTTCATTCTTAATGACTTGTATACTTCTTAGGAGTTGATATTAGCCACCATTCTTCATTCCATATCATCAATCAACTCCACAAAACTCTCCAAAAATGACAGAAACTACACCTTTAATCGATATTTCTTCAACCCTGCACAATTACACAAAACACATCAAAACTACCACAAACTTGAGTCCAAGACAATCAATTTAAGCCAATATGGAACGCTCCAAGTGGAGATAAAATCCACTTATCACACCCCCAAACTTAAACCGATGCTTGTCCTCAAGCATAAACAATTACAACTAACTAACTAACTAACTAGTACCACTTCCGTAGGTGATCACGGTTGCATTTGGCATATGCAACAAGCCCTTTAAACCCCTAGGCAGCCCTAGTGGACGAGTAAGGTCTCGTGAGGGCCTATAGCGAATGTACCCACAAAATCCAATGCAATGCAATGCATGAATGCAACTAATATGAAAATGCAATTAATCTAATACTAATATCCTACCATACCTTCAAATCCTCTCATGTCATATCAACTTAAGAATCAAAGTAAATACGCAATGTCTTGGTGTCGAAAGTGCAAGCATTCACATAGTCTACTCAATGAACATGCATAAGTTCTCACAAGTCCATGTCAAGTGTAAGAATAAGTTAGTAAACATGCTAAGCCTACAAGAGTACATCTTTGAGACAAAACTCGGGATCTCATATGCAAAAACAAGCAAACACTCACAATCCACTCATAAAAGAATATTCACTCAAGAACAAGGGTAAGTGTATCACTCAATTCCAACAAAAATCATAAGCATGCTTGACATTTGGTATCAATCTAACTCTTAACACAACATACATCAATGACGATAATCAAAAGGTCTTTATTCGGGTTGTAACGGGGCTAGGGACAAGGTATGTCAAATAAGCCAAAACAGGTGAAGTGTCAAAAGCTAGTAGGAACCATAATAAATCATACACAACCACCTATTTTCCCTCCCCACAAAATTTTACTCAACAAAAACACTCGAATAGTCGACTAAAGTAGGATCATAACAACACAAACATGCTCTCATAATATATATATATATATATATATATATATATATATATATATATATATATATATATATATATATATATATATTTTTTTTTTTTCTCTTTTTTTTTTCTCGAGAGCTAAATATAACACAAACAATAATATAACAATAACAATGATCCCACGAATTTATTACACATGTCGACTATCAAGTAGACAACCCAATTTCAATATTTCCCCCAAAAGTAAGACCAACAAAAAACCCCTCCTTGCACACCTTATTACTCCCTAAAGCACTCTACTAGCCTTTGACAATGTGGGTTCAAATTAATGTAAGGCCAATACAAGAAAAAGGTCTAGGCAAGTAATGTGGTATGTCACCGAAAAAAAAATAGGATTAAGCTCAACGGGTAAACTAATTGATCATGTAAATATGGTATGGTAATATGGGAAAATATGCGGTAATTCCTAATGCCTTTATCATTTTAATCGTCAAATAATGTCATGCGTTTCAAGAAAGACCTCAAACAACTGCTAGCAATGCAAACAATCCGTGGACACTCAAGCAAACGAATAAATTGCAAATAAATATGCAATATGCAATAAGGCTCAAAATCTCACTTGGTGGAAAAACATACTCAATCCCAAGCAAAAATCTCTCTAATGCACCGACTTGTATTCAAAGCATGCAAACTAAATCATCTTGCACATATTCATGTCCTTCTAATCACTTACAACATTCAATAAGTCTACTAGCTTCAACTTACTAGTGTATGTGTGTGCACAAGAACAAAGCATATCACTTCTCAATCAAAAGTGTCAACAACACAAAATTCCTATCAAGCATGGGTGCAAATGCAAACTACTATGAACTCACACATGAAATACGATAATAATAACAGAATGTCCTATATGAAACAAACGTCGATAGCACGAACATAAATGCATAATTTACTACTACTAATATGCAAAACATGAAATCCTACATGAACACAATGACTAACAATTACAATTATATACACTACTTATCCCTCAAACCACCCCCAAACTTAAAATATTCAATGTCCTCATTGAATGGAAGTAAATACAAGGGAAAGTAGAAAACACACCTTGGGTTGCCTCCCAAGAAGCGCTGCTTTAACGTCAATAGCTTGACGTTACTTCCAAGCCTCCATTAAGGATGATAATAGTTTGCCTGGTCCTCTCTTCGCAATACTTCATCATCATCTCGGCGGCACACTTTTTGCCCCTTCTCCTCGCTTGGCCTATTCATGTAGCAACTATATCCTCTTCCAATGCCTTCATCTGTTGACCCAAAATCTGTTAAATTGTAGAACAACACACGGGCTTCGCTTGAATATAATGGAGGAGGGTAAATGTAAGTTGCTTTAGCCTTTGGTTCCTCAAAGAGAACTTCCTCCATTGGCTCTAATGCGCTACCTCCATCTTTAAACTCTGAGACAAGTAGAAGACCTGCATCTTTCCCATGATCATCAACCTCTTGGTTCGCACATACCAATTCTTGAAATTTCTGTAGCTCAACAGTGTCTGTCCCAAATAGTGCCCTTTCCAAATCATCCACCATCCTAACATGATCAAATTCCTCACACGGCTTGTGAATGCTCACCTCATCTTGGAATTTGTCTTCCTCAATTAAGCATGCAGTACCTTGCTCCAAGTCACCATTATCCTCTGGTGTTGCCTCTAGTATGAATTGATGTTTCTCTTGTTCCAAGGCACTCAAAACTTGAGCAACAAGTGTCCCTATAGATTTGATAGACTTCTCATGATTCTCTACAAGCATCCTAATCTCCTCCATAGCATCAACCTCATCTGACTGAAAATTAGGAATAGATTGCTGATGTTGAAACTCTTCACTACCAAAGACATATGACATATCTGGAACATCTTGCTGGTACTATTGAGGATGGTATTGAAAATATGGTTGTTCCTCATAAGTGACATATGGATCAACTCCTTCGTAGTAACAATATTGTGAGGGATCATGAACGCCAAAACACCGCTCACATTGATAAGGCATGGATGTCCTCGAATATGCCCACCATGGCAACTCCTCGCATGCCATCTTCAAACACTCAAGTACCTGAATACACCGAACTAAACAAAATAGGTAAGAAAAAATCTGAGTCAGTGAACGCTAATGACCACTATTGACAAGCACATAAACCAAAAATAAAACACCGAAGATCCCCGGCAGCGGCGCCAAAAACTTGTTTGCACTAAATCACGCAAGCGTACGTGGTCACAAGTAATATATGAATAAGTCAAGTTCGTTCCCATAGAGATCTGATTATGTTTTTAATTCAGTAGATGTACCTATGCAACAATGTATGATTATTATTCACTGCTAAGACAAATAACAATTTTGGGTTTAATAAACTAAATTAACTAAGAAGTAAACTAACAAACTAAGAATTAACTAACTAACAAGAATTGGAATCGAATTACTTCTGCAAGATAAACCATGGAATCCTAACTTCATTAAATACTTTGCTTAGATCTGACGCCTTTAATCACTATATGCAATGGTTATGATATCTGATCGGATAACACGAAACAAGTATACGCTACTTCTCAGTATACGAATACCAAACTAAACATACATCCACAAAAGAGATAGAAGATGAATAGACACCAATTATGCTTAGACCCTATATCTCTATAGAATTTGAAAACATAACGGTTGAAGAACAAGTTATCCACATTGATCACATAGGGTAGCATAATATCTCTATTTACGCCACAAATCATGATGTTAAAACATCAACCTATCCTATGCTAGCATGGCAAGTTCTAAATCTCAAGATCCACTCTCGCTTCACAAGAGATTAACAAATTAGATGTTAGCTACGCATCTAAACACATGAATCACAACCATACGAGGATATCAAATATACATCACACACAGATCTGTAAAGCATCAAGATACTAAAGCTCCATAAATAAATCCGTTAGAATCCCATGACAACAATTAGTTCATAATTGAACCTCTCGTCATCATGTGATCAAGTGAAACCATGATAAAAACAAAGTATGAAAAAATACAAATAAACCTAAGTAATTGATATGTAATGGTTCTACTCCTAATGATGATGATAAATTACAAGGGTTGGATGTGTTTATATAGGCTCTAGACATCTTGCCCAACAAGAAAATACCAAATCAGAATTATAATAGAAGTACGTTTCCTAAACTGATTCTGATTTAAAGGGAAATTCGTAGCTGCCTTTTCTTCAGATTTTCTGGAACGTTCCAGCTGCAATTGGGCCTCTGGACCACTTTAGAATGATAGATAATCTCGTTATCTTCGCGTGGACAGCTTACGGGCCTCAAACGGACTTCTAGAACTCAAGATATGGCCAAAACAAAATCAGAAATTCTGGCTGATTTTTCTCCCGCACGCCACCAGCATCCCGCAACGCCTGATGCGCCATATGGGCGCCTGAAGCGCCGGCCCAATCTGCCCAAACAAGGCTGGAGCGCTGGAAACAAGGCTGGGAGCCCCCGGTTTGGTCCCGTTCTGCGAAAACTGATTTTTCTTTGATTTTTTCGCCTTTTCTTCCCGTTCCTTTTGCATGAGCCTCCGTCTTTCATTCTTAATGACTTGTATACTTCTTAGGAGTTGATATTAGCCACCATTCTTCATTCCATATCATCAATCAACTCCACAAAACGCTCCAAAAATGACAGAAACTACACCTTTAATCGATATTTCTTCAACCCTGCACAATTACACAAAACACATCAAAGCTACCACAAACTTGAGTCCAAGACAATCAATTTAAGCCGATATGGAACGCTCCAAGTGGAGATAAAATCCACTTATCAGTATTCCCAAATTCCAGCTTCCAATATTTGAGGAGCTAATAGCAGGAGAACCTCTTTGCGAGACACCTTCCAACTTATCGTGCCTAAGGGGCTTTCGGTATGAGAATCTCTTCGAGATTCTCCATCATGATGATTACCATAATTTTACTGCTTAAAGGTTTCACGAGCTGAGATGGTTCCTTTCCAGGAGCTTCCTCTTTCAACCCTATTGTTGGCTCCTATATTAGTTGATCACCTTAGAGACTTCATATTCCCCTCCTGCTGTATTTTTCGGAATAGGTCCCTCGCATCTTCAATTTATGAGAGGTACCAATTCGCCTTCATCTTCCCTGATGCCTTGTTTGCCGGAGCTTCAGCATCATTTAAACCATAACTTGACACCTTTTGCTCGATGCTTTCAACTAGATATTCTGAGCTTCCACCTTCCACTATTGGTGAAGCTTCCGTTATGAGAACCCCTATAAGTTGCTTTCACCAACTTCTGTAAATGCTGCCACATGACCAACCAAGAACTCCGCGAGTTACCTTGCATTCTTTTTTAAATCCTTAGTCATAACTTTCACATGGGTACGCTTTGCCTTCATTAACCTTCATTAGAGTAGCCATTTGCATCGATGCCATGGGTGGTATTACCCCCCGAAAAACTATAACCTTCATCGTGAGGTTCCTCCATTAAGGGTACCTGGTAAAATGTTTCCTTTGTTATTCTACATTGAGCTTCCTATAGTGAATTTTGTCATGGCATAAGGTGGATCCTTCAAAGAACCTCAATCAAGTAGCTCGTTGTAGTGGAACCTCAAGTTGCATGGTAGAACTGCCACGATTGACCCAGATTGCTTCCTTTGATCTTCTATCATCCTGTAGAGGTTCTTGTTTTTCGACTTCTTGTTAATTCCAGTAGTTGAACTTCTTCCATGATCCTCATTCCTCATGCCTTTGTTGCCTGTAGCTCGAAAGCAGTGTTGGAGGTTCTCTTTTCTAAGCAACTCCCTGGTGAACTTCTATTTCATTTCCTTTTGCGTGAGGTACCTGCACCTTCACATCTGTACTTACACCTCTTCAGCTACACCTTTCCCATCTCCATGTCCAGCTACATCCAAATATCCAATAGATTGAATAAATAGCTTCAAATGCGAACCTGGTTCATTTGTACCACCTTGGTCAAGAGGCTCGCATTTATCAGCACCTGCACCTCCTCAGTCGGGAGGTTCGTACATTCTTTCCCAAACAGGTTCACCTGCTTACTCTCCTTACGACCTCCACCGATTGAACCTCTAAATAGAAATTCTCCATTTTATGACCATATGAACCTCCTTATCATATGCCAAGATGAAGTATTTGGGGGACCTTATAGAAACTTTCTTCTATAGGTGCAATCTCGAGATTGAGGTCTCTCCTATCTTTGCCACTAGAACCTCTCAACTGAACCTCTCCAGATGGTCGTACTTTCATTAACATGTGGATGTGTTCGTACCTCCATTAGCAGGTGGATGTTCAGCTTCACCTCTCCTGTCGAGCATATCAGCACTCCTAATGTGAGAAGCTGCTCGGTCATAGAAGCTCTCATCACATAACCTCATTTTCGGGCATTTCCTACGAAAATTATCATCTGAAAACTTCATTTTCCAGCCATTTTTTCCAGGCCTCTTCCATCAAGCCAATAAATTTATGCATCTCGGAGGCATATATCGTCTTTAAGCCTTTTTACCACCGAACGACTAGAATGAAGGTAATCACACTACTAGAATTATGTCAATAGACATCGGGTAAAAACCGATGTCTATTTTGAAAACAAACCGATGTCTTCGCGTGTGATGTTAAATGTCTGAACTTTAGACATCGGTTTTTAGCCGATGTCTAATACATATTTACACATCGGTATTTAGTATATTTCTGATGTCTTTGCACTAAATCTATTACTTTTAACATCGGTTTATTGCCGGTAACCGTTGTTGAAGTTTGTTTTAACATCGGTTTTGAAATTTGAGCAATGTTGTATACCCTTATTAACATCGGTTTTCTCTAATGAAGTTGATGAGCTGGTACATTTAACATCGGAATTAAGTAATATACTGATGTCTTTGTTGCTTAAAACATATTTTTAAGTTATTTATGATGTTAATTTGATTTGTCCCTGATTCCAGCCTATGCTTTATAAGCAGCTACTATACAAACATTTATACCAAAATCTCAACAAAAATGTACCACAAGATAACTAATATTGATCATTACCAAATTCAATGTTCAAGATAAATTCACAAAATAGCTTATAGCTACAATTCAAGGTTACCATCCTCAATAACCAATTACCAAACATTCCAAACCTAAAATATCGGACATTCCATATCAATAACTACCAAACTGTCTAACAATCACAAAACTAGTTCAAAGTAATAGATTCAAAGTCTCGAGCTTCAGGCCAGAGAGGATTTTCCCATCCTCTTTGAATTTCTTAGCGTATTCTACAATTGCCTTCGCCAAAGGGTGCTCGCTATTTACCTGATACAAATTCATCACAGCAGCACGTATGCATTATTTCTAATAGGAGAGGTAATATTTAGAATAGAAAAACATAATCGCTGAGACAAGTCATATGTTTAAAAGCTGTTCAAAAGAAGGCATCCATTTGACAGGCCTAATACATTTAATTCAGTGACTCGAAATTTACATGTCTGTTGTGGAATAAAGTAATTCTAGCAAAATATGAATTCTTAGGCCAAAGGCACAAAAATGTAAGCGCTAAAAATCAAAAATTTACCTCAACTGCCGCGATCAACTCATAAAATTCTTCAAGTACCATATTTCTAAGAAGTTTTGTGTTAACTACCAGTGGCTTGCCCATTGTAAGAGTCCCAGTCTTGTCAAAAACAATACAGTTTACCTATATGATGATAGAAATTAAGTGTCAAGTGTCAAGTAGCTTAAGTATCATCTTCTTGAATATCTAACAGCAGTTTCTGAATAAATCCTGATTAACTCTTTAACTTTTAAAGTTCAGAGGAAGTAGTTGAATTTAATTCATTTGACAGTTTATGGATAAAATCTTCTTTCACATATCATTATGAAATTCTTGCAACGAACGATGTTGGTGGAGTCTGACCTAATGGGCACTTTCTAGGACCTGGCCGCCTTTGATCAGACGCTATCCATCGAGGAAGGAATCCAAGATTTTGGTAGCTATTAAATTTGCCAGCTAAAAACCAAGAGAGCCAGGTGATAACAGATAGAGCGATAACCTGCATAAATCAAGATTTGTTAACAGTATTATGAAACCTGAATTCAAGTGAATGGTTCACTCTATCTTTATATTAGAAAGCATCACAAAAGTTTTTACCATAGGCACAAAATATTTGGAGATATGATCAACAAATTTTTGTACCGGCCAAATCTGAGAAATGGGTAAAGATACTGCTATCTATAAGAAGATTACATTCTTTGGGATTATTAATAAAAAACCTGGAAAGTTAATATGGACGGGATAAAGTAATATCATGTTCAACGCACAAAAACAACCTTAACTAAAACTGAAATTCGAGTAAAGTTCTAAACTCCCATACTTAACCCCATCAGTCACTGTTATTAAATACAAAAGATAAGCCCAAAATTTAAGAAAACGCTGAACACCAAAATGTAACTCCTCTTTCTACGATTCAAGCATATACCAAACGAAAAAACTAAGCTAACACAACATAAATCCGTAAACAAGCAAACACGGAACATTTAAAGAGTGTGAAGAACACATACTAAATTGAACCTCCCGAAGAACCAGAGCAACTAATTCACTAGGAAACTGCTGAACCTTCTCAATCGCCTTCTGTTCCGACACCAACGCCTCATACGTCAAATTACCCTTCCCAATAACTTTACAAATCCAAACTCTATTCCGATACAAATTAATCCGATCCACATACTCACTACAAACACAAGTTACACACACAAATTCAAACACTTGAACAAAAACACATATATACCCATGTAAAAATGTAGAGAGAGAGAGAGCTAGGCTTTACCTATAATCTCGAAAAGTCTCATTCGTGTAACGGATTTGAAACACCAGCTCATCGGCACTCAAATCTGAAGTTGTTACAAGCTAAACGGCCGAACCAAACTCCTCAAGAAAATGGACCCAATCTGTAAAAATAAAAAAAGCACTAGTACAGAATAGGCTTTTAGCGTCGGTTAAAATAGGCATTAGGCGTCCGTTATTGGGCGTAGTATATGAAGGCGACGCTATAGGTATAGGCCTATGGCGTCGGTTAATTGGGCGACGCATATAATATACTAATAGCGTCGGTTATTTAAACAACCGACGCCTAAAGTTGCTAATAACGTCGGTTACCAAAAGAGCCGACGCATATGGTCTTACTATTGGCGTCGGTCAATTAAATAACCGACACATAAAGACAGGTTATAGGCGTCGGTCATTTAAACAACCGACGCTTAAAGTAAGCTATAGGCGTCGGTGATTTAAAGAACCGACGCTTAAAGTCTGTTATAAGCGTCGGTCATTTAAACAACCGACACTTAAAATCTGGTATAAGCGTCGGTCATTTAAACAACCGACGCTTAAAGTCAATTTTTTTTAAAAAAAAATAAAAATTGCAATTTTGTTATGAAACAATACAATTTCATAAATAATTTAGCCCATGCTATATATAAAATCAATATGTACATGATACATAATCACAATACACCCCAAACAGATGCTATATATAACAAACCTCAACCACAAATAAACATAACAGACAAGAAATATATCAAACTCTTAAATTATATATATATATATATAATCATCCCTAAGCTCCTTGATTGAACAAGAGGTCCTCCTTCCATTCCATTAAGCCATGAGCCAAATACTTCTCCTGAAGCTTCATCAAGATATCCTTCACAAATCCACATGAGACAATGTCTGTTTGAAAAATCTGGATCAATTATCTGAGACAAGGCATTCAATCTGCTGTTTGAGTTGATGCTATAGAAGAAGCAACACATGAGAGGGTATTCGCATATGAAGAATTACTTGTGGCATAAAACAATATGACTTACGAAAGATAAAGAGGAAAATAAGTGACTTTGTGACATAAAGACCCCAAATAGTAGAAAATTAAAACAGATAACCTGAAAAGTGCCTTCTATGCACCAAGGATCTGAAGGGTAGAAGAAGGGCCCTTGGCCAGATTTGTAAGACTGCCAGCATGAGATATTAAACGTAAATCATTACCCACGACAAGGGCATATACTGAAAGAGTTTGTCCTAAAATCCAATCATGCATGATGATTTAGGAAGAACTTTCTTGTACTCTTATTTGATTTCATTAACATTAATAAAAGACTTATTTGTTTTTATTTCGGGCTTTATCTATTTAAAGTGTCTTAAATAAGATGTTCCATAGTTTAGAGTAAAGCTTCTAGAATTATAATGAGATTATAATAGTGATATCTAGAAGATGATAACTCTAGACTTAAACAGTTCCTGATCATAGGATAACTAATCGGAAGTTAGTGAATCCGCAAAGATTGGTACATACTGTGCTTGCTCCTTTAAGGAGGATGTCTGTTCTCATAGGCATTTGTGTGGTGACACTATAGCTAGTATGTAGGTGCTTATTATGGAATAAGTTCACTGAACATGACTCGATAAGTTGAACAACTAATGGAGTTTACTCACGTGTCGATAGTTGTTCACTGAGTGATAGTTGTACAAGTGTCCTTAGACTTGAGATCGTTATAGTAATCTTGTATATAATGAACTATGCTTTGGTTTAGTCCTTAGTCTCAAGGACATCCATTAGGTCTATTCTGGGCATAGGGATTTGTGTATGGAGATAGTTAACGGTCAATAAAGGATCTACCCCTTCCAGTAAAGGAAGAGAATATCCTATGCTATTCTTATGATGCTAGTTCCGGAATCTCTGGCCAGAGTGTATGAAATTGGAAAGAAGTTTCTAATTTGCATTAATATGAACTTTGCATTATGAATAAGAATCATATGATTAAATTTGATAGGCTTGACACGAGTTCCATGCCTTGTATTTAATCGGGATATTGTAGGGTAGAAGGAATTGATTGTACGGTAACTAGCACTGACAGGTTCTTGGTATTCTAAGCAGTGAATTCATATTATCTGGATAGTCGCGATATGTTGAGAAGCATCACTCACGATGTAGAATAAATATAATTAATCAGTTAATTATATTTAATGAATTTTAGAATTCATATAAATAATAAATAAAAAGTTTATTATTATTTATTTCTACTACCGGCTTAATATTGAACCTACAGGGTCACACCATAAAAAGATTAATTTATTGATGAAGGTATTTTGAGAGAGCAAGTTGTTTTAATAATGATTAAAATTGTTTTAATTATTATTTAAACATTTTATAAGATAAAGTGTGGGATTTATGTATAATAATATATATGATATATTAATTATATAAAAACCTACTTGAGCCCTATATAAAGAAAGAGATGAGAACATGTTTAGTATGCAAAGTGGTTTTGTGAAAACCTAGTTGCCACCACTCCATCTTCTTCATCTCTCTCTCTCTATCAAAAGGATTAAAACTCCATTTTTATAAAAGCTAAGTTTTATAAAAAGCTTCATTGAAGATTATTCTTGGTGGATACCGGTAGAGTGCTTCACACTCTGAGAAGCAACTGCTAGCAACCATAGATTATAAAGCTTCGATTTTTCAAGGTAAGGTTTCGATTCCTCCGCTATTTCTGTTTTATATGATTTTCTATATGCACGATACATGGTTTTTACGGAATAATTGTTATACCGCGCTTCCGCTCGTCCGTAAATTCCTTCAATGGCATCAGAGCCAGGTTCTGCATATAGAGATTCATATAAAAAATTTCAGATTTTTTTTATGCATGTATGGATTTATTATATTTTTGCAAGTTTATTTGGATTTAATTATGAATAAATTCAAAATAATATTTGCATGAAGTTTTGACCATTGATCTGGGTTCTATAAGTGTTATGGATCATCTATATATTTTTTTCATAATTTTGTGATGTCCAGATTATTTGTTATGAATTTTTTAAAATTGTTTTGATTAAAATTCATAAAAATAATCATGCATGTAAATATTATGAAATTAAAATTGCACAAGGGCCCAATAACTACCTGGTAATTTTTGCTACAGCCTGATTTCAGAAATCATATTATTTTGTTTTTATATTAATTTATTAATTAATTGTTAATTAATTTATTAATAGTAAAATAATAATAATAATAATAGTTATTGTTAATACTGGTAATAAAGGGTATTCAGTACTGCCGTTTTTGTTTAGAACATAAAAGCACAACAACAGTTACAACATTATCTGACAGTAACAGTCCGCTGAGTAAAAAGAAAAAAAAAACGGAGACTGATGCTGACCTCGCGCGTGGAGCGCAAACGCGGGGGAGGGGGTAACGCATTCACCTGTTGCGCATTTGGCTCATGCGTTACAGTATTAAATAGTTTTAATTAGTTGTAACGCATTCACTAAATGCGTTATAGCCCTTCTGTCAATTAAATTTGATTTTCTGGGAGTTTCGTAACTCCGTTTTAGGCGTGCAATATATCGTTGGATTCAGTTTTCCGAGACGGATCTAATGAAGTGGTCAAATATTTTTTATATAATATTTGTGAAATATTTATTTTACCGGAAGTGTTTTAAAGCATGTTTTAATTGTTTTAAATTGCTTTTAAATGCTATAATAAATCCATACATCATTATATCAATGTGTGACATGATATTTCTTGCATGCCTACTTGTTTATTTATGTTTATATATGAGATATATGCCTATGTTTACCATGAGATGATAGATTTAGGTGAACTTAAATCAAAATAAGCCGTGCGCTAGAAAATCTAGAAATAGGAATCGTTTCTTTCCTTAATATTTATATTATGAATACAATCATGAGATTCTTGTGTTTATGAAACACGTAATTAAATATTAATTTTCAATATTGAGAGAAAGGATGATTCTGTCAAAAACAGATTTTGATCTGTAAGAAAGGGGTATTAAGTGACGCCTCTTGACAATGCTCCCCCCGATCTGGGAATCATCCTATTATCTATTATTGATTTGAAATATTTAATTGAAGAAAAAAATCTCTTTATAATATGATTATGATTGTTAAATAATATTAGTTAATTAATAATGGCTGATAATTATTTATTTATGAAATAAATAATTAGTTAGCAATTTTATTAATTGATTAAATGAGATTTAATTTATTATAAAATAATTAAGATGTGATCTTAATATTATTAATTATTTAATTTATGAAATTATATTAAGGGAGAGATTAATTTTCTAAAGAGTTTAGAAATAGAATTAATAATTAAAAGAGTTTTAATTATTGGTTAATAACAAAGAAGATGAGATCTATGTATTATATATGTCAAGTTGTAATCGGCCATAGGCACAAAACGTTTTGTGTCGGTTATGGTCTTCCAACATGACAGAAAGTATTTCTTGTTTTCGGTACATTGTCGTTTCGTGCTACAGCCGAGGACTTTGTTACCGATCAACATGAAAATACTTGTCTGTTACATTAGATGTGTACAAAATTAGATTTTAGTGGTCGTTACGTGCTACAGCCGTGGGCTATTGGAATCTAATTTAATTGTACAAAATGTTGGATTTGACTTGACTAATAATATTGAGATTTTTCGTGTTTTTGTTATAGATTTAGATTATCTATTAAACTTAAAACACGTTAGACTTATAGGTTTATACGAAAATGTTTCGTGACCTTAAAAAAAACCTCTTTTATAAATATCAAGTAGTAATTGGCCAATGACACAACGGGCTTGTGTCGGTCATAGCCTTCCAACATGGTAGAAAGTAGTTCTCATTTTTGAATCGTTGTCGTTTCGTGCTACAGCCGAGGGCTTTGATTTCGAAATTAGAAATACTTGTCTATTACATAGAGATGTGTACAATGAATTAGAATCTAATGGTCGTTACGTGCTACAGCCATGGGCTGTTGGAGACTGATTCAATTGTACGAAATGTTGGGTTAGACTTGACTTAGAATATTGAGTTTGTCGTGCTACAGCCGTGACTCAATTATTCAAGAGGCTAAAGTTTTATTAGGGAATAACATAAGATGTAATTGACAAGAGTTGTCTGCCTATTGAACATCACATGGCGTTTCGTGCTACAGCCGAGGTTGTGTGATGGAATGTAGGATCCCTATTCCCACTAGCATTACGAATGCTTATTTATTCACTTAGAGGGTTGTATAAATTAGATAAACTAGTGGGAGCCACTTATGAATAAAGACCCGATTCATATAGTGTTTTAATAATGAAATTGAATATTTGCTAAGTGTTGTTATGTGTATATCATTTGCAGACTTAATATATATAGATATATACACTAGGTCTTCTGCACAATCACTCCGTAGCATACTAGATGCTCACATATTGACTGATCCCAACTATGCTGACTGGCTTCGAAGCTTGAGAAAAGTTCTCAAGGGCTAAGAAGCTGGGATATGCTGTTTGTTTTCACTGTAACAAGGTGAGGCACTGGAAGAGGAACTGTAAGGTTTACCTTGCAGAACTTAAGGTGAAGAAGGCTAGTGAGACTACCGCTTCTAATTCAGATATGTTTATGATTGAAGTAAACATGTCACTAAATCAACTTCTACTTAGGTATTAGATACTACTTATGGTTCTCACATTTGCAATTCGTTGCAAGGACTAAGGAGAAGTAGGGCTCTTGGGGAAGAGAAGGCGATTCTATGGATGGGCAATGGAGCAAGAGTTGCTGCCATAGCTGTAGGGTCATTTGATTTACATATGCCTACGGGCAAGACTATTATTTTAAATAATTGTTATTTTGGTTCCCTCGATTGTGAGGAATATTATTTCTATTCCAATGTTAGACTTGGATGGATTTTCATTTATTATTCAGAATATTAAACATCAAATCCTCAGAGATAATGTTCTTTATGGTAGTGGAACTTTAAATAATGGTCTGTATGTATGTGACATAGAATATGTTTTACTTCATATTAAACAAAGAAAAAAAATGATGAAAATCCTACCTACTTATGGCACTACAGACTTGGTCATATTAGTGAAAATAGACTTCGGACATTCCATAAGGGAAGGTTACTGGAACCCTTTGATTTTGAATCATATCCTACATGCATGTCTTGTCTATTGGGTAAAATGACCAAATCTCCATTTAGTGGACATGGAGAGAGCGCTAGAGAGTTGCTGGTATTGGTACACATAGATGTATGTGGACAAATGTCTACGCAAGCCATGGCAGGATTTTAATACTTCGTGACTTTCATAGATAATTGATCTAGATTCAGATATATGTATTTGATGAAATACAAATCTGAAGCCTTTGAAAAGTTCAAAGAATACAGTTATGAAGTAGAGAAATAAACCAAACATAGTATTAGAGCTCTTCGATCAGATCGAGGAGATGAATACTTGAGTGGTGTGTTTCTATATTATCTCAAAGAAAATAGTATAGTCTCCCAGTGGACTCTTCCGGACACTCCATAGTTGAGTGGAGTATCTGAAAGGAGAAATTGAACTTTGTTAGACATGGTTCGATCCACGATGAGCTATGCAGATCTTCCAGTATCACTTTAGGGTTATGAATTGGAAACCTCAGCATATTTACCGAATAAGGTGCTTTCCAAATCTGTTCCTTAAACTCCATATGAGATATGGAAAGAAAGGAAACTGAGTCTTAAACACGTTAAGATTTGGGGATGTCTAGCTTATGTCAAGAAAGTTGACCCGGATAAGCTGGAATCTCGATCCGTAAAATGTAGTTTTGTGGGATATCCTAAAGAGATTTAGGGTATCACTTTTACACCGATCATAGGGTGTTTGTCTCCAGACATGCTGCCTTCTTAGAAAATAGTTTATCCTTGAAGGGAACAGTGGGAGCAAGATTGAACTTAAAGAAGTTCATGAAACACAAACTACTACGGTTCAAGAGGAAACACTTGTTCAAACTAAACAACCTTATGTGGCATAGTATTGACTCAGAGAAACGGCAGAGTGCCATGAAATCCGAAATGGATTCTATGTATACCAACCAAGTATGGACCTTGGTTGAAGCACATGAGGATGTTAGACTTATTGGGTGCTAAAGGGTATACAAGAGAAAGATTGGAGTAGATGGCTAGGTGGAGACCTACAAGGCTAGGCTCATGGCAAAATGATTCAGACAAAGGCAATGGATTGACTTTAATGAAACTTTTCTGCATGTAGCCCTACTCAAATCAATTCGGATTTTGCTTGCGATCCATATATGGATTGAAGCAAGCTTCTCGTAGATGGAACATCCATTTTGATGAGACAATCAAAGAGTTTGATTTTATCAAAAACATAGATGAACCATGTGTTTACAAGAAGGTTAGTGGGAGCGCGGTAACATTTCTTGTGTTGTATGTGGATGACATACTTCTTATAGGAAATGACATACCGAAGCTGCAATCAGTCAAAGTGTGGCTATCAAAGAACTTCACTATGAAGGACTTGGGAAAGACATCCTACATTCTCGGTATGAAGATCTATAGGGATAGATCTAGAAGAATGATAGGTCTTACCCAAGGTACATACATCGAGAAAGTGCTTAAAAGGTTTAGCATGGAAAAATCCAAGAGAGGTCTCATACCGATGAGCCATGGAGTATCCCTTTCCGAGAAGATGTCTCCTAAGACACCTGAGGAAAGAGAGCGTATGAGTAAGATTCCTTATGCTTCAGCAATAGGATCTATCATGTACGCGATGTTATGTACTAGGCATGATATTGCTCATTCAATTAATTTGACAAGCAGATATCAGTCGGATCCAGGTGAAGACCACTGGAAAGAAGTGAAGAACATCCTTAAGTACTTGCGAAGGACTAAGGATATTTTTCTTGTTTTTGTGGATCTGAGTTGAAAAATAGAAGGGTTATACCTACTCTAGTTTTCAATCAGAAAGTGATGATAGCAAATCCATGTTAGGGTACGTGTTTACTCTGAAGGGTGGAGCGATTAGTTGGAAGAGTTCCAAACAGCCTACAATGGCTGACTCAACAGCGGAAGCAGAGTTTATAGATGCAAGTAACGTTACAAAATTGTTTTGTGGCACTTTCTTTTGATTAGGGAGATCATTGAAAGTAGAGATGTCAACATTGAGAGAGTTGACACACATAACAACATAGCAGACCCACTCATTAAGCCGCAATCTCAGATTCACTTCGATCGTCATAATGAGTGAATGGGTATTAGATACCAGAGTGATTGGCTTTAGTACAAGTGGGAGATTGAAAGAGTTTGTCCTAAAATCCAATCATGCATGATGATTTAGGAAGAACTTTCTTGTACTCTTATTTGATTTCATTAACATTAATAAAAGACTTATTTGTTTTTATTTCGGGCTTTATCTATTTAAAGTGTCTTAAATAAGATGTTCCATAGTTTAGAGTAAAGCTTCTAGAATTATAATGAGATTATAATAGTGATATCTAGAAGATGATAACTCTAGACTTAAACAGTTCCTGATCATAGGATAACTAATCGGAAGTTAGTGAATCCGCAAAGATTGGTACATACTGTGCTTGCTCCTTTAAGGAGGATGTCTGTTCTCATAGGCATTTGTGTGGTGACACTATAGCTAGTATGTAGGTGCTTATTATGGAATAAGTTCACTGAACATGACTCGATAAGTTGAACAACTAATGGAGTTTACTCACGTGTCGATAGTTGTTCACTGAGTGATAGTTGTACAAGTGTCCTTAGACTTGAGATCGTTATAGTAATCTTGTATATAATGAACTATGCTTTGGTTTAGTCCTTAGTCTCAAGGACATCCATTAGGTCTATTCTGGGCATAGGGATTTGTGTATGGAGATAGTTAACGGTCAATAAAGGATCTACCCCTTCCAGTAAAGGAAGAGAATATCCTATGCTATTCTTATGATGCTAGTTCCGGAATCTCTGGCCAGAGTGTATGAAATTGGAAAGAAGTTTCTAATTTGCATTAATATGAACTTTGCATTATGAATAAGAATCATATGATTAAATTTGATAGGCTTGACACGAGTTCCATGCCTTGTATTTAATCGGGATATTGTAGGGTAGAAGGAATTGATTGTACGGTAACTAGCACTGACAGGTTCTTGGTATTCTAAGCAGTGAATTCATATTATCTGGATAGTCGCGATATGTTGAGAAGCATCACTCACGATGTAGAATAAATATAATTAATCAGTTAATTATATTTAATGAATTTTAGAATTCATATAAATAATAAATAAAAAGTTTATTATTATTTATTTCTACTACCGGCTTAATATTGAACCTACAGGGTCACACCATAAAAAGATTAATTTATTGATGAAGGTATTTTGAGAGAGCAAGTTGTTTTAATAATGATTAAAATTGTTTTAATTATTATTTAAACATTTTATAAGATAAAGTGTGGGATTTATGTATAATAATATATATGATATATTAATTATATAAAAACCTACTTGAGCCCTATATAAAGAAAGAGATGAGAACATGTTTAGTATGCAAAGTGGTTTTGTGAAAACCTAGTTGCCACCACTCCATCTTCTTCATCTCTCTCTCTCTATCAAAAGGATTAAAACTCCATTTTTATAAAAGCTAAGTTTTATAAAAAGCTTCATTGAAGATTATTCTTGGTGGATACCGGTAGAGTGCTTCACACTCTGAGAAGCAACTGCTAGCAACCATAGATTATAAAGCTTCGATTTTTCAAGGTAAGGTTTCGATTCCTCCGCTATTTCTGTTTTATATGATTTTCTATATGCACGATACATGGTTTTTATGGAATAATTGTTATACCGCGCTTCCGCTCGTCCGTAAATTCCTTCATATACTGCCAGCATGTTCCCAAGATGTTTTTACTCTGTTTTAATTCCTGCATAAATTAGATGTACCAACAAAAAGTAAATCATTACCCACGACAAGGGCATATACTTGGCCAACAGGTCCATCAGGATTAAGATCAGTGGTGGTTTGAGCATTCCATGCCTGCCAAATCAGCAAAGTCCAGTAATATAAAAGATTATTTTAAACTTAAGTACATGGAATGCATTAAATACAGATATTAGGAATCGATATTAGCAGATACAGAAACAAGTGTAACAATGTTAGTGTATACCTGCTCAAGTTCTAATTTACCGAAGATGTTATCAACACCACAAGTGTGCCACCTTCCAGAAGTATTAATTTACTATGCAAAACTAGAGGGATTTTGTGTTTTTATTTACCATGTAACAAAAATGATTTGAAAAACACTAGAGTTCTTCTAGTCATTCTAATGGATATATAAATATTGGGATAACAAGGATAAATATATACGCAACGACCAGTTGACAACTACAGTGTCAACTCTGTCTAAACTAAAAGTTCATAATGCACCACCCTCTCTGTTCGGGAAAACAATCCTGCTTTGGGTTTTACAAAAAAAGAAAGAAATAAATAAAGGTCACAGAGAAATTGTTCAGCACTAAAAATTAAAAATTTCCAAACAGCTACTAAAACGACTGCCTAATGAATTACTTCGTGGAGGTACTTTGTTCTAGGGATATACATACAGGAGCATTCTTCAGTGTAAGACGAAGTTGTACCATATAATGTATTAATTTGTTGACTTCCCTTTTAAGGAACATTTTCAATTTACATAGCAAGATTTTGCAATCAAGGATGTTACAGTAAAACAAAATAGGATACTTATAATTTCTGTTTAAACTATCTATTGATTATACATTTCACGTGCAAGCACTAAAGCAAATGTACCTGTCCATCAGCAATAATAACCAGAACATGATATTAACCACTTCTTTGATCAACAATTGTCATGGCCATTTCAATAATGGGAGCAAATGATGTGGGTCCTGCAGAAAAGCAAGATGGACACACCAGTATAACAAAAGAGTGAATAAACATGAGTTTGCAAGCGTCTCTGTTACCTATATAAATAACAATAACATACCTTATAATAATTTGTATACATTTCTCTATAGTAATACTTGCTGAAGGCTGAAGTTAGCACGTAATATATAAAATAGAAAGATAGCCCAATAAGCCAAAAGAGTTAATTGGATCAAGATAGCCAATAAGCCAACAACCTTACCAGGTTGTCAAATCAAAATTGATTTATATATTATGTAAAATAATATCAGTTACCAAGAGAAGACCACAACATCATCGACTTACGTGTGTGTACCGAGTTCTTAACATCATTTTCCACAATAAAATCATAACTCCGTCAGCACATATTAATAAGGATGTTGCATACTAAACAAGCTTAATAAGGATTTTGAATACTAACCAACCGGCTTTGTTAGATGACAGTCACACATGGTCAGAGCACTGCAACAACTGACTTAACTCAGAGCACCACCAAACTGAGCTAGTATTTTGAAGTTGTTTTCAACCAAAGGAACCGAAAACAACTCCCCACTACCTTGTTACTTGTACTTCGACCTCCGAACCCTACTCAGGCGTCATCTTCTCCGGCTAACCATGGTAACTCCGGGACCTCAAGCGAAACTCCAACAACTCTCCGACAGCTTCTCTCCCGTGGATTCAGAGAGAGAGAGAGTCGAACCTCTTTGGTACGATGAGAGAGACGACGAAGGTAGATTATATTGAAGATTAATCGAAGAATTGAGAGCGAATTGAGAGAATTATAAAAAGGAGAAAGCGAAGAGAAATAGATTTGAAGCGGCGGAGAATAAAAGAGATTAGGTTTTGTGTATATAATTGAACACGGGTAATTCTAAACGGGTCGGATTGAACGTGAAATTACTTAATGACCCCTTTTGTATTTGTTTATTGACTTGGAGTGTGGGTGTGGAATGAGGGTATACTGGGAATATTAGAATTTGTAGCTGGTGTGTGTGGCTACAATTTTTTTTTCAAAAAGTTAAATTAGTACAATTACAATTAAAATGGTATATTTGGATGGATAAAATTTCAAAAATTGACAAATATCGATCAAAAATTAGATCTACAAGTTTAATATATTTAATTTTTTGATTTATTTGACAAACTAGTTAAAAAAGTGGAAAAATAAAAAAAAATGGAAAATTAGTGAAAGTATGTTAAAATTCATCACACAAATAGTTAGTATGACTACTTTGGTGTGTATGAATTTATTTTCAAAAATTGTGATTATCCCTATTTTTATTTAATTTTTTGATTTATTTGACAAACTAGTTAAAAATGGGGAAAAAATAAAAAAAAAGGAAAATTAGTGAAAATAAGGTAACATTTATCACACAAATAGTGAGTATGAGTACTTTGGTGTGTATGAATTTATTTTCAAAAATTGTCATTTTTCCTATTTTTATTATATTCCCACATTCCCGTATCGTCTGTCTGTCTCTTATCACTTCTACTTGGGAAAAAACATCAACTGCTCTGCTCCCGCGTGCTCTTTAAAAATTATACAAAAAAATTTAGTTTAGGCGTCGGTTAAATTAAGACCGACGCTTAAAGTACAGTTTTAGGCATCGGTTGCTAATGACCGACGCTTAAAGTACAGTTTTGGGCGTCGGTTGTTTTCGACCGACGCTAAAAGTTCGGTTTTAGGCGTCGGTTAAGTAAAGACCGACGCTAAAGATACAGTTTTAGGCGTCGGTTGTTATGACCGACGCTAAAGATAGTCCTAAGGCGTCGGTTGAGTAAAAACCGACGCTTAATGTTCAACTTTAGGCGTCGGTTATTTTATCACCGACGCAAAAAGTCCAGCATAAATGACTTTAAGCGTCGGTTAATGTAGCAACCGACGCTTAAAGTAAGTATAGGCCACGGTTCTCCATTTAACCGACGCTAAAAGTGCGACGCTTAAAGCCTATTCTGTACTAGTGAAGCTACTTACAAACGAGAAAATAAGTTTTGAGCATAAACTAGAAAATCACTTACAAATCGAGCTACTTGCAGAGTATATTTCAATTGAGACCAAGAAAAGCTAGGGCTTAGCTAGTTTCGCCCGATTAGTAACTGATTGAGAAGGGATTTTGTAATATCTAGAGGTTTTTGGTTAATAAAAGGTAGAGAATTAGGGAAGAGAGTAAGATGGGGTTTGGGATTTTGTGAGAGAGATGAGATGTAGGTGGGAGAGAGAGACGTGAGAGATTAGAGTCGGGAGACAACACAGCTGAAGATGAATTGGGGAAATCGGCAATTTAGGGTTAAAAGGAAACCGGGTAGTTTAGAATTTCGTAATTTAATTTTTCACTTAAAAACAAATTATCTAGCTTTTGTAAATTGCAAAATAAATATATAAAAATGAGAAAAAAATCTTGATATTATTTTTAAAGCGTAGAGATTTAAATTTAAATGGAATATAACCCATAAAATTATTTTAAAATCCTTAAATACATAAAATAATTCTTCCAATAATTTTAAAACTAAGTAAATATATAAAGTTATTTTACAAAATATTTCATGATTTTTAATAACTCCAATGATTTTATAAAATTCCCATACATAATTCATGTTTTAAATAGATCAAAATATTAAAATATTAATTTTAAAAAACCTATTTGTACAATATTATTTGTTTTAACATTTTTTAAAGCAAATTTAATTTATAAAATTATATAATATAAAATATTATAATATTTGTCAATTATTAAGAAATTTATTTGTACAATATTATAATATTATAAGACATGAGCGGGAGGAAATTTGTTTAAGGGGGGAAACTAAATTGTAGAAAAAGTTCTAAGAGGGGGAAATTTGTTTTAAGGGGGGAAACTAAATTGTAGAAAAAGTTCTAAGGGGAAAAAAACAGGGAGAGGTCGTATAGTTGAATTTTTTTAAAAGACTTTTAACATCGCTTCAAATGACAACTGATGTCTAAGTCGTTGTTAGAAATTTTTAAAAAGTTTTAGACATCGCTTACAAAGTAAAACTGATGTCTTATTTATCAAAGACATCGGTTTTAAAATTACCGATGTAAGAAAGGTTTTTAACATCGGTGGCATTTTGAACCGATGTCTTAAGTGCGATGTCTAATCCTGTTTTTTTAGTAGTGTCACCTCCCTTCTTCTTCGCCTTTCTTCCATTAAACCATGATTTCTCCTCTGTTTCTCCATTTTTTCCGGTTATTTTCCAGAGTGATGATTCTCCTGACCATACGTGGAATTCAATCCGTGAAATCCTTGCCCAAGACATTGTTTTCGGGCTCATTTTAAAGATTACCTCGGTCGTATGTTCTTCAAGGTACGATCATCGCCGGAGCTTTTAGACATTGTTCTTCTCAAAAGATCAGAGATTGCCCCTCCTTCTAGCGCAAAAAATGTTGTGAAAAAATTCCGTAACAACATCCCGAGAGAATATCGCTGGAATAACCGAATTTATCCTTGGATATCGGACGTTGAAGCAGTTTCGCACGTCCACAGCTTCAGCTTTGCTCCGCAGCTGCAGCTCCAACTACCGGAATGGGTGGAGATTTGTGGTGTTTTTGGGACTGAATTAGCAAGGTCACCGGACAACAATGGCAAACTCCGGCCAAATATGTCCAGAATATGATCATCGAGGGTACACGTGCCTTACGCGTAGAGAAGTGAATATCCGAACCCCCTTGCCAACTTCCTACATATCCTATTTATAGGAATCAAGCCCCGATGTAGTTCTTTAGGTTATGGACTCCTTTCTTGAGCAATAAGCCACATTTTTGATGTATTTTATCCTTCCTCCAATGCTGATCTTGAAGTGTTTGTGTAGAAATATGCCTTATCCTTGATTCAGCCAGCTGCCTAGTAGAGTCCTACTCGAAGTATAACACTAGAAGTCCATTTATCCATGTATTTTCATGTAATTATCCACATATATTATGTATATAACGTGTATATCCCATTTGATGTAGTAGAATCAATCTCAAAGTCCATCTCTTGATTCCATTTCCGTACCTCATAAAGTTTAGAAGATAATCCTTATCCAAACAACGAACCTGACAGATAAAGGTGGAGCTGTAGTCGTAGCTCCACCTCCTCAAATTCCTCCAAAACTGAACCTCAATAGCTTCCTCCACAACTGAACCTCCACAGCTTCCTCCACGACTGAACCTCCTCAAATATTACTCAAACCACTCCAATTGGGACTCTTAATTAATATCCATGGGCCTAAAATTTAACCTATTACAAATTTTGGGCACAACAATTATTAATATACATAATACATAATTTTATTAGAGATGCTCTGACATTAACATTAGCATGTAAGTAAGGTGTTCGATCATAGAGGCAACGTGCAACACAAGAGATCGTACTAAATATTAACCGAACAAATTAAGGTTTCGGTGTACTGATTCTTTGACTTTCCCCCAAATCCCAATCATACTGCTTAATTTGTTTTCGTAAATTAAGAGAAACAAAGCTTATACTTTGCACGTTCGGTTTAAAATCTAGCCAATCAGTAGCAAAAGTCAAGCGCATACACATGCATGCTAGCTAGCTTATAAAGTTATGATCACCGCCTACGGGTGTTTTTAATTATTTCGTGAATATCATTTAGCAATTGTTTGTATAATTTATTTATTATTGACAATATTAAAGCAATTTTTACTTTTTAACACATGAGATATATATATATATATATGTTTTTTTTATAATCCGGTTACATATAGTTTCATCTCTAGTATCCCACATGCTAGAGATCATTTTCTGAAAACAATTTATGTACTCTCTTAAGTCTTAAGAAATCCGTGAGGAACACGGTTTATTTCAGGAGTACTTTTTCCTAAAATTAAAGAATACTTAATTTTTCAAACTAAACTAAACCAATTAAACATTTTGTACATTGTTTGCTTCGTCAAACTAACATTTGTCAAAGTTTGGTGGTCATTAAAATACCCTCAGTTTTTTATCTACATATTAATACTTCGTCTGTTCCTATTTAGTAGTCCATTTTGATAAAAAAAAAGAAATTATCCCTAAATAATTGTCTCTTTTCATATTTAAATGCATGTTTTTAAGTTTTTCCAAAATTATCTCTACACTTTTTACAATGTTTGACTTTATAATTAATTATACATTCAAAAGTTATTATTTAATGCGATAAGTAGGGGCAACTATGGAAACAAAATATGACATTAAATATTTCTTAAAATGTGTGTTTTTTTCAAAATGGACTACTAATTAGGGACGGAGTAGTATATTTTTTTTTATCATCAAAATTAAATGTTATTTTTCAAATTCAACTTTGTACAGTAAAACCTCTATAAATTAATAGTATCGGGATCGACAAATTTTGTTAATTTAACGAAATTATTAATTAATCGAGATTAAATTTACATTATCATTATTATGTTGGGAACAAAAAATTAATTTAAAAATATTAATTTAAATAAATTATTAATTTATCGAATATTAATTTATCGAGATTTTAGTATATATACAAAGTTTAGCTTGCAGTGCAAAGTGTTCCGATCATGGGGGCTAGGGAATCGTACTAATTAATTGACCAGATTATTAGCTTTGTTGACTTTAACGTTCCCAATCAATATCTACTGCTAAATTTAAGAAAATCTAAGCTTACACGACTTGGCATGTTCAGTTCAATATGCCAATCATTGGCAAATGTCAAACGTATACGCATTCAATTCTTGCTACCTAGCTTATGCTGTAAACCCCGCCTACAAGTGTTTTTAAATTTTTTATTACAATAACTTTCAGAGCTGATTAACTTAGAAAATGTTATTTATAATTTAAAGTACTGTATATCTTACTCATTTGAAGTGAAAATAATAATTTTAATTTTAAATTAGGTATATTTATTTGATTAATTTTACTTAAAATAAATATATTTTAAAAATTGACTGAAAAAATAAAATTTTATTTTTTTAAACATAATATAAAAATATAAAATACAAATATATGCAAAAGTATAATACAGATGGTTCAAATATATAAAATTAATATAGGAAGAAAAATAAATTGAAAAAAAGTACGTTAAAGTTTAATTTTTTTTACTAAAACTAACTTTAAGGTACACAAACACAGCAAGATTTAGCTTTAAACTACCCAAAAGACTCTTAATTTTAATTATTTGTATAACATTTTCACTATAATTATTATTCTTCAATTTAAATGCATATACAATTTTTTATTTTTGGTTCTAATATAATTTTTCATCATTCGTCAGACAGTAATATTTATATCATACCAAAATATACAAGTTGAATAAATTTTAATTTATTATTTTAATAAGTGGATTAATGTCCGGATTACAATTTAGCTTAAGAAACTATAATTATCACCCGGTACCAAATAAGTAGTCAAAATAGTTCAAAAAATTTAGATAATGGCAAGGTAAGTAAACTTAACAAAAGACTGTTAGTAATTAAAATTACTGTCTTTATTAGGGTAACAAATAGGATACAAACTACAACTGCAAGAAAAATCGCCAATAAATGAATAAAGGATTACTACAGATGATTTCAGTAAGAGATAGGAGGGATGCTTTGCTCGTGTCTGAAGAAATTTTCGGGATCCACCACAGATTTGATTTTAACCAACCTGTCAAAATTATTTTTGAAGTAGCGTTTTCCCCATTTACTTGCCCGTTGGTAGCTTGTTTTGCCTTTGAGATTGTTAGTCCCCATCGTCAAGTCGACATAATTAACATATGCACTTCTTGGATTCTTGGTAACATAAGGTGTCAAATATCTTGCTAAATCCTTAACCCATTCCATGCGTTCGGCTTCATCGGTATCTGTTTCTGCGAACCTGTTAAACTTGAACAAGGTTCCAGCTCTATAAGGGAATGGAAGTGCAGACTCCGAAATTTCATCCATTCTTCCTCCATAAGGTGTAAACTGGAAAGTCGCTTTTTGTGGAGGAAGTTTATACAGCATATCCCACAAACCTTCTAACCCTTCTATAGGAATTGGTTCTTGAGTGTAGTCATTATTTGATTTGAAAGCTGGTCGAGGTAGAACTGTTATGTTGAGCAATATTTCAGGAGGGGTGAACAAATCAAAACCTGAGAAGTACACCATCGCCTCCAGCCAACTAACTTCAAAATAATCAGCTTTTACTACACCAAGCTCTGGGAACTGTTCTTGCATCACAGAGGACATCTTGTCCACTGGGCCTAGGTATAGGGCTTCGAATAGAAACGTCACGGTTTTCTTATCCGATCTAGTACTCGCGTTGCTAAGAATACACTGTCCATCAGCCTTTATTTCCAACTCTTTTGGGAACTTGGTTGCAACAGATTGGTATCGATAAAAAATGCTTGTTAGATTTTGTTCCACAGTTCTAAAGACTTTGAAAACGGTCACGGTCTTGGGAACAGGAAGCAATCTTACTTTCCAGGATAAAACAACTCCAAAGCTTCCACCACCACCTCCTCTAATAGCCCAGAACCAATCTTCCCCCATCGATTTCCTATCTAGAATTCTTCCATTAGCATCTATCAAGCGAGCATCAATCACGTGATCTCCAGCAAGTCCATATTTTCGCATCATCATGCCATAACCGCCTCCACTTAAAATTCCCCCAACACCCACATTCGCAAATAAACCGGATGGAAATCCAAGTCTATCACTTGTCTTTCCAATTTTGTAGTAAAGTTCACCATTTGTCAAACCCGAACCAATCCATGCAGTTTTGCTTTTAGCGTCGAAACTAAATGATTTCAAGTTAACAAGATCAAGTATCACGAACGGGAGCGGTGAAACATAAGAAAGGCCCTCGAAACTATGGCCACCGCTTCGAATTCTCATGTCCAGCTTATGTTTCTTGGAGCAATAAATCACTGTTTGGACATGTGATTCGGTCACTGCCCTAATAATGACTAGGGGTTTAGGGGTATCGGGCTTTGCAAATCGTAAATTGTTAATGGAGTAAAGCAAGGCTTCTGTGTAGTTGGAGCTTTTTCGGGTGTATATGAGTTCGGAAATGTCAGTAGAGTGACGGTTGAGGCACTGAAGAAACTTCTTGGGAGAATCTTCGGTTGATGATGCCCATGACAATGTTAACAAAAGTAGAACACAAGTAAATGTAGGTTTTGCACTAATCTTCATTTTTGGTAATAGGCTTCCAGGATAAAAATATGAAGGGTGTTATTGGTTGTGTATGATATGATCAGAATGAACATGATGAAGTGGTATTTATAAGGCTTTAATCCTAGCTAGTAGTAATAAAATAATGAATCGTTGACATTGTTAATAATGTTACTAGTAATTGAGTAATTTGAAATAGTCTTGGGACTTGTTAAAAAACTGCTTAGTTGTAAGCTTTAAAAGGGACGACTTGGCAAATTTGCTTGTGTTCGTATTCAATTGCGAGTTTACTGAAATTTGTGGAAACGTCAGGCAACATTAAGCTGACAAATTTTAGTACTCCCGTTGCAAAATACATGTTCATTTTGAAAAATAAATTTGTCTCATTTTACATGTTCTTTTTCTTTTTTCAATACAAATTTAAGGTGATTTTCCAAAATCATCCCTACATTTATTATATTTAAAATTTGACTTTTTTCAAACTTAACACTATTCTCATTTATCAATGTATCAATTAAGGGTATTAGTTGAAAAATATTATCCAACTAACCTCTACCTTAATATGTGTGCGGTTTAAAAAAAGGACATGTAAAATGGAACAGAGTAACAATTATGGAATTATTGCTAAGAGCATTTCCAAAATTGGTTAAATTAGTTAATTACACTGGATATAAATTAATAATTATTTAAAATTTGTTAAAATGTAAATGAAAGTGATTATAATAATTGATTATATTTTAAAATAATAATTTATTATATTTGAGATGTTATATATAAGTGAAAAATGTAATTTTATTGTCATAATATGAAATTTTAGTTAGGTTTTTAGAGTTTCAATATATTAAACCAATAAGAAGAGGTTGCTAAAATTTTAGATAAGGATTTTGGCTTGCAGAAAACAAGATTTTTATCTATTGTAAAGTTTACGTTGGTAGTTAAGAACTGATAAAATTAATAAATATTTTTTCGTTCCACACAATTGTTTACATTTTTTGAGTAATGTTCGGTACGCATTTAAGGGGCATTTTAAATATAATTTCATAATGCCTAAGGTCAATTTAACTACAATATTCTCTTACAGTTAAAGAGTTTACGCCCTACTCTCTCTCCCTCCTTTCTAAACCTAGCCTTCATTAAAAAGTTTGGAGGGGAATTCCATCGATTTTTATCAATGGAAAACCCAAATTCCTTTTCATTTTCCTATTTTCATATATTATTTTCATCAATAAATCTCCCAATTTATTTGGGTTTCAATAAATTTCCAATTTATTTGGGTTGTGTTAGTTTCTCCTTGTGAGAGTTGTGTTTTTTGTTTTGATTGTATTTGGGTGTTTTCCATGGTCGAGTTCATAGATCGTCAAGATTTTTGTTTCTTGAATATGAACGGGGTCTTATTACCGTTCTCTAAACTTAGCATATACAATTGAAGCAAACCTAAAAAGTATACAAATATCACAATTATCAAACCATAACCCCATTCTTATTATTTTTGCTTAAATTCCGTCAAATACAAAGACATGTTATTGGAAATATAAAAACCCATTTTGAAACGGTTAATTTCTCCAATATTGTAATTTTAATCTTGCCGGCTAAGAACCGTCATTGACCACCAAAACTTAAGGTTTTCAATGTAAGACATGTAACTCAGTTATGTAATTTGAATTTTTTTAATTAAAATGAGTTATAATATTAGTTGAATTTTAAAATTGATAAGAGAATTTCAAATTCCAAAATTTGTATACTCCTAATTAGCACAGAACAGGAACTTAGTTATCTAGATCACCACAAATTACGTAACATTTAATATAAATCATTAATTATTACATAAAATTAACAACTTAACCTCTACTTACATCATAATAAATCAAACACAAACGTGAATTTATGGTTGTAACTTATAGGAAAGTTCAAATTCTTAGGTAACTACAAAATTGACAAGGCCCAAGTACATTTGATCCATTAAATTATAAACATGAGAAGTTTGAACTACTCCTTAATTCTGACTTTGGGTAATCTTTTAATATTACATTTGTATTAAATATTTGCATTCAATTATATCGGACATTGTTAGCTTATATTTGCTGGCATATGCATGCAGTGGCACGATAAAAGGTTTTTTTTTGCTAAACGACATGATTCAGATTTTAAAAGTAAGCCTAACAGAAATGGAAAGAATGCCCAAATTAAATATCTAGGATGTATATTTGTCCAAAATACCTATTTTCACAAACAATCTGTAGGAAGTTTAGTAAGAGATTGTACCTGAAATCACAATTATAACAAGAAAAATTTTGAAAGGCACGTGAAAACCACGCTATCCTTAAAACAGATAAGCCCGTTCCACGTGGTGCTTGAAGGTTGTTTGTGGCTTCCGTCTCCCAGGATACAACGAAACAAGGTGATCTTAAGCACTAGAGATCCACCTCCTACGAACCGAACAAATACCACTCTATCACACAGAAATGAACCTAAATAGCTCTAAGAAGAATGCAAGAAAAGACTATAAAAACTTGAGAGATTTTTTGTTTTTTCAAAACCAAGAAGCCAAGGTCTACTTATATAGTAGTCTATAAAAGTAACTCCCTCATGCAATCACTTTGTAACCCCCAAAGAATTAATTTTGTAACCCCCAACATATAATAAATATATGAGTTACATAATTAAAGTGGAGTTACAAATCAAATAATAAAATGTACTAATTTTTTATTCAAAAATAATCCAACAATCCCCCACATGAATAAAAAATTGACATTACAAAATGACTCTTTGACACAGAGATAGAGCGCACGGTAGAAACCAACATAGGATAGGTAGGCATACACCCTTGAACCTTCCCTTGTAAGAACATATTTACATTTCTAGAATTTCAGTAATCGCGTTGACCTTGAACTGCCATTCTATATTTTGAAATGATGATACATCCCCCACTGGAGTCTTTCCCTATATTTGTTCAGTTCTCACTGTTAAGCCCATTTTGGTCCTGAGCTTTAGCCTGGTTCTGTGAGTTTTTCCCAGAATTAGCCCCCACAATTCCTTCTTGAAGCGACCCCACTTCACTCACATAGGTGATCTCTTGAATAATACAAACGTATTATTTGTTCGACATATCGACACATAAGGATCATTAAAAGCATAGTTTAGCCTTCCCCAAATTTTATCACTGTTTTTCATCATAGGAATGGACCCGGGAGTAAAACCCCCACAGTGATCTCACTAAGTCTTTAAAGTTAGGTTGTCCCATTGAACCAAGATCTTGGGATCTCCAGTCAACAAGGTTGGGTTTCATTTGTATCGAATTTTATTATGGGCTTTATTCCCATTCCTTTCGATGATTTCTCAACTAACTCTCTTGTTAACCCTTTGGTTAGCGGATCCGCAGTGTTATCTTTTGACCTAATATGACCAATAGTGATAACTCCAGTTGAGAGTAGTTGTCTAACGGAATTGTGTCGACGACAAAGATGTTTCAACATTCCATTACAATCTTTTTCACTATACTCGTGCATCTTAACTTTGGCATATGTCACATTTTGGTAATCACTTTACCAGTCATCAGCTAAGGCTTCAATTCGTCATTGACATTACCAATTTTTAGCGTCCCAAAAATCAATAATATCAATTTATCTAATTACCAAGTTTAAGCGTCCCTAAACTAGCAACACTCATTCACTAAGTTACCAAATTTGAGTGTCCTAAAAAATGGCAACTATATCGTTTATTATGAAGTCATAACATATCGCAACAATATCAAATTTTATATGCCAATTTTCGTATCTATGTTGTTCCAATCAACATAATAACCAAAATACAGACTTTCTACTCTTGCTTTAGCCAGAGAAACCAAGAAAGATTGTTCCAAAGTTCATTGATGTACTTATAAATTTCACAATGTCGACAATTTAAGTATCATCTTGATGAACCATATTCTTATAACTCAAGAATATATCATAAAGTAAGTTAGGTCTTCATTTTTGACTATAATCTTTTAATTATCAATCTGACCTTTTACTTTTCTTTGACCCATATATTTATTTTCTAATTTGAAAATTCCTTTGGGCCCAAATGGCATCTATCTCACAAGAAGATCCATCAATATATTTATTAAACACGATTCTGTCACATAGAATCACTTCTCTTATAGAAACACATAATTCTAGTCAATTTCTCTATTGACATCCATTTTCTCATAGGATCATCAGAGAATTCTTATAACTTCTCTCAAGTTTTAAGATTTACCTTCAAGCAAAATTTTAGACATTTTTTAGACTAATTTTTTTTTTAAATCTTTTGCCCGCTGGGTTCAACCTCACTTTCATCAAATAACTCAAAATTTCAGTTGGATAAATTTTAAATACAGATCTACATGGAACTACTAGCTCATCAAAGAAGCATTCCTAGATTCCGTAATTGCATTTTAATGATCTCACAAATTAGATTCATCTGCTTGCTACAAGATATCCACTACTACAGATTTCAGGTTACATAGCGTTCCTTTTTTAGCTTACATAGCATTTTTAAACGCTATGTAAGCCAGCGCTATGTAAGTTACTCTAGCTTCTATAACGCTTGTTGAAGCGCTGTCTTATTCATACTTGCATAGCGTTTGTTGAACGCTATACTAGCTATTCCCTTCAATAGCATTATGCCAAACGCTATCTAAGTCTATCTGTGTTATTGAAATTGTCTCTTGGATAGCTTTTTGCCAAACGCTATATAAGTCATTTTTCAAATTAGAACATTACCATTTTTAAAACCGCATTTTAAAAAAAAACATAATTTATTATATTTTGGTTATTTTTAAACCTGTATTATTGTTCCTAATTAAATCATAAAGCATTTTCACCAATACAAAAAAATGAAATCTAAATTCCAACAAAAGAACAAGCAAATCAAATTTCTGCATTAAAATATAAATAAAATCCAAAACATTAACAAGTGATACAAATCTTTACTAGATCACTTGGTAGCGTACAAAAATTACTTCATTAAGAGTTTGGATTCCATCTCTCGATAAAACTCTGGATTACACACTAGAATATAAACAAAAAATTACTTCTTTAATAACATGTCCCTAAGAAATCGATTGTACAAGAAACCTGCCCAATTACTCTGGAAGCGGATCATTTTATCGTGTGGATAGGACTTCAATTTCGGGGAATATGTAAACTGTAACAAAATTAAAATTTATTAGATTTTGAATTAATATACTTTTAGCTACAGAGCAATTTATAAGAATTAAAAAATTCACTTACATCAACATTGACTTTTATTTCACCGCTGCACTAAAAAGTATTATACCTGATTTGCCAAACCATGAAACGGTCCAGCTAAACCATTTAATGCAGCTGCAAAAGAAAGACATGGGTCTGAAAGGGCACGTGTAACCTATATCAAGCATGAAAGGTTTATCAGATTTTTAGTTGAAAGTGAATTGTTCATTTGGTTAAATTTAAGGATAAAAGGTAAAATGAAAAGCAAGCACTCTTATTTAACTTCAGGGTAATAAAGAAGATGGTTAAATTTACACATTGTTATAAAAAGATAGCATGCAGAAGTAAGAAGTCAATTAGTAGATGACCAGTGTGAAGTCAATTACCTGAACAAAGACTAAACCAAAAAATTAAAGGTTTAGATGATCAAATTTATACCTGAACCTGCATTTCTCTGGCAAAAAATTCAAGCAACTCCCCTAGGAGCCTTCTTTTGAAAATAGGTAGTGATTCTTCATGCCTGTGAAACACAAACAAGATTGAATTACTCAGAAGAAGTTGCTAAAAAATTGAGATCAAAGCAATAGTATGTAGACAATTTCTTCAAAGAGCAGTACGCTAACTAAAAAAAGGTAATTCAATCATTTAGTGTCTGGTCTGAAAGCACCTAAGAGTACCAGGCTGCTTACATATACAAGCACTTGTCCAAAAAGCTCCTGCTAAATTCTACATCTATACCCCAAATTAAATTAGCATTAAGAATAGATAAATCTGAAAAATTAAAGAACTGACTGCCAAGAAAAAGTAAAGTAGAAACGTTGATAACACACTTGCTCCCCAAGTTTGAGGATAAGTGAACAATTATGTACTGTCAAGTTTATATTCAAATTCAATTTCCAAACCTAATGCACTTTAACAAATAAGAAAAATGCCTTGTCTCCATCACGTATTTCAATAGCTTCATACCTGGGTGGGTTCAACAAAAACATTACTTAAACTTAAAAAGCTAGAACCCTGAAAATCTTCAGCCCTTATCCCACTGCCAAGGAAAACAACACTTATGATATTTGATCAAACTGTATACAATTACATCTACAGATGTATCTTGTTAGAATGCCACAATCAAACTGTATACAAATAGCAATTACTTTCCGCTACCAATGAAATCGTCATACGTAACGGAATTACTATTCCAAACAGCAACATTCAGCTCTCTCAGCCCTTCAATTAGACTTATCACAAATTTTTCCTGAAAAGTTGGGTTTCTTCCTCCATCTAAAAAAATCAAGAAACCACAATTTAGACCCTCAATCCGTATCGAATATCATAGCAACCAATGCTCACAGAATTACACAAATATGTTTAAAAAATCTTGATAATAAATACACATGCAAAAAAACAGAAAATAATCGATAAGGATGTGAAAATTGATTAACCTGTATGAGTGCGGGTGCGAAATTTAGAGCTAGCATATTCAAGACAAACATAAGGGTCTTGCCTTGAAATCCATTCTGTATCTTTTAACCTTGAACAACCAATCACTAATAACATCAAAATTTCAACAAACATACAAAATTAGTACATATATATGGGGGGAGAGAGAGAGAGAGAGAGATTTAGCCAGAGAGAGAGGGGGGAGAGAGAGAGAGATTTAGCCATAGAGGAGAGAGAGAGGGGAGAGAGAGAGAGGGAGGGAGAGAGGGGGGGGGGGAGAGAGAGGGAGAGAGGGCAGTACCTATAATTTCAACAATAGATCTGAAGGGGCTTTTGATTTATGATGATTGAGACATCATAATCAAAGAGCGAATAAGTGAGAATCGATCGGAAATCCGATGAATTCTACTGGAATTGAGTGAGGCGATTCATAGGGTTTGAGAACCACTAATCTGGGTCTATAACGGGGTTTAATTGTTGAAACAATTAACTTATATATATACATATATACGAGTGTGTGTGTATATCTCGAGTGTGTGTGTGGATTCGGCCGGAGCTGTGTAGTGGCGGCAGCGAGAGGGAGGAAAGGGGCGGCGCAGCAGGGCGGAGGGGAGGAAGAATTAGATGTTGAGAGAATTAGATAGGTTAATTAGCTCTAATGGGCTACTGGGTGTTAATTGTGTTCGATTAAAATTTAAACTTAGAAAACATTTACTTGTATAGCGTTTGAAAAAACGCTTTAGATCAGTTAAAAAATACGTTTTCTTCCATAGCATTTGTTTAAACGCTATCTATTCTCCACCTTTAATAGCGTTCAACAAACAAACGCTATACTAGTTATTCTATTTTATTTTTAATTTATTTTTAATTGTCTTCTTAATACCTTGCATAGCGTTTCGTGTAAGAACGCTATATAAGCATCAATCATAGATAGCGTATATCAGAAAACGCTATGTAAGTGGTGTTTTCTAAGTTTAAATTTGTAGTAGTGGTCATTAGACTCAAACGTTGTCTATATATCCATCCCAAATACCTCAATTGGTTTTGGATCTCTTTTTACCTTAATAAGTATTAGTATCATGACATCTTCAAGATACCCCCACATTTCGAATATTTCTAAGAAAGTCAAAATGCATTCCAAAATTAATAGGAACCAATTATTTCCTTTCATAAGAAAGACTACTCCATTCTTTCAATGCGAGTAAAGTGCAATGTGCTCACAAAATTTACCCAGTAAACATTCACCAACCAAATCACTAATTACCATCTTAATTTTCTATATTAAGTTGGTTTTCAACCTCAAGCTTATAGAGTATTTCTTTTCTATAATGCTTCATTTTATACTCTTTAATGAGTACATGTAATCAGTGTATTACTATCAAGTAATCACACAACTTGTTACCACCTCTCACTAGAGCAGGTTTCACGTCGTTCATTAAAACCTCTCAGATTTTAATATCATGTTCAAAGAACTTTTCTATTCATGAAAAATTCAACTATTGGATTTTTCCCCCCAATTTGGTTCAGAAGAGAACATAATTTTCTGGCTCATCAACGGGTACAACCAGAAGAGATCCGAGGAAGAACATAAACTTCCAATACACCCCCATTCAGTGATCCTTGATCAACTGATGCGTTAGGGTTAACAACATTCTGGATTTCTCCAAATTTTAGCATACAGAGCTGACCGCAATGCCGTATTAGGTATCACACGGATCACCATAATAGGCTCTTGTGTCACTGTCTCAACAGACCGACACCAACATGAGATATAACAATTTTCCAGAATAACGAATCTAGTCGGAAAAATATAAATTTCATGCCGACCCACAACCTGTATTCCATAAATACAAGATTCGTTAGGTTTTTAACGTCTCGAACCATTCAACCAAGATGATCTATCGTCACAAAATATAATTAAGCTAATAATATTTTGCAATTAAAAATTATTACTTAATATTACAACCGTCACAATGATTTAATTAATAATCATAATTTTTGAAATATATATACCTTGGTATACTTACACAACAAGTTAATCATGTCATTCTTTAATATCTCAGCACGGTCTTAATTATTTAATTTAACGAAACATCTAAATAACTCGACCAAGTTAAATAAATAATCAATAAAAAAGTTATTTACCAAGTAAATAACTCCTCAATTACTACAATCATTGTTATTGAAACCTAACTTGCATGCTTGGTGTATAGCCTTCAGAGTTCAGAGACATCAATGAGTCATTTCATATACTTTATAACTGAACATAAGTTGATATCACTAGAAGTAATATAAAACCACACACTAACTCTCGGTCCTTTAATATTAAAACTAATTAAGTAAAAGGAGAATAAAAGAAAAAAAAAGAGAATCAAGTGGCACATTGCAAGTCACAAATCTAGATATAGATAACAACTTGTAAACCGGCACAAGTTAATAGTAAGTGATTTTTTTTTTCACGGTAATCAAGTCAATAACATGCAACTAAAGCATATTAAAACATTTAATATAAGAATATGTGTCAAGGCGTTACACTGTTAACTCGAATAACTTGTAGAAGGGGGGGGGTTGAATACAAGTTATATAATCCTGTCTGATTTTTGCTTGATTATAAAAACAAGAATAAACGAATGAATCAAACTCTTGTTTGTATTAATAAGATCAAATACAAACTCTACCAAAGGTGTACAATACCTTTAGCAGCTGCTGACAATACAAATATCTCTCTGTTTGTTTCGAACTTCTCGAATACAAACCTTATACAGAGCTACGCACACGAACTCACAATTTCGTCTCACGCCTCACACTCTTTTACAATGATATTGAGAGAGTATTTATAATGCTACCTATCAACTAATAACAGAAAGATATAATCTATACATGACAATGTTCTGCCTTCTAGTCGATAGTTTCCTTCAATAGAAAACTCTTTCCTTCATAATATCTTCTTGCTTGTTCTTCAACCAACGATCCTGTTTTATAGCACTTGCCAGTTTCTGTAGCATCCATAATGACATCATCAGTAACAAGACTGATATCAGGATCTGCACACTGCATCAGTATCTGATCAACCATCAGTATTGGACACGTCATCAGGATTTGCTCTCTGTTCCTGACATGTAGTCTCCGATACACTGTTCATTCCTGATTAAACTATACAGATAACTGTTTTACACATAAAACCTATATACAGTGCTAAATCCTTTATAAGATCAGGATTACAAGAAGTATAATGTGTAAATTCTATTCTTAACATCACAACTTATGAATTATTCCTAACAATCTCCCCCTATTTATGCTTTACAATCTGAAGCATAAATCTAAGTTGTGGATGTCAAAACATATAACAATACAACCAGAATAGAATTTATGAATGTAGAATTATGAAGTTAAGTACCTCCTTCACAGATGTAGTACTTAGAAGAAAGAATTTTAACTATTAATGCTGCTCTTCCTTTACCACTTCCTAGCTGAGATTCACCACTGTCACTCCTGGTTCTTCTTTTTACTACCCTTTGTCTGATCTTTATTTCCCCCAGCTTTATCATCCTCAGTCTGGTGATGTTGTTGTTGTCGTCTTTGAATTATCTTTATCTCCCCCTTTTTGACATCAGCAACATTAATTCCAAGAGATTCAGAAACAGAACAAATGAGATTCATAAGAACTGCTTGATTTTCCATAATTGTGACTTGGTTATCTTCAAGTGATTGAAGTCTTGTTTGAATAGCAATTTGAGAATTCTGAATATCTTTCAAAACATCAGAATTAACTTCAATTTTGGAAGTGCTTCTAGTATCTTCAGTATCAGAATCAGAAAGAACTTTATCTTCAAGTCTTGTAGAAGAAGTTGCTTGAGTTGTATGATATTCTAGTAATAAAACCTGATTAGAAGTATCAACGTCTTCATCTTTCTGTTCTGGAACTGAAACATGATCATCATCTCCTTCACCAGTATTCTGTGTACTAACATCTTCAAATCCTGACTCCTCCTTAGAGTGATCAGAAACTGTTGATGTCTCAATTCTAGCTGATATTGGAAGTACATACAAAGGAACACTAGGATCATTAGGATCTTCATCTGGTACATATGTATCAAGAGATTGCTTTATCCTGGCACCTCTTCTGTTAATGATTTCTGCAAGCCTCTCCTTTTGCTTCTGAGCTTTAACTTCTGGCTTTGCATTGTGATGTGCTAGGTCATTCTTCTGATACATTTTGATGAATGAATAAGTACCAGCATCCATACCCAAATTTTCAGACCAAGATTCAGGAAAAACCTGATCCCAGAAATCAAATGATGGTTTCCTAATTTTCTCTCCCTCACTATGGAGTTGATCATCCATACCCTCATTCTCACTTTGACTTTCTAAAGTCAACACTCTTTCTACCTCACCTTTTGCCTGGTCAGGAGCCAGCCGCTCAAATTGTGGATCTAAGTCCATCTTTTCAACTGTATCACTCAAATTTAGATAAGTGCTCTCATGACCTACAGAAAAATAGAGTTTAGAAGGAGTTTTTATACCTGAACTCACATGGAGAGAGGGTTCCTCATATGGCATGTGGCTTGAGGTTTTCTCCAAGGAGTGAGCTGCTATAGTCTCTGAACCCATACAATCATCTTCTTTCCTTTCAGAAACTACAGGCTCCAGTATACCACTTTCAGGTTGTTTACTAGACTCTGATGTCTTCAGTAATACTTCATTAGACACCATAGTTAGTACATCACCGTCTTTAAGTGTTGTTTGCTGAGACACACCCTCAAGGTGGATAGACTCTGACTGAACAAAATTTGTTTGATCTTCAGAAAAATCAACCAAAGTCATTCCTCCCATATCATAGGGTATCTCACTTGCATTCTCAGTCATCACAGAAGACCTTTCAACATCAGCTATCACAGCTCCTGAGTCATCCTTCCTCTGACTAGATGGTTCTTGTGTTACAGTGACTGTGATCTGATCTTTCCTACTATTCACCACTGGTGCAATAGTATCTTCTGTTGACTGCTTCCCTCTATCTACTTCCTCCAGTTGTTCACCTTGAGCTGAAGCATCTTCAATAATTACATCCTTGTCAAATAAATATGCATGAAGTGATTGAAGTGCAACATGCTTCGAGAGTCCAAATTTCTTGACTAATTGTCTTCTGACAGATACATAGAAATACATCTTCATTAAGTCAAGTCTTTGATGTAGAAGTCCATATTCATCTGGAAATAAAAGTTTTGGTACTTTTTCAACCAAAAAGTCTAGAACAGGCCTTGACAACTTCACTTTGAGAGAAATTAGTCCCATAGCCAGTCTGTATGATAATGTAGTTTCCCATGAAGAATCAATATCCAGATCTCTCTTGTCAAATACTGACATAGATGTAGCTTGATTTGTAGAAACCTGCATAATATTAGTTGGACTAGACTCTGTGTGTGTAGGTGACAATTGAATCTTTCTCCTTGTTCTCCTGATATAGTGAGCAAAAGATTTATCCTGAGAAGACTCAAGAGGTGTAGACACAGAAGTGATCTTGAGATGAGATCTTTGTTCAATAGACACAGTCTTTTGAGAGACAGTATCTAGTAATTGTTTTCCCTTTTTAAGAACTACAGCCTTTTGAGAGACTGCAGCCTGGCTGTGACTAGGTTTTTCATCTCTTTGTGCTAACAAAGAAAGTTGAATTGCAGCCTTCAATTCTGCTCTCTCTGCAAGAGTTAAATCATCATCATCTTCACTAGAATTACTACTACTACTTGACACAACAAATCTTCTCTTCCTTACAACTGATGTCTTTTGAGAAACACCAGAGGTTGGTTTCTTTGAAACAATAAGCTGTGGATCAAAATTTGGTTCTTGAATTGTTTCAGAGACTATGATGTTTTGGGCTACTTGGGTAGACACAGGTGGGTTCTCCTCCAATTGAGATTCCTGAGCCATTTCACCACAAAAGAAAGAAGAATTGTAGATAGTAGGAAGATGAGTGTTAAGAATTACCTGAAAATGATGTGGATAATGAATTGCAGGTATTTCATCTAGATTCTTTTCATTGTCCTTCTTTGTAATATCAGAGAAAATTCTCTTTTGCTGTTCATAAGAAGAAACACAATGTTCCCTACCAAATCTAGCTTCAACATCAGGAATAAAATGGTTAATAAACAATTGCATAAATCTATGATAATAAACCATTTTCCTGTTTTGATCTCTTGACCCAAGTTTAATACTCATCTGACTTAAGATAATATGACCAATGTTAATTACTCTGTCTTAAAGCAAACTATAAGCAATATGTGATGTAACAGAAGTAATTTGTTGAAAAGAACTACATTTGCCAGTAAAACATTTAGCAATTTGATCAAATTAAAAAGACCATTCCTTTCTAAGAAAAGTTCTATTCAACTGGCTCATGTTATCTAGAGGTCCACTATAACCTAATTCAGACAACATAGTTCTTATATTATCATCAGATGGTACATTCTCATAACTATCAGTAACAGGTAAGCAAAGTACTGAACTAACAACAGATTCAGTAATGTCAAATAAATCTTGTCCTAAATGTAGAACAATCTTACCTGATTGACTCTGAGTAGAATCAATTACCTCAGCATTCTCCCAAGCTTGTGAAACAGCTACTTGATTAATCTGTGGAGATGCTGTCAATGCATAACTTAATGGTCCATACACCAGAAAGTCCATGATTGGATGAAAATCAGATGACACTCCTTCCTTGTTGGTGATAGCTGCAACATGATTGTTTGTCATAAAATCAAAGTCACCAAACTTGAAGGCTACTGATTTAGGTAATCTTCTCTGAGCTGCCATTTTTGATCTGAAAAGAAACTTGAAAAATTCTTGAAATGGATTAGTGATTTTGAAAACTCAAGAGTGATTTTTGCTTTAGAGAATGTAAGATTAGAGAAAGCAATTGCACGATTAGAGTTTTAAAACAAATATATTTCACAAATCTTTCAGACCACTATCCCACGTTGACACGTAGTTGACAGGTGTCAGTCCCTGAAAAATGCGGTTACCCACGATTTTTGGAAAATAAAATCCAAAATTGATTTTCATGAAATAAATCAGGGTATAAATAAGCAATACTGATCAGCTTCCTTTTCCTGATGACCTCTCATCAAAATAATCACAAGCAATGATTTTCACATCCTGATGGTCACATATGAAATCCTGACCAATATAATCAGCGACTTAATATGGAGTTTTTCACGTGGCATTTTTCTTTTATCTGAAAAAGAAAATAAACAATTAATCTGAACAGAAAATCAATTGGTTAGATATTTTCAATATTTCTTGAAACAAGAAATACAGTCTCATGCAATAATTAGCATTTGACTTCATTAAGACTTCCAAGTGACTGCTCAGCTTCTCACGTCTTTCTTTAAAAGAACCAAACGCCTTATGCCATTCTCCATAACTTTTCAATTTCTTTTCTTCTCAACAATGCTTCTCAACCCAAAAATCCCTTCAAACCCATTTTCCAGATCTTTGATCGATGAATATCCTGTTCTTGATCATCTCTTTGAACAAACGACTCTTCTCATCGAACTAATCATGAATGGATTGGTTTTCGATAATATCCAGAGGTTTCTCCTAGAACATCCATCTGTTGGATACAATCTTCCCCTAACCTCCTCAAAACTTGAGGATGAAGAATTTGGCCGAGAGTCTGAGGTTGATCTTGATGGAGATGCTATTCATTTAAGTTAGCTGCTCTCATTCAAGTCGCCCAGACAAGGAATCCAAGAGCAAACGAGGCTTTCATCCCCTGATGGATTTCTTGAGATGCTCCTTGTCCTGTACCTCAGAGTTCATATCAATAGACAAGTATAGAATAGAAATTTAGACAAAAAGATGTTGTATTTCATTTCCATGTAATGATTTTTATTAATGAAAATACAATTTCTTGTTATCTGCTTGTCTTTTGATTTCTGAATGATGTATAAATTATCAGTACGCAAATATCAAAACTTGCTAGCATAGACTTAACACATCACAGAATCAGATTACTACACAAAGTAAACGTCAGGATCTGAAACAATTTTCATAATCCTGATACTGACACAATACTGATGACGTCAGCATCCTGATAACAAATCTAATCCTGATGATTATTAACAAGTCTATCATACTGAAATTTATCAAGGCAATGTGTTATAGCTAAAACATTTAACAATCAAATATAGATCCTGACAAGAATATCAAGTCTATAAGCTAAGAACAACATACCTTGCTACTTTTGCAGATGTTAAAGATCTAAAAATTTAACATTCCTAACTCACTTACTAGTCTACTGAATGTAGTCTCATCAAGTGGTTTAGTTAGAATATCTGCAAGCTGTTTGTCAGTAGGAACAAAATGAAGTTCCACAGTACCATTCTCAATATGTTCTCTAATAAAATGATACCTGACATCAATGTGCTTAGTCCTTGAATGTTGAACTGGATTTTCTGCAATTTTAATAGCACTAGTATTATCACAAAACATAGGAATATTACTAAGTGTCATACCATAATTCATCAACTGATTTCTTATCCAAAGGAGCTGTGCACAACAACTGCCTGCTGCTATGTACTCAGCTTCTGCAGTTGAGGTTGAAACAGATTGTTGCTTCTTGCTTGCCCAAGAAATCAATCTATTTCCCAAGAATTGACATGTACCTGTAGTGCTTTTCCTGTCTATTTTACACCCTGCATAATCAGAGTCTGAATAGCCAATTAGAAAGAAATCAGATTCTCTAGGATACCACAAACCAAGATTTGGAGTTCCTTTGAGATATCTAAAAATTCTCTTCACAGCAATTAAATGAGATTCCTTAGGATTACTTTGAAATCTAGCACATAAACAGGTAGAAAACATTATATCTGGCCTACTTGTAGTTAGATATAACAAAGAGCCTATCATGCCTCTATAACTAGTATTATCCACACTCTTCCCCTTAGGATCAGAGTCTAGTTTAGTGGCTGTTGCCATGGGTGTTTTTGCAACTGCACAGTCTTGAAAGTCAAACCTTCTTAAAAGATCTTTGATATACTTTGACTGATTAATGAAAATACCAGTCTCAGTCTGTTTGACCTGCAAGCCTAAGAAATAATTTAGTTCACCCATCATGCTCATCTGATACTTAGACTGCATAAGCTTGCTAAACTTAGCACATAACTTCTCATTAGTAGAACCAAAAATAATATCATCAACATAAACTTGAACTAAAAGCAATTCACCTTTTATCTTTCTAAAGAATAGAGTTTTGTCAATTGTACCTCTTGTGAAGCCATTTTCAAGAAGAAATTTAGACAAAGTCTCATACCATGCTCTTGGTGCCTGCTTTAGTCCATAGAGTGCCTTGTCAAGTTTGTAGACATGATTTGGAAACTTTGGATCAACAAATCCAGGTGGCTGTTCTACATATACTTCTTCATCAAGTTTGCCATTTAGAAAAGCACTCTTAACATCCATCTGGTATACCTTGAATTTTGAATGAGCTGCAAATGCAAGAAACATTCTGATTGCTTCCAATCTTGCTACAGGTGCAAAGGTCTCATCATAATCAATGCCTTCTTCCTGAGAATATCCCTTGGCAACCAGTCTTGCTTTGTTTCTTACAATCATACCAGATTCATCTAGCTTGTTTCTGAAAACCCATCTTGCACCAACAATAGATCTACCTTTAGGTCTTGGTACCAGTTTCCAAACTTTGTTTCTCTCAAACTCATTTAACTCCTCCTGCATTGCAATTACCCAATCAGGATCCTGTAAGGCTTCTTCAACCTTCTTAGGTTCATTCTTTGAGAGAAAGCAACTATACAAGCATTCATTTTGAATTGATCTTCTAGTTCGAACACCACTATTTGGATCACCAATTATCAAATCTTCAGTATGATCCTTTGTCCATTTTCTAACAGGTGGTAGATTAACTCTGCTAGTCTCTCCCCCTAAGTTAGTGGTATCTTTTGTAGAAGAATTCTCTCTACCTTCAAAAACTCTCCTTTGATCAATAGAATCAGTAGATTCCATATTGCTGCTAGTTACTGATCTTTCCTCAGTAGACTCTGAAAGGTCAGTTCCTGATGGAGTAGACTCTGAGACGTCAATTCCTGATGGAATAGACTCTGAGAGACTAGTCTGCTCCTGATGATCACTATGTTCTCTCTGATTGATTTGCTCCCCCTCAACAGTAGCATTCCTTTGAGAAGCAATAGAAATTCCTTCTGGAGAACCTTCATCATCACTTGAGAGTATCTCAGAAATCTTCAGATTTTCAAATTCCAATTTGTCATGGCTTTCATCAGTTTGCAAAATTCCAAATTTCTTATCATCAAATGCAACATGAATTGATTCCATAACAATGTGAGTTCTGAGATTATAAACTTTGAAGGCCTTAGATGCTGAATATCCTAGAAAAATTGCTTCATCCGATTTGGCTTCAAATTTTCCAAGTTGTTCTGGATGAACTTTTAGGACATAGCATTTACATCCAAAGATGTGAAAATATTTCACACTTGGTTTCTTTCCTTTGATCATCTCATAGGGAGTCTTTCCATGACTATTTACCAAGGTACAGTTCTGAGTGAAACATGCAGTGTTAATAGCTTCTGCCCAAAAGTAGGTTGGAAGTTTTGCATCTGCAAGCATGGTTCTTGCTGCCTCTATGAGAGTCCTGTTCTTTCTTTCCACTACACCATTTTGTTGAGGTGTACCAGGTGCAGAAAACTGTTGAGTAATTCCATTGTCTGCACAAAACCCCTCCATTGTAGAATTCTTGAATTCTGTACCATTGTCACTCCTAAGTACTTTGACTTTGTACTCAGAGTTATTATGAATATTCTTGATGAGTTCAATGATTTGCTGAGGAGCTTCATCCTTCTTATGTAGAAAGAACACCCATGTAAACCTTGTGAAATCATCCACCATAACTAGAGCATATCTTTTCTTGCTGATAGACATAATGTTTACTGGACCAAACAGATCAAGATGTAGCATGTGAAATGGTTCAGTAATTGAATTTTCAGTCTTGCTCTTGAAAGTGGTTCTTCTTTGCTTTCCAAACTGACATGCATCACAAAGTCCATCTTGCACAAAATTCGCCTGAGGTAGGCCTCTCACCAAATTGTATTTAACAAGTTGATTAAGCTTCTTGAAATTAAGATGTGAGAGCTTCTTGTGCCAATTCCAGCTTTCATCATTTGTTGCTTTGCTGCAGAGACATCTAACAATTCCTTTAGATGTATCACTTAAGCTGGCTTCATATATGTTACCATGCCTTTGACCAGTTAGAACAATGTCTCCATTCTGCATATTCAAGACTTTGCATCCTTCTCTGTCAAAGATTGATTTGTAACCTTTATCACCAAGTTGACTTATGCTTAAAAGAGTATGTTTCAAGCCTTCAACCAGTGCTACATTTTCTATGATGACATTCCCCAAAATAATTGAGCCATATCCCAGAGTTTCTCCTTTGTTGCCATCTCCAAAAGATATTACTGGGCCAGCTTTCCTCTCAAACTTTGTAAGCAGGGACTTCTTTCCAGTCATGTGTCCAGAGCATCCACTGTCCAAGATAATTGAATGCTTCTTTCCTGTGCCCTGCAAACAAAAAGTAACTAGTTAGAATTTTTTAGGACCCAACTTTGATTGGATCCTTTCTTACTAGATTTAGAGACAACAGATTTTGAAGATTTTGCCTTTATTTTACCTGTTGCAGAGTCAACTTTAGACTCTGATCTCACAAACTGTTTGTGACTAGGAGTTTCAGATTTCAAAGAATAATAGTCATAATACAGTTCATGATATTCTCTACACATGTAAATGGAATGAAGTAAACTACCACAATGATAACAAGCTTTTTGTGGTTGGTATTGAATTTTCTGAGTCTTGGGGAATCTGGACTCAGTTTTCCAAGAAGGTTTTTGATTGCAGTCTAGGGCCAAATGATTATGATTTCCACACTTATAGCATTTTTTCCTAGGTGCATCAGGTACATTCTTGTAATTATTCTCTTTGTTAATACCTTCTTTTCCATTCCTATTTCTCTTGATCTTGCTAGACTCTGAAAGACCATCTAATCTCTGTTTCAACTGAGACTTAGACAGAAACCCTATGTTTACATTCTTAGGTTTCTCTAACACTTTCTCATCTGAATAACTATTGTTAATTCTCTTGTGTACAACAGGGGTACCTTTTGAATCAACAAATTTAACATGATTAGGTTCAGAAACAATTTTCTTACCTTCAGATTTAGATGTGTTAGCTTCTACCTTACTATCATTATTGACAATAGCTACTTTTTCTTCTTGTCTAGCCTTATCAAAACCTAAACCATTAACCTTACCACGAATTCCACTCTCAAAGATTTCTATTGTCTTCTTACTGGAATTGTTAATGGTCTTAATCACATCTCTCTCTTCTTCTAGTTCTTTTCTGACATAGTCATAAGCCTCAAGAATTACACTATAATCATGCTTAGCTTTATCAGAACTCAACTTGTATTCTTCCATTTGAATTAATTCAGATTCAAGAAAATTATTTCTATCAACTAATTTATCATTCTTAACCTTAAGTTCATCTCTTTCACAAGTAAGAATTCTAAAATTAGTCATAAGATTCTTAAACTCAGCATGGATAGATCTAATTTCATCAGAATTTAAGCTATCAAATGAATCAAGAGAGTGAAGTGATACCTTATCAGAGGATGGAGAAATTTTCTTTGGAGATCCAGGTTTGTCTGAACTATTGGCCATCAATGCAATGTTTTCATAATCCAATTCATCTTCAGAGTCACTGGAATCAGCCCAATCCTTCTGTGTGACCATAAGTGCATTACCCTTTCCTGAATTCCTAGGCTTCTTACACTCACTAGCAAAGTGTCCAAGCTCGCTGCAGTTAAAGCACTTGATCTTGGCCTTATCAAGCTTGACAATTGTACTTTTGCTCTTGTCACTCTTCTTCTCCTCCTTCTTTTGAAAAGGTCCTTTGCTAAATCTTCTCCTGTTGAATCTGCCTTTCTTGAAGGCTTTAGCAAACATAGCAAAGAGTTCTTGCATCTCAGATTCAGAATCATTGTTGTCAGAGTCCATATCAGTAGTCTCTGACTCAGAACTTTGTTTGCTTTTTTTCTTCCTCGAATTCTTTACAGCAATCTCTTCACGCTGTTCTTCAGGAAGCTTCTTTACTTCAGATTGAGCAGTAAGTGCAATAGTCTTCATCTTTCCTTCACTCCTGCTCTTTTTCTGTTGCTTGTCAAGTTCATAAGCTCTCAATTTTCCATAGACTGCCTCTAATGAAATCTCATCCAGATCATTAGCTTCCTCAATCGCAGATATCTTCTCATTGTAGAAATCAGGCAAAGCTTTCATGAACTTTGTATTCATATCCTCCAAGTCATAATATTTACCATGCATGGCCATCTCATTGATGAGTTTTGTAAACCTATCAAAGGTATCAGTAAGTGACTCACCAGACTTGGATTCAAAGTACTCATACTGTTGTATAAGTAATGTCCTCATATTCTTCCTGACAGGCTTAGTTCCTTCACAGTGAACCTTAAGATTGTCCCATATATCCTTAGCAGTTTTACAAGAGAGAACATATTTAGTGAGAACAGAATCAAGACTATTGAATAATATGTTTCTCACTTTAGCATCTTTAAGAACACTCTCCTTGTCCTTATCTGACCATTCAGATTTTGGCTTCTCTGCTGTATGTTCTGGAACAACCTTACCATCAACAGTTGCTTGTCCAACGACCTTTGTTGGAACAAAAGGTCCATCTCTGATTCTGTCAAGATAATCAGGATCTGTTGCTTCCAGATGATGCAACATCTTTACTTCCCATAGAGTATATTCGTTTCTCTTGAGCATAGGAATCTTAGTATTCCCATCCTTGTAACCAGACATGATTGCAGATCTTTATGATTATTCGAAATCAACCTGCTCTGATACCAATTGTTAACTCGAATAACTTGTAGAAGGGGGGGGTTGAATACAAGTTATATAATCCTGTCTGATTTTTGATTGATTATAAAAACAAGAATAAACGAATGAATCAAACTCTTGTTTGTATTAATAAGATCAAATACAAACTCTACCAAAGGTGTACAATACCTTTAGCAGCTGCTGACAATACAAATATCTCTCTGTTTGTTTCGAACTTCTCGAATACAAACCTTATACAGAGCTACGCACACGAACTCACAATTTCGTCTCACGCCTCACACTCTTTTACAATGATATTGAGAGAGTATTTATAATGCTACCTATCAACTAATAACAGAAAGATATAATCTATACATGACAATGTTCTGCCTTCTAGTCGATAGTTTCCTTCAATAGAAAACTCTTTCCTTCATAATATCTTCTTGCTTGTTCTTCAACCAACGATCCTGTTTTATAGCACTTGCCAGTTTCTGTAGCATCCATAATGACATCATCAGTAACAAGACTGATATCAGGATCTGCACACTGCATCAGTATCTGATCAACCATCAGTATTGGACACGTCATCAGGATTTGCTCTCTGTTCCTGACATGTAGTCTCCGATACACTGTTCATTCCTGATTAAACTATACAGATAACTGTTTTACACATAAAACCTATATACAGTGCTAAATCCTTTATAAGATCAGGATTACAAGAAGTATAATGTGTAAATTCTATTCTTAACATCACAACTTATGAATTATTCCTAACATACACACTATAAACAGAGCAAATATCCTATTTAACACATTTAATAGAACATGATCATGTCACATATGTCATGGGTAACCGACACTGCAGATCAACCATTATCCAGCAAAAAACTCATAGGTTTTTTTTTTTAAAAAAAATCCTTTTTAAACAAAGACACAAGCATGACATAAAAAAAAATGACGACTTTAAAAAAATTGTCACTCTTATACCAGTAAAAGCAAGTAAATTTCAAGTCAAACCATTACAGAAACATGCAATTAAACATAATAATTATATCAAATACCAATATAGCCGTAACAGACCAAACATATTCTTTTTACCAAAAATCATGTCTCTATTTTTCTTTTAAGAAAATTAACCTGGCGTCCTACATGCAAGGAAGGTAACCTAGATAAAATCAACTAGTGCACAACTAGTTCAGGTTAAATAAACTTAACCACTTAAGCATGCAAATTACCAATTAATTATCATGATCAAAACATAGAAAACCAAAAAAGACAAGAATCCTGTACACGAATTTGAACGGATCCGAACAAAGACATATTGCATGACATGACTCTGATCCAAACTCCAGATGTATTAAAAATCCAAAGGCATAAAATATAGCTAGCTAAAATCAAACAAACTTGGTACTGGTAGCACGAAGAAAAGCATGGCACAGGTACAGAAATATTAACATGACTCTAGAAAAATGGCCAACTAGAGACAAACAGCGCTATACTCCCGAGAAAAAAAAAACAAATAAATTAATTTATGAGCTAAACCAAATCATATGAATTATTTTATCTGTTTTAAGCTTGCAGCGTGGTTTTCACGTGCCTCGAAACATTCTTTCGATATTTTTCTTGTTATAATTGTGATTTCTGCAGGTACAATCTCTTACTAAACTTCATACACAATCATCTAAAATACCTACACATGCACTACTAGAAATCTGTTAATAGACATCACACATTTAACATCGGTCAGCCACCGATGTCTTTGTATTTTAAGACATCACTTGCAATAAAACCGATGTCTTTATGTTTTAAGACATCGATTTCAAGAAGAACCGATGTCTTAAATAAGCTAAAAAAAATAAAAAAAATCCCGCGCGTACCCCAAATTGTTTCCCCCTTAGAATGTTTTCCCCAATTTATTAAAATGTTTCCCCCCTAAACCATTTTTTGTTCCCCAAATTTTTCAAACACACACAATCACCCCTCTCTCTCTCAAACAAATTAATTAAAAACATAAAAAATAAAAACACTCTCGATTCTAAACCCCCTCTCATTCATTCACACACTCACCCCGCCTCTCCTCCAAGAACCCTAAATCTCTCTATCTATCTCTCTCTCTCATCCGATTGAAGTCCAAATAATCTCCGATTGAGCTTCAATTCTTTCACCCACTCTTCTTTTCTTTTACCCATTGTCCTCTCTTTCTCTCTCACATACACACACCCGCTCATCTCTCTCCACAAGCACTCTCCTCCGATTACAAGCTCCGATTGTATGTACTCTCCTCTGATTTTGTAAATTACAAGCACCGATTACACTTTTCTCCTACTCGAATTACAAGCTCCGATGGGTAATTTTCTCTGATTGTGAATTTTTAGGATTTTTTTAATTTTGCATATGATTAGATTTGGGTCATTCATATGTAAGTGTCATAGTTCGATTTAATAAGAAATTTGTGTAGCCCTTTTGACAACTAGTTGGGGAATACTGTACCTATTAAAAGTGGTATATTATCTATGTGTATGTTATATAATTTTTAATCATTTACACTTGAATATATGAATTTATATTTTTTTTACGATGTTGTTAAAGTTAGAGACTGAGCAATTCCTTATTTATATATTTAAACTAATCTTACAATGATTATTATGTATAAACTTTCGTAAAAAGAAGGAATTGGTGATTTTTCAGGGCCTATATGTATATCAATAGGGTTCGGAGAATCAGAGGAGTTGCTGATTACGTTATTGGTCAATATTCATATATAACTTGAATATATGAATTTATATTATTGGTGTGGTTTATTAATCATTATCTGGGTTTTGATACAGATTGCACCTGTCATGACTATATGGAATCAGTTACAGCCTGAATATGCTACTAACTTGTGGAATGAAGCATTGAACAAGCGACTTGGTGTTCCTGTGAGTATGAGACCAAATGTGTTTAGTAATTGCTGAGTGTATGTTAATTAGTGCTTTTTTATAATAAACAAATCTTGTAGATTATGCGTGCTTGAATTTTGGTACCTGCACTTATTGATAGTGTGACTTATATTGTGCTATAACATACCTTCTCTTGCTCTCGGTACAGAGCAAATTCAGGAGTGCCTTTCATCGGATTTTCTTTTGTTTTCTAACCTACTTTTTGCTCTAACTTCTACAGGTACGGGTTAGTAAGTTTTGACCATAAAATCCTTCATTTTCCTCTCATTTTCTAGGAGATTACGAATCTGAATTTTTGGCATTTCTGCTGCATTTTCAAGCAGGTTTCTGCAGCACCTACCGGCAAATTTTCATAGCTGATTCCGGCAAGTTGTACAACAGATTCAGACGTCCATTGAATCCATTTTTCATCATGCATTTCAAGGTACTTTTGAGCTCATCATCTTGCCTTTTTGATGTATTTATATTGCCTTTTGTATGTCATAAAAATCAGAAAATTTGGTGCTGATTTTCTGGATAGCTTTACATCCTTGTATTCAAACGGCCATAACTTTCTGTATAAAAATCCTTTTCGCGAACCGTTTTTTGTATTAAATTCTAGAGTCCAAGAGCTTTCTAGTGGTATATAATATGAGTCCCAGAAAAATCTGTTCAAAACCAGTTTATTCCTTTAAAACAGGCTCTCTGTTTGCAACCTTGTCTAGAAATTTTTATAGAAGAAGACCAGTTTCTGCTTTGTTGATGAAGTACCGCTTTCATTTCCATCTGCTTTGTCAGCATGTAGATTTGATATAAAAATGTTTAGGTTATAACTCATTATAACTCTCCGGGTCTTTGCTTTATGTATGCCATAACACATTTAGACTTCTAGGAGCCAATTTAGTTGATCAGTTCTCTCTGCTGACACTAACAAGAATTTCAGTCTTACTAGGAACTGCTTTCGTATACACTAGAAGGGCAACCCAACGCTACTGGTCGGCATAGCATGTTAGCAGGTACTACTGGCCACCCAGCTGCTTGTAATGCTTAATAGTAGTTGTGCTCATTACTATTTATTTGCCAACTGCAAGAGTAAATAACATCTTGCTATTCACTCGTGTAGGGTTTGGCATACGTTGATTTTTCGGATGATAAACATCTTGCTGCAGCCTTGAAAAAGAACAAGCGGATTAATAAAAAGAACTACAAGTGAATGACCAAGAGTCGTAGATCTTACACTAAGGCCGAGCTAGATGAGGTGTGTATTAAGGCTCTCAAGTTCATCAGACCACATTTGATTCTACTTTTGACAAGTTTTCTTGTGGAATGTATAGTTTACTAGATACTTGATGGTTCTAGCTTTCTAGGAGTTATGTTATTTTTGCATATGTTAGTAGTAAACATTTTTTTTGGTTTTGTACATTGGTGTATAACATTGTGATGCTTTGGATTTGGCTAGCTAGTTCTTTAGATATAGTAGATTCGTTTGGATTATGGTTTGAGTGACATTGGTTGGATATTTTGTAAATGACAAATAGAATAGTTATGGTTATGAAATGAATGTTATTTTGGATTAAGTTATCAATGTTTGGTATGAATGTTGTCAATGACAAATTGAGTAATTAAATAGTAACAAATATTTATTTTAAAAAAATACAGGACAAAATACAATAGACATCAGTAAAAAAACGATGTCTATAACAAATATACATAACGGTTATCACAAATAAAATCGATGTCTAACTTCAACTTAAATAGCGAATAAGTAAAAAAAATGATGTCTAATATATTCTTCTACAACGGTTATTACAAATAAAACCGATGTCTAATGTTATATTTAACATCGTCCAGAACCGATGTCTAATATGATTTTATGCATCAGTTGCGAAAGAAGAAACCGATGTCCAAAAAGGCCTTAGACATCGGTCAAAAACCGATGTCTATGATATGGTACAATAGACATCACCAACAAAGACATCGGTACGATTTGTTAATAGACATCGGCCAGAAACCGGTGTCTATGAGCTTTTTTCTAGTAGTAATGCGTCTAAAAAATCTACACATGTGATATTGCTTACCAAGTAGAAAGTATCATGAATGAATATCAGGATACTCCTTATCTAGTGCAGTATTGGGATGATAGGGGTGATACTCCACTGGTGATGATGGTGGTGATGTATCATCCTTTGACAATGGAGTATCTGGTGGGTGATGAGTATTTAGTACACTGTTAATTCAATATTTTGTTCAAACACTACGCCAGAAGTGAGCATACGCAACCATTTTTACAAAGCGTTGCACAGAAAGCGTTTCGTTAGATAGAAGTTTTGGGTCTTTTGCAACTGAGCTGAATTGGTGTTGCGTTAGATATAGATTAGCGTTGCGTATTACCCACAGTGTTTCACATTATGCAACACTAACTGATGGCGTTGCGTTAGATAATTTTTTATTTTTATAAATGGTGACGTGGCAGGAGTGGGACCCACATGTGCTGACGTGGCATTTACTGACGTGGCACATGTGGGACCCACATTTGCAGACGTGGCAAAAGTGGGGCCCACCTTTGCTGACGTGGCATTTGCTGACGTGGCAAAAAACGTTGCATTAGATACCAGTAGTGTTGCGTTTGCTCTTTGAAGTGTTGCATTAGATATATTCATATTTTTTTTAAAAAATTGACGTGGCAGATGTGGGCCCCACAACTGCTGACGTGGCAGTGTGGGACCCACAAGGGTGACGTGGCAGGAGGCCCATCATGCTGACGTGGCAATTATGGGACCCACAATTGCAGACGTGGCAAAAGTGGGGCCCACCTTTGCTGACATGGCATTTGTTGACGTGGCAGAAAGCGTTGCATTAGATACCTGTAGTGTTGCATTTGCTGTTTGAAGTGTTGCATTAGATAAATTTATATTTTTTTAAAAAAAATATGACGTGGCAGATGTTGGACCCACCATTGCTGACGTGGTAGTGTGGGACCCACAAGGGTGACGTGTAATATCATTATATTAGATATATATTGACATCCGTACGGTTGGATCGTTCAAAAATATTTTTTAAAAAATAGAAATAATAATCCGTAACAAAGCACTAGTTACGAGTCATATTGAAAATAGTAGTGATCTACTAAGATCTCCAATCAAATTAATTTTTTATTTTCTGAAACTTGGGGAATATCATTATATTAGATATATATTGACATCCGTACGGTTGGATCATTCAGAAATATTTTTTTAAAAATAGAAACAATAATCCGTAACAAAGCACTAGTTACGAGTCATATTGAAAATAGTAGTGATCTACTAAGATCTCCAATCAAATTAATTTTTTATTTTCTAAAACTTGGGGAATATCATTATATTAGATATATATTGCCATCCGTATGGTTGGATCATTCAAAAATATTTTTTTAAAAATAGAAACAATAATCCGTAACAAAGCACTAGTTACGAGTCATATTGAAAATAGTAGTGATCTACTAAGATCTCCAATCAAATTAATTTTTTATTTTCTGAAACTTGGGGAATATCATTATATTAGATATATATTGACATCCGTACGGTTGGATCATTCAAAATTTTTTTTAAAAAAATAGAAACAATAATCCGTAACAAAACACTAGTTACGAGTCATATTGAAAATAGTAGTGATCTACTAAGATCTCCAATCAAATTAATTTTTTATTTTCTGAAACTTGGGGAATATCATTATATTAGATATATATTGACATCCGTACGGTTGGATCATTCAAAAATATTTTTTTAAAAATAGAAATAATAATCCGTAATGAAGCACTAGTTACGAGTCATATTGAAAATAGTAGTGATCTACTAAGATCTCCAATCAAATTAATTTTTTATTTTCTGAAACTTGGGGAATATCATTATATTAGATATATATTGACATCCGTACGGTTGGATCGTTCAAAAATATTTTTAAAAAATAGAAACAATAATCCGTAACAAAACTAGTTACGAGTCATATTGAAAATAGTATTGATCTACTAAGATCTCCAATCAAATTAATTTTTTATTTTCTGAAACTTGGGGAATATCATTATATTAGATAGGTTTTTACTCAGGTGAGAACCCATATTATTGGTGAGAACTGAGATCTAATCTCAGCCCCACAAATTTTAAACTATTTTAAATCCTATCCATACACCTAGCACATATCACACACACGACACACACATACACATGCACTCTACACACGCATACACCTTCCCCCAACTACCCCCAATCACCTGCCTCCACAACAAATTAAACCCAGCACATAACTCACGCACTGTACACACACAATTCACGCACTACCACCCACCGCCTTCACCGTTGTCATCGGAGCCAATCGCGAACCTCCGACCAATCAAAAAAGAGCTTACTTCTTTTATTCACGTCCTTCACAAATTACCAAATTCAAGTCCTTTTATTCACTAGTTTATGCATCGGCTCTTTGAAAACTATTTCATTTGTTGTGTTTTGCTCTTTGATGACTTTTTTAATTTTAATGGCGATAATGTGGTGGAGGTTAAACAGTGATTTTAATGGCGATCATGTTATGTTTTTATACTGATTAGTAATGAATTTTTGGTGATTTTTTTGGTTGGAGGTGGTGATTTTTGTGGTGAGGCTGTGGTGGTGATTTTTGTGGTGAGGCTGTGGTGGTGAGGCCTGCTTACATGTCAGCATGCTGACATGGCACATTGATTACATGTCAGCATGCTGACATGGTTGAAACATCTAATGCAACGCCCTGTAGCGTTGCATTTGCATGCTTTTAGCGTTGCATAAGGCCTCTAACGTAACGCTTTCGTGGTGTTGCAATAGCTTGGCAAAGCGTTGCATTAGGGGTCTTACGCAACGCCAGTATTGGCAACGCCCCTCTAGCGTTGCGTAAGACCTAACGCAACGCTTTTCAGGTCTTTTGCAAGGCTTTTCGGGGGTTGCATTAGCGCGTTTATGGCGTAGTGAAATGTTATCGAAAAAAGGGTATTTTAGGCATTCATACATGGTAAAAATGAATAAGTAAGTTATACTATAAATTTTATGGAATAGAATAGCGGACATATAAACAATTAAAGTAATAGGTTTCTGATTTTATTGTTTAAACTATAATTTTTTTCATACATTTTAATTATAACTATCAAAATTTTTTAACAAAATTGATAGATTTTCATTTTATCATGAGTTATATGCAGGGTTGTAAAAATTGGTAAATCGGGCAGAGTACTCGTTTTGGACCCCTAAACCGATATTCCGAGTAGTGACTAATCGGATCAAAAATTGGTTTTTGCTATAACTCGGTCAAGACTCGGATTGAATCCGAGTAATCGGGGTCAAACTCGGGTTTGACAAATTTTTTTTTTTTTTGCTAAGTACTAAAATATAATTTTTATTGCTCAATTTATAGACTTTAGTTATAATCTAGATTCGGCTCAATTAAAATTCCTCTCTCTCAAAGATTCTATACATATACTTATATCACATTTTAATATTATTAGTAATATTAATATTATTACTTGGATACATGTACACTAAAATTAGAATAAATATTATTAGTAATATTAATATTATTACTTGTTAGTAGGGTTGTAATAATATTATTAATAATATTAATATTATTGTTAAGTTTTAACTTTAACACATGTACACTAAAATTAGAATAAATACATATAAATTATGAGAAAAAAAAGTTAAAAAACAATATCAGATTAGTAGTCCGAGTATTCATTCCGAGTACTCGCCGAGTTTCCGATTACTCATTTTTCTGGACCAAAATCGAGTTGTTCCGATTTCCGATTTTTACGACCATGGTTATATGTAATTAACGTATTTATTGAAATTTAAATCTTAATGCATGAACTTATTTATTAATTCCCTGGATATAATAAATGTAACACCCCCAGATCCAGGGTCAGGCATCTGGTCGTTACGGTCTCAATATCCAACCACAAAATCAACATAATTTAAATTACAACCTTGTGACCCAAAACAACAACATAAAACACACCCGTTATAGTCCCAGAGATGAAATCAGAGTAATCGTCATTATTATTAATCACAAGTTTGAGTTCTTACAACCCAAAGAATTACAATTTTACAATTACATGCTCTTTGCCATCCATTGGTATATGCCATATATATAAATACATTTGATGCACAAATACTAACAACTAGCCTACCAGAGGCTGCATCCTTAGCAATGGTAGCTATGACCTCAGCGGTTAATCCTCTGACGGCTGACACCTGCCTATGCTGAGCACGCCTTGCGCGGCCATCTGATCTAGCTGTTGTTGTGATATAAATAAATAAAGCAAGGGTGAGCAATAGCCCACCAAAAATATAATTGAACAGTGATAATATATAACAGTCCAAAATATCTTTGAAACCATATGCCATGCATTAACGATGTAGTACCAATATAAGGTATGAGATGAAGTTACAAGGTAACTCAAAATATATTTGTTTTGAATAAATATCTGCTATGTCAAAGATGAACCAGATATTATCAACTTTTCATAATAGAGGAACTTGCAGGAAGAATATTGCAATTCCAATTCAAACACTTTTCAAACCTGCCAATAATGATAAGGTTGCAGGAAATTTCCAACATTGAGAGATGAACTAATACTGGAGTTTGACGCGCCAGGAGACATAGCATTTACCCGATGATCAGTCGCATGTTATGCTCCCCACCTCTTGTTTACTACATGTAGAAGGAAGCACCGACGGATTTACTTGTCTACCGCCCTCTGGAACCCCCCGGCCAACGGTTGGGCCATTTGCTGGACCGGCGCCACTGGGTCACTTACGCATCTCCTAGTTCATTTCACATCCATAACTTTGAAACGTGAAGTTCCTCCCCCTTTCCCCAAGTATATTACTTGTTGATAGGACTCCACAAAGTAGTCGTATCTAGTTGGAAAGGAAAAATCACCAATATTTCCCAAGCTGATGCTTGTTAATGGATATAAACTTGTTCCATCAATTCTTACCCCTCGAGCGTTGAGGAGGTAACCAAACAGACTCATATCGATGCTTGAAAGAATCAAGATGTGAGTGACAAGATAGTTTTAGCAAGTATAGGACCGGGCAGTCCAATAAATAACATCTCCAAGTGAGGTCCCCTTATATATTTTTGGAAGTTGAGCGAGTATTTAAATCTTCTTATAAGATAGATTTAAATGGAAATAAAGTTTTGGGAACCTCCCCTTGATAAAAATAGTCATAAAATACTCCGAACTATTTTACACCATATCTGAAGATGAAAGATAATCTTTGAATAATATGAATTATTATAAAAAGAACTTAAAAGAAGTTAAATAAATATTCCAAGAATATTTATTAAATCAATAATAATTAAGGAATATGATTAAATCATAATATTGCTCGTAAGTAATTCTCGAATAAATACATAGAATTATTTACTAAATAACTCTCTTCTTTAAATGAATATTCAATATAATATTCATTAATTAAATAAACTCAAATAAATATTTAAAATAATATTCATAAATAAATCAAACCTTAAATGAATATTTGAAAATAATATTCATTTAATAAATAATATACTAAATGAATAGCTAAATAATATTCTTTTCGTAATCAAAACTTTAAAGGAATATTCGAAACAATATTCCTTAAGTAAATAAAACTCCAAATGAATATTTTAAAATAATATTCATCAAGTACATAAAATCTTAAATGAATATTTGAAATAATATTCATTTAATAAATAAATCCCAAATGAATATTCAATTGATATTCATTAAACAAATAATGTTCTAAATGAATATCCAAATAATTATTTTCATTTAACAAATAATATTCTAAATAAATATCCAAATGATATTCATTTAGTAATCAAAACCTTAATATTCGAAATAATATTCCTTGAGTAATTAGAACCTCCAAAGAATACTTTTAAAATAATATTTATCAAATACATAAAACTTAAATGAATATCCGAAAGTGATATTCATTTAGTGAATAAAATCCCAATGAATATCAAAGTAATTATTCATTAATAATCAACTCTAATGAATATTCAAAAATAATATTCATTTAAGTAATTAAAGCTCGAATGAATATTAAAATAATATTCAGCAAATAAATATACGCGAATGAATATTCAAAATAATATTCATATAGTACCTCTCGATTGAGATAATATCCAAATAGCATTCCTCGAGTAATTTCCAAGTAATCAATACTTTATGAAAATATAAATAATGTTTACTAATAACATTCCTCAAAATGAGTACTACTCTGCCGCTGGAATCCCTCCGGTTTCCACGGCTATCTATATATCACAAAATATTGACTCCCGGTCTTATATTTAAAGAATGAATATCATACGCCCTTCACTAAGGGTCTTAGCAAAACAATCTTGCTTATAACTGATAATTCATATCTAGTCTATAAGCCAATATCAATTCAGGGAACAAGCATATCAATAGACTTGAAAGTAGGCATGCATGTTATGGCATAGGTATACAACAATCATTATATATATTATCACAACAACAGTTCCAAGTATTGGAAACTTGCCTGGTAATCCTGTAGGGGTAGTGTGTCTCGTGTCGATCCAGTGATCTATAAATAGTCACAACAACCGAGGTCAATCACTTAACATTTCGAAGGTTAAGTATAACTTAACTTAAGTCATGTAAGTTTAGTCCAAAACACACCTCGAACCCACCCTTAATGTCAGATTTTTCGTATATCTTACTTAATCAATTATAACCTCGTTCTTTGCACCAATACGTGGTCTTGATAATTCTTAACAAGTTTCGTGTTTTAGTCGACTCGAAATTCCCTTTTTAACTTAGCCAAAAAGGGTGGCCAAATTAGTACCCCTAGGGTTGACTTTTCCGAGAATCACTATTTCGAGACTCGTACTTCAACACTTTTAATAAATCACTGGAAACGTATTTAATTACGAAACCACTTATAAAATCATCTTTGGTATTTGTAATATTTATCATAAAATTTCCAATTCGAAGCCACGAGTCTAAACAGGTGAAATGTATTTTTGAAGTTCAGTCGACTACGGATCTTTACTATTCACACCTCTTTCACTAAAACGTTCATAACTCGGTAACCGTTAACTCAAATGACGCACCGTTTTCGCATACATGATCTAGAGAATGTCTAGAAGGTAGCTAACTCAAAATTGGACTTAGATCAGAAGATTAATTTTTCGGAATTTTGCCAAAACAGGGCAGGAGGTTTTAATGAATAATGTTACCTCCGAAAAGTGGTTTCTTCGCACTTATCCTCGATTCGAACATTTTTATAAAATCGGAAAACGATCCCTTTTACTTGTGGTTTTCTCTCACGCCTTCCTTATGACCTCTAATATTTAATTACCATGATTCGTCACTGACTTAGTCAGGTTAAGGGATTCCAATTTCAGTTACGAACTTTCGATTACGGTTTCGAACCTCTTTTACGAATTTAATCATAACTCCTAAACCGTAAGTCCATTTCATACGATCTTTATATCAAAACGAAGCTTATAACATAATCTAGCTTATCATGGAAGAAATCGAAGCTAATCAGTGACTTATACCTACTGTCAAACTCATGTTCTTAAGGTTAACGAAATTTTGGCATTACGACGGCTATAAATCGGATATTTACCAAATTCCAAAACTCCCAATAATCATGATATCTACTCCAAACAACATATACATGATTTATAACCATGAACTGAGGCCAAGCAATGCCTTTCCGTTCACCTAGGCTATTTTTAACATTTATCAAAACTAAACCATAATCATGCTTGTAATCATGCTTATAACTTACTACTAACATAACTAAGTTTAAATCCATCAAGAACAAGCATATACCCAAAGTAAGATCTAGGGTTCATGAGGTTTATACCTTCCTTGGAGAGTGTTAAAGCCCTTGCTAAGCCTTGTATAGTCCATGCCTATCCTTAACCAAGCTTGGATCATCCAAGAAATCAAGAAAACCAAGATTTGTTCTTGAAAACACTATTCACCCTCCTCTTAAATCATTTTTTTGAAAATGGAAAAAGATGAGTTTGATGCTAAGATTTTGAGGAGATCATTTTTATGAATTATAGGACTCACATAAAAAGTTTCAAGATCAACAAATGGTTGGAAGTGGATTTTTGGTCTTTGAATTAACCAAAAATTCGAATGGTGTTGGTGGAGAGAGTTTGATATTTTTTTGCTTGGTTTCTTTGATCAATAATGCATAAAGTGGATGAGTTCTAGATAATATCTCATCTTGTATTACTTTAATAAAGTGATGATGCAAGGAATGATGTATTTTGCAAGCCATGTGTTGATCATTGGATGGTTATAAGCTAAGCATTGGTTTGATTTCTAAGTACTAGTTTGATTCCTAAGTATGCTAGTTGCTTGAGTCATCACTTGGTTACTTAGATATTTTCTAGTACCACATGCAAGCACCTTGCCTTCTTGCTTGCTCTTTTGCCCGGTTATTGCTCAATTTGATTGATCGTTCGCAGGAATATCTCAAGATTTCTAGTTAGGGTTTTACCGAAAACCTTCTTAATATTTATAATAACATTCTCCATCTTTCTTAATACTTCTCGAATTTAAATTCCTTAAATCCCTTTCATAAATCCTTAAGTCTGGCAGTGTCCAGGAAATTCTCGGAGAAAATGAAAGTGCTCTTTTTCTGAATCCGACAGCTTTTACATACACTTATTTTCCTCCTGGATCACTAATACGAACTCGGAAATCCGTTCCGAATACCGGATATAGCATTATTATACTAATATTCTAAATTCCACCAAAATCACTATTCATCACTTATTTTTATTTAATTCCTATAATTAGGAAAATGAACCTGGTTTACTCTCGAGTGCTCCTTAACCTTTTTACGGAACTGCTGGACTTATAATAGATATTGATTTGGATGACACAAGAATAATCTTTCTTGGAATAATATAACTTATATCCTTAGGAGATAGATTATTCTTATTTATGCTATCAACCAACAGTATTCTTCATGACATATGATCATTTAAATCTATACCCGTTCACATTCTTTGTTAATACCTTGTATTCGGAGTCACTGTTCATTCTTTCATCAATACACAGTAAAAGATACAACTTAAAGTTAATATTATGTATAATTCTACCCAAAAATCTGGGTTCTTACAATAAATCTCTAGATAATAGATACAACTTAAAGTTAATATTATGTATAATTAATACAAATTGGTTATAACAAATAATATTTACCTTCAATTGTAATTTAAATGTTTGTTATAAAATTATAATATTTAATTGTAATTTAACTAGTGATGACACGGTTCAAGGGTTTCAAAGTGACGTTAAGTTGCTTGTTCAAAGATAATTTAAATTTAAATGATAATATATTTTAATGTACGTCAAAGGATTCTATAATTGCAGATAATTATTCAAAATGTATTTTTACGAAGTCAAAACCTAGACCATTATTGTATATATGTTACTCTTAATAGGAGTACATACAGAAAGCTCCATTTTCATGTAAGCCTGTCGAGTTCGTCCGGCCTCAGAGTCTTGCGCTCAGGACCTGGTCCGGCATCTTAATTGTTGACTTTCAATTTTTTTCAAACTTTTGAATCCTATGATTAAGTTCTACGATCTTATTAAATTAAGTTCTACGATCTTGATTTTTTTTTTTTTTTTTGTAGTGATATATTGCAGCAAAAGAACGCATATGGTTTTTACAGTTAATTGTTTGTAACTTTTTTTATATTTTTTGTGAAAATTGAGTTGCAAAAACTACTAGGCTTGATCAAAATTAGTTAAATAAGACATTTTAGCAGTAATGTATCGGAAGGAATAAATGCACTTGCATGTCAGAGAAAGTCAGCACTAAGCACATTGATCACGTCTCCGTAATTTTGTTTTATCATGCGAAATAATTGTTACTCCCTCCGTCCCTTTTGATTCTTAACATTTCACTTTTTCAAAATTTTCTGCCACGCATTTTAAGGTGCATTTTAAGGATAGTTAAATAACTTTTTTTTAAAATTTTCTTTTTCTGTATAAAAATTTAAACATTAAATTTTTATACAGAAAAAGAAAATTTTAAAAAAAAGTTATTTAACTATCCTTAAAATGCACCTTAAAAAGCGTGCCAGAAAGTTTTGAAAAAGTGAAATGTTAAGAATCAAAAGGGACGGAGGGAGTATAAAATTAGCTATAATTATTGTTTCAATTTAGTTTTAAAAAGTGTTTTTCTGATTTTAAAAATAATTGCATTTTAATATACTTTTTATATTTAGTGATGTATTACGTAATAATTAGTTAATTTTTTCCTATATTTTCACTTCTGGATGATGTGTGGATCGATCATTGATTTAAATTATATGTATGCATATTTGTACTTAAATATGAAATCTCTTTAAAATTGAGTTTTTACACATTTATTGTTATAATATAAAATAAAATAAATACAGTACATTGGAGTTGGTCTAGTCATTCTAGAATGTTAAAAAAACCTAATCGTTAATAATATCTACTTAAGATTTTTCTAACGGTTAACATGTATAATATTAACGTCTTATTGAATAGTTTTATTATTATTATGTTGTTTTACTTGTTAGAACAATTTCTTTTATTGTAGGTGAGAACAAATTTCATTATAATATGATCTATTTTTTTCTCTTTTGCTCATACTTTATCATAATATCAAACTTAGGTTGATTCGATCTGGGATCGGTAGATTGAGAATTGAACGCGATGTCTTCCGCATGTTGGATTAAACACGGGTTTCGAATTTTTTTTTGTTCTCGTTTTTTTTTCAAATCGATTATGTTTTTTTTTCTTGGATGATTTTGATTTTTTGATCGCGATTGCTTTTTTTTTTCCCCCAAATCACTTAATATAATTTGATCGCGATTGCTATTTTTTACCAAATCACTTAATATAAGTTCTCTGTTTTATTTTATTATGGATTAAGCCACCGTTTTGAATTTTTTTCTTCCTTCATCTTATTTATTTTCATATTGGTTGGGTTTTTCTTGGATAAAAATTAATTTTGGGTAAACATGTTGGTTTCGTTTGAGACTCTCGCACACACTCTTTGTTTCTGTCTCGTTGATGGTATTGACTTGTTGGTAACACTGTTTTGGTTTTACTTTTCTCTTCTTTTCTCTTTTCTTTTTTCTTCTGGTGTTTATGACGGGAATAGCCTTAGGCACATATGTATACTTTCTATTCTTCTCTTTCTCGTATCCAATTATGAGACTAAACCTAGACACATTGTAAACCTTCAATTTTCGTCTTTGATATTCATGTCACCGTCATCGTTCCTAATGTAGACTTAAAAATGATCGAATTTAATCAAATTTAGTTAATACATAACCAATGTTATAATTTATAATGTAACATATATTTTTTGAAAACATATAATTAAAGTTATGTATTAGAATACACAAAATACCAAAACATATTCTTTCATAGACAAATAATACACAATTGTTTATTATAGTTATCGTGAATTCAAGAATTCATGTCAAATATTGATGAAATATGTTCATAAGTTTATATATCATATTAGTGCACAAACTCCTTCATTAACCATATTTACGAGCTTATTCAGGAACTATATAATGAAACTTGTACGTGATCTTTCGAACCAAATTATGTCGTACACAAGTTTAGCTTTGATGAGATGGACCGTATTTATATTCGACTCATTGATAAATCAAATTAAAATTAAATAAATAACGTGAATTGAAGCCCTAAATACAAAATTTATCAATTTATACATATGTAATTAGACATAAAGGATATTTAACAACACTAATAATATCAAGATTAAAATTTGATGAAGGACAACAAATATTAACAAGAAATAATCATGTACACACCAAATGATTAGGAATAGAAAGTAAAGTTATTATTAAAATACTAGCATTGTAATTTGTCTTATGCACGCTTAGTTTAACATTATAATTTTTATTTTTCATTAATTGTTAATTAAGTTTATTTTAATTTAATTTTATTTTGTATATTAAATTTTGATTTACATTAATTGCTTAATTTTATGTTTACATTTTAATATTATCCAAATGATTCAAAATATTATGAGTAAATATTTTTAGCTAGTTATTTTTTTTAACTTATATTAAATAGATATAATATATTACTTAATTCTTATTCTTTTATTGAGCCTATACATATTAGCATGACTTCTATTTTCACACTAATGATGTATCCTTACTCTATGATTTCCTCACCAATAATGATTAAATTCACCGTCTTATCTAATTAAATCAAATCAAATCAAATATATCTAGTATATTCTGAGCGAGCAGATCTCGGAGAGAGGGTAAAATATATGCAGATCATGTCCTACTCAATGAGTAGCGAGGCTGTTTCCGTAAAGACTACCAATGTAGTCCATAGTGCATCACAATATAGTGAGTAAGATTATCTTATGCAATCAAAATTGTAAAATATATAAAAACATAAATTTAAGAGTTAAGAGAAGTGTACCTTTTATTAGATGAAAATCTAGTGCATATATATACCAAACTTAGAAATGAATGAAATGTTACAAATAGCCCGTCGAAATCCTTGAATCGAGAACTTTTTTATATATCTGTACATATATTTGTGCATATGTACATATATCTGTTGATCATGGATCGTCCTTGAATAACTGATCCGAGAAAAATGAATATTAGGGAAAGTTCGTCATATTTCCTATATACACCCACAACTGAAATTGCGTCTTTTAAACATCTATTCTTATAAACTCTTAGATGTAACCACCCGTAAAGACAATGAAGTTCGAGACTTTGAAAAAATCCATGTTGAAGAAATCATTACCAAATACCCAAAATCTTTGAAATATGTTATAGTACCTAAAGAGAGGAGTCCAATGGTGAATTCAACATTAAAAAACGTTGAGTAAAATGGGAGACATTGATGAAAGAAGGTGAACAAATGGTGACTTTTTTTTATTGGTTGCTTTCCAAGCATATATATTTGTATGTATATATAATACGTATTACTATGAAAAAGAAGAAGTAGATGTACACATTATAAGAACTGAATGATGGAAAAAGGTGTTAGGATTTGTATGGAGATTAGGGAAGAGGATGACACTAGAAAGATACTCGAACTTTTTAACCGCTATTTGTAATCGCTGCAGAGCATTTACTTTTTTTTCGTTGCAAGAACTAACGATTTTGATGGCTGAATAATTGATTGTGATATCTTAATCGAGTATGATATGTTGAATAGTGTAGTAGAATGCATTATTACATTTTTTTGTGTAATCATTTAATTAGTTAATGTCTACGTTTCTATGTGGATTATCGACTCTATGTGGATTATCGTCTTATCTAACTCATCTTTTTTATTTCCATTTCTTTACTTCTTTTATCTTATACATTTATCTATACATAATAAGGGCAACCTAGTATATACACTATTACACATAAATATATTATATTTAAACATATTTTCTCCACAATAATTTGTTTGTAATCAACATCTTTCAATACATATTTTACATGTATATGCATTTTCATCTTATCTAAATCGTATAAATAAATAACCACAATAGCATATATAATATGTATAAACCCTATATACATAATATAATTATTATAATTAATCTCATATTCTGGGTACATATTCACAATATAATTAATCTCAAAGTTATAATTATGCAATTGTTATTAAAATAAATAAATAAAATATTTTGATTAATATGGGTCATTTTTTTTAAAATAATGACATTATATCTAATTTAGTTCATTCCCTAAATTATGTTTCATAAAAAAAGATAATAAAATATAGAATATAATATTATAAGTGACTTCTTTTCTTGGGATTATATAAAATATAAAATAGTAGTCAACTATAGATTTGACTACTACTACTAACTAGTACTTCCGACGATATTTTTCTGTCAGAAGATTGGAAATTTTTTTAATACTTAATAATTGTCTCTGGATTTTAATTTCTTTGAAAAAAAGAAAATTTTCATAACATCTGACAGCGGGATCAATTTCCGTCAAAAGGTTGTTTTAGCGGGAAATTTTTGAGCACAAAAGTTTGTAAGCGCCAAAATATATTATTAAAATATTTAACTTTTGACAACCTTTTACCGTCTGTCGGATGTTTAGCTAACCATTTGACGGATTTCCGTGTTTGTCAGAAGTTGAGCCCTAATAACGATTTTGTCAGAAGTTTGTTGTCGGAAAAGCCTGTATTCGTTGTAGTGTGCATAATATCCTTTCACACTATATCCGCAAAGATTGTTGTAAGCAGGATAATCAATTATTGTTCCGAATAACATGGCATTCAACCTAAACTGATCTTTTCTATATCCATCAAGTACTTCAATGCCCTCTTCCCAGAGTAGCTTCAGGTCCTCGATTACAGGCTCCAAGTATACATAAATTTCATTACCAGGATGTATAGGACCAGATATTAGGAAAGACATCATCAAATACTTGTGCTTCATGCAAAGCCACGGTGCCAAGTTATTGATCATTAGAATCACTGGCCATGTACTATGAGAACTACTTTGAAGACCATGTGGATTCATCCCATCTGTTGAAAGTGCTAGACGGATATTCCTTGGTTCCTTCCCGAAATCCTTATGCATATCATCAAAAGTCTTCTACTGAGGTGAATCAGCAGGGTGTCTCAACATCCCATCTTTAACTCTTCCATCATGATGTCATGTCAAATTTTTAGCATCTTCTACACTAGCATACAATCGCCAAAGTCTGGGTATAAGTGGAAAATACCACATGACCTTGGCCAGAGAATTGTCATTCTTGTAACGTTCTAAATCGCACTTCGGACATTTATCTAACTCTGCGTACTCCTTTCGATATAAACTACAATCATTAGGGTAAGCATGAATCCTATTATGTGCTAACCCAATGAATTTGAGCATTTGTTTAGAGTCATAGGTTCTACGAGGGTAGACATTGCCTTCTGGCAAGAGTTCACTAACAGCTGTGAGTATCTCAGTGAAAAACACATTAGAAACTTGATGCCCAACTTTTAAGTGGTATAAAGTCAACACAGCTGATAATTTAGAAAATTTGGTGCACCCAGGCCATAATGGTAAAGCAAAATCATCCTTTAACCTCTCGCTCATATTAGGATGATCGTGTAACTCTTCATTGAGCACGTTCGGAATATAATGTTTATCACCAAAATTACTACCATCGTTGTCAACCACAACATTACTATCCCCTTTATTTGTAAACGAATAGTTTGAATTTAAATTATTTGTACTACGTTCTCCTTTCTTTTCACCATGATATGTCCAACATGTGTAAGTTTTATCAATACCGTGGATTCTCAAGTGTTCCTTCAATTTGGCCAGCCTATCAACTTCAACAACATTCAGACATTTTTGACATGGACACAAGATGAACCTAGTATATTTTATATGTTTTTCTATATATTTATAAAACTCTGTCACACATTTTTCATATTCTTCTAACATACGGTCGACTTTTACCCATTTACGATCCATTATAGCACCAAAAAATATTAGTGTTTTAATTCTACAATTAAACTAGAAAGAATCCCTTCAAGTTCTTTTTGGTATGTGAACTTCTCTTTCCTCTGAAGAAGAATTAATGGCAGCAAAATATTAGCTTTTACAGTCATGCTTTAATAAGGTCATGGGCAGCTGAAGAAACAAAGGCAAATGAAAACGGAATGGAGACAGTAATAGTAAGAGTAAAAGGTAGCTATTAGTGTTAATGCAATTGTTTCTTTTTGGTAGTCTTTTTTTATTCTGTTAGAATTTATTGTATTTTTATTGTTTATTGAATTGTTTTAGTTACAACTTATTACATCTATAATTATTTTGTAGCATTCCTGCATTGTATATTCTGGCATTATCAATACATTATCAATACAGCTTCCATGTGTATAGTTATATATATATATATTATGTATAAATTAGTTAGTGACACCTGAGATATGCGAACTTAGATATGTATAAAGTGATGGGAACTTAGATGCGAACTTAGATATGCGAACACCTGAGTAAGTTCAGGCTATTTAGCTAAAACTTAAGAAGCCATGTGAGTTAATTATGCAGGACAGAAAACCTGCCAGGAAAAACATACTGGAATTCTTAAGACACCTGATATGAAAATATGAAGCTAAACAAAAATGAATTTAATTACAGTCACTAGCAAATACTCTCAGCTATTCAAAGGGAGAACACGTGTGTTTAAATTGTGGTATAGAAACCATACCAACCTGCAAAAGGGTCTATGCAAAAGAGAAACGTGGGAAGACTTCAAGAAAGACACAAAATAAACAAAAATTAAACTGAATAAGATATTGTTCAGATTGGTCTACCAGGTAAGGAAGAAGCTTAATAACAAACAATATGCCCTCAACTACACACAAAAACAAAAACACGTAATGAAACAAATTCAAACAATTAAATAACACAAATTAATTAAAAAATATACCTAATTAATCAACTACACACGTAATACCTAATTTGTTATACAGCAAATACACACATAATACTTAATGTGTAAAAATCAAACACAAAGTAATACATAATCGAATTTGTAATCACTGATGAAGAGAAATCGTTGATGAAGAGAATAGCTGATGAACTCCTTAATTTGTAATCGATTTGCAAAATTCTGTAATCGCTGATTGTTTAATCGCTGAAGAAATTGAAACAAAGTGATCGTTTCATCGCCGATAGTTATGATGGACAAAACTTTGCCCTAACTTTTGGGTGTACTTCAGAATACTCTGTAATTTTGTTTTAATCATGTATTATGTTTTAATATAATGATATTAAAACTACTTGGGATACACTTACTACAATAACGTATTTTGAAGTGCTACCAAAATATCAATAATTAAAAAATAAATTATACAAAATTAATAAAAATACATTACCTTACATAGCGTTTTAATAAACGTCATAGAAGTATACACTTGCATTATATTTGGACAAAAAAACGCTATTGTAACATTTTTCTTTTTTTATTTTAATTTTTCTAATTTTTCAATAATTACATACATTACGTTTATTAAGAAAAATACTATACAAGTGATCTATTTCCATAACGTATAGTAAAAACGTTCACTACAAGAAATTCGGGTAAATTCGACCAACTTAAAACGGTCGAATTTAGCTATTTTCGACCGAAAATGGTCGAATTTAGCTAATTTCGACCGCAGCGAAGATGGTCGTTTTTAGCTTGATCGAAAACAACCAAAACGGTCGAAAATATCTAAATTCGACCAACTAAATTCGATCGTCTAAATTCGATCAACTAAATTTGACCAACTAAATTCGATCGAATTTGGTCGAAATTATAAATTTGGCAAAAAATTTGAATTTTGGAAATTTTGAATTTTTAGCGCCTAAAGTGTACTAAATTCGACCAAATATGGTTGAATTTAATATGCTAAATTCGACCAAATATGGTTGAATTTAATATGCTAAATTCAACCAAATATGATCGAATTTAAGGAACAACGATTTTAAAAAAAATGGCAGCAGAATCTGTTGCTCTTTGAATCTAACGTTGATTTTGTGTAGTATAGCATGTACGATTCAGTTTGGTTACTCAAACTCATGATTTGGAGGTCAATAACATCTCCAAAACAGCTTCGATCCTCAAGAACACGAAGAACATGACAATCAAACTTCGATTTCTATACCATATTGAACTCAAAATTCAACATATAATATATGAAATTGACTAGAAAAACATACTCTACATGATGGAAACATCAAAATCAGCAACCAATTACGTTTACAAAAATTCATAATTTTAATAAGTAAATTCGAATTTAATACAAAAATAGGAGAAATTCATAAATTATACCACTACAAAATCTGATGATGTTTTTGGATAGAGGATGATGAGGGCTTCGATTCGGCTATAAGAGCGTTCAAATCGGACATCGATAGCGTCTCCAAATGTTGGTTTGATTCTTGAAAACTCAAGAACATAAAAAGAAAGGAATATAAAAAGAAATTTATGTATATAAATTGATGTGTATGTTTGTTAGAGAAGAAGAATGGAGTAGAAGTATAAAAGAATGTTTATGAGAGAATATGAATGGATGAAGAATATAAAAGAGAAAGAAATGAATGTAATTGAATTAATGGCTAGGATGAAATATTTAAAAAAGAAGTGGGTTGTCTAGATTAATCTTATAGAGCAATACATGTGGCAATACATGTGCTTCCTCCTTAGCCAATAAAAACATGACACGTGGTAACAAATAATTTTTTGCATCTGAATTTTACTTTTTTCAACCATATTTGGTCGAAAATAACAACACGGCTAAATTCAATCGAATTTGGTCGAAATTAGCTAAATTCGACCAAATTCGGTTGATTGTAATTTTTCAATTGGCGGGAACTTTCCCTCCTAATTTTGGCGGCTACTAAATTCGACCATATTTGGTCGAAATTAAGAGCTTGGCTAAATTCCACCAAATAGGAAAAAGAAGTCAAAAAATTAAATAAAATAGGAAAAAAATCCTAAATTTAATTTTAAATTTATACACATCCAATTATTCATGCCAATTATTTTTGTGATGAATAATACCTAATTTTTAAATAATTTGATTTTCCATTCTTTTTTAATTAGTTTGTAGAATTACTTGATACATTTAATAAAATTAGGAAAAAAGGTCAAAATTTGATTTAAAATTCATACACAACCAAGTAGTCATAATAACTAATTTTGTGATGAATTTTACCTCACTTCCACTAATTTGCCTAATAATTTGATTTTTCATCCATTTTTAAGTAGTTTATAAAATAAATTAAAAATATTAAATAAAAATAGGACAAAAATATCCAAATTTTGGATAAATATTATACACACCCAAGTAGTCATACTCACTATAAACACTACAAAACAATTAAAAATAGTAACAGTAGCAATGAAAGAATTGATTTGGGCAAGAGAAGAAGAAACCCCTAAACAAGGTTTCCTCAGGGTTTAGTGTTTAGATTTTTTAAAAAATATTTCTCGACGACTCAATCATACGGTGGTCAAGATCCATGCTTTTTAATGTTATTGCCAAAATTTCAGAAAAAAAAATTAATTTGGTTTGGTAATTTAACGGTCAACTAGTACTTTGACTATAATCCCTAAACGAGGTTTCGTCAGGGTTTAGTGTTTCAATTTTTTAAAAAATATTTCTCGACGACCCAATCATACGGTGGTCAAGATCCATCCTTTTTAATGTTATTGCCAAAATTTCAGAAAAAAAATAAATTAATTTGGTTTGGTAATTTAACGGTCGACTAGTACTTTGACTAACCCCTAAACGGGGTTTCGTCAGGGTTTAGTCTTTCGATTTTTTAAAAATATTTCTCGATGACCCAACCATACGGTGGTCAAGATCCATCCTTTTTAATGTTATTGCCAAAATTTCAGAAAAAAAATAAATTAATTTGGTTTGGTAATTTAACGGTCAACTAGTAATTTGACTATAACACCTAAACGGGGGGTTCAGTGTTTCGATTTTTTTAATAAAATTTCTTGATGACCCAACCATACGGTGGTCAAGATCCATCCTTTTTAATGTTATTACCAAAATTTCAGAAAAAAATGAATTAATTTGGTTTGGTAATAGTTTGGAAAATAAATTAAAAAATTAAATAAAAATAGAAAAAAAGGCAAAATTTAATTTAAAATTCGTACACACCAAACTAGTTATACTCAATATTTGTGTGATTAATCTTACACTACTTTCACTAATTTTACATTTTGTTTAATTTTTCCCCATTTTTAACTAGTTTGTAAAATAAATTAATAAATTAAATAAAAATAGGAAAAATTCCAATTTTTTAACGTAAATTCATACTGACCAGATTAGTAATACTCAATATTTGTGTGATGAATCTTACCCTAGATTCAGTAATTTTCCATTTTGTTTATTTTCCCCCCATTTTTAAGTAATTTGTAAAATAAATTAAATTAGCTAATTTCGACTAACTATGGTTGAAATTAGCTAAATTCGACCAATTATGGTCGAAATTAAATTTGAATGTTTTGAATTTTTTGGGCGGCAACTTTCCCGCTTTTTACAAATTTTGAATTAAATTTCCCCGCTCTCCCCAATTCCTAAATTCGACAAAAAATGGTCGAATTTAATTTTTTCATTGGCGGGAACTTTGCCTCCTATCTACTTTGGCGGGATCTAAATTGCTAAATTCGACCGTATTTAATTGAAAAATTTCTAAATTCAACCGATTATTTTCGACCGCTCCTAAATTCGACCATATTTGGTCGAAATTAGCCGACCCGATTAAATTCAACCATATTCGGTCGAAATTAACCGCAGTCGAAAATATTTGGTCGAAAATAGCCTAACTTTCTTGTAGTGGTTATTGTACTTCCATCTGCTAAGCTCAAATTTGTAGTATTGTTGGCTACTTGGTGAAATTTAATGACAATTTTAGTTATGACCACCCTTCAATAACACCGTAAATGCGTACAATACATCAGGTGTATTAGTTTATATGCGTGAATAAATAAAATCCTAATTTATTTTATTTTATTTTATTTTTTTTGCCAAGAAAGAAAATAACTTTCATTACTTCAAAACGTTCATCAATACAATAATGAACTCTAGATGAGCATTACTCATCGTCCAGATACGATCAGCTATAGAACTACAATAACTCGCTACAAAGTGAGCTAAGTGGTTCGCAGACCGTTTAAAAAAATAAAAAATAGTACAACACCAAGAACGAAAAAAGAAATATCCATAATATCGAGGCATATGAACAAAAGAGCCCATAAACTTCAGTTACCGCATCTACATTGATCTGAATCCTGACTTCCATTAAATTGATCTCGCGCTCTTTTTGAGCAGATATCCATAGATCCAAGATAAGCTTTATAGACATAATAACTACCTCTGAAATGGAATCTCAATTAATCCACCCGCAAGCCTCTATAAAATGAGCCTTCATCGAACCAAAATACCATACTGGTAGACGAACAAAGCAAGACACATGCCAAAAGGCAAGACACATGCCAAAAAGCAAGACATTCAAACTGAAAATAAAACAACAACTAAAAAGACATATCAGCGAAGATCTAAGAACCAAACTGAAAAATCCGAATGGATTCTTCAAAGATTTCAGAAATCAAGCTCGATTTATTTGGAAAACTGAAAAAATGAAGAAAACTTAATCGACTCTCATCGGAGATAAACTCCGGCAAATCTGTGAAGAAGAGGAGGGCAGAAGAAAAAAGAAGAAGAGGGAAGGGGGGCAGCGGCTTGTTAGAGGAGAGAGAAGGGAGAGAAAACCTCTAATTAATTTTATTAACTGTATAACAATTAGCTATTGCTGGTCCGGACACCGGATTATCAAAAAAAAACAATTAGCTATTATCATCCAATGCATAGTACAAAAACTAAGTAAAGCAGAGTAATAAAAAATACAAATATTTTTAACGAGATTCAATCATACGGATCATTTAGCAATCAGGATAAGAGAATGTATTATTGAGCAAAAAAAATTATAAAATAAAATAATTTATCATCCAATCTCCTAAGAGTCCTAATAAATTATTTGTATATTATTGTTATTACTTCAATTTCTTATATCGAATCTCACTGTTTCTTTTGCGCAATATTTTCAGGTTGAGCTTGAAACCCGAGTAAGGAAAGAAGTGAAGAGTGAGTCCGAGCTGCAGCGTTCCTCGTAACGTAGATATAGATATTCTACGTTATAAGGATCCTCAACTTTTTAAAATAAAGTAAATTTTGATTTTTAGCAAATTTCGATTATGTTGTCCGTTTAAGAGATGACATTTGTTCATTAGATTTTGTTTCCATTTCTATGGAATTCAGGGTCGGTACATTGGTCATAAAACTCTCCGGTGTCTACAACTTGCTGTGTTTTCTAATCTTGATGTATATATGGCTTTGGTCTTCAACTTTAGTTATGGAAAGTGCATATTGTGTGGTATCTACAATATATCTCTTGTAGACTTTTCACTGTCAAGAAGTGATAATAGACTCAATTACCCAGTTTTTATTTATAAAGTTATTGACCAGTATGTTGACCAGACAAGTCATGGAACGACAGCGTATTGTTGGGTGGAAATATCTGGAGCACATGGGTCACATGTGTAGGGAAAACGTAGTGCAAGTTGCAGTAATTGTTTCTTATTTTTAATTTCGTTAATTAGGAAATAGTGGAGGGAATTGGCACCCATATATATCCACTACCTTTCTTCTTTGTAAAGGCATCTAAGAAATGAAATATTGTTTTCCCTTGCTATCTTTCCTTTCCTGCAAATTTTCTGTGTTGGTCCCGGGGTATTGCATAAGGGGGGGGGGGGGGTTGAATGCAATACTGATAAAATTGAATCTTTAAATCAACAACGAAGATAAAGATTATAGATTATTAGTAGATGTATACAAGCAATAAGTGAAACAAGATTTCTCACAAAATAAATGTTTTATTTATTTTGTGTGAAGTGTTGCTACAACCTGGAGAGTGTGTTTCTCCGGCTTCGATATCTCAAGAGATACAAATTGCTTCGTGTGCGTACATGAATAGAAAAGAATCTAAGATGTATATAAGTAGAATAAGATACTCTGTTGTCTCTATCGCATGGGGTGTTGAGCTGCTGTCGTTTTCAAGTGGCAGTTCATTACAATTGGCACACCCATGTGACTTTCCCAAATTGCTATACAGACAGGATAAACCTTATAAGTAAAGCAGCCTAGATTCTTTCTATTTCTAGCTAATACAATTCTAGTAGATGTGGATATTACATACTCCTCGAATTGACCAGCCTTGTCTTGTGAATCTCTTAAGCTTCTGTCGTAGTCTTGCAGGTCTGCTACAAACGATAGTGTGTTACAACAAATCTGTTTCTTGAACATGCAACCTGTCACGGGCTTTGACTGAGAAAATACCCATTTCAAATAATTCAAGGTGACAGTAACCTTAACCGCAGAGTCTGTTGTCAAAGGAAAATTCAGTGGTTGACAGTACGAGCTCCCGCCAATGTTGCTGTCGGAACTCCAGACTTGCTGTCAAGTGTGAGAATGTAACTGTCTCTTGCTTCAGCCAATGTTGCTGTCAGATGTAGCTTTGTCGTGACTTTGCAACATTTGTCTTCTTGTAACTTTACTGTCAAGAACATGACAGTAACTTTTATTCTTGCTGTCTTCTGGATGTATTCCTTGAGTCTTGAACAAATGTATGAACTTCTCCAAAATCATACAATTATTACATGATAGCAATTATTCGAATACGAAGACATACTCTGGCTGTGACAGTATTTTCAAGTTAGTAAAAACTAAGTACGGGGAAATATAGTTAAGTTGTCTCTATGCTATCACCCATAAATCCCAACCATCTCCCCCAATTTGTTTTTATGGACAATAATAACAAATTTACAATCAAAACGTGCTGACAACTTAACTAACATAGATCAGAATAGATGAAATACCATATCTGATAAATGTTAAAGAAAAATCTAGAACATGAAGCTTATGAATTAACTGTAAATCAATTGCTCCTATTGAATGAGAAAATCAGAGTATAACTTAGCTTGATTTTGGCAGTCTCCAGTTGTTCAGATTTTTCCCTCTCTTCTGAGAGCTTCATGTCTTGCTTTTCTGAGGTCTTCAACTAAAGCCTTTTCTTCTGGTGATCTGGCATCATCTTCAATGTCTTCAATATACCCTTGTATCACTCGAGAAGTAAATACTTCAGCATCTTTTAGATTAAACCAAGTTTCAAAATCATCCGTGTATGTTCCGAACTTCAGAATTCCTTGGATGAACTTGAACCTCCTTCCAGGAAAAGCATTTAAGGATTCTCTTCTTTTTCTGTCTAGCTTTGGACCTTCATCTCTCCTTTGATCCAATATTACTTCTAGTTCCCAAGCAACTAGCATTTCGAGCTTATGAACAGATCCAACAACTTTCCAGTAGAGATCCTTCAATATACTGGTCCTCAATTTGTGAAAACTATCAACATAGATTTCTTGCTTGTCATCTTTGATTCTCAGAGGATTATCCAGTACACAGGGCTGATAACCTGTTTCCTCACTGAATAGCTTGTTGAGTTTCTTATAGCTTTCCTTCAGTTGATCTTCTAGGTCTTCAACACTTTGTTTGGTAGATGTGGCAGGTTTGGTAGGTATGGTAGATTGGGATGGTAGTTGAGCTTCTAGGTCTTCAACACTTTGTTCTGCTTCATATTCAGCCATGCCAGCCTTTTTGAAAGGACGATGTGCTTCTATAAGGTCTACATCAGGCATTGGTTCCCCATCAGAACTGACTTCAAGGTCTGCATCATCATGTGCTCTCCAGTCACCATACTTCTCATAGAATTCAGCATATCTTTGAGCATAGTATTCTTTGACATGCTCTAAGATACTGCTGGAAACATCTTGGTCTGTTTCCATGAGAGTGATCATCCTTTCCTAAACGAAGAAATCAATTCTTCTCCTTACCTTTACCGTTTTGCATGAGAGATCACGCATGCCTACCACATGTGAAACTATCTCCATAGTGAAGTCTGGTTCTACAGTTATACATGTAGTTCCACAGTCCTTGAGATCATACTTGCTTACGTTTTTGTTGACTGGGTCCAGTTCCACTGAGACAGATGTAATGCTCCCATCAATTGACTTTTTCAATAGTTCAAAACTATTTACTTTTCTCTTATTAATGGGCTTCTCTGTCAAAACTGCTCCATGCTTCTTTTTCTTTACTGCTGCAAATGTCTTCCCTTTTATCTTGGTTGTACGATAGGCTCGTGCTCTTGTCTTTCTTCTGTTAGATGAGAAATTCTTGACAAGATTTCGTACCTAGATAGTTTCTTCAAGTTGACCCTTGACATCATCTTTCATGACAGCAACTTTGACAGCTTCGACTATTTGGCTCTTGACAGCATCTTTCACTTGGGTGTCTTCTGCCAATCTGACAGTATCCTTGTTGACAGTATCTTTTTTAGCATTAAAGCATTCAACTACCAGTCTTAAGATACTTGCCTCCAAGGCTTCAAAAATTTCTAACTCCCCTTCATCATTGACAACATCTTTCTTTTCAGTACTTGGAGTTTCTTGCTCTTCTTGGGTAGCATCCATCTGAGTTTGTGTAGCAACATTCTCAGATGCTTCTCTCCTAGAACTCCTGACTTTTCCAGGTTCACCACTTCCTCCGATTTCATCCTCATCATTATCCAGAGTATCATCATAGTAGTAGCTTCCTCCTATCTTAGCATTAGCATCAGAGATCAGCTTCTTTATGATTGAGCTAATTTCCTCATCTCTTTTTGCTAACATCCTATGAATATCTTTGACAGCTTTAATTTTATCACTGGTGATATTGGATTTGAGAAGTTTTTTCAGCACTGTCATGATTGTTTCAGTGCTTAGTCCTGAGAACTCTATCCAATGGTAAGAAATCCAGCCTTCTTGCTCCTGTCTTTGTGATCCTTCTGAAACACACACCATAAGGATTTTGAATCACCTCAGGGAGTTTGTCTTCAACCATCCTTTTAATTTGTTCTATCAGACTATCATTGAAGGTTGTTGAATTTCTGACTACCATGGTTCCAAGGACTTGGAGTACTCTAGCATGCAAACTTTGTAAAAGTTGCATTGTGATGAATATGGTCAAACGGTTCTTCAAATAAACCTGAGCAGCCCACCTTCTTTCCAAGTTGATTCTCACAGAGATACTTATTACTTTGCTCTTCAGTATTGATGCCAATTTTGTAAAAGCTCCCCCTTCTTCACTAATTGATTCATCCACCAACTTACTGAACTCTTCATCTTTGTTGTTCAAGGTACTCTCCATGTGATCAACCATCATCAATTCTGCATCTTCAAAGGCATATTCACTTCCATCTGACCAAGTAGTTCCAGTAGACATGTTCACATACTCAGGCATTTTGCCTTTGCCTTTACCCAGAGCATTTTGAATTTCTTTTTCTCTCCATTCCTTCTACAACTTCTGGAATGGAGCTTCGACTTCCTCAGGATTTGGCTCATTGATTTTTAGTGGAGGCAATACTGTTCTTTTAGACTTTTGAGTCCCCTTTAATTGCTCCAACACTTCCTTGGATAACAATATTGCCTCACCTTCTATTTTTCCTTCAAAAAATTCACCATCTCATGCTGCCTTTAGTTCTTCACCAAAGTTTCTTTCTTCTTTCTCTTGCTCCCCCTCACTTTCATCTCCATCTTCTTCATCCAAATCTTGCTCCCCCTCACTTGTTGACTCCCCCTCACTTGTAGCTCCACCTTGTTTCTCCTTCTCTACCAGGTTTGCTTCATTCTGATTTACCATTTTCTCTCCCTTACCTTCATTCTGATCTACCATTTTCTCCTCCTTAGTTGAGTTGGCAGCACTAAGGATGGCAGAGAATGAGAGAAGAGTTTGTTGAATATCAGCAAAACCAGTAGTTACCATAGTGGACAGAGAATCAAGTTTAGCTTCCATGGATGCACATCTACCCTCAAGGGCTTTCAACCTTGATTCAGCTTGTTTAGAAGGACCACCAGTTCTCAACCTTTTTGGATATAAAGGAAGAAACTGGGGCAAGGAGGCTATGAGGTTTCTCACACACTCATTGTTTTTCTGAGTGATCTCATTACTCCTCACAGAATGACTCTCAAGGACTAGTGTCTTTGTGTGTGGGGTTCCCTCAAGTTCACTCTGGATATGCTCAAGTCCCTCACCTTTTGCCAGCTCGTTTGGCTGCCTCTCATTTTTATGCTCACATCTCTTTTCTTTTATCTCTCTTTTTCTTTTCACTCCCTCACTCATCCTAGATGCATGGGTATAAGCAGTACTTGCATGCATTTTAGTTGAAGAAGTAGAAAGTTTAGATTGTACCTTCAAAGCAGAGATAGTTAGTTGATCATCATCTCAAGCATCTTCAACAATTACAATATCATGATCAAGCTTTGTAGAGGTGACAGCATCTTTACCCAAAATGTTACTGTCCACAGGTGGGTTGACAGCAACTTTTGTGGTGTCTTTGACAGCAGCTGAGGCTATGACAGCAACTTCCTGAAGGTCAGTTGCTCTTTGGAGTTCGACCAAGATGTTAGCTGTTTCATTTTCTAGCAGAGTACCATCTTGATCTAGCTCAATGTTTGAGTGAGTGGTGCCCATTTCACTTTGAGAAATGGGTTCTTGTGGACCACTTGATGGGGGCTCATCCATGACTTGAGATGGATAATCAAAACCTGAAGGGATTGGACTGTCCCCTTCTCTAGGTTGTTGAGAAGAAATAATTGATGGATTAGAGAATGAAGAAGATGATGGTTTAGAAGAGATTTTTGGCTTTTCCATAGGGGTAACTTGTGGAACATCAAGAGTATAAGTTTCATGACCCTCACTGTGCCCTATCTCTGTGTGCATTTCTGCAAGTGTAGGCTCATCATGATGAGTGAGTACATGAGGTTGTGCTGACTCTTTACAGGATGCCTTGGGAGACAGGCCAGCTTCAATAGATACTTCTTATTGAGAAGAAGCACCTAACAAGGGATGTGTTTGATTCCCTTTTATCCTCCACAACCTTTTGTGAGATTATGGGGTGGCTGACAGTGGCTTTGGCCCTCTTAGCTCTCTTCTTCTTAGGCACAAGAGGAACCACTGTGGGTTCACTTTCACTAACATCCTTATTTGCTGCATCATGTGCAGTTTCTCCCTAAACATTCTCAGAACTACTACCAACACCAGTTTCCAAGGGTCTTTTCTTGGATTCTTGCAAAGTTGTTTGTGTGGTCTTTGGTTGTCTAGAGGATCTTATAGGAATGTATGGAGTAGAATTTGGGTTAACTGAATTTGGATCTAATTCAGCTTCATTCTCAAGTGAGAAGACAACATACCCAGAGGATAGTGCTACATCAAGATGAGGCTCTTGATCAGCCATGTACTTGGTGAAACAGAGTGGAATAAGTGCATTTGAATTTTGTGAATTGAGTGATATGTGTGTATTTCTTTTCAAAACATTGCATTCTATAGTGAGAGATGCATTATCATCAATACCACATAATGAATTCAAACACATAGTAAGAAAGCAAGGATAAACATGTACCTTCCTGCTCAGAGCTGACTTGAGTTGACTCATAAGCAACTTTCCTACATCCACTTTGTATCCATGGACAAGAGAGTGAGTAAGCTTCTTGATATATGAGGGAATTCCATTCCATCCAGAGGTTTTGGTTGAGAGAACCTTCACCTTGACATTAAAAATCATGCTCCATTCTTTCCTCAAATGCTTTCTGTCCATTTCACCAGTCGAGTACCATTTTGATGTACCCTCTTCAAGAACATGACCAGAATACCCATTTTTCAAGAAAAACTTCTTTAGGGTTTCATCACTTGCAAGTTCCTTGTATGATTCTTTAGCTTGCATTCCAGTTCCCAAAGCTTCGTTGATGCCTTTGATTGTGAGGATACAGGTAACTCCTTTAATTCTGCATTGAATGGTGTCTTTACCTGCACCTCCTGGAACATAGGCTGTGTTCCAGAATTCTTCAAGTCTTTCTAGGTTCAAGGATGGTGTAGATGTTATAGAATGACCCAGATAGGACTTGTTGATAAAGGATACGAGTCCTTTAAATCCTTCACCAGCATCTCCAGCAGTGAGAATACCAGCAAAATTAGTTTGAGAAGAGGATTGTTTGGGTGCCATTTCTTGCTTTGAGATTTGGAGAGAGATTTTTGCCTTTTGAGAGAGAGAGAGGTTTTGTTGAAAGTTGTGTGTTTGACAGTCGCTTACATGAAAATAGCAAATGTCTTACTGAGAAAGGGAAAGTAACTATGTCTTAGCCCATTAATCAGTCACGTGTTGTCGTGGGTAGTTACTTTTTAGTGGCTGTAAATCGTGGAGGTAAAATCCCAATTAATTCGGTCCACTAATCTTGATAGTAACCTGTGCATTGTAACAAATTCATTAGTAATTTTAAGAGGATGACAGCAGGTTTTGCTTGACAGTAACATCGTCGCAAGATCATACTGTCATCATTAAGCAATTTATACAATTTCCTTTAAATTTCATGACAGAGACTTTTTCCATTGTGTCGTCTAAGAAACTTGCTGTCAAGGCACATCGTGACAGCATCTTCACTTATCGACAACAACTTAAGTGGAAATAATTTATGTCATGAATTTTAATCGACTTTGCCTATTGCTTGAGCGAAAATTACCAAATAGTATTTTAATCGATTTAGGCACATATTTGTTAGTTTTAGCACACATTCACAAACATCCATACACACAAGAAATTAAACAGACAACTATTTGCAGATGGCTAATGGTAAAAGAGATGAACAGCATGCAAAACACTGGGAAGATGAAACGGTGAACTTTTTATTAAAAAAACAAAAAAAAATACAAAAGTAGTTCTTAAGAACTAAACATCATTTCTTATTAAGCTCTCCAAGAGCTTCCACCAGTAGTTGCTCAACAACTTTTGATATCTCCTCCTTCTTCGTGATCCCTTTAGCATCTAGATAAGCCTGAAGCTTATCGAAGAATGGATCAAGGGGGTGCTCAGTCGCAGCAGCTTCCTCTTGTGGCTTGGACACACCGGATGTTGACATTTCTTCTACATTCCTCTTACTCATATTGACTCTAGAGTTCTTAGTGTGTTAAGTGAGAACAAAGGGTTTAGCCTTGGTCTTATTTATAACGCAATAAGTGACTCTACAGCTCCCAACTGCCTCTTTTTAATGAAGTAATTAACTTTTAAATTAAAAAGACTGATAAATACCCGGGGTCATTTCAAATGACACGAATACTTATCACTAAGCAGGCGTATGAAATAAGTTAATGTCACGTGACTACTCATTACAACAATTAAAACAGGCATGTGATTTGAATTTAGCATAGTCATAGCAAACATGCTGTCAAATAAACAAGTAGCACATAGGACAGTAACTTCTCATGACAGTAACATTGAAAGTTAAGGTCACAAGCTGCAATTTTCAACCACATTGAAAATGTAAAAACTAGTAGGTTAACATACTAGATTTAGCATTCCCAATTCACTTACCAATCTGTTGAAGGTTGCTTCATCTAGTGGCTTCGTAAAAATATCTGCAAGTTGCTTTTCTGTTGGAACATAAATCAGCTTCAAAGTTCCCTTTTCAACATGCTCTCTTAGGAAATGATGTCTGATATCAATGTGCTTTGTCCTGGAGTGTTGAACTGGATTGTCTGAGATAGCTATGGCACTAGTGTTATCACAATAAATAGGAATATTGGACAACTCCAAACCATAATCCATTAGCTGATTTTTCATCCAAAGAATTTGAGCACAGCAACTTCCAGCTGCAATATATTCAGTTTCTGCAGTTGAAGTAGATACAAAATGCTGCTTCTTGCTAAACCATGACACTAATCTTCCACCAAGAAATTGACAGCTTCCTATTGTACTTTTCCTGTCAATTTTGCATCCAGCGTAGTCTGAATCCGAATAACCAACCAAGTCAAATCCAGTATCTTTAGGATACCAAAGGCCTAGGTTTGGAGTACCTTTGAGATATCTAAAGATTCTCTTGATTGCTACTAAGTGTGATTCTTTTGGATCAGCTTGAAACCTTGCACAAAGACATGTAGCAAACATAATGTCTGGTTTGCTAGCAGTTAGGTATAGCAATGATCCCACCATGCCTCTGTAGGTACTAGAATCCACTTTCTTTCCTTTAGGATCCAAATCAAGTTTGGTTGCGGTAGAGATAGGTGTCTTGGCAGGTGATGCATCTTCCATGTTGAACTTTTTGAGAAGTTCTTTGACATATTTCGATTGGCTTATGAAGATGCCATTATCCTTTTGATGAATTTGTAGACCTAGGAAAAATGATTGACAGTTCTCCCATCATGCTCATCTCATACTTGCTCTTCATAAGAGATGAAAACTTTTCACACAGCTTCTCATTTGTAGAACCAAAGATTATGTCATCAACATAAATCTGAACCAGAAGGATGTCCTTGCCATGGTGCTTGTAGAATAGTGTCTTATCCACTACACATCTTGTAAATTGATTCTCAATGAGAAAAGTAGAGAGAGTTTCATACCAATCTCTAGGGGCTTACTTCAATCTATAAAGTGCTTTGAACAACTTGTAGACAAAGTTATACAACTCAGCATCCTCGAATCCAGGTGGTTGTTCAACAAACACTTCCTCTTCTAATTCTCCATTAAGAAAGGCACTTTTGACATCCATTTGGAACACTTTGAAGTTACAGTGTGTAGCATAGGCTAAAAATATCCGAATAGTTCAAGTCTGGCAACAGGTGCAAATGTTTCATCATAATCGATCCCTTTCTGTTGACAGTAACCTTTAGCTACTAGCCTTGCCTTGTTTCTTGTCACATTTCCACTTTCATCCAAATTGTTTCTAAAAACCCACTTTGTGTCAACTACTGACTTCCCTTTGGGTCTAGGGACCAGCTTTCATACATTGTTTCTCTCAAATTGGTTTAGCTCTTCTTGCATGGCTATCACCCAATCTGAATTTAGCAATGCTTCATCAATTGACTTTGGCTCAGTTTGAGATAGGAAACATGAAAACATGCTATCAGCAGAAACATTTCTTCTCGTCCTTATACCAGTAGTGGGATCACCAATGATTAGATTGCTAGTGTGATCTCTGTTCCACTTAGTGGTTCTGGGCAAGATTCTTTCTTGATCTGCTTGATCATTTCCTCGTTGAGGGGTAGACTCTCCACCATTGATGTTTTCTCCTTCATGTTCTTTAACATCTCCAGAATCATTCTCATTCTGATGATTATCTGATATATTTTGAGATTGAGCTGGAGTTTGAGTAGCATCATTGGTGTTGACAACATTTCTTTCAAACTCAATATCCTGAGTACCAGTAGGTTCATCAACAACAATTTCTTCTTCTACTAAATACCCTTTATTTTCAAATCTAAGAGGCTCCATTTGACCATCCTCTTGCAATCCTGGGAATTTGGTTTCATCAAATGTGACATTCACACTTTTCAATGACTTTGTGATCAATGACATAGACTATGTAGGCAGTCCTTTCCAATCCATATCCCATGAAAATTCCTTCATAAGCTTTAGCATCGAACTTTCCTTTCCTTTCATGGTTTTCAATCATCATGAAACACTTACTTCCAAATACATGAAAGTACTTGACAGTAGGTTTCTTTCCTGTTAATAGATAGTAAGGAGTGTTTCCATGAGTCTTTTTGATCAAGGTTCTGTTCTGTGTATAGCAAGCTGCATTAATAGCTTCTGCCAAGAAGTATGTTTGTAATTTAGAATCATTCAACATAGTTCTCGCAGCTTCGATGAGAGTTCTGTTCTTCCTTTTTACAACTCCATTTTGTTGTGGTGTCCTGGCAGTGGAGAATTGTTGGACAATGCATTCTTCTTTGCAGAAGTTTCCTAATGTGGCATTTCTGAACTCAGTACCATTGTGTAAGAACCCTAATTTTTGTAATATTTTTAAGAATTTAATATCATATGACATTGTGAATTCGGGACCTTTTGAGTCACCCATGTTGTTTAATGGAATTGATTATCTGAGAAACTGTGTTGTTGCATTCACTATGTAAGATAAAAGGAAGATTGTGAAGGCAAGAGTCTTATTGTTAGTAAGATTTATAAAACTTGGGATTTGAGAATGATTAGAGTTTTAAAGGATTTATTAAGAATTATGACGAGGAATTATGGACATTCGAGGAATTTACACAATTAGTACTTAAGGAATTATAGGGGAAATCTCTACGCGACAAAATATTATTACGAGAGATTAATTAAGATACGATACGAATTAAAGATTAAGTGACAAGCATTGGTGGAAGAACAATGATACAAGGAGTAGTATTGCATGCAAGTCCCATGCAACCAAGTAGTTAGGAAAAGCAAACTAGTTAAACCAAATGGCAAGAGGAATAGTAAATAGTTGCATTTCTTTTTCCAAGGAGGGGACAAGAGTACAAGAGGCCATACCTAGGTTGTACCATGCATATACTTACACTAATATGTATCACCCAACTACTACTTTACAATTATTCAACCACACAAAAATCAAAACACAAACACTCCCCCCCCCCCTTGGAAGAGAAGCTCTCGGCAAAAGTAAGAAACAAGGAAGAAAAATTTTCTTTCTTCCATTTCTCCTCAATCATAATTCAAGGCATAAATCCTAGGCCATCTCCATCATATAGACAAGGTATGTTAGTAATTTCAAGCCATTTCATCCACCCAAATTCAAGTTACAAATTGTTAAAGATTGGGTGAATAGTAACCATGTTTGATTTTCTTTTAGATCTTGGATTGTAAGGGTTGTAGGAGACCATTCAAGGTGTTATTGAGTTGTGTAAAGCTTATCCAAGGCTCCTAGGTGCTCAAGAAGGTATAATAATCACAAACCCTCTTGGTTATGTAGTATTTATAAGGTTTGGTAGTAGATCCATGTATTTGTGAGCTAATCTTGGTTGTATAAGTATTGGATGACATGGATCTTGAGTTTTGATGTTGAGATTGTGACTTTTATGATTATGGATAATATATATATCTCCATGAGTGTTGTGAACCATGAACTAAGTGTATTAAGTGTTGGTTGTGTTGTGGAATTGTGAAAAATGGTTGATCTAAGTGGTATGTGCTTGCTGAGTTTTTCCAGGAGCAATGACCTGTCTTGTAACACGGTTTTGAACCCCCAAATGTTGTCCCCTGATGTTCTACCATATATTGTTGGAAAGGTATTTGAATCTAGTTTCTGGAAATGTAAGGTTCATGACTAGGTGATGTATTGATATTAAGTTATGACCGGAGAAGTAAATTGTGTTTCTGGATTCCGGACTGCACTAAATGACCCCCTTGTGAACCTTGTTTAAACCCCTAAAACTTATGTGGGATCATGGAAAAATTAGAGAATCTAGTAAATGCAGTGGGGAAGGCTACCCAAAAAGAATTGGATTAAAATATGAATTTTTCAATTTTATAAAAATGCTAGGGTAAACTTCGCGCAAAGGAAAAAGTCATTAAGTGGATAATAATTCTAGAGGTAATGGTTATGACTCGGATATGGTAACTAAATTAAGTCGAATAAGTGACGAGCGTAATCGAGTGGTGACATGAACCTATAGTGGGGCTAGAGTGTCATAAGACGAAGTCATTAAGTCAATTTCGTACCCCCTAAAACCCCGTAGTTAAAGAGATATTGTTAAGGTACTAACGAGCGGTTATTGCTTATGTATAGATCGTTCCACTCCGCACGCTCGACCACCCCAACCAAACCAAGGCAAGTTTTCCAACCCTAAGTATTTATTTTCAAAAGATTATATTCTTGATTTTACCTATGCAAGTTTACTTTTCAAAACTTATATATAAGGATTTTCACTGTTGTGTTTATAGCTTCCAAATGTATTATATGCTTATTCTTTACGAGATTATGTTGAAGTTTGAGATATATGTATATGTGTTTGTACACCGTTGAACTTAGAATGAAAGTGTTTTCTTCGGACAACGACTCTAGCAATAGAGGTCGTAGCGGTCCAAATATACTATTGACCGGGGAGCGGTATATTATTGTATCGTAATTGAATTACGAAAACCCGAAGGGTCATTCGGGAAGTATCGTATACTTAAGTATTTATTATTTTCTTAAAAATTAGTATAAATACAAAAAAAAATATTTATCTTGGATTAAAAGCTTATTTTAATAAAATAATTATTCTATTAATTGTTTATATTAAATCTCAAAATATTATTTATTAATTATCGTTCATTATTTTAAAGACAAAACTAATCCAAGATACCTTTAACGTTTTCAAACTCGAACTCTTTCGAACCCAAAACATTTTCGAAAACCCCCGGTCAAGTTTTGCTTCTTGTACGTTTTTCAAGAATTATCGGTCGACTGAGGTCGAACTTCAACTACTCAAGTTTTCTATCAAAATGATTTTGAAAAGAAAAGAAAAAGGGGACTCTGGCAGGTGTGGGAATCGTTGACGAACGATTCCCGGGATGTGTAAGCGACCGTGAGCCAGGCGGTCCATCAATTATTATTCCGGCCCAGGTGTTGCCGAAGGATGATTACGGATGTAGTTTTCATCGAGGGTGATTACGGATGTAGTTTTCACCCGAGGATAGTTACGGATGTAGTTTCTATCCTTCTACCGGTAGAGAAGACCCGCGGATTATTGGACTTGGATGTGATGACTGATCATCGTCAATCCTTGTCAGGTTTTTATGTTTTCTTCCAGTCCCATCCTCCACTTTGGAAAAATACTCAAACACTGCTTCTTGGGCCTAAGTGCCAAGTTGCCGATAGTGTGGTTTTTAATAAGAAAAATATTGACATCGTGCTATCTAGAACTGCAAGATTTTCTACAAAGATTGGCACGTGTTAGTGCACTCTTGCAATTATTTCAAAGAATGAAATGCTTTTGAATGAGAAACCTTCTAAGCTAATGGAAGGAAAGAGGTTTGCAATGATGTATTCCTTGTACAGTATGTTAACCGTAGAGTGTTTTTCCGAAAATGATATACTCATATGTATATACTTTAAAACTTGAGATATATTGAGATGGGAACCTTATAAAGGGTTCATATGTTATTCTTAAAGCTCCTTAGTGAGTATAGATGTTTTATTCAAACTCGGACATACACATTGTCCAATTATGTTTTGAAATATGAGATATATACCCATATAGTTGGGAATGTTTTCGAAATAAACCACGTTATTATTTTACAAAATGGTGAACTTGCTGAGCATTATGTAGCTCATTCTTGCTTTATAAAAACTTTTCAGAAAGAGAAGAATTTGATCAGTTAACTCCGCACCAGCAGAAGAGGAGTAGAAGATTTACCCCTGAGATGATTTAGTTCCTGATAAATACTACAGAGTAAGTCTGATAGGTTTTCAACTGTAATAGTAAGACTTGTCTTCAAGTGTAGTTGTATAAATGGAAGTGCGCAAGATTCTAGAATGTACGGATGAATTGTAATATTTAGCGTTACTTTTGATTATCGTTTCTGAGGCTCTAACTTGTTTGTGCTTAAGTTTGAGGTCTGGATGGATGTATTGTTGAGTTGTAAAGTTAATACAGGTATGATATGGTTGGATGGTGATGTGATGACCTGAATCTTTGACCTCGGATTTGGGGGCATCACAGAAATGGTATCAAAGAGATAAGTTACAGTACTCAGAAATGAGAAGTATTGAGAGTTAAGTCTAAGTAGGAGAATGACATAAGAGATCGTAGTAAACTTATTATTGGACTACCGGAAGAGGTACCGGTGAGTAGAATGGACTGGAGTGTTTACTGGAGGTATTATACTAGGGTCGATAGAATCCTTAGAGACCTTCAGAATGATGAATAGAGGTTTGAGAGTCGTACATGACCTATCATAGGTAATGATATAGGAAGCAGAGCGAAATCTCAAGAGCAGCTGAGATAGAGGCGATATTGCCAATATGATCGGATGACTAGGCTGACATTTTAAGAATCAAGAAGTTTAGACTTCCCTACATAATTAAGGGTACTTAGTACTTGGAATAATGACAGTCTTTTACTTTGGCTATAAGATCCGATTTTCGATAAGTAACGGGTTTACCTAAAAGGTGGTTATTATGCCGTTGTGGATTTCATTACCCTTGATGGCAAATTTTACATGTGTTATACGAGAATGTTATCATAAGACGAGCGTGCTAGATAATTCCACGCATGATTCGGACGCTAGAGCATGGTAGTTCAACTTAGAGAACAAGCAAGTAGAATTAACAAAGGGACTCAAGTGAAGTTGAATAGGGTTACAACAAGCGATACAGTGATCTCAGAGTCTATCAAAAGAAAAGACCAGTGGGTCTAGAGTGGGATCCTTTGATAGAGATGTTATCAGGGACTACGTATATATGTATTGTAGACCTCAATATTTTTGGTATATGTTCACATGCACACACCCGCCACTGAACCTATGGACTTCACTGAGATCCCTGAGAGATCTCTTTGATCTGTTCCCAGGGGGAACTGGCCACTTGCGATTCATGTCGGAATGCATGAAGTAGGACCCTATGGACTTAGCAGGTGTCCCCGGAATGATGTGAAGCTTGGTCTTCAAGATAAAGCACGAAGATGATAGATATATTTGTGAAACCCTAACTCGATAATTGACTCTAAGATGAAGATTGAGAGACGCACTAGTTGGTGTCTTGTATTACGAAGACGAAGAGATGGAGTTACCCTCATAGTGGTGATAATGAGATGCACGAATGATTATTAACTCATTTTGGTAACTACCGGCTGGTGCACTACTTCATTTTAAACTTTTCATTAACCATGTTACCTCGATTAGTTTATATCAGGTAATCCTTCTAGCTTTCTACTTCAAACTTGTGGAATAACCACCAGTTATATACTTTCTCTAAACCGGGACTCATCCAAAGTATCTTATTTGATTCCCGAGTATTTTATTTGAAGTTTATAATTATTTCGTTCTGCTCAGGCCTATTTACACTTTCTTTCAATTATCCAAGGAATGTTCAACAATTGTTTCCATAATTAATCAATGAATATTCCTAAACGAATATTGATATTTGACTACTTCTTTCATACTTGCACTCTTCAGTCGAGCCCATAAATATTTATCAACTTGTTGAGAAAAGGGATGATCTAACATCCAGACATCCTTCATGAATTCTTTTCTTCTATTCAAGATGAGATTGTACATTGTACATTGAAATCATAGTAAGGATATCATTTTAATATTGGTATTCTGAATTTAATTCTACTATAGGATTTGATAAAGCATGTGTACGGAGGCACCCTTGGGTGGACCGTTTCACTGGTAGGTAATATTTGATGAGAGGTTATCGATTGTTCCGATACCTAGAACATTCTCTTCAGATTTTATAGTTTTCTTTTTCAAACTTACTAACTTCTTATTTCCATTCGTTGTCCGAGTAGCCTAAAGTTTCTTCAGTGGCTACGATGTTGAAATTCTGTTCTAGCCAATTGAAACTGGCTAGTCGATATGTCAATATGAATGACTAGTGGATTGTTCTAACTAGTCAAAATTGTAATGTTGTGAAGAACACCTAGCTAATTGTCCTAGCTAGTGGTGATGTCTCAAACAAGTGAACTAGCAAATTTTGTCTAGCTAGTTGCTAGTGTTTCTTGAAAAGGACTAGTTATTGTTTTACTGGTCCAACTCCCAATTTAATTCATTCAGCAATTCCTCAATGCATTTTGCATGTGGTAAACTATGATAATGAAAGTTTTGACGAATAACTTGATTGAGACCTAGTGAGGTCGCCCACTCAACTTGAATTCTACCCATCTTCGTATCAGACTTTATGTCACTTGAATATTCTGTTCTTTCATTCATATAATGAAGATTCATTTGAAACCATAGATTACTTGAATGATAAACTGCTTCATTTTTATTGTCATAGAGTAGAATTGCTTTCGATCGGTTGACCTTTATCAATGGGACTTTTCAGATCCTCTATTTTTCAAGAGGAAAAGTATTCACCAGATGTAAGAATCGTATAAAGACCGTCTTTATGACTTTTGTATCCAACAATCATTGCCCTCGTGCAACATTCTCTATGATATCACATTACAAAATTATCAGGACATGAAGGAATAAACCTTGTTGTATTCTTTCTGTCCATCCTTATATCTCCGAAAATTGAGACTCCTAGTATTTGGAACCATCAACATTCTTGGAACATCCAATGTGGAATTCTTATTGAAATTATCTATTGGACCTTGTTATTTTGAAACCATTCCTTTCAAAAGTCATTACTCTAAGGTGAACGGGAGGTACAATTGTGAACCGTTGCACCAATATGAGATCAAAAACCAAATGTTGTAATTGTGCAGCCAGAGCATGATGCCGAGTAATTATTTAAAGTAGGAATAACATGTCGGGGCATAATACAAGACCTTTAGTATTAGTGGGAGGAAAGTTATAGGAAATGATGAGGTGGTTGGGAGTACGTTCCTACCAATCGTTGTCAGGATGTTATAGTAACGAATTCTGGAGTTACCAAGCCTTTTTCTGATCCAAGAAATTCAAATCGATTGCGATGTAAGACATATCCTTAGAGGGAACTAACATGGAATTGAGATGGACAAGAAAGGAAGAAATATCGTGGCAAGAATGTGAAGCTTTACTTAGCTAAAAGGGATTGATGCACATAGCGAGACATAAAGTTTAAAAGGCCCCTAATAGCAAATGGATGCATGGATATATCCCAATGATCCTTCGAGATTACCACCTAATCAAGTTTATTGGGAATCGCAGCAGCATACAGGCCTCAGGCTGATTGGTGCCAGTTTTGAAAGAGGACGAGCGTATGACATCTTACATATACCATCGAGAATCGATACCCCTAACCGGAGATGTAGGAATTGATGACCGGTTAAAACACGTAGTAGTTTTTCAAAGATAAGGTTAAAAGTGGGTTTCACCAACTCAAGATCGACCTCTGTACTGTGCCAAAATTGGCATTTCACACTAATATAAACGTTATAAAATTATGGTAGTATCGTTTGAGTGGATTAATGAGTCAGAAGCCTTTATTGATTAATGAACAAAGTTTTGGAATGAAATGAGATATTAGCAACAACCTCGTTGTTAGCTATACTTGATGATAAAAAGAGGACTTTGAGAGTCACGATGATGCATCTTTCAAGAGTTTAAGAGGTGTGCTGATGCAGTAGAAAGGGGATGATAGCCTATACTTCTAAACAACATAAAGGTTACGGGATGTGATATACTAACCGTGAGTCGGGGATTAGTCATGATAGCATTCACGCATAAAACGGAGACGTTAATCTTATAAGAAAAGTGTGAATTTTTTTTTTCCACAAGTGCCTTAAGTATATCTTCATATTAGAATTAAACATAAGAAAGAGAAGGTGATGAAAGGGAGCAGGGGGTATAATGGAGAAATTTGTTATGACCCAAGAAAGGCTAGTGTGGTGGTCGATACTTATAGAAGGGATTATTCGAAATTGGAATTCAGTCAGTATTGACCAAGAAAATAGAGTATATACAATAAAGAATAATGTTAGAGGAAAATGACTAAATTATGGGGAAGGACAAAGATGTATAGAGAATTAAGAGAATGTTTGGCAGACAGGTATGAAGAATGGCATTGGCAAACTATTAAGTACAAACGCGACATGTCGAAAGCAGAATGATAGAGATCTAGTAGATTAATTCCGCCTGTAGAAAATCTTGAACGTGGACAGAATTATAATGAATTTCATAAGTAGGTCGCCGAAGACCGAGCCAAGAGATGGCCCTAGTTGATTTATAATTGTTGAACCAAGTGATTTACCTACGAAAGACTTTCCATTTAGAAGATTATCGATTTATATACGGAAAAGATGGTGGTGTAGTATAAAACTTCTGCAGCGATTACGTCAGATAAAGACTTAAGATTAAACTACGAATATTGAAGGTGCTTCCAAGTATATTTAACGAAGAGATTGAGCGTATGTACTAATTTGATCTGTGGCTGACGGACAAGGAAGAAGAATTGTCCAGACGTTCGAATTTATAATTAGTGTCGTGCCTTAGATTTCACTGGGCAGTCGAGAATAAAAACTTATCCATGAAACGAATGTTGTTATCACGATCGGCACCATGCGGACGTAAGGACGTCTCTTGTAAAGCGTACTGTGAAAGAAGAAGTTTCGTTTTTCTTGCATTACGAAGAAGTCAATGAACGAGGGATATAGTAGCTGAACCGGTTCGACGTATACCGAAGACTATACATTATCCATAGCAAGTGGTAACGACTGACGGGACGCAACACATGCGTGTTAATTAAGCCAAGGAACATGAGGAATACCGTGCATATTGATATTGTCTTAGATTATAAAACACGACCATAAAGTATTCACGGGCCAACGATACCAGGACTCAACACGAATACAATGAACAAGGTAGAAGAGGAACGTATAAGTAGTGGGATAGAAATTTTCATTCATAGAACAACCGATAAGGAATGCAGGTCGAGGAGAGCATGCGTTGAGAAACAACATTAAAGCGTTGGTGAGACCAAGGTGAAAGAACTAAAGGGTTGAAGTTTCAACCTGAGAGTTGGAAAGGGTAAAGTTGGAATCGTATCCACAACTATTTCCCTTATGTTCTTAAGATAGAATCCTTATAAGGAGAGAAGACTACAATAACCCTAATTTTCGTGAATATTCGAAACCTGGATGAATAGTAATTTTATGGGTGGATGAGAAATTTTTGCAATCACGATATGTACGAGTTATTAAATGAAGATTTCGAATTGATATTACGTCTTTACGGTGCAGACGAGTGTATGTAAAAGTCATTAGTTTTTTTTTTTACGAAACCCATTATTTCGAATGGTCAAATTTTATGAGATATCAAAGGAGTATGAGGTGGGAGACTTCGTGATGCTAAAGGTATCCCCATCGAAAGGATTGATACGGTTTGGTAAGAAAGGAAAGCTAAGTCCGAGGTTTATTGGACCTTTTGAGATTTTGAGGCGTATTGGGAAGTTAGCCTACGAGTTAGCCTTGCCCCCAAGCTTGCAGCAAATTCGTAATGTGTTTCATGTGTCTATGTTACGACCCTACCACACCGACCATCGGCATGTGATAGAGTACGACCAAGTGGACCTACAACCAGACTTGACCTATGTGGAGCGACCCGTGGAAATCATGGATAGAAAAGAGCAAGTGCTAAGAAACAAGGTTGTCAAGCTAGTGAGAGTTTTGTGGAGGAACTGGAACATCGAAGAATCAACATGGGAACTAGAAGACGCGATGCGTGAAAAGTACCCTCAACTGTTTTCAACCTGATTCCGGGACGGAATCCTTTTAAGGAGGGGAGGCTGTAAGAACCCTGATTTTTGTAATATTTTTAAGAATATAATATCATATGACATTGTGAATTCGGGACCTTTTGAGTCACCCATGTTGTTTAATGGAATTGATTATCTGAGAAACTGTGTTGTTGCATTCACTATGTAAGATAAAAGGAAGATTGTGAAGGCAAGAGTCTTATTGTTAGTAAGATTTATAAAACTTGGGATTTGAGAATGATTAGAGTTTTAAAGGATTTATTAAGAATTATGACGAGGAATTATGGACATTCGAGGAATTTACACAATTAGTACTTAAGGAATTATAGGGGAAATCTCTACGCGACAAAATATTATTACGAGAGATTAATTAAGATACGATACGAATTAAAGATTAAGTGACAAGCATTGGTGGAAGAACAATGATACAAGGAGTAGTATTGCATGCAAGTCCCATGCAACCAAGTAGTTAGGAAAAGCAAACTAGTTAAACCAAATGGCAAGAGGAATAGTAAATAGTTGCATTTCTTTTTCCAAGGAGGGGACAAGAGTACAAGAGGCCATACCTAGGTTGTACCATGCATATACTTACACTAATATGTATCACCCAACTACTACTTTACAATTATTCAACCACACAAAAATCAAAACACAAACACTCCCCCCCCCCTTGGAAGAGAAGCTCTCGGCCAAAGTAAGAAACAAGGAAGAAAAATTTTCCTTCTTCCATTTCTCCTCACTCATAATTCAAGGCATAAATCCTAGGCCATCTCCATCATATAGACAAGGTATGTTAGTAATTTCAAGCCATTTCATCCACCCAAATTCAAGTTACAAATTGTTAAAGATTGGGTGAATAGTAACCATGTTTGATTTTCTTTTAGATCTTGGATTGTAAGGGTTGTAGGAGACCATTCAAGGTGTTATTGAGTTGTGTAAAGCTTATCCAAGGCTCTTAGGTGCTCAAGAAGGTATAATAATCACAAACCCTCTTGGTTATGTAGTATTTATAAGGTTTGGTAGTAGATCCATGTATTTGTGAGCTAATCTTGGTTGTATAAGTATTGGATGACATGGATCTTGAGTTTTGATGTTGAGATTGTGACTTTTATGATTATGGATAATATATATATCTCCATGAGTGTTGTGAACCATGAACTAAGTGTATTAAGTGTTGGTTGTGTTGTGGAATTGTGAAAAATGGTTGATCTAAGTGGTATGTGCTTGCTGAGTTTTTCCAGGAGCAATGACCTGTCTTGTAACACGGTTTTGAACCCCCAAATGTTGTCCCCTGATGTTCTACCATATATTGTTGGAAAGGTATTTGAATGTAGTTTCTGGAAATGTAAGGTTCATGACTAGGTGATGTATAGATTTTAAGTTATGACCGGAGAAGTAAATTGTGTTTCTGGATTCCGGACTGCACTAAATGACCCCCTTGTGAACCTTGTTTAAACCCCTAAAAACTTATGTGGGATCATGGAAAAATTAGAGAATCTAGTAAATGCAGTGGGGAAGGCTACCCAAAAAGAATTGGATTAAAATATGAATTTTTCAATTTTATAAAAATGCTAGGGTAAACTTCGCGCAAGGGAAAAAGTCATTAAGTGGATAATAATTCTAGAGGTAATGGTTATGACTCGGATATGGTAACTAAATTAAGTCGAATAAGTGACGAGCGTAATCGAGTGGTGACATGAACCTATAGTGGGGCTAGAGTGTCATAAGACGAAGTCATTAAGTCAATTTCGTACCCCCCTAAAACCCCGTAGTTAAAGAGATATTGTTAAGGTACTAACGAGCGGTTATTGCTTATGTATAGATCGTTCCACTCCGCACGCTCGACCACCCCAACCAAACCAAGGCAAGTTTTCCAACCCTAAGTATTTATTTTCAAAAGATTATATTCTTGATTTTACCTATGCAAGTTTACTTTTCAAAACTTATATATAAGGATTTTCACTGTTGTGTTTATAGCTTCCAAATGTATTATATGCTTATGCTTTATGAGATTATGTTGAAGTTTGAGATATATGCATATGTGTTTGTACACCCTTGAACTTAGAATGAAAGTGTTTTCTTCGGACAACGACTCTAGCAATAGAGGTCGTAGCGGTCCAAATATACTATTGACCGGGGAGCGGTATATTATTGTATCGTAATTGAATTACGAAAACCCGAAGGGTCATTCGGGAAGTATCGTATACTTAAGTATTTATTATTTTCTTAAAAATTAGTATAAATACAAAAAAAATATTTATCTTGGATTAAAAGCTTACTTTAATTAAATAATTATTCTATTAATTGTTTATATTAAATCTCAAAATATTATTTATTAATTATCGTTCATTATTTTAAAGACAAAACTAATCCAAGATACCTTTAACGTTTTCAAACTCGAACTCTTTCGAACCCAAAACATTTTCGAAAACCCCCGGTCAAGTTTTGCTTCTTGTACGTTTTTCAAGAATTATCGGTCGACTGAGGTCGAACTTCAACTACTCAAGTTTTCTATCAAAATGATTTTGAAAAGAAAAGAAAAAGGGGACTCTGGCAGGTGTGGGAATCGTTGACGAACGATTCCGGGATGTGTAAGCGGCCGTGAGCCAGGCGGTCCATCAATTATTATTCCGGCCCAGGTGTTGCCGAAGGATGATTACGGATGTAGTTTTCATCGAGGGTGATTACGGATGTAGTTTTCACCCGAGGATAGTTACGGATGTAGTTTCTATCCTTCTACCGGTAGAGAAGACCCACGGATTATTGGACTTGGATGTGACGACTGATCATCGTCAATGCTTGTCAGGTTTTTATGTTTTCTTCCAGTCCCATCCTCCACTTTGGAAAAATACTCAAACACTGCTTCTTGGGCCTAAGTGCCAAGTTGCCGAGAGTGTGGTTTTTAATAAGAAAAATATTGACATCGTGCAGTATCTAGAACTGCAAGATATTATACAAAGATTGGCACGTGTTAGTGCACCCTTGCAATTATTTCAAAGAATGAAATGCTTTTGAATGAGAAACCTTCTAAGCTAATGGAAGGAAAGAGGTTTGCAATGATGTATTCCTTGTACAGTATGTTAACCGTAGAGTGTTTTTCCGAAAATGATATACTCATATGTATATACTTTAAAACTTGAGATATATTGAGATGGGAACCTTATAAAGGGTTCATATGTTATTCTTAAAGCTCCTTAGTGAGTATAGATGTTTTATTCAAACTCGGACATACACATTGTCCAATTATGTTTTGAAATATGAGATATATACCCATATAGTTGGGAATGTTTTCGAAATAAACCACGTTATTATTTTACAAAATGGTGAACTTGCTGAGCATTATGTAGCTCATTCTTGCTTTATAAAAACTTTTCAGAAAGAGAAGAATTTGATCAGTTAACTCCGCACCAGCAGAAGAGGAGTAGAAGATTTACCCCTGAGATGATTTAGTTCCTGATAAATACTACAGAGTAAGTCTGATAGGTTTTCAACTGTAATAGTAAGACTTGTCTTCAAGTGTAGTTGTATAAATGGAAGTGCGCAAGATTCTAGAATGTACGGATGAATTGTAATATTTAGCGTTACTTTTGATTATCGTTTCTGAGGCTCTAACTTGTTTGTGCTTAAGATTGAGGTCTGGATGGATGTATTGTTGAGTTGTAAAGTTAATACAGGTATGATATGGTTGGATGGTGATGTGACGACCTGAATCTTTGACCTCGGATTTGGGGGCGTCACACATTGTTGTCACTTCTCAAATATTGAACTTGAGCATTGGGGGTTCTTTCAAGAACTCTTATGTGATCAATGATTTCTTGAGCAGCTTCATCCTTAGTCTCTAAAAACTTCACCCAAGTGTACCTTGAGTAGTCATCCACCATTACCAGGGCATATCTCTTTCTTGCAAGAGATTGAACATTTACTAGACCAAAAAAATCCATGTGAATTAATTTGAGTGGCTCAGTGTTGGTATTCACTTGCTTTGATTTGTGCACAGATCTTTTCAATTTGCCCATTTGACAATCCTTACATAGTCCTTCTTGACAGAATTCCTGATGAGGTAGTCCTCTCACCAAATCCTTCTTCATCAAAATATTCATATTCTTGAAATTGAGGTGTGAGAGCTTCTTGTGCCAAAGCATGCTTTCACCAACTGATGCTTTACTGTAAAAACAGTAAGCCTTGTCTTTATTGATAGAATTTAAGTCTACAACAAACAAGCTTCCTTTCCTGACTCCTTTAAAAGAGAGGCTTCGATCTTTCTTGTGATAGATATTACAAACCATCATATCAAAATAAACCTTGAATCCTCTGTCACTGAACTGGTTGACACTGAGTAGGTTGTGCTTCAATCCATCAATAAGTGCAATATCTTCAATGACAACATTTCCAAGTTCCAAACAGCCAAATCCCATAGTGTAACCTTTGCCGTTGTCTCCAAAAGTTATGATTGGGCCGGCTTTCTCTACAAAATGTGATAGCAGGGCTATATCACCAGTCATGTGCCTGGAGCATCCACTGTCGATGATCCACATGACCTGTTTCTGTTTCTTGCCCTGCAAAACAGATGATTTTAATTTGCATTTGGTACCCAAACTCTGTTGGGTCCTGCAGTTACAACATCATTGTTCATATCATTCTGCTTCACATTTAAATCAACACTAGAATCCTCTTATTTGACTTCTTTTGCTGTCCACTTGGTTCTAGAGTTAGACTTGGTCTTTCTCTTAGTGGAAGCTGCCTTTTTACCAACAGAGGCAGGCACAGAAGTCTCAGCAGTTTCTAAGTAGGAGCATCTTTCAGTAGACAGAATAGGCAGATTGAAACAAGTACTCATAACAACAATTTTGCATGGCATACAGTCAATGTTATTACAGACATCCATACTTCTTTGCATAATGGGGGTTCTATGTAAGTTACCACTAACATTGGACGCATTAACCTTATCCTGTTTGGGTTTCTTACAAACAAATATTAAATGATGAGATGATCCACAATTATTGCAAAGCTTCCTAGGGGCATCCTTAACATGACTATATCCATTCTTCTTATCAAACCCTAACTTGCCATTCCTATTCTTAGGCTTGTAGACATTTGCCTTGACAGTATGTTCTGAAGTTGCTGTCGAGCCACCCTTGACATTACCTTTCTTTGCCTCTATCTTGACAGCAGGTTTGAAAGTTGCTGTCTTGGGTTCTCTCTTGACAGTATCTTTTGAAGTTTCTGTCTCATCCTTGCTGTCAGCTACTTTAGAACATTCTGTCTGATTGTTTGGTAGAGTTTCTCTCACGGGAGACTTGACAGTATCTTTTCCTTTGCTCAATGTGCTATCAATGCACTCATCTTCATCAAGTAGCTCTTGTTTGATGAACAATAAAGTTTCATCAAAATCAGCTTGAAGATTTTTTAAAATCGGATTGGAAACTCTTTTGAGAATTTGAGGTTTGACAGCATCACTATCATCAAGACCAATTGCCTTACCATGCCTTCTACCATACTCGAAACCTATTCCTACCTTCTGATTCTCAGTGTGATTATTATGATATTCCTGGACTAACTTAGAAGAGTTTCTAAAAGCTTTGAGTTTAAACTCGTTTTCTGCAATTTGACTCCTAAGAAATTCTTCTATTTCCTTAGCACAGACAATATCATTTTTCAATCTAGCATTCTCTTGAGCTAATGAATCTAGGGGGCTGGTTCTTAGCAACAACATTTCATTTTCAGATTTGAGAGCTTCATTCTGTTTAGTTAACTTAGCAATTTCTTCGTGAGCAACAGATAAACTAACATGAATGTTGATGTTAACTCGAATAACTTGTAGAAGGGGGGGTTGAATACAAGTTATATAATCGTGTCTAATTTTTGCTTGATTATATGAACAAGAATAAACGAATGAATCAAACTCTGTTTGTATTAATAAGATCAAATACAAACTCTACCAAAGGTGTACAATACCTTTAGCAGCTGCTGACAATACAAATCTCTCTCTCTGTTTGTTTCGAACTCTCGAATACAAACCTTATACAGAGCTACGCATACGAACTCACAACACACTTGTTCGACTACGACCCGAATGAACTCTTTTTACAATGACATAGAGAGAATATTTATAATGCTACCTATCAACTAATAACAGAAAGATATAATCTATACATGACAATGTTCTGCCTTCTAGTCGATAGTTTCCATCAATAGAAAACTCTTTCCTTCATAATATCTTCTTGCTTGTTCTTCAAACAACGATCCTGTTTTATAGCACTTGCCAGTTTCTGTAGCATCCATAATGACATCATCAGTAACAAGACTGATATCAGGATTTCATCTTGCATCAGTATCTGATTATCATCAGTATCAGACCGTCATCAGGATTTCCTCTTTGTTCCTGACATGTAGTCTCCGATACACTATTCATTCCTGACTAAACTGCACAGATAACTGTCTTACACATAAATCCTATATATAGTGCTAAATCCTTTATAAGATCAGGATTACAAGAAGTATAATGTGTAAATTCTATTCTTAACATCACAACTCATGAATTATTCCTAACAATCTCCCCCTATTTATGCTTTAAAATCTGAAGCATAAATCTAAGTTGTGGATATCAAAACATATAACAATACAACCAGAATAGAATTTATGAATGTAGAATTATGAAGTTAAGTACCTCCTTCCTAGATGTAGACGATTATCTAGTACTTAGAAGAAAGAATTTTAGCTATTAATGCTGCTCTTCCTTTACCACTTCCTAGCTGAGATTCACCACTGTCACTCCTAGTTCTTCTTTTTACTTCCCTTTGTCTGCTCTTTATCTCCCCCTTTTTGACATCAGCAACATTAATTCCAAGAGATTCAGAAACAGAACAAATGATATTCATAAGAACTGCTTGATTTTCCATAATTGTGACTTGGTTATCTTCAAGTGATTGAAGTCTTGTTTGAATAGCAATTTGAGAATTCTGAATATCTTTGAAAACATCATAATGAACTTCAATGTTGGAAGTGCTGCTAGTATCTTCAGTATCAGAATCAGAAAGAACTGTATCTTCAAGTCTTGTAGAAGAAGTTGCTTGAGTTGTATGATATTCAAGTAATAAAACCTGATTAAAAGTATCAACATCTTCATCTTTCTGATCTGGAGCTGAAACATGATCATCATCTCCTTCACCAGTATTCTGTGTACTAACATCTTCAAAACCTGACTCCTCCTTAGAGTGATCAGAGACTGTAGATGTCTCAATTCTAGCTGATATTGGAAGTACATACAAAGGAACACTAGGATCATTAGGAACTTCATCTGGTACATATATATCAAGAGATTGCTTTATCCTGGTACCTCTTCTGTTAATGATTCCTGCAAGCCTCTCCTTTTGCTTCTGAGCTCTAACTTCTGGCTTTGAATTGTGATGTGCTAGGTCATTCTTCTGATACATTTTGATGAATGAATAAGTACCAGCATCCATACCCAAATTTTCAGACCAAGATTCAGGAAAAACCTGATCCCAGAAATCAAATGATGGTTTCCTAATTTTCTCCCCCTCACTATGGAGTTGATCATCCATACCCTCATTCTCACTTTGACTTACTAAAGTCAACACTCTTTCTACCTCACCTTTTGCCTTGTCAGGAGCCAGCCTCTCAGTTTGTGGATCTAAGTCCATCTTTTCAAGTGTATCACTCAAATTTGGATAAGTGCTCTCATGACCTACAGAAAAATAGAGTTTAGAAGGAGTTTTTATACCTGAACTCACATGGAGAGAGGGTTCCTCATATGGCATGGGGCTTGAGGTTTTCTCCAAGGAGTGAGCTGCTATAATCTCTGAACCCTTACAATCATCTTCTTTCCTTCCAGAGACTACAGGCTCCAATATACCACTTTCAGGTTCTTTACTAGACTCTGATGTCTTCAGTAATACTTCATTAGACACCATAGTTAGTACATCACCGTCTTTAAGTGTTGTTTGTTGAGACTCACCCTCAAGGTGGATAGACTCTGACTGAACAAAATTTGTTTGATCTTCAAGAAAACCAGTCAAAGTTATTCCTCCCATATCATAGGGTATCTCACTTGCATTCTCAGTCATCACAGAAGACCTTTCAACATCAGCTATCACAGCTCCTGAGTCATCCTTCCTCTGACTAGATGGTTCTTGAGTTGCAGTGACTGTGATCTGATCTTTCCTACTATTCACCACTGGTGCAATAGTATCTTCTGTTGACTGCATTCCTCTATCTACTTCCTCATGTTGTTTACCTTGAGCTGAGGCATCTTCAATAATGACATCTTTGTCAAATAAATATGCATGAAGTGATTGAAGTGCAACATGCTTCGAGAGTCCAAATTTCTTGACTAATTGTCTTCTGACAGATACATAGAAATACATCTTCATTAAGTCAAGTCTTTGATGTAGAAGTCCATATTCTTCTGGAAATAAAAGTTTTGGTACTCTTTCAACCAAAAAATCTAGAACAGGCCTTGACAACTTCACTTTGAGAGAAATTAGTCCCATAGCCAGTCTGTATGATAATGTAGTTTCCCATGAAGAATCAATATCCAGATCTCTATGGTCATTTGCTGACTTGATTATAGCTTCATTTGTAGAGACCTGCATGATATTAGTTGGACTAGACTCTGTGTGTGTAGGTGACAATTGAATCTTTCTCCTTGTTCTCCTGGTATAGTGAGCAAAAGATTTATCCTGAGAAGACTCAAGAGGTGTAGACACAGAAGTGATCTTGGGATGAGATCTTTGTTCAATAGACAAAGTCTTTTGAGAGACAGTATCCAGTAACTGTTTTCCCTTTTTAAGAACTACAGCCTTTTGGGAGACTGCAGCCTGGCTGTGGCTAGGTTTTTCATCTCTTTGTGCTAATAGAGAAAGTTGAATTGCAGCCTTCAATTCTGCTCTCTCAGCAAGAGTTAAATCATCATCATCTTCACTAGAATTACTACTACTTGACACAACAAATCTTCTCTTCCTTACAACTGATGTCTTTTGAGAAACAGCAGAGGTTGGTTTCTTTGAAACAATAGGCTGTGAATTAAAATTTGGTTCTTGAATTGTTTCAGAGACTATAATGTTTTGGGCTACTTGGGTAGACACAGGTGGGTTCTCCTCCAAATGAGATTCCTGAGCCATTTCACCACAAAAGAAAGAAGAATTGTAGAGAGTAGGAAGATGAGTTTTAAGAATTACCTGAACATGATGTGGATAATGAATTGCAGGTATTTCAGCTAGATTCTTTTCATTGTCCTTCTTTATAATGTCATAGAAAATTCTCTTTTGCTGTTCATAAGAAGAAACACAATGTTCCCTACCAAATCTAGCTTCAACATCAGGAATAAAATGGTTAATAAACATTTGCATAAATCTATGATAATAAACCATTTTCCTGTTTTGATCTCTAAACCCAAGTTTGATACTCATCTGACTTAAGATAATGTGACCAATGTTAATTACTCTGTCATAAAGCAAACTATAAGCAATATGTGATGTAACAGAAGTAATTTGCTAAAAAGAACTACCTTTACGAGTAAAACATTTAGCAATTTGATCTAAGAAGAAAGACCATTCCTTTCTAAGAAAAGACCTATTCAACTGGCTCATGTTGTCTAGAGGTCCACTATAACCTAATGCAGACAACATAGTTCTAACATCATCATCAGATGGTTCACTTGCATAATTATCAGTAACAGGTAAGCGAAGTACTGAATTAACAACAGATTCAGTAATGTCAAATGAATCTTGTCCTAAGTGTAGAACAATCTTACCTGATTGACTCTGAGTAGAATCAATTACCTCAGCATTCTCCCAAGCTTGTGAAATAGCTTCTTGATTAATTTGTGGAGATGTTGTCAATGCATAACTTAATGGTCCATTTGCCAGAAAGTCCATGATTGGATGAAAATCAGATGACACTCCTTCCTTGTTGGTGATAGCTGCTACATGATTGTTCGTCATAAAATCAAAGTCACCAAACTTGAAGGCTACTGATTTAGGTAATCTTCTTTGAGCTGCCATTTTTGATCTGAAAAGAACTTAAAAAAAATTCTTGAAATGGATTAGTGATTTTGAAAACTCAAGAGTGTTTATTGCTTTAGAGAATGTAAAATTAGAGAAAGCAATTACACGATTAGAGTTTCAAAACAAATATATTTCATAAATCTTTCAGACCACTATCCCACGTTGACACGTAGATTGACAGGTGTCAGTCCCTGAAAAGTGCAGTTATCCATGATTTTTGGAAAATAAAATCCAAAATTGATTTTCATGAAATAAATCAGGGTATAAATAATCAGTACTGATCAGCTTCCTTTTCCTGTTGTGACCTCCATCAAAATAATCACAAAAAGCAATGTGATTTAAAAATAATAATACTTCTCAAATCCTGATGGTCACACTTGAAATCCTGATCAATATCATCCTGATTCCAGAGACTTAATATGGAGTTTCCATGTGGCATTTTTCTTTTATCCGAAAAAGAAATAAACAATTAATCTGAACAAAAATCAATTGGTTAGATATATTCAACATCTCTTGAAAACAAGAAATACAGTCACACGCAATAATTAGCATCTGACTTCATTAAAACTTCCAAGTGACTGTTCAGCTTCTCACGTCTTTCTTTAAAAGAAACAGACGCCTTATGCCTTTCTCCATAAACCTTTCAATTTCTTTTCTTCTCAACAATGCTTCTCAAACCAAAATTCCATTCAAACCCATTCTTTAGATTTTTCATAGTCGATGAACATCCTGTTCTTGATCATCTCTTTGAAAAGATGACTCTTCTCATCAAACTAATCATGGATGAATTAGTTTCAGATAATATCCAGAGGTTTCTCCTAGAACATCCATCTGTTGGATACAATCTTCCCCTAACCTCCTCAAAACTTGAGGATGAAGAATTTGGCCGAGAGTCTGAGGTTGATCTTGATGGAGATGCTATTCATTTAAGTTAGCTGCTCTCATTCAAGTCGCCCAGACAAGGAATCCAAGAGTAGACGAGACTATTCAAATCCCCTGATGAATTTCTTGAGATGCTCCTTGTCATGTACCTCAGAATTCATATCAATAGACAAGTATAGAATTATCAGTAGAAGTTAGACAAAAAGATGTTGTATTTCATTTCCATATATGTAAAGCTTTCAATTAATGAAAATACAATTTCTGATTATCTACTTGTCTTTTGATTATTGAATGATGTATAAATTATCAGTATGCAAATATTAAAACTTGCTGGCATAGACTTAACACATCACATAATTAGATTACTACACAAAGTAAACGTCAGGATTTGAAACAATTTTCAAAATCCTGATACTGACACAATACTGATGACGTCAGCATCCTGATAACAAATCTAATCCTGATGATTATTAACAAGTCTATCATACTGAAATTTATCAAGGCAAAGTGTTATAGCTAAAGCATTTAACAATCAAATATAGATCCTGACAAAAATATCAAGTCTATAAGCTAAAAAACAACACACCTTGCTACTATTGCAGATGTTAAAGATCTAAAAATTTAACATTCCTAACTCACTTACTAATCTACTAAATGTAGTCTCATCAAGTGGTTTAGTTAGAATATCTGCAAGCTGTTTGTCAGTAGGAACAAAATGAAGTTCCACAGTACCATTCTCAATATGTTCTCTAATAAAATGATACCTGACATCAATGTGCTTAGTCCTTGAATGTTGAACTGGATTTTCTGCAATTTTAATAGCACTAGTATTATCACAAAACATAGGAATATTACTAAGTGTCATACCATAATCCATCAACTGATTTCTTATCCAAAGGAGCTGTGCACAACAACTGCCTGCTGCTATGTACTCAGCTTCTGCAGTTGAGGTTGAGACAGATTGTTGCTTCTTGCTTGCCCAAAAAATCAATCTGTTTCCCAAAAATTGACATGTACCTGTAGTGCTTTTCCTGTCTATTTTACACCCTGCATAATCAGAGTCTGAATAGCCAATTAGAAAGAAATCAGATTCTCTAGGATACCACAAACCAAGATTTGGAGTTCCTTTGAGATATCTAAAAATTCTCTTCACAGCAATTAAATGAGATTCCTTAGGATCACTTTGGAATCTAGCACATAAACAGGTAGAAAACATTATATCTGGCCTACTTGCAGTTAGATATAACAATGAGCCTATCATGCCTCTATAACTAGTATTATCCACACTCTTTCCCTTAGGATCAGAGTCTAGTTTAGTGGCTGTTGCCATGGGTGTTTTTGCAACTGCACAGTCTTGAAAGTCAAACCTTCTTAAAAGATCTTTGATATACTTTGACTGATTAATGAAAATACCAGTCTCAGTCTGTTTGACCTGCAAGCCTAAGAAATAATTTAATTCACCCATCATGCTCATCTGATACTTAGACTGCATAAGCTTGCTAAACTTAGCACACAACTTTTCATTAGTAGAACCAAAAATAATATCATCAACATAAACTTGAACTAAAAGCAATTCACCTTTTATCTTTCTAAAGAATAGAGTTTTGTCAATTGTACCTCTTGTGAAGCCATTTTCAAGAAGAAATTTAGACAAAGTCTCATACCATGCTCTTGGTGCCTGCTTTAGTCCATAGAGTGCCTTGTCAAGTTGGTAGACATGATTTGGAAATTTTGGATCAACAAATCAAGGTGGCTGTTCCACATACACTTCCTCATCAAGTTTGCCATTTAGAAAAGCACTCTTTACATCCATCTGGTATACCTTGAATTTTGAATGAGCTGCAAATGAAAGAAACATTCTGATTGCTTCTAATCTTGCTACAGGTGCAAAGGTCTCATCATAATCAATGCCTTCTTCCTGAGAATAACCCTTGGCCACCAGTCTAGCTTTGTTTCTTACAATCATACCAGATTCATCTAGCTTATTTCTGAAAACCCATCTTGCACCAACAATAGATCTATCTTTAGGTCTTGGTACCAGTTTCCAGACTTTATTTCTCTCAAACTCATTTAACTCCTCCTGCATTGCAATTACCCAATCAGGATCCTGTAAGGCTTCTTCAACCTTCTTAGGTTCATTCTTTGAGAGAAAGCAACTATACAAGCATTCATTTTGAATTGACCTTCTAGTTCGAACACCACTATTTGGATCACCAATTATCAAATTTTCAGTATGATCCTTTGTCCATTTTCTAACAGGTGGTAGATTGACTCTGTTAGTCTCTCCCCATAAGTTAGTGGTATCTCTTGTAGAAGAATTCTCTCTACCTTCAAAAACTCTCCTTTGATCAATAGAATCAGTAGATTCCATATTGCTGCTAGTTACTGATCTTTCCTCAGTAGACTCTGAAAGATCAGTTCCTGATGGAGTAGACTCTGAAACATCAATTCCTGATGGAGTAGACTCTGAAAGGCTAGTCTGCTCCTGATGATCACTGTGTTCTCTTTGATTTATTTGCTCCCCCTCAACAGTAGCATTCCTTTGAGAAGCAATAGAAATTTCTTCCGGAGAACCTTCATCATCACTAGAGAGTATCTCAGAATTCTTCAGATTTTCAAATTCCAATTTGTCATGGCTTTCATCAGTTTGTAGAATTCCAAATTTCTTATCATCAAATGCAACATGAATTGATTCCATAACAATGTGAGTTCTGAGATTATAAACTTTGAAGGCCTTAGATGCTGAATATCCTAGAAAAATTGCTTCATCCGATTTGGCTTCAAATTTTCCAAGTTGTTCTGGATGAACTTTTAGGACATAGCATTTGCATCCAAAGATGTGAAAATATTTCACACTTGGTTTCTTTCCTTTGATCATCTCATAGGGAGTTTTTCCATGACTATTTACCAAGGTACAGTTTTGAGTGAAACATGCAGTGTTAATAGCTTCTGCCCAAAAGTAGGTTGGAAGTTTTGCATCTGCAAGCATGGTTCTAGCTGCCTCTATGAGAGTCCTGTTCTTTCTTTCCACTACACCATTCTGCTGAGGTGTACCAGGTGTAGAAAACTGTTGAGTGATTCCTTTGTCTGCACAAAACCCCTCCATTGTAGAATTCTTAAATTCTATACCATTGTCACTCCTAAGTACTTTAACTTTGTACTCAGAGTTATTCTGAATATTCTTTACAAGTTCAATGATTTGCTGAGGAGCTTCATCCTTCTTGTGTAGAAAGAACACCCATGTAAACCTTGTGAAATCATCCACTATCACTAGAGCATATCTTTTCTTGCTGATAGACATAATGTTTACTGGACCAAACAAATCGAGATGTAGCATGTGAAATGGTTCAGTAATCAAATTTTCAGTCTTGCTCTTGAAAGTGGTTCTTCTTTGCTTTCCAAGCTGACATGCATCACAAAGTCCATCTTGCACATAATTTGCCTGAGGTAGGCCTCTCACCAGATTGTGCTTAAGAAGTTAATTAAGCTTCTTGAAATTAAGATGTGAGAGCTTCTTGTGCCAATTCCAGCTTTCATCACTTGTTGCTTTGCTATAGAGACATCTAACAATTCCTTTAGATGTATCACTTAAGCTGGCTTCATATATGTTACCATGTCTTTGACCAGTTAGAACAATGTCTGCATTCTGCATATTCAAGATTTTGCATCCTTCTTTGTCAAAGATTGATTTGTAACCTTTATCACCCAGTTAACTTATGCTTAAAAGAGTATGTTTCAAGCCTTCAACCAGTGCTACATTTTCTATGATGACATTCCCCAAAACAATTGAGCCATATCCCAGAGTTTCTCCTTTGTTGCCATCTCCAAAAGATATTACTGGGCCAGCTTTCCTCTCAAACTTTGTAAGCAGGGACTTCTTTCCAGTCATATGTCCAGAGCATCCACTGTCCAATATAATTGAATGCTTCTTTCCTGTGCCCTGCAAACAAAAAGTAACTAGTTAGAATTTTTTAGGACCCAACTTTGATTGGATCCTTTCTTACTAGATTTAGGAACAACAGGCTTTGAGAATTTTGTTTCTACTTTACCTGTTGTAGAGTCAACTTTATACTCTAATTTCACAAACTGTTTGTGACTAGGAGTTTCAGATTTCAAGGAATAATAGTCATAATACAGTTCATGATATTCTCTACACATGTAAATGGAATGAAGTAAACTACCACAATGATAACAAGCTTTTTGTGGTTGGTATTGAATTTTCTGAGTCTTGGGGAATCTTGACTTAGTTTTCCAAGAAGGTTTTTGATTGCAGTCTAGGGCCAAATGATTATGATTTCCACACTTATAGCATTTTTTCCTAGGTGCATCAAGTACATTCTTGTAATTATTCTCTTTGTTAATACCTTCTTTTCCATTCCTATTTCTTTTGATCTTGCTAGACTCTGAAAGACCATCTAATCTCTGTTTCAACTGAGACTTAGACAGAAACCCTATGTTTACATTCTTAGGTTTCTCTAACACTTTCTCATCTGAATTACTATTGTTAATCCTTTTGTGTACAATAGGGGTACCTTTTGAATCAACAAATTTAACATGATTAGGTTCAGAAACAATTTTCTTACCTTTAGATTTAGATGTGCTAGCTTTTACCTTACTATCATCATTGACAATAGCTACTTTTTCTTCTTGTCTAGCCTTATCAAAACCTAAACCATTAACCTTACCACGAATTCCACTTTCAAAGATTTCTATAGTCTTTTTACTGGAATTGTTAATGGTCTTAATCACATCTCTCTCTTCCTCTAGTTCTTTTCTGACATAGTCATAAGCCTCAAGAATAACACTAAAATCATGCTTAGCTTTATCAGAACTTAACTTGTATTCTTCCATTTGAATTAACTTAGATTCAAGAAAATTATTTCTATCAACTAATTTGTCATTCTTAACCTTAAGTTCATCTTTTTCACAAGTAAGAATTCTAAAGTTAGTCATAAGATTCTTAAACTCAACATGAATAGTTCTAATTTCATCAGAATTTAAGCTATCAAATGAATCAAGAGAGTGAAGTGATACTTTAACAGAGGATGGAGAAGTTTTCTTTGGAGATCCAGGTTTGTCTGAACCATTTGCCATCAATGCAATGTTGTCATAATCCAATTCATCTTCAGAATCACTAGATCAGCCCAATCCTTTTGTGTGACCATAAGTGCATTACCCTTTCCTGAATTCCTAGGCTTCTTACACTCACTAGCAAAGTGTCCAAGCTCGCTGCAGTTAAAGCACTTGATCTTGGCCTTATCAAGCTTGACAATTGTACTTTTGCCTTTGTCACTCTTCTTCTCCTCCTTCTTTTGAAAAGGTCATTTGCTAAATCTTCTCCTGTTGAATCTTCCTTTCTTGAAGGCTTTAGCAAACATAGCAAAGAGTTCCTGCATTTCAGATTCAGAATCATTGTTGTCAGAGTCCATATCAGTAGTCTCTGACTCAGAACTTTCTTTGCTTTTCTTCTTCCTTGAATTCTTTACAGCAATCTCTTTATGATGTTCTTCAGGAAGCTTCTTTACTTCAGATTGAGCAGTAAGTGCAATAGTCTTCATCTTTCCTTCACTCCTGCTCTTCTTCTGCTGCTTGTCAAGTTCATAAGCTCTCAATTTTCCATATACTGCCTCTAATGAAATCTCATCCAGATCATTAGCTTCCTCAATCGCAGATATCTTCTCATTGTAGAAATCAGGCAAAGATTTCATGAACTTTGTATTCATATCCTCCAAGTCATAATATTTACCATGCATGGCCATCTCATTGATGAGTTTTGTAAACCTATCAAAGGTATCAGTAAGTGACTCACCAGACTTGGATTTAAAGTACTCATACTGTTGTATAAGTAATGTCCTCATATTCTTCCTGACAGGCTTAGTTCCTTCACAGTGAACCTTAAGATTGTCCCATATATCCTTAGCAGTTTTACAAGAGAGAACATAGTTAGTGAGAACAGAATCAAGACTGTTGAATAATATGTTTCTCACTTTAGCATCTTTAAGAACATTCTCTTTGTCCTTATCTGACCATTCAGATTTTGGCTTCTCTGCTGTATGTTCTGGAACAACCACACCATCAATAGTTGCTTGTCCAACAACCTTCATTGGGATAAAAGGTCCATCTCTGATTCTGTCAAGATAATCAGGATCTGTTGCTTCCAGATGATGCAACATCTTTACTTCCCATAGAGTATATTCGTTTCTCTTGAGCATAGGAATCTTAGTATTCCCATCCTTATAACCAGACATGATTGCAGATCTTTATGATTATTCGAAATCAACCTGCTCTGATACCAATTGTTAACTCGAATAACTTGTAGAAGGGGGGGTTGAATACAAGTTATATAATCGTGTCTGATTTTTGCTTGATTATATGAACAAGAATAAACGAATGAATCAAACTCTGTTTGTATTAATAAGATCAAATACAAACTCTACCAAAGGTGTACAATACCTTTAGCAGCTGCTGACAATACAAATCTCTCTCTCTGTTTGTTTCGAACTCTCGAATACAAACCTTATACAGAGCTACGCATACGAACTCACAACACACTTGTTCGACTACGACCCGAACGAACTCTTTTTACAATGACATAGAAAGAATATTTATAATGCTACCTATCAACTAATAACAAAAAGATATAATCTATACATGACAATGTTCTACCTTCTAGTCGATAGTTTCCATCAATAGAAAACTCTTTCCTTCATAATATCTTCTTGCTTGTTCTTCAAACAACAATCCTGTTTTATAGCACTTGCCAGTTTCTGTAGCATCCATAATGACATCATCAGTAACAAGACTGATATCAGGATTTCATCTTGCATCAGTATCTGATTATCATCAGTATCAGACCGTCATCAGGATTTGCTCTTTGTTCCTGACATGTAGTCTCCGATACACTGTTCATTCCTGACTAAACTGTACAGATAACTGTCTTACACATAAATCCTATATATAGTGCTAAATCCTTTATAAGATCAGGATTACAAGAAGTATAATGTGTAAATTCTATTCTTAACATCACAACTCATGAATTATTCCTAACAGTTGAACATCTCAGCACTTAAATCCTCAATGGTATGCTCATACTCAGTTTTAGACATATCAAGTAAGACTAGAGATGGTACCTGATTTGATGAACTTAAAGCTTCTTCATCAGATTTAGCCATGAGGGCTAAGTTCACAAACTCCTCTTCTTCTTCATCTTCAGAATCATCCCAGCATTTTCCTTCAGCCACATAGGCTTTCCCTTGATTTCTTTTAAACTGATTTCCAGATCCTTTTCCTTGATTATGTCTTGGTCTTCTGCACTCAGTAGCAAAATGACCTAGCTCATTGCAGTGGCCTTTGAAAAACTTCCCTTGTTGAACTTAGATGATTGACCCTGTGGCTTGTATGACTTGTCCCGTCTGAACTTGATATTCTTGAATCTCTTAGCCATATAAGCCATGGTTGGATTATCCATGCTTTCAATCTCTTCTACTGTGTAGAAGTCTTCATCTTCAACATCTTTCAGCTACAGAACCACCTTCTCCTCGTCATCCAACACCTCCTCAATCTTCAAAGATGGCATCTGTGTTGGTTGTGAACTTTGTGATGGTTCACTTGGACAAGCTACTTGTGGTTCATGAGCTATGAGGGCTCCTGACATGCTTGTTAACTTTCCTTTGGTTCCAGTTTGAATAGCTCTCTTTTGAAAAAGCTCGAGTTCGTATGATTTGAGCACACCATAGGGAGTTTCAAGAGAGACATCACTCAAGTTTCTTCCCTCTCTTATGGCTGTTACTTTGTGCTCAAGATGCTCAGGGAGAGTGAGCAGAAATTTGATGTTAATCTCCTTTCTATCATAGAACTTCCCATGAATTTGTAACTCAGCTATTAGCTTACTGAACCTCTCAAACATGCGTGTGAGTTCTTCGCTTGGTTTAGCCATAAAGGCTTCATATTGTTATACAAGGATTTGTCTTTGGTTCTCGCGAACTTCTTCACTTCCTTCACACACCAACTCTATCTTGTTCCACATCTCTTTTGCAGATCTACATCCCATGACATTACCACACATGGCTTTGTCTAATGTAAGTGAGTCGAGCAAGATGAGTTGTAAATAGTCATCCAAGACTACTTTCTCCTTTTCGGACTCTGTGTACTCTGAAGGCTTCTTTGCAACCCAATGGGCTGGAATGATTTCACCATTCTCAGTAGCAGCAGCTACTTCCTTCTGAGGTATGAAGGAGCCGTTCTCAAGAATTCCCAAATACAGTGGATGGGCAGCTTTGATAAATAACAAGATCTTTCTTTTCCAGAAATTGTAGTTCTCTTTATCAAAGACTGGAATCTTGATTCCACTTGACTTCTGAACACTCGTCATGATCTTCAGATTTGTGTATCAATCTGGATGCTCTGATACCAGTTGTTGGTCCCGGAGTATTGCAGAAGGGGGGGTTGAATGCAATATTCATAAAATCGAATCTTTAAATCAACAACTAAGATAAAGATTATAGATTATCAGTAGATGTATGCAAGCAATAAGTGAAACAAGAATTCTCACAAAATAAATGTTTTATTTATTTTATATGAAGTGTTGCTACAACCTGGAGAGAGTGTTTCTCCAGCTTCGATATCTCAAGAGATACAAATTGCTTCGTGTGCGTACATGAATAGAAAAGAATCTAAGATGTATCTAAGTAGACTAAGATACTCTATTGTCTCTATCGCATGGGGTGTTGAGTTGCTGTCGTTTTCAAGTGGAAGCTCATTATAATTTGCACACCTATGTGACTTTCCCAAATTGCTATACAGACATGATAAACCTTATAAGTAAAGCAACCTAGATTCTTTCTATTTTTAGCTAATACAATTCTAGTAGATGTGGATTTTACAAACTCCTCGAATTGACCAGTCTTGTCTTGTGAATCTCTTAAGCTTCTATCGTAGTCTTGCAGGTCTGCTACAAACGATAGTGTGTTGCAGCAAATCTGTTTCTTGAACATGTAACCTGTCACGGGCTTTGACTGAGAAAATACCCAATTCAAATAATTCAAGGTGACAGTAACCTTAATCGCAGAGTCTGCTGTCAATGGAATATTCAGTGGTTGACAGTACGAGCTCCCGCCAATGTTGCTGTCGAAACTCCAGACTTGCTGTCAAGTATGAGAATGTCACTGTCTCTTGCTTCAGCCAATGTTGCTATCAGATGTAGCTTTGTCGTGACTTTCCAACATTTGTCTTCTTGTAACTTTATTGTCAAGAACATGATAGTAACTTTTATTCTTGCTGTCTTCTGGATGTATTCCTTGAGGCTTGAACAAACGTATGAACTTCTCCCAAATCATACAATTATTACATGACAGCAATTATTCGAATACGAAGACATACTCTGGCTGTGACAGTATGTTCAACTTAGTAAAAACTAAGTACAGGGAAATATAGTTAAGTTGTCTCTATGCAATCACCCATAAATCCGAACATTCTATTTCAATTTAATCTTTAAATTTACAAATTCAAGTGTAATCGTTACAACTAGTATCAGAGCATGGTTGGGCCATCTCTAGCTGTTAGATATAATTGATGTGATTTAATGTCAGTGTTTAAGTGTTACAGGTAAAAAGAGTTTAACTTGTTATTGAAAGCAGTCACAGCAGAGTTTGAGTATACGCTGATAGCTGGAAGCGCAAACGCTGACAGAAGAAAGCGTAAACACTATTAGCTGAACACATGGAAGCGCAAACGCTGACAGAAGAAAGCGTAAACACTGTTAGCTGAACACATGGAAGCGCAAACACTGCTAGCTAGGAGAGCAACAGAGTTTGCTAAAGTCTGTCTACTGGAAGCGTCTACAAGTCAACAGAGTTTGAAGTCTAATTCAAGATTAATATGGAAGCAATATCTTTGAAGATTGGATAGCTGTCAAAGAGATTGAGTTGACTTAGAAGACGTGTAGCAATCGTAATTGATATCAATTGTATAGCTTAATTATAGGAGAATCAATTAACGATTGTACGTAGCTGTATATCTTATAAATACAGTTAGGTTAACCCTAGAAGGGTATCCATCGTGAACGAATATCATCTATTGTAACCTAAGCAGCTCTCTGTGATATTTTACATCACTGAGAGAGGAATTATTAATTCTAAACAGTTTTAAGTACTAAAACGTGTGTTCTTGTTATTTACTCATACAGTACATGATTATATATATTGTGTATTCGACCTAACAAGTGGTATCAGAGCCAATCTGTTACTTTATTACAGTTAAAGATCCAAAACACAATAGTAATCAATGGTAGAGATTCCTCCTCCATCAGGTTCTGAGAAAGCACCTACTACTGTTAGTAGGTATGAAACAATTAGGGTTCCAATACTCAAGCCATCAGAATATGCAATCTGGAAGGTAAAGATGACCATGTTTCTGGAAGCCACAGATCCAGAATATCTTGATAAAATTTATGAAGGTCCTCATAAACCTACAAAGTTAACTGCTGCTGCTGCTGGTGAGGAATCAAAGGTGGTTCCTAAGGAAAAGAAAGATCTAACTGCTGAGGATCTTTCATCTATTGCTAAGGATGCCAAAGTAAGGCACTTACTTCACAGTGCACTTGACAATGTTATGTCTAACAAAGTGATTAACTGCACAACTGCAAAGGATATATGGGATGCACTTGAGGTTAGATGTTAAGGAACTGCTGCAATTAAGAAGAATAGAAGGAACATACTCACACAGGAGTATGAGCATTTTGAGGCAAAGTCTGAAGAAACCATGACAGAAACATTTGATAGATTCTGTAAACTGCTCAATGATCTATCATTGGTTAATAAAGAATATGATCTAGAAGATTCAAATCTCAAGTTTCTTCTCTCTCTTCCTGAAAAGTGGGATGTGAAAACAACCACCATAAGAGACAACTATGACCTTGCTGATACTGAGATTGATGAAATTTATGGACTGCTCAAGACTCATGAATTGGATATGGAGCAGAGAAACAGAAGATCAAGCAGGAAGTCAAAGTCTGTTGCACTGAAAGTTGAAGAAAAATCTTCAAAGAAAGAAGCATCAAGGAAAAAGGCAAAAGGAAAAGCCTTGGTCATTCATTCAGAAAGTGAGTCATCAAACACTGATGTTGACTCAAACACAGATGGAACATCTGATTCTGAAGATGATGAGGAGATGATGCAAATGGCTGCATTGATGGTAAAGACCTTCAAGAAGATGGGATTCAAGAACTTCAAGAAGGGAAAGAGATTCTCCAAGGATTACTCAAAGTCTGACAAGAAAAATTTCAGAAAATCTGATGGAAAGGACTTCAAATCTGGTAAGAAAGATAAGTCTGAGATTCAATGCTACAAGTGTAAGGAGATGGGTCACTATGCTCCTGAGTGCAAAAAGGGTAAAACTGAAAAGGCACTCTACACCAAAGGCAGAGATTGGGCAGACACCTCAGATTCAGATGAGGAGGTGAACTATGCACTCATGGCTTCTACTCAGAATGAAGATTCTGAACTAAAGGTACCTCTAACTACCTATGCTTATAATACAGATAATATAACTGAATTGAGAATTTATCTTAAGGCATTACATATCAGTTATAGGGATCAGACTTTAGAAAATGAGAGAATCAAAAGTGAGTGTTCTCAACTCAAAGAAAGAAATAAACTTGTTGAGGAACAACTTGAAAACATGAATAAAATTCAGAAAGAAAGAGATGATGCTGTGTTTATAGAACAGGAGTTGCTAGGTAAGTATAAGCAACTAGAATCTGAATTGGGAGATGCAAAGCACATTATTAAAACTTGGACACATTCTGGAAAAGACACTCAAGTGGTCTTTCAATCAGACACAGTAGGTCTAGGTTATTCTGAGGATGATGTGCTTAGGTTTCAGAATACAGTCAAGATTAGACCACCTCTTTCTTCTAAGAAATTTGGAACATTTGTTCATGGTACTGTTAAAACTGAACATGGAGCTGTTGACCATGAGCCAGTAAAAACCCGTGTCAAACAGTTTAATATTGGTTCAATGACAGATAAACAACTCAAGCATAAGCTTAAAGAAATAAAATCTGTCAACAAACAGAGAATGCCTAGGAAAAATAGAAATGGAAAGGTAGGCATAACATCAGGAATTAAGCCAATGCTTGCTACATTTGCACCTAGAAAAACTTGTTATAATTGTGGTAGCACTAATCATCTTGCTAGTTTTTGCAGGAAGAACAAAGACATTAATTCTTTACCCTCCAAATCTGGAGTGAAAGAGGATAATGTCAAACCCAGACCACAAACTCTGTGCAAACATTGTGGAAGTAGTTGGCACTCAATTTATACTTGCAAGAATTATCATGCTATTTATCATAATTATTATGAACTGAAACCTAATTTGAAATGGGTTAAAGTTGATTCTGCAAGTACTAAGAATGAAAATGTTAGTTTAAACTCTGATAATGACAAATCCGCTGCAAAAACTAACCGATTCAATAAAGCAAAAGGATCCAAGCAAGTCTGGATCCTTAAAAATGATTGCAGGGCACCAGGGTAAGTACCCTAGTCGTGGACAGTGGATGTTCAGGACACATGACTGGAAATAAAGCCCTGCTATCAGAGTATGAGGAGAAGGCTGGCCCAAAAGTTTCCTATGGAGATGGCAACATAGGACATACTCTGGGATATGGCAATATTAATCTTGGAAGTGTCATCATCACAAATGTAGCTCTGGTTCCAGGACTCAAGCATGATCTGCTTTCTGTGAGTCAAATCTGTGATAGAGGATATCATGTAGATTTTCAGCCTGAATATTGTCAAGTCATCAGTAAATCTACAGGGAAAGTTGCTCTAGTTGGAAACAGACACAATAACATCTATGAAATAAAATTGTCAACAAACTCTGATGGCAAAGCAGTGTGTCTGTCAACAAGAATGTCCAGTGAAGAGAGTTGGAAGTGGCACAAGAAACTCTCTCATTTGAACCTGAACAATATCAATGAGCTAATAAAGAATGATCTTGTAAGAGGACTACCAAAGTCTTTGTTGAATATAGAAGGCCTGTGTGATTCTTGTCAAAAGGCCAAACAGAGAAAAGCCTCTTTCAAAAGCAAATCTGAGTCTTCAATTGTTGATCCTTATCATCTTCTACATGTTGATCTTTTTGGACCAGTGAATGTTATGTCTCTTGGAAAGAAGAAATATGCTCTAGTCATTGTTGATGAATACATTGTTGATGAATACACCAGATACACATGGGTGTATTTTCCAGCAAAGAAGGATGAAACTGCATTAACACTGGAAGAACATATAATGCAACTGGACAAAGGGTCAAAGAATCAAGTGAAGATTATCAGAAGTGACAATGGAACTGAATTCAGGAATTCAACAATGGAAGAATTTTGCAAGAACAAAGGAATTAAACAAGAGTTTTCTGCACCTGGCACTCCACAACAAAATGGTGTAGTTGAAAGGAAGAACAGAACTTTAATAGAAGCTGCCAGAACTATGCTTGATGAAGCAAAATTACCAACCTATTTCTGGGCAGAAGCAGTTCAAACAGCTTGTTTTACTCAAAATGCCACTCTGATAAATAAGCATGGAAAAACACCATATGAAATGGTGAGAGAAAAGAAGCCAAACCTAAAATATTTTCATATTTTTGGGTACAAATGCTTTGTGCTGAAAACTCATCCTGAACAGTTAACCAAATTTGATTTGAAGGCAGATGAAGGAATTTTTGTTGGCTATCCACTGTCAACTAAAGCATTCAGAGTTTATAATCTGAGAACTAGAGTGATCATGGAGTCTATTCATGTGTCTTTTGATGACAAGAAAATAACTGGACTTGAAGATGTAGATGAACATGGTCAATTGCACTTTGAAAATGAAGATTTAATCTCTGATGAACTAAACTCTGATGAGTCTGATCTGACAAACTCTGAACCTCTACTGGTAAATACTGAAGAGACCTTTCAGCCAGAAATAAGAGAAGAACCAGTTGAGGGGGAGCATGAAGAAACTCATCAAAGTGATAACTCAAATTCTGAGAGTGACTCAGCTAAAAATTCTGAATCAAACTCTGGTGACTCAAACTCTGAAAGTCCAAAATCTGACAGTTCAAACACTGAGCAGTCACATTCAGGGGGAGCCTCAGAGAATGAAGAAAGATATCAAGAGAATCAGGAGAACATGGATCGAGGGGGAGGATCAAACTTTGACAGAAGTCAATTGCCTTCAGCTAGGAAATGGACCAAATCTCACACACCTGATTTAATCATTGGTGATCCAGATGCAAGAGTAAGGACAAGAAGTGCAACAACAAATGAATGTTTGTTTCATGCATTCTTGTCACAAAATGAACCAAAGAAAGTTGAAGAGGCTCTTAAAGATGCTGACTGGATAACAGCAATGCAAGAAGAGCTAAATGAATTTGAAAGAAATGAAGTATGGACACTAGTACCAAGACCAAAGAACAGATCTATTGTTGGTACTAAGTGGGTTTTTAGAAACAAAACTGATAGTGAAGGGGTTGTTACAAGAAACAAAGCAAGACTTGTGGCAAAAGGCTATTCACAACAAGAGGGGATAGATTATGATGAGACTTTTGCACAAGTTGCCAGATTGGAGGCAATAAGGATGTTTCTTGCTTATGCTTCTCACAAGAAATTCAAGGTTTTTCAAATGGATATGAAAAGTGCTTTTCTGAATGGAAAACTTGAAGAAGAAGTGTTTGTTGAACAACCACCTGGTTTTGTAGATCCAAAATATCCTGACCATGTCTACAGGCTAGACAAGGCACTTTATGGACTTAAGCAGGCACCAAGAGCATGGTATGAAACCCTAGCTCAGTTTCTTTTAGAAAGTGGATTCAATAGAGGTACAATTGATAAAACTCTGTTTTATTTCAAATCTGGAAGTGACTTGCTCTTAGTTCAGATATATGTTGATGATATTATTTTTGGATCTACTAATGATAAACTCTGTAAGAAGTTTGCCAAGCTCATGCAGTCCAGATATCAAATGAGTATGATGGGAGAGCTAAGTTACTTTCTAGGCTTACAGGTGAAGCAAACAGATGATGGAATCTTTATCAATCAAGCAAAATATACCAGAAATCTTCTCAAGAAATTTGGCATGCTTGACTGTTCATCTGCAACAACTCCCATGGCAACAGCAACAAAATTGGACAAAGATACAGGGTCATCAGTAGATATGACAAGTTACAGAGGAATGATTGGCTCTCTTCTCTATCTAACAGCAAGTAGACCTGACATCATGTATGCAACATGTCTGTGTGCAAGGTTTCAGGCAGATCCAAGGGAACCACATTTAACAGCTGTGAAGAGGATTTTCAAGTATCTCAAGGGCACTGTAACTTTAGGGCTGTGGTACCCAAGAGAATCAGATTTTAAGCTACTTGGTTATTCTGATGCAGACTTTGCAGGTTGTAAGATTGACAGAAAAAGCACAAGTGGAAGTTGTCAATTTCTTGGTGACAGACTTGTGTCTTGGTACAGCAAGAAACAAAAATCAATATCAACATCTACAGCTGAAGCAGAGTATATTGCTGCTGGTAGCTGCTGTGCACAGATTCTATGGATGAAGAATCAATTGCTGGATTATGGGTTGAGGTATAGCAAAATACCTATTTTCTGTGATAATCAAAGTGCTATTGCAATGACAGGTAATCCAGTACAACACTCAATGACCAAGCACATCAGCATAAGGTATCACTTTATCAGAGAGCAAGTAGAGGAAGGCAATATTGAGCTTCACTTTGTGCCTACAGATCAACAACTTGCAGATGTCTTCACCAAGCCTTTGAGTGAAGCGGCATTTACAAGACTGGTCAATGAACTAGGAATGGTATCTGGTTTTGACTAAACATGTTGGTTAGACTCAAAATTTTCTTATAAAATGTGCTGCTCATATTTTTGTGAATTGCTAAAGTGCTATGTGAACCTTGTTAATTAAACTCTGTTATGCATACTCTGTTCACATGTTTCTATTCTCACACTGGTAAACTCTGTCAGCATGTTTGTTGGTCATACACTGTTAATATGTTTGATTAACTCTGTGAATTCTGAGTTGATTTTTGTCTGAATGAAAATACCAATGAAGAAAAATGTATGAAGCATGATTCTCAGTGAATTAATCAAGATTCTTTCTGAGTCACTGTGATCTAATCAGAAATTGTGCAGTAAGTTAACACAGCATGATACTATTTCATATTTAGAGCATCTCTTAGTTTATTTGATCCTAAACTCTGAATCTATGAATACTGTGTGCATTGCCTCTCATGAATAACTTCTGATATTGATGAACTCTAAACTCTGATTAGTAACACTCTGTTTCCAAGACATACATAGTTCTTGATGATTCCTTGTCTGTACTTGTGAAAATTTTAAAACTTGAGATGTGTCATTGTTTAGTTTGGTGAGAAACAATTCATGTCTGCACCCTGTGAGATTTTGAGCCAAATAAGTGATTGATACATTTTATATCAATCAGATTTTATTGATGTGTGATGTTCATCAGTGAGTATGTTGCTCTAGAACTTGCATTAAACCATTTTGAGACTACATGATATGTGTGTGCATGAAAATGATAAAGGCACTAGGATTTACCATCTTTCTTCAAACACTGTTCAAAACTCCTTTGAATACTGTTCAAAAACTGTTCATAAATTCCACCCTTAGTACACCCCTTTGAGCCTAATTAACTGCTCATTTTTCTTAAACTCTGAAGTATTAAGAGCAGTTATATTCTTTTGGAAAATCAAAAGCAAGCAGGTGAGTGTTTCTCAAGAAAAGAAATAGTTTACTCAGTATATATATTAAAAAAAAAAGGTATATATACTGATCATCTTGTACAAATATGTACTAACAGTGTGACTGAACACTTTGGTCTGTTAAATTGTTCAGTTCGAAATTCACTCATGTTAAAAACATCTCTTCTCACCTGTTTGATCTTACTACATTACAACCCTGAATAAAGTCCTTTTGATTTGTGCATATATGTACTCAAAGTAGTGTAGATTTGGTGGAAATTCAAGCATATGGTAGTATCTGCTTTTACTGATTGAATGTGAGTGTAAACACTTCACCTAAACACTTGTGTGCTTTAAGAGTTTGTGAGGAAATTCTTGACATGTAACTCACTGAATGATGCTTTGATGTCTATCTCCTGATCTTTTTGTCTATGATGACTGTGTGCTTACTTGGATAATCATGAACATAAATGGGAACAGGGATATTCAGATTTCTGTATTTAAGGAACTACAGAGTTTAGCATTCATCACATACTCCGTGTTTAATATGAGAGTTTGTGCATTCAGTGTTTATTGATTTGATTTATGGACTTTATGAAATATTAGATGCTATAAAAATTGATTTGGTAACCTCTGCTACTCACACACAAAATAATCACGACTGTGCATTTTTGAAAGGGTTTTAGTGATAAAGTTTGAAAATTTGACAAACACTGATGGATTGTGTTCTGTACTCTAAGGTAAATTTTCATTAAGATAATTTGAAAATTTTGGAGTAAATGCAGTGGTTGACAACTGTTAATTAGTGTATTTTGTGGTAAAGTGTCTTGATAATAGGAAAGACAGCAGTAATAATGGATTTCACTGCGCGTGTTAAGTGAATCGCTGCATGTTTGACACGTGTCCCACTTTCACCCACTCACTCATCATTATGTACCACTTTCACACTTCTCAAGGGAACAGTTGCGTGCTTTCAATGTAAAAACGTTTGAGTTTAATTTTTAATTATTACTCAAATTACTTTTTGTTACAATCACTTCTCATCCACTCATATTCACTTTACCAAAACACAGACTTCCTTTGTTTTTCACTTTGACATTTTCACAAACACCTTTCTTACATATCACTTTCACAGTTGATTCTTGCTTATTTCTTGATCTAATGGCAACAAAACCTTTCACTTCGTTTGGTCTTCGTTTTGTGCCTAACAATTATGCAGCTCTACTTGAGAACGATCGTGCTCCTGAAGCGTTTCACCTAATGCAAAACTTTCTTCGCGACTCTGAGATTGGGCAAGCATTGATTGCACCTACTACTCTATCTGCATCTCAGGTTGTCACTTTCTGGCAAAACTCAAGGTATATAGAAGGAGGAGAAAATGGAACTCCGTCTATCATCTTCTCTCATGATGATCAAGAGTTTGTAATTACTCCACAAACTGTTCGCGAGACCATGGATTTCGACACACATACTTCGTATGCTGTTGTCTCTGAGCAAAATCTGAGAGAAATGTTAACAGAGATTGGGTATATAGAATCTCTTGCAAAGCTGGGCAGTGTGAGGAGGCCGAATCTTAGAAAAGAATGGAACTTTTTCTTTAACTGTATCACCAGGACATTCCAGAAGAAAGTCACCAACTGGGATGCCATTCCAATGGATAGTCTGCAAATTGGGTATTCTCTACTCTATGGCAGTAATTTTGATTATGGTCGTTATGTGTTAATGAATTTAGGTAATAAGTTGTCAGAGTCTACTACAGTTTATTTTGCTAGATTTTGTCAACTTTTGTTCAATGCCTGTGTACCTGGGTTAGAAGTTGATGCAGCTGATGAGATTCAACCCTTTAGAGTCAATAAGAGAATATTCTCTGATATGACTAATAAAGATGTTGGTAAAGACATACCTGCTTTTGTCTTGCCACTTGCCTTGCAGAACTTCCTGAACCAACCACAAGATCCCCAATCACCACCACATGACTCACACCAAACACAACAACCAGAAACACAAAATATGCCTGAACCTTTAGCAACTGACCATACTGAAACCATACCATCTCATCCTGTACCATTATCTGAGCCAACACCGATAGACACTGTACCTACTACATTACCATAAACACAACCTGAACCAATAAACCCTGAGCCAACAAACCCTGTCACTACTACTCACCCACAACCAACATCTAAACCAAAAAGGAAGAAGCATACTGCCCTCAACACAAAACATTCTAAGGCTAAACATACATCTCCTAGAGCTGTTTATTCCAGAAGATTCATTAAAAGGGCAAATAGACCTTCAACACCACCAGTTAAAGAAAGTTCTAGTAAAGAAGAAGAACTTATTGAAGTGCCTCAAACAAAGAGGAGAAGGCTCATTCTAACTGATTCTGATGATGAGCATGTTGATGAGGCTCAAGAGAAAATTTCTACTGATATTCCTACTGGTGAGAAAGAGGTTATCATAGAACCTACGATAGCAGAATCAGGAGCCAAGATTGCTGAACCAGAACTTGCTAAGGTTCAAGATAATGAAGATGTTAGAGATGCATTGCCTACAATGGAAGAGTTTGATGAAACTCCATTTTCTTTTGATAATGAAGCATCTACTCCAACACCCATGGAGGTTACACACTCTGTTGATACTGGTGTTACAGATGGGCCTACTGTTGTTCTTGAAGACACTGAGGTTGCATCACACACAGAATTAAACTCTGATGCCCATCATGTTTCTGATCATGGTGAGGAGATTGATCAACCAGAGAAGGTTATTTCTTCAGAGCATCTTCAAGATGACAAAGGAAAATAGGTTGCTCAAGAACCTGTTGCTGCTCAAGATGAAGACATTGCTTCAGTTGCACCTACTGATGTGTCAGTGAGTGATTCAGTTGAAGACAAGAATACAGGAGCTACAAAAGCACAATTTCAAGCTGATGGTCAGAAAACAGGAGAAAAACCAGATTTTGCTGGACCTTCTGTTAATGAGATTGATGATAATTATTTGACCCAACAAACTGCTGATTGGTGCAAGTTAGAGTGTATTTTTCCTCCTGGCAGGGCAGCTATGTTTCTCAAGGCTAATTCTTCAAAGATCACAAATCCAGATATTTTCACTTGTTTTCAAGGAACAGTGATTCAGATCAAATCCTTGAATCACAGATTTGATGATAATCAGAAAGCCATTGTTGATCTTCGAACAGAGGTTGCTACTCATGAGGAGAAATCTCAACGAGCTAATTCTAAGCTTTTTCAACAATTCTCCAAAGCTCAAGAAAATCTTAATGACAGACTGAGCAAAGTTGAAAAGAATCAGCTTTTACTGACTGAAAAGGTTGATTCTATTGCAAACTCTCTTGAGTTAATCACCTCAATTCTGATTCCAGATGGTGATGATGTCAAAAAGGGGGAGAGAATTGCTAAAACTAAGTGTAAGCAAACTCAAACTCTGTTTAAGAAAGATCATCTGGATGAAGAAGGTGCCAATGCTGATAAGGGTTTAAGAAGTGCAAATCCTAGACATGGACATGGAAGGTCTACAAGGTCAAAGCCAAATTTGGTGACTGATACAAATATTCAGAGTACCTCTACTTCAAAGCCAAAGGATTTGTCATTCACTGACGATCCACAAACAGATGAAGAATTGGCTGCTAAACTCTTTCGTGAAGAAAATGCTGAAGCTACACTTGAGGACATACAAGCTGAAGAAAAGCTGTTGTAGAAAGAGCATTTAAAAGCACTAAAGTCCAAGAAAGGGAAGAAAACTGTCAGAGCTTCAAAGCCTGCAATGAAAGGAATTGAAATCAAAGAAAAATTATCTTGTATTCAAGAAGAAGAAGAAGAAGAAGAAGAAGAAGAAGGAAAGTTAGTAAGAAAGTCTTCTCTTGATGCCAAGCTGAAGTTAAAAGGGGTAATGGGTGAAGAGAGCAAAAGTAAAATGATAGTTACAACCTCTGTTGATACACATGTTGTACAGAAGAATGAAGACACAACCTCTGTTGCTACACAAGTTGTGACCACACCACTATTGTCTTCTCAGTTGAAATCAAAGTTTGGAAAAGGAGTGCTTCATGATCCAAATCTAGCATCTACAGCTCCAATGGATTTCACTGATGGTAGAGCCTTATCTGGTAAAATTGGATACAACAAAGGAGGTATAGGCTCACATAGGGACAAAAGACAATATGTTGGTCCCAGAGATCCTTCTTCACTGGCTGTTCCAGGTCGTGGTGTCACTCAAGAGAGTTTAGACAGACTGGAGTCAGTACAGCTTGTATATCAGAAGAGTTTAGAGAAGGATTTTCTGCTATATTTCATGGCTGATGGAACAGTGTTTAAGGTTGCTGAGAAGGATATTGATTTAAAATACTGGGAAGAACTAGAATATGTTCTGTATCTTTTCAGAGTAAGAAATCAAAGAGCTCAGTCAGTTGCAAATGTGCTCAGACAAAAGATGATTCAAAATCTTGCAAGAAGAGGAATGAAATACAACAGCAAGTATGTTCCTAAGTACAGAGATTGGAATGGCAATCTGATAGAAATGGAGAAGGGGACTACAAAGCTGAAGACTGATCTTGGAATTACTGTTCTGGATTTTAATGTGAAGTCTGAAGAAGTGAAATATATCAGGTTGGGAAATGAAATGAGAAGAAACAAAATCTACGATCTCAGAGCTGCTATCTTTCAAACTGATGAGAATGATTCAGATTTAAGAGAGATCAAGGAGGCTATGCAGATTGAACTTGAAAATGCTGAGAGAAGACTGTTGATTGACTATCTCAGAACAACTCCAGATCTTGAGGAAGTTAGGTAGACAGAATTTGTAAGTAATTTGAATTTTCTGTAGATTTTGCTAAGTCTAGATTAAACTCTGATTATATGTTAAACACTGTGTTTTTATTTGATCATTTTGACATCATCAATTACTGTGAGCTTGTACATTTTTCTAATGAACAAGTTGGGGGAGATTGTTAGATATAATTGATGTGATTTAATGTTAGTGTTTAAGTGTTACAGGTAAAAAGAGTTTAACTTGTTATTGAAAGCAGTCACAGCAGAGTTTGAGTATACGCTGATAGCTGGAAGCGCAAACGCTGACAGAAGAAAGCATAAACACTGTTAGCTGAACACATGGAAGCGCAAACGCTGACAGAAGAAAGCGTAAACACTGTTAGCTGAACACATGGAAGCGCAAACACTGCTAGCTAGGAGAGCAACAGAGTTTGCTAAAGTCTGTCTACTGGAAGCGTCTACAAGTCAACAGAGTTTGAAGTCTAATTCAAGATTAATATGGAAGCAATATCTTTGAAGATTGGATAGCTGTCAAAGAGATTGAGTTGACTTAGAAGACGTGTAGCAATCGTAATTGATATCAATTGTATAGCTTAATTATAGGAGAATCAATTAACGATTGTACGTAGCTGTATATCTTATAAATACAGTTAGGTTAACCCTAGAAGAGTATCCATCGTGAACGAATATCATCTATTGTAACCTAAGCAGCTCTCTGTGATATTTTACATCACTGAGAGAGGAATTATTAATTCCAAACAGTTTAAAGTACTAAAACGTGTGTTCTTGTTATTTACTCATACAGTACTTGATTATATATATTGTGTATTCGACCTAACACTAGCTAAACATGAAAAAGAGATAAAAATACTTGAATCACACCTAGAAGATGTGCGAAATGGTACTTTACAGAAAGAGAATGAATATAAATTACAAATGGTAGATCTGGCTTCACAAGTAACGGAGATGGGGCGAAGAGTTTGTTCCTTGGCAGTTGAAATGAAGTCAGATAGGAATGATTTGACAACACAAATCAGAGATCTAGTGGACACCATTAAAGCACAAGCTGCAGGTAATTCACCAACTCCCAGTAATTCTGTACGTAATTCGGTTTCCTCCATAAATTTACCTGCCACACCACCTGTTAGAGTAGCTACTCCACATATACAGTTTGGGGGAACTATTCCACAACAGTTTCCAACTATGTCTACTCCCCATGTAATCATGCATACTACACCCATGTTTACACATAATCCACATACAAACCCGATGAATCATACAACGATTCATCCAGACCCACCCAGTCCTTATATTTCTGCCTTACCTTAGTACCACGCTAGGACCAACTTGACCAGTTGCTCCGTTTAACCACCAATATCAACCCAACCATCTCCCAGGTACTTTTATGGGTACGTTGAGCCATAGTGGAGATCAAAATTCGTACAGATCTGGAGTGGGTACACCTTATAAGATACCTAAGGTTGAATTTCCAAAATTTGATGGAAGTAATGCTCGAAGCTGGGTGGTCAAGGCTAGCAAGTTTTTCACATTAAACCCTGGAATGGACACCTACACCAAAGTGGTGTTTGCTTCGTTGTATCTGGAAGGGGAAGCAGATTACTGTTTTCATACACTACAACAGGAGCAAACAAGCCTTACATGGGAGACCTTAGTAGAGCAGTTGATGCAACGTTTCTCTTCGGGTAATTAGGAGAATCTAGTGGGGAAATTCAATAAACTGGTCCAAACCAGTACTGTCAAGGCTTATATTACTGTATTTGAAGAGTTAAGGGGTTATGTGATGGCGAGGCACATGCTACAAACTGACGACTTCTACTTGTCTAGCTTTCTTAGTGGATTGAGAGCTGATATACAACAGGCTTTGTATGTTTATAAACCAAAAACGTTGGCTGAAGCAATGGAAAAAGCTCGTGAACAGGAGGTGTTTATTGAGTTGTTAGAGAAGAGAGTTTTTGTACCAGTAAAGGTACAAGGAAATAATCAGAAAGGGGCCTTAGAGGGACTAAATTCAAAATTCACTCCACTAAACTCGAACTCTACAGGGAGTTTTTACTCGAAAGAAATGGGGAAGTCAAGTACTCAGACAAAATGGCCAGAGATCAAGAAGATTTCACCTCAGGAAATGGCACAAAGGAGGGAGAATGAAGATTAAAAAAATGGTTAAAGAGATGTTTGAAAGTGGGATAATTAAGCATAGTCAATCTCCCTATGTCTCTCCTATTCTACTTGTCAAGAAAAAAGATAGTACGTGGCACTTTTTTGTGGACTATAGGGCATTAAACGCTATAACAATAAAGAATCGTTTTCCGAATCCAATTATTGAAGAAATGCTTGACTAACTCCATGGAAGTAAGGTGTTTAGAAAATTGGATTTGCGCATGGGTACCATCAAATACGTGTTAATGCTAAAGACACGTATAAAACAGCCTTTAAGACACCATTGGGTCACTATGAATTTTTGGTGATGCCATTTGGCCTCACCAATGCACCATCCACCTTTCAATGTGTAATGAATGAGATTTTTCAGGCTTTTATTGGGAAATTCGTATGTGTGTTCTTTGACGATATTCTAATTTACAGTGCTACCCACGAGGAACACTTGCAACACCTCAAGCTAGTGTTTGAAGTTCTTAAAAGCAACAGCCTGTGCGTAAAGCTTAACAAATGTGCCTTCTCTCAAGACTATGTCGAGTATTTGGGCCATATTATTAGTGCTAAAGGGGTAGAGGTGGATAGCAAGAAGATCACAGTAATGACATCGTGGCCTACTCTAGTCAATATCAAGTCACTTCGTGGATTTTTGGGTCTAACGGGGTATTACCGTAGATTTGTACGAAACTATGGAATACTCAGTAAACCCCTCAAAAACCTACTTAAGAAAGAGGCATTCAAGTGAAGTGAACCAGTACAGGTGGCTTTTGATCAGTTGAAGACAGCCATGAGCCAAACCCCAGTGCTGGGTATAGCAAATTTTTCAAAGGATTTTGTAGTGGAATATGATGCGTGTATGACAGGGGCAGGTGTTGTGTTAATGCAGGAGGGACGCCCGTTGGCTTACTTTAGTAAGGCATTTTCGCAGAAAAACATGGGGCTCTCTACCTACGAGAAGGAACTACTTGCAATAGTTATGGTTGTCCACAAATGGAGAGGATACTTATTGGGATGACCTTTTGTTACTAAAACAGATCAGGAGGCCATAAAACACCTCCTCAGTCAAAGGATTTCGACCCTTATGCAACTGAAATGGTTAACTAAGCTTTTGGGTTTCGACTATAAGATAGTCTATAAAAAGGGACGAGATAATGTGGTAGCAGATCCCCTGTCTCGTTTACATGAAAAGTACCAGCTTAAAGAGACAGAGTCAAAAGCCATAACCGTCGTGATTCCACAGTGGAAAGTCGACTTAAGGCACTCCTCGGAACAAGATAAAGAGTTTGAGGAAGTAGTAATTCAGATGGCTGTCAACCCTGAGACAACCAATGATTTTTCACTCAAGGATGGGGACCTCAGATTCCAAGGAAGGCTCGTGGTGGGTCAAACAGGAGATACAAGGCAACAAATTTTTAACAATCTACATGGAGGAACTGAAGGGGGACACTCGGGCATAAATGCCACTATAAAACAAATCAATTCTTACTTTTGGTGGCCAACACTCCCTAAGGATGTAACGAATTGGGTGCAAAGCTGTGAAATTTGTCAAAGGTGCAAGGGCGAACACGTACCTTACCCCGGTCTTTTGCAACCAATTCCAATTCCTGAGCAGGCTTGGAGCACCATCACCATGGATTTCATTGAATCGCTGCCAAAGTCACATGGTCGAGATACCATCTTGGTAGTCATCAACAAGTACACCAAGTATGCCCACATCCTTGCTTTACAACATCCTTTTTCTGCATCACAAGTTGCACAATTGCTGTTAGATAATGTCTTCAAACTATATGGACCACCAAGTGCTATCATTACAGACCGAGATAAGATATTTACCTCTCAATTCTGGTCTGAACTCTTCAAGAAACTGGGAGCATCTTCACGGTTTACTACTGCGTATCATCCTCAGTCCGACGGGCAGAGTGAACGGTTGAATTAATGTCTTGAGATGTATCTTCGTTGCTTAACTCACCAACGGCCGAATCACTGGTTTCGATGGCTCTCCATGGCTGAGTGGTGGTACAACACCAGCCACCACTCCACCATTAACATGACTCCATACATGGCCCTCTATGGACGTCAAGCTCCCAACTTTAACCATCACCAGGCAGGAAAATCTTTAAATGAGTGTGTAAACACCTTCCTCCAACAGAGAACTGAGATCCATAAGCTTCTCAAGGCCAACCTGCAAAAAGCGCAAGAAAGAATGAAACTTTATGCGGATAAATGAAGAACTGAACGTGAATTCAATGAGGGTGATGAAGTCTTCTTAAAGCTTCAAGCTTTTAAACAAACCTCTATGAAAGACATAAAGGACATCAAATTCACTCCTCGGTACTTCGGTCCTTATAAAGTCTTGAAGCGAATCGGAGCGGTGGCTTACCGATTACAATTACCAGCTACAACCAAAATCCACGACACATTTCACGTGTCATTGCTAAAAAAGAAGATTGGTTCAGGTGAATTCGCTCAGATTGACCCTCCCACAGCCGTCGACTTTCCTTCTTCGGCTTACCCAACCAAGATCTTGGACAGACGTCTGATTAATCGGAACAACTCGGCTGTCGTTACCGTCCTCGTTCAATTGGAATGGATGCCTCCCGAGGATGCTTCGTGGGTCGATTATGACATGCTTCGCCGGAGCTATCCCCAATTCGTCGTTAAGGACAACGCCGCTCAAGAAAGGGGCAATGTCAAGAAGTGATAATAGACTCAATTGCCCTGTTTCTATTTATTAAGTTATTGACCAGTATGTTGACCAGACAAGTCATGGAACGACAGCGTATTTTTGGATGGAAATATCTGGAGCACATGGGTCACACGTGTAGGGAAAACGTAGTGCAAGTTGCAGTAATTATTTCTTATTTTTAATTTCGTTAATTAGGAAATAGTGGAGGGATATATCCACTACCTTTCTTCTTTGTAAAGGCATCTAATAAATGAAATATTATTTTTCCTTGCTATCTTTCCTTTCCTGCAAATTTTCTGTTTCAATTTAATCTTTAAATTTACAAATTCAAGTGTAATCGTTACATTCACTAACTTTGGTTATACCAGCTCGGGCCAACAGAGGTTTTCAATCGTGTAATTCTATGAAGAGATATAAATAACATATGGTTTCTGTTTCGCATCATCATGGTATCAGATGTTTGAAACTCTAGCTTCAGTTCCAACTCTACACCATCGACGGCGATTTAAGGGCTCCTAATTCAGTCATTTTAATTTGGTCGCATTAAACATAATTTATATGTAAAATCAAAAATGTTTCATTTATGTAATTTGATAGTACAAACTAATGTTTCATATTTTTTTTTTCAACTCCTTACATATCCTCATCTTCGACAATGAACATCCTTGCTATTATGAGGAATAAAACGAAGCTTTTTTTATCTATACAAATAATGAACAAATAATTGAATAAAGAATTATTAAACACTATATATAGGTACTTCTACTTCGTTATCATCGGACCTGCAGATCATTTTCGAATAGAGATAGGAGGAATACTTTGCTCATGTCTGAAGAAGTTATCAGGATCAACTACAGATTTAATTTTAACCAATCTGTCAAAATTATTCTTGAAATAGCGTTTTCCCCATCTGCTTGCTTGTTGGTAGCTTGTAGTACCTTTGAGATTGTTAGTCCCCATTGACAGGTCGACATAATTAACATATGCACTTCTTGGATTCTTGGTGACATAAGGTGTCAAATATTTTGCTAAACTTTTAACCCACTCCATGCGTTCAGCTTCATCTGTATCAGTTTCTGCAAACCTGTTAAACTTGAACAAGGTTCCAGCTCTATACGGAAATGGAAGTGCAGATTCCGAAATTTCATCCATTCTTCCTCCATAAGGTGTAAATTGTAAAGTTGCTTTTAGTGGAGGAAGTTTGTACATCATATCCCACAAACCTTCTAACCCTTCTACAGGAATTGGTACTTGAGTGTAGTCATTATTCGATTTGAATGCAGGTCTAGGTAGAACTGTAATGTTCAGCAAAATTTCAGGAGGGGTGAACAATTCAAAACCTGAGAAGTACACCATCGCCTGGAGCCAGCTTACTTCGAAACAATCATCTCTTACCACACCTAGCTCCGGGAACTGTTTTTGCATCACAGAGAGCATCTTATCAGCGCCACCTAGGTATAAGGCTTCGAATAAGAAGATGACAGTTCTCTTATCCGATCGACGACTGGAATTGCTCACAATACTCTGTCCGTCGGCTTTAATTACTAACTCCTTGGGTAACTTTGTTGCAACAGATTGGTATCGATGAAAAATGGATGTCAGATTTTGTTCCACCGTTCTGTAGACTTTGTAAACAGTCACGGTCTTAGGAACAGGAAGTAATTTTACTTTCCACGATATAACAACTCCAAAGCTTCCACCACCACCTCCTCTAATAGCCCAGAACCAATCTTCACCCATTGATTTCCTATCTAGAATTCTTCCATTTGAATCGATCAAGCGAGCATCAATGACATGATCAGCAGCGAGTCCGTACTTTCGCATCATCATGCCATAACCCCCTCCACTTAAAATCCCCCCAACACCCACATTCCCAAATAAACCAGATGGAAATCCAAGCCTATCACTTGTCTCTCCAATCTTGTAATAAAGTTCGCCGTTTGTTAAACCCGAACCAATCCAGGCAGTATTGGTTTTAGTGTCAACAGTAAACGATTTGAATTTAACAAGATCAAGTATCACGAATGGGAGTGGGGAAACATAAGAAAGACCCTCGAAACTATGACCACCGCTCCGAATTCTCATATCCAAATGATGTTTCTTGGAGCAATAAATCACAGATTGGATATGCGATTCACTCACTGCCCTTATAATGACAAGAGGTTTAGGCGTATCGGGCTTTGCAAAACGCAAATTGTTAATAGAGTATTGCAATGTTTCGGTGAAGTTGGTGCTTTTTCGGGTGTATACAACTTGGGAAATGTCATTCGAGTACCGGTTAAGGCACTGAAGGAAGTTCTGTGAAGGATCTGCAGCTGATGATGTGCATGAAAATGTTAACAAAAGTAGAAGACAAGTAAAAATAGTAGTAGCACTGATCATCTTCATATTTGGTTTTTGGTTTTGTAGTAATGATTTAAATGGTACTGTAGTATTGATTGTGTTTGATATGGATAGAATAATGATGATTGCATGGTATTTATAGGCTTCAGCAGCTACTTAAAATAATTGGTGTACGTAAAGACCGTTGACATCAAGTAATCCTATTATTGAATTCTTGAAAAGGTCCAGCGACTCGTTAAAACCTGCATGGCTGTGAGTTTTCAAACGAAAGCCTTGGCAAATAGGTGTAGTTTTGGATTTTCTTAAGAGCATCTTGGAGGGTGTGTAAAATCATTAGCTAAATTATACTCCCTCCGTCCCAATTTACATGTCTCTTTTCTAAAAAGCACACATATTAAGATAAAGTTAGTTGAATAAATTTTTTCAACTAATACCCTTATTTAATACATTGGAAAATGAGAATAGAGTTAAGTTTAAAAAAGTCAAATTTTTGATACAATAAATGTAGGGATAGTTTTGTAAAACTACACTTAAATTTGCATTGAAAAGAGAAAAGGGACATGTAATTTGGGACAAATTTGTTTTAGAAAAGGGACATGTATTTTGGGACGGAGGAAGGTCTAGTTGACATTTAATAGCACTATTTAGATATTATGTAAAAGTTTGAGCAGGTCAATCATTTTACATGATACCCTCAAGATGCTATTAAAAGAACAAAATTTTATCATTTGGATTGTCTGCCTTCTCTAATCTCTAATCTTAGACGTCCAGAACTTAGAATTAATCTCTAACGATAATTTTTTTTTTATCATTTGGACTAGTATCGATTTCATCCTTTATTGCGATAAATATTTATTCCTCGTCAGTTCTCTTTATTATTAAAGCGGCTGAATGCCTCTATCAAATTTGGTTAGCATCCTTTAATACCTAAAATTATATTTCTCTTAAAATTCCGTTTTGTTTATTAAAAATAGCAATAAATAGAAATCGTGTTATATTCTATGTTGTAATTAATAGCATTTTTTATTAAGTAGAATCATTTTTTAATGATATTATTTTGTGCCAAATTTGATTCTGAAATCCTATCAATCCTATCCCTTTTGTAATTCTATATATGTTGGTTTATTAAAGAAAGTATTAATTTATATTTTTTGAACGTGTTTCCATGCATGGACAATCAAAATTTATATTGTTTGATTGTGTAATTTTTTATACGTTTTTTTATAATTTTACAATGTAGTTTTATCAAATAGATTTATTATTTTCTAATTTTTGATTTTTATATTATTTAATGATATATTGAAGTTGTTATAATTTTTTAATTACATTAGTACAGATAAATAAAGTATAACTATTTTATATCTTATTGGATAAGAGGATAATATTTCACTTAGTAATGAACTAGAAAAAAAATTAAATTATTAGTTACATATAAAAACACAATATATAAATATAAAAAATATAAGCTAAAATAATTATAATATAAATTTAATATCAATTAAAATAAAAAATTAATAATAAATTTACATAAATTATCGGGTCTGTATTTCGCACTGGTTTTCTCAATGAATTAGATATTGCGTTTGAACAGAGGTCAAAAATATATATGTCATTTGTTAGGTGTTGTCACAATAAAAAAATGATAATGAATAAAATTTTGAAATTTAAATTATTTATTTCGGTAAACTATATATGACTATCTATTTTATCTATTATTAAGACTACATCACCGAATGCTTCTGGTACAACCTAAGATATTTAATGTCAAATTTTCAACAACATATATATTATTAATTTAAATATTTAGATAGGTTCCCCCAAAATAAAATCATTTTGTTAAATGTTGAAAATTTATAAAGAATTGTGTCCTTTAAGAACCGTCACTGATCTTTCAAGAAATTAAAAATAAAAAATAATTTTGCTCAAAAAAATTAAAAATTAAAAAAACGGTCATTGACCAAAAACGTTGTAAATCAGTTACCTGCAATTTGATCCGACAGGTGAAAATTAGACTTTGAGCAAGTCTTTATACTCAATTCCAAATTAATAAGACTCAAAATTGGATAAATTATTATGAGTAAGAATGGCATAATTATTATGAAATTGAACAAAAGTGACAAGAATATCACAAAGTGCTGATATTGGTCATAAATACCAGCCTATTACTTATTTGAGAGAGAAGTAATAGATTTTATACATATTACCCATTTTTCATATGGGCTATTACCCATTTGGAAAATGAGTAACCCCTATTACCCATTCTTCAAATGCATAATAGGGGGAAATTTTATGCTAGTTAATCTTTTGTGAAATACGTAATAGAATGGTATTTATGATCACCATAAACGCTTCGTATTATTCTTGTTACTTGATATTTTTGTGATATTTTTGGTCAAAACCCAAACTATGATCACATAACAGGATCATTATATTGTGAACCACTGATCACCTATCTCAAAACTGTAAGACTTGAGCAACTCTTTTCATTACGTGTAGTACATTCCATGTCTGAAGCACGACTTTAACAGCAATATTCTTCCGTTTGGCAATAAAAAAGAAAAGGGCCCGTTAGTGATACAACGTACTGTGTAATATTTCGTGTTCTAAAAATCTGTTGACTCAATCAAGTACTCATATATATAATAAGAAGTTAATTAATTTATTCAAATAAAAAAAAAAGTTAATTAATTTGAATTTGAGCGAGTACTCTAATGTTAGAAACGAATATTGAAATAATCGATCAATTACTTGGATTTCAAAAACGTAAGTGAGTAGAATTGATTTTCGAATTTTAGAATATTGATAATTAATATTAATACACAGAAATCCTACTTGTCATTTATTATTTTTTGCCATATAAATATTGTTTGTTGTAATCATCATTCAAAAAATATGAGAACGGCCAAAAATAACACGTAATATAATTTGAACGTTATTAGGGTTGCATTGAACAATTTTTTTACACGTATTCTCTATGCATGAGGCTAAGAGTACGCGTATAGATTTTAGTAATCCATAGCGTAGCTTAAGTTAAGAGAAATAGTTTATCTATATAAGTTAAGGAAGATAGTCTTTTGTTCTATTTATGTAATTTAAATTACCATATAATCATATTCTAATGAGAATAAATTTTTTGAGATTATCTCAGGAAACTTATCTGAGATGCAAGTGTGTTTTAATATAAAATAGTAAAGCATTTTGATAAATATATTTAATATTCTGTAATTATAATAACATTCTCGTGTATTTATTATATGAAATTTTTTTATAATTTGAAAAAAAATTAGGTGGGATAGTCTCAGAAAAATTAATCATATAAAATAGTAAAGCATTTTGATAAATATATTTAATATTCTGTAATTATAATAACATTCTCGTGTATTTATTATATGAAATTTTTTATAATTTGAAAAAAAATTAGGTGAAATAGTCTCAGAAAAATTAATCGCCATTCTAATTCATTACTTACAAGTTAAGAACTAGTTAAAGGTTAAGAACAAGTGAAGTGTGTATTTTAATTTTATGATGCATGGAAAAGGAAACAGTACTGAAAGCTCCCTTGGTCTGTTTTTCTTTGAAGCCAATAATATATACAATATCCGGTCGAGTGCATTCCGCCGTACAAGTCTTTAAATTTGGACCTGGTCTAGAATCTAACATATTGTTGACCAATCTATCTATTTATTATAAAAAGCTGGATAACCCATTACTCAGGTTTAGTATTCATATTTTGGTTCGAATAAAATTTATAATTTTAATTTGATCCAGTCGATATCCATTTTTAAATTTTATATCCATATTTACGTTTGGAAAAGATCCAAATCCATAATTTGACCCATCTTTCTATTAGTTGTCATTAATGAGTTTCAAAATTTATGATAAGTTGATTTTAAAATTTTGAACTAATTATTATGGTAAGTTCATTAATGCAATCAAATATTTTAACTTAAAATAAGCATATTTAAATTAATTTTGTGATATTGTCAAGATTAAAATATTTATTTGTTTATTTATAATTTAGCTTAACTATTACAGTATTTTATATTTCTAATTATAATTTGTTAATGTGTGTTGAAGCTATCAAATTATGTACTATACATTGTAATAATATTGAAAAATCATTCAATTTAAAATATAAAATAATTAATTTATCATCATTAATATTATAATATATATTTTTTATTAATAATTTAATGTTAAAATAAAAACTATAATATACCTGTGTGCGTAGCACGGGCTATAATCTAGTACTATTAAATAAAATGTACACCAAATTATTTATATTTTTTGTCATTTTATTAATTTTGCTTAAATTATTAATAATTTAAATTATTACTCCCTCCGTGCCATATAAATTTTATAAATATTGCTTGTTGTAACCATCATTCAAAAAATATGAGAACGGCCAAAAATAACACGTAATATAATTTGAACGTTGTGATTTAGGGTTGCATTGAACAATTTTTTTACAAATATTGCAAAAGTACGAGTCATGTTTCAGTATTCTCTATGCATGAGGCTAAGAGTACGCGTATAAGACTTTAGTAATCCATAGCGTAGCTTAAGTTAAGAGAAATAGTTTATCCATATAAGTTAAGGAAGATAGTCTTTTGTTCTATTTATGTAATTTAAATTATCATATTATCATATTCTAATGAAAATAAATTTCCTGAGATTATCTTAGAAAACTTATCTGAGATGCAAGTGTGTTTTAATATAAAATAATAATAGTATTTTTATAAATATATTAATATTCTGTAATAATTACAACAACATTCCCGTGTATTTATATAAAAAAAATTATAATTTAAAAATAAAATTAGGTGAGATAACCTCAAAAAAATTAATCTCCATTCTAATTCATTACTTACAAGTTAAGAACTAGTTAAAGGTTGAGAACAAGTCAAGTGTGAATTTTAATTTTATGATGGAAAAGGAAAACAATACTGAAAGCTCCCTTGGTCTGTTTTTCTTTGAAGCCAATACAAATGTATACATTATCCGGTCGAGTGCATTCCGCCATTCAAGTCTTTAAATTTGGACCTGGTCTAGAATCTAACATATTGTTTTTTTTTTTTTTTGACAACAGAATCTAACATATTGTAATGTTGACCAACACTATTAAATAAAATGAACAACAAATTATTTATATTTTTTGTCATTTTATTAATTTTGATTAAATTATTAAAAGTTTAATTCAATTAGTTTTTATGTACTCGTAGGGTTTCACTTTTATGAATCAATCATATCTATACTATAATATTTATAAGCGAACGGTTTGGTACATTTTTTTGGTACACTCAATAACAACATTTAGATTTTAAGATAAATAAATGAGAACTGTTTGAATGTAATGCTAAAAGAATATTCTTTTTAGAGCATCTCCGACGTAGAGCCCTTAGGTAAAAATTAAGATAAATTACCTTAAATAATAATTATAGAGATTTTGTAAAATTTTGTTCACTCCAATGGGACAAAATTCTTAGGTAAAAATTTAGACAATCACAGTTGGTTGGCTATATTTGTCGAACCTTTAGCAACCAGTAGTAAAACTCCACATCATCAATTACCATATTTAAATAATATATTCTATTTTTAACAACTTAAAATAATAATAACATACCTTTTTTAAAATATAGCCAACCAATATAGTCAATTTCATTGGAGTAAAACATGTTACAGGTTCAGCAAATTTTACATAATCAATATTTAGCCAATCACTTTTACAAAACACCGTTGGAGATGCTCTTATAATATTTAAAATATTCTTATAGATTCCAAGTTCGAATCTCACCAACAACATATCTCTATTAAATATATTTATATAGGCTAGTGATCAAATAGAAACCTCCCTTAAAATAGAAACTAGAAAACAACACTAAATAAATTATATTTCATTTATTCTAATGGCCCCGCCAGGGGCACCTTCACAAAAAATATTTAAAATTATTGGCTCCATCCAGCAAAAAAAAAAAAATATTATTGTTCACGCTGACGTCATTGCCACGTCAGCAGTGAACAATACTTCTTTTTTTTTTTACTGAATGGAGCCTAGAATATTATAAACTTTTTGTATTGGGGTCCCCCTAGTTTGGTCATTAGATTAGCTTTAAATATTAGATTAGGGTTTAGTTTCTAGTTTCTATTTTAATTTGGTTTCTATTTGAGTAAGACCCTATATATATATATATATATATATATATATATATATATATATATATATATATATATATATATATATATATATATATATGAAATTGGTCAGGAGCCACAGTTGGATATAAATTATATCCAACCAACCCATCTTACACCATTAAAATCATAAATCGATGGTCAGATTTTAATTTTTATATGGGCTTACTCTATATAATATAGCGTATTCCGCTACGTAAGCTTTTTTTTTGGAATTCCCATCTTACACTTAAAAGCTTACACTCTATTATAGTTTGTAGTCGAGTACTAGGCTCGTTTCAACTCAAACAGCCCTTGTTGTTTTAAAATATTATTTTGTGAGGTTGTAGAAGTTTATATCCATCCATTTTGAAATCTACAATCAATTGGAGACTATTTTTCTTAATAAATGTTATACTTTATATATAATTGATGTTTTTGGTATTGATCTTGGTGTTGAATATTTAGTTTGATAATTTATAAATTTTTTACTTTGATTTTGATTTTAATTTTTAATTTTTGGTGTTTTTGCTAGTGTTTTTGGTTGATTTTGAGATGGTGGTATTAATTTTAGTGGATTTGATTTGTTTTTTGGTAGTGATTTTCACCCTCTCATCTTTTTCTCTCTTCCAAAATATCCTTCTCTCTCATGTTCTTAATTTTCTTCACACAAACTCGAAAATCAAACTCATATTGCTATGTGATGTCGACCTCAAAATCCAATAGTATATATACTTAAATTATTCCTCTCAACAACCACTATACAACCATATCATCATATATCGATTTCGAGCCAAATGAATTCTGGGCATAAAAATTGTTCTTGTTCGGTTCTTGAGCTTAAACTTGAGTTTGGTGATTTTGATTCTATATTATATGGCGTTTGATCTCGTTTTTAAATGTTTTTGGTATTGATCTTGTTGATTTTTAAGGATTAATCTTGATCTTTATCATGTTGATAGCATTTTTGATGTTATGGGAAAAAACAAACCCCTGTACTTACGCTATATTATATACCGTAAGCATCGAGTTTAAAAAAAAAAAAATTAAGTCAATACATAGCTAGGTATATACACTATATTATAGAGAGGAGTACGCTATATTATAGAGCGGAACACGTGACAGATTTCAGGGCAAAAAAGGAATTAAAAAAATATAGTCTTACGCTACATTATATAGCGTAATACGCTATATTATATAGCATAATCCGCTATATAATAGAGCGTAAGCTTTTTCATCACTTTTCATCCCAGCCGTCCATTTGTTTGGTGGATGGTTATATGTAATAACCCGGATTTTTCAAGAAATGATTTTATTATTATTTCAATAATAAAAATGTTTCCTAAAATGAGGAGGAATTTTTTTTTATTTTATTATTTAATTATTTTCGGTTAAGTGGAACCGGGACCCTTTTTAAAATTTTATGGACCAAGTAGATATCTCGAGTCCATAAATTATTTGGATAAAGATTTAATTTTGGAGTGTGGAATTATTTAGTAAAGATTTTATTATAAATTGCTAAATAATTTAGAGATTTTAAAATCCTTAGAAAATGATTATTTTAATTATTTGAGGATTTATGGAAATTTCTCGATTAAGTTATAATATCGAGAATTTGGGATCTTACTGAAACAATAGTGTTTGTAGTATTTTTATAAAGTCCTGTAAATTGTGAATTATGAATCACAATTATTATTTTTATGAATTGTTTTTATAAATTATTAATATCTGTAAAATGCATATCAATTTAGAAAATTGAGATTTAATTCCAATTCTTTCTCCAAAAGTCTTTAAAAATATTATAGTATTTAATTATGCTAGAAACTTTATTTTTACAAATTAGATTTATTTACTCCAAATATTATTTATAAGTTTGTAGTAATTAAGTGTATTATTTAGCATAGTATTGGGCCAAGCCCATTAGGTTAACAACACACAAAACACAGCATACATACATATAATACACGCATAAACACACACAGCCGCACAAACAAGAAGAGGGGAGAGAAAAGAGATCGGGAAGAAAGAGAGAAAGGGAAAGAAGAGAGATTTGGGGGTTTTGAATTGAAACCTATGCATATATAATTCGTGTGTGTGTGTAATGGTGAGGTCGTGTGTGTGTGTATGTGTGAGGTCGTGTGTGCAGGAGCTGGGTAGCAGGGGAGGGCGGCGTCGGAGTCCGGCGGCTGTAGCGACGGTGATGACTCCGGCGAAGTCGAGTGGTGGTGAGACGTGGTAATAGCAGCAGTAGGCAGCGGGAAAAGAGAGAGAGAGAGAGAGAGAGAGAGAGAGAGAGAGAGAGAGAGAGAGAGAGAGAGGGGGAGAGAGAGATGGTAGAGATTTTCTCTGGTGGCTTGACTTTCGGATCGGAACCGAAAGGTATAAATTTTATTTGATTAATTTATTTATTTTATTTTTTCCGATGTAATTATTTAATTCCTCATTTTAGAGTAATTATGTGAATTCTTATAATTAAAGTAGATTTAAATCTTGATATTATTGTGGTAATTTAATTAGTTTAAAATTTCGAGATTATTGTTTAATTCCGTATTTAATCCGGAGAGCATAATTGTTGATTATAATTATTTGGTTTAATTGTGAGCCGGTTGTATGCTCGGGTTTAATGAGTGCTAATGGTTAATTGTCAATTATTAATTGTCGGATAGTATGTTGAGTTATATGGTTTTATTAAGTTATAAATGCTACGTGCTAAGGGTTATAGGTCAAATAATCGTATTTGCTAAGTGCTTATCTGTTAAATTCTTGGTGGTAAATGATATGTGGTCAAGTGGTTTTGATAAAGGAATTATATAATCGCCTAAGTTGTATAATTGCTTATATACTAAATGGTATTAACCGAGTCGTAGTATTTGATAGCTTTACTAATTATGAACGTGATATGTTATGTGTTTATCTGCGAGGAGTTGTAATGAGATCACAAGTCTTAAATGTCAATATTTACAGACTTGTGTAATTCTCTTCGACTAGTTCCTCGGGCTTACGAATATCAATGATTTATTGTCACAAGTATAATTAATATGCTCAAGTGATATGATCATTGATATAGCGTAAGTAATAGTTAATGCTAGGGGTTGTTCCCTAGGGCTTACGAATATCAATAATTGATTGTCACGTGTATCATTAAAAAGCGTGAGTGATACGATTATTGATGTAGCGTAAGTAGTAGTTAATGCTAATATAAGTTATTATGTGTTTACTGCATGTCGAGGCAGAATTTCTTATGTGCTAGGTGCCGCATGTCTGGGCGGGTACTTTTCTTACTTGTTTACTTTGCTGCAAGTTGAGGCAGCTTTATTTTTTGCAAAAACAGGGTTGAATTGCATTTGAGGGGCTGTGCCCATAGTCCGATAAACGAATACTTCATGCCGAAATTTTCTAAAAACACTACAAGAAAAAGTTGAATAGACATCACACATTAGACATCAGTTACTAATGCCACTGATGTTAAAAGCTTTAATAACATCACCCTAAAATAATGTGATGTCTTTCTAGTTCTAAGACATCGTTTCTATTAAAACTGATGTCTAAAGTTCGACTTAAAAAAATTGAATCCGGGCGGTTTCCAAATATTTCCCCCTTAGTAAAAAATTTCCCTCTTTTATGCCAAATATTCCACCCTTCCAATTATTTCCCCCCTTTCCAAATATTCCCCCCCTTTCCAATTGTTTCCCCCGGTTTTCAACAAACAAAATAATAAAATCAAAAACTAATTAAACTCTCACAAAACTCTCTCGTCTCTCACTCTCACAAAACTCCCCCAACTGAACCCTAGATCTATCCTCTGCAAATTCACGAATCTATTCACACACCTTCACAAATTCACGATCTATTCTCTGCAACATCAAAACCCTAGATCGAAAAGAGGTTAACCAGTTTCAATAACACGGAACCCTAGCTTTTGTGTGGGTGAAAATTGGTCAATTTGTGTTAATTAGGCGAAGCTAAAGCCTAAATTGTGGTATTCTCTCTAATTATTACATGATAATTAGATTGTAAACTCTCTAATTGAGTTTGATGGAAGCCACCGTCCCCTCATTGTTTCGTATGTGTTACTCCTTTATATTCTATTATATCCCCTTAGTTTATCTTTTTATTTGTATTTAGGAACACAATTTAAGCTGATTGATGTCCTGTTATCCCCCGGACAACTCGTATATGTGCAGCTTATGTCTTATCTACAACTATTGAAGATCTTGATGAATTAAAAGCTACTAAGGATAATGTTGATGTGAAGCTTAAGTGGCTTGGTCTCTTTCACAGGAGGAAGCATCACTGTAAGTTTTTAAGCTATCAAAGTTGTTGATTTTGCTTTAAGAAGCTCATGTATTGTATATATTACTACGTTAATGTGCAATTTTCGATTGGTGTTTTGAGGTTTATAAGTTTCTCCTCCTGCTGATTTTAATATAATCTCCCCTGATGTTGATATTACTATATAATCTCAACATTTTAGTGTCTTACGGTTAATTTACACCACCAGAAGGCTGCAGCCTGCAAGTACCCAATAATATGGGTACTATATAAATCATCCAAGGGGTGGCTGGAGCCCATTCCTTTTCCTCTCCTGTTTTTAATCTTACAGGTACAAAGGTTTTTATATAACCCTTGGCTTTTGAGAATCTACATTTAATGTAGTTGCGTATGAAATTACTAATGATACATTGGTCTTTTGTAATACTCCCTCCATTTCAAATTAGTAGTCCACTTTAAAAAACTTACGCATATTAAGAAAGTTAAACATTGATGATTTAATTCCATATGTACCCATATTTATTGCAATGGTTAGAAAAATAATTACATAAAGTCAATGTTGAAAATTAAAACTCAAGGATAATACGGGAAGTTTAAGTAAAAAATTATCTTGAAAGTAGAAGTGAGACGACTATTTTGAAACAATTTTTTTTTTGAAAGTGGACTACTAATTTGAGATGGAGGGAGTACAAATTACAATACCAAGCGAGTGAATATTCAATTATATTCTTATAGATGAGAACATTGCGGCTCTATATGGTATGGTATATGAAAGAGAAGATTCTATAATGGACGGTATCGAAGTTTTCATTTGTGCAAAACCACTTGAGTTTTCTTTATACCTGCAACTTGTCTATGTGTTGACAATCATTATACTAAATATGATGCCAAACGTGTAAACACTTGATCCTGGAAATATGGAAGTAACGAGTATAACACTTGATTGTCAAAAAATAAATCTGTATATAAGTTCTGTGTGTGAAAATCAATAGTAGGAGTATCTGATATACCCTTGTGGTTGCTACATGACTTTCTACTTAAATTCATAGACATCCTTTTTGTGCTCTTCGTTTAATCATGCTGGTACAACCCAAGCAACTAAAATATTCTAATGTGGCTGGTTAATAATGCCTGGATATCATTTGTAGATATGTCAGATTTGGCTGGATCAGATTCCCTTTGTAACTACGAGATATTCACACATCCTTTGCGGTCACTATGTAAACAAGACATCCAGTGGGGCTTATGAATGCAACTTCTGTTGTCGCAGTTATGATTCTGAAGTAGTGCGTACTTTCCATCTTAAGGTAACTCTAGCAGATGAGAGTGCAAAAATTACTGCATGGTGTACGGCCCATGCTGCTACGGAGTTACTCCAGATATCACCAAATGAATTTGACGAGCTACCTGAGGTGCCCCCCCCTCTCTCTCACTCTCTCTCTCTCTCTCTCTCTCTCTATACTATTTATCTGTTGGAGTGTGCAAAGGGGCGTGCATGCAAACCATGTTTGTTGATACCTGTGCAAGATGGTTCGAATATAAATATTTTGCTCAGACTAAGATAGACATACTTATAGCCACGAAGAGAATGTTACTGATTTTTAAATTTTTGTAATTAATATTATAGATAAATCAAGATGAACCTAGAAAACATAGCAAAAACAAACTAAAAGGTTTCCAGTGTGGAGCAAAAGCTGTCATTTTAATGTCCTGATGCAAAATTCAGAGCATATTTTATTACCAACTTCTCTATACTTGATGTTTTCATAATATCCAATGTATCCAGTAGAAACCATGTGGAAATCATTGTAACTTAAAACTAGAAATACAAGCATCACATTTTAGTTATTAGCTCTACTTTTTCATGTTATCCACTTGCCAAATCTTGAGAAGCCATAGTAATAACTACTACTTCAGGAATATATTAATATCAACATGGTAAAATCAGGAATATATTGTTATGAAACTATGGGACGATGAAACCGACATGAAGAAGCTTGAGGAAGCTGTTAAGAGTATCAAGATGGAAGGCTTGCTTTGGGGCGCATGTATGTTTTTGTACCTAGCCTGTACTTGTGAAATAACTAGTTCCAGTGCTGGTGAAGAGCATGCTATATATTTAGATAATAATAGTAATAATAATAATAAGTATGCACATATAGTTGTCATCTATGGTTGGTTTACGATGTTACCTCATGGCATCTGTATTTTTCATATTTGTTATAGCTCATTTTTGAGCTTGGAGTTGGCATAGCTGTCCTTGTTCGATGCTTTGCTAAGAGAAAAGCAACAGAACACCTGATCTCTGAGAGACTTGGAGATGTTTTTACGCGGCCCCTGTTTGCTACTGTAGTGGTATGCTGTTTTCATTGCTTACCTCACCTTTAGATTTCTATTGATCTTTCACGTAGCCATTAATCTGGCCATAGATTTTCATAAATTCTTCAATAAGGTTAGATAACATAAGCAACCTAATTAAAGTATCTCTTCAGGGTATCTCAACATATGATTATGTTGTTGCCATGAGGACCCAAAGTGAACCTCATGGGCCCTCTGTAGACGGTGGAGATCAAGAAAGATGTCAATCTTCACCGGTGAGTTCTGCTATCACTGTCATTAGTGGAAGAAGATCGCATGGAATAGGCTTGCAATACAAAGGTGCCTGGTATACTCCCCCAAGAATCTTTATGGATCAACAGGTATTGTGTCTGCCTCTTTTCTCTCTATGAAAAAATCTTCAGGTGTTATTCCTTTTTTATTATTCATTGCTGGTCCTTTACTTGATTTAATACAATACTTTGCTAAAGTACTTTGCTTTTATAGCATCTCTATGAGCGAAATACCTCCGATGCTACTGGAGTTCATTCCTAATAGAAAACTGTTAAATAAATTTAATACACACAGCTCTTCCTCAAAGAGAAAAAGATGTGATGCAAAGAAGATAATAAATTATTGAGACCTATATATGTGTTGACGATTGAGATTCGTTATTTTTTCTTTGTATGCCTATCTTGAAATATATACTTTTCTTATTCTTAATACTAAAAGCTTATTGCAGAGGAATTTTGTGGAAAGAATGGCTAGTTACTCTCTAGTTTGCTACCTGTGCTTGACGCTTTCTTTATGAATCTGACCATTAGGGACAGAAACTGATCTGCAGGATCGGGTAAAATAAAACAGAACACGAGTAAACAATTTTCTTGTTCACCATAGAATTCAGAGCCTGTGATATCTTCACCATTATTATACTTTTGACCCTTTTGATAAAAAAATTAAAATATTTTGGAAAGTGCCTATTGTGGCAACATTAACCTGTGTTAATTTCTTGTATATTTAACCGGTTATACTTTGATATGACGATTAGCATGACAGAATTTTGTAAAAATTAGAGTATAGATCACTTAATATGATCTATATATTCTTCTGTCCAGTAGCTCTATGTTCTAGTAATTTTTTTGTGCTTCCACACTTGCAAACTTTTTGAAAAATTTAAATGTATTTGGCTTAAAATAAGTGTCGAGTGTCCGACACCGGTACACCGAGGTAAAATGAAGAGTCCGAGTAACATAGGAAACACAAAGTTGATGTTTGTCGCAAAAAGAGTGTTTGCAAGCAATCATGATTATTTTTGCTCGTACAGGATTTCTGTGGGATAGACACTGGATGGTCATCAACTCAAAGGGCAGGGCATGTACTCAAAGAGTAGAACCTAGGCTTGCTTTAGTGGAAGTGGAGCTGTCGAGTGAGGCATTCTCCGTTGGTTGGAAGCCTACCAAGAGCTCTTATCTGGGTAAGTTTTATGTAATAATGTCAACTGGAAACTATGTCAACCGGAAATTCTGTTACTTAAAGATTCTTCCAACCAGAAGCACTTAGATTGGCTATAATATAGATGAAGCAATTGCTTTCGTTGCTTGCATTAAACATATAAATAGCCCAAGTGCATTACATTACATTAATGTGCAGGTTACAAAGGAGTATGATGGTGTAGGATTTGATTTCTTGGTAGCTGTGTATGCATGAAGAGAGAAGGATTGTTGGAGTTTCTTGCTTCTGGCCTAGCTATGGGAACCAATCATGTAGCAGTGTCTTCGTGTTTACATTGTGGATGTTTTCTGTAGTACTATGTAACATGAGATATTCACATATACATATAATTTACATGTATGTACTATAATAAATTTTCTCCATTAATTGTGTGTATAAAGATGTTAAAAGTTTTTATGAATAAAGATCTATTTGTAACCAGATGAAAAATGACATCAATTTTAGTATCTTAGACATAAATGTACATCAATTTTATTATGGCAAAAATGATGTCTAAAACAAAGATATACATCACATTTTTTTTACAATATCTGATGTCTAAGAGAAAAATATAAATTAGTTTTTTTTGTAAAAACTGATGTTTATATTTACATTAGACATCAGTATAGGATGATGTCTAAGAGAACAATATAGATCAGTTTTTTTTTGAAAAAACCGATGTCTATAAGAACATTAGACATCAGTCTAGGGTGATGTCTGAGCTAACTATAGACATCACTTTATCTGCTAAAATTATGATGTCTAATATCCAAATAGACATCTTTTCCAAAGAAAGAAAGTGATGTGTATGTGAAAAATAACTTAGTTCATTATATGTTTTCTAGAATATAAGGCATGCAAGTTGTTTATAAAATTAATTATATCTAACCTATTTTGTAGAACAACTGATGTGTATTGAATGAAATATCGATGTCTATGTTAGCACAGACATCAGTTTCTGACTGATGTCTAGAATAGACATCTCCCACCTAGACATCACATCCAAAATAACATAGACATCGGCCAGAAACTGATGTCTATTGACCCTTTTCTTGTAGTGAAATCCCCTGCATTTAAATTCATTTAACTTATTTAATATCAATGGCCTAGAGGCATGAAGTGGATGTTAATTGTTTGTTAGGTCGAATTCACAATAGTTAATCAAATACTGTATGAGTAACTTAACAAGAACACACTGTTTAATACTTAAAAACTGGTTGGAATTAACAATTCCTCTCTCAGTGATGTAAAATATCACAGAGAGCTGCTTAGGTTACAATCAATGAATTTCTCAATGTTCGATTACCCTTCTAGGGTTAACCTAACTGTATTTATAGAACATACAGCTTCGTACAATCAGTAACTGATTCTCCTATAATCAAGCTATAGAATTGATATCAATCACGATTGCTCCAGTCTTCCAAGTCAACTCAATCTCTTTGACAGCTTTTCAATCTTCAAAGATATTGCTTCCATATTTATCTTGAATCAATCTTCAAACACTGTTGACTCTTCAGACAATACCGCTACAGAGTTTAACAATCTCTGTTGCGCTTCCAGTCAGTGTTTAACTAAACTCTGACTGCTTCCAGCTAAACTCTGTTTTGTCACTATAGCTTCCAAACACTGTTCTCATCAATCATTTCTAACAATCTCCCCCAACTTGTCCATTAGCAAGAATGTACAAGTTTACAGTAAATGATGATGTCAAAACAAATACAAAGTTTTACAGTGTTTAACATACAAATAGAGTTTAAACTTTTACTTAACAAACTTACAACTTTTGTCTACCTAACTTCCTCAAGATCTGGAGCTGTTCTGAGATAATCAATTAACAACCTTCTCTCAGCATGTTCAAGTTCAATCTCCATAGCTTCCTTGATCTCTTTTAAATCTGGATCATTTTCATCAGTTTGAAAAATAGCAGCTCTGAGATCATAGATCTTGTTTCTTCTCATTTCATTTCCCAACCTGATGTACTTCACTTCTTTAGACTTTACATTGAAATCCAGAACAGTAATTCCAAGATCAGTCTTCAGCTTCGAAGTCCCCTTCTCCATCTCTATCAGATTGCCATTCCAATCTCTGTACTTAGGAATATATTTTTCAGCAGACTTTGATCCTGTAACAACTTTAGCTTTCTGCATATACCCCCTTATAGAATTAGCAACAAGCTGTGTTTGACGATTTCTGACTCTGAAGATATGCAAGACATACTGAAGTTCCTCAAATAATTTTAGCTTGATTGCTTCTTCATTCACTCTATACACTGACCCATCTGTCATAAAGTATAACAGAAAGTGAATGTCTAAGCTCCTTTGACGAACTAGCTGAACTGACTCCAACTTGTCTAGATTTTCTTGAGTAATACCAGAACCAAGAGATACAAGTGCAGAGGGATCTCTTGGACTGTTACTAAATCTCAAATCTCTTTTTGAACCTAAGCCAGAAGTATTCCTGCCTGGTGGCTTTCCTGAACATGCAACATTATGTTGATATCCACCAGTCACTCCTGTTTCTTCTTGCACTGGAATCTTTGGCTTTGAAAAACCAGGTAAGAGTTTACTTTGTGTCTGTACAACTTGTGTGGCAACAGAGGTTGTAACAATCATTTTGCCCTTGTTCTCCTCATTCATTAACCCTTTTAACTTCAATTTAGCATCAAGAGAAGACTTTCTGATCAACTTTTCTTTATCTTCTTCTTCTTCTTCTTCTTGAATGCCAGTTAACTTCTCTTTGATTTCAATGCCTTTAAGAACAGGTTTTGTAGTTTTAACCACTTTCTCTATCTTCTTCAACTTATCAGACTTTAAAATCTTCAAATGCTTTTCTTGTAGACTTTTCTCTTCAGCTTTAGCATCTTCTAAAGTAACTCCTTCTGCATTCTCTTCCATAAAAAGCTTAACAGCTAACTCCTCATCAGTCTTTGGATTTGATATTAATTCCAAACTCTTGGTTTTTGAAGTACCTTGAGTTTCAGTGTTTATTCCAACAGACTGTGACTTAAGAGATTTGCCAGATCTCAGAGTTTGCCTTTCAGAGTTTAAAACTTTACTCTTATCACTTGCCCCTCCATCTCCAGCATCATCCTTTTGAGACAGAGTTTGAGAAACTTTGCATTTAGACTTAGCAACTCTCTCCCCCTTTTTGACATCATCAGGAATGAGTATAGATGTGATGAGCTCCAAAGAGTTAGCAATAGAATCAACTTTAGAAAACAGAGCAGTTTGATTTTCTTCAACCTTTCCTAGCCTGGCAAAGAGAGTATCTTGAACTTTAGACAGCTGTGCAGCTTTGATTTTGGACTCTCTTTCCATCTTCATTTCTCTTGACTGAATCTCAGTCTTCAAGGAAGCAATTTCTTGTTTTGTTTCAGCAAAATTTCCATCCAGAGTTTTGAATTGTACCACAGTTGCCTTTAAACAGGATAAAATCTCTGGATTTGAAATTTGCTTTGCAGTCTGCTTAACAAAATCAGCTGCTCTCCCTTTTGGAAAAATACAGTCTTGTTTATACCAATCAGCAACATATTTAGCAAGATGCTCTTCTTCAATTGCATGAGATGGACAAGGCTGATCAAAAGGTGTATGTCAATGACTGCTTTAATCTTTTCCGGGTTGGCTTCAATTCCTCTGGCACTAACCATGTATCCCAGAAACTTCCCACTATTTACTCCAAACGTACACTTGTTCGGATTGATCCTCATGTTGTTTCTTCTGAGCGTTTCAAAACATTCCCTTAGATCTTCGGCATGATCCCTGAAAAGGGATTTAACAATCATATCGTCCACGTAGCACTCCATGTTCCGACCGATCTGGGCTTTGAACATCTTGTTGATCTTCTTTTGAAATGTTGCCCCGGCGTTCTTCAGTCCGAAGGGCATTTTCACGTATGCATAAGTGCCGTTAGGTGTGATGAACGCTGTCTTCGGTATGTCTTCGGTGTTCATGGCGATTTGGTGATATCCTGAGAAGGCGTCCAAAAAACTGAGTATTTGATGCCCTGAGGTTGCATCTATCAGTTGATCAATGTTTGGAAGAGGGTAGTGATCCTTCGGACAGTGCTTATTTAAGTCGGTGTAGTCCACACACATTCGCCATTTGCCGTTGGACTTTTTCACTACAACCACGTTCGCCAACCAATCTGGGTAATCTATCTCTTCAATGAATTTTGCTTCTAGCAATTTTTCGACTTCGGCCTGAATGACCTTCTGTCTTTCCATTGCGAAATTTCTCTTTTTCTGTTTCACGGGCTGGGCTTCGGTTTTGACGTTAAGACAATGTTTGGCTACCGATGGATCCAAACCCGGCATGTCTTCGGGACTCCATGCAAATACATCGTGGAATTCCCTAATGACTTTCATGACTTTCTCCTTTAGTTCTGGCTCCATGTTCTTTCCTATCTGAATCATCTTCCCCGCTTGGCCTACGTACAATTCAACTTCTTCGGTTTTGACAGCCGGTTCGGCTATTGGATTTGACAGGTCGGCTCCAAATTTCTCCAACTCGATATTCAGTAGTTGGTGACTGCCTCCTGGTTCGGCCTCATTTCTTCTCCTTTTCCCGGCTTCGGTCATTTCGACATCTTTTTCCTTCTCTAGGTCTTCCAACATAATGATTCGTGCGGCTTTTTGGTCGCCTCTCATTTCTCCTATCCCGTGTTCGGTTGGAAATTTCAATTTCAAGTGAGGGATAGATGACACAGCTTGGAATAGGGATAAAGCCGGTCTTCCTAGGATCCCATTATACGGGCTGTCGACTCTAACAACGTAAAATTTCGCTTCTTTCATCGTTGTGAATGGTGCTTTTCCTAATAAGACGTTCAGTGTTATAGTTCCTTCGATCGGTACAGGTTGATTACCGAAACCGTATAGCGGTGCTTCATGGCATGGCTCTAGTTGTTCGCCTCCCAAGTTCATTTTGCAATAGGTCCGGTGATACAAGATGTTGACCGAACTCCCTTCATCGACCAGGACTTTCCAGATCTTGTTCTCCCCTATCACTGGATTTATAACGAGCGGGTCTTCATGTGGCCATATCACATCTTCGTAATCGTCCTCCGTAAATGAAATCGGAAGTGGTTGTTTGGCTGTAGTTGATTGGTACAGGTTGTAGATTTGCCTGGCATACCTCTTTCGGGCTGACTTGCTGTCCCGATCCAGTATGGTTCCTCCGGAGATCGTTCGGACCTCGCCTCTGTACTTTTCAGATCCTTCGGCTTCATTGTTTTCTCTGTTTCTCTCTTTCGGTCCTAGTTTGTTTCTCAGATCTTCGACAAACTTGGTTAATTCTCCGTCTTTTATCATTCTCTCAATTAATTTCTTCAAATGGTAACACTCGTCAGTGTTATGACCTTTATCCTGATGATATTCACAATATTTGCTGTCACTTCTTCTATTTTCAGGGGTCTTCAACTTGGGTGGCCTGACAAACCCAGGTTTACCCTTTATCTCATGGAGAATCTTCGAGATAGGTGTGTTTAATGGTGTGAACACAGTACTATCTCTATCTCTTCTTCGTTCGGCACCTTTGTCGGGCCTCGTGTCATTCAACCTGCTCTTGATATCTCCTCGACCCCTTCGGTCATCTTTTCTGTCATCCCTTCGGTCGTCCCTCCTGTCATATCTGTCATTTTTCTTGTTCTCTTTGTACCCCCCAATTGATTCCAATTTTCTTCTGATAGCCTCTCCTCTCACATATATATCATTTAAAGATTTGGGAGGCATATCATAAAGAGAAGACCGAAGCTTCTTGCCTTTAACAGGGTCGAGGCCAGCGGCGAGGAATCCAGCCGCCTTAACTTTGTCCAAGTTGGTGACCATACCGGCTTCCTCTTTGAACCTTGCTAGGTAATCACCCAAATCCTCGTTCGGTCCCTGCCTACAGTGGATCAAAGCTTCTGTATCCTTCTCTCTTCGGCACAAATGTGAGTAGTGCCTCAAGAACTTTTTCTTCACTTGTTCGTACGAGCCTATCGACCTAGGTCTCAACGACCTGTACCACATGGATGCATTCCCCTTTAGGTAGGTCTTGAACATCTTGCAGAGCATCACATCACAGTGCCCCATCCCAGTCATAAGTGATTCATATTTCTCACAGTGGTCTTCGGGGTCACCCTTTCCGTTGAATTCGTTCATCTTCGGGAACTGCCTTCCAGGAGGCGGTCGAAACTGTTCAACGTCCTCGGTCACCACTGGCTCGTGGCTGACTTTTCTCTCTCCGAACATGGCCTTCTCGATCCTTCGGATACGATCGTCCGTATGGGGGCCCTCCTCCTCCGAGTCGGAGGAATAAACTACCTTTGACCGGGTTCTCCTCGAGTATGATTCAGAGTCCCCTGACTCATCTTCATCATTTCTAGTTCTTGGCCTCTTATCTCTTTGGTCGTCCGCCCCCGTGTCTTCGGCTTCTAGAGCTTCGCGGAGGGTCCTTTCCTGTAGCTCGATCTCCTCCCTTCGGAGCTTTAGGACCTCTAGCCTCAAACGATCGGCCTCCATTCTTTTTGCTATCCGTTCGGTTTCTTTGTTCTTATCCGTCACCTTATGCTTCCCCTTCGCCTTTTGTTGCTCTCTCCATTTCGTAAGCATTTCTTGTTGTTCCTCAGGAGTTGGCATATCTCCTTCTTCATCAAAATTTAGCAGTCTTGGGGGAATGAGAGGGGTTGTTCTTGGCATCACAGGAGGAACGGAGCGACTGTTTCCAGCCACGGTGCTATTATCATTGATGGGCGTTTCTTCGATCGTCATAGTCTCTTGGTAGATCTTAACACGAATGTATCTCTACGTTCCCACAGACGGCGCCAAATGTTACGACCGGTTTTCTCCCAGGCTTCGTTCGGTAGGACCTGCAGAAAGAGAATGCGAGGGTGGAGCCCCCCGATTCACCTCCAGTGTGAGAATAAGTTAGTCGGTTTTTTGTAAGGTAATTTGAACGTAGAGAATTTGTGTTGTTGTGTGTGTAGTTATGAGTTTTATGAACAATCTTACCTCCTTTTATTCTTATTCTCCTTGCCGTTTGTTGAGATGCAGATCTGCTTTCCAGAATATCAAATATTCTTTTGGATCATGGACCATGTGACCGTTTAAAGGTAAAAAAACCTTTTATCATGGCCACGGTCGGCCACTGACAAAGTGACAATCATGTGACTGTAATGGAAAACAGGTTGTTCATTCCTTGGGCTTAATGTTGGGCTAGTGGTTCGGCCCATTAAGAGATTGGACCTCTAACAAACATATTTATAATTTTTTTGAATTTTAAAAATTAATATTTTATGTTGTTCTCTCGTTCTCTTTTTAAGCATGTTCTCTCTAGAGCCTTACTCATATATATATATATATATATATATATATATATATAGGCCTTTGCTCCATAAAGAACACTCTTATATAACAAACAATAAAGAACACTATAAAATCATTTATTCCAATAGATCCATTGGCCCCGCCAGGGGCACCCAATACAAAAAGTTCTTATTTTTTTAGGCTCTATCCATCCAGCAAAAAAAAAAATCTTGAAAATTTTACTGTTCATGATGACGTCACTGATGACGTCATCGATGAACAGTAAATTTTCAAATTTATTTTTTTTTTTTTGCTGGATGGATAGAGCCTAAAAAAATAAGAACTTTTTTTATTGGGTGGCCCCGCCAGGGGCAATGGATCTATTAGATATGAGGTGTTCTTTGTTGTTTGTTATATAAGGTGTTTGCTATGGAGTCCAACCCTATATATATATATATATATGTAAAGTTAAGTTCTATGAAGACCAACATTTGAGTGGAGACCGTGGAGACCATATACATTATGTACTCAAAACATTGCAAAACATATATATTTGCAAAGAATGTTCAATGAACATTATTATTTCATTCAAAATCTTAAAAATCATATATGATTTCCAAGTAGAACATGTTTTGGAGAACAATACATTCTGCAATATTTTGTTTGCAGAACATACATGATTTTCAATATTTTGAATGAAATTTGCATGTAAAACATATATAATTTTCAAGATTATCAATGAAATAAATGATACAGTGATTTTCATAGAACATGATTTTCAATGAATAAGTTTTTACAATATTTTGATTGATATTGGTCTCCGATCTCCACTAAAAATATTGGTCTCCATAGAACTTAACTATATATATACATATATATATATATATATAATTTTATAAACTACTCTCAAAAGTTTAAGATTCAGTTTCCGTCAACAACATATTATTAATTAAAATATCATCGTTAAAAATACTATCAAACATATAATATAATATTTTATTATCTTCTATAATTTATTTTACTACTAATTAAAAAATATATATATGAAAATATGGGTAATAAAACAAAAAATATTATAATAAACATCCGTGCATCACACGAGTAATAAGCTATATAGTAAAAAATTACACAAAATCTGGAAAACAATTACAATATAGAAAATTTTGTATAAAAATTGGAAAAAGATCTACATGATTAGATAAATTTCACTTTTTCTAAATAAAAGTTTAAAAAAATAATTTTTATGTAATATTTATATATCTACGTATGTATTTTAAGATAACAATTCAAAATAAATATTTACGATAATATTTGTATGCATGAGATTTATAAAGTTAAAAAATTATTTTAATAATAAAAATATATATATACAACTTAAAACTTTAACAATAAAATATAAATAAAAAATTTACAAGCAACCGTGCATCGCACGAGTTATAGGCTAGTATTTTATTATTTGGCGGACTCGCCCTAACCATTATTAAATGGTCTCATAAATCTTATGTAACCATTGTTGTAAATAGCTTTAATGGGTACTATTACGATTTATGACGCGGTTAAATTTTAACCAAGCAAACTGAACAGATACTTAACCAGTTAATATGGATTACTTGGTCACAAAAAGCTGATTTCGCAGAGGACCATCTTGAACTAAGCCCGATCGATGAATATTCATTCTACTTGTCTTTGGGACTTCTTACTTACTATGATTTTCAAAATGTAAGATATTTTAATGTTCAGATGTCAAATTGATAGAATATCATTGAATTGATAAAATTATTGTAATTGCACTTGACTGATATTACGAGAAGTAATGGCAAAATAATCATCTCTACCAATTTGGATGAGACTTAAAGTTTTGATTTTAGATATTAAAATCTTAATAACTTTAAAAGTCCTAAAGGATACATGTCACACGTTGGTGATAGGTGATAGCTAAAATGGATATGTATGATGTATATCATGTATGTATCTAAGTAGAGATGAATAAGGATCTTTCAAGAATGACTGAAAGTCTGTTGTACATTTTAAAATTGTACAAAATCAGACAAAGGCTATATATAAATTGAGTAAATGGACAAGTCAAATAGAAGTTGGTCTCTGGAATGTGACTGCAATGAGACTAAGATTTTTGAGATATACTCATGAGCTTGAGCTGCATTGCAAACGATATCTAATTGTACTATGTGGAAATAGTATGGATGTTGGATGTTCAACTTTAAGATAAAAGTCATTAGTGAATATATAGTTCACATTAATGAAAGCAGTCGTGTCCCGAAAATCCTAAAAGACGATTACACGTAGCTTGATTCATGGTGGAATACGAGTCTATTGCCTAATATATATGCCTGTAAAGGCTGATATGGTAGTCACTTCGTAAAGGATAATCCAAAATAACAAGAAAGTGTTTCTTTAATATGCATTTATTGTGTAAATAATTTGTGAATTGGGAGATCACATAGTTCTATGTGCGATGGTATGTCTCACCTCTATGACGAGGATATAATACCATTAAACAACTACTCTCAACGAAAAATATCAAGATTGACTCGTAAAGTAAAGTCAATGATAATGTTATGGATCCACTAACTAGAAGGTTAAACTGAGATAATCTAGTTAAGTCAAGAGAATCTGGTTATACCGAGAGTTAGTTGTAAATCATCGAGAAGAATGCGCCTTAATCATATTGTTTAACGACGTCATGGTGGACAACCAAACTTACTAACTGGAGATCCCAAGAACTTGGTTCAATAGACCAACTAAATCATGATGACCAAATCACTGTGGGGGTAACCCCTGACCTATTCTGACGATGAGGAAACAGTGAGACCCGTAAGGTACGAGGTTAAACTCTATGCTTTTAATGATCTTTGATGAATACATGGAATTCAAGTTTGAATGTATGAAATTCGGCGGAGTAATCGTGGGTTACTCTATAAGATAAAGATCACCTGTGTGAGAGAAAAGTGGGATCGCTTCAAAGGAGAATTGCGAGGTACAATTCTTCAGAGACTCCTGCAGAACCGGGATGATGTCCCATGGCTAAAATGGACATAATCAGGAGAACTAAATGTGTTGGGAAGGGTATAGTGATAAGTATACCATTGTTTACACAAACGATCGAACAGTTCGAGTACATCGCGTCATACTGTCTCCCAATAAAGTCCGTATACTTACTCGAGCAAGGGTTCATGGAGAATTCTCTACCTATCGTATCCTATTTCTGACCGTAAAAAATATCACTAAGTCAAGCTCCGTGTCTGTCAGTTTGTATGGTGTGTGCTACTGGACCATCAATCTCATTTGTGGGGGATTGTTGAAAAAACTTAGTATTTTAGACTAATATGTGGATCATTTTGAAACTCAATTTGAGTTATAAACACTATGTGTTAGTGTTATGTATTGGTTGGATTATATTCTACTCTCCGAGAGGATTCCAATGCATATTTACACACTGAAAAAGGATAAAGGGTGAATGAGAAATGTTGTTCCAAATTAAGACCCTTTAAAGTGGTATTTAAAATTGTACCACATCGAGAGTTGTACAAACCTATTCCTTGAGTATTATAAATACTTTCTCCAACATCGAAAAGAATTAATAAGTCCTTTCAAGTCTCCTTTTATAAATAGAGTTTTAGGACATCGGTTTTATTAAGTTGTGAAAATTATAGATGCCTCCATAATTTCATGATCTTCAGTTTTAAATTTTAAAAATATTCCGGTGTTAATTTCGGGTTTGATTCATGTTCGTTGAGAGTATGGTCAATTTATCGGCGATACTGTATCTCATTTTATCATGGGAAGCGGGTCATTTTATCCTGGACGACTCGAGATTAAATCCAATCTTTATTTGTTCTCAAACCCTTGCCCTTTGACATTAATTAATTCTGTAAATATATGTTTATATGCTTCTTTACTTGAATTAAATATTTCTTATAACTTACAATTATATATATATATATATATATATATATATATATATATATATATATATATATCGTATAACATTGAAAACATCATCTCCCATTACCCAATTAATGATTATAAAATGATCTTAGTGATAAGTTCTGGTGACCTTGACCAACAATGAGTTTACTGCTGAATCAGTAACAACTAAAAATCAGTAACGGAAGATTGGGTTAAATAACCACGAAGTATTGCTCGGTACAAGAATCTAGGCCATTTACGACGGTTTTTTCGTCGTAAATGGGATCAATTATGACGGAATATTTCCGTCGCTTTTTGCTCGAGTAGATAGTTCAGATTTTCGTCACAAATTATATTTGTTATAAACTTATACGGAGAGTAACTTATAATAATAAGTATGTATATATATTACAAATAATTTTATATATTAAAAATAATTATATATATATATATATTCGGGTCAGTTTCGGGTTACCCAAACCCAACCCAATTTTTTCGGGTCAAGTTAGGATCAACCCGAAACCGACCCAAACTCGAAAAATATAAACCCGAAAATGACCCATGCGGGTTGGGTTCGTGTCTCGGGTCCAAAATTATCAGCCCTAAGTCCCTCATTCCACAATAAATTTTAAAGCAACTTAGGACGGAAATATTCGTCGTTTTTGTTTCTTACGACGGAAAAAACCATCGTAACTTAACTAACTTACGACGAATATTTCATCGTAAGATATTGAATGGGACCCGCTTGCTGACCAAACCAAATTACAAAAATAAAATAAAAAATGATAAATGCTATACTACATTATGACGGAATATGAATGATGAACATTCGTCGTAAGTTTGGTTTTCCAGAAAATCACAATTTGCTATATTTTTTTCAATTTCCAGCCACTTTTGGCTTCTAAAATTAAATCCTAAACCTGCCTAATCATGTGTGGCACAATCCAGCACTCTAATTTTAATATGCAATCAACCACGAAACTAAACAAACCAAACAATATTCGCCCAAATAAAGTTTAAACCATCCTGCACAAACTTTTATTGTCTTACAAAATATTCACAATCGCATCTAAATTCAGAAACATTAAATTCAACCACTAATTGATGGAACACATCAGAAACACCCCATACAATTCCTTCTTTGATCTGCTGATACAGACAGACCTCCAGACATATTAGAATTGGACATTGATGTTTTCCCTTGTATATTATTAGCAGAGAGATTTCTCATTTTGAGTTCATCCATCAGCTCCTTTTGTCTTCTATAAACGCGATGCAGTTCATTGACCTGTAAAATGAACACACATTTCAGATACGCATAATCAGTCAATCTGCAAAATACGTGCTCTGACAAAAATAACTACTTGCTAAAATTGATCCATCTTTTCTAGGCCAAGAAAAATGCCAACAACAATTTTGAAAACTTGTAAGAAGGTCATCTGATGGTTAAATAACAATCAACAGTGCAATCTTAAAAACAAACAGAATTAAAGTGAAAAGATAGATACATAAAAGAACTTCAAAATCTTAAAAAGATGAAATCTTTACTAGCTTTGGTTGAAGAACAAACAGATTGAAAGACACTTTACACTTTAACAGATCCATCCATCAAAATTAAAACCATCAAAAGCAGAAAAACATAATTTGTGCATTTACAAAATTATACACACAGACCATCAGATACACAGATACAATCATATTTTCACACAACAAACACCAAATCATACCCAACAAAAAACAGGGAGGTAGCTTTGAATGAGCGGTTTAACAATCCGAAGGGGATTGCATCAATATTACAAGACACACATATTCAAATTAAAAATCATAGAGGCATGTAAAGAGATTTACAATTGATCTTGTCTTCCTGCGAAGCATTTAGATGAAAAACATTGAGTGATCTAACAAAGTCACCAAAATCAATGACCCCTTTTTGTTTGACATCAAAGAGCTCAAAGATCTGCAAGAACATATACCAAGAAAAACATAGATATGTAAATACTATTATCTTAATAAAATCCTATCAGCATTAGTTTAAGTATAGGAGCATAGCTCATTCTTATTGTTAGAAATGATTGATGAGAACAGTGTTTGGAAGCTAAAGTAACAAAACAGAGTTTAGCTGGAAGCTGTCAGAGTTTAGTTAAACACTGACTGGAAGCGCAACAGAGGTTGTTAAACTCTGTAGCGGAAGCGTCTGAGAGTCAACAGTATTTGAAGATTGATTTAAGATAAATATGGAAGCAATGTCTTTGAAGATTGGAAAGCTGTCAAAGGGATTGAGTTGACTTAGAAGACGTGTAGCAATCGTGATTGATATCAATTGAATAGCTTAATTATAGGAGAATCAATTACTGATTGTACGAAGCTGTATGTTTATAAATACAGTTAGGTTAACCCTAGAAGGGTAATCGAACATAGAGATTATCATTGATTGTAACCTAAGCAGCTCTCTGTGATATTTTACATCACTGAGAGAGGAATTATTAATTCCAAACATTTTTAAGTGTTAAAAACGTGTGTTCTTGTTAATTACTCATACAGTACTTGATTATATATTGTGTATTCGACCTAACAAGTGGTATCAGAGCCAATCTGTTACTTTATTACAGTTAAAGATCCAAAACACAATAGTAATCAATGGCAGAGATTCCTCCTCCATCAGGCTCTGAGAAAGCACCTACTACTGTTAGTAGGTATGAAACAATTAGGGTTCCAATACTCAAGCCATCAGAATATGCAATCTGGAAGGTAAAGATGACCATGTTTCTGGAAGCCACAGATCCAGAATATCTTGATAGAATTTATGAAGGTCCTCATAAACCTACAAAGTTAACTACTGCTGCTGCAGGTGAGGAATCAAAGGTGATTCCTAAGGAAAAGAAAGATCTAACTGCTAAGAATCTTTCATCTATTGCTAAGGATGCCAAAGTAAGGCACTTACTTTACAGTGCTCTTGACAATGTTATGTCTAATAAAGTGATTAATTGCACAACTGCAAAGGAAATATGGGATGCACTTGAGGTTAGGTGTCAAGGAACTACTGCAATCAAGAAAAATAGAAGAAACATACTCACTCAGGAGTATGAGCATTTTGAGGCAAAGTCTGAAGAAACCATGACAGAAACATTTGATAGATTCTGTAAACTGCTCAATGATTTGTCATTGGTTAACAAAGAGTATGATTTAGAAGATTCAAATCTCAAGTTTCTTCTCTCTCTACCTGAAAAGTGGGATGTGAAAACAACCACTATAAGAGATAACTATGATCTTGCTGAAACAGAGATTGATGAAATCTATGGACTGCTCAAAACCTATGAATTAGAATTGGAACAGAGAAACAAAAGATCAAGTAGGAAGACAAAGTCTGTTGCTCTTAAGGTTGAGAAGAAACCATTAAAGAAGGAAGCATCAAGGAAGAAAGCTAAGGGAAAAGCTTTAGTCATAAAGTCTGATAGTGAGTCATCAAACTCTGATGATGACACAAACAATGATGCATCATCTGACTCTGAGGATGATGAAGAAGAGTTGAAGCAGATGGTTGTCTGGATGGTAAAGACTTTTAAGAAGATGGGTTTCAGGAACTTTAAGAAGGGAAACAGATTTTCTAAGAAAGATTCAAACTCTGACAGGAAGAGTTTCAGAAAGTCTGATAGAAGGGATACCAAATCAGGAAAGAGAGACAAGTCTGAGATTCAATGCTACAAGTGTAAGGAGATGGGTCACTATGCTCCTGAGTGCAAGAAGGGTAAAACTGAAAAGGCACTTTACATAAAAGGCAGAGATTGGGCAGATACTTCAGATTCTGATGAGAAAGTCAACTATGCTCTCATGGCTACTACTCAAAATGAAGATGCTGATCTAAAGGTACCCCCAAACTACCTATGCCTATAATACTGATAATATAACTGAATTGAGAATTTATCTTAAAGCATTGCATATCAGTTATAGAGATCAGACTTTAGAGAATGAGAGAATCAAATATGAGAGTTCTCAACTTAAAGAGAGAAATAAATTTGTTGAAGAACAACTTGTTAATTTGCAACAAATTCAGAAAGAAAGAGATGATGCTGTTTATTTAGAACAGAAATTGCTTAGTAAGTATAGGCAATTAGAATCTGAATTAGAAAAGGCAAATAACACTATTAAGATTTGGACAGATTCTGGAAAAGACACACATGAAATGTTTCAGTCAGATACAGTAGGTCTTGGTTACTCTGAGGGAGATGAACTTAGATTTGAAAATTTGGTAAAAGTTAGACCACATCGTCCATCTGAAGGTAATGTTATGGGAACAGGTGGACCTAAGACTGAAGCTGAAAAAAAAGCTGTTAAAGAATCATATGCTAAGACTTTTGTTAAAGAGGTTAACATTGGTTTAATGACAGATAAACAACTTAAACATAAGTTAAAGGAGTTAAAATCTGTTAAGAAACAGAAAGTGTCTAGAAAGAACAGAAATGGTAAGGTAGGCATTTCACAAGATAAATATCCAATGCTTGCTACCTTAGCTCCAAGAAAAACATGCTTTAATTGTGGTAGCACTAATCATCTTGCTAGTTTCTGCAGTAAGAATAAGAACATTAACTCTTTGCCCTCTAAAACTGCAGTAAAGAATGATTATGTGAGAACTAGACCACAGACTTTATGCAAACACTGTGGAAGTACTTGGCATTCTATTTATACTTGCAGAGACTATCATGCTATTTACTATAATTACTATGAACCCAAGCCAAATTTGAAATGGGTTAAAGTAAACTCTGCAAATGTAAACTCTAAAAAAGTTAGCTTAAACTCTGAAAATGTGAATTCCGCTGCAAAAGCTAACAGAATTAAGAAAGCCAAAGGATCCAAGCAAGTCTGGATCCTTAAAACTAATAATCAGTGATTGTTTGTGATTGTAGGGCATAAGGGAAAGTACCCTAGTCGTGGACAGTGGATGTTCAGGACACATGACTGGAAATAAAGCCCTGCTATCAGAGTATGTGGAGAAGGCTGGCCCAAAAGTTTCCTATGGAGATGGCAACATAGGACATACTCTGGGATATGGCAATATTAATCTTGGGAGTGTCATCATCACAAATGTAGCTCTGGTTCCAGGACTCAAGCATGATCTGCTATCTGTGAGTCAAATCTGTGACAGAGGATATCATGTAGATTTTCAGCCTGAATATTGTCAAGTCATCAGTAAATCTACAAGGAAAGTTGCTTTAGTTAGAAACAGACACAATAACATCTATGAAATAAAATTGTCAACAAACTCTGATGGCAAAGCAGTGTGTCTGTCAACAAGAATGTCCAGTGAAGAGAGTTGGAAGTGGCACAAGAAACTCTCTCATTTGAACCTGAACAACATCAATGAGCTAATAAAGAATGATCTTATAAGAGGACTACCAAAGTCTTTGTTGAATGCCGAAGGCCTGTGTGATTCTTGTCAAAAGGCCAAACAGAGAAAAGCCTCTTTCAAAAGCAAATCTGAGTCTTCAATTGTTGATCCTTATCATCTCCTACATGTTGATCTTTTTGGACCAATGAATGTTATGTCTCTTGGAAAGAAGAAATATGCTCTAGTCATTGTTGATGAATATACCAGATACACATGGGTATATTTTCTTGCAAATAAGGATGAAACTGCATTAACACTGGTAGAACATATAATACAACTGGACAAAGGGTCAGAGAATCAAGTGAAGATTATCAGAAGTGACAATGGAACTGAATTCAGGAATTCAACAATGGAAGAATTTTGCAAGAGTAAAGGAATCAAACAAGAGTTTTCTGCACCTGGCACTCCACAACAAAATGGTGTAGTTGAGAGGAAGAACAGAACCTTGATAGAAGCTGCCAGAACCATGCTAGATGAAGCAAAGTTGCCAACATATTTCTGGGCAGAAGCAGTTCAAACTGCTTGTTTTACTCAAAATGCAACACTGATCAATAAGCATGGAAAAACACCATATGAAATGGTGAAAAAGAAGAAGCCAAATCTAAAATATTTTCATATTTTTGGATGCAAGTGCTTTGTGTTGAAGACTCATCCTGAACAATTGACCAAATTTGACCTAAAGGCAGATGAAGGAATTTTTGTTGGCTATCCACTGTCAACTAAGGCATTCAGAGTTTATAATCTGAGAACCAAAGTGATCATGGAATCAATTCATGTGTCATTTGATGACAAGAAAATAACTAGACTTGAAGATGTTAATGAACATGATCAACTGCACTTTGAAAATGAAGATTTATTCTCTGATAAAGTAAACTCTGATGAGACTGATCTGACAAACTCTGTTGAGCTAAACTCTGAACCTCTACTGGTAAATACTGAAGAGACTCTTCAATCAGAAATAAGGGAAGAACCAGTTGAGGGGGAGCATGGAGAATCACATCAAAGTGATAATTCAAATTTTGATAGTGACTCAGTTGATAATTCTGAATCAAACTCTGATGACTCAAACTCTGGTAGTTCAAAATCTGATAGTTCAAATTCTGAGCAGTCACATTCAGGGGGAGCATCAGAGAATGAAGAAAGGCACCAAGAAAATCAGGAGAGCATGGATCAAGGGGGAGAATCACATAATGACAGAAGCAATCTGCCTTCTGCAAGAAAATGGACTAAGTCACACACACCTGATTTGATTATTGGTGATCCAGATGCAAGAGTAAGGACAAGAAGTGCAACAACAAATGAATGTCTGTTTCATGCATTCTTGTCACAAACTGAGCCAAAGAAAGTAGAAGAAGCTCTTAAAGATGCTGATTGGATAACAGCAATGCAAGAAGAGCTAAATGAATTTGAGAGAAATGAAGTGTGGACCCTTGTACCAAGGCCCAATAACAGATCCATTGTTGGTACTAAATGGGTTTTCAGAAATAAAACTGATAGTGAGGGTGTTATCACAAGGAACAAAGCAAGACTGGTAGCAAAAGGCTATTCACAGCAGGAAGGAATAGACTATGATGAAACATTTGCTCCAGTTGCAAGATTGGAGGTAATCAGAATCTTTCTAGCATATGCCTCTCATAAGAAATTCAAAGTGTTTCAGATGGATGTGAAAAGTGCATTTTTAAATGGAAAACTTGAAGAAGAAGTGTTTGTAGAATAACCACCAGGTTTTGAAGATCCAAAATATCCAGACCATGTCTACAGGTCAGACAAGGCACTCTATGGACTTAAGCAGGCACCAAGGGCATGGTATGAAACTCTTGCTAAATTTCTACTAGAAAGTGGGTTTCACAGAGGTACTATTGACAAAACTCTGTTTTACTTTCAAGCTGGTAGTGACTTGCTCTTAGTTCAGATATATGTTGATGACATTATTTTTGGATCTACTAATGATAAACTCTACAAGAAGTTTGCCAAGCTCATGCAGTCAAGGTATCAAATGAGTATGATGGGAGAGCTTAGTTATTTTCTAGGTCTACAGGTGAAGCAAATAGATGATGGAATCTTTATTAACCAAGCAAAATATACCAGAAATCTTCTCAAGAAATTTGGCATGCTTGACTGCTCATCTGCAACAACTCCCATGGGAACTGCAACTAAATTGGACAAAGATACAGGGTCATCAGTAGATATGACAAGCTACAGAGGAATGATTGGCTCTCTACTCTATTTAACAGCTAGTAGACCTGATATCATGTATGCCACTTGTCTGTGTGCAAGGTTTCGGGCAGATCCAAGAGAACCACATTTAACAGCTGTAAAGAGGATTTTTAAGTATCTCAAGGGCACTATAACTTTAGGGCTGTGGTATCCAAGAGAATCAGAATTCAAACTACTTGGCTACTCTGATGCAGACTTTGCAGGCTGTAAGATTGACAGAAAAAGCACCAGTGGAAGTTGTCAATTTCTGGGTGATAGACTTGTTTCCTGGTACAGCAAGAAACAGAAATCAATATCTACATCTACAGCTGAAGCAGAGTATATTGCTGCTGGTAGCTGCTGTGTACAGATTCTATGGATGAAGAATGAACTGCTGGATTATGGATTGAGGTATACCAAGATACCTATTTTCTGTGATAATCAAAGTGCTATTGCAATGACAGGTAATCCAGTACAACACTCAATGACAAAGCACATCAGCATAAGGTATCACTTTATCAGAGAGCATGTAGAGGAAGGCAACATTGAGCTTCACTTTGTGTCTACTGAACAACAACTTGCAGATGTCTTCACCAAGCCATTGAGTGAAGCTACATTTACAAGACTGGTCAATGAACTAGGAATGGTCTCTAGTTTTGACTAGAGATGTTGGTTAGACTCAAAATCTTACTTTTGTAATATATTGCTCATGTTTCTGTGAATTGTTGAGTGCTATGTGAACCTTAGTGTTACCCTCTGTTATGCATGCTTATGTTTAAACATTATTAAACTCTGTCAGCATGTCTATCTGCTAAACACTGTTAACATGTTGAATACACTCTGTGAATTCAGGATTGATTATTGTCTGAATGAAAACACCAATGAAGAAAAATGTATGAAGCATGATTCTCAGTAATTAAATCATGATTTTTTCTGAGTCACTGTGATCTAATCAGATTTTGTGCAGTAAATCAACACAGCATGATACTGTTTCATATTTATAGCATCTCTTAGTTTATTCAGTCCTAAACTCTGAGTCTATGAATATTGTGTGCATTGCCTCTCATAAATAATTTCTGATATTGATGAACTCTAAACTCTGATAAGTGACATTCTGTTCCCAAAGTAATTCATGGTTCTTGATGATTCCTTGTTTGTACTTGTAAAAATTATAAAACTTGAGATGTGTCATTGTTTAGTTTGGTGAGTTCAAATTCATGTCTGCACCCTGTGAGATTTTGAGCCAAGTCAGTGATTGATACATTTTCTATCAATCAGTTTTTATTGTTGTGTGATGTTCATCAGTAAGTATGTTTCTCTAGAACTTGTATTAAACCATTTTGAGACTACATGATATGTGTGTGTGCATGAAAATGATAAAGGCACTAGGATTTACCATCTTTCTTCAAACACTGTTCAAAACTCTTTTGAACACTGTTCAAACACTGTTCATAAAATTCCACCCTTAGTAAACCCCTTTGAGCCTAATTAACTGCTCATTTTTCTTAAACTCTGTAGTATTAAGAGCAGTTATATTCTTTTGAAAAATCAAATGCAAGCAGGTGAGTGTTTCTCAAGAAAAGAAAAGTTTACTCAGTATATATATTAAAAAAAAAAGTATATATACTGATCATCTTGTACAAATATGTACTAATAGTGTGACTGAACACTTTTGTCTGTTAAATTGTTCAGTTCGAAATTCACTCATGTTAAAAACATCTCTTCTCACCTGTTTGATTTTACTGCATTACAACCCTGAATAAAGTCCTTTTGATTTGTGCATATATGTAATCGAAGTAGTGTAGATCTGGTGGAAATTCAAGCATATGGTAGTATCTGCTTTTACTGATTGAATGCGAGTGTAAACACTTCACCTAAACACTTGTGTGCTTTGAGAGTTTGTGAGTATATCGAATTCATGACATGTTACTCACTGAATGATGCTTTGATTTCTATCTCTTGATCTTTTTGTCTCCAAAGACTGTGTGCTTACTTGGATAATCATGGACATCAAAGGGAATAGAAGTATTCAGATCTCTGTATTACAGTAACTACAGAGTTTAGCATTCATCAAACAATCAGTGTTTACCATCAGAGTTTGTGCATTCAGTGTTTATTGATTTTTGTTATGGATTTTATGAAATATTAGATGCTCTAAAAATTGATTTTAGTAAACTCTGCTTCACACACAATTATATTCACAACTGTGCAATTTTTGAAAGGGTTTCGGTGATAAAGTTGGAAAATTGACAAACACTGTTGAGTTGTGTTCAGTACTCTAAGGTAAAGTTTCATTGAGATAATTTGACAATTTTGGAGTAATTGGGGTATTTGACAACTGTTAATTAGTGTAAATATGTCAAAGTGTCGTGGTTATAGGAATGACAGCGGTAATAATTGATGTTTAACTGGAGTATCATTAAGTGATCCACTGGATGTTTGACACGTGTCCCACTCTCACATTACTCTAGAATCAGTTGCGTGCTTACGATACATAAACGATTGAGTTTTTTTTACTACTCTAATCATTTTTGTTCTCTCACTACACATCGATTCACATTCACCCACTCACAGTTACTTTGCATACACAATTACTTTCAAAACTCTGATTCACTCTCTTTCACATTTTGATAAACACTTATCATACACATCCTTTCTCTGACTATTTTCGTATCATATCTCACTAATGGCAACCAAAGCTTTTGATGCTGCAGGGTTAGTTTTTCTTCCTAACAATTATGCAGCCCCGTTGGACAATGCAAACACTCCTGAGGCGTTTCATTTGTTTCAAAATTTCTTGAGAGATTCAGAAATTGGGAAGGCTTTAACTGCACCACCAAAACTCTCTGCTTTGCAAATTGCGACTTTTTGGACAAACTCTGTGTATGATGATGGAGGAGAGTCTGGCACTCCAACAATTAGCGGACAATGTTGCAGCAAATTGGTTATTCAGGAGATTTGAATAAGCTGGGGTCTCTGAAAAGGCCACTTTTAAGAAAGGAGTGGAGCTTCTTTTTCGATTGCATTACAAGGGCTTTTGGAAAGAAGACAACAAATTGGGATGCAATTCCTCTTGACAGTCTCCAAATTGGGCATGCTCTACTGTATGGAGGTAATTTTGATTTTGGTAGACTAGTTCTAATGAATTTGGGAGAACATTTGTCAGAGTCTACATCTGTTTATTTTTCTCGATTCTGTCAACTGCTATTCTGTCAAGTGCTATTCAGTGCTCAGCCTTGCACATCTCATGCAATTGAACAAGAGCAACTTGCTAAATTTGCTGCTAACTGGTATAAAGAAGATTGTATTTTTCCAAAAGGGAGAGCAGCTACTTTCATCCAGCAAACTGCTAGACAAATTTCCAATCCAGAGATTTTATCATGCTTAAAAGCAACTGTGGTACAAGTCAAAACTCTGGATGGAAGATTTGCTGACACACAACAAGATATTGCTTCTTTGAAGACTGAGATACAGACTAGAGAACTGAAAATGGACAGAGAGTCTAAAATCAAAGCTGCACAGTTTTCTAAAGCTCAAGATACTCTTTTTGCCAGGTTAGGGAAGGTTGAAGAGAATCAGACTGCCTTGTTTGATAAGGTTGATTCCATTGCTACCTCCTTGGAGCTCATTACATCTATACTCATTCCTGATGATGTCAAAAAGGGGGAGAGAGTTGCTAAGTCAAAATGCAAATTTTCTCAAACTCTGCTCAAACAGGATGATGCTGGAGATGGAGGAGCAAGTAACAAGAGTAAAGCTTTAAACTCTGAATCAAGACAAACTTTGAGATCTGGAAAATCTCTTAAGTCACAGTCTGTTGGAATGAACACTGAAACTCAAGGTACTTCAAAAACCAAGAGTTTAGAATTAATATCTGATCCAAAGACTGATGAGGAGTTAGCTGTTAAGCTTTTCATGGAAGAAAATGCAGAAGGAGTTACTCTAGAAGATGTCAAAGCTGAAGAAAAGATGAAAGGCAGAGTGTATTAACTTGTAACACTATAACTAATGTAACTCAATTAAAAGAAAAGATACTTAACCAGAAGACAATCAAGAACAAGAAGTCACAAGAAATCAACACTATATGAAGACAAGGTAATTGATACAATTGAACATGTTAACTATGATCAAGCCAAGAAGAAATCATTGAAAGAAGTTCAAGTCAAAGTTGTTCAGGCCTCAGTGATTGAGAATTCGAGAATCAAGATCATAACTATCAGTATCAACAAGACCAATTGATTTCAAGTGAACAAGAAGGAAAGCAAATATTGGAAAGCCAAGTTACTAAGTGAATATGGTAATTTATTCAAGAAGCAGAAACACTATCAAGACTAGTCACTTATGAACCAGACCAGTGCATCAAGTGTCAGGACATTGATAGCAAGTTTATGTCAGTAATAAAGATCCATGTTCAAGAGCTTGCCGAAGAATAAAGAAGACATGAAGATATCACAAGCTCAAGATGTGCATTGAAGTTTCAAGTTGAAGACCAGAATATTTTCTAAGTACTAAATGTTCTGGATAGCCAAGTAGAATATTTCTAAGTAGAAGTTCGACTTAGAAATTTCGAGATGGCTAAGTAGAAATTCTCAAGTAGAAGTTCTACTTAGAGTGCAGCTTCAACATGACACATGGCATCTTCTGATTGGCAGATTTCCAAGCTTTCAAGATAAGACAAGATTTATGTGGACATCATTGGGCCACGTACATCTTAGTCTTTGAAGACTACAGGTCATAGATTACATGTAGTATAAATAGAAGCACTTGTGTAATGTTTTAGTAAGTGAGCAATATTGAGAAAAACACAAGAAAAAGAGAGAGAGTATATTCACAGAGCTTAGAATCATTCACTTCTCTCTGCACTTCTGTTATACTTTGTAATGAATGTTGTAGCAACCTTTTCAAGTTATATATAAAGAAATATATTCCTTGAATCTGTGTGTTCATTTATTGCATCGTATTTATTGCTTCTCAAAATCGAAAAGTTGTATTCACCCCCCCTCTACAACACATTTGGACCTAACAATTGGTATCAGAGCGGATGTTTAACATACAAAACATAGATCCTTGTGTTTGGTAGAAGAATCGTGAGTTTTCATTTTCCAGATCTATTTTTCATTTTTTCGAAAAGTGTGCTTTAATTCGTTTCCAGTGAAAACTCATCCGGGAAAAATTATTTAAATACTCCAGGTGTGATTATTTGGCTTGGGTGTATTTTAATTAATTTTTGTGAATTAATCTGGGTTCATTGATATTTGGTGTTCTTGAGTGTTCATCATCTGTTCTTGTCAAAGAAGATAACCCAACAACTTTTTGATTTCCTTTTTCAAACAAACAAAGATAGTCAAAAAGGTGTTTTTGTACTTTTGATTTGATTATTATTCCTTGGCCGAAAGCAAAAGAAAGTGTACTCAGTGCTTTGCAGGTGGGTTAGTCACTTTCGGCGTGTAAAGTAATCAAAAGTCAAAAAGAGTGTTAAAGTGATGATATTGTTTATTCAATATTAAAGTAATCTGCAGAAAATTATTCTAAGGACAAAAAGTTCTACATAGAATTTCTACTTGAGATTTTCTACATAGAATTTCGACTTGGACAATTTCTACTTGGTGAATTTCGACTTGGACAATTTCTACTTAGAGAAATTTCGACTTGAGCAAAATCTCTACTTAGAGAAATTTCGACTTGGCAGAAGTTCTACATAGATATTCTACATAGCCTAGTCTTGGGTACTTAGAAATTTTTAGTGACAAGATTTGAAATGGCTCCTAAAAATTCTTTCAAGATCCCAATGTTCAACCGAGATCACTATGAAGAATGGGTTTTCAGAATGAGACTCTACTTAGAGACAATTAACCCTGAGTATCTGGAAGTCCTTGAAAAGGGTAAATTTGTTCCAATGAAAGCTATTCCTGAGCGTACGGAAGGAGAGGAGGTTATACCTGCTCGGTCTGAACCTAAAAAGGCAGCGGACTTTACGGATGCTGACAAGGAGCAAATAGCTTATGATACTTCTGTAAGACAAACCTTGATGGAATCTCTTGATCATGAAATGTTCAACATAGTCAAAGGTTTGAATACAGCAAAGAAGATTTGGGACAAGATAGAAGTTGTCATGGAAGGATCTGCAGAGGTTAGAAGCAACAAGACACTTATACTCAAGATGGAGTATGACACCTTTAGAATACGTAAAGGAGAAAGCATAACAGATGTCTATCTACGATTCAGTCAGTTGGTATTGGATTTGAATCTGAGAGGTGTTACTCTCCCCATGGTTGAGACCAATACGAGATATCTGAGGAACCAGCCAAAGAGCATTGAACATAGGGTCTACGCAATCAGAGAAACCAGAGATTTGCATACAACTTCTCTGGAAGAATATTATGGAATTCTGAAGACCTATGAGCTGGAGACACTTCAAGATCAAGCATGGGACAATGATTCAAAAGGAAAAGAAACTGCATCAGGATTAGTTGCTGATGAGGAAGAGTCTAAGAAGGCAATGGTTGCAGCAAAGCCTAAATCATCACCTGCACCGCATCAAGTTGATAATGATGACGAGTGTGCATCTAACAGTGATGATGATTACTTCACCCAAGAAGAGCTGGACAACATGGACGATAGTGTCGTGGCATACATGGCAAGGAAGTTCAGCAACATGAGATTCAGAAAGAGCAACCGACCACAGAGAAATTCTTCATCTTATTATCGAGCTGCTAAGGGTGGTGGTAGTTCGTCAGGCTACCAAGGTAAAGGCAAGAGTACCAGCTACAAATCTCCTTTGGATTTCAAAATGAAATTCAAATGCTATAACTGTGGAGAACCTGGACACTTTGCCTCGGACTGCAAAAAGCCTAAACAGACTTATCCAAAAGAGACATTTGAAGCCCTCAAAAGCAAGTATGAATCGCTGGTGAAAGAAAAACATGGTAAAAGAGCTTTAGTAGTAACAGAAGGAAGAGCTTGGGATGATTCAGATGAGGAAGATGTTACTCATGTAGCAAACTTTGCGCTCATGGCTGAGACATCAGAGGAACCAGAGGTACCAGTTCTAACCCTTAAAGTAGAAATGTCTATTGATGATTATAAGGAACAGAACGGGGCTCTTAGCGAAGAGATCTACATGTTGTGCAAAAGCCTAGACACTTCTCAAAAGGAACAGAAAACACTTGTCGCCAAAAGCAGAATGCTTGAGGCAAAAGTGGAAGAGTTAGAGGCTGCTTGCACTGTAGATACTTCTCTAAGAGATTTTATTAAATCTTTGGAACACAAGCTCGTCCTTAAGGAAGAAATAGAATCATGTTTAAGGAACAAACTAGCTGAGTTAGAAACTAAATGTGAAGCTTACAAACTAGCTGCTAGTAAAGTGTATGTAGATAATGACGTATTTAAGAAGATAACTGGAGTAGGTGTAGGACTTGATTATTCTGATCTTTCTAAGAAAGAAGGCAAGAGAATTATCGACCCTAGTTCCAGTGACCCTAAAAAGGAAATCCCTAGTATTCTTAAATCTTCTGTCAAACCCATCTACAAACACCTTGTTCCTAGAATAGAAGAAGAAGAGACTGAATTGATAGCTAGATATGAGATTGAGATGGAAGATCGTCAGAAAGCACAACCTATAACTCCTGTTAAACAAGTTAAAATCAATTTTCCTAGAGATGAATCTAGACTAGGAATAGGAGCTAAGGCTGTTAAACAACAAGGGAAGAAAGGCATAAAAGAGGTTAAGGCTGAACGAATAAAGAAAGCATGTTATCACTGTAAATCTACTGAACATCTTTCTTATGCATGCACTGCTACACATGCCATGCCTACCACACACACTATGAATAATCTGCATCAGAATCATGCACAGTGTGGTCAACCTAATTGTGTGCCATGCACTTTTAATGTCATGCAAACTTTTGTGAATTTAATGAATGCATCTAGCCAGTCATGCTCAAATACTGCTGCTAGTTCAAACATCAAGAAAAAGCATGTGAGAGCTAAGACTGTCAGTCCTCCTAAAGTTAGGAGTGACAAACCTTCTCCTAGGACTGATAAATATGTCATGTCTGAGAAAGGAAAGGAGGAAGTCGAAAGCTCTAGTAATGTTAAGAAAAGTGCATCTCCTGTTGTTAAATCTGTTGATTCTAAATCCTATCGAAAAGCCGGGCCCAATCAAAGTTGGGTTCCGAAGAAAGTCTAATCAATCTGTCATTGCAGGGCATTAAGCAAAAGAGAAATAAAGTTATATGGGTGCTAGACAGTGGAGCATCGAGGCATATGACTGGAAACAAGTCCTTGCTTACAGAGTTGGTTATGAAAGCTGGCCCTTATGTTACCTTTGGAGATGACAGCATAGGTGTGACAAAGGGATATGGCAAACTGAAAACTGGCAATGTCATCATTGAAGATATTTCCTATGTTGAGGGATTAAAGCATAATTTGTTGAGTATCAGTCAATTCTGTGACAAAGGTTACGAAATTGTCTTCAACAAGAAAGGTGTATCAATCCCTCACATCAAGGAAGGTTCACTGGCCTTGAGAGGAGTTCGAAAGGCAGATCTTTTTGTTGCAGACATGGATTCAGCAAATCAGAATGAAGTCACCTGTTTCTACAGCAAAGCTTCGGATGATGAAAGCTGGTTATGGCACAAAAAGTTATCTCACTTAAACTTCAAAACGATGAATGCTCTCGCGAGGCGAGAATTGGTGAGAGATCTACCTCAAATGGAGTTCGCTCCGAAAGGACTCTGTGAAGCCTGTGAAATGGGAAAGTCGAAGCGAACCTCGCATAAAAGCAAAGAAATTTCTAGTATTACTGAGCCTCTGCAACTTCTTCATATGGATTTGTTCGGCCCAGTGAATGTCCTATCGTTGTCTAGGAAAAGATATGCATTGGTAATCGTGGATGACTTCTCCAAGTATACATGGGTATTGTTCGCAATGACGAAAGACGAAGTACCTTTCCTAATCATTGATCACATCACTCAAATTGAGAATGTTTCAACACTTACTGTGAAGACGATTAGATCAGACAATGGCACTGAATTCAAAAACGCAGTGCTAAATGACTTCTGTGTATCTAAGGGAATACGTCGTCAGTACTCAGCCCCGAGGACTCCACAACAAAATGGAGTAGTTGAAAGGAAGAATAGAACTTTGGTTGAAGCAGCAAGAACTTTGTTGTGTGATTCGAAACTTCCTCTGTATTTCTGGGCAGAAGCAGTGAGTACCGTGTGTTACACTCAAAATCGATCCTTGATCATAAAAGATAAAGAAAAGACACCATGTGAACTAATGAACGGAAGAAGACCAACAATCAAATACTTTCATGTCTTCGGAGCAAAATGCTATGTACTTATAGATGATGAAAATCTAGGCAAGTTTGCAGCAAAAGCTCGTGAAGGAATCTTTGTTGGTTACTCCACAGATGTGGTAGCAGCTTATAGGGTGTTCTTAGTAAATGATCGAAAAGTGACTGAAAGCTACAACGTCAGATTCGACGATACCAAACTCTCATCAATTTCAAGAGATTCTAGTGAACCTGAGTCCCTAAAATTTCAGAATCTGGACTTAGAAGAACTTGAAGATGAACCTGAGTTGGTTGTCCCATTAAATGTTCCAAGTGTACGTGAAGAACCTGAGTCTAGTGAACAAGCTAATTCTACAAGATCAGGAGAGACTTCTTCAGTACGAACCGGCAACAACTCAGGGGGAGTAAATAGCAGCTCAAGGACTACTGTTCAAGGCTCGAGTCGAGTTGACTCTAGTTCTGTAGGAGCTGGTACTAACTCAGGGGGAGTTAGTGAAAGTGATCAAAGTAGTCAGCACCACAACTCAGAAAGTCATGCTGAATCATCAAGACAATTTCCAAGAGAACGGGTATGGAATAGAGACCATCCGTTTGAATTAATTATTGGTGATCCAGATGCTAGTGTGTCTACTAGAAGAAATGCAAGAGCTGACCTGGCTAATATTTGCATATTTTCTGGGTTCTTATCCAAGCTTGAACCTAAAGAAATAGAAGAAGCTCTTGGTGATGCTGATTGGGTGATTGCAATGCAAGAGGAACTCAATCAGTTTGAAAGGCAGAAAGTTTGGAAACTGGTACCCCGACCAAAGAACAAATCAGTAATTGGAGCTAGGTGGGTATTCAGAAATAAAATGGATGAAAACGGACTTGTAACACGAAACAAGGCTCGTTTGGTTGCAAAAGGTTATTCTCAGCGAGAAGGAATTGATTATGATGAGACCTATGCACCAGTTGCAAGACTTGAGGCAGTCAGGATGTTTTTGGCATTTGCAGCACATAAGAACTTCAAGGTTTTCCAGATGGATGTGAAAAGTGCCTTCCTGAACGGAGAGTTAGAAGAAGAAGTGTATCTGGAACAGCCGCCTGGCTTCATTGATCCAGAACTTGTAGATTTTGTGTATCTTCTCTTCAAATCTGTCTATGGCCTCAGGCAATCCCCAAGATGTTGGTATGAAACCCTATCCGTATTCTTAATTGAAAGTGGTTTTACTAGGGGAGTAATTGACAAAACATTGTTCTATAAGAATGTGAAGAATGATCTAATACTTGTTCAAGTCTATGTGGACGATATTATCTTTGGGTCATCGAATGAGCGCTTGTGCGAGAAATTTGCTAAGCTAATGCAAGACAAATACGAGATGAGCATGATGGGAGAGTTGTCCTTCTTCCTTGGATTACAGATCAGTCAGAGAAAAGATGGTATCTTTATCTGTCAATCCAAGTATGTCAGAGATTTACTCAAGAAGTATAATCTAGAAGATGCATCAGCAGCTAAGACTCCTATGGCAACAGCCACGAAGCTTGATGAAGACAAATCAGGTAAATCAGTTGACATCACAAGCTATCGAGGTATGATTGGCTCTCTTCTCTATTTAACTGCAAGTAGACCAGACATAATGTTCGCAACTTGTTTATGTGCAAGGTTCCAAGCGGATCCTAGAGAATCACATCTCGTAGCCGTCAAAAGAATTTTTAGGTATCTCAAGGGCACACCAAATCTAGGAATTTGGTACCCAAGAGATACAGGTTTTAATCTAATTGGCTATACGGATTCAGACTATGCAGGTTGCAGGATTGATAGGAAAAGCACATCTGGTGCTTGTCAATTTCTTGGCAGAAGATTGGTGTCCTGGCAAAGCAAAAAGCAACATACAGTATCTACTTCTACTGCTGAAGCTGAGTACATTGCTGCTGGAAGCTGTGTAGCTCAAATACTGTGGATGAGGAACCAATTGAAGGATTATGGCATGGAGCACAAGAAAATTCCAATTATGTGTGACAACACAAGTGCCATTGCCATAACCAACAATCCTGTAGATCACTCAAGAACCAAGCACATCGACATCAGGTATCACTTCATAAGAGAACATGTCGAGGAGGGGACTGTGGAGCTACATTTTGTGCCCACAATGCAACAAATTGCAGATATATTCACCAAACCTCTTGATGAAGTAACATTCAATAGGTTGGTTGGTGAATTGGGAATGCTTAACACAAGTTAGTAAAGCCTTCTATCTGTAAAATCCATGGTTATGTTTGTATATGCAAACTATTTAATCATTATGTGTTTAGACTTTAAAATGCCTAATTAATGATTATTATAGGGTGCATATAGTGTGATTTTGCATGAATTCAGTGTGTTTTAAGTGTCTTTTATAGCACAAATCTTTGAATTTATGCTTGTTAGATTGCATGATCATAGGGGGAGTTAAATTCATAATATTCTAAATTTTGCATGATTTTTAGATGAATTTACCTGTGTTTTTCATGTAATTAGAGGCCTTAGAATTATCAAGGAATGTTTTAATTATGTCATATATTAAAAATCCTTGAATTGATATTTATATTAATTTGGCAAAATTAATTGTTGAGTTTTTCAAAGAAAAATTGTCAAATTAATCTAAGTATCTTCAAAATTTCGAGTTAATCACTATCTCGAAACTCATCTTGAAATTCTAGTTGAATTTCGATTTGAGCTTCCAGAGTGAAGTTTTGAAAATTCTAAGTCTGGGAAGAATTTCGAGTTAGCCTCTATCTCGAAATTCATCTCGAAATTCGACTTAGGGATCGAATTTGAGTTACCAGTGTGCCTATTTATTTTCTTCAAAATATTCGAGATAAGTTCTATCTCGAACTTTATCTCGAAGGTTGAGATAAGGTTCCATTTTTGGAGATATTTTTGAAGAGAACTGAGAATAACTTCGAGTTAGTCTCTATCTCGAAACTCAACTCGAATTTCGACTTGATGTTCGAGATAGAGTTCTCAGTTTGTCTAAGGGGATTTTTCGAGTTAACTCCTAACTCGAAACTTATCTCGAATTTCTACTTGAATTTCGAGATAGGTTTTCCTAAGTACTGTTGGTGGTTGTTTACTTGGTCTTTAATGATTAAGTGGTAATTGTTCGAATTAGCATGGATTTTTCGAGTTAACATCTATCTCGAACTCTATCTCGAAGTTCGACTTAAAAAAAGTTCGAGATAGACTTCGACTTAGACTTCGAGATAGAGTTCTCCCTGTATGTACTTGATGTTTTTCACACATTTTAACATGGGTATTTCTGTCATTTCACATTCAAGTCTATATATACAACTCTAACTCGATCTATTCTTTTACTTTTACCTAGTTCAGTTTTACAGCCGCACACATATACATACAGGCGATTTCATAGTTTCAAACCATTGTTCGTGATTTTTGTGACTAATCTCATACGGACAACGAATTAATGCCCATTTTTAGACTGCTATCTTCTGTGTGTCATCATTAATCTCTGTGATTGTGTCTTGTATACCTGTTCATCTTCATCGATATATACACACACGTATATACACACAAAAGTTCACAGATTTGTTCACACACGATTTCACTGGTGTATACACATACAACTTCACTGATATACATACACGTATATACATCCCCATTGCAGATTCAGTTATTGGGTTGTTGTTATTCGCCTCTTGTTGTTTTAATCCCGTAGTTTAATTTTTCTAAAAAGGGACTATTGTTGTTCTTGATAAATTAAAAGGGATAAAACTGTTAATTAAAAATTAATTGTTTTTTCAGAAATTAAAATTAAAATTCACATTTTTTTTAAGAAAAACTTTTAATTAAAATGGCTCACCAATTTTCACTTGCCAAAAACAATTTTTATAATATTTCTACGGAAATTGGTGATCAACTCCCGCGCTTTAAGTCTTGGATACGATTTCTCAATTTGTATTCCAAAGCTAGCGATGCTTTTACTGCTAAACCTACACTAGTACATGATGCTTTACAGCAATTATGGACTAGTGCGGTTTCTTTTGGGAGCAAATCAACCCCCTTTGGTTTCAGGTTTACCTTAGCGGGTCAGGAATATGAGGTGACTGAACAAATTGTCAACAAGGTTCTGGGATTCCCCATTAAAGATGCTTATGATTCAGAACCTACAGCTGCAGAACGCCTCAGATTCTTTGAAGAAATAGGGTGTTATCCTCCGACTGGCCGGATCACTGGAAACATCCAAAAACAATTTCTTCATGTGGAATGGAATTACTTTTTCGAGGCCATCACAAGATGTTTTCGGGCACGAGAAAGCGATTACCATCAAATTTCCATTCCCATGCAAAACCTCGGAATTGCCCTAGCAAGAGAGCTGGATATAAATTATGGACGAATAGTTCTCTCTGAGATAGTGGCTGTGATGGGATCTCCTGCAAGCAGAGACCTCAACACCACAGATGTTGTCTGCTGGTTTCCTCGGTTCTTACAGATGCTGATTAATCATTTAATACCGAAGGATGCTCTTGCAGTTAGACAGAGTTTTGCCAGAAGTCAAAAATCTGCACCACTAGGGATGGGCACTAAGTCACTTTCAACAGTTGAAAATCAGGATAAACATCATGGAAAACCGATGTCTATTCCTGATACCTTACAACAGTGGCTTACATATGATGAGGGAGTTACCACCTTGATGGAATTCTCGCAAGTTTCATCACATGCTCAGAATCGGTCTGCTCATGCTGAGGCATTTGAAGAGATTCCTGATGAGCAAAGCGGTGACGAACAAGGTAATGAATCAGGTAATCTCTCTCTACCTTCTACTCATTCCTCTTCCTATGTTTCTGATTCCCGGACCCAAGAGACTGCTAGCCCGCAGGATCTATCCCAGGGTGAGAGCCATATTTCTAATTCCTTATCATCCCAGTCACCGGAATCCAAACAGCCAGTACATGAAAATGTAGGATATGATGAGGAGAGTGACCCCGAAGAGCAGCCTCTTACTCGAAAGAAAGCCAAAATTTCTCATGCTGCTACTTCTAAACCTCAGTCAAACCCTAGTGTGTCACACGCAACCACTCCACCTCACGAGAGTGGTTCACCCCTTGAACAATCTGCACATAGGGATTTTGATGATGATTATGTACCTTTTGAAGATACTGTTGCTTCAAAAGGACATGAAGCTTTAAAAGCTTCAGCCGTACCTTCACCGGTACGTACTGATGCTACAAAGAGGATCGGTTCTGATGTTGTACAAGAACACTTTGTAGCCTCTCAGCCTGAGATTCCAACTCAGGAACATACAGTATTTGATCCCATAACTGCAAATTATTTTTATTATCCAGTTTCTGCAGGTACTGCTTCATATTTTGGATCATTTATTGAAGATATACACGAGCGTGAGACAGGGAGTGTGTGTGAGAGGTTAGGGAGAGAGGGACCTTCATTTTTAAGGCCCGAAACCGAGCGCCAAATACCAACAGAACGAGAATTAGAGCGAGGTCACCTAAACCAAACACCGTCCCTTAATACTGAAAATCTTGAAACTCGTATGTCTTCTATGGAAAATCAAATGAAGCAGTTTGGGCAGTCAATGGGGCAGTTAGGGATGAACGTTGGAAAAAATCAAAGGACCCTTGACGACTACGCAGCACGAATGGCAAGTCAAGCTACAGCTTTTAATGATTTGACAAACAAGGTAAATGACTTGGGCCATGCTGCTGGTGTCTTGGGAAACACTCTGAATGACAGGATGGGAGCAATGGAGCTTACAATGGATACTCTGGCTGTGGAGATCAGTAGAGTTATGTTCGCAATCAGAAGTTTTGTGCCCCCAGAGTGTTTCGCGCCGCAACAACCTCCCCCCGATGCTGGTACAGGTGGTGCTAGTGGAGCAGGACCCTATGGTTCTGGTTTTGAAGACTCTTACGCAGCTGGTGGATCTGGAGACCAGGGTGGAGTTCAGGATAACTCACCTAAGGGGGAGAGTATAAAGGAGACGAGACAGCAGGGAGTTCAAATCGAAGAAATTTCAGAACAAGCTGATCTTGTAAAAGAAATTGAGCCGTCTATTGATGAAGAGGCTCTGAGAAGGAAAAAGGGTAAGGCAATAGCGATTGAGCCAGATGAGCCATTCGTTGATCTGAGTCATCAAGAAAAAGTACAGGAGGTACTTGACTCAGATTCCGATATGGAAGACGCACCTTTGAAACATGCTATAAAGAGATCATTGAAGGATCAAGGTGGAGGTGCTGGAATGTCTTTCGGATTGCCTGAAGAAATTACTGTTGGTGAGGAAACCCTTAAATCTCAAAAGTTAGCCTTGGAACAAGCTGAGTTCTTTAAAATGAAGGCAATGCAAGATCGTGCTGCATTTCAGGAAAAGAAAGCGGAGCTACAAGGGAAGCAGTACGATTATGAGCTTGCAAGGCTAGCTGATCCTCAAATTGATCTGGACAATAGAAGGTTAGGGCAGAAGTGGGATGACGCGAGAAAGATATTGATGGGACCCTGTACAAAAGGAGATCATAACAAGGAGGCAGATGATCTGTTCTACAACCTAAATTTGCAGAATCCAATGGCTGATGACTACATAAGTGCTTTAAAGAGATTAATTTCTAAAGTCAGGGTTGGATACAATTCAACGCAAAAGGAGTGGCAGGTTATTTTGTCTTTCACAGAAGGAGTCCCAATGTCTTTCATGTATGTGGATGACCAATTCATGACGAGAAGATCTGCATCAGAGTTGTTCTTGCTAGCAACAAAAATTCAATACTCTCATTCTGAGAATCTAAGCATTCTGTATAGGGATCAGTTAATGCAGCTAGCAGAGGACAAGGGTCCAGAATTCTCAGCATATCCAAATGTTGTCCGGATGGTGGTTGACAGTAAAATGAAGAGGGTGAGCTTGGAGGAAAAGGACTTAATGGAACTTTCAGTGGAATCTCTTAAGGCCGTCTGTAGGCAAATGATGAGTAAGGGATTCGCTTCTGAGCTTAAAGATAAATCAGTGAAGATCATTGAAAGCGTCATACTCAAGAAGAGCAATGAGGTGTGGAAGTGTGATGTCATTGCTCCAAACCCTCTTGATAATGTGAAGATTGAACCAGAGCTAATAGAGAAGAAATGGAATATTCTTCAAGCTATGAAGAATGTAGATGAAGCTCTGAATCTTCCTACTGGAGAACTGGAACAAGGAGAGATAAGGGAGGCAGTTGGTGTTCCAGGAAGAGACAGCGTATACTGGATACATTCTTTTGCTGATAATACAGCTGATGCCTTAGTATTCATAGATGCAGACCAGAAGCAAACACTCTTGCATATGAGTAGACAATGGCTGCAACAGACTCAAGATGCTGCATTTCTAGAGAAAGTGTTATATGTGTTCAAATGGGAAGATGTGGAAGTTAAGTATGTGAAAGAAAAGCAGAGACTCGTGAGTTACCTGTCTGATGTAGTAGTGGAAAAGAAGCGATTGGAGCAAGATGCGGCTAGTGTCCACAATACTAACCGTGTCAAAGGCTATCCCAAAATGATCTATTGTCATTTTAAAGCTGATAAAACTCATAGGAAACCTCGGCTTATAATGAAGAAATTTAAGGAAATTCCAGAGATCAGGACTACTCAGGAGGTGGACAAACTCAGAAGGCTTTTCAAACATCCTTACCCAGAACCCAGGAACCCTCTAGAAATGGAAGCAGTAAGTTTGTTGAATGATAGGTGGACGCAACTTCATGATCCAGTATATAAGAAACAAAAGCAGCAGGAGGAAAAGCGCAGAAGGCAGAAAGAAGAAAAAGACCAAGCTGCTGAAGCTAGGAAGAGGAAACGGAATTAGGGTTAAAGGTCAGAGTGGTGTGAACTTGAAGTTGGAAAAACTTCATGTCTTTCGGTTGCTTTAACTCACTTGAGGAAAAATTCACCTTAGAGTGAATCCAATAAGGTGATATAAGTTTGACTAAAAGATATGAAATAATCCAGGTGATAGGAATCATTCAAATGATCTTTAATTCGAGGTTCGAATTCTGTTTCTAGTTTAAGTTCTTTGTATTGTTTTCAAGTACTTTTCAATTGTATATTTTTCAAGAATGTAATGTTAATTATCTTTTCTCGTCTCATTGTTTAGTTGAGTTATCCTTCATTAATTTGAATGTCATTGTTAGACAATCAAATTGGGGGAGATTGAAAGGCAGAGTGTATTAACTTGTAACACTATAACTAATGTAACTCAATTAAAAGAAAAGATACTTAACCAGAAGACAATCAAGAACAAGAAGTCACAAGAAATCAACACTATATGAAGACAAGGTAATTGATACAATTGAACATGTTAACTATGATCAAGCCAAGAAGAAATCATTGAAAGAAGTTCAAGTCAAAGTTGTTCAGGCCTCAGTGATTGAGAATTCGAGAATCAAGATCATAACTATCAGTATCAACAAGACCAATTGATTTCAAGTGAACAAGAAGGAAAGCAAATATTGGAAAGCCAAGTTACTAAGTGAATATGGTAATTTATTCAAGAAGCAGAAACACTATCAAGACTAGTCACTTATGAACCAGACCAGTGCATCAAGTGTCAGGACATTGATAGCAAGTTTATGTCAGTAATAAAGATCCATGTTCAAGAGCTTGCCGAAGAATAAAGAAGACATGAAGATATCACAAGCTCAAGATGTGCATTGAAGTTTCAAGTTGAAGACCAGAATATTTTCTAAGTACTAAATGTTCTGGATAGCCAAGTAGAATATTTCTAAGTAGAAGTTCGACTTAGAAATTTCGAGATGGCTAAGTAGAAATTCTCAAGTAGAAGTTCTACTTAGAGTGCAGCTTCAACATGACACATGGCATCTTCTGATTGGCAGATTTCCAAGCTTTCAAGATAAGACAAGATTTATGTGGACATCATTGGGCCACGTACATCTTAGTCTTTGAAGACTACAGGTCATAGATTACATGTAGTATAAATAGAAGCACTTGTGTAATGTTTTAGTAAGTGAGCAATATTGAGAAAAACACAAGAAAAAGAGAGAGAGTATATTCACAGAGCTTAGAATCATTCACTTCTCTCTGCACTTCTGTTATACTTTGTAATGAATGTTGTAGCAACCTTTTCAAGTTATATATAAAGAAATATATTCCTTGAATCTGTGTGTTCATTTATTGCATCGTATTTATTGCTTCTCAAAATCGAAAAGTTGTATTCACCCCCCCTCTACAACACATTTGGACCTAACAAAAGAGTTTGCAAGAAGAGCATTTAAAAGCTTTAAAGTCTGATAAGTTGAAGAAGAGGGAGAAAGTTGTTAAAGCTGCAAAGCCTGTTCTTAAAGGCATTGAAATCAAAGAGAAATTATCTGGTATTCAAGAAGAAGAAGAAGAAGAAGAAGAAGAAGATAAAGGAAAGTTGATAAGAAAGTCTTCTCTTGATGCTAAGTTGAAGTTAAAAGGAGTAATGGGTGAAGAGAACAAAGGCAAAATGATAGTTACAACTTCTGTTGCTACACAAGTTGTACAGACACAAAGTAAACTTTTACCTGGTTTTTCAAGGTCAACAATTCCAGTTCAAGAACAAACAGGAGTGACTGGGGGATATCAACATAATGTTGCTTGTTCAGGAAAGCCACCAGGCAGGAATACTTCTGGTTTAGGTTCAAAAAGAGATTTGAGAGTAAGTAATAGTCCAAGAGATCCCTCTGCACTTGTCTCTCTTGGTTCTGGTATTACTCAAGAAAATCTAGACAAGTTGGAATCGGTTCAACTAGTTCATCAAAGGAGCTTAGATATTCACTTTCGGTTATACTTTATGATAGATGGATCAGTGTATAGAGTGAATGAAGAAGCAATCAAGTTAAAGTTATTTGAAGAACTTCAGTATGTTCTACATATATTCAGAGTCAGAAATCATCAAACACAGCTTATTGCTAATTCTATAAGGGGATATATGCAGAAAGCTAAAGTCGATACAGGATCAAAGTCTGCTGAAAAGTATGTTCCTAAGTACAGAGATTGGAATGGAAATCTTGTAGAAATGAAGAAAGGAACTGCTAAATTAAAGACTGATCTGGGGATTACAGTTCTTGATTTTAATTCTCAATCAGAGGAAGTCAAATTCATCAGACTGGGTAATCAGATGAGAAGAAATACAATCTATGATCTAAGAGCTGCTATCTTTCAAACTAATGAGAATGATCCAGATTTAAGAGAGATCAAGGAAGCTATGCAGATTGAACTTGAAAATGCTGAGAGAAGATTGTTGATTGACTATCTCAGAACAACTCCAGATCTTGAGGAAGTTAGGTAGACAGAATTTGTAAGTAATTTGAATTTTCTGTAGATTTTGTTAAGTAATAGTTTAAACTCTGTTTGTTCGTTAAACACTGTAGACTTTGTATTTGTTTTGACATCATCATTTACTGTAAACTAGTACATTCTTGCTAATGAACAAGTTGGGGGAGATTGTTAGAAATGATTGACGAGAACAGTGTTTGGAAGCTAAAGTAACAAAATAGAGTTTAGTTTGAAGCTGTCAGAGTTTAGTTAAACACTGACTGGAAGCGCAACAGAGGTTGTTAAACTCTGTAGCGGAAGCGTCTGAGAGTCAACAGTATTTGAAGATTGATTTAAGATAAATATGGAAGCAATGTCTTTGAAGATTGGAAAGCTGTCAAAGGGATTGAGTTGACTTAGAAGACGTGTAGCAATCGTGATTGATATCAATTGAATAGCTTAATTATAGGAGAATCAATTACTGATTGTACGAAGCTGTATGTTTATAAATACAGTTAGGTTAACCCTAGAAGGGTAATCGAACATAGAGATTATCATTGATTGTAACCTAAGCAGCTCTCTGTGATATTTTACATCACTGAGAGAGGAATTATTAATTCCAAACAGTTTTAATTGTTAAAAACGTGTGTTCTTGTTAATTACTCATACAGTACTTGATTATATATTGTGTATTCGACCTAACACTTGTACAGACCTAAAACCTATCTTAGTTCACAGGGAGCATAAGCATTAGATGTCTGAATAGTTAAGCCGAATACCCCCAAGTGATTTGGAAGGCCTTATTATATGTATAGGATAATTAAAAATTGTTGTAAAAGCAGAGATAAAGAGATATTGATGGCAATATCATCCATAATAAAATCTAGAAACATAAAAAAATCTCTACTCATAGAAAAGATAACATGTTTAATAGTAAAATCTCTACAAATACCGAAATTAACTAAATTCCTCAAACATTCTACGTATGATAAGAAATCGTATAAAGTAGTAAATGTAATAAATATTAGAGCAGATTTCCCTAAAAGGTGAGTGGAAATTACAATGAACAAATTCACCTCAAGTAAATAAGGGGAAAAAAAAGGTCTTAAAAATCATACCCTGTTCGCGAAGAGGTTTTCTTTCTCCCTGTTCTAAAATAAAGCTAATTGTAACTCCTCCTGCATATCCAACATCTTGTCAGTTTAACATAAAATTCAGAAAATTTGACTATTATGGAGAAATCTATCAGTTTCCATAAGAGTTTGTTATGAAAATACCAATGAGTAATGCAACAATTGCAAGCCAAAAAATAATTGTACCTTATTTATTAGGCCATCATCAATCACAGAACTGCTGATGCTCTTGTACAATTCAAATAGCGCTTCGACTTCACTCAAAATAACTGCACAAACATATATGGAACCTCAACTAAATCATAATGTAAGTGAAGAAAAGGACAAGCTAAAATATTAAAAGAACATGCCCTTATTTTATTTCTCCGAGCATTTGATTTCTTCCATCTTAAATTAAGAGAAGCAGTTTGTAGCTTACAAGCTGTTTGGGAACCGAGTAATACTGGATCTTCAACCCCCGGGTAATGCCTCTATATTAAAGATTAAAATTAAACTCCCTCATTTGTCTTACCAATTTTCGAATCTCGTTCCTTGAAAGAGAGAATGGTGAGCATGTGGATAATCATGAGGATATGTGTCATATGGTTAGAGATTATTTCTCAGCTGTATTTAAAGGTGATCAGAGAAATAGTGAAGTTCAGCAGAATTTTGCTAGTATTGCCCGTATATCGGAGGAGCAGAACAGAAGCTTGGTGGAGGATGTTTCCTTTGATGAGTTTTCGTTGGCTATCAAACATATGCACCCTAATAAGGCATCAGGTCCGGATGGTCTAAACCCGGCTTTTTTTTCAACAATTTTGGTCTATGCTTGGTAAAGAGGTCTTTTTTTGTTGCAAAGAGTGGCTGCAAGTTGGCTCATTTCCTGCACATCTTAATGATACGAATGTGGTTTTAATTCCAAAGAAGCAAAATGCGTGCAATATGAAAGATTTACGTCCAATTGCTTTGTGCAATGTCCTTTATAAAATTTTAGCTAAGGTCCTAGCTAATCGTTTAAAACTTGTCCATCCTGGTCTAATCTCTGAGCATCAATCGACTTTTGTGCCCGGGAGAAATATCACTGACAATGTGTTGGTGGCGTTTGAGATCATTCATCATATGAACAGGAAATCAAAAGGGAACGAGGGTGAAATAGCTTTAAAGCTTGATATTAGCAAGGCCTACGACAGAGTGGATTGGGCTTTTTTGAAATCAAGGATGCTTCAAATGGGTTTTTGTAGCAGATGGATAAGCTGGATCATGATGTGCGTAATGACAGTATCGTATGAGTTTTGCTTCAATGGTTCTTATGTTGGGCCGATTATTCCTTCGAGAGGTCTCCGACAAGGGGACCCCTTGTCCCCGTACTTGTTTCTCCTGTGTGTGAAAGGGTTATCAGAGGCTTTGATTAATGCTGCTGTTGTAGGAGATATCCATGGTTCTCAAATTTGTCACTCAGCGCCTATAGTTACCTACTTACTTTTTGCAGACGATAGTTTTCTTTTTTTTCGGGCAAAGAATGAGGAAGCTAGCAGGATTGTGGCTTTGTTAAAAGATTATGAGTATAAGTCAGGTCAGTCAGTAAATCTGCAAAAGTCTGGAATTTTCTTCAGTGCCAATGTGGGTCAAGAGAAGAGGGAGGAGTTGTCTGCAATTCTTGGGGTTCACAATGACTTAAGAGACAGTAAGTATTTAGGGCTTCCATCTCTTGTTGTTAGGTCAAAGAAACGTGTTTTCAGTTTTGTGAAAGAAAAGGTTTGGAAGAAGGTTCAAGGGTGGAAATCTAAACCCATCTCTCGTGCGGGTAAGGCTATTCTTATTATAAACGTTGCTCAGTCGATACCTTTCTACTGCATGTCTTGTTTTTTACTTCCCAAATCCTTGTGCCAAGAAATTGAAAGGATGCTCAACAAGTTTTGGTGGAATTCAGGTTCAACGGATAGAAAAGGCATAAACTGGTTGGCGTGGGATGCTATGTCTATGTCAAAGACAAAAGGTGGCTTGGGGTTTAGAAGTCTTTATGGCTTTAATGTAGCTATGCTGGGCAAACTGTGTTGGAATTTTTTGAATAACCCTCTGTCTCTAGTAGCTCACTTGTACAAAGCACGTTACTATCCAAATGACCATCTGCTAAAATCTACTGCAAGACCTGGTGCAAGCTTTATATGGACAGGTATTTTAACAGCCAAGAATAATTTAACTGAAGGTTTTCGATGGGTCTTGGGGGATGGTGATGATATTGATGCTTATAAGGATCCTTGGCTGCGAGGGAATCTGGACTTCAAGGTGAACCAAGATCACAGATATGAGAGTTACAGTACCTCTGTTTCATCTCTGTTTATGGCTGATGCGAAGGCTTGGGATGTTGCAAAAGTTAGGGGTATATTTAGTGAAGAAGATGCCAATAGCATTTTAAAAACTAAGATTCCTCAGAATGATGTCAGAGATAGGATTGCTTGGACAAGAGCTACTAATGGCCATTATAGTGTGAAAACAGGGTATCACTTGTGGCATAAGAGGAATGTAGGTATAAGCAATGTCACTCAATCTAGTGGGTGGGGTAAGATCTGGAGACTGTCAATTCCTCATAAGGTCAAAGTCCTTCTATGGCGGGTATGTAGAAACAATCTTCCTGTTCATAGTAGATTGAGTTCTAAAGGTGTTCAATTATCTTTAGTTTGTCAAATGTGTGATTCTTGTGACGAAAATGTTCTGCATTTATTCTTTGACTGCCCCTTTGCTCGATAGTGTTGGCTCCATGTGGGGGGTAACTATGATACGCAGGAGGTGGAGCATGCACCAGATTGGATTCTGACTAAAATCTGTGGAGGTTCCAGTGATGAAGTGGGTAGAATTGCTCGAGTTCTCTGGGGAATTTGGTTTGTTCGAAATAAAAAAGTTTGGGAGAACAAATCAGTTACTCATGTTACTGCTATGGATATGAGTACGAAGATGTTTTTGGATTGGAAACAAGCTGTTAGCATCAGGAAGGCAAAGCAAACTAATGAGATTTCAACTATGGCTGTCCCTCAAACGAGTTGGTCTCCTCCAGAGATTGGTTGTTTCAAATTGAATACGGATGCTTCCATTAGAAGTGATTCGACATCTTTTTCTATTGGGTTAGTGTTACGAGATCATCTTGGAAGCTTTGTAGCAGGTAAGGTCGCGTCATTTATAAACTATCACACAGTTTTAGAAGCAAAAACTATTGCTATCTGGGAAGGCTTAAAGTGGCTAGCATCTATGTCGTATCATCATGTGTCTGTTGAGTCTGATTCTCTTCTATCGGTCCAAGCAATTCGGAGGCCTTGCGAGAATTTGTTGGAACTGGGTCACATTTTGGAAAGCTGTCGAACTATTATGAAATCTAGAGTGGGCTTTTCAATCTCTTTTGTTAAAAGGCAAGCAAACAAAGTAGCCCATGAAATGGCTAAAATTCATTGTTTGTTCGTTGCCAGAGTTTTTTTACTACTCCTCCAACTAGTGTGCAGGAGATGCTTGTGTATGATCTATCTTTTTAATGAAAGTTCTCATTTTCTTCAAAAAAAAATGATGATATTGACCTCCGTACGGTTGGATCGTCAATAAATATTTTTTAAAAAAATCAAAATCCTAAACCCTGACGAAACCTTTTTTAGAGGTTCTAGTCAAATTACCAGTTGACCGTTAAATTAATAAATCAAATAAACATATTTTTTTCTGAAATTTTGACAATAACATTGAAAATGATGGATCTTGACCTCCGTACGGTTGGGTCATCGAGAAATATTTTTAAAAAAATCGAAACTCTAAACCCTAACGAAACCCTATTCAGGGAATCTAGTCAAAATAATAGTTGACCGTTAAATTACCAAACCAAATAAATTTATTTTTTTCTAAAATTACCAAACCAAACCAAATATATCTAATTTAATTATATTCCCAAATTTTCAGGAAATATAAAAATTAATTTGGTTGGAGATCTTAGTACACGTAACTAGTGTTATATCCCATATTATTGTTTATATTTTTAAAATATAATTATCGACGATCAAACCGAACGGATGTCAAGATATATATAATTTAATTATATTCCCAAATTTTCAAAAAATATAAAATTAATTTGGTGGAAGATCTTAGTAGATCACTACTATATTGACTAGTACTCATAACTGCTCTATCTTATATCATTGTTTCTATTTTTTAAAATATATTTCTTGACGATCCAACCGGACGGATGTCAAGATATATATAATTTAATTATATTCCCAAATTTTCAAAAAATATAAAATTAATTTGGTGGAAGATCTTAATAGATCACAACTATATTGACTACTACTCGTAACTAGTGCTCTGTCCCATATCATTGTTTATATTTTTTAAAATATATTTCTCAACGATCCAACCATACAGATGTCTATATATATCTAATTTAATGCCACTCCCAAATTTTCAAAAAATAAAAAATTAATTTGGTTGTAGATCTTAGTAGAGCACTACTATATTGACTAGTACTCGTAACTAGTGCTATGTCCCATATCATTGTTTCTATTTTTTAAAATATATTTTTCGATGATCCAACGTACGGATGTCAAGATATATCTAATTTAATGATATTCCCAAATTTTTAAAAAATAAAAAATTAATTTGGTGGAAGATCTTAGTAGATCATTATTATATTGACTAGTACTCGTTACTAGTGCTCTGTTCCATATTATTGTTTCTATTTTTCAATATATATTTCTCGACGACCCAACCATATGGATGTCAAGATATATCTAATTCATGATATTCCCAAATTTTCAGAAAATAAAAAATGAATTTCGTTGGACTAAAAAAAGATTAAAAAAATTATATGTAATTTACGACGGAATTGGTCCTAAGTTATTTGCCGCTTTTTTTTAAGATGAAAATTTGAATTTGCCGCCTATTTTAAGATGAAAAGTTGAATTTTTCGACTGACAACTTACGACGGATTCCGTCGTAAGTTTAATTAAAGTTGAAAATATTCTTATAATATACATAATTTTTATTTAAAAAAAATAAAATAATGAACTTACGACAAATTTTCCGTCATAAGTTCATTTTAAAATGACGTCGTTTCGTTATCAGAAAAAGTAATTAATTTTCTAATTAAATTTTATTATAATAAACAACTTTACAACGACACTTTCTGTCGTAAGGTGTTGGTCCCAGAGTATTGCAGAAGGGGGGGTTGAATGCAATACTGATAAAATTGAATCTTTAAATCAACAACGAAGATAAAGATTATAGATTATCAGTAGATGTATGCAAGCAATAAGTGAAACCAGATTTCTCACAAAATAAATGTTTTATTTATCTTGTGTGAAGTGTTGCTACAACCTAGAGAGAGTGTTTCTCCAGCTTCGATATCTCAAGAGATACAAGATTGCTTCGTGTGCGTACAAGAATAGAAAAGAATCTAAGATGTATCTAAGTAGACTAAGATACTCTTTTGTCTCTATCGCATGGGGTGTTGAGCTGTTGTCGTTTTCAAGTGGCAGCTCATTACAATTTGCACACCCATGTGACTTTCCTAAATTGCTATACAGACAGGATAAACCTTATAAGTAAAGCAACCTAGATTCTTTCTATTTCTAGCTAGTACAATTCTAGTAGATGAGGATATTACATACACCTCGAATTGACCACCCTTGTCTTGTGAATCTCTAAAGCTTTTGTCGTAGTCTTTGCAGGTCTGCTACAAACGATAGAGTGTTGCAGCAAATCTATTTCTTGAACATGTAACCTGTCACGGGCTTTGATTGAGAAAAATACCCAAATCAAATAATTCAAGGTGACAGTAACCTTAACCGCAGAGTCTGCTATCAAAGGAATATTCAGTGGTTGACAGTACGAGCTCCTGCCAATGTTGCGTCGGAACTCCAGACTTGCTGTCAAGTGTGAGAATGTTACTGTCCCATGCTTCAGCCAATGTCGCTGTCAGATGTAGCTTTGTCGTGACTTTGCAACATTTGTCTTCTTGTAACTTTACTGTCAAGAACATGACATTAACTTTTATTCTTGCCGTCTTCTGGATGTATTCCTTGAGGCTTGAACAAATGTATGAACTTCTCCCAAATCATACAATTATTACATGACATCAATTATTCGAATACAAAGACATACTCTGGTTGTGACAATATGTTCAACTTAGTAAAAACTAAGTAGAGGAAAATATAGTTAAGTTGTCTCTATGCTATCACCCATAAATCCCAACAATCTCCCCCAATTTGTTTTTATGGACAATAACAACAAATTTACAATCAAAACGTGCTGACAACTTAACTAACATAGATTAGAATAGTTGAAATACCATATATGATAAATGTTAAGAAAAATCTAGAACATGAAGCTTATGAATTAACTGCAAATCAATTGCTCCTATTGAATGAGCAAATCAGAGATTAACTTAGCTTGATTTTAGCAGTCTCCAGTTGTTCAGATTTTTCCCTCACTTCTGAGAGCTTCATTTCTTGCTTTCCTGAGGTCTTCAACTAAACCTTTTTCTTATGGTGATCTGGCATCATCTTCAATGTCTTCAATGTACCTTTGAATCACTCGAGAAGGAAATACTTCAACATCTTTTAGATCAAACCAAGTTTCAAAATCATAAGTGTATGTTCTGAACTTTGGAATTCCTTGGATGAACTTGAACCTCCTTCCAGGAAAAGCATTCAAGGATTCTCTTCTTTTTCTATCTAGCTTTGGATCTTCATCTCTCCTTTGATCAAATATAACCTCTAGTTCCCAAGCAACTAGCATTTCGAGCTTATGAACTGATCCAACAACTTTCCAGTAGAGATCCTTCAGTATACTGGTCCTCAGCTTATGAAAACTATCAACATAGATTCTTGCTTATCATCCTTGATTCTCAGAGGATCATCCAGTACACAGGGCTGATAACCTGCTTTCTCACTGAATAGCCTGTTGATTTTCTTGTAGCTTTCCTTCAGTTGAGCTTCTAGATCTTCAGCACTTTGTTTGGAAGATGTGGCAAGTTTGGTAGATTGGGATGATTTAGCTTTAGCAGCCTAAGCAGCTTGTTCTGCTTCATATTCAGCCATGCCAGCCTTTGTAAAAGGACGATGTCCTTCTGTAAGGTCCACATCAAGCATTGGTTCCCCATCAGAACTAACTTCAAGGTCTGCATCATCATGTGCTCTCCAGTCACCATACTTCTCATTAAATTCAGCATATCTTTTAGCATAGTATTCTTTGACATGCTCTAAGATACTGCTGGAAACATCTTGGTCTATTTCCATGAGAGTGATCATCCTTTCCAGAACGAAGAAATCAATTCTTCTCCTTACCTTTACCGTTTTGCATGAGAGATCATGCATGCCTACCACATATGAAACTATCTCCATAGTGAAATTTGGTTCTACAGTTATGCATGTAGTTCCACAGTCCTTGAGATCATACTTGCGTACGTTTTTATTGACTGGGTCTAGTTCCACTGAGACAGATGTAATGCTCCCATTAATTGACTTTTTCAATAGTTCAAAACTATTTACTTTTCTCTTATCAATGAGCTTCTCTATCAAAACTGCTCCATGCTTCTTCTTCCTTGCTGCTGCAACTATGTTCCCTTCTATCTTGGTTGTACGATAGGGTTGTGCTCTTGTCTTTCTTCTGTTAGATGTGAAATTCTTAACAAGCTTTCGTACCTTGACAGTTTCTTTCAAGTTAACTCTTGACAGCATCTTTCATAACAGAAACTTTGACAGCTTCTTCAATTTGGCTCTTGACAGCATCTTTCACTTGGGTGTCTTCAGCCATTCTGACAGTATCCTTGCTGACAATATCTTTGTCAGCATTAAAGCATTCAACTACCAGTCTCAAGATACTTGCCTCCAAGGCTTCAAGAATTTCTAACTCCCCTTCATCATTGACAGCATCTTTCTTTTCAGTACTAGGAGTTTCTTGCTCTTCTTGGATAGCATCCATATGAGTTTGTGTAGCAACATTCTCAGATGCTTCTCTCCTAGAACTCCTGATTTCTCCAGGTCCACCACTTCCTCCAATTTCATTCTCATCATCATCCAAAGTATCATCATAGGTGCAGCTTCCTCCCATCTTGGCATTAGCATCAGAGATCAGCTTCTTTATGATTGAGCTATTTTCCTCATCTCTTTTTGTTAACAGCTTGTGAATATCCTTGACAGCTTCAACCTTATCACTGGTGATACTGGATTTGAGAAGTTTCTTCAGCACTGTCATGATTGTTTTATTGCTTAGTCCTGAGACCTTATCCAATGGTAAGAAATCCAACCTTCTTGCTCTTGTCTTTGTGATCCTTCTGAAACACACACCATAAGGATTTTGAATCACCTCAGGGAGTTTGTTTTCAACCATCCTTTTAATTTGTGCTATCAGACTATCATTGAAGGTCATTGAATTTCTGACTACCAAGGTTCCAAGGACTTGGAGTACTCTAGCATGCAGACTTTGTAAAAGTTGCATTGTGATGAATATGGTCAAACAATTCTTCAGATAAACCTGAACAGCCCACCTTCTTTCCAAAATGATTCTCACAGAGATACTTATTACTTTTCTCTTCAGTGTTGATGCCAACTTTGTAAAAGCTCCCCCTGCTTCACTAATTGATTCATCCACCAACTTACTGAAATCTTCATCTTTGTTGTTCAAAGTACTCTTCATGTGATCAACCATCATCAATTATGCATCTTCAAGGGCATATTCACTTCCATCTGACCAACTAGTTCCAGTAGATATGTTCACGTACTCGGGCATTTTGCCTTTGCCTTTACCCAGAGCATTTTGAATTTCTTTTCTCTCCATTCCTTCTGCAACTTCTGGAATGGAGCTTCGACTTCCTCAGGATTTGGCTCATTGATTTTCAGTGGAGGCAATACTGTTCTTTTAGAATTTTGAGTCCCCTTTAATTGCTCCAACACTTCTTTGGATAACTACACTGCCTCACCATCTATTTCTCCTTCAATTAATTCACCATCTCCAGCTGCCTTTAGTTCTTCACCAAAGTTTCTTTCTTCTTTCTCCTACTCTCCCTCACTTTCATCTCCATTTTCTTCCAAAACTTGCTCCCCCTCACTTCTTGGCTCCCCATCACCTGTAGCTCCACCTTGTTTCTCTTTCTCTACCAGGTTTGCTTCATTCTGATTTACCACCTTCTCTCCCTTACCCTCATTCTGATCTACCACTTTCTCCCCCTTAGTTGAGTTGGCAGCACCAAGGATAGCAGAGAATGAGAGAAGAGTTTATTGAATATCAGCAAAACCAGTAGCTACCATAGTGGACAGAGCATCAAGTTTAGCTTCCATGGATGTACATCTGCCCTCAAGGGCTTCCAACCTTGATTCAGCTTGTTTAGAAGGACCACCAGTTCTCAACCTTTTTGGAGACAAAGAAAGAGACTGGGGCAAGGAGGCTATAGGATTTCTCACACACTCATTGTTTTTCTGAGTGATCTCATTACTCCTCACAGAATGACTCTCAAGGCCTAGTGCCTTTGTGTGTGGGGTTCCCTCAATTTCACTCTGGACATGCTCAAGTCCCTCACCTTTTACCAGCTCGTTTGGCTGCCTCTCATTTTTATGCTTACCTCTCTTTTCTTTTATCTCTATTTTTCTTTTCACTCCCTCACTCATCCTAGATGCATGGGTATGAGCAGTCTTGCATGCATTTTAGTTGAAGAAGTAGAAAGTTTAGATTGTACCTTCAAAGAAGAGATAGTTATTTGATCATCATCTGAAACATCTTTAACAATTACAGTATCATGATCAAGCTGGGTAGAGGTGACAACATCTTTACCCAAAATGTTACTATCCACAGGTGGGTTGACAGCAACTTTTTTGATGTCTTTGACAACAGTTGAGGCTGTGACAGCAACTTCCTGAAGGTCAGTTGCTCTTTGGAGTTCGACCAAGATGTTGGATGTTTCATTTTCTAGCAGAGTACCATCTTGATCTAGCTCAGTGTTTGAGTGAGTGGTGTCCATTTCACTTTGAGAAATGGGTTCTTGTGGACCACTTGATGAGGGCTCATTCATGACTTGAGATGGATGATCAAAACCTAAAGGGGTGGGATTGTCCCCTTGTCTAGGTTGTTGAGAAGAAATAACTGATGGATTAGAGAATAAAGAAGATGATGGTATAGAAGAGATTTTTGGCTATTCCACAGGGGTAACTTGTGGAACATCAAGAGTAGAAGTTTCATGACCCTCACTGTTCCCTATCTTTGTGTGCATTTCTGCAAGTGTAGGCTCCTTATGAGTGAGTACATGAGGTTGTGCTGACTCTTTACAGGATGCCTTGGGAGACAGGCCAGTTTCAATAGATACTTCTTGTTGAGAAGAAGCACCTAGGTATGTGTTTGATTCCCTTTTATCCTCCACAGCCTTTTGTGAGACTGTGGGGTAGCAGACAGTGGCTTTGGCCCTCTTAGCTCTCTTCTTCTTAGGCTCAAGAGGAACCACTATGGGTTCACTTTCACTAACATCCTTATTTGCTGCATCATGTGCAGTTTCTCCCTCAACATTCTCAGAACTACTACCAACACCAATTTCTAAGGTTCTTCTCTTAGATTCTTGCAAAGTTGTTTTTGTGGTCTTTGGTTGTCTAGATGATCTGATAGGAATGTATGGAGTAGAATGTGGGTTAACTGAATTTGGGTCTAATTCAACTTCATTCTCAAGGGAGAAGACAACATACCCAGAAGGTAGTGCTACATCAAGATGAGGCTCTTGATGATCAGCCATGTGCTTGGTGAAACAGAGTGGAATAAGTGCATTTGAATTTTGTGAATTGAGTGATGTGTGTGTATTTCTTTTCAAAACATTGCATTCTATAGTGAGAGATGCATTATCATCAATACCACATAATGAATTCAAACACATAGTAAGAAAGCGAGGATAGACATGTACCTTCCTGCTTAGAGCTGACTTGAGTTGGGTCATAAGCAACTTTCCTACATCCACTTTGTATCCATGGATAAGAGAGTGAGTAAGCTTCTTGATATAGGAGGGAATTCCATTCCAACCAGAGGTTTTGGTTGAGAAAACCTTAACCATGACATCAAAAATCATGCTCCACTCTTTCCTCGAGTGCTTTCTGTCCATTTCACCAGTCGAGTACCATTTTGATGTACCCTCTTCAAGAATAGGACTAGAATACCCAATTTTCAAGAAAAACTTCTTTAGGGTTTCATCACTTGCAATTTCCTTGTATGATTCTTTAGCTTGCAGTCCAGTTCCTAAAGCATCGTTGATGCCTCTGATTGTGAGAGTGCGAGTAACTCCTTTGATTGTGCAATTTATAGTATCATTACCTGCACCTCCTGGAACATGGGCAGTATTCTAGAATTCTTCAAGTCTTTCTAGGTTCAAAGATAGTGTAGATGTTATAGCATGACCCAGATAGGACTTGTTGATAAAGGATACGAGTCCTTTAAAACCTTCACCAGCATCTCCAGCAGTGAGAATACCAGCAAAGTTTGTTTGAGAAGAGGATTGTTTGGGTGCCATTTCTTGCTTTGAGCTTTGGAGAGAGATTTTTGCTTTTAAGAGAGAGAGGTTCTGTTGAAAGTTATGTGTTTGTGTGTTTGACAGTTGCTTACATGAAAATAGCAAATGTTTTACTCAGTGTTGAAGCCAATTTTCATCACGGACCGAGCTTCAAAATTAGATTTATAATCGGGTATTCGTATAGAGCTACAAAATTAGGGATTTGATATCCATGGCAATTTGGGGGGAGAATTAGGGTTTATATGTTTGGGGGCTGCGGAGTTAATTCTAAGAGAGGTTAGAATTTTGGGATCCCTTCTCAAGTTGCCTACGTATCCTTTTATAAGGAATCAAGCCACGTAGTTCTTTTCGATATCGAATATTGTTTAGGCCCATATTCCTATTCTTTAGGAACAAGTCACCTATATATGTTAAGTTTCCTCGTTTATTATATTCCCAATTATATTGGGTTTAATGGACTATCTATTTTGTATCAACAAGTCCCCAGTGTTTATCGGAGGTTTTTCCTTCGGTGAACACTTTCTTTATTTAGTGTCCGGAGCAAACCTCTTAAGTTGTGATCAATCACCAATATATTTGTGTCTTCGAGCATGAATAATTTTATAGCTTAAATATTAGATATATTGTTAATCTGCCATGATGTTAACTTTTTTGTGTTTGATACTTCGTCTTTGTCATGTGGTTTCCACGCATCAAGCAATTCGATTCAGGCCCAAATCTTTGCTAAATTTCGATTGCATAGAATATGAATCCAAGCGTCAAGAATTTGATTTATATAAAACAAAATCTTGCTTGACTCTGCTTGCTTGCATGCTTTTGATGAGAGGTCGTTCGTAAGCTACCAAATTGTCAAAAGACTCTGCTTACCAATTTCTCATCTCCCGGTACAAAGTCCCCGGTATATGAACCATCATAGCATTAAACGCAATTTTGCGATTCATTTTTGTGCTTCTAACCCTCATGTGAGTGTCGACGGATCATAAGTCTAGGATTTGATCAATTTGTTGTCCCCAAATGATCGTCGATAGGTCACAAGCCTAGGTTTAGAATTTTTATTCCCCCCAAGTATTTGACGACGGTTCACTAGTCTAGGACATAACAAATTCGTTGCCCCCAAGTGACCTTCGTTGAACACTCGTTTGGGTTGGATTATTGTTTGGCCGAACCATCATAGCATAAATGGCAGTTTTTCGGTTCAACTTCTGCTTCCAATCCTCAAAAGTCACTTTAATCACCTTTTGTTCAGATTGTGCAGTGATGAGATATATTCTGTGATCTATAAAATATTAAATCTAAAAAACTGTAGATCACCACTTTCTCATCTCCCAACTTTAAAAGTTGGCAGGTTGACCATCATAGCTTCGCACTGAAGCGTATATCCGGCCAGATCTATCCTCGGCCCCCTAGTGATTTATTGCTTCAATTTTGAAGGGATATATCACTAGTGTAGGAAGGAAGATTCTCTTGTCCCCAAGTGAGTGTCGACAAATCATAAGTCGGGATTAAATTTGATATTTGTCCCCAATTGACTATCGGTAGGTCACGAGTCTTGTGAGTGTTGACAAATCATAAGTCGGGACTTGATCTAAATTTTTACCCCCAGTTGATTATCGATTGGTCACAAATGTAGGATTAGAGCAGTTTGATCCCCCAAGTGTGTGACGAAGGGTCACTAGTCCAGGACTGAAACAAATTTTTGCCCCCAAGTGACCCTCGATGAACACTTGTTTGGGTTGCATTAGATTTTGCTTCCATTAAATATTCGCATAAAGCTTGAAAAAATATCGATTTTATGGCATGAAATCTGTAAATGCTAAAGAATAGTACTTATCTTGATCTCGTTGAGCAGATTCTGATTTTAAAGATACATCTTCAACATGATAATTTCTTTGTTGTAGTAGACTGATTGTTGTGGAGCCTTTGTGTGTTGCAGAGAAATAAGTTGTCTTTGCAAATTGAAATTAAACCAGTCGTTGCTGCTTTTCTTTGCTTGCTCTTATTCTCTCTGAGCTTTTTGTTGTAGTAGAAGCATTTTTGAGGTAAAGTAGTAGATGGTTGAGATTCTCCATATACATGCTCGCGTGAAACTTTTGAATTGCACCAGCGCAATACCTTTTTTTGTCCTCTTTTCAAGACAGCTTGGTGAGAGCGTTGAGCATATTTTGCTGGTCATACTAAGAGATGTGTGCTAATAATTTTGTGGTGATCATATTGCACTAGTTGTGGTGAAGAAATATAAAACTGATTTCTAGCTTCAATCGCTGAGATGCTGGCTGTTGATTTGCAGACTACTACTTCCGAAAAGCAGTTGTTTTGTCACCCATTTGTTGTCTGTTCTTCAAGTCAGTAGAATTAGACATCTGATGCAGGTGTATAGATTTGGTTCACTTCATTTGTGATGGCTACTTTAGCTTTATTTTGATAAAATTTCTTTCTAGTTGAATCAACTCTTTTTGCCAAACGATTTGTAGCATTTGGCAACGTTACATATTCTGGTTCTACTGATACTACTCTTGCTGTTTCAGATGGTTTTTCTCGTTGTAGGCTCCCTCTCTGAACCACGTCGAGATATTTTTCTTTTTTGGCTGACTTTCGCTGCCTCTTCAGTAATTAGTATAATGTAATCCCAGCCCCAATTCCTTGTCATTCAAAATTTTTCTTTAAAGTAATTTTAATTCGCATAGATGTATATGTAGGCTGTATCAAACCAGTTGTCCTGAATTTTGTTCTGATGTTGGTCAAGTTTGCAGGTAGTCAAGAAGCCATGGTTTTGTTGTCATTGTAGTAGTGAAACAATTTATTGTCCAAGAGGGGTATTCTGAAAGTAGTTTTATGCACTCCCCGAAGCATTTTTCATTCATCAACTTCTTCTCTCTCTTTTTTCTCCTACTCTCGCAGTTGTCACACTTGGCTTCCTTATGATTTTTTTGACAATAAAAGTCAGTTGGAAATGCCTATCACTTCTTTTCAACAAAATTTCTTCATACTGCATCTTTTTCCTTAAGATTTATTTGTCCTTTTGTTTTCTTGGCAGTGTATCACACAACTTGAGTATTGCGAATTCTGACAATCGTGTAGTCTCTTACTTTTGCTGCACTTCAGAAATTTCCTCAAGGTAGATTCTTTTTTGTTTTCTTTCTCCCTATAAACTTTGTGTCTGTTGGGTATAATTAACTATAACAACAATGAGGCAGTGACATATATTAAAACAAGAACAGACATATAACCAATTAACAAAACAAATCACGAAGGCATAAACAAGAATATAATTAGAGACTATAATTAAGGAGAAAGTCAAGAGTAACTTATCTCCCACAGAAGCTTATGGCAAGTACTGATAAGAGATTGAACAGCTGAGTCACCAAGCCCTTCGAGAAGACTTGGCTGTTCTTGAAGAGAATATTGCCCCACTTACGTTGTGATTGGGTTGCAGCAATATCGCTTCCAGGATAAAACAGCAACAGATCAAGGTGTTCACAAATCCACCAGTGATCAACAGCGACCAGCACCTCAGTTCACCTGAGAATTATGTATTGTATCTGTATGTATTGAGAGAGAGCGAGAAGAAAAATAGCTAGGGTTTTCTGTCCTTAGAAGCGTATATCTCAACGTTCTATTCTGTATGTACATAATACAAAAAATAAAACGTAACTGATATTCCATAAAAGGAAAGTAAATATTCTGATTTAATTTCATTAACTGCATCAGTATTTATTTTTCAGTTACAACAGCATCAGGATTTAACCATCCTCAGGATCTGATGTCCATCAGGATTGGTCAACATCAGTATCTGATCCATCAGGATTTTGGTCCGTTAGGATTCGATGCCCATCCGTATTTAGTTATGTTCAGGGTCTGTCCATCAGGATTTGATCTCTGATCAGGCCCAATAATCCAAATACTGATCTAATAGCAGTAACAAATAAAGTCTGATTTTCTGTTAAAATAAATCAATATTCCAGGTAATAAAATCCCTCGCCCAGGTCGCCTCGCGTACGCGAGACGCCGAGACATGCACCCAAATCGCCCTTCGACCCGACCCGACCCGACCCCAGTCGTGTCGTGGCGTGGCGAGGTGGGCAGAGGCGACGCGCGTGTGTGCGCGAGGCCCATTCTACATCCATGCACACTCACATGCCTTAGTAGTTGTGCACTACACTTGCACATGGAGCTATATAAAGCCACCAACCTTTCATTACCAATTCTATGTGGGACTCAAGTTATTTCAACTAAATAACCCACATAACCCATTTTAAGCAAGCAACTTCAACTCAATTTATTTATGGATTCCACTAAGAAAATGTCTTACATCCAAACATGAAAGTTTAAGTCCTCATTACAAGGAACAACTTCCACTTGTTAGTTTCCGGAAATTACATCAAGAACATATTTTAAATATGTCTCAAACTTTCCATTTTCTAACAATCCCCCACGAATCCATACAGAAATGCATATCGATTCTCATCATGACTTGTTTTTCAGAGTAGGTACCCTTCCGGGTTTGAACCCTCATAAGTCCTCTACTTCGATGGCTACCGGATTCAGATGGAATGTTTCACCTTGAATCTTTATCCATTTGGAGTAACCACACTCCATAGACGACGACAAGTCAAAGGCTATGGTGCTAATCTACGGCTTTGAGACGTTAATGGTCATGTCTCGATCCTGTTCGTCGAATGTTTCAAGGAATAACCCTTTCCTCTAATTGCGACCACACAATTACATTCGCTTAGCTGGGCATCTCCAAAGATGTATTGCTAGCATCTCGTCATATGACTTGACCCCATTCAGAGTTCAAATAACTCTTGCTATTCTGGCAGTTACAGTACCTTATAGGTTTACAGGGGATAGACTCCAGATACGTGAGTATCAATCTATGTAGTTATAGGTACAACCAATTCACCCTTACAACTTGTTATTACCACATTGAATACACTTCGAGGGATCTCCTCTCATGTGTATTGGGTTCCCGCTGTAGATGAATCATTACGGGCTATCAGTCCTATCCCCAACCTAGACTTAAGGACAACAACATGCTCAAGTCCCTTAGTCAAAGGATCAGCTAGGTTTTCTTGAGTTCCAATTGTTGGGACAATCAGATCGTGGCCCTGCGATTTTTGATACAATTAATTAACGAGTACTAACATAAAAAACCAACCTTAATCGTTACGGCGCAAGCAATTCAAGTCCACGTCTTCTACTGTATCCCTCGATTCCCCTTGAGCGAAGTGTGGCCTTCGTGCTCCCAAGTTTTGCCTCTCTTCTTGCTTCAAGGTGGCTGCCTCCAAAAACCCTAATGTTTTTTCGACCAACCTCAGCAAAAAGAGAATAGGAATATATATAGGCTACAGCAAGGATCGTGGATAATTAGGTTAGGCCTCCCAATGACATTCTGGGCCTAGCCCAATGTCATTAAATATTAATTCAATCCACTAAAGAATTAATATTTGCACTACCTTTCCTAATACCGTAATTTAATTAATTAATTCGATTCCAATATTATTTGCTTATTAAATTCCCCATGTTTAAAATATCGCATGTCCATTAATTAAATAAATTACTGATAATTCATTTAATTAATATCTTTTATCCTTGATCATCCACTCAACCTTTATTTAATTATGCCGGAATAACTCCACCTGCAGGGTTTTCACATAATTAAATCTTTTTGAGCTTTCAAGGGGACATCATTAACCCGAATATTATCAGGACATGGATTCCTTCTATAAATAATATCCACCGTGTATATAATTCCATCACCCAAAATATAATGATATAATTCAAAAGAATTATCTTATATATAAATCAAAGCATGTAAATAATATACACATGTCAATTATTGTATCCGGATTAAGAACCTAAGCATTAATAATAACATAGAATCTTAGTTCTCCTTCTTAATCAATATAAGGGAACAATTCTAAATTTGATCCTGTTCAATATACACAAAGTATACTAGTATTATTTATTAGTCAATATAAACTAATCTAAATAATACTACAGCCATTCCAGTGGATTGTCCAACACCACCTGTGTTGTGAACCTTATTATATTATATAAACCGTATTTAACAATCTAATATTCTGTATCCCATTTGATACTAGACTGTCCACAATATATAATATCAGACACCATGTAAACATTCAAATGATTCTCAATAAAACTGGGCCAGAAATAAATGTATATACTTCAAATAAATATTTTCAGTATACACTAACAATCTCCCACTTATACTCAAAATATTCTATGAGTATATCAGTGTTTATTTAATCCACTATTACACTTAAAACTATGTGTCCATCCATCTGACTCCTATCACTTCCACATGCCTGTCAAAAGCCTTGGCTGGCAAGCTCTTCGTGAAAGGATCTGCCCGGTTGTCTTCTGATGATATGTGAGCCACAACTATATCTCCTCGCTTTACGATTCCATGTATGAGATGATACTTACGTTCAATATGTTTAGCTGCTTTGTGGTCTCGTGGTTCCTTTGAATTTACCACAGCACCAGTGTTATCACAATACACTGTCAGACTCCTAGGCAAATTAGGTACCACATCCAAGTCCAAATCTGCAATGCATTTCTGCTTTATACTCCTCCATATAACGGCTCCACCTCCCAAAGTATAAACATATCCCGAGGTTGATTTCCTCTTATCCCTATCTGATTGAAAATATGAATCAGTATATCCCAATGGAAATAGATCCGAGGCCTTGTAAATTAACATATACTCCTTAGTCCTTCTCAGGTACTTGAGTATAGTTTTTACTGCACTCCAATATTCCTGACCTGGGTTTGACTGATATCTACTAACCATGCCTACAGCAAAGCAGATGTCAGGCCTCGTACATAACATAGCATACATTAAGCTTCCACATGCAGAAGCATAAGGAACTACTTTCGTGCTCTCTATATCCTTAGGTGTCGAAGGACGCTGCTTCTTAGATAGAGCAACTCCATGCTTAAAAGGTAGAAAACCTTTCTTGGAGTTTTGCATGTTAAAATGAGCTAATACTTCATCAATGTAGGGCTCTTGAGATAAAGCCAACAACCTTTTCTTGCGATCCCTTATTACTTTGATCCCAAGGATGTATGCCGCTTCACCTAAGTCTTTCATGTCAAATTGTTTGAACAACCATGCCTTTACTGATGACAACATCTTAACATTGTTTCCAATGAGTAAAATGTCATCTACATATAGTAGTAGAAAAACCACTGTATTACCCTCACTTCTCTTATACACGCATGATTCGCTTGGACTTTGATCAAATCCCTATGACTGGACTGCCTGATCAAAACGAATATTCCAGTCCCTTGAAGCTTGTTTAAGTCCATAAATAGACCTCTTAAGCTTACATATCAGATGCTCTTGGCCTTCCTTAATGAATCCTTTTGGTTGCTGCATATAGATGGTTTCTTCAAGACTTCCATTAAGGAAAGCTGTCTTGACATCCATTTGCCAAATCTCATAATCGAGATGAGCTGCTATAGATAAAAGAATCCGGATCGACTTAAGCATAACAACCGGCGAAAAGGTTTCCTCATAATCGATCCCTTCTTTCTGAGTGTACCCTTTCGCAACAAGTCGTGATTTCCAGGCTTTTACCTTTTTGTCAGATCCTCTTTTCTTCTTGTAGATCAACCTACATCCAACGGGTTTTACACCTTTGGGTGGTTCCACGAGCTCCCAAACTTGATTGGAATACATAGATTCCATCTCAGATTCCATTGCCTTTTGCCAAAGATCTGCATCTTTATCTAGAATTGCCTCATTGTATGTCCTGGGATCCTCATCATGTTCACCAGAGACCAAGTCCGAGGACTCTCCCAAAAACATGAATTTTTCAGGTTGTCGAACAACCCTCCCACTACGACGAGGCACTGGTGTGGTACTAGTGTCAAGCTGTGCATTTTCTTATGGTTGTTCTACTTGTACTATTGGCACTTGGGGATTATCTGTCCCTCCCACTAATTCCTCTAAAACAACACTACTCATAGGTTTGTGGTTCATTATATAGTCTTCCTCGAAGAATCTAGCATTGGTGCTAACAATGATATCTCGATCCCTAGGACTATAAAATGAATAACCTTTCGTTCCCATGGGATAGCCTACAAATAGCCTTACTTCTGTACGAGATTCTAGCTTGGTCGCATTCTTGTTCAGCACATGTGCTGGACAACCCCAAATCCGAATATGTCTTAAACTTGGTTTGCTACCAGTCCACAATTCTATTGGAGTCTTGGGAACCGACTTAGAAGGTACCAAGTTCAGAAGATAAGCCGCTGTTTCTATAGCATAACCCCAGAATGACTTGGGTAAATCCGAATAACTCATCATCGATCTAACACTCTCTAAAAGAGTCCGATTTCTTCTCTCTGCTACACCATTCTGCTGAGGTGTGCCAGATGCAGACAATTGGGATGTAATCCCATTTTTTGATAAATATTCCCTAAATTCTCCAAGCAAGTATTCGCCACCACGATCTGATCGTAGTGACTTGATACATTTTCCAAGATGTCGCTTCTCCGCACTTGCTTTGTATTCTTTGAATTTTTCAAAGCACTCAGACTTACGGCGCAACAAATAAATGTACCCATATCTAGAATAATCGTCAATGAAAGTGACAAAATATTCATAACCTCCTCTTGCTTGGATACTCATAGGTCCACATAAATCAGTATGAACCAATTCTAACACTTCTTTGGCTCTATTCCCCTTTCCTTTAAAAGGCCTATTAGTCATCTTACCTTCCAAGCAGGATTCACAAACTGGAAATGGCTACTGCCAACGAGCCTAATGGCCCATCTACTACCAGTCTTTGAATCCTCCTCAAGTTAATATGACCTAATCTTAAGTGCCAAAGATATGTTTGGTTCAATCCAGAAGGTTCCTTTCTTTTATTTGAGCTAGAAAATGCGTTATTTATTTCCCTAGGTTACAATGTTGGTTGACTAGGATTAAGTATATACAAATTGTCTTACAATGTACCAGAATATATAACTCGTTTATTCATCATAATAGAAACATTATGATCCAAACAAACATTATAACCATCCATAGCAAGTTTAGAAACCGAAATCAAATTCCTTCTAAATGAAGGTACATAAAGACAATTGTTCAAAACCAAAATCCTATCATCGCCAAAAGATAAAGTAATTATTCCAACTGCAACTACTGCTACTTTCGTAGTATCTCCCACACCAAGTGCTCGTAGATATAGCCGCTATATATGTTTCTGTAACTAGAGAAAGAGACATACCAGTATTGTTTGTCTTCTCAGGAAGAGGACAATCCTGTTTCCAGTGACCTGACTGCTTGCACCTGAAGCACTTGCCCTTAGGCTTTTTCACAGCACCTTGAACTCCCATTGCATTAGCAACCTTTCCAGCTTTCTGTGTCTGAACCTTTTTCTTCTTCTTGCCTTTCGGCTTAGAGGAAGAAGCTTTCTCAGCCACATTCACTTGAACATTCTGCTTAAAGAGTCCTTCAGCTGCCTGAAGTTCTGTCAGAAGTTCCGTGAGACTATACATCAATTTGTTCATGGTGTAATTCAAGCGAAACTGCTCAAAACTTTTTGGGCAGACTCATAAGGATGATATCGATCTGGGTTTCCCCATCAATATCAGCACCAAGGATCTCCATCTCATTCAGATGAGACATCATCCTGAGAACATGATCCCTTACAGGCGTTCCTTCAGCCATCTGAGTGTTCATTAAAGCCTTCATTTCTACTTGCCTAGCAGCCCTATTATGTTCTCCAAAAAGTTCCTTGAGATTAAAATGCATATCTGAAGCTGTGGCCATAGCTTGATGCTAATGCTGCAAAACACCCGACATTGCTGCCAGAATGTAACATCGCGACATCTCATCAGCCTTAACCCACCGCTTATAATACTCCTTCTCACTTTCAGGAGCATCTTCAGCAAGCTGATCTGGCTTGGGTTCATAAGTACAAATTTGTACTCCTCAACAGTCAACACTATGTCCAAACTACGTTTCCATTCAATATAGTTTGGTCCAGTAAGTTTGTTATCCTTAAGTATGGTGAATAGTGGATTAAAGCCCATAATGATCTAATCCTGAGAATCATACATGTAACACATAATCAGAGAGTTGCACATATTTTAAAGCCTATTGGTTTCCTCTAACAATTAATTAAAATTAATGCACTAATATTTAAACACCACAAGTATCTGGTACGCCACGATGGGTGACATATATACCACTTAAATTTGTTTAAATATTACTTCTGTCCTATTACTAAATAATACGCCACGTTAGGGTGGACTATATATTATTTTTCATAGCTAAGTGTATACCATTATTAAATCTTAAATTAATAAGACCGGATGCCACCATTAAATATTTCAAATCAATAATCGATAATAGGATAATTCCCAGATCGGGGGGAGCATTGTCAAGAAGCGTCACTTAAGACCCCTTTCTAGACAGAATCATCCTTTCTCTCAATATCGAAAATCTATATTAAATCATTGGTACCCTTCTAATTAATCGAATTCTATGAAACTTGGTACGCCACGATGGGTGGCATGTATACCTTTCAATATTCGTAATTTAATTTAAGAAGTTTGTCCTAATAATATCCATAACACTACCTGACACCATAAATCATATGCCATGTTAGGGTGGACTATATATAATTTATATTCGTCTTAGTGTTAAATTTACATACAAACAATAATGGAGACCGTGGGATTTAATTCCTAATTAATTCCCTCACCCACTTAGAATTTTTATTAAAAATTGAGGAATTTTAAAATTAAATGGGGACTATGTCATTACAATTATGTCTAACATGCATTCAAAATACACACATAATTTAACAACATAAAACATTTAATTAAAGCAATAAATAAAAAAAAAACTATGTCCATGTCGTCCTAATTATGTTAAACATGTAATTATAAATTACACACATAATTAACAACACACATAATAATTTATTTAAAGCAATAATTAAAAAATAAATTGCGGAATTAAAATTAAAAAAAATTCCACTATTATGGCCCCAAAAAATTAAATTTAAGTTAGCCCTTGTAGTTTTAGTAAACAACCGCAGTAGCAGTGTTCTTGTGCCTGGCCAACCAACAGATCTCACGCGCCTGTTGCGCAGCAAGCTCATGCGTTCCGCATCTTCTGTCTGCTGCGCATACCCCATATGCGTTTCAGTAGCTTAGGCCTTGGCTACCTGTTGCGCAGGCGCTAGTTGCGTTACAGCCTCTGGATGAAATTTTTCACGCACCACTGCTCTCCTGCTTCTTCTGTCGTCTTGATCAAAAAACAAATAGAACCAGCAGCCTCATCCGAGTTTCGCAGCGGAACAAAAAATAACTCCGGATACGATTTACAACCGCAAGTAATTGTTACAAGATACCCGGATTTTTACAAAATCCATCAAACAATTACATAAAAAATAGATCTAATACAAAACTAATTTTGTAAAATCTATTCTAACACGATCAACCCTCGTGTAAATTACAATCACGATAAACCACGTGAAAACCAAGCAAAATAACCACGATTAAACCACGTGGGATCCAAACACATAATTATAAAAACATGGCCATAATAGTGGATAACAACCTGCAAAACAAAATATACAAGCCTACCACTATATACATGCATATATAATTACGACATGGACATCATATCAAAAATCGCAGAACCATAGAACCAGGCTCTTGATGCCAATTGTTGGGACAATCAGATCGTGGCCCTGCGATTTTTGATACAATAAATTAACTAGTACTAACATAAAAAACCAACCTTAATCGCTACGGCGTAAGCGATTCAAGCCCACGTCTTCTACTGTATTCCTCGATTCCCCTTGAGCGAAGTGTGGCCTTCGTGCTCCCAAGTTTTGCCTCTCTTCTTGCTTCAAGGTGGCTGCCTCCAAAAACCCTAATGTTTTTTCGACCAACCTCAGCAAAAAGAGAATAGGAATATATATAGGCTACAGGAGGGATCGTGCACTACGCCATAAACGCTCAAATGCAACGCCATGTTTACTGTTGCTTTAGGCCAAAAAAGCATTGCGTTAGACCAAATGCAACACCAGGGGGCGTTGCATCCGCCACCGTCCTGTTAGACCCCCTAAGGCAACGCTTTATGGCATCTAAAGCAACATCAATAAGCGTTGCATCTGACATATAATGCAACACCAGAGCATTCAAATGCAACACCAAAAGGGCGTTGCATTTGACATTAGCTAAAATTACAATTTCACGTCACTAAGTGGGTCCCACTAGCTTGCCAGGTCACCAATGGGTCCAGCTAGCATGCCACGTCAGCAACAGTCCAGTTGGCATGCCACGTCAGCAACAGTCCAGCTGGCATGCCACGTCAGCATATGGGGCCCACTTACCATGTCATCATGTGGGGGCCCACATGCCATGTCAGTGGTGGGGCCTGCCATGCCACGTCAGCAATGAGTCCCACGTTCCACGTCAGCATGTGGGGCCAGATGCCACGTCATTAGTGGGTCCCACTTGCCACATCAGCACTGGGGCCCACAGCTATGTAATGCAACGCTTTTTTACTTTTTAAAACACTGGAATCTGACCAAAGGCAACACTATATTTACCAAATGCAACACTAAAATATCTAATGCAACGCTAAAAATATCAAATGCAATGCTTTGATTAAAATTTCTACAATATACAATTTCATACATAAAGAAACCCATCAAAATACATTCAAAGCCATCCAAAACATTCAACCACCAAATATTCAACAGGCACCAAATAGTTACAATCATCCACACCAACATCATACTAATACCAAAAGAACAAGAGTGCTAAACCAACTTCTAAACCAACAAGTACATACGATTAAATCTAAATTTTAAAAGTACGAAATGACCCTATATAGGTATTAGGGCCGATCAACTTCTCTTTGCTTCTAGACGTATATAACAAACTAGTAAAGCTTTATTCTTGTCTGGAGATCCTGTCCACATTCACGACATCTGCCAAACATAAGATCAAATCAACATGTTAATATCCCGACATTATAAGATAACCACTTAGCTTAAGTGAAATGAAGGGGGAAATTACCTGATGCCCACAACCAAAAGCCATGTCCTTCGAGTTAGTCAAGCAAATCGGACACACATATTAAAAACACAAAAATGGAGTCACTACCATTTGTATTATTAAACTCAACAATAAATTGCTAGCAGCAGATATATGCTAAAATTCAGGCTGCAACAATATGTTGTACTCAGCTAAAACTGCATGGATGATAAATTTCAACTAGAAATTGCTTACCATGGTATCAAATGTAGAGCTTGAAGCAGGAGGTGCATTGCCTACAGTACCTTTTGGGAACAGATTATCACATGCAGTTTGGGTATTTAAGCTTATGAGTTCAATTTAATAGAATTCATATTCTTTTGAGAAAAATAAACCTCAAATTGACACCCCTGGCTTAATGCACTCTAAGATCAACCTATGCGTGTTGCAGAGCATGACATAAAAAAAAACTTAAAAACTAAAGTTAACAGAAGCAGAGCACATAGCGTATACAACAGATTATCACAGACACTAAAATAGCTTATAGTACTTGTGTATGTACAGAAACTGTTAAACATACATATAGAGAAGAGAAAAATGCAATTTGACTGGCTATCTTTTTTGTTTTTGGCACTTGGATGGCTGACAATAATTTTTGACATTTTGTTTGGCCGTAATAAAATTTTTAAGCACTTGAGGGGCTTCCGTCAAAATGCTAGTAACGTCGTCTAAACGTCAGGGGTAAATGTGACTTTTCAGCATAGGATTTATGTTATATAATTACTCTTTCAATCCATCTCTGACTAAGAATGTGGTATGTCTTCACCCCACCTCAGTAAATTGATGGTATGTCTTAACATTATTGTAATTACCTATGTTATGTTAACTGGATCAGTTTCTTCTTTCTGTTTCTGGAAGGTGTTGAGGCACCATTGTTAGAACTAGCATTACTTCTCTCAGGTTCCCCAGATGAAGAAGCGCTACCACCAAGAGTCATCCCCACACCCTGGAATGCGACCTTACACGGTTTGGGTTCCTGTATGAATATAATACAACCCACGAGCATTGTCATTTGTCAATTAGTTCACAGATTGTTAAAGAAGACCTGTAATTAAGTAGTATACATCCACCCTCCTGATCTTATATTTCCTACTTTACATATACATTCACCCATATAAAAATAGGGATGCATTGCACGAACAGAAGTCAAGAAATAACCATAATTTCTAGAGTGAAATATAGAAGGAAGGACTCACAGGACAATTCTCGTCCCGCTTAATTAAATTGCAATGGATTCAGGCTTAAGCTCTTTTGGGCACTCGGACTTTCTAATGCTCTGTAATTCAACAACAATCAAACCAATTAAAACTTGACATTATCTGAGTACTAAAAGTTGCAATACCTAGAAAGTGAAAATTACGGAAGAGCAAAGATCATATGCATAATGCATTAATCATATGTAAGATCGATCACGCTCCTGATGCAAATGTGTGCTACAACCCCGGTCCAACTTACGTAAAAAATTAGGTTCGAGGCTAGTCCATAAAAAGTATTGATCCATATCTACTAAAAAAGGTAAATATATTATTGCACCGGTCAGTAAATTACAACCATTAAATATGATGCTAGACTACCACCAGTACATATAAACCAGTTTTAACTATAAATTTTGCTATTCAACCTGGCAACAAACATAAAAGACAGTCAAAACTCATAACTAATGCCAAACCCACATTTTGTACTTAGTGGTTGCTTACCACTTGTGCCTAATTAAATATTTCATTTTAATAACAAATTAAATAAACAAATTCTTTACATATAAACTACATTAATCCCAATATAAGGCATAACCAGTTCCCTATGTTGATCGAACTTGGGTATGGAGTGTAGGTAGAGTTCCAGACTAGGAACATTCTGAAAGTGTGTGTCTGTGTGTTCATATGAATGGAGAAGAAGACAACGTGGGTGGTGGGTTATAATTGAAGAAGGCTGGTGGTGTTGAGCCAAAATACCCCTAACCCCTGACACACACATACTTAAAACATCTACTATCTCCATTCCTATTCAAATTTCAATTTAACTTTATACGCACAATTCTCCAGATATGCTTGTGCCATAGTACCACCTGTTGCAATTGTTATCTAAACTAGCATATAGCATATTATTTCAGAATCCATAGCAGTTGTGATCCATACGCTACCTGTTTCAACTTGAAGCAGAGAAATCCTCTGTTGCTTCACAAGTTCCTTTCCATCGTTCTGGAACAGGACCAATACCTTCATCATCAAAGCTCTTAGATTCTGGCCAAACACCTACAAAATCACCCAAAAAAATAGTTCTAATAATAAAAACACTTTTGATTGTTACGGATAAAAGAATAAAAGGATAAAATCAAGTAAATTAATTACAGTCTTAACCCAAATCGAAGCAACAACTCGACATCCGTAATTCAGAACTCGCCGACAAATTCAACAAACAACATTGACTCAAATCAGAATTCAGAATCGTTCAAAACTCGCAGCAACAATAAAAACCATAGCTCGGCTTAAAACTTCATAAAACTCGGCCGAATCAACTCGCAGACTCGACAAAAATCAGGGGACTCTCGAAACAAACTCAGAACCAAGGTGACTTTGAAATATGAATCGTAGAAACTAAAGTATCAGAGAAACTAAAGAAACGAAAGAAAAGGTGAATTTGATTAGCCCCAAGGTGACTCAAGTGGAGAAGAACCTCAACCCCTAGGGATCTCAACCGTAGACGAGAAAATATTGTTTGGAGAGAATCAACCGATTGAAGCTTCCTTTTCGCATAATTAGAGAAAGTTGACCGATTGTTAGGGTTTTCAATTTCAATTTTGCCTAATTAGGGTTCATGTGATAGTGGAGTTTGATTTAGGGATTTGATTTAGAAAAGTTAGGGTTCTAAATTGGTGGTTTGAGAGAGGTGAAGTGTGGGAGAGATTTGTGCGAGTAAAAGAGAGTAGAGTGTTTGTTTATCAAGAGATTTTGAGATGGAGACGATAAAGAGAGTAGAGGAGTTTAGAGTGTGTTGTCCAAAATTTTCAATTAGAGGGAAATTTTCCGCCCAAAACTTTTGCCAAAAATTTTCACCTCGAGCTCTGTGCTCCAAGTGTGTTATACTGTAGATGATGTGTGTGACCTGCTGGTTTTTTATTTAAAAAAATGTAATTTCAATTTTTATATTTTTGTTCAAACTTTTTTATAAATCAATTAAATTAAATTTTAAAAAATAGTTTCATCATTCCGGATAAGACTAGTTAAAAGGAAAGTCTACTTTGACCGGTTTGACCGTTATAAAACCAAACCAATAAAAAATAAAAAAAATTGATTCCGGATAAGACTAGTTAAAAAAAAATTGAACGATCCAACCGTACGGATATCAATATATATCTAATATAACGATATTCCCAAAGTTTTAGAAAATAAAAAATTAATTTGATTGGAGATCTTAGTAGATCACTACTATTTTCAATATGACTCGTAACTAGTGCTTTGTTACGGATTATTATTTATATTTTTTAAAAAATATTATTGAATGATCCAACCATACGGATATCAATATATATCTAATATAATGATATTCCCAAATTTTTAGAAAATAAAAAATTAATTTGATTGGAGATCTTAGTAGATCACTACTATTTTCAAAATGACTCGTAACTAGTGCTTTGTTACGGATTATTGTTTCTATTTTTTTAAAAAAAACTTTTGAACGATCCAACCGTACGGATATCAGTATATATCTAATATAACGATATTCCCAAAGTTTTAGAAAATAAAAAATTAATTTTATTGGTGATTTTAGTAGATCACTATTATTTTCAATATGACTCGTAACTAGTGCTTTGTTACGGATTATTGTTTCTATTTTTTAAAAAATATTTTTCAACGATCCAACCGTACGGATGTCAATATATATCTAATGTAATGATATTCTCAAAGTTTCAGAAAATAAAAAATTAATTTGATTGGAGATCTTAGTAGATCACTACTATTTTCAATATGACTCGTAACTAGTGCTTTGTTACGGATTATTGTTTCTATTTTTTAAAAAATATTTTTGAACCATCCAACCGTACGGATGTCAATATATATCTAATGTAATGATATTCCCAAAGTTTTAGAAAATAAAAAATTAATTTGATTGGAGATCTTAGTAGATCACTAATATTTTCAATATTACTCGTAACTAGTGCTTTGTTACGGATTATTGTTTCTATTTTTTAAAAATTATTTTTGAACGATCCAACCGTACGGATGTCAATATATATCTAATGTAATGATATTCCCAAAGTTTCAGAAAATAAAAAATTAATTTGATTGGAGATCTTAGTAGATCACTACTATTTTCAATATGACTCGTAACTAGTGCTTTGTTACGGATTATTGTTTCTATTTTTTAAAAAATATTTTTGAACGATCCAACCGTACGGATGTCAATATATATCTAATGTAATGATATTCCCAAAGTTTCAGAAAATAAAAAATTAATTTGATTGGAGATCTTAGTAGATCACTACTATTTTCAATATGACTCGTAACTAGTGCTTTGTTACGGATTATTGTTTCTATTTTTTAAAAAATATTTTTGAACGATCCAACCGTACGGATGTCAATATATATCTAATATAATGATATTTCCAAAGTTTCAGAAAATAAAAAATTAATTTGATTGGAGATTTTAGTAGATCACTACTATTTTCAATATGACTCGTAACTAGTGCTTTGTTACGGATTATTGTTTCTATTTTTAAAAAAATATTTTTGAACGATCCAACCGTACGGATGTCAATATATATCTAATTTATTGATATTCCCAAAGTTTCAGAAAATAAAAAATTAATTTGATTGGAGATCTTAGTAGATCACTACTATTTTCAATATGACTCGTAACTAGTGCTTTGTTGAGGATTATTGTTTCTATTTTTTAAAAAATATTTTTGAACGATCCAACCGTACGGATGTCAATATATATCTAATGTAATGATATTCCCAAAGTTTCAGAAAATAAAAAATTAATTTGATTGGAGATCTTAGTAGATCACTACTATTTTCAATATGACTCGTAACTAGTGCTTTGTTACGAATTATTGTTTCTATTTTTTAAAAAATATTTTTGAACGATCCAACCGTACGGATGTCAATATATATCTAATTTATTGATATTCCCAAAGTTTCAGAAAATGAAAATTGACACGTCACCCAGGTGTGTCCCACAACTGCCACTTAAGCATTTAAAAAAAAAATCAAAAATAGCTAATGCAACGCTTTTAAAGGCAAATGCAACACCTATTTCACCTAATGCAACACTTTTGCCACGTCAACCAATGACACGTCAGCAAATGTGGGTCCCACATTTGCCACGTCAGCAATTGTGGGCCCCACACTTGCCACGTCAGCACCTGTGGGCCTCTACCACGTCACCCTGGTGGACCCCACACTGCCACGTCACCCTGGTGGGTCCCACAACTGCCACGTCAGCGTTTATTAAAAATTCAAAAATACCTAATGCAACGCTTTTAAACAGCAAATGCAACACCTCTTTCACCTAATGCAACGCTTCTGCCACGTCAGCCAATGACACGTCAGCAAATGTGGGTCCCACATTTGCCACGTCAGCAAATGTGGGCCCCACACTTGCCACGTCAGCACCTGTGGGCCTCTGCCACGTCACCCTGGTGGACCCCACACTGCCACGTCTCCCTGGTGGGTCCCACAACTGCCACGTCAGCGTTTATTAAAAATTCAAAAATACCGAATGCAACGCTTTTAAACAGCAAATGCAACACCTCTTTCACCTAATGCAACGCTTCTGCGACGTCAGCCAATGACACATCAGCAAATGTGGGTCCCACATTTGCCACGTCAGCAAATGCCACGTCAGCAAATGCCACGTCAAGACGTGTGGACCCCACTGCTACCACATCAGCATTTTTTAAAATTAAAAAATATCTAATACAATGCCTGCTTCTAGTGTTGCATTATGTGAAACACCGTGGATCAAATGCAACACTAAATTATATGTAATGCAACACCAGTTCAAGTTCTGTTTCGTTAGACCCAAAATTTCATACCTAACGAAACACTTTCACTGAAACACTTTCTAAAAGCGTTGCATATGAGCATTTATGGCGTAGTGGTGGATAATTAGGTTAGGCCTCCCAATGACATTCTGGGCCTAGCCCAATGTCATTAAATATTAATTCAATCCACTAAAGAATTAATATTTGCACTACCTTTCCTAATACCGTAATTTAATTAATTAATTCGGTTCCAATATTATTTGCTTATTAAATTCCCCATGTTTAAAATATCGCATGTCCATTAATTAAATAAATTACTGATAATTCATTTAATTAATATCTTTTATCCTTGATCATCCACTCAACCTTTATTTAATTATGCCGGAATAAATCCACCTGCAGGGTTTTCACATAATTAAATCTTTTTGAGCTTTCAAGGGGACATCATTAACCCGAATATTATCAGGACATGGATTCCTTCTATAAATAATATCCACCGTGTATATAATTCCATCACCCAAACTATAATGATATAATTCAAAAGAATTATCTCATATATAAATCAAAGCATGTAAATAATATACACATGTCAATTATTGTATCCGGATTAAGAACCTAAGCATTAATAATAACATAGAATCTTAGTTCTCCTTCTTAATCAATATAAGGGAACAATTCTAAATTTGATCCTGTTCAATATACACAAAGTATACTAGTATTATTTATTAGTCAATATAAACTAATCTAAATAATACTACAGCCATTCCAGTGGATTGTCCAACACCACCTGTGCTGTGAACCTTATTATATTATATAAACCGTATTTAACAATCTAATATTCTGTATCCCATTTGATACTAGATTATCCACAATATATAATATCAGACAGCATGTAAACATTCAAATGATTCTCAATAAAACTAGGCCAGAAATAAATGTATATACTTCAAATAAATATTTTCAGTATACACTAACACCAATAAACTCAACAGCTATGATCCTGTCAGACATTAGACCCCTTATAGGCACACAATAATACATTCATTTCCTTTAACCATGTAATAGACACACTTGTCACTTTCATTAACTACAAATTCTGATTCTAAAACAGTTTCATCAAACTTTTTATGCCAGTCTCTTGGAGCTTGTTTTAAGCCATATATAGACTTGATTAACTTACATACTTTCCTCTCATTACCAGATGCAACAAATCCCTCATGCTGATCCATATAAATCTCTTCTTCAAGTTCACTATGAAGAAAAGATGTCTTTACATCCATTTGATGGATGATAAGACCATGTACAGAAGCCAATGCTATAAGCATTCGGATTGTTGTCATTCTAGCAACTGGAGAGTATGTATCAAAGTAATCAATGCCTTCCTTTTGCTTAAAGCCCTTAGCTACCTGTTTACACTAAAACACCCAAGCGTACGTGGTCACAAAACTACGAATTAACTAACTAACAAGAATTGAAATCTAATTACTTCTGCAAGATAAACCATGGAATCCTAACTTCATTAAATACTTTGCTTAGATCTGACGCCTTTAATCACTATATGCAATGGTTATGATATCTGATCGGATAACACGAAACAAGTACACGCTACCTGTCAGCATACGTATACCAAAATAAACATACATCCACAAAAGAGATAGAAGATGAATAGACACCAATTATGCTTAGACCCTATATGTCTATAGAATTTGAAAACATAACGGTTGAAGAACAAGTTATCCATAAAGATCACATAGGGCAATATAAGTATTCTCATCTCATACTACGAATCATGTTGATAAACAATCATGAACCTATGCTAGCATGACAAGTTCTAAATCTCAAGATCCACTTTCACTTCACAAGAGATTAACAAATTAGATGTTTATGACGCATCTATCAATTAAGCATAACCATACGAGGATATCAGATATACATCACACACAGATCTTTAAAGCAATCAAGATACTAAAGCTCCATAAATAAATCCGTTAGAATCCCATGACAACGATTAACTCATAATCGAACCTCTCGTCATCATGGGATCTGATGAAACCATGATAAAAACAAAGTATGAAAAGATACAAATAAACCTAAGTAATTGATATGTAATGGTTCTACTCCTAATGATAATGATACAAATTACAAGGGTTGGATGTGTTTATATAGGCTCTAGAAGTCTTGTCCACCAAGCAATTGCCTTTTTAGAGTTGGAATAGAAGATTGGCAATTTCCGTTCTTGAATGAGAATAGAATTGCAAATTCCATGTGTAGATCTGATTCTGGAATGTTCTAGCCGCCCAGAGCAATTACCATACTTATTAGAAGTAGGAATTATAGCAATTTCCTTGTCAAAGTTGAATTTCTGCAGCTCGGCACATAATACGTTTCCTAAACTGATTTGGTTTTTAAGGAAAATTCGTAGCTGACTTTTCTTCAATATTTCTGGGCTGTTCCAGTTGTATTTGGACCTCTGAACAACTTTAGAATGATAGAGAATCTCGTTAGCTTCGCGTGGACAGTAAGATCGCCCAAAACGGAGTTCTAGAACTCATGATATGGCCAAAATCGTAAAAAGGGCAAAACTGTAATTTTTTAGCGCCTTCTGGGGCATCCTGCACGAGATTGGAGCAGTCTGCCCGGCTCCAAACTGCATAAAAAGCTCAGTTCTGGCGCAGTCTGCTCAAAATCTGGGGCAGACTGCCCGGCTGCAATCTGATGGATTTTTTCTGCATTTTTTTCTTCATTTTTCAGCCTTTTCTTCCCGTTCCTTTTGCATGAGCTTCCGTCTTTAATCCTTCTTGACTTGTATACTTCTTGGTAGCTGACATTAGCCTCCATTCTTCATTCCATATCATAAATCAACTCCAAAATGATGGAAACTACACCCTTAATCGACATTTCTTCAACCCTGCACAATTAAGCAAAACACATCAAAACTACAACAAACTTGAGGCCAAGCAATCAATTTAAGCAGATATGGAACATTCCAAGTGGATATAAAATCCACTTATCACTACCAGCCTAGCCTTATACTTATCTATTGAGCCATCAGGGTTCATCTTCCTTTTGAAGACCCATTTACATCCTATAGTAGAACACCCAGGAGGTAGATCAACCAACTCACATGCTCCATTAGAAACAATAGAGCCAATTTCACTTTTTACAGCACCTTTCCAATACCTGGATTCTGAAGAATCCATGGTCTGTCAAAAAGTTAAAGGTTCATCCTCAATATTGAAAGTGATAAAATCACTTCCAAAATCCTTGACTACCTTAGCACGCTTACTCCTTCTAGGTTCCTCTACTTCATCAGGAATAGAGCTACTATCAGGATCTGCCCCCACATTTGTCACCTTTTCCACATGATCAGGAACGGACCTCGATGTGTGAGTGGGATCATCATCAGGAATACCCTGAGGTATACCAGTCTTCATAGGAAACACATCCTCAAAGAATGTTGCATCACGAAATTCAACTATAGTGTTAGCCACTATTCCGTCTATGTCAGATTTTAACACTAAAAATCTCATAGCCGTAGTGGTTTCAATATAGCCCAGAAAGATGCAATCAACAGTTTTCGGCCCCAGTTTCTTTCTCTTGTGTTCAGGGAAAAGTACATTTGCAAGGCACCCCCACACACGAAGATATTTTAAACTAGTCATTTTTTCTGTCCATAATTCATAAGGTGTCTTGTCCATATGTTTCAGAGGAACTCTATTCAGAATATGGCAAGCCGTATTCAGAGCTTCCCCCCACATGTACTTAGGCAACCCAGAATTAATCAGCATACTATTGATCATATCCTTAAAGGTTCTGTTCTTTCGTTCTGCCACCCCATTAGACTCAGGTGTGTATGGTGGAGTTACCTCATGAACTATACCATTGCTCTTACAAAATTCATTAAATGAGTTACTCGTATACTCACTACCTCTATCTGATCTCAAACGTTGAAGTACTTTCCCAGTTTGTGTTTCAGATTCAGTTTTGAACATAATGAATTTTTCTAGTGCTTCATCTTTATGTTTAAGCAAATTAACATAACAATATCTGCTACAATCGTCTATAAAGGTAATGAAATATCTATTATGTTCTTTGGTCAAAACACCACCAAATTCACATATGTCAGTGTGCACTAAATCTAACACATTTGAATCCCTAACCACATTATGAAAGGGTTTCCTAGTTTTTTTAGCAGTCACACATACTTGACATTTAGATTTCTTATCAATGGCATGTTTTGGAATCAACTCTAAGTTCATCATATTCTTTAGAGCACCAAAATTCAAGTGACCAAGACGTGCGTGCCACAAATCAGATGATTCAACACAATTAACAGAAGGAGCAACATTATTATTAATAAAACTGCCCAAAACAGGCTCACCATTTATTAAAAATAATCCATCTGACAAGTAACCTTTGCCAAAAAATACACCAGTATATGTAATAACTACTTTATTACATTTCAAAGAAACTTCAAACCATTCTTAACTAAACAACTTCCACTTATTATATTTCTACGAATGTCAGGAACATGATGCACTCTAGTTAGGGATAGAACACGCCTAGAAGCGAACTTCAGGTCCACGTTTCCTATTTCAAGTACTTGAGATGCACTAGCATTCCCCATCGTCACCGTCATTCCATGAGTCTGTTGATAAGATACAAACAGAGTAATATCAGTACAAATATGTACATTAGCTCCAGTATCAATCAACCATTCATGAGACGAATAAGTAGAAAGAAGTACATGGTTGTAGGTCACATACCCGTTGTCAGTTTCAGAAGCAACAGCCTCACCAACAACCATGTTAACCACTGACCCACCATTGGTTCCAAGCACAGTGTTAGCTTGTGCTCCCACAACAGGTTTCTTAGCTTTCTTTATAGGACAGCCCTTGCTCCAATGACCAACCTGTCCACAAGATCAACATGGTTTGTTTGCCTTTGGTTTCTTAGCCTTGTTCTTGTCCTTAGACTTAGTGTTTTCCTTCTTAGTGACAGACTTTCTTTTCTGTCCAACAGTCACTACATTCACCTTCGAACTCCCAGCATGTTCAGTAGGCATCACATGTCCTTGCTTGGACTTGTGTTGCTCCTGCACAGAGATGTCCAACATCAGGTTTGTCCAGGTGATCTCTCCTTTCTGTCTTTTCAGGGAGAGTGCAAACTCTTCCCAAGACTTAGGGAGCTTTTCAATCACAGACATAACCTGAAACTTCTCAGGAAGGTCCATACCAGACTCCTTCAAAGCATGCACCAACATCTCAAACTCATGCACCTGCTTAGTCATGGATTTAGTATCCACCAGTTTAAAGTCAAGGAACCTAGCCAAAGAATACTTTTCCAGTCCTTGCGAATCAGTATTATGTGTCTGGTCAAGCTCCTCCCATAAGAGCTTAGCAGTGTAGGAGTAAGATGAATAAACATCGAATAGAGTGTTCGCTAAAGCTGCCAGAATAGCAGCCCTAGCCACCCCATCCTTTTCCTCCCACATAGTATAAGCCTTAACAGTTTCAGCTTTCTCCTTAACTACCACTGGTTTCTCATACTGCACCACTGGCCATAGACCCTTTACCGTTAACCACAGTTTCATCTTTTTCTGCCAGCGAGAAAAAACAACACCCCCACCGAATTTATCAGGCAAACCTGACAAATCGATAGGCTGTGGAAAACGGTACGTGGTCCAATCAATGGTGGGAGTAGTAACACCAGACCCGGAGCCAGTCTCAACAACAGGAGTTTCAGTTTCTTTAACCATCTTGTTAATTAACAATATATAACACAAATATTCTCTTCAAGATTGTTGGGTATAATTAACTATAACAACAATGAGGCAGTGATATATATATTAAAACAAGAACAAGCATATAACCAATTAACAAAACAAATCACGAAGGCATCAACAAGAATATAATTAGAGACTGTAATTAACGAGAAAGTCAAGAGTAACTTATCTCCCACAGAAGCTTATGGCAAGTACTGATAAGAGATTGAACAGCTGAGTCACCAAGCCCTTCGAGAAGACTTGGCTGTTCTTGAAGAGAATATTGCCCCACTTACGTTGTGATTGGGTTGTAACAATATCGCTTCCAGGATAAAACAACAACAGATCAAGGTGTTCACAAATCCACCAGTGATCAACAGCGACCAGTACCTCAGTTCGCCTGAGAATTATGTATTGTATCTGTATGTATTGAGAGAGAGCGAGAAGAAAAATAGCTAGGGTTTTCTGTCCTTAGAAGCGTATATCTCAACGTTCTATTCTGTATGTAGATAATACAAAAAATAAAACGTAACTGATATTCCATAAAAGGAAAGTAAATATTCTGATTTAATTTCATTAACTGCATCAGTATTTATTTTTCAGTTACAACAGCATCAGGATTTAACCATCCTCAGGATCTGATGTCCATCAGGATTGGTCAACATCAGTATCTGATCCATCAGGATTTTGGTCCGTCAGGATCTGATGCCCATCAGTATTTAGTTTTGTTCAGGGTCTGTCCATCAGGATTTGATCTCTGATCAGGCCCAATAATGCAAATACTGATCCAATAGCAGTAACAAATAAAGTCTGATTTTCTGTTAAAATAAATCAATATTCCAAGTAATAAAATCCCTCGCCCAGGTTTCCTCGCGTACGCGAGACGCCGAGACATTCGCCCAAATCGCTCTTCGACCCGACCCGAGTTGTGTCGTGGCGTGGCGTGGCGAGGCGCGCGGCGGCGGCGCGCGTGTGTGTGCGAGGCCCACTCTACATCCATGCACACTCACATGCCTTAGTTGTTGTGCACTACACTTGCACATGGAGCTATATAAAGCCACCAACCTTTCATTACCAATTCTATGTGGGACTCAAGTTATTTTAACTAAATAACCCACATAACCCATTTTAAGCAAGCAACTTCAACTCAATTTATTTATGGATTCCACTAAGAAAATGTCTTACATCCAAACATGAAAGTTTAAGTCCTCATTACAAGGAACAACTTCCACTTGTTAGTTTCCGGAAATTACATCAAGAACATATTTTAAATATGTCTCAAACTTTACATTTTCTAACAATCCCCCACGAATCCATACAGAAATGCATATCGATTCTCATCATGACTTGTTTTTCAGAGTAGGTACCCTTCCGGGTTTGAACCCTCCTAAGTCCTCTACTTCGATGGCTACCGGATTCAGATGGAATGTTTCACCTTGAATCTTTATCTGTTTGGAGTAACCACACTCCATAGACGACGATAAGTCAAAGGCTATGGTGCTAATCTACGGCTTTGAGACGTTAATGGTCATGTCTCGATCCTGTTCGTCGAATGTTTCAAGGAATAACCCTTTCCTCTAATTGCGACCACACAATTACATTCGCTTAGCTGGGCATCTCCAGAGATGTATTGCTAGCATCTCGTCATATGACTTGACCCCATTCAGAGTTCAAATAACTCTTGCTATTCTGGCTGTTACAGTACCTTATAGGTTTACAGGGGATAGACTCCAGATACGTGAGCATCAATCTATGTAGTTAAAGGTACAACCAATTCACCCTTACAACTTGTTATTACCACATTGAATACACTTCGAGGGATCTCCGCTCATGTGTATTGGGTTCCCGCTGTAGATGAATCATTATGGGCTATCAGTCCCATCCCCAACCTAGACTTAAGGACAACAACATGCTCAAGTCCCTTAGTCAAAGGATCAGCTAGGTTTTCTTGAGTTCCAATAAACTCAACAACTATGATCCTGTCAGACATTAGACCCCTTATAGACTTTAGTCTAACTTGGATATGTCTATTTGTTTTCACATTATACTTCTTGCTATTTATCATGTCGATAGTTGTACGGCTATCACAATGAACAGCAAAAGTAGGAAGTGGACGACTTACTACAGGTAACATTGACATAAGTCCATGTAACCATTCAGCCTTAGTCCCCGTGGCATCTAATGCACACAACTTAGCCTCAAAGGTAGACCGAGTTATAATAGTCTGTCTAGAAGACTTCCAAGACACTGCTCCACCCGCTAGGGTAAACAAGTATCCAGTCACTCCATTGGAACCAGACTTCTTAGCTATCCAACTTGCATCACTATATCCCTCTAGCACTCCAGGAAACCTCCTGTAATGCAAACCACGATATATGGTGCCTTTTAGATATCTAAGCACTCTATCAAGAGCATCCCAATGAGTCTTATTTGGACAGCTTGTATATCTTCCTAACTTAGACACTGATTATGAAATATCCGGCCTAGTTCCATTAGCAAGATACTGCAAACTCCCAATAATCTGAGAGTACCTTAATTGAGACACAGGAACTCCTGAACTATTCTTCACAAGGGCAACTGTTAGATATAATTGATGTGATTTAATGTCAGTGTTTAAGTGTTACAGGGAAAAAGAGTTTAACTTGTTAATGAAAGCAGTCGTAGCAGAGTTTGAGTATACGTTGACAGCTGGAAGCGCAAACGCTGACAGAAGAAAGCGCAAATACTGCTGGCTGACAGAAGGAAGCGCAAACACTGCTAGTTGGGAGCGCAGCAGAGTTTGTTAAAGTCTGTCTACTGGAAGCGTCTACAGGTCAACAGAGATTGAATATTAATTCAAGATAAATCTGGAAGCAATATCTTTGAAGATTGGATAGCTGTCAAAGAGATTGAGTTGACTTAGAAGACGTGTAGCAATCGTAATTGATATCAATTGTATAGCTTAATTATAGGAGAATCAATTAACGATTGTACGTAGCTGTATATCTTATAAATACAGTTAGGTTAACCCTAGAAGGGTATCTATCGTAAACAAATATCATTCATTGTAACCTAAGCAGCTCTCTGTGATATTTACATCACTGAGAGAGGAATTATTAATTTCAAATAGTTTTTAAGTACTAATACTTGTGTTATTGTTATTCTCTCATACAGTACTTGACTATATATTGTGTATTCGGCCTAACAATTGGTATCAGAGCCAATATGTTACTTTATTACAGTTTAAGATCCAAATACACAATAGTAATCAATGGCAGAGATTCCTCCTCCATCAGGTTCTGAGAAAGCTCCTACTACTGTTAGTAGGTATGAGACAATTAGGGTTCCTATACTTAAGCCAGCAGAGTATACAATCTGGAAGGTGAAGATGACAATGTTTCTGGAGGCTACAGATCCAGAATATCTTGACAGAATTTATGAAGGCCCTCATAAACCTACAAAGTTAACTGCTGCTGTTGCTGGTGAGGAATCAAAAGTGATTCCAAAGGAAAAGAAAGATCTAACTGCTGAGGATCTTTCATCTATTGCTAAGGATGCAAAAGTAAGGCATTTACTTCACAGTGCATTAGACAATGTTATGTCTAACAAAGTGATTAACTGCACAACTGCAAAAGAAATTTGGGATGCACTTGAGGTTAGGTGTCAAGGAACTGCTGCTATCAAGAAGAATAGAAGGAACATACTCACACAGGAGTATGAGCATTTTGAGGTAAAGTCTGAAGAAACCATGACAAAAACATTTGACAGATTCTGTAAACTGCTCAATGATCTATCGTTGGTTAACAAAGAATATGATCTAGAAGACTCAAATCTCGAGTTTCTTCTTTCTCTACCTGAAAAGTGGGATGTGAAAACAACCACTATAAGAGATAACTATGATCTTGCTTATACTGAGATTGATGAAATCTATGGACTGCTCAAGACTCATGAATTGGAAATGGAGCAGAGAAACAGGAGTTCAAGCAAGAAGCTGAAGTCTGTTGCTCTCAAGGTTGAAGAAAAACCATCAAGGAAGAAGGCAAAAGGAAAAGACTTAATCATTCATTCAGAAAGTGAGTCATCAAACTCTGATGTTGACACAAACACAGATGGAACATCTGATTCTGAAGATGATGAAGAGATGATGCAAATGGCTACATTGATGGTAAAAACCTTCAAGAAGATGGGATTCAAGAACTTCAAGAAGGGAAAGAGATTCTCCAAGAATTATTCAAAGTCTGACAGGAAGAATTTCAGCAAATCTGAGAGAAAGGACTCCAAATCTGGGAAGAAAGATAAGTCTGAGATTCAATGCTACAAGTGTAAGGAGATGGGTCACTATGCTCCTGAGTGCAAGAAGGGTAAAACTGAAAAGGCACTCTATACAAAAGGCAGAGACTGGGCAGACACTTCAGACTCAGATGAGGAAGTTAATTATGCACTCATGGCTTCTACTCAGAATGAAGATTCTGAACTCAAGGTACCCCCAACTACCTATGCTTATAATATTGATAATATAACTGAATTAAGAATTTATCTTAAAGCATTACATATCAGTTATAGGGATCAGACTTTAGAGAATGAGAGAATCAAGAATGAGTGTTCTCAACTTAAAGAGAGAAACAAACTTGTTGAAGAAAAACTGGAAAACATGAAAAAAAATTCAGAAAGAAAGAGATGATGCTATTTTTATAGAACAGGAGTTGCTAGGTAAGTATAAGCAACTAGAATCTGAATTGGAGGATGCAAATCACATTATTAAAACTTGGACTGATTCTGGAAAAGACACTCATGAGGTTTTTCAAGCTGACACTGTTGGTTTAGGGTACTGTGAGGAAGATGAGCTTAGATTTCTAAATCATGTGAAAGTTAGGCAAACTCTTCCAACTAGAAAATTTGTTCATGGTACAGTTAAAACTGAACATGGAGCTGTTGAAAGTGAGCCAGTAAAAACCTGTGCAAAACAGGTTAACATTAGTCAATGACAGATAAACAACTTAAGCAAAAGCTTAAAGAGATAAAATCTGTCAACAAACAGAAAATGCCTAGGAGAAACAGAAATGGAAAGGTAGGCATAGCATCAGGAAATAGGCCAATGCTTGCTATATTTGCACCAAGAAAAACTTGTCATAACTGTGGTAGTACTAATCATCTTGCTAGTTTCTGCAGGAAAAATAAAGACATTAATTCTTTACCCTCCAAATCAGGAGTGAAAAAGAATAATGTCAAACCTAGACCACAAACTCTGTGCAAACATTGTGGAAGTACTTGGCACTCAATTTATACTTGCAAGAATTATCATGCTATTTATCATAATTACTATGAACTGAAACCTAATTTGAAATGGGTTAAAGTTAATTCTGCAAGTGCTAAGACTGAAAATGTTAGTTTAAACTCTGATAATGATAAATCCGCTGCAAAAGCTAACAGATTCAATAAAGCAAAAGGATCCAAGCAAGTCTGGATCCTTAAAACTAACAATCAGTGATTGTTTCTGATTGCAGGGCACCAGGGAAAGTACCCTAGTCATGGACAGTGGATGTTCAGGACACATGACTGGAAATAAAGCCCTGCTATCAGAGTATGTGGAGAAGGCTGGCCCAAAAGTTTCCTATGGAGATGGCAACATAGGACATACTCTGGGATATGGCAATGTTAATCTTGGAAGTGTCATCATCACAAATGTAGCTCTGGTTCCAGGACTCAAGCATGATCTGCTATCTGTGAGTCAAATTTGTGACAGAGGATATCATGTAGATTTTCAACCTGAATACTGTCAAGTCATCAGTAAGTCTACAGGGAAAGTTGCTCTAGTTGGAAACAGACACAATAATATCTATGAGATTAAATTGTCAACAAACTCTGATGGCAAAGCAGTGTGTCTGTCAACAAGGATGTCCAATGAAGAGAGTTGGAAGTGGCATAAGAAACTCTCTCATTTAAATCTAAACAACATCAATGAGCTGATAAAGAATGATCTTGTGAGAGGACTTCCAAAGTCCTTGCTAAATGTAGATGGCTTGTGTGATTCATGTCAAAAGGCCAAACAGAGAAAGGTTTCATTCAAAAGCAAGTCTGAGTCTTCAATTGTTGATCCTTATCATCTTCTACATGTTGATCTTTTTGGACCAGTGAATGTTATGTCTTTTGGAAAGAAGAAATATGCTCTAGTCATTGTTGATGAATACACCAGATACACTTGGGTGTACTTTCTAGCAAAGAAGGATGAAACTGCATTAACTCTGACAGAACATATAATGCAGCTGGACAAAGGGTCAAAGAATCAAGTGAAGATTATCAGAAGTGACAATGGAACTGAATTCAGGAATTCAACAATGGAAGAATTTTGCAAGAACAAAGGAATTAAACAAGAGTTTTCTGCACCTGGCACTCCACAACAGAATGGTGTAGTTGAAAGGAAGAACAGAACTTTGATAGAAGCTGCCAGAACTATGCTTGATGAAGCAAAATTACCAACCTATTTCTGGGCAGAAGCTGTTCAAACTGCTTGTTTTACTCAGAATGCCACTCTGATCAATAAGCATGGAAAAACACCATATGAAATGGTGAGGGAAAAGAAGCCAAACCTGAAATATTTTCATATTTATGGGTGCAAATGCTTTGTGCTGAAAACTCATCCTGAACAGTTGACCAAATTTGATCTAAAGGCAGATGAAGGAATGTTTGTTGGCTATCCACTGTCAACTAAGGCATTCAGAGTTTATAATCTGAGAACCAGAGTGATCATGGAATTTATTCATGTGTCTTTTGATGACAAGAAGATAACTAGACTTGAAGATGTCAATGACCATGATCAACTACATTTTGAAAGTAAAGATCTAATCTCTGACGAAATAAACTCTGACGGATCAATTCCAACAGAATCTGTTGATACAAACTCTGAACCTCTACTGGTAAACACAGATGAAATTGTTCAACCAGAACAAAGTAGAGAACCAGTTGAGGGGGAGTATGAAGGACAAAACTCTGATGATTCACATTCTGAAAGTGAATCACATGAAAAATCTGGATCAATCTCTGATGATTCACATTCTGAGCAGTCACATTCAGGGGGAGCCTCAGAGAATGAAGAAAGACAATAAGGAAATCAGGAGAACATGGATCGAGGGGGAGGATCAAACTCTGAGAGAAGTCATTTGCCTTCAGCTAGGAAATGGACCAAATCTCACACACCTGATCTAATAATTGGTGATCCAGATGCAAGAGTTAGGACAAGAAGTGCAACAACAAATGAATGTCTTTTTCATGCATTCTTGTCACAAACTGAACCAAAGAAAGTTGAAGAAGCTCTTAAAGATGCTGACTGGATAACAGCAATACAAGAAGAGTTAAATGAATTTGAGAGAAATGAAGTTTGGACACTTGTACCAAGACCCAAAAACAGGTCTATTGTTGGTTTTCAGAAACAAAACTGATAGTGAAGGGGTTGTTACAAGAAACAAAGCTAGACTTGTGGCAAAAGGCTATTCACAGCAAGAAGGGATAGACTATGATGAAACTTTTGCTCCAGTTGCAAGGTTGGAGGCAATAAGGATGTTTCTTGCTTATGCTTCTCACAAGAAATTCAAAGTTTTTCAAATGGATGTGAAAAGTGCTTTTCTGAATGGAAAACTTGAAGAAGAAGTGTTTGTTGAACAGCCACCTGGTTTTGTAGATCCAAAATATCCAGACCATGTCTACAGGCTAGACAAGGCACTCTATGGACTTAAGCAGGCACAAAGAGCATGGTATGAAACTCTGGCTCAATTTCTCTTAGAAAGTGGGTTCAACAGAGGTACAATTGATAAAACTCTGTTTTATTTCAAATCTGGAAGTGACTTGCTTTTAGTTCAGATATATGTTGATGACATTATTTTTGGATCCACTAATGATAAACTCTGTAAGAAGTTTGCCAAGCTCATGCAGTCCAGGTATCAAATGAGCATGATGGGAGAGCTTAGTTATTTTCTAGGCTTACAGGTGAAGCAAACAGATGATGGTATCTTTATCAATCAAGCAAAATATACCAGAAATCTTCTAAAGAAGTTTGGCATGCTTGACTGTTCATCTGCAACAACTCCCATGGCAACTACAACTAAATTGGACAAAGATACAGGGTCATCAGTAGATATGACAAACTACAGAGGAATGATAGGCTCTCTACTCTATTTAACAGCAAGTAGACCTGATATCATGTATGCAACATGTCTGTGTGCAAGATTTCAGGCAGATCCAAGAGAACCACATCTAACAGCTGTGAAGAGGATTTTTAAGTATCTCAAGGGCACCATAACTTTAGGGTTGTGGTATCCAAGAGAATCAGATTTCAAACTACTTGGCTACTGTGATGCAGACTTTGTAGGATGTAAGATTGACAGAAAAAGCACAAGTGGGAGTTGTCAATTTCTTGGTGACAGACTTGTTTCTTGGTACAGCAAGAAACAGAAATCAATATCCACATCTACAGCTGAAGCAGAGTATATTGTTGTTGTGCACAGATTCTATGGATGAAGAATCAACTGTTGGATTATGGATTGAGGTATAGCAAAATACCTATTTATTGTGATAATCAAAGTGCTATTGCAATGACAGGTAATCCAGTACAACACTCCATAACCAAGCACATAAGCATAAGGTATCACTTTATCAGAGAGAATGTAGAGGAAGGCAACATTGAGCTCCACTTTGTGTCTATAGAACAACTTGCAGATATCTTCACAAAGCCATTAAGTGAAGCAACATTCACAAGACTGGTCAATGAACTAGGAATGGTCTCTGGTTTTGACTAGTAATGTTGGTTAGGCTCAAAATTTCTCTTATATAATGTGTTGCTCATTTTTCTATGATTTGTTAAGTGCTATGTGAACTTTGTTGATTAAACTCTGTGATGCATACTCTGTTAACATGCTTTTGTTTAAACACTGTTAAGCTCTGTAAGCATGATTGGATGTCATACTCACTTAACATGTTTGATAAACTCTGTGTATTCTGAATTGATTATTGTCTGGATGAAAACACCAATGAAGAAATATGTATGAAGCATGATTCTCAGTAATTAAATCATGACTCTTTCTGATTCATTGTGATCTAATCAAAAATTGTGCAGTAAGTTAACACAGCATGATACTGTTTCATATTTATAGCATCTCTTAGTTTATTTGGTCGTAAACTCTGAATCTACGAATACTTTGTGCATTGCCTCTCATAAATAACTTCTGATATTGATGAACTCTAAACTCTGATTAGTGACTCTCAGTTCCCAAAACAAATACATGGTTCTTGATGATTCCTTGTTAGTACTTGTGAAAATTATAAAACTTGAGATGTGTCATTGTTTAGTTTAGTGAGTACAAATTCATGTCTGCACCTTGTGAGAATTTGAGCCAAGTAAGTGATTGATACATTTTATATCAATCAGATTTTATTGATGTGTGATGTTCATCAGTGAGTATGTTGCTCTAGAACTTGTATTAAACCATTTTGAGACTACATGATATGTGTGTGCATGAAAATGATAAAGGCACTAGGATTTACCATCTTTCTCCAAACACTGTTCATAAATTCCACCCTTAGAAAACCCCTTTGAGCCATAATAACTGCTTCGTTTAAATTCTGATATAACAAGAGCAGTTATATTCTTTTGTATATTGAAGAGCAAACAGGTGAGAGTTTCTCTACAAAGAAACGTTTACTCAGTATATATATTAAAAAAAATAAAAATGTATATATGCTGATCATCTTGTACAAATATGTACTAACAGTGCAACTGGATACTTTGCTCAATTAAATTGTTTGTTCAGTTCGCCATTTATTCATTTAATCCATCTCTTTTCACCTGTTTGATCTTACGAAATTACAACCCTGAATAAAGTCCTTTAGATTTGTGCATACGTGTACTCAAAGTAGTGTAGATTTGGTGGACATTCAAGCATATGGTAGTATCTGCTTTTACTGATTGAACTTGAGTGTAAACACTTCACCTAAACACTTGTGTGCTTTGAGAGTTTGTGAGTTTATCAAATCCCTGGCATGTTACTCACTGAATGATGCTTTGATATCTATCTCTTGATCTTTTTGTCTATAAAGACTGTGTGCTTACTTGGATATCATGGACATCAAAGGGAATAGGCGTATTCAGATTTCTGTATTTAAGTAACTACAGAGTTTCGCTTTCATCATATAATCAGTGTTTAATATGAGAGTTTGTGCATTTATTGTTTATTGATTTACTTTATGGATTTTATGAAATCTTAGATGCTCTAAAAATTGATTTGGTAACCTCTGCTTCACACACACAAATATTCACAACTGTGCATTTTTTGAAAGGGTTTCAGTGATAAAGTTAGAAAATTGACAAACGTTGTTGAATTGTGTTTAGTACTCTAAAGTAAATTTTCATTAAGATAATTTGAAAATTTTAGAGTAATTAGAGTGTTTGACAACTGTTAATGAATGTAAATGTGTTAAAGTGTCTTGGTAATAGTGAAGTGAATACAGCGGTGATAATTGCTTTTTACTGCGCGTGATTAATTGATCCGTTGGATGCATGACACGTGTCCCACTCACCCATTATTGTGTCTCACTTACACATTAATCTAGGAACTGTTGCGTGTTTTAATGCACAAACGATTGGATTGTTGTTTCTTAATTACAATTCTAATTCTTTTGTGTATCACGATTCGTTTTTACTCTTATCTACACATCCACTCACATTCACTTTACTAAATCACATAGTTCCTTCGTGTTATTCATTTGGGCATTTTCACAAACACTTTTCCTACATACCATTTTCACTACCATTTTCTGCTCTGTTCTTGAGTTAATGGCAACTAAACCTTTTACATCTCTTGGTCTTCGATTTGTTCCTAATAACTTTGCAGCTCTACTCGAGAATGACCGTGCTCCAGAAGCGTTTCATCTTATTCAGAATTTTCTCCGTGACTCCGAGATTAGGTAAGCTTTAACTGAACCATCTATCCTATCTGCTTCTCAGATTGCCACTTTCTGGCAAAACTCAAAGTATGTAGATGGAGGAGAGAATGGGACTCCGTCTATAATCTTTACTCATGATGAACAAGAGTTTGTGATTACTCCACAAACTGTTAGAGAGACCATGGATTTCGACACACATAGCTCATATGCTGTTGTTTCTGAGCAAAATCTGCGGGAAATGCTAACAGAAATTGGTTACATGGATTCTCTTGCAAAGCTAGGCAGTGTCAAACGGCCAAATCTCAGAATGGAATGGAATTTTTTCTTTGACTGCATCACAAGAACATTCCAAAAGAAGGTCACCAATTGGGATGCCATTCCTATGGATAGTCTGCAAATTGGGTATTCTCTACTCTATGGAAGTAATTTTGATTTTGGTCGTCATGTTTTAATGAATTTAGGTGATAAACTGTCAGAGTCTACTACAGTATACTTTGCTAGATTTTGTCAGCTATTATTCACTGCTTGTGTATCTGGGCTAATTATTGATGAAGCTGATGTGATTCAGCCCTTTAAAGTCAATAAGAGAATATTCTCTGATATGACTAATAAGGATGTTGCTAAAAATCTACCTGTCCTTGTTTTGCCACTTGCCTTACAGAACTTTCTCAACCAACCCCAAGATCCACAATCACCACAGAATGAACCACAACAAACACAACAACCAGAACAACAACAAATGCCTGAACCTATAGCCACTGACCATACTGAAACCGAACACTCTAAACCTATCCCATCACCTGAAACTTCACCTCTACACTCTGCATTACATTCTCCATCTTCATTTCATACTCAACCTAAAATCATTCAACCTTCAACAATCTCTGACCCTCCAATCACTACTACTCAACCTCAACCACAATCTAAACCAAAAGGCAAAAGCATACTGCCCTTAATACAAGGCATTCAAAGGCTAAACAGACATCTCCTGGAGCTGTTTATACCAGAAGATTCATCAAAAGGGCAAATAGGCCTTCATCACCACTAGTTGAGGACAGCTCTACAGAAGAAGAAGAAGAGGTAGTTGAAGTGCCTCAAGCAAAAAGGAGGAGGTTGATACTTGCAGAATCTGATGAAGAGCAAGTAACTGAAGCTCCAAAGGACATCTCTAAGGAGACTCCTATTGTTGAGACAGAGATTGTCACTGAACCTGCACTAACAGAGAATGAACTTCAAGCAGAAACTGGATTTCAAGCTGATGAACCAGTCATTGCTCCTATGGAAGATTTTGCGGAAAATTTTCAGAAATTATCTGTTGAAGATGAAATTCAAATTCCAACAATCATGACTGCTACAAACTCTATTGACACTGGTGTTGCAGATCAACCTACTGTGGTGTTAGAAGAAACAGAGGTTGCATCTCACACTGAGTTTATTTCTGATGCACATCAACGCTCAGAAAATGGTGAGGAAATTACTCAAGCACAGGTTGCACATCAAGAACAAATTGTTGTTGATGTAGTAGAACAGGTTACTCAAGAAGAACCTGCTACAGATCATAATGAAGAAGCTGCCTCAGTTGCAGATGATTCTGATAATGATTCTTTTGAATCAGTGAGTGTTGCACCTGTCAATGATCAAGTTCAAACTGATGAACATAAAACAGGGGAGAAACCAGATTTTGCTGGACCTTCTGTACAAGAAATTGATGAAAATTATATGGCAAAGCAAAGTGCAGATTGGTACAAAGCAGACTGCATCTTTCCTACTGGACGAGCAGCTACTTTTCTCAAGGAAATTTCTAAGAAGATTTAAAATCCTGATATTCTAACCTGTCTACAAGGAACAGTGATTCAGGTTAAGGCCTTGAATCACAGGTTTGATGACAATCAAAAAGCACTTCTGGATCTGAGAAATGAAGTTGCTACTCATGAGGAGAAATCTCACAGAGTTAATTCCAAGCTATTTCAACAATTTTCCAAGGCTCAAGAGACTCTTACTGACAGATTGAGTAAAGTTGAACAGAATCAGCTTTTGCTGACTGAAAAGGTTGAATCTACTGCAAACTCTCTTGAGTTAATAACATCTATTCTGATTCCAGATGGTGATGATGTCAAAAAGGGGGAGAGAATTGCTAGAACTAAGTGCAAGCAGTCTCAAACTCTGTCAAAGAAAGATCATCTGGATGAAGAAGGTGCAAATTCAGACAAAGGGTTAAGAACTGCAAATCCAAGTCATGGACATGGAAGGACTACAAGGTCTACAAGATCAAAATCAAGTTCAGTAGCAAATACAAATCTTCAGAGTACTTCAAGACAAAAGGATTTGTCATTCTTTGACAATCCACAAACAGATGAAGAGTTGGCTGCTAAGATTTTTCGTGAAGAAAATGCTGAGGGGGCTACACTTGAAGATATTCATGCTGAAGAAAAGCTTTTACAAGAAGAACATTTGAAGGCATTGAAGTCTGGGAAAGGAAAGAAGATTACCAAAGCTTCAAGGCCTGCAAGGAAAGGAATTGAAATTAAAGAAAATTTATCTGGTATTCAAGAAGAAGAAGAAGAAGAAGAAGAGGGAAAATTGATAAGAAAATCTTCTCTTAATGCTAAGTTGAAGCTGAAAGGAATATTGGGTGAAGAAGACAAAGGCAAAAAGGTAGACACAACCTCTGTTGCTACACAAGTTGTGAGTGAATCTCTACCAGTTCAAAGCATACTCTTACCTGGATTCTCTAGACCTAAAATTCCAGTTCCAGCACAAACAGAAGAGATTGGTAGTTACCAACATAGCATAGTTTGTTCAGGGAAACCTCCTGGCAGGAATACTTCTGGTTTGGGTTCAAATAGAGATTTAAGATTCAGTAATAGTCCAAGAGATCCCTCAACACTTGTTTCTCCTGGTTCTGGTATGATTCAAGAGAATCTGGATAAACTGGAGTCAGTTCAACTGGTTCACCAGAAGAGTTTAGATATTCACTTCCTGTTGTACTTCATGGCAGATGGAACAGTGTATAGAGTGAATGAAGATGCTATCAAGCTCAAACTGTTTGAAGAACTTCAGTATGTTCTGCATATATTCAGGGTCAGAAATCGACGAACAGAACTCATTGCTAATTCCATAAGAGAATATATGCTGAGAGCCAAAGCCTTTACTGGGTCAAAGACTACTGAAGAGTATGTGCCTAAGTACAGAGATTAGAATGGAAATCTTGTTGAAATGAGGAAGGGAACAGCAAAATTAAAGACTGATCTGGGTGTTACAGTTCTTGATTTTAATTCTCAATCAGAGGAAGTAAAATTCATAAGACTGAGAAATGAGATGAGGAGAAATAAAATCTACGATCTAAGAGCTGCTATCTATCAGACTGATGAAAGTGATCCTGAGTTAAGAGAAATCAAGGAAGTTATGCAGAGAGAACTTGAAAATGCTGAGAGGAGACTGTTGATAGATTATCTCAGAACAACACCAGATCTTGAGGAGGTTAGGTAGACTGAATTTGTAAGTAATTCGAATTTTCTGTAGATTTTGTTAAGTCAAGATTAAACTTTGATTAAAATGTTAAACACTGTGTTTCTATTAGATTGTTTTGACATCATCAATTACTGTGAATTTGTACATTTTTACTAATGAACAAGTTGGGGGAGATTGTTAGATATAATTGATGTGATTTAATGTCAGTGTTTAAGTGTTACAGGGAAAAAGAGTTTAACTTGTTAATGAAAGCAGTCGTAGCAGAGTTTGAGTATACGCTGACAGCTGGAAGCGCAAACGCTGACAGCTGGAAGCGCAAACGCTGACAGAAGAAAGCGCAAATACTGCTGGCTGACAGAAGGAAGCGCAAACACTGCTAGTTGGGAGCGCAGCAGAGTTTGTTAAAGTCTGTCTACGGGAAGCGTCTACAGGTCAGTAGAGATTGAATATTAATTCAAGATAAATCTAGAAGCAATATCTTTGAAGGTTGGATAGCTGTCAAAGAGATTGAGTTGACTTAGAAGACGTGTAGCAATCGTAATTGATATCAATTGAATAGCTTAATTATAGGAGAATCAATTAATGATTGTACGTAGCTGTATATCTTATAAATACAGTTAGGTTAACCCTAGAAGGGTATCTATCGTAAACGAATATCATTCATTGTAACCTAAGCAGCTCTCTGTGATATTTACATCACTGAGAGAGGAATTATTAATTTCAAATAGTTTTTAAGTACTAATACTTGTGTTATTGTTATTCTCTCATACAGTACTTGACTATATATTATGTATTCGGCCTAACAGCAACTTTCGAATCATATAGAGTACTCGCGATTCTACAATTTGAATAACCATACTTCTCAAGTATAGATTTCTCTATATAATGAGACTGTGACAAGGTTATTCCATCAGTTGACTGAGTCAACTTGATACCAAGAATCACACTAGCCTCTCCCATATCCTTCATTTCAAAATGCCTCTTCAAAAACCTTTTTGTCTCGTTAATAATCTCAATATTGGTTCCAAACAACAAAATATCATCCACATACAGGCACACAGTAAAACATTTATTTCCTTTAACCATGTAATAGACACACTTGTCACTTTCATTAACTACAAATTCTGATTCTAAAACAGTTTCATCAAACTTTTTATGCCAGTCTCTTGGAGCTTTTTTTAAGCCATATATAGATTTGATTAACTTACATACTTTCCTCTCATTACCAGATGCAACAAATCCCTCTGGCTGATCCATATAAATCTCTTTTTCAAGTTCACCATGAAGAAAAGATGTCTTTACATCCATTTGATGGATGATAAGACCATGTACAGAAGCCAATGCTATAAGCATTCGGATTGTTGTCATTCTAGCAACTGGAGAGTATGTATCAAAGTAATCAATGCCTTCCTTTTGCTTAAAGCCCTTAGCTACCAGCCTAGCCTTATACTTATCTATTGAGCCATCAGGGTTCATCTTCCTTTTGAAGACCCATTTACATCCTATAGTAGAACACCCAGGAGGTAGATCAACCAACTCCCACGCTCCATTAGAAACAATAGAGTCAATTTCACTTTTTATAGCACCTTTCCAGTACCTAGATTCTGAAGAATCCATGGCCTGTCGAAAAGTTTAAGGTTCATCCTCAATATTGTAAGTGATAAAATCACTTCCAAAATCCTTGACTACCTTAGCACGCTTACTCCTTATAGGTTCCTTTACTTCATCAGTAATAGAGCTACTATCAGGATCTACCCCCACATTTGTCACCTTTTCCACATGATCAGGAATAGACCTCGATGTGTGAGTGGGATCATCATCAGGAATACCCTGAGGTATACCAGTCTTCATAGGAAACACATCCTCAAAGAATGTTGCATCACGAAATTCAACTATAGTGTTAGCCACTATTCCGTCTATGTCAGATTTTAACACTAAAAATCTCATAGCCGTAGTGGTTTCAATATAGCCCAGAAAGATGCAATCAACAGTTTTCGGCCCCAGTTTCTTTCTCTTGTGTTCAGGGACAAGTACCTTTGCAAGGCACCCCCACACACGAAGATATTTTAAACTAGTTCTTTTCTCTGTCCATAATTCATAAGGTGTCTTGTCCATATGTTTCAGAGGAACTCTATTCAGAATATGGCAAGCCGTATTCAGAGCTTCCCCCCACATGTACTTAGGCAACCCAGAATTAATCAGCATACTATTGATCATATCCTTAAAGGTTCTGTTCTTTCGTTCTGCCACCCCATTAGACTCAGGTGTGTATGGTGGAGTTACCTCATGAACTATACCATTGCTCTTACAAAATTCATTAAACGAGTTACTCGTATACTCACCACCTCTATCTGATCTCAAACGTTGAAGTACTTTCCCAGTTTGTGTTTCAGATTCAGTTTTGAACATAATGAATTTTTCTAGTGCTTCATCTTTATGTTTAAGCAAATTAACATAACAATATCTACTACAATCATCTATAAAGGTAATGAAATATCTATTATGTTCCTTGGTCAAAACACCACCAAATTCATATATGTCAGTGTGTACTAAATCTAACACATTTGAATCCCTAACCACATTATGAAAGGGTTTCCTAGTTTGTTTAGCAGTCACACATACTTGACATTTAGATTTCTTATCAATGGCATGTTTTGGAATCAACTCTAAGTTCATCATATTCTTTAGAGCACCAAAATTCAAGTGACCAAGATGTGCGTGCCACAAATCAGATGATTCAACACAATTAACAGAAGGAGCAACATTATTATTAATAAAACTGCCCAAAACAGGCTCAACATTTATTAAAAATAATCCATCTGACAAGTAACCTTTGCCAAAAAATACACCAGTATGTGTAATAACTACTTTATTACATTTCAAAGAAACTTCAAAACCATTCTTAACTAAACAACTTCCACTTATTATATATATTAAAACAAGAACAAGCATATAACCAATTAACAAAACAAATCACGAAGGCATAAACAAGAATATAATTAGAGACTGTAATTAACGAGAAAGTCAAGAGTAACTTATCTCCCACAGAAGCTTATGGTAAGTACTGATAAGAGATTAAACAGTTGAGTCACCAAGCTGTTCGAGAAGACTTGGCTGTTCTTGAAGAGAATATTGCCCCACTTACGTTGTGATTGGGTTGCAGCAATATCGCTTCCAGGATAAAACAGTTCGTTTGAGAATTAAGTATTGTATCTGTATGTATTGAGAGAGAGCGAGAAGAAAAATAGCTAGGGTTTTCTGTCCTTAGAAGCGTATATCTCAACGTTCTATTCTGTATGTATATAATACAAAAAATAAAACGTAACTGATATTCCATAAAAGGAAAGTAAATATTCTGATTTAATTTCATTAACTGCATCAGTATTTATTTTTCAGTTACAACAGCATCAGGATTTAACCATCCTCAGGATCTGATGTCCATCAGGATTGGTCAACATCAGTATCTGATCCATCAAGATTTTGGTCCGTCAGGATCTGATGCCCATCAGTATTTAGTTATGTTCAAGGTCTGTCCATCAGGATTTGATCTCTGATCAAGCCCAATAATCCAAATACTTATCCAATAGCAGTAACAAATAAAGTCTGATTTTCTGTTAAAATAAATCAATATTCCAGGTAATAAAATCCCTCGCCCAGGTCGCCTCCCGTACGCGAGACGCCAAGACATTCGCCTAAATCGCCCTTCGACCCGACCCGACCCGAGTTGTGTCGTGTCGTGTCGTGGCGAGGCGGGCGGCGGCGGCACGTGTGTGTGTGCGAGGCCCACTCTACATCCATGCACACTCACATGCCTTAGTAGTTGTGCACTACACTTGCACATGGAGCTATATAAAGCCACCAACCTTTCATTACCAATTCTATGTGGGACTCAAGTTATTTCAACTAAACAACCCACATAACCCATTTCAAGCAAGCAACTTCAACTCAATTTATTTATGGATTCCACTAAGAAAATGTCTTACATCCAAACATGAAAGTTTAAGTCCTCATTACAAGGAACAACTTCCACTTGTTAGTTTCCGGAAATTACACAAGAACATATTTTAAATATGTCTCAAACTTTCCATTTTCTAACAATCTGATATGTGGATTTTTATCTACTTAGAACGTTCCATATCGGCTTAAATTGGTGTACTTGAACTCAAGTTTGTGGTATTTTTGATGTGTTTTGCTTAATTGTGCAGGTTTGCAAGAATGTCGATTAGGGATGAATTTTCCGTCATTTGGAGTTGGTTTATGATTTGGAATGAAGATTGGCGTCTTATTATCAACTACCAAGAGGTTTACAAGTCAAGGAAGTAAAAATCTCACAGGGTGTAAGCATGCTTCAGTACTCACCAAAATTAACAGAGACTTATCTTAGGTTTATAAATTTTCACAAGCACAAACAAGGAATCATCAAGTACCATGTGAATTTCTTTGGGAACATAGTATCACTAACAGAGTTTAGGAGTCATCATTATCAGAAATTATTCATGAGAGGCAATGCACACAATATTTTACAGACTCAGAGTTTAGGATAAATAAACTAGGAGATGCTATAAATATGAAACAGTATCATGCTTGTGTTGAATTTTTGTACAGTCTAAGATTAGATCACAGATAACTTAGAAAGATTCATGATTAATAACTGAGAATCATGCTTCATACATTTTCTTCATTGGTGAGTATCTCAGACAATAACATTATCAGAATTAATCAGAGTTTATCCAGCATGTTAACAGTGTTTGACTGACAAAACATGCTAACAGAGTTTGACAGTCAAAGAACAGAGTTTACATAGCAGAGTTTAAAAACTGAGTTCATGTAACGCCCCAAATCCGGGGTCAGGGATTTGGTCGTCACGCGGAAATCCTTAACATCAAATTACCTTTTTAACAACATTAAACCATCTGTAATCATTAAAACTGAAATATAACTCTGCGACCCCAACCACCAAGCATCTTTTAGGTCATAGGGCTAGAAACAAGAACTAAAATCTTTACATCTTTATTACATCCATTCTATTACATCGCACTATGTCAAAAAAATCTTATACTACTAGTATAGCTTCGTTGAGAAGTACACTAGCATTAGTACTATCCTGTACAAAGTGATATATACATATTACACATCAATACACTTATATATAACTTACTCCAGCTATCTATGATCTTCACAAGGGCACACTGCCTGCTTCTCCTGAGCCATGCAGATAAGCCTCAATCATCTATCTTCCTCTGAAAGGTTAATATTTAAAACAAGCAAGTATGAGCGAAAGAATTGCCCAGCAAGTATTAATAGAGCACAACAATATATATCAATATACACATGGAGTTTTCGAAATATAACGATACTTAATATCAATTTCGAAATATTTACAACAACGAAACCTCAGTAGGGGATATATGACATTTCGAGTAACATCAGATAAATAAAGTAAGTTCATGTCAACAATAGTAATCCTCATACCTTATCCACATACCACACCTCATAGTATTGATAACCTCTTAGGGAGCTTTTCAAAATATGCAGTTCAATATGCTGCTAAGATAGTTATTACCACCCTTCATAAACCAAACCATTATAAAGTCCCCTTTTTAATACTCCTCAAGTTTGTAAGTATATACACATGAGTATATCATTATCATCAAAACACCTTACAGTTCAAGATTCTGTACAGGATATAAGTTCGTTACCACTTGATAAGTTAAACTCAGAAATAACTGATAGGAAGAGAGTCAAAGCTCTTGAAGCAAAACATTTGGGACTTAACATCCATAACCGATGAACCATCTTTCATCTTTTGAATAATTGCAAAAGTGCACAAGTACGTGCCATTATTGTTAGAATAATCTTGCAGTTCTAGATACTGCATGAATTCATCATCTTTCAAAATTGAAAACAACACTATCGGCTACTTGGCACTTAGGCCTAAGAAGCAGTGTTTGAGTATTTTTCCAAAGTGGAGGATGGGACTTAAAGAAAACATAAAAACCTGACAAGGATTGACGATGATCAGTCGCCACATCCAAGTCCAATAATCCGCGGGTCTTCTCTACCGGTAGAAAGATAGAAACTACATCCGTAACTATCCTCGGGTGAAAACTACATCCGTAATCACCCTCGATGAAAACTACATCCGTAATCATCCTTCGGCAACACCTGGGCCGGAATAATAATTGATGGACCGCCTGGCTACGGCCGCTTACACATCCCGGGAATCGTTCGTCAACGATTCCCACACCTGCCAGAGTCCCCTTTTTCTTTTCTTGTCAAAATCATTTTGATAGAAAACTTGAGTAGTTGAAGTTCGACTTCAGTCGACCGATAATTTCGTGAAAAACGAGCAAGAGAGTAAAATCTGACCGGGGGTTTTCGAAAATGTTTTGAGTTCAAAAGAGTTCAAGTATAGATATACGCTTGTACCGATATCAATCTCGACACAGGATTTTGTGATCACACATGGAAAATGGTACGCATAAAGCTTGTAACCACAACAGGGTAATTCCATATATATATATAAGTTCTTGAAAAGTAACTTACCTAGATAGATTCAAAATATAATATTTTAAATGACTATGAAAGTCCTTAGACAACCTTTAAATAGTGTTTTATAACCTTCAAAACACTTAGAGTATTTAATAAATATTTGACTACTATGTAACAAATAATAAATATTCAATAATCCCTTTTTTAAAAGAATACTCAAATTAATATTCATTTATTAAGTAATATTCAAATAATAATACTGGAATATTTAATAACCTCAAAACACCCAAATACAACTCTTGGAATGTTTCTAATCAAAATCAAGACACAATCTCTCCAGCAGTCTCCAACTTTAGCCACTTTATCAAATAACTACTACTGACTCTCGGTCAATAAGAAATAATTAATAAGCATGAAAATCCTTCTTCTCTTTCCTTTTTTTTGTTTCTTAATGAATATTATAATTAATATTCATCGAATCAAATAAACATTCAAATAACATATATCGATATCAATCTAGCTGTTTTAAGCTGAAAGTAACCAATTTATAACCATTGGAATATCTTTAATCCGTATTGAAAATAAACTATCTCCGATAAATAATATACTAGATAGAATCACTCCATTAAATTTTTTTATTATTTCTCCGGGACAAAGTGATTTTAAGAAAGCGTTTTGAAAATGATATTCACCTAATTAAATAAATTTAATTAGGCGAATGAGGTTTATTTAATTAGTAAGTGCTTTCAGGAGCATCTATTAATTAAATAAACACTGGTTTATTGGTGATGTTGCCTTTAGGTTAATTATTGCGAAATTCTTTTTTAAAGGCTTTGCCCGGGTTTTCGAAAACATACAATACAAAATAGCCCCAACACGCGGCTAAGTTCTATACCTCAATACACGCTCTACCCTCTGAGCCTTTCTTATTCCGATACATAAATGTATACCTCATAACATATAGTCCACTTCCCTAGTACGAAAAGTTTATAGATATATATATATATACCGTATAAATCAAGATATAGAGCCATAAAAATATCACTGCCCATCAACAGTATTATAAGCCATGGAGTTTTGGTTATTGCACGAGCAGGATTTAATATTGTTGGCAAAGCAAGGAATACAATGATTTGGGAGAAGAAGTACAAGATTGGAAAAACTCGCGATTATGGATTGAAAACTTATTTAACACATTTCATATATTTAAAATAAATATACTCTGAACAATAGAGTATGCATAGTAAACTTGCCTCTGGTCCTTAGCAGAAAATAGAAACCGCGAATAAACCTTTCGCACTTCGTCCACGCAATTCCCTGGAGGTAGCTTACCTTTCTTTATAAGGCGCCTCGATCTTCCCTTTTTGATGCACATCATTCCAACTCGATTATGCCCTAATGGTACTGAAATAGTTATGAGTACGTGTCAGTCCCCCCTCGTATCTCGAGTAGACACCACTCGGAATTACCACTAAGTCACATAAAGTCAAACTATGGATGTCCTCCCTATAGTTGACTACTCTAATACCACTTAATGCACATAAGACATTTAGTAATAGCAAACAACACGGGAAGAGTCCCCTTATATAAAGTGAACATTTCCTAGTACCAACATATCATAACCCTATACCACCATTTAGTCAACTTCACTTAACCTATACAATTATACTACCATTGACCTTCTACGACAAAACTTGATTAATAGATAATCCTCAAAACACAATTAATCCTCGAAACACATAAATCCTCGAATTAAATCACTTAGCACATAAATCCTCGAGACAACAATTACCCTCGAATTAATTCACTTAACACATATACACATAAACAGTTAACACCCAAATCATACCTTTAAACCCTTGAAATCAAATAAGTTAAATAAATTAAAATGCAGGGGATTTTTAGAAAATTTCGGCATGTAGTATTCGTTTATCGGACTATGGGCTCAGCCCCTCCATGCCAAACAAAACAATTTATAACCCTGCTTTGATAAAATAAAAGCTGCCTCAACTTGCAGCAACATAAAAGTAAACATATAAGAAAAGTACCCGCCCAGACATGCGGCAACTAGCACATAAGGAAAAGTACCCGCCCAGACATGCGGCAACTAGCACATAAGGAAAAGTACCCGCCCAGACATGCGGCACCTCAACATTTAAGGAAAGTAAACTAAGTTTATCCACATTTAAGCCAACACCACGTAGTTGGCACTTATACTATCAACATATACTATAACTCGATTTATAACATCTAGCACATAAACATTTACAAGTTATCCAACTCTTATGACTACATTATATGGCGATAACAATTAGCACTTAGCACTTAGCAATTAACAATTTCACTTGGAAACTAACAATTAGCAATTAGCACTTAACAATTACTTGACAACTAACCCGAATATATCATCCGACAATTAATAATTACTCACTAACAATTGTTAACTCGAATAACTTGTAGAAGGGGGGGGGGGTTGAATACAAGTTATATAATCGTGTCTGATTTTTGCTTGATTATAAGAACAAGAATAAACGAATGAATCAAACTCTTGTTTGTATTAATAAGATCAAATACAAACTCTACCAAAGGTGTACAATACCTTTAGCAGCTGCTGACAATACAAATATCTCTCTGTTTGTTTCGAACTTCTCGAATACAAACCTTAATACAGAGCTACGCACACGAACTCACAATTTCGTCTCACGCCTCACACTCTTTACAATGATATTGAGAGAGTATTTATAATGCTACCTATCAACTAACAACAGAAAGATATAATCTATACATGACAATGTTCTGCCTTCTAGTCGATAGTTTCCTTCAATAGAAAACTCTTTCCTTCATAATATCTTCTTGCTTGTTCTTCAAACAACGATCCTGTTTTATAGCACTTGCCAGTTTCTGTAGCATCCATAATGACATCATCAGTAACACGACTGATATCAGGATCTGCACACTGCATCAGTATCTGATCAACCATCAGTATTGGACACGTCATCAGGATTTGCTCTCTGTTCCTGACATGTAGTCTCCGATACACTGTTCATTCCTGACTAAACTATACAGATGACTGTTTTACACATAAAACCTATATACAGTGCTAAATCCTTTATAAGATCAGGATTACAAGAAGTATAATGTGTAAATTCTATTCTTAACATCACAACTTATGAATTATTCCTAACAATCTCCCCCTATTTATGCTTTACAATCTGAAGCATAAATCTAAGTTGTGGATGTCAAAACATATAACAATACAACCAGAATAGAATTTATGAATGTATAATTATGAAGTTAAGTACCTCCTTCACAGATGTAGACGTTTATCTAGTACTTAGAAGAAAGAATTTTAACTATTAATGCTGCTCTTCCTTTACCACTTCCTAGCTGAGATTCACCACTGTCACTCCTGGTTCTTCTTTTTACTACCATTTGTCTGATCTTTATCTCCCCCAGCTTTAGATTTATCTTTATCTCCTTCAGTCTGGTAGTGTTGTTGTTGTCTTTGAATTGTCTTTATCTCCCCCTTTTTGACATCAGCAACATTAATTCCAAGAGATTCAGAAACAGAACAAATGAGATTCATAAGAACTGCTTGATTTTCCATAATTGTGACTTGGTTATCTTCAAGTGATTGAAGTCTTGTTTGAATAGCAATTTGAGAATTCTGAATATCTTTCAAAACATCAGAATGAACTTCAATGTTGGAAGTGCTTCTAATATCTTCAGTATCAGAATCAGAAAGAACTTTATCTTCAAGTCTTGTAGAAGAAGTTGCTTGAGTTGTATGATATTCAAGTAATAAAACCTGATTAGAAGTATCAACGTCTTCATCTTTCTGTTCTGGAACTGAAACATGATCATCATCTCCTTCACCAGTATTCTGTGTACTAACATCTTCAAATCCTGACTCCTCCTTAGAGTGATCAGAGACTGTTGATGTCTCAATTCTAGCTGATATTGGAAGTACATACAAAGGAACACTAGGATCATTAGGATCTTCATCTGGTACATATGTATCAAGAGATTGCTTTATCCTGACACCTCTTCTGTTAATGATTTCTGCAAGCCTCTCCTTTTGCTTCTGAGATTTAACTTCTGGCTTTGCATTGTGATGTGCTAGGTCATTCTTCTGATACATTTTGATGAATGAATAAGTACCAGCATCCATACCCAAATTTTCAGACCAAGATTCAGGAAAAACCTGATCCCAGAAATCAAATGATGGTTTCCTAATTTTCTCTCCCTCACTATGGAGTTGATCATCCATACCCTCATTCTCACTTTGACTTTCTAAAGTCAACACTCTTTCTACCTCACCTTTTGCCTGGTCAGGAGCCAGCCGCTCAAATTGTGGATCTAAGTCCATCTTTTCAACTGTATCACTCAAATTTAGATAAGTGCTCTCATGACCTACAGAAAAATAGAGTTTAGAAGGAGTTTTTATACCTGAACTCACATGGAGAGAGGGTTCCTCATATGGCATGTGGCTTGAGGTTTTCTCCAAGGAGTGAGCTGCTATAGTCTCTGAACCCATACAATCATCTTCTTTCCTTTCAGAAACTACAGGCTCCAGTATACCACTTTCAGGTTGTTTACTAGACTCTGATGTCTTCAGTAATACTTTATTAGACACCATAGTTAGTATATCACCGTCTTTAAGTGTTGTTTGCTGAGACACACCCTCAAGGTGGATAGACTCTGACTGAACAAAATTTGTTTGATCTTCAGAAAAATCAACCAAAGTCATTCCTCCCATATCATAGGGTATCTCACTTGCATTCTCAGTCATCACAGAAGACCTTTCAACATCAGCTATCACAGCTCCTGAGTCATCCTTCCTCTGACTAGATGGTTCTTGTGTTACAGTGACTGTGATCTGATCTTTCCTACTATTCACCACTGGTGCAATAGTATCTTCTGTTGACTGCTTCCCTCTATCTACTTCCTCCAGTTGTTCACCTTGAGCTGAAGCATCTTCAATAATTACATCCTTGTCAAATAAATATGCATAAAGTGATTGAAGTGCAACATGCTTCGAGAGTCCAAATTTTTTGACTAATTGTCTTCTGACAGATACATAGAAATACATCTTCATTAAGTCAAGTCTTTGATGTAGAAGTCCATATTCATCTGGAAATAAAAGTTTTGGTACTTTTTCAACCAAAAAGTCTAGAACAGGCCTTGACAACTTCACTTTGAGAGAAATTAGTCCCATAGCCAGTCTGTATGATAATGTAGTTTCCCATGAAGAATCAATATCCAGATCTCTCTTGTCAAATACTGACATAGATGTAGCTTGATTTGTAGAAACCTGCATGATATTAGTTGGACTAGACTCTGTGTGTGTAGGTGACAATTGAATCTTTCTCCTTGTTCTCCTGATATAGTGAGCAAAAGATTTATCCTGAGAAGACTCAAGAGGTGTAGACACAGAAGTGATCTTGGGATGAGATCTTTGTTCAATAGACACAGTCTTTTGAGAGAAAGTATCCAGTAACTGTTTTCCCTTTTTAAGAACTACAGCCTTTTGAGAGACTGCAGCCTGGCTGTGACTAGGTTTTTCATCTCTTTGTGCTAACAAAGAAAGTTGAATTGCAGCCTTCAATTCTGCTCTCTCTGCAAGAGTTAAATCATCATCATCTTCACTAGAATTACTACTACTACTTGACACAACAAATCTTCTCTTCCTTACAACTGATGTCTTTTGAGAAACACCAGAGGTTGGTTTCTTTGAAACAATAGGCTGTGGATCAAAATTTGGTTCTTGAATTGTTTCAGAGACTATGATGTTTTGGGCTACTTGGGTAGACACAGGTGGGTTCTCCTCCAATTGAGATTCCTGAGCCATTTCACCACAAAAGAAAGAAGAATTGTAGATAGTAGGAAGATGAGTGTTAAGAATTACCTGAAAATGATGTGGATAATGAATTGCAGGTATTTCATCTAGATTCTTTTCATTGTCCTTCTTTGTAATATCAGAAAAAAAATTCTCTTTTGCTGTTCATAAGAAGAAACACAATGTTCCCTACCAAATCTAGCTTCAACATCAGGAATAAAATGGTTAATAAACAATTGCATAAATCTATGATAATAAACCATTTTCCTGTTTTGATCTCTTGACCCAAGTTTAATACTCATCTGACTTAAGATAATATGACCAATGTTAATTACTCTGTCATAAAGCAAACTATAAGCAATATGTGATGTAACAGAAGTAATTTGTTGAAAAGAACTACATTTGCCAGTAAAACATTTAGCAATTTGATCAAAATAAAAAGACCATTCCTTTCTTAGAAAAGACCTATTCAACTGGCTCATGTTATCTAGAGGTCCACTATAACCTAATTCAGACAACATAGTTCTTATATTATCATCAGATGGTACATTCTCATAACTATCAGTAACAGGTAAGCAAAGTACTGAACTAACAACAGATTCAGTAATGTCAAATAAATCTTGTCCTAAATGTAGAACAATCTTACCTGATTGACTCGAAGTAGAATCAATTACCTCAGCATTCTCCCAAGCTTGTGAAACAGCTACTTGATTAATCTGTGGAGATGCTGTCAATGCATAACTTAATGGTCCATACATCAGAAAGTCCATGATTGGATGAAAATCAGATGACACTCCTTCCTTGTTGGTAATAGCTGCAACATGATTGTTTGTCATAAAATCAAAGTCACCAAACTTGAAGGCTACTGATTTAGGTAATCTTCTCTGAGCTGCCATTTTTGATCTGAAAAGAAACTTGAAAAATTCTTGAAATGGATTAGTGATTTTGAAAACTCAAGAGTGATTTTTGCTTTAGAGAATGTAAGATTAGAGAAAGCAATTGCACGATTAGAGTTTTTAAAAACAAATATATTTCACAAATCTTTCAGACCACTATCCCACGTTGACACGTAGATTGACAGGTGTCAATCCCTGAAAAATGCGGTTACCCACGATTTTTGGAAAATAAAATCCAAAATTGATTTTCATGAAATAAATCAGGATATCAATAAGCAATACTGATCAGCTTCCTTTTCCTGATGACCTCTCATCAAAATAATCACAAGCAATGATTTTCACATCCTGATGGTCACACATGAAATCCTGATCAATATAATCAGCGACTTAATATGGAGTTTCCACGTGGCATTTTTCTTTTATCTGAAAAAGAAAATAAACAATTAATCTGAACAGAAAATCAATTGGTTAGATATTTTCAATATTTCTTGAAACAAGAAATACAGTCTCATGCAATAATTAGCATTTGACTTCATTAAGACTTCCAAGTGACTGCTCAACTTCTCACGTCTTTCTTTAAAAGAACCAAACGCCTTATGCCATTCTCCATAACCTTTCAATTTCTTTTCTTCTCAACAATGCTTCTCAAACCAAAAATCCCTTCAAACCCATTTTTCAGATTTTTCTTGGTCGATGAACATCCTGTTCTTGATCATCTCTTTGAACAAACGACTCTTCTCATCGAACTAATCATGAATGGATTGGTTTTCGATAATATCCAGAGATTTCTCCTAGAACATCCATTTGTTGGATACAATCTTCCCCTAACCTCCTCAAAACTTGAGGATGAAGAATTTGGCCGAGAGTCTGAGGTTGATCTTGATGAGGATGCTATTCATTTAAGTTAGCTGCTCTCATTCAAGTCGCCCAGACAAGGAATCCAAGAGCAAACGAGGCTTTCATCCCCTGATGGATTTCTTGAGATGCTCCTTGTCCTGTACCTCAGAGTTCATATCAATAGACAAGTATAGAATAGAGATTTAGACAAAAAGATGTTGTATTTTATTTCCATGTAATGATTTCTATTAATGAAAATACAATTTCTTGTTATCTGCTTGTCTTTTGATTTCTGAATGATGTACAAATTATCAGTATGCAAATATCAAAACTTGCTAGCATAGACTTAACACATCACAGAATCAGATTACTACACAAAGTAAACGTCAGGATCTGAAACAATTTTCATAATCCTGATACTGACACAATACTGATGACGTCAGCATCCTGATAACAAATCTAATCCTGATGATTATTAACAAGTCTATCATACTGAAATTTATCAAGGCAATGTGTTATAGCTAAAACATTTAACAATCAAATATAGATCCTGACAAGAATATCAAGTCTATAAGCTAAGAACAACATACCTTGCTACTTTTGCAGATGTTAAAGATCTAAAAATTTAACATTCCTAACTCACTTACTAGTCTACTGAATGTAGTCTCATCAAGTGGTTTAGTTAGAATATCTGCAAGCTGTTTGTCAGTAGGAACAAAATGAAGTTCCACAGTACCATTCTCAATATGTTCTCTAATAAAATGATACCTGACATCAATGTGCTTAGTCCTTGAATGTTGAACTGGATTTTCTGCAATTTTAATAGCACTAGTATTATCACAAAACATAGGAATATTACTAAGTGTCATACCATAATCCATCAACTGATTTCTTATCCAAAGGAGCTGTGCACAACAACTGCCTGCTGCTATGTACTCAGCTTCTGCAGTTGAGGTTGAAACAGATTGTTGCTTCTTGCTTGCCCAAGAAATCAATCTATTTCCCAAGAATTGACATGTACCTGTAGTGCTTTTCCTGTCTATTTTACACCCTGCATAATCAGAGTCTGAATAGCCAATTAGAAAGAAATCAGATTCTCTAGGATACCACAAACCAAGATTTGGAGTTCCTTTGAGATATCTAAAAATTCTCTTCACAGCAATTAAATGAGATTCCTTAGGATCACCTTGGAATCTAGCACATAAACAGGTAGAAAACATTATATCTGGCCTACTTGCAGTTAGATATAACAAAGAGCCTATCATGCCTCTATAACTAGTATTATCCACACTCTTCCCCTTAGGATCAGAGTCTAGCTTAGTGGCTGTTGCCATGGGTGTTTTTGCAACTGCACAGTCTTGAAAGTCAAACCTTCTTAAAAGATCTTTGACATACTTTGACTGATTAATGAAAATACCAGTCTCAGTCTGTTTGACCTGCAAGCCTAAGAAATAATTTAGTTCACCCATCATGCTCATCTGATACTTAGACTGCATAAGCTTGCTAAACTTAGCACATAACTTTTCATTAGTAGAACCAAAAATAATATCATCAACATAAACTTGAACTAAAAGCAATTCACCTTTTATCTTTCTAAAGAATAGAGTTTTGTCAATTGTACCTCTTGTGAAGCCATTTTCAAGAAGAAATTTAGACAAAGTCTCATACCATGCTCTTGGTGCCTGCTTTAGTCCATAGAGTGCCTTGTCAAGTTTGTAGACATGATTTGGAAACTTTGGATCAACAAATCCAGGTGGCTGTTCTACATATACTTCTTCATCAAGTTTGCCATTTAGAAAAGCACTCTTAACATCCATCTGGTATACCTTGAATTTTGAATGAGCTGCAAATGCAAGAAACATTCTGATTGCTTCCAATCTTGCTACAGGTGCAAAGGTCTCATCATAATCAATGCCTTCTTCCTGAGAATATCCCTTGGCCACCAGTCTTGCTTTGTTTCTTACAATCATACCAGATTCATCTAGCTTGTTTCTGAAAACCCATCTTGCACCAATAATAGATCTACCTTTAGGTCTTGGTACCAGTTTCCAAACTTTGTTTCTCTCAAACTCATTTAACTCCTCCTGCATTGCAATTACCCAATCAGGATCCTGTAAGGCTTCTTCAACCTTCTTAGGTTCATTCTTTGAGAGAAAGCAACTATACAAGCATTCATTTTGAATTGATCTTCTAGTTCGAACACCACTATTTGGATCACCAATTATCAAATCTTCAGTATGATCCTTTGTCCATTTTCTAACAGGTGGTAGATTAACTCTGCTAGTCTCTCCCCCTAAGTTAGTGGTATCTTTTGTAGAAGAATTCTCTCTACCTTCAAAAACTCTCCTTTGATCAATAGAATCAGTAGATTCCATATTGCTGCTAGTTACTGATCTTTCCTCAGTAGACTCTGAAAGGTCAGTTCCTGATGGAGTAGACTCTGAAACGTCAATTCCTGATGGAATAGACTCTGAAAGACTAGTCTGCTCCTGATGATCACTGTGTTCTCTCTGATTGATTTGCTCCCCCTCAACAGTAGCATTCCTTTGAGAAGCAATAGAAATTCCTTCTGGAGAACCTTCATCATCACTTGAGAGTATCTCAGAAATCTTCAGATTTTCAAATTCCAATTTGTCATGGCTTTCATCAGTTTGCAAAATTCCAAATTTCTTATCATCAAATGCAACATGAATTGATTCCATAACAATGTGAGTTCTGAGATTATAAACTTTGAAGGCCTTAGATGCTGAATATCCTAGAAAAATTGCTTCATCCGATTTGGCTTCAAATTTTCCAAGTTGTTCTGGATGAACTTTTAGGACATAGCATTTACATCCAAAGATGTGAAAATATTTCACACTTGGTTTCTTTCCTTTGATCATCTCATAGGGAGTCTTTCCATGACTATTTACCAAGGTACAGTTCTGAGTGAAACATGCAGTGTTAATAGCTTCTGCCCAAAAGTAGGTTGGAAGTTTTGCATCTGCAAGCATGGTTCTTGCTGCCTCTATGAGAGTCCTGTTCTTTCTTTCCACTACACCATTTTGTTGAGGTGTACCCGGTGCAGAAAACTGTTGAGTAATTCCATTGTCTGCACAAAACCCCTCCATTGTAGAATTCTTGAATTCTGTACCATTGTCACTCCTAAGTACTTTGACTTTGTACTCAGAGTTATTATGAATATTCTTGATGAGTTCAATGATTTGCTGAGGAGCTTCATCCTTCTTGTGTAGAAAGAACACCCATGTAAACCTTGTGAAATCATCCACCATAACTAGAGCATATCTTTTCTTGCTGATAGACATAATGTTTACTGGACCAAACAGATCAAGATGTAGCATGTGAAATGGTTCAGTAATTGAATTTTCAGTCTTGCTCTTGAAAGTGGTTCTTCTTTGCTTTCCAAACTGACATGCATCACAAAGTCCATCTTGCACAAAATTCGCCTGAGGTAGGCCTCTCACCAAATTGTATTTAACAAGTTGATTAAGCTTCTTGAAATTAAGATGTGAGAGCTTCTTGTGCCAATTCCAGCTTTCATCATTTGTTGCTTTGCTGTAGAGACATCTAACAATTCCTTTAGATGTATCACTTAAGCTGGCTTCATATATGTTACCATGCCTTTGACCAGTTAGAACAATGTCTCCATTCTGCATATTCAAGACTTTGCATCCTTCTCTGTCAAAGATTGATTTGTAACCTTTATCACCCAGTTGACTTATGCTTAAAAGAGTATGTTTCAAGCCTTCAACCAGTGCTACATTTTCTATGATGACATTCCCCAAAATAATTGAGCCATATCCCAGAGTTTCTCCTTTGTTGCCATCTCCAAAAGATATTACTGGGCCAGCTTTCCTCTCAAACTTTGTAAGCAGGGACTTCTTTCCAGTCATGTGTCCAGAGCATCCACTGTCCAAGATAATTGAATGCTTCTTTCCTGTGCCCTGCAAACAAAAAGTAACTAGTTAGAATTTTTTAGGACCCAACTTTGATTGGATCCTTTCTTACTAGATTTAGAGACAACAGATTTTGAAGATTTTGCCTTTATTTTACCTGTTGCAGAGTCAACTTTAGACTCTGATCTCACAAACTGTTTGTGACTAGGAGTTTCAGATTTCAAAGAATAATAGTCATAATACAGTTCATGATATTCTCTACACATGTAAATGGAATGAAGTAAACTACCACAATGATAACAAGCTTTTTGTGGTTGGTATTGAATTTTCTGAGTCTTGGGGAATCTGGACTCAGTTTTCCAAGAAGGTTTTTGATTGCAGTCTAGGGCCAAATGATTATGATTTCCACACTTATAGCATTTTTTCCTAGGTGCATCAGGTACATTCTTGTAATTATTCTCTTTGTTAATACCTTCTTTTCCATTCCTATTTCTCTTGATCTTGCTAGACTCTGAAAGACCATCTAATCTCTGTTTCAACTGAGACTTAGACAGAAACCCTATGTTTACATTCTTAGGTTTCTCTAACACTTTCTCATCTGAATAACTATTGTTAATTCTCTTGTGTACAACAGGGGTACCTTTTGAATCAACAAATTTAACATGATTAGGTTCAGAAACAATTTTCTTACCTTCAGATTTAGATGTGTTAGCTTCTATCTTACTATCATCATTGACAATAGCTACTCTTTCTTCTTGTCTAGCCTTATCAAAACCTAAACCATTAACCTTACCACGAATTCCACTCTCAAAGATTTCTATTGTCTTCTTACTGGAATTGTTAATGGTCTTAATCACATCTCTCTCTTCTTCTAGTTCTTTTCTGACATAGTCATAAGCCTCAAGAATTACACTATAATCATGCTTAGCTTTATCAGAACTCAACTTGTATTCTTCCATTTGAATTAATTCAGATTCAAGAAAATTATTTCTATCAACTAATTTATCATTCTTAATCTTAAGTTCATCTCTTTCACAAGTAAGAATTCTAAAATTAGTCATAAGATTCTTAAACTCAGCATGGATAGATCTAATTTCATCAGAATTTAAGCTATCAAATGAATCAAGAGAGTGAAGTGATACCTTAACAGAGGATGGAGAAGTTTTCTTTGGAGATCCAGGTTTGTCTGAACTATTGGCCATCAATGCAATGTTTTCATAATCCAATTCATCTTCAGAGTCACTGGAATCAGCCCAATCCTTCTGTGTGACCATAAGTGCATTACCCTTTCCTGAATTCCTAGGCTTCTTACACTCACTAGCAAAGTGTCCAAGCTCGCTGCAGTTAAAGCACTTGATCTTGGCCTTATCAAGCTTGACAATTGTACTTTTGCTCTTGTCACTCTTCTTCTCCTCCTTCTTTTGAAAAGGTCCTTTGCTAAATCTTCTCCTGTTGAATCTGCCTTTCTTGAAGGCTTTAGCAAACATAGCAAAGAGTTCTTGCATCTCAGATTCAGAATCATTGTTGTCAGAGTCCATATCAGTAGTCTCTGACTCAGAACTTTCTTTGCTTTTCTTCTTCCTCGAATTCTTTACAGCAATCTCTTCATGCTGTTCTTCAGGAAGCTTCTTTACTTCAGATTGAGCAGTAAGTGCAATAGTCTTCATCTTTCCTTCACTCCTGCTCTTCTTCTGCTGCTTGTCAAGTTCATAAGCTCTCAATTTTCCATAGACTGCCTCTAATGAAATCTCATCCAGATCATTAGCTTCCTCAATCGCAGATATCTTCTCATTGTAGAAATCAGGCAAAGCTTTCATGAACTTTGTATTCATATCCTCCAAGTCATAATATTTACCATGCATGGCCATCTCATTGATGAGTTTTGTAAACCTATCAAAGGTATCAGTAAGTGACTCACCAGACTTGGATTCAAAGTACTCATACTGTTGTATAAGTAATGTCCTCATATTCTTCCTGACAGGCTTAGTTCCTTCACAGTGAACCTTAAGATTGTCCCATATATCCTTAGCAGTTTTACAAGAGAGAACATAATTAGTGAGAACAGAATCAAGACTATTGAATAATATGTTTCTCACTTTAGCATCTTTAAGAACACTCTCCTTGTCCTTATCTGACCATTCAGATTTTGGCTTCTCTGCTGTATGTTCTGGAACAACCTTACCATCAACAGTTGCTTGTCCAACGACCTTTGTTGGAACAAAAGGTCCATCTCTGATTCTGTCAAGATAATCAGGATCTGTTGCTTCCAGATGATGCAACATCTTTACTTCCCATAGAGTATATTCGTTTCTCTTGAGCATTGGAATCTTAGTATTCCCATCCTTGTAACCAGACATGATTGCAGATCTTTATGATTATTCGAAATCAACCTGCTCTGATACCAATTGTTAACTCGAATAACTTGTAGAAGGGGGGGGGGGGTTGAATACAAGTTATATAATCGTGTCTGATTTTTGCTTGATTATAAGAACAAGAATAAACGAATGAATCAAACTCTTGTTTGTATTAATAAGATCAAATACAAACTCTACCAAAGGTGTACAATACCTTTAGCAGCTGCTGACAATACAAATATCTCTCTGTTTGTTTCGAACTTCTCGAATACAAACCTTATACAGAGCTACGCACACGAACTCACAATTTCGTCTCACGCCTCACACTCTTTACAATGATATTGAGAGAGTATTTATAATGCTACCTATCAACTAACAACAGAAAGATATAATCTATACATGACAATGTTCTGCCTTCTAGTCGATAGTTTCCTTCAATAGAAAACTCTTTCCTTCATAATATCTTCTTGCTTGTTCTTCAAACAACGATCCTGTTTTATAGCACTTGCCAGTTTCTGTAGCATCCATAATGACATCATCAGTAACACGACTGATATCAGGATCTGCACACTGCATCAGTATCTGATCAACCATCAGTATTGGACACGTCATCAGGATTTGCTCTCTGTTCCTGACATGTAGTCTCCGATACACTGTTCATTCCTGACTAAACTATACAGATGACTGTTTTACACATAAAACCTATATACAGTGCTAAATCCTTTATAAGATCAGGATTACAAGAAGTATAATGTGTAAATTCTATTCTTAACATCACAACTTATGAATTATTCCTAACAACAATTAACAATTAGCAATTTAGCAATTAACAATCACTAACCCGAACCTTTAATCGGACTCGTAATTAAACTCAACAATTATAATTATCTATGCTCTCCGAATTAAATCACGAAAACTAACAATTAAACTCGCAATTTAAATCTAATTAAATTACGACAACTATTTAATTAAATAATTAAATTACTACCATCAACAATATACTCACAATTAACTCGAATTAAAAATGACAACAATTACATAATTAAGATACGAAAATATACCATTCGAGTTCGATTCGCATACCACCCATCTCCATCTCTCTCCCAATCTCTTCCCATCTCTCTCTCTCTCTCTCAGCCACCCCCCGTGACTGCCCCCTACTGCTACTGCGCCTTGTACCACCACCCTCCCGCCGGCCCGTTTTCCGGCGAAACACTGCCCCACCGTCGATGAGCCACAGTCGCGGTGGCGGCCTCCTCCTGCTCCCCCGTTTCCCCTTTGCTGCACAGCCCCTTCACCCCCTTTTCTTCCTCACGACACACACACTCCAGTTTATACACACACACACGATTTATACATACATACATAATTTAAACCCCCAATTCTTTCTCCCCGCTGATTTTCTCTCCACCTCCCCCGATGGTTTTTCTTGTGCGGCGTTGTGTGTGTATATGTATCTGTTGTGTGTGTTTTAACCCTAATGGGCTCAAGCCCAATAACATATAAAGCAATACAATTAAATACTACACACCTTAAATAATATTTGGAGTAAATAAATCTAATTTGTAAAAATAAAATTTCTAGCATAATTAAATACTAGAGTACTTTTAAAGATTTTCGGAGAAAGAAATAGAATTAAATCTCAATTTTCTAAATTGATATGCATTTTACAAATATTAATAATTTATAAAAACAATCATAAAAATAATAATTGTGATTCATAATTCACAATTTACAGGGCTTTATAAAATACTACAAACACTATTGTTTTAGTAAAATCTCAAATTCTTGATTTTATATATTAATCAAGTAATTTCTACAAATCCTCAAATAATTAAAATAAACATTTTCTAAGGATTTTAAAATCTCTAAATTATTCAATAATTTAAAATAAAATCTTTACTGAATAATTTCACATTCAAAATTAAATCTTTGCACAAATAAACTATTGACTCGGGGTATTTACTCAGTCAATAAAATTTTAAATAGGAGCACCAGGCTCCACTTAACCGAAAATAATTAAATAATTGAATAATAAAATAAAAAAAAAATTCTCCTCATTTTAGGAAAACATTATTATTATTGAAATAATAATAAATTCATTTCTTGAAAAAATCCGGGTTATTACAGTCTACCCTCCTTAAAAGGATTCCGTCCACGGAATCAGCTAAGGCCACTACTGGGATTCCTTAACTCTTTTATCATCAACACTTATTCAGCAAAACAGGAGATAGTGTCTCTTCGTAAACAACTTCTCCAATATCTCAATTCAAACCTCGATTCTCTATCTGACACAATTATCGCTGGAGTCTTATAACTCACCATTATTCCTTTCACATATACGTCTTGCCCAACTTTCCATTATCATATTATCCTTAAGAGAGAGAGTTCACTGACTCTATTAACATAACATTCTTGAGAGAGAGAACGAACCAATTCTAGCTATACATCACTGATATTCTATTCGTGTTGGGATTCGCTCTTGCTCTTGGCGATTCCGTTCGAATCTAATTTCTATCAGCGAATTTATGACTTGGCCGACCTGGTTGGTATCCCCTTCAAATTTATTAGAGATAATAAGAATTATGAAACTTTGAAAAGATAGATGTCATATCAAGGCTATTGCCACACATTGATGATCATAAGGTTATGAGTATTAAAGTAAACCTTATTTGAAATGAGAGGATTTACTGAGAGATCAATATGATCATAAGAACTCACGTTGCGTGTCTCAGTTAAGACATTACTAAAGGTAGTTAGCCTTCTTGTATTTCACAACTCACAAGTGATGGCGTCCCATCAGACTTCTATCACACAGACAGATGGTCCTTGTGGCCCCTATTTGTATAGGGTTGTTCGTCTCAGTGGAAGTTGAGAAGTATGAAAGCAATTCAAAGTCAAGTTAATAATTATCGTATTTTGACAATTAATTCTCAAAGGACACCTTGGAGTTGAATTGAACGGATTCCAAAGGTGTGATTACCAAAGAAAAGGATAACCAGAAGATACTGGTATTCAATAATCAAGTGGTGCTATATCACCATAGAATCATCCACTATTGGAGGAAAGTGGAAGTTTGAAATAACATCATTCGATAGGGCTTCAGAAATCTGAAGGTAGGAATAATGACAGCTTATGGCACAATCGAAATTAAATATGGTTTAACACGAGTATTGAAGAACAACTTCGAAGAGGGAGTATTGGAGAGACGTCAAGATAGGTCATAGATTAGGGAGGTAATCCAAATAATTTATGCACGAGGAGGTGTCAAATAATTTACAGATTGGGGAGGTAATAAACATAATTTGCAAATGGGGAGATGTCAAACAATTCAGATTGGGGAAGTAATCAAAATGATTCATAAATGGGGAGGGTAATGCCAAGGTCTCCACGGATGCCTTTCATGTCGGCTCCTCTGACGGGTAATTGTTCGATTGTAGCGCTCTTCTTTTCCACGCACACCCTAAGGTGCTCGATAACCGACGTCATCGTCGACTCGTAATAGTCGCTAGAGATTCGACCATCGGCATTTTACGATATTAAGGAGTTCTATTCGACTCGGCGCAAGCATCTCACGCAAGCGTTCTATTCTTTGAGAAGACTTCGATACCGGTGTCGCCCCTAGCAACGACGAATTCCACATGTCGAATGGGCGAGATTCCGGAACATTGCTGGAGATACATACTTAGATCCAGTCACCATTATAACCGTATTTATACCACATGTTCCTGTCCTCATGACAATTCCGTGTGCAACTTAAGCTTATCCCTTTTTGGCATAACAACCTTCGTACTAGTCTCTCTCAGACTTTCTCGGTCCGTCTTGATTCTTAAAACATTTCATCTTTACTGATCAATCTCATCTTCACCCTTTTACTTCTATAATCAATCGAAACGATCGGTGTCTGTCCATCAATCTATTCATAATATTACCTCAAACTCTATTAAGCTCGAGAAGGTTTTAAATACCAGCAACTTCGACTGATAATCTATCATAGTGATCTTGTTTTACTTCCCTTTTTGGAATTTTAAAAGTACGGATGCTATCTCAACTCATCATTGTCATAATACTGGATGCCAGCTTTCCATCCTTCATCATCATATTGAAATTTCCTATCTTTCGGGGAATGCATAACTTCATCCATGAACCCCTAAAATTATCTTAATCTTAGGTCTCGGGCGATTTATGCCCCTGCCGACCAATACTTATCTCTACGAGTTCTTTAGCAGACATCAATCACCACAAGAAGTAAAGTCTACCTCAACATATTCCTCAAAATCTTATCTTAATCATTGGTACTATATCCAATAGTCCAACTTGAACTCTACGTGAGTTCTGACGTTCTCACATAACTATACCCACTCCTACTCACTCTCGTTTCTAGTTTACTATAACCTTAGCTCTGATACCATTTCTGTAACGCCCCAAATCCGGGGTCAGGGATTTGGTCGTCACGCGGAAATCCTTAACATCAAATTACCTTTTTAACAACATTAAACCATCTGTAATCATTAAAACTGAAATATAACTCTGCGACCCCAACCACCAAGCATCTTTTAGGTCATAGGGCTAGAAACAAGAACTAAAATCTTTACATCTTTATTACATCCATTCTATTACATCGCACTATGTCAAAAAAATCTTATACTACTAGTATTGCTTCGTTGAGAAGTACACTAGTACTAGTACTATCCTGTACAAAGTGATATATACATATTACACATCAATACACTTATATATAACTTACTCCAGCTATCTATGATCTTTACAAGGGCACACTGCCTGCTTCTCCTGAGCCATGCAGATAAGCCTCAATCATCTACCTTCCTCTGAAAGGTTAATATTTAAAACAAGCAAGTATGAGCGAAAGAATTGCCCAGCAAGTATTAATAGAGCACAACAATATATATCAATATACACATGGAGTTTTCGAAATATAACGATACTTAATATCAATTTCGAAATATTTACAACAACGAAACCTCAGTAGGGGATATATGACATTTCGAGTAACATCAGATAAATAAAGTAAGTTCATGTCAACAATAGTAATCCTCATACCTTATCCACATACCACACCTCATAGTATTGATAACCTCTTAGGGAGCTTTTCAAAATATGCAGTTCAATATGCTGCTAAGATAGTTATTACCACCCTTCATAAACCAAACCATTATAAAGTCCCCTTTTTAATACTCCTCAAGTTTGTAAGTATATACATATGAGTATATCATTATCATCAAAACACCTTACAGTTCAAGATTCTGTACAGGATATAAGTTCGTTACCACTTGATAAGTTAAACTCAGAAATAACTGATAGGAAGAGAGTCAAAGCTCTTGAAGCAAAACATTTGGGACTTAACATCCATAACCGATGAACCATCTTTCATCTTTTGAATAATTGCAAAAGTGCACAAGTACGTGCCATTATTGTTAGAATAATCTTGCAGTTCTAGATACTGCATGAATTCATCATCTTTCAAAATTGAAAACAACACTATCGGCTACTTGGCACTTAGGCCTAAGAAGCAGTGTTTGAGTATTTTTCCAAAGTGGAGGATGGGACTTAAAGAAAACATAAAAACCTGACAAGGATTGACGATGATCAGTCGCCACATCCAAGTCCAATAATCCGCGGGTCTTCTCTACCGGTAGAAGGATAGAAACTACATCCGTAACTATCCTCGGGTGAAAACTACATCCGTAATCACCCTCGATGAAAACTACATCCGTAATCATCCTTCGGCAACACCTGGGCCGGAATAATAATTGATGGACCGCCTGGCTCACGGCCGCTTACACATCCCGGGAATCGTTCGTCAACGATTCCCACACCTGCCAGAGTCCCCTTTTTCTTTTCTTGTCAAAATCATTTTGATAGAAAACTTGAGTAGTTGAAGTTCGACTTCAGTCGACCGATAATTTCGTGAAAAACGAGCAAGAGAGTAAAATCTGACCGGGGGTTTTCGAAAATGTTTTGAGTTCAAAAGAGTTCAAGTATAGATATACGCTTGTACCGATATCAATCTCGACACAGGATTTTGTGATCACACATGGAAAATGGTACGCATAAAGCTTTTAACCACAACAGGGTAATTCCATATATATATATATAAGTTCTTGAAAAGTAACTTACCTAGATAGATTCAAAATATAATATTTTAAATGACTATGAAAGTCCTTAGACAACCTTTAAATAGTGTTTTATAACCTTCAAAACACTTAGAGTATTTAATAAATATTTGACTACTATGTAACAAATAATAAATATTCAATAATCCCTTTTTTAAAAGAATACTCAAATTAATATTCATTTATTAAGTAATATTCAAATAATAATACTGGAATATTTAATAACCTCAAAACACCCAAATACAACTCTTGGAATGTTTCTAATCAAAATCAAGACACAATCTCTCCAGCAGTCTCCAACTTTAGCCACTTTATCAAATAACTACTACTGACTCTCGGTCAATAAGAAATAATTAATAAGCATGAAAATCCTTCTTCTCTTTCCTTTTTTTTGTTTCTTAATGAATATTATAATTAATATTCATCGAATTAAATAAACATTCAAATAACATATATCGATATCAATCTAGCTGTTTTAAGCTGAAAGTAACCAATTTATAACCATTGGAATATCTTTAATCCGTATTGAAAATAAACTATCTCCGATAAATAATATACTAGATAGAATCACTCCATTAAATTGTTTTATTATTTCTCCGGGACAAAGTGATTTTAAGAAAGCGTTTTGAAAATGATATTCACCTAATTAAATAAATTTAATTAGGCGAATGAGGTTTATTTAATTAGTAAGTGCTTTCAGGAGCATCTATTAATTAAATAAACACTGGTTTATTGGTGATGTTGCCTTTAGGTTAATTATTGCGAAATTCTTTTTTAAAGGCTTTGCCCGGGTTTTCGAAAACATACAATACAAAATAGCCCCAACACGCGGCTATGTTCTATACCTCAATACACACTCTACCCTCTGAGCCTTTCTTATTCCGATACATAAATGTATACCTCATAACATATAGTCCACTTCCCTAGTACGAAAAGTTTATAGATATATATATATATATATACCGTATAAATCAAGATATAGAGCCATAAAAATATCACTGCCCATCAACAGTATTATAAGCCATGGAGTTTTGGTTATTGCACGAGCAGGATTTAATATTGTTGGCAAAGCAAGGAATACAATGATTTGGGAGAAGAAGTACAAGATTGGAAAAACTCGCGATTATGGATTGAAAACTTATTTAACACATTTCATATATTTAAAATAAATATACTTTGAACAATAGAGTATGCATAGTAAACTTGCCTCTGGTCCTTAGCAGAAAATAGAAACCGCGAATAAACCTTTCGCACTTCGTCCACGCAATTCCCTGGAGGTAGCTTACCTTTCTTTATAAGGCGCCTCGATCTTCCCTTTTTGATGCACATCATTCCAACTCGATTATGCCCTAATGGTACTGAAATAGTTATGAGTACGTGTCAGTCCCCCCTCGTATCTCGAGTAGACACCACTCGGAATTACCACTAAGTCACATAAAGTCAAACTATGGATGTCCTCCCTATAGTTGACTACTCTAATACCACTTAATGCACATAAGACATTTAGTAATAGCAAACAACACGGGAAGAGTCCCCTTATATAAAGTGAACATTTCCTAGTACCAACATATCATAACCCTATACCACCATTTAGTCAACTTCACTTAACCTATACATTTATACTACCATTGACCTTCTACGACAAAACTTGATTAATAGCTAATCCTCAAAACCCAATTAATCCTCGAAACACATAAATCCTCGAATTAAATCACTTAGCACATAAATCCTCGAGACAACAATTACCCTCGAATTAATTCACTTAACACATATACACATAAACAGTTAACACCCAAATCATACCTTTAAACCCTTGAAATCAAATAAGTTAAATAAATTAAAATGCAGGGGATTTTTAGAAAATTTGGGCATGTAGTATTCGTTTATCGGACTATGGGCTCAGCCCCTCCATGCCAAACAAAACAATTTATAACCCTGCTTTTGATAAAATAAAAGCTGCCTCAACTTGCAGCAACATAAAAGTAAACATATAAGAAAAGTACCCGCCCAGACATGCGGCAACTAGCACATAAGGAAAAGTACCCGCCCAGACATGCGGCAACTAGCACATAAGGAAAAGTACCCGCCCAGACATGCGGCACCTCAACATTTAAGGAAAGTAAACTAAGTTTATCCACATTTAAGCCAACACCACGTAGTTGGCACTTATACTATCAACATATACTATAACTCGATTTATAACATCTAGCACATAAACATTTACAAGTTATCCAACTCTTATGACTACATTATATGGCGATAACAATTAGCACTTAGCACTTAGCAATTAACAATTTCACTTGGAAACTAACAATTAGCAATTAGCACTTAACAATTACTTGACAACTAACCCGAATAAATCATCCGACAATTAATAATTACTCACTAACAATTAACAATTAGCAATTTAGCAATTAACAATCACTAACCCGAACCTTTAATCGGACTCGTAATTAAACTCAACAATTATAATTATCTATGCTCTCTGAATTAAATCACGAAAACTAACAATTAAACTCGCAATTTAAATCTAATTAAATTACGACAATTATTTAATTAAATAATTAAATTACTACCATCAACAATATACTCACAATTAACTCGAATTAAAAATGACAACAATTACATAATTAAGATACGAAAATATACCATTCGAGTTCGAGTTCGATTCGCATACCACCCATCTCCATCTCTCTCCCAATCTCTTCCCATCTCTCTCTCTCTCTCTCTCTCTCTCAGCCACCCCCCGTGACTGCCCCCTACTGCTACTGCGCCTTGTACCACCACCCTCCCGCCGGCCCGTTTTCCGACGAAACACTGCCCCACCGTCGACGAGCCACAGCCGCGGTGGCGGCCTCCTCCTGCTCCCCCGTTTCCCCTTTGCTGCACAGCCCCTTCACCCCCTTTTCTTCCTCACGACACACACACTCCAGTTTATACACACACACACACGATTTATACATACATACATAATTTAAACCCCCAATTCTTTCTCCCCGCTGATTTTCTCTCCACCTCCCCCGATGGTTTTTCTTGTGCGGCGTTGTGTGTGTTTTGTGTGTATATGTATCTGTTGTGTGTGTTTTAACCCTAATGGGCTCAAGCCCAATAACATATAAAGCAATACAATTAAATACTACACACCTTAAATAATATTTGGAGTAAATAAATCTAATTTGTAAAAATAAAATTTCTAGCATAATTAAATACTAGAGTACTTTTAAAGATTTTCGGAGAAAGAAATAGAATTAAATCTCAATTTTCTAAATTGATATGCATTTTAAAAATATTAATAATTTATAAAAACAAATCATAAAAATAATAATTGTGATTCATAATTCACAATTTACAGGGCTTTATAAAATACTACAAACACTATTGTTTTAGTAAAATCTCAAATTCTTGATTTTATATATTAATCAAGTAATTTCTACAAATCCTCAAATAATTAAAATAAACATTTTCTAAGGATTTTAAAATCTCTAAATTATTCAATAATTTAAAATAAAATCTTTACTGAATAATTTCACATTCAAAATTAAATCTTTGCACAAATAAACTATTGACTCGGGGTATTTACTCAGTCAATAAAATTTTAAATAGGAGCACCAGGCTCCACTTAACCGAAAATAATTAAATAATTGAATAATAAAATAATAAAAAAAATTCTCCTCATTTTTGGAAAACATAATTATTATTGAAATAATAATAAATTCATTTCTTGAAAAAATCCGGGTTATTACACCACTGGTCCGATATAACACCACAGGAACAAATGTGTTTTCTTATTGATTATCAGTTTCATATAGGATACGGTAAAAAGAACCTTCAAATTTTCCAGATATAGTTCTTCCTCAATATGTTCACGATGACCACCACATCCTCGATTGCAATTGCCGTTGTCATCTGAATTTAAATTAAGGATATAATGGGGAAAAATATTTCAGGTAACAATATATTGCTTGGCACGCAGAGGTGTCATACATGTGAACAAGTATAGGAATTCTTAAATTTTAAGCTTACTGAAAAGGATGCTTCAATTTAGCTAGGGCCATAACAAAGATGAATGCAGATAGAAAGGATGTGTCATTGGATTCTAATTAAGATCACTGCTGTTTCATCTTAAATGCAGTTAACTTGAAGAAAGCATATTCTCCTAAGCACTCGTAACTATAATTAACCCAAATATACGATTAATGAAATCCAAAAAATCCGCCTCAAGAATCTATGCGACCACATTTTTTATAAACACAAATAGATAACTCAAAACATTTGTCAAAAACACAGAGTGTACAAGGTGAAAGTGTAAGACCTTAGACTTAGAAATGATCTTGACAGCAACTTGTTGACCTTTAAGCTCACCCTTCAAACACTTAGCAGCACAAGTATACCCCAAAATTCCCTCTTCCAACTTCTTTCCCAACTTCATAACAACTCTTAAACTCCTTTGAAAACCCAAAACTCTTGTCCAAACCTCCCCAATCCTCTTCTTCATCTACTCCCTTAACACCGCTTTTCCGCCTCTGTAGTACAGCCTTTATACGACTTTGATACCTACACACGCAGCTTTACCCAGTCCAAATCAACACCAGACCATTGAACCAAGCTTGAAATCGAGCTCAAACCTAGAAGAATAAAAGCCTCGCAACGCACACACACCCAATCGCTGATATATACACACACAACGAATATACACACACGGTTTATATAAACACCCAGCAGCAACTCAAATCATACCACATAATTTATAATTATGTAAATTAGGGTTTTAGATGTCTTACCGTGAAGAAAGCTCCGGGTCTGTGAAGAAAAGTCCTAAATCGAACTAATTAGGGTTCAAACTCCAAGCTCCAACCTCCGATTCGTGCTTAATTAAGTTGGATTCGTACTAATTAGGGTTTATAATTGAGTAAATTAGGGTAAAAGAGAGAAGAAAGAGGGAGATAGTGAGAGAGAGGGTTGAGAGTGAGAGAGGCGGCATGGGAGTGAAAAGAGAGATTGAGTTCGAGTTCTGTTGGCTGAGAGTAGAGAGAAATAATGGGGAGAAGTGAAATTTTGATTTAAGGGGGGAAATGAATTTTTTTTTTGTGTATAAAGGGGGAAGGTATGGTGTACGCTGTCAGTTTTTTATTTTTAAAATTGGAGATTAGACAACGGTTGTTATTATAAGCGATGTTTGAAATATGCTTTAACATCGGTAAAGTAACAACCGATGTTTAAAATACTTTTAACATCAGTGACATTTCTAACTGATGTTAAAGGTGTGATGTTATATCTACCAATTCTAGTAGTGATGTCTTAATTATGTGATTTTTCTCCTCCAACTCAGATTCTAGTTGCTAATATTTTTCTAGCAACTCTTGTTCGAGATAAACAGCATCATCTCTTTCTTTCTGAACTTGCTGCATGTTTTCAAGTTTTTCTTCAACAATTTTGTTTCTCTGTTTAAGTTTAGAATTCTCAGACTTTATTTCTCATTTTCTAAAGTCTGATCCCTATAACTAATATGCAATGCCTTAAGATAAATTCTCAATTCAGTTATATTATCAGTATTATAGGCATAGGTAGTAAGGGGTACCTTGTTTTCAGAGGTTTCAGAATCTGTCTCAATAGAAGCCATGAGAGCATAGTTGATTTCCTCATCTGAATCTGAAGTGTCTGCCCAATATCTGCCTTTTGTGATAAGTGCCTTACCAGTTTTACCCTTCTTGCACTCAGGAGCATAGTGACCCATCTCCTTACACTTGTAGCATTGAATCTTAGACTTGTCTTTCTTCCCAGATTTGGTATCCTTTCTCTCAGACCTCCTGAAACTCTTTCTATCTTCATTTGAATCTCTAGAAAACCTTTTTCCCTTCTTGAAGTTCTTGAAACCCATTTTCTTGAAAGTCTTCACCATTAATACAGCCATTTTCCTCATTTCTTCTTCATCATCCTCAGAGTCAGATGAATCAGAAGTGTTTGAATCACCATCAGAGTTTGATGATTCACTTTCAGAATGAATGACTAAAGCCTTTCCTTTAGTTTTCTTCTTCAATGGTTTCTCTTCAACCTTAATAGCAACAGACTTTAACTTCTTGCTTGATCTCCTGTTTTTCTGCTCCATTTCCAATTCATGAGTTTTGAGCAGTCCATAGATTTCATCAATATCAGTATCAGCAAGATCATAGTTATCTCTAATAGTGGTTGTTTTCACATCCCACTTTTCAGGTAGAGAAAGAAGAAACTTGAGATTTGAGTCTTCTAGATCATACTCTTTGTTAACCAATGACAGATCATTGAGCAGTTTACAGAATCTGTCAAATGTTTCTATCATGGTTTCTTCAGATTTAGCCTCAAAGTGCTCATACTCTTGGGTGAGTATGTTTCTTCTATTATTTTTGATAGCAGCCGTTCCTTGACACCTAACTTCAAGTACATCCCAGATTTCTTTTGCAGTAGTGCAGTTAATAACCTTATTAGACATAACATTGTCTAAAGCACTGTGAAGTAGATGCCTAACTTTTGCATCCTTAGCAATAGATGACAAATCTTCAGGAGTCATGTCCTTCTTCTCCTTTGGAATTGTTTTTGCTTCTTGACTAGCAGTTGGAACAGATAGCTTTGTAGGTTTATGAGGGCCTTCATAAATCCTGTCAAGATATTCTGGATCTGTAGCCTCCAGAAACATAGTCATCTTTACCTTCCAGATTGCATATTCTAATGGTCTTAGAATAGGAACCCTAATGGAGGAGCCTTCCAGATTATTGTTGTGTTTGGATCTTAAACTGTAATAAAGTAATAGATTATCTCTGATACCACTTGCTAGGCCAAATACAAAAATATAATCAAGCTTTGTATGAGAGATTAACAAGAACACACGTTAAACAATTAAAAACTGTTTGGAATTAATAATTCCTCTCTCAGTGATGTAAAATATCACAGAGAGCTGCTTAGGTTACAATGAATGAATATTTCAATGTTCAATACACTTCTAGGGTTAACCTAACTGTATTTATAAAACATACAGCTACTGTACAATCATGAATTGATACTCCTATAATTAAGCTATACAATTGATATCAATCACGATTGCTACACATCTTCTAAGTCAACTCAATCTCTTTGATAGCTATTCAATCTCCAAAGATATTGCTTCCATATTTATCTTCAATCACTGTTGACTTGTAGATGCTTCTGTCAAACAGAATTTAACAAACTCTGTTGCTTCCATTAATCATTGTTTGCGCTTCCATCCGTCAGCGTTTAATCAAACTCTGACTGCTTCCAGCTTAAACTCTGATTTATTACTGTATCACTTAAACACTGATTAGTAATTACATCAATTATATTTAACATGTAATCATACTATCAGTAGTAAAAGAAGTAGAGATAGAAGTGTTACCTGATGAAGTAGTTAATGATTCCATTGGCCTTGCAGAAATCGACTCGATAAGTAGTGGAATATTTGGATTAATAGTACTTGCATCAGCAGTGACAGCTGTAAATAAAGCATAACTTGCATCAGTATTTTCTACTGATGGTTCTTGTGTAGTCTGAGGTTGTGAAGCTTCTTCAACACTTTGAGTCAAAGGTTCTTGTGTGCTTCCCTCATATGCAGTGTCCTTAAGTATCTCATCACATTCAGCAATATGTTTGTCATGAGCAGCTTTATCTGCTAGACTTTGAACTAAGTCAAATACAATTTCAGAAGCCCCTTGAGCAATGTCAGGAAACTCCTTTGCTGATGCGATTTTGCCTGCATCTTCACTTTGAGAAGATGGTTCTTGTGGGGCAGGAATGTTCTTGTCTTTACCTTCCCTTTGAGAAAGTGGTTCTTGTGGGACTATTCCTTCAGCAATGTCTGTATCCACACTTTGAGTGGATGGTTCTTGTGTGACTGGATCTGCAGTAGCTGCTAAACTACTTTGAAGTTCAGGTTCTTGTGGGTTGGATCCTCTCAGAGGTGAAGAAGTCCTCTGTTTCTTCTGTCTATGAAATACCTTTTCAGTAGCATATTTCTGTTTGAGTGAGACAGGCTTTAATCCAAGCTGTGCAGCAATTTTGTTCACATCATCCACAGACATCTCAATTATTCTTCTTTTTGGAGATGCAGGAGCTGGAGAATCAGAGATTTCAACATGCTTCACATGTGAAGTATCAGGAGTAGAGATATCAGGATTTGGAGTTGAGGCAGGAACTGATGATACAACCGGATTCAGAATGTTCTCTATATCATCATCAAGATTCTGTATCTCCAGAGGAATGAAGTATCGGCTTTTCTTAAGTAATCCCCTCCACTTTTTTAGATTTTCAGAAATAGCCATTTCTTTAGGAACAACAGCAGTGACTTCCTTTTTCTTCAAAGAAACTGATAAAGGCAATTTGTCAGCATCAGAATCATAATCAGACTCAGAATCATTTTTCTGACTGAATTTCCTCTTTTCTCCTGTTTCCTTATACACCCCTATATCAATCAAAGATTGATCAATCTCAAGCACAGATTTCTCCTTAGCCAGGACCCCTTGTTCACCCCCTTGTAACTTCTTTTGAGAGTGGGTTGGAGTGGAGAAATCCTTTGATCCTGATTGTCTTCCAGACGCATTAGATCTAGCTAATTTATTTGATTTTACAACTGATGCCTTTTGTGAAACACCAGAGGTAGATGACTGTTTGATAGAGTGTTTGGGTTGTGTGCTTTAGTCAGAAACAGGATGGGTAATTTCCTGTCGCATTGCACCAGAAATAGGTCCAAGACCATCAGTAATAGATCCATAATGAGTAGGCATTCTCTTTGACAAAAGAAGCCTGACCTTATTAGGAATAAAAGAATTGCCTTCCAAGTTGTTTACCTTATCAGATTTCTCTAAAGATTTAATATTGTTTTCAGAAATCTTAAAGATAGGCAATTTATCATCATTTTCAAATTCAACATTGGGACATAAATATGAGAATATCAATTGAAAGAATCTAATAAAATAGACATATCCACACTTCTCTGTTTTTCTAGCATAAAATGCTTTCAAAAGAAATAATCCATAATCAAAAAGAGTTTCATGGATTAGAGAGTACCCAATTTGAACTGAAGCTGAAGGCAATGCATCAAAGTTAGAAACTTTATTCAGAAAACACCGACTGATAGCATCAAAGAAGAAATTCCATTCCTTCTTAAGCTTTGTTCTGTATAATTCCCCAAACTTTATTGGTTGTCCTTTGATCCAAAGACTCTTTGCAAAATCAAGAAGTGTAGCATCAGAAACACTTTCTGCTGGTTTGCCATTGAGAGATGGTAGTTGAAGAGCTTTCACTATCACCTCTGGAGTCACATTATAAGTAATACCATTGTACTCAAAGGACATGTATGGATTCTTTGTTGTCATACCTTCACCAAAACCTGCTGTAGACCATACCTGCATAACACTCTTGAAAGAAACCTTGGAAGGTTGACTTAATGCATAGTTAATTGGACTTGATGCCAAGAAATCTTGAACGATATGAAAATCATTCGTCAATTCCTGATGATCCAGAATAGCAACAAAATTGTTAGGTGCAAAAGTAACACCATTGATGACAACCTTACTTTTTGCAATCAATTGATTTTCCATTATTTTTGTAATAGAGAGTTTTGTAATCTTGAGCAATTAGGGTTTATGTTCGCACAAAGTGAAAGAGACAATACAATACTGATACTGTGAGAATTAAAGAATCAATTTAGAAAACTAAATTGATTTTAGATAAAACTAATGATTTCTCATAGACAGGTGTCAGTAATCGACTCGTTCACACATAAGTAATGGACCAAATTACGTGTAAGAGTGGTGATAACTGCACGAGACATGATAAGTGGAATTTATATCCACTTGGAGCGTTCCATATCGACTTAAATTGATTGACTTGGTCTCAAGTTTGTTGTATTTTTTATGTGTTTTGTGTAGTTGTGCAGGGTTGTAGCTATCGGTTAGTGTTGGTGTTTCTAATCGATATTAGAGCGGAATTAAGTATTGGAATGAAGATGGTACACTTGTGTTATGCTACCAAGGAGTTACATGTGTCATGGTATTAAAGATGTTAGCTAATGCGAAAGAAACGGAGGAGAAAGGAGCAAATTGTGTAAAATTCGGATGGTTGCGCAGTCTTCACTGTTTTGGTCATATCTGGAGTTCTACAAGTCCGTTTGAGGCCCGTAAGCTGTCCACGCGAAGCCTGGGAAGTTTTCTATAATTCTGAACAGTAACAGACCGCGCAGACTGCGCTGATACCGCGCAGAGTGCGCCCGAACTCGCTGGAAATTCTGAAATTCTATCCTGTTTCGAATTAAATTGTATTTTTAGGTCTTTTCTTGTTGGAAAAGTATTCTAGGGCCTATATAAACACTACCTATCATTGTATATCATCATTATTAGGAAGATCATCAACATTGTAGCCAAGAACAATTGGAAGATACATCTCCAAGCTAGTGACAAGCAAGGAGTAATCTTTGGAATTTTTGTATTCTTCTATTTTGGGGAGTTATTTCTGAACCTTATTTTCTCTCTTCTTTTAATTATTTGTTGTTCTAGAATTATGTTATCAATAGAACCCATGATGGCAATTAGGTCAATTATGGGCTAATTCGTTATCATGGGGTTTTAATGGATTTTGCTATGGATTCTAGAAATTGAGTGTTATTATGCCTTGGTGTGTGATTGAGTGTATTGATTGCCTAGTATGTTTATGCTTATTCGTTATAAGTGCGTCGCGAACACTTGTAATTGTTTGTTTAATCCTAGTGAATGCGAAAGTGGATCTAGGGTTTAGAACAATTTATGCTAGCATAGGTTTTTGCATGTGAAGAACATGTATTAATTTGTGATGTAATTCTAACCGTCTTGCATCGACTATGTGGTTTAATGGGTGCTTGATTTTCAACCGGTATGTGTTCAATTGCTATAGACATATAGGGACTACACATATTTGGTGACTACTTGACTTCTATCAATTGTGGATGATCAGTAGGATGGTATTTGCACAACGAAAGTTGGTGTGTATCAGTTTAGTGCATCTAATCAGTAATCAACTCTGTCACATGCTAGGCTAAAGGGCATAAGATTCTAGATGAAGTAGTAAATGAAATTGAAATCCCATGTTTGTTTATTATAAGGTTAAAGTTAAGTTATTTTCTCGTAATTGGCTTATTTGGTAATTAATCAATAGTTAAATCAAACCAATATTGTGATTGTCTTAGCAGTGAGTGTAAATCATAAGCTGGTGCATAAGTGAACATAACGAACAATTTGAGTCTCTGTGGGAACGAATCCTATTTACTCTATATTACTTGTTGACCACGTTCTCTTGCGTGAATAAGTGCGAACAAGACACGATTTACAAAATGTATGTATATACTCACATGAGTACAACACACGCGCCCGCATTATTCGAGAAATAAGATTGTGATAATAAAATAAAATAAGGTAATTAGTTTTAATTAAAGAAATTAAAACATCACAATCTAAAAATACCTGGTACCAAAACTAGAATATGAATCGTTTCATGTTCTCATTCCACTCCTTCCTCTATTTAACACCTAAAGACTTGTCCACTATCTCTTTAACCATTCTTCTCTCCTGTAAACCAAAAGCTCTTCACAGAAAATATCTTAGCAAAGAGATGTCGAACCTTACCATTAAAGAAAAGAATCTCCATCTCGTTGAGAAGAGAGATATCTTCAGTTATACTCGTGAAGAGTTAGATTCCTTCAACTGGGAAAGATAGCTTGAGACTTTGTGGTTGCAGATGGATGCTGGTCTAGAAGAAATCGAGAAAGAAAAACCTGCAAAAGTGATTGACATCACTGCTGCTCTCCAAGCAACATTAACATGGCTTTCGTCTAAAACATCCTCATCCAACTCCATCAACCATTGTTAATGAATATGTCACCAAAAATAACCTTATCCCTATCAACTTCCACCCAAACAAAGTGGCAAAGATGGGATCTGGGATGGCTGCTAACAATGGAGTGGTTTGTACTTTATTTTCCTGTTGAATAGATTAGTAGATAGAGAACAAAAAAGATGTACTTTTTGAATGTAATCTCTTTCCTATTATCAATGAAAAAATTTGTTTCTCTAATCTTATTCATTGTATTCTGCATTGAACTTGTTCTTCAAATAATTAAATCAGAGACATAATCATGAAAACTAATTAAAGTAATCACCTTATTAACAAGTTCAATAGTCACAAGTGTATCAAGAAAACAGAATAGAAAACAAAGTACTTAGATACTGAAATACATTACTGATAAATGAAACGTCGCATCAGTATTCGATGTTTGACTAGAGTCAGGATTGACTTTTTCATCAGGATTCGAAATTCATCAGGATTTGACGAGTATCAATATTTGATCTTTCTCTGTTCTCATAAACTATCATAGTTTATCATTCCTAGTTCATTCACCAACTTTGTAAACGTAGCTTCAGGAAGTGGCTTGGTGAATATATCAGCTAGCTATTGATCAGTAGGAACAAAGTGTAGCTCAATTGTCCCTTCCATAACCTGCTCTCTTATAAAATGATATCTGATACTGATATGCTTAGTAAGAGAATGTTGTACTGGATTTCCTGTCATAGCAATAGCACTTTGGTTATCACAGTAAATAGGTATTTTTGAATATGACAAACCATAGTCCATTAGCTAATTTCTCATCCACATAATCTGAGCACAACAGCTTCCAGCAGCAATGTACTCAGCTTCTGCAGTTGATGTAGAGATAGACTTTTGCTTTTTACTAAACCAAGAAACAAGTCTTCCTCTAAGAAACTGACAACTGCCTGAAGTACTTTTTCTGTCTATTTTGCAGCCTGCAAAATCAGCATCTGAGTAACCACATAAATTAAAATCAGACTCCCTAGCATACCAAATGCCAAGAGATGGGGTGCCTTTCAAGTATCTGAAAATCCTTTTGACTGCTATGAGATGTGGTTCTCTGGGATTTGCCTGAAATCTTGCACATAGACAGGTTGCATACATGATATCTGGTCTACTAGCAGTTAGATACAAGAGTGAACCAATCATACCTCTGTAGTTGGTTACATCTACCTCAGTACCTTGCTTAGGATGAAGCTTGGTAGCTGTAGCTATGAGAGTTGATGCAGTAGAGCTGTCTTGCATGTTAAACTTCTTCAATAGATTCTTTGTATATTTTGACTGATTGATAAAAATCCCATCATCAGTTTGTTTAACTTGCAAACCTAAGAAACAACTCATCTCTCCCATCATGCTCATTTGATATCTATACTGCATTAGCTTTGAAAACTTCTCACACAATTTGGAGTTAGTTGACCCAAAAATGATATCATCAACATAAATTTGAACTAATAGCAAATCCTTACCATGATTCAAATAAAACAAGGTTTTATCAATTGTACCTCTTTTGAATCCACTTTCTAGTAAGAATTGAGCCAATGTTTCATACCAGGCTCTTGGAGCTTGCTTTAGTCCATAAAGTGCTTTATCCAGTCTGTAGACATAATCTGGATATTTTGAATCAACGAAGCCAGGAGGTTGTTCAACATAAACTTCCTCTTCTAATTCTCCGTTGAGAAAAGCACTTTTCACATCCATCTGGAAAACTTTGAATTTCTTATGAGCTGCATATGCTAGAAAGATTCTGATAGCTTCCAATCTTGCAACAGGAGCAAATGTCTCATCATAGTCTATTCCTTCCTGTTGAGAATATCCCTTTGCAACTAGTCTTGCTTTATTTCTGATAATGGTGCCATATGAATCTGTCTTGTTTCTGAACACCCACTTTGTACCTACAATTGACCTTTCTTTTGGCCTTGGTACAAGCTTCCAGACTTCATTTCTTTCAAATTCATTTAGTTCTTCTTGCATAGCCATAACCCAATCAGCATCTTTGAGTGCATCTTCAACTTTCTTAGGTTCCTCCTTTGATAGAAAGTTATGATAAAGACATTCATTCTAAGTTGCACTTCTGGTTCTTACACCTGCTTCAGGATTCCCAATAATTAAATGAGGAGTATGGCTTTTAGTCCATTTCCTTGCTGGTGGTAAATCATTCCTTGAATTTAATGCTTCCCCTGGATTGGTGTTATCTTCAAAAGAACTAGTATTGCTAGAAGCTCCCCCTGAGATATTACTATCTCTTTCTGATCTACTGTTAGAATTATCACTTGAATCTGTTTCTGATGAATCCCCTCCTGATGTTTGATTTGTTTCAGTGTTGATGGTGTCTTGTTGTTGCTCCCCCTCAACATTTGCGTTACCATCAATAATTTGTGTTTCATCAGGAATGATTGGATCGTCAGTATTTGATGGAGTATCAGTATCTGACAAGGTTTCATCAGAATTCTTGGTAGCTTCATTTGCAAAAATCAAATCATCATGTAAGTCTTCAGTTATTCCTGTAATCTTCTTATCATCGAAAGATACATTTATAGACTCCATGACTGTCTTTGTTCTTAGATTATAGACTTTAAAGGCCCTTGATGATGGATAGCCAATAAAGATGCCCTCATCAGCTTTAGTCTTAAATTTTCCAAGCTGTTCAGGATGAGGTCTTAGAACAAAGCACTTATAGCCAAATACATGCAAATGCTTTAGACTTGGCTTCTTTTCCTTGATCATCTGATAAGGAGTTACACCATGTATGTTGATCAGTGTTATGTTCTGAGTGTAGCATGCTGTGTTGACTGCTTCTGCCCAGAAATATGTAGGTAGTTTAGCTTCCTCCAACATAGTTCTGCCAGCTTCAATAAGAGTTTTGTTCTTTCTTTCAACCACTCCATTTTGTTGAGGTGTTCCTGGAGCAGAGAATTGTTGAACTATTCCTTTGTATTTGCAGAAATCTTCCATTGCTGAATTCTTGAATTCAGTTCCATTATCACTTTTTAAAATCTTGACTTTATACTTTGTGTCAGTCTCAATCAGTCTTACATGATCCAGAAGTATTTCAGCAGTTTCATCTTTTCTATGTAGAAAATACACCCAGGTAAATCTAGTATATTCATCAACAATAACTAGAGTGTACCTTTTCTTGCTGATGGACATTATATTGACTGGTCCAAATAAGTCAAGGTGGAGCATGTGATATGGTTCATCAATTGAGGATTCTGTTTTACTCTTAAATGATGTCTTTCTCTGTTTAGCTTTCTGACAAGCATCACAGAGTCCATCTGGAGTATACAGTACCTTTGGTAGTCCTCTTACCAAGTCTTTCTTTACCAACTCATTGATATTGTTGAAGTTGAGATGAGAAAGCTTCTTGTGCCAATTCCAACTTTCATCTACAGAAGCTTTACTGATGAGACATGTAGAGAGTCCATCAGTATTGGTATAGATGTTGGCTTCATATATGTTACCATGTCTTTGACCAGTTAAAGCAACCTTCCCTGAAGTTTTGCTGATTACTTCAAAATGAGTATCATAGAAGTTGACATGATAACCTCTGTCTATGATTTGACTAACACTTAGCAAATTGTGTTTGAGTCCTTTCACCAGAGCTACTTTTTTAACGATGACATTTCCAATGATTATATTGCCATATCCCAATGTTTGTCCAATGTTGCCATCTCCATAAGACACAGTTGGGCCAGCCTTTTCTTCAAATTCTGATAGCAAGGTTTTGTCTCCAGTCATGTGCACAGAACATCCACTGTCCATGACTAACACATTTTTCTTTTTACCCTGCAATCAGAACCACAAAGAACTCAGTTAGAATTTTTAAGAACCTACACTTGTTGGGTTCTCTTTACATGCAGCTTAACATTTTTAGCAACAGAAGACTTTTTAGCAAAAACAGCTTCTTCAGGATTGATTCCATCAGAATTTGCCCTGTTCTTATCAGATATTACAAATGCATGCTTAGAATTCAAATTCTTTGTTTTACCATAATTTGTACTTTTATTAAATTTAGGCAAAGGCTCATAATAATTATAGTACAAATTATGATATTCTTCACACATGTAAATCGAATGCCATTTACTGGCATAGTGGAAACAAGGATTCTGTGATTTATAAAATACTGATTTATTCCTAATGTCAGATTTAGGAACTACAATAGCCTTCTTTTTACTCCTCCTGCAATCAATAGCAAGATGATTAGAGTTACCACAGTTAAAATATACTTTCCTTGGTGTATTTGGAATATACTTATAATCATTCTCCTTGTTTATTCCAACTTTACCATTCCTGTTTCTTTTGACAGTTGGGACTTTCTTCCTATCTGTCACTTGACAGATTTTGTCCCTCAATTGTTTCTTAGACAAAAGACCTACATTTTTGTTCTTGACAGTTCTAGTCTCATAATAATGTGTAGAAGTGGATCCTATTTCTAAAGTAGATTTGGGATTTTCTGGATACACATAATTAACAGGTTTTAACTTAGTTTTAGTACTGTCTGTAACATATATGTAGGTTTTTGGATTTGTTGACTCATTAACAACAACTCTTCCTGGTTTTGTTGTTTCATTAGTAACAACCTTACCCTTATTCTTTTTCTCATTCTCTGGATTATATCCTAGACATTCTTTCCAATTTTTATCCGTGATAATATCATGAGTTTTCTTTCCAGAGTGTGTCCAGGTTCTGAGTTTTTCTTTAGCATCCTCAAGTTCTTTTTCAAGTTCAGTACATTTAAACTCCATCTCTAATTTCATGTGTTTAGCATTATCACATTCTGCTTGTACCTCATGCAAGAAAAGTAACTCAGATTCTAGATGATCATTTCTATTAGCCATCTCTGCCATTTCAGATTTTATTCTAGTATTTTCAAGAGTCTGACTCCTAAAGCTAATATGCAGAGATTTTAGAAATGATCTTAACTCAGAGACACTATTAGTATCAAAATCAAACAAAGTTTCAGATACCTTATTTTCAGTAGCAGTAGTCTCATCAGTATTAGCCATCAAAGCATAATTCACTTTCTCTTCTTCGGAGTCAGATGATGAGTCCATCCAATCCTTTCTTGATGAGATGAGAGCTTTAGATTTGGTCTTCTTGCACTCAGTTGCAAAGTGACCCATTCCATCACAGTTGTAGCATCTGACTTTTGACTTGTCAAATTTGCTGCTTTTGTCTTCTTTTTTCTTGTACCTGTCTTTGTCAGCATTGAAGGTTTTCTTCTTGAACTTCCTTTGCTTCCTAGCCTTTCTGAACTTCATCTTCTTGAAGCCTTTAACTATCATAGCAACCATCTCCATCATGTCAAAATCAGTGGAGTCATCATCAGTATCAGAATTAGACTTAGCATCAGTATCTAACGATGAGTCATCAGGAATTGACTCTGCAACTCTACTTTTCCTGCTAGAAACCTCCTCAGCTTTTCCCTTTGATTTTGATTCCACATTCAAAGCAACAGACTTTGCCTTGACATTCTTCTTGTTCTTTCTCTGTTGAACCTCAAGATCATAGGTTCTCAACATTTCATAGACTTCATCAAGAGACAGCATCTTCAGATCATACTGATGCCTAATGATTGAAGCTTGAGTATCCCACTCCTTAGTCAGAGCTCTTAGAAATTTGGTATTTGAATCCTCTGGATCATACTCTTTGCCAACAAGAGATAGATTGTTCAGCAGTGTTAGAAATCTATCATACATATCAGTGAGGCTTTCATCAGATTTAGCATCAAACTATTCATACTCCTGAATCAACAGAGCCCTTCTGTTTCTTTTGATAGATTCAGTGCCTTGGCATTGAGTTTCCAAGGTATCCCAAATTTCCTTAGCAGTCTTGCATGCTATTACCATGTTTTACATGACATTATCAAGACTGTTATGCAAAATATTCTTTACCTTTGCATCTTTAAGCACTTGAGCCTTTTCCTCTGGAGTCCATTTACTCTTTTCCTTCATGACATAATGTTCTGGAACTGTATCTGTTCGACCAACCAAAGTTGTTGGCATAAAAGGACCATCATTAATCCTATCAAGATAGTCTAGATCAGTTGCTTCTAGATATATCAACATTTTCACCTTCCATGTTGGATACTCAGTTTTCTTGAGAATGGGAATCTTGATACTTTCATACTTGCTTGTCGACATCTTCAGATCGTTTCTGATTAAAATTAATCAGTTCGCTCTGATACCAATTGTTGCCCAGTAATTAACAATTGTAGAAGGGGGGTTGAATACAATTGTATAAGATTTTCGACTTAAACAGTTATAACACAAGTATGAATCAATAACAGCTTTATCAACTCTGATATAAAACTGTTACAAACTCTCTTAAGAAATCCTTATGTTCTTAAGAGCTGCTAGGTTACAAGATAACTCGTGTAAAACAACTACTATTATGTAAAACCTAAACTGTGTTTATATAACATACACAGCTACACTATCAATTACAAGATATTCTAAATCAATTACATATTACTCTGAATGCATATCTTGTATGATAGCTGCCTTCCTACAAATTAGGAACCGATATATCAATCTTCCTTGATCTCTGGTCTGATGAGAATCTTCACGTAATCCTGATAAGCTTCTAATCCTGATGATACCTTCATACTGATGTTGTATTACTGATGACGTCAGCATCAGTATCTGATCAATAACAGTCAAGATCCTGATATCACTTGAATCAATATCTAACAGACTCTGCTGCATCCACAAATTTTATCAAGCTGATTTCTTGGTTGTAATTAATTTGTCTTGACTGCGTTTGTATAAAGCCTTCCCCTTCCTTGTGTTTCTTGTCAGCCATGGAGAATTATAGGTTTAAAATATTCTCTAAACGATTCCCACAGACGGCGCCAAATGTTGAATCCAATTTTCGTCAAGGACTTAGCTCCAAGATTAGATTTATAATCGGGTATTCGGATAGAGATAGTAAGAAGGGTTTTAAGAAAACAATTAGGGTTTTAGATATTTGGGGTTGCTCTTGAGAGTAATTCTCTATGAGGTTAGAGTTTTTTCGATCCCTTCTCAAGGTGCCTACGTATCCTTTTATAAGGAATAAAGCCCATGTAGTTCTTTTTCGTATTGATCTTTGTTTAGGCCCATTCTCCTATTCTTTAGGAGCAAGTTACCTATTCATGGTAAGTTGCTCGTATATTCGATCCATAATAATATTAGGTTTCTTATAGTCGAAGACTGATGACATCATTGTTGAACCGCCATAATATCCTAATCATGCTTTTTTAGAAAGTCCAATGGATCATTAGTCATTGGACTCAAGAGACGGTCCAATAAACACAATATCTTAATCATACTTGTTTACAAGGTCCAATGGGTCATTGACCACTGAGCTCAAGAGACGATCCATAAATTTTTCCAAGTATGCTTCTAGTATCAACAAGTCCCCAATATTTATCGGAGTCAAAGACTTCGAAAAATATTAAAAATATTATTTTCAACCTTCGAATTTTTCTTCCTTTTTTTGAGCTTTGGTCTTGCACAATACCGACAGAGTCTTCGGTCTTCAGTAAGATGAATCGAACACTTTTTAAAACCAATGACTTGAGCATATTTATTGAAAAATATAACTCATCTAATCAAGGCTTTATTTAATATTTTCTGGACCCCACAGTAAGCACCTGTGTGACTTGATTTGATATAATCAAATCCTTAGGCTTCCATTTTGTATTTGCTGAACCGACCACGTTAATTTTTTTTTAACTCCGTGTAGCGAGCCAATTCTTTTTTGAATTCCTTTTCTAATCTTCTGGGGTCCACGTCAATAACACTTCTCTCCTTAGTCAATTAGCTTCACGTGATGTACTCCTCTGTACATATCAATTTGGTGATGTATCTTTTTTTTTTTGAACAAATCTCTCAAATAAAAAATTGTTGTGGGTTCCACCTTTTTACTTTACCAAATCAATAATAATACACAAAATATTCTCGGTTTAAAATTCACAGTACGTGAAAGGCGATTTCAGTCTGGCTTGAGAAGAAATTCCGGCGAGCCTGTTCAGGATCAATCGAACCATTTTGCTTTTTGTTTTCACTAAATTAGTGAAAAGTAAGTTTCTTCTTCCCTCTCCTTTGTAGGCATTATTAATCGTCATACTCACTTGATTTTTGAGATTTGGCTATGATATATCTTGCTTTAAATATGAAATTCTCTGGCAACGATTACACATACCTCCTGATTTTTTGATGGTGCTTGTGTAACTTTTGACCTATTTGAGAAGCTTTTCAATTGAATGAACATATATGAATGTGCTCTTTACCGATTCTGTGATTCATTACAAATGATTTCTCGGTAGAATTATGTAGTCCCCTGTTTACTTTACACTTTTCCTGACGTATCCTCATGCTACAATAGTAGGAAAATTCCATGCCTCGCATATTTGTTGTTTCCCCAATTCTTTGATAATGTATTTTAAATAATCGATCGATTAACCAAGATACCCATGGCTAAGTATAAGACCGATCAGTTAACCAAGATACCAATGACTATTTGGTTGTCTCAAGTAACCATCAGTGGGGTTGTCCCGAGCGTATATACATAAAATTCACTTTTCAAAAAATAAAAATTATGTATGTAGTCGTACCTTTATATATGCTCGGGCAACACTAACCCACTCCTTTGTTTTGTTTTTCAGATGTCTTCTATGCATTCTTCTTCTCATGAAGATGACACTCATGAGAGTAATGATTCAGAGATGACAGGGTCTCATGACTCCGATGAATTCGAAACGAACAGTAACCTCTTTAATAAGCCTAGAAATTTTCCTACTGCTAATCATCCTAGTGTTATGAAAGACGAACAGATTAATGAACTTCATGCTCTTTTTATGATCCCAAAAGAGTATTATTATCATTTGCCTCGTCCAAATTATAAGATTTTTGAGACTGTTGTTTGGCGCAAAGAAGTTGGAATAGGATTGTCAATGGCTGCGTTTGAATGTGGTCTTCGGATACCTCTTCACCCTTTTATACCCTTAATACTCGGGAAGTGTGGCATTGGGTTTGGACAACTTATGCCCAGTAGCTTTTTGCACATCAACTCATTCATCAGTCGATGTGTTAGTCGAAGAGTAAGAATGAATGTAAATGTCTTCTTTAATCACTATCAGTTGGTAACGTCTTCCAAGCATAGTGGTTTTTATACGATCGATAAGAGGATTGCTAGTCAAGAGTGGGCTAAAATTAATACAAACATCAAGAAATGTCATGAGGAATGGTTTTATCTCATTGGCCCGGGGTTAGAAGAATTTTCCCATTGGAGAAATGTAAAAGATCCGAAATTTGATCCTCCAAAATTAAGCATCCCAGAAGAGGAAATATATGATGAGCTCTTAAAAGTGGATGACAAAATAAGGATTATTCCCTCTAGTGAACTTCGAGATGAAGAATTCCTATTAAGAATCAAAGGTATATCTCAATGACACTTTAGTAGCTTTATAAACCAATGAGTCATTAGTATTCCAGCAATTCAATCGATTAAGTGTATCACTTATATGCATTGGTTGATGCTTTTAGATTCATATCTTTAAGTAATATGATTCACAATGTCTTTCCTTTAGCATCACTCATATTGTGATATATTACTTTCATCATCTAATTATTGACCTTGACTTGTTTATTCTTTGCAGTGCCTTGTCGAGAAGCCGATAAAGCAGAGATCAACAGGAGACTTCGGGAGAAGAACGCGGCTGTGAATGCTCGTAAAAAGAAAGGAAAAGTCATGAAACCTACTGAATCTTCATCAGCTGTGCCAAAGACTCCTCAAGAAGAGGTTCCAAAGGGTTCTTCTGCACATGTCAAACGTCATCACATCACAGATACTGATGCAATGATTATTTATGATGAGCCTGTTAACAAGAAAACGAAGGAAGATGATGTTTCCTTTGTTCCAAATTTTATTGAGAACTCTATTGTCGTAGCTTTTGCAGCTTCAGTCTCTTTTGGGCAAAATGCTAGCTCTCTCCTTGTTAGCTTTGAAGATCAAGACACGCTTGTTCGCTTCACTGGTTCAGCTTGTGGTAATCAGTCAGTTGCTCACATAACTCAGGAATCCAAATATTTTAATGCTTTTGTAGCTTCACATGTGCCACTTTTACAAATCACTAACCATTTATTGTAGGCTTTGAAATGGGCATCAGCACAAGTTGCTAAGACCGAACTGTATGAGAGGCAGATTACCAAGCTAGAGAAAGAGGTTGCTGATACTAAGAAGCGTGCCAATGAGTACCTCATGAAGCTTTCTAATGTTGAGAACAAGGCAAATGAGGCCAAGAAAAAGTTGAAAGTTGCTGAAGATGAGATTATTTCTCTGAGAAAGACTCTTGCAGATCAAGGCGAAGACATGAGGATCGCAAATGATGCTAAAGCAGAAGCACAACTTTATTGGTATGCGGAGGGCCTTAAAGATCGTCTTGAGGCCGTGAAGAATGCCGGTCTTAATCATAGACTTTGCTATATAGATGGGGTGGATGTTCTTTCAGACGATGAGGAAGCTATAATTGCCAAAGAGCAAGATAATGATGGTCTCAATAATAACCCCGATCATTCTGGAGAGAACTGAAGCGTACTTAAATAATTGCTTGCATTTTCCGAGACTTGATGCACTTTGATAGACATTTTAATGCGTTCAAACTTGTTCTTTTGCTAAGATCTTTGAACTATGTAGTTATTATCCACTTTTGAACTTGTAACCTTCGAGCACATATATATTCAGTCGCTTTCACTATATCACTTTCTTCTAAAATATATTGTCCATGCCTTGCTAATTCCGAGCTAGTCTTTGGAGATAATATATAACATGCTGGTACATTGACATTAGTAATACTTGAAAATAACATGTATGGAGTTGACAAATACCTTGCATGAATACCTTGCATGCTTTAGAATATTTTCAAGCTCTTTCATGAACATTGGATCTTGCATGACTTGACCCATCAGTTATCGTCATTTTAACTCAATGGTTAAGTATTCACTGTACACTCCATTGGATTTTTGTGTGTGACTTTGAACAATCATAGCACTAAACGCATTTTTTCGGTTCAACTTCTGCATCCAATCCTCAAAAGTCCATACAAGTACCCTTGGTTCGGATTATGCAGCGATGAGATATACTCTGTGAACTACAAAATGTTAAATTTAAAAAACTGTAAATCACCACTTTCTCATCTCCCAACTTTAAAAGTTGGCGGGTGAACCATCATAGATTCGCACTGAAGCGTATATACGGCCCAATTATAGAGCGACATGATATTTTTCTGTAGATAATCGTGAATCGGCGTCATCCAATTCCTAATTTGGCTGATCAAGTTAACTCCGATACGCTCAACTGATGGCTGATGAAGCTCTGTCATGTAAATTGCTCCATCAAGAGATGTCTTATTAGCAGAAGCTAAGCGTGATAAAGCATCGGCTCTACCATTGTCTTCTCTAGGTATTCCAATGAGGTCAAACGATGTGAATTCTTTGGCCAAATTTCTGATTTTCATTGCATATGCCTTCAACCTTTCCTCTTTTCGATCATATTCTCCAGAAAAATGTTTAACAACAAGTTATGAATCACTATAGACCTGTAAATCACCACTTTCTCATCTCCCAACTTTAAAAGTTGGCGGGTGAACCATCATAGCTTCGCACTGAAGCGTATATCCGGCCCTATATCTCCTTCCCCCCAAGTGATGTAGTACTTCTATTTTGAAGTGGTGTATCACTAGTCTGGGAACGAAGATTCTCTTGTCCCCAACTGAGTGTCGATAAATCAAAGTTGGGACAATGAATTGACATTTGCCCCCAATTGATTGCCGATGGGTCACGAGTCTTGTGAGTGTCGATAGATCATAAGTCGGGACTTGTCAAATTTTTATCCCTAGTTGATTGTTGATAGGTCACAAGGTTAGGATTAGATCAATTTGATGACCCCTAAGTGTTTGACGATTGGTCACTTATTCAGGAGTCCATCGAATTTGTTGCCCCTAGTGACCATCGGTGAACACTTGTTTGGGTTGGATATTTCGTTGTTACCAATGGCTTGTCATTCAATAAGAAATAAAACCAAGTTATAACATAACAATATAAATCACACATGCATAACAACATATATGAAAGAAATTGAAATTTTATTAATAAATAGCTCATAATAGTCTAACGAAAGGGAGGATCCATATAAGTACTTAAATTAATACCTTACTAAGATAAATAAATCAATAGTCTGCCAACATGATTTTATTTAAGCTTATCTGATGTTGATGGTGATTTACTGATAATACTTCTTTAGCTTAGAAATATTCCAAGTGTTTTTGATCGGCGTCCCCTCCAAAGTCTCAAGTCTGCAAGTCCCCAAGCGAGGCATGCTTGAAATCTTGTATGGTCCTTCCCAATTAGGCATTAGCTTACCGAGTTGGTCAGGTTTGGACGATGCTGTCTCCCTAAGCACATAGTCCCCAACTTGAAAGAATCTTTTACGTACTCCAAAATCAAAATGTTGAGCAACTTTTCGTTGATAAGCAATAGTATGCAAAGTAGCTACTTCCCTCAATTCTTCGACCAGGTCAGCATTTTCCCGAAGGCCTTCCTCATTTTTCTTTAATTCAAAAATTTGGTTACGGTACGATGGTAACCCAACTTCCACAGGAACCAAGGCATCAGTCTCATATGCTGATCTGAATGGAGTATCATTGGTTGCTCTTCTTGTGGTGGTACGATAAGCCCACAGAACGTGTAACAATTCTTCAACCCATAAGCCTTTGGCACTTTCAAGTCTTTTCTTAATCCCCTTAATGATTGTTTTGTTTGCATTTTCACCCTGGCCATTACTTTGGGGATGTGCAACGGCACTAGTGTGATGCTCGATGTGGTACATCTCCATGAGACTGGCAAAGTTTTTCCCTTTGAATTGTGAGCCATTATCGGAAACCATTATCTTCGGCACACCAAACCTGTAAATGATGCTTTCTTTGACAAATTTGATGACAGCTGCTTCAGTAATATGAGAAAGTGCTTTTGCTTCCACCCATTTAGTCATGTAGTCGATTGCAACGATGCAGTAGACAGCTTGTCCTTTACCCTTTGGAAGCTTTCCAACAATATCAATTCCCCACATAGCAAAAGGGATTGGACATAGAATTGGAGTTAGCTCTGATGGAGACTTCCGAGGTATATTTGCATGAATCTGGCATTGGTGACATTTTCTCACATAATCCATTGCATCTTGACGAATAGTAGGCCAAAAATATCCTTGCCTTAGAATTTTGAAAGCCAAAGCTCTCCCTGCCAAGTGATCTGCACATACACCCTCATGAACTTCTTCCATTGTCAATCTTGCTTCTTCGAGAGTAACACATCTTAAGAGAGGCTGGGTCATTGACCTCCTATAGAGTAAATTGCCAACCATCGTGTAGCTTGCCGCTCTATACTTAATTTTTCCTGCTTCACTCCTATCGGGCGGCAGGATATTTTTCTGTAGATAATCGCGAATCGGCGTCATCCAATTCATAATTTGGCCGATCAAGTTAACTCCGATACGCTCAACTGATGGTTGATGAAGCTCTATCATGTAAATTGCTCTATCAAGAGATGTCTTATTAGCAGAAGCTAAGCGTGATAAAGCATCGGCTCTACCATTGTCTTCTCTAGGTATTCCAATGAGGTCAAACGATGTGAATTCTTTGGCCAAATTTCTAATTTCCATTGCATATGGCTTCAACCTTTCCTCTTTTCGATCATATTCTCCAGAAAAATGTTTAACAACAAGTTATGAATCACTATAGACCTGTAAATGAGTTACTTCCAAGCTTCGGGCCAGCTTCATTCTAGAAATCAAAGCTTCGTACTCAGCTTCATTGTTCGTCACCTTGAATGTAAAACGTACTGCTTGACGAACTTCGAATCCAGTTGGACTTATCAAGATCATTCCACCTCCATACTTTTCATGTGCCACCGACCCATCAACATAGAGGGTCTAAGTATTTGGAGGATCATTATTAACAGAATTGTCCACATCCTCATCCATTGGGGTATTGAATGAACATTCCACCATAAAATCTGCAAGTGCTTGTGCCTTGATAGCAGTACGAGGTTTATAAACAATGTCGTGCTCACCGAGTTCTACTGCCCACGCCATCAATCTTCCTGATACTTCGGGTTTGTGTAAGACTTTCTTCAGTGGTTGATCGGTAATCACTTCAATGGTTCTTCCTTGAAAGTAATGTCTCAATTTCCTTGCTACCATGATCATCCCCAAAGCCAACTTTTCAATATTGGGATATCTAGTTTCTGCATCCTTCAAAGCATGACTTACATAAAATACCGGTCTTTGGATCCCAACATCCTCTTTCATCAGCACAGCTCCAACGGTCCGATCAGTTGCAGCAAGATAAAGTTTAAGTGTTTCTCCACCAATAGGCCTTGCCAATAATGGTGTTGTAGAGAGATATTCTTTGACTTTGTCGAAGGCTGCTTTACAATCCTCTGTCCACCTGAATTCTTTAACCCCTCTAAGTGTGTCGAAGAAGGGTAAAGCTTTTTTGCACTTCGCGAGATGAAACGCCGAAGGGTGGCTAATCGACCAGTTAGTTTCTGAACGTCCCTTTTTATCTGAGGTGCTTTCATGTCGATGATGGCTTGAATTTTTTCTGGATTTGCTCCTTCGATTCCTCTTTCACTCACCAAGTAACCAAGGAACTTTCCAGATCTAACGCCAAAGGTACACTTAGTTGGATTCACTCTCATATTGTTCCTTCGAAGAGTTTGGAGACATTCTCTCAAATCATCAACATGAGTTTTATCATCACTTTTTACAATCATGTGATAAGTGGAGTTTATATCCACTTGAAACATTCTATAATGGCTTAAATTGATTGTCTTGGACTCAAGTTTGTGGTAGTTTTGATGTGTTTTGCTTAGTTGTGTAGATTTACGAGAATGTTGACTAAGGTGGATGCTTCTATAATTTTTGGGGAATTAATTGATTAAAATTCGGATTTCTGAGAAGGGCTTGCGCAGTCTACACTATTTTGGCCATATCTTGAGTTCTAGAAGTCCGTTTGAGGCCCGTAAGCTGTCCACGCGAAGATAACGAGATTCTATATCATTCTAAAGTGGTCCAGAGGCCCAATTGCAGCTGGAACGGTCCTGAAATACTGAAGAAAAGTCAGCTACGAATTTCCCTTTAAATTAGAATCAGTTTAGGAAACACACTTCTATTATAATTCTGATTTGGTATTTTCTTGTTGGGCAAGATGTCTAGAGCCTATATAAACACATCCAACCCTTGTAAATTGTATCATTAAGATTATCATTATTAGGAGTAGAACCATTACATATCAATTACTTAGGATTATTTGTATTTTTTCATACTTTGTTTTTATCATGGTTTCATCAGATCCCATGATGACGAGAAGTTCGATTATGAACTAATCGTTGTCATGGGATTCTAACGGATTTATTTATGGAGCTTTAGTATCTTGATTGCTTTAAAGATCTGTGTGTGATGTATATCTGATATCCTCGTATGGTTATGCTTACTTGATAGATGCGTCATGAACATCTAATTTGTTAATCTCTTGTGAAGCGAGAGTGGATCTTGAGATTTAGAACTTGCCATGCTAGCATAGGATAGGTTGATGTTTTAACATCATGATTTGTGGCGTAAATAGAGATATTATGCTGCCCTATGTGATCTATGTGGATAACTTGTTCTTCAATCGTTATGTTTTCAAATTCTATAGAGATATAGAGTCTAAGCATAATTGGTGTCTATTCATCTTCTATCTCTTTTGTGGATGTATGTTTAGTTTGGTATTCGTATACTGAGAAGTAGCGTATACTTGTTTCGCGTTGTCCGATCAGATATCATAACCATTGCATATAGTGATTAAAGGCGTCAGATCTAAGCAAAGTATTTAATGAAGTTAGGATTCCATGTTTACTCTTGCAGACGTAATTAGATTTTAATTCTTGTTAGTTAGTTAATTCTTAGTTTTGTTAATTTGTGTCTTAGTTAATTTAGTTTAATAAACCCAAAATTGTTATTGTCTTAGCAGTGCATAATAACCATACATTGTTGCATAGGCATATTTACTGAATAGAACCATAACTTGATCCCAATGGGAACGAATTTGGACTTAACCTTATATATTACTTGTGACCACGTACGCTTGCGTGATTTAGTGCAAACAAGTTTTTGGCGCCGCTGCCGGGGATCAACGGTGTTTTATTTTTGGTTTATGTGCTTGTCAATAGTGGTCGTTAGAGTTCACTGACTCAGATTGTTTCTTATATAGTTGTTTAGTTTTATGTGTTGCAGGTAGCAATGGGAGAACCAGCAGCAGCAGCGAAAGCATTGATGTATTATTCCCAACCAAAGATCAAGGACATCCAATTTAGCATTGTCAGGCCAACTATTGCAGCTAATACTTTCGAAATCATGCCTAGCATAATTCAGATGGTGCAGAATTCGGTTCAGTTTGGGGGTGCTCCGACTGAAGATCCTAACATGTACATCCGAAATTTCATTGAGATGTGCGATACTTTCAAGATCAACGGGGTGTCGGAAGATGCTATTAAATTGAGACTTTTCCCATTCTCTTTGAGGGATAAAGCTAAGGGCTGGTTACACTCTCTACTAGCTTGTTCCATTACTACATGGGAGGATCTTGCTCAGAAATTTCTCACTAAATTTTTCCCCATGGCGAAGACCGCAGCAATCAGGAACGCTATAACTCAGTTTTCACAGCAGTCTGAAGAATCTTTGTGCGAGGCTTGGGAGCGATATAAGGAGATGCTAAGGAAGTGTCCACATCATGGGATCCCTGATTGGATGGTGATTAACTGTTTTTATAATGGCTTGGGTGCACAGTCAAGACCCATGCTAGATGCAGCATCAGGTGGAGCTTTATGGGCTAAGAGCTATGAGGAAGCTTATGAGTTGATTGAGATGATGGCTGCGAATGAATACCAGAATCCAACTCAGAGATTAGCACAAGGCAAATTAGCAGGAATTCTGGAAGTTAATACAGTCACAGCTCTAGCAGCTCAGCTAGAGGCACTTAATAAGAAATTGGATTTTATGTCAAAACATGGGGTGCCTCAAGTTGCTAGTGTTTGTGAGCTTTGTGAGGGCGCACATGAGACAAGTCAATGCGCCATATCTTCTGAAGCGGCACGGTTTGTGAGCAACTTCCAGCAACCTTCGTAACCAGCTCTAGCCAACTATCATCCCAATTTCGACTGGAGCAACAATCAAGATTTTCAGCAACAACAATTTCATGGGGATGATGGTCAATCTTCGAATGAAAAATCTGAATTGGATGAATTGAGGTTGATGATTGAAAGTCAGGCGGAATCTCTCAAGACATTCACTACGCCATAAACGCACATACGCAACCCCCATTTTCAGTTGCGTAAGGCCTGAAAAGCGTTGCGTAAGGTCTTACGCAACGCTTTTGGGGCGTTACCAATACTGGCGTTGCGTAAGACCCCTAACGCAACGCTTTTCCAAGCTATTGCAACACCACGAAAGCGTTACGTTAGAGGCCTTATGCAACACTAAAAGCATGCAAATGCAACGCTACAGGGCGTTGCGTTAGATTTTTCAGCCATGTCAGCATGCTGACATGTAAGCAAGGTGCCACGTCAGCATGCTGACATGTAAGCAAGTTGCCACGTCAGCATGCTGACATGTCATTAGTGGGGCCCACAAGTGCCACGTCACAAATGAAGGGGCATGCCACGTCATCAGTGGGGCCCACCAATGTGCCACATCAGCATTGGGGCCCACATGCCACGTCAGCAATGGGTCCACATGCCACGTCAGTAGTGGGATCCCACATGCCACGTCAACGGTAGGGCCCACATGCCACGTCAACAATGGGGTCCACTATCTAACGCAACGCTATTTGAGTCAAATGCAACACTAAATCTACAATATTGCAACATCAAAGAGTCAAATGCAACACTTTTTTACAAAAAATTTGAAATGGCTACTTTGTTTATACATTAATCCCAAAAATTACAAATCTTACCAACATATACTAAAACCAAGTAACTAATACTAATTATAACTTCCAAACTATGCCAATTCTAAGTTTACAATTGTATTGGTATATAACACTAATACAATCGGAAAAGATAATATCTAGAGAAAACTAATTGCTTTCACATGTAATGCAATGCTTGCCCTGTCCTGAATGTAGCTGGACAATCCTACTAGGAACCACCTGAGCACACCATGTTGAGCTGCCAAAAAAAAAGTTCCAAGTAAGCATCACATTTTATTATTTTTCTCTATTACTAACTGTTATATAAATCATACTGGAGACTTAAGGGCATTGCACTAGGTGATAGAAGCTACATTGAACAACAAAGATACTATCAATTTGAGTAATTACAAAATTGGTTAAACATAATCAAGAAAAAATAAATGCTCTTTGCATTATTCACTTCTGAAAATATCAGCAGGTCATTATATTTATATGCACTTTGGGATATATATCATGAAGAGAAAATAAATGATACTAACAAAATAATGTTTATACTTAAAGCATCAGATACCTTCCTAACAAAAGGACTACTTGATTCCTTCGATGTCCCAAGAAACAAGCCCTTTACTGAGTATCTGACCCAGCAGGTTTTTAATTTTCTAAACAGATATTGATTATCAGACAATAAAAAATATACACAGTAGCACTCAATCAAAAAATGATCAAATGACACTGGTAAAATTAAAGGTTTACAGCAGTACCCACCTTAATGGATCCTACACGATCAAATACTTTTTGAGAACGTAAAGATAACTCTTCAGCAAATTCATGTAAGCAGTATATTGAGGTCACAATGGGTAAAAGCTCAGGCACACTTACAAATGTAAGACATAATTAAAATATAATAGCAGGACATGCATTAAGGAAGTTATCATAATATACAAATCTGTTCTACACTATAAGAGTGAAGTACATACATAACAAGCCCTTTACTGAGTATCTGACCCAGCAGGTTTTTAATTTTCTAAACAGATATTGATTATCAGACAATAAAAAATATATACAGTAGCACTCAATCAACAAATGATCAAATGACACTGGTAAAATTAAAGGTTTACAGCAGTACCCACCTTAATGGATCCGACACGATCAAATACTTTTTGAGAACGTAAAGATAACTCTTCAGCAAATACATTCTTTACAGACAAGTGGTTCTATTCTGCAGAAATAAAATTACATCAGATGCATATAAGAAATTTCTAAACCTATTATATAAAAGAGTATATTGGAAGCAATAGGAAAAAAGATACATAAATTTATAAAGTCCTCATACTGATAGCTGACTTGGTGTCTTTAATAAAATCTGGATGGCTACTTAAATTTTTGAAAAGATTGTTCTTAAGGTATTCTGCAGTTCTAGAGCCACCATGACCTGAATTGCATATAAATAACATGTTAGTCAAAACAATTGACCCAGGTTACCATCTGTTTTTAAATAATCACCAAGGGAAAAAAAACGGAAGCCTAAAAACAAAGCAGAATGAATAATGTGATAAACATTGCTTGTGTAACATGCATAAACATTTTAAAGAAAACTGTAAGAGTCCACACACACACTCACAGAAATATCTGTGATCATCTCCTACATGAATAGCATCTTCTGGTTTGACATCCAACAACTCACAGGCTCTAAGGAAAATTGTGGGGCTTGGCTTGTATCAAAGTTTGACACAATAGCAATTTTTACTCCTGCATTTCTCAAGGCCATCAACATAGAATTACATTTAATAACATTTAATTACACCTGATTTCTTAAAAGTTTGATATATTAATGGCTTGAGAAAACCAACCTTATCAGTGGTATAGAAGTTATATAGCTCTTCAAAGTTCAAAGTACTGAGAATCTGAACAGCCAGTTTAAGAACTCACTATATGTTGCCAAAATGGTCTCCCGTCATTAACATATCTGCAAATCAGATTACAAATTTAAAGGAACAGTTTACATTGAGGCATACTAATAATTTAGTTTGAAACCAGGCATCCACAAATAACAAAATTTTACACAGGACTTGTACTTTGAAAAGATACAAAGAAAATACAAAGAAAAATTAGAAATAGTAAAATATCATAAATAAATAACCAAAAACTGAAGAGGTGACTTGTTGTTTCTCGGATTCTTGATGTGGGGTTTCAGTTTTAGTGCTAGAGTTATTTTGCTACAACTGTTACAAGTAGTTTTATACGAGTATTAAACATGTATGGCACATATATACTATCCCTAATCAGAGTCAACATTCAAATCAGCTAGAAATTATCATATATTACTAAGTGCATTCAAGAATCAGTTTTATCAATTACTAATCATCACATAAATCCGAATTCTACAACTGTAAATGAATTAAACAGACAATTTTGATACAAAACCTGAGTCCAAGGTTTCGAATCACTTGGAATCTTACCTTTTATTACAGAACCAGCTTGACTCGGTTGAACTCGGACGATTGACTCACTGAGTTGACTCAGCGACTCACTGAGTTTACACGAGTTGATGGTCATTTTCATTTGTTCCCTCCGTTTTTCCTCGATTCCTTTTCGCATCTTATCATTTCTTCATGAATCTGCAAGAAAACTCCTTAAAACAGTTAGGGTTTTGAGTGATAATAGAGATACATGACTCACATTCGATATGTATATGTATAATCGAATCGATTAGACTATATATATCAAATTCATGAATCGATTGTAGTGCACAAGCTAGGGTTTTGAAAAAGCCCCAATTTAAACAACTGAAATCATGATATATACATGTATCTTCTATCGATTTAGATGATAAACTCGAGATTTATTTGTTAAATCACGAGTACAATTGCATCTAAAACTCAATTTTTTTGTTCCCGATCCAAAATCTTGGTAAATCATATGATATGAATGATTTGTTGAGTGTAGTAAAGATTATGGTTTGAGAAAAGGTGTTTATGATAATTGAATGATTGAATATCATCGGAAGAATAGAAGAAATTGTTCGAAAAAAGCAAGAATCGCCGATCTAGATACAATATAGATCGAAGAACATGTATATAAGGGAAGAAAATATTGGGAGCAAGAAAGAATGCAGGAAGTGAAGAGGGAAAGAGTGGGTGAGGATAGATATTTGGTGTGTGTGTTTGAGATTTGGGCGTTCAAAAAAGAGAGAGGGATGTGAAAAAGTAGAGAGCGGGATAATTAGCCGCCCATCTGATTTCATTTTGTTTCTATCAAAAATTACACATTTATTTTTATTTTATTAAATTACATATATTTCCTATTTCATTTAATTTTGTGGATTATATATATAATTTCAATTACATATATATATATATGTGAAAAAGTAGAGAGCGGGATTATTGTTTCTATTTTTTAAAAAATATTTTTGAACGATCCAACCGTACGGATGTCAATATATATCTAATGCAATGATATTCCCAAAGTTTCAGAAAATAAAAAATTAATTTGATTGGAGATCTTAGTAGATCACTACTATTTTCAATATGACTCGTAACTAGTGCTTTGTCACGGATTTTTGTTTCTATTTTTTAAAAAATATTTTAAGAACGATCCAACCGTACGGATGTCAATATATATCTAATGCAATGATATTACCAAAGTTTCAGAAAATAAAAAATTAATTTCATTGGAGATCTTAGTAGATCACTACTATTTTCAATATGACTCGTAACTAGTGCTTTGCTACGGATTATTGTTTCTATTTTTTAAAAAATATTTTTGAACGATCCAACCGTACGGATGTCAATATATATCTAATGCAATGATATTCCCAAAGTTTTAGAAAATAAAAAATTAATTTGATTGGAGATCTTAGTAGATCACTACTATTTTCAATATGACTCGTAACTAGTGCTTTGTTACGGATTATTGTTTCTATTTTTAAAAAAATATTTTTGAACGATCCAACCGTACGGATGTCAATATATATCTAATATAATGATATTCCCCAAGTTTCAGAAAATAAAAAATTAATTTGATTGGAGATCTTAGTAGATCACTACTATTTTCAATATGACTCGTAACTAGTGCTTTGTTACGGATTATTGTTTCTATTTTTTAAAAAATATTTTTGAACGATCCAACCGTACGGATGTCAATATATATCTAATATAATGATATTCCCCAAGTTTCATAAAATAAAAAATTAATTTGATTGGAGATCTTAGTAGATCACTACTATTTTCAATATGACTCGTAACTAGTGCTTTGTTACGGATTATTGTTTCTATTTTTTAAAAAATATTTTTGAACGATCCAACCGTACGGATGTCAATATATATCTAATATAATGATATTCCCCAAGTTTCATAAAATAAAAAATTAATTTGATTGGAGATCTTAGTAGATCACTACTATTTTCAATATGACTCGTAACTAGTGCTTTGTTACGGATTATTGTTTCTATTTTTTAAAAAATATTTTTGAACGATCCAACCGTACGGATGTCAATATATATCTAATATAATGATATTCCCCAAGTTTCAGAAAATAAAAAATTAATTTGATTGGAGATCTTAGTATATCACTACTATTTTCAATATGACTCGTAACTAGTGCTTTGTTACGGATTATTGTTTCTATTTTTTAAAAAATATTTTTGAACGATCCAACCGTACGGATGTCAATATATATCTAATATAATGATATTCCCTAAGTTTCAGAAAATAAAAAATTAATTTGACTGGAGATCTTAGTATATCACTACTATTTTCAATATGACTCGTAACTTGTGCTTTGTTACGGATTATTGTTTCTATTTTTAAAAAAAAAAATTTGAACGATCCAACCATACAAATGTCAATATATATCTAATATAATGATATTCCCCAAGTTTCAGAAAATAAAAAATTAATTTGATTGGAGATCTTAGTAGATCACTACTTTTTTCAATATGACTCGTAACTAGTGCTTTGTTACGGATTATTGTTTCTATTTTTTAAAAAAATATTTTTGAACGATCCAACCGTACGGATGTCAATATATATCTAATATAATGATATTCCCCAAGTTTCAGAAAATAAAAAATTAATTTGATTGGAGATCTTAGTAGATCACTACTATTTTCAATATGACTCGTAACTAGTGCTTTGTTACGGATTATTGTTTCTATTTTTTAAAAAATATTTTTGAACGATCCAACCGTACGGATGTCAATATATATCTAATATAATGATATTCCCCAAGTTTCAGAAAATAAAAAATTAATTTGATTGGAGATCTTAGTAGATCACTACTATTTTCAATATGACTCGTAACTAGTGCTTTGTTACGGATTATTGTTTCTATTTTTTAAAAAATATTTTTGAACGATCCAACCGTACGGATGTCAATATATATCTAATATAATGATATTCCCCAAGTTTCAGAAAATAAAAAATTAATTTGATTGGAGATCTTAGTAGATCACTACTATTTTCAATATGACTCGTAACTAGTGCTTTGTTACGGATTATTGTTTCTATTTTTTAAAAAATAAATAAATATCTAATGCAACACTTCAAACAGCAAATGCAACACTACTGATACCTAATGCAACACTTCTGCCACATCAGCAAATGCCACGTCAGCATTAGTGGGTCCCACTTCTGCCACGTCAGCAATTGTGGGTCCCACAATTGCCACGTCAGCATGATGGGCCTCCTTCCACGTCACTCTTGTGGGTCCCACACTGCCACGTCAGCAGTGGTGGGTCCCACATCTGCCACGTCATATTTTTTAAAAAAAATATAAATTTATCTAATGCAACACTTTAAACAGCAAATGCAACACTACAGGTATCTAATGCAACGCTTTCTACCCCGTCAGCAAATGCCACGTCAGCAAAGGTGGGCCCCACTTCTGCCACGTCAGCAATTGTGGGTCCCACAATTGCCACGTCAGCATGATGGGCCTCCTGCCACATCATCCTTGTGGGTCCCACACTACCATGTCAGCAGTTGTGGGGCCCACATCTGCCACGTCATATTTTTTTAAAAAAATATGAATATATCTAATGCAACACTTCAAAGAGCAAACGCAACACTATTGGTATCTAATGCAACGTTTTTTGCCACGTCAGCAAATGCCATGTCAGCAAAGGTGGGCCCCACTTCTACCACGTCAGCAAATGACACGTCAGCAAATGACACGTCAGCACATGTGGGTCCCACTCCTGCCATGTCACCATTTATAAAAATAAAAAATTATCTAACGCAACGCCATCAGTTAGTGTTGCATAATTTGAAACACTGTGGGTAATACGCAACGCTAATCTATATCTAACGCAACACCAATTCAGCTCAGTTGCAAAAGACCCAAAACTTCTATCTAACGAAACGCTTTCTGTGCAACGCTTTGTAAAAAGGGTTGCATATGCTCACTTATGGCGTAGTGATTGGAGAATCAGTTTGGGCAAATTGTAAGTGCCTTTCTCAACGGACAACAAGGAGTTCTTCCTAGTGCCATAGATGTGAATCCAGGAAAACAAGATGGCATGGAGCAGGTTAAGGCCATAACACTCAAATCTGGAAAAGTCACGAACGATCAGAATTCAGCAATTGAGGATGAAGAAGGAATTCATGATCAGGATCCTATAGAAAAAGAAGAACATGCTGTTTTGTCAGAACCTGTGGTGGATAGTGATGAGGAGGAAGAGTGTAAGTCGCTCGGCTTGGCTGATCTCTGGGATTCTAAGGTGCTGATTGATGAGGTTGTTTCATGGTCAAATCTTGAGGATAGTGCAATTGCGTCTTATCTTGAGGAAGACAAATTCCAAGGTGAGGTGAGTGTTCGCAAGCCATGTGAGGAATTTGATCGTGCTAGGATGGTGGATGATTTGGAAAGGGTACTATTTGGGACAGACATTGTTGAGCTGCACAAATTTCAAGAATTGGTATGTGCGTACCAAGAGGCTGATGAACATGGGAAAGATGCAGGTCTTCTACTTGTCTTAGAGTTTAAAGATGGAGGTATCGCATTAGAGCCAATGGAGGAAGTTCTCTTTGAGGAACCAAAGGCTTCAGAAACTTACGTTTACCCTCCTCCATTATATCAAGCGAAGCCCGCGATTGTGTGTTGTTCTACAAATTGTCAGATTTTGGGTCAATAGATGAAGGCATTGAAATAGGACAGAGTTGTTACACGAATAGGCCAAGCGAGGAGAAGGGGCAGAAAGTGTGCCGCCGTGATGATGATGAAGTATTGCGAAGAGAGGACCAGGCAAACTATTATCATCCATAATGGAGGCTTGGAAGTAACGTCAAGCTATTGACGTTAAAGAAGCGCTTGGTGGGAGGCAACCCATGCATTAGTGTAGGAAAAAAAAATGAGTGTTGTATTCAAAAAAAAAAATCAAAACTGCAACAGAAATCGCACCAGGCTGCAGCGCCGTGTCAATTCTGTCCGGGAATTGTTTTGTGCGTGTGATTTTGAAAAAAAAAAAAAAAATTTGATCAGAAGCGGTTTAAGGCCACGGCGCGGAATCTGAGGCTGCAGCGCCAGGTACTTTCTGTCCAAGCCATGTCGAGCAAAAGTTTGTGGCCAGGTAAGTCTTGTTCGTGTGTGTTTATGTTTTTATATATATATTAAATAATCAATTCATCCCCTAAATCAATTCCTACCCCTTTTCTAATTATTTTCTCCACCTAAAATCCTAATTCTAGCCTCATATTAATTCTAAATTATTCCCAATCCATCTCCTATTTCATATTTTATTTTATTTTATTTATTCTTATTTTTATTTTTATTTTTTATTTTTATTATTATTTTTCCCCCAAATATATATACCCACCTATACATACAAATCCAATTCCTTTTCTACTTCTTTAAATCTCTAAAAATTCAATTCTAAAGAGGAATTAATTGCAAGATCACCTCTTCGATTCGTATTGGGTAAATCTTTTTCTCTAATTTTATTACGAATTTGTGTTCTTGTAAATTGGGGTTTTGTATTATTCTTGGAATTTGAGCTATCTGTGGTGTGATATTGCTTGGTAATTATTGGTGGAGCTTCTTGTGAGTTGGGTATTGATTCTTATGGCTCCTAAGCGTGGGAGAAGTGGTGCTAGTGTTGTAAAATTTTCGTCTCCCACATGATTCATTCGAGGTTGAGGACGAGTAGGTATGTTTTCTGCTATCCCTTGTATTTACTTCCATTCAATGCGGACATTGAATATTTTAAGTTTGGGGGTGGTTTGGGGGATTAGTAGTTGTTGTAGTAGTTATTGTGTTCATGTAGGATTTCATGCTTTGCATATTAGTAGTAGTAAATTATGCATTTATGTTCGTGTTATCTACGTTTGTTTCATATAGGACATTCTGTTATTCTGAGTTCATAATAGTATGCATTTGCACCCATGCTTGATAGGAATTTTGTGTTGTTGACGCTTTTGATTGAGAAGTGATATGCTTTGTTCTTGTGCACACACATACACTAGTAAGTTGAAGCTAGTAGACTTTTTGAATGTTGTAAGTGATTAGAAGGACATGAATATGTCAAAGATGATTTAGTTTGCATGCTTTGAATACAAGTAGGTGCATTAGAGAGATTTTTGCTTGGGATTGAGTATGTTTTTCCACCAAGAGAGTTTTGAGCCGTATTGCATATTTGTTGCAATTCATTCGTTTGCTTGAGTGTCCACGGATTGTTTGCATTGCTAGCAGTTGTTTGAGGTCTTTCTTGAAACGCATGACACTATTTGACGATTAAAATGATAAAGGCATTTAGGAATAACCGCATATTTTCCCATATTACTACACCATATTTACATGATCAATTAGTTAACCCGTTAAGCTTAATCCTATTTTTCGGTGACATACCAAATTACTTGCCTAGACCTTTTTCTTGTATTGGCCTTACATTAATTTGAACCCGCATTGTCAAAGGCTAGTAGAGTGCTTAAGGGAGTAATAAGGTGTGCAAGGAGGGGTTTATTGTTGGTCTTAATTTTGGGGAAAATATTGAAAATTGGGTTTGTTTACTTGATAGTCGGCATGTGTAATAAATTCATGGGATCATTGTTATTGTTTATATTATTGTTTTATTTAGCTCTCGGAAAGAAAAAGAAGAAAAAAAAAGAAAAAAAGGAAAAAAAAAAAGAAAAGAAAAAAAAAGTTATATATTATGAGAGCATGTTTGTGTTTGTTGTGATCCTACTTTAGTCGACTAGTCGAGTGTTTATTTTTAGTAAAAATTATGTGGGGGGAAAAATAGGGTGTTGTGTATGATTTATTATGGTACTTACTAGCTTTTGACACTTCACCTGTTTTGGCTTATTTGACATACCTTATCCCTAGCCCCGTTACAACCCAAATAAAGACCTTTTGATTATCGTCATTGATGTATGTTGTGTTAAGAGTTAGATTGATACCAAATGTCAAGCGTGCTTATGATTTTGTTGGAGTTGAGTGATACACTTACCCTTGTTCTTGAGTGAATATTCTTTTGTGAGTGGATTGTGAGTGTTTGCTTGTTTTTGCGTATGAGATCCCGAGTTTTGTCTCAAAGATGTACTCTTGTAGGCTTAGCATGTTTACTAACTTATTCTTACACTTGACATGGACTTGTGAGAACTTATGCATGTTCATTGAGTGGACTATGTGAATACTTGCACTTTCGACACCAAGACATTGCGTATTTACTTTGATTCTTAAGTTGATATGGCATGAGAGGATTTGAAGGTGTGGTAGGATATTAGTACTAGATTATTTGCATTTTCATATTAGTTGCATTCATGCATTGCATTGCATTAGGTTAATTGGATTTTGTGGGTACATTCGCTATAGGCCCTCACGAGACCTTACTCGTCCACTAGGGCTGCCTAGGGGTTTAAAGGGCTTGTTGCATATGCCAAATGCAACCGTGATCACCTACGGAAGTGGTACTAGTTAGTTAGTTAGTTTTAATTGTTTATGCTTGAGGACAAGCATCGGTTTAAGTTTGGGGGTGTGATAAGTGGAGTTTATATCCACTTGGAACATTCTATAATGGCTTAAATTGATTGTCTTGGACTCAAGTTTGTGGTAGTTTTGATGTGTTTTGCTTAGTTGTGCAGATTTACGAGAATGTTGACTAAGGTGGATGCTTCTATAATTTTTGGGGAATTAATTGATTAAAATTCGGATTTCTGAGAAGGGCTTGCGCAGTCTACACTGTTTTGGCCATATCTTGAGTTCTAGAAGTCCGTTTGAGGCCCGTAAGCTGTCCACGCGAAGATAACGAGATTCTCTATCCTTCTAAAGTGGTCCAGAGGCCCAATTGCAGCTGGAACGGTCCTGAAATACTGAAGAAAAGTCAGCTACGAATTTCCCTTTAAATCAGAATCAGTTTAGGAAACGTACTTCTATTATAATTCTGATTTGGTATTTTCTTGTTGGGCATGATGTCTAGAGCCTATATAAACACATCCAACCCTTGTAAATTGTATCATTAAGATTATCATTATTAGGAGTAGAACCATTACATATCAATTACTTAGGATTATTTGTATTTTTTCATACTTTGTTTTTATCATGGTTTCATCAGATCCCATGATGACGAGAAGTTCGATTATGAACTAATCGTTGTCATGGGATTCTAACGGATTTATTTATGGAGATTTAGTATCTTGATTGCTTTAAAGATCTGTGTGTGATGTATATCTGATATCCTCGTATGGTTATGCTTACTTGATAGATGCGTCATGAACATCTAATTTGTTAATCTCTTGTGAAGCGAGAGTGGATCTTGAGATTTAGAACTTGCCATGCTAGCATAGGATAGGTTGATGTTTTAACATCATGATTTGTGGCGTAAATAGAGATATTATGTTGCCCTATGTGATCTATGTGGATAACTTGTTCTTCAACCGTTATGTTTTCAAATTCTATAGAGATATAGGGTCTAAGCATAATTGGTGTCTATTCATCTTCTATCTCTTTTGTGGATGTATGTTTAGTTTGGTATTCGTATACTGAGAAGTAGCGTATACTTGTTTCGTGTTGTCCGATCAGATATCATAACCATTGCATATAGTGATTAAAGGCGTCAGATCTAAGTAAAGTATTTAATGAAGTTAGGATTCCATGTTTACTCTTGCAGACGTAATTAGATTTTAATTCTTGTTAGTTAGTTAATTCTTAGTTTTGTTAATTTGTGTCTTAGTTAATTTAGTTTAATAAACCCAAAATTGTTATTGTCTTAGCAGTGCATAATAACCATACATTGTTGCATAGGCATATTTACTGAATAGAACCATAACTTGATCCCTGTGGGAACGAATTTGGACTTAACCTTATATATTACTTGTGACCACGTACGCTTGCGTGATTTAGTGCAAACACATAACATTCCACGTTTCTTCCAATTTGTCTTTCAAACACCTTATTGATCATCCGTTGATAAGTTGCACCAACATTGAGTCAACCGAAGGGCATCTTGAGATATGCCCAAGTTCCATGATGTGTGATGAATGCAGTCTTACGTACATCTTCCTTGGCCATAGCTATCTGATGATATCCAGGAAAAGCATCCAAGAAACTCAGCATAGAATATCCAGCGGTGGCATCAATGAGTTGATCTATGTTCGGAAGCGGATAATGATTTTTGGGACAAGCTTTGTTGAGATCAGTATAATCTACACACATGCGCCATTTCCCATTTGCTTTTTTCACAACAACCACATTTGCCAACCATTCAGGAAACTGGACCTCCTCAATAAAACCTGCATCCAATAGCTTTTTGACTTCCTCTTCGATCATTTTTTGTCGCTCAGGGGCGAAATTTCTTTTCTTCTGTCGGACTGCATCATAATCATTCTTCACATGAAGTTTGTGTACAGAAATGTCTTTGCTTATCCCTGGCATATCTTCAGCCCCCCAGGTAAAGATGTCTTTTTATTCCCTTAAGACCTCGATCAATTCCTTTTTTATAGCACTTGGAATGTCTTTACCAATGGTTACCATGTGTTCGGAATAACCAGGTGTGAGCTCAACCAGTTCAGTTTCTGTAGCTAGTTTAGCAATAGGCTTAGTCCAATCTGCTCCGAACCTCTCTAATTCAATGTTGAAGGAAGTCTTTTTTCTTGAATGAATAGGTTCATCATCATCTTTTGCTTTTCTTTTATTTCTCTCATCCTCAGGCTCACTAGTACGAACTTCTTTAGCATATGCCTCATTCAACTCTTCGAGAGCTAAAGTTCGGGCGACAACCTGATCACCTCTAACTTCTCCAATCCCATCATTAGTAGGGAACTTCAACTTGAGATGTGGGAGTGAACATATAGCTTGGAACTTTGTCAACATGGGTCGTCCTAGAATCATATTATAAGGAGAATCAACATCAACAACATAGAATTTTAAATCATGGGTTACCTCTCTAGGCTCCTGCCCGATGCTTAGTTTGAGAAAAATTTGTCCACTTATTTGCACTGGTTGATTTCCAAATCCACAGAGTGGTGGTTCGGCACATTGATCCATTCCTTCTCCTCCTAATTTGAGTTGATCATAAGCCTTCTTAAAAATCACATTCACTGAGCTTCCACCATCGATAAGAACTTTTCGAACTTTAAAATCATGGAGATAACATGTGAATATGAATGGATCTTCGTGAGGTCAAGTTATACCTTCATAATCATCACTTGAAAAAGTAATGGGCATTGCTAGCTTTGGTCGATCATTCTGTCGATAAAGATTGTATACTTCTTTGGAATAACGTTTCTTTGAAGATTTAGTGTCACGACCAACCATCGTCCCACCAGAAATAGTGTTGATCTCCCCACGTACTTGTCTTCGATTGTTATGAGTTTCTCTCCTTTGCTCCTTGTCTTTTTCAATGAACCGATCTAGCTCCCCATCTTTAATAAGCCTTTCGATCAATCTCTTAAGGTTAAAGCACTCTTTAGTGGTATGCCCTGTCTCTTGATGGTAATCGCAATACTTGTTAGTGTTCTTCTTGTAATTGGGCAAATTCTGCTTCCGAGGTGTTTCGAAGTCCGGCCTACCTTTTATTTCATTCAAAATCCAAGATCTTGATGTGTTAAGCACTGTGAAAACAGTCTCATCCCTATTTCTTTTTCTCTCCATTGACCGATTTGCATAGAATTTGTCTTTGGACCTATCATTCTTCGATCGATCTGGTGATGTATTTTTCTTAAGCTCTGGAGACCTATCCTTCTTTGAAGATTTATCAGTCCTTTTCGGACTCCCTGTGCCAAGGGCTTCTTCTCTTCGGCGTATGTTCTCTGCCCTGGTATACATGTCGTTCAAGCTTGCAGGAGGAAAATCAAAGAGCGATTTCAATAACTTTCTGCTTCGCTTGTTGTCTAGGCCACTGTAGAAGAATCCCATAGCTTGATTTTCATCCAACGATGACACTTTTTCACATTCTTGCTTATAACGCTTCATATAAGATGTTAAAGACTCATCGGATCTTTGTTTCACATTGTTGAGAGAAGCAGTCATCTGGCCGATCCTTCTGTTGTAGTCATAATGCTTTAGGAACCTAGACTTTAGTTGTTGATAGGAATAGATTGAGTTGGGGAGAAGAGTCTGGTACCATCTTTGCGCTCCATCTTTCAAGTAAACTTCGAACATGTTACACATGGTAATTTCATCATGGCCAGCACACTTCATATGCCTCTCATATTGGGTCACATGCTCATAAGGATCAGTTTTTCCATTGTAATAAGACATCTTTGGGATTGCATGACCAACCTTTGGAACATAGTCTCTGATATTTTTTATCAACGGTGATTCTATTGAGTAATATTCTCTTCCTCCTCCTCGCATCTTTCTTTCCAACTTTTCCAATTGCTCCCGTAAAAGAGTTGCTTCATCAGATTGGTTGTTATTATAGCCTCAACCATCAGCATCATACCCATTCCTTCGATCATTATCATGTCGACGATGGTAATCATCATCATCATCCCCGTAACCACCATTATTGTTACTTCCACGACCTCCACCATTATTACCATGCCCTCCGCCGTGTCCTCCATTATTCCATCTATCAGTGTTTCTACGATCATCATCATCACGAAATGGAGTGCCTCTACGAGGAGGTGATCCGCCGGGTGCTGTGTGATACCGGTCCCTGGATCTAGACATTCTCCTCCTTGGTGATCGGTCACTTGCGGGAGATCGTCGATCATGTGACCGACCACGTGGGGGTGTTCTTCCGCCTAGGTTCTCTCGAAGTCGGCGTCATTCATCAACTAGTTCGATTTCACGATCTTCCAATTCTCTAATTCTCCTCTGGATTTCTTCATCACGGAGCCTTAAAATTTCACGTTGTCTTGCTTCAGATGCTTCTCGATCCACGTCGCCCGACGTTCGATTGAACTCTGGTTCAAGGTTTCGTCCCCTTACGGATGTATCTTCTCTCCTATCTTGAGTATTGGATCTACCTCTTAATGCCAAGAGGATATTTCTTGCATCCCTAATAGGGTGTTGTTGTTCACCTTGACGACGATGTCCATCATTGGAAGCTCCGTCCAGAGGGATTGTACGACCTTCATTGTCAACGATGATTCGGGTTATGGTAGATCTGACATGTTGAGATGTTTCGCCGACAGTAAAATTGCCGAATGGATTGTAAGTACGAATGGGAGTTTGGTAGGATATTTGACGAGCCATTGGTGATTGCTTTCGGTTACTTTTATGGTGACTAATGAATTTTCTTCTCTTTTCTCTAAACGATTCCCACAGACGGTGCCAAATGTTGAAGCCAATTTTCGTCACGGACCGAGCTTCAAAATTAGATTTATAATCGGTTATTCGTATAGAGCTACAAAATTAGGGATTTGATATCCATGGCAATTTAGGGGAGAATTAGGGTTTATATGTTTTGGGGGCTGCGGAGTTAATTCTAAGAGAGGTTAGATTTTTGGGATCCCTTCTCAAGTTGCCTACGTATCCTTTTATAAGGAATCAAGCCCACGTAGTTCTTTTCGATATTGAATATTGTTTAGGCCCATATTCCTATTCTTTAGGAACAAGTCACCTATATATGTTAAGTTTCCTCGTTTATTATATTCCCAATTATATTGGGTTTAGTCGACTATCTATTTTGTATCAACACTGAGAAAGGGAAAGTAGCAATGTCTTAACCCATTAATCAGTCACGTGGTGTCGTGGGTAGTTACTTTTTAGTGGCTGTAAATCGTGGAGGTAAAATCCCAATTAATTTGGTCCACTAATCTTGACAGTAACCTGTGCGCTGTAACAAATTCATTAGTAATTTTGAGAGGATGACATCAGGTTTTGCTTGACAATAACATGGTCGCAAGAACATACTATCATCATTAAGCAATTTATACAATTTCCTTTAAATTTCATGACAGAGACTTTTTCCATTATGTCGTCTAAGGAACTTGTTGTCAAGGCACATCGTGATAGCATCTTCACTTATTGACAGCAACTTAAGCGGAAATAATTTATGTCATGAATTTTAATCGACTTTGCCTATTGCTTAAGCGAAAATTACCAAATAGAATTTTAATCAATTTAAGCACGTATTTGTTAGTTTTAGCATACATCCACAAACATCCATACACACAAACAAGTAAACAGACACATGCATTACCCAGCAGATAACCAAGGTAGGGGAATCTAGCAGAAAAAGCATGAACAGTGCAAAAGATGAAAAGATTCTTTTTATTAAACATTAAAAATAATATACATCCTCGTCATCATCAGAAGCAAGTTCATACAGTTCCACTTGAACTGTTTCATCAATTAGCCCTTCTGCCTGAAGAAGAACCTCGACGAAGACTAGTATTTCCAACTAGTCTTCAAGATCCTTCTCGACCTTGTCCTTGGCAGCTTTCTCTTTCTCTGAGAAATCTTCTTCCAGCACTTCATCCATTACCTTGAAGAGCTCCTCTATTTCCTCTTCGTGACCTGGTTCACACCAGACTTTTCGCTTCTGAGAAATAACATCCTTGTTCTCCGTTGTAGATATCCTCATTTTCTTTCTCAAGGCGTGAGTGATTGAGTGTGAAATGATATTTAGTCTCGTGCACATTTTATAGGACCCTAGGTGACGTTTCAGATTCCCAAACTCTTCTTTTTAAAAAAGTAATTAAACTTTAAGTTAAAAAGACTGACAAGTACCCGGGGTCATTTCAAATGACATGAATTCTTATCACTAAGCACGCGTATGAAATAAGTTAATGTCACGTGACTACTCATTACATAAAATAAAACAAGCATGTGATTTGAATTTAGCATAGTCATAGCAAACATGCTGTCAAATAAACAAGTAGCACATAAGACAGTAACTTATCATGACAGTAACATTGAAAGTTACTGTCACAAGCTACAATTTAACCACATTGAAAATGTAAAAACTAGTGAGTTAACATACCAGATTTAGCATTCCCAATTCACTTACCAACCTGTTGACGGTTGCTTCATCTAGTGGCTTCGTAAAAATGTCTGCAAGTTGCTTTTCTGTTGGAACATAAATCAGCTTCACAGTTCCCTTTTCAACATGCTCTCTTAGGAAATGATGTCTGATATCAATGTGCTTTGTCCTGGAGTGTTGAACTGGATTGTCTGAGATAGCTATGGCACTAGTGTTATCACAATAAATAGGAATATTGGACAACTCTAAACCATAATCCATTAGCTGATTTTTCATCCAAAGAATTTGAGCACAACAACTTCCAGCTGCAATATATTCAGCTTCTGCAGTTGAAGTAGATACAGAATGCTTGTAATATACGTGATTTTAATAATAATAATAATAATAATAATAATAATAATAATAATAATAATAATAATAATAATAATAATAATAATAATATGATTAGAATTAGAATAAGTGACTAAAAATATTGATTAATTAGAAAAGGAAAGGGATTGATATTAGGTGTTTATTTCATTCTAAAAGTTAGAAGGATATTTATGTACTACTAGTAATATATTAACTCACACGGTTATCTTTACAATCACTCTATAAAAAAAACCCTAGAGCAAGGCTACGCATGAGAAGTGAAGAAAACGGAGGAACAAGAAATAGGGGAGCCGTTAACTTGATTTGTTAATACAAGGTTCAGGCATTCAAGCATTCCATGATGAGGTAGACCTTTACATGCATGTGATATAATTTGAATAATATAATTGATAGAATCTCAAGTCTCTTGTCTAATTATTTATTAATGGGTCAGTTGGTATATTCATCATATTAGTTATTTGTGGTATACACTCACATAAGTCAGAAGCCACACACGTATAGCACATGACTACATGAATTCACATTATGCCTTTATATAATTAGTTTAACAAGAATGTACGTGTAAGTGTGTTATGCAGAAGATTCAAAAACAATGAATGAATTATTAAGTCGTGATTAATTATGTTAGTTTAGTATTAAAACTTGTAAACACAGGAAACAATCGAGTTATAAGAAATTGATATAGAGAGTTGTAATGGTTAATTAACGTACATGATAACTATAATTAGTGTTGTAGAAAATTAGTGGTAATGGATTTAATTATTAAATTATTAAAAAAAATGTATGTTAATAATAAATTATATTTTGTAATTAGATCGGGGGCAGAGAAATTAGCAGATCGTTTGTGAATTTCGTGAGTGTTTGAGTTCGTTATTTTTGAGGTACGGATTCTCTTCTATTTTATTCAGCGCTATTCTTAATTCTGAATTTTATATCTGATTCGTTTTACCCTCAAATCTGCTTACTCTATTTATATCTAATTTGACTGTTTTGACTCTGAAAAATATCTTAAAAGAAATCTGTTTCGAAAAATATTTGAATACCTGTTCTGTGATTTTAAAAAAAATCTGTATTGAAATATCTGTTCGGAAATGTTTAAAATATCTGTTTGGAAATATTTGAAATATCTGTTTTACGTGATTTAAAAGATTTTATGAAATATTTATTTTGAACCCTTAGTGATATAGGGTATACCGAGTTAACCAGCTGTAGGGGTACTACAGCCATGTCATTGCGGCACCAGTGACATGACACTTCCGTGGCAGTGTGATTGGTCACGGCGTATCCTTCTGATAGCTCAGGTGGCGAGCTTTTGCGCATTTTGATATTTGTTTCAGGATACGTGGGTGCACCCAGATTTGATTTGATTTGTGATTTGATTTGACGGTGACGTGTATATGCTGTACACGTTATCCGATTTGTTGCACGCATTAGGTACCCTATGATGTGTGTATTTGTTCTGTTCTGTTCTGATCTCGGTATGAAATATCCTAACCCCTTGTTGCTTCAGCCATGCTTATTTTGAAATAAATGTTTTATTATAAACTGTCAAATATAGATAACTATTTTTCTGTTTTATAAACTGTATTCCAAATCCGTACTGGGCGATTGGCTCATGCCGTATTTTTTTCCTGGCAGGTGCTTAGGGGGATCCGGGATTGTGTAATGGAGAGCTACCCATATTTCATTGATTAGGATTTATGGACTTCCATCATTATTTACATTTATTCATTTATTTAGAGATTGTTTTAGTGCTCTGTTGCAGGTTATGGATTTTAAGTAATATCTCCTCCCATTTTAGAAAGGGGGTGTTACAAAGATGGTATCAGAGCTTAGGTTCTTTCTTGTAGAAAACCTACTTAGGTTGACCTGTGAGTTTGGGTAGACGTTAGGATGGATATTCTATTTTAAATTCATATCTCGTTCTATCATTTCTTTGTCATCAATTCAGTACATTCAGTATCTATGAGTTTTGTCCTTGTTAGTGAGTCGTCTAACATCTTTAGAGATCCAAAAATGAATGTTACTATTTTTAAGTGTCAAAAGTATTAGATAATTGTAAAAGTATGTTGATTTTGAGAATAATGCATTTTTATTAATTGTTTAAATGTAGTTTGGTTGAGTATAATTTGTTTAAATACAACTGGCTTGTAGGGAAAACAAATGATCTTTGAAGACATAGACATATTAGAATATATTTAGATAAGAATTGTGTTAACTTTAAATTATACTCGAGGATAAGATGACATTAGTTAAATTGCAATTCTGTAAACCATTTGTAAGAGGGTGTTTGGCATTGCTTAAAATAAGTTACTTTTGACTTAATGGAGGTGTTTTTAACTTAAAGGAGAAAGTAAAGTTGTTTACTTTAAGTTGAATGAATGTGTTTGGGTAATTTTACTTAAATTTAAATGGGGATTTAATAATTTTGACTTAAAGTGATATTTGACTTAAAAAAATTTAAATTCATAATATTTAAACTTTACAAGAATTGTGAAAAAAAAAAAAAAAACTTAATAAGTCATAAGTCATAAGTCAAAAGTACCTAAATGGAACTTTTGACTTTAAGCAGTTTTTTAACTTAAAGCCGGCTTGAAGCCACACTACACAAACATGCCAAAAATGACTTAAAGCCATTTTTAGCTTTAAGCCATGTTTCCCAAACAGGCTGTAAGTCTGTGAGGTGTCGGTTGATTTTCATGTAGTTTGTTAGTGTATGTGATAATTAATATCTCTTGAGTACTACCTTTATCTTCTTATTAATCTTTGTAAATAATTTTAAATTTTGAATAATATTTCTATTTGTTTTGTGCTTGTGAGTCATTCTTACATTTTGAATTATCGATATAAAGAGTTAAATTGTGCAATTTTGTTTGCTTATTCTAATTAATTAAATTTTCAATTTTCTAGATTACAAATCTTTGATATTTTTTTTATTTTATTTATCTAATTGTAATATTTCCGGATTTGCTTATTTTTATTATTTTCTATACTCATATATGTTTTAGTAGTTAACTTGTAAGACTATAGTATGTTCACATTGTTTTGATATTGGTAGCCTCCATTTCTTTTTACTAATAGAAATTTTTTTCTCAGTTTTATTCAATTATGCCTAAAACCCTCGTTTTATTTTTTTATTTAATTATTTTATTTTGGGGACGCTCAAAATAAATAATTAAATGAAATGGTATTATTAATTTTAGGGACGCCTGGAATTAATAATTCAGTAAAGGAATGTAAGTGTTGTATTCTAAGAATTTTTTTTTAAAAAAAGTATCAAGATATTTGGAATTATCTGTATTGTATGTCATCTAGCGGACGTCAATTGGCATCTCAAATAGATTTTAAAAACATATAAATATTTTTGAGTATTTTTTTTTCTTTTTTTATTCAAAGACCAATAACTTCTTACTATGAAATTATACAATGATTTTTTTAATGTTCAAATTGAATGTATCTAATAAAATGTTGAAGTGTAATAATTTAACAAGTTCGGTAGGACTTGGATGAGATTAAGTTATTTATAATAATATATGTTGTAGGCAAGTTATTTAGTACTCAGTGTTGTGCTTTAGAATATAATTATGTTTGGAATTACTAATTTTGTTTTTCCTGTATATTTGTTTCCTATTAGCAGGGTTCTAAAAATCGCCGAGTCAGCCGAGTACTCATTCCGAGTACTCGTTTTTAACCCCTCGTCCGATCCGAGTTCCGAGTTTTAGAGTCAAATCGAATTACTTTTATTCGTATTTTTTAATGTTTATCTATTGGTTTTAATATTATTAAATAATTACTATTAGTATATATATAAAATATATATTGCCGTTAAATTCCAAATTTTAACACATGTACATTAAAACATGAATGAATGGATTTAATATATGAGAAAAAAAATTAAAAAAATTCCAATTTTTTCTCCGAGTACTCATTCTGAGTACTCTCCGAGTTTCCGAGTACTCATTTTTCTGGAACAAAACCGAGCCGGACCGATTTCCGATTTTTACAACCTTGCCTATTAGATGCTTGTGCATATAATCCATATAGTTTACAAGTGTTGACTGTTTTAAAGTTGAGTTAAATATTATTTATATTTTATTTACAATACATGATAATTTAATTTATTTCAGCCTGGTTATATTTTATTATGTCCGGGTCTCATAATCTGGACACAAGGATAGTGAACATGTAGAGACATGTTGTTAATTTTGATAATTAAAATAAATTAATATCACTAGTGAGACTTAAATTAGGAGTTGTATTGTGTATTTATTCACACTAGCCACCTGGAGATGAGAAAAAAAATAGATATTCTATAATTTTTGTCAAGTACAAAAAAAAGTTACATATTTCGTAATTATGTGCTATGCTTAATTAACGCACTTAATTAATTATTTCTAGCCTATTCTCTTTTAGTGTTTATACATGCTTATTAAGTTGATGGCTCTGTGTTTTTAAATAAATCAAGTTATTTGATATTTCATAGAGTACAATAAGTACGTTTATATCATTGATTTGTGCAACCTGCCCTCGATTAATTGTTATTTATATTATATTTTAAATTAATTTATCAAATGGAAATTACTCTGGTATATGTATATGTGAAAAAATAGTATGTTACTTTGTAAACATACATTGGTTACATGTCATTGTAAGTTTGTTTAGTTTCATTTTTTGTTCTCTCTCGACTAGTTATGGAGTGGTTGTAATAATTAATAATTCTTTTAATTATTTACATTTGTTAACTGATAAATGCTTGTTTGTATAATTATTTTATTTGTTTATAGTAATCAAAGTGATTTTTTTTTTGTTAACTATTTACTAGTTGAGTGTGCTTATCTAATAGGGTCTGGGCTACCTTGATTGTCCGAGCTACTTTGTTCATATTATTTAATTAATATTTTGTGGACATTAGATCATGTAACAATTATCATTGTTATACAATTACTATTATACTTTCCGCATTTTTTTTAGTCTATTAAATTTATTGTACTCTGGCTTGATATTTGATTTTTATTAAGATTATTATTAATATATAATTGTGTTTAATATTAATATGAGATTATAAATATTCATTTTTAGATTTAGATAGGTACCGCTAGCGATACAACTGGCTTCGAATATTTTAAAATTAACTTAACAATTATATCAAGTATGAATTCATTATTTTCGCCCTCTCTATTTAAATAATAAATATTCGTTTAAACTATTGTTGATATTTTAAAAAAAAATTGTAATCATTTTGTACTTTGTGTACATATCTGACCTATAATCTAGAGTTACCGGTAGTCCTTCTTGGTTTAAAATTTTTGAGGCATCATTTACAAGAAGAGACTTGTGATATTTAAAGTGATCAAAAGAATTATGTGGATTAATTTAATCTTGATGGATTTGAATCTTATGAATTTTGATTATTGAAAATATCATTTATTTTTTTAGGATGTGATATTTTGGGTGTAAAAAGGGACAACTTGGGTTACGATATGTTGGTCTTCTGAGGTTATGAGGTTACAAAGAGAGTTATGGAAGTTGTTTATATAGTAGCACTAGCAACACAGTTATCTCATATCCCTATTTTTCGTGAATGTCTTATAAGTTTCAAATTTTAGGGGTCACAAATACGGAAAATTTCACTTGGCTATGTATTTATTCCACAAGATTATAGGGTATATTTATTGTGAAGGGAAAATAGAAATTATTTTAATTCGAGAGTAGCGAGTTTTGAAGTTAAAGTTTTGTGGAAAAATCATTTTGAAAGAGAGGCTAATTGGGAACTACAAGAATCTATTCATGATAGATATCCGCATTTGTTTGATTTACGTACGAGTTTTAGTTTCGTTTGATTCCGGGGACGGAATCCTTTTTAAGGGGGTATATATGTAATATACGTGATTTTAATAATAATAATAATAATAATAATAATAATAATAATAATAATAATAATAATAATAATATGATTAGAATTAGAATAAGTGGCTAAAAATACTGATTAATTAGAAAAGGAAAGGGATTGATATTAGGTGTTTATTTCATTCTAAAAGTTAAAAGGATATTTATGTACTACTAGTAATATATTAACTCACACGGTTATCTTTACAATCACTCGATAAAAAAAAAAGAAAGAAAACCCTAGAGCAAGGCTGCGCATGAGAAGTGAAGAAAACGAAGGAACAAGAAACAGGGGAGCCGTTAACTTGATTTGTTAATACAAGATTCAGGCATTCAAGCATTCCATGATGAGGTAGACCTTTACATGTATGTGATATAAGTTGAATAATATAATTGATAGAATCTCAAGTCTCTTGTCTAATTATTTATTAATGGGTCAGTTGGTATATTCATCATATTAGTTATTTGTGGTATACACTCACATAAGTCAGAAGCCACACACGTATAGCACATGACTACATGAATTCACGTTATGCTTTTATATAATTAGTTTAACAAGAATATACGTGTAAGTGTGTTATGCAGAAGATTCAAAAACAATGAATAAATTATTAAGTCATGATTAATTATGTTAGTTTAGTATTAAAACTTGTAAACACAGGAAACAATCGAGTTATAAGAAATTGATATAGAGAGTTGTAATGGTTAATTAACGTACATGATAACTATCATTAGTGTTGTAGAAAATTAGTGGTAATGGATTTAATTATTAAATTATTAAAAAAAATGTATGTTAATAATAAATTATATTTTGTAATTAGATCGGGGGCAGAGAAATTAGCAGATCGTTTGTGAATTTCGTCAGTGTTTGAGTTCGTTATTTTTGAGGTACGGATTTTCTTCTATTTTATTCAGCGCTATTCTTAATTCTGAATTTTATATCTGATTCGTTTTACCCTCAAATCTGTTTACTCTATTTATATCTAATTTGACTGTTTTGACTCTGAAAAATATCTTAAAAGAAATCTGTTTTGAAAAATATTTGAATACCTGTTCTTTGATTTTAAAAAAAATCTGTATTGAAATATCTGTTCGGAAATGTTTAAAATATCTGTTTGGAAATATTTGAAATATCTGTTTTACGTGATTTAAAAGATTTTATGAAATATTTATTTTGAACCCTTAGTGATATAGGGTATACCGAGTTAACCAGCTGTAGGGGTACTACAACCATGTCATTGCGGCACCAGTGACATGACACTTCCGTGGCAGTGTGATTGGTCACGGCGTATCCTTCTGATAGCTCAGGTGGCGAGCTTTTGCGCATTTTGATATTTGTTTCAGGATACGTGGGTGCACCCAGATTTGATTTGATTTGTGATTTGATTTGACGGTGACGTGTATATGCCGTACACGCTATCCGATTTGTTGCATGCATTAGGTACCCTATGATGTGTGTATTTGTTCTGTTCTGTTCTGATCTCGGTATGAAATATCCTAACCCCTCGTTGCTTCAGCCATGCTTATTTTGAAATAAATGTTTTATTATAAACTGTCAAATATAGATAACTGTTTTTCTGTTTTATAAACTGTATTCCAAATCCGTACTGGGCGATTGGCTCATGCCGTATTCTTTTCCTGGCAGGTGCTTAGGGGGATCCGGGATTGTGTAATGGAGAGCTACCCATATTTCATTGATTAGGATTTATGGACTTCCATCATTATTTAGAATTATTCATTTATTTAGAGATTGTTTTAGTGCTCTGTTGCAGGTTATGGATTTTAAGTAATATCTCCTCCCATTTTAGGAAGGGGGTGGTACAATGCTGCTTCTTGCTAAACCATGACACTAATCTTCCACCAAGAAATTGACAGCTTCCTATTGTACTTTTCCTGTCAATCTTGCATCCAGCATAGTCTGAATCCGAATAACCAATCAAGTCAAATCCAGTATTTTTAGGATACCAAAGGCCTTGGTTTGGAGTGCCTTTGAGATATCTAAAGATCCTCTTGATTGCTACTAAGTGTGATTCCTTTGGATGAGCTTGAAACCTTGCACAGAGACATGTAGCAAACATAATGTCTGGTCTGCTAGCAGTTAGGTATAGCAACGATCCCACCATGCCTCTGTAGGTACTAGAATCCACTTTCTTTCCTTTAGGATCCAAATCCAGTTTGGTTGCAGTAGAGATAGGTGTCTTGGCAGGTGATGCATCTTCCATGTTGAACTTTTTGAGAAGTTCTTTGACATATTTCAATTGGCTTATGAAGATGCCATCATCCTTTTGATGAATTTGTAGACCTAGGAAAAATGAAAGTTCTCCCATCATGCTCATCTCATATTTGCTCTTCATAAGAGATGAAAATTTTTCACACAGCTTCTCATTTGTAGAACCAAAGATTATGTCATCAACATAAATCTGAACCAGAATGATGTCCTTGCCATGGTACTTGCAGAACAGTGTCTTATCCACTACACCTCTTGTAAATTGATTCTCAATGAGAAAAGTAGAGAGAGTTTAATACCAAGCTCTGGGGGCTTGCTTCAATCCATAGAGTGCTTTGAACAGCTTGTAGACAAAGTCATATAACTCAGCATCCTCAAATCCAGGTGGTTGTTCAACATACACTTCCTCTTCTAATTCTCCATTAAGAAAGTCACTTTTGACATCCATTTGGAACACCTTGAAGTTACAGTGTGCAGCATAGGCTAAGAATATCCGAATAGCTTCAAGTCTGGCAACAGGTGCAAATGTTTCATCATAATCGATCTCGATCCCTTCCTATTGATAGTAACATTTAGCTACTAGCCTTGCCTTGTTTCTTGTCACATTTCCACTTTCATCCAACTTGTTTCTGAAAACCCACTTTGTGTCAACTACTGACTTCCCTTTAGGTCTAGGGACCAGCTTCCATACATTGTTTCTCTCAAATTGGTTAAGCTCTTCTTGTATGGCTATCACCCAATCTGAATCCAACAATGCTTCATCAATTGACTTTGGCTCAGTTTGAGATAGAAAACATGAAAACATGATGTCAGCAGAAACATTTCTCCTCGTCCTTATACTAGTAGTTGGATCACCAATGTTTAGATTGCTAGTGTGATCTCTGTTCCACTTAGTGGTTCTGGGCAAGCTTCTTTCTTGATCTGCTTGGTCATTTCCTCTTTGAGGGGTTGACTCTCCACCATTGATGTTTTCTCCTTCATGTTCTTCAACAACTCCAGAATCATTCTCATTCTGATGATTAGCTGATATAGTTTGAGATTGAGCTGGAGTTTGAGTAGCATCATTGGTGTTGACAATAATTCTTTCAACCTCAATATCCTGAGTACAAGTAGGTTCATCGGCAACAATTTCTTCTTCTTCCAAATACCCTTGATTTTCAAATCTAAGAGGCTCCATTTGACCATCCTCTTGTAGTCCTGGGAATTTGGTTTCATCAAATGTGACATTCACACTTTCTTCAATGACTTTGTGATCAATGACATAGACTCTGTAGGCAGTCCTTTCCAATCCATATCCCATGAAAATTCCTTCATAGGCTTTAGCATCGAACTTTCCTTTCCTTTCATGGTTATTAATCATCATGAAACACTTACTTCCAAATACATGAAAATATTTGACAGTAGGTTTCTTTCCTGTTAACAGATAGTAAGGAGTGTTTCCATGAGTCTTGTTGATCAAGGTTTTGTTCTGTGTGTAGCAAGGTGTGTTAATAGCTTCTACCCAGAAGTAAGTTGGTAATTTAGAATCATTCAACATAGTTCTCGCAGCTTCAATGAGAGTTCTGTTCTTTCTACAACTCCACTTTGTTGTGGTGTCCTGGCAGTGGAGAATTGTTGGACAATGCCTTCTTCCTTGCAGAAGTTTCCTAAAGTGGCATTTCTGAACTCAGTACCATTGTCACTTCTCAGATATTGAACTTGAGCATTGGGGGTTCTTTCAAGAACTCTTATGTGATCAATGATTTCTTGAGCAGCTTCATCCTTTATCTCTAAAAACTTCACCCAAGTGTACCTTGAGTAGTCATCCACCATTACCAGGGCATATCTCTTTCTTGCAAGAGATTGAACATTTACTGGACCAAACAAATCCATATGAATTAATTTGAATGGCTCAGTGTTGGTATTCACTTGCTTTGACTTGTGCACAGATCTTTTCAATTTACCCATTTGGTAGTCCTCATATAGTCCTTCTTGACAGAATTCCTGTTGAGGTAGTCCTCTCACCAAATCCTTTTTCATCAGAATGTTCATATTCTTGAAATTTAGATGTGAGAGCTTCTTGTGCCAAAGCATGCTTTCACCAACTGATGCTTTATTGTAAAAATAGTAAGCCTTGTCTTTATTGATAGAATTTAAGTCTGCAACAAACAAGCTTCCTTTCCCGACTCCTTTCAAAGAGAGGCTTCCATCTTTCTTGTGATAGATATTACAAACCATCATATCAAAATCAACCTTAAATCCCATGTCACTAACTTGCTGACACCGAGTAGGTTGTGCTTCAATCCATCAACAAGAGCAATATCTTCAATGACAACATTTCCAATTTCCAAACAGCCATATCCCACAGTGTAACCTTTGTTGTTGTCTCCAAAAGTTATGATTGGGCCGGCTTTCTCCACAAAATGTGATAGTAGGGCTATATCACCAGTCATGTGCCTGGAACATCCACTGTCGATGATCCACATGACCTGCTTCTGCTTCTTGCCCTGCAAAATAGATGATTTTAATTTGCATCTGGTACCCAAACTCTGTTGGGTCCTGCAGTTACAGCATCATTGTTCATATAATTCTGCTTCACATTTAAATCAACACTAGAATCCTCCTGTTTGACTTCTTTTGCTGTCCACTTAGTTCTAGAGTTAGAATTGGTCTTTCTCTTAGTGGAAGCTGCCTTTTTACCAACATAGGCAGGCATAGAAGTCTCAGCAGTTTCTAAATAGGAACATCTTTCAGTAGACAGAATATGCAGATTGAAACAAGTACTCATAACAACAATTTTGCATGGCATACAGTCAATGTTATTACAGACATCCATATCTCTTTGCATAATGGGGGTTCTATGTAAGTTACCACTAATATTGGACGCATTTACCTTATCCTGTTTGGGTTTCTTACAAACAAATTTTAAATGATGAGATGATCCACAATTATTGCAAAGCTTCCTAGGAGCATCCTTAACATAACTATATCCATTCTTCTTGTCAATCCCTAACTTGTCATTCCTATTCTTAGGCTTGTAGACATTTGCCTTGACAGTATGTTCTAAAGTTGCTGTCGAGCCACCCTTGACAGTACCTTTCTTTGCCTCTGTCTTGACAGCAGGTTTGAAAGTTATTGTCTTGGGTTCTCTCTTGACAGTATCTTTTGAAGTTTCTGTCTCATTCTTGTTGTCATCTACTTTAGAACATTTTGTCTGATTGCTTGGTAGAGTTTCTGTCACGGGAGACATGATAGTATCTTTTCCTTTGCTCAGTGTGTTGTCAATGCACTCATCTTCATCAAGTAGCTCTTGTTTGATGAACAATGAGGTTTCATCAAAATAAGCTTGAAGATTTTTGAAAATCGGTTTATAAACTCCTTTGAGAATATGAGGTTTGACAGCATTACTATTATCAAGAGCAATTGCCTTTCCATGCCTTATACCATACTCGAAACCTATTCCTACTTTCTGATTCTCAGTGTGATTATCATGATATTCCTGGACTAACTTAGAAGAGTTTCTAAAAGCTTTGAGTTTAAACTCATTTTCTTCAATTTGACTCCTGAGAAATTCTTCTATTTCCTTAGCACAGACAATATTGTTTTTCAACCTAGCATTCTCTTGAGCTAATGAATCTAGGGGACTGGTTCTTAGCAACAGCATTTCATTTTCAGATTTGAGAGTTTCATTCTGTTTAGTTAACTTAGCAATTTCTTTGTGAGCAGCAGATAAACTAACATGAATGTTAAACATCTCAGCACTTAAATCTTCAATGGTATGCTTGTACTCAGTTTTAGACATATCAAGTAAGACTAGAGATGGTACCTGATTTGATGAACTTGAAGCTTCTTCATCAGATTTAGCCACGAGGGCTAAGTTCACAAACTCCTCTTCTTCTTCATCTTCAAAATCATCCCAGCAATTTCCTTCAGCCACATAGGCTTTCCCTTGATTCCTCTTAAACTGATTTACAGATCCTTTTCCTTGATTCTGTCTTTGTCTTCTGCACTCAATAGCAAAATGACCTAGCTCATTGCAGTTGTAACATCTGAACTTCGACCTATCCACCAACCCAGTCTTGTATCCTCCTCTTGTAGCTCCACCAGTAGCCTTGGAAAAACTTCCCTTGTTGAACTTAGATGATTGACCCTGTGGCTTGTATGACTTGTCCCTTCTGAACTTGATATTCTTGAATCTCTTAGCCATATAAGCCATGGTTGGATTATCCATGCTTTCAATCTCTTCTACTGTGTAGAAGTCTTCATCTTCAACATCTTTCAACTGCAGAACCACCTTCTCCTCGTCATCCAACACCTCCTCAATCTTCAAAGATGGCATCTGTGTTGGTTGTGAACTTTGTGATGGTTCACTTGGACAAGCTACTTGTGGTTCATGAGCTACAAGGGCTCCTGACATGTTTGCTAACTTTCCTTCGGTTCTATTGAGCATTGAATACAATAAAAGAACACAGAGGGGGGGTGAATGGATTCTTGAACTTTTTCTCGTTCTTGAATCTGTGTAGCAAGATATGTGTTTGTGTGTGCAAATATGTAGGTGCGAATAAAGAACAACACAAGACACAATATCACTTTAATCTAATATTTTATTAGATAAAGATTTGCTACAATCTGTGAATACAAATGGTAGTATTCTAAGTTTCGTTTTTCTCAGAGAGATAAATCTTACAATGTGTATGAAAAATGTAATAACCCAGATTTTTGGTAGAATTAAAACTTTTCTTATTATGATTAAGTGCATTAGCGAACAATGATTTCAACGAACCGTGGTTGTGATGAATGGATATTGCTTTGGATAATGATCCCGATACATATGTGTATTTTCAGAATAGAGTAATTCAATGATTGAGGACATAGATAAGAATAATCTATCGTCCAGGAAATGAGCTAATGAACCCTGGGGGGGATGAGAAATGAGTTAGTGTGACAACCCTAATTTCTAGAGTTGAGAGAAGTTTTCACTTTTTGATGAATAGTACTTTTCATACGTGAATAGTAATTTGCATGGATGAATAGTGATTTTGTAAGTTGGAAAACTTTTCACGCCACCCTATGTACGGGACGTGGTATGGATGTTTCGAAGTCATATTAGGAATCCACGGAGGAAATGATTGTATGTAAAGACGATCGGAATTCAGAAATTCCAATTTTAATTCTGGCGTAATATTTGACCGAGCAGTGAATTATATATCAGTATTATCAGGAAATGAGATATTAAATTTGATAAATTGAGGATTTAATATTTTGGAATTTTATTATAATTGATTTGAGAATTTAGGACGAAAACCACTGAGACAGTGAAACGAGCGTTCTAGAAACCGCTGAACTTTATAACGAGATTAAGCGATAAAGCGAATAAATTAAGGAATTTAGATTGAGTTCATGACAAGATTAAATATCCTACATGATCATCAAGAGAATTATATCAAGTGGATTAAATGATTTAATAAAGGATTAAATCAAAACAATTTAGAAGTTAAGTGATTTAAATCACTTAAATCAAACAAGAAACAAAACAAATATCTACCAAGCTTATCCAAGACTCTTTGCTCAAGCCCCAAAACATCTGATAATATCAAGATATTATGTCCATAAAGTGGTTTTACAAGTCAAGATGGGTGTGAAGGAAATAAAAGATCAAGAACAACCAAGTTCTCCAAAACTGCCCACCATGAACCAAGCTCAAAGAAAAATTCATATCTCCACTTCTATCCATACTTAAATCACTGAATTTTAACCATAGCTTCTCCACTCCATGGGTAACATTCATTCAAAATTTCATGACCAACAAAGGAGTGTAGCCTAGTCAAATACCTCCCCCAAGTTGAAGATTCGAATATGCCCTGTTCCTGGCAGTTTCTGCCATCGATCTTAAAACGCCCATAAGTAGAGTTTCAAGCATCGCCTGATTATGAGCTAGGACTCAAAAAGAAAGCTTATGAATAGCACAAGGTGTGGTAAATATTTGAGCACCAAACTCTTACTTTTCGATTTGTTATGAATTTTACAAGATTGATGATGAATAGTAATAAATAGTGTTTTAAGTAGTTTCCATGTTTTGTTCATGGCTTTTAGGCTTTGTTGAAGCTAACCAAGACCATACCAAGGTGTGACAAGATCTGCTAGTGTTCCTAGAGTGTGAAGGAAGGTAAAACCCTAACCCACCCTTTGAGTTTTTATGAGTTTTTTATGTGGTTTTAGTGTTATGTAGAGATAAGTGCTTATTAAGGAGTTTTATGGTTGTTTGGTTGTATAAATTGTGTAAAATAAATGGGTATTGTATTTGAGCATGACTACTGACCTTAGAGGTGTATTATGGTTGTTTGTTGATGTTGGAGATGTATGGTATGCCCGGTGTGGCTTGGTTATGTTGTGACAAAAATTGAAACGTCCGAGTTATAGCCGTCGTAATGGTGAAATTTCATTAACCCTTAAAACCAGTTAATGTCCGAGACCATAATGTCATTTTTAGCATCACCACTGCCTATGGTTACAAATATATGATTGTCTAGTTTGTTTTTCCGAAAGAATCGAGTTAAAAGAGTTTACGGTTTAAGAGTTATGCTAGTTTTAGTGAAAGTGGGTCAAAGGATTTTATCGCAGAAATGTAACTACTTTGATGCTGAGTTCGAGACCCTTAATAGTCGAATTAGAATGTGAAATTTGGTGATACAATGTTGAAGGCAGTTGGAAAGGTGTGTGCGAAGGTTTCAAGTTAAAAAGATTATTTTCCGATTTTATAAAAATGCTTAAGCCAAGGTTGCGCAATCGAAAACCCCTAGGAACGTGACTTGGAAATCAACTTTATAAGTGATTAAGTATAACTTGAATTCGAGGACCGGTTTCGAACCAAACTTATGACTTAAGTATCTGTCGACTAACATGGACTTAGAATGAGCCTAAAGCGAGCTAGTAATGCCTTGGTTGTGTTTCGCTTGTGTCTTTAAGCGTTGATTTATAAGTGGATTATCCAGGGGATTAATCGTACGTTTTCTTTGACTTTGTCTAGATTGTTCGACATCGTCGCGAACCCCTAACACTTCTCGAGCATCAGGAAAGTTTTCTAAACTTTTACTTTTTTAAAGTATTGATTATAATACTGCTTTTGACATGTATAAAGTTGTACAGTTTTGCGATATATCTTATTTCCTGTTGAAATAGAATTTGACCTTTGGGTTATATATGATCTTCTCAGTTAAGTATATATAAACCGGTATACCTTGTAGCTCTAGAGATAAGAGCATATTCATCATTTTTTACTCTAAACCGGGAGCTGGTATTTTGAGATATAGAGATAGTCGTGGAAACCTGGAGGGATTCCAGCGGCAGATTATTAGTTATTTTGAGGAATGTTATTTATAAACATTAATTATATTTCCATAAAGTATTAATTATTTGGAAATCATTCGAGGATTGTTATTTGAATATGATATCATTCGAGGAATTGTATTTGCTTACTATATCTTTCGAGGATTGTTATTTGAGTATCATCTCAGTCGAGAAATACTATATGAATATTATTTCTGTTATATATGTTGGTGGAAGACATAACTGTTTTCGAAAGTATATTGTGATACTTGTTTTACGAATTAATATTGGCTTCTAAGCTATATAGGTGATATATTGCCTATAAGCCGGATATTGCTAAGACCCTTGATGAAGGGCATATGAATCTCATTCTTCAAATATAGACCGGGAGTCAGTATTTCTTAATATGTTGCAATTATTTTCTGAGGAAAATATTTAAGTAAATATTTTCCATTAATTCTTTATTGAATATTATTTTGAATATTCATTTGGGCTTATTTATTTAATGAATATTTTTCTAAATATTCATTTGGGAGTCATTTATTTAATAAATATTACCTTGAATATTCATTTAAGGTCTAATTTATTTATTGGATATTATTTTGAATATTTATTCGAAAAATTATTTATTTAATGAATATTTTTTATATATTCATTCAAGGGTTAAATATGAGCAATATTTTATATTAAGAATATTATTAAAATACTTATGATTTAGTAAATATTCTTTGAATATTTATTTGATACTTTTAAACTAAGTTTTCAAAATGATTATTTTATTCAAAAATTATCTTGATCTTCAAATATTATGTAAATTATTTCTGAGTCTTTTTAGTATTAATTTTATCAAGGAAGGTTCTCAAAACTTTATTTTTCTTTCGAATCTATCTTCCAAATTATAAGGGAACCTTACTTGAGAGCTGTTATTTATTTTGTGTGACTGCCCGGTCATAAATCTTTTAAAACTATTCTTTTCACTCGCTTCTTGATTCCTAAACATCAAAATGAGTCTTTTTGTTACTTCCTCAACACTCGAGGGGTAAAATTCATGGAACAAGTTTATATCCATTAACAAGCAACAGGTTGGGAAATATTGGTGAATTTTCCTTTCTAACTAGATACGACTACTTTGTGGAGTCCTATATATCAACAATTATTATACTTGGGGAAAGGGGGACGAACTTTACGTTTCAGAGTCATGGATGTTATTCGAACTAGGAGACGCGTAAGTGGCCGAGTGGCGCTGGCCCAGCAATGGCCCAACCGTTGGCCGAGGAGTTCTAGAGGGCGGTTGACAAGTAAATCCATCGGGGCTACCTTCTACATGTAGAGAACGACTGATGAGATGCATAACATACGACTGATCATCGTAAACGTTAGGGCATCTGGCGCGGTAATGCTCCTGTATTAGTTCATCTTTCAAAGTTCACTAGTACAGAATAGGCTTTTAGCGTCGGTCAAAATAGGCATTAGGCGTCGGTTATTGGGCGTAGTATATGAAGGCGACGCTATAGGTATAGGCCTATGGCGTCGGTTAATTGGGCGACGCATATAATGTATTAATAGCGTCGGTTATTTAAATAACCGACGCTTAAAGTCTTTTTTAGGCGTCGGTCATTTAAACAACCGACGCTTAAAGTCTATTATTGGCGTCGGTCATTTAAATAACCGACGCTTAAAGTCCGATTATAGGCGTCGGCCATTTAAACAACCGACGCTTAAAGTCTGGTTATAGGCGTCGGTCATTTAAACAACCAACGCTTAAAGTCCGGTTATAGGCATCGGTCATTTAAACAACCGACGCTTAAAGTCATTTTTTTAAAAAAATAAAAAATAAAAATTGCAATTTCAGTAATGTGCCAACAAATACCATATAGTATATGACATTTATCATCTAAAGAACTAATCTCAAACTTCAAAAAATGACAACATTCAATCTTATTAATAATAAAAAATATTACATAATCATTCTCTACATCAAAACATTTCCAACTGGAGCCATGTAGGATTCTTCAAGGAAGTAACAACAGCCTTCACTTGTAGATAGATTGAAGGCTGTACATCCCTTTTCCCTGCCAGTCCCACTTATTTTATATCCGCCAAACGGAATTGCAGCATCAAACACAGCAAAACAGTTTACCAACCCTCAAAGCTCGCATCAAGGTGTTAGCTGTATTGATGTTTTTCGTAAAAACTCCGACAACAAGACCATATTTTGAGGCATTTGCTCTTCTTATCACTTCATTCAGGTCCCTGTACCAGAAGTCAGGTATCCGTAGAGTAACCAGAATTGAAAAGACTAGAAGGCAATGGAAGCATAATATTTAAATTAAGCCTGTTTTGCAGCAATTATCGGAATGAGTGGTAATTGTTGAGTATATGCCACATACTGAAGTTACTAATAAGCAGGCAGGAACCCACAAGCAGAATACCTGAGGACCTTGTTCAACACCCTTCTTGAAGGGGTCACCAACTCAGTTATTAAGCCTGTTTTGCAGCAATTAGCGCAAAATTAACAATGAATTCGACCTAAAGTTATTAACACAATTGTACTATCTTATTCAAATGAGCCAAATCCATTTTATTCCTTCATAGCTACAAAAAAGAGCTACAGGTGATAAAATTATTAGGTTTCACCTATTATGATAAAAAGAGCTACAAGTGATAGCTTATTATGGAATACCTACTATGATTAAGAAAAAACTACAAATTAGATTTTTCACATATAAGGCAATGTGAACACAAAGAAAAAAACTACCAAATATGGATAATGGAAGGTCAGGTAAATACTCTTGGTATACAATTCTTATTTTTATAAATTAAAATAACTTTGATACCATGTACTGTAAGAATAACCTGCTTCAAAAGGTGTACTTGCTTAGGATTCATTCCGAAATAATTATTGGTCTTTAATAACAGCAAAATGTTTGCTTTCATGATTCTGAGTCCAGCTAATGGTTGTGCATTTAATCTGAGACGTAACTTGTAACAGTTTATATGTAAATCCCCTCACCATTCAATAAACAGTTCACTAAAAAGTAGACAGAACTTCTTTACGTATTAGTTTCACAATGACAAGATTTGGACTAAGTTGGTCAGCGAGCTAGTCTTGAATTTGAAGAGAATATATAGGAACATGTGATGGTTTGAGAAATCAACAAACTAAGCTATATGACAGAAAGAGAAAAAGAAAATTAAAGATATTCCAACCACACAGCACACTTGCAAGAAAGAAGAAAATCAAAGAAAAATTCAAATCATGTGTCTGTTGCACTAGTTCACAGGATTACTACTCAAAAGTAAATAAAAGAGACAAGTATTAAGGATTTGAATTAAAGAATAAAAGGATTACACCACCTTTTCTGGAATTAAAGATTAATTTCTAGTGTGCAACAGATGATTTAATCAGTCACGTTAAGATGATTTACAATGCCAACTCAAAATAGAACTTTATGACACCTAAATAGGATCACATTTCATCTAGCAAATAAAAACTTTGCAGGTGCAATTCAATATTTAACTGTAAAGATAGTTTTTACCCAAACAACATGTGTGCAAGTGGTAGACTGGTAGAGACATAACTTAAGTAGTTAGTTAAGGTTCTATTCCTGCAAAACAATTAGATGACTCAAAATAACAAAAAATAAAATAACGATGCAAGCAATCAGTACTCCTCTAAGATAGTTTGTGTTTTGCAGGAATATCTACATACAAGAGCAGGAGACAGAAAAAGTCATGTGGGATGCATGTATATTTAACGAAATTCTGTGCAAAGAACCATTCTGGACTCGTATGGATATGGAGATGGGATAGTATACTCATTTAACAAGATCTTTAGGTGATAACCTGTTGCCATCTCCCTGTATTTCTACTAGATGATAACGAAATGGATTCAGAATAAAAAGAGCACATCTATGATCAGTAAATGGAAGTAATTAGATTAAGAACGTGCATGGAAGTAAGGTCAATACTCTGAACATATCAATTTTCTTATCCAGTGTACATCTATCATCAGTTCTAATCTGAAAGCATGGCTACTAATTTACTAATTTATACTATTAACGAAATGGCTACTAGTTCATATCAATTTATACTATTTACTAATTTACTAAAAAAAATTAAGAATACAAAATGTAAACGTACCATCCTTAACATCCGGGAGCCAATCTTTGACATACATTAACATTGAACTTGAAGAATTACCTACAATTTCACACAAACACAAAAATAAGATCTGCAAGGAGTTTGTTGGTGTTTTGAATTCAGAAGAGGGAATTAACTAAATAACAATGAAGAATTTTATACCTTGTAACCCTTGTTCCATCGACAGAAAGCCGAAAGCCAGAAGCTCTTAATGAATTAAAAGAACGCAACTTTAGATCTGCAAAAACAATTAATTTTGAATTCAGAAGAGGGAATTAACTAAATAAAAGTGAAGATTACAATAATCGAATAAGGTAATTAACTAAATAACATACCATATCATATACTCTCTTACAGTTCATATACTTAAATACATACAATATCTAAGTTCTAACAGTGAAGATTCAAATAATCGAATAAGGGAATTAACTAAATAACAGTGAAGAATTAAGTTTGAGATCGAACCTTCTTAGTATTGAATTAGTAGAGGCGGCGTGGGACTGTGGGAGAGGCGCAAGAGACGAATAAGGGTTTTTGTATCAAATAAGCAAATGGGGGCGAATGGTTTTGATTTACAAATTGTGTAGAATATAGTCTTTTAGTCTAATAGATTAATTGTCTTTTTTTTTGCTAAATTAATAGTCTAATACTCATTACATTAGACATGTATTTTATTATTTTAAATTTTTTATGTAATTTAAATATCAAAAATTAAATTTAATAATTTAAATCAAATATTAATATGTCTAATTAAGTGATATTCCCATATTTTCAAAAAATAAAAAAATAATATGGTTGGAGATCTTAGTATATCACTTCTATTCTAACTAGTACTACTGACTAATGCTTAGTCACGAATTGTTGTTTCTATTTTTTGAAAAATATTTTTCGATGATCTAACCGAACGGATGTCAAGATATATCTAATTTAGTGATATTCCCACATTTTCAAAAAATAAAAAATTAATATGGTTGGAGATCTTAGTAGATCACTTCTGTTCTAACTAGTACTAGTAACTAATACTTTGTCACGAATTGTTGTTTCTATTTTTTGAAAAATATTTCTCGATGTTCCAACCGTACGGATGTCAAGATATATATAATTTAGTGTTATTCCCAAATTTTCAAAAAATAAAAAAATAATTTGGTTATAGTAAATTAACCAAAACAGTTTAAATCTGATTTATAGAACTCAAAATAGAGCAAAAATAGTAAATTGATCGTTTGAAGTATAATAAATATATGCTTATGCTCAAATTTGGTTATTATGTCTTTAAATCTTTCAAATTAAAGAGTTCTTTCTTTTCTTCAATAAAGGATTAAAATTTATCTGATAAAAATCAAAATGAAAATCAATAAATCTTAATAAATATAAATTAAAAAATTGTTTGATAATATAACTTATGTAATTGTAAATATTAAAAAAGAATCGTGTATTGCATGGGGTTATATGCTAGTCTATTTAAAACTGAATAAAATGTATAACTGTGTATTTATATATCATATACTTAATTTCGGATTCGGATATTTTCGGATACGAATACGGATAATATTCGTCGGATATTGAAAGATTCGGATCCGGATACGGATAATATCCGATTTAAATCGGATACGGATAATATCCGTTTTTTTCCGAATACGAATACAGATATTTCGGACGGATATCGGATTTTCCGAATTTTTTTGACAGCCCTACTACGAGAGAGAGGGTACCAGAGAGATGAGTGAGCGCGATGAAATCAGAGAGAGTAAGTAAGAGAGCCAGTTATTTTTATTTGGGAGCCAAATATTTTTATTGACCGCCTATTTTTTTATTTTGACCACTGTGTGTTTTAAAATTTTATTATAAAAATTATTATTTATTATTTTTATAATTAAAAAAATGTGAAGAATTTTTTTAATAAAAACTAACGCAAGCACAAGCACTGAATTAATTTCTCGTCCAAAAGTGTATATATATTCAAATAATTTTGAAATTAGAAAATATGATAAATGATAAACTTTCAATTTATCTAATATTTTTATAGTTATTTTGTAATTTTGCATACCATTTTTTAATTTTTATAAAAACAATGAAGGAATTACTATAAGGCTTGTTAAGGACTTAGTTACATGATTATAGATGGTTTAGATAGTCAGAAATTTTCATATTGTAGGATTTATAGTTGCACTGGACCATATGAGAATGAAAGAAATAAAAAGTCAATATTATATTACTTAAAAAAAATTGTTTTAAAAATTATAATACTTTTTTTCGCAAAAAAAAATTTATAATACTTTTAGTGTCGGTCAAATGTATGGCGACACATAAAGTACAAAAGGGCCAGTTTAGGCGTCGGTTGCAAAATGACCGACGCTAAAGGTTCAGTTTTGGGCGTCGGTTGTTAATGACCGACGCTAAAGGATCAGTTTTTGGGCGTCGGTTGTTTATGACCGACGCTAAAGGTTCGATTTTAGGCGTCGATTAAATAAAAAACCGACGCTAAAGATCCAATTTTAGGCATCGGTTGTTATGACCGACGCTAAAAGTTGATTAAAGTCGTCGGTTGAGTAAAGACCGACGCTAAAGGTTCAACTTTAGGCGTCGGTTATTTCATGGCCGACGCAAAAAGTCCAACACAAATGACTTTAAGCGTCGGTTAAGATATGTTAGATATAATTGATGTGATTTAATGTCAGTGTTTAAGTGTTACAGGTAAAAGAGAGTTTAACTTGATATTGAAAGCAGTTGTAACAGAGTTTAAGTATACGCTGATTGCTGGAAGCGCAAACGCTGACAGAGGAAAGCGTAAACACTATTAGCTGAACACATGGAAGCGCAAACACTGTTAGCTTGAAGAGAACAGAGTTTGCTAAAGTCTGTCTACTGGGAGCGTCTACAAGTCAACAGAGTTTGAAGATTAATTTAATATTAATATGGAAGCGATATCTTTGAAGATTGGATAACTGTCAAAGAGATTGAGTTGACTTAGAAGACGTGTAGCAATCGTAATTGATATCAATTGTATAGCTTAATTTTAGGAGAATCAATTTACGATTGTACGTAGCTGTATATCTTATAAATACAGTGAGGTTAACCCTAGAAGGGTATCCATCGTGAACGAATATGATTCTTGTAACCTAAGCAGCTCTCTGTGATACTTTACATCACCGAGAGAGGAATTATCAATTCCAAACAGTTTTAAGAGTTAAAACGTGTGTTCTTGTTACTTATTCATACAGTACTTGATTATATATTGTGTATTCGACCTAACAAGTGGTATCAGAGACAAATCTGTTACTTTATTACAGTTAAAGATCCAAACACAATAGTAATCAATGGTAGAGATACCTCCACCAACTGAGAAAGCCCCTACTACTGTTAGTAGGTATGAAACAATTAGGGTTCCTATACTAAGGCCATTAGAGTATGCAATTTGGAAGGTGAAGATGACCATGTTTCTGGAGGCTACAGATCCAGAATATCTGGACAGAATTTATGAAGGTCCTCACAAACCTACAAAGTTATCTGCTGCTGCTGCTGGTGAGGAATCAAAAGTCATTCCAAAAGAGAAGAAAGATCTAACTGCTGAGGATCTTTCATCTATTGCAAAGGATGCGAAGGTAAGGCATTTACTTCACAGTGCTTTAGACAATGTTATGTCTAATAAAGTGATAAACTGCACAACTGCAAAGGAGATATGGGATGCACTTGAGGTTAGATGTCAAGGAACTCCTGCAATTAAGAAGAACAGAAGGAACATACTCACTCAGGAGTATGAGCATTTTGAGGCAAAATCTGATGAAACCATGACAGAAACATTTGACAGATTCTGTAAACTGCTCAATGATTTGTCATTGGTGAACAAAGAGTATGATTTAGAAGATTCAAATCTCAAGTTTCTTCTCTCTCTACCTGAAAAGTGGGATGTGAAGACAACCACTATAAGAGATAATTATGAACTTGGTGAAACAGAGATTGATGAAATTTATGGACTGCTCAAAACCCATGAATTGGAATTGGAGCAGAGAAACAAAAGATCAAGTAGAAAGTCAAAGTCTGTTGCTCTTAAGGTTGAGGAGAAACCATCAAAGAAGGAGGCATCAAGGAGAAAGGCAAAAGGGAAAGCCTTAGTCATACATTCAGAGAATGAGTCATCAAACACTGATGTTGACTCAAACACAGATGAATCATCTGATTCTGAAGATGATGAGTAGATGATGCAAATGGCTGCATTGATGGTAAAGACCTTCAAGAAGATGGGATACAAGAACTTCAAGAAGGGAAAGAGATTCTCCAGGGACTACTCAAAGTCTGACAAGAAGAATTTCAAGAAATCTGAGGGAAAGGACTTCAAATCTGGTAAGAAAGATAAGTCTGAAATTCAATGCTACAAGTGTAAGGAGATGGGTCACTATGCTCCTGAGTGCAAGAAGGGTAAAACTGAAAAGGCACTCTACACCAAAGGCAGAGATTGGGCAGACACTTCAGATTCAGATGAGGAAGTCAACTATGCTCTCATGGCTACTACTCAGACTGAAAATGATGATCTCAAGGTACCCCCAACTACCTATGCTTATAACACTGATAATATAACTGAACTGAGAATTTATCTTAAAGCATTGCATATCAGTTATAGGGATCAGACTTTAGAAAATGAGAGAATAAAGTCTGAGTGCTCTCAACTCAAAGAAAGAAATAAACTTGTTGAGGAACAGCTAGAGAACATGAATAAAATTCAGAAAGAGAGAGATGATGCAGTGTTTATTGAACAGGAGTTGCAAGGTAAGTATAAGCAACTAGAATCAGAATTGGAGAATACTAAACACATCATTAAAACTTGGACACATTCTGGTAAAGATACTCAAGAAGTGTTTCAGTCAGATACAGTAGGTCTAGGTTACTCTGAGGGAGATGAACTTAGATTTGAAAATCAGGTAAAAGTTAGACCACATCGTTCATCTGAAGGTAATGTCATGGGAACAGGTGGACCTAAGACTGAAGCACAGAAAAAGGCAGTTAAAGAGTCATATGCTAAGACTTTTGTTAAAGAGGCTAACATTGGTTTAATGACAGATAAGCAACTTAAGCATAAGCTTAAAGAAATAAAGTCTGTCAACAAACAGAGAATGCCTAAGAAAAACAGAAATGGAAAGGTAGGCATAACCTCAGGAATTAAGCCAATGCTTGCATCATTAGCTCCCAGAAAAACATGCTTTAATTGTGGTAGCACTAATCATCTTGCTAATTTCTGCAGTAAGAATAAAAACATTAATTCTTTGCCCTCTAAAACTACAGTAAAGAGTGATTATGTGAGAACAAGACCACAGACTTTATGCAAACACTGTGGAAGTACTTGGCATTCTATTTACACTTGCAGAGATTATCATGCTATTTACTATAATTACTATGAACCCAAGCCAAATTTGAAATGGGTTAAAGTAAACTCTGCAAATGTAAATTCTGAAAAATTTAGCTTAAACTCTGTTAATGTGAATTCCGCTGCAAAAGCTAACAGAATTAAGAAAGCCAAAGGATCCAAGCAAGTCTGGATCCTTAAAACTAATAATCAGTGATTGTTTGTGATTGCAGGGCACCAGGGTCAGTACCCTAGTCGTGGACAGTGGATGTTCAGGACACATGACTGGAAATAAAGCCCTGCTATCAGAGTATGAGGAGAAGGCTGGCCCAGAAGTTTCTTATGGAGATGGCAACATAGGACATACTCTGGGATATGGCAATATTAATCTTGGGAATGTCATCATCACAAATGTAGCTCTGGTTCCAGGACTCAAACATGACTTGCTATCTGTGAGTCAAATCTGTGACAGAGGATATCATGTAGATTTTCAGCCTGAATATTGTCAAGTGATCAGCAAATCTACAGGGAAAGTTGCTCTAGTTGGAAACAGACACAATAACATATATGAAATTAAATTGTCAACAAACACTGATGGCAAAGCAGTGTGTCTGTCAACAAGAATGTCCAGTGAAGAGAGTTGGAAGTGGCACAAGAAACTCTCTCATTTGAATCTGAACAATATCAATGAGCTCATAAAGAATGATCTTGCAAGAGGACTACCAAAGTCATTGTTGAATGTAGAAGGCCTGTGTGATTCTTGTCAAAAGGCCAAACAGAGAAAAGCCTCTTTCAAGAGCAAATCTGAGTCTTCAATTGTTGATCCTTATCATCTCCTACATGTTGATCTTTTTGGACCAGTAAATGTCATGTCACTTGGAAAGAAGAAATATGCTCTAGTCATTGTTGATGATTACACCAGATACACATGGGTGTATTTTCTAGCAAAGAAAGATGAAACTGCTTTAACACTGACAGAACATATAATACAACTGGAAAAAGGGTCAGAGAATCAAGTGAAGATAATCAGAAGTGACAATGGAACTGAGTTCAGGAATTCATCAATGGAAGAATTTTGCAAGAGTAAAGGGATAAAACAAGAGTTTTCTGCACCTGGTACTCCACAACAAAATGGTGTAGTGGAGAGGAAGAACAGAACCCTGATAGAAGCTGCCAGAACCATGCTAGATGAAGCAAAGTTGCCAACATATTTCTGGGCAGAAGCAGTTCAAACTGCTTGTTTTACTCAAAATGCAACACTGATCAACAAGCATGGTAAAACACCATATGAAATGGTGAAGAAGAAGAAGCCAAATCTAAAATATTTTCATATATTTGGATGCAAATGCTTTGTGTTGAAGACTCATCCTGAACAGTTGACCAAATTTGACCTAAAGGCAGATGAAGGAATTCTTGTTGGCTATCCACTGTCAACTAAAGCATTCAGAGTTTATAATCTGAGAACTAGAGTGATCATGGAATCTATTCATGTGTCATTTGATGACAAGAAAATAACTGGACTTGAAGATGTTAATGAGCATGTTCAACTGCACTTTGAAAATGAAGATTTATTAAACTCGGATGATACAGATCTGACAAACATTGTTGAGGTCAATTCTGAACCTCTACTGGTAAACACTGAAGAAACTTTTCAATCAGAAACAAGGGAAGAACCAGTTGAGGGGGAGCATGAAGAATCACATCAAAGTGATAATTCAAACACTCATAGTGACTCAATTGATAACTCTGAATCAAACTCTGTTGATTCAAACTCTGATCATTCAAATTCTGAGCAGTCACATTCAGGGGGAGCATCAGAAAGTGAAGAAAGGCACCAAGAAAATTAGGAGAGCATGGATCAAGGGGGAGGATCACATGATGACAGAAGCAATCTGCCTTCTGCAAGAAAATGGACTAAGTCACATACACCTGATTTTATTATTGGTGATCCAGATGCAAGAGTAAGAACAAGAAGTGCAACAACAAATGAATGTCTGTTTCATGCATTCTTGTCACAAACTGAGCCAAAGAAAGTAGAAGAAGCTCTTAAAGATGCTGACTGGATAACAGCAATGCAAGAAGAGCTAAATGAATTTGAGAGAAATGAAGTGTGGACCCTTGTACCAAGGCCAAAGAACAGATCTATTGTTGGTACTAAATGGGTTTTCAGAAATAAAACTGACAGTGATGGTGTGATCACAAGGAACAAAGCAAGATTGGTAGCTAAAGGCTATTCACAGCAGGAAGGAATAGATTATGATGAGACTTTTGCACCAGTTGCCAGATTGGAGGCAATAAGGATGTTTCTTGCCTATGCTTCTCACAAGAAATTCAAGGTTTTTCAAATGGATGTGAAAAGTGCTTTTCTGAATGGAAAACTTGAAGAAGAAGTATTTGTTGAACAACCACCTGGTTTTGTAGATCCAAAATATCCAGATCATGTCTACAGGTTAGACAAAGCACTCTATGGACTCAAACAGGCACCTAGAGCATGGTATGAAACACTTGCTAAATTTTTACTAGAAAGTGGGTTTCACAGAGGTACTATTGACAAAACTCTGTTTTACTTTCAATCTGGTAATGACCTGCTCTTAGTTCAGATATATGTAGATGATATCATTTTTGGATCTACTAATGATAAACTCTGTAAGAAATTTGCCAAGCTCATGCAGTCTAGATATCAAATGAGTATGATGGGAGAGTTAAGCTATTTTCTAGGCTTACAGGTAAAGCAAACAGATGATGGAATTTTCATTAATCAAGCAAAATATACCAGAAATCTTCTCAAGAAATTTGGCATGCTTGATTGTTCATCTGCAACAACTCCCATGGCAACTGCAACAAAACTGGACAAAGATACAGGGTCATCAGTGGATATGACAAGTTACAGAGGGATGATTGGTTCTCTACTCTATTTAACTGCTAGTAGACCTGATATCATGTATGCCACCTGTCTGTGTGCAAGGTTTCAGGCAGATCCAAGAGAACCACATTTAACAGCTGTGAAGAGGATTTTCAAATATCTCAAGGGCACTGTAACCTTAGGGATGTGGTACCCAAGAGAATCAGATTTTAAGCTACTTGGTTACTCTGATGCAGATTTTGCTGGCTGTAAGATTGACAGAAAAAGCACAAGTGGAAGTTGTCAATTTCTTGGTGACAGACTTGTGTCTTGGTACAGTAAGAAACAAAAATCAATATCAACATCTACAGCTGAAGCAGAGTATATTGCTGTTGGTAGTTGCTGTGCACAGATTCTATGGATGAAGAATCAATTGCTGGATTATGGGTTGAGGTATAGTAAAATACCTATTTTTTGTGATAATCAAAGTGCTATTGCAATGACAGGTAATCCAGTACAACACTCAATGACCAAGCACATCAGCATCAGGTATCACTTTATCAGAGAGCATGTAGAGGAAGGCAATATTGAGCTTCACTTTGTGCCTACAGATCAACAACTTGCAGATGTTTTCACAAAGCCTCTAAGTGAAGCAACATTTACAAGACTGGTCAATGAACTAGGGATGGTATCTGGTTTTGACTAAACATGTTGGTTAGACTCAAACTTTTCTAATAAAATGTGTTGCTCATATTTCTGTAAATTGTTAAAGTGCTATGTGAACCTTGTTAATTAAACTCTGTCAGCATGATTGTTGGTCATATACTGTTAATATGTTTGTTAAACTCTGTGAATTCTGAGTTGATTTTTGTCTGAATGAAAATACCAATGAAGAAAAATGTATGAAGCATGATTTTCAGTGAAAAATCAAGATTCTTTCTGAGTCACTGTAATCTAATCAGAAATTGCACAGTAAGTTAACACAGCATGATACTGTTTCATATTTAGAGCATCTCTTAGTTTATTTGATCCTAAACTCTGAATTTATGAATCCGGTATGCATTGCCTCTCATGAATAACTCTGATATTGATGAACTCTAAACTCTGATTAGTGACACTCTGTTTCCAAGCCAAACTTGATTCTTGATGTTTCTTTGTTTGCACTTGTGAAAATTTTAAAACTTGAGATATGTCATTGTTTAGTTTGGTGAGAAACAGTTCATGTCTGAACCCTGTGAGATTTTGAGCCGAATAAGTGATTGATACATTTTATATCAATCAGATTTTATTGTTGTGTGATGTTCATCAGTAAGTATGTTGCTCTAGAACTTGCATTAAACCATTTTGAGACTACATGATATATGTGTGCATGAAAATGATAAAGGCACTAGGATTAACCATCTTTCTTTAAACACTGTTCAAAACATCTTTGAACACTGTTCATAAACATGACCCTTAGTAAACCCCTTTGAGCCAAATTAACTGTTCATTTTTCTTGAATAGTGAAATATTAAGAGCAGTTATATTTTTCAAGCAGGTGAGTATTTCTCAAGAAAAGAAATCTTACTCAGTATATATATATGTAAATAAAATAAAAATAAAAAAAAAAAAAAAAGGAGGTATATATACTGATCATCTTGTACAAATATGTACTAACAGTTTGACTGAACATTTTGATCTGATAAATTGTTCAGTTAGAAATTCTCATTCGAAAAACATCTCATCTCATCTGTTTGATTTTACTCAATTCCAACCATGAACAAAGTCCTTTTGATTTGTGCATATATGTAATCGAAGTGGTGTAGATTTGGTGGAAATTCAAGCTTATGGTAGTATCTGCTTCTACTGATTGAATTTGAGCGAAAAAAAAAACTTCACCTAAACACTTGTGTGCTGTGAGAGTTTGTGAGGAAATCCTAGACATGTAACTCACTGAATGATGCTTTGATGTTTATCTCCTGGTCTTTTTGTCTATAATGACTGTGTGCTTACTTGGATAATCATGAACATAAACTGGAACAGGGATATTCAGATTTCTGTAATTAAGGAACTACAGAGTTTAGCATTCATCATATACTCTGTGTTTAATATGAGAGTTTGTGCATTCAGTGTTTATTGTTTTGATTTATGGATTTTATGAAATATTAGATGCTATAAAAATTGATTTGGTAAACTCTGCTACTCACACACAAAAATCACGACTGTGCATTTTTGAAAGGGTTTTTGTGATAAAGATTGAAAATTTGGCAAACACTGATTGATTGTGTTATATACTCTAAGGTATATTTTCATTAAGATAATTTGAAAATTTTGGAGTAAATGGGGTAGTTGACAACTGTTAATTAGTGTATTTAGTGGTAAAGTGTCTTGATAAACGGAACGACAGCGGTAATAATGGCTTTTACTGCGTTTGTATTAAGTGAATCGTTGCATGTGTGACACGTGTCCCACTTTCACCCACTCACTCATCATTATGTCTCACTTTCACACTTTTCAAGGGAACAGTTGCGTGTTTTCAAGTAAAAACGTTTGAGTTTAGTTTTTAATTACAACTCAAATTACTTTTTGCCACAATCACTTTCATCCACTCGTATTCACTTTACCAAAACATAGAGAACATCTTTGTTTTTCACTTTGGCATTTTAACAAACACCTTTCTTGCATATCATTTTCACAGCTGCTTTTTGCTTATTTCTTGATTCAATGGCAACAAAACCTTTCACTGTGTTTGGTCTACGTTTTGTGCCTAACAATTATGCAGCTTTACTTGAAAACGACGGGGCTCCAGAGGCGTTTCATCTAATGCAAAATTTTCTTCGAGATTCTGAGATTGGGCAAGCGCTGGTTGAACCGGCTGCTCTATCTGCTTCTCAGGTTGTTAATTTCTGGCAAAACTCAAGATATATAGAAGGAGGAGAGAATGGAACTCCGTCTATCATCTTCTCTCATGAAGAACAAGAGTTTGTGATCACTCCACAAACTGTTCGCGACGCCATGGATTTTGACACACATACTTCGTATGCTGTTGTCTTTGAGCAAAATCTGAGAGAGATGCTAACAGAGATTGGGTACATGGAATCACTTGCCAAGCTGGGCAGTGTGAGGAGGCCAAATTTGAGAAAAGAGTGGAACTTTTTCTTTGATTGTATCACCAGGACATTCCAGAAGAAGGTCACCAACTGGGATGCTATTCCAATGGACAGTCTGCAAATTGGGTATTCTCTACTCTATGGCAGTAATTTTGATTTTGGTAGATATGTTTTAATGAATTTGGGTGATAAGTTGTCAGAGTCTACTACAGTTTACTTTGCTAGATTTTGTCAACTTCTGTTCAATGCATGTGTTCCTGGGTTAATTGTTGATGAAGCTGATGAGATTCAACCTTTTCGAGTCACTAAGCGAATATTCTCTGATATGACTAACAAAGATGTTGGTAAGGACATACCTCCTTTTGTATTACCACTTGCCTTACAGAATTTTGTCAATCAGCCACAAGATTCTTCATTACCACAATCTGAACCACATCAACCACAACAACCAGAACCACAACCTATGCCTGAACCTTTAGCCACTGATCGTACAGAAAACATACCATCTCAACCTACTCAATCACCTGAGCCAACACCAACAACCACTGATCAACCCCTATCACCTCAAACACAAACTGAACCTCAAAAACAACCTGACCAAATGAATACTGAACCAACAAACCCTGTCACTACCACTCATCCACAACCACCACCTAAGTCAAAAAGGAAGAAGCATACTGCAATCAACACCAAACATTCTAAGGCTAAACAGTCATCTCCAAAGGTTGTTTATTCTAGAAGATTCAAAGAAAGGGCAAATAGACCTTCAACACCATCAGCTGCGGACAGTTCTAGTCAAGATGAAGAGCTGATTCCAGTGCCTCAAGCTAAGAGGAGAAGGCTCATTCTTACTGATTCTGATGATGGGCATGAAGTTGAAGCTCCAGAGGTGGTTTCACAGCAAACACCTACTGTTGAGGTTGTAGAGAAGGTTGCTATATTTGCAGAGGTTGAAATGCCTGCAAAGGATGATGCTCCTGTAAACACTGATTTACCTGCAGAGGATGACATGCCTGCAGAAGAGGGTCACAGAGATGGTTTTTCACCAGTGGATGATGTTCTTGATTCAGTTCTACCATTCTCTGATCCTATCTCATTTGCTGAAACTCCAATTTCTTTTAATGAGGTTACACATTCTATTGATACTGGTGTTGCTGATGGGCCTACTGTTGTTCTTGAAGACACTGAGGTTGCATCACACACTGAACTAAACTCTGATGCTCATCAAGGTTCTGAGCATGGTGAGGAGATTGATAAACAAGAGAAGGTTATTTCTTCAGAGCAGATTCAAGCTGATAAAGGAAAACAGGTTGCTCAAGAACCTGTTGTTGCTCAAGATGAAGATATTGCTTCTGTTGCTCCTACTCATGAGTCTATGAGTGATTCGATTGAAGAAAACAGTGCAGGAGCTGAAAATGAACAATTTCAAACTGATGGTCAGAAAACAGGAGACAAACCAGATTTTGCTGGACCTTCTGCTAATGAGGTTGATGATGATTATTTGAAAAAGCAAACTGCTGATTGGTACAAGTCAGATTGTATCTTTCCTCCTGGAAGAGCAGCTAATTTTCTACAGTCACATTCCTCAAAGATTTCAAATCCTGATATCTTTACTTGTCTTCAAGGCACAGTGATTCAGATCAAGACTTTGAATCACAGATTTGATGAAAATAAGAAGGCAATTGTAGATCTTCGAACAGAGGTTGCTACACATGAAGAGAAAGCTCAACTAGCTAATGCTAAGCTTTTCCAACAATTCTCCAAAGCTCAAGCAAATCTTAATGACAGACTGAGCACAGTTGAAAAGAATCAGATTTTACTGAATGAGAAGGTTGATTCCATTGCAAACTCTCTTGAGTTAATCACCTCCATTCTGATTCAAGATGGTGATGATGTCAAAAAGGGGGAGAGAATTGCTAAAACCAAGTGTAAGCAAACTCAAACTCTGTCAAAGAAAGATCATCTTGATGATGAAGGTACCAATGCTGAGAAGGGCTTAAGAAATGAAAATTCTAGACAAGGACATGGGAGGTCTACAAGGTCAAAGCCGAATTTGGTGATAGATACAAATACTCAGAGTACTTTTGGTTCAAAGCCAAAGGATATGTCATTCTCTGACAATCCACAAACAGATAAAGAATTGGCTGCAAAACTTCTTCATGAAGAGAATGCTGAAGCTACACTTGAGGATATTCAAGCTGAAGAAAAGCTGTTGCAGAAAGAGCATTTAAAAGCTCAAAAGTCCAAGAAAGTGAAGAAAGTTGTTAAAGCTTCAAAGTCTTCAAGGCCTGCAATGAAAGGAATTGAGATCAAAGAAAGATTATCTGGTATTCAAGAAGAAGAAGAAGAAGATAAAGGAAAGCTGATTAGAAAGTCTTCTATTGATGCCAAGCTGAAGTTAAAAGGAGTGATGGGTGAAGAGAGCAAGAATAAAATGATAATTACAACCTCTGTTGATACACATGTTGTACAGAAGAATGAAGACACAACCTCTGTTGCTACACAAGTTGTGACTACACCAATACTGTCTTCTCAGCTGAAATCAAAATTTGGAAAAGGTGTTCTTCATGATTCAAGTCTTGCAGCTACAGCTCCAGCTACAGCTCCAATGGATTTTACTGATGGTAGAGCTTTATCTGGTAAAATCGCATACAACAAAGGAGGCATAGGCTCACATAGAGATAAAAGACAGAATGTTGTTCCCAGAGATCCTTCTTCATTGTCTGTTCCAGGTCGTGGTGTCACTCAAGAGAGTTTAGACAGACTGGAGTCAGTACAGCTTGTTCATCAGAAAAGTTTAGGAAAGGATTTCTTGTTATACTTCATGGCTGATGGAACGGTGTTCAAGATTGCTGAGAATGATATTGATTTGAAATTCTGGGAAGAACTAGAGTATGTTCTGTACATTTTCAGAGTAAGAAATCAAAGAGCTCAATCAGTTGTAAATGTGCTCAGACAAAAGATGATACAGAATCTTGCAAATAGACATATGAAATACAGCAAGTATGTTCCAAAGTACAGAGACTGGAATGGGAATCTGATTGAAATGCAGAAGGGAACTACAAAGCTGAAGACTGATCTTGGGATTACTGTTCTAGATTTTAATGTAAAGTCTGAAGAAGTTAAGTTTATCAGATTGGGAAATGAAATGAGAAGAAACAAGATCTATGATCTCAGAGCTGCTATTTTTCAAATTGATGAGAATGATCCAGATTTAAGAGAGATCAAGGTAGCTATGGAGATTGAACTTGAAAATGCTGAGAGGAGGTTGTTGATTGATTATCTCAGAACAACTCCAGATCTTGAGGAGGTTAGGTAGACAGAATTTGTAAGTAATTCGAATTTTCTGTAAATTTTGCTAAGTCAAGTTTAAACTCTGATTATATGTTAAACACTGTGTTTTTATTTGTTAGTTTTGACATCATCAATTACTGTGAACTTGTACATTTTTCTAATGAACAAGTTGGGGGAGATTGTTAGATATAATTGATGTGATTTAATGTCAGTGTTTAAGTGTTACAGGTAAAAGAGAGTTTAACTTGATATTGAAAGCAGTTGTAACAGAGTTTAAGTATACGCTGATTGCTGGAAGCGCAAACGCTGACAGAGGAAAGCGTAAACACTGTTAGCTGAACACATGGAAGCGCAAACACTGTTAGCTTGAAGAGAACAGAGTTTGCTAAAGTCTGTCTACTGGGAGCGTCTACAAGTCAACAGAGTTTGAAGATTAATTTAATATTAATATGGAAGCGATATCTTTGAAGATTGGATAACTGTCAAAGAGATTGAGTTGACTTAGAAGACGTGTAGCAATCGTAATTGATATCAATTGTATAGCTTAATTTTAGGAGAATCAATTTACGATTGTACGTAGCTGTATATCTTATAAATACAGTTAGGTTAACCCTAGAAGGGTATCCATCGTGAACGAATATCATTCTTGTAACCTAAGCAGCTCTCTGTGATACTTTACATCACCGAGAGAGGAATTATCAATTCCAAACAGTTTTAAGAGTTAAAACGTGTGTTCTTGTTACTTATTCATACAGTACTTGATTATATATTGTGTATTCGACCTAACAAGATATCAACCGATGCTTAAAGTATGTATAGGCCACGGCTCTTTATATAACCGACGCCAAAAGTGGCGACGCTAAAAGACCTTTTTGTACTAGTGGTTGGAAATTTTCTGCAACACTATCTGTGTGGGCAGGGTGAAAAAGTGTTTAAAATTGGGATTGCAATATTTTTCCTCCAATTTCCTCTTTTATGATATATGTCGATATCTTGCTCATATCTTTGCAAGACAGATATGTCTTCGGAGTATATATTCTGAGTTACCTTGTAACTTCATCTTTTATCTTATATTTTATGACTCTGTTGATACCTTACATAACATGAGTTGTGATAAGGAGGTTGTTGATATTGGATCACCTTATAACTTCATCTTTTAAGTTATATGTTGATATTCTACTTATATTCTATATAGCAGATATTTTATGGAAAGGTTATATTGAACTACCTTATAACTTCATCTTTTATATTATACTAGAACTTTGTTCATAGTATGAATAGCAAAAGTTTGCAGAGATATTATGAAAATGATATTTGAAGTACTTCAATGGTACTATTTTTGATATATTCCGATAAGGAAATACTTTCGATAAAAAAATATTTTGACAATTCTTGTCTTATACCCGCTTTATTCTGGGTTTAAATTAAAGGTAAGAATTATGCCATACTTTCATTACCTTGCTGAGCTATCGCTCACTCTTGATATTGTTTTATATATATTATATAGCAGCAAAACAGGATGCCAAAGGGACGGCACACACCCCGTAAGGCATTTCCATAATCAGTTTCTAGCAGGGATCCCGAGAGTAGTACGAACCAGTTGAATCAGGCGGCAGCTTTTGGTATTCATCCTATGTATAGTTATGAATGGTTTGAGAGGATGGTGAGCATCAGAAGGCTAAGTTGGTAATGTAATATTATTTAGAAGTTGTATTAGTGATAGATTCAAAAGACATTTGGGTATTGTAATAAAAGTTATTTTTTTCGTAGTTATTGTATTGTGTCGTTTCTGAGACTCTAACATGTGTATGTGTGTGTGGTATATATTGCGGGGTCACAAGCAGTTGAATTGTGTACATTGCAAGTAATACAGGTAAGGCAAGGAGTAAATGGATCGTGACTACTCCAAATCCCTGACCCTGGATTTGGGGGTGTTACAGAAATGGTATCAGAGCGTTAGGTTACAGCCCTAAAAAATGATAGGAGATCGAGTCTTACAATAGCCTTAAGAATGATGACAATAACTAGAGTTCAAATCAAGTTCGTAGTCGGGTTAGAGGACATGACCCTGACTATTTGAGATGAAGCCGAGAAGGGACTTCTTCTGGGAAACCATACTTAGGACTTCATGGGTAGTTACCTCAATTCCTATGAGTTCTAGATGGATGGGATTCTAACATACCAGACCCTGAGGCCTTCGAGTAGGCATTTGATGATGCGCTCCTTGAGATGGACGGAGACTCGATAAAGGAGGATCCATAGGAAGATCTAGAGGAGGACCCCATGGTGGGTCAAGGGAAGAATCTTGTAGAGAATGTGTCGATTGATAAAGATGTGGTGTGTTACTTGAGGTCTTATAATAGGACCGGGCGAATCTTCAGAGAACAAATAAGTGACGAGACGAGAGTTTAGGATCGTTTATGATTCATCAAGAGATATGACGAAGAGAATGGAGTAGAGTCTCCAAAGCAGAAGAGGTTGAGGCAGTATAGCCAGTATCAGTGGATTGATTCGACTTGAACGAAACCTGTTACTCGTAGTCAGTTATAGTTGCTCATAAGGAAGCGGCATACATAAGAACCAAGATGTTCATATTTTCATGTACGATTAAGGGTACTTAGTTGCCTAAAATAGTGGGTAAAAAGATTGATCAATTTCCCTGATTTTGGATAGAAATTCAGCAAATTTTGGCAAGCCTTGTCTTTCTGATTATCAGAGAATGTCACCGAAGAGAGTGAAGACTAGAGCGAACCCTGTGGATTGGGTAAGATAGCCGCTACATGGGTTGGTGGACAGACCCTGATTGCTACAATTGATTGTAGAGGTAAAATGATGAAGTTGAGATTGGGCGGTAAAGGCGAAATATATTTAAAGAACCAAGATGGGCTAAGAAAGTCGGGGATCGACTTAAATGAAAAGGCTGTGATGCCCGAATGATAAGCTTATGTAGCACACATGATTGATATGAGAAGAAGAATATTTGGCCTAAAGGCAACTATAAAAGTGACTGGATTAAAGCATGTAGTTTCTAACAATGTTCTGGAGGATCGCTTACTCAACATGTGGAATTCGTCATTGCTATGGACGACACCGGTATCAAAGTCATCTTATAGAATAGAACGCTTGCTCGCGATGCTTGCGCCTAATCGAATAAGAACTCCTTGCGATTGCAAATATCGATGGTTGAACCCTTAGCGACTATTATGAGTCGGCAATGACGTAAGTATCAAACCACTTTAGGGTGTGTATGGATAAGAAAAACTTTAGAATCGAACGATTATCCGTCAGAGGAGCCGACATAGAAAGGCATCCGTGGAGACCTTGGCATACCCTCCCCATTTTCAAATTTTTTTGATTACCTCCCCAATCTGTAATCTATTTGGGCATCTTCATAGAGAAAACCTCGATAAAAGGTATACTCCTTCTTCAAATTTGTTTTATAACACTTGTTTTAAACCATATTCAGTTTCAATTATGCCAGAGGCTGTCTCGATACCTACTTTCAGGTTTTCGAAGCCCTGTCAAATGATGTTAATCCAGTTTTCACTTTTCTTCAAATAATGAATGACCCTATGGTGATACCTCACCACTTGCTTGTTGAATACCAGTATCTTTCTAGCTATCCTTTTCTTGTAAATCACACCTTGGAATCTGTTCAATTTCTATCCAAGGTGTCCATTTGAGAATTATTTGTCGAAAGACGATAATTAATAATTTGACTTTGAATTGCTTTCATACTTCTCAACTTCCACTGAGACGAACAACCCTATATTTATAGGGGCCACAAGGACTATCTGTCTTTTTGATAGAAGTCTGACGGGACGTCGTCACTTGTGAGTTGTGAAATACAATAAGGCTAATTACCTTTAGTAATGTCTAGACTGAGACACGCAACGTGAGTTCTTATGATCATATTGATCTCTCAGTAAATTCTATTATCACAAATAAGGATACCTTAAAACTCAAAACCTTTCAATCACCAGTGTGTGATGTTTTCTTTGATATGAGGGCTATCCTTTCAAAACTCCATAATTCTTGTATTTTTATTGAATCTTAAGGGGAGGCTAACCAGGTAGCCTAAGTCAAAAATCCGCTGATAAGAATTGAATTCACCACAAAGTAGATAATGACAAGAGCGGATCCCTAAGATGAATAGAATATGGGTGACATGTCAAGGAAATTAATTGTTCTATCTCTCAAGGATATTATGATAATGGAAAGTTGGTTAATCGATATATGTGGAAGGAATAGCGATGTGTCGTCAAACTCCAATGGTAAAGGTATCATATAGAAACCCCCAGAATTCCATGGAACCACTGACCCAGTGGAGACCAGAGCCTGGCTGGAATAGATGGTGTTGTGACTTGTGAGAGATTCAGTGTGTTGTTTAGAGAAATGTTTTCTGGAATATATGAAGATCCAGATGGAAATAAAAATTTCTAGAGTTAAAACAAGGAACCATGAATGTGGCAAAATATGAGGCCAAGTTTTCTCAGTTGTCAAGGTTTGTCCCGGAGTTGTAAATACAAATGTAATGAGAGCCCGTAGGTTTCAACCAGGGCTGAAACAATAGATCCAGAATCGCGTGGCGATGTTGGAATTAACAGATTAGGTTACATTAGTGCAAAAAGGCATCGATAATGGAAAGATTGGACACAAAGCTAAGGAATGTCCATCTATGGGAGCAGCTATACCAATGGCTAAGAGAGCTACCCCAAGCAGACAACCCGTTACCAGGACCTTCAAATAGCAGATACCCTCATACTTAAACTCAGTTTGGATTAACGTTTTATTTGATCCAGAGCTGCTAAGTACTTTGCATCTCCAGAATTTGCATGATGATTGTACCTTAAAGGTTGAACCTCTAAAAGATTAATTGCAAGTAAAGATGATCGATCAAGAAGTTTTCCGTGAAATTGGTGCATCCAGGTTATAACCTCGAAATATGAGGTGGACACTTTTAATAGTCTTGATTCCTTTCAAGTTGGGAGTATTTGAGATTATAATAAGGATGGATTGGTTGACGCCCAGTGGAGCCAAATTGATTATAAGGGAAAGAGAGTAATAATTAAAGGATGAAGACGGATTCAGAGACTCGTGAATCTAGTTCAGATTAAGAAATTACTACGCCAGAGATATGAAGCTTAATTAGACCTTATAGCTGACGCTTAGAAAGGAGACATCAAGTATAAAAGAAATTGTAAATGATTTTGGGAGGTTGTACAAGGTTTTAACGAGCTACCAGATATCGATTTGGATGACATAAGAATGAATACAAGTATTCAAGGTATAATGTCGCACCTCCCGTTAACCAAGTGGGAATGAAAGAATTAATGACTCAGTTATAAGAATTGCTAGATAAGAGTGTGATAAGACCCAGTGTACCCCCGTGGAAAGCCAGTGTTGTTGTGAGAAAGAAAGATGTTAGCACAAGATTGTGCATCAAACCTCGAGAGTTTAATTATTTCGACATTAGGAATAGGTACCTGTGTAGATGATTGTTTGATCAGAGGAACGTCGCTGTGTATTATGGTCCAAACTTATTTAAGCAATGAATATCACCAGTTGGAAGATGAAACCCAAGGATATACCCAAGACTGCGATTCGCACTAGGTATAGACACTATGAAATTTTAATGATGTCATTTGGATTGACTAATGCCCCCGCAACCCTATGGATTTATTGAAATGGCTTTGAGGTATCCGCGATAGTTTTCGCCCAAATTATAGTAAGACATCTTATATATGAAGGAAAAGTGCGAGATCTAACCAGATCAGTGGAGCTTGAAATATATATATATTTATGCAGAAGGAACTGAGCATACGACAGGCCAGACAACATTCCCCGCAAATAAATTCCCTGAGAGACTCGCCTTTCTTTCAGATAGAGGAGAGATGAGATAATATATACTGGACATAGGATTATGACTGTGAGATACACTACCATCCAGGGAAGGTCAATATGGTGGCCGATGCCCTTAGTCAAAATGAGGAAGAGATGGATTCCGAATGTTTGGGAATTAAAGGATGAGATTTTACACAAAGTCCAAGTTAGTCCAACAAACCAAAGAAACAAAATATCTTTCTAATAAGTGGCTAGCAACAACCCAGGACAGACAGAGAGTATACGTATCAAGCCCGCAAAGATAGAAATAGTACCGCTATTGATAAGCTAAATGGCATATTGATGAATGACAAACAAGTTTATGTTGATGTATTTCTACGCAAACAAGATAGAGAATATGAGGCTGGGGATTCGTGATGCTAAAAGTATACCCTGTGAAAAGAATTAATGAGTTTTGGAAAAGAAGGGGAAGTGGAGCCCAAGATTCATTGGGCCATTTGAGATTCTAAGACGCGTCAGGAAGTATAACGCAGATGCCGACATATGATAGAGCGCGAGCAGGTAGATGTACAACCTGATCTGTCTTATGAAGAATAACCTGTGGAAATCACGGATAGAAAAGAGCAAGTGTTAAGGGACAAGGTTGTGAAGCTAGTTAGGAATTGTGGAAAAGAAAATTAAGAAGTGGAAGAATCCACCTGGAAGTTAAAGAGAACCAAGAGGGAGGAGTACCCCCCAGCTATTCCTAAACTGATTCCGAGGACGGAATCCTTTTAAGGAGGGAAGACTGTAATAACCCAGATTTTCGGTAGAATTAAAACTTTTCTTATTATGATTAAGTGCATTAGTGAAAAATGATTTCAACGAACCGTGGTTGTGATGAATGGATATTGCTTTGGATAATGATCCCGATACATATGTGTATTTTCAGAATAGAGTAATTCAATGATTGAGGACATAGATAAGAATAATCTATCGTCCAGGAAATGAGCTAATGAACCCTGGGGGGGGATGAGAAATGAGTTTTCACTTTTTGATGTAGTACTTTTCATATGTGAATAGTAATTTGTATGGATGAATAGTGATTTTGCAAGTTAAAAAACTTTTCGCGCCACCCTATGTACGGGACATGGTATGGATGTTTCGAAGTCATATTAGGAATCCACGGAGGAAATGAGTGTATATATGTAAAGACGATCGGAATTCAGAAATTCCAATTTTAATTCTGGCGTAATATTTGACCGAGCAGTGAATTATATATCAGTATTATCAGGAAATGAGATAATAAATTTGATAAATTGAGGATTTAATATTTTGGAATTTTATAATAATTGATTTTAGAATTTAGGACAAAAACCACTGAGACAGTGAAACAAGCGTTCTAGAAACCGCTAAACTTTATAACGAGATTAAGCGATAAAGTGAATAAATTATGGAATTTGGATTGAGTTCATAACAAGATTAAATATCCTACATGATCATCAAGAGAATTATATCAAGTGAATTAAATGATTTAATAAAGGATTAAATCAAAACAATTTAGAAGTTAAGTGATTTAAATCACTTAAATCAAACAAGAAACAAAACAAATATCTACCAAGCTTATCCAAGACTCTTTGCTCAAGCCCCAAGGGATCAACAGAGCCCCACACATCTGATAATATCAAGATATTATGTCCATAAAGTGGTTTTACAAGTCAAGATGGGTGTGAAGGAAAGAAAAGATCAAGAACAACCAAGTTCTCCAAAACTGCCCACCATGAACCAAGCTCAAAGAAAAATTCATATCTCCACTTCTATCCATACTTAAATCACCGAATTTTAACCATAGCTTCTCCACTCCATGGGTAACTTTCGTTCAAAATTTCATGACCAACAAAGGAGCGTAGCCTAGTCAAATACCTCCCCCAAGTTGAAGATTCGAATCTGCCCTGTTCCTGGCAGTTTCTGCCATTGATCTTAAAACGCCCATAAGTAGAGTTTCAAGCATCCCCTGATTATGAGCTAGGACTCAAAAGAAATCTTATGAAGAGCACAAGGTGTGGTAAATATTTGAGCACCAAACTCTTACCTTTCGATTTGTTATGAATTTTACAAGATTGATGATGAATAGTAATAAATAGTATTTTAAGTAGTTTCCATGTTTTGTTCATGGCTTTTAGGCTTTGTTGAAGCTAACCAAGACCATACCAAGGTGTGACAAGATCTGCTAGTGTTCCTAGAGTGTGAAGGAAGGTAAAACCCTAACCCACCCTTTGAGTTTTTATGAGTTTTTGATGTGGTTTTAGTGTTATGTAGAGATAAGTGCGTATTAAGGAGTTTTATGGTTGTTTGGTTGTATAAATTGTGTAAAATAAAGGGGTATTGTATTTGAGAATGACTACTGACCTTAGAGGTGTATTATGGTTGTTTGTTGATGTTGGAGATGTATGGTATCCCGGTGTGGCTTGGTCATGTTGTGACAAAAATTGAAACGTCCGAGTTATAGCCGTCGTAATGGTGAAATTTCGTTAACCCTTAAAAGCAGTTAATGTCTGAGATCATAATGTCATTTTTAGCATCACCACTGCCTAATGTTACAACGATATGATTGTCTAGTTTGTTTTTCCGAAAGAATCGAGTTAAAAGAGTTTACGGTTTAAGAGTTATGCTAGTTTTAGTGAAAGTGGTTCAAAGGATTTTATCGCAGAAATGTAACTACTTTGATGCTGAGTTCGAGACCCTAAATAGTCGAATTAGAATCTGAAATTTGGTGATACAATGTTGAAGGCAGTTGGCAAGGTGCGTGTGAAGGTTTCAAGTTAAAAAGATTATTTTCTGATTTTATAAAAATGCTTAAGCCAAGGTTGCGCAATAGAAAACCCCTAGGAACGTGACTTGGAAATCAACTTTATAAGTGATTAAGTATAACTTGAATTCGAGGACCGGTTTCGAACCAAACTTATGACTTAAGTATCTGTCGACTAACATGGACTTAGTATGAGCCTAAAGCGAGCTAGTAATGCCTTGGTTGTGTTTCGCTTGTGTCTTTAAGCGTTGATTTATAAGTGGATTATTCAGGGGATTAATCGTACGTTTTCTTTGACTTTGTCTAGATTGTTCGACATCGTCGCGAACCCCTAACACTTCTCGAGCATCAGGCAAGTTTTCTAAACTTTTACTTTTAAAGTATTGATTATAATACTGCTTTTGCCATGTATAAAGTTGTACAGTTTTGCGATATATCTTATTTCTTGTTGAAATAGAATTTGACCTTTGGGTTATATATGATCTTCTGAGTTAAGTATATATAAACCGGTATACCTTGTAGCTCTAGAGATAAGAGCATATTCAACATTTTCGACTCTAAACCAGGAGTTGGTATTTTGAGATATAGAGATAGTCGTGGAAACCCGGAGGGATTCCAGCGGCAGATTATTAGTTATTTTGAGGAATGTTATTTATAAACATTAATTATATTTCCATAAAGTATTAATTATTTGGAAATCATTCGAGGATTGTTATTTGAATATGATATCATTCAAGGAATTGTATTTGCTTACTATATCTTTCGAGGAATGTTATTTGAGTATTATCTCAGTCGAGAAATACTATATGAATATTATTTCTGTTATATATGTTGGTGGAAGGCATAACTGTTTTCGAAAGTATATTGTGATACTTGTTTTACGAATTAATATTGGCTTCTAAGCTAGATAGGTGACATATTGCCTATAAGCCGGATATTGCTAAAACCCTTGGTGAAGGGCATATGAATCTCATTCTTCAAATATAGACCGGGAGTCAGTATTTCTGAATATGTTTCAATTATTTTCTGAGGAAAATATTTAAGTAAAGATTTTCCATTAATTCTTTATTGAATATTATTTTGAATATTCATTTGGGCTTATTTATTTAATGAATATTTTTCTAAATATTCATTTGTGAGTCATTTATTTAATAAATATTACCTTGAATATTCATTTAAGGTCTAATTTATTTATTGGATATTATTTTGAATATTTATTCGAAAAATTATTTATTTAATGAATATTTTTTATATATTCATTCGAGGGTTAACTATGAGCAATATTTTATATTAAGATTATTATTTAAATACTTATGATTTAGTAAATATTCTTTGAATATTTATTTGATACTTTTAAACTAAGTTTTCAAAATGATTATTTTATTCAAAAATTATCTTGATCTTCAAATATTATGTAAATTATTTCTGAGTCTTATTAGTATTAATTTTATCAAGGAAGGTTCTCAAAACTCTATTTTTCTGTTAGAAATGATTGATGAGAACAGTGTTTGGAAGCTATAGTGACAATACAGAGTTTAGCTGGAAGCAGTCAGAGTTTAGTTAAACACTGACTGGAAGCGCAACAGAGATTGTTAAACTCTGTAGCGGTAATGTCTGAAGAGTCAACAGTGTTTGAAGATTGATACAAGATAAATTTGGAAGCAATATCTTTGAAGATTGGAAAGCTGTCAAAGAGATTGAGTTGACTTGGAAGACTAGAGCAATCGTGATTGATATCAATTGTATAACTTAATTATAGGAGAATCAATTACTGATTGTACGAAGCTGTATGTTTTATAAATACAGTTAGGTTAACCCTAGAAGGGTATCGAACATTGAGAAATTCATTGATTGTAACCTAAGCAGCTCTCTGTGATATTTTACATCACTGAGAGATGAATTGTTAATTCCAAACAGTTTTTAAGTATTAAACAGTGTGTTCTTGTTAAGTTACTCATACAGTATTTGATTACCTATTGTGTTTTCGACCTAACAAGTGGTATCAGGGCCAATCTGTTACTTTATTACAGTTAAAGATCCAAACACAATAGTAATCAATGGCAGAGATACCTCCACCATCTGAGAAAGCTCCTACTACTGTTAGTAGGTATGAAACAATTAGGGTTCCTATACTTAGGCCATTAGAATATGCAATTTGGAAAGTAAAGATGACCATGTTTCTGGAGGCTACAGATCCAGAATATCTTGATAGAATATATGAAGGTCCTCACAAACCTACAAAGTTATCTGCTGCTGCTGCTGGTGAGGAATCAAAGGTCATTCCAAAAGAAAAGAAAGATCTAACTGCTGAAGATCTTTCATCTATTGCAAAGGATGCAAAAGTAAGACATTTACTTCAAAGTGCTTTAGACAATGTTATGTCTAATAAAGTGATTAATTGCACAACTGCAAAGGAAATATGGGATGCACTTGAGGTTAGGTGTCAAGGAACTCCTGCAATCAAGAAAAACAGAAGAAACATACTCACTCAGGAGTATGAGCATTTTGAGGCAAAGTCTGAAGAAACCATGACAGAAACATTTGACAGATTCTGTAAACTGCTCAATGATTTGTCATTGGTTAACAAAGAGTATGATTTAGAAGACTCAAATCTCAAGTTTCTTCTTTCTCTACCTGAAAAGTGGGATGTGCAAACAACCACCATAAGAGATAACTATGAACTTGGTGAAACAGAGATTGATGAAATTTATGGACTGCTCAAAACTCATGAATTGGAATTGGAGCAGAGAAACAAAAGATCAAGTAGAAAGTCAAAGTCTGTTGCTCTTAAGGTTGAGGAGAAACCATCAAAGAAGGAAGCATCAAGAAGTAAGGCAAAAGGAAAAGCTTTAGTCATACACTCAGAGAATGAGTCATCAAACACTGATGTTGACTCAAACACAGATGGAACATCTGATTCTGAAGATGATGAAGAGATGATGCAAATGGCTGCATTGATGGTAAAGACCTTCAAGAAGATGGGATTCAAGAATTTCAAGAAGGGAAAGAGATTCTCCAAGGACTACTCTAAGTCTGACAAGAAGAGTTTCAAGAAATCTGAGGGAAAGGACTTCAAATCTGGTAAGAAAGATAAGTCTGAGATTCAATGCTACAAGTGTAAGGAGATGGGTCACTATGCTCCTGAGTGCAAGAAGGGTAAAACTGAAAAGGCACTCTACACCAAAGGCAGAGATTGGGCAGACACTTCAGATTCAGATGAGGAAGTGAACTATGCACTCATGGCTACTACTCAGAATGAAGAAGATGATCTAAAGGTACCCCCAACTACCTATGCTTATAATACTGATAATATAACTGAATTGAGAATTTATCTTAAAGCATTACATATCAGTTATAGGGATCAGACTTTAGAAAATGAGAGGATAAAAAATGAGTGCTCTCAACTCAAAGAGAGAAACAAACTTGTTGAGGAACAGCTTGAGAACATGAATAAAGTTCAGAAAGAAAGAGATGATGCAGTGTTTATTGAACAGGAGTTGCTAGGTAAGTATAAGCAACTAGAATCTGAATTGGAGGATGCTAAACACATTATTAAAACTTGGGCACACTCTGGTAAAGACACTCAAGAAGTGTTTCAGTCAGATATAGTAGGTCTAGGTTACTCTGAAGGAGATGAACTTAGATTTGAAAATTTAGTAAAAGTTAGACCACATCGTTCATCTGAAGGTAATGTTATGGGAACAGGTGGACCTAAGACTGAAGCTGAGAAAAAGGCTGTTAAAGAATCATATGCTAAGACTTTCGTTAAAGAGGCTAACATTGGTTTAATGACAGATAAACAACTCAAGCATAAGCTTAAAGAGATAAAATCTGTCAACAAACAAAAAATGCCTAGGAAAAACAAAAATGGAAAGGTAGGCATAACATCAGGAATTAAGCCAATGCTTGCTTCATTAGCTCCTAGAAAAACATGCTTTAATTGTGGTAGCACTAATCATCTTGCTAGTTTCTGCAGTAAGAATAAGAACATTAATTCTTTGCCCTCTAAAACTGCAGTTAAAAATGATTATGTGAGAACTAGACCACAGACTTTATGTAAACACTGTGGAAGTACATGGCATTCTATTTACACTTGCAAAGATTATCATGCTATTTACTATAATTACTATGAACCCAAACCAAATTTGAAATGGGTTAAAGTAAACTCTGCAAATGTAAACTCTGAAAAAGTTAGCTTAAACTCTGATAATGTGAATTCCGCTGCAAAAGCTAACAGAATTAAGAAAGCCAAAGGATCCAAGCAAGTCTGGATCCTTAAAACTAATAATCAGTGATTGTTTATGATTGCAGGGCAACAGGGTTAGTACCCTAGTCGTGGACAGTGGATGTTCAGGACACATGACAGGAAATAAAGCCCTGCTATCAGAGTATGAGGAGAAAGCTGGCCCAAAAGTTTCCTATGGAGATGGCAACATAGGACATACTCTGGGATATGGCAATATTAATCTTGGGAATGTCATCATCACAAATGTAGCTCTGGTTCCAGGACTCAAGCATGATCTGCTATCTGTGAGTCAAATCTGTGACAGAGGATATCATGTGGATTTTCAGCCTGAATATTGTCAAGTTATCAGCAAATCTACAAGGAAAGTTGCTCTAGTTGGAAACAGACACAATAACATCTATGAAATTAAATTGTCAACAAACACTGATGGCAAAGCAGTGTGTCTGTCAACAAGAATGTCCAGTGAAGAGAGTTGGAAGTGGCACAAGAAACTCTCTCATTTAAATCTGAACAACATCAATGAGCTAATAAAGAATAATCTTGTAAGAGGTCTACCAAGGTCTTTGTTGAATGTAGAAGGCCTGTGTGATTCTTGTCAAAAGGCCAAACAGAGAAAAGCCTCTTTCAAAAGCAAATCTGAGTCTTCAATTGTTGATCCTTATCATCTCCTACATGTTGATCTTTTTGGACCAGTGAATGTCATGTGTCTTGGAAAGAAGAAATATGCTCTAGTCATTGTTGATGAATATACCAGATACACATGGGTATATTTTCTTGCAAAGAAGGATGAAACTGCATTAACACTGACAGAACATATATTACAACTGGACAAAGGGTCAGAAAATCAAGTGAAGATAATCAGAAGTGACAATGGAACTGAATTCAGGAATTCATCAATGGAAGAATTTTGCAAGAGTAAAGGAATCAAACAAGAGTTTTCAGCACCTGGCACTCCGCAACAAAATGGTGTAGTGGAGAGGAAGAACAGAACCTTGATAGAAGCTGCCAGAACCATGCTAGATGAAGCAAAATTGCCAACATACTTCTGGGCAGAAGCAGTTCAAACTGCTTATTTTACTCAAAATGCAACACTGATCAACAAGCATGGTAAAACACCATATGAAATGGTGAAGAAGAAAAAGCCAAATCTAAAATATTTTCATATTTTTGGATGCAAGTGCTTTGTGTTGAAGACTCATCCTGAACAGTTGACCAAATTTGACCTAAAGGCAGATGAAGGAATTTTTGTTGGCTATCCACTGTCAACTAAGGCATTCAGAGTTTATAATCTGAGAACTAGAGTGATCATGGAATCAATTCATGTGTCATTTGATGACAAGAAAATAACTGGAATTGAAGATGTCAATGAACATGATCTACTCCACTTTGAAAATGAAGATTTATTCTCTGAAAAAGTAAACTCTGATCAGACTGATCTGACAAACTCTGTTGATCTAAACTCTGAACCTCTACTGGTAAATACTGAAGAAACTCTTCAATCAGAAACAAGGGAAGAACCAGTTGAGGGGGAGCATGAAGAATCACATCAAAGTGATAATTCAAACACTGAAAGTGACTCAGTTGATAATTCTGAATCAAACTCTTTCGATAATTCTGAGCAGTCACATTCAGGGGGAGCATCTGAAAATGAAGAGAGGCACCAAGGAAATCAGGAGAGCATGGATCAAGGGGGAGGATCACATGATGACAGAAGCAATTTGCCTTCTGCAAGAAAATGGACTAAGTCACATACACCTGATTTAATTATTGGTGATCCAGATGCAAAAGTAAGGACAAGAAGTGCAACAACAAATGAATGTCTGTTTCATGCATTCTTGTCACAATCTGAGCCAAAAAAAGTGGAAGAAGCTCTTAAAGATGCTGACTGGATAACAGCAATGCAAGAAGAGCTAAATGAATTTGAAAGAAATGAAGTGTGGACCCTTGTACCAAGGCCTAAGAACAGATCCATTGTTGGTACTAAATGGGTTTTCAGAAATAAAACTGACAGTGAGGGTGTTATCACAAGAAACAAAGCAAGACTGGTTGCAAAAGGCTATTCACAACAGGAAGGAATAGACTATGATGAAACATTTGCTCCAGTTGCTAGATTGGAGGCAATCAGAATCTTTCTAGCATATGCCTCTCATAAGAAATTCAAAGTGTTTCAGATGGATGTAAAAAGTGCATTTTTAAATGGAAAACTTGAAGAAGAAGTGTTTGTGGAACAACCACCAGGTTTTGTAGATCCAAAATATCCAGACTATGTCTACAGGTTAGACAAGGCACTCTATGGACTTAAGCAGGCACCAAGGGCATGGTATGAAACTCTTGCCAAATTTTTACTAGAAAGTGGGTTTCACAGAGGTACAATTGACAAAACTCTGTTTTACTTTCAATCTGGTAGTGACTTGCTCTTAGTTCAGATATATGTAGATGACATTATTTTTGGATCTACTAATGATAAACTCTGTAAGAAGTTTGCCAAACTCATGCAGTCAAGATATCAAATGAGTATGATGGGAGAGCTTAGTTATTTTCTAGGCCTACAGGTGAAGCAAACAGATGATGGAATTTTTATAAATCAAGCAAAATATACCAGAAATCTTCTCAAGAAATTTGGTATGCTTGACTGTTCATCTGCAACAACTCCCATGGCAACTGCAACAAAGTTGGACAAGGATGCAGGGTCATCAGTAGATATGACATGTTACAGAGGAATGATTGGTTCTCTACTCTATTTAACAGCTAGTAGACCTGATATCATGTATGCCACTTGTTTGTGTGCAAGGTTCCAGGCAGATCCAAGAGAACCACATTTAACAGCAGTAAAGAGGATTTTTAAGTACCTCAAGGGCATTATAACTTTGGGGCTGTGGTATCCAAGAGAATCAGAGTTTAAACTACTTGGTTATTCAGATGCAGACTTTGCAGGCTGTAAGATAGACAGAAAAAGCACCAGTGGAAGTTGTCAATTTCTGGGTGACAGACTTGTTTCCTGGTACAGCAAGAAACAGAAGTCAATATCTACATCTACAGCTGAAGCAGAGTATATTGCTGCTGGTAGCTGCTGTGCACAGATTTTATGGATGAAGAATCAACTGCTGGATTATGGATTAAGGTATACCAAGATACCTATTTACTGTGATAATCAAAGTGCTATTGCAATGACAGGTAATCCAGTACAACATTCAATGACAAAGCACATCAGCATAAGGTATCACTTCATCAGAGAGCATGTAGAGGAAGGCAACATTGAGCTTCACTTTGTGTCTACAGAACAACAACTTGCAGATATCTTCACCAAGCCATTGAGTGAAGCTACATTTACAAGACTGGTCAATGAACTAGGAATGGTCTCTAGTTTTGACTAGAGATGTTGGTTAGACTCAAAAACTTATTGCTCATGATATGCAAATTGTTTAAGTGCTATGTGAACCTTAATATTAAACTCTGTTATGCATGCTTATGTTTAAACCTTGTTAAACTCTGTCAGCATGTCTGTCTGTTAAACACTGTTATCATGTTGGATACACTCAGTGAATTCAGAATTGATTATTGTCTGAATGAAAACACCAATGAAGAAAAATGTATGAAGCATGATTCTCAGTAATTAAATCATGATTCTTTCTGAGTCACTGTAATCTAATCAGATTTTGTGCAGTAAATCAACACAGCATGATACTGTTTCATATTTATAGCATCTCTTAGTTTATTCAGTCCTAAACTCTGAGTTTATGAATATTGTGTGCATTGCCTCTCATAAATAATTTTGGTTATTGATGAACTCTAAACTCTGATTAGTGACATTCTGTTCCCAAAGGTATGGTTCCTGATAATTCCTTGTTTGTACTTGTGAAAACCATAAAACTTGAGATGTGTCATTGATTAGTTTGGTGAGTTCAGATTCATGTCTACACCCTGTGAGAGTTTGAGCCAAATCAGTGATTGATACATTTTCTATCAATCAGTATTTATTGTTGTGTGATATTCATCAGGAAGTATGTTTCTCTAGTACTTGTATTAAATCACTTTGAGACTACATGATATGTGTGTGCATGAAAATGATAAAGGCAATAGGATTTACCATTCCTTCAAACACTGTTCAAAATTCTTTTGAACACTGTTCAAACACTGTATAAACACTGTTCATAAATACCACCCTTAGTAAACCCCTTTGAGCCTAATTAACTGCTCAATTTCTTAAACTCTGAAGTATTCAGAGCAGTTATATTTTTTTTTTTTTTTAAAAAAAAATCAAGCAGGTGTGTGTTTCTAAAGAAAAGAAAAGCTTACTCAGTATATATGCTAAATAAATTAAAAAAAAATAAAAATAAAAAATAAAAAATAAAAAAGCATATATACTGACCTTGTACAAATATGTACTAACAGTGTGACTGAACACTTTGCTCTATTAAAATGTTCAGTTTGAAATTCACTCATGAATAAAACATCTCTATTCATCTGTTTGATCTTACTCCATTACAACCCTGAATAAAGTCCTTTTGATTTGTGCATACATGTACTCAAAGTAGTGTAGATTTGGTGGACATTCAAGCATATGGTAGATTCTGTTATTTCTGATTGAATGTGAGTGTAAACACTTCACCTAAACACTTGTGTGCTTCGAGAGTTTGTGAGATTATCAAATTCATGACTGTTATTCACTGAATGATGCTCTGATTTCTATCTCTTGATCTTTTGTCTTCAAAGACTGTGTGCTTACTTGGATAATCATGGAACATCAAAGGGAATGGAAGTTTTCAGATTTCTGTATTACAGTAACTACAGAGTTTAGCATTCATCAAACAATCAGTGTTTAATATGAGAGTTTGTGCATTCAGTGTTTATTGATTTTTGTTATGGATTTTATGAAATATTAGATGCTCTAAAAATTGATTTTAGTAAACTCTGCTTCACACACACTCATATTCACAACTGTGCAATTTTTGAAAGGGTTGTTAGTGATAAAGTTGGAAAATTGATAAACACTGTTGAGTTGTGTTAAGTACTCTAAGGTAAAGTTTCATTGAGATGATTTGACTATTTTGGAGTAATTGGGGTAGTTGACAACTGTTAATTAGTGTAAATATGTCAAAGTGTCGTGATTATAGGAATGACAGCGGTAATTATTAAGTGATCCATTGGTTGTTTGACACGTGTCCCATGATAGTGTCCCACTTACACATTACTCTACAATCAGTTGCGCGCTTTCATTAAATAAACGATTGAGTTTTAGTTTTACTCTAATCATTTTTGTTCTCTCACTTCACATCTATTCATATTCACCCACTCACAGTTACTTGCATACTCATTCACTTTCAAAATTCTCACTCATTCTCCTTCACATTTTGGTAAACACTTACCATACATCTTTTCTCTGAATATCTTCGTATCATATCTTACTAATGGCAACCAAAGCGTTTGATGCAGCAGGATTAGTTTTTCTTCCTAGCAACTATGCAGCACCACTGGAGAATGCAAATGCTCCAGAGGCGTTTCATTTGTTTCAAAATTTCTTGAAAGACTCTGAAATAGGGAAGGCGTTAACTGCACGACCAATACTCTCTACTTCACAAATTGCTACTTTCTGGACAAACTCTGTGTATGATGATGGAGAAGAGTCTGGCACTCCAACAATCACTTTCACTCATGCTGAATCAGAGTATATCATTACTCCAACTACGGTTAGGGATGCTCTGGATTTTGAGACTCACACTTCTTACAGTGTTGTTGGTCATGATCGCTTGAGGACAATGTTGCAGCAAATTGGATTTGCAGGCAACTTGAATAAGCTAGGGTCTCTGAGAAGGCCGCTTTTGAGAAAGGAATGGAGTTTCTTTTTCGATTGCATTACAAGAGCTTTTGGAAAGAAGACAACAAATTGGGATGCACTTCCTCTTGACACTCTCCAAATTGGTCATGCTCTACTATATGGAGGTAATTTCGATTTTGGTAGACTAGTGCTAATGAATTTGGGAGAACGTTTGTCTGAGCCTACTTCTGTTTATTTTGCTCGTTTTTGTCAAATGCTATTCACTGCTTGTGTGCCTAATATTACAATTGATGAAGCTGATGTGATTCAGCCTTTTCAAGTTGCTAAAAGGATGTTTTCTGATTTGACAAATAAAGATGTTACTAAACAGCAAATACCTGATATGTTTATGCCACTAGCCTTACAAAACTATGTAAACCAACCTCAAGATTCTCAATCACCACAACACATGCCTGAACCATTAGACACCATATATTCTGAACCAACACCCACAACACCTACAACACCCACAACACCCACAACCACTGTACCTACTACATCTCATCAACCACAACCAGAACACATAAACTCTCCAACAATAAACTCTCCACCACTAAACTCTGAAACCTTAAACTCTGAGCCAGCACCTACTGAAAAACCCAAATCCAAACCAAAAAGAAAAATACACACCGCCCAAAACACTAAACACTCAAAGGCTAAACAGACATTACCTGGAGCTGTTTATTCTAGAAGAAAGAAACAAAAGGCAAACAGACCTTCACTTTCACCACCTAAGGAGAGCTCTAGTGAAGAAGAAGAAGAGGAGATTGTAGTGCCTCAAGTCAAGAAGAGAAGATTAATTCTTTCAGAATCTGAAGATGAGCATGTATTTGAAGCTCCAGAGGTGGTTTCACTGCAAACACCTACTGTTGAGATTGCAGAGAATGTTGCTATACCTGCAGAGGTTGAAATACCTGCAGAGGATGCTGTCAATGTTAAAGTACCTACAGAGGATAACATGCCTGTAGAAGAGGATCACAGAGATGATTTTTCACCAGTGAATGATGTTCTTGAATCATTTCAACCAATCCTTGATCCTATCTCACCTGTTGTTCATACTGAAGCTCCTGGTGTAGCTGATGAGCCTGCAGTTAATTTACCTGAAGCTGCAGCATCACATACAGAACTGATATCTAATGCTTCTCCAATTCCAGATAAAGGTGATGAGGTTGATCAGGCAACTAAGATAATTTTTGAATCTATGACTGTTGAAGCTACACATACAAACTCTGTTGCAGAGCCTGTGCAACATGAGGAGACTATTGACAAGATTGCAGAAGTTGTTATGGAAACTGTGGCTGATACAGCTCAGCACAGTGGTTCTTTAAAAGATGCTCAAGCTAATGATGCAAGTGCTGAAGATGAATCTGAAAACAGTGCAAACTCTGATTCTTTTCTGAGTGCACCAGCACAGACTGAAAATAAACATAAACCTTTTGATCAGCCTTGTCCATCTCATGCAATTGAAGAAGAGCACCTTGCTAAATCTGCTGCTAATTGGTATAAACAAGACTGTATTTTTCCAAAAGGGAGAGCAGCTGATTTTGTTAAGCAGACTGCTAGTCAAATTTCAAATCCAGAGATTTTATCCTGTTTAAAGGCAACTGTGGTACAAGTCAAAACTCTGGATGGAAATTTTGCTGACACAAAACAAGAAATTGCTTCTTTGAAGACTGAGATACAGTCAAGATAAATGAAGATGGAAAGAGAGTCCAAAATCAAAGCTGCACAGCTGTCTAAAGTTCAAGATACTCTCTTTGCCAGGCTAGGAAAGGTTGAAGAGAATCAAGCTGCTTTGTTTTCTAAGGTTGATTCCATTGCTAACTCTTTGGAGCTCATTACATCTATACTCATTCCTGATGATGTCAAAAAGGGGGAGAGAGTTGCTAAGTCTAAATGCAAAGTTTCTCAAACTCTGATTCAAAAGGATGATGCTGGAGATGGAGGGGCAAGTGATAAGAAGAAGGGTTTAAACTCTGAAACACTAACTCTGAGATCTGGCAAATCTCTTAAGTCACAGTCTGTTGGAATAAACACTGAAACTCAAGGTACTTCAAAAACCAAGAGTTTGGAATTAATATCAAATCCAAAGACTGATGAGGAGTTAGCTGTTAAGCTTTTCATGGAAGAGAATGCAGAAGGAGTTACTATAGAAGATGCTAAAGCTGAAGAGAAGAGTCTGCAAGAAAAGCATTTGAAGACTTTAAAGTCTGATAAATTGAAGAAGAATGTGAAAGCTGTTAAAGCTGCAAAGCCTGTTCTTAAAGGCATTCAAATCAAAGAACCAGTTGGTACAAATCAAAGAATGCAAGTGTTCAGAAAACCAACAGATGAAGAAGCTAAGCAAAAGCTGAAAAGTATTGTTACAACCTCTGTTGATACACATGTTGTACAGAAGAATAAAGACACAACCTTTGTTACTCCACAAGTTGTGACCACACCATTATTGTCTTCTCAGTTGAAATCAACATTTGGAAAAAGTGTTCTTCATGATTCAAGGCTAGAAGCTACAGTTCCAATGGATTTCACTGATGGTAGAGCCTTATCTGGTAAAATCGGATATAACAAAGGAGGCATAGGCTCACACAGAGACACAAGACAATATGTTGGTCCCAGAGATCCTTCTTCACTGTCTGTTCCAGGTCGTGGTGTTACTCAAGAGAGTTTAGACAGACTTGAGTCAGTACAGCTTGTTAATTAGAAGAGTTTAGAGAAGGATTTTCTGCTATATTTCATGACTGATGGAACAGTGTTTAAAGTTGATGAGAAGGATATTGAATTAAAATACTGGGAAGAACTTGAATATGTCCTGTATATTTTCAGAGTGAGAAATCAAAGAGCTCAGTCAGTTGCAAATGTGCTCAGACAAAGGATGATTCAAAACCTTGCAAGAAGACAAATGAAATTCAACAGTAAGTATGTTCCTAAATACAGAGATTGGAATGGCAATCTGATAGAAATGGAGAAGGGAACTACAAAGCTGAAGACAGATCTTGGAATCACTGTTCTGGATTTTAATGTGAAGTCTGAGGAAGTGAAATATATCAGGCTTTGAAATGAAATGAGAAGAAACAAAATCTACGATCTTAGAGCTGCTATCTATCAGACTGATGAGAATGATCCTCAGTTGAGAGAAATCAAGGAAGCTATGCAGATAGAGCTTGAAAATGCTGAAAGAAGGTTGCTTATAGACTATCTCAGAACAATGCCAGATCTTCAAGAGATTAGAATTTGAAGTCTGTAAGAATTTTCTTATCTTCTGTAGAAATTGTTAAGTAATAGCTTAAACTCTGTTTGTATGTTAGACACTGTAAAACTTTGTATTTGTTTTGACATCATCATTTACTGTAAACTTGTACATTCTTGCTAATGGACAAGTTGGGGGAGATTGTTAGAAATGATTGATGAGAACAGTGTTTGGAAGCTATAGTGACAATACAGAGTTTAGCTGGAAGCAGTCAGAGTTTAGTTAAACACTGACTGGAAGCGCAACAGAGATTGTTAAACTCTGTAACGGTAATGTCTGAAGAGTCAACAGTGTTTGAAGATTGATACAAGATAAATTTGGAAGCAATATCTTTGAAGATTGGAAAGCTGTCAAAGAGATTGAGTTGACTTGGAAGACTAGAGCAATCGTGATTGATATCAATTGTATAGCTTAATTATAGGAGAATCAATTACTGATTGTACGAAGCTGTATGTTTTATAAATATAGTTAGGTTAACCCTAGAAGGGTATCGAACATTGAGAAATTCATTGATTGTAACCTAAGCAGCTCTCTGTGATATTTTACATCACTGAGAGAGGAATTGTTAATTCCAAACAGTTTTTAAGTATTAAACAGTGTGTTCTTGTTAAGTTACTCATACAGTATTTGATTACCTATTGTGTATTCGACCTAACATTTTCTTTCGAATCTATCTTCCAAATTAGAAGGAAACCTTACTTGAGAGCTGTTATTTATTTTGTGTGACTGCTCGGTCATAAATCTTTTAAAACTATTCTTTTCACTCGCATCTTGATTCCTAAACATCAAAATGAGTCTTTTTCTTACTTCCTCAACACTCGAGGGGTAAAATTCATGGAACAAGTTTATATCCATTAACAAGCAACAGGTTGGGAAATATTGGTGAATTTTCCTTTCTAACTAGATACGACTACTTTGTGGAGTCCTATATATCAACAATTATTATACTTGGGGAAAGGGGGACGAACTTTACGTTTCAGAGTCATGGATGTTATTCGAACTAGGAGACGCGTAAGTGGCCGAGTGGTGCCAGCTAGCAATGGCCCAACCGTTGGCCGAGGAGTTCCAGAGGGCGGTTGACAAGTAAATCCGTCAGGGCTACCGTCTACATGTAGAGAACGACTGATGAGATGCATAACATACGACTGATCATCGTAAATGTTAGGGCATCCGGCGCGGCAATGCTCCCGTATTAGTTCATCTTTCAAAGTTGGAAATTTTCTGCAACACTATCTGTGTGGGTAGGGTGAAAAAGTGTTTGAAATTGGGATTACAATAATTTTCCTCCAATTTCCTCTTTTATGATATATGTTGATATCTTACTCATATCTTTGCAAGACAGATATGTCTTCGGAGTATATATTCTGAGTTATCTTGTAACTTCATCTTTTATCTTATATTTTATGACTCTGTTGATACCTTACATAACATGAGTTGTGATAAGAAGGTTGTTGATATTGGATCACCTTATAACTTCATCTTTTAAGTTATATGTTGATATTCTTCTTATATTCTATATAGCAGATATTTTACGGAAAGGTTATATTGAACTACCTTATAACTTCATCTTTTATACTGTACTAGAACTTTGTTCATAGTATGAATAGCAAAAGTTTGCAGAGATATTATGAAAATGATATTTGAAGTACTTCAATGGTACTATTTTTAATATATTCCGATAAGGAAATACTTTCGATAAAAAGATATTTTGACAATTTTTGTCTTATACCCGCTTTATTCTGGGTTTAAATTAAAGGTAGAATTATTCCATACTTTCATTACCTTGCTGAGCTATCGCTCACTCTTGCTATTTTTTTTATATATATTATATAGCAGCAAAACAGGATGCCAAAGGGACGGCACACACCCCGTAAGGCATTTCCATAATCAGTTTCTAGCAGGGATCCCGAGAGTAGTACGAACCAGTTGAATCAGGCGGCAGCTTTTGGTATTCATCCTATGTATAGTTATGAATGGTTTTAGAGGATGGTGAGTATCAGAAGGCTAAGTTGGTAATGTAATATTATTTAGAAGTTGTATTAGTGATAGATTCAAAAGACATTTGGGTATTGTAATAAAAGTTATTTATTCCGTAGTTATTGTATTGTGTCGTTTCTGAGACTCTAACATGTGTATGTGTGTGTGGTATATATTGCGGGGTCACAAGCAGTTGAATTGTGTACATTGCAAGTAATACAGGTAAGGCAAGGAGTAAATGGATCGTGACTACTCCAAATCCCTGACCCTGGATTTGGGGGTGTTACAAAAAACTTAATCAACTAAAGAAGTGAGATTGTATTCTTATAGAACATGAATACAACTCACTTACTACAAATAAGGTTACAGGATAAATTACTTTCTTGTATGTCTATCCTTTTTGAGTAAGCATCCAAATGGCTACAGATTTGACTTTGCAAAGTTCTGTTCAGATCCACTTCTTTAGCTCTTCGTCTCTTCTATTTCTCTCCAAGCTTCCTTGTAGGCTTTCCAGAGCACATTACAGATTGTGGTCCATAAAGTGCATTGGCTTGTTGCAGGTTTCTGACTTGTACAATTTCTTCAGTATTTTGTCTCCAAGAGTGTATTCGAGAAATGGCTAAGTTATTGATTCGAGAACTAGGATTAGATAACTCTGAGTTTTCGAATACTGTATGATTGACATATCGAATCACTTCTCGAATAACACTTTTCTCCAAGGTTCCTTGAGTTGTCGAATAGAACACTTGACTTGTCGAATCCTTGAGATATCGAATAGCTTTCTGAGCCCTTGAGATATCGAATGGAACTTTGACTTGTTGACTCTTTGAGAACTCGAATACCACTTTGACTTGTTGAATTCTTGAGTTCTCGAATAGAGTATTTAGACATGTTGAATCTCTGAGATATCGAATGAGATATCGAATAGTTCATTCAGAGATATCGAACAGTGTCTTCTTAGATATCGAATCTCTGACTTCTCGAACGCTAGACTTCTCGAATAGACAAATGTACTTCTCGAATTGGTACTAAGGCAAATTCTTCATTTCTTCAAATCCCAACTGTGATTATTTGACAATCTTTATCTTCTTGCTTGAGGCATGAACCTTGGAACTTCTTTCAAGCATTATTCTTGACTTTATAAGTACAGTTACACAACTAGGATTTGATGCCTATTACAAGTACAAAACAAATATAAACTCTACAACTAGAGGTTCCCTCAGTTAAGAGGTCATGTAAGTAATGCAAAGCATTACAAACAATTAGGCTTGTTATTAGATGTAAACAGGCATGCCTGTGTGACTAACAATCTCCCCCAAATTGTGAGTGAGACCCTTAGTCACAATTTCATGTCTGATAACAAGCCTAACATACATAAAGATAAAACTTAAAAAGTACAGGTATGAAATTTGATTGAGAACATGAATGAAATTACAAGTTGAGTAATCTTACAATATGGTGAAATACTAGCCATTATCATTTGATTCCATCTCCATTGCTTTGGCTTGTAGATCATCATATGCTTTCTGTTTTCTTTCTTTCTCCTTTCTTGCATTCTCATCCATGGCCTTTATGATCTCTGCCAAAGCATCCAATTCTTCAAGCATGATAGAGTTTTTGAAGTCTTCAAGTACTAGTTTCAGAATGTTGGCAGGATAGTGACTGAGTAGGTTCATTCTTATATTGATATTATCTCCATTTCTTCTCTTATACTTCACCACATAGGGATTGAATTGAACTCTACACAGTCCTTTTGCCCTTAGCTTTTCTGCTTCAACTTCCAGCCTATCGATTTCCTTCTCCCTTTCTAGCCATTTCTCAAAGCACCCCTTCCTTATCTTCTCAGCATAGTCTCTCTTCATCTTCACAAAGTCAATCAACTCCAGCTTTCATATTCTCTCTACTTTGTCTTCAGAATCCAATAATGCAATGATTCTTTCTATTTCATCTAATTTGCCCCAATTTTGACACTGTCCTTGTTTGAATTTCTTCTCCCTTCCATCAGTATATTTGATCTCAAGATAGTCATTCACAATGGCAGCATAGTAGATTCTTTGAGCTCTTAGATATTGCAATTGGTCTTCATCAAAGTCTTCATCAAGTGGTTGGAGTTTTAGTCCTAGATAGATAGTTAGGGCTATAGACTTAGGTAGCTTCACTCTTCTTGCAGCTTGTTTGAATTTGAACTTTTTCACTTGGTGACTTGGCAGAAACTTGTGACCTTTGCTTGTAGACCATTGTAGTACTCCATTAGCAGTTTGCTTTCGGAAACATACACCTGGTTTCTTGATTTGAATCATCTTCTCTTCTTGAGGTGGCAAAACAGTTGCAGAAGCCATTGAATTAGATTTTGGTAGGTCATTACTAACAATATTCACCCTAGACTTAGGGTATTGTGTTGTGGTGAGTTTACTGCTAGCAATGCCTAAGGCTTGCTATTTTCCAATTTTCCTCTCATAGACTTTACCTTGGTCATCACCATCTTTCTTATCCTTGCTATCCTTCTTCTTCTTCTTATCTTCATCACCCTTATTACTCCTGTGATGACTTCTCCTCCCATCACTCTTGTCTTCATCTTTATCATCCTTATCCCTCCTGATTCTGGCTATTTCTGGAATTGCACCAGTTACAATGAATGTTCTGAGGATGTGTAGTGCTTCCAACTCTTCAGCAGTTCTGACTCCATCTTTCTTTTGTAGCTGATCAGTGACAACAATGATGAGTCTATGATTTCGAGGGGTGAGATCACTGGGGATAACCAACTGATTAACATCTTGAATTTTGGTACCAGACTGATAGAAGATGGTTCTTGGTTTGATGCATACTTCAGGAAGTCTAGCTTGTTGACCATTTCTCAGTTCAGTATACAGACTCTTGTTGTTCTCCCCTTTCTGTTCAATTAGTTCCAAGATAGCATCAATCTCAGTGAATTTTAGGGCTTTCAAGGTGTCGATAGATAGGTGCCATATCTTGCCATTGGTCACCATCATAATTTCCTTGAGAAAGACTTGATTTAGCTTTCTTAGAATAACTGTTAGATATTTGATTTGATCTTTAAGGCTTCTTCTGTATAGCAAAGTATCTCCTCCAACCTTTGCCTTTGAGGCTTGCAGAAACTTTAAGAATGCAGCATCATGATAAATCTCTGAATTTGCTACTTCTATCAGCTTGGCCTCTGTAATCACATTAACGTCCACTGGATCATCTTCATATCTGGTGACTTGGACTAGATCACTTGGCATGGAACCTGCCACTACTGTAGTAGTGACAGTTTGCTTTTGGCCACTTGGAGTAGTGATGTGCACAGGTCGTAGAGTGACCACTAGTAGAGAGGATGGAGGTTCATCAACATTGGCTTTCCCTTTGCCTGGAATATGGGATGTAGATTTTGAAGTTCTTGTTGGTTGACCACCCTCAATTATTTTGATGCCTATCTCCTTAGGTTTCTCCCCCTTTGGATTTGAGTTTCTTAAGGTCCTCTTCCCCCCTTAGGCTTGTTATCAGGCACAGAGGCTGTAGTAGTGACCTTTGGGGTTGAAGATTCTTTAGGTAGAGGGAGACCCATGTGTTTCATCATTGCAGAAAGCATCTGTTGTTGATTGAGAAGAACCTCAGCATGAGCAGTAGCTTGAGTGTTCAACTTCTCATTCAAAAGATTGACAGATTCTTTCAGCTCAGCATTGAAAACCTTTAGGTCAAACACTTCTTTTTCCAATTTCTCCACTGATTCCTTAATATGTTTAGCTCTAAAAGAGGAGAGTGATTGTTTTTTGAGCCTTTCTACTTCATACTTGCTCATGTTGTGCACAGGTACCTCAGAGATGACTTTGTGACCATATTGATTCTGCCACATAACCTTGAGTAGGGCATTGGCATCCTGAGTTTGAGATGATAGAGTGGCCATTTCACTTGTGAGCTTTGTGAGGCTGTCTTTCAAAGAAAGTAGCTCATGGTCAACAGAGGTGCAAGTCTTTTTACATTCCCTTATCTCTCTTAGTGTGGATGCCAGGGGAGGGAATTCAGTTGTGAATTTACCTTTGAGCTCACTCACTTCCTTGGTTGTATCTCTACAGATATTGGCAAGTTCAGTTTTCATTCCTTTTCCAAGATTGTGAATAGCTTTTAGACTTCCCTTGTATGATTCATTCATAGCTTCATAGATATCAATAGGTGAGAGAGTTCGAGCATTTGAGCCAAGAGTAGTTATATATTCTTCTCTCAAGTACTGCAGAGCCTCAGCCAGGGTGCATTCTTTGGTGGTGCTCATCCATGCATCTATATTTCCATCTCTCTCAGCCTCATCTACTATTTTCTCTTGTTGATTTTCAACATCTTCTTTGTGACAGAGAAAAATAGCTTCATAGTTGGCATTTGGTAGATTTGCTGTGAAGAGATGTTGGGCTATTTTAGAGATCTCATCAAGTTTTTCCACATTTAAGCAATGAAGTGCTTCATCCGTCAATAGTGGTGGAACAGTTGATGATCCTGAGACACTGTCATGTACAGGCCTCATCCATTGTGACAAGGTGGCCTGAGCCAAGTTAGTGCTAGAGCTAGGCAGGCTAGACTCCTCAGTTACAGATGCAACTTCTGTAACCGGATGGATTGAATCTACTACTGTTGTCTCCACAGGAGTGGGATGAGTTACAACAGTAGTTGACACAGGTACAGAGTCTCTAGTAAAAACTAGTGAATCCTCTGTGTTTGTGATGGTGTCATCAGGATATGCCCCAGCATGCATTCACTCACCATCTAAATGTGGTACCTGGGTGGTGAGCAAAGTGTCATGCACTAAGTCACTTGAGTCCATTGGCTCACCAAGAGAAAAGAATTATTGGTGATCAATGCCCTGCTCTTCAATTTCTTGAATTATAGGCTCCAAAGAAATTTGAGATGTAGATTCTGGAAGAGAAGTGTCTTTTAGAATGGATTTTGGCAACTCCCCCTGAGAAATAGAGGGAGTTTCAAGTGTGATGTGATCTCCACTCAGTGTTGTGCCAGCCTTATCACTCCCAGGTGCTGACTCTTTACAAATAGGTGCATTGGGGAGGATGCTTGATTCTATAGATGCACCCTGTTAAGAGGATACATCTAGTGAATTGTGTGCCCCTGTTTTTACAACTTCAGCCATTTGTGTGACTGAAGAGGTGGTTTTTGATTTCTTTTTCTTCTTTGACCTTTTCAAGGGTGACTCAGGTTCCTCACTTTCTACACCTAATTCTATAGCCAATGCTGCTTCAAACAAGATGGTTAAAGGTACAGAAGCTATCTCCTTTCTCTTCTTTTTACTAGCATCACCCTTTTGAGAGGATGATGTAGTTGGCTCAGTGTTTGGTAGAGTGTTTGGTTGAGAGGGTTGGTTAGCAGGCCCTGGGTTAGCATTGTGTTCTACTTGCTTGGGCTGTGCTAACTGTGATTTTGAGTCAAATGTTGGCATGTTGTGGGGGTAAGTCCTAAATAAACTCTCCATATGGGGAGTTATGTTAAGTCTTACATCCACGTCATTCCTATTCTCCAAATTACCAAAAATGAGTTTGGTCATGGATTTAGGATAGCCTATTCTATTTCTATCTATCCCAAGTAATTCAATCAATTTATCAATTTTGAAATTAAGTACAGATTGAATAAAGCGAGGGAAGAAAATGTCAGTACCTCCCTTGGCTGAGTTCTTACCAAGTCTCCCATACAACTCTTGTAGAATAAGTTGTCCAACATCTATCCTTCTACCATAGGCTAAGGCATAGCCTATCTGCTGTGCAGGTGCACTGATTTGATCAGAGCTAGACTTCCTGGCAGTGAAGACTTGAAGAAGAGTAGCAAACACATAGCTCCACTCCTTTCTGAGATTCTTCCTAGTTAGATGCCCAAGCTTAATCTCATCTAAATACCTGATGAATTCGAAGAAGTCCAGCAACTCAGCATTCGTGGCTAGTGGGTCATATACTTCGTTTTGCGAGCCCAATCCTAGTGCTTGATTCACATCCTCAATAGTAATAGTGATGTCCTTGTCTTGGATTTTGCAGAAAATGGTATAGGTCGGTGAGAGTGGCATCCTGAAGTGCATTAGTCTCACAGATAGCAGAGCTCCAGAATTGCTCTAGAAGGTCTAGATACAGGGTAGGATTAGTTAACAGAGCATTCTCGATGTAAGATTCAGACATCCACTTCATAAAGCATTTGAAATTGACATTAGGTGCCTCAACATCACTGGTTAAGGCGATAAAGTTGGTGTTAAATTTTACATTTTCCATTGATACACAACAAGAGAGAAAAAAGAATAAAGGTTGAAGAAGAAATTTAGCTTTTGAGATTAGGGTTTTCAGAGGTTTTGGAGGTTTAGATACTTGAGAAATCAAATGAAATGAATCGAATAGATGTAGAATGTATAAGTATGAAGTACTTGAATTGTCGATTAGATATATGTTTTGTATCGACAAGTCAAGCATTCGAGAAGTAGAAAACAACTATTCGAGAAGTCAAGAAAGGCTTAATCGACATCTCAAGCAGGTTGAAAACTCACAGTTGGCAGTTATCTAACTTAGAATAAATTCTAAATTAGGTAAAATATGTTTTTATGAGTGATTTAAAAATTCTGAATAAAAATCCAAAAACGGTTAAGATTCAGCGAGAATTCAGCCTTTTCAAATGATTCGAGAACTCGAACATAGTATTCGAGAACTCTGTCATTAGAGAACTAAAATACTCTATTCGAGAACTCAAGCATTTCTCTGTTCGATTTCTCTAAAGACTCTATTCGAGAACTCAAGAGTGCCCTAAATAGACTTGTTAGAGAAGTCGAACATTAAGAAGAAATGAACCATTCGAGAAGTCTGACTTATCGAAAAGTTCTTTTCACGCATAAAAATTTAATTTTCACTATCTTTTAAAATTCACCAGACATATTCTATAAAGAATATTCTAACAAATTAAATAGTGATTTTCTAAAAATTTCATAGAAATTCCAAGTTGACAAAATATGATTTTCCAACATATGCAACAGACTTGAAATATTTATAAATCATATTTCAGCCAACACTTACTCCAAAAATATTGAGAATTTAGATAAAGTAAGTGTTTACTGCTGCAACAATCTAGGTGATATATTCACTTAGCCAGAATCTGAAGAATTCAACATTCCAATCTCACTAACCAACCTTGTGAAGGTGGCTTCATCTAATGGCTTAGTGAATATGTCAGCTAGTTGTTTATCTGTAGAGACATAATGCAACTCAATGGTTCCATTAGTTGCATGTTCTCTAAGAAAATGATATCTGATGTCAATGTGCTTTGTCCTAGAATGATTGACAGGATTGGCAACTATAGAGATTGCACTTGTGTTGTCACACATGATTGGAATTCTTTCCAACACAAGTCCATAATCTTTAAGTTGATTTCTAATCCAAAGCACTTGAGCGCAACAACTTCCAGCAGCTATGTATTCAGCCTCAACCGTAGAAGTTGACACAGATTGTTGTTTCTTGCTATACCAAGAGACTAACCTTTGTCCAAGAAACTGGCAGCTACCTGAGGTGCTTTTCCTATCCACTCTGCATCCAGCATAATCAGCATCAGAATAACCAACCAGATTGAACCCTGTGTCCTTAGGATACCATAAACCCCAGTTTGGAGTGCCCTTCAGATATCTAAAGATCCTTTTTATAGCAATCAAATGTGACTCTTTTGGATTTGATTGAAACCTTGCACACAGGCATGTAGCAAACATGATGTCTGACCTACTTGCAGTGAGGTAGAGTAGAGAACCAACCATGCCTCTATAGACTGAGATATCTACTTTCTTGCCTTTAGCATCTTCATCCAATTTAGTGGCAGTGGCCATGGGTGTCTTTGCAGGTGAGCAGTCTTCTAAGTCAAACTTTTTCAATAAATCCTTGATGTACTTGGTTTGACTGATAAAAATGCCATCCTTCCTTTGACTAACTTGCAATCCAAGAAAGAATGTTAACTCTCCCATCATACTCATCTCATATCTGCTCTGCATGAGCTTAGAGAATTTCTCACAGAGCTTCTCATTTGTAGAGCCAAATATAATATCATCCACATAGATCTGAACTAGGATAATATCATTACCATGATTCTTGTAAAACAGTGTCTTGTCCAATGTGCCTCTAGTGAATTGATTTTCAAGGAGAAATTGTGATAAAGTATCATATCATGCCCTTGGAGCCTACTTAAAGTCCATACAATGCCTTAAGCAATCTGTAGACAAATTCTGGAAAATGTGGATCCTCAAAGCCAAGTGGTTGTTGCACATAAACTTCTTCTTCCAACTCTCCATTCAGAAATGCACTCTTGACATCCATTTGATAAACTTTAAAGTTTGAATGAGCAGCAAATGCCAAGAATATTCTGATGGCTTCCAATCTAGCAACAGGGGCAAATGTCTCATCATAATCAATGCCTTCATGTTGAGAGTATCATTTTGCAACCAACCTTGCTTTGTTTCTTACTATTATACCATCTTCATCCATCTTATTCTTCAGAACCCATTTTGTTCCAACAATGGTTCTGTTCTTTGGTGCAGGCACAAGTTCCCATACTTTGTTTCTTTCAAATTGATTCAGCTCCTCTTGCATGGCAATAATCCAATCTGGATCCAACAGTGCATCATCAAGTTTCTTAGGCTCAATCTGAGATAGAAAACAACCATAGAGACACTCATTTTGAGTTGTTCTCCTAGTTCTTACTCCTGCATTTGGATCTCCAATAATTTGCTCTGCAGTGTGTGATCTATCCCATTTCCTGAAATGCTCAGTCTGATTTCTCAACCTTGATGTTGCTTCATCATCCAAGTCATGATCATTCTCATTTCCTCCCCCTGTGAAGTCACTACGCCAAAACTGTTAAAAGACATCACCCCTTTAACATCGGTTGCGTTTCTGACCGATGTTAAAGGTGTGTTTTACATCGGTTTTACTATAACTGGTGTTAAAGTAGGTTTTAGACATCAGTTGCACTTTAAACCGATGTCTTAACTACTTTTTAAAAAAATAAAAAAACACGCGAACATTTCATTTCCCTCTAATATGTAAAATTTCAGCCCGCTTTCCCCCTTAGACATTTCAGACATTCCCCCTTCAGACATTTCATACACTCCCGCTCCTCACTGAAGCCACACTCCCGCTCAACCGCACTCCCATACACTCAAAATCGAACTGAAATCTCACTCAAATCTCACTCACAAACCCCCAAATGTGAAGAACCCTAGATTACAAACCCCCAAATTAAAACCCTAGATTTCAAAACCCCCCTTTCGAATCCCAATTATGTCGAACCCTACCTTTCGATTTCTGTTAATTGGTGCTCTTAGAGGCTATTAATTAGGTCGAATCTTAATTAGTATGTAAGTATTTTTGATTTCGATTAATAAGTATTTTTTGATTTCGATTTTTGTTTGAAAAATGTTTTTAATTTAAGTTTTTGTAGCAGATTGATTGATTCTTAAGCTTGGGTCATCTCCAAAGTAAGTGATTTTTCAGATATATTGTTATAGATGTATGCATGTCTATTTTTCTTGTAATTTTTGTAAAGTGATTGACGTTTGCGCTGCTTCTTGTTGTTTGTAGGTCTCTATTGTTGTTTGTAGGTCTATATTTGGGTCATCGATCTCTGTTTGGCTGTTTCTTCTTATTATCCAAAGTACGTCTCTAATTCTGTTACTTTGCATGTGAATCTTTGTGAACTTATTAACAGATTTTGTTGTTTGATAACTTATTTGTGTACTTCTTTTGCTTAGTTTGGTTGTTTGATAATTTGCTTAGTGTTTTTGAATATATATTAGTAGTGTACCTGCTTATACTTGAATATATAGGTAATTTTTTTGTGTTCTGGTTATCCAGATGTGGTATTAAACACTGCTTTCCAATTCCGATTAGTGGTTGCGGTGTGTCTAGCTAGTCTTTGTAATTTGTGTATTTGTTTTATAAATGATAATTGTGAATGTTTGGGATTTTGCATACTTGTTTGATAACTGATAATTAAATGCAATTTATATGGAGTTTATTTTAAGTGACATTGTTTTATTAATCTCCTTTTCTGGTTCTGCTTTTGAACACATATATAAAGAGGTGCTCTGTTTGTACCTCTGTTTTTCAAGCTTAATTAAACTCATTCCGTGTATGTTCACTTAGGCTTTAGGGTTTTCTGAAAGACACGGTTCCTAATTAAAAGGAACATAATTACATAATTTATATAAGATCTATAAGTAGTGAATAATATCAATTAAATAAATATAAATACAATAAAAGTTTCTTTGTCAAAATATGCAATGAACTATAGTTATACAACAGTTGTAATATCAAAGTATACAAAATAAGCCTTAATTAGAATAATTTAACTTACTATTTCAATTTAAATGGATATATTTATTACTAAGTTGTCTAGTTATATAAATTCCTGAAGAACATAATATGCGACAGGAATGAACATAATGTGAGAGATATTTAGGGAACTCGGGTGTGCACTTATAAATTTTTCTTCCATTTGATATCGGAAATTGTAGGTAGGTTATAGCTGTTGCAAAATATGGATAAGTCGTGGATTTCAGCGAAACGAGACACATTAGAATATGAAGTTGGTGTTGAGAAGTTCTTGATGTATGCCGAACAAAATTGCAAAGATCCTAAGAAAATACCTTGTCCTTGTAAACGATGCCTTAATTTCAGGAAATTTTCAGTAAAAATAATTAGAGGACATTTGTATGAAAAAGGTTTTAGTTTAGGGTACACCAATTGGATTTGGCATGGGGAGAAGACTAGTAGAGGGGATAGTTGTAACGCCCCAAATCCGGGGTCAGGGATTTGGTCGTCACGCGGAAATCCTTAACATCAAATTACCTGTTTAACAACATTAAACCATCTGTAATCATTAAAACTGAAATATAACTCTGCGACCCCAACCACCAAGAATCTTTTAGGTCATAGGGCTAGAAACAAGAACTAAAATCTTTACATCTTTATTACATCCATTCTATTACATCGCACTATGTCTTAAAAATCTTATACTACTAGTATAGCTTCGTTGGGAAGTACACCAGCAACTAGTACTACTCAGTACAAAGTAATATATATTACACATCAATGTACTTACATATAACTTATTCCAGCTATAACTTTTCTGGATCATATCATCTTCATAAGGGCGTACTGCCTGCTTCTTCTGAGCCATGCAGATAAGCCTCAATCATCTACCTTCCTCTGAAAGGTTAATATTTAAAACAAGCAAGTATGAGCGAAAGAATTGCCCAGCAAGTATTAATAGAGCACAACAATATATATCAATATACACATGGAGTTTTCAAAACATAACGATACTTAATATCAATTTCGAAATATTTACAACAATGAAACCTCAGTAGGGGATATATGACATTTCGAGTAACATCAGATAAATAAAGTAAGTTCATGTCAACAATAGTAATCCCTATACCTTATCCACATACCATACTCATAGTATTGATAACCTCTTAGGGAGCTTTTCAAAATATGCAGTTCAATATGCTGCTAAGATAGTTATTACCACCCCCTTTATAAACCAAACCATTATAAAGTTCCCTTTTTAATACTCCTCAAGTTTGTAAGTAAATACACATGAGTATATCATTATCATCAAAACACCTTACAGTTCAAGATTCTGTACAGGATATAAGTTCGTTACCACTTGATAAGTTAAACTCAGAAATAACTGATAGGAAGAGAGTCAAAGCTCTTGAAGCAAAACATTTGGGATTTAACATCAATAACCGATGAACCATCTTTCATCTTTTGAATAATTGCAAAAGTGCACAAGCACGTGCCATTATTGTTAGAATAATCTTGCAGTTCTAGATACTGCATGAATTCATCATCTTTCAAAATTGAAAACAACACTATCGGCTACTTGGCACTTAGGCCTAAGAAGCAGTGTTTGAGTATTTTTCCAAAGTGGAGGATGGGACTTAAAGAAAACATAAAAACCTGGCAAGGATTGACGATGATCAGTCGCCACATCCAAGTCCAATAATCCGCGGGTCTTCTCTACCGGTAGAAGGATAGAAACTACATCCGTAACTATCCCCGGGTGAAAACTACATCCGTAATCACCCTCGATGAAAACTACATCCGTAATCATCCTTCGGCAACACCTGGGCCGGAATAATAATTGATGGGCCGCCTGGCTCACGGCCGCTTACACATCCCGGGAATCGTTCGTCAACGATTCCCACACCTGCCAGAGTCCCCTTTTTCTTTTCTTGTCAAAATCATTTTGATAGAAAACTTGAGTAGTTGAAGTTCGACTTCAGTCGACCGATAATTTCTTGAAAAACGAGCAAGAGAGTAAAACCTGACCGGGGGTTTTCGAAAATGTTTTGAGTTCAAAAGAGTTCAAGTATAGATATACACTTGCACCGATATCAATCTCGACACAGGGTTTTGTGATCACACATGGAAAATGGTACGCATAAACCTTGTAACCACAACAGGGTAATTCCATATATATATAAGTTCTTGAAAAGTAACTTACCTAGATAGATTCAAAATATAATATTTTAAATGACTATGAAGGTCCTTAGACAACCTTTAATTATTGTTTTATAACCTTCAAAACACTTAGAGTATTTAATAAATATTTGACTACTATGTAACAAATAATAAATATTCAATAATCCCTTTTTAAAAGAATACTCAAATTAATATTCATTTATTAAGTAATATTCAAATAATATTTACTATTAATACTGGAATATTTAATAACCTCAAAACACCCAAATACAACTCTTGGAATGTTTCTAATCAAAATCAAGACACAATCTCTCCAGCAGTCTCCAAACTCTTGCCACTTTATCAAATAACTACTACTGACTCTCGGTCAATAAGAAATAATTAATAAGCATGAAAATCCTTCTTCTCTTTCCCCTTTTTTTTTGTTTCTTAATGAATATTATAATTAATATTCATCGAATTAAATAAGCATTCAAATAACATATATCGATATCAATCTAGCTATTTTAAGCTGAAAGTAACCAATTTATAACCATTGGAATATCTTTAATCCGTATTGAAAATAAACTATCTCCGATAAATAATATACTAAATAGAATCACTCCATTAAATTGTTTTATTACTTCTCCGGGACAAAGTGATTTTAAGAAAGCGTTTTGAAAATGATATTCATCTAATTAAATAAATTTAATTAGGCGAATGAGGTTTATTTAATTAGTAAATGCTTTCAGGAGCATCTATTAATTAAATAAACACTGGTTTATTGGTGATGTTGCCTTTAGGTTAATTATTGCGAAATTCCTTTTTAAAAGCTTTGCCCGGGTTTTCGAAAACATACAATACAAAATAGCCCCGACACGCGGGCTAAATTCAATAACTCAATACACGCTCTACCCTCGGAGCCTTTACCACGTAGTTCCATATATACGTATATGTATCTATATATATCTCATAACATATGGTCCTCTACCACATTACAAAGGTTTATAAATATACAACGTATATATCGAGATGTAGAACCATAAGAATGTCACCGCCCATCGACAGTATTATAAGTCATGGGTTTTGAATATTGCACAAGAAGAATTTAATATCGCTAGCAAAGTCAAGAATAAAATGATTTGGAAGGAGGAGCACAAGATCAAAAACTCGCAATTAGGGATTGAAAACCTTTTTCCGCACATTTTATATAATTCAAAATAGGTATACTCTGAACGATAGAGTATGTGTAAATAAACTTGCCTCTGGTCCTTAGCAGAAAACAGAAACTGCGAACAAATCCTTCGCACCTCGTCCAAGTAATTCCATGGACCTTACCTGACGTCTCGATCTTCCTTTTTTGATGCACGTCATTCCAACTCGATTATGCCCTAATGGTACTGAAATAGTTATGAGTGTGTGTCAGTCCTACCTCGTATATCGAGTAGACATAACTCGGAATTATCACTAAATAACATAAAGTCAAACTATAGGTGTCCTCCCTATAGTTGACTATTCTAATACCACTTATTACACATAACATATTATAGTAAAGAAAAGAAATGGAAAAGTCCCCTCTTTAAAGTGGACAATTCCTGGTGCTAAACACCTCAAACCATACCACTTAATCAACTTAGTATATAGATAGTCCTCAAACATAATTAATCCTCGAGACACATAAATCCTCGAATTAAATCAATTAGCACATAAATCCTCGAGACAACAATTACCCTCGAATTAATTCACTTAACACATATACACATAAACAATTAACACCCAAATCATACCTTTAAACCCTTGAAATCAAATAAGTTAAATAAATTAAAATGCAGGGGATTTTTAGAAAATTTCGGCATGTAGTATTCGTTTATCGGACTATGGGCTCAGCCCCTCCATGCCAAACAAAACAATTTATAACCCTGCTTTTGATAAAATAAAAGCTGCCTCAACTTGCAGCAAAGTAAACAAGTAAGAAAAGTACCCGCCCAGACATGCGGCAACTAGCACATAAGGAAAAGTACCCGCCCAGACATGCGGCAACTAGCACATAAGGAAAAGTACCCGCCCAGACATGCGGCACCTCAACATTTAAGGAAAGTAAACTAAGTTTATCCACATTTAAGCCAACACCACGTAGTTGGCACTTATACTATCAACATATACTATGATTCGATTTATAGCATCTAGCACATAGACATTTACAAGTTATCCAACTCTTATGACTACATTATATGGCGATAACAATTAGCACTTAGCACTTAGCAATTAACAATTTCAATTGGAAACTAACAATTAGCAATTAGCACTTAACAATTACTTGACAACTAACCCGAATATATTATCCGACAATTAATAATTACTCACTAACAATTAACAATTAGCAATTTAACAATTAACAATCACTAACACGAACCTTTAATCGGACTCATAATTAAACTCAACAATTATGATTACAAACATACCTTCCGAATTAAATATCGGAAATTCAACCAATAATCATAATCTTACAATTTTAGTCTAATTATACCCATTACCACATTAAGCTTTCCATTTAAACTAATTAAACCACCATAATTAACCTCGCAATTTAAACTAACTTAATTACCACAATAATCTCACAATTTAAAATCAATTAAATTACCACAATTTAAAACTAATTAAATTACAACCATTAATCTATATCAATTTTACCACTAATTAGCTCATAACAATTAACTAATTAATATACTACAATTAGCTAATTAAATACATAATTTAAAAATACGAAGAAATTATACCATTTTCGTTTCCGATTCAACCCGTAAAATTCATGTCACCGGAAAATCAATTCACCCAACCATCTCTCTCTCTCCCTCTCTCTCTCTCTCTCTCTCTCTCTCTCTCTCCTCCCCCGCGCTGCACAGCCACCATATGGCTCCCGCCGCCGCTGCTAACTCCGGCGAGCTCAGCCACCGCTGCTCCTCCCCCTCCCTTTCTTCCCCGACCTGCCTCATCCCCTCTCTTTCTCTCTTCGCGAATCTCTCTCCCTGCGAATCTCTCTCCCCGCGATTTCTTTCTCCCCCTCCCCCGATTGATTTTTCTTATGCGGCTGTTGTGTGTATCGTATGTATGTATTTGTGTATGTATTTGTGGTGTGCTGTGTGTTTTGTTTAACCCTAATGGGCCCAAGCCCAATAACAATTAAAACAATACAATTAATCACTACATACTCTAAATAATATTTAGAGTTAAAAACTCTAATTTGTAAAAATAAAATTTCTAGCATAATTAAATACTACAATATTTTTAAAGACTTTTGGAGAAAGAATTGGAATTAAATCTCAATTTTCTAAATTGATATGCATTTTACAAATATTAATAATTTATAAAAACAAATCATAAAAATAATAATTGTGATTCATAATTCACAATTTGCAGGGCTTTATAAAAATACTACAAACACTATTGTTTTAGTAAAATCTCAAATTCTTGATTTTATATATTAATCAAGTAATTTCTGCAAATCCTCGAATAATTAAAATAATCATTTTCTAAGGATTTTAAAATCTCTAAATTATTCAATAATTTAAAATAAAATCTTTACTGAATAATTTCACATTCCAAATTAAATCTTTATCCAAATAATTTATTGACTCGAGATATCTACTTGGTCCATAAAATTTTTAAAAGGTCCCGGTTCCACTTAACCGAAAATAATTAAATAGTTAAATAAAATAAAAAAAATTCCTCCTCATTTTAGGAAAACATTATCATTATTGAAATAATAATAAAATCATTTCTTGAAAAATCCGGGTTATTACAGTCTACCCTCCTTAAAAGGATTCCGTCCACGGAATCAGCTAAGGTCACCACTGGGATTCCTTAACTCTTTCATCATCGACATTTATTCTGCCAAACCAGAGATAGTGTCCATTCGTAAACAACTTCTCCGAAACCTCAATTCAACCATAATATCTCTATTTGACACAGTTATCACTATAGTCTTACCACGTTATTCCTTTCACACATATATCTCGACCAACTTTCCATTATCATACTATCCTTGAGAGAGAGAGTTCACTGACTCTATTAACATGACATTCTTGAGAGAGAATGCACTAATTCTATTGATACGTCACTGATATTCTATTCGCCTTGGGATTCGCTCTTGCTCTTGGCGATTCCGTTCGAATCAAATTTCTATCAGCGAATTTATGACTTGGCCGACCTGGTTGGCATCCCCTTGAAATTCATTAGAGATAATAAGAATAATGGGGCTTTGAAAAGATAGTTGTCATATCAAGGCAATTGTCACACACTGGTGATCATAAGGTTATGAGTGTTAAAGTCAACCTTATTTGAAATGAGAGAATTTACTGAGAGATCAATATGATCATAAGAACTCACGTTGCGTGTCTCAGTTGAGACATTACTAAAGGTAGTTAGCCTTCTTGTATTTCACAACTCACAAGTGACGGCGTCCCGTCAGACTTCTATCACACAGACAGATAGCCCTTGTGTCCCCTATAAGTATAGGGTTGTTCGTCTCATTGGAAGCTGAGAAGTATGAAAGCAATTCGAAGTGAAGATAATAATTATCGTCTTTCGACAAATAATTCTCAAGTGGACACCCTGGATTAAAATTGATCAGATTCCAAGGTGCAATTTCCAAGGAAAAGGATAACCAGAAAGATACTGGTATACAACAAGCAAGTGGTGCTATACCACCATAGAATCATCCACTATTGAAGGAAAGTAGAAGTTTGAAATAACATCATTCAACAGGGCTTCAGAAATCTGAAGGTAGGAATAATGACAGCTTCTAGCACAATCGAAATTAAATATGGTTTAACACGAGTATTGAAGAACAACTTCGAAGAGGGAGTATATTCTTTATCAAAATTCTCTCTTGGAGAGATGTCAAGATAGGTCATAGATTAGGGAGGTAATCCAAATAATTTATGCACGGGGATGGGTCAAATAATTTACAGATTGGGGAGGTAATAAACATAATTTGCAAATGGGGAGATGTCAAACAATTCAGATTGGGGAGATAATCAAAATGATTCATTAATGGGGAGGGTAATGCCAAGGTCTCCACGGATGCCTTTCATGTCGGCTCCTCTGACGGATAATTGTTCGATTATAGCGCTCTTCTTTTCCACGCACACCCTAAGGTGCTCGATAACCGACGTCATCGTCGACTCGTAATAGGCGTTAAAGATTCAACCATCGACGCTTATAATCGCAAGGAGTTCTATTCGACTCGGTGCAAGCATCTCACGCAAGCGTTCTATTATTTGAGAAGACTTCGATACCGGTGTCGCCCCTAACAACGACGAATTCCACGTGTCGAATGGGCGATATTCTGGAACATTCCTGGAAATACATACTTAGATCCAGTCACCATTATAACCGTATTTATACCACATGTTCCTGTCCTCATGACAATTCCGTGTGCAACTTAAGTTTATCCCTTTTTGGAATTTTAACAGTAGGGATACTATCTCAACTCATCATTGTCATAATACTAGATGCCAGCTTTCCATCCTTCATCATCATATTGAAATTTCCTATCATTCGGGGAATACATAACTGCCTCCATGAACCCCCTAAAATCATCTTAAATTTAGGCCTCGGGCGCTCTTTGCCCCTGCCAACCAACACTTGTCTCTAAGAGTTCTTTAGCAGACATCCATCACCACAAGAAGTAAAGTCTACCTCAACATATTCCTCAAAATCTTATCTTAATCATTGGTACTATATCCAACAGTCCAACATGAACTCTACATGAGTTCTGACGTTCTCACATAACTATACACACTCCTACTCACTCTCGTTTCTAGTTTACTATAACCTAAGCTCTGATACCATTTCTGTAACGCCCCAAATCCGGGGTCAGGGATTTGGTCGTCACGCGGAAATCCTTAACATCAAATTACCTGTTTAACAACATTAAACCATCTGTAATCATTAAAACTGAAATATAACTCTGTGACCCCAACCACCAAGCATCTTTTAGGTCATAGGGCTAGAAACAAGAACTAAAATCTTTACATCTTTATTACATCCATTCTATTACATCGCACTATGTCTTAAAAATCTTATACTACTAGTATAGCTTCGTTGGGAAGTACACCAGCAACTAGTACTACTCAGTACAAAGTAATATATATTACACATCAATGTACTTACATATAACTTATTCCAGCTATAACTTTTCTGGATCATATCATCTTCATAAGGGCGTACTGCCTGCTTCTTCTGAGCCATGCAGATAAGCCTCAATCATCTACCTTCCTCTGAAAGGTTAATATTTAAAACAAGCAAGTATGAGCGAAAGAATTGCCCAGCAAGTATTAATAGAGCACAACAATATATATCAATATACACATGGAGTTTTCAAAACATAACGATACTTAATATCAATTTCGAAATATTTACAACAATGAAACCTCAGTAGGGGATATATGACATTTCGAGTAACATCAGATAAATAAAGTAAGTTCATGTCAACAATAGTAATCCCCATACCTTATCCACATACCATACTCATAGTATTGATAACCTCTTAGGGAGCTTTTCAAAATATGCAGTTCAATATTCTGCTAAGATAGTTATTACCACCCCCTTTATAAACCAAACCATTATAAAGTTCCCTTTTTAATACTCCTCAAGTTTGTAAATAAATACACATGAGTATATCATTATCATCAAAACACCTTACAGTTCAAGATTTTGTACAGGATATAAGTTCGTTACCACTTGATAAGTTAAACTCAGAAATAACTGATAGGAAGAGAGTCAAAGCTCTTGAAGCAAAACATTTGGGATTTAACATCAATAACCGATGAACCATCTTTCATCTTTTGAATAATTGCAAAAGTGCACAAGCACGTGCCATTATTGTTAGAATAATCTTGCAGTTCTAGATACTGCATGAATTCATCATCTTTCAAAATTGAAAACAACACTATTGGCTACTTGGCACTTAGGCCTAAGAAGCAGTGTTTGAGTATTTTTCCAAAGTGGAGGATGGGACTTAAAGAAAACATAAAAACCTGGCAAGGATTGACGATGATCAGTCGCCACATCCAAGTCCAATAATCCGCGGGTCTTCTCTACCGGTAGAAGGATAGAAACTACATCTGTAACTATCCCCGGGTGAAAACTACATCCGTAATCACCCTCGATGAAAACTACATCCGTAATCATCCTTCGGCAACACCTGGGCCGGAATAATAATTGATGGGCCGCCTGGCTCACGGCCGCTTACACATCCCGGGAATCGTTCGTCAACGATTCCCACACCTGCCAGAGTCCCCTTTTTCTTTTCTTGTCAAAATCATTTTGATAGAAAACTTGAGTAGTTGAAGTTCGACTTCAGTCGACCGATAATTTCTTGAAAAACGAGCAAGAGAGTAAAACCTGACCGGGGGTTTTCGAAAATGTTTTGAGTTCAAAAGAGTTCAAGTATAGATATACAATTGCACCGATATCAATCTCGACACAGGGTTTTGTGATCACACATGGAAAATGGTACGCATAAACCTTGTAACCACAACAGGGTAATTCCATATATATATAAGTTCTTGAAAAGTAACTTACCTAGATAGATTCAAAATATAATATTTTAAATGACTATGAAGGTCCTTAGACAACCTTTAATTAGTGTTTTATAACCTTCAAAACACTTAGAGTATTTAATAAATATTTGACTACTATGTAACAAATAATAAATATTCAATAATCCCTTTTTAAAAGAATACTCAAATTAATATTCATTTATTAAGTAATATTCAAATAATATTTACTATTAATACTGGAATATTTAATAACCTCAAAACACCCAAATACAACTCTTGGAATGTTTCTAATCAAAATCAAGACACAATCTCTCCAGCAGTCTCCAAACTCTTGCCACTTTATCAAATAACTACTACTGACTCTCGGTCAATAAGAAATAATTAATAAGCATGAAAATCCTTCTTCTCTTTCCCCTTTTTTTTTTGTTTCTTAATGAATATTATAATTAATATTCATCGAATTAAATAAGCATTCAAATAACATATATCGATATCAATCTAGCTATTTTAAGCTGAAAGTAACCAATTTATAACCATTGGAATATCTTTAATCCGTATTGAAAATAAACTATCTCCGATAAATAATATACTAAATAGAATCACTCCATTAAATTATTTTATTACTTCTCCGGGACAAAGTGATTTTAAGAAAGCGTTTTGAAAATGATATTCATCTAATTAAATAAATTTAATTAGGCGAATGAGGTTTATTTAATTAGTAAATGCTTTCAGGAGCATCTATTAATTAAATAAACACTGGTTTATTGGTGATGTTGCCTTTAGGTTAATTATTGCGAAATTCCTTTTTAAAAGCTTTGCCCGGGTTTTCGAAAACATACAATACAAAATAGCCCCGACACGCGGGCTAAATTCAATAACTCAATACACGCTCTACCCTCGGAGCCTTTACCACGTAGTTCCATATATACGTATATGTATCTATATATATCTCATAACATATGGTCCTCTACCACATTACAAAGGTTTATAAATATACAACGTATATATCGAGATGTAGAACCATAAGAATGTCACCGCCCATCGACAGTATTATAAGTCATGGGTTTTGAATATTGCACAAGAAGAATTTAATATCGCTAGCAAAGTCAAGAATAAAATGATTTGGAAGGAGGAGCACAAGATCAAAAACTCGCAATTAGGGATTGAAAACCTTTTTCCGCACATTTTATATAATTCAAAATAGGTATACTCTGAACGATAGAGTATGTGTAAATAAACTTGCCTCTGGTCCTTAGCAGAAAACAGAAACCGCGAACAAATCCTTCGCACCTCGTCCAAGTAATTCCATGGACCTTACCTGACGTCTCGATCTTCCTTTTTTGATGCACGTCATTCCAACTCGATTATGCCCTAATGGTACTGAAATAGTTATGAGTGCGTGTCAGTCCTACCTCGTATATCGAGTAGACATAACTCGGAATTATCACTAAATAACATAAAGTCAAACTATAGGTGTCCTCCCTATAGTTGACTATTCTAATACCACTTATTGCACATAACATATTATAGTAAAGAAAAGAAATGGAAAAGTCCCCTCTTTAAAGTGGACAATTCCTGGTGCTAAACACCTCAAACCATACCACTTAATCAACTTAGTATATAGATAGTCCTCAAACATAATTAATCCTCGAGACACATAAATCCTCGAATTAAATCACTTAGCACATAAATCCTCGAGACAACAATTACCCTCGAATTAATTCACTTAACACATATACACATAAACAATTAACACCCAAATCATACCTTTAAACCCTTGAAATCAAATAAGTTAAATAAATTAAAATGCAGGGGATTTTTAGAAAATTTCGGCATGTAGTATTCGTTTATCGGACTATGGGCTCAGCCCCTCCATGCCAAACAAAACAATTTATAACCCTGCTTTTGATAAAATAAAAGCTGCCTCAACTTGCAGCAAAGTAAACAAGTAAGAAAAGTACCCGCCCAGACATGCGGCAACTAGCACATAAGGAAAAGTACCCGCCCAGACATGCGGCAACTAGCACATAAGGAAAAGTACCCGCCCAGACATGCGGCACCTCAACATTTAAGGAAAGTAAACTAAGTTTATCCACATTTAAGCCAACACCACGTAGTTGGCACTTATACTATCAACATATACTATGACTCGATTTATAGCATCTAGCACATAGACATTTACAAGTTATCCAACTCTTATGACTACATTATATGGCGATAACAATTAGAACTTAGCAATTAACAATTTCAATTGGAAACTAACAATTAGCAATTAGCACTTAACAATTACTTGACAACTAACCCGAATATATTATCCGACAATTAATAATTTCTCACTAACAATTAACAATTAGCAATTTAACAATTAACAATCACTAACCCGAACCTTTAATCGGACTCATAATTAAACTCAACAATTATGATTACAAACATACCTTCCGAATTAAATATCGGAAATTCAACCAATAATCATAATCTTACAATTTTAGTCTAATTATACCCATTACCACATTAAGCTTTCCATTTAAACTAATTAAACCACCATAATTAACCTCGCAATTTAAACTAACTTAATTACCACAATAATCTCACAATTTAAAATCAATTAAATTACCACAATTTAAAACTAATTAAATTACAACCATTAATCTATATCAATTTTACCACTAATTAGCTCATAACAATTAACTAATTAATATACTACAATTAGCTAATTAAATACATAATTTAAAAATACGAAGAAATTATACCATTTTCGTTTCCGATTCAACCCGCAAAATTCATGTCACCGGAAAATCAATTCACCCAACCATCTCTCTCTCTCCCTCTCTCTCTCTCTCTCTCTCTCTTTCTCTCTCTCTCTCTCTCCTCCCCCGCGCTGCACAGCCACCACATGGCTCCCGCCGCCGCTGCTAACTCCGGCGAGCTCAGCCACCGCTGCTCCTCCCCTTCCCTTTCTTCCCCGACCTGCCTCCTCCCCTCTCTTTCTCTCTTCGCGAATCTCTCTCCCTGCGAATCTCTCTCCCCGCGATTTCTTTCTCCCCCTCCCCCGATTGATTTTTCTTATGCGGCTGTTGTGTGTATCGTATGTATGTATTTGTGTGTGTATTTGTGGTGTGCTGTGTGTTTTGTTTAACCCTAATGGGCCCAAGCCCAATAACAATTAAAACAATACAATTAATCACTACATACTCTAAATAATATTTAGAGTTAAAAACTCTAATTTGTAAAAATAAAATTTCTAGCATAATTAAATACTACAATATTTTTAAAGACTTTTGGAGAAAGAATTGGAATTAAATCTCAATTTTCTAAATTGATATGCATTTTACAAATATTAATAATTTATAAAAACAAATCATAAAAATAATAATTGTGATTCATAATTCACAATTTGCAGGGCTTTATAAAAATACTACAAACACTATTGTTTTAGTAAAATCTCAAATTCTTGATTTTATATATTAATCAAGTAATTTCTGCAAATCCTCGAATAATTAAAATAATCATTTTCTAAGGATTTTAAAATCTCTAAATTATTCAATAATTTAAAATAAAATCTTTACTGAATAATTTCACATTCCAAATTAAATCTTTATCCAAATAATTTATTGACTCGAGATATCTACTTGGTCCATAAAATTTTTAAAAGGTCCCGGTTCCACTTAACCGAAAATAATTAAATAGTTAAATAAAATAAAAAAAAAATTCCTACTCATTTTAGGAAAACATTATCATTATTGAAATAATAATAAAATCATTTCTTGAAAAATCCGGGTTATTACAATAGTAAATTACCGACTTCCTTATCTGCTGCTTCCGTTTCTTCTGCTTCCGCCTCTTCTTCAGAAGAGCGTATTCCTCATGAATCGGAAATACCGAATGTTTGTGAAGCAGCCTTTGACGATTTAGACAAAGAAACATATGACTTCAAGAGGTTCGTGGAGGATGCTGAACAACCACTATATGAGGGTAGTGATTCCAGTAAACTAGATTCAATGCTAAAACTGCATAACTGGAAAGCGAGATTTGGTATTAGCGATAATGCTTTTACCGAATTACTTAGTTCAGTTGGGTCCTTACTTCCTAAAGATAATGTCTTGCCGGTTACTTCTTACGAAGCAAAGAAAACCCTATCTAACTTGGGCCTCGAATATACAAAAATACATGCTTGCCCTAACGAATGCATTCTGTATTGGGGTGTAAATGTCGATGCTACCGAGTGCACCAAGTGTCGTGTATCTCGATGGAAGAAAGGGAAGGATGGTACACCGAGGATTAACATTCCGGCCAAAGTTATGTGGTATTTCCCAATCATTCCCAGATTTAAACGACTATTTAAATCTGCCTCTACCGCGAAACTAATGACTTGGCAAGCTGAGCAAAGAGTTGAAGATGGACTAATGCGCCATCCAGCCGACTCCCCTTCATGGCGGAATGTTGATTACCTTTGGCCAGACTTTGGTAGTGAGCCAAGAAACATACGCTTAGCTTTGGCGGCGGATGGTATAAACCCGCATAACAATGGCCTAAACAATAGGTATTCTTGCTGGCCAGTAGTACTAACTACCTATAATCTTCCTCCATGGTTATGCATGAAGAGGAAGTTTATGATGTTAACAATTTTAGTCTCTGGTCCACATGAACCGGGTAATAACATTGACGTGTTCTTACAACCGTTGATTGAAGATTTGAAAAAACTTTGGCAAGAAGGTGAACCAAATGTTTAGATGCCTACACTAAGTCTTTTTTTACTCTAAGGGCAATATTGATGTGGACCATAAACGACTTTCCAGCATACGAAAATCTATCAGGTTGTGTAAATCAAGGTTACATGGCTTGTCCTTTATGTGGTGAGGATACGGTGGCTAAATATTTACCTCATAGCAGAAAAATGTGCTTTCAAGGTCATCGTCGTTATTTACCTCGGCATCACCCTTATAGAAAGAAAAAGGCAGCTTTTAATGGTGAACAAGAGTTCGAAGAGAAACAAGAACCCCTTTTTGGAGAAGAGGTGTTAAGGCGGCAGGAGCGCATTGATTTTTCTTTTGGAAATGAAGCAAAGAAGTCAAAGAAGGTGGACTGTCCTTGGAAGAAAAAGTCAATATTTTTTGAGTTAGAATATTGGAAATATTATCATGTTCGTCATTGTCTCGATGTGATGCATATTGAGAAAAACGTATACGATAATCTGATCGGGACTTTACTAAATATAAAATATAAGTCCAAAGATAGTGAGGCTTCCCGTAATGATATGATTGCAATGGGTGTTAGGACAGATTTGGCTCCACAAAAAGTAGGAAAAAGAACTTACTTGCCCCCTGCATCTTACACTCTTTCAAAGGCAGAAAAAAGAAAAATGTTGTCATCACTCGCGTCGATGAAACTTCCATATGGACATTCATCGAACATAAAAAATTGTGTATCTTTGCCAGATTTGAAGTTGTTTGGGCTCAAATCCCATGACTGTCACATACTTCTTCAACAGCTACTTCCAGTTTTAATTCGATCTATTCTTCCAAGACATGTGAGGGTTAGCATAATCAGATTGTGTTTCTTTTTCAACTCTTTGTGCAACAAAGTCGTCGATGTATCAAAGTTGGATAAAATGCAAGCAGATGTGATGTTGACCTTGTGTGAGCTGGAAAAGATATTTCCTCCGTCGTTTTTCGATGTAATGATACATCTGATGGTCCACTTGGTTAGAGAATTGCGTTTATGTGGACCTGTTTTTTATAGATGGATGTATCCATTTGAACGCTTCAATAAAGTATTGAAAAGCTATGTACGGAATCGCTGTTATCCGGAAGGTTGTATAGCTGAGAGTTATTTAGGAGAAGAATCTGTGGAATTTCGTACGGAGTTTATAAAGAAGAGTTGTACAACTGCCGGCCTTCCAAAGGAGAAGGACAGTCTCTCTGGTCCCTTATCCGTTGCAATAATGAAGTCGGTGGAAGAAAAAGAATGTGATGAGGTGCATCGACATGTTCTACAAAACAACGCTGAAGTGTATCCGTATATTATGTAAGTTAGAATTTTTTTTTCCTATTTATTTTTTTCAGTAAGATTTTCTTTTAGTCAATAATTTATTTATATATTAATTTTGCAAGGATGCATAAGGAATATCTTGAAGGAATGTATCGAGGGAAAAAAAATTGGCACAGTGGCTGATTGGAGAACACAATCGGCTATTTGCTGATTGGTTTAGAAATAAAGTTAGTAAAATGATCGAGGATCAAGAAGAGGTTTCAGAAACAGTAAGATGGTTGGCAGGCAAACCGTCATTTTCTGTTTTCACTTATGAAGGTTTTCTGGTTAATGGCGTCCGCTACTTCACAAAGCACAGAGATGATGTAAGGGTTGTCCAAAATAGTAGCGTCTCTTTACTTGCAAGGATGGTCCAAGTCTCTATTTCAAAGGATTTAAATCCCGTGGAAACTGAAATGACATTTTATGGCATAATTGAAGAAATTTGGGAGTTGGATTACTATACGTTCAAAGCCCCATTGTTCTTGTGTAAATGGGCTGACAGTGATAGAGGTGTAAAGGTCGATGATATTGGCTTCACACTTGTCGACCTTAGCCGACAAGGCCATAAGAATGATAAATACGTCTCTGTTGAACAAGTCAAGCAAGTTTTCTTTGTTGAAGATCCGGTTGATCCTACCTGGTCAGTCGTACTAACTTCAACATGTCGAGACTATCACGAGATTTACAACGACGATGATTTAGGAGACACTATAATGGAAAATCCTCCATTCTGCTCTAAAATCCCAACAGCCGATGTTTCTCCTGATGGAGATGATGATCCTTGTTAGGAATAATTCATAAGTTGTGATGTTAAGAATAAAATTTACACATTATACTTCTTGTAATCCTGATCTTATAAAGGATTTAGCACTATATATAGGATTTATGTGTAAAACAGTTATCTGTATAGTTTAGTCAGGAATGAACAGTGTATCGGAGACTAAATGTCAGGAACAAAGAACAAATCCTGATGACGGTCTAATACTGATGATGATCAGATACTGATGCAAGATGAAATCCTGATATCAGTCTTGTTACTGATGATGTCATTGTGGATGCTACAGAAACTGGCAAGTGCTATAAAACAGGATCGTTGTTTGAAGAACAAGCAAGAAGATATTATGAAGGAAAGAGTTTTCTATTGAAGGAAACTATCGACTAGAAGACAGAACATTGTCATGTATAGATTATATCTTTCTGTTATTAGTTGATAGGTAGCATTATAAATACTCTCTCTATATCATTGTAAAAAGTGTTCATAAGGTTTGTAATCGTGAGTATACGAGAGTACAAACAGAGAGAGAGATTTGTATTGTCAGCAGCTGCTAAAGGTATTTGTACACCTTTAGTAGAGTTTGTATTTGAACTTATTAATACAAACAGAGTTTGATTCATTCGTTTATTCTTGTTTATATAATCAAGCAAAAATCAGACACGATTATATAACTTGTATTCAACCCCCCCTTCTACAAGTTATTCGAGTTAATAATTGGTATCAGAGAAGGTTGATTTCGAATAATCATAAAGATCTGCAATCATGTCTGGTTACAAGGATGGGAATACTAAGATTCCTATGCTCAAGAGAAACGAATATACTCTATGGGAAGTAAAGATGTTGCATCATCTGGAAGCAACAGATCCTGATTATCTTGACAGAATCAGAGATGGACCTTTTGTTCCAACAAAGGTCGTTGGACAAGCAACTGTTGATGGTGTGGTTGTTCCAGAACATACAGCAGAGAAGCCAAAATCTGAATGGTCAGATAAGGACAAGGAGAATGTTCTTAAAGATGCTAAAGTGAGAAACATATTATTCAATAGTCTTGATTCTGTTCTCACTAACTATTTTCTCTCTTGTAAAACTGCTAAGGATATTTGGGACAATCTTAAGGTTCACTGTGAAGGAACTAAGCCTGTTAGGAAGAATATGAGGACATTACTTATACAACAGTATGAGTACTTTGAATCCAAGTCTGGTGAGTCACTTACTGATACCTTTGATAGGTTTACAAAACTCATCAATGAGATGGCCATGCATGGTAAATATTATGACTTGGAGGATATGAATACAAAGTTCATGAAAGCTTTGCCTGATTTCTACAATGAGAAGATATCTGCGATTGAGGAAGCTAATGATCTGGATGAGATATCATTAGAGGCAGTGTATGGAAAACTAAGAGCTTATGAACTTGACAAGCAGCAGAAGAAGAGCAGGAGTGAAGGAAAGATGAAGACTATTGCACTTACTGCTCAATCTGAAGTAAAGAAGCTTCCTGAAGAACAACATGAAGAGATTGCTGTAAAGAATTCAAGGAAGAACAAAAGCAAAGAAAGTTCTGAGTCAGAGACTACTGATATGGACTCTGACAACAATGATTCTGAATCTGAGATGCAGGAACTCTTTGCTATGTTTGCTAAAGCCTTCAAGAAAGGAAGATTCAATAGGAGAAGATTTAGCAAAGGACCTTTTCAAAAGAAGGAGGAGAAGAAGAGTGACAAAGGCAAAAGTACAATTGTCAAGCTTGATAAGGCCAAGATCAAGTGCTTTAACTGCAGCGAGCTTGGACACTTTGCTAGTGAGTGTAAGAAGCCTAGGAATTCAGGAAAGGGTAATGCACTTATGGTCACACAGAAGGATTGGGCTGATTCCAGTGATTCTGAAGATGAATTGGATTATGACAACATTGCATTAATGGCAAATGGTTCAGACAAACCTGGATCTCCAAAGAAAACTTCTCCATCCTCTGTTAAGGTATCACTTCACTCTCTTGATTCATTTGATAGCTTAAATTCTGATGAAATTAGATCTATCCATGCTGAGTTTAAGAATCTTATGACTAATTTTAGAATTCTTACTTGTGAAAAAGATGAACTTAAGGTTAAGAATGATAAATTAGTTGATAGAAATAGTTTTCTTGAAACTGAGTTAATTCAAATGGAAGAATATAAGTTAAGTTCTGATAAAGCTAAGCATGATTACAGTGTTATTCTTAAGGCTTATGACTATGTCAGAAAAGAACTAGAAGAAGAGAGAGATGTGATTAAGACCATTAACATTTCTGGTAAAAAGACACAAGAAATCATCGAAAATGGAATTCGTGGTAAGGTTAATGGTTTAGGTTTTGATAAGGCTAGACAAGAAGAAAAAGTAGCTATTGTCAATGATGATAGTAAAGTAGAAGCTAACACATCTAAATCTGAAGGTAAGAAAATTGTTTCTGAACCTAATCATGTTAAATTTGTTAATTCAAAAGGTACTCCTGTTGTACACAAAAGGATTAACAATAGTAATTTAGATGAGAAAGTGTTAGAGAAACCTAAGAATGTAAACATAGGGTTTCTGTCTAAGTCTCAGTTGAAACAGAGATTAGATGATCTTTCAGAGTCTAGCAAGATCAAAAGAAATAGGAGTGGAAAAGAAGGTATTAACAAAGATAATAATTACAAGAATGTACCTGATGCACCTAGGAAAAAATGCTATAAGTGTGGAAATCATAATCATTTGGCCCTAGACTGCAATCAAAAACCTTCTTGGAAAACTGAGTCCAGATTCCCCAAGACTCAGAAAATTCAATACCAACCACAAAAAGCTTGTTATCATTGTGGTAGTTTACTTCATTCCATTTACATGTGTAGAGAATATCATGAACTGTATTATGACTATTATTCTTTGAAATCTGAAACTCCTAGTCACAAGCAGTTTGTGAAATCAGAGTCTAAGGTTAACTCTGCAACAGGTAAAGTAAAAGCAAAATCTTCGAAGCCTGTTGTTTCTAAATCTAGTAAGAAAGGATCCAATCAAAGTTGGGTCCTAAAAAATTCTAACTAGTTACTTTTTGTTTGCAGGGCACAGGAAAGAAGCATTCAATTATCTTGGACAGTGGATGCTCTGGACATATGACTGGAAAGAAGTCCCTGCTTACAAAGTTTGAGAGGAAAGCTGGCCCAGTAATATCTTTTGGAGATGGCAACAAAGGAGAAACTCTGGGATATGGCTCAATTGTTTTGGGGAATGTCATCATAGAAAATGTAGCACTGGTTGAAGGCTTGAAACATACTCTTTTAAGCATAAGTCAACTGGGTGATAAAGGTTACAAATCAATCTTTGACAGAGAAGGATGCAAAATCTTGAATATGCAAAATGGAGACATTGTTCTAACTGGTCAAAGACATGGTAACATATATGAAGCCAGCTTAAGTGATACATCTAAAGGAATTGTTAGATGTCTATACAGCAAAGCAACAAGTGATGAAAGCTGGAATTGGCACAAGAAGCTCTCACATCTTAATTTCAAGAAGCTTAATCAACTTGTTAAGCACAATCTGGTGAGAGGCCTACCTCAGGCAAATTATGTGCAAAATGGACTTTGTGATGCATGTCAGCTTGGAAAGCAAAGAAGAACCACTTTCAAGAGCAAGACTGAAAATTCGATTACTGAACCATTTCACATGCTACATCTTGATCTGTTTGGTCCAGTAAACATTATGTCTATCAGCAAGAAAAGATATGCTCTAGTGATAGTGGATGATTTCATAAGGTTTACATGGGTGTTCTTTCTACACAAGAAGGATGAAGCTCCTCAGCAAATCATTGAACTTGTAAAGAATATTCAGAATAACTCTGAGTACAAAGTTAAAGTACTTAGGAGTGACAATGGTACAGAATTCAAGAATTCTACAATGGAGGGGTTTTGTGCAGACAATGGAATCACTCAACAGTTTTCTGCACCTGGTACACCTCAACAGAATGGTGTAGTGGAAAGAAAGAACAGGACTCTCATAGAGGCAGCAAGAACCATGCTTGCAGATGCAAAACTTCCAACCTACTTTTGGGCAGAAGATATTAACACTGCATGTTTCACTCAAAACTGTACCTTGGTAAATAGTCATGGAAAAACTCCCTATGAGATGATCAAAGGAAAGAAACCAAGTGTGAAATACTTTCACATCTTTGGATGCAAATGCTATGTCCTAAAAGTTCATCCAGAACAACTTGGAACATTTGAAGCCAAATTGGATGAAGCAATTTTTCTAGGATATTCAGCATCTAAGGCCTTCAAAGTTTATAATCTCAGAACTCACATTGTTATGGAATTAATTCATGTTGCATTTGATGATAAGAAAATTGGAATTCTGCAAACTGATGAAAGCCATGACAAATTGGAATTTGAAAATCTGAAGAATTCTAAGATACTCTCCAGTGATGATGAAGGTTCTCCAGAAGGAATTTCTATTGCTTCTCAAAGGAATGCTACTGTTGAGGGGGAGCAAATAAATCAAAGAGAACACAGTGATCATCAGGAGCAGACTAGCTATTTAGAGTCCACTCCATCAGGAACTGATCTTTCAGAGTCTACTCCATCAGGAACTGATCTTTCAGAGTCTACTCCATCAGGAACTAATCCTTCAGAGTCTACTGAAGGAAGATCAGTAACTAGCAGCAATATGGAATCTACTGATTCTACTGATCAAAGGAGAGTTATTGAAGGCAGAGAGAATTCTTCTACAAGAGATACCACTAATTTAGGGGGAGAGACTAGCAGAGTCAATCTACCACCTGTTAGAAAATGGACCAAGGATCATACTAAAGATTTGATTATTGGTGATCCAAATAGTGGTGTTCGAACTAGAAGATCAATTCAAAATGAATGCTTGTATAGTTGCTTTCTCTCAAAGAATGAACCTAAGAAGGTTGAAGAAGCCTTACAGGATCCTGATTGGGTAATTGCAATGCAGGAGGAGTTAAATGAGTTTGAGAGAAACAAAGTCTGGAAATTGGTACCAAGACCTAAAGATAGATCTATTGTTGGTGCAAGATGGGTTTTCAGAAACAAGCTAGATGAATCTGGTATGATTGTAAGAAACAAAGCAAGACTGGTGGCTAAGGGTTATTCTCAGGAAGAAGGCATTGATTATGATGAGACCTTTGCACCTGTAGCAAGATTGGAAGCAATCAGAATGTTTCTTGCATTTGTAGCTCATTCAAAATTCAAGGTATACCAGATGGATGTAAAGAGTGCTTTTCTAAATGGCAAACTTGATGAGAAAGTGTATGTGGAACAACCACCTGGATTTGTTGATCCAAAATTTCCAAATCATGTCTACAAACTTGACAAGGCACTCTATGGACTAAAGCAGGCACCAAGAGCATGGTATGAGACTTTGTCTAAATTTCTTCTTGAAAATGGCTTTACAAGAGGTACAATTGACAAAACTCTATTCTTTAGAAAGATAAAAGGTGAATTGCTTTTAGTTCAAGTTTATGTTGATGATATTATTTTTGGTTCTACTAATGAAAAGTTGTGTGCTAAGTTTAGCAAGCTTATGCAGTCCAAGTATCAGATGAGCATGATGGGTGAATTAAATTATTTCTTAGGCTTGCAGGTCAAACAAACTGAGACTGGTATTTTCATTAATCAGTCAAAGTATATCAAAGATCTCTTAAGAAGGTTTGACTTTCAAGACTGTGCAGTTGCAAAAACACCCATGGCAACAGCTACTAAACTAGACTCAGATTCTAAGGGAAAGAGTGTGGATAATACTAGTTATTGAGGCATGATAGGCTCATTGTTATATCTAACTGCAAGTAGGCCAGATATAATGTTTTCTACCTGTTTATGTGCTAGATTCTAAAGTGATCCTAAGGAATCTCATTTAATTGCTGTGAAGAGAATTTTTAGATATCTCAAAGGAACTCCAAATCTTGGTTTGTGGTACCCTAGAGAATCTGATTTCTTTCTAATTGGCTATTCAGACTCTGATTATGCAGGGTGTAAAATAGACAGGAAAAGCACTACATGTACATGTCAATTCTTGGGAAACAGATTGATTTCTTGGGCAAGCAAGAAGCAACAATCTGTCTCAACCTCAACTGCAGAAGCTGAGTACATAGCAGCAGGTAGTTGTTGTGCATAGCTCCTTTGGATAAGAAATCAGTTGATGGATTATGGTATGACACTTAGTAATATTCCTATGTTTTGTGATAATACTAGTGCTATTAAAATTGCAGAAAATCCAGTTCAACATTCAAGGACTAAGCACATTGATGTCAGGTATCATTTTATTAGAGAACATATTGAGAATGGTACTGTGGAACTTCATTTTGTTCCTACTGACAAACAGCTTATAGATATTCTAACTAAACCACTTGATGAGAATACATTCAGTAGATTAGTAAGTGAGTTAGGAATGTTAAATTTTTAGATCCTTAACATCTCCAATAGTAGCAAGGTATGTTGTTTTTAGCTTATAGACTTGATATTCTTGTCAGGATCTATATTTGATTGTTAAATTCTTTAGCTATAACACTTTGCCTTGATAAATTTCAGTATGATAGACTTGTTAATAATCATCAGGATTAGATTTGTATCAGGATGCTGACGTCATCAGTATTGTGTCAGTATCAGGATTGTGAAAATTGTTTCAGATCCTGACGTTTACTTTGTGTAGTAATCTAATTCTGTGATGTGTTAAGTCTATGCCAGCATGTTTTAATATTTTCATACTGATAATTTATACATCATTCAATAATCAAAAGACAAGTAGGTAATAAGAAATTGTATTTTCATTAATTGAAAGCATTACATATATGGAAATGAAATACAACATCTTTTTGTCTAACTTCTACTGATAATTCTATACTTGTATATTGAAATGAATTATGAGGTTCAGGACAAGGAGCATCTCAAGAAATCCATCAGGGGATTTGAACAGCTTCGTCTGCTCTTGGATTCCTTGTCTGGGTGACTTGAATGAGAGTAGCTAACTTAAATGAATAGCATCTCCATCAAGATCAACCTCAGACTCTCGGCCAAATTCTTCATCCTCAAGTTTTGAGGAGGTTAGGGAAAGATTGTATCCAACAGATGGATGTTCTAGGAGAAACCTCTGGATATTATCTGAAACTAATCCATCCATGATTAGTTCGATGAGAAGAGTCATCTTTTCAAAGAGATGATCAAGAACATGATGTTCATCGACTGTGAAGAATCTAAAGAATGGATTTGAATGGAACTTTGGGTTGAGAAGCATTGTTGAGAAGAAAAGAAATTGAAAGGTTTATGGAGAATGGCATAAGGCGTCTGTTTCTTTTAAAGAAAGACGTGAGAAGCTGAACAGTCACTTGGAAGTTTTAATTAAGTCAGATGCTAATTATTGCGTGCGACTGTATTTCTTGTTTACAAGAAATGTTGAATATATCTATTCAATTGATTTTTGTTCAGATTAATTGTTTATTTCTTTTTCAGATAAAAGAAAGATGCCACGTGGAAATTCCATATTAAGTCTCTGGAATCAGGATGATATTGATCAGGATTTCATGTGTGACCATCAGGATTTGAGAATTATCATATTTTTAAATCACATTGTATTTTGTGACTATTTTGATGGGAGGTCAACAGGCAAAAGAAGCTGATCAGTATTGATTTTTATCTTGATAATACCCTGATTTATTTCATGAAAATCAATTTTGGATTTTATTTTCCAAAAATCGTGGGTAACCGCATTTTTCAGGGACTGACACCTGTCAATCTACGTGTCAACGTGGGATAATGGTCTGAAAGATTTGTGAAATATATTGTTTTGAAACTCTAATCGTGTAATTGCTTTCTCTAATTTTACATTCTCTAAAGCAAAAACACTCTTGAGTTTTCAAAATCACTAATCCATTTCAAGAATTTTTCAAGTTCTTTTCAGATCAAAAATGGCAGCTCAAAGAAGATTACCTAAATCAGTAGCCTTCAAGTTTAGTGACTTCGATTTTATGACAAACAATCATGTAGCAGCTATCACCAACAAGGAAGGAGTATTAACTAATTTTCATCCAATCATGGACTTTCTGGCGTATGGACCATTAAGTTATGCATTGACAGCATCTCCACAAATTAATCAAGCAGCTGTTTCACAAGCTTGGGAGAATGCTGAGGTAATTGATTCTACTCAGAGTAAATCAGGTAAGATTGTTCTACACTTAGGACAAGACTCATTTGATATTACTCAATCTGTTGTTAATTCAGTACTTCACTTACCTGTTAGTTTGATTTATGAGAATGTACCATCTGATGATAATGTGAGAACTATGTTGTCTGTATTAGGTTATAATGGACCTCTAGACAACATGAGCCAGTTGAATAGGTCTTTTCTTAGAAAGGAATGGTCTTTCTTCTTTGATCAAATTGCTAAATGTTTTACTGGTAAATGTAGTTCTTTTTAGCAAATTACTTCTGTTACATCACATATTGCTTATAGTTTGCTTTATGACAGAGTAATTAACATTGGTCACATTATCTTAAGTCAGATAAGTATTAAAGTTAAGAGATCAAAACAGGAAAATGGTTTATTATCATAGATTTATGCAAATGTTTATTAACCATTTTATTCCTGATTTTGAAGCTAGATTTGGTAGGGAACATTGTGTTTCTTCTTATGTACAACAAAAGAGAATTTTCTCTAACATTATAAAGAAGGACAATGAAAAGAATCTAGATGAAATACCTGCAATTCATTATCCACATCATGTTCAGGTAATTCTTAAAACTCATCTTCCTACTCTCTACAATTCTTCTTTCTTTTGTGGTGAAATGGCTCAGGAATCTCATTTGGAGGAGAACCCACCTGTGTCTACCCAAGTAGCCCAAAACATTATAGTCTCTGAAACAATTCAAGAACCAAATTTTGATCCACAACCTATTGTTTCAAAGAAACCAACCTCTGGTGTTTCTCAAAAGACATCAGTTGTAAGGAAGAGAAGATTTGTTGTGTCAAGTAGTAGTAATTCTAGTGAAGATGATGATGATTTAACTCTTGCTGAGAGAGCAGATTTGAAGGCTGCAATTCAACTTTCTCTGTTAGCACAAAGAGATGAAAAACCTAGTCACAGCCAGACTGCGGTCTCCCAAAAGGCTGTAGTTCTTAAAAAGGGAAAACAGTTACTGGATACTGTCTCTCAAAAGACTGTGTCTATTGAACAAAGATCTCATCCCAAGATCACTTCTGTGTCTACACCTCTTGAGTCTTCTCAGGATAAATCTTTTGCTCACTATACCAGGAGAACAAGGAGAGAAAGATTCAATTGTCACCTACACACACAGAGTCTAGTCCAACTAATATCATGCAGGTCTCTACAAATGAAGCTACAATCAAGTCAGCAAATGACCATAGAGATCTGGATATTGATTCTTCATGGGAAACTACATTATCATACAGACTGGCTATGGGACTAATTTCTCTCAAAGTAAAGTTGTCAAGGCCTGTTCTAGATTTTCTGGTTGAAAGAGTACCAAAACTTTTATTTCCAGATGAATATGGACTTCTACATCAAAGACTTGACTTAATGAAGATGTATTTCTATGTATCTGTCAGAAGACAATTAGTCAAGAAATTTGGACTCTCGAAGCATGTTGCACTTCAATCACTACATGCATATTTATTTGACAAGGATGTCATTATTGAAGATGCTTCAGCTCAAGGTGAACAATAGGAGGAAGTAGATAGAGGAATGAAGTCAACAGAAGATACTATTGCACTAGTGGTGAATAGTAGGAAAGATCAGATCACAGTCACTACAACACAAGAACCATCTAGTCAGAGGTTGGATGACTCAGGAACTGTGATAGCTGATGCTGAAAGGACTTCTGTGATGACTGAAATTGTAAGTGAGAAACCCTATGATATGGGAGGAATGACTTTGGTTGATTTTTCTGAAGATCAAACAAATTTTGTTCAGTCAGAGTCTATCTACCTTGAGGGTGAGTCTCAGCAAACAACACTTAAAGACGGTGACATACTAACTAGGGTGTCTAATGAAGTATTACTGAAGACATCAGAGTCTAGTAAAGAACCTCAAAGTGGTATACTGGAGCCTGTAGTCTCTGGAAGGAAAGAAGATGATTGTATGGGTTCAGAGACTATAGCAGCTCACTCCTTGGAGAAAACCTCAAGCCCCTTGCCATATGAGGAACCCTCTCTCCATGTGAGTTCAGGTATAAAAACTCCTTCTAAACCCTATTTTTCTGTAGGTCATGAGAGCACTTATCCAAATTTGAGTGATACACTTGAAAAGATGGACTTAGATCCACAATTTGAGCGGCTGGCTCCTGACCAGGCAAAAGGTGAGGTAGAAAGAGTGTTGACTTTAGTAAGTCAAAGTGAGAATGAGGGTATGGATGATCAACTCCATAGTGAGGGAGAGAAAATGAGGAAACCATCATTTGATTTCTGGGATCAGGTTTTTCCTGAATTTTAGTCTGAAAATTTGGGTATGGATGCTGGTACTTATTCATTCATCAAAATGTATCAGAAGAATGACCTAGCACATCACAATGCAAAGCCAGAAGTTAAAGCTCAGAAGCAAAACGAGAGGCTTGCAGGAATCATTAACAGAAGAGGTGCCAGGATAAAGCAATCTCTTGATACATATGTACCAGATGAAGTTCCTAATGATCCTAGTGTTCCTTTGTATGTACTTCCAATATCAGCTAGAATTGAGATATCTACAGTCTCTGATCACTCTAAGGAGGAGTCAGGATTTGAAGATATTAGTACACAGAATACTGGTGAAGGAGATGATGATCATGTTTCAGCTCCAGATCAGAAAGATGAAGATGTTGATACTTCTAATTAGGTTTTATTACTTGAATATCATACAACTCAAGCAACTTCTTCTACAAGACTTGAAGATACAGTTCTTTCTGATTCTGATTCTGAAGATACTAGAACCACTTCCAACATTGAAGTTCATTCTGAGATTTTGAAAGATATTCAGAATTCTCAAATTGCTATGCAAACAAGACTTCAATCACTTGAAGATAACCAAGTCACAATTATGGAAAATCAAGCAGTTCTGATGAATATCATTTGTTCTGTTTCTGAATCTCTTGGAATTAATGTTGCTGATGTCAAAAAGGGGGAGATAAAGAGCAGACAAAGGGAAGTAAAAAGAAGAACTAGGAGTGACAGTGGTGAATCTCAGTTAGCGAGTGGTAAAGGAAGAGCAGCATTAATAGTTAAAATTCTTTCTTCTAAGTACTAGATAAACATCTACATCTGGGAGGAGGTACTTAACTTCATAATTCTACATTTATAAATTCTATTCTGGTTGTATTGTTATATGTTTTGACATCCACAACTTAGATTTATGCTTCAGATTTTAAAGCATAAATAGAGGGAGATTGTTAGGAATAATTCATAAGTTGTGATGTTAAGAATAGAATTTACACATTATACTTCTTGTAATCCTGATCTTATAAAGGATTTAGCACTATATATAGGATTTATGTGTAAAACAGTTATCTGTATAGTTTAGTAAGGAATGAACAGTGTATCGGAGACTAAATGTCAGGAACAAAGAACAAATCCTGATGACGGTCTAATACTGATGATGATCAAATACTGATGCAAGATGAAATCCTGATATCAGTCGTGTTACTGATGATGTCATTATGGATGCTACAGAAACTGGCAAGTGCTATAAAACAGGATCGTTGTTTGAAGAACAAGCAAGAAGATATTATGAAGGAAAGAGTTTTCTATTGAAGGAAACTATCGACTAGAAGACAGAACATTGTCATGTATAGATTATATCTTTCTGTTATAATCTATACATGACAAGGAGAATGATGGAAAGCAGGTGGAGGTGAAAGCATTGAAAGGTCAAGGAGAAAACTCTACAAAAGCTGCCTCCACCACCCCCGTAGACTCAAACACGGGCACAGTTACTAGTACTGAATCTGCAAAAAAGAGAGCAGTGCGAGGTGTTTCTGGCATGCACAAAGTTGCCATGAAGAAAGCACAAGGGAAGAAGTTTAAAATCAGGTACAATCGTAGTGGTGTTCCTATCGGAGAAACTAGATGCACGTTGCAGTCCTATGTAGGCATGCTAGCCAGGATAATGGCACCGATCGATATACCATCATGGGCAAAAGTGGATGATGATTTAAAAGCAAAAATATGGAGTGATGTTCAGGTAGAATTAAAATTTGTTTTATTTTTTGAATTTTAGCATATGACCATTTAAAAATGTTAGAAATGGTAGAATAATTGATTTTCCTCTGTTTTTCCTTCAGGGTACGTTCAAAGTGGAACCGGAAAGTGAGCATTTTATTTTGATGTCTGCTGGTGCAAAGTGGAGACAGTTCAAGTCCAAGTTAACATGTGATTATGTGATGCCTTTTATTGGTCAAAAGAAAAAGTTAGCGTAGCCCCCGAGGAAGTATGCTTTTGTTGGTAAGGAGGCATGGAAAAGATTTGTTGCAACTAGGAACACCGATGATTGGAAGGTATGCGGTATAGGGCAGTGATAGAGTATATATTTATATGTATTTTGCATGATTTTATTCCTCATATTTATTCTATTTTGCATTTAATTGGATTTTTATTAAATAAATTATAATGTTTTATTGTAGGAAGCAAGGAATCCTAAACTTGGAAGGATTGGAGAATAAAGAGCTGAATTTGGAGATTTTTTTAGAGGAAATTCGTAATATTGGGATATACGGGCTGCCTACACTGTTTGGGCCGTATCTTGAGTTCCAGAAGTCAGAATTTGACGATCTTACTGTCCACGCGAAGCTTAGAGAATTTTCTTTAATTCCAATGTGGTCCAAAGAGCAGAGTCGAACTGGAAGAGCCCAGAAACAGAGGAGCAAAGTCAGTAGCGAATTTTACATGAAAATCCTATTCAATTATGGATTTGTTTTTGTAAATTTATTAAAACATTAAAAAATACTTTTATTAGGGGTGAGAGACCAGATTTTATGAGGAGTTTTTTTATTTGCTTGAGGGAGGAAGATACACACGCGACTTTACATACACTTTATCTAGGGTTTACATAAGAGTTTTATTTTCTACGTAGAGCAAAAGAAGGAGATTGACACATCTTTCAGAAGCAAAGCAAGGAGAATAAATCTGTATTCTTATTAGAACAATTGGTTCTAGTATTCGGTTTGGATTTCAATTATTTGTTTTTCAGAATTCAGTTTCTATATCTATTCCAAGATTTGTTTTAATTATGTTATCAATTGAACCCATGATTGTGAAAGGTTCGAATATGAACTAATCATTATCATGGGGTTCCAATGGATTCGATTTCATAATTATTGTGTATGACATGTGATCGATGTTGGGTGATTTTATTGTGATAATCTAATATGGTTTGGTTTAATTGATAGATGTGTAGCTAGCATCTAGTTTATTAATCCTTGATGATTTCGAAAGTGGATTCTAGGATTGAGAATAATCCATATTAGCATGGGTTCATGAATTAATTGTTTATTCTTGATTAGTAGTATGTTTTTACCCAATTCATATTGCCCCATGTAATTACAAAAGATAACTTGTGCTTAAACCAATTGTGTTTCCAGATTGTATAGACATATATGATTTGAACGTAATGTGGTGTCCTCTTGATTTCTATCTTTTGTGGATATTAAGTGGTATGATATGAGTGTACTGAAAGGTAGCTCGTATTATTGTAGTGTTATCTGATTAATTATCTTGTTTATCACCCGTATCGATTTACTGTGTCAACCTTTAGTGAAGTTTCGATGAAATTGGAATCCCATGCCTTCTCATATTAAGAACTCTTTTCTAATTTACTTGCACTTAGTTAATTAAATTAGTTTAAACAAAAACCCAATTTGATAATTGTTCAAGCATTAAGAAGTAACCATACACTGTTGCATACGCACTAAAATTGGCATTACACCTAGTCTCTGTGGAACGAATCTTACTTATCACTTGCTATTTGTGATCGCGTATACTTGCGTGTTTACGAGTCAACAAGTTTTTGGCGCCGCTGCCGGGGACTTCGGTGTTATTTGTAGTTTAAGTGCTTGTCATCAGTGGTCGTTATAGATTACTGGCTTGAACTGTTTTTTTTATTTGATGGATTATTGGGAGCAGGACTTCGTAATTGTATGTGAACTGTGTGTAGGTGGACATTACACTCATCAATGTGAGTATAACAGAAACCGGCCAAATTTCAGCTGGGACTACAATCAGAGTGGTATAGAGCAATCCCAATATCCATCATACTCGCTCCAAAATCAGCAGTTTGGAGATGAGCCATACAGTCCAGGGGGAATTCAGCAGCAACAGGGGCAACAATTTCAGCATCAGTATGCCCCAGTGCGTCAACACTTTCAACCTCCCGAATTTCAGCAGCAGCAATTTCAGACTTGGTCTAACCAACAGTCGACCGAAGAAGCTGAATTAGAAGAATTGAGGTTGATGGTTAAAAGCAATGCATTGTCTCTCCAGACAATAGGAGATCAGATTGGTCAAATTGCAAATGCATTAAAAACATTGAATCAAATTGCAAGTGACACAGAAGGCCTAGTTGTGGAGGAGGAGGACAAGAACCTTCCTATCAGTCTTGACTGGCCTTTCTTGGCCACGGGTGAGACCATGATCAAAGTTCAGGAAGGAGATTCTGATGGAAAAGATGAGGAAGAAGCAGAACATGAAGCTGATAAGGAAGCAGAGCCGGAGGCAAACCAATCAGAAAATTCAGAATGTCCAGAAAATTCGGTTCTGAATAATCAGCCGCAACCACTTCCTTTGCAATCTGAAAATTTTGAAGAATCAGCCCAGGATCAAGAAAATTCCAAGGCTCAAGTGGCTATGCTAATTCCTTCGAAGGATGAGGAGGGTCTCAGTGTGGAAGATGATGAATTAGAAGAGCATGTTCAGTTGTTGAATGCCGCTCCGTTGCAATCTGACTTCGACCAGTTGGAGGCCGAAGAGGAAAAGAGCATCACTCCTGTTGACAAATCTACTCCGGAGAAGACTACAGAGATCATCCAAATCGATTTTCCTCCTCCATATCCACATAGGCTTCAGAAGCAAACTCCAGCCATGAATTTGCCGGCGGAGGATGATGAGTGTTTTAGCTTGAAATCAGTTGATGCAGGGCAGAGTAAAAAGTATGACACGGAGAAGGAGAAGGCAAAGCAAGGCCAACTGAGGATTACAGTGCCTTGGTTAATGGGGCTACGTATTCCACATAAGTTGCTTGGAGTGGAAGATCTCTGGAATTCTCAGGTGCGCCTTAAGCCATCATTTGAAGGAGCTCCCGAACTCGAGCTCAAAACATTGCTAGTTCACCTGGGGTATGTTTCTTGTAATTCATCTCCTTTGCTTGCTATTGTTATTGCTGCTAACTTTTCAGGTAGGCGGGAGAATGTTGTTAAGAGATCTTGTGAGGAGCGAATACGGGTAAAGCTTGTCATTGAAAATGTCGCTCCAGAAAAGATCATTAAATGGCCTTATAGAGATGCGGTGTAGAAAATTTTCAAGAGGAAAATCGTGGCCAAGTCTAGCTAAAGACGTTAAAGAAAGGCGCTTCTCGGGAGGCAACCCATGATTTTTGTAAGGTTAGTAAAGTTTTTATTTTGATTTTTTTAATTTTTAGATTATATATTTTTTTTTGTGCATTTTTATACTCCCACAAGGTGCCTTGATGAGTTTGTGTGAAGTGTTTCAGGTGCAAGAATAATTTATTTAAGACACTTGGTGTTTTATTTAAATTTTGGAAAAAATTGTTTTTGAAAAAAAAGAAAGAAAAGAAAATGAACAGAAGTTACATGTTGGAGGTGATATTTGTGTGAAGCGACCGTGCGACTACGAATTAAAAAAAAAGAGACAGGGATTTGATGTTGGCCGTGTGATTTTTTTTGTTGGGCGTGTGATTACTTCTGTTATTTTTATAAATGAGCAGCGATTAAATACCGGGGTGTGCAGTTCTTGAACCCGCGGTATCCATTCTCTGTGCACTTGAGCGGATCCGCGCGTGCTCCTGCGCGAACAATTCCAGCGTTCATTTCTTCATTACTCCGGCGCAAGGTGTCCTGCTTTACTTGTCCAACGGACCTGCTGTCCAAATCCATCTGCTGTTGGCCATTTGCTGCTTGCCAGGCCCATATCCGTGGCCCAATTACAGCCCACTTGCTGCTATCCAGTCCTTTAGGCCCAGTTCGTGTCCAAACTTGCAACTGCCATCAACGTTGCTGCTTTAAAAATGCAAGGTTGCTCTCTTACTTAAAAAAAAAATCAAACTGCTGCCAAGGAGGTTTGAACCCCTGACCACCTGCTCCTTGTGACTTCAAGTGGCACTTGAAACCAGTTGGGCTACCACGCTCTTATGAATTAATGTGCACCTGCTCTTATTCATAGTGCAATTTTGGGCCCAAAAGCAATTATATGGAGCTAGCATTTTTTCATTTATTATTTGGAGGACCACTTCGTGCTTATGCACTAGGGGAGTATTTCTAACCTTTATTTGTATATATTTTATTTGTTATTCTTTTTGTATTTTATTCTTAGAATTGCTAGATTTTTTTTTCTTTTATTAAATTATTCATTGAGGACAATGAACCATTTAAGTGTGGGGATACGTTCTTAATATATAAAAAATAAAAAATATATATATATATATATATATGATAAAAATACAAAAAAATGATGAAAAATAAAAAAAATTAAAAAAATAAATTTTGTACATAATTGTCATGTCAAAAGCATGTTAGCGAGGATAAGTACACATTTTGTAGACTAATTTTGCATGATTAATTCTGAGTGTTGTATCATAGAATAAAAATCATTTGTTGCTTGATAATTCCTTGTGTGTGCTTTCAAAAATTTAAAAACTTGAGATGCTTCTTAGTCAAATTTATTGAGTCGAGCATGCTTTCACCTTGTGAGATTTTGAGCCTAATTAATGATTGATACATTTTATATCAATCGAATTTTTTTGTTGTGTGTTGTTCGTCAATTAGCATTGTTCTAGAACTTGTTTTGATACCTTATTGAGACTACATGTTGTGTGTGTGCATGAAAATGATAAAGGCACTAGGATTAACCTCACTGACCTAAACACTATCCTTATGAGTTATATCCTTAGTAAGCCCCCTTGAGCTTATATCCGTTTCTTTCAATTATCACCACTCTATAATTTTTTAGCCTACTTGTTTATTTTTATCTTGATTTACTAGTAGAGCATTGTGATTCAACTTAAGGGTGGGTGAATGTTCAAGTGTGGGGATCTCTTTGTTAAGGTTTGATATTTTGGTGGGAATTATATAATGTGGTTGCTTGATCTTCAAAAAAAAAAAAACAAAAAAAAACAAAAAAAAAACAAGAAAAAAAAAGAATAAAAAAAAAAAAAAAAAAAATTTGAAGAAGATCGAAGTAGAGTTGTGTTCATTGGTTTGTACAATATGAAAGTGGAAAGTACGTAATGATGTACTTATGGGTTTAATGCTTGTGAAAGTTTAATTATCTTTTACATGATCTACTATTCATGTTGGGTGCTTTAATTAGAAGTGAACATTATGCTCTATTAGTTTATCACGCTTAGCCACTTGTGAGCCTATTTCTTTGATATCCCACCCCATACCTAAGCCCCATTACAACCTTTAATGAAGACCTTTTGATTTGTGCATGCACATATACGAAGTAGTTGAGATTTGGTGGACAACCAAGCATATGGTAGCACATGTCTATTTTGATTGAACTTGAGTGAAACTCAAACACCTATACACTTGTGTGAATTGAGAGCAATGTGAGATTTTCTATCCACGGCATGCTTACTTATTGAAGGAGACTTTGATGTTTATTTCATGATATTTTTGTCTGTCAAGACAACGTGTGCATACTTGGATTGTTTTGTGCAAGTGGTGTACTTTCAGATCTTCTCAGATTGTTGTGTGATTGAGGTTTGCATATGTGGAGTACTATGAATTGTTGCATGTTTAAGACTTGGTGATTGAAAATATTTGATTTTGTGGGTATATCTTCTATAAACCCTCACGAGACAACACTCGTCCTACTAGGGCTGCCTAGGGGTTTAACGGCTTGTTGCATACGCTCAATGCAATCGTGTCATCTACGAAAATGGTGTTAGTTAGTTAGATTAGTTTTATTTCTTTATTTGCCCGAGGACGTGCAAAATGCTAAGTGTGGGGATATTTGATAGAGTATATATTTATATGTATTTTGCATGATTTTATTCCTCATATTTATTCTATTTTGCATTTAATTGGATTTTTATTAAATAAATTATAATGTTTTATTGTAGGAAGCAAGGAATCCTAAACTTGGAAGGATTGGAGAATAAAGAGCTGAATTTGGAGATTTTTTTAGAGGAAATTCGTAATATTGGGATATACGGGCTGCCTACACTGTTTGGGCCGTATCTTGAGTTCCAGAAGTCAGAATTTGACGATCTTACTGTCCACGCGAAGCTTAGAGAATTTTCTTTAATTCCAATGTGGTCCAAAGAGCAGAGTCGAACTGGAAGAGCCCAGAAACAGAGGAGGAAAGTCAGTAGCGAATTTTACATGAAAATCCTATTCAATTATGGATTTGTTTTTGTAAATTTATTAAAACATTAAAAAATACTTTTATTAGGGGTGAGAGACCAGATTTTATGAGGAGTTTTTTTATTTGCTTGAGGGAGGAAGATACACACGCGACTTTACATACACTTTATCTAGGGTTTACATAAGAGTTTTATTTTCTACGTAGAGCAAAAGAAGGAGATTGACACATCTTTCAGAAGCAAAGCAAGGAGAATAAATCTGTATTCTTATTAGAACAATTGGTTCTAGTATTCGGTTTGGATTTCAATTATTTGTTTTTCAGAATTCAGTTTCTATATCTATTCCAAGATTTGTTTTAATTATGTTATCAATTGAACCCATGATGGTGAAAGGTTCGAATATGAACTAATCATTATCATGGGGTTCCAATGGATTCGATTTCATAATTATTGTGTATGACATGTGATCGATGTTGGGTGATTTTATTGTGATAATCTAATATGGTTTGGTTTAATTGATAGATGTGTAGCTAGCATCTAGTTTATTAATCCTTGATGATTGCGAAAGTGGATTCTAGGATTGAGAATAATCCATATTAGCATGGGTTCATGAATTAATTGTTTATTCTTGATTAGTAGTATGTTTTTACCCAATTCATATTGCCCCATGTAATTACAAAAGATAACTTGTGCTTAAACCAATTGTGTTTCCAGATTGTATAGACATATATGATTTGAACGTAATGTGGTGTCCTCTTGATTTCTATCTTTTGTGGATATTAAGTGGTATGATATGAGTGTACTGAAAGGTAGCTCGTATTATTGTAGTGTTATCTGATTAATTATCTTGTTTATCACCCGTATCGATTTACTGTGTCAACCTTTAGTGAAGTTTCGATGAAATTGGAATCCCATGCCTTCTCATATTAAGAACTCTTTTCTAATTTACTTGCACTTAGTTAATTAAATTAGTTTAAACAAAAACCCAATTTGATAATTGTTCAAGCATTAAGAAGTAACCATACACTGTTGCATACGCACTAAAATTGGCATTACACCTAGTCTCTGTGGAACGAATCTTACTTATCACTTGCTATTTGTGATCGCGTATACTTGCGTGTTTACGAGTCAACAGGCAGTAATATATGAAGTATGATGCGGGAACCTTGAATAATTCTCTATAAGCATGCATACTGATTAAAAGAATTAATTTTATGTAGGCACTTAATAAAGAGCAAAGTGAGAGAGTGAGTGAGCGAAAATATCCCCACAGGATGTCAAGGAAATGATATATTGGTGTGCAAGAGGAAGAAGTATGCATTTATAGAAAAAATTAATAATTTTTTTTCAAGCATTTTCATTTCTTAAGTGCCTGGTGACAATTTTTTTGTTTAATTCTTTTTGGTAGGAGGCGGCGGGACGGATGGATCCCGAGGAAGATCCTGATCGGGCAATTTTATGGAAACTTGGTCGTATGAAAGATAATGAAAATGATGAAGAACTGGCTGAGATATATGGCAGAATTGTAAGATTTTTTTTCCTTTTATACTTTATTATTTCACATCGAATTTAAGAGCAGTCCATAATTTGAGTCATGCATTAACGGGATGATTTGCTCGAAAAGAAGCATACGGGTGAATTTGTTCCTAGCGGAATGAGTGATGTGCTGAGTACTGCATTGCAAACACCTGAGCATTCAGTTAGGGTAAGGGGAGTTGGAAGCTTCATCAATCCATCAAAATACTTCAACATGCCAAAAAAGAGAAAGAACCAAAGTTCCAAAGCTGAAAAAGAGACGAATGATGAGCTTGAAAAAACAAAGGCTGAGCTTGAAAGAACAAAGGCCGAATTTTCATCGCAGATTAACGAGCTCAAGGCCATGATGGCCAGTTTTCAATCACCAAATTTATCTGACAAAGCAAGTTGTCCAGTAGAACAACTTGATGAATTGATGGCCAACAATGAGGATGATGATATGTTTATTGTACCTGATCCCGTACGCCCCCCTTCTCCACCTGGAAACAAGGTAAAACAGTTACGCGTACACACACATATATATAAATACAAGTCAAGGTTTTAATGGGATATGATTTGTGATGACGGATACTTACAATTTAATGCATATATCTAGGGTCCAAGAAAATGTGAGCTGGCAGTTGATAACATAGACAATAAGGTAGCTTTTGGTAGGGTTGTACCTGAAGCTAACGCGGGTAAGTCGGTACATGGAGTGCCTCTGCAACCGGGACATGTTCGTGTCTCGGTGGATGGAGTCATCATGGGAGATGCCTTGGTTCCGGTGCCCATAGTTGGTGAAATTGAGACCGTCCGCCAAGCTGTTGGGTCTTATTTAGCGTGGCCTCGGGACATGGTCTCCTTCACCCCCACACTAGCTAAGGCATGTAGAGTTAATTAAGGATATTTTACAGTTCATCACTTGAATAATATGTAGATATATGAACTTGCATAATAAGAGTTGTATTTAGATATCATTTTATTGTTTATGTGCAGAAAAGGAAAAATGAAGTTCAGTCAACAAAGAAGCCAAAAAATGAATTAGACAGGCTGCATGAGATGTTTGCAAATGTGAATCCCGATAAAAAAGTTCTTCATCGTTTTAAGTTGTTGTACAAACATGTTGTTACCTATATGGCAGAAAAAAGAGATTCCATTCAGATTGGATGTGATGAAGATGTGTTTGGAGTTGCAAAAACATTATACGTGGTGCATGAGAATGTAATTGATTTGTTGAAGTTTGGAATGATTGGCGGGGCCGTTATGTCAACTTACATGGCATAATTTTTTCCCCTTCTCTTTAAAATTTTGTCTCAACTTTTTCTTATTTTAATACGAATATTTATGGCAAAATGTTTATATTTAATCTGTAGGTATTTGTCTACTGTGGTTGCTGCGAGGAATTTGGATATGTTTGCGTTTGCTGATCCTGGAGCCACATTCAAATTGAATGATGATTTTCAAGCTTACATTGTTAATAGGCTGATGGCTGCACCTTCGCGGATATTATTCTTGCCTCATAATGAATAGTAAGCCTATCTAGTGTTTATACTTTATAGTATTTAGCCAGAAAAAAATAGTAATTGTTAGTTTGTAATAGTATTTACAGTTAATTAAGACTAATATGTGTGGTAGTTGTAACTTCATATAATTAATTTATAATCTAACAACTGATTATTTTTATCATAAAACAGCTATCATTGGATTTTGATATTGATTTGGGAATCAGAAATTTTCATTCTCAATCCATTGCATTCCAACAAGTTTGATTTTGATATATATATATATAGGCTTTTACTCAAATACAAACCAATCCTTAAATACAAACTACAAACTAACATAAAATATTTTGTATTTCATTCATTTTAATGGCCCCGCCAGGGGCACCTTTACAAAAAGTGTCTAAAATTCTTGGCTCCATTCAAAAAAAAAAAAAAAAAAAAACTGTTCACTGCTGACGTCACTGCCACGTCAGCAGTGAACAGTGAATTTTTTTTTTTTTTGCTGAATGGAGCCAAGAATTTTAAACATCTTTTGTATTGGGGTACCCCTAGTTTGATCATTAGATTAGCTTCAAATGTTGAATTAGTGTTTAGTTTTTAGTTTGTAGTTAATTTTAGTTTGTAGTGGAGTAGGACCCTATATATATATATATATATATATATATATATATATATATATATATATGTATATATATAAGTCATGGATTTCTTGGGTTTAATGCCATTTCTTAATTAATACTCTTCTACAGAGCTGTCCGATCTTACAATGCTCAAACCGGACGTGTAAACAAAAATCCTAAAGTTAAAAATCTTCTGGTCAGTATTCTGCTCACTTTAACTTAGGTTATTTATAGTTTATTTCAATATATTTGGTTACACAGATCGATACTTTGGTTATTATTGGATTAGGGATCCCCTAAACAACCCGGTGGGACTGAATGTGGGTATGTAGTCATGCGCTACATGAAGGACATAATTGAAGACAAGGAAATGGAATTTATGACCAAGGTGTGTGGTTTAATTTCTGTGATTTAACAGAATATATTAAAGTTTCTTGGTTTTGGGCGCATGCATAATTTTTAAGATGTTCTACTGATCTGTTTAATATTCACAGTGGGCTGCGAAGAATCGGAAGAGTATTTACACAGAGGAGGATCTTGACGTCGTTCGTTGTGAGGCACTTGATTATATCCAGGGATTTGTGTAATCATCGACGACAAACTGAATGGCTTTCAAGCCTTAGTCTGCTGCTACTATTTTGTTAAGTTTTCTAGCTAGTACTGTTATTTTAGTTAAGCAGCTGTTTTATGTACTTGACTATGGATGGTGTAATGTTTGGATGGTTTTGGTTGGTGTACGTAGTAGATGTTAATGAATTATGTGAATGTTTTGTATTGCTTTTGGGTAATGTCAAATTGCTAACTTTGGTGAATGTTTTGTATACGGAATTACAAGGTTGTTGTCGTTCTAATTATGAACGTGCATGCAGCTTTTGATATTGTTTTGGTAATTTTTGGGCACATAATTATGCAATTATAACACATCACATTGTTATTGAAAAACAATGTTAAAACCCAGAACAAACATCAATTTGAGCCTATACCACATCACCTAAAAACTGATGTCTAATATGGAAATTTCATGGATTTATTTTACATCGGTTAAATAACGATGTGGTATATAGTTTACAACATCGGTTTCCTATACAACACCGATGTCGTATACACTTTACCACATCGGTTTTTTAACAAAAACCGATGTAGTACATGGGTTTAGACATCGGTTGTGATTTAAGAACTGATGTTGTTGACAGCTATTAACATCGGTTAGGAACTGATGTAATAAGTAGTTTTTAACATCGGCCCTGAACCGATATAAAACACATAGACTTTTAACCTCACACAGCTAGACATCGGTTTTGGAAATTTTTAACATCGGTCCAGAACCGATGTCTATTGACTTATTTGGCGTAGTGAGTTGCCACTATTCACATGTGTGTCTTAGATGCTTGTTTCTCCACTGTTGATTGGCACAGATTCTTCTCTTGTATCATCATTCACTTGAGTTTGTTGAACTACAATTTCAACTTCAGTTTCAATATCTTCATCAGAATCATCTAGAATTTCAAATCTTAGTGGATCTTTATCTTCATCATTGGCTTCTTCTAATCCAGGTAGTTTGTTGTCATCAAATGTCACATCCGTGCTTTCCATGATTTTCTTTTGACTGATGACATAAACTTTGTATGCAATTCTTTCCATAGAGTAGCCAAGAAAAATTCCTTCAAATGCCTTTGCATCAAACTTTCCAACATATTCTGAATTATCCTTCAATACAAAGCATTTGCTTCCAAAAGTATGAACATACTTTAGAGTAGGCTTCTTTCCAGTCATCAAATTGTAAGGTGTATTTCCATTGTTTTTGTTGATGAGGGTTCTGTTCTGGATATAGCATGCAGTGCTCATAGCCTCAGCCCAAAAACATGTAGGCATCTTTGTATCAAGCAACATTGTTCTAGCAGCCTCAATTATAGTTCTATTCTTTCTCTCAACATCTCCATTTTGTTGTGGAGTCCTTGGAGCTGATAATTGCTGAGAAATACCATTCTCTTTGTAGAATGCTTCAAGCATCGCATTTCTGAACTCTATTCCATTATCACTTCTCAATGCAATCACACTTGCATTATTGGCCTTTGCTTCCTTGTCAACTTTCTTTATGTGCTCAATGATTACTTGTGGAGCCTCATCTTTTGATGCTAGAAATTCCACCCATGTATACCTTGTAAAGTCATCAACCATCACCAAGGCATACTTCTTTCTTCCTAGTGACATAATGTTAACAGGCCTAAACAAATCCATATGAATTAGTTGCAGGGGCTTGGTTATTGATGTCACTGTCTTTGACTTGTGACTTGATCTCTTCATTTTTCCTTTTTGACAGGCCTCACACATTCCTTCTTGACAGAATTCAAGTGTGAGCATGCCTCTCACTAACTCTCTTTTGACTAGAGAATTAATGGCTTTAAAGTTCAGGTGTGATAACTTCTTGTGCCACAGCCAATAGTCTTCATTTGATGTTTTTGAATAAAAGCAACAAACTTTGTCCTTGTTTACAGAGTTCATATTGGCTACAAACAGGCTTCCTTTTCTTACTCCAGATAGAGCAAAATCACCAGTCTTCTTGTGGGTGATCAAACATTCATCTTTGTCAAAATCCACTTTGAATCCTCTATCAGTAAACTGACCAACACTTAGCAGATTATGCTTGAGTCCCTTGACTAGTGCTACATCTTCAATGATGACATTACCAACTTTCAACTTGCCATATCCCAATGTGTTACCCATGCTGTCATCTCCAAAAGCAACCATTAGGCCAGCCTTCTCCTCATACTGTGATAGCAGGGCCATATCACCAGTCATGTGATTTGAGCATCCACTGTCCAAAATCCACATGACCTTCTTTTCACTTTCTTTGCCCTACAAACACAAAGGTATTACTTCTCCTTTGGTACCCAAACAAGTTTGGGTCCATGTGACTTAGAAACAGTTTTATCATAAACAGCATGCTTATCAACTTTCTTGGTGTTAGTCTTCTTGTCACTATTAGAAGTCTTAGAACCTGAGGTTTCAGACTTAGGTGATAGAGGTGCCTTCCTAGCTCTAGGAGGACTTGAAGACTTTGACCTTGTGGAGTGTGTGTGAGAATTGTGACTAATACAACCATCAATGAATTGCCTTCTCAAATTGAAACAACTAGTCATAACATTCATGTTGCATGGCATACAGTCAAAATTATCACAAAATGGAGAATCTCTATGTCTTAAAGGCACAGAACAATCATAGAAAGGTTTGGGCACACTACCAACAGGTTTCTTGCATGCATGAGTTAAATGATTAGTATTGAAACAATTCTGACAAGTTTTCCTAGGGGCATTAGGCATATAAGCATAGTTGTTATCTTTGTTAATCCCTAGCTTTCCATTTCTGTTCTGTTTCTTCTTAGCCACTTTCTTCTCAGATCCATTTTTCCCAGCTGAAACAAACTTACAAAACTTCTTAGGTCTAGACCTATCACCTACTGGCTCCTTGGCTTTTGACATGACACTCTCACTCTTAGAGGATGCTTGTTGTTCACTGGATTGTGCCTCATCCTCATCATTCAACATTTGCTTGATGAGTAAGGCATCCTCATCAATTTCAAATGTTGATTCTTTAAAAATTGGAGTCTCAGCCTTTTTCAAAATGTGAGGCACTTCCTCCTGAACAACTATGTCATCTTTAATGATAGCATAGCCTTTCCTCTGTTTAAGAGTGCCATAGTCAAGTCCAATTGCAGCCTTGGGTTTAGCTTGAATTCTCTCATGATAGGATTGCAGTAGACCAGATGAGTTCTTAAAGGTTTTCAGTTTGAATTCATTTTCAACTAGTTCATCCGTAAGAGCCTTTTCAATTTGACTAGCACATAGAACCTTATTCTGCAGATATTCAACTTTTTTTCTTAAGGTTTTCTACTTGCATAGCAGTTAGTTCAAGTTCCTCATTCTTTTTGATTAACAATTCATTTTTAGTAGACAGTTTAGCAATTTCCTCATTAGCAGCAGTCATACTAGTATGAATATTAAACATTTCAATAGATAGTTATTCAATCATGCACTTGTACTCAGAAACAGACATGTTTATGGTAGTGAGAGATGATACCTGAGAGTCTGATGAAGATGTGTCATCCTTGGTATTGACTATCAAGGCATAGTTGCAAAATTCTTGCTCTTCTCCATCACTGTCAGAATCATCCCAACACTTCCCTTCAGCTATGTAGGCCTTACCTTGTGTCTGCTTTTTCAGAAGGGCCTCATACTTAGCTTCAAGCTCTAGAAACTCTTTATCCTTCGTTTTAGGCTTCTTGCATTCACTGGCAAAAAGCCCTAGGTCATTGCATCTATAACACCTTACAGATGACCTATCCACATAGCTGGTCTTAAATTTATTCTTGTTTGCTTTCACAGGTGCCTTGCTCTTGTTGAATGAATGGTTTTGGGTTTTAGGTTTGAAGGGTTGGTTCCTCTTGAATCTGATGTTTGGAAATTTTCTGGCCATGAAAGCATATGAAGTGTTTTCCATTCCATCTAGTTCTTCAAGAGTATAAAACTCTTCTTCCTCCTTCTCCTCAACAGGTTCACTTACCTCAGCTTCAGTTTCTTCATCATCTACTATCTCCTTTATCCTTAGCTGACTTGTAGATGCTTCTAGGTCTTGAATAGATTTGTTGACAATCAAGGCACATGATGTGTTTATCATTCTACCTTAGTTGGCTTGGATAGCCCTTTTCTGAAGCAACTCAAGCTCATGAGTCTTCAAAACCCCATAGAGCACATCATAAGTGATTTTGTTCAAATCTCTTTCCCTTAGAGAAATGACCCTTTGCTCAAGAAGATTTGGTGAAGACAGTAGAAACTTCATGTTCAACTCCTTAGTACTGTAAACCTTGCCATTCATGTGCAACTCAGTAACTAGCTTATGAAATCTCTCAAACATCTCAGTGATGCTTTCCTTGGGCTGTGCCATGAAAGCTTCATACTGTGTGACCATTATCTGTTTCTTGTTTTCCCTGACCTCATCAGTCCCTTCATATAACACCTCAATGTGATCCTACATTTCTTTGGCAGTTGTACACGCTGCAATGTTTGCAAACATTGAAATATCCATGGAATCTATAATTAGCAGCATGAGGTGACTGTCAAGAGCAACCATCTCCTTTTCTGATTCTGTCCATTTGGATGGTTCCTTGGCCACATAATATCTTGGAATAGTTGTGGTTCCAACAATCTTTTCAGGTATTTCTTGTTGTGGAACAAAGGGGCCATTCTTGAGAATCTCAGGATACAAAAGATGAGAGGCTTTGATCAACAACATCATTTTAATCTTCCAGAGGTTGTAATTTTCTTTGTCAAACTTAGGGACTTTCACCGTTCTTGTGGTCTTTGGTGTATTTAAACTCATGATAGTTTTTCTATTTTTGAATAAACAACCTGCTCTGATACCACTTGTTGAGTATTGAATACAGTAAAAGAATACAGAGGGGGCGGTGAATGGATTCTTGAACTTTTTCTCGTTCTTGAATCTGTGTAGCAAGATATGTGTTTGTGTGTGCAAATATGTAGGTGCGAATAAAGAACAACATAAGACACAATATCAGTTTAATCTAATATTTTATTAGATAAAGATTTGCTACAATCTGTGAATGCAAATGGTAGTATTCTCAGCTTCGTTTTTCTCAGAGAGATATATCTTACAATGTGTATGAAAAACTTAATCAACTAAAGAAGTGAGATTGTATTCTTATAGAACATGAATACAACTTACTTACTACAAATAAGGTTACAGGATAAATTACTTTCTTATATGTCTATCCTTTTTGAGTAAGCACCCAAACGGTTACAGATTTGACTTTGCAAAGTTCTGTTCAGATCCACTTCTTTAGCTCTTTGTCTCTTCTATATCTCTCCAAGCTTCCTTGTAGGCTTTCCAGAGTACATTATAGATTGTGGTCCATAAAGTGCATTGGCTTGTTGCAGGTTTCTGACTTGTACAATTTCTTCAGTATTTTGTCTCCAAAAGTGTATTCGAGAAGTGGCTAAGTGATTGATTCGAGAACTAGGATTAGATAACTCTGAGTTCTCGAATACTGTATGATTGACATATCGAATCACTTCTCAAATAACACTTTTCTCCAGGGTTCCTTGAGTTGTCGAATAGAACACTTGATTTGTCGAATCCTTGAGATATCGAATAGCTTTCTGAGCCCTTGAGATATCAAATGGAACTTTGACTTGTTGACTCTTTGAGAACTCGAATACCACTTTGACTTGCTAACTTCTTGAGTTCTCGAATAGAGTATTTAGACATGTCGAATCTCTGAGATATCGAATAGTTCATTCAGAGATATCGAACAGTGTCTTCTCAGATATCGAATCTCTGACTTCTCGAACGCTAGACTTCTCGAATAGACAAATGTACTTCTCGAATTGGTACTTAGGCAAATTCTTCATTTCTTCAAATCCCAACTGTGATTATTTGACAGTCTTTATCTTCTTGCTTGAGGCATGAACCTTGGAACTTCTTTCAAGCATTATTCTTGACTTTATAAGTACAGTTACACAACTAGGATTTGATGCCTATTGCAAGTACAAAACAAATAGAAACTCTACAACTAGAGGTTCCCTCAGTAAAGAGGTCATGTAAGTAATGCAAAGCATTACAAACAATTAGGCTTGTTATTAGATGTAAACAGGCATGCCTCTGTGACTAACAGGTTCTAGTTTGAATAGCTCTCTTTTGAAAAAGCTCGAGTTCATATGATTTGAGCACACCATAGAGAGTTTCAAGAGAGACATCATTCAAGTTTCTTCCCTCTCTTATGGCCGTGACTTTGTGCTCAAGGTGCTCAGGGAGAGTGAGCAGAAATTTGATGTTAATCTCCTTTCTATCATAGAACTTTCCATGAATAGAAAAGAATCTAAGATGCTCAGGGAAAGTGTTTCTCCAGCTTCGATATCTCGAGAGATACAAGATTGCTTCGTGTGCTTACATGAATAGAAAAGAATCTAAGATGTATCTAAGTAGACTAAGATACTCTATTGTCTCTATCGCATGGGGTGTTAAGCTGCTGTCATTTTTAAGTGGCAGCTCATTACAATTTGCACACCCATGTGACTTTCCTAATTTGCTATACAGACAGGATAAACCTTATGAGTAAAGCAACCTAGATTCTTTCTATTTCTAGCTAATACAATTCTAGTAATTGTGGATATTACACCTCGAATTGACCAGCCTTGTCTTGTGAATCTCTTAAGCTTCTGTCGTAGTCTTTGCAGGTCTGCTACAAACGATAGAGTGTTGCAGCAAATCTGTTTCTTGAACATGTAACCTGTCACGGACTTTGACTGAGAAAAATACCCAAATCAAATAATTGAAGGTGACAGTAACCTTAACCGCAGAGTCTGCTGTCAAAGGAATATTCAGTGGTTGACAGTACGAGCTCCTGCCAATGTTGCGTCGGAACTCCAGACTTGCTGTCAAGTGTGAGAATGTTACTGTCCCATGCTTCAGCCAATGTTGCTGTCAGATGTAGCTTTGTCGTGACTTTGCAACATTTGTCTTCTTGTAACTTTACTGTCAAGAACATGACATTAACTTTTATTCTTGCTGTCTTCTGGATGTATTCCTTGAGGCTTGAACAAATGTACGAACTTCTCCCAAATCATACAATTATTACATGACAACAATTATTCGAATACAAAGATATACTCTGGCTGTGACAGTATGTTCAACTTAGTAAAAACTAAGTACAGGGAAATATAGTTAAGTTGTCCCTATGCTATCACCCATAAATCCCAACATAAGGTCACTGCTAAACGAATTTAAGACGAATTTTCCGTCGTAAGTTCATTGCTAAACGACGTCGTTTCATCATCAAAAAAAGTAATTTATTTTGCAAACCAAATTTACGATGGAAATTCCGCCGTAAGTTCACTGATAAAACAACGGATTTCCATTTTCGTCGTAAGGTCACTGCTAAACGAATTTACGACGAATTTCCCGTCGTAAGTTCATTGTTAAACGGCATCGTTTTCTCATCAGGAAAAGAAATTTATTTTGCAATTAAATTTAGTTACAATAACCAAATTTACGACGGAATTTTTGTCGTAAGTTCACTGATAAAATGACGGATTTTCTAAAATCCGTCAAGATATATAAAACTTAATATTTTGTTCCGATCGAATCTCCCCCGATGACTTGATTAAGACCGATCTACGAGTTTTAATGGTGGAAGAAGAGGTGGTGGCGTTGAAGCATAGTTGATAGATGTTGGTGACGGAGATTCTGGCGATGCCGCAATTGATATAGAGCTTTCGTGATTCCAATTTTACAAAATCTCAATCAACTCAAAATCCTTTCCATGTCAACGGAATAAGAGGTTTGTCAAGCATGATCCAGGTATTATCCATCCATTTATTTATTTATTTATATTTATATATCCAGGTATGTATGAGATAAGTAACCATTAACATACTTCTCTCTTTCAATTCATTGTATCTACATTGATTCACGAGTCTTTCCTTTGTTAGTTGAGTTCTAAAAATTAGTTCTTTTCTTGATTTTTTCTAGAATCTTTTAGGATGAAGGTTAGTAAAGATCAAACGAAGTCTTTATTTTGGTTTTCACTTCCTAATAGTCCATATGCCATTAATTTCTTGTGTGTTCTTCTGATTTTTTTTCTCATTTTTTGACCATGATATTTGTAAGTTATATGTACGTAAGTTATATGTACACTAGACTCCTTTTGGTTGTATTCCTACACTAGACTTTGTATACTTGGTTGTAATTCGGTTGTATACTTGGTTCATCTCTTATACTAAATATCTTTAAAACTATTTGTGAAACGCTGCTATGTTATTGGTTCTAATGATTTAACCCATTGGATCCTAAGGTTTTCTTAATTTTTCGGCTTCATGTTCATAATTCATAATTCAAGAGTCGATGTGATTCTCATGACATGAATTTGAATATTTTATCATCTAGTTTTCAGTTTTAGATGATCTAGCTAGTAACTATTATGATTGTTCTTGATTTTATGGATTCATGCTTGATTGATGTTGTAAAAAGACCTTAATAATTACTTTCAATTTCTCTAATTGGATTACTGGAGCTTTTATTGCTTAATTTACCCCAATGATTTATCAAGCTTGATTCTGTTTTCATGTGTACTTGTTTTTAGTTAGAATTTTGCACAGTTTTAGACTCTTGCATTTTGTAATAATATATAATATTTTTAAATATATACATAATGCTATTTTGTCTACGGCCATGATATCATATTTTTGATCTACTTATTTTATTTTAAAATTTTAGCAAATATTCAAATATATAATTGATTGATGATTGTTAGTGTTTTAATGCGCTTTAATTGATAATTTTATTTGCCTTTAAATTAGCTATTTAGCATCTAGAGAGTCAAAACTATATAATTTTATTTAATGCTCTTCCCATATATGTTTTGTTTTATAGGTATTTTTTATCAATATTGGTTAAAATTGTAGCATGTGTTTAATTTAGGTGTTTAAAATGGCTCAAAGTATGTTGACTTTCTCGTACCTATTTGAGTTGGTGCCATGTATGATGGCTTTGACCTATAATGGAGGCCATGTGTGGTGGCTTTTTTGTGCCTTTTAAGAGGTAATTTAGTATAATGTTATTTGGGTAGTGTATATCATATATGAGTTTCAGTTTTTGAACTTTAGTATTGTTTTAGTAGAAGTTCAGGATCTAATAAAATAAAAACCTCCATTTTTAAACTATAATTCAGCTTTAATTTCATTTTTAATTGATATTCATGTAATTAATGGTTTTGTAAGGATATTTATGTATGTATATATGTGTGTGTGTATATATATGTGTGTGTGTGTGTGTGTGTGTGTGTGTGTGTGTGTGTGTGTGTGTGTGTATAGAGTTTTTAAAAATAATTTTCATTTTTTAAAAATTATTGATTATTGTGTTACAGTATATGTCTAACAAAAGGGTACTCTTTTGGTTAGAAGTGAGCATCTATTTTATCAAAATTCAAAAAAACTTTAATATATTTAATCTTATATCCCTTAAGTGATTCACTAACTTATTTATTTCTTGTCGAGTTTGTTTTGGTGACTTGCAGTTTTAATAGTGTAATATATAGGAATTTTGCATATTTTAATAATAATAATAATAATAATGATAATAATAATAATAATAATAATAATAATAATAATAATAATAATAATAATAATAATAATAATAATTGAATTATGATTAGGATTAGAATATGTGGTTACATTTTCTGTTAAATTAGAAAAGGAACAGGAGTGGTAATAATTTTTAGTTAATAATTAGAATTCTAATAATTGTAGGATAATTGGATCCATATTTATACATCGTCCAAAGGTACGGTATCTATTAGTAAAACCCTAAAGAGGAGAGGCTGTGAAACAGAGTCGTTTGGAGCAACAGAGGACATAGACGATTTTATTTGCTCTAGCACTACTAACAGGTTTATGCTATATCTTATACTAGTGCACTAGCCATGCATATTTAAGAGTGTCAACATGTTACTTATGAATTGATTTATTTGGCTGTTTTGATTTTCCGATTTAAATATTGAAAATCTGAGGATTTTGTACTTGATTGTTACGTATATGATATTAAAGCTATGATTCACTGTGCTATGGTCATGTTTTAATATTCAGAGCATGCATCTATTTTCAAAACCGTACGATTTATGTTAATTGTGATTTGGGTTTATTATTTAAGTTAATGGTGGTTAAACAAGTTATTACTCTTTTTCTATATTAATTTACAATACTAAATTAGGCTTTTGTTTGTCCTCAGTACTACATCCAAATATTAATGATCTAGGCTTATATTAATTTATTTCATGTCCTTATTTGTTAATTGATGAGATCGATTTATATGTTAGTTTTATTATTAAGTTTTGGTCATATATATGTATGTACATGTCTTTTGCATCTAGCTAGAATTTAATATTATAATAATTTGGTGGCCACGTGAGTTAACCAGCATGTACATGTAGTATTAAACAGAGTGTAGTACTATATTCAGTGTTAGTGTTTTGGTCACAGGTTGTGTGTATGTTATTAATATAAAACCAAGACTGTCGCCTAGGCAGTTAATGAATAAACGTATCAATAAATAAATTGGATAAGGCAAAGAGAATGTATTTTAATTATAAATTATATTTTGTAATTAGATCAGGAGCGGGGAAATTAGTGGATCTTTTGTGGATTTCGTGAGTGTTTGAGATCGTTATTTTTGAGGTACGGATTCTCTCTCCTTTTCATTCAGCGCTATTCCTCTTAGGATTAGTAATATTAAATTTGTTTTGCCCTCAAATATATTCACTTGGTTTTGACTGTTCTGATTTTGAAAAATATTTTGACTCGTTGATTTTGGAAAGTGATTTTAATATTTGTTTTGAAAATATTTAAATATCTGTTTCTGCGACTTTCTGAAATTTTGCAAATTATATATATTTGTTAGAAACGCTCAAATATCTGTTTATTGTGATTTAAAAGATTTTGCGAAATATTTTATTTGAACCCTTAGTGATATAGGGTATACCGAGTTAACCAGCTGTAGGGGTACTACAGCCATGTCATTGCGGCACCAGTGACATGACACTTCCGTGGCAGTGTGATTGGTCACGGCGTATCCTTCTGATAGCTCAGGTGGCGAGCTTTTGCGCATTTTGATATTTGTTTCAGGATACGAGGGTGCACCCAGATTTGATTTGATTTGTGATTTGATTTGGCGGTGACGTGTATATGCCGTACACGTTATCCGGTTTGTTGCATACATTACGGTACCCTATGATGTATGTATCTGTATCTGTATCTGTTCTGATCTCGGTATGAAATATCCTAACCCCTCGTTGCTACAGCCATGCTTATTTTAAAATAAATGTTTTATTATAACTGTCAAATATACTTATCTGTTTTTCTGTTTTATAAATTGTATTCCAAATCCATACTGGGCGTTTGGCTCATGCCGTATTCTTTTTCTGGCAGGTGCTTAGGGGGATCTGGGACTGTGTGATGGAGTGCTACCCTTTATTTCGTTGCTTAGGATTTATGGACTTCTAGAATTATTTAGACTGGATTATTTATTTACAGATTTTGGTTTTTCGTATTTATTGGTTTGAACTGTAATTTGGAGGTTTATATTATTCAGAGATTATTAGACTGTTTAATCATTTATTTAGAGAATATTTTAGTGCTCTGTTTGCAGGTTTATGGATTATAAGTAATATTCCTTTCTATTTAGGGAAGGGGGTGTTACAAAGATGGCATCAGAGCTTAGGTTCTTTCTTGTAGAAAACCTATTTAGGTTGACCTGTGAGTTTGGGTAGACATTAGGATGGGTATTCAGTTTTAAATTCATATCATCTTGCTTTACTCTTTCGATATCTATTTTAATTGCTTCTGCTTATCTATTCTTGTGATCTTCATTCGTTTGCTAATCTTATATTGTAGATGCCTCCTAAGAAAAATCAAAATCAAACTACTTTGAATGTTAGCCCGGCTCAGCTAGCTAATATGTTAGGACAAGCAGTGGCGAACGGTATACAACAAGCTATGGCAAACATGAATAACCAGAATAATCAGAATAACCAGAACAATCAGAATAATCAGAATAATCAGGATGGTCAGGGAAATCAGGATGGCCAAGGTAATCAGTTGGAGCCATTTGCATGGTTGGAGAGGTTTTCTAAGCAGAAACCAGATTCTTTTCATTCAGCGCCGACTCCTATTGATGCTGAAAATTGGATTGTTCATCTTGAGAAGATTTTTGATGCCTTGGGTTGTGATGAGCTTCAGAAGGTCAGGTTAGCTGTGTACAAGTTGGAGGGGGATGCTCAGAGGTGGTGGAGAGGAGTGAAAGCTACTAGAGGAGAGGAATTTACAGAGACACTGGTATGGCAGGGATTCAAGGAGGTGTTCTATGAGCAGTACTTTTCTAATGCAGACAGAGAGGGTTATTTGAGGGAGTTTCATTCTATCGCACAGAATTCTGAGGAGAGCATTACTGACTATATGGCGAGGTTTATCAGATTGGCTGGATTTGCAGGGACTGTTGCAGGGACTGCTGCACAGCAGGCTGAGAAATTTAAATGGGGGTTGAGGCCTAATCTTAGGGGTGGTATCATTTCACTGAAGTTTCCTAATGTGGCTGAGGTGGCAGATGCAGCTAAGGATATTGAGAAGGAGCGCACTGAGTATAGGGCTTACAGGTTTCAGAATGATCGCAAGCGAAATAGAGATGATCAGAGTTTTGTACATGGTAAACAGTGGAATGGAGGTCAGGGTACTCAGCAGGGACAGTGGCGTGGAAGATATCAGAATATGAGGACTCAGCCAGCTTATGGTCAGAATCAGTATGGTGGTCAGAAACAGAATCCGAATCAGCGATTTCAGCAGCAGCAACCTAGGCAGTGGCAGGGTCGTCAACAGGGGCAGAGTCGTTATTCAGTTTATGGGGGCAACCCCAATATGATTCCAGTGGCTCCTTGTGCTACTTGTGGTGGACATCATCCAGGGAGAGCTTGTTATAAACAGACCGGGGCTTGTTTCTTGTGTGGTAGCATGTCACATAGGGCAAAGGATTGTACAGTGTCACGTAACACTGGTGGAGGAGCAGGTGGTAGTGGTAGTGGTAGTCAGCAGAATACTTCAGGCAGAGTGTTTGCATTGACTGCTAATCAGGCAGCAGCTAATTCAGGTACCGTTTCAGGAACACTTCTTGTTGGTAGACGTGATGCTTATGTGTTATTTGATACTGGTTCGACTCATTCTGTTGTGTCTTTATCGTTTGTTCGTCATCTTGGTGTTGTACCTTCATTACTATATCCTCGTATGTCTATTGCTACCCCGATGGGGAATTCTGTTATTATTTCTGATGTGTACCGAGAGTGTCCGATAGCTGTTGGGGAGAGGAATTGTAAGGTTAACTTACTTCCGATGGAGATGCATGACTTTGACGTTATTCTGGGTATGGATTGGTTGAGTGAGCATCGAGCTACAATTGACTGTCAGGGGAAGAGGGTGCTCTTTGGAGATGCAGATAAACCAGAATTTGTATACCAGGGTTCTCAACCGAAAGGAGAGGTTAAAATGATTTCAGCTCTAAAGGCGAGTAAACTTTTGTCTAAGGGTTGTGATGGCTATCTTGCTTTCGTGAAGGATACGTCTAAGGATGAGCCTCGCATCGAGGATTATCCAGTTGTTAATGAGTTTGCAGATGTGTTTCCCGATGAACTACCAGGTTTGCCACCACAGAGAGAAGTGGAGTTTACTATTGAACTTGTTCCAGGGGCAGAGCCTATTTCTAAGGCGCCATACAGAATGGCACCATTAGAGTTGCAGGAATTGAAAGTGCAGTTGCAAGAGATGTTGGATAGAGGATTTATCAGGCCAAGTGTATCTCCATGGGGTGCTCCGGTATTGTTTGTGAAGAAGAAGGATGGTTCTATGAGATTGTGCATCGACTATAGGGAATTGAATAAGGTGACTATCAGAAACAGGTATCCTTTGCCACGCATTGATGACTTGTTCGATCAGTTGCAAGGGGCGATATACTTTTCGAAGATAGATTTGAGATCGGGTTACCACCAGTTGCGAGTGAGGGAGGAAGATATTCCGAAGACTGCATTTCGTACTCGTTATGGTCATTATGAGTTTCTTGTGATGTCCTTTGGGTTGACGAATGCACCAGCGGTGTTTATGGATTTGATGAATCGGGTCTTTCATGATTACTTGGATAAGTTTGTTGTGGTCTTCATTGATGATATCTTGATATACTCGAGGAGCAGGGAGGAGCATGAGGAGCATTTACGTATTGTGCTTGAGATCTTGAGGGAGAAGAAGTTATTTGCAAAATTTTCAAAGTGTGAGTTCTGGTTAGAGCAGGTGGCATTTTTGGGGCATATTGTGTCTTCTAGAGGGATTGAGTTGGATCCTGCAAAAGTCGAGGCTATCACTAATTGGCCTAGACCTAGCAATGTTACAGAGGTGAGAAGTTTCTTGGGTTTGGCAGGTTACTACAGGCGCTTTGTGGAAGGTTTCTCATCCATAGCCTTACCAATGACTCAATTGATGAGGAAGGGTGTTAAGTTCGAGTGGAATGATGATCGTGAGCAGAGTTTCCAAGAGTTGAAGAAGAGGTTGGTTTCGGCTCCTATTCTTGTATTGCCATCAGGGAGTGGAGGATTTCAGGTTTATAGTGATGCTTCTAAGAGAGGATTGGGGTGTGTTCTTATGCAGCATGGTAAGGTGATTTCTTACGCTTCTAGGCAGCTTAAACCTTATGAGGTAAATTACCCTACACATGATTTGGAGTTAGCAGCAGTGGTATTTGCTTTGAAGATTTGGAGGCATTATTTGTATGGAGAGACTTGTGATATCTTCACTGATCATAAGAGTCTTAAGTACATTTTTACTCAGAAGGAGCTTAACATGAGGCAGCGAAGATGGCTTGAACTTCTTAAGGACTATGATGCTAATATTCAGTACCATCCAGGGAAGGCGAATGTTGTGGCAGACGCTCTTAGTAGGAAGAACTTGGGGAGTGTTGCATCTCTCATTACTCAGCCGCATCTTATTTCAGACATGGAGCGCTTTGGTATTGAGCTGTATGTTAGGGGATCAGATGGTAGCATTGCGAATTTGAGAGTGGAACCAAATCTGGTTTCAAGGGTTAAGGAAGCTCAGAAGAATGATACAGGATTGGAAGGTATTAGATTAGAGGTGGCAAAAGGTAAGCAAAAATATTTTCGTATTGATGATGAGGGTGCGATATGGTTGGGTAGTAAATTGTGTGTGCCCGCGGATGTGGCAATTCGTGAAGAGATTTTGACCGAGGCTCATAGCTCTTCATTCTCTATTCATCCAGGTTCCACCAAGATGTATAGAGACTTGAAGAAGCACTTTTGGTGGAGTGGAATGAAGGGAGACATAGCAGAGTTTGTGGGAAAATGTCTTACATGTCAACAGGTGAAGATAGATCATCAGAGGCCTAGTGGATTGTTGCAGCAGTTGGATATTCCAGTTTGGAAGTGGGAGAACATTACTATGGATTTTGTGACTCATTTGCCGAAGACCTTTAGGAAGAATGATGTTATATGGGTGGTGGTTGATAGACTTACTAAGTCCGCTCATTTCTTGCCTATTAGAGAGACTACTCCTGTTCATGAGTTGGCAGAGATTTTTCAGCGGGATATTGTTAGACTTCATGGTGTGCCTGTTTCGATAGTTTCTGACAGGGATACGAGGTTTACATCGCGTTTTTGGAAGGGATTCCAGCAAGCTTGGGGTACGAGGCTTAATTTTAGTACTGCTTATCATCCGCAGACCGATGGACAGTCAGAGAGGACGATTCAGACATTGGAGGATATGCTGAGGGCTTGTGCTTTAGAATGGACAGGTGATTGGGATAAGTATTTGTATCTTGTTGAGTTTGCGTACAATAATAGCTGGCACGCGAGTATTGGTATGCCACCATTTGAGGCTTTGTATGGTAGGAGGTGTAGGGCACCATCTTGTTGGGATGAGGTTGGTGAGAGAGTCATTGAAGGACCAGAACTTGTTAGAGTCACTAATGAGAAGGTAGAGAAGGCTAAGGCAAGCTTGAAGGAAGCTCGATCGCGTCAAAAGAGTTATGCAGATCAACATAGAAAGTTTGGTGGATTTGAACCAGGTGATCATGTGTTCTTGAAGGTGTCTCCTTGGAAGGGTGTTAAGCGGTTTGGTATGAAAGGGAAGCTTAGTCCGAGATATGTTGGCCCGTTTGATATTATAGAGAAAGTGGGGGAAGTGTCTTATAGAGTTGCGTTGCCACCGCAGTTATCTCATGTCCATAATGTGTTTCATGTGTCCGTTTTGAGGGGCTACAAGTACCATCCACTTCATGTAGTTCAGTATCCATTGCATAAGATTAGAGAGGATCTTTCTTGTGAGGAGGAAGCAGAAGCTATTTTAGATCGAGAGGAGCGAGTTTTGAGGAGGAATACTATACCGTTTGTGAAGGTTTTGTGGAAAAATCATTCTGAAAGAGAGGCTACTTGGGAACTAGAGGAATCTATTCGTGAGAGATATCCGCATTTATTCGATTCAGGTACGAGTTTTAGTTTCGTTTGATTCCGGGGACGGAATCCTTTTTAAGGGGGTATATATGTAATATATAGGAATTTTGCATATTTTAATAATAATAATAATAATAATGATAATAATAATAATAATAATAATAATAATAATAATAATAATAATAATAATAATAATAATAATTGAATTATGATTAGGATTAGAATATGTGGTTACATTTTCTGTTAAATTAGAAAAGGAACAGGAGTGGTAATAATTTTTAGTTAATAATTAGAATTCTAATAATTGTAGGATAATTGGATCCATATTTATACATCGTCCAAAGGTACGGTATCTATTAGTAAAACCCTAAAGAGGAGAGGCTGTGAAACAGAGTCGTTTGGAGCAACAGAGGACATAGACGATTTTATTTGCTCTAGCACTACTAACAGGTTTATGCTATATCTTATACTAGTGCACTAGCCATGCATATTTAAGAGTGTCAACATGTTACTTATGAATTGATTTATTTGGCTGTTTTGATTTTCCGATTTAAATATTGAAAATCTGAGGATTTTGTACTTGATTGTTACGTATATGATATTAAAGCTATGATTCACTGTGCTATGGTCATGTTTTAATATTCAGAGCATGCATCTATTTTCAAAACCGTACGATTTATGTTAATTGTGATTTGGGTTTATTATTTAAGTTAATGGTGGTTAAACAAGTTATTACTCTTTTTCTATATTAATTTACAATACTAAATTAGGCTTTTGTTTGTCCTCAGTACTACATCCAAATATTAATGATCTAGGCTTATATTAATTTATTTCATGTCCTTATTTGTTAATTGATGAGATCGATTTATATGTTAGTTTTATTATTAAGTTTTGGTCATATATATGTATGTACATGTCTTTTGCATCTAGCTAGAATTTAATATTATAATAATTTGGTGGCCACGTGAGTTAACCAGCATGTACATGTAGTATTAAACAGAGTGTAGTACTATATTCAGTGTTAGTGTTTTGGTCACAGGTTGTGTGTATGTTATTAATATAAAACCAAGACTGTCGCCTAGGCAGTTAATGAATAAACGTATCAATAAATAAATTGGATAAGGCAAAGAGAATGTATTTTAATTATAAATTATATTTTGTAATTAGATCAGGAGCGGGGAAATTAGTGGATCTTTTGTGGATTTCGTGAGTGTTTGAGATCGTTATTTTTGAGGTACGGATTCTCTCTCCTTTTCATTCAGCGCTATTCCTCTTAGGATTAGTAATATTAAATTTGTTTTGCCCTCAAATATATTCACTTGGTTTTGACTGTTCTGATTTTGAAAAATATTTTGACTCGTTGATTTTGGAAAGTGATTTTAATATTTGTTTTGAAAATATTTAAATATCTGTTTCTGCGACTTTCTGAAATTTTGCAAATTATATATATTTGTTAGAAACGCTCAAATATCTGTTTATTGTGATTTAAAAGATTTTGCGAAATATTTTATTTGAACCCTTAGTGATATAGGGTATACCGAGTTAACCAGCTGTAGGGGTACTACAGCCATGTCATTGCGGCACCAGTGACATGACACTTCCGTGGCAGTGTGATTGGTCACGGCGTATCCTTCTGATAGCTCAGGTGGCGAGCTTTTGCGCATTTTGATATTTGTTTCAGGATACGAGGGTGCACCCAGATTTGATTTGATTTGTGATTTGATTTGGCGGTGACGTGTATATGCCGTACACGTTATCCGGTTTGTTGCATACATTACGGTACCCTATGATGTATGTATCTGTATCTGTATCTGTTCTGATCTCGGTATGAAATATCCTAACCCCTCGTTGCTACAGCCATGCTTATTTTAAAATAAATGTTTTATTATAACTGTCAAATATACTTATCTGTTTTTCTGTTTTATAAATTGTATTCCAAATCCATACTGGGCGTTTGGCTCATGCCGTATTCTTTTTCTGGCAGGTGCTTAGGGGGATCTGGGACTGTGTGATGGAGTGCTACCCTTTATTTCGTTGCTTAGGATTTATGGACTTCTAGAATTATTTAGACTGGATTATTTATTTACAGATTTTGGTTTTTCGTATTTATTGGTTTGAACTGTAATTTGGAGGTTTATATTATTCAGAGATTATTAGACTGTTTAATCATTTATTTAGAGAATATTTTAGTGCTCTGTTTGCAGGTTTATGGATTATAAGTAATATTCCTTTCTATTTAGGGAAGGGGGTGTTACAAATAGCAACAAAGAAGTCTAAAAAGACTCAGTTTTGACTTTCAAAAGGAAGTAATGCATCAATATGCTACACATGCAGAGTTGGTGACATGCACTAATGGAGCAGTCAAGATGAAGAGAAAATTAAAGCAAGTATGCGGCAATAACTGATGACAATGGGGACTCACATAAGCAACAATTACTTCTGATTATTTTTTGTAAAATGATGTATTTATATATTTTGAGGGCACTCTTTTTCCCCCTTGCGTTTTTTCCCAAAGGGTTTTGCTCTTGAGGGTTTTTAACGAGGCCTTTCTATTGTGGGATTTTTCCTTTCAGACTTAAAGATTTTATTGTCTAAACGTCCGGATGCAACATGCGTGCTTTTCGGTTAGATGATAAATTTTCTTGAATGAATCTTGCAATTTATAAATTTTTTGAGAAAAAATTGGAGGAGTAAATAGAATAATTAATACATTGTTACAAAATACCTAGTGGAATCTTACAATCCACAATTTTTTTGATCAAAAAAATTGAGGATAAATTAAAATAATTAATATGTTGATATAAAACACTTAATGGAATCTAAGTTTTTAAGTTAAAATTTGATTTGGAATCTTACAATATTATGTAATATACTAAGATTCTCTTAGGTGTTTTGTTAATTATTTTAAAATTGTAATATTGTTTTATTAGATATTTATATTAAGATTCTACTCAATATTTTATTAATCCAAAATAAGTTTCAAATATTTTAGAAGAAGTGTATAAATTTTTTTAAAAAAGGAAATATATATATAAATATTATGTAATACACCAAGATTCTCTTAGGTGTTTTGTGATTACTTTGAAATCATAATACTACTTTATTTGATAATTATATTAAAATTCTACTAAATATTTTATTGGTCTAAAATAAGTTTCGAATATAGTTACTAAAACACTATAAATAATTCATCGAACATTTAAGAAAATCTACAGAATTTTTTTTCAAATTAGAATAAAAAAAAAATTATAGCATGTCTTCTAAAATAATTCTCGAATGAATCTTAAAAAGATAATAAAAGGAAATAAACTGATAATAAAAGAAAATAAACTGATATAATGATTTGAAACACGTAAAAAAATCTTGATGTATTATATGATATTTTATGTGTAACGTAATTTTTAAAGAAATGTATAGTTTCCTTTTTTTTAATGTATAAAATATTATGTAATCCACCAAGATCTAAGAATGTTAGTATAAGTTTTTTTTTTAAATAGATAACAATTTAATGAAATCATAAATTAAAGATTTATTGTATTTTGACCGACATATTTTTATATGGAAGGTTACATTATGATTCCAAATTGAAAGATCTAAATTTCAAATTTTAAAAGATATATGCTAAATTTGAAAATGAGCTAAGCATACAATGAACACCTTAGAAAATATCTTCTAAAAATATTTTATCGAACACCTTAAATATTGAATAAATGAAGGAGTATAAGAAGATTCTCTTACGTGTTTCAAATATACCTAAGAGAATCTTGGTGGCTTACATAATTTTTTTATACGCTTTAAAAAAAAGAAATTATACATTTTTTTTGAAATTAACTTATATATAAAAAAATCATATAATACACCAAGATTCTCTTACGTGTTTCGAATACACACAAGATAATCTTTTGGTGTATTTAAATACATTTATTTTTTAAATTCGAAAAATACCAAAAGTTTAAAAAAAATTTAATTAAAATAGAAATAATATAGTACTTTGAATAATATCAAAAGTTTTTTTTAAAAGAAATATAATATAGATATCTAATAAATTATTATTTAAAATAATTTAAAAATAATAGTAGAATCTTGGTGGTTACATAATATTTTGATACGTTTTTTTTTTCTTCTAATTTTGTATTGTATATATTATAAATTTGGATTTTTGGGAGTACAAGTTGGGATTAACCCATGCGTCTTGGCGAACCAAGGTGAGAACTACATGAGGAGTCTAGCTTCTAAACTACGAAATAGAACCATAAATGTGCCCACGCAGGGGCTAAACCTCTTAAAGAAAACCTACCAACAAACTAAAATATAGCCGACTATCCGAGGCTTCAAGAGCACCATCGCCCCATTCGCCCCGGCTGCCCACACCCACTTTGAGGTGCCTTCAAAACTCCCAAAGTACAATGTCACCTGCCAAGAACTAACAATACAAAGACCATGGCATCTCCATGGCATGCTAGATCAAACAGGGCAGGCCTTGCAACCAGAGAACTAGCAGTTAAACATGGGCCAAAGCATCTCCTTGGCATGCTAGAGAGCTGGAGTTAGAACCTGCCGCAAACAGAAGACTATGCACAAAGGAAAAAGAGTGTGTGATTACCAAAGAGCTACGAAGAGCAGGCAACCATTCCACCAAGACTACAAGAAATGCTTCCAAACTCATCGAGTTAACACCACCGCCCATCAGCTGTTACTAAGCAAGAATCACACCCACAACTTGCTCAAGGCTGCACGCCTGCAAAACTCACCTTTCGCCAATAACTAATAGGAAGCAATATAAAACAACGAAAGGAGCATAATCAGGAGCCAATAGCGAAATGTTCAGTTGAGTATTGAATACAGTAAAAGAATACAGAGGGGGGGTGAATGGATTCTTGAACTTTTCTTGTCTCGAGTCTATGTAGCAGATAAGTGTTTGTGTGTGCAAGGTGTAGGTGCGGATAAAGAACAACACAAGACACAATATCACTTTAATCTAATGTATTATTAGATAAAGGTTGCTACAATCTGTGAATGCAAATGATAGTATTCTCAGCTTCGTTTTTCTCAGAAAGATATAGCTTATAGTGTATGAAAAAAACTTGACTCACAAAAGTTAATTGCTAAGGAAGTGAGGCTGTATCCTTATAGAACATGGATACAACCTACTTACTACAAATGAGGTAGCTAACCAATTTACTTTCTAGTCTGTCTATCCTATTTGAGTAAGTGTCCAAACGGTTACAGATTTGACTTTGCAAAGCCTGTTCAGATCCACTTCTTTAGCCCTTTGTCTCTTCTATATCTCTCCAAGCTTCTTTGTAGGCTTTCCAGAGCACGTTACAGATTGAGATCTATAAAGTGCATTGGCTTATTGCAGGTTTCTGACTTGTACAGTTTCATCAGTATTTTGTCTCCAAGAATGTATTCGAGAAGTGACTAAGTAAGTGATTCGAGAACTAGAATTGACTTGATCGATAACTCTGAGTTCTCGAACACTGTTATATTGACATGTCGAACCACTTCTCGAATAGCTCTTTTCCATCAGGATTCCTTGAGTTGTCGAATAGAACATTTAACTTATCGAATCCTCGAGATATCGAATAGCTTTCTGAGTCCTTGAGATATCGAATGGAACTTTGACTTGTTGACTCTTTGAGAACTCGAATACCACTTTGACTTGTTGACTTCTTGAGTTCTCGAATAGAGTAGTAGATATATCGAATCTCTGAGATATCGAATGAGATATCGAACAGTGTATTCAGAGATATCGAATAGTGTCTTGAGATATCGAATCCCTGACTTCTCGAATGCTGGACTTCTCGAATAGACAAATATACTTCTCGAATTGGTACTTAGGCAAATTCTTCATTTCTTCAAATCCCAACTGTGATTATTTGACAGTCTTTATCTTCTTGCTTGAGGCATGAACCTTGGAACTTCTTTCAAGCATTATTCTTGACCCTATAAGTACAGTTACACAACTAGGATTTGGTGCATATTACAAGTACAAAACAAGTAGAGACTCTACAACTAGAGGTTCCCTCAGTTAAGAGGTCATGTAGGTAATGCAGAGCATTACAAACAGTTAGGCTTGTTATTAGATGTAAACAGGCATGCCTCTGTGACTAACAATCTCCCCCAAATTGTGAGTGAGACCCTTAGTCGCAATTTCATGTCTGATAACAAGCCTAACATACATAAAAGTTAAAACTTGAAAAGTACAGGTATGAAATTTGATTTAGCACATGAATGAATAATCTTACAGTATGATGAAATACTAGCCATTCTCATTTGTTTCCATCTTCATTGCTTTGGCTTGTAGATCATCATATGCTTTCTGTTTTCTTTCTTTCTCCTTTCTTGCATTCTCATCCATGGCATTTATGATCTCTGCCAAAGCATCCAATTCTTCAAGCATGATAGAGTCTTTGAAATCTTCAAGTACTGGTTTTAGAATGTTGGCAGGATAGTGACTGAGTAGGTTCATTCTTATATTGACATTATCTCTATTTTTCCTCCTATACTTCACCACATAGGGATTGAATTGAACTCTACACAATCATTTTGCCCTTAGATTTTCTGCCTCAACTTCCAGCCTATCAATCTCCTTCTCTTTTTCTAGCCATTTCTCAAAGCATCCCTTTCTTATCTTATCAGCATAGTCTCTCTTCATCTTCACAAAATCAATTAACTCCAGCTTCCATACTTTCTCCACTTTGTCTTCAGAATCCAATAATGCAATGATTCTTTCTATTTTATATAGCTTTCCCCAATTTTGACACTGTCCTTGTTTGAATTTTTTTCTCCCTTCCATCAGTATATTTAATCTCAAGGCAGTTATTCATAATGGCAGCATAGTAGATTCTTTGAGCTCTTAGATATTGCAATTGGTCTTCATCAAAATCTTCATCTAATGGTTGGAGTTTTAAGCTTGGATAGATTGTCAGAGTCCTTGATTTGGATAGCTTTGGTTTCCTTGCAGCTTGTTTGAATTTGATCTTTTTTACATGGTTGCCTAGCAGTAGCATGTGACCTTTGTTTGTAGACCATTGTAGTATTCCATTAGCAGTTTGCTTTTTGAAACATACAGATGGTTTCTTGACTTGAATCTTCTTCTCTTCTTGAGGTGGCAAAACAGTTGCAGAAGCCATAGATGTATATTTTGCTAGGTCATTACTAACAGTATTCACCCTAGACTCAGAGTCTTGTGTTGTGGTGAGGTTACTGCTAGAAATGCCTAAGGCTTGCTGTTTTCCACTCTTTCTCTCATACACCTTTCCACCATCTCTGTCATCATCTTTCTTCTTGCTTCTACCATCCCTTTTCTCCTTGTCATCACCACCATTATTCCTTCCTTGAGATCCACCTTTGCTTCCACTCCTGTCTTGATCATCCTTATCTTTGTCTAACTTTCCCTCCTTAGCAATAGGCTTGATATCTGACTGAGAGTTGATAAACTTCACCAGGATGTCAAGAGCCTCTATTTCAGATTTAGATTTTCCACTCCTTGAATGTAGAACTCCAGCCAAAAATTTTATTGTAGACATGTTGTTTGATTTGAGGTGTTGGCCAAATCTGAAGGCAACAATGTCTTGATTCTTTTCATATAAGATGTAGTGAGGCTGAGGAACTACTTGAGGCAATTGAGATTTCATGCACTTAGTGAGAATCTCTTTGAGCATGTTGTTGTCTGAAGAGTTATTCCTTTCTATCTTTCTGATAATTGTTCCAAGTTCAAAGCTGGATAGAATTTGCAAAGCTTCAATGTAGATGTGAAAGAGGTTCTTGGCAGTGTGGACTAGGACTTCTCTATCATTGGTAGTGATGATGGCATAAGGATTAGTCTGAATAATTTCTCTTCTCACTATAGTGACTAGGAACACATCTTGCACAAGAAGCTTGATGTAGTCAAAGTAGTGGAAGTTTGCCCTTCTTCTCAGCTCATGTAGGTGCTTCAGAAAGGCTATGTCATGGTATAATTTAGAGTTTGCAGTTTCTTGACATACCCTTTGAGTAAGAACATTTCTGAATTCTGAAGGTTCACCTTGAAGAGAATGCTTAGCAATGTCAGGAATGTCAAATTCATATTCTGTTTCAGATGGAGGGATAGATGGAATCTTGGCCTCTTCATCTACAGCCACTTTCTTCAGTTTTTCCTCCTTGGATGCTGCCTTTAATTTCTTAGACTGATTTGACTTAGCAGTTCTTGATTGACCGCCCTCATTCATTGTAATGCCTTTCTCCTTAGGTTTCTCCCCCTTAGATTTTTAGTCCCTTAATGTCCTCTTCTCCCCCTTAGGCTTGTTGTCAGGCACAGAGGCTGTAGTAGTGACCTTTGGGATGGAAGAGCCTTCAGGTAGAGGGAGTCCCATATGCTTCATTATGGCAGAAAGCATCTGTTGTTGATTAAGAAGAACATCAGCATTGGCAGTGGCTTGAATGTCCAACTTTTCATTGAGGGCAGCAACAGTGTCTGTTAACTGAGCATTGGATGTCTTTAGATTTACCACCTCCTTTTCCAGAGTATCCACCTTGGTGAATAACTCAGTGGCCTTGAAACCAGAGATGGATTGATCCTTGAGTCTTTGTACTTCATACTTGGTCAAATCATGCACTGGGACATCAATGACTAACTTATCTCTATACTGGTTGGCAAATAGTGTCCTGAGCATGGCATTGGCCTCAGTGGTCTGATCAGTGAGATTCTGAAATTTGTGCCCCAGCCCTGTGATAGTATCTTTGAGAATGGCCAAGCCATTGTCCATTTTGGTGTAGCTAGACTTACAGGCTAGAATGTCCTTGACCACAGTCTCCAGTTAAGGGAATTTGGAATCAAAAGCCCTTTTTATCTCATGCACCTCCTTGGTTGTGGCTGTACACACTTCTGTGACTTCTGTCTTTAGACCCTTGCCAAGGTAGTGTGCAGCCTTGAGAATTCCCTTGTAACTATCATTGACTGCTTCATACACATCACTAGGGGTGAGAGATTTGGCATTGGACCCTAGTGAAGTGATGTACTCCTCTCTGAGGTACTGTAGGCCTTCTGAGAGAGGAATGTCATATTTTCCTTGCAGCCAGGCATCTACATTACCTTCTCTCTCAGTATCATCTATAATTTTGGCCTGTTGTAGCTCCACATCCTCTTTATGGCACAAGAGTATAGCTTCATAGTCAGGATTGGGCAGGTTGGCAGTGAGGAGGTGCTGGGCAATCTTTGTGAACTCAGGGATCTGATCCACAATTAAGCTTTGAAGTGCTTCAACCGTCAATTGTTGTAGAACAGACCCTGATCCTAAAGCACTGTCATGGTGCACAGGCTTCAGCCATTGTGACATAAAGTCATAGCTAGAGCTAGGCAAGCTAGACTCCTCAGTTACAGATGCAACTTCTGTAACCGGATGGATTGACTCTACTACTGGTGTCTCCACAGGAGTGGGATGAGTTACACCAGCAGTTGACACAGGCATAGAGTCTCTAGTGAAAACTAGTGGAACCTCTGTGTTTGTGATGGTGTCATTAGGAGATGCCCCAGTATGCATTCCCTCACCATCTAAATATGGGTCCTGGGTGGTGAACAAGGTGTCATGCACCAAGTCACTTGAATCCATTGGCTCATCAAGAGAAAAGAATTATTGATGATCAATGCCTTGCTCCTCAATTGCTTGAGTTGCAGGCTGTAAAGAAATTTGAGTGGTAGATTCTGGAAGAGAAGTGTCTTGTGGAATAGATTTTGGAAACTCCCCCTGAGAGATAGAGGGAGTTTCAACTGTGATGTGCTCTCCACTCAGTGTTGTGCCAGCCTTACCACTCCCATGTGCTGACTCTGTACAGATAGGTGCATTGGGGAGGATGCTTGATTCTATTGATGCACCCTGTTGAGAGGATACATCTAGTGAACTGTTTGCCCCTGATTTTACAACTTCAGCCATTTGTGTGACTGAAGAGGTAGTTTTAGCTTTCTTCTTCTTTGGCCTGATAAGAGGTGACTCAGGTGCCTCACTTTATAACTCTACAGCCAATGCTGCTTCAGACAAGATTGTTAAAGGTGCAGAAGCAACCTGTTTTCTCTTCTTCTCCTTTTTACTAACATCACCCTTTTGAGAGGATGATGCAGTTGGCTCAGTATTTGGTAGAGTATTTGGTTGAGAGGGTTGGTTAGCAGGCCCTGGGTTAGCATTTTGTCCTACTTGCTTGGGCTGTGCTAACTGTGACTTTGAGTCAAATGTTGGCATGTTGTGGGGGTAAGTCCTAAACAAACTCTCCATATGGGGAGTTATGTTCAGTCTTACATCCACATCATTCCTAGTCTCCAAATTACCAAAAATGAGTTTGGTCATGGATTTAGGATAGCCTATTCTATTTTTATTCATCCCATCTAATTCAATCAATTTATTATCTAAGAAGTTAAGTACAGATTGAATAAAACGAGGGAAGAAAATTTCATTACCTCTCTTGGCTGAGTTCTTACCAAGTCTCCCATACAGCTCCTGCAGAATGATAAGGCCAACATCTATCTTCTTTCCATATGCTAAGGCATAGCCTATTTGCTGTGCAGGTGTACTGATTTGGTCATAGCTGGATTTTCTTGCAGTGAAGACTTGAAGAAGTGTAGCAAACACATAGCTCCATTCCTTCCTCAAATGCTTCCTATTCAGATGCCCAAGACTGATTTTGTCTGCATATTTGATGAAATCAAAGAAGTCTTCCAATTCAGCATTTGTAGCTAGTGGGTCATACACCTCTTGTTTGGTGCCCATCCCAAGTGCTTCATTTATATCTTCTATGGTGATAGTGATATTCTTGTCTTGAATCTTGCAGTAAATGATGTATGAGGTTATTGCAGAGTCAAGTGCCACCACCTCCACTGTAGCAGACTTCCAGAACTGTTTTAGAATGTCTAGATACAGAGTTGGGTTAACAGATAGAGCATTTTTTATGTATGATTCAGACATCCACTTCACAAAGCACTTGAAGTTGGAGTTGGGTGCCTCAACATCACTAGTTAGAGCAATGAAATTGGTGTTGAACTTTACTGTTGCCATTTGTGTAAGAGAGAGGGGAGAAATTGAATGTTAAAGAAGAAATTTAACTTTTTGCAGTTAGGGTTTCAGAGGTTTTGGGAGTTTAGATGCTTGAGAAATCGAATGAAATGAATCGAATAGATGTGAAACTGTATAAGTATGAAGTACTTGAATTGTCGATTAGATGTATGTTATGTATCGACAAGTCAGGCATTCGAGAAGTAGAAAACAACTATTCGATAAGTCAAGAAAGGCTTATTCGATAACTCAAGCAGGTTGTAACTCACAGCTGCAGTTATCTAACTTAGAAGTAAATCTAAATTAGGTAAAATATGTTTTTATGAGTAGTTCTGAATTCTGAATAAAAATCCAAAATCTGTTAAAATTCAGCGAGAAATCAGCCATTTCAAATGATTCGAGAACTCAAATATAGTATTCGAGAACTCAGTCAATCGAGAACTAAAACACTATATTCGAGAAGTCAAGAAAACCTCTATTCGAGAACTCTAAAAGACTCTATTCGAGAACTCGAGAGTGCTCTAATGAGACTTGTTAGAGATGTCGAATAATGAATCACTTGAGAAGTCTGACTTGTCGAAATATACTCATAGAAACTCAATTTTCACTATCTTTTTAAAATTTACCAGCCATATTCATTCAAGAATATTCTAGCAAATTAAACAGTGATTTTCTCAAAATTTCATAGAAATTTCAAGTTAACAAGAAAATATGATTTTCCAAATATGCAACAGATTTGAAATATTTATAAATCATATTTCAGCCAACACTTACTCCAAAAATATTGAGAATTTAGATAAAGTAAGAGTTTACTGCTGCAACAATCTCGATGCTGTATTCACCTAGCCAGAATCTGAAGAATTCAGCATTCCAATCTCACTAACCAACCTTGTGAAGGTGGCTTCATCTAATGGCTTAGTGAATATATCAGCTAGTTGTTTATCTGTAGAAATATAATGCAACTCAATGGTTCCATTAGTTGCATGTTCCCTTATGAAATGATATCTGATGTCAATGTGCTTTATCCTAGAATGATTGACAGGATTGGCAACTATAGAGATTGCACTTGTGTTGTCACACATGATTGGAATTCTTTCCAACACAAGTCCATAATCTCTAAGTTGATTTCTAATCCAAAGCACTTGAGCACAGCAACTTCCAACAGCTATGTATTCAGCCTTAGCTGTAGAAGTTGACACAGATTGTTGTTTCTTGCTATACCAAGAGACTAACCTTTGTCCAAGAAACTGGCAGCTACCTGAGGTGCTTTTCCTATCCACTCTACATCCAGCATAATCAGCATCAGAATAACCAACCAGATTGAGCCCTGTGTCCTTAGGATACCATAAACCCAAGTTTGGAGTGCCCTTTAGATATCTAAAGATCCTTTTTATAGCAACCAAATGTGATTCTTTTGGATTTGATTGAAACCTTGCACACAAGCATGTAGCAAACATGATGTCTGGCCTACTTGCAGTGAGGTAGAGTAGAGAACCAACCATGCCTCTGTAGACTGAGATATCTACTTTCTTGCCTTTAGCATCTTCATCCAATTTAGTGGCAGTGGCCATGGGTGTCTTTGCAGGTGAGCAATCTTCCAAGTCAAACTTCTTCAATAAATCCTTGATGTACTTGGTCTGACTGATAAAGATACCATCCTTCCTTTGACTGACTTGCAACCCAAGAAAGAATGTCAACTCTCCCATCATACTCATCTCATATTTGCTCTGCATGAGTTTAGAAAATTTCTCACGCAGCTTCTCATTTGTAGAACCAAAAATGATATCATCCACATAGATCTGAACTAGGATAAGATCATCACCATGCTTCTTGTAAAATAGTGTCTTGTCTAGTGTGCCTCTAGTGAATTGATTCTCAAGAAGAAATTATGATAAAGTATCATACCATGCCCTTGGAGCCTGCTTAAGTCCATACAGTGCCTTAAGCAGTCTGTAAACAAATTCTGGGAAGTGTGGATCCTCAAAGCCAGGTGGTTGTTGCACATAAACTTCTTCTTCCAACTCTCCATTCAGAAATGCACTTTTGACATCCATTTGATACACTTTAAAGTTTGAATGAGCAGCAAATGCCAAGAATATTCTGATGGCTTCCAATCTAGCAACAGGGGTAAATGTCCAGTGGCGGAACCAGGATGTTTTTGGACCCCGGGCTAATCTAGCTCTATATTCCGGGGTGGGGGAAATTTCAGGATAAGCCGCGCGAAGCGCGGATTTTTTTTCCACTAAATTATGCAAAAATTGGATATTTTTCACTAAATCATACAAAAATCGGATATTTTTCACTAAATCATACAACAAATGGATATACACACAATTAAAAACCAAACTAATACCTCTATTTAATATTTCAACCAAGGCTAAAAAATTATATATAGCCATTTTTAAATTTGACCCCGGGCTAAAAAAAAAAAATTTACTTGTTTTTTTTTTCCCGACCCGGGCTGGCGCCGGGGCTAGCCCTCCCCTGGTTCCGCCCCTGTAAATGTCTCATCATAATCAATTCCTTCCTGTTGAGAGTATCCTTTTGCAACCAACCTTGCTTTGTTCCTTATAATTACACTATCTTCATCCATCTTATTCTTCAGAACCCATTTTGTTCCAACAATGGTTCTATTCTTTGGTGCAGGCACAAGTTCCCATACTTTGTTCCTTTCAAATTGATTCAGCTCCTCTTGCATGGCAATAATCCAATCTGGATCTAGCAGTGCATCATCAAGTTTCTTAGGCTCCACCTGAGATAGGAAACAACCATAGAGACACTCATTCTGAGTTGCTCTCCTAGTCCTTACTCCTGCATTAGGATCTCCAATGATTTGTTCTGTAGTGTGTGATCTATCCCATTTCCTTGAGTGCTCAGCCTGATTTCTCATTCTTGAAGTTGCTTCATCATCCAAATCATCATCCTGATTTCCTCCCCTTGTGAGGTTGCCACTACTCACAGGTGTGTCTTGGATGCTAGTTTCTCCACTGTTGATTGGCACAAATTCTTCTCTTGTATTATCATTCACTTGAGTCTGTTGAACTTGAGTTTCAACTTCAGTTTCAGTCTATTCATCAGAATCATCTAGATTATCAAACTTCAATGGATCTTTATCTTCACCATTGGCTTCTTCTAGTCCAGGTAGTTTGCTGTCATCAAATGTCACATCTGTGCTTTCCATAATTTTCTTTTGACTGATGACATAAACTTTGTATGTAATTCTTTCCATAGAGTAGCCAAGAAAAATTCCTTCAAATGCTTTTGCATCAAATTTTCCAACATATTCAGAATTATCCTTCAATACAAAGCATTTGCTTCCAAAAGTATGAACATACTTTAGAGTAGGCTTCTTTCCAGTCATCAAGTTGTAAGGTGTCTTTCCAGTGTTTTTGTTGATGAGGGTTCTGTTCTGGATATAGCATGCAGTGCTTACAGCCTCAGCCCAAAAACATGTAGGCATCTTTGCATCAAGTAACATTGTTCTAGCAGCCTCAATTAGAGTTCTATTCTTCCTCTCAACAACTCCATTTTGTTGTGGAGTCCTTGGAGCTAAGAATTGCTGAGAAATCCCATTCTCTTTGCAGAATGCTTCAAGTATGGCATTTCTGAACTCTGTTCCATTATCACTTCTCAGTGCAATCACACTTGCATTGTTGGCCTTTGCTTCCTTGTCAACTTTCTTTATATGCTCAATGATTACTTGTGGAGCCTCATCTTTTGATGCCAGAAATTCCACCCATGTATACCTTGTAAAGTCATCAACCATCACCAAGGCATACTTCTTTCTTCCTAGTGACATAATATTGACAGGCCCAAACAAATCCATATGAATGAGTTGTAGGGGCTTGGTTATGGATGTCACTGTTTTTGACTTATGGCTTGATCTTTTCATCTTTCCTTTTTGACAAGCCTCACACACTCCTTCTTGACAGAATTCAAGTGTGGGCATGCCTCTCACTAACTCTCTTTTGACTAGAGAATTAATGGCTTTGAAGTTCAGGTGTGATAGTTTCTTGTGCCACAGCCAACAATCTTCATTTGATGCTTTTGAGTAAAAGCAACAAATTTTGTCCTTGTTTGCAGAATCCATATTGGCTACAAACAGGCTTCCTTTCCTTACTCTAGATAGAGCAAAATCACCAGTCTTCTTGTGGGTGATCAAACATTCATCTTTGTCAAAACCCACCTTGAATCCTCTATCAGTAAACTGACCAACAATTAGCAGATTATGCTTGAGTCCCTTGACCAGTGCTACATCTTCAATGATGACATTTCCAACTTTTAACTTGTCATATCCCAATGTGTTACCCATGCTGTCATCTCCAAAAGCAACCATTGGGCCAGCCTTTTCCTCATACTGTGATAGCAGGGCCATATCACCAGTCATATGATTTGAGCATCCACTGTCCAAAATCCACATGACCTTCTTTTCACTTTCTTTGCCCTGCAAACACAAAGGTATTACTTCTCCTTTGGTACCCAAACAAGTTTGGGTCCATGTGACTTAGAAACAGTTTTATCATAAACAACATGCTTGTCAACTTTCTTGGCATTAGTCTTCTTGTCACTGTTAGAAGTCTTAGAACCTGAGGTTTCAGACTTAGGTGACAGAGGTACCTTCCTAGCTTTAGGAGGACTCGAAGACTTTGACCTGGTGTAGTGTTTGTGAGAATTGTGACTGATACAACCATCAATGAATTGCCTTCTCAGATTGAAACAACTAATCATAACATTCATATTGCATGGCATACAGTCAAATTTATCACAAAATGGTGCATCTCTATGTCTTAGAGGCACAGAACAATCATAGAAAGGTTTAGACACGCTACCAGCAGGTTTCTTGCATGCATAAGTTAAATGATTGGTACTGAAACAGTTCTGACAGGTTTTCCTAGGGGTATTAGGCATATAAGCATAGTTGTTATCTTTGTTAATCCCTAATTTGCCATTTCTGTTCTGTTTCTTCTTAGTCACTTTCTTCTCTGATTCACTCTTTCCAGCAGAAACAAACTTAACAAACTTCTTGGGTCTTATCCTATCACCTACTGGCTCCTTGGTCTTTGACTTGACACTCTCACTCTTGGAGGATGCTTGTTGTTCATTGGATTGTGCCTCATCCTCATCATTCAACATTTGTTTGATGAGTAAGGCATCCTCATCAATTTCAAATGTTGATTCCTTAAAAATTGGATTTTCAGTCCTTTTCAAAATGTGAGGCACTTCCTCATGAGCAACTGTGTCATCTTTAATGACAGCATAGCCTTTTCTCTGTTTAAGAGTGTCATAATCAAGTCCAATAGCAGCCTTGGGATTAGCTTCAATTTTCTCACAGTAGGATTGCACTAGACCAGATGATTTCTTGAAGGTTTTCAGTTTGAATTCATTTTCAGCTAATTCATCCCTAAGAGCCTTTTCAACCTGACTAGCATACAAAACCTTATTCTACAGATATTCAACTTCTTTCTTAAGGTTTTCTACTTGCATAGCAGTTAGCTCAAGTTCCTCATTCTTTTTGATTAACATTTCATTTCTAGTAGACAGTTTAGTAATCTCTTCATTAGCAGCAGTCATACTAGTATGAATGTTAAACATCTCAACAGATAGTTGTTCAATCATGCATTTATACTCTGAAACAAACATGTCTATAGTAGTGAGAGATGGTACCTGAGGGTCTGATGGAGATGTGTCATCCTTGAAATTGGCCATCAAGGCATAATTGCAAAATTCTTGTTCCTCTCCATCACTGTCAGAATCATCCCAACACTTCCCTTCAGCTATGTAGGCCTTACCTTGTGTCTGCTTTTTCAGAAGGGCCTCATACTTAGCTTCCAGCTCAAGATAATCTCTATCCTTCTTTTTAGGCTTCTTGCATTCACTGGCAAAATGCCCTAGGTCATTGCATCTATAGCACCTTACAGATGACCTATCCACATGGCTGGTTTTGAACTTATTCTTGTTTGGTTTCACAGGTGCCTTGCTCTTGTTGAATGAATGGTTTTGGGTTTTAGGTTTGAAGGGTTGGTTCCTCTTAAATCTGATGTTTGGAAATTTTCTGGCCATGAAAGCATATGAAGTGTTTTCCATCCCATCCAGTTCTTCAAGGGTATAGAACTCATCTTCCTCCTTCTCCTCAACAGGTTCACTTACCTCAGCTTCAGTTTCTTCCTCTTCTACTACCTCCTCTATCCTTAATTGGCTTGTAGATGCTTCTAGGTCTTGAATAGATTTGTTGACAATCAAGGCACATGATGTGTTTATCATTCTGCCTTGGTTCGCTTGGATAGCCCTTTTCTGAAGCAACTCAAGCTCATGAGTTTTTAAAAGCCATAGAGCACATCATATGTGACTTTGTTTAAATCTCTTTCCCTTAGAGAAATGACCCTTTGCTCTAGATGGTTTGGAGAAGATAGCAGAAACTTCATGTTTAACTCCTTGGTGCTGTAAACCTTGCCATTCATCTGTAACTCAGTAACTAGCTTGTAAAATCTCTCAAACATCTCAGTAATGCTTTCCTTGGGCTGTGCCATGAAAGCCTCATACTGTGTGACCAGTATCTGTTTCTTGTTTTCTCTGACCTCATCAGTTCCTTCACATAACACCTCAATGTGATCCCACATTTATTTGGCAGTGGTACATGAAGCAATGTTTGCAAACATTGACATGTCCATGGAATCTATAATCAGCAACATGAGGTGACTGTCAAGGGCAACCATGTCCTTTTCTGATTCTATCCATTTGGGTGGATCCTTAGCCACATAAGATCTTGGAATAGTAGTGGTTCCAACAGTCTTTTCAGGAATCTCCTGTTGGGGAACAAATGGACCATTCTTAAGAATCTCAGGATACAAATGATGAGATGCTTTGATGAACAACTGCATCTTTATCTTCCAGAGGTTATAATTCTCTTTGTCAAACTTAGGGACTTTCACCGTTCCTGTAGTCTTTGGTGTATTCGAACTCATGATCGTTTTTCTGTTTTTGAATAAACAGCCCTCTCTGATACCACTTGTTGAGTATTGAATACAGTAAAAGAATACAGAGGGAGGGTGAATGGATTCTTGAACTTTTCTTGTCTCGAGTCTATGTAGCAGATAAGTGTTTGTGTGTGCAAGGTGTAGGTGCGGATAAAAAACAACACAAGACACAATATCACTTTAATCTAATGTATTATTAGATAAAGGTTGCTACAATCTGTGAATACAAATGATAGTATTCTCAGCTTCGTTTTTCTCAGAGAGATATAGCTTATAGTGTATGAAAAAAAAACTTGACTCACAAAAGTTAATTGCTAAGGAAGTGAGGCTGTATCCTTATAGAACATGGATACAACCTACTTACTACAAATGAGTTAGCTAAACAATTTACTTTCTAGTCTGTCTATCCTATTTGAGTAAGTGTCCAAACGGTTACAGATTTGACTTTGCAAAGCCTGTTTAGATCCACTTCTTTAGCCCTTTGTCTCTTCTATATCTCTCCAAGCTTCTTTGTAGGCTTTCCAGAGAACGTTACAGATTGAGATCTATAAAGTGCATTGGCTTGTTGCAGGTTTCTGACTTGTACAGTTTCATCAGTATTTTGTCTCCAAGAATGTATTCGAGAAGTGACTAAGTAAGTGATTCGAGAACTAGAATTGACTTGATCGATAACTCTGAGTTCTCGAACACTGTTACATTGACATGTCGAACCACTTCTCGAATAGCTCTTTTCCATCAGGATTCCTTGAGTTGTCGAATAGAACATTTGACTTATCGAATCCTCGAGATATCAAATAGCTTTCTGAGTCCTTGAGATATCGATTGGAACTTTGACTTGTTGACTCTTTGAGAACTCGAATACCACTTTGACTTGTTGACTTCTTGAGTTCTCGAATAGAGTAGTAGACATATCGAATGAGATATCGAATAGTGTATTCAGAGATATCGAATAGTGTCTTGAGATATCGAATCCCTGACTTCTCGAATGCTGGAATTCTCGAATAGACAAATATACTTCTCGAATTGGTACTTAGGCAAATTCTTCATTTCTTCAAATCCCAACTGTGATTATTTGACAGTCTTTATCTTCTTGCTTGAGGCATGAACCTTGGAACTTCTTTCAAGCATTATTCTTGACTCTATAAGTACAGTTACACAACTAGGATTTGATGCCTATTACAAGTACAAAACAAGTAAAGACTCTACAACTAGAGGTTCCCTCAGTTAAGAGGTCATGTAGGTAATGCAGAGCATTACAAATAGTTAGGCTTGTTATTAGATGTAAACAGGCATGCCTTTGTGACTAACATGTTCAGCTAGGCAAACCACCTATAAACCTCATAACCGAGAACCGAGTTACTAAGCAAAATCCATCCGCAACACACAAAACTACTTCCCGATCAAGTTGCTCAAGCTTGAATGCACCAAAGTAAACGTGGCTGATGAAGATGTTACCCAGGGGCCAACAAATGGGAATATCAAACTGTATAACAAGCTCCCAAAAACTCAAGCAATCCCCCAAAACCAAAACAGAAACAAATCCTTGCTACTAAGTGCATACAATTTTGCTGCACACCAACAATTAAACACAAGCCAAGGCATCTCCTTGGCGTGTTGGTTAAATGGCAACTAAAAATCATAGCATCAATAGAGGTAAGCGTTAAGGACAAGAAACAACACCCAAGCTCCAAACCAGAAACGAACAGCCATCCAAACCACAACTAACACAACATACAACGGGTTTGTAAGAACTCAACTGCTTAAACAACACTAGTATCTAAACAATTTAGCAAGCTAACCAATCAGTGCCACTATGTCCGAGAACCAAGACAGAAAGCTCCAAATAAACACCGAACAGTCAACCAAGTTGCTCAAGCTTGCATCGAAAGAAGGCGAAAAGACAGAGCATTCTCGGGACAAAGAAAGGAGAAACTCACAGAAAAGCAAGCTGCTAGCACCATAAAAGCCATTGGGGCACCAACAGACCCAAAGATAGGAGTGAGAGCCATGGGAAGGATGTTTAATCAAGCTGCCAACAAGATTTTATAGCTTGTAACGAATCAAAGCAGGGGTGTGTTCAAAAACAATGCAGTAGACCGCTATTTAAAGAGCTCAAAACCGTACAAACCTAACTGAAATGGCTAAGCTAGGCCAACCATCAAACAGTTGGTGTGCAGTTAAGCACAAGCAACACACAGCATCAAACAACACCAAAGCCCTGCATAATCTTTTACCCATCAACCAAATGCTGAAGAAGCCAAGAAAATGAAGAACTAAAGTGTGTAACTCATTCAGGCAAAAAACCAAACACCTTGCGGGCAGCTTGGCTTAGTGCTGGTGACAATTAAAATTCGCAAACCCAAAGATAGACCTGAAGAAACAGCTTCAGAGCATCATGGCCAACGAAAAAACCAAAGAAAAACCAAGAAATTCAACAAATCTTAATTTTTCCTATTCTGATGAACAGTGAACGCGAAGAACACAGAATCAGTTTAGGAGGAATAAAAAATGGATAACCACGGCAAGGATGAAGAAACATGAAGATGAGACTGCAAACGCTGATAGGTAATCAAAGAAAACAAAGAAAAATCAAGAAAATGAAACAAATCTTGATTTTCTAAAAAACGGAAAAGGAGAAGATGAGAGAGAAGGGAGAAAACGTTAGTGGGTGTAAGTCAACTCTCATTTCCCTTTTGATACGTTTTTAAAAATAAGAAACTATACCTTTCTTTTAAAATTAACTTATATATAAAAAATATTAGAATACACCAAGATTCTCTTACGTGTTTGAAATATACCTAAGAGAATCTTTGTGGGTTACATAATTTTTTATACGCTTCAAAAAAAATGAACTATACAATTTTTTTTTAAATTAACTTATATATAAAACAATCATATAATACACCAAGATTCTCTTACGTGTTTGAATACATCTAAGAGGATTTTTGGTGTATTTAAATACATTTCTTGTTTTTTTATTAAAAAAAAGAATTATTCATTTATTCTAAAAAATGATAATATTTTCATATAAATAACAAAACACCTAAAAAGAGATTGGTGGGTTACATAATATTTTTATACGTTTAAAAAAATATACATTTATTTTTGAAATTAAGTTAAAAATAAAAATATCATCTAATACACCAAGATTCTCTTACGTGTGTCACGTCATTATATTAAAGTGTTTTTTATCAATAAAAATAATTTAATTTGTCCCAATATTAAAAGAAATTAACAAAATACCTAAGAGAATCCTGATGTATTATATAATATTTAAAATACTTTTCTTTATTTTAAAAAACTTACATTTATTCTAAATTTAAGTTTCATTTAGGAATAACATTTTTCAATTTGTCCCTGATATGGGCTAAAAGTAATCCATAAAGACACATTTAATGTGGCATTAATTAGACCCAGCATGGTCCAAACGTGAGGCCCATTTGTGGGGCCCAAGCCCCTAATTTCAATATTAATTTCGTAATTAATATTAAGGGATATAAACAGCTCAGCAGTAAGAGTCAAATAAGGATATTACTCATGTCTGACTTAGCCTCCAAGGCACCCACTTCGATATGGAAACAGACTCCTACAAGGTAGGAGTCTAGAACCTTCCTCAAGGCGGTGGCTTGCCCACCAAGTCTCCAAATCATACCATAATTCTAAGGCTTCTCAGCCTATATAAAGGGTCTGACCCCTCATTCTCAGAACTACGTCTTGGCTTGATTCTCAATAACGAGATACGTAGGCACTCTGTGAGTACCGATCAGTCTCGAAACACGGAAACAATCATTAAAGCTCGAAGCTCAAACACCCTAGCATTAATTACGCACAAAACCTAATTTTTATTCCACAACAGTCCCAATTAATTTTAAAAACAACCAATTAATACATATATGTTACACACAAAGTTTCTTTTATATGTTTCAAACGAATTTAAATTCTATTTCAAAATAATATCAAAAAATAAAAATAATTTTTTAAATATAAATAATAAAATGATTTGAAAAATATCAATAATATTAAATATATATATATATATATATATATATATATATATATATATATATCTAATAAAATAAATCAATATTTTTAAAATAATTAAAAAAATACCTTAGAGAATTTTGGTGGGTTACATAATATTTTTTTTACGTTTTTAAAAAGAATAAACTATACATTTCTTTCGAAATTAACTAATATATAAAAATATCATCTAATACACCAAGATTCTTTTACGGGTTTGGGTAGAGCCGAATTAGATGGTTAAGGTTGTAAGCGTACTGAAATAGTACTTTAACTGTATATAGGTACCAGTAAGAGGCTGATTGAGAGCCAGCACGTAAGGATGGAATCTCGAGGAAAGAGATAATTATCGGGATTGACGAGTGTGCTCGTGTAGAGACGGACAAGTGATAAAGAAAAGACGGATGTGTTCGAAGAAAGGTCAATGTATAAAGAAGGAGAGACTAATGTAAGTGAGTAAAGGATCGAGATACTGGAATTGGAAACTATGTGTATTGAGGCAAGTTTACTATCATTCACTTATTGTTCAAGTGATGTAAAACCTTCTGTATTACTTATTTGTTCTTTCAAAATCCCTTCTTCACTAGTACAAAATTGGCTTTTTACGTCAGTTAAATAGGTCTTATACGTCGGTTAAATGGCGACGTATAAAGTCACGGGTCTTTTACGTCGGTTAGAAAGGCGACGTATAAAGTTTAATATACGTCGGTTAAAAAGGCGACGTATAAAGTAGAAGAAGGGTGACGTATAATATATAAAAATATCATCTAATACACCAAGATTCTTTTACGGGTTTGGGTAGAGCCGAATTAGACGGTTAAGGTTGTAAGCGTACTGAAATAGTACTTTAACTGTATATAGGTACCAGTAAGAGGCTGATTGAGAGCCAGCACGTAAGGATGGAATCTCGAGGAAGGAGATAATTATCGGGATTGACGAGTGTGCTCGTGTAGAGACGGACAAGTGATAAAGAAAAGATGGATGTGTTCGAAGAAAGGTCAATGTATAAAGAAGGAGAGACTAATGTAAGTGAGTAAAGGATCGAGATATTGGAATTGGAAACTACGTGTATTGAGGCAAGTTTACTATCCTTCACTTATTGTACAAGTGATGTGAAACCTTCTGTATTACTTATTTGTTCTTTCAAAATCCCTTCTTCACTAGTACAAAATTGGCTTTTTACGTCCGTTAAATAGGTCTTATACGTCGGTAAAATGACGACGTATAAAGTCACGGGTCTTTTACGTCAATTAAAAAGGCGACGTATAATGTCCAGAAAGCCGACTTATAAAGTAGAAGAAGGGCGACTTATAATGTCGAAGAAAGGCGACGTATAATGTCCAAAAAGCCGACATATATAGATTATGCTTTATACATCGCCCATGTGAGAACCGACGTATATTGTCCACAAAAATTTTAATTTTTTTTTGTTTCTCTATGCCCAATCCCAAAAACTGGTAAACAATCAAAATAACCTGCTTTAACAAAATTTTGGACAATGAAAAACCTACAATAATTAAAACTTCCCAATTTAATTTGAACACAGACATAGATTAAATAACATAATTTACTGTTATACACTTGAAAAAATACATCCAAAATGTTCACAAATTCTAAAATGTTACACTTAAATGGTAATATAGATAAACTCTTCTCTACTTCAAATATTTCCTCGTTATCTACAACTTCCTCCTCATCATTGTCCTCAAACTCTAAGGACATAAATTGTGATTGGTAGTCCTTATCTCCAATTAAGGAGAACAGTTTACAGAGTCTCTCCCACTCCTTGAGAAGAGCTAAAAAGGCCACGGTACAATCCCTTCACGCCCTCAGATCATATTATGTTTTGTAGGCTTATAATGAAGACATCGCCTAATTGTCATCAAAACAAGAAAAAAAACGAGATAAAACACTTTATCAGATAAGCAGGGAACATTATTACACACAGTAAACCAAAATCCACTCAAGTTGTCAAGACTATAATGAAATCAAGGACATAGCAACTGCAAGATATACAACATACTTTACGACCAAAATGTGATACATCAGTCAATCCAAGTCTTGTTTTTATAACATCCAAAGGGGACACAATAGTAGCTGCCAAGGCACCTACAACAACAACAAAAAAAGAACAATTAGTTCAAAACCACAACTTAAAGGTACAAACTCTGATCGAAACCTTAATTTAATTTCCAAGATTAAGCAAGTAAAATAAAAAACTTTTTTCTCATAAGTATATCTAATCCAAATAAACTTATTAAAATCATGATCAAATGAGTGTCAAAACTAGAAGCTAACTTGAAATTATAAAACCCAATTTGTGCAAGCCAATGATGAGCAAATCAAGTAATACAAGTTAAAAGCACTATTAGAGCACTAGTGTACAAAAAAATTGGGTTTAATTATGATCAAAGTCAGTAATTCTAGATATTGGGGGGTGGTAACAACTACAAAGCTATGGCAGCAGTAAAAAATGACAGGGGATAGGGATTCGTTTGTGACCCACACTGTACAAGCATCCTGCTAAAGTGAGATAGAACAACAACCAATGTTTCTACTAATCAATCCCTCCAGGCCTCAACTATACAAAATCTAAAAAGCTAAAGTAATCATTAGATGGAAAGATTTAGTTTTGCATGAGTTGTCACTTGCCTGGTTCTCTTATAGTAAAAGAAATGAATACCAATAAATTAACCAACTCCCATCCCCAAACACACGGTAAACATGATTTTCTTTCTTTTCCAACCAAGATCCCTTTCAGAGGACAACATTATTTTCATTGCATAAATTACGATATGATTTCAGTGAATTTTGGAGTCCGGTGATCACATTAGTAAATAACAATTATTTTACATGGTAGCGGAGTGCAACTACTCAGACCCTAGCCTAAAGCATCTAATTACTTCTTGCAGCTACTCAAAAAGTCTCTGCTCTACCAGTACTACTTACTACATTTGCTTGACAAAGACTCCAAGCAATGTATTTGTAATATGCCACTACTACTTGAAAACAAATTTTTCATAATTATATACTACAACTCGATCATTTACTTGATTAATATATAGCCCTGCCACAATCCATAATTATATACTACAACTTGATCATTTACTCGAGTTATCAAAAAAAAGGGCGGTGGCTCCCTGATAAATGTAAGTAGTAAAAAGGGATTTCTTAACACAATAACAACCAAGCTACCAAGCTAAATTACAAAAATGTAAATCCATTGATTATACAATGACAACCAAGGTCAGGGAATTTCCCTGCATAAGTAGTGCACCAAATAATGAAAATGACAACAATGTGGTGGAAAGAACCAAAAAACATAATTCAAAACTAACTATAATTATTAATTGGTAACAGAAATTCACAAACAATACAAAACAAAATCAATTTTTTTTAAAAAGAAATAAAAAGCCAATTTTACTAGATTAAAATCAACACACAAAGATGAATACATTATGTAATATATACATATCCTAAAACTGTAAAATTAACAAATAAATCAAGCCAGCTATCTAATAAACATGGGAATCAATTATTATAATAAGAATGAGATCACATTGGTAAGTTCTCGCCAAAGAGGCAATGTAACTACCTCCTAACATTGAGTTTCCAAGTTTCCTAGACCAGTTTGTTTAAAAAGAAAACAACAATGATAGACTAATTTTGTCGAACAAAAGTTGTTTGTAAACTACAGATGCAGCACTTTCAAAAAAAGTGATAATTTCATACCGTATATGTGCTGATCAATCAAATGCATGGGCTAATATTTTAAGCTGGCCTTTATTCAAACCAGCAACATATACTTGCATGCTAGCATGACCAATATCTAAAAATGCAACATTCAACTGGTCATTCTATGGCAAATCAGTCTTGTAGATACCATATGCAAGAGTAGTAGCTGTCGTTTCATGAACAAGTCTAAGTGGATGCAACCCCGCAATGGTAGTGGCATCTAGAACAGCATGCCTTTGAACATCAGTAAAATAAATAGGAATTCCAGCACGCTGATGTAAGGATATGACTCACACGGATTTCTGTAAAAGACAACCGAGTACAATCTAAATTCTAAAATAATAAAAAAATTCAACTCAAAGCATTTGTATTTCATATAGCTCTAAAAATCTGAGTATTATAGTTTCAAACTTAGAGGTCAGCATACATCTTACCCTCGACCGAGCTCTAAGTAACCAAAACACACTTCTACTATGTTTAGTTCAGTTCAATTCAGTCAAGAAACACAAACAATGCAACCTATTTAAACAAATCCCAAGATTCCAAACACACTCATCAAACTCAAGAAAAAACTAAAGCACATATTTTTATTAAAAAGAAAGAAAATGAGAGGGAGCAGGAGCGGGGGAGAACAGGGGGAGAGAGAGAGATTAAGCGAGAGAAGGAGAGGGAGAGAGAGAGAGAGATTAAGCGAGAGAGGGAGAGAGAGAGAGAGAGACCTTCGAAGCAATAGTCGGGGGAAGTAATAGCAGTAGAGTAAACCCAATTAGATGACCTTCACAGTAAATTAGATGGCCAGACCCCAAATTCAAAATTGCTGAAGTAAACAACGGGTGGTGTTGTTGAAGCCGGTGGTGTTGATTCCAAATTCACTAGGTGGTGTTGTTATTAATTAGGTATATGCAATTAGGTCTGTGAGTTTAATTTGGGGAAATTGAAGCAGAGAGACTAAAGTACGATTTATTTAAATTAGGTATAATTTTCTTTAATTTTTATTTTAACTTAAAAGTCTTATATGTCGGGTATTATACTGAGCGACGTAAAAATTGCTATTTTATACGACGGGTAAAAAAACTGACGTATAAATTGATGCTTTATACATCGGTTCAAAAAAGGCGACGTAAAATATAATTTTTATACATCGGCAACAAAGAAACCGACGTATATAATTTTATAAAGTGCATCATATACGTCGGCTTTTTGTCAACCGACGTATAAGATGCACTTTATACGTCGCTTTTTACAAAACCGACGTAAAAAGTATACATCTTATACGTCACCTTCTACAAAACCGACGTAAAAAGTATACATCTTATACGTCGCCTAAACAAAGCCGACGTAAAAAGTGCATTTATACGTCACCTTAAACAAAGGCGACTTATATAAGTGTTTTATATGTCGCCTTTAGGCGGAACCGACGTATAATGGTACTCAGAAACACAAATATACGTCGCCTTTAGGAGGAACCGACGTATAAAGGTTGAATATACGTCGCCTATAGGCGGAACCGATGTATAATAGGCGACGTAAAAGATCAGTTTTGTACTAGTGCTTGTATAATTATATTCTTTATATTTATTCTGAATAATGTGAATCTGTTTTGTTAATTATACGATGTTTCTTCCAAGTCATTTTGCTAGTGCCTAAACTCTTCATTTTTATTGCGAGTGACATTTTTCTTCTATTAATTGACAAACAATCATTTTCAAACTATTCTGTTATTGTTTATTCTTTTCCTCACCTATCATTCAGGTGTTGATTTCTTTTAAAATCATTTTATTTAAATATTCCTCGTTTATGCTAATATTCTTCAAAGTATGTTTTTCTTTCAAATTGATGTAAACTAATTCGAGGTTTAGATTGTCGTTGAAGCATGTGTTGCTCAGTGACGGTTAAAACCGAGAATGAATTGAGATCTTCTTAATTATTCAAACTCATTATTGTCATGCCGGTTCTGGCAGCTAAAGCCTATGAGTGCTTAGCCGATAGGAGTGAGACCTTGAGTAATTGAGAATTTCTTAAATCTTCTTTGAACTTCAGATTTTCTCTGTTCCATAATTTCTTATAAATTGCTGAGAATTTATAAAACCTTGACAATTGCTTTGTTCCTTAAATTACTAATGTTTCCCCTGTTGATATATGATTCTGTTTTGCTGTACCATATCATTCTTAATTTAATCTTATTGCTTTGTCGTTGATAATTCCTTATATCGAATGCTTCCCTGAATCTTAATCTCATTGTTGTGTTGTTCATGATTCTTTATATCGATGCTTTCCTGACCCTTATTAATGTTCATCAAAATGGATTAATTAATTAAAGATATTTTTAAAATTCCTTATACTGGGCTGATCTGTTATCAGTGAGTATAAAGGACATAAAAGTTAAATGTTTTAAAGGTTTTAAAGATTTTATTGTGGGAGATTCCGTCAAAATGTTTTCTACGGATTCCTTCATATTGGAGAGCGTAAGAGGCTAGGGTGGTCCTAGTCCAACATTTTTTTTTATATTTAGCGTAAGAGGCTAAGGTGGTCCTTGTCCAGCATTAAAGGCCAATGTGTTGCCTAATTGGGAACCCAATTTCAAGGTCCAGAGGGACTTCGTGTCCGGTATGGGGACTTTACGTGGCTGATCACCCGTATTGTCCGATGTTAAGGAAAAAAACTCCAATCAACTTAAATGTTTTTAAAAGGTTTTATGAAAAGTATGTTTTAAAGATGAAACGGTTTTAAAGAAAGGAATGTTTTGATAAGATATATATGTTTCAAGGTAAATGGTCATTAGTTTCGAAATTGTGGATATTAGAGTTAGTTGTTTTCTATCTTGATCAAAATTTGGAAATTCAATAAAACAATTAGATTAAGGATGGATAGAAGTTTTCCAATTATTCCCTTCGCGAGTAACATTGTACGTTGAAAGTGGAGTAAGAATGATTGGGGGATTTCTTGATATTCTTTTTCTCAATGTTTTATCTGAGGCAGTGATGGTTTGTGGTAAATGGAAAATTTTTACTCTATGATGCAAATTGATTGATCTTTTGAGATAAAGTATTCATTGATATTGTTCATCAATGATTATCGTAATATCTTTGTTTTACTATATTATTAACTTGCTGAGCATTCTTTGGCTCACACTTGCTTTGTTTTACCTAACCCTTTGCAGTTAGGCTTAAGGATGATCTACTACATTTATCCCCGCGAATGAGAGCGATGAGGCATTCTATACAGGATAGATTTCGGAACTAGAGCGGGTAAGCACAAATTGAGATTGAGCTATGAATTAGATGGTATAGTAATTTGTATAAGCGCATAGATAGAAGTTGTAATAATTTGTATAGTATAGATTCTTGTTTCATACCATAACCTGGAATTGATCCTCGGTGAGGATTCGTTGGTGTATTAAGTTTTATTTGTAATTGTTAATTGGAATTTGGTTTGGGTTGAAATACAGGTGAATAGTCCGATTTACGAATATTTCTTGCCGGAATTTTCTGAAATTCCCCTATATCAAAGTCTATTTTATTATAAGAAGTATATTTTCAGTATTATGAAGTCGGGGCGTTACAGGATCAATCACGACAAATAAACAAGTAATATGAATTTATAGATGACATGATCTACTCAACATAAGAATTTTTTTAAAAAACTAAATCATAAAACATACAATTTGCATATAAAAAATTGCACATAACACAATTACATGTGCATAAAAATAACCTACATAAGAAAATAATTAACACCAACAGACTAGCCAAATAGGAAGGAAACTAGGCATGTGAGTTAATAAAAAAATGTAAAAATCAATCACACATGTAGCATTTACACTATCAGTAGCCAAGAAATTTTATTAGCAATTCATTAAATGCATAGATACATGTGAGGAGAAGGCAAAAGAGGCAAAAAAAAACGACCACAAAGCATGTTAGGTGAAAAAAAACCTATAACAAAAAATAAACCAATCAAGAAAATTAAGTGGTCAACAAAATATGCACAAAACATAACCGTAAACACCATATGTGAGATAAGCACAGGTGCAAAAATAATACCGAGATCCAAGAGAATGCCCAGACAAACCAACGCTCTGATACCAATGTAAGATTTATGTACATATATATTTTATTATGTATTGTTTGGAAGAGAATATATAAAAGTGGAGAGTTCCGAATTGTGTTGTGAACAAGCAAGTATTTTCCAACGCTTCATTGTTTGATTCTATTCTTATATATGGGCATGCCAACACAATTCTCCACCGTTACCAAATGTAACCTCCCTTTAAATTCTCAATAAAGATTTGTAAGTTACACTTAGAGGGGTGTATTCAATTGAGATTTTGTTGGATTGTTAATAATCCATGGATTTTAATGGAATGTGTAAATCCATGGATTGTTTAAAATCTCTACACAGATTATTTTAATTCCTACAAATTTTGATAGATTTTGATGGATTGATTTTGATTATTTTTTATAGAATTACAAAATCACACAGATTCTACGAGATTGTTTTCTTTCATTTTTTTATTTTATAATATCTATATATCAATTAAAGATAACTATATATAAATAAATAGTCCAAAATGAATATAGTCCGAAAATTTTAAAATATTGAATGATAGTATTTCAAAAAAAAACTAAAGATTCGAGAACAAAATAAAAGCGTGCACTATTCCTACAAAGTTAACTCCACTCCAGTTAACAAATGCATTCAAATTATAAATATGTAAGTATAAAATGAGCAGAAAACTAACCTGGAAGAAGCTTTTGAAGATGAATGTAACGTTCACTATAAAAGATTAACACAAAATGAAGATGAGAAACACAAGGGCTAAAACAGGGAACTGGGTTTTTTTCTTGTGCCATTTCTGCATCATTCTTGAATCAAAAGTTCTACCTGTAGTGGATCCTTGATTTCTACCTGTGGTCTCAGTTTACACCTTTCCATTTGATTTTAATCGGGAGTTTGTTTAATGCAATATGCAATATACTATGGATATTCATTAGAAAAAAGGATAACATATTCAATAAAATCGTTAAGTTATGAGTAGTTTTTAGTTGCATAATGAAAAGATTATGAGTAGGTATAAATACTTGCATAATAAAATCGTTAAGTTATGAGTAGTTCAGATTCAATAAAAAGATGTACATAGGCATAAATACTTGCATAATGTATTTTTACATTTCTTTAACTTTAACTTTTTTTATTAGAAATGTTGTAATTCACAAATCCATCAAAATATTGTGTAGTAACAACAAATTTTACGTTGATAATTTTACATATAAAATCTCTCACAAATATTTCAAAATCCATGACTTTAGCAAATCTGTTGAAATTTGAATACCTTGAGATTTTGATTGATTGTTTAAAATCTGGATTGAATACCTACAGATTTTAGAAGATTTTTTAAATTCTCAATTGAATACCCACAGATTTAATAAGATTATTTGAAATCCGAATTAAATACCTGTAGATTTTAAAAGATTGTTTAAAATCCCAAATGAATACCTACTTATTTTGAGAATCCATTAAAATCTAACAGATTCTCAAATGAATACACCCATCTTATAAATGAAATTAATTAAATCAACATTTGTAACTCCCATATAATGAATGTATTTTATTCTTTTATTATATTTACTTTTCATTTAACAAAACATAGTCAAATATAACAATGTAGGCAATATTGGAGGAACAGATTCAAGAAACAAAGTTTTCATCTGAATTTTGTTGAGTATGAAATACATTTAGAAAATATAGAGGGGGTGAATGTAATTTCAACTTTTTTCGAATCTTAACTGTTTGAATTTGTGATTGCTTGTAGCTTGAAATTGTATGTTAATGGATAAGTAATGCAGAATGTAATGAACACACAATTTAACTCTAAATCTAATATTGTATAAGATTAAAGATTTACTACAAACTGAATACAAAGTGTATTCTCATAGACATATTCTTGATATTATAATAGAATCTTAACAACTAAAGATATGAGTCTGTGCAGTTATAGAATATGTGCACAACTCACTTTTACGAAATTAGTAACAGACAAACTAAAGAGCTAAGCCTGTCTATACTAGTAAAAATACTAGTAAAAATTGGTATTATGTGATTTTTCCTTGTTTTTTAAACTGTTCTTCGTTAAATTTCTTTCCGAATTTTTTTTTAGACTTGCCAGGTGCACATTTTAACAATTGGACCACTACCGATACTTCTAATAGATTACAAAAGTATTTTATAAATATTTTTTTAAATTCTACAAAATATAATTCATGTACTAACACGGTCATCAACAACTTTACGCCCATGGATAAGATAGTTTACAAAAGTTCAACCTCTATCACGAATCCTAACTAATAAATGAGAAAAAAATTGAGTAACTTGTAAGACAATAATTACATAAACAAGAAAATAATTCATATTCAAGTAATAACTGACCTTTTTTTTTATGAAAGGGGTAATTCAATTCATAAAAGCCATACGGCATCTACAAGAATGATCGAAACGATCAAACATAGAACAGGATGACACGCCTGTCTTCATAAAATGAGACAAATAAGCAGTGTGAAAAAAAGTGATATTTCTATAGATACTTGCTCTACGCCCAATATCTTCTCCATAGTCCATTTGAGCTATCAACCACAAATGCAATTCGTATCAAGCTCTTATTCTTGAATTCGAACCAACTCTCAAAAAAAGGAGAGAAAATCACCCTCTCACCAAGGAGAGACCACAACCAAACAAAATGAAATGACAACCTAGAAATCCAAACTGCAAATACAAACTAAAACAAGCAATCCTTAGATCCGGAGCGAACCACAAAAATAAAAGAAACCGAATCGAAAATCCACCCACTTGAATCGGAGAAGAAGGACAATGGAAGCTCTGATGGTTTTAGATCTAAGACGAGACGAAAAACCGAAATTCAATTGAATCTCAAGGTATTTTTTATTTGAGTAGATCGACTCAAAACCAAGATAGATCTAAGAAATAAATTCTAAGATGCTTGGCTTTGGTTCAATTTTTATTGAAAATAAAATAACAAAAACAAAGAAAAGAGGGATTAGATGATTGAAAATATACCTTCACGTGGTCTATTGATCCGAAAATGATAAACAATTTAATATAAACCTATGAAAACATTTTAATTTATTATTAATATAAGGGAAATTCCAAATGGTACCACTGTACAATTGGCTTTTCCATTTGGTATCATCCAACATTTTTGACTTCCAAGTGGCACCACTGTACTTTTGGCTTTTCCATATGGTACCATTCAACTTTTTTGACTTCCAAATGGTATCACTATACAATTGGTTTTTCCATATGGTACCATTCAATATTTTTGACTTCTACGTGGTACCATTTTCCTTTCACTAAAATCAAATCAGAGAAAAATGGTACCACGCAGAAGTCAAAAATATTGAATGGTACCATATGCAAAAGCTAATTGTACAGTGGTACCATTTGAAAGTCAAAAATGTTGAATGGTACCATATGGAAAAGCCAAAAGTACAGTGGTGCCACTTGGAAGTCAAAAATGTTGGATGGTACCAAATGGAAAAGTCAATTGTACAGTGGTACCATTTGGAATTTCCCTTAATATAACATGCAATTTTACAAGTATAAGTGTAATATAAATCATGAATACAGTTTAATTTTAAATATATGAACTAGTTTCGGAAATATTTAGACCTATAATTCATGTTGGTGTGTATTTATAAAATGAAATTGTGGATATATTATAATAAAAATTTATTTAAAAAGTTCAACTTTATAAGGAAGCTAATATTTATATGAACAAATTTTATTTTGTAATGTCAAATAACAGAATCTCACAAAAACAAACTATATGGCTAATAGGGGTGTAAATATTATCCGCAAACCGCAATCGCACCGCAAATCACTCGCAATCGCAACCGCAAAAATCGTCAAAATCGCAAAATCGCAACCGCAATCGCAACCACTCGCATACTTACGGGTTGGCTGCGGATTTGAATATTGAAAAACTGCAAAATCGCAACCGCAACCGCAAACCGCAATATATATATATATATTATTAAAAATATATATTTTATATATTATTTATTTTTATAAATATAGATTAATAAATCATATATTATATTATATAATTAGAAGTCTTGGTGCTAATTTTTAGCATTGATGTTCGGGCCTTACATCATATTTCTTTGTATTATGTTGGTTTACATTTCTTTGTACTCATGATTTTTAGTCTTGAAATATCACCAATTATTTATGAAAATGTTAGTCACAAAAAACCATCAAATTTTTTCAATTTGAAAATATATTTTTTATACAAATTTTAATAGGTGGTTGAACCGCAAACCGCACCACATAACCGCGACTTTAACCGCAACTGCATGTGCGGATAATCGCAACCGCAAGTACGGTTATGATTGGAAATTTCAAAAACAGCTAAAATCAAAAAATCGCCATAACCGCAAAAAATCAAACCGCACCGCACCCCTAATGGCTAACAAAGGGTTGGTGACTTGGTGCAGTGATTGAGTTCATGGTTTTTAGAAGAGAGATCAAGATTTGACTCCTAACTATTATAAAAAAACAAAATATATATTCTTGTTTTTGTTTGGAAGAGCTGCGAGCTCTGTTATAAAAATCGGCCGATTTCTGAAAAATCGCCGATAAATCGCCCAAAAATTGGTCAAAATTTTGGAATCGATTTGGCCGATTTTGCAAAAATCGCCGATAAATCGCCAATAAATCGCCGATTTTTCAACCGAATCACCCGATAAATCGTAAATCGGTACCTCAACCGAATAGTTCCGATTTCCGAAATCTGCAACACTGATTGGAGTCATTTTTCACTCGGCTTGGTTTATATATAAACAATACAATACGCACACCTAATTTACACCGACTTTTCAAATCTGCGATCGTTTTCCGGCCAGATCTTCCGAATCTCCGTCGGAAAATCGTCGTTGATCCGGTCAATTAAGGTCTCGATTTGATCAATGGCGCCTGTTTCAGCTTTAGCCAAGTATAAACTCGTGTTTTTGGGCGATCAATCTGTTGGTAAAACAAGTATCATCACTCGATTCATGTATGATAAGTTTGATAACACTTATCAGGTAATTTACAATTTTTTTACTGTTATTTTTGTGTTTTTTTATGTTTTATGTATGATTTGTATAGATGTGTTTTTTTGTTGTTTTCGAGCTCTATGGTACTGATCTGATGTTTACTTTTGTTTAATTTAGTGGTTACATATATAGAGTAGCGTTTCGAGAAATTTATAATCTCGAAAATGGAACTGTTATGTTTAGACAGAAGATATATGATGTCAAATTGTGGAGATCAATGGTTGATTGGATGTATCACATATATAAAGTAACACCTCGACAAGTTACTCTAGAATGGAAGTGTTGTGTTTAAACTAGAAAATTTGGATAATATATCGAGGATTTTAATTTTTTAATCTATTCAGTTTGTACTGTTAATGATCGATATTTTGATTGGATGTATCATGTATATAGAGTAAGACCTCAATATATTAATAGCATCCAGAATGGAATTGTAATTTTTAGATGAGAACGATGATATATAAAGGATTTTAAATTATCAGAGTTAATACTGTTGATGATCAATGTGTTGATTGGATATGTATATGTAGAGTAACACCTTGATATATTGATAGCCTCGAGAATAGAAGTGTTATGTTTAGACGAGAAAAATATGATGATATCGAGGGTTCTAAAATATTGAGTTTATATTGTTGTTGATCAATATGTTTATAGAATATATTTAGAAAGAGTCTACCTGCAATGAGAACCAAAGTAGTTTGAAGTTGAGAATTGGTGATACGTATAATTGCAATTGGTCGTTTAGACAACTTGTGATTACTGATTTGCATTAAATCAGGCATTCTCACAATTCTCATTTTTAGGGGATTCTAATTTATATATGCATTGTCTTAAGGTTTTTGTTGTTTGCAATTGTATGAATGTATGTTTATTTTTATTTTTCTGAATTGAGTGCCTATATACAGTAAAACCTAGATAAATCAGTAGCCCGGGATGGAAATTTCAAGGACCGGAGCCACTGTTTCGGTCACAAGCATTTTTTTTTCTTTTGATTCCTTTTCGATGAAATGTTTTTTTATGGGCCAAACTGTGTTTATTCTTTTCAATGCATTCCGTACAGATTTTCATTTCACCATTGAGGTTTTGCAATAATTAAAATTTTGATTTTCTTGAACCATTGTTTTAGTCCAAGTATAAACATTTACTTTCATGTTGCAAGTAATTCGGTTATTGATATGTATGGAAAAGCTAGCATCCAAAAAGATGGTCAACAAGTTGAATGTTCTAATCTTGCTTAAGTTGTGTGTATTCAACTTGGTGCTCAACATATGCTTTACTGTTTACTGAGATCATTAATGTCCCTCTATTGTTTCATTATCCTGACTCAGTTGTCATCAATATGCTTTTCAGGCTACGATTGGCATTGACTTTCTGTCCAAAACTATGTACCTTGAGGATCGAACTGTTCGATTGCAACTCTGGTAAGACTATAAAGTCGGTGTTATGTATACAGTATTTTGCACTGCTTAGTGCTGTTTTAATTTATTCCTTATTGGCACCTTCTTTTCTAAGAGCTTGACCACTGTCTCATGCCTTGACAACTATGATTCTGTTCAATCTAATTTGAACTTTAACGTTGTTGCCCCCAAAGTAGTTGAGCCCTGGAATTTTTCATCAATTAAATATTTATAACCACCTTGTTGATAATGTTATATGTCTGTATTTTCTGGAAATTACAGTAAATTTGTTTAAAATTAAATAGAAGATAACATATAACTAACCTGCATCTGTTCATGCCTATATTTTTAATGCCTTCTACTTGATTAACTAAAGCTTTCATTTATTTTGTTATCTATTATGTAATGTTCTGATGATTTAAATTTGTATAGGCAGACATCATTCATTAGTTTCGATCTTGTTTTTCAATAAACAACGTTAGTTTTCTGATACCTTTGAGTTTAGATTGATCCTGGTTTATTTTTAGTGAGTAGAGAGACAATGTTTGATTCACCAAGTGCATGCGAAGGTCTATACAGTTTTATGTTTCTGAAATTAAATGTGTTTGTGTATTGAACTATTTTGGTCTTTTTAGCACCGGCAGGCTATACAGCATTTTTTAACATTTAGATTACGAAGCAAACTTTCTCATTACAATATGATCAGCCTTCTTGGGTTTGGACTTCTGACTTTAAAAAATGTATGATATGTATGCGTGTCCTTCCAAATGCAAAAGATCAGGTTTTAAGTTATGCCACATTGACCTGGCAAGTAGTGAATAGTTGATATTACTGGTAGCTTCGACATAAGATAAAAGTCTATTGGTAATGTCCTATTTACTGGATACTCTAGCTAGCTTGAGAGTAGCGCGTAATATGAAGACAGTGGTAGACTGGCAGTGCATAATGATCAAACTTACAAAATATTCCATAAAATCCATAACTGAACTTAATTTAGTCTATATTAGAAATATAGATCTCTATACATGTAATGATGTGTTTGAGCTGTGATGTTGATGATATCTGATGGGGATTTCATTTTGGTTGCACAATATTAATGCAAATTCTCCCTTGTCTTCTACCAGATAAGGGTCCTGAAACTTTTTTGAGTTGTGTAGCATAAAGTTGGTTTCTTATCTAGATATACGTGTAGTTATGTGTTTGAGGTAATGAGTTGTGATGTCGGTCAATCTCCAACACGGTCAATCTCCAACACGGATCTCATCTGAGTCGCACGATATCTTTGCAACTTCTCCCTCGTCTTAGAAACTAGCTAATGGTTCTAAGAAGGAATTAGGAGACATTAAGACTTTCCTTATCAACAGACGGGCAATTATTTTTTATCACCTTGCTACTTCCTTGCCCTTGGTGAAGATAAAATCTACACTTTTCCTTTTTTTTCTGTTTGACGAAGTGCTTAAAAGCATATAGATGGCATGAGGAAATTTGAAAATATCATGTGAAGATATTATGTAATATAGGATAAAAAAATGAAAACGTAAGTATAAGCAAACTATGAAAGATATAATATGTGTGTGTGTGTGTGTGTCTCTGTCACCTAGCATGTTTTAGATTACGTGCCAATTATTATGACAGGGAAGGAGTACATACTTTCCATAACATGTTAGTGGAAATTATGGTTTGCTATTACTGGTATGATGCTTCAATGGTAAATTTTTGTATTCATCTACAGGGACACAGCAGGACAGGAACGGTTCAGGAGTCTCATTCCAAGCTACATTAGGGACTCCTCTGTTGCGGTCGTAGTATATGATGTTGCAAGTAAGAAATTTGTTTTCTTCTTTTCATGTACTTTCAAACATATGCGTAATTTAATATAGTGTAATTTACTGTTGTTTTAATATCCTTCAACTTGTCCGTTTCTCAACTGCCGCATAAGCGCTGGGAGACACCCATCTATGCCCCAAAGTTTTGACTTGTCATGTGATATGTAGTGTGGTCTTTAAAAGTAGTTTTTAAAGATAAATACAAAGACACCGGTCATTTCCCCCACCTTTTCCTGGATTATCGAAATTCCAAGTGGATCTTAATGTTCCTCTGGCATACGGTAATTTGGAATTATCCCCAAAGATCTCAAACTCTAGCCTAGTCATAAACTGTACCAAACGGAGTTCATCAACAGCAACTAGTAGATATCTTTCATTTTCATACCTGGGAAGTGGTTAGAAATTCTACTTCTAAATTTGTCCGATTAGATAAGTAAAACTTACATGGTGTAAAACTTGCTTTGCCTGACTTGATGTCTTTCCATGATTGATTCCCTATATAATGTGTGTATCTCAGCAATATGTTTGCTCTTTAGCAATCTCCCTTCACCCATTACGTACATGTATATGACGAGGAAAACTACATTGTTTTTAGCAATTGGCTCCATATCACTTTCACTTTTGAAATTTATTAAGAGAATCTTAATTGTCAGACCCTGTACATGACTTAAAATAAATTGTGTAATACTTTCTATTTATTATTTCCCAACTAATAAAGTTCCTCATTGTATCAGGTAGGCAATCATTCCTGAACACTGTAAAATGGATTGAGGAGGTTCGCAGTGAGCGAGGCAGTGATGTCATTATAGTCCTTGTTGGGAATAAAACTGACCTTGTGGATAAGAGGTACTTATGATATATGTTCAGATACTTTAAGCTACCAGAAGATATAAATCTTATACATATAAAACTCTAACAAACAGAGTAAGCAATGGACTATCAAAGTATTATATTCATGTTTCAGTAGTCAGTAATTACAGTGTTACCATACTATATACAACAGAAAGTGTAAGAAGCTATTAATCACAAGTTTGGTGTAGGTTGAGGGTATACTCTGAAAGAACTAGATGGTACAAATGAAACTAACATTTGCAAATAATCACATCTTTAGTCTGCTGAAATTGCAATGACTATAATTTTATATACAAAAAACTGTAATGACTGCAAGGCATGTTCATCATGCGTGGATTTGGTTGTCTGATGTCTGAAAATGGTAACTTAGGAACTTTTATAATTAGATGTGAACCAACTCTGTTACATGCTGTGTACAACTATTTTAATTGTACTCTGCACTCTACAAGTGGTTTGTATAATATTACAGAATTCTCAAACTTGTAATTAATATTCAGTTAAAAGATACTTTGATTTTGGAGGCATAAAAACACAGAAAAATTGCACAGTACGGCTAGAATATTTTCAATGAATTTTTATACTTCTATAGATCTGTTTTAGTAATCCTTTTATATGTCAGTATATTTAAATGCTTTTTAAAATGTAAATGCCTATTGCTCTGTAAGGCCTTCATAATGTGAAAGCTATAGACTTTTTCCCACTGTACTTCAAGCTTAAACATTGGCATGTTGCGGCTATTTACAGACAAGTCTCTATCGAGGAAGCAGAAGCCAAAGCTGGTGACCAAAATGTTATGTTTATTGAAACCAGTGCCAAAGCGGGATTCAATATAAAGGTAAATTGCCAGCTTTTTAATCAGTAATTGCACAACTCCTCTGAGTGTTAAAAAGTTTTGTGGCACAAATGTTTGGAAGACTTCATTCTGATCTGCCATTGTAATCCCAGCTTCAAAAAATAAAAAACTGGGTGTCTAGTGAAGGGCTCTTGCCTTAGTGGTGCTCCTTACCCTTGTCTAAAAAGTAGCCAAGGGTTTAGCCTTCTCAAAAGCAAGGTGGTTTGTATGAGTTATAAATTATTTAAGAAAAACTAATAACTGGATGCATTAGTCTTTATTCCGTAACTGTAAGACCGCTTTAAAGGTAGTTCTAATGGATTTGCTATTTTTTGTGATGTTTTGTCTGTATATTGATACTTTGTTTGATCAACTGGTACATGATACGCTGATATATCCAGGCACTATTCCGAAAGATTGCTGCAGCCCTACCAGGAATGGAAACATTATCTTCTGCTAAGCAAGAAGATATGGTTGATGTCAATCTTAAGTCAAATGCAAATTCATCTCAGACACAATCAGAATCAGGAGGATGTTACTGCTGATAGCTTTGAAGAGTAGGCTTCCCCTACATGCTGGCTCCTTTTCTCTTTTGCAATCTTTGTGCATGTTTGTGTAATTTCAGAATATTGAGGCTTTATGACATATAGAATATTAACATTTTAATAGTGGTAGGTCGAATCTATTATATGTTTCATGTATGATTCTTTTGGAATTTTTTTGAGAAATTTTGTTTGGCATATAGTTTGAATTTTTATTCTTGTCTGTCAAATGAGTGGGGAAATAAATATGCTTAATTGTGACCAATTTTGCATATCTAAGGATTATCATCTCGGAGTTAAGAATCAATACCCAAATTTTAGATGTCATATAATGTTCTGGGAATTGGTTTGCATTTTTATGGGGTTTGACTATTTGTGCTAAATGCTGAATTGCTTTAGTCATTAGTGGAAGTTTTAGTTTGTTTAGTGTATTAGTATGTTTTAAGTTCGATATATGTTTACTCTTGTACTCCCTTATCCTTCTCATATCCTTTTTGGGATGTTAGTCTTAATACTTTACATTCTAAAACTTATATAAAATAGTAAAATTTTATAATATAAAAAATAATTATATTTATCATTTTACTCACTTTTTTACTTTTTTTTCATTACTTTACACTTTTTTTAATTGTTGTGCCTAACTCATTTGTAAATAAATGAGAGTGAAGGAGGGAGTAATAGGTAAATTATGTAGTGTTCATCTTTAAACGGTATTTAATTACGTATTGTTAATCAATATTTAAACATGTAATTTGCACTTAAGTATGTCACCACTACACTTTCTTGTTTTTAAATATTGGATGTTATACGCGATTGAAATAATCTCTGTTTTTAAAAGTTTAGCATGGTTACTGTTATTGGACGAATTTCGTAACAACACGAAATTGGAGGGGTGCTGGAATAGTAAAGCGAATTGTATGAATGTGTGATTGTTTTAGAGGATTTAGTGTTTATCAAAAAAGAGGGCTGGACTCGGCAGCTGTCTTGATTTGTCCTGTGTATCAGATTGCCTATATCGGATCCATATGCCAAGATGCCTACGTACCTATGTTTATATAGGATCAAGCCCACGTAGTTCTGTGAAATTGATTGGTCTTATCCCGAGAGACTTAAGGGATAAGTTACGTTAATGTGGATAATGATTGATTTTATCTGATTTAATCTTATCGTTGTGATATCTTCCTGATTTGAAAAATATCGTTTGGAGATATTTTCCGTTATTTATTGATTGAGATTGATTATTTCCTCATTTCAGAGAGAGGATAAAACTTAGTCATTAAGCAATAATTATTAATCTGAATTAATAATTAATAAATATTAGGAATTTGGGAGATTATTAGACATGCCAAAATTATGGCATAACAACTAGCCCCCAGTTCTTCAGTTTAGCTTGCTGCAGTGGAGAACTAAAAATTCTTCAAGCTTCCAAATTTCTTGAGTCGCTGAAAAAACTGAAAATAGATGATTAGAAAAATATTTAGAGCACCAATGTGCTCGTTAGGCGTATGCGGATGCAAGAGTGATAGCATGCGATGACCAGTGTAAGATATATATTTGCCAAGGTTTTCAAATGTGCGAGCATATATAATATTTTTGAAATCCTTTGCGATCCTTGTTGTCTAGTTAGGACCTTGGCGTTTGTATATCCCGAATTGGCATACACGCTTTTCAAGTGTCTGATGCAACCACATAAGGATGTGTCTTCGTTTGTGACAAGACTGTTAATAAGAGATGTAGATGTAGTTCTGGCGAACTAGTTTGCATAGGGATGCCTCCACCCATTCGATATAGAGAGATCTCATAGGCCTTCAATAAAGATAGTTTGCATAGGGATGCCTCCACCCATTCGATATAGCGATATCTCGTGGGCCTTCAATAATCCAGAGGGTGCTGCACTTTACTAAGCATGTAGCATTGCGAGTTTTATAGCTTGTCCAGGCTACCCTACTTGATAATTTAGTTCGCAAGTTTGAAAATATTTTTGACATATATGTACTATCGCGACGATATATGAAAAATCCTTTGCAAATCCAAACGCAATAATAAATATGCTCTTTTAAGAATGTCGCGATATTTATTTTCTTCGAAAATAATGCTCCTTTTTGTATAAAATCTTTTACAAAATTATGCATCTCGCATATGTATTTTTTTTCTTTGAAACATACAGCTCGTACGGGATTGTAAAATAAATCCGCAATTCATCAAACCATAAATATCTTCAATTAATTAGCATAAGTATCTCGTACGATATTTTCCAAATCGCAATAATTTTACAAGCATAAAAATATCTATTGCTCGCACGAATTTTCTGAATAATAAATATTTTTCCTTGTAAAAATATTTAAAAACATGATATCATGCATGCATGGCAAGATATAATAATATCATCGCAGAAAATTAAAAAAAGGAGTGAAACGTATCTTTTTTACAAGCCGGGTCGAATTATTGATTGACAAATCATGTAATTGCTTATTGTTGTCGCCGATGAGTCCATCTTTTCTTTTCTTTTTGTTGACTTCACACGGGTCCCACCATATGTGTACAAAGGAATTACCATGTTTGTTCTTCCTTTTTTTTTTAACTCCACATGCTCGTGCTTTGTCCATCCTCTATGCCTTTTTTTTTTCTTTTCTCTTTTTGTTTTTCTGAATCCATCCCGCTGCTAGTTCCAAAATTTCTTTTATTGATTTGGTGCACTTTTTTTTTCCCGGTAAGACCTCTGCCATGCCTGTTTGTATTGTTTGTTTTCTTTTTCGCTGCTGCTTTGCTTCGTTCCTGTCTGTGCTACATGTTGTTTGCTCCTTCGTTGTGTTTTCTTTGAATCTTCCATCAGGGCCCACCATATGTGTCCATCAGTGCTTTGATTTTGTAGTTGCTGTTACCCGGTTCTTCGTGCCTTGATCAAACGCCTCCTGCCACAATTTTTTATTTGCTTTTGTTGCATCTCCATCCAGTGCGCTTGTGTGCCTCAGTAGTAATTTTGTTATTATTTTTTTTTCTTCTTCTCTGGTTGTACATTAACACTACGCCATAAATGCTCATATGCAACACTTTTAGAAAGTGTTTCACAGAAAGTGTTTCGTTAGGTATGAAATTTTAGCTCTAATGAAACAGAACTTGAACTGGTGTTGCATTACATATAATTTAGTGTAGCATTTGATCCACGGTGTTTCACATAATGCAACACTAACAGCTGGCGTTGCATTAGATATTTTTTAATTTTAAAAAATGCTGATGTGGCAGCAGTGGGGCCCACACATGCTGACGTGGCATTTGCTGACATGGCAAGTGTGGGGCCCACAATTGCTGATGTGGCAAATATGGGACCCACATTTGCTGACGTGGCAGAAGCGTTGCATTAGGTGAAAGAGGTGTTGCATTTGCTGTTTAAAAGCGTTGCATTAGCTATTTTTGAATTTTTAATAAATGCTGACGTGGTAGTTGTGGGACCCACCAGGGTGACGTGGTAGTGTGGGGTCCACCAGGGTGACATGGCAGAGGCCCACAATTGGTGACATGGCAGATGTGGGGCCCACATTTACTGACGTGGCATTGACTGACGTGGTAGAAGCGTTGTATAAGGTGAAAAAGGTGTTGTATTTGCCTTTAAAAGCGTTGCATTAGCTTTTTTTGAATTTTTAATAAATGCTGACGTGGCAGTTGTGGGATCCACCAGGGTGATGTGGCAGTGTGGGGCCCACCAGGGTGACGTGGCAAGAGGCCCACGGATGCTGACGTGGCAAGTGTGGGTCCCACAATTACTGACGTGGCAGATGTGGGGCCCACAATTGCTGACGTGGCAGAAGCGTTGCATTAGGTGAAAAAGGTGTTGCATTTGCTGTTTAAAAGCGTTGCATTAGATACTTCTCTTACCGGAATGATGAAACTATTTTTTAAATTTTTTTTTTCGACGTTCCAATCGTACGGATGTCGAGATATAACGATTTTAGTGAAGTGGTAAATTTTCAAAAAATTTGCTAGATGTATTTGCTTTGGTTTTATAACGGTCAAACCGGTCAAAGTAGACTTTCCCTTTAACTAGTCTTATCCGGAATGATGAAACTATTTTTTAAATTTTTTTTTTCGACGTTCCAATCGTACGGATGTCGAGATATAACGATTTTAGTGAAGTGGTAAATTTTTAAAAAATTTGCTAGATGTATTTGGTTTGGTTTTATAACGGTCAAACCAGTCAAAGTAGACTTTCCTTTTAACTAGTCTTGTCCGGAATGATGAAACTATTTTTTAAATTTTTTTTTCGACGTTTCAATCGTACGGATGTCGAGATATAACAATTTTAGTGAAGTGGTAAATTTTCAAAAAAATTTCTAGATGTATTTGGTTTGGTTTTATAACGGTCAAACCGGTCAAAGTAGACTTTCTTTTTAACTAGTCTTGTCCGGAATGATGAAACTATTTTTTTAATTTTTTTTTCGACGTTCCAATCGTACGGATGTCGAGATATAACGATTTTAGTGAAGTGATAAATTTTCAAAAAATTTGCTAGATGTATTTGGTTTGGTTTTATAACGGTCAAACCGGTCGAAGTACACTTTCCTTTTAACTAGTCTTGTCTGGAATGATGAAATTATTTTTTTTTAAAAAAAATCGACGTTCAAATCGTACGGATGTCGAGATATAACGATTTTAGTGAAGTGGTAAATTTTCAATAAAGTTGCTAGATGTATTTGGTTTGATTTTATAACGGTCAAACCGGTCAAAGTAGACTTTCCATTTAACTAGTCTTGTCCGGAATGATGAAACTATTTTTTTAATTTTTTTTTTCGACGTTCCAATCGTACGGATGTCGAGATATAACGATTTTAGTGAAGTGGTAAATTTTCAAAAAATTTGCTAGATGTATTTGGTTTGGTTTTATAACGGTCAAACCGGTCAAATTACACTTTCCTTTTAACTAGTCTTGTCCGGAATGATGAAACTATTTTTTAAAAAAAAAAAATTTACGTTCCAATCGTACGGATGTCGAGATATAACGATTTCAGTTAAGTGGTAAATTTTCAAAAAATTTGCTAGATGTATTTGGTTTGGTTTTATAACGGTCAAACTGGTCAAAGTAGACTTTCCCTTTAACTAGTCTTGTCCGGAATGATGAAACTATTTTTTTTAATTTTTTTTCGACGTTCCAATCGTACGGATGTCGAGATATAACAATTTTAGTGAAGTGGTAAATTTTCAAAAAATTTGCTAGATGTATTTGGTTTGGTTTTATAACGGTCAAACTGGTCAAAGTAGACTTTCCTTTTAACTAATCTTGTCCGGAATGATGAAACTATTTTTTTAATTTTTTTTTTCGATGTTCCAATCGTACGGATGTCGAGATATAACGATTTTAGTGAAGTGGTAAATTTTCAAAAAATTTGCTAGATGTATTTGGTTTGGTTCTATAAAGGTCAAACCGGTCAAAGTAGACTTTTCTTTTAACTAGTCATGTCCCGAATGATTAAACTATTTTTTTAATTTTTTTTTCGACGTTCCAATTGTACGGATGTCGAGATACGACGATTTGAGTGAAGTGGTAAATTTACAAAAAAAAATTGCTAGATGTATTTGGTTTGGTTTTATAACGGTTAAACTGGTCAAAGTAGACATTTCCTTTAACGTTAAATTATTTTTAAAATTATGGAAATAGATGTATTATCAAGATATATAAAATGACAATACATTTTAATTTTATTTTTCAGTTTAAAATTTGATAAATAAAATATTTTAATTATGGAAAAAATTTGTATTTTGCAATAAAAAAATGCAATGAAAGTACAACACACGTGACACACACAACCAGCATGCAATGAAAATTTGGGCGGAAACTAGGTAAAAATTTGGGCGCAATCAAGTTATCTAAAAAATTCTAACTTCCTCCCAAAACACTCCCAAAAACACTGCTCCCAGCCTCCTTCTCTACTCATTCTCTCTCTCGAGTCTCAACAATTACCCCTCTCTCTGTCTCTCAATCTCTCTCTCTCTATCTCTCTCGGCAATCACTCCATTTGATTTAGGGATTTGGGGATTTGATTTTGGGGCTTTCCATTTAGGTATTCATATTTAATTGAATTGGATTTCAATTATAGGCTTTTGTTAGGAGTTCCATTTTAGGGTTTGTTTTTAATGAGTTGGGTTTTGCTTGATCTGATTTGGGTATATCTATGTGTAAGTTCAGCTCTGGCTTTTTTCGAGGGTCTCCCTGGAGCCATTAACCGTAGTGTAAGTGCTTCTTGCAAATGGGCAACAAATAGCAGTGAAAAGGCTCTCCAAAGGCTCTGGACAAGGTGCTCAAGAATTCCAGAATGAGGCTGTTTTAGTAGCGAAGCTTCAACATAGAAATCTTGTGCGACTATTGGGATTTTGTCTACAAGCTGATGAAAAGATTCTTATCTACGAATATATTCCAAATAAAAGCCTTGACAACATTCTATTCGGTAATTGAATCCTTCAGATTATGTGTTTCTTCTTTGGTATACCTCTACTTACATACAATCTCTATTTACCCAATTACCTGTAAAAACCACATCTGTTTATAAACTCTTATATAATCACCTCTCTCTCTGTCTCTCAATCTTGCTCTTACATCGATTTACATACTCTTATGCTCCGATTGGTAATCGATTTACAAACTCTCAGTTCACTTTTAATTTGTTTTCTTTTGTAGGTGATTACAAACTCAATTTGTTTTCTTTTGAATCGATTTACATTGCACTTTGGCTTCAAGAAACGGCTTTGCGATTGGTAAAGCTATTGAAGAAATGCAAGCACAATGTGACCAGAAGCTTGTAGAATGCAAGGAGGAATCAAAGCAATACTTATAGAGGATACAAGAAGAACAAGCTGGTTTGGTATGTAACTATGTAATATAGAAGGAATACATCTGAAAATTCAAAATTGTATGGTTGATTAAGTGTTATTTGTGATGAGTCTTTAAGTAATATTATACTTATTATATGTCAATGAGTATTATGTGTTAAGGACTGTTTCTCTTACCTCGACAATCTATTTAGTTCTGTATTTGTACATTCTTAGACTGAAGTTCTCATACATGAAACAAAGTTCCATTTATAAGTGTACTCTTTGCCATTCTGACCAAGCCAAAAATAAAATCAACTGACTCTTCCATATAGAAATAGTTGATGCCTTCTTTGTTAGATTACTTGTTAGATTACACACTGTTTGTTTGGTTTCGAAAAGTCTTGAAGTTGAGGTCTTTATTGGAAATGTTTGATTTTGTGTGACCTGATTGATTGGTTTTGGTTATGTATGATATGCTTGTGTTTGGTGGGATTAAGGAAGTGTTGGGTGATGTTATTTTGTTGTTTTTTTGTAATGAGGAACATGCTAAGTTAAAGCAGCGAGGCAGTGGGAAAAAGATACTTCCGACTCTTGAAGGTCAAAAGGGAGGGAAGTGGATTGTTGTTGATTCATGTATTCTTTTTCCCTGAATCGCTTCTTATCTTGATTGTAATTATATGTGTTAGGCCTGCGTGGTTTCAAAATTTTAATGTTACGTAAAATCTATATTTTATCACTGTTTGTTTCAAATTATGTTTCTCTGGTATACAATTTTAAGTAAATGTGCTATTTTTTTTTTAAATCTGGATAAGCAAATGAACTATAAGTAGTGAATGAATTGAGTGGGTTTGTTTTTCCGGCTTGACTTTTAAGATAGTAGCTTTCGTTTGGAGAGATGAGGAGTGAAATGATTGAGCTAATGAGAATGATTAGGTGAAGTGTTTGCGTTTTTGAGGGGTGATTTCTAATCTCCAGTCTTGTGGACTAAAGATGATTGACTTCAAGTCATGTAGGAACTGACATATAAAACAAGTAATTAAATGAGTTTTCATAAAATATCATTGAAATATGAAGACTTATAGTTGTTGATGAGAATGCATTAGCTGATGATATTTAGAGAAATGAATTTTTCCATCGAAGATATATCAAGTGAACTAGGAACAATGATCAGTAGAGAAGAACCAAAGCACCCAAATTATTTTACATTCATACAGTCATACCGCATTACTTGGCACTACAGATGTTTGACGACGAGTAATCTCTTATACTAATTTGATGATTAGACATCTAACCTCCCATTTTCAACTTTTAAAAGGCTGACATGCCTATAGAAGTTTTATTTGGTGATTAGGTTCCCTCTTTGAACCGGCATTTAAATGCTTACCACTAAATGGAATCATTGCCCTGTTGGAGAAGAATCACTTGTGACCTGATTGTATAGCCTACTCTCACTATTCTTTTCTTCACTTCATAAGGCTCCATTTGTTGAGTTCTGAACCTTTTACAATCTGATTGTACCCCTATTTTAAGATTCCTTGTATAGAGATTTAGTTTTCTGAAACACTGAATGTCAAGATCTGTTATCTATTCTATGATTTACCCATCTGCGCTTCAGGGTCATTGGTTATTCATGCACTTGATGAGAAGATGAGAGCTTATTACAATTTGGATGCACTCTGGACGGAGGGGAGATCAATGAAATTAACTTCAGAAGAAAGTCAGGTAACTTGCCTGTGTTACTGGTTAATCAATCTATCTTCAGATTTGACTTTACTGTAGTTAAATTCAGCTTGATATTGCAGGCCAAAATTTCTTGTTGGATAATCTGTGTATAGTAAAAAATGCCTTGCTGTTGAAGTTAATAGAATGACTCTCTTGTCTCAGCATTAGAGATTGTGTATTACTATGATTTTAAATGTGTAACTAATAATTAGGATAGTAGAAAATTCCTGATATAGGCAAACAATTCCAAATCCGTTCTCATCCATTTAAAACAGCCATCTGAACTTTCGTGAAATCTGTTCCAAACACAAAATCTCATTCCACCTCCGAATGCCATGAAATTTTTTGATACACCTTTTTGTTCCATATCATGTGTAATTAAATTGTCTTAATTATTCTGAATATCAAATGCTTGTTGTGCTCCTTATGGTGTTTGAGTTGTATCAATAACTGTCATTTATAATTCCAGTCAGCTCAAATTATGTGTAAAAAGGTTTATATATTTTTCCTTGATATTTGCTACTTATTACTTAAAATTTTCTTTCACTATGCAAGGCTTTTGATACTTTTCTCATTTTTTTTAAATTGCAGGCAATTAGGGCTTCAACATTTGGATTCAAGGAAATGGGTAATATTTATGTTGACTGCTCTTATAATTTAGTGGGTTCTGTTTGTGCTGGAAAGTTGTAATTGAGCCGTAATTATAAACTTTTGCCTGGTAATTTAAGTATTATAGCTGCTTTAATATTTCTAAATTCCGTAACCAGTTATATTATATATTTCAGTTGACATCTGATGCTCTGGATAAGCTTGATGCTACATGTCAGAATGTGTGTTGACATCAAGTGATTATGATGATAATGGTACTCCTACAACTCAAGGCGGCACCGATGTTAGAGATGTTAGGGGCATTTCGTACTTTTAAAATTTAGACTTTTGTATGTGCTTGGTGGTTTAGAATTATGTTGGATTCCTTTTGGATGTATTAGTAATGGTTTTATTAGGTATTAGTATGATGTTGGTGTGGATGATTGTAATTATTTGGTGGCTGATTGAATGTTTTGGATGGCTTTGAATGCCTTTGAATGTATTTTGATGGGTTTCTTTATGTAAGAAACAGAATATTGTAGAAATTTTAATTAAAGCGTTGCATTTGATCTTTCCAGTGTTGCATTAGATATTTTAGTGTTGCATTTGGTAAATATAGTGTTGCCTTTGATCAGATACTAGTGTTTTAAAAAGCAAAAAAAGCGTTGCATTACATAGCTGTGGGTCGTAGTGCTGACGTGGCACGTGGGACCCACTGTTGACGTGGCACATGGACCCCTGTACTGACGTGGCACGTGGGACCCACTGCTGACGTGGCATGGCAGGCCCCATCACTGACATGGCACGTGGGCCCCACATGATGACATGGCAAGTGGGCCCCCACATGCTGACGTGGCATGCCAGCTGGACTGTCGCTGACGTGGCATGCCAACTAGATTGTTGCTGACGTGGCATGCCAGCTGGACCCATTGATGACGTGGAAAGCTAGTGGGACCCACTTAGTGACGTGGAATTGTAATTTTAGTTAATGTCAAATGCAACGCCCTTTTGGTGTTGCATTTGAATGCTCTGGTGTTGCATTATATGTCAGATGCAACGCTTATTGATGTTGCTTTAGATGCCAAAAAGCGTTGCCTTAGGGGCTCTAACAGGACGGTGGCGGATGCAACGCCCCCTGGTGTTGCATTTGGTCTAACGCAATGCTTTTTTGGCCTAAAGCAACAGTAAACATGGCGTTGCATTTGTGCGTTTATGGCGTAGTGTAACCATTGCCTTGTTGTCGTGCCCCACTTTAAAATCACAGCCGCCGTGTGTCAATAAAAATCCAAAACCCCGTGATTAGATGTAATTATTCGTCCTCCACGAATAATAAAATAGCCCCTCCTTCTAGCGCCAAATGTTGTTGGAGGAATTTCGTAACAACACGAAATCGGAGGGGTGCTGGAATAGTAAAGCGAATTGTATGAATGTGTGACTGTTTTAGAGGATTTAGTGTTTATCAAAAAAGAGGGCTGGACTCGGCATGTGTCTTGATTTGTCTCGTGTATCAGATTGCCTATATCGGATCCATATGCCAAGATGCCTACGTACCTATGTTTATATAGGATCAAGCCCACGTAGTTCTGTGAAATTGATTGGTCTTATCCCGAGAGACTTAAGGGATAAGTTACGTTAATGTGGATAATGATTGATTTTATCTGATTTAATCTTATCGTTGTGATATCTTCCTGATTTGAAGAATATCGTTTGGAGATATTTTCCGTTATTGATTGATTGAGATTGATTATTTCCTCATTTCAGAGAGAGGATAAAACTTAGTCATTAAGTAATAATTATTAATCTAAATTAATAATTAATAAATATTAGGAATTTGGGAGATTATTAGTAGGGCTGAGCAAAACCGAACCGAAACCGAAAAACCGAACCGAAATGTTGAATTTCGGTTCGGTTTGGATTGTATTTTTCTGAAAATTTCGGTCATTTCGGTTTTTCGGCTTAAACCGAAATTTATTTCGATTCGGTTCGGTTTTTTTTTAAAAACTTCGGTTCAAACCGAAATAACCGAATTATATATATATTATTTATATTATATATGTATATTTTTATATTTTATATATATGCATGATTTAATTAATTCAAAATTAAGTTTAAATATTTAAATTGATAGTTTGTGTTTTATTTTGTTTTAATTGTTACATATTTTAATATATTTGCTATTAAAATTAATTTTAAAATAAAAAATAATAATACTATATATAATTTTTTTAAAATCGGTTCGGTTCGGTTTTAGCGAAATATTCCGGTTCGGTTTTTCGGTTTTTTGGTTCGGTTTCTATTGATAAATCGGTTCGGTTCGGTTTGGTAAAAATCGGATTTCGGTTATTCGGTTTTTGTTATTCGGTTCGGTTAAAAACCGAACCGACCGAATGATCACCCCTAATTATTAGACATGCCAAAATTATGGCATAACAGTTACTAAACGTAGTACCAAAGTTGGGCAGTGTTGAATATAAAATGTGGGTATAAAATGTGGGTCGATCAAGGAGGATAGTACTAGTAGTATGGAATAAATTGTGTGAATGGGGATGAAATTTCTAAATCACAAAATAGAGAAATTTTTTATTAGTTTATCTTAAATCTTGTATCATATTATTATTATTGATAATCGAATGATACGGATGAAAAGTTTATGTCGAAATAACATTGTATACAAATTTTTATTATATTTGAAATGGTAGAGTATCACTTTTATAATAATATTATTTTCTATATATATTCAACGACGCAGATTTATCATAATCTTATTGCTATAAATTTATAGTTCCAAATAATTAAATTACAGAAAAATTTGTACATTCACGTTTTTTGTATGAATTTAACATTGGTACGGTTGGATTATTCAAATAATAATTAATTTATCATATTTTAAATCATACTAATAGATAATTTTTCTATTGTGTGCTCTAGATACTCTTTTCCACTTTATTAACAAATGTATTGTTAAGATATACGGTAGTGTTAGGATGTACAACTACAAGTAAGCAACAATGATCAAATGATTTGTAATGGAAAAGATTTCAACAAGTAGGTTAAAAGCACTAGAGAAGTGGAGTCAAATTATATCATATCACTTTCCACTAGAAACCAACTCTTATGATTGAAACATGTCGTGGTGGATTCATTTGTGTACCTAGTAACATGCTCGTAAAAAGCAAGCAAATCTATACCATGAATTTAGTGTGAACGTTTGATTGAAGTGATGTTCATCCAACATTCCGTTCATGGATTTAATTTTCCGGCCCCAAAAATATTCTCCCACGAACTTAAATATGATCTTGTTACAAGTCGACGAGCAGGCTACTCTTGTAACCTCCCTTCTCTCAATAATATAATGTTGGTCTAAAATTTATTTACAAACCAAAGTTTTAGATTTATACAATTTATTAAATTCATTCCAATTCTAGATCTTTTAAAGGAGCCCTTGCATTTTCCTTTCTACTACATGTTTATATTTATATTAGCACTTGTGCTTCTCCTATAACTCGAAATCTTTAATATTAATCTCAGGAATAAAAAGTTTAGTGCCGATGCATGAAAAAGGTTGCAATGTGAAATTAAAAACAAGCTTTGTAGTCTTACGAACAAATATGAACCCAAAATGATCACATTTAAAATGATTTTGTTTTTTTTCTGTTGCTCCACTTGAGACTTTAGTGTTCACCACCAGTTAGTGAAGCAACTATTTCCGGAAGCATATAATATAAATTAAACAAAATGTGACTGAAAGGGCAAAGCACACTTTTACGAAACAAATTTTAGAAAGTCTACTTTTCTCATACATTCTCGGAGAAAATGACAACTTTCTAGAGGATTGGATTGGAAAATGAGTCCTGTGATATACACTTGGTAGTAGTTGCATGGTATCGACGAACGTCAATAGAATTCTAGAATCTACACATGTAAGAATAGACCATAAGAAGAAGGGTTTGTCTAATGTTTGTGCCCAAAGACACATGCTAAGAATCCGTGCTTGATGATTTGTCAAATATTGATCGGTGGGTATTTATGTGAATGCAAGGGGGCCATCATTGTTAATGAAATTCCCACCAATTAAAATTTGACAACTAAACTAGCACGGATTCTTAGCATGTGTCCTTGGGCACACACTAAAAAATTCGTAAGAAGAAATGCAGCGCTGCAATTTGTTTACGCGTACTTAAATAGAAAGGGAATATAGGCCGGAAGATACTTAATTCGATTTATTTCCAAAAAAAATTGCTCGGAATTTATTTTTATTTTTTTTCTGCGAATAGGAAAAAATGTTGATTCACTAAAACATGCGCAGTTAAAATTATGCATGTTGAACAAAATTCAAATATAGTTACTTAAAAGAGACCAGACTTTCAGATTAGTTTTTTTTCTTTTTGAATATAATGGCTTATAGTTTTATAAGTCAATATTTATTCTAATAATTATCGGGATAAGCGAGAATCGAACCCAGAATATGGGACAACAGAGAATAAACCCTTATCACTCGGACTATCCAATCGTACTCAAATTGGTTCAAACAATAATTATAACAAGATTCTAAAATTTAAAAATACATGCATTTTACTAGATGAAAATCTAGTACATATTGACCTAACAAATTACTACTTTTACCAACTTTTCGTTGGAATCCTTAATCCCATCAGACTTACTTGAACCAATCCATTATCAGAATTTCGAAAAAATATTTCCGCTCTCCAAATCTTATTGGTAAGTTCTTATTTCAAGAATTAGAATATGGATATCTATACTATTATATTAAAGCCGAAACATTGAAAGTTTTGGTTTTCTCTTAAGTTTTGGTTTTCACTCTAATTATTTAATTTTAAATTATTTATAATATAAAACAAATCAAATAAATTCCGTTATTGTCTTTAATCCTAAATACAGAGTAGTATTTTATATTTACACCATTACCCGTTAACAACAAATTTACATTAAGATTTTATATTATTAGTTCTAATCAATACATATCATTTATTAAATAACTGTTATTATTATTATTAATTTTATTAATTAATATTACAAAGTTAAATTCCATAAAATATTATACTCTATTTTATTTTATCACATAATTTTAAAAGTACTTAAAAGTAACCCGTGCTTTGCACGGGCCCTAAGCTAGTTAAAATATATAAGCAACTTAAATATTGCTGACAATTCAGTTTGATTGTCTACTAGGGACAAAATTCTATCAATATCAAATCTTTGGGCAAGTGTAGAAAACAAATTGAGACACTGCACTTCTAAATTCTAACAATCTTTCTTTACTTTTTTTTTTTTGAAAGAAACAATCTTTCTTTACTTAAATACAAAAAATAAAATTTGCATACAGCTTGCCGTTTTCAGAACGGCACTTTGGTTTGGTTTGGTTTAGGTCGTCTCTCGTCACACGTCTGGATTGCAAGAACAGGGATCATGTTAGATTTGAAATATAAATTGAAAATAGGAGTGAAACCCTCTGTTATAGAAATCGGCCGATTTTTGAAAAATCGCCGATAAATCGGTCGAAATTTTGGAACCGATTCGGCCGATTTTGCAAAAATCGCCGATAAATCGCCGATTTTTCAACCAAATCACCCGATAAATCGTAAATCGGTACCTCAACCGAATAATTCCGATTTCCGAAATCTGCAACACTGGTGAAACCATTTAATGCTAATATCCTTTACCTTTGAAAATTTTATTTTGCTTATTTATAAAACTAGTCGATAAAGTCGCGCTTCGGCGTTGTATTTTTTCTAAAAAAAATTCAATATACATTTATCTTATATTATATTGTCAATATTAAGTTTTATTATCCTTTACCTTTGAAAATTTTATTTTTCTTATTTATAAAATGATGTGATTACAAAAAACAATTATTTTGTAAAAAATATGTCTTTCACAAGAATAAGAACATCCAAATATCCTACAGTAATATTTATATAGGATTCTTACTCCTATTTCTTTCTTTAAAACATATTGACATGCATGGTTATACCAATTTTTAAAAAACACAGAAACACTCACAAATAATGAACGTATATTTGCATATGTGTAATGTGTTTTGTACGAATTATGGTCTACCACAAACGGACAGGTTAATACTGACATCTTGTTACAAAATGGAGTTTTTAGAGCATAATTATTTTATGTTCTTGATGTTAATTCCGATTTTTAACGATTGGAAATTGTTCCATGCTATGAGTACTTAAATTTTCATATATGGGTCTAAGTAATTTTCTTAGTGAAATCAATAGAGAAATGGAGTTGAAATTAGTAGCTTGAAAGAGCTTGAAAAAATGAGAATGTGTATTTGTCCCACATTGAAATAAATAAAGGGGTTAGTTGGCTTTATATAGAATCACACACATGGGTAGTGTACAACTACTAAGGTGTATAATGGTGCATGGTGTTATGCTCCACGCGCACACACACGCGCGCGCGCCACCGCCCGCCTCGCCACGTCTCGACTTGACTCGACTCGGCTCGGTCGAAGGACGATTTGGGCGAATGTCTTGGCGTCTCGCGTACGCGAGGCGACCTGGGCGAGGGATTTTATTTGTGATTGATTTAATATTTATCAATTGGGCTGGATCGGATTAAATCTGATGGACTAGTTGGGCCTTGTAACTGATGTATAAATATATACAGTAGAATGAACCTGGACATGATAATATATTCGGATTAATATATTAAAACTGATATGTGTGGATTATATGTATAACGTAACTGTTACAAATTAATTTAAAATCAGCCGTTTTTATTAAATTTAATTCGTCCGTTTCGTTTTTATTAATGGGGCAGTTACGTTTCTTACACTAAGAGGGTGGCACCAGTTACACTTAGCATCTCCTATAAATAGAGAGCTAAGAGCATCTCCAACCACAACCAATCCTTAGCTAAAATTAGATAAAAGATACCATAAATAAAAATTATAGAGATTATCTAAAAAAAACTTGAACTCCAATGGGTCAAAGCTGTTAGCTATAATTTTAGATAATTTCTACAGGTTGGCTATATTTGTCGAACCTCTATATAGCTGTAAGAAATCTGTAAGAAGATTCCACATCATTCATTACCATATTGAAGTGATATATTCTATTTATAACAACCTAAATTATTAATAACATACTATTTTTAAAATATAGCCAATCAATATAGCTAATACCATTGAAGTAAAATGTCTTACAGATTCAACAAATTTTACATAATGTCCTACAGGTCCAATTTAGCCAACCAATTTTAGCTATTCACATTGGAGATGCTCTAAGTTGCTGGTTTGGGATACACCACACCTTACATTCTCCCTTTCTCTCTATATTCTCCTCTCTCCCTCTATACACTGCTATAGCTTTTCTGTCAGTAGGGTTTTCCGGTGATTGAGGTGCCAGTCGAAGTAGAGCCTTGTGGTTACTGTGATCACATCGTTCGGAGCTGTTTTATCCTAAAAGAGTTGTTGCAAGCATCCCGACACAGTGTAAGTGGGGGCGATTATCTCTTCGAGAGCAGTCAGGACTTCTAGCAAGGCCTGGCGACTCAGCTGCTTTACATATTTGTTTGATATACTGCTAAACTCTGGTTGCCGGTATGTCTTCTGTTTCTCCTTTATTTTTACAGTTACTGATATGCATGTGTTTTACCTTCGTGTTTTGTTTTGCCATTTGTATGCTTGGCCTTGACATGTTAAATACGATATATAACTGCCTCTGTATTGCTTTATTAGTGAATATTTCCAACACATCACCCTTGCGTTTGGTTAGAATGAATGAAATAGAATGAATGAAATTTGAAATATTATTCTCATTTCATTCATTTTCATTTTATTCACTCCAATCAAACACAAATTAGAATATTTTCAGTAGAAAATGTCGTTGCTAAGTTTATGTAGCACGGCATGCTTAGTTGCTCACCTATGGGAAAAATAAAGTTGTCTTTTGGTTGCCAAGATTACCAAAATTTGTGAAGTTATTACCAAAATTTGGCAACTTCACAAAATAATTATATATAGTAGTCCTATCATCTCGAGGGCCGAAACTTGTTACCAAAAAAAGGAATTTACCGGAGGGATTGATAATAACAAATAAATTTGTTTAATTGAGAAATTGTCTACAACAATTTTCGGTGTAGACAAGTTGATGAATACAAATATATTGAATCCCACTCTAGGGAGAACCATCTTACGTGGAGAACCGTAGAGAACCACTTAAAATGCATTAAAATAGTCCTTTATATAAGGCCCCTGGCGGGGCCCCTTCACATAAAAGTCTTATAATTCTACCCTCTATCAATTCATCAAAAAAAAAAATTAAAAAAAAACTTTTAAAAAAATTTTAAAAAATGTTGCCACGTCATCATTTTTTGAAAAAAAATTTTAAAATTTTTTTTTTTGTAATTTTTTGTAAAAAATAGATAGAGTATAGAATTATAAGACTTTTTTGTGAAGATGCCCCTGCGGGGCCCTTATATATAAAGCAATTATAATGTATTTTAAGTGGTTCTCCACGTAAGATGGTTCTCCATGGAACAATGGCCCAAATATATTTATTCATGAACAATGTTAGTAATCCTAAAATAATTTTTGAAATTCTTCACGAATGTTAATTATCATTTTTTAATTAGTAAAGTTCATATGAATATATGGAAAATCTATTTATTTTCAAAATACATATCGAATCAGATCTTATCAACTAAATTTTTGAAAAAAAATTTAAAAATTATTTTGAAACTCTAACAATACTCTTTATTTATTTGGAATGAAAATGATTTTGAACGTAAGGATTAATAAGTGCTAGTTGCTGCATTTAAAGAGGGCCAAAAAGGCAATTTGACTAGTCCATGTCCGAATGGCGAATACAACACCATTTGACCCAACCGTTAGTAAATATCCTCAACCTGTGATGAAGACTGTGGTAGCTACAAGTAGTTTTCATTTTTAATATTCTTCGATTTTCTTCAATTCAATATATCGACACAGTCATGTTCATACTCAAAACCCCAACATCAATCCTCCCTTTAAGATCATAAACTTAACAAACAAAATGCAAAATAAGTACCGCAATTGAGCTTTGCAACATTAATCGTACGAGAAATGTTTAAAAATATTCGTTCCGTAATTTAATCTGATCTAAATTGGGGAAAAAATTGAAATACAATAGTACAATTTAAAGATAATTAATTCGCTTGGATCGAAGTTAAAACTTTTTAACAATTCTGTATTTTTTACATAAAATTCAATTCGACCAACATCGTAAAAGTGATTAGAAACTGTCAAAAAAAATGCGCGTAGTAATTTAGATTCACCCCTACATGGAGGGAAGCCAGGGATCAAATTTCTCAGTACGTAAAAAGCGACGACTGGACTGAAATTCTGAGCAAAACCAATACTCGTGGCTTGTTTTATAGCCTATGACATCTTTCTAAAATACATTAAATGTTATGCGTGACTTGTATAAATGGTTGCGTATCCCCTCCGTGCCGTTTTATATGTCCCTTTTCTAAATTATACACATATTAAGATAAAATGTTAGTTAGATAATATTTTTCAAGTAATACCCTTAATTATTACAAGTACTATTCAGCGTTTGTAAAATACTTCCTGAGTGTCAAAATATACGTTCTTTTTGACTTCTGATTGATTAAATTAATTAAAATTTCACTGACATTTATATGTATAATGTATTACATAATTCAAAATAATAAAAAAGTTGTTTTATTAAAAAGTATATTTAATCTATGTTAAAATGTAATATAATTTTTAATATATAAATTAAAATTGATCAATTTGACAACTGAAAAGTCAAAATAAATATGTAAAATGATACGGAATAAAAAAATGGCTTGACTAATTCATCGGCCATTTTATATTGTACGATAACCGCTTCTCTACGTCCATTTTGATTTTTCGTTTATGCATGAGTCAGAGCCATTGTATTCGGTAAGTGTTTTATTTAATTTTAGGAAATGATGATATCAAACAGTTGCATACATTTATTGAAATGGTTACGAGAGTACATTGACACTAGAGATAGTCGTCTCTTACTAAATATTTTTTGTGTGAGTGTGTTTAATTATAGAATAAATATTAATATAATATCACTGTTTTATTACAGTAATTAATTTGTGAGAAATTGTTTGATTATTTTTCTTAAAATCTTTAATTATCTTCTTGATTTTGTTTAATCTTGTTCTTTTGAGAAGAGTGGACTTGATTGAGATAAACTCCAGAACTGGTTGAAAAGGACCATTAAAATATTCCAACTAATTCAGAAATTCAACTGATTGTTTGTATTAATAAAACTGGAAATTAAATGGGGGGTGCACATAACATATTTATAACGAAGTGGCACAGCACAGCTGTGTAAACACCACAATACATGCTTTGCTTCCTTTGACTTAAATTTGTGGGGGAAATGATCATGACATGAGATGAGAGAACTTAACATCGTTAACGGTAGGTATAATTCCTATATATGTCTAAACTTCTCACAACGATGAAACACTGAACCATATGATCGAACGCTCAGCTCAATTAAGTCGTGGTTGTATTTTTCTCGCTTCCTTTACGAAAATTTTTGAGCTTAAAATTTTGTTGAACAGAGGATGGTGCATGTTAATTACTAAGAAAAAAATCAAGTAAAGAGATATATTAACCATCATAAAAATAAACTAATTTTTTCAATTTAGGGATGTTTCTACGATCCAAAAAATTACACCAAGTAAAAACCATATAACTAGTTTCTTAGCTACTAGCTCACAGTACTGTCAAATCTAAGTAGTAGTAAATATTTCACTTGTGTTTCTGCATATACAAAGAAATCATGTAGAAGGTCAATACGTTAACTTAATCAAAAGCAGGACCAAAGATTTGATGACACACTCTGCATATTCACTGCAGCTTAATAGTTAGGATGAAACCTTCCGAAATTCGCCAGCTTCCGTGATCTATTCGCCTTAAACGATGCCGCTGCACCAAGATTATTAGGCCTTACGGGAGAAACTTTCATTTCACCACTCTGTATCACCATTTCGGGCAACACTCCTTTCTGATTCCAGCTCCTGTTCGGGCTCGGTCGAACCAACGGACTCAAACAGAACGATAGTCCCCCCATATTTCCACCTTGATTCTGCGTTCTTCGTTGTGGCGTAGCTCTCATTGGTGTGTTTTTTTGCGATGTTTCTGACGAGTATTCATCCGGAAAACTCATCGAAACTATGTGTGAATTTCTCTTCTTTTTACTTGCAAATAAGTTAGTAAACCAAGATGTCGAAGACTTTGTCTTTGGAGTCTCCGTGATTGTCGAATTTATCGAATGTGAATTTTTATGTTTCGTTACTACATCGAAATTCGAATCAGACCGTGATTCAAATTTCGATGTTTTTGATCTAAACAAATTTGAGAAACTCGAGAATCGGAACTTTTCAGTTCTCGATTCTCTCAAACTGCTCTTAGCAGTCATGATTATTCCATTAGGACCAATTTGCGGGGTACTATAAAAACGTCGCTCCGACACATCCTGTGGTAGATGAGGCCACGCAGGACTGGTATCAGATTTTCGACAAGAAATATACGGCGAAACTGACTTTGGAAACGTAATATGTTGCTCAGTTGCATCGGAATTGCGGTGTTCATCTTCAAGTTGTGGCTTGACTAGTAGCACTTGAGCTTCATATTTTGTTTGTGTTTCGATGATTGCTAGTAAACGCTCCCGGAGACACGTTGCGCAAACTCCGACTGCGCTGCTACAATCAGTGAAATGCTTCTTACACCTCATCAACGACTATATATGTATGTTTCAGGGAGAGCAAGAAGAAGATGAGAGTCTAGAGAGAAAATGTGTGTGATGGATGAGAGGCGAGGCTTCTTTCAAGTTAAATACAGGTATTTATTTGGTAAAATTTACGATAATATGAAATGAGACGGTGAGAAAAGGAAAATTAAAACCAAATGTTTTTCTTGGATATTTCAATCCATTCCAATAATCTACTTTTCAATAATTATCCCTGACCAGCCTCAATTAAAAAGTTTTGAGGGGCTTCCATAGGTTTTCACCCGTGGAAACCTCCAATTCTTTTTCCTTTTTCCTGCTTTCATATCTTCTTTTTTATTCAATAAAGTTTCTAATTTATTTGGGTTTTAAAAAGTTCTCAATTTATTTGGGTTGTGTTATTCTCTCCTTGTGTTAGTCTCTCCTTATGAGAGTTTGGCTTTTGATTTGATTAAGTTTTGGTGTGTTTCATGGTCGAGGGTATAGATCGGCAAGATTTTCATGATTTTGGTTCAAAGATGAAGGTTCTTAAGGGATCGCATCCATGATCGATAGCTCAAACATGATTAGATCCAGATGGAGGTCACAACAAAGCGAGTACATATAAGTCTCCAGATGGATGCGGTAAAGACGGTACTTGTAAATATATCATCTTCAACAAATCGCGTGATTATATCCCGAAGAATGGATTAATCAGCTATTATTCTTGTTTACGTTTGTTCGATACGACTATGTTTGTAGATGTCGTATGACTTATCATTAATAAATTAATTTTTATTCAAAAAAATAATAATAATTATCCCTGACCAAAAAAATCTTGCAATAATTATGCATGCTATTTTATACATAACGTTTATTTAGATTTTCTTCGATGATAATTATATAGTTATCCAAAGAATATGATAATCCACTTCAAAATAATTAAGATTTGTTGTTTTTCGTTTAAAACCTATTTTAATTAACAATAATATTATCATCTTTATTAAATTCAGCCAAGCACATATAATAATTTGATTTAACCTTTTAAACAATCTCATATTTTACATCCGAATAAAATGTTATTTTCCTGAAAATGTTAAAAAAACATAGTATAATTGTGAATTTAAAAAAATCGGACAAAAATTGAATATTTTGAAATCCCGAAATAAAAATCTAGATTTTATTCGGATTTTTCTGAATGTCTCCAAAAAATTATATTATTATTAAATGTTATTATATTTTAATTTATATTTTTCGAATAACTTGTTATGTACTGTATTTCCAAAGAAAAGGCTCGTAAGAGCATCTCCAACCATTTAGAAAGGTAAAAGTAATTAAAACATATTGTAAATAAAAATTATAAACATTATGTAAAAAACAAATGAACTCCCATGGATCATTTCGTTTATCTATATTTTTAACTAACATGTTTGTTATATTTATCGAACCTCTAGAGACTTGTAATAATATTCCACATCATCTCTTACCATATTCAAATGATATGTTCTATTTATAAAAACTTAAAATAATAATAACATATTATTTTTAAAATGTAGTCAATCAACATAGCCAGTACCATCGAAGCACAACAACTTAAAGGTTCAGTAAATTTTATATAATCAATATTTTCTATCATTTTATCCAATTCCATCGAGGATGCTCTAAGAGCATCTCTAAGAGCATCTCCAATGGTGTTAACTAAAAATGATTGGCTAAATTACATAAAATATTGATTATGTAAAATTTGTCGAACCTGTAAGACATTGTGTTCCGAGGGTATTGGCTATAATGATTGACTATATTTTAAAAATGGTATGTTATTAATATTTCAAGTTGTTATTAATTGAATACATAATTTTAATATAGAAATAATTGATGTGGCAATTCACTACAGGTCTCTAGGGGTTCGACAAATATAGCCAACATCAAGAGATTATCTATAATTATAGACAAAGGTTTTGTCTCATTGGAGTGCAAATTTTTTTACACATTCTTTATAATTTTTATTTATGGTAATTAATTTTAAATTTTAGCTAAGAGGTCTCTCCCATTGGAGATGCTCTAATGGTATTGGCTAAAATGGGTGGCTAAAATTATATAAAATAGTGATTATGTAAAATTTATTGAATCTGTAAGGTGTTGTACTCCAATGAAGTTGGCTATAATGATTAGTCATATTTTAAAAATAGCAAGTTATTATTATTTCAAATTGTTAAAAATAGAATGTATTATTTTAATATTGTAATATTGATGGTGTTGAGTTTTACTAGAGGTTCGACAAATATAGCCAATATGATAGGATTTTAGAGGATTATCTAAAATTTTAGATAACAGTAATGTCCCGTTAAAGATGATTTTTTTTAACATAATATCTATAATTTTTATTTAATACATGTTTGACACATTTTTAGTTAAGGGATTTCTATTGTCGGAGATGTTCTAAGTAGTGCAAGTTGAGTGGATTATTTAACTCATTTATACCACTGCCTGTGGCCCTGTACCATTTGGCCATGTTTGTTTCAAGGGATTATAATCCCCAAATTATTACCTTATAAATCCCAAACGTAAGGGATTATAATCCCATGAATTCACATTTTGATCATTGTTTTAGTTCACTCCCATGGGATAATAATACCTTGTGAAAGAAGGTATTATAATCCCATATAAATGAATCAAAAAGATGATAGCAATATACTTCCATGGGATTATAATCCTTTAAATTTAAGAAAGATAGTGTAATTTTTCAAGGATTATAATCCCCTAAAACAAACATGGCCTTTGTGTCTATATGGAGTTAGGGATGGACCAAATAATTGGACTTGCACTCGATGAACCATCGATATTTCTTAGCTATAAGCAAGTGTTCTTTAGAGAAACTTATAAATACATTTTTAATATGTACGCAACCACAACTAGTTTATTGATAAAGTGTAGGGTGTAAGAATTGTATGTTTAAAATTATTAACACACAATACTGTAGATGTATCATAATATTATATAATATACATTCATGTTAAAAAAAATGTTACTCCTATAAAATACATTTCAAGAGCAACTAGACTCTCCAATTTTTTTTTTTTTTTTTATCAGTTTGCGCCAATCTCGTAACAGGGAACTAGCACAATACTCCGTATTTCATTATCACGACCTTCCACTTACATTCGAACATCAAATTGGAATCGAATTTGGGACCTTGGAAATGTTAGTCTCTCAAGTTTCTCTCTCAACCACCTAAGCTAATAGATGGATTCTTTCAAATTATTAATATTATTATTATTGTTATTATATGTGATTTTTTAACATTGGGGAGCCAAATTTTCCAATGAGATTAACTTTTCTTTTTGACTTTTGGGATTGTTCAAGAGAAACAAGAGATGAAGATAAAGATGAAGTTCCATAATTGTATAATATATATACTGGCAATTAGATTATGAACAGAAGAAAGCTTAGATTTACCCCCGGTATATGTGCTGACATATATGTTATGTCACATTCAACTTTTTAGTTTTTTTTTTTTTGAACAAAACGTACTTGCATTCAACCAATCACATCAAGATCTAGAACATGGGAAAGAAAACTAGGAGAAGTGACATACCACTCTCCATGACCTGACACAGAAAATGCGGCTTTAGCTAGAACATGCGCCACATTATTCGCAGATCTAAAAACAAAACGAAATAGCACTGGATTTATGTGCTTTAATAAATGGGTACACTCACCCACTATGGTTCCAAAATATGAGTCATCCGGATCCCTAATACAAGCTTTCACTAAGTTTTTTGAATCCGTTTCAAACAAACACTGTTTATATTGTAATTGAACAATCCATGACAATGCTTCCTTTAAGGCAATTGCTTCTGCTTCCCTTGGCGTCCAAGCTCCATCAATTTTTTTACATCTAGCTGCCAAAAACATGCCCTGCGCATCTCTAATAACAGCACCACATCCAATACTATTATCCTGGAAAACTGCTGCATCGACGTTAACTTTTACCCATCCTGCATCCGGTTTTTCCCACTGCCGTGCCCCAGCTACCATTCGCCCATTCTCCACCTTTACCTGCGCTTCTCTCCAATCTCTCAATAAATTATAGGCCGATGCCTTAACTCCAAAAGCAGAACCATTTATCTTCTCCCACACCCATCTGTTTCTTCTATTCCACAATTTCCAGCACACCATGCCCAAGTGTACACAGTGTTCTCTTGAACACTTATCAAAAACCTTCTTTATGACCATACCAGCTGAATCATCACCCTGTTCTCTCAGAATTGAATCCAAACCAGTCATATTCCAGACTGTTTTCGCAAAGTCACATTCAAATAGGACGTGCCTATCAGTTTCCCTTGCAGAGTGGCACCAAGGACATCTTTCATTAATATCAATATGTTTCCTTACAAGTGCATCAGCTGTAGGAAGACACGAAGTACAAACCCTCCATAAGAAATTTGTTACTTGACCTGGTAACTTTAACGACCATAGCTTGGACCAAAACCAATTATCTACATCATTTAATTCACCCTGCAACCATCTGAGACCACTCTTGACCGTATACTCTCCTTTTTCATCAAGAAGCCAAAACCATGAATCTGTGGTATCTCTTATCGGTAATGGAATTTGCTTAATTAATTGAGCATCACGATTTTGAAAAATATCGTTGATTATATCAATGTCCCAACTGCACTGGTTCTCCTGCATCAAACCGTGGACTGTGCTATTCTGAAGTTGCACAGCCATTGGAATCCTCACAAAACCATCACTTACATCAGGTAACCAAGGAACTCCCCACACATCCGTATCTTTCCCATTCCCAATTCGTTTTCGAGCTCCCGCCTTGACTACATCCCCAGCTGAAAGAATACTTCTCCAAACGAAACTTGGACTGGACCCTACTTTAGCATCCAAGAAGCTTGAGTTAGGATAATATTTCGCCTTCATTATTGCTGAGACTAAGGAATTAGACTCCTTAAGTAACCTCCATCCCTGCTTAGCGAGCATGGCCAAATTGACTTTCCTTAACTCCCGAACCCCCAAACCTCCACACTTCTTAGGCTTGCATACTTTATGCCATGACTTCCATTTGACCCCCTTAGAATTTTCTCCATTACCCCATAAGAATGCATTCATTTTCCTCTCAATTTCGTCACATATAGTAACTGGAATTAGAAACAAATTCATCCAGAAACTAGGCATTGTCTGAGCTGATGAATTGAGTAAAATTAGTTTCCCCTGCTTCGATAAATCCCTATTATACCAGCCCTTCAATTTTTGTTGCACTCGATCCGTAAGAAAACCAAAAACCTCTGTTTTACTGTTGCCAACACACATAGGCATGCCAAGGTATTTGCCAGGTTTTTGAACTTGTCTTACTTGCAGACTATCACATACCTCCCTGCAGTCATCTTCCTTAGTGTTCGGACTGAATATCACTTCAGATTTATCATAGTTTACAACCTGCCCTGATAGTGCTTCATATCTTTGTAATACATTCTTTAACGATCTCGCCTCTGATTTTGTTGCTCTCAAGAAGAAGTAGCAATCGTCAGCAAAGAGAAGATGAGAAATACGTGGTGCCTTGTTTGCAATCTTACAACCATGTATTAGGCCACACTTTTCATACTCTCGAATCATACCACTCAACCCTTCTGCACAAAGGATATATAAATACGGAGAAATCGGGTCGCCCTGTCTTATTCCTCGACTAGGTACTACATTGCCAAAAATATCTCCATTTCTTAAGAAACTGTAAGAAACTGATCTCACACATTGCATAACTCTTTGTATCCATATATCCTGAAAACCAAATCTCCCCATCATCGATTCAAGAAATGACCATTCCAATCTATCATATGCTTTAGAAACATCCACCTTTAGTGCAGCTACCCCAGTTTTTCCTTTAGTCTTCCTATGGATATAATTGTTAATCTCATACGCTATCAAAGCATTATCAGTTAGCAAACGTCCTTGAATAAATGCACTTTGGTTATCTGAGATAATTGCATTTAACGTTGGTTTTATTCTGTTTGCCAGCACTTTGGATAGGATTCGCATTAACACATTACACAGCGATATTGGTCTGAGATCACTCATTCTCTTTGGATGTTTGACTTTAGGAATAAGACAAACTAGGGTACAGTTTATCCCATCTGGAAGTGTTCCATTTTCTAAGAAAATCTTACAGAAATCAATCACATCTCTCCCAACTATCTCCCAGTAGGCCTGATAAAAACCTGGATTTAATCCATCAATCCCAGGTGATTTGTCAGCATGCATTGCAAAAACCGCATCTTTTACTTCCTCATCCATTATCGGCATGATAAGCAACTGATTCTGCACCTCTGAAATCGCAGGAAATTTAATTCTTGGTGGTAAATTGACATCCATGTTAGCACTCTTAAAAATATTATTGAAGTACTCCGTGATAATCTCTTGGATGTCAGCATCTGTTTCCTTCCAATCCCCTACATCATTCTTCAACTTTGTGATTTTATTGTGTTGCTTTCGAGTAGATGCAAATTTATGGAAAAATCTAGTATTTTTATCACCATCCCGAAGCCAAAACTGCTTGGCTCTTTGTCGCCAAAAAATCTCTTGTTTTTCTAGCAATTTCATGTAATGCCATCGAGCTGTATTGTATTTCTGAATTCCATTCATGTCTCTTCTTGATCGATAGTGCTGCATTTCCTTTCTATAATTTCCCATCTTTGTTTTCATCTCACGAACCAACCCTCCACCCCACTCTTCCAATTGCATACAACATCTCGATATTTTATCTATAAGATTATTTGCACTTCCCTCCTCCCAACATGACTGCACTATATTTCTACAACCTCGCTCCTCAATCCACATGTTTTCAAATTTAAATCTTCGACCTCTTTGCACAAACACCTGTCTATTTAATTGCAACAACAAAGGCAAATGATCTGAAGTTGACAACTCAAGGACTTTAACTTCTGCTAACGGAAACATTTCCATCCAACTTGTATTCGCCATTCCTCTATCCAACCTCTCTTGAACCCATGCTTGGTTTCCTCTTGATCTTTCCCATGTGAAAAGATCCCCCGAAAAACCTAAATCATATAAACCACAATCCTGAATTGCCTCAGAAAAACCTTCCATTAATCTTCTAGGGTGAATTTTTCCCCCTCGTTTCTCCTCCATAGAAGTAATATCATTGAAATCCCCTATTATACACCAAGGCAGCACTGACTGAATAGACAGCTGACGCAGCATGTGCCAAGACTCAGATCGCCTAGCTCTTTCTGGATACCCGTAATATCCAGTGTATCTCCAACGTCCCGTTTGCTCGTTACTGACCTCAAAATCTATAAAATTATTACAACTGTTTAGAATCTGCACTGCACCTTCATTCTTCCACAACAAAGCAATCCCCCCTGCATGACCTTGCACCTCCACGACAAAACAGCCTGCAAAACCTAGTTTTTTACTTACTTTTTCTACCTTATTTTTCTTCACCAATGTCTCACTCAGAAAGATAAGACTCGGCCTATACTGCTGATTGAAATCCAACAGAAGTCTAACTGTTCGTGGGTTGGCCAGCCCACGACAGTTCCATGCTAAGAGGCTCATAATATTTGGCGGGCCTGGACCACAGGACCCGCCAATAACAAGTTTTTTGACCCATCTTTGTCTTGTTCCTTCTCTTTTGTTTGCATAAAGTCCATCCCATTATTCTCTCCAACATCAGTTACACTTTCAACTCTTTTTCTTTTTGACTCAATGATAATATCATCTTCACTAGATTCCTTATGTCCGTCCATGTCCCCCTCTATTACCTGTTTACCATCTGAAACAGAATAATTTTTTATCTGTTGTATGGTCAAATCACGTGGTTTAATTATCATGTCACCACCTTCCCCTCCAATCTCACATGTCCTACCATCAATTTCCATGAATCTCGCTTCCCCTTTCTTTTCACCATGACTGTTTGATGATGAACCTTGCTGTTTCTGAGTAACCCAGCTATCTCCCCCTCCACCTGCATTTCGAATCCATCTCGATCCTGCATTTGGTTTTGCACCTCTCGCTTGTGCACGTAACCATGTACCATATGGCTTGTCAATCTGTTTGTCAGGGTTTGCATACACAACAGCACAATTTCTTTCAGAATGTCCTATCATCCCACAGACAAAACAGAAAGTACCCAGTTTCTCATACTTAAAATTTATCCAGCTAAAATTATTTCCTTCCCTCTTTATTTTCAACCTTCTTTTGATTGGCTTATTAATATTCAATGCAACTCGAATTCTGATGTATGGTTTCCACCCTCCTTCATATGTTCCTGGCTCTGTTTGGACATACCTCCCCATTGATGCACCTATGCTCTTCAAAATATTCTCAGACATAAATCCCCTAGGCATATCATGAATTTGTACCCAAACTTCCATATCATGCAGCTGGATTGTACTTGGATCTTCCCCCACTAAAACTTGGCGTAACACCAGCATCGATTGTTCAAAGGACCAAGGCCCTCCATCCAGAACCTTTTGCATATCTAATTTGTGAAAAAAGATAAATGAATATTTCATACCTCCCATATCATAAAACTCCATACCTTCTCTTGGTCGCCACAATGACGCCATCAAGTTTTGCATAGCTTGGAAGTTTATATTTTTCTCGGTCAAGAACTTCCCCACCAACATGTACGTTGGCTTCTGTTGAACCACCTCGTTACTTGCCACCGATATTTCCTCTTGCTCTTCTTCTTCAATTACCATATTTGCATACAATTCTTCCAAAGATGCTTCCGGCCGTGCCATGATATCTTTATCTGGACTATTTTCCTCAACTATATTTAAGAAACTCACTAAATTAACTGAACGAGATAATATGATTAACAGATAAATGACCTTGTCATGTAGACATATATGAAACTGTCACATAGACAGAAGGATAAAAACTGTCATATAGACAGAGAGAAAAAACTTTATCAGTGGTTAAGTAACTTAGGAAATAACTTTTTAGTTAATTGTCTGTTCCAGGCTGTTGTTTTTTCTCTCAACTGGATTTTGATTGATTGGTGATTAACTACTTCACTATAAATGACTTTCTACTGATACCTTTTTCTTGCAATCATCTTGTACTTATTAGAATTTCTTCAGTCCCATTTTATGTTATTCTTATTCTTTTGGGTTATTGACCTTTTGGTCCTTCAAGTTTACACATTTATACCCATAAAACCCAAACGTTTAAATTCGTTCCTTTTTGCCACCCGAACTTCACAAATGTACCTTTTAGCCATTATACCGGGTCAGACTATGTATCGGCTTAAAACGTTACATAATAGCAGGGGTATAGCAATAAAAATTAGAAATTAATTATAACAACAAAAACCTATCTCCTCAAACTCAATACTTTGTAACCACACCTTTCTAATCCCGTCACTCCCGCACCACCTTCGTCCGCCCCTACCACCGTTCGAACACCACTGCCTCACTTTTCTCAACATCATCTCCTTCTACAATCACCAACACCTTCAACCCATCTCCTCCTTTCTTCTCCCTTCATTCCACCCCGTTCTTTTCCCCTCTCCATCCATTCTCATCTCCGTTCTTCACCAACACCACCCACAATAAATACTTCACCACCAATTCCGCCAGCATCTTCTCCCTTCAACCCATTTCGAAACCAACCCATGAACTTGTAATCCAAGTCCAACACCCCCACTTCCAAGCCCATAACACCCTCATAAAACACTCTCGATAACATAACTATTCAGAACAAACTCTTCACGCACCACACCTATGTTCTTCTTTTCTCCTCTCCACTCTCAATTCACCGCAACACCCTGCACTTTCAAACTCCTTCAGAGCTTCACAAACACTTTCAAGTTCTGGTTTATAGTTGATCTTTTGAGAAGTTGTAACGATCTCAATAACACCTAAGCAAGTGCTACTACCTTGTTCAAAAACTGGAACAGCAAGGGTTCCGTAGACATCATACTCTTGAGCATGACAAACTCGTTGACACTCTTCCCTTTTATAAAATCGAACATCAGGAGTCCACTCAGGAACCTTACCCATGAAAACTTGACTAGGCATTCCTTCAACCTCCTTGGAGTCGTGCTCCGCAGAAAATTGATACTTCACAGAAATGTCTCTGTAACCTGCAAGCCTTGGGCTGTTACTATCGAGTGAGAAAGGTTGACCAAAAGTACTCAGAACACGTCTACCGCCTCTATCAATGGGCACCCATATTTGCTGGAGAACATCTCTATCTCTTGTGGAGCTTTTAAAATACTCAAGTGCTCGAACTACTCTATCCATGATAGACATTGCTCGACCCTGATTTGGCCTCGGTCCAATCCACCAATTACTGCCAAATTCAGAACCTTCAACAGAATAACTTCAAATTTGGTTCGAAGGACTAACCATATTATTGCCTACACGCTGAATTTGGTTAGGCGGTTGACTAATAGATAAATTTCGTGAGAAATACGACCTTTGCCTCTCCTCTTGGTTGCAGTTATGGGTGGAAAAGAGGAAATAAGGGGGCTTCAAAAAAAAACCGGCGTGGGGGTGGTGTTTTCAGGTGACGGTGGTGAAGATGGAGGGAGAAAGATTGGGAGAGAAAAAGGGGTGGAGGTAGAGATACTAGGAAACAACAGGGGTGGGTTATGGAATTAATAGGAGATAAAAGATTTTTTTTCTTGTTTTAAAGATCTAATTTGTGGGATTATGAAATGTCTGTTATATCCCTCAGTTATGTAACGTTTTTTACCCGATATGTACTCTGACTCGGTAAAGTGGCCGAGAGGTACATTTGTGAAGTTGGCGTGGCAAAAAGGAACGAGTTTAAATATTAGGGCTTTATGGGTATAAGTGTGTAAACTTGAAGGGCCAAAAGGTTAATAACCCTATTCTTTTTGGGGACATTTTTAAAAAAATAAATCAGCTACATTTATTATTTTTGAACACTATTTTATACTATTGAACCCACAACTTCTCTATTTTATAACGTTTTCTATTAAATAAATACTATTACACTCACTACCTTCCTCCATTATCTCAAAACTATTATTAAATATTAATAAGTTCTACAACTTTACCCACTTTTCAACTAACTTTACTCTTTGTTTACTATCTTTTTTTTAATCTCCGTGAAAGTCAAACAAACTCACTTAATTTAGGACGGAAGTTGTTAGAATAAGTGTATCAAATTGCCAATCTCTCTAATGTTGTGGTTACAAGTATATTTATATAGACCTAATTGGGCCTTTATTGGGCTTGGCTATCTAAGTGGGCTTCTGGCCCAACATTCAGTCCCCCCTAAATTTGAAAGTATCTTCAGATCTTTCTAAATTATTTTACACATAAAGCCCAATTTTTACAAAGAAAATTTTACACGAGAAAAAAGAAAAGAAGGAAAAGAGAAAACTCAAAATTAGATTGTGACACGCGGTCACCAACGCAGTGGCTGAAGAGTCTTGTCCATTCGCTTCCCCATGTCTTGGAACAAGTACCAGCAGCTGTAGAGGTAAGTACCCACTTTACTCTTCTTTTTCCTTTATAATCTTTTCTTGTTTTGTGTCTTCTTTTCTTTCTTCTATCATCTTCTCTTGTTGCCATTTTCTCGATTACGCGAGGTACCTCTTCTGTCTCTTCTTTGTTTTCTCTTTATTTTCTTGCTATCTTTTTCGCTTGCTACCATGAAGGCTATCATCGCCTCTTGCTCTTCGACTGAGAGTGTTCCTCAGAATGATGAGATAGGTAGTTTGGAGGGTCCTTTTCGTGAGCCTGCTACTCACTCTCACTATCTCCTTCGCGCCTCTCCTTCTTTAAAAGCTTCATCTTTTTCTCCTGGTTGTCAAGAGAGTTCTATTAGTAGGGTTCCTCCAGTTGTTGGGTCTGGTTCGCAGACCCCTTCTGTTGATGTTATTAGGCCCCGGTCTGGGGCTAGCTTTGAGTCCAATAAATCGTTTACTAGATCAAGTTTCTATGCTACACACCCCTTAGACCTCGATAGGCTGTCACGATATGTATCCTTTTTTGCGGGTTATAATGCTTTCGCCCCTAGCATTGATGATCGAATGTGGAAACCTCCTCGACCCGGTTGTCAAGCCATTCCTGATGTATATTTTGAATATGGGCTTAGATTGCCTTTGTACCCTTTTTTTCGTTTTATTCTTCAGATCCTTGGGTGCGGTTTGAGCCAATTGGTGCCAAACGCAGTACTCCAAATTAATGGGGTTATTGCTAGGTGTTATGAACTTCGGCAATTCCATAGTCTTGACTTGTTTTTTTCAATCTTTCGAGTAAAAAGTACTGGAATACAATTTTATGTTGACAAGAAAGAGGGGTGTTGTAATAACCCGGATTTTTAAAGAAATGATTTTATTATTATTTCAATAATAATATTGTTTTCCTAAAATGAGGAGGAATTTTTTTTTTTATTTTATTATTCAATTATTTAATTATTTTCGGTTAAGTGGAGCCTGGTGCTCCTATTTAAAATTTTATTGACTGAGTAGATACCCCGAGTCAATAGTTTATTTGTGCAAAGATTTAATTTTGGAATGTGAAATTATTCAGTAAAGATTTTATTTTAAATTATTGAATAATTTAGAGATTTTAAAATCCTTAGAAAATGATTATTTTAATTATTTGAGGATTTGCAGAAATTACCCGATTAATTTATAATATCGAGAATTTGAGATTTTACTAAAACAATAGTGTTTGTAGTATTTTTATAAAGCCCTGTAAATTGTGAATTATGAATCACAATTATTATTTTTATGATTTGTTTTTATAAATTATTAATATTTGTAAAATACATATCAATTTAGAAAATTTAGATTTAATTCCAATTCTTTCTCCAAAAGTCTTTAAAAATATTATAGTATTTAATTATGCTAGAAACTTTATTTTTACAAATTAGATTTATTTACTCCAAATATTATTTTAAGGTGTGTAGTATTTAATTGTATTGCTTTTGAAAGTTATTGGGCTTGAGCCCATTAGGGTTAAAAACACAGCAGATACACACACGATACACACACAGAGGAGCCGCACAAAAAAAACCATCGGGGGAGGGGGAGAGAAAACCAGCGGGGGGGGAAAGAAATAGGGGAGAGAAAAGAGTAATTGGGGGATTTAATTGAGATATAAATATGTGTGTATATGTATGTATATGAGCGCGTGTATGTTGAGGGGAGGCAGCGGATTTGAGCAGGAGAAGAGGCGGAGGCGCGGTGTCGGGCTCCGGCAAGGGGCGGCGCAGCTGTTTCGACCGAAGTAAGAGCCACCACCGATGGTGGTGGTGGTGGCGCGCGTACAGTAGAGAGAGAGAGAGAGAGAGAGAGAGAGAGATGGGGGAGATTGATTTTTCCGGTGGTTTGATTTTCGGGCGAGTCGAATCGGAATCGGAATGGTATAATTTCGCATTTTATTTATTTAATTTTCGTATTGCATTAGTTGTAAATTTTGATATAAATTAATTGTTGTAAATTTATTAGTTTAAATTGTGAGATTATTGTTGTGATTAAATTGGATTTAATTTGTGAGTTTAATGTGTCAATTTTCGTGGTTAAATTAATTTCCGAGATTTAATTCGGAAGGTCTATACTTGTTGGTAATTATTGAGTTTAATTATGAGTCCGATTAAAGGTTCGGGTTAGTGATTGTTAATTGTTAAATTGCTAATTGTTAATTGTTAGTTTCCAATTGAAATTGTTAATTGCTAAGTGTTAAGTGCTAACTGTTATCGCCATGTAATGTAGTCATAAGAGTTGGATAACTTGTAAATGTCTACGTGCTAAATGGTATGAATCAAGTTATAGTATATGTTGATAGTGTAAGTGCCAACTACGTGGTGTTGGCTTAAATGTGGATAAACCTAGTTTACTTTCCTTACATGTTGAGGTGCCGCATGTCTGGGCGGATACTTTTCCTTATGTGCTAGTTGCCGCAAGTCTGGGCGGGTACTTTTCCTTATGTGCTAGTTGCCGCATGTCTGGGCGGGTACTTTTCTTACTTGTTTACTTTGCTGCAAGTTGAGGCAGCTTTATTTTTATTTAAAACAGGGTTGAAATGTTTTGATTGGCATGGAGGGGCTGTGCCCATAGTCCGATAAACGAATACTACATGCCGAAATTTTCTAAAAATCCCCTGCATTTTAATTTATTTAACTTATTTGGTTTCAAGGGTTTAAAGGTATGATTTGGGTGTTAACTGTTTATGTGTATATGTGTTAAGTGAATTAATTCGAGGGTAATTGTTGTCTCGACGATTTATGTGCTAAGTGATTTAATTCAAGGATTTATGTGTTTCGAGGATTAATTGTGTTTTGAGGATTAGCTATTAATCAAGTTTTGTCGTAGAAGGTCAATGGTATTATAAATGTATAGGTTAAGTGAAGTTGACTAAATGGTGGTATAGGGTTATGATATGTTGGTACTAGGAAATGTTCACTTTATATAAGGGGACTCTTCCCGTGTTGTTTGCTATTACTAAATGTCTTATGTGCATTAAGTGGTATTAGAGTAGTCAACTATAGGGAGGACATACATAGTTTGACTTTATGTGACTTAGTGGTAATTTCGAGTGGTGTCTACTCGAGATACGAGGGGGGGACTGACACGTACTCATAACTATTTCAGTACCATTAGGGCAAAATCAAATTGGAATGACGTGCATCAAAAAGGGAAGATCGAGGCACCGTATAAAGAAAGGTAAGCTACCTCCAGGGAATTGCTTGGACGAAGTGCGAAAGGTTTATTCGCGGTTTCTATTTTCTGCTAAGGACCAGAGGCAAGTTTACTATGCATACTCTATTGTTCAGAGTATATTTATTTTAAATATATGAAATGTGTTAAATAAGTTTTCAATCCATAATCGCGAGTTTTTCCAACCTTGTACTTCTTCTCCCAAATCATTGTATTCCTTGCTTTGCCAACAATATTAAATCCTGCTCGTGCAATAACCAAAACCCCATGGCTTATAATACTGTTGATGGGCAGTGATATTTTTATGGCTCCATATCTTGATTTATACGGTATATATATATATCTATAAACTTTTCGTACTATTGAAGTGGACTATATGCTATGAGGTATATATTTATGTATCGGAATAAGAAAGGCTCCAAGGGTAGAGCGTGTGTTGAGTTATCGAGCTTAGCCCGCATGTCGGGGCTATTTTGTATTGTATGTTTTCGAAAACCCGGGCAAAGATTTTAAAAAGAATTTTGCAATAATTAACCTAAAGGCAACATCACCAATAAATCAGTGTTTATTTAATTAATAGATGCTCCTGAAAGCATTTACTAATTAAATAAACCTCATTCGCCTAATTAAATTTATTTAATTAGATGAATATCATTTTCAAAACGCTTTCTTAAAATCACTTTGTCCCGGAGAAATAATAAAACAATTTAATGGAGTGATTCTATCTAGTATATTATTTATCGGAGATAGTTTATTTTCAATACGGATTAAAGATATTCCAATGGTTATAAATTGGTTACTTTCAGCTTAAAACAGCTAGATTGATATCGATATATGTTATTTGAATGCTTATTTAATTCGATGAATATTAATTATAATATTCATTAAGAAACAAAAAAAAAGGAAAGAGAAGAAGGATTTTCATGCTTATTAATTATTTCTTATTGACCGAGAGTCAGTAGTAGTTATTTGATAAAGTGACTAAAGTTTGGAGACTGCTGGAGAGATTGTGTCTTGATTTTGATTAGAAACATTCCAAGAGTTGTATTTGGGTGTTTTGAGGTTATTAAATATTCCAGTATTAATAGTAAATATTATTTGAATATTACTTAATAAATGAATATTAATTTGAGTATTCTTTTAAAAAGGGATTATTGAATATTTATTATTTGTTACATAGTAGTCAAATATTTATTAAATACTCTAAGTGTTTTGAAGTTTATAAAACACTATTTAAAGGTTGTCTAAGGACTTTCATAGTCATTTAAAATATTATATTTTGAATCTATCTAGGTAAGTTACTTTTCAAGAACTTATATATATATGGAATTACCCTGTTGTGGTTACAAGCTTTATGCGTACCATTTTCCATGTGTGATCACAAAACCCTGTGTCGAGATTGATATCGGTACAAGTGTATATCTATACTTGAACTCTTTTGAACTCAAAACATTTTCGAAAACCCCCGGTCAGGTTTTACTCCCTTGCTCGTTTTTCAAGAAATTATCGGTCGACTGAAGTCGAACTTCAACTACTCAAGTTTTCTATCAAAATGATTTTGACAAGAAAAGAAAAAGGGGACTCTGGCAGGTGTGGGAATCGTTGACGAACGATTCCCGGGATGTGTAAGCGGCCGTGAGCCAGGCGGCCCATCAATTATTATTCCGGCCCAGGTGTTGCCGAAGGATGATTACGGATGTAGTTTTCATCGAGGGTGATTACGGATGTATTTTTCACCCGGGGATAGTTACGGATGTAGTTTCTATCCTTCTACCGGTAGAGAAGACCCGCGGATTATTGGACTTGGATGTGGCGACTGATCATCGTCAATCCTTGTCAGGTTTTTATGTTTTCTTTAAGTCCCATCCTCCACTTTGGAAAAATACTCAAACACTGCTTCTTAGGCCTAAGTGCCAAGTAGCCGATAGTGTTGTTTTCAATTTTGAAAGATGATGAATTCATGCAGTATCTAGAACTGCAAGATTATTCTAACAATAAAGGCACGTGCTTGTGCACTTTTGCAATTATTCAAAAGATGAAAGATGGTTCATCGGTTATTGATGTCAAGTCCCAAACATTTTGCTTCAAGAGCTTTGACTCTCTTCCTATCAGTTATTTCTGAGTTTAACTTATCAAATGGTTAACGAACTTATATCCTGTACAGAATCTTGAACTGTAAGGTGTTTTGATGATAATGATATACTCATGTGTATATACTTACAAACTTGAGGAGTATTAAAAAGGGAACTTTATAATGGTTTGGTTTATGAAGGGTGGTAATAACTATCTTAGCAGCATATTGAACTGCATATTTTGAAAAGCTCCCTAAGAGGTTATCAATACTATGAGGTATGGTATGTGGATAAGGTATGAGGATTACTATTATTGACATGAACGAACTTTATTTATCTGATGTTACTCAAAATGTCATATATCCCCTACTGAGGTTTCATTGTGGTAAATATTTCGAAATTGATATTAAGTATCGTTATATTTCGAAAATTCCATGTGTATATTGATATATATTGTTGTGCTCTATTAATACTTGCTGGGCAATTCTTTCGCTCATACTTGCTTGTTTTAAATATTAACCTTTCAGAGGAAGGTAGATGATTGAGGCTTATCTGCATGGTTCGGAAGAAGCAGGCAGTACGCCCTTATGAAGATGATATGATCCAGAACATAGATTGCTGGAGTAAGTTATATATAAGTGTATTGATGTGTAATATGTATATATCACTTTGTACAGGATAGTACTAGTGCTAGTGTACTTCTCAACGAAGCTACACTAGTAGTATAGGATTTGTAATACTCAGTGTGATGTAATTAAATGGATGTAATGAGAAATGTAAGGATCGATTCTTGTTTCTAGCCCTATAACCTAAAAGATGCTTGGTGGTTGGGGTCACAGATGTCGTAATTCAGTTATTAAATGATTACAGGTGGTTTAATATTGTCAAACAGGTGATTTGATGTTAAGGATTTCCGCGTGACGACCAAATCCCTGACCCCGGATTTGGGGCGTTACAGGTGTAAAAAGTTGGTTGAGGCTCCTGCTTCCAATTCTGGTTGGCACCCATTGTGGGCTTGGTATGAGGGCCATGAACTAGGAGCCATAGGACCTTGGCGAACTCTTTGTGCTGGTCGAGTGAAGTCTGTGAACCTTTTGGGGTCGAGAGTCGCTTCAGACTTGCGAGTTTTTCTTGGTTCTGAAGTTAGATAACAGCCTGAAGAGTTCTTAGATGCTAAGTTCTTGAATGATCATTGTTGTAAGCTAGTAACTGTGTTCTTGTCTTTGTACTACTTTGCTTCTCCTTTTGCTCTTATTGATTTACCTTCACCTTTTAACTTGCAGTGGCTGGACCGGAATTGCTTGGATTGGTGAAGCTTTTTGCAAACATGCCTACTGAGGAGTTTTTATCTCGTCTTGTAAAGAGTAAGGCTGCTAGAGCATCAACCGTGATACCTAGTGTTAAGTTAGAGAGTGGCCCAGAGGCAATTTTGAAGAGTCTCATTTCCCCTTCCAGTGTGATTGAGGTTGATGCTTCTGGTACTGCTATTGTGAAACATAAAGAAAGGAAGAGACATCGCGAAGGTCACTTTTCTAAGGGCCATCATTCAAAGAAGCTGAAGGACTTGGCGGACCGTCTATCCTCTAATGGTAATGCTGGGGCTTTAGTGTCCCCAAAGGGTAGCACAATTGTTTCTGAGACTAATGTTGTGAGGGGCCTTCGTGGCTATAAAGATTTAGTTGATCAGGTATTTCTGACTTTACCTTTATTTACTCTTCGCTTCGATTGTCGTATGTATGGTGGCTCTTGCCTAATTTCCTTGATGGTGTCTTTTATCTTTAATTTGGTGCTTGTTTTGATCTAGTTATCTACTGAGATGGAGAAACTTTTAAAGCTGGATGACCTTGTTGACGTTCTTGAAGTGAAGAGGCTACGCGGGGAGGTAAATGAGCTGAAGCTGGTTAACAAGAACCTGGAAGAGACTTCTCAGAATCTGGTTAAAGAGAACAATGCTGTCGCTGATAATCTCTTTGCCTCCTTGACTGAAAAATCCAATCTTATCACCGAGTGTGATGCCCTGAGTGATCAAGTAAAGAACTTGCAATCGGATAATCAAACTCTGAAGGATGATGTGAAGACCTCAAAAGAATGTCTTGCTAAGAAAATGGATGTCTGGATGGAGGAGAAAGTTGCTCTGATGACTAAAATGGAAGACCTATCTGCCCAATTGACAAAGTGCTAGGCTGAGTCTTTGTCATCTTTTGAAGAGGGTTACAATGAAGGTGTTGGTCATCTTGCTAAGAATGGAGTTGATGTGGTGGGTCATACGTTTGACTGTTATTTGGCTGATGTTGCGAAAGAGGGTGAGGCTGGGAAGACTGGTTCGTCAGACTCTGCGCCCAAGAATTGAAGATTTCTTTATCTGCCTGGGGTATGCCCCTGTAGGCAATGTAACTTTATTGTTATCGTTTTTATGTTTTATCCAAACTTTTGTCAGGATGGTTGAGTTGTTTGAACTCTGGTGATATTTGCTTTCATGTCTTGACTTTGGATAGCATCTGTTTGCTTTGGTGGATCTTTCTCTTAGCTTATCCTTTAGTAGCTTATTTCTCCTTTTGTTGTCCTTGAGTCTTTTTTTTGTGATGATGTTGGCGGCGTCCAAGAGGGTAATTTCATGGTATTTGGAGTAACCAAAGTAGAGGTTGCTTTGTTCTACTTTGAATGTATTTTTGATCTAATTTCAACTGCCTTTTTGTTTTGATGGCAAGTCTTTCCTTTTTCTTTGGAGATATTTTTTGAAGAAATGGAGAAATGGTGTGTTTTTTTTTGCTTTATTTTTCGTTGAAGGCGAACTTTACCTTTTCTTTGTACTTTTGGTGTTTTTTGGAGATGTTTTATGGGTCAAAGTACCTCTTTGTGATTTTATATTTTTATTTTGATGGCGATCTTTACCTTTTCTTTGTATTCTTGGCGTTTTTGGAATATTTTGGCGAACTTTACCTTTCTTTGTATTTTTGGTGTTTTTGGAAGATTTTGGCGAGCTTTACCTTTACCTTTTCGATTGCACTTAGTAATCTTGCATATGCATGGAGAGATGTCTGGGCTCTTTGAGCTACTTGGGGCGCACAAAATATTTTGATTTGCGTTTTTACTTTGATGGTGTATCTTTACCTTTGTTTTTTTTTGCTCATGGCGAACTTACATATGTCCCAGGAGAATTTCAGTCTTTTAGGCTGTTTTGTGGTGATCAGAGCATTCCACTTTAGCGTACTTTACCTTTTGGTATTCCAATCATTAGAGATATTATTGGAGCGCTTTAACTTGTACTTCGTAGAAAAACATAAAAACTTGGGATGTGAGGTAGCCATGGCATTACCTTTTGGTATGACTCCTCTTGATTTTGCTTCGAATGTTGGCGAGTATTTAATCAAGCAAAATAATATAACAAATTAACAATACTTCTTTCCAACTGTGGCTTTTGATTTACCAGGACTAAAGCAAAATTCGATCTTATATCATCATGACTTATCAAATGATAGAGTAAGCTATGAATGCGACTTAGTTACACAGGAGTCTAGAAACTTGCTCAATAACTTAAATAACTTAAAGAGATAATTGATTCCTACCGGAGAATTTTATGGATAGAATTTCTTGAGGTGGATGGCATTCCAAGCGTTTAGAACCGGAGTTCCATCGAGGTGCTCAAGGCGGTAAGAACCAGAAGCGATGACCTTCGTGACCCGTTAAGGTCCTTCCCATGGTGGAGATATCTTGCTTTGCTTTGAAGGCATCGATGCTGCCGCTTCTCTTAACACGAGGTCATTGACCTGAAAACTCCTTGGTTTGATTTTTGAATTGTATAGCTCTGCCACTTTGTCTTGGTATTTGGTGACGTTGACCTGTGAGGAGTTTTTGAGCTCCTCGAGGAGGTCAACATTTAGCTTTAAACCTTCTTCAGACATCTTTGGATCAAATTTTTCAATTCTCAGGGACTTGGAGCTTATTTCCACTTGCAGTACTGGTTCAGTTTCGTATGCCATTCTAAATGGTGTTTCTCCTGTAGAAGCCTTTGGTGTGGTCCGGAGACTCCACAACACGTTTGGCAGTTCGTCCACCCAACTCCTGTTTGCTTCGAGCAACCTCTTCTTCAGTCCTTGTAAAATTGCCTTATTAGTAATTTCCACTTGCCCGTTTGCTTGTGGATATGCAACTGAAGCTTTAAGATGTTGTATTTTGAGCTCATTCATTGCATTGACCCACTTTTCTCCCGTGAATTGGGTTCCATTGTCTGTAACAACCATTCTGGGCACTCCGAACCTAAATACTATCTGCTTCATAAAGAAGTGATATCTCTTATTCTTGCAAGGGGCTTTGCCTCTATCCATTTCGTAAAGTAATCAACTGCCACAATTATGTATTGGCATTGTTTAGAATTTTTGGCAGGGGTCCTACTAAGTCAATGCCCCACATGAAGAATGGGCATGAAGTTGTTGTGGGATTAAAGGGAACTGAAGGTCTGTGGTTCATGGACCCGTACTTCTGACATGGCTCACATCGTCTCGTAAACTCCTCACAGTCCTGGCGCATCGTGGGCCAGTAGATTCCATGCCTCATAATTTTCAACGCCATGTTTTTCCCAGCTAAATGATCACCGCAAATCCCTGAGTGTACTTCAAGCATGACTATATTTTCTTCATCTTGATTGACACATTTGAGTAGTGGCTCGACCAAAGCTCTTCTAAATAACTTATTATCGATCAGACAATAACGCTTTGCCTTTACGGTCATTTTTCTCTCTTCTTGTTTACTCATCTCTACATGGACTCCTTGAATGAACTTGATGATGGGAGTTCTCCAGTCCTCTCGTGTTGAAACGTAAAGTGCTTCTTTTCGAACTATCGAAGGTTCGTTCAGTTCTCTGAAGTATACAGGCTCTGAGATGTTTGAAGTATCCGACATGTCCAATTTTGACAAGGCATCTGCCCATTGGTTGTTAGACCTATCAATGTTGTTGATGGTCCACGTCGTGAAACATTGCAGTAACTCTGAGGTTATCTTTCTATATGCTGCCATTCTTTCATTGAGAGTTTTAAATTCTCCCAAAACTTGCTTTACAACAAGCTGGGAATCACAAAATATATCTATGGCAGATACCTCCAGATATCGAGCGAGAGTTAAGCCTGCTATGAGACCTTCGTACTCTGATTCATTGTTGGTCGTAGAGAATTTGAACTTAATGACCTGTCGGATGGTGAAGCCCTCAGGGCTCGTGAGTATCACTCCTGCTCCTCCAGCTTTTGAAGTGGATGATCCATCTGTGAACAGAGTCCAAGATTTATCTTTTGCATCTGATATTATCTCCCCTAGTTCAGAAGAAGTAAATGTGCATTCTGTAATGAAATCTGCTAGGGCCTGAGACCTCGTTGCAGTCCTTGGCTAAAACTCTAAATGAAACTGACTTAACTCCACGGTCCATGAAGCTAATCTCCCCGTCATATCAGGTTTGTGAAGTATTCGACGTAAGGGCTGGTTTGTCATCACAACGATTGTTCTCCCTTGAAAATATTGCCTCAATTTTCTGCTGGCCATGACCAAGGCATATGCAAGCTTCTCTATGTTGGAGTACCTTGTCTCAGCGTCTTTAAGTATGTAGCTTCTGTAGTACACGGGCTTCTGCTCTGTATCTACCTCTTTAACCAGTACTGCGGCCAAGGTAGAGTCTGATGCTGACAAATATAACTTTAAAGGATCACACTGAAGAGGCTTAGCCATAATTGGTGGAGATACAAGAAAATCTTTGATCCCTTGTAAACTTTCCTCACATTCTTTTGTCCAAGTAAAAGTCTTGCATTTTGAAGCTTCCTTAATTGCCTCATACATTGGTAGGCATTTCTTCGAAGATTGAGGTATAAAGCGTCTGAGAGCTGCTATGGATCCCGTGAGGACTTAAAGTTCCTTGAGGCATTTTGGGGCTGTCATACTTCGAATGGCTTTTATTTGGTTTGGATCTGCCTCTATGCCTCTCTGAGTGAGTAAAAATCCCAAAAACCGGCCTCCACTCAAGCCAAAAGAGCACCTTGCAGGATTTAACCTCATGGAACTGGCCCTTACTCTCCCAAAGGTCTCTTTGAGGTCTTTGATGTGTTCTGAGGCAGTTGGTGACATTGCTATGATGTCATCAACGTATACTTGGACGTTCCTTCCAATTTGGGATGCAAATATTTTGTCCATTGCATATTGGAACGTTGCCCCTGCATTTAGGAGACCAAAAGGGGTGACTTTGAACCCAAAGACCCCTTTATGGGTTATGAATGCCGTATCATCCTGATCTTGTTCAGCCAACTTTATTTGGTTGTATCCTGAAAACGCATCCATGAAAGACAATAACCCATTACCAGCAGTAGAATCAATGAGTTGATCAATGTTAGGCAAAGGATAAAAATCTTTGGGGCATGCTTTGTTTAAGTCCGAATAATCTATGCACATCCTCCATTTGCCGTTGCTCTTTTTTACTAGGATCGGATTAGCAATCCATTTCGGAAATTGTACGGTCTTGATGAAGTCCGCCTCAAGTAGCCTGTCAATCTCTTTTTCAATGGCCTCTTGTTTTTCTTTGGAGAAAATACGACTTTTTTGCTTCACTTATTGAACTCCTGTTTTATATTAAGATGGTGGAGAGCTAATTCAGCTGGAATCCCTGGCATGTCTTTGGGAGTCCAAGCAAAGATGTCCGCGAACTCTCTTAATGTCTGAATGAGAGCTTCACGAAGTTCGGCGCGCAATCTTGTTCCGATCTTTACGACCTTCTCAGGGTCATCGAGGTACAAAGAGATCTCCTCCACTGGTTCAACTGGTTCGTGACTAGGTGGTTTGGGTATTTCGATTATGTCCCTTGGATCCACCTCGACCACTTGATTCACCGAGGATGATGGATTAACCGACCTCTTTGGAATTGCCGAATTTATTTAACACTGTCGCGCTAATATTTGGTCTCCACACACCTCACCGACGCCAAAATCGGTGGGAAATTTCATTTTGAGGTGTGTTATGGAAACTATGCCTCTTAAAGCCGTGATAGTTGACCTCCCCAATATCGCATTATAGCCTGAAATGGCATTAACAATGTGGAACTTGACCACGAGCCATTTTTGGCAAGGTGGGGATCCGAATAGTACAGGCATGTCGATGACTCCAACAGTCTTAACCTCATTGCCAGTGAACCCATACAAAGGTGCATCTTTTGCGCTGTTGACTTTCCTATCGCCCAACTCCATTCTGGAAAAGGCACTTTGATATAGAATGTCAACCGAGCTGCCATCATCGATCATAATCTTCTTGACTGTATCTGTTCCAATTTTTGTAGTAAATACCAATGCGTCCTGATGATCCTGGATAATTCTATCTCCGAAATCTTCATCTGAAAATGATATTACCAAAAAGGGATTTTTCTTTGGTCTCTTGTTTTCTACCCGGAACACTTCTCTTGCATAAGCTTTCTTTGCTCTATTTGATGAACCTGCCGAGGTGGTTCCTCCAAATATAGTATCAATGATTCTGTCTGACTCAGTTCCTTGCTGTTGTATCACATCACCTCTGTCAATGAAGTGAGAAAGTTCTCCCTTCTGGATTTTATCCTCAATTAAATTTTTCAACGGGTAACATCTCTCGGTATCGTGGCCTGTGTCTTCATGATAGTGGTAGAATTTATTGCTCGGGGGTCTATTCGGGTTTATTGGTCTTGGGGGTATGTATGTAGGTTTAGACTTAAGAGCTCCTAGGATTGCGAGTCTGTCCATATTAAGTTTTGTAAATTCTTGTTCACTTCGAGGCCGTTGAGTCCAAGATCGTTGCTTAGATGGAGATATCTGGGATGTTGGAGACCTTCTTGAAGTGTGTAGAGATGCATCCTCCTTTTTTAACTGAGTTGGTGACCTTGCCCGTGTTCCTCGAACTCCTCGGGTACTTCGATTAGTTCTGTCACCCAGACGATACTCCCATTGAGAAGTCTGCTCAACTACCCTGCTCATTCTCGACCTCGGAGACCTGGAGGACTGTATGCTTCCCACGGCCTCTTGGAGAGTTATCCTTCGCTCAAATAGTTGTATAGCTGCTTGGAGTGATTGAGGTTCTTTTTCAAAGTATTCTTCCAGAATTGCATTGTGCCTTGATCTATCAATCCCTGCTGCTAAGTACGTCATTGCCAAGTTCTCTACCAAATCCGGAATTTGTATCATTTCTTCCCTGAAGCTATTTAAATATTCCCGTAATCCTTCATTTGACTTTTGACGAACATTCACCAGAGAGGCTGTTAGCCTCTTTCCCTTTTTATTAGTAGAGAACCTTGACTTGAATTTTTCCTTTAAACTGGACCATGATTTGATTGACCTTGCTGGTAGATTGTTGTACCACATGAGGGTCGTACCCTTCAAACACGTCGGAAAGAACTGACACTTTGCCACCTCGTTATGCCCAAAAAAAGACATTCGACCGTCGAATAGGTTGACAAAGTCATAGGGGTCTGTGGAGCCATCGAACTGATCCATCGGTGCCACCTTAAGATCCCTATTCACTCTAGCTCTTTCGATGTTTTTAGCCAATGGGCTTTCCGAAGAGACTTCAGTCTCTCCCGATTGAGTCCTAATGAACTCCTTGAACTTCAGAATGTCTTTTGTTGATAATCCAGCTGTGCTTGATTCCTCTTTCTCATAATCCTCATCGTCATCCTCTGAATATTCCTTTTCTTCAATTATAGTTTTACGCTTCCTTGATGAAAGTGAATCATGAGACTTCTCTAACTTTGAATATTTACTTCCCATAGATGTCCTCCAAGAGGATTCATGATTTTCAATTTGATATTCCAAGGAGACATGCCCCTCAGACACCTCTTGGAGCTCTTTCTGCAATCTCATTATTTCCTTTTTCCTCTTTACCTTTTCAGCCAGCATTTGTCATTCCAAATCTAATCGGCGAAGCTCATCGTCGATAACGACATCACCGAGCTGTAGATTGTTGCTCCCTCTGTCTTTTGAGCTTTATCAAATGCAAACGAGCGTTGCTTGTTAGGACGTGTTTACCTTGAGGTGTAAGTACTAGCTGTCTATTGTCTCTTTTTGCCTTACGAGATCCGTTCACCGGATCCGACAAGCTAGGTCCTGGTGGCGAGGAGAATAGAGTTTGAGGAGCCATTAAACTCTTAGATTTATCAGCTCATTTAATGCTTGCAACATCGTGAGTTTTTGAAACTTCATCGGCCATCCTTCGCCCTCTTAATGAAGGATTAAGGTCGATCTTAAAGCTTTGAAGTTCGATCCGTTCGTTTTTGTAGCTGTTTTTGAAAAAGTTTGTTAGAAAGAGGTTAAACCTCCTTCTAGCGCCATTGTTAAAATAAGTGTATCAAATTTCCAATCTCTCTAATGCTGTGGTTAAAAGTATATTTATAGAGACCTAATTTGGCCTTTATTGGGCTTGACTATCTAAGTGGGCTTCTGGCCCAACAGAAGTGAACAAGCACTATCTAGCTCTTACAATCATATTTCAAGACTGCCTATGTCTCAACCCATATTTTTTCCCCAATTTTGCTGCTAGAACAATTGTTTCAGCTTTTGAAGTTGCCAGAAAGCTTACTTTCGTTCTTCTTGTTGCTGCAAAAATCACACGGCCTTCACTATGGCTTGCAACAGTTCATACAAATTATAATCTGGATTCGTGTGTTTAGCTGAGTTTAAGTTATTGCACTACTGATCTTCTGTATACTGTCCTGAGTTCTTTGTTTGTTTATTTGGTTAAGTCGGGTGTTGTGGAATTGCTGTTTGTAAAAGTTGCCATGTTGTTTTGTTGTTGCAAGTTTTTGTTTCTCTGTTTTTCCGAGGCCTGTATTATGTTTACTCTGTGTGTCTTGTTGGTTCTGCGTCTTGTACTTTCGGTCTCTTATGTTAATGTTACTGAGTCGAACGAGTTGTTTGCTAAGTTTTGTCTTGAGCTTTGTTTTGTCAGTTTCTGTTTTGTAATCTTTGTTTCTAATTTCGTGTTTAAGTTTGTGATCGGTGGGTTTAGTGATGTAAGAACTACTCATCACTTTTTTCTCATAAGTTTTATCATATAGGAGTAATTATTATTAACCGATGAATATGTATGTGAATTTTCTGTGTAACTTTGTGTTAGAATTCAATGTTGAGTTACTATAATTAGCCCGTTAATATAGATATCTTTAAATTCAGAATGTAATTCTAGTTGCATGTCTTGTAACGGTAGATTTAATATTCTTTCCATATATAGGTCATATTATTGTGTAGGTTTTAATTCTCATTAAATTCAAATATTTTTAAACTGATTTGATTTTACGTGAGTTTATGTGCTTTAAATGTGATAGATTTATTTAGAATTTTTAGGAAATATAGTTATTTGTATCTTTAATTTCATAGTTGACAATTTTTTACGGCTAAATTAGGAATTTTATTTATATTAATTGGATAGTGAATCAAATCAACAACTAATGACAACATTTAGTTTCCTTTTTTAATATTGCTCTTTAAGTTACTTTTTCATTTTATAATTGTCTTTTAATTAGATTTTTTAATTTGATAGATTAATTTCTGCAATAAATGTTTTAAATTTTATCACATTGTTTATCTAACAGTTAAGTGATATTAAGTGTCACATTGCTTTAATTTTAATTCTTTTTTAGAATTAAATCATATATTTGCATTTCTTGGTTATTTTCATAATTAAATAATTTCTTGATAGATTAGCTGTTTCCAACAAATAATTTGGTTAATTTTGTTATTATTTTGAAGGATTAGCTGTCCTGATTAATTAAGTTTGTTAATTTTGACCATTTATTATCTTTAATTTGTTATTTATGATAATTGGTTGCCATTTTTTTCAAATTGTTTGATAATTGATGTTTTAAATGTGATCAAATTTTAAATATTTGATTGTTAATTGATAGTGATCAATTAGTTGTCAATTTGTGTTTTTAATGTGGTCTAATTTAACTATTTTTAATTGATGGTTTTAGTTAATGTGGTCTAATTTAACTATTTTTAATTGATGGTTTTAGTTGCGAGACTTTTAGGAGCTAATTAAAGTTTGTACCATTTTGGGTGGCCATGATTGATGGCTTATATTTTGCGTCTTTTAAGAGGCTTCGTTGTGCCATTTATACGGTTTGTCTATTCCATAATTAATTTTTAGAATTTAATTATTCAGTTATGTTACTAATAATAAATATGTGTTAATTTGGTATTTTTATAATTTTAAAATTTATTAGCAAAATTATAAATACTTATGTGTATATGTATATTTATATATATGTATTTTATATATATATATATATATATATAGAGTCCTACTACAATAGAAACCAAATTAAAATAAAAACTAGAAACTAAATCATAATCTAACATTTCAAGCTAGTCTAATGACCAAACTTGGGGTACCCCAATATAAAAAGTGTTTCAAATTATTGGCTTTATTCAGCAAAAAAAAAAAAAACAGTTCACTGAAACCAGACCCAGTCCCCTGAGAAATCACTAAATTATATTACAGAAATCAGCCGTTTATATTACAAAAATCACTAAATTATACTATGGAAATCACTAAATTATACGTCATTGCCACGTCAGCAGTGAACAGTATTTTTTTTTTTCTGAATGGAGCCATTAATTTTAAACACTTTTTGTGAAGGTACCCCTGGTGGGGCCATTAGAATAAATGAAATATAATTTATTTAGTATTAGTTTCTAGTTTCTATTTAAGAGTTAGTTTCTATTTGATACTTTGCCTATATATATATATAGGCAAGTGCTCAAATACAAACCATTCTTAAAATGAGAAACTACAAACCAACACTAACTTAATTATATTTCATCTATTCTAAGTTTCCCGCCAAGGGTACCTTCACAAAAGATGCTTAAAATAATTGGCTCTATCCAACAACAAAAAAAAAACTTGTCGTGGAAATGCGAAGCATTTAAGACAGTAAACGGATGAGTTAGGTAGTCATGAGGACCGAAGGCTCTCGACACACCCGTCAATCGTCTATTGCCTTTACCATTGATTGCCATTCCTTACAACTTTAGAATGATAAAGGCGCGAAGCGCCGTACAAGAAGGTGCGAAGCACCGTTAACCAGTGAAATCCACTGCCACGTCATCACGTGAACAGTGATTTTTTTTTTTTGTTGGATAGAGCCAAGTATTTTAAACGTTTTTTGTATTGGGCTACCCCTAGTTTGGTCATTAGATTAGCTTGAAATATTAGATTATGCTTGGTTTGTAGGTTTGTATTTTAAGGAGGTTTGTATTGGAGTAGCCCCCTATATATATATACTAGTATGGTTGCCCGCTTCGCCGGGGTTTGATTCTTACTTATAACATCATGACAATCAACTTGTTACTTAGACTGATTTCCCGTTTACAAAAACTTGCCAAAACATGGGATCGTCATACATTGTTTTAGTTAAAAATACAAACATGAAAAGCATAAGTTTCGCTTTTGCTAGCTGATAAACTGAACGTGTCAAAAGGGTGATGTTGCTTGTTTACTCCTTGTTGTTCTTTGTGTTCATAGGTGATTCGAAATTCAGTTGTGACAATCCATCCAAGTGGTATGTAGAACTTGATGCCTGTTTGTGAAAGTAAAAATTAAAGGAGTTATGTGCATGAAATGTGCGTAGGTAGGAGGTGATGAATTAGGTTTGATATAGTAATCAGATTTTGACCTGACCTGTATGTTGTTGTGTCGACCGGAAAGCATGGTACAATTCCTCTTTATTAAATTGTGTAAAGCCGTCATCTCCCGCTCTTGCCTTACCTAAAGCCTGCAATACAAAAATAGATAGCTATTGTCCAGGCCAAGTCAATCTCAAATTTTGTCACAAAAATAGTTAGGAAAAAACTAAATTCTAAGCATTATAATCTGTATCTAATCCAGATAAATGGCAAGGTCGAGAAGTTTACATATTCATAAAACAAAATTTTACATATCAAATAACTAAAACTTACTGTATTAAATAAAGTCGGTATATGGTAAATCTATAAAATGATTGATTAAATAACTTTGCTTACTTGGTAAATCATCGCACATAACATATAGACTTATGTTAACTATCACACCTTGTGTGAATTCAAAAACCACAAAATCAAATTGCAATCCAAAATTACATCACACAAAGATGTATGGTAGAGGGGAAGTTAAAGATTTAATACCTTGATGAAATATAAAAATTTCATTGATCACCTCACGCGAAAGCCGTTCTTACTGATGTATGTATCTCTAGAATTTTGCTTCTTTGATTTTTTACCCACAAAGCTTTCATTACGTACAGTTGGTTTCTTGTGTACCCACAAAATATTAATATGTAATAAGCTAGCTAGATACTTGTGCTTGTAGGACTCTTAAATATACTCACTAATATTGACAAAGATTTTGAAAACAAAGGAGAATGAGTATTCATTGTCTTAGACAGACAAAGTTCTGTTTCAGCAATTTATATGTGTTGTACCTGATAAGAACATACATAGATTCAGTTACATATATTCAAAAAATTTACGGAAGTAAATAATAAAATAAATTTAAAATCAAATTAACTATTCAAAGATTAGCACGTTGATATAAAAAAAGTTCCAAACATTTCAAATCATATATGAATCCATCCAAAAACTTTTGAGGCAAACTTTTGTGGTTTAAAATTAGATCAGTTTTAGGGTTTTATCAGCATATGCAGAGAGGAAGATAGAAGAAAACTTTTGCGTTTGAAGTTGAATTTTTTTTCCAGAAATGGACTATATATGAATCCATCCAAAAAGTTTTGAATTGGCATCTCTAATGCTTCCCCTTTTCTGCAAGCCATCATCCGGTCACATACTTGAGGCCCTTCATGTAGATGCTGCATCTGGTGTATCACTTGATACGGAAAAGAATTCTATGTTATATGATAGGGATTGTGGGCCTATGGTTAACTATGCGGCCCACATGCTTAACCATAATGATGATCTTCGGGTTTTAGTACACTAAGTAGTTTTTATTCATCTACATTAGCAGCTAGACACTACAGGAGCAATACCTCTTCTAAGTTCATGTGTTCCATACTGGGTTTGTCCCGACACTACAGGAGCTAGACATGCAAAGACAGTAGACGGGACTAAGTGAGATGATCATGCAAATTTTATCAGCTGTGTTGAATACAAAGTGGCTTTCACATAGCATCTCTCAAACTCACTATAGCATCTAAAACTAAGATCCACCGTATATTAATACATTCTCAGAATTTATTGTGGAATGATTATTATGAAATTTAAAAATTATACATTAAAATATGTGATAATATAAATATTCGTTTTAAATAAATAATTGAGTTAGTTGTGCAACAAATATCAAATTTTTTAAGCTAAAAATTAATATTATCAACTAAGTTGATTATATCATAGGGGAATTTTACATAGCTAGCAACATTAAAATTAAGCCACAGAAATGAAAAATTTGCAATCATAATGGGAACAGTTGTAAATTTGCAACTTAGAAAAACCACAGAAATGAAAAATTAAGCCAAAATATTTAATCCTATCAAGGAGTGACCAGGCCACTGTACTTCCCATCCTATTCATTGAAGTTACTGAAAGTTAACTAAACATATACCAGTCACTAAATTTCTTCTCAAATAGTTGTTTCATTTTAATGAATATCACAGCTTGTTATTTTTATGGTTTCACTTCACTCTCTTATCTTTGGCATCTATACCTTGCTGGCTTGCTCTATGTTTGTTCTGCAGATTCTTGTCCTAAAGTTATCTATCATCAGTACAGAGGGACACACTGATAAATACTTATAGCCTGAAAAAACAACTAAAAACCAGTCAGAACGAAACGTGGCATGCCAATATTTGTCACTAAAACTGAAGACTCAAGGTAAGCATAAAAACTTAATTGGGTAGCATCACAGATTGTGTTAAAACTTATAAAGTGATCATTGATATTTTCTACACCATGTTTGCGCATCATTGTCCTCTCCGCTAATTTCCCTGGTAGCATGAAAATAAGTTGGACATTACAAAGCTGTAATGTAGACAAATAACCCCGACCAGGATAGGGAGAAAGAGATGCGTGGAAAATGGACATACCGATCTCCTTTGTTTCTCCCTTCAGCATCGTAGTTTGGTTTGCAATTCCAACTTTCACCAAGTCAGTGTCGGGATCGAAACCCTTAGAAACTGCATATCATCAAACAGTTCCTGTGCAAAGTTCAAACCACAATCAAAATAAAATATCATCTCAACAAACGAAGCGCTAGGGGTTTGCATTTGGGAACTTTTGGGAGATTAATGGAACAGTCTTCTTCCTCCGCATGTTGCTCAAGTATCCCCGGAGGGAAAATTGAGATTACACTTTGTCAGTAATATTAGAATGAAGATTCTGTATGAAGTTCAAATATACGTTGTCCATCTTTCTATACTATCTCATGTTTTCCCTGTAATGAATATGTTTATGTTTCTATTCTCGATAACATAGATTTTGAAGCTCATTGTCATAGAAAGCTTCATATTACATCGGTGACTCAGCAATCTAATCTTATTTATAGTTTAGTACTCTGCTAAGAAATAAAAATGCATCTGCAGTTTTGCAAAGTGGCAGTAGCGCTTAGCTACGATTCAGAATACAGTCTACACCTCCACTAAAGAATTCTGTAGCAATGTTTTCAGCGAATGTAATAGTCATATATATGCACATTAAAGGTTAAATTAAGAGAAGCTGAACAAATAAAGTATCTTAATTATAATTTTACACATAATAATCATATATATGCACATTATTGTTTACGTGTTGATAACATATTCTTTGTCAACATGTAAACATAAAATCTTGTTGTCAAGAAGAAGTCATATCTTAGGGGTCATTTGTTTTCCTCTTAATCCTTCTTAATCTCTCTTAATGAATCAATCTTACTGCTTAAGATTATTTGGATATCCTTTTTTCCTTCTTAATGATTAAAAAAGTTCTTAACGATTCATACAAAAACATCTAGCTTAAGCGCTAAGATGATCATTCTTTTGTTATGGTTTCTACTTTCTAGGTCCCCAGTTAGCTCAATATTCAAGAATCATGCGCACAAACAAAAAATAATAGCAAGAATGCGGAAAAAAAAAATCCAGTAGAAAACAATCCTATATTTTCCTAGAACATTTCATAAAAAAAATAAAATAATTTATGATATTATTTATTATATAGTTACATCGTACATACAATTTTTATAATATTACTAAATTAAACATTATTTGTTTTATTCATAACATATTATTATATTTAAATAAGAAGTCATTTAAATAGAGAATTAAAAATATTTGTTAAAATAACATGTTTCACTGATAACGCAAAAAAAAAAAAAATTTGACATCATTAAGATATTTTGGTAATTTTTTTTTACCAAATGATATTATTTATTCAGAATTTAGATTATTAATCTTTCAGAATTTTAATCATTCAAAAATATATTATTCAGATTTGCCAAATGAGCCCTTACTCTCCTAAAGAATCATAAAAATGAATAGCTCAAAGTCAAATTACCTCCCATTTGCTATGTTCCAGAGATCTTTTAGGCCCGAGTCTCTTAACTGCAATGGTTGTTCCAACATCATACCTAGACGGAGTGTAGATCTTCCTCTGAACCCAACCTTTGTAAACTCTTCCGTACCCTCTCCGACCCAACAACACACTGGTTTCAAAGGATAAAATTAGTTAATTGCAATTACTGAGAAAGCAACATCCCAAATCTATGTATAACTTCTACTTTTATGTGATCATGTAATTGCATACAAATTTCTGAAAAAAAACACTAATTCTGATCACTAAAGAAAACAAAGTCCAATGGGCTACATGACTACATCCATCAACCTAACTTTATCAAGTTCTTGACTCTTCAATTTAAAATTCTTAGATCTTTAATCAAAATCTGACATTAAACGTAAAATGTCGAAGCAATAAACAACATATAAAATGTTGGAGGTTTAAACATTATGAAAACATTCAAAAGTCGCTTAGATATTTAATCAAACACTAATGCTGGAAGGATATATACATTTATTCAAGCTCATAATCAAACTATTATATGTATTAATCATTGGATAAAAAGATTAATATATAAAACAGAGCAAGAAAATTACCTAAAATTGACAATTTTATCGATTTGTTCTCCTTGACATATCATCAAACAGTTCCTGTGCAAAGTTCAAACCACAATCAAAATATGAACAAAGTATTAAAAATGTAGAATTGCATAATATCAAACCAATTGAAAGAATGTATTACAAAAATAAAAACATAAACATGCTAAAAGAGATCGTAGAGAGAAAAAGGAAGAATAGAAGAGATTGAGAAACGAAATAAGTATGGAGTAACTTATGTATAAAGTTCAATTTAATTTTCAAATTTCAAATTTGAATTAGCAAAGGTCTAAGGTCATTAGATTAGCTTGAAATATTAGATTATGCTTGGTTTGTAGGTTTGTATTTTAAGGAGGTTTGTATTGGAGTAGCCCCCTATATATATATATATATATATATATATAGGCTAGCGTTCAAATATAAACCAAACTTAGAATAGAAACTAGAAACCTACACTAATTAAATTATATTTCATTTATTTTAATAGCCCCGCTAGGGGCACCTTCACAAAAAACTTATAAAATTCTTGGCTCTATTCAACAAAAATATTTAAAAAAAGTTTATTTTTTTTATTTTTTTGTTGAATAGAGCCAATAATTTTAAACGTTTTTTGTATTGGGGTACCCCTAATTTGGTCATTAGATTAGCTTGAAATATTTAATTTAGGTTTAGTTTCTAGTTTCTGTTCTAAGTTAGTTTCTATTAGAACAAGACCCTATATATATATATAGTCTTAAATAATAATTTTCATATTATTAATAAATTATCGATTATCTTTTGAGTTGTCTAACCTTGTAGGTGTTTGGTCTAACCAAAGGTATTCCCTTTGGTTGGGACGTTAGTATAGTGTTGAGTTACTTTCGGAGCTTTTATTAAAGTTTGTGTCGAACGAATATTGAAAATTGTTTGTTTTTAAATTTCAGGAAAGAGTTTGCTTTAGTCAGGTGGAGAATGGACAGAAAACCAGTTTCTTAGAAGCAAAGCTGTAGGCAAATGATAGTTTGAGTTTGTGTTTCGATGATCTTGGGTTTCATGGAGGGCACTCTTTTCCCACTTGAGTTTTTTTCCCAAAGGGTTTTCCTCTTGTGGGTTTTTAACGAGGCCCTTTTTGTTCCCTTTGTGTCCCTATTGATTGGGTCGAAGAGCAGAAATGCAAATTTTCATAGTGGGCTGGTGACAAATTATGAAAAAGTTGGGATTTTGGTGACTTGAATTTTAAGACTTTTGAAGATCGGCCAAGATACATTTTTTTGGAGTGTTGGACTTGTAATTATTATTTTTCCCTTTTTCGTCTAATTGTTCGTTTTTGTGTACAGTTTTTACCAATTGGGTGGTCTCTTCTCAAACATTAAAGTTCTATTGCCTAAGCGTCCAGTGACAACATGCGTGTCTTCTGGTTAGATGATAAACTTTCTTGAATGAAAAGAACACCTTACGAATATTGTATTCGCAACCCTTTTTACAAAGCGTGGCACAGAAAGCGTTTTGTTAGATAGAAATTTTGGGTCTTTTGCAACTGAGCTGAACTGGTGTTGCGTTAGATATAATTTAGTGTTGCGTATTACCCATAGTGTTTCACATCATGCAACACTAACTGCTAGTGTTGTGTTAGATACTTTTTTATTTTAATAAATGGTGACGTGGCAGAAGTGGGACCCACATGTGCTGACGTGGCATTTGCTGACGTGGCAATTGTGGGACCCACATTTGCTAACGTGGTAGAAGTGGGGCCCACCTTTGCTGACGTGGCATTTGCTGACGTGGCAGAAGCGTTGCATTAGATACCAGTAGTGTTGCATTTGCTGTTTGAAGTGTTGCATTAAATATATTTATATTTTTTTTAAAAAATATGACGTGGCAGATGTGGGACCCACCACTGCTGACGTGGCAGTGTAGGACCCACAAGGGTGACGTGGCAGGAGGCCCATCATGTAGACGTGGCAATTGTGGGACCCCCAATTGCTGACATGGCAGAAGTGGGGCCCACCTTTGCTGACGTGGCAGAAGCGTTGCATTAGATACCAGTAGTGTTGCATTTGCTGTTTGAAGTGTTGCATTAGATATATTTATATTTTTTTTTAAAAAATGACGTGGCAGATGTGGGACCCACCACTGCTGACGTGGCAGTGTGGGACCCACAAGGGTCACGTGGCAGGAGGCCCATCATGCTGACGTGGCAATTGTGGGACCCACAATTGCTGACGTTGCAGAAGTGGGACCCACTAATCCTGACGTGGCATTTGCTGACGTGGCAGAAGCGTTGCATTAGGTATCAGTAGTGTTGCATTTGTTGTTTGAAGTGTTGCATTAGATATTTATTTTCTTTTATTAACTAGTCTTGTCCCGAATGATGAATCTATTTTTTTAAATTATTTGTTCGACGTTCCAATCGCACGGATGTCAAGATATAACGATTTTAGTGACGCGGGAATTTTTCAAAAAAATTCCTACATGTGCTTGGTTTGGTTTTATAACGGTCAAACCGGTCAAAGTGGACTTTCCTTTTAACTAGTCTTATTCCGAATGATGAATCTATTCTTTTAAATTATTTTTTCGACGTTCCAATCGCACGGATGTCAAGATCTAACGATTTTAGTGACGCGGGATTTTTTCAAAAAAATTCCTACATGTACTTGGTTTGGTTTTATAACGGTTAAACCGGTCAAAGTGGACTTTCCTTTTAACTAGTCTTGTCCCGAATGATGAATCTATTTTTTTTAAATTATTTTTTCGACATTCCTATCGCACGGATGTCAAGATATAACGATTTTAGTGACGCGGTAATTTTTCAAAAAAATTCCTACATGTACTTGGTTTGGTTTTATAATGGTCAAACCGGTCAAAGTGGACTTTCCTTTTAACTAGTCTTGTCCCGAATGATGAATCTATTTTTTTAAATTATTTTTTCGACGTTCCAATCGCACGGATGTCAAGATATAACGATTTTAGTGACGCGGGAATTTTTCAAAAAAATTCCTAAATGTACTTGGTTTGGTTTTATAACGGTCAAAGTGGACTTTCCTTTTAACTAGTCTTGTCCCGAATGATGAATCTATTTTTTAAAATTATTTTTTCGACGTTCCAATCGCACGGATGTCAAGATATAACGATTTTAGTGACGCGGGAATTTTTCAAAAAAATTCCTACATGTACTTGGTTTGGTTTTATAACGGTCAAACCGATCAAAGTGGACTTTCCTTTTAACTAGTCTTGTCCCGAATGATGAATCTATATTTCTAAATTATTTTTTCGACATTCCAATCGCACGGATGTCAAGATATAACGATTTTAGTGACGCGGGAATTTTTCAAAAAAATTCCTACATGTACTTGGTTTGGTTTTATAACGGTCAAACCGGTCAAAGTGGACTTTCCTTTTAACTAGTCTTGTCCCGAATGATGAATCTATATTTTTAATTTTTTTTTTTCGACGTTCCAATCGCACGGATGTCAAGATATAACGATTTTAGTGACGCGGGAATTTTTCAAAAAAATTCCTACATGTACTTGGTTTGGTTTTATAACGGTCAAACCGGTCAAAGTGGACTTTTCTTTTAACTAGTCTTGTCCCGAATGATGAATCTATTTTTTTAAATTATTTTTTCGACGTTCCAATCGCACGGATGTCAAGATATAACGATTTTACTGACGCGGTAATTTTTCAAAAAAATTCCTACATGTACTTGGTTTGGTTTTATAACGGTCAAACCGATCAAAGTGGACTTTCCTTTTAACTAGTCTTGTCCCGAATGATGAATCTATTTTTTAAATGTTCCAATCGCATGGATGTCAAGATATAACGATTTTACTGACGCGGTAATTTTTCAAAAAAATTCCTACATGTACTTGGTTTGGTTTTATAACGGTCAAACCGATCAAAGTGAACTTTCCTTTTAACTAGTCTTGTCCCGAATGATGAATCTATTTTTTTAAATTATTTTTTCGACGTTCCAATCGCACGGATGTTAAGATATAACGATTTTAGTGACGCGGTAATTTTTCAAAAAAATTTCTACATGTACTTGGTTTGGTTTTATAACGGTCAAACTGGTCAAAGTGGACTTTCTTTTTAACTAGTCTTGTCCCGAATGATGAATCTATTTTTTTAAATTATTTTTTCGACGTTACAATTGCACGGATGTCAAGATATAACGATTTTAGTGATGTGGTAATTTTTTAAAAAAATTCCTACATGTATTTGGTTTGGTTTTATAACGGTCAAACCGGTCAAAGTGGACTTTCCTTTTAACTAGTCTTGTCCCGAATGATGAATCTATTTTTTCGACGTTCCAAATATACGGATGTCAAGATCTAACGATTTTAGTGATGTGGTAATTTTTTAAAAAATTTGCTAGATGTATTTGTTTGGTTTTATAACGGTCAAATCGGTCAAAGTAGACTTTCTTTTTAACTAGTCTTGTCCCGAATGATGAATCTATTTTTTAAAATTATTTTTTCGACGTTCCAAACGTACGGATATCAAGATCTAACGATTTTACATTTTAGTAATGTGGTAATTTTTATAAAAAATCCTAGATTTACCTAACGATTTTAGTGATGTGATAATTTTATGACAAAAAAATCACATTTCAAGATTTTTTTTACAATTTAAAGATATTTAATTTGAAAATTAAATTTATATATTTTAAAACAAAATAATAATTAATATAGCATAGCACTCACGGTGATACCTGAAAATTTTGGACGGCTTATTTTCCCCCCTTCACGAAATAATTCACATATAGATTCCCCTAGAACACACTCTCACTACCTACTCCTCTCTCTCTCTCTCTCTCTCTAATCTATATGAACATTCAAACTCTGCACAAAATTGAATCAAATACTCTCCAAACCTAAATTACATAATCCGATTGGTAATTAAATACTCATTTCTAGCATTTGATTATCTACTGTCAACTCAGTTGTACTTTTTCTTTTAATTTTGCAAGTAAAAGAATTTGGGGCATTCATTCTAGGACTTTCAATGGAGGGCCTTCAGTTAGGTAATTGATTTCTAAATCATTTATCTTTCAATTTAGAGCTTTTATTAGTGTTATGTACTCAACTGATTAGGGGCTTAAATTAGGGTTCTGTATTTAAATGTTTGCGTTTTGGTTTTAGTTGTATTCAAATTAGGACTCAAATTGGTTCTGTATTTGCTTTTGGTTTTGGTTCTGTATTATTATTTTGTTTTGGTTTTGGTTGTGTTATGATGAAAACACCGCGGACATATAGCTTGATGTTGTTCTGCTTCTTTGTGTCAAAGAGATCAAAGGGTGCCCTCTTGGGAACAATATAACAGCCTTGAATTCAAGCTGGCCTTCAACACAGAAGTGCTTCACATTCAAATGCTCCTCCCAGTCATTTGTAAGTAGGAATCACATTTATCCCCAAATTTGATAATGTGAGCAGCCCAAGTAAATTACACAGCAATTACATAGCAGTGCATCTCACAGGTGGATTTTCTATAACCCTGTAGTTGTATATTTCATTTTTTTTCTTCATTATCTTGATTTTTTCAAGTATTTCTGTGCAAATTTTAGATTGTATGTTGTGTCTCTAATCTTTATTTATGAAGAGACAATTGTTTTACTTATATTAGACTATTAATAACGTAACTCAAATACAATATATAAGCTGAATCTTTTGCACTATCCTATTCCTTTGCGTGGAATTGAAGACTTGCATCTTCTTGTTAGTATTAGAAATTATTGAGGGTCTGTGCATACTCAATATGTGAAACATTCATATAGTGTTAGAAGTGCAGATACTCTTTTTTGTTTAATATATTAGGATACAGAAAATTTTGCTTTACTTAATTAATATTTTGCCCTAATAAAAACATGCTCTTCTTTTATTTCTACGTACTTACCAACTTTTTAATCTTGTAGGTTCATTACAGTGGAGGGGATATTGCTCAGGATTCTTCATGGAACCCTTCACATGTTGGTGATAGTTCAGGAAAGTAAACCGAGGGAAATAACAACTCTGTGGCTTCCCCCAGAGCTTCCAGAGCCTGCACTTGGTATAAATTTTGACAGAGATGGTATGCAAGAAAAGGATTGGTTATCTTTGGTTGTTGTTCACAGTGATGCATGGTTGCTTGCTGTTGCATTCTACTTTGGTGCTAGATTTGGATTTGATAAAGCTGATAGGTATAGTTTTCTTTTTGCTATCCCTGATGTTTATTGGTGTACATGTGTACAAACCTTCTGACTTAAATAAGCAAGTTGCATACCAGGAACAAAAAAGTTTGACAAAAATGCTCCCTAATTAATGTCTCCTCTAAAATATAGCTTAAAAATTTGTGGAAATAGGATGAAAGAATACCTGACTTTCTATTCTGTTATCTTGTTTTTCTCAAAAATTGGATGGATGGACGATTAACTAAGTTACATTTTTTTAGCATCTATTACCATGTATTAATGTTACCTTACATGTCTCCATTCGTAGGTGGGGGAATATTGAATTCCCATTGCCCTTCGGAAGAGTTATGAGTTCTACCGAGAGCTTTATTCATGGGCTAGATGAAAATGTATTATAGGTTCTCTCAACCTTTGTTACCAGCAGTGCTTAATATTGTTTTAAGGAAAGTCTTCTTTCTCTTACTCGGAAAATATTCAATCTCAAGCTTTCTGATGATGCATTTAACAATAAAAGTAACCGGAACAGAGATGTAACAGATGTTAACATAAACTGGACTTGTACATCTTAATACACGAGTATATGCTAATCTTTGTTTGCTTGTTTACTTACTCTGACATGTGCTTACTTTTAATGAAAATGATTGAGCAGAAAAGAGTAGCTACATACACAAAAATGAAAAGGATCAGGACTGATCAAGGTATTGTATTGTTTTCTGTACATTAATCTTACTCTCAGCACTTGTATTATAATTCTAATTGAACACACGAAGCTTGTTTATTAAATGTTGACATCTGTGCACTTGTGAAACTCTGTGGACTTGTTACATTCGCTTGTAATTATAGTTAAATTCTAAATCTGTTAAAATGTTGATGTAAATACTTAATGTTGCAAACCGTTTACTCATGATAATCTGCCTAAAGCTACCTGTACATTTAGAACTATATTGTTAAACTTCTCTCTTTGCAGGTGACTAGCGAGAATAATGAGCTTCAAGTTGGGAATTTTGCTATGCAAGATCAAATCGTGAAACTGCAGAAGGAGCTAAAAGAGAGGATACAGAGATAATATCATAGAAGTACATGTACATTGTGAACTTAGAATTAGTGCATGTGCTTGGTTTAGTACATGTAAAATTGTTAAGTAGTTTTGTTGGTTGCATTATTTAGGACTTTTGAAGTTGTTGGCTTGGTTTCTACATGATGGTTTTATGTATAAACAAAGCAACCATTTCAATTTTTTTGTAAAAAAGTGTTGCATTTGACTCTATTCAATGTTGCATTAGCATAGTTTTAATGTTGCAATAATAAAGAATGGTGTTGCATTTGAAAAGAATGGTGTTGCTTAAAAAAAAATTTAGTGTTGCATTAGACTCAAATAGCGTTGCGTTAGATAGTGGACCCCACTGCTGACGTGGCATGTGGGCCTTACTGCTGACGTGGCATGTGGGCCCCAGTGTTGACGTGGCACCTTGGTGGGCCCCACTGATGACGTGGCATGCCCCCCCCCCCCCCCCATTTGTGACGTGGCACTTGTGGGCCCCACTAATGACATGTCAGCATGCTGACGTGGCACCTTGCTTACATGTCATCATGCTGATGTGGCACCTTGCTTCCATGTCAGCATGCTGACATGGCTGAAACATCTTATGCAACCCCATGAAGTGTTGCGTTTGCATGTTTTTGGTGTTGCATAAGGCCTCTTATGCAATGCTTTTCGAAGTGTTGCAATAACTTGGAAAAGCGTTGCGTTAGGGGTCTTACGCAACGCCAGTATTGGTAACGCCTCTCTACGCAACGCTTTTCAGGCCTTACGCAACTGTATTTGGGGGTTGCGTATGTGCGTTTATGGCGTAGTGTCGTTGCAATCCATCTATGGAATATATTCCTCTTCCTCTTCGACAAAAAAAAAATTTAGGACGGAAGTAGTAGTTGATTAGTTAATTAATTCACTTTAAGTATGCTAGAGGTGTAATCTTTATTCTCTACTCTACATGCAACATGCATTCAGAACTTCAAATATACATAAACTTGATCAGTGAAAACCTAATCATGCATAGCCTTGTTTCTCCAGTACCCAAATAAACCCATGACATAGAGCACATCCTGAGAACCAAAGCTGCCAAACATCCTTTCAACAATGAAACAACAATCATTTGTCATCAATAGGATGTTCATGTTCATGTGTGCACTGTGTGCTCAAGCTTTGCGATTCTGGGGGCAGGCCAGTTCTGCAGAACACAGCCACCTGATAACCAAGCGCAACTTGATACCCCTGATTAGCAACGTGCACCAAGTGCAGAATAGAGAATTTCTGTTAGCCTTGAAATACCATCTGCACAACATCCTGGTGGTTTACGAAACCAACAACAATGTTCAACAGCAATAAATTCTGCTCGGTGCAGATCATTTCCTGCAACAAAACTAGCAGGAAGACATGGTACACCACAGCATTTAAACAACAACATACTTGGTGCTCCCATATAGTAATCTGTCTAGTAATGGCCAATAGACCAGCTGGGTAGCATTGCACAAACCGAAATTCTCAAAGCACAATTTGCTACACAAAAAACATTTCTTCTTTTAATTCAGGGCGGAAACTTCACGAGCAGATATGATGTTAAGAAACAACAACCAGCACTTAGGTGCCATACATATCTATACAAATCAAAGAGATCCACACGTTTACTTAAGGCGACGTATAATTAATATAACAATCAAAATGATTGTTATAAAATTAGTATGTTTATCAGAGACCAATCAAGACATTATAGAATGAGAAATCAGAGAAATGCAACAAGAAATTTTTAAGTGTCATTCGCGAGAGAGAACGTGTTTGAATTTGATGGACTTGTGGATTGTAATGGAAGCATTATGTAACATAACTTTACCTATATTTATATTTTTTCTTATCTTTTTTACTTGCAATCTTCCTAGATCTCATCATCTAAAAAGAGCATGAACTCTCAATTTCATTTTCATTCTCCTACTCATCATCGTAAACTTAATTTTGCTATTTTATCTCAAGTTTCACTTTTTTAATCTATGGCTGATTAAAAAATAAAAACTTGTCATTTTGTATATATTTTTAGCTAGGTGAATACATGCAATTTGGTTAATGCCTCCACATACAAACTTTTACTTAAAAACAGGACTGCAAGGCAGTCTTGCCAAATGCCAATCTAAATTTACATCATTGGAATTTTTCCTTTCTGAATTTGTAAAATGGGTGTTTTGTTCAACAATGTAGCATATCTTGTCCCACAACGAAAGTATGTTCAATCCACAAAACTTTTCCTAGAAAATTATAATTAATATCTTTGATATTTTTGTTCTCTTTTTTTCTTCAGATCAGTTATAATCTGCAGTCAGTTGTGCTTAGCTTCGTCTTCTTGTAGTATTAAAGTTATTCCAGTTGCATAAGTTGCATCTCTATGTCGAGAATTCATAGCTTTCTTGAAATTGCGTACATTTCAGTTCTTAAATTGCCTCCATCTTGGAGTTTTGTGTCTATTAAGTTGATTACAAAGAATCATGTACCTATAAGAATAGTAGCAGTATAATTGATAGCTTAGATTGAGCAAAATCATACCGTACCACACATAATTATCATAATTATAATGAGAAATTAACAAAATAACTGTTGTACATCCGGATATAAAGTTGCCGAGCTTTCTTCCACACTCCTTATCAGTTCTTAGGCGTTGCAACCTCCTCAACTAGACAAACACAAGGAAAAAACATTTCCTGCAGTTTGATAAAATTTGCTTAAATCAACTATAAAAATTTAACAAAAAATATAATCATTTTTTAGAATTATGGGTAACAAATAGACCTAAACAGACATATTTGAGAAAATGATTTAAAAAAGTCTAATAGAATTTTATTACATGAGAGAGCCTAACATACTATCAAAACAAATTAACTAACCTAATAAAAACATATTCCTTATTTGTTTAATCATTGAAAAATGATTCCAAAGATGCACAATTTTTTGATGCTGGAGCAGTCTTGGCAATCCAAATCCTTATCAAAAAAATTCTGCCACACAAAATGTGTACAACAACATGGCATTTCTCTATTGGCTATGAAATAGTGTTCGTATTGTCCATAAAAGATCTCCTAAGAAGTTTCGACGAATTCGTTTGAATATTTTTGTTCTGCTCTTGGTTTTCTTCAGATTAATTATGATCTGTGTTATGGCCAAATCTTGGCATAAGCCCTAAGCAGGTCTAATGGGCTTAAATAGAGGTCCACAACTCATAATGGGACTAGAGATGAAGATTGGGTCCCTAAAACCCACCACCAGGAGTCAGTCCAATATACAATCAAGCACAATGTGAAAGTTTGCGACCCCAAGCTGCGGGTCGAGTTCGCCAACAAAGTCCCTAGTATGGGATAGCATCTATCATGCATGTCTCTCTACAAGGTCCAGCGTGGCCTAGAGGTCCAGCGTGCCCTAGAATACTCTCTCTGCAAGGTCCAGCGAGGCCTAGAGCATATTTATTATGAAGGCCTAGCTTACGGTCAGGCCCAGCGAGGTCGCGTGAGTATAATTATCTCCGTATAGCGTGGACCACCTCGCATGACTAGCCCAGCGAGGCCATGCAGCTTCTCCATTCGCCTCGTCAGCGAGGCCAGTTGATTTAAGCATCATGATAGCCCGGCCTCAAGGTCGCATTTTATAACTCCCGTCAAGGGATCGCTTCGCTACGACTTCCCTCATTGGGATCGCTTCGTATTATCATCACATCCACATACTACACGAGATCGCTATCTCATTCTCTGCTGGAAGGCTCATGACGCAGCCCCTCGAGGTCGCATGAGTATCAATACACTTGGGTCCGCTTCGCATGACTCAACCCCTCGAGATTGCATGCTACACCCTGGTTACTTCTCTATTAGCCTCGTCTAAGAGGTCCCAACTCTAGCCATGCGAGACCATTTGCTTCCTTCTTTGGACCATGGATCATGGATAGAATAAATGGGTAAAATATATCAGCCCAAGAAGACGTCTAGTGGATTCGGGCCTAGTCAAGCCCATATAAGAACCCTAGCCCGTCTTAGTAACTTCTTCTCCAAGAGAACTATGTATGGCTTGATCCCTATAAATAGGGTACGTAGGCATCTTGTAAAGGATGATTGAAAGTTTACCCCTGAAAACACCATACAAGATCAGCCACAAACGATCTCCAATCTCCTTCCGTGTTCTTCGTGTTTTTAGCGAAATATCCATATTTTGCTCTGTGATTCCAGCAAACCTCCAAAATATTGTTATACAATATTCTCCCAATAACATTTGGCGCTAGAAGGAGGGGAAGTCATCGTATTGGGAGAAAGATGACTAACTCAAACAAGGAGATGAACGGAGGGCACAACAACGGGGAGAACCCGGGGTCACACAAGATACCCAAAGGCGATCCCCCAGAAGCGAGGACGAGGATGGGTCCGAGAAGGTGTCAGTAGTACAAGAAAAGATGACTAGAGTGAAGAAGCGGCATAGCTCGAGGGGCGCGAAGAGGAATGCCAGGAAGAGGCCCAAGTCTTATCAGGAGGAGAGCAGTAAGGGTCCCACCAAGAAACTCTTGGATGAATTTGATGATGTTACGGATCAAACAAACCCTTACTTCTATGAAGATCTCGAGTGGGAGGAGGATATAGAGGCTACTAAGACAAAGGAGGGGTTTCAACATGAAACCGCCTCATCCAAGAGGAGGTCAGTTAGTGTCTTTGATCATCTTGGAAAGAAGTTAGCAGAGCATGATCTCCGCCTCAAGCTCGGAAAACTTATAGTTGACAAGAAGTATAAGCGATCCCAGGCTTGGAGCCAAGGTTTGGAACCCCCCTGACCTTATCGAGAGCGTGAGCAGTCCCAAAAATACAAACCTAGCCCCCTGAATCGCAAGGAGGATCGAGAGGAATCTAGAGCTCCCAAGAAGACCCAATCCCACCATGACGACACGGGAAAGGGAAAGGAAAAAGTTGAAGATAAGAAGACCAAGGTTGGAGACTACAAGCTAGAGGAACTGAAGAAGGCCTTGGATAAGAAGAATGCATATAAGGGGATCCTTAACCCCATAGGTCCGGCCTCGCCTTTCACTCAAGAGATCATGACCACTCCGCTTCCCACTATATTCCGGAGTAGTAACCCAGACATGACTTATAATAGGGACACTGACCCTGCAGAGTTTATTATTCGATTCAACAATGATAAGGATGTGTACCAGGTCTCGCTATTGGCTAGGTGCAAGTTGTTCGCGGCCTCGTTGAGGGGTAGTGCCCAGCAGTGGTTCTCTAAGCTAAGGGTTCACATCACTATAGACTCCTGGGAGCAGTTCGTGGACATTTTTATTAAGCAATTTCAGTCCTCCATGCTCTATGCACCTCATGTATCCACCCTGACGAACATAAAGCAGAAGAAGGGTGAGACCCTACAGGACTACTTCAAGAGGTTTAACGCCGAGGACCCTATGGTGCGAGGAGCAAATGACGAGGCCATTAAAAAATTTCTTATTGCTGGGTTGAGAGAGGGCACCATGTTCTGGAAGACGTTGCAGGCACAAACACCTGGCACTCTCTTTGAGTTCTACAAGGAGGCTGAACCTTACAAATGGATTGGAAAGTCGATGGAGGATCTCAAGAAGAATAATGAGACTAGCAATAGTGGAAGTAAGAGCAAGGGAGTGAAGAGGAAGGACTCTCGGAGCCCTAGGCGAAGATAGGATCGTAGTGAGAACCCAAAGAGGAGGGGTCGCGATCCGCCAAGGAGGTCACCATCGCGAGCTCAAAGTGGATGGAATGAGGGTCAGTCCACACCTTTAGTGACCCCCATTGATCATATCTATGCAGTTAATGCTGACTAGGGGATGTTTGAGAAGCCCTCACCTATGAATAGTCGGGCAACCAGGGATACTCGTAAATATTGTGTCTTTAACGAACAGAAAGGGCATGATACAACAAATTATAGGCAGCTCAAGGAGCAAATTGAAGAGCTAATGCGCAATGGCCCCAGCTAACTGAATGGGTAGTTCGTGAGGTGAAGAAGCATGGCACTAAGCCAGGTCTTGGTTTCAATAATGTCCCACCGTTTGGGCAAAAAGAAAAGTCCCACAAAGAAAGAGAGGAGCGAGCTGGGAGTATTCATGTCATTATGCGGGGCCCATATTGGATGAGATAACAACAAGGCCAAAGAGAGTTATGCTCGTGAGGCCAAGAAGCGGTCCCTCACCAATGTACATTACCTTCAAGAGAGACCCCAAAGCTTTCAAAGGGGAGGGTAAAAATATCATGTTCATCAAGGAGGATGCGAAGTGGGTTCATTATCCCTACTCTGAATCTCTGGTTGTTCGGGTTCGCATAGGATCTCAAAATATCTACAGGGTCCTCGTGGATAATGGGAGCGCAGTCAATGTCCTTACATATGAAGTCTAGAGGAAGATGGGATTTATGGACAAGGTGACACCTAGCTTTGCGAGGTTGCAAACCCGTTATCTTGCAATGTGAGGCCTCTTGGCCCCATTGACGATAATGGATCAGTCCATAAATCTACACAACGTGGAGCTGTCTCTATGCATGCATTAAAGTCAGTCTATAAGCAAAGGAGAGCATGTGAAGACTCAACGAGACCCCTATATGGTGTGGCTATCGAGATCAATGAGACGCCTCTACATGAGATGCTTCTTGGTGAAATACCTCTACGTCGAGGAGAGGGGGGACGCCCCCGATCCTTGGGGAGAGGAGGGACGCCCCCGATCCTTGGCGACAATTAGAAGGTCTTTGACTACCTCAATACAGCAGGAAGAGCAAGTGACTACTACCCATCATGGTCCAACAAGGTCCATGGTAGGGCCTGATCATCTATCAAACAAGCCCCCTGCTTGGTATGGACTTCGTTAATATCATCATAAATTGTCCCAATTTAAAGGGAAACTCATAGCGGGATCACATCAAAATTCTCTGCATTACAAATGGTGTCAACTCCAAATAATACAAGAAGGTTGCTGAAACATGTTGATTCCTCATCACATCTACAATTATAATAAGGACTGGGGGGTAGTGGCATTACATAAACACCACTTCTAGCAGGACATTTGAAAAATTGCAAGACAAGGCCAGCACCTAGCGTTGCGAGCCTACACCTAGCATTGCGAGGTAGCACCTAGCGTTGCGAGGCCGTACCTAGCGGTGCGAGGCCGTACCTAGCGACGTGAGGTTGCAAACTCGACACCTTGCGATGCGAGGCCTCTCGGCCCCATAGGCGCAATCAGGATCATTTGAAGACACCTTGCAGATATGAGGCCTATGGTACTTTGCAATATCATAAACATAAAATAAATGAGCATTAATAAAACAAGCCAATCCAGGTTCAAGGAGCATCCAAATAAGTAAAAGGAATTTAGTCTACAAGCGCGAGGCAAATAAAGGGAGTGCCCGCATCTCCACTGAGTCTAGCAGATAAAGTTTAAAAGCAATAGAAAGGAAGTCATGGATCCATTTGCCGCTTCCTCATTCATCTCCATCTTGAGGTTATCAGCAAACTTCCCAGTCTCTTCGCCCATTCGGTACCAATCAAAGTCGTCAACCTTCTCGAGGAACTTTTTCATGAAGTCAACAGATCCTTTATTCTCAGCCTCCTCGGTGATAGTGGGAAGAGCATTAGCAGCATCTTTAGCTTCCTTCTCTAACTCAGCGATGCGGTCTCTAAGCTCCTTGATTTGGGAGTTTGACTGCTCCCTCTCAACAACATGATCCAGCTTAAACTTCTTTCTAGCTGACTGCTCCGCGTGAAGCTCTCTCTTAAGCTTCCCAGTAGTGCCTTCAAATTCTTTTCTCCAATTATTTTTTGCATCCTCGGCATCAGCCTGAGCCTGTGCAAGTATGGATTTGAGATTCACAATCTCTTCACTCATCTTACTATTGGAAGAAGCCAAACCTCGAACCTCCTTGTGGTGACGCAATTGATGGAAGAAAAGCTCAGCTATAGCTTTAGTCTTGGAAGCATTGGACTCCTCCAGAGATTGTAGGGACCAGGAATACATATCAATCTCAGAAACATAGGCATGTGCCAATTTGCCATATGTCTGGCGGACCAGTCCAGGAGAAGGATGAAAAGGATGAAGAGACTCATGTCGTCCTTGTTCTTCTTTAGTGGTGGTTCTTCATGAAGACTCGTTATCTCAGTTATTTTTTTCCTGCTAGGATGGAGGGAAGAAGATGAATGTCGAAGAGGCATTGTGAGAGTGGTCTGCTTAGGAGGAGGCATGACAACATCAGACTTGGTAGCTGAACCCCCAACAAGGGAGGAATGGTGAGTCAGATCTCCAGAAGGATTAAGAGAGGTACTCGCAGCTTTGTCCTTCTTCATGAAAAGGATCACAGAATATTTCTTGGAAGCCATGCCTGTAAGTATATAGAAGAAAATACCTCAATACAAGGCAAAATGGAAACCAAAACATACACAATTAATATTCAAGCTGGTGCGAATTGGTTTGCGAGGAGAATTAAATTTACGAAGCAAGCAGACAGCTTGCATGGTAGAAAAATAAAGCGTAGCGAGGTGGCTAGTACGAGGAGACATGGGCTCGTATTAAATTAAAATTTTGAAAGTTGTCAAGCGAGGAGGCTTCCCGATAAATCAAATAATTATTTTGATTTTATTTTTGAAGAAATTTTGAAGACCAGAAAAAATAGTTCTCCGCTACATTTGCGTGCACCGAAGAATTGAGGGGTAGTTGCTATACTTGAAAATTGATACAAACTCTAAGCAGACTCATTACAAGAATTGAGGCGGCCCCGCAACGTATGAGGTTGCGAGGAGGCCTCACAATATATGAGGCTGCAAGGAGGCCTTGCAATGTAAGAGGCTGCGAGGAGGCCTCGCAACATATAAGGCTGCAAGGAGACCTCGCAACAAATGAGACTACAAGGAGTCCTCTCAACTTCTGAGGAGGCCTCTCATCATAATAACAAGGAGCAGAGGATAACACTTTCATCATACTTTAAGAAGACCTGAATATATAGGTGAAAGTCCAAGCTCACATATCAGCATGATAGAAGATATAATTACAACAACTTATGACTGCAAGGCCCTATGGGGTCACCTCTCAAGGTCCCTACAGGACCTCATTATGCTTGGAAGAACCCTTCGAGGTCACCATCACTCACTTATACATGTCTTCAAATTAATTGAAAGACACACAACACATGTCATCATCTTAGCGGTTGGGAGCAGATCTCGAGACACGACAGCTGTTCAAAACCATTCAAATTCATAAGGGTCGCGATGCGATCCCAAGGCACTTGAGATAGCTATGCTTTCATCTACAGCAATCTATAGCGAGCACATGCCTCGCATCGAATTTTGACAAAGCAATTTTTGAGTCCACATCGCATCTCCAATGACAATATGGACTCGGGGGGTAGTTGTTATGCCCAAATCTTGGCATAAGCCCTAAGCACGCCTAATGGGCTTAAATAGAGGTCCACAACTCATAATGGGCCTAGAGATGAAGATTGGGTCACTAAAACCCACCACCAAGAGTCAGTCCAATATACAATCAAGCACAATGTGGAAGTTTGCGACCCCAAGCTGCGGGTCGAGTTCGCCAACAAAGTCCCTAGTATGGGATAGCATCTATCATGCATGTCTCTCTACAAGGTCCAGCGTGGCCTAGAGGTCCAGCGTGGCCTAGAATACTCTCTCTGCAAGGTCCAGCGAGGCCTAGAGGTCCAGCGAGGCCTAGAGCATATTTATTATGAAGGCTTACGGTCAGGCCCAGCGAGGTCGCGTGAGTATAATTATCTCCGTACATCGTGGACCACCTCGCATGACTAGCCCAGCGAGGCCATGCAGCTTCTCCATTCGCCTCGTCAGCGAGGCCAGTTGATTTAAGCATCATGATAGCCCGGCCTCAAGGTCGCATCTATAGGAATCACCTCTTGTATAACTCCCGTCAAGGGATCGCTTCGCTACGACTTCCCTCATTGGGATCGCTTCGTATTATCATCACATCCACATACTACACGAGATCGCTATCTCATTCTCTGCTGGAAGGCTCATGACGCAGCCTCTCGAGGTCGCATGAGTATCAATACACTTGGGTCCGCTTCGCATGACTCAACCCCTCGAGGTTGCATGCTACACCCTTGTTACTTCTCTATTAGCCTCGTCTAAGAGGTCCCAACTCTAGCCATGCGAGACCATTTGCTTCCTTCTTTGGACCATGGATCATGGATAGAATAAATGGGTAAAATATATCAGCCCAAGAAGACGTCTAGTGGATTCGGGCCTAGTCGAGCCCATATAAGAACCCTAGCCCGTCTTAGTAACTTTTTCTCCAAGAGAACTACGTATGGCTTGATCCCTATAAATAGGGTACGTAGGCATCTTGTAAAGGATGATTGACAGTTTACCCCTGAAAACACCATACAAGATCAGCCACAAACGATCTCCAATCTCCTTCCATGTTCTTCGTGTTCTTAGCGAAATATCCGTATTTTGCTCTGTGATTCCAGCAAACCTCCAAAATATTGTTATACAATATTCTCCCTATAACAATCTGCATTCCCTTCGACTTAGCTTCACCATTTTATACATTAAAGCCAGTCTAGTTGCATATGTAGCTTCGAGAAATTACTCCCATCCTAAAATATTGTAACTGTAAAGATGATAACAAAAATATATCAAAAAATTATGCATATGTAACAAAAGTAGTTATTGTACATAATAGAAAGAAAGCCAATACTGTATAGATGAGAAGTAACTTATCTATCTAATATTAGATATTTACCAACTTCAATGCATTTGAGGCAATTAGCAAAGCACAGAGGCAAGTCGTCAACATTTTCATATGCAGCCCACATTACAATAATTTGGCTTTTTTGACGACCAATGTTTGACAGGAGGGTGATCTTTTGACAGGCGATGATCTTTTACGGAAATGTTTTGACAGATTACAGAATCCTAAGAAGCAAGATACGTGTGTCGGGGTGCAGATGCATTGTAAGGGGATATACTGACTCGACAAATTTGAAAATATGGGATAGGGGTGGACACGTCATATATAATTAAAAATATTTAGTTATATTTCATGTTACATATATTGAAATCAATTGACGGGAAGTAAAAACTGTTTATAAACTCAATGAAATACAAAATTAATTTATCCAAAACATAAATGTATAAGTGTAATATTTTCATTTATGAAAAAATGAACATGATCATCAATACTTCTATATTTGTTATAGACATTGATACTTAATTTTGTGAAAATAGTTAGTTAACACAAATTTTGACTAAAATTGATTAAAATAAAATTTGAAACTATGATTGTGTAAGAATCTGTATGTCCGATAAAAGGACGCATGTGTCCAAGAATTCGACACGGGATACGGCTGGTTACCCAGGTGTCCCTGCTTCCTAGTTAGAATCTGTTGAGACATACATGTCTAAAGATGATGATAACAAATGTCACAAGTCAAGAAATAAATCAAGGAACCTAAGCTGACAAGTAAATCAGGAAGCTAACTAGAATGCAGGTCAACTGAGGCTACATCTTATGAATGGAACTCTGTAAAAATAGTTCGGAAGTATTTATGCAACAAGCCATAGGATGCTATAATCAAGTATCAATAATCAAAAGAGAGGATTGCTATGAACAACTCATGCAGGTAGTTTGAGTAGTCAAGAAAGAAAAAGTTCGAGAAGTCAAGCTTTTGAAATGACTCTATTCGAGAAGTCCTTGTTCAAGAAGTCAAGCTGTTAAAATGATATAACTCGAGAAGTCTACTAAGTAGTCTATTCGAGAAGTCATTCGAGAACTCGACAAAAGGGCTATTCGAGAAGTCTTATTCCAGAAGTCAAGATTATCAGTTCAAGAACTTATCCTGGAACTCTAGTGGTGCCAGAGTTCTCTAATGGAACATATCGGATGAGAAACTGACCCAGAATTACTTTGAAACTCATGACTAATAGATAGCAGTTAATTGCACAAAGGATTTAACGAGTAGTGACCCAAACTATAGATATTTGAAGGCTCAAACTCTTACAAATGAAATGTGAAATCAATCACTGTTTATCCAGTCTCGAAAACAAGAATAAGAGTGGAATCAATCTCCAACATGATTACATCTCTATTGAAGAATTCAAAGGATAACTTGATAAGTGCATAAGGATCATCTAGTTTATCTGAGAAGTTCAAGGATAGCTCAATAGGCAGAACAGCTTGTTGACTTACTAAAAGTTTATCTTTTGCTAAAGTAACTTTTCAAGTACAAAGATTTAAATCAAAAAGATCCTTTTTGCATTAAGCATCACATGGCCTTGGAAGCTAAGTCATTTCAAGAACTTAGTAACTGAAGAAGAAAGTAACATTCACGGACTTGAAACATGTTGGAATTGTCCAAATCAAGAAGAGAAGACTTTCAAGACATTTCTAGAAATGGCGATATTTCAAGTTTGTGTGTGTGTCAAGTTATACCAAGAATGTATTTTACATTATACATATTTTACTTGTCTTCATGCAACATATATATACTATGTGAGCAGCATAGCTATACAAGAGAAAACACTGAGCATCAACTTAGAAATTTTTAGGTTTTTCTTGTATAAGCATTGTAACAAGCAGATGTGTGATTCACACAAATTATTTCTACAATCTATATCTTAGGTTGAACAATACAACACCACCTGAAATTTTTTTAATATTGTGTGTTACATTTGCTTACCTATCTTAGCATTCATTTTATCTGTTTCATATAGACAACTGTTGAGCCTTAGCTAATCATTTAAAAAGAATTTTTTTTGACAAGATTGTATTCAACCCCCCTCCCTTCTACAATCTCGTGATGTGGTATTGTGATCTATCAGAATCTTCCTAGTTAGAGTCTATTAAAATATGTATATTTTGCTCTTGACTAGAAAAAAGAACAGAAATGGAAGAGAGTGAAAAAGATATGTTGATTACAAAAATTCCTTCATACCTTCCTTACAATCACTGCTGACTATATATTTATTGTGGATATGTATTAATATATTTGGTAGTTCTGGTGTTCAGGGAAACTTCTGATTATTTCCTGATATAAGAGATTTAGTTTCTTAGTTTGTTGCAGAGTTGTATAAGGTTATGCGTAGGCTCCAAGTCTGGCATTCAATATATATTGTAATGACTTCTGCAAAGCAATAGAGGCTAATCAATATTAAGTTATTTCATGGTATCAGAGCCATAACCCTATTTTTTTAATCTTGGCTTCCTCTGCCACGCCTGCATCGTAGCAGCCTCATCTTGGCACACCTTATAGTCAATGCAGGATATCAATATTTTTTTCTTCTTCTTCAGAAGGTCCTAGTGAGTGATTCTCTTTGTTTCCATGACTTCCAAGACACAATTAATTCATGATGCCACTTCCGCTCCAATCTATTATTTACACCCCTCAGAAGTTTCCCATTTAGAAAGAAAGGGTGGCGAGTGTATTTTCTAGAAAAGAATGAATTTTTATATCGGGAGATGTAAGATTTATTGAGAATGTATGCCCATTTGCCACAAATTCACCCGTGGAGCCACTAATTTCATGTATGATGGAGTATGTAGACATGAATTTTGGAGTATTGGATAAGTCTTTATCAACACCTACATCAACCACTTCTGATGATAGGAGGTCAGTCAACCTCTCCTCCTACTCCAACACATATAGTCTATATTTGACGATCTTGTAAAACAAAATAGTAGACATCCCAAGCGCACATTGTGTGCAAATTTGAGGATGAGACAATTTTGGCTGGGTCTCCTTCTTCTACAGTGGAGGAACCTTTGTTAGGAATAATTCATCAATTGTTGATGTATAGAATAAAATAGCAATGCACTTCTTGCATGTATTAACCCTGATATTATAAAGGGTTTAACACTTAGAATAGTTTTTAAACTATACGAAAGTTAGGTACACCTCGGTTCAATGTATTGATCGATCCAGAAGAAAGTGATGCATCTCAGGCCTAAGATGAGATAAATCCGATTACTATTCGGGTGAACACTAAAGTGATGCGCTCAATGCATCACTTATTGGGTATGAAGTCCCAATGTAACTGGGCTATCTACGACGCATCACTATGCGTATATATTGTATCATATGACTATGCGTACATATTGTATCAAGATGAGTAAACACAACACAAGTATAAGCATTGTGGTGGTGCAAGAACTTACATATCTTATTTTACAAGTATTCTACTAATCTAATCATAGGAGAATGATACGTATGATGACTAAACATATGTAGAAGACTTGTTGCTGAAGAATAGGAGACGTGTTGCATCGAAACTCTATCAATAGACAATTCCTACCGTTAAAAAACTACGTAGACTTGATCCCTGTAAGAAGATTATGTAGACATCTTGAGAAGGGGGGAACGTAAATCGCCACTACGTTGCTCTCCCAAGAACAGTCTAAAAATTATCACAAACCATACACTTTACCCGTGATCTTCTTATATCTCTATACAAAACCGAACTAAAAATCTTATATTGGCACCACGTCCTTGACGAAATTTGGTTCCAACAATGGTAATATTGACTTATTCGAATTTTCATTTGGAGCGCTAAGATCACGTTGTAAATTTCTTGATTCATGAGCGATTTCTAATGATTTTTCATCATAAAATTCTTCGATCTAGTTATCATTGATTGCATCTCTTTTCTTGCGATTGATTTATTTCTAAAGTTGTTTATGACAATGGAAGGGAAACATCATATTTCTGCATCCTTAATCTTCCTTGTCATCAAACAAAGCTTTACAAAAATTTTTGGTATGTCTATTCACATAAAGAAAAAGTAGATTTTCATATTTAAGCTTAATACATGTAAAAGAATAACAGAAAATCTATACATACATGTTTGTATTGAACGAAGAAGAGAACTGAATCTGTTTATTGAAATGAAAGTTAGTTATGAAATTACAGCACCATGAGTATTTATACTCAAAATGTCTATAATAGTCAAAGTTGACTTTCTACTAATACCATACAAAGTTGACCAAGTCTTTATTGACTTGTGATACTAAAGCAAAGTTTATGGTAGCTTTATATTGTGGTTTATGTGTACTAACCACAATATTAGCTACACCATTAGAATTATTTACATCATTCGTAATACGCCCCCTACAAGTTGGAGTTATATAAGGATTATGTAAACCCAACTTGGAACAAAGAAACCAATGTGATGAACTTCCAAGAGCCTTAGTTAAGACATCTGCTAGCTGCATTTTTGTAGAAATCTTAACTGGTAAGATAACACCAGTCTACACCTTTTCTCTGATGAAATGACAATCCAGCTCAATGTGTTTAGTCCAAGCATGCTGCACAGGATTTAATGGTATGTCAACTGCTGCTTGATTATCACAGAAAACAGGTGTAGCTTTAGCACAATCAATAAGCAAATCTGCAAGTAGATATTTGAGCCACATAATTTCTGTAGTAATTGTTGCCAAAGCCCTATATTCTACCTCTGCAGAACTCATAGAAACTACTGTTTGCTTCTTAACTTGCCAGGAAATTAAAGATGATCCCAGCTTAAGACAAAAACCTGTAACAGATTTGCCAGTAGATGTGCACCCTCCCCAATCACTATCACAATAACCTTGAAGAGACAAATCACTACTAGCAGGAAATATTAGACCTAAACCAATGGTACACTTAAGATATCTGAGAACTCTCAAGACTGCAGATAAATGTTTTTCTCTGGGATTGTGCATAAACTGGCTTAATTAATGCACAGAAAAACTAATATCTGGTCTAGTGAATGTCAAATAGAGTAATTTTCCCACTAAGCTTCTGTAAAAGGAAGGATTACTAATTTCAGCCCCTGATTTATCAGATTCATACAACTTTATATTTTGATCCAAGGGTATTGACAAAGGTTTAGCATCTACCATGTCTGCAAGTGTCAAAATAAATTTCTTCTGACCAAGAAAAATTCCTGTTTCATTTCTTGCAACCTCTAACCCTAGATAATACTTTGCCTCTCCTAGATCTTTAATACTAAACTCTTCATGCAAAGCATTTTTAAGGTCAGTGATCATAGCTATGTTATCACCAGTTAACAAAATATCATCAACATACACCACTACCACAGTAAACAAGGAATCTTTCTTATAGGTAAACATAGAATAGTCAGCAAGAGATTGTGTAAACCCATAATCCATCAAAAATTGGGAAAGTCTAGTATTCCACTGTCTTGAGGCTTGTCGAAGGCCATAGATAGACTTTATTAGCTTGCAAACCAAATGAACATTGTTTGGAATATGTGAAGGCAACTTGTAACCTAAAGGTATATCCATGTACACTTCTTCATCTAAAGTGCCATGTAAAAAGGCATTATTAATATCCAATTGATAGACTGGCCATTTCTTAGCAGAAGCAACAGCAAATATAGCCTTAACAGTCACTCCTTTGACAACTGGAGAAAATGTATCATGAAAATCAACTCCTAATTCTTGAGTATACCCTTTAGCAACCAAACGTGCCTTATATCTTTCAATTTCACCATTAGCATGATATTTAATCTTATAAACCCAACGACACCCAATAGAATTCTTCCCTGGAGGTAAAGGAACTAAAACCCAAGTGTTGTTAGCTTCTAAAGCATCTAACTCTTTGTTCATAGCTGTTATCCAATTTGAATCCAAAACAGCTTGAGCAAAAGATGTTGGTTCTTTATTTTAAACAATCTTTGCAAGAAAACTAGCATGAGCAGAAAGTGACTGAGATGTCAAAAATTAAGACATAGGATACTTCTCAACAGAGTTAATAGTAGTTTTTGGAATAGAAACATTATAGTCATTCCACCAGATAGGGTTCACTCTGGTTCTAGTAGACTGTCTCAAAACAGGTTGCATAGCATCAGTATCATGCTCTAAAGACACTAATGTATCAATATCTGGAGGAGTTTGACAAAAAACTGGAGAAATATTTTCAGATGAAGATAATTGAGTTTTTATCATGATTGGAGAAACTGTTTCAGCTAGAGAAAACTGAGGTTGCGATGATGTTTCAGAAATATGATGATAAGGAGAATGAATAGAACAATCTGATTTATCAGCAGTCACAGGAGAATCAGAATCAAACTCACCAGAAAAATGACTGGAACTGGAATTATGATTAGACTGTAAAACTTTGGGTGGAGTAAAATGATCATTAAAATTTGTCCAATGTGACAAAAAATGAGGATCATTTGCTTGAACAGTATGTGTATTGTTTAGAAAAGGAAAAACTGTTTCATGAAAAACCACATGTCTAGAAACAAAATGTTGTTTAGTAGTCAAATTCAACAATTTATAACCCTTTTGACCATGTCGATATCCTAAGAAAACACACCTGATAGCTCTTTGAGAAAATTTATCTGAATTATGAATAGAAGCATAACACAAACAACCAAAAACCTTAAGAACACTGTAATCGGGAGATGTGTGAAAAAGACACTCAAAAGGTGTTTTATAATGAAGTACTGGAGTAGGCAATCTATTAATGATGTATGTTGCTGTTAAAAGACAATCTCCCCAAAACTTAATAGAAAGTCCTGATTGAAACCTTAAAGACCTTGCTATTGCTAGCAACTGTCTATGTTTTCTTTCTACCCTACCATTCTGAGCTGGGGTATGAACACAAGAAGATTGATGAGAAATACCCTTATCAAGAAGAAAAGAAACCAGAGAATTATTAAAAAAAACTCTGTTCCATTATCAGAACGAAGGACTTTAACAGTTTTTTAAACTGATTGGTCACATATGTAATAAAACAAGTCAATTGATGAAAAACATGCTGTTTAGAAGGAAGCAGAAAGGTCCAAACAGCTCTAGAACAATCATCTACAATGGTCAAAAAATACTTGCAACCATTAAAAGTCTCATGAGCATAAGGTCCCCACAAGTCTACATGAATGAGATCAAAAATGTTTGTAGCATGTGATGAACTTGATTGAAAAGGTAATTTACTTTGCTTAGATATTGGACAAACAGGACATTGTTTATTTTCTTGAGCAGAAATAAAAGAAGCAATAGAAGGTATCTTAAGAAGAATAGGAGAAGACACATGTCCTAATCTCAAGTGCCATAAAACATTGGAATTCTGATTTGAAACCACAGTATTACTAACAGGAAAAGGAGAAGGTACATTACACTTGAAAGAAGAAGAATCCAAGTGATAAAGACCAAACTGTAGACTACCAGAGGCTAGAATTTTCTGCTGGTTCTGGGCCTGAAAAAGACACTTGTCAGGAGTAAAAACCACATTTCCACCAGTATCAACTAACCATCTTGGTACTGAAAAGATATTATATTGAAAACTAGGAACAAATAGAACATTAGAGATCTCAAAAGAATCACTAAAATGGATTGTCCCAGTATGAGTAACTAACACAAAAGTACCATTAGGAAGTGCTATATGAATAGGTATAGCAACTACAGTCATATTATTGAACAAAGCAGATTGACAACACATGTGATCAGTTGCTCCTGTATCTATTAACCATGTTTGTGATAAAGTGTTGGATAAAACCATATTAGAAATGGCCATACCTGCCATGTGGTCTTCTGGACTTTTGAAAGAAGGATTCATACCAACAAACATGTTCACCACTTTGCTTAGCTGATTCAGTTGTTGTTGCATTTGTGTCAAAGAATCACCTGACTTGGACTTAACAGCTGACTGTGAACCATTATCAACAGAAACTTGATTAGCTTTTAGAAGATTTCTGAAGTTAACATTAGGAGTAACTCTGTCTTTCTTCTTCCAATTAGGTGGATAACCTATGAGTTTGTAGCAATTTTCTTTTGTATGTCCATTAAAATTGCAGTAAGTACACTTGATTGTAGGCCTCTGATTCCCAGACACATTTTTGTTGGCTCCAAAATGTTTATTCTGAACAGCAGCAACCACATTATTTACAGTTTCTGAACCGGTCACCATGGCATTGACAAAAGGACTAGAAGAAGAAACCAGATTTGTGTACCCATGTCTAGCTCTCTCATCCTGTTTGATAAAAGCAAAATCCTGAGAAATTGTAGGTAATGGATTCATCATCAGAATTTGCCCATTACTGCTGCATTACTATCATGAAGCCCCATCAAGAATTTCAACAACTTTCGTTTCTGATCTCTCTCAAATTACAACTTGTGTGCTCCACATACACAATTCACATTAGGTTCTAAAACCGCATATTCATCCCAAAGTCCTTTGAGTTTATGAAAATATACTTCAACGAAACTATTTCCTTGCTCTAAAGCATGAGTATCTTTCAAGATCTGATACACACGATGACCATTAGTGCCTGAAAATCTCTCAAGAAGCTCATTCCAAACCTCCTGAGCAGTAGTAACATAACTCAAACCATCACTAATGTCATCTGCTACTGTGTTCAAAATCCAAGTAATGATCATATCATTCACTAGTTCCCATTGAGCATACAAAGGAGATGATGAAGTAGGCTTCTCAAAGCTACCATTAACAACAACAAACTTGTTTCTAGCATTCAAAGCTATCTGCATTGATCAACTCCACGGACCATAATTGTCAGGTCCAACTAATTTCTTAGCAATCAACACTAATCCAGGATGATCATTGTTGTGCAAATACAACGGATGTGAATTATTAGTAATAAGGCTATGATTATACTGTGAATCACGATCTTCTTCTTGAACAATCTGATTTACAGGTGTTTCTAAACGAACACTTTGATTAACAGGAGCTTCTTCATTACGATTCACATCATCTTCATCATTTTGGGGATAAATCGATGTAGAAACATTAGCAACATTTGCAGAAACATTACGATTACCACTACGATTACTTGTTCCAACTCCTTGAACAACATTAGCAAAACTATTATGCATCATGACTGAAATGAATTAAGACTTGTATAATTTGCACAAAAGCTAGGGTTTCAACAATCGCAATCGCACAAAAACAAGATCTAATCGGTAAAATCGACGTAGAAAAACACGAGGAAGAAGATACCGTAAACAACGAACAGAGAAATGATGATCAGATCGCGATGAAAAACGAAGATTTGGATCAATTCAGCCATGATGGCTCTGATACCATAAAAGAATAACAGAAAATCTATACATACATGTTTGTATTGAACGAAGAAGAGAACTGAATCTGTTTATTGAAATGAAAGTTATTTATGAAATTACATCACCATGAGTATTTATACTCAAAATGTCTATAATAGTCAAAGTTGACTTTCTACTAATACCATACAAAGTTGACCAAGTCTTTATTGACTTGTGATACTAAAGCAAAGTTTATGGTAGCTTTATATTGTGGTTTATGTGTACTAACCACAATATTAGCTGCACCATTAGAATTATTTACATCATTCGTAATAACATGATCGAAAAACAATTTTCTAAAAATACGTCAAGGGACAAGATTATATACACTAGAATTCCTCTATAGAATTCCTCTAAATTAATTAATAGTGTCTAAAGTAATAGTTCATATAATTTATAAAAAAAATCACGATCTCATGTTTAGGCAAGGATTAAATTTTAATAACCCCTCTATGATGATAATTATTATTATTATTATAATAGTTGATATGGGCTAAAAGTAAGCCATAAAAATACATTTAATGTTGCATTAAATGAACCTAGGTTGGTCCAAGGTCAAAGCCCAGTTATGAGGCCCAAAACCCTAATTATAATAATAAATTCGTAATTAATAAATCAGCTGATAAAAGACCCCGTTGTTGAGTCCAACAAGGACCCAAAATCTTCAAGGAGTAACCCCCAAGGCATACGAATCCAATAGGGATCAACCTTCTTCATGGAAGGATCCAGAACTCTATCAAGAGTGGGTAACTTGTCCACCAAGATACCAAACCCTACCCTAATTCCAAGGCCCTCGACGCCTATATAAGGACCTGATCCCTTGCAATAAGAACAACATTTTTGGGGCACAGCTCCATACGTCATCCACCGCGTTTTAGGCTTAATCCTCGAATAAGGACATATAAGCCACAACGTCCTTGGTGTGCCCTAGCCGCCATAGCCCCTGAGGGCATCACCAAGAACTACGTTTTGGCTTGATTCTTGATATTCATCAAGGTACGTAGGCATCTTGCGAGGATCGACTAGTCCCAACAGCAAGAGCAGCCACCATTAAAGCTCGAAGCTCTCAATCCCTTGCAATCAATACACGAATTAATTACACCCTAGTTTTTATTCCACAAAATTTGGCGCCGTCTGTGGGAACAAGACATCAACCATGGTTACCACACGGAGAACATCAATCGCAGAAACTATTGAAACGTCCATCGGCACTTCCGCACCCTTAATGACGGAACAGGTACCACCAGGAGCGGGATCCCAACCTCAGATTACTCAGCCTCAAGGGACGGATCCCCCGAGGTCTGAAACTCAAGCTCAAAGGTCGTTACCCCTAGTGACGAACCCCTTCAACCAAGGGACGATTCCCCTTCAGATGGTTGTCTCTCCCCTCGGAGGATATCTACTTCACTGTCCTAGTGAACGAGTTTATACTCTCCAGGGGCGAATCCCCAATCTTAGGAATGATTATGCCCATAATAGGCAAGCATGATTATAAATCTCTACCATGGTGCTTCCACCAATAATAGCTTATAACCCAAGTTATGGGCTTGCACCCCCAACGAGAGGATGATTCGCCCCGTATTTAAGACCTGAAACCTCCGCATGTAGTAGGAGGAAGAAGTCTCGATCATACACTAAAGATGATAAAAGATCAATCAGATTGATAATCCACTCCCCTTGTCTTTTATTCAGGGAACGACTCCCCCAAAGACGCGTCTCCAATGGGTGATCCCCAAGGGGTGACCCAAAATCCACTAACTCAAGGAGCGAATCCCCAGTTACAGATGGTGGTCTTACATATGGCTAATGGAGCACAAGGAGCACAGATCACCACCACCGTCTTGCTAATCCCAATAACTCAAAACCCCGTTTATGGGTTATCGCCGTTCCCAATTGCTAATGAAACCATTTACTCTCATTGATCTACTCTTGAGAAGTGTGTGCCTCAATACATTGAAGGCTTGGTCCCCTCGTTGGAGGACACCAAAGTTTCTCTGGGTCATATGCCAAAGACGACTCCTCGTCTGAAGAGGATGAGGAAGAGGAAGTCTATTCTAGCAAAAGACATCAAGGCAAGGAGCCCACCGAAGGAACATGATGTTCTTAACCCCGAGGGACTAAAGGAACGGCTCTTCAGGCCATAGAAGAAAGGATTTAGGGGCTCAAATTACTAATCCGTAGCAATCGACTATGGGTTCAATGAATTCAGGGACGAATCCCCTCCGGATGGTGGTGTCGCCCCTCTGGCGCACTATTGGGACTAGAGATATCCATCTCTATCATTACACAGTAAACTTAGGTTCCCACCAATGGGATATCGTTCATCGATGGTAGAAGTGGCCAACAACACAAGGCATACACGCCTCAATGCATTCAAGGCCTAGAACGCCAATGAAGGAGTCATGATTTCTTCGGACCCAATATTGTTGACGATTTGTCATCCAATGAAGATAACTATCTTAGAAGGAGAACCAGGCAAGGAGCTCGAAGGAGGGTTAGGGCCTTCTCAGCCCCGAGGATCCAAAGGACTGGCTCCCTAGACTTCAGGAGGGAGGATAATCGCTCATGAAGCACATATCCGAAAATTAAAGAAAGATCTGGAAGTACAATAGGCTAGACAGCCCCCAAGGGCTAGGATCCCCCATTTTATTAATTTGAGTGATACCCCTATGAGGAGAAGGGTTAATACACAAGGGGCTGATCCCGATGACTTGATGCCTATAGGAGATCATGATGATCCAATCTTGTCCTTCACCAATGAGATAATGAATGATAATGAATGCTCATATCTCAAAGAAATTCAAGACGCTCACTATCGAGGTGTGTGATGGGGCAGGAGATCCCACTAATCATGTGAGGACATCATCCAATGGACTACTAATTTTAACCCGTGATTGAGGTAATCAAGTATAGGGCGTTCCCTCAAACCTTGGGGGGCATGACACAACGATGGTAAAGTCGGTTGCCCCCGAACTTAATCAGCTCCTTTAAAGGACTAAGAAGGGGATTCATCGCTCCATTTATTGATGGAAAGTTCATGAGAAACGTTTTACATCCCCATGAATGTGGAACAAGGAAAGAATGAATCCTTGAGGGATTACATGAAGCGAATCACCAAGGAAGCCTTGAAGGTCCCGAACCTGAATGATAGAGTAGCCATCAAGGTAGAGGAAAGTGTAAGGGAAGCCTTAACCCCAGCTGGAGGCAATGAAGGTAATAACAAGAAGCGAAGGTGGTCACAAGTAGAATGTTAAGGATATGTATCCTCGAACAAGTAAAGACTATGAATCTTCTTGGAAGAAGAACAATCAAGGATCGAGGTTCCCCAGCTATGCACATTTGTATACTCCAAAGAGCCAAATCCTGATGGACATTGCAAAAGATAAGGATCTCTGATGGTCGAAACCACTAAGGGCTGATCCCGAGAAGAGAAACAAGAACCAATGTTGTCAGTTCCATAAGGATGTGGGAAATAAATTTCACGATTGTAGACAGCTGAAACACAAGATCAAGTTTCTGATCCCAAGAACAAGGTTGTATAAGTTCACCAAGGATGGCCAATAGGGTAACCTAAGGAAGGATTATGAAGTAGAGATTATAAAAGGAAGGCTGACGATCAAGATCGCAATCCATAGCCCCGGGGGGGCGATGGTTAACATGATTTCCGAAGACCCGACGACGGTCGGGAATACAAGGAGATCTCATAAAGCTTACGCTCAAGAAGCCATGCACATTATAGAAGAAGCTCTATAACGAGCAAAAACTGAAATGGCATTTGCCTTTGATGATTCTGACTTGGAAGGGGTGAAGTGCCTCCATGATGGCCCGTTGGTCATAACACTCTGATAGGCAAATCTCAAGTGAAAGGAGTCTTGATATACAATGGAACATCTTTCATGATGCATTCTCGAAGATGGGATACAACGATTCTCAATTGACCCCCTCCAACATGCCCATCTATCGGTTCAATGAAGTTGAGTCGGGAGTAGAAGAAACTATAATAGGACGGGAACCAAGGGAGGCCACTTAGATGTTGAACCTTTTGGTGGTTAAAGCAAATACCACTTACAATGTTATCCTTAGAAGGACATGTTTGCTTACCCTTATAGCAGATGCCTCAAGATAAGACCTAATGATCAAATTTCCTACAAAGAATAAAGTTGTTAACTCGAATAACTTGTAGAAGGGGGGGTTGAATACAAGTTTTATAATCGTGTCTGATTTTTCCTTGGTTATATGAACAAGAATAAACGAATGAATCAAACTCTGTTTGTATTAAATAAATCGAATATAAACTCTACCAAAGGTGTACAAATACCTTTAGCAGCTGCTGACAATACAAATCTCTCTGTTTGTTTCGAACTTTCGAATACAAACCTTATACAGAGCTACGCACATTCACACACGAACTCACGACTCGAACTCTTTTTACAATGACGTAGAGAGAGTATTTATAATGCTTCCTATCAACTAATCACAGAAAGATAATCTATACATGACAATGTTCTGCCGTCCAGTTGATAGTTTCCATCAATAGAAAATTCTTTCCTTCATAAAATCTTCTTGCTTGTTCCTCAAACAAAGATCCTGTTTTATAGCACTTGCCAGTTTCTGTAGCATCCATAATGACATCATCAGTAACACGACTGATATCAGGATTCCATCTTGCATCAGGATCTGACCATCTCATCAGTACTTGATCAGTAGTTAACTTGACATATCAGGATTCAATCTCAGTTCCTGACATGTAGTACTTGATGTACTGTTCATTCCTGACTAAATTTTTACAGATAACTGTCTAATACATATTTCCTATACAAAGTGCTAAATCCTTTATAAATCAAGATATACAAGAAGTATAAGCAAAATTCTATTCTTAACATCACAACTCATGAATTATTCCTAACAGAAGTTGATGAAGAAAAGAGAGATCAAACAATAACAAAGAATTGCTATCTGGCCACCTTGTTGTTGTTGTCTTTGAATTGTCTTTATCTCTCCCTTTTTGACATCAGCAACATTAATTCCAAGAGATTCAGTAACAGAACAAATGAGATTCATCAGAACTGCTTGATTTTCCATAATAGTGACTTGGTTATCTTCAAGTGTTTGAAGTCTTGATTGAATTTCAACTTGAGATTTCTGAATATCTTGTAGAACTTTAGAATTGACTTCAACTTTGGAAGTGTTTGGAATATCTTCAGATTCAAGTCTTGTAGAAGAAGTTGCCTGTGTAGAATGATATTCAAGTAATAAAACTCGATTAGATTTACAAACATCTTCATCTTTCTGATCTGAAGCTGCAATATGATCATCTTGTCCTTCACCAGTATTCTGTGTACTAACATCTTCAAAACCTGACTCCTCCTTAGATTGATCAGATACTGTTGATGTCTCAATTCTTGCTGATATTGGTAGTACAAACAAAGGAATACAAGGATTATTAGGAATTTCTTATGGTACAAGTGGTGTAGAAGTTTTTCTTAGCCTTTCACCTCTTCTGTTGATAATTCCTGCAAGCCTTTCTTTCTGCTTCTGAGCTTTAACTTCTGGCTTTGCATTGTGCTTTGCTAAGTCACGCTTCTCATACATCTTGATAAAAGAATAAGTACCAGCATCCATACCAAGATTATTAGACCAAGATTCAGGAAAAACCTGATCCCAGAAATCTAACGATGGTGGTTTCCTAATTTTCTCTCCCTCACTATGGAGTTGATCATCCATACCCTCATTCTCACTTTGACTATCTAAAGTCAACACTCTTTCTACCTCTCCTTTTGCCTGGTCAGGAGCCAGCCGCTCTGATTGTGGATCAATATCCATCTTTTCAAGTGTATCACTCAAATTTGGATAAGTGCTCTCATGACCTACAGAAAAATAGAGTTTAGAAGAAGTTTTTATACCTGAACTCACATGGAGAGAGGGTTCCTCATTTGGCAAGGGGCTTGAGGTTTTCTCCAAGGAGTGAGCTGCTATAATCTCTGAACCCTTACAATCATCTTCTTTCCTTCCAGAGACTACATGCTCCAGTATACCACTTTCAGGTTCTTTACTAGACTCTGATGTCTTCAGTAATACTTCATTAGACACCATAGTTAGTATGTCACCGTCTTTAAGTGTTGTTTACTGAGACTCACCCTCAAAGTGGATAGACTCTGACTGAATAATATTTGTTCGATCTTCAAGAAAATCAGTCAAAGTTATTCCTCCCATACCACAGGGTTTCTCACTTGCAATTTCAGTCATCACAGAAGACCTTTCAACATCAGCTATCACAATTCCTGAGTCATCCAACCTCTGACTAGATGGTTCTTGTGTTGCAGTGACTGTGATCTGATCTTTCCTACTATCCACCACTGGTGCAATAGTATCTTCTGTTGACTGCATTCCACTATCTACTTCCTCCAGTTGTTCACCTTGAGCTGAAGCATCTTCAATAATGACATCCTTGTAAAATAAATATGCATGAAGTGATTGAAGTGCAACATGCTTCGAGAGTCCAAATTTCTTGACTAATTGATACATAGAAATACATCTTCATTAAGTCAAGTCTTTGATGTAGAAGTCCATATTCATCTGGAAATAAAAGTTTTGGTACTCTTTCAACCAGAAAATCTAGAACAGGCCTTGACAACTTCACTTTGAGAGAAATTAGTCCCATAGTCAGTCTGTATGATAATGTAGTTTCCCATGAAGAATCAATATCCAAATCTCTATGGTCATTTGCTGACTTGATTGTAGCTTCATTTGTAGAAACCTGCATGATATTAGTTGGACTAGACTCTGTGTGTGTAGGTGACAATTGAATCTTTCTCCTTGTTCTCCTGGTATAGTGAGCAAAAGATTTATCCTGAGAAGACTCAAGAGGTGTAGACACAGAAGTGATCTTGGGATGAGATCCTTTTTCAATAGACATAGTCTTTTGAGAAACTGCAGCCTGGCTGTGACTAGGTGCTTCATCTATTTGTCCTAGCTTAGAAAGTCGAATTGCAGCCTTCAATTCTTCTCTCTCAGCAAAAGATATATTATCATCATCTTCACTAGAACTACTACTACTTGACACAACAAATCTTCTCTTCCTTACAACTGATGTCTTTTGAGAAACACCAGAGGTTGGTTTCTTTGAAACAATAAGCTGTGGATTAAAACTTTGTTCTTGAATTGTTTCAGAGACTATAATGTTTTGGGCTACTTGGGTAGACACAGGTGGGTTCTCCTCCAAATGAGATTCCTGAGCCATTTCACCACAAAAGAAAGAAGAATTGTAGAGAGTAGGAAGATGAGTTTTAAGAATTACCTGAACATGATGTGGATAAAGAATTGCAGGTATTTCATCTAGATTCTTTTCATTGTCCTTCTTTGTAATGTCAGAGAAAATTCTCTTTTGCTGTACATAAGAAGAAACACAATGTTCTCTACCAAATCTAGTTTCAATATCAGGAATAAAATGGTTAATAAACATTTGAATAAATCTATGATGATAAACCATTTTCCTGTTTTGATCTCTTAACCCAAGTTTAATACTCATCTGATTTAAGATAATGTGACCAATGTTAATTACTCTGTCATAAAGCAAACTGTAAGCAATATGTAAAGTAACAGAAGTAATTTGATCAAAAGAACTACATTTACCAGTAAAGCATTTAGCTAATTGATCAAAGAAGAAAGACCACTCTTTCCTAAGACAAGATCTTCTTAACTGACTCATGTTATCTAAAGGTCCATTATAACCTAATGCAGATAACATAGTTCTTACATCATCATCAGATGGTACATTCTCATAATTCAAACTAACAGGTAAGTGAAGTACTAAATTAACAACAGATTCAGTAATATCAAAAGAATCTTGTCCTAAGTGTAGAACAATCTTACCTGATTGACTCTGAGTAGAATCAATTACCTCAGCATTCTCCCAAGCTTGTGTAACAGCTGCTTGATTGATCTGTGGAGATGCTGTCAATGCATAACTTAATGGTCCATATGCCAGAAAGTCCATGATTGGATGAAAATCAGTTAATACTCCTTCCATGTTGGTGATAGCTGCTACATGATTGTTCGTCATAAAATCAAAGTCACCAAACTTGAAAGCTACTGATTTAAGTAATCTTCTTTGAGCTTCCATTTTTTATCTGAAAAGAACTTGAAAAATTCTTGAAATGGATTAGTGATTTTGAAAACTCGAGAGTGTTTTTGCTTTAGAGAATATGAAATTAGAGAAAGCAATTACACGATTAGAGTTTCAAAACAAATATATTTCACAAATCTTTCAGACCACTATCCCACGTTGACACGTAGATTGATAGGTGTCAGTCCCTGAAGAGTGCGGTTACCCACGATTTTTGGAAAATAAATCCAAAATTGATTTCATGAAATAAATCAGGGTATTATCAAGATAAAAATCAATACTGATCAGCTTCCTTTTCCTGTTGACCTCCCATCAAAATAATCACAAAATGCAATGTGATTTAAAAATAATAATTCTCAAATCCTGATGGTCACACTTGAAATCCTGATCAATATCATCCTGATTCCAGAGACTTAAATGGAGTTTCCACATGGCATTTTCCTTTTATCTGAAAAAGAAATAAACAATTAATCTGAACAAAATCAATTGGTTAGATATATTCGACATTTCTTGAAAATACAAGAAATAAAGTCACACGCGATAATTAGCATTTGACTTCATTGATAGTTCCAAGTGACTGTTCAGCTTCTCATGCCTTTCTATAAAAGAAACAGACGCCTTATGCCATTCTCAATAAACCTTTCAATTTCTTTTCTTCTCAACAATGATCCTAAAACCAAAACTCCATTCAAACCCATTCTTTAGGTTTTTCACAGTTGATGAACATCCTGTTATTGATCATCTCTTTGAAGAGACGACTTTTCTCATCGAACTAGTCATGGATGGAGTAGTTTTAGATAATATCCAGAGGTTTCTCCTAGAACATCCATCTGTTGGATACAATCTTCCCCTAACCTCCTCAAAACTTGAGGATGAAGAATTTGGCCGAGAGTCTGAGGTTGATCTTGATGGAGATGCTATTCATTTAAGTTAGCTACTCTCATTCAAGTCGCCCAGACAAGGAATCCAAGAGCAGACGAGGCTGTTCAAATCCCATGATGGATTTCTTGATGGTGCTTCTTGTCCTGTGTTTCAGAATCCATATCATTAGACAAGTACAGGATTATCAGTAGAAGTTAGACAAAAAGATGTTGTATTTCATTTCCATGTATGTAACGCTTTCAATTAATGAAAATACAATTTCTTATTATCTACTTGTCTTTTGATTTTATTGACTGATGTATAAATTATCAGTATGAATGAATTAAAACTTGCTTGCATAGACTTAACACATCACAGAATTAGATTACGACACAAAGTAAACGTCAGGATCTGAAACAATTTTCACAATCCTGATACTGACACAATACTGATGACGTCAGCATCCTGATAACAATTCTAATCCTGATGATTATTAAGAAGTCTATCATACTGAAATTTATCAAGGCAAAGTGTTATAGCTAAAGTATTTAACAATCAAATATAGATCCTGACAAAAAAATATCAAGTCTATAGGCTAAAAACAACATACCTTGCTCTTTTTGCAGATGTTAAAGATCTTGAAATTTAACATTCCTAACTCACTTACTAATCTACTGAATGTAGTCTCATCAAGTGGTTTAGTTAGAATATCTGCAAGCTGTTTGTTAGTAGGAACAAAATGAAGTTCTACAGTACCATTCTCAATATGTTCTCTAATAAAATGATACCTGACATCAATGTGCTTAGTCCTTGAATGTTGAACTGGATTTTCTGTAATTTTAATAGCACTAGTATTATCACAAAACATAGGAATATTACTAAGTGTCATACCATAATCCATCAACTGATTTCTTATCCAAAGAAGCTGTGCACAACAACTTCCTGCTGCTATGTACTCAGCTTCTGCAGTTGAGGTTAAAATAGATTGTTGCTTCTTGCTTGCCCAAGAAATCAATCTATTTCCCAAGAATTGACATGTACCTGTAGTGCTTTTCCTGTCTATCTTACACCCTCTTGTGAAGCCATTTTCAAGAAGAAATTTAGACAAAGTCTTATACCATGCTCTTGGTGCCTGCTTTAGTCCATAGAGTGCCTTGTCAAGTTTGTAGACATGATTTGGAAACTTTGGATCAACAAATCCAGGTGGCTGTTCCACATACACTTCCTCATCAAGTTTGCCATTTGGAAAAGCACTCTTTACATCCATCTGGTATACCTTGAATTTTGAATGAGCTGCAAATGCAAGAAACATTCTGATTGCTTCCAATCTTGCTACAGGTGCAAAGGTCTCATCATAATCAATGCCTTCTTCCTGAGAGTAACCCTTGGCCACTAGTCTTGCTTTGTTTCTTACAATCATACCAGATTCATCTAGCTTGTTTCTGAAAACCCATTTTGCACCAACAATAGATCTATCTTTAGGTCTTGGTACCAGTTTCCAGACTTTGTTTCTCTCAAAATCATTTAACTCTTCCTGCATTGCAATTACCCAATCAGGATCCTGTAAGGCTTCTTTAACCTTCTTAAGTTCATTCTTTGAGAGAAAGCAACTATACAAGCATTCATTTTGAATTGATCTTCTAGTTCGAACACCACTATTTGGATCACCAATAATCAAATCTTCAGTATGATCCTTTGTCCATTTTCTAATAGGTGGTAGATTGCCTCTACAAGATTCTCCCCCTAAGTTAGTGGTATCTCTTGTAGAAGAATTCTCTCTGCCTTCAATAACTCCCCTTTGATCAATAGAATCAGTAGATTCCATATTGCTGCTAGTTACTGATCTTTCCTCAGTAGACTCTGAAAGATCAGTTCCTGATGGAGTAGACTCTAAATAGCTAGTCTATTCCTGATGATCACTGTGTTCTCTTTGATTTATTTGCTCCCCCTCAACAGTAGCATTCCTTTGATAAGCAATAGAAATTCCTTCTGGAGAACCTTCATCATCACTGGAGAGTATCTCAGAATTCTTCAGATTTTCAAATTCCAATTTGTCATGACTCTCATCAGTTTGCAGAATTCCAAATTTCTTATCATCAAATACAACATGAATTGATTCCATAACAATGTGAGTTCTGAGATTATAAACTTTGAAGGCCTTAGATGCTGAATATCCTAGAAAGATTGCTTCATCCGATTTGGCTTCAAATTTTCCAAGTTGTTCTGGATGAACTTTTAGGACATAGCATTTGCATCCAAAGATGTGAAAGTATTTCACACTTGGTTTCTTTCCTTTGATCATCTCATAGGGAGTTTTTCCATGACTATTTACCAAGGTACAGTTTTGAGTGAAACATGCAGTGTTAATAGCTTCTGCCCAAAAGTAGGTTGGAAGTTTTGCATCTACAAGCATGGTTCTTGCTGCCTCTATGAGAGTCCTGTTCTTTCTTTCCACTACACCATTCTGCTGAGGTGTACCAGGTGCAGAAAACTGTTGAATGATTCCATTGTCTGCACAAAACCCCTCCATTGTAGAATTCTTGAATTCTGTACCATTGTCACTCCTAAGTACTTTGACTTTGTACTCAGAGTTATTCTGAATATTCTTGACAAGGTCAATGATTTGCTGAGGAGCTTCATCCTTCTTGTGTAGAAAGAACACCCATGTGAACCTTGTGAAATCATCCACTATCACTAGAGCATATCTTTTCTTGCTGATAGACATAATGTTTACTAGACCAAACAGATCAAGATGTAGCATATGAAATGGTTTAGTAATTGAATTTTCAGCCTTGCTCTTGAAAGTGGTTCTTCTTTGCTTTCCAAGCTGACATGCATCACAAAGTCCATCTTGCACATAATTTGCCTGAGGTAGGCCTCTCACCAGATTGTGCTTAACAAGTTGATTAAGCTTCTTGAAGTTGAGATGTGAGAGTTTCTTGTGCCCATTCCAGCTTTCATCACTTGTTGCTTTGCTGTAGAGACATCTAACAATTCCTTTAGATGTATCACTTAAGCTGGCTTCATATATGTTACCATGTCTTTGACCAGTTAGAACAATGTCTCCATTCTGCATATTCAAGATTTTGCATCCTTCTCTGTCAAAGATTGATTTGTAACCTTTATCACCCAGTTGACTTATGCTTAAAAGAGTATGTTTCAAGCCTTCAACCAGTGCTACATTTTCTATGATGACATTCCCAAAAACAATTGAGCCATATCCCAGAGTTTCTCCTTTGTTGCCATCTCCAAAAGATATTACTGGGCCAGCTTTCCTCTCAAACTTTGTAAGGAGGGACTTCTTTCCAGTCATATGTCCTGAGCATCCACTGTCCAAGATAATTGAATGCTTCTTTCCTGTGCCCTGCAAACAAAAAGTAACTAGTTAGAATTTTTTAGGACCCAACTTTGATTGGATCCTTTCTTACTAGATTTAGAAACAACAGGCTTTGAAGATTTTGCCTTTACTTTACCTGTTGCAGAGTCAACCTTAGACTCTGATTTCACAAACTGTTTGTGACTAGGAGTTTCAGATTTCAAAGAATAATAGTCATAATACAGTTCATGATATTCTCTATACATGTAAATGGAATGAAGTAAACTACCACAATGATAACATGCTTTTTGTGGTTGGTATTGAATTTTCTGAGTCTTGGGGAATCTGGACTCAGTTTTCCAAGAAGGTTTTTGATTGCAGTCTAGGGCCAAATGATTATGATTTCCATACTTATAGCATTTTTTCCTAGGTGCATCAGGTACATTCTTGTAATTATTCTCTTTGTTAATACCTTCTTTTCCATTCCTATTTCTCTTGATCTTGCTAGACTCTGAAAGACCATCTAATCTCTGTTTCAACTGAGACTTAGACAGAAACCCTATGTTTACATTCTTAGGTTTCTCTAACACTTTTTAACTCAGATTCAAGAAAATTATTTCTATCAACTAATTTATCATTCTTAATCTTAAGTTCATCTTTTTCACAAGTAAGAATTCTAAAATTAGTCATAAGATTCTTAAACTCAGCATGGATAGATCTAGGGCCTGTTTGTTTTCTCTGTTTACTGTTGACTTATAGCTTATAAGGCCATAAGCACTTATGGGGGGTGTTTGCCAAAATAAGTTTTGGCTCAACTTATAACTTATAAGCCCATAAGTTGAATGTTAGGAAATCCTAACATTCAACTTATGCTTATAACTTATTTCTCGATATACGCAATATATAATATCCTTCAAATCTTCAAAATCATATATCTCTCGATCCATTCATTAGAAAATTGATATGTATAGCTCAAATTACTCTACTCATCGAGATCTATTCATTGACATCCATTGTTAAATATAAAAAACAAATATTTTGAAAATTATAGAAAAAAGTTAACTTATAAGTTCTGATTTACCCAAACAGTTTACTGATTATAAGTTCTGATTTACCAAACACTTTACTGACTTATAAGTTATGCTCTACTTATCACTTATATGACATAAGTGCTTATAAGTCATAAGCTACATTTTTTAAGATACCCCAAACACCCACCTAATTTCATCAGAATTTAAGTTATCAAATGAATCAAGAGAGTGAAGTGATACCTTAATAGAGGATGGAGAAGTTTTCTTTGGAGATCCAGGTTTGTCTGAAACATTTGCCATCAGTGCAATGTTGTCATAATCCAATTCATCTTCAGAATCACTGGAATCTGCCCAATCCTTCTGTGTGACCATAAGTGCATTACCCTTACCTGAATTCCTAGGCTTCTTACACTCACTAGCAAAGTGTCCAAGCTCGCTGCAATTAAAGCACTTGATCTTGGCCTTATCAAGCTTGACAATTGTACTTTTGCCTTTGTCACTCTTCTTCTCCTCCTTCTTTTGAAAAGGTCCTTTGCTAAATCTTCTCCTGTTGAATCTTCCTTTCCCGAAAGCTTTAACAAACATAGCAAAGAGTTCCTGCATCTCAGATTCAGAATCATTGTTGTCAGAGTCCATATCAGTAGTCTCTGACTCAGAACTCTATTTGCTTTTCCTCTTCCTTGAGTTCTTTACAGCAATCTCTTCATGCTGTTCTTCCGGAAGTTTCTTTAATTCAGATTGAGCAGTAAGTGCAACAGTCTTCATCTTTCCTTCACTCCTGCTCTTCTTCTGCTGCTTGTCAAGTTCATAAGCTCTCAGTTTTCCATATACTGCCTCTAATGATATCTCATCCAGATCATTAGCTTCCTCAATCGCAGATATCTTCTCATTGTAGAAATCAGGCAAAGCTTTCATGAACTTTGTATTCATATCCTCCAAGTCATAATATTTACCATGCATGGCCATCTCATTGATGAGTTTTGTAAACCTATCAAAGGTATCAGTAAGTGACTCACCAGACTTGGATTCAAAGTACTCATACTGTTGTATAAGTAGTGTCCTCATATTTTTCCTGACAGGCTTAGTTCCTTCACAGTGAACCTTAAGATTGTCCCATATATCCTTAGCAGTTTTACAATAGAGAACATAGTTAGTGAGAACAGAATCAAGACTGTTGAATAATATGTTTCTCACTTTAACATCTTCAAGAACATTCTCCTTGTCCTTATCTGACCACTCAGATTTTGGCTTCTCTGCTGTATGTTCTGGAACAACTTGACCATCAACAGTTGCTTGTCCAACAACCTTTGTTGGGATAAAAGGTCCATCTCTGATTCTGTCAAGATAATCAGGATCTGTTGCTTCCAGATGATGCAACATCTTTACTTCCCATAGAGTATATTCGTTTCTCTTGAGCATAGGAATCTTAGTATTCCCATCCTTGTAACTAGACATGATTGAAGATCTTTATGATTATTCGAAATCAACCTGCTCTGATACCAATTGTTAACTCGAATAACTTGTAGAAGGTGGGGTTGAATACAATTTATATAATAGTGTCTAATTTTTGCTTGGTTATATGAACAAGAATAAACGAATGAATCAAACTCTGTTTGTATTAAATAAATCAAATACAAACTCTACCAAAGGTGTACAAATACCTTTAGCAGCTGCTGACAATACAAATCTCTCTGTTTGTTTCGAACTTTCGAATACAAACCTTATACAGAGCTACGCACATTCACACATGAACTCACGACTCGAACTCTTTTTACAATGACATAGAGAGAGTATTTATAATGCTTCCTATCAACTAATCACAGAAAGATAATCTATACATGACAATGTTCTGTCGTCCAGTTGATAGTTTCCATCAATAGAAAATTCTTTCCTTCATAAAATCTTCTTGCTTGTTCCTCAAACAAAGATCCTGTTTTATAGCACTTGCCAGTTTCTGTAGCATCCATAATGACATCATCAGTAACACGACTGATATCAGGATTCCATCTTGCATCAGGATCTGTGATAGAATATATTTTTATATATATTTTAGATGATTTTATTCTCGTATTTATTGTGTTTTGCATTGATTTGGATTTTTATTTAATAGATTTTATTGTTTTATTGTAGGAAATAAAGAATTCATGACTTGGAAGGATTTGGAGCAAAAAGAGCTATTTTGGAGATAAAATAGGAGAAAATTCGTATTATTGGGCTACACGGGCTGTCTGCACTGTTTGGGCCATATCTTGAGTTCCAGAAGTCAGAATTTGACGATCTTACTGTCCACGCGAAGCTTGTGGAATTATCTTTAATTTAGAGGTGGTCCAGTAAGCAAAATCCAACTGGAAGAGCCCAGAAACAGAGGAGAAAAAGAAGTGACGAATTTTACAAGAAAATCCTATTCAATTATGGATATCTTTTTGTAAATTGATTAGGATATTAAAAATACTTTTATTAGGAGATAGAGATCAGATTTTATTAAGGAGTTTTATTATAAAAGAGAAAAAGAACGTGGAAAGAGAGGGAGAGACATATATACAGACGTTTTTACAGAAGCTAGGGTTTTGTTTTTTCTCTCTTCATCTCTTCCTTTGTAAGCACTTGGTTTAATTTGGATCTTCATTGTTCTTCGTTAATACAAAGTTTGAGGTATTCTTTATTCTCTTGTTTTATTATTATATGTTTTACATGGCTTCTTTCATTATTCTTATTGCTTTTACTTCTAGAATGAGTGAGTAGTTTAATTCTAGGGTATTAAGGGGAGCCATGTTTGCACCATGATCTGGGCTTAATTTGATTAGTAGATTGATAGGTAAAGAGTAATTCTGATTGATACGTTTTAATTCTTAATTTGTGTAATTGCGCAATATCATGGATTAATCGATTGCAATAGGAGTAATAGATCGAAAGATTTTACTACTAGAGGCTTACATACAATTAGCGGAATTGAAGGTGAGTGTGAGAACATCATTAGATATTCTGAGAGTGTTAATGCTTGAAAAAGATTAACCATTGCTTTAATTACTTAATCCCATTGAAAAGCTATACTTTTGTGATTTGTTAGGTGTAAGCATGGTGAACCTGAATTGCCCTAGATCCCTTAATTAATTGATTTAAAACTTTGTTAAATTTGTTTTAGTAGTTAATAAAATTCTCAAACAATCGTTGTGACTAGAAACAATTGATAGCAATTGAATTGAAACTGAAACTGTCTCCTTGAGGATTCGACCCGTATTTGCTAATATCTACTACAATAGATACCGTGCGCTTGCGGTTAGACATAATTTAACACATCAATCTGACCATCTCATCAGTACTTGATCAGTAGTTAACTCGACATATCAGGATTCAATCTCAGTTCCTGACATGTAGTACTTGATGTACTGTTCATTCCTGACTAAATTTTTACAGATAACTGTCTAACACATATTTCCTATACAAAGTGCTAAATCCTTTATAAATCAGGATATACAAGAAGTATAAGCAAAATTCTATTCTTAACATCACAACTCATGAATTATTCCTAACAGAAGTTGATGAAGAAAAGAGAGATCAAACAATAACAAAGAATTGCTATCTGGCCACCTTGAGGCCTGATGAATAGGGGGCAGGTCCTCCCGATTGAAGACATGGATGTCCGAGAAGATGAGAAACAAAGAGGAAAGCGCACCGAGGACTTGGTTCTCATTCCCTTAGTTCCTGAAGAACTTGAAATGTTACCTACGTAGGGCATTACTGAATGAACTCTTAATTGGATACGTTCCTACAAGAGAACAATGTTGTGCTTGCTTTTGGATAGTAGCTGATATGCCAAGGGGCGATCCCCAATTAATTATGTAAACTAGACGTCCACCCGAATAGGGAGACGGTGAAACGGAAGAAAAGAAACTTTGATTCCAAGAGGCATGAAGGCCAATGGAGAATGAAGGATGTGTATGTGTATGAACTTTATTGATATGAATGATGCATGGAACGATACATTGACCAATGCATAAACTGATCATGAAATGCTAGGATTCAGTGGTTAAATGAAATCAAAGCGTCCCAAAGGGGCAACACATCAAAGATAGATGAATAAAATTTTTGAGCATCTTATTGGGAAGACTATAGAAGTCCTTGTAAATGACATGTTAATCAAGAGCCTCAATAAGGCAAATCACATCGAACATTCTCATGAGGAATTTGAGGTGTTCAGACAACACAAGATGATATTGAATCTAACTTAATGCGCCTTCGGCATAGGATCAGGAAAATTTTTGGGTTTGATGGCCTCCAAGCATGGAAATTGAGGCCAACCCCGATAAGAGTAGAGCAATCCTTGACACGGAACCTCCATATGTTGACATAACCAACTTATGGAAAGTTGTTGTATCTATACTTGGCTGTATTTGATACGGCTTTGAGTGTCATCCTTGTGAAAGAGGAAGACAAGGTTCGGAAACCTATATGTTACGTGAGAAAGGTCTTGTATGAGACAGAGTAACCACAATAAATCCCCAAGCACTCGCTGACTTCGTGGTTGAATACACTATTGACAACCAAGAAGTCGGGGGGAAGGAGGTAGTACCCCAGGAGGGCAAAGGATTAGAGAAGGAGAATCCAGAAGCGGTACTAAAGGAGTATTGAATCAATTTTGATGGAGAATCAAAAACAAAAATAAGTGAGGATATACCATGATGGGCTCATGCTTGAGTATGCCCCGAAGTTGGATTTCCCAAAGGAAAACAATGAGGCTGAATGCAAAGCCTTTATAGCCGGACTTGGTTTGGCTGGAGGCCCGAGGGTCAAAAACCTCAAAGTTGGTGGAGACTCAAGATCGGTAATACCACAAGTGAATAACGAGTTTGAGGCCAGGGCTAGAACCATGGCAAAATACTTGAAACTTCACTCAATTCATTGAGTGTTACATGAAGTACATCCAAAGGAAGGAAAACGTAAAGGCTGATGTCCTATCCAAGTTTGCCTCCTCGGAATTAGAGAATTTTATAGAAGTTTTTACTTCAAAGTCTTGAAGACCCGAAGCAATGATAGAAAAGCTGATAACACCTACAGGTGTGGAAAGTTGTTGGATAGATCCTACAAAGGCTCAGCAGGAAACTGGTTAGTTACCCGATAATGCCTTGGAGGCACGGAAGTTGTCAGTAAGTACACTAAGGCCTCAAAACGTGAAGTTAGCCCCGAAAGAAACCCATGTGGAAATCTGGGGGTAGCACTCGGGGGCAGGACCCTTGCCCATAAGATGTCCTGATTGGGATTCTACTAGCCAGAAATAATGGTTGATGCCAAGAGTTATGTGCGATCAATATCCCAAAACACACAACTGATGATCAATCCCCTGAACTTCCCCCATTCCTAGTGGCAAGGTGGGGGATAAGTGTTCTTGGTTCATTCCCAGTGGCAAGTGCCTAGAGGAAGTTCCTGATAGTTGTAATGAATTCCTTCATGAAGTAGACTAAGGCCAAATCCCAAGCCAAGATAACCACCAACTAAATGACGCAATTCCTGTAGGAAAGTGTGATACATAGATATGGACTTCCACCAATCCTGATGCTATAAATGGATAACAATTCAAGAATGAGACTCTTACAAGCTGCAAACGTTTGGAAAAGATGTTATACCTAGATTCGGCACACCCCAAACCTCAAGGTTTATCGTATCTGAGCATCCGAGTAGGACACACCACCTGATTAGACTAAGTAGAGATAAGGTTCGATGAAACCACAAGCTTCTAGTCCAAGGAACCAAAGGCTTGAAAAAGTCCACGTTCCATTCAATTGAAGGCTCATAGAGGCCTCATTCCATCCGACTAAAGGCTCATAAATGCCACGCTCCACCCAAATGAGAACCCATAGAGGCTGTGTTTCGTCCAAATGAAGGCTCGAATAGGCCACGTTCCATTCAATTGAAGGCTCGAATAGGCCACGTTCCATTCAATTGAAGGCTCGAAAAATGCGAGCAATAAGCAGCAAGTTATCGCAAAAAGATAGACCTCGGAATGAGATTCAATTCAATATATTACAAAATCAAATCGGAGCAACGAGTAAAAAATTATGAATATTTTTGCGTTCTTCAACTAAGGGATCAAGATTCCTAATCTAAGGGGTCAGAAATTCTGATCTGGAGGGTCAGGATTCCCGATCTACGGGATCAGAATTCCTGGTCTAAATATCGATCAGGATCCCTAATCGAAAAGCCTTCGACTAGAGTAAAGAAAGTGGACTTAACTCGACCAGGATCCTGGTCTAAATATCGATCAGGATCCCTAATCGAAAAGCCTTCGACCAGAGTGAAGAAAACGATCGAAATTCGACCAGAATCCTGATCTAAGAGATTAGAATTCTTGGTCTAAGGGGTTAGGATTCCTGATATGGGATGTCAGGATCCCAAGTCAAAAATCCTGAACTAGGTGGTTAGGTTTCCTGATCTAAGGGGTCAGGATCCCAAGTCAGAATTCCTCGTCTACGGGGTTAGGATTCCTGATCGAAATTGCATCGATCAGACTATAAAAATGGCCCATAATTCGACCAGAATCCTGATCTAAATTCGACCAGGATCATAGTCGAAAAGACGTCTACCGGAGTACATTTAAAGCACATAATTCGACCAGAATCCTGATCTAAAGGGTCAGGATTCCTAGTCCAAGGGGTTAGGATTCCTGATTTGAGAGGTTAGGATTCTTGATCTAGGGGTTCATAATTCATGGTGTAAGGGATAAGGATCCCTGATCGAGAATCCATTGATTAGGATGCGCAAAACACCCATAATTCGATTAGATTCCTGGTCTAAAGGGTCAAGAAGCATTTTTGAAATAAATATATTTTGAAAAATGAGAATAATTCATAAAATTATTTCTATGCATGTTGCACAAAAAATATGGTATATATTTAAGGAAAATTTGTATAAACCTAGAGTCATGATTGACCTCAATTTAGGACGAATTTCGTAGATTTGGGAGCCAACAAGACCAAAAATACGATCTTAAATTACGAAAATATTAGGGCTGATGGTCCCTCCAAAATTGTGAAAATATTATTATTATTATTGTTAAAAATAATAATAATAAAATCCGAATCGAATTTTATTCAAGTAAAATTTTATCGGAGTAGGACATCTCTGATTTGGGACCAAAATTATCTAAAGTTTGGATAAAAGAAATATTATTATTGAATATAATAATATATTTTTAAAAAAAGAGAGGAAGAAGTAAAAAAAAAAAAATTCGATCTCAATCCTGCTCGAAATCGAGCAAGAATTCTGCTCGAAAATCATGAGACTAGACTGCTAAAAAGGGCTTTAATTCGACCACAGTCCTGGTCGAAGTCGACCAGGTGACATGGCAAAAGTGTTGTTTAGTACCTAAGGTTATGCTGCATCGACAAATTGATCCTAAAGTTTACAAGCTGACAAAAAAGCTCCAGTAGTTTGTAAACTGACAAACAGGCCCTTATGGTTTATATATTTACAAACCCGCCCCTGCAGAATTACAAAAGGGTGAAGGCCCTGTATATAACTCTTTTTTCATGTACTGTTACCTAAATACCTATGTGCGGAGGATTGGGTCCAAAATGTCGATCAGACACGTTATTAGATATATCGTATCCAGAACATACGTTTTACACACTCGCGTATCTCCATGATACGCTGCCCCAACCGGACTATGTTGATGAATACGCCTATAACAGTCATGTGTTGAACGAACACGTACGCCCTATATAGTGGCGTATCCAGCCAAGGCTTTGTTCCCCAGACACGAAAGCGATTGTTGGAATACGATATACCCTGTGGCCTATTATTTAGAGATGCTGAGTAGGAGGTTATATGCACAACGATACAGCACAGAAAAGTATTTGATTTATGGGCAAAAGAGTATTTGATTTATGGGCAAAGGTTGTACAGTTGTGATTTCATGATAACTGCAAGGATTGAGGTCTTTATAATGGCGAGACAAAACGAAAAACATCATTAAATATACACAAAAAACATGGAAGTTTAGAGAAAGATGGTACAATAAAGAGTAAATAATCTTTAGAGGGTGAATTTTGCATTGCACGTGATTGCACTACTCTTCAGGCAAAAAAGCACAGATTTCATGGAATAATTTGTGTGTATTGTTGATACGCGTATTGAATAGGTAAATAGGACCTGAATTTTCAAAGCGGGTATTTTGGACCATCATGTGTCAAATATTGGCATTTTAGTCATTATCTCATTACAAAATGACCCCCATAAAATGCATTTTTGCACAAATTCAATATTTTCGATTTAAATATTTGAATTATTTACAAGAAACTGTCCGTTGACACCAAAAATTATAAATTTCGTAGGATTGAGATCCCATAAATTATCTTAAGTCTTGCATAAGACCAAATAATTCGTGAATGACATATTTAAATTGTCGACAATTATCCAAAAAATACCTGTGGGTACTAGAAAATTCCTAAATTATTAGGAAAAATTAAGAAAAATACCTGTGGATATTAGAAAATTCCTAAAATATTAGGAATTATTAAGAAAAATACCAGTGGGTACATAAAAATTCCTAAATTATTAGGAAAAATTAAGAAAAATACCTGTGGGTACATCAAAATTCCTAAATCATTAGAAAAAATTAAGAAAAATACCTGTGGGTACATAAAAATTCCTAAATTATTAGGAAAATTAAGGAAAATGCCTGTGGGTATTAGAAAATTCCTAAAATATTAGGAATCATTAAGAAAAATACATGTGGGTACTAAAAAATTCCTAAATTATTAGGAAAAATTAAGAAAAATACCTATGGGTACTAGAAAATTTCTAAAATATTAGGAATCACTAAGAAAAATACCTGTGGGTACATAAAAATTCCTAAATTATTAGGAAAAATTAAGGAAAATGCCTGTGGATACTAGAAAATTCCTAAATTATTAGGAAAAATTAAGAAAAATACATGTGGGTACATAAAAATTCCTAAATTATTAGGAACAATTAAGAAAAATGCCTATGGGTACTAGAAAATTCCTAAAATATTAGGAATAAATAAAAAAATACCCGTGATTACATAAAAATTCCTAAATTATTAGGAAAATTAAAGAAAAATGCATGTGAGCACTAGGAAAAAATCCCAAAACATGCAAGAAAATTATAAATAATTTTCTGTAAGACATAAAAATTGTTATTTAGCCTCGAATAAGGCGAATAGTCGTAAACGTGTAGGTCGCTCCACACTTTACACTCAATACGATTTTGTGAAACACTAGTGTACTAAAAATCCCGTAGTTAAGGTAGGTAATGAATCTCAGTTAAGAGATGGACCCCGAGTCTTGATAAGGACAAAATATAACTTCAATGAAAACCTGTTTAGTTTTCCTAGAAGTTGGGGGCCAAATGATATGGGTTAAAAGTAGCCCTAAAAATACATTTAATGTTGATTTAAATGAACCTAGGTTGGTCCAAGGTCAAAGCCCAGTTATGAGGCCCAAAACCCTAATTATAATAATAAATTCATAATTAATAAATCAGCTGATAAAAGACCCCGTTGTTGAGTCTAACAAGGACCCAAAATCTTCAAGGAGTAGTCCCCAAGGCATACGAATCAAATAGGAATCAGCCTTCTTCATGGAAGGATCCAGAACTCTATCAAGAGTGGGTAACTTGTCCACCAAGATACCAAACCCTACCCTAATTCCAAGGCCCTCGACGCCTATATAAGGACCTGATCCCTTGCAATAAGAACAACGTTTTTGGGGGCACAGCTCCATACGTCACCCACCACATTTTAGGCTTAATCCTCGAATAAGGACATATAAGCCACTACGTCCTTGGTGTGCCCCAGCCGCCATAGCCCCCGAGGGCATCACCAAGAACTACGTTTTGGCTTGATTCTTGATATTCATCAAGATACGTAGAAATCTTGCGAGGATCGATTAGTCCCAACAGCAAGAGCAGCCATCATTAAAGCTTGAAGCTCTCAATCCCTTGCAATCAATACACGAAATAATTACACCCTAGTTTTTATTCCACAACAGTAGTGTTAGATCCCAATCCTAAATTTCATCTGAAGTTATATTTTCGATTACATAATGATTTTTATAGTTTTATAAATATGAAAAATATTTGATGCTTATGTATGCTAAATATATTTTTTTGTCTAATAATTTTTATACTTTCCATTATTATTTAAATCGATTTTCATTAGTTGTTGATATATTATATTTTTGAAAATTGTTCATAAATATACAGAAAGTTATTAAATATATTTATGATTTTCTAGCTACTATATTTCTAGAAATCCATATGAATTAAGGATATTATATTTATTATCAATTAAATTTACTTTAAATTATTTAATAACATTAAAATTTAAATATCTTTTATGTGATTATAATATATTAATTTATTATAGAATAAAAATATCACTTTATAGAAATTTATTGTCTATACAACACACTTCAATTATTGTTGAAAAGTTTAAATCTTTTACCGTTCATTGTTGAGAAGCTTCTTAACATTAATATTTATCTAGTCTGAGGTATTGCAACTTAATTTAGTAAAACAAAAACTTAGCAAAAAAAAATTAATATTTAAAAATTCAACATTATATCCTATATTATATAATAAGAGTAAGAGGGATAATGAAGGAGTACTACCACATGTTAAAGGTTCGACTCTCAGCAACTACATAATATGTAATAAATTTTTAGTATGGTAAATTAATGTTAAAATATGTGTGAAAAACTATCTGTGAATCAGAGTAATTGATTTTCTACTCTTTGAAGAAAGAATCATGCGCTAATTCTTTTAAAAGAAGACATCAATTATATACTATTATAATAATAAGAGTAAGAGGGATAATAGGAAAGTATTATCACACAACAAAGAATTGATTCTTGCTAACTATATAATAACACAATATAACCAATTTTACATGTAAGACTTAATATTTAAAATAATATAATAATATTTATAATTTGAAAAATATTAACAAAGATCACACAAAAACCATATAAAAATTTAATCTATCTATACATCGTAACTTCGAAAGTATTTAAGTGTTACTTGAAGTGCCTGTTTGGCATACATTATTTTATGGACTTATAGACTTATTTTCGGGTAAAATTTTAATATTTTAATAATTTTTTTATACAAGTATTTAACGGATGTTTAAGATTCAATAAGTTACAAAAATAAGTTGGAAAATTAGGAATCTCTAACTTTATCTTAAAATAAATTGACTTATTCTGGAAAAAAGTTCCCCCAAACACCCCCGAAATCGGTTAGCATGGCTTGTAGAATGTTTAAAAAACATTGATGTACTTTATGTAGCAGGCAGTGGCACTACGCACTAGGCACCAAGTGGCAAGCGAAGACATGGATCGATGACCAAGCATATTTAACCAAATTTAGATCATATTATCAATTAAATATTAACTTTTTTAATATTAAATAATATTAAAGAAATATTAATATGTGGTTTTTAATACTAATATTAATATCAATTTAAATGTAATCAATTAGCATATTAATATCTTTTTAATATCTTATTATCTTTTTATTATCTTAATATCTTTTTAATATCAATTATATATTAACTTTTTTAATATTAAATAATATTAAAGAAATATTAAAATGTGGTTTTTATTATCTTTCACTCGTAGTATGGGGAAGAAATGGACTCTAGAGGTACTACGAATTGATTGAGGAATCAAACCATATCAATTGTTTTCTAGATCGTTCTGCAACATGTTTTGAATTATTTTAAAAATATCTTCATTTATTACCTTACATTGGATTCTAGTGGAGTAATGTATTTTATGAATAATATCTATTACTCCCTCTGTTCCAATTTTCTTTTCTTGTTTGTTGATTGTCACAGGTTTTTATGCAAACAATGATTAGAGGAAAAAGTTAACTAATTTGAAAAAGAAGTGGGAAATGATTTTACCGCCTAAGCTTGAATTACAAGGACCAATCCATAATTAAATATCTCCACCAATAAGATTACAAGAGACTAATTGACCAACCAATCAAATCTAAGTATTACAAGCACATAGATTATGCCACTAATACAAGTACAAAAACTGTACATCCATAAATTGAAATCTGCATCATTGCTTTGGCTCCATTTGTTCAGAAATGAATTCTTCTTTCCCTTTTGATTTGAATCTGCCAGCAGATAAAGACACACCAGGGCAAACACAGGAAGAAACATATGGTCATCATCACAAAAACAGGCCAAAGCTCAGCTGTGACTCAAGGATGCAAGTAGTCATGTGGCTGTTGAATAACCAGATAGAGGGGAAACTGAAGCATGGTGCAATTCAAGAAGTTGCCCATCTGTTCAATGTAACAACAAGAACAATCAGCACAATATGGAACACTGCAAAGAGGCAAAAGACAGCAGGTCAGGCATACAACATGGCAACAAATGGTCATAATGCAGGGAGGAAAAGAATACAAGTGGAAGCTAATGCAATTAGAGAGATAAGCATGGGGGACAGATCATGCATAAGAGACTTGGCAGTGCAGCTTAAAGTGTCTACAACAACAGCAAGTAGAATGATAAAGAGGGGACAGATTAAACCTCATACAAACCCTTTACATCCTGCTTTGAAAGAGGAAAACCTATTTCAAAGGGTTGAGTGGGTTCTAAACCTGTTAGTGGGAGACACACCAACAACAAAGAGGCAATATTATCCCATGTACAACTTTGTACACATTGATGAAAAGTGGTTTTATTTAAGCAAAAAAACGCAGAGGGTTTACCTGGAAAGAAATGAAAAGGGCAAGTACAGGGCTGCCAAGTCAAGCAAATTCATACCCAAAGTTATGTTCACAGCTGCTGTAGCAAGACCAAGATTTAATGAAAGAAATGAGTGCACATTTGATGGGAAGATAGGTATCTTCCCATTCACTTACCAAGAACCAGCCAAGAGGGCTTCCAAATACAGAGCAAAGGGGACAGTGATCACCAAGATAGTAGAATCAGTTGGGAAAAAGGAGACAAGGAGCATGTTAATCAATGATGTAATACCAGCAATCATGCAGAAATGGCCACAAACTCAAGGTCCAAAAACTATATACATACAGCAAGACAATGCAAGGACACATATACCTAGAGTGGCAACAAGTCTATCGACAAGGGGACTTCACATTCATTCTTGTGCAGCAACCACCAAACAGTCCAGATTTAAACATTCTGGACTTGGGGTTTTTTAGAAGCATTCAATCTCTAATGCACAAAAAGATGCCTAAAGATGTTGATGATATGTTGGCAGCAGTACATCAAGCTTATTCTGAACTAGATGCAACAACACTAAACAATGTATGGTTATCCTACCAATATGTCATGAATGAAGTCCTGAAAGTTAAAGGTTCGAATGATTACCTTGTGCCTCATGTCAATAAGAAGAAATTAGCAGCTGAGGGTAAGCTACCAGTTCAAGTAACTGCACCAATGTGGGCTGTCCATGAGGCATGGAATTACTTGCATGGAATTAGCAGCTAAGGGGACATGTAAGCTTAGTTTTCCTTTGAATGTACTAGTGCTAAAAGTAAGCTTAGTTTTAAGCACAACATGTATTAAAAGTAAGTTTAGTTTTAAGCACACCATGTATTAAAAGTAAGCAGTTCATGTACATATACTTATTTGATCTCAGATCATCCCCAAACATCATCGACATATAAGTACAACCACTAAGCACACATAGGCCTCCAGTCAGTGAAACTGGTTGCTTATGGCACACTAGGGCATACATTGTCGCAGCAAATTGAACTATCATCATAGATCGAAAAAGAAGTGGGAAATGAGATTACTGCCTAATCTTGAATTACAAGGGCCAATCCATAATTAAATATATCCACCAATAAGATTACAAGAGACTAATTGAACAACCAATCCAATCTAAGTAGTACACATATAAATTCGATTACATGAAATTCGATTAAAAACAGGGCATTCGATTAACTCCATGACATTCAATTAACTAGAAAAACAAGCATATAAACAAGCGACTCAATATAATTAACAAGAACAAACAAGCATTCGATTTAAAACAGTGCATTCGATTAACTCCATGACATTCAATTAACTAAAAATACAAGCATATAAACATCCGAGTCAATATAATTAACAAGAACAAACAAGCATTCGATTTAAAACAGGGCATTCGAAGTACTCCATGACATTCGATTAACTAAAAATACAAGCATATAAACAAGCAATTAACTATAATTACAAGCGATTAACAACAAAAAGAAGTTGAAGATAGAACATCTTTACTCCGATTAGGACCGAGAGCATGCATCATCTGAATCAGCCTCAAGATCCAGATCCAAGTCATCGCTCGACGGTTCCGGAGCAACAACGACGGCCACTTCAACTGGATCGGAAGAAACAGGGGACGGAGGAGCTTGATTTTCATCCAAGGGGACTTGAATAACACTTTCATGCAACGGCGATCGAGGGTTTTGATCCACCGTCACATCCGATTTGGGCGCCGATTCCTCATAATCAGTTGGAGCAAACTTTAATCGCAGATATTCACCACTATAACCGTGTTCCCCATCACAAGAATCACCTTTGTCACAATGGTCGGGATCTGAGCACTCGTACTTAACTGTTTTACCAGATTCATCATCGAAACGGGAAAACCCATAATATAAACTCATGTTTTTTATAGAGTAATTAGGGTTTGGTGGCGGAGAAGAGAGAGAGAGACGAAGGGACGAGAGAGAGACGGAGAGAAATGAGATTAGGGTTAAATGGGAGTAGGTGGGGGTATGAATAAAATATTGTGGGAATTGGTGTGGGTGTATTTTTTAAGAGTAGAGTATTTTGTTTTTCATGGACTAAAATAGAAACAAGAAAAATAATTTGAATATCCTTAAAAGGAAAGTAGGAAAAGAAAATAGGAACGGAGGGAGTATCTTTTTATTAATTAAAGATCTTTTTATTTGATAACAAAATATTTAGTTTAATATCTATAACTCTAAATATATTTGATTAAAAGCATATTTAAATATAATATTTATAATTTTAAATATATTACCAAAAATTTAAGACAAAAAATATTCTTAACTGAAATAGTATTACATAATTTTACGTGCATGCATAAACAACTTGAACAACTTTTAAAAGGAAATCTACTATGCCATGACTTTCCAAGTGCTGACCATCCTAAAACAGTTATCGTGCCCACGTTGGGTAGGGACAATGAAATTTTGATTAGGAGCCCATTTGGGATTGCTTAAAATAAGTTATTTTTGATTTAATGGAGGTGTTTTTAATTTAATGGAAAAAATAAAGTTGTTTACTTTAAGTTGAATGAATGTGTTTGGGTAATTTTACTTAAAGTTAAATGGAGATTTAATAATTTTGACTTAAAGTGAAATTTGACTTCAAAAAATTTTAAATTCATAATATTTAAACTTTAGAAGAATCGCGAAAAAAAAAACTCGATAAGTCATCATAAGTCAAAAGTACTTAAATGGAACTTATGACTTAATAGAGGTTTTTAACTTAAAGCCAATTTAAAGCAGTAGTTGCCAAACAGATCAAAACTATTTAAAGCTATTTTTAACTTTAAGCACCGATTGCCAAACGACCTCTAGGTACTAAAAATGTGCCTCTTCAAAACGTACCCAAAACTAGCTCTTTTCAACACAGCCAGAATATTGTGTTCATACATTTTTAACACACCAGTTGAATTTATACTCTGTGTAATTATAACTAGCTTATAATATGTGTAATTGCATGGTTCTTTTTTAATATATATAATTATAAAAACAACTTTTTAAAACAAATTTCTTAAATATTTATATTTATTACGATTTATTTACATTGAATTCGATTTTATGAAATAAATTTTGATATTTCATTAAAAAAAATAGAGAGTATAAAATATATAAAATATTATTATTTATTAGACTTCACATGGTCAATTTTCTACTTTTGTTCTATTTTGAGTTCTAAAAAACGGATTTAGACAAAACTCGAGAATTCATCTTGATGGTTTAACAATTATTATCCAACTGAAACTACTCGAAAATTGAAGAGAAAAGAAAATTAAGTATTTTTATATTAAGAATTCTGTTCAATTTAGAAAATCTACTTATACATGGTTTAACTTATTAAAATTTACATTTTCGTATTTTAATATAATTCTACTATTAATCAAATCAACTTACTTTCTAATATTATTAGATCTAATTCTATTCAATTTAGAAAATCCCCTTATATTTGTTTTAGATTATGAAATTAACTTTTTGATATTTGAATATAATTATACTATCAAATAAATTTTCCAATATTTTTTTTTGCCACAGAAAATAAAGATTTTATTACTCATATAAATCTTTACAAAGCACATAATAAAAAGTAGGGTGGACATTCCCCACTTCCCACTTACGTTCGGCTATTAAATAGCCATAACTCGCTAGATTATGAGCTACTCTGTTCGCGGAATGCTTCACAAAACGAATCACAACATTTTGGCTTTTTAGGTTCTCCATCAAGTGTCAGCACTCATTCACAACTCTCCCTAAGTAAGAATAACTTGAGAAGGAACTCCGAATTAACTGAATTACCTGGAGACAATCGAATTCGACTATAGCATTCGAAACACTGTTATTTTTTTAGTCAACTAATGTAAGAACCCAGATTTTTGGGTAGAATTAAAACTTTTATTATGCATTGATGTAAGAGTGAACAGTGGTTACAACTACATTGTAATACTGGCTTTAAAGAATGAATAATGACAGGATATATATATTCCAAGGTTATATGGCCTGAAGGATGTTATTGGGTGATAACTTAGATTAGAATAATCTATCTCCTAGAAAGTTAAGATAAGATTCCCTAGAGAGAAATAGATACCCTCATGTCATCCAAATCAATATCTATTATAAGCCCAGCGGTTCCGTAAAAAGGTTAAGGAACACTCGAAGGTGAACCAGGTTCATTTTCCTAATTATAGGAATTAAATAAAAATAAGGGATGAATAGTGATTTTGGTGGAATTTGGAATATTATTATAATAATGTTATACCCGGTATTCGGAACGGATTTCCGAGTTCGTATTAGCGATCTACGAAGCAAATAAGTGTATGTAACGTGATCGGATTTCAGAAAATCCAAAATTTATTTTTAAGGAAAATCTGATCGAGCAGTAAAGAGCATATTAATGCGGACAAGATAAGAGAATTATTATGTCAAGGAATTAAGGATTTTATTTAATTATGATTTGAGAAATTAGAATGAAAATCCTCGAGTTAGAATGATAAGCGTTTTAGAAATCGCTAGAACTTTATAACGAGATTAAGCGATAAAGCGAACACGAAATGAATTACGGATTAAATATATAATGAGATGAGAAACACCACATGATCATCTAGGGTTTACTAATATTAGATTGGTGGAAAAGAAATGAGAAAAGAAAAGAAAAAGAAAAGTGATGAGGTGTGTGATTAAGAAGTAAACAAGGCAACATGTCATCTCTTTTCTCCCACTCACCAAGGCTACTTGACACTTGTAATTGGAGTGTAAGTGCAGCTATAATACATCAAAATATCCAATAAATTTCACTTTACCACTAATCAAAAAGAGAGAAAAGAGAGAAAAGCAAAAAGGAAGTCACCACCACCACCATTCTTCCATTCGGCCTTCACCATAATTCCAAAATCAAAACCCCTCTTCCCACCATCTTTTGATCTTGAAAAAATTATGGTGAGTCTTACATTTCCTAAAAGTGATCCCATAAAAATTTCAAAGCCAATCTCACTTGTTTCCATTTTCAATTAATTCATCAAAGCCTAGGGTGAATAGTGATTTTCAAGAACAAAACTTTTGGATCTTGATTTTGGTTGATGATCCAAGCTTCATGGAGGCTATACAAGGACCATACAAGGCTTAGTAAGGCTATGTCACTCTCTAAGGAAGGTATAACCTCTTGAAACCCTAACTCTTGTTTGAGATTTAAGCATGCTTATGATGGATATAGCTTAGTTATGGTTATAAGCATGATTATAAGCATGATTATGGTTTGGTTTTAGTAAATGTTAAAAATAGTTTAGATGAACGGAAAGGCATTGCTTGGCCTCAGTTCATGGTTATATATCATGTATATGTTGGTTGGAGTGGATACCATGATTATTGGAAGGTTTGGAATTTAGAAATATTCGATTTATAGCCGTCGTAATGCCGAAATTTCGTTAACCTTAAGAACACGAGTTTGACAGTAGGTATAAGTCACTGATTTGCTTCGATTTCTTCCATGATAAGCTAGATTATGTTATAAGCTTCGTTTTGATATAAAGATCGTATGAAATGGACTTACGGTTTAGGAGTTATGATTAAATTCGTAAAAGAGGTTCGAAACCGTAATCGAAAGTTCGTAACTGAAATTGGAATCCCTTAACATGACTAAGTCAGTGACGAATCATGGTAATTAAATAATAGAGGTCATAAGGAAGGCGTGAGAGAAAACCACAAGTAAAATGGATCGTTTTCCGATTTTATAAAAATATTCGAATCGAGGATAAGTGCGAAGAAACCACTTTTCGGAGGTAACATTATTCATTAAAACCTCCTGCCCTGTTTTGGCAAAATCCCGAAAAATTAATCTTCTGATCTAAGTCCAATTTTGAGTTAGCTACCTTCTAGACATTCTCTAGATCATGTACGCGAAAACGGTGCGTCATTTGAGTTAACGGTTACCGAGTTATGAACATTTTAGTGAAAGAGGTGTGAATAGTAAAGATCCGTAGTCGACTGAACTTCAAAAATACATTTCACCTATTTAGACTCGTGGCTTCGAATTGGAAATTTTATGATAAATATTACAAATACCAAAGATGATTTTATAAGTGGTTTCGTAATTAAATACGTTTCCAGTGATTTATTAAAAGTGTTGAAGTACGAGTCTCGAAATAGTGATTCTCAGAAAAATCAATCCTAGGGGTACTACCTTGGCCACCCTTTTTGGCTAAGTTAAAAAGGGAATTTCGAGTCGACTAAAACACGAAACTTGTTAAGAATTATCAAGACCACATATTGGTGCAAAGAACGAGGTTATAATTGATTAAGTAAGATATACGAAAAATCTGACATTAAGGGTGGGTTCGAGGTGTGTTTTGGACTGAACTTACATGACTTAAGTTAAGTTACACTTGACCTTCGAAATGTTAAGTGATTGACCTTGGTTATTGTGACTATTTATAGATCACTGGATTGACACGAGGCACACTACCCCTACAGGATTACCAGGCAAGTTTCCAATACTTGGAACTGTTGTTGTGATAGTATATATGATGATTGTTTTATACATATGCCATAGCATGCATGCCTACTTTCAAGTTAATATTGAATTACTTGTTCCCTGAATTGATATCGGCTTATAGACTATATATAAAATATCAGTTATAAGCCGGATTGTTTGGTTAAGACCCTTAGCGAAGGGCGTATGATATTCATACCTCAAATATAGACCGGGAGTCGATATTTTGTAATATATATATAGTCGTGGAAACCCGGAGGGATCCCAGCGACAAATTTATTATTTCGAGGATTTTTATTCGATTACGAATCTTTCGAGGAACGTTATTTGAGTATTACCTCAGTGAAGGAATATTTAATGAATATTATTTTAATATTCATTTAGAATGTCATTTATTTAATGAATATTATTTTGATCATTCATTGGAGTTATTTAGTTAATGAATATTATTTTGAATATTCATTAGAGTTATTCGGTGGACGAATATCATTCCCAAATATTCATTTGGCTTACTTATTATTATTTGGAATATTCATTTGATCTTTATTTATTTAATGAATATTACTTTCGAATATTCATTTAAGGTTTGATTTACTTAATGAATATTATTTAAAATATTCATGGGAAGTTCTATTTACTCAAGGAATATTACTTCGAATATTCCTTTAAAGTTTTGATTACTAAATGAATATTATTCTGATATTCATTTAGAATATTATCTGTTTAATGAATATTATTTGGATATTCATTTGGAATGTTATTTGTTAAATGAATATTATTTTCAAATATTCATTTAAGGTTTGATTTATTCAGTAAATATTATTTTAAATATTTAGTTAAGTTTAATTATTCAATGAATATTATTTTAAATATTCATTTAAGAAGAGATTTATTTAATAAATAATTCTAAATATTCATTCGAGGATTACTTACGAGTAATATTAGGATTTATTCATATTCCTTAATTAATATTGAGTTAATAAATATTCTTGGAATATTCATTTAAATCCTTTTAAGTTCTTTTATAATGATTCATATTATTCAAAGATTATATGTCACCTTCAGATATGGTGTAAAATATTTTGGAGTAGTTTATGACTATTTTTATCAAGGGGAGGTTTCCAAAATTCTATTTTTATTTAAATCTATCTTAAAGAAGATTTAAATACTCGCTCAACTTCCAAAACGTATATAAGGGGACCTCACTTGAGAAATGTTATTTATTGGGCTGCCCGGTCCTATACTTGCTAAAACTATCTTGTCACTCACATCTTGATTCTTTCAAGTATCGATATGAGTCTTTTGGTTACCTCCTCAACGCTCGAGGGGTATGATTGATGTAACAAGTTTATATCCATTAACAAGCATCAGCTTGGGAAATATTGGTGAATTTTTCCTTTCCAATTAGATACGACTACTTTGTGGAGTCCTATCAACAAGTGTTACACTTGGGGAAAAGGGGAACGAACTTTACGTTTCAGAGTCATGGATGATATTCGAACTAGGAGACGCGTAAGTGGCCGAGTGGCGCCGGTCCAGCAATAGCCCAACCGTTGGCTGAGGGGTTCCAGAGGGCGGTAGATAAATAATTCCGTCGGAGCTACCTTCTACATGTAGAGAACGACTGATGAGATGCATGACATACGACTGATCATCGTAAACGTCAGGGCATCTGGCGCGGCAATGCTCCCGTATTAGTTCATCTTCTAAAAGTAAGAAATTTCTGCAACACTGTTGGTGTTGGCAAGGTGAAAAAGTGTTGAAACCGGAATTGCAATATTTTTCCTACAAGTTCCTCTTTTATGATAATTGAGAATATCTTGCTTATCTTTTGCATAGCAGATATTTATTCAAAACAAATATATTTTTGAGTTACCTTGTAACTTCATCTCATACCTTATATTGGTACTACATCGTTAATGCATGGCATATGGTTTCAAAGATATTTTGGACTGTTATATATTATCACTGTTCAATTATATTTCTGGTGGGCTATTGCTCACCCTTGCTTTATTTATTTATATCACAACAACAGCTAGATCAGATGGCCGCGCAAGGCGCACACAGCGTAAGCAGGTGTCAACCGTCAGAGGTTTACCGCTAAGGTCTTGGCTACCTTTGTTGAGGATGCAACTACTGGTAGGCTAGTCGTTAGCAATTGAGCCTCAAATGTATTTATATTATAGTATCTATTAATGGATGGCAAAGAGTATGTAATTGTACAATTGTAATTCTTTGGGTTGTAAGAACTCAAACTTGTGATTAATAATATTGTTGGTTACTCTGATTTCATCTCTGGGACTATAACGGGTGTGTTTTATGTTGTTGTTTTGGTCACAAGGTTGTAATTTAAATTATGTTGGTTTTGTGGTTGGATATTGAGACCGTAACGACCAGATCCCTGACCCTGGATCTGGGGGTGTTACAACTAAGGGCTTCTCTAATGCCCAATACATCTGCTAATTCTGGAGATGATTTGCCGATGGAACACTTTGATATGGCTTGAACAAGTTGAGCTGAATTCCAATATTATATATACGAATCACATCTATCCATTTTAAAATCCAATGATCGATAGTCTTTTGATCGACTATCATACTATAAAAACCTTGATAAGATCCCCGTATGCTTATTATACATAAAGATATAATTTATATAAATTTTCAGAAGAAGTTTTTCATGAAATTAAAAAGTGTAACAAAACATCAAAAAACCGATTTGTTAGCAATTAGCAAATTACACACAATTTTATTATTTATAAAATAAAGTATAATACATTATATTATATCTTATTATATATTTCTATAATAAATTATAAAAAGTAAAATATTAAATTATAATAAGCAAAACATGGTAGAATTTTTAATTTGGTTTCCACTATTTTGGTTGTTTGATTATCCCTTTTAATTATAACTATTAGATCTTTCAACATATTCTTTATGCAAAAATTTAATGTTCGATTTCTAACAAAAGCATATTAAAATTAACATTTATAATATTATTCATAAAAATATAAATAAATATAAAATTTCAAAATTTAATTTTAAATATTCATAAATATTTTTAGTTTTAATTGGTGTTATGCCATAATTTTGGCATGTCTAATAATCTCCCAAATTTCTAATATTTATTAATTATTAATTCAGATTAATAATTATAACTTAATTGCTAAGTTTTATCCTCTCTCTGAAATGAGGAAAGAATCAATCTCAATCAATTCAATAACGGAAAATATCTCCAAACGATATTCTTCAAATCAGGAAGATATCACAACGATAAGATTAAATCAGATAAAATCAATCATTATCCACATTAACGTAACTTATCCCTTAAGTCTCTCGGGATAAGCTCAATTAATTCACAGAACTGCGTGGGGCTTGATCCTATATAAACATATAGGTACGCAGGCATCTTGGGACGATATGGAATCCGATACACGAGACAAATCGAGACACCTGCCAAGTCCAGCCCCCTCTTTTTTCATAACCCTAAATCCTCTAAAACAGCCACACTCATAAAATCGCTCTATTATTCCAGCAACCCTCCGATTTTGTGTTGTTACGAAATTTCTCCAACAACATTTGGCGCTAGAAGGAGGGCAAATTAATTATTTGTGGAGGACAAATAATTTTCAAGCAAAAGGGGATTTTCGATTTTTTGGAATACGACGACGGCAAAAAATGGTTACGGTGGTGATGCATAGCTAGCGAGGAAATAGAAAGGCAAAATTGGAAAAGACCCATGCGCGCCATTAACAGAGACCACAAGAACAAGAAACGATGGAAAAAGAAAGATAAAAAAAATAAAAGAAGACAATTAGACATGTACAGAAGGACATCAGTTAGAGAAAAAAAACAAACAAACACGTGCAGTAGTAGAGGAAGAATATTCTTGGTGGCAAGACTTAAAGAAAACAGCAGGGGGCTACACTAGGAAGAAAAAAAAAAGAAGACAAGGGAAAAAGGAGCCGCAAAAAGAAAAAAAAAAAGGAAAGAAGCTTAACACACGCACGCAGAGTGTAGACGCAGCCATCACGCAAAGAGTTAGACTTAGACGCAGCCAGATAATGGGACTTGGACATCAAAATGGGACTTGTACATTAATATAAAGATAAGTTTTCGATTTATCTTTTAATTTTCTGCACATTAAATATTATGCCATGCATGCATATTAAATCATGTTTCAAAATATTTATCACTTCAAATTCGTGCGAGCAATATATTTTTATGCTTGTAAAATTATTGTGATTTAGAAAATATCGTACGAGATATTTATGTTGATGAATTAGCGATATTTATGATTTGATGAATTGTGGATATTTATATATTGATGAATTGTGGATTTATTTTACAATCCCGTACGAGCTGCATTTTTCGACAAAAGAAAAATTACATATGCGAGACGCATAATTTTGTAAAAGATTTTCTACAAAAAGGAGCATTATTTTCGAAGAAAATAAATATCGCGACATTCTTAAAAGAGCATATTTATTATTGCATTTGGATTTGTAAAATATTTTTCATATATCGTCGCGATAGTACATATATGTCAAAAATATTTCCAAACTTGCGAACTAAATTGCCAAGTAGGGTAGCCTGGACAAGTTATAAATTCCGCAATGCTATATGCTTAGTAAAGTGCAGCACCCTCTGGATTATTATTGAAGGCCCATGACCAGATCTTGAGCTCAAGGTCGCATGGGTGGGAAGACATCCCTATGCAAAATATCTTTAAGACATGCACAGCCAGCGCGCGTGCAAAGTTCACCAGAAAGTTCTCCAGAATTACATCTACATTTCTTAGTGAAGACATCGCCAGACACATCCTTATGTGGTTGCATCAGACACTTGAAAAGCGTGTATGCCAATCCGGGATATATACAAGCGCCAAGGTCCTAACTAGACAACAAGGATCGCAAAGGATTTCAAACATATTATATATTCTCGCACATTTGAAAACCTTGGCAAATATATATCTTATACTGGTCATCACATTCTATCACTCTTGCATCCGCATACGCCTAACGAGCATAGTGGTGCTCTAGTATTTTTCTAATCATCTAGTTTCAGTTTTTTCAGCGACTCAAGAAATTTGGAAGCTTGAAGAATTCTTAGTTCTCCACTGCAGCAAGCTACACTAAAGAACTGGGGGCTAGTTGTTATGCCATAATTTTGGCATGTCTAATAATCTCCCAAATTTCTAATATTTATTAATTATTAATTCAGATTAATAATTATAACTTAATTGCTAAGTTTTATCCTCTCTCTGAAATGAGGAAAGAATCAATCTCAATCAATTCAATAACGGAAAATATCTCCAAACGATATTCTTCAAATCAGGAAGATATCACAACGATAAGATTAAATCAGATAAAATCAATCATTATCCACATTAACGTAACTTATCCCTTAAGTCTCTCGGGATAAGCTCAATTAATTCACAGAACTGCGTGGGGCTTGATCCTATATAAACATATAGGTACGCAGGCATCTTGGGACGATATGGAATCCGATACACGAGACAAATCGAGACACCTGCCAAGTCCAGCCCCCTCTTTTTTCATAACCCTAAATCCTCTAAAACAGCCACACTCATAAAATCGCTCTATTATTCCAGCAACCCTCCGATTTTGTGTTGTTACGAAATTCCTCCAACAACAATTGGAATATAATTATTAAACCATCTCTAAATTTGATATCATTTTGTTAAATTCACATGGGTTGTAAAATCGTTCAAATCAAGTTTTAAGAATTCAAGATAAGACACATAGTAAATTGGGTGAAAGCCCTGTATATCATTTTTAGAAGTGATTGTGCCCAAAATAACACTATGCGCGCGAGGTGACCAAAATAACATTTTGAATACGCATTGGCGGCATGCGAATAGGACTACGCATTTACACAATGCGTGCACTGTGTAAATCCCACTTCAGTAGATTGGACAGTACATGGGTATACGCATGTTGAACATGCGTGGATGCAGTGCGCATGCCAATCACTGTTCATCTCCTTCCACAACCGCGCGCGGACGCCATTTTTCGACCAAACTTTGACCACGCCGTTGATCCCTTTTCCGGCATCGAGCACTACTATCCTATATACTAAAACACTCATCTACTCCCCTCTACAACCCTGTACCCTTCGATTTCCATTTTTTTTCTTCGGATTTGAAATACCCAAAACCGAATTCTTTTCTCAGATCTGTTTTCCGACGAGTCCGTACACGCCCCTGTGGGGCCAAAAAACAACAAACAATCAGATCAAAATGGAGAGGAAGCTCTGGGCTTCGTTTTGATGCCCTCAGGAGTAATGGAGGTAGCTGGAGGGGGGAGAACGGATGGAGGAGACGGGGAGGTGATAAAGAGAGTGGGAGAGATGCCTGCTGCGATTTGGAAAAAATGATGTCATATGACGTAATTGCGCATCTGGGAAATGCGTTATCCCAGATGCGCAAGTTGAAAATGCGTATCACCAGCTACGCAGACCGCCATTACGTAGTCTCGTGGTTATTTTGGGCACTGTTTGCGCGAATCGTTATTTTGGACAGTTGGGTTGTGTTTTTGTGTTATTTTGATCATTTACTCTAGTAAATTGAACGTGTAAAATATTATATATACCAATTTTTTAACAACAATTTGATATGTAAATTAACAATAAATAAATATTTAAAAAAATTAATATAATTAAAAATATTAGAAAAGGAGCCATGCGGCGCGGGTTATAAGCTAGTTTTTTCTAAAAATGGAATGGCAATCACTTTTGGTTGTCTAAAAGATTTTTACATGTAATTAGCGGAAGAAAAAAGGATTTTACATCTAAAAAACGCGCTTATTTGACTTTTCACTACACACACACTACACTGTATATAATGATGCAATAATTCTTGAGCATCTTCGATCCCCTTCTTTATCATTCCACTTCACTTTCAACCTATACACACAACTGCCTGTACGTATAATTGTTCTGCAAAAGCATCAGCGATGTCGATTTTGAATCGTCAATTGCGATTATCTTCGTATCTAATCAAGCGTTTACAGCACAATACGGTCAGTGCTAATGAATTCGCGGCTAGATCGTTTACGACGAGCGAGTGTCATAGGCCTACGATTGTGCATAAGCGGAGTATTGATATTCTTCATGATCCCTGGTTTAATAAGGTAGTGGTTTGGTTTGTGCATTTTGATTGAGTGTTTTCGATTGATTTTGTGTTATTGTTGTGTGTATGTGTGATTGTAGTTATGGCATGTGGTTGCACTGTAATTTTGATGAATTTATAGCGTTCGCGGTTCGGAAATGACAGATATAGTGATTTTTTAACTTCGTTAGATTGATAAATCTCAGAAATTAATACTTTTCGCGGTTAGGAAATGGCGGATATAGTGAATTTTTAAGTTCGTTAAATTGATATCTTGATAAATTAATACTTTTTGCGGTTAGGAAATGACGGAGACAGTGAATTTTTAACTTCGGTAAATTGATGATCTCGACAAATTAATACTTTTCGCGGTTTGGAAATGACGGAAATAGTGAATTTTGACTTCGTTAAATTGATGATCTCGATAAATTGATGATATTGCGGTTCTGACTTATGAGGCTATTATTTTGTAGAGTTTACTGTATATGTTGTTGAATAGTAATGGGAGTATAAGTTGCTATTAAAGTAACGAAAAGTGATAATAAGGTCCCCATTAGTTATACATTTTGCATTTCTGAGTTTAAATAGGACAAAGTTCAGTTTATTTTGTCGATTCGCTACATGATTCTCAGTAACGGATTGGTACATACAGTAGACTGGTCCATTTTGACATGCAAAAACTCCTAGAGTTTAGATATTAGTACTAGATCTCTCATGTATTTTTTTTTAAAATCTAAGAAAAATACTAGTGATAATAAATAAAGATAAATCTCAAAAGAAATATATGTTATGGTTTTTAAATATTATGTTGTTAACTCTAAGTATAATTTATAAATCGCAAGTGAATTTATATTTGACTCGTATTTGACTGATTGAAACAGTTCATAATGGATAGATGAAGTTGAAGACTGGTCCATTTTAAACTTCGAATCTAAAGTTAATACTTGCGAGTTGCGAGCAGTTCATGTTTGAATAGATATATAATCAACTCGAAATTGAATTTGATAAGAATAAAGGTACTAAACCACATACCGGCATTTGGTCACATCATGCAAACTATTATGTATGTACGGTCTCATGTTTAAATACAAACCATCTTAGACTACAATCTACAAACCAGGTTCAAACTAAGAAAGCAAAGATGTTGTTTGCTGTTACTATGCCCGTGTTTATTGCATTCCGAACCTATTAATGTTACCTGCATAAATGCCTACATTTTCTAGGCAAAGTAATAATAATATGAGCATTAGATTGAACCTTATCATTTTAGTCTCTGCTTTTTTATAATAGTGAAAACTCATCTTCCTGGCTTTGTATGCAGAGAGTACCTAATTACATTGAAAACCTCTCCCCTGGGTGCCAACTCAAACTCATGCCAGTAATTAATATATTTTATTTGAGATGGCATTGATGAAGTACTTTTTTCCCGAAATTGTCTATTAGTAGAAATTGAATTCTAGGAGTTCAGATTAATGGAATACAATCAAACATATGATATTATTTAAAGTACATTTTCCTTTATTTACACAAAAATGAGCCTTTTATTTATGGAAAGGGAAAATCAACTTGTTTTATTGTTTGAACTTTGAACTCAATTTATTATGCACAACTATTTATTAACTCAGTTCTAGGTATTTTGAGGGCAATGTCTGGGAAATTTCGGTAAAGAGGGCTATCAATGATAAAGATGGGACATGTTTTAAGAGACACTCTAATAAGGAAATTTGGTCATCTAATGGAATGGAAGAAGTATTTGTCTTCTTTAGAAGTAAAAAAATGTTTCTAGCAATTTTGCTTCAAATAATATATTAATATATTTAAATAATATTTAACTGGTAAGTTAATATTTGGAAAACAATTTTTAATTATTATTATTACTACTATTTTTTTTTCTACTTCTAATTACCTTTTACTTATAGTATCCTTAATGATATTCTCAAGTACTGATGAAATTTTACTCTTTTTTTGCATATTTTTTTTAAGGGGAATGGATGATTGGTGGTGGAAAAGGGAATAAGGAGGATCTAATACTTATTTCTTTGTGGGAGTATTTGCATGCCACTCTGTTACCCCTGAGTCATCAACTCTAATAAGTTGTGCTAGTTTTGAATTTATATGATAGCAATATATTTCTAAAATTTTGAACTTGATCATTTATTTTAGGTTGTAGAAGGTGTTAATAAAGTGATATTTCCTTTTATGCTTATAATGTGCTATATAACAACAGACTATCATGGCTGAGTAAAACTATCTTTATTGTTCTATTTCAAGTTCAATTGTTGCTTGCTTTGCTGAGCATAATAATTTAATATTTGATTGTTATGACTGCTCACCAATTTAAGTTCTGAAGTTTGGTTTTTAACATTCTTATTTAATAGGGAACAGCATTCTCCATGACTGAGCGAGATCGACTTGATCTTCGTGGTCTCCTGCCTCCAAATGTTATGTCAAACGAACAGCAAATTGAACGCTTTAGTAAATATCTCAACTCCCTTAATTCTCATATAATATATTTTTTCAGAACAATTTCATGAATAACTTCTGATGTCTCAAATTTGATTATGCCCTAAACGGTTCAAACTTGGTTTTTGTATATTTTGTTAACACATCACCGATGAAATATATTGGCAGTACATTATTTGGGAGGTTGCGCATACACATATACATAGTTGGAGACCCACCTGATTTTACATTTATAGGCTAACTTTGTATTGCAATACACCTCTATATATATTTATGTACGGTAAATTCATATGCACACACACATGTACATAGTTAGAGATGTACATTTGAACTTGTGCTCTAGTGTAGCTAAAATTTTAAATATCTTGAGCTGTATTAACCTTTTTCAAAACAAGAAAAATGTATAATAGTACTCCCTCAGTCCCGTCTGGTTCTTTACCTTTCGAAGAGGGTGTCTGACACGCATTTTAAGGATGGTTCCATAATTTATTTTTCAAATTTTCTTCTTTTTTTTTGTATAAAAATAGGATTGTTCTATTTTTATACAAAAAAAAGAAAATTGTAAAAATAAGTTATGGAACTATTCTTTATGTGCACCTTAAAATGTGTGCCACACAATCTCTCCGAAAGGTAAAGAAATGGTTGGGACAAAGGGAGTAGTTCATTTTGTACTCAGACTTGTTTCAGAAAAAATCATAGTGCATAACATGTACATTCATATAAAAGAAAACAATGACAGGAATTTGCAAGTTGCAACCAAATTTTTTTTGTTAAACATGAGAAAAAATCAACCTAGGAACTTGCACCGCAGGTAATCTAGTTAGAAGATATCTTTAGGAGTAAAAAAGTTGTAATCTTCGTCAATTTTGGTAAAGGTGTGAAGCATGTATTTAAATGCATGAAATCCTGAAAACTTTTCCTTCAGTTAAAGATAATTATAGTTTTGCAACTATGGCTGGATTTTCTTCTTCACATTCTGTTGCTTCTCAGAAGTTTAGTTAATAACATTACATTGGTTCTATTTCTAGATAATGTTGTAAGTTATACTGGTTAACTTATATTATTTTCTAGGTGATGGTAACAGTCGTGATACAAGTTGTTACATATTACTGTTTAATTTGTTATAGATCATTAGAGTTAATACATTATGTTTTACATCGAAAAATATTAAAGATCTATATATTAATTAATTAAAAACTAAATTTATCTATCTCAAAGTTAATGTTTAAATAGGTGTAGACCACTGAGAGATGTTTTAAACCCCTGAGTGTGAGTTTACATGCGCGTTCAAACCTTCAAGTGTTAGTTGACATACACATTGAACCTTTATAAGGAAATTTCTAAACACATTAAACCTTAAAAGCTGGCACTGTTTAAATTTTGCCTGTTAACTGACTAGATTGTATCTAATGATTTAAACAGGAATACGTAGATTTGAAATGAAATGTAATATATCATTATCATATTTGTCCATTTAAATGTATGGTGGATGACTCTCCATTGTTCCTTGTTGTCAAAAGATTACCTGACAGTAACCACTTAATATTACACTATATATTAACAGTAAAAAACTTCAACAATAAAGTATATTTATGCAGACATACAGAGAATTACAGGGATATTTGGATGTTTTGATAGCGAGCCACCTCAAAAGAAGAGGATAATTAAGCATTTATGGCTATAAAGAAAATATCCAAATTGAGGAATACAAGAAGCTTCTCTTGGGAAACAATTATTCAACAATTTTTAAGAGGTTTGCGTACATGATACACCTCCCCATAATCCAGCAGTAACTTTCTGTTACCTCTGGTGATGAATTGTTTTGTCATTACTAGAGAGTGTATATGTTCATCACTAAGGAAATGCATATGCTATAGGATATATGATACACATAATGCAATAACACAGGGCTCTAACAATCACGAGGAAGTGCCAACAAATAAAATGAACACAATTATAAAGTACCTAATGGTTATGTGAAACACATATTAACCTTTCTTTTGAAAAACAGTGGCAGATCTAAAGAGGCTTGAGGTGAACGCGAGGGATGGACCATCAGATCCATATGCGTTGGCCAAGTGGCGGATACTTAACCGCCTGCATGACAGAAATGAGACGATGTACTACAAGGTGAGTAGAAATTTTCATTTTGTTTTCTTTGCATACTTCCTATTTCATTTAGGGATCCCTGTCTTAATATATAATAGCTTCTCTATTAAATTAAAATACATTAGCATCATTTATTTCTTAAGCCAGTGCTTATAATCTGAACCTTTTTATGTCATTAATTTTAGCTGATTTTGCAATATATTCAGCAGCAGTATTTAGAAAGACAGTCATGATGTCTGCCTTTCTACAAACTGACCAACGCTTCTGTACTCTGTAGGAAAGTGTGCCAGTACATGTCCAAGCAATATATCTATTCATATTTTTAGCAAACTGAAGACTATTACTCACACACACGTTAAGCATTTGACTCTGTCTTAATAAATAATTAAATAGCATAATTCAGTGTACTGCTTACTCACGATTACCAGGATAGCTTACAATCTGTAATTTAAATGCTGCCGTATGTCATGGGCTCATTATTTGGAATTTGTGGCGGTGCTTTAGCACTTTTCACCCATTGTGGACTGTTGAGTTTGTCTTGCCCCTTGCTTACCCTATAGAGATAATAGAGACAAACACTTATATACGAAGTAGTAAAGTTTCGCTACAAGTCTTAAAATAATAACACTTGGATAACCTTAAGATCACTCTTTGTTAGGTTTCCCTTGAATGTTTACCGATGTTTGACGGGTTCTCTAGTTATAGGCCTTCACTCAAGACCTCTTAGGAGATTTCTAGATCTGATTCCATCACTACTTGTGGAGATTTTTAGGATATTCTGTACCATTCTAGTGCATTCACTTAAGTATATACAATGTTTATTCGAGAACCAACTTGTCTAGACGACTACTTTGTTGTGGGAGTTCCAGAAGACTTCAATATACTGCACCATGTTCCATTATTTTCTAGCAAAGTCTCCTGTACTCTGGTGTCTTTCAAAGTGACTCATGTTATCCTAACATACTGTATTGCACACCACTTTAGAATCTAAACCACAGAACGTTCTCTACCTTTCTGAACCGCTATGAAATGTTGGGCTTCATATTGATACATTATCACAGCTCAAATTAAGCTGGTCATGACACTTCACTGTTCAGCTACATAGGAACTCTGAAAGAAAACGAGTCACCACTGCCTATTTACTATTACTGTGAATAGGATATGTGAATTAGTGCCTCAGTGTTGTTAAAGGCGCGCTTAATTGCGCGATTAATGGCACTTCGCGCTTAGGCGCAAGGTATGCGATTCAAAATTGTACGATTTAGTGCGATTCTGAAATCGTCCAAAAAGCGCTCATGAAGCGCGATTAAGCGCTAAAAAGCGCAAAAAGCGCTAAGAAGCGCAAAAAGCGCTCAGATTAGCAAAAGATAAAAATTACACTTAAAAAAGAAAGGTAAAGAAAAAAACCCCTCTTTAGTGTTTCACACAAATGCAACTTATGGAGCATCTTCTTCAAGTCTAATAAATAAAGATGATGAGGAGAAAGAGCAAGAATTTAAGGGGCCGAAGATTGAAGTAAAAGACTCTGAAGCCCTGAATTATTGAATATTATTGTTTAATACTACATTATTGACATATTTATCATCTTATATATGTGTCCTATAATTTTTGGGTGTTTAGGATATGTCAAGTACTATTTTCTTGTTAAATTGTGAATATTTTTTTTTTGGGTCAAAAAGCGCGCGATTAATGGCGCTTCGCAAGTCGCGCGCTTCAAAATCAGATCTTGCGCTTTTTTAGAATTAGCGCCTTAAACAACACTGTAGTGCCTTCACTTCTACTCTGCCTTTTGGGCACAAAGCTTTTGAATGATATGGAGAAAGTGCGTGTAATTCTTTTTGTTGTCATCATCAGTGTTATTATAAGCTGCAATTATTAGTAGTTTGTAGCATTGAGCTCAGACCCACATATGTATATTTGCAACTTTTAGCATGTCGTAAGTGGGAAGGTGGAATTTTGGGAAAGAACAGGTGTTTTAGTTGCCTTTTACCTCTTATTTATCTTCGATTATTACCTGAATCAAGTATTGGCTCTTGAGGCATGTTATGATTACTCATAAGTACACGTCTTGTTTGTATATTTATTGCTTATATCAATGTAGTAATTTTATTGATTATTGAATTGTATCTGCCTTTATTCTAAGCAACTTATCATTATCAGAAGTTTAGCCTATTTTATGTTCTATTGGACCGTGCTGATGTCCCATTATTTTGGCAGGTGCTGATTGCCAATATTGAAGAATATGCACCTATAGTTTACACTCCAACAGTTGGCCTTGTTTGCCAGAACTATAGCGGTTTGTTTAGAAGGCCCAGGGGGATGTACTTTAGTGCTGCAGATCGTGGAGAAATGATGTCGATGGTTTACAATTGGCCTGCTGATCAGGTTTGTCTTTTCAATTTTTTCTCCACATCTTTATGTCTGTTTTATGTGTGTTGTACTGTATTATATTTTTCAACTTCTTCTCTGTTTTCGGCTTCTTTTTTCCTTTTAGACATTCAACAAATATACATGTGCCTCTTTGTAAATATTCAATACGATTTGTAAGTCTTGACTTTGCTAATTATGTCATCTTGACATTACTTACAGTGATCTGTCAATCTAACTAACAAGTCTCATTTAAAAATATGTTAATATAGGTTGATATGATCGTGGTAACTGATGGAAGCAGAATACTGGGTCTTGGTGATCTTGGAGTTCAGGGAATTGGTATTTCAATAGGCAAGCTAGATTTATATGTTGCAGCTGCTGGGATAAATCCTCAAAGAGTATGTTCTAGTTCATTGCTTATAATACTTCATTTTCCAAGTAGATAACATGTGTGTTGTGTTCCTCATACCTTAATGTTTGCATTAAGGTATACTATATAGTATTATAGTATAAATTTATATAATTTCATTGTGTCTTCTTTGTCAAAACTCTTGGTTTTATCGTAGCACTCTATATCCTTGAATTTTTTTTGTAGAAATAGTAGTTTTTGAGTTTTTAATAGATCTCAAGTCTGATAGTTCAAATTTGAATAACATTAATGCAATAGCGTCCTCTTTGCAAAGCATATTAGAGTATTTAGGCTTATGTGTGCATACTATATTTCTTATATTTCTGTAGATAGTTACCAAGGATCGCACTATTCTCTCACTTCTAACCCTCTTTTACGTGTAAATAAAGTAGCCATGACGTTTTGTGAGTTCCGTCCATTATAGTCTCCATTACTTTAGAGGGAGGTTAACTAGTATCTTGTTTTTGGAAGAATGCTGTTAGTAATTTTTTGGGCTATATGGCTCTGAGGAATAATACGCTTGTAGAAGAATCTTGTAGTTCTTCCGGTATAGTGTGAGATAATATTAAGATTTGGAGTGCAACCTTGGTGTACAGATACAAGTAGGGGTTATTGTTGGGACAATCAAATCATGGCCCTGCGATTTATGATACAATAAATTAAACAAATACGAACATAAAATTGACTTTAAACGCTACGGCGCAAGCGATTCAAGTCCACGTCTTCTACTGTATTCCTCGATTCCCCTTGAGCAAAGTGTGGCCTTCGTGCTCCCAAGTTTTGCCTCTCTTTTTGCTTCAAGGTGGCTGCCTCCAAAAACCCTAATGTTTTTTCAACCATCTCAGCAAGAAAAGAATAGGAATATATATAGGCTACAGCAGGGATCATGGATAATTAGGTTAGGCCTGCCAATGACATCATGGGCCTAGCCCAATGTCATTAAATATTAATTCACTCCACTAAAAAATTAATATTTGCACTACCTTTCCTAATACCGTAATTTAATTAATTAATTCGGTTCCAATATTATTTGCTTCTTAAATTCCCCATGTTTAAAATATCGCATGTCCATTAATTAAATAAATTACTGATAATTCATTTAATTAATATATTTTATCCTTGATCATCCACTCAATATTTATTTAATTATGCCGGAATAAATTCCACGTGCAGGTTTTCACATAATTAAATCTTTTTGAGCTTTCAAGGGGACATCATTAACCCGAATATTATCAGGACATGGATTCCTTCTATAAATAATATTCACCATGTATATAATTCCATCACCCAAAATATAATGATATAATTCAAAAGAATTATTTCATATATAAATCAAAGCATGTAAATAATATAGACGTGCCAATTATTATATCCGGATTTAGAACCTAAGCATTAATAATAACATAGAATCTTAGTTCTCCTTCTTAATCAGTATAAGGGAACAATTCTAAATTTGATCCTGTTCAATATACACAAAGTGTACTAGTATTATTTATTAGTCAATATAAACTAATCTAAATAATAATACAGCCATAACAGTGTATTGTACAACACCACCTGTGTTGTGAACCTTATTATATTATATAAACCGTATTTAACAATCTAATATTCTGTATCCCATTTGATACTAGATTGTGCACAATATATAATATTTAGACAACATGTAAACATTCAAATGATTCTCAATAAAACTAGGCCAGAAATAAATGTATATACTTCAAATAAATATTTTCAGTATACACTAACAACAGATGTGAAGGTATGAGGGGTAATCCTCTTTTGATCTTAGCCGCCGGTTCTCTAACGGTTTTGTACGTTTAGTTTTTTGTTGGGGTTTTGTTCTTCTGAATATGTTTGAGATGAGTTAGTGAGGACCTTTGTCTCTTTTTCCGTTGCTGAAGTCTCTATAATGATTCTCATATTGTTAATTACTTTGTTTAAGTAAGTTATCTTATTGCCTTCAACGTAATTATTCTCTTTACAATGTATTTGCCTCATTTATTAATGATTCTTAAGCCTTTATCCCTTTTACCCCTTGTAATTGAGTTATTCTTATAGATATCTTTCTGTCAATATTTTAATGACAGGTACTTCCTGTAATGATTGACGTGGGTACTAACAATGAGAAGCTTCTTAAAGATCCTTTATGTAAGGATGGTGCTTGTTTACAATCTATAATCTCTGTAAACATAATGATTTTGCATTTTTTTTCTCCTTTATCATAAGTTTCATATATAGCTAAGTTGACTGACTGTTTACTATATATGCATGAAAGTGGCAAATTTGGAATAAGTAAAGTGTGAAGGTTGTGGAGTTAAATTTGAGAATTAAAAAATATTTATTTATTGACTTAATGTTAAAAATAGCTTCTGTAGTTTATAGATGTGAACTCAAAACTGTAGAAATAGTTAGTGCGACCTCTTGGTGCTATAATTAACTTCAAGGGAGAAAGCCGTCAGGGCGGTCAGGCTTTTACTAGGGCCCCTATTAAGTGTGCAACTATTGTGGTGAGTGGTGACCAATTGGGATTTGAATTTAGGCAATAGGTACCTTGTGGTTTTTTCAACATAAATAATTAGTTTGTCATGGAATAATTATCTTTTAGCTAAAAAATATCTTGGTTAGTCTTGTTACCAGTACAACATTTTGATAGGAAAGGAAGTCTTGTATCATATATCTTGTCAGGGGGTAGAAGATTCTTCCAGTTTCGTAGTCCTTGCTTTTATACTTGTAGAAGTTTATTGGAGATTAATGGTGCTCTATAGATAATATCATTAGCAGAGCTGAATCAGACTATATTTGGAATTTGATTCTGGGGTTGCTAAATCTGAGGTGCAATACTTTTAGATTATTGATGCCGAGTAATAAGGTAACAAAACTATAGAATGCTGATCAAAGAAACTAAGAGAAAAACTGGATTTCTTTAGTATAAATAAAATCTGAAGGTCCACAAATCTCTTATTAAACCTACAGTTTTATATTAAGAGCCTGCTTGTATCCTCTTTTTGAAATATTTCATTTTATGCTCGACATAGAAGAACTTACACTGTGGTCTTCCTATATATGCCATTGCCTCCTCTCATATTAGAACACTCATTAGACCACTCTTGGTAGTTCAGATGTTATGGACCTTCGCCACGATGCTGTGCCTGTATCAAAACTAACTGCTCTGGTAATCATTTTTCTGTCTAGATTTGGGACTGCAAGATCACCGTCTCGAGGGGGATGAGTATATTGAAGTTATTGATGAATTCATGGAGGCTGTATTCACTCGCTGGCCTCATGTGATTGTGCAGGTGGATATTTAATGTTTACACTTATTGTTCATTAGATGGTGTTATATTATGAATTATGATAAATCTGTATATTTCCTTTTATTCTTTATTTCATTTCATGTAAAATTTGTGGGTTTAAATTAAGACACATTTTTCACTAATTAATTAATGAGTAGGTGTTAGTCATGACTGCGATTTGTCAGAAGGGTTTAGCTAAAATGTCCTGTCACAAAAGTAAATTCTCATCCAAACTTTGTTCCCCTACCGTGGCTGTTACTCCTTAAATCTGAATTTCTAAGATAAGTAATAGGAAAAGAAAAGAGTGGACACCCCCTTTCCCTGGTTCAGCCAAGGTCAGGGGTTCGAACCTACCTCGGAGCGAAAGCTTCGGATTTACGTGGGAGTACTGGGTGGTAGGGCTCAGCGATATATCTCCCCGGGTTTGAAATCCCACATACAAGTGTGTGGGGTAGTTCCCGGTTAAAAAAAAAAAAAAGAAAAAAAGAAAAGAAAAGAGTGAAATGGAAGATATATTCATCTAAACGTTTGTGAAGTGCACAATTAACATAATCTATCTCTGTACAAAAAAATTACCCTTTCTCTATTTTATAAAATACTTTGACTTGATTTTATGCAGTTCGAAGATTTTCAGAGCAAGTGGGCCTTCAAACTATTGCAGCGTTACAGAGACACCTATAGAATGTTTAATGATGATGTCCAGGTAAATCACATTTTTTTATCTGATCTAGTATGTAATGTTCCAACCTTTACGTATGTTCTGTAGCTTAAGGGTGATTGATTTATTCTAGTTATCTAATTCTGTAAGGTCACTTAAATGGGTGACTCAAAACATAGGTACAATTATGCCCTAAACAATCAAATTCCGAACTAATGGAAAAATAAGTTTCTGTTCAGACATCCCAGCATGGATGTTAATGGATTAACCTTGCATTTTTAAGAAATATTTTTTCTAGTGTTGTCAATCAGTTCTCTTCTTTCGTGATCTAATAATCCATTTGCAATATAGGGAACAGCCGGAGTTGCCATTGCTGGTCTATTAGGTGCTGTAAGAGCACAAGGGAAGGCAATGATTGACTTTCCAAAACAAAAAATTGTTGTTGCTGGTGCTGGAAGGTAGACCCTTCTCTTTTTTACTAAGTCTACTTTCTTTGTAATTTCTATTTCACATGGAGAAAGAATGGTGTTCGCTGCTTTGGTGTTTGTCATATTTGATGCTAGGACTACATTTAACTTGTAAATGGTTTTAAGCAGTATGACGTGATATGGAAGAAAACCTGCTTGCTAAAACGTACATATAAAAATGTTTTATTAAATTTTGCTGTGATAATAAAAATCTGGGGGCTCTGTAGAAACTTAGAAACTGATGAATGTTGAATGATTAAGATCTTTCAGGATGAGGTTGTGGCAGATTAGTAAGAAAACCTTTACAACCTTTACAAGAGTTGGTGATTATTAATTACTTAACTATTTGAAGAGAGCAAGGTTGTTGGATTTTCACCATGGACCATAAAAGTAAGATTTTATCAATTGATGGATGTGTTGGTGCAGAAAGGAGTAATAGAAAAGATCTTTGTAAAGAGTCGTTAGAAAAACAAACTTACCAAGTATGTCCCACTCAGAAGAAGGGTACGGGGTGATGTATGTAGAATTGCAGACCTTACCCCTACCCCAGAAGTAGAGAGGTTGTTTTGGCGAAGACCCCATCTTTTGAGAATTTTCTGGAAAGGTTATACAATTTCTTGAAACTTTTTAACAAATGCAGAAAGGCATTAAAAGGCGAAAAGACTGTGTAAATGGTAGCCACCATAAAACTCAGGTTAACCAACTGTTAGTTTCATATTTTATAATGGTACTAAAGACTGTACATCACCTGCCTTCCCCTGTCAAACTTTATGTATTTTGGGGTTGGGGGGGGGGGGGAGTTATCTTTCTGAGGGTCCGAAAGATAGCAGCAACAATTTTACTGGGACTGGTAAATAGTCGATAAATATGAGGATATGAAATTGGATGAAATTTATTACAAGGGATAGATATGAGGTTTATGTCCTGCTGATAAATAAGCATTTAACATAATGAAGAAGTGAACAAACTGTGATTATTTAATGAAGAATTTAAAGCCCTGCAATGCTTTAATGGAACCTGTTATGCTTATGGTTAAGCAGGTAGTTTATTGGTGATTTACATGTAAAGTGTAGGATAGTTCCACCTGTTATATGCTGTGAAATGTATTAGTCGATAGTCTGAGAAAATTTTGTAGAGATCTAAAGAGCCGGTAGTGTAATTCGTATCTTGTTTGTCTGGTATTCACTGAAGATCTTGCAATGTTTGGGAGAAATTTATTATGTGTTGGGAATGTCGTTTATTGATAATTTACATGGAGAACTGAGGATGGTAACAATTATTATGTGCTCTGTCATATTCAAATTTGAAGATAAAAGAACAGAAGACCTCTGGAACATGCCTAGGAATTGGGATATGTCTGCCGCGATCGACAATCAGACTGACTGCATACAGATTAAATATTTATTTTTTGCTAAGCACACACAATATATATATTAATAGAAAGGAATCATGAATCATGCTCCTGGGGTTGACCTTAGGGAAGATACATGTGGTTACAAGATTTTGAATACAAATATGCAGGCATATACTGTACTTGTAAAGTCAAACATTTTCTGTATTTTAAATTTAAAAATAAACCCATGCATATTTGTACAGAATATCAGTTTAACCTCAGTTATGTTCCCGAGGTCACGTTCATGTAATGAAATTTTTGTGTTGATATTGTGCATATCAGAATAATTTTTCTTTATTGAGTACTGACATGAGACTCTCGTTATTAATGCTAAAAGTTAATGTGCATTTTTACTGTATTAGAATCAGTCCAGTTGCCACGACAACCCAATTGCACTATCTAGTATGCTTAACATGTTTAATCTTTGATGGCTACAGTGCAGGAATTGGTGTTCTTAATGCTGCTAGGAAGACAATGGCAAGGATGTTAGGGAATAATGAGCTTGCTTTCGAGGGTGCCCGCAGCCAATTTTGGGTAGTTGATGCCAAGGTGAGTGATGGCATAATGTTCCGTACCGTTTTGACTTTTTTTTTGTACACCTCATGCTTAATCGACTGATTAAGATCATTTATTTCATAAGCAAGGTCCATATATCTTTTGATTTAAAGAATCTTATTAGCATTAAAGTTCTTCAGAAAAATTAAGATAATATTTGTGCAAAATTTTGCATGCTTAAGAAGTGGATTTGAATTAAGACTGTCTTAAAGCAAGTGTTACTTGAGGAAAAACTTGTATTTGTTGGCTTCGAATGTGTAGAAGTCTGTAACGGCTTTTATAACAAAGTTATGTTGGTAGTTGGATTTTCGTCTTGAACTATTTCGTATATATTTTATCAAGGACAAAGGAAAGACCCACTTGCACAATATTTGGCCTGTTTTGCTACGACTTAAAATAAGTCCTTATGAACTTATTTTCGGGTAAAAATTTCATATTTTGATAAAAAATTTATACAAGTATTTAATGTATGTTTAGTATTCCATAAGTTGCAAAAACAAGTTAACTTTTTCAGGAAAAAGTTAGGAATCTTCAACTTTGTCTTAAAATAAGTTGACTTATTCTGTAAAATAAGTTCCCCAAACACCCCAATTGTGTTAATAATTCAAAAAATAAAAGCAAACTAGGCCACATGAATACCATTTTTCTTCGTAGTGGTTTCATGCTTGTTGTTTCCCCATGTTTTCGTTTATTTATATACCTTGATCGTAATATAAGCGAGTCCATGATAGTGTGATGCTCAATTTTTTTAAGCTCTGCATTGCTTCACCTTATAAATGCCTTAGACATATGGATTAAATTAAACCTTTTTTTTTTTTTGCTAAGTGGATTAAATTAAACTTTTACAGAGCAATTCCAACAGTCTCCTAACATATTGCTTATAAATATTATAAAATACTCAACTCCTAAGAATTTAGGATATTGTATATCTACTCCAACAAGCTTCCTTATAATTGATCCTTATAATTATTAAATAATAAAGAAAAGGAGGGAAGCAAGAACATAAAAGAGGAAGACAATTGAAAAAAGGAGGGAATGTAATATTTTATTGATAAAAGTAAAATAAGGGAGTTCTTAAAGATAAGGGATGACATGATGCTCTTAACTTTTTAAGGAAAAGTTAAGAGGCTATTGAAGCACAATTTTAGACCCAATTCCTTATATTTTAAGTTAGGAGGTCATATAAGGGGTCTGTTGGACTTGCTCTAATGAATCTTTGTTCCCTTATTCCCAGACATGTGTTATATCATTCAAAATTCTAATTATAATTTCTGCATAACAATGCTATTATTTGAATTTTGCTCTTAACTTTTTAAGGAAAAGTTAAGAGGCTATTGGAGCACAATTTTAGACCCAATTCCTTATAATTTTAAGTTAGGAGGTCATATAAGGGGTCTGTTGGACTTGCTCTAATGAATCTTTGTTCCATTATTCCCAAACATGTGTTATATCATTCAAAATTCTAATTATAATTTCTGCATAACAATGCTATTATTTGAATTTATGCTTGAAAATATTAGTATATGCATTTAATTAATGTTCACATGCTTGAACATTGTTTTTTGCAATGTTACTCGGACTCGGCTATAAGTGTCCGACATGGGTACGTGTCCCAAGTGTCAGACTCAGCAACATTTTGAAAATGTACATGTTTTTGGCTTAAAATAAGTGTCCATGTCCGAGTATCAAGTGTCTGACACCGGTACTCCAAGGTAAAATGAAGAGTCCGAGTAACATAGGTTTTTTGTCAGTTAAGCAAGTAAGCAGCAAATGTTGATGTATTTAGACTACCCTATAGCTCTGATTTTTATCATTTTCTTGGGGATACTAAGCTTTGTTAGGATTTAGGAACAATAATCCTTTAGGCGTCATTATTAGTTTAGGAGTTATTGATGCGGAGCATAAATCAATTAAATTAATTGTAAATTGTTTCCTATTATTATTTTGATATTATTAGATCATTCTAGATTGCAGTAGTAGAATAAAATAAGGATTTCCTTCCTTTATTTAGTTATGGTAGTAAGATATTATAAAGATTTAGGTTTCTTATCATTTGTTAACTTGGCTTCCAAATAATGATTATTAACTATATAAACACTTGTAATCCTTCATTATTGAATAGTGATTAATATGAAGTTATTTTATTGGATAAATCTGAGGATTTATTTGTGGCTCCACCTTCTCTGCGGAGATAGGTACTTTATCCCATGTTTTATCCCTTTCCCTACCCTTGTCCTACATCAGTCATATTTTGGAGCAACCTTGCCTTGTCACACTTATATAGTTCTATGTGTGTTGGATGAAGAATTAACTGAAGATCACTCCGTGTGTCCTGTAAATAGTGTTGTCGTTAAGGGTTATATTCGTATAAAAAGAAATTAGCTATATTTGTATTGTTTTGAATGATATTTCAAGTTTCTTTTATCTTTATTATTTTTCTATGCTGTTTCATGTTTCTTTTTCTCCGCTCAAGAGTTCCTTGCATAGAAGGTTACAGGCTAATCAATTACTGAGACAAACTCTGCAACATAATTTAACACCAACAGCTTTGGTTCATCCGGTTTTATTTTCACACTACCCTATACCCTATCCAGTTTTAGTGTGTGCATGTTGAGTAATCTACTCCCATACGGATGTTGGTTCATCCGTTATCACCTCACCTTTAGTTCAGAAGTCATGAGTGGGGAATCTATATTCACAGTATCCCTGCGACACGTTTTTATTGTTGATATTAGTGTTGCGCGAACTGAGACATAATTTGAAACAAATATCTATGATTTCCAATCAATAGACCCTGTTGCGAACATCTCCTAAACCTTAATCAGGTTAATACTATAACCCTTTAGGGCTTAGGCAATCCGCATTTCTAAAAATTACAATAGATTAAGTAACAATGTATCTATCAGTGATTAAAAATATCTGAAAACATGAAGAACTGTAAGGATATTACTTTTAGGCATTCCTTTCCAACATGCTCTTTTTGTACCTTTTATCAGTTGAAATCTTTCCAAAATGATGTTGTCCACAATCCAGGTTCTAGAATCATTGGAACAGCTTCTTTTACTTTCTTTTTAATGTTATCTGAGATAGAACTGGGTCCCTAATGATCAGTGGAGAACATATTAGAGTTCTTTTCGAATAGTGAAATAAAATTCCTTTTACGATCGTCAGAAAATATTTTTGCCCCTAAATAAAATGGATTGCGAGGTAACCGAGTCTCGTCATTGCAAATCAAAGTGCTTAGTTCCCTGATCTTTCTAATTAAATCCAACTTAAATGCATTTAAATGTCACAAATATAAAGGTACTAGCTTTGTTCTGTAGTAGGTGTTAGGAAAATAGGAAAATGGAAATCTGGGGATAAAGGAATCTGAGGGAGAGGTTCGTATTGCTAAAACTTGATTGGATATGTAACTATATTAGAGGATGGAACCAGCAACTTTGCAGAAATTCATAGGTCTTGAAACTTTTATCTTTATAATTTTGATTTTTGGATTCCGAATGATTGTTAGTGATTTACAAAAACTTATTTGTTTCACTTTCTATTAAAGTTGTTGATAGGTATTTCTATGTTTTTCTTGAAGGAAAATTTGGATGTGTTTCTTGAACCATGTTTTCTATATCTCAAGGACGTATGCAGTCGAAGCTAAACTATGATTTATGATTTCAGGGTTTAATCACAGAGGAGAGAGAAGATATTGACCCTGATGCGCAACCGTTTGCAAGGAAGACGAAAGAAATTAGGCGCCAGGGATTGAGGGAAGGAGCAAGTCTTGCAGAAGTGGTGGGTATTTTATCTTTAGGATTTTGATAGTTTCTTATCCTGTTATATCATTCTGTATAAACAGCCACTTGTTTAATTTGTTATATTTATGCAGTTGAAGTAGCGTATTCTTAATTGAGCTGACATGCTGTTTGTATCTGGTTATATTATTATATACTTGGTTCTACATTAGTACGCAAACCGTGTGTCCAGCCAACTAGCTATGGCTCTGGTAAATGGTAATGAAATCTACAGTCAACAGTGGCGTCACTGTGGCTAGTGAAACCTTGGTTCAACCAGGCTGATGTAGCCAGTATAGTTGAACTGTAGAAGCAGTTATGGTACCACAACCTTCCCATGAAAAAGACTGTCCTGAAGGAAACTTACTTCTGAAATCTTATTGTTTATATATGTGCATCTCTATGTTGTGTTTTCTGTACAGAACTGGACAGTGAAGGCTCGCGAAGTAGACGGTAATTCTATATTGTGATTATTGTTTTTGATGTCTTTGCGTAAGTTAGTGAACCAACGTAACTTCAATGTACTACCGCTATGGAAGTCAAAAAGAGTTTGAGGGAATAGAGGTTGGAGAAAAGTTTTTCGCTGACAAACAAGTGCCTTAAACTATATTTGGTAGTACACTGAGGTAGTTTTTTTATATGTTAGGTTTGAATATTCAATAGATTCTTATTTGACCAAGGTTTAAATCAGGAATTTTTGCCTTTTTGTTTGACACCTCAATACCTACTTAACTGTTTTACTTCTATGTATTCATATGTCTCTGCTATAAATTCTCTAATCATGTTACTTTTATACTTTGTTTACAAATCTTGAAATACTTGTGTGTATTCTGACATGGCTTGTTGGCAGGGAATTTCAGATATTTGTACTAATAAAGATTCTCTACATTCTTAAATGTAATAGGTACGAGAAGTGAAGCCTGATGTACTTCTTGGGTTGTCTGCTGTGGGCGGGTTATTTTCTAGAGAGGTATAATACGGCTCATTAATTTTCAATGTTTTTCCTTTAAACAAATAGGTCATCGATGCCTATAAAAGTTTATTCGCTCTTATAATGACAAAGCATGGAGTCCAAATTCAAATTAATAACATGTGCTACCAAAGGCTCAGAGATCCTTTACATTCTACAACAACCTACCTTGCTCAGTTGCAGTCCAGAAATCCTCTTTTTGACTTCAAGAAGTGCAAATAAAACAATAGTATAAAGGAGTATAGGATTAGTTAAATACACGCGCTGCCTAAAAAGAAAAGAGTTTAGGATTAGTTAAATCCCTTCATTTTATTCAAATACTTTGATCTTTTCAGAGATACCTAAAAAGAAGTCATCAAATGAGTCTTGTAATTCCCAAGGTATGGAAAGCAGCTTAGTAACTTGGCCAAGGCGATACACCTCTTGTACAGATATACAAGCAGGATCTTGCTTCAACATGTTTGTATTTCTTTTATAAGATTGTCCATAATTATTTGTCAGAATATTGGGGGTGGCAGGGAGTCGAACCTGAGAACCCCCTCCAACCAGAAACATGTTAAGTAACCAGTCCATCTAAAACCTTAAGGTGTTAGAGGAAGGCCTTACCAGGATCTTATATTATATTATAACACCACTAAGCCACTATTAAACTCATGCTATTCCAAATGTAGGTTTTGGAGGCCCTTAAGAATTCAACTTCGACCAGACCTGCAATCTTTGCAATGTCAAACCCTACAAAAAATGGTAACTTTGAGTTCATATAAATCAAGAAGATCAGCTAAGCGTGCTTCTTTTGATTCTATCTTCATATAAACATTTTTGCAGCTGAGTGCACTCCGAAGGACGCATTCACTATTGTAGGTGACAATATTCTATTTGCAAGTGGAAGCCCGTTTGGAAATGTGGATCTTGGTATGTCTTTTTACTCTACATGCATACTTTACATTTTCCCATAGTACACTAACAGTATAGTGTTATAGAAGAATACATTGATGATGTGTCGTTATGTTTTGTAAAGGCTCAAACCCACAAAAAAAAACGCAAGGGATGATTTAAAGCGTACTCAAGGAATCCGATTAAACTCGTTGTTTCACCAAGGGTAGAACTAGTGTCGATCACATTATATAATTCAAACACAAAAACTAATTTGTTGCTGGTTTAATTTTAGAAGTATAACAGGACGTCCCATAGTCTCAGACATAATTGAAATGGATTACTAGGTATCAATCAAGCAAAGTTCAACAAATGAAATGTTTAAAATCGTTAGGCCCTTAATTTTTTCTCTTCATCTTGATCAACCTCATTTATGAGAGCTGAAGAAGCAACTTTATGGATTGTGTTTGACATGGAAGCGGTGGGTTCTGTTTTTTCCGTTTCCTTGTATTTTTGTAAAGGTTAACTCACCTGTAAGCACAAACTAGTGACTTTTTGGTTTGGAATCTACATCTGAAAGCTCACGGAATTCGCTACTTTTTGTCTCGCAAATCTTGCTTAGTCACGTAGCGCAGTGCCAAAACACTGGTCAGCAACACAGTTCTTTAAATGGAACAGTCTGAACCTTACTGGTATCAGTTCTACACACAAGATCATTGCTCGAATAAAATTATAAGACCGACTGGAAAAAGTTTTTACCCCTGCAAGGTACATTGTATCTATCTATATTGTAATAGTAGTATACTACTAGGTGGGCATGCTGGGTTCGTTTTTCCTTTCCTCTTGACCTATCAAATGACATGATTGGACATTTTTATTCAAATGACCTGGTCCTGGTGAATTGTGGGTGCAACACTCAACTACTACTTTACGTTAAAGTGCTAGCTAGAACTTTGGTTTTGTGCAGTATTGAAAAATATGAGGTGTTGAGGTCCTGTATTCAGTTTTATGTTTATACCCGTACTAAGTCTCACCTAACCTCCACAGGAAATGGTCATATCGGTTACTGCAATCAGGGAAATAATATGTACCTCTTTCCTGGGTTAGTTGAAATCCTTCGATTACAAAACAGAACCGATGTAAGTGTATCATTTTTTCTTCGCTGTAATATTTAACACGTCTGACGCTTTAGGATTGGACTTGGTACTCTTCTATCTGGAGCTAGGGTTGTTTCAGATGGCATGTTACAAGCTGCAGCTGAGTGGTAATGCTCTTCTCTCTGTCCACGCCTGAGCTAACGTCTATGAGAACTGTGATTACAACTGAACTGATGAAATGATCACCACCGTAGATTTAATTGAACAAGTGTGCATCCATAGGTGCATGATTGGTTGAATACTCTAATTAAAACAAGCATGACCATTGATTTAATTGAAAATATGCAACCATGTAAAATTTCCCTTCAAATAGGCGTTTGTAAAATTTCAAGTAGGCTACAAGTCCTCCATAATAAATTTTCTGGTCTTGAATAGTACTTGTAAGGCTGCATTTGATACAGGCATAACTTCTTAATTCAACAAATAATTAAATTGGTGACGTCAATATTTGCCAAGAGTATCATAGATAAATCTTGTACGCCAATAAAGTGGGCGCATAGGTCATACCAAGACAATGTAATTAATTTGTCACATTGGATTGATGACGAAATTCGAAACACGTTGATGATTTGGCTATACCTAAGTTTAACAGGTCCATAGTACTATTTGCAGCCTGTGTAGAAATTGTTAAATAATGAAACAGGGCTGTAGGTCTCCTACGCCATTGTCTTAATGTTTCTTGCTGATGTCCTTTAAAAATAACAGCCTAGCTGCATATATGACGGAAGAAGAGGTACTCAAAGGGATTATATTCCCTTCAATATCCAGGTAAATATTGTTTTCTTGGCTGTTCAAAGGCTCGTAAAGTGCTTCTTGATCATGTTCATACTTCATGTGTACAGCATACGTGACATAACAAAAGAGGTAGCTGCTGCTGTGATCAAGGAAGCTGTGGTAGAAGATCTAGCAGAAGGATATCGTGATATGGACGCTCGAGAGCTCGGTAGACTGAACAAGGTACGTATGCTTGACCCCTTTCACATTTTTGTTGTGTAATTATTTTTGTTCAAGAAACACTTGGAATACGACTCTTGGGATTAAGTACATGAGAAATAGTTGGCCCCACTACGAGAATGAAATAAAGTGGGATGGACTTTTGTTCAAGAATTTCTTTCTGATTAGGCAGATATCATCATATTCGTCTATTTATCTTTACTGCAAGCTTTTGTTAATCTTTTTATGGATTTACATTACTTGTAGCAAAAGGTTAAAAAGAAAACATTGAAGACGATTGATAGGTACCTTAATGAACTGTCCATCTCCATCAAAATATATTTTCACAATGGTATAATTTTGTTGTTTGCAGGAGGAACTGGCTGCTTATGTGAAAAATAACATGTGGAATCCAGATTATCCAACACTAGTTTACAGGCAGGAATGAGCCATAATAATCAAGTAACACATATAAGCCTGCAAAATGGAAACCCGAAGACTCAATTAGCAGACTCATGCAAAGATAATAGCTGAACAGATGGGAAGGTGACTTTACATGATCGATATTTACGATCATAAGCCTTATACTTGATCATGTCCGTTACCAACATTGTATTCATTGTGCAGTTGTAATTCTTGCAACTCAATTTCAGTTCCATTTTGGTCATAATTAAACTACAATTTTGTGTAATATATGTACAATGCGTACAAAATATATTTAATGAGAACGGTGTAAAGTTGTGCGGGTTAAATATCAAAGTGATCATTGAAGTGAATTCTATATATCATTTTACTTACCGATCTCAATGAGTTATCATTTAAATCATTAAAGTCATAATAAATATCAAAAAGATAACTCTAAATAGGGTGAAGTGCCAAAATGGCACATTTTGAAGCAAAAATACCCAAAATAGCACATTCTGATAAACATATCCTGTTATGGCACTTTCTTTACGCATGTAACACTTGCGTTCAGCAGTAACGCATTTTTAACATGCGTTATAGATGAAAACGCATGTGCAGATTGCGATTTATGGCAGTAACGCAAGAAAATATTGCGTTTTGACAGTATAACGCAGGTCATGTATGCGTTTTAGTCTAACACAGTTTTTGTTAGCGTTTTGTTTTCTATTTCTTTTTTTTTAATAAAACGTTACTTTGAAGTCACCTAATTTTTTTTTATTTTTAGTAAATATGTATTTGCAAATACTATTATAATCAAATAGCCATTTCAAATTGTATTTTTTTTTAATCTAAAACCCAAAAAGCAATTATTTAACCCCTAAAGTTAATTGTTGAACCCCTAAAGGAATATAGATAAAATTTAAAAATTTAATTAAAAAAATTGAATCCGGCGGCCAGATTTTTAGACGCTAATGCGTTTAAAAATCAGGATAAGTTACCCTAAACCCCAAACACTAAAGCCCAAGTTCATATACGGTTTATTCGTCGCTCGGAATATTTCCAAACCCAAAATGGAATTGTTGAACCCCAAAATTTAATTGTTGAACCCGTAAAGGAATAAAAATAAAATTAAAAAAATTTAATTAAAAAATTGAATATTTCTAAATCATCATTCGGAATATTTCTAAAACCAAAAATGGAATTACTAAACCAAAAAAAAAAAAAAAAAAAACAAACAAACAAACAAAACGCAACTTTTAAAGTAGTTAACATCACAGACGCATGTATCACATGCGTTCTCCCTAACGCATACTCAACCCACGTTACCTGTATGCCAATGGAGGGCTCCCTTTTCAGGAAGTGTCATTTTGGACATTCAACCCTAAAATTATGCCATTTTGAACATTTTCTCCTCTAAATATGTGTTCGAAAAATAAAAATAATCTTTTGTTGATTCTGCACATTTTTCTTGGATGCTGCCGCAACTAAATGATTGTTAAATTCTAGTATTTCAGATAATATATTTAGATTTTTAAAAATTCATTAATTCATTTACTATTTATTTTTAATTATATAGTCATTTTTCTTGTTTTAATTAAAAATAAATAGTAAACAAACTTTTTAAATTTTAAATATATTATCTAAAATAATAAAATTTAACAACTTTTTATTTGTTTGTGAAGGAATTCAAAAAATAAGTGCAGAATCAACAAAAAAATATTTTTATTTTTCGAACACATGTTATCTCTTTGATATTTATTATGATTTTAGTAATTCAAATGATATTCCGTTGAAATTAATGAGTAAAATGACATAATGATTACTTTAATATTTAACCCTTTTAGTTGGTGTGAGATTTTACTCCTTTTTGGTCCATTATCTAAGGCGTATGCACAAAAGTTAAATGCCTTATAGTTATATGAAGTGATTAGTATTTAATACTCCCTCCATCCCCCGTGGTTGTTTACATTGAATTTTTTTACGGAGTCCAAGAATTATAATTAAAATAAGTTAAGTGGTGGGTGTAATAGTAATTTTATTGTTAAAATAAGTGAATTAGTGGGTGTAATAGTGATTTTATTGTTAAAATAAGTGAAGTAGTGGGTGTAATAGTGTAAAATGTTGAAAAAGTGGAGTGAAGTAATGGATGTAATAATGTATTTTATTATTAAAAGTTACTATTTATAGTATTTAAAGAAATGAGAGGTACATACCAAAATAGAAACTGTAAATAAATGAGAGAGACGGAATGAGTATTTATTATGTAATAATAACGTCCTAATTGTGTTGAATTTTATTAAGTGATTTACTAAACCTTGGCACTGATTCTTTTGTGAGTGAATTGAATGTGAACTACATAAATACTAATCTTAAATACAGCAATTTGTATTTAAGGGTTTTTTTAGTGTGTGTTCAATGATATATATTAGTCATTTATTTTTATGATACTTTTATGAGCTTGTTTTTTTTTCTTAATAGGTTTTTTTGTACATATGAGGGTGCAAAATCATTAATAAGTATCAAACTCTTTTTTTATTATGTATTCTTGGACATACACTAGAAAAACCCTTGTATTGAATTAAATGTTTCGGATTTTGTGAAATACATGGGTTGATTTTGTGGGATTTTGTTAATAATGGGTTGATTGATTTTATTAAATTATATTTGTATTTTAATGTTTGTTAACTAACTAAATTCTTTTTGATTTTAAACTTTTGAACAATAAAATGTGTTTGATAAATTACTTTCTAAGCCATAGAATGCGTGTTTGATAAATTATTAGCTCGATGGATTTTAATTATATCAAATTTAGGAATATAATTTATGGACTTTTTTGCAGTACAGTGGCTTGAACTATAATCCTTTTGCATAAAAATGGCCAACCTATAATACTGAGCACCCGCATGGTCCAACTCTAATATTTTAAGCACCCGATTGCATTCCGTCAATTATGTGTAACAGCAGTTAGTTTTAGAGGGGTAATATGGGTTCTTCAATTCTACAAAATTAGGGTTCTTCATAAAATTTAGGGCTTTTTGATTCTTTGATTTTCCGGTTGAAATGATTGTTTATATAGCTTCATATTGATGCCAGGAGTTCAATTTCATGTTCAATTTCATCGTTCTATTGCTAGTTTTGTCAATTCGAATTCTAGGGTTCTTGAGTCAAATTAGGGATTTTTGATTGAGTATATTTTCCGATTGATTTTATTGTTTGTAAAGCTTCTAGAGATCCTAAGGATCATATCTATGTGTTTAATTTGATTGTTCTAATGCCGGATTGTAATATTCAAAGTTGTTAGTTTAAACCGAATTTTTGAAACAATATTTCGTCTTATTCGTTAATTGTTTGTAATATTGGTTGCCAAGAGTAGTTTGTACATGTTCTAAGCTTCGTTTCGATATAAAGAACATTGAGTTTGGTTTCCGTTTCATATAAAAACGAATTTCGCCGGAATTTGGGTTTGAGTTCGCCGGAATTATTCGTTTTTTGGTTAAACACTATTTGTTTGGTTCGTTTTTGCCGTGTTTTAGAGTGCTCAGAAGTTGAGGGTTGGTTTGGTATTAGTTTGGTGTCAAAAAGATGGCTCAACGGAGCGCTTTTGGTATTGGCCGGAAAATGGAGTCACCGGTTTCCGGCCGGCAACCTCCATTGTTGATAGTCAAGCATTCAAAGGCTTGAAGGTGTTCCCATATTACCCCTCTAAAACTAACTGCCGTTACACATAATTGACGGAATGCAATCGGGTGCTTAAAATATTAAAGTTGGGCCATGCGGGTGCTCAGTATTATAGTTTGGCCATTTTTGTGCAAAAATATTATAGTTCAGGCCACTGTCGTGCAAAAAAGTCTAATTTATGAGAAGGGTTATGTATCTAATTGGTCATTCAAGAAAATCATATATAACTTTTCTTATCGATGGATATCATTTTAATTACTAAAATTATAATAAATATCAAGCAAATACCCTCAAATATGTGTTTGGTAATAATAATTTTGTTGAAATTTATACATTTTCTTTGAATGTTATCGCAACCAAATGAAAAGTTATGAATTTTAGTATTTCAAATCATATATTTAAATTGTAAAAAGTTTAATGACTATTTATTTAAATTGTAAAGATATAAGATGTATTACATTAAAGCATCTCCAATAGACTTTCTATTCTAATCTTAACTCAAAAAATGAAGAGAGAGAATAAAAGTGTTGCTCTAAAAGACTCTTAGTGACTCTTAAAAATACTAAGAGTCTCTTCTCTTTTCTCATTTCTAATACCCACTAGTAACTCTTAACTTATATTTTAATAGCAAAATATCATGTACACCAATTGTTACATAACTTTTGGTTATAGTGGAGTTGATTTATGAATAAATTATAAATAAATAGATAATATAAAAAAGATATTAATCAATTTAATAACTTATTAAGAATCATTTTTATAATCAATATATATATAAAGGAGGATACGCGGGAGTTTAGGTGGCGCTCTAAGATCGTTTCAATCTATTTTTCTTAATAAGTTATTAAATCTATTCAAAGGCTTGAAGGTGTTCCCATATTACCCCTCTAAAACTAACTGCCGTTACACATAATTGACGGAATGCAATCGGGTGCTTAAAATATTAAAGTTGGGCCATGCGGGTGCTCAGTATTATAATTTGGCCATTTTTGTGCAAAAATATTATAGTTCAGGCCACTATCGTGCAAAAAAGTCTAATTTATGAGAAGGGTTATGTATCCAATTGGTCATTCAAGAAAATCATATATGACTTTTGTTATCGATGGATATCATTTTAATTACGAAAATTATAATAAATATCAAGCAAATACCCTCAAATATGTGTTTGGTAATAATAATTTTGTTGAAATTTATACATTTTCTTTGAATGTTATCGCAACCAAATGAAAAGTTATTAATTTTAGTATTTCAAATCATATATTTAAATTGTAAAAAGTTTAATGACTATTTATTTAAATTGTAAAGATATAAGATGTATTACATTAAAGCATCTCCAATAGACTTTCTATTCTAATCTTAACTCAAAAAATGAAGAGAGAGAATAAAAATGTTGCTCTAAAAGACTCTTAGTGACTCTTAAAAATACTAAGAGTCTCTTCTCTTTTCTCATTTCTAAGGGGTCTGTTCTATGGCAAACATTTGCCATAGAACTGTTTCATAACATATGGTTCCAGGACCGTTGGATCGTTGATCCAACGATCCTGATTTAAAAAAAAAATTACACCGTACCGCAGAAACTTTCCGCGGTACGGAGCAATTACAAAAATACCCCCACTGTTCACGTACCGCAGAAACTTTCCGCGGTACGGTGAACAGTAGATTTTTTATGTGAAAACAGGGGGCATTTTTGTAATTACTCCGTACCGCGGAAAGTTTCTGCGGTACGGTGTAATTTTTTTTTTAAATCAGGACCGTTGGATCAACGATCCAACGGTCCACAAACCATATGTTGTGTAACAGGTCACTGACAAATGTTTGCCAGTGACCGGGAGCCCATTTCTAATACCCACTAGTAACTCTTAACTTATATTTTAATAGCAAAATATCATGTACACCAATTGTTACATAACTTTTGGTTATAGTGGAGTTGATTTATGAATAAATTATAAATAAATAGATAATATAAAAAAGATATTAATCAATTTAATAACTTATTAAGAATCATTTTTATAATCATCAATATATATATATAAAGGAGGATACGCGGGAGTTTAGGTGGCGCTCTAAGATCGTTTCAATCTATTTTTCTAATTTTCTAGATTTTTTGAATTTTAAACAGTAATAAATATAAAAATATCATTTAACTTATTAGAAGTATAATAGGTGTTCGAATTTATAGAGAAGAAGAGTTCGAATTTATAGAGAAGACATATGATTAGAAGTTCTATTGGAAGTAGAATAAGTATTTACAAGGCATATGATTAAAAGATTAAAAGTTCTATTGGAAGTAGAATAGGAGTTCCAATTTATAGAGAATAAGAGTTCGAATTTATAGAAAAAAACATATAAATAAAAGTTCTATTAGAAGTAGAATAGGTGTTTGAATAGATAGAGCAGACATATAATTAAATATTTTATAGAAAGTACGATCTTCTTAAATTATATGATTAGAAGTTCTATTGAAAGTAGAATAAGTATTTGTAAGACATATGATTAAAAGTTCTATTAGAAGTAGAATAGGAGTTCAATTTTATAGAAAAAACATATAAATAAAATTCTATTAGAACTAAAATAGGTGTTTGAATATATGGAGCAGACATATAATTAAATATTTTATAAAAGTACGATCTTCTTAAATTATACTTTTTATATTAGTTAATTATACTTCTATTAGGAAAATTTATTCATAAATCCAGTACTATTGTCATAAAAAAAGTCATCATATTTAAAAAGAAAAGAATTAATGTGTTAACATAATAAAAGAACATTCCCATGCTGAGGAATCCTAAATAAATACAAGAGTATCTATAATATAAAGAGAAGATTGGATGAAACTCCATAAACTTTTAGAAAGTCTAGAAAAAATATAAATTGGAATTCACTCTATTTTTTAGGTTTTAATTTTAAGGGAAAAAGTTGTTGTGTAAGATAAGTGGACGAAATTTGGTCAAAAGGGTGCAAATTGAAGCAAGTTTGAAACCATAGAGTTGCAATCTGCCAAGAAACATAGTTTGAGACCAAATTGAAAAAGCGCTCAAAGATAAGGGGTGCAAAGTGCTGATTACTCTAAAAATTATTATATAAGTCTTTATAATACATGTTAAAGTTGGGATTTCGGTTTTAACGAGAGAGCGGCTCAATCAAAAGAATCGTGTTTAACAAGAAATCGATTCATTAGAGAAGATTATTTAATTATTAAAATATAAATATTATAATATAACATAAATATATTGATTTTTTTTAAAAATATTGTAACGCCGCCGCGAAGCGCGGCTTTATCGACTAGTATCAATATATATATATAAAGGAGGGTACGCGGGAGTTTAGGTGGCGCTCTAAGATCGTCTCAATCTATTTTTCTAATTTTCTAGAATTTTAGAATTTTAAACACTTATAAATATAAAAATATCATTTAACATATTAGAAGTAGAATAGGTGTTCGAATTTATATTGGTGAAGAGTTCGAATTTATAGGAAGACATATGATTAGAAGTTCTATTGTAAGTAGAATAAGTATTTATAAAGCATATGATTAAAAGTTCTATTCAAAGTAGAATATAGGAGTTCGAATTTATAGAGATAAGAGTTCAAATTTATAGAAAAAACATATAAATAAAAGTTTCTATTGGAAGTAGAATAAGTATTTATAAAGCATACAATTAAAAGTTCTATTGAAAGTAGAATAGGAGTTTGAATTTATAGAGAATAAGAGTTCGAATTTATATAAAAACATATAAATAAAAGTTCTATTAGAAGTAGAATATGTGTTTGAATATATAGAGCATCCATATAACTAAATATTTTATAGAAAGTACGATCTTCTTAAATTATATATTTTTTATATAAGTTAATTATACTTCTATTATGAAAATTTATTCATAAATCCAATACTATTATCATAAAAAAGTCATCGTATTTAAAAGAAAAGAATTGATGTGTTAACATTATAAAAGAACATTCTCATGCAGGAATCCTAAATAAAAATAGGAGTATCTATAATATAAAGAGAAAATAAGATGTGATTTCATTTTCTAAAACTCCATAAATTTTAAAAAGTCTAGATAAAGTATAAATTGGAATTCACTCTATTTTTTAGGTTTTAATTTTAAGGAAAAAAGTTGTTATGTAAGATAAGTATCAATAATAATATGTAATGAATTTGGAATTTCGACCAAACGAGAGCGGCTCGAAACGTGTTTAACGGGAAGACGGCTCACTATAAAAGATTGTATTAGCTATTAAAATATCATTTTGATGTTATAAGTTTTATTTTATTTTTAGGATTTGATTTTTATGGATAAACATTATCATACAAGTGATACATGTAAAAGTTATGTTTTTTGTCTTAACTAGGGAGCAGATAAATAGTAATAACCGTGTTTAACGAGAAAGCGATTCATTAGAGAAGACCGTATAAAGGTGTTTGAATATATAAGGAATACATAAAATAAAAATGTTTTATTAGAAGTAGAATACGAGGGCGGTGGAGACGTCTTACACGATTTTTAAAATTATATATCTTTTTTCCTAGAAATCCTTTATTTTATCTTTTTTATACAAGTTAATTATACTTGCATTAGAAAAATATATCCATAAATTTAATATTATTCCCGTAACGAAAAGTCTTCGAATTTAATTTTTTTATATGTTAACATAACAGAAAGACATCTCATGCAGAAGTTGTAAATAAGTACATGAATATCTATAATATACAAAAAATATAAGATGTATTTTCATTTTTAAAACTCTATAAATATTAGAAAGTTTAAAGAATATAAAAATTGGAATTTACTTTCTTTATATAATTAGTTAGAATTTCGGTTCCAAAATAAGAGCGACTCAAAACGTATTTAATGAGAAGACGACTCACTAGAAAAGATTGTATTAGCTATTAGAATTTGATATTGATGTCATAATTTTTTTTATTGTTCGATTTTATGGATAAAAAATATTATATAAGTCTTTATAACATATGTTAAAGTTGATTCATTAGAAAACGATATTTAATTATTAAAATTTAAAATTAATATTATAATATAACGTAAATGTATTAAATTTTTTAAAAAAATGTTATAACGCCGCCGCAGCGCGGCTTTATCGACTAGTTACTTCTAAAATTCAACTAGGAATATCTTGGAGATGATCTTTAACTCATTCTTATAATTTTGTTTCGACCCACGCCCACTCTCTTCCCTTTTCAAACCTCTTTCTAATTCTCTTTCTTATCCTTCTCTTGATTTCTTCGCTCCTCTTTCTTCTTCTCCCATATCAACTACCTCTTTCACTTCTTTGATGGCGTATACTCCTTAAACTCCAGGATCTACTCATCTCACTCCAATTTCTTCTATTGAAGATGGTGTCTTTACCTACTCCTTTGTTTCAATTTTAAAAACGGATGGCGTCTTTACCTACTCCTTTGTTTCAATTTTAAAACCAACATGATTCTCTGCTTCTAGTGAGCAAACTCGTCCGAACACATCTGCTTGTCCTAGATCTAGGGAATGACTCAGGCGCATAACATTAATACCTTTCATTGAGGTAAGAAAATTCCTCCCTCAAAAGTCACGATGACACGAAAGTAAGACGGATAAGAGATTTGAGAGTAATCACATCTTTCCTTCCTCTGTTTACTTTATGCTGTTATGCCTACCCATTGTAGTAATAAAGAGTTTGATTTTAATAAACATGTTTTTTTATTTAATGGAACGTTATGGTCGAGCAAAAAATAATAATTTATTTGCCTATATTCAATCTATGTGGAAAGACAGTTGTATGGGTCTCACTGATTCAAGTCTATCTATTTCCTTTAGGAATCTTAAAAGAAGGATACTTAATGACCTCAAATCTGAAGGGGTAATTGATGTTTTAAGCACAATTTGGATTTTCTGTTAACTAAGTTTGAATATGATAAATGCATGAATGAAACGGTGGACTGTTATTCGTTTATGTGGATACTATAAAGTCGGTAATTGAATTATTTCTGAAATCATGGGATGAGAAATGGGTTCAAACCCACCAAGAATTTGTTCCTTGTTGGATTCTTCTTTCGGATATTCCTTTCACCTATTGGTCCGTGGAAGGTTTATTCCGGCTTGGTAGCGTTGTCGATAATCCTATAAGGTTTGATACTGCTACCAAGGAAGTAATTTCTGCTAAAGTAAGCAATCATGCTACCATTCAGGCGGCATCAACACTTTTGTTTCTAAACCTATTATTTTGATAACAGTCCTGGATTGATTATAATGAGAGAACGTTAGTCCCAATTTGGAGGAGCAAAACCAGTGAGGTATCTTCCTTAAACCTTTTGTAAGAATATCAGAAGTCTTGTCTTTGGAAGAAATCTGAGAAACACAGATCAGACCAGACTTAATCTTTTGACGAATAAAATGACGATGACAATCTATCTCTATGTACTTCGTGCGAGCATGATAGACAGAGTTAGCAGTTAGATCTACAGCAGACTTGTTGTCACACTTTAAAGGTATAGGACCAGAAATGGTAATGCCTAGATCAGACAATAGGTTCTTTAGCTGAAGAACTACACAAGATGCATTAGCTAAAGCCCGATATTCAGGCTCTACAGAACTACAAGATGTTAAAGATTGTTTGTTTGCCCTCCAAAAAACAACCATATTTTCAAGAAGAAAACAATATCCCCCTCCAAAACATCTATCATTAGGGTTTGCATCCCAATCACTAAAACCATGAAGATTCAAAGTGTTGTTGGCTGGGAAAAACAGACCATGTTGAGATGTTAACTTGAGATACCTTGACACTCTTGTGACAACATTCATATGAGATTCTCTGGGAGCATGAATGAACTGGCTTAATAGTTGAACTGAAAAAGCTATGTTCGGCATAGAGGAAGTGAGATATAACAATTTTCCAACTAGATCCATATAGAAAGAAGGATCAACCAACAAAGATTTTCCAACTAGATCCATATAGAAAGAAGGATCAACCAACAAAGGACCAGAAGCAGTGTTATAGTTTGATATGGGGATTATTTGGAACTGAGAGAGGTTTACAATCCTCCATATTAACAGAAGCAAGTAAGTTTGTGATGAACTTATGTTGTCCAAGAAATAAACCTTGATTATTTTTGTGAATTTCAAGCCCCAAATAGTACTTTGTAGATCTTAGATCCTTTGTACTAAATTTCTTATCAAGGAGTTTTCAGAGATTGAATAAGGTAAAAATCATTACTTGACAATAAAATATCATCAACATAAACCACTACTGCAATAAAAATGGTGCCAGTAGTAAATGTAAACACGGAATGACCATTCACAGATTGAACATATCCAACATCCAAGAGTGCAGTAGTAAGCTTATTAAACCATTCCCTGGAAGCTTGCTTCAACCCATACAAAGACTTGACTAGCTTACATACAAGATTAGAAATAGAAGCATACCCTTTAGGATGATAAGCAGGAGGAAGTTGCATATAAACTTCTTCAGATAAGTCACCATGAAAAAATGCATTATTAACATCGAGTTGTTCTACAAACCAACCTTTATCAACAGCAATAACAAGCAAACTCCTAACTGTTACCAACTTAACCACAGGGGCAAAAGTCTCATGGTAATCAAGCCCTGCAGTTAGGGCTGTTCACGAGCCGAGCCGAGCCGAGTTTTGACTGAAACGAGCCGAGCTTTGATCTTAACGAACCGAGCTTTGATCTTAACTAACCGAACTGATTTCTTAACGAATCGAGCCGAGCTTTGACCGAACCGAGCCAAACTCAAGTTGTTCACGAACAGCCTCGAACCGAGCCGAGCTCGAGTTGTTCGCGAACAATTAATTTGGTTGGAGATGTTAGTAGATCACTACTATTCTAACTAGTACTAGTAACTAGTGCTTTGTCACAGATTGTTGTTTCTATTTTTTAAAAAATATTTCTCGACGATCCAACCGTACGGATGTCAAGATATATCTAATTTAGTGATATTCCCAAATTTTGAAAAAATAAAAAATTAATTTGGTTGGAGATCTTAGTAGATCACTACTAATTTAACTAGTACTAGTAACTAGTCCTTTGTCACGAATTGTTGTTTCTATTTTTTTAAAAATATTTTTCGACGATCCAACTCTACGGATGTCAAGATATATCTAATTTAGTGATATTCCCAAATTTTCAAAAAATAAAAAATTAATTTGGTTGGAGATCTTAGTAGATCACTACTAATTTAACTAGTACTAGTAACTAGTGCTTTGTCACGAATTGTTGTTTCCATTTTTTTAAAAATATTTCTCGACGATCCAACCGTATGGATGGTTAAGATATATCTAATTTAGTGATATTCCCAAATTTTCAAAAAAAATAAAAATTAATTTGGTTGGAGGTAAAAAAAATAAAAAGTAAAAATTTTGATTTTTTTCGAACTTTAACGAGCCAACGAGCCGAGCTCGAGCCGAGCCGATCTTGAGCCGAATCGAACCGAGCTCTTACCGAGCCGAGATTAACGAACAAAAATCTTGTTCGAGCTCGAGCCGAACCGAGCTTTTATCGAGCCGAGCTCGAGCTGTTCGTTAAAAGCTCTGTTCATTTACAGCTCTACCTGCACTTTGTGTGTGGCCCTTTGCAACCAAACGAGCCTTGAAACTATCTGCTTCACCATTTGGCTTATATTTTACCTTGAAAACCCATTTACAGCCTATTGTAGTTTTATCAGGAGGAAGAGGCATTATCTGCCATGTATTATTGTCTTCCAAAGCCTGCAGTTCTTTATTAATGGCTTCAACCCACCTAGGGTCCTTAACAACTTGATAGTAGTGAAGAGGTTCAGAAATAACACTAGACTGATTACAATAGGCTGCTAGTACTTGTGTATATGAATTATATGTGTGTTGAGAAATGTGAAGAGAAAATGGATCTAAGACAGATTTGTTGACTAATTTGTTGACATGATTATCAACAAGTTTTCTCAGTAAAACAGTAGGTTTTGATTTAGATGTTGTGGAAATGTTATAATCATTCCACCAAGATGGCCTAGTAGAAACTCTAGAAGATTGTCTTAGTGGTGGAACAATAGAATCAGAAATTGTGGTGGCTCCTGAAGAAGCATTTTCAGAATAAGTAAGAGGAGAAATACATGGTTCAACTATAGGAGATGAATGTTGAGGTGAAGAACTACATGTGAAACTGCTGGAGGTTGAGTTGATTAGGAAGAATCAATGGTATCAGTGTTATCAATGCTAAGCCAATTAAGAAAAGTATAAGAATTACAAGGTGAATTGGATGTGAAAGGCACTGAAGTAGAAGATTTGTGATGATAAGGAAAAATATGCTAAAAAATTTTGCATTTCTGCTAACAAATATGGAGTGATTATCTAATCTAAGTAATTTATACCCTTTCTGCAAGTATAGATAACCAATAAAGATACATTGAATAGCTCTGGGCTCCAACTTATCAGAAGTATGGATGGAAGCATAGCAGAGACAACCAAAAGCCTTGAGAAAAGAGTAATCAGGTTTCATATTATATAAAACCTCACAAGGACACTTATTCTGTAAAACTGGAGTAGGAAGGATATTGACCAAATAAGTTGCTGTCAGTAAGAATTCTCCCCAGTATTTGTGTGGTAAGGCAAACTGAAATCGTAAAGATCTAGTAATTTTAAGCAAGTGCTTGTGTTTTCTCTCCATCCTTGCATTTTGTTGGGGTGTATGAGTACAAGACCTTTGATATAAAATACCCTTGTGATAAAAAAATACTTATGAAAGAGGAATTGAGAAATTCACTACTATTGTCTGTTCTAATGGACTTAATGGAGGTGTGAAACTGATTTTCAACATAAGCAACAAAAGTTTGAAATTTTGGGATTGTTTGATAACTCTTAATGATCTCTTATTAATTAAGTTTTGTTGTTGTTCAGAGATTTATCATTATCAAACGCACTTAATGAATCAGAAAGCACTGAATGAGCTCTTGATCGATAAGTGTTATAAACCTAGCTTTTTGAATAAGCACGGTACTGAATGATGTGACAACGTGAGAGCAGTTATATTCACTTCTATAATAATATGTTTTATGTGAAATTTTTTTTATTCAAATTATCGTCTTCATCCAAGTGTAACTTTGTTTCATTTAAATTATTATTATTGTAAATTTCTTTCATAAATCTTTTTGTGTTATATTTTTTCCATACTAAAAGAATATCATTTAAATTGTTTGGACATATTTTAAGATGCCAAAAAGAATTACAATCACATATCCTTTTTTCAATCTTTTTGAATTAAAATACATATAAAATAATTTATTTAAAAAATAAATTATAAAGTATGTGAAAGTAACTTTTTTTATACGTACAAAAAATAAAATGACACTTATTTTGGAACACAGAGATATGATAAATTTAATTTGTAATAAAATTAGATAAAAGATAAACTTTTATAAAATATTAGTTATTCAGCTAATTTAACACGTACTTATCAAACGTCATCGATCATTCAGTAAAAATTTCACTCAGACATTATTTCGTTCAGTCAATTTAATCATTCAGTATTTTTCATTCAATTTTATCAAACAATCCCTTAGTAAAAACTTGTTGTTAAGTGGAAAAAAGGAAAGTCCAAGTTGCCTTACTATGATCATCAACTTAGGTTAAAAAATATTTATAACCTTGAGTGGAAGCAATATGGTACGGCCCCCAAACATCCATATGAAGTAAAGAAAATATTGAAGAAGCATAAGAATCACTATGCTTTGGAAAGCTAAGCATTGTTTGTTTAGATAAAGGACAAATAGGGCATTCTTTATTACAACCAACAACCTTATGAATATCAAAAATGTGACTCAAAACAGTATTAGGAGCATAACCTAATCTGAGGTGCCAAAGTATGGAACAAACAACATCAGAACTATTTATAGATGTAGAAAAACAAGTAGCTGGAACCTTGGAAGAAGTTATAGAGTTTTTGATAAATGATGATTGAACTTGAGAGAGATAGTACAAACCATCATTTTCAACACCAGTTCCCAGAATTTTCTCCTTGAGATGGTCCTGGAAAACACATTTGTCATGATAAAACTGAACAATGATGTTAGAATCATGTGTTAGTTTTCTGACAAATAGCAGGTTGCAATTGAACTAAGAAACAAACAAAATATTAGATAATTGAATATATGGAATAAGTTGAACTATGTCTATTTGTTCTACTTTGATAATTTGATTGTTTGGCAAACTTACATGAACAGGCTGAGAAGTCACATGTAATTGAGTAAACAAATTTTTATTGCAACTCATATGATGAGAGGCCTCTGTATCTATAACCCAGACATGTTGAAGGCCCAATTGAAAAAAGGATAGCATAGAGTATGCCTAACATGCCATGCTATTGATGTGATCTTCAAGAGTGGAACATTTGTTGTAGGTAAAATTCATCAAAATAGACACCTATTGTTGCAACTGATCAATAGTAGCCTATGTTTGAGTGGAAACTACAATATGAGAAGAAGATGTGAAATTATTGGTAGAAGGTATGGTGCCAATAGAGGTAGTGACATGCATAGCTTGAGACTTTGCTGCTTGAGAATTAGCTTGCTTTGAAGTAAATCTTCCTCTTCCCCTACCCTTGGGTGAATATCCAATCAACTTGAAACAAGATTCCTTAAGATGACCATCCTTATGACAGCAGGTACATTTAAGATAGGATTTTTTAATACCAATACCAACTGACTCTGTGTTAGATGTGTTACCATGTCTCACTATGGCAAGAATTTTTTTTTGGAAAAGTATGACCTTGTCTCTATCTTTCCTTTTGTGTAATCAAAGCAAAAGCCTGAGTAACAGAAGGGAGTGGAACCATCATCAAAATTTGCCCCCTTGCTGCAACAAAACTCTCATTTAATCCCATTAAAAACTGAAGCAATTTCTTACTTTGTTCCCTTTTGTCTTGCAGTTTATATGTTTCACACGTACATCCAGATTTACAAAGAATCACTGGCTCAAGTGCAGTATACTCATCCCAAAGATTTTTCATCTTATGATAGTAAATCTCAACTGACTTATCACCTTGTTCTAAAACATGAAGATCCTTAAGGGCTTGGCACACTCTATGACCATTGATATTAGAAAATTGATCATTCAATTCATCCCAGACATCTTGAGCTGTGTTGACAAAATCCATACCATTACTTATTTCATTAGAAACCGTGTTCAAAATCCAGCTAATGACCATATCGTTTACCCTATCCCACTGAGACCTTAAAGGAGATGAAGTCTTAGGCTGAGTTACCGTACCATTAACAATCCCCAACTTATTCTTTGCAGATAATGCAATAGAAAGAGAACGTTTCCAGGGACCATAATTTTCAGTTCCAGTAAGTTTCTTAGAAATTAGGATCAAGCCAGGATGATCAGTATTTTGCGAGTATAGAGGATGATTAACAGAGTTAAAAGAATCCTGATCTGTATTATTTGTTATGGTTCAACGATAGGTATGGTTTCATTCTAAAGCAAAGATGAATTAACAACATTCACATAACTTCGAGCCATTGTTAATCAATCAAATAACAAGAGAACGACAATCATTGATAGAAAACCAGAAAATTCTCTACTATTTGATAGAAATGATGAAATATATCATCCAAAACAAGATAAGAATGACAAAAAACATATCAAAATACCTAATCACACGAAACTATCAACAATTTGAACGATCATCACAAGTAAAAGCATCATAATGAGTTAAAATTACATAGAAAAGATCAGTTCTGAATGATAATCAATCAAGAACGAACGAGAAATGAAGAAAACAAACCCTAATTGAGATGAATAACCGATGATTTCAATATGAAAGAAGATGAAATCGATGCGAAAGACGATAACGACGATCTACATGATCTTAAAGCGCTCTGATACCATAAAGACTTCAATGAATTCTATAATGCATATTGCTTAATGAAGAAGACAAGCTAAAGAACTGTATATCATTATTGTGTTGAAATGTATGCTTACAAACTTAAGAAATGAACAATACACTAATACAGATATTTATACTACTGATCTATAGAATGACAGTTATCATTTCTATAATAGAATTAGTTATAGAACATAAGGAGTTGTTTGGCTGAAGGCTACTTTTAACTTATTATTAACTAAAGTCAACTTACTATTTTTAGTAAGTTGATTAGTCTCATTACTGCTAGTATGAGAAATCCAGTTGAAGTGCCTAATATGGCAATACATCCTGAAAATGATTGTGGGGACAATTCTTGAAGGAGACGAGGAAGGAAGGCCACTTGGCTCTGGCTAAGCTGATAAATCTGACCATATTGATAGTGCCACATTGCTTTGTCTTAGTAAGGTTAAAGAAGAAGATGGTTATGAGGCTAGAGCTAACGAGGAAGAGAGGTCGACCTCCTGATAGTGGCAATGGAAGAGAAAGAGGACGCAGACGAGAATGGAGTAGTCGTGGAGGAGGACATGGTGGTGCCTCTATCCAGGAGGAGGACATGGTGGTGCCCTTATCCGGGACCGATGCAAAGGAGCTAACACGTAGATGTTGTTTCAATTTATTAATGGTGTTCTATTTTAATATTATGTCGCTATGAAACTAAATGATATTGTTGGTGAGTCTTGGACTCTTTTATACTTTTTATATGTTCTGGGATATAATGTATTTTAATTTTTGCTGGAATGGTTTTTAGAAGTCATTTTTTATCAATATATATTAAACAAATTAGAAAAAAAAATTATGGGATGTTTTGGTTAGCGGGTCTTAATATTAGAAATAAATAATTAAAAGCATAGTACTAATAGAAAATGTAACAAAAGTGGGATTCATAACCCGAAGCAAACACCAATGTTACAGTAGCGATAAAAATTATGAATGTATAAATTGAATTTTACATAACAAAATTATCCTTTTATTTTTGTGCTAATTTTACAGTGTGCAATGCTTCTTAAATATTAATTATGAATTTTTACATTATATTATAAATGATGACAAATTTCATTAAGTGGATAATACATATTTTAATAACAATAATTTTATTATTTTATTTGTTATTATATGTATTGATTGAAATTTCATGTTTTTCTAGTATAAAAAACTATAATTTTTATGTTTTTCACATTTTTTCACCGAATCATTTTATTATCATCTGTGTAACTAATTCCTATTTTTTGGGAGAACTTACAAAATATTTTCTATAACCCTATTAATAATTTTTATAATATGGTATACAATTTTAAGAAAAAATTCATTATTGTTTAATATTATTAAAAAAAAATATAATTAGTACTAATACTATTATTAGGATATTATATCCTTATATATACTCCCTCCGTTCCTTTGATTTGTTATCATTTTGAAATAGGGTGTCTGGCACGAATTTTAAGGATAGTTCCATAATTTATTTTTAATTTTTTTTTTTGTATAAAAATAGAACAATCCTATTTTTATATAAAAAGACAAGATTTTAAAAATAAATTATGAAATTATCCTTAAAATCCACCTTAAAATGCGTGCCAGAAAGTGATAAAAAAATGATAACAAATTAAAAGGACAGAGGGAGTAAAAAGCATAAGAGGGATCATATACATAATTTTCGTCACTGTACTACCAAATTAATCTTAACCGTTGATCTAATTTTTTTTAAAATAGAAGATCAAGATTATACCGTATTAAAAGGAAAATTATAATCTAAAAAAAATATTATCAAAAAAGGTTGTATTAGAATTGAATTTCGAAAAGAAAATTATACTATAAAACGATATATTTAAAAAAGGATACAATTGAATTATATTTATTTTTTTATTTATATTAAAAAAAGTTTATATTTACTATTTGTGCTCTATCTCAAGATCTATAAATCAGATTTGTATGATTTTACAGCCCACGCGAAGGTTACAAAATGATCTTTAATTCAGGGATGATTTAACAATTATTATCGAAATGAAAACACTCAAGATCTCAATAGAAAATGTAATTACGAATTTTTACATTAGTCCTTTCAGTGTAGAAAACATACATTGGTAATACTATTCAATGTAGAAAACCAAATTATATATGATTTAAATCATTGACATTCATTTTTTGTCTTTCAGTATAAATACACTTTTTATTTTACATGTTAAAAAGTAAAATATTTTTTTTGCTAGATCCAACGTTTTCATCTATTTATTTTATGATCTAACGGTTCTTATTTATTTTGTGAATACCAGAGTATCGACTACCAAAATTTTGGACAAAATCACTCTTACACTTATTATTAAAACTGTATTTTGTTGTTAGTATAAGTATCTTCAAATAATAAGAAGGGTATTTTGATAATCAAATCGAAATATAAGTAGATTTTATAAATCGAATAAAATTTTAACGTAAAAAATTGTCAATTTCTTCTCTCTTTTCTCTGCGTAGTTTTAATTGAAAAGTAATTTTTAAACCATCACTAAATTAAATATTGTTTTGTTAATTTCATGTGGGCTATAAAATCATCAAAATCGAATTTTAAGAATTCAAGATTAAACACAAATATTAAATTGAATGTGTAAAATCTTACATATGCATATCATTTCTTTAATAAAAATTTGAAATGTAAATTAATAATATATAGATATTAAAAAATTAATATAATTACAGATATTAAAAAAGGAATCGTGCGTTGCACGGGTTATATTCTAGTAATTACTAGTAAACAGAAAAACTTCCTTACATTAATTATACTAGCTTATAGCCCGTGCAATGAACAGTTTACTTTTAAATACTTTTAAAATTATATGATTAAATAAAATAGAGTATAATAATTTATTATGGATATAATTTAACTTTGTAATATTAATTAATAAAATTATTAGTAATAATAATAGTTATTTAATAAATGATATGTATTGATTAGAACTAATAATATAAAATGTTAATGTAAATTTGTTGTTGACAAGATTTGAACCTTGGATCTTTAGAAAGAGAGATTTAAATATAGAATATTACTTATTATTAGATCTAACGGCTATAATCTATTTACTAAATATCTATCGGTCACTATTTTTTTAGATGGTTGAACCAAACAACCAAATTATACCTTTGTTTGCTTGCTTATTATATAATAATATAGATAGTATAGATATAGATAGTATAGATTGTTATTCCCAGATTACACACCTGTATAATTGTAGAAGGGGGGTTGATTACAATTCTTGATATTTATAAATTTCTGATAAGAATCACAGAAATCTATAAGGAGATAATTGCTGAATGAGAAATGTTTCACAAACACATAAACAATCAGGTGGTTAAATGTACCACCTGAGACTTTTATTCGAAGAAAACTCTGTGATACAAATGTACACAGCTTCTGTTTTACAACTCTTTGCTTCTAAAGATATTCAAGAAACCCTAAGCAAATATGTCTGTTTTCTTAGTTTCTAAAGAGTTGCTACACTTGGTTATATATCCCAAGTTTACAAGTACTACAGGAATAAGATAATATTAATCTAATTCAAGTTGACTTGATACTCCACTCCAAATCCACATGTAGCCGAAAGGTTGTCCTTGTGAACAGATATGTCCCCTGCACCTTTCTTGTATGTACTGTGTAAATGGAATGCTTCTTTCTTCTGCGTTTCCAAAGTATGGCTGCCATACTGCTTTTTATACCTACTATCAACCCATGTGATCTGTCAGTCAAACCTGTCCTTATCAACTGCTAATTCCCAGCTAGCATAGAAGAAAGTATCAATGATTATCCGTTGATGTTGTACACTATCATCCGTTGATGGTAGTTTGAGCTGTATCCGTTGATATTGTAGATTTGAGTTGTATCCGTTGATAGAGTCATGTTCTCATCTGTTGATACACTTTCATTTAGATAGAATTACATAGCATAGCTTTTATACAATTGGCTACCCTATTCTGCCTATCCATTGATGGTCAACATGACTCTGAATAAAAATACTATCAACTGATAAATAGAGATATTGCAATATGCTACAAAACCTCATCCGTTGATGAGATACCTGTCAACGGATAGAGTTATAATGTCTCATCCGTTGACAGTTACAAAACATGACTTATACAATTTTGATTGTGAAGTTATCATCAAGTACAACATATTCCTAACAATCTCCCCCAATTTATACTTGATGGCAATAAAGCATAAATTTAGGACCTTGATGATAACAAAACATTCTTAAGGATATATATATATATATATATATATATATATATATATATATAACTATGCAAAAATTGTATTAAGCTACAAAAATTAAAAACAGAAGGTTTGAGAAATTTACAGAGAAGTGCTCCTCTAGACTGAGCATATTAATACTGTTTCTTCTCTCTGGTTGGCATCACCCTTGATTTTCCTTCTTTGGCAGAGTTGGACTCAATTTACATTTGGAGTTGCCTATAGAATGCATCTTCTTCAACAACTTTTTGATTTAGCTTTTGTTGTAACCATCTCAGGTATTGAGAACTAGCCTTTGATAGTTGGTCTTCTAACCTGAAGAATCTCCTGTTACCATCTTCATCCCTGAACTCCAACATCCAGAAGGGTTGAAGGTGGATTTTCTGTCCATTTTATGGGATCTTCATCTTCCTTGGTAGTCTTGATGGTGAGTTCCATTCTCTCCTTATCTGTTCTATTCTATCCGGTATCTCCCCTTTTGCTATCTTGGAGAACCCTGTGTATCTCTTGATTGCAGAGAACACTTTGGTTAAGGTCAGATAATTTTCTCCAAGAACCCTCTGTAGTGGCCATGTCCTTTCCTTTCCTCCCTTGTATACAAAGACCAATCTCTCAGGCAAATGTTTATATTTGTCAATTCCTCTTACTTCTGACAATTCATCCAGATATAGATTCATGCCAGAGTATTCTTCAAAATCTGCCTGATAGATAAAATCATTTTTGTTTTCCAATATTGGCTGCTTGACAATAGCAGGTACCCTAGCAACCTGAATTGGTTCCTTTGAAGGTTGCTTCCTTGGTATCCTTTTCTTCTGTTTAGGCTTCTGTTGAGGCTTAAGCAAGAATGAAGGAACCTCAATAGAGTCAAGATTCATTGGTTCCTCTTTAGGGATTATAGGGTCACCATGGAAATTCACAGCTGGGTCGAATACTTGTGCAGAAAAAGATTGTGATGAGCCAACAGTTTCTCTTCTTACAATTTCTGGAGAGACAAGCCTCATTGCCTTTGATTTCACTCTTCTTTTAGTTTTTGATTTGGGGGCTTCCTCAGGTTCCCTCATTTCATCCTCTACCTCATCCATTAACTCCTGAGCCAGCCTGGCTTGCTTCTCCTCTGAGTTTTCATATTGATTTTCTTCACTTGGATGAGCTTCCCTTAGAAGTTTGGAGGTCTCCTCTCTTTTTGCTTCAACAAATCTAGGATGGCTGTTGGATATATTTAACACTTTTCCATTCCTTATTATTACAGCCATCCAATCTCTTACATTCTTATTTGTCTTTTCCTTGAACTCTTTGATTGTCTTTCCCATTAGCTTCTCATCATCATCCTTAGGAAATGGAAAGTCCAATTGTAACTTGTTCTTCCCATTTGCCTTTGGTGGAGAGTAGGCTCTGGTTCTTATATATGGTTCAAATTCTTTGATATAGGATGGTTCAGCATCATAGAATGTAGGAGCCACAATCTCTGGAGTGAGCACCTTCAGAATTGTAGTTGATGTTGTTGGAGCTGAGGACTGAGTAGAGAACAGAGTTGATACAATTGATGCATTGATCATTCTCTCTATCCTCAGAATTCTTTCATTTGCCTCCTTGTTGGTCTTTTCTAAGGCTTCTATTCTGGCTTGCCTTTCACCATCTGAGATTTCTGATAGACTCTGAATCTCAGGCAACACCATTTGTTTCTTCTTCACAGGGGAAGCCTCTATAGAGAACTCTGTTGGATTGACCACTATAGTTGGCTGTTGCTCCCCCTCACTTTGTGCTATCTTGCTACTGGATGCTGGAATTTGACTAGAAGTAGCTGCAACCTCTTCTACCTTTTTCTCCCCCTTTTTGTTAGCATCAAGGGCTGGAGGTGAGGCTGCAAGTAGCCTTTCCAGTAGCTCAGTTTGTGTGGCTTGGTTGGCAATGACTGTCTGCATTTGAGATTCCATACTATCCACTCTGGAGGAAAGATGCTTAACAGATTTGGCCAGACTATCTTCCTTCAATAATTTGCTAGACAGCACCTTCTGAGTGGTAGTAGGTGCTAGTGCCTCAATCCTGGCATCTAGTTCTACTTTCATTACCCTTATTGAAGTCTGGACCTCCTCCTGTTGTGTTATTTGAATAACCATATGCATCTTGTGAAGTTTGAGGGAGGCCAGTATTTGCTGAAGGATAGCCTTCCTCTGTGGATCTGCATTCTGGTGCTCAGCCATAGCAGATTAATATTGCTTCATAATCTCCACATTGAAGTCACCAACCACAGTGGTAGAAGAAAATAGCCATTCTGAAGTATCCTCCACATTGACTTCTTCATCACTTGATGTGCTAGCACTGTCATTATTGCCAAACTCTTCACTGTCAGCATCTGAAGACAGAGCTGTCAAAGCTTCCTTTGCTCTTTATAGAGATTGTGAGGTGTGCACTAGGTGCATTGCCTCCTCTGCCTCCACATTGCCCTGTTGTGCCATGACTTGATAGGTAGAAATAGGATGAGTAAAGGTTTCAGGATCCAAAGAGATGGAGTCAATGATTGACTGATATTCTTGTCGAAATTCCATCTCTTTAGAAGCTTCATTAACCTCCATTAACTCACTTGCAATGGCTGAATCTTCCTGCCTTATTTCTCCTGTAGTCCCTTCTCTCCTCTCATCTCTCTTTTCTTGCATCAAGGGCTCCCCTTGGCTCACACCTCTCACACCCTCACCTTCACCTACTAAGGTGGAACTCTCAATCTCTCCTTTTGCCTGACCGGAAGAAATGGTCAGCCTCTCATTATTTTGCTCTCCTTTTACCTGCTCACAAGGCAGCCTCTCACTCCCTTCCCTCATTCCTAAAAGTGTTTCAACTACTGAGAACTCCTCCACACTTGACACAGGAATGTCAGATATAGCAGTGGTAGAGTGAGTTATCAACGGATAAGGAATATCCGTTGATTGAGTAGTTATAGCTGTCAATGGATGGCTAGGCATAGGTGCATCCGTTGATGGAGAAACACCTGTCAATGGATGAAGGATATCCGTTGATGAAGGAAAGATAGTATCCGTTGAAGTGAAAACCAACACTGAATCTGTGGATATTGATTTTAAAGATGAGGCCACAGATGTTGTTGCGAATTCAGGAATGGAAGATTGATGGCCCAACAAATCATCTAGAAGATGATGACCACCAATTGCAGAGTGGGACTTCTCCAAGAATCTTAAAGATGGAGAATCAGGAATTGATGTAGATATCATATCCACATCCAGAGATGGAGTTGGTGATGGTGGATTGAAATGTGTATCGATTTGAATGTTAAGATCAAGGGGCTGTGACTCCACATTTATTGGAGCCACATCAACCTGAGTTTGAGAAGGTACATTTTCATGTACTGTGTGTGCACCCTGTGATGACCCAATGGTTTTGGATTTTACTCTTCTACCATAGGTTTTTGAGAGAGGGCTAGTGTCCCTTACCCTTTTGTGCAGTGTTCCTTGTGGGGAACTTGATTCAGTAGTCACACCCTGTTGAGAGGATGTAACTAGAATTTGGCTTGTAGGTTCATTAACAGTCTTTTGAGAGACTGAAATGTTGGTTGCACCTGCATCACCTTCCTTATCCTTAGGGCTTCTTTGATGTTCACCCTGTCCCTCACCACTCACTACCACCTTCACACTCCCCTCAAGAGTTTTGGTAGGTTTTACAACAGGTGTCTTTTGAGAGACACTTGAGGTTTGCTTTTTAGGTTGTGGTTTTGAAACTTTGGATTTGGTCACTTTGGTAGGAGCCTGTTTGGTCACAACTACAGACTCCATTGTGACACTAGAAGGCAAAGAAATTTGGGGTTTGGAGATAGGAGTTTTAGGGTTAGAAATAGTTACCTGAACAATTGGTAGATATACCAATTGTACTTCTGCATTTAAGTTCATTCTAATCAAATCACTTAAGACTCTTTTCTCCTGAACAAAACAATTGAACTTGCTATCCGGGTTAGCAATGGATAGCTCATTCTCAGATACATGCAGTGCTAAGAGCATCAAAAATCTAGCAAAATAGATATTCTTGCTCCTAGTTTCCTTTTTACCTAATTTTGCTGCTATCTCATACATGACTAGTGTGCCAAAATTATAGAATTTATCAGTCAAAAGCATACACATCATAACTAGCATGGAATGGGTAACAGCATCAAAATTACTAATTTTGCCTAAAAAAGTTTTAATGAAGGCATCACAAAAATAACTCCATTCTTTAACCATACCTTTCCTAACAATTTTCCCTAAGTTCTCAGTACTAAGGGCATAATTTATGGAATTAAGCATGGCAACAATTTCAGCATTACTGGGTACTTCCAGACAGTTATTCTCAGGCAATTTTAAACAAGCAGTTATCACATCAGAATTAACTACATAGTTTTTACCCTTTAAAGAAAAAGCAAGTGTACCGTCTGTGCCAATGTACTCAGCAGATGCCCACACCTCTTCAATTACCTCGTGGATTAGAGGAGTGGTGACAGTCATAACATATGACAGTTTGCATTTCTTCACGAAATTCATCATGGTGTGATAAGCTTCTTGAGCATTCACTGTATCAACAAAGGCCGCGATATTGTTCTTCTCATAGGTAAACCCAATGGAAGACATCATCTTAACAATAGGCGCCATTGAAGTGTTTGAACTTTTGTTGCAGAGAGTTTTAGTGAAGAAGATGCAGTTAACTTATGAGATTCTTGAAAATAAATAAAAGTGAGATGTGAGAGCATAAGACAGCCTTTTATATTTTTCAAGAGTTAAAAATGAAATAATTAAAAGTAATTACTCCATTGGACAAAAGTAACTGTCAGATAATAAATGAAAAGAAAAGAAGTACAACCATGACTAAATATACACGTTTACCAATGGCTATAATTAAAAAAAAATTGTATATCAACGGATATAGAATGAACGGTTGAGAAACAGTTTATCCATCGATGACGTGGACAACCTGTCATCCGTTGACATACGAAAATCTAGTAATGTGTTTATACTACCAACGGATAAAAGGATATCCGTTGATAACCAAATTTTGCCTTAGACAAAATTTCTGCAGAAAATTTTTCTGAGAGTTTTTAATTCTCAAGTAAATCAAAACACATTTCTAGCTGCAATTCAGTATGATTAGATATCACTAGGAATTGTGAAAAATTAAGCATACCTAGTTCACCTACCAATCTTGTGAATGAAGATTCATCAAGAGGCTTGGTGAAGATATCTGCAAGCTGCATTTCACTTGGCACAAAGTGCATTTCTACCGTACCATTCATCACATGCTCTCTAGTGAAGTGGTATTTGATGTCAATATGCTTGGTTCTCGAATGTTGCACTGGATTCTTTGTGATGGCAATAGCACTTGTGTTGTCACAGAAAATTGGAATCTTCTCAACTTTTAGACCATAGTCAATAATGTTAGGAATAATTCATAAGTTGTGATGTTAAGAATAGAATTTACACATTATACTTCTTGTAATCCTGATCTTATAAAGGATTTAGCACTGTATATAGGATTTATGTGTAAGACAGTTATCTGTATAGTTTAGTCAGGAATGAACAGTGTATCGGAGACTACATGTCAGGAACAGAGAGCAAATCCTGATGACGGTCCAATACTGATGGTTGATCAGATACTGATGCAGTGTACAGATCCTGATATCAATCGTGTTACTGATGATGTCATTATGGATGCTACAGAAACTGGCAAGTGCTATAAAACAGGATCGCTGTTTGAAGAACAAGCAAGAAGATATTATGAAGGAAAGAGTTTTTCTATTGAAGGAAACTATCGACTAGAAGGCAGAACATTGTCATGTATAGATTATATCTTTCTGTTATTAGTTGATAGGTAGCATTATAAATACTCTCTCAATATCATTGTAAAGAGTGGACGAAGTTGTGAGTCGAACTAGTGAATGTGCGTAGCTCTGTATAAGGTTTGTATTCGAGAGTTCGAAACAAACAGAGAGAGATTTGTATTGTCAGCAGCTGCTAAAGGTATTTGTACACCTTTGGTAGAGTTTGTATTTGATCTTATTAATACAAACAGAGTTTGATTCATTCGTTTATTCTTGTTCATATAATCAAGCAAAAATCAGACACGATTATATAACTTGTATTCAACCCCCCTTCTACAAGTTATTCGAGTTAACAATTGGTATCAGAGCAGGTTGATTTCGAGTAATCATAAAGATCTGCAATCATGTCTGGTTACAAGGATGGGAATACTAAAATTCCTATGCTCAAGAGAAACGAATATACTCTATGGGAAGTAAAGATGTTGCATCATCTGGAAGCAACAGATCCTGATTATCTTGACAGAATCAGAGATGGACCTTTTGTTCCAACAAAGGTCGTTGGACAAGCAACAGTTGATGGTGTGGTTGTTCCAGAACATACAGCAGAGAAGCCAAAATCTGAATGGTCAGATAAGGACAAGGAGAATGTTCTTAAAGATGCTAAAGTGAGAAACATATTATTCAACAGTCTTGATTCTGTTCTCACTAACTATGTTCTCTCTTGTAAAACTGCTAAGGATATATGGGACAATCTTAAGGTTCACTGTGAAGGAACTAAGCCTGTCAGGAAGAATATGAGGACATTACTTATACAACAGTATGAGTACTTTGAATCCAAGTCTGGTGAGTCACTTACTGATACCTTTGATAGGTTTACAAAACTCATCAATGAGATGGCCATGCATGGTAAATATTATGACTTGGAGGATATGAATACAAAGTTCATGAAAGCCTTGCCTGATTTCTACAATGAGAAGATATCTGCGATCGAGGAAGCTAATGATCTGGATGAGATTTCATTAGAGGCAGTATATGGAAAATTGAGAGCTTATGAACTTGACAAGCAGCAGAAGAAGAGCAGGAGTGAAGGAAAGATGAAGACTATTGCACTTACTGCTCAATCTGAAGTTAAGAAGCTTCCTGAAGAACAGCATGAAGAGATTGCTGTAAAGAATTCAAGGAAGAAGAAAAGCAAAGAAAGTTCTGAGTCAGAGACTACTGATATAGACTCTGACAACAATGATTCTGAATTTGATATGCAAGAACTCTTTGCTATGTTTGCTAAAGCTTTCAAGAAAGGAAGATTCAACAGGAGAAGATTTAGCAAAGGACCTTTTCAAAAGAAGGAGGAGAAGAAGAGTGACAAAAGCAAAAGTACAATTGTCAAGCTTGATAAGGCCAAGATCAAGTGCTTTAACTGCAGCGAGCTTGGACATTTTGCTAGTGAGTGTAAGAAGCCTAGGAATTCAGGAAAGGGTAATGCACTTATGGTCACACAGAAGGATTGGGCTGATTCCAGTGACTCTGAAGATGAATTGGATTATGACAACATTGCATTGATGGCCAATAGTTCAGACAAACCTGGATCTCCAAAGAAAACTTCTCCATCCTCTGTTAAGGTATCACTTCACTCTCTTGATTCATTTGATAGCTTAAATTCTGATGAAATTAGATCTATCCATGCTGAGTTTAAGAATCTTATGACTAATTTTAGAATTCTTACTTGTGAAAGAGATGAACTTAAGGTTAAGAATGATAAATTAGTTGATAAAAATAATTTTCTTGAATCTGAATTAATTCAAATGGAAGAATACAAGTTAAGTTCTGATAAAGCTAAGCATGATTATAGTGTTATTCTTGAGGCTTATGACTATGTCAGAAAAGAACTAGAAGAAGAGAGAGATGTGATTAAGACCATTAACAATTCCAGTAAGAAGACAATAGAAATCTTTGAGAGTGGAATTCGTGGTAAGGTTAATGGTTTAGGTTTTGATAAGGCTAGACAAGAAGAAAAAGTAGCTATTGTCAATGATGATAGTAAGGTAGAAGCTAACACATCTAAATCTGAAGGTAAGAAAATTGTTTCTGAACCTAATCATGTTAAATTTGTTGATTCAAAAGGTACCCCTGTTGTACACAAAAGGATTAACAATAGTAATTCAGATGAGAAAGTGTTAGAGAAACCTAAGAATGTAAACATAGGGTTTCTGTCTAAGTCTCAGTTGAAACAGAGATTAGATGGTCTTTCAGAGTCTAGCAAGATCAAGAGAAATAGGAATGGAAAAGAAGGTATTAACAAAGAGAATAATTACAAGAATGTACCTGATGCACCTAGGAAAAAATGCTATAAGTGTGGAAATCATAATCATTTGGCCCTAGACTGCAATCAAAAACCTTCTTGGAAAACTGAGTCCAGATTCCCCAAGACTCAGAAAATTCAATACCAACCACAAAAAGCTTGTTATCATTGTGGTAGTTTACTTCATTCCATTTACATGTGTAGAGAATATCATGAACTGTATTATGACTATTATTCTTTGAAATCTGAAACTCCTAGTCACAAACAGTTTGTGAGATCAGAGTCTAAAGTTGACTCTGCAACAGGTAAAATAAAAGCAAAATCTTCAAAGTCTGTTGTCTCTAAATCTAGTAAGAAAGGATCCAATCAAAGTTGGGTCCTAAAAAATTCTAACTAGTTACTTTTTGTTTGCAGGGCACAGGAAAGAAGCATTCAATTATCTTGGACAGTGGATGCTCTGGACATATGACTGGAAAGAAGTCACTGCTTACAAAGTTTGAGAGGAAAGCTGGCCCAGTAATATCTTTTGGAGATGGCAACAAAGGAGAAACTCTGGGATATGGCTCAATTATTTTGGGGAATGTCATCATAGGAAATGTAGCACTGGTTGAAGGCTTGAAACATACTCTTTTAAGCATAAGTCAACTGGGTGATAAAGGTTACAAATCAATCTTTGACAGAGAAGGATGCAAAATCTTGAATATGCAGAATGGAGACATTGTTCTAACTGGTCAAAGACATGGTAACATATATGAAGCCAGCTTAAGTGATACATCTAAAGGAATTGTTAGATGTCTCTACAGCAAAGCAACAAGTGATGAAAGCTGGAATTGGCACAAGAAGCTCTCACATCTTAATTTCAAGAAGCTTAATCAACTTGTTAAACACAATTTGGTGAGAGGCCTACCACAGGCAAATTTTGTGCAAGATGGACTTTGTGATGCATGTCAGCTTGGAAAGCAAAGAAGAACCACTTTCAAGAGCAAGACTGAAAATTCAATTACTGAACCATTTCACATGCTACATCTTGATCTGTTTGGTCCAGTAAACATTATGTCTATCAGCAAGAAAAGATATGCTCTAGTTATGGTGGATGATTTCACAAGGTTCACATGGGTGTTCTTTCTACACAAGAAGGATGAAGCTCCTCAGCAAATCATTGAACTCATCAAGAATATTCATAATAACTCTGAGTACAAAGTCAAAGTACTTAGGAGTGACAATGGTATAGAATTCAAGAATTCTACAATGGAGGGGTTTTGTGCAGACAATGGAATCACTCAACAGTTTTCTGCACCTGGTACACCTCAACAAAATGGTGTAGTGGAAAGAAAGAACAGGACTCTCATAGAGGCAGCAAGAACCATGCTTGCAGATGCAAAACTTCCAACCTACTTTTGGGCAGAAGCTATTAACACTGCATGTTTCACTCAAAATTGTACCTTGGTAAATAGTCATGGAAAAACTCCCTATGAGATGATCAAAGGAAAGAAACCAAGTGTGAAATATTTTCACATCTTTGGATGCAAATGCTATGTCCTAAAAGTTCATCCAGAACAACTTGGAAAATTTGAAGCCAAATCGGATGAAGCAATTTTTCTAGGATATTCAGCATCTAAGGCCTTCAAAGTTTATAATCTCAGAACTCACATTGTTATGGAATCAATTCATGTTGCATTTGATGATAAGAAATTTGGAATTTTGCAAACTGATGAAAGCCATGACAAATTGGAATTTGAAAATCTAAAGAATTCTGAGATACTCTCAAGTGATGATGAAGGTTCTCCAGAAGGAATTTCTATTGCTTCTCAAAGGAATGCTACTGTTGAGGGGGAGCAAATAAATCAGAGAGAACACAGTGATCATCAGGAGCAGACTAGTCTTTCAGAGTCTATTCCATCAGGAATTGACGTTTCAGAGTCTACTCCATCAGGAACTGACCTTTCAGAGTCTATTCCATCAGGAATTGACGTTTCAGAGTCTACTCCATCAGGAACTGACCTTTCAGAGTCTATTGAGGAAAGATCAGTAACTAGCAGCAATATTGAATCTACTGATTCTATTGATCAAAGGAGAGTTTTTGAAGGTAGAGAGAATTCTTCTACAAGGGATACCACTAACTTAGGGGGAGAGACTAGCAGAGTTAATCTACTACCTGTTAGAAAATGGACAAAGGATCATACTGAAGATTTGATAATTGGTGATCCAAATAGTGGTGTTCGAACTAGAAGATCAATTCAAAATGAATGCTTGTATAGTTGCTTTCTCTCAAAGAATGAACCTAAGAAGGTTGAAGAAGCCTTACAGGATCCTGATTGGGTAATTGCAATGCAGGAGGAGTTAAATAAGTTTGAGAGAAACAAAGTTTGGAAACTGGTACCAAGACCTAAAGATAGATCTATTGTTGGTGCAAGATGGGTTTTCAGAAACAAGCTAGATGAATCTGGTATGATTGTAAGAAACAAAGCAAGACTGGTGGCCAAGGGTTATTCTCAGGAAGAAGGCATTGATTATGATGAGACCTTTGCACCTGTAGCAAGATTGGAAGCAATCAGAATGTTTCTTGCATTTGCAGCTCATTCAAAATTCAAGGTATATCAGATGGATGTAAAGAGTGCTTTTCTAAATGGCAAACTTGATGAAAAAGTGTATGTAGAACAGCCACCTGGATTTGTTGATCCAAAGTTTCCAAATCATGTCTACAAACTTGACAAGGCACTCTATGGACTAAAGCAGGCACCAAGAGCATTGTATGAGACTTTGTCTAAATTTCTTCTTGAAAATGGCTTCACAAGAGGTACAATTGACAAAACTCTATTCTTTAGAAAGATAAAAGGTGAATTGCTTTTAGTTCAAGTTTATGTTGATGATATTATTTTTGGTTCTGCTAATGAAAAGTTGTGTGCTAAGTTTAGCAAGCTTATGCAGTCTAAGTATCAGATGAGCATGATGGGTGAACTAAATTATTTCTTAGGCTTGCAGGTCAAACAGACTAAGACTGGTATTTTCATTAATCAGTCAAAGTATATCAAAGATCTTTTAAGAAGGTTTGACTTTCAAGACTGTGCAGTTGCAAAAACACCCATGGCAACAGCCACTAAACTAGACTCTGATCCTAAAGGAAAGAGTGTGGATAATACTAGTTATAGAGGCATGATAGGCTCATTGTTATATCTAACTGCAAGTAGGCCAGATATAATGTTTTCTACCTGTTTATGTGCTAGATTCCAAAGTGATCCTAAGGAATCTCATTTAATTGCTGTGAAGAGAATTTTTAGATATCTCAAAGGAACTCCAAATCTTGGTTTGTGGTATCCTAGAGAATCTGATTTCCTTCTAATTGGCTATTCAGACTCTGATTATGCAGGGTGTAAGATAGACAGGAAAAGCACTACAGGTACATGTCAATTCTTGGGAAATAGATTGATTTCTTGGGCAAGCAAGAAGCAACAATCTGTTTCAACCTCAACTGCAGAAGCTGAGTACATAGCAGCAGGCAGTTGTTGTGCACAGCTCCTTTGGATAAGAAATCAGTTGCTGGATTATGGTATGACACTTAGTAATATTCCTATGTTTTGTGATAATACTAGTGCTATTAAAATTGCAGAAAATCCAGTTCAACATTCAAGGACTAAGCACATTGATGTCAGGTATCATTTTATTAGAGAACATATTGAGAATGGTACTGTGGAACTTTATTTTATTTCTACTGACAAACAGCTTGCAGATATTTTAACTAAACCACTTGATGAGACTACATTCAGTAGACTAGTAAGTGAGTTAGGAATGTTAAATTTTTAGATCTTTAACATCTGCAAAAGTAGCAAGGTATGTTGTTCTTAGCTTATAGACTTGATATTCCTGTCAGGATCTATATTTGATTGTTAAATGCTTTAGCTATAACACTTTGCCTTGATAAATTTCAGTATGATAGACTTGTTAATAATCATCAGGATTAGATTTGTTATCAGGATGCTGACGTCATCAGTATTGTGTCAGTATCAGGATTATGAAAATTGTTTCAAATCCTGACGTTTACTTTGTGTAGTAATATAATTCTGTGATGTGTTAAGTCTATGCTAGCAAGTTTTGATATTTGCATACTGATAATTTATGCATCATTCAAAAATCAAAAGACAAGCAGATAACAAGAAACTGTATTTTCATTAATAGAAATCATTACATGGAAATGAAATACAACATCTTTCTGTCTAAATTTCTATTGATAATTCTATACTTGTCTATTGATATGAACTCTGAGGTACAGGACAAGGAGCATCTCAAGAAATCCATCAGGGGATGAAAGCATCATTTGCTCTTGGATTCCTTGTCTGGGCGACTTGAATGAGAGCAGCTAACTTAAATGAATAGCATCTCCATCAAGATCAACCTCAGACTCTCGGCCAAATTCTTCATCCTCAAGTTTTGAGGAGGTTAGGGAAAGATTGTATCCAACAGATGGATGTTCTAGGAGAAAACTCTGGATATTTTCGAAAACCAATCCATTCATGATTAGTTCGATGAGAAGAGTTGTCTGTTCAAAGAGATGATCAAGAACAGGATGTTCATCGATCGAGAAAAATCTGAAAAATGGGTTTGAATGAAATTTTGGTTTGAGGAGCATTGTTGAGAAGAAAAGAAATTGAAAGGTTTATGGAGAATGGCATAAGGCGTCTGTTTCTTTTAAAGAAAGACGTGAGAAGCTGAGCAGTCACTTGGAAGTTTTAATGAAGTCAAATGCTAATTATTGCATGTGACTGTATTTCTTGTTTTCAAGAAATATTGAAAATATCTAACCAATTGATTTTCTGTTCAGATTAATTGTTTATTTTCTTTTTCAGATAAAAGAAAAATGCCACCTGGAAAACTCCATATTAAGTCTCTGATGATATTGGTCAGGATTTCATGTGTGACCATCAGGATTTGAAAATTATATTTTTAAATCACATTGCATTTTGTGATTATTTTGATGAGAGGTCATCAGGAAGAAGAAGCTGATCAGTATTGCTTATTAATACCCTGATTTATTTCATGAAAATCAATTTTGGATTTTATTTTCCAAAAATCGTGGGTAACCGCATTTTTCAGGGACTGACACCTGTCAATCTACGTGTCAACGTGGGATAGTGGTCTGAAAGATTTATGAAATATATTTGTTTTGAAACTCTAATCGTGTAATTGCTTTCTCTAATTTTACATTCTCTAAAGCAAAAAATCACTCTTGAGTTTTCAAAATCACTAATCCATTTCAAGAATTTTTCAAGTTTCTTTTCAGATCAAAAATGGCAGCTCAGAGAAGATTACCTAAATCAGTAGCCTTCAAGTTTGGTGACTTTGATTTTATGACAAACAATCATGTTGCAGCTATCACCAACAAGGAAGGAGTGTCATCTGATTTTCATCCAATCATGGACTTTCTGGCGAATGGACCATTAAGTTATGCATTGACAGCATCTCCACAGATTAATCAAGTAGCTGTTTCACAAGCTTGGAAGAATGCTGAGGTAATTGATTCTACTCAGAGTCAATCAGGTAAGATTGTTCTACATTTAGGACAAGATTCATTTGACATTACTGAATCTGTTGTTAATTCAGTACTTTGCTTACCTGTTACTGATAGTTATGAGAATGTACCATCTGATGATAATATAAGAACTATGTTATCTGAATTAGGTTATAGTGGACCTCTAGATAACATGAGCCAGTTGAATAGGTCTTTTCTTAGAAAGGAATGGTCTTTTTACTTTGATCAAATTGCTAAATGTTTTACTGGTAAATGTAGTTCTTTTCAGCAAATTACTTCTGTTACATCACATATTGCTTATAGTTTGCTTTATGACAGAGTAATTAACAGTGGTCATATTATCTTAAGTCAGATGAGTATTAAACTTGGGTCAAGAGATCAAAATAGGAAAATGGTTTATTATCATAGATTTATGCAAATGTTTGTTAACCATTTCATTCCTGATGTTGAAACTAGATTTGGTAGAGAACATTGTGTTTCTTCTTATGAACAGCAAAAGAGAATTTTCTCTGACATTACAAAGAAGGACAATGAAAAGAATCTAGATGAAATACCTGCAATTCATTATCCATATCATGTTCAGGTAATTCTTAAAACTCATCTTCCTACTTTCTACAATTCTTCTTTCTTTTGTGGTGAACTGGCTCAGGAATCTCAATTGGAGGAGAACCCACCTGTGTCTACCCAAGTAGCCCAAAACATTATAGTCTCTGAAACAATTCAAGAACCAAATTTTGATCCACAGCCTATTGTTTCAAAGAAACCAACCTCTGGTGTTTCTCAAAAGACATCAGTTGTAAGGAAGAGAAGATTTGTTGTGTCAAGTAGTAGTAGTAGTAATTCTAGTGAAGATGATGATGATTTAACTCTTGCTGAGAGAGCAGAATTGAAGGCTGCAATTCAACTTTCTTTGTTAGCACAAAGAGATGAAAAACCTAGTCACAGCCAGGCTGCAGTCTCTCAAAAGGCTGTAGTTCTTAAAAAGGGAAAACAGTTACTGGATACTGTCTCTCAAAAGACTGTGTCTATTGAACAAAGATCTCATCCCAAGATCACTTCTGTGTCTACACCTCTTGAGTCTTCTCAGGATAAATCTTTTGCTCACTATATCAGGAGAACAAAGAGAAAGATTCAATTGTCACCTACACACACAGAGTCTAGTCCAACTAATATCATGCAGGTTTCTACAAATCAAGCTACATCTATGTCAGTATTTGACAAGAGAGATCTGGATATTGATTCTTCATGGGAAACTACATTATCATACAGACTGGCTATGGGACTAATTTCTCTCAAAGTGAAGTTGTCAAGGCCTGTTCTAGACTTTCTGGTTGAAAGAGTACCAAAACTTTTATTTCCAGATGAATATGGACTTCTACATCAAAGACTTGACTTAATGAAGATGTATTTCTATGTGTCTGTCAGAAGACAATTAGTCAAGAAATTTGGACTCTCAAAGCATGGTGCACTTCAATCACTTCATGCATATTTATTTGACAAGAATATCATTATTGAAGATGCTTCAGCTCAAGGTGAACAACTGGAGGAAGTAGATAGAGGAATGCAGTCAACAGAAGATACTATTGCACCAATGGTGAATAGTAGGAAAGATCAGATCACAGTCACTGTAACACAAGAACCATCTAGTCAGAGGAAGGATGACTCAGGAGCTGTGATAGCTGATGTTGAAAGGACTTCTGTGATGACTGAAAATGCAAGTGAGATACCCTATGATATGGGAGGAATGACTTTGGTTGATTTTTCTGAAGATCAAACAAATTTTGTTCAGTCAGAGTCTATCCACCTTAAGGGTGTGTCTCAGCAAACAACACTTAAAGACGGTGATGTACTAACTATGGTGTCTAATGAAGAATTACTGAAGAGTCTAGTAAAGAACCTGAAAGTGGTATACTGGAGCCTGTAGTTTCTGAAAGGAAAGAAGATGATTGTAAGGGTTCAGAGACTATAGCAGCTCACTCCTTGGAGAAAACCTCAAGCCACATGCCAAATGAGGAACCCTCTCTCCATGTGAGTTCAGGTATAAAAACTCCTTCTAAACTCTATTTTTCTGTAGGTCATGAGAGCACTTATCTAAATTTGAGTGATACACTTGAAAAGATGGACTTAGATCCACAATTTGAGCGGCTGGCTCCTGACCAGGCAAAAGGTGAGGTAGAAAGAGTGTTGACTTTAGTAAGTCAAAGTGAGAATGAGGGTATGGATGATCAACTCCATAGTAAGGGAGAGAAAATTAGGAAACCATCATTTGATTTCTGGGATCAGGTTTGATTCCTGAATCTTGGTCTGAAAATTTGGGTATGGATGCTGGTACTTATTCATTCATCAAAATGTATCAGAAGAATGACCTCGCACATCACAATGCAAAGCCAGAAGTTAAAGCTCAGAAGCGAAAGGAGAGGCTTGCAGGAATCATTAACAGAAGAGGTGCCAGGATAAAGCAATCTCTTGATACATATGTACCAGATGAAGATCCTAATGATCCTAGTGTTCCTTTGTATGTACTTCCAATATCAGCTAGAATTGAGACATCAACAATCTTTGATCACTCTAAGGAGGAGTCAGGATTTGAAGATGTTAGTACACAGAATACTGGTGAAAGAGATGATTATCATGTTTCAGTTTCAGAACAGAAAGATGAAGATGTTGATACTTCTAATCAGGTTTTATTACTTGAATATCATACAACTCAAACAACTTCTTCTACAAGACTTGAAGATACAGTTCTTTCTGATTCTGATACTAGAGATACTAGAAGCACTTCCAACATTGAAGTTCATTCTGATGTTTTGAAAGATATTCAGAATTCTCAAATTGCTATTCAAACAAGACTTCAATCACTTGAAGATAACCAAGTCACAATTATGGAAAATCAAGCAGTTCTTATGAATCTCATTTGTTCTGTTTCTGAGTCTCTTGGAATTAATGTTGCTGATGTCAAAAAGGGGGAGATAAAGACAATTCAAAGACAACAACAACAACACCACCAGACTGAGGATGATAAAGCTGGGGGAGATAAAGATCAGACAAAGGGTAGTAAAAAGAAGAACCAGAAGTGACAGTGGTGAATCTCAGCTAGGAAGTGGTAAAGGAAGAGCAGCATTAATAGTTAAAATTCTTTCTTATAAGTACTAGATAAACGTCTACATCTGAGAAGGAGGTACTTAAACTTCATAATTCTACATTCATAAATTCTATTCTGGTTGTATTGTTATATGTTTTGACATCCACAACTTAGATTTATGCTTCAGATTTTAAAGCATAAATAGGGGGAGATTGTTAGGAATAATTCATAAGTTGTGATGTTAAGAATAGAATTTACACATTATACTTCTTGTAATCCTGATCTTATAAAGGATTTAGCACTGTATATAGGATTTATGTGTAAGACAGTTATCTGTATAGTTTAGTCAGGAATGAACAGTGTATCGGAGACTACATGTCAGGAACAGAGAGCAAATCCTGATGACGGTCCAATACTGATGGTTGATCAGATACTGATGCAGTGTACAGATCCTGATATCAGTCGTGTTACTGATGATGTCATTATGGATGCTACAGAAACTGGCAAGTGCTATAAAACAGGATCGCTGTTTGAAGAACAAGCAAGAAGATATTATGAAGGAAAGAGTTTTTCTATTGAAGGAAACTATCGACTAGAAGGCAGAACATTGTCATGTATAGATTATATCTTTCTGTTATTAGTTGATAGGTAGCATTATAAATACTCTCTCAATATCATTGTAAAGAGTGGACGAAGTTGTGAGTCGAACTAGTGAATGTGCGTAGCTCTGTATAAGGTTTGTATTCGAGAGTTCGAAACAAACAGAGAGAGATTTGTATTGTCAGCAGCTGCTAAAGGTATTTGTACACCTTTGGTAGAGTTGGTATTTGATCTTATTAATACAAACAGAGTTTGATTCATTCGTTTATTCTTGTTCATATAATCAAGCAAAAATCAGACACGATTATATAACTTGTATTCAACCCCCCTTCTACAAGTTATTCGAGTTAACAAATAAGTTGATTTTTCATCCAAAGAATCTGTGCACAACAACTTCCAGCAGCAATGTACTCAGCTTCAGCTGTAGAAGTGGAGACTGAGTTCTATTTCTTACTGAACCATGACACAATCATGTTTCCTAGAAATTGACAGGAGCTTGTAGTACTTTTCCTATCAATTCTGCAACCTGCATAGTCTGCATCTGAATAGCCAATTAGATCAAAGCCAGAATCTCTTGGGTACCAAATGCCAAGGTTTGGTGTTCCCTTGAGATACCTGAAAATTCTCTTAATAACAATCAAGTGAGACTCTCTAGGGTCAGCTTGAAATCTAGCACAAAGACAAGTGGAAAACATTATATCAGGTCTACTATCTGTTAGATATAGAAGTGAGCCTACCATGCCTCTATAGCTTGAGATGTCCACAGACTTTTCCTTAGTATTCAACTCAAGCTTAGTTGCAGTGGCCATAGGTGTTTTTGCAGAAGCACAATCCATTAAGTCAAATTTCTTTAAAAGATCATAAATATATTTTGTTTGACTTATGAAAATGCCCTCATTAACTTGCTTCACTTGCAAGCCAAGGAAGTAAGTTAATTCACCCATCATGCTCATTTCATACCTACTTTGCATAAGTTTGGCGAACCTTTTACAAAGCTTCTCATCTGTAGACCCAAAAATAATATCATCTACATAGATTTGAACAAGTATTGAAGAACCATTGACATTTATATGAAATAAGGTTTTATCTACTTTACCTCTATTGAAGTGATTCTCCAAAAGAAATTGAGATAAAGTGTCATACCAGGCTCTTGGTGCTTGCTTCAAACCATAAAGTGCTTTCATGAGAAGATATACATATTCTGGAAATTCTGGATCTTCAAAGCTAGGAGGTTGATGGAAATATACCTCTTCTTCCAGTTCCCCATTTAGAAAGGCACTTTTGACATCCATCTGATAGACTTTGAAATTGGCATGTGCTGCATAGGCTAGGAAAATTCTAATTGCCTCAAGTCTTGCCACTGGAGCAAAAGTTTCATCAAAATCTATCCCTTCTTCTTGAGAATAGCCGTTTGACACTAATCTAGCTTTATTCCTCACAATTATGCCATTTTCATCAGTCTTATTCTTGAGAACCCATTTGGTACCTATGACACTCATATCATCAGGTTTGGGCACAAGCTTCCACACTTTATTTCTCTCAAATTGGTTTAGCTCTTCTTGCATTGCTAAGACCCAATCTGGATCTAGAAGGGCATCTTCCACTTTCTTAGGTTCCTCTTGAGACAGAAAACTACTGTATAGGCATTCTGCTTGTGTGGCCCTCCTAGTTTGGACTCTTGAGTTTGAGTCACCAATGATTAACTCGAAAGGGTGATCTCTGGTCCATTTTCTTGAAGGTGGAAGGTTTGATCTAGATGAGGTTGCTTCATCTAAATGAGCATGATCTTGTTGATTGGTCATTGAGTTTTGACTTTCAGAAACTCCCCCTGAGTTTGTTGTCCTTGCGGAATTATGAAGTTGACTGTCAACGGATGCATCATTTTGTCTATCAACGGATGCTCCATTTTGCCTGTCGACGGATGCATGAGAATGCCTGTCAACGGATGCATCTGATGCTCCACTATGACTGTCAACGGATGCTTCATTTCCAGTGTTAGCATCACTTCTAGTTGGACCAACAACTCTAGGTGAATTTTTATGGTCATGATCTTCATTTTCCTCATCATCATCAATGTACATTCTTCCTTCTACCTCATTTTCAAATTTCAACTTTTCATGGAAGCCTTCATCATTTAGACCTAGAATATTTTGATCATCAAACACAACATGTACAGATTCCATAACAATGTTGGTTCTTAGATTGTAGACTCTATAGGCTTTCCCTGCTACATACCCAACAAAGATAGCTTCATCTGCCTTTGCTTCAAATTTGCCCAAGTTATCTCCACGATTCCTTAGCACAAAACACTTACATCCAAAGACATGAAGAAAAACTAAAGTTGGTTTCTTGTTGGTAAATAACTGATAAGGAGTCATTCCTCTAGCTTGATTGACCAAGGAAATATTCTAAGTGAAACAGGCAGTGTTGACAGCTTCAGTCCAGAAATATGTTGGCAATCTTGATTCACTTAGCATTGTTCTAGCTGCTTCAATGAGAGTTCTGTTTTTCCTTTCAACAACCCCATTTTGTTGAGGTGTTCTAGCAGCAGAAAACTCATGGACAATTCCATTCTCTTCACAGAAAATCTTCATTGTGGAATTTTTGAATTCAGTGCCATTGTCACTCCTGATTCTTTGTACTTTGACTTCAGAACCATTGTTTACTAGTCTGAGATGATTGATGATGATTTCACTTGCATAATCTTTGGAGTGCAGAAAGAAGGTCCATGTAAACTTAGAAAAATCATCTACAATCACCAGACAGTATTTCTTCTTTGAAATGGACATGACATTTACTGGACCAAATAAGTCCATATGCAGCAATTGAAGTGGCTTAACAATGGATGACACTGTCTTGCTCTTGAAGGATGATTTCTTTTGTTTCCCTAATTGGCAGGCATCACACAATCCATCCTTGATGAACTTTAATTGAGGGATTCCTCTAGCCAGATCCTTTCTTACCAAGTCATTCATAACTTTAAAATTCAAATGTGACAGCTTTTTATGCCATAACCAACTCTCATCCTTGCTTGCTTTGCTGAAGAGACAAGTGATGGATTCTGAGCATACTGAATTGAAATCAGCTATGTAAACATTTCCTTTTCTAAATCCTGTCAATACCACATTGTTGTTTTCCTTGGCAGAAACAACACAGGCTTCTTTTGTGAACTTTACTTCATAGTCTTTGTCACAAATCTGACTGACACTCATTAAATTGTGCTTCAAACCTTCAACTAAAGCCACTTCTTCAATGATGACATTGTCCTTTGAAATCAAGCCATATCCCTTAGTATATCCTTTGCTGTCATCTCCAAAGGTAATTCTAGGGCCAGCTGCCTCCTTGAACTCTGTGAGCAGGGTTGAATCTCCTGTCATGTGCCTAGAGCATCCACTATCTAGGTACTATAGATTCCTTCTATTTCCCTGCACACATTCCAAAACACAAATCAAGTTGATTTTGGTACCCAAGTTTCCTTGGGTCCTTTCTTGTTAGCCTTTGGTTTTGCACTCTTAGCAATCTTCATTTTAGGTGTAGATGCTTGAGTGATAGGTTCTGACAAATGCTCATTTGCATGAATATTTGATGCATGCATTTGTGGAAAATTGGCATACATATTATTCATGCTAGGAATGCTCCATGACATTTGTGGCATATTCACAGATTGAAAATAAGGATTAGACACATATGGCATATTCACATATGGATTTGAAAAACTAGCATTTTGATACAGACCAGGCATAACAGGCATTGCAAGCATACTTGGCATAGATTGAGGTACATGAACAGGAGTCCTTTTAACAGACTTACAATTAGAAGATAGGTGATTGACACTATTACAATTACCACAAGTTTTCCTAGGGGCAAACTTGTCAGGAGAATAATTGTTTTTCTTGTTGATGCCTATCTTACCATTTCTGTTCTTTTTCTTTCTACCCTCAGTTTCTACCTTTTCATTAACTGATTTACGAACAGCCTTTTTGTTATGTAAATCACCTGCCTTAGCCTTCTCACTTGATTTGGCTTGGCTACTTTCACCAGAAACAAAGTTCTTGGCTACTGGACCATACTGATTGTTTAGTTTCTTGAGTTCCTTCTTACTGACAGACTTTTTGTTAGTCAACGGATACCTCTCATCCGTTGATGGTTCATCTGTCAACGGATGATCACTATCCGTTGATTCACAAATAGTCTCTAGATCCTCAAGGCAAGGTTCTAGCTTCTTCTTGTTTTTATTCCAGGTCTCCTTCACAAATGATTCCATTCCCTGGATTTCTACTATGTTTTGTGAGATTTTCCTACAACTTTGAAATTTAGCAATTATCTCTTGTTCTTTTTCAAGCTAGTCTCTTAAAATTAGTTCTCTTTTTAACACAGCTTCAAGTTCACTTTTAGCATCATTGCAATCAACTCTCATTTTCTCAAATTCTAGAAATTGAATTTCTAGAGCAGCATTTCTATCACTTAAAAACAGATTAGTCTCTTTAATCCTATTGTTCTCTTTAGTAAGTGATTTAAGAGTAATACTCAAGTGATATAGTTCAGTGGACATTTCATCTATAACACTATTGCATTCCTCTTTGGTGAGCTCAGAGAGATTAGTAGAAAATACCTGATTGCTAGCTGAACTTGCTTCCTGCTCAGAATCAGCCATCAATGCAAGGTTGACAAACTCAGTATCATCATCAGAATGATTTCCATCAGCAGCCCAGTCATACTCTTGGGTCATGAATGCCTTTCCTTTCTGCCTGAGAAGATCAAAATATTTCTTCTTGTAGTCAACAGTTTCAGTTGGCTTTCCCTTGTTCTCAGATCTAGGCTTCCTGCATTCACTTATCATGTGACCAGCAATTCCACAATTGTAGCATTTAATTTTGGATTTATCCACATAGTTGCTTGTGGAAAAATCCTTGTTAAATGGCTTGGCCACCCCAGAGTTTCTTCTGAATTTCAGCTTAAAGAATCTCCTAGATAGAAAGGCTAAATGCTCATCTATCTCATCCAATTCATCCTGCTGAAGGACATTCAATTCTTCAGACACTTTTTCCTTGCTTTTGCTTGATTCTGCTCTACCTTCACAAACCTCCCTGTTTGGTGTAAATTTAGCAGCTTCAGTCCTCTTTTCCTCCTTCTGCTCCAAGTTGGCAACAAGTGCAACTGACCCACTTTTCTTTTGGGCCTTCTCAATCTCTTCATCCTGCTCCATTTCTAGTTCATATGTCTTTAAAGTTCCATAGAGCCTTTCAAGAGTAAATGTCTTGTACTCTTGAGTGTTTCTTAGAGAAACAGTCATTGGCTTCCACTCTTTGGGCAGTGATCTCAGAAATTTGAGATTAGAATCTTTCACTTGGTAGATTCTTCCATACAGTTTCAAGCCATTCAGTAGCTTTTGAAATCTACTAAATGTGTCATTCAATGTCTCTCCATTCTTGAAATGGAAGTGCTCATACTGTTGGATCAGTAGTTGCATTTTGTTCTCCCTTACCTGTTCTGTACCTTCACAGAGGGTTTGAACAATGTCCCATACTTCCTTGGAGGTAGTACAGTTGATAACATTGTCAACCATGTCTGTTTCTAAGCCATTAAACAGAATATTCATGGTCTTTTTATCTTTGTGGACTTCTGCGATGTCTTCAGTACTCCACTCAGAAATAGGTTTGGGAATGTAAGTGTCTGGTGCATCTGCAGCAAGGCCAACTCTTGACGCAGTCTTCATTGGAACATGAGGACCCTTCTCAATGCAATCTACAAAACCTTCATTAATAGACATGAGATGTAGACGCATTTTTACTTTCCAGTGAAAGTAATTTTCTCTATCAAGAACTGGTATCTTTACTCCATAATCCTTCTTAGACATGTTGGAAGTGTGTTGATCTTTAAACTTCAAATATGTTAGAAGCTTGCTCTGATACCAATTGTTATTCCCAGATTACACACTTGTATAATTGTAGAAGGGGGGTTGAATACAATTCTTGATATTTATAAATTTTTGATAAGAATCACAGAAATCTATAAGGAGATAATTGCTGAATGAGAAATGATTCACAAACAAATAAAAAATCAGGTGGTTAAATGTACCACCTGAGACTTTTATTCGAAGAAAACTCTGTGATACAAATGTACACAGCTTCTGTTTTACAACTCTTTGCTTCTAAAGATATTCAAGAAACCCTAAGCAAATATGTCTGTTTTCTTAGTTTCTAAAGAGTTGCTACACTTGGTTATATATCCCAAGTTTACAAGTACTACAAGAATAAGATAATATTAATCTAATTCAAGTTGACTTGCTACTCCACTCCAAATCCACATGTAGCCGAAAGGTTGTCCTTGTGAACAGATATGTCCCCTGCACCTTTCTTGTATGTACTGTGTAAATGGAATGCTTCTTTCTTCTGCGTTTCCAAAGTATGGCTGCCATACTACTTTTTATACCTACTATCAACCCATGTGATCTGTCAGTCAAACCTGTCCTTATCAACTGCTAATTCCTAGCTAGCATAGAAGAAAGTGTCAATGATTATCCGTTGATGTTGTACACTGTCATCCGTTGATGGTAGTTTGAGCTGTATCTGTTGATATTGTAGATTTGAGTTGTATCCGTTGATAGAGTCATGTTCTCATCTGTTGATACACTTTCATATAGACAGAATTACATAGCATAGCTTATATACAATTGGCTACCATATTCTGCCTATCCGTTGATGGTCAACATGACTCTGAATAAAAACACTATCAACTGATAAATAGAGATATTGCAGTATGCTACAAAACCTCATCCGTCGATGAGCTACCTATCAACGGATAGAGTTATAATGTCTCATCCATTGACAGTTACAAAACATGACTTATACAATTTTGATTGTGAAGTTATCATCAAGTACAACATATTCCTAACATAGATATAGAATATAAGGGATGTTTTCTCACTAAAAATACACAATTTTTATTAAATAAGTATAAACTTTTTCTAAAATCCAAAATGTCAAGACTTTTTAAATTTAAACTAGCATTCTACCCGTGCTACGCGCCGAACGGTATATTTTATTAATTACTTAATATAAAAATATTATTTTAATCATTATTTAGAAAAAAAATGATAATTTCATTAGAATGTAATTTATTTAGGTATGAAATTACTATTCGTCAGTTTATACCAATTACATTAATATTAATATTATCAAACAATTATCATAACATTCACATCCCCCGCTGAAACGTTCTAAACCCCTCTTTAATATTCTTTATTAATTTTGTTTTTCATTTGATATCTCTCATACCAAGTTCTTAAGTTTTTTTTTACCGATATTCTAAGTTTTGGTCTTTTGTAAATTTGGTAAATTTAAATGTGCAATCCTATGGATTTCTAGAATTTTTATTATATTACTTAATTCAAAAAATACATAATCGCGATCAATTTTTCGAATACATATTAAAAATTCATAAACACTTATTTATTGACCAGATCTAATCCGAACCCGACGAAAATATTGAGTTTTGGATCTGGATTTGAATTTGGATTTATTTTTAAAACTTGAACATATTTGGATATGAGTTTGGATTTTATAAAATTCGGACCTAATCCAACTCGGTGTCAACCCTACACGTAGAATAAGACATTTGAAAATGAGTATCACCTATTTTTTTCTATTTGACTAACATGTTAAAATAGAAAACTGTACATGAAACTAAAATCAAATTTGTAATATATAAATATGTCATCACATTATTATATACGTGTCCATGTAATTTAGTTATCGGGTTAAAGAACATGAACTTCATTTTCCATTAACAGTGAGTATATTTTTCCGACATATATTAGAAGAAAACGCTTACGTAGACCTGGCAAATCGTTTGTGTTGTATACATTCATGCCGTGTGCCTTTGGGATCTTGCATGAAATTGACATGAATTTTTTTTTAACCATAACTCGAACACCAAACACTACTAAACTACATGATTTTATTTTTTTACATGAAATGAAAATAATGCACGGGAAAAAAAGTGACAATAACATGTAATGTTACTCTCTGCCCAAGTTATCTAAATATGTTACTATATAACTAAAAACAACATTGAGACTACAAAATAAAACTAAGAGTGGAGTACATAAAATGAAGCCTCCTATTTTTTTTTGTTTATTGTTAATAAAAGTCTCTATTTGTTTTTTTTTGAAGAGCAAACCATCATTAGATTAGATAAGGCCCAAAAGGCCACAAAATCCAGGAGAACCAAAAACCAAACAATCCATAATTATCAAATCAATGCACTGCAACCGATACCAACAAAACTCGATATTGCAGGCCCATTAAATAATAGATAGTCTACTTAATAAAACTTAATAAAACTAAGCCCCAAATGCATTAACTGTTAAAAGCCCAACAGCAAAGCCCAATAAGTTAACATGACAGAAGACTTAGCAGGAGAGCAAAAGTCGTTTGAGTTACCATGCATCCATGCCGACAAATACATTTCCAGCGTGCAACTGCTCTTCCCCTTGAACTGCCACTAATTCGAGTTCCGGGTTCACTACTTCGTCGTCCATAGCTTCGACATTGACATCCTCCTCCAGCATCCATTCGTACTGAGCACCGAAAAGACCCAAGCCCATATCTTGATTCCAGATTTCCATAACTCTGCCAAAAGATTGGTTTATGATCACCATGTGCTTCCATTGAGAGGCTCCTTGCTGTGCCAGATATCTTGCCAATTCGTTATCAACCAGATCAGCCAACCGAATCTCTAAGGCGAAGTTTTTGTCTCTCCTTCGCGTGTTGAGTTGCCTGACAATGGACTCGTCATGTGGATGACAGCCAGCTTGTAAAGAGTCCTTCCACTGCTAGTAAGCATTAACATGGTCTGATTCCAGAGTTACCTTCTGATAGTTTCGTGCATAGGCCAGTTTCAGTCCTTCCATAAAAGCGAAAAACTCGTTGTTTCTTCTTCTCTCTTTACCCAAAGAACCTGCTAACATACTCAGGATGTTTCCCTTATGGTCTCTTGCTACAACACCAATACCACTAATGTTACCATTAGGGAGCCTTTGGTCGCTGAAAAAACTGTGAACATTGATTTTTACAAACCCACACCTTGGAAGCTCCCAACGAGGTTGAACGTCTACCATGATTTTGTATTTGATGCTGTAGAATGAATGGACTGTGAAAAGTAGAGAAAGGGCTGAAGTGAAGAGGGCTATGTATATAGAGGGAAAGAATGCTTGAGCAGAGTTCCAATAAAATGACTGCACATATTCCTAGGACAACAATTTATTGTTTGAGACGCTCCGTTGCCACTACACTGCTCGTTTCAATGTGTTTTCTTATTTTTGCACTTATGGGCTTGAATACAACCGGGCCTTTCTATTCTCAAGATATTATAAACCTGATAATTACCCACCCTTAAATGGATAAATAAAAGGCTTTAAAATCTTAATTCCAGAAATAGAAAAAATCTTGCCTTCTCCTTCCTTGCTTAGCCCAGATGTCAGCCTCTCTGTTGAATGTTCTATCAATTTTTTTGAAAGAAATATTCAAAGATAAAATTGAACTTTTACAACTTTCCTCCATTGACAGATTAGTAGTCTTGTGTGCTTTTAACTCTTCTAGTTCAAGACCAATTCAGCATTGTCTATGTAAACCAGGAAACTAGACTTCTGCTTTCCACAATTTTCTATTAACCAGGCAAGAGTTTCCAAAGCTTTAACTTCCACCATAAAAGCAGTTTCTGCATAATGAGGACCTGAGAAGACCATTACTATGTTCCCTTCAGTAGACTTAGCTATTCCCCCTATACCTGCAGAGAAAGTACCATTTGAATTTTTGATCCATGAACCATCTATAAAGCAGATGAAATCACAATCATGCTGTAGAAGTTCCTTCTCAATTTCATCTTTGTTTCTTGTTACTACTCCCACTAGATTGTTTTCCCACCACTTGACATGCTCCTGTGATATGAAATTTGCAGCCAGATTCCATTCCTGTGATCGTTTTTGCAGTAAGATCATTAAGCTAGCTTCACTAATGACTGATTTGTTAAAAACTCTTTCATTCCTGTTTAACCACAGTGTCCATATTGTGGCTATTATTGATGACTTCCAAACTCTTCTAATACTTGCATCCTTGAACCAAAATGCCATATTCCAAGAGTCAGTGAGATTTCTAGGAAGGGGTTTGTAATAAAAGCCCCACCAATCTAGACATTTTCTCCATATTCTTCTAGACACAATACAACTCCAAAATATATGGTCTGATGTTTCAGGTGAATTTGGACAAGATGAGCAATATTTCGAATCCTTCCAATCTGTGATTCTGTGAGCAAGAAAATCTCGAGTTGGAAGTATATTACAAACTAGCTTCCAGATGAAAATTTTTTATTTTTTGTGGGATGTGTAAGTTCCATAAATCCTGAGGTACTTGAGTCACTGCAGAAGAAACTGACTTTGTATCTGAAATTGTATGATTACCTTTCTTGACAGAGTATTTGTAACACCCCCAGATCCAGGGTCAGGGATCTGGTCGTTACGGTCTCAATATCCAACCATAAAACCAACATAATTTAAATTACAACCTTGTGACCCAAAACAACAACATAAAACACACCCGTTATAGTCCCAGAGATGAAATCAGAGTAACCAACAATATTATTAATCACAAGTTTGAGTTCTTACAACCCAAAGAATTACAATTGTACAATTACATACTCTTTGCCATCCATTAATAGATACCATAATATAAATACATTTGAGGCTCAATTGCTAACAACTAGCCTACCAGTAGTTGCATCCTCAACAAAGGTAGCCAAGACCTTAGCGGCAAACTTCTGACGGTTGACACCTGCTTACGCTGTGTGCGCCTTGCGCGGCCATCTGATCTAGCTGTTGTTCTGATATAAATAAATAAAGCAAGGGTGAGCAATAGCCCACCAGAAATATAATTGAACAGTGATAATATATAACAGTCCAAAATATCTTTTGAAACCATATGCCATGCATTAACGATGTAGTATCAATATAAGGTATGAGATGAAGTTACAAGGTAACTCAAAAATATATTTGTTTTGAATAAATATCTGCTATGCAAAAGATAAGCAAGATATTCTCAATTATCATAAAAGAGGAACTTGCAGGAAAAATATTGCAATTCCGGTTTCAACAATTTTTCACCTTGCCAACACCAACAGTGTTGCAGAAATTTCTCACTTTTTAGAAGATGAACTAATACGGGAGCATTGCCGCGCCAGATGCCCTGACGTTTACGATGATCAGTCGTATGTCATGCATCTCATCAGTCGTTCTCTACATGTAGAAGGTAGCTCCGACGGAATTACTTATCTACCGCCCTCTGGAACTCCTCAGCCAACGGTGGGGCTATTGCTGGACCGGCGCCACTCGGCCACTTACGCGTCTCCTAGTTCGAATATCATCCATGACTCTGAAACGTAAAGTTCGTTCCCCTTTTTCCCCAAGTGTAACACTTGTTGATAGGACTCCACAAAGTAGTCGTATCTAATTGGAAAGGAAAATTCACCAATATTTCCCAAGCTGATGCTTGTTAATGGATATAAACTTGTTACATCAATCATACCCCTCGAGCGTTGAGGAGGTAACCAAAAGACTCATATCGATGCTTGAAAGAATCAAGATGTGAGTGACAAGATAGTTTTAGCAAGTATAGGACCGGGCAGTCCAATAAATAACATCTCCAAGTGAGGTCCCCTTATATAATTTTTGGAAGTTGAGCGAGTATTTAAATCTTCTTATAAGATAGATTTAAATGAAAATAAAGTTTTGGGAACCTCCCCTTGATAAAATAGTCATAAAAGACTCCGAAATATTTTACATAATATCTGAAGGTGAAGGATAACCTTTGAATAATATAAATCATTACAAAAAGAATTCAAAAGAATTTTATTAAATATTCCAAGAATATTTATTTAGTCAATAATAATTACGGAATATTATTAAATCAATATGTTGCTCGTAAGTAATCCTCGAATGAATATAGAATTATTTATTAAATAAATCTCTTCTTAATGAATATTTAAGATAATATTCATTGAATAAATAAACTTAAATAAATATTTAAAATAATATTTACTGAATAAATCAAACCTTAAATGAATATTTGAAAATAATATTCATTTAACAATTAACATTCCAAATGAATATCCAAATAATATTCATTAAACAAATAATATTCTAAATGAATATCCCAAAATAATATTCATTTAACAAATAATATTCTAAATGAATATCCGAATAATATTCATTTAGTAATCAAAACTTTAAAGGAATAATCGAAGTAATATTCCTTGAGTAAATAGAACTCCCAATGAATATTTTAAAATAGTATTCATTAAGTAAATCAAACCTTAAATGAATATTCGAAAGTAATATTCATTAAATAAATAAAGATCAAATGAATATTCCAAATAATAATAAGTAAGCCAAATGAATATTTGGGAATGATATTCGTCAACCAAATAACTCTAATGAATATTCAACATAATATTCATTAACTAAATAACTCCAATGAATGATCAAAATAATATTCATTAAATAAATGACATTCTAAATGAATACTAAAATAATATTCATTAAATATTCCTTCACTGAGGTAATACTCAAATAACGTTCCTCGAAAGATTCGTAATCGAATAAAAATCCTCGAAGTAATAAATTTGTCGCTGGGATCCCTCCGGGTTTCCACGACTATTTATATATTACAAAATATCGACTCCCGGTCTATATTTGAAGTATGAATATCATACGCCCTTCGCTAAGGGTCTTAACCAAACAATCCGGCTTATAACTGATATTTCATATATAGTCTATAAGCCGATATCAATTCAGGGAACAAGTAATTCAATATTAACTTGAAAGTAGGCATGCGTGCTATGGCATATGTATAAAACAATCATCATATATATTATCACAACAACAGTTCCAAGTATTGGAAACTTGCCTGAGAATCGAGTGCGGGTAGGGTAATGTGTCCCGGGTCAGCTCGACAATCTATAAACAATCAGAATATTTAAGATTAACCACTTAACGCTTATTAAAAGGCTAAGTATAAACTCTACTTAAATCGAAACATGTTTTCGAATTATCTCGTTACGTCTCTTTTAGTGTAACTCTTTTTATCACCGATACGATCCGACCTTCGTTCGTTATCAAGACATGTCATCATGCTTATACTTGGTATATACTTAAGTCGTATAAGTTCTAAGGTTGGTCGTTTACGAATCAAGATTATACCTCGAGTGTTATCGCCCGTTTTCTAAGTTATAACCAAAGTCATACCTTTAAGGGGTTCGTTCGCGTTTAACCTCGATTCAAACTTTTTTATAAAATCGGAAAACGATCCATTCGACATGTGGTTTTCTCCCACACCTTCCTTTTTACCTCCAATATTTAATTAATAAGATTCGCCACTGATTAAACGACATTTAAGGGAATCAATTTCAATTACGAACTTTCGTTTACGATTTCGAACCACTTTTACGAATTTAATCATAACTCCTAAACCGTAAGTCCATTTCATGCGATCTTTATATCAAAACGAAGCTTGTAACATGATCTAGCTAATCATGGCATAAGTCGAAGCTATGCAGTGAGTTTTATCTACTGTCAAACTCGTGTTCTTAAGGTTAACAAAATTTCGGCATTACGACGGCTATAAATCGGATATTTACCAAATTCCAAAACTCCCCATAATCATGATATCTACTCCAAACAATATATACATGATTTATAACCATGAACTGAGGCCAAGCAATGCCTTTCCGTTCATCTAAGCTATTTTTAACATTTACTAAAACCAAATCATAATCATGCTCATAATCACTAATAACATAACTAAGCTTAAATCACCAAGAACATGCATAATCTCAAAGTAAGATCTAGGGTTTTCAAGTGTGTTATACCTTCCTTGGGGTGTGTATGCACTTAGTAAGCCTTGTATAGTCCTTGTATAGCCTCCATGAAGCTTGGATCATCAACCAAAATCAAGATCCAAAAGTTATGTTCTTGAGGTTACTATTCACCCTTAACTTTGATGATTTTATTGAAAATGGAAACAATGGATTTTGAGGCTAAGATTTCTAGGGTATCATTTTTATGAAATATAGGATCTAGGATAAAAGTTTGGTGATCAAAAAATGGTGGGAAGGTTGAGTTTGATTCTTGAATTAAGGCATATAGCCGAATGGAGCTTGGTGAGGGAGAGAGAGATTTTTGCTTGGCTTGCTTTGAACAATAATGCATAAAGTGATCTATAGTTGATAGATATTTACTTGGTTAACCATGGTCTAGTTGATGGTTAAGGCTTGGTTAAGGGTTTGATAACATGTGAGCAAGTATTTGTGCCTTATGTTGCATCCTCATGCCAACTAGTTTAGTTTGTTTCCAATTGTGCTTGTATGTGTGAAACTTGCTTGGTTCCTTGCATTATTCATGCATCCAAATAATATCAAGGCCATAAAGTGGCTTTATTAAAAGTGGTGTGTCAAGGAAGCTTCCTAATCAAGTGGACAAGTAGCATTTTAAGAGATAATATCTTGTATGCTTGGTTTAATCCTAAGTGTGCTAGTTACTTCTTGCCACTAGCTTAGTTACTCCATCAACTTGCACATGTATGTATCTTAGTCCTCTGCTTGTTCTTTTGTCCGTTTATTGCTTAATTCGTTGATCGTTCGAGGGAATAACTCATTCGTTTCTAGTTAGGGTTTTACCGAAAACCTTCTTAATATTTATAATAACATTCTCCATCTTTCTTAATACTTCTCGAATTTAAATTCCTTAAATCCCTTAAATAAATCCTTAAGTTTGGCAGTGTCCAGGGAATTCTCGGAGAAAATGAAAGTGCTCTGTTTCTGAATCCGACAGCTTTTACATACACTTATTTTCCTCCTGGATCACTAATACGAACTCAGAAATCCATTCCGAATACCGGGTATAACATTATTATAATAATATTCCAAATTCCACCAAAATCACTATTCATCACTTATTTTTATTTAATTCCTATAATTAGGAAAATGAACCTGGTTCACCCTCGAGTGTTCCTTAACCTTTTTACGGAACCGCTGGGCTTATAATAGATATTGATTTGGATGACATGAGGGTATCTATTTCTCCCTAGGGAATCTTATCTTAGCTTTCTAGGAGATAGATTATTCTAATCTAAGTTATCACCCAATAGCATCCTTCAGGCCATATAACCTTGGAATATATATCCTTCCATTATTCATCCCTTAAGGCCAGTATTACATTGTAGTTGTAACCACTGTTCACTCTTACATCAATACATAATAAAAAGTTTTAATTCTACCCAAAAATCTGGGTTCTTACAGTCTCCCCTCCTTAAAAGGATTCCGTCCCGGAATCAGGTAGAAGACAATTGGGTATTTGTTGGTTATTTCACTTTCCAATTCTCTGGTCGATCCTTACACACTCCAATCTTTCTAAAGCATCTCATACTGGTGTTACAATACACCCTTATCCGTTCTACCAATTCTTTGATACTTTCGCACAACACATCATCCGGTATACGCTCTTGTCCGTTCTTATACTATTAACCTTATTGGTACGTGCAGTGACTTCGGTATCACTAACGCGCTACGAAGTCCGGAGATAACCTCACTCGTAATTTTGCAATTCCTCATTGCTTTAATCTTCGCAATCTCGATGTATATATATTTAGGTGGAAAATTTTATCGAGAGATCACTGTGATCAATGAACATTTGTTATATTGCATAGTTAGTACAAAAGGGGGCCAGCCTTTAGTACTTGACAAGCAATTAAACAATTAATGGCATTCCACTTAGACTCCTATCACACAGACAGAGAGTCACGTAGTATTACCTCCCCTCCTTAAAGGGTTGTTCTTCTCAATTTAGAAGAAGATAAATAAGGGAGAAGAAAAGAACGAATTTCAAAGAATCATATATGAAAGTTTTCATGATTGTCAAAATATCATACTTAGAATTTACCCCTGAACTATAGAGGTTTATTAGAGAAGAGAAATAATCATACTCGTATCAAATTCCACTTTTTCGTAATCTCACATATCACATGTCCCTGCTATTCTGTCCATCATTCTATGGACCTATACACTTGCTTGATATTAGCACCACTTACTTTTTGGAAAATCCTTCAACCTCTCAGGTTAAATCTTGGATTTCCCGCTTGACATTATTATTACTTACATTTCATGCCCCGACACTGGCTCTTTCATACTCATAATTCTAACACTATCAGGTTGTCATTCCGAGAGCTCGTTAAGAAGAACCCATTCATCAATCCATTCATAACATTTCTTGCTTCACATTCAATTATTATTTCCCATTCTTTTCTTTATCAATCACATCCATCTTATCATCTAGTTCTCATTCACTTCTGTTATTGAACTCCACCGTCACCTTATTAGGGGAACGCGTGTTACCTTTATTCAATATACGTGGCACGTTTGTGGTCAAACTTTCCTTTGTTCAACCATCTAGATTTCACTTTCTCATTCCATGAGTCTCTTTTATTACTCAATCAAACTATTCCATATTTCCTCGGATTTTCCAAACTTAAAAGGAGTCAATTTGTATGTCATTCATGCTCCTAATTCCAACTTTCCGCTTTGGCCAATACCCTTACCTTGCCAATTCCATACTCTTCTCGCTTCATTACTGGAGCTTCTCATGAGTCTGCCTATCTGACTCTCTTATTAATTCCCAATTCTATTTCCATCTCTATCAGTCTCTTGTCTTTATTTCTACTATAATCATTTTATGAACCATCATATCCTAATTCTTCATTTCAAATATCCCGTCGATCCAGAAATTACACCATCCGAAATAAACCTGGATGATTTCTCTAACTTAGATTCACTTTGACATTTCCACAGTCGTTACCACCTAATTTCTCAGAAGGATCACTATCGTTTATCGTTTACGCAGTGCTTTAATAACTAAGCATCATAATTGTCAATTCAAGATCCTCTAGGAAAACAAAATAATCACTATTTCCTATCCATAAGGAACGCTTCCTGAACTTGACGTAGATATTACATGAAGCAGATAAAATTGCAGGAAAGCTTCCAGCATCGCAGCTGGAACAGGCTGGTGAGATTATTAATCATATATCTCCGGTAGAAGACTAAAAGCTTAGCGGTTTGCTTAATCGCTTGCCAACCTCATAATTCTCTATCTTGTTTGCACAGAAATACACCAACATAAACTTGCTTGTCATTCATCATCGTGCCATTTGGCTTATCAGTATTTGTACCTTCTCTACTTCTGGTCATTTACTACCAATTCATTGTTACTTAACCTCCCCTCTCTCTTTCCAAAGAAAAGGCGAGTCTCTTGGGGAATTTGGTCTGGTCTATCGTAGAGCCTCCTAATGTCGGTAATGTGCTACTGGCAACATCAGGAATCGAATCTTTACTTAAACTATTCTTATAGTTGATCCTGGCAAAATCATTAGACGGAATGTAACTTCCTCTACCACATTATGACCATCAAGGTCCTTTACACTATCATTCTATCTCTCTAGTATGAGCATATATACTTACTCCCTTATACTTAAAGTGTCGGCCACCTCATTGGCCTTTCCTGAATATAATATTTTCTTGGAATCAATATTTTTTGGATCTATTCCAACTCAGGGTGGAAGCATTCTCCCTTAAATTCTGCTGAATGAGAGAAAGCATCTATCAGTCTTTCCCAAAAGTCATTGCTCCCACCTTTCTAGTGCGATCTTGACTACAGGTACTCCAAATCATACCTAGGAAATTTCCTTACTTAACTCCCTTCTTGTTTTTAGGATAATCTCAACCTTATTGGTTCAATCCATACCTTCTCATGGTTTCTTACATGCCTCATCCGACCTCATTATTATTATATCATACATTCTCTACCAAACTTCCCTTTTGAAACTCAGAGTATTACCTCTTCCCTTATAAGGTTTCTTAGGTCATCCTCATCATTCCTCCTGTATCTTCCGGTTACAGGGTATATCAAACATCATTAGTCAATTTTATAACAATTCTGTCTATGTACTTTTTGAGATTCCTTTCCACAAATCCTTACAGGTTATTGATACCTTGGTCGATTCAACTTATATCGTCTGATTTCACAGTGCCTATTGTTAGGGGTGATGCTATCCTTTGTGCATCCCCCAGGGTTCGTCTTAATATATGGACATTCTATGCTCAATTCTAGTTTCAAGGAATACTTATATCCTGTACTTGGCAATTCAATCATATATCCTTAATAAGGGTCTCTTTTAATCATTCTCATCTTGATAGTCTATAGGTAGACTAATGCTAACCTCTTCTTTCAAACGAATGTTAGTCTATATGACCTTCCAAAAGACAACACATGTCTATCTGCTCTTTCTTACAGAACTTGGTAATGGTAGCAAGGATGTTCTGGAAGATATTGGTCGTGTTCAACGTGAATCTCTTAATGCCTAATGCTCTTTTTCAGGACGCTAAGCTTCAGATAACATTTATGCATCACAGTGCACTAACTTTGGTAATTTTCGTAACTTTTCAGTGGTCACTACCCTCAATCCTGATACGTCCATGGTATATATAAAATCCATCATCCTGTATCTCAATTCAATTTATATCAAAAGCCCTCACGGTTGGCACTTGATTAGAAGCACCCCGCTTTGTCCTTACGTTGCTGGTTCAGTCACTTGATAATCCTTAGTGACTTGGCCCCCATCTGGCCATGCTAAATATGTGAGCTTAGGGGTCGGCTAATAGCATTACTTTTCTAGCAATTGCTGGCATAGTGCCTTCTACTTTGATACCTTTTGATCTTTTCAAAATTTTACTCCATATAAGTCTCACTTGACTTCTCGGTACCGTCTCCGGTCACCTTTCCTTTATTTTTATCATTTCAACTTCTCTTATCAATTTCACGTACCACGTAAGCTTAACACTTCTAGCATAACAACCTTTTCATTTCAGTCAATCCCGGAATTTCTCAGTCCGGCTTGTTTCTTAATTACATTTCCCTTTTTCCTTCAAATCTCAACTTCATAATTTTATCCCTATAATCAGTCATAATAATCGGGGTCTGTCTACCAGCCTGCATAGCGGCTATCCTACCCAATCCATAGGGTTCGCTCCAGTTTCCATTCTCTTCGGTGACGTATTCAGATAATCAGAAAGACAAGGTTTGCCAGAATTCGTCGAATTCCTTTCCAGGATTAGGGAAATTTCAGTTAATCTATTCACCCACTAGTAACATGCCACATCTTCCCGGTACATTTTCGTCCTATTAGTCGATACTACCAAATACCAGTCTTCTTAACAACTAGTCTCAGAAGGAACACTACCGTCGGGGTTAGTCGTTCCTCAACATTGGCACTACCAAGGCCATCCGAATCCGATGAACTGCGCTGTCTAAATGTATTCGAAATTACGCTGTCGTGCTGCATAAGCGCAGACCTATACCTGTATGAGTTGCATCATAATATCTCCCAAAGTTTCCTTCTTCCATTAGGCAACGCCAACCCTGGTCATCACCAACTTTACCTTTAGCTCCAGGAAGATCTTCTCACGTTTATCTTGTCCATTCAAACTTTTATTCTTATAATAAGTCGGGTTACGGGACTACACTTTCTGTAAAGTCCTGAGCAAATCTTTGGTAATACCTTGTGAATTTTATGAAATTTCTCACCTTTGCCAGTGTGGTTGGCCAATCTCTATTTGAAACTGTCTTTAACTTGGTAGGGCCGACCAACACTACTCTTATTGATCATGTGTCCTATTGCTGGACTTCATTTTGCCAAAACTCTTATTTCGAGAACATGTCCTACGCCTGTTCTTTCAGGTTGCATCTAGAAGCATTCTCAATTACATCTCGACCACTGCTCGCCTTGCCTAATCCATTTATGATTCAGTGTCAGAATAAACTTAAGGTAACTACCATAATCCATTCAAGGAAAAGAAAGAATTTAATATTCTTCTGAATCACATGCAACTAATGTTTCTGGTTCATCATTTCACTGAATTGAACTGAACTTATACTTGGTTTCTTGGCGATAGCCTCATTACTAGTTTATCATAGACTCACTGGTCTTCTCCCCTTGTAGGTTCTGAGATCATTGTCTCGCTTACTATTTCCTTATATACTTTATCCGTTCCGGCCATCACTTCCCAATGTCTTTTCTTTCTAAGTTGATCCATTTATCTGAAGATATGGCACTTGCCACCTATGTCTTAACTGTTCCTAGGGACTCTGCTCCCCGTCCTATATCAATGTCTTTGATAATCATGCATCATTCTAATTCCTTTCTCATTAATCTGAAAGCCTCCAAGGATTCTTATCTATCCTTACATAAGATCTTGAGTAATTCCTCAAATCCATCTTACTTGTTGGCACTTTATCCGGCAGTCCAGCTATAGATCCAATACACCTCTTTAATTCTCTTCATAATATATCAGTTCTTTACGCTCACTTCTCTGAGCACTATATCTAGATTCTTACAGTCTCTCTGGCTGCAGCCCTCATCTCCTCAAGGTAAACTTCCCTGTCTCTAACAGGATTCTCCCCCTCTGCTGGAACCTCTTCCGGGTCCTCAGTAGGGTACTCTATCGCATCCACCATCCGATCGTCAGCATATAATCAGGCATCATCGTGCTGCTACTCGTATGCCTCAAGTTCTGTCGCCTTACTAGTCGGCACAAGAACGAGCTAAGTTACTACCATGATACTTAATAGTTCCCATAAGGGTTTTATATGTCAATACTACCTTAAGTAGTCCGACTATGAACTTGGCAAGAGTTCTTATTATCTTAATGAATTTATTGTTTTAACGTCGCATCATCTCTGGGATATATAACGCTCTCTCTGATACCATTTCTGTAACACCCCCAGATCCAGGGTCAGGGATCTGGTCGTTACGGTCTCAATATCCAACCATAAAACCAACATAATTTAAATTACAACCTTGTGACCCAAAACAACAACATAAAACACACCCGTTATAGTCCCAGAGATGAAATCAGAGTAACCAACAATATTATTAATCACAAGTTTGAGTTCTTACAACCCAAAGAATTACAATTGTACAATTACATACTCTTTGCCATCCATTAATAGATACCATAATATAAATACATTTGAGGCTCAATTGCTAACAACTAGCCTACCAGTAGTTGCATCCTCAACAAAGGTAGCCAAGACCTTAGCGGCAAACTTCTGACGGTTGACACCTGCTTACGCTGTGTGCGCCTTGCGCGGCCATCTGATCTAGCTGTTGTTGTGATATAAATAAATAAAGCAAGGGTGAGCAATAGCCCACCAGAAATATAATTGAACAGTGATAATATATAACAGTCCAAAATATCTTTTGAAACCATATGCCATGCATTAACGATGTAGTATCAATATAAGGTATGAGATGAAGTTACAAGGTAACTCAAAAATATATTTGTTTTGAATAAATATCTGCTATGCAAAAGATAAGCAAGATATTCTCAATTATCATAAAAGAGGAACTTGCAGGAAAATATTGCAATTCCGGTTTCAACAATTTTTCACCTTGCCAACACCAACAGTGTTGCAGAAATTTCTCACTTTTTAGAAGATGAACTAATACGGGAGCATTGCCGCGCCAGATGCCCTGACGTTTACGATGATCAGTCGTATGTCATGCATCTCATCAGTCGTTCTCTACATGTAGAAGGTAGCTCCGACGGAATTACTTATCTACCGCCCTCTGGAACTCCTCAGCCAACGGTGGGGCTATTGCTGGACCGGCGCCACTCGGCCACTTACGCGTCTCCTAGCTCGAATATCATCCATGACTCTGAAACGTAAAGTTCGTTCCCCTTTTTCCCCAAGTGTAACACTTGTTGATAGGACTCCACAAAGTAGTCGTATCTAATTGGAAAGGAAAATTCACCAATATTTCCCAAGCTGATGCTTGTTAATGGATATAAACTTGTTACATCAATCATACCCCTCGAGCGTTGAGGAGGTAACCAAAAGACTCATATCGATGCTTGAAAGAATCAAGATGTGAGTGACAAGATAGTTTTAGCAAGTATAGGACCGGGCAGTCCAATAAATAACATCTCCAAGTGAGGTCCCCTTATATAATTTTTGGAAGTTGAGCGAGTATTTAAATCTTCTTATAAGATAGATTTAAATGAAAATAAAGTTTTGGGAACCTCCCCTTGATAAAATAGTCATAAAAGACTCCGAAATATTTTACATAATATCTGAAGGTGAAGGATAACCTTTGAATAATATAAATCATTACAAAAAGAATTCAAAAGAATTTTATTAAATATTCCAAGAATATTTATTTAGTCAATAATAATTACGGAATATTATTAAATCAATATGTTGCTCGTAAGTAATCCTCGAATGAATATAGAATTATTTATTAAATAAATCTCTTCTTAATGAATATTTAAGATAATATTCATTGAATAAATAAACTTAAATAAATATTTAAAATAATATTTACTGAATAAATCAAACCTTAAATGAATATTTGAAAATAATATTCATTTAACAATTAACATTCCAAATGAATATCCAAATAATATTCATTAAACAAATAATATTCTAAATGAATATCCCAAAATAATATTCATTTAACAAATAATATTCTAAATGAATATCCGAATAATATTCATTTAGTAATCAAAACTTTAAAGAAATAATCGAAGTAATATTCCTTGAGTAAATAGAACTCCCAATGAATATTTTAAAATAGTATTCATTAAGTAAATCAAACCTTAAATGAATATTCGAAAGTAATATTCATTAAATAAATAATGATCAAATGAATATTGATAAGTGGATTTATCTCCACTTGGAACATTCTATAATGACTTAAATTGATTGTCTTGGGCTCAAGTTTCTTGTAGTTTTGATGTGTTTTGTTTAGTTGTGCAGATTTACAAGGATGTGGATTATGGTGGATGTTTTTGTCGTTTTTGGAGATTTAATTTATTAAAATTCGGATTTATTGGGCTGCACGCGTGAGATTCACTGTTTGGGCCATATCTTGAGTTCTATAAATCTGTTTTCAGCCCGTAAGCAGTCCACGCGAAGATAACGAGATTCTCTATCATTCTAAGGTGGTCCAGAAGCCCAATTACGTCTGGAACGGCTCTGGAAAACAGAAGAAAAGTCAGCTACGAATTTCCCTTAAAAAACAGAATCAGTTTAGGAAACGTATCTTGCAGAAATTCTATTATAATTCTGTTTTGGTATTTTCTTGCTGGAAAAGATGTCTAGAGCCTATATAAACACATCCAACCCTTGTAAATAGAAGGAGGAAGATCATTATCATTAGAGACACAATTACATATCAATTACTTAGGTTTATTTGTATATTTTCATACTTTGTTTTTATCATGGTTTCATCAGATCCCATGATGACGAGAGGTTCAATTATGAACTAATCGTTGTCATGGGATTCTAACGGATTTATTTATGGAGCTTTAGTATCTTGATGCTTTACAGATCTGTGTGTGATGTATATCTGATATCCTCGTATGGTTGTGCTTATTGAATTTAGATGCGTAGCTAACATCTAATTTGTTAATCTCTTGTGAAGTGAAAGTGGATCTTGAGATTTAGAACTTGCCATGCTAGCATAGGTTCATAATTGTTATCAATATGATTGTGGTGTGAGATGAGAATACTTATACTGCCCTGTGTGATCTTTATGGATAACTTGTTCTTCAACCGTTATGTTTTCAAATCTTATAGAGATGTAGGGTCTAAGCATAATTGGTGTCTATTCATCTTCTATCTCTTTTGTGGATGTATGTTTAGTTTGGTATTCGTATACTGAGAAGTAGCGTATACTTGTTTCGTGTTATCCGATCAGATATCATAACCATTGCATATAGTGATTAAAGGCGTCAGATCTAAGCAAAGTATTTAATGAAGTTAGGATTCCATGGTTTTTCTTGCAGACGTAATTAGATTTTAATTCTTGTTAGTTAGTTAATTCTTAGTTTTGTTAATTTGTGTCTTAGTTAATTTAGTTTAATAAACCCAAAATTGTTATTGTCTTAGCAGTGCATAATAACCAAACATTGTTGCATAGGCATATTTACTGAATAGAATCATAACTTGATCCCTGTGGGAACGAATTTGGACTTAACCTTATATATTACTTGTGACCACGTACGCTTGCGTGATTTAGTGCAAACAAGTTTTTGGCGCCGCTGCCGGGGATCATTGGTGTTTTATTTTTGGTTTATGTGCTTGTCAATAGTGGTTGTTAGAGTTCACTGACTCAGATTTCTTTTTCTCATCTATTCTTGTAGTTAGTTGGTGTTTCAGGTACTTGTCAGAGAGCATTGACGTTGAAGATGGATTTTCTAAATTACTATGGAGTTCAGCAGGTGACTAGTGTTTGTGAGCTATGTGCGGGCGCACATGAGACGTATCAGTGCTGGAGCAACCATGGTGGTATTCAACAGCCTCAGCAATGTGACCGGTGTTTGGGCGTTCATGATCCATCACAATATTGTTACTACGGAGGAGTTGATCCATATGTCACTTATGAAGAACAACCATATTTTCAATACTATCCTCAACAGTACCAGCAAGATGTTCCAGATATGTCATATGTCTTTGGTAGTGAAGAGTTTCAACATCAGCAACCTACTCCTACTTATCAATCAGATGATGATTTGAAGGAGATTAAGAAGGAGATTAGGATGCTTGCAGAGAATAATGAGAAGCTTATCAAATCTATGGGGACATTAGCTGCTCAAGTTTTGAGAGTCTTGGAACAAGAGAATCAACAATTCATACCAGAAGCAATTCCAGAAAATAACGATGACTTGGAGCAAGGTACTGCATGCTTAATTGAAGAAGACAAATTCCAAGAGGAGGAGAGTGTTCATAAGCCATGTGAGGAATTTGATCAAGCTAGTGAGGTGGATGATTTGGAAAGGGCACTATTTGAGACAGACACTGATGAGCTACGCAAATTTCAAGAATTGTTTTGTGCGAACCTAGAAGACACTGTTGGGCTACAGAAATTTCAAGAATGGGTATGTGCGAACCAAGAGGCTGATGAACATGAGAAAGATGCAGGTCTTCTACTTGTCTCAGAATTTAAAGATGGAGGTAGCGCATTAGAGCCAATGGAGGAAGTTCTCGTTGAGGAACCAAAGGCTTCAGCAATTTACATTTACCCTCCTCCATTATATTCAAGCGAAGCCCGAATGTTGTTCTACAAATTGTCAGATTTTGGGTCAACAGATGAAGGCATTGGAAGAGGACATGGTTGTTACCTGAATAGGTCAAGCAAGGAGAAGGAGCAAAAAGTGTGCCGCCGAGATGATGATGAAGTATTGCGAAGAGAGGACCAGGCGAACTATTATCATCCTTAATGGAGGCTTGGAAGTAACGTCAAGCTATTGACGTTAAAGAAGCGCTTCGTGGGAGGCAACCCATGCCATTAGTGTAGGGAAAAAAAAAAATTGTGAGTATTGTATGATTGCTGTAAAAAAAAAAAAAAAAAAAAAAATCGAATTTTCACGTGTAACGCAGGCTGCGCCTGCGTTACTGCTTCTTCCGCAGTCAGCCCCCTCTGTAACGCAGGCGCAGCCTGCGTTACTGTCTTTACCGCAGTCTGCAGACCTGTCACGCAGGCTGCGCCTGCGTGTCTGATTGTTGAGCAGTCTGCTCCTATGCGCGCAGCTTGCTTCACCTGTTATAAAAAAAAAAAAATATCTTTCTACACCCCATTCTTTTTATATCCCCATTCTAAACCTATTCTTTTCCTATTTCTATTTCAAAAACCTCCCATCTTTCCTCAAAATCTTTTCCTATTTTAATTCCAAAACCTTCCCTCTTTTCTCCAAAATTCTAAACCAATTTCTTTTCTAATTCTAATTTTTTTTTTCATTACTATTATTATTATTATTATTATTATTATTATTATTATTATTCTTATTATTATTATTATTATTATTATTCCTATTTATTATTTATTATTATTTTTGTATTTATTATTCTTATTATTATTATTATTATTATTATTATTATATACCCACCTATACATACAAATCCAATTCCTCTTCTATTTTATTTATATCTCTAAATATTCAATTCTAAAGAGGAATTAATTGCAAGTTCACCTCTTTGATTCGTATTGGGTAAATCTTTTTCTCTAATCTTATTTTTATTACGAATTTGTGTTCTTGTCAATTGTGGGTTTTGTAGTATTCAGGCAAGGTGGCCAGTCTATGGAGCTCGTGCGCAATATCCTCCACCAGATTCATTCAAGGAGGGTGACTGCTTCGATATTCAGGTATGTTTTCTGCTATCCCTTGTATTTACTTCCATTCAATGAGGGCATTGAATATTTTAAGTTTGGGGGTGGTTTGAGGGATGAGTAGTTGTTGTTGTATTATTTGTTCATGTAGGATTTCATGCTTTGCATATTAGTAGTAGTAAATTATGCATATATGTTCGTGTTATCTACGTTTGTTTCATATAGGACATTCTGTTTTTTTATGTTTGTATATCATGTGAGTTCATAATAGTTTGCATTTGCACCCATGCTTGATAGGAATTTTTTGTTATTGACGCTTTTGATTGAGAAGTGATATGCTTTGTTCTTGTGCACACACATACACTAGTAAGTTGAAGCTAGTAGACTTATTGAATGTTGTAAGTGATTAGAAGGACATGAATATGTGCAAGATGATTTAGTTTGCATGCTTTGAATAAAAGTTGGTGCGTTAGAGAGATTTTTTGCTTGGGATTGAGTATGTTTTTCCACCAAGTGAGATTTTGAGCCTTATTGCATATTTGTTGCAATTTATTCGTTTGCTTGAGTGTCCACGGATTGTTTGCATTGCTAGCAGTTGTTTGAGGTCTTTCTTGAAACGCATGACATTATTTGACGATTAAAATGATAAAGGCATTTAGGATTAACCATATATTTTCCCATATTACCATACCATGTTTACATGATCAATTAGTTAACCCGTTGAGCTTAATCCTATTTTTTTTGGTGACATACCACATTACTTGCCTAGACCTTTTTCTTGTATTGGCCTTACATTAATTTGAACCCGTATTGTCAAAGGCTAGTAGAGTGCTTAAGGGAGTAATAAGGTGTGCAAGGAGGGGTTTATTGTTGGTCTTACTTTTGGGGGAAATATTGAAAATTGGGTTTGTTTACTTGATAGTCGACATATGTAATAAATCATGGGATCGTTGTTATTGTGTATATTATTGTTTGTGTTCTATTTAGCTCTCGGAAAAAAAAAAGAAAAAAAAAAGAGAAAAAAAAAAAAGAAAAAAAAAATATGAAGAAAAAAAAGAAAAAAAAATATTATGAGAGCATGTTTGTGTTTGTTGTGATCCTATTTCAGTCGACTAGTCGAGTGTTTGTTTTAGTAAAATTATGTGGGGGAAAATAGGGTGTTGTGTATGATGTATTATGGTACTTACTAGCTTTTGACACTTCACCTTTTTGGCTTATTTGACATACCTTGTCCCTAGCCCCGTTACAACCCAAATAAAGACCTTTTGATTATCGTCATTGATGTATGTTGTGTTAAGAGTTAGATTGATACCAAATGTCAAGCATGCTTATGATTTTGTTGGAATTGAGTGATACACTTACCCTTGTTCTTGAGAGAGTATTCTTTTGTGAGTGGATTGTGAGTGTTTGCTTGTTTTTGCGTATGAGATCCCGAGTTTTGTCTCAAAGATGTACTCTTGTAGGCTTAGCATGTTTACTAACTTATTCTTACACTTGACATGGGCTTGTGAGAACTTATGCATGTTCATTGAGTAGACTATGTGAATACTTGCACTTTCGACACCAAGACATTGCGTATTTACTTTGATTCTTAAGTTGATGTGGCATGAGAGGATTTGAAGGTATGGTAGATTAGATTAATTGCATTTGCATATTAGTTGTGTTACGACCGGTTTTCTCCCAGGCTTCGTTCGGTAGGACCTGCAGAAAGAGAATGCGAGGGTGGAGCCCCCCGATTCACCTCCGGTGTGAGAATAAGTTAGTCGGTTTTATGTAAGGTAATTTGAACGTAGAGAATTTGTGTTGTTGTGTGTGTGGTTATATCTTTTATGAACAATATTACCTCCTTTTATACTTATTCTCCTTGCCGTTTGTTGAGATGTAGATCTGCTTTCCAGAATATTAAACATTCTTTTGGATCATGGACCATGTGACTGTTTAAAGGTAAAGTAACCTTTTATCATGGCCACGGTCGGCCATTGACAAAGTGACAACCATGTGGCTGTAATGGAAAACTGGTTGTTCATTCCTTGGGCTTTAATGTTGGGCTAGTGATTCGGCCCATTAAGAGATTGGACCTCTAACATGTCCCTAGGCTTCGTTCGGAGTAATCATCAGGACGAAGGCTAAAGCCTAAGTCTTTCTTTGGAATATTCCCTTCGGATCGCCCGACATTAAATTTAATGCCTTCGCCCTTCTTTGGGACATTCGTTCGGACGCTCAAAATAACTTTTTAGGACAAATATAAAATTGAGTTGGCCTTCGGTCGTATTGTCTGCATAATGAGAACGAAGGACAAGGTCGAGTCTTTTCTTGGGAAGTCGTGTCCCTTTATGACTGACAGCTGTCTTTTCTCAAGATCCACGCCTCAATTTCAGCCGTTGAATTTGAAACGCCAATCATCCAACCGTCACAATCCCTTTATTAACCCCTCATCTCTTTCCTTTACCCCTTTACGCGTACGCCTCATATTTTCAGAGAAAAAGAGTCTTTTTTCAGAAAAAAGCTTTAGCAACCATTGGAGCCGTCGTTTCGTCACCGATTTCTTTCGAATCTCCTGTTCCAGTTGACGTCCACGTCCAAGCATTTTATCCCCGGGAATTCGATCTTGTCAGCAATCTTCAAAACAGTAAGTCTCTATACTTTTCATATCGATAAATTGTATATCGTTTCTTTGCCCTCTTGGATATGTGTTCTTGAATGTATATGTAGGCATTTGTATGTAAGTATCTATATACGCACATATGTGGATTTACGCTTGATTTTACCTGGATTCTTTGCATAAGAAATGGGAGTGTTAGCTTTCCATTGTCCTTTTTGTATATTTGGGACTTCTGGGTTTGATAGATCGTTTAGGAGGGATGTATCCTTCGGAATGTTTGAATCTGTTTAGTGTTCTTCGGTCTGTCGTAGGTTCGAATCACTTTATCTTTAGTTGGTAGGGATTTTTTGGCCGGTCCTAGCCCTCTGTACTCGATCTTTTTCTTCTTCCTTCCGATTTCCTTTTCTTTTTTGTTCGAGTACATGGCTAATCTCTACATTTCCGAATGCAGGGATATGGACCGGTCGAACGAAGGTACAGATCCCTCGGTATCCTCTCCTTTTAGTGATGCCATAGAGTATCCGGCCGCCAATCGTCCTTCTCAGCTGTCCGAAGACGATATAGAGCATTTCTGCTCGACCTATTGCGTATTGAAATACGTATGGTACTTCTTCGCCCCAAGGAAGAATGACAAGATCTGGGAAAATCCCCAAGTCGCGGCCATTTGTGGGGGTGGGTTTGCTACGGGTATATCCGAAGCGGCATTCAAATGTGGCTTCCGATTGCCCATATTGCGTATATTGAAGAGTGTGTTGAAGCAGTCGGGCATCGCTATCGGTCAGCTGGACCCGAATAGCTTTATCCATGTAAATACCTTCCAAGCTCGATGCATGGCTAGTAAGGTGATTCCAAGGACGTCTCTCTTCTGGCATCATTACGAGCTTCGCCGGAATCCGAAGAGTAAGGGTTTTTACACCATCGCTCGGCGAGTGGGTAGGCCTGACTGGTCATTCACGAACTCAAATAATAAGGAGACTCATATTAAGTGGGTTTATGTCTCCGGACCGAAGCTGGAGAAGTTCGGTGTTTGGAAAATAGTTGATCCCACGAGGTATGTATATCCCGAACTCACGGAGGCAGATAAACACGACTACCGATTACTGTGTAACCTTAATATGGACAAGGTACCACTATCGGATAGTAGGGACCCAGACTGGCTAGTCGGTCTTTGGGGTAATGGTAACGTTCCTTCATTTTGTTCTTCTTTTCTGCAATTTTCTGAAAGTATGATAACTCTTATTTATAGCCTTTAACCTGTGTATAATGTTCTTCTTTGTCTTGTATAGTGACAACTCGATTGGACATCTTGGAACGGAAGAGGAAAAAGGCGGCCGACCTAGCTGCTGCTGCTCTGGCGGCCGAAGCAAACGCTAATAAGCAGGTCGAAGGGGCGGAGACCTTGGCTATTGACCAAGGAGAAAAAAGTTTGGTTGTCACCCCTCCTACTTCTTCGCCTCCCAGAGAACCAGTCCCGGAGGGTACTCCTGTAGAGCCGAAGAAGAGGCCTCGGTCGGAGAACACTGAGTTGAAAGTGTACTCTCCTCAATGGAGTGTATTGGATACTGACCAGATCATTGTCCCAGCTCCTTCTTCATCAAAGAACGTGGGTCCTGATCTGTGTCGTGGCCTCGTTCTCCCGGCCGATCGACCAACTATATCCAAGCTGAATAATGCTGAAGCTTGTACTGAGATGATGACCCTCCTCTCTATGGTAAGCTTCTTTTCCTTCGTATGTACATACTTGCCTTAGAGAATTTTTTAACATTTTCCATGTTTGTGTTCAGGGCGCTGCCTGGTCAGCTGTGGTGACCGAACGGTTAGAGGAGACCGAAGTGAGGGCGGTCAGAGCCGAGGAAAACTATCGGAACTCTTCTGCCGAACTGGAAAGGGTCACTGGCCAGGCTGAGGCTTTAAAGTCCGAAAGGGATGCCCTTAAGGATGAGTTGGAGAAGCTGAAGGTCACGAGCTCCAGGCGAATCGAATGGAGGAACACCCAGCTGAAGCAATCAAGGAAGAGCGCCCGAAAATTGCATAAGCAGCTTCTTTTAACAGAAGAACGATGCTATCAGATGGGCTTCGATGATGCTGTGGTGAAGGCCCATTCACTTGGTTTTGATCATACCCAACTGCTTGATACTGCAATGGGTATGACCGATCCAGTGGGTAGGGAAAAATCTGATGACCCTGAAGTTATTTCTTCGGGAGAAGATGAGCCTCTTGATGAGCCCTCAATGGAGTAGCTTTTTATTTTGTGGCCTTCGGGCTTTGTAATTTATACATTTGGTTTATGAATTTGTGCCTTCGGGCTTTTTATATTAATGCATTTTTCTGCCTTAGCATAATTTTTATGCATCTTTGGTTTTTGCTTAGTTTTCGATAATTTTTTATGCCTCTTCGGCTTTCAATTGCCTTAGCATAATTCTTTCCTTTTTTATGCATCTTCGGTCGTAACCTAGCGTGTTGTTCTATATTTTATGCATCTTCGGCCTTAAATTCGCCTTAGCATAATTTTTCTATTTTTTATGCCTCTTCGGCTTTCGATTGCCTTAGCATAATTTTTCCATTTTATATATGCATCTTTGGCTTTCAATTGCCTTAGCATAATTTTTCCATTTGGTATGCGTCTTCGGCCTTAAATTTGCCTTAGCATATTTTTATGCTTCTTTGGCTTTCAATCGCCTTGGCATATTTTTACATTTTTTATGCCTCTTCGGCTTTCAATCGCCTTAGCATATTTTTTATTTGGTATGCATCTTCGGTCGTAACCTAGCGTGTTGTGTGTCTTCGGTCGTAACCTAGCTGCCCCCAGTTTTTAAGGGGTTTTTGTAAAGGATTTAAGTTCCGTTCGGTCGGTTAAAATATTTCCTCCCGGACTTAATTTGTGAAAAAACCACTTAAATACTAAGACATTTTTTGGGAACGTCCGAAATTCGTTCGGTCGGGCCCGACTTTTGATATGTCAAGTATTGTGGAATGTATTTGAACACTAGAAATAAGTTAGATGGGCGCATGTTTTACTTGGTCGGCCCCAAACATGGGTCCATTTTGCTTAATCATGGCATGTAGAAAAAATGTAGCGAACAATCTGTTATTGATCATGTGGGTTTCGCATGGTTTTACAGATCGATGCTTACTTAGGGAATTTAAAAGATAACTTGCATTTAAACCACAAATTTAAAAGGATAATAAAATGTTTCCAGTAAGCTTACTGGTAAAAACGGCGAAGGCGAGCAGCGTGCCATGTGTTCTTAATCAAGCTGCCGTCCGAATGAGCTAACTTGTAAGTGCCCGGACGAACCACTTCGCTTACCACATAAGGGCCTTCCCAGTTGGGCATAAGTTTGCCTTGTTTTGTTGGCATTGATGTTGCCAATTCTCGAAGCACTAAATCTCCGATTTGGAATGATCTCTTTTTCACTCCCGAATCATAATGTTGTGCTGCTTGAAGTTGGTACCTTAAGTTCCTTTGGTGGGCTGCTTCCCTTTCTTCTTCAAGCAAGTCTACATTTGCTCTGAGACCACATTCGTTCGTCTCTATGTTGAAAACTTGTGTCCGATAAGACTCAAGGCAAACTTCGACTGGCAAAAGAGCGTCTGTTCCGAAAGCCAATTTGAAGGGTGTTTCTCCTGTTGATGACCTGGGTGTCGTTCGGTATGCCCACAGAACCCATGGTAGTTCTTCGGCCCAAAGTCCTTTGGCTTCACCTAGCCTTTTCTTTATTCCGTCGAAAATAATTTTGTTCGCAGCTTCGATCGCCCCGTTTCCCTGGGGATGTCCGACCGAACTGAATTTTTGCCGAATCCCGAATTGAGCTAAAAATTTTTTGAATTTGCTTCCGATGAATTGGGTTCCGTTGTCCGACACACATACCATAGGGATACCGAATCTTAATATTACTTGTTCTAACATGAACTTTTTTGCTGCTTCTTCGGTAATGGATGAAAGTGGTCGAGCTTCTATCCACTTTGTCATGTAGTCGATCGCCACAATGCAATACTTGGCTTGTTTGGTACTGGTGGGTAAAATACCCACAATATCGACCGCCCACATAGCAAATGGAATGGGGCTAAGGACTGAAGACATCTCTTCGGGTGGCTGCTTCGGTACAGTGCTGAATAGCTGGCATTGTACACATCTTTTGGCGTATTCGGTGGCATCCTCTTTCATCTTTGGCCAGAAAAACCCTTGCCTTAGAATTTTGAGGGCCAAAGACCTTCCTGCTAGGTGTTCCCCGCAGATTCCCTCATGAACCGTTTCAAGGGCTAGAATCTGTTCGTCTTTGTTTAAACATCGAAGGAGGGGTTTTGTTACCGACCTTCGGAACAAACGGCCTCCGATCACGGTATAACTGGCCGACCGATGTTTTACCTTCTGTGCCTCCTTTCGTTCGAGTGGCAAAGTTCTTTTTTCCAGGAATGCTCTGATTGGGGTCATCCAATCGGTTCCTTGGTGGATTTCCATGCATTGCCTTTTATCTATCGAAGGCGTCTTTACCTCGGTCAGATAAATTGACCCGTTGAGGTTTTGGGTTTCTGCCGAGGCTAACCTTGATAAAGCGTCCGCCCGACTGTTGTTCTCCCTCGCTACCTGATTTAATTCGAATGATTCAAATAACAAAGATTTCTCGCGTACCTTTAGGGCGTAGGCCTTCGTTCGGGGATCTTTCTGTCCATACTCTCCTGTGAAATGTTTTACCACCAACATTGAGTCGCTGAATGCTCTTAGGTGTTTAACCTCCAAATTTCTGGCCAAATCTAGGCCTGCCAGAAGTGCTTCATATTCGGCCTCATTGTTCGTTAAAAGAAAAGTGAACCTGATAGCTTGGCATATTTCGAATCCTTCTGGGCTTGTTAAAATTAAACCGGCCCCACACTTTTCTTTGGCGACCGACCCGTCAACGAATAATTTCCATTTTCCTGGCGTCGGAATTAGTTGTTCTTCGGGGGTCAAGTCCTTCGGCTCAGTAAATGAGCATTCTACCATAAAATCTGCAAGTGCCTGGGCTTTGATCGAAGTTCTTGGTGCATACTCCAAATCATGCTCCCCCAGTTCGATCGCCCAGGCGACCACTCTGCTCGATGCCTCTGGCTTTTGCAATATTTTCTTTAACGGCTGATCGGTTACAACTTTGATCGTCCTTCCCTGGAAATAGTGCCTTAACTTTCTTGCGGCCATTACCAGTCCATAGGCGAATTTTTCTGCATTCGGATATCTCGTTTCTGCATCTTTCAGAATGTGAGAGACATAGAACACCGGATGCTGGTTCCCTTCGTGATCTTTGACTAACACGGCTCCGAGTGTTTGGTCGTTCACAGCCAAATACAGCTGCAATGTTTCTTTCGGGTCGGGTCTCATTAAGAGTGGGGCTTTCACTAAGTACTCTTTAACATCTTCGAATGCTTTTTGGCAATTTGGCCCCCACTCGAAATTCTTGGACCCCCGAAGCACTTCAAAGAATGGCAATGCTTTCTCGGCCGATCGGGAAATGAACCTTCTCAGGGCTGCTAGCCGTCCGGTCAGCTTTTGAATGTCCCTGATCGTCTTCGGTGCTTCCATGTCAATGACTGCTTTAATCTTCTCCGGGTTGGCTTCAATTCCTCTGGCACTAACCATGTATCCCAGAAACTTCCCACTATTTACTCCAAACGTACATTTGTTCGGATTGATCCTCATGTTGTTTTTTCTGAGTGTTTCAAAACATTCCCTTAGATCTTCGGCATGATCCCTGAAAAGGGATTTAACAATCATATCGTCCACGTAGCACTCCATGTTCCGACCGATCTGGGCTTTGAACAATTTGTTGATCATCTTTTGGAAAGTAGCCCCTGCGTTCTTCAGTCCGAAGGGCATTTTTATGTAAGCATAAGTGCCGTTAGGTGTGATGAACGCTGTCTTCGGTATGTCTTCGGTGTTCATGGCGATTTGGTGATATCCTGAGAAGGCGTCCAAAAAACTGAGTATTTGATGCCCTGAGGTTGCATCTATCAGTTGATCAATGTTTGGAAGAGGGTAGTGATCCTTCGGACAGTGCTTGTTTAAGTCGGTGTAGTCCACACACATTCGCCACTTGCCGTTGGACTTTTTCACCACAACCACGTTCGCCAACCAATCTGGGTAATCTATTTCTTCAATGAATTTTGCTTCTAGCAATTTTTCGACTTCGGCCTGAATGACTTTCTGTCTTTCCGTTGCAAAATTTCTCTTTTTCTGTTTCACGGGCTGGGCTTCGGTTTTGACGTTAAGACAATGTTTGGCTACCGATGGATCCAAACCAGGCATGTCTTCGGGACTCCATGCAAATACATCGTGGAATTCCCTAATGACTTTTATGACTTTCTCCTTTAGTCCTGGCTCCATGTTCTTTCCTATCTGAATCATCTTCCCCGCTTGACCTACGTACAATTCGACTTCTTCGGTTTCAACAGCCGGTTCGGCTATCGGATTTGATAGGTCGGCTCCAAATTTCTCCAACTCGATATTCAGTAGTTGGTGACTGCCTCCTGGTTCGGTTTCATTTCTTCTTCTTTTCCCGGCTTCGGTCATTTCGACATCTTTTTCTTTCTCCAGGTCTTCCAACATAATGATTCGTGCTGCTTTTTGATCGCCTCTCATTTCTCCGACCCCGTGTTCGGTTGGAAATTTCAATTTCAAGTGAGGGATAGATGACACAGCTTGGAACAGGGATAAAGCCGGTCTTCCTAGGATCCCATTATACGGGCTGTCGACTTTAACAACGTAAAATTTCGCTTCTTTCATCGTTGTGAATGGTGCTTTTCCTAATAAGACGTTCAGCGTTATAGTTCCTTCGATCGGTACAGGTTGATTACCGAAGCCGTATAGCGGTGCTTCATGGCATGGCTCTAGTTGTTCGCCTCCCAAGTTCATTTTGCAATATGTCCGGTGATACAAGATGTTGACCGAACTCCCTTCATCGATCAGGACTTTCCAGATCTTGTTATCCCCTATCACCGGATTTATAACAAGCGGATCTTCATGTGGCCATATCACATCTTCGTAATCGTCCTCCGTAAATGAAATCGGAAGTGGTTGTTTGGCTGTAGTAGATTGGTAGAGGTTGTAGATTTGCCTTGCATACCTCTTTCGGGCTGATTTGCTGTCCCGATCCAGTATGGTTCCTCCGGAGATCGTTCGGACCTCGCCTCTGTATTTTTCAGATCCTTCGGCTTCTTTGTCTTCTCTGTTTCTTTCTTTCGGTCCTAGTTTGTTTCTCAGATCTTCGACAAACTTGGTTAATTCTCCGTCTTTTATCATTCTCTCAATTAATTTCTTCAAATGGTAACACTCGTCAGTGTTATGACCTTTATCCTGATGATATTCACAATATTTGTTGTCGCTTCTTCTATTTTCAGGGGTCTTCAACTTGGGTGGCCGGACAAACCCAGGTTTACCCTTTATCTCATGGAGAATCTTCGAGATAGGTGTGTTTAATGGTGTGAACACAGTGCTATCTCTATTTCTTCTTCGTTCGGCCCCCTTGTCGGGCCTCGTGTCATTCAACCTGCTCCTGATATCTCCTCGACCCCTTCGGTCGTCTTTCTTGTCATCCCTTCGGTCGTCCCTCATGTCATATCTATCATGTTTCTTGTTCTCCTTGTAACCCCCAATTGATTCCAATTTTCTTCTGATAGCCTCTCCTCTCACATAGATATCATTTAAAGATTTGGGAGGCATATCATAAAGAGAAGACCGAAGCTTCTTACCTTTAACAGGGTCGAGGCCAGCTGCGAGGAATCCAGCCGCCTTGACTTTGTCCAAATTGGTGACCATGCCGGCTTCCTCTTTGAACCTTGCTAGGTAATCACCCAAATCCTCGTTCGGTCCCTGCCTACAGTGGATCAGGGCTTCTGTATCCTTCTCTCTTCGGCACAAATGTGAGTAGTGCCTCAAGAACTTTTTCTTCACTTGTTCGTACGAGCCTATCGACCTAGGTCTCAACGACCTGTACCACATGGATGCATTCCCCTTTAGGTAGGTTTTGAACATTTTGCAGAGCATCACATCACAGTGTCCCATCCCAGTCATAAGTGATTCATATTTCTCACAGTGGTCTTCGGGATCACCCTTTCCGTTGAATTCGTTCATCTTCGGGAACTGCCTTCCAGGAGGCGGTCGAAACTGTTCAACGTCCTCGGCAACCACTGGCTCGTGGCTGACCTTTCTCTCCCCGAACATTGCCTTCTCGATCCTTCGGATACGATCGTCCGTATGGGGGCCTTCCTCCTCCGAGTCGGAGGAATAAACTACCTTTGACCGGGTTCTCCTCGAGTATGATTCAGAGTCCCCTGACTCATCTTCATCATTTCTGGTTCTTGGCCTCTTATCTTTTCGGTCGTCCGCTTCCGTGTCTTCGGCTTCTAGAGCCTCGCGGAGGGTCCTTTCCTGTAGCTCGATCTCCTCCCTTCGGAGTTTTAGGACCTCCAGCCTCAAACGATCGGCCTCCATTCTTTTTGCTATCCGTTCGGTTTCTTTGTTCTTATCCGTCACCTTATGCTTTCCCTTCGCCTTTTGTTGCTCTCTCCATTTCGTAAGCATCTCTTGTTGTTCCTCAGGAGTTGGCATATCTCCTTCTTCATCAAAATTTAGCAGTCTTGGGGGAATGAGAGGGGTTGTTCTTGGCATTACAGGAGGAACGGAGCGACTGTTTCCAGCCACGGTGCTATTATCATTGATGGGCGTTTCTTCGATCGTCATAGTCTCTTGGTAGATCTTAACACGAATATATCTCTACGTTCCCACAGACGGCGCCAAATGTTACGACCGGTTTTCTCCCAGGCTTCGTTCGGTAGGACCTGCAGAAAGAGAATGCGAGGGTGGAGCCCCCCGATTCACCTCCGGTGTGAGAATAAGTTAGTCGGTTTTATGTAAGGTAATTTGAACGTAGAGAATTTGTGTTGTTGTGTGTGTGGTTATATCTTTTATGAACAATATTACCTCCTTTTATACTTATTCTCCTTGCCGTTTGTTGAGATGTAGATCTGCTTTCCAGAATATTAAACATTCTTTTGGATCATGGACCATGTGACTGTTTAAAGGTAAAGTAACCTTTTATCATGGCCACGGTCGGCCATTGACAAAGTGACAACCATGTGGCTGTAATGGAAAACTGGTTGTTCATTCCTTGGGCTTTAATGTTGGGCTAGTGATTCGGCCCATTAAGAGATTGGACCTCTAACAAGTTGCATTCATGCATTGCATTGCATTAGGTTAAATGGATTTTGTGGGTACATTCGCTATAGGCCCTCACGAGACCTTACTCGTCCACTAGGGCTGCCTAGGGGTTTAAAGGGCTTGTTGCATATGCCAAATGCAACCGTGTTCACCTACGGAAGTGGTACTAGTTAGTTAGTTAGTTGTAATTGTTTATGCTTGAGGACAAGCATCGGTTTAAGTTTGGGGGTGTGATAAGTGGATTTATCTCCACTTGGAACATTCTATAATGACTTAAATTGATTGTCTTGGGCTCAAGTTTCTTGTAGTTTTGATGTGTTTTGTTTAGTTGTGCAGATTTACAAGGATGTGGATTATGGTGGATGTTTTTGTCGTTTTTGGAGATTTAATTTATTAAAATTCGGATTTATTGGGCTGCACGCGTGAGATTCACTGTTTGGGCCATATCTTGAGTTCTATAAGTCTGTTTTCAGCCCGTAAGCAGTCCACGCGAAGATAACGAGATTCTCTATCATTCTAAGGTGGTCCAGAAGCCCAATTACGTCTGGAACGGCTCTGGAAAACAGAAGAAAAGTCAGCTACGAATTTCCCTTAAAAAACAGAATCAGTTTAGGAAACGTATCTTGCAGAAATTCTATTATAATTCTGTTTTGGTATTTTCTTGATGGGAAAGATGTCTAGAGCCTATATAAACACATCCAACCCTTGTAAATAGAAGGAGGAAGATCATTATCATTAGAGACACAATTACATATCAATTACTTAGGTTTATTTGTATATTTTCATACTTTGTTTTTATCATGGTTTCATCAGATCCCATGATGACGAGAGGTTCAATTATGAACTAATCGTTGTCATGGGATTCTAACGGATTTATTTATGGAGCTTTAGTATCTTGATGCTTTACAGATCTGTGTGTGATGTATATCTGATATCCTCGTATGGTTGTGCTTATTGAATTTAGATGCGTATCTAACATCTAATTTGTTAATCTCTTGTGAAGTGAAAGTGGATCTTGAGATTTAGAACTTGCCATGCTAGCATAGGTTCATAATTGTTATCAATATGATTGTGGTGTGAGATGAGAATACTTATACTGCCCTGTGTGATCTTTATGGATAACTTGTTCTTCAACCGTTATGTTTTCAAATCTTATAGAGATGTAGGGTCTAAGCATAATTGGTGTCTATTCATCTTCTATCTCTTTTGTGGATGTATGTTTAGTTTGGTATTCGTATACTGAGAAGTAGCGTATACTTGTTTCGTGTTATCCGATCAGATATCATAACCATTGCATATAGTGATTAAAGGCGTCAGATCTAAGCAAAGTATTTAATGAAGTTAGGATTCCATGGTTTTTCTTGCAGACGTAATTAGATTTTAATTCTTGTTAGTTAGTTAATTCTTAGTTTTGTTAATTTGTGTCTTAGTTAATTTAGTTTAATAAACCCAAAATTGTTATTGTCTTAGCAGTGCATAATAACCAAACATTGTTGCATAGGCATATTTACTGAATAGAATCATAACTTGATCCCTGTGGGAACGAATTTGGACTTAACCTTATATATTACTTGTGACCACGTACGCTTGCGTGATTTAGTGCAAACAAATATTCCAAATAATAATAAGTAAGCCAAATGAATATTTGGGAATGATATTCGTCAACCAAATAACTCTAATGAATATTCAACATAATATTCATTAACTAAATAACTCCAATGAATGATCAAAATAATATTCATTAAATAAATGACATTCTAAATGAATACTAAAATAATATTCATTAAATATTCCTTCACTGAGGTAATACTCAAATAACGTTCCTCGAAAGATTCGTAATCGAATAAAAATCCTCGAAGTAATAAATTTGTCGCTGGGATCCCTCCGGGTTTCCACGACTATTTATATATTACAAAATATCGACTCCCGGTCTATATTTGAAGTATGAATATCATACGCCCTTCGCTAAGGGTCTTAACCAAACAATCCGGCTTATAACTGATATTTCATATATAGTCTATAAGCCGATATCAATTCAGGGAACAAGTAATTCAATATTAACTTGAAAGTAGGCATGCGTGCTATGGCATATGTATAAAACAATCATCATATATATTATCACAACAACAGTTCCAAGTATTGGAAACTTGCCTGAGAATCGAGTGCGGGTAGGGTAATGTGTCCCGGGTCAGCTCGACAATCTATAAACAATCAGAATATTTAAGATTAACCACTTAACGCTTATTAAAAGGCTAAGTATAAACTCTACTTAAATCGAAACATGTTTTCGAATTATCTCGTTACGTCTCTTTTAGTGTAACTCTTTTTATCACCGATACGATCCGACCTTCGTTCGTTATCAAGACATGTCATCATGCTTATACTTGGTATATACTTAAGTCGTATAAGTTCTAAGGTTGGTCGTTTACGAATCAAGATTATACCTCGAGTGTTATCGCCCGTTTTCTAAGTTATAACCAAAGTCATACCTTTAAGGGGTTCGTTCGCGTTTAACCTCGATTCAAACATTTTTATAAAATCGGAAAACGATCCATTCGACATGTGGTTTTCTCCCACACCTTCCTTTTTACCTCCAATATTTAATTAATAAGATTCGCCACTGATTAAACGACATTTAAGGGAATCAATTTCAATTACGAACTTTCGTTTACGATTTCGAACCACTTTTACGAATTTAATCATAACTCCTAAACCGTAAGTCCATTTCATGCGATCTTTATATCAAAACGAAGCTTGTAACATGATCTAGCTAATCATGGCATAAGTCGAAGCTATGCAGTGAGTTTTATCTACTGTCAAACTCGTGTTCTTAAGGTTAACAAAATTTCGGCATTACGACGGCTATAAATCGGATATTTACCAAATTCCAAAACTCCCAATAATCATGATATCTACTCCAAACAACATATACATGATTTATAACCATGAACTGAGGCCAAGCAATGCCTTTCCGTTCATCTAAGCTATTTTTAACATTTACTAAAACCAAATCATAATCATGCTCATAATCACTAATAACATAACTAAGCTTAAATCACCAAGAACATGCATAATCTCAAAGTAAGATCTAGGGTTTTCAAGTGTGTTATACCTTCCTTGGGGTGTGTATGCACTTAATAAGCCTTGTATAGTCCTTGTATAGCCTCCATGAAGCTTGGATCATCAACCAAAATCAAGATCCAAAAGTTATGTTCTTGAGGTTACTATTCACCCTTAACTTTGATGATTTTATTGAAAATGGAAACAATGGATTTTGAGGCTAAGATTTCTAGGGTATCATTTTTATGAAATATAGGATCTAGGATAAAAGTTTGGTGATCAAACAATGGTGGGAAGGTTGAGTTTGATTCTTGAATTAAGGCATATAGCCGAATGGAGCTTGGTGAGGGAGAGAGAGATTTTTGCTTGGCTTGCTTTGAACAATAATGCATAAAGTGATCTATAGTTGATAGATATTTACTTGGTTAACCATGGTCTAGTTGATGGTTAAGGCTTGGTTAAGGGTTTGATAACATGTGAGCAAGTATTTGTGTCTTATGTTGCATCCTCATGCCAACTAGTTTAGTTTGTTTCCAATTGTGCTTGTATGTGTGAAACTTGCTTGGTTCCTTGCATTATTCATGCATCCAAATAATATCAAGGCCATAAAGTGGCTTTATTAAAAGTGGTGTGTCAAGGAAGCTTCCTAATCAAGTGGACAAGTAGCATTTTAAGAGATAATATCTTGTATGCTTGGTTTAATCCTAAGTGTGCTAGTTACTTCTTGCCACTAGCTTAGTTACTTACTCCATCCACTTGCACATGTATGTATCTTAGTCCTCTGCTTGTTCTTTTGTCCGTTTATTGCTTAATTCGTTGATCGTTCGAGGGAATAACTCATTCGTTTCTAGTTAGGGTTTTACCGAAAACCTTCTTAATATTTATAATAACATTCTCCATCTTTCTTAATACTTCTCGAATTTAAATTCCTTAAATCCCTTAAATAAATCCTTAAGTTTGGCAGTGTCCAGGGAATTCTCGGAGAAAATGAAAGTGCTCTGTTTCTGAATCCGACAGCTTTTACATACACTTATTTTCCTCCTGGATCACTAATACGAACTCAGAAATCCATTCCGAATACCGGGTATAACATTATTATAATAATATTCCAAATTCCACCAAAATCACTATTCATCACTTATTTTTATTTAATTCCTATAATTAGGAAAATGAACCTGGTTCACCCTCGAGTGTTCCTTAACCTTTTTACGGAACCGCTGGGCTTATAATAGATATTGATTTGGATGACATGAGGGTATCTATTTCTCCCTAGGGAATCTTATCTTAACTTTCTAGGAGATAGATTATTCTAATCTAAGTTATCACCCAATAGCATCCTTCAGGCCATATAACCTTGGAATATATATCCTTCCATTATTCATCCCTTAAGGCCAGTATTACATTGTAGTTGTAACCACTGTTCACTCTTACATCAATACATAATAAAAAGTTTTAATTCTACCCAAAAATCTGGGTTCTTACAGTATTGATGCCCATTACCTGGTAACCATTGAATTGTATCATTTAGAGAATTAAGTAAAACACTTGATATTACCTGATCTAGCTCATCCACCAACTCCTTTTCCCAGTTTCTCAGTGATCTTGACCAAAAAGCAGAACCATAGTGATCATAGCAGTCCCAAAGGTGAACAAAGATTTCAATTGATACTCATGTAAAATTTGTCAATGCATATAAATTTGGGAAGATGTCTTTGAGAATTCCTCTATTATTCCAGTGATCTTCCCAAAAAAAGGTGGAGGATCCATTGTTTATTTTCCATTTGAAGTGTTCTTTTTTTAGGAAAGAACCCAATGATGTCTTGTGAAGCACTTTATGGATATCTGTCCAAAATTCTGATAAGTTACCTTTCTCTATCAACTCTTCTGTACTTTCTCCAAACTTACATTTGTATTTAATTTTTGACCACTTGTTCTAGTCTCTATTTCTTTCCGAGTACCATTTCTGCACCCATTTACCTAATAGTGCTTCATTCTTATCTGACAGAGAATGAAAACCTAGTCCTCCTTCAGATTTGGGCCTGCAAATCTTAGACCATGCAAGAAGGTGCATTTTCTTTTTAACAATTTTCAGCTCTTTGAATTTGCTTCCCCAGAAAAAACCTTGTCTTATTGATGATGCCACTAGGAATGAGAGAGGTATTGAACCAGTACACTGGAAGGCTGTCTAGTACAGATTTGATAAGTACCACTCTGCCTGCTTGATTTAGTGATTCTACCTTCCATGCCGCAAATTTATCCTTAAATTTTCGTAGAAGTGGTTCCCAGTAAACTTTTCTTCTGCTGGAGATTCCTATAGGGATGCCTAGATATTTCAGAGGCCACTTTCCTACACTGCATCCCAGAATCTCTGCACCTGACTTCACAAGATTTTCCTTTCCATTGCAAGAGTATAAACAACTCTTTTTGAAGTTTATTTTAAGACCAGAAATTAGTTGAAAGCAGCTGAGAACTCTTTTAACTCCAGCTATTGAGTCAAGATCTTCACTTATAAAAATTATTGTGTCATCCGCAAATTGTTGGTGTGTTAGTTGATCTTCATTGCCTTGAAATTTGAAACCTTTGAATATGCCAATATTGCAGCTTTTGTCAACATACAACTTAATACCTCCGCAGCCAGATTAAACAACAATGGGGAGAGAGGATCTCCTTGACGAAGACCACGTGTAGGAGAGAATTCCTTAGTAGGGGAGCCATTGATGAGAATAGAAATTCTGATCTTTTCAAAAAAAGTTTTAATCCAGCAAATCCATTTGTTTCCAAAACCCATCTTTTCCATGAGATCCCACAAGAATTCCCAGTCTATAGTATCGAAAGCTTTTTCAAAATCTAATTTCAGGATAAAGCCACTATTTCTTGATTTCTTCATTGCATGACATACTCCCTTGACTATCAAGATGCTTTCACTGGCCTGTCTTCCTTTTAAAAACCCTGTTTGAGAACCACTTACTAGTTTCTCCATTATGAGTCCCAATCTGTTGGTAAGACACTTTGTAAACAGTTTAGAAATACTGTTTATAAGGCTTATTGGTCTGAAATCTTGAACTTCCTTTGGATCAAAAGTCTTAGGAATTAAAGCAATGAAAGAAAAGTTCAAACCATTAGGTAGATGTAGATTTTCAGCAAAATGGTTAAAAGAATCCAGAATTTTATGCTTCAGAAAAGGCCATATGATCTTGAGGCAATTGAAATTAATTCCATCCGGTCCTGGAGATTTGTCATTTGCTAAATCACTGAGTGCTAAATCCACTTCTTCCATAGTAAAAGCTTGTTCTAGCAATGACCTATCCGAGCTGTTAAGTCTTGATTGAATGAGGTTGCCAACATTGAAAGTAATTTTATGTCTCTTAGAGTTGAGGAATCCCTTGAAGTGATCATAGAAAACTTTTTTGATGTCACTTGGCTGAGAAAGCCATGTTCCCTGCCACAGAATCCTGCTGATGTTATTTTTATTCCTTCTCCTCTGAATGGAATGATGAAAAAACTTTGTGTTTTTATCCCCTTGAATGTTCCAATTGAGCCGTGATTTTTGCTGCAGCATTGAGTCTCTTTTTGAGTAGCAATTTAATAACTCTTCTCTATTAAGAATGGCTTTTTTATCATACTGATTGTTTTGGTCCCAAGCTTCCTGTTTCTTTTCTAAGAGAGAGATTTTAGCCTCCAAATCATTCCTGGCTGATTTCCCCCAATCTCTTAAAGATTCTTTTACTCCTTTCAGAATAAGCTGTACATTCTTTGAATCTGTAACTTGTTTGCTGAGTAGGAAAGAATTTAATATTTCTATGCATTGTTTCTCCTTAAGCCACCAGTTGAAAATTTTGAATGGCTTTGGCCCCCAATTCAAAGATTCCGAACTCAAGATAATAGCTTTATGATCTGAGTGTTATCTGCCTGCTAACTTGACTTTCCAGTCCCCCAAGTCTAACCATTTGACATCTACTATAAATCTATCCAATCTACTCTTTTTCCCCTATCTTCCAAACCATGTAAAAAGAGAATTTACAGGCTTGATGTCTTTTAAATTGAAATTCTTAAAGAAAGAATTTATAAGTCTAGAATCTTTCTTTCTATACTCACAATTCATTCTTTCAGACTCATCTCGAACACAATTAAAGTCTCCTAAGAAACAAGTTGCCTCCCCTGAAGTTAAAGAAGCTATCTCATTCAAGTCTTTCCAAAGGCCTTTTTTCCTCAGAAGTGCTGTAGGGCTGTATACACTGACTATGTTGAAACGATCTCCACTTGCATTATGCTTAAACTGTACCCAAATCCAATTTCTATTTTGGGCAATACCTAAGCATGTGCAAATGCTTTTTTCCCAAGATACTAAGATGCCCCCCGATAATCCTTCCGACTGCTGGATCAACCATTCATGTTCAAAAGGATCCCAAATTGAGCCTTTCATGGGAATATCTAAATCCTTACATTTTGTTTCTTGAAGACAGATGATGTTTGCCTTCGAAGCTGAAACCATGTCTCTAACATTTCGTTTGTTACTACTTCCACTAATACCTCTTACATTCCAAGATAGTAATCTGATGTCTTTCATTAAAAAACATTGATTTTACTATACTTCAAAGAACAAAAAAACCTCTTATATGGTCCCCTCTATCAACTGTTGATGGATTTCATTAAGAACCTCTTTTTCTTTATGAACAAACTCCAATCCCATCTGAGTAGCACTGATGACAATGTCTTTTGCTTCTTGAAGAAAAGGGACTTTGCTATGATCCTGATGTACCACCATCTTTAAAGTATCTAATCTTTGGCTATCATTTTGTTTCTTACAGCTTTTCTTGAGGATTTTTCTCCTTCTTAGCCCTAGATCAAAAGGATTTTTCCTTTTCCTCAATAATTTTCTTGGCCTTCCTACTTTCTTTCCCAACTTTAGCTTAATCAAGTCTTCTTGACATAATGTTGGTTGATTGCTTCCGATAGATGACTCCTCATTGTAGACAGTAGACACAGTATTGCTACTTACCACATCTACTGAACTAGATGACAATTCCGAAGATAAACGAAGGGGAATAGGGGCTACAGGAATTATCGAGTCACTTACATGGCTGATTGCAGAACTATCTTGTCCAATATTGCCTGGAATTGATTGATCTTTACTGGTGTTTTCTCCATTCTCATTTGCTCTTGAGGAATCATCTTTTACTTCCTCTTGAGTTTTAGATTTCACATTATTTGAAGAAACTACAACCCTCTCCTTAGCTTTACTGCCTTTTTTTTTTCCTATTAGACACTGATGGATTCCCTCTGTTTTCTTCTGAAGAAAGTTCATTACGATTTTTCTTGGAAGATTCTTCCATATGAGCTATTCTGTCCTTTAGATATGACTGATCAGGAATTTCCTTAAAATAAATAGGGATCTTCTTTCCTTTGATGTTAACAATGATCTTCTCTTCAATAAAATCATAGTTCTTTGAGGAGAGGCATATCAAAGGATTAAAAAGATCATTTGAACCATCTTTTTGGTAGGACCAATTTGTTTCCTTAAAATAAATAGGGATCTTCTTTCCTTTGTTTGGTTAGTTTTAAATCTCTATTTGTTTAGAATCTATGTACCAATTTGTTAAGGTTTTTTTAACCTATATATAAGGTTTTGTTGATATTAAAAAATAAATATTATCAACCAACCAACCAAATTTGATATGTCTACTCTTAGATTAGGATATGGGAATTGAATGCTATTCTTTAATTCAAGAACACAAAATTAAAAATGGCACCTTTTATTAAAAACAATATATAATTTTATATGTATCGACCTATCTAGTTACCAATAATAGTGATTTTTATAACAAAGGATATAGCCGTTATTCTCTCTCCTCCACCTCTCGCAAAAAATATTAAACTAAAGTTTAGGGGCTTACATCAGCATTTTGGTTGATGATAAGCCCCATTTTTATTGTTTTCCTGGATTTTGCTCTGTTTTATTAATAAATATCTCTCTCTATTGAGAGTCTAGTACCTTGTTGGTGGGTTTTACTACTAATATATTGGATTTTATATTTTTTCCTTGTGAATGATAACTCCCGTTTTTTCCCTTGATTTTGCTTTGCTTTTCAATAAATATATCTCTTTATTGAGGGTCTAGTACCCCATTAGTGGATTTTGTCTACCCATATATTGGGTTTTGTTCTTTCTCTTTGTGAGAGTAGGCTCTTTTATTTTGGTATCCGGGATCTTAGATCTGTATGATTTTCTTATTTGGTTCATTGATTTGGATGATATAGAATCGCAGTTATGGTCGGTTGTTTGAATACGTTATGACAAATCAGATATATATATTTTTCTCATGATTACAATAAATTGTTGGATTATCTTCACCAAAAAGGCTATATATTTTAGTGATATAAGCGAGGGATGTACCACATTTTAAGATCTAATCAACGATGGTAGTTTGGATGAAGGAAACCTTGATATGATCTTTTTTAATACGTGTTTGTCCAAAATTGATTATTTTTTTTGTAGATGTTGAATGACCTTTTATTGATTAATTAATTCTCTATAAAAAAAAGTAGTGATTTATAAAAAAATTTGTGCTGACTTGACCAAATTGTTATGAAAATATTCACTAACAATGTTTTCATTGACTTTTAATGAATTAAAATTTTTATTTGATAATTTATACACCAAATAATGTCTAGTACTATTTGATAGTACATTTAGTATTTCGAATAATTCAAATATTTTGTCAGGTGAATTAATATTTTATAATATAAATGAAGTAGACTCATTAATTAAAATGATATATTTGTATTAAAATCTATTAATAAATACGCAATTATGGAAACTGGCTATACATAAAGACGGACACAAAGAACAAATGTTCCAGTATATAATAATATAATTGTGATTGATTTTAAATTAAAAAAATGTGATTAATTAGTTAATAAGTATTTATGAAAATTAATCTGTAATATATAACTACATATTATAAGTATGATTATAGTTGATATTTATGAAAATTAGTTCATAATATATAATAGTATAATTTTGATTGACTTTAAATTAAAAGATTGATAAGTTAGTAAGTATATTACTACTTTAAAAAATATGTAATTTATGCATGTACCAAACAAAATAATTTTGTATTTCAAAAAATTGTTAAATAATCACGATAAGTAAATTAGGATGAGAATAATATGATTAATTTAATTTTAGTGGTAAATTCTGATTGGTTCTTATATAAATTTATGAAAATTAATCCGTAATATATAATAATGTAATTATGATTAATTGTAAATCAAAAGAGTGAAAAATTAATATAGCGAAATAGTTTAATATTATATATTTGTCTAAATTAAATTATTAATTTATTATAAATAATTTTCACATTAAAAAATATGTAAGATAGGGTTATGTTGAATCAAGTAACTACTATATTTAAATTAGAATTGTTAATTAACCATGGTTAGTATAATAGGATGAGGATGGTAAATAAGGAAAACTTTTAATATAATATGATTGCTATAAAATTTAGAAATGACCAATGATTGGTCCTAAAATAATTCAATTTTTTTTAGTGAATAATGAATATACTACTATTTTAAACTTTAGTTTGAAAGAAAAGGTAAAGACGATGACTCATTTGTCGGGTGATAAATAAATAAAAGTACAAAAAACTCGGAATGAATATAGCCTCTATAGATCCCCCCACACTTTTTAAATCAAGTAACCATTTCAAACAAACTTTACATACATAAAACTATACATACAAATCCTTGTCTCTATATTTTTCAACTTCAAGTCCCTCCTCTCTCCTCTCTCGTCTAAATCTCTAGATCTGTTTCAATGGCGAGTATGGAGAGTTTGATCGGACTAGTGAATCGAATACAACGAGCTTGTACTGCTCTCGGTGATTACGGCGGTGGTAATAATGCCTTCTCGTCGCTTTGGGATGCTCTTCCTTCTGTTGCCGTTGTCGGTGGTCAGGTTTGTGTCTATTTGTTTGTATATGTGTGTGTTGTGATTCGATTTGATTTGATCTAGAGCTTTTTCTGCGCTTTTAGCTGATTTTGTTAATGTATGTGTCTATTTGTATGTATATGTGTGTGTGTTGTGATTTGATCTGGAAGTTTTAGTGTGTTACTTGTTTATTTTTTGGAGCTGATGTTGTTAATGTATATGTATGTATAGTTATTATTGTGATTTAGTTAAAAAAATCTGTATACTGATGTGATATTACTGTTTCTTTTATGAATTTAAGAGAATTTTAATTGTGTATTTTGGGTTTGATGAGTTTGTTAGTTAGATGTTGATTTCGTAGATTTGAATTGCTGATTTCATTAGGTATATGTGTGTGTGTGTTTCGAGAGCTTGATTTGATCTGGAATATAAAGAGGTGTTTTTTTTTTCCAAATTTAAGAGAGTGTTGACTATATATTAGGTTTAACTAGTTACATGTTTGTAGATGTCGATTTTGTATCTTTAAGGAGTTGGTTTGGTTGGGTGGGTGTGTTTTTTTTTTTTTTTTTTGTGGTTTACAGTGCTTGATTTGATCTGGAGTAATTTCATGTTCCTTTTTTATTCATGTTAGTTGATGTTTATTAATTTTATGTCACTGTTGTATTAGATTTCGAATTGTTTGTTAGGCATTAGTAGGTGGTTGTTTTGTCGAGTTAGGGAGTTGATTTGTAGGTCTTGTGATTTATTACAGAGCTCGATTTGATCAGTGGCTTCTTCGTTGATTACAGTAAATTACCCTTTTTTCATCAATAGAATGCTAAGCATGTATATTGTTCAATTTGATTAATTTGTTGTTGGATATTAGTGAGTGTTAGTTTCGTAGATTTAGGGAGTACATTGTGAGTTTTTTACTAATTGAGCTTGATTTTATCTAGCATGTTACTTCATTTTAGCTGATAGATAAGATGCTACTGTTTTAGAATCGATCAAATTTTTTACTTATATAGTAGCAGGGGGTATATGTTGTAGATTTAGAAGTTTTGTACTTGAGAGATTCAATTTGATCTGTGACTTCTTGGATGATTTTAGTTGATATTGTTGATCAATGCAATGTTACAAATTTTTTTGTTTGAACAATGTGCGTTATGTTATTAGATTTGAAATTTTTCATTAGGTATTAGTAGGTGGTGATTTCGGAGATTTAGGGAATTGATTTGAAAGTTTTGTGATTTATAAGAGAGCTCAATTTGATATGGAGTCTTTATGTACCTTATAGATAGACAACCCAAAGTAAAAAGAAGTGTTTCTCATTCCAATATTCTTGATTTTGTTTTCATCTACTAAAGAAACAATCTGTTTCTAAGAAGTATTTGGTTTTTGCTGTATTAGTTGTGCTTCTATATATTCAATCTGATAAATGTCATCTTTCTTTTGACTTTGAGAGCAGAGTTCCGGGAAATCTTCGGTGTTGGAGAGCATAGTTGGGAGGGACTTTCTTCCTAGAGGATCTGGTTAGGATTCTTGTTTGAGTTGATTATTTTTGAAGCTCCATTAAATTACCATAAAGTTTACATCTGTATGGGGTTCTGCTTTATTTATTATTTTGATCACGTAATGGGTCGTCAATGCAGGGATTGTCACAAGGAGACCTTTAGTATTACAACTGCAGCAGACAGATAAAGGACAGCAGGAGTATGCAGAGTTCGGTCATATGCCTCGACGAAAGTTCACTGATTTTGGTATCTAAATCTGTACATAATTTTTATAAACCTTAATTGTCATAATTTCATGTTGAAGATATTCAGCTGTTGTCATTTGGCATATATACGGTTGAATATTAAAGAAGTTTTTTGATATTCAATGATTTGTAATTTGTAAATACTTTCAAGGAGGCCTTCAGTTCTTTTGCTATACTTATCAGCAGGTTTTTGACATCAAAGAATGAGAATATTGTTTTTTAATGCTAATTAAGAACAGAAGACCTGATTCTGCTTATTCTTGATCTTTTTTTTTTTAAAAAAAAAGTTCTTTTAGCTAGTCTACCCCCTTGGTCATCGAGTCAGGATATTATTTAATTGCAATTTTTACTCCATACTTGATCCTCCTATATATGTAGGCATTCTCTTCCTCCTAAATCTTATTGTGTGTAGAAGGTCAGAATAGGCTATAACCTCTATTGTTTACTGTTATCTAAGCTACAATGTATAGAAGTCAGATATTTGATAAAGAGGTTTTTTAGACAGTATTTTTGCAATCTGATCTTGAAGAAAACATGAATTTAATTTCTTAGATATACTTTAAAGTTTGTAGTAAACGGAGCATAGTTCTTTTGTATTTGAGACAATTTAGATGTCTTGTCTACAAACTGTTTAATGTGCACCTGATATTTATCAATATGTATTGTTAAAACTCTATTTTCCAACATTTATTTTCTGATGCAGCACAAGTTCGCAGGGAAATTGCAGAAGAAACTGATAGAATAACTGGAAGGACAAAAATGATTTCTCCTGTTCCAATCCATCTCAGCATTTTCTCTCCTAATGGTAAGTCATTCTATTCTTAATTATATTTTACTAGATTGAAGTAATTGAACTATGATGGTTGTTGACTTGAATATTTTTTTTTGTTGAATCCATACTAAATTTTACTAGCTTTATAGAAAGATTAAATAGTGAAGCTTTATTGTTTCGACTGTGTTCTTTTACAATATATATAGGCAAAGTATCGAATAGAGACCAATTCTTAAATAGAAACTAGAAACTAACACTAAGTAAATTATATTTCATTCATTCTAATGGCCCTGCTAGGGGCACCTTCACAAAATGTTTTTAAAATTCTTGGCTCCATTAAGCAAAAAAAAAAAAAACTGTTCACGATGACGTCACTGCCACGTCAGCAGTGAACAGTATTTTTTTTTTTTTTTTTTTTTGCTGAATGGAGCCTAAAATTTTAGACACTTTTTATATTGGGGTACCCCTAGTTTGGTCATTAGATTAGCTTGAAATGTTAGATTAGGGTTTAGTTTCTAGTTTCTATTTTAATTTGGTTTCTATTGGAGTAGGACTCTATATATATATATATATATATATGTGTGTGTGTGTGTGTGTGTGTGTGTATGTGTGTGTGTGTGTGTGTGTATATAGGTTCTTACAATATGGGGGAATGACAATGGTTCTGAATAACTAACAGATTTATTAGCTCCATGCTAAAAAGATTGTAAAAGTTGGAGGCATTCTGCTGGTGGATAATTGCTTTTGTTGCTATTTTTTCTTGGAATTACACCTACGTTTTATACATCTAATCTTATTACGATAGCATTGCACATACATTAATATTTCTGTTTCCTTATATTCACATGCAACATGCAAGTACTTCCCTAACATCATTTTTCTCTGTAATTGCAGTTGTAAACTTAACATTGATAGATTTGCCGGGTTTGACCAAAGTTGCTGTTGGTATGTTGGTGTGTGTTATTTCATGTTATTTTTACTTTTAATTTCATTACACTCAATCAAGACTTTTATCTGACCTATATCATATTGTTATTTTTAGAGGGACAATCTGAAACTATTGTTGAGGATATCGAAAACATGGTTCGAGCATATGTTGAGAAAGTAAGTAAATACTGCCTGCGTGGTTAAAATGTGAATCATGAAACTTAATATCATGTGATAGAAGTATTACCTAGGCCTCGTTTGTTTCGGTGTAACCCAACTATGTAACTTGAAGTACCTTGGAACTTAACTGGATTACCATGTTTGGTTGGTTGATTTTTAATTTTTACAATGGAACTTCTAGTTCCAAGGTATTTAAAGTTACACCAAAACATAGGAACCTAGTTACCTTGCTAACCCATGGTTTTTTTAAGTTACATAGTCATTACATTATAAATTGATTTAATTTACCAAAAATAAGTATGTAACTACTAGTTACATAGTGGTGAACCAAACATTTATATTTTATTTTCCTTGGATTTATAGAGTGTAACTTAGTTCCATGGAAGTTGAAAATACATATGTAACTACAAATTCGGTAAAACAAACGAGGCCCTAATTTTTATTTAAAGTCCAAAAGCCAAGTAAGCGCTCAACTCGCTTTAGGTCATTTAAGCAAGTTATGTATATGTTCATAGGTACAGCCAAATATAGGCTTTGTTTCAAGCTCAGTTTTACTTGGCTATTTTGTACATTTGTTGAGCTTGAGCTAGTAAGTAGTAAGCCAAAGCCTTCTCCAGTCCATCTCCCGCACTTTTCCTAGATGTGTGATTGAAGTGCTAAAAAGGACCATGCATTCTCGAAAATGTGCTATCATAGACCTTATTTCTTCCTCAGTTCTTTACTAGTTCTAGAAGCTCTGGCACACAATCAAGGGCCTAAATATATTGATTTTTACCATTTCTTTGAAATTTGTACATATGATCTTCGTTTATTTTTCTAGTGCATAATTGTCTATTGTTTAATGCATAATTGCTATTATATGGTGTGCGTAGCCTAACTGCATCATATTGGCAATATCTCCTGCCAACCAAGATATAGCAACATCAGACGCGATTAAGCTTGCCAAGGAAGTGGATCCATCAGGTACTCTAAGAATTTCTGTAGTATATTGGTTTAAGAATATTTCTGAAAAGAAATTATATCAGCCTACTTACGGGATTTTGTCACAACATGAGCAGGAGAACGAACATTTGGGGTTTTGACAAAGCTGGACTTGATGGATAAAGGAACTAACGCTATAGATGTACTCACTCTCTCTGTCTTCCTATACATATATTATAACTCATCAGAACTATCTTGGTTTGGTAGTTTCATTCTCTCCCCTCTCATCCCTCCCTCCCTCTCTATCTAAGATGCTGATTGTGGTTTCCTGCATTATTTTGCTTCTGAAAGGTTCTCGAGGGAAGAGCTTTGCGATTACAGCAACCATGGGTAGGAATTGTGAATCGCTCACAGGCTGATATCAATAGAAATACTGACATGATGTCTGCAAGGAGGAGAGAACAAGAATATTTTGCTACAAGTCCTGACTACGGTCACTTGGCTAGTAAAATGGGTTCGGAATATTTAGCAAAACTTCTCTCAAAGGTGTTTTACCCTTCTTTAATTATATGCTATCTTCTCTTAACTACTCTAGATTTATATCCTTACTATCGGTACTTTTCAGCACTTGGAGACCGTCATTAAAGCAAGAATTCCAAGTATTACTTCCTTGATTAACAAGAGTATTGATGAGCTTGAATCAGAGATGGATTACCTTGGTAGGCCTATTGGCATTGATGCTGGGGTAAGTGGTCTAGTTGTACTCATGGAAGTTTTTTTTTGTTATTATCTTAAAACTATCTGCCTTACTGCAAGTTATATTTGTAGGCTCAGTTGTACACTATCTTGGAGCTTTGCCGTGCTTTTGACAAAATTTTTAAGGAGCATCTTGATGGAGGGTATAGTGGTTTACCTTTTAGCCTAGAATCTGGTTCTTTGAATTTTTTTTCCTTCTTTTGTGTTAGATTTTCGAACATTTGTCCTTAATATATTAATCTGTTTCTAATTATCAGACGACCTGGAGGTGATCGAATATATGGAGTTTTTGACCACCAGCTTCCAGCTGCATTAAGGAAACTGCCTTTTGATCGACATCTTTCTTTACAGAATGTCCGCAAAATTGTTTCAGAGGCTGATGGTTACCAGCCACACTTGATTGCCCCTGAGCAAGGTTACCGACGCCTTATTGAAGGATCACTAAGTTATTTTAGAGGCCCTGCTGAAGCTTCTGTGGATGCGGTTAGTAAATATATTTTTTATTTGCACTGATTTTTTTCTGTAAATTATATATAAGAGAAACATGCTTACTGACTATGAAATCATTAATAGGTTCATTTTGTCTTGAAAGAACTCGTAAGGAAATCAGTTGGTGAAACTCAGGTGAGATTTAAGATGTTCAACCTACATTTTTTCCCTCTCTCATGGGATTTTGTGTTATTGGTTACTGGTATTAAAACACTTTCTTACGAAAATAGGAGTTAAAGCGGTTTCCAACTCTACAAACTGCAATAGCTAATGCTGCCACTGAAGCATTGGAAAAATTCCGAGATGAAAGCAAGAAGACAGTTACAAGATTGGTGGACATGGAGTCTTCTTACCTTACTGTAGATTTCTTTCGCAAACTTCCCCAGGAAATAGGAAACCCACCTGCCATGAGAATGGATAAAGGGGGAAACCCAGCTGCCACAAAAGCGGATAAAGGGGATAAAGGGGGGAGCCCGGCCCCTGCTTCCATAAATGTGGACCGCTCTGCAGAGGGTCACTTCAGGCGGATAGGGTCAAATGTATCATCGTATGTGGGTATGGTGTCTGACACTCTTAGGAGTACAATTCCCAAGGCTGTGGTTTATTGTCAAGTAAGGCAAGCCAAACAGTGTTTGCTCAATTACTTCTATATGCAAATAGGAAAACAAGAGGTACCTCTCTTTAACTCATTAATTTGCATGAGTCGACTGTAAATTGCATACGTTTCATATAGGGCATTGAGCTATCTTAACAACTTAATATTTGGCAATTTCTTTTTTAGTGTTCACGATGAAAAACAATTGCAGAATGTCTGTTAAACTGTTCAGTATGTTTGCGTCCCATCGTATCATATGTTCCACATGATTTATTGGAGCATTTAGATTTCTTCATGCTGTTTTGGTTCAATAATGAAATATTTTATGGCTATACTTGTCTCAGGGAAAGCAACTTGGAGCATTGTTAGATGAAGATCCAGCACTAATGGAGAAAAGACTACAATGTGCAAAGAGGCTTGAACTGTACAAGTCAGCCCGGGACGAGATTGATTCTGTAGCATGGGTTCGGTGAAATTGATGGTGACAGAAATTCTATGGATGACAGTTCAGATTATTCACGATTCTCGCTGCTTATTAGATTATTTAGCAGCTGATATATTCTTTATTCACAGTTATTGCGACATGTACCATGAGCACTACATTTTGTTGTGTATTACGTACATGCCTCTTTATACGGATGTTTTATACATCTTCAAATTTTCTGTCTACAGACTCAATCTAAAAGAAGTTAATATGTGCTTTTAAATCTTTCTGCATCCTTGACGGTTTTAGCCGGATACTGTTTTATCTACTTTGGAACTAAATTATTATATATAACTTTCATCTGGCCTTTGATTGTGAACTCAATTGCTTTTTTGTTCATGTCCTGTTAAGATGCAAATATAACAGAGGTAACTGACAGTGATAACCTGCTCTGAAATTTGTTTGTAAATTTGCAAGGATCAGATAACTTGTGTTAAAACTATGCATAAAGAGAGTCGTATACTGGGTTGAGGCTTGACTGCAAGTAAACCATGAATCCAAGAACAACACAGAACCAGCCTCTATGATTGATAAATACCACATATGAAAGATCGACGGTAGCAGCTAAATTGTTGTTGTGTTGGTTTAATTTAGATCACTTACTGTAAAATTTATTGTTATTGTGTTGGTTGTTTAGCTAAATTGTTATTTAGATCACTTAAATTTTTTGAGCTTTTTGAAGAGCACAAATAAATGTAATTCATAATTCGATGCCACGCATAAAAAAGTTGTTCAGAGTGCAAAATGAATTAAAGCAACTGCTCTATGAATTGAAAACAAAAGGTTTCTTGCAGTCTTGAGTGAAATTTTCATGGAGACTATATAAGCACCAATATCAAGCAAGGTGGAATTTTCACGGACAACTTGGGGGCAGTTTGGATCATGCGATTTTAACCCAGTTGATGAAAAAAGGAAAGTGGTTCTAATGCAAGATTCAAAGTGTACTTTTATGAATTAGAGATTGGCGTATATGTTCCAAGGAGTACTGGTTCACTGGCTGGTAATTTTGGAGGATATGTACCAGTTGATATGTAGATAACCAGCCGAAGAATTCTAATTGCTCTTCCGAGTAGGCTATGAAATAATATTACAGCAGTATATAACAAATCTATAAGAATTTAACTAAATAAATTGTCTTGAGTTGAACGTTTAAACACCATGTAATGATAAAGTGACCACTGAATGAAAATCCGCAATAAATTAAATTTGAGTATCACCTTCTATTGTGCCTTAGTCTCCATCTCTTCCAAGCTATTCCACAATTTCTCATCATTGTAGTCCTTAATAACATAAGTTGCTCCGGCTTCCATTAGTAACTTTTCAGGGTTTCTTGTAGCAACACCTACAACTGCCATTCCAGCTGCAACCCCAGCTTTTGTTCCAGAGACGGAATCCTGAGTAAATACGAAATTACTGAGTAGGACAATTACTAGTTACTACCAAATCAGCAAATAAGTCCAGTAATTTGGTTTATACCTCGAATACAATTGTGTTCTTAGGAGAGGCATTGACGGCATCTAGACCCTTTAGATAGGGGTCTGGGTAAGGTTTCGGACGTTCACAGTTGTCAGCGAGGACTACTGTCTCAAACAAGTCTGATAGCCCCAGCATTGCAATCATCATCTCAGCATTTGGTTTTGGAGCATTAGTAACTGCAGCTCGTTTTAAGCCCCGATCTTGAATCCATTTGCGCAACTTGTCTAATCCATTTAGAGGCTGTGTCCGCCAATCTGTTCAAATCATAAACAAACTGACATGACTGTGTCGCCAATTGTTACATACACTATGAACAGTGTGCTTGTCAAGAATGTTTCAGTACTAGCTTGGAAAACAAAGTAATAGTTGTTTGGCATGACATACCTTCGAAACAATGCTTCCTTTTCATCCATAAACTGCGTAGCTTTTCCAAATTCTCAATCAGGTAACAGCACACCACAAAGCTCATCATTAAATTTTCCACTGAGATGCTCCACAAAGAATTCTTCACTTATGGGTACTCATGTGTTATCTTTTCTGTCTTCTGCAGATAGTGCAATAGAATAATGTTGGCATGATATGATCACATGAAAAATAGAAAAGAAACCTCTTGAAGCATTGTTACCTAGTGGATAGGATCCGAGTCACAAAGTGTTCCATCAATATCAAATAGTAATGCTTGCAGAGGAGCATGAGTTAACTGCAAAGGCGTGCCTGTATTGAGATTTTAAACTTGTTAGCAACCAGGATAGAGCTATGTGAACACTGAATACACCATTCTCCACAGTATAAGCGCTTAGCTTGCAAAGTGGTAAAAATTACAAAAATGATGAACTCACTAAACAAATAGGCCAAGAACTAAGAAGACAAATAAACAAATTTCTCGAAAAGGACGAAGAATAAAATAACATCATTTGGGTACTAATTTTACCTCTGCAAGGGGACTGATCTGGTGGAAACAGAGCATTTAGGAGAGAAGAAGGCACAGACATTCTTTCTGCAGATGGGTGTTTTTGACAAGTTGGTACAAAGTGAGTGAGAATATATGAGTGATGCCAGAATCTCTACAAATGTTAATATTGGCAGACAGAGAAATAAAATTTGTTGGCTACTGTTGTTTTCATGTACCCTGCTTTTATTTATTGACAGGCTGACAGCCAACAAATACCAAACTTTTTATTCAATTAAAATAATTATCTAATATTTTTCTTGACAAAAAAAATAATATCTACTATTTTCCGTCAAAAAAAAAATATTACGTTTTTTTTTTTTTGGTCAGGAGTATGCACGTTTAATTCTTTTAACATTTTCGGCACCTTTTCATTTTGCTAATTCGCGAAACACTTTTTAGTAACATTGCACTTTGATGTGTAACTTCAGTATTTTTATTTGAATATTCATTACTATGGAAATAATAATTTACCTGTGTATATTCTGGAAAATTTTATCATTGTTTTTTGTTATATAATACGAGAAAATGACCAAATTATCTCATTTTCACTATCCTATCGTCCAAAATACCGTTTTGCGGAACTGTTGGCCCAGAATACCCACGCAACACGCTATTGTGTGTACCGTGTCCCAAAGGTACTGTTCATCGTCACACCCGCTGCCATCTCACTCATCTCTCTACCATCTCTCCTAATCTCCCGAACTCTCTCCGTCTCTCTCGCCTTCGTCCGGCCACCTCCACCTATTCTAAATCAAACCAAACCAAACGTACCCAGTTATAATACCACTCAAAGTGATGTCTGGGGAGGGTAGATGTACGCAGACCATGCCCCTATACAATAGGGAGGCTGTTTCCGAGAGGACCCCGGCCTAGTATAGAATTACAAATACAGAATGGAAATCTAATACAAACTAGAAAACTCACGCACACGCAGGAGTCGATCTATTCTAAATATAGCAAAACCACCAGTAGATCTTGTTCTTCATTTTACCCGACTGATGTTATGGAATATGGCCCCGCAGGGGCTTTGTAAGAACATCGCCGGAAAAACGAAGGGATGTGAGAGGTTCGATTTGGGGATTTACAATCCGACAAAACAAATAGTAAAACGTGGGTATGGATGTGTAGATCGTCGAAAGACGATTCGATTGATATATAATTCGTTAATGGAAAGTACCTGTACGCTGTGAGCGGATATTTGGTTGTGTTTTCGCCATTAGAATCGCCATCGGAGTCGCCTGGTCGATGGGAGACGAAGATGGATACGCAACTGGAAAATGCGTATCCTGAAATGCGCATTTGACAGTTGCGTATCTTAAGCTATTGTAGCATCCACCCAACAACGTGATGATGACGTCAGATGACATCATCACGCTTGACCCAGTTGCGTGTCTCCGTGATACGATGTACGTACATGCGTATCTGTGGCTTTTACTCCTACACCAGTCATGTGTCTCAAGACACTCCTTCACAAGTAGCGTGTCTTCGAGACACTCCTTCACCAGTGATACGTCCCGTGGATATTTAGGGTCGCCCGAGTTGACGGTAAATATTTTGGTAATGGAGAGTGAAAAAAGAGGCCATCACCCATATAATACCCACATTTTTCAAATATTTTGTAATTTGAATTGCAAATACAAAATGCAAAAGTCAATGTTTGTTGCAACTACCATTTTTATTCTTTCAAAAATTTTAAAAAGTAAACCATAAAAAACATTCCAATATAACTTGATCGGTTCTTAGTTGGTGAAAAATTGAAAATGGAGATGCTATAATGCCTCACAAGTCACAACACCTTAAAATTTTTAAAAATAACCTTTTTAACTATATGATCAAAACTTTTTAAAATTCATATAAAAAATTTAAGAAGCAAATATCTGAAAATAGAGGAAGAACTATTTATGTTTAAAAAAAGGCTTAATAACCTTTTGGCCCTTCAAGTTTGCGCAGTTATACCCATAAAGCCCTAAGGTTTAAAGTCGTTCCTTTTCGCCCCTCCAACTTCAAAAATGTACCTTTTAGCCATAAACAGTCGTCTTTGATCTTTAAAAGGCGACGGTTTTGTGTCAAAAAGGCAACGGTAAAGTGGCTAAAAGGTATATTTCTGAAGTTGGAGGGGCAAAAAGGAACGACTTTAAACCTTAGGGCTTTATGGGTATAATTGCGCATACTTGAAGGACCAAAAGGTCATTAAACCTTAAAAAAATAAGATATTTTGAATAAAGTATCATAACATATCATCGAATAAGATCCTAATCAACATAATGTTACAAAGTTATCGTCAAGATAATGTTACAAGAGTTTCATTATTTTTATGAATCCATTTATTTGAACCCAACATTGTTATTAATTCTCGTAATGAATTTATTTCTATAATAATTTGTAAATATAATACGAGCATAGATTTAACGTATTTGGGTTGATTGAAATTTAATGTCAAATCCACTCTTTAGACCAAAATCTATCTATCTATACTATTATATTAAAGCCGAAACATTAAAAGTTTGGTTGGTTGGTTGGTACCTATTGAATTTACTTATTTACCCTTACTTAATTACATATAAAATCCATCCTATTAACTAATTAATTTCCTTTTTCAAATTAAATATATTACCTTTTCTATTTTTCACTAACTAATTAATTTTCCTTTTAAAGTTAAACACAATATCTTTTATATTGTATCTAACTAAAATTTCTCCTTTCTTATAAACACTACGAGCAATTTTGTTTAATAAAATAACATAATTATATTATAATTACTATTACCTAATCAATTACCTTTTTCAGCCAAAACATGCACTATGAGCAATTTAATTTAGTCAAATAACATAAATTAAATTATAATTACTGTAAACTAATCAATTACATTTTTCACCTAAAACATTTTCTAACTAAAATCCCTTTTTTTATAAAAATATCACGGACAACATTAATTTTTCCTTTTCTTAAAACATTACGAGCAATTTTATTTAGTAAAATAACATAACTGAAATTATAATTACTATATACTAATCATTTACCTTTTTTTTTTTTTACCTAAAACATGTTTCCTTTTTAATATTCACTAACTAAGACCTCTCTTTTTCCAGTAAATCACAACATTATATTTAATAAAATTAAATAATATCAAATAAATAATAATAATACTATAATATAATTAATGGTAATTAGTAGAGATAATACCTTTTATAAACAACTAAAAACATCAATCGTATCATATCTTTCCATCATTAATATTTTCTTTCCAATTAAAACACGCTATAATTAATGAAAATTAGTCAATTAAGATAATAAAATTAATGGTAATTAGTCGATTGCCTTTTTTCACATTAATATAATAAAATTAATGGCACCATCTTGCTTTTCAAGGTCATTAGAGTTTTTATGAACATTCTTAGAGATACGTTTCTGTGTATAGCGTGTTGGGTGGGTAACTGGGGCCAAAAACTCGCCAATCAGCATATTGGGCCAAGAGTTAGAAATATATAGGTAATTTGGTCATTTTCTCAAGTAGTAATTATAATACAAACGTAATCTTTACGATTTATCCTTACTATAAAATCCATCCTACTAATTAATCAATTTATATCTTTTATATTTTATTTAACAAAATTTCTCCCTTACTAATCAATTTTCTTTTTCAGGTTAAATATTTTACCTTTTCAAATTTTCAATAACTAAATAATTTCCTTTATTTATGTCTTTCATATTTTATCTAACTAAAATTTCTCATTTACTAATTAATTTCCTTTTTCAGGAAGATATTATCTTTTATATTTTTCACTAACTAAGTAATTTTCTTTTCATGTAAAATATATAAAAGCGTTGAAAAGTTTGGTCAGATGGAAAGAATGTTAGAAACAATTTTTTTATTTGGATGGAAGGTGAATATAACCTTTTTTTAAACCAATTTATAGTTTAGTAAATACAACATTTTAGTACCCAATTATTTGATTTACTGACAAGACGATAAGATATCAAGTTTAAATTTATACTACCTATCTATCTATACTATTATATTAAAGCCGAAACATTGAAAGTTTTGGTTTTCGGTTTGGTTATCCAATTTATTAAAATAAAAGTTTTAGTTTTAGGTTTGGTTATCCTATTTATTAAAATAAATAATAACATAATATAATTAATGGTAATTAACTGATTGCCTTTTTACATTTACTTTTAGTTGAATATATTGCCTTTTATAAATATCTAAAAAAAATCGTATCATATTTTTCAATCACTAATATTTTCTTTCTAATTAAAACATGTTACTATTTTTATTTAAAACTAATCTTATAATCATTAATATATACCCGAATATATTAAAGCCAAAACATTGAAAGTTTTGGTTTTCGGTTTGGTTATCCAATTTATTAAAATAAAAGTTTTGGTTTTCGGTTTGGTTATCCTATTTATTAAAATAAATAATAACATAATATAATTAATGGTAATTAACCGATTGCCTTTTTTACTTTTACTTTTAGTTGAATATATTGTCTTTTATAAATATCTAAAAAATAAATCATATCATATCTTTCAATCATTAATATTTTCTTTCTAATTAAAACATGTTACCATTTTTATTTAAAACTAATCTTATAATCATTAATATATACTCGAAAATATCACACCATATTTTTTAATTATTAATAAAATATATTAAAAATCCGTATACATTGTTTATAATAGGGAAACATTAGTATAATCCGTAAACATGAGTATATTAAATTATATTAAATTAAAATTAAAAAAATATTAAAAATAATGATCATATAAAGACATAATTGTAATATTAAATAAAGTTTATAACATAATAAAAGAAACCCGTGCATCGCACCGGCATTGAAAGTTTTTCAATTCGATTTCAGCACGGTCATCCTAATTATTAAAATAAATAGTAAAATAATATAATTAGTGATAATTATCCGATTGTCTTTTTTAAATTAAAAGAGGTTTATTTTTAATTGATTGATGATATTACCTTTTATAAACACCTAAAATATCGTATCTTACAATCAATAATATTTTTTTCTAAATAAAACATGTTAACTTTTATTTCAAAATATGATCTTACAATAATTAATATATAACCAAAAATATAACACTATATCGTCTAATCACTAACAAAATATACTAGAAATCTATATACAACGAATAATGACTGTTAGATTTTTAGTAAAAAAATCAGAATCGTTAGATCTAATGATTAGATATATTATATGTTTAAATTAATTGGTTCGAATTCTATCAACGATATATTTTTTTAAAATTTTTATAATATAAGTTTTAAACCACATAATTTTGCAATCATTAATGTATAACCACATAATTACTTATTTACCCTTACTCAATTACAGATCTACTAACTAATCAATTTCCTTTTTCAGGTTATACATATTATCTTTTCTATTTTTCAAGAACTAAATCATTTCCTTTTTCAGGTAAAATACAATATCTTTTATATTTTATCTAACTAAAAATTCTCCTTTATTAATCAATTTTCTTTTTCAGGTTAAACATATTACTTTTTATATTTTCAATAACTAAACAATTTCCCTTTTCAGGTAAAATAGAATATCTTTTACATTTTATCTAACTAAAATTTCTCCTTTTTAAAAACACTAGGAGCAATTTTGTTTAACTATACTATTATATAAAAACTAAAACATTAAAAGTTTGGTCGGTCGGTTGGTCGGTACGGTACCTGTTGATTTTACTTATTTACCCTTACTCAATTACAGATCTACTAACTAATCAATTTCCTTTTTCAGGTTACACATATTATCTTTTCTATTTTTCAAGAACTAAATAATTTCCTTTTTCATGTAAAATACAATATCTTTTATATTTTATCTAACTAAAATTTCTCCTTTATTAATCAATTTTCTTTTTCAGGTTAAACATATTACCTTTTATATTTTCAATAACTAGACAATTTCCTTTTTCAGGTAAAATTGAATATCTTTTACATTTTATCTAATTAAAATTTCTCCTTTTTAAAAACACTAGGAGCAATTTTGTTTAATAAAATAACATAACTATATTATAATTACTATTAACTAATCAATTTACCTTTTTTCAGTCAAAACACGTTATCTTTTCTCTTTTTCTCTAACTAAAATCTTTCTTTTTCCAATTATATCATGGACGGTTTCCTTTTTCGGCCAAAACACGTTACCTTTTTTCTTTTCTCTTACTAAAACCTCCTTTTTTCCAATTATATCACGGGCGTTTCTATTTAATAAAAATAAAATAATAATATTATAATACTAATAATTAACCGATTACCTTTTCAGCTAAAATATATCATTTTTTCTATTTTTTCTAATTAAATGCCCTTTTTTTTAATTGCTCATTTTCTAAAAACTATGAACAATTTTATTTAGTAAAATAACATAATTAAATTATAATTACTATAAACTAATCAATTATCTTTTTCACATAAATCATGTCATCTTCACGTTACCTTTCTATTTTCTCTAACTAAAATCTTTATTTTTTCAATTACATCACGGGCGGTTCTATTTAATAAAATAAAATAATATTATAATACGGGTTTCATTTGCTTGAGGATGACCTCAGGGTTCTAACTGAGGTTAAAACAATTTTAATACAAATTTAAGGGTATTGATGTAAAATCACTGAAAAAGTTTATATTTACAAAAATGCCCCTGCGGGCCCCTTACTTTATAAGTACAGATCTATAATATTATTAATTAACCGATTACCTTTTTCAGCTAAAACGTATCATCTTTTCCATATTTTCTAACTAAAATCCCTCTTTTAATAGAAATATCACGAACAATATTAATTTCTCCTTTTCTAAAATATTAAGAGCAATTGTATTTAGTAAAATAACGTAATTAAATTATAATTACTATAAACTAATCAATTACCTTTTTCACTTAGAACATATTATTTTTTTTAATTTTTCTTAAACTAAATTCTATATTTTTCTAATCATATCAAGGACATTCTATTTAATAAAATGAGGTAATAATTTTATAATTACTAATAATTAATCGATTACTCTTTTTAACTAAACCTATCATCTTTTCTATATTTTCTAACTAAAATCCCTACTTTTCTAGAAATACCACGGATAACATTTATATAAATATTATCAAATCATCTCATATAAAAATGTAAGCCTCCAAAATTCATGTTTTAAAAAAAATAATTTAAATTAATGAATTTTTTTATTTAATATTAAAAAAAACCGTGCATAGTACAGGTTTTAGGCTAGTTTATTTTAAATTATAGACGTTCAATTGTTAATCCATATTTATACTATTATATAAAAGTCGAAACATTAAAAGTTTGGTTCAACGGTACCTATTGAATTTACCTAATTACCCTTACTCAATTACAGATCTATTAACTAATCAATTTCCTTTTTCAGGTTACGCATATTATCTTTTCTATTTTCAAGAACTAAATAATTTACTTTTCCAAGTAAAATACAATATCTTTTATATTTTATCTAACTAAAATTTCTCATTTATTAATCAATTTCCTTTTTCAGTTTAAACATATAACCTTTTCTATTTTTCAATAACTAAATAATTTCATTTTTCATATAAAATAGAATATCTTTTACATTTTATCTAACTAAAATTTCTCTTTTTTAAAAATTCTACGAGCAATTTTGTTTTAAAAAAATAACATAATTATATATAATCGCTATTAACTAATCAATTACCTTTTTCAGTCAAAACACGTTACCTTTTCTATTTTCTCTAACTAAAATCTCTCTTTTTCCAATTATATCATAGACGGTTACCTTTTTTCAACAAAACACGTTACCTTTTTTCTTTCTTCTTACTAAAACCTCCATTTTTCTAATTATATTACAGGCGTTTCTATTTAATACAAATAAAATAATAATATTATAATACTAATAATTAACCGATTACATTTTCAGCTAAAATATATCATCTTTTCCATTTTTTCTAATTACAATCCCTTTTTTTTCTAGAAATGTAACGGGTAGCGTTAATTTCTCATTTTCTAAAAACTATGAACAATTTTATTTCGTAAAATAACATAATTAAATTATAATTACTATAAACTAATCAATTACTTTTTCCACATAAATCATGCACTTTACCTTTCTATTTTCTCTAACTAATTTTTTTTAATTATATCACGGACGGTTCTATTTAGTAAAATAAATTAATAATATTATAATATTTTTAATTAACCAATTACCTTTTTCAGCTAAAATACATCATCTTTTCTATATTTTCTAACTAAAATCGACAATATTATTTTCTCATTTTCTAAAAACATTACGAGCAATTGTATTTAGTAAAATAACGTAATTCAATTATAATTACTATAAATTAATCAATTACCTTTTTCACCTAGAACATGTAATCTTTTTAATTTTCACTAACTAAATTCTCTATTTTTCTAATCATACCACGAACATTCTATTTAATAAAATGAAGTAATAATTTTATAATTACTAATAATTAATTGATTATTCTTTTTAACTAAAGCCTATCAAATCATCTCATATAAAAAAAGTAAGCCTCCAAAATTCATGTTGAAAAAAAATTAATTTTAATTAATGAAATTTTTTATATAATATAAAAAAATCCATGCATCGCACGGGTTTTAGGCTGGTATTATATAAATCATTACTGATACGATTATTAGGGATCATATACCATGCTAAAATATACTCCCTCTGTCCCACTTGGTTCTTTACCTTGGGGGACGTAATTCTGGCACGGATTTTAAGGTGGAATTTGCGGATAGTTTCATAATTTATTTTTTAAATTTTCTTTTTTTGTATAAAAATAGAATTGTTCTATTTTTATACAAAAAAAGAAAATTTAAAAAATAAGTTATGGAACTATACTTTTTAGGAGCCTTAAAATGCGTGTCGAGTAATGAAAAAGAAATGTAAAGAAATAGGAGGGATAGAGAGAGTAAAATATATTGATCATAGATCGACCAATTTTTTTTAAAGAGGAGATATTAATTTAAATTTAAAAATATAATAAAAATTAAGTGTACAAAATATCTCTACTCAAAGGAAAAAAAAGTATTAGATGTATGAATATTGACACATGGCAAGTCCTAAACCGTGTGATTCATTCCTTCATTAACCTGTAAGAAATGGCGTTGAAACTACGGAAAGCTTCCCTCTAAATACTCTTCACCGACGAAAAACCCATCAATATTATACACTAATCTATACATACAAATATACACACACGCCGTTTTTCCAAACCAACTCACTAGTCCCAAACTCTCCTATATATACACACAATATACATACAAACACATATAAACAAGACACCCCCCGAGTTCCTCGTACTTGTTTCTATATTACCCAGATCTCGTTTTTCTCTATCTTTCCTCTATAAATTGTAAGAATCTTTTTTCTTATTTACCCATTTTTTGTAATTGAATTTATGTTCTTTTTTGATTTTAAATTGTTAATTTTGTTGGGTATGTTTTAAAGATCATTTCTCGAGGTTAAAGATCAATGCTTTATGATTTTGTGATCTAATTGTTATATTTGATTGATTTGTGTATGTGTACATTGGATCTGTTATGTTTATATTGAAATGTGTGTGTAATCAAGGTGGTAACTTTTTATTTTTGAAATGATTTGTGTGATCTTGATTTTATATTTTATAAATAATATGTGGATGTTTTCTATGTATATTACATTGGATCTAGTTGGTTATATGTTTGCATTGAAATTCAAATTCTGAGATATATGTTCAATGATATTGGAGAGAATTAAATTGTTTTTTTTTTGATGTGGGTGTATGTGTTTTGTATTAGCTAAGCATATTTGGGGCACCTTTAGTGTTCTTTAAATTGAAGGGTTAAGTGGAAATGGTGAATTATGTTGGAAAAATGATGTTTTGATTTGTGATCTAATTACGTGTTTGTTGTGAGGGCTAGATCTTGGATTTGAAGGAAGTTTTGTTTGTTTAGTATGATCCTCGGACATTGCTAAATTTTTAATGTATGTGACGAATACATTTGTTATGTTGAATTGTGCATTTACGTGTTTGTAAGTGATTGGTTAATCTTTTGGCACTTGTGTGAATTATAATGGATAAGAGAACAAATGAAGAAATAGACTTCAATTTATCGGCATTGTTGTGTTTATTAACAAGTTTTGTGGGTTATTTGCAGATTTACTTGAAAGGCATAATTTTTCTTGATCATGGGGTCGGTTGTTGATTCCTCAAACAAGGTAATAGTCTGGTGGCAATTAGTTGTTATTGTTCTAGTATTTCAAAACTGTATTCCGGGAGAATTGGGGCATTCCAGATCTGGGATACCTGATCCTATTGATAGAGTATTTCTTTGAAAAATGAATGACTTCATCTATATTCCTATTGATTTGAAAACCAGTAAATTTTAAAGTGCAAGTGAAGTCTTTTTGATAATAAGGAAGAAAAGATTTTAACTTTATTTTTTATTATTTCTTAAGAAAATAGATATTTTCCAAATTTGAGAAACTTGCATTACTTACCAAAATCATTCCTTTTTATTTGGGGTGCAAAAGTGTTCTACAGATAATACATTTAAGTTTGAGATACAGAGTTATATGAGAAGTAGAATATAAGAATGTACTATTCTCATCCAAATAATTCAAAATAAGTTATCTAGGCTGTGATAATAATTCTTAATGCATGCCAAGCTCCTAAATACTATATCTCAGGTATAGAAGATTCATTTATGACCTTCTACCGGTTACCTAATGATATACGCTATGCTTCAGTCTGATACAGTTGCACTTTTGCTGATTGCAGGATGCCAATGGAAGTGCACTTGCTAATAAGAAGGTCACTGTTGTTTTTGTTTTAGGTGAGTTACTTGAATTAATTTCTGTCATATATTTTTGCACAATGTGGATTGTATGGTACTTTCAGAAATAGCATTTGGTTTGCTACTTCCATAATTTGGAGATCTAGTATTTATGTGAATTTCTTCTCTTTCTAGTAGCTTAACTCTTTCACCTGGGAAAATGTTTATATTTCTTATCTCTTTCTAGTAGCTTAACTCTTTCGACTGGGAAAATGTTTAAATTTCTTAAACGTTTTAGTATTACTAACATTCTTAGTAACCTGATTGCATTTCGTGTATTTACTTTGTTGGGAGGCGGAGAATCTATTTGCCATTTTTTTATTGTTCTGAAAATCTTGGAAGCAAACTGTCTACTGATATTGTGCACTGCTTCCTTTTTATTTTGACACTGTTCTAAATTCTATGTATTTTATCATATTGAATTGAAGTACATGTAATTTGCTTCCAGACAAAGTTGCTGTACCCCAAGTCCCTAACTAGTAACTGCTTTGAGCCCATGGAGAAAGTGCTTCTACTTTATAGAAAGCACCGGATATTAGCTTCGACATAAAACTCGTTTGTTTTAAAGTAGGGTTAAGCTTAAATTTCTTAGTCTGCGAATATTATCGTCTTGTAGAATTGGTTGTAATTATTAGCTCAAAACGATAACATGTGCTTGTGCTTTAAGTTGCCCGTACTCAGCTGAATGTGTCAACATGGGTACGTGTCCAAGTGACACTCAACATAATTTAATAAATAGTTCAGATAACGTAGCATTATTTTAAATAAGATTGACTAGAGTTCGATCTTTATGTATTCGTTATGATTGCTTTTCAATTTCTCTGATTTCGAAATAATCATGTGTAGCATTACAGTGTGCTTAGTTCAAGATAAGCCATTTGTAGCTTTGACCGTTGTTTGAACTCCATTTTATACTTTGGTTGCTTGTTAATTTTTTCTGGATTCTGCAGTCATTCTTAAAATCGTACTCCCTCCGTCCCATTGAATACTTAACGTTTGCGGACCAGTTTGCGACACGGATTTTAAGGTGCATTTTAAGTATAGTTCTATAACTTATTTTTGATATTTTATTTTTATGTATAAAAATAGAACAATCCTATTTTAATACAAAAAAAGAAAATATCAAAAAGAAGTTATAGAACTATCCTTAAAATGCACCTTAAAATGCACCTTAGATACACAATTTTTTATGTTAAGAAATGGGTGGGACGGAGGGAGTAGTTTTTTTTTGTTTTCTCCTCTATGATGAGTAACGGTATTGTTAATGTATTTTTAATTCAATTGAGCAGGTGGCCCAGGCAGTGGTAAGGGTACTCAATGTGCAAATATTGTAGAGCACTTTGGATACACTCATCTTAGTGCCGGTGATCTTCTTAGAGCGGAAATGAAGTCTGGTTCAGAGAATGGGTAATTTTTATTCTCCATTTTACTGCATAATATTTGCCTGCATTACTCTTGAACAGATAAGACATGATACAGATACAAAGTTAAGTTTTACAGCTCCGTTGGTGTGTTTTTGTGGAATATTAATGGATTAGTGGTTCTTGTTCCCTTTTCAATCTTGTTCCCATTTCAGTTTTGGGTTTTGGGTGTTTCTTAGAAACATATTGGATAAGTGTTAAAAGTCTAAAATTCTATGTATAAGTCGTAAGGTATCATTTTGAGGAACTTTGATTTTTTTTTTTTTTTTTTTTTTTTTGTGATAACAGGAAGACTTCTTTTATGTTGTAACTTGATTATATTCATATGATGTTCCTAAATTCCCTGTTATCTTGATACCAGAGACATGATTCAGAACATGATTAAGGAGGGAAAGATTGTTCCATCAGAGGTGACAATTAAGCTCCTAGAACGAGCAATGCTGGACAATGGTAATGACAAATTTCTGATTGATGGATTTCCTCGCAATGAGGAAAATCGAGCAGCCTTTGAAGCTGTTGTAAGTTTTCTATGCATCCATGGCTATGTTTTCTTTCTTTTTTTTCTCTAAGAATTTTTTTGCTTTTTTTCCTTTTTATATCATCTTTAAGTTTTAAGATACAGAGTATTGATCCCAAAAATTTCTGAATGATACAGACTGGAATTGAACCACAATTCATCCTCTTTTTTGATTGTTCCGAAGAAGAGATGCAAAAGCGCCTTTTGAGCCGAAACCAGGTTACATAACGAGTTACATATGCATAAGATTATATTAATCTGAGACCATATGTAGAGTCAATTTAGATTATAATTCATTGCATGGAATCTACAGAAATTTTCAAAGGAAAGAATTAAAGTGAAGCCAACTGTTTAAATAGTAAAAATCTTTGAGAAATAAATTATAGTTCTGTTTGCTATATGTGTATATATATATCCTGATAATATTCCACAATTATAATTAAATAGTAAAACCCTATATGACTTGCTATCATAACTAAAAGCGTAGGGTATTCCTGATAAGCTAGTAGCATGTTGACCAACATAATACATGATGTTAACCGGCATAATAAAGTGAATTATTTAGAGATATTTGAATCATCTATTTGCAAATTAATCTTCATCTTATGCTTATATTGAACTACTTTCCCTGTGCCATCTTCTTATTAGTAGTTCTTATTGCATGAAATTTGTAGATTAGAGCTTCTTACAGTAATCCATGACTTCATTTCTCATGGTGGCATTAACTTGTTTTCCACTACAACTTCCTAATTTTGATTATTTATTTAAAATTTGAAGGGAAGAGATGATGACAATATTGAAACTATAAAAAAGCGGTTCAAGGTGTACATGGAATCTAGTCTTCCGGTGATCGAGTATTACAATGCCAAGGGAAAAGTTCGGAAGGTATGTTTTACTATTATTTCTCTGTGGAAATATTACGGCTCTTCCATTGCAGCCATTGATTTTTGATTTGCTCACAGATTGATGCTACAAGGCCTGTTGAAGAAGTTTTTGAAGCAGTCAAAGTTTGTTTCACTTGAGTAGTATCAAGATAAACTAAATGTGAAGAGACATGTGAATTGGTTAAAAGTCATTAAAGATGTATGTGCTTCTGCTGTAGTTGATATCTTGTATTGTTATATTTTTTCTTTGCTGTTATATCTTATATACTTATATTATACCTCAAGAACAATCTATTTGATTTAGTTACTTATACATGGAGGTTACTTTGCCTCTTCTATGTAACACAATCTATTTGATTTAGTTACTTATACATGGAGGTTACTTTGCCTCTTCTATGTATGTTCCATATTGAATTTTGGTAATACAACAATATGTTTTGTTGAGTTCTCTCATGCACTCAAGTACAGCATAATGTATATGTTAAGCAAGGTCAATGGTGTGCTATATCTTGTGCTATAGCTATATTATAGCACAAATTACAAAATATTGAAATCCAATGGTGTTCTATAGTTTGTGCTAAAATAGCACAATGCTATAATTTGTGCTATATATAGCACAAACTATAGCATTGTGCTATATTTTGAAACACCCCAAAAAGGTAAAAAGTGAGTGGGGAATATAAAAAGGAGGGAAATCATTTCTACATTTGCTTTGCTTCATGACCTTTTTAGCACAAACACCCCAAAAAGGTTAAATATGAAACAAGATATAACACAAACCATTGGAGACATGTTATTTTAGCACAAAAAACCACTTTTTAGTGCTACATTATAGCAATAGCTCTATCTATTTTAGCACAACCATTGACCATGCTCTTAGCTGTTACATAATTTATATGTTTGCTGCTGTACCTACCCAGTTCTGCTTGTGTAGCAGCACCACTTATCGAAATATCTAGAGACCAAGTAATTGATGGTTAGCTTTTAAGTTTTACAGGCTGTGATTCAGTTCAAAGCTGTAGCAGATTAAATGCTCTTAGAGTACTTCAGCTGGCACTTGTGAACCATATACAAGGGAAATGCCACATGAACGTAAGACGAATGCTTAGGTTATGATACAATTTCTATTACACACTTCCTGTATATTATTGTAGATTCTATGAAAAAGTAACATTATTAGCTTCAACAATGGATCTAGATGTTTGTAAACATATATCATAGAAATGGCAGTCATCTTGACTAGCTGATAGTCTGCTTTTATGTGAACTTTTGTTAGGGGTGAAAACGAGTCGAATATGTGCGAACACTAGTATGATCAAATTCGGCTCGAATTTATAATTATTCGTTCGGATCCGGTCCGGATTCGAATTAACATATTTATATTTTGCTCAGATTCGACTCGAATTCGAATATAAATGTTCATATTTTATTCGGTTCGACTCGATTGAGTACCGAGTTACTCGTTTTTCGATATTCGAATTCGAATTCGAATTCGTTCAAAATAATTTTAAAAAATTAAGCATATCGGAAATAATTATTTACAAAATACCAAAATATGTTAATTTGTAGAACATTACTTTAATATATATATTTCATATACAATATATAGTACATACATAACTTACGAATTTTAATCGAATACGTACATTATCGAGTACTCTAAAATTATTCGAGTTATTCTGTATGAAAATGAACGAATACCGAAGTGGTGAGATTCGATTCGATATTCGTTCAAATTATAAAATAAGATTCGAATTCGCTCGTTAATTGTACGAATATGAATGATATTCGTTTTTAACGAATCGAATCCGGATTCGAACCCGGATTACTCGGATTCGTTTTCAGCCCTAACTTTTGTATCCGGTAAGTTATAGATTGTTGGCTACTACTGCTGTGATAAACCTTAAATTGTTTTTCTAAGTGTTTAACATGCTCTGTGCATCCTTTAGTGTTTGTTATTTTTTATTGTCTGTCTATTCTTTCGTCTAATGGAAGTACTAAATCAAAATATAAGGATTTTGACACAAAAATGTACTCCAACAGTATCTTAAGTGACTCCTTAAAACTTAAGACATGTCTCTTCTTCCTTATTTATAAGGGAATCCTAGTTCTCCCTTATATTATTTTCACCAATAAAATATTCATTTTCCTACTTTTTTTTGACATTCTTTTCCTCTCTCTCCCACTTCTTTCTTTCCCTTTAATATTATAATAATAATAAAGAACATATATAAGGAACATTGTTGGAGTAAGAGCATCTCCAAGAGACTCTCTACTCAAACTCTTAGCCCAAAAAATGAGGACAAGAGACTCTTAGTGGTTCTTAAAAACACTAAGAGCCTCTTCTCTCTCCTCATTTCTAAGAGTCACTAGTAGTTCTTAACTTGTATTTTAATAATAAAATATACATGCCCATTAATTTTTGCACAACTTTTGGTTATAGTGGGATTAATTTATGAATAAATTATAAATAAAGAAATAATATAAAGAGGATTGTTGGAGTTTGACACATAAACCAATATAATAACTTACTAAGAGTCATTTATTTATATTATTTTGAAGAGTAAATTTAGGAGTTTATTGGAGATGCTCTAAGCATTCCTTAACTTGTCCTAAATTACTAAGAGGTCAATTGTTTATAATATTTTTAAGAAATTCATTAGGACTCTTGGAGTTGCTCTAATAGCCAATATTCTAATTATGGTTACTTTCGCTTATAATGATATAAAAGTAGCAAATATTTAATTGCTTTAAACTTCACTACTTGCATTGCAAGAGTACCTTTCAGGCTTTCATCTCTTTCTCATATGCTCTACTGAACAATATTCTAATACCTAGAAATATTTACTTCAGGCCCTCTGCAATGTGTTTTAGGGTTATGCTCCCTCCACCCAAAAATATATAACCAACTTAATCAAATTTAAAGATGTAAATGATCTTTGCCAATATTAAAAAAGAAAAGATCTACTAATCTCTGTATATCTTTCTTTGAACCTCAATTTTCTAACAAAAAGGGTGTAAAAAGAATACATAACATGAATCAGTGTTTTTTGAGTTTCAGACCTCTATGAAAAGGGTGAAGAAGTTGGTTTCAGGGCTCTGTTCTGTTCATTTTACATGTTTCATCTTATCTTGATGAAGACAGTGATGTGGTAACATTAGCTGCTGAAAACAATCTTTTTTCTAATTGGTATTGACAAATACTATAATCGACCTTGATTTTTTTTTTTTTTTTTTGATAAGGGTACGGGAATTTCATTAAAAAGAAGCCATGCGGCATCTACAATCAAGTAAATTCCCTATGAATAACAAGAACAAATCTGAAATATCATCACAAAAGCATTTTCCAAAACAATTAGATGGACAAATACTGAAGAACGGCTCTGAAATCACGGTATTAGGACCATGAAATAACATCGATGACAAAGCATCCAAAGATTGAATGGAGATCCTCGTTACAATTGACGGTACAACCATCTTGAAAATTGCATCTGCTTCGAACCACAGATCGATCTTGATCATCAAATACCCAATAACAACAAAACAAACTAAGAACACCAAGGAACAAATAAACTCTCACAAGGAGAGACAAACAAACTCTCACAAGGAGAGACAAATAAACCCAATAAATGGGTAAACAAGCCAAAAGCTTACAATCCTCACCGAATGAGGATGATTATTGCAAGAAATAAAAAACTAGACAGGAAAATGGGCCTCTGGTCGGTGGATAAACCACCGCCGGAGGAGAAGAGACTGACTAAGAAGACGAAGAAAGAGGAAAAGCGAGAGAGAAAAAACTTTTTTATATGTGAATTGTGATTGTTCTTGTATACAGACTTGTTCATAATCGACCTTGATTTGAATCATGTGCAAATGTGACCAAAACAAGCTTTGGTTTCGAAGCTACAAATAATCAAGGTCAGCATTTGTACGTACTTGATATACTCTACGAAAGTGAGAGATAAAATGCGCCACAGCGCAAGGGACGTTTTACGTGGAAAATTTCATCACTGGCCGGCTTTCTTTCCATTTGTGCACCCTAACTCAGAAGTTTCAGTAAGTATGCACTTGATCAGTGTTCTAAAATTTTTTATCCCAAAAAAAAGCTTTGGGCGCTGTCTATGCAGTCCCTAATTCAGTTCACTTCTCCGTCTTGGAAAAAAGTGACTACATCAATCTGCAGTATGACAAGCACTTACTACCATAGGGGTTTCATACTACATAGACCTGGCAAATTGGGTCAGGATCCGAAGTACCGAACCGAAATTCATGGAACCGATATCCGATTTTATATCCGAATTAGATTAACCGAAATGTAACCGAATCCGAAACAATCCGATCTGAACCGAAATCCGATTCGATATAGTCAAATTCGATTATTGTCCGAAAACCATTCTCATCCGATCCAAAAATTACCCGAACCGAATATCTAACCGATAATAATCCGAAATACTTAATTCGATGATGATCCGAAACCGATCAATCCGAAAAAAATATTATCTGAACATAATTTGCCTTAAAATACTATATATATTCTAAATTGGAAACTATACCAAAAATTATGTGATGAAATAATATTATTGAGATTATATTTTATTTCTCTTTGACTCAAAATATTCTATATTTTAGGACCAAACATTTCAAGATATCATATATGTATCAAAATATTTATGTGTAGTAAATATTTTATTTTTGGAAATAAAAATGAATGAAATTATTTATCCTAGAAAATAGGTATTAAATATATTGTATATCTATACATGTCGAACCTTCATATCTCCTAGATACACATGTTTAGTAATTAGTATGTTTGTGAATTGTAATTAATATATATTTTTTACATAAAATAAGGTAATGACTAATAAATAACTAATAACTATTGCTCATTATTCAGTAATGTTTTTTTTTTAAAAAAAACTCATTCCTAATATTTGTATCACCCCATCCCGTCAAAATTCTTGTCACTACAAGAAAACCGGCTAAATCCTACCGAAATCAATCGGTTGAATTTAGCTAAATTCGATCGCATATGATTGAATTTAGCTAAATTCGATCGTTCTTTTTCTAGTCATTTTTAGCTTGGTTGAAATTAATATCGTGATCGAATTTAGATAATTTCGATCGGCCAAATTCGGCCGACTATTTTTGACTGTTTATTTTCGACTACATCAGGTTGTTTTTATTCCCATCGAATCTGGTCAAAATTATAAATTCAACCGAATCTAGTCAAAATACTAAAAATTACTGAATTAGGTCGATTTTTTAAAAAAAATCAGCTTCCGCCCAGAGTCCGACCACCGGAACGAAAAGCCGGATACCTCCAAATGAGCCCAAAAAAATTGACAATAAAATATGTGTCATAAAAACTCGCGATCTAAATATTCACTAAAACATAATTTACATACGACTACTAAAACCCATATTCCGATCAACCAAACATTTTCCGATAAGTCAAAACAAATCTGAAAAAATCTCAATTTAATATATATATATATATAAGTAAGGATCTAGGGAAAACCTCGTTTAATGGAAAACTTAGAAAACTAAATCGAAATATAGCATATATGGTATGCAAACTAATCGTTGGGAGATGAAGAAAAATGTGGTGAAATTAGATTTTAAAAAAATATCACCGATTGATGGGAAAAATCAAATTAAAAATGGAGGGGATTAGGTGTGATTCTGTGTGTGAGGGTGTATTTGATTAGTGTGTGGGTGCCCCTGGCGGGGCCATTGATCTTAATACATCTAATGGCTAGGATTAGTACCTTAGTTTTCTTCAAAAATAAGTTCTCTTTTGAGCACTTGCCTATATATATATAGGGTCTTGTTCTAATACAAACTAACTTAGAATAGAAACTAGAAACTAAATCTAAATTAAATATTTCAAGCTAATCTAATGACCAAATTAGGGGTACCCCAATACAAAAAACGTTTAAAATTATTGGCTCTATTCAACAAAAAAATAAAAAAAATAAAAAAAATTTTAAAAAAAGTTACTGTTCATGTGATGACGTGGCACGTGAACAGTAACTTTTTTTTAAATTTTTTTTTTTTTTTTTTATATTTTTGTTGAATAGAGCCAAAAATTTTATAAGTTTTTTGTGAAGGTGCCCCTAGCGGGGCCATTGAAATAAATGAAATATAATTTATTTAGTGTAGGTTTCTAGTTTCTATTCTAAGTTTGGTTTCTATTTGAACGCTAGCCTATATATATATATATATATATATATATATATATATATATATATATATATATATAGGGTTGGACTCCATAGCAAACACCTTATATAACAAACAAAAAAGAACACCTCATATCTAATAGATACATTGCCCCTGGCGGGGCCATCCAATACAAAAAGTTCTTATTTTTTTAGGCTCTATCCATCCAGCAAAAAAAAATTGAAAATTTACTGTTCATCGATGACGTCATGATGACGTCATCAGTGACGTCATCGATGAACAGTAAATTTTCAAAATTTTTTTTTTGCTGGATGGATAGAGCCTAAAAAAATAAGAACTTTTTGTATTGGGTGCCCCTGGCGGGGCCAATGGATCTATTGGAATAAATAATTTTATAGTGTTCTTTATTGTTTGTTATATAAGAGTGTTCTGTATGGAGAAAAGGCCTATATATATATATATATATATATATGAGCATGCGATGATACATACAATAGTCAAAATAGAAAATTAAAAAGAAATTATAATAGCCGATTCCGGCAATCTCAAGAATAAAAGTACCCAAAAAATTATATATTAATACTTAAGTATAAACAAATATTGATATACAACCTTGCAGGCTCAAAATCATCAAAAACTCCATCAAAAGTTCAAATTGAATTAAACTCCAAATATTATCCAGAAAAATATTTGTTTGAAATAAGAAAATATTTATATCAATGTATAGAGCTCGATTTGTAGAACACATACACATGTAAATCATTAATTTTGGAAAAGTAGATTGAGAGATATAAATTTTTGAAGTTTAAATTTTATGTATATGTGAGAGAGATAGAGCTGCGGAGGCCGGAGGGTGGGAGGGGGTTGAGGAACGCAGTGGCGTGGGGGAGCAGCGGAGGGGGGGGGGAGTGGGTAGTTAAATATGTAGATATTATATGTATATTTATCATATATATATATATGTGTTTTTAAAATAAATGGTTAGGATTTATATTTTTTAAGGGATTAAATTAACTGATTCATCAATTTATGTAACATTAAATGGACCAATGAGAGACAGTCACGTAGTGTTTCAAAAAAAAAAAAGAAGAGACAGTCAAGTATACGTTGACTGAGAAATATAGTTAAAAATATTCAAAAAATATATTTAATATTCAGAAAAATATTCTTTACTATAATATGATTTTTTAAATATTTATTACCAAAAAATATTTTTGTAGAATTTCCAAATGACTTTAAATATTTAAAATAATATCTAATTTTGTAGAATTCATTCGTATTTTTCATTTTTTCGATGATTTAATCATATCGATAAAAATATCGTATCTTCTTAACTTATTATAATAATATTTTTTTGATGATTGAATAGAGAAATTAGTAGTCAACTTATATTTGACTATCACACTTGCAATTCGCTGATGATACAATTTTCTTTCTTCATAACAACAAGAAGTCAATAGTGGGAATCAAATCGGTACTCATTATATTTCAGCTTCTAACTGGACTCAAAGTCAATTTTAACAAAAGCTGCCTACATGTATCAGATCAAGATAAAAAAGAAGCAGAGTCTTGGGCCGAGATATTAGGATGTAAGCAAGGAGGCTTCCCACTAAATTACTTGGGGGCGTCTTTAGGGGGTAAACCAAAAAAGAAACAATTCTGGCGCCCTTTAATGAAGAAAGTTAAGTTGAAATTTGCCTCGTGGAAATGTACAAACTTATCAAAGGCAGGAAGACTAGTTCTAATCAAATCAGTTTTGGACTCACTTCCAGCATATTGGTTGAATATCTTCAAAATCCCATCTGGTATATTGGAGGAACTAGAGAAAATAAAGAGAAGATTTTTCTGGGGAGAAATAGGAGTTCAGGAAGGTATCAAAAGGAAACTTCACACGATCAAATGGGAAGTAATTTCAAGACCAAAGAAACAAGGTGGATTGGGAGTGCAAGTATTGGCTTGGAAGAATGCATCCTTACTAGCCAAATGGTGGTGGAAAGCAAAAATAGAAAATTCAAAACTGTGGAGTAAGGTATTGCAAGCAAAATACGGAGAGAATTTTTTCGCTAATCCTAGAGGTAAAAAGAATCTAATATCTCCAAGTGTTCAAAACATTGCTGATGTTAGAAATAATTCGGGACTAAAGCTCTTCGAGGCAGAAGATTTTCAATGGAGTGTTGGTACAGGAGAAAACATCAACTTCTGGACGGAATGCTGGATTATTGAGATCCCTCTACTGCGATCCTTCAATCGACTGTATAACTTATTCATCAATAAAAAAATATCGGTGAAAGAAGTTTTACAGAATTGGGAAGCAATCAAAATGGGTGATTCTGAATTTTGGAGAAGAGGTCTAAGAGGATGGGAATGGGAAGAGATTCAAAGATTAGAAGATCTAATACGCAATACCTCTCTCTCCGGAAAAAAGGACAGCCTCAAGTGGAAAAAAAATAAGGATGTTTATAAAACATCATCAGGCTATGAAACATTTCTTGAAACAGTGGAAGGTGAATCAGAATGGAACATCTTATGGAAGATAAAGATCCCAATGAAAATCAAGGTGTTCTTATGGAAAGCAATGCATGGAGCTCTACCAACACTAAGTTTACTGAGTGAAAGAGGTACTCTAACCAGTGCAACATGCAAATGGTGCCAAAAAGAAGCAGAGGATCTCAACCACCTACTATGGAGTTGCACACTGGCTAAACACTGTTGGTATTTTCTTTACAGTTGGTTGGAACTAGAAATTCAAAACCCAATTAGTATAAAACATGCTATCAACTTATTCTCAAAAGGTCCAGAAGCACAGGGTAAATTAATTTGCATGAGTGCAACAGTTTGGTCGATTTGGATAGCAAGAAACACTTTGGTTTTCACAGGAAAACAGACAGATTTATCTTCTATACCAAAGTTGATATGTCATAGGGCATGGATATGGAGCTTGGCAAATGGCCAGGTATTCATAAAATGGAGTCAAATGTGGCACCACGATCCTTTGATGGTGTTCTCCAAAAGTAGAGCGGATGGACTAAGCATGTTAACAAATAGATGGTTTGAATCTAATGGGTTTGTGGGCTTCGTAGATGGGGCCTGGAAGGAATTGAATGGTGGTATAATACAAGCTGGAATTGGAGGCTTCTTAATGAACAATACAGCCCAGGTAGTATTCATATTTTCGGGCCCTTATGCAAGCCAGTCGTCCTATGAAACAGAGGAAGGCGCTCTTAGATTTTTAGTTGACAGCATTAATAATAAAGGATTGAAGGACATTCCAATATTATTAGCTTCAGACTCTATACAGGTTATTGAATACTGCAGCCAGAATATGGGATGTTTAATGCCAACCTGCCCCTTACTGCAAAATCTGAGGAAATTACCATTACTTAAAGTGGCTCATGTAAATAGGAGGTTCAATATGGAGGCGGACAGATTGGCAAAAGAAGGAGTAAACAGAACGAACATCGTTTCAGGATGGATATAAAAGAATTATTTCGAGGTGATTCAGTGGTTGTTCAAGGAAAGTTGGTTCATATAGGGCTTTTGAATTGTTGATGTACTAATCCTAAGCATTCTCATATGTGGAGATGCTTGACATTGTAATTTTTAAATCAATACAATGTTGGCTTATAAAAAAAAAGTACTAGTAACCGATGGTTTGTCCTGAATTGTTATTTCTATCTTTTTTAAAACATTTACTGTTAATAGTATTTTTGTGTGTTCGTTCTCAGGGAAGGACTGAATGTAATATCAAGTTCAAGTTTCTTATCTCTCACAATTTAGAAGTGTCGAAAAATGTTTGGTTTGTTTATAAACTAAATTAAACTAATTATAAATCGAGAATAAAATATATGAGGAAAACAATCCAAGAACTGGGGTTCTTCACTTGGTCTCAATACATGCTCAATATTAATGTGATATCTGTGTTCCTACCTTGCTGAAAACAATTCTTCTAAAGTTATACTGTACCCTCCCAGGTTACAATATAGTGCCTACAGCTACACCCTAATTGTCACTCCCGTGATGCAATCAAAGTAAGTCTATAAACTGTTAAGTGCCAAGAATTATATGTCTCACAATTCTCCTATTAATCTCCCGATCTAATATTCAAATTATGTCTATTAAATCATGTACTAAGATTGCAACTTCTCTCCCAAGCTTATTACAATCCCTAGAATACAATCAAAGGTTCATGACTCCCCTAATTGTGTTAAGATCTCATTAACAGATCAGCAAAGCAGAAAACACATAATCAAGCATGCATGAATACCAAGGAATACTACCCAATCCTCAGATTAGAGAATTAGTTACGCATATTTAATAAAGAAAACATAATAATAATGATAATGAATGAAAACATAATATTGAAGAAAGAATTGAAGATCGAAAGTACCTTGATACGATTAAAAGCTATCAATTGTTATGATTTACAATGGTAGGATGTGTTTTAAATAGGCTCTACAAATCTTGCCCAGCAAGATATTACCTTCTATTACAATTAGGATTTAAAGAAGGTACCCAAAACTGCCCAGAATACAATTAGAATTAGAAAAAGGGCAAAACAGTAAATTCATGGACTTCTTTTATAAGAACACGTGCGCGATTTAATTCAGAATATTTCTTGCACTTGTTTCCTATCCCAGGTTGTAGAAAATCTCTCAAGCTTCGCGTGGGCAGTAAGATCGCTGAAAACGGACTTCTAGAACTCCAGATATGGCCAAAACAGTATAAGCTGCGCAGCCTTCCCGGAAAATCCGAATTTTAATCAATTAAATCTCCAAAAACGACAAAAGCTTAGATATTCTTGCAAACCTGCACAACTACACAAAACACATCAAAACTACACAAACTTGAGTCCAAAACAATCAATTTAAGCCGATATAGAATGTTCCAAGTGGATATAAAATCCACTTATCAAACACCCTCAAACTTAAACCGATGCTTGTCCTCAAGCATAAACAATTATAACTACCTAATTAGTACCACTTCCGTAGGTGATCACGGTTGCATTTGGCATATGCAACAAGCCCTTTAAACCCCTAGGCAGCCCTAGTGGACGAGTAAGGTCTCGTGAGGGTCTATAGCGAATGTACCCACAAAATCCATTTAACCTAATGCAATGCAATGCATGAATGCAACTAAATGAAAATGCAATTAATCTAGCCTACCATACCTTCAAATCCTCTCATGCCATATCAACTTAAGAATCAAAGTAAATACGCAATGTCTTGGTGTCGAAAGTGCAAGTATTCACATAGTCTACTCAATGAACATGCATAAGTTCTCACAAGCCCATGTCAAGTGTAAGAATAAGTTAGTAAACATGCTAAACCTACAAGAGTACATCTTTGAGACAAAACTCGGGATCTCATACGCAAAAACAAGCAAACACTCACAATCCACTCACAAAAGAATATTCACTCAAGATCAAGGGTAAGTGTATCACTCATTTCCAACAAAATCATAAGCATGCTTGACATTTGGTATCAATCTAACTCTTAACACATCATACATCAATGACGATAATCAAAAGGTCTTTAATTGGGTTGTAACGTGGGCTAGGGACAAGGTATGTCAAATAAGCCAAAACAGGTGAAGTGTCAAAAGCTAATAAGTACCATACTGAACCATTCACAACACCTTATTTCCTCCCACATAAATTTTACTAAGAACACTCGACTAGTCGACTAAAGTAGGATCATAACAAACACAAACATGCTCTCATAACTTTTTTTTTTCTCTTTTTTTTTCTTTTTTCTCTTTTTTTTTTCGAGAGCTAAATAAAACAATAATATAAACAATAACAATGATCCCACAATTTATTACATATGCCGACTATCAAGTAAACAACCAAACCCAATCTCAATATTTTCCCCAAAAGTATGACCAACAATAAACCCCTCCTTGCACACCTTATTACTCTCTTAAGCACGTTACTAGCCTTTGACAATTGGGTTCAAGTTAATGTAAGGCCAATACAAGAAAAAGGTCTAGGCAAGTAATGTGGCATGTCACCGAAAAATAGGATTAAGCTCAACGGGTAACTAATTGATCATGTTTAAATGGTGTGGTAATATGGGAAAATATGCGATTATTCCTAAATGCCTTTATCATGTTAATCGTCAAATAATGTCATGCGTTTCAAGAAAGACCTCAAACAACTGCTAGCAATGCAAACAATCCGTGGACACTCAAGCAAACGAATAAATTGCAAAAAAATATGCAATAAGGCTCAAAATCTCACTTGGTGGAAAAACATACTCAATCCCAAGCAAAAATCTCTCTAATGCACCGACTTGTATTCAAAGCATGTAAACTAAATCAACTTGCACATATTCATGTCCTTCTAATTACTTACAACATTCAATAAGTCTACTAGCTTCAACTTACTAGTGTACGTGTGTGCACAAGAACAAAGCATATCACTTCTCAATCAAAAGCGTCAACAACACAAAATTCCTATCAAGCATGGGTGCAAATGCAAACTACTATGAACTCACATAATAAACGAAAAAATAAAAACAGAATGTCCTATATGAAACAAACGTAGATAACACGAACAATATGCATAATTTACTACTACTAATATGCAAAGCATGAAATCCTACATGAACAATTAATACAACAACTACTAATCCCCCAAACCACCCCCAAACTTAAAATATTCAATGTCCTCATTGAATGGAAGTAAATACAAGGGATAGCAGAAAACATACCTACTCGTCCTCGAATGAATCTGGTGGAGGATACTGCGTACGAGCTTCATAGACTGGCCACCTTGCCTGAATACTACAAAAACCCCAATTGACAAGAACACAAATTCGTAATAAAAATAAGATTAGAGAAAAAGGTTTACCCAATACGAATCAAAGAGGTGAACTTGCAATTAATTCCTCTCTAGAATTGAATTTTTAGAGATTAAAAAAAAATAGAAGAGGAATTGGATTTGTATATATAGGCGGGTATATAAAATAATAATAATAATAATAATAATAAATATAATAATAATAATACTAATAATAATAATAATAATAATAATAATAATAATAATAATAATAATAATAATAATAATAATATGAATTAGAATAGAAATAGGTTTAGAATTTTTGGAGAAAAGATGGAGGGTTTTGGAATTGAAATAGGAAAAGAATTAGGATTTTAGGTGGAGAAAATAATTAGAAAAGGGGTAGGAATTGAATTGATTTTAATATATATATTAACACATATAATTCACGTATGACAACAATTAACCTTGTGGTTTTAATGTGTTAACAACACATTACTCGTATATACATCTCCTGGACAGAACTTTAGGCAGGATATGGCGCGGACCCGGCATCGTGGCGCGTGGAACGATTGTTGCAACAATTTTTTTTTAAAACTAAACATCACCACACGCACAAAACAATACCTGTACAGAAGGTGCTTGGCGCTCCTGCGCCTGATGCGCTGACGCATTCTGAACTTCTATTTTTTTTTTTTTTTTAACATACACAAATATTTTTTTTTTTTTACACTAATGCGTGGGTTGCCTCCCACGAAACGCTCCTTTAACGTCAATAGCTTGACGCCGATTATACCTGGAAACTTCAATGAACAGAAAAAGCAAACAGATGCACATATCTACGAATTTCTAATATAAGCATATTGTGCAAATAAACCTTAGATTCATTGAAAGGTACGAAAACTTTCAAGAACCTATCATGCTCAAGAGACTTGGAAACATCAAAATAGCTAGAAAAGTCATCTGAATAATCATTATAAGTACGACTCATATACTCCTCCCAAATCGGATCCTTATACTCTAAAGCAAGATTTTCAACTTCATCAATCTTAACTTCCTTCTCTTTTATAATTGGACACTCATCAATTTTAATCTCGTCTACCAATGTATTAAGCTCAAAATTTTCTAGATTTGGTAGAATTTCAATTGCATCCAAATTATCATTAATGCGCATGGGACAATTATCAACTACACAAGTAGACTCATCAGACACAACATTATCATCAATTGCTAAACAAGAATCATGGCATAGAGGAAAATTGACACAAGGGGGAGTTCTATAACAACCTTCATACCACACTGCTCGAACTTCCCAAATAAAATTATTTAGTTTCGCATTCTCCTCGTACCAAGCTATTGAATCACATGGAATATCATTGTCACTAGCAATCTCTAAAGTTGGCTCATCAAAAACTCCCAAAGAAAGTAATGGAGGATTAGACTGAGTTCATTGAATCATTTTATTGAGCGCAATCTCCCAATCAGCAAGTAAAGAAGGATTAGACTGAGTTAAACTCGTATCAACATCATTACACATATATGGATAAAGATCATCAAGATATTGATTTTCAAACGAATATGAATAATCATTGCTAGGGGCATATGGAGCATAAAATGAGTTCTCAGAATAGAACGAATTCACCTGATATGCATTACAATCCTCATAGGAATTGAATTGTGGGTAAGGATTGAAGTCTTGATATCGTTCTTGACTGTTGTAGAAATTCTGAGCGTTGTTCCAACCAAAATTGTACTCCATCTAGTCTCTCTCCTCAAAACCTGTTTAAGTTGTCTACCTCAAAGAACCTGTAGACACACCAAAGAAAGAAATACAAAAAGAAAGAAAAGAAAAATATATACAAAGATAAAATCCAAACTACAAGAAACAATTAACCTAAACTCAACATTGCTGCCTTCCCCGGCAGCGGCGCCAATTTGTTAGTAGTATTTTTGTGTGTTCGTTCTCAGGGAAGGACTGAATGTAATATCAAGTTCAAGTTTCTTATCTCTCACAATTTAGAAGTGTAGAAAAATGTTTGGTTTGTTTATAAACTAAATTAAACTAATTATAAATCGAGAATAAAATATATGAGGAAAACAATCCAAGAACTGGGGTTCTTCACTTGGTCTCAATACATGCTCAATATTAATGTGATATCTGTGTTCCTACCTTGCTGAAAATAATTCTTCTAAAGTTATACTGTACCCTCCCAGGTTACAATATAGTGCCTACAGCTACACCCTAATTGTCACTCCCGTGATGCAATCAAAGTATGTCTATAAACTGTTAAGTGCCAAGAATTATATGTCTCACAATTCTCCTATTAATCTCCCGATCTAATATTCAAATTATGTCTATTAAATCATGTACTAAGATTGCAACTTCTCTCCCAAGCTTATTACAATCCCTAGAATACAATCAAAGGTTCATGACTCCCCTAATTGTGTTAAGATCTCATTAACAGATCAGCAAAGCAGAAAATCACATAATCAAGCATGCATGAATACCAAGGAATACTACCCAATCCTCAGATTAGAGAATTAGTTACGCATATTTAATAAAGAAAACATAATAATAATGATAATGAATGAAAACATAATATTGAAGAAAGAATTGAAGATCGAAAGTACCTTGATACGATTAAAAGCTATCAATTGTTATGATTTACAATGGTAGGATGTGTTTTAAATAGGCTCTACAAATCTTGCCCAGCAAGATATTACCTTCTATTACAATTAGGATTTAAAGAAGGTACCCAAAACTGCCCAGAATACAATTAGAATTAGAAAAAGGGCAAAACAGTAAATTCATGGCCTTCTTTTTTAAGAACACGTGCGCGATTTAATTCAGAATATTTCTTGCACTTGTTTCCTATCCCAGGTTGTAGAAAATCTCTCAAGCTTCGTGTGGGCAGTAAGATCGCTGAAAACGGACTTCTAGAACTCCAGATATGGCCAAAACAGTATAAGCTGCGCAGCCTTCCCGGAAAATCCGAATTTTAATCAATTAAATCTCCAAAAACGACAAAAGCTTAGATATTCGTGCAAACCTGCACAACTACACAAAACACATCAAAACTACACAAACTTGAGTCCAAAACAATCAATTTAAGCCGATATAGAATGTTCCAAGTGGATATAAAATCCACTTATCATTTACGTCGATCCAAACGTACGGATGTCAATATATATCTAATTTAGTGATACTCCCAAAATTTGAAAAAATAAAATTAATTTGGATAGTGAAATTAGTAGTCAATTATTGATAATTATTAATTATTGATTTAACTTTGTCCCAGATTGTTTTTTCTATTTTTAAAAAAATATTGATTGATGATCAACTATACGAATGTCAATAAATATCTAAATTAGTGATATTTCAAAAAATTAAAAAATTAATTTGGATACTGAAATTAGTAAGTCAACTATTGATTTGACTAGTACTACTAATTAGTACTTTGTCCCATATTGTTGTTTCAATTTTTTTTAAAATATTAATCTACAATCCAACTGTATGGATATCAATATATATCTAATTCAGTGATATTCCCAAAATTTTAAAAAATAAAAAATTAATTTGGATAGTGAAATTAGTAGTCAACTATTGATTTGACTAATACTACTAATTAGTACTTTGTCCCATATTGTTGTTTATATTTTTTAAAAAATATTTCTCGAAGATCCAACCGTACGGATGATAATATCTAATGATTTTAGTAATGTGCAACTTTTTTTTAGAAAATATAAAATTAATCTTTTATGATTTTTTTAAAATAAACCACTCATATTCTTCCTTACTCTCTCGTTTATGTACCAAGTTGAGAAGAATTATTTTTTCTATTCATAATTACTCTTCCAAATTTTTTTATTACAAGTAATATGTCATCCTAAAATACACATATGTTTTTATATTTTTTAAAAAATAGTAGACATTTATTTTACTTTTCCAAAACTATTAAATAAATGAAAATTCGATGTTTCCTTATTAAATTTAACATTTCTTGATAATTTTAATATAAATTAAATTTTATCTTGCAATAAACGTAAAACTTGTATGTTTACATTTTTTTGATTATGTATAAAATTTTTTATATAATTAAGTATTAATTTTTAAAATTTTCTAAAAATATAAATTCAACCGAAATCGGTCAAATTTATCAAAATGACCGAAAATAAATTCGACCGAATTTGGTTGAATTTAGCTCTAACTAAATAAATGTTGAAGTTGACCTTAAATTCATCCAAATTCGGTCGAATTTAAGGTCGGTCATTTTTATTCGCTCATTTTTACCTGGTTTTCTTGTAGTATGTCAAACAAAATAAAAACATAATAAATAATTTTTGATTATTTTTTTATTAAATAAAAATTAAAAAAAATATTATACAAGTCTATTTCTAAATTAATTGAAAATTATTTTTTAAAATGATTAAGAAATAAAATCCATTTAGTAATATAAATGATTAAATGAGACTTATTAATTATAATAATATGTTCTTTTTCAACCAACTAAAAAAATTCTAACCACTTATGAAACTTTAAAAGACAACAAAAAGATTAGATTAAAAAATTGTCACGTATAATTGATTATGCCTGAAAGTTGAATTAAGATGTGTAAATCAATAATTTTTAAAAATTAATAAATATTATTATATATTTTGGCTTTTGCTCGAAATATTGAGCAATATTGCATGTATATATAATTAAATTATAAATGGTATTGTGTGTATTAGAGGTGGCCAGACGGCCCTGCCGTGCGGGCCATGCCGGTTTGGCCACGTGCCGAGCTCCCTCAAACAAGGCACGGGCACGCATGCATGGTTTGGACGTGCCGTGCCGTGCCGCGCCCTGAATTTAAAACCTGTGATTGACATGCGAGCTAGGCGGGTTGGCGGACTTTTTTTTTTTTTTTGGAAAATTCGAATGTGATACTCATAAATTGTACATAAACTTTGAATTTTTTTTGTTAATTTAATATTTACTTTTAACATTCTCAAAATATGAAATGTTTCAAATTAAAAATGTTTCGAATTTGTAACTTTTTTCTTTTAATTTTATTATATATTAAATGTTTCGAACTTTAAAAAAAATATATGAAGATATAAGCAGCAGAAAGAGTGTTGGCGTGCCGAACGGGCCGGCTGAACGTGCCGCGTGCTTCACAAACAACTTGAACCAGATAAAGCCAAGTTGGATCATTGATATATCAATGTTTTTATATAACAAAGCACTAAAGTAAATAAAGTAATGTATTATTTATTGATTGCAAGGTAATTATGTTCATGATATCAATAGCAAAAAATGCTCTCTCTAGAAGAAGAGCCTAAGCGCATCAAAAAGCATACCTAAAAGGTCTCAAAGCAGCCATGGAGGATATCGTAGAGAGGACAAAGAATATGCAGGTCGAAGAAGAAGATTGGGAGATTGACGAAAACATCACAGGCTTATCAGAGAACACAATGTGTTTGGGAAGACTTTGGTCCAGCCGTAAGTTCAATAGGAAGCTCATTAAAACCATTATGAGCAGGGTATGGGACATTGCTGCGAATGAATGGGCAGTAACGATCAAAGAGAAACTCAAGGATTCCGTCATCCTTTTATTTTCCTTTAAAGAGGGGAAGAACATGAAGAAAGTCACTGAAAAAGCTCCATGGTTCCTAAACAACGGGATTCTGATCGTGGGACCGTTCATGGAAAACCAGAAGGATTGGACAGAAGTGTTGAACAAGGTGCAACTATGGGTGAGAGCAATGGACATCCCAATCAAGATGGTGACAGAGAAGAACATCCAGAAAATGGCAAAAACGGTTGGCAGAGTCCTCACTATTCCAGAAGAAACCCCAACAAAGATAATAATTCGAGGGCACGTTAAGTTTCAGGTGGAGACCTGCATAAATAGCACCCTGGTCCCCGGTCTTGCAGTCACGTATGAGGGCCAGAGGAAATGGATCAAATTCAGATATGAAAGACTTCCATATATGTGTTTCAAGTGTGGTTACTGGGGGCATGATCAGAAATGGTGTGATAACCCAACAAAGATGCTGGACCAAGGGGGAGCCTCGGTGGAAAGGGCGTTTGGCCCTTGGCTGAAAGCAGATTACGTAGACAAAGGCCTGCCATCACATAGTACATTAGAGTCAAGACTGCATAACGAGATCACAACACCTGCGAAGATGACAGTGGATCGGAATTCTGGGCAGTCCGGCGAAGATCCAACGGTGGAAACCGGAGTAGAGGAGACCTCTCTCGGAAATAGGGAAGATTCCAACGACATGTCAGTATTTTTAAACATAAAGGAACAGGAAAACGAGGTGCACGCCATAGCTACCAAGTGGGAGCCCAACAATCCAAAGAATAAAGCATCTGAAGCGCATGCTCCAGCCATCACGTGGGAGGTCCATAAAGAATTACATAAGACTTATGTCAACAACATGCAACCCACTCGATCTGCTGCACATATAGCAAAGGATAGTGACATGACTAAGATAGGGGATCTCCAAACAGCTGTACAGTCTCCCACTGGTCCCACGACCACTTCCCTAGCAAATAGCGTGACCCAGCAAATAAAACCAACAAGCACATGGAAAAGACAAACAAGAGAAAATCGGCCCAATGGAGAGGGGAACGACAACCTGAATTTCAACAACGATGGCACGACTAACAAGTTTCAGGATGTTAACTCAAAAAGAAATTTCCAGTGCACTAAAGCATTTGGCGGAGATACTGAAGTTGCCCACAGCGAAGGAGAGAAAAAGATCAAATTTGACAAAGCTCTTCTCTCAGGTGGCGACTCCTTGATAGTAGCGGGTGTTGGGAGCAACCAACCCCGCGAACAACAATGAAAACTATCTGTTGGAACTGTCGGGGAATTGGCAACCCCCGAACAGTTAATGCACTACGCAAGTGGTGTACCAAGCTAGCCCCTGACTTACTTTTTCTATCTGAAACTATGATTAGTAAAATCGACTCGGAAAGAATCAAGAGTAAGTTGGGTTTTGACTGTGCTATAGGAGTAAGTAGTAATGGAAAATCTGGGGGGTTATGCATGTACTGGAATAGCGAAAACGTTTCATTTTCCCTAGCATCTCTCTCCCAAAATCATATTTCTGGAGACGTTCATAGAGAAGGTGGGTCATGGAGGTTTGTGGGAATCTATGGCTGGCCCAGTTCCTCGGACAAACATAAAACTTGGCGTTTGATGCGCGATCTTCAGGAAAGCTACCAAGGGCCAATTCTTTTCGGTGGAGACTTCAATGAGATCCTACGTCATGATGAAAAAGAAGGGGGATCCTTATCAGAAAGACGAGAAATTTATGCTTTTCAAGAAGCCCTAGACACATGCAACCTGAGAGATTTAGGCTTTGAAGGACAGTGGTATACCTGGGAACGGGGTAGGTCTAGCTCAACATTGGTTCGGGAAAGGCTTGATAGGTACTGTGGCAATGCTGAATGGTTCAACATGTTCCCAGAAGTAGTGGTGGAACACTTGGTTCGGTACAAGTCTGATCACACTCCAATCTTGCTACGGCAAAAAACACCCAAGAGAAAACGGAAAAAACGCAGAAAATCTCTCAAATTCGAAACAGCATGGCTGCTGGATGAGGCCTGTCTTAACATGGTGAACCAATCTTGGTCGAATTCTGAAGGAAGGGATTTTACCCAAAGATTAGACATGATGCTAGAGTCTCTAAATAGCTGGAGTGGAGATCAACTCCCAAACCTCAGCAAAGAAATAGAGGAGACAGAGAATCAACTCAAGGCAGTTCAAAAATTAAAAATCTCCGAGGCAAACATCACGAAATGTGCCGAGCTTGAAAGGAAACTAGATGATCTTTTCGAGAAGCAAGAGGCCTATTGGTACATCAGGTCTCGTTCAGCAGAAATTAGGGACGGGGACAAAAATACTAAATACTTCCAACACAAAGCCTCCCAAAGAAGGAAAAGAAATGAGATCAAAGGGCTCTTCGACAAGAACGGTAACTGGTGCACTGAAGAGGAAGATTATGAGGCTATTGTCCAGGATTATTATGAGAAAATGTTCACATCATCAAAACCCTCAGATGCAGATTGCAACAAGGTCCTAGAGGCTGTGCAAACGGTCATCACTCAAGAGGACAATGACTTACTGCTCGAGCCATTTTCCAAAGAGGAAGTGTTTGAAACAATCTCTGAAATGCATCCTTGTAAAGCCCCTGGGCCAGATGGGGTGCATGCGGGTTTTTACCAGAAATTCTGGCATATAATTGGCGACGAAGTAACTAATTATGTCTGCAATATCCTCCATGGTCTCCAATCTCCCGAGTTTATAAACCAGACGAACATTGTTCTTATCCCCAAGGTCAAGTCCCCAAAGCAGTTATCTGAATTCCGTCTTATTGCCTTGTGCAATGTCCTTCTCAAAATAGCCACCAAAGCCATAGCTAGAAGACTGAGATTACTCCTGCCCCGAGTAATATCCGAAAACCAGAGCGCTTTCATCCCGGGCAGACTGATCACAGATAATGCACTCGTTGCCCTAGAGCTCTTCCATACAATGAAGAAAAGAAGCAGGAGTCGCAAAGGGACAATTGCCCTAAAACTAGACATGAGCAAAGCCTATGATAGAGTAGAATGGATTTTTCTGGGAAAATTGCTAAAAAAGATGGGATTTGCAGATAATTGGATCAAGGTGACTATGAATTGTGTGGCATCAGTTTCATACTCTTTTATCATAAATGGAGAGGCCTGTGGCAAGGTCATCCCATCCCGTGGGCTTCGACAAGGAGACCCCCTCTCCCCTTATCTTTTTATCATGATTGCCGATGCCTTCTCAGGTCTCATGAATAAAGCAACTGCTGAAGGGGAAATCCACGGAGCTAGAGCGAGCAGAAATGGCCCTTCAGTTTCCCACCTTCTGTTCGCAAACGACAGTCTCCTGTTTGCTAGAGCCAACCGATCGGAATGCTCTAAAATAGTTGATATTCTCAACATTTACGAATCAGCTTCCGGACAAAAAATCAATTACGATAAATCGGAGGTGTCCTTTAGCAAAGGAGTGACGGAATAGTTAAAGGGGGAGCTGACTGACCTATTGAAAATGAAGTTGGTCGACGAGCATAGTAAATATTTAGGTGTCCCAGCGATCATAGGTAGATCGAAGAAGATGATATTTGCAGCATTAAAAGACAGAATCTGGAAAAAGTTACAAGGATGGAAGGAGAAAATTCTCTCCCGAGCAGGGAAAGAAGTCTTGATAAAATCCGTGATCCAAGCTATTCCAACCTACTTAATGGGCATATACAAAATACCTGTTGGGGTGCTTGAAGAAATCAAATGCTTGATGAGAAACTTCTGGTGGGGCAAGTCTGACTCAAACAACAAAACCCACTGGCAAAGCTGGGACTCTATGAGCAGACCGAAGTGGATTGGGGGCCTTGGTTTCAGAGATTTAAATGTATTCAACACAGCGCTTCTGGGAAGGCAAGCTTGGAGACTAATCTCGCAGCCTGACTCCCTTCTTGGTCGAGTTTTCCGGAGCAAATATTACCCGAACAGCGACTTTCTAAACTCCTACCTGGGCTTGGCTGGTAGTTATACATGGAGAAGCATTTGGGGAGCAAAATCACTGGTTAAAGATGGTACTTGCTGGAGAGTAGGGAACGGAAACAACATTAATATCTGGGACGACCCATGGGTTTCGGACAAGCATGGCCATTTCATAACGTCCTTAAAAAATAACACTGTTAATCTTGTTCGGGACCTCATCGACTTCGACAGAGCAGAGTGGAACTACGAGCTGCTCTCTCAGATTTTCAACGAGAGAGATGTCAACTGCATCATGTCTATTCCCCTATGCACTAGATATCCAAGGGATAGTTTGAAGTGGATGCTTTCAGACGACGGAAACTAAACAGTTAGATCAGCCTACAGACTCGGAAAGTCTCATAATTTTGACAATGCTCATCGTGCCTGGTCAGACATTTGGCTCTTGAAGGCAACCCCGAAAGTTCGCCACTGCCTTTGGAGAATTTGCTCAAACTCCCTTCCGGTAAGAGTTCTCCTGAAACAAAGACATATGGTAGAGAATGATGATTGCCCTTGGTGCCCAGGCCACCCAGAAACGATCAGCCATACCCTCTTTAAATGCCACTCCGTCAGAGATTTATGGAGAGAATGCGACTGCGAGGACCTCCTCAACAATTCAGACCAAGAAGACTTTAAATCACTTGTGGCCTCATGGTCCGTGAAATCTGAGAAGAAACAGCAGATGGGTTCAGTGCTCATATGGGCGATATGGAACAGAAGGAACGACATGATCTTCAACAACAAAGAAACGCCTCACCAAACCCTTGTCGAACGTGTTAAACGACATGTAGAAGACTACAACAAATACAACCTCAAGATTTATGGTCATTCGAGAAGATCCTCTCCCCAATCCCCTAGCACTTGGAAAGCCCCTCCCTTGGATCTCATCAAGATCAACTGTGATGCTTCTATAGACCCAGGGGGCTGGATAGGTCTAGGCGTTGTTGCAAGAAACGCTTCAGGAGACGTCATATTCGCTGCCACTAGAAGGACGAGAGGTCGCTGGCTACCAGTGATTGCAGAATGCAAAGCTCTATTATTCGGGTTGCGACTTGCTCGAAGATATGGCTCATCAAAGATTATTATGGAATAGATTATTATGGAATCGGACTGCCAAGTTTTAATCAACCGTCTAACTAAGAAATCAACTCACTCCGCTGATCTGGATTCTTTGCTGGAAGATGCAATGCAAACAAGTTCTAATTTTGATTTTATTTCTTGGATGCATGTCAAAAGAGGTGGGAACGGAGTAGCACACGCTTTAGCTAGGTTTTTGCCTTTCGGTATTGAACAAATATGGGAAAACCACTGTCCCAGAGAATTCTCTCATCTTGTAATCATGGACAAGTTGTCCCTTATTTTTTAAGATTTTCTTTCCCCTCAAAAAAAAAATGTATTATTTATTGAAGTGAAGTGGCCAGGAATACTTTACCAGTCCTTTTCCATTTTTTACGGTTCCAGCAGTTTCATTGTCCCTATGCTGTCTGTAATTTTAATATTATTAGTTTTGTAATTCCAATCAAATTACATTTTACATCATGTCTCTCAGTCTTTGTATATCAAATTAAGTGTTGTACAAATGCTAAGTTTGTAACTTTTTTCATCTAATTTTATTTCATATTAAAATCTTTCGAATTTTTAAGAAAATGCGAATCATACAATTATATTGAAATAAAAAGCGGGAAAGAGGACGGTACCTTTAATAAATTTTATTAATTAAAAAATATTTTACAAATGGTGTGAGAGGACTCCTCTGCTGAATAATTTATTACATTTCAATATTTCAGAATTAATAAAGTTTTTTCTTAATTTTAAATTATTCTACAATTTAAAACGAATATAAATAAACTATAGAAAAAACATTATATGTTAGATTCTATAATGTTATTTATAATTTTTTTATATAATGATATTTTTCATGAATAACGATTTATACAAATACAAAAAACGTTACAATAAATAATTTATATGTTTATAATATAATAATATTATGTCCAGCTCGAACAGATAAACTTGTAGACTACAAGTTGTAATAATATAATAATACTACAAGTTGTAGTATTAGGTAGTACTAGCGTAAAAGCCCGTGCAAGGCACGGGCACTGAACTATTTTTTCGTTCAAAACTGTATATATATTCAAATAATTTTATAATTAAAAATATGATAAAGGATAAAATTTCAATTTATCTAATATTTTTATAGTTATTTTGTAATTTTACATACCAATTTTTTAAATTACATTTTGAATTATTTTTTAACTTAATTTTAAAATTTTCGATGTATTTCAGTTGATGTTAACTATGATAAAACGACCTTAATGACCCATGCGTGCATATGAAATTCACAATCAAATTTTTTGATTTTATCGTATACTGATCTAAGTACTCAACCATTATATATTATATTAATCAATTTCATATTTTGTAAAAATTCATAGGTACCATACTTTATAGTCGAGTTATAATCTAATTGATCATTATATATAATTATTGTAATTTTGTAATATTTAGGATTTAAAAATTTATATCTTTTTTTTGATTTTATTGAATGCTAATTATGTTACTTTTTATATATAACATAGATCATTTTTTTAGATTTCTCATCTTTTTAACAAAATTTCAATTATTTTTCGTGTCTGTTTAAATCTTTATGTTTTTAGACCAATCATATATTGAATTCATTGAAAGGCTAAATAGTTGGTCGACGAAGACCCCAATAGAAGTCACGTATTTAAATTTTTGTATACTTAATTATGTATGCTTTGATAACTAAAATTTACACATTTCATTAAAATCAAATTTTGTTTTTTATTTCATGAATTTAATATCTACATGGAGACGCATATAAATAAATATTTTTTTGTACTCAGTTACAGTATGTATAATCTAAAATTTTATTTTTATATCAGTTATCTAAAATGGCAAAACAGAATTGTAGAGTATAATCAATCTATTAATTATTTATTGTAATTTTATCTATCCAATATTTTAGAAATAATGTAAATCAATATTTTATTTGCTCAAAGTAAAAATAAAAGAGGAATAGACAAGAAGAGAATATGTGATTTATCTTATAGATTTTTTAAACAAAACTCAAAATTAAATGTAGCAAAGTTGGTTATGTGATTAGTGTGATAGAAGAAGGTTAGTGGTTTGAATCTTAACACAAACATAATTTCGTTATTTTTTACATAATTATTAAAAGATGACATTTTTGTAATTTTTAAAAATGCATGGGTAAAATCGTAACTTCATAACCATTAAATTGATAACCTAAAACGTTTTTTTTTACTGGGAAATGTTAAATCCAGAGCAAATTTTTTATTTCTAGAGCAAATTTCTGTGAAATGATAAAATTGCCCTTATTTTAAATCAAGTCTAGCCCCCCGCATTCACAAAAACAAGGACAATTTGGTCTTTTCAAGAAAACTTGCTCCGAAAATAAAAATGTTGCTCTGGATTTAACATTTCCCTTTTGACTCGGTTACATTATGTATAATCTATTTTTTTCTATATCAAGTATTTAAAAATGGCAAAAGAGAATTGTAGAGTAAGATCAATTGATTACAATATTTTTTTTTAAATTTTGTATATCCAATATTCTAGAAATAATATGAAACAACATTTCATTTACTCAAAAAAAAGGAAGAGATAAAAATAAAAGAGAGGTGGTTTATCTTATAGGATTTGTAAACAAAACTCAAAAGCAATTGTAGCACAATTGGTCAAGTCTTGAGTTTGAGAGTAGAAGGTTAGAGGTTCGAGTCCTAACAAAAACATAATTTACTATTTTTAACATAATTATTAAAAGATGACATTTTTGTAATTTTCTTAAAAAGAGGGATAAAATCGTACCTTCATACCCATTAAAATGGTATTTTTTGCCCTTGTGTTGAACTTTAATATATAGTAATAGATTAGGTGGTAGGGTAGTCTTTCCGCTTCCTTCCAACTGCCAGGCGTGCCGAACGGGCGTTCTTTTTTTGTTCTGACGGGCCACGGCGTGCCGACGTGCCGGGCTGCGGTTCACGTAGTTGTGGCTCGTGCACGGCACGTTTCACAGTAGAGGGCCGAACGGTTTTTGCACGTGTCTGCACTGTAGCGGGCCGGACGGTTTTTCTGGCGAATAATTCGCGTGTGTGCCGAGCCAAACCGTCCGTTTTCACAAATCTGGTCAAAATTATGAAAGCTCCATTATCTATCAAGACTCGCTTCACTTCTGAGTTTCCAATTACAGGAGTTATGATCAACGGGTGTATTGCATAATGAAACAGAATGTCAACGGAAGCTCCATTATCTATCAAGACTCGCTTCACTTCTGAGTTTCCAATTACAGGAGTTATGATCAACGGGTGTATTGCATAATGACAAAATTTTAAAAAAGAAGTTTACTTTTAATTTTGTGAGAAGTGAAAATAAAGGTGAATATTGCTCATATTTTAAAAATAAATGGATAATGTATAATATAGTAAATATTATTTTGCTAAAACTATAATATTGTATAATATAGCAAATATTATTTTGCTAAAACTATAATATTATACATTTAGCAAAAATATTTTTTTATATTACTGATCCAAGTAGTGACAAGAAAAAAATAATATTAAATATTAAATACTCAAAAAATAATCAAGTTTTATATTACTCAATTAAGTATTTATTTTCGCATTATAACCATACTTTTACAAACTTACTAATGTCATTTATTTAGTTTCAATGATAATTCATAATCAATACAACATAATTGAAACCAAATTTTTTCGATCCGACCAAATCCAGTCCGAAAAGATCCGAACCGAATTTTATCTGATCTTAATCTAAAATTTATCCGACTTTAATCTGAAATGGACCCGATTCGAAACTAGATCGGACCGAACCGAAACCGATTAAAATTTTGTAAAACCGATACTAGACCCGAACCGAATTAGATCCGATTCGATCCGAATTGTATCAAAATATATCAAAACCGAAAATTAATCCGATCCGAAATGGAATCCGAAACCGAACTGAACATCCTATTTGCGAGGTCTAAATTACTACATACCATAGAGGTTTCAGTGATGTGAATTGAGAACTCCTTTTCTTATGTCCGTGTAAAAAGATGTCGATTTCACTCTCAATCTTCTTTGAAGACGCCCAACAACTATTTCATTGAACTTTATAGAATCTGATGGGAAAATTTAGGTATCTTTGCTGATAAGCATTGACAGGCGCAAGTATGATTTCAGTTTCTCTCTAGGCGACAACACAACTTTTGGTGGTGTTGGCTACTTTATGCAGTAAGATATATTGCTTCAAGTTGAGTATTTGTTCTTGTTCTTAGTGCTCCATTGGTAATTCATATTGTTTTCTCCTCCAGATCAAGTGATTTTCATGACAAGCTAATTGAAAAATAAAAAATGTACCGCTGTGAACAACAATTTCTTTCAATATATCTGTTTATAGTAAACTGAACTACGGAATAGGTGCATTGCTTTTTTATTCCAGAGTAATGTGAAATTAGAGGGTCTTTTGTCCAAAGCTCCTCGTGACACTTGACATTTTGATTACTTCTGGTTATTCTGCATATAGTCCAGAAACGACAACAAAGAAAAATCGTGGTTATCTTTCTGTTCCAATCGACAATGGAACACTTCTGGTATGTGGATCTTTGTTTGATTTGCTAGCTTTTGATGATTAGGTCCTTGAAATCTAGAGCAAATGAAATTTCTGCTGGACCACAGAAATTTGCTTCTTGTTGTACAGTATTAATAAATTCTGTTACTGTCCTCTTTCTATGTTTACAGACCAAAAACAATTTGGAGCAGGATTATTTCTTTCACCTCGGATTAATGATATTTCTGTTTACGTGCATTGGAACTTCGCTATAGTGATCTTTATTTAGTTACTCATGCTTCTAGTAAAACTACACAAGCGAAGAAAAAGTAGCACTAATAGGTTTGATTTGTGTTTGGTGACCCTCAAATCAATGAGCTTTGTGGTTTTTTTTTTTTTTTTTGCTAACCATTCTACTGTAATATTTTAAATAAACGAACTAAAGAAAACCCTTGTCTCCACCAGGGAGGAAGTTCAAGCTTACAACTAAATAATAAAAGGCATACAGGCAACACGTTCATTTGTTCATCTTACTAGCTTAATTCAAAAGTTCTATATTTGGTGCATGAAATGTTCTATCATTTGCAACTCCCGCCAGCTGGATCAACTGGTCTGTCTTGGTTTGAACCCGATCCTGTTCTCTTATTCACTTGTTCACCTTTTTCTGCATCTTTGTTCACACCAACACATTCTTGTAGCTAACACTGTGTTTCAGAAACTTTTTTTGAAAAGAAAAGAAATGACAAGATTTCATTTCTTTAACTTGTTCCCAGAAGATATTTGTAGAAAGAAAAGAAAAGATTTCAAAAGATTTTGAAAGAAAATCATGTTATATTTGTGTACAAAATCTTCTTCCCACTTTTGAAAAAATTTAAAAAGAAAAGAAAATAAACTATTTTCTATTCTTTTCTTTTCTTTTATTGATTCGGGAGCCTGCTAATTCCGATATTTGCTTCTATAAAAGGAAGGAGCAAAACACTGGTTATGGTTCTGAGGGTAGTTTAGAGGGACAATTGTAATAACCCGAATTTTCAGAAAATGATTTTTATTATTATTTTAAGAATATTAATGTTTTTCCTAAAATGAGGAGGAAATTTTTTATTTTATTTTATTGTTCATTATTCCAGTTCAAGGAATTTCAAAAGCGAATTATTTAATTATTGTCTGGTTTAGTATTATTATGAACTATATTATGTGATTATTGTTGGAAGGTGGAATGTATGTGAAGTTGTGTTTATGTGTTTATATGATGATTTGTGTGAGCTGTGAAGGCTGATGTATTTTATTTATATTTTTGAGGATTTAAATATATTTAAATCATGCATTTTGATCCTCTGTTAATTTTATAAAATTATCGGAGGAATTAAAAATCATGAAATCTCTTGTAAAATTATCTTTATATATTTATTGAGTTTTTAAAAGTGTTGGGTGGATTAATTTGGGTGATTGAGTATTTTAAAATGATTTTAGGAGTTTTATTGTATTTAAAGGATCAAAACTTTGAAAATTCATATTTAATTCATTTTTGATCCGAAAAATATTTCGAAAATATGTACGTGCTTGTAATTTTATATTCTTGATTTTAAAAATGAAAAGTTTAATTTTCCCAATTTTCTATTTAATTTCGATTTATAAAAGATGTGTATTAGTTTTTTTTACAAGAATGAGTAGTGTTTTATTTGGGCTCAGAGTTAAGTGTTAGTAGTAATATAAGTTATTGGGCCAAGCCCAATAACACCACAAAAACACAACCCGGTAGAGAGAAAACAGACGGGGAGAGAGAGTAGAGATTGGGGGAAGAAATTAGGGTTCTAAATTGAATTGGGGGTTTTTGAATTGAAACATATATATGTATGTATAGGCGTGTATAGCCAACAACATGTTGGTGCAGTGGGTTGAACCCTTGTCTCCTTTGTAGGAGGTCAAGGGTTCGACCCCTGGGTGTGTGTGAGTTTAGTTTGTATTAGTTTCCTTTCTTTGTATTTGCATTTGTATTTGTATTTGGCCGGGGGTCCTTCGGAAACAGCCTCCCTATTGTATAGGGGCATGGTCTGCGTACAGCTACCCTCCTCAGACACCACTTTGAGTGGTATTATAACTGAGTAAGCTAAGTTTTTTATATGTATGTATAGGCGTGTGTAAGTGTGGGTGTGTGTATAAGTGAGTGTGTGCAACTGAATAAGGGGGAGAGGGAAGTCGACTGAGCTGTGCAGGCGGGGAGGGGGCGCCGCCGCCGCGCTGGCTGCTGGTGGTGGCCATCGCGCGGTGGTGTGACGCGGCGTAGCAGCAGTAGGGAAGCAGGGGTGGTCTGGTGTGGCGCGAAGAGAGAGAGAGAGAGAGAGAGAGAGAGAGAGAGATGAGAAATGGTGGGAGAGATTGGTTCCGGTGGCTTGAAATGCGGGTCGGAATTGAAAGGGTATAATTTCTATATTTTTAAATTATGTATTTAATTGTGGTAATTTAATTAGTTGATTGTAATTTTAATTAGTTGTGAAATTGCGAGTTTAATTATTAATTTTCGTGAATTAGTTCGGAGGGTCGATAATTATTAATTATGATTGATGGTATAAAGTACGAGATGATTGTATTAATTTTTGGTGATTTAATTCGAAAGAGGATAATTGTTAGTTGTTAAGTGCAAATTGTTAATTGCTAATTGTTAATTATTATAGCCGAATATTATATGTTAAGAATTATTTGAGTTGGCTAAGTATAGTTACCTTGTGCTAAATGATTATTAGTACTAATTGTTATATGTCGTATATTGTTGGAGTTATATGATGTACTAATTGTAAATAGTGATGTTGGCATTAATTGTGGAGTTTATACGAGTTGACTAAATGGTATAAATCAAGTCTTAGTATTTGTTGAATGTATAATCGTCAATTACTTGGTGTTGGTAAGTATGGGAATACGTGATACATGTTAAATGTTAGAATTTGATAATAATTAGAATTGTGCTAGGGGTTATGAGAAGATCACAAGTTTTTAAATGTCAATATTTAAAGGACTTGTGTAATTCCTTTCGACTAATCCCTAGGGCTTACGAATATCCATGATTAGCTATCACGAGTATAATTAATATACTTGAGTGATGTGATCATTGATATAGCGTAAGTAATAGTTAGTGCTAGGGGTTGTTCCCTAGGGCTTACGAACATCAATGATTGGTTGTCACGTGTATCATTAAAATGCGTGAGAAATACGATCATTGGTGTAGCGTAAGTAGTAGTGTTAATTATTATGTGCTAGGTGCCGCATGTCTGGGCGGGTACTTTTCATTATTTGTTTACTTTTATGTTGCTGCAAGTTGAGGCAGCTTTTATTTTATCAAAAGCAGGGTTATAAATTGTTTTGTTGGCATGGAGGGGCTGAGCCCATAGTCCGATAAACGAATACTACATGCCGAAATTTTCTAAAAATCCCCTGCATTTTAATTTATTTAACTTATCTGATTTCAATGGTTTAAATGTATGATTTGGGTGTTAACTGTTTATGTGTATATGTGCTAAGTGATTTATTTCGAGGATTTATGTGTTAATTCAAGGATTTATGTGTTTCGGGGATTAAATACGTTTTGAGAATTATTTATAAACTTAGTTGTCATAGAATGACACTAGTATTATAATTGTATATGTTAAGTGAAGTTGACTAAATGTGTTAGGTGCATTAATTTGTATTTGAGTAGTCAGCTATAGGGATAACAACTATAGTACGACTTTAAGTGATTCAGTGGTAATTCTGAATTGTGCCTACTCGAGATACGAGGGGGGGACTGACACGTACTCGTAACAATTACAGTATCGTTAGGGCGTGATCAAGTGGAGCAACGTGTATCAAAAAGGAAGGATCGAGACGTCGTGTAAAGTTCATGGAACTGCTTGGGTGAAATGCCAAGGATTTATTCGCTGTGTGTTCCGTTTGATGCTAAGGACCAGAGGCAAGTTTATTTATACATACTCTATCGTTCAGAGTATATTTATTTTGAAATATATGAAATATGTGGAATAAGACTTCAGTCCATATTTACAAGATTTCTTCTATCTCTATCTTGATAAATTGTTTACTTTTAAGTAAAATGGTTGACCGGAAATATATGTGATATGGAGAGTGATATACGATAAAGAGTAAAGTGATATGGGAAGGAATGGTATCAGTTGTTATTTATGGTTATTTTAATGATATTATGGTATCAGTTATCTAAAGTTATTTTATAATATTACAGTTATGTGTAAATTGAGGATCTTTGAGTTCTAAACCCTGTCAGACGTTATTAATAAATATTTTGTTATATAAGGGGACAAGGGTTGATGTTTACAGATTTTCTTAAAAAGGGATTTCCATGTAAAGTATTTTAGTTGGTGTATTTTAAAGGTATTGATATATGAATGGAAAAGTGGAAGGGGTTATCTTTAGAGGTATATTTTCGAAAACTCGGACAAAGTTTTTAGAAAGAATTTCGCAATAATTAACCTAATGGCAACATCACCAATAAACTAGTGTTTATTTAATTATTAGATACCTCTCGAAGCATCTACTAATTAAATAAACCTTATTCGTCTAATTAAATTTATTTAATTAGATGAATATTATTTTTAAAATGTTTTCTTAAAATCGCTTTGTTCCGGAATAATAATAAAGATATTTCGATGGTTATAAATGAGACATTTTTGGTTAAAAATGTCTGTAATGATATTGATAAATGTTATTTTAATGGTTATTTAATTCAATGAATATTAATTATAATATTCATTTTAAAAGGGATTATTGAATAGTTATTCTTTAGATATTCTAAGTGTTCTAAGGGTGATTAAATATTGTTAAAAGGGTGTTTAAGGAATTTCATAGTGAACTGAATGTACGTCTTGAATTGATACACTGATGATATATCTTTATAAATGTTTTCAAATGGAAATGTGAAATGTGAAATGGAAATGGAAATGTGAAATGTGAAATGGAAATGGAAATGTGAAATGTGAAATGGAAATGGAAATTGAAATGGAAAAATGTGGAATGGTATTTGTATAAATGGAATAATGATTGACAAAGGGGGATTGCAATAAAACTTGTGTAAGAGGCTATGTCAGGGCTGTGTGCGACATAGTCTAACATTCATAATTCGGCACGAAGATGCCAAGGGAGGATGTTAGCAGGTGGCCTTCCTCCAGGAGGATGTTAGCAGGTGGCCTTCCTCCAGGGATGATGTTAGTAGGTGGCCTTCATTCCTTCTACTAGTAGTAAACAGAGAGCGGATACGGTCAGGCGACTGATCATCGTCCTACGTATCTGGCGCCAGCAGATATCCCCAAAAGATTAAAAGAAAGAATTGAGAATGGTTTTCAGATTTCTATACTGAAAACAGAAAAATGATATGAAATGATGGAATTATTGTTACAGATGCAGAGAGACTGATATTATATTATTGGAAGAGAAATTGATATTATATTATCAATAAGTAAGCGATTTCATATTGAATAACCAGCAAGCTTATGTTGGTGTATTACTGCGCAAACAAGATGTGGCTATTTAATTACCTTGTAACGATACCTTTTATATTATATTGGTACATTGTTCAGTTGATATTATTTTCAAACATTATACTTTCCCTATAGAATTTCGTGGTTATAAATGTTCAAGAATGATATTAGGTATCGGTTGAATGTTGGAAACCCATGCACCTGATGGGATATTTTGTTAAACTCTAGTAATAACTTGCTGAGCAATTCTTTCGCTCATACTTGCTTGTTTTCAAATATTAACTTTTCAGTGGAAGGTAGCCGGACGAGGTTATCTGCATGGCTTAGATGAAGCGGGCAGCGTGCCTTATGAAGACGATATGATCTAGAAAGTTTATATCTGGAGTAAGTTATATGTAAGTATATTGATGTGTAATATATATGTTACTTTGCGCAAAATAGTATTAGTTACTGGTGTACTTCTCAACGAAGTTATACTAGTAGTAAGGAGTTGATTCTTGTTTCTAGCCCTATAACCTAAAAGATGCTTGGTGGTTGGGGTCTCAAATGTTGTAACTCAATTATTAATGGCTACAGATGGTTTAATGTGGTTAAACAGTTGATTTGTTATTAAGGTTTTCCGTGTGACGACCAAATCCCTGACCCCGGATTTGGGGGCGTTACAGTTGGTATCAGAGCTGAGGTTATAGTAAACTAGAAACGAGAGTGAGTAGGAGTGTGTATAGTTATGTGAGAACGTCGGAGCTCATGTAGAGTTCATGTTGGACTACCGGGTATAGTGCCAATAATTAAGTTAAGATTTGAATGCTATGTTGAAGGATATGTTGAAATAGAATTCCCTGCGATTATTATTGTCGATGATTGAATCCTTAGTGACTATTACGAGTCGACGATGACGTAAGTTATCAAGCACCTTAGGGTGTGCATGGAAAAGAACAGCTCTGGGATCGAACGATTATCCGTCAGAGGAGCTGACATAAAAAGCATCTGTGGAGACCTTGGCAATATCCCCATTGTTGAATCTTTTTGATTACCTCCCCAATCTATGAATTATTTGACATATCTCTAAGGGAGAATTTTGATAAAGGATATATTTCCTCTTCGAAGTTATTCTTTAATACTTGTGTTAAGTCATATTTGGTTTCAATTGTGCCAAGGGCTTTCATTATACTTACCTTCAGGTTTTCTAAGCCCTATCAAATGATATTATTTCAAACTTTCACTTTTCTTCAATCGTGGATAATTCAATGGTGATATAACACCACTTGCTTGTTGAATACCAGTATCTTTCTGGTTATCCTTTTCTTTGGAAATCGCACCTTGGAAATTTTTCGATTTTAATCCAAGGTGTCCCTTTGAGAATTAATTGTCAGAAGATGATTGTTATTGACTTGACTTTGAATTACTTTCATACTTCTCAACTTCCACTGAGACGAACAACCCTATACATATAGGGGCCACAAGGACTATCTGTCTGTGTGATAGAAGTCTGATGGGACGCCATCACTTGTGAGTTGTGAAATACAAGAAGGCTAATTACCTTTAGTAATGTCTCAACTGAGACACGCAACGTGAGTTCTTATGATCATATTGATATCTCAGTAAATTCTCTTATTTCCAATAAGGTTTGTTTCAAAACTCATAATCCTATGGTCACCAGTGGGTGACATCTGTCTTGATATGACAGCTATCTTTTTCAAAGCTTCATGATTCTTGTTATCTCTAATAAATTTCAAGGGGATGCCAACCAGGTCGGTCAAGTCGAAATTCGCTGATAGAAATTAGATTTGAGCGGAATCGCCAAGAGCATGAGCGAATCCCAAAACGAATAGAATATCAGTGGCGTATCGATAGAATTAGTTTGCTCTCTCTCATGGATGTTATGATTAATGTAATTAGTTCAATCTCTCTCTCAAGAGTGTTATGTTAAGGGGATCAGTGAACTCTCTCTCAAGTATAGTATGATAATGGCAAGTTAGTCGACACATATATGTGAAAGGAATAGTGATGTGTCAGATAGATACCCTATAGTTGAATTGAGTTTTGGAGGAGTTGCTTATGAATGGATGTTATCTATGGTTTTGCAAAATAAGTATGGATGATGACAGAGTTAAGAAATCCCAGTAGTGGCCTTAGCTGATTCCGTGGACGGAATCCTTTTAAGGGGGGTAGACTGTAATAACCCGAATTTTCAGAAAATGATTTTTATTATTATTTTAAGAATATTAATGTTTTTCCTAAAATGAGGAGGAAATTTTTTATTTTATTTTATTGTTCATTATTCCAGTTCAAGGAATTTCAAAAGCGAATTATTTAATTATTGTCTGGTTTAGTATTATTATGAACTATATTATGTGATTATTGTTGTAAGGTGGAATGTATGTGAAGTTGTGTTTATGTGTTTATATGATGATTTGTGTGAGCTGTGAAGGCTGATGTATTTTATTTATATTTTTGAGGATTTAAATATATTTAAATCATGCATTTTGATCCTCTGTTAATTTTATAAAATTATCGGAGGAATTAAAATCATGAAATCTCTTGTAAAATTATCTTTATATATTTATTGAGTTTTTAAAAGTGTTGGGTGGATTAATTTGGGTGATTGAGTATTTTAAAATGATTTTAGGAGTTTTATTGTATTTAAAGGATCAAAACTTTGAAAATTCATATTTAATTCATTTTTGATCCGAAAAATATTTCGAAAATATGTACGTGCTTGTAATTTTATATTCTTGATTTTAAAAATGAAAAGTTTAATTTTCCCAATTTTCTATTTAATTTCGATTTATAAAAGATGTGTATTAGTTTTTTTTACAAGAATGAGTAGTGTTTTATTTGGGCTCAGAGTTAAGTGTTAGTAGTAATATAAGTTATTGGGCCAAGCCCAATAACACCACAAAAACACAACCCGGTAGAGAGAAAACAGACGGGGAGAGAGAGTAGAGATTGGGGGAAGAAATTAGGGTTCTAAATTGAATTGGGGGTTTTTGAATTGAAACATATATATGTATGTATAGGCGTGTGTAAGTGTGGGTGTGTGTATAAGTGAGTGTGTGCAACTGAATAAGGGGGAGAGGGAAGTCGACTGAGCTGTGCAGGCGGGGAGGGGGCGCCGCCGCCGCGCTGGCTGCTGGTGGTGGCCATCGCGCGGTGGTGTGACGCGGCGTAGCAGCAGTAGGGAAGCAGGGGTGGTCTGGTGTGGCGCGAAGAGAGAGAGAGAGAGAGAGAGAGAGAGAGAGAGATGAGAAATGGTGGGAGAGATTGGTTCCGGTGGCTTGAAATGCGGGTCGGAATTGAAAGGGTATAATTTCTATATTTTTAAATTATGTATTTAATTGTGGTAATTTAATTAGTTGATTGTAATTTTAATTAGTTGTGAAATTGCGAGTTTAATTATTAATTTTCGTGAATTAGTTCGGAGGGTCGATAATTATTAATTATGATTGATGGTATAAAGTACGAGATGATTGTATTAATTTTTGGTGATTTAATTCGAAAGAGGATAATTGTTAGTTGTTAAGTGCAAATTGTTAATTGCTAATTGTTAATTATTATAGCCGAATATTATATGTTAAGAATTATTTGAGTTGGCTAAGTATAGTTACCTTGTGCTAAATGATTATTAGTACTAATTGTTATATGTCGTATATTGTTGGAGTTATATGATGTACTAATTGTAAATAGTGATGTTGGCATTAATTGTGGAGTTTATACGAGTTGACTAAATGGTATAAATCAAGTCTTAGTATTTGTTGAATGTATAATCGTCAATTACTTGGTGTTGGTAAGTATGGGAATACGTGATACATGTTAAATGTTAGAATTTGATAATAATTAGAATTGTGCTAGGGGTTATGAGAAGATCACAAGTTTTTAAATGTCAATATTTAAAGGACTTGTGTAATTCCTTTCGACTAATCCCTAGGGCTTACGAATATCCATGATTAGCTATCACGAGTATAATTAATATACTTGAGTGATGTGATCATTGATATAGCGTAAGTAATAGTTAGTGCTAGGGGTTGTTCCCTAGGGCTTACGAACATCAATGATTGGTTGTCACGTGTATCATTAAAATGCGTGAGAAATACGATCATTGGTGTAGCGTAAGTAGTAGTGTTAATTATTATGTGCTAGGTGCCGCATGTCTGGGCGGGTACTTTTCATTATTTGTTTACTTTTATGTTGCTGCAAGTTGAGGCAGCTTTTATTTTATCAAAAGCAGGGTTATAAATTGTTTTGTTGGCATGGAGGGGCTGAGCCCATAGTCCGATAAACGAATACTACATGCCGAAATTTTCTAAAAATCCCCTGCATTTTAATTTATTTAACTTATCTGATTTCAATGGTTTAAATGTATGATTTGGGTGTTAACTGTTTATGTGTATATGTGCTAAGTGATTTATTTCGAGGATTTATGTGTTAATTCAAGGATTTATGTGTTTCGGGGATTAAATACGTTTTGAGAATTATTTATAAACTTAGTTGTCATAGAATGACACTAGTATTATAATTGTATATGTTAAGTGAAGTTGACTAAATGTGTTAGGTGCATTAATTTGTATTTGAGTAGTCAGCTATAGGGATAACAACTATAGTACGACTTTAAGTGATTCAGTGGTAATTCTGAATTGTGCCTACTCGAGATACGAGGGGGGGACTGACACGTACTCGTAACAATTACAGTATCGTTAGGGCGTGATCAAGTGGAGCAACGTGTATCAAAAAGGAAGGATCGAGACGTCGTGTAAAGTTCATGGAACTGCTTGGGTGAAATGCCAAGGATTTATTCGCTGTGTGTTCCGTTTGATGCTAAGGACCAGAGGCAAGTTTATTTATACATACTCTATCGTTCAGAGTATATTTATTTTGAAATATATGAAATATGTGGAATAAGACTTCAGTCCATATTTACAAGATTTCTTCTATCTCTATCTTGATAAATTGTTTACTTTTAAGTAAAATGGTTGACCGGAAATATATGTGATATGGAGAGTGATATACGATAAAGAGTAAAGTGATATGGGAAGGAATGGTATCAGTTGTTATTTATGGTTATTTTAATGATATTATGGTATCAGTTATCTAAAGTTATTTTATAATATTACAGTTATGTGTAAATTGAGGATCTTTGAGTTCTAAACCCTGTCAGACGTTATTAATAAATATTTTGTTATATAAGGGGACAAGGGTTGATGTTTACAGATTTTCTTAAAAAGGGATTTCCATGTAAAGTATTTTAGTTGGTGTATTTTAAAGGTATTGATATATGAATGGAAAAGTGGAAGGGGTTATCTTTAGAGGTATATTTTCGAAAACTCGGACAAAGTTTTTAGAAAGAATTTCGCAATAATTAACCTAATGGCAACATCACCAATAAACTAGTGTTTATTTAATTATTAGATACCTCTCGAAGCATCTACTAATTAAATAAACCTTATTCGTCTAATTAAATTTATTTAATTAGATGAATATTATTTTTAAAATGTTTTCTTAAAATCGCTTTGTTCCGGAATAATAATAAAGATATTTCGATGGTTATAAATGAGACATTTTTGGTTAAAAATGTCTGTAATGATATTGATAAATGTTATTTTAATGGTTATTTAATTCAATGAATATTAATTATAATATTCATTTTAAAAGGGATTATTGAATAGTTATTCTTTAGATATTCTAAGTGTTCTAAGGGTGATTAAATATTGTTAAAAGGGTGTTTAAGGAATTTCATAGTGAACTGAATGTACGTCTTGAATTGATACACTGATGATATATCTTTATAAATGTTTTCAAATGGAAATGTGAAATGTGAAATGGAAATGGAAATGTGAAATGTGAAATGGAAATGGAAATGTGAAATGTGAAATGGAAATGGAAATTGAAATGGAAAAATGTGGAATGGTATTTGTATAAATGGAATAATGATTGACAAAGGGGGATTGCAATAAAACTTGTGTAAGAGGCTATGTCAGGGCTGTGTGCGACATAGTCTAACATTCATAATTCGGCACGAAGATGCCAAGGGAGGATGTTAGCAGGTGGCCTTCCTCCAGGAGGATGTTAGCAGGTGGCCTTCCTCCAGGGATGATGTTAGTAGGTGGCCTTCATTCCTTCTACTAGTAGTAAACAGAGAGCGGATACGGTCAGGCGACTGATCATCGTCCTACGTATCTGGCGCCAGCAGATATCCCCAAAAGATTAAAAGAAAGAATTGAGAATGGTTTTCAGATTTCTATACTGAAAACAGAAAAATGATATGAAATGATGGAATTATTGTTACAGATGCAGAGAGACTGATATTATATTATTGGAAGAGAAATTGATATTATATTATCAATAAGTAAGCGATTTCATATTGAATAACCAGCAAGCTTATGTTGGTGTATTACTGCGCAAACAAGATGTGGCTATTTAATTACCTTGTAACGATACCTTTTATATTATATTGGTACATTGTTCAGTTGATATTATTTTCAAACATTATACTTTCCCTATAGAATTTCGTGGTTATAAATGTTCAAGAATGATATTAGGTATCGGTTGAATGTTGGAAACCCATGCACCTGATGGGATATTTTGTTAAACTCTAGTAATAACTTGCTGAGCAATTCTTTCGCTCATACTTGCTTGTTTTCAAATATTAACTTTTCAGTGGAAGGTAGCCGGACGAGGTTATCTGCATGGCTTAGATGAAGCGGGCAGCGTGCCTTATGAAGACGATATGATCTAGAAAGTTTATATCTGGAGTAAGTTATATGTAAGTATATTGATGTGTAATATATATGTTACTTTGCGCAAAATAGTATTAGTTACTGGTGTACTTCTCAACGAAGTTATACTAGTAGTAAGGAGTTGATTCTTGTTTCTAGCCCTATAACCTAAAAGATGCTTGGTGGTTGGGGTCTCAAATGTTGTAACTCAATTATTAATGGCTACAGATGGTTTAATGTGGTTAAACAGTTGATTTGTTATTAAGGTTTTCCGTGTGACGACCAAATCCCTGACCCCGGATTTGGGGGCGTTACAACAATGACCTAGGGCCCAAACTTAAAAAGGGCTCAATTTTTTAGGTTTTGTAATTATAGTAGATTTTTTTTATGAGATATTATTTTTAAGCGCGTCGCCATTAGAGAAAAGATATAAATAAGTAAAATGAAAAGGTCCAAAAAAATTAAAATCCACGACAATCACTTAGCACTCTTCAGGCTTTGGTCTCGTTTGTACGAAATTAATTTCTCAGCTCCTCATCTTCTCACCCTTTCTCTCATGGCCAAAATTACTTTTCTTAAAATTTTCTCCATCCATCATTAAATCTCAATACTTCTCAAGAATTAAACGGTTGCTATCATTAAGTCTTCTTAAAAATTAGACCTCCTCATGGCAACGGAAAATTAGACCTCCTCATGGTTTCGGCAACACAAAAATAGTACCAAACATATGAATAATATGTTCAATCGAGAAGGAACTCTTGGAAAATATTGATTCTGATGTTATTATCGATGATTTTGCATCACGGAAAGCTCATAGAACTCATTTTCTATGAATTATTATGTAATATGCTTGGATGTTGTAATTTTATTAATAAAATTGTAGTGGTTTTGAATTATCATAATTTTCTTTTGAAAAGGGCCCCATTTATTCTTTTGCCTAGGGCCCAAAAAAAATAAGGATCGGACCTGGCTAGGCACCCCAACCAGCTCTTAGGCTTTAACACCCCATGTCCATCACTTGGCACCCGAGCAGCTTTTGCCAGATGTTTCCCCATATCAGAAGTTCCAAGATCATTAATTTCCGAGTAATTGACACTTTGCACCCCTTTAATTTGGGCATTTTTGCGATTTGGTCTTGCAATATTTTTTGTTACAGATTGCATCTCATTGTTTAAATCTCGCTTCATTTTGCACCCCTTCGACGAATTTCCGTCCATTTTGACTGTTTCCGTTAAATCAATCAGGGGTGTTGTGGGAGGATTTTAGCACAACAGATTATGAGGCCTCGTGCTGGAATAGCGCCAATAAACAAGGAATCGTCCAACCACCCAGAAAGGCTCGTGGTTGAAGATCCATAGCTAGCCGCCCGGGAAGGCTCACGACTAGGGTTACCGAAGAACACGGGATGTGGTTCCTCGGAAGGATCGGACTGAATCTACGGAATGAGGGCTCAAGGACCAAATGTTGGCCAGCCAAAAACCCTAATTTGACTGTGTCACACAAGAGTGCACGTGCTCTAGCTACTCAAGGAGTGTAAGTGTCGAAGAAGATCCCGTAAACTGCCTACATACCACTATTTATAGTGGATCAAGCCCGAATGTAGTTCTTGAATGATATGATCGTTTGTTTATGATGAGTTATCCTCTCTCCAGTGGGATAATGACTGTTATTTCTGATAATAATCGAGTATGATGTATAAAATCAGGTTACCAAGCAGTTTAGGTAACATAGAATGATTATCTCTTGTATTTATCTAGATTTTGTATCATTTATCAAGTATATATGACATATATCCTCAAATAACTGAATGTTTATCTATTTGAGAGTGTTTTTAGGTGATAAAGACGTGTTCCTAGAAAATAGGAAGCGTGCCTTATCTGCATTGGTAGCCTAATCAGGCTTCCGGCGGAAGCTGGGGGTACCGCCCGGTAGCCTGGCTCCGGTACCCCCTCCGGTAACCCCTATCACAGAAGCTACTCTGGAAGCTCTACTGGATGACTGATAATAGTTATAGGTTATCCTCAAGGGGATACCTTGAGACCCTTAGTCATGCGTTCCCGTGTTGCAGTGTACATGGTAACCCCTAGGGCTACCACAGGCCTCCGGAAACCCGACAGATTACACATTTTTGACATGGGGCTGGACCCTAATCCTCTAGTGGGCCTAAATCTGACCCATGCAAGATTTTGGTCACAACAACTACCCCCCGGTTCCCTGAAGTACGAAGTGCAAGGGGAACCAATTATTCGCAGGGTACCGCTTACTAGGAAAATTCATACTTTTGCTTTCAGGACTCCTTAACAAAAATTCGTATCCTCACTCCCTTGCCAGCTCATTGTGACAGTGTTGGAAATTTGAAATTGCAAATACCTTGACCCGTATTATTGTTTTTATTCCTATAATCGTGTAACGGAAACTTAACTTGGAATTAACTCAAGCGAAAGCCTCATATTTTGGCTCGCTAAATACTTGATTACTCAATTTTATCTATTTGGAAATAAAACGGATAAATATTAGAGTAAAGGGGATTTAAGTTCAAATTCTACAACCTCTCTTGATAAGCTTGAACGATCCATTTCCCGTGCCAACACGTTTCCCCCCATGTCTCGTTTTCTGTGCCATATTCAAGCACTTGGGACCGTGCTTTTTCTACTTTCCCTTTGATTTATATATCTATACAATCAGTTTTTTCTTTTCTTTTATTACTCTTCTTTTCATCTTCACGCAGTACTTCCTCTCAAGCATACAAGGGTTTTTCGAGGGTTTCCGACGAAACATCTCCGACGAAGGCCTAGATACTTTTGCTCTTCCGTCTTCTCATCCATACCCAGGTATATCTTTGAATCTTTTAACTAATTCTTGTACCTGGTTCCTTGATTATATGTATAATGATTGGGTACAAATTGACTTCAATCGTGGAGCATGCATGTTATTCTCCCTGATGTTACACACTTAATTGTAGATCTTGGTAGCGTTTATGTCCTGAAATTTATAGGGATGCATGTGTTTTGAGGCTGGGGCGGTCTGTCTCCCGGCTCCCCCTTTTGATTGTTCATTAACATGTTTGTAGTATGTTTGATACCTGTTCTTAGTGAATCGTATTGCTTTGGGCTTGTTTTATTAAATTATCATTTGTGAATTATGGTTTTGGGGGTGTGGCTATAGTGCTCTAGGAAGTTTACCACGATTTCTGCCTTGGTCGGGTAACCTCAACACCGTCACATTAATCTGCTATGCCGATAGCTCTTCCTTAAACTATGATTTTCTTTTGGCTTGTGTATTCTGGGTACCTCTTGATCGGATTTAGATGGCCCCTGTCACACTTACCAATCTCTAAATTGCTCAATTCCCATTCTTTCTTTGCTAACCTGCTTCCTCTTTGTGGTTGCAGATGTCAACCTCAGCCTCTTCCGGGGGTTCACCACAATTTCCCGGTAATCTATCTCCCGTTTCTGGGCAACCTTCTGATTCTTGGTCTACTCATTTAAATGAGGTGCTTGTCTCTCAACCTTTGTTGCAATCTAAGCCGTCCGTAAGCTCTAGGACTCGCTCTCGAGTGGAGGTAATCGATCCCTTTGAAGCTGATATTGTGAGTCGGTATCCCAATCCTCTCTTGGAAGTGGGTTCGTCGAGCCTCATCATCGGGGATGCCGAAAGGGTTGCTCTAAGCTCCAATACCGATGAAGAAGGAAAGTTAGCTGGTATGCTATTTAATGATGATGACTTGGTGAACGAGGAGGAGCAGACTGGAGTTAGGATGGTAATTGGGATCGAGCGGAAGCTCCATATCCCTGCAAGTTTCATACCTGCATGTGAAGACATGGATTCCACCATGAATGCAGATAGACTAGAGAGATTGTTAGAGCTATGTGATCCAGGATGCAGCTTGGTGATACCTAGCGCCGGCGAGAGGTGCCACAACTTCGATAATTTCGAGCCCGACCAAGCCATTCCGAATGCTGTGTTATCTGCATCATTCTTTAAACTAGGATTCTCCCTTCTTCTGCACCCGTTCTTTGTTGATCTGCTAGAATTCTATGACATTGCCCCTATGCAGTTGACACCCAACTCTTTTAGGGTTTCCGCTTGTATGTACATTCTGTATGATCAGACTTTCTCAGCCCCCCTCACCGCCAGAGAGTTGAGTCACTTCTACCAGTTGAAAGATGTCGGTAGGAAAGTTGGTGTTTTCTATCTCACTGCCTGGAACAATAGACAGGGGAGATGCATAAAGGGTAATAAGAAGGGGATGTATGATTGGTTGGAGCAGTTCTTATATTGCTATGAATGTGAGGGGGTTCGGATAATTTATCTCCTGGTAAGCCCTTTACCATCCTACCTGGGTATTACCCATCTGATTGCACCAATAGTTCTAATTTTTCTTCCAATTACTACGTTACCTAGGGATCCCAGTGCAGACTCCCCTTGGTGGGATAGAGGAGAAAAGAGCCAGGAAGGTCATGAAGCTTGCCGCTAAGTTGGGTGATGGTGAGAGTTTACTTGTGCCGGAAACCCTTGAGAGATTGGGTTTTTCTAAACTTAAGCGCGCACAAACCGAGAATGCTAATATGGAGACTGTGGGCGAGTCCACTCCCCAGGGTATCCCTGGAAAGGGTGACGCCGGTGATGGGGTTCCCGGTTGGTGCCACCTCGTCCATCCTTTTGTATTGATATACTGTTTTCCTTTCCTCCGTTTATTTGTTTCATTCATGCCTACTTGTTTTTTTTTTACATGCTCATAGGGATCTCCTTGATTTACCATGTTGTGATCATAACGCTATTGCTCTTCTGTTCTTTCAGGTATGTCGGGGTTAGTGCCGTCTTTTATCAAACCATCCGACAAGTACGAGGATTTATTTCCTGATGATGAATTGACTCTACTTGAGACTCCTATCAGTGCTACTCCGATCTCTCGAGTCCCCGCTCCTTTGCCCATAAAAATTGAGCTTTCTGCTGCTGAAAAGCGCAGACTCTCACAGGCTTCCGGGGGTCTGAAATCTACTCCGGAAACCCGCTCCTAAAAAAGGGTTAAGGTTTCCCAGCCGGGGTCTCCTACGAATGAGGTAGAGCAGTTTTACCGAATGTGTGGTGGACAGGTGCCCCTGGAAACTATCACAGGGTGGGCCAAGCAGAAGACTCCGGATGCAGCAAAGTCAATGTTGTTCTCAGCAGGTGAGAGTTTCTTTCATCAACTTCGGCTCTCCAATCAACTAGCTCTAGCCACTCGTGGTGACATGAGGTTGAGAGATGAGGTTAAGCAACTGAAGGCTGATATGCAAGCCGCTGAGGATGAGAAGAAAAAACTATCTGATGCAGGTAAGAAATTGAAGATCAAAGAGAAAGATAAATTGAGCAGGTTGGTGTCCACTCAAGAAGAGGAGAAAGAAGAGAGGGCGGCAGCCCATGCCCTAGAGGTTAAAGGGCTGGAAGTACAAGTTGATTCCCTGCAAGCTTCAGTTAGGAAACTCAAGGAGGCACTCCCGGAGAGGTACAAAATGGGTTTCGCTAAGGGTGTCGCGGATTATATGAAGTCTACTTGGAGGGTGATGCCAAACTTGGACTGGTCGCTCCTTGGTGAGGATGCTGTGGTGCAAGTCGAAGGCTTTCAGGCAGAAGCCGCAAAAGCTGGGGCTACAAAGTCTAAGGACGCGTCCATTCCTCAGGCGACTCAAAAGGATACTGCTGAACACACTCCCACTCCTGATTCTGAGGTTGAGGCTCCCATCAAGGTGGTTGAGCATGCTCCGGGTGACCTTGACAAGAAGGGCAACCCCGTCGAGGACTCCCCTAGTTCAGATGCTACCAAGGATGTAATAACCCTAACTTTGGCAATGCTGCAGTGATCCTATAAATAGTAAATTTTGAGGTCTTAGAGAAATGGTATATAGGTACTCTATAATGGAAACATAAAATGAATAAACAGAAACCATATTAGCGTTGTACAGTGGAAATAAGTGACTCGAAATGACGTTAGATTTCAGAAATTCCTGAAACATGGATTTTGAGGATTTTGATTTCGAATAAGCTTCTATTGGATATTAAGGAGCATGGAAATATTATAAGAACTATATATTGAGGGATTAGTGAATTTAGAGTTAACCAGGGGATTATTAAGTTAAGAGAATATCAATGGAAATTGGATTTGTAAATGATTTCAAAAACCACTGAAACAATGAGGTATACTCGAAACGAACCACAATTAGACGAGTATGGAAACCAAGCAACCAAGATTAATAACATAACAAGGATACATAACACATTATCATTATAAGAATTAGTAGCATAATACTTAGAAAAATCAAGAAAAAAAGAGAATTATGAGATCACCAAAATGACATCATTTTCCACTAACTAGTTTAAGGGCAAATTAGTATTTTCACATGGTTTTAATCACAAATATCTACCAAGCTTCCAATACAATCTAGATTAGTAAGTAATTAAGAGATAAGATAAAAGAAAAACACAAAACTCTCTCCCCCTTTCCTTACAACACCATTCGGCCATAAAAAAAGAAAAGAAGAAAAATCAAAACCAAAACCCTAGCTCTCTTCAAGATTAAATCAAGGGAAAAATGGTGGAGATGCTTGGAGGTTAGAAAGTGATATTCTCAAAGTTTCAAGGCCAACCATCATCATTTGCCTAGGTAATAAAATCATTCAAGTGCAAGATGAATAGTAGTGAATAGTGTTTTTCAAGTTTTAATCTTTGTTTTTATGGTCTCTTTAGTTGATTTAAGCTAATACAAGGCGACTTAAGGTGTACCCAAAGCTTATTAAGTGTTCTTCAAGCTTCAAAGAGGTATAACAACCCTTGCCCTTTTATATTTATAGTAGATATTGAAGTGGTTGGTAGTTAAGTGGTGTTAATGTAATGTTTATGATGATTATGTGTTATAAATGGTTTGTTTTGATATGGAAATTGTGTGTTGTGGACATGTAACCATGGTTGGGATGTAGACCACATGGTGTAGGTGATGGTGTATAAGGTGGATGATTGATTTGGAGGAGTTTGATTTTTGGAAAGTATAAAAATATAGCCGTTATAATGTCCGATTTTCGTTAGAACTACAAACTGCCCTGTTTTGTGACCCCTGTATTCGTACGGTACCTCACTGCCCAGGTTGCCAATTGACCATGAAATGATAGAGCTTAGTTCATAGATCGTTTTGATATAAGGTGCGTTAAAATCTGATGAACGGTTTAGGAGAAAAGTCAGTTTTAGTGAAAGACGTTCGATAACCGAGAAAACGTAATTGTATCAACTTTGAGGCTAAAGTTACCATACTTAGACATTTTTATAAGTCACGAAATTTTGGGATAGTGTAGTAGGGTGGCCAGAGGACCCTTGACAGTTGACCTTATATTAAAATTCGAAATTTAAAATTTATAAGAAATTTTACAGTCGAGTGTGGTCGTTAGGTGAAATGGTGATAAACACTGAAACTTCGATTGAGCTTATAAATGGTTAAGTTCTTGAACCTTTGGAGTAATAATGATACGTTAAACATATAGTGAAGTGTAAAGGGTTTTGTTATACAAGAGGGTAGTGAGTAAGAGATGTGGTATTCTAATGACGGTCCTTTTGTGTTTATAGAAATTCCGGAGGAGGGACCAACCATACTGTCAGGATACAGAAACCGAGGCAAGATCCTTCTATCCCTACTTTAAAAAAATTATTTATCTTCGGAATAATAATGATATCATGGAATATATTTATGTATATGTGATGCTTTTGTTGCTATATTGCAAAGAATATATTCTCTTGATTGTGGGAAGTTAAAGAGAGATGGATATGTTTTCTGAAATATGAATATAGAGATGATACGAATGGAGCGAATATGCTCTAGGGTAAAAGAGATATGAAAGAGAATGGTATCAGTTGTTATCTAGGGTTATATGGTTTATAATGCTATATTATAAACATTCTTTTTAGTGTATGTTATATATATATATATTTTATAGAAATAATGTGCGAGAATGGAAGTGATATACGGGAATGGAAATGTGAAATGGTGTTGATAAATTGAATAATGATCTTATAAAAAGGGGGATTAGCAACAAACTTGCATAAGAGGCTGTGTCAGGGCTGTGTGCGACATAGTCTAGCATTCATGATTCGGCACGAAGATGCCAAGGGAGGATGTTAGCAGGTGGCCTTCCTCCGGGAGGATGTTAGCAGGTGGCCTTCCTCCAGGGATGATGTTAGCAGGTGGCCTTCATTCCTTCTACCGGTAGTAAAAATGGATGGGTACGGAGGACTACTGATCATCGTACCTCACGTATTCGGCAACAGTGGAAACCCCCACAATTATTGAATAAAGAATAAACGATAAAGTCAGATTGGTATACTAAAAAGGTAAAATGATATGAGACGATGGAATTATTGTTATAGACGAAGAGAAACTGATTTTATATTAATTTATAAAAATTGTTACATAAGAAGGAAATGAGAAGATGATAGTAAGAGATTTAAGTAAATATTCATATTATCCTGAAATATATCACTGAAAGGGTATATTGATTGTTATATTATTTAAGAAGAGAAACTGATACTGTATTATCCTAAATTTCTTTCTTCTAGTAGTAAGTGGATGATGTATTATTAAATAAGAATTACATTCTTCCTTAAAGTTTATAATTGGTTACCGCTTACATATGTATATACATGCATACTTGGTTACATTTTAAATTCTAGTTTACAATATTATCTTGCTGAGCTATTATAGCTCACTCTTGCTACTTATCTATATACAGCTAGGTATGCCAATACTACGCAGAACGCCCCGCAAGAGGGTAAGGGAAAGGCGACCTTCTGAGAGCTCGTTAGCATCGATTCCGGAGGTAGAGATGAGACAGATGGGTTCCAAGGGCTTATGTATAATTAAGTATGAAGGCATGTAATAAACTTTTGGTTGTTGAAACGCTTCATGTCGAAGTGTTATTCAACAATGTACTTAAGTATGATCCTGATTTGTAATAACTCTTTTAACTTTCAACTCTAAACTTTTGTTATGGTAAATATTGTTCTCTGAGCATATGACTGGTGTGTGTGTGTATTAGTGTGGGGTCAACTGTTTAAGCATTAAATATTATATAAAAAAAGACCCAAGTGATATTGATATTGGATGGAAATTGGTCCGTGATGGCCCAGATTTATGACCCCGGATTTGGGGCTGTCACAGTTTGGTATCAGAGCTAAGAGTCATAATGCTCAGGAACAAGAGTGATAATAATAAATGTATCAGTTATAACATAAATTGTGAACTTCCATCAAGTTCAGGGGTGGTATATCGCAGGTAGTATTTATTTTAAGCATATAATATAATTTTATAGACCGTCACTAATAGAATTTTATGTTTTATTATATGGAGCGGAGATGGGTGAGCCGGGTCAGGACCCCTAGTGGCTAGGACTACCCGAGCAGGAGATTAGAGACTTGTTGCTGGTAGGTGTAGAGGTTCCAGAGTATGCTATCACTGACCTCAGGAGGAGAGTTCGCGCAGAGGCCATGGAGAGACACGAGATCAGAGTGAGACTTGAGGAGGCAGAGGAGCGCAGGCAGAGGGATGCTGTGGCCATAGTGCCATACACTGGTAGACCATATGTAGGACCTGATGGGGCCGGACCTTCTCGGGTGCGGTCGGATATTCCTGAGGAGGAGATGCCCTTGCGTAAGAGGCCTAGGTTATCTGTTATACCTGAGGAGCCGATTGAGTGGAGGGACATTCACATGACTCCTACTCCTGTTCCACCTGTCCCAGTGCCATCACCAGTTCCATCTCCTCTACTTAGCCCTGACCCTTTTGAGGACCCAGTTGAGCAGTTCACTCCACCGGGACACTTTATCATGTCAGAGGATGAGTTGGAGGAGGACCCTTCCGAGGATGCGGACACGGAGCCAGTTCCTCCATCCCCACCATTTGCACCACCACCACCTCCACCAGTAGATGCACCTCCACTTGTAGATGTACCTCCCCCAGATGCTATGCCACCTCAGGAGGCACCTATATTTCCAGCTGGTCAGTTGCCAGCTATTCTCTTGTCAGAGTACTTTGTCCTACAGGGACAGCTGGAGGAGTCCCGTCGGACTATAGATACACTTGTACAGAGGTTAGACAGAGCGAGAGGAGGAGGAGGTGTGATACCAGATGGGTTGTCTTTGGGCGTAGTTAGTATCGAGCTGCGGGCACTCGGTGATATTAGGGGGATGTTGGGAGACAGAGGGGATCCAGTATGGAGGGCTCAGATAGTTGATGTAGTCACCACTATGGTAGTGCAGATCAGAGATGTTATCAGGGCGTCGTTACCATGATTAGGAGTAGTAGTCTTGGATACTAATCAGACTAGTCATCTTGTGGATGTCATTTTGGGGATTAGGTTAGTTGTTTACTGTCTTAATCCCAGTCTGATTAGAGGACAGCTAGTAGTGCTTTTGTTATGGCAAGTTAGTATGTACGGTTATGCTTTTGGGGTTTCGAACCTTGTACTCTATGATGTATGTATTGGCTATTAGAGTAGGATGTTATCCACAAGTTGTAAAATATTTATGTAAATTAAAGAAGTTTATGTACTTTGCCTAATTTTATCGTATTTTTATACTAAGTGTTGAGATTCGAAAATATTAATGTATGACAGGTAATTGACTTAAATGAAAAGGTTATTATGCTAAAGGTGATAAGTTTATTTAATGAGGTAGTATTATAACTAGATATTAACTGTGATGCATAAATAAGTTAACTAATGATATAGTTTTGAATATATGGAAATGATGTATGTTGTACCCTAAATTTGGGTGATTAATGAAGAATATTGTTATATACAGAATCATGCCGCCTAAGTGTAATAATAGAATGAATGCAAGGGAAAATGAGAGAGAGGAAGGAAGTCATAATAGGCAGGGTGAAAACGCTCATAATGAACAAGATCATGAGGAAGAAGAAGATGAATCAACTGGTCAACAGGGAAATCAGGGTGGTGACCCTTTTAACCAATTTATGGAACTTTTGAGGCAGAATTTAGCTAATCCACAGAATCCGCAACAACCACCTGTTCTTCCCAACCAGGCAGCTAACTCTTTTCGTGCTTTTAAGTCATTAAAACCCCCAGAGTTTGAGGGAATTGTTAACCCAGTAGTAGCCAGAGCCTGGTTAAAAGAGATGGAAAAAGCTTTTGAGATACTGAGGATAGAGGAAGACCAGAAAACAGTTTTTGCAGCCTATCTCTTAAAGGGAGAGGCAAATTACTGGTGGGAAACTAAAAAGAATCTGGAAGGAGCGGGAGTGATAACCTGGGAGCGTTTCACTAGGGTATTCTTAGAAAAGTATTCCCCTAGGTACCTGGAGAACCAGATGGAAATAAAGTTTCTAGAGTTAAAACAGGAAAACCTATCAGTGGCAGAGTATGAAACTAAATTTACAGAGCTGTCTAGGTTTGTTCCTGAATTTGTGCGTACTGAAGAACAAAGAGCAAAAAGGTTTCAACAAGGATTGAAACCATGGCTACGAACGAGAGTGGCACCATTTGAGTTGACGGAGTATGCTGCGGTAGTTCAGAAGGCATCTATTATCGAAGCTGAGAGTGAACAGACTCAAGTAGGACGAGAGAATAAGATAAGGAAATTTGAGTGTCAGAAGGGGGGTTCAAGTGAGGGAAGCTACTTTAACAAATTTGGTAAAGGACAAAAACCCCAGTTTGGAGGAAAGTCGGGGAATAATAAGACTACCAGTGAGACTGTGAATCAGGGTGGTAGATCCACAGGAATCTTACAGGCTAATCAATCTCGAACACCATTTCCAGATTGTAACACGTGTGGTAGGAAGCATACGGGAGTGTGTAGAGCGTTAGAAATAAATTGCTTTAACTGTGGACAGAAAGGACACTACCTTAGCCAGTGCCCATCGGCTAATACCAATCCTAAGAGGGACGTCAAGTGTTACCAGTGTGGGAAACTAGGACACATTGCCAGAGATTGCCGTTCCGGGGGATCATCCGCGCCAGAACAGAGTGTGACTGCTTCAAACAGGCCTACTGCTAGAGTGTATAACATGACTTTAGGAGAGGCATTGAGAAAGCCGGATACAGATGCAGGTGAACATTTTTTTAGTATTTAAATCTTTAGTGTAAATGTTTGGTTAAGAAATAAATGTGGTCAATGAATGGTATATGTAGGTTGACAATCTAGATAAGGAAAATCAGTATCTGTTAGGGGTTAGAAATTCTATGAAAAGGAGAATAATAGTATTTTGGGGGTAAACCACAGACTTGTTTACATACGAACAGGAAATATATATTATAGGTAATATTTTCTTACAATTGTTTCAAAGAATTTTATTCTAGTCGGATTTCTGGAAGGTTTTACAGAGACAAGATATAATAAGATTGAAGTATGTATATTTTATGTCATGATAGAGATCCACATAGGGATAAACCATAAGTGAGATACACTACCATTCAGGAGAGGCCAATGTGGTGGCCGATACCCATAACTAAAAGAGGAATGTTGATGAATGACAAGCAAGTTTATGTTGGTGTAATTTTGCGCAAACAAGATAGAGATATTATGAAGGAAAGAGGATGGAGAAAGTGGTATAGAAGTTATAAGGTGTAGATGAAAAGGTATCTATGGACATTTTTGACGTGATTCCGGGACGGAATCCTTTTAAGGAGGGAAGGATGTAATAACCCTAACTTTGGCAATGCTACAGTGATCCTATAAATAGTAAATTTTGAGGTCTTAGAGAAATGGTATATAGGTACTCTATAATGGAAACATAAAATGAATAAACAGAAACCATATTAGCGTTGTACAATGGAAATAAGTGACTCGAAATGACGTTAGATTTCAGAAATTCCTGAAACATGGATTTTGAGGATTTTGATTTCGAATAAGCTTCTATTGGATATTAAGGAGCATGGAAATATTATAAGAACTATATATTGAGGGATTAGTGAATTTAGAGTTAACCAGGGGATTATTAAGTTAAGAGAATATCAAAGGAAATTGGATTTGTAAATGATTTCAAAAACCACTGAAACAATGAGGTATACTCGAAACGAACTACAATTAGACGAGTATGGAAACCAAGCAACCAAGATTAATAACATAACAAGGATACATACCACATTATCATTATAAGAATTAGTAGCATAATACTTAAAAAAATCAAGAAAAAAAGAGAATTATGAGATCACCAAAATGACATCATTTTCCACTAACTAGTTTAAGGGCAAATTAGTATTTTCACATGGTTTTAATCACAAATATCTACCAAGATTCCAATACAATCTAGATTAGTAAGTAATTAATAGATAAGATAAAAGAAAAACACAAAACTCTCTCCCCCTTTCCTTACAACACCATTCGGCCATAAAAAAAGAAAAGAAGAAAAATCAAAACCAAAACCCTAGCTCTCTTCAAGATTAAATCAAGGGAAAAATGGTGGAGATGCTTGGAGGTTAGAAAGTGATATTCTCAAAGTTTCAAGGCCAACCATCATCATTTGCCTAGGTAATAAAATCATTCAAGTGCAAGATGAATAGTAGTGAATAGTGTTTTTCAAGTTTTAATCTTTGTTTTTATGGTCTCTTTAGTTGATTTAAGCTAATACAAGGTGACTTAAGGTGTACCCAAAGCTTATTAAGTGTTCTTCAAGCTTCAAAGAGGTATAACAACCCTTGCCCTTTTATATTTATAGTAGATATTGAAGTGGTTGGTAGTTAAGTGGTGTTAATGTAATGTTTATGATGATTATGTGTTATAAATGGTTTGTTTTGATATGGAAATTGTGTGTTGTGGACTTGTAACCATGGTTGGGATGTAGACCACATGGTGTAGGTGATGGTGTATAAGGTGGATGATTGATTTGGAGGAGTTTGATTTTTGGAAAGTATAAAAATATAGCCGTTATAATGTCCGATTTTCGTTAGAACTACAAACTGCCCTGTTTTGTGACCCCTGTATTCGTACGGTACATCACTGCCCAGGTTGCCAATTGACCATGAAATGATAGAGCTTAGTTCATAGATCGTTTTGATATAAGGTGCGTTAAAATCTGATGAACGGTTTAGGAGAAAAGTCAGTTTTAGTGAAAGACGTTCGATAACCGAGAAAACGTAATTGTATCAACTTTGAGGCTAAAGTTACCATACTTAGACATTTTTATAAGTCACGAAATTTTGGGATAGTGTAGTAGGGTGGCCAGAGGACCCTTGACAGTTGACCTTATATTAAAATTCGAAATTTAAAATTTATAAGAAATTTTACAGTCGAGTGTGGTCGTTAGGTGAAATGGTGATAAACACTGAAACTTCGATTGAGCTTATAAATGGTTAAGTTCTTGAACCTTTGGAGTAATAATGATACGTTAAACATATATTGAAGTGTAAAGGGTTTTGTTATACAAGAGGGTAGTGAGTAAGAGATGTGGTATTCTAATGACGGTCCTTTTGTGTTTATAGAAATTCCGGAGGAGGGACCAGCCATACTGTCAGGATACAGAAACCGAGGCAAGATCCTTCTATCCCTACTTTAAAAAAATTATTTATCTTCGGAATAATAATGATATCATGGAATATATTTATGTATATGTGATGCTTTTGTTGCTATATTGCAAAGAATATATTCTCTTGATTGTGGGAAGTTAAAGAGAGATGGATATGTTTTCTGAAATATGAATATAGAGATGATACGAATGGAGCGAATATGCTCTAGGGTAAAAGAGATATGAAAGAGAATGGTATCAGTTGTTATCTAGGATTATATGGTTTATAATGCTATATTATAAACATTCTTTTTAGTGTATGTTATATATATATATATTTTATAGAAATAATGTGCGAGAATGGAAGTGATATACGGGAATGGAAATGTGAAATGGTGTTGATAAATTGAATAATGATCTTATAAAAAGGGGGATTAACAACAAACTTGCATAAGAGGCTGTGTCAGGGCTGTGTGCGACATAGTCTAGCATTCATGATTCGGCACGAAGATGCCAAGGGAGGATGTTAGCAGGTGGCCTTCCTCCGGGAGGATGTTAGCAGGTGGCCTTCCTCCAGGGATGATGTTAGCAGGTGGCCTTCATTCCTTCTACCGGTAGTAAAAATGGATGGGTACGGAGGACGACTGATCATCGTACCTCACGTATTCGGCAACAGTGGAAACCCCCACAATTATTGAATAAAGAATAAACGATAAAGTCAGATTGGTATACTAAAAAGGTAAAATGATATGAGACGATGGAATTATTGTTATAGACGAAGAGAAACTGATTTTATATTAATTTATAAAAATTGTTACATAAGAAGGAAATGAGAAGATGATAGTAAGAGATTTAAGTAAATATTCATATTATCCTGAAATATATCACTGAAAGGGTATATTGATTGTTATATTATTTAAGAAGAGAAACTGATACTGTATTATCCTAAATTTCTTTCTTCTAGTAGTAAGTGGATGATGTATTATTAAATAAGAATTACATTCTTCCTTAAAGTTTATAATTGGTTACCGCTTACATATGTTTATATACATGCATACTTGGTTACATTTTAAATTCTAGTTTACAATATTATCTTGCTGAGCTATTATAGCTCACTCTTGCTACTTATCTATATACAGCTAGGTATGCCAATACTACGCAGAACGCCCCGTAAGAGGGTAAGGGAAAGGCGACCTTCTGAGAGCTCGTTAGCATCGATTCCGGAGGTAGAGATGAGACAGATGGGTTCCAAGGGCTTATGTATAATTAAGTATGAAGGCATGTAATAAACTTTTGGTTGTTGAAACGCTTCATGTCGAAGTGTTATTCAACAATGTACTTAAGTATGATCCTGGTTTGTAATAACTCTTTTAACTTTCAACTCTAAACTTTTGTTATGGTAAATATTGTTCTCTGAGCATATGACTGGTGTGTGTGTGTGTATTAGTGTGGGGTCAACTGTTTAAGCATTAAATATTATATAAAAAAAAAGACCCAAGTGATATTGATATTGGATGGAAATTGGTCCGTGATGGCCCAGATTTATGACCCCGGATTTGGGGCTATCACAAAGGATGCTCCTTCTGCTTGACTAGTCCTTTAAATTATCTTCATTACCTCGAACTTATATTTTGCTGGTTTATAAACTTGTGGTTTTAATCAAAGGGGGTGGGCTCCTATAACGCTCCACAGATGTACTTTTGGATTTCTTAACTCTGCTCGCTTTGTGGCCTCGGGCCTTAGTATTTTCGATTTGGTTTTTATCAACTTAATGCATGTTTATCTTATTATCTGGTTTTTATGTAGTAGGTATAATTGTCGCACTACTACTGATTATGCCCTATTGTCTTGCGTATAAGGGATCAGTGGAGGGTTCCTGAAGGTTACCACACCTACCACACAGGTACCTCGGTTTAGACTGAGACTGTCACTATGCTTCCCTAATTTAGCCGTATATGGATTATTTATTGGTTATTCACCGAGAACTAACTTGGAGTTAATGACTCTTACTCGTCAAATCCCCCCTTCTCACTCATTCTCTAAGGTACCAATACGCTAAGTAAGAAAGGTATTACCATAACTTAGAACAGTTAATAACCAAACGCCACCATCAAACTCTATCGGTAAAATGACTCTCCTGACTAATCCTAAAACATGTTTGTACAAGTTCTCAGAGGATATATGTCATATATATGTTGATTAAATGAAATGAATGATAAATCATGCTTCGAGAATTGGATGATAGAACGGTAACGTAATACGGAAGTGCACTTGAGTAGTTGTGGCAACACATACCTGGATAGGTAGCCACAGTAATGATGTACTACTCGTACCTTGGTCCGTGAAACTGTTACTCCGGGTGTGGGGGTACCGCCCGGTAACCCTATAGTGTCTGGAAGCCCCAAAGACGGAATCCTGGCCTCGGAAGCCTCAGGTGGTAACCCTATTTGGTAGCCCAGGGTGACCAGAGGCTTAGCCTGGAAGCCTTTGTTCCGGGATCACTAGCTTATTTCAATGAATCATTTGTGAGAATTCCATGTAAGCCATTCCTACAAGGCTGCATTGGTAAGGCATTCGGTAATCCATATGGGTTAACTCTCGTAACCACATAGGTTGATGATTGAATGATCAATGTATGTCAGTCATGATTCCGTATATGACTATCGATTAAGTAAGCCATGTGAACCACTCAAGGTTACGCACATGTCTGATATTGAAGGGATCCAAGTGTGCCGGTCAGGGTACCACACGAGCCCGAATAACGAAGGGAACCATGTATGCCGAACAGGGTTCCATACATGCCCTGGTAACCAAGTAAGCCATGTGAACCACTCAAGGTTCCATACATGTCTGGTGTTGAAGGGATCCAAGTGTGCCAATCAGGGTACCACACAAGCCCAAGTAATGAAGGGAACCATGTATGCCGAACAGGGTTCCATACATGCCCTGATAACCAAGTAAGCCATGTGAACCACTCAAGGTTCCATACATGTCTGGTGTTGAAGGGATCCAAGTGTGCCGAACAGGGTACCACACAAGCCCAAGTAATGAAGGGAACCATGTATGCCAAACAGGGTTCCATACATGCCCTGATAACCAAGTAAGCCATGTGAACCACTCAAGGTTCCATACATGTCTGGTGTTGAAGGGATCCAAGTGTGCCGAACAGGGTACCACACAAGCCCAAGTAATGAAGGGAACCATGTATGCCGAACAGGGTTTCATACATGCCCTGATAACCAAGTAAGCCATGTGAACCACTCAAGGTTCCATACATGTCTGGTGTTGAAGGGATCCAAGTGTGCCGAACAGGGTACCACACAAGCCCAAGTAATGAAGGGAACCATGTATGCCGAACAGGGTTCCATACATGCCCTGATAACCAAGTAAGCCATGTGAACCACTCAAGGTTCCATACATGTCTGGTGTTGAAGGGATCCAAGTGTGCCAAACAGGGTACCACACAAGCCCAAGTAATGAAGGGAACCATGTATGCCGAACAGGGTTTCATACATGCCCTGATAACCAAGTAAGCCATGTGAACCACTCAAGGTTCCATACATGTCTGGTGTTGAAGGGATCCAAGTGTGCCGAACAGGGTACCACACAAGCCCAAGTAATGAAGGGAACCATGTATGCCGAACAGGGTTTCATACATGCCCTGATAACCAAGTAAGCCATGTGAACCACTCAAGGTTCCGTACATGTCTGGTAATCCAAATTTTAAAATTCTAATAATTTCAACCTGTTAAGCTGAGAGGTGTATCCACTACTACCCCCTAGTTCTGGATGGTAGCCTGGCTGCCATGTAGAACTATGCTTGTTGGTCTTACATATTTTTCTGAAAATATTTAGAAGTGGTAAATGTAAAAGGAAACAATCAACTTCTACTTTTACTGGAAATCAAAGAGTACGATTACATCAAATTTCATCCAGACGGGGTGTGTATCCACTACCCCCCGGGCATCTACTGGGAATCATGAAATCCTAAAAACTGAAAGGGAAATGACGCAACCACAACTAGTAGGTTGCCTTTATTCATCCTAAGCCTGAAAGAGGCCTACGTTTGCTCTGAAAAGAGTCTTACTGATAGTACTTTTTTAGGTGCTCGGCATTCCAAGCACGGGGAATAGTGTTCCCATCCATGTCTTCAAGGTGGTAAGTGCCTTCCCAAAAGATAGACTTTATTTTGTAAGGCCCTTCCCAATTTGCTCCAAAGACTCCGTGCCCGGGAACCCGCGTATTGGGCATCATTCTTCTCAGTACTAGGTCGCCAACCTTGAGGGGTCGAGGGCGTACCTTGTTGTTATAGTATTTGCGGGTCCTCTGCTGGTAAGCCGCAAGTTTCAGCTGGGCGGTAGCCCGGTTTTCCTCTACCATGTCTAGGGCCAGCCTCTGATTTATTTCATTTGATTCTTGATTAAAATTGTCCCTCCGGTAGGACCCTGCCCCGACTTCCACTGGGACCATAGCTTCACAGCCATAGGTTAGAGCAAAGGGAGACTCTCCGATTGTGGACCAAGGAGTGGTGTTGTAAGACCACAAGACCATTGGAAGCTCCTCTGGCCAGTTTCCCTTTTTATCCTCCAACTTGGCTTTTAGAGTGTGCTTGATGATTTTATTCACAGCTTCCGTCTGCCCATTGCTCTGGGGGTGGCAAACGGCTGAAAAATCTTTCTTTATCTCCAAGTCCTCACATAGACTTCTCATCTCTCTACTATCAAATTGCTTGCCATTGTCTGAGATCAGCTTGTACGGTACCCCGTATCTACATATAATGGCTCGCTTAAAAAATTCCTTCAGCTTACCGGCAGTGATGGTAGCTAGGGGTTCCGCCTCTGCCCATTTGGTAAAGTAGTCAACGGCTACCACGGCATATTTCACACCACCTCTGCCTTTGGGAAGCTCCCCAATCAGGTCAATCCCCCATATTGCAAAGGGCCAGGGGCTTCCAATGGGCCTTAGTTCCACAGCTGGGTTGCTATTGAAGTTAGCAAACCTTTGGCATTGATCACAGGCTTTAGCAAAGTCATAGGCATCAGTTTTCATGGTAGGCCAGTAGTAACCCTGTCAGAGAATTTTGTGGGCCAGGGAGGTACCCCCCGAGTGGTTGCCACAAATGCCTTCATGAATTTCCCTTAGGATATATTCACATTCATTTCCAGATATACATTTAAGTAGAGGTTGGTTAAAACCCCTCTTGTATAGAATGCCATCATAGATCACATAACAAGCAGCCTTGTATTTGAGTTTCCGGGCTTCATCTTTGTCTTTTGGAAGCGTCCCCTTGGTGATGTACTCACGTATTGGGGTTGTCCATTGGCTTTCCATTGAAGATTCTATTTCCATAGTCTCCTCTCGATGGATACTTGGTTGAAGTTGCACTTCGAGGGGTATCACTCCTAACAGAACAGCTTCTTTTTGGGATCCCAACTTGGCAAGGGCATCAGCATTGGCATTTTCCACCCTTGGGATCTGATTTAGATTTAGCAATTTGAACCTACTGATAAGTTCTTGGGCATACCTCATGTAAAGTTCAGTGCAGGGGCCTCGACTTTGGAAGCTTCCTTTAATCTGCCACACAATCAGCATGGAGTCACTGAACACATTTAGGTATTCTACCTTCATTTCCAGAGCCAGTTTTAAGCCAGCAATCAGGGCCTCATACTCTGCATCGTTGTTGGTAGCCTTGAAGCCAAAGTGTATGGCACTCTGAATTCGGTGCCCCTCTGGGCTTACCAACTCTATTCCTGCACCTCCTCCATTATTGTTTACTGCTCCATCAACATATAGGTTCCACCATAATTGGGGGCCTCCGGCATCCCCTTCGGTAACTAGGGGTACCGGGGTACAATCTTCTTTGGTAACCTCAAAATCAGGAGGAAACTCCAGTAAGAAATCAGCCAGTGCTTGGCCTTTGATAGCAGTTCGGGGCTTGTAATCTACTTCAAACTGTCCTAGCTCGACAGCCCATTTCATCATTCTACCGGAGGCTTCCGGCTTGTGCATCACTTGCCTTAGCGGGAAGGATGTTCTAACTTCAATTTTATGGGCCTGAAAGTAAGGCCTTAGCTTCCTGGAAGCCAATATTAGAGCATATGCTAGCTTTTCCATACTGGGATACCGGGCTTCCGCGTCCAACAGCCTTTTGCTCACGTAGTATACCGGGTATTGTACTTGTTCTTCCTCCCGGATCAACACAGCACTTATAGAGTATTCAGAAACAGCTAAATACAAAATGAGTACCTCACCCTCCAAGGGTTTGGAGAGCAATGGTGGGCTTCCCAACTGTTCTTTTAGTTTCTTAAAGGCTTCCTCACATTCTGGGGTCCATTCAAAGTTTTGACCCTTCTTGATAGCCTTGAAAAACTCTTTGCACTTGTCAGAAGTCCAAGATACGAATCTATTTAGGGCTGCCACCCTTCCGGTAAGCCCTTGGACTTCTTTTACATTCCTTGGTGACCTCAGTTCCAGCAATGCTTTGATTTTGGCAGGGTTTGCCTCAATCCCTCTGTGGTTCACAATGAATCCAAGAAATTTTCCAGACTCCACACCAAAAACACACTTTTGAGGGTTCAACTTCATCCGGTATTTCCTTAGGATATCGAACATCTCAGATAGGTGCAACACATGGTCGGCTGCCACCTTTGATTTGACCAACATATCGTCAACATAGACTTCCATAGTCTTACCAATCTATTCTTTAAACATCATGTTTACCAGCCTTTGGTAGGTTGCCCCGGCATTCAATAGCCCAAACGGCATCCCCACATAACAGTACAGTCCCCTATTAGTTATGAAGCTGGTATGCTCCTGGTCTGGTTCATGCATCGGTATCTGGTTATATCCGGAGTAGGCATCCATGAAACTTAGCAAAGCATGGCCTGTCGTGGCATCCACCAGTTGATCAATTCTGGGTAGCGGGAAGCTATCCTTAGGGCATGCCTTATGTAGATCAGTAAAGTCAACACATGTCCTCCATTTCCCATTGGGCTTCCGGACCAGTACCGGGTTTGCTAGCCATGTTGGGTAGAAGGATTCTTTGATCAAACCAGCTTTCAATAACCGGTCTACCTCTTCCTGGAGGGCGGTAGCCCTTTCACCACTGACAGGCCTTCTTTTCTGCCGGATACCCCTTATCTCAGGGTCAATGTTCAAGTGGTGGCACATGACTTTCGGGTCGATCCCCACCATGTCAGAATGACACCATGCAAACACATCAAGGTTGCTTTTAAGGAAAGCAGTCAACCTTTCTCTTGTCTTTTCATCTAGCTGTTGTCCAATTTTCAAGATTTTACTAGGATCTTCAGCGTCCACTAGTATGGGGATAGTATCTTCGGCAGCCCCTGCCTTTTCCAGGGTACCGGGCATCTTGGGATCAATGTCAATCTCAACCGGGAGTCCTTTCTCCTTTCTCTGGTTCTCATTCCCTAGCATTGCTTCGCCTAGATCATCATCTGAGGCGCTTTTTACTATGCCTTCCAATGAAATGTTTTGAATTTCATCATTTTTCTCGGTAGCTTCCAACAACAAGCTTTGTGGTGGTACTACCCCCCGAAAAACAGGAACCTCTTCAGTAGGTTCCTCTGGTAACTCCACTATCATGATGGCATTACACGATGCTCTTTCAAACTTCTGTGGCTCAAGCCCATGGCTTCTCATTAAGGCTTCTCCATCAGCCTTTTCTTCAACTTGAATAGGTTTGTCTGCCTTCTCGGCAGCCTGCACAGCTCTGTTATAGCATTCCCTTGACTCATGTTGGCATCCTTTCACACACCCAATGCCGTTTGGTGTGGGAAACTTCATTGAAAAGTGGTATATTGAGGTTACCACCCTCATATCTTTCAATATTGGTCTACCGAGAATTGCATTGTGGGAAATGTCTTCATCTACCACCATGAATTCTGCCATTTGGGTGGCCTTGCAGGGATCCACGCCCAATGTCAAGGGTAATTTGACCTTGCCCATGATTTGGACTGGGTTACCAGTAAACCCATATAGCTCATTGTTGGTAGGCAATAACTCCTTGTCCAAAAGCCCCAATTTCTGGAATGTAGTATATGCCAAGATATTTACTGAGCTTCCATTATCCACCAGCACTCTGTGTACATTCATTCCACCAATATTCACGGTTACCACCAAAGCATCATTATGGGGGTGGTGAACCCACTTGGCATCCTCCTCGGTAAAGGAGATATCGGCGGTTTCCCCTTTGAACAACTTGGGGGGCCTTTCTGAAAGGTGAAAAATGTTTGTTAGGGGTTTCCCCTTGGCTTCCCGGGCATATCTATCTCTGGCATTCCGACTGGCACCCCCCAAGTAAGGGCCGCCAAAGATGGTATGGATGCTATTAGCTCGGGTAGTCCTTTCTTGGTTTCCAGGAGCCTTGTTCTTGCTATCTCTATCTTCTTTATATTTCTTAGCCTCTTGGGCTACAAATTCTGTCAGGTATCCACCTCTAATCAATTCTTCAATTTGATCTTTCAAGTGTCTGCAATTAGCAGTCTCGTGACCATTCACTTCATGGAATGCACAGTACTTTCCCTGATCTTTCACTCCTGGGGGGCCTGCCCGGTAGGGCCTCCGGAATAGCCCATTCTTCTCATTCACTTCGAGAATATGACTAATTGGGACAGTCAATGGGGTGTACTCTGAGTATTTCTGAAAATTTGCCTTTGGAGTGAGTCTGTCCTTGACAGAAACTCTATCCTTAGTTGCATTAACAGCAATAGGGGCAGTCTTGTCATCATATCGGGGGGCTCCCAAACCGGCAGTACCACTCCCGGAAACCCTCTTATTTGAATCTCTTTTAGGGCTGTAAGAACGATTTCTCTTGTTCCTGCTCCAACTTCGGGAATTGGAATCTTTGGACAGTTTGGCCATGGATTCCTCAATTACTTTGTAGCGTTCTGCCTGTTGGTAGAATTCCGCCAGGGTTCCGGGCTCTTCAGTTTGCAATTCTTTCCAAAACTCGGTTCCAGGCCTAACCCCGGCTATTAGGAAATTTTTCAGAGTTTCATCAGAGGCCTTCTTCACTTTTGGCACTTGCTCATTAAATCTTTTGAAATACTGTCTTAAAGATTCGTTGGGTATTCACCGGTGGGGCATAGGCCACGGTAGCCCTGAATTGAGAGATAAACTGATCTCCCATCTTCCTCCAGGATTTGATAGACCCTTCGGCTAGCCTTTTGAACCATTGGTGGGCATTTCCAGTCAGTGTGGATGCCAGTAGCCTACACCTTGCTAGGTCCTCCACCTGGTAGACATCCATTTCCGTATTAAAATGGCTCAAGTATTCAACTGGATCTGAGTTTCCATTGAATTTCAAGTCAGTATTCATCTAAAAGAACCTTGGCAAGGCTGCCTTTTTCACTTTCACAGAAAATGGTGAACCGGCAGTGATACCGGACTTAAACTTTTTCTCCTCCTTGATCTTTTCCAAGGCCTTTTTTCCAGTCAGACATCCTGAACTGTCCATTTTCACCATCTGAAAGCATATCATTTCCGGAGTCATCATCTTCATTGGCTGTCTTACTTCTTCTGGGAACCGAACTCTGATGGGAGCTGGAATCTCGGTTGGTACCCCCACCGGTTGGGACTCCGGTAGAATGGGATTTCCTACTTTTATGCCCAGAAGAGTGACCACTTTGCCTATGACTCCTCCTACCATCATATCGAGACCTCCTGGAAGTGCTTCTTGGGGGTACCGAGTGGGACCTCTCTCTACGTTCTCGGGAACCCCGGGTTATGGAACCCCCACTGCCATCCCTTCGATCTTTGTTTCCAGTGTGAATCAACTTGTGACTAAGGTCTTTGTTAGTCAGTTTTTTGCCAACTCGGTCAAAAACGCTCAGACTTCTGGTGGGTGAACCTTCGGTACCCTGGGCTTCCGGGACATCGGATGGGTCGCCCTCGTATTCTTCTTCCGCAGGCTCCTCTACCTCTTCTTCAGATGGGACATAATCAGTGTCGTCTTCACTATTGTCCTCAGACTCGAAATTTAACCTTGTCGGAGTCACATTCTTCTTTTTCAACTTCGACTTGCACTTCCTTTGCCATTTTTTCATTTTCTCGGAACCTTTTTCCAAGTGCTTAACTCTTTCATTCACCGTTTTCAGATAATCCATGATGTCTTTGTTACTAACATCATCACCACCATCTTTGTTTCGTTCATTACCATCCTGAGATGGTGTCTTATCACTGTCAGAATTGTTACTCGCCATATCTCCTCCAAATGACGATTTTTGAGGCCCCTCCTTCGGGCGCCAATTGTTGTGGGAGGATTTTAGCACAACAGATTATGAGGCCTCGTGCTGGAATAGCGCCAATAAACAAGGAATCGTCCAACCAACCAGAAAGGCTCGTGGTTAAAGATCTATAGCTAGCCGCCCGGGAAGGCTCACGACTAGGGTTACCGAAGAACACGTGATGTGGTTCCTCGGAAGGATCAGACTGAATCTACGGAATGAGGGCTCAAGGACCAAATGTTGGCCAGCCAAGAACCCTAATTTGACTGTGTCACACAAGAGTGCACGTGCTCTAGCTACTCAAGGAGTGTAAGTGTCGAAGAAGATCCCGTAAACTGCCTACATACCACTATTTATAGTGGATCAAGCCCGAATGTAGTTCTTGAATGATATGATCGTTTGTTTATGATGAGTTATCCTCTCTCCAGTGGGATAATGACTGTTATTTCTGATAATAATCGAGTATGATGTATAAAATCAGGTTACCAAGCAGTTTAGGTAACATAGAATGATTATCTCTTGTATTTATCTTGATTTTGTATCATTTATCAAGTATATATGACATATATCCTCAAATAACTGAATGTTTATCTGTTTGAGAGTGTTTTTAGGTGATAAAGACGTGTTCCTAGAAAATAGGAAGCGTGCCTTATCTGCATTGGTAGCCTAATCAGGCTTCCGGTGGAAGCTGGGGGTACCGCCCGGTAGCCTGGCTCCGGTACCCCCTCCGGTAACCCCTATCACAGAAGCTACTCTGGAAGCTCTACTGGATGACTGATAATAGTTATAGGTTATCCTCAAGGGGATACCTTGAGACCCTTAGTCATGCGTTCCCGTGTTGCAGTGTACATGGTAACCCCTAGGGCTACCACAGGCTTCCGGAAACCCGACAGATTACACATTTTTGACATGGGGCTGGACCCTAATCCTCTAGTGGGCCTAAATCTAACCCATGCAAGATTTTGGTCACAACAAGGGGTATAAGTGAAATTGACAAAAAATGTTGGGTTTTATGCAGATATTAAATAGTTATTTTTTTAAAAGTATTATTCTTCTCATTATTATTTTTATATTATATTCTATATTTCATACAAAGAGGATAAGGGAGGAAATGGTTGCGAGTTAGGAGGCGCGATGACTGGCCGTTGGGAGATATGGGTGGAGAGGATGATTGGTGAAATGGGTGGGATTGAATGAAAGGTGAGGGTTGTTGATGGAGTGTGAAGAACGGTGGTGAAGGAGTGTTGTGGGATGAATGGAGGAGATGGGTGGGAGTGTTGATGGGTGGTCGTGGTCGAAGGAGGGAATGAAGGACGATGGTGATCGCGGGTGGAGAAGACGGAGGCGGAATTGGGTGGCTGTGTTGATGGTGTGGGCGGTGGTTTGCAGCAGTGAAGAATGTTGCAGACGAGGGTGAATGTGAAGGTGGGTTGGGAGCTGAGAGTCAGGAGATGAGATGTTGGCGACGGACGGAAGTGAATTGGTTGTGATGAAGGGAAAATGGTTGGGGGGTGAAAGGCTGTTGAACGGAAGGGAAGGGGAGGAGGAGGTGAGATGTGGTTGCGAGGTGGGATGACGGAGAAGAAGAAGAGGTGGGTGGGAATACAATTACGTAAATAACCCTGACTATTAACGTTAACGGTCAAAACTAACGGGAGTTGGTCAAAAGGGTGCAAAGCGAAGCGAGATTTGAACATAGGGGTGCAAACTGTTACAAAACATAAAGTAGGACCAAATCGAAAAAGCGCCCAAAATTAAGAGGTGCAATGTGCTAATTACTCTTAATTTCCTTCAATACGGAGTCAGTTTGTGGTTTAATTTCTAAAACTTGGCCACACAACCTTCACAACACACAGTTTTCGCAACATTTGAAGGATCCCACGTCTATGGCGGAGTGAACCATAAACTCTAGATGGCAGCCAAGTCTTTTTTTAAAATTAATATATTATAGCTTAATATCAAAAGTAGCATTTTCATGTTCTTCATGTCCACGAATCTTTGCATAATTGTTTCATTACTCATAGTCTCAAAAATGTCCCTTTCCATGTATGTCACTAAGCAATCATTTAACCAAGCATCTCTCATTCCATTCCGAATACTTTTAATAAGATTCATAGCAGAAAAAGCTCTTTCGACGATTGCTGTTGCTACAGGCAGGATCAAAGCTAACTTAATCAACATGTAAACCAAAAGAAATCCAATATTCTTCTTTTTTTGAACCATTCTTTGAGCAAGTTCTCCAACCCCCTTTAAAATTTTAAAATCTTCATCACTTCTCAAATTTTTAATATAATTTTCAAGTTGATCCTCAAGTGCAAAAAGATGTCTTTCATCAAATTCAAGAGGATAAAATCTAGAAAATTGGACTAACCTTTGTTTTTCAAAAGTTCTGAACGAATCACGTGGGTCAAGACATGATATATGTGTAAGTAGCTCGATATTGACATTATCAAAACGTTCATTCATCTCCTTAAGTTAAAAATCAACTACAGCAATAAGTAATTGTGTTTTGAAATGATGAAGATTTGTAATTTTGTGTAAGTTAAGCTTTGATCTTCCACAAGGGACATGAGGCTCATCATGTTTAAAATATCAATCTCATTCTTTTAAAAAAAAACTTCTTACCTCTACTAACGAATTATCCCAACCATTTTCTCTTAGTTCATGTAACCTTTTTTAGCTACTTTAACCAAACCCATAGCAATTGGAAGGTCTTGATCCTTTCTTTGCAATGATTGAGATAGATCATTCGTTAATGCCAACACCCTCTTCATAAAGAATAGCAAGAATGAAAATAACTTTGATTTATTAGTAATTTGGTAATTTAGCTCCCCAAAAAATTAGATTTTATGCACAACTAAGAACATAAAACTGCATAAATGGAGAACAAGAAAATGATCAAGGAATTCAAATATTTAAGTATTCAACTACATTAAAAGAGAGAAACAACCATTGCACATGCTAAATTTAAATACCCATGTGAAATTAAAGAAGTTATTTAAAAATATAGAAAAGGTACCTACTTAGCCTTTTTTTTAGAAAATAAAATTGAGGAATGATGAAGAAAGAGGCGAGGAACAATGGATGATTAAGCTTCATAAGAAGATAAAAGTAGTAACGGACCGTGAAGTTGTCCAGATGATTTCCCTGACTCTTTTTTGTGCCGCGACAATGAGTTCTTAAGATAAAAGCCCTTTTTTCACAGAAGTCATGTTGGTATCCGTCCCAAATTCCTAAATAAGTTTAGAATTCGAATTCTATTATAAATAGAATTTTAATTTGTGATAATTGAGATAATACTTTTTTTGGTAGAAATATTAATTGTGAAAAGATTTTAAGAAAGATGGTAATTGTCACAAATAAGATATGAAATAAATTAGGATTAGAATATTTGCGGTGTCTATAAATATAAATATTTTTAGGGATTTTGGTACTTTGCAGAAGTTAGAAAGTTTTGTGCGATACACACAAGTGAGAACTTTTGTGATCAAGGTGATGTGATTGTATTCAAGTGTGCTGAGTGAGGGAACAATTCCAATCTTTTTTTTTTTTTGAAGAACAAAGGCGTTAATTCAATAATAAAAAGTCATACGGCATCTACACCAATGATCGAATCGATCAAACAGGAAATTGCAATCGTCTGTTCTCATCAAGAGACAGTTAAACGATATTTTAATGTATATAAAAATACAAGTACCCACTTCATGCATCCTCGTTGAATTTCTGGTACCCGCTTTATCCTGACCCGATTGAGCTATCGTTTGAGCTATCAACCAAAACTGTTATCCCGTACAAACTTTCTTCACTAAATCGCGACCCCGCTTACAATCAAGAAGCGAAAAAACCAAACTCTCACAAAGGAGAGAAAATCAAACCTCTCACGAAGGAGAGAAATCAAGCCGAAAATATACAAGTGCGAAAAATTAAATACAAGCTAAAATCAGTTCCAATCTTGTAATACATTCATCTTTAGTGAGAAACTAAGGCTTCGAATTTAGAAGAATACAACAGTTAAAGCAATTAAAAAAACTAAGATTTTTGTGACTTTTTTATTTTTAATTATCTAATCTACTAAACAAAAATGATTTAAAATTATAAAACCCATAATAAAATTAAAATTTAAAGGGGCTCAACTACGATTATTAACTAAGAACAAGAAAATAAAAACGTTACTTTCAACCCTAAGTGGTTAGCATTTCGCTACTTTGTCCACTAATCGGATTTACGAAAATAACGAAAGCGAGGCAACATAAACGAGAGAGCAAGACGAGAAAATAAAGGAAACTTAAAATTGCATTAAACTTAAAATGGAGTGTTTTCAAAATATAACTACAAAACAAGAAGGAATGAAATTTACACTACACTAAAACTACACTAAATTCTAGGTTCTTGATTACAAGGGGGGTATGTGGGCATTTATAGGATGAGAATGGGTTAATTGTATTTCATAACTCAACTCGTGCTCAACTTGATGTTGGATAATCGAACTCAAAAAGCTTGCAATTGAATGATTACACTAATAATTGATTGCAATTTAATCATTAAACACGAAATAACTTGCACAACCATTAACTCACGTTAACTTTTAACGGTGCTCTGCTAAAATATCACCACGTATGATACCATGTCATTATTTTAACTTAAAAGTAAATTAAAATTAATTTACTTATTTATCTTTTCTTTTTCTTTCCTCTATCTTCTCTCTCCCAACTGACTCTCTCTCTCTCTTTCTCTCTCTCTCTCTTCTCTTTCTTCTCCCTCAATCCACAACTATACACACAAAATACACACAATATCATCAAATGCAGACTCAACCTCTGCCCATCAAATCCACACCAATTCACAAACATGACGCACTTTTTGAGTTCCCTTTAAAACCCAACAAACACACAGTCTCTTACAACAATAACCCCACTTTAACTGATGTTCATTTGAACAATCTTTGCTCAAATGGGCATCTTAAAGAAGCTATTGATGCTCTTGACTCCATTTCCCAATCTGGGTTTAAGGTAAAATCAAGAACTTTTACTCGTTTGATTCATTTTTGTATTGATTGTAACTCAATTGTGTTGGGTCCTAAGCTTCATGGTTGCGTACATTTGGTGGGTGATGTGGACCCTTTTATTGAGACTAAATTGGGGAATGTATGCGAAATGTGGGTTTATTGATGATGCACGTAAGGTGTTTGATGTAATGTCAAAGAGAGATTTGTTTACTTGGTCTGCTATGATTGGTGGGTTTTTGAGGGAGAAGAGGTGAAGGTGGGTTGAGGGGATGGTGGTGATAGTGGTGGGTTAAGGGCGGTGGCTGCGCGAATTGAAAGAGAGGAAAAGGGAGGGGATGAGATGGGTGGAGGAGATGATTTGGCAGCCGGGGAGAAGATTGGGTGGAGGACGGTCGAGGAGAAAGGGGTTGTTCGGCGATGGGTGTGAATGCGGGAGGAAGGAGGCGGCGCTGCAGCGGGGAGGTGCGGCAGAGTTGTAGTGTGGGTTGAGGCGGAGGGAACAGAAAAGTTGGTGAATAAAAAGAAAAGAAATAAAAATGTAAAAAATTTTAAGAGTTTAAGAATTTTAAAATAATTAATTTTAAATTATTAACACATCAGCACACCACGTGTACAATTTTTAACACATTAGCATGCCACGTCACTTTTCCGTCACGAACGTTACATGGAGTTAACGATAGTTGGCCAATTGCAAGTTTTAATTATTTTGATGAGTTGACTGCAAGCTTTTTGAGTTTGATTACCCAACTACAAGTTGAGTACGAGTTGAGTTATGAAATAGCCAATTAACCCGGATGAGAATTAGGGGTAAGGGGTGTGTTGAGTGAATCTCCATCATACACATGTGGAGTGTGGTGGAGAAATCCTAGCCATCCAAGTATTTCCTTCCTCCTTAAGCATTGGTGTGTTTGATCTTGGCCATACACTTAACTAGTGTGTTTGGATGATCTCAACCTTCCATTTGTCTTAAAATATTCCTTTTGGTCCAAGATCCTAATTCTTTTTCCTTCTTTGATTTTAGTCCTCTTTCTTCCTCTTTTGCCCTTCCTTGCTCTTTATTTCTTTATTTTGTCATTTATTTTCTTTTTCTTGAATTTCCTGAAATGCAAACAAAATAATTTATTAAAATACGAGTTCAAGCAACAAATATGTAATATCAACCTACAAATCACCACTTCACCACTATCTCAAAACACCCAAATTTGACACAAAATTACCACGTTTTCAACACAAAAACCACTAATTACCATCTTCGTCTCCTATTCCTCTTCCATAGCTGAGATAGTGAATGAGTTAAGTCATAGTTCATAACTTCTAATGTTCCGCTTGTACTGATATTGGATTGATTCCCCCTTTCAAGATCTAGGAGGGCGAGATCTTCGAGCAAGGCGAGGTCCTTATCCTGATTGATGATTCAGCTTGAGGGCTATGCCTCTTTTGTATGGACGACGCCTCTTGAAAATGTGTAACTTTATGTCAATTTGGGCCAAGCCCATTAGATATAACCTTCCTTTCTATTATGCGTTACAAGTCGGATCATCCTTCTTGAACCCATTAGAGGGCAACACCTTTTCAACAGGCGAGGCTATTTTTGAGCATAATAAATATCATAGATTCTTGTGATCATTTAACACACCTAATAACTATATCTTTTAGAATCTTCAAATGATTTTGTTAACTTTATGAGTAGTGCTACAGACCCCAAATTTGGTACCAAATTTTGACACCAAATGATGTGGCATTCATTAATTGGCATTTTGGAATATTTTAATTGGATGGCCCTGGCGGGCCCATCATAATTATAACCAATAATTACTTGCCATGTCATTTGGGAAAGGAATTTGGGGTACCAATTTGGGGTACCTAGTATTTTCCTAACTTTATTATTATACGTGTTGCTTCTTTTAGAGATAAGTAGACACAATAGAAACTTTCAAATTGTATCATTGTTGAGACGATCTTAATGATGGTTGGTGTAAGAACTTTGAGTTTAAAAAAAAAAGATTTTTAACGCGGCCCAAAAATACTTTAGTTTACTTTTATTCCTAATTTTCATTAATCGTATAACTTTCAATATCCAGCAATTTGTTTTTGAGTTTTGAAAAATAAACACATTTATATTCACCCCGTTTTCGGACCTAAGAGGTATCCATAAACCAACAGAAATGATAAAATTACCTCTACACAAAATAACTCATGACCCCAATGAATGTATTTTTCTTGATACAAAATAATTAGTTTAAACATCATACTAATACAGTAATACACTTTTCATATAACTCTTGACTAAAGTCAAATTTGGATATTAACTTAAGGAAAATAATAATATCTTAAATGTGAATAATAATGATTGTAGATTCACAATATCTTGGTAATGCATGACATTCTGATATTATTTTTAATGTGATAATAACTTTTGTAGATTGGTAGTAGATATCTACGGATCAAAAAGTAAAATCTCTTCTACGTACCATAAAAAACTTATCTATAAATTGGGTGTAAGTGTCTCCAATCTTACATTCAAGAAATATATAATTGTATGAGATAGGTAGTAAAGAGAAATTGAAAAGATGGCAAAAAATAAAACCATAAGTCTTGTTGTCATGATCATGATTGGGTTGATAATGGTTAATATTCATGAAGCAGCAACTCATAACAATGGTGGTTATGATAATAAGATATCAAGTGCATGCTTAGCGAAATGTATCAAGTCATGTGCAAAGAGCGGAGTTCTTCTACCTTTTTGCTTTCCTGCATGTGTAGCAGCTTGTAGTAAGGCTCCTCAATCCCATCAAGATGCTGTCATAAAATGTACCTCTAATTGTGCACAATCTACATGTTCCAAATATATTGTCTCAGGTAATTTTTTATTTAATATATTTTAAATATTTTATGATTTATTATGTAGATAAATAATTCAAAAATTTGTGACTTTTTGCAGATGTAAATATCTTGGAGCAATGTGTTGCAAATGAATGCATTCAAAAGTGCTTACCAGGAGCTTGATGAACTTTAAAATTTGTTTATGGATCTGTTTCTCTCCTTCCAAAAATTTATAATATTTTAGATTAATTTGGTTGCCTGCCAATTGTTGATTTTATTCTTTTTTTTTTTGCCAAGTGTTAATTTTATTCTTAGAATATATATAACACCGTTGTAAAAATTGGGGATGACAACAAATAACATTTTTCGAAAAAAAACAAAAACAATAATTCTGAAATCAGATGGTTATATAATATGCATTTGGGAAAGGATTATTCCGTTTATATAAGATACTCATTTAGTAAACAAACATTCTAATTTTTTTAGTGATATCCATTTATCAATGGAATATCCAAAATAATTGTTCCAGTGCCGCGATAGCAAATTGCCAGTAGAGTATGGCATACAGATAGGTATCCATTTGTTAGTGGGTCTCAATTATTATAAATACTAGCTTATAGCCCGTGTAAAACACAGGTTAGTTTTAATTTTTTATAATTTATTTATAATATAATATAATATTATAAATATTAGTTTAAATATGTTATTGATTCGAACCTTACATCTTTATATATAATAATTTTTAGTATTAAATTTAAATTAATATGTTATTGGTGGGAATCGAATCCATATAATAATTTTTAGTATTAAATATAAATTAATATGTTATTGGCGGGAATCGAATCTTGAACCTCTGCATATAACAAATTTTAGTATTGTTACATCTAACGGTCATGATGTATTTGAGTTGCTGATCTAATGGGATAACAAAAAATGGGGATAACTAGGGATGGCAACGGGTCGGGTTCGGCTCGGGTTTTGCAAAATCCAAATCCAAATCCAAATATTTTCGGGTTTCGGATCGTATCGGGTTTCGGATCCAAAACTCAATATCCAAATCCAAATCCATCGGGTTTCGGATCGGATCGGGTTTTTTCGGGTATTCAAAATTAAAAATAGTGTAAATAAGTTGCTTAACAAAAAAATAAAAAAAAATTGTGTAAGTAAGTTAAAAAATACCGCTACATCCATGACAATTTATTTTCTCGATCTTTCCATATCTTATGTCTCAAAGATATGTGTATGTATAATATGTATTTATAATATACATTTATATAATATATATATATATATATAAGTGTATGTATAATATGTATTTATAATATACATTTATATATAATATATAATATATAAAATATATAATATAGAAAATATAAAATATAATAAATAAAATTCGGGTATTTTTCGGGTTTCGGGTTCGGCTCGGGTTTTGATCAGGTTTCGGGTTTCGGATCGGGTTTCGGATCGATATACATGAAATCCATATCCATATCCAAAAAATTTCGGGTATGAAATTCAAATCCATATCCAAAAAGTCGGGTTTTGGATATCCAAAAAGTCGGGTTTTGGATCAGGTATCCGTCGGTTCGGATTGTTTTGCCATCCCTAGGGATAACCAAAAATGGGGATAACCAAAAAAGGGTAACCAACTACAAATTATACCCGTTTTACTTATTATAATATAGTATAGATTCAACGTATCCAAACTTTGTTATTTCTTGCTTAGCAAAAAAAAAAAACTTTGTTATTTCTTTCAACTTTATTAAAAACTTGTTATATTTGTTAATTTTTCTTTAACATTGTGAATCTCAAGTTACTGAATTTTGAGTAATAAAAAAAATGGGGATTAATTAAAATGAATAATCATAATAATAGGATGTATTTTTATATACCAATAATTTTGTTTGATCTATTAGATATTTTCCTTATCTATTTAATTTGTTGTTTAATATATTTTTTGACATTTTAAATTCACTAATTGTTTATATTTAATCAAATATTATTGAATATTTTATCAAAAATACTAGTTTTTCTAAGTTTTTTTGTAAATTTTACCATCTTCTCAAAATATTTACTAAAATACTTTTTTCAAAATAAATAATTTTCAAAAATGACATCTTATTTGCAAAAATACGGTCTACATTTCATATTTGGTTGCATATTTTGTTGTATGATGGCATTTTTGCAAATGAGATGGTATTCTTGTAAATTATTTTTTTTTAAAAAAGTAGTGTTGTAAAAATAATTTGGGTTTGGATATTTATGAAAAAAGTCCAATATTATTTTATGTCTAATAATTTATAATAAAACATGTCGGATAAGAATTATTCATAGATCCATTTTCAAAATAATGACATATCTTTTAAAAATTACAATTCTAAAAAAAATGCTAGACAATTCAAAAAATTATTCCAAAAAATGGTTAACTTTACTAATAAAAATATGATACCCATTACACACACAAATTAAAATATGTCAGGTGTTACTACATCATTTTATACAATTTTTTGGGTTTATTAACACCACCTTCAAATTAAAGGAAGAGATTATCGATATTATACATTCAATCAATTTTGTGTGGCTAACATCGAAGTACAACATTGTACTCCCTCTGTCCCATCCATTTCTTTACAATTTCCTTTTTGGGCCGTCCCACCATTTCTTTACATTACCCAAAATAGTAAGTTTTAACACTATTACACCCACTACTTCACTTATTTTAACAATACTTTACACTATTTCACCCACTACTTAACTTATTTTAACAATAAAATCACTATTACACCCACTACTTCACTTATTTTAACAATAAAATCATTATTACACCCACTACCTCATTTATTTTAACAATATTACACCCACTATCCTTGACCTCCGTGCCCAGCCGTCATGTAAAGAACTGGCGGGGACGGAGGGAGTACAACTGAATGAGATTTGCAAACGTGGATCTAATAAGAATTCATTTTTTCTACATTTTGCGTAAGGTTGAAGTTTTGTAGAGTATATATTAAAATATAAATTCTTATGAACTCGAATTGTGCAAATCGACATAGTAAAATATGTAAATCTTGAGTGTTAAATTTTTGGGTTTTAAGTGGAGGCTCACAATTGACATAATGTGATGTTGGTATGGAAAACTATGTATAATCATAAAAACTGTAAGATGTAGAAAAAAATAGTATTTTAATATATGATAAAATATTTTTACATTGAAGGTATAAGTCTCAACTTTATTGTAATACATCATCATTGATTATATAGCAAATTTTTAATTTTCATTAATCAAATTAAATTAACATAATAACGGAACTCTTTTTTTTTTAACTAATAATAATATTAAAAATAAGTCTATATTTTTCCCATAATGATATAACTAATAATAACATAAAGGTTAAATATTTAATTTTTTCATAATAATATATTAACATAGAGTTAATTTCTATGGAGACGAACATTTTTAGTGGAGACCGGAGACCAATATTAATCAAAACATTGAAAAAATTTATTCATTGAAAACCATGTTCTATGATAATCATTATATCATTTATTTAATTGAAAATCTTGAAGATCATATATGTTTTACATGCAAATTTCATTAAAAATCTTGAAAATCATGTATATTCTGCAAACAAAATATTACAGAATTATATATGATTTTTAACATTTTGAATAAAATAATAATGTTAATTGAACATTTTTTATAAATATATATATTTTACAATATTTTAAATGCATAATGTATATGGGATGGTATCCACGGTCTGGTCTTCATATAACTTATATAACCATTAGTACCTAGGGGACAAAACTGTATAATAATTGAACACAAACTCAACTAATTCGCGGCTACTCAGAATTAGACCTGTCAAAACAGGTGGGTCGTGTCATTTCGTGTCGTGTACTTTCGTGTTTCGTGTACCTGAATGCTAAACCCAAACCCACCCGTTTAGGATTCGTGTCATTTCGTGTTCGTGTACTTTCGTGTTCGTGTACGTTTCGTGTCGTGTTTCGTGTTATTTTAATTAATAATAAGAATAAAAAAATATATAAAAATATTAAAATATTACAATTTTCGATTATATTTTTACAAATATATATTAAAAATGTATTTTTACATAGTATTTATAAATATTATTATAAATTTATGTATAATCACAAATATAAATGTTAAATGTCTAATAAAAATATTAAAATATCTAATATCTAATACCAACAAAACAAAACAGTTAATTATTTATTTATATATATTTAATTATTTATTTATTTATTTCGTGTACTTCGTGTCGTGTCGTGTACTTGAAGAGTAAACCCAAACCCGACACTAAATCTCGGTCGTGTACTTTCGTGTTCGTGTACTTTCGTGTCGTGTACTAAAAATGCAAATCCATGACACTAAATTTTCGTGTCGTTTCGTGTCGTTTTTTCGTGTCGTGTCGAAAATTGCCGGGTCTACTCAGAATTGAGAATTATCGAGGAATATAATTATATAACCATGAATCCTACCACTCTCAAGTAGAGCTGTAAATGAACAGAGGAACAGCTTGAGCTCGGCACGATAAAAACTCGATTCGGCTCGAGCTCGAACAAGAATATTTTTGTTCGTTAAGCTCGGTTCGATAAGAGCTCGGTTCGGTTCGGCTAAAGATCGGCTCGGCTCGAGCTCGGTTCGTTGGTTCGTTAAAGCTCGAAAAAATTAAAAATTTTAATTTTATTTTTTTATCTCCAACCAAATTAATTTTTATTTTTTGAAAATTTGGGAATATCACAAAATTAGATATATCTTGACATTCATATGGTTGGATCGTCGAGAAATATTTTTTAAAAAATAGAAACAACAATTTGTGACAAAGCACTAGTTACTAGTACTACTTAAATTAGTAGTGATCTACTAAAATCTCCAACCAAATTAATTTTTTATTTTTTGAAAATTTGGGAATATCACTAAATTAGATATATCTTGACATCCGTAATGTTGGATCGTCGAAAAATATTTTTAAAAAAATAGAAACAACAATTCGTGACAAAGCACTAGTTACTAGTAATAGTTAAATTAGTAGTGATCTACTAAGATCTCCAACCAAATTAATTTTTTATTTTTTAAAAATTTGGGAATATCACTAAATTAGATATATCTTGACATCCGTATGGTTGGATCGTCGAGAAACATTTTTAAAAAAATAGAAATAACAATCCGTGACAAAGCACTAGTTACTAGTACTACTTAGAATAGTAGTGATCTACTAAGATCTCCAACCAAATTAATTGTTCGCGAACAGCTCGAGCTCGGCTATGCTCGAGGCTGTTCGTGAACAACTCGAGTTCGACTCGGTTCGTTAAGAAATCCGCTCGGTTCGTTAATATCAAAGCTCGACTCGTTTCAATCAAATCTCGGCTCAGCTCGGTTCGTGAACAACCCTACTCTCAAGTAACTTATCTATCGGCTGCCCTACATATTGACTGAATTTTAACACCTTTTTAGCCTTGTATCGACTTAACTCCCCACGAAATTGTCAGTAAAAATTTAAGGTATATATTATGCCATTGAAACAAAGACTTAATAAAAAAAACAAAAAAGAAATCGGATCAAATGCTTCAAAATGGTATATCAAATCGCACCAAACTTTAATGCTTTTAATAAAATATTTATTATTTAATGATCCGGTTCATACCGATTTAAATGTATATGGATTGATATGAAAAAAATCCGATCCGAAATCCGATCCTATAATAATGACCCGATAATAAATGGACCGGATATGAATTTAGTTTGATCCGATACGATTATCCACGACCCGATCCGTTTAATTATATAATAATATATTATATAAAATATATAATATATTATACATTTATTACATTACTTTTCAAAATATTTTTTTAAATATTTTCAAAATATTTTATATTATAATAATTAAGTTAAGTTATTGAAAACTATTCACAAAAGTAAAGAATGGTAGGAAGAAAATAATCAATGTGGGGACTTGGTGCAGGAAGAAAATAGAAATGGGTGGCTTCATATTTTCACACTTATTGTTCATACTATAATTGGGTACTATAAATACCCATGCATGGTGATCATTTAAAAGGCACCACAATACATAACACCTGCAACATATTATCTGTTAGCCTTTGAGTAAATATTCTTGTACTCCCATTTTATTATAGTGAATATTTTGGCTCTCTCGCCAGTGGTTTTTTACCTCTATTCAAATAGGGGTTTTCCACCAAAAAATCTTGGTGTTATTTTTACAATCTTTATATAGTTTTTCTTTAAATCTTTGGTTGAATCATATCACTTCCGCACTCTAAATCCTTACAAATTGGCATCAGAATTCAGAGCCATTATATTTTTCAACTAAGATTTTTTACTATGTCGACAAAATTTGATATTGAGAAATTTGACGGTAAAATTGGTTTCGCTATATGGCGCATCCCAATGCAAGCCGTTTTAATCCAAAATGGTTTAAAGAAATCTCTGGATGGTAAATCAAAGAAGCCGGCCACTATGATAGATGATCAGTGGGTTGAAATTGATGAGAAGGCATTATCTATGATCCAACTTTGTTTATCACGAGAAGTATTGCGTGAGGTCATCAAAGAGAAGTCCACCGAAAGCATGTGGACTAAATTGGAGTCTCTCTACATGACCAAGAGCCTTGCAAACAAATTGCGGCTTAAGGAGCGTCTCTTCACACTTCGTATGTCAGTGGGTACTCCTATTCAAACTCACTTAAATGAGTTTAATTCAATTACTGTTGATTTAGAAAACCTAGATGTCACTATTGATGATGAAGATAAAGTCGTTTTACTTATTGTCTCACTACCACCCTCACATAAACACTTCAAAGAAATTATGCTATATGGAAATCGTGTTAGCTTGTCTATTGAAGATGTCAAGTCACATTTATTGTCAAAAAAAAATTTGATACCGAAATTCATTCTGAAAATTCAGGTGAAGGCTTGGTTATTAGAGGGAGAAATGCTGAAATTGGTAGTAACAGTAAGAATAGGCCCAGATCAAAATCTAGAGTTAGAAACTCTAAGTTTTGTCTTTATTGCAAGAAGAAAGGACACGAAATCTCTGAATGCTTTAAATTGAAAAATATGCAAGATAAAGAAGATAAGGGTAAAGTTAAACAACCCAATCACCATGCTGATGTTAGGTTAGAGGACTTACACAATTCGAGATTCACAAACAACCAATACAGAGCACACACATAACCAATCGATTAGTTGACAAGATCTACCAAAGTGCGGTCACACGTTATTCAATTATCACTTTTACTTCTATCAAATCAATAAGTAAAAGCAAAACAAGAACACATACAGTATTTAACGTGGAAACACCCACGTCCCAACTCTTATTATTGATCTTAACAATTATCAATAATATATCAAAACTATAACACCTCAATGGTGTCCCAAATCCAATACTTTACCCAACAATGCTCAACCATCACCCAAACAATACTTAAGACTACATCTCTTAAGCTTTCACATCAAACAAGTACAATATGACTATGTATATATAGCCATCACAAACTTAGCCACCAAGTTACCATACAAGTATAATCATATTTGGTTTCCAATTAACTACCAAATTCTAATCATACTTGGTATCTAATTATCTACCCAAGACATATCATCATATTGGGTTGAAACCCAACAGCTGAAGCTAGTGTCGTTGAAACCGGTTCTGAAGGGGAGTTATTATTAGTAGCTGATGTAGAGTAAAGGTCTTGAAATGAGTTGATACTTGATTCTGGCTGTACATTTCACATGACACCTAATAGATATTGGTTTACTACTTATTAGTCAATTGATGGTGGTCTTGTTTTAATGGGCAACGATGCTCAATGCAAAGTTGTCGGTTCAGGTACAGTCCAAATTAAAACTCATGATGGTATTACTAGAACTTTGACTGGTGTCAGACATGTCCCCGACTTAAAACGGAATCTCATCTCCTTAGGCACCCTTGAATCACTAGAGTGTAAGTATTCAGCTGAAGGAGTTCTAAAAGTGTCCAAAGGTGCTCTTGTTTTGCTAAAGGCAAATAGATTTGGTAGTTTGTATATGCTGCATGGTTCAACCATTTCAGGTTCTGCAGCTGTCATCTCATACAGTGACAATACCAATTTGTGGCATATGCGTTTGGGCCATATGAGTGAGAAGGGAATGCAGGTCCTCAACAAGAAAGGAAAACTCGGAAGCCATTGTACCAGTAAGGTTGGTTTTCTGTGAAAATTGTATTTTTGGTAAACAAAAAAAGGTTAGCATTTCAAAAGGAGTTCATAGAACAAAAGGTACATTGGATTATATCCATTCAGATCTCTGGGGTCCTTCACGAGTTCCTTCTAAAGGAGGATGTCATTATATGCTGGCTATTATTGATGATTTATTAAGAAAGATCTGGGTTATTTTCTAAAATATAAAAATGAAGCATTTTCAACTTTCAAGGATTGGAAAACCTTGATTGAAAACCAGACTGATAAGAAGGTGAAAAGACTAAGAACTGATAATGGTCTTGAATTCTGTTCTACCGAATTCAATGTTTTCTGTAAAAAGGAAGGTATTGCCAGACACCACACCATTCCAGGGACCCCACAACAAAACGCAATTGCAGAGCATATGAACATAACTATATTGGAGAAAGTTCATTGTTTATTATCTCATTCTGGCTTAGGGAAAGAGTTCTGGGCAGAAGCGGCATCCACGTCATGTTATTTCACTACACCAGAAATCGAATCAGACAACACATGTTACACAATGGTCACGAAAAACACCGTTGTCCCAAAAAATTTAACAACGATGAACTGTTAGCTAACAAAAAAGAATTGTGTCTTTCAGCTGCCGACAATGGTTATTCAACGTGTTGGTCCCGGAAAGTATTGCAGAAGGGGGGTTGAATGCAATACTAATAAATTTCAAAAACTATTTCAACAACTTGAATAGAGTTTGTAATTTATTAGTAGAACAAATGCAATCACAAGTAATATCTAACACGGTGTTTCAAAAAATAAATGTTTTATTTATTTTGCAAGGTTTTGCTACAACCTTGAGAACAAAATAATTCTCAAGCTTCAAACTCTCAAGAGATTACAGTTGTAGAGTTATATTTTATTGTGCAATAGAGTGTTCTATTTATAGAATGATAGTCGACTGTACTATCACTTATCAACATGGGTTGTTGAGTTGCTGTCATATTCTTTTTGCAGCTCATTACATGATTTATTCCCATGTGATACACACAAAGTAACTTTAGATACTTTCCACATTTGAGCCACCCAGATCTAGCAGTTATCAAATTTATCCTGCTCTATACTTTATAGGTTGCTCCATGTGATCTCTCGAGCTTCTATTATAGACTTTCAAGCTTGCTGTAAAGTTTGAATGTTGCAGCACGCCTGCTTCTTTTGAACATGTACTCTGTCGCTTAATTTGACTTAGAAAATTCCTAAATCAAGTTGATTCTATATGACAGTATGTTTGCCGCAAAGTTTGTTATCAAAGAATTGTGCTTTGGTTGACAGTATGAATTCCCGTAGAGGTTGCTGTCAAGAATTCCAAACTTGCTGTCGCAAACTATATATGAAAGTTGTTGTCATCAGAATCTCCGCCAATGTTGCTGTCAAGTTGAAACTTGTTGTCGACTCAATGAAACTTGCTGTCGACCTAGGCAACATGTTGTTTCCTTGTAACCTTACTGTCAATGCTTGACAGTAACTTTTATTCCTGCTGTCGAACTTATGTATTTCTTGAAGCTTGAACATAATCGAACTTCTTCCAAGAATTACAATTATTACATGACATTATTTATTTAATTACAACAATACACTTCTAGCTATGACAATATGTTCTACTTAGTAAAACTAAGTATACCAATGAATCTAGTTAAGTTGTCTGATCTATCACCCATAAATCCCAATAATCTCCCCCAATTTGTTTTTATAGATAATAAGGACAAATTTACAGATATATCATGCTGACAACTTAACTAACATAGATCAGAATGAATAAACCCTTCATTTCTGAAAAATGTGATTAATCTAGATTGTTTTCAAACAATGATCATAAAAGTTCATAATTAAAAATCAAGTACTCCTCTAGATTGAGTAGAAAAAATATTGTTTACTTAGCTTGATTTGAGGTTTTATCTAGCTCCTTTTCTCTCAGAATCTTTCTGAGTTTTTTAATTAGCTCCTTTTCTTCAGGGGACTCTGCATCATCTTCATTTTCCAGGATGTATTTCCTGATCATAGAGGAAGTAGTGTTTAATGTATCTCTAAGTTCCATCCAATAAACATTTTGCTTGACAATTGATCTGAATTTCAACACATCTCCCTCCATCTTGAATCTTCTGCCAGGAAGCTGATTTAAGGTTTCCCTTCTTAGTCTGTCCAAGCTGGGATCCTCTCCTTTCCTTTGATCAAAAATCATGTCTAGCTCCCAAGAACACAGTGCTTCAAGCTTATTTGATGATCCAACCACTTGCCAGAACAGTTCTTTTAGCACACTGGTTTTCAACATAGAAAAGCTGTCTACATAGATTTCTTCTTTGCCATATTTGATTCTCAAAGGATTTTCCAGTACAATTGGCTGATAGTTTGATCCATTGCTATTGATCTTGTTGAGTTCACTGTAGCTTTCCTTCAATTGAGCTTCAATCTCATCTTCTATCTGTTGACGAGATTTTTGTCTTGAGGCTAATTCTTCTTTGAATTTCTGCTCTGCCTCATATCTATCCATTTCTGACTTTGTGTAAGGTTTCTCCATTTCTTTCCATTCATACTAAGGAATGGGGTTGTCTTCTTCATTTTCCAGAACTAGAGCTTCATAAACATCTTCATCATTTTGAAGTGTCCAGTCACCATGTTTTTCAATGAATTCAGCATGTCTAGCTGCATAGTACTTATGGACAGTATCCATGATCTTTTCAGAGATATCACCATAGCTTTCCAAGAGTTCAACCATTCTTTCCAAATTGAAATAATCAATTCTTCGTCTTACAAGTGCCTGGGTTTGAACAAAACTGTTGGATATCACTTTTGATTTTGGTATCTGAGTGAAGTCAGGTTCTACCATAATCAATCTTTCCTTATTTTCCCATAGAATGTATCTTGTAACTTTTTCCTTTGACTCATCCAACTCTATGGATACAAAAGTGATTGTTTCTTTGGCTTTCTCTTGTAGTTGTTCCAAGCTGTTCATTCTTCTGCTCATGATTGATTTCTTAAGCCCTAGACCTGTAGCTTTTCTTTGTCCAGAATAGATAGTCTTTCCCTTTATCTTCTTATTTGATCTTCTTTTTATCCTTCCTGTCTTGGATGTTTTGACAGTAGTTTCTTTGACAGCATCTTTGATAGGGCTTCTGACAGTGTCTTCTTTGACAGCATCTTTAATGACGGCGTCTTCATCTTTCTTGACAGCATCTTTGTTGATAGTATCTTTTTCAGAATAGATACTGTCAATTTTCATTTCTACTTGATTAGTCTTCAATGCTTCAAGTATTTCCTTTTCTTCCTCCTTTTCTTCATTTTTCTTGCTTGTTCCAGGAGTTTCTGAAGTTTCCTTTGACTCAGCTTCTTTAGCTTGAGATTTCTCTTTTGAAGAGTCTCCCTTTTCTGACTCTTTAGCTCCTCCATCTTCACCTCACCTTCATTATCATCACCATCTTTATCCAAGGTGTCATCAAAGGAGCAGCTTCCACCTTTGGCATTTCTGCTTTCATTTGCTTTGGCAATGAGCTTCTTAATTTTAGCACTGTATTCCTCATCTCTCTTTGCCAATAGCTTGTGGATATCTTTAACTACTTTAACCCTTTCCTTGGTTATGGGAGCTTTCAGCAATAACTTTAGTACATCAATGATGATTTTGCTCTGTAGAGATGGTTTGCCTTCAAGAGTTAAAAAACCAAGTCCCTTAGTTCCTTTGGCTGTTACCTGTCTGAAGCTAACACCATATGGCTGAAGACTCACTTCTGGAAGTTTGCTGTTTATTATTGAATTCAACTGTGCAAGAAGGCTTTCATCGATGATGGTTGATTTGGTCTTTATTAGTTGCCCAAGAATATACTGAATCCTGGCAGAGAAAGATTCCAGCAGTTTCATTGTGATGAATATAGAGTGTCTGCTCTTTAGGAATACTTCAACTGCCCATCTTTTCTCTGAGCTAATCTTCACAGACAGATTGATAATTTTTCTTTTTAGTGCCTCTGCCAATTTAGCAGATTTTCCTCCAGATTCTGTGATTGCTCCATTTACCAGATCGTTGAATTCCTCATCCTTATTGTTTAGGGTACTCTCCATATGACTTATCATCATAGATTCAGCTTCTTCTGGAGAGTATGTGCTTCCATCAGTCCAATTAACAATTTCAGAAGGATTTATATATTCAGGCATCTTGTTCTTGCCTTTACCCATTCTGTTTGACTCCTCCTTTTCTCTCCAAAGCCTCTCCAAAGTGGATTCTTTCTTTTCAGAAACTGGTTCACTGATATTGATGGAAGATGCTTGATTTCTTTGTATCTGTTTCAATACTTCCTCAGATACTATCATTGTCTCCCCATCTACTTCAGTTTCAAACAGTTCGCCAGTTCCAGAGGCTATAACAGTTTCTTTTTCCTCCCCCTTACTCCTTTGCTCCCCTTGTCTCTCAGCTTCCCCCCCTTGTGACTTCATTTGCATTACTGGTTGCTCCACTGGTTGCTCAGCTTCTTTCTGATCTATCACTTTCTCCCCCTTAGGTAAGTTGATAGCATTGATGATAGAAGAAAGAGACAGCAGAGTTGCTTGAATCTCAGCAAATCCAGTTTTCACAGTAGAAGACAGGTTGTCTAACTTTCTTTCCATCTTTGCACACCTATCTTCAATAGCTTGGAGCCTGTCATTTGATGATGCAGAAGGACCACCAGACCTAACCTCTTTGGAGGTAGAGGATAAGTCTGGGGCAAGAAGGCTGTTGGGGTTCTTACACTCTCATTGTTTTTATAGATGATCTCATCATCTCTCACAGTAAGTCCCTCAAGGCCTAATGCCTTTTGATAAGTGGCTCCCTCATTTTCACTCTGGACATGCTCAAGTCCCTCACCTTTTGCCAGCACATTTGACTGCCTCTCATTTTTAGACTCACTTCTCTTTTCTTTTATCTCTCTTTTCTTTTTCACTCCCTCACTCATCCTAGATGCATGTGTATGAGCAGTACTATCATGCAAAGAAGAAAGAGAAGATTTAGATTTCACCTTGAAAGCCTTGGAGATTGGCATGTCATCATCAGATATATCCTCAATAAGTCCTTCCTGGTACTGAGGTTGAATAATGTTGACATCATCTTTGGGAAGGCTCTTGACAGTATCTTTTACCAGAATGTTACTATCACTTAATTGTTTGACAGAACCTTCTGGGTTGTCCTTGATAGCAACTTTGGCTGTGACAGCAACTTCCCTAGGGTAAGATGCTTTGAGAGAATCGATCAAGATGTTGGATGTTTCAATATCTGACAAAAATCCACCTTGATCTAATCTAGTGTTTGAAGGAGTGGTATCCATTTCACTTTGAGAAATGGGTTCTTGTGGACCACTTGATGGGGGCTCATCCATGGTTTGAGATTGATGATCAAAACCTGAGGGGTTGGTACTGTCCCCCTCTCTAGCTTGTACAGAAGAAACAACAGATGTGGGAATGAAGGTAGAAATATGAAGTTCAGATGGATTAGTTGGCTGTTCCACAGAAGAAAATTGTGGAACATCAAAGGTAGGAATGAATGCCTCACCGTGCTCTATCTCTTTGTGTATATCTTCAAGTATAGGCTCCTCAAGAATGAGTTCTTGAGGTTGTGCAGACTCTTTACAAGATGCCTTGGGAGACAGGCCAGTTTCAATAGATGCCTCTTGTTGAGAAGAGACACCTAGAGGTGAGTTTATTTCCCTATCATCCTTTACAGTCTTTTGGGAGACTGTAGGGTGGCTGACAGTAGCCTTAGCCCTTCTAGCTCTCTTCTTCTTAGGCTCAGAAGGGGCTACTGTGGGTTCTATTACACAATCATCCTTATTTGCTGCACTAGAGGCAGTAACTCCCTCTTGACTCACAACATTTTCTCCAGTTGCACTCTCTAGGGATCTTTTCTTGGATTCCTGTTTGGCTAGTTTAAGTGCTTTGGGCAGTCTAGAGTCCCTAGGTGGAATGTATGGTGTAGAATGTGGGTTAACTGAATTTGGGTCTAATTCAGCTTCATCCTCAACTCTAAAGACAGTATACCCTATAGGTAATGGAAAATCAAGGTTGGACACTTGATTAACCATGTGTTGTGTGAGACATAGTGGAATAAGTGCATTTAAATTTTGTGTGTTGAGTGTTGTGTGTGTGTTTTTCTTTAAAACAGGACACTCCTCAGAATGAGGAGCATCTACAACAGTTCCACAAATATCATTAATACACATTGTTAGAAAACGAGGGTACAGATTTACCTTCTTGCCTATGGCGCTTTTCAATTTAGCCATGATTAGCTTTCCAAAGTCCACCTTGTATCCATGGACTAGTGAGTGTGTGAGCTTCTTGATGTAGGAAGGTATTCCATTCCAGCCAGTAGTTTTGGTAGAGAATACCTTCATCATGATGTCAAAAATCATGCTCCACTCCTTCCTGAGATATTGTCTGTCCATTTCTCCAGTTGGATACCATTTGTGAGTGGTTTCTTCTAGTTTGGGACCAGAATACCCAATCTTTAGAAAGAACCTCTTCAGAGTGTCATCATTTGCCAGTTCTTGAAAGCTTTCTCCTTGAGCCAAAACTATACCCAAAGCTTTGTTAATACCATTTACTGAAAGAGAATGATTACCACTATTTATCTTGAAGTTAATTTCTTCATTCTCTTCAGTTCCTTGAACTCTGGCAGTTTTCCAAAAATTTTCAATTCTGTCAAGGTCAAGCTTAGGGTTTGAAGTTATAGCATGACCTAAGTAGGATTTATTTACAAATGAAATAAGTCCTTTGAAGTTTTCACCGGCATCACCAGGAGAATAGATACCGGCAAAGTTAGTTTGAGCAATATTTTGTTTAGGTGCCATTGATGAATCTTCTGAAAAATGAGAGAGAAAATGCAATTTTTTTTGAATGTAGAATATTGAAAGGTTTTGCAGATGAAAGTGACAGAAGATTAAACGGTAGATTCAGTTTATGAGATGAATCGTGTTTACTTGTCTTAATTGACCGTGTAGTAATGATTTTACCCATTAACCCCACTCGCTGTATCATGTGACAGTTGCTATTAGATCGTGGATTAGTGGATTAAAATTATATATATATATATATATATATATATATATATATATATATATATATATATAAATTTCTGTATATATCTCTCCACTATCTTTGACAGCATCTTCTCATGACAGCAACTTTCATTGACAGTAACCTGTGCGCTTTTCTTTTCTCCACTATTATTGACAGCAATTTCTCGTGACATCAACTTTTATTGACAACAACCTGTGCGCTAACAACATTTCTGTCAATAAGGTGAATGAGTGACATCAAGTTTATCTGATAGTAAACTAGGCGCAAAAACGTGCTGTCATTGTTAACACACAAATTAAGTTAAGGACACTTGATGTGACAGCCCCAAATCCGGGGTCATGAATTTGGGCCATCACGAACCAACTTCCATTCAAAATCAATATCTCTTGGGTTTTTTTTTTTTTTTATAATTAATACTTATGCAATTGACCCCACAGTAATATACACACACACACACCAGTCATATGCTCAGAGAACAACATTCACCATAATACGAGTTTAGAATTAAAAAGTTATTACAACCCAGAATCATACTTCAGTACATTGTTGAGTGATGCTTCTACAAGAAGCATTTCAACAACCAAATTTATTACAATCTTTCAAACTTACACACTTAATATACATAAGCCCACTAAACCCCTTGCGATGGTCATCTACCTCGGGGATTGATGCTAACGAGCTCTCAGAAGGTCGCCTTTCCCTTACCCTCTTGCGGGGCGTTCTGCGTAGTATGGGCATACCTAGCTGTATATAGATAAGTAGCAAGAGTGAGCTATAATAGCTCAGCAAGATAATATTAAAAACTAGAATTTAAAATGTAACCAAGTATAAATGTATATACATATGTAAGCAGTAACCAAATCATAAACTTTAAGGAAGAATAAAACTCTTATTTAATAATACATCATCCACTTACTATTATAAGAAAGAAATCTAAGGTAATACAGTATCAGTTTCTCTTCTTAAATATTATAACAACCAATATACCCTTTTAGTGTAATATTTTAAAATAACATAAATACTTGAATAAATCCCTCACTATCATCTTCTCATTTCCCTCCTGTACAGTAATTTTATAATTTAATATAAAATCAGTTTCTCTTCATCTATATCAATAATTCCATCTTTCATATCATTTTCCCTTTTCAGTATATCAATCTGACTTTATCATTTATTCTTTATTCACATATTGTAGGGGTTTTCACTGTTGCCGAATACGTGAGGCACGATGATCAGTCGCCCTCCGTATCCGTCCATTTTTACTACCGGTAGAAGGAGGAAGGTCTACCACTACATCCCCCTGGAGGAAGGTCTACCACTACATCCTCCTTCGGCAACTCTTGGGCCGATTTAAAATATTGATTGCTGGACTGTGCAGCACACAGCCTCTTACGCTTTTTATTGATTGATTGCTGGACTGTGCAGCACACAGCCTCTTACGCTTTTTATTGTTATCCCCCTTTTTATAAGATCATTATCCAATTTATCAACACCATTTCACATTTCCATATGTCATTCACTTATCTCATTTCCATTCTCGCACATTACTTCTATAAAATATATGTATATAACATACACTAAAAAGAATGTTTATAATATAGCATTATAAACCATATAACCCTAGATAACAACTGATACCATTCTCTTTCATATCTCTTTTACCCTAGAGCATATTCGCTCCATTCGTAGTCATCTCTATATTCATATTTCAGAAAACATATTCATCTCTCTTTAACTTCCCACAATCAAGAAAATATATTCTTTGCAATATAGCAACAAAAGCATCACATATACATAAATATATGTCATGATATCATTATTATTCCGAAGATAAATAATTTTTAAAGTAGGGATAGAAGGATCTTGCCTCGATTTCTGTATCCTGACAGTAGGGCTGGTTCCTCCTCCGGAATTTCTATAAACACAAAAGGACCGTCATTAGAATATCACATCTCTTACTCACTACCCTCTCGTATAACAACACCCTTTACACTTCAACATATGTTTAATGTGTTATTATTATCCCAAAGGTTCAAGAACTTAACCATTTATAAGCTCAATCGAAGTTTCAGGGGTTTTTACCATTTCCCCTAACAACCACACTCGACTGTAAAATTTCTTATAAATTTTTGAATTCGAATTTTAATGCAAGGTCAACTGGTATTAGTTCTTTGACCACACTACTACCATATCCCAAAATTTCGTGGCTTTTAAACATGTTAAAGTATGGTAACTATAACCTCAAATTTGGTACAATTACGATTTCTCGACTTTCGAACGTCTTTCACTAAAACTGACTTTTCTCCTAAACCGTACGTCAGATTTTAACGCACCTTATATCAAAACGATCTATGAACTAAGCTCTATCATTTCATGGTCACTAAGTGTGCTAGACAGTAAGGTACCGTACTGCATTGGTGTCCAAAAACAGGGCAGTTTGTCGTTCTAACGAAAATCGGACATTATAACTGCTGTAATTTCATATTTTCCAAAATCAAACTCCTCCAAATCAATCATCAAACACCATAATCATCACCTACACCATGTGGTCTTCATTACCAGCCATGGTTACAATCCCAAACTCCTTCCAAAATCAACTTTAATCACTTACAAACACTTATAACATCATAATCTTAATCTTTACACCACTTAATCACTTAAACCAACAATATTCATCATAATATAAAAAGGGGCAAGAGTGTTTATACCTTCTTGAAGCTTTACAACACTTAACAAGCCTTGGATACACCTTAAGTCACCTTGTATTAGCTTAAATCAACTAAAAGAACCATGAAAATCAAGTTAGTTTCTTGAAAACTACTATTCATCACTATTCATCATCCACTTCAATGATTTTATTACCTATGCAAATGATGTTGGTTTGCCTTGAAATTTTGTAGATGATCCTTCCTAACCTCCAAGAACACCCATGAATTTTCCTTAGATTTGTAGTTGAAGAGAGCTAGGGTTTTGATTTTGATTTTTTTCTTGTTTTTCTAAAGTAGCCGAATGGTGTATTAAGAGAAAGGGGGAGAGATTTTTGTGTTATTTCTTTGATCTCATCTTAATATTACTACTTACTTGTTTGTGTAGCTTGTCTTGGAAGCTTGGTAAAAAAAAATCTAGGTGTTAAAAGACTAATCTACCCTTAATTTGGTTTAGTGGAAGATGATGTAATCTTAATGATCTCATCTCTTGTTTTCTAGAATTTCTAAGTAAAATGCTAAGTACATTGATAAATAATGTGGTATGTATCCTTGTTATATTACTAATCTTGGTTGCTTAATCTCCATATTCGTCTAATTGTGGTTCGTTACGAATGTACCTCATTATCTCAGTGGTTTTGAGATCATTTAACAATCCAAATTCCATTGGTATTCTCTTAACTTAAAAATCCCCTGGCTCAATTCTAAATTCACTAATCCCTCAATATATAATTCTTATAATGTTTCCATGCTCCTTAGTGTCCAATAGAAGCTTATTCGAAATCAAAATCCTCGAAATTTCATGCTTCAGGAATTTCTGAAATCTAACGTCATTTCGAGTCACTTATTTTCAATGTACACTACTAATATGGTTTCTGTTTATTCATTTTCCATTTCCATTATAGAGTACCTATATACCATTTCTCTAAATTCCTCAAGATTACTATTCATTTGGGCACTGTAGCCTTTTCCAAGTTAGGGTTATTACACTTGACTACTTATTACCACATTAAGACAGTCATGTAAAATCATTTTAGCATAGTCATAGCAAACATGATATCTAAAATGATAAATCTTTTAGCATAGTCATAGCAAACATGATATCTAAAATGATAAATCTTTTAGCATAGTCATAGCAAACATGATATCTAAAATGATAAATTTTTTAGCATAGTCATAGCAAACATGCTGTATGAACAAGTAGCTCTTAGTACAGTAACTTCTCATGACAGTACCTTCTAATGACAATACCTTTTCGTGACAATACCTTGAAAGTTTCTGTCATGAGCTGCGACTTAGTAATGACAAACCAGTCAGTTAATCATACCTTATTTAGCATTCCTAATTCATTCACCAACCTGGTAAATGTTGCTTCATCCAGTGGCTTGGTGAATATGTCTGCAAGTTGCTTGTCTGTTGGAACATAAACCAGTTTTACATCTCCCTTTTCAACGTGCTCCCTGATAAAATGATGCCTTATATCAATGTGCTTTGTTCTGGAGTGTTGAACTGGATTGTCTGATATGGCTATGGCACTAGTGTTGTCACAATAGATAGGAATGTTTGACATTTCTAGTCCATAATCCATTAACTGATTCTTCATCCAAAGTATTTGTGCACAGCAACTTCCAGCTGCAATATATTCAGCTTCTGCAGTTGATGTAGAAACTGAATGTTGCTTTTTACTAAACCATGACACCAATCTCCCCCAAGAAATTGACAGCTTCCTGTAGTACTTTTTCTGTCAATCTTGCAGCCAGCATAGTCTGAATCAGAGTATCCAATTAAATCAAATCCAGTTTCCTTAGGATACCAAAGGCCTAGATTTGGAGTGCCTTTGAGATACCTAAAAATTCTTTTGATTGCAACTAAGTGTGATTCTTTTGGATCAGCCTGGAATCTTACACATAGACATGTAGCAAACATTATGTCTGGTTTGCTAGCTGTTAAGTAAAGTAGTGATCCTACCATGCCTCTGTATGTACTAGAATCCACTTTCTTGCCTTTAGGATCTAACTCTAATTTGGTGGCTGTTGAGATAGGTGTCTTGGCTGGTGATGAATCTTCTAAGTTAAACTTCTTGAGAAGTTCTTTGACATACTTAGTTTGACAGATAAAGATTCCATCCCTCTTCTGGTAGATTTGAAGACCGAGAAAGAATGCTAATTCTCCCATCATGCTCATTTCATACTTGTTTCTCATTAGAGATGAGAACTTTTCACATAATTTTTCATTTGTTGAACCAAAAATTATGTCATCAACATATATCTGCACAAGAATGATGTCTTTGCCATGGTGCTTATAAAATAAAGTTTTATCCACCATACCCCTTACAAATTGATTTTCCAGGAGAAAAGTGGAGAGTGTGTCATACCAGGCTCTTGGTGCTTGCTTTAAACCATATAGAGCCTTGAACAGCTTGTAGACAAAGTTATGCAGTTTGTCATCCCCAAAACCAGGAGGCTGTTTGTTATGCAAAATCACGCAAGCGCACGTTGTCACAAGTAATATATGATTAAATCAAGTTCGTTCCCACAGAGATCTAGAATGGTGTTCAATTCAATTAATGTACCTATGCACCGATGTATGGTTTTTATCCACTGCTAAGACAAATAACAATTTGGATTTTATTAACTACTAAATTAATTATCAAACTAAAGATTAAATAATTAAAGAGATTAAAGTCGAATTACTAATATGAGAATAAAACATGGAATCCTAGTTTCATCATCTACTTCACTTAGAGTTGCAGCCTTTAATTAAAACATGCGATGGGTTTGATATCTGATCGAATAACACGAAAAGAGTAAAAGTTACCTCTCGGTATACTAGTACCAATCTACACATACATCCACAAAAGAGATAGAAGATGAATAGGCACCTATTATGTTTAGACCCTAGAATTTGAAAACATAAAGGTTGAAGCACAAGTTATCCATAAAGATCACACAGGGCAGTATAAGTATTTTCATCTCACACCACGAATCATATTGATAAACAATTATGAACCTATTCTAGCATGGCAAGTTCTAAATCTCAAGATCCACTCTCGCTTCACAAGAGATTAACAATTCAATTTAGATGTTAGCTACGCATCCAAAAGCATTAAGATTAACCATACGAGGATATCAAGAATTCACCACACATAAATCTTTAAGGCATACAAACTACTAAGCTACATAGATAAATCCACTAGGATCCCATGACAACGATTAGTTCATAATTAAACCTTTCGTCACCATGGGATTTGATGAAAACATGGTAAATAATAAGATATGAATAAAAGAAGTAATTATATTAATAAACAAGAGTTTGAGAAAACAAATCTATAATCCAAAGTAACACAAAGGATGAAGTAGATCTAGATCCGTTGCTTGTCACGAGCGTTGAACCCTTATCTCCTTTTCTCCCTTGCAGATCTAAGCTAGGTTACAAAAAAAAATAATAAAACTATGATATTGTGTATATATCTATTACAATGGTAGGATGTGTTTTTATAGGCTCTATATTTCTTGCCCAGCAAGAATTTATCTTCTATTACAATTAGAATTTAATTAAGGTGCTAAAACCTGCCCGGAATATAATTAGAACTTGAAAAGGGCAAAACAGTAAATTCCCAGCCATGCTTCACAAAGAATACGCGCGCGATTTTATTCAGCACATTACTTGCATGTGCTTCCTATCCCAGGTTGTAGAAAATCTCTCAAGCTTCGCGTGGGCAGTAAGATCGCTGAAAACGGACTTACAGAACTCCAGATATGGCCAAAACAGTGTAAGCTGCGCAGCCTTCCCAGAAAATCCGAATTTTAATCAATTAATTCCCAAAAAATTATAGAAGCATCCACCTTAATCAACATTCTCGTAAACCTGCACAACTAAGCAAAACACATCAAAACTACAAGAAACTTGAGTCCAAGACAATCAATTTAAGCCGATTTAGAATGTTCCAAGTGGATATAAATCCACTTATCACACCCCCAAACTTAAACCGATGCTTGTCCTCAAGCATTAACAATTACAACTAACTAACTAACTAGTACCACTTCCGTAGGTGATCACGGTTGCATTTGGCATATGCAACAAGCCCTTTAAACCCCTAGGCAACCCTAGTGGACGAGTAAGGTCTCGTGAGGGCCTATAGCGAATGTACCCACAAAATCCATTTAACCTAATGCAATGCATTGCATGAATGCAACTAAATGAAAATGCAATTAATCTAATCTACCATACCTTCAAATCCTCTCATGCCACATCAACTTAAGAATCAAAGTAATTACGCAATGTCTTGGTGTCGAAAGTGCAAGTATTCACATAGTCTACTCAATGAACATGCATAAGTTCTCACAAGCCCATGTCATGTGTAAGAATAAGTTAGTAAACATGCTAAGCCTACAAGAGTACATCTTTGAGACAACACTCGGGATCTCATATGCAAGAACAAGCAACACTCACAATCCACTCACAAAAGAATATTCACTCAAGAACAAGGGTAAGTGTATCACTCAATTCCAACAAATTCATAAGCATGCTTGACATTTGGTATCAATCTAACTCTTAACACAACATACACCAATGACGATAATCAAAAGGTCTTTAATTGGGTTGTAACGGGGCTAGGGACAAGGTATGTCAAATAAGCCAAAACAGGTGTAGTGTCAAAAGCTAGTAAGTACCATAATAAATCACACACAACACCCTATTTTCCCCCCCACATAATTTTACTAAGACAAACACTCGACTAGTCGACTAAAATAGGATCGCAACAAACACAAACATGCTCTCATAATATATTTTTTTTTCTTTTTTTTTTCCCTTTTTTTTTTCTTCTCTTTTTTTTTTTTTCGAGAGCTAAATAGAACACAAACAATAATATAAACAATAACAATGATCCAATGAATTTATTACATATGTCGACTATCAAGTAAACACCCAAACCCAATTTCCAATATTTCCCCCCAAATTATGACCAACAATAAACCCTTCCTTGCACACCTTATTACTCCCTTAAGCACTCTACTAGCCTTTGACAATGTGGGTTCAAATTAATGTAAGGCCAATATAAGAAAAAGGTCTCGGCAAGTAATGTGGTATGTCACCGAAAAAATAGGATTAAGCTCAACGGGTTAACTAATTGATCATGTAAACATGGTGTGGTAATATGGGAAAATATGCGGTTATTCCTAAGTGCCTTTATCATTTTAATCGTCAAATAATGTCATGCGTTTCAAGAAAGACCTCAAACAACTGCTAGCAATGCAAACAATCCGTGGACACTCAAGCAAACGAATAAATTGCAATTATGCAATATGCAATAAGGCTCAAAAACTCACTTGGTGGAAAAACATACTTAATCCCAAGCAAACATCTCTCTAACGCACCAACTTGTATTCAAAGCATGCAAACTAAATCATCTTGCACATATTCATGTCCTTCTAATCACTTACAACATTCAATAAGTCTACTAGCTTCAACTTACTAGTGTATGTGTGTGCACAAGAACAAAGCATATCACTTCTCAAACAAAAGCGTCAACAACACAAAATTCCTATCAAGCATGGGTGCAAATGCAACTATTATGAACTCACATGATATACAAACATAAAAACAGAATGTCCTATATGAAACAAACGTAGATAACACGAACATAAATGCATAATTTACTACTAACATGCAAAACATGAAATCCTACATGAACAAATAATACAACAACTACTAATCCCCCAAACCACCCCCAAACTTAAAATATTCAATGTCCGCATTAAATGGAAGTAAATACAAGAGATAGTAGAAACATACCTGCAATGCCGAAGCATACCCAACAATATTTTTCTCGCAAAAATCCCCTTTCCTTAGCAACTGGCCTCAAAATAACCGAATAAATTTAACCTCCACCGTCGAAAACGAAAATTTCCCATCACTGACACTACCTCTCCCATGCTTACAAGCCATTAGAATCAAAACCCAACTCATAAGCAGCTCCACCAAAAATTACCAAGCAATATCACACCAAAAATAGCCCAATATTCCAAGAATAATACAAAATCCCAATTTACAAGAACACAAATTCGTAAGAACAATAAAATTTGTGAGAAGAAATAAACCTACTATGAATTGGAGAGGTGAAATTGCAATTAATTCCTCTTTAGAATTGAATTTTTAGAGAATTAAATAAAATAGAAGTGGAATTGGATTTGTATGGCTAGGTGTGTATATATATAAGATGATGGATAGATGGGATTTAAAAATTTAGAGTGTAGGAGAGATTTGGAGAGGTTAGGATTTGATGTATGATAAATATAGGAATTTAGAATTGAAGAAATTTGAGTTAGGATTGAATTTGGGGAAAAAATTGTAGGTTAAAACACAAATTTTCGGGAAAAACTGGGCAGAAAGGGGTATAACGCAGTCCGCATCTGCGTTACAGGGGCGCTGGGCGCGGCTAAGGCAGTCACGCATGACAGGAAAGCGTGTTGGGGGTTTAAATGGCCTATAACGCAGGGGCAACCTGCGTTACCCAGGCGCAATTTGCGCTGATTGCAGTAACGCTGACGCAGGTTGCGTTACAAGGGCGCAAACTGCGCGAAATTTCACTGTTCACGATTTTTTTTTTTTTTTTTTTTTTTACACTAAACACTCTTTTTTTTTTCCTACACTAATGCATGGGTTGCCTCCCACGAAGCGCTTCTTTAACGTCAATAGCTTGACGTTACTTCCTCAACTCATGGCGGTTTCAAAAGAATAACCGAACCGTTCTCAATAGACAAACCATTCATTCGAACGTTGACATCTTGATTGCTTGCTCCCAACACCACCTTTCTTTCACTCTTCATCTTGATTTTTCCACCCAATGGCCTAATCGTTTTCTTTTTCTTCTTCACACCTATAATGTGCTTCTCCGACTTAACCGGCTGAACAAACATTTCATCTTCCTTATCATCTGCTTTCCACCTTCGCAACACGTTATCATGCCCCTCTTCAAAAATCACTAGCTCATTATTTAAAAGGACATACCTCAAATGTGGTGGAAGTTTCCCAATCTTGACACTCGAGAGATCTTGAACTGAAGAACTGTCAATGGAATCACTAATGGGATGCTTTAGCATGCGCATATCCGATTTTTCGCTCAATAACTGATCAAACTTCTTTCTCTGACCCGTATCAACTATTTCCACACTGCAACACTCTTCATCCTCTGTCGGAAATTTCATTGCCTTGAACACATTAAAGGTGACACTCTGATCTTGCACCCTCATTGTAAGCTCTCCTTTTTGCACATCAATCAAAGTCTTTCCTGTAGCCAAGAAAGGTCTTCCCAAGATTATAGGAATCTTCTTCGAAATCCAAGATAACAAAATCAGCAGGAAATATGAGTTTATCAACTTTCACCAAAACATCCTCTACTATACCCCTCGGATAAGTGATAGATCGATCAGCCAACTGCAAAGAGATGTTAGTTGGCTTTGGCTCCGGTAGACCAAGTTGCTTGAAAACAGACAAGGGCATGAGATTAATACTAGCTCCCAAATCACATAAACACTTGTTGAAAGAAAGGTTGCCAATAGTGCATGGAATAGTGAAACTTCCTGGATCTTTAAGTTTAGGAGGCAACTTTTGTTGCAGAACAGCACTGCACTCCTTTGTCAATGCCACTGTTTCAAATTCTTCCAACCTTCTCTTCCGTGACAAAATATCCTTCATGAACTTAGCATATCTTGGCATCTGCTCCAATGCTTCAACAAAAGGAATGTTAATGGACAGTTTCTTGAAGACATCCATGAATTTCTGAAACTGTTTCTCTTGACTTTTCTTCAAACGTCCAGGAAATGGAGGAGGAGGATAGATCTGATTATTCATTGAAGATTGCTCCGGAGTAAACTTTTCAACAGGTTTCTTGCTCTTCTCACCATCTAGCTGATCAGCCACTAAATCAGATTTCTCAATTACCGGCACTACAGATTTTTCATCCTGCTGATTCTGAACATCTTCATCTTCTTCAGTTGCTGATTTAGGATCACTCGTGACTTTTCCGGATCTCAAAGTCACAGCTTTCACCTGCTCATGGACCTCCCTCTTGCCTGGATTACCCATTGTATCACTTGGAAGAGTTCCTTGTTGCATATTTACCAAGGCACTTGCAATTTGTCCTATATGACTCTCCAATGTCTTGAGAGATGCTTCCTGACTCTTGAGAGTTGCTGCCTGACTCTTGCACATTAATCTCAGCTCTTCTAATTCAGATTTTTCATTCGACTGATGACTAGAACCAGTATGAAACTGTTGCTGCTGAAAACCAGGAGGTTGAAACTGTTGCCTTGGAGCATACAGTTGCTGAAAACCTGAAGAATTAAATGGCTCAACTCCGTACTGATGACCCTGAAACTGGTTATAAGACTGATGTGGATGTTGATAATTTGGAGCTGGTTGCTGTTGCCTTTGAAAATTGCTCACAAACTGCACTGATTCACTGGAGATGGCGCATTGACTCGTCTCATGTGCGCCATCACATAGTTCACATACTCTCGCAACCTGAGGCACCCCATGCTTTGTCATTAAATCTAATTTCATATTAAGTGCCTCTAGCTGGGCTGCTAGAGCTGTAACTGTGTCAACTCCCAGAATTCCTGCAACCTTGCCTTGTGGTAGTCTTTGAGTTGGATTTTGATATTCATTAGCAGCCATCATCTCAATTAGATCGTAAGCTTCCTCGTAGCTCTTAGCCCATAAGGCTCCTCCTGATGCTGCGTCTACCATTGGCCTAGATTGTGCTCCCAGCCCATTGTAAAAACAATTGATTACCATCCAGTTTGGCATCCCATGATGTGGGCATCTCCTTAGCATCTAATTATAACGTTCCCAAGCTTCACACAGAGATTCTCCAGATTGCTGCTGAAATTGGGCTAGCTGATTCCTCAATGCGGCAGTTTTCGCCATAGGGAAGAATTTAGTAAGAAACTTCTGAGCAAGATCCTCCCATGTAGTAATGGAACCAGGTGGTAGAGAGTGTAACCAGCCCTTAGCCTTATCCTTTAGAGAGAATGGGAAAAGCCTCAACTTGATAGCATCATCCGAAACACCATTAAACTTGAAAGTATCACAGATCTCGATAAAGTACCGAATATGCATGTTAGGATCCTCCGTAGGAGCACCCCCAAACTGAACCGAATTCTGTAGCATCTGAATAGTGCCCGGCTTGATCTCGAAAGTGTTAGCTGCAATAGCTGGCCTGATAATGCTAGACTGGATATCATTGATCTTTGGCTGAGAATACTCCTTCAAAGCCTTAACTGCTGCTGCTGCGTCACCCATCTCTACAGTAGTTTCAGATTCATCTTCCTTATTCTCTAAATTCTCTACAAGATCGTCTTTTGCCAGTTTTTGTAAACGAGCTTGCAAACGTGTTTGCATACAAACCTAAGTACCTGCTAACACCACGAAACAAAAACAAAGTAAGAATCCGAGTCAGTGAACGCTAATGACCACTGATGACAAGCACATAAACTAAAATAAAAACACCGATGATCCCCGGCAGCGGCGCAAAAAACTTGTTATGCAAAATCACGCAAGCGCACATTGTCACAAGTAATATATGATTAAATCAAGTTCGTTCCCACAGAGATCTAGAATGGTGTTCAATTCAGTTAATGTACCTATGCACCGATGTATGGTTTTTATCCACTGCTAAGACAAATAACAATTTGGATTTTATTAACTACTAAATTAATTATCAAACTAAAGATTAACTAATTAAAGAGATTAAAGTCGAATTACTAATATGAGAATAAAACATGGAATCCTAGTTTCATCATCTACTTCACTTAGAGTTGCAGCCTTTAATTAAAACATGCGATGGGTTTGATATCTGATCGAATAACACGAAAAGAGTAAAAGTTACCTCTCGGTATACTAGTACCAATCTACACATACATCCACAAAAGAGATAGAAGATGAATAGGCACCTATTATGTTTAGACCCTATATCTCTATAGAATTTGAAAACATAAAGGTTGAAGCACAAGTTATCCATAAAGATCACACAGGGCAGTATAAGTATTTTCATCTCACACCACGAATCATATTGATAAACAATTATGAACCTATGCTAGCATGGCAAGTTCTAAATCTCAAGATCCACTCTCGCTTCACAAGAGATTAACAATTCAATTTAGATGTTAGCTACGCATCCAAAAGCATTAAGATTAACCATACGAGGATATCAAGAATTCACCACACATAAATCTTTAAGGCATACAAACTACTAAGCTACATAGATAAATCCACTAGGATCCCATGACAACGATTAGTTCATAATTAAACCTTTCGTCACCATGGGATTTGATGAAAACATGGTAAATAATAAGATATGAATAAAAGAAGTAATTATATTAATAAACAAGAGTTTGAGAAAACAAATCTATAATCCAAAGTAACACAAAGGATGAAGTAGATCTAGATCCGTTGCTTGTCACGAGCGTTGAACCCTTCTCTCCTTTTCTCCCTTGCAGATCTAAGCTAGGTTACAAAAAAATAATAATAAAACTATGATATTGTGTATATATCTATTACAATGGTAGGATGTGTTTTTATAGGCTCTATATTTCTTGCCCAGCAAGAATTTATCTTCTATTACAATTAGAATTTAATTAAGGTGCTAAAACCTGCCCGGAATATAATTAGAACTTGAAAAGGGCAAAACAGTAAATTCCCAGCCATGCTTCACAAAGAATACGCGCGCGATTTTATTCAGCACATTACTTGCACGTGCTTCCTATCCCAGGTTGTAGAAAATCTCTCAAGCTTCGCGTGGGCAGTAAGATCGCTGAAAACGGACTTACAGAACTCCAGATATGGCCAAAACAGTGTAAGCTGCGCAGCCTTCCCAGAAAATCCGAATTTTAATCAATTAATTCCCAAAAAATTATAGAAGCATCCACCTTAATCAACATTCTCGTAAACCTGCACAACTAAGCAAAACACATCAAAACTACAAGAAACTTGAGTCCAAGACAATCAATTTAAGTCGATTTAGAATGTTCCAAGTGGATATAAATCCACTTATCACTGTTCAACATACACTTCTTCTTCTTCTAATTCTCCATTTAGAAAGGCACTTTTGACATCCATTTGAAATACCTTGAATTTGCAGTGTGCAGCAAAGGCTAAGAAAATTTTTATTGCTTCAAGTCTGGCAACAGGAGCAAATGTTTCGTCATAATCTATCCCTTCCTGTTGACAGTAACCTTTGGCCACTAGCCTTGCTTTATTTCTTGTCTGTAATAACCCTAACTTCAGTAATGCTACAGTGGTCACATGAATAGTAAATTTCGAGGATTTAGTGAAATGGTATATAAGTACTCCATAATGGAAACGGAAAATGAGTAAATAGAAACCATATCAGTGTTGTACATTGAAAATAAGTGACTCAAAATGACGATAGATTCCAGAAATTCCTGAACACGGATTTTGAGGATTTTGATTTCAAATAAGCTTCTATTAGATGTTAAGGAGCATGGAAACATTATAAGAATTATATATTGAGGGATTAGTGAATTTAGATTTGAGCCAGGAGATTATTAAGTTAAGAGAATACCAATGGAAATTGGATTGTTAAATGATTTCAAAACCACTGAGATAATGAGGTACATTCGAAACGAACCACAATTAGATGAGTATGGAAACCAAGCAACCAAGATTAGTAGTATAACAAGGATACATACCACATTATTATTATCCAAGATTATTAGCATAATACTTAGAAAATCAAGAAAAAGAGAATTATGAGGTCATGTAAATGATGTCATTTTCCACTAAACCAAAATTAAGGGTAGATTAGTCTTTTAACATATAGATTTTTTACCAAGCTTCTAAGACAAGCTAGAACTTACAAGATTAACACAAGATTAGATCAAAGAAAGCAAAAGCAACCTCTCCCCCATCCATTTAGCAACATTCGGCCAAAGTAGAAAAAAAAGAAAGAAAGAAAAAAAAATAAAAATCAAAACTCAAGTTCTAGCCAACAAGAAATCAAGAGAAAAATCATGGAGCATCTTGGAGGATAGATCAAGACTACCACAAAGTTTCATAGCCATCCACCATCATTTAGCAAGGTAATAAAATCATAGAAGTTGAAGATGAATAGTGATGAATAGTGTTTTCTAAGAAACTAACTTGATTTTCATGGTTCTTTTAGTGGATTCAAGCTAGTATAAGGTTGATTAAGGATATATCAAGGATTGTTAAGGGTTATCAAAGCTTCAAGAAGGTATAATCATGCTTGTTCTTTTATATTTATGATGGATATTGATGTAGTAGTGGTTAAGTAGTATAAATGTCATGATTATGATGTTATAAGTGTTTGTAAGTGATTAAAGTTGATTTTGGAAGGAGTTTGGGATTGTAACCATGGCTGGTAATGAAGACCACATGGTGTAGGTGATGAATATTGTGTTTGATGATTGATTTGGAGGAGTTTGATTTTTGGAAAGTATGAAATTATAGCCGTTATAATGCCCGATTTTTGTTAGGACGAAATCTGCCCTGTTTTGTGACCCCTGTATTCGTACGGTACCTCACTGCCTAGGTTACCAATTGACCATGAAATGATAGAGCTTAGTTCGTAGATCGTTTTGATATAAGGTGCGTTAAAATCTGATGAACGGTTTAGGAGAAAAGTCAGTTTTAGTGAAAGACGTTCGATAACCGAGAAAACATAATTGTATCAACTTTGAGGCTAAAGTTACCATACTTAGACATTTTTATAAGTAACGAAATTTTGGGATAGTGTAGTAGGGTGGCCAGAGGACCCTTGACAGTTGACCTTATATTAAAATTCGAAATTTAAAATTTATAAGAAATTTTACAGTCGAGTGTGGTCGTTAGGTGAAATGGTGACAAACGCTGAAACTTTGATTGAGCTTATAAATGGTTAAGTCCTTGAACCTTTGGGGTAATAATAATACGTTAAACATATGTTGAAGTGTAAAGGGTTTTGTTATACAAGAGGGTATTGAGTAAGAGATGTGGTATTCTAATGACGGTCCTTTTGTGTTTATAGAAATTCCGGAGGAGGGACCAGCCATACTGTCAGGATAAAGAAACCGAGGCAAGATCCTTCTATCCCTACTTTAAAAATTATTTTATCTTCGGAATAATAATGATATCATGGAATATTTATGTATATGTGATGCTTTTGTTGCTATATTGCGAAGAATATATTATCTTGATTGTGGGAAGTTAAAGAGAGATGGATATGTTTTCTGAAATATGAATATAGAGATGATTACGAATGGAGCGAATATGCTCTAGGGTAAAAGAGATATGAAAGAGAATGGTATCAGTTGTTATCTAGGGTTATATGGTTTATAATGCTATATTATAAATATTCTTTTTAGTGTTAGTGGTTGAATAAATATTATTTGATTATTAATTACTACTCTTAAAATAGACGGAAAGGTTTTACGAATATAAAAGCATAATTGAATTCTTAAATATAAAAGAGATATCTGAATCATAATCAAAGTGTTATGTTATATATATATTTTATAGAAATAAGGTGCGAGAATGGAAGTGATATACGGGAATGGAAATGTGAAATGGTGTTGATAAATTGAATAGTGATTTTATAAAAAGGGGGATTAGCAACAAACTTGCATAAGAGGCTGTGTCAGGGCTGTGTGCGACATAGTCTAGCATTCATTATATGATTCGGCACGAAGATGCCAAGGGAGGATGTTAGCAGGTGGCCTTCCTCCGGGAGGATGTTAGCAGGTGGCCTTCCTCCAGGGATGATGTTAGCAGGTGGCCTTCATTCCTTCTACCGGTAGTAAAAATGGACGGGTACGGAGGACGACTGATCATCGTGCCTCACGTATTCGGCAACAGTGAAAACCCCCACGATTATTGAACAAAGAATCAACGATAAAGTCAGATTGGTATACTGAAAAGGTAAAATTATATGAGACGATGGAATTATTGTTATAGACGAAGAGAAACTGATTTTATATTAATTTATAAAAATTGGTGCATAAGAAGGAAATGAGAAGATGATAGTGAGAGATTTAAGTAAGTATTCATATTATCTTGAAATATTACACTGAAAGGATATATTGATGGTTATATTATTTAAGAAGAGAAACTGATACTGTATTATCCTAAATTTCTTTCTTCTAGTAGTAAGTGGATGATGTATTATTAAATAAGAATTACATTCTTCCTTAAAGTTTATAATTGATTACCGCTTACATATGTATATACATGTATACTTGGTTACATTTTAAATTCTAGTTTACAATATTATCTTGCTGAGCTATTATAGCTCACTCTTGCTACTTATCTATATACAGCTAGGTATGCCAATACTACGCAGAACGCCCCGCAAGAGGGTAAGGGAAAGGCGACCTTCTGAGGGCACGTTAGCATCGATTCCGGAGGTAGTGATGAGGCAGACGGGTTTTGGGGGCTTATGTATAAATAAGTATGAAGACATGTAATAAACTTTTGGTTGTTGAAACGCTTCATGTCGAAGTGTTATTCAACAATGTACTTAAGTATGATCCTGGTTTGTAATAACTCTCTTAACTATCAACTCTAAACTTTTGTTATGGTAAATGTTGTTCTTTGAGCATATGACTAGTGTGTATGTGTGTATTAGTGTGGGGTCAATTGATTAAGCATTTAATGTTATATTTAAAAAAAAAAAGACCCAAGGGATATTGATATTGAATGGAAATTGGTCCGCGTGATGGCCCAGATTTATGACCCCGGATTTGGGGCTGTCACAGTTTGGTATCAGAGCTAAGAGTCATAATGCTCAGGAACAAGAGTGATAATAATAAATGTATCAGTTATAACATAAATTGTGAACTTCCATCAAGTTCAGGGGTGGTATATCGCAGGTAGTATTTATTTTAAGCATATAATATAATTTTATAGACCGTTACTAATAGAATTTTATGTTTTATTATAGGGAGCGGAGATGTGTGAGCCGGGTCAGGACCCCCAGTGGCTAGGACTACCCGAGCAGGAGATTAGAGACTTGTTGCTGGTAGGTGTAGAGGTTCCAGAGTATGCTATCACTGACCTCAAGAGGAGAGTTCGCGCAGAGGCCATAGAGAGACACGAGATCAGAGTGAGACTTGAGGAGGCAGAGGAGCGCAGGCAGAGGGATGCTGTGGCCATAGTGCCATACACTGGTAGACCATATGTAGGACCTGATGGGGCCGGACCTTCTCAGGTGCAGTCGGATATTCCTGAGGAGGAGATGCCCTTGCGTAAGAGGCCTAGGTTATCTGTTATACCTGAGGAGCCGATTGAGTGGAGGGACATTCACATGACTCCTACTCCTGTTCCACCTATCCCAGTGCCATCACCAGTTCCATCTCCTCTACCTAGCCCTGACCCTTTTGAGGACCCAGTTGAGCAGTTCACTCCACCGGGACACTTTATCTTGTTAGAGGATGAGTTGGAGGAGGACCCTTCCGAGGATGCGGACACGGAGCCAGTTCCTCCATCCCCACCATTTGCACCTCCACCACCACCACCAGTGGATGCACCCCCACTTGTAGATGTACCTCCCCCAGTTGCTATGCCACCTCAGGAGGCACCTATATTTCCAGCTGGTCAGTTGCCAACTATTCTCTTGTCAGAGTACTTTGTCCTACAGGGACAGCTGGAGGAGTCCCGTCGGACTATAGATACACTTGTACAGAGGTTAGACAGAGCGAGAGGAGGAGGAGGTGTGATACCAGATGGGTTGTCTTTGGGCATAGTTAGTATCGAGCTGCGGGCACTCGGTGATATTAGGGGGATGTTGGGAGACAGAGGGGATCCAGTATGGAGGGCTCAGATAGTTGATGTAATCACCACTATGGTAGTGCAGATCAGAGACGTTATCAGGGCGTCGTTACCATGATTAGGAGTAGTAGTCTTGGATACTAATCAGACTAGTCATCTTGTGGATGTCATTTTGGGGATTAGGTTAGTTGTTTACTGCCTTAATCCCAGTCTGATTAGAGGACAACTAGTAGTGCTTTTGTTATAGCGAGTTAGTATGTACGGTTATGCTTTTGGGGTTTCGAACCTTGTACTTTATGATGTATGATATTAGTAGTAAAAGACGTTGTACCCAAGTTGTAAAATATTTATGTAAATTAATGAAGTTTATGTATTTTGCCTAATTTTATCATATTTTGATACTAAGTGTTGAGATTCGAAATTATTAATGTATGACAGGTAATTGACTTAAATGAAAAGGTTATTATGCTAAAAGTGATAAGTTTATTTAATGAGGTAGTATTATAACTAGATATTAACTGTGATGTATAAATAAGTTAACTAATGACATAGTTGTGCATATATGGAAATGATGTATATTGTACCCTAATTTTGGGTGATTAATGAAGAATATTGTTATATACAGAATCATGCCGCCTAAGCGTAATAATAGAATGAATGCAAGGGAAAATGAGAGAGAGGAAGGAAGTCATAATAGGCAGGGTGAAAATGCTCATAACGAACAAGATCATGAGGAAGAAGAAGATGAATCAACTGGTCAACAGGGAAATCAGGGTGGTGACCCTTTTAACCAATTTATGGAACTTTTGAGGCAGAATTTAGCTAATCCAAAGAATCCGCAACAACCACCTGTTCTTCCCAACCAGGCAGCTAACTCTTTTCGTGCTTTTAAGTCATTAAAACCCCCAGAGTTTGAGGGAACTGTTAACCCAGTAGTAGCCAGAGCCTGGTTAAAAGAGATGGAAAAAGCTTTTGAGATACTGAGGATAGATGAAGACCAGAAAACAGTTTTTGCAGCCTATCTCTTAAAGGGAGAGGCAAATTACTGGTGGGAAACTAAAAAGAATCTAGAAGGAGCGGGATTGATAACCTGGGAGCGTTTCACTAGGGTGTTCTTAGAAAAGTATTCCCCTAGGTACCTGGAGAACCAAATGGAAATAAAGTTTCTAGAGTTAAAACAGGAAAATCTATCAGTGGCCGAGTATGAGACTAAATTTACAGAACTGTCTAGGTTTGTTCCTGAATTTGTGCGTACGGAAGAACAAAGAGCAAAAAGGTTCCAACAAGGATTGAAACCATGGCTACGGACAAGAGTGGCACCATTTGAGTTGACGGAGTATGCTGCGGTAGTTCAGAAGGCATCTATTATCGAAGCTGAGAGTGAATAGACTCAAGTAGGACGAGAGAATAAGAAAAGGAAATTTGAGGGTCAGAAGGGAGGTTCAAGTGAGGCAAGCTACTTTAACAAATTTGGTAAAGGACAAAAACCCCAGTTTGGAGGAAAGTCAGGGAATAATAAGACTACCAGTGAGACTGTGAATCAGGGTGGTAGATCCACAGGAACCTTACAGGCTAATCAATCTCGAACACCATTTCCAGACTGTAACACGTGTGGTAGGAAGCATACGGGAGTGTGTAGAGCGTTAGAAATAAACTGCTTTAACTGTGGACAAAAAGGACACTACCTTAGCCAGTGCCCATCGGCTAATACCAATCCTAAGAGGGACGTCAAGTGTTACCAGTGTGGGAAACTAGGACACATTGCCAGAGATTGCCGTTCCGGGGGATCATCCGTGCCAGAACAGAGTGTGACTGCTTCAAACAGGCCTACTGCTAGAGTGTATAACATGACTTTAGGAGAGGCATTGAGAAAGCCGGATACAGATGCAGGTGAACATTTTCTTTTAGTATTTAAATTTTAGTGTAAATGTTTGGTTAGGAATTAATGTGGTCAATGAATGGTATAGGTAGGTTGACAATCTAGATAAGGAAAATCAGTATCTGTTAGGGGTTAGAAATTCTATGAAAAGGAGAATAATAGTATTTTGGGGGTAAACCACAGACTTGTTTACATACGAACAGGATATATATATTATAGGTAATATTTTCTTACAATTGTTTCAAAGAATCTTATTTTAGTCGGATTTCTGGAAGATTTTACAGAGACAAGATATAATAAGAGCGAAGTATGTATATTTTATGTCATGATAGAGATCAACATAGGGATAAACCATAAGTGAGATACACTACCATTCAGGAGAGGCCAATGTGGTGGCCGATACCCATAACTAAAAGAGGGATGTTGATGAATGACAAGCAAGTTTATGTTGGTGTAATTTTGCGCAAACAAGATAGAGATATTATGAAGGAAAAAGGATGGAGAAAGTGGTATAGAAGTTATAAGGTGTAGATGAAAAGATATCTATGACGTGATTCCGGGACGGAATCCTTTTAAGGGGGGAAGGATGTAATAACCCTAACTTCAGTAATGCTACAGTGGTCACATGAATAGTAAATTTCGAGGATTTAGTGAAATGGTATATAAGTACTCCATAATGGAAACGGAAAATGAGTAAAAAGAAACCATATCAGTGTTGTACATTGAAAATAAGTGACTCGAAATGACGATAGATTCCAGAAATTCCTGAACACGGATTTTGAGGATTTTGATTTAAAATAAGCTTCTATTAGATGTTAAGGAGCATGGAAACATTATAAGAATTATATATTGAGGGATTAGTGAATTTAGATTTGAGCCAGGAGATTATTAAGTTAAGAGAATACCAATGGAAATTGGATTGTTAAATGATTTCAAAACCACTGAGATAATGAGGTACATTCGAAACGAACCACAATTAGATGAGTATGGAAACCAAGCAACCAAGATTAGTAGTATAACAAGGATACATCCCACATTATTATTATCCAAGATTATTAGCATAATACTTAGAAAATCAAGAAAAAGAGAATTATGAGGTCATGTAAATGATGTCATTTTCCACTAAACCAAAATTAAGGGTAGATTAGTCTTTTAACGTATAGATTTTTTACCAAGCTTCTAAGACAAGCTAGAACTTACAAGATTAACACAAGATTAGATCAAAGAAAGCAAAAGCAACCTCTCCCCCATCCATTTAGCAACATTCGGCCAAAGTAGAAAAAAAAAAGAAAGAAAGAAAAAAAATAAAAATCAAAACTCAAGTTCTAGCCAACAAGAAATCAAGAGAAAAATCATGGAGCATCTTGGAGGATAGATCAAGACTAGCACAAAGTTTCATAGCCATCCACCATCATTTAGCAAGGTAATAAAATCATAGAAGTTGAAGATGAATAGTGATGAATAGTGTTTTCTAAGAAACTAACTTGATTTTCATGGTTCTTTTAGTGGATTCAAGCTAGTATAAGGTTGATTAAGGATATATCAAGGATTGTTAAGGGTTATCAAAGCTTCAAGAAGGTATAATCATGCTTGTTCTTTTATATTTATGATGGATATTGATGTAGTAGTGGTTAAGTAGTATAAATGTCATGATTATGATGTTATAAGTGTTTGTAAGTGATTAAAGTTGATTTTGGAAGGAGTTTGGGATTGTAACCATGGCTGGTAATGAAGACCACATGGTGTAGGTGATGAATATTGTGTTTGATGATTGATTTGGAGGAGTTTGATTTTTGGAAAGTATGAAATTATAGCCGTTATAATGCCCGATTTTTGTTAGGACGAAATCTGCCCTGTTTTGTGACCCCTGTATTCGTACGGTACCTCACTGCCTAGGTTACCAATTGACCATGAAATGATAGAGCTTAGTTCGTAGATCGTTTTGATATAAGGTGCGTTAAAATCTGATGAACGGTTTAGGAGAAAAGTCAGTTTTAGTGAAAGACGTTCGATAACCGAGAAAACGTAATTGTATCAACTTTGAGGCTAAAGTTACCATACTTAGACATTTTTATAAGTCACGAAATTTTGGGATAGTGTAGTAGGGTGGCCAGAGGACCCTTGACAGTTGACCTTATATTAAAATTTATAAGAAATTTTACAGTCGAGTGTGGTCGTTAGGTGAAATGGTGACAAACACTGAAACTTCGATTGAGCTTATAAATGGTTAAGTCCTTGAACCTTTGGGGTAATAATAATACGTTAAACATATGTTGAAGTGTAAAGGGTTTTGTTATACAAGAGGGTAGTGAGTAAGAGATGTGGTATTCTAATGACGGTCCTTTTGTGTTTATAGAAATTCCGGAGGAGGGACCAACCATACTGTCAGGATACAGAAACCGAGGCAAGATCCTTCTATCCCTACTTTAAAAATTATTTATCTTCGGAATAATAATGATATCATGGAATATTTATGTATATGTGATGCTTTTTTTGCTATATTGCAAAGAATATATTATCTTGATTGTGGGAAGTTAAAGAGAGATGGATATGTTTTCTGAAATATGAATATAGAGATGATTACGAATGGAGCGAATATGCTCCAGGGTAAAAGAGATATGAAAGAGAATGGTATCAGTTGTTATCTAGGGTTATATGGTTTATAATGCTATATTATAAATATTCTTTTTAGTGTTAGTGGTTGAATAAATATTATTTGATTATTAATTACTACTCTTAAAATAGACGGAAAGGTTTTACGAATATAAAAGCATAATTGAATTCTTAAATATAAAAGAGATATCTGAATCATAATCAAAGTGTTATGTTATATATATATTTTATAGAAATAAGGTGCGAGAATGGAAGTGATATACGGGAATGGAAATGTGAAATGGTGTTGATAAATTGAATAATGATTTTATAAAAAGGGGGATTAGCAACAAACTTGCATAAGAGGCTGTGTCAGGGCTGTGTGCGACATAGTCTAGCATTCATTATATGATTCGGCACGAAGATGCCAAGGGAGGATGTTAGCAGGTGGCCTTCCTCCGGGAGGATGTTAGCAGGTGGCCTTCCTCCAGGGATGATGTTAGCAGGTGGCCTTCATTACTTCTACCGGTAGTAAAAATGGACGGGTACGGAGGACGACTGATCATCGTGCCTCACGTATTCGGCAACAGTGAAAACCCCCACGATTATTGAACAAAGAATCAATGATAAAGTCAGATTGGTATACTGAAAAGGTAAAATGATATGAGATGATGGAATTATTGTTATAGACGAAGAGAAACTGATTTTATATTAATTTATAAAAATTGGTGCATAAGAAGGAAATGAGAAGATGATAGTGAGAGATTTAAGTAAGTATTCATATTATCTTGAAATATTACACTGAAAGGATATATTGATGGTTATATTATTTAAGAAGAGAAACTGATACTGTATTATCCTAAATTTCTTTCTTCTAGTAGTAAGTGGATGATGTATTATTAAATAAGAATTACATTCTTCCTTAAAGTTTATAATTGGTTACCGCTTACATATGTATATACATGTATACTTGGTTACATTTTAAATTCTAGTTTACAATATTATCTTGCTGAGCTATTATAGCTCACTCTTGCTACTTATCTATATACAGCTAGGTATGCCAATACTACGCAGAACGCCCCGTAAGAGGGTAAGGGAAAGGCGGCCTTCTGAGGGCACGTTAGCATCGATTCCGGAGGTAGTGATGAGGCAGACGGGTTCTGAGGGCTTATGTATAAATAAGTATGAAGACATGTAATAAACTTTTGGTTGTTGAAACGCTTCATGTCGAAGTGTTATTCAACAATGTACTTAAGTATGATCCTGGTTTGTAATAACTCTCTTAACTATCAACTCTAAACTTTTGTTATGGTAAATGTTGTTCTTTGAGCATATGACTGGTGTGTGTGTGTGTATTAGTGTGGGGTCAATTGATTAAGCATTTAATGTTATATTTTTTTTAAAAAAAAAGACCCAAGGGATATTGATATTGAATGGAAATTGGTCCGTGATGGCCCAGATTTATGACCTCGGATTTGGGGCCTGTCACATTGTCACATTTCCACTTTCATCTATTTTGTTTCTGAAGACCCATTTTGTCTCAATGACTGATTTTCCTTTTGGCCTTGGAACCAGCTTCCAAACCTTGTTTCTTTCAAACTGATTGAGCTCTTCCTGCATGGCCATCACCCAATCAGAATCCAACAATGCTTCTTCAACTATTTTTGGTTCCATTTGAGATAAGAAACATGAGAACATGCTGTCAGCAGAGATATTCCTCCTTGTCTTTACACCAGTAGTGGGATCTCCAATAATTAGATTACTGGTATGATCTCTGTTCCACTTGGTTGATTGAGGCAAGCTTCTTGTTTGATCAGATTGACTTTCATCAGTATGAGGATTTGACTCTCCACCATTTTCATTGTTCTGCTCATTTAACTCAATTTCTCCAGTTTCACAGTCTTGTAGATTGATGCCTGATATTGTCTGTGATTGAGTTGAGGATTGATTTAAATCATGAGTATTGATGGTTTCTTTCTCATATCCCATTGATTGAGTGAGACTAGGTTCTTCATCAACACATTCTTCTATTTCCAAGTATCCTTGATTCTCAAATCTGAAGGGTTGCATTTGACCATCCTCATGTAACCCTGGAAACTTGGTTTCATCAAATGTGACATTAACACTTTCTTCAATTGTCTTGTGCTCCATGATATAGACTCTGTAGGCAGTCCTTTCTATCCCATATCCCATGAAAATGCCTTCATATGCTTTAGTATCAAACTTGCCTTTTCTTTCAAGGTTGTCTTTCATTAAGAAACACTTGCTTCCAAAAACATGAAAGTACTTGACAGTTGGTTTCTTTCCTGTCAAAAGATAGTAAGGAGTATAACCATGAGCCTTGTTGATTAGTGTTCTGTTCTGTGTGTAACAAGCAGTGTTGATGGCTTCTGCCCAGAAATATGTTGGTAATTTAGCATTGTTCAACATAGTCCTAGCAGCTTCAATGAGTGTTCTGTTTTTCCTTTCCACAACTCCATTTTGCTGTGGAGTCCTTGCAGCAGAGAATTGTTGAACAATCCCTTGATCTTTGCAGAAGTTTCCAAGTGTAACATTTCTGAACTCAATTCCATTGTCACTTCTTAGAAATTGAACTTTTGCTCCAGGGGTCCTATCAAGTACCCTTATGTGATCAATGATTTCTTGAGCAACTTCATCTTTTGATTCTAAAAATTTCACCCAAGAGTATCTAGAATGGTCATCTATCATGACCAGTGCATATCTTTTTCTCGATAGTGATTGAACATTCACTGGTCCAAAAAGATCCATGTGAATCAACTTGAGTGCTTCAGTGTTGGTGTTGACTTGTTTTGATTTATGCATTGCTTTCCTTAGTTTTCCCATTTGACAATCCTCACACAGTCCTTCTTGACAGAATTCCTGTTGAGGCAGTCCTCTCACTAATTCCTTTTTCATTAGCATGTTCATTGTTTTGAAGTTGAGATGGGAAAGCTTCTTGTGCCAAAGCATGCTATCTCCAACACTTGCTTTGCTGTAGAAGCAAAATATTCTTTCCTCATTTGTTGAGTTTAAGTCTACAATAAATAGGCTTCCTTTCCTAACTCCTTTCAGAGACAGGCTTCTATCCTTTTTGTGATAGATTGTGCATTCCATCATGCCAAAGTTGACATTGAATCCCTTGTTAGTGAATTGACTGACACTAAGCAGATTATGCTTCAAACCTTCCACAAGAGATATTTTTTCAATGACAACATTTCCAGCTTTTAAGCAGCCGTATCCCACAGTGTAACCTTTGCTATTATCTCCAAAGGTTATTGTTGGGCCAGCCTTCTCAACATATTTTGATAGCAGGGATATATCACCAGTCATGTGTTTGGAACATCCACTGTCGATTATCCACATGACCTGTTTACCTTTCTTTCCCTGCAAAACAGATAGAGTTTAATTTGCATTTGGTACCCAAGTCTTGTTGGGTCCTGCAGACTCAGTATCATTAGAAACTTTATCAATGTTTAAAACAATATCATCAGAAGATGGTTCATTGACTTCCTTTATTACCCACTTAGTTTTAGAAATAGGCTTAATCTCTTTCTTAGTGAGAACAGTCTTCTCACTATTTTTAGTGGATTTAGAAGTCTTTGCAGTTTGCATATAAGAACATGTTTCAGTAGATGAAATTTTCAGATTAAAGCATGTACTCATGGCGGTAATTTTGCATGGCATACAATTAATGTTATTACAGACAACCATTGTTCTTTGCATAATGGGGGGTTCTATGTAAGTTCCCTTTCAACTCTGTTGCATTAGGTATGCTACTAGTTGTTTTCTTATAAACATAAGTTAAATGCTGTGAAAAGCCACAGTTATTGCAAAGTTTCCTGGGTGCCTGCTTAACATACGCATAATTATTCTTTTTATCAATGCCTAGCTTACCATTTCTGTTCTTAGTCTTGGAGACAATTGTCTTGACAGTATGTTCAGAAGGTACTGTCGAGCTATTTTTGACAGCACCTTTTGTACTTGCTGTCTTGACAGTAGGTTTGAATGTTACTGTCTTGGGTGCCTTCTTTACAGTATCTTTGAAAGTTACTGTCTCATCCTTTGTGACAGTATCTTTTGAACACTTGGTCGGGCTGCTAGATAAAGTTCTGTCATGGGAATTTTAACAGAATCTTTTTCTTCTTTAGACACACTGTCAGCCCTCTCATCTTAATCACAGAGTTCTTGATTAATAATTAGAGAAGTTTCATCAACCTCAAACTCTATACTTTTGAAAATTGGGTTGCTCACATTTTTGAGGATGTGAGGTCTGACAGTATTGTTTTCATTATTGTTCTGTATAACAGCCTCTTTACCATGTCTCCTACCATAATCATAGCCTATACCTATCTTCTTACTTTCGGTATTTTTCTCATGATACTCTTGAACTATTTTAGAGGAATTTCTAAATGCCTTAAGCTTAAATTCATTTTCACAAATTTCTTTTCTTAGATAATCCTCTATCTCTTTAGCACAAATTAAATCATTCTTTAATCTTTCGTTTTCCTGGGCTAAAGAATCAATAGAACTGGTCTTAAGCAACAATACATCATTGTTGGATTTGAGTGTTTCATTTTCCTTAGTTAATCTATCAATTTCTTCGTTTGCAGCAGATAAACTAGTGTGAATATTAAACATTTCAGTACTCATTTCCTCAATGGTTTGCTTATAGTCATTTAAAGACATATCTAGTAAAACTAGAGATGGTACCTGACTTGAAGAGGTTGATGCTTCTTCATCCTCTCTAGCCATCAAAGCTAGATTCACGAATTCCTCTTCTTCTTCATCATCAGATTCATCCCAGCATTTTCCTTTAGCCACATAGGCCTTTCCCTGTCCTTTCTTAAATTGACTTCCAGTTCCTTTCTCCATTATCTGTATTTGTTTTGGTCTCTTGCATTCAGTAGCAAAGTGACCGAGTTCATTGCAGTTGTAGCATCTAAATTTTGATCTATTTACCATTCCTGTTTTGTATCCACCCTTGGTGCCAGTAGCAGGTTTTGATGAACTTCCTTGGTTATATCTTTGAAATTGACCTTGAGGCTTGTATGGCTTGCTTCTCCTGAACCTTATATTTTTAAATTTCCTTGCCATAAAAGCCATGGTTGGATTATCCATTTTCTCCATTTCTTCTAGAGTGTAGAATTCGTCATCTTCAACATCTTCTAGTTGAAGAACAACATTTTCTTCATCCTCAACCACCTCTTCAATTTTCACAGATGAAAATTGAGGCTGTTGAGCATTTTGAATTTGCTCACTTGCTTGAAAGTATGAAGGTCCTTGAGCAACTAGAGCACCAGCCATGTTTGCCATCATTCCCTTGGATCCACTTTGTATGGCTCTCTTTTGATAGTATTCAAGTTCATACGATTTTAGAACTCCATACAATGTTTCAAGAGAGACAGAATTTAAATCTCTTCCTTCTCTAATGGCTGTTACTCTATGCTCAAGATGGCCTGGGAGAGTTAGCAAAAACTTCATATTGACTTCCTTCTTTTCATAGAACTTTCCATGAATCTGGAGCTCAGCTATCAGCTTGCTAAATCTTTCAAACATGTGAGTTAGCTCTTCTCCATGCTTGGCCATGAACGCTTCATATTGTGACACCAGTATTTGTTTTTGATTTTCTCTAACCTCTTCACTTCCTTCACACAACAGCTCTATCTTTTTCCACATATCCCTGGCAGAGGTGCATACTATTATGTTTCCACTCATTGCTTTGTCCAGGGTAAGTGCATCTAGCAGAATGAGCTGTAGGTGATCATCCAGGGCTACCTTCTCCTTTTCTGAGTCATTGTACTCAGTAGGTTTTTTAGCAACCCAATGAGCTGGGACTACTACATCATTAACTGTAGCAGCTGGAATTTCCTTTTGAGGAACGAAGGGGCCATTTTCCAGGATACCTGGGAATAGTGGATTCTGAGCTTTGATAAATAACATGATCTTCCTTTTCCATATGTTGTAATTTTCTTTATCAAAAGCTGGAATCTTGATATTACTTGACCTTTGAATACTTGCCATTTGGATCTCAGATATGTGTATTAATCTGAATGCTCTTATACCAGTTGTTGGTCCCGGAAAGTATTGCAGAAGGGGGGGGGTTGAATGCAATACTAATAAATTTCAAAAACTATTTCAACAACTTAAATAGAGTTTGTAATTTATTAGTAGAACAAATGCAATCACAAGTAATATCTAACACAGTGTTTCACAAAATAAATGTTTTATTTATTTTGCAAGGTTTTGCTACAACCTTGAGAACAAAATAATTCTCAAGAGATTACAGTTGTAGAGTTATATTTTATTGTGCAATAGAGTGTTCTATTTATAGAGTGATAGTCGACGGTACTATCACTTATCAACATGGGTTGTTGAGTTGCTGTCATATTCTTTTTGCAGCTCATTACATGATTTATTCCCATGTGATACACACAAAGTAACTTTAGATAGTTTCCACATTTGAGCCACCCAGATCTAGCAGTTATCAAATTTATCTTGCTCTATACTTTACAGGTTGCTCCATGTGATCTCTTGAGCTTCTGTTATAGACTTTCAAGCTTGCTGTAAAGTTTGAATGTTGCAGCACGCCTGCTTATTTTGAACATGTACTCTGTCGCTTAATTTGACTTAGAAAATTCCTAAATCAAGTTGATTCTATATGACAGTATGTTTGCCGCAAAGTTTGCTGTCAAAGAATTGTGCTTTGGTTGACAGTATGAATTCCCGCAGAGGTTGCTGTCAAGAATTCCAAACTTGCTGTCGCAAACTATATATGAAAGTTGTTGTCATCAGAATCTCCGCCAATGTTGCTGTCAAGTTGAAACTTGTTGTCGACTCAATGAAACTTGCTGTCGACCTAGGCAACATGTTTTTTCCTTGTAACCTTACTGTCAATGCTTGAAAGTAACTTTTATTCCTGCTGTCGAACTTATGTATTTCTTGAGGCTTGAACATAATCGAACTTCTTCCAAGAATTACAATTATTACATGACAGTATTTATTTAATTACAACAATACACTTCTGGCTATGACAGTATGTTCTACTTAGTAAAACTAAGTATACCAATGAATCTAGTTAAGTTGTCTGATCTATCACCCATAAATCCCAACACAACGTTTTTAAAAATGTTGTCTAATTGATGCCCTTTTGGTTAGATGAGACAATGGTAGTTTACGGTGGTATTGTGTAACGTGTATTAACACAAGTGTGTTTCAATTCATAATAAACCGTTGTACATAATGTGGCTTGAGACAACAGTTTTTATTGAAGAGTTGTCTGAATTGTCACCTTACTAGACAACGGTTTTATGAAACTGTTATCTGAACTACAGAAAACTTTGAATTGAATTTGGTGGGAAATAATGAAATGTTTGGTGGGAAATAATGAAAAAAATATGAATTGGATTTGGTGGGAAATAAAAAAATATTCAGACAATGGTTCTTCAACAACAACAACAGTTTTTCATAAAAATCGTTGTGTAATGTTTTACACTTTTAAATCGTTAAACTACGTTTTTGTTAAAATCTCGTACAACCTGACCTTTTTATTTTTAGATTATTTTTTACTAACACCAAAATGAGTGTTTATTAACGTCCGTACGGTTCGATCGTCGAAGAAATCATTCAAAAAATTTATTCAGTGAATTTGGATCGTGCCTCATTATAGGAAGCAGCACTTTTACTAAGTTTTTGTTAAAATCTCGTACAATCCGACCTTTTTATTTTTTTATTATTTTTTTCCAACACTAAAATGAGTGTTTATTAACATCCGTACGGTTCGATCGTCGAAAAAATCATTAAAAAAAGTTATTCAGTGAATCTGGATCGTGCCCCGTTATCGGAAGATGCACTTTTACTACTTTTTTTAAAAATCTCCTACAACCAAACCTTTTTATTTTTTTATTATTTTTTTCCAACACTAAAATGAGTGTTTATTAACATTCGTTCGGTTCGATCATCGAAGAAATCATACAAAAAAATTATTTAGTGAATCTGGATCATATAACGTTATAGGAAACATCACTTTTACTACATTTTTGTTAAAATCTCGTACAATCCGACCTTTTAATTTTTGATTATTTTTCCCAATACTGAAATGAGTGTTTATTAACATCCGTACGGTTCGGTCGTCGAAGAAATCATTCAAAAAAATTATTCAGTCAATCTTGATCTTATCCCGTTATTGGAAGCATTACTTTTACTATATTTTTGTTAAAATCTCGTACAACCCGACCTTTTTATTTTTTGATTATTTTTTCCCAACACTAAAATGAGTGTTTATTAACATCCGTACGGTTCGATCGTCGAAGAAATCATTCTAAGAAATTATTCAATGAATCTGGATCGTGCCCCATTATAGGAAGCATTTTCAACTTTTCAGACTCGCTTAAAAAAACATTTTCTTCTATCCCCAATTAAATACTTTCAGACTCGCTTCTAATTTTTCAACTTTTCAGGTAACTTGTAGGTGATATTGTTTGTTGTTGTGCAGACTTTTTTGGTTCCTTGAGGTCGAGAGTGTATGACGATGGGGTGAGAAAGTAGATTACTAGGGTTGGAATTGATAAGATTGGGAAGAGACTTGTGAACTCAAAGGAAGGACCCCTAACATTTGAGCAGCCAAAGATGACACTTGCAAAGCTGCTATGGCCAGAGGAACTTTCATCACTAGCCAAAGGTGAGAAAATGTAGATTTGATGAGAAGAATGCTTCACTTGTCATCACTTCATTTCATAATTAGCATTCCAAGTTAACTTCAAGTTTGAATAAATGACTTCCAGTTACGCACATGCTTTTAAAGTATGTTCTCGGAACTTCTAAGTTCTTCAATTTGTTATTCTTGTTCTTGGAATATTTGTACACTCATGTCTCAGTGATGCCTTTAATCTCTTGTTAGGCATTAGCAAGGGAAAATTAGCTAGGGAAGAGAAGAAGAGGAGTATACGCTAGGATATTGTTAGTCACAGAGGCATGCCTGTATACATCTAATAACAAGCCTAATTATTTGTAATGCTTTGCATTACTTACATGACCTCTAGTTGTAGAGTTTCTATTTGTTCTGTACTTTAAGTAGGCATCAAACCCTAGTTGTGTAACTGTACTTATATAGTCAAGAATAATGCTTGAAAGAAGTTCCAAGGTTCATGCCTCAAGCAAAGAGATAAAGACTGTCAAATAATCACATTTGGGATTTGAAGAAATGAAGAATTTGCCTAAGTACCAATTCGAGAAGTATACTTGTCTATTCGAGAAGTCTAGCATTCGAGAAGTCAGGGATTCGATATCTCAAGACACTACTCGATATCTCTGGATACACTGTTCGATATCTCATTCGATATCTCAGGGATTGGATATGTCTATTACTCTATTCGAGAACTCAAGAAGTCAACAAGTCAAAGTGGTATTCGAGTTCTCAAGGAGTCAACAAGTCAAAGTACCATTCGATATCTCAAGGACTCAGAAAGCTATTCGACATCTCAAGGATTCGACAAGTCAAATGCTCTATTCGACATCTCAAGAAATCCTAAAGAAAAGAGCTATTCGAGAAGTGATTCAATATGTCAATATAACAGTATTCGAGAACTCAGAGTTATCGATCAAGTCAATTCTAGTTCTCGAATCACTTACTTAGTCACTTCTCGAATACACTCTGGGAGACAAAATACTGAAGAATTTGTACAAGTCAGAAACCTGCAACAAGCCAATGCACTTTATGGACCATAATCTGTAACGTGCTCTGGAAAGCCTACAAGGAAGCTTGGAGAGATATAGAAGAGACAAGGGGCTAAAGAAGTGGATCTGAACAGGCTTTGCAAAGTCAAATCTGTAACCGTTTGGACACTTACTCAATAAGGATAGATAGACTAGAAAGTAATTTGTTTAGCTATCTTGTTTTGTAGTAAGTAGGTTGTATCCATGTTCTATAAGGATACAACCTCACTTCCTTAGTCATTAACTGTGTGAGTCAAGTTTTTCATACATTAGAAGCTATATCTCTCTGAGAAAAATGAAGCTGAGAATACTACCATTTGTATTCACAGATTGTAGCAACCTTTATCTAATAATACATTAGATTAAAGTGATATTGTGTCTTGTGTTGCTTCTTTATCCGCACCTTCACTTCTACACACACAGGCACTTATCTGCTACATAGACTCAATCCAAGAAAAGTTCAAGAATCCATTCACCCCCCTCTGTATTCTTTTACCGTATTCAATACTCAACAAGTGGTATCAGAGCGGGCTGTTTATTCAAAAACAGAAAAATGATCATGAGTTCGAATACACCAAAGACTACAGGAACGGTAAAAGTCCCTAAGTTTGACAAAGAAAATTTCAACCTCTGGAAGATAAAGATGATGTTGTTCATTAAAGCCTCTCATCCTTTGTATCCTGAAATTCTCAAGAATGGTCCTTTTGTTCCACAACAAGAGATACCAGAGAAGACTGTTGGAACCACAACTATCCCAAGATCGTATGAGGCCAAGGATCCATCTAAATGGACAGAATCAGAAAAAGATATGGTTGCTCTTGACAGTCACCTCATGCTGTTAATCATTGATTCCATGGATATGTCAATGTTCGCAAACATTGCATCATGCACATCTGCTAAAGAAATGTGGGATCACATTGAGGTGTTATGTGAAGGAACTGATGAGGTCAAGGAAAACAAGAAACAGATACTGGTCACACAGTATGAAGCCTTCATGGCACAGCCCAAGGAAAGCATTACTGAAATGTTTGAAAGATTTCACAAGCTAGTCACTGAGTTGCAGATGAATGGTAAGGTTTACAGCACCAAGGAGTTAAACATGAAGTTTCTGCTATCTTCACCAAATCATCTAGAGCAAAGGGTCATTTCTCTAAGAGAAAGAGATTTGAACAAAATCACCTATGATGTGCTCTATGGAGTTTTAAAAACTCATGAGCTTGAGTTGCTTCAGAAAAGGGCTATCCAGGCCAACCAAGGCAGAATGATAAACACATCATGTGCCTTGATTGTCAACAAGTCTATTCAAGACCTAGAAGCATCTACAAGCCAGCTAAGAATAGAGGAGATAGTAGATGATGATGAAGAAACTGAAGCTGAAGTAAGTGAACCTGTTGAGGAGAAGGAGGAAGAAGAGTTTTACACTCTTGAAGAACTGGATGGGATGGAAAACACTTCATACGCCTTCATGGCTAGGAAATTTCCAAACATCAGATTCAAAAGGAATCAACCCTTCAAACCCAAAACCCAAAACCATTCATTCAACAAGAGCAAGGCACCTGTGAAATCAAACAAGAACAAGTTCAAAACCAGACATGTGGATAGGTCATCTGTAAGATGTTATAGATGCAATGACCTAGGGCATTTTGCCAGTGAATGCAAGAAGCCTAAAAAGAAGGATAGAGAGTTTCTTGAGCTCGAAGCTAAGTATGAGGCCCTTCTGAAAAAGCAAACACAAGGTAAGGCCTACATTGCTGAAGGGAAGTGTTGGGATGATTCTGATAGTAATGGAGAGGAACAAGAATTTTGTAACTATGCCTTGATGGCCAATTCCAAGGATGGCACATCTCCATCAGACTCTCAGGTACCATCTCTCACTACTATAGACATGTCTGTTTCTGAGTATAAATCCATGATTGAACAACTATCTGTTGAGATGTTTAATATTCATACTAGTATGACTACTGATAATGAAGAAATTGCTAAACTGTCTACTAGAAATGAAATGTTAACCAAAAGAAATGAGGAACTTGAGCTAACTGCTATGCAAGTAGAAAACCTTAAGAAAGAAGTTGAATATCTGCAGAATAAGGTTCTATGTGCTAGTCAAGTAGAAAAGGCTCTTAGGGATGAATTAGCTGAAAATGAATTCAAACTGAAAACATTTAAGAAATCATCTGGTCTAGTGCAATCCTACTGTGAGAAAATTCAAGCTAAACCCAAGGCTGCTATTGGACTTGACTATGGCACTCTTAAACAGAGAAAAGGCTATGCTGTCATTGAAGATGATGCTGCTGTTCATGAGGAAGTGCCTCACATTTTGAAAAGGGCTGAAAACCCAATGTTTAAAGAACCAACATTTGAAATTGATAAGGATGCCTTACTCATCAAACAAATGTTGAATGATGAGGATGTGAACAACAGGCATCCTCCAAGAGTGAGAGTGTCAAGTCAAAAGTCAAGGAGCCAGTAGTTGATAAGCCAAGACCTAAGAAATCTGTTAAGTTTGTTTCAGCTGGGAAGAGTGAATCAGAAAAGAAAGTGATTAAGAAGAAATAGAACAGAAATGGCAAGTTAGGGATTAACAAGGATAACACCTATGCTTACATGCCTAATGCCCCTAGGAAAACTTGTCAGAACTGTTTCAGTACCAATCATTTAACTTATGCATGCAATAAACCTGTTGGTAGTGTGTCCAAACCTTTCTATGATTGCTCTGTGCCTTTAAGACATAGAGATGCTCCATTTTGTGATAAATTTGACTGTATGCCATGCAACATGAATGTGATGACTAGTTGTTTCAATTTGAGAAGACAATTCATTGATGGTTGTATTAGTCACAATTCTCATACACACTACACAAGGTCAAAGTCTTCGAGTCCTCCTAAAGCTAGGAAGGTACCTCTGTCACCTAAGTCAGAAACTTCAGGTTCTAAGACTTCTAACAGTGACAAGAAGACTAACACCAAGAAAGTTGATAAGCATGTGGTTTATGATAAAACTGTTTCTAAGTCACATGGACCCAAACTTGTTTGGGTACCAAAGGAAAAGTAATACCTTTGTGTTTGCAGGGCAAAGAAAGTGAAAAGAAAGTCATGTGGATTTTGGACAGTGGATGCTCAAATCATATGACTGGTGATATGGCCCTGCTATCACAGTATGAGGAAAAGGCTGGCCCAATGGTTGCTTTTGGAGATGACAGCATGGGTAACACATTGGGATATGGCAAGTTGGAAGTTGGTAATGTCATCATTGAAGATGTAGCACTAGTCAAGGGACTCAAGCATAATCTACTAAGTGTTGGTCAGTTTACTGATAGAGGATTCAAGGTGGATTTTGACAAAGATGAATGTTTGATCACTTACAAAAAGACTGGTGATTTTGCTCTATCTGGAGTAAGAAAAGGAAGCCTGTTTGTAGCCAATATGGACTCTGCAAACAAGGACAAAATCTGTTGCTTTTATTCAAAAGCATCAAATGCAGATTGTTGGCTGTGGCACAAGAAGTTATCACACCTGAATTTCAAAGCCATTAATTCTCTAGTCAAAAGAGAATTAGTGAGAGGCATGCCTACACTTGAATTCTGTCAAGAAGGAGTGTGTGAGGCCTGTCAAAAAGGAAAAATGAAAAGATCAAGCCATAAGTCAAAGACAGTGACATCAATAACCAAGCCCCTGCAACTCATTCATATGGACTTGTTTGGGCCTGTCAACATTATGTCACTAGGAAGAAAGAAGTATGCATTAGTAATGGTTGATGACTTTACAAGGTATACATGGGTGGAATTTCTGGCATCAAAAGATGAAGCTCCTCAAGTAATCATTGAACACATAAAGAAAGTTGACAAGGAAGCAAAGGTCAACAATGCAAGTGTGATTGCACTGAGAAGTGATAATGGAACAAAGTTCAGAAATGCCACACTTGAAGCATTTTGCAAAGAGAATGGCATTTCTCAGCAATTCTCAGCTCCAAGGACTCCACAACAAAATGGAGTTGTTGAGAGAAAGAACAGAACTCTAATTTAGGCTGCTAGAACAATGTTACTTGATGCAAAGATGCCTACATATTTTTGGGCTGAGGCTGTGAGCACTGCATGCTATATCCAGAACAGGACCCTCATCAACAAAAACACTGGAAAGACACCTTACAATTTGATGACTGGAAAGAACCCTACTCTAAAGTATATCCATACTTTTGGAAGCAAATGCTTTGTATTGAAAGATAATTCTGAATATGTTGGAAAGTTTGATGCAAAGGCATTTGAAGGAATTTTTCTTGGCTACTCTATGGAAAGAATTGCATACAAGGTCTATGTCATCAGTCAAAAGAAAATTATGGAAAGCACAGATGTGACATTTGATGACAGCAAACTACCTGGACTAGAAGAAGCCAATGATGAAGAGAAAGATCCATTAAAATTTGATAATCTAGATGATTCTGATGAAGAGATTGAAACTGAAGTTGGAAATCAAGTTCAACAAACTCAAGTGAATGATGATACAAGAGAAGAATTTGTGCCAATCAACAGTGCAGAAACAAGCATCCAAGACACACCTGTGAGTAGTGGCAACCCCACAGGGGGAGGAGATGAGAATGATCATAATTTGGATGATGAAGCAACATCAAGAATGAGAAATCAAGCTGAACATTCAAGGAAATGGGATAGATCACACACTGCAGAGCAAATCATTGGAGATCCCAATGCAGGAGTAAAAACTAGAAGAGCAACTCAGAATGAGTGCCTCTATGGATGTTTTCTATCTCAAGTTGAGCCTAAGAAACTTGATGATGCACTGTTGGATCCAGATTGGATTATTGCCATGCAAGAGGAGCTGAATCAATTTGAAAGGAACAAAGTATGGGAACTTGTGCCTGCACCAAAGAATAGAACCATTGTTGGAACAAAATGGGTTCTGAAGAATAAAATGGATGAAGATGGTGTAATAGTAAGAAACAAAGCAAGGCTGGTTGCAAAAGGATACTCTCAACAAGAAGGCATTGATTATGATGAGACATTTGCCCCTGTTGCTAGATTGGAAGCCATCAGAATATTCTTGGCATTTGCTGCTCATTCAAACTTTAAAGTCTATCAAATGGATGTCAAGAGTGCATTTCTGAATGGAGAGTTGGAAGAAGAAGTTTATGTGCAACAACCACCTGGCTTTGAGGACCCACACTTCCCAGAATTTGTCTACAAATTGCTTAAGGCATTGTATGGACTTAAGCAGGCTCCAAGAGCATGGTATGATACTTTATCACAATTTCTGCTTGAAAATCAATTCACTAGAGGCACACTGGACAAGACATTATTTTACAAGAAGCATGGTGATGATATTATTCTAGTTCAGATTGATGTGGATGACATCATTTTTGGTTCTACAAATGAGAAGCTGTGTGAGAAATTCTCTAAACTCATGCAGAGCAGATATGAGATGAGTATGATGGGAGAGTTGACATTCTTCCTAGGGTTGAAAGTCAGTCAAAGGAAGGATGGTATCTTTATCAGTCAAACCAAGTACATCAAGGATTTATTGAAGAAGTTTGACTTGGAAGATTGTTCACCTGCCAAGACACCCATGGCCACTGCCACTAAACTGGATGAAGATGCTAAAGGCAAGAAAGTAGATATCTCAGTCTACAGAGGCATGGTTGGCTCTCTACTCTACCTCACTGCAAGTAGGCCAGACATCATGTTTGCTACATGTTTGTGTGCAAGGTTCCAATCAAATCCAAAAGAATCACATTTGGTTGCTATAAAAAGGATCTTTAGATATCTGAAGGGCACTCCAAACTTGGGTCTATGGTATCCTAAGGACACAGGGTTCAATCTGGTTGGCTATTCTGATGCTGATTATGCTGGATGCAGAGTGGATAGGAAAAGCACCTCAGGTAGTTGCCAGTTTCTTGGACAAAGGTTAGTCTCTTGGTATAGCAAGAAACAACAATCTGTGTCAACTTCTACAGCTGAGGCTGAATACATAGCTGCTGGAAGTTGCTGTGCTCAAGTGCTTTGGATTAGAAACCAACTTAGAGATTATGGACTTGTGTTGGAAAGAATTCCAATCATGTGTGACAACACAAGTGCAATCTCTATAGTTGCCAATCCTGTCAATCATTCTAGGACAAAGCACATTGACATCAGATATCATTTCATTAGAGAACATGCAACTAATGGAACCATTGAGCTGCATTATGTCTCTACAGATAAACAGCTAGCTGATATATTCACTAAGCCTTTAGATGAAGCCACCTTCACAAGGCTGGTCAGTGAGATTGGAATGCTGAATTCTTCAGACTCTGGCTAATTGAATATAGCATCTAGTTTGTTGCAGCAGTAAACACTTACTTTATCTAAATTCTCAATATTTTTGAGGTAGGTGTTGGCTGAAATATGATTTATAAATATTTCAAATCTGTTGCATATGTTGAAAATCATATTTTTGCTAAACTTGAATTTCTATGAAATTTTGAGAAAATCACTATTTAATTTGTCAGAATATTCTTCAATGAATATGGCTGGTAAATTTTAAAAGATAGTGAAAATCAATTTTTATGAGTGATGGGTATTGCTCGATAAGTCAAACTTTTCGAATGATTCACTATTCGACATCTCTGACAAGTCTCATTCGAGTACTCTTTAGTTCTCGAATAGAGTATTTCTGAGATATCGAATAGAGATATTCTTGACTTCTCGAATATGGTAAATGAGTTCTCGATTAACTGAGTTCTCGAATACTATATTTGAGTTCTCGAATCATTTGCAAAGGCTGAATTCTCGCTGAATCTTAACCGATTTTGGACTTTTGTCTAAAAAAGTTAATTCACTCATAAAAACACATTTTATTTAATTTAGAATTATTTCTAAGTTAGATAACTGCCAGCTGTGAGTTATAATCTGCTTGAGTTATCGATTAAGCTTTTCTTGACTTCTCGAATAGTTGTTTTCTACTTCTCGAATGCCTGACTTGTCGATACAAAACATACTTCTAATCGACAATTCAAGTACTTCATACTTATACAATTCCACATCTATTCGATTCATTTCATTCGATTTCTCAAGCATCTACACTCTCTAAACCCCTGAAACCCTATCTACGAAAAGCCAAATTTCTTCTTCAACCTTCAATTTCTTTCCTCTCTTCTACATAAATGGCAACAGTAAAGTTCAACACCAACTTCATCGCTCTCACTAGTGATGTTGAAGCACCCAATGCCAATTTCAAGTGCTTTGTGAAATGGATGGCTGAGTCATACATCAAGGATGCACTCTCTGCCAACCCAACTCTGTATCTAGATATCCTGGAACAGTTTTGGGGTACTACTATTGTGGAGGTTGTAGCCCTGGAAAACGCAATCACCTCATACATCATCTACTGCAAGATTCAAGATAAGGAAATCACTATCACTCCTGCAGACATGAATCAAGCACTGGGCCTACAACAAGAGTCATTTGACAGACTGGCCACTAATGCAGAGTTAGAGGAATTCTTTGAGTTCATCAACTACTCAGATGGGATCAATCTTGGAAAGCTAAACAGAAAGAATCTGAGAAAGGAGTGGAGCTATGTGTTTGCAACTCTTCTTCAAGTCTTCACTGCCAGGAAATCAAGCTTTGATCAAATCAGTGCACCTGTGCAGCAAATTGGCTATGCATTGGCCTATGGAAAGAAGATAGATGTTGACCAAATCATCCTCCAAGAACTATATGGAAGACTTGGTAAGAACACAACCAAGAGAGGTACTGATATTTTCTTCCCTCGCTTTATTCAATCTGTACTTAATTTTAAGAATGCTTCATTGATTGAATTGCCTGGGATTGATAAAAATAGAATAGGCTATCCTAAGTCCATGACCAAACTCATTTTTGGTAATTTGGAGACTAGGAATGATGTGGATGTAAGACTGAACATAACTCCCCATATGGAGAGTTTGTTTAGAACTTATCCCCACAACATGCCAACATTTGATGCAAAATCTCAGTTAGCACAGCCCAAGCAAGTAGAACAAAATGCTAACCCAGGGTGTGCTAACCAACCCTCTCAACCAAACACTCTACCAAATACTGAGCCAACTGCATCATCCTCTCAAAAGGGTGATGTTAGTAAAAAGAAGAGAAAGGAAGTAATGTCTACACCATTAAATATCCTATCTGAAGCAGCATTAGCTGTTGAATTAGGTCTAGAAAGTGAGGAACCTGAGTCACCCTTACAGAGACCACAGAGGAAGAAAACTAAGACCACCTCTTCAGTCACACAAATGGCTGAAGTTGTAAAATCAGGGGCAAACAGCTCACTAGGTGTATCCTCTCAACAGGGTGCACCTATAGAATCAAGCATCCTCCCCAATGCACCTTCTTGTACAGAGTCAGCACATGGGAGTGATAAGGCAGGCACAACACTGAGTGGAGAGCACATCACACTTGAAACTCCCTCCATTTCTCAGGGGGAGTTGCCAAAATCTACTCTACAACACACTTCTCTTCCAGAACCTTCATCACAAATTTCTTTGGAGCCTGTAATTCAAGCAATTGAAGAGCAAGGCATTGATCACCAAGAATCCTTTTCTCTTGGTGAGCCAATGGACTCAAGTGACTTAGTGCATGACACTTTGCTCACCACTCAGAACCCACATTTAGATGGTGAGGGAATGCATGCTGGGGCATCTCCTGATGACACCATCACAAACACAGAGGTTCCACTAGTTTTTACTAGAGACTCTGTGCCTGTGTCAACTGCTGGTGTAATTCATCCCACTTCTGTGGTGACACCAGTAGTAGAGTCAATCCATCCGGTTACAGAAGTTGCATCTGTAACTGAGGAGTCTAGCTTGCCTAGCTCTAGCTCTGACTTTTTGTCACAATGGCTGAAGCCTATGCAACATGACAGTGCTTCAGGATCAGGGTCTGTTCCACCACAATTGACGGTTGAAGCACTTCAAAGCTTGGTTGTGGATCAGATCCCTGAGTTCGTAAAGATTTCTCAAAACTTGGTGACCTCAAATCTACCAAACTCAGACTATGAAGCCATCTTGCTATGTCATAAAGCAGATGTAGAGCAGCAACAACAAAAAAATAGCTGATGAAGCTGAGAGAGATGGAAATGTGGATGCCTGGTTGCAAGGAAAGAATGACATTCCTCTTGATGAAGCTCTTCAATATCTTAGAGAAGAATACATCACTTCACTGGGATCCAATGCAAAATCTCTCACCCCTGGTGAAGTGTATGAGGCCATAAATGATTCATACAAGGGCTTCCTCAAGGCTGCACACTATTTGGGTAAAGGAGTCAAGACTGAGGTCAACAGGGTGTGTGCTCAGACTGTCACTACAGTGGGAGAAGTTAAGAGAACATTTGAGGCAAAATTCCCTCCTTGGAGACTGTGCTCAAGGACATTCTAGCCTGCAAATCAACCTGTATCAAGATGGATAATGGTCTAGCCCTACTCCATGACACTGTCACAAGTCTGGGAACTAAGTTTGATGCTCTCTCTACTCAGACCATAGATGCAACTGCCATGTTGAGGACCATGTTCAAAAATCAGTATGGAGACAAGCTAGTCACTGAAGTCCCAGTGCATGAAATGACAAAGTTTGAGGTCAAAAGACTGCAAGATCAGTCCTTAACTGGTTTCAAGGCCACTGAACTGCTCAACAAGGTTGATACTCTTGAAAGGGAGGTGCTGTCTCTCAAAGAATCCAATGCCCATCTGGCAGGCACAGTTACAAATCTCACTGAGCAGCTGAACACTCAAGCCACTACCACTGCTGATGTTCTTCTGCATCAACAAACTATGCTGTCTGCCATGATGAAGCACATGGGTATCCCTCTACTTGAAGAATCTTCAACTCCAAAGGCCCCTACTACAGCCTCTGTGCCTGACAACAAGCCCAAGGGGGAGAAGAGGATAACAAGGAACTCAAAATCTAAGGGGGAGCCTCAGACTAAGGGGGAGACTAAGGATGGCCAATCAAGAACTGCTAAGTCATCTCAGTCTGAGAAAACTAAGCCAGCATCCAAGGATGACAAGTTGAAGAAAGTGGCTGTAGATGAAGCTGCCAAGCCATCTGAAACTGAAGGGAAGTTAGAATATGAATTTGACATCCCTGACATTGCTAAACAATCCCTTCAAGCGGAACCTTCAGATTTCAGAAATGTGCTTACTCAAAGGGTATGTCAAGAAACTGCAAACTCTAGACTATACCATGACATATCCTTTTTGAAGCATCTACAAGTGTTAAGGAAAAGAGCAAATTTCCACTACTTTGACTACATCAAGCTTCTTGTGCAAGATGTGTTTCTAGTCACTGTAGTAAGAAGAGAAATTGTGCAAACCAATCCCCATGCCATCATCCTTACTAATGATAGAGAAGTCTTAGTTCACACTGCCAAGAACCTCTTTCACATCCACATTGAAGCCTTTCAAATTCTATCTAGCTCTGAACTTGGAACAATCATCAAGAAGATAGAAAGGAATAACTCATCAGACAACAATATGCTCAAAGAGATTCTCACCAAGTGCATGAAATCTCAACTGCCTCAAGTAGTTCCTCAGCCACATTGTATTCTATATGAAAATGATTAAGACATTGTTGCTTTCAGATTTGGCCAACATCTAAAAACAAACAACATGTCTACCATAAAGTTTCTGGCTGGAGTTCTACATTCAAGGAGTGGAAAATCTGAATCTGAAAAGGAGGCTCTTGACATTCTGGTGAAGTTTATCAACTCTCAAACAGACATCAAGCCTATTGCTCAAAGTGGAAAGTCAAATCAAGACAAGGATGATCATGATAAAAGTGGAAGCAGGGGTGGAGATCAAGGGAGATATAAGGGCAGTGATGATAAGAAGAAAAGGGATGATAAAAGCAGAAAGAAAGATGATGACAAGGATGGAGGAAAGGTCTATGAAAAGAAGAAGGGAAAACAGCAAGCCATGAATATTACTAATGATACTTCTACCACAACACAAGGCTTAATATCTATGGTGGGTGTCACTAGTAATGATTCATCAAAATTAACATCTCTGGCTTCTGCAACTGTTTTGGCACCTCAAGAAGTGAAGAGGATTCAAATCAAGAAACCAGGTGTATGTATCCATAAGCAAACTGCTAGTGGAGTACTACAATGGTCTTCTAGCAAGGGTCACAAGTTACTGCCTGGCAACCATGTAAAGAAGATTAAAGTCAAACATGCTGCAAGAAGAGTGAAGCTATCCAAATCAAGAGCTCTAACAATCATTCCAGGATTGAAAATCCAACCACTAGATGAAGATTTTGATGAAGAGCAACTGCAATTTCTAAGAGCTCAAAAGATATGCTATGCTGCAATTGTGAATGACCACCTTGAAATCAAGTACACTGATGGGAGAGAAATGAAATTCAAACAAGGGGTTATCAAAATTGGGGTAAATTGTATGAGATAGAAAGAATCATTGCATTGCTGGACTCTAAAGACAAGGTGGAGAAAGTATGGAAGCTGGAATTGATTGACTTTGTGAAAATGAAGAGAGATTATGCTGAAAAGATAAGGAAGGGCTGCTATGAGAAGTGGTTAGAAAGGGAGAAAGAAATTGACAGACTAGAGATTGAAGCGGAAAAGCTAAGGGCAAAGGGATTGTGTAGAGTTCAGTTTGATCCCTATGTGGTGAAGTATAGGAGAAGAAATGGAGATAATGTCAATATCAGAATGAACCTACTCAGTCACTATCCTGCCAACATTCTGAAGCCAGTACTTGAAGATTTCAAAAACTCTATCATGATTGAAGAATTGGATGCCATGGTAGAAATCATAAGGGCCATAGATGAGAATGCAAGAAGGGAGAAAGAAAGGAAACAGAAAGCATATGATGATCTACAAGCCAAAGCAATGGAGATGCAATCAAATGAAAATGGCTAGTATTTCATCACACTGTAAGAGTATTTATCTTGTAATCTTACTCATGTGCTCAATCAATCTACATACCTATACTGTTCAAGTTTTATCCTTATGTATGTTAGGCTTGTTATCAGACATGAAATTGTGACTAAGGGTCTTACTCACAATTTGGGGGAGATTGTTACTCACAGAGGCATGCCTGTATACATCTAATAACAAGCCTAATTGTTTGTAATGCTTTGCATTACTTACATGACCTCTTAACTGAGGGAACCTCTAGTTGTAGAGTTTCTGTTTGTTCTGTACTTTAAGTAGGCATCAAACCCTAGTTGTGTAACTGTACTTATATAGTCAAGAATAATGCTTGAAAGAAGTTCCAAGGTTCATGCCTCAAGCAAAGAGATAAAGACTGTCAAATAATCATAGTTGGGATTTGAAGAAATGAAGAATTTGCCTAAGTACCAATTCGAGAAGTATACTTGTCTATTCGAGAAGTCTAGCATTCGAGAAGTCAGGGATTCGATATCTCAAGACACTATTCGATATCTCTGGATACACTGTTCGATATCTCATTCGATATCTCAGGGATTAAATATGTCTATTACTCTATTCGAGAACTCAAGAAGTCAACAAGTCAAAGTGGTATTCGAGTTCTCAAGGAGTCAACAAGTCAAAGTACCATTCGATATCTCAAGGACTCAGAAAGCTATTCGACATCTCAAGGATTCGACAAGTCAAATGCTCTATTCGACATCTCAAGAAATCCTGAAGAAAAGAGCTATTCGAGAAGTGATTCAATATGTCAATATAACAGTATTCGAGAACTCAGAGTTATCGATCAAGTCAATTCTAGTTCTCGAATCACTTACTTAGTCACTTCTCGAATACACTCTGGGAGACAAAATACTGAAGAATTTGTACAAGTCAGAAACCTGCAACAAGCCAATGCACTTTATGGACCACAATCTGTAACGTGCTCTGGAAAGCCTACAAGGAAGCTTGGAGAGATATAGAAGAGACAAGGGGCTAAAGAAGTGGATCTGAACAGGCTTTGCAAAGTCAAATCTGTAACCGTTTGGACACTTACTCAATAAGGATAGACAGACTAGAAAGTAATTTGTTTAGCTATCTTGTTTTGTAGTAAGTAGGTTGTATCCATGTTCTATAAGGATACAACCTCACTTCCTTAGTCATTAACTGTGTGAGTCAATTTTTTCATACATTAGAAGCTATATCTCTCTGAGAAAAACGAAGCTGAGAATACTACCATTTGTATTCACAGATTGTAGCAACCTTTATCTAATAATACATTAGATTAAAGTGATATTGTGTCTTGTGTTGCTTCTTTATCCGCACCTTCACTTCTACACACACAGGCACTTATCTGCTACATAGACTCAATCCAAGAAAAGTTCAAGAATCCATTCACCCTCCCTCTGTATTCTTTTATCGTATTCAATACTCAACAGATATAAGTCAGCACCCACTAGAATACGCTATAAAATTTCGTGTGGGAAGCATATCACCAAATCCTCCTGGTGAAGGTTTGTTTCTTGACACGCCTGTCATGGGTGTTGATTTCAGATCATTCGTTGAAATTGTATTTGACAACCCTGAAAATATTGTTCAGAGTTACCACATTGGTGGATACTCATTCTTTGTAGTAGGGTGAGTAAATTGTATTCTTTGATCAATTAAGCTTATTGATTGGGTGTTAATTTTGTCTAGCACAATAGTTATACCTATATACTCTACTTTACCATATTACTGTACTATATATTTTAATGTTCTGATCGATATGCAGAATGGACGGAGGGCAATAGAGTTCAGCCAGCAGAAAAGGTTACAACCTCCATGATGCAATTGCACGTTGCACTGTTCATGTGACAAAGAATTAAATTTTACCTTCGTTTTATTTGCTTTACAGTTTCTTGGTACATCTAGGATATATTTACTAAAACCCATTTTGGACTTGTAGGTGTACCCCAAGTCATGGACTGCCATTTATGTCCCGCTTGATAATGTGGGAATGTGGAATTTAAGGTCACGATTTTGGGCACGACAATATCTTAGACAACAGTTCTATCTGCGTGTATATACAAACTCCAATTCACTCAGTTCTATCTTGGACTTGTAAGTAATTGCATATGTTTGCTTGATTGATATTTGGTTGCAAATTCAAATTGGATTTTTAATGCTCTTCATGTTGTATTATTTCCTATGATTTACTCAAAATTGTTTCTGTTGCATTGTTGTAGGGACTTGCCCATGGTCTAGTTTCACTTCCTATCAAAGCGAAGTCCTTTAAAAGATTTAATTTCCACCCTTTTCGTATTTATATCTGTTTTGAGTCACAATTTTTACTTAACAATCTTTCATGTGTGTTACTGTAATGTGCCAGAAGCTGTGTACATGCCGTAGTATTTAATGGCAATTCAATAAGTAATCGTTGATTTTGTTCGAGAAATCACAGAGCAATTTCATATTTAATGGGCAGGTTCGTTGATTTTGTGCCAGAAGCTGTTCCTCTTGATTTATAATAGTTGACATATGATTATCTTTTAAAAGATGTTCCAGTAGAAGAGATGAATGTGTTAATGATATCATAGTGGGTAATGATGTATTTTCAGCTCAAAGAGAAAAAATATTGGATAAACAGCTTCACAGCCTTTTTGAGCAACTAGCATTAAACCAGGTTTGTGTTTTCTATAGCTTCATCAGTTTTTTTTAAGTATACACTGTGGTTAACATTTACTGATTTGCCAAGTTGAGGAAATGTACTTATGGTCTTCCCATCATTCATGTCAGGCACAAGCAGAAGGTTTGGTCAATGATATCCATGTTAAGGAAATCGACGTAGAAAGATTAGATGGTCTGTGCAGGCGAATCGACTCAAATACTGCAGATAGGGGGAGCAAACTCCAGTTCGGTTCGATTTTTGGGTAAAACCGGAACCGCATATCCTCGGTTTTAAAAATCGAAAACCGGAACCGCAACCGAACCATCGGTTTCGGTTTTAAAATCCCGGTTTCGGTTTTTATCGGTTCGGTTTCGGTTTTAAAACCGATTAAAATAAAAATAACACATATTGCGGTGAAATTTGCTGGAGGCATTGCAATTTCCTTATACCAATGTATTATCTACGTTTTACAACTGCTGAACAAAAACACATTACCATACAGATCAACAGTGATGCAGTTGAACAAGTTTTGGACTAATATCCTGAGGCCCAAATACAACAACAAAGGCCCGGTTATTTTTTATTTCTCTGCCTCTTTACTTTCTATATATATGTGTGTGAGATTAATTTTAAAAATATTTATAAAAAATATAAATATTTATTTATATAAATAATCGGTTCAGTTTCGGGTTTTTTCGGTTCGGTTTGAACCTAAAACCGGAACCGCAACCATTAAAATTGGATCGGTTTTTAGATTTCGGTTTCGGTTAGGTTTTTAGCGGTTTCGGTTTTTTTCGGTTCGGTTTTCATCGGTTTCGGTTTCGGTTTGATTCGGTTTTTTGCTCACCCCTAACTGCAGAGATCAATGCTTTTGGCTTACCATTGTACCTCCAAATGTATCATTTGTAGATATATGCAGAAAAGTTTAAAATGGCCAAGGATCCAAAGTTCATTTCGTTAGTGGACTCCTCCGACGAACATAAGTTCAATACATTCACGGCAAGACTCGTAAAGACATGAAATTGCTATGTATAAAAATTGTAGATAAATTAGAAATTTTTGTATTGATTATAAATTTATTGATTCATTATTTAATTGGTTAGAGGCATTATTTAAAATCATTTTTTGTGTATATAAACTATTGTCTAATTTAAAGAAACACAACACACACTATAAAATATTTACTCATGTACTAGTTGTGTAAATAAAACTAACACAACACATTAAAAGAAACAAAACCGTTGTTCAAACCCACTACATCAGAAGCAAGTCAGACATCACTTTTCAAGCATTGTCTATCAGGTGTTGTCTATTGAGCCGCCATCTTTGATACTATCAAACACCAGTATCTCAAAGTTGTATAGATACTACCAGTACAACGGTTTAAAAATAGTTGTGTCAATTTTTTTTAACGGGAGAATTACGTTGTGTCAAGTATCTCATACAAAGGTTTTATTCCCCGTTGTGTGACATCATCTATACACCAGTGGAATACTGGTGTGTGACAGCACCAAAGATAGCGACTCGATAGTCAACGGGAAACTTCCCTGACAGACAATGGTTGTAAAACGGTCTCTGATGTTGTTTTTCTTGTAGTGTTTGATAAATCGATCCCCAAACAGTTCACTTGACGGAGATATTCCAGAAGAAGTTTGGTCAGGTAAACCTGTTGATTTTTCTAATCTTAGAATATTTGGTTGTCCTGTTTATTCTCATGTAAATGAGGGAAAAATGGAACCTCGTGCAAAAAAATGCATTTTCTTGGGTTATGGTTTAGGGGTCAAATGTTTTCGGTTGTATGATCCTGAATATAAAAAGATTTTTCATAGCCGAAATGTTATATTTAATGAAAATGATATGCTATCTTCCGGAAAAGATGTTGTTGCTTCTCCTATAGGTACAAATGATATAGAGAGCACAAGAGAGAAGGTGGAGTTCGAAGTCAAAATTTTAGATGAAGAGGAATATGTCCCAACTTCCTCTACTCCACAAAATTCCAACGATCAAACCATTACTGCTGGCCACAGAAGTCCACAACGTCAACCACAAAGGCGAGGTTTACCACAACCATGGTCTATGGCTCAAAATCTTCCTAAATAGAGACCAAAAAGGATGACTCAAAGATACGTTAACCAAAGTGCCAACATTGCTTTTGCGTTGCGCAAGAGATTGATGTAACTAATGAGCCGAAAAGTTACTTTGAGACTATCTCTAGTACCAACTCAGCAAAATGGGTTTGCAGCTATGCAAGACGAGATTGAGAGTCTTCATAAAATGATACTTGGGATCTAGTGAAGTTACCTGAGGGTAAGAGAGCCATCAGTTGTAAGTGGATCTTTAAGAGAAAAGAAGGCATCCCTGGCGTTGAAAGTTCAAGACACAAATTAAAGCAAGGTTTATTGTTAGAGGATTTGATCAACATGAAGGCATTGATTTTAATGAGGTATTCTCTCCTATTGTCTGTCATACTTCTATTCGTATATTACTTGCTTTGGTTGCGTTGCATGATTTGGAGTTGGAACAGTTAGATGTAAAAACTGCATTTCTTCATGGAAATCTCGAAAAAGAAATTTATATTCATCAACCTAAGTATAACGCCTTAGAAAATTCGTAGTTATAAATATTATTTTAATATTAAATGTGGAATATATGGTGTGAATTTTTTTTAAGTTAAATATATGTGACATCATGTTTACATATTTATATGGTGATGTATGTGTGTCGTGTAGGTCCATGTATTTTTATTTGAATTTTTATGTTTAAAAATTTATTTAAATTATGCATTATTGATCTTTGAAATTTTTTATAAAATCATCGGAGTATTTAAAAATCCCGAAATCTTTTGCAATATGATATTTGTATATTTTTTTAGTTTTTAAAATTATTGGGAGAATTATTTTGGGTGTTTAAGTATTTTAAAATGATTTTAAGGTGTTTATTTCATTTAAAAGATCTTATCTTGTAAAATTCATATTTAATTCGTTTTTAATCCTAAAAATATTTTAAAAATACAGGGAGAGAGATAATTTCATTTTTTATATTTTAAAATTTTAAATGAGATATTTTTCTCAATTATTACCTATTTAGTTTTATTTTATAAAGTGGTTTGAATTGTTTTAAAGTAGGATTTAGTAGATTAGTAAAATTACTATTATTTTTCCCCCAATTCCTTAAATCCCTAAATTGCTATTACAGCTGGGTTTGGTGTGTAGTTTTCTCTTGATTCTTCTTTCAATTTCTTGAACTCTCTCTCTACTCTCTCCACAATCTCGCTTATATCTCTCTTGTGTACTGCTAATTCTCTCGGTTCTGTTTATGCTTGATTGGGAGTCGATAAAGCCCTCTTTCCTTCTCTGTAATCGCTGCGTCTGGCCTGCAAGGAATCGGTCGTCCCTCCCCTCCGTTTCTGTTCCCCTGCTGTGTGGGTGTAGTGTGCGTATGTGTGTATATAAACTGGTGATTCACTCTCTTTTCCCATGTTCTTGGTATCGAGTGTCGCTGGGTTTGAGTGTAAAGGAAGCGTGGCTGTGTGGTGGGGTTTCTGCGTGTCTGGGATTGTATTGATGTATAGATGATCGTGTGTACAAGGGTTGTGTATAAAGCCGAGTGTTGAGGCGTGTATATGCTGCATTTTTGTGATATTTCGACTAGGTATTTGAGATTATGGTTTGATTCTTGTTCGTTTTTGGATTCCTGTTAATTGCCTGCTATAGTTGGTGTCATGATAATGCTAGTTAGGTTAAGCTAAGTTAACTGTTTGTTTTTGTGTGGATTATCGGCAAGTTTTCTCCTCGGTTGTGTTTTGTTTAAAGACCGAAGTTATGAAACTTTTGATTTAAGATTGAAGGAGTTGATCGCATGTATAATGTTGAATTTCTGAGTAGATTATGCATTGGTCGAGTTTTGGTTCGGTTGCCAGAATTTTTGGGAACTTTCCGGTCTATGTAAATGGGTTGCTGACTGATTGTATGCAGGGTGGTGGTGTTTGTTTTGGGACAGTAATAGTCGAAGGAGGAGATAGAGTGAAGGCATGGGAGGTGGTACAGGTCTGGTGCGTGGTGGTCTATGTGTGTTAATGGTTCTTTGTTGTTACAAATCGTAGTTCGGAAAGAATTAATTTCGAGAAGCTAGTTGCTAATTGTTTGCATATCGTTAAGTGTTAATTGAGTTTTAGTTTAAAACTTTGTTTTGGTTTGAATATGTAATTGGTCGTATATAATCTTGTGTTAATGGTTTGTGAAAGTTGATGTCATATGTGAGTTACTCTCTGAACACTGAGTATATGGCCCGTCTTTAACAGAGTTTTAAAGTAGAAATTGATGATGGTCGATGTTGGGCTATGGTTGCCGGAATTCTATTTATCTGGTTGAGTGTTGATATAATTTGGATTATTAAATCTTATTTAAGATAATTAATTTCACTTATTTAAAAGGGATTATTTTGGGATCTAAATACTTAGTTGAATCTGATTAAAGATGATTAAGTAGTTAGTTAATTACTGGAATAATTTTAAATATCATTGATTTCATTTAATTAAGGTAAAATATTTTAAAGCAGATATTTGAATGTAATTAATTGCTTAATTGCTAGTGGCGTGCTAAGTGTTAATTATGTGTGGATTGTTAGAAACTTATGGCAGTTATATTAGAATGATTTAGAGCAATTGTAAGTGGAACTGAGTTAGCATTGAAGCAAAGGATTTCTTAATTGCTTGTTTGGGTCAGTTGTATTCTGACAGGTTAGGACCTATTTTAGAGGAGTTGCTGTCCGAATTTTATTAGAATCATTTTGTAATTTGTATAGAAAATTGATGACTAGTATTTGTAAGTAGATATGATATATGTGATAACTAGCATAAGTGTAAATTATTATTACGTGTTAAGTCCTTATATGATTTTGTGATTGTATGTTATTATTTCGAGAATTTGATCTGTATAAGCTATATGTGATAAGTTGTAAGGTGTATAGGACGCGTTTGGGTAGAGCAGAGTTAGACGGTTATGGTTGTAAGCGTACTGAAGTAGTACTTTACTTTTCTATAGGTACGAGTAGGAGGCCAGGTAAGAGCCAGTGCACGTGTAGATGAAATGTTGAGGAAGGAGATAATTATCGGGACTGACGAGTGTGTTCGTGTAGAGACTGACAAATAATAAAGGAAAGATGGATGATCGAAGAAAGGTCAATGCATAAAGAAGTAGAGACGGATGTAAAGTGATAAAGAGTTGAGATATTGGAATTGAAAACTTCATGTATTGAGGCAAGTTTACTATTCCTCACTTATCGTTCAAGTGATGTGAAACTGTTTCTATTATTTATATTTTTTCATTCTTTCAAATCTGTTCCTGTAATCATCTATACCGTTCATTGTCATTTTAAAATAATGTGAACTTGTCTTGTCAATTATACGATGTTCTTTCAAATCATTTTGCTAATGCTTAAACTCTTCATTTTTATTGCCAGTGAAATTCTTCTTCTATTAAATTGCAAACACTCATTTTCAAATTACTCTGTCATTGTTTATTTCCCTCACCTATTGTTCAGGTGTTGAATTCTTTTAAAATTAATTTAATTCAATATTTTTCGTCTTTATTAATATTCTTCAAAGAACGTTTTCTTCAAATTGTTGTGAATTAATTCGAGGTTTATACTGTTGTTGAGGCATGTGTTGCTCAATGACGGTTAAAGCTAAGAATGAATTGAGATCTTCTTAATTATTCAGACTCATTATTGTCATGCCGGTTTGGCAGCTGAAGCGTATGAGTGCTTAGTTGACAAGAGTGAGACCTTGGGTAATTGAGAATTTCTTAAAATCATTTTAAATTATTCAAATCTTTTATGTAAGTTCGAATTGTGCCATGAAAATTTTATCAATAGGTAACCTTTTAAAAGGATGATCTACTACATGTATCCTTGCGAATGAGAGCGATGAGGCATTCTATACAGAATAGATTTCGGTGCTAGAGCGGGTAAGCACAGATTTGTGATGGAGCTACGAATGAGGTGGTATAGTAAATTTGTATTTAGAGTAGAGATAGAAGTTGTAATAATTTGTGTAATTTATATTCTTGTTTCATACCATAACCTGGAATCGATCCTCGGAGAGGAATCGTTGGGTATTAAGTTTTATTTGTGTTCGTTAATTTGAATTTGGTTTGGGTTGAAATACAGGTGGATAGTCCGTTTTACGGATATTTCATGCCAAATTTTTATAAAATTCCCTGGGTTACCAGATATTTTTATTTGTTATTGGTTTGGGGTGTTACAGGTTGGTATCAGAGCAACAGGTTATGGTCACTGAAACAAGTTAGGATGGTTAAGTATACTTATTTTGGTGGGACGTTAGATAGAACGATTTAGGATAAGATTCGCCTTAGGTTATTAGGACAACGGTTGCGACGTTAGTTAGTATTTCGACATATCACGCGAGCCAGAATTCGATTCATTTGAAGGTATGACTTTGGACGAGGCAGTTGATTCGGCGCCGCCTACGTTAAATAGACGACCGGAGATACCAACTTGGAGGATACTACGTGTAGACCTTCGTGTATGTTCTAGAATTTCTTTTGCGATTTTAGTTACCCCGTGAACGATATAGAAAGTGCAAAATGACGGTAAACAAGATGCGAAATGTGATTTCTGGCATGTGATGGAGTAAGGACATGGTTATTCATTACTAGCCGTTGATTCCATCTAATCTATTGATTAAGGAGATTTAACCTTTCTTTCTATTTCTTCTTATTTTGATAATAGCCTATCACCTTTGATAATCAACTCTATTTCAATTGATGACGAATTTTTTTCTATATTCATTTAAACACATTCCTATTTTTCAGAGATACCTCTATTTTCCATGGGATCACTTGATTCAACATGATGCATATAAATTATTGAGATCCTTGAATTTTTCTATTTTTCCTGAATATTTGCTATTCCTTATTCAACATTGTATATATATATATATATATATATATATATATAAAAATAACTTTTGAAACATTTGAGTTCTTTTTGTTTCTATCTGAATACTTAACCTTATTTATTCTGACTGGGATGAACAACCCTATGTATATAGGGGATTCAGGGACATCTTATCTATGTGATAAAAGTCTGGTGGGACGCCACTGATTGTGTTTGTCATGAAAGTACTGAAGGCTGGCCACCTTTTTGTACTGTGGCGGTGGACCTAAGTGACAAATGCAACCTGAAAATAGTTCAATGATCATTTTGATCTCTCGGTAATTTCTTTTATAAAATTCATAACAAACAAAACTCAACTTATTCATACATGTTAACACCTGTCCATTGTATTGATTGCTTTTGCTATAAACCCTTTTGATTCCTAAAGCTGTCAGTAACTGAATGCAGAAAAAAATGGAGATGATGACAACTAAGTGGTACAAGATACATTTATGTCGATAGAGAATTGGATGATCAGGTTTGAGAATTGACGTTAAAGCAAGGATTGAATATCAAGTTAGATTATTCTTTGGATCGACAATACACGTGCAAGATTCGATAATATGGAGAACTGAGTATAGTTAAGGAGCATATGACAAGGACACGAAATAATAATTTGGTTAAGGTCAGAAGTAAAGTGGAAATGGATATAGTTAGTATGTAATAGTTATGTTAAAGAAAGATTGTTGAAGAACATTTGTTTAATGCATATTTCACTTTGGATATGGAAACAGGAATATTATGAGATTTAGATGAATCGAGACCAATTATCGGGTATGAATTTTAGAACTGGGATGGGAAAATTTGAGCGAAGAAGAGTAAAGCTAAATGTGAAGTAAAGTGATTGTGTGGGAGTTAATGACTTATGTGAATATGGTTCAAAGGATAATGAATATTAAGAGTAAAAGTGAATTGACCCAGATGGAACGAGCTGGTAAGAAAGGGAGACAGAGAATCAGGGAACTTAAAGGAATTGTGTTAGCCGAGGATGTGGGATTTAGCTGGAAAGGAATGTAAGATTTAGGAGATTTTGGAAACTAGAATAACGAGGAAAGATAACTACCTATAGGATATGAATTACTGAGACTAGCAGGACCACCATTATTGGAAGGTAAGATTTCGAGAAGAAGTATATTGCAACTGTACTAATATAAATGTGGAAAACTGTAAGTGTAAGCAGAAATAATAGTATGGTGAGAATTGACAGAATTAGAAACTAGAAGTTCAAAATGATTACGAATGACGATATGAAGAATATGAAGGTGATGGCAGTTAAAAGAGCTGAGTGTGAGTTAGGATTGGATTGTATAGTTAATTATAAAGTACAGGCAAGGTGTGAGGATAATAAGGTGAAATTATGACTTTCAAGAGATATGTAAGTTGTCTTTCAAGTCAGAAAGTGGATAAAGGAGTTTTAAATGGTTACGCAGATTTTAAGGTTATTATATATATCTAGGAGATATCGATAAGGAGACAATTAAAGTGAAACAGATTTTAGGGGTCAAGATTTCTCAGATATATGACTTAAGGAATTACCAGGATTATCACCAGACAGAGATATAAAGTTGATTAATTAATTACAACCAGGAATGTAATCAGGTTCAAAATATTTAAGATCAGAAGACATCACAAGATATTTGAAAATATAGAAAGGACATGCATATGATTTCTATGTACGAGCTTTGCAATTGGAAGAACTAAAATTTTCAGGATATGACGAAAGGATCAAGATGAAAGCCGTGATGACGAAGCAGTAATGAATCGGGAAAGGCCTAAGACGCTAGTGGAGATCGAAAACTTTGAAGGACCGGCTAGGAATTATTGAAGGTTGTCAAAGGTATTACTAAGATAGATACAATAGTGGACAAGCCTACAATTTAGGAAACGAAAGGATAAAGGTGGAGAAAGCTTTTAGGAGTCAAAGAAGAGATCGAAAACCGCTCAAGTGTTAGTGTAACCAGATGAACCACGAAAGATTAAACCGGCATACAATGTTCAAGTAAATGTTCAAAGAATTTGGGAAGTTGTAGATGGAAGATCCAAAGGTCTAGATTATTGCAAATTAATTATTAGAGGAAACTGAGAAGTACCAAGATGAGTTGATTGAAGCAGAATGTGAAGGACTGGACTCTAGAAGAATGGAATCGTTTAAGGAAATGAGTGGTGGTCTTGTATCTTATTTCGCTTATTCGTCTATTAATAAATGTTGGAGTTATAGTGTACATAGTTTAAATTTTGACGATTTGTAAGATATGTAGAGTAATGGTTCAGAAGTCGAATTTTGATATTAGGGGATATTAGAGTTGGAGTTTAATTAGGGTCAAAGTTTAATTTGAATGGTATTGAGGGGCAGTGACCCCGGGATAGTTGTATTGCAAATAAGATATATACGTTTCAAGGTAAATGGTTATTAGTTTCGAAAAGGTTACTCAGTAAAACAATGGGATTAAGGATGGATAGAAGTTTCTCAGTTATTCCCTCCTCGAGTAACATTGTACGTTGAAAGGGGAGTAAGAATGATTGGGGGATTTCTTGATATTCTTTTTCTCAAAGTTTTATCTGGGGCAATCTGAATTATGAGTAGGAGTGTGGAAGTGGTATCAATGGTTAGTCGCGTGGATTTCGTTTTAAAGATTTAATTATTTATCTGTTTATTTCAATTCAAGGCATATTTCTTCGTTTATATATGTTTGCTGCAAGTCAAGGCAGATTTTGTTTTAGTATTGTACATGAATAAATTTTTTTTGGGTGATTGGGTCAATAATGGAGGCGTTGTGTACAGGGCATAGTCCATTATATGAATAGGTCATGTCCGATTTTCGGTAGACCGGGATTGTCGCGTACGAGTGAAAAGTATCTAGAATTAACGAGACATGTAAACCAAAGGTTTAAGTTATGTTGGAATCTGCGGGCTTACAGGACAAGTCTGGCGAGATGGGAATTGAATTAAAGGAATTCTAGAATGAAAGAAATGACTTGGGAATTGAAATAGAAATGGTTGAGTAATACCGCCATTACGTTTTCTTAAGATTGATTCTGAGGACAGAATCCTATTAAGGGGGGAAGGATATAACGCCTTAGAAAATTCGTAGTTATAAATATTATTTTAATATTAAATGTGGAATATATGGTGTGAATTTTTTTTTTAAGTTAAATATATGTGACATCATGTTTACATATTTATATGGTGATGTATGTGTGTCGTGTAGGTCCATGTATTTTTATTTGAATTTTTATGTTTAAATATTTATTTAAATTATGCATTATTGATCTTTGAAAATTTTTATAAAATCATTGGAGTATTTAAAAATCCCGAAATCTTTTGAAATATGATATTTGTATATTTTTTTAGTTTTTAAAATTATTGGGAGAATTATTTTGGGTGTTTAAGTATTTTAAAATGATTTTAAGGTGTTTATTTCATTTAAAGGATCTTATCTTGTAAAATTCATATTTAATTCGTTTTTAATCCTAAAAATATTTTAAAAATACAGGGAGAGAGATAATTTCATTTTTTATATTTTAAAATTTTAATTGAGATATTTTTCTCAATTATTACCTATTTAGTTTTATTTTATAAATTGGTTTGAATTGTTTTAAAATAGAAATTAGTAGATTAGTAAAATTACTATTATTTTTCCCCCAATTCCTTAAATCCCTAAATTGCTATTACAGCTGGGTTTGGTGTATAGTCTTCTCTTGATTCTTCTTTCAATTTCTTGAACTCTCTCTCTACTCTCTCCACAATCTCGCTTATATCTCTCTTGTGTACTGCTAATTCTCTCGATTCTGTTTATGCTTGATTGGGAGTCGATAAAGCCCTCTTTCCTTCTCTGTAATCGCTGCGTCTGGCCTGCAAGGAATCGGTCGTCCCTCCCCTCCGTTTCTGTTCCCCTACTGTGTGGGTGTAGTGTGCGTATGTGTGTATATAAACTGGTGATTCACTCTCTTTTCCCATGTTCTTGGTATCGAGTGTCGCTGGGTTTGAGTGTAAAGGAAGCGTGGCTGTGTGGTGGGGTTTCTGCGTGTCTGGGATTGTATTGATGTATAGATGATCGTGTGTACAAGGGTTGTGTATAAAGCCGAGTGTTGAGGCGTGTATATGCTGCATTTTTGTAATATTTCGACTAGGTATTTGAGATTATGGTTTGATTCTTGTTCGTTTTTGGATTCCTGTTAATTGCCTGCTATAGTTGGTGTCATGATAATGCTAGTTAGGTTAAGCTAAGTTAACTGTTTGTTTTTGTGTGGATTCTCGGCAAGTTTTCTCCTCGGTTGTGTTTTGTTTAAAGACCGAAGTTATGAAACTTTTGATTTAAGCTTGAAGGAGTTGATCGCATGTATAGTGTTGAATTTCTGAGTAGATTATGCATTGGTCGAGTTTTGGTTCGGTTGCCAGAATTTTTGGGAACTTTCCGGTCTATGTAAATGGGTTGCTGACTGATTGTATGCAGGGTGGTGGTGTTTGTTTTGGGACAGTAATAGTCGAAGGAGGAGATAGAGTGGAGGCATGGGAGGTGGTACAGGTCTGGTGCGTGGTGGTCTATGTGTGTTAATGGTTCTTTGTTGTTACAAATCGTAGTTCGGAAAGAATTAATTTCGAGAAGCTAGTTGCTAATTGTTTGCATATCGTTAAGTGTTAATTGAGTTTTAGTTAAAAACTTTGTTTTGGTTTGAATATGTAATTGGTCGTATATAATCTTGTGTTAATGGTTTGTGAAAGTTGATGTCATATGTGAGTTACTCTCTGAACACTGAGTATATGGCCCGTCCTTAACAGAGTTTTAAAGTAGAAATTGATGATGGTCGATGTTGGGCTATGGTTGCCGGAATTCTATTTATCTGGTTGAGTGTTGATATAATTTGGATTATTAAATCTTATTTAAGATAATTAATTTCACTTATTTAAAAGGGATTATTTTGGGATCTAAATACTTAGTTGAATCTGATTAAAGATGATTAAGTAGTTAGTTAATTATTGGAATAATTTTAAATATCATTGATTTCATTTAATTAAGGTAAAATATTTTAAAGCAGATATTTGAATGTAATTAATTGCTTAATTGCTAGTGGCGTGCTAAGTGTTAATTATGTGTGGATTGTTAGAAACTTATGGCAGTTATATTAGAATGATTTAGAGCAATTGTAAGTGGAACTGAGTTAGCATTGAAGCAAAGGATTTCTTAATTGCTTGTTTGGGTCAGTTGTATTCTGACAGGTTAGGACCTATTTTAGAGGAGTTGCTGTTCGAATTTTATTAGAATCATTTTGTAATTTGTATAGAAAATTGATGACTAGTATTTGTAAGTAGATATGATATATGTGATAACTAGCATAAGTGTAAATTATTATTACGTGTTAAGTCCTTATATGATTTTGTGATTGTATGTTATTATTTCGAGAATTTGATCTGTATAAGCTATATGTGATAAGTTGTAAGGTGTATAGGACGCGTTTGGGTAGAGCAGAGTTAGACGGTTATGGTTGTAAGCGTACTGAAGTAGTACTTTACTTTTCTATAGGTACGAGTAGGAGGCCAGATAAGAGCCAGTGCACGTGTAGATGAAATGTAGAGGAAGGAGATAATTATCGGGACTGACGAGTGTGTTCGTGTAGAGACTGACAAATAATAAAGGAAAGATGGATGATCGAAGAAAGGTCAATGCATAAAGAAGTAGAGACGGATGTAAAGTGATAAAGAGTTGAGATATTGGAATTGAAAACTTCATGTATTGAGGCAAGTTTACTATTCCTCACTTATCGTTCAAGTGATGTGGAACTGTTTCTATTATTTATATTTTCCCATTCTTTCAAATCTGTTCCTGTAATCATCTATACCGTTCATTGTCATTTTAAAATAATGTGAACTTGTCTTGTCAATTATACGATGTTCTTTCAAATCATTTTGCTAATGCTTAAACTCTTCATTTTTATTGCCAGTGAAATTCTTCTTCTATTAAATTGCAAACACTCATTTTCAAATTACTCTGTCATTGTTTATTTCCCTCACCTATTGTTCAGGTGTTGAATTCTTTTAAAATTAATTTAATTCAATATTTTTCGTCTTTATTAATATTCTTCAAAGAACGTTTTCTTCAAATTGTTGTGAATTAATTCGAGGTTTATACTGTTGTTGAGGCATGTGTTGCTCAATGACGGTTAAAGCTAAGAATGAATTGAGATCTTCTTAATTATTCAGACTCATTATTGTCATGCCGGTTTGGCAGCTGAAGCGTATGAGTGCTTAGTTGACAAGAGTGAGACCTTGGGTAATTGAGAATTTCTTAAATCTTCATTTTAAATTATTCAAATCTTTTATGTAAGTTCGAATTGTGCCATGAAAATTTTATCAATAGGTAACCTTTTAAAAGGATGATCTACTACATGTATCCTTGCGAATGAGAGCGATGAGGCATTCTATACAGAATAGATTTCGGTGCTAGAGCGGGTAAGCACAGATTTGTGATGGAGCTACGAATGAGGTGGTATAGTAAATTTGTATTTAGAGTAGAGATAGAAGTTGTAATAATTTGTGTAATTTAGATTCTTGTTTCATACCATAACCTGGAATCGATCCTCGGAGAGGAATTATTGGGTATTAAGTTTTATTTGTGTTCGTTAATTTGAATTTGGTTTGGGTTGAAATACAGGTGGATAGTCCGTTTTACGGATATTTCATGCCGAATTTTTATAAAATTTCCCTGGGTTACCAGATATTTTTATTTGTTATTGGTTTGGGGTGTTACACTAAGGGGTTTATAGTTCCTGGCAAAGAGGACTGTGTATGCCGGTTGAAGAAGTCTCTTTATGGTCTGAAGCAGTCTCCTAGACAATGGTATAAAAGGTTTGATTCCTTCATGATTGGACATGGCTACTCTAGAAGTAGTTATGATAATTGTGTTTACTTTCAGAAGACATCAGATGGGTCTTTCATGTACTTGTTGCTTTATGTCGATGACATGTTAATTGCTGCACGAGATAAATCTCTTGTTAGCAAGCTAAAAGCCCAGTTGAGTAGTGAATTCGATATGAAGGACTTAGGTCCTGCCAAGAAGATTCTTGGAATGGAGATTAGTAGAGATCGTCAAGCAGGAAAGCTTCTGTTATCACAGAAGAAATATATTTTGAAGATGATCGACAGGTTCAACATGAAATATTGTAAACCTGTTAATACTCCGCTTGCAGCTTATTTCAAATTATCATCAGAATAGTGTCCACAATCCGAAGAAGGTAAAAGGCGCATGTCACATGTTCCTTATTCTAATGCCGTTGGAAGTTTGATGTATGCCATGGTGTGCACCCGGCATGATTTAGCCTATGATGTTAGTATGGTTAGCAGATTCATGCATAATCCCGGAAAAGAACATTGGGAAGCAGTGAAATGGATTCTTTGTTATTTAAAGGGGTTCTTCTGATATTGGTTTGGTATTTGATAGACAAAGAGCTGATCCCGAAGGCGTAGTTGGTTATGTTGATGCTGACTGTGGTGGTGATTTAGACAGGAGAAGATCTCTTTCTGCTTATATCTTTACCTTGTGTGGTTTTGCAATCAGTTGGTATTCTTCATTACAAGCCATTGCGGCGTTATCAACTGAAGCAGAATACATTGCTGTCACTGAAGGTATGAAAGAGGCTATCTGGCTCCGAGGCTTGGTAAGTGAACTTGGTATACAACAAGATATTCTGGTTTTATTCAGTGATAGTCAGAGTGCTGTCCATTTGACCAAGAACATCAAATATCATTCCAAGACCAAGCATATTGATATAAGGCACCATTTTATTCGAGATACTGTTGCTGCAGGAAATCTTACTGTCGAGAAGGTTCATACAACCGATAATCCTGCAGACATGTTAACTAAGCCACTTCCATCAGCTAAGTTTAATCATTGTCTTAACTTAGCTGGTAAAAATATTCTTGTACTCCCATTTTATTATAGTAGATATTTTGGCTCTCTCCGGTGGTTTTTTTACCTCTATTCAAAGAGGGTTTTTCCACCTAAAAATCCCGGTGTTATTTTTACAGTCTTTATATAGTTTCTCTTTAAATCTTTGGTTGAATCATATCGCTTCCGCACTTTAAATCTTTACAGAAAACCGTAAGCCTTATACCTAATCTAATATTTCATTTTTCTTCCATGCACGGCTCCAGCCTCTAAAGTTTAACGTCATTTTATTTTTCTGTGATTAGCAAGACATCGAGTCTTCATGTTTACACAATTAAATTATTAAATTAGTTTATATTTTTGATTGTAACTTAAATTTACACACTGAATTCTAGATTGTAACTTCTCAAATTTTACTATTTTTCTTTTAAAATGGTGAATGATATCTACATAATTAATTTTTTTTTATATATTTAAAAAAATAAATGTTGAAATGAATATCCGAAATTCGATCCGTTTAGCCACTAAACTAAATGGATTGGATGTGGATCAAGCTCTAAAATATTTAAGGCGTGATCCGATCCGATCCGAATCCGATAAAAATAAATGAATATGGATATGGATTTAGGTCGATCTGATCCAAATCCGACCCGTTGACAGGCCTACAACAGAACTTCGATGGAATGCAACTCTGGTCTTTTTATAGATTCCTGTTCGTCGTCGTCACCTGCATCACTATTAGCTTCTTCTATATTCTGATTTGGATTTACACTTTAAATTTAGAGATTTGAAAAATTAAAAATTAAAAGTGAAAATTAAATTAGAAATAAGAATTTATTAATTTATATAGTAAATCATTTCTTAAAAGTTTCTAAGTGACATTTAATGAGAATCAAATCAAATTGACCAAAACATCTTTTTGATCAGCTTTCCAACACCAATGTAAAATAGAATTATCAACTCAATGATACATTCTATTCTAGGTTATACATGTCAAACAGATTCGACAACGACTAAAGTTACTAAAATCGAAATATTTCAAACACCCCTTTCAAGATCCAAAACTGTTTAACTTATTTTCAAAAGGTGCTAATCTTAAAAAAAAATTCTTTCAAATATTGGTCATATTTTTCAAATAAATATGTTCAAATTGTCTTCCGAATGCACGAAAATGAATTTTATTGCGAAAAGCCAGTATTGTCTTATTTATGTGGATAAAATCATACTTCATTCAAACTTAATTATCCCTCGGACTTCATAGTAAATGTTTTATATGGAATATTATGTTTCAATGTATATCAGGTCAAAAAATAGGTTATACATTCAGAAAAGACTAATGTATTTTTATCTCGCTTCGGAAGGTTGTTTTATAGTTCAAAAAATTCAAAATCATACTTCCACAAGGTTAAATGACCTTATCAGCTATCTTGTTCTTTCCAATGGTTGTTCGGCATCGAGAGACTAAATTTCGAATATGAGAATGAAGCACTCTTGACTATACGAGTAAAGCTACAGATATTCTGAGTGTTTTAGAGAGGAAAAAACTGCTCTTCTCATTGATTAAAAATATAAAACGATTACAAGCTTAAATAGGGAAAACAACTAATACATACTAAGGAAACAAGAGCAATGATCTTATCATCTTATCACTTTATCTTATTCTTGTCGATCAAGCTAAACACATTCAGACTCCTATAATCTCTCAATTATGATTGTCCTAATCATGTTGCCATATCAACATTTATTTCCTTAACTATAATATATCAGAATATAATGTTTGAATTAAGTAAACATCCAAACAATCTCTCCCTTAATTCAAACTTAAGCTCCAAGATCTTTAACTCCCAACATAGTACGCATTTCTTCAAATTTAACCCTTGACATTGCCTTTGTAAGAACATCTGCACGTTGCTTAGTAGTAACTACATGCTTGACATCAACTTCTCCTCTTTCAATGCAATCACGAATGAAATGATACCGAATATCAATATGTTTACTCCGACCATGAAACACCGGGTTCTTTGTCAAATCTATAGCAGACTTATTATCAATGTATATTACGACTGGAGCATCACCAATATCAGTATCTGTCTCAACAAGTTCCGTAACCACACACCTTGACACGCTGCTGCGTTTGCAGCCATGAACTCAGCTTCACAAGAAGAGAGCGCCACACACCTCTGTTTCTGAGAGATCCAGGTTATCAAATTTTCATTCAAATAAAACACTACTCCTCCTGTGCTCTTCCTATCATCAGTGTCTCCAACCATGTTACTATCCGAGTATCCAGACAAAATGTAATCACCTACACCCTTCGAATAAACCAGCCCATAATTCACAGTCCCTTTTATATACCTCAGTATACGTTTTGCAGCATTATAATGCATGACTGTGGGCCTTTCCATGTATCGACTCACCACTCCAACAGAATAAGCCAGGTCTGGCCTCGTGTTCACCAAGTATCTCAGTCCTCCTACAATGCTTCTGTACATAGTTTCGTTCACAGCTTTTCCCCTTTCATCTTTGTTAAGCACTTCCTTCGGTTCCATAGGATACTTAACTGGATTGCACTCAGTCATGTTTACTTTCTCTAACAATTTTCTTGCATAAGAGGCCTGCTTCAGTTCAATTCCATTACTCCCTTGCTTTACCTCAATTCCTAAATAGTATGAAAGCTTCCCCATGTCGCTCATCTCAAACTCCTTATTCATCTCCTTTTTAAACTTGATTATATTTGCCACACTTGAACCAGTCACTAGCAAATCGTCAACGTACATGGCAATAATAAGAAATTCATTTTCTTCTCTCTTTGTATAGACAGCATGCTCATGTGGGCATTTTGTAAAACCAAAAACCTTTAAACATTTGTTTAAACGAGCGTACCAGGCCCGAAGAGCTTGCCTCAAACCATACAACGCTTTCAGTAGCCTGTACACTTTATGCCTCTGTTTCTCTTGTACAAAACCATCTGGCTGACTTACATAAACCTCTTCCAACAATTCACCATTTAGAAACGCTGATTTAACGTCCAGGTGGTGGACTTTCCATCCATTTTTCGTAGCCAAAGCTAACAACAAACGCACCGTCTCTAACCTTGTAACGGGAGCAAAAACCTCCTCAAAATCGATCCCTTTCTTTTGCACATAACCTCTGGCCACAATTCTTGCTTTGTACTTCACAATCTCACCCTCAGTGTTCTTCTTCAACTTAAAAACCCATTTTAGACTTATTGCTTTTCTGCCAGGCGGTAAATCTGTCAAAACCCAAGTCTTGTTCTTTTCAACTGCATCCATCTCGACTTGCATAGCCTTTTTCCATTCTAAATCTTTTACTGCCTGCTCGAAATTTGCAGGTTCCTCGATACCAAGCAATAACATTTCATCATCAAGCTCAATTTCTACCGTGTCATCATATATATCACTTAATAGTCTAAACTTCCTCGGTTCAGAACTGGCACTTGAGTCCGGAGATTCTTCCAAATCACTTGTATATTGATGACTTGAACCATGTACATGTGATTGCACAGGTGTGGTAAAACCAGAAGCTTGCTCACTTTCACTTGAAAACTCTGGAACAGGTTGAACCACCTCTGGCATGCCAATTATGACAAATTGGCTATGAGATGCAGTGTCCTTTTCTTCTGTAGTAACCCAGTTCCATCCTTTGTTTTCTTCAAAAACAACGTCCCTGCTCATACTCAACCTGCCAGTCATTGGATCATAAAGTCTTTGAGCTTTGCTTCCAGGTTCTTTCCCCAAATACACCATCCTCTTGCTCCTGTCATCTAACTTCTGCACATGCTCCTTTGGTACCTTCATGTGAGTAAGACACCCAAAAATTCTTAAAAAACTCAAGTCTGGCTTCTTTCCCTTCCACGCTTCGTATGGAGTTTGACCTTTCAATACTTTTGTTGGTACCCTGTTCAAAATATAAATAGAGTGTCTCACTGCCTCTCCCCAAAACATAGCTGGCATGTTATTTTCTTTTAAAAAACTTCTTGTCATTGCTAACACCGTTCTGTTGTGGAGAGTACGGTGTTGACTCGTAAACACGCAAGTATACGCGATCACAAATAGCAAGTGATAAATAGAGTTCGATCCGCAGAGACAAGGTGTAATGCCAATTTAGTACCTATGCAACAGTGTATGGTTACTTCTTAATGCTTGAACAAATATCAAATTTGGTTTTCTGATTAAACTATTTAATTTAGCTAAGCGAGAATAAATTAACAACTAAGAGTTCTTATATATGAGAAAACATGGGATTCCAATTTCATCGAAAACTTCACTAAAGGTTGACACATTAAATTGACCCGGGTGATAAACATGATAATTAATCAGATAACACTACAATAATACGAGCTACCTTTCAGTATACTCGTATCAAACTACTTAATATCCATAAAAGATGGAAATCAAGAAGACACCACATTACAATCAAATTATATATGTCTATACAATCTGGAAAAGCAATGGGTTAAGCACAAGTTATCTTTTATAATTACATGGGGCAACATGAGATGGTTAAAATCACGCTACTAATCAAGAATAAACAATTAATTCATGAACCCATGCTAATATGGCATATTCTCAATCCTAGAATCCACGTTCGCAATCATCAAGGATTAATAATTTAGATGCTAGCTACACATCTATCAATTAAATCAAACCATATTAGATTATCGCAATTAAAACACCCAATATCGATCATGTGTCAAACACAATAATTATGTAATCAAATCCATTGGAACCCCATGATAATGATTTAGTTCATAATTAAACTAATCACCATCATGGGTTCTAAAGAAAGCATGATTCTAAAATAAAACATATAATAATAGAGAGAAAAATAATTAATAGTAGCAGAGAAATGAGATAGAAAATTAATCCCAAAATGTAGAAGAGAAAATACAGAAGAAGGCCTCCTTGCTTGTCACGAGCTTGAAGAACCCTAAAAATTATTACTCGAAATAATAAAAATTGTTGATGATAGTTATCCTCATGCTCTCCTCTATTTTTAGAACCTAAGATATTACATATTAAGTTTAGCTGTTGCCCTCATAAAAATGGGCCCATAAACAATTGACCCGAAAATAAATAAAATGTTCAGGAAATAAGTCTAAGGCAACAGCTATGAAATTTATTCCAGTAGGCTAGCCGCGCTCCTGCGCCACAGAACCGCGCTCCTGCGCTACACCAACAGCACAGCACTCGCGCTAGAGCGCTAGAAATCGCGCAAGAGCGCTTCCTGCTGCGCCCCAGCGCCTGGTGCTGCGCCCCAGTGCCTCCAGCTGTAGAGCTTCCTCTCCTCTTCGCGTGGGCTTTTGAATCGCCCAATTCCGATGTCTGGAACTCCAGTTATGGCCAAAACAGTGAAGTATGCGCATTGTGCTCAAATTCCTGAGTTCTCATGCCCTGGACTTCCTGTAATTTCTACTTTAAACTCACAGATTACCACCATTTCTTCACCAACAACACCAATGCCACCCTACTATGCAACCTACACAAATTAGATGAAAACACATCAAACCAACGCGAAACTTGAGAACTTGCAATCGTTTTAAGTCCAAACGGAAGGTAAATAGTGGATATAAAATCCACTTATCAAACCCCCAAACTTAAACCGTTGCTTGTCCTCAAGCAATGCAAACTTAACCTAAAATGATGAATGAATGCAACTAATAACTAAATGTCATGATAATGCGAACGTGTCCTAATGCAATGATCCCACACAAATTATCCGAAACCAACTCAACAAGCACACGCCTCAACGAATGCAACAACTCCAAACAGAGCTCGACTAAGGCCCCGTATACTAACAATACATGCTTGGAAACGTGGTGTGTGCAATTCTCACTGGATATACTCTCGAAACTAGATAAAAGGCATAACTCATCCTTCGCCAAAACAATCACATGTTTATAAACAGAATGAACTTTAGACACTCCATGACTCAGAGACACCGCCATCATCATTCAAGGTAGACAAGGATTCATGCTTTATTACTACGACGCTATATACAATACGCATGCTTATTTAACCGTGCAATGAATGAGACCCCAAAAGGCTTATACAATAATACCCATGTAGCGAGCGTTAGGCCAGTGGATCCCAGACTATAAAAGCCTTAGGTCACTAGGACTAAGTCCCCTCAGACTTAATAACTCGAGTATTAAAGAGCTCACTCGTGGTTAATTTTGCATTTAAACTATTTACATGGCTTTTTTTTTCTTCTTTTTTTCTTTCATTTTTTTTTCTTTTTTTATGCAATCTGGAATGAGCCTTTCTCATTTCCAACCCTAGACTACTCATATAAAATGAGCCGGCTACTAGCCATTTGACACCTAGCAATATTATTTCGACACAACACGACACTTAGCATGAAATCCCTGTTTTCCCCCAAACTTATACTTAAGTGCTCCTACGCCATCAAGGGAATAACGAAAATTCTAGATATAAATAGGTGATTAAATCTCAACAGCCAAACAAGGTATGACTCGATCTAGCCCAAGAGCAAACAGTGAGATCGTGAAAAGATTGTGTTCCCGACACACGCAAGTCAATTTCATAAGTACATAAATCAACCCTCTATTCATTGTCATCACACTCAAATTAACGTCGACCAATCGAGCCAGAAACAGACACTCATGTGGAATCATGTGATATGCATGAACAAAATGATATACACTCCTAAATAAATCTATATGACATGGCATCCTAAATGCATTCTAAATGGCATGGCAAAACTAAATGCACAATTACTAATAAACTAGCATGAATATGCAACCACATGCAATGCAATGACTCTTGATACCCTAAAATCACCCCCAAACATAAAAATTGCAGTGTTCTCATTGAAAGTAAAATTAAAGGGTACAAGAGATACTCCCCTAGTAGTCGGCATCTCCACCCTCCTCGGGTGGTGTGTCTGGTGGTGGATAACGTGGAGGCTCCAACACAACTGTTGTTTTATTAGAAAGCAAGAAATCATGGGTTGCCTCCCACGAAGCGCCTGTGTTTAACGTCTTTAGCTAGACTTGGCCACGATTTTCCTCTTGAAAATTTTCTGCACCGCATCTCTATAAGGCCATTTAATGATCTTTTCTGGAGCGACATCTTCAACGACAAGCTTTACCCGTATTCGCTCCTCACAAGATCTCTTAACAACATTCTCCCGCCTACCTGAAAAGTTAGTAGCAATAATAATAGCAAGCAAAGGAGATGAATTACAAGAAACATACCCCCGGTAAACTAGCAATGGTTTGAGCTCGAGTTCGGGAGCTTCTTCAAATGATGGCTTAAGGCGCGCCTGAGAATTCCAGAGATCTTCCACTCCAAGCAACTTATGTGGAATACGTAACCCCATTAACCAAGGCACTGTAATCCTCAGTTGGCCATGCTTTGCCTTCTCCTTCTCCGTGTCATACTTTTTACTCTGCCCTGCATCAACCAATTTCAAGCTAAAACACTCTTCATCCTCCGCCAGCAAATTCATGGCTAGAGTTTGCTTCTGAAGCCTCTGTGGATATGGAGGAGGAAAATCAATTTGGATGATCTCTGTAGTCTTCTCCGGAGTAGATTTGTCAACAGGAGTGATGCTATTTTCCTCTTCGGCCTCCAACTGGTCGAAGTCAGATTGCAATGGAGCGGCATTCAACAACTGAACATGCTCTCCTAATTCATCATCTTCCACACTGAGACCCTCTTCATCCTTCGAAGAAAATAGCATAGCCACTTGAGCCTTGGAGTTTTCTTGATCTTGGGCTGATTCTTTAGAGTTTTCAGATTGCAAAGGAAGTGGTTGCGGCTGATTATTCAGAACCGAATTTTCTGGACATTCTGAATTTTCTGATTGGTTTGCCTCCGGTTCTGCTTCCTTATCAGCTTCATGTTCTGCTTCTTCCTCATCTTTGCCCTCAGACTCTCCTTCCTGAACTTCGATCATGGTCTCACCCGTGGCTAAGAAAGGCCGGCCAAGACTGATAGGAAGGTTCTTGTCCTCCTCCTCTACAGCTAGGCCTTCTGTGTCACTTGCAATTTGATTCAATGTTTTTAATGCATTTGAAATTTGACCAATCTGATCTCCTATTGTCTGGAGAGACAATGCATTGCTTTTAACCATCAACCTCAATTCTTCTAATTCAGCTTCTTCGGGCGACTGTTGGTTAGACCAAGTCTGAAATTGCTGCTGCTGAAATTCAGGAGGTTGAAAGTGTTGCTGCATTGGGTGTTAGGTCCAAATGTGTTGTAGAGGGGGGGTGAATACAACTTTTCGAATATGAGAAGCAATAAATACGATGCAATAAATGAACACGCAGATTCAAGGAATATATTTCTTATATATAACTTGAAAAGGTTGCTACAACATTCATTACAAAGTATAACAGAAGTTCAGAGAGAAGTGAATGATTCTAAGCTCTGTGAATGTACTCTCTCTCTTTTTCTTGTGTTTTCTCAATATTGCTCACTTACTTAAAACATTACACAAGTGCTTCTATTTATACTACATGTAATCTATGTCCTGTAGTCTTCAAAGACTAAGATGTACGTGGCCCAATGATGTCCACATAAATCTTGCCTTATCTTGAAAGCTTGGAAATCTGCCAATCAGAAGATGCCATGTGTCATGTTGAAGCTGCACTCTAAGTAGAACTTCTACTTGAGAATTTCTACTTAGCCATCTCGAATTTCTAAGTAGAACTTCTACTTAGAAATATTCTACTTGGTCATCTAGAATATTTAGTACTTAGAAAATATTCTGATCTTCAACTTGAAACTTCAATGCACATCTTGAGCTTGTGATATCTTCATGTCTTCTTTATTCTTCAGCAAGCTCTTGAACATGGATCTTTATTACTGACATAAACTTGCTATCAATGTCCTGACACTTGATGCACTGGTCTGGTTCATAAGTGACTAGTCTTGATAGTGTTTCTGCTTCTTGAATAAATTACCATATTCACTTAGTAACTTGGCTTTCCAATATTTGCTTTCCTTCTTGTTCACTTGAAATCAATTGGTCTTGTTGATACTGATAGTTATGATCTTGATTCTCGATTTCTCAAATCACTGAGGCATGAACAACTTTGACTTGAACTTCTCTCAATGATTTCTTCTTGGCTTGATCATAGTTAACATGTTCAATTGTATCAATTACCTTGTCTTCATTTAGTGTTGATTTCTTGTGACTTCTTGTTCTTGATTGTCTTCTGGTTAAGTATCTTTTCCATTAATTGAGTTACATTAGTTATAGTGTTACAAGTTTACACACTCTGCCTTTCAATCTCCCCCTATTTGATTGTCTAACAATGACATTCAAATTAATGAAGGATAACTCAACTAAACAATGAGACGAGAAAAGATAATTAACATTACAGTCTTGAATAATATACAATTGAAAAGTACTTGAAAACAATACAAAGAACTTAAACTAGAAATAGAATTCGAACCTCGAATTAAAGATCATTTGAATGATTCCTATCACCTGGATTATTTCATATCTTTTAGTCAAACTTATATCACCTTATTGGATTCACTCTAAGGTGAATTTTCCTCAAGTGAGTTAAAGCAACCGAAAGACATGAAGTTTTTCCAACTTCAAGTTCACACCACTCTGACCTTTAACCCTAATTCCGTTTCCTTTTCCTAGCTTCAGCAACTTGGTCTTTCTCTTCTTTCTGCCTTCTGCGCTTCTCCTCCTGCTGCTTTTGTTTCTTATATACTGGATCATGAAGCTGCGTCCACCTAGCATTCAACAAACTTACTGCTTCCATTTCTAGAGGATTCTTGGGTTCTGGGTAAGGATGTTTGAAAATCCTTCTGAGTTTGTCCACCTCCTGAGTAGTCCTGATCTTTGGAATGTCCTCAAATTTCTTCATTATAAGCTGAGGTTTCCAATGAGCTTTATCAGCTTTAAACTGACAATAGATCATTTTGGGATAGCCCTTGACACGGTTAGTATTGTGGACACTAGCCGCATCTTGCTCCATTCGCTTCTTTTCCACTACTACATCAGACAGGTAACTCACGAGTCTCTGCTTTTCTTTCACATACTTAACTTCCACATCTTCCCATTTGAACACATATAACACTTTCTCCAGAAATGCAGCATTTTGAGTCTGCAGCAGCCATTTTCTACTCATATGCAAGAGTGTTTTATTCTGGTCTGCATCTATGAATACTAAGGCATCAGCTGTATCATCAACAAAAGAGTGTATCCAGTATACACTATCTCTTCCTGGAACACCAATTGACTCCCTTATCTCTCCTTGTTCCAGTTCTCCAGAAGGAAGATTCAGAGCTTCATCTACATTCTTCATAGCTTGAAGAATATTCCATTTCTTTTCTATCAGCTCCGGCTCAATCTTCACGTTATCAAGAGGGTTTGGAGCAATGATATCACACTTCCACACCTCATTGCTCTTCTTGAATATGACACTTTCAATGATCTTCACTGATTTATCTTTAAGCTCAGAAGCGAATCCCTTACTCATCATTTGTCTACAGACGGCCTTAAGAGATTCCACTGAAAGTTCCATTAAGTCCTTTTCCTCCATGCTCACCCTCTTCAATTTACTGTCAACCACCATCCGGACAACATTAGGATATGCTGAGAATTCTGGACCCTTGTCCTCTGCTAGCTGCATTAACTGATCCCTATACAGAATGCTTAGATTCTCAGAATGAGAGTATTGAATTTTTGTTGCTAGCAAGAACAACTCTGATGCAGATCTTCTCGTCATGAATTGGTCATCCACATATAGGAAAGACATTGGGACTCCTTCTGTCAAAGACAATATAACCTGCCACTCCTTAAGCGTTGCATTGTATCCAACCCTGACTTTAGAAATTAATCTCTTCAATGCACTTATGTAGTCCGCAGCCATTGGATTCTGCAAATTTAGGTTGTAGAACAGATCATCTGCCTCCTTGTTATGAACTCCTTTCGCACAGGGTCCCATCATTATCTTCCTTGCTTCATCCCACTTCTGCCCTAACCTTCTCTTGTCCAGATCCACTTGAGGATCAGCTAGCCTTGCAAGCTCATGATCGTACTGTTTCCCTTGTAGCTCCACTTTCTTTTCTAGAAACACAGCACGTTCTTGCATTGCCTTCATTTTAAAGAACTCAGCTTGTTCCAAGGCTAACTGTTGAGACTTAAGGGTTTCCTCATCAACAGTAATTTCTTCAGGCATTCCGAAAGACATTCCAGCACCTCCACCTTGATCCTTCAATGATCTCTTTATAGCATGTTCCAAAGGTATGTCTTCCATATCGGAATCTGAGTCATGTACCACCTGTACTTTTTCTTGATGACTCAGGTCAACGAATGGCTCATCTTGCTCAATCGCTATTGCCTTACCCTTTCTCCTCCTCAGAGCCTCTTCATCAATAGACGGCTCAATTTCTTTTTCTTTGACAAGATCAGCTTGTTCTTGAATTTCTTCGATTTGAACTCCTTGCTGTCTCGTCTCTTGTCTACTCTCCCCCTTAGGTGAGTTATCCTGAACTCCACCTTGGTCTCCAGATCCACCAGCTGCATAAGAATCTTCAAAACCAGAACCATAGGCTCCTGCTCCACTAGCACCACCTGTACCAGCATCGGGGGGAGGTTGTTGCGGCTCGAAACACTCCGGGGGAACAAAATTTCTGATTGCGAACATCACTCTACTGATCTCCACAGCCAGAGTATCCATTGTAATCTCCATTGCTCCCATCCTTTCATTCAGAGTGTTTCCCAAGACACCACCAGCATGGCCCAAGTCATTTACCTTGTTTGTCAAAACATTAAAAGCTGTAGCTTGACTTGCCATTCGTGCTGCGTAGTCATCAAGAGCCCTTTGATTGTTTCCAATATTCATCCCTAACTGCCCCATTGTCTGCCCAAACTGCTTCATTTGATTTTCCATAGAAGTCATACGTGTATCAAGATTTTCAATATTAAGGGACGGTGTTTGGTTTAGGTGACCTCGCTCTAATACTCGTTCTGTTAGTATTTGGCGCTCGGTTTCGGGCCTTAAAAATGAAGGTCCCTCTCTCCCTAACCTCTCACACACACTCCCTGTCTCACGCTCGTGTATGTCTTCAATAATTGATCCAAAATATGAAGCAGTACCTGCAGAAACTGGATAAGCAATATAATTTGCAGTTATGGGATCAATTGCTGTTGGTTCCTGAGTTGGAATCTCAGGCTGAGAGGCTACAAAGGGTTCTTGTACAACATCCGAACCGATCCTCTTTGCAGCATCAGTACGTACCGGTGAAGGTACGGCTGAAGCTTTTAAAGCTTCATGTCCTTTTGAAGCAACAGTATCTTCAAGAGGTACATAATCATCATCAAAATCCCTATGTGCAGATTGTTCAAGGGGAGAACCACTCTCGTGAGGTGGAGTGGTTGCGTGTGACACACTAGGGTTTGACTGAGGTTTAGAAGTAGCAGCATGAGAAAATTTGGCTTTCTTTCGAGTAAGAGGCTGCTCTTCGGGGTCACTCTCCTCATCATATCCTACATTTTCATGTGCTGGCTGTTTGGATTCCGGTGACAGGGGTGGCAGAGAATTAGAAATATAGCTCTCACCCTGGGATAGATCCTGCGGGCTAGCAGTCTCTTGGGTCTGGGAATCAGAAACATAGGAAGAGGAATGAGTAGTATGCAGAGAGAGATTACCTGATTCATTACCTTGTTCGTCACCGCTTTGCTCATCAGGAATCTCTTCAAATGCCTCAGCATGAGCAGACCGATTCTGAGCATATGATGAAACTTGCGATGATTCCACCAAGGTGGTAACTCCTGCATCATATATAAGCCACTGTTGAATGTTTTCAGGAATAGACATTGGTTTACCTTGATGTTTGTCCTGATTATCAATTGTTGAAAGTGACATAGTGCCCATCCCTAGTGGTGCAGATGTTGGACTTCTGGCAAAACTCTGTCTAACTGCAAGAGCATCCTTCGGTATTAAATCATTAATCAGCATCTGTAGGAACCGAGGAAACCAGCAGACAACATCTGTTGTGTTGAGGTCTTTGCTTGCAGGAGATCCCATTACACCCACTATCTCAGAGAGAACTATGCGTCCATAATTTATATTCAGTTCTCTTGCTAGGGCAATTCCAAAGGTTTGCATGGGAATGGAAATTTGATGGAAATCGCTTTCTCGTGCCCGAAAACATCTTGTGATAGCCTCGAAAAAGTAATTCCATTCCAAATGAAAGAATTGTTTTTGGATGTTTCCAGTGATCCGGCCAGACGGAGGATAACATCCTATTTCTTCAAAGAAACTGAGGCGTTCTGCAGCTGTAGGTTCTGGATCATAAGCATCTTTTATCGGGAATCCCAGAACCCTGTTGACAATTTCTTCATTGACCTCATATTCCTGACCCGCTAAGGTAAACCTGAAACCGTAGGGGGTTGTTTTGCTCCCAAAAGAAACCGCACTAGTCCATAATTGCTGTAAAGCATCATGTACTAGTGTAGGTTTAGCAGTAAAAGCATCGCTAGCTTTGGAATACAAATTGAGAAATCGTATCCAAGACTTAAAGCGCGGGAGTTGATCACCAATTTCCGTAGAAATATTATAAAAATTGTTTTTAGCAAGTGAAAATTGGTGAGCCATTTTAATTAAAATGTTTTTCCTTAACAAATGTGAAATTTAATTTTAATTTTCGAAAAACAATTAATTAAAGAATTATCAGTTATAGCCCTTTTAATTTAACCAAAAGAACAAAAGTCACTTTTGAAAAATTAAACTACGGGATATAAACAAGTAATCAACAAATTCACAGTTTTATCCCTTTCAATTTATCGAGAATACCAAAAGCAATCTGAGAAATTAAACTATGGGGTAAATTGTGATACTATTACAGGCGAATACCAGTGAAATCGTGAGTGAGACAATCAATTACAAGCCAATTACTAAAGCTTGATATGTATATTCGTGTGTGTATGTGCGTGTATATAGATGGATAAGAAGAATGATGAACAGTTGAACAAACACACAAACACAGATATAATCACTCAGATAATGGCTGTTAAAAATCGGGCAGTAATTCGTGGTCTGTATGAGTTTAGTCACAAAAATCACGAATTCGTGGTCTGTAAGTCGAAATCGCCTGTATGTATATGGAGGCTGCTGTAAAACTTAATTAGGTAAAAGTGAATGAATTGATCGAGTTAGAGATGTATATATAGGCATGATTGTGAAATGACAAAAGTGTCCCTGTTAAAAAAAAAATGAAAATACTAAGTACATACAGGGAGAACCTAAGTCGAAGTCTATCTCGAAATTTTAAGTCGAAGTCTATCTCGAAATGTTATCAAGTCGAACTTCGAGATAAATTTCGAGATAGATTAACTCGAACACTTGAACCATTTAATCATTAAAGACCATTTAAACAGCAAAAACCACCAACAGTACTAGGGAAACCTATCTCGAAATTCAAGTAGAAATTCGAGATAAGTTTCGAGTTAGGAGTTAACTCGAAAAATTCCCTTAACCAACTGAGAACTCTATCTCGAACATCAAGTCGAAATTCGAGTTGAGTTTCGAGATAGAGACTAACTCGAAGTTATTGAATAACTCGAAGTTATTCTCAGTTCTTTTCAAAATATCCCCAAAAATGGAACCTAATCTCAACCTTCGAGATAAAGTTCGAGATAGAACTTATCTTGAATATTTTGAAGATAGAAATAGGCACTCTGGTAACTCGAATTCGAACTCTAAGTCGAATTTCGAGATGAATTTCGAGATAGAGGCTAACTCGAAATTCTTCCCAGACTTAGAATTTTCAAAACTTCACTCTGGAAGCTCAAATCGAAATTCAACTAGAATTTCAAGATGAGTTTCGAGATAGTGACTAACTCGAAATTTTGAAGATACTTAGAATAATTTGACAATTTTCTTTGAAAAACTCAACACTTAATATTGCCAAATTAATATAAATATCAATTCAAGGATTTTAATATATGACATAATTAAAACATTCCTTGATAATTCTAAGGCCCATAATTACATGAAAAACACAGGTAAATTCATCTAAAAATCATGCAAAATTTAGAATATTATGAATTTAACTCCCCCTATGATCATGCAATCTAACAAGCATAAATTCAAGATTTGTGCTATAAAAGACACTTAAAACACAATGAATTTATGTAAAATGACACTATATGCAACCTATAACAATCATTAATTAGGCATTTTAAAGTCTAAGCACATAATGATTAAGTAGCTTGCATAAACAAACATAACCATGGATTTTACAGATGGAAGGCTTTACTAACTTGTGTTAAGCATTCCCAATTCACCAACCAACCTATTGAATGTTACTTCATCAAGAGGTTTGGTGAATATATCTGCAATTTGTTGCATTGTGGGCACGAAATGTAGCTCCACAGTCCCCTCCTCGACATGTTCTCTTATGAAGTGATACCTGATGTCAATGTGCTTGGTTCTTGAGTGATCTACAGGATTGTTGGTTATGGCAATGGCACTTGTGTTGTCACACATAATTGGAATTTTCTTGTGCTCCATGCCATAATCCTTCAATTGGTTCCTCATCCACAGTATTTGAGATACACAGCTTCCAGCAGCAATGTACTCAGCTTCAGCAGTAGAAGTAGATACTGTATGTTGCTTTTTACTTTGCCAGGACACCAATCTTCTGCCAAGAAATTGACAAGCACCAGATGTGCTTTTCCTATCAATCCTGCAACCTGCATAGTCTGAATCCGTATAGCCAGTTAGATTAAAACCTGTATCTCTTGGGTACCAAATCCCTAGATTTGGTGTGCCCTTGAGATACCTAAAAATTCTTTTGACGGCTATGAGATGTGATTCTCTAGGATCCGCTTGGAATCTTGCACATAAACAAGTTGCGAACATTATATCGGGTCTACTTGCAGTTAAATAGAGAAGTGAGCCAATCATACCTCGATAGCTTGTGATGTCAACTGGTTTACCTGATTTGTCTTCATCAAGCTTCGTGGCTGTTGCCATGGGAGTCTTAGCTGCTGATGCATCTTCTAGATTGTACTTCTTGAGTAAATCTCTGACGTACTTGGATTGACAGATAAAGATACCATCTTTTCTCTGACTGATCTGTAATCCAAGGAAGAAGGACAGCTCTCCCATCATGCTCATCTCGTATTTCTCTTGCATTAGCTTAGCAAATTTCTCGCACAAGCACTCATTAGATGACCCGAAGATAATATCGTCCACATAGACTTGAACAAGTATTAAATCATTCTTCACATTCTTATAGAACAATGTTTTGTCAATTACTCCCCTAGTAAAACCACTTTCAATTAAGAATACGGATAGGGTTTCATACCAACATCTTGGGGATTGCCTGAGGCCATAGACAGATTTGAAGAGAAGATACACAAAATCTACAAGTTCTGGATCAATGAAGCCAGGCGGCTGTTCCAGATACACCTCTTCTTCTAACTCTCCGTTCAGGAAGGCACTTTTCACATCCATCTGAAAAACCTTGAAGTTCTTATGTGCTGCAAATGCCAAGAACATCCTGACTGCCTCAAGTCTTGCAACCGGTGCATAGGTCTCATCATAATCAATTCCTTCTCGTTGAGAATAACCTTTTGCAACCAAACGAGCCTTGTTTCGAGTTACAAGTCCGTTTTCATCCATTTTATTTCTGAATACCCACCTAGCTCCAATTACTGATTTGTTCTTTGGTCGGGGTACCAGTTTCCAAACTTTCTGCCTTTCAAACTGATTGAGTTCCTCTTGCATTGCAATCACCCAATCAGCATCACCAAGAGCTTCTTCTATTTCTTTAGGTTCAAGCTTGGATAAGAACCCAGAATATAAGCAAATATTAGCCAGGTCAGCTCTTGCAGTTCTTCTAGTAGACACACCAGCATCTGGATCACCAATAATTAATTCAAACGGATGGTCTCTATTCCATACCCGTTCTCTTGGAAATTGTCTTGATGATTCAGCATGACTTTCTGAGTTGTGATGCTGACTACTTTGATTACTTTCACTAACTCCCCCTGAGTTAGTGTCAGCTCCTACAGAACTAGAGTCAACTCGACTCGAGCCTTGAACAGTAGTCCTTGAGCTGCTATTTACTCCCCCTGAGTTGTTGCCGGTTCGTACTGAAGAAGTCTCTCCTGATCTTGTAGGATTAGCTTGTTCACTAGACTCAGGTTCTTCACGTACACTTGGAACATTTAATGGGACAACCAACTCAGGTTCATCTTCAAGTTCTTCTAAGTCCAGATTCTGAAATTTTAGGGACTCAGGTTCACTAGAATCTCTTGAAATTGATGAGAGTTTGGTATCGTCGAATCTGACGTTGTAGCTTTCAGTCACTTTTCGATCATTTACTAAGAACACCCTATAAGCTGCTACCACATCTGTGGAGTAACCAACAAAGATTCCTTCACGAGCTTTTGCTGCAAACTTGCCTAGATTTTCATCATCTATAAGTACATAGCATTTTGCTCCAAAGACATGAAAGTATTTGATTGTTGGTCTTCTGCCGTTCATTAGCTCACATGGTGTCTTTTCTTTATCTTTTATAATCAAGGATCGATTTTGAGTGTAACACACGGTACTCACTGCTTCTGCCCAGAAATACAGAGGAAGTTTCGAATCATACAACAAAGTTCTTACTGCTTCAACCAATGTTCTATTCTTCCTTTCAACTACTCCATTTTGTTGTGGAGTTCTCGGGGCTGAATACTGACGACGTATTCCCTTAGATACACAGAAGTCATTTAGCACTGCGTTTTTGAATTCAGTGCCATTGTCTGATCTAATCGTCTTCACAGTAAGTGTTGAAACATTCTCAATTTGAGTGATGTGATCAATGATTAGGAAAGGTACTTCGTCTTTCGTCATTGCGAACAATACCCATGTATACTTGGAGAAGTCATCCACGATTACCAATGCATATCTTTTCCTAGACAAAGATAGGACATTCACTGGGCCGAACAAATCCATATGAAGAAGTTGCAGAGGCTCAGTAATACTAGAAATTTCTTTGCTTTTATGCGATGCTCGTTTCGACTTTCCCATTTCACAAGCTTCACAGAGTCCTTTCGGAGCGAATTCCATTTGAGGTAGATCTCTCACCAATTCTCGCCTCGCGAGAGCATTCATCATTTTGAAGTTTAAGTGAGATAGCTTTTTGTGCCATAACCAGCTTTCATCATCCGAGGCTTTGCTGTAGAAACAGGTGACCTCATTCTGATTTGCTGAATCCATGTCCGTAACAAAAAGATCTGCCTTTCGAACTCCTCTCAAAGCCAGTGAACCTTCCTTGATGTGAGTGATTGATACACCTTTCTTGTTGAAGACAATTTCGTAACCTTTGTCACAGAATTGACTGATACTCAACAAATTGTGCTTTAATCCCTCAACATAGGAAATATCTTCAATGATGACATTGCCAGTTTTCAGTTTGCCATATCCCTTTGTCACACCTATGCTGTCATCTCCAAAGGTAACATAAGGGCCAGCTTTCATAACCAATCTGTAAGCAGGGACTTGTTTCCAGTCATATGCCTCGATGCTCCACTGTCTAGCACCCATATGACTTTATTTCTATTTTGCTTAATGCCCTGCAATGACAGATTGATTAGACTTTCTTCGGAACCCAACTTTGATTGGGCCCGTCTTTTCGATAAGATTGATAATCAACAGATTTAACAACAGAAGATGCACTTTTCTTAACATTACTAGAGCTTTCGACTTCCTCCTTTCCTTTCTCAGACTTGACATGTTTGTCAGTCCTAGGAGAAGGTTTGTCACTCCTAACTTTAGGAGGACTGACAGTCTTGGCTCTCACATGCTTTTTCTTGATGTTTGAACTAGCAGCAGTATTTAAGCATGACTGGCTAGATGCATTCATTAAATTCATAAAAGTTTGCATGACATTAAAAGTGCATGGCATACAATTAGGTTGACCACACTGTGCATGATTCGGATGCAGATTATTCATTGTATGTGTGACAGGCATGGCATGTGCAGCAGGAACATTTATGTTAGCTTTACATGCATAAGAAAGATGTTCAGTAGATTTGCAGTGATAACATGCTTTCTTTATTCGTTCAGCCTTAACCTCTTTTAAGCCTTTCTTTCCTTGTTGTTTAACAGCCTTAGCTCCTAATCCTAGTCTAGATTCATCTCTAGGAAAATTGATTTTAACTTGTTTGATAGGAGTTATGGGTTGTGCTTTCTGGCGATCTTCCATCTCAATCTCATATCTAGCTATTAATTCAGTCTCTTCTTCTTCTATTCTAGGAACAAGGTGTTTGTAGATGGGTTTGACAGAAGGTTTAAAAATGCTAGGAACTTCATTTTTAAGGTCACTGGAACTAGTGTCGATAGGTCTCTTCCCTTCTTTCTTAGAAAGGTTAGAAAAATCAAGTCCTACACCTACTCCAGTTATCTTCTTAAATACGTCATTATCTACATACACTTTACTAGCAGCTAGTTTGTAAGCTTCACATTTAGTTTCTAACTCAGCTAGTTTGTTCCTAAGACATGCTTCTATTTCTTCCTTAAGGACGAGCTTGTGTTCCAAAGATTTAATAAAATCTCTTAGGGAAGTATCTACAGTGCAAGCAGCCTCTAACTCTTCCACTTTTGCCTCAAGCATTCTGCTTTTGGCGACAAGTGTTTTCTGTTCCTTTTGAGAAGTGTCTAGGCTTTTGCATAACATGTAGATCTCTTCGCTAAGAGCCCCGTTCTGTTCCTTATAATCATCAATAGACATTTCTACTTTAAGGGTTAGAACTGGTACCTCTGGTTCCTCTGATGTCTCAGCCATGAGCGCAAAGTTTGCTACATGAGTAACATCTTCCTCATCTGAATCATCCCAAGCTCTTCCTTCTGTTACTAATAAAGCTCTTTTTCCATGTCTTTCCTTCACCAGCAATTCATACTTGCTTTTGAGGGCTTCAAATGTCTCTTTTGGATAAGTCTGTTTAGGCTTTTTGCAGTCCGAGGCAAAATGTCCAGCTTCACCACAGTTATAGCATTTGAACTTCATTTTGAAATCCAAAGGAGATTTGTAGCTGGTATTCTTGCCTTTACCTTGGTAGCCTGACGAACTACCACCACCCTTAGCAGCCCGATAATAAGATGAAGAATTTCTCTGTGGTCGGTTGCTCTTTCTGAATCTCATGTTGCTGAACTTCCTTGCCATGTATGCCACGACACTATCGTCCATGTTGTCCAGTTCTTCTTGGGTGAAGTAGTCATCATCACTGTTAGATGCGCACTCGTCATCATTCTCAACTTGATGTGGTGCAAGTGATGATTTAGGCTTTGCTGCAACCATTGCCTTCTTAGACTCTTCCTCATCAGCAACTAATCCTGATGCAGTTTCTTTTCCTTTTGAATCATTGTCCCATGCTTGATCTTGAAGTGTTTCCAGCTCATAGGTCTTTAGAATTCCATAATATTCTTCCAGAGAAGTTGTATGCAAATCTCTGGTTTCTCTGATTGCGTAGACCCTATGTTCAATGCTCTTTGGCTGGTTCCTCAGATATCTCGTATTGGTCTCAACCATGGGGAGAGTAACAACTCTCAGATTCAAATCTAATACTAACTGACTGAATCTTAGATAGACGTCTGTTATGCCTTCTCCTTTTCGTATTCTGAAGGTGTCATACTCCATCTTGAGTATAAGTGTCTTGTTGCTTCTAACCTCTGCAGATCCTTCCATTACAACTTCTATCTTGTCCCAAATCTTCTTTGCTGTATTCAAACCTTTGACTATGTTGAACATTTCATGATCAAGGGATTTCATCAAGGTTTGTCTTACAGAAGTATCATAAGCTATTTGCTCCTTGTCAGCATCCGTAAAGTCCGCTGCCTTTTTAGGCTCAGACCGAGCAGGTATAACCTCCTCTCCTTCCGTACGCTCAGGAATAGCTTTCATTGGAACAAATTTACCCTTTTCAAGGACTTCCAAATACTCAGGGTTAATTGTCTCTAAGTAGAGTCTCATTCTGAAAACCCATTCTTCATAGTGATCTCGGTTGAACATTGGGATCTTGAAAGAATTTTTAGGAGCCATTTCAAATCTTGTCACTAAAAAATTCTAAGTACCCAAGACTAGGCTATGTAGAATATCTATGTAGAACTTTTGCCAAAGTCGAAATTTCTCTAAGTAGAAATTTTGCTCAAGTCGAAATTCACCAAGTAGAAATTGTCCAAGTCGAAATTCTATGTAGAAAATCTCAAGTAGAAATTCTATGTAGAACTTTTGTCCTTAGAATAATTTTCTGCAGATTACTTTAATATTGAATAAACAATATCACCTTTTTGACTTTTGATACTTTACACACCGAAAGCAACTAACCCACTTGCTAGGCACTGAGTATGTCTTGTTACACTTTCGGCCAAGGAATATTTATCAAATCAAAAGTACAAAAACACCTTTTTGACTATCTTATCTGTTTGAAAAAGGAGATCAAAAAGTTGTTGGGTTATCTTCTTTGATAAGAACAGATGATGAACACTCAAGAACACCAAATATCAATGAACCCAGATTAATTCACAAAAATTAATTAAAATACACCCAAGCTAAATAATCACACCTGGAGTATTTAAATAATTTTTCGGATGAGTTTTCACTACCAACGAATTAAAGCACACTTTTCGAGAAAATGAAAAGTAGATCTAGAAAATGAAAACTCACGATTCTTCTACCAAACACAAGGATCTATGTTTTGTATGTTAAACATCCGCTCTGATACCAATTGTTAGGTCCAAATGTGTTGTAGAGGGGGGGTGAATACAACTTTTCGAATATGAGAAGCAATAAATACGATGCAATAAATGAACACGCAGATTCAAGGAATATATTTCTTATATATAACTTGAAAAGGTTGCTACAACATTCATTACAAAGTATAACAGAAGTTCAGAGAGAAGTGAATGATTCTAAGCTCTGTGAATGTACTCTCTCTCTTTTTCTTGTGTTTTCTCAATATTGCTCACTTACTTAAAACATTACACAAGTGCTTCTATTTATACTACATGTAATCTATGTCCTGTAGTCTTCAAAGACTAAGATGTACGTGGCCCAATGATGTCCACATAAATCTTGCCTTATCTTGAAAGCTTGGAAATCTGCCAATCAGAAGATGCCATGTGTCATGTTGAAGCTGCACTCTAAGTAGAACTTCTACTTGAGAATTTCTACTTAGCCATCTCGAATTTCTAAGTAGAACTTATACTTAGAAATATTCTACTTGGTCATCTAGAATATTTAGTACTTAGAAAATATTCTGATCTTCAACTTGAAACTTCAATGCACATCTTGAGCTTGTGATATCTTCATGTCTTCTTTATTCTTCAGCAAGCTCTTGAACATGGATCTTTATTACTGACATAAACTTGCTATCAATGTCCTGACACTTGATGCACTGGTCTGGTTCATAAGTGACTAGTCTTGATAGTGTTTCTGCTTCTTGAATAAAATACCATATTCACTTAGTAACTTGGCTTTCCAATATTTGCTTTCCTTCTTGTTCACTTGAAATCAATTGGTCTTGTTGATACTGATAGTTATGATCTTGATTCTCGATTTCTCAAATCACTGAGGCATGAACAACTTTGACTTGAACTTCTCTCAATGATTTCTTCTTGGCTTGATCATAGTTAACATGTTCAATTGTATCAATTACCTTGTCTTCATTTAGTGTTGATTTCTTGTGACTTCTTGTTCTTGATTGTCTTCTGGTTAAGTATCTTTTCCTTTAATTGAGTTACATTAGTTATAGTGTTACAAGTTTACACACTCTGCCTTTCATTGGGGCATACTGATACTGAAATTGTTGCCCCTGTTTCTGCTGAATTCCCCCTAGACTGTATGGCTCATCTCCAAACTGCTGCTTTTGGAGCGGGTAGGATGGATATTGGGATTGCTCCATACCACTCTGATTGTAGTCCCAGCTGAAATTTGGCCGGTTTCTGTTATACTCACATTGATGAGTGTAATGTACACCTGCACACAGCTCACATACAATTACGTAGTCCTGCTCCCAATAATCCATCAAATGAAAAAAAAAAGTTCAAGTCAGTAATCTATAACGACCACCGATGACAAGCACTTAAACTACAAAAAACACCGAAGTCCCCGGCAGCGGCGCCAAAAACTTGTTGACTCGTAAACACGCAAGTATACGCGATCACAAATAGCAAGTGATAAATAGAGTTCGTTCCGCAGAGACAAGGTGTAATGCCAATTTAGTACCTATGCAACAGTGTATGGTTACTTCTTAATGCTTGAACAAATATCAAATTGGGTTTTCTGATTAAACTATTTAATTTAGCTAAGCGAGAATAAATTAACAACTAAGAGTTCTTATATATGAGAAAACATGGGATTCCAATTTCATCGAAAACTTCACTAAAGGTTGACACATTAAATTGACCCGGGTGATAAACATGATAATTAATCAGATAACACTACAATAATATGAGCTACCTTTCAGTATACTCGTATCAAACTACTTAATATCCACAAAAGATGGAAATCAAGAAGACACCACATTACAATCAAATTATATATGTCTATACAATCTGGAAAAGCAATGGGTTAAGCACAAGTTATCTTTTATAATTACATGGGGCAACATGAGATGGTTAAAATCACGCTACTAATCAAGAATAAACAATTAATTCATGAACCCATGCTAATATGGCATATTCTCAATCCTAGAATCCACTTTTGCAATCATCAAGGATTAATAATTTAGATGCTAGCTACACATCTATCAATTAAATCAAACCATATTAGATTATCGCAATTAAAACACCCAATATCGATCATGTGTCAAACACAATAATTATGTAATCAAATCCATTGGAACCCCATGATAATGATTTAGTTCATAATTAAACTAATCACCATCATGGGTTCTAAAGAAAGCATGATTCTAAAATAAAACATATAATAATAGAGAGAAAAATAATTAATAGTAGCAGAGAAATGAGATAAAAAATTAATCCCAAAATGTAGAAGAGAAAATACATAAGAAGGCCTCCTTGCTTGTCACGAGCTTGAAGAACCCTAAAAATTATTACTCGAAATAATAAAAATTGTTGATGATAGTTATCCTCATGCTCTCCTCTGTTTATAGAACCTAAGATATTACATATTAAGTTTAGCTGTTGCCCTCATAAAAATGGGCCCATAAACAATTGACCCGAAAATAAATAAAATGTTCAGGAAATAAGTCTAAGGCAACAGCTATGAAATTTATTCCAGTAGGCTAGCCGCGCTCCTGCGCCACAGAACCGCGCTCCAGCGCTACACCAACAGCACAGCACTCGCGCTAGAGCGCTAGAAATCACGCAAGAGCGCTTCCTGCTGCGCCCCAGCGCCTGGTGCTGCACCCCAGCGCCTCCAGCTGTAGAGCTTCCTCTCCTCTTCGCGTGGGCTTTTGAATCGCCCAATTCCGATGTCTGGAACTCCAGTTATGGCCAAAATAGTGAAGTATGCGCATTGTGCTCAAATTCCCGAGTTCTCATGCCCTGGACTTCCTGTAATTTCTACTTTAAACTCACAGATTACCACAATTTCTTCACCAACAACACCAATGCCACCCTACTATGCAACCTACACAAATTAGATGAAAACACATCAAACCAACGCGAAACTTGAGAACTTGCAATCGTTTTAAGTCCAAACGGAAGGTAAATAGTGGATATAAAATCCACTTATCATACGGTGCTGTCAAGTGTCTCGAAATCCCTGCATTTTCGTAATATGACTGAAATTCATTCGAGGTAAATTCCCCACCTCGATCCGTTCTTAACACCTTGACAGTTGTTTTTGCTTCATTTTCAGCCACCATTTTGAACTTCTTAAAAGCTGCTAGTGCCTCACTTTTGTGTTTCAACATAAATACCCACATATTCCTGCTATAGTCATCAACAAACAGTATGAAATACTTGTTACCAGCTGGGGTAGGTGGAGATATTGGTCCGCATATATCACTGTGAATTAACTCCAGTTTTTCTTTGGCCATAAAATTCGCCTGTGAGGGAAACGGTGACCTGGCTTGCTTCGATAATAAACAACCACTACAGACTTCTTTTGGTCGAGTAAATTCTGGAATTCTTCGTGCCATACCACTTGCTGACATAAGTTTCATAGCATCAAAGTTTACATGTCCAAGACGGGCATGCCATAACCAAGACTCCTCTTCAGACTTAAATAATAAACATGTAGATGTTGCTTCCTCGATAACAATCCTATACAATCTATTAGACGACCTTTTCACTTTCACCAATAGTTTATCACTTTTATAAAAAATCCTTAAGTATTCACCAAGTAACACAACTCTATTACCTGATTCAGACAACTGGCCTAAACTAATAATATTATTGTGCAACGAGGGAATATAATGTACCTCAGACAACAGTCGTTCTTGGCCATTCTTGCATTTGAAAGCAACAGTGCCTTTTCCTTCGATTTTTACCATGGAACCATCTCCAAATTTAACTTGCCCAGTGACATTTTCATCCAAGTCTCTAAATTTCGATTTTCTTCCCGTCATATGATTGCTAGTCCCATTGTCAAGATACCAGAGATTTGAATTCACCCCAGTGTCTTCACTTGATCTCAGTTTGGGACATACACCTTCCTCATTGACAAGCATCACTTCTGGGACTTTCTCCCCACACTCTGTGAATAATAACGTAGGCTCTTCATCATGAGACAGAGATAAATTTACCTCTTGAGACTAATCCTTTGTACTGTCCTTCTCTTTTATACGTTTGTCTCTTCGCGGTTTACGACATTCACTTGCATAGTGCCCATACATGCTGCATTTAAAACACTTTACTTGACTTCTGTCTCTACTCGGTATGTTGCCTCTGTTTGAATCCTTATATCGATTCTGGTAGCCTCTTCTAGTACCACCTCTGTGAAAAGTGCCTCCTCTGTTGAAACCTCTGCCTCTACCACAGAACGAAGTACTGCCTCTTCCTCTTTGTCCAGAAAAATTAGTCCCAAAACTTTTGTTTGTTCTTTTCGACCAATCACTACGCCATAGATGGGCGTCCGCAATGCTTTTTTATTGTAACGCTCACTTTCTGTTACATTAGAGGTACCTTTTTTGACCTACTGCAACATTATTGAGATTGTGTTACATTACATGTTAAGGTACTGTTGCAGTAGAACATGTACTGTTGCAATAGCTTCGTTGTATTACATTAGACATTAAGCGTTGCATTTGCTATTTTTTTAACATTTATAAATATAAAAATGAAGAAACATGTGGGTCCCATATAAGTGTTGCGTTTTCAAGAATTAGTGTTACATTTGCTGTAATCAGTGTTACATTTGAATGCTACAAGTGCCACATGCGAAAAAAATTGCCACGTGTCACGTGGACCCCACGGCCACGTGTCACAGGACCCACAAACTGCCATGTGTCATGTGGACCCCACTGCCACATGTCACATGGACCCCACTGCCAAGTGTCACATGGCCCACAATCTGACACGTGTCACGGGTCCACACTGCCACGTGTCATTTGTGGGTCCATATTGCCACGTGTCACATAGTGGGGTCCACTGACAAGTGTCATTGTGGGCCCATTGCCACGTGTCATTGTGGGACCCACTGCCACGTGTTGGTGTGGAACACACTGCCACGTGTCGTGTGTGGGGTCCACTGCCACGTGTCAATGTGGACCCCACTGCCACGTGTCGATGTGGGGTCCACTGCCACGTGTACTGGAGCCCACAATCAGCTGCCACGTGTCAAGTAGAGACCTTGCCACGTGTCCCAAGCAATTTGTATGTAAATACATGTTACTAAAAAAAATGTTGTAGCCTGGGTTCGAACCTCCGACCACCCCCCTGTTTGTTCAACAACTTTACCACTGCACCAGCCTTACGAGTCTGTCTATTCTCTGAATGGTTAATATATAAACTATGTAGTTAGATTTTTTTTCTTCCATTATTACTATTACATAAATAGAATTAAAATAATTTTCATTTTTTATGTATGTAGATTATATTATATTATTCATTGAGGGAAATAAATTATTCAAGTGCGGGGAAGTGCTCTTAATATTGAAAATATTTATATAATTTAAAATCGAATCCTTATTTTATATTATATAATTTATATAATTTTTATTAATATTTATATAATTTAAAATCGAATCCTTATTTATATTTATATAATTTAAAATATTTATATTTATATAATTTATATATGGATCTTGATTTCCGTATGGTTGGGTGGTCGAGAAATATTTTTTAAAAAATCGAATCCTTAAATCCTGACGAAACCCTGTTTAGGGGTTCCGGTCAAAGTGATAGTTGACCGTTGAATTACCCGATCCAATTTTTTTTTTTCTAAAATTTTGGGAATAACGTTAAATATGATGGATCTTGATTCCCGTATGGTTGGGTGATCGAGAAATATTTTTTAAAAAATCGAATCCTTAAACCCTGACGAAACCCTGTTTAGGGGTTCCGGTCAAAGTGATAGTTGACCGTTGAATTACCCGATCCAAAATTATTTTTTTTCCTAAAATTTTGGGAATAACATTAAATATGATGGATCTTGATTCCCGTATGGTTGGGTGGTCGAGAAATATTTTTTAAAAAATCGAATCCTTAAACCCTGACGAAACCCTGTTTAGGGGTTCCGGTCAAAGTGATAGTTGACCGTTGAATTACCCGATCCAATTTTTTTTTTAAAATTTTGGGAATAACATTAAATATGATGGATCTTGATTCCCATATGGTTGGGTGGTCGAGAAATAGTTTTTAAAAAATCGAATCCTTAAACCCTGACGAAACCCTATTTAGGGGTTCCGGTCAAAGTACTAGTTGACCGTTGAATTACCCGATCAATTAAATTTTTTTTTTTTCTAAAATTTTGGGAATAACATTAAATATGATGGATCTTGATTCCCGTGTGGTTGGGTGGTCGAGAAATATATTTTAAAAAATCGAATCCTTAAACCTTGACGAAACCCTGTTTAGGGGTTCCGGTCAACGTACTAGTTGACCGTTGAATTACCCGATCAAATAATTTATTTTTTCTAAAATTTTGGGAATATCAGTAAATTAGATATATCTTGACATCCATACGGTTGGATCGTCGAGAAAAGTTTTTTAAAAAATATTTTGTTAATCGGGCTAAGTCATATAGAAAGGAATTGTATTTTTACTTGATTTCAAACACAAAATCATAAAAGATAACTTTGATTTAAGACACAAAATCGTAGATGATAAATTTTTTATTACAGTATACATATTCTATTTTATAGTACAAATTTTTATTTTTATTATTTATAAATATTAATTTTCACTTAAAAAACCTTTAATAAATAAATTAAAAAAATACACAACTTACGAAGTCGAAATATGAGGCGGCATTCTTCCCCCTAAAATGAAATTTTTCACTCTACTTTTCCCCCTCAAACAAATACATACAATCAAATTAAAGTAAACCAGATCTATTTCTCTACTCTCTCTCGACCAATTGATGACCAAAACAATCTGCCCCTCTCTCTCGACTCTCGACTTCCTCTGCCCCTCAACGAAATTTTTTACTCTCTCAACTATCTCTCGCTCTCTCTTATCTACTCTCTTCTTACAGGTGGTTAATTGGGGTTCCGATTAATTGGGGTTTTTCGTTCGGATTTTATTTAGGGCTTGGATTGGGGCTTTCAAATTAAATGTAAAATTGGGGTTTTACATCTACTTCTCCTTCGTGCTCTTCATCTCCTTTTAGATTTGATTTGTTTGAGGAAAGTTATTTGTGGGTTTCGTTTTTAATTGCAGATTATGGATGAAGGGCTAAAGTTGAATGTGAAGGGCTGTTTGGTCATAAAGAAATATGTGCTTTTCTAAAAACAAAACAAGGATTTGCAGGTATGTAAGCTTTTCAGTTGTGTGTACATATACGACATGACTTCTACCCTTCTCGTAGGGTGTATATTTCATTTTGTTTCTCTGAAACTCTTAGTTACTATATTTCTTTATAGATTTCTCTACTTCCTGGATGCACTTTAGGAAACCTCTTAGAGTAAATACCTTCAGAGGACATGTCAACTGTGGTAAGCATCTTAATCTATTCTGCCATGAAAGTCAATTTGCATAGTGGAACTCTTTCGTAATTTTCTACACATTGTTAAGATCAATAATGAAATTGTTGAGCAGTTCCTTTATGCCGCTATTAAGACAATCGGCATGGATGTGTATATGTCTTCTGTTACTATTTGCTAATTGTCTTCTGTTCTGATAACGCTGGCCGTTGGTTGTTTTCTGTAGGCTATTGATGCCGATGGCATGGATATGGAAATTGATTTATCTAATCTTGGAACTGTCAACACTGTGTTTGATGCATTATTCAGGTAGATTTCTACCTTAAATTTGTGGGGTCATTTATTACATATATGTTTGCCAATAATTTTATTTGCTATTAGCAAGCTGGGCGTTCCTATCAAGACTAATATCTCTGCTAATGTCCTTGAAGAAGCAATGAATGGAACCGTGACAATCAGGCCCCTTCCAGTCGGATCATCAGTTAGCGGAAAGGTGAATATTTTTTTATAGTTTTATAGATTCATGATTTTCAAATGTATTTATTATCTCTAAGCTCTTCCAACAGGTAGAAAAGCAATGTGCACACTTTTTTGGCGTTACTATAAGTGAGGAAGAAGCTGAGGCATGGTTAGTCATTAGAGTTACTTCAGCTGCACAAAGCAAGTTCAAGGTATTTTCTTTTTTTGCTAAATAAGTTCAAGGTATTTTCAATGCTTAATAAAGTTATTTGACAATGCTACATCTCCTTACCATTTCTTTTTGAAAAAAAGAGCCCTAGATTTTACCCAGCGGCATATTAATGCATGCATGTGCATGTTGTTTTGCAGTTGCTATACTTCGAACACGATCCCAATGGAGGCTATGGTTTGGCTTTACAAGTACTATTTATTTTAGTTGCATCTTTTGTTATTTGTGCTAATTCAGTGTTCACTCAGTTTTACAATATCTTTGATCTTGTTATTAATTACCATGAAAGGTGTGATTTATTGCTGTGTATTTTATTATTTTGATTATGATACAATGATACTGAAATCCCAAATTAGCAAAAATTCTACCAGGCCAGCTCGTAAAAAATATTGGATGTAAAATACATGTACTTTTTTCAGTCATCATGCCACAATTTTAACTTGGTATCGCCATAGTGTATCATTTTTGTATTACATGTTGAGTATATATAGATGACCGGATTATTACTATAAATATGTTATGTTCAACTTGTTGATTTATGGATGATTGATCAGGGTATTCGTCAAGTAGTCATCTAGTTTACTGGCCTGTTAACTGGACTCCACTGGGTGTGATAATATTCTTTTATGGTACTCATATGCCAAGTACTAACCTTAGGTCATTATACTATTTTGTCTGTTGGGCTAACTAGAATTTGGAGAAGATTATTTTCAGAGTTTGGAAAAACTTGGAAATCTTTCTAATGTTTTCCCATTTTCAGGAATTTAAAGATTTTTTCATATCAAAAAATTGATGTCTATATTTATTATTAAATGTTGTAGGGATTTTTTACTATATACACACAAGGATTCACTATGTTCTTTTTTATAATATCGATTACTTCAGAAATCATGGTCAGTTGAGAATCTTGACACACAAATTTATCGTAATGTCTATTCATGAAGTTTTGCTTTGTCAATGCAGATGATTCTAAGCAGCAGAATTTGATGATGAATTTCAAATATGTCAGATTTGTAATTCTAAAATGGTACTCTCTTCTAAATCATAACTGATTTGTTTGAGTATATATTTGGTATATGTACATATTGTGATCTATTATCCTTAATTGTAGGAAAGGAAAAAGTTACTCCAATGTTCATGTTGCCAGCAGCTCTTGCATCCAACATGTTTAGTGCCATCCGTGATAGAGTCAGTTTCTAGAGTCTTTTAGCACAAAGAGTTGTGAGGTACTTTGATGAAATTAGAAGTTGTAGGTACTTGTACTTTGTTTTGGTGAAGTGGTGGATTTAGATTATATTTTGGTGAAGTGGTGGATGAAGGAGATCAGTGCATATTCTGATTTTGTACTGACTAGATTGGGGTTTGTTGGGTTGTAATGGGATTACTACATGTACAAATCAGATATTGCAAATTTTTTATTATTTGTGTTGCAATTGCTCTTGTTATAATGAACTGTAACATTAGAATAACAAAGTGATACATTAGCCTTATTTATATTTCTTAAAAGAAAATTGTAGTGTTGCATTAGATAATTACAGTGTTGCATTAGATAATTATGTAGTGTTGCAATAGAGAGTGGGCCCCCCACATGACACGTGGCAAGTGGGCCCCCACATGCCACGTGTCATGTGGCCCCCCACATGCCACGTGGACACCTGCCACGTATCACCTCATGACACGTCACCACCATGACACTTGTCACGTGGGCCCCACATGCCACGTGTCCTCTTTTCTTTTCTTTTTTTTGGCTAAGCTATGGTAACACCTTTCTAGTGTTGCATTTGTTTGATTTAGTGTTACTGTATGGCCCTAAGGTAATACTTTTCTTTGTGTTACTATTGAGAACAAAAGCGTTACATTAGAGAGCAGAGGCAACATTAGCGGATGAAATGGTAAAAAAGTGTTACCTTAGGCTATTGTAATAAAAAACGTGTCTAATGCAACAGTAGAAGTGCGTTGCGTCTGGGCATCTATGGCGTAGTGAATCCTCCTGCGTTAGCAATAACTGGCCACCAGAACTTTCAGACTTTCCAATCATCCTTTCTTCATCAGCTTTAAGGCGACCTACTACCTCTTCAACAGTCATCACTTTAAGATCTCCAAACTGCTCTATGTTCGAGGCTATCTGAAGGAACTTCTCCGGAACCGCTCGTAGTAATTTCCTCACAACACTCGATTCTTCCATTGTTTCTCCAAGAACACGGATATTTGTCACAAGTCCACTCAACTTCATACTAAAATCATCAATTTTATCTTTTTCCTTCATTACAAGAGACTCAAACTGTCCCTTTAACGTTTGCACTTTTGCTTCTTTTACTCGTTCCACACCCATACACATCGTTTTAATGGCTTCCCATGCCTCCTTCGCGGTTTCTTTATCAGCTATGGCCAACAATACTTCTTCTGAGACTCCTTGATAAATTGCTACAAGGGCTACCTGAACCGTTTTGTCTTCAACGATTTCTTTTGGATCCTTCTGCTCAATAGCATTCCAAACTCCTTGCGCTTTCAAAAAAACTTTCATCTTTATTGACCATGCCGTGTAATTGTTCTTGGTTAGCATCGGGTAGTTCAAACCTACAGTGCCTTGGACATCTCCATTGTCTCCTTCGTGTGTTTGGGTTTGGGTTGATATTTAGGCATACAACAGTCTAAACTCTTGAAAGCTCTGATACCAAATATACGAGTAAAGCTACAGATATTCTAAGTGTTTTAGAGAGGAAAAAACTGCTCTTCTCATTGATTAAAAATATAAAACGATTACAAGCTTAAATAGGGAAAACAACTAATACATACTAAGGAAACAAGAGCAATGATCTTATCATCTTATCACCTTATCATTTTATCTTATTCTTGTCGATCAAGCTAAACGCATTCAGACTCCTATAATCTCTCAATTATGATTGTCCTAATCATGTTGCCATATCAACATTTATTTCCTTAACTATAATATATCAGAATATAATGTTTGAATTAAGTAAACATCCCAACATTGACAACAGAAATGAGAGAACAAGGAAACGAAAGATAGGTAAATAATAGGTACATGCAGGCATGTTTATGATGTAATGATATGCTAAACTACCTGAAATTAACTTTTTCCTATTGGGTGTTAGCTTGGTAAACTACTCATTTCAGAAATTGTACTTTCTGATTTTTCAAAAGAAAATTTAAAATCGATGTAGCCGGTGTATATCATGTTGGGCTTGCTTAGCAGGTCTTAACTCCACATTAGTATGATATTGTCTACTTTGGGTCGAGCTCGCACGGAATTATTTTAGGCACATTTCACAACCGATTTATTTTTGGATGCTTATTAACTAGCAATCTACCCCTCCCACAACCAATTTGGTACAACTCCTAAGAAACTCCCCCTTCACACATCGGGCTCGACACTTGTCGAATCTGCCTCTTTTTTGTGTGATCTGGCTCCCCCCCCCCGCCCCCCGAACCATACTGGAAGTTCCTGGCTATTTGACTCCCCTAGGCCCATGTATACCGGAAACCCATCTGCCTCCTCTTGAAGCCCATCCTGGGTAGCCTACCTGCCTCTTCCTGGCCCCATTCTGGAGCCCATTGAGATTATTCTGGACCGTTATAATCATAGCTCTGATACCACTTGTTGGGCTTTCTCACCGAGCCTTAATTTCACATTAGTATGATATTGTCCGCTTTGAGGCGAATCCGCACGGATTTGTTTTTGGGACACATCCAAAAAGGCCTCATATTAATGAAGTTAATCTGCCCCTCCTACAACCGATGTGGGACAACTCCTAACATATCAAAAATGATTCTAGTAAAATTCGAGTGATGTCCCATCGAATTGAAGATTAAATTTTCCTGGCGACTATCTTTAATTAGCCCCCTATCTATACTATATTATAATAAGCAAAAGGGGATATAATTTGTAGTTGGTTACCCCTTTTTTGGTTATCCCCATTTTTGGTTATCCCTCATTTATCACCGTTAGACCAGCAACTCAAATAGATCATGACCGTTAGATAAAACAATACTAAAAGTTGTTATATGCAGAGGTTCAAGGTTCGATTCCCGCCAAAAACATATTAATTTATATTTAATACTAAAAATTATTATATATAAAGATGTAAGGTTCAAATCAATAACATATTTAAATTAATATTTATAATATTATATTATATTATAAATAAATTATAAAAAATTAAAAGTAACCGGTGCTTTGCACGGGCTATAAGCTAGTATATATAATATAAAGCATTCCGGTTGATTTTAAGTTAGCTGCGACGAATTAAAAATCAAACCACCAGCATTGCTCCCATCACTTTCACCGATTTTTGTTGTGGTGCCAGGATCAGAAAATCGTCATTCACTGGATGAATTCAGTGGATGGTACATTGCCAAATTTCGGCTTGTATCATTAAATTTCAGTTAAATTTAAAGACCTACCAATTTAAACAAGTATCCTGGACGGGCTCTACTCCATGCCTCCCTGTAATATTTACCACACTGTTTTCACTCAGGTTGCTCTCGCCTACATACTAAGTTCCAAAAACATCTTGGATATATTTAATATAAGCTCATAGAGGTAAATAAAAGGGAGAAATCAAGTACTGTTTTATTACATCAGAAAAGCAACTGGAGAATACAAACTAGAACATGACTTAGAAGGTTGGAAACCACATGGTCCAACCATTTGCAACCAAATGGGAACACATTACTGACTAAACAAAAAACCACTAAACTGTTAATACTGTGAAGCTTGTTAAACACATCCTTCAAGTTTTCCAAGTTTAAGGAAACTAGGTTTGTTGTTCAGATACGGAGGAGGCATTCCATAGCTGTCGTGGATGGTACATGGTTGAATTCAGGGTTGTGACATGAACTACATCAGGTGTCTCTTCTTGCCGTCTAACTGAAGCTTCATACAATGCATCGCTGGTTTTATCGATGGTCTGGTAAATGTAGTCATAAAGTGGCATGAATAGTGAATAATTTGTCCGGAAGTGAGTATGATGGAGTGAATGATACCTGTTTTTTTTGTATTGAATTAGAACACGGATCAGTAAGTAAGATAAAATTATTCATTTTTTTATGCTAAGGTGTGTGTGCGTGTATGTGTTTACTTACGAAGGAGTATAGAACATAAATTTGAACGGAGGAAATATGGAGAAAAGGCAAGGCGGAATGAATTCAAAGTTGCAATGGCCCATGTAGTTCATGAGATCAATGTATGTGATATATCCAAAGATGGTCACTATCGAAGCTGTTCCACAGAGTATTGTTGTAGTTACTGGTGTTCCAAACAGCATAAAGTAGGCTATGTGCTCTGCAAACGGATGAATAACAGCTGCCATCCACCAATAAACATGCACATATAAGTTCTAGCTCTGTTTTCGTATATCAAAAATATGTTGATCAAGTAAGGAATGTTAAGTTACATGAGATGGGCTGAGTAACGATGGAGGCATGGTGGTGAGAATGGTAGCGGGAGTAGAGGTAGTGGTGGTGCAGTGCTCTGTGAAACCAGTAGTATACAAACTCAACAGGCCCAGCATGGAGCAGAACTGTGATTATAATACCATCACTTCTGTACATGGGCAGCTTTGAGGCTCCAGGAATGATCATTCCGCCAAGATATAATACTAGTCCATTCATTACTATCTGGTCATCCCTGCCCATAACATGCATCAAGATATAGTTAAAATGATTAAAAGTTTACCTGAGATAAAATGAAAGTGAACAAGGAAACAAATTGAAAAATTACGGAAGTTAAAAGAAAATATCTGGAGATTGAACTAATTACCAATACTTTTCTCTCACAATTTGATCCAACTCAATTTCCTTATCAACTATCCTGTTCTTTCCAATGGCAGTTCGGCGTCGAGAAACTAAATTCCAAATATGAGCGTGGAGCACTCTTGACAACAGAAATGGGAGGACAAGGAAGTTGGTAACATCTCTTTCAGCTTTCTCTTTGGTAGTGAATGAGTAGAAGCTATGCGCAACCAGTGGCACCAAAATCCCATACTTCAGGAACAATCAGATTTCGTACTTAAAATTATTAGGAAGTTAGAATGAAGTTGAACAGTTACACACACATGTACATATGAATCAAGATTTTGCAAATACCGACAAGATAAAAAATTCTATTGATAAATTAATTTTACACTCAACTTTCATAAATTAATTTTATGTAAATGCTTAAACGTCCAAAATCTCAAAGGCTTTGGCAAAATTTAAGGAGACAATGTCTATCAAACAATGGTTTGATAGAAATGCTGGTTAAAGATTAAAACATTTATTAAGACTACAAGCGTCCTTCTCTTTCATATAACTGTTTAATATGATCAACTAGCCATAAAATCATAAGCACTTAAGTAAATTAGAAGTGGTTAACTAAGTTATTGATGTACCTTAAAGCTTCCAAGTTTCTTCCATGGCCAGTCAGTGAGCAACCCTGGATTTGAAGCCATTTTTCGGAATTCTCTTTTTGGGGTGAAAAATAAAGCATACCCTCCTCCGGTACCTTTATATATACAAATGTGTGTGAATAATACATGTATGCCTTAATAATTTAGGCTTGTAAAGAAAATTGATACTTATAGTAAAACATTGATGAACACATTCTCAGTCATCACGGGTAGACAGACCAGCTAGTAGGTTTGCTTCAAATACATTAGCCATGAAACCTTAAATACAATAATCAACAATTCTGGAAAAAAACAAACTTGTAATATCTAGTTATAGATCAACTTTCCATTAAGAGATAGGTGAATGCTGTCATCCGGTGGGTATTGGAACAAGTAGAATTATTGTAATTCTTCATTTCAAAGAATCCTATGTGCTTTCCACATGTATTTATAACAATTGAGGCACTTTGATATATATAACTTGTTCCATTTTATTTCGAATTATGTCAATTGGCACTTCTACCACAAGCAAATAGGGTAAACCAGACCATCACCGTATTCAGGTCACTAAGATACACATACTGTCAATAACATAGTCATTGCCAACTGCCACGGTTGGTTGATCAAAGTTGAGTCATTATAAAAAAAAATGATAGGAAATCGATATTAATAATTAAATCGGTGGCATATCCTGTATGCTTCTTATCAAAGTATCCTACTTGCCCTGCATATGTTAATGTATAGCGATTAAGGCACTTTGATAACTTGTTAAATTTTGTTTCGACATATTTGTATAACAGTATGGAAGCTGTTCTTTTCAGTGTAATTGGTATAAACAATTATAAGAAGATCATTAATTTACGCTATCGAAGCTGTTCGATTCAGTACTTCGGTGTAACTATTGGGGTTGCAAACCGCACAAAATAGGCTATTATAACATACTGCAACATGCATGTACATGATTAGTATCTGTGTTTTAGAAAATTGTAACATCTGTTATTACGTGAAACAGTGGTTAATCTTATCAGTTTGTAAGTATTTTTTTATGCATGCACTATGTAACTCGTTTGAAAGAGAGAGAGATAGAGAGAGAGAGAGAGAGAGAGAGAGAGGGAGGAAGGGAGGGAGGGGGAGAGAGAGAGGGAGGGAGGGGGGGGGGAGAGAGAGCTAGAGAGAGAGGGAGAGAGAGAGGAGAGAGAGAGAGGGAGAGAGAGAGAGAGAGAGAGAGAGAGAGGAGAGAGAGAGAGGGAGAGAGAGAGAGAGAGAGAGAGAGAGAGAGAGAGAGACCTTGTAGCTTCCAAGGGGTGTCCATGGCCAGTCAGTCAAGATGCCTGGTTTACTAGCCATTCTTTGGCTTGCTTTCTCTTACTTCTTGCTACTTGTCTAAGCCAAAGTCAAGAAGAACTCATATGAATACATCTATAGAAAGCATTGCATTTATAGATGAAAGAAGAGTGGCAAAATTAACATGTACTGACAGTACAGTACTGTGCATGCAAAATATAGCATAACATTTATCTTTCCACAGAAAAGAAAAATTATGGAGCTTAATGAACGTTACGACTACTATACCGACACGTATCTATCTAACACCTTCGCAACCATCTTTGCCTCTATTAATTATGTACCAGATACTAGCATGTTGTACACATGCACTTAGCTCATCAACTTTTGCAGTTACAATTTGTAAGAAATGTAATAATTTTGAAAAATAAATTAAAAAACAATCACTTATATATTTATTGTCAAAATATAAGATTAAATTAATTAGGTTTAAGGATGAAAAATTATAAATTATTTCATAGATTATATACTGATATGGGTTAAAAGTAAGCCCTAAAGACACATTTAATGTGGCATTAATTAGACCTAGAATGGTCCAAACGTGGGGCCCACCAGATGGGCCCAAACTCCAATTATGATAGTAATTTCGTAATTAATATTTGGGGATAATTAACAGCTGGGAGATACGAGTCAAATAAGGACATTATCTTTATTAAGAGTAGCCTCCAAGCCACACAGTCATACAAGGAAACTGACTCCTACAAGGAAGGAGTCTAGAACCTTCCTCAAGGCTGACTTGCCCACCAAGTCTCCTAACCCAACCCTAATTCTGAGGCTTCTCAGCCTATATAAAGGGTCTGACCCCTCATTCTCAGAACTACGTTTTATTGGCTTGATTCTCTTAATACAGAGATACGTAGGCATTCTGTGAGGACCGATTAAGTCTCGAACGCAGAAGCAGCCATTAAAGCACGAAGCTCACGAACCCTAGCATCAAATACACAAACCCTAGCCGCAATAATTTAAACCTAGTTTTTATTCCACAACATTTGGCGCCGTCTGTGGGAAGAAGACATCAACCATGGTTCAAACACGAAGAACTCCACCAAGCACTACGGAGCCAATCGCTACCGAGGCTCTACCTCTTAGCTCTGCTCCGCCCCGTACTGAACAAGTGCTACCGACATCTGAGCAAGTACCTCCAACATCTGGGATTATCGTTCCATATCAAGTTTCTCAACCCCTAGGGACGACTACCCATGTTGAGAGTACACTACCTCCGATCGTCCACACAATTCCAGGGACTAACCCGGGGATTTCTTCCCTGATTGTAGACCCCAACAACCTTACACGAGGGGTTCAAATCCACACTACGGATATCCCCATAAGCACCAATCCAATGTATGGGATGACCAATTACGGAGCTGGACCGAGTGGCCATGCCTTGTATATTAGAGATCGAGATTATCGCGATTTTTCTGGTCCTTATTCAGATGAATCATCTTCTGGCGATAATTACGAGCGTGATGAAGCCCCGAGGAGGCGACGTGCAAGTAAAGAGCCTATGGGAAGAACTCGAACTATCCATGATGGACTCCCTTCAACAGCTGCTGAAAGGATTAAGGCTTATGAAGCCGAGATCTTAAAGTTAAAGGAAGATATGGCCAGGGAGCAAGCCAGATCAAAACAGACTTTGCCACCTCCCACGTCAGGACCGATTCCCTTCATAGATCTGGAGAGGCCCCTAAGGAGGCAAAGAAGGACTACCGTCCCACCTGAAAGAACTACAAGGGTGGAAACCCCTAAAAGCAACCCCAAGGATCTGCTGCCGCTTGGGGACCCTGATGATCCCACACCTCCGTTTACTGAGGACGTGATGAATGCTCGTATCTCAAAGAAGTTTAAGATGCCAACAATCAAAGCCTATGATGGAATGGGTGATCCTGCCAACCACGTTAGAACGTTCTCGAACGCACTGCTGTTGCAGCCTGCAAGCGACGCTTTGAAGTGTAGGGCTTTCCCTCAAACTTTGTCGGGCATGGCTCAAAGATGGTATAGTCGGCTTCCTGCAAACTCGATTGGTTCCTTTAAGGAATTGAGTGCTGCCTTCATTAGTCAGTTTATCAGCGGAAGAACGCATGAGAAAAGCTCTGCATCTCTTATGTATATAGTACAAGGGAAGAACGAAAGTCTGAGAGACTATCTTAAGAGGTTCACCAAGGAGACTCTGAACATCACTGATCTGGACAATAAAGTTGCAATGGTAGCCTTGGAGCATGGTACCACCGACCTGTACTTTAAGAGATCATTGGCAAAGCATCCCCCGGAGAATATGGCTGATCTCCAACGAAGGGCTTCTAAATACATCAAGGCCGAGGATAGCACGAAGAAGGAAGTCACGTTAGGCAATGGCCAGGGGAACAATGATACAAAAAAGCGTAAGCAAGGGCAGGAGTACGATGCTAAGGACAAGTATCCCCGAACTAGCAAAGACTCTGATTCGCCACCAAAAAAGAACTTGGGACCAAGGTTCTCTGACTATGCAAGGTTGAATGCCCCTAGAAGTCAAATCTTGTTGGAAATTGAAAAGGATAAAGACTTCCGATAGCCGAAGCCACTCAGGGGAGACCCCGCAAAGAGGAATAAGGATCAGTACTGTAGGTTCCACCGAGATGTAGGACATGACACGGATGATTGCAGACAGTTGAAGGACGAGATTGAATTCTTGATCCGTAAAGGAAAGCTGAACAATTTCACAAAGGGTGGAGATCAAGGAACCCAAAGAGGGGATTACAACAAGAGAAACAATGACAGAAGGGATAATGATCGTGACCGTAGCACGCAGCCCCGAGGGCCGGTTATCAACATGATCTGGGGAGGCCCAACAGCGGCCGGTACAACTCGGAACTCTCGAAAGGCATACGCAAGGGAGGTAATGCACATTGTGGGAGAGGCCCCGAAGCGTGCTAAAACTGAGATGGTAATTGGGTTCGATGATTCGGATTTGGAAGGGGTGAAGTTCCCCCATGATGACCCGCTGGTCATAACTCCTGTGATTGGAAATTCAGAAGTAAAACGAGTCTTGATAGACAATGGAGCTTCTGTGGATATTTTGTTTCATGATGCGTTTGTAAAGATGGGATACAACGACTCTCAGTTGACCCCTGCAAACATGCCTATATACGGATTTAATGGAGTGGAGTCCAACGTTGAAGGGACTATTCAGTTGCCCATGACTATTGGGCAGGAGCCTAAGGAGGCGACTCAGATGCTGAATTTCTTGGTGATTAAAGCAGCGTCAACATACAACGCAATCCTTGGAAGGACTGGATTACATGCGTTTAAGGCTGTGGCCTCTTCCTATCATATGAAGATTAAGTTTCCAACACGGAATGGTGTCGGAGAACAAAAGGGTGATCAGAAGATGGCAAGAAGTTGCTATGTAGCCGCCTTGAGGGCCGATGGAGTCGGGGGGCAGGTCCTTCCAATTGAAGACATGGATGTCCGTGATGATGAAGAACATAGAGGGAAGCCAGCAGAGGATTTGATTCCCATACCCCTAGAGCCGAATGATCCTGAAAAAGTTACTTATGTTGGAGCATCTCTGAAAGAACCCTTGAAGGGCAAGTTGATAGAATTCTTACAAAAGAATAGCGACGTGTTCGCTTGGACAGCAGCTGATATGCCAGGGATTGACCCCCAACTCATAACTCATAAGTTGAATGTTGACCCCAAGAGGAAGACAATAAAGCAGAAGAAGAGAAACTTTGCTCCGGAGAGGCAAGAGGCCATTAAGCAAGAAGTGGATAAGCTCTTGGAAGCTGGTTTCATTGAAGAAATTCACTTTCCCGAATGGTTAGCAAACCCTGTGATGGTCAAGAAAGCAAATGGGAAGTGGAGGATGTGTATAGACTTCACTGACCTGAATGATGCATGTCCAAAAGATTGTTTTCCCCTTCCAAGGATTGACATGTTGATAGATGCCACAGCTGGGCATGAGATGTTAAGCTTCATGGATGGATTCAGCGGCTATAATCAGATTAAGATGCACAAAGATGACATCCCTAAGGTATCTTTCATAACTGACTTTGGTGTCTTCTGTTATCTTGTTATGGCGTTTGGTCTAAAGAATGCAGGAGCTACTTACCAACGCTTGGTGAACAAGATATTTGCCCATCTAATTGGAAAAACCATGGAGGTGTATGTTGATGACATGTTGGTCAAGAGCCTACTCAAGGCTGATCATATTAAGCACCTCGAAGAGGCATTTGAAGTGCTGAGGCACCATAAGATGATGTTGAATCCCGCTAAGTGTGCCTTTGGCGTTGGATCTGGAAAGTTTTTAGGACTGATGGTTTCAAAGAGAGGCATTGAGGCCAATCCTGACAAGATCAAGGCAATTTTAGACATGGAACCACCACGTTCGATAAGAGATGTGCAGAAGTTGACAGGCCGAGTAGCAGCCCTAGGGAGGTTTATCTCCAAGTCTGGTGATAAGTGTTTACCTTTCTTTCAAACATTAAAGAAGGTAAAGAATTTTGAATGGACACCTGAAAGCCAAGAGGCCTTTGAACAATTGAAGAAATACATGGCTGAAGCCCCGTTGTTGGCCAAGCCTAACCTCGGAGAGACTCTTTACCTATACCTGGCGGTATCTGAGCAAGCATTGAGTGCCGTCCTCATACGGGAAGAGAACAAGGTTCAGAAACCTATCTACTACGTGAGTAAGGTGTTACATGGAGCTGAGTTGAACTATTCCACCATTGAGAAGTTTGCTTTAGCATTGGTAACGGCTTCAAGGAAACTAAGACCCTACTTTCAGTCACACAAGATTGAAGTCCTGACGGACCAGCAATTGAGAAGTATCTTGCATAGCCCGAAGGTCAGTGGAAGGCTAATTAAGTGGGCAATCGAACTTGGAGAATTTGACATTGCATATAAGCCTCGGACAGCCATCAAGGCTCAGGCATTAGCTGACTTCGTGGTTGAATGTACCATTGGCAACCAAGAAGTCGGGGGGCAGGAGATAGTAACCACTCCTGGAGTTGAGAGTAAGGATGAAGAACTTGTACCTGATCAGAAAGAGTATTGGGTGCTCTATTTTGATGGAGCATCAAAAACAAAATCTAGTGGTGCAGGTTTGGTTTTGCAAAGCCCCGATGGGTTCACAGTTGAATACGCTTTGAAGTTGGACTTTCCTACAACCAACAATGAAGCTGAATATGAAGCATTGATAGCTGGATTGGGATTGGCCAGAGTTATGAGGGTCAAGAATCTCAAAGTGTGTGGAGATTCAAGACTGGTAGTCTCGCAAGTGAATGGTGAGTTTGAGGCCAAAGATGAAACTATGGCAAAATACCTCAGAGTCGTGAAAGCTGTTATGACTCAGTTTGAGGAGTGCTACCTGGAGCACATTCCTAGGGAAGAGAACGTTAAGGCCGATGCCCTCTCTAAGTTCGCTTCTTCTGAGATAGAGAATTATGCAGGCAGTGTTTACTTCCAGGTCCTGAAGGCCCCGACCATCAACTCTAAGTTGGTAGCACCTATCGATGTTGGAAGCTGTTGGATAGATCCTATTAAAGCTCACCTAGAAACCGGATGGCTCCCTAACAATGCCTTGGAGGCACGGAAATTGTCAGTGAGAGCATTAAGATATGCCTTGATTGAAGGCATCTTATACAAGAGGTCGTTTGTCATCCCCTACTTGAAGTGCCTAAGGCCCCAAGAGGCAAGAGAAGCATTGGAGGAAGTTCATGAAGGGATTTGTGGGCAGCACTTGGGGGGCAGAGCCCTAGCTCACAAGATTACCCGCCTAGGATTTTATTGGCCGGAGATGTTAGCAGATGCTCAGGATTATGTCAAGAGGTGTGACAGGTGTCAAAAACATGCCCCTGTTGTAAGGCAGCCGCCTGAGAGGTTAACCTCAATCAGCTCTCCTATTCCGTTTGCAATGTGGGGGATGGACATTCTTGGTCCTTTCCCCATGGCTTCAGCACAAAGGAAATTTCTGATTGTCGCCATCGATTACTTCACTAAGTGGATTGAAGCTAAGCCATTAGCAAAGATAACCACCAAACAAGTTTCCCAGTTCTTTTGGGAGAACATAATCTGCAGGTATGGAATTCCCCGAATCCTTGTGACAGATAATGGGACACAATTCAACAATGAAGAGTTCAGGAAATACTGCGAGGAAAATGCTATTGAGCTTCGTTTTACTTCAGTAGCTCACCCGCAAGCTAATGGACAGGCAGAGGTAGCTAATCGGATTATTCTTGATGGACTTAAGAAGAGGGTCGAACGATCGAGAAATACTTGGGTGGATGAATTACTGCCTATACTTTGGGCATATCGTACTACTTGCAAGGTAACAACTGGGGAAACTCCTTTCCTACTGGATTATGGAACCGAGGCAGTTGTACCACTAGAAGTCATGCATGCATCACCTAGAATTGAGGCATTTGAACCAGAAACTAATGAAGAAGGCATGAGGCTCGCCCTAGACTTGATTGATGAAGTCAGGGACGAGGCGAATGCCAGGAATGCGGAGCATCAAAAGAAAGCATCTTTCTACTACAACCACAGGGTTAAGGAGAGGTTCTTTCAGCAAGGTGACTTAGTTCTTAGGAAGATCGAGGCTTCTGTAGTTGGTCAGAAGGGAAAGCTAGCCCCGAACTGGGAAGGGCCGTATCGAGTCAAGAAAACACTAGGACGAGGATCTTACAAACTGGAAACCTTGGACGGGGTTGAGGTACCCCGGACTTGGCATGCATTAAACCTCAAAGTTTACTATGTTTAAGCTCTCCTGAAAAGGACCTAGCTTTTTGCCTATATAATAGAAGTAGAAATAAGGTTCGAATGAAACCATAACAGAGCATGCTGCTCCTAGTAGGAAGTAGAGTATTTATGTAAGGGTTGAGCCCATTTTATCAGTATTCCTTTGACAGCCTAATAAAGCTTGTTTTGATTCTTCTCTGAATTACATCTTTTGCTTTGCTATTTTAAACAAGTCATAAAATCACGAGCCTGGTGCAAGCCAAGGGGCCAAACACCTAGAGAATTCTAAAGCTTAACAAATTACGAGCAAAGGCAAGAAATAAAAAGCTGGAAAGGAAATTAACTATACGAATAAGTTAAATTAAAGAGTTGCATAAATAAAAGCCCGAAGGCTATTAAAGTTAAGTTACACAAATTGATGGTTTAAACAAAAGGCATAACAAGCAAGCTAAGTGGCCTTAGGAGCCTCCTTGACAGGAGAACCACTTTCAGAGCTGGTAGCAGTGGTGGAAGCTTCCTCATCCAAGTTAGCATCTTCCTCTCGAACAGGAGGCTGCTCAGGGTTCGAAGACTTTGCTGCAGTATGCTTCCTGACCAAGGAATCATCCTCACCAAATAGCTCCTCACTAGAGCCAGCCTCAGCTACAGTAGTCATGGTCCTAGGAGGATGAGGGCTAGGAAAGGCAGAAGACTGAAATAGGCCAGGATGGCTCCTAAGAACAGCCTCAAGTGCCTTGTTCCATCCCTCTGTGAACTGGCTGGGGTGAAGCATCTCATCGTGCTGATCCATGAGACTCTTGTACTCATCTGAGTCAAGATAGTCATCAATCAGCTTCTCTTTATCATCCTTCAAAGCCACCACCTCTGCATAGGCACTCACCAGCTCCTCATCTTTTTTCTTCAGCTGTTCCTCAAGCTGGTGGATATGTAAGCTTCTCTTCTGGGACTCAGTCTCAAATCCCTTGGCCTTCTCCTTCCAAGCTTTAGATTGATAAATCAGGCTTTGGAAATGAACATTGGCCTACATATAGAAAGCAGAGTTTTAATAATGAAAACAGTGGAGTGTTTGAAATAAGAAACTAGTAGGATGGAAGGCTTACCACAGCAAGAGCCTGAGAGCCAAGTGCTTCAGACTCACCAATGCCTCCATTAAGAACTAAGTCCTTGTAGTCAGGAGGGGTGATTGAGTTCAACGACCAATCCACAGCATGCTTTGTTGAGCCCACCACAGAATCACGCTTCCTGAATCCCCAAGATGGTCTAAACACAGCAGATTGAACATTGACTTGAGAGCTACCCTCCAAGTCAGCTATGTCACCAAACTTAAGGTTCCCTTTCTGAACCTTGTGTGGGCGTAAGAATGAGGGTTCTGCCCCTTTCTCTCGAGGATCTGCATTCCTCTTGGCCCGGGCCATCCTGGAAGTCTCATCATCAGGATCAGGAGAAGCCTCCACAAGCATCTTGGCCACTGCATTAACAAGAATAGATACAACTAAATAAGTCAAGTATGAAAATATAAAAACAAAGAAAGGAAAGAAAGTTACCATGTTCAGAAACTGATGAGAGGCCTACTGCCCTCAGAGATTCTTCATTTATGAGACTCTGGCAGGTTATAGACAAACCATCACCTTTGGTCAGGGTGTCAAAGGTGGCTTGATCTTCTGTACTAAGGGTGATCCCCTTAGCTTTTCCATCCGTAACTTTGGAAAAAGTTTTTCTAAAAAGGGTGCCCCAGTCACCACCCTCCCACTCAAGATATGCAAACTCTTTTTTCCAACCAGGGTTGTTATCTGGCACTGATTTACCGTTGAAAATAGGGGGGACTTTGGGGCGAAGTTTGATATATACCCAACCAGTATGCAAAATTGGGCTGTTATATATTTGAAAGATTTTGCGAAAAAGAGGCACAGACAAAGACAGATTTTGCCTCAGGCATAAAACCATAAAACAAAGAATTATTCTCCATGCATTTGGAGGTAGTTGGCAAGGGCTGCATTGGATATCAGCTAAAAGACGTGGGATAAACTCATGAAAAGGAAAACGGAGCCCTGCTACTAGGCACTCCCTATAGATACACAAGGCATTGGGCCTCCAATGACAAGGCCTGTCACCTGGCCCAGCTGGAACGAGTTTATAGGGTTTTTTAATCTTAAACAACTTATTATACCTAGCTATTTCCTCAACATCATGATACGTATTACAACAATCATATGCATCTAACTCGGTTAGGCTAGGGTAGTCATCTGCTCGCTCATTTAGCATATCTAATAAAGATGTGTAAGGAGAGCGAATGGTGATAGTACCTTTAGAAGAAGCAGAGTTCATTTTCATGAGTCGAGCTTGAGCTTTGTCCGCCATTAGAGAGAGCTTAAAAACCTTGACTGAAAGTGGAGAAGACAACCGGAGAAGAAGGCCGGAAGTAGCCAAGAAAACTTCAACAGAAAATTTGGAAGGAACTCTGAGCTAAAACTTGAGAAGTATGAAGTGAGAAGTGAGAGTGTGAGAAATGAACTCTCCACTCTCACTCTTTTATAGAAATTCTTAGCCGGTTAAAATGCTTACAAACGGTCAAAAAACCTACTGTAACAGGTCAAGATGATAAAAGTGACCTATAAAAGGCCCATGGAATCGGCCCAATTAAAATAGGCCCAATTCTGGAACATTCTTATAAAAATATCCCAAAGTACCAAAGATATTTTGAGAAAATATCAAAGATATTTTGAGAAAATATCAAAGATATTTTTGAAGAATTAGGGTTTGTAGATCCATCGAAGGATCTAGAATTTGGGCTAAAAAGGCCCGGACAGGCCAATTACAGCCATTGGGCCGAGCCCAACAAAAAATATATACATTTTATGAATTTTTGAAATAATACTAAGCCCAGAAGGCCCAATAGGAAATGAGCCCAAGGCAAAGTAGCCCTTAATTCGATCAGAATCCTGGTCGAAATGACCAAGAATCCTGGTCGAAAACTCGTTCGACTAGAAGATTTTTGGATGCTTAATTCGACCAGAATCCTGGTCGAAATGACCAAGAATCCTGGTCGAAAACTCGTTCGACTAGAAGATTTTTGGATGCTTAATTCGACCAGAATCCTGGTCGAAATGACCAAGAATCCTGGTCGAAAACTCGTTCGACTAGAAGATTTTTGGATGCTTAATTCGACCAGAATCCTGGTCGAAATGACCAAGAATCCTGGTCGAAAACTCGTTCGACGAGAAGAAAAATGGACCCTTAATTCGACCAGAATCCTGGTCGAATCGACTAGAATTCCTGGTCGAAAAGTCCTTCGACGAGAAGAAAAATGGACCCTTAATTCGACCAGAATCCTGGTCGAATCGACTAGAATTCCTGGTCGAAAAGTCCTTCGACGAGAAGAAAAACGGATCCTTAATTCGACCAGAATCCTGGTCGAATCGACTAGGATTCCTGGTCGAAAAACCTGTCGACCAGAAGAAAATTGAAGCCTTAATTCGACCAGAATTCTGATCGAATTCCTGGTCGAATTTCTGGTCGAAAAATGACAGTCCTGGTCGAAATTTTGTTGTAAAAATTGATTTTTTGATAGCGAATCTTCATGGACATAGAATTTTGATGAAAATACCTGTGGGTACTATAAAACCCTAGAAATTAGAGTAAGTGCTGAAAATACAAGGGATTCTGTGAATAATTCCTTGAGAAAGATATATAAAATTCTGTAACTAAGGTTATGGAATATAATCGCTTAGCCTCGAACAAGGCCAATCGTTGTAAATGTGTAGGTCGCTCCACACTTTACAAAGGACGATATATGTGAAACACTAGTGTACATATGTAAACCCTGACCCAAGCCTCGGAATGGCCGTTAAAACTTCAAGGAAAGCCTGATCAGTTTTCCTAGAAGTTGGGGGGCAAATGATATGGGTTAAAAGTAAGCCCTAAAGACACATTTAATGTGGCATTAATTAGACCTAGAATGGTCCAAACGTGGGGCCCACCAGATGGGCCCAAACTCCAATTATGATAGTAATTTCGTAATTAATATTTGGGGATAATTAACAGCTGGGAGATACGAGTCAAATAAGGACATTATCTTTATTAAGAGTAGCCTCCAAGCCACACAGTCATACAAGGAAACTGACTCCTACAAGGAAGGAGTCTAGAACCTTCCTCAAGGCTGACTTGCCCACCAAGTCTCCTAACCCAACCCTAATTCTGAGGCTTCTCAGCCTATATAAAGGGTCTGACCCCTCATTCTCAGAACTACGTTTTATTGGCTTGATTCTCTTAATACAGAGATACGTAGGCATTCTGTGAGGACCGATTAAGTCTCGAACGCAGAAGCAGCCATTAAAGCACGAAGCTCACGAACCCTAGCATCAAATACACAAACCCTAGCCGCAATAATTTAAACCTAGTTTTTATTCCACAACATATACTTATTATATATTACACCCTCACCAAATTTACAAAATCATATTCCAATTTTTAATTTTATAAAAATTTATGTTTATTAGTTAATGGTCAATAAATAATAGTAAATTACAATCTATAAATTCTATGATATTAAATTAGTGACATGTCTAAATAAGAATTTATATATAATTTTTCTAATAGTTTTACACTACATTTTTTTATTTATCTATTAAAATTAATATTTCATTTTAACAAAAATATTATGAAAAATTCTAATTTGAATTTTTATATAAAATTAAGTAATGCAAAGTTTAATTTCTTAAACTACATAAATAAAATTGTATTTAGGATATATAAAAATGTAAATGTTTACTTATATTTAGAGTAAATTGTATTTACTCTAATCTAAATATAATGTTTACTTGTGTAATGGTGTTACCCAAAATTAGCAACACTCAACTTAATTATCAGCCCCATGCTTTAATTGCCAGAAATAATAGTGAATCCTATGTCGACCAATCCATTTATGTACTCTATATATAACCCTTGATAATTACATTTATCCACTTTTTTAAGAATTCGTCAATAGTAAGTGCTAGGTTATCTAATTGTATTTAGTTCTAGGGTTGGGGAGCTTCATGGTTATTTCTACGTTCGAGATTAATCATTTCTCATAAAATGTCTATGTATCTCGAAATCGAGAATTAACTAAAAACGTATTTCTGAGAATGAAGGATCTGACTTCTATATAAGCGTAGGGAGTCTTAGATTTAGAGGAGGGTTTGTAGACTTGATGGACAAGCCACCTCCTTGAGAAAGGTTCTAGACTCCTTCCTTGTAGGAGTCTGTTTCCATATTGAATTTGGTGCCTTGGAGACTACTTTTTGAAGAAGTAATATATCCTTATTTGACTCTCATTTCCAAGCTCTTAATTATAACACTACAAGAAAGCAAGGCTAAATTCAACCGAATTAATTCGACCGCGGCTAAATTCAATCGATATCGGCCGAATTTAGTGTTCGCGGCTAAATTCAACCGATTACGGTCGAATTTAGCTCCGATCGAATTTATTCGGTCGAATTTAGAGTGCTAAATTCAACCATATTCAATCGAATTTGAGTTTTGATAGAAATCGGTCGAATTAAGTAGTCGGAGGAAAAAAAAGAGGGAAATTTCCCGCCAATTTCTCCACCCACACGGCTAAATCCAACCGAATTTGGTCGAATTTAGTAGTTTAACCGAATTCGATCGAATTTAGTAGGCGGCAAAAAAATAAGGGAAATGTCCCGCCAATTTCTTTGCCCCCACATGGCTACATTCAACAAATTTCGGTCGAATTTTGTGTTTGTAAATTTAATTTTGTTAATCCTTTTTAAAGATTTAGATTTTCTTTTAGAATGAGCTAGAAAGTTATTTTGCAAAGTAAGATTTAAATTCAGAAATATTTTTGAATTTATTATTTAAGTGTTTAAAGTTAAGAAAAGCACTTTTATTTATCACTTTTATTTATTTATTTGTATATTTTACTTAATTTAAAAAATAAAAATTTAGTACTAGTAAATCACTATTATTCTAACTAGTACTATTAATTAGTGTTTTATCACGAATTATTGTTTCTATTTTTTAAAAAATATTTCTCGACGATCCAACCGTACAGATGTCAAGATATATTTAATTTAGTGATATTCCCAAATTTTCAAAAAATAAAAAATTAATTTGGTTCGAGATCTTAGTAGATCACTACTATTCTAACTAGTACTTGTAACTAGTGCTTTGTCACGGATTGTTATTTCAATTTTTTAAAAAATACTTCTCGACGATCCAATATCTAATTTAGTAATATTCCCAAATTTTCAAAAAATAAAAAATTAATTTGGTTCGAGATCTTAGTAGATCACTTCTATTCTAACTAGTACTTGTAACTAGTGCTTTGTCACGAATTGCTGTTTCTATTTTTTTAAAAATACTTCTCGACGATCCAACCGTACGGATGTCAAGATATATCTAATTTAGTGATATTCCCAAATTTTCAAAAAATAAGAAATTAATTTGGTTCGAGATCTTAGTAGATCACTACTATTCTAACTAGTACTAGTAACTAGTGCTTTGTCACAGATTGTTGTTTCTATTTTTTAATAAATACTTCTCGACGATCCAACCATACGGATGTCAAGATATATCTAATTTAGTGATATTCCCAAATTTTCAAAAAATACAAAATTAATTTGGTTCGAGATCTTAATAGATCACTACTATTCTAACTAGTACTAGTAACTAGTGCTTTGTCACGGATTGCTATTTCTATTTTTTAAAAAATACTTCTCGATGATCCAACCGTATGGATGTCAAGATATATCTAGTTTAGTAATATTTCCAAATTTTCAAAAAATAAAAAATTAATTTGGTTCGAGATCTTAGGAGATCACTACTATTCTAACTAGTACTAGTAACTAGTGCTTTGTCACGGATTGTTGTTTCTATTTTTTAAAAAATGCTTCTCGACGATCCAACCGTACGGATGTCAAGATATATCTAATTTAGTAATATTCCCAAATTTTCAAAAAATAAAAAATTAATTTGGTTCGAAATCTTAGTAGATCACTACTATTCTAACTAGTACTAGTAACTAGTGCTTTGTCACGGATTGTTGTTTCTATTTTTTAAAAAATACTTCTCGACGATCCAACAGTACGGATGTCAATATATATCTAATTTAGAGATATTCCCAAATTTTCAAAAAATAAAAAATTAATTTGGTTCGAGATCTTAGTACATCACTACTATTCTAACTAGTACTAGTAACTAGTGCTTTGTCACGGATTGTTGTTTCTATTTTTTAAAAAATACTTCTCGACGATCCAACCGTACAGATGTCAAGATATATCTAATTTAGTGATATTCCCAAAGTTTCAAAAAATAAAAAATTAATTTGGTTGGAGATCTTAGTAGATCACTACTATTCTAACTAGTACTAGTAACTAGTGCTTTGTCACGGATTGTTGTTTCTATTTTTTAAAAAAAAAATCTCGACGATCCAAACGTACGGATGTCAAGATATATCTAATTTAGTGATATTCCCAAATTTTCAAAAATAAAAAATTAATTTAGTTTGGTAATTTAACGGTCAACAAATTTGAAAAATAAATTAAAAATAAAATGAAAATGGAAAATATCCAAAATTAAAATTAAAATTTATGCACACCAAAGTATTCATACTCACTATTTGTGAGATGAATCTTACCCTACTTTCACTAATCTTCTATTTTTTTTAATTTTTTCCCATTTTTAACTAGTTTGTAAAATAAATTAAAAAATTAAATAAAAATTGAAAAAATGCTTATTTTTTAACATAAAATATTTGGTGGTATGACTGCCTGGGTGATTATAATTCTGAATAAAAATATGGTTTTTTTTTATGTTTTATTTAATGTTTTGGCCTTTGTTCCAATTTTTATTAATTTTTTAAAATAATCAATTCAACTGAATTTTAACCAAATATTAAATTCGATCGAATTCGGTCGATTTTAGCCGAGCTCCTAATTTCAACTATATTTGGTCGAATTTAATCGTAAATTCGACAGTATTTGGTCGAATTTAGCCGTGTTATCATTATATTTGAATTTCTTACTCATCGTCTACGTGGCTATCTCTCATTGGTCAATTTAGTATCACATGGATTGATGAGTCAAGCAATCTAAGTCCTAAAAAAAAAACTAATCCTAGCCATACATTTTAAAAACATACTTATATAATATATACACACACATAAAACCCTCCCCCCACCCCATAATCTCTACTGCCCTCCCCCCCTCCTCCACCCTAGGGGTGAGCAAAAAACCGAATTGAAACCGAAACCGAACCGAAACCGGTTAAAACCGAACCGAAAAAACCGAAACCGAAATCGAACCGACGGTTACGGTTTTTGATTTTTAAAAACCGAGACTTTCGGTTCCGGTTCCGGTTATAGGTTCAAATCGAACCGAAAAAACCTGAAACCGAACCGATTAATTATATAAATAAAATAATTATATTTTTCATAGATATTTAAAATTAATCACATTCACATATATATATTTGGAAAGTAAAGAAGCAATGAAATAAAAAATAATTGGGGTCTAAGATTTATTATAGTGTTGGGCCAGAAGAAGACATTATTTTTCATGTTTAGTGTTACTGAATAACAACTTATAGCCTTTGTAATGGTTGGACAGAAGCATTATAGCCGCCGGTAAGTTAATCGAATTCTAGCATTTTTTTTATTGTTTTAAGTTTTGAAAATTGTTGTATGAATACTTTTGAATGATTTAAGTTTTTATGGTAGAACTATTTTTTAAATTAATTTGTTATACTTTTTTATTTTTATTTTATTCGGTTTTAAAACCGAAACCGAACCGATAAAAACCGAACCGGGATTTTAAAACCGAAACCGATGGTTCGGTTGCGGTTCCGGTTTTCGATTTTTAAAACCGAGGACTTCCGGTTTCGGTTCCGGTTTTACCCAAAAACCGAACCGAACCGGGGTTTGCTCTCCCCTACTGCCCCCTGCCTCCATTATTTTATTTATTTTTTCTTTCTATTTTTTTATGTTCTTGAGTTTTCAAGAATCGAACCAACATTTGGAGGCGTTATCGGTGCCCGATTTCAACGCTCTTATAGTTGAATCGAAGCCCTCGTCATCCTCTATCCAAAAACATGATCAGATTTTGGTGGGGTAAAATTTATGAATTTTTCTTATTTTTTTATTAAATTCGAATTTACTTATTAAAATTACGAATTTTTGTAGACCTGTTTGGTTGCTGATTTTGATGTTACCATCGTGTAGAGTGTGTTTTTCTAGTCAATTTCATATATTATATGTTGAATTTCGAGATCAATAACGTCTAGAAATCGAAGTTTGATTTTCATGTTCTTCGTGTTCTTGATGATCGAAGCACTTCCGGAAGTGTTATTGAACTCCAATTTTGATGTTCTAGTTACCCGAATGAATCCCACATTCTTGAACAGCAGATTCTGCTGCTTTTTTTAAAAAAAATTGTTGCATATTAAATTCGACCGAATTTGGTTGAATTTAGTATAGAAAATTCAACTGAATTTGGTCGAATTTAGTGGATTCGGTTGAATTTAGCATTTTAATTTTGACCAAATTTGGTCGAATTTAGCATATTAAATTCGACCAGATTTGGTTGAATTTAGGATTTGAGGCGCCAAATTTAAAAAAATTTGAAATTTTCACCAAAAATTTGAAATTTTCAAAATTTTTAAATTTGGCGCCTGAAGTACTAATTTCAACCAATTTCAGTCGTATTTAGTATACTAAGTTCAACCAGTTTCAGTCGAATTTAGCATACTAATTTCAACCAATTACAGTCGAATTTAGCCTTCTAAATTCGACTGAATACTATTTTCGACTCCCTCAAAATCGACCAAAAGAAATTTGGTTGAATTTAGCTAAATGAGACCGAAATCGGTCGAATTTAGCCGAATTCGACCGAATTTTTTTGGTCGAATTTAACCTTTTCTCTTGTAGTGTAATTACGAAATTAATATTTAATTAGGATTTCAGACCTCATTAATGGGCTTCGTGTTTGGACCAGGCTAAGTCTAATTAATGCATCATTAATTGTGTCTTTAGGGCTTATTTTTAGCCCATATCATTTGTCCCGCAACTTCTGGGAAAAAGTCTCAAGTTTTTGTAGAAGTTATAACTGCCTTTACCGAGTTTTGGGGTTTATTTGCGTTCCATTACCAGGGATTTATTACGTACATTAGTGTTTTACGAGTATTGTCTTGACTGTAAAGTGTGGAGCGACCTTCATATTTACGACGATTTGCATTATTCGAGACTTCAACTTGTCCTTACTTTTAGCAATTTCGACACTTTTATAGAGCTTTTATGCACTAGCATAAATTATCGCCCAATTTGTCAATAAAATATTTCTATAATTTTGTTCATATTTTTTAGTACTTTTCTTAATATTTGAGGAATTTCCAAGTACCCACTGACCCACAGGTATTTATTTTTAGTTTTTATTTATCAAAAATATTAAATTGTGCTTTAAGCATAAAATAATTCTAAAAATTATTTTTCTATTTTTTTGTGGGATTTTTGGAATTTTATTTCCATCTTTTCCCTTTTTTTGGAAAATAATTTAATAATTATTTCCTATTTTTCAGAATTTTCGGCTACCAACAAGTATTTTTTTTATTTTTGATGAATTACCAAAAATAAAATTTGGGGCTGCATGCCTTAGAAATAATTTTACAAATTATTTCTTAATTTTACAGAAATTTTATAGGTGCTTTTACCTATTTTTTTCGTTTTTTCAGAAATTAATCAAATAATTTTTAAATAATGGATTACCTTTTATTGAGAACAAAGGTAATAATAGATTACTTTTTTTATCTCTTAATTTTCGTGATCGTCAGGGCCTTAATTTGTTTGTTGAATTCTTGATTCGAAATTTTGAATTCATTCGTGGTTGTTGGTATCACCAACCCCTCATTCTCATTCTAAGATGTAGAATTTGTGATGAAGTTCTTTAGTTCTTGCCCCCCTTGTTTTACACGGAGGAGGTCTTACTTCATAGTTGATCATTCAGGGAGTTCTCTTACTCCTTAATACTTGACTTCAAGTCTAGTGTGCCTTGGTTGATTTTTAATTTTAGGATTCCAATCTTCTTCTTATGCTCATAGAATCTTACTTAGGCTTGAGTTGGATTGACGGTTATTGATTCAAGTCTTTGAATTCAAACGACAAGCTCGACTGGAGACACACATCCTTATTGATCATCAAGATTTAAATTTTGTGTCGGGATTTGAAATTCAAGACTTTAAGTATGTAATGACAATGGACCTCTTATAGAGGAGACATTCGTTCAATACGTATCTTAACTTCATTTGTAATATGAAATGCAAATTTGTTACTTGAAATATAACTATTTTTAACTTGTTAAGCAACCAATTTCAATCATATTTTTCCAAAAAAAATTGGAAACATAAATATTTTCGATAATTTCCCAATAATCAGATTAACTTACGTTTAAAACTATAAGCAGGTACTTGGTATAATATCAGTAAAATGATAGACGTACCAAAATTTATAATATCGAATAAGATCTAATAAATTTATTTGATTGATAGTAGAAATATATTCAAATATGAAATAATAAATTTTAATAATTTAAATCAAATATAAGTAAAAAAAATTAATTGAATAAATTTCTTAATGTAAAAATTCGTAACTTTACTTTCTTTTCAATTTCCGAATAGTTTTAGGTGGATAATAATTACTAAACCCTCAATAATTAAAATTAATTTCTTGAGTTTTGAATATTATGTAAAATTGTATAGATCTAATTTTTGGATTTTAAAATAGAAAATAGTAAATTGATCGTGTAAGGTCTAAATAATATTTTTTTTATTTATACTCAAATTTTGTTAATTTTTCTTTAAAATAATCAAATCTAAGAGTTTTTTATTTTCTTCATATAAATATTAAAGTTTATCTGATAAAAATCATATTCAATATAAACATATTCTTAATAAATATAAATACTAAGAAATTGTGTTTAATAATATAATTTATATAAATATAAATAGTTAAAAAGCACTCCGCTTAAAAATAATCTATATGACCATGCTAAATCATTTTGTTAGAATTTTTTTTTACATTATTTTGTATCGGTAGCATTTTTCAAATTTTGGTACAAATTTGAAAGTGCGTGAAGGATAGACCTGGCAAATCGGATAATTGGATCGGTTTCGGATTGGATCCATTTCGGATCGGATCAATTTTTGGTTTTGATATATTTGAATACAATTCGGATCGGATCGGATCTAATTCAGTTCGGGTCTAGAATCGGTTTTACAAAATTTTAATCGGTTACGGTTCGGTTTGGGTCTAGTTTCGGATCGGGGTCTATTTCAGATTAAAATCGGATAAATTTCGGATTAAGATCAGATAAAATTCGGTTCGGATATTTTTTGATTGAATTTTGTTGGATCGATTTCAATTACGTTGTATCAATTTTGAATTATCATTGAAACTAAATGAAAGTCATTAGTAAGTTTGTAGAAGTATAACTCAATTGAGTAATATAAAACTTGATTGTTTTTTAAGTATTTAGTATTTAGTATTGAGTAATATAAAACTTGATCATTTAGTCAGAGAGAGAAATAATGTAATCTAAATAATCTTATTTCATCACATAATTTTCGGTTTAGGTGTTTTTAGTTTCCAATTTAGAACATATACAGTACTTTGAGTCATATTCTGTTCGGATAATATTTTTTTCGAATTTGATCGATTTCGGATCATCATCGGATCAAGTATTTCGGATTATTATCAGTTAGATATTTGGTTCGGATAATTTTCGGATCGGATGAGATTGGTTTTCGGACAATACATTACGCCAAATCAGTCAATAGACATCAGTTCTGGGCCGATGTTAAAAATTTTCAAAACCGATGTCTAGCTTTGTGAGGTTAAAAGTCCATGTGTTTCACATCGGTTCTGGGCCGATGTTAAAAACTACTTATTACATTAGTTTCTAACCGATGTGAATAGTTGTCAACAACATCAGTTTTATATCTGAACCGATGTGTCAACCCCTGTACTACATCGGTTTTGGTTAGAACCGATGTTGTAAAGTATATACAACATCGGTTTTGAATAGAAAACCGATGTTGTAAATTGTATACCACATCGTTATTTAACCGATGTAAAATAAATCCATGAAATTGCCAAATTAGACATCAGTTTTTAGGTGATGTGGTATAGGCTCAAATTGATGTCTGTTTTCTGCAGGAACATCAGTTTTTCTTTCAAAAGTGATGTCTGTTCTAGGTTTTTAACATCGTTTTTTCAATAACAATGTGATGTGTTATATTTGCCTAATTATGTGCCCAAAAATGTACCAAACAAATATCAAAAACAACATTGCACTCAAATAGACTTTGTTAGTACCATGTTTTTAGGATGATACTTTGAATTATTTTCGATTTTAATTCTAGAGATTTGATTCTATGTGTCTAACGAATATCTTGAATATAATCTGTCATTTGCCATATTTAAGGGATATCATATCTATCTATTACAGGACATATACTGTATTTATTGCAGGTCATATATTTTGGGATATCTCTCAAAGATATCATGCGATTTGATTGATTTTCAAATCCTTAAAGAGCCGTTGCTAATGATCACTGATTGATTGATTATCTAATCACTATATTGTACTTGATTGATTCTTATTCCAACAGCTATAATCTCAAGGATTCATCTCTAACGGCTACATCTTCTAGTGCTATATATATTCGCTCATCAAGCAAGAAGAAGAGTGGACTCGAAGCTTCTCTGCAATACAACTTCTATACACAGACATTCAAGTTTATACACACTTTGTTTAGAAGTTCCATTCATCGATTTGTAAAAGTTTATTCATTCTACATATACTTGTGCCGGGTTGTGGCAATTAGATAGGGATTACAAGTCATAAGCCAAGGTAGCCAGTGGGCTAGGTAGCAGGTTTGCTAGGTGACAAGTGTGTCAAAGGGAAGGGTTCTTCCAGGTAGCAGGTTTGCTAGGTGACAGCTGTGTCAAAGGGAAGGGTTCTTCCAAGAGGCTTTAAACTTGTAACTGGGAAAGACTGTAAGCTTTATATTATTGTTTTAATAATATAATCTCTGTGCTAGTTGGCATAGGGACTTGGATGTAGGCCATAGATTGGGTAGGGGCCGAACCAAGTGAAAATTCCTGGTGTTCTTGCTTTATTTTCTGTCATTTACTTTCTGCTGCTTATTTTCTCTTTTAGTTAATTGAGACACTCTCACACACAAAAGAGACAGTCTCATTGTAATTTAAGACAGTCTCATTTACTTGGCAGTTAAATATATTGTGTTACTAGATTTACATTTGGTATCAGAACAGGTGCATTTAACCTTTGTTTAAGTGTTTATTTTGTTAGATCCATGGCACAATCAGGTTGGCAAGAACGACGCTCAATCAATGTTCCACCACTCTTACTTGGAACAGAAAATTATAACGACTGGAAGTTTCTGATGAAAATATTTCTCCAGAGGGATACATACGAATGGGATGCTGTTGAAAATGGCATTACTATTCCCATGAAGGATGGCAAACCCAAACCAGTAAAGGATCTCACTATTGATGAAGTCAATTCTCTGAATTATAATGCTCGAGCTATGAATTCCTTACTCAGTGGATTGTGTGCCACTGAACTTCGAAAAGTGTCAGCATGCACTTCGGCCAAACAAGTTTGGGATACTATTGTAGTATGTCATGAAGGCACCTCAAAGGTTCGTGAGGTTAAGCTTGATCTTCTTCTAAGCGACTATGAAAGCTTCAGATTGGAAAAAGATGAAGACATAATAGAAGCACAGGGACGGTTTCTTACTCTTATGAATTCTATTTCTCTCCTGGAAAGGCATATTCCTCAGTCAGAAATTAACAGAAAAATTCTTCGATCACTGCCCAAAAGGTTTGCCCCTAAGGTAACAACTCTGCAGGATTCTCCTTTGATTTAAAAAATGGAGACTCTCACCCTCTTCAGCGAGTTAGAAGAGTTTGAAAACCAGCTTCGAAGGTATGATGAGGAAGAAGAAATGCCCAAGAAAAAGAATCTAGCCCTCAATATTAATGCAGAATCTAGTGAGGATTCAGATGAGGAGATTGCTCATCTAACGAAGAAGTTTCAGAAGTTTCTAGCCAAGAAGAAAGCTGATAGCTGACCTACTCAAAAACCTTATGGATTCAAAAAGGAATTCAGAAACAACACTAACGATGAAGCCTGTTTCGAATGCGGCAAGAAAGGTCATATCAAAAGGAACTGTTTTCAACTTAAGGTGAAATTGAAAGCTTCTGGATCAAAGGATCAAGATAAGGAGAAGAAAAAGAGCAAAGCATTTCTCACATGGAGCGATGACGAATCTGATATAGAAATTGATTCTGATGATGAAGTTGCTCAAATGTGTTTTGCTGGATTTGATGAAAACTTCAATGAAAATGAAGAGGTATTTTCTACTCCTCCAAAATTATTTATTTTTGAAGATTTACTAACTTTGCAGGCACAAAATAGAAAGTTGCGTAGCAAAAATGCATATTTAAAGCAAGCTCTAAATGAAGTGCTAAGTGAAATGGATGATTCGATGAAAGAGGAATCATTTGCTGAAGAAAACAAGTTGTTAAAAGAAGAGATGACCAAGCTTGTTGAAGAGAATACATATCTGAAAAATGAGATCGAAAGAAAAGATGCTTGCTTAGCCACACTAAGGCAGGAAATAGATTCTTCCAAGGAAACTGAATGCAAAAGGGCAGACAGAGAACAAAAATTCTCTGAATTACAGGAAAAGATCGATCGTCTAAAGAAAGATCTGGCTAAATTCGTACATGGTGAAGGCACATTAGACGCAATGTTGGCAGGCCAAAAATCTTCTTTGGGAAAAGAAGGACTGGGTTTCAACACAGCCAAAAAGAGTGTATTTCAAAAGACCAAGAAGAGGACTACTATGAAATACAGTATGCCATATGAGAAATGTACAGATTGCGGAAAAAGGGGACACATTTCGACAGAATCCAAGTTCTGTGGTATCAAGGGCCACACTTCTAAACCATATAATTCGTATATGCATGCTTCTGTTAATGTTGCTCGAATATGGATTAAAAAATCGGAAAAGCACTTATATAAGATTGTGGACACTAACAATGCAGGACCCAAATCAAGGTGGGTACCAAAGACATGAATATATATATATTTGCAGGTTCACTTAAAAGTTCACATCCCAAAGAATAAGTGGACCATAGACAATGGTTACTCTCATCATATGACAGGAGACAAATCAAAGTTTTTCTCTCTACTGGCTATAGAAGGAGGATTAGTTACCCTGGGTGACTCCAATACCGTAAGAATTGTTGGTAAAGGCACCATAGATGCAGGAAGAAGTCCACGTGAAGCAGCCTTCTAGTTTCATACATGAGAAGTATCCACATTACGTCTACAATCTCAAGAAATATGTCTATGGTCTTAGACAGTTCCCTAGGTGTTGGTATGATCGATTTTCGACTCAGTACATTTCTTGTGCATTCAGGTTTCATTCATGGTACACTCGATCCTACTCTCTTTATTTTTCATAAGCATAATGATTTCTTATTAGTTCAAGTATACGTTGATCATGTTATTTGATGATTATCATTCTATTCGAGATCATGTTGCAAAAGATTTTGCATGCTTCGAAGAGAGCTCGGTATGTGCACCCTTTAATGGATCTATCTCCTAGGTTCAAATCAAAGGGTAAAGATAAAGCTCCAGTGGACATTCCAGACGACGATTAATTTTGTTTTTATGCTGATGAAAGGGGGAGAAGTTTAGTATTTTGAATATTTGTGATCTTCGAATATTAGTTCTCGAATCTTGGATGCTGATATTTCATGCTTATTTTATTTCTCAGACTATCTGTTTACATTGTCTCTATAAGTACTTTTGGCAGGGGGAGCAAATAGTTGCTTATAATGTTTGCTTGCGTATCTTTATAGATCATATATGTCTTTGCTTAAAATACAGATTACTGTTTACATTGTCTCTATAAGTACTTTTGGCAGGGGGAGCAAATAGTTGCTTATAATATTTGCTTGCATATCTTTATAGATCATATATGTCTTTGATTAAAATACAGATTATGTGCAATATGCTTAATGCCTCTTCAAGTGTTTTTGACAGGGGGAGCAAGACAAGAAGAGCAACTAATTCAAAGTTGTTCATCAACATAAAAAAGGGGAAGATTGTTAGTACCATGTTTTTAGGATGATACTTTGAATTATTTTCGATTTTAATTCTAGAGATTTGATTCAATGTGTCTAACGAATATCTTGAATATAATCTGTCATTTGCCATATTTAAGGGATATCATATCTATCTATTGCAGGACATATATTGTATTTATTGCAGGTCATATATTTTGGGATATCTCTCAAAGATATCATGCGATTTGATTGATTTTCAAATCCTTAAAGAGCCGTTGCTAATGATCACTGATTGATTGATTATCTAATCACTATATTGTGCTTGATTGATTCTTATTCCAACAGCTATAATCTCAAGGATTTATCTCTAACGGCTACATCTTCTAGTGCTATATATATTCGCTCATCAAGCAAGAAGAAGAGTGGACTCGAAGCTTCTCTGCAATACAACTTCTATACACAGACATTCAAGTTTATACACACTTTGTTTAGAAGTTCCATTCATCGAGTTGTAAAAGTTTATTCATTCTACATATACTTGTGCCGGGTTGTGGCAATTAGATAGGGATTACAAGTCATAAGCCAAGGTAGCCAGTGGGCTAGGTAGCAGGTTTGCTAGGTGACAAGTGTGTCAAAGGGAAGGGTTCTTCCAGGTAGCAGGTTTGCTAGGTGACAGCTGTGTCAAAGGGAAGGGTTCTTCCAAGAGGCTTTAAACTTGTAACCGGGAAAGACTGTAAGCTTTATATTATTGTTTTAATAATATAATCTCTGTGCTAGTTGGCATAGGGACTTGGATGTAGGCCATAGATTGGGTAGGGGCCGAACCAAGTGAAAATTCCTGGTGTTCTTGCTTTATTTTCTGTCATTTACTTTCTGCTGCTTATTTTCTCTGTTAGTTAATTGAGACACTCTCACACACAAAAGAGACAGTCTCATTGTAATTTGAGACAGTCTCATTTACTTGGCAGTTAAATATATTGTGTTACTAGATTTACAGACTTATATACCACCAAAGTTAGCAATACAAAACATTCACAACTACATAAACTACCCCAACTACTAGTATATTCTCAAGTTCACAATAACAAACTCCATCCACATTCACCATATAAACATCCTAGAACTAGTCTAGAAGAGAACAGTATGCTTAATTAAAGCGATCGTTCACAGTACTAGAAATCTTAACAAAATAGAAGCAGCAGACTTTAAGGCTTGAAATTGTGTACGTCTCACTCTCACCCATTCCGCTTTCAAATAGAAGTCTGTATTTATTTTCCAGAATTGCCTTGGATTCAACCAATAGATGATGCAAAATAGAAGAACATGCTTGCAGTAGCACTTGCAAAACAATTGCTGGAGAGGGAGACAAACTGAAGTCGCTACACAGCTTCAACACATAAGTATGATGATGAGTCACCGTCATTATAAATGAAGAAAGAAGTAATAAACCCGCTAATACAAGCCATACAGATGGGCATACCTGAGTTAGTCGAGGTTATCCTCAAGTATTTTCCTGATGCTACAAACTCTTTTGATAAAGATCAAAAGAACGTATTTCACATTGCAGCTGAGCATAGAAGTGGTGATATTTATGAGAAGCTGAAAGACTCTGCCATTAACAAGGACAGAATGTTGTTAGATGTTGATAATGATGGAAACACAATATTGCATCATGCAACAAAAACAAAGATTGTTGCAAAAGGCAGAATTTCTTTTAAAAACCCACTATTTTATTAAACATACAAACGCCTACACAGAAATGAAAGTCAGATACGGTCATACTAACAAAAGGCACAATCAACATTAAACGCCAAAATTCTATCACACAACTTAATAAAACCATAAGACTCTGAGCATTTACGAAAAATAGAATATCAAACAACACAAATTTACCAACTTGAACATGCAGAAACTAAACAGAATTATAGAAAATACAATAAAGAATAATCCATAATGCATTGTAAGCAGCATGGAGGGCAAGACCTATAATTTACAAATTTTAGCATCTAATACTTGTATCTATTAACAAAGCCAAATAGAAAATCATAAAACGATTAAATGAACAGGCTTACTTGTGCAGCCAGACCAACAGCCACTATTTTTTAGCTACATCTAACCATATACACAGCTGACCGGAATCTCAAAACATGGACATAACTGTGAGATCTTAACTGTGAGAAACCAACTCAGTGACATTGGAAGCATCTTCAAAATCAAGGACATGAAATCCATTTGAGTAGCTAAGCAGCTGGAGAGTTTTACCTACTGAAGGACCAAGTTCTAATCGATCAAAGCATGCACATAACACCTGTCAACAAGAAGAATGGTGCTCAAGTAAGTATTCGTGGTAGATTGTTGAACATTAGCGGTTGCTAAATGAAAGAGGAGTTTTAATCACCAAGTTTTGCAAATAAGTGAAAGAAAAAACAAGCCAATATGCCAGCCAATGAAAAGTCTTCACAGATGCTTACCTCTGCAATAAATCGTAAAATAATCATCACTGTCATCATCACTAAATGAATATTGATGACAAGAATCTTTAAATTAGGGGAGGGTGATATTCGGTTCATAATAAATGAATCCAATTAACTAGTATCAAAATTTTAATTATATTTTATTATTAAAGTTAATTTAATCAAGGATATGGCACTTAAAAAAAGACCAGCAATCCATAATTGCATGTGCACAAAAAATGAATATAAGTTTGCTCAACTCACTTTCTTTGAGTTAAATTACTGCTAGTTTCCCTTATTTCTATTCACTAAAGATTATCCTGGGGCTCTACTACATTTGTGCTCACCTTTAATTCATTACTAGTTCAGAGATGGCCTTTAAAATAATTCTAGGAAATAACATAAAAGAAGACTTCAGCAATCAACTACTGCATGTGCACACATTGTAGATACTTCCAGATGATGCTGTCAACTATCAAGCAAATGATACAGAAAAAGGATACTGCCAGCAAACCTGGACCGAGGAGTATATATATCTTCACATTTTGGATAGTATATTTTCACGGTGCAATGCCGAAGAATATCTGACTGGCCAACAGGTAAACAGGCTTGTCCACAACAACACACTCTCGGGCATCTACCAAACTCTGCACTCTTGTACTTCTCCAACTGTAAAATACCACAGATCAGCCAGTGCTCTTTAATAACTATAAAAGTGTAAAGCCGCAATATTTAGTTTAAAGATCAAATGCTCACCATGGTAGCCTGTCCTTTACTTGTCAATATATATCGGACATGGATCAGACCAACAATATTTGACACCTAAATGCAAAACCAAATACTGAAAATAGCATTAGACAATGACACCAACAATATTTCTATATTCAGTAGTCACCCAGAGGACAATAGAGTCAAGTCTCTACTGCATCTAATCGGATGTGCTTTCATTCACAGTTGTGGTTTCTAGCTAGTTATAATGATTGCACCATATTCACTCTTATGATCTTTTCTGCATACAATTGCGTTACTTAGCAACTGTTATTGTGAAATAAAAAGATCAAAATTATGAACTGCCCCAAAGTGGGCAAGTCCATGCAGTGCTGATTACTATAAAATATGAGCCAAGTAAATGTCTGCTACTGGATGTCTGTCACCACAAAATTGATATTCTAAATTTAGTTCTCTTTGTATGTGCAGAATTGTTTACATTTAGGCATCAAGGTCTTGAGATTATTATATGTTTTATTTCCGAACACATTTTTTTACCAGAGATTTGACACTTTCACAGGCTATGAGAGACTATTATGTGAATTTCAACCAAACGAGTAGTTACTACGACTTACTTGTATAACCAGTCAGACAGCACCATAATTCAAACTAATCAAACAGCAGTACATGAAAAATAACAAAACAAGCGAATTCACATGACAAGAAAAGAAAATGCCAAAAACTAAAAAACTCAATACACAAAAATTATCCCTTAAACTAACATTAAACAAACCACCCAATTAAACAACCAAAAAATCCAAAACAAGAAACGCACACAACCTGTTCGACAAAATGCCTCACCTACAAAAACATAAAAAATGAATTACCTTAGTACCAGGAGCATAATGATGAATCTCCAAAACCAATCAAGCTCCAAATCCAAATCTATGAAAATAAGAGATAGTTAAAAAACAAAAATTGAAAATATATAGTTTCAAAAATACTTACCAATTGCATAAAACTGAGCTAATTCGAGCTAAATATTTGAGAAAATAGCTAGGGTTCATCTTAATTGAATATCGATTTCAATCTAGGGCTTCGATTGAATATCGATTTTCAATCTAGGGCTTTCATTACCAACCCTCGTTATGTGTATAAGTGAGTGTGTGTTTTGAAAGAGATAGTGAGAAAGAGAGAGGCGAGGGAGAGAGATGAGTGTGTGTTTTGAAAGAGAGAGGCGATGGAGAGAGATGCAGAGAAGAGAGAGTCAGGGAAAGATTTTGATAGTGAGAAAGAGAGAGGCCAGGGAGAGAGATGACGGGGCAGTAGAAAGGGGGAGTAGGCTAGGGTTCTTGAGACAGGGGGAGAAGTCGGGGGTCGGAGAGCTGAGATTGGGTTTGTAGTATTTGATTTTAGTTTTTAGTTTTATGTTTTTATGTTTTAATGTTTTTGTTTGGAGTTTTGAGTTGGTTGGTGGGATATTATATCTGGATAAGGGGGAAATTTGGGAGATAGAAATTTTAAGAGGCAAAAATTTGGTTAAGGGAGGGAGGGAAATAGAATTTTTAAGAGGTAAAAACGGGTTATTTTTTTTTTAAAGGTACCTTTAACATCGGTTGGACAAGCAACCGATGTCCCAAACACTAAACGACATCGGTTATCATAAAACTGATGTAAAATACACCTTTAACATCGGTCAAAAACACAACCGATGTTAAAGGGGTGATGTCTATTAACTGTTTTGGCGTAGTGATAATCGGATTTGACTATATCGGATCAGATTTCGGTTTAGATCGAATTGTATCGGATTCGGTTAAATTTCGGTTAATCTAATTCGGATATAAAATCGAATCTCGGTTCTATGAATTTTGGATCGTTTATTCGGATCCAGACCCAATTTACCAAGTCTAGTGAAGAACATGTTCATTTATTCTGTATCTCCAACAAATCATACACAATTATCTCCAACAAGAAACATAGGATTCTAACTATGATATGAACCGTCTAATTAGCTAGCTTTTTAGTATGAACAACCTTAACATTACCCATCTCTGTTCCGTATCTTTCTTATACTAGCTCACGGGTAATTTTATTAATATTTTATAATATAGTTTTAATTATAATTTTTTTTCCTTGAAAAATTAGTTTTATAGTATATTGAATAGTTTGTTTTTACTTTTAATGATAATAATACATAAATTATATAGTTTGTGAGTATACAATTGTTTTTTTCTTGTAAATGTTTTTTCTACAATTTTTTTCCAGAGTTTAGGGTAACATATTTTTTAGTAATTTATAATTATTTATGATTTTTTTTATTTTATTAGATTACATATGAATACTTGAAACATATAGGGATTATATTCGTGTAACAATTTTGTTGTGGAATAAAAACTAGGTTATTAGATTGCGGCTAGGGTTTGATGTATTTAATGCTAGGGTGTGTGAGCTTCGTGCTTTAATGGCTGCTTCTGCGTTCGAGACTTAAACGGTCCTCACAGAATGCCTACGTATCTCTGTATTAAGAGAATCAAGCCAATAAAACGTAGTTCTGAGATGAGGGGTCAGACCCTTTATATAGGCTGAGAAGCCCTAAAATCGTAGTAGGGTTAGATGACTTGGTGGGCAAGTCACCGACTAGAAGAAGGTTCTAGTCTCCTTCCATGTATGAATCAGTTTCCATGTTGAGATATGTGTCTTGGAGACTAAGTCAGGCAAGAATCGTATTCTTGTTTGACTCTTATTTGCTGAGCTGTTTTACTACCCATAATACTAATTACGAAATTAACATTATAATTAGGGTTTGGGCCCAACTGATGGGCCCCACTTTTGGACCATTCTAGGTTTAATTAATGCCACATTAAATGTGTCTGTAGGGCTTACTTTTAGCCCATATCATTTGCCCCCCAACTTCTAGGAAAACTGATCAGGTTTTCCTTGAAGTTATAACGATCTTTTCTGAGACTTGGGTCAGGGTTTATTGCTCGTAAGCGAACATTTTCAACAATATCATCTTAATGCAAAGCGTGGAGCGACCGACGCATTTACGACGATGTTAAATGGCACTAGACAGTGCTAATCAGCCTTAAACGATGTTTAAACAATGTTAAACAATGTTAAATGGCATAAAACGACACTAAACGGTGTTCAACGGCACTATACGGTGCTTTAAATGTAAAATTTTTCCATGTTTTCTGGATTTTTTTTTTTTTTTTTTTTGCAGCTCAATTTCGAGCTCAAATCTCGAGCTCAAACTGTCCCAGGTCGGGGCTTTTTTCAAGCTCATTTAGTTCATTTTCGACCTGGAGCTTTTCGAGCTCAACTAGTACAATTTCGAGCTCGATTCTCGAGCTCAAACAGTTCTAGGTCGTGGCTGTTTTCCAGGAAATTTAATGTTTTTTCGACCTCAGATGAACGAGCTCTATAGTGTCAAAACGACCTCAAATTAAATCCCAGGTCGTGAGGAATTTCCATCATTTCTAGTTCGTTTTCGAGCTCAATTCTCGAGCTCAATGCTAGGGAATATCGATCTCAAATGGGCTTCAAGTCGTATGGATTTTTCGTGAATTTCTGTGCTTTTTCGACCTCAAATTTACGACCTAGCCATAGCATATTTTCGACCTCAAATAGGTTTTTAGTCGACTTTTCTGGTCGTTTGATCGAGCTCGAAAATGTACTACAAGATGAGGTCGTTGGTTTCGACCTCAGTCAACTTTGTTTTGGACTCCCATTTACTTTTGGGCCTTAGACTCATGAGAATCTGTGACCTCTCCTCGTGGGCCCTAATCACATGTTTGGGTTCTTTATTGAAGCCCTTATTAACTTTGATTTGGGCCTTATCAGGCCTGGTGCTGTTTGGGTTTTTTAGGGCCCACTTTGTGTGGATGGCCCACAAAGGTTTCTAACCGGTTGATATTCACTTTAACCGGTTGATATTCACCTTTAACCGGTTGGAGTGCTTTAGATTTTTGCCTATATAAAGGCCAGAGCTTTCATTTTCATTTCACCACAAAAGTTTCTAAAAAACTCTCTCAAAAGTTCCAAATTTCTTTAAGAAATTTTCTCTGAGTTTGATCCTCATTCTTTGAAGATTCAAAGGCATCCTTCAAGTTTTCTGGCGATTTTTCTTCCAATCTTTGAAGATTTGAAGATTGCTCAAGGATTTCTGGGAATTTTTCCAGAAATTTTCCAGTTGCTGTTGAAGATTTGAAGAACACTCAAGGTACTTTCCAGAATTTCTAGTTTGATAGTTTGAAGATTACCCTTTTTCTGGGTTTTTTCTTCAATTCCTTTGAAGATTTGAAGATTGTTCTAAAAATTTCTTCGTTCTTTGCAGATTTCTTTTGAAGATCAAAAATTTTCTTTGAAGATTTGAAGAAATGGCTGAAGATCGTGCTACTCAACGTTTCCAGAAACTGCAAGTGGCCTAAAAAAGAGGTATCATCATTCGTTCTCCCCTCATGAGTTTACAGGATATGATTTTAAATCGTAGAGAAGACTTTCCATCCCTATCACACCTTGATTCCTTTAATCATAGTAACATTTTCCATGACATAGAAAAAATTACTGATTATAATAGGATGTATAAAATAGAATCACCCTATAGACTTATCCCAGCTGAGCCTGGGATCGATCTTGCCATTGGCGCCCCAATGCACTTTGTATTTATAGGGGTGCCATTGTTGCAGGGGTTCGATTCCCTTTTCATGAGTTTATTCCTAGGCTTTTAGCAGATGTAGGAGTTAACCCTTGCCAACTTCCTCCCAACTCTTGGAGGGTGATCAACTGTTTTCTGGTCCTATGCCTTAAAAACAAATTCCCTCTTTCTGTAGCTCTTTTTAGGAAGATTTTTCAATTTAAAAATTCTGCTGAATCTACCCCGGGTTGGGTTTATATTAGTCACCGTTCTTCTACTCCTCCCATCTTTCACCCCCAATCTATTCCTGACTCCAACCCAAAGTGGAAGAAGGAGTTCATGTACTTGACATGGGAAGGTGGAGATTGGGGCAATGTTTTTCGTAGTACCTTTGGTAAGGTCGTAGATGGCAGTGCCAGTGATATTGAGCTGAATGAGGAAGAGACTTTTGCCTACCAGGAGCTCATCAAAGATAATTATTCTACTATGGCTTGGGATCTCCTGAATGAGTTCCAGCTTAAAACTTTGGGACTTTCCCGAGTGGGCAATAAGGGTAATTTCCTTTCTTTTTGCATTCCTTTATTTGAATATGATTGTCTCATACCCATTATTTGTCTTTTGTTTTGTAATTGCAGCTGCAGCTTTTATCAACAAGACTAATGAGCCAGAAGATGGGGACACTGCTAGGCTGAAAAGGGCTCGTTCAGGGAAAGATCCTCGAGCCCCAACAGCCACGGATGCCTACTTGAGGCCTCATGTAGCTGATGTTGAGGAAGTAGATGGCTCTTCCAAGAGCGCTTGGCGCCCCAACTGGGGTATTAGGAAGAAGGACTCCATTGTTGGAGACTGCAGGCATGCTATGGACTGGTCCTATCACTCCATAACCCCTGGTGATTTCAAGGATTATGTATCTGGCTCCACTCTTGAAGGAGCTGAAAGTGCTGGAGCTCAGGCCTTTGCTGCTGTAAGCTCCTTACTATTCACCCTCTTATATACTTGTTTTATTATTTGAGTCGTGGTTTTAACTTTGTCTTTTGTAGGCTAATGCCAACTTCCAGGGGGCCATATTCCAGGCTAAGACTTGGCGTTCCAACTATGAGACTTACAAGGCTAAGTATGATGACTCCCAGGATGAACTGGGCTCTGTCAAGGCTGCCTTAGCGAGGAGGGAGAAGGAGCTTCTAGAGTCTCAGGCTGAAAATGTCACTCTCAGGAAGGACAAGGACGACCTGATTGATGACTACCTCTCCTCCCAGGAGTATGTGGGCTTCATGGAGAAGCATGACGACTCTCTGTTCCCTTACCAGTTTACTCAGGGATGGGACGGAGCTCTTGCTGAGGTTACTAGGAGATTTCCTGGTACCCTCAATGTTTCGGACTTTCCTAGCCCCCATGCTCCTATGGCCTTGACAGTGCAGGACAACCAGGAGGAGGACCAGGAGGATGATGAGAGGATCCTGGAGCCAGATTCCTCTGCTCATCTTGGCGCAGCTGGAGAGGATGAGCATACTGGAGATGCTTAGTAGTTGATATCTTTATCTATCTATTTATGTACTCTGCCTTTGGGCATGACTTTGCACTCTTGTTAACTTATTTTGAGATAGTCGTTTATGTATTCTGCCTTCGGGCATAACTTTTAAATTCGTAATTCATTGTCCTTAATGCTTCTCAACTTATTCATATTCGCATGTGTAGTCTAGCATTTTGTGCATATATATCAATAAGTAAGGTTCATATCTTATGCGAAAATGTAGGATAGTCTTATTAATATGAAGGAATGGGCACAGCCCTTACATAGATACTCTATTTCCAATATCTCAAGTTTTAAAAACTTGGAATGGTTTCATCGACCTTATTTCTACTTCTATTACATAGGCAAAAAGCTAGGTCCTTTTCAGGAGAGCTTAAACATAGTAAACCTTGAGGTTCAATGCATGCCAAGTCCGGGGCACCTCAACCCCGTCCAAGGTTTCCAGTTTGTAGGATCCTCGTCCTAGTGTCTTCTTGACTCGATACGGCCCTTCCCAGTTCGGGGCTAGCTTTCCCTTCTGACCAACTCCAGAAGCCTCGATCTTCCTAAAAACCAAGTCACCTTGTTGAAAGAACCTCTCCTTAACCCTGTGGTTGTAGTAGAAAGATGCTTTCTTTTGATGCTCCGCATTTCTGGCATTTGCCTCGTCCCTGACTTCATCAATCAAATCTAAGGCGAGCCTCATGCCTTCTTCATTAGTCTCTGGTTCGAATGCCTCAATTCTAGGTGATGCATGCATGACTTCTAGTGGTACAACTGCCTCGGCTCCATAAGCCAGTAGGAAAGGAGTTTCCCCAGTTGTTACTTTACAAGTAGTACGATATGCCCAAAGTATAGGCAGTAATTCATCCACCCAAGTATTTCTCGACCGTTCGACCCTCTTCTTAAGTCCATCAAGAATAATCCGATTGGCTACCTCAGCCTGTCCATTGGCTTGCGGGTGAGCTACTGAAGTAAAACAAAGCTCGATAGCATTTTCCTCGCAGTACTTCCTGAACTCTTCATTGTTGAATTGTGTCCCATTATCTGTTACAAGGATTCGGGGGATTCCATACCTGCAGATTATGTTCTCCCAAAAGAACTGGGAAACTTGCTTGGTGGTTATCTTTGCTAAAGGCTTAGCCTCAATCCACTTAGTGAAGTAATCAATGGCGACAATCAGAAATTTCCTTTGTGCTGAAGCCATGGGGAAAGGACCAAGAATGTCCATCCCCCACATTGCAAACGGAATGGGAGAGCTGATTGAGGTTAACCTCTCAGGCGGCTGCCTTACAACCGGGGCGTGCTTTTGACATCTGTCACACTTCTTGACATAGTCCTGGGCATCTGCTAACATCTCCGGCCAATAGAATCCTAGGCGGGTAATCTTGTGAGCTAGGGCTCTGCCCCCCAAGTGCTGCCCACAGATCCCTTCATGAACTTCCTCCAATGCTTCTCTTGCCTCTTGGGGCCTTAGGCACTTCAAGTACGGGATGACAAACGATCTCTTGTATAAGATGCCTTCAATCAAGGCATATCTCAATGCTCTTACTGACAATTTTCGTGCCTCCAAGGCATTGTTAGGGAGCCATCCGGTTTCTAGATGAGTTTTAATAGGATCTATCCAACAGCTTCCAACATCGATAGGTGCTACCAACTTAGAGTTGATGGTCGGGGCCTTCAAGACCTGGAAGTAAACACTGCCTGCATAATTCTCAATCTCAGAAGAAGCGAACTTAGAGAGGGCATCGGCCTTAACGTTCTCTTCCCTAGGAATGTGCTCCAGGTAGCACTCCTCAAACTGAGTCATAACAGCTTTCACGACTCTGAGGTATTTTGCCATAGTTTCATCCTTGGCCTCAAACTCACCATTTACTTGCGAGACTACCAGTCTTGAATCTCCACACACTTTGAGGTTCTTGACCCTCATGACTCTGGCCAATCCCAATCCAGCTATTAATGCTTCATATTCAGCTTCATTGTTGGTTGTAGGAAAGTCCAACTTCAAAGCGTATTCAACTGTGAACCCATCGGGGCTTTGCAAAACCAAACCTGCACCACTAGATTTTGTTTTTGATGCTCCATCAAAATAGAGCACCCAATACTCTTTCTGATCAGGTACAAGTTCTTCATCCTTACTCTCAACTCCAGGGGTGGTTACTATCTCCTGCCCCCCGACTTCTTGGTTGCCAATGGTATATTCCACCAAGAAGTCAGCTAATGCCTGAGCCTTGATGGCTGTCCGAGGCTTATATGCAATGTCAAATTCTCCGAGTTCGATTGCCCACTTAATTAGCCTTACACTGACCTTAGGGCTGTGCAAGATACTTCTCAACTGCTGGTCCGTTAGGACTTCAATCTTGTGTGACTGAAAATAAGGTCGTAGTTTCCTTGAAGCTGTTACCAATGCTAAAGCAAACTTCTCTATGGTAGAATAGTTCAACTCAGCTCCATGTAACACCTTACTTACGTAGTAGATGGGTTTTTGAATCTTATTCTCTTCCTTTATGAGGACGGCACTCAATGCTTGCTCGGATACCGCCAGGTATAGATAAAGAGTCTCTCCAATGTTAGGCTTAGCCAACAGCGGGGCTTCGGCCATGTATTTCTTCAATTGTTCAAAGGCCTCTTGGCTTTCAGGTGTCCATTCAAAATTCTTTACCTTCTTTAATGTCTGAAAGAAAGGTAAACACTTATCACCAGACTTGGAGATAAACCTCCCTAGGGCTGCTACTCGGCCTGTCAACTTTTGCACATCTCTTATAGAACGTGGTGGCTCCATGTCTAAAATCGCCTTGATCTTGTCAGGATTGGCCTCAATGCCTCTCTTTGAAACCATCAGCCCTAAAAACTTTCCAGATCCAATGCCAAAGGCACACTTAGCGGGATTCAACATCATCTTATGGTGCCTCAGCACTTCAAATGCTTCTTCGAGGTGCTTGATATGATCAGCCTTGAGTAGGCTCTTAACTAACATGTCATCAACATACACCTCCATGGTTTTTCCAATCAGATGGGCAAATATCTTGTTCACCAAACGTTGGTAAGTAGCTCCTGCATTCTTTAGACCAAACGCCATAACAAGATAACAGAAGACACCGAAGTCAGTTATGAAAGATACCTTAGGGATGTCATCTTTGTGCATCTTAATCTGATTATAGCCGCTGAATCCATCCATGAAGCTTAACATCTCATGTCCAGCTGTGGCATCTATCAACATATCTATCCTTGGAAGGGGAAAACAATCTTTTGGACATGCATCGTTCAGGTCAGTGAAGTCTATACACATCCTCCACTTCCCATTCGCTTTTTTGACCATCACAGGGTTTGCTAACCATTCGGGAAATTGAATCTCTTCAATAAAACCAGCTTCCAAGAGCTTATCCACTTCTTGCTTAATGGCCTCTTGCCTCTCCGGAGCAAAGTTTCTTTTCTTCTGCTTTATTGTCTTTCTCTTGGGATCAACATTCAACTTATGGGTTATAAGTTGGGGGTCAATCCCTGGCATATCAGCTGCTGTCCAAGCGAACACGTCGCTATTCTTTTGTAAGAATTCTATCAACTTGCCCTTCAAGGGTTCTTTCAGAGATGCTCCAACATAAGTAACTTTTTCAGGATCGTTAGGCTCTAGGGGTATGGGAATCAAATCCTCTGCTGGCTTCCCTCTATGCTCTTCATCATCACGGACATCCATGTCTTCAATTGGAAGGACCTGCCCCCCGACTCCATCGGCCCTCAGAGTGGCTACATAGCAACTTCTTGCCATCTTCTGATCACCCTTCTGTTCTCCGACACCATTCCGTGTTGGAAACTTAACCTTCATATGATAAGAAGAGGCCACAGCCTTAAACGCATGTAATCCAGTCCTTCCAAGGATTGCGTTGTATGTTGAAGCTGCCTTAATTACCAAGAAATTCAACATCTGAGTCGTCTCCTTAGGCTCCTGTCCAATAGTTACGGGTAACTGAATAGTCCCTTCAACACTGGACTTCACTCCATTAAATCCATATATGGGCATGTTTGTAGGGGTCAACTGAGAGTCGTTGTACCCCATCTTCACAAACGCATCGTGAAACAAAACATCCACAGAAGCTCCATTGTCTATCAAGACTCGTTTTACTTCTGAATTTCCAATCACAGGAGTTATGACCAGCGGGTCATCATGGGGGAACTTTACCCCTTCCAAGTCTGTATCATCAAAACCAATTACCATCTCAGTTTTAGCACGCTTTGGGGCCTCTCCCACAATATGCATCACTTCTCTTACGTATGCCTTTCGAGAGTTTCGAGTTGAACCGGCCGCTGTCGGGCCTCCCCAGATCATGTTGATAACTGGCCCTCGGGGCTGCGTGCTACGATCACGATCATTATCCCTTCTGTCATTGTTTCTCCTGTTGTAATCCCCTCTTTGGGTTTCTTGATCTCCACCCTTTGTGAAATTGTTCAGCTTTCCTTTACGGATCAAGAATTCAATCTCGTCCTTCAACTGTCTGCAATCATCCGTGTCATGTCCTACATCTCGGTGGAATCTACAGTATTGATCCTTGTTCCTCTTTGCGGGGTCTCCCCTGAGTGGCTTCGGCCATCGGAAGTCCTTATCCTTCTCAATTTCCAACAAGATTTGACTTCTAGGGGCATTCAACCTTGCATAGTCGGAGAACCTTGGTCCCAAGCTCTTTTTTGGTGGCGAATCAGAGTCTTTGCTAGTTCGGGGATACTTGTCCCTAGCATCGTACTCCTGCCCTTGCTTGCGCTTTTTTGTATCATTGTTCCCCTGACCATTGCCTACTGTGACTTCCTTCTTCGTGCTATCCTCGGCCTTGATGTACTTATCAGCCCTTCGTTGGAGATCAGCCATGTTCTCCGGGGGATGCTTTGCCAATGATCTCTTAAAGTATAGGTCGGTGGTACCATGCTCCAAGGCTACCATTGCAACCTTATTGTCCAGATCAGTGATATTCAGAGTCTCCTTGGTGAACCTCTTAAGATAGTCTCTCAGACTTTCGTTCTTCCCTTGTACCACATACATAAGAGATGCAGAGCTTTTCTCATGCGTTCTTCCGCTGATAAACTGACTAATAAAAGCAGCACTCAATTCCTTAAAGGAACCAATCGAGTTTGCAGGAAGCCGACCATACCATCTTTGAGCCATGCCTGATAAAGTTTCAGGGAAAGCCCTACACTTCAAAGCGTCGCTTGCAGGCTGCAATAGCAGTGCGTTTGAGAACGTTCTAACGTGGTTTGCAGGATCACCCATTCCATCATAAGCTTTGATCGTTGGCATCTTAAACTTCTTTGAGATACGAGCATTCATCACGTCCTCAGTAAACGGAGGTGTGGGATCATCAGGGTCCCCAAGTGGCATCAGATCCTTGGGGTTGCTTTTAGGGGTTTCCACCCTTGTAGTTCTTTCAGGTGGGACGGTAGTCCTTCTTTGCCTCCTTGGAGGCCTCTCCAGATCTATGAAGGGAATCGGTCCTGACGTGGGAGGTGGCAAAGTCTGATTTGATCTGGCTTGCTCCCTAGCCATATCTTCCTTTAACTTTAAGATCTCGGCTTCATAAGCCTTAATCCTCTCAGCAGCTGTTGAAGGGAGTCCATCATGGATAGTTCGAGTTCTCCCCATAGGCTCTTTACTTGCACGTCGCCTCCTCGGAGCTTCATCACGCTCGTAATCATCGCCAGAAGATGATTCATCTGAATAAGGACCAGAAAAATCGCGATAATCTCGATCTCGAATATATAGGGCATGACCACTCGGTCCAGCTCCGTAATTGGGCATCCCATACATTGGATTGGTGCTTATGGGGAGACCCGTGGTGTGGATCTGAACCCCTCGTGTAGGGTTGTTGGGGTCTACAATCAGGGAAGAAATCCCCGGGTTAGTCCCTGGAATGGTGTGGACGATCGGAGGTAGCGTACTCTCAACATGGGTAGTCGTCCCTAGGGGTTGAGAAACTTGATATGGAACGATAGTCCCGGATGTTGGAGGTACTTGCTCAGATGTCGGTAGCACTTGTTCAGTAAGGGGCGGAGCAGAGCTAAGAGGTAGGGCCTCGGTAGCAATTGGCTCCGTAGTGCTTGGTGCAGTTCTTCGTGTTTGAACCATGGTTGATGTCTTCTTCCCACAGACGGCGCCAAATGTTGTGGAATAAAAACTAGGTTATTAGATTGCGGCTAGGGTTTGATGTATTTAATGCTAGGGTGTGTGAGCTTCGTGCTTTAATGGCTGCTTCTGCGTTCGAGACTTAAACGGTCCTCACAGAATGCCTACGTATCTCTGTATTAAGAGAATCAAGCCAATAAAACGTAGTTCTGAGATGAGGGGTCAGACCCTTTATATAGGCTGAGAAGCCCTAAAATCGTAGTAGGGTTAGATGACTTGGTGGGCAAGTCACCGACTAGAAGAAGGTTCTAGTCTCCTTCCATGTATGAATCAGTTTCCATGTTGAGATATGTGTCTTGGAGACTAAGTCAGGCAAGAATCGTATTCTTGTTTGACTCTTATTTGCTGAGCTGTTTTACTACCCATAATACTAATTACGAAATTAACATTATAATTAGGGTTTGGGCCCAACTGATGGGCCCCACTTTTGGACCATTCTAGGTTTAATTAATGCCACATTAAATGTGTCTGTAGGGCTTACTTTTAGCCCATATCAAATTTATTATTATTTTTTTATCTTTTGGATTATGTATTTAATGGTTATCTTAAAATTTTATATCTTTTGTTATAGTGTTTCTATAGTTTTTAAAGGCATTTTTTAAAATTTTTTGGAAAAATGTGTGGTATTAATTTTTTTTTATTTGTTTGAATATTGATTATTTTTTTAAAATTTTTATTTTTTTATTAAAATGATTTTTTCTTAAAGCACTTTTATTTGGTAAACAATTTTTTTGTAAATTATATTTTAAGGTTTATCCTAACATATGTTTAATATTTCATATTTTTTTGGGAGTTTTCTTCAATTTTATTAGAATATACATAATATCCTTTTTACATGTGGGGACTTTTTGGTTTAACTATTATTTATATATATATATATATATGTGATTATGTAATTGTGAACACACATATATTTGTACTTTTTTTAAAGAAAGTTTATATTATCTTTTTATGTTTTTGTGTTGGTATATATTTATTTTAATTGTTTTATATTAAATTTTATATTTTGTGAATTTTGGTGTCATTTCCAATTATGACATATTTTTTTATTACTTTTTTATTATATTATTTTACCATATATTTTCTTAAAGACTTCTTTTTGTTTTGTAATTAAATGTACATTCTTGTTTTCTTAAAAATTATTTTTTGAATTGAAATTATGATGATATGTTTTGTTTACTTGTTTATTATACACAAAAAATGAATTTGCGACTTATTTTTAATGATTTTTTGCTATTTTATCCTTGTTTGTTAATTGTCAAACCTAAACATAGAATCTTTAATGATTTTTATTAAAATAATATTTTTCTTAAAACATTTTTATTTTGTAAACAATTGTTTTGAAAATTGCATTTTAAGGTTTAGCCTAACATATATTTTAATGTTTTTTGGCATCTTTTTTCTATTTATTAGAATATATATATATAATTTAGACATGTGAGAACTTATTGCAATTTAACATACATGCGCATACATTTGTACTATTTTAAAACAAAAAGTTTGTACTATCTTTTGTATTTTTGTGTTTGATTAATATTTATTTTAAGTGAATTAGCGTTTGAATTACCACAAATGTAATTTTAAAAATTTATCAACTTCAAATGCAATCAAAAGTATTTTAAAATATTTTTATAAAAAAATGTAAAAACAAGTTGCTTAATTTAGTTGCAAATCATATTTTTTCAAACATTTGTAAAAGTAATAAAATTATAAAAAAAACTTAAAAAAATTGTATTTTCGTTATTTTTTCATGGTTGTGAGTCACTTCAATAAGTGGACAACCTATTGCTGTTTGAGTTACCACGGAGTACGGAGTACTACGTATGTTACCAAATACCAAGTTACTTTCCTAAGGGCTAAGACCCACCACGACCACGGTGTCCCAGTTAATTAGATGGTGATTTTAGGAATTTATCATCACAAGAACATAGATTCGATTTTAAGAAGCACGGAAATAAGTGGTTGCGGTGAGTACAAGTATATTAGCCACCTTCCGGATTAGTTATGATACGCGAAAACTGACCCGAATATCGAATTATATATAAAAAAAAAGTTAATCATGAATTAGTGATAATATGCGAAAATTGGTCCAAATACCGAATTATAAAAAAAAAAAATTAACTTACGTAAGTACAGACGCGCACTGGACCCAATGTTCCGAGGGCCCAAAATTATTTTCTATTCGTCTCATATCATATGTACATATGGACTATGGTATCATGCAATATATGTGTAGATGATTTTGGGCCCGTTTGAGAAATCTTATTTTTCAGAAATAAGTTACTTATTCTGGAAAAAAGTTATGAAATATGTACTTTTTTCTGAAATAAGTAACTTATTTTTGCAAGATTACGAATATTAAACTTTCCATACACATATTTTTCTAAAAAAATTTATGTAAATACGATTTTTTTTCCGAAATAAGTAACTTATAAGTTGCGTGACAGAATTGCCAAACAGGCTCTTTGTTATGCTTGTTACTTTTTCGTTTTAGACATGAATACCTTTCTAAAAGATAATTTTTGTTTTTGTAATTGCTGATATGTATATAGGTCATTTGAACGGAGAATCATCTTACGTGAAGAACCGTGAATAACCACTTAAAATGCAATTAAATTTCTTTATATATAAGGGTCCCGCAGGGGCACCTTCACAAAAAGTCTTATAATTCTATCCTCTATCTATTTATAAAAAAAATTACAAAAAAAATAGTTTTTTAAAAATTTTCAAAAAATGATGACGTGACAATAGTTTTTAAATTTTTTTAATTTTTTTTTTGATGAATGGATAGAGGGTAGAATTATAAGACTTTTTTGTGAAGGAGCCCCGCCAGGGGCCTTATATAAAGGGCAATTTTAATGCATTTTAAGTGGTTCTCCACGGTTCTCCACGTAAGATGGTTCTCCATAGAGTGGGACTCATTATATCCTATTATATAATAAGAGTAAGAGGTATAATAAAGAGTACTACGATAGGTCATAGGTTCGATTCTCACGAACGACAATATACATTATACAAACTTAACTTTTATATATCGAGTTCTAAATCTACTAGAAAAGGCCACATAAAAAGAATAAGTTTTACAAATAATTCTTTTTAATCCACATGAGGAGTGAGGACACGTTCCGACATTATTCTTTACTAGCTTCATTACCCGTGCAAGGCACGGGGATATTCTAACTTTATTGCGAGATTTTGGTTTTTAATAGTTGTGATCATCATTGTTTTTCAATTTGTTGCAATGTTCCCTAAATATAAATTAACTATCTTTTCAAGTGTTCTTACTTTCTAGCAGGTTGTGTTAAAAAAATTGTAATATACAATCAATTAGTCATCTAGTTCAATGATTTTAATTATAAATTTAAATTCATTATATTTAGAACTGAGATGTCATAGTTTCGATTATGGACAATATGAAGATTAACTAACATTTTCATAGCATTTGATTTTAATTGGGGGAGGGTTTAGAGTAAAATCATAGAAAATTGGAAGGCAAAAATGTGAAATGATATTAAAAATGTGGGATATTGCGATATTTTGGCTTCTAGTAGTTCAACTTTGATCGTGAACACCTTTAAATTTGTAGCGATGTTCCCTAAATATAACTTAGCAAACTCTCTTCTCAAGGGCTTCATTTTCAACATGATCTATATAAGATTTATAATATTTACTAAGATAACTTTCTCCTTATGAGTTTTACTTTCTACTGCCTCCTTTTCACTATGCATCAGCTCTGCTTCTCTCCCCAGACCTCGGCCAACTTAATATGTCTTTGTGGAGTCCTCTTCCTTGCCCAACTAACATAAATTTGTTTGTCCTTGATGATGAGGCCATTAAACTTAAAGATTAATCTCTCTAGAGTTCTTTCATCGAAACCTTAACAAACCCATAATGGTTATTATTTTTATCTCTTTTTTGAGGCAGAATAATGTCCTTGATTATTCCTTCTTTTTTGAATAATAACCAAAGATCTTTTAGCTGAACAGATTCCGGGAGATTGGTGATGAATCCTGTATTTTTTTCTCTATTTGTTTTGAATGACTCATGGAGGTTTATTTCCATCCTTTTTTTTTCTCTTGCCTTGAAGAATGGCTATCGACTTTGCTCTTTGGATACTTGGTTCTGTTTCAGCAAGGCTTCCTAAGGTGAATTTGGTGTAGTGCCTTTCTAATTGCAAGATCATCACCCCTACAACCATTTCCTGTTAGCTTTTATAAATTTATGGATATCTTCCTCCATACTTTATGGTTTTGCTTCTCTTTTATTCAACTCTTTAATCATTATTAGTATATTTCTCAACAATTTTTCCTCTTTACGATCATTCCAAGGTGATTCATCTTTGAACCTCATCATTACTTCTCCTTTTGAGTTATAATCTGTTACCCTCTCTCTCAATTGGTTCTCCAAGTGCTGATTTTCTGGGCCGTAATTGTTAATTGTCTTATCTCCCCAATTTCTGAATTTCTTCTTCCATATCTTTTTGCTTTCACCCACTATCCTAAAGCGACTATTCCACTAGTTTCATCGATGTAGAAAGCCTTAGATCCATTTTTGTAATCATGACTCCCTTCTTCATTGTCATCTTCATCCCTCAATCTAAACCTGTTTGGATCTGAATTTTGTGAAAGATGAAATATTTTCTATCTTCTTTCTCTCTCCTTCTATTTAGTTAACTCCGTTAATATATTGTAATTTGTATGCAAATTTAGGGTTTTAATCAAACTTATTTCATATTATTAATTTTTTTTTCATCTCTAACTATACCCTCCATCTTTCACCATGTTATAAACATTTTTTGTTTGAATCGAGTTTAAATTCTAAATAAAGTGATGAACATGAGTGTATGTATATATACATACATATATATATAAATAAATTCAATTTGAAGAATGATATGAAATATGTGTGTGCATGCATATTATGTAATATTCCAGTCCCACATCGAGTAGATATGTGACTTTAGTTCAGTTTATAAGGCAAAATCATACTACTAAACTGCACTAACAAATCGTGGTCTTAAAAATTTGGTACAAATTTTAATACAAGCATACATAAAAAATGCAACACATAATGAGTTCATACCTTAGTTTTCCTTCGGTGGGTGTTGGTACACTCGTCCATAACTTGGTCCAATGAGAGCCGCCAGAGTGCCCTGAGTTGCATTACAGTTTTTAATTTTTTTTGAAATTTGAGAAATTTTTGATTAATTTTTTAAAAAATTATTTACTCAACTGTTAGGGCTCCGTTACATCCCTGTTATTGTATATACATCTTTTGCCTCTCTCTTTTCCCAATATCTGTTCCTCAACCTCTCCTAATTGAACACAAATTTGCTTGCTAATTCACTTAATACAATCTTATACAGATTTGCTTAAATGATTGTGTAATATACCCCTAACAATGCGAGTACAAACATATTGGGTTAATGCAACTCCTTCACAATCCACGATATTATGATTCTCTATCAAATTAAGATATCAAATACTATTATAATATTAAAATATATTTGATTATTTCTTTGGCTAATTTCAATGTGTTGTTTAACCATATTAAGAATTAAATTGATTAGACCCGATTATCGAGTTTTACGAATATCTTAATATAATTTTTATTTATATTTTGTTACAAATACGAATAATTTATCAAATAATTTTATTACTAAAATAAATCTGATTATTATTATAGCAAATTCCTGATTTTCTGCTTATATTCTTAATAGAGAACCCAATAGATTAGTCCATATTCTCAAATTTTATGAGTATCTGTATAATTTTTATTCATGTTTCAGTATACTCATATACTAATTTATAGAAAAACTTTAATCTAAGCACATGCACCCATATAAACTATAAATTGAAAATTTTAGTGTGTCAAATTTTTTCTCAAATGATGTTTAGTTTGTCCCACTTCCTAGATTCTCATTTGTAATAGATTTTGGGTGAGCCTTTTAATCAAATTTTCTTAATCAAAAAATTCCTCAATCATTTAGAATCAAATATTTTATTGCATTTGATATTGCTGAATAATTAGTACTCGGAGTAAGACACAAGAGTTAAGAAAAATATGTGAAATTTAAGCATTTTATATGAAATAAAATAATAAATTATTAGAGTAGACATGTAAATTATGTATATACAGAGACATAAATTAACAAAATCAATAAAGAATAGCATGAGAAGTGAAACATTCATTCCATCCTGAATAAAAAATCATGAAAAAACATTGATGGATATAAATAATGTATTCTACTATTTACCCAAAAACATGTGCAGCTCAATGGATGTAATGGGCAACTTAATGACATTTGAATTGCTATGTCATGGGTTCAATCCTTAGCAATGCCTACATTTTCTATGTTTTTTCATAACATATCATTACTAGTATTTATGCCCGCCATGCTGGGCCTTTAATTTTAAGATAAATATATTATATTAATACGGTTTTTGTTATTAACATGAACTTTGAATTTTGTTTTTCTTGTTTAAGATATTCAAATTTGCTAATTATTTGTGTAACACGAATAGTTACCCTATTTTCTTTGTTAAATATCAAATTTCATATATTCCAAAATCAAAATTTATATTTTCATATTACATAACTGTGTAAAATATTATCACAATTATTGTAATTAAATAAGTTAAAAATATTTATGTTGATATATAAATAACAGAAATATATTTTTATAATTGAAAATTTAAATATTTAATAAGCATCCTCCTCGGCCCCGTCTCCGACGGCGCCTCGAACCCGATATATTAAAATTTTAATTAAATTAAGAAAAGTGATAAATCTTAAAAAAATATTGATAATTTAATATTTAATAAGTAATTTAAAATGAATTTTATTTATGAAATTTGAATATTCATAAAATAACATTTAATAACATTTTAATTCTCATTTAATAAGTAATTTAACATTTCGAACTCCATACATTAAATAACAATTAATATTTAATTTTGAAAGTAATTTTTTTAGGGAAACGTTAAACGTCGAATTCCATATATTCCAAAATCAAAATTCATATTTCTATATAACATAATACTCCGTGTAGACTTTTAACATATAATCATAATTAATATATTTAAATAAGTTAAAAATATTGATGTTGGTATTAATATAAATAGAAATGTTTTTTTATAATTACAAATTTTAATATTTAATAAAAACACTCCTCGGCCCCGTCTCCGACGACGCCTCGAATCCTATATATAAAAGATTTGAAGAAAATCATATGTAAGTTTCCTGGTATACTTTGCGATGCCAATTCGAGAATACACATGTAAATAATTTTTTATGCATAACATCCTTTTGACTTTTAAAAATCCAAAATATTTCATTTTACTTTCCCTTCCAGAATTTCAATACTTGTGCATGTACACGTGCCATTGTTTTTGCACCAATCCCTCCTCAAGGATTCTACATACCATATTCTGGTATCAACCCAAGCACACTCTTCGCTTTCTCAACGGAGGTAAAGAAATGATGCATTTTAAGAGGAAAACGAAGTGAGTTAATCAAACAATGAATATTTGAAATCTATACTAAAATATAATAAGCAAACATGGATATAATTGTTAGTATAATTTTAAGCAAACATGCGTTTTCGGGCTCAGGGAATCCACCAGCCTGTGACAGATTTACATAATCACTAACTTGAAATTTCACTTGGCACAGAATATGTATACTGAACAACATACCTTGGCACATGCTCTTGCTAATCTCCATCAAATGTAACATACTTCTCCCCGGATATGTTGAATATTTGTTTTATCCTAAATATGACATGAAGTGAAGAGTCATGTAGGGTTTGAACAGGCCAATTAAAAGCAGAAGAAGGTGGAACAGAGAAATTAGCATAAAAATAAAATTCTAATATTATTTAGCAAAAAAATGATTCTGGGATATTACTTTGTTCTGCCACAAGTTTGACTTAGCTTATAATTTCTATACTGCATATAATCTTTCAAAAAGTCTCCAGAATGAATATTTTCAATATCTCCAAAACTGCATATAAACTGACCAAAGAAAAGTTAAGTAATTTAACAAAAAAACAAACAAAAACTTGTTATCCAATCCTTCCTACGAAGGCTACTGGTCAACTATCCAACCACAGGCCCACACCCATTGATAATTCTTCTTGTTAGGACTTGATTCATCTATATTGAACTACTATAGATGGATTCAAGATGCAACTTAATCTTCTTTAACAGTTCTCGGCTGTATTAAAAACTGGATGTGTTTAAAAAAGGAAGAACCATATCACTTATGGAGAAAGTGAAGGCCTAAGAAAAAATTTATATACTTCGGTATGTGAATATGCCACTTCCTCTGCATAGCACTACGTACAAAGATATGGAATGTGAATATGCATTGTTTGCATGTTTATTTATATTTTGTTGAATAGATGCTAACAGCCTGTGGAAGAATATCTGTTGGATGCTAACAGCCTCTTCGAGTGTCAACAGATGGTCCATAACATTCTATTAACCATAAAAATGTGAACAATCAACTCTCAAATATATTGTGGAGACATCGAAAGCTATAAACAAAAACGCGGATAGAGCAAAAATGAAGCATTTGACCTCATTTTCATGAATTTCATTGAAAGCAAGTAACCTCGCCCAATAGCTGCAAAAGTAGCTAATTAACTCCTTTCATTTGCTGATGATCTCTTAGCAGAACTACTACATGATTTACTTTGTGGACTTTAAAAGAGTTGGATTTCTGTCAACGCAGGATCTATATATCCAATATTATAATTTGTCTCAAAAATTGTAATGATGGATATATAGTTCCTGAGTGGGTTGACCGGTGATTAGGAAAACACTTTTCAATCCAAAACCTGTAAATAATTGAAATCATGATCAAAACGAATTTTAAAGTAATATAATTATAAGATGGAAGCTATTATCAAACTACGACATACATTGTAGCTACAAAATATTAAAAACAAATTACCTCTACAAAATCACAAATATCATGTCAAAAGCTCCCAAACGCAGATGCAAATCTCATACAGAACCGCTTCCTGCAAATGAAGCATAATGTTGTTGTCAAATGCATTAGTAAATTTATTCAACCAAAAACTCACTTAGATGTTTAATCAAACACTTCAAGTGCAAAAATATAAAATAATAAGCTATATAAAACATCGAAAATGAATTTACCCATTCCGTTGAGTAGGCATATAAATGTAGAACAAATCACTATAATAAAAAATCACCCATTCTATGTCTACCTGAAACAATCAGAAGAGTGTAGATCGATTAAATTAGGATAGCTAAAAAATCAAAAATATTAGGGAGATTTAAAGTTACCTTGAACTGTAAGATCAGATAGCATTTTAAGACTTTTGCCAGAAATAATCTAGTCCAATGACTCTATAGTAAAATTTGCTCACAAATACTGCATGCTAGCTAAATTTCCAACAGATGCGGATAAGGGACCTGTCAAGTAATTTTGGTTCAAAATCCTGCAATATATACAATTCTAAATTGTTATGTTGACGTGAGACATTTGTGTATGTGCGTGGCACATTATAGCCTAATAGCTTAGAAAACATACAGATTTGTAAGGGAAGTCAAATTCCATAGCTCATCGGGAATGACACCCACGACATCCAGTGCATTACCATCCTGTCAAATACGGAGTATATATGTATTAAAAAATACACATTGGCAAAGTATCTCGGGATAAAATGAAATATACATTACACTGTCTTGTAACAAATATCAAACAATTGTAATACTCGTTAAGCTTAACAAAACTAAAAGAGATGATATGTTATGATAAAGTTGTTGAAGAGAGGACATACAGCTGGGTAATGTGGCAAGTAGTATTGCGGCTTAATGAAACAATTTGGAAATTTCATCGCAGAAACATTACAATAGGTGGGATATTATTCACCGGTATGCTAATATTAGTGCTTACCAGATCAATGCTATTAACAGTGCAAGCCCATCTGGCCTCGAATTAGTTGTTTTAATGCATACCTGCTCTTTTCCACCAATGTCCACTGGTTCCACAACATGGCTATGGGCTGCACATTTGAAGAAATAAGAGCAGTTTGCTTCGACAGCATGGCTCCACATTTGGAGAGAGAAGTGCACTTACCAAAGAAAGTTTTTCATATGCCTACTTCGGGTCATTAATTGCGTTACTGATTCAAAATCTGCATGCTCAGAGGATTCTCTTAGAGCAGGTGTACTGTCAGCAGTGCTGACATGGAATCTAACTTCCACACTCTTCCCAACATCCCATGGTGAGTATAGCAGCAACTTCATTACTACAACTGACATAATTCATTCTTCTCCAAGGCTTATATCTTTAATTGACTGAAACATGAAACAACAAGAAAACTGAAGTATAAATTTGATAAAACAGTTGACTCCACTTACTAAAAACTCAATAACAGAATAACATATTCATTACCTTAAGCACCCCAGTTCACAAAATACCATGATGTAAACAGTTTAAGATACAGTAGCTAAGGTACATAACGGTCAGCATCTGAACATAGATCATTTAGTTAGTACAGAGTGGATGTTTAGAAAACTGTGTTCGAAGCAAGGAAGATAGATCTCGATTCTTCTCATCAATATATATAGCCAATATAGGCTAAGGTTCGTATAGGGACCAATTATTAGTTGGGGAACTCCGGAACTTAATCTCAAATCCCCCAATTTCCGAAGCCAACCAATTATTAAAGTTTACTCATCTAGCTTGGATGTTTAATTGGTGATTAATACATGTTAGTATTTAGTAGGATGGGAAACTGAAAAAGCTAGGATCAACCCGGAGATACTTGTCTTTAAGTTTCCAGGAAAATTAATGAATTTGGTGAGGACCATGTCCACAAGTACATGTACATAAAAGTTGTTGACTTCCTGCAAGTAAATGTCATAACAATCTTATTTTGCAACTATCCATAGAATTTGGAAAACAAAATGAGCTGCAATATGAAGAAGCTTAAAAATAATTTTAAACACCAAAGATGCGCCTGAACACCAATGTCTATAAATTACTAAAATTAACATACTTTAAATTTTGAATCACTGACCATCATGTTTACAATGACAGGATACAGTTTGATACATATAAAATATTAATATGAATCAAAAAGAAAAATTGGGTCAAGTGCCAAATGACATGAGTCCATAGGTAAGCACTTAGATGTAATCTAGAAGTCTGCACAATGCTCATATTAAAGCTATAGTATCATGTGCATCTTTTACAAAGATCAATTAGACAGTAGGTACAATATTAATCAGACATTTCCCTTGGACAAACCATCAAACATTTAGACTACAACAAAAATTTACAAAGATAAAATCAAAAACATGTAACTGACATTATAGGATATATACCTGTATTTACAATTTCTCGTGTGTGAAGTTGTAACTACAACATAATCAACACCGAAAACACGAAACGGAATCAAACGCCTGAAAAAACACAATCACAATCGGAATCAAACTCAATAAATAATCGATTACAAATAATAGATACAACAAATACAAAGAATAGATACAACACATCTCTAAAAAATGGGGCACGCATACAGAGGTGGCGATTTTCAAATCTCAAACAAGTTCACCGGAAAGTCAAATGAAGCGTCGAAGGAGCGGATCAGATCGGATCAAGCTAAGGAGAATAGGGTGGTCAATGACTTTATTTGGTCGTATAAGGATCTGGTGGATAAAGATGTGTTTGAAAGGTTTGTGCAGAAGGATAAAGTAGCTGTTACGGTTGCCCTTAATCAGATACATTGGAGAAGTTTAAGTACCAGGAAGAATGAGGAGGGTAAAGGAATACCAGTTGCTGAAGCATACAAAGGTCAGAAGACTTATTCACAAGTTGTTAAAGAGTTGAATGAGTCCGAAAAAGCAGAGAAAGGATGGAGATTGGTGACGCCTAGAAGAAGAATAACTAAAAGGGAAGAGGTAAATGAAGGTACAATTTTTGTTACGAAAATACCAGATGAAGCGACAGCAAGAGATTTGTGGGAATTTTTTAAGATGGGTGGTGCTATTAAAGACATCATACTAACTAAGAGAAGAGACAGATGGAATAATAGAATAGGATTTGTCAAGACAGGATCGGAACTGGAAGCTGGGACAATCATTTCTAATTTGAAGCAGCACAAGGGACTAGGGCGTATATTGAGAATGTCCATTAATGGCGTTAACAGTGAAAGTCCAATCAAGGGAGCAAGTGGTTCCGAGATAAAGAAGGGAGAGAGTAATAAGATTAATTCAGAAATACATTCAAAAAACGTTTTTGAGTATGTGGAGTCAGAGGTTGATGAAGACATTGAAGCATCTATGTTGAATAGCTATGTGGGTATTACAAATGAAGATTTTAAAGCGAAGGATGTATTAGGTATTCTTAAAACAGGGGGTCTGGTTGAGGCTAGGATTTTAAAAGTCAACAACTTTGTTTATCTTGTAAACAAGGCAGACAATGGGTCATGGAATGAGGACGATCAAAAGGTTATGGCGGAGACTTTTGTCAAAGTAAGAAAGTTCAATAAAGACGATTTCATTCTTCCAAGAGTAGTTGAGATTGAATGTATTGGCCTGCCAGAGTATGCTTGGATTGAAGAAAACTTAAAAGCCTATACTAAGCATATTGGTGAATGGGTTTCGTGGAGCTTTCAGAAGGAAAGTGATTTATTAATTTTCAATCCAAAAGTGATTTGTGTTACGAACAGGATGGAAGGGGTTAATAAGAGATTACAGATACTTGTTAAAGGGAAATTACATGAAGTGTTCTTTAAAGAAACAAAATTAGAGTCAAAAATGAAGGCTGAGAAAGAGAATAAAATGAAATGTGATCTAGCCGAGGGAGTTGTAATTTGCTCCTCAGGAGTAAAGAGTAGTAAAAGAGCGATAGTCGATGGTGAGACTGAAATAAGGTTTAACAAGGAAAAGTAAATTTATAATGAGGATGACAGAGTTGAGGCAAATGGTGATAGATTTGAGTCAAAGGGTGATGGAGCAAATTCATATAGGCAGTTCGGTGTTGATAATGGGGAAGACAATCCAGGGATAGTTAATTCTGTTGATTCAGACAAGTTGAGTCAATCCATTTTGGACACTGTTGTGCCTGAGTCAGCATCTTTAAAAGAGCAAGAAGTACTAAGGGCTATAGAGGAGGATAGCGTAGTACAAAGGGCTTTGGAGGAGAGTGATAGAGAAAAAAGTAATACAGAGGTGCAGGATATGATTATGATCAATAAATGGCAGTGTAGGGGTCAAAGTGGGGTTGCTACAAGCAACACAATATCAACAGAATCATTAAGTGAAGTGGAAGGAACAAACTATGATGAAGAAATGGGATACAAATCGCAGTCATCAATTTGTAATAATATTAATAAGTTTAATATGGGTGCTAAGCTAGGCAGGCCAAGAAAGAAGGGTAGGAAAATTGTTAACCCGTTTGATTTCAAACTGGGAGGAAGATTAGGAGGAAAACAAAAGAGTTTCAAGAGTAAGAACAAAAGTGGGTAGGGGTGATAAGGGGAGGTTTATCAGAGATCATGGATCTACTAGCAAATGTGGAGTCGTGAATATTGGTGTTGAGGCAGAAGCAGCTAAAATTGTAGACACGGCACTTGGTATGGGTTTGGAAATCCCTGGAGGAAGAGAGGAAGGTATCAAAGCTGTTTCAAAAAGTTTGGAGGGTAAGTCATTATAGTGTACTGGTGCTTGAATGCATTGTTGGTTGTAGTTTACTGTTTTCATGAAGACACTTTCTTTGATTTCTTGGAATGTGAGGGGGATATGTAACAAGGTATCCAGAAGACTGATAAAGGAAATGATGATGGAACACAAAGCAAATGTTGTGTATTTACAGGAGACTAAATGTAACTCTCTAAATGCACTCATTATCAGAAGTTTGTGTGGTAATCAAGATTTTGAGTGGATTGAAGTACCAGCTAAAGGACTGTCAGGTGGGTTATTATGTTTGTGGAATGTGGCAGTGTACAAAATTATTAGTGTTGTTAAGGAGGATAATATGGTGTGGTGTAAATTCCAAAGTATGGTGGATGATGAGGTGTTTAGTGTGATAAATGTGTATAGCGCACAAGATTTGGATAGTAAAAAATATTTGTGGTCTAAGCTAGCTAGCATTGCAGGTAGTCTCCAAGATGAAAATTTGTGTATTATTGGGGATTTTAATAGTATACGAGAGGAGTCAGAACGAATGAATTGTTCCTACAGGAGATGTGACACGGAAGGCTTCAATAGTTTCATTGATAATGCAAATTTGTTGGAACTAGCCTTATTAAATTCGGAATTCACCTGGTATGGTCCTGGGGGCAGAAAGAGTAAGCTCGATAGAGCCATGGTAAATTCTTTGTGGTGGAGTAAAGGGCAATGGCATCTGCAGGCACTAAGCAGAAAGAGGTCGGATCATAAGGCTATTTGGTTGAGTCAAAAGCTACAAAATTGGGGTCCGGTACCGTTTAAAGTCTTCAATTGTTGGTTAAAGGACCATGAACTGTCAAAAGCTATTGAAATACAATTGAGAAATGATGTGCAATCTGGAAAGTTGAATGTGTTTAATATACTTAGAAATGCAAGGGTGAAAGTGAAGGAATGGTCAAAATTAGATCACAATAAAATTGATGTAAAAATCAGGGAGGTGGAGCGTAGTTTGGAAATTGCTGATAATACGAGTAGTCAGAGTACTAATAAGGTGGTTCTTAATAGTATGCTGGGAGAGCTATATGAACAAAAGGTGGACATTTTGAAGCAAAAAGCCAGAGTTGATTGGGAGCTCTTTGGCGACAAGAATACGAAGTTTTTTCATCAGTGCGTGCAAAAAAGAAGATGTAGGAACCTCATAAGAAAGATTTTTTGGAAGCAGGCATGGATTTCTACACCAGATCAATTAAAGGAAGCATTTTTTAATCACTTTTCTACACTGTTTGATAGTAGCAGAACTCCTGTTTTGTTTAAGTTGGGTTCACTGCAACTAACCAGACTCTCACCGGAAGATGCTACATGGCTAGATAGAGATTTTTCAATGGACGAGATAGAATATGCATTAAAATTATCAGCTTCAGACAAGGCTCCGGGGCCGGACGGATTTAATTTGGGATGCATTAAAATGTTTTGGGAGAGTCTTAAAAATAAAGTCTTTGAGTGCTTTGAGGATTTCTCATCTACAGGCCATTTTCCGAAAGGTTTAAACTCTTCCTTTATTGCCTTGATTCCTAAAGTAGCCCAACCAAAACTGGTGACGGATTTCAGGCCCATAAGCCTTATAAACTCAATTCCGAAGCTGTTTACCAAATTATTGGCCGTGAGATTGAGCTTGATTATTGACAAGTTGGTTAGTAAGCATCATGTTAGGTCGAATACACAATAAGTAATCAAATACTGTATGAGTAACTTAACAAGAACACACTGTTTAACAATTAAAAACTGTTTGGAATTAATAATTCCTCTCTCGGTGATGTAAATATCACAAAGAGCTGCTTAGGTTACAATCAATGAATTTCTCAATGTTTGATTACCCTTCTAGGGTTAACCTAACTGTATTTATAGAACATACAGCTTCGTACAATCAGTAACTGATTCTCCTAAAATCAAGCTATACAATTGATATCAATCACGATTGCTCCAGTCTTCCAAGTCAACTCAATCTCTTTGACAGCTTTCCAATCTTCAAAGATATTGCTTCCATATTCATCTTGAAATAATCTACAAACACTGTTGACTCTTCAGACAATACCGCTACAGAGTTTAACAACCTCTGTTGCGCTTCCAGTCAGTGTTTAACTAAACTCTGACTGCTTCCAGCTAAACTCTGTTTTCTGACTTTAGCTTCCAAACACTGTTTTCATCAATCATTTCTAACAATCTCCCCCAACTTGTCCATTAGCAAAAATGTACAAGTTTACAGTAAATGATGATGTCAAAACAAATACAAAATTTTACAGTGTTTAACATACAAACAGAGTTTAAGCTATTACTTAACAAATTCTACAGAAAATAAGAAAATTCTTACAGACTTTAATTTCTAATCTCTTGCAGATCAGGCATTGTTCTGAGATAGTCTATAAGCAACCTTCTTTCAGCATTTTCAAGCTCTATCTGCATAGCTTCTTTGATTTCTCTCAACTGAGAATCATTCTCATCAGTTTGATAGATAGCAGCTCTAAGATCGTAGATTTTGTTTCTTCTCATTTCATTTCCCAGCCTTATGTATTTCACTTCCTCAGATTTTACATTGAAATCCAGAACAGTGATTCCAAGATCAGTCTTCAGTTTTGTAGTTCCCTTCTCCATTTCAATCAGATTGCCATTCCAATCTCTGTATTTAGGAACATACTTGCTGTTGAATTTCATTTGCCTTCTTGCAAGGTTTTGAATCATTCTTTGTTGAAGCACATTTGCAACTAACTGACCTCTTTGATTTCTCACTCTGAAAATATATAGGACATATTCAAGTTCTTCAGCATACTTTAATTCGATATCCTTTTCAGAGACTTTAAATACCGTTCCATCAACCATGAAATATAGCAAGAAATCCTTTTCTAGACTCTTCTGATATACAAGCTGTACTGACTCCAGTTTGTCCAAACTCTCTTGAGTGACACCACGACCTGGAACAGACAGTGAAGAAGGATCTCTAGGACCAACATATTGCCTTTTATCTCTGTGTGAGCCTATACCTTCTTTGTTGTATCCAACTTTACCAGATAAAGCTCTACCATCAGTAAAATCCATTGGAATTGTAGCTTCTAGTCTTGGATCATGAGGAGCACCCCTCTTAAATGTTGATTTCAACTGAGAAGACAATAATGGTGTGGTCACAACTTGTGCAGCAACAGAGGTTGTGTCTTCATTCTTCTGTACAACATGTGTATCAACAGAGGTTGTAACTATACTTTTCAGCTTTTGCTTGGCTTCTGCATCTGTTGGTTTTCTGAATATTTGCATTCTTTGATTTGTACCAACAGGTTCTTTGATATGAATGCCTTTAAGAACAGGCTTTGCAGCTTCAGCAACTTTCACATTCTTCTTTGCTTTTACAGACTTTAGAGCTTTCAGATGCTTTTCTTGTAAACTCTTTTCTTCAGCTTTAGCATCTTCTATGGTCACTCCTTCTGCATTCTCTTCCATAAAAAGCTTAACAGCTAACTCCTCATCAGTCTTTGGGTTTGATGTTAATTCCAAACTCTTGGTCTTTGAAGTACCTTGAGTTTCAGTGTTTATTCCAACAGACTGTGATTTAAAAGATTTGCCAGATCTCAGAGTTTGCTTTTCAGAGTTTAAGACCTTGCTCTTTTCACTTGCCCCTCCATCTCCAGCATCATCCTTTTTAGTCAGAGTTTGAGAAACTTTGCATTTTGACTTAGCAACTCTCTCCCCCTTTTTGACATCATCAGGAATAAGGATTGATGTAATGAGCTCCAAAGAGTTTGCAATTGAATCAACCTTAGCAAATAAAGCAGTCTGATTTTCTTCAACTTTTCCTAGCCTGGCAAAGAGAGTGTCTTGGACTTTAGACAGCTGAACAACTTTTATTTTAGACTCTCTATCCATCTTCAATTCTCTTGACTGAATCTCAGTCTTCAAGGAAGCAATTTCTTGTTTAGTTTCAGCAAAATTTCCTTCCAGAGTCTTGACTTGTACTACAGTTGCCTTTAAACAGGATAAGATTTCTGGATTTGAAATTTGCTTTGCAGTTTGCTTAACAAACTCAGATGCTCTTCCTTTTGGAAAAATGCAATCTTGTTTATACCAATTTTCAGCAGACTTAGCAAGATGCTCTACTTCAACTGCATGAGATGGACAAGGCTGAGCAAAAGGTGTATGCTTATTATCTGTCTGTGCAGGTGCACTCACAAAAGAGTCAGAGTTTGCACTACTAGCAGATTCATCTTCAGCACTTGCATCCTTAGATTGATCATCTTTTAAAGAACCACTGTGCTGAGCAGTGTCAGCCACAGTTTCTTCAATAACTGCTGCAACCTTTTCAATAATCACCTCATGTTGCATAGGCTCTGCAACAGAGTTTGCCTTTGTAGCTTCAACAGGCATGGATTCAGAAATTATCTTTGTTGCCTGATCAACTTCATCACCTTTGTCTTGAATTGGAGAAGATACCAGCTCTGTGGGTGATGCTTCAGCTTCAGGAACTTTTGCTGCAAGCTCATCAGCTACACCAGGAGCTTCAGTATGAACAATAGGTGAGATAGGATCAGAGAATGGTTCAAATGAGTCAAAAATATTATCCATTGGTGAAAGACCATCTCTGTTATCCTCTTCTACAGGCATTTTATCCTCTGTAGGCATTGGAACATTAACATTATCCTCTGCAGGCATTGCAACCTCTGCAGGTATTTCAACTTTGTCAGTGATAATATCCTCTGCAGGCATTTCAACCTCTGCAGGTATAGCAACATTCACTGTAACCTCAACAGTAGGTGTTTGCTGTGAAACCACCTTTGAAGTTTCAACAAGATTCTCTTCATCTGAATCAGAAAGAATTAATCTCCTTTTCTTGATTGGAGGCACCACATTCTCCTCTTCATCTTCACTTGAGCTCTCTCTTGGTGGTGAAAGTGAAGGTCTGTTTGCTTTCTGTTTCTTCCTTCTGGTATAAACAGCTCCAGGTATTGTTTGTTTAGCCTTTGAGTGTTTAGTGTTTTGGGCAGTGTGTTTCTTTCTTTTTGGCTTGGTTTTGGGTTGTTCAGTAGGTGCTGGCTCAGAGTTTAAGGTTTCAGTGTTTAAGGTATCAGTGTTTAATGGTTCAGTGTTTAAGTTTTCAGTGTTTGAGGGTTCAGTGTTTAAGGGTGGAGAATTTATTGGTGGAGAGTTTATGGTTTCTGGTTGTCGTTGATGAGATGTAGTAGGTACAGTGGGTGTGGGTGTTGTAGGTGTTGGTTCAGAGTTTATGGTGTCTATTGGTTCAGGCATTTGTTGTGGTGATTGAGAGTCTTGTGGTTGGTTTACATAGTTTTGTAAGGCTAAAGGCATAAACATCTCAGGTATTTGCTGTTTAGTGACATCTTTGTTTGTCAAATCAGAAAACATTCTCTTAGCAACTTGAAAAGGCTGAATAACATCAGCTTCATCAATTGGAATGTTAGGCACACAGGTAGTAAATAGCAGTTGACAAAAACGAGCAAAATAAACAGTAGTAGACTCAGACAAACGCTCTCCCAAGTTCATTAGTACTAGTCTACCAAAATCGAAGTTACCTCCATATAGTAGAGCATGACCAATTTGGAGAGTATCCAGAGGAAGTGCATCCCAGTTTGTTGTCTTCTTTCCAAAAGCCCTTGTTATGCAATCGAAAAAGAAACTCCATTCCTTTCTCAAACTTGGCCGTCTCAAAGACCCTATCTTGTTCAAGTTTCCTGCACATCCAATTTGTTCCAACATTGTCCTCAACCGATCATGACCAACAATACTGTAAGAAGTGTGTGTCTCAAAGTCCAAAGCATCCCTAACAGTAGTTGGAGTAATAATATACTCTGATTCATCATGAGTGAAAATGATTGTTGGAGTGCCAGACTCTCCTCCATCATCATATTCAGAGTTTGTCCAGAAAGTAGCAATTTGTGAAGCAGATAGTGTAGCTGGTGCTGTTAGAGCCTTCCCTATTTCAGAGTCTTTCAAGAAATTTTGGAACACATGAAACGCCTCTGGAGCATTTACAGTCTCCAACGGTGCTGCATAGTTACTAGGGAGAAAAACTAACCCTGCTGCATCAAACGCTTTAGTTGCCATTAGTAAAAAGTGATACGAAGATATTCAGAGAAAAGATGTGTATGCACTGTAAGTGTTTATCAAAATGTGAAGGAGAGTATATGAGAAGTGTGAAAGTGAATGAGTAAGCAAGTAACTGTGAGTGAGTGAATGTGAATCGATATGGAGTAAGAGACTAAAGACGATTAGAGTAAAATTAAAACTCAATCGTTTATTTAGTAAAAACGCGCAACTGTTGTAGAGTAGTGTGTGAGTGGGACACAATCATGGGACACGTGTCAAACAACCAATGGATTACTTAATAATTACCGCTGTCATTCCTATAATCACGACACTTACACTAATTAACAGTTGTCAACTACCCCAATTACTGCAAAATAGTCAAATCATCTCAATGAGATTTTACCTCAGAGTACTTAACACAACTCAACAGTGTTTATCAATTATCCAACTTTATCACTTAACACCCTTTCAAAAATTGCACAGTTGTGAATTAAGTGTGTGTGAAGCAGAGTTTACTGAAATCAATTTTTAGAGCATCTAATATTTAATAGAATCCATAACAAAAATCAATAACCACTGAATGCACAAACTCTCATAGTAAACACTGATTGTTTGATGAATGCTAAACTCTGTAGTTACTGTAATACAGAAATCTGAAAACTTCTATTCCCTTTGATGTCCATGATTATCCAAGAAAGCACACAGTCTTTAAAGACAAAAATATCAAGAGATTGAAATCAGAGTTTCATTCAGTGAATAACAGTCATGAACTGGATAATCTCACAAACTCTCAAACACACAGGTGTTTAGGTAAAGTGTTTACACTCACATTCAATCAGACATAGCAAAATCTACCATATGCTTGAATGTCCACCAATTCTACACTACTTTGAGTACATGTATTCACAAATCAAAAGGACTTTATTCAGGGTTGGAATGAGATAAGATCAAACAGATGAAAAAGATATTTTATTCATGAGTGAATATCAAGCTGAACATTTCAATAGATCAAAGTGTTCAGTCACACTGTAAGTAAATATTTGTACAAGATCAGTATATATGCCTTTTTTTTTTTTTTTATTTAGCATATATACTGAGTAAACTTTTCTTTTCTTGAGAAACACTCATCTGTTTGAGAAAAAAAAAATATAACTGCTCTTAACACTTCAGAGTATAAGAAAAATGAGCAGTTAATAAGGCTCAAAGGGGTTTACTAAGGATGGAATTTATGAACAGTGTTTATACAGTGTTTGAACAAAGTTCAAAAGAATTTTTGAACAGTGTTTGAAGAAATGGTAAATCCTATTGCCTTTATCATTTTCATGCACACACATATCATGTAGTCTCAAAATGGTCTAATACAAGTTCTAGAGAAACATACTATCTGATGAATATCACACAACAATAAATACTGATTGATAGAAAATGTATCAATCACTGATTTGGCTCAAACTCTCACAGGTTGTAGACATGAATCTGAACTCACCAAACTAATCAATGACACATCTCAAGTTTTATGGTTTTCACAAGTGCAAACAAGGAATCATCATGAACCATACCTTTGGAAACAGAATGTCACTTATCAGAGTTTAGAGTTCATCAATAACCAAAATTATTTATTTATGAGAGGCAATGCACACAATATTCATAGACTCAGAGTTTAGGACTGAATAAACTAAGAGATGTTATAAATATGAAATAGTATCATGCTGTGTTGATTTACTGCACAAAGTCTGATCAGATTACAGTGACTCAGAAAGAATCATGATTTATTTACTGAGAATCATGCTTCATACATTTTTCTTCATTGGTGTTTTCATTCAGACAATAATCAATTCTGAATTCACTGAGTGTATCTAACATGTTAGCAGTGTTTAACAGACAGACATGCTGACAGAGTTTAAAAAATTTTAAACATAAACATGCATAACAGAGTTTAGTACTAAGGTTCACATAGCACTTAACAATTCGCAGAAACATGAGCAACATATTTTAGAAATAAGTTTTTGAGTCTAACCAACATCTCTAGTCAAAACTAGAGACCATTCCTAGTTCATTGACCAGTCTTGTAAATGTAGCTTCACTCAATGGCTTGGTGAAGATATCTGCAAGTTGTTGTTCTATAGACACAAAGTGAAGTTCAATGTTGCCTTCCTCTACATGCTCCCTGATGAAGTGATACCTTATGCTGATGTGCTTTGTCATTGAATGTTGCACTGGATTACCTGTCATTGCAATAGCACTTTGATTATCACAGTAAATAGGTATCTTGGTATACCTTAATCCATAATCCAGCAGTTGATTCTTCATCCATAAAATCTGTGCACAGCAGCTACCAGCAGCAATATACTCTGCTTCAGCTGTAGATGTAGATATTGACTTCTGTTTCTTGCTGTACCAGGAAACAAGTCTGTCACCCAGAAATTGACAACTTCCACTGGTGCTTTTTCTGTCTATCTTACATCCAGCAAAGTCTGCATCAGAGTAACCAAGAAGTTTAAACTCTGATTCTCTTGGATACCACAGCCCCAAAGTCATAGTGCCCTTGAGGTACTTGAATATCCTCTTTACTGCTGTTAAATGTGGTTCTCTTGGATCTGCCTGAAACCTTGCACACAAACAAGTTGCATACATGATATCAGGTCTGCTAGCTGTCAAATAGAGCAAAGAACCAATCATTCCTCTGTAACTTGTCATATCTACTGATGACCCTGCATCTTTGTCCAATTTTGTTGCAGGAGTTGTTGCAGATGAACAATCAAGCATACCAAATTTCTTGAGAAGGTTTCTGGTATATTTTGCTTGATTTATAAAAATTCCATCATCTGTTTGCTTCACCTGTAGGCCTAGAAAATAACTAAGCTCTCCCATCATACTCATTTGATATCTTGACTGCATGAGTTTGGCAAACTTCTTGCAGAGTTTATCATTAGTAGACCCAAAAATAATATCATCCACATATATTTGAACTAAAAGCAAGTCACTACCATTTTGGAAGTAAAACAGAGTTTTGTCAATAGTACCTCTGTGAAATCCACTTTCTAGTAGAAATTTGGCAAGGGTTTCATACCATGCCCTTGGTGCCTGCTTAAGTCCATAGAGTGCCTTGTCTAACCTGTAGACATAATCTGGATATTTTGGATCTACAAACCCTGGTGGTTGTTCCACAAACACTTCTTCTTCAAGTTTTCCATTCAAAAATGCACTTTTTACATCCATTTGAAATACTTTGAATTTCATGTGAGAGGCATATGCAAGAAAAATTCTGATTGCCTCCAATCTAGCTACTGGAGCAAATGTTTCATCATAGTCTATTCCTTCCTGTTGTGAGTAGCCTTTTGCAACCAGCCTTGCCTTGTTCCTTGTGATAACACCCTCACTGTCAGTTTTATTCCTGAAAACCCATTTAGTACCAATAATGGATCTGTTCTTGGGCCTTGGTACAAGTGTCCACACTTCATTTCTTTCAAATTCATTTAGCTCTTCTTGCATTGCTGTTATCCAGTCAGCATCTTTAAGAGCTTCTTCCAATTTCTTTGGCTCAGTTTGTGACAAGAATGCATGAAACAGACATTCATTTGTTGTTGCACTTCTTGTCCTTACTTTTGCATCTGGATCACCAATAATCAAATCAGGTGTGTGAGATTTAGTCCATTTTCTTGCAGAAGGCAGATTGCTTCTGTCATCATGTGATCCTCCCCCTTGATCCATGCTCTCCTGATTTTCTTGGTGTCTTTCTTCATTTTCTGATGCTCCCCCTGAATGTGACTTCTCAGAATTATCAACAGAGTTTGAATCAACAGAGTTTGATTCAGAATTATCAACTGAGTCACTATCAGTGTTTGAATCATCACTTTGATGTGATTCTTCATGCTCCCCCTCAACTGGTTCTTCCCTTGTTTCTGATTGAAGAGTTTCTTCAGTATTTACCAGTAGAGGTTCAGAGTTTAGATCAACAGAGTTTGTCAAATCAGTCTGATCAGAGTTTACTTTTTCAGAGAATAAATCTTCATTTTCAAAGTGGAGTATATCATGTTCATTGACATCTTCTAGTCCAGTTATTTTCTTGTCATCAAATGACACATGAATTGATTCCATGATCACTCTAGTTCTCAGATTATAAACTCTGAATGCCTTTGTTGACAGTGGATAGCCAACAAAAATTCCTTCATCTGCCTTTAGGTCAAACTTGGTCAACTGTTCAGGATGAGTCTTCAACACAAAGCATTTGCATCCAAAAATATGAAAATATTTTAGATTTGGCTTTTTCTTCTTCACCATTTCATATGGTGTTTTACCATGCTTGTTGATCAGTGTTGCATTTTGAGTAAAACAAGCAGTTTGAACTGCTTCTGCCCAGAAATATGTTGGCAACTTTGCTTCATCTAGCATGGTTCTGGCAGCTTCTATCAAGGTTCTATTCTTCCTCTCCACTACACCATTTTGTTGTGGAGTGCCAGGTGCAGAAAACTCTTATTTTATCCCTTTACTCTTGCAAAATTCTTCCATAGATGAATTCCTGAACTCAGTTCCATTGTCACTTCTGATTATCTTCACTTGATTCTCTGACCCTTTTTCCAGTTGTAATATATGTTCTGTCAGTGTTAATGCAGTTTCATCCTTCTTTGCAAGAAAATATACCCATGTGAACCTGGTATATTCATCAACAATGACTAGAGCATATTTCTTCTTTCCAAGAGACATTACATTCACTGGACCAAAAAGATCAACATGTAGTAGATGATAAGGATCAACAATTGAAGACTCAGATTTGCTTTTGAAGGAGACTTTTCTCTGTTTAGCCTTTTGACAAGAATCACACAGTCCTTCTACATTCAACAAGGACTTTGGTAGACCTCTTACAAGATCATTCTTGATTAGCTCATTGATGTTGTTCAGGTTCAAATGAGAAAGTTTCTTGTGCCATTTCCAACTCTCTTCACTGGACATCCTTGTAGACAGACACACTACTTTGCCATCAGTGTTTGTTGACAATTTGATTTCATAGATGTTATTGTGTCTGTTTCCAACTAGAGCAACTTTCCCTGTAGATTTACTGATCACTTGACAATATTCAGGCTGAAAATCCACATGATATCCTCTGTCACAGATTTGACTCACAGATAGCAGATCATGCTTGAGTCCTGGAACCAGAGCTACATTTGTAATGATGACATTTCCAAGATTAATATTGCCATATCCCAGTGTATGTCCTATGTTGCCATCTCCATAGGAAACTTCTGGGCCAGCCTTCTCCTCAAACTCTGATAGCAGGGCTTTATTTCCTGTCATGTGTCCTGAACATCCACTGTCCACAACTAGGGTACTAACCCTGGTGCCCTGCAATCATAAACAATCACTGATTATTAGTTTTAAGGATCCAGACTTGCTTGGATCCTTTGGCTTTCTTAATTCTGTTAGCTTTTGCAGCGGAATTTTCATTAACAGAGTTTAAGCTAACTTTTTCAGAGTTTACATTTGCAGAGTTTACTTTAACCCATTTTAAATTTGGCTTGGGTTCATAGTAATTATAGTAAATAGCATGATAATCTCTGCAAGTGTAAATAGAATGCCAAGTACTTCCACAGTGTTTGCATAAAGTCTGTGGTCTAGTTCTCACATAATCACTCTTTACTGCAGTTTTAGAGGGCAAAGAATTAATGTTCTTATTCTTACTGCAGAAACTAGCAAGATGATTAGTGCTACCACAATTAAAGCATGTTTTTCTAGGAGCTAATGAAGCAAGCATTGGCTTAATTCCTGATGTGATGCCTACTTTTCCATTTTTGTTTTTCTTAGGCAATCTCTGTTTGTTGACAGATTTTATCTCCTTAAGCTTATGCTTGAGTTGTTTATCTGTCATTAAACCAATGTTAGCCTCTTTAACAAAAGTTTTAGCATATGACTCTCTAACAGCCTTTTTCTGTGCTTCAGTCTTAGGTCCACCTGTTCCCATGACATTACCCTCAGATGAACAATGTGGTCTAACCTTTACCTGATTTTCAAATCTAAGTTCATCTCCTACAGAGTAACCTAGACCTACTGTGTCTGACTGAAACACTTCTTGAGTGTCTTTACCAGAGTGTGTCCAAGTTTTAATGATGTGTTTAGTATCCTCCGATTCAGATTCTAGTTGCTTATATTTTCCTAGCAACTCCTGTTCAATAAACACTGCATCATCTCTCTCTTTTTAAATTTTATTCATGTTCTCTAGCTGTTCCTCAACAAGCTTATTTCTTTCTTTGAGTTGAGAGCACTCAGACTTTATCCTCTCATTTTCTAAAGTCTGATCCCTATAACTGATATGCAATGCCTTAAGATAAATTCTCAATTCAGTTATATTATCAGTGTTATAAGCATAGGTAGTTGGAGGTACCTTGAGATCATCATTTTCAGTCTGAGTAGTAGCCATGAGAGCATAGTTGACTTCCTCATCTGAATCTGAAGTGTCTGCCCAATCTCTGCCTTTGGTGTAGAGTGCCTTTTCAGTTTTACCCTTCTTGCACTCAGGAGCATAGTGACCCATCTCCTTACACTTGTAGCATTGAATTTCAGACTTATCTTTCTTACCAGATTTGAAGTCCTTTCCCTCAGATTTCTTGAAATTCCTCTTGTCAGACTTTGAGTAGTCCTTGGAGAATCTCTTTCCCTTCTTGAAGTTCTTGTATCCCATCTTCTTGAAGGTCTTTACCATCAAAGCAGCCATTTGCATCATCTCTTCATCATCTTCAGAATCAGATGATTCATCTGTGTTTGAGTCAACATCAGTGTTTGATGACTCATTCTCTGAATGTATGACTAAGGCTTTCCCTTTTTCCTTTCTCCTTGATGCCTCCTTCTTTGATGGTTTCTCCTCAACCTTAAGTGCAACAGACTTTGACTTTCTACTTGATCTTTTATTTCTCTGCTCCAATTCCAATTCATGGGTTTTGAGCAGTCCATAAATTTCATCAATCTCTGTTTCACCAAGTTCATAATTATCTCTTATAGTGGTTGTTTTCACATCCCACTTTTCAGGTAGAGAAAGAAGAAACTTGAGATTTGAGTCTTCTAAATCATACTCTTTGTTAACCAATGACAAATCATTGAGCAGTTTACAGAATCTGTCAAATGTTTCTGTCATGGTTTCATCAGACTTTGCCTCAAAGTGCTCATACTCCTGAGTAAGTATATTTCTTCTGTTTTTCTTGATTGCAGGAGTTCCTTGACACCTAACCTCAAGTGCATCCCATATTTCCTTTGCAGTGGTGCAGTTAATCACTTTATTAGACATAACATTGTCTAATGCACTATGAAGTAAATGTCTTACTTTTGCATCCTTTGCAATAGATGAAAGATCCTCAGCAGTTAGATCTTTCTTTTCCTTTGGAATGACCTTTGATTCCTCACCAGCAGCAGCAGCAGATAATTTTGTTGGTTTGTGAGGACCTTCATAAATTCTATCAAGGTATACTGGATCTGTAGCCTCCAGAAACATGGTCATTTTCACCTTCCAAATTGCATACTCTGATGGCCTAAGTATAGGAACCCTTATTGTTTCATACCTACTAACAGTAGTAGGGGCTTTCTCAGATGGTGGAGGTATCTCTGCCATTGATTACTCTTGTGTTTGGATCTTTAACTGTAATAAAGTAACAGATTAGGCTCTGATACCACTTGTTAGGTCGAGTACACAATAAGTAATCAAATACTATATGAGTAACTTAACAAGAACACACTGTTTAACAATTAAAAACTGTTTGGAATTAATAATTCCTCTCTCGGTGATGTAAATATCACAAAGAGCTGCTTAGGTTACAATCAATGAATTTCTCAATGTTTGATTACCCTTCTAGGGTTAACCTAACTGTATTTATAGAACATACAGCTTCGTACAATCAGTAACTGATTCTCCTAAAATCAAGCTATACAATTGATATCAATCACGATTGCTCCAGTCTTCCAAGTCAACTCAATCTCTTTGACAGCTTTCCAATCTTCAAAGATATTGCTTCCATATTCATCTTGAAATAATCTACAAACACTGTTGACTCTTCAGACAATACCGCTACAGAGTTTAATAACCTCTGTTGCGCTTCCAGTCAGTGTTTAACTAAACTCTGACTGCTTCCAGCTAAACTCTGTTTTCTGACTTTAGCTTCCAAACACTGTTTTCATCAATCATTTCTAACACATCAATATGGATTCATGAAGGGTAGAAATGCAGCAGAAAGCATCCTCATTGTTAATGAGGTATGTCATAGTCTTAAAACGGGTAAATCTTCAGGATTAATTCTTAAGCTGGACTTTGAAAAGGCATTTGATATGGTCAACTGGACTTTTCTTGCGGATTTGATGGCTAAGTTGGGTTTTGGAGCCAAGTGGAGGGATTGGATTATGAATTATTACAAAGAATCTAGAGTATCGGTATTGGTTAATGGGTCACCTACACGGGAGTTTGCACCTTCATGTGGACTAAGGCAGGGAGATCCACTTTCGCCATTGTTATTTAACTTGGTGGTGGAGGTGCTTAGTAGTCTGATTAACAATGCTGTTAGACTAGGTGTGTTTAAAGGCATCAAGATTTCGGAGTCGACAGAGAGGTTAACTCACTTACAATTCGCAGATGATACATTGTTGTTTATAGACGATGACATCCAATCAATAGCTGTGATCAAGAGAGTGTTGGTATGCTTCCAACTTTTAACGGGGCTTAGAATCAACTTCTTTAAGAGTAAATTATACTCATTGGGTAAAGGTAAGAATCTGCTTCAAGAAGGATCAAATATTTTGAAGTGCGAAGTTGGTTCTTTGCCCATGACATATTTAGGTGTCACAATTGGGATCTCACCAAAAAAGAGGTTGTTTTGGGATCCTCTAGTGAAGAAAGTTGAGAATAAATTGGCCAATTGGAAGTGCTCTACTTTAAATATGGCCGGGCGTGTTGTATTATTAAAAGCGACATTAGATAGTTTGCCGACTCATTGGCTTAGTGTTTATGTTATGCCCCGGGGAGTTAGACAGAAATTGGAGTCTGTTAGAAGAGGATTTTTATGGGGAGAATTTAGTGAAAATGGGGAAAGAAGGAAAAAATTGCATTCACTGAGTTGGAATAAGTTAGTTGTTCCAAAGAGTATAGGGGGATTAGGATTAAGTTCTATTATTGTAAAAAACAGGTCGTTGTTGGGCAAGTGGTGGTATAGATGGGTGGCTGAGAGACATTCTACAGGGAATAAACTTGTAAGGGCAAAGTATGAATGTAATAATATGGAGGATTTGGGATCAGCTCTCAAACATAAAAATCCTTCTGCTGTGATTGAAGGTTTAATTAGTATTAATGATGAAGATGGTTTCCGCAACGCTTTGTCACTGAATAAGTTTAAATGGGTTTTGCGAGATGGTAAATCTGCACTCTTTTGGGAAGATAATTGGTCGAGAAATGGCGAATTGTACAAATCATTTGCAAGACTCTTTCAACTGTCCAAGTTACGCAACAAATCAGTCAAAAGCTTTTGTGAAATATGGACCAATCCAGATACAGAGTTTCATATGCTTTGGAATAGGCAGCTAAGGGCCTGGGAATTGGAGGAGGTGCTAAAACTTAATGACTTCATTCACTCCATAGAGTTCATGACTGGGGCAGATTACTTGATTTGGACACATACTAATAAAAGCTATGAGTCTGCAGATGGTCGAAATTATCTATCAAGAGAGGTGGTAGTTAGTAACAGGGGGTGGGATTTCATCTGGAAGACAAGAGTTCCCCCAAAAATTCAGTATTTTCTTTGGAAGGTTGAACACAAGCTGCTACATACAAGAGTTTTTTTGAACAAAAGAATGGTCAATGCAGTCACTAATGTTGAGTGTGTGATATGTAGTATTAATGCTGAAGATCAAGATCACCTATTGTGGGGATGTTCTTTTGCAGAGAAAATCTGGAGGCGGGTTTTTGATTGGTGGGGGGTTTAGTAATAAATTTCATTTGATCAATCATAACTTTTGGTCGTGGATTAAATGGTGTAGTAATGCCAATGTAAGAGCAGGATGGGCTATAACAATTGCATCAACGATGTGGTCCTTATGGCTAAATAGAAACCTCAAGTTGTTTGAAAGTAGAAGCTATGCAGAGGAGGAAGTGTTCTTTTTAGTAAAGTTAAGGTCGCAAAAATGGTGTCAGGCCTCCAAGTTGATAAGTAGTGAGTGTGAAGAATTGTGGAATGTTAATCCATGTGGTGAAATTCTACAAAGCAATTCTGTGCAGCAAAAAGGTTTGATTGAAGATGGTTTCAAGTTTATAGGTTATACTGATGGCTCTTTCATGTTTCAAAGTAATGGTTCAACTTTATCGGGTATAGGAGGATACCTAAAGGATGTTAATGGAAATCTAAAATTTATATTTTCTGGTCCTGTTAAGGCATTATCCTCTATGCAAGCTGAGATAGAGGCGGTTTCTCACTTGATAAAGGCTATTGCAAATAGTCAATTCTCAAATGATAAGTGCCTAATCTATGTAGATAGTGAGGCAGTAGTTCTTTATATCTCAAAGGTTAAGGCTGGGTTATGTTTACATAATGAATTGTTCTTTAAGGACGGGTTGTTAAATTTCTTAAAGAAGCCCAACTTGTTCTTTAAGCGTATTCAAAGGGATTCAAATAGTGGTGCGGACGATCTTGCAAAACAAGGACGACAGAGGAAATATTTGATTCAAGGGTGGTGCTAGGACTTGGCTGGAGTTGTAAACGACGAGGTTGCGGAGGCTGTAAGTGAAGGATAAAGTAAAACATGTGCTATGTTACAAGAATGGCAAGACGTGATTTACTCTTTATGCTGGTTCCTTCATGCAGTAGTATCAGTAGTAGTGTCCTGGAAGACTCAGACTTTGTAATGTTGTATGTTGCAGTGTTGTTTCTAGGGCTTAATATCTAGCTTTGCTTCCTTTTGGTTTGTAGAAGCAAACTCATCTTGTAAGTTATGATTAATAAATTCCTCTTTGCTTATCAAAAAAAAAAAAAAAAGATACAACACATCTCTATGAAGCATGTAACTAAAGATATAAACATAATAATAAACATTCAAATGATATTAGTTATAAAAAAGTTTGAAATAGAGAGAGAGAGAGAGAGCAGCAATCAATAAGAGCTTTAGATTTCAAATTCGAATTCAAATAACAAAACTATCAATTGAAGAAATAGGGTGCAAAAATCGATGATTGAAGGCCAAAACTTCCACGGGAAGCTTGATTCATTTAGAGAGAGCAGTAGTTTAGAGTTTTCTTACTTTGTGTAAAAGTACTATTTTAGGCTTTACAAACAAACACGTGCAAGCATAACAGGCTTAACAGCAGAATGTGGTGGCGGCATTTGTTGTAAATAAAGGCAACATGAAGGGCAATTAACTAAAATTGGAAATTACTGTACAAAAGGGGCAACAGACACTATTAGATACATAGATAAGGGACATAAAGGTAAATTACATTGAATAAATTGTGACATGTTGCCCTATTATATATATAGTTGATTTCTTTTTTTTTTTTGACGAAGCATTATTCTTTATTTTTAAAATGCCGTTGATGACCAACTTAAAATCTTTGAAAAATAAGTTTATACATTAAACATAAAATATATCTATATATTCTGACAAAGAAGAATATTTTCTTACTATTTTCATAATTATAATCTATTTATCGTGAGACATAATAATTTTTTTGTTTTGTAATAATTTTTGTAGAAACCGTAATTCTCAATAAAATTATCCTTCCAATTAGCTCATCCTCTATCTATTTAAAAAAAAATTACAAAAAAATAAGTTTTTTAAAAATTTTCAAAAAATGATGACGTGGCCACAGTTTTTTAAATTTTTTTAATTTTTTTTAAAAATATTTTTTTTGATGAATGGATAGAGGGTAGAATTATAAGACTTTTTTGTGAATGGGCCCCGCCAGGGGCCTTATATAAAGGGAAATTTTAATGCATTTTAAGGGGTTCTCCACGTAAGATGGTTCTCCATAGAGTGGGACTCATTATATCCTATTATATAATAAGAGTAAAAGGGATAATAAAGAGTACTACCATAGGTCATAGGTTCGATTCTCACGAACGACAATCTATACTATACTATTATAAGCGAAATAGGGTATATTTGGTTGGTTAGTCGGTTGGTTAACACCTTCCAAAAAGAATTGTTAGCACCTTCCTAAAAATAACAAGCTATAATTGTTAGCACCTTCCTAAAAATAACAAGCTAAAAAATTATATTAAAAATATTAATTTAATTATTTATTATAAGCAATAAAATTTAAAGCATCAACATATTTCAATGTTATACAACAACGTCAAGCAAGATGACATTCCAAAAATTACGAAAAAATAAATTATTTTTCTATAAAAAGTTATTAAAATATAATTTGTTTTCTATATAAAGTTATTAGAACACAACTTTGTATTTGTAATTAGGAAATCTATCCATCTATACTATAGTAATATAATTAGGAAAGTTATCCATCTCTACTATAGTATTATAAGCAAAACAAGATTTATTTGATTAGTTAGTTGGTTAACGCCATCCAAAAAAAATTGTTAACATCTTTCTTAAAAAAAACATTAAAAATATTAATTTAATTATTTATTATAAACAACTAATTAACCAATAAGGCGCAAATATATATTTAATTGTTAAAACCTTCATAAAAATAATAATTTAAATAATAATTTTAAAATATTAATTTATTCATTATAAACAACAATATTTACCAATAAAGCACAAAAATATGTTTTTAAAAAATGATAAAAAAAACATGTTAAAAATTCCAAATTTAGTTAAATTATATATAGTTTATTCAAAATGAAAAATCACAAAAAACCACGTGTTTTATAAAATTACAAACACTTTCAATTATATCGCCATTAGAATCACCACCCGCACACACTTATTTTTACGAAGTTTTAGGTTAAACTAAATAATTTTTAAAAAAAAATATATTGAATTCTTAAGATATTTAACAATAAATTTAAAAATAACGTTGTTAATGATATTTATTTATGTCATGAAATTAAGTATGGAACATATGTAAAATTAAAATTAATAATAGAATTTCTTAAAATAATTTTAAATTTTAGATTATATCAAATAATTAATATATTAATTCATAATAATAATATATGATAGTCCGTGCTTCGGGTTATAGGCTAGTATACATTATACAAACTTAACTTTTATATATCGAGTTCTAAATCTACTAGAAAAGGCCACATAAAAAGATGGGCTATTTTCATAAATATATTGTCAAAAGTAAATGTTTTCAAAAATACCATCTTGTTTGCAAAAATACCATCTTTCCTCTTTCAACCCAATTTCCTGCCCAGAATTTCGGATGAACAGTACTGTTCATCGATTTTTTTATTTTTATTTTTTTTTAAGGTGGGATGCTATTTTGGTGGATTTGGATTGCATGTCCCCGCAGGGGCAACCACTTTCAACTGAATGCAACCACATGCAACTAAATTTCTGATTTCAAGTTCCATTTTTCATTTGTCATTTTCGACTATATATATAGTTCAAAAATGAGGTCGAAAATGACAAATGAAAAATGGAACTTGAAATCAGCAACTGAATGCAACCACATGCAACTTTTTTTTTAAGGTGCGATGTTATTTTGGTGGATTTGGGTTGCATGGCCCCGCAGGGGCAACCACTTTCAACTGAATGCAATCACATGCAACTAAATTTCTGATTTCATGTTCCATTTTTCAAATGTCATTTTCGACCTCATTTTTGAACTCTAATATATATATATATATGGGGCTACTCCAATACAAACCTACAAACCAAGCATAATCTAATATTTCAAGCTAATCTAATGACCAAACTAGGGGTACCCCAATACAAAAAATGCTTAAAATAATTGGCTCTATCCAACAAAAAAAAATCACTGTTCACGTGATGACGTGGCAGTGGATTTCACTGGTTAACGGTGCTTCACGCCTTCTTGTACGGCGCTTCGCGCCTTTATCATTCTAAAGTTGTAAGCATGGTTGTCACGTCGGTAAGTCGAGTCGAGTCGACCGGGGTGTGCGGCAAGTCAAGTCGTGACTAGTCGAGACTAGTCGTAGACTAGTCGACACTAGTCGACATAACATAAAATTAATATATATTTTATATACTTAATGTATATAATTTTTTTTATTAAAAATTATATATACATACAGAAAAAAAATTAAAAAAAAAAGATATCCAAAATACTTAAATTTTCAGAATGTTATTTATTAATTAATAAATTTGGAATTAATTGCAACAAAAATTGGATATATTAATTCTCAATACGTATTAGAAAATATACAGATTTTCAAGCAGTTTGGAGGTATTACATCGTTTTGATGATAAAATTGCACTTAAAAATAATACTCAATGATAAAAAGTTTCCATGAATAAAATAAAAAGGAAATGGGCACTTGCTTTCTAGCTGACACTGCATTGGAGCAGTTGAAAAAAAAGGGTCAAGCACGCCCTCTCCAATTGATCACTTTTCTTTATTTTATTATTACATATGCTAGTAAAGTGCTGTGATTGTACCATATAAACTGTTCACATGTGCAAAAAGTAACTTAGTCATCACTGTCTAAACAAGTTGAATTGAATTGTACACAAACAAGTTGAATAGTCAGCTGAAGAACCAGTACACAAACAAGGCTGTTTTGCTAAGAGACTGTAGCGCGTGTTCCACACGCGTGGTCTGGCGTATAGGCTGATTTACCGACACCTTCACGTGGTTGGCTGAGACAGATGCTTTCTAACTTTTGCTTTTGCTTTTCATTTCTTTCTTTTGTTAAATAAACAAACGACCTGCCCATTCTATTTCAATCATTCCTCTTCTTCTTCTTCTTTTACTTTACTTCTGTAAACCACCGAAGCAAACACCTTCCCTTCTGTGAACAACATTAAACTCTTCTGCATAACTACAGAGAATATCAGTTCCTTTCATAGATATGGGTCGGGTTTTTTGCACCAGTCGAGCTATTGGATCGCCTAGTCGACCCGACTAGTCGACCCAGTCGACAAGTCGATCACCAGTCGCCCGAAAGAGCAACAAAAACCAAGTCGAGCTCACCAGTCGATCATTACAAAACGACTTCTCGACTAGTCGTCGACTAGTCGCGACTAGTCGAGCGACGTGACAACAATGGTTGTAAGGAATGGCAATCAATGGTAAAGGCAATAGACGATTGACGGGTGTGTCGAGAGCCTTCGGCCCTCATGACTACCTAACTCATCCGTTTACTGTCTTAAATGCTTCGCATTTCCACGGCAAGATTTTTATTTTTTTTTTGTTGGATAGAGCCAATTATTTTAAGCATTTTTTGTGAAGGTACCCTTGGCGGAAACCTTAGAATAGATGAAGTATAATTAATTTAGTGTTGGTTTGTAGGTTTGTATTTTAAGAGTGGTTTGTATTTGAGCACTTGCCTAGATATATATATATATATATATATATATATATATATATATATATATATATATATATATATATATATATAAAATGAGGTTGAAAATGACAAATGAAAAATGGAACTTGAAATCAGCAACTTAATGCAACCACATGCAACTAAATTTGCAACTGAATGCAATCACATGCAACTAAATTTCTGATTTCAAGTTCCATGTTTCAAATGTCACTTTCGACCTCTTTTTTGGACTATATATATATATATATATATATATATATATATATAGAGTGCTGCTCCATTGAGAACCCCTTAAAATGAGAACTATGAGAACTAAATTAAAATCGCGTCAGAATATAACACATATGGTATGCAAACTGATCGTTGCGAGATGAAGAAAAATACAGTGAAGTCGGATTTCAAAAAAAGATCGCCGATTAACGGGAAAAATCAAATTAAAAACAGAGGAAATTGGGTGGGATTGTGTGTGTGAGGGTGTATTAGGTTAGTGTGTGGTGCCCCTGGCGGGGCCTTTGGATTAGATTGAATGTGTGGCTTAGATTAGTTCTCATATCTCATTTTAATTAGGGGTTCTCATTTGAGCAAAAACCTATATATATATATATATATATATATATATTAGAGTTCAAAAATGAGGTCGAAAATGACAACTGAAAAATGGAACTTGAAATCAGCAACTGAATGCAACAAGTTGAATGTGGTTGCATTTGGTTATACATATTGTTCGTGTGTCGAATACATATTAATATGTCTTCTCAAAAAAATATTAATTGTTTTTTTTTAAGTTTGCTCAAAAAAATCCCCTCTTTTCCCAAATATTCAATTTAAAAATCATATACGAATGCTTAAATTATATTTAAAAAAAAAAAATTGGAAAAAGGGAACTTTCCAGTGGGTCACGCATCCTAGATTGCTCTAGACAAAGCACGCTTAACTTCGGAGTTTTGATTCGCAGTAACCCACTTGACCAGGAATGCCACATCTGTTAGTTCTAGCAACCGTTCATATATGAATGCGAAATGAATTCCGCTCATATTTCAATATTTTTTTAAATAATAATATTTTAAATTATTTATTTATAATTATTGCTTTAAAATTCGAAAAAAAACATAAAATTATATTTGAAATTAATCCTTTCTTTCGAATTTTAGTTTAAAAAACTGGGAAAAATAATTTTTTTCCATTTTTCTCGAATTTTAAATTAATTATTAGGAATAAAATATAATTTATGCTTTTTTTTTTAATTTTTAAATGCAAATTTGTTCAAATTTTAAAATAAAAATTTGGGAAAAAAATAATTTTTAATTTTTCTCGAATTTTATATTTAACATTTGAAATAAATTGTAATTTTATCATTTTTCCAATTTTTAATATCAAGAAATAAAAAATAAAAAAATTGTGGCTATTCGCAATGAGGCGTTGCGGTAGGGGAGAGTCCAGTAGCAATTCTCTCTCCTCCCCTGTTTACAATTTATTTCAAATGTTAAAATAAAATTCGAGAAAAATTAAAAATTATTTTTTTCCCAAATTTAAATATGTTTTTCCTAATATTCGAAAAACTGGAAAAAAATCTAAAAAAACAAAACATAGCCGCAATGAGTCATTGCGGCTAGGTTTTGATTTTTTTTTTAAAGGTCTGCTTATTTTTTCTTCTACCCAGTAAAAACAGATAGCAAAAAAAACTGCAATAAGGAGTCTGCTTTTACTGCTTTCCATCTACATTTATAAAACCTGTTTTAACCACATAAACACAAAATACCATATCAACACAATCCCAACCAATATAAATACAACAATACAACTACCTACTTTCAAAGCAAAATTAACAAAATAATAATACAATCAAATAAACAAGATCAAAATTAACTAAAGTCCCAGCTGCCTCTGTTGTAACCCGACATTAGTCATTTTTCGTGCTTCCCCTTTAAAAAGCTCCCAAGCTATGCGATACCGGAAAGTCAAAACATCATGTACAGGGTACCACATTGCATCTTTCAATGATATGCCGCCAAGTATAGCATCCATATACTTGCAAACGTACACGCCACAATCAGCGCCGCCTTCTTACTTCCGTCGATCCGTAATGAACTTCACATCCATGAAACCGTCTTCAACAAATCTCAAAGGTTCCAAGAAATGAAGCATGCACGACAATAATTTTTCCTACAAATTTACCACAAAGAATTAAAAACATATTCAAGAAAGAAGACATATTTAAAAAACAATGCATAAGATTACCATGACATAAATCTCCTTGGCGTACACCTTTCGTAAGTCACAATAAGATCCATGGTCCCGGAGAGGATCAATTAAAAGCAATTTCATTCGTTCAAGGTCCACAACAAACAAAAACCAATGACCACCTTTGCATACGGGGAACAAAGCAACATCACACAAGTGTATTGGTGGCCCAAAGTACTGGTCTTGGTAGGTAGTATAGAAACTTTCCTGCTCTTTCAACCTCTCCGGAGTTTTACAATTTGGATGCATCTGCAAAAAAGAGAAAATAAGTTATGAAATGCAAGAATTCTGGCAATTTCTATTATTCTATATTTCTTGCATTTTATAACCTTATTTCAATAATTTTGCATTTTAGACCTTCATTTATCTATTTCTTGCATTTTAGACCTTTATTTCTCTATTTCTTGCATTTTATAACCTTATTCCTATAATTTTGCATTTTAGACCTTTATTTCTCTATTTCTTGCATTTTAGACATTTATTTCTCTATTTCTTGCATTTTAGACCTTTATTTATATATTTCTTGCATTTTATAACCTTATTTCTATAATTTTGCATTTTAGACCTTTATTTATCTATTTCTTGCATTTTAGACCTTTATTTCTATATTTCTTGCATTTTAGACCTTTATTTCTATAATTTTGCATTTTAGACCTTTATTTATCTATTTCTTGCATTTTAGACCTTTATTTCTCTATTTCTTGCATTTTATAACCTTATTTCTATAATTTTGCATTTTAGACCTTTATTTCTCTATTTCTTGCATTTTAGACCTTTATTTCTCTATTTCTTGCATTTCAGACCTTTATTTCTATATTTCTTGCATTTTAGACCTTTATTTCTATAATTTTGCATTCTAGACCTTTATTTCTCTATTTATTGCATTTTAGACATTTATTTCTCTATTTCTTGCATTTTAGACCTTTATTTCTATAATTTTGCATTTTAGACCTTTATTTCTCTATTTCTTGCATTTTAGACCTTTATTTCTCTATTTCTTGCATTTGATAACCTTATTTCTATAATTTTGCATTTTAGACCTTTATTTCGCTATTTCTTGCATTTTAGACCTTTATTTCTCTATTTCTTGCATTTTATAACCTTATTTCTTTAATTTTGTATTTTATAATTCTATAATAAGGCAATAAGTTATGAAATGCAATAATTAACTAATTAACCAAATATTAAGTTATGAAATGCAATAATTAACCAAATTAAGGACTAAAATGCAAGAAATTTGAATTGATTTACCTCCAAGTCAGTGCAATGCCCAGCTGCAATGGTTGTGAAATAACTCATGCCAAGGAAGAACCTCTTGCATGGACAGCCTAGAACTTTATTCTGAAAATATGTGCTCTCCCTAAGCTTCAGCAGCTCAACATATGCATCCAGAACTGACGACTCTATTTCATGATCGCGTCTTAGGCATTGGACATTTTGCCAAGCAAGCTCCGTAACCATCCCACCAACACTCCTAATAAAATTATGCTTTTTACCCCACCAATGCTTAAACAACCAGTTAATTTTCCGATTTTTCAGTGGCTTTTTCATATCACTTGATACATAACTAGCCCGCCTCTGCACATCCTTGTATTTATCCTCATTTGTGTCCAACTGCAAATACATGTCAATACCCCTAATCATGATGGATATTCATGGCATATGGGAAAAATAGCAAGCCAAAACGAATGTATGATTCAAGATACATACCCCAAGCATTTCTCTTAACTTATCAGGAATAACACCACTGATACTTCCAAACTTCACAAGTCCACCCGCCACTGGGGTAAACTCTGAACCAGGAGTAGTGGTTTCAACATGCCATTCGATGAAGATACAAAAATCATATACACATTTCAAATACAATATGTCAAGGTTATTTCAAAGTTAAAGATTATTACGTCAAGGTTGACACCAGGAGGGATGGGGCGGTCTGATAAAGGTGTTACCATGGGTGTAGAAGGAGAAGGAGCAACTGTAGTCTGAACCTGTATCGGCTGTGAAGGAGGAGGGCTAACCTGCAACCACAATGTGATAAAAACATGAAGAATGAAGGGTTTCGAGCATCAAACGCAGCGGAAAATTAAAACAAAAACAATAATTATCGAAACCCTACCGCAGGATCCATGCAAAAACATGATATTTAATTCAGACATTGATGATTTACCTTAAAGAACCTTTACGATTGTATGTCTAATGGAGATCCAAGCTTTCACGATCGTTGAGTGCTCCTCTTCGAAGCCTCCTCTACGGTATCCACATGAACACTCCAAGAACGATTCTTGATTGGAAGGGAGGTACTAGCCTCCAATGAAAATATGAGATCTTCTTTTTATGTTTTGGTTCAAGCGGCTGGGGATTATTTTTGTCGTACAAAATTAATTACCTTCTTTACCTATCATCATATATTTATATGATAGTGTAAGGTAAAAGCCCAACTAAAAACCTAGCCCAAGTTTGATTAATTAAATAATAGAATCAAATCCTATTATTTAAATAAATAATAATTAAGTCATACTTAATTATTAAAATCATATCTCATTTGTATTTTATTATATCTTAATTAAGTCCCACTTAATTAATATAATAAAATACAACTAATCATTTAATTAATTTAAATTCATAATTTAAATTAATTCTTCCTTAAAATGTTCTATGTGTGTGACCCTGTAGGCTATCATTTAATTGGCAATAATTTTATTCTCTAATAAAATTATAAACAATGAGCGGCATCTAGTAATACATCATTGCTACCCAATTAAATAATAATTAAATCGTGATTCGATAAAACCTTTTGTGATTAATGTTCCCGTGTAATATAATCCCTTTAACCAAATATTATAGATTAAACTCGAGGCATGTTTCATGTCATCCTCTTCATAATTTAATCCGGGTTTACTTGATCCATGAGTAGACTATTAAAACAAATCACTATTTGAGCACGGCCATGCATTTTATAGTCTCACTCAATCAAGAGGCCAATAATATCTCTCCTATCTGATAGGAGGGTTAAATCCTTTATCTATCATTCATATTTCTCATACGATTCACAAGATACCCGATGTCCACTTTTATCATCACCCGGTCAAAGGTAACTTTTAATGTAGTCAAAGTATATTATCCTCGTATAGAAATATAATGATCTCAAGTCAAAGGATCATTACACCATTATCACTGTGAGTCTTTCTTATGACTTTATTAACATGAAGAATCTCACGGTGGGTCTGTCCAGTGCCATGTACCCTTACATGTACCTATGTTTTGACTTTAGTATCTCCATACTTATAACCAATGAGATGTGGTTATCAGTCAACAACATACTAGTCTATTTATGTATTATTATTGTCCTATATAATAATACTCGACTAGGGACCTTTAAGAATATGATATATTATACAATCTCAAGTTCAAGTTAAATACTTAAACTATATAATGTGTATCATTATTCTAAGGACATTTATTATGCTAACAAATATATCGCAGTAATTAAAGTCATAATAAATACATTTATTAAATAATCAAATGACATAAAGGTTTATCAAAATAAACAATGTATTGCCTCTAGGGCACCTACACTAACAATCTCCCACTTGCACTAGAGCCAATCACCCATGTATCTAATACCCATGGAACTAGTGTGATCGTCGTGCTTCTGCTGCGACAAGCCTTTGGTCAGTGAGTCTGCTATGTTATCATTTGTGTGTACTTTACATATGTGTATATCACCCTTTTCATTTATCTCTCGAATGAGGTGAAATCTCCTGAGTATATGTTTGGATCGGGAGTAATATCTAGGTTCTTTAGCCTATGCAATGGCTCTATTATCATCGCAGTACTTGTCTATGGGATCTGCGATCGATGGAACCACTCCCAATTCAGTAATGAATTTTCGAATCCAAACATCTTCCTTTGCCGCTTCACAAGCTGCAATGTACTCAGCCTCCATTGTAGAAACAGCGACTGTTTCTTGCTATGAACTCTTCTAGCTTACAGTACCTCCGTTTAGACAAAACAAAAACCAGACTATGATACAGTATCATCCCTGTCTATTTGGAAACTTGCATCGGTGTAACTGTTTACAACCAGTTTCTCCTCTCCTCCATACACCAAGAATAAATCTTTAATCCTTTTCAGGTACTTAAGAATATTCTTGACTACCGTCCAGTGACCTTCACTTGGATTAGACTGGTGTATGCTCGTCATGCTCAAAGCATACGAGACATCAGGACGAGTACATACCATTGCATACATGATAGATCCAATTGCTGTGGCATATGGAACTTTCCTCATGTTGTCCTTATCATCCAATGATTTCGGACACTGGTCTTTAGAGATCGTTATCCCTTGAGTCACGGGGACACATCCCCTTTTCGCATTTTGCATACCAAAACGATGCAAAACCTTATCAATGTATGTACTCTGACTTAGACCGATCATCCTTCTAGATCTATCCCTATAGATCCTCATTCCTAGAATGTAGGATGCATCTCCTAAGTCTTTCATAGAGAAGTTGCTCCGTAACCAAGTCTTAACAGCCTTTAGAGAAGGTATGTCATTCCCCATTAGTAGTATATCATCAACATATAATACTATGAATGCCACATGGCTCCCACTAACCTTCTTGTAAACACAAGGTTCATCTTTGTTTTGAACAAAGCCATACTCTTTGACTATTTCATCAAAACGGATATTCCATCTCCTAGAGGCTTGCTTCAATCCATAAATGGATCGACGTAATTTACATACCTTGCCAACATTCCTTGGATCGACAAAACCTTCAGGTTGTGTCATGTACACATCCTCTTCAAGACTTCCATTAAGGAAGGCTGTTTTGACATCCATTTGCCAGATTTCATAATCATGGAATGCTGCAATTGCAAGCAAAATCCTTATGGACTTGACCATAGCCACTGGTGAGAAAGTTTCATCATAGTCAATACCATGAATTTGTTTGAAACCTTTTGCAACCAGCCTTGCTTTGTAGGTCTGAACATTTCCATCCACGTCAGTTTTCCTTTTGAAAACCCATTTGCACCCTACGGGTTTTACCCCTTCGGGTGGATCAACCAAAGTCCATACTTGGTTTTCGTACATGGAATCCATCTCGGATTTCATGGCTTCTAGTCATCTCTTAGAGTCTGGATTGTTCATAGCATCTTGGTATGTGAGAGGCTCATCTTCATCTATGAACATCAAATCACCACATTGAGTCAAGAGAAATCCATATCTCTTTGGCTCATGGCGAATTCTACCAGATCTACGAACAACCTGTGTTTCTTGAGCATTATCCTGCTCCTGTTCCACTTCAGGTTCAATGCTATTTTGCGGTTCTCGATCTTCATCGAGATCTATAGTTCTCCCACTGTTTCTTTTGGAAACAAAATCTCTTTCCATAAAGACAACATCTCGAGCAATAAACACTTTCTGCTCAGAGGGACTATAAAAATAATACGCCTTTGTTTCTTTAGGGTATCCCACAAATATGCACTCTTTGGATTTAGGTCCAAGCTTATCTGATACTTGACGTTTCACAAACGCCTTGCATCCCCAAACTTTCATAAAGTTCATGCCTGACCGTTTCTCCTCCCATATCTCATATGGAGTCTTTTGAACCTTCTTAGTAGGAACACGGTTAAGTGTGAAAGCCGCTGTTTCTAGAGCGTGACCCCAGAAACTAATTGGAAGATCTGCATGACTCATCATCAATCGCACCATGTCCAACAGGGTACGATTTCTCCTCTCTGAAACTCCATTCAATTGAGGTGTTCCTGGCGGAGTGAGTTGTGATACAATACCACACTCTTTTAAATATTCTTTAAATTCGGTGCTTAAGTATTCACCCCCACGATCGGATCGTAAGATCTTAATACTTGCACCTCCGCCAATTTGCTTCTCTACTTCAGCCTTATATTCTTTGAACTTTTCAAAAGAATCGGATTTATTCTTCATAAAATTTACATATCCATATCTACTGTAATCATCAGTAAATGTTATGAAGTAGTAGTAGCCTCCTCTAGCCATCACACGCATTGGGCCACATACATCACTATGTATAAGCTTCAGACGTTCAGTGGCCCTTTGACCCTTACCAGTGAAAGGGGCTTTAGTCATCTTACCAAGCAAACAAGATTCGCATTCTTGGTATGATTCAAAATCAAATTTATCCAAGTATCCATCTTTATGTAATTTGGATATGCGTTTCTCATTTATATGGCCTAGACGACAATGCCAGAGGTATGTATGATTTGAGTCATTAATTTTAAGTCGTTTGTTTTCTATATTATAGACAGGATTATCTAAATCAAGAACATATAAACCATTAAACAAACGTGCAACACCATAGGTCAAATCATTCAAAGCAAAAGAACAACTGTTGTTCCTTATTATAAATGAAAAACCTTTCTTGTCCAAACAAGAAACCGAAATAATGTTTCTGCAAATCGCAGGCACGTAAAACAGTTATCAAGTTCTAAAACAAGCCCAGAGGGCAAAGATAGATAATAAGTGCCTGCAGCCAAAGCATCAACTTTTGCTCTATTGCCAACTCGTAGGTCTACTTCTCTCTTAGCGAATGTCCTACTTCTCTGGAGCTCCCGCACATTTAAACAAATATGAGAAGCACATCCAGTATCCAATACCCAAGATGTAGAAGTAGACATATTGACTTCTATAATATATATACCTGAAGTAGAAGCTTGTTGAGCCTTCTTCTTCTTCAGATCCTCCAAGTAAACTGAACAGTTTCTTTTCCAGTGACCAGTTTTCTTACAGTAGTGACATTCACCCTTATCAACTGGTTCACTTGCCCCTTGTTTACAATTAAAAATGACTTACTCGTGTTGATCCTTTCTTGACGAGTTTGGCTTGCAAACATGCTTTGCAAGTGCTCATAGGTAGTGTATGCATCCATATGCATATGTTGCCTTTGAAGCTCAGCACTCATAGTTGCCAACATAAGACATGCAACATCATTTGCATCATTCTTATCCTTTGTGTGGGCCGCTCGTTCCTCAACAGTAGCACCCTCAGGAAGGGGACCTGGCGGAGGGATGTCAATGACATGAAGCTTGCGCTCCTGCCTGAGGACAATCCTCAAATTCCTCTGCCAGTCTAGGAAGTTATTTCCTCCTGTCAGTTTATCCTTCTCAAGGATTGATCGAACGGATAGAGAGTTTGTGTTGTTTGCCATTTCTTAGTATCTACAATGTTAAAAGCACAAAATAAACATTAGATCGTCTGAGTTATCAATTATTATGTTCAATTGATTATGATATATTCATAATATATCTCCCACTATTTTTATCAAATTAATAGCCCTTACTATCTGTTTGCACTAAATCACGCAAGCGTACGTGGTCACAAGTAATATATGAATAAGTCAAGTTCGTTCCCACAGAGATCTGGTTATGGTTTCAATTCAGTTCATGCACCTATGCAACAATGTATGGTTATTAATCACTGCTAAGACAAATAACAAGATTTAGGTTTTAATTAACTAAAATTAACTAAGGAAGTAAATTAACAAACTAAGAATTAACTAACTAACAAGAATTTAAATCAAATTACTTCTGCAAGAGAAAACATGGAATCCTAACTTCATTAAATACTTTGCTTAGATCTGACGCCTTTAATCACTATATGCAATGGTTATGATATCTGATCGGACAACACGAAACAAGTACACGCTACCTGTCGGTATACGAATACCAAACTAAACATACATCCACAAAAGAGATAGAAGATGAATAGACACCAATTATGCTTAGACCCTATATGTCTATAGAATTTGAAAACATAACGGTTGAAGAGCAAGTTATCCATAATGATCACATAGGGCAATATAAGTATTCTCATCTCATACTACGAATCATATTGATAAACAATTATGAACCTATGCTAGCATGGCAAATTCTAAATCTCAAGATCCACTTTCACTTCACAAGAGATTAACAGATTAGATGTTCATGACGCATCTATCAATTAAGCATAACCATACGAGGATATCAGATATACATCACACACAGATCTGTAAAGCATCAAGATACTAAAGCTCCATAAATAAATCCGTTAGAATCCCATGACAACGATTAGTTCATAATCGAACCTCTCGTCATCATGGGATCTGATGAAACCATGATAAAAACAAAGTATGAAAAAATACAAATAAAACTAAGTAATTGATATGTAATAATTCTACTCCTAATTATCTTCATCTAATTTTACAAGGGTTGGATGTGTTTATATAGGCTCTAGACATCTTGCCCAACAAGAAAATACCAAATCAGAATTATAATAGAAGTACGTTTCCTAAACTGATTCTGATTTAAAAGGGAAATTCGCAGCTGTCTTTTCTTCATTAATTCTGGAATGTTCCAGCTGCAATTGGACCTCTGGACTACTTTAGAATGATAGAGAATTCTGTTATCTTCGCGTGGACAGTAAGATCGCCCAAAACTGACTTCTAGAACTCAAGATATGGCCCAAACAGTGAATCTCACGCGTGCAGCCCAATAAATCCGAATTTTAATAAATTAAATCTCCAAAAATGACAAAAACTTCCACCATAATCAACATCCTTGTAAATCTGCACAACTAAACAAAACACATCAAAACTACAAGAAACTTGAGCCCAAGACAATCAATTTAAGCCGATTTAGAATGCTCCAAGTGGATATAAACTCCACTTATCACTATCAATTCGGAAAATATATCCCATAATTCTTTCTAGTGAGCCAAGATCCATATTTCGTCATGTTTTAAGTCAACCACTGGAAGTCCTTAAAAATGATTATTTAGGTAGACAACCATTGTCAATTATATCATATATAATTCTTGGATAGTTTGGTGAACAACTATTGTTCTAATCTATCTAATAGATTTTAACCAAACTCTATGCTTCTAAGTTCATAATGGTCGAATATAACCGTTTATTTTCACCTTATTATGACGACTTAGTTAAGTTTGACCCAATGATCCAACGGCCGAATATAACCGTTTATATTCGTCGCATCTTACCACGATAGATAGGAGTCCCCTGCCACTGACAGCCCTTCCCCTTATCGATCTAGGATTCGATGAGTGTTCATTCATTGGAAAGCATCTGATTAAAACTTAATATTTTGTTAAGGGATTTAGAAAAATTATAACGATCATGATCACATCATAAAGAGATCCTCAATTTTTCCTTGAACCAAATATTTCATATTGACATCCTAAATTGTTCATTTCCCAGGTAGATGGAGGATACCAAAGGTCACACTTAAAACCCATCAACCTTACGAATACGCATATCCGCTTTTGACAGAAAATCCCAAATTTTAGATATCGAAATCCATATTTAGTTCCGTGCTTTAAAATCCATATTTTAAAAACACAAGAATCTCATGATCGTTTGTTAATTTTAAAATCTTGAATCGTTACAGATTTTATCTTGATTAAGCAGGCATGGCATGGGTGATGTATCTAATACATTCATTCATACATGATTAATCTAATTAAAGCATGCATTTCTATGTATCCTACACATACATTCATACATCATATGTAAAGTAAGTGCATTATGTAAACGTGATTGGTTATGGCCTTTATCCTATATGATCCTTTCAAGCTAATGAAAGGATAAGGACAATCTATGGGTGGTTTAAAATACTATACTATTACATGTCTTCTTCTTTGCTCCTACAATGCCTCCTTGGATCGCCTCCTTGCTTGCTTGTCTTCATGTATTCATGTACATTACATAAACAAAAAAACTATACTAATATACTTACAAGGAGAACTCGAGTTACATTCGAGATTTAATCATTACAAGGAATGACGACATGCAAGTCGTATTTAGAAACCAAACCATAAACAAAAACCTCTATCCTATGGGTCTCAAGGCCATAACCATCCACCATGCTCAAGTAACAATTAAATAACATGTCATATTATCTAATCATGTTATACCATATCATATTTCAGATGATCCAATCAAAGAAATCATATAACGCAAAAATTAGAAAATCAGAATCAAATTCTGAAAACAATAAATCGCGTTTTTCATGCACTAAACGGCGTCAAACGCCTTACAGACGAGTCGGTGATACCTATGGTATCTGTTTTGTTCAGACGCTCGTTTCCAGTCAGAAAACACATATCGTTTGCGAAAATCGGACACTGGACACAGATTTCACCAGATCTGCGAAGCGTATACAGAAATCGTATCGTATACAATCCCCATATCATGAACAAACAAAAATAATGTATATATCAATATACATACAGATTATATGATCATCATATGATCATCCCAATCATCATTAACATACAGTTTATACATATATATCAAAATCAACGCATTATACATGACAATCATCAAACATGCTCGTATATATATCAAAACTGTAACATATAACCGAATTAAAACGTTTTTGCAAGTAGCTCTGATGCCATTGAAGGGTTTCGAGCATCAAACGCAGCGGAAAATTAAAACAAAAACAATAATTATCGAAACCCTACCGCAGGATCCATGCAAAAACATGATATTTAATTCGGAGATTGATGATTTACCTTAAAGAAGCTTTACGATTGTATGTCTAATGGAGATCCAAGCTTTCACGATCGTTGAGTGCTCCTCTTCGAAGCCTCCTCTACGGTATCCACACGAACACTCCAAGAACGATTCTTGATTGGAAGGGAGGTACTAGCCTCCAATGAAAATATGAGATCTTCTTTTTAGGTTTTGGTTCAAGCGGTTGGGGATTATTTTTGTCGTACAAAATTAATTACCTTCTTTACCTATCATCATATATTTATATGATAGTGTAAGGTAAAAGCCCAACTAAAAACCTAGCCCAAGTTTGATTAATTAAATAATAGAATCAAATCCTATTATTTAAATAAATAATAATTAAGTCATACTTAATTATTAAAATCATATCTCATTTGTATTTTATTATATCTTAATTAAGTCCCACTTAATTAATATAATAAAATACAACTAATCATTTAATTAATTTAAATTCATAATTTAAATTAATTCTTCCTTAAAATGTTCTATGTGTGTGACTCTGTAGGCTATCATTTAATTGGCAATAATTTTATTCTCTAATAAAATTATAAACAATGAGCGGCATCTAGTAATACATCATTGCTATCCAATTAAATAATAATTAAATCGTGATTCGATAAAACCTTTTGTGATTAATGTTCCCGTGTAATATAATCCCTTTAACCAAATATTATAGATTAAACTCGAGGCATGTTTCATGTCATCCTCTTCATAATTTAATCCGGGTTTACTTGATCCATGAGTAGACTATTAAAACAAATCACTATTTGAGCACGACCATGCATTTTATAGTCTCACTCAATCAAGAGGCCAATAATATCTCTCCTATCTGATAGGAGGGTTAAATCCTTTATCTATCATTCATATTTCTCATACGATTCACAATATACCCGATATCCACTTTTATCATCACCCGGTCAAAGGTAACTTTTAATGTAGTCAAAGTATATTATCCTCGTATAGAAATATAATGATCTCAAGTCAAAGGATCATTACACCATTATCACTGTGAGTCTTTCTTATGACTTTATTAACATGAAGAATCTCACGGTGGGTCTGTCCAGTGCCATGTACCCTTACATGTACCTATGTTTTGACTTTAGTATCTCCATACTTATAACCAATAAGATGTGGTTATCAGTCAACAACATACTAGTCTATTTATGTATTATTATTGTCCTATACTAGCAATATTGCCCGTGCTTCGCACACGGAATGATATTTATTTTGTTGATTTTATAATTTATTTGTGATTTCTTAATGTCGTACATTTATGACGTTATTAATCTCGGAATATTTTTTTTGTAAAATCATATTACGGTGATGTTATTGTTCTCTTTACTATTTTAACCAACAATACGTGCGATAGTAATGTTGAGTTAGTACTTTCATCTAATCTAAAGTAACGTTGAGCACGTATTTGATTTAAAAACAAACCAAACGTAAGATTTAAAAATTTAAACCAAACATCCTTGGTACTTGGACCAAAAATTCATAACAAAGCAATAATGAAAAATTCATGATAATCAAAACATAAAAACAATCCAAATGAAGTATCAATAACGAACTCCAAATAACAAATATGTTGACCATGCTTTCAAGGCTTTAAGATCATCAAAGTAGCTCCAGAGATTCATTTCTCCACGGAATGATATTTATTTTGTTGATTTTATGATTTATTTGTGATTTCTTAATGTCGTACATTTATGACGTTATTCATCTCGGAATAATTTTTTTGTAAAACCATATTACGGAGATGTTATTGTTCTCTCTACTATTTTAACCAACAATACGTGCGATAGTAATGTTGAGCTAGTACTTTCATCTGATCTAAAGTAACGTTGAGCACGTATTTGATTTTAAAAAAAACCAAACGTAAGATTTTAAAATTTAAACCAAACATTCTTGGTACTTGGACCAAAAATTCATAACAAAGCAATAATGAAAAATCCATGATAATCAAAACATAGAAACAATCCAAATGAAGTATCAATAACGAACTCCAAATAACAAATATGTTGTTAAGAAATATATTACTATATTATTGCTAGATAATAATGGAGAGTAAATATATTACTATATTATTGCTAGATAATAATGGAGAGTAAATATATTACTTAACATATGTCGACCATGCTTTCAAGGCTTTAAGATCATCAAAGTAGTTCCAGAGATTCATGTGATTCATTTCTCCTGTCAACAATAACACTTCATCAGTTTGTAGATTTACTTGGTTGAATATCTAAGAACTGAAGATAAAATGGCAGAATTTGTAGAGAGATAATGTTAAAACCATTTTAATATTCTTGCTAGTAGATTTTGCTGAACCTGGAGTAGTTCCACTATCGAACAATTCAACGACATTGTTCTGAAACATCTGAAATTAAGTAAAACATTAACAATTCTGAATGGTTACAGTTAGTGTACCATTAACAAAATTGAACCATGTTCTAAAATCAAATTGAAACATTAACTTCTGTAAATGCTGAAGGTCTTGAATAATTCATTGTTCGTTGAGACATTTCAGAAGTTGAGGTGGAACAATCATAAGCATCAGTTACATAATAGAGACGGCTGCCTGAATTGATATTATCCTGTAACACCCCAGTCCCACATCGAGGAGATATGAGACTTTAGTTCAGTATATAAGCAAAAGTAATACTACTAAGTGCACCAACAAATCATGATCTTTTGGGGGCTTGTGGTGGGCTTGTGGACTATCCAAGTTGGCTGCATTTGGGCCAGTTTACTTTGGCTTATTTCGGATTCGGAATCGGGACTCGGCCCGATTTTCGAAAAATGACTCGGGATTTGACCCGGGTTGTCACATATCCTCTTCAAGTTGTATCTTCAGCTTAAACAAAGGTTGGTATTACATTATCATTTTGTAGGCATTGAAACAATAAACGTAACTATGTAATAAGGTTGAGTAGCAAACCTTAATCATGTCAGATTACAGTTTTGTTGCAGTTATACGAATCAATTTTCTGGCAGCGCGATCCATTAATATGAATATACTTATTTATATAATACATTTTGTAATATAAATAATTAAATTTGTATAAATGTACCCAACTTTTATTAGAACAATAAATATCACATACGTAATATCATATGTAATAAATTTAGTTTTAAAAAACAGGATTATTAAATTATATATTGGTAAAAGTTGCTCGGCATCGTCTCACGACGACCCCTCGGCACGTTTATATTAACGAAAAAAACAAATATACTTGATTATCTTCCTGTTATAATTTTAAAAAAATGTAATATTTTAATAGGACATCAATTAAAATTGAAGTGACACATAGAAACAAATTAAAAATTTCTCCTCATAGTAAAGCAAAATTTATAACTTTTATATTATGAATCGTTACATACTTACATCTAATATTTTAAAAATTAGAAGATCATAATTATATCATATTTTGTTTGATAATATAATTTATATAATTATAAGTATTAAAAAACAATCATGAATTGCATGATTTATAAGCTGTTAGTTTAAAAAAAAAAATCACACCGTAGAGACAAAATTTCTAAACTATTAAATTACATACAATTACAAAATATTTAAATCGTTACTCTTCATAATTCAAAAAACTTTATTTTATTTAATTGATTATACTTATTTATATAATACATTTTGCTAATAAAAATAATTAAATTTGTATAAATGTACCCAACTTTTATTAGAATAATAAATATCACATACATAATATCATACATAATAAATTTAGTTTTAAAAAACAGGATTGTTAAATTATATATTGGTAAAAGTTGCTCGGCGTCGCCTCACGGCGACACCTCGGTGCGTTTATATTAATGAAAAAAACACATATATTTGATTTATCTTCCTATTATAATTTAAAAAAATTGTAATATTTTAATAGGACATTAATAAAAATTGAAATGACACGAAGGAAGAAATTAAAAAAATTTCATCATAGTAAGGCAAAAACATATAACTTTTATATTATAAATCGTTATATCTAATATTTTAAAATTAGACGATCAAAATTATATCAAATCGTGTTTGATAATATAATTTATATAATTATAATTATTAAAAAATAGTCGTGGATTGCATGAGTTATAAGCTACTCCCTCTATTTTCGAATATCTATTTTTTGACTTTTTGGCACGAATTTTAAGGTGCTTTGACCGCATAGTTAAAAATGTTATTTTTAAAAATTTCTTTTTTTGAATAAAAATATTGAATCAATACTTTTATTCAAAAAAAGAAATTTTTAAAAGAACACTTTTTAACTATGCGGTCAAATCACCTTAAAGTTCTTCCTTTTAAAAATACTTGATTTATCTAAACTATTAAATTACATACAATTACAAAATATTTAAATCGTTACTCTTTGTAATTTAAAAAACTTTATTTTATTTAATTGATTATACTTATTTATATAATACATTTTGCTAATAAAAATAATTAAATTTGTATAAATGTACCCAACTTTTATTAGAATAATAAATATCACATACATAATATCATACGTAATAAATTTAGTTTTAAAAAACAGGATTGTTAAATTATATATTGGTAAAAGTTGCTCGTGTCGCATATTGGTAAAAGTTGCTCGGTGTCGCCTCGCGGCGACACCTCGGTGCGTTTATATTAACGAAAAAAAACACATATACTTGATTTATCTTCCTTTTAAAATTTTGAAAATTGTAATATTTTAGTAGGACATCAATTAAAATTGAAATGTCACAAAGAAATAAATTAAAAATTTCTCCTCATAGTAAGGCAAAAACTTATAACTTTTATATTATTAATCGTTATATTTAGTATTTTTAGAATCAGAGTACCAAGATTATATCAAATTTTGTTTAATAATATAATTTGGGGAAAATTAATTCTAAGGTCCCTGAACTATTAGTCATTTTTTATCCAAGTCCCTGACCTAAAAATGTAAATTGATAGGTAATTGAACTTTTAAAATTTTCTCATCAAAGTCCTTCCGTTAAAATTCATTAAACATCCGTTAACTTTTGCTGACGTGGCATCCTACTATTAGGCATTTCTTATGTAAGTCCCTAAACTATTTGGCATTTCTTATGTAAGTCCCTGAACTGAAAATTCAAATTTAAATCTCAATTTTATATTAAAAATCACATTTATTACTCTTTTATTTTTTATTTACTTTCATCCTTGTTAGTTTAGAATTTTACTTATTTTCTTTTTTAAATTTGCATATATTATTACTTAATTACTTATTATTACTACTAATTAATAAATTTCCCTTTTCAGGTAAAACATGTTATCTTTTCTATTTTTCAATAGCTAACAATTTCCTTTTTCACATAAAATACTTTATCTTTTAAATTTTATCTAACTAAATTTTTTCCTTTTCTAAAAATACTATGAAAAATTATATTTAAGAAAATATTATAATTATAATTACTAATAATTAACCAATTACTTTTTTCAGCTAAAATACGTTACCTTTTCTATTTTTTTTCCAGTAAAACATATCCGGTTAGCTTTATTTAAGCAAATAAAATAATAAGCAAGTTATAAGCTAGTTACATATCAAAATAATCTATGCATCGCACGGGTTATAAGCTAGTTATATTAAAATGAGTAATGTTAACTGAACTATAAAAATACATGGACTCATATATAAAAAAATCAAGTGATTAAAAATTTAATATTTTATTTATGTTTTAGAAAACAAAAAATTATAATATTATATATTCTAATATATTGAAATTATATAAAAAAAAAATCATTCTCCAAAGTGTGATATACATCTAAAATTTACATGTCAGGATTAAATATAAAACAATTTTTATGTTGTATACACCGACTTTATAAAAATTACTAAATATATAAATATAAACAAAGTTAAAATGAAAACGCTGTACATATATATTAATTTTTTAATGTTTTTCAGAACATAAATATATGTAAAGTTTAAAAGGAAAATAAATAAAATTCTAAACTAAAAAGAATGAAAGTAAATAGAAAATAAAAGAGTAATAAATGTGATTTTTAATATAAAATTGAGATTTAAATTTAAATTTTCAGTACAGAGACTTACATAAGAAATGTCTAATAGTTTAGGGACTTACATAAGAAATGCCTAATAGTAAAATGCCACATCAGCAAAAGTTAACGGACGTTTAATGAATTTTAACGGAAGGACTTTGATGAGAAAAATTTAAAAGTTCAATTACCTATCAATTTACATTTTTAGTTGAGGGACTTGGATAAAAAATGACTAATAGTTCAAGGACCTTAGAATTAATTTTTCCTATAATTTATATAATTATAACTATTAAAAAACAATCTTGGATTGTATGAGTTATAAGCTACTCCCTTCGTCCCTAATTAGTAGTCCATTTTGAAAAAAAACACACATCTTAAGAAATATTTAATGTCATATTTTGTTTCCATAGTTGCCCCTACTTATTGCATTAAATAATAACTTTTGAATGTATAATTAATTATAAAGTCAAACATTGGAAATAGAAGTGTAGGGGTAATTTTGGAAAAACTTGAAAAACATGCATTGAAATATGAAAAGAGACAACAATTTAGGGACAATTTTTTTTCTCAAATGGACTACTAAATAGGGACAGAGGGAGTATTAGTTTAAAAGTTTTTTTCCCACCGTTGAGACAAAATTTCTAAACTATTACATTAGACACAATTACAAAATATTTAAATTATATATCGCTCTTCCTAATTAAAAAACTTAACCTAGTATACTTATTTATATAATACATTTTACTTATATAATTAATTAAAATTGTATAAATGTATCAAACTTTTATTAGAATAATAAATATCATCTATGGTAAAAGTTTACGTCGACACGACGGGAACGGACGTGAACGTAACGGAGGCTTGAACTGGTCAATAATCGTCCAGAAAAGTAGGAGGGATCTTATCTTTAAGAAGTAGGATCATGGAGAGATGGCCCCCTAAAATCATGCTAATGTGCGGGATGAGAGTTTATATGAGATTATATCATTAAAATATGCATAAATTAATCATATTACATACACTACATCTGCTACTCAAGCTACAACACCTGCACCCCTCCATCCAGGGACGGAGGGAAGGGGTCGCAGGGGCGGCCGTCACCCCAAAACCTCGTATAATTATGAAATTAGTATTAAAATTTTTGAAAAAAATTAAAATATTCATATTTTTAATGTTAAAATATTATAACATTTTGATTTCGCCCCCTCAAATTTATATAAATTTTATGAAAGTAGTGATAAAATTTTCGATATTTATCATAATTTTGAATTTTAATACTTGAATTTAAGTATATTCATAAATTAAAAAATATTAATGATAATTTTTATTTTATTTCATAATAAATTATTTTAATATATTATTTATTAAGATGAAAAAAAAAAATTCACCCCCACAAACTCGAATTTCTAGCTCCGTCCCTGCCTCCATCAGTACACTTCCTCACTGCAGTTGCCGTCTAGATAAAAGTTTCCTTTTTCTTATCATTGTAACTTCATTTTCATCACTTGTAGACACTATAACATTATTCTAGTGGATCATATTTGGCTGGAAAAGGTACCACCCGTGTATCTCTCAACGGAGGTTTTCCACGTCATCAATTATTTGTGTCGATTTCAATGTTTGTTCTTGTTTTCTATTTGTTCATACGAATTAAACACACTCTAAATTGATTAGCCTCAATCTTTAACCTTCAAAATTTGACCAAAACACTTGGCCCCGTAAATAGTTTCTTGGTTTAGATTTTTGTTCAATTTTTAATAAAAATATGGGTAAGTTCTCAAATCTCAATTGAAGATATGTATTAAGATATGTGTGTGCGAGAACACATATGTATGAATGCTTGTACAACTCATATAAAGAGAGGCTTCACCTGAGAAAGCCATGACACTGAACTACAGTTACAGATGCGTGAGTGTCCAAGATTCGACTCCCTGCACATGGCTCTACACCAAGTTAAGGTGCCTCTACACATGGAAAATTGTGTGTCTCCTATTCGAACTCAATGGGCAAGTTGAGCCACGGTGCTCTTGTCGGATAGATAGAAAGACTAATAGACTATTTAGATTTTTGGTAAACGACTACAACTATGCTGAGATCTGCTTGAATATTACCAAATAGAAGTTTACACTATATCATACAAACATCCATGTCCTTTAGCATGTTTCTCAGTCATGCATCAAATCTTGTAGACTAAACTTATCATAAAGATTTAATAATCACAGAGATGCACAAATCCAAAACCCTGAGATTTAATATTGTGCCCAAATATTTACATATATAACCTAAATAAAATCCTGAAACTGATCAAACCAACGTAGAAATATCCCAAATTCAGTTGTAACTTAAAAAATCTCAACTATGCCACATTAGCCGCTAAATATCAGTATATCATGGAGGCTAGAACCAGAGTGATCTCTTCCGATTCACTTACCTCACGGTTGATCAGATAATGCTTAAGCTCTTGTTTCTACGTTCTTTGTTCAGGTCTTCTATATTTTTTGAACCAAAACTGGTAATCCTAGTAGCTAACATATTCTTTCTTAATAGTTCTTCTTCTTCTACTTCTTCTTCTAGTGCAGCATTCTTTGTACAGATTTCTTGCAAGCTGCGAAAACGAAAGACATGTGGGTCTTAGACTAAAACTGAAGCTCAAGTAGAGGATTAGCAAGAGGAGACATGACTTTCCAACAAATGAATATCAAATTAGCAAAAGGTTAAACATTTAGAGGGGCATATAAATAGAAACATTATCATCCATGGAACATATTATATTTTATACAGATATTATACTCCATAAAACTCAAATAATAGCTGGAAAGTGCATAAACTTATTGCAAGATTTCTTATATAGAAAGGGAAAATTGTATGACATTTCTCATTTGCTACACGAAAATTAAAATAGGGTTGCTAAACGAAAAATGCATGTCATGTATGTAAATGGTCTATATATATAAATTAGAGTTGCTACACAAAAAAATCCTATTAGGGTATATGGACAAAAAAGGATCCAAAAATGTAGGTTATTTCAATCGTAATGTTGTAAAAAAAAAATCCTAATATTAAGAGTTTGGCATTACTTGAAGTTTGCACTAAACTTTAACATCAGTTGCCAAATGCACCTATAGTGGTAATAAAGTAGGGATAGTAAGCACCTGTTATAACTTCTACGTCGTTAGTAAGCACCTTATATAGCCTTTTCAAGTATGGAAGAAAATATAACAGAGTATTTAAAATTAAATTATAATAAAAATGTCATATAACTGATTAAATCCTAAGGCAACACCAGAGTATAAAAGATTTCATTCCGCATAACAGGCTACTTGAGAAGATAATAATTTAATTTTACATCATGAGGACAGAACTAAATTGCAGAAGAACGGAAATGAAGATCAAGACATTATGTGCAATTCATGAACTGTACCATCACAATAAGGTTTTTTTTGCAAGAAGCTGGTTTCCTGGCATGCCTGCAGTCAGATAAAAAAGGTTACCCATATTTCCGAAGCATCCTGGAAAAGGTTCTTCAAGATTGTGAGGTTTGCCATTCTAAATCCCATTCATTACAAAACCTGGATGAACATATCTACAAACAGGAACACAAAACTTCACACAACAGAACGATGATGAATCGTCACATGCAGTTATAGCATACTAATATGTACATTTCTTATATAAACTTTATGAAAAGATAGATTACAAAACCTGGTTAGGCACGTCTCCTGTGTGTATTCATATATAACTGGACTTTCCTAGGTATATATTTTCTAGGTAACTGGGTTTTAGGATCCTTAAGCATCGGTCCACCTAATAATATGAGAATGATTTATGCTACCTAGACTTGGCAAGATTATCCAATGTCCCGCATATATAGATACGTACCCAAGTTCCAGATATGGCAAACTTTTAAAATTTTTATGCCTTAAACCGACAGGAAGTGTCGGCTCCCATGTTCCAATGTCGAGTGACCAAACCCTTATCAGACAAATGAATTCATGCAGCCAACATTGATACATAGCAATGATATCTGTCACCTGATATAATCAATGTTGCAGCCTGTAGATAATAGAAGAATAATCTATAACACAAAGGAATATTAGTTAACCCAAGTCGACAGCTTTGCAGGGCGCAGCCTGCTCATTTCATTATTAAACTCCAGAAATATTATAGTTCTTCAGCATAATCCGGAAATTCAAATATTGCAATAGATAAAAAGAAGGTCCGAGTCTTACACTTGCGGTATTTGCCGGCTTTCGTGATTCCCTCTAAGTATTGTAAGTCTAAGTATTGTAAGTCAATCTCTGTAACGGACCTTTAGAGCCACCAATAGGGAGACAGTCTCCACCGAATAGTACCTACAATGTGCATTAATACATAAAACAAAGATTGCTTAAAAGAAAGGAAAAGAATTACAGTTTTAGACTAACTTCTTTATCGCTAGGTGGCAAAGGAAAAAAAACTGTATATCGCCGTCTAACAACAAACTAAGAGGGTTTGGAAAACAACAAATAAAAGAAAGGTTAATAGAACTAACATATATTAATGTTTGATATTTAGAGAGTGTGCACTAATATGTCAGATTGCGCTAATAATTTTTTCTCAATTCTATGGTATACATACTTACATAGCCTTTTGACCCGTACAGAACTTTAAATATCTACTATCAAAAACTGTAACACACCACTCTCCTAATTTAATAATTTATGGGATATCAAGAATTTAACTTATCAATATCTTGAGTACTACAAAAGTCGTCAAAATCTGTTCACTTTAGTTTACTTTGTCTATTCCTCTTCTCTTATCAAAGAATGACATGCCCTACCTAATTTAACAACACTCTCTTTACTACACGTCAAACAGAGAGTTCACCATTGTATGGAATAGAACATGTTTAACACCGTTGATTTGTAAAAAAAGTTCCTCATGAGACACAAAATTCAAACAATGAACTTGAACATGAAATTCACCTTCAATTCCACATTGAGAAATGTACAAACTAAATCTAACATCATTCCTGTACTAAAACTATCTACTTGCAATCATAGAGAATTCACACAGCAAAAACGTAAACCGATGCATGATATGGAATACAACTTGTAAAAATTAAGAATCATAATCCAATTATCCTCTTAAAACCATTTCTTACTGGATTCAGCAAATTCTCAAAAACAGTAAATATCTTTCTTTTGAAAAATAAACAAAACACATTAAAATACTAACTCAATCCCGCAATCAAACAAAAATGAATGAAAGACCTTACTGAATTCCGCAATAAAACTAAAACACAGCTTTATTAGTGAGAGTAAGTCAAAAATGAAGTACCTTTGAAAGAATGAAATTAATAAAAAATAAAATGAGAACACAATGAGCAACCATAGAATTTTTAGAAATAGAACCTGCCAACAAAAATTTAGAAGGACGTTGCAGATAGAAACAATGCTTGCTTGAAGAAAGTAATTTTTCCGACTTCATAGAAATTTAGTGCTAAATTAATATTGTAAGTAAACCCTTAAGAGAAGCTTTGGGTAAGTAACACTTACTTTCCTTTTGCTTGCATTACATTTTTTTTAATCAAGATAAACTTATTATCTATACATTGAGTGTCAGCAATGCTCTCATTATTGCTCTCATTTGTACTGGAGATTGAAACCTGTCCATTAGGTTGTAAACCTGAAAGAACAATTCAAAGTAATAGAGACATACTTGTTAGCAAGTTCATTTATTTAATACAAATGTCAACTTCTCAAATCCTTTCTTTTAGGCAAGTGCAAAACATTACACTGGATGGAAAACATAGGCATGATAATTCTTTTCAGTTTTCAGGAAGGTGGAGCTTCTCTGCACTAAAGGAACAAAGATTAAAAAATTATTATTGATTTTGTAAATTCCAACAATATTACATGAATATATATAATTATTATTTATTCAGATTCTCATTAGCCACTAAACTATGAATTGGTTATTTCTGACTTAGATGGTAAGACTTCAAACAAAAACACGAAATTACACTAAGGATCTTATGTTTTGGGAGGTTGATCAGCTTATTCAATCAGGAGATCCCAAAATCTTCTCATTGTAAACCTCAATCATGCTCCCATATCACTCATAAGGAGATAACAGATCATGTGATTATTGTGTTTTTTCATCCACTAATTTATCAAGTACATGACTTGCCAACCACCTAGTAATACTAAAATAGAAACCGAGTTCTTGAAAGAAAGAGTCCCCCAACTTCGGTTTAATAGACTATAGAATAATTGGAAAAGAAAATCACCCATTGAACTATAGAATAGAATCACGAAGAACATAGTAAATACATAGAAATAGAATCAAGAGAAAATGATCTAAATATAAATAGATGAATAATAGTACATGATAGAAATTAAAATTCATGAAGGAGGAGAACAGGAGAAGAAGAGAGCTCATAAAAGGAGGAGATAGGAGAAGAAGAAGAAGGCAAATCAAACCTCTCCAATCAATGCAATTCGAAAATATCGAAAAATAAATCGACAAACAACAATAGCACAAACAAAAACAGCAGTGTTAGGAAGAAAATTTAGATATGTTGTAGTCCTAAGGATCATATACTCCTGGTTAAAATTTAAAAAATTTCAGGATTACAGAAGGTCAAATCTTTATTAGTATTTGGTTGCTGGACATAATTGTTTTCAGATGCTGGAGAATCGTTTATTAGAATCTTTATTAGTATCATGAATCACAACTATTTCATCTATAAGTTGTTAGAATACAAAAATACCTATTTTAAGTAAGAAACTGTAATCAAGTGTGTCTATGCAGGTTAGTATTTGTGCAAATGCTGGATATATCAACACAATAAATTAATAATTTACCAGCAAGTGGTTCCTTTGCCGCTGATGTCGGCTGCTTGGCAAATTAAGCTTTTCTGCTACATTTGCTGAGGAGAAAAAAGAATCATAGCATTACATGTTAATAAAGTCAGCATTATAGGCTAACTGGTAGTTGGGCGGAATCATTTCAACTAATTTTGAGAAATTATCAAAACATACGATGGATAAAAATTTTAGCTAATCATAGCTAATATACTCCCATGGACATATCAAAACATAACCAATTAACAATGGGTGAAAATATTACATCAGATTTAATAAAACAAAAGATAATTGAATGAATCATAAAAAATTACCACTTTAAGAATAAAATTCTTTAATTTTTCTAGTACATATATTGCATCTTTGAAAATATCCATTGAGCATATTGATCCAAAAAGAATACAAAATCAATTTTTAGTATAGCATAAAGGAGATCTGATTTGAACCTGTCAAACATCACAAATGAATTTCAACCTTTCAGTAGTATGTGTAAGAAATATTCATTGTTCAGCTATAGTAGCATCAGATGCATTAGTTGCAAGAGCAAATATAGCATACTGCAAACATTTACAATGGTTAATCGTATTATAAATGTAGGTAAAAAAACTACAGTACAGTAGTCTATGATTAAAGAAACTACCTTTTTCAAGGAATTTAAAGGATTTGTATATCTAGTTAGCGCCTCCGCTAAGGTAGCAGGGAGTAAAGCCTCCGCTAAGTTGTGTTCATCTCCCTTCTAGTTAATAATATATTAAATCATGGTTTAATTAGAAGTCATGCCAGCAAGTATCGATAACAATTACTTGAGTTTAGGTCCTCTCTGAAATACAGATTTTACTACCTAAAGAAAGTGTCAATTAAAGAGAGAAACAAAAAAATGCCTAAATATGTCAAACATTGCCATGATGATTATTGGGATTCTTTTCATCAAGTTTCTCAAAACTTGTTCAAGCATTTCATCAAACAATTGACCTGCACAGGGAAAACTAATCACATAATTAGGATGAATAACATTAGTGTATATCACATGATCACATCAAAATTTGAGAAATGCGTCTAAAACAGAAAATATCGATTCACATACATATACTGTAGAGGTAGTATTCAAAGAAACAATTGAATTACAGAATATGTATTCAAAGAACTGGTAAGATGATTATGTATAAACCAACCTGATAAAAACAGTATAGGTTGAAGATAGAGTGCCAGAGGATTCTTGAGTGATCGAGCATATCTGCAAAAAGGAATAATGAATTAATTCTTGATTAGAAATAATGAATTAATTATTGGCATAGGAAATTCAAATTCGCCCCTTTTGGTTGTGATAGCATCATCAGAATTCTATGTAATCATCAAATACTATTAGAACCATAATGAAAACAATCTCAATTGTGAGCCAAAGTATATAAACAAAAATAAGTACAACTTGGAGATGAGATCGCCGGAGGAATCTCCGATTAATTGAGTATATATGAGATAAAAATTATTTAACTAACTGGTGTTTTAAATTTCAAATTCAACCCTTCTGATATGTTAGTAATATAGCTTACAAACTTACAAACCTGGTTTCTCCATGATCCGGCAATGGGAAAAGTGATGAAGGAAGTTTATGAAGATGATAATGGGTATATGAAGATGATAATGGGTAGGTTTAAATTTGAAATTAGTGATTGCATAAGAGAAGAGATATTGACGTGATAACTGTTAACCTAAAATCAAGGCTAAATTAACTGCCTTTTTTAAACGGATGCATGGGTATTACCCATTTAAATTCGGGTCAGTAAAATTTGTATTGATTTTGTGAGTGAATGCTGGGTATGGATCTTACCCATTTGTAAATGGAGCGATCCGAGTTTCAAGTAGATTGACAAAAAAGGGCATGTGAGTAGTATAAATTTAAAATTGGAAAGGATAGAAATGGTCTTTTTCCAAATTCTTTGTGTTCAGGAATTAAGATTATATAGATAATAATACTCGACTAGGGACCTTTAAGAATATGATATATTATATAATCTCAAGTTCAAGTTAAATACTTAAACTATATAATGTGTATCATTATTCTAAAGACATTTATTATGCTAACAAATATATCGCAGTAATTAAAGTCATAATAAATACATTTATTAAATAATCAAATGACATAAAGGTTTATCAAAATAAACAATGTATTGCCTCTAGGGCACCTACACTAACAAAGAACATATTCAAAGTTGGTATATAAGAAAGGAAATCACAAATAGGAGAGATTAGTACCTCAATATGAGCATCAGGGGGGACAAACTGTGAAGGAGGAGGGCTAGATCCCAGGGTCGGCTGTGTAATAGGAGGAGCAGCTGCTGTAGTCTAAACTGTAGTCTCAACCTGTATCAGCTGTGAAGGAGGAGGGCTAACCTGCAACCACAATGTGATAAAAACATGAAGAACATATTCAAAGTTGGTATATAAGAAAGTAAATCACAAATAGGAGAGATTAGTACCTCAATATGAGCATCAGGGGGGGACATACTGTGAAGGAGGAGGGCTAGATCCCAGGGTCGGCTGTGTAACAGGAGGAGCTTCTGCTGTAGTATCAACTATAGTCTCAACCTGTATCAGCTGTGAAGGAGGAGGGCTAACCTGCAACCACAATGTGATGAAAACATGAAGAACATATTCAAAGTTGGTCTATAATTTTGCATTTTAGACCTTTATTTCTCTATTTCTTGTATTTTAGACCTTTATTTCTCTATTTCTTGCATTTTATAACCTTATTTCTATAATTTTGCATTTTAGACCTTTATTTCTCTATTTCTTGCATTTTAGACCTTTATTTCTTTATTTCTTGCATTTTATAACCTTATTTCTATAATTTTGCATTTTAGACCTTTTTTTCTCTATTTCTTGCATTTTAGACCCTTATTTCTCTATTTCTTGCATTTATAACCTTATTTCTATAATTTTGCATTTTAGACCTTTATTTCTCTATTTCTTGCATTTTAGACCCTTATTTCTATAATTTTGCATTTTATACATTTATTTCTCTATTTCTTGCATTTAGACCTTTATATTATTTTTATAAAAGTACAAGCCTTAGTATTTCGACGTATGATCCAGTCCTTGGGCCATGCGACATGAGATCCAACAGCTTGCTTGACCGTCTCCATCTCACCAGGTACTGGAACTAGAATCAAGGCTTCTAGTTGGATCCCACTATCCACTGACACTCTCAGACATCCAGTAGGCATTGGCTTGCCATGTATTTTCCTACTCATTTCTCCTCCATCTGGGTAAGCCATGCCATAGGCAACCTTGTTGCCATCCACTGCCAACTCACATGGTATTGAAGCCTACAATTATGATAACAAAAGTCAAATTACAACTACAATTATCAATGGTATATAAGAAGAAAATCACAAATAGGAGAGATTAGTACCTCAATCTGAGCATGATGGGGGACAGATGCCGGGGTAGGCTCTGTCACAGCAGGAATAGTGCTAACCTGCAACCACAATGAGATAAAAACAAGAAGAACATATAAAAAGTTGGTATATAAGAAGGAAATTACAGTAAGGAGAGATTAATATGAGCATGATGGGGATAGATACCGGGGTAGACTGTGAAGGAGGAGGGCTAGATACCGGGGTCGTCTGTGTAACAGGAGGAGCAGCTACTGTAGCCTCAACCTACAAGATACACCGATCATGCATTTTAGACCCTTATTTCTATAATTCTTGCATTTTGGATCCTTATTTCTATAATTTCTCATTTTAGATCCTTATTTCTATAATTCTTGCATTTTAGACCTTTATTTCTCTATTTCTTGCATTTTATAAACTTATTTCAATAATTCTTGCATTAAACCAAGCGTTAAGGATTGATACCTCAACTTGGACTATAGGCGGGACAGATACCGGGGTAGGCTGTGTAGCAAGAGCATCTGTAGTCTCAACCTGCAATTATATGTCAACGAACCGATCATATAGTTATATATATAATTCCTCCTAAGTGACTCGAATTAAACCTAGCATTAAGGATTACTACCTGACGAGGACGTTTATAAGAGACATGAGGTGTGGCATCGTGCGTAAGTGAAGCATGAGAATCAACAGTCTCAACCTACAATAACATATACAACAATCATACATATATTCAATCCACTACATTCAAAGATAACAAGTATCAAAATATTACTACCTCACGCAAACGTTTCTGAGAGACGGATAGTGGAGGCTGCTGCGAAGATGAAGGACCGCTGGGGTCAATATCCATATCATGTGGACGAGAGGGTCTATCAAAACTAGGTCTGATAAATCCAACACCCCTCCACTCGTTGTTGATCCGATCATAACGAGCCAAAAACTCAGTGATGATATCAAAGAACCACTCGGGGGGATCACGCTCGTAAATGGCATGTAATGTCCTAATTCCACAATCCAGCTGCATTAAAGTATTTAGATGCATGAATTAGATAAATAAAGGTCTAAAGTGCAAAAGTATATAAATAAAGGTCTAAAATGCAGAATTATACAAATAAATGTCTAAAATGCATGAATTGGAGAAATAAAGGTCTAAAATGCAAGAATTAGAGAAATAACGGTATAAAATGCATACCGCATCAGCCATGTCCTGCTGGGGATACCAGTCACGAGGCACAATCTTAGCACGATGCTCAGCCACAAATGGAGCAATCCTTACTTACTGACGCGCCTCTACCAATACATGTACTCCTCTATAGACACGTAATTGCCCTCCTCGATAATAGGTATCATGCCATCATTAAAAGCATGCCACTCCTCAGTGTAATCTGCCAAGGTCACTGTATGATTGTCCCGCACCCAACGAGATGCTCTCTCCGTCCGCAGTGAAGTCATGGCAACCGGGACCTGTGGGATATGCTGTAGAATACCAAACTGTCTCAAGACTCTATCTAGCATGACATACTCAACAATATCAAAAGAAATGAGTGGGACACGACCGAGAGCCATATAGTGAACATCCATCAAATCGATATTATAATCCACAGAAACATCCTGAATGTCATAAAATCTCTGATAAGGCTGCCATGTCAGCCAACCTAGCTGAAAGCTGTCAAAGTCCCCCCCGATAAAGACCTGTGTGGTGGTGGGGGTTAACCCTCCTCTCATCTACCGGCTCAGCCCATGCCAATGCCCTCGGCCAAACAAAATCCATACGAGGTGCCATCAGAGGTGCCCCAGGCAACAACCTCTCGTAAGACCAAAGCTACAAAAGCATGGTGCACCCATTAATAGCTTTGGCACCCTTCTGAGCAGCCTTGGCTAAACCCCTGAACAAATAACTCAAAACCGCAGCTCCCCAGGCATACTCCTTAATCTCATGAGCATTCTGGATTAACTGTAAATACCTGCAAAAATTCAGGAAATGCAAATTAAGGTAAGAATTCAATAATTGGAGAAATTAAGGATGAACATGCAAGAAATGTGAAATTTAAGGCATAAAATGCAAGAATAAGATAAATTTAAGCATAAATTGCAAGGACTAGAGAGAGAAATGAAGTTAAGAAGTACCTAGGATGCACGACGTCTCTGTTCGATGAAGGAAACAACACACCCCCAATGATGTAAAAAAGATAAGCCCGGGTGTACACAAGGTCATTATGCTCGATAAACTCGGGTGAAGGCTTCTCCGGTTTCTTTTTATAGATTTCCCTCAACCTATGAAGCTTCACCCCACCTAAATTGCAAAGAAATGAAAATTTAAGGTGTAACATGCAAGAATTAAACAAATAAAGGACTAAAATGCAAGAAATTAGAATTTATGGGCTAAAATGCAATAACTAGATAATTATCTTCCTAAATTGCAAAGAAATGAAAATTTAAGGTATAACATGAAAGAATTAAACAAATTAAGGACTAAAATGCAAGAAATTAGAATTTATGGGCTAAAATGCAATAACTAGATAATTATCTTCCTAAATTGCAAAGAAATGAAAATTTAATGTATAACATGCAAGAATTAAACAAATTAAGGACTAAAATGCAAGAAATTAGAATTTATGGGCTAAAATGCAATAACTAGATAATTATCTTCCTAAATTGCAAAGAAATGATAATTTAATGTATAACATGCAAGAATTAAACAAATTAAGGACTAAAATGCAAGAAATTAGAATTTATGGACTAAAATGCAATAACTAGATAATTATCTTCCTAAATTGCAAAGAAATGAAAATTTAATGTATAACATGCAAGAATTAAACATGTTAAGGACTAAAATGCAAGAAATTAGAATTTATGGACTAAAATGCAAACCTTTCTTATACATATCTTTGCGTTCGGTCTCAGTCAACCTCAAATCATGCCACCGTCTTAGCCAATATGGAAGCGGTGTGGAAAGCTCCGTATGAGTAACAGCACGACCACGAACAGGCAAACCCAATATCATGTAAACATCCTCTAGAGTGATGGTGATCTCACCAAATTGGAAATGAAAGGTGTTGGTCTCTGGCCTAAACCTCTCCACCAACGCCGTGATCAATCGGATGTCGTTCTAGGGAATCGAGCGTGGGTTAGTAAACGCTCGGAAACCCCAGTCTGACAGCAAACTAACCTGGGTGTCATCAAATACCCAATCGTCGAGGTTGGCTGTCAACTGGCGGACATCAAACTTCTCCCCCGCTCACCCCCCTGCCATATGTGACTGCTAATATGATCATCCTGCATGGTCAAGAGGGACCTATCGAGAGGCCCGCACTGCATATCCATAGCATCTTCAATGTGCAAAATCAAAGAAATAAGGCACATTTCATAAACATGTAGCAAAATTGGCTAAAATTATCATTCCATGAAGACATATTTAAAACAAGAATAAATTAACAACGAATATCATTTATCAAATAAAATGCAGTACTAATAACATTAATTATCAAAATTCGAATTAATTAATCATACTAATTCATAAATTCGAATTTTAAACTCAAAAATTCAAATTAATAATTCAAAAATTCGAATTAAAATTTCCACAACTCATAAAAAAATTTATAATTATAATTTCATAATTATAAACCCTAATAATTCGAATTAATTCATAGTTTTAATAAAAATTTGGATAATAATTCGAAACCTAATTCTGAATTGGGCATTTCGAGCTAATTCAACCTAATTAAAGATGATAAACCCTAATTTCAACTCAATTGAGGGTAAAAGCCCTAATTTCAAACTAATTCAAACCAAAAATGGGTAAAATTCGAACTATGAACCCTAATAATTCGATTGAATTCATGATTTTAACTAAAATGAAGCAAATAAACACCACCCACAGTTAAAAACGAATCAAACTATGTATATATAATCGTGAGTAGCAATGTATATAGTAGTGTGTGTGTGTATGTATAACTACGTGTGTGTGTGTGTGTAAGTGTCAATTAGAAGATACCTTGAGGAGGAAGATCGCCTGACATTCGCAACTGTGTGTGTAAATCGCCTGGAATCGGCTTGAAATCGCCTGAGAGTCACCTGGAAATCGAGCTCTGTGTTTAATTAGGGTTTAGTTCGGGTCGCGGAAACCGCAATAGGTGGTTGTATATTGCTGGTATCCGCATTGTATCATTGCGGCAGCAGAATTAAGGGTAAAAAAGTAATTGCATGTTTTCTTTCCTCCGCTATGTTTCATTGCGGCAGTAGTAAGGGTAAAAAAATTTCAGGTTTTCGTTCCTCCGCTATGTATCTTTGCGGCAGCAATTTGGAGGGTGAAAACGTAATTTTATATTTTTACTTGTTTCTATATTTCAAATTAACAGCTTTTATTAATTTATTATTTTTTTATTACTTTTATTAAATATAAAACTATATAATTTATTTAAAATTTTATGTAATAATTCAAATTTTATAAACATTTTTATATTTTATAATGTATTAATTTACCATTTTTTTAAATTTAATAAATAATAAAAATAAAAGTATAAAAATGTAAAATAATATTTAATACTGTTTTGTTTTGAAGTAAATTAAAAATAAGTTTGTTTGGTGTGAGTCAAAAAAAAAAAAAAAAAAGTTTGTTTGGTGTAGTGGTTACGTTGTTGTTATCTCTGGTGAAGTACCTGAGATCGACTCTACATAAAATAAAGTTTTTTTTAAGTTAAAAACGCTACCGTAACTATTCATTGCGGCACCTTTTTTTTTTTTAAAAGTTTTCATGCCGCAATGAACACTTGCGGCAGTGTACGAGTTGGTGGTTGTGGGGGGCCTTTTTTCAACCAGCGGTGGCTATGGAAGGGCATATATATATATATATATATATATATATATATATATATATATATATTCCAAAAAAGTGGTCGAAAATGACATTTGAAACCCGGAACTTGCAATCAGAAATTATTAGTATCGAAATTGCAATTGTGGTTGCAAAAGTTGCAACTGAGTAAGGTAGTATTTTTGAAATATTGAAAACATAAAATTATAATGAGGTAGTATTTTTGAAAAAATGATTTTATAGAAGTAAAATGATAGTTGGATGGTAGTAATATTGGAAAGAATTGTTAAAATTTTATGTATTTCTGTAAATATCTCTTTAATATATTACTTTATTTTTTGTTTAGTCATCAAATATTAATTTCTAAAATTTCTTCAAAAAAAAAAATTTATACAAAAAGGTTGTTTATGTCTTTTGATAATAAATTTATATTATGTTTACTTTTTGGAACTGGAAAGTTGAAATTAAGACTCTTGAGTTTTTTTAAATGTAGCACAAGAAATAGTATCAAAAAAATAATCATTAATAATTCATTTACGGATTTAACTTCGTGAATTTTTAAGCTAAGAAATTATTTACAAATCTATTTAGAAATTTTATGAAGGGCCCAGAAAATATATTTTGTACTAGGCCCAATAGTTCTGAGGGCCCTGCTTTTATGTGTCACAAAATTCGAATTTATTTTGTTGTTGGATTCCTTTATACTGTACTGTGTGTTAAAATATCAATAAATTTTCAACCAATATTCCTATTTTCTTCTACTATTTTGTTAAGAAATTTAAGTGTGAAAGTGAGATAACAAAAGTAGCAGTAAGGTTTTTTGAGTCAGGTTCGGTACGTTATTTCGATTTTTTAACCTAAATAACCGAAATTATCGAATTAACCGAAATATATAATAAAATATTTATATTAATATTATCTTTTCTTATTTCTTAATTCCTTTATCAGTATTTTATATGTAAAATAAGAATATTTATATTTTATATGTAAAATAATAATTTTTTTATATGTATATTAACAATTTTTTATATGTAAAATAATAATATTTATATTTTATACGTAAAATAATAATTTTTCATATGTAAAATAATTATTTTTTATATGTAAAATAATAATATTTATATTTTTACATTTAATATGTAAAATAAAACTTATAAATATATATAATTCAATTATTTCGGTAAAATAACCGAAATAAATATTTCAATTCCTTACTTGATTATAATATTTGGCCTTATTTGATATTTCGATTATTTCGGTATTCGGTTCAGTGTTGTGAAAAGCGCAAATCGGACCTAAGCGACGGGATGACCTTCTAGCGCTTAAGCGGTTAAGCGGATGCTTAAGCGGTTTTAAAAGCGGATCACTAATCGGATTATAAATAATTATATATTTATAGAAATAAATAAAATATTATTTTTTTTTAAAAAAGCTAATCACATATGATATAACATATTATGATAAAAATTAAAACTAGTAATCTCTACATTCACAAAGTCATACTTAGTCATAATGAACTTATAAAATACAAACACCATAATTATCATAATACGAGTTCAGAAAGATAGAAAGATAGATTGTAGCATCCTTTCAGAAAGACGGAAACATATGCATTCTTTCACCATCCTTTATAATTTTTTTATAATTTTTATAATTTTTTATATTTTTTATAATTTTTTTTAAATTCATCCGCTTAATCCATCTTTGACCCGCTTAATCCGTCTTTGACCCGCTTAAACCCACTTAAACTCGCTTAAACCCAAAAAACGCTTAAAATCCCGATTTTGTTAAAAGCTAGGTATTTTACCCCCGATTCCGCTTAACCGACCGCTTAAGCGGCCGCTTAATGCGCTTTTCACAACAGTATTACGCACACATCAGCGCCCAACACATTTTTCTTTATATGAGAGTAGCATTTATTCGGTAAAAGTCAAATCAGTTCAAATAAAATGGAACAGAAGTTATAATAGTATTCCACAAATAAAATGGGACGGAGGTTATAGACATAGTACTGCATAGGAATTAGGAATACAGGTTCGATCATGTTTAATTTAATTAATTAAAGGAGCCGACTATCAGCCCAACCAAGCCAACTAAAATTCGGCCGGTACGCAAACAATTAAATTGTATTATAAAAAGAGAGAATTACCAAAATATTATTTTTTGGGATTAATTTGCCCAAAATACTGATTCTGGAAAAAATGGCCCGAAATACTGAAGGGATACGGAGTTTCGGCCTCCGTATTAGATGGATACGGTACATGGTGTTCCGTATCACCTCTATCACGGTACATGGTGTTCCGTATCACCTCTATCACGGTACATGGTGTTCCGTATCCCCTCTTATCACGGTGCATGGTGTTCCGTATCACCTCCTATCACGGTACACGAAGTACCGTATTACCCCTGCTATCACGGTACACGATTTAACGTGTCTCGTTAGTAAAAAGGGTCAGCATGACTCCCATATGAATATTTTTGGCCATCACCCAAAAGAGAGAATTAGTAATAAAGTCGTGTTTCGTTTCGGCATTCAAATTTTGCTAAAAAGTTTTCAATATTTTATTATCTTATATTATATCATTAATATTAAATTTTAATAATTAACATGGTTCTCTTTGAACAGCTTTTTCGCTAGTTACGATTCTATCTATAGAATCGTTCTCTCATTAAAATCGAAGTTTTAACATATATTATGAACTAGTCGATAAAGCTGCGCTTCGCGACGGCGTTACAATATTTTTAAAAAAATTCAATATATTGATGTTATATTATAATATTAATTTTAAACTTTAATAATTAAATAATCTTCTCTAATGAATCAATTTCTTGTTAAACACGATTCTTTCGATTGAGCCGCACTCGTTAAAACCTATATCCCAACTTTAACATATATTATAAAGACTTATATAATAATTTTTATCCACAAAATCGAACCATAAAACTTAAAAAAAAAAAAATTATGACATCAGTATCAAATTCTAATAGCTATACAATCTTTTCTAGTGAGCCGTCTTCCCATTAAATACGTTTCGAGCCGCTTTTATTTGGAATCGAAATTCTAACTTCATTATATAAAGCGAGTAAATTCCAATTTTTATATTCTTGAAACTTTCTAATATTTTGGAGTTTTAAAAGATGAAAATACATATTATATTATCTGTATATTATAGATATTCCTGTATTTACAGCGTCCGCATGGAAATGTCTTTCTGTTATGTTAACATATCAAAAAAAAAAAATTAAATACGAAGACTTTTCGTGACAGGAATAATATTAAATTTATGGGGATATTTTTTTCTAAGCAAGTATAATTAACTTGTATAAAAATGTTAAAATAAAGGATTTCTAGGAAAAAAGGATATACAGTTTTAAAAAATCGTATAAAACGACTCCACCGTACTCTTATTCTACTTCCAATAAAATATTTTATTTTATGTATTCCATATATATTCAAACATCTTTTATATGGTCTTCTTTAATGAACCGCTTACTCATTAAACACGATTATTACTATTGATCTACTCTCTCGTTAAGACAAAAAACCTAACTTTTACATATATTACTTGTATTATAATGTTTATCCATAAAAATCAAATCCTAAAAATAAAATGAATTTCTAACATCATCAATATGATATTTTAATAGCTAATACCCTTTTGTAAAAAAAAAATAGCTAATACCCTAAAAATAAAATGAAATTTTTAACATCAATATGATATTTTAATAACTAATACAATCTTTTATAGTGAGTCGTCTTCCCATTAAACACGTTTCGAGCCGCTCTCGTTTGGGATCGAAATTCCAACCCCATTACATATTATTGATGATACTTATCTTACACAACAACTTTTTTCCTTAAAATCAAAACCTAAAAAATAGAATGAATTCCAATTTATACTAAAACCTAAAAAATAGAGTGAATTCCAATTTATACGTTCTCTAGACTTTCTAAAATATATGGAGTTTTAGAAAATGAAAACACATCTTATTTTCTCTTTATATTCTAGATACTTCTGTATTTATGTATTTATTTAGGATTCCTGCATGATAATGTTATTATGTTAACAGATCAATTCTTTTCTTTTTAAATCCGATGACTTTTTTTATGACAATAGTATTGGATTTGTGAACAAATTTTCTTAATAGAAGTATAATTAACTAATATAAAAAGTCTAATTTAAGAATATCGTACTTTCTATAAATATTTACTTATATGTCTACTCAATATATTCAAATACGTATTTTAATTCCAATATAACGTTTATTTATATGTTTTTTCTATAAAATTGAAAATCTATTCTACTTCCATAATAACTTTTAATCATATGCCTTGTAAATACTTATTCTACTTCCAATAGAACTTCTAATCATATAATTTAAGAAGATCGTACTTTCTATAAAGTATTTAATTATATGTCTGCTCTATATATTCAAACACCTATTCTACTTCTTATAGAACTTTTATTTATATGTTTTTCTATAAATTCGAACTCTTATTCTCTATAAATTCAAACTCCTATTCTACTTCCAATAGAACTTTTAAACATATGTCTTATAAATACATAATTCGAACACTTATTCTACTTCTAATGTAATAACCGTAAAATTCTCATAATAATTCAAGACTCTTATAAATAAATCTTCGTATGATTTAAATTATGCTTTTATTATTATTAAGAGTGCGTGCAGTTAAATATTATTTTATTTTGGAAGCGCTACTAAACCCTAATAATTATTTAGTACGACGCTATTTGATTATTGACGTGCGAGTAGATAAATTATCATTTTTATCTACTACTACTAATATTATTACCATTTTTTTTATTGCATGTGCATTAAGAATTATATATTTGAATTGGTTAAGTCCACATGTGGTACTTTCCTAGGCCCAAATAATTACAAGGCCACTAGAAGCCCAAGTAGTAGTTTTTAGTATATAAACAAATGGAGAGTAGAAACCCATCCACTCCTTCATTTTTCTTTCGGTAAATAAAAACACACACACACACTTTTCCTCCATTAATACCCAACCTTTGTAAGCTCAAATCACCATAAATGCTTGTACGGATCATGCATGCAACGGGTGATTTGTAAAGCTCGTAGTGTACTCTTCGTTTTGATATAAGCAAAATTTGATTTCGAGAAGTTGGATTAAAATCAAGCCATTAAAAATTTGGTTTTTACAAGAAGGGTATGACCCTTATTCTCTAAAAACCTTTTGATCATGTTTTTAAACTCTTTAATAACTGGTTTTGTTGAAAATTATGATTTTGATTTAGGGTTTTAAATTTTCTTGTAATTGGTTTGAATTTATGTCTCTAATTGTGATTGTAAATTGTAGAGGGGTTAAAACTATTAGTAAAATTATGAATTTGGGGTTTGGGTTTTGTGGCTTTGGTGTTGCATGTCGATGGAAGGGAGATGGGGTGTCGGCGATGGTGGTTTCGCCGGGAAGATGAGCAGGAGAGGGGGAGGAGGCGTACGGCGGAGAGAGGGAGAGATCGAAGATCGGAGAGAGAGAGATCAGAGAGGGGAGCTCGAGGGAGAGAGTAAGAGATAGAGAGATTGAGAGATAGAGTAGGGGCGGAGAGAGAGAGAGAAAGAGAGAGAGAGAGAGACGATCGGAGAGATTGAACGAGAGAGATAAGAGACAGAGAGGGAGTGAGAGAGAGAGATACGAGTGGAGAGAGAGAGAGAGAGAGGTACGAGCGGAGAGAGAGAGAGGTACGAGCGGAGAGAGAGAGATACGAGCGGAGGGAGAGAGAGATAGCGAGAGAGGAGAGATCGAAGAGAGAGAGACGTGAGATTGAGGGAGAGAGAGAGAGATCGAGAAGGAGAGAGGGAGAGCGAGAGAGGTCGCCGGAAGAGGTGGTGGTCCGGCGGCGGCCGCCGATCGGCGGTGGTGTGCGGTGGAGAAGATGCAGTTGAGGGGGGGGGAATAATTTAATTGTTTATTGGTAATAATCTTGATAGAATAATAGTAAATAATTAGATGTTAATTTTGTATTAATTGAATTAATTAGAGATTAATTGATAAAAATGGTTAAAATTTAGTAAGGATTAAAATTCAGTTTGGTTTTAAAAGAAAACTTTAATTTATTTTTTTTGAAAGATGGAGATTCTTTAATTAGTATAATAAAATTGGGTTTTATAAAATAAATAAAATAAGGGTTATTGCGTTGGATTTAAAATGAAAGGAAAAGCGACTTGATTTATTTAGATGAGTAATAAAATGGATTCTTTTCGAGAATAAATAGGAATTGCTATTAGTAGTTCTCTAAAATGGACTTTAACACAAAAGGGAAAGGATTTTAGATAAATCTTAGAGATTTGATACGAGCCCAGTTTAATTTAGAAGTGTGAGTTAAACGATTAATTAAAGTAGTGAATTTCGTCATAAAATGAGAATTTTCAATAAATAGTAAGGACCTTATAAAGATACTTTTATATTCGTGATGTGCCTTGAATAAATCAAATAGCATTGTTTATTAGTATTAAATAGAGGCTTTTAATTGAAAAATTTTCCCTTGTGAATAACTAGAGCGAGATTTTTCAAGAACATTCTGTTTAAAATCTTATGATACCATAAAACCCGATTTATATAGATTAATAGGTGAACGTGAATAGAGCCTCCATTTAATTCTATTAAATTGAGAATTAGGCGTCAGTGAGATTTTAGGTTACGAGAATATCTTAAATTATATTTTCGAGAATTACTTGATTATCAAGAGCATGATTACTGAATTATATGACAATTCGTGATTTAAATTCGTACCCGAGTACTGAAATTATTTTGATAATTATTATAGAGCTTCCCTTTTCGAGAATTGAGACGTTTGCTTGCGGTTAGCACTCTTTTAATTATTTGGTAAACGTTAACTTCGAGACAGAGGCAAGTTCATTCCTACCCTAACTCTCGGAAATTTTGTATTTCTGTTCGTATTATTTCATTTATTGATTATTTTCGAACTATCAATTATGAGATTTATTTGCTGCTCTTTATGATGCAACATTTTCTTTTGAGCATTATTTCTCGTTAAATTTTACAATACTTTTAATTTAGTTTACTTGCGAATTATACTCCCTATAAGCGTAGAGGCAAATTCGTTGCTATCGGGTCGATCTCATTAATTCGAGACGACTATTACTTTGATTCAGTGAAACTAATCTCATTCGTTCGAGATAGTTAAATTTATTCTTTTCAGTTGAATTTATTGTACAAATTCAACAATATTTATTGATCATCTTTTAGTTGGTTCATTGTCCGAATCAACCGATAGGAGTATACTATTTAAATCCTTAGAGTTTTACTCATTGATCAAGTGAAAAATATTCTATATAACGTTCATCAATTTTGAGTATTATAATCATTCGAGTGGTACTATTTGTTCAGTACAACTCATTATGTTTCATATTGAGACTATTCTCATTATTTTGAGATAGCTGCCCTTCTTGTCAAAGGTTGGCACTTTGTTCGTGTCAACCAATTTAAATATGTTTATTGAGAGTTTACATCAGTCCATTGTTCGGATTGGTGGTACATTGAGTAAAACTGGCAGTCCGCCAGATCAATTAAATATATTCTTGTGAAGTTTATCTCAAAGTGGCAGTTCATTAAATGTTCAGGAATTCTGTATTCTACTGGTCAATTTTGGGAAAGAGGCCCATTTAGAGAAAGAGAGACTTGTGTACCTTTATATGGACACGAGAATATTTAGGCATTATGATGCCAGGGTTGATATAATCACCCACTATGATGCTAGCATTCATACCATATATTATATTCGTTGATATCGTATTGTAGCCGTGATCGGGCGAAGTGCGGTGTCATTGGAGGATGGTATTCCCGGTCGGATAGTTGATCGCCCCGCCGAGATACCGAAAGGATGGAAGACCAGTTATTCTTTTATCATGAGTCATCAGAGTTTCACAAAAGAGTCATTTTGAGTAATCTATTTTCGAGACGAGTCTTGAGTCAATTTTTTTTTCAGAGTTCTGATATCGTATCTGTTTATTTAAAATTTGAGTAATTCTTTCGGTATATATTACTATATTTATGTACCGAGCAAGGAGAGAATTTGCTGAGCACCATAGTTGCTCACTCTTGCTTTACAACATTTGTTCAGCTGTCAAGATGGAGAAAGGCGAGACATCTAGCCAGAGAAACAAAGGGAAGAAGAAAGCTCCAAGCTATGCTGACAAGGACTAGAATGGCCAGCTGAAACCCTTTTATCTTTTCTAGCTTGATAGACTTTTGAAGGATTTTATTCGGAGATGTAATAATAATATTGTAATAAAGCGTGAGACTGATCTTGGATCTGTGGAGTGGGACTGTTCCGCTCCGTTGTCATAAAGATTTTTATTATTATCGAGCTAACGTGTGATGCAGGATGCTGAGACCTGATGTGGCGACCCGGGTCCCCGGACAGGGCGGATTTGGGGGCGTCACAGCGTTGGTATCAGAGCGTTAGTTATATTTTAGGAATCGTACGAGCCTAGAATTATAACGCGACGTGAGTGTTTAGAGATATACTGCGATGTTGAGATTTTTGCACCAAGTGCTTTCACCCTTGTATAATTATATCTATATAAGTATCTAACCGATTAGAACCTGTTGTGACCGAAGTTCCTTGTACTTTTGTAGATGACTACTTCAGGACCAGAGGATTACCGCTCAGCTAGAGACAGATCTCCTACACCTTACCCTCAGGGACCTCTAGATCCCAGCTCAGGTTCCGACAGTGATCCATCTGAGGAGATTGTACCTATGGACAGTGATTGACTTAGAGGCACCTACTCTAGAGATTGAGCAGCCAGCTCAGATTCCAGTGTCTACCATGACTGCAGAGACTACTCTTCTGTTTACTCCTGAGATGTTCAGATTTGAGACACCCGAGCCTATTACTTCTGAGCCGATTGATGAGGGCCAGCTTTCGCCCATCCATACTGAGACCTTACCCAGCTTATCTAATCCAATGACTAGAGCTGATACACCTACCAGAGTATCAGCTTTTGCTGATTTGTTTGCTACTCCAGTGCCGGTGTATGCTGCAGCTCCGACAGTCCCTACTATACCTGACTACCTGTTTCCACCTGTCAGTGCTACTCCTACTTGTGATACTGCTCCATCTGCACCTACCATACCTGCACCTGTATCTGCTCAGCCTCCAGTGGCTGCTACTACTGCTGTTTTGCCACCTGCTCCTTCTGAGCATCCTGTTGTGGCCGGAGAGACGGTTCCATGGCATATCCATCATACCCTGTTCCAGCAGTACCGTTGGTTATGGTCTCGTTATGAGGAGATCTTTGCTACTAGGGATGGTATTCTTCGACTCTTGTCTGTTCCAGATCCCCTTGTCGTGCATCATGGAGGTAGTCTGCTGGTGAGAGACATACCTATGGAGATTGTGCATCAGATAGCCCTGACTGTGTTGACCGGGCTTCAGACTGACTTAGCTGCCTTGCCATCATCTAGTACCGGACAGATTGATCGTGTCAGAGTTTCTACCCTGATCACAGACATCATTGCAGAGTTCCATAGGAGGTTGGGTGAGATGTTTGCCCGTGACGGTTCGACTTGACTTGCTGCTGTTGTTGACTTAGCATAGTCTTTTTGGTTTTAGGGGATGTCATATATCTACGCTTGCGCATTCCCATCTTTTGGTTAGCATGTATATTATAGCTAGTGGTGACCCGCTTTTTGTATGGCGTCATGATAGATCTTTCTTTTTAGGTTGCACATATTCTGTTGATCGATGTATTCGACGTAGTCGATTCTATGCCCAGCCTGTTGGGTAGTTATCTTATTATCTTCCGTACTAGCATGATAGTAGATGTTCCACGATGTATTTATATTCTGATGATGGGTCTGTATTACTATGATGATATATTCAGTATGATGACCTGGACTGTACCAGTATGGTACCCTGTGATATCTATATTATGATCTGCTAGTAGTATTGATATCTTATTTGTCTTATCTGTTATAGAACTGTATTATATTAGCAGAGCATGCTAGATTATTTCCCATGATACTCCTGTTATAGTAAATTTCTTTCTAGATACTGCGACTTAAAATGAGCTTTCAAAAAAAAAAAGAGTTTTCGAAAACCAAGGATTTAAAACGACGATGGAGTTTTAGGATTTAAAGATTTTTTTTATAAGAATTACTAGTAAAACCTGAATTTGTTTCTTTTCACGAGTACCCTGAACCTTTTTATAATAAGGAAAAAGAGAAACTGTTTTATAAAGAGACAAAAGAGAAACCCATGATTTTGAGTACGGTTTATTTTTAGAAACCAGAGATTTTGACCAAATAAATAATTTTGAATGCCTGTCATAACTGTGCCAGTAATGGTGTCATATAACTGCATACCTGTGACATAACATACCATATTGTTTTCGCTCTTATAGAAAAAGATGCCACCTAAGAGAGGAAGACCCCCAAGAAACCCTCGTCCTCAACCTGAAGTGAATCAAGATGATGAAGTTCCACCTCGGAACCCGCCTCAAAATCCAGTTCCAAACCCGGAACCGGAACCCGCTCAGAATCCAAACCAGAATAATAACCCGATGAACCTACTTTTGGACTTTCTTCTTCAGCATGCCCAGAACCCTCAGCCTAAGCAGAACCCTAACCCAGTGGGAGGAAATCCACCTCCAGCTCAGCTGACTCATGCTACAGTGACGTTCAAATCTTTCAAATCTCTAAACCCACCTGAGTTTAAAGGTACCACTAACCCCGTGGAGGCCAGAATTTGGTTACGAGAAATAGAGAAGACTTTTGAGATTGTAGGAGTAGAAGAGAATAAGAAGACAGTGTTTGCAGCGTACATGTTGAAAGGTGAAGCCAATTACTGGTGGGAAGCAAAGAGAACTTTGGAAGGTAATGCGGTCATTCCATGGACCAGATTCACGACCTTGTTTCTAGAGAGGTATTTTCCTAAGTATCTAGAGAACCAAATGGAGATCAAATTTTTAGAACTCAAGCAAGGAGCGATGATTGTTGCGGATTACGAAGCCAAGTTTACAGAACTTTCAAGGTTTGTACCCTATCATGTGGACACTGAGGAGAAGAGAGCCAAGCATTTCAAGCAAGGGCTAAAGCCCTAGATCCAGAATCGAGTTGTCGTATTTGAGATCACTAACTATGCAACCTTAGTTCAGAAAGCGGCTATAGTGGAAAGTGGAAGTGAGTTGTACCTGAAGGATCGGGATGGTAAGAAGAGAAAGTTTCAAAGTGGTAGAAGCAGTTTTGTGAAGAGATCTGACAGTCGTAGTGACAAGAGGCCGTTTGTGAAGAGAGAAGATAGAAGCTCAAATACTAAGAGAATTGGGAACCACGACACCAGAGGAAGCAATCAGAGGACCAAACCTCAACAGAAAGTGAATATGATGCAAGGAAGACCACCACTGCCAGAGTGCAAGACATGCGGGAGGAAACACCCTGGACCCGGCCAGCAAGCTACTGTGAATTGCTATAACTGCGGACAGAAGGGTCATTATGCTTCTAGTTGCAAGGACAAATCTGTCACCTGCTTCAACTGTGGGAAGAAAGGTCACGTGTCCCGAGATTATCGACAGACTGCTAAGGAAAATCCAGTGCCTCGACTCACAGCACCTCCCAGCAACAAGCCGACCGCAAGAACTTTCAACATGATAGTGAGGGATGCGATCGATGACATCGATGTGATTGCAGGTACGCTTCTAGTTAATTCTGAGGATGCATGTGTTCTAGTCGATTCTGGCGCTACCAAATCTTTTATTTCTGAGAACTTCATGAATAAGCTTAAACTTGAGTCTGTGCCCTTAGAGGGAATTTTGAGCATAGAAGTAGCAAATCTGGAAGTCATTCCAGTAAACCGTTTGTGCCCGAACTATTTTATAGAGATTCAAGGTCAACGTTTTGACGCAGACCTCATTCCCTTTAAGTTAGGGGAATTCGACGTAATCCTAGGGATGGATTGGTTAGCACGTTACGATGCCCAAATTGATTGTCGTCGGAAGAAGGTTAGTTTAAGTGGACCCAACGATATCAGAATCCCGTTTCGCGGACGAAAACCTGCTAAAGATTTTCTGTCAATAATTCAAGCTAAGAAATTACTTCGACAAGGATGTCAAGCCTATCTGGCTCATGTGATAGATACCAAGAAGCAAACCCCTACCCTTGAGGAGATTCCCGTAGTCAATCAGTTTAAAGATGTTTTTCCCGATGATTTGCCCGGAATGCCACCAGACCGAGAGATAGAATTCACAATTGATCTAGCACCAGGAACCGCACCAATCTCGAAGGCACCTTACCGAATGGCACCAGTGGAAATGAAGGAATTGGCAACACAACTGCAAGAATTACTTGAAAAAGGTGTAATCAGACCTAGTGTATCCCCGTGGGGAGCTCCAGTTTTGTTCGTGAAAAAGAAGGACGGATCTATGCGGCTATGTATCGATTATCGCGAACTGAACAAGATGACTATCAAGAACAGATACCCTCTGCCTAGAATCGACGATCTATTTGACCAACTTAAAGGAGCTACGCATTTTTCGAAGATTGATTTGAGATCCGGCTACCATCAATTGAAGATCAAGCCTGAGGATATTCCCAAGACTACCTTTAGGACTCGATATGGACATTACGAGTTTCTAGTGATGTTTTTTGGTTTGACGAATGCTCCAGCTGCTTTCATGGATTTAATGAACCGTGTATTCAAGAGATACTTGGATAAGTTCATGATTGTATTTATTGATGACATTCTCATTTACTCGAAGTCTCCTGAAGAGCATGCAAAACATTTACGTCTAGTTTTGGAAGCACTAAGGAAGGAAAAGTTGTATGCTAAATTTTTGAAGTGCGAATTCTGGCTGAAAGAAGTTCAGTTTTTGGGACATATTGTGAGTGGTGAAGGAATTTCTGTAGACCCTGCTAAGATAGAAGCCGTAGCAGACTGGGAGAGACATAAGACTCCAACAGAGGTTAGAAGTTTCCTTGGACTGGCTGGTTATTATCGTAGGTTCGTGAAAGATTTCTCAAAGATTGCTACGCCACTGACTCGACTTACCAGGAAAAGTGAAAAGTTTGAATGGATGTCCAAATGTGAAGATAGCTTTCAAGAATTGAAGAAGAGACTGACAACTGCCCCAGTTTTGACCCTACCCGATGAAAGAGGCGATTTAGTGATTTTCAGCGATGCTTCTCACAAAGGTTTAGGTTGTGTATTGATGCAGCACGGGAAAGTAATAGCTTATGCCTCTCGTCAACTTAAGGAATATGAATCCCGATACCCTACTCACGACTTAGAACTTGCTGCCATTGTTTTTGCACTTAAGATTTGGAGACATTACCTGTATGGAGAGAAATGCGAGATATTCACGGACCACAAGAGCTTAAAGTACATATTCACCCAGAAGGAATTGAACATGAGACAGAGAAGATGGTTGGAATTGATCAAAGACTACGATTGCTCAATAAACTACCATCCAGGGAAAGCTAATGTTGTAGCTGATGCTTTAAGTAGAAAAGAAAGGCTCAACATGTTGACAACCTCAGAAGAACTAGTCAAAGAATTTGAGAAGATGGAGATAGAAGTCAAGGACCCAGTCCAAAACAATGAAAGAGTTTATACCATCCATTTTCAACCAGAGCTGTTAGAGAAGATTCACCGTTGTCAGGAGCAAGTGATGGAAGAAAGTAGATCAGAGTTGACAGGAGAAGAGTTTCTGAGCCCTAGAGATGATAAGGGAATTAAGCGATTCGCATCGAGAATTTGGGTTCATAATGTTACAGAATTGAAAGAAGAAATCATGAGCGAAGCGCATAACTCGAGATATTCCATTCACCCAGGGAGCACAAAAATTTATCAAGATATTAAGCAGAATTATTGGTGGCCTAACATGAAGAGAGAGATTGCAGAATGGGTAAGCAAGTGTTTGACCTATCAAAGAGTGAAAGCAGAACATCAACGACCCAGTGGATTACTCCAATCATTAGAGATTCCAGAATGGAAGTGGGAGCACATCACCATGGACTTTGTAGTAGGTTTACCCCGAACCAGAGCGAATCATGATGCTATTTGGGTTATAGTTGACAGACTTACGAAATCCGCGCATTTCCTGCCGATCAGTGAAAGGTATTCAGTGGAGAGACTAGTAGGTTTGTATTTGAAGGAAGTGGTAGTTCGTCATGGAGTGCCTGTGTCGATTGTGTCAGACAGAGATGCCCGTTTTACTTCAAGATTCTGGAAGAGTTTTCAAGAATGCCTTGGCACCAAGTTGAATTTGAGTACTGACTATCATCCGCAGACAGATGGACAGAGCGAGAGGACAATTCAGACAATAGAGGATATGTTGCGAGCCTGCGCCTTAGATTTCAAAGGAAGTTGGGATGATCATTTGCCGTTAGTAGAATTTGCGTACAATAACAGTTATCACTCCAGTACCGGTATGGCCCCGTATGAAGCTTTATATGGAAGGAAGTGCAGATCTCCACTCTGTTGGGATGAAGTCGGTGAAGGAAGATTACTCGGGCCAGAGATGATTCATCAGACAAAGCAATCCATAGAAATGATTCGAAAAAGATTAGTTGCTGCTCAATACCGTCAGCGAAAGTATGCCGATCTGAAGAGAAAAGATAAATCCTTCGAGGTAGGAGACAAAGTATTGTTGAAGATTTCCCCGTGGAAAGGGGTTATGAGATTTGGGAAGAATGGGAAACTGAGTCCTAGATATATTGGACCCTTTGAGATTCTTAAGAAGGTTGGAGCCGTGTCATATCAATTGGCCTTACCGCCAAATCTTCAGCATGTTCACGATGTATTCCACGTATCAACATTGAGAGCTTATCATCCTGATCATCGACACATGTTAGAGTATGAACCCATCGATGTCAAAGCTGATCTAACCTACGTAGAGCAACCAGTGGAAGTTGTGGACTTTAAAGTGCATGAGTTGCGGAACAAGAAAATAAACTTAGTAAAAGTGATTTGGAGAAATCGTCAAATCGAAGAAGCCACTTGGGAACTTGAGAGTGAAATGCGTAATAAATACCCTGAGTTATTTAGCCATTGATGTTGATCCCGAGGACGGAATCCTTTTAAGGGGGGGAGACTGTAATAACCGTAAAATTCTCATAATAATTCAAGACTCTTATAAATAAATCTTCGTAGGATTTAAATTCTGCTTTTATTATTATTAGGAGTGCGTGCAGTTAAATATTATTTTATTTTGGAAGCGCTACTAGACCCTAATAATTATTTAGTACGACGCTATTTGATTATTGACATGCGAGTAGATAAATTATCATTTTTATCTACTACTACTAATATTATTACCATTTTTTTTATTGCATGTGCATTAAGAATTATATATTTGAATTGGTTAAGTCCACATGTTCCTAGGCCCAAATAATTACAAGGCCACTAGAAGCCCAAGTAGTAGTTTTTAGTATATAAACAAATGGAGAGTAGAAACCCATCCACTCCTTCATTTTTCTTTCGGTAAATAAAAACACACACACACACACTTTTCCTCCATTAATACCCAACCTTTGTAAGCTCAAATCACCATAAATGCTTGTACGGATCATGCATGCAATGGGTGATTTGTAAAGCTCGTGGTGTACTCTTCGTTTTGATATAAGCAAAATTTGATTTCGAGAAGTTGGATTAAACGAGAGAGATAAGAGACAGAGAGGGAGTGAGAGAGAGAGATACGAGCGGAGAGAGAGAGAGAGGTACGAGCGGAGAGAGAGAGATGCGAGCGGGGGGAGAGAGATACGAGCAGAGGGAGAGAGAGATAGCGAGAGAGGAGAGATCGAAGAGAGAGAGACGTGAGATTGAGGGAGAGAGAGAGATCGAGAAGGAGAGAGGGAGAGCGAGAGAGGTCGTCGGAAGAGGTGGTGGTCCGGCGGCGGCCGCCGGTCGGCGGTGGTGTGCGGTGGAGAAGATGCAGTTGAGGGGGGGGGAATAATTTAATTGTTTATTGGTAATAATCTTGATAGAATAATAGTAAATAATTAGATGTTAATTTTGTATTAATTGAATTAATTAGAGATTAATTGATAAAAATGGTTAAAATTTAGTAAGGATTAAAATTCAGTTTGGTTTTAAAAGAAAACTTTAATTTATTTTTTTTGAAAGATGGAGATTCTTTAATTAGTGACAAGGCTGTCGCGTGCCTATCAAATAATAATTTCTAACTAATCCTTCTAACTGTGTAGTAGGGTAAGTCACAGTCGATCCCACAGAGACAAACGTATCAATCACTAGTTGTTTCTGATTTAATTCGGCTAAGCAAGTAACACAATAAATGTTGAGAGATTATTAAACTAATTTTATACTAAAGAGAATTGTGTTTGTATTAATTAAATATTAAAACATCCAGAATTAAGTGTCCCCACTAGCATGAATTGATGTAATTGTGAATTCCCGCCCCAATTAATCGTACGCTGCTCAACAGGAAAGATGCGCCCTATAAATACCAATAACCTCTCTCGAGTATTAATGACTTCTCTTAAAATACAATCAAGCCTATTCTCATGGTATCATGTAATTTAGAGACATTAATTACAGCACCCTAAATTCCTAACAATCCATTCTACCTATTCTCATGGAGAATTTCATGTTCTTACTGGATAAATCACAACCATCTAATCCAACTCTCGTTGATAATTAGATATTGGTTCAAACAATACACATAATCACGTCTGATTTGTAATTGCTAATTTAAACAACTCAATAAGCAAGAGCAATTAAATAATCAAATTGGGGGAATTGGGAAAATCACACATCAATCATAACTAGGGTTCTACTTAACCCTAGATTAATTATCTACTCACTCATGATTGAATTAATAAAACAAGAATTAATAATTGAACACATAATTATAAGAATAGAAGAAAAACCTTTAATCTTGATCTTCAAAGAAAATAAATATTCTCCCAAAAATCTCCAGAAGAAAGTGTTTACAAAGTTGTGTGTATAATAAAATTTTCGATCCCCCAAATTAATAACCTAGATGTGTTTTTATATTAATGTTACAAGGCTAAAATAATTGCTACAATTAAATAGAGCCCAGCTGGAAAATAATAATTTTTTTAGAACCGGAACAAATGAACAATAAAATAGAACCCAACTAGAATTCTTGTGGCCAGTACGTATGTGCCGGTGGATCCGTTTGTTTATTTCTGATCACGCGCTGGAGACAGAAAAGGAGTAGAAATCACGTTGCATGCATGTGTGGAGTCACAGGTGGTCGAGCATGTGGCATCTTTTAAACACTGCAGCAAATATAAACAATAACATGTACCATGTACTGGCGCTGCAGAAACTGTCGACCCACTCTCCTGGATCGCGCGTGCGCGGCACGCGCCAGATATGTATGTGACAGCCTGCGCGTGAGATGCAAGCAGCAGGTGGGCGCGTGTGAAATAGAAGATAAAAATGAAAAGCTGCTTGAATTAATGTTAAAAACCAGAGAAAAGCACACGGTCAACATACAATTCGCACGGGCATTAATTTATTCCTGTTTGTTCACTTTAAATAGCACGGCCAGCCCTCCTTTTGCACGGCAAACATATATTTTCTGCTCAAAAATTACTTAGAAACGAACCGAAATTTCATCCTTTCTCCTCATAAATTCATAAAATCATTCCTACGAATTAAAAATACCGTAAAATCATCAAATAATGTCAAATCCCTTCCAACTTGGCATTTATTTATTTCCTGCAACAAACTCAAATAAAACTAATTAAATTGACACGATTATTCGCAAAAGCACAGTAAATGCGGGAATAAAATCCTATAAAATATATGTAAAATATACTTTATCAAATATCCCCACACTTAGCACTTTGCGCGTCCTCGTGCAAACTAAAATAAAAATTACACTAACTAATTAGTACCACTTCCGTAGGTGATCACGGTTGCATTTGGCATATGCAACAAGCCCTTTAAACCCCTAGGTAGCCCTAGTGGACGAGTAAGGTCTCGTGAGGGTTTATAGTGAATATACCCACAAAATTCATCCAACCATGCAAAAGATTAATGCCAACACAACACCACACACACAAGTCCTCTCATGCCACATCAGCTTAAGAATCAAAATGAAAATGCAATGCCTTGGTGTCTAAAGTGCAAATATCCACATAGTCTACTCAAAGAAGATGCAATAAGATCATAGAAATTCATGTCAAATGTAAGAATAGGTTGGTAAACATGCTAAGCACACAAGAGCACATCTTTGAGACAAAATCTGGGATCTCCTATGCCAAAAGCAAAAACTCACCCTTCACTCACAAAGAATATTCACTCAAAACAATTGGTAAGTGTTTCACTCAATTCCAACAATATCATAAACATACTTCGTCCTTGTTATCAATCTAACCTTTAACGCAACATACATCATCAATGACAATCAAAAGGTCATTGTTAAGGTTGTAACGGGGCTAGGGACAAGGTATGTCAAGAAAGCCAAAGAAGGTTAAGTCAAAAGCTAGTACCTGACAATAAAATTCAAACAACTCCCATACTTTCATCCCCACACTTGAACTTTTATTTATAAACAACTTGACTAGTCGAAACAAAGTAGGATCACAAAAGATAAAAATGCTCTCAAATTTATTTTTCTGCTTTTCTTTTTTTTCTGTTTTTTTTTTTCTATTCTTCTTTTTTTTTCAAGAGAGCAAAAATAATAGCAAGAACAACGATCCCATACATATGATTTCAAACTTCGACTAACAAGCTATGAACCAAACCCAAAATATTCCCCCAAAGTTATGATCATCAATAAAACCCCCCTTTTATACACACCTTATCACTCCCTTACGAACAATACTAGCCTTTGACAATTGGGTTCAAATTTAATGCAAGGCCAATAGAATAAAAAGGATAATGGCAAGTAACTTGGCGTGTCACCGAAAGAATAAGATTAGGCTCAAAGGGTTAACTAATGGATCATGTATAAATGGTTTGGATATATGGGAAATATGAGGTTATACCTAATTGCCTTTATCATGTTATCATCAATTAATGTCATGCATCTTAAGAAAGACTTCAAGCAAGTGCTAGCAATGCAAACGACAAGTGGACACTCAAGCAAACGAATAATCATGCAAAAGATATGCATATAGGCTCAAAACTCACTTGGTGTGACAAAGCATAATCAATCCCAAATAACAGTCTCTCTAACGCACCTACTTGTGCTCAAAACATATAGACCAAATTACCTTGCACATATTCATGTCATTCTAATCACTTAGCACGTTCCATTAGTCTACTAGTTTCTACTTGCTAGTGTAAGTGTGTGCACAAGAACATCACATATCACTTCTCATACAAAAGCATCCATAAACACAAGATTCCTACGCATGCATGGGTGCAATTAGCAAAATACAACAACTAATCAAATTGCATGGCTAGAATTATTTTTGGTATTTTTCAATTTTAATTTTTTTTTTTTTTTTACTACTAATATGCTACTACAACAAAGCACATCCCCACACTTAAATGTGGCAATGTCCTCAATGGCACAATACTAAGAATATCAACTAATAACAAGAAGGAAAGAAATACTCCCCTATGCCGAAGCATGAAGTGCACCAGTCCTCCATAGTATACAGAATCCATGGGTTGCCTCCCAAGTAGCGCATTTGTTTAACGTCGTTAGCCCGACACCGACTCATCAATCATTCTGCAGAAGGAGTAGATAGTTGAATATCCGCCTCCTCGTTAATTGGTTCACCAGCTCTATAGTGCTTCACTCTCTGCCCATTCACCTTGAACGACTCTCCATGGCTATTCACCAATTCAACAGCACCATATGGAAAAACCTTTTGTACCTTGAACGGACCTGACCACCTAGAACGAAGTTTTCCGGGAAAAAGTCTTAACCTCGAATTGAACAGAAGAACTAACTCCCCTTCCTTGAATTCTCTTCGTAACAGCCCTTTGTCATGCCACTTCTTTGTTTTTTCCTTGTAAAGCTTAGAACTTTCATAAGCCTCAAAACGAAGCTCATCTAGCTCATTAAGTTGTAGAAGTCTCTTCTCACCCGCTGCTAACATATCAAAATTCAGACCTTTGATAGCCCAAAATGCAAGGTGCTCTAGCTCAACGGGAAGATGACATGCTTTTCCATAAACCAACCTATACGGAGTTGTCCCAATAGGTGTCTTAAACGCAGTTCTATAAGCCCAAAGTGCATCATCAAGCTTCATAGACCAATCCTTCCTTGATTTTGCAACTGTCTTTTCCAAGATAGTCTTTATTTCACGGTTAGAGATCTCCACCTGACCACTGGTTTGGGGATGATAAGAAAGTCCCACCTTATGATAAACTCCATATTTCTTCAACATTGCTTCAAAACGATTTTCGAGAAAATGCTTTCCTCCATCACTAATCAAAATCCTTGGCACTCCAAATCTAGGAAAAATCGTCTTCTTAAAGAACTTGCTCACAACACGAGCATCATTAGTGGGTGATGCAATGGCTTCAACCCATTTCGAGACGTAATCCACAGCTACCAAGATATACCTGTTCTTAAAAGATGGAGGGAATGGTCCCATGAAATCTACTCCCCAAACATCAAAAAGCTCCACTTCAAGAATGCCATTGAGAGGCATCTCATTGCGTCTTGAAATATTCCCTGTTCTTTGGCAACGATCACAAGAATGAACATATTGGTGGACATCTTTAAAAAGAGTTGACCAATAAAAACCGCACTGAAGAATCTTTGCAGTAGTTTTCGTAGTACTTGCATGACCACCACTTGGCAAATCGTGACAATGTGAGATTATAGAGGCAATCTCATTATACGGAACACATCTTCTAATGACTCCATCAGCACAAGATTTATAGAGAAAAGGATCATCCCAAAAGTGCTTCCTCACATCATAGAAAAATTTCTTCTTTTGCTGCGATGAGTAACCATGAGGAACAGTTCCACTAGCTAAGAAATTAGCTATGTCAGCATACCAAGGAACCTCTAAACTTGCAATAGAAAGTAGATGATCGTCAGGAAAAGAATCATCAATTGGAGTAGATTTACCATCTTCCTCATCAAGAGTAAGGCGTGAAAGATGATCAGCAACCACGTTCTCAGCCCCTTTCTTGTCCTTAATCTCTAAGTCAAATTCTTGAAGAAGCAAAATCCAACGAATTAGACGAGGTTTAGCATCCTTCTTACTCATCAAGTATCTCAAAGCTGCATGATCAGTGTGAACAATAACTTTCGAACCAACAAGATAAGATCGAAATTTTTCCATAGAATACACCACTGCTAGCAATTCTTTCTCCGTTGTTGCATAATTAATCTGAGCCCCATCCAAGGTCTTGCTTGTATAGTAAATAGCATGAAGCTTTCCATCTTTCCTTTGGCCTAGGACTGCACCAATAGCTTGATCACTAGCATCACACATGATCTCAAATGGTAGACTCCAATCCGGTGGTTGCATAATTGGAGCAGAGACAAGAGCTTTCTTTAACGTTTCAAAGGCCTCAACACAAGCATCAGTGAACACAAAAGGTACCTCCTTACCCAAGAGCTCAGTAAGAGGTCGAGCAATCTTCGAAAAATCTTTTATGAAACGGCGATAGAATCCAGCATGACCAAGAAAACTTCTTATCCCCTTGACTGAAGTAGGGTGTGGTAAGCGCTCAACAACCTCAACCTTGGCTTTATCAACTTCAATGCCTCTCTTCGAAACAACATGACCCAGAACAACTCCCTCTTGTACCATAAAGTGACATTTTTCCCAATTGAGAATGAGATTAACTTCTTGACATCTATGAATTACCTTATCCAAGTTATGTAAGCATGCATCAAAAGAAATTCCACCAACTGAGAAGTCATCCATAAAAACCTCCATAATGTCTTCAATGAAATCTGAGAAAATTGCCATCAGACATCTCTGAAAAGTGGGAGGAGCACAACATAGACCAAACGGCATTCTGCGGTACGCAAATGTACCATAGGGACATGTGAAAGTCGTCTTTTCTTGATCATTCGGATGGATAGGAATCTGGAAGAAGCCTGAATATCCATCTAAGAAGCAGAAGTAAGAATGTTTCGCCAACCTTTCAAGCATTTGATCAATAAAAGGGAGAGGAAAATGATCTTTCCTTGTGGCCTTATTCAATTTCCGATAATCAATGCACATTCGCCACCCTGTCACAGTTCTAGTAGAGATCAACTCACCCTTATCATTCTTCACAACGGTCATTCCTCCTTTCTTTGGAACAACATGCACAGGACTAACCCACTTGCTGTCAGAGATAGGATAGATTATACCTGCATCAAGAAGTTTTAAAACCTCTTTTTTGACCACCTCCATCATATTAGGATTGAGTCTCCGTTGAGGCTCAATAGAGGAAGCTTGCTCATCTTCCAAAATAATCTTATGCATGCAGAATGATGGATTAATACCCTTGATATCATCAATGGAATACCCAATAACATTTTTATATTTTCTCAAGACCGTGAGCAACTGCTCAATTCGAATGTCATCAAGCTCAGAATTAACAATAATAGGATATGATTCATTAGGGCCCATAAACACATATTTCAAAGATGTAGGTAATGGTTTCAGTTCTACCTTAGGAGGCATGGAACTCTCCTTAACTTCCTCATGCTGTAGCACATTAGAATGTTCATGCTGATATGTTGGTGCTGCATCCAAAAGCTTCTCGTAACCCTGACACTCTCCATTTTCTTCATCAACATTACCCTCAAGAACAGCTTGAAGTGGATCCTCAGATAAAAGAATTTTGGCTTTCATGTCGATCACTTCCTCTAGTGCATCCACCCTATTTACAAACTCATCCGTAGAAGGATGTCCCATTGTACTTTGCAGCTTGAATTCCATCTTCTCTTCGCCTACCTCAAAAGAAATCCTTCCATTTTTCATGTCAATGATAGCTCCAGCTATTGCTAAGAAAGGCCTCCCAAGAATGATAGGAATATTTGCATCTTCTTCCATTTCCATGACAACAAAATCACACGGAATATAAAACTTTCCTACCTTAAGGGGCACATCTTCAAGAATTCCAAGTGGAAATTTAACACTTCTGTCTGCCAGTTGTAGAGAGATACGTGTGGGTTTTAGTTCACCCATCTGAAGCTGTTCACAAATCGATAAAGGCATCAAACTGACACTTGCTCCAAGATCACACAAAGCTCTTTTAATTTCTACATCCCCAAGCTGAACAGGAATAGAGTAGCTACCTGGATCCGCTAACTTCTTTGGAAGATCATTTTGCAAAATGGCACTGCACTCTGCCGTTAATGAGATGGTAGAGCTTTCTTCAATTTTTCTCTTCCTTGACAAAATGTCTTTAAGGAATTTTGCATAAGATGGCATCTCAGTGATAGCATCCATGAATGGGATATTGATATGTAGCTTCTGCAAAATTTCAAGGAACTTACCATACTTCTTCTCAAGCTTAGCTTGTGCCAACCTTTGTGGAAAAGGAACAGGCGGCACATATGGTTTGAGAGGAACAACTTCTGATTCTTTGGTTTCTTTCTCCCCAACCTCTAGGTCTACCAGTTTCTCAGTTGCAATCTCCTCTTCACCTTCTTTAGCATTCACAACATTTTTGCTCACTTTCAATTCCGGCTCCTTCAATTCTTTACCACTTCTCAAAGTTACAGCATTGATATGGCCCCTTGACGGTTGCTCAGTTTGGCCAGGAAGTTGGCCTGAAGACTTATTAAGTTGGCTCAACTGTTGAGAAATTTGAGTGATCGTGTTCTCCATCATTTTGTTGTGAGCCTTTATCTCATTGATGCTTGAATCAAAATGCTCATTCTTCTTCGATTGAGTAGAGATAAATCCTTCCATAAGACTTTCCAAGTTAGATTTCTACGGCTGAGCTTGCTGAAAACCAGGAGGCTGAGAAAAATTATTTTGTGAAGATTGAGCTTGACCCTGATTGTTCCTGTAAGAGAAATTTGGATGATCTCTCCAACCTGGATTGTACGTGTTGGAGTAAGGATTATACTGCGGCCTCTGATTCTGATTGTAAAGAGCATTAGCTTGCTCAACTGCCATTCCAGAAGGATTGTATTGACAAGCAAGTTTGGTGTGTCCAACAACACCACATATCTCACATGAAGCAACAGTAGATGAAGTGCTTCTAGCATCCAATTGCTCAATCTTTTTGACCATAGCCTGCATAGTAGTATTCAACATGGTTAGAGCATCAACATCATACTTACCACCTTTCTTAGGATGATTTCGATCACTGTAAGGATAATTATCATTAGACGCTATCTCGTCTAACAAAGCTTTCGCATCCTCAGTACTCTTCTTCATAATAGAACCACCAGAAGAAGCATCAACAAAGTTTCGGAACTCTTGTGTCAACCCATTATAGAATGTTTGGATCAACAACCAGTCAGGAATTCCATGGTGAGGGCATTGTCTCTGAAGTCACTTAAATTTTCTCCAAGCATCATGAAGTGACTCGTCATCATCTTGACGGAAATTAGAGATCTCATTCCGGAGCTTAGAGGTCTTCTTCTGACTGAAGAATTTAAGTAGAAAAGCCATCGCAAGACTATCCCAAGTAGTGAACGTGTTTGGTCCTTCATCTTTCAACCAATCTTTTGCTGTATCTCGAAGAGAGAATGGAAATAAGCGCAGCTTTATAGCATCATCACTAACATTGGTCAGCTTTATTGTATCGCACTTCTCAAGAAAACTCTCAAGATGATCAACAGGATTTTCAGTGGACAATCTTGTGAAAGAATCATTGGAGATGAATTAGATGAACTGAGGCTTGAGCTCAAAGTGTGTAGCTGTGACTGCTGGTCTGACAATGCTGGAGAGTACGCCTGTAGCATCTGGCATACCATGCTCCCTGAGAGCTTTAGCTGTTGTATCAGTCATAATTTCCTTATCCTTGTTTTTCCTTCGCTTGCCTGCTTGCCTTCTTGCTGTAGCTTCAATTTCAGGATCAATTTCAATTAAGTTTTCAGTACCTGAACTTCGAGTGTGCATGCAACAAGAGAACTAGAAATGATGATCAATTAACAAGGGAATAATAGCCGAAGCAACTCAACGAAACAACTAAGCTAAATCAATTCAAAAATTAACTAATCTAACACTGCTTTGTCCCCGGCAGCGACGCCAAAAATTTGACAAGGCTGTCGCGTGCCTATCAAATAATAATTTCTAACTAATCCTTCTAACTGTGTAGTAGGGTAAGTCAGAGTCGATCCCACAGAGACAAACGTATCAATCACTAGTTGTTTCTGATTTAATTCGGCTAAGCAAGTAACACAATAAATGTTGAGAGATTATTAAACTAATTTTATACTAAAGAGAATTGTGTTTGTATTAATTAAATATTAAAACATCCAGAATTAAGTGTCCCCACTAGCATGAATTGATGTAATTGTGAATTCCCGCCCCAATTAATCGTACGCTGCTCAACAGAAAAGATGCGCCCTATAAATACCAATAACCTCTCTCGAGTATTAATGACTTCTCTTAAAATACAATCAAGCCTATTCTCATGGTATCATGTAATTTAGAGACATTAATTACAGCACCCTAAATTCCTAACAATCCATTCTACCTATTCTCATGGAGAATTTCATGTTCTTACTGGATAAATCACAACCATCTAATCCAACTCTCGTTGATAATTAGATATTGGTTCAAACAATACACATAATCACGTCTGATTTATAATTGCTAATTTAAACAACTCAATAAGCAAGAGCAATTAAACAATCAAATTGGGGGAATTGGGAAAATCACACATCAATCATAACTAGGGTTCTACTTAACCCTAGATTAATTATCTACTCACTCATGATTGAATTAATAAAACAAGAATTAATAATTGAACACATAATTATAAGAATAGAAGAAAAACCTTTAATCTTGATCTTCAAAGAAAATAAATATTCTCCCAAAAATCTCCAGAAGAAAGTGTTTACAAAGTTGTGTGTATAATAAAATTTTCGATCCACCAAATTAATGACCTAGATGTGTTTTTATATTAATGTTACAAGGCTAAAATAATTGCTACAATTAAATAGAGCCCAGCTGGAAAATAATAATTTTTTTAGAACCGGAACAAATGAACAATAAAATAGAACCCAACTAGAATTCTTGTGGCCAGTACGTATGTGCCGGTGGATCCGTTTGTTTATTTCTGATCACGCGCTGGAGACAGAAAAGGAGTAGAAATCACGTTGCATGCATGTGTGGAGTCACAGGTGGTCGAGCATGTGGCATCTTTTAAACACTGCAGCAAATATAAACAATAACATGTACCATGTACTGGCACTGCAGAAACTGTCGACCCACTCTCCTGGATCGCGCGTGCGCGGCACGCGCCAGATATGTATGTGACAGCCTGCGCGTGAGATGCAAGCAGCAGGTGGGCGCGTGTGAAATAGAAGATAAAAATGGAAAGCTGCTTGAATTAATGTTAAAAACCAGAGAAAAGCACACGGTCAACATACAATTCGCACGGGCATTAATTTATTCCTGTTTGTTCACTTTAAATAGCACGGCCAGCCCTCCTTTTGCACGGCAAACATATATTTTCTGCTCAAAAATTACTTAGAAACGAACCGAAATTTCATCCTTTCTCCTCATAAATTCATAAAATCATTCCTACGAATTAAAAATACCGTAAAATCATCAAATAATGTCAAATCCCTTCCAACTTGGCATTTATTTATTTCCTGCAACAAACTCAAATAAAACTAATTAAATCGACACGATTATTCGCAAAAGCACAGTAAATGCGGGAATAAAATCCTATAAAATATATGTAAAATATACTTTATCAATTAGTATAATAAAATTGGGTTTTATAAAATAAATAAAATAAGGGTTATTGCGTTGGATTTAAAATGAAAGGAAAAGCGACTTGATTTATTTAGATGAGTAATAAAATGGATTCTTTTCGAGAATAAATAGGAATTGCTATTAGTAGTTCTCTAAAATGGACTTTATCACAAAAGGGAAAGGATTTTAGATAAATCTTAGAGATTTGATACGAGCCTAGTTTAATTTAGAAGTGTGAGTTAAACGATTAATTAAAGTAGTGAATTTCGTCATAAAATGAGAATTTTCAATAAATAGTAAGGACCTTATAAAGATACTTTTATATTCGTGATGTGCCTTGAATAAATCAAATAGCATTGTTTATTAGTATTAAATAGAGGCTTTTAATTGAAAATTTTTCCCTTGTGACTAACTAGAGCGAGATTTTCCAAGAACATTCTGTTTAAAATCTTATGATACCATAAAACCCGATTTATATGGATTAATAGGTGAACGCGAATAGAGCCTCCATTTAAATTATATTTTCGAGAATTACTTGATTATCAAGAGCATGATTACTGAATTATATGACAATTCGTGATTTAAATTCGTACCCGAGTACTGAAATTATTTTGATAATTATTATAGAGCTTCCACTTTCGAGAATTGAGACGTTTGCTTGCGGTTAGCACTCTTTTAATTATTTGGTAAACGTTAACTTCGAGACAGAGGCAAGTTCATTCCTACCCTAACTCTCGGAAATTTTGTATTTTTGTTCGTATTATTTCATTTATTGATTATTTTCGAGCTATCAATTATGAGATTTATTTGTTGCTCTTTATGATGCAATATTTTCTTTTGAGCATTATTTCTCGTTAATTTTTTACGATACTTTTAATTTAGTTTACTTGCGAATTATACTCCCTATAAGCGTAGAGGCAAATTCGTTGCTATCGGGTCGATCTCATTAATTCGAGACGACTATTACTTTGATTCAGTGAAAGTAATCTCATTCGTTCGAGATAGTTAAATTTATTCTTTTCAGTTGAATTTATTGTACAAATTCAATAATATTTATTGATCATCTTTTAGTTGGTTCATTGTCAGAATCAACCGATAGGAGTATACTATTTAAATCGTTAGAGTTTTACTCACTGATCAAGTGAAAAATATTCTATTTAACGTTCATCAATTTTGAGTATTATAATCATATTCGAGTGGTACTATTTGTTCAGTACAACTCATTATGTTTCATATTGAGACTATTTTCATTATTTCAAGATAGTTGCCCTTATTGTCAAAGGTTGGCACTTTGTTCGTGTCAACCAATTTAAATATGTTTATTGAGAGTTTACATCAGTCCATTGTTCGGATTGGTGGTACATTGAGTAAAACTGGCAGTCCGCCAGATCAATTAAATATTTTCTTGTGAAGTTTATCTCAAAGTGTCAGTTCATTAAATGTTCGGGAATTCTGTATTCTACTGGTCAATTTTGGGAAAGAGGCCCATTTAGAGAAAGAGAGACTTGTGTACCTTTATATGGACACGAGAATATTTAGGCATTATGATGCCAGGGTTGATATAATCACCCACTATGATGCTAGCATTCATACCATATATTATATTCGTTGATATCGTATTGTAGCCGTGATCGGGCGAAGTGCGGTGTCATTGAAGGACGGTATTCCCGGTCGGATAGTTGATCGCCCCACCGAGATACCGAAAGGATGGAAGACCAGTTATTCTTTTATCATGAGTCATCAGAGTTTCACAAAAGAGTCATTTTGAGTATTCTATTTTCGAGACGAGTCTTGAGTCAATTTTTTTTCAGAGTTCTGATATCGTGTCTGTTTATTTAAAATTTGAGTAATTCTTTCGGTATATATTACTATATTTATGTACCGAGCAAGGAGAGAATTTGATGAGCACCATAGTTGCTCACTCTTGCTTTACAACATTTGTTCAGCTGTCAAGATGGAGAAAGGCGAGACATCCAGCCAGAGAAACAAAGGGAAGGAGAAAGCTCCAGGCTATGCTGACAAGGACTAGAATGGCCAGCTGAAACCCTTTTATCTTTTCTAGCTTGATAGACTTTTGAAGGATTTTATTCGGAGATGTAATAATCGTATTGTAATAAAGCGTGAGACTGATCTTGGATCTGTGGAGTGGGACTGTTCCACTCCGTTGTCATAAAGATTTTTATTATTATCGTGCTAACGTGTGATGCAGGATGCTGAGACCTGATGTGGCGACCCGGGTCCCCGGACATGGCGGATTTGGGGGCGTCACATCTAATATGTTAAATGATATTTATTAGTGTTTAAAATTTAAAAATTCTAGAAAATTAGAAAAATAGATTAAGACGATCTTAGAGCGCCACCTAAACTCCCACGTATCCTCCTTTATATATATATATATTGATTGATACTTTTATCATAATTTTAATCCATAAAAATCGAAACCTAAAATTAAAATAAAATTTATTATATTATATCCTATTATATCCTATTATATAATAAAAGTAAGAGGGACAATAAGAATATACTACCAAAGATCAAGAATCGATTCTTATCAACTACGTAACGATAATTATATCCTTATATAAAATAAGCGTAAAAAGGATTTTATCCATAATTTTGGTTTGGTCACTGTACCGTCAAAATAATCTCAACCGTCGAATGTAATATTTTTAAAAGTAGACGATCAAGATTATATCATATTAAAAAAAATTATAATCTAAATAGGATATAATTAAAAAGGTTGTATTAAAATTGAATTTTAAAAAGAAGTTATAATCTGAAAAGGATATAAAAGATTGTATTAGAACTGAATTTTATTTATTTATTTATTTATATTAATTTTTTTTCATATTTTCTATTTAAGCTCTATCTCGAGATCTATAAATCAGATTTGGATAATTTTACAGTCCACGCGAAACTCATAAAATTATCTTTAATTTAGTGATGATTTAACAATTATTATCCAAATGGAAACACTCAGAATCTCAAGAGAAAACAATAATTACGAATTTTTACATTAATTAAGTGTAGAATACATAAATCGATAATCCTATTCAATATAGAAAACCTAATTATATATTATTTAAATCATTGACAAGCACTTTTTCGTATTTTAATATAAATACACTTTTTAGTTTACATGTTACAATACAAAATATTATTTTTTGCTAGATTCAACGTTTTTCATCTATTTATTTTAAGATCTAACAGTTCTTATTTATTTTATCGTACAGAGGACCAGACTACTAACTACCAAACTTTTGGACAAAATCCCTCTTACACTTATTATTAAAACTGTATTTGATTGTTAATACAACTATCTTCAAATAATAAGAAGGTTATTTTGATAATCAAAATGAAATATAAGTAGATTTCTTAAATAGAATAAAATTTTCATTATAAAAAATCGTCAATTTCATCTCTCTTTTGTTTCTTGGTAGTTTTAATGGGAGAAAAATTATAAAATTATTACTAAATTAAAGATTATTTTGTTAATTTTACGTAGGTTGTAAAATCATCCGAATCAACTTTTAAGAATTCAATATAAAACAGATAATAAATTGAACGTGTAAAATCTTATATATATCGATTTCATAACAACAATTTGATATGTAAACTAATAACAAATAAATAATAAAAAAATAATATAATAAATATTATTGTGCGTTGCACGGGTCATAAGCTAGTAATAATAATCATAATAAATTACTTCCGACGTTCATAAACTGTAGGTTATCAGTTTAATTATAAAACCTTAAAAAACTGATTACCCAAATTACCTAAGACATCATAATATCCTATAAGTAAGAGGGAGTTTTTGATTGATCAATCCCACAATATTATATGGGGAAGTTCTATATGGTACCAACGTGATTTTGGCTTTTTTACATGGTACCATCACATTATTGGCTTCTATCCATGGTATCCTCTTACATTTGATTTTTCATATATAATACCCTTATGTTAAGTAAAAAGTAATAGAATTGACTTCATACTGTAAAACAAATTGTACATTTGAAATTTTTGCTAAAAAATACATGAAATAGACTGTTAAATCATGTAAAACGAAATAAAAATGAGTGAGATATATTCAAATTCCATAACCAAACTTTGACAATTAATATCTCACACATTTTGACTTCGTTTTACATGAATTGAGGGTCTATATTATGTAACTTTTCGCGAAGATTTTAAATATACAATTTATTTTACGGTGCGAAATCAATTCTATTACTTTTTACTTAACAGAAGAGTATAATATATGAAAAACCAAATTTACGAGGGTACCATGGATAGGAGTAAATAATGTTATGGTTGAAGGGTTTCAAGCATCAAATGCAGCGGATTTAAACGCGAAAAAGAATAAAAATCGAAACCCTACCGCAGGATCCATGCAAAAACCTGATATTTAATTCGAAGTTAGATGATTACCTTAAAGAAGCTTTACAAATTGATGACAGATGGAGGTCCAAAGCAATCACCACGCAGCCCTCTTCGAGATCTACGTTGCCAAAGTAATCCACATGAACGATTGATCGTCCAACGATCACCGGAGCCGATACTAGCCGAATAAACTGTCTCTCTCTCTAGCCTCTCACACGTTTTAGCGAATTGCAAAAGTGTGTCCCTAAACAATACATCATTATGTATTTATAGGTAAGAGAGATTGAGCTAAACCCTAAATCGAATTGGGCTTCTCCAAACCCATTCTGATTTGGTTTTAATATTAAATTCGAATTCTATTTCATTATAATTAAGACCAGCTTAATTAATTAAATTTCGAATTTAATAATTTAATTTAAATTCATAATTTAAATTAAAACTCCTTTTAAACGTTCCTATTGTGTCCCTTTAGGTTATTATTACGTTGGCAATAATTTTAATATCCAATAATAAAATTATAAACAATGAGCGGCATCTAGTAATACATCATTGCTACCCAAGTAATAATAATAATTGGTGATCCAATTAAACCTTTCGTGATTAATGTTTCCGTGTAATATAATCCCTTTAACCAAATATTATAGATTAAACTCGAGCCATGTCACTAGTCATCCTCTCCAACGTTTAATCCGGATTTCCTTGATCAATGAGTAGAATATTAAAACAAATCAATATTTGAGCATGTCCAGGCATTTTCATAGTCTCACTCAATCAAGAGGCCAATAATATCTCTCCTAATCATAGGAGGGTTAAATCCTATATCTATCATTCATATTTCTCATACGACTCATAATATACCCGATGTCCACTTTTATCATCATCCGGTCAAAGGTAACTTTTAATGTAGTCAAAGCATATTAATCCTCATATAGAAATATAATGATGTCAAGTCTAAGGATCATTACACCATTATCACTGTGAGTCTTTCTATTGGCCTTATTAACATGTAGAATCTCACAACGGGTTAATCTAGTGCCATGTATAATATTACATGCACCTATGTTATTGACTTTAGTATCACTATACCTATGACCAATGAGATGTGGTCATCTGTCAACAAGCATACTAATCTTTATGCATTATAATTGTCCCTTAATAATAATGCTCGATTAGGGATATTTAGGAATATAAACATTATTCATATAATCTCATTTTCAAGTCATATACTTAAAGATATAGAATACATGTTCTATATTCCAAGGACATTTATAACTCTAACATTTATATCGCAGTAAATTAAGACATAATAAATTAATGTAGAATAATCCATAGAACATAATCATCAAATAACAAAATAGTCATTCCTAGAAGCACAATAACATTGTCTCTAGGGCACTAACACTATCAATCTCCCACTTGCACTAGAGCCAATCGCCCGTGTATCTATTACCTATGGAATTAGTGTGACCTTCGTGCTTCTGCTTCGACAAAGCCTTAGTCAGTGGGCCCGCAACATTATCATTAGTATGCACTTTACATATATGTATATCTCCTGTCTCGTTTATCTCTCGGAGAAGGTGATATCTCCTAAGTATATGATTTGCCTTGGAATGGGACTTTGGTTCCTTAGCCTACGCAATGGCTCCATTGTTATCGCAATACAGATCAACTGGATCTGCGATCGATGGAACCATACCAAGTCCTGTATTAAACTTCTGAATCCAAACAGCCTCTTTGGTTGCTTCACTGGCAGCAATATACTTAGCTTCCATTATAAAATCAGCTACTGTCTCTTGCTTTGAACTTTTCAAGCTTACAGCACCTCCATTTAGACAAAACACGAATCCAGATTGGGACACAGAATCGTCCCTATCTATCTGAAACTAGCATTAGTGTAACCTCTTACAACCAGCATCTCATCTCCTCCGTATATCAAGAACGAATCTTTAGTCCATTTAAGGTTCTTAAGAATATTCTTGACAGCTGTCCAGTGACCCTCACTTGGATTAGACTGGTATCTGCTCGTCATGCTAAAAGCATACGAGACATCAGGACGAGTACATATGATTGCATACATTATAGAACAAATTGCCGAAGCATATGGCACTTTACTCATACGGTCCTTGTTAACACTAATTCACGCAATCATACGTGGTCACAAGTAATATAGAATAAAGTTGAGTTCGTTCCCACAGAGATCTGGTTTAGGTTTCCATTCAGTTAATGCACCTATGCAACAATGTATGGTTTTTATTCACTGCTAAGACAATTAACAAATTTGGGTTTTAATTAACTTAATTAACTAAGAAGTAAAATAACAAAGACTTAATTGCAGGAAAGTGGCCTGAACTATTTGTTTTTTGCACGAAAATGGCCAAAGTATGAAAACAAGCACTTTAATGGCTGAACAATTTTTTTTAAAGCACCCGATTGCATTCCGTCAATTGGCATTAACATACGATAGAAACTGAAGGGTAAATAAGTCATAGTACTTTTAGTCCTCTATTTCTTTATTCTTGTCGAGTCAATTTACCAAAACCCAGCTCGTTCTCTGTTTTCTTCATCTCATTTTCTTCACTGCAAAATACAAACCATCCCCTCCCTTTTCTTGTTTCCATTTCATGCGAATCAAAACCTAGCCCATCTTGTTGTCTTCTTCATCAAATAAACACACACAAGTCCCCTGTTTTCTTGTTTAATTTCGAAAACCCACCTCGAGTGAAAGGAGAAGAACATGGTACTTATGTTTTTACTGGGTGTTATTTCTTTTATTTTTTGTTGCAATTAGTTTCTTGATTATAGGGTTTCATCAAAAGGAATTTGGGGATAGATATACAGACTTGGTATATAAACATAGCCGTGGTATACAGACTTGGTAGTCGGATGAGAGTGGATGGGTGTGGACTGAGTGGAGGGTCGGCGATTGTTGGAGAAGGGGAGGCTGGATAATTGCAGGAGGATGAGGGTGATGGACTCGGAGTTGAAAGGTGGGATGAACGGGGGTTTTGAAAAAAGGAGAGGTGGGTTATTAGAGATTGCTGGAGATTGTTGGTGATGAAGGGCGAAGGGCGGTTGTAGTGAAGAGGACAGAGGCGGGTGAATGAAATGGGTGAACAGCGGGGTGGTTTGTTGGTGAAGAGGAGGGCGGCGACCGGAGGTGCTTGGTCGAGCAGTGTTGGTGGTATTGTTGGTTGGAATGGCGGTAAGAGAGGAGGATGTGGTGGTGAGAAATGGCATGATGAACAGCAAGGTGAAAGAGAGGCGGTGAGCGTTTGGGCTGGTGTTGGTGAAGATGCTTAAGGTGGGGAGGAGTTACGGAGAGGACGGAGAAAATGGGGCGTTTGGAAGAGGAGGGTTGCAGGTTGTGAACGGGGATGAATGGTAGAGGTGAAGAACGGCGGCTATTCGACGATGATGCGGCCGGATAATGACTGTGAAAATGTAAATAGCGGGTAGATGTATGGCACTGGCGTTGTGGGTTAGACGGAGGGCAGTGGTGATTCGGTGGAGGAGGTGCTTGGCGTTGAAGGAGAGAGGTGTGTATGGGGATTGTTGCTGAGGGATGGAGAAAGGAAGAAAAACGGAGGTGGGTGCTGCAGGCGGAGTAGAGGTGAACCGAGGGAGGAATGGAGGCGGAACGGTGGTCGGTTGAGGCGCGGATGTGGAGTGAAAGGAGAAGAACAGGGTGAACGGAGAGAAGAACATGGTGTACTAAGTAGTTTTATTTTTTGGGATAGATATACAGAGTTGGTATATAAACATAGCCGTTGAAAAGTACTATGACTTATTTACCCTTCAGTTTCTAACGTCTGTTAATGCCAATTGACGGAATGCAATCGGGTGCTTTAAAAAAAATTGTTCAGCCATTAAAGTGCTTGTTTTCATACTTTGGCCATTTTCGTGCAAAAAAAAATAGTTCAGGCCACTTTCCTGCAATTAAGTCAATAACAAACTAAGAATTAACTAACTAACGAGAATTGGAATCGAATTACTTATGCAAGAGAAAACATGGGATCCTAACTTCATTAAATACTTTGCTTAGATTTGATGCCTTTAATCACTATATGCAATGGTTATGATATCTGATCGGACAACACGAAACAATTACACGCTACTTCTCAGTATACGAATACCAAACTAAACATACATCCACAAAAGAGATAGAAGATGTGAAAGGCATATGATGTAGCCTATTTGTATTTCGAGGATACAACTCAACTTAAACAAGATTGAAATAGTGAATAGTATATAGACTGTCACAAGGAATCTCAGATTATATTATCTGTTAGAAGAAAAAGATCAAGGTCAATCTACAGACTTGGGGAATTACTACATTGAAAGAAGTTCAGTCATCTGATCAAGCCTCAGTGGAGTATTCGTTAAGTAGTGGATTCATTTAAAGTGATAGAGATTTCAACAGTGATAGAGACAGTACAGAAGAATTGAAGAGAGATGAGAAAAGAAAAGGAACCAGATTTTAAAGTCAATATATGAAGAACAGTCATTACGGTTAGTCACTCATGAACCAGACAGTACATCGAGTGTCAACATTTAACAGTGGTTGTTCATCATTAACTTCAGTGGTTCAAGCTATCGAGACTGGCTAAGGAATAATCTTTGTGGAGGATCAGATTTATCAAGACATGGAAGACCACAAGGGTTATGCTATCAAGGAGATGTATTAATTCTTTCTTAATTGATTAAATCATTTGGTTGATTTATTTGATAAATTAATTAAAAGGTTAATTAAGTTGGAATTAATATAATTATCAAATGATGATCAAGAGATTATCTAATGATTGAAGTTAATTCTCTTTTAATTGATATAAATATTTTTAGTTGCTTTAATTAATAAATTAATTCTTAAAGAATTATTTTATTTATTAAATTAATTATTATATCAATTAAATCTGAATTATCTTAATTAATCATTAAATAATTAAATTTTCTAAAATGACTTAAAGGAAAGATTCATGGAGGCTGCACAACTTAAGTCATAACCAGCAGTAATTGAATTTAAGTCATGCTGACTAAGTCATTCTGATATAAGTCATACTGACTGAGTCTGTTACGACCAACTCAACACGCAAGTGCACGTGATCTCAAGTAATACAGATAGCAAATAAGGTTCGTTCCTACAGGGACTCGTTGTATTGTCTAGCTAATTCACTCACCAATGTATGATTGTTTTCCGATGCTAAAACAAATAAATAAGTGGATTGTTGTTATCACTAAAATTTATCTAAGAATTATAATTAATTATCAACTACTTGAACTGAGATTTATGTCGAATTACTTAGGCAAATAAAACATGGGAGTTTAGTTTCTTTAAACAATCCATCTATAGTCTCCAAATCTCTAGCCTTGTTCATGTGAATTATTAACACCTGATCGAACACACAAAACTGATATAAGCTAACTTCCGTTACACAAATACCATCCTAAACAATATCCACAATAAAGATAGAAATCATTCAGTCTCCCGATTATGCCAAGTCTTCATATGTCTATAAAGAATAAAACATAATGGTTGAGGTGCAAGCATTCAATTGATCACATAGTCGTCATAAAACGATTAGAATTATGACACTAATTACGAATGATAATATCACGCATAAACCTACGCTAACATGGCAAGTTCTAAACTCTTATTTCCACTTTCGCTTCAACAAGAATTAACACACAATTACAGGAGTTAGCTACTCTCCTATAATGAATTAAATCAACCATGATAGGATATCACATCAATCACACTATAGGCATCGAGAAGATTCAACACATAGAATTCATGAATAAGTCCACTAAACCCCCATGACAACGAATTAGTTCATGATCGAACTAATCATCATCACGGGTTCCAATGAAAACATGATAGAAAGAAACGAATAAAGACTGAGATAAATATCAAAGGTTTTTAAAGAATACACCAAGGTTAAGCATCCACAAACTAGGAAGAATACAAGAAAAAAATGGGGAACTATCTTCTTCCTTCCTCTTTGTGCTAAAAAAAACTACGTACATAAAACAAGCTATCCCCCCTCTCTAGGGTTTTCTTTTCTTCCCTTATATGGGCCTCCAGGTGCTAGTAAATAGAAGAATGTTTTTTTTTATTTTTAAATCCCCCAAAACAAATCAGGAATCGGGTCAGACGAGACGGCGACGCGGCGCCGTCCTCAAGCACAAACTCGGCGACGCGGCGCCAGGACCTTCCCTACGGCGATGCGGCGCCGTCCCCCAGTACAAACACGGCGACGCGGCGCCGTACCTACTGTCCAGCAACATCATTTTTCCTTTTCTTGAATTTGACTCCGTTTTGCACTTCGATTGCTACGCTTCGTTCCTCTAACACCTGTGATTGATTTCCCTGCACAATACCCTTAAAAGAGATCAAAAATACCACAACTCAAGTACAAACCATCGTTTTAAGCCAAATGGAAACGTTCTAAGTAGATAAAATACCCACTTATCACACCCCCAAACTTAAACCGATGCTTGTCCTCAAGCATAACAAACAAAATATTTACAACTACCTAGTACCACTTCCGTAGGTGATCACGGTTGCATTTAGCATATGCAACAAGCCCTTTAAACCCCTAGGCAGCCCTAGTGGACGAGTAAGGTCTCGTGAGGGCCTATAGTGAATGTACCCACAAAATCCATCTAATAATGCAACTAACAATGCAACTAACTACATGAATGCAACTATATGAAAATGCAACAATCCCCTTTAAACTGACCAAAACCAACTAGCAACCAGCTGCCTCATAGAATGCAACTAAATCCGAATAGAGCTCGACTAAGCCCCCGTATACTAACAATACATGAACAGAAACGTGTGTGTGTGCAATGCTCATCAGAAATGCTCCCAACACTAGGTCAAAAATCATACCTATCCTTCGCCAAGACAATCACAGGTTTATAAACAGAATAGACTGTAGACACTTCATAACCTAGGAACACCACCATCCTTATTCAAGTTAACCAAGAATTCATGCTTTATTACTACGACACTAAATACTATAAATACTACGCATGCTTATTTAACCGTGCAATGAGTGAGACCCCAAAAGGCTTATACAATAATACCCATGTAGCGAGTGTTAGGTCAGCAGGATCCCAGACTATAAAAGCCTTAGGTCACTAGGACTAAGTCCCCTCAGACTTAATAACTCGAGTATTAAAGAGCTCACTCTGGTTAATTTTGCATTTAACTTATTTACATGACTCTTTTTTTTTCTTTTTCTTTCATTTTTTTTTTTCACTTTTTTTTCTTTTTTTTCATTTTTTTTTAATGTATGCAATCTGGAACGAGAATTCTCAATTCCAACCCTAGACTACTCATATAAAAATGAGCCGGCTACTAGCCGTTTGACGCCTAGCCATTATTGACCAAAATTAACACTAGCATGAAATCCTTGGTGTCCCCCAAACTTAGACTTTATTGCTCCTACGTCATCAAGGGAATAACGAAAATTCTAAATATAATCAAGTGATTAAGTCTCAAACATCCAAACAGGCATGACCCTAACCTAGCCCAAAAGCACCTAATGAGACTAGTGAAAAGATTCTGTTTCCGTAACATGCAAGTCAATTCCATGGGAACTATAAATCAACCCTCTATTCATCATTACCACACCCAATTAGACATCTATCCACCAATCAGAATTAGCTCGTTCTAAGGGATCATGAAAAATGCATGCTATGCAATGCAAATGCAACTATATGAACATAAATATCACAATAAACAGAATGTCCTATATGACATACATAAAAACAGAACAAAAATGCTCTACACTAACATGCAATTATGCTCCTAACATGATATGCAACACATCTATTATACAACTAATACAAATGCACCTTTAATCCCCACCCCCAAACTTAAAAATTGCAATGTCCACATTGAAGGTAAGAATCAAAAGAGTGCAAGGCATACCTACTCGTCGTCCGAAGCACTCCCATCGGGAGTGTCCGGTGGCGGATAGACAGCGCCAGCTCCTGCTCCAAACGGCGGAAAAGTCACGTCCACTCCACTAGCACGGAAAGCTGTGCTCAAAGCCTGTGCAAACTGACTAAAATCTGCTGCAAAACCCACCTGCACATCATGCACTGCGTCAATACGCCTCATCATACGTCTATACTGCCTCTGATCAATAAAATCTCTAGGCTCCTCGTGCTGCTGCTGCTCCACCGGCTGCTGCTGCTGCACCGCTAAATACCCAAGGCCCCAATCATCGGCATAACCACCATCCCACACAGCCAGCCGCTCTATACTCTGATGATCTAGCACTGCCTGTGGCTGCTGCACCGCCTCCGCCTCTGACCAAACAGCACCATGAAAACTAGCCAACCTAGCAATGACCGAACCATAAGGCATCGCCGCAGTAGAACTCCCTTGCATAAACCGTAGAATACCCTGATGTATCAAACTAGCCACATCCACGAACTCTCTACTGCATATAGCATACAACAAAATAGCCCGCTCAACCGTCACCTCACTCGAATGCCTAGTAGGAATGAGGTTGGCACAGATGAACGAGTGCCAAGTACGCCCATATTGATTCAAGGCCTTCGATACAAACGTAGTGGGCTCAGTAGTGCCCCTACTCAACTTCCATTCGGTACCAGGAACACATAACTGCTGAATAATCATCTGAAGATCCACACCATCACGAGTCTTCCCCGACCAATCCTCTCGAGTCTTATCAATACCCGGAAGCTCGAGAACACGACGAATAGCCCTCGGCCGATAATCCACCCGAACTCCACGAACCCGGCTAATACCATTCTTGTCCACACTAGCATTCGCATAAAACTCGCGAACCACAGACATCGGAACAGGTTCCGGAATCTCGCAAACACGCTCCCAACCTCTCTCTTGAATATTATCCAACATCCTCCCATCATTCATAGTAGGCAAAAGACCCCTCTCACGGGCAATAGGACACTCCAACAATTCAGTATACCTCTCACTAGCCTCATCAGAGATAAATTGAGGCCCACCATTACCACCCCCAAAAGCAGATGGAGAAGAAGAAGATGGATTTCTACCACCACCCGCACTTCCACTAGCACCCTCACCGCCACCAATTACCACCCTTTGTCGCTTGGATGCCATTGAATTGAATGGAGGATGTATTTAGAGTGTTTATAGGGTTTGAGATTTGTAAGGAATTTGTATGTATAGGTGGAGGTGTATAAGTGTATAGATAGGAGAAATTTAGGGTTAGGGATGTGAATAAGAGATGGGGTAAGTTTAATTGGGGTGTTGGGTATATATATATATAACAAAAATTACAACATTACATCCCCTCTTTTTTTTTCGGCCGGGACTTTTTTTTTCTCAGCAGAAGCCTCGGCGACGCGGCGCCAGAAATGAACTGGGAAACGGCGACGCGGCGCCCTGTTCTCTGTTGAAAAATTTTTGTTTTGTTTTTTTTTTTTTTTTTTTTTTTTTTTTTTTTTTTTTTGAATAACTCCTGAGTCTGAATACAACAAATACCTATCAAGTGGGTTGCCTCCCACAAAGCGCTCTTTTTACGTCATTAGCTTGACGTAGCTCCATCTCCTTAATTTGCACAAATTAGAACCGCAGTCTCAATTTCGCGATTCAACTTCTCTCCAAAATATGGTTTCAACCGCTGACCATTGACCTTGAACGATTGGTCCGGTAACTTATCAAAAATCTCCACTGCCCCATGTTGAAAAACTGCTTTGACTGTGAATGGGCCTGACCAACGTGACTTCAACTTCCCAGGAAATAACCGAAGCCGAGAATTATACAACAAAACCAATTGTCCGGGTACAAACGTCTTAAGAACCAACCGACGATCATGCCACCTTTTTACTTTCTCTTTGTAGAGTTTGTTGTTCTCATAAGCTTGTAAACGGAACTCGTCCATTTCATTCAACTGAACCATACGCCTCTCACCTGCTGCTGTAAGATCAAAATTCAGCTTCTTCAATGCCCAATATGCCTTGTGCTCTAACTCAGCTGGAAGATGGCAAGCTTTCCCATACACTAGTTGAAATGGTGACATTCCCAATGGTGTTTTATAGGCTGTCCGATAAGCCCACACTGCTTCATCCAGCTTCAATGCCCAATCCTTCCTAGAAGGACTAACTACCTTCTCAAGAATCCGTTTAATTTCACGATTAGAGACCTCGGCTTGCCCATTGGTTTGAGGATGATAAGCTGTAGCAACTCGATGATTGATGTTATAGCGTGCCATCAGAGATGTAAACTTCCGATTGCAAAAATGCGTACCCTCATCACTGATTATAACTCGTGGAGTGCCAAATCGAGTAAATATGTTCTTGTGGAGGAAATTAAGCACCACCTTAGCATCATTCGTCGGAAGTGCTTTTACCTCCACCCACTTAGACACATAATCCACGGCCAGAAGAATATATTGATTACCACATGACGGAATGAACGGTCCCATGAAGTCGATTCCCCACACGTCAAAGATCTCTACCTCCATCATGACATTCAGAGGCATCTCGTCCCGACGAGAAATATTACCAACTCGCTGACATCGATCGCACCTCAACACAAACTGATGAGCATCCTTGAATAGAGTTGGCCAATAGAACCCTGCTTGAAGAATACGTGTGGCTGTCTTCTCACCCGCATAATGACCTCCATAAGCTGTAGCATGAAAATCACTTAGAATAGCCTCGGTCTCACCGTAAGGAACACAACGCCTAATAATCTGATCAGCTCCTTGCTTGAACAAAAACGGTTCATCCCAAATATATTGCTTGACATCGTGCAAAAATTTCTTCCTTTGAGCATGAGAGAGCTCAGGTGGAATGATGTTGCTTACTAGATAATTCACGAAGTCTGCAAACCATGGTTCATCATCTTGCACTTTGAATAATTGCTCATCAGGGAAGAACTCATTAATGACCGTTTTGTCTTTAGGTGACTTGCCATGATCTTCCAATCTAGAGAGATGGTCAGCTACCTGATTCTCCGTCCCCTTTCTATCCTTGATTTCCACATCGAATTCTTGTAACAGAAGAACCCAACGAATCAATCTTGGCTTAGAATCCTTCTTCGCAAGGAGATAGCGAATGGCAGCATGATCTGTATAAACTGTCACCTTTGTACCAAGCAGATAAGAGCGAAACTTTTCAAACCCGTAGACAATAGCAAGTAGTTCCTTCTCGGTGGTCGTGTAGTTCAACTGAGCATCAGTTAGTGTTTTACTTGCATAGTAAATAACGTGGAACACTTTTTCTTTCCTTTGGCCTAGAACGGCCCCAAGTGCATAATCGCTGGCATCACACATCAAAGCAAATGGTTGACTCCAATCAGGAGCTGTAATAACTGGAGCAGAAATTAGTTTCTTCTTCAAGATCTCGAACGCATGTGAACAAGCCTCATCAAACTTGAATGGTACATCTTTTTCCAAAAGATTGCATAACGGCTTAGAAATTTTTGAGAAATCCTTTATGAAGCGCCTGTAGAATCCCGCATGACCAAGAAAGCTGCGAATACCCTTGACTGAGACAGGGGCAGGAAGGTTCTCAATAGTCTCCACCTTTGCTTTGTCAACTTCCAAACCTTTACATGACACCTTGTGTCCCAGAATGACACCTTCTTGCACCATGAAATGGCACTTTTCCCAATTTAGAACAAGATTCGTCTCCACACAACGTTTTAGAACCAAACTCAAGTTTTCCAAGCACTCATCAAAAGAATCCCCAAAGACTGAGAAGTCGTCCATGAATACCTCCACATTGATTCCAATAATGTCAGAGAAGATGGCCATCATGCACCTTTGAAATGTAGCTGGTGCACCACACAACCCGAAAGAAACACGTCTGAATGCGAATGTGCCAAATGGACAAGTGAATGTAGTCTTCTCCTGATCCTCGGGTGCTATACAAATCTGATTGTACCCAGAATACCCATCAAGCAAGCAATAGTACTGATGTCCAGCCAATCTGTCGAGCATCTGATCAATGAATGGAAGTGGGAAATGATCTTTCCGAGTGGCCTTGTTCAATTTCCGATAATCCATGCAAATCCTCCAACCCGTAACTGTTCGCGTAGGAATGAGCTCGTTCTTCTCATTAGTCACCACTGTCATGCCCCCCTTCTTAGGCACACACTGTACCGGACTCACCCAAGAGCTATCAGAAATTGGGTAGATAATGCCCGCGTCAAGCCATTTAAGAATTTCCTTTTTCACAACTTCTTTCATGACAGGATTCAGTCTCCTTTGATTATCAACTGTAGGGTTAGCTCCCTCTACCAAAGGAATTTTGTGCATGCAGTACGACGGACTGATACCCTTGATGTCTGCTATAGTCCACCCAATGGCTGATTTGGATTCCCTTAAGATTCGCAATAGTTTTTCCTCTTCTATTCCTGAAAGCTGAGAAGATATAATAACAGGTAAAGTAGAAGAATCACCAAGATAGGCATACCTTAAATGTTCAGGCAATGGCTTAAGTTCCAATGTAGGTGCTTCCTCGATGGATGGCTTAAGTCTGACATGAGACTTTTTCAATTCTGACAACCCCAATGATTCAAATGAGCTTTGAAACTTCTTCCATGGTGATGCATTAAGATATTGCAATTGTTCTTTATCCTCTTCGGTCTCAACCTCCAAGTCATTAGAAAGAACTCTTTCCAACACATCAGCTTTTATCAAGTGTTGAGTTGCGGTGTTAACCACCTTGTCGACCATATCAATTTTGAAACACTCTTCATCGTCAGTTGGAAGCTTCATTGCATTGAAAACATTAAAAGTGACGTTTTGATCGTGCACCCTCATAATGAGTTCCCCCTTTTGGACATCGATAAGAGTTCGGCCCGTAGCCAAGAATGGTCGTCCCAAGATGATAGGGATCTTCTTGTCTTCCTCGAAGTCAAGAATAACAAAATCGGCTGGAAAGATAAGCTTGTCGACCTTCACCAAAACATCCTCAACTATCCCTCGCGGATAAGTAACAGAATGGTCAGCAAGTTGTAGCGTCATGGTAGTGGGCTTTGGCTCTGGAAGACCAAGTTGCATGAAAACTGATAAGGGCATGAGATTAATACTTGCACCCAAATCACACAAACATTTGCTGAATGATATGTTTCCAATAGTGCATGGAATGGTGAAGCTTCCCGGATCCTTTAACTTAGGAGGCAACTTTTGTTGCAAGATGGCACTACATTCCTCCGTCAAGGCAACAGTCTCTAACTCCTCAAGTTTCAATTTCTTCGAGAGAATACCCTTCATGAACTTCGCATAGCTCGGCATTTGCTCAAGAGCCTCCGCAAATGGTATGTTAATCTGCAGCTTCTTGAATACATCCAAGAACTTAGCGAATTGCTTGTCTAACTTTTGCCTTTGAATTCGTTTTGGGAATGGAGGAGGTGGAAACACCTTATCTTCTACTTCTTTTTGAGAATTAACACTCTTGTGAATGATAGGAGTTGAAGGAGCAGCATTAGGAAGCAAATCAGAACCAGATTCGACCTCAACTGAAAATTCAGTTTTTTTCTCCAGAGAGCACGGCGACGCGTCGCCGATTTTGTACTGTGGGGCGGCGCCGCGGCGCCGTATGGTCTGCTCAGAATTTTCATTTTTTTCCTCGGTTGCTTTTTCTTCGTTCTGACCTTGTAGACTTCTTCCTGATCGTAATGTTATTGCCTGAACCTGTTCCTTTTGATCTTTCTTGCCTGGATTTACCTCTGTGTCACTCGGAAGCGTTCCTGGTTGACGGTTCAACAAAGCATTGGCTAGCTGGCCAATTTGATTCTCTAGAGTTTTCAATGACACTGCCTGACTCTTATACATCATTCGAAGCTCTTCCAATTCCGACTTCTCAGACTGATTCAATGAAGTTCCTTGAGATGGTTGAAACCCCGGTGGATTGAATGGTTGCCTTGGAGCATAAGGTGGTGGTTGATAGTTCTGATTACTTGGCCTTGCATTGAACTGCTGATTATGTGGTTGCTGAGCACCTCCCTGATTGTTGCTCCAACTGAAGTTAGGATGATTCCGATTGTTGGGATGATAAAATTGTGGCACTGGTTGCTGAGATCTTTGATAATTTCCAACAAATTGTGCGGATTCAGCTGAGATAGCACACATATTTGTGTCATGTGCCCCTGCACACAATTCACACACCATAGCAACCTGGTTAGTACCAAGATTAGAAAGGGAATCTACCTTCATTGTCAACGCTTTGAGTTGGGCAGCAATAGCAGTAGCTGCATCCAAGTCAAGAACTCCGGCCACTTTGGCAGGTGGCAAGCGTTGAGTAGGATTCTGAAACTCATTGGCCGACATCATTTCAATCAGATTATAAGCATCCTCATAGCTTTTTGCCCATAGCGCACCTCCAGAGGCTGCATCTAACATAGGACGGGACTGAACTCCCAACCCGTTATAGAAATTGCTGATTATCATCCAATCCGGCATTCCATGATGAGGACAACGTGCCAATATCTCCTTGTACCTCTCCCAAGCTTCTCCCAAAGATTCCTGGGAATGCTGAGCAAACTGAGAAATGGCATTCCTGTAAGCTGCTGTCTTCGCCATGGAAAAATACTTGGTCAAGAACTTTTGAGCACAGTCTGCCCATGTTGTAATAGAGCCTGATGGCATAGAATGTAACCAACTCTTGGCTTTATCCTTAAGAGAGAAGGGAAATAGCCTCAATCTGATTGCGTCATCTGTAACTCCGTTGAATTTGAAGGTGTCACAGATCTCAAGGAAGTCCCTAATATGAGCATTGGGATCTTCAGCAGGACTACCCCCAAACTGGACTGTGTTCTGAATCATCTGAATGATGTTTGGCCTTAGCTCGAAATTGTTAGACCCTATAGCTGGTCGAACAATACTAGTATGGATGTCCTCCACTTTCGGCTGAGAGAATTCACTCAAAGCCTTCGCTGCTTGTTCTTGATTTGCCATAACTTCCTTTGCTTCAAGATTGTCTTCTAACCCGAAATCAAGTCTTCTCCTAGCTAGTTCTTCTGTACGTGCTAGTTCGTCTCTACGTGCACGAGCTCGTGTACGTATAAACTCTCAACAAGTACCTGAAATTCACCAACAAGAAATTTTATGAAAACGTCCTAGTCACCGAAATTCAATGACCACTGATGGCAAATATTGAAACTAAACAAAATAAAACCGCGTCCCCGGCAGCGGCGCCAAAAACTTGTTACGACCAACTCAACACGCAAGTGCACGTGATCTCAAGTAATACAGATAGCAAATAAGGTTCGTTCCTACAGGGACTCGTTGTATTGTCTAGCTAATTCACTCACCAATGTATGATTGTTTTCCGATGCTAAAACAAATAAATAAGTGGATTGTTGTTATCACTAAAATTTATCTAAGAATTATAATTAATTATCAACTACTTGAACTGAGATTTATGTCGAATTACTTAGGCAAATAAAACATGGGAGTTTAGTTTCTTTAAACAATCCATCTATAGTCTCCAAATCTCTAGCCTTGTTCATGTGAATTATTAACACCTGATCGAACACACAAAACTGATATAAGCTAACTTCCGTTACACAAATACCATCCTAAACAATATCCACAATAAAGATAGAAATCATTCAGTCTCCCGATTATGCCAAGTCTTCATATGTCTATAAAGAATAAAACATAATGGTTGAGGTGCAAGCATTCAATTGATCACATAGTCGTCATAAAACGATTAGAATTATGACACTAATTACGAATGATAATATCACGCATAAACCTACGCTAACATGGCAAGTTCTAAACTCTTATTTCCACTTTCGCTTCAACAAGAATTAACACACAATTACAGGAGTTAGCTACTCTCCTATAATGAATTAAATCAACCATGATAGGATATCACATCAATCACACTATAGGCATCGAGAAGATTCAACACATAGAATTCATGAATAAGTCCACTAAACCCCCATGACAACGAATTAGTTCATGATCGAACTAATCATCATCACGGGTTCCAATGAAAACATGATAGAAAGAAACGAATAAAGACTGAGATAAATATCAAAGGTTTTTAAAGAATACACCAAGGTTAAGCATCCACAAACTAGGAAGAATACAAGAAAAAAATGGGGAACTATCTTCTTCCTTCCTCTTTGTGCTAAAAAAAACTACGTACATAAAACAAGCTATCCCCCCTCTCTAGGGTTTTCTTTTCTTCCCTTATATGGGCCTCCAGGTGCTAGTAAATAGAAGAATGTTTTTTTTTATTTTTAAATCCCCCAAAACAAATCAGGAATCGGGTCAGACGAGACGGCGACGCGGCGCCGTCCTCAAGCACAAACTCGGCGACGCGGCGCCAGGACCTTCCCTACGGCGATGCGGCGCCGTCCCCCAGTACAAACACGGCGACGCGGCGCCGTACCTACTGTCCAGCAACATCATTTTTCCTTTTCTTGAATTTGACTCCGTTTTGCACTTCGATTGCTACGCTTCGTTCCTCTAACACCTGTGATTGATTTCCCTGCACAATACCCTTAAAAGAGATCAAAAATACCACAACTCAAGTACAAACCATCGTTTTAAGCCAAATGGAAACGTTCTAAGTAGATAAAATACCCACTTATCAGAGTCATTCTGATTCAAGTCATTCTGATTCAAGTCATACTGATTAAGTCATTCTGATCTAAGTCATACTGACTAAGTCATTCTGATTTAAGTCATACTGATTAAGTCATTCTGATCTAAGTCATTCTGATCTAAGTCATTCTGACTTAAGTCATTCTGATTTAAGTCATTCTGATCTAAGTCATTCTGATTTAAGTCATACTGCTAAGTAGAGCCGGCAATTTCGTACACGACACGAAAACGACACGAAAATTACGGGTTTGAGTTGACCTTTGCGGTACACGAACACGAAAGTACACGAACACGAAATTACACGGATGAATTTAGTATCGATTTTGGGTTTACCCTTGGGTACACGACACGAAACGAAAATACACGAAATAAATAAATATTTTAAATTATATAAATATATATTATAAATAAATATTAGATATTTAACCTTTTTACAAAATAAATAGAAAATACACAAAAAGTACACGAAAAGTACACGGAAAGTACACGTTTTTCGTTTCATTTTCGTGTAAACAGAAATATTTCGTGTACTTTTCGTTTCGTTTCGTGTTTACACGAAATATTTCGTTTCGTGTTCGTTTTAGAATTTGAGTACACGAATTTATTTCGTTTCGTTTTCGTTTCGGTGTCTTGGTACACGAAACACGAAAGTACACGACACAAAGTACACGACGCGAAACGAATTGCCGGCTCTACTGCTAAGTCATATTAGACAGAAGATTGAAGCCATATGACCTGCTAAGTCATACCGAAGCTATTTGTTGCTAAGTCATGGTGAAGTTTTAAGTCATACCGACAGTAAATATCCTAGACAGAAAGCAACGGAGTACTTGGCTATAAAAAGAAAAAGAAGACAGAAGCATCAGTGAGATACACGAACAAAACACCCAGCAGCCTTATCTCTTTCAAACAAAGCTCAAGAACACAAGAGTTGATAAACTTCTGTAAAATCAAGTTCAACACCTTTGTAATATTTTATCCGGTGGAACTTGTTTATTTGTGATTCTTGTACTACTAGCGAATTAAGTTTCCAAGTACTTATCTTGATTTTTATTAACTAAATTAGAAAAGTTCATGTCGAATTTTCTAATTAGTTTTTATCATCTTGATAATTAATCTGTACTGAAATTGTAACACCCATCAAGTTAATATATTCTTATATTCAACTTGAAATTTGTTTCAATTTATTCCGCACAAATTTGTCTAACTCATATTTTATTCAAAGGACAAATTTCGATAAAATGGTATAGATTGTATTCAACCCCCCCTCTACAATCTTATCGGACCTAACAATTGGCATCAGAGCCTATTGATTGATACACAAATCAAGATCCTATTTTTATTCAGTCAAAAATCTATCTCGAATTTTTAACTCACTTAAAAATTCATCATGTCTTCTAAATCCATTGTTAAGATTCCTATTTTTAATAAAGATAATTATGATATGTGGAAGAATAAAATGGAGTTGTTTCTTGATGTTACAAATCCCAAATATTTGGTTGTTCTGAAAAATGGACCTATAATTCCTATGGTCTATGAAGAAAAAGTTGTTGCTGATGGAGTTGAAGTAACACCTGCTAGATCTTTTCCAAAGGATCCTGCTTCTTATACTTCTGGTGAAAAGGAGGATGCTGGACTAGATAAAAATTTAAGACTCATATTAATAGATTCCCTGGATGCTGTGATGTACAGTCATGTGATGAATTGTAAAACTGCTAAACACATGTGGGAAACTATTGAGACCATCAATGAAGGAACTGATGAAGTCAGGGAAAATAGACTTCAAATTTTAACCTCTGAATATGAACACTTTAGAGCTGGCCCTAATGAAGGCATTCAGGAAGTGTTTGAAAGGTATAACAAAATAATCAATAACTTGCAAGTTCATGGCAAGCACTATACACAAAAGGAGGTTAACATGAAGTTCTTACTGACCATGCCTACTCACCTAGAACATAGGATAACTGCCATTAGAGAAGCCAGAGACATGAATCAAATTACTCTTGAAAGGCTCTTCGGCATTTTGAAAACCTATGAGTTGGAAGAAGTTTAACAGAAAGAAATTCATGGTGAAGGTAGGGTTCCAAGTTCTTCTATATCTCTAGTGGTTGAGACTCCAAATGAAGTGGAAGCTAAGGTTGTTCGACCTTACAGCTCTGACAAGGAACAGACTGAAGTGGAAAATGGTCAAACACCAGCTACTCAGGATGGTGGAGAATTTTACTCATTAGAAGAATTGGATCAGCTGGAGGATGAGTCAATGGCTATGATGGTGAGGCAGTTCAGTAACTTTAGGTTCAGAAGGAATCCCAAGTTCAAGTTCAAATCTAACTACAACAGATTCCAGAGAGGAGGTTCTTCATCCTCTAGTAACATGGGAGGATACAAAACTGGAACTGTTGACAGAAGCAAGATCATGTGCTTTAAATGTAATGATGTTAGGAATAATTCATGAGTTGTGATGTTAAGAATAGAATTTTACTTATACTTCTTGTATATCCTAATTTATAAAGGATTTAGCACTTTATATAGGAAATATGTGTTAGACAGTTATCTGTAAAGTTTAGTCAGGAATGAACAATGCATCGAGTACTACATGTCAGGAACTGAGATTGAATCTTGATATGTCAAGTCAACTACTGATCAAGTACTGATGGGATGGTCAGATCCTGATGCAAGATGGAATCCTGATATCATTCATGTTACTGATAATGTCATTATGGATGCTACAGAAACTGGCAAGTGCTATAAAACAGGATCTTTGTTTGAGGAACAAGCAAGAAGATTTTATGAAGGAAAGAATTTTCTATTGATGGAAACTATCAACTGGACGGCAGAACATTGTCATGTATAGATTATCTTTCTATGATTAGTTGATAGGAAGCATTATAAATACTCTCTCAATATCATTGTAAAAGAGTGATTGTGATTGAACGAATTGTAAGTTCATTAGAAGCTCTGTATAAGGTTTGTATTCGAAATATCGAAACAAACAGAGAGATTTATATTGTCAGCAGCTGCTAAAGGTATTTGTACACCTTTGGTAGAGTTTGTATTTGATCTTATTAATACAAACATAATTTGATTCATTCGTTTATTCTTGTTCATATAACCAAGCAAAAATCAGACACGATTATATAACTTGTATTCAACCCCCCTTCTACAAGTTATTCGAGTTAACAATTGGTATCAGAGCAGGTTGATTTCAAATAATCATAAAGATCTGCAATCATGTCTGGTTACAAGGATGGGAATACTAAGATTCCTATGCTCAAGAGAAACGAATATACTCTATGGGAAGTAAAGATGTTGCATCATCTGAAAGCAACAGATCCTGATTATCTTGACAGAATCAGAGATGGACCTTCTATCCCAACTAAAGTTGTTGGACAAGCAACTGTTGATGGTCAAGTTGTTCCAGAACATACAGCAGAGAAAGACAAAATCTGAGTGGTCAGATAAGGACAAGGAGAATGTTCTTAAAGATGCTAAAGTGAGAAACATATTATTTAACAGTCTTGATTCTGTTCTCACTAACTATGTTCTCTCTTGTAAAACTGCTAAGGATATATGGGACAATCTTAAGGTTCACTGTGAAGGAACTAAGTCTGTCAGGAAGAATATGAGGACACTACTTATACAACAGTATGAGTACTTTGAATCTAAGTCTGGTGAGTCACTTACTGATACCTTTGATAGGTTTACAAAACTCATCAATGAGATGTCCGTGCATGGTAAATATTATGACTTGGAGGATATGAATACAAAGTTCATGAAAGCTTTGCCTGATTTCTACAATGAGAAGATATCTGCGATTGAGGAAGCTAATGATCTGGATGAGATATCATTAGAGGCAGTGTATGGAAAACTGAGAGCTTATGAACTTGACAAGCAGTAGAAGAAGAGCAGGAGTGACGGAAAGATGAAGACTGCTGCACTTACTGCTCAATCTATATTAAAGAAGCTTCCGGAAGAACAGCATGAAGAGATTGCTGTAAAGAACTCAAGGAAGAAGAAAAGCAAAGAAAGTTCTGAGTCAGAGACTACTGATATGGACTCTGACAACAATGATTCTGAATCTGAGATGCAGGAACTCTTTGCTATGTTTGCTAAAGCTTTCAAGAAAGGAAGATTCAACAAGAGAAGATTTAGCAAAGGACCTTTTCAAAAGAAGGAGGAGAAGAAGAGTGACAAAGGCAAAAGTACAATTGTCAAGCTTAATAAGGCCAAGATCAAGTGCTTTAATTGCAGCGAGCTTGGACACTTTGCTAGTGAGTGTAAAAAGCCTAGGAATTCAGGAAAGGGTAATGCACTTATGGTCACACAGAAGGATTGGGCTGATTCCAGTGATTCTGAAGATGAATTGGATTATGACAACATTGCACTGATGGCAAATGTTTCAGACAAACCTGGATCTCCAAAGAAAACTTCTCCATCCTCTGTTAAGGTATCACTTCACTCTCTTGATTTATTTGATAACTTAAATTCTGATGAAATTAGATCTATCCATGCTGAGTTTAAGAATCTTATGACTAATTTTATAATTCTTACTTGTGAAAAAGATGAACTTAAAATTAAGAATGTTAAATTAGTTGATAGAAATAATTTTCTTGAATCTGAGTTAATTCAAATGGAAGAATACAAGTTAAGTTCTGATAAAGCTAAGCATGATTATAGTGTTATTCTTGAGGCTTATGACTATGTCAGAAAAGAACTAGAGGAAGAGAGAGATGTGATTAAGACCATTAATATTTCTGGTAAAAAGACACAAGAAATCATCGAAAATGGAATTTGTGGTAAGGTTAATGGTTTAGGTTTTGATAAGGCTAGACAAGAAGAAAAAGTAGCTATTGTCAATGATGATAGTAAAGTAGAAGCTAGCACATCTAAATCTGAAGGTAAGAAAATTGTTTCTGAACCTAATCATGTTAAATTTGTTAATTCAAAAGGTACCTTTGTTGTACACAAAAGGATTAACAATAGTAATTCAGATGAGAAAGTGTTAGAGAAACCTAAGAATGTAAACATAGGGTTTCTGTCTAAGTCTCAGTTGAAACAGAGATTAGATGGTCTTTCAGAGTCTAGCAAGATCAAAAGAAATAGGAATGGAAAAGAAGGTATTAACAAAGAGAATAATTACAAGAATGTATCTGATGCACCTAGGAAAAAATGCTACAAGTGTGGAAATCATAATCATTTGGCCCTAGACTACAATCAAAAACCTTCTTGGAAAACTGAGTCCAGATTCCCCAAGACTTAGAAAATTCAATACCAACCACAAAAAGTTTGTTATCATTGTGGTAGTTTACTTCATTCCATTTACATGTGTAGAGAATATCATGAACTGTATTATGAATATTATTCTTTGAAATCTGAAACTCCTAGTCACAAACAGTTTATGAAATCAGAGTCTAAGGTTGACTCTACAACAGGTAAAGTAAAGGCAAAATCTTCAAAGCCTGTTGTTTCTAAATCTAGTAAGAAAGGATCCAATCAAAGTTGGGTCCTAAAAAATTCTAACTAGTTACTTTTGTTTGCAGGGCACAGGAAAGAAGCATTTAATTATCTTGGACAGTGGATGCTCTGGACATATGACTGGAAAGAAGTCCCTGCTTACAAAGTTTGAGAGGAAAGCTGGCCCAGTAATATCTTTTGGAGATGGCAACAAAGGAGAAACTCTGGGATATGGCTCAATTGTTTTGGGGAATGTCATCATCGAAAATGTAGCACTGGTTGAAGGCTTGAAACATACTCTTTTAAGCATAAGTCAACTGGGTGATAAAGGTTACAAATCAATCTTTGACAGAGAAGGATGCAAAATCTTGAATATGCAGAATGGAGACATTGTTCTAACTGGTCAAAGACATGGTAACATATATGAAGCCAACTTAAGTGATACATCTAAAAGAATTGGTAGATGTCTCTACAGCAAAGCAACAAGTGATGAAAGCTGGAATTGGCACAAGAAACTCTCACATCTCAACTTCAAGAAGCTTAATCAACTTGTTAAGCACAATCTGGTGAGAGGCCTACCTCAGGCAAATTATGTGCAAGATGGACTTTGTGATGCATGTCAGCTTGGAAAGCAAAGAAGAACCACTTTCAAGAGCAAGACTGAAAATTCAATTACTGAACCACTTCACATGCTACATCTTGATCTGTTTGGTCCAGTAAACATTATGTCTATCAGCAAGAAAAGATATGCTCTAGTGATAGTGGATGATTTCATAAGGTTCACATGGGTGTTCTTTCTACACAAGAAGGATGAAGCTCCTCAGCAAATCATTGAACTTGTCAAGAATATTCAGAATAGCTCTGAGTACAAAGTCAAAGTAATTAGGAGTGACAATGGTACAGAATTCAAGAATTCTACAATGGAGGAGTATTGTGTAGACAATGGAATCACTCAACAATTTTCTGCACCTGGTACACCTCAGCAAAATGGTGTAGTGGAAAGAAAGAACAGGACTCTCATAGAGGCAGCAAGAACCATGCTTGCAGATGCAAAACTTCCAACCTATTTTTGGGCAGAAGCTATTAACACTACATGTTTCACTCAAAACTGTACCTTGCTAAATAGTCATGGAAAAACTCCCTATGAGATGATCAAAGGAAAGAAACCAAGTGTGAAATACTTTCACATCTCTGGATGTAAATGCTATGTCCTAAAAGTTCATCCAGAACAACTTGGAAAATTTGAAGCCAAATCGGATGAAGCAATCTTTCTAGGATATTCAACATCTAAGGCCTTCAAAGTTTATAATCTCAGAACTCACATTGTTATGGAATCAATTCATGTTGCATTTGATGATAAGAAATTTGAAATTCTGCAAACTGATGAGAGTCATGACAAATTGGAATTTCAAAATCTGAAGAATTCTGAGATACTCTCCAGTGATGATGAAGGTTCTCCAGAAGGAATTTCTATTGCTTCTCAAAGGAATGCTACTGTTGAGGGGGAGCAAATGAATCAAGAAGAACACAGTGATCATCAGGAGCAGACTAGCCTTTCAGAGTCTACTCCATCAGGAACTGATCTTTCAGAGTCTACTGAGGAAAGATCAGTAACTAGCAGCAATATGGAATCTACTGATTCTATTAATCAAAGGGGAGTTATTGAAGGCAGAGAGAATTCTTCTACAAGAGATACCACTAACTTAGGGGGAGAGACTAGCAGAGTCAATCTACCACCTGTTAGAAAATGGACAAAGGATCATACTGAAGATTTGATTATTGGTGATCCAAATAGTGGTGTTCGAACTAGAAGATCAATTCAAAATGAATGCTTGTATAGTTGCTTTCTCTCAAAGAATGAACCTAAGAAGGTTGAAGAAGCATTACAGGATCCTGATTGGGTAATTGCAATGCAGGAGGAGTTAAATGAGTTTGAGAGAAACAAAGTCTGGAAACTGGTACCAAGACCTAAAGATAGATCTATTGTTGGTGCAAGATGGGTTTTCAGAAACAAGCTAGATGAATCCGGTATGGTTGTAAGAAACAAAGCAAGACTAGTGGCCAAGGGTTATTCTCAGGAAGAAGGCATTGATTATGATGAGACCTTTGCACCTGTAGCAAGATTGGAAGCAATCAGAATGTTTCTTGCATTTGCAGCTCATTCAAAATTCAAGGTATACCAGATGGATGTAAAGAGTGCTTTTCTAAATGGCAAACTTGATGAAGAAGTGTATGTGGAACAACCACCTGGATTTGTTGATCCAAAGTTTCCAAATCATTTCTACAAACTTGACAAGGCACTCTATGGACTAAAGCAGGCACCAAGAGCATGGTATGAGACCTTGTCTAAATTTCTTCTCGAAAATGGCTTCACAAGAGGTACAATTGACAAAACTCTATTCTTTAGAAAGATAAAAGGTGAATTGCTTTTAGTTCAAATTTATGTTGATGATATCATATTTGGTTCTACTAATGAAAAATTGTGTGCTAAGTTTAGCAAGCTTATGCAGTCTAAGTATCAGATGAGCATGATGGGTGAATTGAATTATTTCTTAGGCTTGCAGGTCAAACAGACTGAGGCCGGTATTTTCATTAATCAGTCAAAGTATATCAAAGATCTTTTAAGAAGGTTTGACTTTCAAGACTGTGCAGTTGCAAAAACACCCATGGCAACAGCCACTAAACTAGACTCTGATCCTAAGGGAAAGAGTGTGGATAATACTAGTTATGGAGGCATGATAGGCTCATTGTTATATCTAACTGCAAGTAGGCCAGATATAATGTTTTCTACCTGTTTATGTGCTAGATTCCAAAGTGATCCTAAGGAATCTCATTTAATTGCTGTGAAGAGAATTTTTAGATATCTCAAAGGAACTCCAAATCTTAGTTTGTGGTATCCTAGAGAATCTGATTTCTTCCTAATTGGCTATTCAGACTCTGATTATGCAGGGTGTAAGATAGACAGGAAAAGCACTACAGGTACATGTCAATTCTTGGGAAATAGATTGATTTCTTGGGCAAGCAAGAAGCAACAATCTGTCTCAACCTCAACTGCAGAAGCTAAGTACATAGCAGCAGGCAGTTGTTGTGCACAGCTCCTTTGGATAAGAAATCAGTTGATGGATTATGGTATGACACTTAGTAATATTCCTATGTTTTGTGATAATACTAGTGCTATCAAAATTGCAGAAAATCCAGTTCAACATTCAAGGACTAAGCACATTGATGTCAGGTATCATTTTATTAGAGAACATATTGAGAATGGTACTGTGGAACTTCATTTTGTTCCTACTGACAAACAGCTTGCAGATATTCTAACTAAACCACTTGATGAGACTACATTCAGTAGATTAGTAAGTGAGTTAGGAATGTTAAATTTCTAGATCTTTACTTCTGCAAAAGTAGCAAGGTATGTTATTTTTAGCTTATAGACTTCATATTCTTGTCAGGATCTATATTTGATTATTAAATGCTTTAGCTATAACACTTTGCCTTGATAAATTTCAGTATGATAGACTTGTTAATAATCATCAGGATTAGAATTGTTATCAGGATGCTGACGTCATCAGTATTGTGTCAGTATCAGGATTGTGAAAATTGTTTCAGATCCTGATGTTTACTTTGTGTAGTAATCTAATTCTGTGATGTGTTAAGTCTATGCCAGCAAGTTTTAATATTTGCATACTGATAATTTATACATCATTCAATAATCAAAAGACAAGTAGATAATAAGAAATTGTATTTTCATTAATTGAAAGCATTACATACATGGAAATGAAATACAACATCTTTTTGTCTAAATTCTACTGATAATCCTGTACTTGTCTAATGATATGGATTCTGAGACACAGGATAAGGAGCAGCATCAAGAAATCCATTAGGGGATTTGAACAGCCTCGTCTGCTCTTGGATTCCTTGTCTGGGCGACTTGAATGAGAGTAGCTAACTTAAATGAATAGCATCTCCATCAAGATCAACCTCAGACACTCGGCCAAATTCTTCATCCTCAAGTTTTGAGGAGGTTAGGGGAAGATTGTATCCAACAGATGGATGTTATAGGAGAAACCTCTGGATATTATCTAAAACTACTCCATCCATGACTAGCTCGATGAGAAAAGTCATCTCTTCAAAGAGATTGTGACAACCCCAAATCCGGGGTCATAAATCCGGGCCATCACGGACCAATTTCCATTCAATATCAATATCTCTTGAGTTTTTTTTTTACAATTAATACTTATGTCATTGACCCCGCATTAATAAACACACACACACACCAGTCATATGCTCAGAGAACAACATTTACCATAATAAAATTAAGAGTTGAACAGTTATTACAAACCAGGATCATACTTAAGTACATTGTTGAATGACACTTCGACATGAAGCGTTCCAACAATCAAAAGTTTATTACATTCAAACACCCTTAATTATACATAAGCTCTCAGAACCCGTCTGCCTCTACGCTACCTCAGGAATCGATGCTAGCGTGCTCTCAGAAGGTCGCCTTTCCCCTACCCTCTTGCGGGGCGTTCTGCGAAGTATTGGCATTCCTAGCTGTATATAGATAAGTAGCAAGAATGAGCCAAAATAGCTCAGCAAGATAATTTCTATCTACTAACATCAAAGGAAAATAAACCGTTGTATATATATAATAGACAAAAGCAACTTCAGTTATTATGTAAGAATTTTATTTCCATTCAATATGTATATACACTTTCCAATTATCCTTGTACGTAAGATATATATAGTATCATTCCATCAGTCTCGCTTCTAACATCATATAATATCAGTCCCTCTTCTTGAATGCTATAACCATCAATATACCATTTCAGTGTAATCTTTCAAGATAATATAAAAACTTGAACAAATCTCTCGCTATAATCTTCTCATTTCCGTCTTATGCAACAATCATATAAATTAATATAAAATCAGTTTCTCTTCATTTGTAACAATAATTCCATCATTCCATATCACTTTTCTATTTTCAGTTATAGAAATCTGAAAACCATTTTCAATTCTTTCTTTCAAGTTTTGGGGATCTCTGTTGGCGCCAGATACGTAGGACGATGATCAGTCGCCTGACCGTATCCGCTCTCTGTTTACTACTAGTAGAAGGGATGATCCCTACCTGGTAATCAACCCTGGAGGAAGGCTACCTGCTACATCCTCCCTTGGCATCTTCGTGCCGAAATAAAATATTGGATGCTGGACTGTGCCACTACCACACAGCCTCTTACGCTTACTGTTGTAATCCCCCTTTTTTAAATCATCAAATACCATTTCACATTTTCCATTTCCATTCACATTTCCATTCACATTTCCTTTCACATATATCATTTCCATTTCCATTTATCATCACCTTTAAAATTTATATATGTCATAATACTTTGATTATGACTCAGACATCTCCTCTGTATTCAATGAAATCAATATGCTTTTATATACGTAGAGTATTCCATTTATCTCAAAATTATTAAATACCATTCAATAATATTTATTAAATCACAATACTTAGAAAGAATATAATATTATAAATCATATAACCCTAGATAATGACTGATTCCATTCCTTTATATATCTTTAGATAACAACTGATACCATTCCTTTATATATCTTTATATAACAACTGATACCATTCCTTTATATATAACTCAATATAACGACTGATATCATTCCTTCATATTCCCTTAATCATAAGGCATGTTCACTTCATGCATAATCATCTCTATGTATATTCATATCCATCTCATACTCATACTAATATCCATATTCATATCATACTCATATACCTTCCATTTTTACATCAATAATCAAGGAAAACCATTTCTTAACAATATAGTAACAATAGCATCACATATATATATTTCATGCTTTATACAACTTAACTTCTAAACTAAGCATAATCAACCATAAACTCATAATTCAAGTTAGGGTCTCAAGTAATATACCTTCCTTGATGTGTGTAATAGCTTTATAAACCTTGTATAGTCCTTGTATAGCCTTGGGTAAGCTTGGATGATCAAAAGAATTGAAGAAAACAAAGTTAGAAATTCGGAGTTATTAGAACCCGACTTAAAGATCATGAAAAACGAGGCCCTTACCTAGGTTTTCTGAATGAGACTTCTAAAGGAGAGTTGTAGAGCATCTCACCAGCTTTCCAACCATATAAAGAACACAAAATTCCATTGCGTAATGAAGGAGATATGGCCGTTTGAAAATCATCACAGAACCTGTGAACAATCCTGGACAGTTTGGTTCTTCAAATTGGGGAGATGATTTGCCTAGGCTACACTACTTGGATTGCTATGAAATTTGGTTCGACTAATGCCCATGGAGTGGAGAGGTTGTGGTTCAAATTTGGTGATTTTATCATGGGTAGAAATGGAGATATGATTTTTCTTCTCCTCCTTGCTCTAGCTGGGCAGTTTGTGGAAATGAGAGAAATGGAGTAATGAGGAAGATGGGGAGAGATTTTTCTCCTAATTTTTGATCTTATCTTCCTTTAATCTTGATCATTCTAGTGTATTGTGGAAGCTTGTGAAGATATTTGTGGTTAACACCTTGCAAAGTTACTAATTTACCCTTAAAAACAAGTTAATGGCTAATGACACCACTTGGATGCTCTAATCTCTTATTTTCTAAATTTTCTAAGTAAAATGCCCATCACATTGGTAAATAATATGGTAGGTATCCTTGTTATATTAGTAATCTTGGTTGCTTGGTTTCCATACTCGTCTAATTATGGTTCGTTTCGAATTTACCTCATTATCTCAGTGGTTTTTTTGAAATCATTTACAAATCCAATTTCCTTTGGTATTCTCTTAATTTAATAATCCTCTGGTTAAATCTAAATCTTCTAATTCCTCAATATATAATTCCTTTAATATTTCCATGCTCCTTAATATCCAATCAAAGCTTATTCGAAAATCAAAATCCTCAAAATCCATATTCAGGAATTTCTGAAATCCATTGTCATTTCGAGTCACTTATTTTCGTAGTACAACACTAATATGGTTTCTGTTTATTCATTTCCTGTTTCCATTATAGCATACCTACGTACCATCTCTCTAAATACCCAAAATTCACTATTCATGTGATCACTGTAGCATTGCTAAAGTTAGGGTTATTACAGTCTTCCCCCCTTAAAAGGATTCCGTCCCGGAATCACGCTGAAGATATTGACAAATACCTTTCTCACATTACACCTTCTAATTCTCATATTATTCCCTCCATCCTTTAGTTTCTCCTTAAACATCTCTATCTTGTTTATACAGAAATACACCAACATATACTTGCTTGTCATTCATCCACATGCCCTTTAGCTTATCAATAGCAATACTTTCACTATATTTTCCTTGCAAATCTCCTCCTGTATTCAGTCATTCTATCTTATCTCATTTCTCCTTCCTCTTTTGTTTAAGGGTATCGGCCACCACATTGGCCTTCCCTGAATGGTAATGTATCTCACTATTGTTTAACTATGTTTTGATCTCTATCATGACATAAAATATTAATACTCCAACATTTGTATATATCACCTCTGTAAAATTTTCCAGAAAATAAGTTATAATAATATTCCTTGAAATAATTGTAAGACAATATTATCTATAATATATATTTCCTGTTCATACTTATACAAACATATACTTTCCTTTCATCCTTGAAAATATTCCCACGCTTTCCCCAATACTCTTAATCTCCTTTTTATAGAGTTCTTTGACTCTTAACAGATATTGATTTGGATGACACGAGAATAACACACTTTCTTATATCACCATAGTTTACTTTCTCACAGATAGATTATTCTTATCTATATTATCAGTCCATTTACACCATTCATTGACTTAGTCAATCCCTAACCAAACATTTACACTTAAGAGGTTAAATTAGAGCGTACCTGCAATTTCCTCCGGATACCTTATCCCATATATCTATTGTTCACTATACGCTCTTTACATCTTGCTGATCCACCTTAGTTCCTTCATGATATACTATCTATTCCACCTCTGAAATTTCCCTTTATTAATCTCATCAAAATCTTTACCTCAAGTTTTACTCATTCACACCTTTTGGATTAATCCTTTGAATACTTAACATCTTTAATCTCTCTCTGCTACTTAGGGTATTAGTCACACTATTGGCCTTCCCCCATTAATAGTTATTGCACCTCAAAATCCTTCATTAATTATCCCCACTTCCTTTGTTTATCCTTATTCTGACTATATCCTCAAAATACACCTTACTCTCAATAGTAAATCTCAATTATGCCTTAAAATTCCTCATATATATATATATATATTTACTAATCATCAAATATACCTATTTCTTCTCATGAATTTCCTTCCTCTCTTATATTGAAACGCTTCTAGCTCTAGTTATCTCTTATTGAAATTTCCCTTGGAATCTCAAGTTCCCTTTTATAATCACGTATACTCTAAACCTTGCTTCCATTATCCCATCCATTAATAAAATCTTCTATATTCGAAACAATTTATAGAATTTAAGAAACCTTGAATTGAAACGAACCCAGAAACAAGCAAGGGTCCCACAACAATTTATAAATTAAGAGTTTTAAATAACTTTTATTTGAAACAAAAGGATATTTAAGAAATCAATATTATGGAAGAACCCATATGTCACACAAGTGAGGGCGTCCCCTCCGACTCTCAATCACACAGACAGATTGTCCTTGTGTATATATATAGGGCTGTTCCTCTTAGTTGGAGTAAGAAATATAGAGGGAAATTTAAATCACGATGATAAATACCATCTTCCGAAAATAATCTTAGAGGAATATTTTGACTAAAATACAATTTTGAAACACATTTCAAGGGTACTAAAAAGTTTTGAAAAGATACCGGCCCTTTTTGAACAAGAGGTGATAGATCACCCTGGAATTACTCACCAGTAGAGGAAAATTTGAAACTCAATAATTTAGCAGGGCTTTAGGAAATTTGAAAGTAGTTACCGTTAATAGCCTCTGCCCAATTGAAAATCCCAATAATGGAAGCTTTTCCTCAAATACTATTTATATCTTAGACTGCGTATTTTCCAAAATTTCTTAAATTTGGCACTCACCATGTAGCCTCAACCTATCGTCTGCTATTCCCAATTATCTTCATTTACCTAGTCGTGACTTGGCTCGATACTCGCTGCCTTGATCCACAATAAAACACAACCTTCTGATTGATATACTTACATAATATTGATCGTCTTGGCCTAACACTGCTCCGGTATCAAGGACCCTTCAAACTATACTCCTAAATTGTATATTCTAACATACCTTGAATACTCACGAGGTTATCTAACATACACCTCTTGATACATCGACTATTCCCTTTCTCATATCGATCCCGTGTGCTACATAAACTTAACACTTTTGGCATAATAACCTTTTCATTTAAGTCAATCTCAGAATGTCTCAGTCTGTCTTGGTCCTTAAGGTATATCTTGGCTTTACCGACCAACCTCAGTTTCACCCTTTCACCTCCACAAACAATCAGTGTCTATTCACCAATCTACTTACTCTATTACCTCAAACTCCCTCATTTTCCTTTACATCTACCCTAGTACTACGTTTAGGCGGCATGATTCTGTACATAACAATATTCTCAATTATTTACCCAAATTTAGGGTACAATATACAATATTCCATATTAAATAATTATATCACCGATTAACACATTTATATATATATCCCTAGCCACTCACGAACATAACTCGACTCACTCATTTCCTCTCCATCTATAATAAAACATAAACCTTTGTTAGTAATAATCTATAAAATTATAATCACTACTTAGAATAAACGCTTCGTTCGACAAACCACCCTTGAACTCGATGTGAGTTCACAACTTCTGTTATTACTGATATATTTATTATTATCACTATTGTTCCTGAGCATTATGACTCTTAGCTCTGATACCAAACTGTGACAGCCCCAAATCCGGGGTCATAAATCCGGGCCATCACGGACCAATTTCCATTCAATATCAATATCTCTTGAGTTTTTTTTTTTTTACAATTAATACTTATGCCATTGACCCCGCATTAATAAACACACACACACACCAGTCATATGCTCAGAGAACAACATTTACCATAATAAAATTAAGAGTTGAACAGTTATTACAAACCAGGATCATACTTAAGTACATTGTTGAATGACACTTCGACATGAAGCGTTCCAACAATCAAAAGTTTATTACATTCAAACACCCTTAATTATACATAAGCTCTCAGAACCCGTCTGCCTCTACGCTACCTCAGGAATCGATGCTAGCGTGCTCTCAGAAGGTCGCCTTTCCCCTACCCTCTTGCGGGGCGTTCTGCGAAGTATTGGCATTCCTAGCTGTATATAGATAAGTAGCAAGAATGAGCCAAAATAGCTCAGCAAGATAATTTCTATCTACTAACATCAAAGGAAAATAAACCGTTGTATATATATAATAGACAAAAGCAACTTCAGTTATTATGGAAGAATTTTATTTCCATTCAATATGTATATACACTTTCCAATTATCCTTGTACGTAAGATATATATAGTATCATTCCATCCGTCTCGCTTCTAACATCATATAATATCAGTCCCTCTTCTTGAATGCTATAACCATCAATATACCATTTCAGTGTAATCTTTCAAGATAATATAAAAACTTGAACAAATCTCTCGCTATAATCTTCTCATTTCCGTCTTATGCAACAATCATATAAATTAATATAAAATCAGTTTCTCTTCGTTTGTAACAATAATTCCATCATTCCATATCACTTTTCTATTTTCAGTTATAGAAATCTGAAAACCATTTTCAATTCTTTCTTTCAAGTTTTGGGGATCTCTGCTGGCGCCAGATACGTAGGACGATGATCAGTCGCTTGACCGTATCCGCTCTCTGTTTACTACTAGTAGAAGGGATGATCCCTACCTGGTAATCAACCCTGGAGGAAGGCTACCTGCTACATCCTCCCTTGGCATCTTCGTGCCGAAATAAAATATTGGATGCTGGACTGTGCCACTACCACACAGCCTCTTACGCTTACTGTTGTAATCCCCCTTTTTTAAATCATCAAATACCATTTCACATTTTCCATTTCCATTCACATTTCCATTCACATTTCCTTTCACATATATCATTTCCATTTCCATTTATCATCACCTTTAAAATTTATATATGTCATAATACTTTGATTATGACTCAGACATCTCCTCTGTATTCAATGAAATCAATATGCTTTTATATACGTAGAGTATTCCATTTATCTCAAAATTATTAAATACCATTCAATAATATTTATTAAATCACAATACTTAGAAAGAATATAATATTATAAATCATATAACCCTAGATAATGACTGATTCCATTCCTTTATATATCTTTAGATAACAACTGATACCATTCCTTTATATATCTTTATATAACAACTGATACCATTCCTTTATATATAACTCAATATAACGACTGATACCATTCCTTCATATTCCCTTAATCATAAGGCATGTTCACTTCATGCATAATCATCTCTATGTATATTCATATCCATCTCATACTCATACTAATATCCATATTCATATCATACTCATATACCTTCCATTTTTACATCAATAATCAAGGAAAACCATTTCTTAACAATATAGTAACAATAGCATCACATATATATATTTCATGCTTTATACAACTTAACTTCTAAACTAAGCATAATCAACCATAAACTCATAATTCAAGTTAGGGTCTCAAGTAATATACCTTCCTTGATGTGTGTAATAGCTTTATAAACCTTGTATAGTCCTTGTATAGCCTTGGGTAAGCTTGGATGATCAAAAGAATTGAAGAAAACAAAGTTAGAAATTCGGAGTTATTAGAACCCGACTTAAAGATCATGAAAAACGAGGCCCTTACCTAGGTTTTCTGAATGAGACTTCTAAAGGAGAGTTGTAGAGCATCTCACCAGCTTTCCAACCATATAAAGAACACAAAATTCCATTGCGTAATGAAGGAGATATGGCCGTTTGAAAATCATCACAGAACCTGTGAACAATCCTGGACAGTTTGGTTCTTCAAATTGGGGAGATGATTTGCCTAGGCTACACTACTTGGATTGCTATGAAATTTGGTTCGACTAATGCCCATGGAGTGGAGAGGTTGTGGTTCAAATTTGGTGATTTTATCATGGGTAGAAATGGAGATATGATTTTTCTTCTCCTCCTTGCTCTAGCTGGGCAGTTTGTGGAAATGAGAGAAATGGAGTAATGAGGAAGATGGGGAGAGATTTTTCTCCTAATTTTTGATCTTATCTTCCTTTAATCTTGATCATTCTAGTGTATTGTGGAAGCTTGTGAAGATATTTGTGGTTAACACCTTGCAAAGTTACTAATTTACCCTTAAAAACAAGTTAATGGCTAATGACACCACTTGGATGCTCTAATCTCTTATTTTCTAAATTTTCTAAGTAAAATGCCCATCACATTGGTAAATAATATGGTAGGTATCCTTGTTATATTAGTAATCTTGGTTGCTTGGTTTCCATACTCGTCTAATTATGGTTCGTTTCGAATATACCTCATTATCTCAGTGGTTTTTTTGAAATCATTTACAAATCCAATTTCCTTTGGTATTCTCTTAATTTAATAATCCTCTGGTTAAATCTAAATCTTCTAATTCCTCAATATATAATTCCTTTAATATTTCCATGCTCCTTAATATCCAATCAAAGCTTATTCGAAAATCAAAATCCTCAAAATCCATATTCAGGAATTTCTGAAATCCATTGTCATTTCGAGTCACTTATTTTCGTAGTACAACACTAATATGGTTTCTGTTTATTCATTTCCTGTTTCCATTATAGCATACCTACGTACCATCTCTCTAAATAACCCAAATTCACTATTCATGTGATCACTGTAGCATTGCTAAAGTTAGGGTTATTACAGAGATGATCAAGAACAGGATGTTCATCGACTGTGAAAAACCTAAAGAATGGGTTTGAATGGAGTTTTGGTTTGAGAATCATTGTTGAGAAGAAAAGAAATTGAAAGGTTTATGGAAAATGGCATAAGGCGTCTGTTTCTTTTATAGAAAGACGTGAGAAGCTGAACAGTCACTTGGAACTATAAATTAAGTCAGACGTTAATTATCGCGTGTGACTGTATTTCTTGTATTTTCAAGAAATGTCGAATATAACTAACCAATTGATTTTGTTCAGATTAAGTGTTTATTTCTTTTTCAAAAAAAAAATGCCACGTGGAAACTCCATTTAAGTCTCTGGAATCAGGATGATATTGATCAGGATTTCAAGTGTGACCATCAGGATTTGAGAATTATTATTTTTAAATCACATTGCATTTTGTGATTATTGATGGGAGGTCAACAGGAAAAGGAAGCTGATCAGTATTGATTTTTATCTTGATAATACCCTGATTTATTTCATGAAAATCAATTTTGGATTTTATTTTCCAAAAATCGTGGGTAACCGCACTTTTCAGGGACTGACACCTGTCAATCTACGTGTCGACGTGGGATAGTGGTCTGAAAGATTTGTGAAATATATTTGTTTTGAAACTCTAATCGTGTAATTGCTTTCTCTAATTTCACATTCTCTAAAGCAAAAACACTCTCGAGTTTTCAAAATCACTAATCAATTTCAAGATTTTTCAAGTTCTTTTCAGATCAAAAATGGCAGCTCAAAGAAGATTACCTAAATCAGTAGCCTTCAAGTTTGGTGACTTCGATTTTATGACGAACAATCATGTAGCAGCTATCACCAACAAGGAAGGAGTGTCAACTGATTTTCATCCAATCATGGACTTTCTGGCGTATGGACCATTAAGTTATGCATTGACAGCATCTCCACAGATTAATCAAGTAGCTGTTACACAAGCTTGGGAGAATGCTGAGGTAATTGATTTTACTCAGAGTCAATCAGGTAAGATTGCTCTACACTTTTGACAAGATTCTTTTGATATTACTGAATCTGTTGTTAATTCAGTACTTCACTTACCTGTTAGTTTGAATTATGAGAATGTACCATATGATGATGATGTTAGAACTATGTTATCTGCATTAGGTTATAATGGACCTTTAGATAACATGAGCCAGTTAAGAAGATCTTGTCTTAGGAAAGAGTGGTCTTTCTTCTTTGATCAATTAGCTAAATGCTTTACTGGTAAATGTAGTTCTTTTGATCAAATTACTTCTGTTACTTCACATATTGCTTATAGTTTGCTTTATGACAGAATAATTAACATTGGTATGTTCAGGTAATTCTTAAAACTCATCTTCCTACTCTCTACAATTCTTCATTCTTTTGTGGTGAAATGGCTCAGGAATTTCATTTGGAGGAGAACCCACCTGTGTCTACCCAAGTAGCCCAAAACATTATAGTCTCTGAAACAAATCAAGAACAACGTTTTAATCCACAGCCTATTGTTTCAAAGAAACCAACCTCTGTTGTTTCTCAAAAGACATCAGTTGTAAGGAAGAGAAGATTTGTTGTGTCAAGTAGTAGTAGTTCTAGTGAAGATGATGATAATATATCTCTTGCTAAGAGAGAAGAATTGAAGGCTGCAATTCGACTTTCTAAGCTAGGACAAAGAGATGAAGCACCTAGTCACAGCCAGGCTGCAGTCTCTCAAAAGACTGTAGTACTTAAAAAGGGAAAACAGTTACTGGATACTTTCTCTCAAAAGACTGTGTTTATTGAAAAAGGATCTCATCCCAAGATCAATTCTGTGTCTACACCTCTTGAGTCTTCTCAGGATAAATCTTTTGCTCACTATACTAGGAGAACAAGGAGAAAGATTCATTTGTCACCTACACACACAGAGTCTAGTCCAATTAATATCATGCAGGTCTCTACAAATGAAGCAACAATCAAGTCAGTAAATGACTATAGAGTGTGACAGCCCCAAATCCGGGGTCATAAATCTGGGCCATCACGGACCAATTTCCCTTCAATATCAATATTTCTTGGGTCTTTTTTTTTATAACAATTAATACTTATGCAGTTGACCCCGCAATAATAAACACACACACACCAGTCATATGCTCAGAGAACAACATTCACCATAATAAAAGTTTAGAGTTGAGAGTTAAAAGAGTTATTACAAACCAGGATCATACTTAAGTACATTGTTGAATAACACTTCGACATGAAGCATTCCAACAACCAAAAGTTTATTTCATGTCTTCATACTTAATTATACTTAAGTTCTCAGAACCCGTCTGCCTCTACACTACCTCAGGAATCGATGCTAGCGTGCTCTCAGAAGGTCGCTTTCCCCCTACCCTCTTGCGGGGCGTTCTGCGAAGTATTGGCATACCTAGCTGTATATAGATAAGTAGCAAGAATGAGCCAAAATAGCTCAGCAAGATAATTTCTATCTACTAACATCAAAGGAAAATAAACCGTTGTATATATATAATAGACAAAAGCAAACTTCAGTTATTATGGAAGAATTTTATTTCCATTCAATATGTATATACACTTTCCAAATATCCTTGTACGTAAGAAATATATAGTATCATTCCATCAGTCTCGCTTCTAACATCATATAATATCAGTTCCTCTTCTTGAATGCTATAACCATCAATATACCATTTCAGTGTAATCTTTCAAGATAATATAAAAACTTGAACAAATCTCTCGCTATAATCTTCTCATTTCCGTTTTATGCAACAATCATATAAATTAATATAAAATCAGTTTCTCTTCGTTTGTAACAATAATTCCATCATTTCATATCACTTTTCTGTTTTCAGTTATAGAAATCTGAAAACCATTTTCAATTCTTTCTTTCAAGTTTTGGGGATCTCTACTGGCGCCAGATACGTAGGACGATGATCAGTCGCCTGACCGTATCCGCTCTCTGTTTACTACTAGTAGAAGGGATGACCCTACCTGGTATCAACCCTGGAGGAAGGCTACCTGTTACATCCTCCCTTGGCATCTTCGTGCCGAAATAAAATATTGGATGCTGGACTGTGCCACTACCACACAGCCTCTTACGCTTGTTGTTGCAATCCCCCTTTTTCAAATCATCAAATACCATTTCACATTTTCCATTTCCGTTCACATTTCCATTCACATTTCCCTTCACATATATCATTGCCATTTCCATTTATCATCACCTTTAAAAATTTATATATGTCATAATACTTTGATTATGACTCAGACATCTCCTCTGTATTCAATGAAATCAATATGCTTTTATATACGTAGAGTATTCCATTTATCTCAAAAGTATTAAATACCATTCAATAATATTTATTAAATCACAATACTTAGAAAGAATATAATATTATAAATCATATAACCCTAGATAATAACTGATACCATTCCTTTATATATCTTTAGATAACAACTGATACCATTTCTTTATATATCTCTATATAACAATTGATACCATTCCTTCATATTCCCTTAATCATAAGGCATGTTCACTTCATGCATAATCATCTCTATGTATATTCATATCCATCTCATACTCATACCCATATCCATGTTCATATCATACTCATATACCTCTCCTTTTTACATCAATAATCAAGGAAAACCATTTCTTAACAATATAGTGACAATAGAATCACATATATATTTCATGAAATCAAGTTTCTTTGAAGATAAATAATTTCCAAGTAGGGATAGAAAAGATCTTGCCTCGATCTCGGTAAGTCGGAAGTATAGCTCGTGGCTCTCCCGAAGTTTCTATAAACACGAAAAGGATCATTATCAGAACATATTCCACTTAACCACCTACGCTCATATAATAACACTCTTATAATATCCCATTACTACCTCAAAAGGTCTTGAAGACTTAACCATTCTTATTCACGATTAAAGTTTTTAACGATTTACATTATTCACTTAACAACCACTCCCGACTGTAAAAATTCTCATAATTCATAAATTCCACAATTTGACAAAAGGTCAGTTGGTAAGGGTTCTTTGATCACCCTATTATAACATTCCAAAGTTTCATAATTTTTAAAAATGTCTAAGTAGGTCGATCATAGCCTCAAAGTTAACACATTTACATTTTCTCGGTTTTCGAAAGTCTTTCACTAAAACTGACTTTTCTCCTAAATCGTTCATCAGATTTTAACGCACTTTATATCAAAACGATCTATGAACTAAGATCTATCATTTCATGGTCAATTAGTAACCTAGACAGTAGGGTACCGTACGGTTACAGGGGTCCAAAACAGGGCATATTACATCCTAACGAAAATCGGGCATTATAACGGCTATAATTTCATACTTTCCAAATTTTCTCACCTCCAAATCCATCATCCACCTTATACACCATCACCTACACCATGTGGTCATCTTACCAACCATGGTTACAAGCACCAAACACTTCTATATATCATCTCATCACTTATAAACACACATCTACTCATGATTTATACTTAAAACAAACTTAACCATTAAACTCATCATAATCCATCATAAACTCAAAGTAATACTAAGGGTTCTTGAATTTTATACCTTCCTTGGAGCTTGAACAACACTCAATAAGCCTTGGATAGTCCTTAAATAACCTTAAGGTAGCTTGGATCAACTAAATAAATCATAAAAACAAAGTTAGAAATTCGGATTCACTGGACACCAGTTGAAAGAATCGCAAAAACGAAGGCCTTACCTACGTTTTCTGGATGAGGCTTCTAAAGGAGAGTTGTAGAGCATCTCACCAGCTTTCCAACCATATAAAGAGCACAAAATTCCATTGAGAAACGAGGAGATATGCCCAGTTTACTGAGTTGCTGTCCTGGTTGGCCGAATTGAATGAAATGGGGGAGAGGATGATGATCTTTTGCTTTGGTTAATCTTATCTTGGCTAATCTTGAATATTCTAGAGTTTTGTAGATAATCTTCATGTTAAATGACTAATTTGTCCCTTAAACTTGGTTAGTGGAATGTGATGTCATTGCTTATGTCACTTGGATGATCCTTTAATCCTTTTCTTGTATTTTCTAAGTAAAATGCTACTAATTTTGGTAAATGATAATGTGGTATGTATCCTTGTTATTTTATTAAATCTTGGTTGTTTTGTTTCCATACTCGTCTAATTGCGATTCGTTTCGAATATACCTCGTTATCCAAGTGGTTTTGAAATCGTTTAAAAATCCAAATTCCCTTGGCATTTCCTTGACTTAATAATCCCTTGGTTTAACCTAAATTCACTAATTCCTCAATATATAAATCCTTTAATATTTCCATGCTCTTTAATATCCAATAAAATAGAAGCTCGCTCGAACTCAAAATCCTCAAAAATCCATATTCAGGAATTTCTGAAATCTATCGTCATTTCGAGTCACTTATTTTCATTGTATAACACTAATATGGTTTCTGTTTACTCATTTTCTGTTTCTCTTATAGAGTACCTACATACCATTTCCATAAATCCTCAAAATTTACTATTCCTGTGATCACTGTAGCATTGCTAAAGTTAGGGTTATTACAGTCTTCCCCCCTTAAAAGGATTCCGTCCCGGAATCACGTTGAAAATGTCCATAGATACCTTTTCCATCCACACCTTCTAACTTCTACGCCCCTTTCCCTGTCCTTTTTTTTTTCCTTCATAATATCTCTATCTTGTTTGCGCAAAAATACACCAACATAAACTTGCTTGTCATTCATCAACATGCCATTTAGCTTTTCAATAGCAGTACTTTCACTATCTTTTTCTTGCAACTCACCTCCTATATTCAGTCATTATATCTTATCTCATCTCTCCTTCCTCTTTTGCTTAAGGTTATCGACCACCACATTGGCCTTCCCTGAATGGTGGTGTATCTCACTATTGTTTAACTATGTTTTGATCTCTATCATGACATAAAATATTAATACTCCAACATTTGTATATATCACCTCTGTAAAATTTTCCAGAAAATAAGTTATAATAATATTCCTTGAAACAATTGTAAGAAAATATTGGTTATAATATATATTTCCTGTTCGTAACTATACGAGCATGTACTTTTCCTTCATCCTTAAAAATATTCTCACACCTTCTCTCATACTCTTAATCTCCTTTCTATAGAGTTCTCTGACCCTTAATAGATATTGATTTGGATGACACGAGAATAACTCACTTTTCTTATATCACCATAGTTTACTTTCTCACAGTTATTCTTATCTATATTATCAGTCCATTTACACCGTTCATTGACTTAGTCGATCCCTAACCAAACATTTACTCTTAAGAGGTTAAATTAGAGCGTACGTGCAATTTCCTCCGGATACCTTATCCTATATGTCTATTGTTCACTATACACTCTTTACATCTTGCTGACCCACCTTAGTTCCTTCATGATATACTATCTATTCCACCTATGTAATTTCCCTTTATTATCCTCATCAAAATATTTACCTCAAGTTTTACTCATTCACACCTTTTGGATTAATCCTTTGAATACTTAACATCTTTAATCTCTCTCTGCTTCTTGGGGTATTAGTCACAATATTGGCCTTCTCCCACTAATAGTTGTTGCACCTTGAAATCCTTCATTAATTTTCCCCACTTCCTTTGTCTGTCCTTATTCTGACTCTATCCTCAAAATACACCTTACTTTCAATAGTAAATCTCAATTATGCCTTAAAATTCCTCATATTCTTTTCTCTTACTAATCATCAAATATTCCCATTTCTTCTCACGAAATTCCTTCTTCTTTTATATCGAAACGCTTCTAACTCCAATTATCTCTTATTGAAATTTCCCTTGAAATCTCGAGTTTCCTCGTATAATCACGTATACTTTAAACTTTGCTTCCATTTTTCCATCCATTAAGGAAATCTTCTATATTTGAAACAATTGATAGAATTCGAGAAACTTTGAATTGAAACGAACCCAGAAACAAGCAAGGGTCCCATAACAATTTATAAATTAAGAGTTTTAAATAACTTTTATTTGAAACAAAAGGATATTTAAGAAATCAATATTATGGAAGAACCCATATGTCACACAAGTGAGGGCGTCCCCTCCGACTCTCAATCACACAGACAGATTGTCCTTGTGTATATATATAGGGTTGTTCCTCTTAGTTGGAGTAAGAAATATAGAGGGAAATTTAAATCACGATGATAAATACCATCTTCCGAAAATAATCTTAGAGGAATATTTTGACTAAGATAGATAAAATACAATTTTGAAACACATTTCAAGGGTGCCAAAAAGTTTTGAAAAGATACCGGCCCTTTTTGAATAAGAGGTGATAGATCACCCTGGAATTACTCACCAGTGGAGGAAAATTTGAAACTCAATAATATAATTTAGCAGGGCTTTAGAAATTTGAAAGTAGTTACCGTTAATAGCCTCTGCCCAATTCAAAATCCCAAATAATGGAAGGTTTTCCTCAAATACCATATATATCTTAGACTGCGTACTCTCCTAAATTTCTTAAATTTGGCACTCACCCTTTAGCCTTAACCTATCGTCTTATATTCCCAATTATCGTCATTTACCTAGTCTTGACTTGGATCGATACTTTCTGCCTTTATCCATAATATGACACAACCCTCTAATCGATATACTTATGTAATATTGATCGTCTTAGCTTGACACTGCTCCGGTATCAAGGACCCTTCAAATTATACTTCTAAATTTTATATTCTAACATACCACGCATACTCACAATATTTTCTAACATACACTTCCCGTTACTTCAAATACTCCCTTTTCTCATATCAGTCCCATGTGCTATATAAGCTTAACACTTTTAGCATAATAACCTTTTCATTTAAGTCAATCTCGGAATTTCTCAGTCTGTCTTGGTCCTAAAGGTATATCTTGGCTTTACCGACAAATCTCAGTTTCACCATTTCATCTCCACAATCAATTGAAACAATCAGTGTCTGTTCACCAATCCACTTACAATATTTCTTCAAACTCCCTTAAACACAAGAAGACTTGAAATACCCTTAACTTTGGCTCACCAATCTCCTCTCCCTATACTAAAACATAAACTTTTATTAGTAATAATCTATAAAATTATAATCACTACTTAGAATAAATGCTTTGTTCGATAAATCACCCTTGAACTCGATGGGAGTTCGCAATTTATATTATTACTGATACATTTATTATTATCACTATTGTTCCTGAGCATTATGACTCTAAGCTCTGATACCAAACTGTGACAGCCCCAAATCCGGGGTCATAAATCTGGGCCATCACGGACCAATTTCCCTTCAATATCAATATTTCTTGGGTTTTTTTTTATAACAATTAATACTTATGCAGTTGACCCCGCAATAATAAACACACATACACCAGTCATATGCTCAGAGAACAACATTCACCATAATAAAAGTTTAGAGTTGAGAGTTAAAAGAGTTATTACAAACCAGGATCATACTTAAGTACATTGTTGAATAACACTTCGACATGAAGCATTCCAACAACCAAAAGTTTATTTCATGTCTTCATACTTAATTATACTTAAGTTCTCAGAACCCGTCTGCCTCTACACTACCTCAGGAATCGATGCTAGCGTGCTCTCAGAAGGTCGCTTTCCCCCTACCCTCTTGCGGGGCGTTCTGCGAAGTATTGGCATACCTAGCTGTATATAGATAAGTAGCAAGAATGAGCCAAAATAGCTCAGCAAGATAATTTCTATCTACTAACATCAAAGGAAAATAAACCGTTGTATATATATAATAGACAAAAGCAAACTTCAGTTATTATGGAAGAATTTTATTTCCATTCAATATGTATATACACTTTCCAAATATCCTTGTACGTAAGAAATATATAGTATCATTCCATCAGTCTCGCTTCTAACATCATATAATATCAGTTCCTCTTCTTGAATGCTATAACCATCAATATACCATTTCAGTGTAATCTTTCAAGATAATATAAAAACTTGAACAAATCTCTCGCTATAATCTTCTCATTTCCGTCTTATGCAACAATCATATAAATTAATATAAAATCAGTTTCTCTTCGTTTGTAACAATAATTCCATCATTTCATATCACTTTTCTGTTTTCAGTTATAGAAATCTGAAAACCATTTTCAATTCTTTCTTTCAAGTTTTGGGGATCTCTACTGGCGCCAGATACGTAGGACGATGATCAGTCGCCTGACCGTATCCGCTCTTTGTTTACTACTAGTAGAAGGGATGATCCCTACCTGGTAATCAACCCTGGAGGAAGGCTACCTGCTACATCCTCCCTTGCCATCTTCGTGCCGAAATAAAATATTGGATGCTGGACTGTGCCACTACCACACAGCCTCTTATGCTTATTGTTGCAATCCCCCTTTTTTAAATCATCAAATACCATTTCACATTTTCCATTTCCGTTCACATTTCCATTCACATTTCCCTTCACATATATCATTTCCATTTCCATTTATCATCACCTTTAAAAATTTATATATGTCATAATACTTTGATTATGACCCAGACATCTCCTCTGTATTCAATGAAATCAATATGCTTTTATATACGTAGAGTATTCCATTTATCTCAAAAGTATTAAATACCATTCAATAATATTTATTAAATCACAATACTTAGAAAGAATATAATATTATAAATCATATAACCCTAGATAATAACTGATACCATTCCTTTATGTATCTTTAGATAACAACTGATACCATTCCTTTATATATCTCTATATAACAATTGATACCATTCCTTCATATTCCCTTAATCATAAGGCATGTTCACTTCATGCATAATCATCTCTATGTATATTCATATCCATCTCATACTCATACCCATATCCATGTTCATATCATACTCATATACCTCTCCTTTTTACATCAATAATCAAGGAAAACCATTTCTTAACAATATAGTAACAATAGAATCACATATATATTTCATGAAATCAAGTTTCTTTGAAGATAAATAATTTCCAAGTAGGGATAGAAAAGATCTTGCCTCGATCTCGGTAAGTCGGAAGTATAGCTCGTGGCTCTCCCGAAGTTTCTATAAACACGAAAAGGATCATTATCAGAACATATTCCACTTAACCACCTACGCTCATATAATAACACTCTTATAATATCCCATTACTACCTCAAAAGGTCTTGAAGACTTAACCATTCTTATTCCCGATTAAAGTTTTTAACGATTTACATTATTCCCTTAACAACCACTCCCGACTGTAAAAATTCTCATAATTCATAAATTCCACAATTTGACACAAGGTCAGTTGGTAAGGGTTCTTTGATCACCCTATTAAAACATCCCAAAGTTTCATAATTTTTAAAAATGTCTAAGTAGGTCGATCATAGCCTCAAAGTTAACACATTTACATTTTCTCGGTTTTCGAACGTCTTTCACTAAAACTGACTTTTCTCCTAAACCGTTCATCAGATTTTAACGCACTTTATATCAAAACGATCTATGAACTAAGATCTATCATTTCATGGTCAATTGGTAACCTAGACAGTAGGGTACCGTACGGTTACAGGGGTCCAAAACAGGGCATATTACATCCTAACGAAAATCGGGCATTATAACGGCTATAATTTCATACTTTCCAAATTTTCTCACCTCCAAATCCATCATCCACCTTATACACCATCACCTACACCATGTGGTCATCTTACCAACCATGGTTACAAGCACCAAACACTTCTATATATCATCTCATCACTTATAAACACACATTTACTCATGATTTATACTTAAAACAAACTTAACCATTAAACTCATCATAATCCATCATAAACTCAAAGTAATACTAAGGGTTCTTGAATTTTATACCTTCCTTGGAGCTTGAACAACACTCAATAAGCCTTGGATAGTCCTTAAATAACCTTAAGGTAGCTTGGATCAACTAAATAAATCATAAAAACAAAGTTAGAAATTCGGATTCACTGGACACCAGTTGAAAGAATCGCAAAAACGAAGGCCTTACCTACGTTTTCTGGATGAGGCTTCTAAAGGAAAGTTATAGAGCATCTCACCAGCTTTCCAACCATATAAAGAGCACAAAATTCCATTGAGAAACGAGGAGATATGCCCAGTTTACTGAGCTGCTGTCCTGGTTGGCCGAATTGAATGAAATGGGGGAGAGGATGATGATCTTTTGCTTTGGTTAATCTTATCTTGGCTAATCTTGAATATTCTAGAGTTTTGTAGATAATCTTCATGTTAAATGACTAATTTGTCCCTTAAACTTGGTTAGTGGAATGTGATGTCATTGCTTATGTCACTTGGATGATCCTTTAATCCTTTTCTTGTATTTTCTAAGTAAAATGCTACTAATTTTGGTAAATGATAATGTGGTATGTATCCTTGTTATTTTATTAAATCTTGGTTGTTTTGTTTCCATACTCGTCTATTTGCGATTCGTTTCGAATATACCTCGTTATCCAAGTGGTTTTGAAATCGTTTAAAAATCCAAATTCCCTTGGCATTTCCTTGACTTAATAATCCCTTGGTTTAACCTAAATTCACTAATTCCTCAATATATAAATCCTTTAATATTTCCATGCTCTTTAATATCCAATAAAATAGAAGCTCGCTCGAACTCAAAATCCTCAAAAATCCATATTCAGGAATTTCTGAAATCTATCGTCATTTCGAGTCACTTATTTTCATTGTATAACACTAATATGGTTTCTGTTTACTCATTTTCTGTTTCTCTTATAGAGTACCTACATACCATTTCCATAAATCCTCAAAATTTACTATTCCTGTGATCACTGTAGCATTGCTAAAGTTAGGGTTATTACATAGAGATCTGGATATTTATTCTTTATGGGAAACTACATTATCATACAGACTGGCTATGGGAGTTATTTCAATCAAAGTGAAGCTATCCAGTCCTGTTCTAGATTTTCTGGTTGAAAGAGTACCAAAACTTTCATTTCCAGAAAAATATGGACTTCTACATCAAAGACTTGACTTAATGAAGATGTATTTCTATGTATCTGTCAGAAGACAATTAGTCAAGAAATTTGGACTCTCGAAGCATGTTGCACTTCAATCACTTCATGCATATTTATTTGACAAGGATGTCATTATTGAAGATGCTTCAGCTCAAGGTGAACAACTGGAGAGAGTAGATAGAGGAATGCAGTCAATAGAAGATACTATTGCACCAGTGGTGGATAGTAGGAAAGATCAGATCACAGTCACTGCAACACAAGAACCATCTAGTCAGAGGTTGGATGACTCAGAAGCTGTGATAGCTGATGTTGGAAGGTCTTCTGTGATGACTGAAATTGCAAGTGAGAAACCCTATGATATGGGAGGAATAACTTTGACTGGTTTTCTTGAAGATCAAACAAATATTATTCAGTCAGAGTCTATCTACCTTGAGGGTGAGTCTCAGCAAACAACACTTAAAGACGGTGATGTACTAACTATGGTGTCTAATGAAGTATTACTGAAGACATCATAGTCTAGTAAAGAACCTGAAAGTGGTATACTGGAGCCTGTAGTCTCTTAAAGGAAAGAAGATGTTTGTGAGGGTTAAGAGATTATAGCAGCTCACTCCTTGGAGAAAACCTCAAGCCCCTTGTCAAATGAGGAACCCTCTCTCCATGTGAGTTCAGGTATAAAAACTTCTTCTAAACTCTATTTTTCTGTAGGTCATGAGAGCACTTATCCAAATTTGAGTGATACACTTGAAAAGATGGATATTGATCCACAATCAGAGCGGCTGGCTCCTGACCAGGCAAAAGGAGAGGTAGAAAGAGTGTTGACTTTAGATAGTCAAAGTGAGAATGAGGGTATGGATGATCAACTCCATAGTGAGGGAGAGAAAATTAGGAAACCACCATCGTTTGATTTATGGGATCAGGTTTTTCCTGAATCTTGGTCTGATAATCTTGGTATGGATGCTGGTACTTATTCTTTTATCAAGATGTATTAGAAGAATTGGATCAGCTGGAGGATGAATCAATGGCTATGATGGTGAGGCAGTTCAGTAACTTTAGGTTAAGAAGGAATCCCAAGTTCAAGTTCAAATCTAACTACAACAGATTCCAGAGAGGAGGTTCTTCATCCTCTAGTAACAGGGGAGGATACAAAACTGGAACTGTTGACAGAAGCAAGATCAGGTGCTTTAAATGTAATGATGTTAGGAATAATTCATGAGTTGTGATGTTAAGAATAGAATTTTACTTATACTTCTTGTATATCTTGATTTATAAAGGATTTAGAACTTTATATAGGAAATATGTGTTAGACAGTTATCTGTAAAGTTTAGTCAGGAATGAACAGTGCATCGAGTACTACATGTCAGGAACTGAGATTGAATCCTGATATGTCAAGTCAACTACTGATCAAGTACTGATGGGATGGTCAGATCCTGATGCAAGATGGAATCCTGATATCAGTCGTGTTACTGATGATGTCATTATGGATGCTACAGAAACTGGCAAGTGCTATAAAACAGGATCTTTGTTTGAGGAACAAGCAAGAAGATTTTATGAAGGAAATAATTTTCTATTGATGGAAACTATCAACTGGATGGCAGAACATTGTCATGTATAGATTATCTTTCTGTGATTAGTTGATAGGAAGCATTATAAATACTCTCTCTATATCATTGTAAAAGAGTGATTGTGATTGAACGAATTGTAAGTTCGTTAGAAGCTCTGTATAAGGTTTGTATTCGAAAGATCGAAACAAACAGAGAGATTTATATTGTCAGCAGCTGCTAAAGGTATTTGTATACCTTTGGTAGAGTTTGTATTTGATCTTATTAATACAAACAGAATTTGATTCATTCATTTATTCTTGTTCATATAACCAAGCAAAAATCAGAAACGATTATATAACTTGTATTCAACCCCCCCTTCTACAAGTTATTCGAGTTAACAAATGAACTTGGACACTTTGCTACTGAGTGTTAGAAACCCAAACAAGTCCAGAAAAGAGATTATGTTCCAGAAAAGAAGAAGGCCGGAAAAGCTTATGTTGCTGTTGGTAAAAGTTGGGATGACACAGATAGCGAAGATGAAGAATTTGGAAATTTTGTGCTTGTGGCAAATGCTGATACATCAACTCGTTATGGAACTCCGGTAATTCTTACTGACTCTGAGTTGATTCGTAGTTTACGTAATTCCTTGATTAATGCAAACAATGAAAATGCTAGAATAAATCCGTTGAACACTAATCTTGAAAATGAAGTGTTAGAACTAAAAAAGGTGCATGTTAATCAAGATCAGCAAATAAAAGAAATAGCTCGACTTAACTATAGAGAAAAGTCGATATCAAAATACATGTTAAAACAAGTTGCTAAAATTGCTGAACTTGAAACTAAGATAAAGGAACAGGATGTCAAATTATCTGCTTGCTTTAATTCTGTTAAAACTTCTAAAGAGTTTTTCAATAAACAAGCTGTAGACCGAACCGTAGGAATAGGGTTTGGCTACAACGAGGCTATTGGAATGTTAGGCATAAACTCCCCTAATCCTGTTAGTGCTAAAGAAAGGGGAATACCACATGTGCTTAAGGATGTTGAAGATCCACTCTTTAAGAAATCTATTGCAGAGCCTCTAGATTTGACTTCTCTCGTTATTCAAGAGGAGATGCGTACTGAGAACATTGCTAGTGGAAGTGTCCAAATTAATGAAAAATCTGTTAAGGACATTAATCCCAAGAATGTTCACTCTAAGAAAGGGTCACCTAAGGTGCCAGTCAAGGTTGTTAAAACAACCAGTTCTTTGAAGACTGGGTTAGGTAGCAGTAATGTGAAAAAGAACAATAACATGTCTAACATGCATACCATGCTTATTATTGATTCTTCTCATAAAGCATGTGGTGTTGTCAATTGCATGTCTTGTGCATTTAATGTTATGTCTGCTTACTTTAATGGTAATCATGCATGTGCTAATAAGACTGCTCCTCGACAACATATGAATAGGAACAAGCATGTTAGATCAAAGACTGCTAGTCCTCCTCAGGTTAGGAGAGAGACATTTGTACCAAAGCCTAAACAAAGTTTTACCAAGGCTGTTTACAAGGTCAAATGTCCAGTCAATGAAACAAATGTTATTGTTGCTAAACAAACATGGATACCTAAAATGAAACAAAAGATTGTCAAATCGGTTTATAGGGTCAAATGTTTGTTGACTGATGGTGTCAAGATTAAAAATGTTGTTTTGCCTGACAAAGGCCAATTTTTCAAGTACTCTGGACCCAACCAAGCTTGGGTCCCGAAGAAATTTTAACCATTTTGGTAGTGCAGGGTATGTGATAGGTAGATCGTGTTGTGTGGATTCTGGATAGTGAATGTTCAAGGCATATGACCGAAGATAGAACCCTGCTATCAAGAGTGGTGAAGGTATCTGGCCAAGTGGTATCCCTTGGAGATAACAGCAAAGGTATGACCGAGGGTCATGGCTATTCAATAGCTAGGAATGTTGTCAGTAATAAAGCATCTTTTATAAGATGCAGAGCCTACTGTTCGAGGATTAAGGAAAGAGAACTTATCAATATTTGACATGGAATCTCAGTCTAAGGTGAAGTCAATATGTCTAATCTAAAGATTCATCAGACAAGAGTGCAACTATGACAAATGAAGCTCTTTTACCTGAATGTCAAATCAAGAGATTCTTTCCCGAAAATCGAATCAGTAAAGGAAACTACCTCATCTGAAATTAAAGCAAAATGAAATTATGAGGCATGTCATAAAGGGAAGTCAAAGAAGCATCACACAGAAGTTCTACATCAAAGTAAAATAAATTTTAGTGGTGATGACTGATGACTTCTTTCAACAAACAAGTTGTTGTTCAGATAATCTGAAGACAAGACACCACTGATGGTGATTGTTATTAATCAACGAAAGGTGATTGAAAGCCTTAGTGATGTTCAACAACTTCTAACTCCCAGCTATCAATGGTTATTTTGATTAAGATCCAAACAATGTCAAACATGGAGAATCTTCATGTAAACCCAGCAACAACTTAGGGGGAGCAGCAAAAGGATCAACTAGCCAACTAAACACCACATTGAAAATCAAAGGAGACTATGAGAACATGTCTGCCAAGACAAAGAGTGTTGACTAAATTAATTCTTTGTCCTAGTTCTTAGTGTTCTTAATGGTGGAAGTAAAAGACTAGCAGAGCTTCAAGTACCAATGATTATTTTGTTAGTTTTCGTTCAAAAGAAACTAAAAAAGCTACAAAGGCTCTAAATGATCCAGATTGAGTGACTGCAATGCAAGATGATCTCAATCAGTACAAAAGGCAGATTGAAGGGAAGCTGGTATCTAAACCAAACAACAAGGTCGTATTTGGTACAAGGATAACCAGAAGTCTAACTGGATGAAATCAAGGCATTGTTATGAGGGACAAAGCCAAACTGGATGCAAGGTTACAAACTGATAAAATAGTATACCTGACAAGACTTGAGGATATTAGGCACCTGCTGCACATTCATGATTATAATGGACATCTGGACCTACTGAATCTGGATGCTAGAGGAATGTGAACAAGTGCACTCCTGGTTGTTGAGACAATTGAAAATCTCTATAGTGGCAGATCAAATGAGTTGTACGAAAGCTGAAGAACACAAGGAAACAATTTCATCTCCAACAACTTTGTGGAATACTCAAGGCTAAGCATCTTATATAAGGTATCAATTCTTTTGAGAGAGCATGTCTTTAGTTAAGAATAACTTTCAGACACGTTTTCTAAATCACTTGATGAAATTAATTTTTCAAGATTGGTTTGTAAATTTTGGATTTTATTAATGCTATATGATTTGTAAATCCCATCTGTTAAGTAATTCATAAATGATTTACAAGTATTCAATTGTCAATATTGAAAGGACTTGTGAAATTATTTACATCCAGACCTCAAGCTGAAAATTATCTGTTGAATGATTGCCATGTGTATAATTGTAGTATATTTCAGTGGTGATTATTTAAGGATAATTAAAATATTTAAATGCTAAAATCTAACTCATAGAGATTTAGTATTTAATTATTTGTTTTGATTAATATGAGTTATATAACCTAAAGCAATTCAAGTTGGTATATGCTCTATACCTCATTTATCAAAATAAATTTGAATCATAACTAATTTGGACCTATCTGTTGTGGTCTTCAATTAATTGTGAGATGTTAATTCTAGTGAACTTATTAATGCATCATTTTTGGAAATTCACTATAATAAATATCATGGTTATAACAATTGGTTGTATTGAAGTTTTGACTTATATCAGTTAATGATATTTAGTTAGAATTCTATTTACAAACTAATTGTGAGATGTATTGGTTTGAGTGAAATTACTTAGAACTCCTCTAAGTAATCATTGTCTTATCTTTTGAAATTCACTCATTCTACTATACATAATACGAAAATTATCTAAGTAGAACTATGGATATTGTAATATATTAAGTTACCATAGTTCAGTTACTTCGAATAATTTTTATGCTTATTTGCAAGCTTCTAATCACTTCGATAATGAATGTTGTTTACTATGGATCAAGGTATATTGGACTTAGAATATTATTTCTAAGATTGCAGACAAGACAGTCTTGGTAATCAAGTTTTATTTTTAGAACCAAGGTTGTCTACCAACAAACAGTTGTTAGGAGTTAACAATTGTTGTTGTCGAGGAGTTGCCTTAAAGTCATAAGTTTAAAATGTTAATGATGATAATTATCCAAGTGATAGTGGTGGAAACAATTTTAATATTGGAGATACCCATGTCACTGGAGAAGAATCATCAAGTCATTCTAGCAATAACTCGAGGATAGTAAACTAAGGATCAACTAGTCAAACACAACATCACAATGAAGAACAAGGCGAATCATCAAGATCTAACCTTCTCGGACAATATATTTGGAATAGAGCTAATCATTGATGATCCAGATGTTGGAGTAAGAACTAGAAGGGCTTCTCAGAATCAAGATATAGAATCTAAGGAATCTGAGAAAGCAATTGCTGATCCTGAACAACACGAAGCATGGAAGCTGGTGCCTAGGTCTAAGCACCAAGTAAATGGTATGAAATTCTTTCCAAATTCTTACTTGTTATCTTTCTAAAAAGGATTGTCATAGTCATTCTCTTGTTATACTCCATGTTTCTGTATTTTAGAATGATAAATTTTCTCTAAAAAATTTTTTCTCTAATTCTCAAGTTAGAGTTTTTAGGAAAGTATTTTTGTTGAAAATTTTATTATTTTAAAGTAACTGCAATGTTCATAATATTTTACTAAATCAGATTTTCTCATTAAATAATTTTCTATTAGAAAGTTATTTTATTAGAAAATATATACATTTATTAAGGTACTATAAATGTTTATGTAAATAGTTAATAGTTTATTTAATATTTTGTAGTGTTTGTCCTTTTGTTATTAATATTTTATTTTCGTCTAAAGGATAGCCTATGGTAGTTTTGTGTAAATTAAAAGTTTTGCAAATTATTATCTTTTATCTTTAATATTCTGTAAATAGTATTATTACAGTCATTTTTGAATATAAAAAAATATAATTAATAAAAAAAATGAAATTTTCTTTTCTTTTTAGTTTTATTTTATATAATTATTATATATATTATTTCTTATTTTTGTATATTCTTTTTCATGTGTACATAAATAGTTTGTATAGTTTTTACAGTTTAGTCATTATACTTTCAAAACTTACAAACAGGTCCCTGTACTTGGTTCTTTTGTACTTCTTCTGTTTAACACACACATATCATGCTGTTTTAACTTCTAATTCTTTGTTGTGTTGTTGTTATTGACAGACTTTCTTATATAGGACCATTGTTGATATCAAATTGGTATATGTCAATTCAATTGTTTAGGAACTAACGTTTGATTTTCAAGATCTAACAATTGGAAGACAAGATCTATCAATTGCTAACAATTTCTAATAGTTGGTATCTATCTTACAGGACCTAAAACATGATTAAATAGTTTTGTTTGTATTGGTTTGAACATTAACTTGCATTAATTCGATTAATTTTTATTAATTGGATTTTAGCCTTTGTTTAGGTTTAGTAAAACTGGCTCAAGATCTATATCTTTCCTAACTCAAAATTTCTTTCTACAGTTGTGATTGCTAATATTGTAAACCTTTTGAAATCACAACTGTATATCATTTCTCTTAAGATAAAATGCAATATTTTTTCAGAAAAATTTTCATTGATAAAAACGCATTCTATCTCTATTGCTCATATTCTGTGATGCAGGTTCATCTAAATGGAGTTTTGTTTTCTCACATGTTTAGTCATAAGGTTGTAAACCCAACAACTTTTATCCCAGACTACAGTCAAACTTATACACATTCGAATTTACTCCCTAAAAGGAAGTAACCTATCAGACTAGAGGTCACCAGAGAGTAACTGCACATAATGCAGCAAATAAGGATGTGTGGGATATTCAGTTGAAGAGTCACTACCTTATACATTATCCAAAATATTTCATATGCACAAAGTGAGATTGCACACACTAAGGATGAATTGACGGAAACCTATAATCCAACCATAAGGTTCTTTAATGAACCAAGAGTCTTCACAGACCTCGAGAGAAGGTATTGATCTCAATGCAAAATTCAACAAGATCATTATCTAACTCCCCAGAGGGAACATCTCTGGATCCTGCGGGTAACGGGTCCGACATAGGTGCGGATCGGCAACTTGTAAACTATGATTCAAATTTTACCTGATGAGTTTAACATGGTGATGTCTTCACAGACATTAGAAGGGAACCTTGATCTCAATGCTAAATTTACAGATCATTGTTTACTTTCTCAGAATTCAAATATGAAAACCATAAAAAGGGAAAACTAGCAACTTGTAGATTATGACTCAGATTCGTCTGACGAGTCCAACGAGGATTTGGGATTTGAGAACTCCCATTGCACCACCACTGACCTCTCTTGAAGGGGCTAGGGTGATTTTTTCTTGCAGGTACACTAAAGGAAGTTGGAGCTATGAGTGATATGAGTGATACACCAGTGAGCAAGAGTGTAAACACAGAGAGAAGTGAGACACTCAACACAAATGAGTGGAGAGAAGAGTGAAACACTTGTGAGGTACACTAAACACTAACACACACTCACAGTGAAGAAGAAAATGAAACTTTCTTTCTAACAGAACTCTAAACGTTGGTACAACTACTTTGTCAACTAGTTGATTGGAGGATTCCTCAACTAAGGGGAAGAAGTAAAGGGGTACAAGAAAAAGAAGAGTTGGTTAGAAAGAGGGAGCATTTACAGACTGTGCTTAGGAGGAGAAGCAAGTCAAGTTACTAAGGGGGAGATTTAGATGGAGAAGTAAGGGAACTTTCAGTTGAGATGAAAGTAGAGATATAAGGATGAGTACATCATAATACTATTCTATTAGTCTTTCAATGTACTATGTATAAAGGCTAAGTGGAAGAGTAGTAGATTTCCCAGAGGTTATAGAAATGGTATTGATTCACCATTGTCTGTTTATTAGGCGCAGTTGTTTTTCTTAAGTGAGAAAAGCTGTGTCAGAGAAGGGAAGTGATTGTAAATCAAGAACTGCTGATAATCACGAATGTAAGATGTGAAGGATTATCAGGCAGAGATTTTAAGAATCAGAAATGAAGATGAGTTATCTATTGAAGATCAGTTCAGTGCTGGAGGAACAATCATCTATCATTTCATCTACTGAGGATTCTGGAATTGTTAAATTCAAACCAGAGAAATTTTTTAATGTACTATTTAATAAACTCTTAAATGCTTAATCTTTTTCTTGTTTAAGTGAGTTAGTTTAGTTATCCTCTAGGTATTTGCTTGTTATTGTCTAACAAACAAATAGGGGGAGATTGAAAGGCATATGATGTAGCCTATTTGTATTTCGAGGATACAACTCAACTTAAACAAGATTGTAATAGTGAATAGTATATAGACTGTCACAAGGAATCTCAGATTATATTATCTGTTAGAAGAAAAAGATCAAGGTCAATCTACAGACTTGGGGAATTACTACATTGAAAGAAATTCAGTCATCTGATCAAGCCTCAGTGGAGTATTCGTTAAGTAGTGGATTCATTTAAAGTGATTGAGATTTCAACAGTGATAGAGACAGTACAGAAGAATTGAAGAGAGATGAGAAAAGAAAAGGAACCAAATTTTAAAGTCAATATATGAAGAACAGTCATTGCGGTTAGTCACTCATGAACCAGACAGTACATCGAGTGTCAACATTTAACAGTGGTTGTTCATCATTAACTTCAGTGGTTCAAGCTATCGAGACTGGCTAAGGAATAATCTTTGTGGAGGATCAGATTTATCAAGACATGGAAGACCACAAGGGTTATGCTATCAAGGAGATGTATTAATTCTTTCTTAATTGATTAAATCATTTGGTTGATTTATTTGATAAATTAATTCTATCAGAATTAATTTATTTGGTTGATTTTTAGTTGCTTTAATTAATAAATTAATTCTAAAAGAATTAATTAATTTATTAAATTAATTATTGTATCAATTAAATCTGAATTATCTTAATTAATCATTAAATAATTAAATGTTCTAAAATGACTTAAAGGAAAGATTCATGGAGGCTGCACAGATTAAGTCATAACCAGCAGTAATTGAATCTAAGTCATGCTGACTAAGTCATTCTGATCTAAGTCATACTGACTAAGTCATTCTGATTCAAGTCATTCTGATTCAAGTCATAATGATTAAGTCATACTGACTAAGTCATTCTGATTTAAGTCATACTGATTAAGTCATTCTGATCTAAGTCATTCTGATCTAAGTCATTCTGATCTAAGTCATTCTGACTTAAGTCATTCTGATTTAAGTCATTCTGATCTAAGTCATTCTGATTTAAGTCATACTGCTAAGTCATATCAGACAGAAAATTGAAGCCATATGACCTGCTAAGTCATACCGAAGCTATTTGTTGCTAAGTCATGGTGAAGCTTTAAGTCATACCGACAGTAAATATCCTAGACAGAAAGCAACGGAGTACTTGGCTATAAAAAGAAAAAAAAGACAGAAGCATCAGTGAGATACACGAACAACACACCCAGCAGCCTTATCTCTCTCAAACAAAGCTCAAGAACACAAGAGTTGATAAATTTCTGTAAAATCAAGTTCAACACCTTTGTAATATTTTATCCGGTGGAACTTGTTTATTTGTGATTCTTGTACTACTAGCGAATTAAGTTTCCCAGTACTTATCTTGATTTTTATTAACTAAATTAGAAAAGTTTATGTCGAATTTTCTAATTAGTTTTTATCATCTTGATAATTAATCTGTACTGAAATTGTAACACCCATCAAGTTAATATATTGTTATATTCAACTTGAAATTTGTTTCAATTTATTCCGCACAAATTTGTCTAACTCATATTTTATTCAAAGGACAAATTTCGATAAAATGGTATAGATTGTATTCAACCCCCCCTCTACAATCTTATCGGACCTAACAATTGGCATCAGAGCCTATTGATTGATACACAAATCAAGATCCTATTTTTATTCAGTCAAAAATCTATCTCGAATTTTTAACTCACTTAAAAATTTATCATGTCTTCTAAATCCATTGTTAAGATTCCTATTTTTAATAAAGATAATTATGATATGTGGAAGAATAAAATGGAGTTGTTTCTTGATGTTACAAATCCCAAATATTTGGTTGTTCTGAAAAATGGACCTATAATTCCTATGGTCTATGAAGAAAAAGTTGTTGCTGATGGAGTTGAAGTAACACCTGCTAGATCTTTTCCAAAGGATCCTGCTTCTTATACTTCTAGTGAAAAGGAGGATGCTGGACTAGATAAAAATTTAAGACTCATATTAATAGATTCCCTGGATGCTGTGATGTATAGTCATGTGATGAATTGTAAAATTGCTAAACACATGTGGGAAACTATTGAGACCATCAATGAAGGAACTGATGAAGTCAGGGAAAATAGACTTCAAATTTTAACCTCTGAATATGAACACTTTAGAGTTGGCCCTAATGAAGGCATTCAGGAAGTGTTTGAAAGGTATAACAAAATAATCAACAACTTGCAAGTTCATGGCAAGCACTATACACAAAAGGAGGTTAACATGAAGTTCTTACTGACCATGCCTACTCACCTAGAACATAGGATAACTGCCATTAGAGAAGCCAGATACATGAATCAAATTACTCTTGAAAGGCTCTTCGGTATTTTGAAAACCTATGAGTTGGAACAAGTTCAACAGAAAGAAATTCATGGTGAAGGTAGGGTTCCAAGTTCTTCTACATCTCTAGTGGTTGAGACTCCAAATGAAGTGGAAGCTAAGGTTGTTCGACCTTACAGCTCTGACAAGGAACAGACTGAAGTGGAACATGGTCAAACACCAACTACTCAGAATGGTGGAGAATTTTACTCATTAGAAGAATTGGATCAGCTGGAGGATGAGTCAATGGCTATGATGGTGAGGCAGTTCAGTAACTTTAGGTTCAGAAGGAATCCCAAGTTCAAGTTCAAATCTAACTACAACAGATTCCAGAGAGGAGGTTCTTCATCCTCTAGTAACATGGGAGGATACAAAACTGGAACTGTTGACAGAAGCAAGATCAGGTGCTTTAAATGTAATGATGTTAGGAATAATTCATGAGTTGTGATGTTAAGAAAAGTTCATGTCGAATTTTCTAATTAGTTTTTATCATCTTGATAATTAATCTGTACTGAAATTGTAACACCCATCAAGTTAATATATTGTTATATTCAACTTGAAATTTGTTTCAATTTATTCCGCACAAATTTGTCTAACTCATATTTTATTCAAAGGACAAATTTCGATAAAATGGTATAGATTGTATTCAACCCCCCCCTTCTATAATCTTATCGGACCTAACAAGATGAATAGACACTAATTATGCTTAGACCCTATATCTCTATAAGATTTGAAAACATAACGGTTGAAGAACAAGTTGTCTATTAAGATCACATAGGCAGCATAATATCTCTATTTACGCTACAAATCATGATGTTAAATTAAACATCAACCTATCCTATGCTAGCATGGCAACTTCTAAATCTCAAGATCCACTCTCGTTTCGCAAGAGATTAACAAATTATATGTTAGCTACGCATCAAAATTCATAAAGCACAATCATACGAGGATATCAAATATACATCACACACAGATTTTTAAAGCATCAAGATACTAAAGCTCCATAAATAAATCCGTTAGAATCCCATGACAACGATTAGTTCGTAATTGAACCTCTCGTCATCATGGGATCAAGTGAAACCATGATAATGAAACAAGATATGAATTCTATGTTATAATATGCTAACTAATGATACAAATTGCAATGGTATGATGTGTTTAAATTGTGACAACCCCAAATCCGGGATCAGGAATCCAGGCCATCACGAACCAATTTCCATTTATTAATATTCTACTCTTGGCAGCTGGAATATAAATGCATAATAAAACTCACACAATAGACCCCACACTTAATAATATTAATACACACCAGTCATATGCTCAGAGAACAACATCCATAATAATAAAAGTTTAAAGTTAAAAGAGTTATTACAACCCAGAATCTTACTTCAGAACATTGTTGAATAATGCTTCTACAGGAAGCATTTCAACAACCAAAAGTTTATTTCTCAACTTACACACTTAATACACATAAGTCTACCAACACCCATCTGTCTATCAGCTACCTCAGGGATAGGCGCCAGCACTCTCTCAAAAGGTCGTCTTTCCCTTACCCTCTTGCAGGGTGTAGTGCGGAGTATCGACATTTGACCTAGCTGTTATATACATAAGTAGCAAGAGTGAGCTATAATAGCTCAGCAAGATAAATTTTTGTGTAAACTAGCATCATTGAAAGTATATATATATATATTAATAAACAGAAAACCCATCATAATCCTTAAGAAAATAATTAATTCTTACTTATTAAATACACCATCCATTTTTCTTTATAAGAAAAGAAATATAGAACAATATAATATCAGTTTCTCTTCTAATATGATATAACATTAGTTTCTCTTCTATAACAAGATAATAATCAATACATCATCTCAGTATAATATCTCAATATAATATAACATTTGGAATAAATCTCTCAATATAATCTTTCCATTTCCTTATATACAACAATTATATAAAAATAATATAAATTCAGTTTCACTTCAATCCATAAAAATAATTCCATAATTTCATACCATTTTTTTTTCAGAATGCAAATCTGAAACCATTATTAATTCTTTCTTTAAAGGTTTTGGGGATATCCACTGTCGCCTGATACGTTAGGACGATGATCAGTCGCCTAATCGTACATGCTCCTTGTTTACTACTAGTAGAAGGAATGTCAAACATCCCTGGAGGAAGGTTCTCCACTACATCCTCCTGGAGGAAGGTTCTCCACTACATCCTCCATCGGTAACACATGGGCCGGAATAAAATAATGAGGAAGGTTCTCCACTACATCCTCAAAAATGATGGTTGCTGGACTGTGCTAATCACAGCCACTTACGCAAGTATGTTGTAATCCCCCTTTTTGAAAAATCATTATTCCATTTATAAAACACCATTCCATATTTTTCATTTTTCCGTTTCCATTTCCATTCACATATATCATTTCCATTTCGATTTATCATCACCTTTAAAAATATATATGTCACAATACTTTGATTATGACTCAGACATCTCCTCTGTATTCAATGTAATCCCCCTGTTCGTAACTATACGAGCATGTACTTTTCCTTCATCCTTAAAAATATTCTCACACCTTCTCTCATACTCTTAATCTCCTTTATATAGAGTTCTCTGACCCTTAACAGATATTGATTTGGATGACACGAGAATAACTCACTTTCTTATATCACCATAGTTTACTTTCTCACAGATAGATTATTTTTATCTATATTATCAGTCCATTTACACCATTCATTGACTTAGTCGATCCCTAACAAAACATTTACTCTTAAGAGGTTAAATTAGAGCGTACCTGCAATTTCATCCGGATACCTTATCCCATATGTCTATTGTTCACTATACACTCTTTACATCTTGCTGATCCACCTTAGTTCCTTCATGATATACTATCTATTCCACCTCTGAAATTTGCCTTTATTATTCTCATCAAAATCTTTACCTCAAGTTTTACTCATTCACACCTTTTGGATTAATCCTTTGAATACTTAACATCTTTAATCTCTCTCTGCAACTTAGGGTATTAGTCACAATATTGGCCTTCCCCCACTAATAGTTATTGCACCTTGAAATCCTTCATTAATTATCCCCACTTCCTTTGTTTATCTTTATTCTGACTCTATCCTCAAAATACACCTTACTCTCAATAGTAAATCTCAATTATGCCTTAAAATTCCTCATATTCTTTTTTTCTTACTAATCATCAAATAAACCTATTTCTTCTCACAAATTTCTTTCCTCTCTTATATTGAAACGCTTCTAGCTCTAATTATCTCTTATCGAAATTTCCCTTGTAATCTCTAGTTCCCTTGTATAATCACATATACTCTAAACCTTGCTTCCATTATCCCATCCATTAATGAAATCTTCTATATTCGAAACAATTTATAGAATTTAAGAAACTTAGAACTGAAACAAACCAAGAAACAAGCAAGGGTCCCACAACAATGTATAAAATTAAGAGTTTTAAATAACTTTTATTTGAAACAAAAGGATATCTGAGAAATCAATAAAATGGAAGAACCCGTATGTCACATAAAGGAGGGCGTCCCCTCCTGACTTTCAATCACACAGACAGATCGTCCTCGTGTATACATATAGGATTGTTCCTCTTAGTTGTAGTAAAAATATAAAGGAAATTTTAAATCATGATGATATATACCACCTTCCGAAAATAATCTTAGAGAAATATTTTGACTAAGATAGATCGAATAAAATTTTGAAATACATTCCAAAGGTACCAGAAAGTTTTGAAAAGATACATGCCCTTTTTGAATAAGAGATGATAGATCACCCTGGAATTACTCACCAGTGGAGGAAAATTTGAAACTCAATAATATAATTTGGCAGGGCTTTAGGAACTTGAAAATAGGTACTGTTAATAGCCTCTACCCAATTGAAAATCCCAATAATGGAAGGTTTTTCTCAAATACTATTTATATCTTAGAATGCGTACTCTCCAAAATTTCTTAAATTTGGCACTCACCATGTAGCCTTAACCTATCGTCTGCTATTCCCAATTATCTTCATTTACCTAGTCGTGACTTACTCGATACTATCTGCCTTTATCAATAATAGAACACAACCTTCTAATCGATATACTTACGTAATGTTGATCGTCTTTGTAAGAACCCTAATTTTTGGTAGTATTTTCTTTTATTTAATATCTTCTGACAATGTCAATATGGAACCTTTCTGGTCATCCCTGTTGATTAATAGAATTGATTGTCTGAGAAACTGTGTTGTTGCATTCACTATGTAAGATAAAAGGAAGATTGTGAAGGCAAGAGTCTTATTGTTAGTAAGATTTATAAAACTTGGGATTTGAGAATGATTAGAGTGTTAAAAGATTTATTAAGGATTATGACAAGGAATTATGGACATTCGAGGAATTTACACAATTAAGTACTTAAGGAATTATAGGGGAAATCTCTACGCGACAAAATATTATTACGAGAGATTAATTAAGATACAATACGAATTAAAGATTAAATGACAAGAATTGGTGGAAGAATAATGATACAAGGAGTAGTATTGCATGCAAGTCCCATGCAACCAAGTGGTTAGAAATAAGCAAACTAGTTAACCAAATGGAAGAGGAATAGTAACTAGTTACATTGCTTTTCAAAAAGAGGAGACAAGAAGTACAAGGAGCCATACCATGCTAGTACCTTGCCTATACATACAACATATGTATCACCCAACCTCACTTTATCAATTATTTCAAACACAACACAAAAATCAAAAACACCAAAAGCTCTCCCCCCCCCCCTTGGAAGAGAAAGCTCTCGGCCTAGCATAAAAAGGTAGAAGAAAATTCTTCCACCCCCATTTTCCATCACTCATAAGTCAAGATATAATTCCTAGGCCCTCACCATCATCTAAGCAAGGTATGTTAAGAGTTTCAAGCCATTTCATCCATCCAATTTCAAGATATTAATTATTAAAGTTATTGTGAATAGTAACAATATTAAGTTTTCTTTTAGATCTTGGATTGTAAGGGTTGTAGGAGATCATTCAAGGTGTTCTTGAGTTTTGTAAGGCTTACCCAAGGCTCCTAGGTACTCAAGAAGGTATAAAAATCATAACCCCTCTTGGTCATGTAGTGTTTATGATGTTTGGTGGTAGATCCATGTATATATGTGTTAATCTTGGTTGTATAAGTAATGGATGACATGGATCTTGAGTTTTGATGTTGTGATTGTGGTTTTTATGATTGTGGATAGTATATGTATCTCCATGAGTGTTATAAAGCATGAACTAAGTGAATTAGGTGTTGGTTGTGTTGTGGAATTGAGAAAATTGGTTGATCTAAGTGAATACATGCTTGCTGAGTTTTCCAGGAACTTTGACCTGACTTGTAACATGGTTTTGAACCCTCAAATCTTGTCCCCTGAGATCCTACCATATATTGTTGGAAAGGTATTTGAATTTAGTTTCTGGAAATGTAAGGTTCATGACTAGGTGATGTATAGATTTTAAGTTATGGCCGGAGAAGTGAAATGTGTTTCTGGAATCCAAACTGCATTAAATGGTCCCTTTGTGAACCTTGTTTAAACCCCTAAAAATTTATGTGGGATCATGGAAAAATTAGAAAAGCTAGTAAATGCAGTGGTGAAGGCTACCCAAAAAGAATTGGATTAAAATATGAATGTTTCAATTTTATAAAAATGCTAGAGTAAATTTCACGCAAGGGAAAAAGTCATTAAGTGGAATATAATTCTAGGGGTAATGGTCATGACTCGGATATGGTAACTAAATTAAGTCGAATAATTGACGAGCGTAATCGAGTGGTGACATGAATCTATAGTGGGGCTAGAGTGTCATAAGACGAAGTCATTAAGTTAATTTCGTACCCCCCTAAAACCCCGTAATTAAAGAGATATTGTTAAGGTACTAACGAGCGGTTATTGCTTATGTATAGATCGTTCCACTCCGCACGCTCGACCACCCCAACCAAACCAAGGCAAGTTTACTTTTCAAAACTTATACATATACAAGGACTTTCACTGTTGTGTTTGTAGTTTTCAATCATATCAAATGTGATGTTTATCGAAGTATTGATGCAATGGAGATTGTATAAGTACATATATGTCGTACCCCTTGAACTTAGATTAAAATGTTTTCTTCGGACAACGACTCTAGCAATAGAGGTCGTAGCGGTCCGTATATACTATTGACCGGGGAGCGGTATATTATTATATCGTAATTAAATTGCGAAAACCCGAAGGGTCATTCGGGGAGTGTCGTATACTCAAGTAATTATTTTTATATCTTCGTAAGTACTCGAAACCCTATCTTGGATTAAAAGTTTATTTTATTATATAATTATTTTATTAATTATTAATATTAAATCTTAAAATATCATTTATTAATTATTGTTCATTATTTTAAAGACAAAGCCAATCCAAGATACCTTTAGCACTTTCAAACTCGAATTTTTTCGAATTCAAAACATTTTCGAAAACCCCCGGTCAGGTTTGTTTCTTGTATGATTTCAAGAATCATCGGTCGATTGATGTCGGACCTCAATTACTCTGTTTTCAATCAAAAATCAAGTTTTTAAAAGAAAAAGAAAATGGGACACTGGCAGGTGTGGGAACCGTTGACGAACGATTCCCGGGATGTGTAAGCGGCCGTGAGCCAGGCGATCCATCAATTATTATTCCGGTCCAGGTGTTGCCGAAGGATGATTACGGATGTAGTTTTCATCGAGGGTGATTACGGATGTAGTTTTCACCCGGGGATAGTTACGGATGTAGTTTCTATCCTTCTACCGGTAGAGAAGACCCGCGGATTATTGGACTCGGATGTGGCGACTGATCATCGTCAATCCCTGTCAGGTTTTATGTTTTCTTCAAGTCCCATTCCTCCATTTTAGAAAAATGCTTTGACACTGTTTCACAGGCCTATGTGCCAAGTTGCTGATAGTGTTCTATTTTGATGAGAAAGATGTTGACTCTATGCAGTATCTAGGACTGCAAGGTTATTTTGAAAACAAGGGCACGTATTGGTGCACCTTCGAAATTTATCAACAATGACAAGTGATTTTATAACTGATTCATACAAACGAGTTTAATGACTGCTCAACATATGAAATGTTATATTGCTTATCTTATACATATATTTCTTGCTGAGCTATAGTTGCTCACTCTTGCTTGTTTTCAAATTTTACAAACACAACAGCTAAGAGAAATGGCAAGACCCCGTCAGACTGTTCGAAAGCAGGTGACTAGACCCCAGGCTGCAGTTGAGATTCCACCGGTAGGCCCTATTAGCCGGATTGGTTGGCAACTTTTGTTAGTACGTTTTATTTATAAGTATGACCTGTGCAAGGCAGTGTACCGTAACAAACTTTCAAGCCGCCAACTTCGCTTCATATCGAAGTGTTGCTGGTAGCGTAAATGCTATTTAATTCGGTCTGTAATAACCCTGAAACTTTTACTTTTGCTTAATCAAGTGTATGACGTTTCTGAGACTCTAACCTGTGTGTGTGTGTGCGGTGTAAGTTTTATTGTGGGGTCGATGGCTGTTTTATATATATTATGTGCAAGAACAAGTATGTTATTAATGTAAAATGGACCGTGAGCGCCTAGATCTCTGACCCCGGATCTGGGGGCGTCACAGAAATGGTATCAGAGAGGAGGTTACAGTTCTCAGAAATGATAGTAATTTAGGAAAGCAACCATAATAATACGAATAATAATAACACTAATAATAACCCCATTAATACCTAGAGCTCTCATCGAGTTCACAGTCGGGTTATCGGACATAGCCCTGACTTCTAAGGCCCGTGAGGGAACTACTCCTTAAACCTTTCTTTATGGTTAGTGACCCACCTTATTTTCCTTGTGTAGATGGCGGAGATCCTTGAGATACCAGACCCTGAGCCCTATGAGAGAGAGCACGATGAGGCGCTGCTGAGAGATACCGAGGATCCCGAGGAGGACATGAGTGCTGACATTGAGCTTGGCCCCTGGATTACGCTGATAGGGGATACTGATGATGAGGATCCCGATGAGGAGTCCTTTGTTGAGCCTGAGCCTGTTACCCCCTCCCCTGTAGCCACTGATGAGGAGAGTGTGCGATCCGGTGAGGGCCGTGTTGTGTCACCCCCGCCCTCTCCGCAGTCATTGAGCCCCACTTCTTCGGATGATGACTTCGAGGAGGATACTTCTGGCGAGGAGGAGCTTGACCCTACTCCTGCTCCTGCCCCTGTTATGCCACCCCCACCACTGGACCTACCCCCGGTGTCGGGCGCTGAGCACGCCTATGTTGTGCAATTCATGACCCGGGACTTATTTTCTGCCGAGGCTAGACTTAATGAGGCGAGGCGAGCACTAGTGGAGGAGCGCGAGGCACGATTGAGGATTCAGGCTGAGATGAGGACTGCTGTTGCTAGGAGGACTAGAGCTCGACTCCACCAGATCGAGAGGAAGAGTCGCGCGAGGATTATTGGTTTGGGAGTCCGCGGGGACGGAGTGATCCGGAACAGGGATGCTAGGCGCGTTGTACGTCGTGCATTCTCCCGGGTGATGTCATTGCTCCGTCGCGGGGCAACACCATGATATGTTATGGATAGCTCAGTCCTCTTGGTTCAGATGACATTAGTGTGTCGATTTTGCGGGATAGTTGACTTATGCAGTGGCGTCCTTTCTGACCAGTGGATGAGTAGACTGACCTACAGATATGTAGATGTGACTTCGGATAGTATATACGGATGTAGCCCTATTTTTGTGTAGCCTTGACTATTCAGATGATGTACTTGTATTGTTCCGCTTTTGCTAGACCTTGATATTGGAGCTATGCGTTAGGCTTTAACATCCAAACTATGTGATGACTCTTGTACCATATTTATCTAGTTTCAGTTTCCTTGATATTGTCTCGACTGCCTTACTTTTCGATGCCATGCTTTACTGTTTTGATATACAACTGTGAACATACAACTTTTACAAACCACAAATACAACTACACTGTTTCAAATTTACAACTTGCGATTTCAACTCATTTCCTACAAATTTTCAAAATGTTCCCACACGCTTTAAAATAAATTTTCAATCTATTGTATTTAAAAGTTTAAAGATACTTCTACAAGTTACGAAGTTTTGAAATCTTGGAAATTCCTACAAATGTTTTCGAACCACGTAACGATTTTCCCTAAAAGTTTTACCACCATCATAAGGGCACCGCAAGTTCAAAATTTTAACCCTGTATGAGGAGGAACAATACGTTCCTGACTTCTCTAAATATTGTCAAATAATTTGAAAACCCTAACCCATTTCTTGTCTCATTATCAGAATCATGCCACCCAGAAGAATGAACACTCGAGCTCACCCGGCCAACTCTGAAGGCCAGGGTAGCCACCATGGGCAGGGAGGCCACCAAAACCGTGAGAGAGAGGATTTGAACCTGAGCGAGGATGAAGGTAGTGACTATGACTTGTTTGATAACTCTGAGTATGATGAAGAAGAAGCTGAAGATGACACCCGAGAGGTAGAAAATCCAAGGAGAGATCCTATGGAGCAATTCATGGACTTACTTAGGCAGAACTGGGACCGTCCCCCGGTTCAGCAACCACCCAACAATGCAAATGCAAATGCTTTTCGGAACTTCAAATCCCTGAAACCCCCAAAATTTAAAGGAACTGCAGACCCGGTTGAGGCAAGAGCCTAGCTGAAGGAAATGGAAAAATCTTTCGAGATACTAGGTGTCGCTGAAGAGTAGAAGACTGTTTTCGCCACTTACCTTCTGAAGGGTGAGGCGAACTATTGGTGGGAAGCTAAGAAGAATTTGGAAGGAAGAGGTGTGGTGACCTGGGAGAGGTTTAGCGAGCTGTTCTTGGAGAAGTACTTCCCTAGGTTCATGGAGACACAAATGGAGCTGAAGTTTTTGGAACTGAAGCAAGGTAACATGACGGTGGCCGAGTATGAGGCCAAATTTACTGAGTTGTCGAGGTTTGTGCCGGAATATGTGAACTCTGAGGCAAAGAGGGCCTGAAGGTTTCAATTAGGGCTAAAGCAATGGATTCAGAATCGTGTAGCGGTTCTTGAGCTGACAGACTATGCCACCCTGGTACAGAAAGCATCAATTGTTGAGGCTGGAAGTGAACAGATGCAGAAGGAGAGGGAAGGAAAGAAGAGGAAGTTTGATAGTAGGAAGGGAAATTCTGCGGGTGGGAGCTTTCCGAGCAAATTTAAGCGAGGAACGGTGTCCCAACCCAGCGGAAACTTTGGAACCAAGAGAGCTGAAAGTTGGAGTGTGGGCCAGAGCGGTCGGCCACAGGGATCGTCTTACTCCACCCCATCCCGAGCCCTACCCTCGGATTGCAATAAATGTGGAAGGAGACATGTGGGCGTGTGTAACCTACAAGATGTGAAGTGCTTCAAGTGTGGGCTGACAGGACATTATGCTAATGCCTGTCGAGGAACTAGTAACAACACCAGTGCTGGAGGTAATTGCTTCAAGTGTGGGAAACCAGGGCACCGAATGAGGGAATGTATGTCCTCTGGGCCAGCTGCATCAAGAGTGAGTGGAGCTGCTTCTAACAAGGCCCCTACTGCAAGAACTTTTAACATGACGGTGCAGGATGTCGTGAGGAACACGGATGTGATTGCAAGTACCCTACTACTCAACTCAGTTAAGGCAAATGTTTTATTTGATTCGGGAGCTACCAAGTCTTTCATATCTCTAGATTTTGTATGTCAGTTAGGCCTTAAGACTGAACCATTGAGAGACAGACTGCAAGTAGAGATAACCAATCATGAAATTATTCCTGTTAACCAAGTATGTCCAGGTTGCGACCTAGAAATAGAAGGGCGACACTTTCGGGTAGATTTAATACCTTTTAAACTAGGAGAGTTTGACGTAATAGTAGGTATGGATTGGTTAGCAACCCACGGAGCCCAGATTGATTGTGTAAAGAAGAAAGTAAGTTTGAAACTGCCAGGGGACGAGGAAGTAGTGTTTAGTGGAAAATGGCAAAACCAAAAGTTCCTGACTATGATTCAAGCTAAAAAGCTGTTACGTAAAGGATGCGAAACCTATTTAGCCTATGTGAAGGATACCAAGAAGGAGGCACCAAACCTACAGGAAATCCCTGTCATTAATGAGTTCGCGGACGTATTTCCGGATGATCTTCCAGGACTACCACCTGATAGAGACATCGAGTTCGCTATAGACTTAATTCCGGGTACGGCACCAATTTCGAAAGCCCCATATCGGCTAGCCCCAGTGGAGATGAAAGAGCTGGCCACTCAGTTATAAGAGCTGTTGGATAAAGGAATGATAAGACCTAGTGTGTCACCGTGGGGAGCCCCGGTGTTATTCTTGAAAAAGAAGGATGGTAGTATGAGATTATGTATAGACTACAGGGAGTTGAACAAGGTGACTAAAAAGAATAAATATCCTTTGCCCAGGATAGATGACCTGTTTGACCAACTAAAGGACGTAGTTTATTTTTCTAAGATTGATTTGAGGATCGGGTACCACCAGTTAAGGATTAAGCCAGAAGATATACCAAAGACGGCCTTTCACACCCGGTACGGACACTATGAGTTCCTAGTTATGTCATTTGGGTTAACGAATGCCCCTGCAGCTTTCATGGACTTAATGAATCGAGTCTTCAAGAAGTACTTGGACAAGTGTGTTATAGTCTTCATCGATGACATCTTGATTTATTCCAAGACGAAAGAGGAACATGCAGAGCACTTGAGGATTGTATTGGGAGCATTAAGAAAAGAAAAGTTGTACGCTAAGTTCTCGAAGTGTGAATTTTGGTTGAAGGAAGTTCAGTTTTTGGGGCATGTGATTAGCGAACAAGGCATTCTAGTGGACCCAGCCAAAATAGAGGCTGTATCAAATTGGGAGAGACCAACCACTCCGACAGAGGTGAGAAGTTTTATAGGATTGGATGGCTACTATAGAAGGTTTGTCCAAGACTTTGCCAAGATAGCAGCCCCTTTGACCCGACTAACTCGCAAGACCGAGAAGTTTGTGTGGACTGAGAAATGCGAAGAAAGCTTTCAAGAGTTGAAAAAGAGGTTGGTGACAGCACCAGTACTAGCCCTACCCGATGATAAGGGAGATTTTGTGATTTATAGTGACGCATCTCATAAAGGTTTAGGGTGTGTGCTTATGCAGCACGGAAAAGTGATTGCATATGCGTCCAGACAACTTAAGGAGTACGAGATGAGATACCCCACCCATGATTTGGAATTGGCGGCGATAGTTTTCGCTTTAAAGATCTGGAGGCATTATCTTTACGGAGAAAAGTGTGAAATCTACACGGATCACAAGAGCTTAAAGTACATATTCACCCAGAAAGAGTTAAACATGAGGCAGAGGAGATGGCTAGAGCTAATCAAGGATTATGATTGTGAGATCCATTACCACCCAGGGAAGGCCAACGTGGTGGCCGATGCACTTAGCCGAAAGGAGAAGCTTAAGATGATAACGTCAGTGGACGAATTGATCAAGGACCTCGATGATAAAAGTCCAACCACCGCTATTGGAAAAGATTAAGTTATGCCAGGAAAAGAAGATAGAAGAAGAAAAGAATTCGATGGAGAAAATTTTGACTGGCGAGGAAATTAAGTGTGAGAAGGACGGGAATGGAAATATGAAGTACGCATCTAGGATATGGATCCCGAACGTTCAGGAATTAAAAGACGAGATTTTGCAAGAAGCTCATAGTTCGAGGTACCCAATTCACCTGGAGGCACTAAGATGTATAGAGATCTGAGAGAATACTACTGGTGGCCAAATATGAAGAAGGACGTGGCAGAGTGGGTAAGTAAATGCTTGACATGTCAAAGAGTAAAGGCCGAACACCAGAGGCCCAGTGGGTTGTTGCAACCCTTAGAGATACCCGAGTGGAAGTGGGAACAGATTGCGATGGATTTCGTGGTCGGATTACCAAGGACCAAGACTAATCATGATGCCATTTGGGTAATTATCGATAGACTGACCAAGTCGGCACATTTTCTTCCAATCAACGAGAGATACACTGTCAACAAGCTGGCAGATATTTACTTAAAGGAGATCGTGGTAAGGCATGGGGTTCCCGTGAGCATTGTATCAGATAGAGACCCAAGATTCAACTCCAGGTTCTGGAGAAGTTTTCAGGATTGTGTGGGGACCAAGTTAAACATGAGTACTGCATACCATCCCCAAACAGACGGACAGAGTGAGAGAACCATCCAGACCATCGAGGACATGTTGAGGGTATGTGCCATTGATTTTAAGGGAAGTTGGGATGACCACTTGCCGTTGATCGAATTTTCCTACAACAACAGTTACCATGCGAGTATAGGCATGCCCCCATATGAAGCTTTGTACGGACGAAGATGTCGGTCTCCCTTGTGTTGGGAAGAGGTAGGAGAGCGGAAGATATTAGGGCCTGAACTGGTCCAACAGACAAGAGAAACTATCGAACTCATAAGAGGACGGCTGGTAGCGGCCCAAGACAGACAGAAGAAGTATGCGGACCAGACCCGCAAGGACAAAGAATATGAGGTAGGAGAGTTTGTGATGTTAAAAGTATCACCGTGGAAGGGATTGATGAGATTTGGTAAGAAAGGGAAACTAAGCCCGAGATTTATTGGACCTTTTGAGATCTTGAAATGAGTTGGAAAGTTAGCCTATGAATTGGCTTTACCTCCGAGCTTACAGCAAGTACATAATGTGTTCCATGTGTCCATGCTACGACCCTACCATACCGACTTCCGACATGTGATAGAACATGATCAAGTGGATCTACAACCAGACTTAACATATGTGGAGCAACCCGTAGAAATCATGGATAGAAAAGAACAGGTGCTGAGGAACAAGGTTGTCAAACTAGTGAGAGTCTTGTGGAGGAACCAGAATGTCGAAGAATCAACATGGGAACTAGAAAGCGCAATGCGTGAAAAGCACCCCCAACTGTTTTCAACCTGATTCCGGGACGGAATCCTTTTAAGGAGGGGAGGCTGTAAGAACCCTAATTTTTGGTAATATTTTCTTTTATTTAATATCTTCTGACAATGTCAATATGGAACCTTTCTGGTCATCCCTGTTGATTAATAGAATTGATTGTCTGAGAAACTGTGTTGTTGCATTCACTATGTAAGATAAAAGGAAGATTGTGAAGGCAAGAGTCTTATTGTTAGGAAGATTTATAAAACTTGGGATTTGAGAATGATTAGAGTGTTAAAAGATTTATTAAGGATTATGACAAGGAATTATGGACATTCGAGGAATTTACACAATTAAGTACTTAAGGAATTATAGGGGAAATCTCTACGCGATAAAATATTATTACGAGAGATTAATTAAGATACGATACGAAACGAATTAAAAATTAAATGACAAGCATTGGTGGAATAATAATGATACAAGGAGTAGTATTGCATGCAAGTCCCATGCAACCAAGTGGTTAGAAATAAGCAAACTAGTTAACCAAATGGAAGAGGAATAGTAACTAGTTACATTGCTTTTCAAAAAGAGGAGACAAGAAGTACAAGGAGCCATACCATGCTAGTACCTTGCCTATACATACAACATATGTATCACCCAACCTCACTTTATCAATTATTTCAAACACAACACAAAAATCAAAAACACCAAAAGCTCTCCCCCCCCCCTTGGAAGAGAAAGCTCTCGGCCTATCATAAAAAGGAAGAAGAAAATTCTTCCTCCCCCATTTTCCATCACTCATAAGTCAAGATATAATTCCTAGGCCCTCACCATCATCTAAGCAAGGTATGTTAAGAGTTTCAAGCCATTTCATCCATCCAATTTCAAGATATTAATTATTAAAGTTATTGTGAATAGTAATAATATTAAGTTTTCTTTTAGATCTTGGATTGTAAGGGTTGTAGGAGATCATTCAAGGTGTTCTTGAGTTTTGTAAGGCTTACCCAAGGCTCCTAGGTACTCAAGAAGGTATAAAAATCATAACCCCTCTTGGTCATGTAGGGTTTATGTTGTTTGGTGGTAGATCCATGTATATATGTGTTAATCTTGGTTGTATAAGTAATGGATGACATGGATCTTGAGTTTTGATGTTGTGATTGTGGTTTTTATGATTGTGGATAGTATATGTATCTCCATGAGTGTTATAAAGCATGAACTAAGTGAATTAGGTGTTGGTTGTGTTGTGGAATTGAGAAAATTGGTTGATCTAAGTGAATACATGCTTGCTGAGTTTTCCAGGAACTTTGACCTGCCTTGTAACATGGTTTTGAACCCTCAAATCTTGACTAGGTATTTGAATTTAGTTTCTGGAAATGTAAGGTTCATGACTAGGTATTTGAATTTAGTTTCTGGAAATGTAAGGTTCATGACTAGGTATTTGAATTTAGTTTCTGCCAAATCTAGCTTCAACATCAGGAAGAAAATGGTTAATAAACATTTGCATAAATCTATGATAATAAACCATTTTCCTGTTTTGATCTCTTAACCCAAGTTTAATACTCATCTGATTTAAGATAATGTGACCAATGCTAATTACTCTGTCATAAAGCAAACTGTAAGCAATATGTGAAGTAACAGAAGTAATTTGATCAAAAGTACTACATTTACCAGTAAAGCATTTAGCTAATTGATCAAAGAAGAAAGACCATTCTTTCCTAAGACAAGATCTTCTTAACTGGCTCATGCTATCTAAAGGTCCATTATAACCTAATGCAGATAACATAGTTCTAACATCATCATCAGATGGTACATTTTCATAATTCAAACTAACAGGTAAGTGAAGTATTGAATTAACAACAGATTCAGTAATGTCATAAGTATCTTGTCCTGAGTGTAGAACAATCTTACCTGATTGACTCTGAGTGGAATCAATTACCTCAACATTCTCCCAAGCTTGTGTAACAGCTACTTGATTAATCTGTGGAGATGCTGTCAATGCATAACTTAATGGTCCATACGCCAGAAAGTCCATGATTGGGTGAAAATCAGTTGACACTCCTTCCTTGTTGGTGATAGCTGCTACATGATTGTTCGTCATAAAATCAAAGTCACCAAACTTGAAGGCTACTGATTTAGGTAATCTTCTTTGAGCTGCCATTTTTGATCTGAAAAGAACTTGAAAAATCTTGAAATTGATTAGTGATTTTGAAAACTCGAGAGTGTTTTTGCTTTAGAGAATGTGAAATTAGAGAAAGCAATTACACGATTAGAGTTTCAAAACAAATATATTTCACAAATCTTTCAGACCACTATCCCACGTCGACACGTAGATTGACAGGTGTCAGTCCCTGAAAAGTGTGGTTACCCACGATTTTTGGAAAATAAGATCCAAAATTGATTTTCATGAAATAAATCAGGGTATTATCAAGATAAAAATCAATACTAATCAGCTTTCTTTTCCTGTTGTGACCTCTCATCAAAATAATCACAAAATTCAATGTGATTTAAAAATAATAATTCTCAAATCCTGATGGTCACACTTGAAATCCTGATCAATATCATCCTGATTCCAGAGACTTAAATGAAGTTTCCACGTGGCATTTTTTCTTTTATCTGAAAAAGAAATAAACAATTAATCTGAACAAAATCAATTGGTTAAATATATTCGACATTTCTTGAAAATACAAGAAATACAGTCACACGCGATAATTAGCATCTAACTTCATTGAAAGTTCCAAGTGACTGTTCAGCTTCTTTTTCCTTTCTACAAAAGAAACAGACGCCTTATGCCATTCTCCATAAACCTTTCAATTTCTTTTCTTCTCAACAATGATTCTCAAACCAAAACTCCATTCGAACCCATTCTTTAGGTTTTTCACAGTCGATGAACATCCTGTTCTTGATCATCTCTTTGAAGAGACGACTTTTCTCATCGAACTAGTCATGGATGGAGTAGTTTTAGATAATATCCAGAGGTTTCTCCTAGAACATCCATCTGTTGGATACAATCTTCCCCTAACCTCTTCAAAACTTGAGGATGAAGAATTTGGCCAAGAATCTGAGGTTGATCTTGATGGGGATGCTATTCATTTAAGTTAGCTACTCTCATTCAAGTCGCCCAGACAAGGAATCCAAGAGTAGACGAGGCTATTCAAATCCCCTGATGGATTTCTTGAGATGCTCCTTGTCCTGTATCTCAGAATCCATATCATTAGACAAGTACAGGATTATCAGTAGAAGTTAGACAAAAAGATGTTGTATTTCATTTCCATCTATGTAATGCTTTCAATTAATGAAAATACAATTTCTTATTATTTACTTGTCTTTTGATTTTATTGACTGAATTGAATGATAATATAAACTATCAGTATGAATGAATTAAAACTTGCTTGCATAGACTTAACACATCACAGAATTAGATTACTACACAAAGTAAATGTCAGGATCTGAAACAATTTTCACAATCCTGATACTGACACAATACTGATGACGTCAGCATCCTGATAACAATTCTAATCCTGATGATTAATAAAAAGTCTATCATACTGAAATTTATCAAGGAAAAGTGTTATAGCTAAAGCATTTAACAATCAAATATAGATCCTGACAAGAATATCAAGTCTATAAGCTAAAAACAACATACCTTGCTACTTTTGCAGATGTTAAAGATTTAAAAATTTAACATTCCTAACTCACTTACTAATCTACTGAATGTAGTCTCATCAAGTGGTTTAGTTAGAATATCTGCAAGCTGTTTGTCAATAGGAACAAAATGAAGTTCCACAGTACCATTCTCAATATGTTCTCTAATAAAATGATACCTGACATCAATGTGCTTAGTCCTTGAATGTTGAACTGGATTTTCTACAATTTTGATAGCACTAGTATTATCACAAAACATAGGAATATTACTAATTGTCATACCATAATCCATCAACTGATTTCTTATCCAAAGGAGTTATGCACAACAACTGCCTGCTGCTATGTACTCAGCTTCTGCAGTTGAGGTTGAAACAGATTGTTGCTTCTTGCTTGCCCAAGAAATCAATCTGTTTCCCAAGAATTGACATGTACCTGTAGTGCTTTTCCTGTCTATTTTACACCCTGCATAATCAGAGTCTGAATAGCCAATTAGGGAGAAGTCAGATTCTCTAGGATACCACAAACCATAATTTGGAGTTCCTTTGAGATATCTAAAAATTCTCTTCACAGCAATTAAATGAGATTCTTTAGGATCACTTTGGAATCTAGCACATAAACAGGTAGAAAACTTTATATCTGGTCTACTTGCAGTTAAATATAACAATGAGCCTATCATGCCTCTATAACTAGTATTATCCACGCTCTTTCCCTTAGGATCAGAGTCTAGTTTAGTGGCTGTTGCCATGGGTGTTTTTGCAACTGCACAGTCTTGAAAGTCAAACTTCCTTAAAAGATCTTTGATATACTTTGACTGATTAATGAAAATACCAGTCTCAATCTGTTTGACCTGCAAGCCTAAGAAATAATTTAATTCACCCATCATGCTCATCTGATATTTAGACTGCATAAGCTTGCTAAACTTAGCACACAACTTTTCATTAGTAGAGCCAAATATGATATCATCAACATAAACTTGAACTAAAAGCAATTCACCTTTTATCTTTCTAAAGAATAGAGTTTTGTCAATTGTACCTCTTGTGAAGCCATTTTTAAGAAGAAATTTAGACAAAGTCTCATACCATGCTCTTGGTGCCTGCTTTAGTCCATAGAGTGCCTTGTCAAGTTTGTAGACATGATTTGGAAACTTTGGATCAACAAATCCAGGTGGCTGTTCCACATATACTTCCTCATCAAGTTTGCCATTTAGAAAAGCACTCTTTACATCCATCTGGTATACCTTGAATTTTGAATGAGCTGCAAATGCAAGAAACATTCTGATTGCTTCCAATCTTGCTACAGGTGCAAAGGTCTCATCATAATCAATGCCTTCTTCCTGAGAATAACCCTTGGCCACCAGTCTTGCTTTGTTTCTTACAATCATACCAGATTCATCTAGCTTGTTTCTGAAAACCCATCTTGCACCAACAATAGATCTATCTTTAGGTCTTGGTACCAGTTTCCAGACTTTGTTTCTCTCAAACTCATTTAACTCCTCCTGCATTGCAATTACCCAATCAGGATCCTGTAAGGCTTCTTCAACCTTCTTAGGTTCGTTCTTTGAGAGAAAACAACTATACAAACATTCATTTTGAATTGATCTTCTAGTTCGAACACCACTATTTGGATCACCAATAATCAAATCTTCAATATGATCCTTTGTCCATTTTCTAACAGGTGGTAGATTGCCTCTGCTAGATTCTCCCCCTAAGTTAGTGGTATCTCTTGTAGAAGAATTCTCTCTGCCTTCAATAACTCCCCTTTGATCAATAGAATCAGTAGATTCCATATTGCTGCTAGTTACTGATCTTTCTTCAGTAGACTCTGAAAGATCTGTTCCTGATGGAGTAGACTCTGAATAGCTAGTCTGCTCCTGATGATCACTGTGTTCTCCTTGATTTATTTGCTCCCCCTCAACAGTAGCATTCCTTTGAGAAGAAATAGAAATTCCTTCTGGAGAACCTTCATCATCACTGGAGAGTATCTCAGAATTCTTTAGATTTTCAAATTCCAATTTGTCATGGCTTTCATCAGTTTACAGAATTCCAAATTTCTTGTCATCAAATGCAACATGAATTGATTCTATAACAATGTGAGTTCTGAGATTATAAACTTTGAAGGCCTTTGATGCTGAATATCCTAGAAAGATTGCTTCATTCGATTTGGCTTCAAATTTTCCAAGTTGTTTTGAATGAACTTTTAGTACATAGCATTTGCGTCCAAAGATGTGAAAGTATTTCACACTTGGTTTCTTTCCTTTGATCATCTCATAGGGAGTTTTTCCATGACTATTTACCAAGGTACAGTTTTGAGTGAAACATGCAGTGTTAATAGCTTCTGCCCAAAAATAGGTTGGAAGTTTTGCATCTGCAAGCATGGTTCTCGCTGCCTCTATGAGAGTCCTGTTCTTTCTTTCCACTACACCATTTTGCTGAGGTGTACCAGGTGTACAAAACTGTTGAGTGATTCCATTGTCTGCACAAAAATCCTCCATTGTAGAATTCTTGAATTCTGTACCATTATCACTCCTAAGTACTTTGACTTTGTACTCAGAGTTATTCTGAATATTCTTGACAAGTTCAATGATTTGCTGAGGAGCTTTATCCTTCTTGTGTAGAAAGAACACCCATGTAAACCTTGTGAAATCATCCACTATCACTAGAGCAAATCTCTTCTTGCTGATAGACATAATGTTTACTGGACCAAACAGATCAAGATGTAGCATGTGAAATGGTTCATTAATTGAATTTTCAGTCTTGCTCTTGAAATTGGTTCTTCTTTGCTTTCCAAGCTGACATACATCACAAAGTCCATCTTGCACATAATTTGCCTGAGGTAGGCCTCTCACCAGATTATGCTTAACAAGTTGATTAAGCTTCTTGAAGTTGAGATGTGAGAGTTTCTTGTGCCAATTCCAGCTTTCATTACTTGTTGCTTTACTGTAGAGACATCTAACAATTCCTTTAGATGTATCACTTAAGCTGGTTTCATATATGTTACCATGTCTTTGACCAGTTAGAACAATGTCTCCATTCTACATATTCAAGATTTTGCATCCTTCTCTGTCAAAGATTGATTTGTAACCTTTATCACCCAGTTGACTTATGCTTAAAAGAGTATGTTTCAAGCCTTCAACCAGTGCTACATTTTCTATGATGACATTCCCCAAAACAATTGAGCCATATCCCAGAGTTTCTCCTTTGTTTCCATCTCCAAAAGATATTACTGGGCCAGCTTTCCTCTCAAACTTTGTAAGCAGGGACTTCTTTTCAGTCATGTGTCCAGAGCATCCAATGTCCAAGATAATTGAATGCTTCTTTCCTGTGCCCTGCAAACAAAAAGTAACTAGTTAGAATTTTTTAGGACCCAACTTTGATTGGATCCTTTCTTACTAGATTTAGAAACAACAGGCTTTGAAGATTTTGCCTTTACTTTACCTATTGCAGAGTCAACCTTAGACTCTGAATTCACAAACTGTTTGTGACTAGGAGTTTTAGATTTCGGAGAATAATAGTCATAATACAGTTCATGATATTCTCTACACATGTAAATGGAATGAAGTAAACTACCACAATGATAACTGTAATAACCCTAACTTCAGTAATGCTACAGTGGTCACATGAATAGTAAATTTCGAGGATTTAGAGAAATGGTATATAGGTACTCTATAAAGGAAATGGAAAATGAATAAACAGAAACCATAGCAGTGTTGTACAATGGAAATAAGTGACTCGAAATGACGATAGATTCCAGAAATTCCTGAAACATGGATTTTGAGGATTTTGATTTCGAATAAGCTTCTATTGGACACTAAGGAGCATGGAAACATTATAAGAATTATATATTGAGGAATTAGTGAATTTAGACTTAACCTAGGGATTATTAAGTTAAGAGAATACCAAAGGAAATTGGATTCGTAAATGGTTTCAAAACCACTGAGATAATGAGGTACATTCGTAACGAACCACAATCAGACGAATATGGAGATTAAGCAACCAAGATTTATTATATAACAAGGATACATACCCCATTATAATTACCAAGATTATTAGCATTTTACCTAGGAAAATTAAGAAAAGGATTTATGGATGCATCCAATGACATCACTAATGACATCACACTCCACTAACACTTGTTTAAGGGGTAGATTAGTCTTTTAATCTCATAAAAACCTACAAGCTTCTACAACACACTAAAGATTAGATGATAAGATGAGATAGGATCAAAAGCAAGCAAAAGAAACACTCCCCCATTCCAAAAACATCCATTCGGGTTTTATAAAAAAAAAGAAAAAAAAAAAATTACAAACCCTAGCTCTCTTCAAGATTAATTCAAGGGAAAAATCATGGAGCTTCTTGGAGGTTAGGAAGGATCATCTACAAAATTTCAAGGCAAACCAACATCATTTGCATAGGTAATAAAATCATTGAACTTGATGATGAATAGTGTTTTCTAAGTGTTAACCTTGTTTTCTTGATTTCTTTGCATGATCTAGACTATACCAAGGTAGTATAAGAGCTTGGTGAGGTTATTCATGTTAGTATACTCTTTAAAGTTGATGATTAGCTTGAAACCCTAGCTTGAATCCTTTGGGTTTTGATGATTTTAGTTGGGTTCTAAGATAAGTAGTACTAAATCATGTAATCTTATTGTTATAGTTGTTTATATGTGTTTGAATGGTATGGAAATTGTGTTGTGGACTTGGAAATCCATGGTTGGTATGATGACCACATGGTATATGTGATGGTGTATAAGGTGGATGATTGATTTGGAGGGGTTTGATTTTGGAAAGTATGAAAATATAGCCGTTATAATGTCCGATTTTCGTTAGAACGACAAACTGCCCTGTTTTTGGACAACAATGCAGTACGGTAGGTTACTGTCCAGCACACTTAGTGACCATGAAATGATAGAGCTTAGCTCATAGATCGTTTTGATATAAGGTGCGTTAAAATCTGATGAACGGTTTAGGAGAAAAGTCAGTTTTAGTGAAAGACGTTCGATAACCGAGGAAACGTAATTGTATCAACTTTGAGGTTACAGTTACCATAGTTAGACAGTCTTACAAGCCACGAAATTTTGGGATAGTGTAGTAGGGTAGTCAGAGGACCCTTGACAGTTGACGTTACATTAAAATTCGAAATCCATATTTTCTGAGAATTTTTACAGTTAAGTGTGGTCGTTAGGGAAAATGGTGAAAACCCCTGAAACTTCAATTGAACTTATAAATGGTTAAGTCCTTGAACCTTTGGGGTAATAATAATACGTTAAACATACATTGAAGTGTAAAGGGTTTTGTTATACAAGAGGATAGTGAGTAAGAGATGTAGTGTTCTAATGACGGTCCTTTTGTGTTTATAGAAATTCCGGAGGAAGAACCAGCCCTACTGTCAGGATACAGAAATCGAGGCAAGATCCTTCTATCCCTACTTTAAAAATTATTTATCTTCGGAATAATAATGATATCATGGCATATATTTATGTATATGTGATGCTTTTGTTGCTATATTGCAAAGAGTATATTTTCTTGATTTTGGAAAGTTAAAGAGAGAAGGATATGTTTCCTGAAATATGAATATAGAGATGATTACGAATGGAGCGTATATGCTCTAAGGTAAAAGAGATATGAAAGAGAATGGTATCAGTTGTTATCTAGGATTATATGGTTTATAATGCTATATTATAAACATTCTTTTAGTGTATGATATATACATATATTTTATAGAAATAATGTGCGAGAATGGAAATGTGAAATGGTGTTGATAAATTGAATAATGATCTTATAACAAGGGGGATTAGCAACAAATTTGCATAAGAGGCTATGTCAGGGCTGTGTGCGACATAGTCTAGTATTCATGATTCGGCACGAAGATGCCAAGGGAGGATGTTATGCAGGTGGCCTTCCTCCAGGAGGATGTTATGCAGGTGGCCTTCCTCCAGGGATGATGTTATGCAGGTGGCCTTCATTCCTTCTACTAGTAGTAAACAGAGAGCGGATACGGTCAGGCGACTGATCATCGTCCTACGTATCTGGCGCCAGTATATATCCCCAAAACTTGAAAGAAAGAATTGAAAATGTTTTTCAGATTTCTATAACTGAAAACAGAAAAGTGATATGAAACGATGAAATTATTGATATAGATGAAGAGAAACTGATTTTATATTAATTTATAAAATTACTGTACAGGAGGGAAATGAGAAGATGATAGTGAGAGATTTACTCAAGTATTTATGTTATTTTAAAATATTACACTAAAAGGGTATATTGGTTGTTATAATATTTAAGAAGAGAAACTGATACTGTATTACCTTAGATTTTTTTCTTATAATAGTAAGTGGATGATGTATTATTAAATAAGAGTTTTATTCTTCCTTAAAGTTTATAAATTGGTTACTGCTTACATATGTATATACATGTATACTTGGTTACATTTTAAATTCTAGTTTTCAATATTATCTTGCTGAGCTATTATAGCTCACTCTTGCTACTTATCTATATACAGCTAGGTATGCCCATACTACGCAGAACACCCCGCAAGAGGGTAAGGGAAAGGCGACCTTCTGAGAGCTCGTTAGCATCAATCCCCGAGGTAGATGACCATCGCAAGGGGTTTAGTGGGCTTATGTATATTAAGTGTGTAAGTTTGAAAGATTGTAATAAATTTGGTTGTTGAAATGCTTCTTGTAGAAGCATCACTCAACAATGTACTGAAGTATGATTCTGGGTTGTAATAACTTTTTAATTCTAAACTCTTATTATGGTGAATGTTGTTCTCTGAGCATATGACTGGTGTGTGTGTGTGTATTACTGTGGGGTCAATTGCATAAGTATTAATTATAAAAAAAAAAAAAACCCAAGAGATATTGAATTTGAATGGAAGTTGGTTCGTGATGGCCCAAATTCATGACCCCGGATTTGGGGCTGTCACAGTTGGTATCAGAGCTAAGAGTCATAATGCTCAGGAACAAGAGTGATAATAATATTGTATCATTTATAATATTAAATTTTGAACTTCCATCAAGTTCAGGGGTGGTATATCGCAGGTAGTATTTATTTTAAGTATTGTTTATAATTTTATAGACCGTTACTAATAGAATTTTATGTTTTATTATAGGGAGCAGAGATGGGTGAGCCGAGTCGAGACCCCCAGTGGCTAGGACTACCCGAGCAGGAGATTAGAGACTTGTTGCTGGTAGGTGTAGAGGTTCCAGAGTATGCTATTGATGACCTCAGGGAGAGACGACGGGCGAGTGCTAGAGAGAGATATGAGCAGAGACTGAGGGAGGAGGCTGAGGAGCGCAGGCAGAGGGATGCTGTGGCCATAGTGCCATATTCTGGTAGACCATATGTAGGACCTGATGGGGCCGGACCTTCCCGAGTGCGGACGGATATTCCTGAGGAGGAGATGCCTTTACGTAAGAGGCCTAGGTTATCTGTTATACCTGAGGAGCCGATTGAGTGGAGGGACATTCACGTGACTCCTACTCCTGTCCCACCTGTCCCAGTGCCATCACCAGTTCCATCTCCTTTACCTAGCCCCGACCCTTTTGAGGATCCAGTTGAGCAGTTCACACCACCGGGACACTTTATCTTGTCAGAGGATGAGTTGGAGGATGACCCTTCCGAGGATGCGGACACAGAGTCAGTTCCTCCATCCCCACCATTTGCACCACCACCACCTCCACCAGTGGATGCACCCCCACTTGTAGATGTACCTCCCCCAGATGCTATGCCACCTCAGGAGGCACCTATGTTTCCAGCTGGCCAGTTGCCAGCTATTTTCTTGTCAGAGTACTTTGCCCTTCAGGGACAGCTGGATGAGTCCCGTCGGACTATAGATACGCTTATACAGAGGTTAGACAGGACGAGAGGAGGAGGAGGTGTGATACCAGATGGGTTGACTTTGAGCATAGTTAGTATCGAGCTGCGGGCACTCGGTGAGATTAGGACGATGTTGGGAGACAGAGGGGATCCAGTATGGAGGGCTCAGATAGTTGATACAGTCACCACTATGGTAGTGCAGATCAGAGAGGTTATCAGGGCAGCGTTACCATGATTAGGAGTAGTAGTCTGGGATACTAATCAGACTAGTCATCTTGTGGATGTCATTTTGGGGATTAGGTTAGTTGTTTACTGTCTTAATCCCAGTCTGATTAGAGGACGGCTAGTAGTGCTTTTGTTATAGCGAGTTAGTATGTACAGTTATGCTTTTGGGGTTTCGAACCTTGTACTTTATGATGTATGATATTAGTAGTAAAAGACGTTGTACCCAAGTTGTAAAATATTTATGTAAATTAATGAAGTTTATGTACTTTGCCTAATTTTATCGTATTTTGATATTAAATGTTGAGATTCAGAAATATTGATATATATGAGGTGATTGACTTAAATGAAAAGGTTATTGTGCTAAAGGTACTAAGCTTATCTGTCAAAGTTGTATTATGATTAAATATTACTTGTGTGAATTTAAAATACTGGGATGCATAAATAAGATTAACTAATGATATAGTTGTGCATATATGGAAATGATGTATATTGTACCCTAAATTTGGGTGATTAATGAAGAATATTATTATATACAGAATCATGCCGCCTAAGCGTAATAATAGAATGAATGCAAGGGAAAATGAGAGAGAGGAAGCAAGTCAGAATAGGCAGGGTGAAAACGCTCATAATGAACAAGATCATGAAGAAGAAGAAGATGAATCAACTGGCCAACAAGGAAATCAGGGTGGTAACCCTTTTAACCAATTTATGGAACTATTGAGGCAGAATTTAGCTAATCCACAGAATCCGCCACAACCACCTGTTCTTCCCAACCAGGCAGCTAACTCTTTTCGTGCCTTTAAGTCATTAAAACCCCCAAAATTTGAGGGAACCACTAACCCAGTAGCAGCCAGGGCATGGCTGAAAGAGATGGAAAATGCTTTTGAGATACTGAGGGTAGAGGAAGATCAGAAGACAGTTTTTGCAGCCTATCTCCTAAAGGGAGAGGCGAATTACTGGTGGGAAGCTAATAAGAATCTGGAAGGAGCGGGAGTGATAACTTGGGAGCGTTTCACTAGGGTGTTTCTAGACAAATATTCCCCTAGGTACTTGGAGAACCAGATGGAAATAAAATTTTTGGAGCTAAAGCAGGAAAACCTATCAGTGGCAGAGTATGAAACTAAGTTTACAGAACTGTCTAGGTTTGTTCCAGAATTCGTGCGTACTGAAGAGCAACGAGCGAAAAGGTTCCAACAAGGATTGAAACCATGGATACGTACTAGAGTGGCACCATTTGAGTTGACCGAGTATGCTGCGGTAGTTCATAAAGCATCTATTATCGAAGCTGAGAGTGAACAGACTCAAATAGGACGAGAGAGTAAGAAAAGAAAATTTGAAGGTCAGAAGGGAGGTTCAAGTGAGGGAAGCTATTTTAACAAATTTGGTAAAGGACAAAAACCCCAGTTTGGAGGAAAGTCAGGGAATAATAAGACTACCAGTGAGACTGTGAATCAGGGTGGTAGATCCACAGGAACTTTTCAATCTAGTCAATCTCGAACACCATTTCCAGACTGTAACACGTGTGGTAAGAAGCATTCAGGAGTGTGTAGAGCGTTAGAAATAAACTGCTTTAACTGTGGACAAAAAGGACACTATTTTAATCAGTGCCCATCGGCTAATACCAATCCTAAGAGGGACATCAAGTGTTACCAGTGTGGGAAACTAGGACACATTGCCAGAGATTGCCGTTCAGGGGGATCATCTATGCCAGAACAGAGTGTGACTGCTTCAAATAAACCTACTGCCAGGGTGTACAATATGACTTTAGGGGAGGCATTGAGAAGGCCGGATACAGACGCAGGTGAACATTTTTCTAGTATTTAAATTTTTAGTGTAAACGTTTGGTTAAGAATCAATGTGGTCAATGAATGGTATAGGTAGGTTGATAATCTAGATAAGGAAAATCAGTATCTGTTAGGGGTTAGAAATTCTATGAAAAGGAGAATAATAGTATTTTGGGGGTAAACCACAGACTTGTTTATATACGAACAGGAAATATATATTATAGGTAATATTTTCTTACAATTGTTTCAAAGAATCTTATTCTAGTCGGATTTCTGGAAGATTTTACAGAGCCAAGATATAATAAGAGCGAAATATGTATATTTTATGTCATGATAGAGATCAACATAGGGATAAACCATAAGTGAGATACACTACCAGTCAGGAGAGGCCAATGTGGTGGCCAATACCCATAATTAAAAGAGGAATGTTGATGAATGACAAGCAAGTTTATGTTGGTGTAATTCTGCGCAAACAAGATAGAGATATTATGAAGGAAAAAGGATGGAGAAAGTGATATAGAAGTTATAAGGTGTAGATAAAAAGGTATCTATGGACAATTCTGACGTGATTCCGGGACGGAATCCTTTTAAGGGGGGAAGGATGTAATAACCCTAACTTCAGTAATGCTACAGTGGTCACATGAATAGTAAATTTCGAGGATTTAGAGAAATGGTATATAGGTACTCTATAAAGGAAATGGAAAATGAATAAACAGAAACCATAGCAGTGTTGTACAATGGAAATAAGTGACTCGAAATGACGATAGATTCCAGAAATTCCTGAAACATGGATTTTGAGGATTTTGATTTCGAATAAGCTTCTATTGGACACTAAGGAGCATGGAAACATTATAAGAATTATATATTGAGGAATTAGTGAATTTAGACTTAACCTAGGGATTATTAAGTTAAGAGAATACCAAAGGAAATTGGATTCGTAAATGGTTTCAAAACCACTGAGATAATGAGGTACATTCGTAACGAACCACAATCAGACGAATATGGAGATTAAGCAACCAAGATTTATTATATAACAAGGATACATACCCCATTATAATTACCAAGATTATTAGCATTTTACCTAGGAAAATTAAGAAAAGGATTTATGGATGCATCCAATGACATCACTAATGACATCACACTCCACTAACACTTGTTTAAGGGGTAGATTAGTCTTTTAATCTCATAAAAACCTACAAGCTTCTACAACACACTAAAGATTAGATGATAAGATGAGATAGGATCAAAAGCAAGCAAAAGAAACACTCCCCCATTCCAAAAACATCCATTCGGGTTTTATAAAAAAAAAAGAAAAAAAAAAAATTACAAACCCTAGCTCTCTTCAAGATTAATTCAAGGGAAAAATCATGGAGCTTCTTGGAGGTTAGGAAGGATCATCTACAAAATTTCAAGGCAAACCAACATCATTTGCATAGGTAATAAAATCATTGAACTTGATGATGAATAGTGTTTTCTAAGTGTTAACCTTGTTTTCTTGATTTCTTTGCATGATCTAGACTATACCAAGGTAGTATAAGAGCTTGGTGAGGTTATTCATGTTAGTATACTCTTTAAAGTTGATGATTAGCTTGAAACCCTAGCTTGAATCCTTTGGGTTTTGATGATTTTAGTTGGGTTCTAAGATAAGTAGTACTAAATCATGTAATCTTATTGTTATAGTTGTTTATATGTGTTTGAATGGTATGGAAATTGTGTTGTGGACTTGGAAATCCATGGTTGGTATGATGACCACATGGTATATGTGATGGTGTATAAGGTGGATGATTGATTTGGAGGGGTTTGATTTTGGAAAGTATGAAAATATAGCCGTTATAATGTCCGATTTTCGTTAGAACGACAAACTGCCCTGTTTTTGGACAACAATGCAGTACGGTAGGTTACTGTCCAGCACACTTAGTGACCATGAAATGATAGAGCTTAGCTCATAGATCGTTTTGATATAAGGTGCGTTAAAATCTGATGAACGGTTTAGGAGAAAAGTCAGTTTTAGTGAAAGACGTTCGATAACCGAGGAAACGTAATTGTATCAACTTTGAGGTTACAGTTACCATAGTTAGACAGTCTTACAAGCCACGAAATTTTGGGATAGTGTAGTAGGGTAGTCAGAGGACCCTTGACAGTTGACGTTACATTAAAATTCGAAATCCATATTTTCTGAGAATTTTTACAGTTAAGTGTGGTCGTTAGGGAAAATGGTGAAAACCCCTGAAACTTCAATTGAACTTATAAATGGTTAAGTCCTTGAACCTTTGGGGTAATAATAATACGTTAAACATACATTGAAGTGTAAAGGGTTTTGTTATACAAGAGGATAGTGAGTAAGAGATGTAGTGTTCTAATGACGGTCCTTTTGTGTTTATAGAAATTCCGGAGGAAGAACCAGCCCTACTGTCAGGATACAGAAATCGAGGCAAGATCCTTCTATCCCTACTTTAAAAATTATTTATCTTCGGAATAATAATGATATCATGGCATATATTTATGTATATGTGATGCTTTTGTTGCTATATTGCAAAGAGTATATTTTCTTGATTTTGGAAAGTTAAAGAGAGAAGGATATGTTTCCTGAAATATGAATATAGAGATGATTACGAATGGAGCGTATATGCTCTAAGGTAAAAGAGATATGAAAGAGAATGGTATCAGTTGTTATCTAGGATTATATGGTTTATAATGCTATATTATAAACATTCTTTTAGTGTATGATATATACATATATTTTATAGAAATAATGTGCGAGAATGGAAATGTGAAATGGTGTTGATAAATTGAATAATGATCTTATAACAAGGGGGATTAGCAACAAATTTGCATAAGAGGCTATGTCAGGGCTGTGTGCGACATAGTCTAGTATTCATGATTCGGCACGAAGATGCCAAGGGAGGATGTTATGCAGGTGGCCTTCCTCCAGGAGGATGTTATGCAGGTGGCCTTCCTCCAGGGATGATGTTATGCAGGTGGCCTTCATTCCTTCTACTAGTAGTAAACAGAGAGCGGATACGGTCAGGCGACTGATCATCGTCCTACGTATCTGGCGCCAGTATATATCCCCAAAACTTGAAAGAAAGAATTGAAAATGTTTTTCAGATTTCTATAACTGAAAACAGAAAAGTGATATGAAACGATGAAATTATTGATATAGATGAAGAGAAACTGATTTTATATTAATTTATAAAATTACTGTACAGGAGGGAAATGAGAAGATGATAGTGAGAGATTTACTCAAGTATTTATGTTATTTTAAAATATTACACTAAAAGGGTATATTGGTTGTTATAATATTTAAGAAGAGAAACTGATACTGTATTACCTTAGATTTTTTTCTTATAATAGTAAGTGGATGATGTATTATTAAATAAGAGTTTTATTCTTCCTTAAAGTTTATAAATTGGTTACTGCTTACATATGTATATACATGTATACTTGGTTACATTTTAAATTCTAGTTTTCAATATTATCTTGCTGAGCTATTATAGCTCACTCTTGCTACTTATCTATATACAGCTAGGTATGCCCATACTACGCAGAACACCCCGCAAGAGGGTAAGGGAAAGGCGACCTTCTGAGAGCTCGTTAGCATCAATCCCCGAGGTAGATGACCATCGCAAGGGGTTTAGTGGGCTTATGTATATTAAGTGTGTAAGTTTGAAAGATTGTAATAAATTTGGTTGTTGAAATGCTTCTTGTAGAAGCATCACTCAACAATGTACTGAAGTATGATTCTGGGTTGTAATAACTTTTTAATTCTAAACTCTTATTATGGTGAATGTTGTTCTCTGAGCATATGACTGGTGTGTGTGTGTGTATTACTGTGGGGTCAATTGCATAAGTATTAATTATAAAAAAAAAAAAAACCCAAGAGATATTGAATTTGAATGGAAGTTGGTTCGTGATGGCCCAAATTCATGACCCCGGATTTGGGGCTGTCACAATAACAAGCTTTTTGTGGTTGGTATTGAATTTTCTGAGTCTTGGGGAATCTGGACTCAGTTTTCCAAGAAGGTTTTTGACTGCAGTCTAGGGCCAAATGATTCTGATTTCCACACTTATAGCATTTTTTCCTAGGTGCATCAGGTACATTCTTGTAATTATTCTCTTTGTTAATACCTTCTTTTCCATTCCTATTTCTCTTGATTTTGCTAGACTCTAAAAGACCATCTAATCTCTGTTTCAACTGAGACTTAGACAGAAACCCTATGTTTACATTCTTAGGTTTTTCTAACACTTTCTCATCTGAATTACTATTGTTAATCCTTTTGTGTACAACAGGGGTACCTTTTGAATCAACAAATTTAACATGAATAGGTTCAGAAACAATTTTCTTACCTTCAGATTTAGATGTGTTAGCTTCTATTTTACTATCATCATTGACAATAGCTACTTTTTCTTCTTGTCTAGCCTTATCAAAACCTAAACCATTAACCTTACCACGAATTCCATTTTCGATGATTTCTTGTGTCTTTTTACCAGAAATGTTAATGGTCTTAATCACATCTCTCTCTTCTTCTAGTTCTTTTCTGACATAGTCATAAGCCTCAAGAATAACACTGTAATCATGCTTAGCTTTATCAGAACTTAACTTGTATTCTTCCATTTGAATTAACTCAGATTCAAGAAAATTATTTCTATCAACTAATTTATCATTCTTAACCTTAAGTTCATCTCTTTCAAAAGTAAGAATTCTAAAATTAGTCATCAAATTTTTAAACTCAGCATGGATATATCTAATTTCATCAGAATTTAAGCTATTAAATGAATCAAGAGAGTAAAGTGATACCTTAACAGAGGATGAAGAAGTTTTCTTTGGAGATCCAGGTTTATCTGAAACATTTGCCATCAGTGCAATGTTGTCATAATCCAATTCATCTTCAGAATCACTGGAATCAGCCCAATCCTTCTGTGTGACCATAAGTGCATTACCCTTTCTTGAATTCCTAGGCTTCTTACACTCACTAGCAAAGTGTCCAAGTTCGCTGCAGTTAAAGCACTTGATCTTGGTCTTATCAAGTTTGACAATTGTACTTTTGCCTTTGTCACCCTTCTTATCCTCCTTCTTTTGAAAAGGTCCTTTGCTAAATCTTTTCCTGTTGAATCTTCCTTTCTTGAAAGCTTTAGCAAACATAGAAAAGAGTTCCTGCATCTCAGATTCAGAATCATTGTTGTCAGAGTCCATATCAGTAGTCTCTGACTCAGAACTTTCTTTGCTTTTCTTCTTCCTTGAGTTCTTTACAGCAGGCTCATCATGCTGTTCCTCTGGAAGCTTCTTTAATTCAGATTGAGCAGTAAGTGCAACAGTCTTCATCTTTCCTTCACTCCTGCTCTTCTTCTGCTGCTTGTCAAGTTCATAAGCTCTCAGTTTTCCATACACTGCCTCTAATGATATCTCATCCAGATCATTAGCTTCCTCAATCGCAAATATCTTCTCATTGTAGAAATCAGGCAAACCTTTCATGAACTTTGTATTCATATCCTCCAAGTCATAATATTTACCATGCATGGCCATCTCATTGATGAGTTTTGTAAATCTATCAAAGGTATCAGTAAGTGACTCACCAGACTTGGATTCAAAGTACTCATACTGTTGTATAAGTAGTGTCCTCATATTCTTCCTGACAGGCTTAGTTCCTTCACAGTGAACCTTAAGATTGTCCCATATATCCTTAGCAGTTTTACAAGAGAGAAAATAGTTAGTGAGAACAGAATCAAGACTGTTAAATAATATGTTTCTCACTTTAGCATCTTTAAGAACATTCTCCTTGTCCATATCTGACCACTCAGATTTTGGCTTCTCTGTTGTATGTTCTGAAACAACCTCACCATCAACAGTTGCTTGTCCGACAACCTTCTTTGGGATAAAAGGTCCATCTCTGATTCTGTCAAGATAATCAGGATCTGTTGCTTCCAGATGATGCAACATCTTTACTTCCCATAGAGTATATTCGTTTCTCTTGAGCATAGGAATCTTAGTATTCCCATCCTTGTAACCAGACATGATTGCAGATCTTTATGATTATTCGAAATCAACCTGCTCTGATACCAATTGTTAACTCGAATAACTTGTAGAAGGGGGGGGTTGAATACAAGTTATATAATCGTGTCTGATTTTTGCTTGGTTATATGAACAAGAATAAACGAATGAATCAAACTCTGTTTGTATTAATAAGATCAAATACAAACTCTACCAAAGGTGTATAATACCTTTAGCAGCTGTTGACAATACAAATCTCTCTGTTTGTTTCGAACTTTTGAATACAAACCTTATACAGAGCTACGTACATTCACACACGAACGAACTCGTTTTACAATGACATAGAGAGAGTATTTATAATGGTACCTATCAACTAATCACAGAAAGATAATCTATACATGACAATGTTCTGCCGTCTAGTTGATAGTTTCCATCAATAGAAAATTCTTTCCTTCATAAAATCTTCTTGCTTGTTCCTCAAACAAAGATCCTGTTTTATAGCACTTGCCAGTTTCTGTAGCATCCATAATGACATCATTAGTAACACGACTGATATCAGGATTCCATCTTGCATCAGAATTTGACCATCCCATCAGTACTTGATCAGTACTTGACTTGACGTATCAGGATTCAATCTCAGTTCCTGACATGTAGTACTCGATGCACTGTTCATTCCTGACTAAACTTTACAGATAACTTTCTAACACATATTTCCTATACAAAGTGCTAAATCCTTTATAAATCAGGATATACAAGAAGTATAAGTAAAATTCTATTCTTAACATCACAACTCATGAATTATTCCTAACATCTTGCCTCGATCTCTATATCCCAGAGGTATGGCTCGTGGTTCGCCCTGAGTTTCTATAAACACGAAAAGGATCATCGTTAGAATATATTTCACTTAACCTCCTAACCTTTATATAATAATACCCTTGACACATAATATATGTTTAACATAGCCTTTATGTACCAAAAGTTCCAAGAACTTAATCATTTTTAGACTCAATCAAAGTTTTAGCGATTTACACCATTTTCTTAACAACCACTCTCGACTGTGAAAATTCTCATAAAATATAAATTTCGAATTTTGACCCAAAGTCAACTGGTAATAGCTCTCTGACCACCCTACTACAATATCCCAAAATTTTATAATATTTAAAAATGTTTAAGTATGGTAATTATAGCCTCAAAGTTGACACAATTACGTTTTCTCGGTTTTCGAACGATTTTCACTAAAATTCACTTTTCTCCTAAACCGTTCATCAGATTTTGACATAATTTATATCAAAACGATCTATGAACCAAGATCTACCCTATCATGACTCTTGCCTATGCCCTACTGATCTTGACAGATTCGGGATGCTCTGTTTTTAACAAGTAATTTATGTTTAAACGAGAATCGGGCATTATAACGGCTATACTTTCATACTTTCCAAATTTTGCACACCTCCAAACTCATCATCCAACACATATATCCATCCATACACCATGTGGTCATCATACCAGCCATGTATTTCAACACAACTCCCTTCCATACTCAATCAAATCACTTATAAACACATATATCATCATGATTTCATACTTTATACAACTTTAACTACTTAACCAACCATAATCCATCATCAACTCAAAGTAATACTAAGGGTTCTTGAGCTTTATACCTTCTTTGTAGAGTGAAAACACTTTATAAGCCTTGGATAGTCCTTAAACAACCTTAAAGTAGCTTGGATCAACTAAAGAAACCATAAAACCAAAAGTTAGTTCTTGAAGGTTACTATTCATCCATCACTTTGTAAACATCATAGAAAATCGAAAATAAGAGTTTGGCTCTCAACTTTTTACCACATCTTGGTCTATTCATAAGCTTTGATTTGAGCTATAGATCACCAAAAACAAAGCTTCCTAGCTATGGTTTTGAGATCCATCTTTCCGCTGGACAGAAATTGGACAGATTGGGTGCTCCAACTTTGAGCATGGATTTGACTAGGCTATACTACTTTGTTGGCCATGAAATTTTGAACGAACCTTACACGTGGAGTGGAGAAGATATTGTTTAAATTTGGTGATTTGATCATGGATAGAAATGGAGATATGAATTTTTCTTTCATTGTTGGTCCTGCTGGGCAGTTTGGAGAGATTGTGTTTATCTTGCTTCTTTGCCTTTAAAAACGTTTTTCACCTTGTATCTATCCTATATATCAGTTGTGCAGTCTTATAATAAGAGTCTTTGAAGTCCACCAATGAGAAAGAGCCAATTGTTGGTCATCTAAATACCTTACCATGCAAAATGCTACTTAGTACTCAAGTTTGACAAGTTTACTCCTCTTCCACTTTGGTTTTAATGTTTGCACCAATGGGATTCCTTCCCTTACACTCTAATATCACTTAATATCATCTCCATACTTGGGTTGGTCCGAATTTGGGCTTCTCCCCATGTCCTTGGGCTTTTGTTTGGGTTTTGTGCAAAGATTCATCGAACAATTTCTGCGATCGTACCAGTGGTTTTTCCTTTGTAAATTCCTTGGATATATAATATCCTCTCCCACATCATATATTAGTGTGTTAGGGTGATTCTAATCCTCAAGTAGGTATTAGATCCAATATCCTTGGTATATTCTTTTTATCTCAGAATTTGCTCTCCCGATTTCTCAAGCGTTCTCAAACTAGTTTGCATTCTCTTTGCTCTAAGATTATATTCTCAATCCTCTTTCCTTCTCATAATATATCCTTCCTTGGACTTCTAATATTTAATATCCTTAACCCATGATTCGTTTGCTTAATCTCGTTATAAAGTCTCAGCGGTTTTCGTTCTAAATTCTCAAATCAAATATAATAAAATTCCAAAATATTAAATCCTCAATTCCTCAAATTTAATATCTCATTTCCAAGTGGTTCTAAACTGTTTAACAATCTAAATTCCCTTGGCATTTCCTTGTCTTGATCATTCCTTGGTTTAACCTAATTTCACTATTTCCTCAAGATATAAACCCTTTAACATTTCTATACTCCTTAATATCACATTCAATAGAGTCTCAATCGAAATCGAAAATCCTTAAAGTCCATATTCAGGAATTTCTGAAATCCATTATCATTTCGAGTCACTCATTTTCATAGTACGACGCTAATATGGTTTCTGATTATTCATTTTCTGTTTCACTTATAGGGTACCTACATACCATTTCCCTAAATCCTCAAAATTACTATTCATTTAGGCACTGTAGCATTTTAAAAGTTAGGGTTATTACATAAATAGGCTCTAGAAGTCTTGCCCAGCAAGAAAAAGACCTAAAATACAATTAGAATTCGATTAGGGGCAAAACCGGAATTTTTAGCAATTTCTGGCTGGCCTGGGCGCTCTCAGTGCCCTACACTTCTGTTCAGGGCGCTGTCAGCCTAGGTATGGACGCTGTCAGCCCCCTCACATTCTGTCCAGGTTGCATTTCTTCTTATTTTCTTCGTTTTAGCTCCAAATCTTCCCATTTCTTGTGCCTTTGCTTCCGTCTTCAATTCTCTAGTCTCCAAATCATTATGGTAGCTCCAAGCAAGTCTCCTTTCTTCATTGCCATGCTCAAATTAATCAAAAACGACGGAAACATAACCCCTAATCGGCATTCTTGCAAACCTGCACATCTAAACAAAACATATCAAAACTACAACAAACTTGAGGCCAAGTGAATCAATTTAAGCCGATATTGTAACACCCCCAGATCCGGGGTCCGGGATCGGGTCGTTACGGTCTTATTATCCATGATTAATACTTTACTTGAGTCCACAATAAGTAAATCACCTGCTGTGACCCCACAATAATAACCACTCACACACACACACAGTTATAGTCCCAGAGATGAAATTGAAATAAGTCTTGCATTACTGGTTACGAATAAAAGTTATTACAAGCCAAAAGGATAACATCATAAGTTTAAAAGTTTTGCCGTTGATTAATCATTATTGATACATATAATTAGACTGGTAATCAAAGGCTGCTGATCTATGCTACCTCAGCAATGGCAGCGATGATATCAACGGGTAGCCCTGTGGGGCGGGTAACCTGCTTGCGCCGAGTGCGCCTGACGCGGGCCATGTGACCTAGCTGTTGTTGTGACATAATAAATAAGCAAGGGTGAGCAACAGCCCACCAACAATATATAACTGTGCAGTAATATATAAGACAGTTCAAAGATATGTTTCGAAATCATATGCCATGCATTAGAGAAAATATTGCCAGTTTAATATAAAGGATGAAGTTACAAGGTAACTCAATAGATGTATATTTTGTGGAAGCATATGCTATGCCAAAATAAGCAAGATAGCATCATTTTCATAAAAATAGGAACTTGCAGAATGATATTGCAATTCCAGTTTGAAATACTTTTCAACTCTGCCAACTATGATGATGTTGCAGAAAATTTCCAACATTGAGTGATGAACTAATACGGGAGCATTGCCGCGCCAGATGCCCTGACGTTTACGGGGATCAGTCGTATGTCATGCATCTCATCAGTCGTTCTCTACATGTAGAAGGTAGCTCCGACGGATTTACTTGTCTACCGCCCTCTGGAACTCCTAAGCCAACGGTTGGGCTATTGCTGGACCGGCGCCACTCGGCCACTTACGCGTCTCCTAGTTCATTTAACATCCATCATTTTGAAATGTATTGTTCGTTCCCCTCTTCCCCAGGTATGATACCTGTTGATAAGACTCCACAAGGTAGTCGTATCTAATGTGGAAAGGAAAATTTACCAATATTTCCCAAGCTGCTGCTTGTTAATGGATAATGACTTGTTCCAACATTCTTACCCCTCGAATAATGAGTGGGTACACGTAATACCATGAATAATAGCAACCAAGTTGCGAGTGAACGAATAATTTATGACCGGGCAGTCACAAGATAAATAACATTCTTCAAGTCAGGTTCCCTTATATTCAAATCGAAGGAAGAATGGAATTACTGAGAACCTTCCTTGATAATATAATAATAATAATAGGACTCTAAAATAATTTATATAATATTCGAGGGTTGATGATACTATGTGAATGAAACCAAGTATCTTAGAAACGAGTTAGAAGAGTTAAATAAATATTCCAAGAATATTTCTTGAGTCACGGGTATTGGAAAGGTGTTGCTCGGAATAATCTTTGAATAAATGTTCAGAATAATATTCATTGGACGAATAATGAATATTCCCATTAGTTATAATAGTATTTTATTGATGAAATAATCGTCAAATGGATATTTGAAATAATATTCATTGAATAAATAATGAATATTCAACTTAAGAAGGATACTTATTGATGAAGTAATTATCGATTGAATATTTGAGACCATATTCATTGAATAAATAATGAATATTCGACTTAATAATAATTATCGAAGAAATGAATATCGAATGAATATTTAAAATTATGTTCACTAATAGAATTGACTTTAACTGAATGTCGAAGATAATATTTATCGAATAACTGAAGTTCGAATCAATGCTCAACTAATATTTATAAAATAAATAGAGGTTGAATGAATATTCGAATTAATATTCATTTAAATAAATAAGGCTCGAAGGAATATTAAGATAATATTCATTAAATAAATAAACTCGAGTGAATATTCAAAATAATATTTATCGAGTAAATAAGAATGAATATTCTCTAATTAAATAACTTAACTGAGAGTTCGAAATAATATTCGAATATTTAATCGACTTTAGATGAATATTAAATATATAATATTACTCGAATAAATAAACATCTGATGGATAATCCGAATAATATTTATCAAATAATCTCAAGGGAATATTCCAATAATATTCGCCAGATAATAAATGGAAAATATTTACTTAGTTATTTTCCTCTAAAAATAATATCAATATATCAAGGAATAATGACTCCCGGTCTATAGTCAAAGAATGAGATTCAGATGCCCTTCGCTTAAGGGTCTTAGAAATTTCCGGCTTATAATTGATACAATAACTATCTAGCTTATAAGCCAACAATAATTCAGGGAACAAGTATATCAATATGACTTTTAAAAGTAGGCCTGCATGCTATGGCATATGTACTGTAACAGAAACATATATATATATATTCACAACAACAGCCTTAAAGGAGGATTTGAAACTTGCCTGGAAATCGAGTACGAGTAGGGGTAGTAGTAGCGTGTCCCGGGTCAGCCTGATGATCTATAATTAGCCAAGGCATTCGGGATTAATCACTTAACACCTTTCAAAAGGTTACGTATAAACTTAACTTAAATCGAAACACGTTTTCAAGTCGTTTCGTTATACCCCTCTAATTCACTCTTATTATTGCTTTTATTACCCGATACTTGTTTGTTACTAAAGCATGACATTACACTTACATATGGTAAGTATTTAAATCGTATAAGTTTTAAAGTCGAAATATTAGACCTCGATATTTATAGATCGTTTTCTAAATGGTTTACCGAAGTTATAACCAAGTATACCTTTTAGGGGTACTTTCGCACTTAACCTAGATTCGAACATTTTTTATAAAATCGGAAAACGATCCATTTGACATGCGGTCTTCTCCCACACCTTCCTTTTTATCTCTATTATTTAATTATCAAGATTCGCCACTGATTTCGCAATATTAAAGGGATCCAATTTCGGTTACGAACTTTTGATTACGGTTCCGAACCACTTTTACGAATTTAATCATAACTCCTAAACCGTAAGTCTGTTTCATGCGATCTTTATATCAAAACGAAGCTCATAACATAATCTAGCTAATCATGGCATAAGTCGAAGCTAATCAGTGAGTTATACCTTCTGTCAAATTCGTGTTCTTAATGTTAACGAAATTTCGGCATTACGACGGCTATAAACCGAATATTTCTAAATTCCAAACCTTCCAATCATCAAGGTATCCATCCCAAACAACATATACATGATATATCACCATGAACTGAGGCCAAGAAATTCCTTTCCATTCATCTAAACTATTTTTAACATTTATCAAAACTACATCATAATCATGCTTATAATCATGCTAATATCACATCTTATACTAAAACCCATCAAGAGCATGCAAAATCTCAAAGTAAAGCCTAGGGTTTCAAGTTGTTATACCTTCCTTGGAGTATGATCTAGCCTCACTATGCTTGGTATGGTCCTTAGAAGTGCTTAAGCTTGCTAAATCCATCATGAAAAACAAGAAAAAACAAGATTAGTTCATAGAATCACTATTCACCCTCCTCTTTGATGAATTCTTTGAAAATGGAAACAAAGGTGTTTGGCTTTGAAATTTTTAGGAGATCACTTTTATGAATTATGGAACTCACCATAAAAATTACAAGGTCAAGTGATGGTTGGAAGCTTGATTTTTGTTTTGGAATTAAAGGAATTGCCGAATGGAGTGTAAATGGGGGGGGGGGGGAGAGTTTCTTTGGCTTGGTTGATCTTTCAATAATGCATAAAGTGAAGTGTTTATGATAATATCTCATCTTAAGGCTACTTTATTAAAGTTGTGAAGTGTTGGATGAGGAAACACCATGACAAGTGTTGAGTTTATGGTGGTTTAGAGCTTACTAGTTAGTTACTTGCTAAGTGCTTGGTTGCATGCTCTAAGGTTCTAGTTCCTTGATTCTAGTTTGGTTAGTAGATATTTTATACATAGCACATGCATGCATCTTAGTCTCTGCTTGCTCTTTTGTCCGGTTATTGCTCGATTCGATTGATCGTTCGTAGGAATAACTCATTCGTTTCTAGTTAGGGTTTTACCGAAAACCTTCTTAATATTTATAATACTATTCCTCATCTTTCTTAATACTTCTCGAATTTAAATTCCTTAATTCCCTTTTATAAATCCTTAAGTATTGCAGTGTCCAGGGAAATCTCGGAGAAAATAAAAGTGCTCTTTTTTTGAATCCGACAGCTTTTACATACACTTATTTTCCTCCTGGATCACTAATACGAACTCAGAAATCCGTTCCGAATACCGGGTATAACATTATTATAATAATATTCCAAATTCCACCAAAATCACTATTCATCACTTATTTTTATTTAATTCCTATAATTAGGAAAATGAACCTGGTTCACTCTCGAGTGCTTTTTAACCTTTTTACGGAACCGCTGGACTTATAATAGATATTGATTTGGATGACACAAGAATAATCTTACTTGAAGTAATATACTTATATTCTTGGGAGATAGATCATTCTTATCTATGCCGTCAACCAAAAGTATTCTGCATGACATATAAATAATTGAATTCAAATCCATTCCATTCATTTAATAGACCTTCGTTACATCGCAGTCATAACCACTATTCATTCCCATCTAATTACATAATAAAAGTTTTAATTCTACCAAAAATCTGGGTTCTTACAGTCTCCCCTCCTTAAAAGGATTCCGTCCCGGAATCAACTTGAAAACAAATGGGGGTACTTTTCCATCATTGCACTTTCTAGCTCCCAGGTTGATTCTTCTATGTTGTGGTTCTGCCATAAAACTCTGACAAGCTTGATGACCTTGTTTCGGAGCACTTGATCTTTTCTGTCTATGATTTCCACAGGTTGCTCTACGTAGGTCAAATCTGGTTGCATGTCCACGTGCTCATATTCCACTATGTGCTTGGCATCTGGGTTATATTTCCTTAGCATTGAGACATGGAACACATTGTGCACTTGCTGCAGGTTTGGGGGTAATGCCAGTTCATAAGCTAGCTCCCCAATACGTCTTAAGATCTCAAATGGCCCAATATATCTAGGGCTCAGCTTCCCTTTCTTTCCAAACCTCATTAATTCCTTCCAAGGAGACACCTTCAAGAACACTAGGTCTCCCACCTCATATTCTTTTCCTTTCCGAGCTAAGTCGGCATATTTCTTTTGTCGGTCTTGGGCTGCTACCAGCCGTCCTCTAATTAGATCCACTGCATCTTTAGTCCGTTGGACCATCTCAGGCCCGAGCATCTTTCGCTCTCCAACTTCATCCCAATATAAGGGAGATCGGCATTTCCTTCCATAAAGGGCCTCGTAGGGCGGCATCCCTATGCTTGAATGAAAGCTATTATTGTAGGAGAACTCAATCAATGGCAAGTGATCATCCCAATTTCCTTTAAAGTCTATAGCACAGACTCTCAACATATCTTCTAGTGTCTGGATGGTCCTTTCACTTTGCCCGTCTGTCTGGGGATGGTAAGCTGTACTCATGTTTAGCCTGGTTCCCACACATTCCTGAAAGCTCCTCCAAAACCTGGAGTTAAATCTGGGATCTCTGTCAGATACTATGGCGACTGGGACTCCATGTCGCGCCACTATTTCTTTGAGGTAGAGGTCTACAAGCCTATCAACCGTGTACCTTTCGTTGATTGGTAGGAAGTGAGCTGACTTTGTTAGTCGGTCTATAATCACCCATATGGCATCATGATTCGCTTTGGTCCTTGGCAAACCTACTACGAAGTCCATAGCTATATGTTCCCATTTCCATTCGGGAATCTCTAAGGGGTGCAGAAGTCCACTGGGCCTCTGGTGCTCTGCTTTCACTTTCTGGCAAGTCAAGCATTTGCTTACCCATTCTACCACGTCCTTTTTCATGTTGGGCCACCAGTAGTACTCTTTCAAATCTCTATACATCTTGGTGCTACCGGGGTGCACTGAGTATCCTGAGTTGTGTGCCTCATATAGAATTTCTTCCTTGAGTTCCTGATCATTTGGGACCCATATCCTCCACATATATCTCATGATTCCTCCTTTATCTTTTTCACACTTGATTTCTTCCCCAGTCATTAATTCCTCTGTCGAGTTCTTTTCTTCTTCCATCATTTGTTCTTGGCATAACCTAATCTTTTCCAACAGTAGAGGCTGGATCCGAATTTCCATCAACTTTTCTTGACCTTCTTCAGGTATCTTAATCTCAATTTCCAGCCTCTCAAAGTCTTTTATCAATTCTTTCTCTGTAGTTATCATTTTGAGCTTCTCTTTCCTACTAAGGGCGTCAGCCACCACATTGGCTTTGCCCGGGTGATAACGAATCTCACAGTCGTAATCCTTGATTAGCTCTAGCCATCTTCTCTGGCGCATGTTAAGCTCTTTCTGCGTAAAAATGTACTTGAGGCTCTTATGGTTAGTGTAAATCTCACACTTCTCTCCATACAAGTAGTGCCTCCAAATTTTTAAGGCAAAAACAATTGCTGCTAATTCTAGATCATGGGTGGGGTATCGGATCTCGTAATCCTTCAATTGTCTTGACGCATATGCTATTACCTTGCCGTGCTGCATAAGCACGCATCCCAATCCTTTATGCGAAGCATCACTGTAAATCACGAAATCTCCTTTTCCATCAGGCAACGCCAATACTGGGGCCGTTACCAACCTCTTCTTCAGCTCTTGAAAACTCTTCTCGCATTTTTCAGTCCATTCAAATTTCTCAGCTTTCCGGGTAAGTCGAGTTAACGGGGCTGCAATCTTTGCAAAATCTTGAACAAATCGTCTATAATATCCTGCTAACCCTATGAAACTCCTTACCTCTGTTGGAGTGGTTGGTCGCTCCCAATTTGCAACTGCCTCTATCTTGGAGGGGTCAACTAGCACTCCTTCTTTGTTGATTACGTGCCCTAAAAATTGTACTTCATTTTTCCAGAACTCACACTTTGAGAATTTGGCATATAATTGCTCTTTCCGGAGCGTCTCTAAGGTTATCCTCAAATGCTCAGCGTGTTCTTCCTCTGTCTTTGAGTAGATCAAAATATCATCAATAAAGACTATAACAAACTGGTCCAAATATTCCTTGAACACTCTATTCATTAAATCCATGAAAGCTGCTGGGGCGTTGGTCAATCCGAATGACATCACCAAGAACTCATAATGTCCATACCTAGTACGGAATGCAGTCTTTGGAATATCTTCAGGTTTAATCTTTAGCTGGTGATATCCTGTTCTTAAGTCAATCTTGGAGAAATACACAGCTCCTCTTAGCTGGTCAAACAAATCATCAATTCTGGGCAACGGGTACTTATTCTTTATTGTTAGCTTGTTCAACTCTCGGTAGTCGATGCATAACCTCATACTCCCGTTCTTTTTCTTGACGAACAATACTGGTGCGCCCCAAGGCGACACACTGGGTCTTATCATACCCTTATCCAACAATTCCTGTAATTGTTTTGCTAGCTCTTTCATTTCCACTGGTGCTAATCGGTATGGGGCCTTTGAAACTGGCGCCGTCCCCGGGGCTAACTCGATAGCAAACTCAATCACTCTATCTGGTGGTAATCCAGGAAGATCTTCAGGAAACACATCTTCAAATTCGTTAACCACCGGAATGTCTTGTATCTTGGGCGCCTCTTTCTGGGTGTCGATAACGTAAGCTAAATAAGCTTCGTTTCCTTTTCGTAGCAGTCTCTTGGTCTGTGCCATGGTTAGAATGGTCTGGGTCTATCGTAACCCTTTAAACACTATTTCCTTATTTCCTGGGGTTTTCAATTTAACCTTTTTCCCTTTGCAATCTATTTGCGCATTATTACGAGACAACCAGTCCATTCCCAAAATAACATCGAATTCCCCTAGCTTAAAAGGGATCAAATCAACACAGAAGGATCGTCCTCCTATTTCTATGTTGCAATCGGAGTGAATCTGATTAACTGGAACGACTTCCTGATTAGCTATCTCTACTTGCAAAGACTCCCTTAGTGGTTGAGTTTTAAGTTTCAATTTATTTGCAAAATCTCTAGATATAAAAGACTTAGTTGCCCCAGAATCAAATAAAACATTTGCACTGACTGAATTGAGGGAAAATGTACCTGCTATCACATCCGTGTTCCTCACGGCATCCTGTACTGTCATGTTAAAAGTTCTAGCAGTTGGTGGCCTGTTGGAGGGAGCTTTGCTTGCCCCTGAGGCTGCTGGTTTGTTCATTGGGCAATCCCTCCTCATGTGACCTGGACGACCACACTGAAAGCAAGTAATGCCTTTGCTGGCAGTAGGAGCAATCGCGGCACACTGGTGGGCATAGTGGCCTGCTCGCCCACACTTATAACAGACCGTCTGTTTCTGAGTACACACCCCGGAATGTCTCTTCCCACAAGTGGCACATACTGGTAGTGGAGGTCTGGAATGATGGGAACGGGACACTCCTGCTTGTTGGCCGCCCTGGCTCACAGTTGCACTCCCAGATGGTTTAAACCCAACGCTCCTCCCAGGTAGGGAAATTGCTCCTCGGTTGAACCTATTCGGGGGCCTTCCCCCTGTGGAACCTCCGCCCATGCTGGCATGCTTTCTCTTTAATCCCCCCCTCTCTCTCTCTCTTTGCATCTGATCGCTCCCTACTTCCACAATGGTTGCCTTTTGCACCAAGGTGGCATAATCAGTAATCTCTAAAACGGCCACTCTATTCTGAATCCACTGTTTCAGCCCTTGCTGAAACCTGTTAGCTTTCTTTTCTTCAGTGTCCACAAACTCTGGTACAAATCGTGATAACTCAGTAAACTTGGCTTCATAATCAGCCACTGTCATATTGTTCTGCTTCAGTTCCAAAAACTTAAGCTCCATCTGGGTTTTCATAAACTTTGGGAAATACTTCTCTAAAAACAATTGTTTAAACCTATCCCAGGTTACTATAGCATCTGTCTCCATATTATTCTTGGCTTCCCACCAATAATTGGCTTCTCCCTTTAGTAAGTAGGTAGCAAAGACAGTCTTTTGGGCTTCCCCAATACTCAGAATCTCGAAAGATTTCTCCATTTCCTTGACCCAGGCCCTTGCCTCTACGGGGTCAGCCGATCCGTGAAACTCTGGGGGTTTGAGGGACTTGAAGGCCCTAAAGGAATTGGCCACAGTGGTATTGTTTCCTTGGGGTGGTTGGGGATATTGGTTCAAATTCTGCCTTAGCAGATCCATAAATTGTCCCATGGGGTTTTCGCCCTGATTCTCCCCATGCTGTTCAACTTCAGTCTCCCCTTCTTCTTCTTCCTCTTCGAACTCCGCAGTATAAAAGGTTTCATCCCCCATCCCATACTGGGAATCCTCCTGCTCATTGTAGTCCTGATCCTGTTCTTCATTATACTCAAAATTTTCCTCATGTTGATTGTGACTTTCTTGGTCAGTAGACTCGTGGGGGTTAGCCCTAGTACCCATTCTTCTTGGTGGCATTTTACTGAAAATTTGGACAATATACATCAGGTTTATTTACCTATTTCAGAGGGTTTCTCCTCACAGTATGGATGCATAAATGGATTTAGGATCCCACAGTTCTATATATCATGGCAGTTTTAGCCGAAAGCAGTACGGACAGATATAATATGATAAACTAGTGATCGCGTCATAAGAAAACTGAAATGACTGAAAAGGGAAATAAATATATACCAAGTACCAAACGGTACAACATCCGACATACAACAACAGTTTTAAAAGAAATACAACCATCCGAATAATAACTAGTCAAAAGTGAAATAAGCTGTCTATCTGTCTAGTCTACAACAGGGAACTACAAGCTGAAACTATCCCTACCAAAAATCGGCACTACTATGACCGTACAAGACTAGACAACTAGACCAATACATCACTAACCCTGCAGTCAGCCACGACGGCGGGCCAAATCTAGAACCCTCCTCATAGCAAGACGGAAAATCTCCTCTGCATCAGCCCTGGATACCATGCCATGCCCGTCACTGGGTAACCGTCGCACCCTCACACGGGCCCTCAGCTCTATGCTGGTCACCTGCCTATACATATCTCTAGCTCTGGCACGCCTACCACCCAGGTGCCTCAACCGGGCCTCTCTCTCTGCGGCTAGCTCTCTGCGGGACTCTGCCAGCCTGGCCTCAGCCACGGCTACCTCAGAAGTAAGTCTGCCCACAACATAGTGATGAAAACATGCTGGGACGTCCCCTGTCGGACCATGGGGTGGAGGGGCTGGATCTGCTGGAAGGGCAGCCTCTGCCTGCTGTGGCTCTGGGGTCAATGCCTCAAACTCATCTGACAATGGGCTCATAGGTAGTGGTGGCGGGGTAGGGGCTCTCTCATCAGAGAGGAGTGGCACAAGAAGTCCAGAACTCCCTACAACACCAACTACTGGCTCATCTATATCTCCCTCATCACCCTCATCTACCGGTACCACCTGATCCGTGGTCATGTCAGTGTCATCATCCATCACCCTATCATCAGGAACAAGCTGGGCCTCCTCAGGGTCCTCATCATCTGACTCCATGACATCAGTATCAGCATCAACCTGGACCTCAGGGTCCTCCTCCTCTGACTCAACAACATCAGTATCAGCATCTGAATCTACCATCGCCGAGCCCTCGGCGGCCTGGATCGCATCATCGTGCTGTCTCTCATACTCCTCCGGATCCGAGATGTCGCTCGCCTACACAATGACGAATTATATTACTATCATGATACTTAAAAGTTCCCATAAGGGTTTTAAGTGAACTTGGCAAGAGTTCTTATTATCTTAGTGAATTTATTATTGTATAGCGTCGCATCATCTCTTGGGATTTATAACTCTCGCTCTGATACCATTTCTGTAACACCCCCAGATCCGGGGTCCGGGATCGGGTCGTTACGGTCTTATTATCCATGATTAATACTTTACTTGAGTCCACAATAAGTAAATCACCTGCTGTGACCCCACAATAATAACCACTCACACAAACACAGTTATAGTCCCAGAGATGAAATTGAAATAAGTCTTGCATTACTGGTTACGAATAAAAGTTATTACAAGCCAAAAGGATAACATCATAAGTTTAAAAGTTTTGCCGTTGATAAATCATTATTGATACATATAATTAGACTGGTAATCAAAGGCTGCTGATCTATGCTACCTCAGCAATGGCAGCGATGATATCAACGGGTAGCCATGTGGGGCGGGTAACCTGCTTGCGCCGAGTGCGCCTGACGCGGGCCATGTGACCTAGCTGTTATTGTGACATAATAAATAAGAAAGGGTGAGCAACAGCCCACCAACAATATATAACTGTGCAGTAATATATAAGACAGTTCAAAGATATGTTTCGAAATCATATGCCATGCATTAGAGAAAATATTGCCAGTTTAATATAAAGGATGAAGTTACAAGGTAACTCAATAGATGTATATTTTGTGGAAGCATATGCTATGCCAAAATAAGCAAGATAGCATCATTTTCATAAAAATAGGAACTTGCAAAATGATATTGCAATTCCAGTTTGAAATACTTTTCAACTCTGCCAACTATGATGATGTTGCAGAAAATTTCCAACATTGAGTGATGAACTAATACGGGAGCATTGTCGCGCCAGATGCCCTGACGTTTACGGGGATCAGTCGTATGTCATGCATCTCATCAGTCGTTCTCTACATGTAGAAGGTAGCTCCGACGGATTTACTTGTCTACCGCCCTCTGGAACTCCTAAGCCAACGGTTGGGCTATTGCTGGACCGGCGCCACTCGGCCACTTACGCGTCTCCTAGTTCATTTAACATCCATCATTTTGAAATGTATTGTTCGTTCCCCTCTTCCCCAGGTATGATACCTGTTGATAAGACTCCACAAGGTAGTCGTATCTAATGTGGAAAGGAAAATTTACCAATATTTCCCAAGCTGCTGCTTGTTAATGGATAATGACTTGTTCCAACATTCTTACCCCTCGAATAATGAGTGGGTACACGTAATACCATGAATAATAGCAACCAAGTTGCGAGTGAACGAATAATTTATGACCGGGCAGTCACAAGATAAATAACATTCTTCAAGTCAGGTTCCCTTATATTCAAATCGAAGGAAGAATGGAATTACTGAGAACCTTCCTTGATAATATAATAATAATAATAGGACTCTAAAATAATTTATATAATATTCGAGGGTTGATGATACTATGTGAATGAAACCAAGTATCTTAGAAACGAGTTAGAAGAGTTAAATAAATATTCCAAGAATATTTCTTGAGTCACGGGTATTGGAAAGGTGTTGCTCGGAATAATCTTTGAATAACTGTTCAGAATAATATTCATTGGACGAATAATGAATATTCCCATTAGTAATAATAGTATTTCATTGATGAAATAATCGTCAAATGGATATTTGAAATAATATTCATTGAATAAATAATGAATATTCAACTTAAGAAGGATACTTATTGATGAAGTAATTATCGATTGAATATTTGAGACCATATTCATTGAATAAATAATGAATATTCGACTTAATAATAATTATCGAAGAAATGAATATCGAATGAATATTTAAAATCATGTTCACTAATAGAATTGACTTTAACTGAATGTCGAAGATAATATTTATCGAATAACTGAAGTTCGAATCAATGCTCAACTAATATTTATAAAATAAATAGAGGTTGAATGAATATTCGAATTAATATTCATTTAAATAAATAAGGCTCGAAGGAATATTAAGATAATATTCATTAAATAAATAAACTCGAGTGAATATTCAAAATAATATTTATCGAGTAAATAAGATTGAATATTCTCTAATTAAATAACTTAACTGAGAGTTCGAAATAATATTCGAATATTTAATCGACATTAGATGAATATTAAATATATAATATTACTCGAATAAATAAACATCTGATGGATAATCCGAATAATATTTATCAAATAATCTCAATGGAATATTCCAATAATATTCGCCAGATAATAAATGGAAAATATTTACTTAGTTATTTTCCTCTGAAAATAATATCAATATATCAAGGAATAACGACTCCCGGTCTATAGTCAAAGAATGAGATTCAGATGCCCTTCGCTTAAGGGTCTTAGAAATTTCCGGCTTATAATTGATACAATAACTATCTAGCTTATAAGCCAACAATAATTCAGGGAACAAGTATATCAATATGACTTTTAAAAGTAGGCCTGCATGCTATGGCATATGTACTGTAACAGAAACATATATATATATATTCACAACAACAGCCTTAAAGGAGGATTTGAAACTTGCCTGGAAATCGAGTACGAGTAGGGGTAGTAGTAGCGTGTCCCGGGTCAGCCTGATGATCTATAATTAGCCAAGGCATTCGGGATTAATCACTTAACACCTTTCAAAAGGTTACGTATAAACTTAACTTAAATCGAAACACGTTTTCAAGTCGTTTCGTTATACCCCTCTAATTCACTCTTATTATTGCTTTTATTACCCGATACTTGTTTGTTACTAAAGCATGACATTACACTTACATATGGTAAGTATTTAAATTGTATAAGTTTTAAAGTCGAAATATTAGACCTCGATATTTATAGATCGTTTTCTAAAAGGTTTACCGAAGTTATAACCAAGTATACCTTTTAGGGGTACTTTCGCACTTAACCTAGATTCGAACATTTTTTATAAAATCGGAAAACGATCCATTTGACATGCGGTCTTCTCCCACACCTTCCTTTTTATCTCTATTATTTAATTATCAAGATTCGCCACTGATTTCGCAATATTAAAGGGATCCAATTTTGGTTACGAACTTTTGATTACGGTTCCGAACCACTTTTACGAATTTAATCATAACTCCTAAACCGTAAGTCTGTTTCATGCGATCTTTATTTCACAACGAAGCTCATAACATAATCTAGCTAATCATGGCATAAGTCAAAGCTAATCAGTGAGTTATACCTTCTTTCAAATTCGTGTTCTTAATGTTAACGAAATTTCGGCATTACGACGGCTATAAACCGAATATTTCTAAATTCCAAACCTTCCAATCATCAAGGTATCCATCCCAAACAACATATACATGATATATCACCATGAACTGAGGCCAAGCAATGCCTTTCCGTTCATCTAAACTATTTTTAACATTTATCAAAACTACATCATAATCATGCTTATAATCATGCTAATATCACATCTTATACTAAAACCCATCAAGAGCATGCAAAATCTCAAAGTAAAGCCTAGGGTTTCAAGTTGTTATACCTTCCTTGGAGTATGATCTAGCCTCACTATGCTTGGTATGGTCCTTAGAAGTGCTTAAGCTTGCTAAATCCATCATGAAAAACAAGAAAAAACAAGATTAGTTCATAGAATCACTATTCACCCTCCTCTTTGATGAATTCTTTGAAAATGGAAACAAAGGTGTTTGGCTTTGAAATTTTTAGGAGATCACTTTTATGAATTATGGAACTCACCATAAAAATTACAAGGTCAAGTGATGGTTGGAAGCTTGATTTTTGTTTTGGAATTAAAGGAATTGCCGAATGGAGTGTAAATGGGGGGGGGGAGAGTTTCTTTGGCTTGGTTGATCTTTCAATAATGCATAAAGTGAAGTGTTTATGATAATATCTCATCTTAAGGCTACTTTATTAAAGTTGTGAAGTGTTGGATGAGGAAACACCATGACAAGTGTTGAGTTTATGGTGGTTTAGAGCTTACTAGTTAGTTACTTGCTAAGTGCTTGGTTGCATGCTCTAAGGTTCTAGTTCCTTGATTCTAGTTTGGTTAGTAGATATTTTATACATAGCACATGCATGCATCTTAGTCTCTGCTTGCTCTTTTGTCCGGTTATTGCTCGATTCGATTGATCGTTCGTAGGAATAACTCATTCGTTTCTAGTTAGGGTTTTACCGAAAACCTTCTTAATATTTATAATACTATTCCTCATCTTTCTTAATACTTCTCGAATTTAAACTCCTTAATTCCCTTTTATAAATCCTTAAGTATTGCAGTGTCCAGGGAAATCTCGGAGAAAATAAAAGTGCTCTTTTTCTGAATCCGACAGCTTTTACATACACTTATTTTCCTCCTGGATCACTAATACGAACTCAGAAATCCGTTCCGAATACCGGGTATAACATTATTATAATAATATTCCAAATTCCACCAAAATCACTATTCATCACTTATTTTTATTTAATTCCTATAATTAGGAAAATGAACCTGGTTCACTCTCGAGTGCTTTTTAACCTTTTTACGGAACCGCTGGACTTATAATAGATATTGATTTGGATGACACAAGAATAATCTTACTTGAAGTAATATACTTATATTCTTGGGAGATAGATCATTCTTATCTATGCCGTTAACCAAAAGTATTCTGCATGACATATAAATAATTGAATTCAAATCCATTCCATTCATTTAATAGACCTTCGTTACATCGCAGTCATAACCACTATTCATTCCCATCTAATTACTTAATAAAAGTTTTAATTCTACCAAAAATCTGGGTTCTTACAGATATGGAACGTTCCAAGTGGATATAAAATCCACTTATCACACCCCCAAACTTAAACCGATGCTTGTCCTCAAGCATAAACAATTAAAAACTAACTAACTAACTAGTTCCACTTCCGTAGGTGATCACGGTTGCATTTGGCATATGCAACAAGCCCTTTAAACCCCTAGGTAGCCCTAGTGGACGAGTAAGGTCTCATGAGGGCCTATAGTGAATGTGCCCACAAAATCAATCCATCTAACTAACAATGCAAAAACAATGCAATGCATGAATGCAACTGATATGAAAATGCAAAGATTCCCTTTAAACTAACCAAAACCAACTAGCAAGCAAATATCTCAAAGAATGCAACTAAATCCAAAAAGAGCTCGACTAAGTCCCCGTACTCTAACAACACATGAACAAAAACGTGCGTGTGTGCGATGCTCATCAGAAATATTCCCAAAACTAGATCAAAATTATACTCATTCTTCGCCAAGACAATCACAAGTTTATAAATAGAATAGACTGTAGACACTTCATAACCTAGGAACACCTCCATCCTTATCTGGGTTAAACATAAATTCATGCTTTATTACTACACTACGACACACAATACTATATACAATAACGCATGCTTATTTAACCGTGCAATGAATGAGTCCCCGAAAGGCTTATACAATAATACCCATGTAGCGAGTGTTAGGTCAGCAATCCCAAACCACAAGGGCTTTAGGTTACTAGGACTAAGTCCCCTCAGACTTAATTACTCGAGTATTAAAGAGCTCACTCGTGGTTAATTTTGCATTTAACATGTTAGGTCGAATACACAATAAGCAATCAAATACTGTATGAGTAACTTAACAAGAACACACTGTTTAACAATTAAAAACTGTTTGGAATTAACAATTCCTCTCTCAGTGATGTAAATATCACAGAGAGCTGCTTAGGTTACAATCAATGAATTTCTCAATGTTCGACTACCCTTCTAGGGTTAACCTAACTGTATTTATAGAACATACAGCTTCGTACAATCAGTAACTGATTCTCCTATAATCAAGCTATACAATTGATATCAATCACGATTGCTCCAGTCTTTCAAGTCAACTCAATCTCTTTGACAGCTTTCCAATCTTCAAAGATATTGCTTCCATATTTATCTTGCATTAACCTTTAAACACTGTTGACTCTTCAGACAATACCGCTACAGAGTTTACCAACCTCTGTTGCGCTTCCAGTCAGTGTTTAACTAAACTCTGACTGCTTCCAGCTAAACTCTGTTTTATCACTATAGCTTCCAAACACTGTTCTCATCAATCATTTCTAACAATCTCCCCCAACTTGTCCATTAGCAAAAATGTACAAGTTTACAGTAAATGATGATGTCAAAACAAATACAAAGTTTTACAGTGTTTAATATACAAACAGAGTTTAAGCTATTACTTAACAAACTTACAACTTTTGTCTACCTAACTTCCTCAAGATCTGGAGCTGTTCTGAGATAATCAATCAACAACCTTCTCTCAGCATGTTCAAGTTCAATCTCCATAGCTTCCTTGATTTCTTTCAAATCTGGATCATTCTCATCAGTTTGAAAAATAGCAGCTCTGAGATCATAGATCTTGTTTCTTCTCATCTCATTTCCCAACCTGATGTACTTCACTTCTTCAGACTTTACATTGAAATCCAGAACTGTAATTCCAAGATCTGTTTTCAGCTTTGTAGTTCCCTTCTCCATTTCAATCAGATTGCCATTCCAATCTCTGTATTTAGGAACATACTTTTCAGCAGACTTTGTTCCTGTAACAACTTTAGCTTTCTTCATATATTCCCTTATAGAATTAGCAATAAGCTGTGTTCTACGATTTCTAACTCTGAAGATATGCAGGACATACTGAAGTTCCTCAAATAATTTTAGCTTGATTGCTTCTTCATTCACTCTATACACTGACCCATCTGCCATAAAGTATAACAGAAAGTGAATGTCTAAGCTTCTTTGACGAACTACCTGAACTGACTCCAACTTGTCTAGATTTTCTTGATTAATACCAGAACCAAGAGATACAAGTGCAGAGGGATCTCTTGGACTGTTACTAAATCTCAAATCTCTTGTTGAACCTAATCCAGAAGTATTTCTCCCTGGTGGCTTTCCTGAACATGCAACATTATGTTGATAATCACCAGTCACTCCTGCTTCTTCTTGCACTGGAATCTTTGGCCTTGAAAAACCAGGTAAGGGTTTACTTTGTGGTTGTACAACTTGTGTGGCAACAGAGGTTGTAACAATCATTTTACCTTTGTTCTCCTCATTTATTACCCCTTTTAACTTCAATTTAGCATCAAGAGAAGACTTTCTGATCAACTTTTCTTTATCTTCTTCTTCTTTTTCTTCTCCTTCAATGCCAGTTAATTTCTCTTTGATTTCAATGCCTTTAAGAACAGGCTTTGCAGCTTTAGCAACTTTCACATTCTTCTTTGCTTTTTCAGACTTTAGAGCTTTCAAATGCTTTTCTTGTAAACTCTTCTCTTCAGCTTTAGCATCATCTAAAGTAACTCCCTCTGCATTCTCTTCCACGAAAAGCTTAACAGCTAACTCCTCATCAGTCTTTGGATTTGATATTAATTCCAAACTCTTGGTCTTTGAAGTACCTTGAGTTTCAGTGTTTATTCCAACAGACTGTGATTTAATAGATTTGCCAGATCTCAGAGTTTGCCTTTCAGAGTTTAAGATCTTACTCTTATCACTTGCCCCTCCATCTCCAGCATCATCCTTTTGAGTCAGAGTTTGAGAAACTTTGCATTTAGACTTAGCAACTCTCTCCCCCTTTTTGACATCATCAGGAATGAGTATTGATGTAATGAGCTCCAATGAGTTAGCAATGGAATCCACCTTAGAAAATAAAGCAGTCTGATTTTCTTCAACTTTTCCTAGCCTGGCAAAGAGAGTGTCTTGAACTTTAGACAGCTGGACAGCTTTTATTTTGGACTCTCTTTCCATCTTCAATTCTCTTGACTGTATCTCAGTCTTTAAAGAAACAATCTCTTGTTTTGTTTCAGCAAAATTGCCTTCCAGAGTCTTGACTTGTACCACAGTTGCCTTTAAACAGGATAAGAGCTCTGGATTTGAAATTTGCTTTGCAGTTTGCTTCACAAACTCAGCTGCTCTCCCTTTTGGAAAAATACAGTCTTGTTTGTACCAATTTTCAGCAGATTTAGCAAGATGCTCTACTTCAACTGCATGAGATGGACAAGGCTGATCAAAAGGTGTATGCTTATTATCTGTCTGTGCTGGTGCACTCACAAAAGAATCAGAGTTTGCACTACTGTCAGATTCATCTTCAGCACTTGCATCTTTAGCTTGATCACCTTTTAAAGAACCACTGTGCTGAGCAGTGTCAGTCACAGTTTCTTCAACAACTTCTGCAACTTTTTCAATAGTCACCTCATGTTGCACAGGCTCTGCAACAGAGTTTGCCTTTGCAGCTTCAACAGGTATAGATTCAGAAATTATCTTAGTTGCCTGATCAACTTCATCACCTTTGTCTGCAATAGGAGAAGCAGTAGATACCAACTCTGTGTGTGATGCTGCAGCTTCAGGAACATTTACTGCAGGCTCATCAGCTACACCAGGAGCTTCAACATGATCAACAGGTGAGATAGGATCAAGAATTGAATCAAGAATATCATGCACTGGTGAAAAACCATCTCTGTGATCCTCTTCTACAGGCATTTTATCCTCTGTAGGTATTTCAACATTAACAGTATCCTCTGCAGGCATTTCAACCTCTGCAGGTATTTCAACTTTGTCAGCCACAATATCCTCTGCAGGCATTTCAACCTCTGCAGGTATTTCAACATTCACTGTAACCTCAACAGTAGGTGTTTGCTGTGAAACCACCTCTGGAACTTCAACAATTTGCTCATCATCAGACTCTGAAAGAACTAATCTCCTTCTCTTGACTTGATGCACTACAGTCTCCTCTTCATCTTCACTGGAGCTCTCTTTAGGTGGTGAAAATGAAGGTCTGTTTGCCTTTTGTTTCATTCTTCTTGTATAAACAGCTCCAGGTTGTGTCTGTTTAGCCTTTGAGTGTTTAGTGTTTTGGGCAGTGTGTTTCTTTCTTTTTGGCTTGGTTTTGGATTTTTCAGTAGGTGCTGGCTCAGAGTTTAAGGTTTCAGTGTTTAATGGTTCAGTGTTTAATGGTGAAGAGTTTATTGGTGAAGAGTTTAAGGTTTCTGGTTGTGATTGATGAGATGTAGTAGGTACAATGGTTGTGGGTGTTGGTTCAGAGTTTATGGTGTCTATTGGTTCAGGCATTTGTTGTGGTGATTGAGGATCTTGTGGTTGGTTTACATAGTTCTGTAAGGCTAAAGGCATAAACATATCTGGTATTTGCTGTTTAGTAACATCTTTGTTTGTCAAATCAGAAAACATTCGTTTAGCAACTTGAAAAGGCTGAATAACATCAGCTTCATCAATTGGAATGTTAGGCACACAGGCAGTAAATAGCAATTGACAAAAACGAGCAAAATAGACAATAGTAGTCTCAGACAAACGTTCTCCCAAGTTCATTAGCACTAGTCTACCGAAATCAAAATTACCTCCATATAGTAGAGCATGACCAATTTGGAGAGTGTCAAGAGGAAGTGCATCCCAGTTTGTTGTCTTCTTTCCAAAAGCTCTTGTGATGCAATCAAAGAAGAAACTCCATTCCTTTCTCAAACTTGGCCGTCTCAAAGACCCTATCTTATTCAAGTTTCCTGCACATCCAATTTGCTCCAACATTGTCCTCAAGCGATCATGACCAACAACACTGTAAGAAGTGCGTGTCTCAAAATCCAGAGCATCCCTAACAGTAGTTGGAGTAATGATATACTCTGATTCATCATGAGTGAAAGTAATTGTAGGAGTGCCAAACTCTTCTCCATCATCATATACAGAGTTTGTCCAGAAAGCAGCAATTTGTGATGCAGATAATGTTGGTGGTGCAGTTAAAGCCTTCCCTATTTCAGAGTCTTTCAAGAAATTTTGGAACACATGAAACGCCTCAGGAGCATTTACAGTCTCCAGTGGTGCTGCATAGTTACTAGGAAGAAAAACTAACCCTGCTGCATCAAACGCTTTAGTTGCCATTAGTAAGATATGATACGAAGAGATTTAGAAAGAAGATGTACGGTAAGTGTTTACCAAAATGGGAAGAAGAGTATATGAGAATTCTGAAGTGAATGAATAAGCAAGTAACTGTGAGTGGGTGAATGTGAATCGATATGGAGTGAGAGACTAAAGACGATTAGAGTAAAATTAAAACTCAATCGTTTATTTAGTAAAAGCGCGCAACTGTTGTAGAGTAATGTGTGAGTGGGACACTATCATGGGACACGTGTCAAACAACCAATGGATCACTTAATAATTACCGCCGTCATTCCTATAATCACGACACTTACACTATTTAACAGTTGTCAACTACCTCAATTACTCCAAAATAATCAAATCATCTAAATGAAACTGTACCTTAGAGTACTTAACACAACTCAACAGTGTTTATCACTTTTCCAATTTTATCACTAACAACCCTTTCAAAAATTGCACAGTTGTGAATATCAGTGTGTGTGAAGCAGAGTATACTGAAATCAATTTTTAGAGCATCTAGTATTTCATAACATCCATAACAAAAATCAATAAACACTGAATGCACAAACTCTCATAGTAAACATTGATTGTTTGATGAATGCTAAACTCTGTAGTTATTGTAATACAGAAATCTGAAAACTTCTATTCCCTTTGATGTCCATGATTATCCAAGTAAGCACACAGTCTTTAAAGACAAAAATATCAAGAGATAGAAATCAGAGCATCATTCAGTGAATAACAGTCATGAATTTGATAACCTCACAAACTCTCAAAGCACACAAGTGTTTAGGTGAAGTGTTTACACTCACATTCAATCAGAAATAGCAGAATCTACCATATGCTTGAATGTCCACCAATTCTACACTACTTTGTATACATGTATGCACAAATCAAAAGGACTTTATTCAGGGTTGGAATGAGATAAGATCAAACAGATGAAAAAGATGTTTTATTCATAAGTGAATATCAAGCTGAACATTTCAATAGACCAAAGTGTTCAGTCACACTGTTAGTACATATTTGTACAAGATCAGTATATATGCCTTTTTCTCTTTTTTTTTATTTATTTATTTTTTTTTTTTTTTTTTTTTTTTATTTTTTTTTATTTAGCATATATACTGAGTAGACTTTTCTTTTCTTGAAAAATACTCATCTGCTTGAGAAGGAAAAAAAAAATATAACTGCTCTTAATACTTCAGAGTATAAGAAAAATGAGTAGTTAATTAGGCTCAAAGGGGTTTACTAAGGAAGGAATTTATGAACAGTGTTTATACAGTGTTTGAAGAAAGTTCAAAAGAATTTTGAACAGTGTTTGAAGAAACGGTGAATCCTATTGCCTTTATCATTTTCATGCACACACATATCATGTAATCTCAAAATGGTTTAATACAAGTTCTAGAGAAACATACTTCATGATGAATATCACACAACAATAAATACTGATTGATAGACAATGTATCAATCACTGATTTGGCTCAAACTCTCACAGGGTGTATACATGAATCTGAACTCACCAAACTAATCAATGACACATCTCAAGTTTTATGGTTTTCACAAGTACAAACAAGGAATCATCATGAACCATACCTTTGGAAACAGAATGTCACTTATCAGAGTTTAGAGTTCATCAATAACCAAAATTATTTATGAGAGGCAATGCACACAATATTCATAGACTCAGAGTTTAGGACTGAATAAACTAAGAGATGCTATAAATATGAAACAGTATCATGCTGTGTTGATTTACTGCACAAAGTCTGATTAGATTACAGTGACTCAGAAAGAATCATGATTTATTTACTGAGAATCATGCTTCATACATTTTTCTTCATTGGTGTTTTCATTCAGACAATAATCAATTCTGAATTCACTGAGTGTATCTAACATGTTAACAGTGTTTAACAGACAGACATGCTGACAGAGTTTAACAAGGTTTAAACATAAGCATGCATAACAGAGTTTAATACTAAGGTTCACATAGCACTTAACAATTTACAGAAAACATGAGCAATAAGTTTTTGAGTCTAACCAACATCTCTAGTCAAAACTAGAGACCATTCCTAGTTCATTGACCAGTCTTGTAAATGTAGCTTCACTCAATGGCTTGGTGAAGATATCTGCAAGTTGTTGTTCTGTAGACACAAAGTGAAGCTCAATGTTGCCTTCCTCTACATGCTCTCTGATGAAGTGATACCTTATGCTGATGTGCTTTGTCATTGAATGTTGTACTGGATTACCTGTCATTGCAATAGCACTTTGATTATCACAGTAAATAGGTATCTTGGTATACCTTAATCCATAATCCAGCAGTTGATTCTTCATCCATAAAATCTGTGCACAGCAGCTACCAGCAGCAATATACTCTGCTTCAGCTGTAGATGTAGATATTGACTTCTGTTTCTTGCTGTACCAGGAAACAAGTCTGTCACCCAGAAATTGACAACTTCCACTGGTGCTTTTTCTGTCTATCTTACATCCTGCAAAGTCTGCATCTGAATAACCAAGTAGTTTAAACTCTGATTCTCTTGGATACCACAGCCCCAAAGTCAGAGTGCCCTTGAGGTACTTAAATATCCTCTTTACTGCTGTTAAATGTGGTTCTCTTGGATCTGCCTGGAACCTTGCACACAAACAAGTTGCATATATAATATCAGGTCTGCTAGCTGTCAAATAGAGTAAAGAACCAATCATTCCTCTGTAACTTGTCACATCTACTGATGACCCTGCATCTTTATCCAATTTTGTTGCAGTTGCCATGGGAGTTGTTGCAGATGAACAATCAAGCATACCAAATTTCTTGAGAAGGTTTCTGGTATATTTTGCTTGATTTATAAAAATTCCATCATCTGTTTGCTTCACCTGTAGGCCTAGAAAATAACTAAGCTCTCCCATCATACTCATTTGATATCTTGACTGCATGAGTTTGGCAAATTTCTTACAGAGTTTATCATTAGTAGATCCAAAAATGATGTCATCTACATATATCTGTACTAAAAGCAAGTCACTACCAGTTTGGAAGTAAAACAGAGTTTTGTCAATAGTACCTCTGTGAAATCCACTTTCTAGTAGAAATTTGGCAAGGGTTTCATACCATGCCCTTGGTGCCTGCTTAAGTCCATAGAGTGCCTTGTCTAACCTGTAGACATAGTCTGGATATTTTGGATCTACAAACCCTGGTGGTTGTTCCACAAACACTTCTTCTTCAAGTTTTCCATTCAAAAATGCACTTTTTACATCCATCTGAAACACTTTGAATTTCATGTGAGAGGCATATGCTAGAAAAATTCTAATTGCCTCCAATCTAGCCACTGGAGCAAATGTTTCATCATAGTCTATTCCTTCCTGTTGTGAATAGCCTTTTGCAACCAGTCTTGCCTTGTTCCTTGTGATAACACCCTCACTGTCAGTTTTATTTCTGAAAACCCATTTAGTACCAACAATGGATCTGTTCTTGGGCCTTGGTACAAGTGTCCACACTTCATTTCTTTCAAATTCATTTAGCTCTTCTTGCATTGCTGTTATCCAGTCAGCATCTTTAAGAGCTTCTTCCACTTTCTTTGGCTCAGTTTGTGACAAGAATGCATGAAACATACATTCATTTGTTGTTGTACTTCTTGTCCTTACTTTTGCATCTGGATCACCAATAATCAAATCAGGTGTGTGTGATTTAGTCCATTTTCTTGCAGAAGGCAGATTGCTTCTGTCATCATGTGATCCTCCCCCTTGATCCATGCTCTCCTGATTTTCTTGGTGTCTTTCTTCATTTTCAGATGCTCCCCCTGAATGTGACTTCTCAGTATTATCAACAGAGTTTGAATCAACAGAGTTTGATTCAGAATTATCAACTGAGTCACTATCAGTGTTTGAATCATCATTTTGATGTGATTCTTCATGCTCCCCCTCAACTGGTTCTTCCCTTGTTTCTGATTGAAGAGTTTCTTCAGTATTTACCAGTAGAGGTTCAGAGTTTAGATCAACAGAGTTTGTCAAATCAGTCTGATCGGAGTTTACTTTTTCAGAGAATAAATCTTCATTTTCAAAGTGGAGTTGATCATGTTCATTTACTTCTTCAAGTCCAGTTATTTTCTTGTCATCAAATGACACATGAATTGATTCCATGATCACTCTAGTTCTCAGATTATAAACTCTGAATGCCTTTGTTGACAGTGGATAGCCAACAAAAATTCCTTCATCTGCCTTTAGGTCAAATTTGGTCAACTGTTCAGGATGAGTCTTCAACACAAAGCACTTGCATCCAAAAATATGAAAATATTTTATATTTGGCTTCTTCTTCTTCACCATTTCATATGGTGTTTTACCATGCTTGTTGATCAGTGTTGCATTTTGAGTAAAACAAGCAGTTTGAACTGCTTCTGCCCAGAAATATGTTGGCAACTTTGCTTCATCTAGCATGGTTCTGGCAGCTTCTATCAAGGTTCTGTTCTTCCTCTCCACTACACCATTTTGTTGTGGAGTGCCAGGTGCAGAAAACTCTTGTTTGATTCCTTTACTCTTGCAAAATTCTTCCATTGATGAATTCCTGAACTCAGTTCCATTGTCACTTCTGATTATCTTCACTTGATTTTCTGACCCTTTTTCCAGTTGTAATATATGTTCTGTCAGTGTTAATGCAGTTTCAACCTTCTTTGCAAGAAAATATACCCATGTGTACTTGGTATATTCATCAACAATGACTAGAGCATATTTCTTCTTTCCAAGAGACATCACATTCACTGGACCAAAAAGATCAACATGTAGTAGATGATAAGGATCAACAATTGAAGACTCGGATTTGCTTTTGAAGGTGGCTTTTCTCTGTTTGGCCTTTTGACAAGAATCACACAGTCCTTCTACATTCAATAAAGACCTTGGTAGACCTCTTACAAGATCATTCTTGATTAGCTCATTGATATTGTTCAGATTCAAATGAGAGAGTTTCTTGTGCCACTTCCAACTCTCTTCACTGGACATTCTTGTTGACAGACACACTGCTTTGCCATCAGTGTTTGTTGACAATTTAATTTCATATATGTTATTGTGTCTGTTTCCAACTAGAGCAACTTTCCCTGTAGATTTGCTGATCACTTGACAATATTCAGGCTGAAAATCTACATGATATCCTCTGTCACAGATTTGACTCACAGATAGCAGATCATGCTTGAGTCCTGGAACCAGAGCTACATTTGTGATGATGACATTTCCAAGATTAATATTGCCATATCCCAGTGTATGTCCTATGTTGCCATCTCCATAGGAAACTTCTTGGCCAGCCTTCTCCTCAAACTCTGATAGCAGGGCTTTATTTCCTGTCATGTGTCCTGAACATCCACTGTCCACGACAAGGGTACTAACCCTGATGCCCTGCAATCACAAACAATCACTGATTATTAGTTTTAATGATCCAGACTTGCTTGGATCCTTTGGCTTTCTTAATTCTGTTATCTTTTGCAGCGGAATTCACATTAACAGAGTTTAAGCTAACTTTTTCAGAGTTTACATTTGCAGAGTTTACTTTAACCCATTTCAAATTTGGCTTGGGTTCATAGTAATTATAGTAAATAGCATGACAATCTCTGCAAGTGTAAATAGAATGCCAAGTACTTCCACAGTGTTTGCATAAAGTCTGTGGTCTAGTTCTCACATAATCACTCTTTACTGCAGTTTTAGAGGGTAAAGAATTAATGTTCTTATTCTTACTGCAGAAACTAGCAAGATGATTAGTGCTACCACAATTAAAGCATGTTTTTCTAGGAGCTAATGAAGCAAGCATTGGCTTAATTCCTGAGGTTATGCCTACCTTTCCATTTCTGTTTTTCTTAGGCATTCTCTGTTTGTTGACAGACTTTATTTCCTTAAGCTTATGCTTGAGTTGTTTATCTGTCATTAAACCAATGTTAGCCTCTTTAACAAAAGTTTTAGCATATGACTCTTTAACAGCCTTTTTCTGTGCTTCAGTCTTAAGTCCACCTGTTCACATGACATTACCTTCAGATGAACGATGTGGTCTAACTTTTACCTGATTTTCAAATCTAAGTTCATCTCCCTCAGAGTAACCTAGACCTACTGTGTCTGACTGAAACACTTCTTGAGTGTCTTTACCAGAGTGTGTCCAAGTTTTAATGATGTGTTTAGTATCCTCCAATTCTGATTCTAGTTGCTTATACTTACCTAGCAACTCCTGTTCAATAAACACTGCATCATCTCTCTCTTTCTGAATTTTATTCATATTCTCTAGCTGTTCCTCAACAAGTTTATTTCTTTCTTTAAGTTGAGAACACTCAGACTTTATCCTTTCATTTTCTAAAGTCTGATCCCTATAACTGATATGCAATGCTTTAAGATAAATTCTCAGTTCAGTTATATTATCAGTGTTATAAGCATAGGTAGTTGGAGGTACCTTGAGATCATCATTTTCAGTCTGAGTAGTAGCCATGAGAGCATAGTTGACTTCCTCATCTGAATCTGAAGTGTCTGCCCAATCTATGCCTTTGGTGTAGAGTGCCTTTTCAGTTTTACCCTTCTTGCACTCAGGAGCATAGTGACCCATCTCCTTACACTTGTAGCATTGAATTTCAGACTTATCTTTCTTACCAGATTTGAAGTCCTTTCCCTCAGATTTCTTGAAATTCTTCTTGTCAGACTTTGAGTAGTCCCTGGAGAATCTCTTTCCCTTCTTGAAGTTCTTGTATCCCATCTTCTTGAAGGTCTTTACCATCAATGCAGCCATTTGCATCATCTCCTCATCATCTTCAGAATCAGATGATTCATCTGTGTTTGAGTCAACATCAGTGTTTGATGACTCATTCTCTGAATGTATGACTAAGGCTTTCCCTTTTGCCTTTCTCCTTGATGCCTCCTTCTTTGATGGTTTCTCCTCAACCTTAAGAGCAACAGACTTTGACTTTCTACTAGATCTTTTGTTTCTCTACTCCAATTCCAATTCATGAGTTTTGAGCAGCCCATAAATTTCATCAATTTCTGTTTCACCAAGTTCATAATTATCTCTTATAGTGGTTGTTTTCACATCCCACTTTTCAGGTAGAGAAAGAAGAAACTTGAGATTTGAGTCTTCTAAATCATACTCTTTGTTAACCAATGACAAATCATTGAGCAGTTTACAGAATCTGTCAAATGTTTCTGTCATGGTTTCATCAGACTTTGCCTCAAAGTGCTCATACTCCTGAGTGAGTATGTTTCTTCTGTTTTTCTTGATTGCAGGAGTTCCTTGACACCTAACCTCAAGTGCATCCCATATTTCCTTTGCTGTTGTGCAGTTAATCACTTTATTAGACATAACATTGTCTAATGCACTGTGAAGTAAATGTCTCACTTTTGCATCCTTTGCAATAGATGAAAGATCCTCAGCAGTTAGATCTTTCTTTTCCTTTGGAATGACCTTTGATTCCTCACCAGCAGCAGCAGCAGATAATTTTGTTGGTTTGTGAGGACCTTCATATATTCTATCAAGGTATTCTGGATCTGTAGCCTCCAGAAACATGGTCATTTTCACCTTCCAAATTGCATACTCTGATGGCCTAAGTATAGGAACCCTTATTGTCTCATACCTACTAACAGTAGTAGGGGCTTTCTCAGATGGTGGAGGTATCTCTGCCATTGATTACTCTTGTGTTTGGATCTTTAACTGTAATAAAGTAACAGATTAGGCTCTGATACCACTTGTTAGGTCGAATACACAATAAGCAATCAAATACTGTATGAGTAACTTAACAAGAACACACTGTTTAACAATTAAAAACCGTTTGGAATTAACAATTCCTCTCTCAGTGATGTAAATATCACAGAGAGCTGCTTAGGTTACAATCAATGAATTTCTCAATGTTCGACTACCCTTCTAGGGTTAACCTAACTGTATTTATAGAACATACAGCTTCGTACAATCAGTAACTGATTCTCCTATAATCAAGCTATACAATTGATATCAATCACGATTGCTCCAGTCTTTCAAGTCAACTCAATCTCTTTGACAGCTTTCCAATCTTCAAAGATATTGCTTCCATATTTATCTTGCATTAACCTTTAAACACTGTTGACTCTTCAGACAATACCGCTACAGAGTTTACCAACCTCTGTTGCGCTTCCAGTCAGTGTTTAACTAAACTCTGACTGCTTCCAGCTAAACTCTGTTTTGTCACTATAGCTTCCAAACACTGTTCTCATCAATCATTTCTAACATAACAATTGGACTTTTGACTCTTTTTTGTTCTTTTTTTTCTTTTTTGTTCTTCTTTTTTTTTTGATTTTTTTTCTTTTTTTATATATGCTATCTGGAATGAGAATTCTCAATTCTAACCCTAGACTACTCATATAAATATGAGCCGGCTACTAGCCAATTGATACCTAACCATTATTAATAACTAGCATGAAATTCCTGGTTTCCCCCAAACTTAGACTTTAGTGCTCCTACGCCATCAAGGGAGTAACGAAAATTCTAAATATAATCAAGTGATCAAAACATCCAAACAAGCATGACCCTAACCTAGCCCAAAAGCACCCAATGAGATTGTGAAATTATTGTGTTTCTGAAGCATGCAAGTCAATTTCGTAGGAACTATAAATCAACCCTCTACTTATCATTACCACACTCAATTAGACATCTACCTACCAATCAGAATCAGCTCGTCCTAAGGGATCATGAAACATGCATGAAAATGCAACTAAATGAACTCACATGGTATACGAAAACAAAAACAGAATGTCCTATATGAAACAAACATAAATAATACGAAAGAAACATGCATGAACTACCACTAACATGCAAAATATAATATCCTACATGATCACAAAAGCAAACAAGCACAAATAACTACATATACACTACTCATCCACCAAACCACCCACAAACTTGAAATATACAATGGAAGGTAATACAAAGGATAGTAGGAAACATACCAAAATAACAATGCCGAAAAGCGTGGGTTCCCTCACACGAAGCGCTTATTTAGAGTCAATTAGCTTGACTACGTCCAAGCCTCCATTAAGGATGATAATAGTTGGCCTGGTCATCTCTTCGTGAGACTTCGTCTTCATCACGTCGGCACACTTTCTACCCATTCTCATCGCTTGGCCTATTCGTATAACAACTATGTCCTATTCCAATGCCTTCATCTGCTGACCCAAAATCTATCAATTTGTAGAACAATACACATTCGCGGGCTTCGCTTGAATATAATGGAGGAGGGTAAATGTAAGTTGCTGAAGCCTTTGGTTCCTCAAAGAGAACTTCCTCCATTGGCTCTAATGTGCTACCTCCATCTTTATACTCTGAGACAAGTAGAAGAGTTGCATCTTTCACATGTTCATCAGCCTCTTGGTACGCACATACCAATTCTCAAAATTTATGTAGCTCACCAGTGTCTATCCCAAATAGTGCCCTTTCCAACTCATCCACCATACTAGCATGATCAAATTCCTCACATGGCTTGCGAACGCTCACCTCACCTTGGAATTTGTCTTCCTCAATTATGCATGCAGTACCTTGCTCCAAGTCACCGTTATTTTCTGGAATTGCCTCTAGTATGAATTGTTGTTTTCTTGTTCCAAGGCACTCAAAACTTGAGCAACTAGTGTCTCCAAAGATTTGATAGACTCCTCATTACTCTCTGCAAGCATCCTAATCTCCTCCATAACATCAACCTCATCTGACTGAAAAGTAGGAGTATGTTGTTGATGTTGAAACTCTTCAATACCAAAGAAATATGACATATTTGGAACATCTTGTTGGTACTGTTGAGGATGGTATTGAAAATATGGTTGTTCCTCATAAGTGACATATGGATCAACTCCTTCGTAGTAACAATATTGTGAGGTCTCATGAACACCCAAACATTGCTCACATTGATGAGGCATGGATGTCCTCGAATATACCCACCATGGCAACTCCTCGCCTGCCATTTTCAAACACTCAAGTACCTGAAACACACCAAACTAAACAAGATAGGTAAGAAAAAATCTGAGTCAGTGAACTTTAACGACCACTATTGACAAGCACATAAACTAAAAATAAAACACCGATGATCCCCGGCAGCGGTGTCAAAAACTTGTTAACATTTATTCACGCAAGCGTACGTGGTCACAAGTAATATAGAATAAAGTTGAGTTCGTTCCCACCGAGATCTGGTTTAGGTTTCAATTTAGTTAATGCACCTATGCAACAATGTATGGTTTTTATTTACTGCTAAGACAATTAACAAATTTGGGTTTTAATTAACTAAATTAACTAAGAAGTAAATTAACAAACTAAGAATTAACTAACTAACGAGAATTGGAATCGAATTACTTATGCAAGAGAAAACATGGGATCCTAACTTCATTAAATACTTTGCTTAGATCTGACGCCTTTAATCACTATATGCAATGGTTATGATATCTGATCGGATAACACGAAACAATTACACGCTACTTCTCAGTATACGAATACCAAACTAAACATACATCCACAAAAGAGATAGAAGATGAATAGACACCAATTATGCTTAGACCCTATATCTCTATAAGATTTGAAAACATAACGGTTGAAGAACAAGTTGTCTATTAAGATCACATAGGGTAGCATAACATCTCTATTTACGCTACAAATCATGATGTTAAAACATCAACCTATCCTATGCTAGCATGGCAAGTTCTAAATCTCAAGATCCACTCTCGTTTTGCAAGAGATTAACAAATTAGATGTTAGCTACGCATCTAAATTCATAAAGCACAACCATACGAGGATATCAAATATACATCACACACAGATCTTTAAAGCATCAAGATACTAAAGCTCCGTAAATAAATCCGTTAGAATCCCATGACAACGATTATTTCGTAATTGAACCTCTCGTCATCATGGGATCAAGTGAAACCATGATAATGAAACAAGATATGAATTCTATGTTATAATATGCTAACTAATGATACAAATTACAATGGTAGGATGTGTTTAAATAGGCTCTAGAAGTCTTACCCAGCAAGAAAAAGACCTAAAATACAATTAGAATTCGATTAGGGGCAAAACATGAATTTTCAGCAATTTCTGGCCGGCCAGGGCACTCTCAGCGCCCTACACTTCTGTTATGGGCACTGTCAGCCTAGGTATGGGCGCTGTCAGCCTCCTCACATTCTACCCAGGTTGCATTTCTTCTTATTTTCTTCGTTTTAGCTCCAAATCTTCCCGTTTCTTGTGCCTTTGCTTCCGTCTTCAATTCTCTAGTCTCCAAATCATTATGGTAGCTCCAAGCAAGTCTCCTTTCTTCATTGCCATGCTCAAATTAATCAAAAACAACGGAAACATAACCCCTAATCGGTATTCTTGCAAACCTGCACATCTAAACAAAACATATCAAAACTACAACAAACTTGAGGCCAAGTGAATCAATTTAAGCCGATATGGAACGTTCCAAGTGGATATAAAATCCACTTATCAGTCCTTATCATTTGATGATTTAGGACAGTTTTCCTTTGAGATCGCTATCCCATGAGACACCGGGACATATCCCCTTTTTTTTTTCCTCTTGCATACCAAAACGATGCAACACCTTATCAATGTATGTACTCTGACTTAAGCCGATTAATCTTTTAGATCTATCTCTTTAGATCCTAATCCCTAAGATATAGGTAGCATTGCCTAAGTCTTTCATCGAGAAACTTTTCCCAACCTAGTCTTCACAGCCTGTAGAGAAGGAATGTCATTCCCTATTACTCTATTAGTAATATGTCATCTACATATAATACTAGGATTGCCACATGGATCCCATTAACCTTCTTGTAAACACATGGTTCATCCTCATTTTGTATGAAGTCAAACTCCTTGACTATTTCATCAAAACGGATGTTCCATCTCCTTGTGGCCTGCTTCAATCCATAAATGGATCGTCGCAACTTACAAACCATTCTAGCAAACCTTGAATCGACAAAACCCTCATGTTGTGTCATGTACACATCCTCTCCTAAGCTCCCATTTAAGAAAGCGGTCTTGACATCTATTTGCCAGATTTCATAGTCTTAATAAGCTGTTATCCCAAGCAAAATCCTGATGGATTTGACCATAGCTATCGGTGAGAAAGTTTCATCATAGTCAATACTATGAATTTGATTAAAACCTTTCGCCACTAGTCTTGCTTTGTAGGTCTGTAAATTTCCATCCATGTCAGTTTTCTTCTTGAAAATCCACTTGCACTCTATAGGTTTTACCCCATCAGGTGGTGCAACCAAAGTCCAAACTTGGTTTTTATACATGGAATCCATCTCATATTTCATGGCCTCCGGCCATCTCTCAGAATTTGGACTATTCATAGCATCCTTGTAGGTTAGAGGCTCGTCATTATCTACAAGCATCACATCGCCACTTTGAGTCAGGAGAAATCCATAATATCTCTCTGGATCATGGTGAATCCTACTATGAAGACAAGTAAGCTACGTGAAATGTAATGATACATTTTTGGCATAACTTGTCACACACACGTGCTTGAAGTGGTAGCCATTTCTGGAATTGTCTTGAAGATCTTCTGTCCTTGATTTGGACAGTCCCAGCATGCTTCAAGTCAGTGTATGTTTCTTTCTTCATAAGTTACTAAGTTCTTGAGTTGACTTAGCTTCCAATCCCACGTGATGCTTTATGTAAAAGATCTTTTTGCTTTAGATCTTTATCTCTGAAAGTAGCTTTAATAAAAAAGATGATCTTTTCGAAAGTCAATAGGCTTTTCTGCTTATTGAGTTGTGCTTGAACTTCCCAGATATAACAGTTGATCCTTATGCATTCATCAAGATATCCTTTAAATTCTTCAGTAGTAATGTAATCATGTTGGAGGTTACTTCCACTTTTATTGTTGCCCTTGAAGTCGGATAAACAGTGATTGATTTCACCTCACTTGGAAGAGTTTGAGCCTTCAAATATTTACAATTTGACTCCCTACTCGTAACATCCTCTGTGTAATTGGCCACTGTCTATAAGTCACTGGTTGCAAAGTAATTCTGGGTTTAATCTTCATTCGATATGTTCCATTAGAGAACTCTGGCATTATTAAGAAACCAGGTTGAGTTCTCGAACAGATAAGACTTGAATTCTCGAATGGTTCCTTTTTATGAGTTCTCGAATGACTTCTCGAATAGCCTATTGTGTAGACTTCTCGATTAGTGTATGTTACAGACTTCTCGAACACAGAGCAGTCTGACTTCTTGAATACACCCTTTTTGTAGAGTTCTCGAATGACTTCTCGAACTCTTCTTTTCTTGATTTCTCAAACTTACTTGCATGATTACAGCAAACTCTCTTCTGATTACTAATACTTGATTTTAGCATCTATAGACATGTATTTCTTAACAGATAATAAGTAAGATCATGATATGATTATAGATTAATAATTTAATTCAAGAAGTAAATAGAGTTTATTTGCGTAATCAAATGGACGTTGTATGCTAAAGATTATATGTTGGTTTTTCTGACAACCATTGTTGTGATATAAGTATGTTATGTGTTAAGGCTATGGATTGCCTGAGGTGTACAAATGAGTTAATTATGAATTATATTGAATCAAATGATTGCTTAAATGCTTGTTTGAGTCGTTTGTATTCCGACGGGCTAGTTCATTGTACAAAGGAGATGCTGTCCAATTTTTGTTGGAATTATTTTCTAACTCTTATAGTATTTTGATAAGAACTACATGTATATCAATGTTATATGTGTGTTATAAAATATAAGTGTGAGTTGATAATACGTGCTTATGTGATTTATCCAATTGTACTAAATTATTTTGAGAATGTGATCAATATGTGATATATGTGTTATGTTGTAAAACATAATAGGACACATATGGGTAGAATAGAGTTAGACGATTAAGGTTACAAGTGTACTGAAGTAGTACTTTACTTATATATATATATATATATATATATATATATATATATATAGGGTCCTACTCCACTACAAACTAAAATTAACTACAAACTAAAAACTAAACACTAATCTAATATTTCAAGCTAATCTAATGACCAAACTAGGGGTACCCCAATACAAAAAATGCTTAAAATAATTGGCTCTATCCAACAAAAAATAAAAAAAAATAAAAAATAAAAAAAAATCATTGTTCACGTGATGACGTGGCAGTGGATTTCACTGGTTAACGGTGCTTCGCACCTTCTTGTACGGCGCTTCGCGCCTTTATCATTCTAAAGTTGTAAGGAATGGAAATCAATGGTAAAGGCAATAGACGATTAACGGGTGTGTCGAGGGCCTTCGGCCCTCATGACTACCTAACTCATCCGTTTACTGTCTTAAATGCTTCGCATTTCCACGGCAGGGATTTTTTTTTTTTGTTGGATAGAGCCAATTATTTTAAGCATCTTTCGTGAAGGTACCCTTGGCGGGAAACTTAGAATAGATGAAATATAATTAATTTAGTGTTAGTTTGTAGTTTGTATTTAAGGATTGGTTTGTATTTGAGCAAAAGCCTATATATATATATATTGATTATAGGTACCCGTAAGAGGCCTGTTAAGAGCCAGTACGAGAGTAAGTAGAATTTTGAAAAGAAAGATATTTATCAGAGTTGACAAGTGTACTGGTATCAAGATTGACGAATTATAGAAGAAAGACGAAAGTACAATTTAGTAGAGATCGACGTATAAAGAAGTAGAGACTGACGTTTAGAGAGTAACGAATCGATATTGGAATCAGGACTACATGTATCGAGGCAAGTGTTTCTACCCCTCACTTATTGTTCAACTGATATGAGTCTGTTTCTATCGTTCATAAAGTGTTTCTTTCAATTCAGTTTTCAAGTAATCCGTACGTTCTTGTGTCATTCCACTGAGCTATCTTGTGATCTATCTTTTGATTATACATTGACTGTTATGCACCCTATCACTACCTTTCTTTAGATCAATAGTGAACTTTGATTCTATTACCTGTTTCTTGCTTTAAACTTAGACTTTTACTAAACCTATTATCTTATATCTTATGAACCCAATCGGGTTTTCAAATCTTAAATACGATTTCTAAAACTTAACGCTTGTTTTGTAATTTATTGCTTGATAACCCTTCTTTTAGTTTATCAAAGTAGGTTTTATTAATCCCAGTATTACTTACTCATATTTTCTCAACTTCTATCCTACCAAACATTGTTTTAGTGAACCAAGTTTTATTGAACCCCTTGCTTTAAAGAACCAGGTTTTAACGAAACATGCTTTAAGGAATCACATCTTATTGAACTTGACTTTCAATGAACCCTATTTTAACAAAACCTTGTTTTAAGAAACTACATGCTACTAAACCCTATTTTAAAACTCGTAATCAAATGAATCCTGAGTTAGAAAAGTGGGACTTATGTACTATGCCCTGTCCAACCATTGCTTCATTAATGCAAGACCTTTATCACCATAATTGATTTGTTGTCCTGCTTTAATGTTTTGAACTTATACTCAAGTTTTTGGAAAATGGATTATTTTGTCACTGAACTATTCACCTTTTTAGAAATCTACCACTCAACTATGAATTTTTCTTTTTTACTCACTAATGTTAGGTCCGGTTTTATTTTAGTCACTAAACTTAGGTTTAGATTTTGTTTTACTCACTAAACTTAGGTTCAGATTTGATTATTAGCATTATGTTATTTTTTTTACTCACTAACCTTAGATTCGGAGTGAACCAGTCAATTGAAGATTTAATAGTTAAAAATGATGCAATATAGAGTACAATTTGTTAAACTTTAATACTTGAAAATGATGCATAAACTTTATCTTGAAAGTAAATCGATTAAATTTAATAAGATAAAGTCTGAATTAAACTCTATCTTGAAAATAAATTGATGAAGTTTAACTTAATGATGTATTCACAACAGCCCCACATGTGTCCCCGTTTGAGTCTCTTTTCGATCGGAAACAAAATTACACTAAACTTAAATTTTTTGGATGTACTTGTTATCCATGGCTAAAGCCATATTCAGCTTCAAAACTACATCTGAATTCTACTCATGTGTGTTCTTGGGCTATTCTCCCACAAAGTCAGCTTATAGATCTCTTGATTTGTTTAATAATCGGTTATACTTCTCTCGTCATGTGCATTTTGTAGTAAATAAATTTTTATTTCAGGTTTCTCCTCCGCAATCCTTCTTGGCCCCTAGTACAGTGGATCCTCCAGGTAATTGTTCCAACTTTTTATTTTTTTTCTTCACCATGTAATATGTCACTAACATCCCAAGCCCCAATCTCAATTCTCGGTCCTCCAATCAGCCCATTATCACCATTTCAGCCTTATGGAAGCTCACCTTACAAAATCCACATCCTACGCCTACCAGCCCAACTGTTGGTCCCTTTGGATCATAGTGATATGTGTTTAACTAGTTTAATGATTTACCTTAATCGCTACGGCGCAAGCGATTCAAATCCACAATCTTCTATTGTATTCCTTTACTCCCTTGAACGAAGCGTGGTCTTCGACCCTCCAAGGTTTAGCCTCCAAGCTCCAGAATTCCCCAACCCTTATTCTTGGAGGCATAAAGAGTATTTATAGGCTACAATAGGGATCAAGGAGTAAATTAGGTCGGGCCTTCTAATGATAACTTGGGCCAAGCCCTTTATCATTAATATTAATTAACTCCACTAAATAATTAATATTGCACCACCCACCTAATTCCGGTAATTTATTTAATTAATTAAATCGGCTCCTTTATTATTTGCTTATTAAATTCCCCATGTTTAAAATATCGCATGTCCATTAATTAAATAAATTACTGATAATTCATTTAATTAATATCTTTTATCCTTGATCATCCACTCAACCTTTATTTAATTATGCCGGAATAAATCCACCTGCAGGGTTTCACATAATTAAATCTTTTTGAGCTTTCAAGGGGACATCATTAACCCGAATATTATCAGGACATGGATTCCTTCTATAAATAATATTCACCATGTATATAATTCCATCACCCAAAATATAATGATATAATTCAAAAGAATTATTTCATATATAAATCAAAGCATGTAAATAATATACACGTGTCAATTACTATATCCAGATTAAGAACCTAAGCATTAATAATAACATAGAATCTTAGTTCTCCTTCTTAATCAGTATAAGGGAACAATTCTAAATTTGATCCTGTTCAATATACACAAAGTATACTAGTATTATTTATTAGTCAATATAAACTAATCTAAATAATACTACAGCCATACCAGTGGATTGTCCAACACCACCTGTGCTATGAACCTTATTATATTATATAAACCGTATTTAACAATCTAATATTCTGTATCCCATTTGATACTAGATTGTCCACAATATATAATATTAGACAACATGTAAACATTTAAATGATTCTCAATAAAACCGGGCCAGAAATAAATGTATATACTTAAAATAAATATTTTCAGTATACCCTAACAATCTCCCACTTATACTCAAAATATTCTATGAGTATATCAGTGTTTATTTAATCCACTATTACATTGAAAACTATGTGCCCATCCATCTGACTCCTATCGCTTCCACATGCCTGTCAAAAACCTTGGCTGGCAAGCTCTTTGTGAAAGGATCTGCCCGGTTGTCTTCTGATGATATGTGAGCCACAACTATGTCTCCTCGCTTTACGATTCCTCGTATGAGATGATACTTACGTTCAATATGTTTAGCTGCTTTGTGGTCTCGTGGTTCTTTTGAATTTGCCACAGCACCAGTGTTGTCACAATACACTTTCAGACTCCTAGGCAAATTAGGTACCACATCTAAGTCCAAAAGGAAGTTCCTGAACCATACAGCCTCCTTTGCAGCCTCAGAGGCCGCCACGTACTCGGCTTCCATAGTAGAGTCTGCAATGCATTTCTGCTTTACACTCCTCCATATAACGGCTCCACCTCCCAAAGTAAAAACATATCCTGAGGTTGATTTCCTCTTATCCCTATCTGATTGAAAATCTGAATCAGTATATCCCAAAGGAAATAGATCCGAGGCCTTGTAAATTAACATATACTCTTTAGTCCTTCGCAGGTACTTGAGTATAGTTTTTACTGCACTCCAATGTTCCTGACCTGGGTTCGACTGATATCTACTAACCATGCCTACAGCAAAGCAGATGTCAGGCCTCGTACATAACATAGCATACATTAAGCTTCCACATGCCGAAGCATAAGGAACTGCTTTCATGCTCTCTATATCCTTAGGTGTCGAAGGACACTGCTCCTTGGATAGAGCAACTCCATGCTTAAAAGGTAGAAAACCTTTCTTAGAGTTCTGCATGTTAAAACGAGCTAATACTTCATCAATGTAAGGCTCTTGAGATAAAGCCAACATCCTTTTCTTGCGATCCCTTATTACTTTGATCCCAAGGATGTATGCCGCTTCACCTAAGTCCTTCATTTCAAATTGTTTGAACAACCATGCCTTTACTGATGATAACATCTTAACATTGTTTCCAATGAGTAAAATGTCATCTACATATAGTACTAGAAAAACCACTGCATTACCCTCACTTCTCTTATACACGCATGACTCGCTTGGACTTTGATCAAATCCATATGACTGGACTGCCTGATCAAAACGAATATTCCAGTCCCTAGAAGCTTGTTTAAGTCCATAAATAGACCTCTTAAGCTTACAAACAAGATGCTCTTGGCCTTCTTTAATGAATCCTTTTGGTTGTTGCATATAGATGGTTTCCTCAAGACTTCCATTAAGGAAAGCTGTCTTGACATCCATTTGCCAAATCTCGTAATCGAGATGAGCTGCTATAGATAAAAGAATCCGGATCGACTTAAGCATGACAACTGGTGAAAAAGTTTCCTCATAATCGATTCCTTCTTTCTGAGTATACCCTTTCGCAACAAGTCGTGCTTTCCAGGCTTTCACCTTTTTGTCAGATCCTCTTTTCTTCTTGTAGATCCACATACTTCCAATGGGTTTTATACCTTTGGGTGGTTCCACGAGCTCCCAAACTTGATTGGAATACATAGATTCCATCTCAGATTCCATTGCCTTTTGCCAAAGATTTGCATCTTTATCTAGAATTGCCTGTTCGTATGTCCTGGGATCCTCATCATGTTCACCAGAGACCAAGTCTGAAGACTCTCCCAAAAACATGAATCTTTCAGGTTGTCGAACAACCCTCCCACTACGACGAGGCACTGGTGCGGTACTAGTGTCAGGTTGTGCATTTTCTTGTGGTTGTTCTACTTGTACTATTGGCACTTGGGGATTATCTGTCCCTCCCACTAATTCCTCTAAAACAACACTACTCATGGGTTTGTGGTTCATAATATATTCTTCCTCTAAGAATCTGGCATTGGTGCTAACAATGACATCTCGATCCTTAGGACTATAAAATGAATAACCTTTAGTCCCCATGGGATAGCCTACAAACAGCCTTACTTCTGTGCGAGATTCTAGCTTAGTCGCGTTCTTGTTAAGCACATGTGCTGGACAACCCCAAATCCGAATATGTCTTAGACTTGGTTTGCTACCAGTCCACAATTCTATTGGAGTCTTGGGAACCGACTTAGAAGGTACCAAGTTCAGAGTGTAAGCCGCTGTTTCTATAGCATATCCCCAGAACGACTTAGGTAAATCTGAATAACTCATCATTGATCTAACACTCTCCAAAAGAGTCCGATTCCTTCTCTCTGCTACACCATTCTGCTGAGGTGTGCCAGGTGCAGACAACTGGGATGTAATCCCATTTTCTGATAAATAGTCCCTAAATTCTCCAAGCAAGTATTCGCCACCACGATCTGATCGTAGTGACTTGATACATTTTCCAAGATGTCGTTTCTCCGCACTTGCTTTGTACTCTTTGAATTTTTCAAAGCACTCAGACTTGCGGCGCAACAAATAAATGTATCCATATCTAGAATAATCGTCAATGAAAGTGACAAAATACTCATAACCTCCTCTTGCTTGGATACTCATAGGACCACATAAATCAGTATGAACCAATTCTAATACTTCTTTGGCTCTATTTCCCTTTGCTTTAAAAGGCCTGTTAGTCATCTTACCTTCCAAGCAAGATTCACAAACTGGAAATGGCTCCATTGCCAACAAGCCTAATGGCCCATCTACTACCAGTCTTTGAATCCTCCTCAAGTTAATATGACCTAATCTTAAGTGCCAAAGATATGTTTGGTTCAATTCGGAAGGTTTCTTTCTTTTATTTGAGCTAGAAAGAATATTATTAGATTCCTTTTGTTGCAACATTGGTTGGATAGGATTAATAATATATAAATTGTCTTGCAATGTACCAGAACATATAACTCGTTTATTCATCATAATAGAAACATTACGATCCAAACAAACATTATAACCATCAATGGCAAGTTTAGAAACTGAAATCAAATTCCTTCTAAACGAAGGTACATAAAGACAATTGTTCAAAACCAAAATCCTATCAACACCAAAAGACAAAGTAATTATTCCAACTGCAACTACTGCTACTTTCGTAGCATCTCCCATGAATACATATATCTCGCCATCTCTAAGCATTCTGGTTTGCTGGAACCCCTGCATAGAGTTACAAACATGGTCAGTGGCTCCTGTATCTACACACCAAGTGCTCGTAGATATAGCCGCTATATATGTTTCTGTAACTAGAGAAAGAGACATACCAGTATTGTTTGTCTTCTTAGGAAGAGGACAATCCTGTTTCCAGTGACCTGACTGCTTGCACCTGAAGCACTTGCCCTTTGGCTTTTTCACACCACCTTGAACTCCCACTGCATTAGCAACCTTTCCAGCTTTCTGTGTCTGAACCTTTTTCTTCTTCTTGCCTTTCGGCTTAGAGGAAGAAGCTTTCTCAGCCACATTCACTTGAACATTCTGCTTAAAGAGTCCTTCAGCTGCCTGAAGTTCTGTCAGAAGTTCCGCGAGACTATACATCCTTTTGTTCATGGTGTAATTCAAGCGGAACTGCTCAAAACTTTTGGGCAAGCTCATAAGGATGATATCGATCTGGGTTTCCCCATCAATATCAGCACCAAGGATCTCCATCTCATTCAGATGAGACATCATCCTGAGAACATGATCCCTTACGGGTGTTCCTTCAGCCATCTGAGTGTTCATTAAAGCCTTCATTGCTACTTGCCTAGCAGCCCTATTCTGTTCTCCAAAAAGTTCCTTGAGATTAAAGAGCATATCTGAAGCCGTGGCCATAGCCTGATGCTGATGCTGCAAAACACCCGACATTGCTGCCAGAATGTAACATCGCGACATCTCATCGGCCTTAACCCACCGCTTATAATACTCCTTATCACTTTCAGGAGCATCTTCAGCAGGCTGATCTGGCTTGGGTTCATAAGTGCAAAATTTGTACTCCTCAGCAGTCAACACTATGTCCAAATTACGTTTCCATTCAATATAGTTTGGTCCCGTAAGTTTGTTATCCTTAAGTATGGTGAATAGTGGATTAAAGCCCATAATGATCTAATCCTGAGAATCATGCATGTAACACATAATCAGAGAGTTGCACAAATCTTAAAACCTATTGGTTTCCTCTAACAATTAATTAAAATTAATGCACTAATATTTAAACACCATAAGTATCTGGTACGCCACGATGGGTGACATATATACCACTTAAATTTGTTTAAATATTACTTCGGTCCTATTATTAAATAATACGCCACGTTAGGGTGGACTATATATTATTTTTCATAGCTAAGTGTATACCATTATCAAATCTTAAATTAATAATAATAAGACCGGATGCCACCATTAAATATTTCAAATCAATAATCGATAATAGGATAATTCCCAGATCGGGGGGAGCATTGTCAAGAGGCGTCACTTAAGACCCCTTTCTAGACAGAATCATCTTTTCTCTCAATATCGAAAATCTATATTCAATCATTGGTACCCTTTTAATTAATCGAATTCTATGAAACTTGGTACGCCACGATGGGTGGCATGTATACCTTTCAATATTCGTAATTTAATTTAAGAAGTTTGTCCTAGTAATATCCATAACACTACATGACACCATAAATCATATGCCACGTTAGGGTGGACTATATATAATTTATATTCGTCTTAGTGTTAAATTTACATACAAACAATAATGGAGACCGTGGGATTTAATTCCTAATTAATTCCCTCACCCACTTAGAATTTTTATTAAAATTGAGGAATTTTAAAATTTAAATGGGGCCTATGTCGTTACAATTATGTCTAACATGCATTCAAAATACACACATAATTTAACAACATATAACATTTAATTAAAGTAATAAATAAAAATTTATGTCCATGTCGTCCTAATTATGTTAAACATGCAATTAAAAATTACACACATAATTAACAACAGACATAATAATTATTTAAAGCAATAATTAAAAAATTAAATAGCAAAATTAAAAATTATAACAATAATTAAATCCACTATTATGGCCCCAAGAATCAATTTGCTGCAGCCTCATGTCCGTCGAATATTTTACTCGGCTGAAAGCAAACAATTGAAAAAAAAATATCCACGCGTGTAGGCTATATCAGGTGATGCCACGCGCGTGTATTCCATTGTTGCTGTTCGTCCCTTAATCAGTACTCCGTAAATCACCAGCAGGCAGCAACATTAATTCAACCGCAGCCCCATCAGTATATTCAACAGCAGCCACGGTCAGCTACGCAGCGGAACAAATTCTTTTCTCCGTTTTGATTTCCGATCGCACGTAATTGTTACAAAATATCCGGATTATAAGAAATCCAAGAAACAATTACAAAAAAAATAGATCTAATACAAAACTAATTTTGTAAAATCTAATCTAACACGATCAACCCTCGTGTTTACAACCACGATAAACCACGTGGAAACCAAACAAAATAACCACGATTAAACCACGTGGGATCCAAACACATAATTAAATATACATGGCCATAATAGTGGATAACAACCTGCAAAAAATTATTACACAAGCATACCACTATACATACACAACCAATTTTAATTACGACATGGACATCATCAAACACAAACACAAGTCCACTAAACCTCAGGCTCTTGATGCCAATTGTTGGTCCCTTTGGATCATAGTGATATGTGTTTAACTAGTTTAATGATTTACCTTAATCGCTACGGCGCAAGCGATTCAAATCCACAATCTTCTATTGTATTCCTTTACTCCCTTGAACGAAGCGTGGTCTTCGACCCTCCAAGGTTTAGCCTCCAAGCTCCAGAATTCCCCAACCCTTATTCTTGGAGGCATAAAGAGTATTTATAGGCTACAATAGGGATCAAGGAGTAAATTAGGTCGGGCCTTCTAATGATAACTTGGGCCAAGCCCTTTATCATTAATATTAATTAACTCCACTAAATAATTAATATTGCACCACCCACCTAATTCCGGTAATTTATTTAATTAATTAAATCGGCTCCTTTATTATTTGCTTATTAAATTCCCCATGTTTAAAATATCGCATGTCCATTAATTAAATAAATTACTGATAATTCATTTAATTAATATCTTTTATCCTTGATCATCCACTCAACCTTTATTTAATTATGCCGGAATAAATCCACCTGCAGGGTTTCACATAATTAAATCTTTTTGAGCTTTCAAGGGGACATCATTAACCCGAATATTATCAGGACATGGATTCCTTCTATAAATAATATTCACCATGTATATAATTCCATCACCCAAAATATAATGATATAATTCAAAAGAATTATTTCATATATAAATCAAAGCATGTAAATAATATACACGTGTCAATTACTATATCCAGATTAAGAACCTAAGCATTAATAATAACATAGAATCTTAGTTCTCCTTCTTAATCAGTATAAGGGAACAATTCTAAATTTGATCCTGTTCAATATACACAAAGTATACTAGTATTATTTATTAGTCAATATAAACTAATCTAAATAATACTACAGCCATACCAGTGGATTGTCCAACACCACCTGTGCTATGAACCTTATTATATTATATAAACCGTATTTAACAATCTAATATTCTGTATCCCATTTGATACTAGATTGTCCACAATATATAATATTAGACAACATGTAAACATTTAAATGATTCTCAATAAAACCGGGCCAGAAATAAATGTATATACTTAAAATAAATATTTTCAGTATACCCTAACACCCAACAACATTCCCAACCTCATCTACAACTTCTTCAACTGATGAAGAATTTCAATCAGCTTCCCTCTCAACAAACACACGCTTAATAACAACAGCCAACCAACCCGAGTTCACCCAACATAGCACAAGTCACCGGCCTGCTCGCACCCGTGTGCCACCCAAAATATTACAACTCATCCTTTGTCAATCACACCATTATGCATCCTTTAGCTTACTTTCTAGAGCCTTCTTCTGTCACTCAAGCCTTGGGAGAGAAACGATGTCATCTGAGTTTGATGCACTAATTCAAAATGGAACATGGGACCTTATTCCAAAAACATCACAGAATGTTATATCTTGCAAATGGGTCTTCAGAATAAAAAGAAATCCAGATGGCTCTATTAATAAATTTAAAGTTCGCCTTGTCACGAAAGGCTATCAACAAAGGTCGGGAATTGATTTTCGTGAGACATTTAGTCTTGTAACTAAACCAGCAACAATTTGTATTGTTTTAAATCTTGCAATTACGAATGGGTGGCCTTTGAGACAACTGGACATCAATAATGTGTTTCTCAGTGGCACTTTACACTTATGAAATTTACATGATCCAACCACCTGGTTTTCACCATCAAAATCATCAATATTATGTTTGCATGCTAAGGAAAACTATTTATGGATTACGTTAGGCTCCATGAGAATGGCACTTGGCTCTCAAACAGTTCTTAGTACAATCTGGCTTTAATAATTCAGTTGCAGATACTTCTTTATTTATTTACAACAAACGGGGTGTGATTATCATATTTCTTGTTTATGTCGATGATATAGTGCTCACTGGAAACTCCATGTCATTTTTGAATATGTTTGTATCTCAGTTGGATAAACAATTTTGCCTCAAAGACTTGGGAGCTCTGCATCATTTTCTCGGTGTTGAGGTGGTTACTCTTACCTCTGGTCTTTTCTTATCACAGGCTAAACACATATCTGATCTACTTATGAAGCACAAATTAGATGGTACCAAAGAACAGTTACTCTAATGTCTTCTTCAACATCACTTTGTTTAAAAGATGGTAGCCCAAAACGAAAAACTTGATCCAACTCAGTATTGACAACTAGTTGATAGCATTCAGTGCCTCTCCATTGAGAGGCCTGACATATGCTATGCCATAATCGTTTGTTGCAATTCATGCATGCTCCAACAAAAACTCATTGGTTTGCTCTCAAGCGCGTGCTACGCTACTTAAAAGGTAAAATCCATCACGACCTGTTTTTAAATCGAAATGTCAAAGTTCAATCTTTCAGCTTTTAGTGATTCAGATAGGGGTGGCGACCGAGACACTGGTTGCTCAACTACTGATTATGTTTTGTATCTTGGATCAAATCCTATTTCCTGGTAGTCCAGCAAATAGAAATCTGTTTCCAGGTCCTCTTCTGAAGCTGAATACAAAGCTGTGGCGAATGCTGCGCCCGAAGTTTTGTGGGTTAAAAACTTATTACGTGAATTATCCATTCCGATGTTATCAACTTCAGCCATTTATTGTGATAAAACAGGGGCACAATATCTTAACTCTAATCTAGTATTCCACTCAAGGATGAAACACATTTCCTTGGATTGTCATTTTGTTCGTGAGCGGGTTGCGGATGGCACAATTAAAGTACATCATGTCCATAGCAAAGACCAGTGGGCTGACATACTTACTAAGCCACTACCAAAATAGAGTTATTGTTTCATTCCCTCTAAGCTAGGAGTCGCAAATGATGCATCCATCTTGCGGGGACGTAACAATTCAGTTCAGTTGAGTGCAGGAGAGTTTGACAAGAGAGTTTGACGTACACTACACCTTATCCATGTAATATCAAACATGATCACAACGAAATTCCTGTAGAAGTGCAGTAGTTATTCTAGACATGTTTTTAGTTCAATTTAACATTTATATATGACTACTTAATACAGTTGTATAAATAGAGAAAACACACACCCATGTACCTATGCAAAACTATAATACAATCATAACTTTTATCTCATATATCTGGTCCAACTCTTTTAAACAATTCAAGATTCAACTAATTACCAAGCCTTTTCTCTCACAATTTGATCCAATTCAATTTCCTTATCAGCTATCTTGTTCTTTCCCATGGTTGTTCGGCATCGAGAGACTAAATTTCGAATGAGGATGGAGCACTCTTCACAACAGAAATGAGAGGACAAGGAAACGAAAGATAGGTAAATAATAGGTACATGCAGGCATGTTTATGATGTAATAATATGCTAAACTACCTGAAATTAATTTTTTCCTACTGGGTGATTAGCTTGGTAAACTACTCATTTCAGAGATTGTACTTTCTGATTTTTCAAAAGAAAATATAGCATTGATGTAGCCGGTGTTTATCAAAAATGATTCTAGTAAAATTCAAGTGATGTCCTGTCGAATTGAAGATTAAATTTTTCCTGGCGACTCTCTTTAATTACCCCTATATAATATAACATAAAGCATTCCAGTTGATTTTAAGTTAGCTGCGACGAAAAATCAAACCACCAGCATGTAGAAAAACTAATATACTTATAGTAGATGTTTGATATGAAACTGAGCAAACAAATAAACGTCTGTGTCAAATGACTTGATTTTTATTAACAATGCAGTTATAAGATATATATATAGCTAAAGTACTGAACTAACACTAGCTAAAAATCAGCAACTACTTTCTACTTAGACTCCAACTCTCCCACTTATTAAAACGGCTCCAACAAAAACTGATCACACACAAAGACTAGTTCCTGTAAGCTTTACGTGGCATGACTAGAACAACTAACTAGCAACAAATAAATACTAACAATTTAAATTAACTTCCAACATTTTCCCCCGTAATTTAAATTGGTTTCTGCAAATTCTTAACATAGCCCGTTTGGCTTTCTTTGCCCCCATAATCTTAAACTTATGAAGCACTTCTCTTCGTCTTGTGATGCACTTCTCACCACCATCTTGTGATGCACTTCTCACCACCATCTTGAATTGGGTTTCTGTGATGCACTTCTCACCACCATCTAATATTGGGTTTGTTGATGCACTTCTCACCAACATATCTTTGATTTTTGGAGCACTTCTCTCCGTGGTGCACATCTCACCGCTGCAATCAAGCTCTCTCCATCGCCATCTGTTTCATCTCTTCTCTCGGCTGTTGTATGCCAGCTTCTTCAATAACAATAACAACTCTGCTACCCAGCAATGAAGCTTCACTCGAACATCGCACAGCATCAAACTCAGCTCCTGCTCCCTAATCTCGCCATCTTTGTCATTGTGCTACTGTCACCACGACTGTTGTGCTGCTACTAACACAACACACGCCTGGAGACAGCAATCTTCAATTCCTCAAGGATCGGAGGGAAGGCTGTTAAGCCTTGATCCCCCCGAAGCTCTGATACCAAGTGTAGAAAAACTAATATACTTATAGTAGATGTTTGATATGAAACTGAGCAAACAAATAAACTGATTCCAGAAGCCACCATTGCTATAGCCACCCATGTGCAAAATTCAAAGTCAAAAACTCTACCTACTCCACCTACCATCATTTATTTGCATTTAAGGACCTCATTATTTGCATGTAAGGAACTCTAGCATTAGTTTAAATAGGCATGTTTAGAGCATTGTAAAATCACATTGAATTTGAGTAATAAAAGTGAGTTATTTAGAGAATTTTCTCTCTTGTTCCTGATTCATATTTTGGTATCAGAGCAAGTTTTTAGATCCCGGAGTTGAGTGAAAAAAAAACAGAAATTTCAGTCACTATTTCGATCGGAAGTTATTGTTCACTATTCACTGTTCATCGCTGGAGAAGACGACACTGTTCAGGCGGAGTTACTGTTCATCACCGGAGAAGACGACACTGTTCATCACCGGAGAAGAAGGCACTATTCATACGGTACTATTCATACGGCACTGTTCATACGCAACTGTTCATAGGGTACTGTTCACGAGCACTGTTCATGGGCACTGTTCACTGAAAATTTATTTTTCAACATGCCTCCACGAAGACAACCTCTACGAGATGTTGAAATGGCGGACATGCGGAGACAAATTCAGGAACTTCAAGATGCTTTGCAAGCCCAACAAGTCTTGTTAAACGAACGTCAACCAGAAGATGAAGAATATTCCAGTGATTCTTCAACAACTAGAAATCGTCGCCCTCAAAGGCCACGAGTCAGACATGATGACATTAAAGTTGACATTCCTAACTTTGAAGGGAAACTTCAACCAGATGATTTCATCGATTGGCTTTAAACAGTCGAAAGGGTGTTCGAATATAAAGATATTCATGAAGAAAAAAAGGTGAAGATTATTGATGTGAAATTAAAGAAACATGCATCCATTTGGTGGGAAAATCTTAAAAAAAGGCGAGACCGAGAAGGAAAAAGCAAGATCAAAACTTGGGAAAAAATGCGAAAGGAATTAACCCGAATGTTTCTTCCTCCTCACTACTACCAAGACAAGTTTATCCAACTACAAAATCTTCGTCAGAAGAATTTATCAATCGAAGAATACACAAGAGAATTTGAGAAGTTGATGATGCAGTGTGATATACAAGAAAAAGAGGAGCAGACTATTGCTAGATACCTCGGAGGATTAAATGTTGATATTGCTGATCGTGTTGAACTTCAACAATATTGGTCGTTAGAAGATGTTATTCGTCTTGCTACGCGAGTAGAGAAGCAGCTACCCAAAAGATCTACCAATAGAAATTTCTCTCCAGCAAACCAACCACCTTACAATCAAAAGCCACCTACCAACCAAGCCAGCTCTTCCACCCAACCATCTTCTAAAACCATTTCTACAGAAAACAAAAACAAGGCCATTAAATGCTTTAAATGCCAAGGTTTTGGCCACATTGCTTTAAACTGTCCAAACCGGAGAACTATCACAATTATCAAAGGAGAAGCCTATGAAGTTTCTGAGGAAGAAGAGACTCGAGAAGACACTGAAGGAGAATATTACGCAGATCCAATATACGATGAAGAAATTACTGCTGCTGATCAGGGTGAGTCCTTAGTAATCCGACGAAGCCTAAACACAATGGCTAATAAGGAAGAACCTTGGTTGAGATGCAATATTTTCCACACTCGTTGCACTTCTGCAGAAAAAATCTGTGATGTTATCATAGACAATGGGAGTTGTGAAAATGTCGTTTCAAGTTACATGGTAGAAAAATTGGATCTACCAACCCAGATTCATCCACACTCCTACAGTTTGCATTGGCTCAATAAAGGAAGTACAGTCAAAGTTGACAAGCGTTGCCTTATGACATTCTCTATTGGTCAGAAGTACCAGGATCAAGTATGGTGTGATGTTGTGCCTATGGATGCCTATCATCTTCTACTAGGTAGGCCATGACATTATGATCGTCGAGTACTTTATGACGGTTATGCAAACACATACTCTTTTGTCAAGGATGGAGTAAAAATCAAGCTAGCTACTCTGCCGCCGAGTGAGTTTGATAAAAACAAGAAGGAAGTCAAACCATTAGTGTCCCTAGTCACGAAGAAACAACTAAAGGAAGCTATAGAGGAAGTTCAAACCATGAGCTTATTTCTATTATTCGAATCAAATAAGGAGACTCATGTTCCAGTCGAAATTAAACCACTACTTGAAGAGTTTCCCGATGTGGTTCCAGAAGACATTCCATCTGGACTACCCCCCATGCGAGACATCCAACACGCTATTGATTTCAGTCCAGGAGCAACGATTCCAAATCGACCCGCATACATAATGAGTCCTCAGGAGTATGCTGAAATTCAAAATCAAGTTGAAGGATTATTAAAAAAAAGGATTAATACAGGAAAGTGTTAGTCCTTGTGCGGTTCCGGCCATTCTGGTCCCTAAGAAAGATGGAAGCTGGAGAATGTGTGTTGATAGTCGAGCTGTCAATAAAATTACCATCAAGTATAGATTTCCAATTCCTAGACTTGATGATTTGCTAGATCAGATATATGGTTCTACTATCTTTTCAAAGATTGATCTTCGAAGCGGATACCATCAGATCAGAATTCGACCAGGAGATGAATGGAAGACTGCCTTTAAAACAAGAGATGGTCTTTATGAATGGACAGTTATGCCCTTTGGGTTGTTCAATGCGCCAAGTACATTCATGCTACTTATGAATCAAGTCCTTAGACCCTTTATTAGTAAATTTGTCGTCGTCTATTTTGATGACATTCTGATCTTTAATAAGGACAAGGAGGAACACTTGGAACATGTCCGACAAGTGTTACAGACTCTTCGTGAACAAAAACTCTATGCCAATTTGAAGAAATGTGCTTTTCTGACAAATGAAGTTACTTTTATTGGATACATCATCACATCCGAAGGCATACGAGTTGATCTGGAAAAGATAGAAGCAATCAATAGCTGGCCAGTTCCGCAATCAATCCATGAGGTCAAAAGTTTCCATGGATTAGCCTCCTTTTACAGAAGATTCATCAAAAACTTCAGCACAGTTGCCGCTCCCCTCGCAGATTGTATCAAAGGATACAAGTTTCAATGGACCGAGGCTGCACAGAAAAGTTTTGACATGCTGAAGAAATGTTTAACTGAAGCACCAGTATTAGCCCTTCCCAATTTTGATCAAGTATTTGAAGTTAGCTGTGATGCTTCCCACACTGGAATTGGCGCTATTCTAAGTCAAGAAGGTCATCCTATAGCCTTCTTCAGTGAAAAGCTTAACGATGCTAAACTTCGGTATTCAACATACGACAAGGAGTTATATGCAATTATTCGAGCCTTGCACCATTGGAGTCATTACCTATTAAATAAAGAATTCATTCTTTATTCTGATCATGAAGCTTTAAAATATTTGAACTCTCAACAGAAGATTAGCCGTCGACATGCCTCTTGGAGTGAGTTTTTACAGTCTTATCCATTTCTAATCAAGCACAAGGCTGGAATTCAAAATGTTGTTGCAGATGCTCTCAGTAGGCGCCATACTCTACTGTCTACACTACAAACAAAAGTAGTTGGTTTTGAAATGATAAAGGAGTTGTATCCAGATGATCCTGACTTCCAGAAATTTGGAATACTACTGAAGTGCAATCCTCCAAAGATTACTACAAGCATGAAGGATTTTTATTCAAAGAGAAGACTTTGTGTATTCCTCGATGTTCACTACGAAAAGCCATTATCTAGGAAGCCCATGATGGAGGATTAGCAGGTCACTTTGGCCGAGATAAAACTATGGCCCTGGTAAAGGAAAATTTTTATTTGCCAAGAATGGAAAGAGATATAAATCGGCATATTCAAAGATGCAGAATCTGTCATTTGGCTAAATCCAAACGCCAAAAACACTAGTTTATATATGCCACTTCCCGTACCGGAATCACCATGGGAAGATGTTACTATTGATTTTATTTTGGGACTTCCACGAAGTCAACGTCAGAAAGATTCAATTATGGTCATGGTGGATAGATTTTCAAAGATGGCCCACTTCATTCCTTGTCAAAAGACCAATGATGCTGTTCAAGTTGCTGATTTGTATTTCAAAGAAATAGTTCGTCTTCATGGAATTCCAAAAACAATAACTTCTGATCGAGATGTTCATACGGAACTGTTCATACAGAACTGTTCATATGGAACTGTTCATAGGGTACTGTTCATGAGCACTGTTCACGGGCACTGTTCACTGAAAATTTATTTTTCAACATGCCTCCAAGAAGACAACCTCTGCGAGATGTTGAAATGGCGGACATGCAGAGACAAATTCAGGAACTTCAAGATGCTTTGCAAGCCCAACAAGTCTTGTTAAACCAACGTCAACCAGAAGATGAAGAATATTCCAGTGATTCTTCAACAACTAGAAATCGTCGCCCTCAAAGGCCACGAGTCAGACATGATGACATTAAAGTTGACATTCCTAACTTTGAAGGAAAACTTCAACCAGATGATTTCATCGATTGGCTTTAAACAGTCGAAAGGGTGTTTGAATATAAGGATATTCACGAAGAAAAAAGGTGAAGATTATTGCTGTGAAATTAAGGAAACATGCTTCCATTTGGTGGGAAAATCTTAAAAAAAGGCGAGACCGAGAAGGAAAAAGCAAGATCAAAACTTGGGAAAAAATGCGAAAGGAATTAACCCGAATGTGTCTTCCTCCTCACTACTACCAAGACAAGTTTATCCAACTACAAAATCTTCGTCAAAAGAATTTATCAGTCGAAGAATACACAAGAGAATTTGAGAAGTTGATGATGCAGTGTGATATACAAGAAAAAGAGGAGCAGACTATTGCTAGATACCTCGGAGGATTAAATGTTGATATTGCTGATCGTGTTGAACTTCAACAATATTGGACGTTAGAAGATGTTATTCGTCTTGCTACGCGAGTAGAGAAGCAGCTACCCAAAAGATCTACCAATAGAAATTTCTCTCCAGCAAACCAACCACCTTACAATCAAAAACCACCTACCAACCAAGCCAGCTCTTCCACCCAACCCTCTTCGAAAACCATTTCTACAGAAAACAAAAACAAGGCCATTAAATGCTTTAAATGCCAAGGTTTTGGCCACATTCCTTCAAACTGTCCAAACCGGAGAACTATCACAATTATCAAAGGAGAAGCCTATGAAGTTTCTGAGGAAGAAGAGACTCGAGAAGACACTGAAGGAGAATATTACGCAGATCCAATATACGATGAAGAAATTACTGCTGCTGATCAGGGTGAGTCCTTAATAATCCGACGAAGCCTAAACACAATGGCTAATAAGGAAGAACCTTGGTTGAGATGCAATATTTTCCACACTCGTTGCACTTCTGCAGAAAAAATCTGTGATGTTATCATAGACAATGGGAGTTGTGAAAATGTCGTTTCAAGTTACATGGTAGAAAAATTGGATCTACCAACCCAGATTCATCCACACTCCTACAGTTTGCATTGGCTCAATAAAGAAAGTACAGTCAAAGTTGACAAGCGTTGCCTTGTGACATTCTCTATTGGTCAGAAGTACCAGGATCAAGTATGGTGTGATGTTGTGCCTATGGATGCCTGTCATCTTCTACTAGGTAGGCCTTGGCAGTATGATCGTCGAGTACTTTATGACGGTTATGCAAACACACACTCTTTTGTCAAGGATGGAGTAAAAATCAAGCTAGCTACTCTCCCAAATCATGAAGAAACAACTAGAGGAAGCTATAGAGGAAGTTCAAACCATGAGCTTATTTCTATTATTCGAATCAAATAAGGAGACTAATGTTCCAGTCGAAATTAAACCACTACTTGAAGAGTTTCCCGATGTGGTTCCAGAAGACATTCCATCTGGACTACCCCCCATGCGAGACATCCAACATGCTATTGATTTCAGTCCAAGAGCAACGATTCCAAACCGACCCGCATACAGAATGAGTCCTCAGAAGCATGCTGAAATTCAAAATCAAGTTGAAGGATTATTAAAAAAAGGATTAATACAGGAAAGTGTTAGTCCTTGTGCGGTTCCTGCCATTCTGGTCCCTAAGAAAGATTGAAGCTGGAGAATGTGTGTTGATAGTCGAGCTGTCAATAAAATTACCATCAAGTATAGATTTCCAATTCCTAGACTTGATGATTTGCTAGATCAGATATATGGTTCTACTATCTTTTCAAAGATTGATCTTCGAAGCGGATACCATCATATCAGAATTCGACCAGGAGATGAATGGAAGACTACCTTTAAAACAAGAGATTGTCTTTATGAATGGACAGTTATGCCCTTTGTTAGAAATAATTCATGAGTTGTGATGTTAAGAATAGAATTTTACTTATACTTCTTGTATATCCTGATTTATAAAGGATTTACCACTTTTTATAGGATATATGTGTTAGACAGTTATCTGTAAAGTTTAGTCAGGAATGAACAGTGCATCGAGTACTATATGTCAGGAACTGAGATTGAATCCTGATACGTCAAGTCAAGTACTGATCAAGTACTGATGGGATGGTCAAATCCTGATGCAAGATGGAATCCTGATATTAGTCGTGTTACTGATGATGTCATTATGGATGCTACAGAAACTGACAAGTGCTATAAAACAGGATCTTTGTTTGAGGAACAAGCAAGAAGATTTTATGAAGGAAAGAATTTTCTATTGATGGAAACTATCAACTGGACGGCAGAACATTGTCATGTATAAATTATCTTTCTGTGATTAGTTGATAGGTAGCATTATAAATACTCTCTCTATGTCATTATAAAAGGTGTTCGTGAGGTTTGTAATCGTAAGTATATGAGAGTGCAAACAGAGAGAAATTTATAATGTCAGCAGCTGCTAAAGGTATTTGTACACCTTTGGTGGAGTTTGTATTTGATCTTATTAATACAAACAGAGTTTAATTCATTCGTTTATTCTTGTTCATATAACCAAGCAAAAATCAGACACGATTATATAACTTGTATTCAACCCCCCCCCCTTCTACAAGTTATTCGAGTTAACAATTGGTATCAGAGCAGGTTGATTTCGAATAATCATAAAGATCTGCAATCATGTCTGGTTACAAGGATGTGAATACTAAGATTCCTATGCTCAAGAGAAACGAATATACTCCATGGGAAGTAAAGATGTTGCATCATCTGGAAGCAACAGATCCTGATTATCTTGACAGAATCAGAGATGGACCTTTTATCCCAACGAAGGTTGTTGGACAAGCAACTGTTGATGGTCAAGTTGTTCCAGAACATACAGCAGAGAAGCCTAAATCTGAGTGGTCAGATAAGGACAAGGAGAATATTCATAAAGATGCTAAAGTGAGAAACATATTATTCAACAGTCTTGATTCTGTTCTCACTAACTATGTTCTCTCTTGTAAAACTGCTAAGGACATATGGGACAATCTTAAGGTTCACTGTGAAGGAACTAAGCCTGTCAGGAAGAATATGAGGACACTACTTATACAACAGTATGAGTACTTTGAATCCAAGTCTGGTGAGTCACTTACTGATACCTTTGATAGATTTACAAAACTCATCAATGAGATGGCCATGCATGGTAAATATTATGACTTGGAGGATATGAATACAAAGTTCATGAAAGCTTTGCCTGATTTCTACAATGAGAAGATATTTGCGATTGAGGAAGCTAATGATCTGGATGAGATAGCGTTAGAGGCAGTGTATGGAAAACTGAGAGCTTATGAACTTGACAAGCAGCAGAAGAAGAGCAGGAGTGAAGGAAAGATGAAGACTGTTGCACTTAATGCTCAATCTGAATCAAAGAAGCTTCCAGAGGAACAGCATGATGAGCATGCTGTAAAGAACTCAAGGAAGAAGAAAAGCAAAGAAAGTTCTGAGTCAGAGACTACTAATATGGACTCTGACAACAATTATTCTGAATTTGAGATGCAGGAACTCTTTGCTATGTTTGCTAAAGCTTTCAAGAAAGGAAGATTCAACAGGAAAAGATTTAGCAAAGGACCTTTTCAAAAGAAGGAGGAGAAGAAGGGTGACAAAGGAAAAAGTACAATTGTCAAGCTTGATAAGGCCAAGATCAAGTGCTTTAACTGCAGCGAGCTTGGACACTTTGCTAGTGAGTGTAAGAAGCCTAGGAATTCAGGAAAGGGTAATGCACTTATGGTCACACAGAAGGATTGGGCTGATTCCAGTGATTCTGAAGATGAATTGGATTATGACAACATTGCACTGATGGCAAATGTTTCAGACAAACCTGGATCTCCAAAGAAAACTTCTCCATCCTCTGTTAAGGGCAGAGAAAAGAAGCATTCAATTATCTTGGACTGTCGATGCTCTAGACATATGACTGGAAAGAAGTCCCTGCTTACAAAGTTTGAGAGGAAAGCTGGCCCAGTAATATCTTTTGGAGATGACAACAAAGGAGAAACTCTAGGATATGGCTCAATTGTTTTGGGGAATGTCATCATAGAAAATGTAGCACTGGTTGAAGGCTTGAAACATACTCTTTTAAGCATAAGTCAACTGGGTGATAAAGGTTACAAATCAATCTTTGACAGAGAAGGATGCAAAATCTTGAATATGCAGAATGGAGACATTTTTCTAACTGGTCAAAGACATGGTAACATATATAAAGCCAGCTTAAGTGATACATCTAAAGGAATTGTTAGATGTCTCTACAGCAAAGCAACAAGTAATGAAAGCTGGAATTGGCACAAGAAACTCTCACATCTCAACTTCAAGAAGCTTAATCAACTTATTAAGCACAATCTGGTGAGAGGCCTACCTCAGGTAAATTATGTGCAAGATGGAGTTTGTGATGCATGTTAGCTTGGAAAGCAAAGAAGAACCACTTTCAAGAGCAAGACTGAAAATTCAATTACTGAACTATTTCACATGCTACATCTTGATCTGTTTGGTCTAGTAAACATTATGTCTATCAGCAAGAAAAGATATGCTCTAGTAATAGTGGATGATTTAACAAGGTTCGCATGGGTGTTCTTTCTACACAAGAAGGATGAAGCTCCTCAGCAAATCATTGAACTTGTCAAGAATATTCAGAATAACTCTGAGTACAAAGTCAAAGTACTTAGGAGTGACAATGGTACAGAATTCAAGAATTCTACAATGGAGGATTTTTGTGCAGTCAATGGAATCACTCAACAGTTTTCTGCACCTGGTACACCTCAGCAGAATGGTGTAGTGGAAAGAAAGAACAGGACTCTCATAGAGGCAGCAAGAACCATGCTTGCAGATGCAAAACTTCCAACCTATTTTTGGGCAGAAGCTATTAACACTACATGTTTCACTCAAAACTGTACCTTGGTAAATAGTCATGGAAAAACTCCCTATGAGATGATCAAAGGAAAGAAACCAAGTGTAAAATACTTTCACATCTTTGGATGCAAATGTTATGTCCTAAAAGTTCATCCTGAACAACTTGGAAAATTTGAAGCCAAATCGGATGAAGCAATCTTTCTAGGATATTCAGCATCTAAGGCCTTCAAAGTTTATAATCTCAGAACTCACATTGTTATGGAATCAATTCATGTTGCATTTGATGATAAGAAATTTGGAATTCTGCAAACTGATGAGAGCCATGACAAATTGGAATTTGAAAATCTGAAGAATTCTGAGATACTCTCCAGTGATGATGAAGGTTCTTCAGAAGGAATTTCTATTTCTTCTCAAAGGAATGCTACTGTTGAGGGGGAGCAAATGAATCAAGGAGAACACAGTGATCATTAGGAGCAGACTAGCTATTCAGAGTCTACTCCATCAGGAACCGATCTTTCAGAGTCTACTGAGGAAAGATCAGTAACTAGCAGCAATATGGAATCTACTGATTCTATTGATCAAAGGGGAGTTATTGAAGGCAGAGAGAATTCTTCTACAAGAGATACCACTAACTTAGGGGGAGAATCTAGCAGAGTCAATCTACCACCTGTTAGAAAATGGACAAAGGATCATACTGAAGATTTGATTATTGGTGATCCAAATAGTGGTGTTCGAACTAGAAGATCAATTCAAAATGAATGCTTGTATAGTTGCTTTCTCTCAAAGAATGAACCTAAGAAGGTTGAAGAAGCCTTACAGGATCCTGATTGGGTAATTGCAACGCAGGAAGAGTTAAATGAGTTTGAGAGAAACAAAGTCTGGAAACTGGTACCAAGACCTAAAGATAGATCTATTGTTGGTGCAAGATGGGTTTTCAGAAACAAGCTAGATGAATCTGGTATGATTATAAGAAACAAAGCAAGACTGGTGGCCAAGGGTTATTCTCAGGAAGAAGGCATTGATTATGATGAGACCTTTGCACCTGTAGCAAGATTGGAAGCAATCAGAATGTTTCTTGCATTTGCAGCTCATTCAAAATTCAAGGTATACCAGATGGATGTAAAGAGTGCTTTTCTAAATGGCAAACTTGATGAGGAAGTGTATGTGGAACAGCCACCTGGATTTGTTGATCCAAAGTTTCCAAATCATGTCTACAAACTTGACAAGGCACTCTATGGACTAAAGCAGGCACCAAGAGCATGGTGTGAGACTTTGTCTAAATTTCTTTTTGAAAATGGCTTCACAAGAGGTACAATTGACAAAACTCTATTCTTTAGAAAGATAAAAGGTGAATTGCTTTTAGTTCAAGTTTATGTTGATGATATCATATTTGTCTCTACTAATGAAAAGTTGTGTGCTAAGTTTAGCAAGCTTATGCAGTCTAAGTATCAGATGAGCATGATGGGTGAATTAAATTATTTCTTAGGCTTGTAGGTCAAACAGATTGAGACTAGTATTTTCATTAATCAGTCAAAGTATATCAAAGATCTTTTAAGAAGGTTTGACTTTCAAGACTGTGCAGTTGCAAAAACACCCATGGCAACGGCCACTAAACTAGACTCTGATCCTAAGGGAAAGAGTGTGGATAATACTAGTTATAGAGGCATGATAGGCTCATTGTTATATCTAACTGCAAGTAGGCCAGATATAATGTTTTCTACCTGTTTATGTGCTAGATTCCAAAGTGATCCTAAGGAATCTCATTTAATTGCTGTGAAGAGAATTTTTAGATATCTCAAAGGAACTCCAAATCTTGGTTTGTGGTATCCTAGAGAATCTGATTTCTTCCTAATTGGCTATTCAGACTCTGATTATGCAGGGTGTAAAATAGACAGGAAAAGCACTACAGGTACATGTCAATTTTTAGGAAATAGATTGATTTCTTGGGCAAGCAAGAAGCAACAATCTGTTTCAACCTCAACTGCAGAAGCTGAGTATATAGCAGCAGGCAGTTGTTGTGCACAACTCCTTTGGATAAGAAATCAATTGATGGATTATGGTATGACACTTAGTAATATTCCTATGTTTTGTGATAATACTAGTGCTATCAAAATTGCAGAAAATCCAGTTCAACATTCAAGGACTAAGCACATTTATGTCAGGTATCATTTTATTAGAGAACATATTGAGAATGGTACTGTGGAACTTCATTTTGTTCCTACTGACAAACAGCTTGCAAATATTCTAACTAAATCACTTGATGAGACTACATTTAGTAGATTAGTAAGTGAGTTAGGAATGTTAAATTTCTAGATCTTTAACATCTGCAAAAGTAGCAAGGTATGTTGTTTTTAGCTTATAGACTTGATATTCTTGTCAGGATCTATATTTGATTGTTAAATACTTTAGCTATAACACTTTGCCTTGATAAATTTCAGTATGATAGACTTTTTTAATAATCATCAGGATTACAATTGTTATCAGGATGCTGACGTCATCAGTATTGTGTCAGTATCAGGATTGTGAAAATTGTTTCAGATCCTGACGTTTACTTTGTGTAGTAATCTAATTATGTGATGTTTTAAGTCTATACTAGCAAGTTTTAATATTTGCATACTGATAATTTATACATCATTCAAATCAGTCAATAAACAATAGAGACAAGTAGATAATAAGAAATTGTATTTTCATTTATTGAAATCATTACATACATGGAAATAAAATACAACATCTTTTTGTCTAACTTCTACTGATAATCCTATACTTGTCTAATGATATGGATTCTGAGATACAGGACAAGGAGCATCTCAAGAAATCCATCAGGGGATTTGAACAGCCTCATCTGCTCTTGGATTCCTTGTCTGGACGACTTGAATGAGAGTAGCTAACTTAAATGTATAGCATCCCCATCAAGATCAACCTCAGACTCTCGGCCAAATTCTTCATCCTCAAGTTTTGAGGAGGTTAGGGGAAGATTGTATCCAACAGATGGATGTTCTAGGAGAAACCTCTGGATATTATCTAAAACTACTCCATCCATGACTAGTTCGATGAGGAAAGTCGTCTCTTCAAAGAGATGGACAAGAACAGGATGTTCATCGACTGTGAAAAACCTTAAGAATGGGTTTGAATGGAGTTTTGGTTTGAGAATCATTGTTGAGAAGAAAAGAAATTGAAAGGTTTATGGAGAATGGCATAAGGCGTCTGTTTCTTTTATAGAAAGGCGTGAGAAGCTGAACAGTCACTTGGAACTATCAATGAAGTCAGACACTAATTATCGCGTGTGACTGTATTTCTTGTATTTTCAAGAAATGTCGAATATATCTAACCAGTTGATTTTGTTCAGATTAATTGTTTATTTCTTTTTCAGATAAAAGAAAAAATGCCACGTGGAAACTCCATTTAAGTCTCTGGAATCAGGATGATATTGATCAGGATTTCAAGTGTGACCATCAGGAATTGAGAATTATTATTTTTAAATCACATTGCATTTTGTGATTATTTTGATAAGAGGTTACAACAGAAAAAGGAAGCTGATCAGTATTGATTTTTATCTTGATGATACCCTGATTTATTTCATGAAAATCAATCTTGGATTTTATTTTCCAAAAATCGTGGGTAACCGCACTTTTCAGGGATTGACACCTGTCAATCTACGTGTCGACGTGGGATAGTGGTCTGAAAGATTTGTGAAATATATTTGTTTTGAAACTCTAATCGTGTAATTGTTTTCTCTAATTTCACATTCTCTAAAGCAAAAACACTCTCGAGTTTTCAAAATCACTAATCAATTTCAAGATTTTTCAAGTTCTTTTCAGATCAAAAATGGCAGCTCAAAGAAGATTACCTAAATCAGTAGCCTTCAAGTTTGGTGACTTCGATTTTATGACGAACAATCATGTAGCAGCTATCACCAACAAGGAAGGAGTGTCAACTGATTTTCATCCAATCATGGACATTCTAGCGTATGGACCATTAAGTTATGCATTGACAGCATCTCCACAGATTAATCAAGCAGCTATTACACAAGCTTAGGAGAATGCTGAGGTAATTGATTCTACTCAGAGTCAATCAGGTAAGATTGTTCTACACTTTGGACAAGATTCTTTTGATATTACTGAATCTGTTGTTAATTCAGTACTTCACTTACCTGTTAGTTTGAATTATGAGAATGTACCATCTGATGATGATGTTAGAACTATGTTATCTGCATTAGGTTATAATGGACCTTTAGATAACATGAGCCAGTTAAGAAGATCTTGTCTTAGGAAAGAGAGTGGTCTTTCTTCTTTGATCAATTAGCTAAATGCTTTACTGGTAAATGTAGTTCTTTTGATCAAATTACTTCTGTTACTTCACATATTGCTTACAGTTTGCTTTATGACAGAGTAATTAACATTGGTCACATTATCTTAAATCAGATGAGTATTAAACTTGGGTCAAGAGATCAAAACAGGAAAATGGTTTATTATCATTGATTTATGCAAATGTTTATTAACCATTTTATTCCTGATGTTGAAGCTAGATTTGGTAGAGAACATTGTGTTTCTTCTTATATACAGCAAAAGAGAATTTTCTCTGACATTACAAAGAAGGACAATGAAAAGAATCTAGATGAAATACCTGCAATTCATTATCCACATCATGTTCAGGTAATTCTTAAAACTCATCTTCCTACTCTCTACAATTCTTCTTTATTTTGTGGTGAAATGGCTCAGGAATTTCATTTGGAGGAGAACCCACCTGTGTCTACCCAAGTAGCCCAAAACATTATAGTCTCTGAAACAAATCAAGAACAACGTTTTAATCCACAGCCTATTGTTTCAAAGAAACCAACCTCTGTTGTTTCTCAAAAGACATCAGTTGTAAGGAAGGGAAGATTTGTTGTGTCAAGTAGTAGTAGTTCTAGTGAAGATGATGATAATATATCTCTTGCTGAGAGAGAAGAATTGAAGGCTGCAATTCGACTTTCTAAGCTAGGACAAAGAGATGAAGCACCTAGTCACAGCCAGGTTGTAGTCTTTCAAAAGACTGTAGTACTTAAAAAGGGAAAACAGTTACTGGATACTGTCTCTCAAAAGACTGTGTCTATTGAAAAAGGATCTCATCCCAAGATCAATTCTGTGTCTACACCTCTTGAGTCTTCTCAGGATAAATCTTTTGCTCACTATACTAGGAGAACAAGGAGAAAGATTCATTTGTCACCTACACACACAGAGTCTAGTCCAACTAATATCATGCAGGTCTTCACAAATGAAGCAACAATCAAGTCAGCAAATGACTATAGAGATCTGGATATTGATTCTTTATGGGAAACTACATTATAATACAGACTGGCTATGGGAGTTATTTCTATCAAAGTGAAGCTATCCAGGCCTATTCTAGATTTTCTGGTTGAAAGAGTACCAAAACTTTCATTTCCAGAAAAATATGGACTTCTACATCAAAGACTTGACTTAATGAAGATGTATTTCTATGTATCTGTCAGAAGACAATTAGTCAAGAAATTTGGACTCTCGAAGCATGTTGCACTTCAATCACTTCATGCATATTTATTTGACAAGGATGTCATTATTGAAGATGCTTCAGCTCAAGGTGAACAACTGGAGAGAGTAGATAGAGGAATGCAGTCAACAGAAGATACTATTGCACCAGTGGTGGATAGTAGGAAAGATCAGATCACAGTCACTACAACACAAGAACCATCTAGTCAGAGGTTGGATGCTCAGGAGCTGTGATAGCTGATGTTGGAAGGTCTTCTGTGATGACTGAAATTGCAAGTGAGAAACCCTATGATATGGGAGGAATAACTTTGACTGGTTTTCTTGAAGTTCAAACAAATATTATTCAGTCAGAGTCTATCTACCTTGAGGGTGAGTCTCAGCAAACAACACTTAAAGACGGTGATGTACTAACTATGGTGTCTAATGAAGTATTACTGAAGACATCAGATTCTAGTAAAGAACCTGAAAGTGGTATACTGGAGCCTGTAGTCTCTGAAAGGAAAGAAGATGTTTGTGAGGGTTCAGAGATTATAGCAGCTCACTCCTTGGAGAAAACCTCAAACCCCTTTCCATATGAGGAACCCTCTCTACATGTGAGTTCAGGTATAAAAACTTCTTCTAAACTGTTAGAAATGATTGATGAGAACAGTGTTTGGAAGCTAAAGTAGCAAAACAGAGTTTAGCTGGAAGCTGTCAGAGTTTAGTTAAACACTGACTGGAAGCGTAACAGAGGTTGTTAAACTCTGTAGCGGAAGCGTCTGAGAGTCAACAGTGTTTGAAGATTGATACAAGATAAATATGGAAGCAATATCTTTGAAGATTGATAGCTATCAAAGAGATTGAGTTGACTTAGAAGACGTGTAGCAATCGTGATTGATATCAATTGTATAGCTTAATTATAGGAGAATCAATTACTGATTGTACGAAGCTGTATGTTTTATAAATACAGTTAGGTTAACCCTAGAAGGGTGTCGTACAGAGAGATTATCATTGATTGTAACCTAAGCAGCTCTCTTTGATATTTTACATCATTGAGAGAGGAATTGTTAATTCCAAACAGTTTTAAGTGTTAAAAACGTGTGTTCTTGTTAATTACTCGTATAGTACTTGATTATATATTGTGTATTTGACCTAACAAGTGGTATCAGAGCAAATCTGTTACTTTATTACAGTTTAAGATCCAAACACAATAGTAATCAATGGCAAAGATACCTCATCCATCAAGTTCTGAGAAAGTCCCTACTACTGTTTGCAGGTATGAAACGATTAGGGTTCCTATACTTAGGCCATCAGAGTATGCAATCTGGAAGGTGAAGATGACCATGTTTCTGGAGGCTACAGATCCAGAATATCTTGATAGAATTTATGAAGGTCCTCACAAACCTACAAAGTTATCTACTGCTGCTGCTGGTGAGGAATCAAAGGTGATTCCAAAAGAAAAGAAAGATCTAACTGCTGAGGATCTTTCATCTATTGCAAAGGATGCAAAAGTAAGGCATTTACTTCACAGTGCTTTAGACAATGTTATGTCTAATAAAGTGATTAATTGCACAACTGCAAAGGAAATATGGGATGCACTTGAAGTTAGGTGTCAAGGAACTCCTGCAATCAAGAAAAATAGAAGAAACATACTCACTCAGGAGTATGAGCATTTTGAGGCAAAGTCTGAAGAAACCATGACAGAAACATTTGACAGATTCTGTAAACTGCTCAATGATTTGTCATTGGTTAACAAAGAGTATGATTTAGAAGACTTAAATCTCAAGTTTCTTCTTTCTCTACCTGAAAAGTTGGATGTGAAAACAACCACTATAAGAGATAACTATGAACTTGCTGAAACAGAGATTGATGAAATATATGGACTGCTCAAAACCTATGAATTGGAATTGGAGCAGAGAAACAAAAGATCAAGTAAAAAGTCAAAGTCTGTTGCTCTTAAGGTTGAGGAGAAACCATTAAAGAAGGAAGCATCAAGGAAGAAAGCTAAGGGAAAAGCTTTAGTCATAAAGTCTGATAGTGAGTCATCAAACTCTGATGATGACTCAAACACTGATGCATTATCTGATTCTGAGGATGATGAAGAAGAGTTGAAGCAAATGGCTGTCTTGATGGTAAAGACTTTTAAGAAGATGGGTTTCAGGAATTTTAAGAAGGGAAACAGATTTTCTAAGAAAGATTCAAACTCTGACAGGAAGAGTTTCAGAAATTCTGATAGAAGGGATACCAAATCAGGAAAGAAAGACAAGTCTGAGATTCAATGCTACAAGTGTAAGGAGATGGGTCACTATGCTCCTGAGTGCAAGAAGGGTAAAACTGAAAAGGCACTCTACACAAAAGGCAGAGATTGGGCAGACACCTCAGATTCTGATGAGGAAGTCAACTATGCTCTCATGGCTACTACTCAGAATGAAGATGATGATCTAAAGGTACCCCCAACTACCTATGCTTATAATACTGATAATATAACTGAATTGAGAATTTATCTTAAAGCATTACATATCAGTTATAGAGATTAGACTTTAGAAAATGAGAGGATCAAGAATGAGTGCTCTCAACTCAAAGATAGAAACAAATTTGTTGAGGAACAGCTTGAAAACATGAATAAAATTCAGAAAGAGAGAGATGATGCTGTGTTTATTTAACAGGAGTTGCTAGGTAAGTATAAGCAACTAGAATCTGAAATGGAGGATACTAAGCACATTATTAAAACTTGGACACACTCTGGTAAAGACACTCAAGAAGTGTTTCAGTCAGATACAGTAGGTCTAGGTTACTCTGAAGGAGATGAACTTAGATTTGAAAATTTGGTAAAAGTTAGACCACATCGTCCATCTGAAGGTAATGTTATGGGAACAGGTGGACCTAAGACTGAAGCTGAGAAAAAGGCTGTTAAAGAATCATATGCTAAGACTTTTGTTAAAGAGGTAAACATTGGTTTAATGACAGATAAACAACTTAAGAATAAGCTTAAAGAGATAAAATCTGTCAACAAACAGAGAATGCCTAGGAAAAATAGAAATGGAAAGGTAGGCATAACATCAGGAATTAAGCCAATGCTTACTACATTAGCTCCAAGAAAAACATGCTTTAATTGTGGTAGCATTAATCATCTTGCTAGTTTCTGCAGTAAGAATAAGAACATTAACACTTTGCCCTCTAAAACTGCAGTAAAGAATGATTATGTGAGAACTAGACCACAGACTTTATGCAAACACTGTGGAAGTACTTGGCATTCTATTTACACTTGCAGAGATTATCATGCTATTTACTATAATTACTATGAACCCAAGCCAAATTTGAAATGGGTTAAAGTAAACTCTGCAAATGTAAACTCTGAAAAAGTTAGCTTAAACTCTGATAATGTGAATTCCGCTGCAAAAGCTAACAGAATTAAGAAAGCCAAAGGATCCAAGCAAGTCTGGATCCTTAAAACTAACAATCAGTGATTGTTTGTGATTGCAGGGCACCAGGGTAAGCACCCTAGTCGTGGACAGTGGATGTTCAGGACACATGACTGGAAATAAAGCCCTGCTATCAGAGTATGAGGAGAAGGCTGGCCCAAAAGTTTCCTATGGAGATGGCAACATAGGACATACTCTGGGATATGGCAATATTAATCTTGGAAGTGTCATCATCACAAATGTAGCTCTGGTTCCAGGACTCAAGCATGATCTGCTTTCTGTGAGTCAAATCTGTGACAGAGGATATCATGTAGATTTTCAGCCTGAATATTGTCAAGTCATCAGTAAATCTACAGGGAAAGTTGCTCTAGTTGGAAACAGACACAATAACATCTATGAAATAAAATTGTCAACAAACTCTGATGGCAAAGCAGTGTGTCTGTCAACAAGAATGTCCAGTGAAGAGAGTTGGAAGTGGCACAAGAAACTCTCTCATTTGAACCTGAACAACATCAATGAGCTAATAAAGAATGATCTTGTAAGAGGACTACCAAAGTCTTTGTTGAATGCAGAAGGCCTGTGTGATTCTTGTCAAAAGGCCAAATAGAGAAAAGGCTCTTTCAAAAGCAAATCTGAGTCTTCAATTGTTGATCCTTATCATCTCCTACATGTTGATCTTTTTGGACCAGTAAATGTTATGTCTCTTGGAAAGAAGAAATATGCTCTAGTCATTGTTGATGAATATACCAGATACACATGGGTATATTTTCTTACAAAGAAGGATGAAACTGCATTAACACTGACAGAACATATAATACAACTGGACAAAGGGTCAGAGAATCAAGTGAAAATTATCAGAAGTGACAATGGAACTGAATTCAGGAATTCAACAATGGAAGAATTTTGCAAGAGTAAAGGAATCAAACAAGAGTTTTCTGCACCTGGCACTCCACAACAAAATGGTGTAGTGGAGAGGAAGAACAGAACCTTGATAGAAGCTGCAAGAACCATGCTAGATGAAGCAAAGTTGCCAACATATTTCTGGGCAGAAGCAGTTCAAACTGCTTGTTTTACTCAAAATGCAACACTGATCAACAAGCATGGTAAAACACCATATGAAATGGTGAAAAAGAAGAAGCCAAATCTAAAATATTTTCATATTTTTGGATGCAAGTGCTTTGTGTTGAAAACTCATCCTGAACAGTTAACCAAATTTGATCTAAAGGCAGATGAAGGAATTTTTGTTGGCTATCCACTGTCAACTAAGGCATTCAGAGTTTATAATCTGAGAACCAAAGTGATCATGGAATCAATTCATGTGTCATTTGATGACAAGAAAATAACTGGACTTGAAGATGTTAATGAACATGATCAACTGCACTTTGAAAATGAAGATTTATTCTCTGACAAAGTAAACTCTGATGAGACTGATCTGACAAACTCTGTTGAGCTAAACTCTGAACCTCTACTGGTAAATACTGAAGAGACTCTTCAATCAGAAATAAGGGAAGAACCAGTTGAGGGGGAGCATGAAGAATCACATCAAAGTGATAATTCAAATCCTGATAGTGACTCAGTTGATAATTCTGAATCAAACTCTGCTGACTCAAACTCTGATAGTTCAAATACTGAGCAGTCACATTCAGGAGGAGCATCAGAAAATGAAGAAAGGCACCAAGAAAATCAGGAGAGCATGGATCAAGGGGGAGGATCACATGATGACAGGAGAAATCTGGCTTCTGCTAGAAAATGGACTAAGTCACACACACCTGATTTGATTATTGGTGATCCAGATGCAAGAGTAAGGACAAGAAGTGCAACAACAAATGAATGTCTGTTTCATGCATTCTTGTCACAAACTGAGCCAAAGAAAGTAGAAGAAGCTCTTAAAGATGCTGACTGGATAACAGCAATGCAAGAAGAGCTAAATGAATTTGAGAGAAATGAAGTGTGGACCCTTGTACCAAGGCCCAAGAACAGATCCATTGTTGGTACCAAATGGGTTTTCAGAAATAAAACTGACAGTGAGGGTGTTATCACAAGGAACAAAGCAAGACTGGTAGCAAAAGGCTATTCACAGCAGGAAGGAATAGACTATGATGAAACATTTGCTCCAGTTGCAAGATTGGAGGCAATCAGAATCTTTCTAGCATATGCCTCTCATAAGAAATTCAAAGTGTTTCAGATGGATGTGAAAAGTGCATTTTTAAATGGAAAACTTGAAGAGGAAGTGTTTGTAGAACAACCACCAGGTTTTGTAGATCCAAAATATCCAGACCATGTCTACAGGTTAGACAAGGCACTCTATGGACTTAAACAGGCACCAAGGGCATGGTATGAAACTCTTGCTAAATTTCTACTAGAAAGTGGGTTTCACAGAGGTACTATTGACAAAAATCTGTTTTACTTTCAATCTGGTAGTGACTTGCTCTTAGTGCAGATATATGTTGATGACATCATTTTTGGATCTACTAATGATAAACTCTGTAAGAAGTTTGCCAAGCTCATGCAGTCAAGATATCAAATGAGTATGATGGGAGAGCTAAGCTATTTTCTAGGCTTACAGGTGAGGCAAACAGATGATGGAATTTTTATCAATCAAGCAAAATATACCAGAAATCTTCTCAAGAAATTTGGCATGCTTGACTGTTCATCTGCAACAACTCCCATGGCAACTGCAACAAAATTGGACAAAGATGCAGGGTCATCAGTAGATATGACAAGCTACAGAGGAATGATTAGTTCTCCACTCTATTTAACAGCTAGTAGACCTGATATCATGTATGCCACTTGTCTGTGTGCAAGGTTTCAGGCAGATCCAAGGGAACCGTATTTAACAGCTGTAAAGAGGATTTTTAAGTATCTCAAGGGCACTATAACTTTAGGGCTGTGGTATCCAAGAGAATCAGAATTCAAACTACTTGGCTACTCTGATGCAGACTTTGCAGGCTGTAAGATTGACAGAAAAAGCACCAGTGGAAGTTGTCAATTTCTGGGTGATAGACTTGTTTCCTGGTACAGCAAGAAACAGAAATCAATATCTACATCTACAGCTGAAGCAGAGTATATTGCTGCTGGTAGTTGTTGTGCACAGATTCTATGGATGAAAAATCAACTGCTGGATTATGGATTGAGGTATACCAAGATACCTATTTTCTGTGATAATCAAAGTGCTATTGCAATGACAGGTAATCCAGTACAACACTCAATGACAAAGCACATCAGCATAAGGTATCACTTTATCAGAGAGCATGTAGAGGAAGGCAACATTGAGCTTCACTTTGTGTCTACAGAACAACAACTTGCAGATGTCTTCACCAAGCCATTGAGTGAAGCTACATTTACAAGACTGGTCAATGAACTAGGAATGGTCTCTAGTTTTGACTAGAGATGTTGGTTAGACTCAAAATCTTACTTTTATATAATATATTGCTCATGTTTCTGCAAATTGTTGAGTGCTATGTGAACCTTAGTGTTAAACTCTGTTATACATGCTTATGTTTAAACTTTGTTAAACTCTGTCAGCATGTCTGTCTGCTAAACACTGTTAACATGTTGGGTACACTCTGTGAATTCAGGATTGATTATTGTCTGAATGAAAACACCAATGAAGAAAAATGTATGAAGCATGATTCTCAGTAATTAAAACATGATTCTTTCTGAGTCACTGTAATCTAATCAGATTTTGTGCAGCAAATCAACACAGCATGATACTGTTTCATATTTATAGCATCTCTTAGTTTATTCAGTCCTAAACTCTGAGTTTATGAATATTGTGTGCATTGCCTCTCATAAATAATTTCTGAGATTGATGAACTCTAAACTCTGATAAGTGACATTCTGTTTCCAAAAGTAATTCATGGTTCTTGATGATTCCTTGTTTGTACTTGTAAAAACTATAAAACTTGAGATGTGTCATTGATTAGTTTGGTGAGTTAAAATTCATGTCTGCACCCTGTGAGATTTTGAGCCAAGTCAGTGATTGATACATTTTCTATCAATCAGTTTTTATTGTTGTGTGATGTTCATCAGGAAGTATGTTTCTCTAGAACTTGTATTAAACCATATTGAGATTACATGATATGTGTGTGCATGAAAATGATAAAGGCACTAGGATTTACCATTTCTTTAAACACTGTTCAAAACTCTTTTGAACATTGTTCAAACACTGTTCATAAATTCCACCCTTAGTAAACCCCTTTGAGCCTAATTAACTGCTCATTTTTCTTAAACTCTGTCGTATTAAGAGCAGTTATATTCTTTTGAAAAAACAAATGCAAGCAGGTGAGTGTTTCTCAAGAAAAGAAAAGTTTACTCAGTATATATATTTAAAAAAAAAAGAAAAAAAAGGGGTATATATATTGATTATCTTGTACAAATATGTACTAACAGTGTGACTGAACACTTTGGTCTGTTAAAATGTTCAGTTTGAAATTCACTCATGATTAAAACATCTCTTCTCATCTGTTTGATCTTACTACATTACAACCCTGAATAAAGTCCTTTTTATTTGTGCATATATGTACTCAAAGTAGTGTAGATTTGGTGGACATTCAAGCATATGGTAGTATCTGCTTTTACTGATTGAATGTGAGTGTAAACACTTCACCTAAACACTTGTGTGCTTTGAGAGTTTGTGAGTTTATCAAGTTCATGACTGTTACTCACTGAATGATGATCTGATTTCTATCTCTTGATCTTTTTGTCTTCAAAGACTATGTGCTTACTTGGATAATCATGAACATAAAAGGGAATAGAAGTATTCAGATCTCTGTATTGCAGTAACTACAGAGTTTAGCATTCATCAAACAATCAGTGTTTACCATGAGAGTTTGTGCATTCAGTGTTTATTAATTTTTGTTATGGATTTTATGAAATATTAGATGCTCTAAAAATTGATTCTGGTAAACTCTGCTTCACACACAATTATATTCACAACTGTGCAATTTTTGAAAGGGTTTTAGTGATAAAGTTGGAATATTGACAAACGCTGTTGAGTTGTGTTAAGTACTCTAAGGTAAAGTTTCATTGAGATAATTTGACAATTTTGGAGTAATTGGGGTATTTGACAACTGTTAATTAGTGTAAATAAGTCAAAGTGTCGTGGTTATAGGAATGACAGCGGTAATAATTAAGTGATCCACTGGTTGTTTGACACGTGTCCCATTATTGTGTCCCACTCTCACATTACTCTAGACTCAGTTGCGTGCTTACAACACATAAACGATTGAGTTTTATTATTACTACTCTAATCGTTTTTGTTCTCTCACTACACATCGATTCATATTCACTCACTCACAGTTACTTTGCATACACAAATACTTTCAAAACTCTGGTTCACTCTCTTTCACATTTTGATAAACACTTACCATACACATCTTTTCTCTGACTATCTTCATATCATATCTCACTAATGGCAACCAAAGCTTTTGACGCTGCAGGGTTAGTTTTTCTTCCTAGCAATTATGCAGCTCCATTGGAGAATGCAAACGCTCCAGAGGCGTTTCATTTGTTTCAAAATTTCTTGAAAGATTCAGAAATTGGGAAGGCTTTAACTGCACCACCAAAACTCTCTGCTTCGCAAATTGCTACTTTTTGGACAAACTCTGTGTATGATGATGGAGAAGAGTCTGGCACTCCAACAATTACTTTTACTCATGATGAATCAGAGTATATCATTACTCCAACTACGGTTAGGGATGCTCTGGATTTTGAGACTCACACTTCTTACAGTGTTGTTGGTCACGACCGCTTGCGGACAATGTTGCAGCAAATTGGTTGTTCAGGAGATTTGAATAAGCTGGGATCTCTGAGAAGGCCACTTTTGAGAAAGGAATGGAGCTTCTTTTTCGATTGCATTACAAGGGCTTTTGGAAAGAAGACAACAAATTGGGATGCAATTCCTCTTGACAGTCTCCAAATTGGTCATGCTTTACTATATGGAGGTAATTTTGATTTTGGTAGACTAGTTCTAATGAATTTGGGAGAACGTTTGTCAGAGCCTACATCTGTTTATTTTTCTCGATTTTGTCAAATGCTATTCAATGCTTGTGTGCCTAATCTTACAATTGCTGAAGCTGATGTCATTGAGCCTTTTAAAGTTGCTAAAAGGATGTTCTCTGATTTGTCAAATAAAGATGTCACTAAACAGCAAATACCTGCTATGTTTATGCCACTAGCCTTACAAAACTATGTCAACCAACCTCAAGATTCACAATCTGCACCATCATCACAACAATCAGAACCACAACAAATGCCTGAACCATTAGAAACCATACACTCTCATCCTTTACCAGCACCTGAGTCAACACCCACAACCACTGTACCTACTACATCCCATCAACCACAATCTGAACCAATAAACTCTGAATCAATAAACTCTGAGCTAGTACCTACTGATCAACCCAAATCCAAACCAAAAAGAAAAATACACACTGCACAGAACACCAAACACTCAAAGGCTAAACAGACATTACCTGGAGCTGTTTATACCAGAAGAAAGATTCAAAGGGCAAACAGACCTTCACTTTCACCAACTAAGGAGAGCTCTAGTGAAGAAGAAGAGGTGATTGCAGTGCCTCAAGTCAAGAGAAGGAGATTAATTCTTTCAGAATCTGATGATGAGCAAGTTATTGAAGCTCCAGAGGTGGTTTCACAGCAAACACCTACTATTAAGGTTGCAGAGAATGTTATACCTGCAGAGGTTGAAGTACCTGCAGAGGATGCTGTGCTTGTGAATGCTATGCCTGTAGAGGATAACATGCCTGCAGAAGAGGATCACAGAGATGGTTTTTCACCAATGAATGATACTCTTGACTCATTTCAACCATTCTCTGATCCTATCTCATCTGTTGTTCACTCTGAAGCAACTGGTGCAGCTGTTCAGCCTACAGTTATCCTAACTGAAAATGTAGCCTCACACACAGAGCTAATCTCTGATGCTTATCAAATTCCTGACAAAGGTGATGAGGTTGATCAAGCAACTAAGGATAATTCTAAGTCTATGCAAGTTGAAGCTACACATGCAAACTCTGTTACAGATCCTGAGCAACATGAGGAGAATATTGAAAAGATTGCAGAAGTTGTTGCAGAAACTGTGGCTGACAATGCTCAGCACAGTGGTTCTTTAGAAGCTGCTCAAGCTGGTAATGCAAGTGTTGAACATGAAGCTGAAAACAGTGCAAACTCTGATTCTTCTCTGAGTACACCAGTACAGACTGATAACAAACACACATCTTTTGATCAGCCTTGCCCATCTCATGCAATTGAACAAGAGCACCTTGCTAAGTTTGCTGCTAACTGGTATAAAGAAGACTGTATTTTTCCAAAAGGGAGAGCAGCTACTTTCATTCAGCAAACTGCTAGACAAATTTCCAATCCAGAGATTTTATCATGCTTAAAGGCAACTGTGGTACAAGTCAAAACTCTGGATGGAAATTTTGCTGACACACAACAACAAATTGTTTCTTTGAAGACTGAGATACAGACTAGAGAACTGAAAATGAAAAGAGAGTCAAAAATCAAAGCTGCACAGCTTTCTAAAGCCCAAGATACTCTCTTTGCCAGGTTAGGAAAGGTTGAAGAGAATCAGGCTGCCTTGTTTGATAAGGTTGATTCAATTGCTACCTCCTTGGAGCTCATTACATCTATACTCATTCCTGATGATGTCAAAAAGGGGGAGAGAGTTGCTAAGTCAAAATGCAAAATTTCTCAAACTCTGCTCAAACAGGATGATGTTGGAGATGGAGGAGCAAGTGACAAGAGTAAGGCTTTAAACTCTGAGTCACTAACTCTGAGATCTGGCAAATCTCTTAAGTCACAGTCTGTTGGAATAAACACTGAAACTCAAGGTACTTCAAAAACCAAGAGTTTGGAATTAATATCTGATCCAAAGACTGATGAGGAGTTAGCTGTTAAGCTTTTCATGGAAGAAAATGCAGAAGGAGTTACTCTAGAAGATGCTAAAGCTGAAGAAAAGAGTCTGCAAGAAAAGCATCTAAAAGCTTTAAAGTCTGATAAGTTGAAGAAGAGTGTGAAAGTTGTTAAAGCTGCAAAGCCTGTTCTTAAAGGCATTCAAATCAAAGAACAAGTTGGTACTAATCAAAGGATGCAAGTGTCCAGAAAACCAACAGATGCAGAAGCTAAGCAAAAGTTGAAGAATGTTGTTACAACCTCTGTTGATACACATGTTGTACAGAAGAATGAAGACACAACCTCTGTTGCTACACAAGTTGTGACTACACCACTATTGTCTTCTCAGTTGAAATTAAAATTTGGAAAAGGAGTTCTTGAAGATCCAAATCTAGCATCTACAGCTCCAATGGATTTCACTGATGATAGAGCTTTATCTGGTAAAATTGGAAACAACAAAGAAGGTATAGGCTCACACAGAGACAAAAGACAATATGTTGGTCCCAGAGATCCTTCTTCATTGGCTGTTCCAGGTCGTGGTGTCACCCAAGAGAATTTAGACAGACTGGAGTCAGTACAGCTTGTATATCAGAAGAGTTTAGAGAAGGATTTTCTGCTATATTTCATGGCTGATGGAACAGTGTTTAAGGTTGATGAGAAGGATATTGATTTAAAATACTGGGAAGAACTAGAATATGTTCTATATCTTTTCAGAGTAAGAAATCAAAGAGCTCAATCAGTTGCAAATGTACTCAGACAAAAGATGATTCAAAATCTTGCAAGAAGAAGTATGAAATTCAACAGCAAGTATGTTCCTAAGTACAGAGATTGGAATGGAAATCTGATAGAAATGGAGAAGGGGACTACAAAGCTGAAGGCAGATCTTGGAATTACTGTTCTGGATTTTAATGTGAAGTCTGAGGAAGTGAAATATATCAGGTTGGGAAATGATATGAGAAGAAACAAAATCTACGATCTCAGAGCTGCTATCTATCAGACTGATGAGAATGATTCTCAGTTTGAGAGAAATCAAGGAAGCCATGCAGATAGAGCTTGAAAATGCTGAAAGAAGATTGCTTATAGACTATCTCAGAACAATGCCAGATCTTCAAGAGATTAGAAATTGAAGTCTGTAAGAATTTTCTTATTTTTTTGTAGAATTTGTTAAGTAATAGCTTAAACTCTGTTTGTATGTTAAACACTGTAGACTTTGTATTTGTTTTGACATCATCATTTACTGTAAACTTGTACATTCTTGCTAATGAACAAGTTGGGGGAGATTGTTAGAAATGATTGATGAGAACAGTGTTTGGAAGCTAAAGTAGCAAAACAGAGTTTAGCTGGAAGCTGTCAGAGTTTAGTTAAACACTGACTGGAAGCGCAACAGAGGTTGTTAAACTCTGTAGCGGAAGCGTCTGAGAGTCAACAGTGTTTGAAGATTGATACAAGATAAATATGGAAGCAATATCTTTGAAGATTGATAGCTATCAAAGAGATTGAGTTGACTTAGAAGACGTGTAGCAATCGTGATTGATATGAATTGTATAGCTTAATTATAGGAGAATCAATTACTGATTGTACGAAGCTGTATGTTTTATAAATACAGTTAGGTTAACCCTAGAAGGGTGTCGTACAGAGAGATTATCATTGATTGTAACCTAAGCAGCTCTCTTTGATATTTTACATCATTGAGAGAGGAATTGTTAATTCCAAACAGTTTTAAGTGTTAAAAACGTGTGTTCTTGTTAATTACTCGTATAGTACTTGATTATATATTGTGTATTTGACCTAACATAAACTCTATTTTTCGGTAGGTCATGAGAGCACTTATCCAAATTTGAGTGATACACTTGAAAAGATGGATATTGATCCACAATCAGAACGGCTGGCTCCTGACCAGGCAAAAGGAGAGGTAGAAAGAGTGTTGACTTTAGATAGTCAAAGTGAGAATGAGGGTATGGATGATCAACTCCATAGTGAGGGAGAGAAAATTAGGAAACCACCATCGTTTGATTTCTGGGATCAGGTTTTTCCTGAATCTTGGTCTGATAATCTTGGTATGGATGCTGGTACTTATTCTTTTATCAAGATGTATGAGAAGAATGACTTAGCAAAGCACAACTCAAAGCCAGAAGTTAAAGCTCAGAAGCAAAAAGAAAGGCTTGCAGGAATTATAAACAGAAGAGGTGTGTAACACCCCCAAATCCGGGGTCAGGGATTTGGTCGTCACACGGAAATTCTCATTAACAATTCACCTGTTTAACAACATTAATCCATCTGTAATCATTTGATAACTGAAATACAATCATTGAGACCCCAACTACCAAGCATCTTATAGGTTATAGGGCTAGAAACAAGAACTAAAGTCTTTACATTACTCACTTCATTACATCCATTGAATCAAATTACACCGTGTCTTACAAATCTTATTCCGCTAGTATAGCTTCGTTGAGAAGTATACCAGCAACTAGTTCTACTCTATACAATGTGATATATATATTACACATTAATCAAACCATATGTAACTTACTCCAGCTATAGTTGTTCTGGATCACGTCGTCTTCATAAGGGTACCTTGTCTGCCTGCTTCTTCCGAGCTATGCAGATAATTCTCATCCGTTTACCTCTTTCTGAAAGGCTAATATATAAAACAACAAACAAGTATGAGCGAAAGAATTGCTCAGCAAGTGGTTACTAGTGTTCACAAAAATCTCCCATCATATACATGGGGTTTTCATAATACCACGGATACTTGATATCATTAATAAAATATATGTATCCAAGAAACCTCAATAGGGAAAGTATAATGATTAAAATAATCATTAAATGAACATGATAAGTTCATAATCACAATAATGACCTTTCCGTCAAAATATCTGCTATGAAAAGAAGATAAGCAGAAAATCAATATATAAATATCATCTTTCATGATATATCTGTAATCTTTATCGCAATATGAATAGTTCTGGCATTTTATAAAAGGATGAGGTTTCAAAACACACCAATAACCTTTTTGTAAAATCATGTCTGCTATATCAACCATAAGCAGAATATCAGCATATAACTTAAAAGATGAAGTTATAAGGAAGGTTATTGTAACATCAGTTTTCACACTTTTTAAAACCCTGCCAACATGACCGGCAAACCTTTCAGTACATGTTGTAGAAATATACACAATTGGATGATGAACTAATACGGGAGTATCTCGCGCCAGATGTCACAACCTTACAATGATCAGTCATAAGTTGTGCATCTCCAAATTTTGTTTCTCTACATGTAGATGGAAGAACTGACGGATTTACTTGTCTACTGCCCTCTTTATCTCCCGCCAACGGTTGGGCATAGTCGGGACCGGCGCAACTCGGACCCCTTTTAATAATGATGGACCGTCCCACGGCCTCTTACACGATTATCAGTGATGGACTGATTCACAGCCTCATACACACATACTCCTAGTTCGAGTAAAATCCATGACTCTGAAACGTAAAGTTCGTCCCCCTTTTCCCCGAGTAATAACTCGTTGATACAACTCCACAAAGTAGTTGTATCTAATTGGAAAGGAAAATTTACCAATATTTCCCGAGCAGTAACTCGTTAATGGATTAACACTTGTTACAGCAATCCTACTCCTCGAGTGTTGAGGAAGTAGCCAGAGTCCCCTGACTCATAATAACTGGGCTCAAAATAAGTTCTCGACATTTTTCGTGACTCAGAAGTCAAGTAAAATAGAATTTCTCAAATAGAGTTTCCCAGTTTTGAAGGAAAACGATGACATTGCAGGCTAGGAGTTGATTTAAGATCATCAGGGAAACCTTATAATACTTTTGGAAAATCGTTGTTAAGCAACATAGATTAGGTGCTCAACGTTATTTAGGGAAAACCCAGAAGATCGAAAGTATTCGAGATACTTTTAATAAAACTCAGAAATATACTCTATAATTATTGAAGTCAAATATGCTTTTAAATACATAAACTATTCCATCTATATTAAAAGTATTTAATAAATATTCAGATAATATTTATTAAATCAAGAATGTTTAAAGAATATATTTAAATAAAATAATTACGCTTAAACCCAGAAGTGAATATTCAAAATAATATTCATTAAATAAATAATCATTAAATGATTATTCAAAAAGCCTTTAAATGAATATTCAAAATAATATTCATTTAATAAATAAATAATGAAATAATTTGTAATTAACAACCTTTAAATGAATATTCGAAATAATATTCATCAATTAAATAGCCCTTAATAATAATGATAAAGTATTTAAATGAATATCCAAAAAAATATTCATTAACTTTAAATGAATATTCGAAATAATGTTCGTCAAATAAACAACCCTTATTAATAATAAGGAAAACTTTAAATGAATATTTAGGATAATATTCGTTAAGTAAATAGACATTTAAAGATAACTAGAAACCTTTAAATGAAAATCCGAATTAAGATTCATTTAAATAAATAACTCGCGTATGATTATGAAATCATACTTTAAATAAACATTTGAAACGATGTTTTCCATGTAATTATAATCCTCGAATATTATTTACTAAATAAAGAATACTCAGAAAATAATTGTAATACGTACACGATATACCGCCTCGCGGTTCGTAACAAATTAGTCGAAACATATGCCCTATACTAAGGGCTATCATAAACCCGGCTTATAGCTACTAGATCACCTCTAGTCTATAAGTCGTCTAATTAAAATTTTCACTTCAAGTATGACAATATATTAAGTCAAAACAACTATGCATATACCTTGCATCGTATATCGTGAAATATTCAATAATACTCTTAATGAAATAGTATTTGATTAATATTCCTCAAGTGAGATAATACTCAAATAACAATCCTTGAATCTAACTCAAGTAATAAATACTTTTTGAAATTATAGTAATAATACTAAATAACATTCCTCAGAGTACATAGTACTTTGCCGCTGGAATCCCTCCGGGTTTCCACGACTATTTACATATATCCAAATACCGACTCCCGGTCTAGAGTCGAACACAAGAAGTATGCTCTTATACTTAGAGCTACAAGATCCACCGGTTCATAACTATTCATCTTAAATCTTATATGTGAATCAGAAGGCCAGCTATATATATATATATATATATATATATATATATATATATATATATATATATATGGCAATATAAGCAATAACTGCAAAACTGTGTAACTCTATACATGGAAAAACAGGAATATAGAACCAATACTACAAAGTATGGTTTAGAACACTTGCCTGGTACTCGAGATATGATAGGGCTCGCGACGATGTCGGTCCATCTAGACAAAGTCAAATAAAAGCATACCGTTAAACCCCTGGACAACCATTCTTAACTCACGGTGTAAACATGCAACAAACACAACCAAAGCATTACTTGCTCGCTCTAGCATCATACTAAGTCCATGTTGGTCGTCAAACACTTATGTTATGAGTTTGGTTCAAAATCCATCCGCAATTCCAAGTTATACTTAGCCATTTAGAACGTTGGTTTCTAAGTCTCGTTTTCAGTGGTTTTCACTTACGCGACCTTGGCTTAAACTTTTCTATAAAATCAACCGATTACTCTTTTAAGGTGATTCTTTTTCACACATACACATTATGATATCTAGTATTTAATAAACTTGATTCACCACCAAAAATGTTTCATTAAGGGGTTCAATTGAAGTCATAAACTTAGCACTTACGCGATCGCACCACTTTTGCGAATTTCGCGATATCTCCTAAACCGTAAATCAGTTTCACATGAACTTTATATCAAAACGAAGATTATGACATGATCTAACTTATCATGGCAGAATACTCAACTGGGCAGTGAGTTAGAGTTACTGTCAAACACGATTTCTTAAGGTTAACGAAATTTCGGCATTACGACGGCTATAAATCGGACATTCCAAAAATCGTAATCATCAAACCAAGCCACACCGGGCATCAACACAACTTATCCACATGGTATACACCTCCACAAGTCCAGAAGCTACTGATCTTAGCATCAAAATAATCATGCTTCTTAATCTAACTAAACCACTTAACTAATCATGCTTATAATCATTATCATGAACATACTACTCTAAAATCACCAAGAACATGTTTTAATCTCAAACCAAGCCACACCGGGCATCAACACAACTTATCCACATGGTATAAACCTCCACAAGTCCAGAAGCTACTGATCTTAGCATCAAAATAATCATGCTTCTTAATCTAACTAAACCACTTAACTAATCATGCTTATAATCATTATCATGAACATACTACTCTAAAATCACCAAGAACATGTTTTAATCTCAAAACAAGAGCTAGGGTTTCAAAGTTTATACCTTCTTGAGAGTATGTACTAGCCTTACAAAGCTTGATCTAGTCCTTGTCTAGCCTTAATAACCCTTAGATCATCCAAACAAAACAAGAAATCAAAGTTAGTTCTTAGAGGGTTACTATTCATCATCATCTTGTAAAATCCATAACAAATCTAAAAATAAGAGTTTGGTGCTCAACCTTTTACCTCATCTTATACCATTCAAGGGCTTTCTTTTGAGATATAGAACACAAGAATCCAGCCATGGTAGATAGGGTTTTGAGCCCCATCTTTTTGCTGGACAGAAACTGGATAGTTTGGTTTCTTCAACTTGGGGAGGTGATTTGCCTAGGCTACACTACTTGGGGAGCGAATCTTGCCAATGGAGTGGAGAGGCTGTGGTTAAAATTTGGTGATTTTATCATGGATAGAAATGGAGGTATGAATTTTCTTTTCATGGGTGTTCTTGCTGGGCAGTTTTGAAGAAATGGAGAGAATGGTGTTTGTTGCTTTGTTTCTTTGCTTGGCTTCTTGTTCTAATTGCTAGATATTATCTCCTTGGCTGGTTTATCTTGTGGTTAGTGGATAATGAGTCACCAAGCACTACTTCTTCTTGTGTTAGTGGGAAATGAGTCATCATGCACTAATAATCTTGTGTTTAGTGGAAATCTAGTCACCAAGCACTACTAGCTTGTTGTTGATATTATTCTTGTGTCATTTTAATATCTTACGACTTATATGTTGCATATTAATGTCCTAATATGGCACAATACCTCGAACGAATATTAACTCCAACATTCCTTGTTTATTTCTCTTTATCTCAGAAAACGTTCTCCCGATTTCTCAAGCATTTTCCATTTCTCAATTCTAGGAGTTTATTCTCAATCCTCATTCCCTCTCATAATATATCCTTCCTTGGACTCTTAATATACCATATCCTTAATCAATGATTCGTTCGCTCAATCGCTTAATCTCGTTGTAAAGTCTGAGCGGCTTCTAGAACGTTCGTTTCACTGTCTCAGTGGTTTTCGTTCTAAATCCTCAAATCAAATATAATAAAATCCTAACATTTTAAATCCTTAATTCCTCAAAATTAATATCTCATTTCTTGAATATAATAATATATAATTCACTGCCCGGTCAAATATTACACCGAAATACAAATTGGAATTTCTGAATTCCGATTGTCTTTGCATACACTTATTTGCTCTGTAGATCACTAATATGACTTCATAATATCCATCCTATGTCTCGTACATTGATGACATGAAAAATTTTCTTAATCCTCAAAATCACTATTCATCCACCAAAATCACTATTCACGCATTACAAACACTATTCACGCATGACAAACACTATTCATGTATATACTCATTCTTAATAAGAAAAGTTTTAATTCTACCGAAAAATCTTGGTTCTTACAAGGTGAAAGGCTAAGACAAACTTCTACACCATCAGTACCAGAAGATATTTCTAATGATCCAAGTATTCCTTTGTTTGTACTACCAATATCAGCAAGAATTGAGACATCAACAATATCTGATAAATCTAAGGAGGAGTCAGGTTTTGTAGATGTTAGTACACAGAATACTTGTGAAGGACAGGATGATCATATTGCAGCTTCAGATAAGAAAGATGAAGATGTTTGTAACTCTAATCGAGTTTTATTACTTGAATATCATTCTACACAGGCAACTTCTTCTACAAGACTTGAAGCTGAAGATATTTCAAACACTTCCAACATTGAAGTCAATTCTGAAGTTTTACAAGATATTCAGAAATCTCAAGTTGAAATTCAATCAAGACTTCAAACACTTGAAGATAACCAAGTCACTATTATGGAAAATCAAGCAGTTCTGATGAATCTCATTTCTTCTGTTACTGAATCTCTTGGAATTAATGTTGCTGATGTCAAAAAGGGGGAGATAAAAATAGTTAAAAGGCAATAGACTGGGGGAGGAGATAAATAGACTGGGAGAAATAAAAGAAGAACTAAGGATGACAGAGGTGAATCTTATCAGGGAAGTGGTAAAGGAAAAGAAGCATCAAATAGTTGAATTCTTTCTTCTAAGTAATGGATACTTTGTCTACATCTGAAGAAGGAGGTACTTAACTTCATGATCTTTGAATTCATAAATTCTATTCTGATTGTATTGTTATATGTTTTGACATCAACAACTCAGATTTATGCTTCAGATCTTAAAGCATAAATAGGGGGAGATTGTTAGGAATAATTCATGAGTTGTGATGTTAAGAATAGAATTTTACTTATACTTCTTGTATATCCTGATTTATAAAGGATTTAGCACTTTGTATAAGATATATGTGTTAGACAGTTATCTGTAAAGTTTAGTCAGGAATGAACAGTGCATCGAGTACTATATGTCAGGAACTGAGATTGAATCCTGATACGTCAAGTCAAGTACTGATCAAGTACTGATGGGATGGTCAAATCCTGATGCAAAATGGAATCCTGATATCAGTCGTGTTACTGATGATGTAATTATGGATGCTACAGAAACTGGCAAGTGCTATAAAACAGGATCTTTGTTTGAGGAACAAGCAAGAAGATTTTATGAAGGAAAGAATTTTCTATTGATGGAAACTATCAACTGGACGGCAGAACATTGTCATGTATAGATTATCTTTCTGTGATTAGTTGATAGGTAGCATTATAAATACTCTCTCTATGTCATTGTAAAAGGTGTTCGTGAGGTTTATAATCGTAAGTATACGAGAGTGCAAACAGAGAAAAATTTATATTGTCAGCAGCTGCTAAAGGTATTTGTACACCTTTGGTAGAGTTTGTATTTGATCTTATTAATATAAACAGAGTTTGATTCATTCGTTTATTCTTGTTCATATAACCAAGCAAAAATCAGACACGATTATATAACTTGTATTCAACCCCCCCCTTCTACAAGTTATTTGAGTTAACACCCTTTGGGTTGTTCAATGCGCCAAGTACATTCATAAGACTTATGAATCAAGTCCTTAGACCCTTTATTGGTAAATTTGTCGTCGTCTATTTTGATGACATTCTGATCTTTAGTAAGGACAAGGAGGAACACTTGGAACATGTCCGACAAGTGTTACAGACTCTTCGTGAACAAAAACTCTATGCCAATTTGAAGAAATGTGCTTTCCTGACAAATGAAGTTACTTTTCTTGGATACATCATCACATCCAAAGGCATACGAGTTGATCTGGAAAAGATAGAAGCAATCAATAGCTGGCCAGTTCCGCAATCAATCCATGAGGTCAGAAGTTTCCATGGATTAGCCTCCTTTTACAGAAGATTCATCAAAAACTTCAGCACAGTTGCCGCTCCCCTCACAGATTGTATCAAAGGAGATAAGTTTCAATGGACCGAGGCTGCACAGAAAATTTTTGACAAGCTGAAGAAATGTTTAACTGAAGCACCAGTATTAGCCCTTCCCAATTTTGATCAAGTATTTGAAGTTAGCTGTGATGCTTCCCACACTGGAATTGGCGCTATTCTAAGTCAAGAAGATCATCCTATAGCCTTCTTCAGTGAAAAGCTTAACGATGCTAAACTTCGGTATTCAACATACGACAAGGAGTTATATGCAATTATTCGAGCCTTGCACCATTGGAGTCATTACCTATTAAATAAAGAATTCATTCTTTATTCTGATCATGAAGCTTTAAAATATTTGAACTCTCAACAGAAGATTAGCCGTCGACATGCCTCTTGGAGTGAGTTTTTACAGTCTTATCCATTTCTAATCAAGCACATGGCTGGAATTCAAAATGTTGTTGCAGATGCTCTCAGTAGGCGCCATACTCTACTGTCTACACTACAAACAAAAGTAGTTGGTTTTGAAATGATAAAGGAGTTGTATCCAGATGATCCTCACTTCCAAAAAATTTGGAATACTATTGAAGTGCAATCCTCCAAAGATTACTACAAGCATGAAGGATTTTTATTCAAAGAGAAGACTTTGTGTATTCCTCGATGTTCACTACGAGAAGCCATTATCTGGGAAGCCCATGATGGAGGATTAGCAGGTCACTTTGGCCGAGATAAAACTATGGCCCTGGTAAAGGAAAATTTTTATTGGCCAAGAATGGAAAGAGATATAAATCGGCATATTCAAAGATACAGAATATGTCATTTGGCTAAATCCAAAAGCCAAAACACTGGTTTATATATGCCACTTCCCGTACCGAAATCACCATGGGAAGATGTTACTATGGATTTTATTTTGGGACTTCCACGAAGTCAACGTCAGAAAGATTCAATTATGGTCGTGCTGGATAGATTTTCAAAGATGGCCCACTTCATTCCTTGTCAAAAGACCAATGATGCTGTTCAAGTTGCTGATTTGTATTTCAAAGAAATAGTTCGTCTTCATGGAATTCCAAAAACAATAACTTCTGATCGAGATGTGAAGTTTTTAAGCCATTTTTGGAGAACTTTATGGAAGAAGATGGGAACTAAGCTGCAGTTCAGTAGTGCGAGCCATCCTCAGACTAATGGACAAACCGAAGCTGTCAACCGACTGTTGGGAAATCTACTTCGAAGTTTTGTTGGTAAAAAACTTGAAGCAGTGGGATCTTATTCTGGCTCAAGTTGAATTTGCTTACAATAATTCAACTAATTAGTCCACGGGAAAGTGCCCTTTTGAAGTTGTATATGGCAGCCGTCCACTTAGCCCGCTTGATTTGACTCCGTCAACCAACAAACAACAATTCAGTTATGATGCAGATAGTCGAGCGAAGGAAATCAAGAAACTGCATGAACAAGTTCGAGAGCAGATACGGAAACAAAATTCCAAATATAAAAATCAGCGAGACAAACATCGAAAGCAACAGATTTTTAAAGTTGGAGATTTGGTCTGGATTCATCTACGAAAAGAGAGATTTCCTAATCAACCAAATGCCAAGTTGTCACCTAGAGCTGATGGACCATTCAAAGTTGTGTAGAAAATCAATGACAATGCTTACAAAGTAGAAATTCCTGGAACATATGGTGTTTCTGCAACTTTTAATGTTGCTGATCTTTCACCTTACTTGGACAATGAAGAATACTAAAACTCGAGGTCGAGTTCTTTCCAACCGGGGGAGTATGATTCCAGAAGCCACCATTGCTATAGCCACCCATGTGCAAAATTCAAAGTCAAAAACACTACCTACTCCACCTACCATCATTTATTTGCATTTAAGGACCTCATTATTTGCATGTAAGGACCTCTAGCATTAGTATAAATAGGCATGTTTAGAGCATTGTAAAATCACATTGAATTTGAGTAATAAAAGTGAGTTATTTAGAGAATTTTCTCTCTTGTTCCTGAGCCATAAACGTCTGTGTCAAATGACTTGATTTTTATTAACAATGCGGTTACAAGATATATATAGCTAAAGTACTGAACTAACACTAGCTAAAAATCAGCAGCTACTTCCTACTTAGACTCCAACTCTCCCACTTATTAAAACGGCTCCTACAAAAACTGATCACACACAAATGACTAGAACAACTAACTAGCAACAAATAAATACTAACAATTTAAATTAACTTCCAACACAGCATTGCTCCCATCACTTTCACCGATTTTTGTTGTGGTGCCAGGATCAGAAAATCATCATTCACTGGATGAATTCAGTGGATGGTACATTGCCAAATTTCGGCTCGTATCATCAAATTTCAGTTAAATTCAAAGACCTACCAATTTAAACAAGTATCCTGGACGGGCTCTACTCCATGCCTCCCTGTAATATTTACCACACTGTTTTCACTCAGGTTGCTCTCGCCTACATACTAAGTTCCAAAAACATCTTGGATATATTTAAGGAAAAAGAGTTTCTACCTGACACTGTAGGAAACTTTTCTATAGTGTCGCCTTAAATTAAATCTGGGCCATTGATTAATCTAATCCAATGGCCCCGCTAGGGGCACCACACACAAAACGAATACACCCTCACACACACAATCTTACCTAATTTCCTCCATTTTTAATTTGATTTTTATCGTCAATTAGTGAATTTTTTTTTAAAATCTAACTTCACTATATTTTTCTCCATCTCTCAACGATTAGTTTACATATTTCGTGATTTTAAGGCGAAACTATAGAAAATTTTCCTACAGTGTCAGGTAGAAACTCTTTACCCTTTATTTAATATAAGCTCATAGAGGTAAATTAAAGGGAGAAATCAAGTACTGTTTTATTACATCAGAAAAGCAACTGGAGAATACAAACTAGAACATGACTTAGAAGGTTGGAAACCACATGGTCCAACCATTTGCAACCAAATGGGAACACATTACTGACTAAACAAAAAACCACTAAACTGTTAATACTGTGAAGCTTGTTAAACACATCCTTCAAGTTTTCCAAGTTTAAGGAAACTAGGTTTGTTGTTCAGATACGGAGGAGGCATTCCATAGCTGTCGTGGATGGTACATGGTTGAATTCAGGGTTGTGACATGAACTACATCAGGTGTCTCTTCTTGCCGTCTAACTGAAGCTTCATACAATGCATCGCTGGTTTTATCGATGGTCTGGTAAATGTAGTCATAAAGTGGCATGAATAGTGAATAATTTGTCCGGAATTGAGTATGATGGAGTGAATGATACCTGTTTTTTTTGTATTGAATTAGAACACGGATCAGTAAGTAAGATAAAATTATTCATTTTTTTTATGCTAAGGGGTGTGTGTGTGTATGTGTTTACTTACGAAGGAGTATAGAACATATATTTGAACGGAGGAAATATGGAGAAAAGGCAAGGCGGAATGAATTCAAAGTTGCAATGGCCCATGTAGTTCATGAGATCAATGTATGTAGCGGGAGTAGAGGTAGTGGTGGTGCAGTGCTCTGTGAAACCAGTAGTAGACAAACTCAACAGGCCCAGCATGGAGCAGAACTGTGATTATAATACCATCACTTCTGTACATGGGCAGCTTTGAGGCTCCGGGAATGATCATTCCCCCAAGATATAATACTAGTCCATTCATTACTATCTGGTCATCCCTGCCCATAACATCAAGATATAGTTAAAATGATAAAAAGTTTACCTGAGATAAAATAAAAGTGAACAAGGAAACAAATATGTCACTTAAGTGTAGATTGAAAAATTACGGAAGTTAAAAGAAAAAATCTGGAGATTGAACAAATTACCAATACTTTTCTCTCACAATTTGATCCAACTCAATTTCCTTATCAACTATCCTGTTCTTTCCAATGGCAGTTCGGCGTCGAGAAACTAAATTCCAAATATGAGCGTGGAGCACTCTTGACAACAGAAATGGGAGGACAAGGAAGTTGGTAACATCTCTTTCAGCTTTCTCTTTGGTAGTGAATGAGTAGAAGCTATGCGCAACCAGTGGCACCAAAATCCCATACTTCAGGAACAATCAGATTTCGTACTTAAAATTGTTAGGAAGTTAGAATGAAGTTGAACAGTTATACACACATGTACATATGAATCAAGAGTTTGCAAATAACCACAAGATAAAAAATTCTATTGATAAATTAATTTTACACTAAACTTTCATAAATTAATTTTATGTAAATGTTCTTAGCTTAAACGTCCAAAATCTAGAAGGCTTTGGCAAAATTTAAGACTAAAACAATGTCTATCAAACAATGGTTTGATAGAAATGCTGGTTAAAAGATTAAAACATATATTAAGACTACAAGCGTGCTTCTCTTTCATATAACTGTTCAATATGATCAACTAGCCATAAAATCATAAGCACTTAAGTAAATTAGGAGAGGTTAACTAAGTTATTGATGTACCTTAAAGCTTCCAAGTTTCTTCCATGGCCAGTCAGTGAGCAACCCTGGATTTGAAGCCATTTTTCGGAATTCTCTTTTTGGGGTGAAAATTAAATATACCCTCCTCCTGTACCTTTATATATACAAATGTGTGTGAATAATACATGTATGCCTTAATAATTTAGGCTTGTAAAGAAAATTGATACTTAGAGTAAAACATTGATGAACACATTCTCAGTCATCACGGGTAGACTGACCAGCTAGTAGGTTTGCTTTAAATACATTAGCCATGAAACCTTAAATACAATAATCAACAATTCTGGAAAAAAACAAACTTGTAATATCTAGTTATAGATCAACTTTCCATTAAGAGATAGGTGAATGCTGTCATCCGGTGGGTAGTGGAACTGGAACAAGTAGAATTATTGTATTTCTTCATTTCATAGAATCCTATGTGCTTTCCACATGTATTTATAACAATTGAGGCACTTTGATATATAACTTGTTCCATTTTCTTTCGAATTATTTTTAAAACAAAATCTCATTTTCTTAGAAATCGTAATTTTTGGTTCCTAGTTACATAGGTTCTCAAATGCTATGTGTCTCTAGGCCTCAACGTTTCGATGTAAATAGTTCTTCGCGTTAACGTGCAATTTTAAAGGAGAAGTAACTGATATGTCTCCACAGATGCAAGTATTTATACAATATGGCTCTAATAATATGGGTGAACCTATTGTAGTGAGATCTGGTAGCTCTGATGTTATATTCATACAAGGATGATTACTCTGGCTTCTGGGACATAAATGTGAGTCATGTGCACATCATCATAACAGAAAAAAGTTTCGATATTATTCAGGGATCAGAGATACAAAACAACAAAACATTTAAAATAGTATACATAGGATAGCAAGTTCAAGATCAATAAACACACGACACACAAACTATGTGCCTAAGTTGACACTATTGAAGAGTGGCTTTCCAAACCTTCGAATTCACTCAGAATTATTTGCGATGCTAAAAGAAAGTAACTGATATGTCTCCACAGATGCAAGTATTTCAGCCCACTAATGATACATAGTCTGAAGTATGTGGTACGATCAAACATTGTATCACTTGCAGTACTGAAAATGAATTACATGTTTAAATCATTAGTAACCCATCAAGCGGATTTCAGCTTTTGTAGTTAGAGCTTCTTGGTTGCATCTGTCGGCATTGTGAGTGGACGAAATCCATGTTCAAGTGTAGCTTGCCAAATTTTTTCAATGCTAAACATCATGTTTCCACATTCATGTACATTCCAGCCTTCTAATGCATGCACTATCCCAGCTATGCGCCATGCACTCATTACCCTTCTTGGTAACCAATTCTGTCACTCGACATGATATACACAAATTTTAGAAATAGGTTTTTCATATTTATTTTTTCTATGTGCCATTGTTGAAAGTTTTACTTTGATTTATTATTATTTTTTGTTAGGTCAAGGAGCAGTCCTATAGCTCAGCAGTATTTTTCCTTATTTGATCAGATACCAAAAGAATTTGTCTAATACAAAACAATTCTTACCTCACAAGAGTCTAGGTTCTCCAGATGCTTCGGGATAGACATTGCAGGAGTGTTATGGTAAAAACAATCTTTGCGCAGTTTCCGGAGAGGAAACTGAGAGACAGGAATGAAGATTGTTCCCTTTGTTGCCTTCATTTGTTCTGCCTTTCCCACTCCATCTCCAACTAGCCATATCTTTATATAAAAAAAATAAATTAATAACCTCAAATTTTGATCAACTCCATTTTTCTTGAGGTTATAAGAACTATGGTTTTCGTAAGTATATCATGTTACCTTTTGGGAATAATCTTTCGAAAGGATTAAATTTTTCTGAGCTTCAGTACCACATTTTTCTTTAAGCATTACATATTCATCTTCATTGGGAATGGATACCTAGTGCAACCCATTTCCAAATTGTGTTAGAATATTGAAAACCAGAGCAATGCCTCCCAGAGCATAGTTGAAAATGTCGATGGAATTAGTACCTGAGTTCCCCTTTGACACAAGACTATAGCAATAGAGCTAGAGACCTTGGATAAATTGCCTCTAACGGAAACTTGAGTTGTTCCCTTGGGAATGCTATTCAGCACAACAGCAACTGCTAGGCTACTCCCATCAACCAACTTCACCTTTAGCTGAGGATTCCTTCTTATGAAAATCTCGCCATTTCCATTCACCTCTTCTTCCTATACATTTCAAGTACCGAGTTAACACAACAATAAATTTTAACATGATATCTTAAATATTAATAACAGAACGTGCCTGATTATGGAGACCTAGAGTTAACACTGTGGTTCCTTTCTCCTCAGCTTCAAGTATAGCATCCTCAATGAGGCTATTGATGTGTTCTCTTTGTCTAAGTATAGAGTACTGCAATAAACATAGCAGAGCATCAAAATGAAATCTACTATAAATTAAATCAAATTACTCTAATCAAATTAAATAGATATTTTTAAGCAGTATAATCTAGACTTACTTGTATGCTGTATCTAGGAATAGCCCATGTTTGTAATTTGAGGTTCTTAAAAATATTTCTCTCAACCACAAATGATCGACCGCAAAACCATGTAACCATCATAGACCAGAGTGTCACGGGCCAGATCAACCTCGTGTACCAATGTGGAGTAGTCTGGGGTTTAGATGCTAAAGAGGCAAATCCAAGGCGAAGTTGATAGATGGATTCAGGTGCTGTTAGATGTGTCAAATGAACCACATTTGGAGATTCCTCTCCCTTTCTAAGTGAAGTTTCGTATAATGTGTCTGTAGATGCATCCATGGTTCCATAAATGTAGTCGTAGAAAGGCATGAAAAGCGAGTAATTTGTTCGGAATTGAGTGTGATGCAGAGAATGAAACCTGTTAAGGAAGCAAACATGAATACATGGTATCACATTAGCTATAAAAAATTCTTCCAATTTTCTCAACATACTATTTTCTTAAGTGTTGAATCATTCTACAAAGAAAGAATGCACTGAATATGATAATACCAAGGTAAAATAATCAGCTTCCATTCAGTGACAAATTGATTCAATCCAAATTAACCTAAATTACACTGAACATGCTGTTTGGTTGTGAGGATCATATTATATAGTATTTGAGAATTCCCTTCATTCAAAAGTCCACTTATGGGTTAAGCAGTAGAACGCTAAGCTGTTTTGTGGGACAATACTCAACTTATAAATTATGAGAATATGAGGGTAGCAAAGTTCGAACATGAGACCTCATTTAAGTTACCGGCGCTCTCTGGATATCTAAGTATTTAACCCACGGTATCTCTGCACAAGCTCTTGTGTTGGATAAGAAGTGTCGGTATGTATTATGTTACATGTCGGGGTCTGCATGAACCACCTTAATTTTTAGAACGATAATTCCCAGTGGTTAGGAATATATTTCAGTATTACAGTCAAGGGGGGTGTTTGGAAGTTAGAGGTTTGGGATAAAATTAGAGGTTTTGGTGTAGATTAGAGGTTTGACCAAATGAAACCTCTAATGTGAGTGTTTGGTTGTTAGAGGTTTGAGTTAGAGGTTTGGGATCAAAAAGCTAATTTTCAAAAAGCTCATTTTAGGAGCTTTTTCAATTAGAGGTTTGCTATGTGTCACAAAAAGTTATTCAAAAAGCTATTTACCAAACACTTTTATTCAAAACAGCTAATTTCAATCCGCTAGTCAAAACAGCTAATTCAATCCGCTAGTCAAAACAGCTAATTCAATCCGCTAACAGCTAACAGCTATCAGCTAATTGCCAAACAGGGCCAAGATCAATTTTTTAAACCACTGATCTTTTAGCATGACATTGATCTTTGGGCATGCCTCAGTAATGCGCACTGTGCACATAACACATGCAAGAGAATGGGAAAGAGAGGTACATACGATGGAGTGTACATGAGGTACTTGAGAGGAGGGAAGATAGAGAAGAGCTTCCTAGGAATAAGCTCGAAATTGCAGTGTCCCAAATTGTTCATGAAATCGATATAAGTGACATAACCAGCGAATGAAACAATTGAAGCAGTCTCTGTGAGTGTAGTCGTCAACAATGGTATTGCAAACAGCATGAAATAGGATATGTGTTCTGCAAATGGATGAATCACAGCTGCATGCACATGGCAAACACAAACATATTAGTCATTTAAGCTACTTCACAAGATTTTCAGTTAAAATACCACACATCATGTAATCTACGAAACAGAGCACGTCCGGTCACAAGTGCACAAACTGCTTCTGAATAATTGAAACATTACAAGAATATTAACCATACCTGATACCCGTTCGCAAGAACTCAAATTATTTCCGAATAATAAAAGAATTTAGCCTAACTTTCTGGTAGAGATTATCTGTGGTGGACCATTTTACTGGGGTACTGGTCCCAAATATAGCTTGCGCCGATAGGTGAGATGGGACTGATAGTAATTGTAATTATTCTTTTTCTTTTAATTACTTGTGTTAGATGTTAAGCACCTTGGTACATAAATTTGGGCTAATTTACTAAACTAAGAGGTATATAATAAGGTGATGTCTTTATTCAAAAAAAAAAAAAAAAAGGTGATGTCAATTTTATAGCTGCTTTGGTTCAATTGTGGTCACTCATCCATCACAAAAAAAGTGTTCTTTGTCAAGCAGCGTCTCAAATCTTGTCCATATACATCATATCATATATATACGCATGCAAACACAATCAAGACTCAGAAACACTCTTCATAAAAATGAAGTATCACTAATTTTTTAATATCATATACATGGTTTGAAAGATTTTTGCTACTAAATTTTAACAAAATTAGCTGAGTTCGAAAAAATAGTACTACTAGATTTTGAAATTCAATTGGTACTAGTTTAGTTAGAATCGTCAACGAATCGAGTTATTCATGAAGATCGAGCTTGATTCGATAAAGACTCGGTTCGACTCCATCGATTCATTTAAAATTCGAGCTCGAAGAAAAAAATGTGGGTTAAGCTAACAAGCTCAAACCAAGCTAATAACATTTATGGCTCGAGCTCGGTTTGACATCAGCTTGAAATCGTACGGCTCAGTTTAACTTGGCTCGTTAAACTCGAAAAACAATAACATATATTCTGATTTTTTATAATACTCCTTAGATTTTTAAATTGAAAATTATAATCGAATATCTAATTCACGAATTGTTTAGGAATAATAAATTAATCGAAACTGATCATTACTTTCTTCATCTCATAATAAACATCCTGAACTTTTTCAAGTTCTTTTCAAACTTTTTTACGCGAATAGAAAGCATAATTGTATATATTATTTTTCGTATTTTTTGTTTTGTATAAATGTTTGAACAACATATTTTTATGTCATATTTTTTATTTTGTATAAATGTTTGAACAACGTATTTTTATATGAAACAAAAAGTACAAACAAATAAGATCTACACATACATCTTTTTTACTCGTGAAAATGTGCAAAAATACTTGAAAAATATGGATCTTTAATATGGGACGGAGGAAGTGGCCAGGTTTAAATCTTTTTTTCTTGTAAAATTTTATTGATTGATCACGAGCTGTTTGTTAAGAGTTGAGTGCAGCTCGACTCGTTTTTTGTTAGATAATGTCAAGGTTTGTTATCGAACTCGAGTTCGAACAATTTTTTTTTTTGCGATATGAAAGCTTGGCTTAGTTCGTTAAGAACAAAATTTAAATTTGGCTGATTTAGATCAAAGATCGGCTCGATCCGTTTACACACCTTAGCCCCTAATTCCGTTCCTTCACGCAGACATACTTACATGCATATATATAGTTGTGAGTGTGTGTGTGGATGTAAGTTTATAACTAGAGAAGAAACTTACATGTAATAGGCTCAGTAACAATAGAAGAATGGTGGTGAGAATGATAGCGAGAGTAGAGGTAGTGGTGGTGAAGAGCTCTGTGAAGCCAGTAATATAAAAACTCAACAGGTCCAGCATGAAGCAAGAATACCATAATAACACCATCAGTCCTCCAAAAAGGCAGATTACACCCTCCTTTCAGTGTCAAGTTTCCAAGATAAAACAGTGTTCCATTAAACAATATCTGATCATCCCTGTTTCATAGCCATAAATTAATGAAGTCTAAAACTACTTATTCACACTGCACTACATCTTCTAATCACATTTAATATACACGAATATTTGCCTGCTTCTCTCTCTCTCCTCTCTCATAAGTCATATCATCATCTTATTTTAACTTTTTTTTTTTTTGACAAATCTTATTTTAACTTTTTAAGACACTGTTAAGATCACATTGTACTTAGAATTATTAACTTCGTAAAGAAAAGTAGAAAACTTTGAAATGGACCAGCTTGTCCATTCCTTCACGATTTTTGGTAAAACTTAATTGCATGACTTATATAATCATAAATGCACGTCTCTAAAACTCGAATCTCTCATTTTCGAGAAATTGGACATTGATCCACTTAAATTAACTCAAACAACTCCATTTTTTTTTTTACTTTGGCATCTATTCTACTGGTTCTCGAATTTCTTTAAACTTTGAAATCGAATCTACATACTCGTTCCCGAATTTGACAATTATTATGGGCAAAGTTTAGGCTTGAAATATTCAAGTAAAAAAAAATTACCAGTTTCTTTCTCTATCAACCTGTTCGAATTCGATAGATTTGTCAACAATTCGGTTGTTGCCTTTGGCTGTTCGGTAGCGAGATAGGGAAATCCAAATCTGGTTGTGAAGCATTCTCCAGAGGAGAAATGGAAATATGAGAAAGTTTGAGAAGTCTCTTTCACTTTCGTCCTTAGTTAGGTATGAGTATACGCTGTGAGCCACCCATGGAACCATTATAACATACTGCAACATGCATGTATATGATTGATTAGTATCTGTGTTTTAGAAAATTGTAACATCTGAGAGAGAGAGAGAGAGAGAGAGAGAGAGAGACCTTGTAGCTTCCAAGGGGTGTCCATGGCCAGTCAGTCAAGATGCCCGGTTTACTAGCCATACTTTGGCTCGCTTTCTCTTACTTCTTGCTACTTGTCTAAGCCAAAGTCAAGAGGAACTCATATGAATACATCTATAGAAAGCATTGCATTTATAGATGAAAGAAGAGTGACAAAATTAACATGTACTGTGCATGCAAAATATAGCATAATATTTATCTTTTCACAGAAAATTAAGAAAAATAATGGAGCTTAATGAAAGTCACGACTACTATACCGACACGTATCTATCTAACACCTTCGCAACCATCTTTGCCTCTATTAATTATGTACCAGATAGCATGTTGTATACATGCACTTAGCTCAACTCTGTTGCCTCCCTCCATATATAGCTGAATATGGTTCTCGAGTTGACGCGAGTAAAAAAAAAAAGGTGGGGTGTTTGCCCATTTTTAGTTCAAAGATAAGATGTACAACGTATTACTCCCTCCAATTGTTTGAGTCTGTTTGACTTTCATGGAGATTAAGAGAATATAGTAAAAAATAGTAAAGTTAGTTGAAAAGTGGATAAAGTGGTGGGAATTATCAATATATAATAATAGATGTTAGATAGTGCATAAAAGTAGTGGGTGTAATAATATATAAAAAAAGTATAAAATGGAGAAGTAGTAGGTGTAATAGTTAAAAGTAGTGTTCAAAAATAATAAATATAATAGGTTCATTAGTTTTGGGACTTCTCAAAAAAGAAAGTGTGTCAGTAAGTGTAATAGTTAAAAGTAGTGTTCAAAAATAGTAAATATAATAGGTTCATTAGTTTTGGAACTTCCCAAAAAAGAAAGTGTGTCAATTTTTTTGGGACAGATGGAGTATAATTAAGATGGATTTAGATTATCATAGTTCAACTTTTCTTACATGTATTGTACTACTCCCTCCGTCCCAATTTTATGTGAACCTTATTCCTTTTCGGGACGTTTAAAAAAGAATGAACCTATTATATTTACTATTTATGAATACTACTTTTCACTATTATACCCACTACTTCTCTATTTTATACCTTTTTTATTAATTAAACACTATTACACCCACTATTTTCCTTCACAATCTCAAATCTATTATTAAATATTAATAATTTCACAACTTTACCCACTTTTCAACTAACTTTACTCTTTTTTTACTATCTATTCTTAATTTCCGTGATTCGGTGAAAGTCAAATCATGTCACATTGATCGAGGGAGTATGTTGCAGTTACAATTTGCAAGAAATGTAATAATTTTGAAATTTTTTGAATCAATATATGTAATTTAATATTACAATTTGAAAAAATATTTCATTGAAGAATAATTTTAACTATACCATCACTACATTTTAAAATTTATCCAGAATAATCAAAGGACAAAAAGAAATAGATAACAAATCCAAGAATTTTGCAGGCGCTAACAGTTGTGTGTTTGTATTTGTAGTGTTGTGCTTTTGTGCATGGGTTGTGTTTTCCACTTTGGAATGATTTATGCAGTTCGAGGACTGAACTTTTCTTACTGCCAAAGAGTAGAAAATCTACTTCTATTAATTTGCAGTTTGTATCTCCTATCAAATGGATTGTGTATAATTAGTTTTATAAAATATATTTTACATTCTTTAATTTTAAAAAATAAATTAAAAAACAATCACATATATATTTATTGTCAAAAATATATATAAGATTAAATAATTAGGTTTAAGTATGAAAAATTATAAATTATTTCATAGATTATATACTTATCATATATTACACCCTCACCAAATTTACGAAATCAGATTCCAATTTGTAATTTTGTAAAAATTTATGTTTATTAGTTAATGGTCAATAAATCTATACTATTATATAAAAATTGAAACATTAAAAGTTTTGGTACCTATTTTTTTTTACCTATTTTTGGTACTTCGTTAATTTACTTATTTATCCTTCATTATAAAGAAAAATAAATATATCTAAAATAAATAATAATATAATATAATTAATATATAGTAATTAGTAATAATAACATAATATAATTGTTGTGGAACGAAAATTAGGGTGTATTTATTGCGTATTGAATGCTAGGGTTGAAGAAAACTTCGAGCTTTAATGGCTCATCAAGTGTTTCGTGACTTAATCTGCCCTCACAAGATGCCTACGTATCTTGCAAATATCAAGAATCAAGCTAAAAAATGTAGTTTTATTTGTGAAGGAACAGGTCCTTATATAGGTGATGAAAACCCTAGAATTAGGGTAGAATTAGGATACTCGGTGGGAAAGTTTCAGCTTTGGCCCACTTCTAGATCCTTCCAGAAGATAAGAAGATAAGTATTGGAGATATATGCCTTGGAGGCTACTCCAAAGATGATTAGATTCCATATTGGACTCGATATTGGAGTCTCATATTTGGTTGATTTATTAATTATGAATTTATTATCATAAATAAGGTTTTGGGCCTTGTAATTTGGATTTGACCTTGGACCAACTTAGGTTTATTTAATGTATCATTAAATATCTCTCTACGGCTTATTTTCAGCCCATATCATTTGCCCCCCAACTTCTAAGAAAACTTATCAGGTTTTCATTGAAGTTAAATGGTTTATGTACACTAGTGTTTCACAAGTATCGTCTTGAGTGCAAAGTGTGGAGCGACCTACATATTTACGACGATTTTGCCTTATTCGAGGCTGAACGGCTATGTTCCAATAGCTTATGTTACTGAACTTTGCTCTTTTATTTCAAAGAATTATGAAATTCCTCGTATTTTCCTGTATTTATCCTAATTTTTTAGGATTTTTCTAGTACCCACTGGTATTTTTCCTTGTTTTTGATTAATTTTATCAAAAATATCATGGGCATACTACCTTTGGAAATAATGTTGTAAATTATCTCTCTCATTTTTCTAGAATTTTTGGAATTTTCTTTCAAATTTTTCTAAGAAAAATATTATTTTTAATCAACTTATCCATTTTCTGTTAGAGAAAATCAATTCATACTGTAATATTTTCGACCAGGATCGAGGTCGTACAAGGCTACCAGATCAGCCTGGTCGTGGGCATTTCGACCACAACTCACAACGTGAATCGAGACCGTGTAAGGGTACCAAAAGAGGCAGATCGCGATATGTGCGACCTCAATCCTCGACCTGGATTGAGGTCGTGTAGGTGCCACAAACTGACTTCATCGAACAAACACTACTACAGAAATGACCTATAGCATCGCACCTTTAGCGTCGGTTGTTTGCATTAACCGACGCTATAGGTGTCCTTTGAGCCTATTCCGTCGATTATTTTCTTTAACCAATGCTTACTGTCTTCTGCCATACCCTTTTGCGTCAGTTTTTTACGATGACCGAAGCTATAGGTATTACTTATAGCGTCGCCAACTAAAATGCCGACGCTAAAAAGACAATTTGTGTTGGTTAGCATAAAACCGACGCTATAGGTGTATCCTATAGCGTCGATCATTTTTTAACCGACGCTATAGGAGTAACCTATAGCGTCACCCATAACGCCCACGCTATTTGACAAATCTATTTTTCAAAAATAAAAATAAATATTTTTTTATTTATAGTGTCGGGTCTTTGTAATGCCGACGCAGTAGATATCTTTAAAAAAAAAGATAATACTACATCAACATTAAAATTTGGGGATCTCACCTCGATTCGATCTCTACTCTCTCTCGACTGCTCTCTACTCTTTACTCTCTGCTCAAATTACACTTAGAACAAATTACCTCCAACAAATTACACTCGACTTACCTCGATTGCTTCTCAAATTACCTCGACTGCTTCTCTTATGAACAAATTAGGGATTGGGAATTAGGGAATTGGGAATTATGGTTCGTTAGGGATTGCTGGGTTCATTACAAATTGGGTATTAAAGGTATGTACAAGTTGTTAGAACAATCGATAGATACAAATAATTGTGTATAATTGTGTGTATAATCGATAGATATGCTAAGCTGTAATGTATGTCGATATAATTATGTGTGCCTTCATGTTTTATGCTTTGGTGTATACTAGTATAATTGATATACTAGTGTTGTGTGTGTTTTATTTGGATTTGAAAATTTAGATTGGTTTGGACCTGATATGGGCTAAAAGTAATCCCTAAAGATACATTTAATGTGGCATTAATTAGATCTAAAATGGTCCAAAACGTGGGGCCCACCAGATGGGCCCAAACCCTGTTTATAATATTAATTTCATAATAAAAACATTAGGGGTAATAACCAGCTCAACAATAAGAGTCAGATAAGGATGTTACTCCTACCAAGCTTAGCCTCCAAGGCATAGAATTCGATATGGGAATTTACTCCTACAAGGAAGGAGTCTAGAACCTTCCTCAAGGCGGTGACTTGCCCACCAAGTCACCTAATTCTACTACGATTCTAGGGCTTCTCAGCCTATATAAAGGGTCAGACCCCTCATCTCAGAACTACGTTTTGGCTCAATCCTCGAATAAGGACATACAAGCCACTACGTCCTAGGTGAGCCCTCGTCGCCATAGCCCTGAGGGCACCATCACCTAGAACTACGTTGGCTTGATTCTCTAGCAATACAGAGATACATAGGCATCTTGTGAGGACCGATCAGTCTCGAACGCAAGAACAGCCATTAAAAGCACGAAGCTCACTCACCCTAGCATTAAATATACATAAACCCTAGCCGCAATATTCATAACCTAGTTTTTATTCCATAACATTTGGCGTCGTCTGTGGGAAGAAAACATCAACCATGGTTAACACACGAAGAACGGCACCAAGCTCCACCGAGGCTTTACCAATCAGCTCTGCTCCGCCTCTCACCTCTGAGACAACCACCTTTGAACAAGGGACGATCCCCCAAACTCAAGTTTCTCAGCCTCCAGGGACGAATCCCCCTGATGGGGGTACGCTGCATGTGGTTCTCCAGATGGTGGTCTCTCCTCTGGTTAACCCTAACCACCCCCTACCACCTGGGGTACAGATCCATACTACGGATCTTCCCGTGAATACCAACCCGATGTATGGGTTGCCTAACTATCCCCCTAGTCGAGAACCTGGACCAAGCGGTCATACCTTACAGATCCGAGATCGAGAGTATCTTGACTACTCCGGCCCCTATACTACTATTCGACATCTGAGGATGACGACGATAATCGAGAAGAAGCCCCAAGGAGGCGACGTACTAGTAGGGAACCTCGAAGAAGGACCCAAAGAATCCATGATGGACCTCCACAAACGGCTGAGGAAAGGATTAAGGCTCATGAAGTTGAGATCCAAAGGCTGAAGGATGATATTGTTAGAGAGCAAGCAAGACAAAGTCTGAATCGACCTCCTCCAATCGCAGGAAGGATTCCCATCTCAAATCTGGAAAGGCCGTCAAGGAGATAAAGAAGGGCTGATGCCCCAACTGAAAAAAAAGGGTGGAAACCCCCAGGAGCAACCCCAAGGATCTGATACCACTTGGGGATCCTGATGATCCCACACCTCCGTTTACTGAGGAGGTGATGAATGCTCGCATCTCAAAGAAGTGCAAGATGCCGACGATCAAGGCTTATGATGGAACGGGCGATCCCGCAAACCATGTCACGACGTTCTCGAATGCACTGTTACTGTAACCTTCAAGTGACGCCTTAAGGTGGAGGGCGTTCCCTCAAACCCTGTCGGGCATGGCTCAATGGTACAGTCGACTACCTGTAAATTCGATTAGTTCTTTTAAGGAGTTGAGCGCTGCCTTTGTCAGCCAATTCATTAGTGGAAGAGTTCATGAGAAAAATTCTGCATCCCTCATGTATGTGGTGCAAGGGAAGAATGAGAATCTAAGGGATTATCTCAAGCGATTCACCAAGGAGACTTTGAACATCACTGATTTGGAGAATAAGGTGGCGATGGTAACCCTGGAGCATGGCACCACCGACTTATACTTTAAAAGGTCATGAGCGAAACATCCACCTAAGAACATGGCCGAACTGCAACGAAGAGCTGACAAATACATTAAAGCTGAAGATAGCATGAAGAAAGAAGTCACAGTAAGTGGAGGAGGAGGTAACAACGACTCCAAGAAGTGAAAGCAAGACCAAGAGTATGATGCTAGGGACAAGTATCCCAGAACTACCAGGACTCCGACTACGCCCCTAAGAAGAACCAAGGACCAAGGTTCACTGAGTATGCAAGGTTGAATACTCCTAGGAGTCGAATCTTGTTGGACATTGAGAAGGATAAGGATTTCCGATGGCCGAAGCCACTCAGGGGTGACCCCTTAAAGAGAAACAAGGATCAACACTGCAGGTTACACAAGGATATGGGACATGACACCGATGATTGCAAGCAACTCAAAGATGAAATCAAGTTCTTGATCAGTAGAGGGAAACTAAGCCACTTCACCAAGGGTGAAAATCGTGGAAATCAGAGAAGAGAGTATGATAGGAGCGACGATGATCGAGATCGCAACCCACAGCCCCAAGGTCCAGTAATCAACATGATCTCAGGAGGCCCGACCGCGGCCGGGACAATAAAGAACTCTCGAAAGGATTATATTAGAAAAGTGATGCACGTTGTTGAAGAAATGCCTAAAAGTGAAAAAACCGAGGTAACAATCGGATTTGATGATTCAGACCTTGAAGGGGTGAAATTCCCCCATGACGACCCGCTGGTCATAACTCCCGTGATTGGAAATTCAGAGGTGAAGCGAGTCTTGGTAGACAATGGAGCTTCTGTGGAAATCTTGTTCCATGATACATTCGTGAAGATGGGATACAATGACTCTCAGTTGACCTCATCTAACATGCCTATATACGGATACAACGGAGTAGAGTCTAAAGTTGAGGGAACTATTCAGTTGCCCATCACGATCGGACAGAAGCCAATAGAGGCCACACAGATGCTAAACTTTTTGATTACCAAAACATCTTCCACCTACAATGTCATCCTTGGGAGGACTGGACTTCACGCATTCAAGGCTGTTGCCTCAACTTATCATACAAAGATCAAGTTCCCAACCAGGAATGGTGTTGGAGAACATAAAGGTGATCAAAAGATGGCACGAAGCTGTTATGTAGTCTCGTTAAGGCCTGAAGGAGTCGGGGGGCAGGTCCTTCCGATTGAAGACATGGATGTCCGCAGTGATAAGGAACACCAAGAAAGGCCAGCAGAGGACATCACACATAAGCCTCGGACAGCCATTAAGGCTAAGGCATCAACTGACTTCGTGGTTGAATGTATCATTGACAACCAAGAAGTCGGGGGGCAGGAGATAGTACCCCAAGAAGGAAAAGAACTTCAAAATAAGAATGAGGAGATCAGAAAAGAACTTCAGAATAAGAATGAGGAGATCAGAAGGAGTGGTGAGTGCTCTATTTTGATGGAGCATCAAAAATAAAATCAAGCCATGCAGGCCTAGTCTTGCAAAGTTAGACTTAGCTTCATATTTATCTAGTAGAATTAGAAATAAGGTTCGATGAAACCATGCAGAGCATGTCCCTCCGAGTAGGACAGTAGTACTCTATGTAAGGGTTAAACCCATTTCAAGTTATTAATGCAAGTTTGATTTCCATTCATTGATTGAGTGATTTTATTTATGTGCCGAGCACCCGATGAGTGCAAGTCAAGGATGACCGAGTACCGAAAATAAAAGAATACATGAATGGAAAACAAACAAATGCATATGTGAAGATCCCGAAGGGTCAAGAGTTGGGTTACAACGTAACCAAGTAAGAGTTTAAGTCTGTAAGGACCCTGGATAAAAGAAAAGAAGATAAAAGCCATATGCAACAGTCAAAGCCATAAAAGGCCGAGGCTGTTAAGGACTAGTTACTCTTCAATACTTATTAAGTACATGGATTAAGGATCCAAGGATGAAGGCCAATAGATAACCTTAAGCAAGGATTAAGAAGTTCAAGCAAGCTCTCGTCTCAGAAGTTTAAAAGGCAAGAAGCCAACGAGATTGCATTTATCGAAATCTAAATCGAGGAATCAACCCCGAATCCTAGGTTGAAGAACAGAAGCTGTTAGCCATATGAAGGCCAAGATTAGCCATGAAGGCCAAGATTAGCCATGAAGGCCAAGGTTAGTTATGAAGGCCAAACTTGAGGGGGTCATGAACCTCCAATTAAGATCCAAAGGTTAAAACTTCATGTTAACTTGAAAACCAATATGTAATTTTGAAAACCTCCTAGAGAAGGTTCAAGACCTCATGGGGCTAACCAGAAACCCCCTGGCCTTGGACCGACAGCTCTGATAGATATTTCGGTGATTTAAAACACCCTTGAGATTGAAAACCCTTGATTTCAAACTTTGGCATTCAACCTTCGAACATCGACGTTCAACACCCAAGACCAAGACAAACATTGAAGCCATGACGGCCAAGCGAGCTGAGAAGTTACTTATATGGGAGCATCTTTGAAAGAACCCCTGAAGGGCAAGTTGATAGCATTCTTGCAAGAAAATAGTGATGTGTTTGCTTGGACAGCAGCTGATATGCCAGGGATTGATCCCAAACTTATAACTCACAAGCTGAATGTTGATCCCGAGCGGAAGACAATAAAGCAGAAAAAGAGGAATTTTGCTCCTGAGAGGCAGGAGGCCATTAAGCAAAAAGTTGACAAGCTCTTGGAAGCTGGATTTATTGAAGAGATTCAGTTCCCTGAATGGTTGGCTAACCCCGTGATGGTCAAGAAAGCAAATGGAAAGTGGAGAATGTGTATCGACTTCACTGATTTAAATGACGCATGCCCAAAGGATTATTTCCCTCTGCCGAGGATTGACACCTTGATAGATGCCACTACTGGACATGAGATGCTGAGCTTCATGGATGGGTTCAGCGGCTACAATCAGATTAAGATGCACAAGGATGACATCCCTAAGGTATCTTTCATAACTGACTTTGCTGTTTTCTGTTATCTCGTCATGGCTTTTGGTCTAAAGAATGCAGGAGCTACCTACCAACGACTGGTGAATAAAATATTCCCCCATCTGATTGAAAAAACCATGAAGGTCTATGTTGATGACATGTTTAGTCAAGAGCCTATTCAAGGTAGACCATATCAAGCACCTCAGAGAGGCATTCGAAGTGCTGAGGCACCACAAGATGATGTTGAATCTAGCCAAGTGTGCTTTTGGTGTTGGATCAGGAAAGTTTTTGGGATTGATGGTTTCGAAGAGAGGCATAGAAGCCAACCCGGACAAGATCAAGGTAATTCTGGATATGGAGCCACCCCGCTCTATACGGGATATAAAGAAGCTAACTGGCCGAGTTGCGGCCCTAGGGAGATTCATTTAGTCTGGTGACAAGTGTTTGCCTTTCTTTCAGGCATTGAAGAAGGTGAAAAATTTTGAGTGGACCACGGAGAGCCAAGAAGCCTTTAAACAGTTGAAGAAGTACATGGCTGAAGCCCCGTTGTTGGCCAAACCAAGTCCTGGGGAGACTCTTTACCTATACCTGGCGGTATCTGAACAAGCATTGAGTGCTGTCCTTATTCGAGAAGAGAAGAAAATTCAGAAGCCTATCTATTATGTGAGTAAGGTTTTGCATGGGGCTGAGTTGAACTACTCGACCATTGAGAAGTTTGTCTTGGCATTAATGACAGCCTCGAAGAAGCTACGACCATACTTCCAAGCACACAATATTGAAGTCCTGACGGACTAGCAGTTGAGGAACATATTGCACAGCCCAAAGGCTAGTGGAAGGCTGATTAAGTGGGCAATTGAGCTCGGAGAATTTGACATAACGTACAAGCCTCGAACGGCCATCAAGGCTCGAGCATTGGCTGACTTCGTGGTTGAATGTACCATTGGCAACCAAGAAGTCGGGGGGCAAGAGATTGTAACCACCCTTAGAAGTGAGGATAAAGATGAAGAGCTTGTACCTGATCAGAAGGAATATTGGGTGCTCTATTTTGATGGAGCATCAAAAACAAAATCTAGTGGTGCGGGTTTGGTCTTACAAATCCCTGATGGGTTCACAGTTGAGTACGCTTTGAAATTGGACTTTCCAACAACCAACAACAAAGCTGAATCTAAAGCCTTGATAGCCGGATTAGGCTTGGCCAGAATCATGAGGGTCAAGGATCTCAAAGTTTGTGGGGATTCAAGACTAGTAGTATCGCAAGTGAATGGTGAATTTGAGGCCAAGCATGAAACTATGACAAAGTATTTGCGAGTTGTGAAGGATGTTATGACTCAGTATGATGAGCGCTATGAGGAGCACATTCCAAGAAATGAGAACATTAAGGACGATGCCCTACTTAAGTTCGCCTCTTCTGAGATTGAAAATTATGCGGAGAGTTTTTACTTCCAGGTCCTGAAGACCCCACCATCGATTCGAAATTGGTAGCACCAGTTGATGTAAGCTGAAGGATAGACCCTCTCAAAGCTCATCTTGAGACTGGTTGACTCCCTGATAATGCCTTGAAAGCACAAAAACTATTAGTGAAAATGTTGAGATAAGAGGCCCTTTGTCATTCCATACTTAAAATCTTGAATCTCAAATCCCGACACAAAATTTAAGCCTTGATGGCCAACAAGGCTGTCTGCCTCCAATCGAGCTTGTCGTTTGAGTTTAAGGACTCGAATCAAGAGTCGTCAGTCAAGTTGAGACCTAAGAAAGGTTATATGAGCATAAGAACAAGGTTGGAAACCTAGAATCAAGCTAAAGGGTTGAAAACCAATAAAGGCACACCAGGCCTAAGGTCAAGCGCTAAGGAGCAAGTGAACTACCTGAATGATCAACCGAGAAGGAAGACCTCCTCCATGAGAAACAAGGAGGAGGCAAGAACTAAAGAACTTCATCACAAGGATGAGAGTCAGGGGTTGATGATAACCTTAAGACCAAGGATTCAGCAAACAAGTTAAATCCCGGAAGGTCACGAGGATTAAGAAACAAGTTGTTTGAGTTCAAGGTTCACGAAACCCTTCAAGGCATAGCAAACACCTCCATCAACATACCAAGACTGATTTTCAATTCTGAGCCAAGGCACGAACGAAGCCAAAATTAAAATTTAGCACCATTTAGTATCGTTTAAGCACCGATTAGTGCCGTTAAATCAAAGAGTAGTGCCGATTAGCACAGATTAGTGCCGTTAAAGCAGAGATTAGTGCCGATTAGCACAGATTAGTGTCTTTTAAGCATAAATTAGTGTCGATTAGCACAGATTAGTGCCGTTTAAGCACAGATTAGTGCCGATTAGCACAGATTAGTGCCGATTAGCATAGATTAGTGTCGTTTAAGCACAAATTAGTGCCGATTAGCACAGATTAGTTCCGTTTAAGCACAGATTAGTGTCGATTAGCATAGATTAGTGCCGATTAGCACAGATTAGTGCCGATTAGCACTTTTTAGCGCCGATTAGTGCCGTTTTATGCCGTTTGACATCGTTTAACATTGTTTAAACAATGTTTAAGGCTAATTAGCGCTGTGTAGTGCCGTTTAACACCATTTAGTGTCGTTCAACATCGTTGTAAATGCGTCGGTCACTCCACGCTTTACATTAAGATGATATTGTTGAAAATACTCACGTAAGAGCAATGAACCCTGACCCAAGTCTCGGATAAGGCCGTTATAACTTGAAGGAAAACCTGATCAGTTTTCCTAGAAGTTGGGTGGCAAATGATATGGACTAAAAGTAAGCCCTAAAGACACATTTAATGTGGCATTAATTTGACCTAAAATGGTCCAAACGTGGGGCCCACCAGATGGGCCCAAACCCTGTTTATAATATTAATTTCGTAATTAACATTAGGGGTAATAACCAGCTCAACAATAAGAGTCAGATAAGGATGTTACTCCTACCAAGCTTAGCCTTCAAGGCACAGAATTCGATATGGGAATTTACTCCTACAAGGAAGGAGTCTAGAACCTTCCTCAAGGCGGTGACTTGCCCACCAAGTCACCTAATTCTACTACGATTCTAGGGATTCTCAGCCTATATAAAGGGTCAGACCCCTCATCTCAGAACTACGTTTTGGTTCAATCCTCGAATAAGGACATACAAGCCACTACGTCCTAGGTGAGCCCTCGTCGCCATAGCCCTGAGGGCACCATCACCTAGAACTACATTGGCTTGATTCTCTAGCAATACAGAGATACGTAGGCATCTTGTGAGGACCGATCAGTCTCGAACGCAAGAACAGCCATTAAAAGCACGAAGCTCACTCACCCTAGCATTAAATACACATAAACCCTAGCCGCAATATTCATAACCTAGTTTTTATTCCACAATAGGACCAGAGACATATGTATATTTCACTTGGTCTCTTATGTTAAAGATTCTGCCTGTTATTTGTTTGTGGGAATGCTTAACTTAAGTTCTATTGCTACCTAGGTCCTGCCCTTGTGCAATTTTGTTCTTGTGTATGATAAGTTACTTTAATAAGACTCTTGTAACTCTGTTTATGTTGCTTTTTTGTTATAATTCTGAGGTCTTGATATAAGTTTTATTGCTTTCTAGAATTATATGATTGTCTCTTTGCTTTGTATGTTATGAATTGAAGCTTCAAATTTGGAAGATAAGAAAATCCCCTCTGAAGTCTTTCCACTTAAATGTTATCCTCCTTGTCATTGCTCTTGCATATTTTCAAATTGAGGCTTAGGAAAATCCCTCAGATTGAGGCTCAGGGATGTCTTATTCGGTTTTATTTCTTGGTTTACTTGTTAAATGTGTTGTATATCGATATAACTATTGGACACAATTGGTTTGGTCTTCAGTAAAGAGGAGTCATGTTATGTGACACTCAATGCTTATTTCATTTTACCTCGCATCTTCATTTGTAGGAAAGGCGACAAAAAAGAGCAGCAGAGGCTAAAAGTGCAGCTCCTCCTCAAACTGCTGCAGAAGCAACATGCCAAATGATCCGCAAGAAGGTACTTTGTTAGAGAAAATAGTTGGTGACCAGAGTCATATTTGCTGAATATTCATTAAAGTTTTCTTGGAGTAATTATATTGTACATACATGCACATACCAAGTGCAAAGACTTGCAAGTAAAAAACAAGGCTATTGTGTTGCGATGTCTAGAAGTCATAATAAGTTGACAAGTTACCATTATCTATACATATACCTATCATACATTTACAAGTAGTTTGCCATTACAAAATGAAAGTTTAGTAATTAATGAAATCTTAATTACCCAGGATTCTTAGGAAACCTACTTAGTATTTAACTTTTATGCATTTTCATTTACATTCAATTTATTTATTAATATAAAAATAAAATTAACAGTGCGTAATATAAAGGTAATTGCCTACAGGGATGCCTACTGCTTACACTTGGGCCAGTACAATTGCTCCTTTTAAGCATGATGAGATAGGTTTTTTTTGTTCTGCAATGTAACAAATTAATCTTAGTAACTGTTGTAACACATAATCCATTTGACACATATAAATGTAATATAAATAATAATTGTAACTAAAGAAAAGACCAAGCGGTGAAGTGAAGAAAATAGAATGGGAAATTGATGGGGGACTATTGCATTGCTCTGCAAAAGACATAAATTAATATTTTTCGATCTAAATGGATATCTTACATACTAAACCCTATTCTTTTGTTACATCTTGGTGAATACTTCCTTAATGTTTTAATATACTACATGAGAAAACCTTAGCTTTCCGTGTGTGTGTTGTGCTAGTACGTCTGTTAAGAGATCAGTTTGTTGCTTCGTTGTTGCTAACATCTTGAAATGCACTCTTCTGTTGACAACATATGTATTGTAGGCTGCTGGCAATTTATATGTTCGTTGGCAATTTATATTGTTTCAAGTTTAATAAATATATGTTCTCGTTGTTTCAAGTTTAAAATTAGTCTTCTATTAATTATAAACACAAGAATTAACTTAAAATGCAACCCATAGAAGCTTTTTTCAACCCGATGTAACCTGGATTTATTATGGAGATCATACCTATGCTTGGGAGTACTTGTACTAACTTTGATTTAGAATTAGAAGTACAAAATTCATAACCAGGTTTTAGACTTCAATCAAGTACAAAATTCCAACTGTAACCTGGAATAATGGCGCTAGAGGAAAATTAGTTTTATCGCGTAGTACTCTTACATTTGCATTTTACATATTCATATCTTTCCGTATATTGGTATTAACTGAAATACTGTAGTTTTTTTATGAAAAATGGAGATGGATACAATATAGACCAGTATGTCTATACTATTTGACCATTAAAGTTTGGGTGCACAGGCACATTTACCTTCTTTCTTTACAAATGGTTGGTTCAACCACCCTACTGTTTGTTTTTAGTCAATTAATAATCTGAGTTTGTTTATTAATCGCAGATTGGGTCTGTTTTATAACCTGTGTAGCAACTCTAAACCACTCAGAAGTCAGCGAGAGTGAGCGAAGTAAGTATCCTGGTATAACATCGTTGTATAGACTGCTCTGTTGTTGTACTTTCTCTTTCACTTGCCTTTATATTTCTGCTCTGTTTCTTTGTAATTGCTCTCATCATAATCATGTAAAATTCTATCTAGGCAGCATATTTTTTATATATCTGCATGGTCTCTAATAACATAATAGCTACTGACTTTCTTTCTATAAAATATTCTATAGATATATAACATGGACCGCCTTACGTGGATGTATAAAATATCATGAACATCCCATGAGTATATTAGCCGTGTTAATGACTTCATTGAATTTGCGGAGAAAAATCTTAAGAAGACCGAACATGGAAAAGAAAGGATGACATGTCCATGTCGCGATTGTTATAATTTAGAAAAGTTTTCTAATGTCGATACAGTGCGCAAACATTTATTTCGACGTGGTTTCATGGATAATTATACCAAGTGGATCTGGCATGGCGAGGGAATAAATTCTCGAAAGGTAGAATCATTTAGTGGGAATTCTGAAAGCTGTGGAGATGGTAATCCTACAAATAAAGAAGATGATGAGGAAAATGACAGATTTGATGAGATGATCCAAGATGTTGAAGAAATTTTGATGCACCAACCGAAAATTCTTGAGAGCTTGGTCAATGATTCTAACAAACTTCTTTATCCTGGGTGCAACGATCAGTTAACTAGGTTATCAATAACCTTGAAGTTGTGTAATCTCAAAGTAAAGAGCGGGTGGAGTGACAAGAGTTTCACAGAATTGCTGAAACTTGTATCAGACATACTTCCTTCGAATAATGAGCTTCCAACTTCCACCTATGAGGCGAAGAAGATATTATGTCCCATTGGTTTGAATATAAAGAAGATACACGCTTGTCCATATGATTGTGTGTTGTTTCGTAATGAGTATGAACATCTACACACATGTCCAAAGTACGGAGCCTCTAGGTATAAGCGAGATGGAAATGACTCTTCAAGTGATGACAAGAAAAGACCTCCGCGCAAGGTGTTGCGGTATCTACCCATAGTGGACCGATTCAAACGTCTCTTTGCAAATATCAATGATGCAAAGCTTATGAGGTGACACGTGGAAGGGAGAAAATCAGATGGGATGCTCAGACACCCGGATTTTGGTGGAGAAGCAAGAAGCCTGCGGCTTGGACTTTGCGCGGATGGCTTGAATTCGTATCACACTCTCAGCATTTCACATAGCACTTGGTCGGTTCTTCTGACGATTTATAACTTGCCTCCTTGGTTATGCATGAAGCGCAAGAATATCATGTTGACAGTGTTAATTCCCGGTCCCAAAGAACCCAGCAATAACATAGATGTTTATCTTCAACCACTTATTGAAGATCTGTTGTTATTATGGAATCAAGGTGAGAGGATATACGATGCATATAGTCAAAACGAATTTCACTTTGCGTGCCATGATTTTTTGCACTATAAGCGATTTTCCTGGCTATGGAAACCTTTCGGGATACACTATCAAAGGTGCTAAAGCTTGTCTGATTTGTGAAGATGCTACGATTGACCTACGTTTAAACAATTGTAAAAAATGTATATATGGGTCATCGTACATTTCTTCACCATAATCACCCTTATCGTAAGAGGAAAGGTCTTTCGATGGGACTATCGAGACTCGAGTGGCTCGTTTGCCTTTGACCGTGAAGGAGGTTTTTGAACGAGTTAAAGATATCAATGTTGTACTTGGAAAGTTGTATAAAAAGCCAACTCCGAACAGTCTTTGGAAGAAGAGATCTATATTTTAGGATCTTCCATACTGGGAACACTTGCAAGTTAGACATTGTCTTGACTTTATTCATATCGAAAAAAATGTCTGTGAAAGCATTGTTGGGACACTTTTGAATATGCCAGGTAAGACAAAAGATGGGATGAATGCAAGATTAGACATCCAAGAGATGGGTATACGGGCAGAGTTAGCGCCTCAATAATCCGGTAAACGTGCATACCTACCTCCAGCTTGTTTTACTCTGTCCAGAAAAGAGAAAATCAGCTTCTGTGAGTGTTTATCTAGTGTGAAAGTTCCAACTGGATATTCTTCAAACCCAAAAAACATTGTTTCAATGAAGGATTTGAAGCTGGTAGGGATGAAGTCACATGATTGTAACGTGTTAATGCTACATCTACTGTCGGTTGCCATTCGAGGAATATTGCCGAAGCATGTGAGATTGGTTATCACCAAACTGTGTTTCTTCTTTAATGCTATATGTAGTAAGGTGATTGATCCCATGACACTGGACAAACTACAAGCTGATATTATTGTGACACTTTGTGAATTTGAAATGTATTTTCTTGAGTCATTCTTTGACATTATGGTGCATTTAGTGATTCACCTTGTTAGAGAGATTAAAATTTGTGGTCCTTTATATGTGCAGCAAATGTATCCTTTTGAGAGATTTCTATGCATCTTAAAAGCATATGTGAGAAATCGACGTCTACCTGAAGCTAGCATAGTTGAAGGGTATTCGATTGAAGAGACTATTGAATTTTGCACAGACTATTTAGCATCTGCTGATCCAGTTGGAATTCCAAGATCTCGTCACGAAGGTAGACTTGAAGGTCAAGGGACATTGGGACATAAAATGATCTCTCCTAGCATTGGATTATGTGAAAGAGCCCATCTGTTTGTATTGCAACACATGACGGAAGTTAATCCTTACTTGTAAGAACACATACACCAGATTCGACAAACGTATCCCTCTAAGAGTGGCAAGTGGGTTACAAATGAACACAATCGCTCGTTTGTTAAATGGTTTAAAGATCGAGTAATGTCTCAATATTCGGAAAGTCCTACCACCGTTTCTAATACACTAAAATGGTTGGTATATGGCCCCGACATGCCAGTGACATCTTACAAAGGTTATGATGTTAATGGGTATACTTTTTATACCCAATCTCAAGATAACAAGAGCACTGTGCAAAATAGCGGAGTATGTGTAGAAGCTTCTTCAACAGAATTTGATAGAGGCAATTCCATCTTATCACGGGATATTAAAAAGTCATATTATGGGGTGATTGAAGAAATTTGGGAGCTCGACTACAAAGATTTTAAAGTTGCTCTATTCAGATGTAAATGGTTCGATGTTGGGCATGGTGTTCGAGTGGATGAGTCAGGCTTCACTTTGGTTGACTTTGGACGGTTTGGTCACGAAGATGACCCAATTATTTTTGCTACACAAGTTAAGCAAGTTTTCTATATTCGAGACCCCGCTGATTCTAGTTGGTCCATCGTTCTTCAAAGCAAGCGACAGATTCTTGGAATTGATAATGTTGAAGACGAGGAAGAGTATAATCAATTTGAGGAGAATCCCCCTTTCTCAATTGGTCTACCTACCACAATGAGGGATGACAACATAGTAAATTATGCACGTATTGCCCATCAAGAAGGGCAATGGGTTGATCATCAAGTCTGATTTGTAGGCTACCTGGTGATAAAAAGGTAATTTATTAAATAGATGCATCAGAGTTCACAAATAGGTACATCCAAATAGCGTAAGCTATATAGACTGTTATATAAAGAAGTCCATCTTCTGATTGCTAGGTGCTTTACTATAATTGAACATTTTTATTTCTTAATATGTTAACACTTTTAAGTATCAACTTAGTGAAAAACAATCTGTTAAGAAGTTATTCATTTATTTATTTTTTTAGAATTTTGTGGTGCTATGGAAAATATGATATTTTTAAATTGATTGAATTTTATTGTTTTGTGTTTTCTTTCACCTTGATGTATTTATGAGGAACTATATCATGTAAAGAACAATTCATGCAAATGCAAATATTTCCAAGTGAAATTATCATCACAAGTGATTTTTTTAGTTAACAAGTGCCAATATTTCCAGGAACTGGAAACTACAGTGTGAAATGTTAGTTTTTAATTTTAACTTGCAATCTTCGTTCAATATTCGGATTTTGCCAGTGTACATATTTACCAGGAAACTTGACAGTAGAAAGGAACTATATTGTTGAATTCTAAGAGAGCAAAAGTGATGTCTGTAAACCTATCATTGCTTTAATTACCGAGTTTTACAACGTTGTTTCTTATGAAGTAACATTGCAAAATCAAAATAAATAACTGAAATAGGTACACATTTGGTACTTTTTCAAATCTCACTTATGAGTCACTTTAACTTTTTACGCAACTAGTTCACGGTAATCTTATTCTGTAATTTTTTACTTGTAAATTAATTATAATCATTTGCAAATGGACACAATAAGTAAGCATATGCAGATGGACACTTAAATAGGTTAGAATTTTATGGTGTATGTTAGAGGCTTTAAACTCTCTGGTGGCATGTTATTTTTCTGCTTTATTCATTATCCTAAAAGGGTTAGAATGGATAGCTTCATACTATGCTTAATGATACCACTGAGATCAGTATCACTGTTCTGAAATTAAGCTTAATGATATCACTATCTATTATTGTAGGAACCTTTTGCCATGGATGAAGACAATGGTAACACAACGCCAAATTCTACTGAAGTATCCAGGAAAAGGGTAAGAGGTCCAACCTTGTGCAAAAAATTGAAGAAAAGGATTGCAAAGCAGAATTTAGATTGTTCTGTTTATTTCAACGAGTTTGGTCGTTTATGCTCAAAGATTTCGGGAATTATTTAGGATCAGTGGTTCGATGCCAAGTTGATATAAATATCGAAAGTTGGAATGTAGTTAACCAAGGATTAAAAGATGCAATTTGGGATGATGTCAAGGTAAGCATTGCAAAGCAGCATTCAATTTTGTTTGTTTTATTATAGTGTCTACCATTTGCTTATCTATTTACAATTTTTTCAGACTCGTTGGAAATTTGATGATTCAAAAAAAAACATGGGCTAGAAAGAGCAGGGAATCAATGGAGGGATTTTAAGGGTAAGCTGACAAGAAACTTTTTTCGCAAAGGGAAGAATCCATGTGAACGTTATCCTTATCTCAGCGAGGAGCAATGGGAAATTTTTAAAAAGAGACGCCAAACTAGTGAGTTTGAGGTACATATTCAATTGACTAATTATCTAATTATGTTTGTTGTGCCTGCACTTAATTTCAGAATTGTTTATCTGTCACATGTGTCAAAATCTGACTAATTTTGCAATCTTTATTTGTAAACAGGCAATAAGTATTAAAGCGCAAGAAAGTCAGAAACATAATGACCAAGTACATTTTCTAGGACAAAGTGGATATGATGGTAAAAAAAACCATCTGGAGTGTTGATGATCTCCTCACTGCATTGGATTCTTCTTAATCCCTTGATCCATCAGTGTTATCGAGTGATCGTACTGGATGCAGTTTCGATTATCTTAGGGCATTAGCAAAAAAAAAAAGGGCAGAGGTTATTATTTCCCCAGTGAACAAACTAGAAAGGTGGCTGAGAAAATGGTAAAATCCTTGATCTTTCTTATTCTAAATCTCAATGTTTTAAAAGTTTTATTGATGTTGTTTTCTGATATTCTGTCATTTTTATAAGGCTGTTTATATCTCACTTTTTTTATCGTTGTCTAATTAATGAACATTAACCAAATACTTTAAGACCATGCCAGAATAAATATGATCCAATTACGTGCTTATTACATCAGAACCTGAAATTGTGTCGAATAAATCAATCCAATGAATGATTGAAATGTATATTAAGACAATGCCAGGTTCTCTTGCTTTTTATTATATGAGAACCTAAAATTGTGTCGAATAAATCAATCCAATGAATTATTGAAATGTTATATTAAGATAGGAACATTAGTTCTCTTGCTGAAGAGTGACTCTTTAGAATAAAGAATTGCAGTCCATCTTACTTTGATTATATCAGGAGTTAGGGTGTTTGGACCTCTTGAAGAGAATTCTGCCATCTCTGGGGTTGATTCTGTTCTAAAAACCGTCCTTGTTTTGGTGATTTTAGCTATCAGATTCCTGTAAAGTTATATATTTATTGATATAAAATCAGGTAACTAACACTAAATATTTGTCTTACAAAAAGTCCACTCCATAGCACACACCACAATCTTCCCCTTAACTAAAGAAGGGTCCAGAGTATTGTTTTTGCAATAGCTGATACAAGTGGCACAAAACTTTGACTTAGAACAACCAAAATATGGCATATGCAAAGGTTTTCAATATTTAGTGATGCTGATTCTATTTTGAGGTTTTAGTTTCTTGTTAACAGAAGACGATACCTTGCATTTTATGGGGGAATTCCAGGGAATGATGCAGCACTCCCAGCTATTAAACCAAAGAATTCTGTAAAGTTTGTTGTAGGGTTGACACCCACTCCCTGAAAAAAATGTATTCTTTTTTATATCAGAACTAATAATTGATTTATTAAGCAAGAGAAATTGTGTCATACTTGTAATTACCCGGATTTTTCAAGAATTTTTTTTATTATTATTTCAATAATAATAATATTGTTTTCCTAAAATGAGGAGGAATTTTTTTTATTTAATTATTTAATTATTTTCGGTTAAGTGGAACGTGGTCCTCCTTTTTAAAATTATATTGATCGAGTAGATACCTCGAGTCAATAGTTTATTTGGGCAAAGATTTAATTTTGGTGTGTGGAATTATTCAGTAAAGATTTTATTTTAAATTATTGAATAATTTGGAGATTTTAACATCCTTAGAAAATGATAATTTTAATTATTTGAGGATTTGTAGAAATTGCTCGATTAATATATAAAATCGAGAATTCGAGGTTTTACTAAAACATTAATGTTTTTAGTATTTTATAAAGCCCTGTAAATTGTGATTTATGAATCACAATTATTATTTTTATGAATTGTTTTTATAAATTATTAATAATTTGTAAAATGCATATCAATTTAGAAAATTTAGATTTAATTCTAATTCTTTCGCCAAAAGTCTTTAAAAATATTCTAGTATTTAATTATGCTAGAAATTTTATTTTTACAAATTAGAGTTATTAGTTTAAAATATTATTTATAGTATGTAGTAATTAATTGGGTGTTTAATTTGTTATTGGGCCTAAAGCCCATTAGGGTTGATAAAAAAACACAAAGCACACCACAGATACATACATCGATACACACACACAACAGCCGCACAAATGAAATCAGTCGGGGGAGAGAAAAAAATCGGAGAGGTGGAGGAAGAGAGATGGAGATTGGGGTTTGATGATACCTATATATATATACATATGTGTGTGTGTATATATATGTAATTCGTATGTGTGAGTGTGTGGAAGTGTGTGTGCTGGTGCGTGTATAGGCAGCGGAGGTGGTGAGTCGCGGCGGCGGTGTGCGGTGGCCGGAGGCTGGTGGTCCTCTCGGTGGTGACAGACGCGAGGGGGAGAGAGGGGAACCAGTGGGCTGCTGTTGTGCGTGGCTGTTATGGGCGAGTTGTGTAGAGAGAGAGAGAGAGATGGTGGGGTTGTTCGATGGTCTCCGGAAAATGGTATATTTCGTATTTTAATTTATGTACTTAATAGTTGTAATTAATTTAGAGATGAGTTGCGATATTGCGAGATTATTATTGTAATTTAATTAGAGTTAAATTGTGGGTTTATTGTTTTAATTTCCGTATTTAATTCAGAGAGTATAGTTGCTAATTATAATTATTGGGATTAATTGCAAGTCCGATTAAATTCTCGGGTTTATTTAATTTTAAGAAGTAGTGAATGGTCATCCGGAGGTTGATGCCCGGTTTGTATTTTGTAGTCGTTAATGGTTTTGGTTAGAAAGTTGAATTGTTAAGTGCTAATTGTTATCGACTTATGAGGTATATTTATACGAGTTGACTAAATGGTAAACGCTTATGTGCTAAATGGTATAAAGCGAGTCGTAGTATTTGATGGCTTTACTAATTATGAATGTTATATGTTATTTAGTTTAACTGCGAGGAGTCGTAAAGAGATCATAAGTTCTAAATGTCAGTATTTAAGGACTTGTGTAATTCTCTTCGGCTAGATCCTCGGGCTTACGAATATCAATGATTGATTGTCACCAGTATAATTAATATGCTCAAGTGACATGATCATTGATATAGCGTAAGTAATAGTTAATGCTAGGGGTTGTTCCCTAGGGCTTACGAATATCAATAATTGATTGTCACGTGTATCATTAAAACGCGTGAGTGATACGATTATTGATGTAGTGTAAGTAGTATTTAATGTTAATATAAATTATTAAGTGTTTACTGCATGTCGAGGCAGAATTTCCTTATGTGCTATGTGCCGCATGTCAGGGCGGGTAAATTTCCTTATGTGTTGTTCTGCAAGTTGAGGCAGCTTTATTTTTTTGTAAAAACATGGTTGAATTGTTTATGATTGATATTGAGGGGCTGTGCCCATAATCCGATAAACGAATACTTCATGCCGAAATTTTCTAAAAATCCCCTGCATTTAAATTTATTTAACTCATTTAATATCAATGGTCTAGAGGCATGAAGTGGATGTTAACTGTTTATGTGAATATGTGCTAAGTGAATTATTTTGGAGGTTAATTGTTGTTCCGAGGAGAAGCAAGAAGCCTGCGGCTTGGACTTTGCGCGGATGGCATGAATTCGTATCTCACTCTCAGCATTTCACATAGCACTTGGTCGGTTCTTCTGACGATTTATAACTTGCCTCCTTGGTTATGCATGAAGCGCAAGAATATCATGTTGACAGTGTTAATTCCCGGTCCCAAAGAACCCAGCAATAACATAGATGTTTATCTTCAACCACTTATTGAAGATCTGTTGTTATTATGGAATCAAGGTGAGAGGATATACGATGCATATAGTCAAACAAATTTCACTTTGCGTGCCATGATTTTTTGCACTATAGCGATTTTCCTGGCTATGGAAACCTTTCGGGATACACTATCAAAGGTGCTAAAGCTTGTCTGATTTGTGAAGATGCTACGATTGACCTACGTTTAAACAATTGTAAAAAATGTATATATGGGTTATCGTACATTTCTTCACCATAATCACCCTTATCGTAAGAGGAAAGGTCTTTCAATGGGACTATCGAGACTCGAGTGGCTCGTTTGCCTTTGACCGGGAAGGAGGTTTTTGAACGAGTTAAAGATATCAATGTTGTACTTGGAAAGTTGTATAAAAAGCCAACTCCGAACAGTCTTTGGAAGAAGAGATCTATATTTTAGGATCTTCCATACTGGGAACACTTGCAAGTTAGACATTGTCTTGACTTTATTCATATCGAAAAAAATGTCTGTGAAAGCATTGTTGGGACACTTTTGAATATGCCAGGTAAGACAAAAGATGGGATGAATGCAAGATTAGACATCCAAGAGATGGGTATACGGGCAGAGTTAGCGCCTCAATAATCCGGTAAACGTGCATACCTACCTCCAGCTTGTTTTACTCTGTCCAGAAAAGAGAAAATCAGCTTCTGTGAGTGTTTATCTAGTGTGAAAGTTCCAACTGGATATTCTTCAAACCCAAAAAACATTGTTTCAATGAAGGATTTGAAGCTGGTAGGGATGAAGTCACATGATTGTAACGTGTTAATGCTACATCTACTGTCGGTTGCCATTCGAGGAATATTGCCGAAGCATGTGAGATTGGTTATCACCAAACTGTGTCTCTTCTTTAATGCTATATGTAGTAAGGTGATTGATCCCATGACACTGGACAAACTACAAGCTGATATTATTGTGACACTTTGTGAATTTGAAATGTATTTTCTTGAGTCATTCTTTGACATTATGGTGCATTTAGTGATTCACCTTGTTAGAGAGATTAAAATTTGTGGTCCTTTATATGTGCAGCAAATGTATCCTTTTGAGAGATTTCTATGCATCTTAAAAGCATATGTGAGAAATCGACGTCTACCTGAAGCTAGCATAGTTGAAGGGTATTCGATTGAAGAGACTATTGAATTTTGCACAGACTATTTAGCATCTGCTGATCCAGTTGGAATTCCAAGATCTCGTCACGAAGGTAGACTTGAAGGTCAAGGGACATTGGGACATAAAATGATCTCTCCTAGCATTGGATTATGTGAAAGAGCCCATATGTTTGTATTGCAACACATGACGGAAGTTAATCCTTACTTGTAAGAACACATACACCAGATTCGACAAACGTATCCCTCTAAGAGTGGCATGTGGGTTACAAATGAACACAATCGCTCGTTTGTTAAATGGTTTAAAGATCGAGTAATGTCTCAATATTCGGAAAGTCCTACCACCGTTTCTAATACACTAAAATGGTTGGTATATGGCCCCGACATGCCAGTGACATCTTACAAAGGTTATGATGTTAATGGGTATACTTTTTATACCCAATCTCAAGATAACAAGAGCACTGTGCAAAATAGCGGAGTATGTGTAGAAGCTTCTTCAACAGAATTTGATAGAGGCAATTCCATCTTATCACGGGATATTAAAAAGTCATATTATGGGGTGATTGAAGAAATTTGGGAGCTCGACTACAAAGATTTTAAAGTTGCTCTATTCAGATGTAAATGGTTCGATGTTGGGCATGGTGTTCGAGTGGATGAGTCAGGCTTCACTTTGGTTGACTTTGGACGGTTTGGTCACGAAGATGACCCAATTATTTTTGCTACACAAGTTAAGCAAGTTTTCTATATTCGAGACCCCGCTGATTCTAGTTGGTCCATCGTTCTTCAAAGCAAGCGACAGATTCTTGGAATTGATAATGTTGAAGACGAGGAAGAGTATAATCAATTTGAGGAGAATCCCCCTTTCTCAATTGGTCTACCTACCACAATGAGGGATGACAACATAGTAAATTATGCACGTATTGACCATCAAGAAGGGCAATGGGTTGATCGTCAAGTCTGATTTGTAGGCTTCCTGGTGATAAAAATGTAATTTATTAAATAGATGCATCAGAGTTCACAAATAGGTACATCCAAATAGCGTAAGCTATATAGACTGTTATATAAAGAAGTCCATCTTCTGATTGCTAGGTGCGTTACTATAATTGAACATTTTTATTTCTTAATATGTTAACACTTTTAAGTATCAACTTAGTGAAAAACAATCTGTTAAGAAGTTATTCATTTATTTATTTTTTTAGAATTTTGTGGTGCTATGGAAAATATGATATTTTTAAATTGATTGAATTTTATTGTTTTGTGTTTTCTTTCACCTTGATGTATTTATGAGGAACTATATCATGTAAAGAACAATTCATGCAAATGCAAATATTTCCAAGTGAAATTATCATCACAAGTGATTTTTTTAGTTAACAAGTGCCAATATTTCCAGGAACTGGAAACTACAGTGTGAAATGTTAGTTTTTAATTTTAACTTGCAATCTTCGTTCAATATTCGGATTTTGCCAGTGTACATATTTACCAGGAAACTTGACAGTAGAAAGGAACTATATTGTTGAATTCTAAGAGAGCAAAAGTGATGTCTGTAAACCTATCATTGCTTTAATTACCGAGTTTTACAACGTTGTTTCTTATGAAGTAACATTGCAAAATCAAAATAAATAACTGAAATAGGTACACATTTGGTACTTTTTCAAATCTCACTTATGAGTCACTTTAACTTTTTACGCAACTAGTTCACGGTAATCTTATTCTGTAATTTTTTACTTGTAAATTAATTATAATCATTTGCAAATGGACACAATAAGTAAGCATATGCAGATGGACACTTAAATAGGTTAGAATTTTATGGTGTATGTTAGAGGCTTTAAACTCTCTTGTGGCATGTTATTTTTCTGCTTTATTCATTATCCTAAAAGGGTTAGAATGGATAGCTTCATACTATGCTTAATGATACCACTGAGATCAGTATCACTGTTCTGAAATTAAGCTTAATGATATCACTATCTATTATTGTAGGAACCTTTTGCCATGGATGAAGACAATGGTAACACAACGCCAAATTCTACTGAAGTATCCAGGAAAAGGGTAAGAGGTCCAACCTTGTGCAAAAAATTGAAGAAAAGGATTGCAAAGCAGAATTTAGATTGTTCTGTTTATTTCAACGAGTTTGGTCGTCTATGCTCAAAGATTTCGGGAATTATTTAGGATCAGTGGTTCGATGCCAAGTTGATATAAATATCGAAAGTTGGAATGTAGTTAACCAAGGATTAAAAGATGAAATTTGGGATGATGTCAAGGTAAGCATTGCAAAGCAGCATTCAATTTTGTTTGTTTTATTATAGTGTCTACCATTTGCTGATCTATTTACAATTTTTTCAGACTCGTTGGAAATTTGATGATTAAAAAAAAAACATGGGCTAGAAAGAGCAGGGAATCAATGGAGGGATTTTAAGGGTAAGCTGACAAGAAACTTTTTTTGCAAAGGGAAGAATCCATGTGAACGTTACCCTTATCTCAGCGAGGAGCAATGGGAAATTTTCAAAAAGAGACGCCAAACTAGTGAGTTTGAGGTACATATTCAATTGACTAATTATCTAATTATGTTTGTTGTGCCTGCACTTAATTTCAGAATTGTTTATCTGTCACATGTGTCAAAATCTGACTAATTTTGCAATCTTTATTTGTAAACAGGCAATAAGTATTAAAGCGCAAGAAAGTCAGAAACATAATGACCAAGTACATTTTCTAGGACAAAGTGGATATGATGGTAAAAAAAACCATCTGGAGTCTTGATGATCTCCTCACTGCATTGGATTCTTCTTAATCCCTTGATCCATCAGTGTTATCGAGTGATCGTACTGGATGCAGTTTCGATTATCTTAGGGCATTAGCAAAAAAAAAAGAGGGCAGAGGTTATTATTTCCCCAGTGAACAAACTAGAAAGGTGGCTGAGAAAATGGTAAAATCCTTGATCTTTCTTATTCTAAATCTCAATGTTTTAAAAGTTTTATTGATGTTGTTTTCTGATATTCTGTCATTTTTATAAGGCTGTTTATATCTCACTTTTTTTATCGTTGTCTAATTAATGAACATTAACCAAATACTTTAAGACCATGCCAGAATAAATATGATCCAATTACGTGCTTATTACATCAGAACCTGAAATTGTGTCGAATAAATCAATCCAATGAATGATTGAAATGTATATTAAGACAATGCCAGGTTCTCTTGCTTTTTATTATATGAGAACCTAAAATTGTGTCGAATAAATCAATCCAATGAATTATTGAAATGTTATATTAAGATAGGAACATTAGTTCTCTTGTTGAAGAGTGACTCTTTAGAATAAGGAATTGCAGTCCATCTTACTTTGATTATATCAGGAGTTAGGGTGTTTGGACCTCTTGAAGAGAATTCTGCCATCTCTGGGGTTGATTCTGTTCTAAAAACCGTCCTTGTTTTGGTGATTTTAGCTATCAGATTCCTGTAAAGTTATATATTTATTGATATAAAATCAGGTAACTAACACTAAATATTTGTCTTACAAAAAGTCCACTCCATAGCACACACCACAATCTTCCCCTTAACTAAAGAAGGGTCCAGAGTATTGTTTTTGCAATAGCTGATACAAGTGGCACAAAACTTTGACTTAGAACAACCAAAATATGGCATATGCAAAGGTTTTCAATATTTAGTGATGCTGATTCTATTTTGAGGTTTTAGTTTCTTGTTAACAGAAGACGATACCTTGCATTTTGTGGGGGAATTCCAGGGAATGATGCAGCACTCCCAGCTATTAAACCAAAGAATTCTGTAAAGTTTGTTGTAGGGTTGACACCCACTCCCTGAAAAAAATGTATTCTTTTTTATATCAGAACTAATAATTGATTTATTAAGCAAGAGAAATTGTGTCATACTTGTAATTACCCGGATTTTTCAAGAAATTATTTTATTATTATTTCAATAATAATAATATTGTTTTCCTAAAATGAGGAGGAATTTTTTTTATTTAATTATTTAATTATTTTCGGTTAAGTGGAACGTGGTCCTCCTTTTTAAAATTATATTGATCGAGTAGATACCTCGAGTCAATAGTTTATTTGGGCAAAGATTTAATTTTGGTGTGTGGAATTATTCAGTAAAGATTTTATTTTAAATTATTGAATAATTTGGAGATTTTAACATCCTTAGAAAATGATAATTTTAATTATTTGAGGATTTGTAGAAATTGCTCGATTAATATATAAAATCGAGAATTCGAGGTTTTACTAAAACATTAATGTTTTTAGTATTTTATAAAGCCCTGTAAATTGTGATTTATGAATCACAAGTATTATTTTTATGAATTGTTTTTATAAATTATTAATAATTTGTAAAATGCATATCAATTTAGAAAATTTAGATTTAATTCTAATTCTTTCGCCAAAAGTCTTTAAAAATATTCTAGTATTTAATTATGCTAGAAATTTTATTTTTACAAATTAGAGTTATTAGTTTAAAATATTATTTATAGTATGTAGTAATTAATTGGGTGTTTAATTTGTTATTGGGCCTAAAGCCCATTAGGGTTGATAAAAAAACACAAAGCACACCACAGATACATACATCGATACACACACACAACAGCCGCACAAATGAAATCAGTCGGGGGAGAGAAAAAAATCGGAGAGGGGGAGGAAGAGAGATGGAGATTGGGGTTTGATGATACCTATATATATATACATATGTGTGTGTGTGTATATATATGTAATTCGTATGTGTGAGTGTGTGGAAGTGTGTGTGCTGGTGCGTGTATAGGCAGCGGAGGTGGTGAGTCGCGGCGGCGGTGTGCGGTGGCCGGAGGCTGGTGGTCCTCTCGGTGGTGACAGACGCGAGGGGGAGAGAGGGGAACCAGTGGGCTGCTGTTGTGCGTGGCTGTTATGGGCGAGTTGTGTAGAGAGAGAGAGAGAGATGGCAGGGTAGAGGGAGAGAGATGGTGGGGTTGTTCGATGGTCTCCGGAAAATGGTATATTTCGTATTTTAATTTATGTACTTAATAGTTGTAATTAATTTAGAGATGAGTTGCGATATTGCGAGATTATTATTGTAATTTAATTAGAGTTAAATTGTGGGTTTATTGTTTTAATTTCCGTATTTAATTCAGAGAGTATAGTTGCTAATTATAATTGTTGGGATTAATTGCAAGTCCGATTAAATTCTCGGGTTTATTTAATTTTAAGAAGTAGTGAATGGTCATCCGGAGGTTGATGCCCGGTTTGTATTTTGTAGTCGTTAATGGTTTTGGTTAGAAAGTTGAATTGTTAAGTGCTAATTGTTATCGACTTATGAGGTATATTTATACGAGTTGACTAAATGGTAAACGCTTATGTGCTAAATGGTATAAAGCGAGTCGTAGTATTTGATGGCTTTACTAATTATGAATGTTATATGTTATTTAGTTTAACTGCGAGGAGTCGTAAAGAGATCATAAGTTCTAAATGTCAGTATTTAAGGACTTGTGTAATTCTCTTCGGCTAGATCCTCGGGCTTACGAATATCAATGATTGATTGTCACCAGTATAATTAATATGCTCAAGTGACATGATCATTGATATAGCGTAAGTAATAGTTAATGCTAGGGGTTGTTCCCTAGGGCTTACGAATATCAATAATTGATTGTCACGTGTATCATTAAAACGCGTGAGTGATACGATTATTGATGTAGTGTAAGTAGTATTTAATGTTAATATAAATTATTAAGTGTTTACTGCATGTCGAGGCAGAATTTCCTTATGTGCTATGTGCCGCATGTCAGGGCGGGTAAATTTCCTTATGTGTTGTTCTGCAAGTTGAGGCAGCTTTATTTTTTTGTAAAAACATGGTTGAATTGTTTATGATTGATATTGAGGGGCTGTGCCCATAATCCGATAAACGAATACTTCATGCCGAAATTTTCTAAAAATCCCCTGCATTTAAATTTATTTAACTAATTTAATATCAATGGTCTAGAGGCATGAAGTGGATGTTAACTGTTTATGTGAATATGTGCTAAGTGAATTATTTTGGAGGTTAATTGTTGTTCCGAGGATTATGTGCTAATTCGAGGATTAAATGTGTCTTGAAGATTAAATGGGTATTATGAGCCTTTATCGGGGATTAAGTATGTTTTGAGGATTACATATTAATTAAGTTGTCATAGAATGTCAATGGTATTATAGTTGTGTATGTTAAGTGAAATTGATTAAGTGGTATGGTTTGGGGTGGTTAGCACCAGGAAATGTCCACTTTAAAAAGGGGACTCTTCCATGTCATTTTCTTTACTAAATGTATTATGTGTACTAAGTGGTATTAGAATAGTCAACTATAGGGAGGACACCTATAGTTTGACTTTACGTGACTTAGTGGTAATTCTGAGTTGTGTCTACTCGAGATCCGAAGTTGGACTGACACGTAATCGTAACTATTTCAGTACCATTAGGGTATAATCAAGTTGGAGCGACGTGCATCAAAAAGGAAAGATCGAGGCGTCGTATGAGGGAAGGTAAGATACCTTCATGGAATTGCTTGGACGAGGTGCAAAGGAATTATTCGCAGGTTTCTGTTTTCTGCTAAGGACCAGAGGCAAGTTTATTTATGCATACTCTATCGTTCAGAGTATCTGTATTTTGAAATATATGAAATGTGTGGACTAGATTTAAATCCATAATTGTGAGTTTTCCAATCTTGTGCTTCCTCATCAAAATCAGTATATTTTGACCTTGCTCATGATTAGTAAATCCTGCCGTGCAATAATCAAAACCCCAGGACTTATAATGTTGTCGATAGGCGGGGATATTTTTATGATCCTACGTCTTGGGTTATATGGTTTATATTTATAAACTTTTCGTATTATGGAAGTGGACTATATGTTATAAGGTATGTAATTATGTACCGGAATAAGAAAGGCTCAGAGGGTAGAGCATGTATTGAATTTTATAACTTAGCCCGCGTGTCGTGGTTATTTTGTAATATATATTTTCGAAACTCGGACAAAGTTTTTTTAAAGAATTTCGCAATAACTAACCTAAAGGCAACATCACCAATAAACCAATGTTTACTTAATTAGTAAATACTTCTGAAGCATTTACGGATTAAATAAACCTTATTCATCTAATTAAGTTTATTAAATTGGATGGATATCATTTTCAAAACGTTTTCTTAAAATTGCTTTGTTCCGGAATAATAGCAAAGACATTCCCATAATTATAAATTGAATATTTTCGATTAAGGTACCTGGAATAATATTGATAAACGTTATTTGAGAGTTTATTCAATTTAATGAATATTAATTATAATATTCATTTGGCAAGAATTTATGAATGGTCTATTACCTATTGACTGAGAATGAATGTGAGTTATTTGATAAAGTGGTTAAAGTCCGGGAACTGCCGGAGAGATAATGTCTTGGTTTTAATTAGAAATATTCCAAGAGTTACATTTGGGTGTTTTGAGGTTATTACATATTTCGATATTAGTAGTAAAATTGTTGAATATTCTTTTAAAAAGGGGCTATTAAATATTTTATTCAATAAATATTATGTATTTATTTATTAAATACCCTAAGTGTTTGAAAGGGTATAAAATGTTATTTGGAGGTTATTGAAGGACTTTTATAGTTGATTTAAAATACTATTTTTGATTCTACCTATGCAAGTTTTCAAAACCTATACTTTTGAAAAGTTATTGTATAGTACTGCATTTCCCAGGTATTTTATGAGATAGAGGTAGTCGTGGAAACCCGGAGGGATTCCAGCGGCAGATTATTATTTATTTTGAGGAATGTTATTTATAAACATTAATTATATTTCCGTGAAGTACGAATTACTTGGAAACCATTTGAGGATTATTATTTGAATACGATATCTTTCAAGGAATTGTATTGCTTACTAAATTTTTCGAGGAATATTATTTAAGTATTATCTCAGTCGAGAAATACCATATGAATATTATTTCTGTTAAATAGGCGAGTGGAAGGCATAATTGTTTTCGGGGGTACAATGTGGTACTTGTGTTATGATTTGATATTGGCTTATAAGCGAGATATGAGATATATTAGTTATAAGCCGGATGTTGTTAAAACTCTTAGCAAAAGGACATACGGATCTCATTCTTCGAATATAGACCGGGAGTCGGTATTTCTTGATATATTATGAATATTTTCGAAGGAGAATATTCAATTAAATATTTCCCATTATTTATTGGAATGATTATTGTATGGATATTCATTCGAGATTATTTACTTAATGAACATTACTTTACTATTCATTTAAGGTTGAATTATTTACTGGATACTATTCCAAATATTTATTCGAGGATTTACTTATTTAAATAATAATTTCCATATACTCATTCGAAGGTTACCTTGAGCAATATTTTATATTAAGAATATCCTTTAATCATTTAGGAGTTAATAAATATTCTTTGAATATTTATTTAATTCTTTAATTAGTTTTAAAAAGGCATTATTTTATTCAGATATTATCTTCGATCTTTAAATACTATGTAAATTATTCCTGAGTCTTATCATTATTACTTTTATCAAGGAAGGTTCTCAGAACTCTATTATTCATTTGAATCTATCTTTTAAAATTTAAGGGAACCTTACTTGAGAGCTGTTATTTCTTTGACTACCCGGCCATATACTTGTTAGACTACCTTTTCACTCGCATCTTGATTCTTTTCAAATATCGATATGAGTCTTGTTGGTTACCTCCTCAACACTCGAGGGGTAAAATTCATGGAACAAGTTTATATCCATTAACAAGCATCAGCTTGGGAAATATTGGTGAATTTTCCTTTCCAACTAGATACGACTACTTTGTGGAGTCTTATCAACAAGTATTATACTTGGGGAAAGGGGGACGAACTTTACGTTTCAGAGTCATGGATTTTATTCGAACTAGGAGTTGTTTAAGAGGCCGAGTCGCGTCGTTCCATCCCAAAGGCCCAACCGTTGGCCAGGGAGATTAAAAAGGGCGGTGGACAAGTAAATCCGTCAGTTCTTCCTTCTACCGGTAGTAAAAACCAAATTAAGCTGTACAATCTGCGACTGATCATCGTAAAGATTGGAACAGCGGGTGCGGTGAATACTCCAGTATTAGTTCATCATCCAATTTGGATATTTCCTGTAACACATATCGAAGAGACTTCTTTCAGGTAGACGGGTTGTTCCCGTGACACGTATCGAAGAGACTTCTTTCAAGTTGGCAGGGGTTTGAAATATGTTCAAAACTAGGATTGCAATATTTTCCTGCAATTTCCTCGTTGTGATATATGATGATATCTGGCTCATATTTTACATAGCAGATATTCCTACGAAAGTTATAATTTGAGTTACCTTGTTACTTCATCCTTTATCTTATAATTGATGACTTTGTTGATACCTTATATAACATGAGTTGTGATAAGAAGGTTTTTGATATTGGATCACCTTCTAACTTTCATCTTTTAAGTTACATGTTGAGATTCTGCTTATATTCTATATAGCAGATATTTTACGGAAAGGTTATATGGAACTATCTTATAACTTCATGTTTTATGATATACTAGCACTATGTTCGTCAATGCATGGCATATAGTTTCAAAGATATCTTAGAACTGTTATTACATTGTTGAGGTACAGTATCTTGATCTATCAAGTGTTTTGGCGAAAATGATATACTTATAGGTATATACTTTAAGACTTGTGAAATACTAAAAAGGGGATCTTTTTATGGTTTGGTTTCTGTTTGATGAAAACACTTGTAGTAGCAGTATATTGCACTACGTATTTTGAAGAGTTTTCTTAAAGGTCGTTGAGACTACAACTCATACCATTTTGCTAAGGTATGAAGCTTACTATAGTTATTATTATCTCAGGTTGTTCATTTGATGCTATTTCAAATGTCATACCTCCCTTATTGAAGTTCCATAGTCATAAATGTTTCAGAAATGATATTAAATATCGTTAGATATTGAATACCCTTCTGTGTATTGGTATATATATTGTTAAGTGCTATTAATAACTTGCTGGGCAATTCTTTCACTCATACTTGTTTGTTTTCAAATATTAACCTTTCAGAGGAAGGTAGTCGGTTGAGGCTTATCTGCATGGCTCAGAAGATGCAGGCAGTACGCCCTTATGAAGATGATATGATCCAAAAAAGCTATAGCTGGAATAAGTTATATGTAAGTATATCGATGTGTAATATTTATATTACTTTGTATTGAGTAGCTCTAGTTGCTGGTATACTTCCTAACGAAGCTATGCTGGTAATATAAGATAAGATTTGTAAGACACAGTGCAATGTAATAGGATGGATGTAATGAGAAATGTAAGTATTTGAATTCTTGTTTCTAGCCCTATGACCTAAAAGATGCTTGGTGGTTGGGGTCATAGAGTTATAATTCAGTTTTAATGATTACAGATGGTTTGATGTTGTTAAACAAGTAATTTGACATTGAGGATTTCCGCGTAGCTACCAAATCCTTGACCCCGGATTTGGGGGTGTTACAATACTTTTTTTATGATATGCTGTCATACTTTTTTGTTGATGTTGTTTTCTTATATTTAACCTTTTTCTATCCCTCCTGTCATTCTGAATTGGGAGAGTTGCAGTCGCAACTTGTAGATGGCTTGTGGACTCCAGAAGGTCAGGATGACATGTTGTCGCGTGCCTTGGGTCATAAGGAGCACGGAGGGCGTGTTAGAGGGGTTGGGGGGAGTTAAAATTAAAGAAGCATTTGGATCGACAAGCAAACATAGTGGGGTGATATCGGTGGATCAGTTGGCTACAATCACGCAAGAAATTACCAAGAAAGTTCAGAAAGAGTGCGAGGACAGGATGAACCAAATGATGAATTCGAAACTGGAAGGCATCTTCAATCACTTGAAGCAAATAGGTGTGTCATTGCCAGATGGTAATTTTGTGAATGAAATTGGAACCCCGCAAACTCTTCGAAGCAGCTGCCAGTCTGTGGATCGACAAGATCATTTCTCGAGTCTCAAGGTACTGTTATACAAATATATGTTTAAATGTCTATACGGCTAGTAGGTCAATTCCACCAATGTCTGAGTATGCACTTTCAGTCTAATATAAAAAGCCGGACATTTTGGATGTGTCTAACTATGCACTTAGTATAATAGTTTCCTTAAAATAGTTTCAGGAATTTGCTAATTAAGTTACGAATTTGAAGTATTGTGACCTTTTAATCCCCCCTCCCTCCCATGTTATCAAGCAATTTTTTTTCAAGTTTATCCAAAATCTGTAATCTCTTTAGACATAGAATTTGGTTGTAGCAATATGCAAATACTAAAATGGAACTAGAATCCTAAAGTTCATTCTGCAAATATTAGTATGAAATAAACAGTAAAGAATTATAATATAAGGAAAGAAATTATTATATGACTGTTCAGTTGGTGCTGAAAGCCTGAAAATTTATATACTAATTCTGTTTTGTATACTGATAATGCAGGGTCCGATCCCATGTCATCTTTGGGTGGTAGATCAGGAGAAAGGAAGAGTTATCGTGGCAAGGGGGACTTTTTTCCGGCAAATAGTAAGAGTGATAATATGGTCCATAATAATCCGATTGCTTCTTATAACGTAAGATTGTCGATTGATGACGTTGGACCTGAATATCAGCTTACTCCACTTCCGATGCCATGTGACGAACTCGAGACGGTAGGAAGTGCCGCGGGTAATTTTGTCCAATGGCCAAAGGACCTTGTGACGTTGGGACAGGTATATTTTTTGACATTTGAAGTGTTGAAATTTGTTTCTCATATATTTTCAATATATCATGTGGCTAGTCAATGTTTGATCAGGATCCTCCCGTTGAGACCACTCCAGAAAAGGAGACCACTCCAGAAAAGGTTATTAGGCTGCCTAAAGTAGCTGAAAGCAAAGGTTCAGCGACTCCTGTCTATAAAACACCACCGCTGGCACATGGTGATGATGCAAACTCAAGTGAGCATTGCCGATCTTTACGTTATTTGCTTAAAAAGAGGACCTCTGCTGAAAAAGATGTGGTATTCAAGTTTGAAGAAATTGGAAAGCAACCTATATATGTACCCCCCTGTAGATGTTGATGAGTTTTTAAGAATGGCTTGTTTAAGCGCATCGATTTTAGAAATCTTTATCAAGTAAGAAAAGTCTTTTTTGCTCAATTAACTTTAAAGTCATTCAACATACATGTGTTTATTGTGACAAGTTAATTTTGTAGGTATGTTGAGACACTATGCAGTGAGTTGAATGAAGAAAGATTTGCATTCATGTTGCCATCAAGATTGGCAATATCGAATAAGCGTGACTACAAACGTAGCCAGGAAGCATGCGATTACTTGGAAAAAAAATTGATTGCCAATAAAGAGCGGCATTTCATTCTAGCTCCTTACGTCCAAGAGTAGGAACGAATTGAAATTTAATTGTGCATACTACTATATGCTACACGTGCATATTTTAACTGAATTTAATAGTAATGTATATACTATATAATATAATGTATGTATGTGTTTTTGTCGTAGCAACCACTGGATGTTCCTCCTTTTCAGTCTCAAAGAAAGTATTATTTATGTGTTTGATTCTTTGAAAAGAGCAAGGGATATACGCTTGAAGACACCCGTGCAAACGTAAGTTAAATTTGAATTTACATTTAACGTAGTCCACCTTTGTTAGAGATGTGAAATGTGACATATACTTATTTCACAGTGCATTTAAAATATACACATTAAACGGTGGATTGAAGAATAATAGAAAATAATTTCTCATGATTCACAACGAGGTTCAGGTATAACCTACTTGAAAATACATTTAAATTCGTCCATTGATTTATTTTTTGTATTTAATATATTTGTTGGTTTTTTGGTAGTGCCCTCAACAACAAGGAGGTACGGAGTGTGGTTTTTATGTTATGAGGTACATGCATGACATAATCATGCTTCTCAGAAAAAATTGATGTGGATTGGAAAGTGGTAAGAGACAGAACTAGTTAGCATTATTTTTACAAATATTGGACTACCTGATTTTTTTAAAATATGTAATCTTAATATATTTTGAAGGTTCTTGGTTCAAGAAGGTATACGAAAAAGGAAATCACTGACATACGAGAGCTCTGGGCAAAATATTTTACCCGAGAATGTCTATAATCAGGTACTAAAATATTTTATAATATTTGACTTGTTCTATAGTGCACTTTTATAATAGTCGGAGTCATAGGGTCAGCTTGTAGGGTCATCATTAGTCGTAAAGAATTCGCCAGGGAAAAAGTGATAGGTAATATATTATGAAAAAATGAACTGTTGGTAATGGCTCTAACTAATATTTAATTATTTTTTTGTTTATGGTTTTTTTATAATATTGTTTCTACTTGTAATAAAATTATATATGACAGCGACAATTTTCTTGATTTTGCTAGACAGTATAATGTTAACTAAAGAAAGATTTAATTAGACTTAGTAAAAAAAAGATTTAAAGAGATTAAAGTTCCAACTGATTTGGAGTAAATGAGCAAAATAAAGTTTTTATTTTGTTTTTCGCATAGTTTTTATTTTGGTGAGGTATAAGGTAGTAGGGGTGTTTGTTTCTAGATGGTTGTGTATCTGGGCGATTGATAGAATTGGGAATTTAGGAAAAAATTTCTGGTGTGGGAGCGTATTTCAGGGGTTGGTGTTTTTGTGGTGTTTTTGCTGGTGTATGCCCTATTTTTAGAAGTTCTTTCGCTGTTCCTTTTCCTTTTGATCCAGGGGCAGGTTTATTTTCTTAAAGTCAAGGTTGGTTTTGCAGAGCATCTGGTATCGAATTAGTAGGTGTATTTATTAGACATATTCTAAGGTCTGGTGGATGTACTATAGTTTATCTATAGAACATTAATCATGGCAACAATTCTTTTGGTCTTAAAGGTATATGAGTACAGTATTTTTAGGCTGACTGCTGAATGCTTTTTAAGTGATGCAAACATGTCGCTTTTGAGTCACGATCTATATACAAAAACTGCAACTACTTTTAATTTGTTCTTCCTTTATAAGAACTTTGCGACAACTTCTGTTCTTTCTTTCACCAGATTGGTCAAGCATGGAAAGCTTGTTGAGGCGGATAGGATTCTGGAAGTCGATAATGGAGTTGGCGAACGAGGTTGCTTTTAATCAAGCTTTTAGCAGAGGTCTCCAAATTTCTATGATTCTGGCAGGAAAGAAAGACTATAAAGCATCCAGTTGAACTTTGTAGTTAAGTAATGATATGTAAACTTGATAGGAATTTTTTTAGTATTTTCAACATTAATGTACTTTTTAATTTCCAATTGTATACTTTTAATTTAAATTTTATCTTAATCAAATTTCTGTTATAATTTATATTTTCTATTAGTTCAAGTTAAATTTGTGTTATAGTTGATGTGTGTTCAGGTTAAAAGTAAAGCAGGCTTAAAAAAATAGATTTAAATAAAATATTGAAAAATCAGTTTTTTTAATACTTGTAGCGTTGGTTGTTTGTCCAGCGATGCTATAGAAACACATAAAAAGCGTCGGTTTTTTATCCGTGTGATGCTATAGATACCAATAAATCAATTTTTTTTAATACTTATAGCGTCGGTTGTTTATTGATGCGACGCTATAAATTCCAATTAAAAGCGTCGGTTGTTAAGAACAACGACGCAACAAGTACCCCAAAAGCGTCGGTCATATGCTTTTTTGCGATGGCTTTGAAACCGACACTAAAGGTTTGTAGCAACGGCAATTTGACCGACGCTATAGGTATAGACCTATTGCCACGCTTACATGTACTACGCCATTTAACCGACGCAATAGGTCAATTTGACCATTGCAATAGGTCCAGTTTGTACTAGTGAGACTACGACCTCATTTTTTGAAGTGGATTGAGTTCGTCCATGGTCCACTAAGTAGCTTTGTTGTTCTACTTTCGACCTCATCTTACGAGGTGGTTTGAGGTCGTGGGAGCTTTCATAACTTGACAGTTCGTGAGTTTCACAAGGTCAAACTACGACTTAAATCGAGGTCGTGTAACCTCCATTAATTGGTCAGTTCACTAGATTTTCGAACTCGATTCTCGATCAGAATCAAGGTCATGTATGTTCTTTAAAATCGTTGGGTCGCGAGGTCTACGACCTCAATCTTCGAGGTAGATTGAGGTCGTGTAGGACCATTGTTTTGAGTGTTCGTTAGCTTTACGAACCCAATCCACGAGGTGGATCGAGGTCGTGCAAGGGCCACTAGAAAGCCTGTTCGCATTGTTCTCGACCTCAACTCACGACCTAAATTGAGGTCGTGTAAAGTTCAATAAATAGCCTGGTCGTATCATCCACGACCTCTACATACGACCTGGATTGAGGTCACAGGTGTGTTTTTGTTTTTCTTTTATTTCTGAAATTCTCGATCCTTCTTACATCTTCTATAAACTTCTAGATCTTGGGCCTGGAGTTGGGCCAATGGGCCTTAACTGGTTATATCCAGTTACCATAGCTTTTTAACCGGCTAAATAACCAGTTGTTTCTAGTATAAAAGAGTGTGAGTTCACTTCTCATTTCTCACTTCTACTTAAACATTTCACTAAATTTTCTTTCTCAAGATCTCTTTGTTTTAAGGCGATTTCCGGCAAAAGTTTTCTTGCAAAATTCTCCCCCTCACGGTGGTTTCTGGGTTTTCACTTGAAGATCATTCTTCGAAGCATTCATCCCAAGAACATCAATGGCGGATGATAGAGAAGCTAAGAGGCTGAGCAAGATGAGTGCATCATCGTGAGGTACCTCTTTCCCTCCTATCCGTTCAAATATACTTCCTTGATAGACATGATTAATCAAAGATGAGATGAATATCCCTCTGTATCTGCATTAGATTCTTATAACCACCACTCGAGGTTCTTTGATGCTAAAAAGATTAAAAAATTTAACAGACTCTTCAATGTCCGATCCCCTTTAAAATTAGACCCAGCTGAACCAGGGGATCGTTCCTGTCATTGGAAACTTCATGCCCTTTGCATATATAAGGATGCTATCATGGCTGGGCTTCATTTTCCTTTCCATAATTTCATTCCTACCCTATTGGCGGATGTTCAAATAAACCCCTGTCAGCTAGTGCCAAATGCTTGGAAAGCCATTTTTTGCTTCATGGTTCTTTGTTTAAAAAACAATTTCCCACTATCTGTTCCCCATTTTAAGAAGATTTTCCAATTTAAAAATAGTGCAATCAACTATCCTGGCTGGGTATATATCAGTCTTCGTGCCACGATCCCAAATATCTATTATCCCTCCTCAATCCCTGATAATAATCCTAAGTGGAAAGAGGAGTTCATGTATCTCACATGGGAAGGGGTGATTAGGGCACCCTCTTCCGTAGCTCCTTTGGGAAGGTAACTGATGGAAATCCAGATGATATCGAGCTGGATGATGCAGAAAAAGCCGCATTCGCGACCCTTACTACAGATAATGGGGAAACTCACTTCTTCAATCTACTTGAGGAATTTTCCCTCAAGTCTGTGGGTCTTTCTTCTGTCTCAGATAAGGGTAAACCTCATTTTCTTCTTACTTAGCTTTTCCTTGATTCATATGTTGTATTTTACTTGTTACTAACTTTGTTTTTGACTTTTCAGTTGCTAAAGCTATAAACGAGCTTCAAGAGCACTTGTCTGGTGAAACTTCTCGCATGAAGAGGAAGCGAGCTGCGAAAGACCCTAGGGGCCAACCCACAAAGCCAGCTTTTTTGAGACCCCACGGGGCTGTTGATGCGGTTGAGGGAAGTGGTGCTGTTTGCTCAGCTAAAACTTCTGTGTTTCGGCCTGCTTGGGGTACTAGAAAGCAGGATTCAGTGGTGGGGGACAATAAACATTCGAGGGATTGGTCCTACCACTCGATCACCCCTGCTGACTATCGCGACCTCGTTGTTTCTCGTGACTTGGAGGCAGTTGAGTCACTGGGAACCCAAGCTCTTGCTACTGTAAGCATTTTTCTCCTCTTTTAGTTTAAATGTTTTACTTTCCGTTTCTTAACACTTAAATTGTGCTTCCAGGGTAACACCTACTTCCAGGCTGCCATGCATCATGCCAAATCTTGGCGAACTCAGGCTGGGACTCATAAGAAGGATCTTGATCAGTCGAAGGCCCAAGTTGCCAGCTTGGAAGAGAAGTTGTAGGCAAAGGAGGAGGAGCTGGAGAAAGCCTATGGCAACATTGCTGAGCTTTGTCAAGGCAATGAGGATATCATTGATGATTACATGGACTCCGAGGACTTCCAGAAGCTTATGGCTAAGCATGATGACCTTGTCTATCCAGCCAACTACTTTAGTGGCTGGAAAGGTGCTTTAGATGCTGTTTCTGAGAGGCATCCTGGGTTGTTCCAGATTGGGGATATTCCTTGCCCCGAGGCCCCTTTAGAGTTGGCCAAGCTGTTAGAGTCCCAGAGGATTACTCCTATGGAAGAGGATGAGGAGGAAGATGAGAAAGAAGAGGAGGGGGATAATGCTACTGACAGGATCTTGGATCCTGAGCACTCCCCACTTCAGGCTGATGCCGAGGAGTCGACTACTGCCACTAGCACCGATAGAGATTCTCCCGTTAGGAGTACTGCCAAGGCTACCCCTAAGGCTCCTTGAGTTTATTTATTCTGGGCCCTGCGTGGTATATCTTTTGATATTTCACTTTCTTGACTTATGAACCGTAACATATAGCCTCCGGACTTTGTTTATTTGTTTTAAGCATCTTTTGGTTTTTCCTTTCACTTAGTTGTTTCGTCTTTTGTATTTTGGCTTACTTTAGCTAGCAATTTTTAAATATGCTTTGACACATAACAGACATAGGGAATAATAACCAAGAGAGGAGAAAACCAAATTGCATTAAAACTTGAAATGGGTCTAGCCCTTACATAATACTCTACTTCCTACTCAGAGTTTAAGAACTCAAAAACGGTTTCGTCGACCTTATTTCTTTTTCCTTAACAAATATAAGCTATGTCCTACATAGGATAATCAAACATAATAGACCTTGAGATTCGATGCATGCCAAGTGCGAGGCACCTCGTTCCCTTCCAAAGTCTCCAACTTGTATGATCCTCGCCCTAGTGTGCTTTTGACCCGATATGGGCCTTCCCAGTTTGGTGCCAGCTTTCCCTTTTGTCCAACTCCGGATGCTTCAATCTTTCTGAGCACTAAGTCCCCCTGACGGAAAAACCTTTCTTTCACCCTTAGGTTGTAGTAAAAGGAAGCTTTCTTCTGATGTTCAGTATTCCTAGCATGGGCTTCATCCCTTACCTCATCGATCAAGTCGAGGGCTAATCTCATTCCTTCCTCGTTAGTGTCAGGTTTAAAAGCTTCCACCCGTGGAGATGTATGCATGGTTTCTACTGGTACAATAGCTTCAGCTCCGTAAGCTAACATGAATGGGGTTGCCCCAGTGGTGACCTTGCAGGTGGTTCGGTATGCCCAAAGTATGGGTAATAATTCATCCACCCAAGTGTTTCGAGAGCGTTCCACCCTTTTCTTAAGTCCATCAAGGATGATTCGATTGGCAACCTCACCTTGCCCATTAGCTTGAGGGTGGACAACTGAGGTGAACCGAAGCTCAATCCCATTCCCTTTACAATAGTCCTTGAATTCTTTATTATTGAATTATAGCCCATTGTCCGTAACCAGGATTCGTGGTATTCCGTACCTACACATGACGTTCTCCCAGAAGAACTGCATAACTTGTTTGGTTGTGATTTTAGCCAAAGGCTTGGCCTCAATCCACTTCGTGAAGTAATTAATAGCTACAATCAGGAACTTCCTTTGAGCGGTGGCCATGGGAAAAGGCCCAAGTATATCCATCCTCCACATAGCAAAAGGAATGGGGGAACTAATGGATGTCAACATCTCTGGTGGCTGCCTAACCACTGGTGCGTGCTTCTGACACCGATCATACTTTTTCACGTACTCCTTGGCATCGGCCATCATCTCAGACCAATAGAATCCGAGTCTGACCAACTTGTGAGCTAGGGCCCTGCCCCCCCAAGTGTTGTCCACAAATTCCCTCATGGACCTCCTCAATAGCTGATTTGGCCTCTTCGGGCCTCAAACACTTAAGATATGGAATCACAAAAGACTTTTTGTAGAGTATCCCTTCAATCAGAGCATACCTTAACGCCCTCACAGATAATATTCGTGCCTTCATGGCATTAGTCGGGAGCCAACCGGTCTCAAGATGTGCTTTTATAGGATCTATCCAACATTCTCTTATCCCGATAGGTGCAACCAGCTTCGAATTGATACTAGGGGATCTCAGAACTTGGAAGTAGACACTACCAGAGTAATTCTCTATCTCAGAGGTGGCAAACTTAGATAAGGCATCAGCCTTAATATTTTCCTCCCTCGAAATGTGTTCTAGGTAACACTCATCGAATTGAGTCATCACTGCCTTCACTAATCTTAAGTACTTGGCCATGGTTTCATCCTTTTCCTCAAACTCTCCATTGACTTGGGCCACCACTAACCTCGAATCTCCACAAACTTTTAAATTTTTGACCCTTAGCGCTCCTGCCAAACCAAGTCCAGCTATCAGAGCTTCATACTCTGCCTCATTATTGGTTTTTGGAAAGTCTAACTTCAGGGCGTATTCAATTACAAGTCCATCGGAACTTTGTGGGATGAGACCTGCACCACTTGTTTTTGTTTTTGATGCCCCATCAAAATAGAGCATCCAGAATTCCTTTTCCTCGATCACAGGTTCCTTGTCTTCCTGAGGTGTCTCATGCCCCCCGACTTCTTGGTTGTCAATGGTGCATTCAACCACGAAGTCAGCAAGTGCCTGGGCTTTGATGGCCGCCCTTGGCTTGTACTTGATATTGAATTCTCCCAACTCAATTGCCCACTTGATGAGCCTACCACTGGCTTTAGGGCTATGCAAAATATTTCTTAACGGCTGTCCTGTAAGAATATCGATCTTGTGTGCCTGAAAATAGGGTCGTAGTTTCCTAAAGGCAGTTACCAACGCTAAAGCAAACTTCTCAATGGTGGAGTAGTTCAACTCTGCTCCGTGCAAAACTTTGCTCACATAGTATACGGGTTTCTGAACCTTGTCTTCCTCCTTTACCAGTACCGCACTCACAACTTGATCTGAAATTGCCAAGTAAAGATAGAGGATTTCTCCCATACTTGGCTTGGGCAACAGCGGGGCTTCAGCCATATACTTTTTCACCTGCTCAAAGGCCTCTTGGCTTTCTTTTGTCCATTCAAATTTTTTTACTTTCTTCAAGGGTTTAAAGAACGGCAAACACTTGTCCCCAGATTTGGAGACGAACCTTCCCAATGTAACAATCCTCCCGGTCAACTTCTATACGTCCCTTATGGAACGTGGTGGTTCCATGTCCAGGATGGCTTTGATCTTGTCGGGGTTAGCCTCAATTCCTCGTTTTGAGACCATAAGACCCAAGAACTTCCCTGACCCGACACCAAAAGCACATTTAGTGGGGTTCAACATCATCTTATGGTGTCTCAACACTTCAAATGCCTCGCGTAGGTGCTTAATGTGGTCGGTCTTGTGTAAGCTTTTCACCAGCATATCATCAACATAAACTTCCATAGTCTTTCCAATGAGATGAGCAAAAATCTTGTTTACCAACCTCTGATAAGTAGCTCCTGCGTTTTTCAATCCAAAGGCCATGACTAGGTAACAATACACACCAAATTCAGTGATGAATGATACCTTAGGAATATCGTCTTTATGCATCTTGATTTGGTTTTAGCCGCTAAAGCCATCCATGAAGCTTAGCATCTCGTGCCCAGCCGTGGCATCTATCAACATATCGATCCTTGGCAAAGGAAAACAGTCCTTTGGGCATGCGTCGTTTAGGTTAATGAAATCTGTACACATCATCCACTTTCAAGTCTATACACATCCTCCACTTTCCATTGGCTTTTTTGACCATTACGGGATTGGCCAACCATTTCAGGAACAGGATTTCCTCAATGAACCCTACCTCTAGGAGTTTGTCAACTTCCTGTTTTATGGCTTCTTGTCTCTCAGGTGCAAAATTTCTCTTCTTTTGTTTCACCGCCTTTCTATCTGGATCTACATTCAGGTTGTGTGTTATCAATTGGGGATCTATCCCTGGCATATTAGCTGCTGTCCACGTAAAGACATCACTATTATCTTGTAAGAAGGTAATCAACTCGCTTTTCAAAGGGTCCTTCAGAGATGCCCCGATATGAGTGACTTTCTCAGAATCTCCCAACTCCAAAGGTATGGGGACCAAGTCTTCTGCTGGTTTTCCTCTCCGTTCTTCACCCTCACGAACGTCCATATCCTCAATCGGGAGGACCTGCCCCCCGATTCCGTCTAGCCTCAATGCGGCCACATAACAACTCCTTGCCTTTTTTTGATCTCCTTTTTCTTCTCCTACACCGTTTCTGGTTGGGAACTTTATCTTTAGATGATAAATGGAGGCAACCCCCTTAAAAGCATGAAGTCCCGTTCTTCCTAGGATAGCATTATAGGTAGACGTGGCTTTGATAACCAAGAAATTTAACATCTGAGTGGTCTCCCGTGGCTCCTGCCCTATGGTCATGGGTAGCTGAATCGTCCCTTCAACTTTGGACTCTACTCCATTGAACCCATATATAGGCATATTTGATGGTGTCAAGTGAGACTCAGTATACCCCATCTTCAAAAAGGCATCATGGAACAGAATGTCCACTGAAGCTCCATTGTCTATCAAGACTCTCTTCACCTAGGAGTTGCCGATCACTGGAGAAATTACCAATGGATCATCATGGGGGAACTTTACCCCTTCAAGGTCCGAGTCATCGAATCTAATTGAGACCTTTGTCATTGCACGCTTCGGTGCTTCCCCAACAATGTGCATAACTTCTCGTGCATATGCCTTTCTGGAATTCCTACTTGTCCCGGCCGCTGTTGGGCCACCAAAAATCATATTTATTACCTGCCCTCGGGGCTGTGGATTGTGGTTGTGATCATCATCCTTCCTATCATAATCTCGTCTTGGGTTTCCTTCGTTCCCATCTTTGCAAAACTTATTCAACTTTCCTCTGCGGATTAGTAACTCAATCTCATCCTTCATTTGCCTACAATCTTCGGTGTCGTGTCCCACGTCTTTGTGGAATCGGCAATATTGATTCTTATTTCTTTTCTCATGATCAGTCCTTAGTGGCTTCGGCCATCTCACGTCCCTATCCTTCTCTATGTCCATCAGGATTTGACTTCTTGGGGCGTTCAACCTTGAGTATTCAGTAAATCTTTGTCCCAGATTCCCCTTTCTAGGAGCCGAGTCTGAATCCTTGCCCGTACGCGGGTACTTGTCCTTGGTATCATATTCCTGATCTGTCTTCCTCTTCCTAGAATCATTGTTACTCCCTCCATTACCTGCTGTGGTCTCTTTCTTCATACTATCCTCGGCTTTGATATACTTATCAGCCCTTCGTTGTAACTCAGCCATGTTCTCAAGGGGATGTTTTGCCAATGACCTCTTAAAGAAAAGGTCAGTGGTTCTGTAACACCTCCAAATCCGGGGTCAAGGATTTGGTCATCACGCGAAAATCCTCAATGTCAATTTACCTGTCTAGTAACCTTAACCACCTGTAGTCACTCAATAACTGAATTACAACCATTGAGACCCCAAACACCAAGCATCTTTTAGGTTATAGGGCTAGAAACAAGAATTCAAATACTTACATTTCTCAGTACATCATTCAATTACATCGCACTATGACTCACAAATCTTATATTACTAGTATAGCTTCGTTGGGAAGTATACCAGCAACTAGAGCTACTCAGTACCAAGTAATATAAATATTACACATCGATATACTTACATATAACTTATTCTAGCTATAGCTTTTCTGGATCATATCATCTTCATAAGGGCGTACTGCCTGCTTCTTCTGAGCCATGCAGATAAGCCTCAACCGTCTACCTTCCTCTGAAAGGTTAATATTTAAAAACAAACAAGTATGAGCGAAAGAATTGCCCAGCAAGTTAATAATAGAAATTTAAAATATATATATCAATACACACAAGGGTATTCAATATCTAACGATATTTAATATCATTTATGAAACATTTATAACTATGGAACTTCAATAAGGGAAGTATAACATTTGAAATAACATCAAATGAACAATCTGAGATCATAATAACCATAGTAAGATTCATACCTTAGCAAAATGGTATGAGTTGTAGTCTCAATAACCTTTAAGAAAACTCTTCAAAACATGCAGTTCAATATACAGCTACTATAAGTGTTTTCATCGAACAGAAACCAAACCATAAAAAGTTCCCCTTTTTAGTATTACACAAGTATGAAAGTATATACATATAAGTATATCATTTTTATCACAACACCCTACAGTTCAATATTCTGTATGGGATATAACTTGTTTAACCACTTGATAAGCTTAAGACTCAGAGATAACTGATAGTAAGAGAGTCAAGGTTTTTGAGACGAACCATTTATAAGGTACCAAATCAATACTTCTCAAGCTTGAAAATATTTATATGTATGTATAACATTTTCGTCAAAACACCTGACAGATCAAGTTACTGCGCCTCAGCAATATAATAACAGTTCTAAAATATCTTTGAAACCATATGCCATGTATTTACGAAGATAGTGACAGTATAATGTAAACGATGAAGTTACAAGGTAACTCAAAATATATATATTCTGTGGAAATATCTGCTATGTCAAAGATAAGCAAGATAGCATCATTTTCATAAAAGAGGAACTTGAAAGAAAGATATTGCAATTCTAGTTTCAAACACTTTTCAACCCTGCCAACAATGACAGTGTTGCAGAAGATTCCAATCTTGGATGATGAACTAATACTGGAGTATTGACGCGCCAGGAGACATAACATTTACACGATGATCAGTCGCATGTTATGCTCCCCACCTCTTGTTCTCTACATGTAGAAGGAAGCACCGACGGATTTACTTGTCTACCGCCCTCTGGAACCTCCTCGGCCAACGGTTGGGCCATTTGCTGGACCGACGCCACTGGGTCACTTACGCATCTCCTAGTTCATTTAACATCCATAACTTTGAAACGTAAAGTTTGTCCCCCTTTCCCCAAGTATAATACTTGTTGATAAGACTCCACAAAGTAGTCGTATCTAGTTGGAAAGGAAAATTCACCAATATTTCCCAAGCTGCTGCTTGTTAATGGATACCAACTTGTTCCAACATTCTTACCCCTCGAATAATGAGTGGGTACACAAGATTCAATGAATAATAGCAACCAAGTTGCAAGTGAAAAGAATAGTTTCGAAAATTTATGACGGGGAAGTCAAGAAGATAGATAACCTTTCTTAAGTAAGGTTCCCTTATAATTTGAAAGATAGCTATGAATGAATAATGGAATTTTGAGAACCTTTCTTGATACAAGTATTAATAATAAGCTTCCGAAATAATTTACATAATATTCGAAGGTCGAAGATAATATTTGAATGCAGTAAATCATTATTGAAACGAGTTAGAAGAATTAAATAAATATTCAAAAGAATATTTATTAAGTCAAAAATATTGAAGGAATAATCTTAATATAAAATATTGCTCACAGGATATTCGAAAAGATATTGATTAAATAAATAATGATCGAATGAATATTCGAAATAATATTCATTATTTAACTTAAATAAATCCCAAAGGAATATTCAAAATAATATTCGATGAATAAATCAAGCCTGAATGAATATTAAAGATGATATTCATTAAATAAAGTTCAAATGAATAGTTAAAATAATATTCATTTACTAAATAATCTCGAATGAATATTCAAAATAATATTCATCAAGTAATAATCTCAAACGAATATTTAAAATATATTCATTAAATAAATAATGGAAAATATCTACTTAAATATTTTCCTCTGAAAATAATCACGATATATAAAAAATATACTGACTCCCGGTCTATATGTAAAGAATGAAGATCATATGCCCTTCACTAAGGGTCTTAGTAAACATCCGGCTTATAACTAATGTATCTCATATCTAGCTTGTAAGCCAATATCAACTCGTAGTCAAGTATTACAAATAACATTCCTCGAATGGTTTCCAAGTAATTAATACTTCACGGGAATATAATTAATGTTTATAAATAACATTCCTCAAAATAATTAATAATCTGTCGCTGGAATCCCTCCGGATTTTCACGACTATCTATATATCTCAAAATATCGACTCCCGGTTTAGAGTCTAAACAATTAATATGCTCTTATATCTAGAGCTATAAGGCATACAGGTTCATAAAATACTTACTCAAAAGATCGCATATATTCCAAAGGTCAAATCTATTTTAACCGGAAGAATAAGATTATTGCAAAAATGTACAACTATATACCTGGCAAATGCAGTATTATACAATAATATTTCAAAACTATAGGTTTTGAAAACTTGCTTAGGCAGAATCAAAAGATGATATTTTAACACCTATGAATGTCCTTAAATAACCTCCAATTAACATTCTATATCCTTTAAAACATAATATTTATTGAATATAGCCCTTTTTAAAAGAATATTCAAAGAGTAATCATTTCATAAAGTGAATATTCAGATAATTTTTACTACTAAATCGAAATATGTAATAACCTCAAAACACCGCCAATTGTAACTCTTGGAATATTTCTAATCAAAACCAAGACATTATCTCTCCGGCAGTTCCCGAACTTTAAGTACTTTATCAAAATAATTATCGCTGACTCTCGGTCTATAAGAAATAAATACCACGTATGAAACTCTTTTTTTTAATGAATATGATAAATAAAATTTATTGAATTAAATAACTCCTCCAAATAGCATACATCAATATCCTTCTAGATATTCTTAATCGAAAATATCCTAAGTATAATATTTGCAATATTATACAAACAAGATACAGGTTTAGGGGGAAACGAAATCACAAAAATATCGGCGTCCATCAACAATATTATAAGTCACCGGGTTTTGACAATCGGCCTAAGCAAAATTTAATAATATTAGCAGAACCCAAAAATATACTGGTTCTGATGAGGAAGCACAGGGTGGGAAATCTTGCAATTATGGATTTAAATCTGGTCGACACATTTCATATATTTCAAAATATAGATACTCTGAACGATAGAGTATGCATAAATAAACATGCCACTGGTCCTTAACAGAAAACAAAAATTGCGAATAATTCCTTCGCACCTCATCCAAGCATTTCAATGGAGGTAGTTTACCTTTCTTTATATGATGCCTCGATCTTCCATTTTTTATGTACGTCGCTCTACTTGATTATACCCTAATGGTACTTGTTGTGGAACGAAAAGTAGGGTATAATTGTTGCGTACTTAATACTAGGATTTGTGGAAGCTTCGAGCTTTAATGGCTGATCTAGCATTTCGTGACTTAACTCGGTCCTCACCAGATGCCTACGTATCTTGCAATTATCAAGAATCAAGCCAAAAAACGTAGTTCTGAATGTGAAGGAACAGGTCCTTATATAGGTGATGAAAACCCTAGAATTAGGGTTAAAATAGGAGACTTGATGGGCAAGACACAGCTTAGGCCCAATTCTAGATCCTTCCAGATGGAAAGTGGATTAACATTGAAGTTATATGCCTTGGAGGCTACTCCAAGGATGATTTGACTCCCTTTTGGAGTCAATAACGGAGTCCTTTATTTGGCTGATTTAACAGCTACGAAATTTGTATTAATATTAGGGTTTTGGGCCTCATTGCTGGGCTTTAACCTTGGACCACCCTAAGTTCATTAAATACGATATTAAATGTATTTTTAGGGCTTACTTTCAGCCCATATCATTTGCCCCCCAACTTCTAGGAAAACTGATCAGGTTTTCATCGAAGTTATAATTTGTCACTCTTGAGATTTGGGGTCTATCTCTTATCTGAGATTTTTAACCTACCCTAAATTCGGGATTTTTGGTACACTAGTTTTTCACAGATATCGTCTTGAATGTAAAGTGTGGAGCGACCTACACATTTACTACGACTTGCCTCACTCGAGGCTTACCAGCAATTTTTATGCCTCACAGAAAATTTATCATTTTCTTGTAAGTTTGGGATTTTTCCTGATGCTCACGAGCATTTTCCTTTTGATTGATTTTATCAAAAATATTTTTGGAGCATCTGCCATTTGGAAATAATTTTTCCAATCTATTCTGAAATTCACAATCATTTGAAATGATATTCCTGAAAAGAAACTTTCATCATACAAAATTCTTCGACCAGGATTCCTGATCGAATTTCGACCAGGATCCTGGTCGACTTATCTCAAAAAAGCCATTCTGATCGAAGCACTTTCGACCAGGATTCCTGATCGAATTTCGACCAGGATCCTGGTCGACTTAAGCCATTTTTGCCGTTCTGCTCGAAGACCTTTCGACCAGGATTCCTGATCGAATTTCGACCAGGATCCTGGTCGACTTTTTCATGGACTTTTCTTAAAAGCCTTATTATTTCAATGGGCCTGTGAATTGGGCTCGAACATTCTCCTGGGCCTTAGTTGTGTTGTAATTTTTCACTGGGCCTTTTACTAGTGACTCTTGGTCGAAAATCGACCAGAATCCTGATCGACTTAAGTGCTTTTTTATCACTCTAGTCGTAGCCATTTCGAGCAGGATCCCTGATCGAATTTCGATCAAGATCCTGGTAGATTTAGGTTTTTTTTTTTTTTGGTCAATGCTATATCAACTGAAACTTTAAATCGAATTTTCGATTAAAATCTTAATCGATATTATTAACATTATTATTTCAGGGTTATTCTAGAATATTTCTAGAAATTCTAGGATATTCTAGACCTTTCCTTCCCTTGGGCCTTTTATGGGCTTTAACCGGCTGTTGCCGGTTTCTTAGGATTTCAACCGGCTATCAACCTGTTGAAATATTTCTATAAAAGAGTGAAGTGAGACTCATTTCTTACTTCATACTTAAATACTGTACTTTCCTCCCATATCCTTCTTAATTTGCTCTCTACATTTAGGCGATTTTCGGTGGCTTTTCCGACGAAATTCTTCGTTTTCTGGGCTTTTCTGCAGAATTTCTGGGTTTTTGTTTGAAGATTCATCTCTTTCAGTCATTTTATGCATTTCAAGCATTCATCCGTTGAAGGTCAATGGCGGACAAGAACGCACAATGCCTCGCTAAGATGAACTCTGCCTCCAAAAAAGGTAACGACATCGAAATCCGTTCAACTTACATGAATTTAACCCAGATGATCAGTATTCGTGGCAATGAATACCCTTCTTTATCTGACTTAGATGCATACAATTGTTGTAACAAATTCCATGATGATGATACCATAGCAAATTATAATAAAACTTATAATGTTAGGCCCCCATTCAAGTTGGTTAAGGCTGGGCCTGGCGACAGGCCTTGCCATTGGAGGCCCAACGCCTTACGTATATTTAGAGATGCTTTTCTAGCTGGGCTTAGGTTTCCTTTTAATGAATTTGTGCCCCGTTTACTTGCTGACGTGCAAATCAGCCCATGCCAACTACCACCGAACGCATGGCGCTCGATTTTATGTTTCATGGTATTGTGTCTTAGGAAAAAGTTTCCACTTTTCGTTCCTCTTTTTAGGAAAATTTTCCAATTTTACAATAGTTCATTGAACCAACCGGGGTGGGTTTACATTAGACAACGACCCAAGATTTCACATATCTTCAATGGCCACTCTGTTGTTGATAACAATCCCAAATGGAAGGAAGAGTTTATGTATTTGGTTTGGGAAGGGGGTGATTGGGGCACCCTTTTCCGCAAATCCTTTGGAAAAGCAGTCGATGGCAACCCTAGTAAGATTGCTTTGAATGCGGAGGAGCAGGCTGCCTATAACTCCCTTACTGAGGATAATGGGCAGACTCTTTGCTGGGACCTCATCAATGAGGAATCTTTAAGGGCTGTTGGCCTTTCAACTGTATCAAACCAGGGTAATTTCTTATTTCTTTTTGATTCTTAATTTTTATACTATCTTATACCAATATCTTTGCTTGCGTTTGTGCAGCTGCTTTGAAGATAATGAAGGCTACCGAGCCTGATGATGAAGAAACCGCAGGTATGAGAAGGGCCAAGAGGTCCCTTGATGTGAGGGGTAAAGCCACTGAGCCTAATTTCTTGCGACCACATAAGGTGCAGAAGCAAGATTTGATAGCTGTTGATCTGGAAGGTGGGCCTCAACAGGTGAATGTTCAATCCACTGTTTTTAGGGCCCCTTGGGGTTTTAGGAAGCAGGATTCTGTTGTCGGATCCACGAAGCATTCTATGGACTGTTCCTTGAACTCCATCACTCCATGCGACTACAAAGATTTTGTATCAGGAGGTAACATGTTGGAGAATGAAAACCTGGGCGCTCAGGCCTTAGCCTCTGTAAGTTTTCCCTTTCTTTCTTTATTTTAATTTAGCATATCTTGATGTTATGCTTCTCTTTGATTTAAAAATCCTTTTGCAGGCTAATGTCCATTTTCAGGGCATGGTTCACCAGGCTAAGTCCTGGAAAAACCAGTCCAAATCTTTCGAGATTAAGTACCAGAAGGAGAAAATTCGTAGCAAAGAATTTGAGGACAAGCTGAAGGGGAAAGATGATGAATTGGCAGCTGCCCATGCTGAGTTAGTGGATCTGAGGTCAAAGAAGGAGGATCTCATCGATGCTTATATGGACTCCATGGACTTTCAGAACTTGATGGAGAAGCACGATGAGGTCCTTCTTCCAGTCTAATATACTAGCGGCTGGAATGAGGCCTTAGAGACGGTGCTCAAAAAGCATCCTGGACTTTTTTCTGCTGACGACTTCCCGAGTCCACATGCACCTATTACCCTTCCTGTTGGAGAAGGTGAGAGTGAGGAGGGAGATGAAGTTTTAGGTGATGGGGAGAGGATTCTTGACCCCGAGGCTACTCCCCTTCGAAGGGATTCCGACACCACCAAGACTTCACCTTCCCGTTCTGCCAGAGGTTCTGGGACTTAGATTTATTTTCAATTTGCCCTGCGTGGCATATGATCTCATGTTTTTTATTTTGGTTTCATAACTTATAACTTATTATAGCCTTCGGGCTTTTATATTTGTGCATTTCCAATCTTTCTTTTCCTACTTAATTGTTTTGTCATTTGTATTTGGCCCTAATCAGGATTGCAATTTTATTTATGCATGGATACATATCAGACATAAAAATATAAGCAAGGGAAATATTGGAAATCGAACTGCATAAGTGTATAAAAAAGAAATTCTGAAACGGGTTCCACCCTTACACAAATATTCTAGTTCCTACTCGGAGTTTAAAAACTCTGAAATGGTTTCGTCGACCTTATTGCTACTTTCCTAATAAATATAAGCAACGTCCTACCTAGGACAATCAGATGTAATAAACTTTGAGATTCGATGCGTGCCAGGTACGGGGCACCTCGTCTCCTTCCAAATTTTCCAGCTTGTATGACCCACGGCCTAATGTTCCTTTGACACGATATGGGCCTTCCCAGTTTGGTGCCAACTTTCCCTTTTGTCCAACTCCTGATGCCTCGATCTTTCTGAGTACCAAGTCTCCTTGACGGAAGAACCTTTCTTTCACCCTCAGGTTGTAATAAAAAGAGGCTTTCTTCTGATGTTCAACATTTCTAGCATGGGCTTCATCCCTTACTTCATCGATCAAGTCAAGGGCTAGCCTCATTCCTTCCTCATTAGTGCCAGGCTCAAAGGCCTCCACCCGTGGGGATGCGTGCATGATTTCACTGGTACAATAGCTTCAGCTCCATAAGCTAACATGAATGGGGTTGTTCCAGTAGTCACTTTACATGTGGTACGGTATGCCCAGAGTATAGGTAGTAACTCGTCCACCCAAGTGTTTCTGGAGCGTTCCACCCTTTTCTTGAGTCCATCCAGGATGATCCGATTAGCAACCTCAGCTTGCCCATTAGCTTGAGGATGGGCAATCGAGGTGAACCGAAGTTCGATTCCATTCTCATCACAATAATCCTTAAACTCTTTGTTATTAAATTACAACCCATTGTCCGTAACTAGGATCCGCGGTATTCCATATCTGCACATGACGTTCTCCCAGAAGAACTGCATAACTTGCTTAGTTGTGATCTTAGCCAAAGGCTTAGCCTCGATCCATTTTGTGAAGTAATCAATAGCTACAATCAGGAACTTCCTTTGAGCGGTGGCCATAGGAAAAGGCCCCAATATATCCATCCCCCGCATAGCAAAAGGAATGGGAGAACTAACAGACGTCAACATCTCCGGTGGCTGCCTAACCACTAGTGCGTGCTTCTGACACCGATCACACTTTTTCACGTATTCCTTGGCATCGGCCATCATCTCAGGCCAATAGAACCCGAGTCTGACTATCTTATGAGCTAGGGCCCTGCCCCCCAGGTGCTATCCACAAATTCCCTCATGGACCTCTTCTAGTGCTGACTTAGCTTCTTCGGGCCTTAGACACTTCAGATACGGAATCACAAAGGATTTCTTATAGAGGATCCCTTCAATCAGAGCATACCTCAACGCCCTTACTGACAGTCTTCGTGCCTCCAAGGCATTAGTCGGGAGCCAACCGGTCTCAATATGCCTCTTAATCGGGTCTATCCAACACTCTCTAGTTCCGATAGGTGCTACCAGCTTTGAATCAATAGTGGGAGCTCTCAGAACTTGGAAATAGACACTACCAAAATAATTCTCTATCTTGGAAGAGGCAAACTTAGATAAGGCATCGGCCTTGACGTTTTCCTCCCTCGGAATGTGCTCAACGTAGCATTCATCGAACTGAGTCATTACAGCCTTGACAACCCTCAAGTACTTAACCATAGTCTCATCTTTCGCCTCAAACTCTCCATTGACTTGGGCCACAACTAGCCTTGAATCTCCATAAACTTTTAGATTTTTGACCCTTAATGCTCCTGCTAATCCGAGCCCGGCTATCAGAGCTTCATACTCCGCCTCATTATTTGTTGTTGAGAAGTCCAGCTTCAGGGCGTATTCAATGGTGAATCCATCGGGACTTTGTAGGACCAGGCCTGCACCACTTGTTTTTGTTTTTAATGCTCCATCAAAATAGAGCATCCAGAATTCCTTCTCTTCTATCACAGGTTCCTTGTCTTTCTTATTGCCTTCCTGAAGTATCTCCTGCCCCCCGACTTCTTGGTTGTCAATGGTACATTCAACCACGAAGTCAGCAAGTGCCTGAGCCTTTATGGCCGTTCTTGGCTTATACCCAATGTCGAATTCTCCCAACTCAATTGCCCACTTAATGAGCCTACCACTGGCCTTAGGGCTGTGCAAAATATTCCTCAGTGGCTGTTCTATAAGAACCTCAATCTTGTGTGCCTGAAAATAGGGCCGTAATTTTCTAGAGGCAGTTACCAATGCCAATGCAAACTTCTCAATGGTAGAATAATTTAACTTAGCTCCATGCAAAACCTTGCTCACATAATATACCGGTTTCTGAACCTTGTCTTCTTCCTTCACCAGTACCGCGCTCACAGCTTGATCCGAAATAGCCAAGTAGAGATAAAGGATTTCTCCTATGCTTGGCTTTGCCAACAGCGGGGCTTCAGCCATGTATTTCTTCACCTGCTTAAAGGCTTCCTGGCTTTCTTCTGTCCACTCAAAGTTTTTCACTTTCTTTAGTGTTTTGAAGAATGGCAAACACTTATCTCCGGACTTGGAAACGAACCTCCACAATGCAGCAATCCTTCCAGTAAGTTTCTGTACATCCCTTATGGAACGAGGTGGTTCTATATCCAGAATAGCTTTGATCTTATCGGGGTTAGCCTCGATTCCTCGCTTCGAGACCATAAGACCCAAGAACTTCCCTGAACCGACACCAAAAGCACACTTTGCCGGGTTTAACATCATCTTATGGTGCCTCAGCACTTCAAATGCCTCACGTAAGTGCTCAATGTGATCTGCCTTGTGTAGGCTTTTCACCAGCATATCATCCACATAAACTTCCATAGTCTTCCCAATGAGATGAGCAAAAATCTTATTTACCAACCTCTGATAGGTGGCCCCTGCATTTTTTAACCCGAAGGCCATGACCAGGTAACAATACACACCAAAGTCAGTGATGAACGATACCTTAGGAATATCGTCCTTATGCATCTTGATTTGGTTGTAGCCGCTAAAACCATCCATGAAACTTAGCATCTCGTGCCTAGCCGTGGCATCTATCAACATATCGATCCTTGGCAAGGGAAAACAGTCCTTTGGGCATGCGTCATTCAAATCAGTGAAGTCTATACACATCCTCCACTTTCCATTGGCTTTTTTGACCATTACGGGATTGGCCAACCATTCCGGGAACTGGATTTCCTCTATGAACCCTGCCTCTAGGAGTTTGTCAACTTCCTGTTTTATGGCTTCCTGTCTCTCAGGTGCAAAATTTCTCTTCTTTTGTTTCACCGTCTTCCTGTCCGGATCCACGTTTAGGCTATGCGTTATCAATTGGGGATCTATCCCTGGCATATCAGCTGCTGTCCATGCAAAGACATCGCTATTGTCCTGCAAGAAGGCGATCAACTCACTTTTCAAGGGGTCTTTCAGAGTTGCCCCAATGTAAGTAACCTTTTCAGGATCTCCTAATTCCAAAGGTATAGGAATCAAATCCTCTGCTGGTTTTCCTCTCCGTTCTTCGTCCTCACGAACATCCATATCCTCAATAGGGAGGACTTGCCCCCCGGTTCCATCTGGCCTCAGTGCAGCCACATAGCAACTCCTTGCCACCTTCTGGTCCCCTTTCTCTTCTCCAACGCCATTTCTGGTTGGGAACTTAACCATCATGTGATAAGTAGAAGCAACTCCATTAAAGGCATGAAGTCCCGTTCTTCCTAGGATAGCATTGTAGGTGGACATGGCTTTAATAACCAAAAAATTTAACATCTGGGTGGCCTCCCGTGGCTCCTGCCCTATGGTCATAGGCAACTGAATGGTTCCTTCAACCTTGGACTCTACTCCGTTAAACCCATATATAGGCATGTTCGAGGGCGTCAACTGGGATTCGGTATACCCCATCTTCAAAAAGGCATCATGGAACAGAATCTCCACTGAAGCTCCATTGTCTATCAAGACTCTCTTCACCTGGGAGTTACCGATCACAGGTGAGATCACCAATGGATCATCATGGGGGAACTTCACCCCTTCCAGGTCCGAATCATCGAATCCGATTGTGACTTCTGTCTTCGCACGTTTTGGTGCTTCCCCAACAATGTGCATCACTTCTCGTGCATACGCCTTTCTGGAATTTCTACTCGTCCCGGCCGCTGTTGGGCCACCAAAAATCATATTTATTACCGGCCCTCGGGGCTGCGGGTTGCGATTGCGATCATCATCTTTCTTATCATAATCTCGCCTTGGGTTCCCTTGATTCCCATCTTTGCAAAACTTACTCAACTTTCCTCTCCGGATCAGAAATTCGATCTCATCCTTCAACTGCCTACAATCGTCAGTGTCGTGCCCCACATCTTTGTGGAATCGACAATATTGATTCTTATTTCTTTTTTCAGGATCGGTCCTTAGTGGCTTCGGCCATCTCACATCTCTATCCTTCTCTATGTCCATCAGGATTTGGCTCCTTGGTGCATTCAATCTTGAATATTCAGTAAATCTTTGTCCTGGGTTCCCCCTTTTAGGAGCCGAATCTGAATCCTTGCCCGTACGCTGGTACTTGTCTTTGGCATCATATTCCTGATCCGACTTCCTCTTCTTAAAATCATTGTTATTCCCTCCATTACCTGCTGTGGCCTCCTTCTTTATGCTATCCCCTGCCTTGATATACTTATCAGCCCTTCGTTGAAGCTCAACCATATTCTCGGGAGGATGCTTAGCCAATGACCTTTTAAAGTATAGGTCGGTGGTACCATGCTCCAAAGCTACCATTGCAACCTTATTGTCCAGATCAGTGATGTTCAAAGTCTCCTTGGTGAACCTCTTAAGATAGTCTCTCAGACTTTCATTCTTCCCTTGCACCACATACATAAGGGATGCAGAACTTTTCTCATGCACTCTTTCGCTGATAAACTGACTAACGAAAGCAGCACTCAACTCCTTAAAAGAACTGATAGAATTTGGGGGTAGACGACTGTACCAACGTTGTGCCATACCCGACAGGGTTTGAGGGAATGCCCTACACTTCAAGGCATCACTTGCTGGTTGTAACAGAAGCGCGTTCGAGAACGTCCTTACATGATTAGCGGGATCCCCTATTCCATCATAAGCCTTTATGGTGGGCATCTTAAACTTTCGTGATATATGCGCATTCATCACCTCCTCTATAAACGGGGTTGTCGGATCATCCGGTTCTCCAAGGGGCATTAGGTCTCTGGGATTGCCTTTAGGGGTTTCGACCCTCGTGTCTCTAGGGATCTTAACCCTCCTCGGGGTTTCTTCCAAATCAACAAATGGAATTTCTACTTCGGTCGTTAATGGGTGTCGTCCCTGATTTAGTCTTTGTTGCTCCCGTTCTATATCTTCTTTTAATTTACGGATCTTGGCTTCATGAGCCTTAATCTTTTCAGCAGCTGTCAGGGGAGGTCCATCATGGATCCTTTGGCGACGTTGCCCAACAGGTTCCTTACTCGGACGACGCCTCCTGGGGGGTATATCCTCGTCTTCCAAGGATGAATCATCAGAATATGGGCCAGAGTAATCTTGGTATTGTTGGCCTTGATTAGGTCCCAAGCCCCTTATGTAAGGTGGGATGTACGGATCGCGTATCTGGAGAGCGTGGCCACTTGGTCCGGACTGGTACGGGGGATAATTTGGCAACCCGTATATTGGGTTCGTGCTTGCTAGAATCACAGTAGTAGAAATCTGAGCAGTGGGAGGAATAGATTGACCTCCAATAGGGGAAACTATCATCTGTAGGGGATTCGTCCCTTGGGTAGAGGAATTTGTCACCAAGGGTAACGATCCGTGAGTTTGTGTTTCAGTTCCTGGAGGCTGAGTGACTTGCGTCTGGGAATCCGTCCCTGGGGGTAATCGTTCTCCGATCGGGGGTGCAGTAGTGTTGGTGTTGGTCCCAGAAAGTGCTGGTGTTCTCCTGGTGGTAACCATGGTTGATATTCGTTTCCCACAGACGGCGCCAAATGTTGTGGAACGAAAAGTAGGGTATAATTATTGCGTACTTAATACTAGGGTCTATTTAAGCTTCGAGCTTTAATGGCTGATCTAGCGTTTCATAACTTAACTCGGTCCTCACCAGATGCCTACGTATCTTGCAATTATCAAGAATTAAGCCAAAAAACGTAGTTCTGAATGTGAAGGAGCAGGTCCTTATATAGGTGATGAAAACCCTAGAATTAGGGTTAAAATAGGAGACTTGATGGGCAAGACAAAGCTTAGGCCCAATTCTAGATCCTTCCAGATGGAAGGTGGATTAACATTGAAGTTATATGCCTTGGAGGCTACTCCAAGGATGATTTGACTCCCTTTTGGAGTCAATAACGGAGTCCTTTATTTGGCTGATTTAACAGCTACGAAATTTATATTAATATTAGGGTTTTGGGCCTCATTGCTGGGCTTTAACCTTGGACCAACCTAAGTTCATTAAATACGATATTAAATGTATTTTTAGGGCTTACTTTCAGCCCATATCAGTACTGAAATAGTTACGAGTAAGTGTCAGTCCAACCTCGTATCTCGAGTAGACATAACTCAGAATTACCACTGAGTCACATAAAGTCAAACTATAGGCGTCCTCCCTATAGTTGACTATTCTAATACACTTAATACACATAACACATTTAGTAAAGAAAATGAAATGGAAAAGTCCCATTTTTAAAACGTAGACATTTCCTAGTATCACACATATCATAACCCTACAACCACTTAGTCACCTTCACTTAACATATACAATTATAATAACATTGACATTCTATGACAAAAACTTGATTAATAGCTAATCTTCAAAACACAATTAATCCACAACTTAGCACATAAATCCTCGAGACAACAATTACCCTCGAAACAATAATTCATCCTCGAATTAACACCTAAATAAAACAATTAATCTTCAAGACACAATTTAATCCTCGAAACAAATCCCTAGACACGTATATACATAAATAGTTACCCTCGAGCATGCCTTTAGACAATTGAAATCAAATAAGTTAAATAAATTTAAATGCAGGGGATTTTTAGAAAATTTCGGCATGAGGTATTCGTTTATCGGACTATTCCCCTGTTTTTCAATTCACAATTCCACTGTGCAATTACCAAGGAAAATCAAGTTGCCTCAGTTTGCATCAACATAAAAGTAAACAAGTAAGAAAAGTACCCGCCCAGACATGCGGCACCTAGCACATAAGAAATTCTGCCTCGACATGCAGTAAACACATAATAACTTATATTAGCATTAACTACTACTTACGCTACATCAATAATCGTATCACTCGCGCATTTTAATGATACACGTGACAATCAATTATTGATATTCGTAAGCCCTAGGGAACAACCCCTAGCATTAACTATTACTTACGCTATATCAATGATCATATCACTTAAGCATATTAATTATACCGGTGACAATCAATCATTCATATTCGTAAGTCCGAGGATCTAGCCGAAGAGAATTACACAAGTCCTTAAATACTGACATTTAGAACTTATGATCTCTTTACGACTCCTCGCAGTTAAACTAAATAACATATAACATTCATAATTAGTAAAGCCATCAAATACCACGACTCGCTTTATACCATTTAGCACATAAGCATTTACCATTTAGTCAACTCATATAAATTCCACAAATAATACCAACATCACCAATCCACAAATAATCATTAAACCTGAATATTAACGACACCACAAAATGATTCCAACAATTACAACTAGCACTTAACAATTAGCAATTTAGAATGACTAAACCCGAACATTTAATCGGCTCACAATTAATCCCAACAATTATAATTAGCAACTATACTCTCCGAATCAAATACGAAAATTAAACAGTAAACCCACAATTTACAACATTAATCTAATTACAAAATTTAGCACATTTAACTTGCAATTTAAAACTAATTAAATTACAACAATAATCTCACAATATCCCAACTCATCTCTAAATTAATTACAACAATTAAATACTCAAAATTAAATTCAAAAGGTATACCATTTTTGGTTCGACCCACCGGAAAATCAATCCACCCAACCATCTCTCTTCTCTCTCTCTCTCTCTCTCTCTCTCTCTCTCTCTCTCTCTCTCTCTCTCTCTCTCTCTCTATCTCCCTCTCACGCTCTCTCTTTCTCTCCTCGACCACTGCCCAAACCACCACCAGCTTTGCCGGAGTTTCCTCCCGCCACCACTGCTACCCACGCCGACGTTCATGGCTGCCGCCACCACGTGGCCACCTGCCACCGGCGCTGCAGCGCGACCTCCCCCCAGTCACTTCTTCATCCAACACCAACACATCACACACTCTCTAATTTAACAACCCACTCAATCTCTCTTTCTCTTCTCTTCTCTCCCCCCACTGATTTCTTCCCTTTCCCCCGATCTGTTTTTCTACGTGTGTGTGTATGTGCGGCTGCTGTGTGTTTTTTTGTGTGTATATGTGTGCTGGGTTTCCTCTTTTAACCTAATGGGCTTGGCCCAACACTATTTAAAAGCAATACATTTAATTACTACACAGCTTAAATAATATTTTAAACTAATAACTCTAATTTGTAAAAATAAAATTTCTAGCATAATTAAATACTAGAATATTTTTAAATATTTTCGGAGAAAGAATTAGAATTAAACCTAAATTTTCTAAATTGATATGCATTTTACAAATATTAATAATTTATAAAAACAATTCATAAAAATAATAATTGTGATTCATAATTCACAATTTACAGATATTTAAAAAAATACTACAAACATTATTGTTTTAGTAAAACCTCAAATTATCGATTTTATATACTAATCGAGCAATTTCTATAAATCCTCAAATAATTAAAATAATCATTTATCAAGGATTTTAAAATCTCCAAATTATTCAGTCATTTAAAATAAAAAAATCTTTACTGAATAATTCCACACTTTGAAAATTAAGCCCTTGCCCAAATTAACTATTGACTCGAGATATTTACTAGGTCAATAAAATTTTGAAATGGTACCCGCTTCCACTTAACCGAAAATAATTAAATAATTAAATTATAAAAAAACAATTTTCCTCATTTTAGGAAAAACATTATTATTATTGAAATAATAATAAATTCATTTCTTGAAAAATCCGGGTTATTACAGTCTACCCTCCTTAAAAGGATTCCGTCCATGGAATCAGCTAAGGCCACTACTGGGATTCCTTAACTCTTTCATCATCAACATTTATTCTGCCAAACCGGAGAGTGTCCATTCATAAACAACTTCTCCGAAACCTCAATCCAACCATAGGATCTCTATTTGACACAGTTATCACTTGAGTCTTACCACGTTATTCCTTTCACACATATGTCTTGACCAACTTTCGATTATCATACTATCTTTGAGAGAGAGAGTTCACTGATTCCATTCACATAACCTTCTTGAGAGAGAGATTGCACTCATCCCATTAATCATAACATCCATGAGAGAGAGTGAACTAATTCTATCGATATGCCACTGATATTCTATTCGTTTTAGGATTTGCTCCTACTCTTGGCGATTCCGCTCGAATCTAGTTTCTATCAACGAATTTTGACTTGGCCGACCTGGTTGGCATCCCTTTGAAATTCATTAGAGATAACAAGAATCATGGAGCTTTGAAAAGCTAGTTGTTATATCAAGAAAAATGTCACCCACTGGTGATCATAGGATTATGAGTTTCGAAATAAACCTTATTTGAGATAAGAGGATTTACTGAGAGATCAATATGATCATAAGAACTCACATTGCGTGTCTCAGTTAAGACATTACTAAAGGTAGTTAGCCTTCTTGTATTTCACAACTCACAAGTGACGGCGTCCCGTCAGACTTCTATCACACAGACAGATAGTCCTTGTGGCCCCTATATGTATAGGGTTGTTCGTCTCAGTGGAAGTTGAGAAGTATGAAAGCAATTCAAAGTCAAGTTAATAATTATTGTATTTTGACAATTAATTCTCAAAGGGACACCTTGGAGTTGAATTGAACGGATTCCAAAGGTGTGATTTCCAAAGAAAAGAATAACTAGAAAGATACTGGTATTCAACAAGCAAGTGGTGCTATACCACCATAGAATCATCCACTATTGAAGGAAAGTGGAGGTTTGAAATAATATCATTCGATAGGGCTTCAGAAATCTGAAGGTAGGGATAATGACAGATTCTGGTACAATCGAAATTAAATATGGTTTAACACAAGTATTAAAGAATAACTTCGAAGAGGGAATATATTCTTTATTAAAATTCTCTCTTGGAGAGATGTCAAGATAGGTTATAGATTAGGGAGGTAATCAAAGTAATTTACGCACGGGGAGGTGTCAAGTAATTCACATTGGGGAGATAATAAACATAAGTTGCAAATGGGGAGATGTCAAGTAATTCAGATTGGGGAGGTAATCAAAATGATTCCCAAATGGGGAGGGTACTGCCAAGGTCTCTACGGATGCCATTTTATATCGGCTCCTCTGACGGATAATCGTTCGATTCTAATGCTCTTCTTTTCCACGCACACCCTAAGGTGCTCGATAATCGACGTCATCGTCGACTCGTAATAGTCGCCAAGGATTCAACCATAGACATTTACAATTGTAAGGAGTTTTACTCGACTCGGCGCAAGCATCTCACACAAGCGTTCTATTCTTTGAGAAGACTTCGATACCGGTGTCGCCCCTAGCAACGATGAATTCCAAATGTCGAATGGACGATATTCCGGAACATTGCTAGAAAATAAATACTTAGATCCAGTCACCATTATAACCATCTTTATACCACATGTTTCTGTCCTCATGACAATTCCATGTGCTACTTAAGCTTATCCCTTTTCGGCATAACAGCCTTCGCACTAGTCTTTGTCGACTTTCTCAGTCCGTCTTGGTTCGTAAAACATACCTCATCTTTATTGACCAATCTCATCTTCACCCTTTTACTTCTATAATCATTTGAAACAATCGGTGTCTATCCACCAATCCATTCATAATATTACCTCAAACTCTTATTAAGCTCGAGAGGGTTTAAATACTTGCAACTTTGACTAATAATCTTTCATAGTGATCTTGTTGTATTTCCTTTTCGGAATTTAACAATATGAGTACTTTCTCAACACATCCTCGCCACAATACTAGATGCCAACTTTCTATCCTTCCTCATCATATTGAAATTTCTTATAGTTCGGAGAATACATAATTGTTTCCATGAATCCCCTAAAATCCTTTTAATTCGTGTCTCGGGCGATCTATGCCCTCTGTCGACCAATACTTGTCTCTGAGGATCCTTTAGCAGACATCTCTCACCACAATAAGTGAAGTCTGTATCATCATATTCCTCGACATAGCCTTCCAATCTTAACTTAATCATTGGTACTATATCCAATAGTCCAACAAAAACTCTACATGAGTTCTGACGTTCTCACATAACTATACACACTCCTACTCACTCTCGTTTCTAGTTTACTATAACCTAATCTCTGATACCATTTCTGTAACACCCCCAAATCCGGGGTCAAGGATTTGGTCGTCACGCGGAAATCCTCAATGTCAATTTACCTGTCTAGTAACCTTAACCACATGTAGTCACTCAATAACTGAATTACAACCTTTGAGACCCCAACCACCAAGCATCTTTTAGGTTATAGGGCTAGAAACAAGAATTCAAATACTTACATTTCTCAGTACATCATTCAATTACATCGCACTATGACTTACAAATCTTATATTACTAGTATAGCTTCGTTGGGAAGTATAACAGCAACTAGAGCTACTCAGTACCAAGTAATTTAAATATTACACATCCATATACTTACATATAACTTATTCTAGCTATAGATTTTCTGGATCATATCATCTTCATAAGGGCGTACTGCCTGCTTCTTCTAAGCCATGCAGATAAGCCTCAACCGTCTACCTTCCTCTGAAAGGTTAATATTTGAAAACAAACAAGTATGAGCGAAAGAATTGCCCAGCAAGTTAATAATAGAACTTTAGAATATATATATCAATACACACAAGGGTATTAAATATCTAACGATATTTAATATCATTTTCGAAACATTTATAACTAAGGAACTTCAATAAGGGAAGTATAACATTTGAAATAACATCAAATGAACAATCTGAGATCATAATAACCATAGTAAGATTCATACCTTAGCAAAATGGTATGAGTTGTAGTCTCAATAACCTTTAAGAAAACTCTTCAAAATATGCAGTTCAATATACTGCTACTACAAGTGTTTTCATCGAACAGAAACCAAACCATAAAAAGATACCATTTTTAGTATTTCACAAGTATGAAAGTATATACATATAAGTATATCATTTTTATCACAACACCCTATAGTTCAATATTCTGTATGGGATATAACTTGTTTAACCACTTGATAAGCTTAAGACTCAGAGATAACTAATAGTAAGAGGGTCAAGGTTTTTGAGACGAACCATTTATAAGGTACCAAATCAATGCTTCTTAAGCTTGAAAATATTTATATGTATGTATATCATTTTCGTCAAAACACTTGACAGATCAAGATACTGCGCCTTAGCAATATAATAACAGTTCAAAAATATCTTTGAAACCATATGCCATGCATTTACGAAGATAGTACAGGATAATGTAAACGATGAAGTTACAAGGTAACTCAAAATATATATATTCTGTGGAAATATCTGCTATATCAAAGATAAGCAAGATAGCATCATTTTCATAAAAGAGGAACTTGCAAGAAAGATATTGCAATTCTAGTTTCAAACACTTTTCAACTCTGCCAACAATGATAGTGTTGCAGAAGATTCCAATCTTGGATGATGAACTAATACTGGAGTATTGACGCGCCAGGAGACATAACATTTACACAATGATCAGTCGCATGTTATGCTCCCCACCTCTTGTTCTCTACATGTTGAAGGAAGCACCGACGGATTTACTTGTCTACCGCCCTCTGGAACCTCCTCGGCCAACGGTTGGGCCATTTGCTGGACCGACGCCACTGGGTCACTTACGCATCTCCTAGTTCATTTAACATCCATAACTTTGAAACGTAAAGTTCGTCCCCCTTTCCCCAAGTATAATACTTGTTGATAAGACTCCACAAAGTAGTCGTATCTAGTTGGAAAGGAAAATTCACCAATATTTCCCAAGCCACTGCTTTTTAATGGATACCAACTTGTTCCAACATTCTTACCCCTCGAATAATGAGTGGGTACACAAGATTCAATGAATAATAGCAACCAAGTTGCAAGTGAAAAGAATAGTTTCGAAAATTTATGACGGGGAAGTCAACAAGATCGATAACCTTTCTTAAGTAAGGTTCCCTTATAATTTGAAAGATAGCTATGAATGAAGAATGGAATTTTGAGAACCTTTCTTGATACAAGTATTAATAATAAGCTTCCGAAATAATTTACAAAATATTCGAAGGTCAAAGATAATATTTGAATGCAGTAAATCATTATTGAAACGAGTTAGAAAAATTAAATAAATATTCCAAAAAATATTTATTAAGTCAAAAATATTGAAGGAATAATCTTAATGTAAAATATTGCTCACTGGATATTCAAAAAGATATTGATTAAATAAATAATGATCGAATGAATATTCGAAATAATATTCATTATTTAACTTAAATAAATCCCAAAGGAATATTCAAAATAATATTCGATGAATAAATCGACCCTGAATGAATATTAAAGATGATATTCATTAAATAAAGTTCAAATGAATAGTTAAAATAATATTCATTTACTAAATAATCTCGAATGAATATTCAAAATAATATTCATCAAGTAATAATCTCAAATGAGTATTTAAAATAATATTCATTAAATAAATAATGGAAAATATCTACTTAAATATTTTCCTCTGAAAATAATCACGATATATAAAAAATATACTGACTCCCGGTCTATATGTAAAGAATGAAGATCATATGCTCTTCACTAAGGGTCTTAGTAAACATCCGGCATATAACTAATGTATCTCATATCTAGCTTATAAGCCAATATCAACTCGTAGTCAAGTATCACAATATACTTTCGAAAACAGTTATGCCTCCAAATAGCATATTTAACAGAAATAATATTCATATGGTATTTCTCGAATGAGATAATACTCAAATAACATTCCTCGAATGGTTTCCAAGTAATTAATACTTCGCGGGAATATAATTAATGTTTATAAATAACATTCCTCAAAATAATTAATAATCTGCCGTTGGAATCCCTCCGGATTTTCACGACTATCTATATATCTCAAAATATCGACTCCCGGTTTAGAGTCTAAACAATGAATATGCTCTTTTATCTAGAGCTACAAGGCATACAGGTTCATAAAATACTTACTCAAAAGATCGCATATATTCCAAAGGTCAAATCTATTTTAATCGGAAAAATAAGATTATCGCAAAAATGTACAACTATATACCTGGCAAATGCAGTATTATACAATAATATTTCAAAAGTATAGGTTTTGAAAACTTGCTTAGGCAGAATCAAAAGATAATATTTTAACACCTATGAAAGTCCTTAAATAACCTCCAATTAACATTCTATATCCTTTAAAACACTTAGAATATTTAATAAATAGATACATAATATTTGCTGAATAAAATATTCAATAGCCCTTTATAAAAGAATATTCAAAGAGTAATCATTTCATAAAATGAATATTCAGATAATTTTTACTACTAATATCGAAATATGTAATAACTTCAAAACACCCAATTGTAACTCTTGGAATATTTCTAATCAAAACCAAGACATTATCTCTCCGGCAGTTCCCGGACTTTAAGTACTTTATCAAAATAATTATCGCTGACTCTCGTTCTATAAGAAATAAATACCACGTATGAAACTCTTTTTTTTAATGAATATGATAAATAATATTCATTGAATTAAATAACTCCTCCAAATAGCATACAACAATATCCTTCTAGATATTTTTAATAGAAAATATCCCAAGTATAATATTTGCAATATTATACAAACAAGATACAGGTTTAGGGGGAAACGAAATCACAAAAATATCGGCGTCCATCGACAATATTATAAGTCACCGGGTTTTGACAATTGGCCTAAGCAGAATTTAATAATATTAGCAAAACCCAAAAATATATTGGTTCTGATGAGGAAGCACAGGGTGGGAAATCTTGCAATTATGGATTTAAATCTGGTCCACACATTTCATATATTTCAAAATATAGATACTCTGAACGATAGAATATGCATAAATAAACTTGCCTCTGGTCCTTAGCAGAAAACAGAAATCGCAAATAATTCATTCGCACCTCGTCCAAGCATTTCCATGGAGGTAGTTTACCTTTCTTTATACGACGCCTCGATCTTTCCTTTTTGATGTACGTCGCTCCACTTGATTATACCCTAATGGGACTGAAATAGTTACGAGTAAGTGTAAGTCCAACCTCGTATCTCGAGTAGACATAACTCAGAATTACCACTAAGTCACATAAAGTCAAACTATATGTGTCATCCCTATAGTTGACTATTCTAATACACTTAATACACATAACACATTTAGTAAAGAAAATGAAATGGAAAAGTCCCCTTTTTAAAACGTAGACATTTCCTAGTATCACACATATCATAACCCTACAACCACTTAGTCACCTTCACTTAACATATACAATTCTAATAACATTGACATTCTATGACAAAAACTTGATTAATAGCTAATCTTCAAAACACAATTAATCCACAACTTAGCAAATAAATTCTCGAGACAACAATTACCCTCGAAACAATAATTTATCCTCGAATTAACACCTAAATAAAACAATTAATCTTTAAGACACAATTTAATCCTCGAAACAAATCCCTTGACACGTATATACATAAACAGTTACCCTCGAGCATGCCTTTAGACAATTGAAATCAAATAAGTTAAATAAATTTAAATGCAGGGGATTTTTAGAAAATTTTGGCATGAGGTATTCGTTTATCGGACTATTCCCCTGTTTTTCAATTCACAATTCCACTGTGCAATTACCAAGGAAAATCAAGTTGCCTCAGTTTGCATCAACATAAAAGTAAACAAGTAAGAAAAGTACCCGCCCAGACATGCGGCACCTAGCACATAAGAAATTCTGCCTCGACATGCAGTAAACACATAATAACATATATTAGCATTAACTACTAATTACGCTACATCAATAATCGTATCACTCACGCATTTTAATGATACACGTGACAATCAATTATTGATATTCGTAAGCCCTAGGGAACAATCCCTAGCATTAACTATTACTTACGCTATATCAATGATCATATCACTTGAGCATATTAATTATACTGGTGACAATCAATCATTGATATTCGTAAGCCCGAGGATCTAGCCGAAGAGAATTACACAAGTCCTTAAATACTGACATTTAGAACTTATGATCACTTTACGACTCCTCGCAGTTAAACTAAATAACATATAACATTCATAATTAATAAAGCCATCAAATACCACGACTCCCTTTATACCATTTAGCACATAAGCATTTACCATTTAGTCAACTCGTATAAATTCCACAAATAATACCAACATCACCAATCCACCAATAATCATTAAACCTGAATATTAACGACACCACAAAATGATTCCAACAATTACAACTAGCACTTAACAATTAACAATTAACAATTAGCAATTTACAATGACTAAACCCGAACATTTAATCGGCTCACAATTAATCCCAACAATTATAATTAGCAACTATACTCTCCGAATCAAATACGAAAATTAAACAATAAACCCACAATTTACCACATTAATCTAATTTCAAAATTTAGCACATTTAACTTGCAATTTAAAACTAATTAAATTACAACAATAATCTCACAATATAGCAACTAATCTCTAAATTAATTACAATAATTAAATACTCAAAATTAAATTCGAAAGGTATACCATTTTTGGTTCGACCCACCGGAAAATCAATCCACCCAACCATCTCTCTTCTCTCTCTCTCTCTCTCTCTCTCTCTCTCTCTCCTCGACCACTTCCCAAACCACCACCAGCTTCGCCGGAGTTTCCTCCCGCCACCACTGCTACCCACGCCGACGTTCATGGCTGCCGCCACCACGCGGCCACCTGCCACCGCCGCTGCTGCGCGACCTCCCCTAGTCACTTCTTCATCCAACACCAACACATCATACACTCTCTAATTTAACAACCCTCCCAATCTCTCTTTCTCTTCTCTTCTCTCCCCCCACTGATTTCTTCCCTTTCCCCCGATCTGTTTTTCTGCGTGTGTGTGTGTATGTGCGGCTGCTGTGTGTGTTTTTGTGTGTATATGTGTGCTCGGTTTCCTCTTTTAACCTAATGGGATTGGCCCAACACTATTTAAAAGCAATACATTTAATTACTACACACCTTAAATAATATTTTAAACTAATAACTCTAATTTGTAAAAATAAAATTTCTAGCATAATTAAATACTAGAATATTTTTAAAGATTTTCGGAGAAAGAATTAGAATTAAACCTAAATTTTCTAAATTGATATGCATTTTACAAATATTAATAATTTATAAAAACAATTCATAAAAATAATAATTGTGATTCATAATTCACAATTTACAGAGCTTTATAAAAATACTACAAACATTATTGTTTTAGTAAAACCTCGAATTCTCGATTTTATATATTAATCGAGCAATTTCTACAAATCCTCAAATAATTAAAATAATCATTTATCAAGGATTTTAAAATCTCCAAATTATTTAGTCATTTAAAATAAAAAAATCTTTACTGAATAATTCCACACTTTGAAAATTAAGCCCTTGCCCAAATAAACTATTGACTCAAGATATCTACTATGTCAATAAAATTTTAAAACGGGACCCGGTTCCACTTAACCGAAAATAATTAAATAATTAACTAATAAAAAAATACTCCTCATTTTAAGAAAAACATTATTATTATTGAAATAATAATAAAATCATTTCATGAAAAATCCGGGTTATTACAGGTTCCATGTTCCAGGGCTACCATGGCCACCTTATTTTCCAAATTAGTGATATTCAATGTTTCTTTAGTGAACCGTTTGAGGTAATCTCTCAAATTCTCATTCTTCCCTTGCACCACATACATAAGGGATGCAGAACTTTTCTCATGAACTCTTCCACTGATGAATTGGCTAACAAAAGCGACACTCAATTCCTTGAAAAAACTGATCAAATTTGGGGGTAGACGACTATACCAACATTGTGCCATACCCGACAGGGTTTGAGGGAACGCCCTACACTTCAGGGCATCACTTGCCGGTTGCAACAGCAGCGCGTTTGAAAACGTCCTTACATGATTAGCGGGATCTCCCGTTCCATCGTAAGCCTTTATAGTGGGCATTTTGAACTTCCGTGATATACGTGCATTCATCACCTCCTCCGTGAACGGAGGTATTGGATCATCAAGATCCCCGAGGGGCATTAGATCTTTGGGGTTGTCTCTAGGGGTTTCGACCCTTGTGTCTCAAGGGATCTCAGCCCTTCTTTCTCTCCTCGGGGTTTCTTCCAAATAAACAATTGGGATTTCTCCTCCTGTCGTTGGTGGGGGTCGACCCTGATTCTGTCTTTTTTGCTCTCGTTCTATGTCCTCTTTCAGTTTCTGGATCTTGGTCTCATGAGCCAGCAGCTGTTGGGGGGGTCCATCATGGATCCTTCGACGATGTTGTCCAATTGGTTCCTTACTTGGACGACGCCTCTGTAAGAACCCTAATTTTTGGTAATATTTTATTTTATTTAATATCTTGTGGCAATGTCAATATGGAACCTTTCTGGTCATCCCTGTGACTAATAGAATTGATTGTCTGAGAAACTGTGTTGCTGTATTCATTATGTAAGATAAGAAGGGAGATTGTGAAGGCAGGAGTCTTATTGTTAGTGAGATTTATAAAACTTGGGATTTGAGATTGATTAGAGTGTTACAAGATTTATTAAGGATCATGACAAGGAATTATGGACATTAGAGGAATTTACACAATTAGTACTTAAGGAATTATAGGGGAAATCTCTACGCGACAAAATATTATTACGAGAGATTAATTAAGATACGATACGAATTAAAGATTAGATAATAAGCATTGGTGGGAGAATAATAATACAAGGAGTAGTATTGCATACAAGCTCATGCAACTAAGTAGTTAGGAAAGCAAACTAGATGAACCAAATAGCAAGGGGAATAGTAACTAGTTGGCTTGCTTTTCAAAAAGAGGAGACAAGAAGTACCACTAGCCATGCTTATAGCCATGCCTATGTTGTACCATGCATATACTCACAATAATACATATCAACCTCATCTAATACCACTCATTCACCCAACACCAAAATCAAACACAAAAACACTCTCCCCCCCCCCTTGATATTGCTCTCGGCCTAAGCTAAAAAAAGGGAGAAGAAAAATTCTTCTTCCCCATTTCCCATCACTCATAATTCACACCATAAATCCTAGGTCATCTACATCATCTAATCAAGGTATGCTAGCAATTTCACTTCATTTCATCCATCCAATTCCAAGGTATAAATTGTTAAAGTTTGGGTGAATAGTAACCAAGTTTGTTCTTCCTTTAGATCTTGCATTATAAGTGTTGTAGGAGACCATCTAAGGTGTTGTTGAGTTGTGAGAAGCTTACCCAAGGCCACTAGGAGCTCAAGAAGGTATAAAAATCACAAACCCTCTTGGTTATGTAATATTTATAATGATTGGTAGTAGATCCATGTGTTTAAGAGCTAATCTTGGTTGTATATGTGATGGTTGACTTGGATCTTGAGTTTTTATGTTGAGATTATGACTTTTATGACTATGGATAGTATATATATCACCATGAGTGTTATGAACCATGATTTGAGTGTATTAAGTGTTGGTTGTATGGTGGAATTGTGAAAAATAATTGATGTAAGTGGTATGTTCATGCTGAGTTTTTCCAGGAGCAATGACCTGTATTGTGACACGATTTGGAACACCCAAATGATGTCCCCTGATGTCCTACCTTATATTGTTGGAAATATAATTGAATGTAGTTTCTGGATATGTAAGTTTCATAGCTAGGTGATGTGTGGATTTTTAGTTATGGCCGGAGAAGTGATTTTTGTTTCTGGACTATGGACTGCATAAAGTGACCCCCTTGTGAACCTTGTTTAAACACCTTAAAAATTATTTGGGATCATGGAAAAATTAGAGAAGCTAGGAAATACAGTGGTGAAGGCTACCCAAAAAGAATTGGATTAAAATATGAATTTTTGGATTTTATAAAAATGCTAGAGTAAAATTCGCGCAATGGAAAAAAGGTCGTTAGTGGAACATTATTCTAGGGTTAATGGTTATGGTTCGAACGTGGTAACTAAATTAAGTCGATTAAGTGACAAGCGTAAACGAGTGATGTCATGGACCTATAGTGGGGCTAGGGAGTCATAAGACGAAGTCGCTAAGTTAATTTCGTATCCCCTTAAAACCCCGTAATTAGAAAGAAATTGTTAAGGTACTAACGAACGATTATTGTTTATGAATAGATCGTTCGAATTCGCACGCTCGATCACCCCAACCCAACCAAGGCAAGTTTTCCAACCCTAAGTATTTAATTTCAAAAGATTATATTCTTGATTTTACCCATGCAAGTTTACTTTTCAAAACTTATATATAGGATTTTTCACTGTTGTGTTTGTAGTTCCGAACGTATTATATGAGTATGCTTTATGAGATTATGTTGAAGTTTGAGATATATGCATATGTGTTTGTACACCCTTGAACTTAGAATGAAAATGTTTCTTCGGACAACGACTCTAGCAATAGAGGTCGTAGCGGTCCAAATATACTATTGACCGGGGAGCGGTATATTATTGTATCATGATTAAAATTACAAAAAAAAACCCGAAAGGTCATTCGGGAAGTATCGTATACTTACGTATTTATTATTTTTACGTTGTTAAAAATACTCAAAAATATCTATCTTGGATTGAAAGCTTATTTTAATTAAATAATTATTTTACTAATTGTTATATATTAAATCTAAAAATATTATCTATTAATTATCGTTCATTATTTTAAAGACAAAACTAATCCAAGATACCTTCAGCGTTTTCAAACTTGAACTCTTTCGGACCCAAAACATTTTTCGAAAACCCCCGGTCAGCATTTGCTTCTTGTACGTTTTTCAAGAATTATCGAACGACTGAGGTCGAACTTCAACTACTCAAGTTTTCTATCAAAATGATTTTGAAAAGAAAAGAAAAAGGGGACTCTGGCAGGTGTGGGAATCGTTGACGAACGATTCCCGGGATGTGTAAGCGGCCGTGAGCCAGGCGGTCCATCAATTATTATTCCGGCCCAGGTGTTGCCGAAGGATGATTATGGATGTAGTTTTCATCGAGGGTGATTACGGATGTAGTTTTCACCCGAGGATAGTTACGGATGTAGTTTCTATCCTTCTACCGGTAGAGAAGACCCGCGGATTATTGGACTTGGATGTGGCGACTGATCATCGTCAATCCTTGTCAGGTTTTCATGTTTTCTTCCAGTCCCATCCTCCACTTTGGAAAAATACTCAAACACTGCTTCTTGGGCCTAAGTGCCAAGTTGCCGATAGTGTGGTTTTTGATGAGAAAATATTGATATTGTGCAGTACCTAGAACTGCAAGATTTTCTATAAAGATTGGCACGTGTTAGTGCACTCTTGCAATTATTTCAAAGAATGAAATGTTTTTGAATGAGAAACCTCCTAAGCTAATGGAAGGAAAGAGGTTTTGCAATAACGTATTCCCTGTACAGTATGATAACCGTAGAGTGTTTGCCGAAAATGATATGCTTATATATATATATTTTCAAACTTGAGATATATTGAAATGAGAACCTTGTAAAGGATTCATATGTTATTCTTAAAGCTCCTTAGTGAGTATAAATGTTTTATACAAACTCGGACATATATATTGTCGAGTTATGTTTTGTAATCTGAGATATACACCCATACAGTTGGGAACGTTTTCAAAATAAACCACTTTATTATTTTCCAAAATGGTGAACTTGCTGAGCATTATGTAGCTCATTCTTGCTTTATAAAAACTTTTCATAAAGGGAAGAATTTGGCCGATTAACTCCGCACCAGCAGAAGAGGAGTAGAAGCATTACCCGGAGATGATTTAGTCCCTGATAAATACTACAGAGTAGTCTGATAGGTTTTCAACTGTAATAGTAAGACTTGTGTTCAAGTGTAGCTGTATAAGTGGAATTGCGTAAGACTCTGGATTGTACAGATGAATTGTAATATTTAGTGTTACTTTTGGTTATCGTTTCTGAGGCTCTAACTTGTATGTGCGTAAGATTGAGGTCTGGATGGATGTATTGTTGAGTTGTAAAGTTAATACAGGTATAATATGGTTGAATGGTGACGTGACGACCTGAATCTCTGACCTCGGATTTGGGGGCGTCACAGAAATGGTATCAGAGAGATAAGTTACAGTACTCAGAAACGAGAGTGTTGAGAGCTAAGTCTAAGTAGGGGAATGACATAAGAGATCGTAGTAAACTTATGATTGGACTACTGGAAGAGGTACCGGTGAGTAGAATGGACTGGAGTGTTACTGAAGGTATTATACTAGGGTCGATAGAATCCCTAGAGACCTGCAGAATGATGAATGGAGATTTGAGAGTCGTACATGACCTATCATAGGTAATGACATAGGAAGCAGAGCGAAATCTCGAGAGCAGCTGAGGTAGAGGCGATATTGCAAATATGATCAGATGACTAGGCTGGCATAAATTTTGTGGCCCATATTCCTCCACAGTTTAGGAGGCGGCATTTTAAGAATCAAGAAGTTTGGACTTCCCTACATAATTAGGAGTACTTAGTACTTGGATTAATGAAAGTCTTTTACTTTGGTTATAAGATCCGATTTTCGATAAGTAACGGGTTACCTTGAAGGATGGTCACTATGTCGTTGTGGATTCCATTACCCTTGATGGCGAATTTTACATGTGTTATACGAGAATGTTATCATAAGACGAGCGTGCTAGATAATTCCACGCATGATTCAGACGCTAGAGCTTAGTAGTTCAACTTAGAGGACAAACAAGCAGAATTAACAAAGCGACTCTAGTGAAGTTGAATATGGTTGCAACGAGCGATACAGTGATCTCAGAGTCTACCAAAGGAAGAGACCAGTGAGTCCATACTGGAATTATTTGATAGAAATTTTAGCAGAGACTACGCATATATACTTGTAAACCTATATATTGCTGGTAACGTATGTTCACGTGCACACACACCGCCACTGAACCTATGGACTGCATTGAGATCCCTGAGAGATCTCTTTGATCTGTTCCCAGGGGGAACTGGCCACTTGTGATTCATGTCGGAAGGCGTGAAGTAGGACCCTATAGACTTAGCAGGTGTCCCCGGAATGATGTGAAGCTTGGCCTTCAAGATAAAGCACGAGAATGACAGATATATTGTGAAACCCTAACTCGATAAATGACTTTAAGATGATGATTGAGAGACGTACTAGTTGGTGTCTTGAATTACGAAGACGAAGAGATGGAGTTACCCTTATAGTGGTGATAGTGAGATGCACGAATGGTTATTAACTTATTTTGGTAACTACCGGCTGGAGCACTACTTCATTTTAAACTGTTCACTAACCATGTTACCTCGATTAGTTTATATCAGGTAATCCTTCTAGCTTTCTACTTCAAACTTGTGGAATAACCACCAGTGATATACTTTCTCTAAACCGGGACTCATCCAAAGTATCTTATTTGACCCCCGAGTATTCTATTTGAAGTTTATAATTATTTCGTTCTGCTCAGGACTATTTACACTTCCTTTCAATTATCCAAGGAATGTTCAACAATCGTTTCCTTAATTAATCAATGAATATTCCTAAACGAATATTGATATTTGACTACTTCTTTCATACTTGCATTCTTCAGTCGAGCCCATAAATATTTATCCACTTGTTGAGAACAGGGATGATCTAACATCCAGATATTCCTCATGAGTCCTTTCTCCTATTCAAAATGAGATTGTGCGTCTTACGTTGAAATTATAGTAAGGATATCATTCTGATATTGGTATTCCGAATTTAATTCTATTGTAGGATCTGATAAAGCATGTGTACGGAGACACCCTTGGGTGGACCGTTTCACTGATAAGTAATATTTGATGAGAGGTTATCGATTGTTCCGATACCTAGAACATTCTCTTCAGATTTTATAGTTTTCTTTTTTCAAACTTAATAACTTCTTATTCCCATTCGTTGTCCGAGTAGCCTAAAGTTTCTTCAGTGGCTACGATGTTGAAATTCCGTTCTAGCCAATTAAAACTGGCTAGTCGATATGTCAATATGAATGACTAGTTGATTGTTCTAACTAGTCAAAATTGCAATGTTGTGAAGAACACCTAGCTAATTGTCCTAGCTAGTGGTGATGTCTCAAACGGGTGAATTAGCAAATTTTGTCTCGCTAGTTTCTAGTGTTTCTTGAAAAGGACTAGTTATTGTTCCACTGGTCCAACTCCCAATTTAATTCATTCCGCAATGCATTTTGCGTGTGGTAAAGTATGATGATGAAAGTTTTGACGAATAACTTGATTGAGACCTAGTGAGGTCGCCCACTCGACTTGAACTCTTACCCATCTTCGTATCAGACTTTATATCACTTGAATATTTTATTCTTTCATTCATACAACGAGAATTCATTTGAAACCATTGATTACTTGAATGACAAACTACTTCAATCTTTAATTGTCATGGAGTAGAATTTCTTTCTATTGGCTGACCTTCATCAATGCGACTTTAGATTCCCTCTTATTTTTCAAGAGGAAAAGTATTAACCAGATGTAAGAATTGTATAAAGACCGTCTTTATGACTTTTGTATCCAACAATCATTGCCCTTGTGCAACATTCTCTATGATATCACATTACAAGATTATCAGGACATGAAGGAATAAACCTTGTTGTATTCTTTTGTCCATTCTTACATCTCCGAAAAATCGAGACTCCTAGTATTTGGAACCATCAACATTCTTGGAACATCCAATGTGGAATTCTTATTGAAATTATCTATTGGACCTTGTTATTTTGAAACCATTCCTTTCAAAAGCGATTACTCTAAGGTGAACGGGAGGTACAATTGTGAACCGTTGCACCAATTTGAGATCAGAAACCAAATGTTGTAATTGTGCAGCCAGAGCGTTATGCCGAGTGATTATTTAAAGTAGGATAACATGTCGGGGCATACCACAAGACCTTTAATATTAGTATGAGGAAAGTTATAGGAAATGATGAGGTGGTTGGGAGTACGTTCCTACCAACCGTTGTCAGGATGTTATAGTAATGAATTCTGGAGTTACCAAGCCTTTTCCTGATCCAAGAAATTCAAATCGATTGTGATGTAAGACATATCCTTAGAGGAAACTAACATGGAAGTGAGATGGACAAGAAAGGAAGAAATATTGTGGCAAGAATGTGAAGCTTTACTTAGCTTAAAGGGATTGATGCACATAGAGAGACATAAAGTTTAAAAGGCCCTTAATAGCAAATGGATGCATGGATATATCCCAATGATCCTTCGAGATTACCACCTAATCAAGTTTATTGGGAATCGCAGCAGCATACAGGCCTCAGGCTGATTGGCACCAGTTGTGAAAAAGGACGAGCGCATGACATCTTACCTATACCATCGAGAACTGAAACCCTTATCGGAAATGGAGGAATTGTTGACTAGTTAAAGTGCGCAGTTTTTTTCAAAGATAAGGTTAAAGAGAAGGTTTCACCAACTCCAGATCGACCTCTGTACTGCACCAAAGTCGGCATTTCACATTAATGTAAACATTATAAATTCTGGTAGTATCATGTGGATTGACTAATGAGTTAGAAGCCTTTATGGATTAATGAACAAAGTTTTGGAATGAAATGAGATATTAGCAACAACCTCGTTGTTAGCTATACTTGATGATAAAAAAAAAGAAAAAAAAAGAGGACTTTAAGAGTCACGATGATGCGTCTTTCAAGAGTTTAAGAGGTGTGCTGATGCAGTAGAAAGGGGATGATAGCCTATACTTCTAAACAACATAAAGGTTACGGGATAGGATATACTAACCGTGAGTCGGGGATTAGTCATGATAGCGTTCACGCATAAAACTGAGACGTTAACTTTATGAGAAAAGTGTGAAAGTTTTCCACAAGTGCCATAAGTATATCTTCATATTAGAACTAAACATAAGAAATAGAAGGTGACGAAAGGGAGCAGGGAGTATAATGGAGAAATTTGTTATTTCCCAGGAAAGGCCAGTGTGGTGACCGATACCCATAGAAGGGATTATTCGAAATTGGAATTCGGTCAGTATTGACCAAGAAAATAGAGTATATACAATAAAGATTAATGTTAGAGGAAAATGAGTAAATTATGGGGAAGGACAAAGATGTATAGAGAATTAAGAGAATGTTTGGCAAACGAAGGTGGAAAATGGTATTGGCAAACTATTAAGTACAAACGCGACATGTCAAAGGCAGAATGATAGGGATCTAGTGGATCAATTCCGCCCTTAGAAAATCTTGAACGTGGGCAAAATTATAATGAATTTCATGAGTAGGTCGCCGAAGACCGAGGCAAGAGATGGCCCTAGTTAATTTATAATTGTTGGACCAAGTGATTTACCTACGAGAGATTTTCCATTTAGAAGATTATCGATTTATATAAGGAAGAGATGGTGGTGCAATATAAAACCTCTGCAGCAATTACGTCAGATAAAGACTTAAGGTTAAACTTCGAATATTGAAGGTGCTTTCAAGTATATTTAACAAAGAGATTGAGCGTATGCACTAATTTGATCTGTGGCTGACGGACAGGGAAGAAGAATTATCCAGACGATCGAATTTATATTTAGTGTCGTGCCTTAGATTTCACGGGGCAGTCGAGAATAAAAACTTATCCATGAAATGAATGTTGTTATCACGATCGTCACCATGCGAACGTAAGGACGTCTCTTATAAAGCGTACTGCGAAAGAAGAAGTTTCATTTTTCTTGCGTTACAAAGAAGTCAATGAACGAGGGATATAATAGCTGAACTGGTTCGACGTATACCGAAGACTATATAGTATCCATAGCAAGTGGTAACGACTGACGGGAGGCAACACGTGCGTGCTAATCAAGCCAAGGAAAATGAGGAATACCGTGCGTATTGACGTCGTCTCAGATTATAGAACACGACCACAAAGTATTCACGGCCCAACGATACAAGGACTCAACACGGATACTATGAACAAGGTAGAAGAGGAACGTATAAGTAGTGGGTTAGAAATTTTCATTCACAGAACAACCGATAAGGAATACAGGTCAAGGAGAGCATGCGTTGAGAAGCAACATTAAAGCATTGGTGAGACTGCAATAGCCCTAATTTTCGTGAATATTCGAACCTGGATGAAAATTAATTTTATGGGTGGATGAGAATTTTTTTTTTTTTTTTGCAATCATGATATGTACGAATTATTAAATGAAGATTTCGAATTGATATTACGCCTTTACGGTGCAGACGAGTGTATGTAAAAGTCATTAGTTTTTACGAAACCCGTTATTTCGAATGGTCAAATTTTATGAGATATCAAAGGAGTATAAGGTGGGAGACTTCGTGATGTTAAAAGTATCACCGTGAAAGGGATTAATGAGATTTGGTAAGAAAGGGAAACTAAGCCCGAGATTTATTGGACCTTTTGAGGTCTTGAAACGAGTTGGAAAGTTAGCCTATGAATTGGCTTTACCTCCGAGCTTACAGCAAGTACATAATGTGTTTCATGTGTCCATGCTACGACCCTACCATACCGACTTCCGACATGTGATAGAACATGATCAAGTGGATCTGCAACCAGACTTAACATATGTGGAGCAACCCGTAGAAATTATGGATAGAAAAGAACAGGTGCTGAGGAATAAGGTTGTCAAACTAGTGAGAGTCTTGTGGAGGAACCAGAATGTCGAAGAATCAATATGGGAACTAGAAAGCGCAATGCGTGAAAAGCACCCCCAACTGTTTTCAACATGATTCCGGGACGGAATCCTTTTAAGGAGGGGAGGCTGTAAGAACCCTAATTTTTGGTAATATTTTATTTTATTTAATATCTTGTGGCAATGTCAATATGGAACCTTTCTGGTCATCCCTGTGACTAATAAAATTGATTGTCTGAGAAACTGTGTTGCTGTATTCATTATGTAAGATAAGAAGGGAGATTGTGAAGGCAGGAGTCTTATTGTTAGTGAGATTTATAAAACTTGGGATTTGAGATTGATTAGAGTGTTACAAGATTTATTAAGGATCATGACAAGGAATTATGGACATTAGAGGAATTTACACAATTAGTACTTAAGGAATTATAGGGGAAATCTCTACGCGACAAAATATTATTACGAGAGATTAATTAAGATACGATACGAATTAAAGATTAGATAATAAGCATTGGTGGGAGAATAATAATACAAGGAGTAGTATTGCATGCAAGCTCATGCAACTAAGTAGTTAGGAAAGCAAACTAGATGAACCAAATAGCAAGGGGAATAGTAACTAGTTGGCTTGCTTTTCAAAAAGAGGAGACAAGAAGTACCACTAGCCATGCTTATAGCCATGCCTATGTTGTACCATGCATATACTCACAATAATACATATCAACCTCATCTAATACCACTCATTCACCCAACACCAAAATCAAACACAAAAACACTCTCCCCCCCCCCTTGATATTGCTCTCGGCCTAAGCTAAAAAAAGGGAGAAGAAAAATTCTTCTTCCCCATTTCCCATCACTCATAATTCACACCATAAATCCTAGGTCATCTACATCATCTAATAAAGGTATGCTAGCAATTTCACTTCATTTCATCCATCCAATTCCAAGGTATAAATTGTTAAAGTTTGGGTGAATAGTAACCAAGTTTGTTCTTCCTTTAGATCTTGCATTATAAGTGTTGTAGGAGACCATCTAAGGTGTTGTTGAGTTGTGAGAAGCTTACCCAAGGCCACTAGGAGCTCAAGAAGGTATAAAAATCACAAACCCTCTTGGTTATGTAATATTTATAATGATTGGTAGTAGATCCATGTGTTTAAGAGCTAATCTTGGTTGTATATGTGATGGATGACTTGGATCTTGAGTTTTTATGTTGAGATTATGACTTTTATGACTATGGATAGTATATATATCACCATGAGTGTTATGAACCATGATTTGAGTGTATTAAGTGTTGGTTGTATGGTGGAATTGTGAAAAATAATTGATGTAAGTGGTATGTTCATGCTGAGTTTTTCCAGGAGCAATGACCTGTATTGTGACACGATTTTGAACACCCAAATGATGTCCCCTGATGTCCTACCTTATATTGTTGGAAATATAATTGAATGTAGTTTCTGGATATGTAAGTTTCATAGCTAGGTGATGTGTGGATTTTTAGTTATGGCCGGAGAAGTGATTTTTGTTTCTGGACTATGGACTGCATAAAGTGACCCCCTTGTGAACCTTGTTTAAACACCTTAAAAATTATTTGGGATCATGGAAAAATTAGAGAAGCTAGGAAATACAGTGGTGAAGGCTACCCAAAAAGAATTGGATTAAAATATGAATTTTTGGATTTTATAAAAATGCTAGAGTAAAATTCGCGCAATGGAAAAAAGGTCGTTAGTGGAACATTATTCTAGGGTTAATGGTTATGGTTCGAACGTGGTAACTAAATTAAGTCGATTAAGTGACAAGCGTAAACGAGTGATGTCATGGACCTATAGTGGGGCTAGGGAGTCATAAGACGAAGTCGCTAAGTTAATTTCGTATCCCCTTAAAACCCCGTAATTAGAAAGAAATTGTTAAGGTACTAACGAACGATTATTGTTTATGAATAGATCGTTCGAATTCGCACGCTCGACCACCCCAACCCAACCAAGGCAAGTTTTCCAACCCTAAGTATTTAATTTCAAAAGATTATATTCTTGATTTTACCCATGCAAGTTTACTTTTCAAAACTTATATATAGGATTTTTCACTGTTGTGTTTGTAGTTCCGAACGTATTATATGAGTATGCTTTATGAGATTATGTTGAAGTTTGAGATATATGCATATGTGTTTGTACACCCTTGAACTTAGAATGAAAATGTTTCTTCGGACAACGACTCTAGCAATAGAGGTCGTAGCGGTCCAAATATACTATTGACCGGGGAGCGATATATTATTGTATCATGATTAAATTACAAAAAAAAACCCGAAAGGTCATTCGGGAAGTATCGTATACTTACGTATTTATTATTTTTACGTTGTTAAAAATACTCAAAAATATCTATCTTGGATTGAAAGCTTATTTTAATTAAATAATTATTTTACTAATTGTTATATATTAAATCTAAAAATATTATCTATTAATTATCGTTCATTATTTTAAAGACAAAACTAATCCAAGATACCTTCAGCGTTTTCAAACTTGAACTCTTTCGGACCCAAAACATTTTTCGAAAACCCCCGGTCAGCATTTGCTTCTTGTACGTTTTTCAAGAATTATCGAACGACTGAGGTCGAACTTCAACTACTCAAGTTTTCTATCAAAATGATTTTGAAAAGAAAAGAAAAAGGGGACTCTGGCAGGTGTGGGAATCGTTGACGAACGATTCCCGGGATGTGTAAGCGGCCGTGAGCCAGGCGGTCCATCAATTATTATTCCGGCCCAGGTGTTGCCGAAGGATGATTACGGATGTAGTTTTCATCGAGGGTGATTACGGATGTAGTTTTCACCCGAGGATAGTTACGGATGTAGTTTCTATCCTTCTACCGGTAGAGAAGACCCGCGGATTATTGGACTTGGATGTGGCGACTGATCATCGTCAATCCTTGTCAGGTTTTCATGTTTTCTTCCAGTCCCATCCTCCACTTTGGAAAAATACTCAAACACTGCTTCTTGGGCCTAAGTGCCAAGTTGCCGATAGTGTGGTTTTTGATGAGAAAATATTGATATTGTGCAGTACCTAGAACTGCAAGATTTTCTATAAAGATTGGCACGTGTTAGTGCACTCTTGCAATTATTTCAAAGAATGAAATGTTTTTGAATGAGAAACCTCCTAAGCTAATGGAAGGAAAGAGGTTTTGCAATAACGTATTCCCTGTACAGTATGATAACCGTAGAGTGTTTGCCGAAAATGATATGCTTATATATATATATTTTCAAACTTGAGATATATTGAAATGAGAACCTTGTAAAGGATTCATATGTTATTCTTAAAGCTCCTTAGTGAGTATAAATGTTTTATACAAACTCGGACATATATATTGTCGAGTTATGTTTTGTAATCTGAGATATACACCCATACAGTTGGGAACGTTTTCAAAATAAACCACTTTATTATTTTCCAAAATGGTGAACTTGCTGAGCATTATGTAGCTCATTCTTGCTTTATAAAAACTTTTCAGAAAGGGAAGAATTTGGCCGATTAACTCCGCACCAGCAGAAGAGGAGTAGAAGCATTACCCGGAGATGATTTAGTCCCTGATAAATACTACAGAGTAGTCTGATAGGTTTTCAACTGTAATAGTAAGACTTGTCTTCAAGTGTAGCTGTATAAGTGGAATTGCGTAAGACTCTGGATTGTACAGATGAATTGTAATATTTAGTGTTACTTTTGGTTATCGTTTCTGAGGCTCTAACTTGTATGTGCGTAAGATTGAGGTCTGGATGGATGTATTGTTGAGTTGTAAAGTTAATACAGGTATAATATGGTTGAATGGTGACGTGACGACCTGAATCTCTGACCTCGGATTTGGGGGCGTCACACCTCCTGGGGGTATATCCTCATCTTTCGAAGATGAATCATCAGAATACGGACTAGAGAAATCTTGTATTGGTGGCCTTGATTGGGTCCCAAACTGAAAGGCATATGACTCAGCCTATTTGTAGTTCGAGGATCCAACTCAACTTAAAGTAGATTGTAATAAGTAAATAACATTAACTGTCACAGGAATCTCAGAAGATGCTATCTATCAGAAGGAACAAATCTACAAGTCAATCTATAGTTTTGATATTTTACACTGAAAGAAGTTCAGTCTACTGATCAAGCCTCAGTGTGGTATTCAAAGTCATGGATTTAATTTAGAAGGACAGAGATTTCTACAAGTGACAAGAGACAGTATCAGTACAGAATATTTAAAGAAAGTTGTCAGAAGAAATTGACCACAGCTTAAAGTCAAAATGAAGAACAGAAGTTGAAGTTAGTCGTTCATGAACCAGACCGTGCATTGAGCGTCAACAAATATTCAGTGGAGGTTCTTTATTTATTTCAGTGGTTTAAAAGTGAAGATTAGACTATCAAATGAATTATGTTAATTCTCTATTAATTAATTTAAAGTATTTAGTTAACTTAATTAATAAATTAATTCTTCAAGAATTAATTTATTTATTAAGTTAATTATTGAATTAATTAATTTAGAATTAATATAGATTGCTGAAAGACTATCAGAAGTGTTTTAAGACTATGGTTTTATTATTAAAAGACTATCTGAGATAGTCTAGGAGATAGTCTGCTCAGCATACACAGCTCAGTTTGATAGTCTGCTAAAGAATTGGGTAGTCTGCCAAGAAAGGATAGTCACACCGGTTGTCTGCAGAGTATGGATAGTCACACCGGTAGTCTGATAGAGAAAGGATAGTCACACCGGTTGTCTGCAGAGTATGGATAGTCACACCGGTAGTCTATGTGTCCCCTGGATAGTCTGCAAGCCTTTAAACAGTCTGTAGATAGTCTGTTGAAGTGAAAAAAGAGGCAGGAGATATTTACAACAATATATCAACTACAAAAGAGACAGTAGCCTGCATACACAGACAGACACACTCGAGACAAGTTTTAAAGACAGGAGCATAAACATTACATCTCTCTCTCATCTTTAAAGCACTGACTATCTCATTTAATTCACAGAAAATCAAGTTCAACTCATTTGTAATATTTGATCCGATAGAACTTAATTATTTGTGACTCTTGTATTACTAGCGAATTAAGTTTCCTAGTTCGTATCTCGATTTTTATTAACTAAATTAGAAAAGTTCATGTCGAATTTTCTAATTAGTTTTTATTAACGTGATAATACTCTGTACTAATTTTGTAACAACCATCAAGTTTAATATATCGTTATATTTAACTTGAATTTTGTTTCAATTAATTCCGCTCAAATTTGTCTAAACTAAATTTTATTTAACGGACAAATTTCGCTAAAAAGATATAGATTGTATTCAACCCCCCCCCCCCTTCTACAATCTTAACGGACCTAACAATTGGTATCCGAGCCGTTTGATTGATATACAAATCAAGATCCTATTCTTATTAAATTAAAAATCAAGCTCGAATTTTTAACTCTCTTAAAAATTCATCATGACTTCTAAAGCCATTGTTAAGATACCTATCTTTGACAAAGATAATTATGATATGTGGAAGAATAAGATGGAGTTGTTTCTGGAATGTACAAATGTTAAATATTTGGTTGTTTTGAAAACCGGACCTAAAACTCCTATGGTCTATGAAGATGAAGTTGAAGCTGAGGGTAAAGTTGTGATTCCTGCTAAATCTTATGCAAAGGACCCTGCTACCTATACACCTGATGAAAAGGAGGATGCAGGGCTTGATAAAAACCTCAGACTCATTCTAATAGATTCCCTGGATGCTGTGATGTATAGCCATGTGATGAATTGTAAAACTGCCAAACACATGTGGGAAACTATTGAAACCATTAATGAAGGAACTGATGAAGTCAGGGAGAACAGACTTCAAATCTTAACCTCTGAGTATGAACACTTCAGAGCTGGCCCTAATGAAGGCATTCAAGAAGTGTTTGAAAGGTATAATAAAATAATCAACAACTTGCAAATCCATGGCAAGAACTATACACAGAAGGAGATTAATCTGAAGTTCTTACTGACTATGCCGACTCACCTGGAACACAGGATAACAGCAATAAGAGAATCTCGTGACTTGAATAAAGTTAGTCTTGAAAAACTCTTCGGTATTTTAAAAACCTATGAGTTGGAACAAGTCCAACAGAAAGAGATTCATGGTAAAGGTAGAGTTGCAAGTTCATCTACAGCATTAGTGGTTGAGGCTCCTAAGGAAGTGGAAGCTAAGGTTGTTCGACCTTACAGCTCAGACAAGGAGCAGACTGAAGTGGAACATGGTCAGACACCAGCTACTCAGGATGGAAGTGAGTTTTACTCATTAGAAGAATTGGATCAGTTGGAGGATGAATCCATGGCACTCATGGTTAGACAGTTTGGCAACTTCAGATTCAGGAGAAATCCTAAGTTCAAGTTCAAGTCTAATAACAGATTCCAGAGAGGAGGTTCCTCATCTTCCAGTAGCAGAGGTGGCTACAAAACTGGAACTGTTGATAGAAGCAAAATTCGTTGTTATAATTGCAATGAACTTGGACACTTTGCCACTGAGTGTCAGAAACCCAAACAAGCCCAGAAGAGAGATTATGTTCCTGAAAAGAAGAAACCTGGAAAAGCCTATGTGGCTGCTGGTAAAAGCTGGGATGACACAGATAGTGAAGATGAAGAATTTGGAAATCTTGCACTAATGGCAAATGGTGACATGCTCACTGATCCTAAACCACAGGTAAAACTTACTGACTCTGAGTTGGTTCGTCAGTTAGGTGGTTCCTTGGTTAATGCACAAAAACACATTGCTAGATTAAATCTGTTAAACACTGAACTTGAAAATGAAGTGTTAGAACTAAAGAAGGTGCATGTTAATCAAGATCAACAAAAAGAGGAAATAGCACGACTTAATAGAAGAGAGAAATCCATTCTAGAAGTAGTGACTAAACAACTTTCTAAAATTGCTGAACTTGAAACCAAGGTTAGTGCTTGCTTTAATTCTGTTAAACTTTCTAAAGAGCATTTCAATAAACAAGCTATAGAACGAACTGTAGGAATAGGGTTTGGTTATAACGAAGCTGTTGGATTGTTAGGCATAAATACCCCTAACCTTGTTAGTGCTAAAGAGAGGGGTATACCACATGTGCTTAAGAATGTTGAAGATCCGCTCTTTAAGAAGTCGATTGCAGAACCTCCAAACTTCACTTCTATCATTATTCAAGAAGAGATGCGTAATGAGGACAGTGCAAATGGCATAGTCCTTGATAATGTTAAATCTGTTAAGAAACCAGTTAAGGTTGTTTATCCAACCAGTTCATCTAAAACTGGGTTAAGTAGTCATAAGTTGAAAAAGAACAATAACATGTCTAACATGCATACCATGCCTATCATTGATAGTTATCATAAAGCATGTGGTGTTGTCAATTGTATGTCTTGTGCTTTTAATGTAATGTCTGCTTACTTTAATGGTAATCAAGCATGTGCTGGTAAGACTGCTCCTCGACAACATATGAACAAGAATAAAAATGTTAGATCAAAGACTGCTAGTCCTCCTCAAGATAGGAGAGAGACATTTGTATCAAAGCCTAAACAGACTTTTGGTAAGGCTGCTTACAAGGTCAAATGTCCAGTCAGTAAAACAAATGTCATTGCTGCTAAAGAAACATGGATACCCAAGATAAAACAAAAGATTGTCAAATCTGTTTATAGGGTTAAATGTTTGTTGGTTAGTGGTGAAAATGGTGTCAACGTTAAAAATGTTGTTTTGCCTGACAAAGGCCAATTCTTTAAGTATTCTGGACCCAATCAGGTTTGGGTTCCGAAGAAGGTTTAACCTATTTGTCATTGCAGGGTGTGAAACAGGTTGACCGAGTGACCTGGATCTTGGACAGTGGATGTTCAAGGCATATGACTGGAGATAGAACCCTGCTGACAAATGTGGTTGAGAAAGCCGGCCCAGTGGTTACCTTTGGAGATAACAGCATAGGTACAACTGATGGATATGGCAGATTGGAAGCTGGAAATGTTATCATTGATGAAGTGTCTTTTGTGAAAGGACTTGAGCACAATTTGTTAAGTGTCAGTCAATTTTGTGACAAGGGATTCGAGGCTTACTTCAACAAGAAGAATTGTCTAATCTCACACAAGAGACATGAACAACCATCTCTTACAGGAGTCAGAAAAGGCAATCTGTACGTGGCCAATATGAACACTGGAAGCACTGAAGAAATCAACTGCTTTTATTCTAAAGCATCTACAGATGAAAGTTGGCTATGGCACAAGAAACTCTCCCACCTTAATTTCAAGACAATGAATTCTCTAGTTAAAAGAGAACTGGTGAGAGGGTTGCCTTCAATGGAATTCACTCAAGAAGGACTCTGTGATGCCTGTCAAAAAGGCAAATTGAAAACAGCAACTCACAGGAGCACTGACACATCATCAATAACTGAACCTCTACAACTGTTGCACATGGATCTGTTCGGTCCAGTTAATGTGATGTCTATGTCAAAGAAAAGATATGCTCTCGTGATTGTTGATGACTACTCAAAGTACACATGGGTTTTATTTCTGAATTCCAAAGATGAAACTCCACAGTTAGTGATTGATCACATCAAGTTGATTGAAATGGAGTACAAGAAACCAGTTAGAGCAATAAGGTCAGACAATGGAACCGAATTTAAGAATGCAGTTCTAAATGATTTTTGTACTGAAAAGGGAATAACAAGGCAGTACTCAGCCCCAAGAACTCCTCAGCAAAATGGGGTAGTAGAAAGAAAGAATAGAACTTTGATTGAAGCTGCACGTACTATGTTAAGTGAATCAAAGCTTCCCTTGTACTTTTGGGCTGAAGCTGTTAACACTGCATGTTATACCCAGAATCGAACTTTAATCAACAAAGACTTGATGAAGACCCCCTATGAAATTATGTATGAAAAGAGACCAACACTCAAGTACTTTCATGTATTTGGAGCAAAATGCTTTGTGCTTAAAGATGGAGATGATCGTGGTGGAAAATTTGAGGCCAAAGCACATGAAGCAATTTTCATTGGTTATTCAAGAAGAGCTTACAAGGTGTTTGTGATTGATCATCAGACAATGCTTGAAAGTGTCAATGTATCATTTGATGACACTAAACTTCCTAGTATCCAAACGGAGGATTCATCTGAAAAGTTATCTTTCGATGATATGACAGACTTCGATTCAGATGATGACAACCAACCTGATGTTGCTGTTAATGATAACAGTAATAATGATGATAATGATCAGGGTGGTGGTGGTGGAAACAATGATCAGAATGGAGATACCACTGACACTCCTGAACATTCATTTAGTCAAACTGGCAACAACTCAGGGGGAGGTGATGAAGGATCAGCTGGTCATACTCAACATCATAATGAAGAACAAGGCGAATCATCAAGGTCAAATCTTCCCAGACAGACTGTGTGGAATAGAGCTCATCCTTTTGAGTTGATCGTTGGTGATCCAGATGTTGGTATAAAAACTAGAAGGAGCTATCAAAATCAATGCAATTATTCTGGGTTTCTGTCTGCAATAGAACCTAAGAAAATAGAAGAAGCTCTCTCTGATCCTGAATGGGTGATTGCTATGCAAGATGAACTCAATCAATTCAAACAACAAGAAGTATGGAAGCTGGTACCCAGACCTAAAGACAGGAAAGTAGTTGATAACAGGTGGGTATTCAGAAACAAACTTGATGAAGATGGCATTGTAACTAGAAACAAAGCAAGACTGGTTGCTAAAGGTTATTCCCAAGCTGAAGGAATAGATTATGATGAAACCTATGCACCAGTGGCTAGACTTGAGGCTATAAGGATATTCTTGGCATTCGCAGCACATTCAAACTTCAAAGTTTATCAAATGGATGTCAAGAGTGCCTTCCTGAATGGCAAGCTGGATGAAGAGGTATATGTAGAACAACCCCCTGGCTTTGAAGATCCAGAATTCTTGGATTTTGTCTACTTTCTCTTCAAGGCAATTTATGGTCTTAAGCAAGCTCCAAGGAAATGGTATGACACTCTTTCTGAATTTTTACTTGAAAATGGATTTGTTAGAGGTGTCATAGACAAAACTCTCTTTACTAAGAAACATAAGAATGATACCATATTAGTCCAAGTCTATGTGGATGATATAATATTTGGGTCTATTAATGATCTTCTGTGCAAGAAATTTGCTAAGTTAATGCAGGGTAAATTTGAGATGAGCCTGATGGGTGAGCTGAAGTTCTTTCTTGGATTACAAGTAAGTCAAAGGACAGATGGAATTTTTATTTGTCAATCCAAGTATGTCAGAGAGCTCCTCAAGAAATATCAAATGGAGGACTCATCTTCAGCAAGAACACCATCATCAACAGCTGTGAAATTTGGAGCTTGTGAAAATTCTGCTAAGGTAGATATCACAAGCTACAGAGGTATGATAGGTTCATTACTTTATCTTACTGCAAGTAGACCTGATATTATGTATGCTACATGCTTGTGTGCAAGGTTCCAAGCGGATCCTAGAGATGTGCATCTCATTGCTGTTAAACGAATCTTGAGATATCTTAAGGGTACACCTAACTTAGGTATTTGGTACCCTAAAGAATCTGGTTTTAACCTTGTTGGATATACAGATTCAGATTATGCAGGAAGTGTTGTAGATAGAAAAAGCACCTCTGGGAGTTGTCAATTCCTAGGTGGTAGGTTGGTCTCCTGGTACAGCAAGAAACAACAAACAGTTTCTAACTCAACAGCTGAAGCAGAATATATAGCTGCTGGAAGCTGTTGTGCTCAAATCTTGTGGATTAGGAATCAGCTTCGTGACTATGGCTTTGTACTTGACAATATTCCAATTCTGTGTGACAATACAAGTGCCATAGCAATCTCCAACAATCCTGTGCAGCATACGAGGACCAAGCACATTGACATCAGGTATCATTTTATCCGAGAGCATGTCATGAATGGTACCGTGGAGTTACATTTTGTACCCACGGAAGAACAAACAGCAAATATTTTTACTAAGTCTCTTGACGAATCCACATTCACCAGAATTGTTGGTGAATTGGGTATGTTAAATAGTCCTAGTAATTAAACTAGTTAATATCTGAGGTTTGATCTTTAATAATTTACAAGTGATTATCTTGTTAATATTTGATGATTAAAATCACTTGTATAATTATTTTATCAACTTACCTTGTTATTTGTTAATGTTCAAATCATTGCCATTATCATCTTAATATATCCCTACTTACTTCTTTTCAATGTTAAAATAATTCTTTTTCCTTAAAAATATTTTTCTCAAATTTTACAAGTTGTAATTTATGAGAAACTTATTTTTCTTGAAAATTATATTTATGATGGTTAAATAAGTCATATTTTCTTTTTAAATAATTTTCTATTAGAAAGTTATTTTATTAGAAAATATATAGATTTATTAATTTACCATGAATATTTATGTAAATTATTAATACTTAATATTTTGTAGTGTTTGTCTTTCTATTATTAATGTTTTGTTTCCATGTAAAGGACAACCTATGGTTGGTTTATTAACTATGTAAATTATTAATAGAATTCTCTAATTTTTATTTTTATTTTTATTTTGTTTATTTTTTTTATCAAGTAATTGTTTAATTCGAATTTTTTAAGTTGTGTGTCTAGTACAGTTTAATTTAAAAAAGAAAAAAAAAAATCTGTACTTATAGTCTATAGTCTGTAACGATAATCATAGTCTGTTGTACAAATTTTGTCTATTCAGACTATCGGGCAGACTATCCAGCCAATAGTCTACATGGTATAGTCTCTAATTGTCTCATAGTCTGTTAATATTAAAATGTCTATATTAATAGTCTATTTTACTAATATTCAGTCTAGTCTGTATAGTTTTAGTGTAAGTTAAATAGTCTAAATTGTCATAGTCTATATTAGTAATCTATAGTCTATTCTAGTCTATTTAGACTATCGGTATTATTAGTCTAAATTATTTAGTCTATATTCGATAGTCTATGTTCTGCTATATTATAGTCTAAATTGTTTAGTCTATATTCTGTTTTTAAAATAGTCTAAATAATTTAAATAGTTTAGTCTAGACAGTCTATTTTAGTCTAATTAGACTATCAGATAGACTATCAGATATAGTCTATTAGTCCATAGTCTAATTCTTTATTAATTCTATTTTAGACTACCGTTTAGACTACCGTTAGTATATATACAGAATTGTCTTGAGACTATCTTTAGTCTTATTTTTAGTCTAAACTCTCGTGTTAAGTCACAGAGTACAGTCCTTGTCGTTACACACACAAATACATACACTGTCGAACCCATGCCAAATTTTTGATCGATTAATCGCTTAATTCTTATCATCTCTGAAAACGAAGGCCAGATTTGTTCTTCTCATTCAAATCCCGTCGTTTGTAGTGGTTAAAATCTTGATTTTGTTTCGATTAAACTGTTCGTGTTCTTGAGGAAACAACTTTTCGATCTGAAAACTGGAGAGTTTGATTATGATTTGATAAAAACTAAAAATAGTCGTGTGTTCGTGTGTGTTCAGTGATCAACATACTCGAGTTTCAGATTTTTCTGTGAAGTTTGGATTTTTCTGATTTTTCGGATTAATCTTAGTAATTGTTAAAATTTCTAAGACTCGATTTTGAAAGTTTTAAACCTGTTAATTCAGTGTGTGGTTATTTAAAATGGCTGGTAATATGGAGATAATAAAACACAATTTTGTTGGTCTTGTTAGTCCCGATAATTGCACTTTCGAGAGAATTAGGCCATGGATTCGGTTTTTGAATGAACACTCTCTTATTCGTCATGCCTTGATTCTTGATGCTCCGTTGAAAGTTGATGTGCTTCGGGCAATTTGTTCTACATTTGTTCTTTCCTCGGACTCAACATCTTTTACTTTTACCGTGGGAGACACACCTTATGTTGTGAATGACTCAACTATTAACACCGTTCTACGACTTCCAACAAATGACTTTGTTGATGTTCCATCTGAAGCAGTACTGACACAATTTTTCAATGACATCCATTATCAAGGAGAAGTTGATCTTTCTAAGTTGTCTAAAAGTAACTTCATGGCTGAGTGGGATTATTTCTTTGACACAATTGCTAAGGTGTTTGCTAACACTAAAAAGAATAATTTTCACAATATTTCTACTTTGCTTCAGAGAATTGGTTATGCAGTTGCTAATAATCAAAGGGTTAATTTTGGTAAATTAATTTTTGATGCCATGGTAAATCGTCTCATAACTGCCAAGAACGATCATGATTTGGGTAGTAAAGTTGATTGTTACTATGCAAGGTTTTTATCTCTCATATTTAATCATGTTGTTTATGATGTTCATCAAAGATTGTTTGCTAACTCTCGTACTGAAGCATCAGGAAAAACACATAAAAAATTCTTCACCAGGTTAGCAACAATGAAGAAGTACACAAATGTTCCAGTGGTCATTACTCAGTATATGTCCAACTTCATAGAACTGCCAATCAAACAAGAACAACCACCACAACAGCAACCTGAGCATGTTCCTGAGCAACCAGAACAAGAAGCAGCAACTGCTCCTGTACCTGAACATCAACTTCAAGTGGCTCAACCCACTATTGCTGGGATTTCTGCAACTGCTACTGAACAGGTATTATCTTTCCCTGAAACTACTTCTGGAGCCCAAGTGGCTGATAGGTTAGACCAAGAGGTTGTAGAACCACAACTTCTATCCCAGGTCTTAGAGCCAAACACAGTGTCATCTAAAATCTCAAAACCCAAATCCAGAAGTAAATTAACAGTGAAAAGACGTAAAGTAAGAAGTAGTGATATGAGTGATCCCACAGCTCTGCCTCCACTAAAGAAGCGAAGAAACTTACAAATTGAGGCAACTGTCAACCCATCCATATCCTCCCAAAAGGATACGGACATTGAAATGGCACATGAACAGTTACTGGAACCATTCTCTCAATAGGATGAGTCCATTGAAATTTGCCAGTCGGCCATGGCACCTTGTACAGAGTCAAGCACACCCCTATTACTCACAATGGGGGAAAACATAACTGTAGAATCTGATGTGACTAGGGACAATGAGCAAGGAGAGCACAATAGGGTTGTTACTGAAACAGTGCCTACCATAGTCACGGTAGAAGAGCCTTCACAGGTTAATGAGGGAAATCTTGACTCTCAGCCACAAATAATAGAGTCATCATCTTCCCTCTCAGGAGGAACATTCCTGGCTCCCTCAAGGGATTTTCCACTCGCAGTTTTAACTGGAGAAAGTGGAAGGCAACTCGATCTTTCTGTCACTGAAGAAATTCAGACATCAATTCCAAATGAGATGACAGAAATGATTGAGGAAAGGGATTTGCGAACTCCCATTGCACCACCACTGACCTTCCAAGAGGAGGCTAAGGTGATTTTATCTGCAGGTACACATTCTGGAGCAGCTAAGGAATTAGTGAGGAGTGATGTGAGGAACACCACTAAACTGAGTGAAACACGTGCACTTCAGATGAGTGAAACTCAGAGTGATATTCAGGTGAGTGCACACACTGACACATACACTCGTTCATTGGAAGAAAAGATTAAAGCTCTAGAAAAGGAACTTGAGGCCAGCAAAGCTGAAGCAAAATTACTTCGAGCACAAGTGGGTGAACGGTCTTCTTCATCTACCTCTGTCAAAAATCAGCTTGCTGTGATAAAGAATGACATCACCAAGATGAAGACAACTTTCACAAACAAGTTCAACACTCTCGAATTATCTTATGAACGGGCACTTGATGATGCTGGAGAGGTTACTGTTACTCAAGATAAACTCATTTCTGTAATCTCCGACAAAGTTGAAAATCTTCAAACAGCATTAATTAAGAGTCAGTTGTCTACTGAACATCGTCTTGATGTGATTGAAAGGCAGAATGCACAACAAGGTAAAGGGATCAAACATTTGTTCAACATGATCAGCAGAACTCACACACCCACAGCAGAAGAAAGGGAATTCTTTGTAGGAAAAGGTGGAGATGGTGATGAGCGAGACCCTGGAGATGGTGCATTTCACACTTCGGTAGAGGATTCCTCAACTAAGGGGGAGAAGTCAAGAGAGGGAACTAGTAAAGACTCTGAAAAAGATAAATCTGAAGGTGAACAAGGGAGAGATAAGGGGAAGAAGATAGCAGATTCTCAGAAGAGTGCAGAAGACACTGAAGGGTATTACTACTCAGGTGAACCAGACAACTTTGATGTTTTTGCTGATCTAAAGTTCTCTGATGAGGGTGAAAAAATACCAGAACCAGATTTTAGCAGCTGGGAAGATGAAGTGCCAGTTGACCCTGAATATGAAGCTGAGCAAGCAAAACTGGATTTTGAAGCTGAATTAGAAGTTGAAAGGCAAGAAGCAAATCTCAAATTGCGAGATGAAAAGCTTCAGAGAACACTAGATATTCTTGCACACAAAGAAAGACTTCAAAAAGAGGAAGCAGAAGCAAGGCAACGAGAACATGTACTTAAAACTCAAGAGAGGAAGTTATACGTCAAGTTCAAGAGTGGTGAGAAATGGGATCGTGCTCAACGAATGATAGACTCACATCAATCTCTTGATAATGATGATTGTCGACTTCTTTCTATCTTTGAAAGACTCAAAGAGCTTAACCCAACACACGATATGTACATGAGAGCCCTAAGAACAGAAGTTGTGAGAATAACCACTGCAGGTGAAACGAAAACAGATGAGTTATTAATATTTGTTGATTGTCATGAGTTTGAAACACAAAGAGTTTCAATTCAGTTCTTCTATGACAAATCATTGACAGAAATCTGGGTTCTTAGGCCAAAGGTAAGAACTTCTTCTGAGTTGGGTGTACTACTTCATGAGAAATTCAAAGAGTTTGCTGAAAGAGCTGGTCCAGAAATAGTTGAATTGCCTAGACAATTGAAATTCCTTAAAGGTGAGGTGCTTCATACAATAAATCTTGAGAATGAGGAATTGTTCACACACTCTGCCAGGCAGTTGGTCTATATTGAACGTGTTCTGAGAAATCAAGGATTTTCTACTAAAGAGAAGTTAGAAATTGCTGATCGTATTAAATCCTATGCCGAAGTCAAATTTTTTAAGGATTATGAGAAGTTCAAAGGTCAGTTGAGAAAGGTACTTGGAATTCCTCTTGTTCGCCCTACAGGATTCTCATCAAGAAAAGAGTTGCTAGTTGATGCAGAATTGCACAAAAATCTGCCAGAAATGGATGATCCAGAAGATGGAGAAATAAGGAAGGAAGACAGTCAGAAATGAAGAACAGCTCTACATGTAATATCTTTAGAGTTAGATAGATCAAGATAGGATAATGTTTAATATGATCAGGCTAGAGGATCATCTATCTTGTATTTATCATTATGTTTGAATCTGGAAATTGTTATAAAAACCAGAACTTTATCATTATTTACTTGCTATTAATGTTTTATCATTTACTAGTTTAAGTTGAGTTAGTTGAGTTATCCTCTAGGAATTTGCTTGTTAATTTATAACAAACAAATAGGGGGAGATTGAAAGGCATATGACTCAGCCTATTTGTAGTTCGAGGATCCAACTCAACTTAAAGTAGATTGTAATAAGTAAATAACATTAACTGTCACAGGAATCTCAGAAGATGCTATCTATCAGAAGGAACAAATCTACAAGTCAATCTATAGTTTTGATATTTTACACTGAAAGAAGTTCAGTCTACTGATCAAGCCTCAGTGTGGTATTCAAAGTCATGGATTTAATTTAGAAGGACAGAGATTTCTACAAGTGACAAGAGACAGTATCAGTACAGAATATTTAAAGAAAGTTGTCAGAAGAAATTGACCACAGCTTAAAGTCAAAATGAAGAACAGAAGTTGAAGTTAGTCGTTCATGAACCAGACCGTGCATTGAGCGTCAACAAATATTCAGTGGAGGTTCTTTATTTATTTCAGTGGTTTAAAAGTGAAGATTAGACTATCAAATGAATTATGTTAATTCTCTATTAATTAATTTAAAGTATTTAGTTAACTTAATTAATAAATTAATTCTTCAAGAATTAATTTATTTATTAAGTTAATTATTGAATTAATTAATTTAGAATTAATATAGATTGCTGAAAGACTATCAGAAGTGTTTTAAGACTATGGTTTTATTATTAAAAGACTATCTGAGATAGTCTAGGAGATAGTCTGCTCAGCATACACAGCTCAGTTTGATAGTCTGCTAAAGAATTGGGTAGTCTGCCAAGAAAGGATAGTCACACCGGTTGTCTGCAGAGTATGGATAGTCACACCGGTAGTCTGATAGAGAAAGGATAGTCACACCGGTTGTCTGCAGAGTATGGATAGTCACACCGGTAGTCTATGTGTCCCCTGGATAGTCTGCAAGCCTTTAAACAGTCTGTAGATAGTCTGTTGAAGTGAAAAAAGAGGCAGGAGATATTTACAACAATATATCAACTACAAAAGAGACAGTAGCCTGCATACACAGACAGACACACTCGAGACAAGTTTTAAAGACAGGAGCATAAACATTACATCTCTCTCTCATCTTTAAAGCACTGACTATCTCATTTAATTCACAGAAAATCAAGTTCAACTCATTTGTAATATTTGATCCGATAGAACTTAATTATTTGTGACTCTTGTATTACTAGCGAATTAAGTTTCCTAGTTCGTATCTCGATTTTTATTAACTAAATTAGAAAAGTTCATGTCGAATTTTCTAATTAGTTTTTATTAACGTGATAATACTCTGTACTAATTTTGTAACAACCATCAAGTTTAATATATCGTTATATTTAACTTGAATTTTGTTTCAATTAATTCCGCTCAAATTTGTCTAAACTAAATTTTATTTAACGGACAAATTTCGCTAAAAAGATATAGATTGTATTCAACCCCCCCTTCTACAATCTTAACGGACCTAACACAAACCCCTTATGTAAGGTGGGACGTACGGATCGCGTATCTGGATGGCATGGCCACTTGGCCCAGGCTGATACGGGGGATAATTTAGCAACCCGTACATCGGGTTTGTGCTTGCTAGAATCACAGTAGTAGAGATCTGAGCGGTGGGGGGAATGGACTGACCTCCAAGAGGGGAGACTATCATCTGTACGGGATTCGTCCCTTGAGTAGAGGGATCCGTCACCAAAGGTAACGATCCATGAGCTTGCATTTCGGTCCCTTGAGTCTGAGTAACTTGCGTCTGGGAGCCCGTTCATGGGGGTTGCTGTTCCCCGATCGGGGGTGCGGTGGTGTTGGTGTTGGTTTCAGAAAGTGCTGGTGTTCTCCTGGTGGTAACCATGGTTAATATTCGCTTCCCACAGATGGCTCCAAATGTTGTGGAACGAAAATTAGGGAGTATTTATTACGTATTGAATGCTAGTGTTGAAGAAAGCTTCGAGCTTTAATGGCTAATCGAGTGTTTCGTGACTTAATCTGCCCTCACAAGATGCCTACGTATCTTGCAAATATCAAGAATCAAGCCAAAAAACGCAGTTCTATTTGTGAAGGAACAGGTCCTTATATAGGTGATGAAAACCCTAGAATTAGGGTAAAATTAAGATACTTGGTGGGCAAGTTTCAGCTTTGGCCCACTTCTAGATCCTTCCAGGAGATAAGAAGATAAGTATTGGAGATATATGCCTTGGAGGCTACTCCAAAGATGATTAGATTCCATATTGGACTCGATATTGGAGTCTCATATTTGGATGATTTATTAATTACGAATTTATTACCATAAATAAGGTTTTGGGCCTCGTAATTGGGCTTTGACCTTGGACCAACTTAGTTTTATTCAATGTATCATTAAATATGTCTCTAGGGATTACTTTTAGCCCATATCAATAATTAATGTTAATTAATCGATTGCCTTTTTCACATTTACTTTTAGTTGAAAATATTACCTTTTATACACACAAAAAAACATCACCCGTATCATATTTTTCGATCACTAATATTTCCTTCGTATTTAAACACGTTACCTTTTAATTTAATCATAAATATATACTTAGAAATATCACACCATAATTTTCAATGATTAATAAAATATATTAAAAATTGTATACATTTATAATAAGGAAACACTAGTATAATCCACAAACATGAGTATATTAAATTAGATCAAATTGAAATTAAAAAAATTATTAAAAATAATTATTATATAAAAACACAATTGTTATATTAATTAAAATTTATAACATAATAAAAGAAACCCGTACATTGCACTAGTAATATTAAATTACAATCTATAAATTTTATAATATTAAATTAGTAACATGTCTAAATAAGAATTTATATATAATTTTTGTAATAGTTTTACACTACTTTTTTTATTTATCTATTAAAATTAATATTTCATTTTAACAAAAATATTATGAAAAATTCTAATTTAACTTTTTATATAAAATTAAGTAATTCAAATTAGGGATTCATGTGCCTGAGGATGACCTCAGGCAGAACCATGAGGTTAGAAGCTTTCCAATACAATTTTAAGGGTATTTAGGTAAATCTACTGATAAAAAATTTGATATTACAAAAATGCCCCTGCGGGGCCACTTATTCTATAGGTTATTTGTCTTATAACCTCAGGAGAACTACCTGAGGACATCCTCAGACACATTTTTCTCTTCAAATTAAGTGTAATTTACTAAACTACAATTGTATTTAGGATATATAAAAATGGAAATGTAAACTTCAATTTACTCTAGTATAAATATAATGTTTACTTGTGTAATGGTGTTATCCAAAATCAGCAACACTCAACTTAATTATCAGCCCCATGCTTTAATTTTCCAGCAATAATAATGAATCCTATGGCGACCAATCCATTTATGTACTCTATATATAACCCTTGATAATTATCTTTATCCACTTTTTTAAGAATTCGACAATGGTAAGTGCTAGGTTATCTAATTGTATTTAGTTTTAGGGTTGGAAAGCTTCGAGTTTTGATGGCTATTTTCGCGTTCGAGATTAATCGATTCTCACCTCTAAGTATTTCGAGATCGAGAATCAAGCCAAAAATGTAGTTAAGAATGAGGGTTCTAGACTTCTTCCTTATAGGAGTCTGTTTCCATATTGAATTGGGTGCCTTGGAGGCTACTTCTTGTAGAAGTAATATATCCTTATTTGACTCTCATTTCCATGCTGTTAATTATCCCTCAATACTAATTACAAAATTAATATTTAATTAGGATTTCGGGCCTCATTAATGGGCTTCGTATTTGGACCAGGCTATGTCTAATTAATGCATCATTAATTGTATCTTTAGGGCTTATTTTTAGATCATATCATTTGCCCCCAACTTCTGTGAAAACGTCTCAAGTTTTCGTAGAAGTTATAACTGCCTTTACCGAGTCAGGGTTTACTTTCGTTCCCTTACCAGGGATTTATTACGTACACTAGTGGTTCACGAGTATCGTCTTGACTGTAAAGTGTGGAGCGACCTACACATTTACGACGATTTGCCTTATTCGAGACTTTAACTTGTACTTGCTTTTAGTAATTTCAGCACTTTTATAGAACTTTTGTGCATTATTAGCATAAACTATCGCTCAATTTGTCAAGAAAATATTTCTATAATTTTCCTCATATGTTTTAGTACTTTTCCTAATATTTAAGGAATTTCCAAGTACCCACAGGTATTTATTATTAGTTTTGACTTATCAAAAATATTAAATTGTGCTTCAAGCATAAAATAATTCCAAAAATTATTTTTCTATTTTTTTGGGATTTTTGGAATTTAAATTCCAGCTTTTTCCCTTTTTTGGAAAATAATTTAATAATTATTTCCTATTTTTCAAAAATTTCGGCTACCAACAAGTATTTTATTTATTTTTGATGAATTACCAAAAATAAAATTTTGGGTTGCACGCCTTAAAAATAATTTCACAAATTATTTCTTAATTTTCCAGAATTTTAATAGGTGCTTTTACCTATTTTTTCGTTTTTTAAAAAATTAATGAAATAATTTCTAAAATATTAGATTACCTTTTATTGATAATAAAGGGGGTAGCTTTTGTTGTTTCACCCTAGGCGTGGGTATGGCCTTCAGACGACCTGTCTCTTAATTTTCGTGACCTTCAGGGCCTTAACTTGTTTGCTAAATCCTTGATTCAAAACCTTGAATTCATTCGTGGTTGTTGATTATCACCAACCTCTCATTCTCATTCTAAGATGTAGAATTTGTGATGAAGTTCTTTAGTTCTTGCCCCCCTTGTTTTACACGAAGGAGGTCTTACTTCTTAGTTGATCGTTCAGGGAGTTCTCTTAAATACTCCTTAATACTTGACTTCAAGTCTAGTGTGTCTTGGTTGGTTTTTAATTGTAGGATTCTAACCTTCTTCTTATACTCATAGAACCTTGCTTAGACTTGAATTTGATTGACGGCTCTTGATTCAAGTCCTTGAATTCAAACGACAAGCTCGATTGGAGGCACACAGCCTTATTGGCCATCAAGACTTAAATTTCGTGTCGGGAATTAAAATTCAAGACTTTAAATATGTAATGACAATGGACCTCTTATAGAGGAGACCTTCGATCAATGCGTATCTTAACGCTCTCACTGATACTTTCCGTGCTTTCAAGGCATTATCAGGGAGCCAACCAGTCTCAAGATGAGCTTTGATAGGTTTATCCGGCAGCATCCTACATCAAATGGTGCCACCAACTTCGAATCGATGGTGGGGGTCTTCAGGACCTGGAAGTAAAAACTCCCTACATAATTCTCTATCTCAGAAGAGGCGAAGTTAGATAGACCATCGGCCTTGATGTTCTCCTCTCTTGGAATGTGCTCCACATAGCACTCACCAAATTAAGTCATCACAGCTTTCACGATCTCAAGTACTTTGCCATAGTTTCCTCATTTGCTTCAAACTCCCAATTTACTTGGGAGACTACCAATCTTGAGTCTCCATAGACTTTAAGGTTCTTGACCCTCAGGGCTGGCCAAGCCTAAACCGTCTATCCAGGCTTCATACTCTGCTTCGTTGTTTGTGGTCGGAAAATCCAACCTCAAAGCATACTCGATCATAAACCCACCAGGGCTCTGCAAGACTAGGCCTATACCACTAAATTTTGTTTTTGATGTCCCATCAAAATAGGGAACCCAATATTCTTTTAAGGTCATGTTTTCATCTTCATTTTTGTTTTCTAGTTCTTTGCCCTCTTGGATTACTACCTCTTGCCCCCCCCCCCGACATCTTGGTTTTTAATGGTATATTCATCCACGAAGTCAGCTAAGGCTTGGGATTTGATGGTCGTCATTGGCTTTACACTTGACATCAAATTCCCCTAACTTGATTGCCCACTTAATGAGCTTACCACTGGTTTTCGGGCTATGGAATATGTTTCTTAATGGTTGGTCCGTCAGGACTTCAATTTTATGTGCTTGGAAGTATGGTCGTAGATTCTTTGAGGCCGTTATCAATGTCAAAGTGAAGTTCTTGTTGGCTGAGTAATTCAACTCAGCTCCAGGGAACACATTGCTTACATAGTAGATAGGTTTCTGAACTTCGTTCTCCTCCTTGATGAGGACGGCGCTCAATGCTTGCTCGGAGATAACCAAATATAAGTACAAGGTTTCATAGTTAGTTGTCGGACCTTCTTGGTTTTCTTGGACTCTATGGTCTTGATCAACGAAGCCCTTGGATTCCCAGATCCTTGGTTGAAATTTGTTGTTAACCTTGCTTGGCTTAAGTGTTGGGTTTCAACCCAATATGATGTAATGGGCTTGGGTGGTTCAAGATATATATGGTTAAGATAATAATTGTATGTGTAGATAATTATTATATATTGTATGTCTTGATCACTAAGTTGGGTAATTAGGTGCCAAGAATTGGAAGACTTGTATAACAAGTATGGTAAGACTTTGTAGAACAGGTATGGTAAGTCTTGGTGGCAAACTTTTAGAGGGATATATACACATAGTCATATTGTATTTTGTTTGAGAGGTGAAAGCTTAAGAGATGTAGTCTTAAGTATTGTTTGGGAGATGCTTGAGCATTGTTGGCTCAAGTATCGGGTTGGGACACCGTAAAGGTGTCATTGTTTTGATGTATTATTGATAACTGTTTTGATAAATAATACAAGTTTGGGGCATGGGTGTTTCCACGTCAAATGTTGTTTGGTGTTCTTGTTTTGCTTTTACTTATTGTTGATAGAAGTAGAAGTAATACTTGAATAACGTGTGTGACTACGCTTTGGTAGATCTTGTCAATTAATCGATTGGTTGTGTGCGTTCTGCATTGGTGTTTGTAAATCTCGGATTGTGTAAGTCCCCTAACCTAACATTAAGTTGCCACATGCGGCTTAATTATTTATCCTATCTTTTATCCAAGGTCCTTTATGGACTTGAACTTTAATTCAATAGTTGTATTGTAATCTAATTGTTGATCTTTCGGGATTTTTTTGTTATCTGTGTGCTTGTTTTCATTCATAGATTCTTTTATTTTCAGTACTTGGTCATCTTGACTTACACACATCAGGTGCTTGGCACATAAAATCACATAATCAATGAATAAAAAACAAACTTGCATTAATAATCTGAAATGGGTTCAACCCTTAAATTGAGTACTATTGTCCTACTCGAGGCAATAAGCCTTGGAATGGTATCATCGAACCTTATTTCTACTTCTCATAATAAATATGAAGCTACGTCCTACTAGGATAGTTTAAAACATAATAAACTTCGGAGCATCCATGTCTTCGTCACCACAAATCTTCATGTCTTCAATCGGGAGGACCTGCCCCCCAACTCCATCAGGCCTTAACGAGGCTACATAACAGTTTGTGCCATCTTCTGATCACCTTTATGTTCTCCAACACCATTCCTGGTTGGGAACCTGATCTTCATATGATAAGTTGAGGCAACAGCCTTGAATGCATAAAGTCCAATCCTTCTGAGGATAGCGTTGTATGTCGAAGCTACTTTGATTACTAGGAAGTTCGACATCTGAGTGGCCTCCTTGGGCTCCTGTTCCATAGTCACAGGCAACTGAATAGTCCCTTGAACTTTGGATTCCACCCCATTAAATCCATATATAGGCATGTTATTGAGGGATAACAGAGAATCATTGTACCCCATCTTCACAAATGCACCATGAAACAGAATGTCGATGGAAGCTCCATTGTCTATCAAGACACGCTTCACCTCTGAGTTTCCAATCATAGGAGTTATGACCAACGGGTCGTCATGGGGGAACGTTACCCCTTCCAAGTCCGAATCATCGAAACCAATTGTTGCCTTATTTTTTGCACGTTCCGGAGTTTCTCCAACACTGTGCATTACCTCTCTGGCATAAGCCTTTCGAGAATTCATTGTTGTCCCGGCCGCGATTGGGCCTCCTGAGATCATGTTGATTACTGGCCCTCGGGGCTGTGGGTTGCGATCTTGATCGTCATCCCTTCTATCATAATCTCTTCTTTGATTACCATGATCTTCACCCTTAGTGAAGTGGCTAAGCTTTCCTCTACGGATCAAGAACTCGATCTCATCCTTGAGTTGCTTGCAATCATCAGTGTCATGTAACAAGAGTCGACCATCGAAAATCTGCAATACTGATTCTTGTTTCTCTTTGAGGGATCACCCCTAAGTGGCTTCGGCCATCTAAAATCCTTATCTTTCTCAATATCCAACAAGATTCGACTACTGGAAGTTTTCAACCTTGCATACTCAGCAAAGCACGGTCTTAGAGCAGAGTCGGAGTCCTTGTTAGTTCGGTGATATTTGTCCCTAGCGTCATACTCATGCTCTGTCTTTCGCTTCTTAGAGTTCCCATCTTCACCACTTACGGTAGAGACCTCTTTTTTCCTCATACTTTCCTCAGCCTTTATGTATTTGCTCGCCCTTTTTTGGAGATCAGTCATGCTCTTAGGGAGATGCTTATCTAACGAAATCTAAAAGAAAATATTCGATGTCCCATTCTCCAAGGCTATCATAGCTACTTTGTTTTCCAGGTCGGGGATGTTCAGCGTCTCATTGGTGAAGCGCTTGAGGTAGTCCCTTAGGTTCTCATTCTTTCCTTGTATCACCTTCATGAGGGATGTAGAACTCTTCTCGTAGACTCTCCCACTAACAAAATGGTTGACAAAGACCGTGCTCAATTCCTTGAAAGAGCCAATCGAGTTGGCAGGCAGATGGTTATAACATCTTTGAGCCATGCCCGCCAGGTTTTGAGGGAACGCCATACACTTGAGAGCATCACTAGAAGGCTGCAACAGCAGTGCATTCGAAAACGTTTTTACGTGGTTTGCGGGATCACCCTTGGGGACCTCTGCCCCTGGTTTCCATCATAGGCCTTTATAGTAGGCATCTTAAACTTTCTGAAGACGTGAGCGTTCATCACCTTCTCAGTGAATGGAGGTGTGGGATCACCCTTGGGGACCTCTGCCCTTGTATTTGCTCTGCCCTTGTATTTGCTCCCGCTGGGGCATCAGCCCTTCTTTGCATCCTTGAAGGCTTCAACAAAGGGAATTTCTCCTGAAGTTGGATGAGGTCGATTCTGGTTTCGGTTCTGCCTTTGTTGCTCCCTTGTTATGTCGTCCTTCAGGTTTTGGATCTCGGCCTCATGAGCCTTGATTCTCTCAGTAGCTGTCAAAGGGGGTCCATCATGGATTCCTCGAGTCCTCCTTCGAGGTTCCTTGCTATCACGTCACCTCCTTGGGGATTTATCACGATCGTCATCCTTAGATAAAGAATCTTATACGGGAGTAGTCATAATACCCTTGATAAGGGCCCAAGCCTTTAATGTAAGGAGGGTGGTAGGGTTCATGTATCCGCAGGGCATGACCGCTTGGTCCAGGGTCCCTTCAATATGGGGGATAGTTTGGCAACATGTACGCCGGATTGGTGTTTGCAGGGAGCATGGTGGTGGAGATCTGAACTCCTGGGAGCGGTGGACGATTGGCAAGAGGAGAGACCACCATCTGCAGTTGGTTAGTCTCCTGCCTTGGGTGGACGACCACTGGTAAAGTTCTCTCAACATGGGGAGTCGTCCCTATAGGTTGAGACCGGTGTTCAGTAACGACGAGTGGAACAGAGGTGATGACAGGTGGAATAGAGGTACATACCCTTGTTCAGTAACGACGAGTGGAACAGAGGTGATGATAGGTGGAATAGAGGTGACAGGGGCGGCCTCAGTCGAGACTGGTGTTGTTCTTCGTGTGTTAACCATGGTTGATGTTGCCCTCCCACAGACAGCACCAAATGTTGTGGAATAAAAACAAGGTTATCTAATTGAATTTAGTGCTAGGGTTGGGGAGTTTCGAGCTTTAATGGTTGTTTCTGCGTTTAAGACTAATCGGTACTCACAGAATGACTACGTATCTTGAGGTTGATAATCAAGCCAAAAATGTAGTTCTGAGAATGAGGGGTCAGACCCATATAAAAGCGTTGGGAGCCTTAGATTTAGAATAGAGTCAGGAGACTTGATGGACAAGCCACCTCCTTGAGGAAGGTTCTAGACTCCTTCATTGTAGGAGTCCGTTTCCATATTGAATTGGGTGCCTTGGAGGCTACTTCTTGTAGAAGTAATATCCTTATTTTACTCTAATTTCCAAGCTGTTAATTATCTGTCAATATTAATTACGAAATTAATAATTAATTAGGGTTTCAGACCTTATTAATGGGCTTTGTGTTTGGACCTGGCTAGATCTAATTAATGCATCATTAGTTGTGTTTTTAGGACTTGTTTTTAGCCCATATCAATAAGTAATACTAATAAGGACTTCTTGAAAAAACTCAAAGTTATAAAAAAAATTCAAAAATACAGTATAACTTCATTTGTAATATGAAATGCAATTTTGTAACTTTAAATACAACTATTTTTCAACTTATTGCGCAGCCAATTTCAATCATATTTTTCCAAAAAAAAAAAAAGTGGAAACATGAATATTTTCGATAATTTCCCAGTAATCAGAATAACTTATGTTTAAAACTATAAGCATGTACTTGGTATAATATCAGTAAAATGATAGACGTGCCAAAATTTAAAATATTGAATAAGATCTAATAAATTTATTTGATTGATAATAGAAATATATTCAAATACGAAAAAATAAATTTTAATAATTTAAATTAAATATAAGTAAATTTTTTAAATTGAATAAATTTCTTAATGTAAAAATTCGTAACTTTATTTTCTTTTCAATTCCCGAATAATTTTAGTTGGATAATAATTACTAATCCTCAATAATTAAAATTAATTTCTTGAGTTTTGAATAATACGTAAAATTGTCTAGATCTAATTTTTGGAATTCAAGGTAGAAAATAGTAGATTGATCGTGTAAGGTCTAAATAATATTTTTTTATATTCAAAAACTTGTTCACACTAATTCACGCAAGCGTACGTGGTCACAAGTAATATAGATATAAGTCAAGATCGTTCCCACAGAGATCTGGTTCAGGTTTCAATTCAGTTAATGCACCTATGCAACAATGTATGGTTTTCATTCACTACTAAGACAAATAACAAGATTGAGTTTTGATTAACTATAATTAACTAAAGCAATTTACCAAACTAAGAATTAATTAACGAATGAGAATTAAAATCGAATTACTTATGCTAGAGAAAACATGGGAACCTAACTTCATTAAATACTTTGCTTAGAGTTGATGCCTTTAATCAATGCATGTGATGGTTATGATATCTGATCAAACAACACGAAACAATATACGCTACTTCTGAGTATACGTACCAAGCTAAACATACATCCACAAAAGAGATAGAAGATGAATAGACACCAATTATGCTTAGACCCTATATCTCTATAGAATTTGAAAACATAACGGTTTAAGCACAAGTTGTCCATTAAGATCACATACGGCAGCATAATATTTCTCAATTTACGCTACAAATCATGATGTCACACATACATCAACTTATCCTATGATAGCATGGCAAGTTCTAAATCTCAAGATCCACTCTCGCTTCACAAGAGATTAACAATCTAGATGTTAGCTACGCATCTAAAAACATTAAGCACAACCATACGAGGATATCGATAATTCATCACACACAAATATTTAAAGCAAACAAACTACTAAACTACATAGATAAATCCGTTAGAATCCCATGACAACGATTAGTTCATAATCGAACCGCTCGTCATCATGGGATCTGATGAAACCATGATAATAACAAAGTATGAAATATTATGAATAAACTAGAGTAGGAGTTTAAGAAACCAAATCCCAAAAATATCCAAGAGTATCGCTTAGAAGAAGAAAACAAAAAGTAGATCTAGATCTCCGTTGCTTGTCACGAGCGTAGGAATCCTTCTCCAACTCTGAATCTCTGTCTCTCGGCTCTCTCTCTGTGTTATGTAGGGTGTTGGTACAAATTACAATGATAGAATATGTTTATATAGGCACTAGAAATCTTTCCCAGCAAGAAAAGTCCTAAAATAGCAATTAAATTCGAAGCATAATGGAAATCAGCAAATTCCAGGATGTTCTGGCGGTCTCAGCGCTGTCCTGGCGCTCTCAGCGCTCCCAAGGCCATTTCTGGCGCTCTCAGCGCTCCACTGGTGCTCTCAGCGCTGCAACATACTGACAGAATGTAATTTTTGCTCTATTTCTTCATTCTTGCTCTGCTTTCGCCCGTTCTTTTTGCATTAACTCCCGTCTTCATTCCTTTGACTCATGAACCTTCACGGTAGCTTTAAACAAGATTCCATTCTTCACTCCAAAGCTCAAATTCAACTCCAAGATTGACGAAAAACACCAACCCTAGTCGACATTTCACGAACATGCACAACTAAACAAAAACACATTAAAAACACAACACACTTGAGTCCAAAACACCAATTTAAGCCGAAACGAAGCGCTCCAAGTGGATATAAAATCCACTTATCACACCCCCAAACTTAAACCGATGTTTGTCCTCAAGCATAAACAAAAAAACTATAAACAACTAACTAGTACCACTTTCGTAGGTGATCACGGTTGCATTTGGCATATGCAACAAGCCCTTTAAACCCCTAGGTAGCCCTAATGGATGAGTGAGGTCTCGTGAGGACCTATAGCGAATGTACCCACAAAATTCATCTAGCTCAACCAGACTCGACTCCCTACAAATGCATGAATGCAACTAAATAAAAATGCAAAGATCCCCTCAGACTAACCAAAACCAATCAACAAGCAAATATCTCAAAGAATGCAACTAAATCCATATAGAGCTCGACTAAGTCCCCGTATACTAACAATACATGAACAGAAACGTGCGTGTGTGCGATGCTAATCAGATATACTCTTAACACTAGATCGAAATCATACGTATTCTTCGCCAAGACAATCACAAGTTTATAAATAAAATAGACTGTAAACACTTCATAACCTAGAAACACCTTCATCATCATTCGAGTTAGGAATTCATGCTTTATTACTACAACTACGACACAAAATACTATATACAACAACGCATGCTTATTTAACCGTGCAATGGATGAGACCCCAAAAGGCTTATACAATAATACCCATGTAGCGAGCGTTATGTTAGTGGATCCCAGACTGTAAAAGCCTTAGGTCACTAGGCACAAAGTCCCCTAGAACTTAATTCACTACACCATAAAACGCATATTGCAACGACAGGAAAACATTGCCTTAAGGCCTATATTCGTTGCAGTAGAATCTATGGCAACAAATTTGCAAAATTTGAGCGTTGCATCCGGTTGCCTTGCAATAGGTCGATTTAGCAACGTTTTTGGTACCATACAGCAACATAATTAAATCATTGCAATAAATTTCAGTAGCAACGATTTAGACTCTATAGCAACAATTAAAAACTATTGCAGTAGCATAAGAAGGTAGTTAATTGATACTTTAAGGCAACATTTCTAAGACCAATTGCAATGATTTTTTATAGATTAATGCAACATATTTCGACCCTATTGTAACATTTTTTCAAAAAAAAAAATTAGCAGGATCATACTGGAAATACAATAAACCAGGCCATTTATAGCCAAAATTCAAGCATCATCAATATTTCATATTTCATAAATCAGGGCAACTTAATGCCAAATATCCAAATGTACCATTACAGGGCTACATGACGAACAATTCAAAAGCAACACCATGTTATAACATGGTCGTACAAACCATTCAAAATGTGAAGTAAAAATGAAATGACTAAACCGCATACAAATACCTACGAAACAGTCGCCTGCAAATTTAAACATAAAGTACATGCAGTCTACCAACTATTAACACATAATTTAAACATAGAGTGACAGAAACGACTCATGCATCGACATCTTCATCTTCATCATCTCATTCATTTTGGATATCTTCCATCTGGACTCCATGACAGTGCAGTAACTTGTTCATCAACATGTCCCGGAGAAAATCCACTAGTGTCCACCGAATCCCAGAACTTCCAGAAATATTTCTTGCAGTAACTCTCGATCTCACGGTGCTGCATTGTCATGATAATAAGCAGACCAGATGCAAATTTCACCTCTAATGTGTACCAGCAACATTATGATTAGTAATGAAATTGATAAATAAAGCCAAAAACAACTCATAGCTATGAACAAAAAGAATTAATTGTGAAGTTAAAAATATGGCACTAATATTACCTGCATGCTACAGAAAGTGTCCTTCCACCATTTGGCCTCGCTGATCAAGAAGCACGTCTCCTTCCCTTCTGCAAAAAAAGAGAAAAGTTGCTGGTATTAAGCATCACTCTTAACTAGGCCTTAGAAGTGTTGTATCAGTAAGATCAGGCTAGCTCCTAAAGAAGAGAGAACTTGTGTACCTTTTTCGATAATGCTGCAAAAGGATTTATATCGTCCTCATAGATTTTCTTATACTTGGACTCCACGTCTGAGGTAAAACCACTTTGAAGATCTTCTGCAAGCTGATAAAAATAAGAGAAAAATGCGAGCTGACTAAAATTCTACAACAGTTTTATACCTTTATTTCTACAGCAGCGACCTAATTGTCGCTACTGATTTATGAAAATTAGGTTGCGGCGATCATATGAAAGCAGAACAGAACAAAAAATGAACTTAAGTGATCTATCTATCTTCGTTGATTTACCAGTTGACATAGGCAATGCACAAGTGAACTCTTAGGTTTTTACATAAACTGAGTTCAAACTTACAGGAATCGCCAGAATTCGCAGCTGCAGGAACAACACAAGAACAAAATAGGAAAAATGAAAGAGCAATTTAGAACCAGAAAGTAATTTTTTAATGTAATACAAACAAGTAAAAGTTTTAAAGTTTTATATAAATTAAAATTTACAGAATTTAAATATTATTTAAGGAAATATATTAGTTGGGTCAGTGACTACATTGTCTTTGGCACTGCAATCTGCATTATACTCTAGCAATGTCTGCACAAGGATAGTAACATCATCTATGCCATCGGTTCCCATTAAAGACCAGCCCTCATCACTAAACCCATTTAGAGCCTCGTTAAAACCTCTGCCAAAACATGTAAATTTAACTCTGGAATTAAACTACAGTTTGTAAATTCTGTATTGATGTCTGCAAGTTTTCACCTTGTCAAGTCTCTTTCCTGAAATCTCTGCCTAAAATGAAGTTCTTATTATGTGTAGATATCTTTTAATTTATGGCTCAATATTTGTAATTGCTTTTAGGCTAAAAGTAGATGTTTGAAGTCTGCAGTTTGTCTATGTACACTATCATCGCATGGATATTCCTGGGTATGTTTTTTAATCTAATAGTTATTAACTTTCTACAAATAGTCGGTAAATTGGTATTAATGACTTAATGTACACATTCTATATTTAACTTATTTAAATTAATAGTTTGCAGTGGCGCTGAGGATATCGCGCTGCTGCCGCTTGCGCCACGGCACATGCCTCAGAGCACCTTTAATAACACTGAATGTTCCAGTTAATAAACAATACACACTTACTGCATGACAATATGTAAGGGTGAGAACTGCTCAGGAAGTCAGGAGCATGGGAAATTGCCGACTTAACTAAAAGATTCCACAATTTATATTTTAGTTATAACTAGTATCTGTTAGACAAAAAAGAGTGTTATTTTTATTTACTATTTGCTTTAAGCCTTAAGAACATAGATCAGGTTTTGTTAACTTTAGTACTATGTCTGTATGTCATAAAATGACAAATGTTCCCATGCTGGATATCATTACTGATAAGTGGATTTTATATCCACTTGGAACATTCTAAATCGGCTTAAATTGATTGTCTTGGACTCAAGTTTCTTGTAGTTTTGATGTGTTTTGCTTAGTTGTGCAGGTTTACGAGAATGTTGATTAAGGTGGATGCTTCTACAATTTTTTGGGAATTAAATGATTAAAATTCGGATTTTCTGGGAAGGCTGCGCAGCTTATACTGTTTTGGCCATATCTGGAGTTCTGTAAGTCCGTTTTTAGCGATCTTACTGCCCACGCGAAGCTTGAGAGATTTTCTACAACCTGGGATAGGAATCACGTGCAAGTAAAGTACTGAGTTAATTCGCGCAGGCAGACTTTGTGAAGCATGGCTGGGAAATTCCTGTTTTGCCCTTTTCGAGTTCTAATTATATTCCGGGCAGGTTTTAGCACCTTAATTAAATTCTAATTGTAATAGAATATTAAATATTTTTATTAGGCAAGAGGGAGAAACGTTTTTTTATGTATAAACGTTCTACCCTTGTAATAAAACAGATACAGACGTTACATCTTTTAACCTAGTTCTATACAGAAGAGAGAAGAGGAGAAGGAATTCTTCCAAGCTAGTGACAAGCAAGGATTATTCTTGATACCTTTGTATTCTTCTATTGTGGGAGTTCAATTCTAAACTTTATTCTTCTTCTTTATTTTTACTTGTTGATTTTAGAATTATGTTTTCCAAAGAACCCATGATGACAATTAGGTCAATTATGGGCTAATTCGTTATCATGGGGTTTTAATGGATTTTGCTATGGATTCTAGTAATTGAGTGTTAATTATGCCTTGGTGTGTGATTGTACGTATTGATTGCCTAGTATGTTTATGCTTATTCGTTATAAGTGAGTCGCGAACACTTGTAATTGTTAGTTTAATCCTAGTGAATGCGAAAGTGGATCTAGGGTTTAGAACAATTCATGCTAGCATAGGTTTTTGCATGTGAAGAACATGTATTAATTTGTGATGTGATTCTAACCGTCTTGCATCGACTATGTGGTTTAATGGGTGCTTGATTTTCAACCGGTATGTGTTCAATTGCTATAGACATATAGGGACTACACATATTTGGTGACTACTTGACTTCTATCAATTGTGGATGATCAGTAGGATGGTATATGCACAACGAAAGTTGGTATGTATCAGTTTAGTGCATCTAATCAGTAATCAACTCGGTCACATGCTAGGCTAAAGGGCATAAGATTCTAGATGAAGTAGTAATTGAAGTTGAAATCCCATGTTTGTTTATTATAAGGTTTAAGTTAAGTTATTTTCTCGTAATTGGCTTAGTTGGTAATCAATCATTAGTTAAATCAAACCAAAATTGTGATTGTCTTAGCAGTGAGTGTAAATCATTAGCTGGTGCATAAGTGAACATAACGAACAATTTGAGTCTCTGTGGGAACGAATCTTATTTACTCTGTATTACTTGTTGACCACGTTCTCTTGCGTGAATAAGTGCGAACAAGTTTTTGGCGCCGCTGCCGGGGACTCGGTTCATTGTTTGTTTAGTTTATGATCTTGTCATCAATTTGGGTTAAATTCACTGACTCGGACGTTTTTTTTATTTGATGGATTATTGGGAGCAGGAATTCGTAATTGTTTGTGAGCTGTGTGCAGGTGGACATTACACTCATCAATGTGAGTATAACAGAAACCGGCCAAATTTCAGCTGGGACTACAATCAGAGTGGTATGGAGCAATCTCAATATCCATTCTACCCGCTCCAAAATCAGCAGTTTGAAGATGAGCAATACAATCCAGGGGGAATTCAGCAGCAACAGGGGCAACAATTTCAGCATCAGTATGCCCCAGTGCATCAACACTTTCAACCTCCTGAATTTCAGCAGCAGCAATTTCAGACTTGGTCTATCCAACAGTCGACCGAAGAAGCTGAATTAGAAGAATTGAGGTTGATGGCTAAAAGCAATGCATTGTCTCTCCAGAGAATAGGAGATCAGATTGGTCAAATTGCAAATGCATTGCAAACATTGAATCAAATTGCAAGTGACACAGAAGGCCTAGATGTAGAGGAGGAGGACAAGAACCTTACTATCAGTCTTGACTGGCCTTTCTTAGCCACGGGTGAGACCATGATCGTAGTTCATGAAGGAGAGTCTGAGGGCAAAGATGGGGAAGAAGTAGAACATGAAGCTGATAAGGAAGCAGAGTCGGAGGCAAACCAATCAGAAAATTCAGAATGTCCAGAAAATTCGATTCTGAATAATCAGCCGCAACCACTTCCTTTGCAATCTGAAAATTTTGAAGAATCAGCCCAAGATCAAGAAAATTCCAAGGCTCAAGCGGCTATGCTATTTCCTTCGAAGGATGAAGAGTGTCTCAGTGTGGAAGATGATGAATTAGAAGAGCATGTTCAGTTGTTGAATGCCGCTTCGTTGCAATCTGACTTCGACCAGCTGGAGGCCGAAGAGGAAAAGAGTATCACTCCTGTTGACAAATCTACTCCGGAGAAGACTACAAAGATCATCCAAATCAATTTTCCTCCTCCATATCCACAGAGGCTTCAGAAGCAAACTCTAGCCATGAATTTGCCGGTGGAGGATGAGGAGTGTTTTAGCTTGAAATTGGTTGATGCAGGGCAGAGTAAAAAGTATGACACGGAGGAGGAGAAGGCAAAGCATGGCCAACTGAGGATTACAGTGCCTTGGTTAATAGGGTTACGTATTCCACATAAGTTGCTTGGAGTGGAAGATCTCTGGAATTCTCAGGTGCGCCTTAAGCCATCAATTGAAGGAGCTCCCGAACTTGAGCTAAAAACATTGCTAGTTCACCTGGGGTATGTTTCTTGTAATTCAAATCCTTTGCTTGCTATTGTTATTGCTGCTAACTTTTCAGGTAGGCGGGAGAATGTTGTTAAGAGATCTTGTGAGGAGCGAATACGGGTAAAGCTTGTCGTTGAAGATGTCGCTCCAGAAAAGATCATTAAATGGCCTTATAGAGATGCGGTGTAGAAAATTTTCAAGATGAAAATTGTGGCCAAGTCTAGCTAAAGACGTTAAAGAAAGGCGCTTCGTGGGAGGCAACCCATGCATTAGTATAGAAAAAAAAAAAAGAGAAAACAAAATTTTGAGTGTTGGGAAAAAAAAAAAAAAAAAAAAAAAGAAGAAAAAAAAAAATGAAAAAATCGAATTTTTTGGGTGTCACGCAGGAGCAACCTGCGTTACAGGGCAATTTGCGCGCCTGTTGCGCAAGTTGCGCCTGCGCAACTGGAAGGGAGGCAGTTTGCGGCCCAGTGGCGCAGCTTGCATATGCGTTTCTGGATGTGAGGCAGTTTGCCCTCACGGGCGCAGCTGGCGCGTGGGCAGTGCTTTTAAGAAATTTTTTTTTTCTTCCGGTTGTTCAGTGTGGTGCGGCTGTGTATATATATAATAGTAAATTCTTTCTACACCCCATTCTTTTTATACCCCCATTCTAAACCTAATTCTAATCCTTTTTCAATTCCAAAACCTTCCATCTTTTCTCCAAAAATTCTAAACCTTTTTCTATTCTATTTCATATTTATTATTATTATTATTATTATTATTATTATTATTGTTATTTACTATGTATTATTATTATTATTATGTATTATTATTATTATTATTATTATTATTATTATTATATTTAGTATTATTTTTTATTTTTTATTTTTTATTTCTTTTTATTATTATTATTATTATTTGTATATACCCACCTATACATACAAATCCAATTCCTCTTCTATTTTATTTATATCTCTAAATATTCAATTCTAAAGAGGAATTTATTGCAAGTTCACCTCTTTGATTCGTATTGGGTAAATCTTTTTCTCTAATCTTTATTACGAATTTGTGTTCTTGTCAATTGTGGATTTTGTAGTATTCAGGCAAGGTGGCCAGTCTATGGAGCTCGTGCGCAATATCCTCCACCAGATTCATTCGAGGATGAGGCATTGCAGGTATGTTTCTGCTATCCCTTGTATTACTTTCCATTCAATGGGGACATTGAATATGTTAAGTTTGGGGGTGGTTTGAGGGATTAGTAGTTGTATATATATTGTTGTATTTTGTGTTCATATAGGATATCATGTTTGCATAGTAGTGATAGTTCATGCATGATTGTTATGTTTGTATTATCTACGTTTGTTTCATATAGGACATTTTGTTTTATTTTCGTTTTATTTTCGTATACCATGTGAGTTTTCATTTAGTTGCATTTTCATGGCATGCATATTTCATGATCCCTTAGGACGAGCTGATTCTGATTGATAGGTGGATGTTGATTTAGGTGTGATGATGATGAGTAGAGGGCTGATTTATAGTTTCTATGAAATTGACTTGCATGTTACGGGAACAAAATTTTTTACACAGTCTCATTGGGGTGCTTTTGGGCTAGGTTAGGGTCATGCCTGTGGGATGTTTTGAGATTTAATCACTTGTTTATATTTAGAATTTTCGTTATTCCCTTTATAGCGTAGGGACATTAAAGTCTAAGTTTGGGGGAAACCAGGAATTTTCATGCTAGTTGTTAATATGTGTCAATAATGGCTAGGCGTCAAATGGCTAGTAGCCAGCTCATATTTATGTGAGTAGTCTAGGGTTGGAAATGAGAAAGGCTCATTCCAGATTAAAACCTTAAAAAAAAAAAAAAAAGAAAAAAAAGAAAAAAAAAGAAAAAAAAAGGAAAAAAAAAAGAGTCTAGTATTGTTTGTTAATGCATAATTAACCAGAGTGAGCTCTTTAATACTCGAGTAATTAAGTCTGAGGGGACTTAGTCCTAGTGACCTAAGGCTTTATAGTCTGGGATCCTGCTGACCTAACACTCGCTACATGGGTATTATTGTATAAGCCTTTTGGGGTCTCATTCATTGCACGGTTAAATAAGCATGCGTATTGTATATGTAGTGTCGTAGTATAGTAATAAAGCATGAGTTTCTGTCTACCTTGGATAAGGGTGGAGGTGTTCCTAGGCTATGGAGTGTCTACAGTCTATTCTAGTTATAAACCTGTGATTGTCTTGACGGAAAGCATGTATGATTTTTGACCTAGTTCTGGGGGTATTTCTGGTGAGCATCGCACACACACACGTTTCTGTTCATGTATTTGTTAGTATACGGGGATTTAGTCGAGCTCTGCTTGGATTTGTTACATTCTTTGAGATATTTGCTTGTTAGTTGGTTTTGGTGAGTTTGAAGGGGATCTTGCATTTTTTCATATTAGTTGCATTCATGCATTGCATTGCATTAGGTTAAATGGATTTTGTGGGTACATTCGCTATAGGCCCTCACGAGACCTTACTCGTCCACTAGGGCTGCCTAGGGGTTTAAAGGGCTTGTTGCATATGCCAAATGCAACCGTGATCACCTACGGAAGTGGTACTAGTTAGTTAGTTGTAATTGTTAATGCTTGAGGACAAGCATCGGTTTAAGTTTGGGGGTGTGATAAGTGGATTTTATATCCACTTGGAACATTCTAAATCGGCTTAAATTGATTGTCTTGGACTCAAGTTTCTTGTAGTTTTGATGTGTTTTGCTTAGTTGTGCAGGTTTACGAGAATGTTGATTAAGGTGGATGCTTCTACAATTTTTTGGGAATTAAATGATTAAAATTCGGATTTTCTGGGAAGGCTGCGCAGCTTATACTGTTTTGGCCATATCTGGAGTTCTGTAAGTCCGTTTTTAGCGATCTTACTGCCCACGCGAAGTTTGAGAGATTTTCTACAACCTGGGATAGGAATCACGTGCAAGTAAAGTACTGAGTTAATTCGCGCAGGCAGACTTTGTGAAGCATGGCTGGGAAATTCCTGTTTTGCCCTTTTCGAGTTCTAATTATATTCCGGGCAGGTTTTAGCACCTTAATTAAATTCTAATTGTAATAGAATATTAAATATTTTTATTAGGCAAGAGGGAGAAACGTTTTTTTATGTATAAACGTTCTACCCTTGTAATAAAACAGATACAGACGTTACATCTTTTAACCTAGTTCTATACAGAAGAGAGAAGAGGAGAAGGAATTCTTCCAAGCTAGTGACAAGCAAGGATTATTCTTGATACCTTTGTATTCTTCTATTGTGGGAGTTCAATTCTAAACTTTATTCTTCTTCTTTATTTTTACTTGTTGATTTTAGAATTATGTTTTCCAAAGAACCCATGATGACAATTAGGTCAATTATGGGCTAATTCGTTATCATGGGGTTTTAATGGATTTTGCTATGGATTCTAGTAATTGAGTGTTAATTATGCCTTGGTGTGTGATTGTACGTATTGATTGCCTAGTATGTTTATGCTTATTCGTTATAAGTGAGTCGCGAACACTTGTAATTGTTAGTTTAATCCTAGTGAATGCGAAAGTGGATCTAGGGTTTAGAACAATTCATGCTAGCATAGGTTTTTGCATGTGAAGAACATGTATTAATTTGTGATGTGATTCTAACCGTCTTGCATCGACTATGTGGTTTAATGGGTGCTTGATTTTCAACCGGTATGTGTTCAATTGCTATAGACATATAGGGACTACACATATTTGGTGACTACTTGACTTCTATCAATTGTGGATGATCAGTAGGATGGTATATGCACAACGAAAGTTGGTATGTATCAGTTTAGTGCATCTAATCAGTAATCAACTCGGTCACATGCTAGGCTAAAGGGCATAAGATTCTAGATGAAGTAGTAATTGAAGTTGAAATCCCATGTTTGTTTATTATAAGGTTTAAGTTAAGTTATTTTCTCGTAATTGGCTTAGTTGGTAATCAATCATTAGTTAAATCAAACCAAAATTGTGATTGTCTTAGCAGTGAGTGTAAATCATTAGCTGGTGCATAAGTGAACATAACGAACAATTTGAGTCTCTGTGGGAACGAATCTTATTTACTCTGTATTACTTGTTGACCACGTTCTCTTGCGTGAATAAGTGCGAACAATTACATCATTTTCATGCCAGAAATTCTTAATGAAGAAAAGAGGTAAAATATGATAATAATAATTCATTCATATGTTAAAATGGTTATCAAATATTCGTATTTGTTTTGACGAAATTCAGAAGTTTAAATTTTTGGAACTAGAAAGCATATACATTGTAAATGTGAAAGCAAACATAAGCAAAAATATCAGATTAAAGATGCAGAAAGCACTTAAAAGTACAAATCAACAAGAAGATTGAAACTATAACTAATAAAAACTACTGAGTCCTCCGAGTATAGGTCTTTTTACCATCAATAGATCGAAATAGGCGGGCTGCTGCATCTAAGATATAAAGTATTGTCCTAGAGCCAGTGCCCCTCAATAGCACTTCAAAAATACTTGAGTATAAACACAAGGTGGAATGCATTATTTTTGTACTTAAGCTTTTTTAGTAAAGGATGTAAAGTCACCTTGCATCGACTGGCCTTAGCAGTTGCGGCTAAAGGGAGTTCTGCAAAACAGTGCTTTCTACCAAAAACGACAAGACTAAATTTGGTTATAAACCCTCCTAGTAGTCAATGGAATGAAAATATGCAACTCCAAATAAAAAGACAAAAGAAAGGAATAACAGCTTTATCTCATATATCAGATACACTAGATTACTGAAATTTAATCAGAAAATCTGCAAGATTCCTGGTTCACTCAGATACATAATCATCAATTTACTATGTGAGCACCATGAAAAGAAACAAGAAGATTATAAAAGATGGGCAGCACTAATAAGTGGATGCAATAGACATAATAAGATATTACCTTCATTCCAGGCATTTGGACCCACTCTACAGCAGTTCCAGTAACCTTAGAAATAAACTCTGTTAAAGTTTCTTCTGCAATGGCCAAGAGCCTGGAAATATATACATACAATAAATTTAAGGCCCACATTTACAGATCAAAAAATAACTCAATTGCCGTAAACAAGACTAACCCTGCAGGACTAGCATCTCTTGGGGGATGCTGTTTCAAGTTGTGTTGACCACTAGTCACCACTGATTCACAACTGGTGTCTTTGGAAAGAAGACCACTCTGCAACATGAAAAATAAAAAAAGAAGAATTATCAACCTTTAAAATGTTTACAAAATTACAAAAGAAAAAATATGCTGAGAATAACTTAAGGATGGATCATATAATTGTTTATCAAGAATCTCACATTTTGAGTAATGAACTTGGGACAAACTTCTCCACCTCCTCAGTTAATGTGTTTGCAGAGAGCTTTAGGCTATCTACAAGAAAAAAACAAGAAAAACAAGAAATTAACAAGAACCAAAAATACAAACAAGAAACACACAAGTAATACAAACAAAAACACGGAAACTGAAAAATACACACAAAAATCTACAAGAAAAACAAGAAATTAACACAAAAACTTACTAATTGCAGATTTAGGGATGACGATATAAGCTTCCTCTTCTCTATTTCGATTTAGAGATTAATTAGGGTTTAATTAGAGAAAAGTGAGGGTTTAATTTAGAGAGAGAGAGAGATACGGGTGAGAGAGAGGGTCGAGTGAGAGAGAGAGAGGGTCGAGAGATGAGCGAGAGTGAGAGAGAGATGAACGAGAGTGAGAGAGATGAGAGAGAGGGATAAGTGAGAGAGAGAGATGAGGGTCGAGTGAGAGGGATGAGTTATGTTGATTGTTGAGTCTCTGTGACTCTGTGTTAGTGTCTGTGTGTTGTGTTTCTTTTTTGTTTTCTTTTTTGTTATTTTTGGTAAGCCGGTCAAAAACAATGTAGAAATCCCGCTCAACAAATTTGACAAGCTTAAGCCCGCCAATTTTTTGGGTCCAAAAGTTAAATTTTTTGCAACAATTTAAGAAAATTGTTGCAATAGACAAAATGTTTTTAATTCTCTTAAGTTTTTTCAATGCTATTGCAATGTTTTTCAAAGGCGTTGCAATTTATCTAATTTGGTTTCTCAATAGCAACGTTTTTCGACAAACCTTCAAAAATATGGTTGCAATAGCCGTTTTATGGTGTAGTGATTGCTCGAGTATTAAAGAGCTCACCCTGGTTAATTCTGCATTTAACAATTGAAACTTTTGACTCTTTTTTTTCTCTCTCTTTTTTTATATACGCAATCTGGAATGAGAATTCTCATCCAACCCTAGACTACTCATAAAGATATGAGCCGGCTACTAGCCATTTGATGCCTAGCCATTATTGACAACTATTAACAACTAGCATGAAATCCCTGGTTTCCCCCAAAATTAGACTTTAGTGCACCTACGCCATCAAGGGAATAACGAAAATTCTAAATATAAACAAGTGATTAAATCTAAAACAACCAAACAAGCATAACCTCAACCTAGCCCAAAAGCAACCGATAAGGCTGTGTAAAAATTGTGTCTCTGAAGCATGCAAGACGATTTCATAAGAACTATAAATCAACCCTCTATTCATCATTACCACACCCAAATTTACATCTACCTACCAATCAGAATTACCTCATCCTAAGAGATCATGAAATACGCATGCTATGCAAATGCAACTATATAAACTCACATGGAATAAAAACAAAATAACAAAATGTCCTATATGAAACAAACATGCAATAATACGAACAAAACATAAAGTTTTCTCTTTTGCCAATCTGTGTTCTTCATACTCAAATTTTATTATTTTTTCTTTAAAATTTTCAAATCTTAGAGTTTTTTATTTTCTTCAAATAAATATTAAAGTTTATCTGATAAAAATCAAATTCAATATAAATATAATCTTAATAAATATTATCTCTCTACTTTTTCTTCCAGCCGCCTCCTCCTTCATCAAATCGACAAAACCAGTGGAAGCCCCAAATCCTTTAATTTATTTGTTTTGCTTTTGTTTTCTTCAATAATCTCCTATTTTGGGTTAAGGTTTTATATCCATATAGGGTGTTTGGTTTTGTTTTTTAGATCTCTATGTTGGGCCGCTAGCACGCCTAACTCCACAATAATATGATATTGTCCATTTTGGGTCGAGCCCGCACGGATTTGTTTTTGAGTAACTCCCAAAAGGCCTCATACTAATGGAGTTAACTGGTTGCTCTATATACAAGAGAATTATCTCTTTTCTCCTCGATGTGGTACTTGGATTGACACCACCCAACAATCTTCCCCTCAAACCAAGAACCACATAACCCGTGATCTTAAACCCGTGATAAATCTGTCCACGTCTTGCACCGCCGCCACACCCGCGGAACCCGCCGCCTGAACACCTTTCAGGAAGACTTACGATACAAAGAACCCAATACATCTCCAATCGCCACCGAGGGAAACCTCTTACATCGAACACCTGCAGCCCATAACCCCCAGGATCCAATTACTGAACCATGGGCTCTGATACCACTTATTGGGCCACTAGCACGCCCATACTATTGTGGAGTTAAGGCTTGCTGGCGGCCCAACAAGTAGTATCAGAGCTTCAGGTTGTAACGATCCGTAACGATCTCAATGGGCTCAAAAATGGATCCAAGGAAAAGGCAGATGGGCTGTCCCAGATTGGGCTTAAGGGGGAGCAGGTGGACTTTCCAGTATAGGCCTAGGGGAGCTAGATAGCCTTCTAGTATGGATCTAGGGGGAGCGAGATAAATTTCCAGTATGGGTCAAGGGGGAGCCAGATCACATAGAAGGAGGCAGATTCGACAGGTGTCGAGCCCGATGTGTGAAGGGGGAGATTGTTAGGAGTTGTCCCACATCGTTTGTGGAAGGGGTAGATAGCTAGTTTATAAGCAGCCAGTTAACTCCATTAGTATGAGGCCTTTTGGGAGTGATCCAAAAATAAATCCGTGCGGGCGATGTCCATAGCGGACAATATCATACTATTGTGGAGTTATTGCTCGCTAGCGGCCCAACAATATATCATCGAAACTTCGGATTTTCGTTCTTCTTCGATTCAATCGGGTTTTGGATTTGTATGTGGACCGATTATCTCTTGTTGTGGTTTCGTTTCTGCATATCTAAGTTTTATTTTGAATTTTAGGTTATAATTTTAGTTTGATTTCTCTCCTTGGTGAGAGGGTGTGAATTTCTCTCCTTCTTTTGTGAGAGTTGGTTCGATTCAATGATAAAAGCTTGTTAGGGAGGCTAAGTTTGGCGAAGATCTTGAGCATAGAGTAAGTATCTATAGATATATCATTGTTTTCACACCGCTTATTTGTCTCATTTTGATTATGAATACGAGCATGTCAACCTATTTTATGTTTGTTCGATTCGATCATTTCTTGCAGATGCCGTATGGTTATTATGTATTGAATTATCTCCTTTCATAAAAAAAACAATAAATACAAATTTTAAAAAATTGTATTTAATAATATAATTTTTATAAATATAAATAAATCAAAAGCGCTCCACTTAAAAATAATCTATATTACCATGCTAACTCATTTTGTAAGAAATTTTTACATAATTTTGTACCCGCATTTTGCAAATTTTGGTACTAATAAAGTGGGTGAAGGACAAGTTCATTTGTTCTGTATTCTCTCTTTCCGTCCATCCGTCCCATCCAATTGTTTACATTTTTCAAGAAGTGTTCGGCACGTATTTTAATGTACATTTTAATGATAATTTCATAATTTATTTTTAAACTTTTTTAAGAAATATGCTGCACGCATTTTAATATACATTTTAAGGATAGTTCCATAATTTGTTTATATTTTTATACAGAAAAAAAATTAAAAATAAATCATGCATCTATTCTTAAATTGCATGGGACAGATGGAATAATTTTATTTTTTTTGAAAGCAAACAACCACTTTATTAAAACTCCAACGAATTATACATAATTGTCTCCAACAAGAAACATAGAATAATTGTCTCCAACAAGAAACATAGGATTCCAGGTATGATATGAGCCGCCTAGTTAGCTAGCTTTTTAGTATGAACAACCTTAACATTACCCATCTGACCATCTCTGTCCTGTATCTTTAAATTGATGGTTTATAAATTAAAAAGTTATATTTATGCAAGTTATGCTTCTAAATTATACATTATTGATTATAATTTTATAAATTAAAAAATTAAATCTGATAGTAAATAAATATTTTTTTAAAAAATTTTATGTCTAGTACTATAGTTTTGATAAATTATAAATCAAAAGTCAAATTTTATAAAACATCAATTTATACGAAAGGATATAGATTTTGGTTACTGTCAAGCAACGAGATATACAAAACAATTTAAAATTTGCTTCAAGAAAAAATAACTCTATTATTTGTGTGATGCGAATATTTAAGGGGGGTTTTCAAAAATATCCAAGATTAGAAACATTTTTGCAAAAAAACTTTTATTTTTTTTAAATATTCCAAAAATACCAATTTCTTGAAAATGATTTCCAAAAATATCATCTGCAACCAAATTTGAAACTGACATTAAACAAAATTACCACAAATATAATTTTAATAATTTATCAACTAATATCTTATTTTTTTACCAGTTAAATTAAATGCAAACAAAATCAACAATCAAAAGTATTTTCAAATATTTTTATAGAAAATTGTAAAAACAAGTTGCTTAATTTAGTTGCAAATTGTATTTTTGCAAACATTTGTAAAAATAATAAAATTACAAAAAAACTTTAAAAAATAGTATTTTCGTTATTTTGTTTGTCTTGGTTGTAAGTCACTTCAATATTAAATGGACAACGACCTATTCGTAGACAGAATGTATGTTACCAAGTTACTTACTTAAGTACGTAGTACTCTTTTATGTATGGGCGGTCCTGGACTCCTGGTGCAGCCGCACTGGGCCCAATGTTCCCAGGGCCCAAAATTGTTTTCTATCCGTCTCATTTGTACATATGGCTTCATGCAATATATGTGTAGATGATTTTGTTATGCTGTCATTTTTTCGCTTTAGACATGATAGTTCCGGGGAGAGCACGGTTCGGTTCGGTTCGGTTCGGTTCGGTTCGGGTTCGATATTACCTTCCCAAAAAATAATTTTTGTTTTTGAGTACTTGCATATGTATATATAGGCTAGCGTTCAAATAGAAACCAATATTAGAATAGAAACTAGAAACCTACATTAAATAATTTATATTTCATTTATTTTAATGGCCCCGCTAGGGGCACCTTTACAAAAACCTTATAAAATTCTTGGCTCTATTCAACAAAAAAATAAAAAAAATAAAAAAAAATAAAAAAAATGAAAAAAGTTACTGTTCACGTGCCACGTCATCACGTGAACAGTAACTTTTTTTTATTTTTTTTATTTTTTTGTTGAATAGAGCCAATAATTTTAAACATTTTTTGTATTGGGGTACCCCTAATTTGGTCATTATATTAGCTTGAAATATTTAATTTAGGTTTAGTTTCTAGTTTCTATTCTAAGTTAGTTTCTATTAGAACAAGACCCTATATATATATATATATATATATATATAGGGTCTTACTCAAATAGAAACCAACTTAAAATAGAAACTAGAAACTAAACCCTAATCTAATATTTAAAGCTAATCTAATGACCAAACTAGGGGGATCGCAATACAAAAAGTTTATAATATTCTAGGCTCCATTCAGTAAAAAAAAAAAAAATATTGTTCACTACTGACGTGGCAGTGACGTCAGCGTGAACAGTAATTTTTTTTTTTTGCTGGATGGAGCCAATAATTTTAAACAATTTTTTTTTTTTGCTGGATGGAGCCAATAATTTTAAACACTTTTTGTGAAGGTGCCCCTGGCGGGGCCATTAGAATAAATGAAATATAATTTATTTAGTGTTGGTTTCTAGTTTCTATTTTAAGGGAGGTTTCTATTTGATCACTAGCCTATATATATATATATAGGCATTTGCTCCATACAGAACACTCTTATATAACAAACAATAAAGAACACCTTAGATCTATTAGATCTTTTGGTCCCGCCAGGGACATCCAATATAAAAAGTTGTTATCATGAACAGTAACTTTTTTTTAGATGATGGATGGATAGAAGGTAAAAAAATAAGAACTTTTTGTATTGAGTGGCCCCGCCAGGGACATTGGATCTATTAGATCTAAGGTGTTCTTTATTGCTTGTTATATAAGGTGTTTGTTATGGAGTCCAACCCTATATATATATATATATATATATATATATATATATATATATATATATATATATGCAAATTCTACTAATTATTTTATTTATGTTCGTCAACTAAGTAAATTTATAGATTTTCTTTTGGAATGGTTTCATTGCTCAAACATTAATTTCATTATATGTAAGAGATTTTGTATAATTTTTAAAATTATTTTTAAATTAAATAATATTTTGTGGCCCATTATAATTATAGGATAAAATTGATGAATTGTGCAAATTTAATATTTTTGTTGCAATAGAATGTAAGAACGTTCATAGAAGACGTAAATTACTTTTTGTTGCTAAACTAGAACACTTATATTTTTATTCTAAAATTATAAATATAGTATCAAAACTTAGACCTACCTTAATATATTACCTTTTTTTAGTCATCAAATATTAATTTCTAAAATTTCTTCAAAATAAAATTTTATACAAAAAAATTGTTTATGTCTTTTGATCATAAATTTATATTATTTTTACTTTTTGGAATTTGAAACTTGAAATTAAGACTCTTGAGTTTTTTTTTTAAATGTAGCACAAGAAATAGTATCAAAAAAATAATCATTAATAATTTATTTATGGATTTAACTTCGTGAATTTTTAAACTAAGAAACTATTTACAAATTTATTTTAGGAATTTAAGAAGGGGCCCAGAAAATATATTTCGTACTAGGCTCAATAATTCTGAGGACTGACCCTGCTTTTATATGTCACAAAATTCGAATTTATTTTGTTGTTGGATTCCTTTATATGTTAAAATATCAATAAATTTTCAACCAATATTCATATTTTCTTCTACTATTTTGTTAAGAAATTTAAGTACGAAAGTGATATAACAAAAAGTAGCAGTCAGGGTTTTTGAGTCAGGTTAGGTAGTAATCCGGAAAACCGAACCGAAATTCGTTATTTCGGTTTGGTTCGGTCCTGTTTATTTCAAAATTTCAAGTATTCGTTTTTTCGACCTGAATCGAAATATATTTTGGATCGGTTCAGTCTTTAAGAAAATAATTTGGTTTGGGATAGAATTACCCGAATTATAATATAACATATATTTATATTAGAGAAAACTGAGACTGAGGTTGTCCTCAGGTAATCTTCCTGAGATTAAAATATTTTGTTCCTATAAATCAAGTGGCCCCGCAGGGACTTTGTAAATGTAATTTTTTTTTTGTAATTTACATATATAGCCTTAGAATTATATTGCAAATCCTTTAACCTCAGAGGAAAATCCTGAGTACAACCTCAGGCACCTCAAGTCCTTTATATTATTACCTATAGTTAAGTTATATTATAATACAACTAGAAGGCTATTTTTGTAAATACATGGGAGTGAATTTCATTATTACAAAAATGACATCAACATTTTATACTCAAAATGCATATAACTGTAGGTAATTACCTATAGTTACCTATGGAAACATTTTTCTCATAATATATTTATATTTCTATTTTATCTACTACGTACGGACCTACTATCCATTAACCAAAGTACCAAACAAAGTCCCAATTACCCTAATCGATTCAATAGATCAAAGATGAAAGATTCAACTCCAAATCGTTCAAGAAAATGAAAGATTTAAGTATTCAAGTTCAAGTTCTTAGTTCAAGTCTTCAAGGATCAAAGATTCAACTTTAGGTTTGTTAATATAATCTTTTAGTTTCCTGATTTTAATTTTTTTTAATCACAATTTCATTTTTATTTTATTTTTGGTTTTGTTGTGCCGAAAGAAGATGGATGAGATAGCTAAACCACTTTTATTAATGATTTCTTGCTACTGCTATGTCTACTAAGCCATTTGTTTTGTAATTTTTTACTTATAATTTTGCCAAACAACTAAGAAAAATGTAACAAGGCAGCTCACAGAAATAACATTAAGAAAGAGATGAGAGGAGAAGAGCTAGATGAAAGAAGAATTCTTAAAATTAAGATAAAGATAACAATTTCCTTAATCTGATACATGGTACCGTTCTGTCAATATAACCAACTACCAGGATAAATACAGGACCACAGACACGTGTACCAGTAAGAAGAATTGGACTACTAACAGACCTTTAAAATACTGAAAATAAAAAGGAGTTATAAAGCCTCTTCGAACGACATATTTTTAATGCCATATGTCACATTGCCTTTCTCTTCAGCAAAACCTTGTCCTCAAGGTTTAAAATTTGGAAACTTCTGAATCAGATCCTCATACAGTTCCAATGTAGCATCTTCAATCAGGGAGTTGGACCATGAGACCAGCACTAAAGCAGCTGGTCGTCCATTCTTCTTAACCAGCTTTTTCTTCAGAATTACTATTGGTTCCTTTAGCTCAGTACAATCCTCAGATGTTGGTGGCTCTGTCTGAAGCAATTTACCATCCCCAAGTTTCTTCTTCAATTGTGAGACATGAAATGTATTATGGATTCGAGCTGTAGATTGTAAATCAAGCTGGTACGCCACCTTTCCTACCCTCTTATTGATTTTGTAGGGGCCATAAAACTGTGCTGCAAATTTCTTGTTGACATCTCCTCTAACTGAACTTTGCTTATAGGCCTGTAGCTTCAGAAAAACTTCATCTCCCTCCTTAAACTCTCTTTCTGACCTTCTCTGATCTGCATAATGCTTCATCCTTTCTTGTGATTTACTGAGGTTTTTCTTCAGCAATACTTGTAAGTCAGCCCTTTCCTTCAGAAATTCATCTATGCTTGCTAGCTTTGATTTCTACACCTGGTGGTAATTAAGACTTGGTGGATCCTTGCCATACAAAGCCTTGTAGGGGGTCATTTTTATAGCCGTGTGATAAGATGTGTTGTACCACCATTCGGCCATAGGTAGCTAGTGGTGCCATTTCTTAGGCCTCTGATTTGTCAAACAGCGTAGGTACATTTCCACACATTGGTTTAATCTCTCACTCTGCCCATCCGTTTGTGGATGGTATGCAGTCGATAAGTTCGTAGTTGTTCCCATCTTTGTAAACAACTCCTTCCAGAATTGGCTTGTAAAAATCTTGTCCATATCCGTGATAATACTTCTTGGAGGGCCATAGAGTTTAATTACTGAATCTAGCAACTTCTGAGCAACCTGGGTGGCAGTAAAAGGGTGTTGAAATGCGAGCAAGTGGCAATACTTAGTGTATTTATCAATCACCACCAAAATCGTATCTTGTCCCCCTGATTTTGGTAGACTTTCGACGAAGTCCATTGTTATAACTTCCCAAGCTTGATCAGGGATGGCAATGGGCTATAGAAGGCCTGGTATATTGACATGTTCCCCTTTAAATCTTTGGCATACTTCACATTCTTGCACCCACTTATACACATCTTGACTGACTCCAGGCCACCAAAAAATATTTGTCACTCTTTTAGTGGTTGCATTCACTCCTGAGTGGCCACCCTCTCCACTATTATGCAGGTTCTTCAAGATTTCTTGCCTCACACCATTACAGCTTCCTACATAGAGCTTCCCTTGCCTCCTCAAATCTCCATCTACCAATGAATAATTTGGCTCCAAGTCAGGATCCACAGCTAAATTGATCAATATATTTTCAACTTCATGGTCTCCCTCCCATGATTTCCTAATTTCCTCTCTCTATTTGGGAATCAGAACACTAATGGCACTTGTTTCAGCTTCGAGCAATAGCACTTCCTCTTGATCATGCAACCTTGACAGAGGGTCTGCTACTACATTTTCTCTTCCTTTCTTATACTCGATACTATAATCAAAGCCCAGGAGCTTCGACATCCATTTCTGCTGGGCCACGGTAGTCAATTTTTGATTCATGAAGTGCTTGATGGCTTGCTGATCCGTTTTAATAGTGAAGTGCCTGCCCATTAAGTAACCTCTCCATTTCTGCACAGTCATCACCACTGCTAGCAGTTCTTTTTCGTATGTGGACAACCCTATATTCTTTTGTGCTAGGGCCTTGCTTAAATAAGCTATTGGCCTCCCTTCTTGCATGAGTACAGCACCAATGCCCATTTTACAAGCATCCGTTTCGACTACAAATTCTTTTGAGAAGTCCGACATTCTCAGAACTGGAGTACAACTCATAGCATTCTTCAACGTGTTGAAAGCTTCTTTAGCCAATTCATTCCACACATAAGCTCCTTTTTTGAGTAAATTTGTTAAGGGTCTGCTTAGTACTCCATACCCCTTAATGAATCTTCGATAATACCCTGTTAGGCCCAAAAATCCTCATAGAGATTTAACATTTTTAGGCCTGGGCCAGTTCTGCATTGCCTCTACTTTCTTTACATCAGCTGCTACTCCTTTCGAACTTATTATGTGGCCTAGATACTCCACTTGTTCTTGACCAAAGTCACACTTACTCAACTTTACAAACAGTTGATTTTTTCTTAAAGTCTCGAAAACAGTCTTCAAGTGTTCCAAATGATCCTCCATGGTTGGACTATAAATTAAAATGTCATCGAAAAACATCAATACAAACTTCCTTAGGTGCTCAGAAAACACTTCATTCGTAATGCATTGAAAAGTTGCCGTAACGTTAGTTAAACCAAACGGCATAACCAAGAATTCATAGTACCCAAACTGTGTTTTAAATGCAATTTTATGCAAATCTTTCTCATGTACTCTAATTTGATGGTACCCGCTCCTAAGATCTAGCTTCATGTAAAATTTACTCCAATGCAGCTCATCTAATAATTCCTCAATGATTGGAATTGGAAACCTATTTTTAATGGTGATAGAGTTTAGTGCTCTATAGTCAAATCACCAAGTATAGTCTTTTTTCTTGACTAATAACACTGGAGATGCGTACGGGGAGCTGCTGTGTTGAATTATCCCATTGTCCAGCATCTCCCTTACCATTCTTTCGATCTCTGTTTTCTGCAAGTATGGGCACTTATACGAATTTGCATTAACAGGTCTGCTGCCTTCAATAATGGGAATAAAGTGATGTTGTGCTCTTGAAGGAGGAAGACCCTTTGGTGTTTCAAAGATATCTTTGAAATCACTAATAAGCTTTTGCACTCCGTCATTAAGATGCTCTTCTTGCCTTGATGGCTGATCCTTAACTGCAGTCAGTTGCACTAGAAAATAAGCTTCTTGTAACGCCCCAAATCCGGGGTCAGGGATTTGGTCGTCACGCGGAAATCCTTAACATCAAATTACCTGTTTAACAACATTAAACCATCTGTAATCATTAAAACTGAAATATAACTCTACGACCCCAACCACCAAGCATCTTTTAGGTCATAGGGCTAGAAACAAGAACTACATTCTTTACATCTTTATTACATCCATTCTATTACATCGCACTATGTCTTAAAAATCTTATACTACTAGTATAGCTTCGTTGGGAAGTACACCAGCAACTAGTACTACTCAGCACAAAGTAATATATATTACACATCAATGTACTTACATATAACTTATTCCAGCTATAACTTCTCTGGATCATATCATCTTCATAAGGGCGTACTGCCTGCTTCTTCTGAGCCATGCAAATAAGCCTCAATCATCTACCTTCCTCTGAAAGGTTAATATTTAAAACAAGCAAGTATGAGCGAAAGAATTGCCCAGCAAGTATTAATAGAGCACAACAATATATATCAATATACACATAGAGTTTTCAAAATATAACGATACTTAATATCAATTTCGAAATATTTACAACAATGAAACCTCAGTAGGGGATATATGACATTTCGAGTAACATCAGATAAATAAAGTAAGTTCATGTCAACAACAGTAATCCTCATACCTTATCCACATACCATACTCATAGTATTGATAACCTCTTAGGGGGCTTTTCAAAATATGCAGTTCAATATGCTGCTAAGATAGTTATTACCACCCTTCACAAACCAAACCATTATAAAGTTCCCTTTTTAATACTCCTCAAGTTTGTAAGTATATACACATGAGTATATCATTATCATCAAAACACCTTACAGTTCAAGATTCTGTACAGGATATAAGTTCGTTACCACTTGATAAGTCTGAACTCAGAAATAACTGATAGGAAGAGAGTCAAAGCTCTTGAAGCAAAACATTTGGGACTTAACATCAATAACCGATGAACCATCTTTCATCTTTTGAATAATTACAAAAGTGCACAAGCACGTGCCATTATTGTTAGAATAATCTTGCAGTTCTAGATACTGCATAAATTCATCATCTTTCAAAATTGAAAACAACACTATCGGTTACTTGGCACTTAGGCCTAAGAAGCAGTGTTTGAGTATTTTTCCAAAGTGGAGGATGGGACTTAAAGAAAACATAAAAACCTGACAAGGATTGACGATGATCAGTCGCCACATCCAAGTCCAATAATCCGCGGGTCTTCTCTACCTGTAGAAGGATAGAAACTACATTCGTAACTATCCCCGGGTGAAAACTACATCCGTAATCACCCTCGATGAAAACTACATCCGTAATCATCCTTCGGCAACACCTGGGCCGGAATAATAATTGATGGGCCGCCTGGCTCACGGCCGCTTACACATCCCGGGAATCGTTCGTCAACGATTCCCACACCTGCCAGAGTCCCCTTTTTCTTTTCTTGTTAAAATCATTTTGATAGAAAACTTGAGTAATTGAAGTTCGACTTCAGTCGACCGATAATTTCTTGAAAAACGAGCAAGAGAGTAAAACCTGACCGGGGGTTTTCGAAAATGTTTTGAGTTCAAAAGAGTTCAAGTATAGATATACACTTGTACCGATATCAATCTCGACACAGGATTTTGTGATCACACATGGAAAATGGTACGCATAAAGCTTGTAACCACAACAGGGTAATTCCATATATATATAAGTTCTTGAAAAGTAACTTACCTAGATAGATTCAAAATATAATATTTTAAATGACTATGAAAGTCCTTAGACAACCTTTAAATAGTGTTTTATAACCTTCAAAACACTTAGAGTATTTAATAAATATTTGACTACTATGTAACAAATAATAAATATTCAATAATCCCTTTTTAAAAGAATACTCAGATTAATATTCATTTATTAAGGAATATTCAAATAATATTTACTATTAATACTGGAATATTTAATAACCTCAAAACACCCAAATACAACTCTTGGAATGTTTCTAATCAAAATCAAGACACAATCTCTCCAGCAGTCTCCAAACTTTAGCCACTTTATCAAATAACTACTACTGACTCTCGGTCAATAAGAAATAATTAATAAGCATGAAAATCCTTCTTCTCTTTCCTTTTTTTTGTTTCTTAATGAATATTATAATTAATATTCATCGAATTAAATAAGCATTCAAATAACATATATCGATATCAATCTAGCTGTTTTAAGCTGAAAGTAACAAATTTATAACCATTTGAATATCTTTAATCCGTATTGAAAATAAACTATCTCCGATAAATAATATACTAGATAGAATCACTCCATTAAATTGTTTTATTATTTCTCCGGGACAAAGTGATTTTAAGAAAGCGTTTTGAAAATGATATTCATCTAATTAAATAAATTTAATTAGGCGAAGGAGGTTTATTTAATTAGTAAATGCTTTCAGGAGCATCTATTAATTAAATAAACACTGGTTTATTGGTGATGTTGCCTTTAGGTTAATTATTGCGAAATTCTTTTTAAAAGCTTTGCCCGGGTTTTCGAAAACATACAATACAAAATAGCCCCGACACGCGGGCTAAGTTCTAAAACTCAATACATGCCCTACCCTCTGAGCCTTTCTTATTCCGATACATAATTATATACCTCATAACATATAGTCCACTTCCATAGTACGAAAAGTTTATAGATATATATATATACCGTATAAATCAAGATATAGAGCCATAAAATATCACTGCCCATCAACAGTATTATAAGCCATGGGGTTTTGGTTATTGCACAAGCAGGATTTAATATTGTTGGCAAAGCAAGGAATACAATGATTTGGGAGAAGAAGTACAAGGTTGGAAAAACTCGCGATTATGGATTGAAAACTTATTTAACACATTTCATATATTTAAAATAAATATACTCTGAACAATAGAGTATGCATAGTAAACTTGCCTCTGGTCCTTAGCAGAAAATAGAAACCGCGAACAAATCCTCCGCACCTCGTCCAAGTAATTCCATGGACCTTACCTGACGTCTCGATCTTCCTTTTTGGATGCACGTCGCTCCAATTTGATTTCGCCCTAATGGTACTGAAATGGTTACGAGTACGTGTCAGTCATACCTCGTATCTCGAGTAGACACCACGCAGAATTACCACTAAGTCACATAAAGTCGAACTATAGGTGTCCTCCCTATAGCTGACTACTTAAATACCAATTAATACCCATAACACATTTAGTAAAGAAAAGACATGGAAGAGTCCCCTTTTTAAAGTAGACATTTCCTGGTGCTAACACATCATAACACTACACAGTTATAACACTTAGTCAAAACTCCACTTAACACTTTTGACCATAATACTATTGACATACTCTTGTCACAAGTTAATTAACAAGTAATCCTCAAAATATACTTAGCCCTCGATAAAGACTCATAATACCCATTTAATCTTCAAGACACATTTAATCCTTGAATTAGCACATAATCCTCGAATTAATTCACTTAACACATATACACATAAACAGTTAACACCCAAATCATACCTTTAAACCCTTGAAATCAAATAAGTTAAATAAATTAAAATGCAGGGGATTTTTAGAAAATTTGGGCATGAGGTATTCGTTTATCGGACTATGGGCACAGCCCCTCCATGCCAATCAAAACATTTCAACCCTGTTTTAAATAAAAATAAAGCTGCCTCAACTTGCAGCAAAGTAAACAAGTAAGAAAAGTACCCGCCCAGACATGCGGCAACTAGCACATAAGGAAAAGTACCCGCCCAGACTTGCGGCAACTAGCACATAAGGAAAAGTACCCGCCCAGACATGCGGCAACTAGCACATAAGGAAAAGTAAACTAAGTTTATCCACATTTAAGCCAACACCACGTAGTTGGCACTTATACTTTCAACCTATATTATGACTCGATTTATAGCATCTAGCACATAGACATTTACAAGTTATCCAACTCTTATGACTACATTATATGGCGATAACAATTAGCACTTACCACTTAGCAATTAACAATTTCAATTGGAAACTAACAATTAGCAATTAGCACTTACCAATTACTTGACAACTAACCCGAATATATTATCCGACAATTAATAATTACTCACTAACAATTAACAATTAGCAATTTAACAATTAACAATCACTAACCCGAACCTTTAATCGGACTCATAATTAAACTCAACAATTATAATTACAAACATACCTTCCGAATTAAATATCGGAAATTCAACCAATAATCATAATCTTACAATTTTAGTCTAATTATACCCATTACCACATTAAGCTTTCCATTTAAACTAATTAAACCACCATAATTAACCTCGCAATTTAAACTAACTAATTACCACAATTAGCTAATTAAAATCATAACAATTAAACTATATCAATTTTACCACTAATTAGCTCATAACAATTAACTAATTAATATACTACAATTAGCTAATAAAATACATAATTTAAAAATACGAAGAAATTATACCATTTTCGTTTCCGATTCAACCCGCAAAAATTCATGTCACCGGAAAAATCAATTCACCCAACCATCTCTCTCTCTCTCTCTCTCTCTCTCTCTCCTGCGCGGGCTGCCGGAGAGCCGCCACCACCGCCGGCCACCCGCCACCGCGCGGTGGTCTTCCCCTCCCCCGAGACCTGAGCTGCTATCCCCTTCTCCTCTTGCACACCCACACCCACGATTCAACACACACACGCTCATATACATACATATACACACATATTTATATCTCAATTAAATCCCCCAATTACTCTTCTCTCCCTTATTTCTTTCCCACCCGCTGGTTTTCTCTCCCCCTCCCCCGATGGTTTTGTGCGGCTCCTCTGTGTGTGTTTGTGTGTGTATCGTGTGTGTATCTGCTGTGTTTTTAACCCTAATGGGCTCAAGCCCAATAACTTTCAAAAGCAAAACAATTAAATACTACACACCTTAAAATAATATTTGGAGTAAATAAATCTAATTTGTAAAAATAAAGTTTCTAGCATAATTAAATACTATAATATTTTTAAAGACTTTTGGAGAAAGAATTGGAATTAAATCTCAATTTTCTAAATTGATATGCATTTTACAAATATTAATAATTTATAAAAACAAATCATAAAAATAATAATTGTGATTCATAATTCACAATTTACAGGGCTTTATAAAAATACTACAAGCACTATTGTTTTAGTAAAATCTCAAATTCTCGATATTATAAATTAATCGAGTAATTTCTGCAAATCCTCAAATAATTAAAATAATCATTTTCTAAGGATTTTAAAATCTCTAAATTATTCATTAATTTAAAATAAAAATTTTACTGAACAATTCCACACTCCAAAATAAAATCTTTGCACAAATAAACTATTGACTCGAGGTATCTATCCGGTCAATAAAATTTTAAATAGGAGGACCAGGCTCCACTTAACCGAAAATAATTAAATAATTGAATAGTAAAATAATAATAAAAAAAATTCATCCTCATTTTAGGAAAACATTATTATTATTGAAATGATAATAAAATCATTTCTTGAAAAATCCGGGTTATTACAGTCTACCCTCCTTAAAAGGATTCCGTCCACGGAATCAGCTAAGGCCACTACTGGGATTCCTTAACTCTTTTATCATCAACACTTATTCTGCAAAACAGGAGATAGTGTCTCTTCGTAAACAACTTCTTCAATATCTCAATTCAAACCTCGATTCTCTATCTGACGCAATTATCGCTGGAGTCTTATAACCCACCATTATTCCTTTCACATATACGTCTTGCCCAACTTTTTATTATTATACTATCCTTAAGAGAGAGAGTTCACTAACTCTATTAACATAACATTCTTGAGAGAGAGAATACACTAATTCCATCAACATAAAATCATTGAGAGGGAATGAACTAAATAATTCTATTGATACGTCACTGATATTCTATTCGTTTTTGGGATTCGCTCCTGCTCTTGGCGATTCCGTTGCGAATCTAGTTTCTATCAGCGAATTTATGACTTGGCCGACCTGGTTGGCATCCCCTTGAAATTCATTAGAGGTAATAAGAATCAGGGACCTTTGAAAAGACAGCTGTCATATCAAGGCAATTGTTACACACTGGTGATCATAAGGTTATGAGTGTTAAAGTCAACCTTATTTGAGATAAGGGAATTTACCGAGAGATCAATATGATCAAGAGAACTCACGTTGTGTGTCTCAGTTGAGACATTACTAAAGGTAATTAGCCTTCTTGTATTTCACAACACACAAGTGATGGCATCCCATCAGACTTCTATCACACAGACAGATGGTCCTTGTGGCCCCTATTTGTATAGGGTTGTTCGTCTCAGTGGAAGTTGAGAAGTATGAAAGCAATTCAAAGTCAAGTTAATAATTATCGTATTTTGACAATTAATTCTCAAGTGGACACCCTGGATTAAAATTGATCAGATTCCAAGGTGCAATTTCCAAGGAAAAGGATAACCAGAAGGATACTGGTATACAACAAGCAAGTGGTGCTATAGCACCATAGGATTATCCAATATTTGAAGAAAAGTGGGAATTTAAATATCATCAATCGATAGGGCCTCATAAATCTGAAAGTATGTATAATGACAGCTTCTAGCAAAATTGAAACCAATATGGTTTAACATGAGTATTATAAAACAACTTCGAAGAGGGAGTATATTCTTTATCAAAATTCTCTCTTGGAGAGATGTCAAGATAGGTCATGGATTAGGGAGGTGATCCAAATAATTTATGCACGGGGATGTGTCAAATAATTCACATTGGGGAGATAATAAACATAGGTTGCAAATGGGGAGATATCAAATAATTCAGACTGGGGAGATAATCAAAATGATTCATAAATGGAGAGGGTAATGCCAAGGTCTCCACGGATGCCTTTCATGTCGGCTCCTCTGACGGATAATTGTTCGATTATAGCGCTCTTCTTTTCCACGCACACCCTAAGGCGCTCGATAACCGTCGTCATCGTCGACTCCTAATAGTCGCTAGAGATTCAACCATCGGCATTTTACGATATTAAGGAGTTCTATTCGACTCGGCGCAAGCATCTCACGCAAGCGTTCTATTCTTTGAGAAGACTTCGATACCGGTGTCGCCCCTAGCAACGACGAATTCCACGTGTCGAATGGGCGATATTCTGGAACATTGCTGGAAATACATACTTAGATCCAGTCACCATTATAACCATATTTATACCACATGTTCCTGTCCTCATGACAATTCCGTGTGCAACTTAAGCTTATCCCTTTTTGGCATAACAACCTTCGTACTAGTCTCTCTCAGACTTTCTCGGTCCGCCTTGGTTCTTAAAACATTTCATCTTTATTTATCAATCTCATCTTCACCCTTTTTACTTCTATAATTTTGAGACAATCGGTGTCTATCCACCAATCCATTCATAATATTACCTTAAACTCTATCAAGCTCGAGAGGGTTTTAAATACCCGCAACTTCGACTGATAACCTTTCATAGTGATCTTGTTTTGCTTCCCTTTTTGGAATTTTAACAGTACGGATGCTATCTCAACTCATCATTGTCATAATACTGGATGCCAGCTTTCCATCCTTCATCATCATATTGAAATTTCCTATCATTCGGGGAATACATAACTTCATCCATGAACCCCTAAAATTATCTTAATCTTAGGCCTCGGGCGATTTATGCCCCTGCCGACCAACACTTGTCTCTAAGAGTTCTTTAGCAGACATCCATCACCACAAGAAGTGAAGTCTACCTCAACATATTCCTCAAAATCTTATCTTAATCATTGGTACTATATCCAATAGTCCAACATGAACTCTACATGAGTCCTGACGTTCTCACATAACTATACCCACTCCTACTCACTCTCGTTTCTAGTTTACTATAACCTCATCTCTGATACCATTTCTGTAACGCCCCAAATCCGGGGTCAGGGATTTGGTCGTCACGCGGAAATCCTTAACATCAAATTACCTGTTTAACAACATTAAACCATCTGTAATCATTAAAACTGAAATATAACTCTGCGACCCCAACCACCAAGCATCTTTTAGGTCATAGGGCTAGAAACAAGAACTACATTCTTTACATCTTTATTACATCCATTCTATTACATCGCACTATGTCTTAAAAATCTTATACTACTAGTATAGCTTCGTTGGGAAGTACACCAACAACTAGTACTACTCAGCACAAAGTAATATATATTACACATCAATGTACTTACATATAACTTATTCCAGCTATAACTTCTCTGGATCATATCATCTTCATAAGGGCGTACTGCCTGCTTCTTCTGAGCCATGCAGATAAGCCTCAATCATCTACCTTCCTCTGAAAGGTTAATATTTAAAACAAGCAAGTATGAGCGAAAGAATTGCCCAGCAAGTATTAATAGAGCACAACAATATATATCAATATACACATGGAGTTTTCAAAATATAACGATACTTAATATCAATTTCGAAATATTTACAACAATGAAACCTCAGTAGGGGATATATGACATTTCGAGTAACATCAGATAAATAAAGTAAGTTCATGTCAACAATAGTAATCCTCATACCTTATCCACATACCATACTCATAGTATTGATAACCGCTTAGGGGGCTTTTCAAAATATGCAGTTCAATATGCTGCTAAGATAGTTATTACCACCCTTCACAAACCAAACCATTATAAAGTTCCCTTTTTAATACTCCTCAAGTTTGTAAGTATATACACATGAGTATATCATTATCATCAAAACACCTTACAGTTCAAGATTCTGTACAGGATATAAGTTCTTTACCACTTGATAAGTCTGAACTCAGAAATAACTGATAGGAAGAGAGTCAAAGCTCTTGAAGCAAAACATTTGGGACTTAACATCAATAACCGATGAACCATCTTTCATCTTTTGAATAATTACAAAAGTGCACAAGCACGTGCCATTATTGTTAGAATAATCTTGCAGTTCTAGATACTGCATGAATTCATCATCTTTCAAAATTGAAAACAACACTATCGGCTACTTGGCACTTAGGCCTAAGAAGCAGTGTTTGAGTATTTTTCCAAAGTGGAGGATGGGACTTAAAGAAAACATAAAAACCTGACAAGGATTGACGATGATCAGTCGCCACATCCAAGTCCAATAATCCGCGGGTCTTCTCTACCGGTAGAAGGATAGAAACTACATCCGTAACTATCCCCGGGTGAAAACTACATCCGTAATCACCCTCGATGAAAACTACATCCGTAATCATCCTTCGGCAACACCTGGGCCGGAATAATAATTGATGGGCCGCCTGGCTCACGGCCGCTTACACATCCCGGGAATCGTTCGTCAACGATTCCCACACCTGCCAGAGTCCCCTTTTTCTTTTCTTGTCAAAATCATTTTGATAGAAAACTTGAGTAGTTGAAGTTCGACTTCAGTCGACCGATAATTTCTTGAAAAACGAGCAAGAGAGTAAAACCTGACCGGGGGTTTTCGAAAATGTTTTGAGTTCAAAAGAGTTCAAGTATAGATATACACTTGTACCGATATCAATCTCTACACAGGGTTTTGTGATCACACATGGAAAATGGTACGCATAAAGCTTGTAACCACAACAGGGTAATTCCATATATATATATAAGTTCTTGAAAAGTAACTTACCTAGATAGATTCAAAATATAATATTTTAAATGACTATGAAAGTCCTTAGACAACCTTTAAATAGTGTTTTATAACCTTCAAAACACTTAGAGTATTTAATAAATATTTGACTACTATGTAACAAATAATAAATATTCAATAATCCCTTTTTAAAAGAATACTCAGATTAATAATCATTTATTAAGGAATATTCAAATAATATTTACTATTAATACTGGAATATTTAATAACCTCAAAACACCCAAATACAACTCTTGGAATGTTTCTAATCAAAATCAAGACACAATCTCTCCAGCAGTCTCCAAACTTTAGCCACTTTATCAAATAACTACTACTGACTCTCGGTCAATAAGAAATAATTAATAAGCATGAAAATCCTTATTCTCTTTCCTTTTTTTTTGTTTCTTAATGAATATTATAATTAATATTCATCGAATTAAATAAGCATTCAAATAACATATATCGATATCAATCTAGCTGTTTTAAGCTGAAAGTAACCAATTTATAACCATTGGAATATCTTTAATCCGTATTGAAAATAAACTATCTCCGATAAATAATATACTAGATAGAATCACTCCATTAAATTGTTTTATTATTTCTCCGGGACAAAGTGATTTTAAGAAAGCGTTTTGAAAATGATATTCATCTAATTAAATAAATTTAATTAGGCGAAGGAGGTTTATTTAATTAGTAAATGCTTTCAGGAGCATCTATTAATTAAATAAACACTGGTTTATTGGTGATGTTGCCTTTAGGTTAATTATTGCGAAATTCTTTTTAAAAGCTTTGCCCGGGTTTTCGAAAACATACAATACAAAATAGCCCCGACACGCGGGCTAAGTTCTAAAACTCAATACATGCCCTACCCTCTGAGCCTTTCTTATTCCGATACATAATTATATACCTCATAACATATAGTCCACTTCCATAGTATGAAAAGTTTATAGATATATATATATATACCGTATAAATCAAGATATAGAGCCATAAAATATCACTGCCCATCAACAGTATTATAAGCCATGGGGTTTTGGTTATTGCACGAGCAGGATTTAATATTGTTGGCAAAGCAAGGAATACAATGATTTGGGAGAAGAAGTACAAGGTTGGAAAAACTCGCGATTATGGATTGAAAACTTATTTAACACATTTCATATATTTAAAATAAATATACTCTGAACAATAGAGTATGCATAGTAAACTTGCCTCTGGTCCTTAGCAGAAAATAGAAACCGCGAACAAATCCTCCGCACCTCGTCCAAGTAATTCCATGGACCTTACCTGACGTCTCGATCTTCCTTTTTGGATGCACGTCGCTCCAATTTGATTTCGCCCTAATGGTACTGAAATGATTACGAGTACGTGTCAGTCATACCTCGTATCTCGAGTAGACACCACGCAGAATTAGCACTAAGTCACATAAAGTCGAACTATAGGTGTCCTCCCGATAGCTGACTACTTAAATACCAATTAATACCAATAACACATTTAGTAAAGAAAAGACATGGAAGAGTCCCCTTTTTAAAGTAGACATTTCCTGGTGCTAACACATCATAACACTACACAGTTATAACACTTAGTCAAAACTCCACTTAACACTTTTGACCATAATACTATTGACATACTCTTGTCACAAGTTAATTAACAAGTAATCCTCAAAACATACTTAGCCCTTGATAAAGACTCATAATACCCATTTAATCTTCAAGACACATTTAATCCTCGAATTAGCACATAATCCTCGAATTAATTCACTTAACACATATACACATAAACAGTTAACACCCAAATCATACCTTTAAACCCTTGAAATCAAATAAGTTAAATAAATTAAAATGCAGGGGATTTTTAGAAAATTTGGGCATGAGGTATTCGTTTATCGGACTATGGGCACAGCCCCTCCATGCCAATCAAAACATTTCAACCCTGTTTTAAATAAAAATAAAGCTGCCTCAACTTGCAGCAAAGTAAACAAGTAAGAAAAGTACCCGCCCAGACATGCGGCAACTAGCACATAAGGAAAAGTACCCGCCCAGACTTGCGGCAACTAGCACATAAGGAAAAGTACCCGCCCAGACATGCGGCAACTAGCACATAAGGAAAAGTAAACTAAGTTTATCCACATTTAAGCCAACACCACGTAGTTGGCACTTATACTTTCAACCTATATTATGACTCGATTTATAGCATCTAGCACATAGACATTTACAAGTTATCCAACTCTTATGACTACATTATATGGCGATAACAATTAGCACTTACCACTTAGCAATTAACAATTTCAATTGGAAACTAACAATTAGCAATTAGCACTTAACAATTACTTGACAACTAACCCGAATATATTATCCGACAATTAATAATTACTCACTAACAATTAACAATTAGCAATTTAACAATTAACAATCACTAACCCGAACCTTTAATCGGACTCATATTTAAACTCAACAATTATAATTACAAACATACCTTCCGAATTAAATATCGGAAATTCAACCAACAATCATAATCTTACAATTTTAGTCTAATTATACCCATTACCACATTAAGCTTTCCATTTAAACTAATTAAACCACCATAATTAACCTCGCAATTTAAACTAACTAATTACCACAATTAGCTAATTAAAATCATAACAATTAAACTATATCAATTTTACCACTAATTAGCTCATAACAATTAACTAATTAATATACTACAATTAGCTAATTAAATACATAATTTAAAAATACGAAGAAATTATACCATTTTCGTTTCCGATTCAACCCGCAAAAATTCATGTCACCGGAAAAATCAATTCACCCAACCATCTCTCTCTCTCTCTCTCCTGCGCGGGCTACCGGAGAGCCGCCACCACCGCCTGCCACCCGCCACCGCGCGGTGGTCTTCCCCTCCCCCGCGACCTGAGCTGCTATCCCCTTCTCCTCTTGCACACCCACACCCACGATTCAACACACACACGCTCATATACATACATATACATACATATTTATATCTCAATTAAATCCCCCAATTACTCTTTTCTCTCCCCTATTTCTTCCCCCCCCCGCTGGTTTTCTCTCCCCCTCCCCCGATGGTTTTGTGCGGCTCCTCTGTGTGTGTATGTGTATGTATCGTGTGTGTATCTGCTGTGTTTTTAACCCTAATGGGCTCAAGCCCAATAACTTTCAAAAGCAATACAATTAAATACTACACACCTTAAAATAATATTTGGAGTAAATAAATCTAATTTGTAACAATAAAGTTTCTAGCATAATTAAATACTATAATATTTTTAAAGACTTTTGGAGAAAGAATTGGAATTAAATCTCAATTTTCTAAATTGATATGCATTTTACAAATATTAATAATTTATAAAAACAAATCATAAAAATAATAATTGTGATTCATAATTCACAATTTACAGGGCTTTATAAAAATACTACAAGCACTATTGTTTTAGTAAAATCTCAAATTCTCGATATTATAAATTAATCGAGTAATTTCTGCAAATCCTCAAATAATTAAAATAATCATTTTCTAAGGATTTTAAAATCTCTAAATTATTCAGTAATTTAAAATAAAAATTTTACTGAACAATTCCACACTCCAAAATAAAATCTTTGCACAAATAAACTATTGACTCGAGGTATCTATCCGGTCAATAAAATTTTAAATAGGAGGACCAGGCTCCACTTAACCGAAAATAATTAATTAATTGAATAGTAAAAAAAAAAAAAAAAATTCCTCCTCATTTTAGGAAAACATTATTATTATTGAAATAATAATAAAATCATTTCTTGAAAAATCCGGGTTATTACACTTCTTCTTTAGGGTTCCACTTGTTATCACCCTCTATTTGTACTTTAAACCTCTGCACATTTCCACGGTTTTGTTGTAGTTTAACTTCTTGACCTTTCCACTGAAATTTGACCTCTCTCTTGTTGAAATCAAACCACAGGGGACTGACTTGCTACAACCACTGCATTCACAATACCATGTCGTATACTCCTAATGGAATCGCGTGAAAATTAGCAGAAAATATCGACTTATCCATTCTCCAGTGTAAAGCCATCACTCTTTGGTTACAAGATATTGCAGTTCCATCTGCTAATGTGACCTTGATAGGATTGCAAATCTCAATACTAATCTTTTGGCTTTTTACTAAGGCCTATGACACAAAGTTATGTGAGGACCCTATGTCTATCAGTATCAGAATAGGTTTCTTCACTACACCATATAAGGCCTACCGTAACCCCTACCGAAGAAATGTTACCCCAATATGTTACCTTAGCTATACTACTTACATCCTGAGGTAACATTGTGTTTTTTATGTTACCTTAGCTAAAAATATGATGTTACAGTAGCTAGAAAGTGTTGAAGCATGTAACATAAATATGTACGTGTTACATTAGAGTTGGCCATGCCAACTCTTTTCATCTAATATAATTTTTTTTTGAATTTTTTTTAAATTCTTTAAATAAATTTAGTTTTTAAAATTTGTTAATTTTTTATAAAATGAGTTAGAAAATTATTTTATTTTTTAATATAAATTTTTTTTAAAAATAATTTTTTTCAGAAATTGTAATATTTTTTAGAATTTTTTTGTATAGATTTTTTTAACAATTGTTAATACTTATTCTCCAATTTTTTTAAAAAAATCGAATAAAACAATTTTTATAAAAAAAATATCAAAATTTTTTTTAATAAATACTTCATGTTTATTTAATAAAATAATTAATCAATTTTTTAAAAAAAATTGTAACAATATATCTGATGAAAAAATGAAAACAGATTACAAGAGCGGCACAATATCAATCACAAGAGCGGCAACTTTTCCGCCCAAATTTTCACAACTCCCTCCCCCAAATTTTCACAACTCCCTCTTACTCTCTCGATACATCTTTCTTTCACTCTGGCTTCCAAATTCACTATCTCACTTGCTTCCAAATTCACTCTCTCACTTTCGTATGTACAACTAAGACTTGTTAGGGATTCAATTACTTAGGTTTCAAATTACAAACACAGGTGAAATGATTTGAGGGGTCGAGGGTTTGGACCTTTAATTCTTCAATCGAGGCTTTGGTTCTTTGAATTTGGAATTTGGTTCTTCATTTTAAGGTCAATTACTTAAATATCATTCACTTCAATTTCATCTAATCGAACTCTACTGTTAAATTTTATTGTTGTTTTGATTATTTCTTTGTTTCTTGTCGTTGCTTCTGTCTTTTATTTTATTAGGAACCTGTTGTTTCGAGAAATCGTAAGCGCTTCAGTTCTACCCTTCTTCCTCAAGGTAATGTATACAGATGTACATATATCATCTGATTGAATTTTCGATCGTGTGCCTGATGTATAATTAATGATAATTTACGATTTTGCTTTCTTCACTATTTACACTAATTTCTCATTTTGTTGAGTCGTACTCCTACCATGTACTATATGTATATGTATCATTTAGCTGTCAATATATGGTTATTTGTGTTTGTTTTAAATTTCAGCCTCTTATTATTTTTGTAAAATATATTTTCTGGTGAATGTTACCCTCACATTGGTTGAATATGTATGCGGAAATTGAATTTGGTTCTAGAATGCAGAGGAATTATAGGGACCAGGAATCATATTCATGAGCTTCCTGTAACTACCAGTGCTTTGGGTATTTCTCTGTGTTTCAGTGACACTTACTTTTTCAAATTGTCTGTTGTAGAAGTCATAAATCGGTAATGCTCATCAGACGTAACACAGTTGTTGGTGGGATAATATACAGGCCATATTTAAGGTATAAGTGTTATGATGTGGTACACATAACTTTTCATTCTTAAGCATCATGTTCACTAGTCAGTGTTTCACTAAATATTATCAGTCTGAATCAGTATAATTATCTTATTTAATGTGAAATCTGAGGTGTAAAGCTATATTGCAGTAACGTATAGGTGTAGAGCTATATTGTAGTTGGAGGGACAACTGTCCTATTCTTATAATTTTTTAAATTTATCTGCAGGCTCTGAACTTACTGAGAGCATCACTGTCATCTAATTCAGTTTTAACCGAAGGCCTCAAGCATTTGATGAACACGGATTTTGCCAAAAGGATGAGATCATCTCTAGTACATGAAGATGTTGTCACATTGAATAAAACTGGAAGAATATGTTTCCTTGTTAATTTTATAACAGGTTATTTCTATTTAGTACAGAGTTTTCTCAGTTTTGAACTTGCAGTACTACTTATTACTTATAATTATAAATCTATTGTTAGGTCCAAATGTGTTGTAGAGGGGGGTGAATACAACTTTTCGAATATGAGAAGCAATAAATACGATGCAATAAATGAACACGCAGATTCAAGGAATATATTTCTTATATATAACTTGAAAAGGTTGCTACAACATTCATTACAAAGTATAACAGAAGTTCAGAGAGAAGTGAATGATTCTAAGCTCTGTGAATGTACTCTCTCTCTTTTTCTTGTGTTTTCTCAATATTGCTCACTAACTTAAAACATTACACAAGTGCTTCTATTTATACTACATGTAATCTATGTCCTGTAGTCTTCAAAGACTAAGATGTACGTGGCCCAATGATGTCCACATAAATCTTGCCTTATCTTGAAAGCTTGGAAATCTGCCAATCAGAAGATGCCATGTGTCATGTTGAAGCTGCACTCTAAGTAGAACTTCTACTTGAGAATTTCTACTTAGCCATCTCGAATTTCTAAGTAGAACTTCTACTTAGAAATATTCTACTTGGTCATCTAGAATATTTAGTACTTAGAAAATATTCTGGTCTTCAACTTGAAACTTCAATGCACATCTTGAGCTTGTGATATCTTCATGTCTTCTTTATTCTTCAGCAAGCTCTTGAACATGGATCTTTATTACTGACATAAACTTGCTATCAATGTCCTGACACTTGATGCACTGGTCTGGTTCATAAGTGACTAGTCTTGATAGTGTTTCTGCTTCTTAAATAAATTACCATATTCACTTAGTAACTTGGCTTTCCAATATTCGCTTTCCTTCTTGTTCACTTGAAATCAATTGGTCTTGTTGATACTGATAGTTATGATCTTGATTCTCGATTTCTCAAATCACTGAGGCATGAACAACTTTGACTTGAACTTCTCTCAATGATTTCTTCTTGGCTTGATCATAGTTAACATGTTCAATTGTATCAATTACCTTGTCTTCATTTAGTGTTGATTTCTTGTGACTTCTTGTTCTTGATTGTCTTCTGGTTAAGTATCTTTTCCTTTAATTGAGTTACATTAGTTATAGTGTTACAAGTTTACACACTCTGCCTTTCAATCTCCCCCTATTTGATTGTCTAACAATGACATTCAAATTAATGAAGGATAACTCAACTAAACAAGAGACGAGAAAAGATAATTAACATTACAGTCTTGAAAAATATACAATTGAAAAGTACTTGAAAACAATACAAAGAACTTAAACTAGAAACAGAATTCGAACCTCGAATTAAAGATCATTTGAATGATTCCTATCACCTGGATTATTTCATATCTTTTAGTCAAACTTATATCACCTTATTGGATTCACTCTAAGGTGAATTTTCCTCAAGTGAGTTAAAGCAACCGAAAGACATGAAGTTTTTCCAACTTCAAGTTCACACCACTCTGACCTTTAACCCTAATTCCGTTTCCTCTTCCTAGCTTCAGCAGCTTGGTCTTTCTCTTCTTTCTGCCTTTTGCGCTTCTCCTTCTGCTGCTGTTCTTTCTTGTACACTGGATCGCGAAGCTGCGTCCACCTAGCATTCAACAAACTTACTGCTTCCATTTCTAGAGGATTCTTGGGCTCTGGGTAAGGATGTTTGAAAAGCCTTCTGAGTTTGTCCACCTCCTGAGTAGTCCTGATCTTTGGAATGTCCTCAAATTTCTTCATTATAAGCTGAGGTTTCCAATGAGCTTTATCAGCTTTAAACTGACAATAGATCATTTTGGGATAGCCCTTGACACGGTTAGTATTGTGGACACTAGCCGCATCTTGCTCCATTCGCTTCTTTTCCACTACTACATCAGACAGGTAACTCATGAGTCTCTGCTTTTCTTCCACATGCTTATCTTCCACTTCGTCCCATTTTAACACATATAACACTTTCTCCAGAAATGCAGCATCTTGAGTCTGCAGCAGCCATTTTCTACTCATATGCAAGAGTGTTTTATTCTGGTCTGCATCTATGAATACTAAGGCATCAGCTGTATCATCAACAAAAGAGTGTATCCAGTATACACTATCTCTTCCTGGAACACCAACTGACTCCCTTATCTCTCCTTGTTCCAGTTCTCCAGAAGGAAGATTCAGAGCTTCATCTACATTCTTCATAGCTTGAAGAATATTCCATTTCTTTTCTATCAGCTCCGGCTCAATCTTCACGTTATCAAGAGGGTTTGGAGCAATGATATCACACTTCCACACCTCATTGCTCTTCTTGAATATGACACTTTCAATGATCTTCACTGATTTATCTTTAAGCTCAGAAGCGAATCCCTTACTCATCATTTGTCTACAGACGGCCTTAAGAGATTCCACTGAAAGTTCCATTAAGTCCTTTTCCTCCATGCTAACCCTCTTCAATTTACTGTCAACTACCATCCGGACAACATTAGGATATGCTGAGAATTCTGGACCCTTGTCCTCTGTTAGCTGCATTAACTGATCCCTATACAGAATGCTTAGATTCTCAGAATGAGAGTATTAAATTTTTGTTGCTAGCAAGAACAACTCTGATGCAGATCTTCTCGTCATGAATTGGTCATCCACATATAGGAAAGACATTGGGACTCCTTCTGTCAAAGACAATATAACCTGCCACTCCTTAAGCGTTGCATTGTATCCAACCCTGACTTTAGAAATTAATCTCTTCAATGCACTTATGTAGTCCGCAGCCATTGGATTCTGCAAATTTAGGTTGTAGAACAGATCATCTGCCTCCTTGTTATGAACTCCTTTCGCACAGGGTCCCATCATTATCTTCCTTGCTTCATCCCATTTCTGCCCTAACCTTCTCTTGTCCAGATCAACTTGAGGATCAGCTAGCCTTGCAAGCTCATGATCGTACTGCTTCCCTTGTAGCTCCACTTTCTTTTCTAGAAACACAGCACGTTCTTGCATTGCCTTCATTTTAAAGAACTCAGCTTGTTCCAAGGCTAACTGTTGAGACTTAAGGGTTTCCTTATCAACAGTAATTTCTTCAGGCATTCCGAAAGACATTCCAGCACCTCCACCTTGATCCTTCAATGATCTCTTTATAGCATGTTCCAAAGGTATGTCTTCCATATCGGAATCTGAGTCAAGTACCACCTGTACTTTTTCTTGATGACTCAGGTCAACGAATGGCTCATCTTGCTCAATCGCTATTGCCTTACCCTTTCTCCTCCTCAGAGCCTCTTCATCAATAGACGGCTCAATTTCTTTTTCTTTGATAAGATCAGCTTGTTCTTGAATTTCTTCGATTTGAACTCCCTGCTGTCTCGTCTCCTTTCCACTCTCTCCCTTAGGTGAGTTATCCTGAACTCCACCTTGGTCTCCAGATCCACCAGCTGCATAAGAATCTTCAAAACCAGAACCATAGGCTCCTGCTCCACTAGCACCACCTGTACCAGCATCGGGGGGAGGTTGTTGCGGCTCGAAACACTCCGGGGGCACAAAATTTCTGATTGCGAACATCACTCTACTGATCTCCACAGCCAGAGTATCCATTGTAATCTCCATTGCTCCCATCCTCTCATTCAGAGTGTTTCCCAAGACACCACCAGCATGGCCCAAGTCATTTACCTTGTTAGTCAAAACATTAAAAGCTGTAGCTTGACTTGCCATTCGTGCTGCGTAGTCATCAAGAGCCCTTTGATTGTTTCCAATGTTCATCCCTAACTGCCCCATTGTCTGCCCAAACTGCTTCATCTGATTTTCCATAGAAGTCATACGTGTATCAAGATTTTCAATATTAAGGGACGGTGTTTGGTTTAGGTGACCTCGCTCTAATACTCGTTCTGTTAGTATTTGGCGCTCGGTTTCGGGCCTTAAAAATGAAGGTCCCTCTCTTCCTAACCTCTCACACACACTCCCTGTCTCACGCTCGTGTATGTCTTCAATAATTGATCCAAAATATGAAGCAGTACCTGCAGAAACTGGATAAGCAATATAATTTGCAGTTATGGGATCAATTGTTGTTGGTTCCTGAGTTGGAATCTCAGGCTGAGAGGCTGCAAAGTGTTCTTGTACTACATCAGAACCGATCCTCTTTGCAGCATCAGTACGTACCGGTGAAGGTACGGCTGAAGCTCTTAAAAATTCATGTCCTTTTGAAGCAACAGTATCTTCAAAAGGTACATCATCCTCACCAAAATCCCTATGTGCAGATTGTTCAAGGGGAGAACCACTCTCGTGAGGTGGAGTGGTTGCGTGTGACACACTAGGGTTTGACTGAGGTTTAGAAGTAGCAGCATGAGAAAATTTGGCTTTCTTTCGAGTAAGAGGCTGCTCTTCGGGGTCACTCTCCTCATCATATCCTACATTTACATGTGCTGGCTGTCTGGATTCCGGTGACAGGGGTGAACGAGAATAAGAATGTATGACAGACTCAGAAATATGGCTCGCACCCTGGGATAGATCCTGCGGGCTAGCAGTCTCTTGGGTCTCGGAATCAGATACATAGGAAGAGGAATGAGTAGTATGCAGAGAGAGATTACCTGATTCATTACCTTGTTCGTCATCGCTTTGCTCATCAGGAATCTCTTCAAATGCCTCAGCATGAGCAGACCGATTCTGAGCATATGATGAAACTTGCGATGATGCTGCCAAAGTGGTAACTCCCTCATCATATGTAAGCCACGTTTGTAAGGTATCAGGAACTGACATCGGTTTTCCATGATGTTTATCCTGATTATCAATTGTTGAAAGTGACTTAGTGCCCATCCCTAGTGGTGCAGATGTTGGACTTCTGGCAAAACTCTGTCTAACTGCAAGAGCATCCTTCGGTATTAAATCATTAATCAGCATCTGTAGGAACCGAGGAAACCAGCAGACAACATCTGTTGTGTTGAGGTATCTGCTTGCAGGAGATCCCATTACACCCACTATCTCAGAGAGAACTATGCGTCCATAATTTATATCCAGTTCTCTTGCCAGGGCAATTCCAAAGGTTTGCATGGGAATGGAAATTTGATGGAAATCGCTTTCTCGTGCCCGAAAACATCTTGTGATAGCCTCGAAAAAGTAATTCCATTCCACATGAAAGAATTGTTTTTGGATGTTTCCAGTGATCCGGCCAGACGGAGGATAACATCCTATTTCTTCAAAGAATCTGAGGCGTTCTGCAGCTGTAGGTTCTGGATCATAAGCATCTTTTATCGGGAATCCCAGAACTCTGTTGACAATTTCTTCAGTCACCTCATATTCCTGACCCGCTAAGGTAAACCTGAAACCGTAGGGGGTTGATTTGCTCCCAAAAGAAACCGCACTAGTCCATAATTGCTGTAAAGCATCATGTACTAGTGTAGGTTTAGCAGTAAAAGCATCGCTAGCTTTGGAATACAAATTGAGAAATCGTATCCAAGACTTAAAGCGCGGGAGTTGATCACCAATTTCCGTAGAAATATTATAAAAATTGTTTTTAGCAAGTGAAAATTGGTGAGCCATTTTAATTAAGATGTTTTTCCTTAAAAATTGTGATATTTGTTGAAAAAACAATCAATTAACTAAACCAAAGTTATAGTCCTTTTAATTTCTCAGGAGTCACTTGAGAAATTAAACTACGGAATATCAACAATGATTAAGTAGAGGCGAAAATTACAATCCAATTACCAAATCTGTGATATACAATGAAGATGTATATTTGTGTGTGTATACCAGTGAAGTCGAGTTATGAATAGAAACACAAACACAAACACACAAGCACTTGATGTTTGTGTGTATATATATATATACGTGTGTATATGAACGGTTACAAAACACACAGACTCAAAGATTTATGATAACAGCAGTCTAAAATCGGGCATTAATTCGTGGTCTGTATGAGTTTAATCACAAAAATCACGAACAATATTTTGTAAGTCGAAATCGCCTGTATGTATATGGAGGCTGCTGTAAAACTTAATTAGGTAAAAGTGAATGAATTGATCGAGTTAGAGATGTATATATAGGCATGATTGTGAAATGACAAAAGTGTCCCTGTTAAAAAAAATGAAAACACTAAGTACATACAGGGAGAACCTAAGTCGAACTCTATCTCGAACATTTTAAGTCGAAGTTTATCTCGAAATGTCATCAAGTCGAACTTCGAGATAAATTTTGAGATAGGTTAACTCGAAAACTTGAACCATTTAATCATTAAAGACCATTTAAACAGCAAAAACCACCAACTGTACTAGGGAAACCTATCTCGAAATTCAAGTAGAAATTCGAGATAAGTTTCGAGTTAGGAGTTAACTCGAAAAATCCCCTTAGACCAACTGAGAACTCTATCTCGAACATCAAGTCGAAATTCGAGTTGAGTTTCGAGATAGAGTCTAACTCGAAGTTATTAACTAACTCGAAGTTATTCTCAGATATATTCAAAAATATCCCCTGTAAGATAGACTTTATCTTGAATATTTTGAAGAAAGAAATAGGCACACTGGTAACTCGAATTCGAACCCTAAGTCGAATTTTGAGATGAATTTCGAGATAGAGACTAACTCAAAATTCTTCCCAGACTTAGAATTTTCAAAACTTCACTCTGGAAGCTCAAATCGAAATTCAACTAGAATTTCAAGATGAGTTTCGAGATAGTGACTAACTCGAAATTTTGAAGATACTTAGAATAATTTGACAATTTTCTTTGAAAAACTCAACACTTAATATTGCCAAATTAATATAAATATCAATTCAAGGATTTTAATATATGACATAATTAAAACATTCCTTGATAATTCTAAGGCCTCTAATTACATGAAAAACACAGGTAAATTCATCTAAAAATCATTCAAAATTTAGAATATTATGAATTTAACTCCCCCTATGATCATGCAATCTAACAAGCATAAATTCAAAGATTTGTGCTATAAAAGACACTTAAAACACAATGAATTCATGTAAAATGACACTATATGCAACCTATAACAATCATTAATTAGGCATTTTAAAGTCTAAGCACATAATGATTAAGTAGCTTGCATATACAAACATAAACATGGATTTTACAGATGGAAGGCTTTACTAACTTGTGTTAAGCATTCCCAATTCACCAACCAACCTATTGAATGTTACTTCATCAAGAGGTTTGGTGAATATATCTGCAATTTGTTGCATTGTGGGCACGAAATGTAGCTCCACAGTCCCCTCCTCGACATGTTCTCTTATGAAGTGATACCTGATGTCGATGTGCTTGGTTCTTGAGTGATCTACAGGATTGTTGGTTATGGCAATGGCACTTGTGTTGTCACACATAATTGGAATTTTCTTGTGCTCCATGCCATAATCCTTCAATTGGTTCCTCATCCACAGTATTTGAGCTACACAGCTTCCAGCAGCAATGTACTCAGCTTCAGCAGTAGAAGTAGATACTGTATGTTGCTTTTTACTTTGCCAGGACACCAATCTTCTGCCAAGAAATTGACAAGCACCAGATGTGCTTTTCCTATCAATCCTGCAACCTGCATAGTCTGAATCCGTATAGCCAATTAGATTAAAACCTGTATCTCTTGGGTACCAAATTCCTAGATTTGGTGTGCCCTTGAGATACCTAAAAATTCTTTTGACGGCTATGAGATGTGATTCTCTAGGATCCGCTTGGAATCTTGCACATAAACAAGTCGCGAACATTATATCGGGTCTACTTGCAGTTAAATAGAGGAGTGAGCCAATCATACCTCGATAGCTTGTGATGTCAACTGATTTACCTGATTTGTCTTCATCAAGCTTCGTGGCTGTTGCCATGGGAGTCTTAGCTGCTGATGCATCTTCTAAATTGTACTTCTTGAGTAAATCTCTGACGTACTTGGATTGACAGATAAAGATACCATCTTTTCTCTGACTGATCTGTTATCCAAGGAAGAAAGACAGCTCTCCCATCATGCTCATCTCGTATTTCTCTTGCATTAGCTTAGCAAATTTCTCGCACAAGCGCTCATTAAATGACCCGAAGATAATATCGTCCACATAGACTTGAACAAGTATTAAATCATTCTTCACATTCTTATAGAACAATGTTTTGTCAATTACTCCCCTAGTAAAACCACTTTCAATTAAGAATACGGATAGGGTTTCATACCAACATCTTGGGGATTGCCTGAGGCCATAGACAGATTTGAAGAGAAGATACACAAAATCTACAAGTTCTGGATCAATGAAGCCATGCGGCTGTTCCAGATACACCTCTTCTTCTAACTCTCCGTTCAGGAAGGCACTTTTCACATCCATCTGAAAAACCTTGAAGTTCTTATGTGCTGCAAATGCCAAGAACATCCTGACTGCCTCAAGTCTTGCAACCGGTGCATAGGTCTCATCATAATCAATTCCTTCTCGCTGAGAATAACCTTTTGCAACCAAACGAGCCTTGTTTCGAGTTACAAGTCCGTTTTCATCCATTTTATTTTTGAATACCCACCTAGCTCCAATTACTGATTTGTTCTTTGGTCGGGGTACCAGTTTCCAAACTTTCTGCCTTTCAAACTGATTGAGTTCCTCTTGCATTGCAATCACCCAATCAGCATCACCAAGAGCTTCTTCTATTTCTTTAGGTTCAAGCTTGGATAAGAACCCAGAATATAAGCAAATATTAGCCAGGTCAGCTCTTGCGGATCTTCTAGTAGACACACCAGCATCTGGATCACCAATAATTAATTCAAACGGATGGTCTCTATTCCATACTCGTTCTCTTGGAAATTGTATTGATGATTCAGCGTGACTTTCTGAGTTGTGGTGCTGACTACTTTGATTACTTTCACTAACTCCCCCTGAGTTAGTGCCAGCTCCTACAGAACTAGAGTCAACTCGACTCGAGCCTTGAACAGTAGTCCTTGAGCTGCTATTTACTCCCCCTGAGTTGTTGCCGGTTCGTACTGAAGAAGTCTCTCTTGATCTTGTAGGATTAGCTTATTCACTAGACTCAGGTTCTTCACTTACACTTGGAACATTTAATGGGACAACCAACTCAGGTTCATCTTCAAGTTCTTCTAAGTCCAGATTCTGAAATTTTAGGGACTCAGGTTCACTAGAATCTCTTGAAATTGATGAGAGTTTGGTATCGTCGAATCTGACGTTGTAGCTTTCAGTCACTTTTCGATCATTTACTAAGAAGACCCTATAAGCTGCTACCACATCTGTGGAGTAACCAACAAAGATTCCTTCACGAGCTTTTGCTGCAAATTTTCCCAGATTTTCATCATCTATAAGTACATAGCATTTTGCTCCAAAGACATGAAAGTATTTGATTGTTGGTCTTCTGCCGTTCATTAGCTCACATGGTGTCTTTTCTTTATCTTTTATAATCAAGGATCGATTTTGAGTGTAACACACGGTACTCACTGCTTCTGCCCAGAAATACAGAGGAAGTTTCGAGTCATACAACAAAGTTCTTGCTGCTTCAACCAATGTTCTATTCTTCCTTTCAACTACTCCATTTTGTTGTGGAGTTCTCGGGGCTGAATACTGACGACATATTCCCTTAGATACACAGAAGTCATTTGGCACTGCGTTTTTGAATTCAGTGCCATTGTCTGATCTAATCGTCTTCACAGTAAGTGTTGAAACATTCTCAATTTGAGTGATGTGATCAATGATTAGGAAAGGTACTTCGTCTTTCGTCATTGCGAACAATACCCATGTATACTTGGAGAAGTCATCCACGATTACCAATGCATATCTTTTCCTAGACAAAGATAGGACATTCACTGGGCCGAACAAATCCATATGAAGAAGTTGCAGAGGCTCAGTAATACTAGAAATTTCTTTGCTTTTATGCGATGCTCGTTTCGACTTTCCCATTTCACAAGCTTCACAGAGTCCTTTCGGAGCGAACTCCATTTGAGGTAGATCTCTCACCAATTCTCGCCTCGCGAGAGCATTCATCGTTTTGAAGTTTAAGTGAGATAGCTTTTTGTGCCATAACCAGCTTTCATCATCCGAGGCTTTGCTGTAGAAACAGGTGACCTCATTCTGATTTGCTGAATCCATGTCTGCAACAAAAATATCTGCCTTTCGAACTCCTCTCAAAGCTAGTGAGCCTTCCTTGATGTGAGTGATTGATACACCTTTCTTGTTGAAGACAATTTCGTAACCTTTGTCACAGAATTGACTGATACTCAACAAATTGTGTTTTAATCCCTCAACATAGGAAATATCTTCAATGATGACATTGCCAGTTTTCAGTTTGCCATATCCCTTTGTCACACCTATGCTGTCATCTCCAAAGGTAACATAAGGGCCAGCCTTCATAACCAACTCTGTAAGCAGGGACTTGTTTCCAGTCATATGTCTTGATGCTCCACTGTCTAGCACCCATATGACTTTATTTCTATTTTGCTTAATGCCCTGCAATGACAGATTGATTAGACTTTCTTCGGAACCCAACTTTGATTGGGCCCGGCTTTTCGATAAGATCGAGAATCAACAGATTTAACAACAGAAGATGCACTTTTCTTAACATTACTAGAGCTTTCGACTTCCTCCTTTCCTTTCTCAGACTTGACATGTTTGTCAGTCCTAGGAGAAGGTTTGTCACTCCTAACTTTAGGAGGACTGACAGTCTTGGCTCTCACATGCTTTTTCTTGATGTTTGAACTAGCAGCAGTATTTGAGCATGACTGGCTAGATGCATTCATTAAATTCACAAAAGTTTGCATGACGTTAAAAGTGCATGGCATACAATTAGGTTGACCACACTGTGCATGATTCGGATGCAGTTTATTCATTGTATGTGTGGCAGGCATGGCATGTGCAGCAGGAACATTTATGTTAGCTTTACATGCATAAGAAAGATGTTCAGTAGATTTGCAGTGATAACATGCTTTCTTTAACCGTTTAGCCTTAACCTCTTTTATGCCTTTCTTCCCTTGTTGTTTAACAGCCTTAGCTCCTAATCCTAGTCTAGATTCATCTCTAGGAAAATTGATTTTAACTTGTTTGATAGGAGTTATGGGTTGTGCTTTCTGGCGATCTTCCATCTCAATCTCATATCTAGCTATCAATTCAGTCTCTTCTTCTTCTATTCTAGGAACAAGGTGTTTGTAGATGGGTTTGACAGAAGATTTAAAAATGCTAGGAATTTCATTTTTAAGGTCACTGGAACTAGTGTCTATAGGTCTCTTCCCTTCTTTCTTAGAAAGGTTAGAATAATCAAGTCCTACACCTACTCCAGTTATCTTCTTAAATACGTCATTATCTACATACACTTTACTAGCAGCTAGTTTGTAAGCTTCACATTTAGTTTCTAACTCAGCTAGTTTGTTCCTAAGACATGCTTCTACTTCTTCCTTAAGGACGAGCTTGTGTTCCAAAGATTTAATAAAATCTCTTAGGGAAGTATCTACAGTGCAAGCAGCCTCTAACTCTTCCACTTTTGCCTCAAGCATTCTGCTTTTGGCGACAAGTGTTTTCTGTTCCTTTTGAGAAGTGTCTAGGCTTTTGCACAACATATAGATCTCTTCGCTAAGAGCCCCGTTCTGTTCCTTATAATCATCAATGGACATTTCTACTTTAAGGGTTAGAACTGGTACCTCTGGTTCCTCTGATGTCTCAGCCATGAGCGCAAAGTTTGCTACATGCGTAACATCTTCCTCATCTGAATCATCCCAAGCTCTTCCTTCTGTTACTAATAAAGCTCTTTTTCCATGTTTTTCTTTCACCAGCGATTCATACTTGCTTTTGAGGGCTTCAAATGACTCTTTTGGATAAGTCTGTTTAGGCTTTTTGCAGTCCGAAGCAAAGTGTCTAGCTTCACCACAGTTATAGCATTTGAACTTCATTTTGAAATCCAAAGGAGATTTGTAGCTGGTACTTTTGCCTTTACCTTGGTAGCCTGACGAACTACCACCACCCCTAGCAGCCCGATAGTAAGATGAAGAATTTCTCTGTGGTCGGTTGCTCTTTCTGAATCTCATGTTGCTGAACTTCCTTGCCATGTATGCCACGACACTATCGTCCATGTTGTCCAGCTTTTCTTGGGTGAAGTAGTCATCATCACTGTTAGATGCGCACTCGTCATCATTATCAACTTGATGTGGTGCAAGTGATGATTTAGGCTTTGCTGCAACCATTGCCTTCTTAGACTCTTCCTCATCAGCAACTAATCCTGATGTAGTTTCTTTTCCTTTTGAATCATTGTCCCATGCTTGATCTTGAAGTGTCTCCAGCTCATAGGTCTTTAGAATTCAATAATATTCTTCCAGAGAAGTTGTATGCAAATCTCTGGTTTCTCTGATTGCGTAGACCCTATGTTCAATGCTCTTTGGCTGGTTCCTCAGATATCTCGTATTGGTCTCAACCATGGGGAGAGTAACACCTCTCAGATTCAAATCCAATACCAACTGACTGAATCTTAGATAGACGTCTGTTATGCCTTCTCCTTTTCTTATTCTGAAGGTGTCATACTCCATCTTGAGTATAAGTGTCTTGTTGCTTCTAACCTCTGCAGATCCTTCCATGACAACTTCTATCTTGTCCCAAATCTTCTTTGCTGTATTCAAACCTTTGACTATGTTGAACATTTCATGATCAAGGGATTCCATCAAGGTTTGTCTTACAGAAGTATCATAAGCTATTTGCTCCTTGTCAGCATCCGTAAAGTCCACTGCCTTTTTAGTCTCAGACCGAGCAGGTATAACCTCCTCTCCTTCCGTACGCTCAGGAATAGCTTTCATTGGAACAAATTTACCCTTTTCAAGGACTTCCAGATACTCAGGGTTAATTGTCTCTAAGTAGAGTCTCATTCTGAAAACCCATTCTTCATAGTGATCTCGGTTGAACATTGGGATCTTGAAAGAATTTTTAGGAGCCATTTCAAATCTTGTCACTAAAAATTTCTAAGTACCCAAGACTAGGTTTTGTAGAATATCTATGTAGAACTTTTGCCCAAGTCGAAATTTCTCTAAGTAGAAATTTTGCTCAAGTCGAACTTCACCAAGTAGAAATTGTCCAAGTCGAAATTCTATGTAGAAAATCTCAAGTAGAAATTCTATGTAGAACTTTTGTCCTTAGAATAATTTTCTGCAGATTACTTTAATATTGAATAAACAATATTATTTCTTTAACACCTTTTTGACTTTTGATACTTTACACACCGAAAGCAACTAACCCACTTGCTAGGCACTGAGTATGTCTTGTTACACTTTCGGCCAAGGAATAATTATCAAATCAAAAGTACAAAAACACCTTTTTGACTATCTTATCTGTTTGAAAAAGGAGATAAAAAAGTTGTTGGGTTATCTTCTTTGATAAGAACAGATGATGAACACTCAAGAACACCAAATATCAATGAACCCAGATTAATTCACAAAAATTAATTAAAATACACCCAAGCTAAATAATCACACCTGGAGTATTTAAATAATTTTTCGGATGAGTTTTCACTACCAACGAATTAAAGCACACTTTTCGAGAAAATGAAAAGTAGATCTAGAAAATGAAAACTCACGATTCTTCTACCAAACACAAGGATCTATGTTTTGTATGTTAAACATCCGCTCTGATACCAATTGTTAGGTCCAAATGTGTTGTAGAGGGGGGGTGAATACAACTTTTCGAATATGAGAAGCAATAAATACGATGCAATAAATGAACACGCAGATTCAAGGAATATATTTCTTATATATAACTTGAAAAGGTTGCTACAACATTCATTACAAAGTATAACAGAAGTTCAGAGAGAAGTGAATGATTCTAAGCTCTGTGAATGTACTCTCTCTCTTTTTCTTGTGTTTTCTCAATATTGCTCACTAACTTAAAACATTACACAAGTGCTTCTATTTATACTACATGTAATCTATGTCCTGTAGTCTTCAAAGACTAAGATGTACGTGGCCCAATGATGTCCACATAAATCTTGCCTTATCTTGAAAGCTTGGAAATCTGCCAATCAGAAGATGCTATGTGTCATGTTGAAGCTGCACTCTAAGTAGAACTTCTACTTGAGAATTTCTACTTAGCCATCTCGAATTTCTAAGTAGAACTTCTACTTAGAAATATTCTACTTGGTCATCTAGAATATTTAGTACTTAGAAAATATTCTGGTCTTCAACTTGAAACTTCAATGCACATCTTGAGCTTGTGATATCTTCATGTCTTCTTTATTCTTCAGCAAGCTCTTGAACATGGATCTTTATTACTGACATAAACTTGCTATCAATGTCCTGACACTTGATGCACTGGTCTGGTTCATAAGTGACTAGTCTTGATAGTGTTTCTGCTTCTTGAATAAATTACCATATTCACTTAGTAACTTGGCTTTCCAATATTCGCTTTCCTTCTTGTTCACTTGAAATCAATTGGTCTTGTTGATACTGATAGTTATGATCTTGATTCTCGATTTCTCAAATCACTGAGGCATGAACAACTTTGACTTGAACTTCTCTCAATGATTTCTTCTTGGCTTGATCATAGTTAACATGTTCAATTGTATCAATTACCTTGTCTTCATTTAGTGTTGATTTCTTTTGACTTCTTGTTCTTGATTGTCTTCTGGTTAAGTATCTTTTCCTTTAATTGAGTTACATTAGTTATAGTGTTACAAGTTTACACACTCTGCCTTTCATCTATGTAATAGGAAAAAGTGCAAGGGTTTCATAACTTTCAAGTATCTTTGTGCAATGTTATTATATTTATTTGTTTCCTACTATCATTTCTGTTTGTGAAGCTGAATTTTGTTGATAGTACTGAACTGGCACAGGTTAAAAGGAAAATGAAAAAGAGGTACATCTTTTCTTTTTTATTCCTTGTATTACTTCTTTATGTCATCTGCATCTACCTTAGCAATGAATTGTGTGTACATGAATTCAGACAATTGGCAAATTAGAATTGTTTTGCTATTTGCATTTCAAGTTAGATGGTTCGTTAATTGATAGTACTATTTGAATGTAAATATGGTTTTATGTTTATAATAGTGTTCTTTGCCTTTTATTTTTAAAATAGCATTTATTACTTTTGTCTTGAGAATATTTATTTTTTTTTACTAATCTTGCAATGTTCAAATTATGAGAGATTATATATAAGGGGAAATAAGAGGTCCAAAGAATCACATGGTGAAATATTGTCGAATTTGCCACTTAGTAAGGCGCTAGATTTGCATCTGTTTAGTTCCAGTAATACTTAACGTGTTTACGATCAAATGATCAGATGTAGGTCTCATTTCTTTACAAGTATATATTTATAAATTAAAAACCTTAAACAGATTTATGCTAAACTCTGGTGCAAAACCAGAGTATCAATATAATTTTAGAATCACACAAACTCTGCTTTGCAACTTATTTTAATATAATTTTAGAATCGCTATAATTTTAACAGGTTAAATTTTATACTGGACTAATCTTGAGTTTTGATATTTAACAGGTTCAAAACTTAGATTTACATTACAGCATTGACTAGGCCTTTTCTGTGTGCTCTGATGAAACAGTTGATATTTTTGAAGGATGAATTGATATTTATCTATACAGTATAGTGTAATGGTCCATAGTAGAATTCAAATACCAACACACTTATGCATCCACTACTGGGCTTGAGCCCTCAACCTCTTGTTACAAAAATAGGAGGGGTATACACTAGGTGACAATGCTAGTAGAGGATAGGTGGATTTGATGTCTGATTATCTTGCCTTCAGCCTCGCAAAGCTTACTGCATTATATATTTGAGTAATGTTTCTCAATGTGTTTGCTACAAAATGGATTTGATTACTTTGTTTTGTGCAGATGGATAATGGACAGCCGAGATGAATACACTAGCGAGCGACTTCATGCAATCAATGACAGATTCAAGCTATATCGTTGCTACACAATATTGAATTGTGCTCGTGCCTGCCCCAAGGGACTGAACCCTGGAAAGTAAATCAGAAACATCAAGAAGCTTGAGGCTAAAGGTGCATAAAAGCTTTTGGAAGTATGCAAACATTGAACAAAACCGTATTTTGGAGTATTTGAAAGAACAGATTATTGAATAGTTGGCTGTAATAATTTGTGACCTGGTTATATCTGTCCATCAGATATCCTAGTACTTTAGATGAATTGCTCTACAATTTACATAAACAGGTTGGCTGACCTTGTTTTTACTGTATTTGAATTTTAGGTGCTCTTTCCATACCATTTACAGGGCATGCTGGGTGTTGAATAAGTGACAGAACACCCAGACAATGTTATGCAAGAGGTTCTAGAGATGCTTCTGTTTGTTGCATATTAACATGGCATATTAAAATAAGTTGCAAAGCAGAGTTTGTGTGATTCTAAAATTATATTGATACTTGGTATAATTTAACATAAATCTTGACTAATCTTGAGTTTTGATATTTAACAGGTTCAAAGATGTGCTGAGGATAGAACAATACTGATAACAACATACGAAGGCACACACAACCATCCACTTCCTCCAGCATCCATGGCGATGGCATACTATGTTTATTATGTTTAAGTTAATTATCAAGTCAGATATATCTTGTTTGTAAATCTCTGTTGGGAATTTTTAATATCCAAGCTCAATCATGTAAATTTGATGATTTGTACTACATTCTTGTCTGTGTTTACTGCCCTGGCCCATGGAGATGTTGGTAAAGAAGTACCTTATTGTGTTCTTTTACTGGGCAAACTTTAACATTCTGTTCATCTGTTACTGCCAGATGTTATCTGAAGCAAAGAAGCCAGGGATCTTAGTTGAGCTTCAGAAGCTGGTTAGTGACTGGACTGTGAAGGTTATAATGTGTCAACCGGAGGAAGACATAAAGGTACTCTATTGGATTTGAATCATATGTTCGAGTTTATGGTACAAAAATATTCAGACCTACTTATTGGCTTCTTATTACAGAAGGGGTAATCGTTGATGTAGCAAAGCTTGTTTAGTATCAAAATAGGTTGTGTTTTTTAGCTTCAAGTTTCAACGTATACTCAGTTCCTGCAAATCTCTTTCTGTACACATGTGACATGCCATTAAGAGACTATTTTCTTCACTGCAGTCTGCAGATGATAAATTTGTTTATATTATGTTGCATGCTTTACATGCATATGTGAATGGAGTATTTGTAGGTAAGCTTCACTTTCAGACTTGCGCTATACTTTGATAGTTCTAATACTCAAGCATCTGATTATACGTTCATATCCAATGTTCTTCACCTCTTGAGAATAAATCCTACTAAATCTGCTTTATTTTACTTGGTCCTTTATTGACAGACAACATTTGATGCCACTGTACGTCATCTTGACCATCTATGGAGAGTCAAGAGAGTCCTCGAATCAGAATTTGAACAGAAGATGCAACAGAACTTGGCATTTGCACTTAAAAAACTTGGAGAGGCCAACCCGGATATCACAGTTGATGTCGAGAAGTTGTGTGCAATTGCTACAAGTGAAGCTGATGATGGTACACCTATCACTGGAGGCAGTAGCTTCTAGTATCACTGCTTTCTAAGTTTAAGCTTCTAGTACATTATTTAACTTAGAATTGGGATGTAAAAGTACTTATGTTATGGATGTTAACTAGCTTTTATCTTCTAATTCGGATGTTAAATTAGTTTGTTTTGTTTGGATGTTGAATCAGAATTTATAAGTTTGTTTGGATGTTGAGATTGATCTCTTTGTGGTTCATTGTGGTTGAATGGTATTTTGGGATTGTATACTTTTAAAAAGGTGTTGTTCAATTGTTTTTTGGTAAAGTGTTACATTAGCCTGTTAAAGTGTTACATTAGCCTATTAAAGTGTTACATTAGCCTGGTTAAAAAATAGGGGGCACAGGTGGGGCCCACATGTTGGACCCATAAGTGGACCCACTGGTGGGGCCCAGTAGTGGGGCCCACTGGTGGCCCCACTTTTTTTAAAAAATTGAAGCACCCTAAGGTAACCGAATTTTATGTTGCAATATGTCATTTTTATGTTACAGTAGACCTCTAAGGTAACCAATATGGCATGTTACCCTAGGGGTGAAATATGTTACCTTAGGTACCCTAGGGTAACATCGAAAATTGTAACTTATAATTTATGTTACCTTAGCCCAAAAATGTGTCTATAGTAACATTTTAGCACCCTAAGGTAATATATTTTTTTGGTTACCGAAGGCCATATGTGGTGTAGTGCTTCTTAACAAAACCTTCTAATTTGAGAGTATGAGTTCCATGTGTGCCACTGATTGCATGGATAGACACTCCACAATCATTTTCTTCCTCCTTAGTATCTTCTTCTGTTACTGCCTCATTACCTACATTTGCATCTAATTGTTGTGAACTCTCCTCACCCTGTATCTCCTCTTCAGCCACCACCATAAACAATTGTTGTTTTTGACATTTATGACCAGGTACAAAAGCTTCATCACAGTTATAACACAGCCCCTTCTCTCTTCTAATCGCCATCTCAGCAGGGGTCTTCAGCATTTTGACTTGTGTTTTTACTAGATTTGCTCATCCCTCCTTGATATGAAGTGCCACTATAAGTCGAGCTAAAGTTCCCTTTCTGAAAGTTTCCACCCGAATTATTGACCTTCATAGTGCTCTAATGTATGGTCTCTGTTCTTTTTTCGAGTAAAGTCACTAGCAATTCTTGCTCTTTAGCTTTGTCCAAAGCCTCTTGAAGTGTTTGAGGCTTATAAACATATAAAGCCTGTTGAATATCTTTTCTCAATCCACTTAAAAAATTGGAGAGGTAGAACTCTTCTGTTTGATGCCTGTTCCTCGATATCATATTGTTAACTCGAATAACTTGTAGAAGGGGGGGTTGAATACAAGTTATATAATCGTGTCTGATTTTTGCTTGATTATTTGAACAAGAATAAACGAATGAATCAAACTCTGTTTGTATTAATAAGATCAAATACAAACTCTACCAAATGTGTACAATACCTTTAGCAGCTGCTGACAATACAAATCTCTCTCTCTGTTTGTTTCGAACTTCTCGAATACAAACCTTATACAGAGCTACGCACATTCGCAATACACACTCTTTACAATGATATTGAGAGAGTATTTATAATGCTACCTATCAACTAATAACAGAAAGATATAATCTATACATGACAATATTCTGCCTTCTAGTCGATAGTTTCCATCAATAGAAAACTCTTTCCTTCATAATATCTTCTTGCTTGTTCTTCAAACAAAGATCCTGTTTTATAGCACTTGCCAGTTTCTGTAGCATCCATAATGACATCATCAGTAACAAGACTGATATCAGGAGTTCATCTTGCATCAGTATCTGATCAACCATCAGTATTAGACCATCATCAGGATTTGTCCTTTGTTCCTGATATGTAGTCTTCGATACACTGTTCATTCCTGACTAAACTATACAGATAACTGTCTTACACATAAATCCTATATAAAGTGCTAAATCCTTTATAAGATCAGGATTACAAGAAGTATAATGTGTAAATTCTATTCTTAACATCACAACTTATGAATTATTCCTAACAATCTCCCCCTATTTATGCTTTAAAATCTGAAGCATAAATCCAAGTTGTGGATGTCAAAACATATAACAATACAACCAGAATAGAATTTATGAATAGTTCTTCTTTTTACTTCCCTTTGTCTGCTCTTTATCTCCCCCAGCTTTATCTTTATCTCCTTCAGTCTGGTGGTGTTGTTGTTGTTGTCTTTGAATTATCTTTATCTCCCCCTTTTTGACATCAGCAACATTAATTCCAAGAGATTCAGAAACAGAACAAATGAGATTCATCAGAACTGCTTGATTTTCCATAATTGTGACTTGGTTATCTTCAAGTGATTGAAGTCTTGTTTGCATAGCAATTTGAGAATTCTGAATATCTTTCAAAACATCAAAATGAACTTCAATGTTGGAAGTGCTTCTAGTATCTTCAGTATCAGAATCAGAAAGAACTGTATCTTCAAGTCTTGTAGAAGAAGTTGCTTGAGTTGTATGATATTCAAGTAATAAAACCTGATTAGAAGTATCAACATCTTCATCTTTCTGATCTGGAACTGAAACATGATCATCATCTCCTTCACCAGTATTCTGTGTACTAACATCTTCAAATCCTGACTCCTCCTTAGAGTGATCAGAGACAGTAGATGTCTCAATTCTAGTTGATATTGGAAGTACATACAAAGGAACACTAGGATCATTAGGAACTTCATCTGGTACATATGTATCAAGAGATTGTTTTATCCTGGCACCTCTTCTGTTAAGAATTCCTGCAAGCCTCTCCTATTGCTTCTGAGCTTTAACTTCTGGCTTTGCATTGTGATGTGCTAGGTCATTCTTCAGATACATTTTGATGAATGAATAAGTACCAGCATCCATATCAAAATTTTCAGACCAAGATTCAGGAAAAACCTGATCCCAGAAATCAAATGATGGTTTCCTAATTTTCTCTTCCTCACTATGGAGTTGATCATCCATATCCTCATTCTCACTTTGACTTACTAAAGTCAACACTCTTTCTACCTCACCTTTTGCCTGGTCAGGAGCCAGCCGCTCAAATTGTGGATCTAAGTCCATCTTTTCAACTGTATCACTCAAATTTAGATAAGTGCTCTCATGACCTACAGAAAAATAGGGTTTAGAAGGAGTTTTTATACCTGAACTCACATGGAGAGAGGGTTCCTCATTTGGCATGTGGCTTGAGGTTTTCTCCAAGGAGTGAGCTGCTATAGTCTCTGAACCCTTACAATCATCTTCTTTCCTTTCAGAAACTACAGGCTCCAGTATACCACTTTCAGGTTCTTTACTAGACTCTGATGTCTTCAGTAATACTTCATTAGACACCATAGTTAGTACATCACCGTCTTTAAGTGTTGTTTGCTGAGACACACCCTCAAGGTGGATAGACTCTGACTGAACAATATTTGTTTGATCTTCAAGAAAATCAGTCATAGTTATTCCTCCCATATCATAGGGTATCTCACTTGCATTCTCAGTCATCACAGAAGTCCTTTCAACATCAGCTATCACAGCTCTTGAGTCATCCTTCCTCTGACTAGATGGTTCTTGTGTTGCAGTGACTGTGATCTGATCTTTCCTACTACTCACCACTGGTGCAATAGTATCTTCTGTTGACTGCATTCCTCTATCTACTTCCTCCAGTTGTTCACCTTGAGCTAAAGCATCTTCAATAATGACATCCTTGTCAAATAAATATGCATGAAGTGATTGAAGTGCACCATGCTTTGAGAGTCCAAATTTCTTGACTAATTGTCTTCTGACAGATACATAGAAATACATCTTCATTAAGTCAAGTCTTTGATGTAGAAGTCCATATTCATCTGGAAATAAAAGTTTTGGTACTCTTTCAACCAGAAAATCTAGAACATGCCTTGACAACTTCACTTTGAGAGAAATTAGTCCCATAACCAGTCTGTATGATAATGTAGTTTCCCATGAAGAATCAATATCCAGATCTCTCTTGTCAAATATCGACATAGATGTAGCTTGATTTGTAGAAACCTGCATGATTTTAGTTGGACTAGACTCTGTGTGTGTAGGTGACAATTGAATCTTTCTCCTTGTTCTCCTGATATAGTGAGCAAAAGATTTATCCTGAGAAGACTCAAGAGGTGTAGACACAGAAGTGATCTTGGGATGAGATCTTTGTTCAATAGACACAGTCTTTTGAGAGACAGTATCCAGTAACTGTTTTCCCTTTTTAAGAACTACAGCCTTTTGGGAGACTGCAGCCTGGCTGTGACTAGGTTTTTCATCTCTTTGTGCTAACAGAGAAAGTTGAATTGCAGCCTTCAATTCTGCTCTCTCAGCAAGAGTTAAATCATCATCATCTTCACTAGAATTACTACTACTACTTGACACAAAAAATCTTCTCTTCCTTACAACTGATGTCTTTTGAGAAACACCAGAGGTTGGTTTCTTTGAAACAATAGGCTGTGGATCAAAATTTGGTTCTTGAATTGTTTCAGAGACTATGATGTTTTGGGCTACTTGGGTAGACACAGGTGGGTTCTCCTCCAATTGAGATTCCTGAGTCATTTCACCACAAAAGAAAGAAGAATTGTAGAGAGTAGGAAGATGAGTTTTAAGAATTACCTGAAAATGATGTGGATAATGAATTGCAGGTATTTCATCTAGATTCTTTTCATTTTCCTTCTTTGTAATGTCAGAGAAAATTCTCTTTTGCTGTTCATAAGAAGAAACACAATGTTCTCTACCAAATCTAGTTTCAACATCAGGAATGAAATGGTTAACAAACATTTGCATAAATCTATGATAATAAACCATTTTCCTGTTTTGATCCCTTAACCCAAGTTTAATACTCATCTGACTTAAGATAATATGACCAATGTTAATTACTCTGTCATAAAGCAAACTATAAGCAATATGTGATGTAACAGAAGTAATTTGCTGAAAAGAACTACATTTGCCAGTAAAACATTTAGCAATTTGATCAAAGTAAAAAGACCATTCCTTTCTGAGAAAAGACCTATTCAACTGGCTCATGTTATCTAGAGGTCCACTATAACCTAATTCAGACAACATAGTTCTTATATTATCATCAGATGGTTCACTTGCATAACTATCAGTAACAGATAAGCAAAGTACTGAATTCACAACAGATTCAGTAATGTCAAATGAATCTTGTCCTAAATGTAGAACAATCTTACATGATTGACTCTAAGTAGAATCAATTACCTCAGTATTCTCCCAAGCTTGTGAAACAGCTACTTGATTAATCTGTGGAGATGCTGTCAATGCATAACTTAATGGTCCATACGCCAGAAAGTCCATGATTGGATGAAAATCAGATGACACTCCTTCCTTGTTGGTGATAGCTGCTACATGATTGTTTGTCATAAAATCGAAGTCACCAAACTTGAAGGCTACTGATTTAGGTAATCTTCTCTGAGCTGCCATTTTTTATCTGAAAAAGAACTTGAAAAAATTCTTGAAATGGATTAGTGATTTTGAAAACTCAAAAGTGGTTTTTTTTTGCTTTAGAGAATGTAAAATTAGAGAAAGCAATTACACGATTAGAGTTTCAAAATTAATATATTTCACAAATCTTTCAGACCACTATCCCACGTTGACACGTAGATTGACAGGTGTCAGTCCCTGAAAAGTGCGGTTACCCACGATTTTTGAAAAATAATATCCAAAATTGATTTTCATGAAATAAATCAGGGTATTATCAAGATAAAAAAACCAATACTGATCAGCTTCATTTTCCTGTTGACCTCTCATCACAATAATCACAAAACACAATGTGATAATAATTCTCAAATCCTGATGATCACACATGAAATCCTGATCAATATCATCCTGATTCCAGAGACTTAATATGGAGTTTCCACATGGCATTTTTCTTTTATCTGAAATAGAAATAAACAATCAATCTGAACAAAAATCAATTGGTTAAATATATTCAATATTTCTTGAAAACAAGAAATACAGTCACACGCAATAATTAGCATCTGACTTCATTAAAACTTCCAAGTGATTGTTCAGCTTCTCACGTCTTTCTTTAAAAGAAACAGACGCCTTATGCCATTCTCCATAAACCTTTCAATTTCTTTTCTTCTCAACAATGCTCCTCAAACCAAAATTTCCTTCAAATCCATTCTTTAGATTTTTCACGGTCGATGAACATCCTGTTCTTGATCATCTCTTTGAACAGACGACTCTTCTCATCAAACTAATCATAGATGGATTGGTTTTCGATAATATCCAGAGGTTTCTCCTAGAACATCCATCTGTTGGATACAATCTTCCCCTAACCTCCTCAAAACTTGAGGATGAAGAATTTGGCCGAGAGTCTGAGGTTGATCTTGATGGAGATGTTATTCATTTAAGTTAGTTGCTCTCATTCAAGTTGCCCAGACAAGGAATCCAAGAGCAAACGAGGCTGTTTATCCCCTGATGGATTTCTTGAGATGCTCCTTGTCCTGTACCTCAGAATTCATATCAATAAACAAGTATAGAATTTTCAGTAGAAATTAGACAAAAAGATGTTGTATTTCATTTCCATATATGTAATGATTTCAATTAATGAAAATACAATTTCTTGTTATCTACTTGTCTTTTGATTATTGAATGATGTATAAATTATCAGTATGCAAATATTAAAACTTGCTGGTATAGACTTAACACATCACAGAATTAGATTACTACACAAAGTAAACGTCAGGATCTGAAACAATTTTCATAATCCTGATACTGACACAATACTGATGACGTCAGCATCCTGATAATAAATCTAATCCTGATGATTATTAACAAGTCTATCATACTGAAATTTATCAAGGCAAAGAGTTATAGCTAAAGCATTTAACAATCAAATATAGATCCTGACAAGAATATCAAGTCTATAAGCTAAAAACAACATACCTTGCTACTTTTGCAGATGTTAGAGATCTAAAAATTTAACATTCCTAACTCACTTACTAGTCTACTGAACGTAGTCTCATCAAGTGGTTTAGTTAGAATATCTGCAAGCTGTTTGTCAGTAGGAACAAAATGAAGTTCCACAGTACCATTCTCAATATGTTCTCTAATAAAATGATACCTGACATCAATGTGCTTAGTCCTTGAATGTTGAACTGGATTTTCTGCAATTTTAATAGCACTAGTATTATCACAAAACATAGGAATATTACTAAGTGTCCTACCATAATCCATCAACTGATTTCTTATCCAAAGGAGCTGTGCACAACAACTGCCTGCTGCTATGTACTCAGCTTCTGCAGTTGAGGTTGAAACAGATTGTTGCTTCTTGCTTGCCCAAGAAATCAATCTATTTCCCAAGAATTGACATGTACCTGCAGTACTTTTCCTGTCTATCTTACACCCTGCATAATCAGAGTCTGAATAGCCAATTAGAAAGAAATCAGATTCTCTAGGATACCACAAACCAAGATTTGGAGTTCCTTTGAGATATCTAAAAATTCTCTTCACAGCAATTAAATGAGGTTCCTTAGGATCACTTTAGAATCTAGCACATAAACAGGTAGAAAACATTATATCTGGCCTACTTGCAGTTAGATATAACAATGAGCCTATCATGCCTCTATAACTAGTATTATCCACACTCTTTCCCTTAGGATCAGAGTCTAGTTTAGTGGCTGTTGCCATGGGTGTTTTTGCAACTGCACAGTCTTGAAAGTCAAACCTTCTTAAAAGATCTTTGATATACTTTGACTGATTAATGAAAATACCAGTCTCAGCCTGTTTGACCTGCAAGCCTAAGAAATAATTTAATTCACCCATCATGCTCATCTGATACTTAGACTGCATAAGCTTGCTAAACTTAGCACACAACTTTTCATTAGTAGAACCAAAAATAATATCATCAACATAAACTTGAACTAAAAGCAATTCACCTTTTATCTTTCTAAAGAATAGAGTTTTGTCAATTGTACCTCTTGTGAAGCCATTTTCAAGAAGAAATTTAGACAAAGTCTCATACCATGCTCTTGGTGCCTGCTTTAGTCCATAGAGTGCCTTGTCAAGTTTGTAGACATGATTTGGAAACTTTGGATCAACAAATCCAGGTGGATGTTCCACATACACTTCCTCATCAAGTTTGCCATTTAGAAAAGCACTCTTTACATCCATCTGGTATACCTTGAATTTTGAATGAGCTGCAAATGCAAGAAACATTCTGATTGCTTCCAATCTTGCTACAGGTGCAAAGGTCTCATCATAATCAATGCCTTCTTCCTGAGAATAACCCTTGGCCACCAGTCTTGCTTTGTTTCTTACAATCAAACCAGATTCATCTAGCTTGTTTCTGAAAACCCATCTTGCACCAACAATAGATCTATCTTTAGGTCTTGGTACCAGTTTCCAGACTTTGTTTCTCTCAAACTCATTTAACTCCTCCTGCATTGCAATTACCCAATCAGGATCCTGTAAGGCTTCTTCAACCTTCTTAGGTTCATTCTTTGAGAGAAAGCAACTATACAAGCATTCATTTTGAATTGATCTTCTAGTTCGAACACCACTATTTGGATCACCAATAATCAAATCTTCAGTATGATCCTTTGTCCATTTTCTAACAGGTGGTAGATTAACTCTGCTAGTCTCTCCCCCTAAGTTAGTGGTATCACTTGTAGAAGAATTCTCTCTACCTTCAAAAACTCTCCTCTGATCAATAGAATCAGTAGATTCCATATTGCTGCTAGTTACTGATCTTTCCTCAGTAAACTCTGAAAGATCAGTTCCTGATGGAGTAGACTCTGAAACGTCAAATCCTGATGGATTATACTCTGAAAGGCTAGTCTGCTCCTGATGATCACTGTGTTCTCTTTGATTTATTTGCTCCCCCTCAACAGTAGCATTCCTTTGAGAAGCAATAGAAATTCCTTCTGGAGAACCTTCATCATCACTGGAGAGTATCTCAGAATTCTTCAGATTTTCAAATTCCAATTTGTCATGGCTTTCATCAGTTTGCAAAATTCCAAATTTCTTATCATCAAATGCAACATGAATTGATTCCATAACAATGTGAGTTCTGAGATTATAAACTTTGAAGGCCTTAGATGCTGAATATCCTAGAAAAATTGCTTCATCCGATTTGGCTTCAAATTTTCCAAGTTGTTCTGGATGAACTTTTAGGACATAGCATTTGCATCCAAAGATGTGAAAATATTTCACACTTGGTTTCTTTCCTTTGATCATCTCATAGGGAGTTTTTCCATGACTATTTACCAAGGTACAATTTTGAGTGAAACATGCAGTGTTAATAGCTTCTGCCTAAAAGTAGGTTGGAAGTTTTGCATCTGCAAGCATGGTTCTTGCTGCCTCTATGAGAGTCCTGTTCTTTCTTTCCACTACACCGTTCTGCTGAGGTGTACCAGGTGCAGAAAACTGTTGAGTAATTCCATTGTCTGCACAAAACCCCTCCATTGTAGAATTCTTGAATTCTATACCATTGTCACTTTTAAGTACCTTGACTTTGTACTCAGAGTTATTATAAATATTCTTGATGAGTTCAATGATTTGCTGAGGAGCTTCATCCTTCTTGTGTAGAAAGAACACCCATGTGAACCTTGTGAAATCATCCACCATAACTAGAGCATATCTTTTCTTGCTGATAGACATAATGTTTACTGGACCAAACAGATCAAGATGTAGCATGTGAAATGGTTCAGTAATTGAATTTTCAGTCTTGCTCTTGAAAGTGGTTCTTCTTTGCTTTCCAAGCTGACATGCATCACAAAGTCCATCTTGCACAAAATTTGCCTGTGGTAGGCCTCTCACCAAATTGTGCTTAACATGTTGATTAAGCTTCTTGAAATTAAGATGTGAGAGCTTCTTGTGCCAATTCCAGCTTTCATCACTTGTTGCTTTGCTGTAGAGACATCTAACAATTCCTTTAGATGTATCACTTAAGCTGGCTTCATATATGTTACCATGTCTTTGACCAGTTAGAACAATGTCTCCATTCTGCATATTCAAGATTTTGCATCCTTCTCTGTCAAAGATTGATTTGTAACCTTTATCACCCAGTTGACTTATGCTTAAAAGAGTATGTTTCAAGCCTTCAACCAGTGCTACATTTTCTATGATGACATTCCCAAAAACAATTGAGCCATATCCCAGAGTTTCTCCTTTGTTGCCATCTCCAAAAGATATTACTGGGTCAGCTTTCCTCTCAAACTTTGTAAGCAGGGACTTCTTTCCAGTTATATGTCCAGAGCATCCACTGTCCAAGATAATTGAATGCTTCTTTCCTGTGCCCTTAACAGAGGATGGAGAAGTTTTCTTTGGAGATCCAGGTTTTTCTGAACCATTTGCCATCAATGCAATGTTGTCATAATCCAATTCATCTTCAGAGTCACTGGAATCAGCCCAATCCTTCTGTGTGACCATAAGTGCATTACCCTTTCCTGAATTCCTAGGCTTCTTACACTCACTAGCAAAGTGTCCAAGCTCGCTGCAGTTAAAGCACTTGATCTTGGCCTTATCAAGCTTGACAATTGTACTTTTGCCTTTGTCACTCTTCTTCTCCTCCTTCTTTTGAAAAGGTCCTTTGCTAAATCTTCTCCTGTTGAATCTTCCTTTCTTGAAAGCTTTAGCAAACATAGCAAAGAGTTCCTGCATCTCAGATTCAGAATCATTGTTATCAGAGTCCATATCAGTAGTCTCTGACTCAGAACTTTCTTTGCTTTTCTTCTTCCTTGAATTCTTTACAGCAATCTCTTCATGCTGTTCTTCAGGAAGCTTCTTAACTTCAGATTGAGCAGTAAGTGCAATAGTCTTCATCTTTCCTTCACTCCTGCTCTTCTTCTGCTGCTTGTCAAGTTCATAAGCTCTCAATTTTCCATATACTGCCTCTAATGAAATTTCATCCAGATCATTAGCTTCCTCAATCGTAGATATCTTCTCATTGTAGAAATCAGGCAAAGCTTTCATGAACTTTGTATTCATATCTTCCAAGTCATAATATTTACCATGCATGGCCATCTCATTGATGAGTTTTGTAAACCTATCAAATGTATCAGTAAGTGACTCACCGGACTTGGATTCAAAGTACTCATACTGTTGTATAAGTAATGTCCTCATATTCTTCCTGACAGGCTTAGTTCCTTCACAGTGAACCTTAAGATTGTCCCATATATCCTTAGCAGTTTTATAAGAGAGAACATAGTTAGTGAGAACAGAATCAAGACTGTTGAATAATATGTTTCTCACTTTAGCATCTTTAAGAACATTCTCCTTGTCCTTATCTGACCATTCAGATTTTGGCTTCTCTGCTGTATGTTCTGGAACAACCACACCATCAACAGTTGATTGTCCAACGACCTTTGTTGGAACAAAAGGTCCATCTCTAATTCTGTCAAGATAATCAGAATCTGTTGCTTCCAGATGATGCAACATCTTTACTTCCCATAGAGTATATTCGTTTCTCTTGAGCATAGGAATTTTAGTATTCCCATCCTTGTAACCAGACATGATTGTAGATCTTTATGATTATTCGAAATCAACCTTCTCTGATACCAATTGTTAACTCGAATAACTTGTAGAATGGGGGGGGTTGAATACAAGTTATATAATCGTGTCTGATTTTTGCTTGATTATTTGAACAAGAATAAACGAATGAATCAAACTCTGTTTGTATTAATAAGATCAAATACAAACTCTACCAAAGGTGTACAATACCTTTAGCAGCTGCTGACAATACAAATCTCTCTCTCTGTTTGTTTCGAACTTCTCGAATACAAACCTTATACAGAGCTACGCACATTCGCAATACACACTCTTTACAATGATATTGAGAGAGTATTTATAATGCTACCTATCAACTAATAACAGAAAGATATAATCTATACATGACAATATTCTGCCTTCTAGTCGATAGTTTCCATCAATAGAAAACTCTTTCCTTCATAATATCTTCTTGCTTGTTCTTCAAACAAAGATCCTGTTTTATAGCACTTGCCAGTTTCTGTAGCATCCATAATGACATCATCAGTAACAAGACTGATATCAGGAGTTCATCTTGGATCAGTATCTGATCAACCATCAGTATTAGACCATCATCAGGATTTGTCCTTTGTTCCTGATATGTAGTCTTCGATATACTGTTCATTCCTGACTAAACTATACAGATAACTGTCTTACACATAAATCCTATATAAAGTGCTAAATCCTTTATAAGATCAGGATTACAAGAAGTATAATGTGTAAATTCTATTCTTAACATCACAACTTATGAATTATTCCTAACACATATAACCCCTAAAGTCTTCAAATTGAGCAATGTAAGAATCCACATTTCCAGACTGCATAAGCTTATTGAATTGCCCAATGAGATTCTCTTGACTACCAGTAGAAAACCTCTGTAAAACCAGATTAACAAAAACATCCCAAACTAACACAGGGTGTTCTTCTTGGATGGTTTGATACCACCAATCAGCCTCCCCATCTAAGTACAGTGCAGCATACACCACCTTAGTTCTAGGGTCTATCAAGGGATTGAGCATAAAGAACTTTTCAGTTTTCTTGACCCAGCTTCTTGCTTCCTTCCCATCAAATTTAGGAAAGTCCATTTTTGGAAATTTATAGTTGGGTTGTAGGGGAACATAGGGATGTTTATGGTCTGAGAATGAAGGAATTAAAGGTATCTGGGGTTGTATAAAGGGCAGGGTTTGAAATCCTGTATAGTGTGGGTGAATAGATTGGTTACCAGGATACATGCTGTTTGAGTTTATGGGTATAAATGGTAAAGCTTGTGTATGATAAGAGGGGGTATGGCCTATAGTCAATGGAGTCATGATATTTTGGGTAGTAGTAGTAGTATAAACTTGAGTTGTCTGTTGAGGTTTAGGTGTGTACAGAGGCAAAGTGTTGGTAGTATGTTCATTACTGTCAAGAACAAAATCACCAACACGAATAGCAATAGTAGGTAGAACAGTAGTATTCTCAGATGTAGATAAAGATCTAGACATATTATTACCAAACTGAATGTATTGAGGACTATTCATATTAGGCACAGTAGTATAAGGGTTTGACAGTATGTGAGTAGTGACATTACTTGTAGTAAAAGGAGTAGTCGGAGTGTGTGTGCCTGTTTGTTGATTCTTCAACGTATCCATTAAATCCATAAATTTCATGGTCAGATCTTCATTCATGGATTGAATCTGTAAGGATAATGAAGACAGCTGCTCCCCCATTTCTACTATTCTCTCATTGACAAACAAGATCTGAGATTGGGTGGAATCATGGTTGGTGTTTATCAACGTCTACACATTAGTCACCTGAGTCTCCGGAGATTTCAAATCTTTTTCATGCTTTTGTAGGGAAGGGCCCGTCATTGGCTCTGATACCACTGTAACAAGGCAGCTCACAGAAATAACATTAAGAAAGAGATGAGAGGAGAAGAGTTAGTGTTTGCACTAAATCACGCAAGCGTACGTGGTCACAAGTAATATATGAATAAGTCAAGTTCGTTCCCACAGAGATCTTGTTATGGTTTTAATTCAATAGATGTACATATGCAACAATGTATGATTATTATTCACTGCTAAGACAATTAACAAATTTGGGTTTTGATTAACTAAGATTAACTAAAAAGCAAACTAACAAACTAAGAATTAATTAACTAATTATGAGAATTTAAATCGGATTACGTATGCAAGGGAAAACATGGGATCCTAACTTCATTAAATACTTCACTTAGATCTGACGCCTTTAATCACTATATGCAATGGTTTTGATATCTGATCGGACAACACGAAACAAGTACACGCTACCTGTCAGCATACGTATACCAAACTACCCATACATCCACAAAAGAGATAGAAGATGAATAGACACCAATTATGCTTAGACCCTATATGTCTATAGAATTTGAAAACATAACGGTTGAAGAACAAGTTATCCATATTGATCACATAGGGCAATATAAGTATTTTCATTTTACACTACGAATCATGTTGATAAACAATCATGAACCTATGCTAGCATGGCAAGTTCTAAATCTCAAGATCCACTTTCACTTCACAAGAGATTAACAAATTAGATGTTCGCGACGCATCTTTCAATTAAGCATAACCATACAAGGATATCAGATATACATCACACACAGATCTTTAAAGCATCAAAATACTAAAGCTCCATAAATAAATCCGTTAGAATCCCATGACAACGATTAGTTCATAATTGAACCTCTCGTCATCATGGAATCAAGTGAAACCATGATAATGAAACAAGATATGGATTCTATGTTATAATATGCTAACTAATGATACAAATTACAATGGTAGGACGTGTTTAAATAGACCCTAGAAGTCTTTCCCACCAAGAAAATACCTACAATACAAGTAGAATTCGATTTTGGTACAAGAAAATACCAAAAATACAATTACAACTCGAAATAGGGCAAAACAGGAAATTCCAGCGACTTTTGGCGCTGTCATCCCCATTTTTGCGCTGTCAGTGCAGATTTGACAAGTTTTGGCGCTGTCAGTCCCATTTTGGCGCTGTCAGCCCCAACACATTCTGCCGGACGGCCATTTTTTCTCTCTTTTCTTCGTTTTCGCTCTTTTTTCTCCTTCTTTTACAATTTCTTCCGTCTTTAATTCTCTAGACTTCAAGTCATCATGGTGGCTCAAAACAAGTCTCCAATCCTCCTTTCCATGATAGAATTCAACTCTCAAAATCTACGAAACATCAACCCAAATCGATAATACGCAATCCTGCACAACTAACAAAAACATATCAAAACTACAACAAACTTGAGTCCAAGACAATCAATTTAAGTCGAATTGAAGCGATCCAAGTGGATATAAAATCCACTTATCACACCCCCAAACTTAAACCGATGCTTGTCCTCAAGCATAAAGAACTACAACTAACTAAATAACTAGTACCACTTCCATAGGTGATCATGGTTGCATTTGGCATATGTAACAAGCCTTTTAAACCCCTAGGTAGCCCTAGTGGACGAGTAAGGTCTCGTGAGGGCCTATAGTGAATGTACCCACAAAATCCATTTAACCTAATGCAATGCAATGCATGAATGCAACTAATATGAAAAAAATGCAAAGATCCCCTTCAAACTCACCAAAACCAACTAACAAGCAAACATCTCAAAGAATGCAGCTAAATCCAAGTAGAGCTCGACTAAGTCCCCGTATACTAATAATACATGAACAGACACGTGCGTGTGTGCAATGCTCATCAGAAATACTCCCAAAACTAGGTCAATAATCATACATGTCCTTTGCCAAGACAATCACATGTTTATAAATAGAATAGACTGTAGCCACTTCATAACCTAGAAACACCTCCATCCTTATTCAAGTTAGCCAGGAATTCATTCTTTATTACTACACTACGACACATAAAACTATATATAATACGCATGCTTATTTAACCGTGCAATGAATGAGACCCCAAAAGGCTTATACAATAATACCCATGTAGCGAGTGTTAGGTCAGCAATCCCAAAACACAAGGGCTTCAGGTTACTGGGACTAAGTCCCCTCAGGCTTAATTACTCGAGTATTAAAGAGCTCACTCGTGGTTAATTTTGCATTTAACAATTAAACTATTGACTCTCTTTTTTTTCTTTTGCTTTTTTTTTCTTGTTTTTTTTCTTTTTTTCTAATTTTTTTTATATGCAATCTGGAATGAGAATTCTCAATTCTAACCCTAGACTACTCATATGAATATGAGCCGGCTACTAGCCATTTGACACCTAGCCATTATTTAACAAATATTAACAACTAGCATGAAATCCCTGGTTTCCCCCAAACTTAGACTTTAATGCTCATATGCCATCAAGGGAATAACGAAAATTCTAAATATAATCAAGTGATTAAATCTCAAAACTTCCAAATAAGCATGACCCTAACCTAGCCCAAAAGCACCCAATGAGACTGTGTAAAAGTTTTATTCCTGAAACATGCAAGTCAATTTCATAGGAACGAAAGTGGGTAGTTCACCAACAGAAGTCTTAACAACAGACTTAAAATCAAAAGAACTATCCTCAAGTTGAATTTCATGCTTAAAACAAATAGCATTCAATTCATCTAACATCTCATCAGAAGTAAAATTCCTATACAACTTATGAAGATCTTTATTGCTCTCATACTCTAACAAAGCATCTTCCTCAAGAAAAGACTCAATTGCACTATCCTCAAGATTTGACCATGAAACAACCTCATCAATCAGCACCTTAAAATCCCAGAGATCAGCCAAGCCTAATTCCTCACCTTCAGTATCAGACTTCCCTTGTGAAGCATTGTCTAAGGGGTCCGACTTGCCAAAACACTCTTCCTCCTCTATCGGAAATTCCAAGAGTCTCTTTGGATATGGAGGAGTAGGGTAGATCTGATTGATATTTGTAGATTGCTCCGGAGAAGCTTTTTCAACAGGATTCGTACTCTTTTCCACTTCACCGTCCAACTGCTCAGCTACCAAATCAGATTTCTCAACTTCTGGCCCTGCAGATTCCTCAACCTGCTGAATATGAACTTCTTCGTTTTCTGTAGCTGTTGATTTTTGATCGTTTGTAGCCTTTCCGGATCTCAAGGTAACTGCTTTCACCTGTTCTTCGACTTCCCTCTTACTTGGATTAGCCTCCGTGTCGCTAGGAAGAGTCCCTTGTGGCCTACTCAACAAGGCATTAGTAATCTGCCCAATCTGAATTTCCAAGGTCTTAAACGATACAGCGTTGCTATTAAACATCAACCTTAATTCTTCTAATTCAGATTTGTCATAAGTGGAATGCCCAGAACCAGCATATGACTATTGTTGCTTAAAACCTGAAGGTTGAAATTGCCACGGGGCATACTGTTGCTGAAAATTCTGCCCTTGCTGCTACTGAAAATTCTAGTGATTGTAAGGTTATGCTCCATATTGTTGACGTTGAAACTGCTGATAAGGCTATTGTGGTTGCAGCATGCCACCTTGATTGTTGCTCCAGTATGCCGATTCATAAGAGATAGCACACTGATTCGCCTCATGTACGCCCGCACATAGCTCACAAACACTAGCCACCTGCTGAACTCCATAGTAAGTTAGAAACTCCATCACCTGAAACACCAACGAACTACACAAAAATAGATGAGAAAAACAATCCGAGTCAGTGAACTCTAACGACCACTGATGACAAGCACATAAACTGAAATTAAAACACCGATGATCCCCGGCAGCGGCGCCAAAAACTTGTTTGCACTAAATCACGCAAGCGTACGTGGTCACAAGTAATATATGAATAAGTCAAGTTCGTTCCCACAGAGATCTGGTTATGGCTTTAATTCAATAAATGTACCTATGCAACAATGTATGATTATTATTCACTGCTAAGACAATTAACAAATTTGGGTTTTGATTAACTAAGATTAAATAAAAAGCAAACTAACAAACTAAGAATTAATTAACTAATTAACTAATGAGAATTTAAATCGGATTACTTATGCAAGGGAAAACATGGGATCCTAACTTCATTAAATACTTTGCTTAGATCTGACGCCTTTAATCACTATATGCAATGGTTTTGATATCTGATCGGACAACACGAAACAAGTACACGCTATCTGTCAGCATACGTATACCAAACTACCCATACATACACAAAAGAGATAGAAGATGAATAGACACCAATTATGCTTAGACCCTATATGTCTATAGAATTTGAAAACATAATGGTTGAAGAACAAGTTATCCATACTGATCACATAGGGCAATATAAGTATTTTCATCTTACACAACGAATCATGTTGATAAACAATCATGAACCTACGCTAGCATGGCAAGTTCTAAATCTCAAGATCCACTTTCACTTCACAAGAGATTAACAAATTAGATGTTCGCGACGCATCTATCAATTAAGCATAACCATACAAGGATATCAGATATACATCACACACAGATCTTTAAAGCATCAAAATACTAAAGCTCCATAAATAAATCCGTTAGAATCCCATAACAACGATTAGTTCATAATTGAACCTCTCGTCATCATGGGATCAAGTGAAACCATGATAATGAAACAAGATATGAATTCTATGTTATAATATGCTAACTAATGATACAAATTACAATGGTAGGACGTGTTTAAATAGACCCTAGAAGTCTTGCCCAGCAAGAAAATACCTACAATACAAGTAGAATTCGATTTTGGTACAAGAAAATACCAAAAATACAATTACAACTCGAAATAGGGCAAAACAGGATATTCCAGCGACTTTTGGCGCTATCAGCCCCATTTTTAGCGCTGTCAGCGCGGATTTGACAAGTTTTGGCGCTGTCAGCCCCAGCACATTCTGCCGGACGGCCATTTTTTCTCTCTTTTCTTCATTTTCGCTCTTTTTTCTCCCATTTCTTTTACAATTGCTTCCGTCTTCAATTCTCTAGACTTCAAGTCATCATGGTGGCTCAAAACAAGTCTCCATTCCTCCTTTCCATGCTAGAATTCAACTCTCAAAATCGATGAAACATCAACCCAAATCGATAATACGCAATCCTGCATAACTAACAAAAACATATCAAAACAACAACAAACTTGAGTCAAAGACAATCAATTTAAGCCGAATTGAAGCGATCCAAGTGGATATAAAATCCACTTATCAGCTAGATGAGAGAAGAATTCTTTAAATTAAGATAAAGATAATAATTTCCTTAATCTGATACATGGTACCGTTCTGTCAATATAACCAACTACCAGGACAAATACAGGACCACAAACACGTGTACCGGTAAGAAGAATTATACTACTAACAGACCTTTAAAATACTGAAAATAAAAAGTAGTTATAAAGCCTCTCCAAACGACATCGTACCCTCCTACTTAAACTTATTTTTACCGCCATATGTCACAAAAAATTACTTGTGAAATTCTGGAAACAAAGAACTGCCATATTTTGCATTTAGTTGACAAACAATGAAAGTGGAATTGGCCTGCTTTTTTCGTTCCTTAAAACAACTGCAGGAAAGGAGGATACGATTCATAAAATTTCGATTTTAATGGAATGGACCGAATCAACCTAAATATTTCGGTTCGGTTCTTTTTGGTTCAAAATGTAATTTCAATCCGGTTCGATCCCAAAAAAATTATGATTATTCGATTTCGGTTATTTCGGTTCGGTCCGGTGTTGGACCAAACTGATCGAATGCTTGACCTAGTTGGATCATGTTTAATTAAAGGAGCCGAATATCTACCCAACCAACCCGACAAAAATTCGGCCGGTACGCAAACAATTAAATTGTATTATAAAAATAGTAATAAAGTCGCGTTTCATTTTAACATTCCAATTTTTCTAAAAAGTTTTTAATATTTAATTATCTTATATTATATCATCAATATTAAATTTTAACATGGTTCTCTTTGAACCGCTTTTGCGCTAATTACGATTCTACCTATAGAGTCGTTCTCTCGTTAAAACCAAAGTTTTAACATATATTATATATTATGAATACTTTTATCATAATTTTAATCCATAAAAATCGAAATCTAAAATTAAAATAAAATTTATAATATTATATCCTATTATATAATAAAAGTAAAAGAAATAATAGGTGTTATGGAATAAAAACTAGGTTGTTAAATTGGGGCTAGGGTTTGTATGTAATTAATACTAGGGTGGTTGAGCTTCGAGCTTTAATGGTTGCGCTTGTGTTTCGTGACCTAATTCGGGTCCTCACAAGATGCCTACGTATCTCAGAGTTGAGAATCAAGCCAAGACGTAGTTCTAGGTGATGGTGCCCTCGGGGCTATGGAGGCGAGAGCTCACCTAGGATGCAGTGGCTTGCATGTCCTTATACGAGGATTAAGCCAAAACGTAGTTCTGAGGATGAGGGGTCAGACCCTTTATATAGGCTGAGAAGCCTTAGAATTATGGTAAGATTTGGAGACTTGGTGGGCAAGTCACCGCCTTGAGGAAGGTTCTAGACTCCTTCCTTGTAGGAGTTAGTTTCCATGTTGAAGTAGGTGCCTTGGAGGCTAAGTAAGGCAGGAGTAATATCCTTATTTGACTCTTATTGCTGAGCTATTTATTACCCTTAATATTAATTATGAAATTAATATTAAAATATGGCTTTTGACCTCATTAATGGGCCCCACGTTTGGGCCATGCTGGGTCTAATTAATGCCACATTAAATGTATCTTTAGGACTTATTTTTAGCCCATATCATTTGCCCCCCAACTTCTAGGAAAACTGATCAGGTTTTCGTAGAAGTTATAATTGTCTTTTTCGAGACTCGGGGTCCTTTTTATCCCTTATCTGGGACTACTTAATTTTCCTACCCTTGTATGGGGATTTTAGTTTACACTAGTGTTTCACGGCTAAACGGCACTAACCAACCTTGAACGACACTTAAACAATGTTAAATGACGCTACGACGCTTAATGGTGCTAACGACACCAAATGGCGCTACCGGCACTAAATGGTGCTAATGGCACTAAACGGTGCTAACGACACTAACGGTGCTAACGGCACTAACGGTGCTAACGGCACTAATAGTGCTATCAGCACTAATGACACTAAATGGTGCAAACGATGCTAAACGGTGCTAGACGATGCCAACGGCACTAAACGGTACTAACAGCACTAAACGGTGCTTACGGCACTAAATGGTGCTAACGGCACTAAACGGCGCTAACAGCACTAACGGTGCTAACGACACTAACGGTGCTTAAACCATATTCTGGTTCAACTCAATTTTCATATTCGAAATGACATCGGGATCAATATTCGACATTGAAGCGACGCAAAAAATCTTCATATTCTACATGGAACCCGGTCGACCGATGCCTCCCGGGTGCGCCGGTCGGCCGGTTTTCTAATTTTTTTTTTGGCACCCTTGGCTCCAACACTTCAACTTTCATCTTGAACAATGACCTTTCATATCAACAATGGATCACGATCCTTCATATCGATAAAGGAATACGAGCTTTCATAATGGAATATGAGCTTTTATATTGACAATGAAATATGAGATTTCATATCCAACACTTCATCAATCAAATCAAGAGCGAGTTTCATGCCTTCCTCGTAGTCTCAGGCTCAAATGCTTCAACCCGAGGTGATGAATGCATGATTTCTAGGGGCACAACTGCCTCGGCTCCGTAATCCAGCAAAAATGGGGTTGCTCAAGTTGTCACTTTACAAGTAGTGCGATATGCCCAAAGTATATGCAGCAATTCATCCACCAAAGTGTTCCTTGAGCGTTTAACCCCCTTCTTCAGTCAATCAAGGATAATCCGATTGGCTACCTCTGCCTGTCCATTAGATTGCGGGTGTACCACTGAAGTAAAACGAAGCTCAATAGCATTTTCCTCATAGTACTTCTTAAACTCTTCATTGTTGAATTGTGTCCCATTATTTGTCACAAGGATTCGTGGGAATCCATATCTGCAAATGATGTTCTCCCAAAAGAACTTGGCAACTTGCTTGGTGGTTATCTTGGCTAGAGGTTTAGCTTCAATCCACTTGGTGAAGTAATCGATGGCCACTATCAAAAACTTTCTCTACGCAGAAGCTGTGGGAAAGGGACCAAGTATATCCATTCCCCACATCCCGAACGGGATAGGAGAGTTAACTGATGTCAACATCTCAGGCGGCTACCTTACAATCGGAGTGTGCTTCTGACACCTATTGCACCGCTTAACATAATTCTGCGTAGCGGCCAACATCTTTGGCCAATAGAATCCCATACGAGTGATCTTGTGAGCTAGGGCCCTGCCCCCCAAGTGTTGCCCACAGATCCCTTCATGAACTTCCTCCAATGCTTCTTTTGCCTCTTGGGGCCTTAAACACTTCAAGTATGGGATGACAAATGATCTCTTGTAAAGGATGCCTTCGATTAAGGCATATCTCAATGCTCTCACTGACATCTTTCGTGCCTCCAAGGCATTGTCGGGGAGCCACCCAGTTTCGAGGTGAGCTTTGATAGGATCCAACAGCTTCCTAAATCAATCGGTGCTACCAACTTAGAGTTGATGGTCGGGGCCTTCAAGACCTGGAAGTAAACACTCCCTGCATAATTCTCTATCTTAGAAGAAGCGAACTTGGACAGGGCATCAGCCTTAACGTTCTTCTCTCTAGGAATGTGCTCCACATAGCACTCATCAAACTGAGTCATAACAGCTTTCACAACTCTCAAATACTTCGCCATTGTTTCATCCTTGGCTTCAAATTCACCATTCACTTGCGATACCACTAGTCTTGAATCCCCACAAACTTTGAGATTCTTGACCCTCATGATTCTGGCCAAGCCCAAACCGACTATCAAGGCTTCATACTCAGCTTCGTTGTTGGTTGTGGGAAAGTCCAACTTCATAGCATATTCAACTGTGAACCCGTCGGGGCTTTGCAAGACTAAACATGCACCACTAGATTTTGTTTTTGATGCCCCATCAAAATAAAGCACCCAATACTCCTTCAGATCAGGTACAAGTTCCTCATCTTTATCCTCTTTCCCAGGGGTAGTCACTATTTCCTGCCCCCCGACTTCTTGGTTGTTAATGGTACATTCAACCACGAAGTCAGCCAATGCCTGAGCCTTGATGGTTGTTCGAGACTTATACTTCATGTCAAATTCTCCAAGTTCTATCGCCCACTTGATTAGCCTTCCACTGGCCTTCGGGCTATGCAATATGTTTCTCAGCTGCTGGTCCGTCAGGACCTCAATCTTGTGTGCCCGGAAATAAGGTCGCAGCTTCCTCGAGGCTGTTACCAATGCCATAGCAAACTTCTTAATGGGAGAGTAATTCAACTCAGCCCCGTGCAACACCTTGCTAATATAATAAATAGGTTTTTGAACCTTACTCTCTTCTCGAATGAGAACAGAACTCAATGCTTGTTCAGATACCATCAGGTATAGGTAAAGAGTCTCTCCGGGACTAGGTTTGGCCAACAACGGGGCTTCAGCCATGTACTTCTTTAGCTGCTCGAAGGCCTCTTGGCTCTCAGGGGTCCACTCAAAATTTTTCACCTTCTTCAATGCTTGAAAGAATGGCAAGCATTTGTCACCAGACTTGGAGATAAATTTCCCCAGGGCTGCAACTCGGCCCGTTAACTTCTGTATGTCTCGTATAGAGCGGGGTGGTTCCATATCCAGAATCGCTTTGATCTTGTCAGGATTAGCCTCTATGCCTCTTTTTGAAACCATTAGACCCAAAAACTTTCTTGATCCAACGCCAAAATCACACTTGGCTGGATTCAACATCATCTTGTGGTGCCTCAACACTTCAAATGCCTCTCTGAGGTGCTTAATGTGGTCTGCCTTGAAAAGGCTCTTGACTAACATGTCATCAACATAGACCTCCATGGTTTTACCAATCAGATAGGCAAATATCTTATTCAACAGTCGTTGGTAAGTAGCGCCTGCATTCTTTAGACCAAAAGCCATAACAAGATAGCAGAAAACACCAAAGTCAGTTATGAAAGATACCTTTGGGATGGCATCCTTGTGCATCTTAATCTGATTATAGCCGCTGAATCCGTCCATGAAGCTCAACATTTCATGTCCAGATTAACATGTCTATCCTTGGTAGGGGAAAACAGTCCTTCTGGCATGCATCATTCAAATCAGTGAAGTCTATACACATCATCCACTTCCCATTTGCCTTCTTGACCATCACAGGGTTAGCCAACCATTCGGGAAATTGAATTTCTTCAATAAATCCAGCTTCTAAGAGCTTGTCAACTTCTTGCTTGATGGCCTCTTGCCTTTCAGGAGCAAATTCCTCTTCTTCTATTTTATTCCGTTCAGGATCAACATTCAATTTGTGAGTTATGAGTTGGGGATCAATCCCTGGCATATCAGCTATAGTCCAGGCAAACACATCACAGTTCTCTTGTATGAATGCCGTCAACTTGCCCTTCAAGGGTTCCTTTAGCGAAGCTCCTATATAAGTAACTTTCTCAGGGTCGCCCAGCTCTAGAGGTATGGGGACCAAATCCTCTGCTGGCTTCCCTCGGTGTTCATCATCATCACGGACATCCATGTCTTCAATCAGAAGTACCTGCCCCCCGACTCCATCAGCCCTCAATGCAGACACATAGCAACTTCTGGCCATTTTTTTATCACCTTTTTGTTCTCCGACACCATTCCGGGTTGGAAACTTAATCTTCGTGTGGAAACTTGAGGTAACAGCCTTGAATGCATGAAGTCCAGTCCTTCCCAGGATTGCATTATAAGTCGAGGATGCCTTGATTACCAGAAGCGTTTACTGTACAAAAGCGTGATGAAAGCCAAAATTTGACGTAGTGTAGCCTCCTTAGGTTCTTGCCCAATTGTCATGGGCAACTGAATAGTCCCTTCAACTTTGGACTCAACTCCATTAAACTAGTAGATGGGCATGTTGGTTGGGGTCAACTAAGAGTCAGTGTACCCTATCTTCACAAACGCGTCATGAAACAAAATATCAACAGAAGCTCCATTGTCTATCAAGACTCGCTTCGCCTCTGAGTTTCCAATCACAGAAGTTATGACCAACGGGTCGTCATGGGGGAACTTCACCCCTTCCAAGTCTGAGTCATCAAAACCAACCATTACTTCAGTTTTTGCACGCTTCGGGGCCTCTCCCACGATGTGCATCAAATCGGGGCTGTGTCGAGTTGTGCCGGCCGCTGTTGGGCCTCCCCAAATCATGTTGGTAACTGGCCCTCGGGGCTGTGTGTTACGATCACGATCATTATCCCTTCTATCATTGTCTCTCCTGTCGTAATCCCTTCTTTAGGTTCCACGATCTTCACCCTTAGTGAATTTATTTAGTTTTCCTTTACGGATTAAGAACTCAATTTCGTCCTTTAACTGCCTACAATCATCCGTATCATGTCCCACATCTCGATGGAACCTACAGTATGGATCCTTGTTCCTCTTAGCGGGGTCACCCCTGAGTGGCTTCGGCCATCGAAAGTACTTATCCTTCTCGATCTCTAACAAGATTTAGTTCCTAGGGGCGTTCAACCTTACATAGTTAGAAAACCTCGGTCCCAAATTCTTCTTTAGTGGTGATTCAGAGTCTTTGCTAGTACGGGGATACTTGTCCCTAGCATCATACTCCTGGTCTTGCTTTCGCTTCTTGGAGTCATTGTTACCTTTGCCATTGCCTCCCGCGGCTTCTTTCTTCATGCTATCCTTAGCCTTGATATACTTGTCAGCCCTTCGTTGGAGCTCGGCCATGTTTTCAGGAGGATGCTTTGCCAATCACCTTTTAAATAATAGATCAGTGGTTCCGTGTTTCAGGGCTACCATGGCCACCTTATTCTCCAAGTCGGTAATATTCAATGTCTCCTTAGTGAATCGCTTAAGGTAATCCCTTAGATTTTCATTCTTCCCTTGCACTACATACATGAGGGATGAACTCTCCCGCTAATGAATTGGCTAACAAAAGCGGCGCTCAACTCCTTAAAAGAGCCAATCGAATTCACAGGTAGGCGGCTATACCATCTTTGAGACATGCCCGACAGAGTTTGAGGGAACGCCCTACACTTTAGGGCATCACTTGCAGGCTGCAGCAGCAGTGCGTTAGAGAACGTCCTGACGTGGTTCACGGGATCACCCGTTCCATCATAAGCCTTAATCGTCGTCATCTTAAACTTCTTTGAGATACGAGCATTCATCACCTCCTCAGTAAACGGGGGTATGGGATCATCAGGATCCCCAAGTGGCATCAGATCCTTGGGGTTGCTTTTGGGGGTTTCCACCCTTGTTCTTCCATTTGGGGCTTCAACCCTTCTCTACCTTCTTGATAACCTCTCTAAGTCTATAATGGGAATCCTTCCTTAGGTTGGAGGAGGTTGAGTTTGATTCAACCTAGCTAGTCCTCTTGCCATATCGTCTTTCAATTTTAAGATCTCGACCTCATGAGCCTTGATTCTCTCAGCGGTTGTCAAAGGGGGTCCATCATGGATAGTTTGTGTCCTCCTTCGAGGTTCGCTGCTAGCACGTCGCCTCCTCGGGGCTTCATCGCGATCATCATTATCAGATGATGAATCATCAGTATAGGGGCCAGAGTAGTCATCATACTCTCGATCTCGGATTTGCAAGGCATGGCCACTTGGTCCAACACCTTGAGTAGTGGAAGGGTAGTTAGGCAGACATACATCGGGTTGGTATTCATGGGGAGATCCGTAGTATGGATCTGTACCCCCGGTGGTAACGGATGATTAGGATTAACCAGAGGAGAGACCACCATCTGAAGAGGGTTGGTTTCTTGACTTGGGTGGATGACCACAAGTAATGTTCTCTCAACATGGGGAGTCGTCCCTGAAGGTTGAGAAACTTGAGGTTGAGTGATCGCCCCTGTTGTTGGGGGTACTTGTTCAGAGATAGACGGAGCAGAGCTTAGAGGTAAGGCCTCATTAGAGGTCGGTACCGTTCTTCGTGTGGTTACCATGGTTGACGTCTTTTTCCCACAGACGGCGCCAAATGTTATGGAATAAAAACTAGGTTGTTAAATTGGGGCTAGGGTTTGTATGTAATTAATACTAGGGTGGTTGAGATTCGAGCTTTAATGGTTGTGCTTGTGTTTCGTGACCTAATTCTGGTCCTCACAAGATGCCTACGTATCTCAGAGTTGAGAATCAAGCCAAGACGTAGTTCTAGGTGATGGTGCCCTCGGGGCTATGGAGGCGAGAGCTCACCTAGGACGCAGTGGCTTGCATGTCCTTATACGAGGATTAAGCCAAAACGTAGTTCTGAGGATGAGGGGTCAAACCCTTTATATAGGCTGAGAAGCCTTAGAATTATGGTAAGATTTGGAGACTTGGTGGGCAAGTCACCGCCTTGAGGAAGGTTCTAGACTCCTTCCTTGTAGGAGTCAGTTTCCATGTTGAAGTAGGTGCCTTGGAGGCTAAGTCAGGCAGGAGTAATATCCTTATTTGACTCTTATTGCTGAGCTATTTATTACCCTTAATATTAATTACGAAATTAATATTAAAATAGGGCTTTTGACCTCATTAATGGGCCTCACGTTTGGACCATGCTGGGTCTAATTAATGTCACATTAAATGTGTCTTTAAGACTTATTTTTAGCCCATATCAATAAGAATATACTACCAAGTATCAAGAATCGATTCTTATCAATTACGTAATGATAATAATAATAATCATAATAAACTACTTCCCACATTCATAAACTGTAGGTTATCAGTTTAATTATAAAACCTTAAAAAACATTAACTAAGACATCATAATAAGGGTGTTTGGTGGAACTTTTTTCCGGAATAAGTCAACTTATTTTAAGACAAAATTAGAGATTCCTAACTTTCCAACTTATTTTCCAACTTATTTTTACAACTTATTGAATCTTAAACATACATTAAATAATTATATAAAAATAAATTATCAAAATATAAAATTTTTACTCGAAAATAAGTCCATAAGTTCTTACAAGCTAGGTTAGCCAAACAGGCAAATCCTATAAGTAAGAGGGAGTTTTTGATTGATTCCACCCATAATATTATATAATAACAAATATACACAAGCTAGATTATTTACCTGCTTCATAACATGTACTACCTCTGTCCCAAAAAGACTGAGCTGGTTTGACTTTCACGGAGATTAAGAAAATGTAGTAGAAAAAGAGTAAAGTTAGTTGAAAAGTGGATAAAGTGGTGGGACCCATTAATATTTAATTGTAGATTTGAGATAGTGGAGGAAAGTAGTGGGTGTATAGTATAAAATGGAGAAGTAGTGGGTGTAATAGTGAAAAGTAGTGTTCAAAAATAGTAAGTAAAGTAGGTTCATTAGTTTTGGGACGTCCCAAAAAGGAAAGTGTGTCAATCTTTTTGGGACGGAGGGAGTATATTTTTCTATATAATCTGTTTTCAGTGTTAAGCGATTGATTCCTAGACTCAATTTTCAACAGTTTTGAATTATTATAGTAGTGGACTCAGAGCCGGCTCTAGGGCGAGTATAGTCATACTCTTGCCTAGGCCACCAACATTTTAGGGACCTCGTTTTTTAGTTAATATGTATATACATAATATATAGGAGTATATAATTCTTAATAATTCTTATTGTTACAAATTAAAATAAAAAAATCTAAATATCACTATAAAAAACTTATCTATTATTTCGCCTTTAGATTTCAATATTTGAATACTTAATTAAAATTTCAACCGTACTAGAAATAAATATCTAGTAAAAATAAGTAATACGTAAATTTTCAAATGATTTAGTGATTTGGATAAATTATTTTTTAGCAAAAAAAAAAATCAATTAATCTCTACCGTTAGCATTATATAAGAAAATAATATCATTAATTATAAACCAATATTTTACAACTTAAATTTGCATAAAAAATATTTTACAATAATATTTTGACATAATATTCACAACCGTATAGTTGGATCGTTCAAAAATATTTTAATATGACTTATGGACGCATTACTAGAATTTTTTTATTATAACCTTCAGAAATTTTAAGCTTAGAAGAAATTAGATTATAGTGAGAAGATGATGTTAACTAAACTAAATTATAGTGCTTTAATTAAAAAATTTGCACATTGAAAAAGTGAGAATGATAATAAACTCTTAGCTTTAAATTATAAAAAAAAAACCGAAATTTGGATTATTAAATTATTTCAATTTTGCATGTAAATTGATTTATAAAATTTGTAATTTTAAGATATATTGTTAAAAAGAAATTTGGACCTCCAAATATTAAAAAACTAGGACCTTCAAATTGCTGGAGACGACCGTGAGGAACTAAATATGTGTTTGTTTTAGCTTCCTCTAAGAGATTCTGAGTACTAATTTGGGTTTATCCAGCTAAATGCCAATGGCCTTACGTTCCTTTTTCAACCATGTGATTTTTTCAATTTCAAGTTTTCTCATTTTTTAAAAATAAAAACACACACCTTAATTATTCTCGAAGATGGCAATATCTAAAATAATTACAAATATGGTGCAAGTGTGTAATTATTAATTTTAAAAAAACTTGAAAAATTTAGCCACCCAGATTGTATATTATATCATATTATATTCTAGATGCTATAAAAGAATCATTAGATAATTTGAATTTATAACTAGATAGATTAGAAAACCGTTAGAAATATTAGTAAGAATATGAGAGATAATATAAAAAATGTTATTGAGGATTCGACACCCATTAACAACAATTAAAATTTACCTTTCATAAAATATTAATAAAGATTCTGGCAAAAATAAAATCTATACTATTATATAAAAGCCGAAACATTAAAAGTTTAGTTGGTTGGTTGGTTGGTACCTATTGATTTTACTTATTTACCCTCACTTAATTACAGATAATTTTTTTTATATTTTATTTAACTAAATTTTTTTCTTTACTAATCAATTTCCTTTTTCAGGTTAAATCACATCAACCTATGCAACTGAATGTAAGTAAAAATTGGAAGTTGAATTTTCATTTTTTTGCCAACTTCCAGTTGTATATTAAGGTTATACAACAAAAAAAATGGAAATTTAACTTACAGTTTTAAGTTGCATTTAGTTTCATATGCAAACTATGCAACTGAATGCAACTGAAAACTGGAAGTTAAATTTTCATTTTTTGTTGTTACGCCGCCTTTATATACAAATAAAAGTTGGCAAAATAAATAAAACATTATTTTGCAATTTTCAGTTGCATATGCAATCATATATGCAACTAAATGCAATCTATTGTCATTGTTAGGCCATTATAAATAAGATGATTTTTTTTTTTTGCAAATAAGACAGTATATTTGCAAAGAAGATGATATTTTTACAAATTATTTTTTTTTAAAATGTATTTTTACAAAAATATTTCTAGCCAAGGATATTTATGAAAAAAGATCATTTAGAATATTTAATTACATACTATAAATTATTGTGTAATTTACCTTTACACTTCCATAATCCATATTTTTTTTTGAATATGCATAAAATAATCAGTTACATTTAGCAAAAAAAAAAAACATTTACACATACTGTATTCTAGAGAATTCTGAAAAAGAGAATAGAAATTAAAAAAATTGAAATTAATTTCTTTAACATTTTCCAAGTTTTTTGTAGAGTAAAAAAAATTGTAGAAAAAAAGAGATAACTTTTATAAATGTTTCGAATTTGGTTGGCTTTTCCTTTTGCGTACTTCAAACTTTCATGATCAAGCCGAATCGCATATCCATTAAATGAGTTGTTTAATAAATGAGCCGAATCGAATTGAGCTTCGATTAAGTTAAATGAGCTCAAATCTCTGTTCGAACTTCACTAATTTAATGGATAAGTCGAGTCTATTTGCAAGTCAAATGACCCGAGTTTAAACGAGTCGAGCCGGATTTACTCACGAGCTCACAATTAAAAACATTAAAAAATATAAAAATTTTCCCTATTTTTCATTATTTAAATAATAAAAATAAATTTAAATATTTTTTATTATGAATTTTAAATGAGTTTGGATTTGAGCTCGAACTGAGTCGATTTTTTGAGTTTTGAGCCGAGCTTAGTCAGGGTTCGGCACATACTCGGATCAACTCGTTTAACTAAACGAGTTTAAACTTATGTTCGAGTCTGACTCATTTACGAGCTCGAGTCGAGCTGAGCCTAATAAACAAGTTCGAACTTGAGCGATTCGCGAGCCACACTACTCGAATTACAGCTCTACTACCAACCATCTCAATTCTAAGAGAAATTTTTGAAAATCTGTTTTTTCAATTTTTTTTCTTTCACTTCTGAAAAAACTTGAAAACAAATTTTAGAAAAAAAAATTATTTTTTAATTTCGTTCTCTACTCTTTTCTTAAAGTTTCAACTTGAAAATACACTGTTAAGAGTTAGAGATAGTGGTAGTCTTGTAGTATGCATGTCTTTTTACAAACTGTTGTAGACTTGTAGTGTAGTGTTGTTTTGGTGAAGGTGATCCGTTAGCACATTTGTCTGAGTATTATGTCAGGTGCTAAGTGTTATTTACACTCTCGCTTCTCGTTCAAATGGGCAAAAAAATCATAAAATAGTCAAAAAAAACTTTAAAATGGTCATTCACTTCAATATATATTTGTGATAATAGAAATTTAATTTTATAAGTAATAAAATTATTTCTTTTGCATTAAAGTATTTGGAACATTATTATTTATTTATTATAATAGTTTATAATTAACTGAAAATTAAATTGAAAGCAAAAAAAAATAGTTAATCGAGCCGAAAAAATTGTTCACAACGGTTCGGAAGGATTGTAAGGTAAAAATAATGAGTCAAACCGACCCATGAACATTTTTATTTTTCAGCCTAAATTTGCGTGATAATCCATATTTCACATCAATTACGTAACTTTTCTTATTCATTTTTGCAAAATAGATGTTAGAGTCCAAGTTTGGAATATGGTATTGGAGTTCGACCCAGTCGAGGCAAAAGTATGAAGACAGTTTCTGGAATTTGTCATTTGTTTAAAGACTTGGATTGTAAGATCTCAACTGTGACTATTTTGCTAGTAGCAAGTACCACGCATAGTAAAATCAATACAAGATGTCATTTATATGCTTACATTGTGATCAAGAAAACTAAACTGACATACAAGTCTACAACAAAGTGATAACAATCACTCAAGTGTACAAGGCTTTAGAGGAACAATAACTCTGATCTATATATGCTTCAGAATGTAGCTCTCGAAATCGTCCTAAGAACACCATATCAGGTTTTGCAAACAAATTTATACATGCTGAGGTCACCAAAATTAAATCATTATTTAATTCTGTCATTGCGGTGACTAGGTTGAGGTGTCCTATTTTATAGTAGCAGAAATCAGCACCTTGATCAATCAATGCCCAAGTTGCAGAATGATTCAATTCCGCCCTGCAATCAAGAGGATGCCAAACATTAAACCCTTTGAGCTGTCCCTAAAAAAATGATAGATTGCACATTCCAGTTGGCAGAGCAGAAAGCGACTGGAAGGCAAAATGAAAGGTAGAAGTAATAGACCAAAAGTATCTATCAATTACAGGAGAAATAATGTCCATTGAAGTATCTATCAATGTGCTACTACTGTTGAAAGACAGTGATCATGAAAGTATAGCAGGTCGATAATTATCAATAGAAAAAAGGTCGATCCCGTACTCTTAGGATCAGTTTGTTTCTAGGTGCCAGTGAGAGAAGGTACAATTACAGTGTTACCAAGGGACAGACAAAAAGACCCGCAGCACATTAAGAAGAAGGAAGATAAAGATGGAGCAGATTAAAAGTGTGATCCATATCACTTCAACATGCACTTACTGCGTAATCATCATGAACACGCCATATTGTCTCACCGAGGAGGTTTGCCACAGACAAAACTGTCAACTGAGGGAAATACTTGTGTTCTGACAACGGAATGGTATTTGTGATGATCACCTCTTGAAACAAGCCGCTAGATAACCTTTCTATCGCAGGAGGACTACATTAAGATACAGACATTTCATTATAAACAAGCATACTGAATTTGAATTAGAGATGAGAACCATACATCTCAAATCACAAGTAAAAAACTAACTAGTTATCATGTCATAAATAAAACTGAAACTTGAATATTAATCTAATAAACGAATAAAGCAGTCAAATACTGTGTAACCACCAGAGATTGCAGGTGATATACTCAAGCAGCAAAATATATTTAGCTGATGGAACTTAAAAAAAAAAAAAAAAAAAATCCTGGTTGTAGAATGAAATAATCAAAATATCAAAATTTTAGAAAATGCTAGTTTTTTTAAATATCCAGATCTGCACTGGCCATATCCCAAAAGTTCATCTTAAAAGATAATTATAATGAAAAGAATAAAAAAAAATTGAATTTACGAACCAAAAAATTGAATTTACGAACCAAAAAAGGTTAATACCTAAAGACAGCATGTGTTGTGCATGCATAAACTTCCCTGGCACCCTCTTGATGCAACAGAGCTGCTCCATTTGCAATGGTACCTGCAATCCACCGGACAATTTACAAAGTTATAATTCACATATAAAAACTGATCAGCAAGGGCAAATCTCATGCAATACGTAAGAAATTAATCAACCCAAGCTTTCCATTTCCACTTGATCTGATCAAGTATAATTTCTCTATATATAAACATGTGTTTAAGTGCTAACTGCTACGTTAACCTACTCTCCAAAAACCTTAAGGTGTTAGGAGGAGACCTTTATTAAACCATATTAAATTCAACAGTACGAATTATATAGAACTACATATCACGGAAATTGCAGACAAAATCCTGTAATGAATGGAGAAATGGGCCACAAAATCATGAAAGTAATAGAACAGAATAGATGGAACAAAAACACCTACAGCATGGTTGAAGAACAAGATTTGATTATAGCAACAAGAGAATTACAATACAGTTTTATGGTCACTTGCTGGAATGAAATGAAAGTAAGAATGGAATGAAAATTTTGGAAAAATATGAAGGTGTAAAAGAAGGATGTACCGGTGAGATCGAAAAATATGAGGGATGCAGATTTTTAATGATAAGATAAGTGAAGGAAAGAGTGGAAGAAAGGAAACACCATCAAGAGTAGAAATTAAATAAAAATATAAGATGAAACGAAGGAATGAATGATGATTTGTGCACACATGTCAAAACATTAATCCAATTTTAGTTCAGTTCTTATTCAATTTGATTCCCTACAAGGCTACAAGTAAACACATAAAATTTCGAAGTTGCTCCTCGTATATGCATTCTCAGTCTACAAATCAAAATCATTGACTACACTAGTCCATCTAGATATAAGTTACACACAGCAGCCAACAAAAATGAGACATTAGCTGAAATATCTAGCTTCGTCAGTGTGCATATATGCCTACAACCTGTCATGCACTAGTGTTCTTTTTACTTGTATTACGATGCTAAATGTACAAGACACCAACTGTCTTGTACTCTTTTATCTCATGTGCCTCTTTAACTAATTTGTTTGGTTAGATAAATAACCGCTTAAGCACTTCTAAAACATGTTACTGATCTACATATATGCAAAATTTTGACTTAAAATTTTGATTTAATGATCTACATATCTGCATATATGCAATTACTGATCTACATATCTCATATCTGCCTTTTGCTCATTATGCAAATTTTGTTTCTAAATTATAAAAACTTACTTTGGAGTGAGCCACGATAACTTTGATGAGGTTCTTCTACTTAATTGGATTAAATATATACAATCAAATGGAGTTGTAGAGGAAAATAGAGCCCTAAAGCAGCTTACCGGCGGTATCAATCATGTCATCCACCATGACTGCTACTTTTCCTTTAACATCACCAATCAAATTCATAACCTATGCAATGACACCAGCAGGGAATCATAAAAATGTAACAGCTGCCATACATTTTATTTCTTTGCCAAGTCAATTAAGCAAAACCAAGAAGACATCTATAAAGAAAGGTAACTATGATTCGATATTCGGTAAAATAATAAATTCTGACATCTACAGTGACCAAGCAGTTTATTTTTGTTCTCTGATATAAAAGAAAAGTGGTACAGATTCATGTGTATATATACAACCTTCTCACACAAGGTGCAACAATTTGATCATCTATTTGCAATGCTTGAAAAAGATTTCCTGTAACAGTTGACCCACATTTTCACTCAAAACTATATGTTCTTTACTTTACAATACCATTTCTGTCTGTATCTCATGTTTATGACTGTAGTCTGTACAATGGATTTAGATTTATAGTCTTTAATTACAGACAAATACATACCTTATAGTTCTTGACGTGGACTCAGTTACTCTACAGGAAACCACTTTTTTATTTACAATTACCTACTTGTCATATTCTTTAATACACACTCCAAGGATTTTAATGCTTTAAGGTTAATAAATGCAAACAGCAGCCAGAAACATATTTTCACACAGACTTCAAAAACACAATTCTAGGAAACCACATTTTTTGTTCTCGTTTCCTTTCTACCCTCCTTGTGACCTTGTCCCCTGAGGTGGCTGATGCCTGTAGCATGGACCAATGTTTTAAAGGTAAATCACAAACGGATGAAGTTGAATACAAATAAATAAAAATGAAAAACCTAAAGACGCAGTAAGCAAAGTTAAATGTGGTTATTCATTGTAGAAAGGTCTCAAGGTGATGCATGTAGACCTGTATATGGGCATGAGAGTACAACTAATACTCATAAAATTTATTAGCTAAATCACTTAAAAACCATGAACGGCCGAACTTAAAGAACAATGAACAGTGTTTCTTCCCAAGCTTGTATTAAAGAATACAAATAAATAGTAGGTTACTCACAAATAAAGTTCACATTACAATCATTTTTCTTTAGGCCTCACCTCAGCAACATTGTGTCCATGACGCCGTTTATCCACAATAGCTAAGGGTGCATCCGATAATTTCTTAGCAAAAGCACGTGCTCTAGCAACTCCACCAACATCTGGAGAGACCACTACCAAATCATCTGAACATATGGCCTTGCTGGCGAGGTAATCAAGTATCACTGGCTAGGGATGCACAAACAAAAAGTTAAAAGTCAATGAACAAAGTTATGGTATATGAGTGATAGCTGAAACACTGGGTGATCATAGGCACATTATCATTCTTAAAGTAAATTTAGTTCAAGAGAGTTGATGTCAATACTACAACCGCCTACATTGAAATTAACAGACAAATAAAAAGCAAAAGAAGCCTACAAAACAAGATGTTATTACCTGACCATGTACATGATCAACAGGAATATCAAAATATCCCATGGATTGGCCAGAATGAAGATCGCAAGCAAGAACACGATCTGCACCAGCTTCAGTAATTAAATTTGCTACAAGTTTGGCCGCAATAGATTCACGCCCTTGAGTCTGAAACAGAGTAGATAGGCATTATAAATTCACTGCACTAGAATTATCTCGAAATCAGAACCACTATACAACATTTTTTTTCCTATTACCCATTGCTAAGTAGCCCACTTTTGGTCTACTACTGATGCATATATTCTGGTTGTGAAAGAACTCTGTTATCATTAATGCTACATGTAAAAAGCATTAGAATTTTTACGGTCTAAAATGAAAAAAAAACTAATAAAATTTAACTGCAGCACACTATACAATCAGTGTCCGGTCAGCAAAAGTGCTGTCTAATTAGCATGAACAATTTCTGATAAGCATTCAATAGTTTAACTTCTTTCAATGCAAAACAAAATAATGCAAATTTAGGCTATTGGTTACTCCAAGATAAATAATTTGGCTTACTTCAAACTTTACCAAGAGTTACCTTTCGATCTGCCCTAGCATAACCAAAATACGGGATCACTGCAGTTATATTTTTGGCTGATGCCCTTCTGCAAGCATCTATCATTATTAATAGCTCCAGGAGATTCTCATTTGCAGGAGGAGAGGTAGGCTGCACAAGATATACATCACACCCTCGAACACTCTCTTGCAACTGAACATAAATCTCTCCATCAGCAAAACGCTTGATCTTTATCTTTCCAAGGTCCAGACCCATGTAACAAGCGATTTCCTATCCGATACAAGAAATTCATTTGTACAATTCAAATAAACAATTTTGTAAAAAAAACACATCGGATTCTTGTAAATGTAGAAATGTACTTTGAAATTATAAACAGGATAAAGACATCGCGACTTGCTCAGATTGATAAAAAGTACAGTCCACTACTTTTATCTACAGAAGTGTTCCAAAATCTCAATAGCCTGCTCTATATCACATCTAGCTCTACCAATAAGGCACATAGCCAGTGTCCGGGAAATGTAATGTGACTTGAAAGAACAAGAGAGAAGAAGAAACAATATAGTCTTAGATTGTACATAGCCACTATTAAGCATGTGTAACAACCGTACTAGAAGAGCAAGAGTAATTGAAGTTCCTAGGATAATAGATTGGAGAAAAAACAATTAACCGGATCACTCTAGTCAATATTATTTAATATGTTTATAAATTCTTAACATTTAAGACAACAAACCAATAGATTACTGAATAATTTTATGTACAGAGCAGCTTAAATTTACTTCTGGAAGAAGAAACAATATAGCCTGTCTATAGATCGAAGCAGTAAAAAAATATAGATTTAGTAACAAAAGCTTTAATATCACTTTATTAATCAGAAAATAAATGAAAGTTTTTAATCTTTTATATTTTTTTATAATGTAGAGATCTTATAAGTTGAAAGCTAAACCGTAGGTAAAATCCGCATTAGAAAAAAAAAAACTAAAAAAAAACTAAGTTAGTTGATAAATAATTCCTAAAATAATTTGTGACCAAAATAGGTAATTGAAGAGTTAAACAATCAAGTTATAGATAAGATTTTAGTGTCCGGACTCCGGATATTCTGATAATCTACTTACTACATGTAACTCGTTATGATGGTCTATTTTCTATATAGTAGCTACTTATCATCAATCCTGTGCTCCCCATAAATATCTATAGTTAAACAGACCCATCTCTGTCTTCCAATTATTTTCATAATTGTTTATCACTTCTTGCTTCCCCTTTGAGTTTCAGCTATGGTGCCGTACAAATTACAATTAACTTGTGTTCATAAAGTTCTAATTAGTGGCCTACTAACGTAGTACACTTTCATTACTTTCATATAACCTCAGGCTCCAATTCTCTGAAAAAACTCAATACTAAACAAACTATCAATACAAAGACCATTAGTCAGGTAGATATCGTAATGAGTCATAAGGCTTTTACTCAAAAAACTTACTTGGCTGATTGATAAAGAGTATATGTGTTTGGTATCTACATTAAATTCCTACCAAGCTCTAGGCCTAATTCAGTTGTTTATTATTTTAAAATGAGTATCTGAATAAAATTTCCAATAGGACCCATCTACTGGCTAGCAGGCTCCTAGCCACTAGCCTCTAACTCAAGCCATCGAATACCCATATTCTGTAAAAAGAATACATAAAGATAGATAAAAACAAGGAACAAAGATAACAAGCAGTAAACCACTATGTCAATGGTGGTAATTGATAGTCCAACTGGAAATATTTATGCTGCTGTTGTGCACTTATGCTGTGCAACCAAACACTGAGTAACGAAAGTAGCATACAAAATAAGTTTCTTTTCTTCGCATATATAATGCATGATTCTTTCTCAATCATTATTTCTTCTTTCTCAATCATTATTTCTTCTTTATCCCTACAAAATTTATCATTCTTAAGATATAAATAGCAGGGTGTAGGAAATGCATTACTCTGAATTTCGAGTTACCTGAGAAAGTGAGGGATTGGCGGTTCCCGAGAAAATTCGAAGCTTTGTTTCGTTCTTTTGAGTAATTTTCTGAGCAGAATAGTTCCTTTCATAATGATTAGATGTCAAGAAACTAGGAAGCGTCCCTTGCTGGGCTACAAGGCTAGGCATGTACGGCTTCCCATTGTCATTACGATTCACAGGTTCTGTCACATTGCACCTCTACAATCCATATACAAAACAACACCATCTCAATAAGCATAAACAATGTGCTTTTGTGTGTGAGTTCATAATATACTCTGTGAGTGTGATAATCTAATCGTGCATTTCAAACATCAAAAATTCCATTGCTTGCGCCTCTAAAATGTAAATATATAAAAACAGCACAATACTTTCACTCCGTGTGTACCAGTGACTAAGCTCAAACGTCATACATAATGTATGTATGTGGCGGTGCTTATCTAATCGATATGTTCCTTTCAAAATCCACACATCCTGTCACATTTCCCCTCCACATTCCGATAAGTTATTAACTTAACATAAACTACGTAACCAAGTCTGTTTATAGATACAAAATAACCCCACACTTATTCATGCTCATATATCCCGCAATTGTGTATCGAATTGCGTATTTTCGTAAGTTAACATACACAATTTCACTACTACATAATATCGAGTCCATATATACAACCTGAATGTAAGCTAATAAGATCACAAAATACAGTTAATCTAAATAAACGAATGCTTTCGGAATGGAAAAATTTTATTCATTTATCTAGATTAAAAATATACATGAACTTACAATGAAGGAGGTGTATTTGGTAGAAATTTGAGGAAGAGGCTTGAGATTAGTAGGGGGTACAGTTCCAGGGAACACCAAAGAGGCCATTTAAACAATAATATTTGTGTGTGTATATGTGTGTGTATAGATTGGGGGTTAGGGTTTCAGAAGGTGTCTTCTTCTTGTTCCATTTTACAATCCTGTAATTTGTTGCCCGCTGCTCTGCTCCATTCTTTCACTTTTTCTTTTTCCGTACATTTTTACAGTTAACAATCTATTTATTTATTTCCGAATTAAATTAAAATTATTAAAATTATATATTTTTTAAATACAAATAAGTCAAATGAAGTTTGTTTAAGTTACTAAATGATTTTTTCAATTAAAATTAGAATTATTAAAATTATAGTCTTCTAAATTAAATAAGTTAAATGAAGGTACAAATTAAGAAGAAGCTGAACATTTGACCTTTCGTATGCAAAATTTCACCTTTTATCATTACATTAATTAATATTTTTTTGAAATAATTGGTAAATACATTTTTAAAGGTGAATTCATTAATTACTGAATCCATAAAGAAATGCATAAATTATTGATAACTTTTAACAACATGCTACATGTATGTATTATGATTTTGTTTCTACTCTTTTTTTTTCAAAAATCTTTTTTTCCCCAAAAATCACTAATAATTCATTTCAGTAACTTATAAAACCTTTAAAATATATGATCCAATCTCATGTATCCTAACCATATCGTAGGATATTTAATAATTTCAACTTAATTGTAAGATATAGGAGGAAACTATAAATTGAATTTGTTTTAAAAATCTAAGTCTAACCCCTACTATTTCCCATAAGTATGTCAAAAAATTATCATATATGTAATGAAGAGTAGCATTCTAGGAAAGAATTTTTTATATAGAGAATCGTAGCACATCATTAATTTTCTCATTCAATAGTATAATCAAAATTTTAATTTTTTGATTTTATAAAAGAAAATGACCAATTTTTTTGATTATATAATAGAAAAGGATCAATTTTCTGATTCTGTGATAAAACCAAATGATGTCGTGAACATGTCATCACTGCCATGTCATCAATCCAGACGTGGCATTGATGTGTGGCAGTGTCATGTCGGCATTAATGACGTGGCAGCGTGCAGAATTTAATTTTTTAATTTTTTTTAAAATTTGTTTTTTTAATTAAAAAATTACCTTTTTAATTTTTTTGAAAAAAATATAAAAAAAGTGGTGGCCTACGATTATCTATATAATTTGGTTCTCTTTACAACAATGGGCTACATACATACATACATATATATATATATATATATATATATATATATATATATATGTATGTATGTATGTATGTATGTATAATTGTAGAGTTTGAGAGAGTGATAACATTCATGTGTATAATTGTAAAGATATAGTTTAAGAGAGAGATAACATTTTCATATATTAATATTGATGTGTCTAAAATAATCATACAACAAGCCTTTACATAAGCTACAATTTGAATGTAACAAAACACTAAAAGGTCACAAGTTACATGTAAACACCCCCCCCCCCTTGGATGTCCGTTATATGAAATAATATCTCGTTAAAGCCTTACTGGAAAAACCTGTGGGTGAAAAACCAAGTGAAGGAATAACAACATTATTTCATAATGCACACGTGATGCTGCCTCGTTAAAAGCCTTACCAGGGGAAAAACCATGGTCAAGGGAAAAAGAGTGCAGCGCGCATTTTCTCCCCCTCATGATAATATCGTATCGTATCTTTGATTTGATGAGGTTTATTGTTGTAAAACTTCTCAAATGTAGTTGTTGTCACGCTTAAGCAATAAATCTTTATTGTATTATTCTTTGAGTTGTATAGCCAGAACATTATAAAGTTTGTAGAGCTTCAATCGAGATTAAATCACATCTTATTGTGCTATATCGAATCTCTAATACGACCATCGTCGATCATAAGTTTATAGAATCACAATATCATTTCAAGAAGTACCTGCAATCGTTAATTTCATAGCATGCCAAAATAATATCTCCATCATTTGTTAGTACATATTCAATATGAGACCAAAATCATGAGAATCAGAGTAAACACTTTGCACCTGCAAAATCAATTTAAAACCCTTCGAATAGGTTAGCTAAAAAAAATTCTTTATGTACCTTCAAGATTCCATTCCTTCATATTGGACATGCTTTAAAAGTCTTAGTACTTCGGTACCAAGAATTGTCTTTTCACGTATTCACAGTGATCACTATCTATAGAAGTTGTGAAAGTAAAAATTATAATCACTGAACAAATTACATCATATTATATACACAAGGTGTAACAACTATAAAGATATATAACTATTAACAACTAGACAACTACAGTTAGGAAGAGATATACACGACATCTAAGTACATGATATAGCATGTTTAACAACCAGTTAAGTTTGACTGGATATACTTTCCATATTCCCCCGCAAGATGGACGGTCTAACAGTGAGACCAATCTTGGAGATGTTTGTCTGAAATGGCAGCCGAGCTAGCGGTTTGGTCAGAGCATCTACAAGTTGTTCTTTTGTCGAAATGTATGAAACACGAAGTGTTCCTAATTGAACTTGTTCTCTCATAAAATGATAATCAAGACCAGGATGTTTCATCTTGGAATGAAACTTGGGATTAGCAGCTACATATGTAGCACCCATATTATCACAAAATATTGTGGGTTTTGATTTAGAAGACAGGCCAAGTTCATGCATAAGATTAGTTACCCACATTACTTCAGCAGTAGTGGCTGCTAGTGCTCGATATTCGGCTTCAGTTGATGATCGAGCCAAGGTACGTTGTTTGTGAGAGCTCCAGCAAATAGGATTTTTACCTAAATGCACCACATAACCAGTAGTCGAAACATAATCATCCTTGTTTCCTGCCCAGTCAGCATCTGTGAAGGCATGAAGACACATAGGTGAGCTGTGATGAAATAGGATACCTTTGTGTAAACTGCTAGCAGGGTACCGAAGCAATCTGTACAACGTAGTCCAGCGCACATCAGTGGGCTTGTGCGTATATTTCGATAATCTGATACTGGAGTTTGCCGACAAGTTCCCTGTAATCCGTTGGATTAGCTAAAGGTGTGCCATCATGTAAAGTTAGAGAGGAAGCTGTTGTCATTGGCGTTGGAGCAGGCTTAGCTTCATCCATCTTAGCCTTCTGAAGTACATCAAAAATGTATTTTTGCTGGCTTAAAAGTGGACCACTAGGATGAGGAATAACCTCAACACCCAAGAAATAAGAAAGAGAACCCAAGTCTTTTAAAGAAAATCGATCAGAAAAAGTGGTGATAAACCTTTGTACCATGCAAGAGTCAGAGCCTGTGACAATAATGTCATTGACATAAATTAACAAATAAATTAATTAATTGTTGCAATGAAGAATGAACAGAGATGGGTCAAACATAGTACTTTAAAATACAACAGACAGAAGATAAGCTTTAAGTTCATCATACCAAGCCCTTGATGCCTGTTTAAGGCCATAAATTGCCTTTTGAAGTTTGCATACATAATCAGGATAATTTTTATTAATGAAATCCGGGGGCTGTTCCATGTATACATCTTCATGCAACATTTCTTGAAGAAAAGCATTATTTATGTCGAGTTGACGATGGGACCACCCTTTTGTGACAACAAGAGATAGAATGGCTCGAATAGTTGGCACTTTGACGACAGGACTAAAGGTTTCCAAGTAGTCAAGATCCCGTCTTTTATGAAATCCTTTGGCAACGAGTCGTGCTTTAGGTTTGTCTACTGCACCAGTTGATGTGTACTTGGTCCGAAAAACCCATTTGCAGTCTACAAGATTGTGAGCAGAAGAACGAGGAACTAATTCCCATGTATCATTCTTTAAAAAAGCATAATACTCAGCTTGCATGGCACAGGTCCAAGCTGGACTTTGGAGTGCTTGTTTAACCGTAGTAGGTTCATGCAGCTCCTTAACAATTAAAGTTTGAGCTTGATATTTAGGATTGGGCTTGATGATATTATTCTTTGAGCGAGTAACTACAGTACTCTTTGAAGGAGGTGGAGGGGGTGGTGGATTATGAGAAGAAGAAGAAGTTGGAGAAGGAGAGGGGACTGACATAGGAGATGTTGGGCTGTTTGTATCAATTTGAGATGAGGAAGATACCGAAATGGGAGGAGAAGATGTGTCTACACTAGAAGTAAGATGGGGAAAGGTTATTACTGGTATCTTGACATCACACCAAGAATCAAAGTTTGGAAGAGTTGTTGGTAGGGAAGCAGAATCAGCAAAAGGATAGACTTTCTCAATAAATTTGACATGTCTTGACACATAGATTTTATTTGTTAGCATATCTAAGCAATAGAATGCACTTTGACTAGGTGAGTATCCCACAAAAACACATGGTTCAGATTTAGGATCGAGTTTGTGATGCGTATATGGTTGAAGCCAAGGGTAGCATAGACAACCAAAACTCTTTAACTTGCTATAATTTGGTGTGATCCCAAAAATAGCGGAGAAGGGTGATCGATTCAAAAGGGTTGGTGTTGGCATACGATTAATTAAATACACAGCAGTAGAGAAAGCTAACGACCAGTATTTAATAGGCATGGATGCGTGAGATAGAAGGGAGAGCTCGGTCTCGACTATGTGACGGTGACGTCTCTCAGAATAACCATTATGTTGAGGTGTGTGAGGGGGGCTAGTAAGGTGTGTAATACCATTGGAAGCAAGAAACGATGCTAATTTGACATACTCCCCACCGTTATCTAAGTATAAAGTGATTATAGGCCTCTTAAAAAACTTTTGTGCTAAGGATTTGAACCTTATGAACACACTTTCTGTTTCCGATTTGTGTTTTAATGGATATAACCATAAATATTTTGAAAATTGGTCAGCAAAAATAATGTAATATTTGTCTCCATCAAACGAATGAATTGGAGAAGTCCAAACATCACTACATATAACATCAAGAGGACCAGTTGAAGTCACAGAAGATGAATAGAAACGTAATTTGTGGCTTTTATTGCAATCACAAGCATTACAATGTAAAGTACTAGAAATAGGAAGGCTAAACAAACTACTAATTTGCTTTAAAATAGGAACTGAAGGATGTCCTAATTTGTGATGCTAGTCAAGAGGTGTAGAAACGGAAGCTGCATTGAGTGTTACATATATAGACGATTTAGGAGGAAGCCACTCATAAATTCCATCAGTAGTGTGGCCTTGGAGGAGAATTTTCCCTGACTGAATTGCCTTCACAATAACGAAATCAAATGAGAAATCAATTGAAATGTTATTATCTTGGCATAATTTAGAGATTGAAATAATATTACGAGAGGCTGAAGGAACATGTAAAACATTATTAAGATGAAGAAAATTAGAATTAAGGGGAAAAAAGGAATAACCAGTGTTTGCAATAGGAAGGCCTGAACCATCACCAATGATGAGATCATCACTACCACCATAAGGAGTATGCAAGGAGAGATTTTCAAGGTCATTTGTTACATGGTGCAATGCACCACTATCAAGTAACCACCCAGTTGAATGAGGCATGTGAGCACTAGCTGTATATGCCTTGGGTTGGTAAAGATTGAGATGTCCTTTTGTAGGAGGTCGATTCTGTTGAGCTAAGGAAGCCATTACATTTTCTTGATTAGGTGGTGCAGCATTAGGAAATTGTTGTCGAAAGACAGGGCACTGAGATATGTAATGGTCAACTTGTCGACACCACTGGCACTTACCAATATAAGGCTTTGACTGAGACTTTGAAGAATTAAACGAGATAGGCGTCGGCAGAAGACCTTGTGAAGGCTTGTTGGCCTGATAATTTTGCCGCCCTTTGTTTCCTTGTTTAGTTGCATAATTAGCAGTGGCTGGGAACAACATAGGAACAACACGATGCGCGATAGATAAATCTTTATTGAGGAGTTTCTCATGCAATTCATCAAAGGTGATACATGTATCCCTGCTTTGCATAGCTTGAACAATAGAATCATAGTCCGGGTCATTGAGTTGCTCTAAAATCTTCTCATCAAGCGATTTTCCAAGAGAAACCAACTGGTCCGCACAAGTTTTGACATCATAGATATATTCCGAGACAGAATGAGAGCCTTTGGTGATTTTCCGAATACGCTCTTTAATTTGTTTTAGATGACCTTTCAAAGGGTTAACAAAAGTTTTTGTAGGGGTTTGCCATGCCTCAAGAGATGTAGCACACCTGGAGATAAGAGGAACAATAGATGCTGAAAGTGCTCCAGCTAGTGCCCCGTATAAAAGTTTATCTTGACGCACCCAGGTATTATAAGCCGGATTTGGAGCATCTTTTCCGGCAATGGTAGTGACTTTAGAGGGAGCAGGAAAGGAACCATCAATGTATTTGTAGAGATCATAGTCAATCAACATAGCTTCAAGTTGTGTTTTCCAGGAGATTTAGTTGGTGGACGTAAGTTTTAGAGCATGGAAGAGAGAGACAAGAATGAAGGGTTGAGAAGGTTGATCAACATTTAGAATGAGATATTGATGGTCAGAAGCCATTAGGAACAAGAGAAAGTGTAGCAGCGGAAGAGAAGAAAAAAAAATGAAGGTATTTGTTCAATGGTCTGATACCATATAGAAGTTGGGAAAGTAAAAATTATATTCACTGAACAGATTACATCATATTATATACACAAGGTGTAACAACTATAAAGATAACTATTAACAACTAGATAACTACAGTTAGGAAGAGATATACATAACATCTAAGTACATGATATAACATGTTTAACAACCAGTTAAGTTTGACTAGATATACTTTCCACACTATCATCTTCCTTCAAGAAAGAAAATATGTTTTAGAATGTATTAGCGTCTCATGAATATATATTAAATGAATATCACAAGTATTTATAATCCTTGCGGGATTTTTGTCTAATCAACTTTCATAAATCGCAATTTATAAGCGTTCACAAATTAATAAACAAGTTTAGTCTGCTCTAAAAAGTAGTTTTTCCCTTTAAAATAATTATTGCTTCGGATACATTTGTAAGTAATAAGTAAACTCCACAGCTTACAAAAACAAAATTTGATTATTAAGTAGTTTGATTATGAGGTGTAACTCATTCAAATGTCAATTAGAAATACATTCTAATTTTCATCCACTCTGGCCAGAGATTGTAATAAGTTGTCACCTATAATCTTAGAATACTTAAAACTTCTCATTCCAGAATAATTTAATGTTGAACTCTTGGTCCGTATCCATTTATTTAATTTGATACGACTAGTTCTCTAGAATTTATGCTCAATCTGTCTCCATTTGATGTGGAAAATTATTCTCTTGCAGGTTTGGTTAGTTCGACTTCATGGTACTTTTGCGTCATATTCATGCTATTACTATTATGTCATACTACTACGTAAATAGTCAGTCTAGATCAAAGTTCACAAGATAGCTTTTTCGTATTCTCCATGCACTGGTAACAGAAAATGCACATGTCATTTATATTATTATACAAAGTACAGAATATGGAGAATACGAAATCAAAAGGTCATATCCTATGCACGATCCCAGGACCACAATAACCAATCTGAACACAATCTGGCTTGCCTCTTTCCCTCACTCCCTTGACTCATACACTTTTTACCCTTCTCAATGGTATCACCACTTTTTTTAAAGATTATAGTCAAACCACTACAATCTCCCTTTCTTACTATTTGTAAAATGGAAGACTTCTACTACTGCCTAGAAAACCTCATTCCCTATTCTGTCCAACATAATATGAACACATGTCCAGCACACCATCCTTACTTCTACAATTCTTGATCACTCGAATACATACATATAGTTAGACTAATAGCTACCCTCCAGAATCTACTCTTAGGTTTTTAGAGTATGTTTGACATTATTTTCCTGGACCTTAGCTAACAATTTAAATACACTTTCACAAAATATGAAAGTTAAATACATGTTTTCCGGTACACATCTTCCAATAATTAAACAAAATGCAATTGCACTAAATATGATTTAGTATCATATTAGTAGACAATGATTGTCATCCTTTGTTTTGCATTTGGCATTTTTTACATGATCTGTTTTCTTGATCATGCAATTGTGGGTTAGAATAATATTTTTTTATTAGTTGTAGGCTCATGTTTAGGTCACACTTTAAAAGATAAAATCCGGAACTTGAGAACTTGAAAAGAGAACTACTTCCTACCATTTCATTTTAATAAGAAGTGACTGAATAATGCAACTGTAACCATGTTATTGTGCTTCATATCCTACTTGATGAGTTGTTTGATTTAAGCAGTACACATCATAGTATAATGGAAAAAAAATTTAGTCATACCAAACGTAATTAATGAGTCAATTGATTAAAACAGTCATATCTTTAATCAGTAGAATCTACAGAATCGCATTGAACCTGATTTAGTATGATATTAGTAGATAATTTACTGATTGTACTTTGCATTATAATATAAAACATAATACCATGTAGGAAGAAAAGCAATTCACTTGAAGTACTTTATTTAAACTATTAATGTTTAATTTTTGACAATGCAATTGCAAGTTAGAATTATATTTATTTATCAGTTTTAGGATCTCATGTAGGTCTAACTTTAAAATATATTAAAGAGATTGCAATAAGATTAAATCCGTTAATTGAGAACTTGGAAAAGAGAATCACTTTCTAGCATTACATTTTATTAAGCAGTGACCGAATAATACTACTGTGACCATGTTATCATGCTTCATATCCTACTTGATAGGTTGTTTGGTTTAAGCGTACAAAGGAAAAAGATTTATTCATACCAACCACGTTTCAGATTTATGATTAGTAGATGGTTCTCTGAATATACTTTGCATAATTCTACTATAATAATTTAAAAGTTTAAAACACTGATGTGATCTTATTTTTTATTGAGCTTGGCTAGCTAACGAAAATGCAAACGTTATTTTCCAAATAGGTAGATAATTCTCTGAATGTACTTTGAATAATAAAATAAAATAGTATAATGATTTTAACATATGCATTTGATGTTCATGATTTACAAAGATTGAGAAATTGTTGAATGAAGTTGGAAAATCTTTATGAGACTACCCAACCATGCCTTCACTTGAGGAAGCTCATATGCAGAATTCCATTAACCGTCTAATTAAAGAAGAGATAGGATACGATAGGATTGAAATGAAGACACAACATGATAATTTGTTTTCAAATTTAAATCCTGAACAACTAGAAGTATATCATTCTGTTCTCGAATCAGTTGACAAAGGTAATTGAGGTATTTTTTTTTGTTATCGAAGTGGTGGATGTGGCAAGACTTTTTTGTGGAACATTCTTTGTTGTCGGTTGCGTAGTCAAGGTAAAATAGTGTTACCTGTTGCATCTTCCGGAATTGCTGCAACCCTTCTTCCTGGGGGTAGAATTGCCCATTCACGGTTCCAGATTCCTATTGAATTAGACCAATACTTAGTGGCATGCATAAAACATGGAAGTGACATAGCAGAATTGATTAAACAAACCAGTCTAATAATATGGGATGAGGCTCCGATGCAACATCGCCACGGTTTTAAAAGTGTTGGTCGTTCTTTTAGAGATGTAATGTCAGCAGTGGATCCTAAAAGAAAGAAACTACCTTTGGAGGAATTACGGTAGTATTTGGAGGTGGCTATCGACAAATTTTACCAGTCATACCTAAAGCATCAAGAAGCGAAGTAGTAAATGCATCACTTAACCAGTCTTGGTTGTGGAATTATTGTAAAGAGTTTTTACTTCGAAAAAACATGCGATTGGGTTCCGGAAAATCTGAAATGGTGAACGAGAAAATTGCTGAATTCTGTAGATAGGTACTTGATGTTGGGGACAGAAATGTCTGAAAAATAGTGTTGAATGTCAAATATTAACCGGATCTCATGTTGGTACGAAGCACCTAATACCAAAAATTGAGATGCAACCAACTGATACAAATTGGCCTTTCGTTTTTAAACGAATTCAGTTTCCTTTGCAAAATTTTTTTGGAATGACAATTAACAAAAGTCAAGGCCAACCATTGGATAAGGTTGGTTTATTTGTTCCACATCCGGTTTTCTCTCATCGTCAATTGTATGTAGTTGTTTCATGAGTTAAGTCTCCGGATGGTCTTCATATTTTGATTGAAGGTGATACAGGAAGATCAAATCATTTCATAGCTAACGTGGTATTTGATGAAGTATTTACAATCTTCCAGTAGTTGATAGTTAGAATTGTCTTTTTTACTCCTTTCAAGACTGAGGATTTATTACCAATGTACAATGAATCTTGTTCATCTCATATATAGAATTTATCATCTACTTTTGCAATAATTTTTAAGTATGTCCACTGAGTTAATATAGAATTTGTTTTTATCTAATTTTGCATCTAATTAAATACTTTAAATATTAGGAGCCATTATATTATTTAAACAATTTTTAGAACACCATTGTATCATGTAGAAGGTTGCAACAGGATAAAATCCTGAGAACAATTTTCCTGATGTGCCACCCATGTTTGGAAAAAACAATATTGTAACAATCATTATAATCCCGTTTTAATATGTATGCAACTGTTGGGTAGGAAAATACTATTGAGACTAATATTTTTGATTGTCTATAACTATTATGTAATCTTGCCACAAATGTATCTCTTTTTTTTCCCCACAATTATAGATACCATATTATCTACTATGATTATAAACTTTAGCATGATCACCATTTTTAAACGATGTATAGCTCACAGAGTTGGTTTCATGTAGAACAATACAACTACAATAATTTTTTCCCTACATCAGAGTATAACAAAAAATCTAAATTGACAATCCAGTCTTTTTGTTCATTTTTATGTAGGATGCATGGTGTTTATGTTATTTTACACAATTGCGGGAAAAAACTGATACAATACTAACACTAAGTATTATTCAAGCTATATATTTTCTATCAATATTAACTGAAGTACACATATTAAGAACAATAAATGAAATAAAACTCTCTAACTAACGATCCCACTAACGGTGGAAAATTAATCTTTCAGTGAAGAGAATCGGACTTTACACAAGTATAAAGTACACATATAGTAAACTTTATCAGACTAATAAAAATTTTGTCCAATGTTTTTTAATAAAAATCGCAATAATTGTAGAAAAGAATTAAATATACAAAATATGAATGATAAACAAATAATGATGTTCAAACAGGTAAACATTATCATAATAATAAATCTATACGAGTTCTTTTAACTAATTAATAATCCCAAAAACAGTGGAAAAAGAATCAATCATGTAAGATAACATAACGAACAAATAGTAAGTACTCAGATATGGACATAAAACTACAAGATAAAGAGCCCATAATAATCACAGTAACAAATCCTTATCATATAATTTTTTACAATTTTGTCAATAATTAATAATAAATTTTTTATCATTATCTTAATAATTGCATTGTTTCTACTAATGAACCCACCTATCATTTACCTCACCCATCTATAAATTAACATGCTGTAATACAATTAACGATACATTCTTGATGGCAGGTAACTTCACACTGTGTGTAGATGTATTCTTCATGCAAATATGTATATACGTATTAAGTATCAAATTTTACCTTAAAAAACTTTTTGACACGTACAATGTTTCATTTCACAGCTATTTTTAATACACTTTGAGCAATTAATCCAGCGAGGATTGATTGGAGAGTTAAGATTCGTGTCACAAGAACATGGCCGACCATAGCTAGGAATGGAAATTTCATGGGATTCAAACTCATCATTCTTGATGACATTGTATTTTTAATGGAATTTAAATTTATCCTTTGTCTTGCATTCTATAATGATAGAATTATAACAATGGTTATTGCACTCTTAACTCCGATGTTTATATATTTTCCATTTTCCAGGACCATCATATGCAGGCTTCTATTTTTCCCCCACAATGGAATTTGATTCAAAACATCATACACGAAGGAAATTTGTATGTCTTAACAAATTTTATTGTTGTACAAGCTACAGGCTGGCTGAGGTCCGTCTCCTCTAATATGAAAATAATATTCATGGGAGCAATGATTGTTGAAGCTCTACCACTCCCTGATGCTATTATACCAATGCACAAGTTTGAGTTCACTTGTCTTGAAGATCTCTACCATCTTACATTATCTTATACAGGCCATAACAGTCCTGTCTACGCTACAGGTCAAATATTAAAAATCTAATATTTTTCGTTAGAGTTTTAAAGTAATATTGTTTGTTTACACATATTTTTTTTCTGTAGAATGTGTTGGGGTTGTACAAGATTTACAAGCACCTATAGTCATCAACACTAATTTTGTGCAGAAAACTTTTGTGCGTTTCAATATTTCTAATGGAAGGTAACAAATGCATAAACCAAACATGTGTATTTACAACTTGCTGAATCAACAAACTAATACGTACATATGCCTGTATTACACATAGTGTGATATCAAAATTTGCAGTAACAGATGAACATGTTGCACACTAAGATCCATTATTTCAAGACAATATTGAAGGTCCTCCAATTATGGTATTAGCAAGTACCAGGGTAGCCCAATACAAAGGTTTCTCTATAGAACAAATCCTTACAGTTCCTTTCGTTTTCATTCAAGTCCTATTCCACATCATTATTATAAATAAATAAACTGTTGTGTATTTCCTTTGTTAGGCATAATTCAAATAAGCACTTTACCATCAACTATGATTTATATAAATCTTGACAATGAGGCTGTTCATTCACTTAGAGAAAGGTAATTTTGTGACTAACCTTCTTTGTTCTTTTGGTAGATATTTATATTACTAAATTTATATTATTTGTTTTTGACAAACAGAGTTCTTGGAGAAGTTGTCGTAGTTGCAAACCATTATGCATGAAACAAGTCTCTTGGCAAACCAATTAATCATTGCGGATTCAAGAATATCTGTAAATTTTCTTCTTTTTGTGGGAAATAATATTCTCATTACAATTGTAATTTTTATTTGAACAATCATTTTTAATAAATTGTGAACTTTATGTCGCTACTATATGAATATGTTGTTATCTTTTCAAATGCAACCTTGAAAGTAAGAATGTTTAATTAGGAGATGGTTATACATCATTTTATTGTAAGCGGACATTTTTTTGTGAAAATTAATTAAAAACCCGTGAGAGTTATTAATTTAAAGCCATTGTCCAAACAAGTCAGTAAAAAACACATTTTTGATAATTGGATTAACACGTGTTAGTTAAACAATTACCCATTAACAATCAAGTAGAACTATCATACCGATAATCATGTTATATAAATTTCACAAATTAAAGTAATGACATATTTTATATTAGAATAATATAAAGTTACACTCAAATTTTTACGTAAAGTATAATATCCGAAACATACTATTTAGTGATCAAGTTATAAAACTTTAACAAATTGAAGTAATGACATATTTTATATTAGGATAATATCATACACTCAAATTATTACGTAAAATATGATATAGGAAACATACTATATGATTTTAAAATTTTCATTTAATTGAGATTATGATACTATCAATTAATTGATTAACCAATGTTGCAAATAACGAAAATGAAGAGAGTTCGTATTTCTACCGCATAAAATTTATACAAAAATAGTATTTTTCTTAATTTTAATTCAAATTCTTCCATTTATTTGTAAACAATTTTTAACATATTTTCTAACTTTTACCTTTCATAACGATTTCTGACCGACTAATTCGATTTTTGATCCACTACATTGATTTTCACCGGTTATCGACCAATTTTTTGGGAAAATAATTTTTGACCCAGTTTCAATAAAATTGAGTTGATTAATCAATATCTAGCAATTTATCACCTAATAATTTCAATTAATCCCCAATTTTAGAATATAGACAACAACATATAGCAATATATTCAAGTTAAAATCTGTATATGGAATAGAAGTTGGTAGAGATATATTGAAAACTTAATCATGTCGATTATTTGAGTTAGTTTCTTTGTTTCAAATTTTAATCTCAAACTATTCGGGAAAAAAATGCACAATTTAATGTCTTTTACTATATGATCATTCATTATAATACGAAAGGTCTATATTTAATAACCTATCAGAACACATATATTATAAACTGTTCTTCTACATAATTTTTAAATTATGTAATATATTTCGTCACTTTAAAAAAAAGTATATGTATATTAATGTCAAGTGGGTCTTATAATATGTACATATACTCAATTTTACATTGCTAGACTTTTACACATCATACAATTATATTCATCACAAGATAATATCTCTTCGTAATCAATACAAGATCATTGTACAACTACGTGAGCTTATCTTTCGTAAATAATTTCTTTCGTTTCCACACATATATCTACTCATATTCCACTGACATTACATCTTTAGGTGTGTAAACTGCAGTTCCAAAAATATTTCTCTACTTTTAAGGAAAAATATTTCTTATAGTGTGCCACATTCACAAGTTCAGGTGTGCGGACTTCTGGTCCAAATGGTTTTTTCTTTGCAAGAGATTTTGCCTCGATTTAATCATTTTCATATATCTTTGGCCAATCTTGTCTAGATCATAGGAAATTATTTTATGATCCTTGTTATTATCCATAACCTCAAGTATTAAATTTCATATATATTGTCGACATCGATTTGATTATTGGCGTTCCATTTTATTATGGACATGACACAATGTATTGAGATCTCACAATTTTTCAGGTACCTTCATCATTTTTTTCATGTCTAAAATCTCTTCCGGAGATCATTCAAAAGTTATCCACTATTCAATTTAGCCATCATCAATCATTGTTACGTTTTACTTTTAAGGATATATAGTTTTGTTATGGAACTCGTTGGTCTATCACGCTTTAGGCATTCTTTAGACACATAAGCTTCTTGAGATTGTCTTTCTGAGACATATTCATTTGGAACATATGTAGCTGGTATATGTAATATAGTCATTCTTTCAGGTTAGCATATATTTATATATCTGTAAATAATTAAAACATGTAAATAAATTATCTCATGAACTTCTGGTTCATTTTCTTTACTATGAGGATCAAGACGAGGCAAATATAACTAATATATCGCCAACTATTTATTTTCTCCCCCTGATTTTGGGAAGACAAACACATTAGACCGAGTCATAAACATATACATATAGATGGTACCAAACTAATAACCACTCATGTATAATGTATATCCAATTTAACCATCGATTTCAATGTTGTGGTAGAGCAATCCGAGCTGACCGAAATTTGTTTAGGACGAGGAGAAAATATGATAATTAGATAGTTAGTTGTGAATCAATATGTGCCACAATATATTCAACAATTTTCACTGAACGATAAATTTCATTGAGCATTTGAGTAGTAGACTCACCAAATGCATATTCTTAATTTGATTAATCAAACTCACAAACTTCTGGTTGTGAGTATATAACAACTAGACATATTACCATATACTTCATGCATCAATTACAAAATATTAGAAGAAGTATTTTTTTTTTAAAGATGATAGATTTCTTATATATTTTTGTTCATGATAAATTTGCCTTATAAACCAATAACATATATTATGAGAAAAATCTTCAGTTCTTCGATGCACGTCCATATAAAATTTAAGATATATATCAGAACTACATTATCGATTCTCTTTCACAAGGGAGAGTATAATTACATCAATAATATTTTATTTTCTCTTTTTTTTCACTCAATACCATGATAATAATATACATACTCTTCTAGAGCATTTAATATAGAAAATGTAACGAGACATCTAATATACACAATACTCCCCCTTTGGATGTCTTATGTTTTGTTATATAATATTGGCACAAGTCATCTTTATTTTAAACATGAAAATATTTCTTATGCATATATTAAATATACAATTAAATGAGTTCATATTAAAAGATCATAGCCATACATGGTTCATATAATTTAATTTCTTAATACTATCACATTCACTTCAGGGAATGGAGTGGATACTACTTGAGAAAGTTCATAAACTTTTACTAATATTTAATAAATTAACCAACCATAAGGATCAAGATATCAATCCATAATTTTGTTAATTCATGACCTTTTCCAAGATATTATATCTTCAGGATACAATTCAAAAAATCAAGAATTTTACTATCATTTATATGAATACATCCTTTAGGGATTTTACTAAGAACAAACACATATAAAAAATTGTCATCATATTTGCACTACTTCTAGTTCTCGTTATTCAAAAATTTTCTTTTTTGATGTGAAAAGTATTGAACTCAAAATTTGATCAAACTCACCATTATAAATAGTAATATATAATATCAATTAATTTCAAGTTAATAAATCATTAAATTATATTGTACTACTATCATGTATCACATACATCACAAGAAGAACTTCATACATTGTTTCATAATATAAAACTATCATTTATCCAAATCATACATAATGTTCCTTTAGTTTCTTTAAACGTTCGTTTCTTGTTTTTTATTATTTTTTAAAAATTAATACATCAAAAATGTTATATTAAATTGTGCTTTCTAAAAATCCATCATAAACTTGCGTTTTGACTTTTGATGTACCTTTTTTTTTAAATTACTTTTCTTATGAAAACGTCGCATGCTTTTGCATTTCTTAAAACAAATCTTTAAGTTACGTTTTATAGTAATGTTTGGAATCATATTTTAATTTGTGACATTTGAGATCATATTTTTTATAATTATGATATATAAGGTCAACACCTATGAAGATTTTTATCGAATTACAATAAAGTAAATATTGGACCGGGGCAAGAGCAATATGCAATTTCAATAAAAAATTTCTAAGGAAAAGCTTATCTCTTGTCATCCCAGATCCTAGGTTCGATTCTCGCTCACCCCGAGATTTGTTAAAACAGATACTCACTTGTAAGGCACATAAGCGTAAATATTAAAAAAAAACTAAAAACAATTCTATCATATTTATAATTTTTTAGTCACAAAATATTTTATTAATTACATATAATTGATAACATCCTTCAAATACACTCTTGCCATTTCAAACTATTTTGTCTAATAAATATAATTGATCACTGTTGCCACCACTACGCCATTAATGCTCATATGCACGCTTTTAGAAAGTGTTTCACTGAAAGTGTTTCGTTAGGTATGAAATTTTGGCTCTAATGAAACAGAACTTGAACTGGTGTTGCATTACATATAATTTAGTGTTGCATTTGATCCACGGTGTTTCACATAATGCAACACTAACAGCTAGCGTTGCATTAGATATTTTTTATTTTTAAAAAATGCTGATGTGGCAGTAGTGGGGCCCACACGTGCTGACGTGGCAAGTGTGGGGCCCACAATTGTTGACGTGGCAAATGTGGGATCCACATTTGCTGACGTGGCAGAAGCGTTGCATTAGGTGAAAAAGGTTTGCATTTGCTGTTTAAAAGCGTTGTATTAGCTATTTTTGAATTTTAATAAATGCCGACGTAGCAGTTGTGGGACCCACCTAGGTGACATGGCAGTGTGGGGCCCACAAGGGTGACGTGGCAGGAGGCCCACAGATGCTGACATGGCAAGTTTGGGCCCATAATTGCTAACGTGGCAGATGTGAGGCTCACATTTGCTGACGTGGCAGAAGCATTGCATTAGGTGAAAAGGCGTTGCATTTGCTGTTTAAAAGCGGTGCATTAGCTATTTTTTAATTTTAATAAATGCCTGACGTGGCAGTTGTGGGACCCACTAGGGTGACGTGGCAGTGTGGGGTCCACAAGGGTGACGTGGCAGGAGGCCCACAGATGCTGACGTGGCAAGTATGGGGCCCACAATTGCTGACGTGGCAGATGTGGGACCCACAACTGCTGACTTGGCATTTGCTGACATGGCAGAAGCGTTACATTAGGTGACAACAGTGTTGCATTTGCTGTTTTGAAGTGTTGCATTAACTACTTCTCTTACCGGAATGATGAATCTATTTTTTTTTAAAAAAATTCGACGTTACAATCGTACGGATGTCAAGATATAACGATTTTAGTGAAGTGGTTAAATTTCAAAAAAATTGCTAGATGTATTTGTTTTGGTTTTATAACGGTCAAACCGGTCAAAGTAGACTTTCCTTTTAACTAGTCTTGTCCCGAATGATGAATCTATTTTTTTAATTTTTTTCGACGTTCCAATCGTACGGATGTCAAGATATAACGATTTTAGTGAAGTGGTAAATTTTAAAAAAAAATTGCTAGATGTATTTGGTTTGGTTTTATAACGGTCAAACCGGTCAAAGTAGACTTTCTTTTAACTAGTCTTGTGTGACAGCCCCAAATCCGGGGTCATGAATCTGGGCCATCACGGACCAACTTCCATTCAAAATCAATATCTCTTGGGTTTTTTTTTTATAATTAATACTTATGCAATTGACCCCACAGTAATACACACACACACCAGTCATATGCTCAGAGAACAACATTCACCATAAATAAAGTTTAGAGTTAGAAAGTTATTACAAACCCAGAATCATACTTAAGTACATTGTTGAGTGATGCTTCTACAAGAAGCATTTCAACAACCAAATTTATTACAACCTTACACACTTACACAATTAATGTACATAAGACCACTAAACCCCTTGCGCTGGTCGTCTACCTCGGGGATTGATGCTAACGAGCTCTCAGAAGGTCGCCTTTCCCTTACCCTCTTGCGGGGCGTTCTGCGTAGTATTGGCATACCTAGCTGTATATTGATAAGTAGCAAGAGTGAGCTATAATAGCTCAGCAAGATAATATTGTAACTAGAATTTAAAATGTAACCAAGTATACATGTATATACATATGTAAGTAGTAACCAGATTATAAACTTTAAGGGAGAATAAAACTCTTATTTAATAATACATCATCCACTTAATATTATACGAAAGAAATCTAGGATAATACAGTATCAGTTTCTCTTCTTAATAATATACAATCAATATGACCTTTCCATGTAATATTCCAAGGTAATATGAATACTTGACTAAATCTCTCACTAGCACCTTATCATTTCCTTCTTATGCAACAATTTATAAATTAATATAAAATCAGTTTATCTTCATCTATAACAATAATTCTATCTTTCATATCATTTTCTCTTTTCAGTATACCAATCTGACTTTATCATTGATTCTTTATTCAAATATTTGGGGGTTTTCACTGTTGCCGAATACGTGAGGCACGATGATCAGTCGCCCTCCGTATCCGTCCCTTTTTACTACCGGTAGAAGGAGGAAGGTCCACCACTACATCCCCCTGGAGGAAGGTCCACCACTACATCCTCCTTCGGCAACTCTTGGGCCGAATTAAAATATTGATTGCTGGACTGTGCAGCACACAGCCTCTTACGCTTTTTATTGCTATCCCCCTTTGTCCAATCATTATTCTATTTACTAAATGTCATTCCACATTTCCATTTTCTCACTTTCATTTCCACATATCATTCATTCATCTCATTTCCATTCTCGCACATTATTTCTATAAAATATATACATAACATGATACTTTGATTATGATTCAGACATCTCTTTTATATTTAAGAATTCAAATATGCTTTTATATCATATTCCGTCTACTTAAAGGGTAGTAATTAATAATCAAATAATATTTGTAATACTACTAACACTAAAAGGAATATCTTTAATATAGTATTATAAACCATATAACCCTGGATAATAACTGATACCATTCTTTCCATATTTCTTTAGTTTCCCAAAATCAAGGAAATATATTCTTTGCAACATAACAACAATAACATCATATATATATTCCATAATGTCATTTTTATTCCAAGGATAAATAATCTTCAAAGTAGGGATAGAAAAATCTTGCCTCTGTTCCTGTATCCTGACAGTATGGCCGGTTCCTCCTCCGGAATTTCTATAAACACAAAAGGACCGTCATTAGAATACCACATCTCTTACTCACTACCCTCTCGTATAACAAAACCCTTTACACTTCAACATATGTTTAACGTATTATTATTATCCCAAAGGTTCAAGAACTTAACCATTTATAAGCTCAATCGAAGTTTCAGGGGTTTTCACCATTTTCCCTAACGACCACACTTAACTGTAAAAATTCTCAGAAAATATGGATTTTGAATTTTAATGTAAGGTCAACTGTCAAGGGTCCTCTGACCACCCTACTATACTATCCCAAAATTTCGTGACTTATAAAAATGTCTAAGTATGGTAACTTTAACCTCAAAGTTGATACAATTACGTTTTCTCGGTTATCGAACGTCTTTCACTAAAACTGACTTTTCTCCTAAACCGTTCATCAGATTTTAACGCACCTTATATCAAAACGATCTATGAACTAAGCTCTATCATTTCATGGTCAATTGGTAACCTAGGCAGTGAGGTACCGTATGAATACAGGGGTCACAAAACAGGGCAGTTTTCGTTCTAACGAAAATCGGACATTATAACTGCTGTAATTTCATACTTTCCAAAATCAAACTCCTCCAAATCAATCATCAAACACAATAATCATCACCTACACCATGTGGTCTTCATTACCAGCCATGGTTACACTCCCAAACTCCTTCCAAAAATCAACTCAAACCACTTACAAACACTTATAACATCATAAACATAACCTTTATACCACTTAATCACTAAACACAACCATATCCATCATAAATATAAAAGGGCAAGCATGTTTATACCTTCTTGAAGCTTTGATAACACTTAAAAATCCTTGATATATCCTTAAACAACTTTATCTTAGCTTGAATCAACTAAAGGAACCATAAAATCAAAGTTAGTTTCTTGAAATTACTATTTACTACTATTCATCATCAACTTTCATGAATTTATCACCTTACCAAATGATGCTTGATTGCTATGAAACTTGGTGGATGTCTCTATATATCCTCAAGTAACCTCCATGATTTTTCCCTTGATTTTTAGTTGATTCTAGCTAGGGTTTTGAAATTGATTTTTTTTCTTGATGAATAGTGACCTACGAATTTTGATGAAATGAAGAAGATGAGATTTGTTTTGTGTTGGTTAGATCTTATCTTGGTGTTTACTTGTTAATCTAGAGTGTTATGGAAGCCTTGGAAGATATTTTGTGGTTAAAAGCCATGTGAAAGTACTAATTTACCCTTAAAAACAAGTTAATGGAAAGTGATACCACTTGGATTTTCTAATCTCTTATTTTCTAAGTTTTCTAAGTAAAATGCCCATCACATTGGTAAATAATATGGTATGTATCCTTGTTATATTACTAATCTTGATTTCTTGGTTTCCATACTCGTCTAATTGTGGTTCGTTTCGAGTAAACCTCATTATCTCAGTGGTTTTCGAAATCATTTACGAATCCAATTTCCTTTGGTATTCTCTTAACTTAATAATCCCTTGGTTTAATCTAAATTCACTAATCCCTCAATTTGTCATTCTTATAATATTTCCATGCTCCTCAATATCCAATAGAAGCTTTTTAGAAGTCAAAATCCTCAAAATCCATGTTTTAGGAATTTCTGAAATCTAACGTCATTTCGAGTCACTTATTTCCATTGTACAACACTAATATGGTTTCTGTTTATTCATTTTATGTTTCCATTATAGAGTACTTATACACCATTTCACTAAATCCTCGAAATTTACTATTCATGTGACCACTGTAGCATTACTGAAGTTAGGGTTATTACATCCTTCCCCCCTTAAAAGGATTCCGTCCCGGAATCACGTCAGAAATGTCCATAGATACCTTTTCATCTACACCTTATAACTTCTATACCACTTTCTCCATCCTTTTTCCTTCATAATATCTCTATCTTGTTTGCGCAAAATTACACCAACATAAACTTGCTTGTCATTCATCAACATCCCTCTTTTAGTTATGGGTATCGGCCACCACATTGGCCTCTCCTGAATGGTAGTGTATCTCACTTATGGTTTATCCCTATGTTGATCTCTATCATGACATAAAATATACATACTTCGCTTTTATTATATCTTGTCTTTGTAAAATCTTCCAGAAATCCGACTAGAATAAGATTCTTTGAAACAATTGTAAGAAAATACTACCTATAATATATATTTCCTGTTCGTATTTAAATGAGTCTATGGTTTACCCCCAAAATACCATTATTCTCCTTTTCATAGAATTTCTAACCCCTAACAGATACTGATTTTCCTTATCTAGATTATCAACCTACCTATACCATTCATTGACCACATTGATTTCCTAACCAACATTTACACTAAAAATTTAAATACTAGAAAAATGTTCACCTGCATCTGTATCCGGCTTTCTCAATGCCTCTCCTAAAGTCATGTTATACACTCTAGCAGTAGGTCTGTTTGAAGCAGTCACACTCTGTCCTGGCGCAGACGACCCACCAGAACGACAATCCCTAGCAATATGTCCTAGTCTTCCACATTGATAACACTTTACATCACCCTTATCAGCTGATGGACACCTGTCCTGATAATGCCCTTTCTGTCCACACTTAAAGCAAGTTACTCCTAACATCCTACACTCTCCGATATGCTTTTTACCACACTTGTTACAGTCTGGAAATGGTGTTCGAGATTGATTAGACTGGAAGGTTCCTGTGGATCTACCACCCTGATTCACCGTCTCACTAACAGTCTTGTTACTCCCTGTCTTTCCCACAAACTGAGATTTTTGTCCCTTACCAACCTTGTTAAAGTAACTTCCTTCGCTTGAACCTCCTTTCTGACCCTCACATCTCCTTTTCTTACTTTCTCGCCCCATCTGATTTTGTTCGTTATGAGCATTTTCATTCTGTCTATTTCGTCTTCCTTCATCTCTCTCATTTTCCTTTGCATTTGCTCTATTATTACGCTTAGGCGGCATGATTCTGTATATAACAATATTCTTCTTTAATCACCCAATTTAGGGTATAATATACATCATTCTCATATACACAATTATATCACTAGTTAACTCATTTATATACCATAATATTCTCAACTCAACTTTATCAATTAAGCGTATCACCTTTAGCACAATAACCTTTTCATTTAAGTCAATCACCTTATATACATCAATATCCTTGAATCTCAACATTTAATATCAAAATACAATAGAATTTAGACAGAATACACAAACTTCATTAATTATCTCACTTCCCTTGTTTATCCTTATTCTGACTTTTTCCTCAAAATACACCTTACTTTCAATAGTAAATCTCAATTATACCTTAAAATTCCTCCTATTCTTTTATCTCACTAATCCTCAATTATACCCCTTTCTTCTCACGAAATTCCTTCCTCTTTTATAGCGAAACACTTCTAGCTCTAATTATCTCTTATTGAAATTTCCCTTGAAATCTCGAGTTTCCTCGTATAATCACGTATACCCTAAACCTTGCTTCCATTATCCCATCCATTACTGAAATCTTCTATATTCGAAACAATTGATAGAATTTAAGAAACTTTGAATTGAAACGAACCCAGAAACAAGCAAGGGTCCCACAATAATTTATAAAATTAAGAGTTTTAAATAACTTTTATTTGAAACAAAAGGATATTTGAGAAATCAATATGATGGAAGAACCCGTACGTCACACAAGTGAGGGCGTCCCCTCCGACTTTCTATCACACAGACAGATTGTCCCCGTGTATACATATAGGGCTATTCCTCTTAGTTGGAGTAAGAAATATAGAGGTAAATTTAAATCATGATGATAAACACCATTTTTCGAAAATAATCTTAGAGAAATATTTTGACTAAGATAGATTAAATACAATTTTGAAACACCTTCCAAAGGTACCAAAATATTTTGAAAAGATACCGACCCTTAATGAATAAGAGGTGCCAGATCACAACTGGATTTACCCACCAGTAGAGGAAAATTTGAAACTCAATAACATAATTTAGCAGGGATTTAGAAAATTTAAGAATAGGTACCGTTAATAGCCTCTGCCCAATTTAAAATCCCAAATAATGGAAGGTTTTCCTCAAATAGCATATATATCTAAGACTGCGTACTCTCCAAAATTTCTTAAATTTGGCACTTATCCTTTAGCCTTAAACTATCGTCTTATATTCCCAGTTATCGTCATTTACCTAGTCTTGACTTGGCTTGATACTTTCTGCCTTTATCCATAATAGAACACAACCCTCTAATCGATACACTTACGTAATATTGATCGTCTTAGCCTGACACTGCTCCGGTATCAAGGACCCTTCAAATTATACTTCTAAATTGTATATTCTAACATACCACACATACTCACAATATTTTCTAACGTACACTTCCTGTTACCTCAATTATTCCCTTTTCTCATATCAGTCCCATGTGCTACATAAACTTGACACTTTTAGCATAATAACCTTTATTAGCAATAATCTATAAAATCATAATCACTACTTAGAATAAACGCTTCGTTCGATAAAACCCCCCCTTGAACTTGATGGAAGTTCACAATTTTATATCATAACTAATACATTTATTATTATCACTCTTGTTCCTGAGCATTATGACTCTTAGCTCTGATACCAAACTGTGACAGCCCCAAATCTGGGGTCATGAATCTGGGCCATCACGGACCAACTTCCATTCAAAATCAATATCTCTTGGGTTTTTTTTTTTTATAATTAATACTTATGCAATTGACCCCACAGTAATACACACACACACCAGTCATATGCTCAGAGAACAACATTCACCATAAATAAAGTTTAGAGTTAGAAAGTTATTACAAACCCAGAATCATACTTAAGTACATTGTTGAGTGATGCTTCTACAAGAAGCATTTCAACAACCAAATTTATTACAACCTTACACACTTACACACTTAATGTACATAAGACCACTAAACCCCTTGCGCTGGTCGTCTACCTCGGGGATTGATGCTAACGAGCTCTCAGAAGGTCGCCTTTCCCTTACCCTCTTGCGGGGCGTTCTGCGTAGTATTGGCATACCTAGCTGTATATAGATAAGTAGCAAGAGTGAGCTATAATAGCTCAGCAAGATAATATTGTAACTAGAATTTAAAATGTAACCAAGTATACATGTATATACATATGTAAGTAGTAACCAGATTATAAACTTTAAGGGAGAATAAAACTCTTATTTAATAATACATCATCCACTTAATATTATACGAAAGAAATCTAGGATAATACAGTATCAGTTTCTCTTCTTAATAATATACAATCAATATGACCTTTCCATGTAATATTCCAAGGTAATATGAATACTTGACTAAATCTCTCACTAGCACCTTATCATTTCCTTCTTATGCAACAATTTATAAATTAATATAAAATCAGTTTATCTTCATCTATAACAATAATTCTATCTTTCATATCATTTTCTCTTTTCAGTATACCAATCTGACTTTATCATTGATTCTTTATTCAAATATTTGGGGGTTTTCACTGTTGCCGAATACGTGAGGCACGATGATCAGTCGCCCTCCGTATCCGTCCCTTTTTACTACCGGTAGAAGGAGGAAGGTCCACCACTACATCCCCCTGGAGGAAGGTCCACCACTACATCCTCCTTCGGCAACTCTTGGGCCGAATTAAAATATTGATTGCTGGACTGTGCAGCACACAGCCTCTTACGCTTTTTATTGCTATCCCCCTTTGTCCAATCATTATTCTATTTACTAAATGTCATTCCACATTTCCATTTTCTCACTTTCATTTCCACATATCATTCACTCATCTCATTTCCATTCTCGCACATTATTTCTATAAAATATATACATAACATGATACTTTGATTATGATTCAGACATCTCTTTTATATTTAAGAATTCAAATATGCTTTTATATCATATTCCGTCTACTTAAAGGGTAGTAATTAATAATCAAATAATATTTGTAATACTACTAACACTAAAAGGAATATCTTTAATATAGTATTATAAACCATATAACCCTGGATAATAACTGATACCATTCTTTCCATATTTCTTTAGTTTCCCAAAATCAAGGAAATATATTCTTTGCAACATAACAACAATAACATCATATATATATTCCATAATGTCATTTTTATTCCAAGGATAAATAATCTTCAAAGTAGGGATAGAAAAATCTTGCCTCTGTTCCTGTATCCTGACAGTATGGCCGGTTCCTCCTCCGGAATTTCTATAAACACAAAAGGACCGTCATTAGAATACCACATCTCTTACTCACTACCCTCTCGTATAACAAAACCCTTTACACTTCAACATATGTTTAACGTATTATTATTATCCCAAAGGTTCAAGAACTTAACCATTTATAAGCTCAATCGAAGTTTCAGGGGTTTTCACCATTTTCCCTAACGACCACACTTAACTGTAAAAATTCTCAGAAAATATGGATTTTGAATTTTAATGTAAGGTCAACTGTCAAGGGTCCTCTGACCACCCTACTATACTATCCCAAAATTTCGTGACTTATAAAAATGTCTAAGTATGGTAACTTTAACCTCAAAGTTGATACAATTACGTTTTCTCGGTTATCGAACGTCTTTCACTAAAACTGACTTTTCTCCTAAACCGTTCATCAGATTTTAACGCACCTTATATCAAAACGATCTATGAACTAAGCTCTATCATTTCATGGTCAATTGGTAACCTAGGCAGTGAGGTACCGTATGAATACAGGGGTCACAAAACAGGGCAGTTTTCGTTCTAACGAAAATCGGACATTATAACTGCTGTAATTTCATACTTTCCAAAATCAAACTCCTCCAAATCAATCATCAAACACAATAATCATCACCTACACCATGTGGTCTTCATTACCAGCCATGGTTACACTCCCAAACTCCTTCCAAAAATCAACTCAAACCACTTACAAACACTTATAACATCATAAACATAACCTTTATACCACTTAATCACTAAACACAACCATATCCATCATAAATATAAAAGGGCAAGCATGTTTATACCTTCTTGAAGCTTTGACAACACTTAACAATCCTTGATATATCCTTAAACAACTTTATCTTAGCTTGAATCAACTAAAGGAACCATAAAATCAAAGTTAGTTTCTTGAAATTACTATTTACTACTATTCATCATCAACTTTCATGAATTTATTACCTTACCAAATGATGCTTGATTGCTATGAAACTTGGTGGATGTCTCTATATATCCTCAAGTAACCTCCATGATTTTTCCCTTGATTTTTAGTTGATTCTAGCTAGGGTTTTGAAATTGATTTTTTTTCTTGATGAATAGTGACCTACGAATTTTGATGAAATGAAGAAGATGAGATTTGTTTTGTGTTGGTTAGATCTTATCTTGGTGTTTACTTGTTAATCTAGAGTGTTATGGAAGCCTTGGAAGATATTTTGTGGTTAAAAGCCATGTGAAAGTACTAATTTACCCTTAAAAACAAGTTAATGGAAAGTGATACCACTTGGATTTTCTAATCTCTTATTTTCTAAGTTTTCTAAGTAAAATGCCCATCACATTGGTAAATAATATGGTATGTATCCTTGTTATATTACTAATCTTGATTGCTTGGTTTCCATACTCGTCTAATTGTGGTTCGTTTCGAGTAAACCTCATTATCTCAGTGGTGTTCGAAATCATTTACGAATCCAATTTCCTTTGGTATTCTCTTAACTTAATAATCCCTTGGTTTAATCTAAATTCACTAATCCCTCAATTTGTCATTCTTATAATATTTCCATGCTCCTCAATATCCAATAGAAGCTTTTTAGAAGTCAAAATCCTCAAAATCCATGTTTTAGGAATTTCTGAAATCTAACGTCATTTCGAGTCACTTATTTCCATTGTACAACACTAATATGGTTTCTGTTTATTCATTTTATGTTTCCATTATAGAGTACTTATACACCATTTCACTAAATCCTCGAAATTTACTATTCATGTGACCACTGTAGCATTACTGAAGTTAGGGTTATTACATCTTGTCCCGAATGATGAATCTATTTTTTTTATAAAAAAATTCGACGTTCCAATCGTACTGATGTCAAGATATAGCGATTTTAGTGAAGTGGTAAATTTTCAAAAAAATTGCTAGATGTATTTGGTTTGGTTTTATAACGGTCAAACCGGTCAAAGTAGACGTTCCTTTTAACTAGTCTTGTCCCGAATGAAGAATCTATTTTTTTTAAAAAAAAAATTTCGACGTTCCAATCATACGGATGTCAATATATAACGATTTTAGTGATGTGGTAAATTTTCAAAAAATTTGCTAGATGTATTTGGTTTGGTTTTATAACGGTCAAACCGGTCAAAGTAGACTTTCCTTTTAACTAGTCTTGTCCCGAATGATGAATCTATTTTTTAAAACAATTTTCGACGTTCCAATCATACGGATGTCAAGATATAACGATTTTAGTGAAGTGGTAAATTTCCAAAAAAATTGCTAGATGTATTTGGTTTGGTTTTATAACGGTCAAACCGGTCAAAGTAGACTTTCCTTTTAACTAGTCTTGTCCCGAATGATTAATCTATTTTTTTAAAAAAAATTTAGACGTTTCAATCGTACGGATGTCAAGATATAACGATAGTGAAGTGGTAAATTTTCAAAAAATTTGCTGGATGCGTTTGGTTTGGTTTTATAACGGTCAAACCGGTCAAAGTAGACTTTCCTTTTAACTAGTCTTGTACCGAATGATGAAACTATTTTATTTTTAAAAATATTCGACGTTCCAGTCGTACGGATGTCAAGATATAACGATTATAGTGAAGTGGTAGATTTCCAAAAAATTTGCTAGATGTATTTGGTTTGGTTTTATAACGGTCAAACCGGTCAAATTAGAATTTACTTTTAACTTGTCTTCTCCCTAATGATGAATCTATTTTTTTTAAAAAAAAAACCAACGTTCCAATCGTATGGATGTCAAGATATAACGATTTTAGTGAAGTGGTAAATTTTTAAAAAATTTGCTAGATGTATTTGGTTTGGTTTTATAACGGTCAAACCTGTCAAAGTAGACTTTCTTTTTAACTAGTCTTGTCCCGAATGATGAATCTATTTTTTTTAAAAAAAAAAATTCAACGTTCCAATCGTACGGATGTCAAGATTATAACGATTTTAGTGAAGTGGTAAATTTCCAAAAAAAATTGTAGATGTATTTGGTTTGGTTTTATAACGGTCAAACCGGTCAAAGTAGACTTTCCTTTTAACTAGTCTTGTCCCGAATAATGAATCTATTTTTTTAAAACAATTTTCGACGTTCCAATCATACCGATGTCAAGATATAACGATTTTAGTAAAGTGGTAAATTTCCAAAAAAATTGCTAGATGTATTTGGTTTGGTTTTATAACGGTCAAACCGGTCAAAGTAGACTTTCCTTTTAACTAGTCTTGTCCCGAATGATGAATCTATTTTTTTAAATTTTTTTTTAGACGTTCCAATCGTACAGATGTCAAGATATAACGATAGTGAAGTGGTAAATTTTCAAAAAATTTGCTAGATGTGTTTGGTTTGGTTTTATAACGGTCAAACCGGTCAAAGTAGACTTTCCTTTTAACTAGTCTTGTACCGAATGATGAATCTATTTTATTTTTAAAAATATTCGACGTTCCAGTCGTACGGATGTCAAGATATAACGATTATAGTGAAGTGGTAAATTTTCAAAAAATTTGCTAGATGTATTAGATTTGGTTTTATAACGGTCAAACCGGTCAAATTAGAATTTAATTTTAACTAGTCTTGTCCCGAATGATGAATCTATTTTTTTAAAAAAAAAATCGACGTTCCAGTCGTACGGATGTCAAGATATAACGATTTTAGTGAAGTGGTAAATTTTTAAAAAAATTGCTAGATGTATTTGGTTTGGTTTTATAACGGTCAAACCTGTCAAAGTAGACTTTCCTTTTAACTAGTCTTGTCCCGAATGACGAATCTATTTTTTTAATTTTTTTTTTCGACGTTCCAATCATACGAATGTCAAGATATAACGAGTTTAGTGAAGTGGTAAATTTTCAGAAAATTTGCTGGATGTATTTGGTTTGGTTTTATAATGGTCAAACCGGTCAAAGTAGACTTTCCTTTTAACTAGTCTTGTCCCGAATGATGAATCTATTTTTTTTTTAAAAAAACATTTGACTTTCCAATCGTACGGATGTCAAGATATAACGATTATAGTGATGTGGTAAATTTTCAAAAAATTTGCTAGATGTATTTGGTTTGGTTTTATAACGGTCAAACCGGTCAAATTAGACTTTCCTTTTAACTAGTCTTTTCCCAAATGATGAATCTATTTTTTAAAAAAAAATTATTTCGACGTTCCAATCATACGGATGTCAAGATATAACGATTTTACTGAAGTGGTAAATTTTCAAAAAATTCGCTAGATGTATTTGGTTTGGTTTTATAACGGTCAAACCGGTCAAAATAGACTTTCCTTTTAACTAGTATTGTCCCGAATAATGAATCTATTTTTTTAAAAAAAATATCGACGTTTCAATCGTACGGATGTCAAGATACGACGATTTTAGTGAAGTGGTAAATTTTCAAAAAATTTGCTAGATGTATTTGGTTCGGTTTTATAACGGTCAAATCGGTCAGAGTACACTTTCCTTTTAACTAGTCTTGTCCCGAATGATAAATCTATTTTTTTTAAAAAAAAATTCGACGTTCCAAGCGTACGGATGTCAAGATATAACGATTTTAGTGAAGTGGTAAATTTTCAAAAAATTTGCTAGATGTATTTGGTTTGGTTTTATAGCGGTCAAACTGGTCAAAGTAGACTTTCCTTTTAACTTGTCTTGTCTTGAATGACGAAACTATTTTTTTTAATTTTTTTTTCGACGTTCTTTTTAACTAGTTTTGTAACGATAATTATTTTTTGTTATTATAGATCATATTTTTTGAAATTAAAATTTTAGTTAACAAATTAAGTTTATCACAATTTAAAACAAACAAGTCAATTTTTAAAATTTTATAATTTAAAGTTGAAAATTAAAATTACACTTTTCACAACATAATAATAGTAATAATTATTATCTATAGCACACAGCCTTGACCTTGAGTTATTCCCGAGGTTAAAATTTTGGAGGGATATTTCCCCCCTTAACGAAATAATTCAGACACAAACAAACATTATTCCTCCAAAAACACTCCCCTTTCTCCAAAACCACTCTCTCAGACCCGACTACTCTCTCTCGACAAACCTCTCTTTGAATTCGCTCAATCTCTCTCCACAAATTCCATTTATAATCTCTACACCTCCAATGGTAATTGAATACACATTTCTCTTTTTCGATTAATTGGTACTTTCACTTATTTTAGTTTTCTTTTGAAATTGCAGGTAATTAGGGTTTTTATTTTGGGGTGTAACTAGCGCTTCAACTTTGGGGCTATTATTCTGGAGTTTTATTTAAGTAATCTCAAACTAATTTTGGTTTACATTAGAGTTTTGTTTTGTTTTTGATTTGGATGTTTGTGTGCAGACGTACGTGTTTTTGATTTGAAGCATGAGATTTTCTTGTTTGCTAATAAGAAAGAGACTTCTCCTCTTATGGTTGTTGATTTTGGCCTCTGTCTTTTTTAAGCCTGGTATGCTTTTTACAATTTGTTTGTATGGATATGGCGTTGGATCTTGATTTTCTATTTTATTAAGATCTTCTTCTTGCTCTGTTTTCTTTAATGTTGTATTTGACATAGTTTTTTCGGGGAGCACTTGGTGTTTGAACAATGACCTTGTCACGGGGGAGGACATGTGCATTATATTATCAGTAATAGACCAAGCTGATGATATTGGACTAAAGTAATCACCAGTCAGTTAAAATAATCACTCTAGTTTTGGTTGAAAAAGTCCAACACCCTCAGAAGTATTTTTGTAGTTCATTCTTCACGCATTCCTGTATGTGGTAAATGAAGAATGTCTATTTATAGAGTGTAAACTAACTAACAAATATATCTTGTAGGCAGCACTGTATGGTTTGATGCATGGTATATTGTAACATCCCCCCTCAAGTTGAAGGTGGGAATACAATGGAAACCTTCAACTTGAAGCTTAAAAACGTTCAGTATAGGACAGCAACTTTCAGGACTTTAGTAACTCAGCATGAAGACAAGATTTGTAGTTAGGTAACAGCTAGGTAGCAACAAACTTGGAGCTTGGAGACAGAATGAAAGCAGAACAACAAAGCTTGGCAGCAATCCATGTTAATTCACAAGGTAGCAGCTGGTGTTTCTTTTGGTTTTGGAGGCAAGCTTGTCGCTTTTAATTCTACAGATTCTGGGTCTTCAGAGGTGTTCTTGCATAAGCTAGCCACTGAAAACAACTTGGTGGGTAGCTCTTCTGAATTCACAAGGTAGCAGTAGAGACATGTAGGCAAACACAAAAAAACTTGCAAGGAGCAACAATATTAGGCAAAGCTATTATCAAGATTACAACTTGAATGACAACAGCAATGTACTTGTAGGCAGGAGCTTCCAAAGCTCATATCAGAGTAAATATCAACATCCACAAATCAAACAAACAAATAGCACACTAGAGATCACACCAGTAGCTTGGCATTATCAAGGCAAAGTATAGATGAATTGCCAAAGAAAAATCTCCTTGACATTTGACCGCTGTAACAAACAGCACTTGTAAATTTGTGGTAGAGGTAACATGTGGACAAACCACAATAAATGATGAACCAAGACTGGTATAACAAGTGAAGCAGCCAGAGATCACACTGGAAGCATCAGATTAACAGTTCAGCTGTAACACGAGAAGCAATCTGAAGCTTCAAGGCAGCTAGAACACAGATATCAATGGTTATGATGTACCACCCCAGCTATTTACTTGCCAACAGCTATAGACTTGCCGAAATCCAGCTATCTACTTGCCGATAATAGCTATAAACTTGCCGTAAGTGGACACAAATGTAACAAAACTGAAACTCAGTATGTCGAGCACATCACAGGGTAATTTTTTCTTCAATTTTCTGGATAGCAATGGTAGATAAGATGACTTCCATTTACTGGAAAATCAACACAGTATATGTGATTCTTATGATCACATCATGTGCAGGTAGTAATTTCTTGACAATGAGCAAATGCAACCACTTATTGAGTTAACAATTGAACATCAGTAGACGCTATATGCACTGAAAGTGCAGAGTACATTGTGTAACAACCATGATAGTTGACAGGCTGGCCATCTCTAACTGATTTGGTTAGAGATAGAGATACAGACATTTATGTGTATAGGCAAGAACAACAACAACACAAAACAAGAAGAGACAACAAATCACTCTCGAGAGAGATCACAAAGTACTCGAGAGATTACAGAAAACACTAAACGATAGAGATTACTGATCAAGAGAGTTTGGTAAATCGATGAGAAGAGATATCAGCAGAAGTAATTGTATAACCAGAGAAAATTGAGAGATAACGAACACATCACAGATACAGTTCGTTGAGGAATTTAATCAAACAGATAGGGTATGATATAGAATTAAAGTACAGATTATGCAAAATTGACACAAATTTGAGTGCGACAAATCGTCGAACACTTGATAGACAACAAACAAACAGATGATAAGAGCTCACAAAGATTTAATAGAGCAACAATCGAGATAGATCAAAGCTAGAAAACACAGGTCTGAAGATGACATAATAGAAACAGATCGATGAATTTTTTTATAAAATTGATGAACACAAACTCAATTCTAGATATAATCGATGCAAATAACAACGAATTCAACGAGTATAATAGATTTATTGTAGAGTTATGAACAAAAAATTGGCTTACGACCGAAGAGATGAAATTGAAGCTTTCGCACGAAGCTTTAATGGCGGAAATGATGAAGACAATGAACACGTTGTAGCAACGGAAGATAACAAATCGAGCTCACAGATCGAGGTGAGGCTCTGATACCATGTCACTTTTATTAAACCTCCATTAATGGAGTTGAACAAGCAAGATAGAAAGCAAAATAGAATTGTATATTTACAAATAAGAGTTTGTTACAGAGGAGGTGGAGAAACATAATAGACTACATTGTGTATCTACAAGAGTTACCAGATGATATTACTTAACCAGACTATTTATAGAGTGTAAACTAACTAACAAATATATCTTGTAGGCAGCACTGTATGGTTTGATGCATGGTATATTGTAATCACTTTTATTAATAGAGAGCAGGTATGTAAACTCCATTAATGGAGATAGCAGTTTAGTAGTTAAGAAATGTAGAAGATGAAGTATGTACAAACATATTGATATAACAGAAATGGTTACATTGTGAATAATAGTTGTTACAAACTAGAGTAGCAGTACATGACTTATATAGAGAGCTTAACTAACTAGAGCAGATGATGAATATGAGCTGGACATCTCTATGACAGCAAGGATACAGCAAGGCCTATGACAGCAAGGCTACAGCAAGGATACAGCAAGGCTAGATGGTTTAGTATGACATATTGTAACATCCCCCCTCAAGTTGAAGGTGGAAATGCAATGGAAGCCTTCAACTTGAAGCTTGAAGGTAGCATGAACTCTGGTAGATTTTTGGTAATAGACAGCAGCTCCCGGTAGCAACGATAGCAACGATAGCAACAAATGAGCAGATGGAATCCTGATGGAATGCTTAACAGTCCAGAGATCACATCATTTACTCCAGCAAGCAACAGCCCACATGGAAGCATGAAAGTGTAAGCAACAGGTAAGGTAAGCAACCATTTACTGGAAGCATCAGGTAAGGATAACTACTTGACAACACCAAATAGTTATCAACAAAACAGACTGGCAAATCCTGATGGACAGCAAACACATATTGATATTGCAACTATGAACACAATAGAGCAACAACACCAAGGTAGCAACTGGTAATATCTCAACATGAGCATCAAGTTAACCATTCAGCTGTAACACGAGAAGTAATCTGAATCTGAAGCTTCAAGGCAGCTAGAACAGAAGGTATCAATGATTATGGTGTACCACCCCAGCTATTTACTTGCCAACAACTATAGACTTGCCGAAATCCATCTATCTACTTGCCAATTATAGCTATAAACTTGCCGTAAGTGGACACAAAGATTGCAAACTGATACTCAGTATTTCGAGCACAGCAAGGGTAATTTTGCTTCCATTTTCTGGAAAGCAATGTGTAGATAAAATGATTTCCATTTACTGGAAAATCAACACATCATGTGTGATTCTTATGATCACATCATGTGCAGGTAGTAATTTCTGAATAATGAGTAACAAGTAAGCAGCAAGTAGCATCACTTGGTAGAAATAGGTAGGTGCCAAGATGGCAAAGTTTTATCAGGTTGTGTAGAAAACTAAACAACAGAATTGGTCACAACAGTAGTACGCTAATGTAGGCTTCCATTTACTGAAAGCAAGTAGCAACAATCTCAGCCTAGACGACAGGTAGCAGATAACATGGCTTCTTGACAGGAAGAAGTATGCTCAGTATAGAACAGCATCAAGAACTCATAAATGAGCAACCTTATCAGCAAAATCTTAATCAACAAAATTTGTAGTTGCTTGACATAGTCCAGCAGTATTAACAATGAGAGACCTCACATAATCTCAATCAATTACTTTAGAGAGATCAGCATCGGAGTAATTGTGGAAGATATTATCAATCAATTGATAAATCAGGATAGATCGAAGACACACGCTCAAGAATGAGCATAAAATTGCCATGATCGTACCAACACCAAAACAAGAATAGTGATAACAATTGATGAAGACGAATGACACAGTTTAGAGAATAGATTTAGAGATGACGAACACAAATCACGATGATCGAAAAACTAGACAAATTGATGAACAACAAACAGATATGATAGAAAATGAGTAAACTGAGTAAATTCAGTTAGGCAATTTATCAAACACAACACGTGTATAACAAGATTGTGAAGATCACAGAACAATAGAAGCAAAAATCAATTGATATGATGCAACTGTTAGAACAGAGAAGACAATTCTCAAGAATTATCAACAATTTCGTGATGAAACTTGACAAGTGTATAGGTAGAGGAATGATCAAACACAACATCACAGTATATGTTTATTAATCAGAGATAAAGAAAACTGAGCTTACGAAATCGAAGCTTTAATGGCAGAGTGAAGTAGTTACAACAATCGCAAGTTAACAAGACACAAACACGATGAACACGAAGCTTGAAACTCATCAACAATGGTGGAAGATAACAACCGTAAGCAGCGGCAACAGAAGGTAACAACCGTAAGCAGCGGAAAATGAAAACTATCATCGGAGATGACAACGGAGATGAAGATCGCGAGCACGAGGCTCTGATACCATGTCACTTTTATTAATAGAGAGCAGGTATGTAAACTCCATTAATGGAGATAGTAGTTTAGTAGTTAAGAAATGTAGAAGATGAAGTATGTACAAACATATTGATATAACAGAAATGGTTACATTGTGAATAATAGTTGTTACAAACTAGAGTAGCAGTACATGACTATTTATAGAGTGTAAACTAACTAACAAATATATCTTGTAGGCAGCACTGTATGGTTTGATGCATGGTATATTGTAACACATATAATCTTTTTTCACTATTATTTATAACTCGTTTATACAAAAGATATTATTCTCATGGCAAGTTATTTTTATGGCTTAATGACCTTTTAACCCTCAAAGTTTCCACGAAAATACCCATCAGCCCTCACTGTTTCAAAACGTTCCTTTTGACCCTCCAAGTATACATAAAGGTCCAATTAGCCCTTATACCGGTATAGGAAATGGTGAGTTTGGGTGATTTTTGGTTCGTTTTAATCGGTTTCTAGCCGGATTTTTGCTGTATTGTTGTTGTGTCGATTAAAACGAACCAAAAATCACCAAAACTCACCATTTCCTATACCGGTATAAGGGCTAATTGGACCTTTACGGATACTTGGAGGGTCAAAAGGAACGTTTTGAAACAATGAGGACTGATGGGTATTTTGGTGGAAACTTTGAGGGCTAAAAGGCCATTAAGCCTATTTTTATTCATAAAGGAATTTAGTTTAACACTTAACCTTTCTCAATTGATTTAGTGCGACATCAAACAACATTTTAGATAGGGCTATTGATTCTGAAGAGTCTCAGCACAAGGGCTTTCTCAGGCTGGTAATAAATCAGGGGCAACCTAATGATGTTATCTTCTTGTTATAATTTGAAACTGGTAACTTACTGAAGTTTGGTAAATCTTTCAACTTCCAGGAGCATGTTGAAGGATATTATGAATTATCTTCAAAAACAAAGTTATTTTTCTCCACTACTGCTGCAAAATGGGATGTTGACTTCTATGTCAAATTTGACGATGATGTTCATGTCAATCTGGGTACAACTACCGCTTTTTTGTTTTTAGTTTGTGTTTTAAAGTTGTTTATTGAATCTAGTAAATGTTTGATGATTTGGTCTATACTTGTTTATTTGACTGCTGATTTATTTTGTACAACTAATATATAATTAGTTAATTCAGTTGTTTGTACTGATCAGTTGACTGTGAAATCTTCAACTACAGGCTAGGAAGTTGTTAATTAGAGGAAATTCCCATCTTATTTATCATTGTTATGTCCTTCTATTTGCGAATAAAAAAGCATTTGTTTGAAGTGTATCCAAAATTCTGTTATAATAAGTTAAGCTGCATATTTAATTAGTAGACATAGCCAGGAAGCAATTATCAGACTTGTATCAAATCTATATATCTTCTGCTGCTTTGTTAATTGACATAAAGAGATGAAGCACATGACAAATATTTGTGGAAAATTACATTTGTGATCAGGAGAAGGCAGATAAATATTCTTCCAGAGAATGGTACGACGAGGATGATAGTCCTCCAAGAACACTGATAGCCTCTCCACATAATAGTTGTGTGTTATAATGCTATAAAAAAACAATACCTACTGTACCTAGTGTATACGTCTCGCGCATCAACAGAACTTGGGAAATTTCTGGTGTCACTTGCACTCTTATTTTGGATGTTATGTATATTTTTTTTTTTGATAAGCAAAGATTTTATTATAATAAGCCGTAAGGCCAGTCATGGTACAACCACTGATACAAATTTTCACTGAGTTACCACTGATACAATTCTCACTGAACATATAACTACTGAAATCCGGTCTTCAAAATAACTATCGCTGCACATACTTCCACTGAATTTGATCTTCAATTTTTTGTAATGCCAAACACCGAAAGAGCAATTTCAGGATCAAAGTTCAGAACCTGTGATTTAATTATAGTTGGTTTCTAGACCGCATCAATCACGATTTACGATCTAAAGACACTATAAGAAAATTATTCAGCCTTAGTTGTAATTATAGTTGGATTAAAGATCGTATCAATCACGATAAACGATCTAAAGACACTATAAAAAAAACTATAGAACCCGAGTTCAATATATAGTTGGTTTCTAGATCACATCAATCACGATTAATGATCTATAGACACTATATATTGATTTAGAACCCGATTTTTATTATAGGCGGTTTGTAGATCAAATAAGTCAAGAATGACAATCTAAAAACACTATAGAGAATTAGAACCAGGATTTTAATTATAGTTGGTTTTTAGGTCGCATACTACCACTGAAAATACCACTGAATGATATGAATCCCTAAAAGCGACCTAAAGACACTATAAAAATTTGATCCTGAATTCTATCTATAATTGGTTTTTAGATCGCATTAATCATTATTAGTGATCAATAAACACTATAAAGGCTTATAGTTGGTTTCTAAATCGCATTTGTCAAGAATGACGCTCTAAAGACACTATAGATTAAGAACCGGGGTTCTAATTATAGTTGGTTTTTAGAACACATCAATGAAGAATGACGATCTATAAACACTATAAAATTCTGAACCTGCAATCCCTTGTTGCTGCTTTTAGCATCTGCCAACAATCTCCCAATCCACCTCTGAAGCTTCTACAGAAACTGTCTGATCCTCAAATGACGAACCACTGATATTCCTAGCAAAAGGGCCTCGTTAAAAACCCCACAAGAGTAAAACCCAATGGGAAAAAAACTCAAGGGGGGGAAAAGAGTGCCCTCTCGCCGAAATACTGATGAACCCACTAAACAAATAAATATCCCTGATTGGTACCGAGCATAGCCCGCTAGACAAGAAGATGACTTTCTCGCATCTAGTTCAAAGACAATTATCAGTTAATGACTTGAGAATTTGCAGGTATGACAAAAAACGTTCCAAAGCATCAACAAATACATATCAAGTATCCAACCAAAGCACAGTGAGCTCAATTCTCAATAATTTCTCACAAGCAATAATAATTCAAGATATCACATAATTGTCAACCAATCCAACAGTGAACATTAAAATTAAATTGGGGACAGATGCCCGAACCCCTCACCTGAGCTGCGGCCTTGAAACCTCGCAGACTTACCTTTTGTAGACACAAACATTCGTATAAATTGAGAGAGAATTGAACTTTTATTTTTACCAGCTTCTGGACTTGATTGAATTTGCAGAACCTCCCAAGTTTATCCAAACTGAGTATTACCTTCACACATATTCCCAAGTTTATCCTGAAACTGCACAACCACCTGCGTAATATCCCCTTCCACAACCTCACAAACCACCTCCCTAGTATTCAAATTCCCGAAATTCACCACCTGAGCACACACATACCCATTATCATGATACCACCTCTGCACCTTATCCCGAATCTTCTGCAACAACCTTGCAGTCACCTGCCCTTCCACCGCCAACATATCCAAAATCTCCCTATGAGTCGAAGCAGGCAACATACAAGGCCTAGACCTTTCCATTCTCTTCTTATAATCCTTCTCTTGAACCCTCATAAACTCCATCCTCTCCTTCTCACTCATCTCCATCGGATCCTAGTATCGTGCCTCCCTGTCTAGATATCATTAAATACTAGCCTATAACTCGTGCGATGCACGGTTGCTTGTAAACTGTTTAATTATATTTTATTAAAATTTTAAGTTGTATATATGTTTTTATTATTAAAATATTTTTTGAATTTTATAAATTTCATGAAAATAAATGTTATTCTAATTACGTATTTTAGTTATTACTAAAAAAGAGTACCAAACCAAATATACCCTATTTCGCTTATAATAGTATAGTATAGATATATAAAAATATTATATAAAAGTAGTTTTTTTTAACATTTTAAATATTTTTATCTTAATATTTTTATTTGATTGTTTATAATTTTAATATTTGCTAATTAATTAGTAATAATATAAATTATAAAATATGATTATTGGTTTTTGATATAATTGATAGTCTTTTTTTTAATATAAAACAGACCATTATATCTTTCAAAACTCCAAAATTTCGAAACGATCTTTTCTAATAATTAATTATTTTTTATTTTTTTTTGTGACAAAATTAATTTTAATGCTGATTACAAAAATTGTGCACTGTAACAGACAAACTACTTGACGTCTTGATGACTTGTTTGCTGTAGAAAGGACTCTCGTGGGCTTTACCGTGTGCGTGTGTGTTTTTTTTTAAATTTTATTAATAATAGAGATTTAACCAAATCAAAAGAGTGACCAAAAAAGAGTACCAAAAAAGAGTGACCAAAAAAAGAGTACCAAACCAAATATACCCTATTTCGCTTTTAAATTTTATTAATAATAGAGATTTAACCAAATCAAAAGAGTGACCAAAAAAGAGTACCAAAAAAGAGTGACCAAAAAAAGAGTACCAAACCAAATATACCCTATTTCGCTTATAATAGTATAGTATAGATGATCAGTACATAAGTTTCAAACAACTAATTTATTAAGCCCCTAATAAAGTAGAGCTGGTAATATAATGTATCTTTATACTCGTCAAAAGTCAGAACAAGAAGCATCAAATGGTCCAACCGTTCAAGTAGCTAGCATTATGATTAGTTGTTTTAAGGGATGCTGGTTGTCATATAGGTATTACAAGTGGATTTTAGAACGCAATTTCCAGGACTTGAACAAAGGTGTTCGTGGGAATCAGGTGGATTATTATTATTTTACATTTTGAATATAATTTATTTTTTTCTTCAGCACTTGTATCGAAATGACTATATACATTGTTGTCATATTCTTCTCATTGTTCTAGATTTCTAGTAATCAAATACTGTTAATTTGAATTGAGTATCCATTTTTTCCTTGTTCTAGTGTTAAAAACATTTATTATTTTTAGTACCCGCTATGTGCTTTCGCCTTTTGGGTGGTTATTGTGTTTTGAAAGAACCATCAAGGAATTTGTAGCTTTTAAAGAGACAAGAGTCTGCCCAAAGTCTATTGAGATGAATGAAGATTGTTTGTTAGTTCCATTACCTAAATAATTTGTTGCAGTTTGTGTATTAAATCTAGGTATCTGTATAGAGTTTGAGTTTTAGGATATAGGATTTGTAACACCCCCAGATCCAGATCAGGGATCTGGTCATTACGGTCTCAATCTCCATCCACAAAACCAGCATAAAAATCAAATTACAACCTTGTGACCCAAAACAACAACATACAACACACCTGTTATAGTCCCAAAGATGAAATCAGGGTAACTACCAAATTTTATTAATCACAAGATTGAGTTCTTACAACCCAAAAGATTTACAATTTAACTATTACATACTCTTTGCCATCCATTTGTATATGTCATATAATAAATACATTTATTACTCAAATGCTAACATCTAGCATACCAATGGCTGCCTCTTCAACAATGGTAGCTATGATCTTAACTGCTATTCCTCTGACGGCTGTCACCTGCTTGTGCTGAATGCGCCTTGCGCGGGCCATCTGATCTAGCTGTTGTTGTGATATAAATAAATAAAGCAAGGGTGAGCAATAGCCCACCAACAATAATATAATTGCATAGTGATATATATGACATTTCAAAAGTATATTTTGAAACCATATGCCATGCATTAACGAAAAGAGTGCCAGATCAATATAAAGGATGAAGTTACAAGGTAACTCAAAACATATATATTCCGTGGAAATATCTGCTATGTCAAGATAAGCAAGATAGCATCATTTTCATAAAAGAGGAACTTGCAAGAAAGATATTGCAATTCCAGTTTCAAATACTTTTCAACCCTGCCAACAATGATAATGTTGCAGAAGATTCCAATCTTGGATGATGAACTAATACTGGAGTTTTGACGCGCCAGGAGACATAACATTTACACGATGATCAGTCGCATGTTATGCTCCCCACCTCTTGTTCTCTACATGTAGAAGGAAGCACCGACAGATTTACTTGTCTACCGCCCTCTGGAACCCCCTCGGCCAATGGTTGGGCCATTTGCTGGACCGGCGCCACTGGGTCACTTACGCATCTCCTAGTTCATTTAACATCCATAACTTTGAAACGTAAAGATCGTCCCCCTTTCCCCAAGTATAATACTTGTTGATAAGACTCCACAAAGTAGTCGTATCTAGTTGGAAAGGAAAATTCACCAATATTTTCCAAGCTGTTGCTTGTTAATGGATACCAACTTGTTCCAACATTCTTACCCCTCGAATAATGAGTGGGTACACAGGATTCAATGAATAATAGCAACCAAGTCGCAAGTGAAAAGAATAGTTTCAAAAATTTATGACCGGGTAGTCACAAGGTAAATAACATTTCTCAAGTAAGGTTCCCTTATAATAGATCGAAGGAAGAATGGAGTTACTGAGAACCTTCCTTGATAATATAATAATAATAATAATTAATACCTTATATATAATAAGCATAAGGGAGATCTTATCCAAATTTTTTGTCGTCGTCATTGTACTACCAAAAACATATGATCCGTTGGATTAAAAGTCATCCGTTGGATTATAAATTATATCCTTATATATTTATTTATAATTTTCACTTTGTTAATTTACTATAATACCCTTTCTTCATCGATTTGTTTTTTTCTTCATCATTAGAATTAAATTTAATTTAAAAATATCTTTATAAGAGGGATCTTATCCAAATTTTTGGTCTGGTCGCTGTACTACCAAAATTATATGATCCGTTGGATTGAAACTAGACGATCAAGATTAGATCACATAAAAAAAATTATAATCTAAAAAGGATATAATTAGAAAAGGTTGTATTAGAAATGAATTTTAAAAGAAAATTATAATCTAAAAAGGATATAATTAAAAATAGTTGTATTCGAATTGAATTTTATTTTTTATTTATTAGTATTAAAAAATTTCATATTTACTATTTGGCCTCTATCTTGAGATCTAGAAATCAGATTTGAATGATTTTACAATCCATGCGAACCTCATAAAATTATCTTTAATTTATTGATGCTTTAATAATTATTATTCAAATAGAAACACTCAGAATATCAAGAGAAAATATAATTACGAATTTTTACATTAATCCTAATCTATGTAGAAGTTCTACATTGATAATGCTATCAATTGTAGAAAACCTAATTGTATATGATTTAAATCATTGACATATACATTTTCGTATTTCAATATAAATATACTTTTTATTTTATAACATATTAAAATATAAAACATTTTTATGCTAAATCCAACAATTTTCATCTATTTATTTTAAGATCTTTGTCGTCTAGAGGAATAGACGATTATCAAAATTTTGGACAAAATCTATCTTATATAAATATATATACAGAGTACTTTTTAGTTTATAACATATTAAAATATAAAACATTTTTTATTCTAGATCCAACGGTTTTCATCTATTTATTTTAAGATCTTTGTCATACGGAGGAATAGACTACCGATTATCAAAATTTCGGACAAAATCTCTCTTACACCTATTATTAAAATTGTATTTGATTGTGAGTAGAACTATCTTTTAATAATTATAAGAATATTTTGATAATCAAAACGAATTATAAGTAAAATTCATAAATCAAATAAAATTTTCAACTTAAAAAATCGTCAATTTCTTCTCTTTTTTGTTTCTGTGTAGATTTAATTATAATAAACCATCATTAATTTAAAGATTATTTTGTTAATTTCATGTGGGCTGTAAATATCCAAATCAAATTTTAAAATTTAAGATAGAGTACAAATATTAAATCGAATATGTAAAATCTTATATATATCAATTTTTAAACACCAATTTGATATGTAAATTAATTATAAAATTTCATAAAAGTAATATATTTGTAGATATTAAAAAGGAGCCGTGCGTTGCACGGGTTATAATCTAGTAATAATAATAATAATAAGGCTCTGAAATAATCTACATAATATTTGAAGGTCGAAGATGATATTTGGATGAAGTAAATCATTTCGAAAGGAGTTATAAGATTTAAATAAATATTCCAAGGAATATTTCCTCAGTTATAAGAATTAAAAGAATATTACCGGAAATAATCATCGAATAATGGTCCATAATAATATTCATTGAACGAGTAATGAATATTCAAGTTAATAATAATACTTATTTGAAGAAATAATCAGCCAATGGATATTCGAGATAATATTCATTGAAAAAATAACGAATATTCAACTTAATAATATTTATTGAAGAAATGATTATCGAATGAATATTTGAAATAATATTCAATAATTGAATCGACTTTAAATGAATGTTGAAGATAATATTCATTGTCTCAAGGGAATATTTAAAATAATATTTATCGAATAACTTGAGTTCGAATCAATGTTCAAATAAATATTTATAAAATAAATAGAGTTTGAATGAATATTCGAAATAATATTCATTTAAATAAATAAGGCTCGAATGAATATTAAAAATAATATTCATTAAATAAATAAACTCGAATGAATATTAAAAATAATATCTATTGAGTAAATAAGCTTGAATGAATATTCTTTAAGTAAATAACTTAAATGAGGGTTCGAAATAATATTCGAATATTAAATCAACCTTAGATGAATATTAAAGATAATATTCATCGAATAAATAAATATCGGATGAATATTCCAAATAATATTTGTCAAATAATCTCCAAGGAATATTCCAATAATATTCGCCAGATAATAAATGGAAAATATTTACTTAATTATTTTCCTCTAAAAATAATATCAATATATCAAGGAAAAACGACTCCCGGACTATAATCAAATGATGAGATTCAACTGCCCTTCGCTAAGGGTCTTAGTAATATCCGGCTTATAACTGATATATTAACTATCTAGCTTATAAGCCAACAATAATTCAGGGAACAAGTATATCAATATGACTTTGAAAGTAGGCATGCATGCTATGACATATGTAAACATAATTATATATATATATATATTATCACAACAACAGCTTCAAAGGTTTGAAGACTTGCCTGGCAATCCTATAGGGATAGTGTGCCTCGTGTCAATCCGGTAATCTATAAATAGTCACAATAACCAAGGTCAATCACTTAACACTTTTTAAAAAAAGGCTAAGTATAACTTAACTTAAGTCGAAACACGTTTTCGAGTTATCTCGTTAAACACCCTTTAGTGCAACTCTCTTTATTGTCGCTATGACCCGTCATTCGTTCGCTACTAAAACACGTCGTCATACTTACACTTGGTATATAATTAAGTCTTATAAATTCTAAGGTCGGTCGTTTACAAATCAAGATTATACCTCGAGTTTTATCGCCCGTTTTCTAAGTTGTAACCAAAGTCATACTTTTAAGGGGTTCGTTTGCTTTTAACCTCGATTCAAACATTTTTATAAAATCGGAAAACGATCCGTTTGACATGAGGTTTTCTCCTACACCTTCCTTTTTGTCTCTAATATTTAATTATCAAAATTTTCCACTCATTTCGTAATATTAAAGGGGTCCAATTTCAGTTACGAACTTTCGTTTACGGTTTCGAACCACTTTTACAAATTTAATCATAACTCCTAAACCGTAAGTCCATTTCATACGATCTTTATATCAAAACGAAGCTTATAACATAATCTAGCTTGTCATGGCAGAATACAAAGCTAAACAGTGAGTTAAAACTACTGTTATGGACGGTTTCTTAAGGGTTATCGAAATTTCGACATTACGACGGCTATAAATCGAACGTTTCTAAATTGTTTTCAACACAACCAAGCCACACCGGGCATCCATACATCTTATACACATGTTATACATCTCAACAAGTCCATGAATATTACTCTTCACCATCATAATCATCATATGGTTAAACCAACTACAAGATCATGCTCATGATAACACTAATATCATAACTATGCTAAAATCCACCAAAAACATACATAATATTAAAATAAGATCTAGGGTTCTTAAGGATTATACCTTCCTTGGAGAGTGTTCTAGCCTTAATAATAATCTTGATCTAGTCCTTGTATAGCTTTAAGATAACTTGGATCATCCAAATCAAGCAAGAAAACAAAGTTAGTTTTTAAGGGTTACATCATCACTTTTGTAAAAATCATAACAAATCGAAAAATAAGAGTTTGGATCTCAAATTTTTACCACATCTTGGCCTCTGCATAAGCTTTGATTAGAGCTATAGATCACCAAAAACAAAGATTCCTAGATATTGTTTTGAGCCCTCTTTTCCCGCTGGACAGAAACTGCCAAGAACAGGCAGGTTGGTTTCTTCAACTTGGGGAGGCAATTTGACTAGGCTATGCTCATTAGATTGCCATGAAATTTGAAACGAATCTTGCCCATGGAGTGGAGAAGCTATGATTAAAATTAGGTGATTTATCATGGATAGAAATGGAGATATGAATTTTTCTTCCCTTGTTGTTCCTGCTGGGCAGTTTAGAGAAAAGAGAGAGATGGTGATGTTTTGCTTGGCTTGCTCTTGTTCTCTTCATCTAATCTTGAATTATTGATGTGTCTTAGATAATATCTTGGCATAAAGTCACTTTAATAAAGTGCTAGGTCATGGATGATGTAGTTTAAATGGGCAAGTGTTGTGATCTTATGGTGAGATGAGCTAAGTACTTGGTTTGTTTGCTAAGTGTGCTAGTTACTCTTGTAACTACTTAGTTACTTGCTCTTATCCACTAGCACATGCATGTATCTAGCTTCTCTGCTTGCTCTTCTGTCCGGCTATTGCTCAATTTGATTGATCGTTCGTAGGAATATCTCAAGGATTTCTAGTTAGGGTTTTACCGGAAATCTTCTTAATATTAATATTCCCATTCTTATTCCTCCTTTATAATTCTTGCACTTAAATTCATTAAATCCTCTTAATAAATCCTTAAATCTTTCAGTGTCCAGGGAAATCTCGGAGAAAATATAAGTGCTAATTTTTTGAATCTGATATCGTTTACATACACTTATCTCGCCCCTGGATCATGAATACGAACTCAGAAATCCGTTCTGAATACTTCTATATAGCATCGTCTAACACCTATTCTCATTTCCCACCAAAAACACTATTCACACTTTATTCTCATTTTATTTCTTATATCCATAAAAATGTCCTTGTTCTCTTTCGGGCGTTCCTTCACCCTTTCACGGAACCACTGGACTAATAACAGATATCGATTTGGATGACACAAGAATATCTCCTTCCTCTTTGGAATGCCATACCTTATATCTTAGGAGATAGATAATTCTAATCTAGGTTGTCAACCCATTGCATTCTTCATGACATATAATCATTGGAATCTTTACCCAGTCACATTCATTCATTAGAACTACTAATACCTTGTAGTCAGAATCACTGTTCATTCTTTCATCAATATATAAAAAAAAATAATTCTACCGAAAATTAGGGTTCTTACAGGATTTACTCGACAACTTGTAGAATTCATCCTACATTCGCAGCTATGTTCTTGTGTTCGTAGTAGTTTGGTTTAAAGCTAGTAATCTCCTGCACAACAGGGATGTCAGACAAGATATAAAGTTTTAGGATATACTGAATCTTTGTTTCCTTATATTAACAAGTGTTGGTTGTATGAACTTCTCTAACCATTTGAGCTTTGACAATTTTCCTGCAAAAGTTCACATATTTTAAAATCACAACTCTCTTAAATTTACAGATTTCTCTTCTAAATATAGTGGTTGAGTTGAAGAATTGTTGCAACCATCCATTCCTATTTGAAAGTGCAGATCATGGTTATGGAGGGGACAAAAACATTACTAGAAGCAATAAAGCTGTGGGATTTGGAACAAGCAAAAAGTAAGTTTTTTTACATCTGATTAATTATGAAAACATTATATTTCCTTGGTTAAGAAACTTGGGTAAAATCTGCTTGATCACTTTATGGGAAAACACTATTATAAAATTGTAATCAAGTCCCAACCAATCGTCTATATTCTTTTTGCAGGATTATGAATTGTAAACACCGAGCTAGAATGTCAATTTACTATGTTTTTGTTGACTAGTTGCAGCGGCTTATAGTTTATTTCTAGGAAAGAACCGTATGATAGTTTGGTTTTAATCTAGATACTGTTCTTAAAATGCAGTGGTTCGCAATTTTGATGGCCACAGATCCTATTGCACCGCTGTTGAGTTTCATCAATCTGGTGAGTTTTTTGCATCTGGTTAAAAGGACACTAATTTAAAGATCTGGGATATAAGAAAGAAAGAACGCATTCACAAGTATAAGGGTCACGTAAGAGGAATCAGTGACGGTGTGTCTATGTCCCTAATTTTCCTTACTATAATATTTTCTCTTTTATCCATTCATTAAAAGTTGTCTTTTGTTTCTTTTCATTCATTAAAAGTGATGGGCTTTTTATTCTTTTGTTTATGCCCATTGTCCTTCTCATTCTTAAGTGTTCATCAAGCTGAGCTAGTTGCGGAAGTGACTAACTACATATTTATGAACTTTTCAACCATTGAAATATCATGTCTTTTCCAATCAAGCTTGCAAGCTTCGTGAATATCCTAATGTGAAGCTGCTTAAAATTGTAAATGTGCACTACTCCACGAAATAGGACTGCAACATGCATGTTCAAATCTCTAGCTTGGTCTTTCTAAGTTTTTTAATTTATTCTGCATTTGTGTTCCAGCCAGATCATGTTAGGTCGAATACACAATATATATAATCAAGTACTGTATGAGTAAATAACAAGAACACACGTTTTAGTACTTAAAACTGTTTGGAATTAATAATTCCTCTCTCAGTGATGTAAAATATCACAGAGAGCTGCTTAGGTTACAAAAATGATATTCGTTCACGATAGATACCCTTCTAGGGTTAACCTAACTATATTTATAAGATATACAGCTACGTACAATCGTTAATTGATTCTCCTAAAATTAAGCTATACAATTGATATCAATTACGATTGCTACACGTCTCCTAAGTCAACTCAATCTCTTTGACAGCTATCCAATCTTCAAAGATATTGCTTCCGTATTAATCTTAAATTAATCTTCAAACTCTGTTGACTTGTAGACGCTTCTAGTAGACAGACTTTAGCAAACTCTGTTGCTCTCCTAGCCAGCAGTGTTTGCGCTTCCTTGTGTTCAGCTAGCAGTGTTTACACTTCCTTTTGTCAGCGTTTGCGCTTCCAGCTGTCAGTGTATACTCAAACTCTGCTACAACTGCTTTCATTAACAAGTTAAACTCTTTTTACCTGTAACACTTAAACACTGACATTAAATCACATCAATTATATCTAACAATCTCCCCCAACTTGTTCATTAGAAAAATGTACAAGTTCACATTAATTGATGATGTCAAAACAATCAAATAAAAACACAGTGTTTAACATATAACCAGAGTTTAATCTTGACTTAACAAAATCTACAGAAAATTCAAATTACTTACAAATTCTGTCTACATAACCTCCTCAAGATCTGGAGTTGTTCTGAGATAATCTATCAACAGTCTTCTCTCAGCATTTTCAAGTTCTCTCTGCATAACTTCCTTGATCTCTTTTAACTCTGGATCATTCTCATCAGTTTGATAGATAGTAGCTCTTAGATCGTAGATTTTATTTCTTCTCATCTCATTACCCAATCTAATGAACTTGACTTCCTCTGATTGAGAATTAAAATCAAGAACTGTAATCCCAAGATCAGTCTTTAATTTAGCAGTTCCCTTCTTCATTTCAACAAGATTTCCATTCCAATATCTGTATTTAGGAACATACTCTTCAGTAGTTTTCGATCCTGTAAAGACTTTGGCTCTCAACATATATTCCCTTATAGAATTAGCAATAAGCTCTGTTCGTCGATTTCTGACTCTGAATATATGCAGAACATACTGAAGTTCTTCAAACAACTTTAGCTTGATTGCTTCTTCATTCACTCTATATACTGTTCCATCTGTCATGAAGTATAACAGAAAGTGAATATCTAAGCTCCTTTGGTGAACTAGTTGAACTGATTCCAACTTGTCCAGATTTTCTTGAGTAATACCAGAACCAAGAGAAACAAGTGCAGAGGGATCTCTTGGACTGTTGATTTGGATGAAGCTCTTCACTTTAGTTCTATAATGCTCAGCAAGCAATCCTGCACAATATCTCAATTTTGCAAGCATATATACAATGTAACAATATATATTCATGACATTATTAATGCACAACAATGAATATAATAGTTAGGACGCATAATATGCTCATGCATTCTATTATGTATACAAATATTTGATTTAGGTCATATATGTAGAATATTAAACCTAATTTCTTTCTAATGAATTTCTTATATTTTTTTATGTTGGCAAGCTAGTCAAATAAATTATTTTACTGTGCTGCTTCGGGGATCTACTGCTAGACTTATTTCATCACTTTTATCTCTCATTTATATCTCTCTTAGTAGCTCTTCTGTGACTCGGTCTAGCTAAGTCTATCTTTCACAATTTTCTTTTCAACTTCTAGGAGAGCCTCATGAATGCTGATTATTTTTAATCTACAAAATGTGTGTTGCATGGATTTCTAGCATGAATTCTATATTCAATTAAATACTTTAATGCATGCATCGCATAATATGTATATTTTAAAAACTAAAGACTAAGATCAGAAGCTTATCTGTGCGTTTATGCTCTACCACTTGAATGTGAGTATCCAACGTTAATTGTCATCACACCTCCTGCTCGAGCTTTGACATTGTCCAATGCATTCATTCTCTTGCCTCTATTCCGTGTACTTTGCTCAGCTGCTTTCCAAGTGCTACGTCCAATCCTCGATTACAAGTCACTTGCATCTTTCTCTTGCTGCCAGCTCTTTTTATTTAACACCCTGTGTGCTTACGTTCTTATTGCTTTCTCCAAATAACCTCGAGAGCTCACATGTATCATACTTCATATCCATTCTTTTTCCCGGAATAAAACAAGCAAGCTGCTATCACACTTCATCCTTGGTTTTACTTATCAATGCTTTATCATTATGCAGAATTTTTACTCCGAATCGTCCATTCTGAACAGCTTGACCAACGCTCACGAAAAATGGGATAACTTTCTGTAGAAAATGAATTTTTACGAACCGTAAATTTTGCTAAAAACTAGACTCCGATACCTTTCCAACGGTATATGACACTGCATCTACAACCTTCCAGATTAAAGCAGTTTATTCTGCGAATTTAGCTTTCCAACGGTATATCATACTGCATCTACAACCTTCTATATCAGAACAGTTTATTCCGCAAAGTTAGCTCAAAATCTGCAGCCACGGAATTCTGGTTTTCTGCATTTGCTCCTTGTGCATGACTATCATCACAGCCTGTAGTACTACTTTTTTTTATCTTGTGACGTTTTTAATGCTCCATCACAGCCTGCACACCTTTAGATATACATGGTAGCGTGCACGGTATTGTTGAAAACCCAGCAGAACCTTCACTATTTGTGCATACAAAGCTCCAGATTTTCTGCTTGCCACTTTCTTCTTTGGTTTTTCTTTTTACCAGGTCATGTCTTTTCCTGCATGGTCCATACTTCTTCGAAGCATCACGCTATTATCAAATGGACTTCATCACGGCTATTTACGTCTCCATCTCTTTCTTTACCAGCAAACAAAATCAATGCTTTACACTAACGAAAGCTAACTCCATCAGTTCAAGAATCTTCTTGAATACTGGTCGTCGCCTATTGTTTGTCGCTTGCACTATCCTAGTTCTGTTGTAATGGTTATCCAGGTTTTAGAGCTAGTATTTTGTATGCTTGAACAACAAGAACAACACAATTCTCCTGGGATATACATCTATCACTGGTGCCTCTTGTTTTAATTACAGTCTGTAGTATCTGCTGCAGTACTTGTCTTTAATCTTGGGAACATATTCTTACTGCCTTCATCACTTCAATCTGCACATAGATGGGATATACGTACATACATATCACTTGTTTCCTATAATAATATCGGACCGCATCATAAAGCTTCATCGTTCTCATGTCTTTGACGATTTTTTTAACACCATATGATCAACAAAATAGCATCTGCACTTTATCTTTGGAATGTGATCGTAACGACTTCACCACTATACACTATATGTACTCACATACCACCACGTCGTGCAAATCTTGGCCTTTTTACTAATCCAAGCTGCACATCGTTCTTGTTCCAGGTTCACTACCACGCATATCTCTTAACATATAGCTCATGTCCCTGAACATAACCTTTACATGTACATTATTTTTGTCGCAGCCCGTACTCCTCTGTACATGTGTATATGACCTCGTAGGACAGGCCAACGTTAACATCCACCATTACTGTACTACTATTATACATCATAGAGTTTTTAATGGTGCATCTGGTGAACTAAGCCTTCACCCAGAAAAACTCCCCAAAAATATCTCACTTATCACTAGCACAACACTGTTGTAGTTGTATTGCTGCCACTGTCAAGCTCCACAACATTGGTTGGACTTCGTCTTGACACCAGTATCTTCTCTTTATTTTATCACAGCCTGGTAATACCAAATACCTCCTATTCTGACTTCCGTATTCCACCATTAGCATCATCATGGATGTAACTACCATCACTGTCCGGGAAATCGTAAGGAACAACCTGTTTCTTATTCAACCACGACTGGCATTCTGTCGTCGCACCTCCTTTCACATCTCACTGTATCTCGTTCGCCATAGGTTGAGACCCAGATGTTTTCGTGCACTCCACTGTTATCACCGCACGTGAATAATTATAAGAGTTTTCTTGGTTAGTTGTAGCCGAAACTAGGCGTCTATACTGGTCATACCCTGCAACACTCATCTTCTTCCTTGAACATCTTCGAACCAATACTCAACCTATGTTTTGAAGTTGTCTTCTCTACTGTACCATCGTCCTTTGTTCAAGGCCTGACACGGTTGTTGTTTTATGTGTCTGAATTACCACCAAACCTGATTACGTGCATACCCTGTATGTAGTAAAATTATCCATATATCCTGGTTTACTATGCAACAGGTGTAGCATCATATTTGCTCTCCCGTTACGAGAGTCCAATGTTACTCTGAATTATTGAACCAGCCATGGCCATGTCCCCACATCCAGCACTAATAATTTTATTTTTGTTTGACACCTGATATGACTGTCGATTAAAGAATTCTTCCGTTGAGACACCGCTGCTATCATCTATATTATCTCCCCTGGTACATGATTAATAAAATCATCTGCCCTAGTTTGATATGGTAATAGTGACAGGTACTGCCATATCCATATATGTCCATGTCGTCTTGTTTTGATGTCAACAACAGCCTTCATGAATGTTCATATCAAAGAGCCTGTCAAAAGAATTAATACACACCCATCGTTGTTATGATGTCTCGTTTGTCCTCCCCAAACGAGCAAGGAAGGCCCCTCCTTCTAGCGCCAATGTTGATGGAGGATTTTCGTAATCAACGTGATTTTTGGAGGCCCGCTGGAATTTACAAGTGTAACACATGTAATTGGCTGTTTTTAGTGATTTGGGTGTGATGATGGTGGGGGTGAGCTGAGCTTGAGAGGTTACGAGAATCATCGCAGGTTCCATTAGCGAGATCTGTGTCCGTTCTCTCAAGGTGCCTACGTACCCTTGTTTATATAGGGATCAAGCTCACGTAGTTCTAATGCGAAGCTGATTCTGCTTGACCAGCTGTATTCGGTTGTCTAATTCGTGTAGGACTCAGGTTCCTTTAGAGCCTTTCACGAACTAGTTGGCTAAGTAGAGTAGAACTCGAGTTCGCACTCTACTATAATTCTCATGTCTATTAGAGGCATTCTAGGATCAACTGCGCCCTAGAATTACACTCCAATAATAATTCGGTCTCTTTCTGATTGGCTACGCTCAGGAACCTGGTGCTCAGGAACCTATGTCTCAGGAACCTGGTGCTCAGGAACCTGTATTTCGGAACCTGGTTCTCAGGAACCTCTGTCTAGGAACCTGTTTCTCAGGAACCTCCTTATTTCGGGACATATTGCTTAGGGACTTCATTATAGGTACTTGTACCTGCACAAATAACAAATATATTAGTTTGGGGAGCCTCTTTGTGGTTCCCATATGCTCTTGCTGTCTTCACTACTGCTGCTAGGCTGTCTTGAACTCTTCTGCAGGGAGGAACCTGGTCCATTCGTAATCTACTCAGCTTCCGGTTCATCAGGAACCTCATAATACTTGTAGCTTCTTGACTGTCTACTCAGCGAGTGCTCATTTCTTCATGTCTAGTCTTCATATCTTGTAATGGATCTATTTTCTGGCTCGTATGGATTGGACCCTATAGCTTATTGGGCCCAAATCTAGCCCATGGAGATTTTGGGCACAACAGTTACTAACTCTCAAATCTCTTCTTGAACCTAAGCCAGAAGTATTCCTGCCTGGTGGCTTTCCTGAACAAGCAACATTATGTTGATAATCACCAATTTCTTCTATCTGTGCTTGAACTGGAATACTTGGTCTTGAAAATCCAGGTAAAGGTTTGCTTTGAATCTGTACAACTTGTGTGGCAACAGAGGTTGTAACTGTCTTTTTACCTTTGCTTTCTTCACCCATCACCCCTTTTAGTTTTAACTTAGCATCAAGAGAAGACTTTCTTATCAACTTTCCTTCTTCTTCTTCTTCTTCTTCCTCTTCTTGAATACCAGCTAAATTCTCTTTAATTTCAATCCCTTTCTTTGCAGGCCTTGAAGCTTTGACAATCTTCTTTCCTTTCTTGGACTTCAATGCCTTTAAATGTTCTTTTTGCAACAGCTTTTCTTCAGCATGTATATCTTCAAGTGTAGCCTCATCATTTTCTTCACGAAAAATCTTAGCAGCTAACTCTTCATCTGTTTGTGGATTGTCAGTGAATGACAAATCCTTTTGCCTTGAAGTAGAAGTACTCTGAAGATTTGTATCTACCACCAAATTTGGCTTTGACCTTGTAGACCTTCCATGTCCATGTCTTGGATTTGCACTTCTTAACCCCTTATCAGCATTTGCACCTTCTTCATCCAGATGATCCTTCTTTGACAGAGTTTGAGTTTGCTTACACTTAGTTTTAGCAATTCTCTCCCCCTTTTTGACATCATCACCATCTGGAATCAGAATAGAGGTGATTAACTCAAGAGAGTTTGCAATAGAATCAACCTTCTCAGTCAGCAAAAGCGGATTCTGTTCAACTTTGCTCAATCTGTCATTGAGAGTCTCCTGAGCTTTAGAAAACTGTTGAAATAGCTTAGAATTAGCTCTTTGAGATTTCTCCTCATGAGTAGCAACCTCTGTTCGAAGATCAACAATTGCCTTCTGATTATCATCAAACCTGTGATTCAAAGACTTGATCTGAATCACTGTTCCTTAAAGATAAGTGAAAATATCTGGATTTGAAATCTTTGAAGAATTTGCCTTGAGAAAGGTAGCTGCTCTGCCAGGAGGAAAAATATAATCTGACTTGTACCAATCTGCAGTTTGCTGAGTCAAATAATTATCATCAATTTCATTAACAGAAGGTCTAGCAAAGTCTGGTTTTTCTCCTGTTTTCTGACCATCAGTTTGAAATTGTTCTTTATTAGCTTCTATACTCCTGTCTTCAAAAGAATCACTAACTGAAACATCAGTAGGTGCAACTGAAGCAATGTCTTCATTTTGAGCAGCAACTGATTCTTGAGCAACCTGTTTTCCTTTATCACCTTGTATATGCTCTGAAGAAACAACTTTTTCTGGTTGATCAATCTCCTCACCATGATTAGAAACATGATGTGCATCAGAGTATAACTCTGTGTGTGATGCAACCTCAGTGTCTTCTAAGACAACAGTAGGCCCATCTGCAACACCAGTATCAACAGAGTTTGTAACGACCATGGGTGTTGGAATAGATGCTTCATTGTCAAAAGAAAACGGAGTGGGAGTTTCATCAAACTCTTCCATTGTAGGTAAAGCATCTCTATCATCTGCATCAGTCTGAACCTTAGCAAGTTCTGGTTCATCAATCTTGAAACCTGTTTCTTCTACAGTAGGTTCCATGATAACCTCTGTCTCAACAGTAGGAATATCCTTAGAGATATTCTCTTGAGCTTCAACAACTTGCTCATCATCAGATTCTGTAAGAATCAGCCTCCTCCTCTTTGCTTGAGGCACTTCAATCACCTCTTCTTCTTCACTAGAACTGTCCTCAACTGATGGTGATGAAGGCCTATTCGCCCTTTTAATGACTCTTCTGGTATAAACAGCTCTAGGAGATGTCTGTTTAGCCTTGGAATGCTTCGTGTTAAGAGCAGTATGCTTTTGCCTTTTTGGTTTAGATGTTGATGGAGATTGAGTAGTAATGATAGGCTCAGGGTGTGTTGGTTCAGTGACTGTATCAGGGTTTGTTGGTTGTTTTGATGTAGTAGGTACAGTGTTTGTTGGTGTTGACTTAGGTGATGATATAGGATGAGAGTGAATGGTTTCAGTGTGATCAGTGGCTAAAGGTTCAGGCATTTGGTTTGTTTCTGGTTGTTGTGGCTGTTGTGGTTCTTGTGGTGGTGATTGGGAATCTTGAGGTTGATTTAGAAAGTTTTGCAGGGCAAGTGGCAAAACAAGTTCAGGTACATCTTTACCAACATCTTTGTTTGTCATATCAGAGAATATTCTCTTATTGACTCGAAAAGGTTGAATCACATCAGCTCCATCAATTTCTAAACCAGGTACACACGCATTGAACAGAAGTTGACAAAATCTAGCAAAATAAATTGTAATAGACTCTGACAATTTATCGTCTAAATTCATTAACACATATCGACCAAAATCAAAATTACTGCCATAGAGTAGAGAATACCCAATTTGCAGACTATCCATAGGAATGGCATCCCAGTTGGTGACTTTCTTCTGGAATGTCCTGGTAATACAGTCGAAGAAAAAATTCCATTCTTTTCTAAGATTTGGTCGTTTGACACTGCCAAGCTTTGCCAGAGAATCCATGTAACCAATTTCCGTTAACATTTCCCGCAGATTTTGCTCAGAGACAACAGCATATGAGGTATGTGTGTTAAAGTCCATGGTCTCTCGAACAGTTTGTGGAGTAATCACAAACTCTTGTTCATCATGAGTGAAGATGATAGACGGAGTCCCATTCTCTCCTCCATCTATATACCTTGAGTTTTGCCAGAAAGTGACAATCTGAGATGCAGATAGAATAGCAGGTTCAATCAATGCTTGCCCAATCTCAGAGTCACGAAGAAAATTTTGCATAAGGTGAAACGCTTCGGGAGCACGGTCGTTCTCAAGTAGAGCTGCAAAATTGTTAGGCACGAAACGAAGACCAAACGAAGTAAAAGGTTTTGTTGCCATTAGATCAAGAAATAATCAAGAAATGACAGTGAAAATGATATGTAGGAAAGGTGTTTGTGAAAATGTCGAAGTGAAAAACAAAAGAGTTCTGTGTTTTGGTAAAGTGAATATGAGTGGATGTGAAGTGATTGTAACAAAAAATGAGTTGAGTAGTAATTAAAAATTAAAACTCAATCGGTTTTACATTGAAAACACGCAACCGTTCCTAGAGTAGTGTGAAAGTGGAACACAATCATGAGTGAGTGAGACACGTGTCAAACATGCAGCGAATCACTTAATCAGGCGTAGTAAAAGCAATTATTACTGCTGTCTTTCCTATTATCAAGACACTTTAGCACAATTACACTCATTAACAGTTGTCAAACACTCTATTTACTCCAAAATTTTCAAATTATCTTAATGAAAATTTACCTTAGAGTACGGAACACAATCCATTAGTGTTTGTCAAATTATCCAACTTTATCACTAAAACCCTTTCAAAAATTGCACAGTCGTGAATATATGTGTGTGTGTAGCAGAGGTTACCAAATCAATTTTTATAGCATCTAATATTTCATAAAATCCATCAAATGAATCAATAAACACCGAATGCACAAACTCTCATATTAAACACTGATTATGTGATGAATGCTAAACTCCGTAGTTCCTTAAATACAGAAATCTGAATAACCCTATTCCCATTGATGTTCATGATTATCCATGTAAGCACACAGTCATTATAGACAAAAAGATCAAGAGATAGGTAACAAAGCATTATTCAGTGAGTAACATGTCAGGGATTTGATAAACTCACAAACGCTCAAAGCACACAAGTGTTTAGGTGAAGTGTTTTCACTCAAATTCAATCAGTAAAAAGCAGATACTTCCATAGGCTTGAATTTCCACCAAATCTACACTACTTTGAGTACATATATGCACAAATCAAAAGGACTTTATCAGGGTTTTAATTTAGTAAAATCAAACAGGTGAGCAGAGATGTATGAACTGAAAAAAATGGTAAACTGAACAATTTAATAGACCATAGTGTTCAGTCCACCGTTAGTACATATTTGTACAAGATGATCAGCATATATACATTTATTTATTTTTTTATATATGTATATATACTGAGAAACTTTCCTTTTGTTGAGAACTCTCACCTTCTTGTATTTGATTTTTCAAAAGAATATAACTGCTCTGAATACAACAGAGTTTAAAAAATGAGCAGTTAATGAGGCTCAAAGGGGTTTACTAAGGGTGGAATTTATGAACAGTGTTTAGAGAAAGATGGTAAATCCTAGTGCCTTTATCATTTTCATGCACACACATATCATGTAGTCTCAAAATGGTTTAATACAAGTTCTAGAGTAACATACTCACTGATGAACATCACACATCAATAAAATCTGATTATATAAAATGTATCAATCACTTATTTGGCTCAAAATCTCACAGGGTGCAGACATGAATTGTTTCTCACCAAACTAAACAATGACACATCTCAAGTTTTTAAAATTTTCACATGTACAAACAAGGAATCATCAAGAACTATGTATATGACTTGGGAACAAAGTGTCACTTATCAGAGTTTAGAGTTCATCAATATCAGAAGTTATTCATGAGAGGCAATGCACACAGTATTCATAGACTCAGAGTTTAGGACTAAATAAACTAAGAGATACTCTAAATATGAAACAGTAACATGCTGTGTTAACTTACTGCACAGTTTCTGATTAGATCACAGTGACTCAGAAAGAGTCTTGATTTATTCACTGAGAATCATGCTTTATACATATTTCTTCATTGGTGTTTTCATCCAGACAAAGATCAATTCAGAATTCACAGAGTTTATCAAACATATTAACAGTGTATGACAGACAGACATGCTGACAGAGTTTAATAGTGTGTGAACAAAAACATGTGAACAGAGTCTGCATCACAGAGTTTAATCCGCAAAGTTCACATAGCACTTAACAATTCACAGAAATATGAGCAACTCATTTTATAAGAAAATTTTGAGTCTAACCAACATGTTTAGTCAAAACCAGAGACCATTCCTAGTTCATTGACCAGCCTTGTAAATGCTGCTTCACTCAAAGGCTTGGTGAAAACATCTGCAAGTTGTTGATCTGTAGGCACAAAGTGAAGCTCAATGTTGCCTTCCTCTACATGCTCTCTGATAAAGTGATACCTTATGCTGATGTGCTTGGTCATTTAGTGTTGTACTGGATTACCTGTCATTGCAATAGCACTTTGGTTATCACAGAAAATAGGTATTTTACTATACCTCAATCCATAATCCAGCAATTGATTCTTCATCCATAGAATCTGTGCACAGCAGCTACCAGCAGCAATATACTCTGCTTCAGCTGTAGATGTGGATATTGATTTCTGTTTCTTGCTGTACCAAGAAACAAGTCTATCACCAAGAAATTGACAACTTCCACTGGTGCTTTTTCTGTCAATCTTACAGCCTGCAAAGTCTACATCAGAGTAACCAAGTAGTTTGAAATCTGATTCTCTTAGGTACCACAGCCGTAAAGTTACAGTGCCCTTGAGATACTTGAAAATCCTCTTCACAGCTGTTAAATGTGGTTCCCTTGGATCTGCCTGAAACCTTGCACATAGACATGTTGCATACATGATATCAGGTCTACTTGCTGTTAGATAGAGAAGAGAGCCAATCATTCCTCTGTAACTTGTCATATCTACTGATGACCCTGTATCTTTGTCCAATTTAGTTGCAGTTGCCATGGGAGTTGTTGCAGATGAACAGTCAAGCATGCCAAATTTCTTGAGAAGATTTCTGGTATACTTTGCTTGATTGATAAAGATTCCATCATTTGTTTGCTTCACCTGTAAGCCTAGAAAATAACTTAGCTCTCATATCATACTCATTTGATATCTGGACTGCATGAGCTTGGCAAACTTCTTACAGAGTTTATCATTAGTAGATCCAAAAATGATGTCATCAACATATATCTGAACTAAAAGCAAGTCACTTCCAGATTTGAAATAAAACAGAGTTTTATCAATTGTACCTTTGTTGAATCCACTTTCTAAAAGAAATTGAGCCAGAGTTTCATACCATGCTCTTGGTGCCTGCTTAAGTCCATATAGTGCCTTGTCTAGCCTGTAGACATGGTCTGGATATTTTGGATCTACAAAACCAGGTGGTTGTTCAACAAACACTTCTTCTTTAAGTTTTCCATTCAGAAAAGTACTTTTCACATCCATTTGAAAAACCTTGAATTTCTTGTGAGAAGCATAAGCAAGAAACATTCTTATTGCCTCCAACCTGGCAACTGGAGCAAAAGTCTCATCATAATCTATCCCCTCTTGCTATGAATAGCCTTTTGCCACAAGTCTGGCTTTGTTTCTTGTAACAACCCCTTCACTATCATTTTTGTTTCTAAAAACCCACTTAGTACCAATAATAGACCTGTTCTTTGGTCTTGGTACTAGTGTCCACACTTCATTTCTCTCAAATTCATTTAACTCTTCTTGCATTGCTGTTATCCAGTCAGCATCTTTAAGAGCTTCTTCAATTTTCTTTGGTTCATTTTGTGACAAGAATGCATGAAACAGACATTCATTTATTGTTGCACTTCTTGTCCTTACTCTTGCATCTGGATCACCAATGATCAAATCAGGTGTGTGAGATTTGGTCCATTTCCTAGCTGAAGGCAATTGACTTCTTTCAAAGTTGGATCCTCCCCCTCGATCCATGTTCTCCTGATTTTCTTGATATCTTTCTTCATTCTCTGAGGCTCCCCCTGAATGTGACTGCTCAGTGTGTGAACTGTCTGATTTTGGACTTCTAGAGTTTGAGTCACCAGAGTTTGATTCAGAATTTTCAGCTGAGTCATTATCAGAATTTGAGTTATCACTTTGATGAGTTTCTTCATGCTCCCCCTCAACTGGTTCTTCTCTTGATTCTGGATGAAAGGTCTCTTCAGTATTTACCAGTAGAGGTTCAGAGTTTGTCAGATTAGACTCATCAGAGTTTAATTCATCAGAGATTAAATCTTCATTTTCGAAGTGCAGTTGATCATGTTCATTTACATCTTCAAGTCCAGTTAATTTCTTGTCATCAAAAGACACATGAATAGATTCCATGATCACTCTGGTTCTCAGATTATAAACTCTGAATGCTTTAGTTGACAGTGGATAGCCAACAAAAATTCCTTCATCTGCCTTCAGATCAAATTTGGTCAACTGTTCAGGATGAGTTTTCAGCACAAAGCATTTGCACCCAAAAATATGAAAGTATTTCAGGTTTGGCTTCTTTTCTCTTACCATTTCATATGGTGTTTTTCCATGCTTATTTATTAGAGTGCCATTCTGAGTAAAACAAGCAGTTTGAACAGCTTCTGCCCAGAAATAGGTTGGTAATTTTGCTTCATCAAGCATAGTTCTGGCAGCTTCTATCAAAGTTCTGTTCTTCCTTTCAACTACATCATTCTGTTGTGGAGTGCCAGGTGCAGAAAACTCTTGTTTAATTCCTTTGTTCTTGCAAAATTCTTCCATTGTTGAATTCCTGAATTCAGTTCCATTGTCACTTCTGATAATCTTCACTTGATTCTTTGACCCTTTGTCCAATTGCATTATATGTTCTGCCAGTGTGAATGCAGTTTCATCCTTCTTTGCTAGAAAATACACCCAAGTGTATCTGGTGTATTCATCAACAATGACTAGAGCATATTTCTTCTTTCCAAGAGACAGAACATTCACTGGTCCAAAAAGATCAACATGTAGAAGATGATAAGGATCAACAATTGAAGACTCAGACTTGCTTTTGAAAGAGGCTTTTCTCTGTTTGGCCTTTTGACAAGAATCACACAGGCCTTCTGCATTCAACAAAGACTTTGGTAGTCCTCTCACAAGATCATTCTTTATTAGCTCATTGATGTTGTTCAGATTTAATTGAGAGAGTTTCTTATGCCACTTCCAACTCTCTTCACTGGACATCCTTGTTGACAGACACACTGCTTTGCCATCAGAGTTTGTTGACAATTTTATTTCATAGATGTTATTGTGTCTGTTTCCAACTAGAGCAACTTTCCCTGTAGATTTACTGATGACTTGACAGTATTCAGGCTGAAAATCTACATGATATCCTCTGTCACAGATTTGACTCACAGAAAGCAGATCATGCTTGAGTCCTGGAACCAGAGCTACATTAGTGATGATGACACTTCCAAGATTAATATTGCCATATCCCAGAGTATGTCCTATGTTGCCATCTCCATAGGAAACTTTTGGGCCAGCCTTCTCCACATACTCTGATAGCAGGGCTTTATTTCCAGTCATGTGTCCTGAACATCCACTGTCCACGACTAGGGTACTTTCCCTGGTGCCCTGCAATCACAAACAATCACTGATTGTTAGATTTAAGGATCCAGACTTGCTTGGATCCTTTTGCTTTATTGAATCTGTTAGTTTTTGCAGCGGATTTGTCATTATCAGAGTTTAAACTAACATTTTCAGTCTTAGTACTTGCAGAATCAACTTTAACCCATTTCAAATTAGGTTTTAGTTCATAGTAATTATGATAAATAGCATGATAATTCTTTCAAGTATAAATTGAGTGCCAAGTACTTCCACAATATTTGCATAGAGTTTGTGGTCTGGGTTTGACATTATTCTTTTTTACTCCAGATTTGGAGGGTAAAGAATTAATGTCTTTATTCTTCCTGCAAAAACTAGCAAGATGATTAGTGCTACCACAGTTATGACAAGTTTTTCTAGGTGCAAGTGTAGCAAGCATTGGCCTATTTCCTGATGTAATGCCTACCTTTCCATTTCTGTTTTTCCTAGGCATTTTCTGTTTATTGACAGATTTTATTTCTTTAAGCTTATGCTTGAGTTGTTTATCTGTCATTGAACCAATATTAACCTGTTTGACACAGGTTTTTACTGGCATTCTTTCAACAGCTCCATGTTCAGTTTTAACAGTACCATGAACAAATGTTCCAAATTTCTTAGTAGAAAGTGGTGGTCTAATCTTGACTGTATTCTGAAATCTAAGTACATCATCCTCAGAATAACCTAAACCTACTGTGTCTGATTGAAAAACCTCTTGTGTGTCTTTTCCAGAGTGTGTCCAAGTTTTAATGATGTGCTTTGCACCCTCCAATTCAGATTCTAGTTGCTTATACTTACCTAGCAACTCCTGTTCTATAAAAACAGCATCATCTCTTTCTTTCTGAATTTTATTCATGTTTTCAAGTTGTTCTTCAACAAATGTATTTCTTTCTTTGAGTTGAGAACACTCGTTCTTGATTATCTCATTCTCTAAAGTCTGATCCCTATAACTGATATGTAATGCTTTAAGATAAATTCTCAATTCAGTTATGTTATCAGTATTATAAGCATGGGTATTTGGAGGTACCTTCAATTCAGAATCTTCATTCTAAGTAGAGGCCATGAGTGCATAGTTTACCTCTTCATCTGAATCTGAGGTGTCTGCCCAGTCTCTGCCTTTGGTGTAGAGTGTGACGCCCCCAAATCCGAGGTCAGAGATTCAGGTCGTCACATCACCATCCAACCATATCCTACCTGTATTAACTTTACAACTCAACAATACATCAATCCAGACCTCAATCTTACGCACATACAAGTTAGAGCCTCAGAAACGATAATCAAAAGTAACACTAAATATTACAATTCATCTGTACAATCTGAAATCTTACGCACTTCCACTTATACAACTACACTTGAAGACGAGTCTTACTATTATAGTTGAAAACCTATCAGACTTACTCTGTAGTATTTATCCGGAACTAAATCATCTCGGGGTAAATCTTCTATTCCTCTTCTGCTGGTGCGGAGTTAACTGACCAAATTCTTCTCTTTCTGAAAAGTTTTTATAAATCAAGAATGAGCTACATAATGCTCAGCAAGTTCGCCATTTTGAAAAATAATAATGTGGTTTATTTCGAAAACGTTCCCAACTGTATGGGTATATATCTCAGATTTCAAAACATAATTCAACATTATATATGTCCGAGTTTGAATTAAACATTTATACTCGCTAAGGAGCTTTAAGAATAACATATGAATCCTTTATAAGGTTCCCATTTCAATATATCTCAAGTTTGAAAATATATATACATATGAGTATATCATTTTCGGTAAAACACTCTAAGGTTAACATACTGTACATGGAATACATTATTGAAAAACCTCTTTCCTTCCATTAGCTTAGAAGGTTTCTCATTCAAAAACATTTCATTCTTTGGAATAATTGCAAGAGTGCACTAACACGTGCCAATCTTTATAGAAAATGTTAACTCGAATAACTTGTAGAAGGGGGGGGTTGAATACAAGTTATATAATCCTGTCTGATTTTTGCTTGATTATAAAAACAAGAATAAACGAATGAATCAAACTCTTGTTTGTATTAATAAGATCAAATACAAACTCTACCAAAGGTGTACAATACCTTTAGCAGCTGCTGACAATACAAATATCTCTCTGTTTGTTTCGAACTTCTCGAATACAAACCTTATACAGAGCTACGCACACGAACTCACAATTTCGTCTCACGCCTCACACTCTTTACAATGATATTGAGAGAGTATTTATAATGCTACCTATCAACTAATAACAGAAAGATATAATCTATACATGACAATGTTCTGCCTTCTAGTCGATAGTTTCCTTCAATAGAAAACTCTTTCCTTCATAATATCTTCTTGCTTGTTCTTCAAACAACGATCCTGTTTTATAGCACTTGCCAGTTTCTGTAGCATCCATAATGACATCATCAGTAACACGACTGATATCAGGATCTGCACACTGCATCAGTATCTGATCAACCATCAGTATTGGACACGTCATCAGGATTTGCTCTCTGTTCCTGACATGTAGTCTCCGATACACTGTTCATTCCTGATTAAACTATACAGATAACTGTTTTACACATAAAACCTATATACAGTGCTAAATCCTTTATAAGATCAGGATTACAAGAAGTATAATGTGTAAATTCTATTCTTAACATCACAACTTATGAATTATTCCTAACAATCTCCCCCTATTTATGCTTTACAATCTGAAGCATAAATCTAAGTTGTGGATGTCAAAACATATAACAATACAACCAGAATAGAATTTATGAATGTAGAATTATGAAGTTAAGTACCTCCTTCACAGATGTAGACGTTTATCTAGTACTTAGAAGAAAGAATTTTAACTATTAATGCTGCTCTTCCTTTACCACTTCCTAGCTGAGATTCACCACTGTCACTCCTGGTTCTTCTTTTTACTACCATTTGTCTGATCTTTATCTCCCCCAGCTTTAGATTTATCTTTATCTCCTTCAGTCTGGTAGTGTTGTTGTTGTCTTTGAATTGTCTTTATATCCCCCTTTTTGACATCAGCAACATTAATTCCAAGAGATTCAGAAACAGAACAAATGAGATTCATAAGAACTGCTTGATTTTCCATAATTGTGACTTGGTTATCTTCAAGTGATTGAAGTCTTGTTTGAATAGCAATTTGAGAATTCTGAATATCTTTCAAAACATCAGAATGAACTTCAATGTTGGAAGTGCTTCTAGTATCTTCAGTATCAGAATCAGAAAGAACTTTATCTTCAAGTCTTGTAGAAGAAGTTGCTTGAGTTGTATGATATTCAAGTAATAAAACCTGATTAGAAGTATCAACGTCTTCTTCTTTCTGTTCTGGAACTGAAACATGATCATCATCTCCTTCACCAGTATTCTGTGTACTAACATCTTCAAATCCTGACTCCTCCTTAGAGTGATCAGAGACTGTTGATGTCTCAATTCTAGCTGATATTGGAAGTACATACAAAGGAACACTAGGATCATTAGGATCTTCATCTGGTACATATGTATCAAGAGATTGCTTTATCCTTGCACCTCTCCTGTTAATGATTTCTGCAATCCTCTCTTTTTGCTTCTGAGCTTTAACTTCTGGCTTTGCATTGTGATGTGCTAGGTCATTCTTCTGATACATTTTGATGAATGAATAAGTACCAGCATCCATACCTAAATTTTCAGACCAAGATTCAGGAAAAACCTGATCCCAGAAATCAAATGATGGTTTCCTAATTTTCTCTCCCTCACTATGGAGTTGATCATCCATACCCTCATTCTCACTTTGACTTTCTAAAGTCAACACTCTTTCTACCTCACCTTTTGCCTGGTCAGGAGCCAGCCGCTCAAATTGTGGATCTAAGTCCATCTTTTCAACTGTATCACTCAAATTTAGATAAGTGCTCTCATGACCTACAGAAAAATAGAGTTTAGAAGGAGTTTTTATACCTGAACTCACATGGAGAGAGGGTTCCTCATATGGCATGTGGCTTGAGGTTTTCTCCAAGGAGTGAGCTGCTATAGTCTCTGAACCCATACAATCATCTTCTTTCCTTTCAGAAACTACAGGCTCCAGTATACCACTTTCAGGTTGTTTACTAGACTCTGATGTCTTCAGTAATACTTCATTAGACACCATAGTTAGTACATCACCGTCTTTAAGTGTTGTTTGCTGAGACACACCCTCAAGGTGGATAGACTCTGACTGAACAAAATTTGTTTGATCTTCAGAAAAATCAACCAAAGTCATTCCTCCCATATCATAGGGTATCTCACTTGCATTCTCAGTGATCACAGAAGACCTTTCAACATCAGCTATCACAGCTCCTGAGTCATCCTTTCTCTGACTAGATGGTTCTTGTGTTACAGTGACTGTGATCTGATCTTTCCTACTATTCACCACTGGTGCAATAGTATCTTCTGTTGACTGCTTCCCTCTATCTACTTCCTCCAGTTGTTCACCTTGAGCTGAAGCATCTTCAATAATTACATCCTTGTCAAATAAATATGCATGAAGTGATTGAAGTGCAACATGCTTCGAGAGTCAAAATTTCTTGACTAATTGTCTTCTGACAGATACATAGAAATACATCTTCATTAAGTCAAGTCTTTGATGTAGAAGTCCATATTCATCTGGAAATAAAAGTTTTGGTACTTTTTCAACCAAAAAGTCTAGAACAGGCCTTGACAACTTTACTTTGAGAGAAATTAGTCCCATAGCCAGTCTGTATGATAATGTAGTTTCCCATGAAGAATCAATATCCAGATCTCTCTTGTCAAATACTGACATAGATGTAGCTTGATTTGTAGAAACCTGCATGATATTAGTTGGACTAGACTCTGTGTGTGTAGGTGACAATTGAATCTTTCTCCTTGTTCTCCTGATATAGTGAGCAAAAGATTTATCCTGAGAAGACTCAAGAGGTGTAGACACAGAAGTGATCTTGGGATGAGATCTTTGTTCAATAGACACAGTCTTTTGAGAGACAGTATCCAGTAACTGTTTTCCCTTTTTAAGAACTACAGCCTTTTGAGAGACTGCAGCCTGGCTGTGACTAGGTTTTTCATCTCTTTGTGCTAACAAAGAAAATTGAATTGCAGCCTTCAATTCTGCTCTCTCTGCAAGAGTTAAATCATCATCATCTTCACTAGAATTACTACTACTACTTGACACAACAAATCTTCTCTTCCTTACAACTGATGTCTTTTGAGAAACACCAGAGGTTGGTTTCTTTGAAACAATAGGCTGTGGATCAAAATTTGGTTCTTGAATTGTTTCAGAGACTATGATGTTTTGGGCTACTTGGGTAGACACAGGTGGGTTCTCCTCCAATTGAGATTCCTGAGCCATTTCACCAGAAAAGAAAGAAGAATTGTAGATAGTAGGAAGATGAGTGTTAAGAATTACCTGAAAATGATGTGGATAATGAATTGCAGGTATTTCATCTAGATTCTTTTCATTGTCCTTCTTTGTAATATCAGAGAAAATTCTCTTTTGCTGTTCATAAGAAGAAACACAATGTTCCCTACCAAATCTAGCTTCAACATCAGGAATAAAATGGTTAATAAACAATTGCATAAATCTATGATAATAAACCATTTTCCTGTTTTGATCTCTTGACCCAAGTTTAATACTCATCTGACTTAAGATAATATGACCAATGTTAATTACTCTGTCATAAAGCAAACTATAAGCAATATGTGATGTAACAGAAGTAATTTGTTGAAAAGAACTACATTTGCCAGTAAAACATTTAGCAATTTGATCAAAGTAAAAAGACCATTCCTTTCTAAGAAAAGTTCTATTCAACTGGCTCATGTTATCTAGAGGTCCACTATAACCTAATTCAGACAACATAGTTCTTATATTATCATCAGATGGTACATTCTCATAACTATCAGTAACAGGTAAGCAGAGTACTGAACTAACAACAGATTCAGTAATGTCAAATAAATCTTGTCCTAAATGTAGAACAATCTTACCTGATTGACTCTGAGTAGAATCAATTACCTCAGCATTCTCCCAAGCTTGTGAAACAGCTACTTGATTAATCTGTGGAGATGCTGTCAATGCATAACTTAATGGTCCATACACCAGAAAGTCCATGATTGGATGAAAATCAGATGACACTCCTTCCTTGTTGGTAATAGCTGCAACATGATTGTTTGTCATAAAATCAAAGTCACCAAACTTGAAGGCTACTGATTTAGGTAATCTTCTCTGAGCTGCCATTTTTGATCTGAAAAGAAACTTGAAAAATTCTTGAAATGGATTAGTGATTTTGAAAACTCAAGAGTGATTTTTGCTTTAGAGAATGTAAGATTAGAGAAAGCAATTGCACGTTTAGAGTTTTAAAACAAATATATTTCACAAATCTTTCAGACCACTATCCCACGTTGACACGTAGATTGACAGGTGTCAGTCCCTGAAAAATGCAGTTACCCACGATTTTTTTTGGAAAATAAAATCCAAAATTGATTTTGATGAAATAAATCAGGGTATAAATAAGCAATACTGATCAGCTTCCTTTTCCTAATGACCTCTCATCAAAATAATCACAAGCAATGATTTTCACATCCTGATGGTCACACATGAAATCCTGACCAATATTATCAGAGACTTAATATGGAGTTTTTCACGTGGCATTTTTCTTTTATCTGAAAAAGAAAATAAACAATTAATCTGAACAGAAAATCAATTGGTTAGATATTTTCAATATTTCTTGAAACAAGAAATACAGTCTCATGCAATAATTAGCATTTGACTTCATTAAGACTTCCAAGTGACTGCTCAACTTCTCACGTCTTTCTTTAAAAGAACCAAACGCCTTATGCCATTCTCCATAACCTTTCAATTTCTTTTCTTCTCAACAATGCTTCTCAACCCAAAAATCCCTTCAAACCCATCTTCCAGATTTTTGATCGATGAATATCCTGTTCTTGATCATCTCTTTGAACAAACGACTCTTCTCATCGAACTAATCATGAATGGATTGGTTTTCGATAATATCTAGAGGTTTCTCCTAGAACATCCATCTGTTGGATACAATTTTCCCCTAACCTCCTCAAAACTTGAGGATGAAGAATTTGGCCGAGAGTCTGAGGTTGATCTTGATGGAGATGCTATTCATTTAAGTTAGCTGCTCTCATTCAAGTCGCCCAGACAAGGAATCCAAGAGCAAACGAGGCTTTCATCCCCTGATGGATTTCTTGAGATGCTCCTTGTCCTGTACCTCAGAGTTCATATCAATAGACAAGTATAGAATAGAAATTTAGACAAAAAGATGTTGTATTTCATTTCCATGTAATGATTTCTATTAATGAAAATACAATTTCTTGTTATCTGCTTGTCTTTTGATTTCTGAATGATGTACAAATTATCAGTATGCAAATATCAAAACTTGCTAGCATAGACTTAACACATCACAGAATCAGATTACTACACAAAGTAAACGTCAGGATCTGAAACAATTTTCATAATCCTGATACTGACACAATACTGATGACGTCAGCATCCTGATAACAAATCTAATCCTGATGATTATTAACAAGTCTATCATACTGAAATTTATCAAGGCAAAGTGTTATAGCTAAAACATTTAACAATCAAATATAGATCCTGACAAGAATATCAAGTCTATAAGCTAAGAACAACATACCTTGCTACTTTTGCAGATGTTAAAGATCTAAAAATTTAACATTCCTAACTCACTTACTAGTCTACTGAATGTAGTCTCATCAAGTGGTTTAGTTAGAATATCTGCAAGCTGTTTGTCAGTAGGAACAAAATGAAGTTCCACAGTACCATTCTCAATATGTTCTCTAATAAAATGATACCTGACATCAATGTGCTTAGTCCTTGAATGTTGAACTGGATTTTCTGCAATTTTAATAGCACTAGTATTATCACAAAACATAGGAATATTACTAAGTGTCATACCATAATCCATCAACTGATTTCTTATCCAAAGGAGCTGTGCACAACAACTGCCTGCTGCTATGTACTCAGCTTCTGCAGTTGAGGTTGAAACAGATTGTTGTTTCTTGCTTGCCCAAGAAATCAATCTATTTCCCAAGAATTGACATGTACCTGTAGTGCTTTTCCTGTCTATTTTACACCCTGCATAATCAGAGTCTGAATAGCCAATTAGAAAGAAATCAGATTCTCTAGGATACCACAAACCAAGATTTGGAGTTCCTTTGAGATATCTAAAAATTCTCTTCACAGCAATTAAATGAGATTCCTTAGGATCACCTTGGAATCTAGCACATAAACAGGTAGAAAACATTATATCTGGCCTACTTGCAGTTAGATATAACAAAGAGCCTATCATGCCTCTATAACTAGTATTATCCACACTCTTCCCCTTAGGATCAGAGTCTAGTTTAGTGGCTGTTGCCATGGGTGTTTTTGCAACTGCACAGTCTTGAAAGTCAAACCTTCTTAAAAGATCTTTGATATACTTTGACTGATTAATGAAAATACCAGTCTCAGTCTGTTTGACCTGCAAGCCTAAGAAATAATTTAGTTCACCCATCATGCTCATCTGATACTTAGACTGCATAAGCTTGCTAAACTTAGCACATAACTTTTCATTAGTAGAACCAAAAATAATATCATCAACATAAACTTGAACTAAAAGCAATTCACCTTTTATCTTTCTAAAGAATAGAGTTTTGTCAATTGTACCTCTTGTGAAGCCGTTTTCAAGAAGAAATTTAGACAAAGTCTCATACCATGCTCTTGGTGCCTGCTTTAGTCCATAGAGTGCCTTGTCAAGTTTGTAGACATGATTTGGAAACTTTGGATCAACAAATCCAGGTGGCTGTTCTACATATACTTCTTCATCAAGTTTGCCATTTAGAAAAGCACTCTTAACATCCATCTGGTATACCTTGAATTTTGAATGAGCTGCAAATGCAAGAAACATTCTGATTGCTTCCAATCTTGCTACAGGTGCAAAGGTCTCATCATAATCAATGCCTTCTTCCTGAGAATATCCCTTGGCCACCAGTCTTGCTTTGTTTCTTACAATCATACCAGATTCATCTAGCTTGTTTCTGAAAACCCATCTTGCACCAACAATAGATCTATCTTTAGGTCTTGGTACCAGTTTCCAAACTTTGTTTCTCTCAAACTCATTTAACTCCTCCTGCATTGCAATTACCCAATCAGGATCCTGTAAGGCTTCTTCAACCTTCTTAGGTTCATTCTTTGAGAGAAAGCAACTATACAAGCATTCATTTTGAATTGATCTTCTAGTTCGAACACCACTATTTGGATCACCAATTATCAAATCTTCAGTGTGATCCTTTGTCCATTTTCTAACAGGTGGTAGATTAACTCTGCTAGTCTCTCCCCCTAAGTTAGTGGTATCTTTTGTAGAAGAATTCTCTCTACCTTCAAAAACTCTCCTTTGATCAATAGAATCAGTAGATTCCATATTGCTGCTAGTTACTGATCTTTCCTCAGTAGACTCTGAAAGGTCAGTTCCTGATGGAGTAGACTCTGAAACGTCAATTCCTGATGGAATAGACTCTGAAAGACTAGTCTGCTCCTGATGATCACTGTGTTCTCTCTGATTGATTTGCTCCCCCTCAACAGTAGCATTCCTTTGAGAAGCAATAGAAATTCCTTCTGGAGAACCTTCATCATCACTTGAGAGTATCTCAGAAATCTTCAGATTTTCAAATTCCAATTTGTCATGGCTTTCATCAGTTTGCAAAATTCCAAATTTCTTATCATCAAATGCAACATGAATTGATTCCATAACAATGTGAGTTCTGAGATTATAAACTTTGAAGGCCTTAGATGCTGAATATCCTAGAAAAATTGCTTCATCCGATTTGGCTTCAAATTTTCCAAGTTGTTCTGGATGAACTTTTAGGACATAGCATTTACATCCAAAGATGTGAAAATATTTCACACTTGGTTTCTTTCCTTTGATCATCTCATAGGGAGTCTTTCCATGACTATTTACCAAGGTACAGTTCTGAGTGAAACATGCAGTGTTAATAGCTTCTGCCCAAAAGTAGGTTGGAAGTTTTGCATCTGCAAGCATGGTTCTTGCTGCCTCTATGAGAGTCCTGTTCTTTCTTTCCACTACACCATTTTGTTGAGGTGTACCAGGTGCAGAAAACTGTTGAGTAATTCCATTGTCTGCACAAAACCCCTCCATTGTAGAATTCTTGAATTCTGTACCATTGTCACTCCTAAGTACTTTGACTTTGTACTCAGAGTTATTATGAATATTCTTGATGAGCTCAATGATTTGCTGAGGAGCTTCATCCTTCTTGTGTAGAAAGAACACCCATGTAAACCTTGTGAAATCATCCACCATAACTAGAGCATATCTTTTCTTGCTGATAGACATAATGTTTACTGGACCAAACAGATCAAGATGTAGCATGTGAAATGGTTCAGTAATTGAATTTTCAGTCTTGCTCTTGAAAGTGGTTCTTCTTTGCTTTCCAAACTGACATGCATCACAAAGTCCATCTTGCACAAAATTCGCCTGAGGTAGGCCTCTCACCAAATTGTATTTAACAAGTTGATTAAGCTTCTTGAAATTAAGATGTGAGAGCTTCTTGTGCCAATTCCAGCTTTCATCATTTGTTGCTTTGTTGTAGAGACATCTAACAATTCCTTTAGATGTATCACTTAAGCTGGCTTCATATATGTTACCATGCCTTTGACCAGTTAGAACAATGTCTCCATTCTGCATATTCAAGACTTTGCATCCTTCTTTGTCAAAGATTGATTTGTAACCTTTATCACCCAGTTGACTTATGCTTAAAAGAGTATGTTTCAAGCCTTCAACCAGTGCTACATTTTCTATGATGACATTCCCCAAAATAATTGAGCCATATCCCAGAGTTTCTCCTTTGTTGCCATCTCCAAAAGATATTACTGGGCCAGCTTTCCTCTCAAACTTTGTAAGCAGGGACTTCTTTCCAGTCATGTGTCCAGAGCATCCACTGTCCAAGATAATTGAATGCTTCTTTCCTGTGCCCTGCAAACAAAAAGTAACTAGTTAGAATTTTTTAGGACCCAACTTTGATTGGATCCTTTCTTACTAGATTTAGAGACAACAGATTTTGAAGATTTTGCCTTTATTTTACCTGTTGCAGAGTCAACTTTAGACTCTGATCTCACAAACTGTTTGTGACTAGGAGTTTCAGATTTCAAAGAATAATAGTCATAATACAGTTCATGATATTCTCTACACATGTAAATGGAATGAAGTAAACTACCACAATGATAACAAGCTTTTTGTGGTTGGTATTGAATTTTCTGAGTCTTGGGGAATCTGGACTCAGTTTTCCAAGAAGGTTTTTGATTGCAGTCTAGGGCCAAATGATTATGATTTCCACACTTATAGCATTTTTTCCTAGGTGCATCAGGTACATTCTTGTAATTATTCTCTTTGTTAATACCTTCTTTTCCATTCCTATTTCTCTTGATCTTGCTAGACTCTGAAAGACCATCTAATCTCTGTTTCAACTGAGACTTAGACAGAAACCCTATGTTTACATTCTTAGGTTTCTCTAACACTTTCTCATCTGAATAACTATTGTTAATTCTCTTGTGTACAACAGGGGTACCTTTTGAATCAACAAATTTAACATGATTAGGTTCAGAAACAATTTTCTTACCTTCAGACTTAGATGTGTTAGCTTCTACCTTACTATCATTATTGACAATAGCTACTTTTTCTTCTTGTCTAGCCTTATCAAAACCTAAACCATTAACCTTACCACGAATTCCACTCTCAAAGATTTCTATTGTCTTCTTACTGGAATTGTTAATGGTCTTAATCACATCTCTCTCTTCTTCTAGTTCTTTTCTGACATAGTCATAAGCCTCAAGAATTACACTATAATCATGCTTAGCTTTATCAGAACTCAACTTGTATTCTTCCATTTGAATTAATTCAGATTCAAGAAAATTATTTCTATCAACTAATTTATCATTCTTAACCTTAAGTTCATCTCTTTCACAAGTAAGAATTCTAAAATTAGTCATAAGATTCTTAAACTCAGCATGGATAGATCTAATTTCATCAGAATTTAAGCTATCAAATGAATCAAGAGAGTGAAGTGATACCTTATCAGAGGATGGAGAAGTTTTCTTTGGAGATCCAGGTTTGTCTGAACTATTGGCCATTAATGCAATGTTTTCATAATCCAATTCATCTTCAGAGTCACTGGAATCAGCCCAATCCTTCTGTGTGACCATAAGTGCATTACCCTTTCCTGAATTCCTAGGCTTCTTACACTCACTAGCAAAGTGTCCAAGCTCGCTGCAGTTAAAGCACTTGATCTTGGCCTTATCAAGCTTGACAATTGTACTTTTGCTCTTGTCACTCTTCTTCTCCTCCTTCTTTTGAAAAGGACCTTTGCTAAATCTTCTCCTGTTGAATCTGCCTTTCTTGAAGGCCTTAGCAAACATAGCAAAGAGTTCTTGCATCTCAGATTCAGAATCATTGTTGTCAGAGTCCATATCAGTAGTCTCTGACTCAGAACTTTCTTTGCTTTTCTTCTTCCTCGAATTCTTTACAGCAATCTCTTCACGCTGTTCTTCAGGAAGCTTCTTTACTTCAGATTGAGCAGTAAGTGCAATAGTCTTCATCTTTCCTTCACTCCTGCTCTTTTTCTGCTGCTTGTCAAGTTCATAAGCTCTCAATTTTCCATAGACTGCCTCTAATGAAATCTCATCCAAATAATTAGCTTCCTCAATCGCAGATATCTTCTCATTGTAGAAATCAGGCAAAGCTTTCATGAACTTTGTATTCATATCCTCCAAGTCGTAATATTTACCATGCATGGCCATCTCATTGATGAGTTTTGTAAACCTATCAAAGGTATCAGTAAGTGACTCACCAGACTTGGATTCAAAGTACTCATACTGTTGTATAAGTAATGTCCTCATATTCTTCCTGACAGGCTTAGTTCCTTCACAGTGAACCTTAAGATTGTCCCATATATCCTTAGCAGTTTTACAAGAGAGAACATAATTAGTGAGAACAGAATCAAGACTATTGAATAATATGTTTCTCACTTTAGCATCTTTAAGAACACTTTCCTTGTCCTTATCTGACCATTCAGATTTTGGCTTCTCTGCTGTATGTTCTGGAACAACCTTACCATCAACAGTTGCTTGTCCAACGACCTTTGTTGGAACAAAAGGTCCATCTCTGATTCTGTCAAGATAATCAGGATCTGTTGCTTCCAGATGATGCAACATCTTTACTTCCCATAGGGTATATTCGTTTCTCTTGAGCATAGGAATCTTAGTATTCCCATCCTTGTAACCAGACATGATTGCAGATCTTTATGATTATTCGAAATCAACCTGCTCTGATACCAATTGTTAACTCGAATAACTTGTAGAAGGGGGGGGTTGAATACAAGTTATATAATCCTGTCTGATTTTTGCTTGATTATAAAAACAAGAATAAACGAATGAATCAAACTCTTGTTTGTATTAATAAGATCAAATACAAACTCTACCAAAGGTGTACAATACCTTTAGCAGCTGCTGACAATACAAATATCTCTCTGTTTGTTTCGAACTTCTCGAATACAAACCTTATACAGAGCTACGCACACGAACTCACAATTTCGTCTCACGCCTCACACTCTTTACAATGATATTGAGAGAGTATTTATAATGCTACCTATCAACTAATAACAGAAAGATATAATCTATACATGACAATGTTCTGCCTTCTAGTCGATAGTTTCCTTCAATAGAAAACTCTTTCCTTCATAATATCTTCTTGCTTGTTCTTCAAACAACGATCCTGTTTTATAGCACTTGCCAGTTTCTGTAGCATCCATAATGACATCATCAGTAACACGACTGATATCAGGATCTGCACACTGCATCAGTATCTGATCAACCATCAGTATTGGACACGTCATCAGGATTTGCTCTCTGTTCCTGACATGTAGTCTCCGATACACTGTTCATTCCTGATTAAACTATACAGATAACTGTTTTACACATAAAACCTATATACAGTGCTAAATCCTTTATAAGATCAGGATTACAAGAAGTATAATGTGTAAATTCTATTCTTAACATCACAACTTATGAATTATTCCTAACAGAAAATCTTGCAGTTCTAGATACTGCACGATGTCAATATTTTTCTTATCAAAAACCACACTATCGGCAACTTGGCACTTAGGCCCAAGAAGCAGTGTTTGAGTATTTTTCCAAAGTGGAGGATGGGACTTGAAGAAAACATAAAAACCTGACAAGGATTGACGATGATCAGTCGCCACAACCAAGTCCAACAATCCGCGGGTCTTCTCTACTAGTAGAAGGATAGAAACTACATCCGTAACTACCCTTGGGTGAAAACTACATCCGTAATCACCCTCGATGAAAACTACATCCGTAATCATCCTTCGGCAACACCTGGGCCGGAATAATAATTGATGGACCGCCTGGCTCACGGCCGCTTACACATCCCGGGAATCGTTCGTCAACATTCCCACACCTGCCAGAGTCCCCTTTTTCTTTTCTTTTCAAAAATCATTTTGATAGAAAATTCGAGTAGTTGAAGTTCGACCTCAGTCGACCGATAATTCTTAAAAAACGTACAAGAAGCAAAACCTGACCGGGGGTTTTCGAAAATGTTTTGGGTGGGAAAGAGTTCGAGTTTGAAAACGCTGAAGGTATCTTGGATTAGTTTTGTCTTTAAAATAATGAACGATAATTAATAAATAATATTATGAGATTTAATATAAAAAATTAATAAAATAATTATTTAATTAAAATAAGCTTTTAACCCAAGATAGATATTTTTGAGTATTTTTAACAACGTAAAATAATAAATACTTAAGTATACGATACTTCCCGAATGACTCTTCGGGATTTCGTAATTTAATCACGACACAATAACTCCCCGGTCAATAGTATATTTGGATCGCTACGACCTCTATTGCTAGAGTCGTTGTCCGAAGAAAACATTTTCATTCTAAGTTCAAGGGTGTACAAACACATATGCATATAATACGTTTGGAAGCTACAAACACAACAGTGAAAAATCCTTATGTATAAGTTTTGAAAGTAAACTTGCATAGGTAAAATCAAGAATATAATCTTTTGAAAATAAATACTTAGGGTTGGAAAACTTGCCTTGGTGAGGTTGGGGTGGTCGGCTCGCGAAGTGGAATGGAAATCTATACATAATCAATATTTGTACGTTAGTACCTTAACAACGCTACTTAATCATAAGGTTTTAAAAATCGTAAGACCAACTTAACGACTTCACTTGTGACCACTAACCCTCTCATATGACCATGTCGTCACATTATCACTTCCGTTACCCATTCGACTCAAATCTATTCCTCAAACTCGAAACTCAAGTAAATATTCTTAAAACTACTTTAAACAAATCCCCTAAGTGGTTTTTCACTTGCGCACACCTCGCTCTAACATTTTTATAAAATTGAAAAATTCAACTTTTAATCAGATTCTTTTTGGGTATCCTTCCTTACTGTAAGACCTAGCTATTCTCAATTGTTTCACAATGTTTGCAGAAAGTTTGAGGGTCCAAAGATAGTTTACAAACAGACCATACAGTGCAGTCCGGATTTCAGAACCACTCCTCACTCTTCTGGTCATAACTCAAAATCTACACATCACCTAGTCATGAACTTTATATTTCTGGAAACTACATTCAAATACCTTTCTAACCATGGATATTAGACCCTCGGGAGACAAGTTTAAGGGGTTCAAAAGCCTACTGCAAGACAGTATATACTCCCAGACTTTTTACTCAGCACACATCTTTACTTAATCCTTCAAGAACTCAACTTATACATCATATCTACCATCAAAACCATCAAGATCCTTACCATTAACACATATATGACTACATAACTGAAGAACATGGCTTACAACATGGATACAAGCATAATATCTCAAGATCTAACCATCAAAAGTCCAAAACCTCCAAGATTTACACTAATACTTTCAAACCTTAAAAGATCCATCAAATCTTGACACAAACTAAAAGTGAGAGGATGTTATACCTTTCTTGAGCCTAGGGAAGCCTTGTACGAGCTTGGGTAGCCTTAAGAACACCTTAGCTAGCTTAGATGAACCTTAAACTTCAAGATCTAAAACAAAAGTTATGGTTAGCCATTATACATCTCCAACTTCCACCATTTTTCTCACCATGCTACACTTTGAATAAAATTATGAAACTTAGTACATACCTTCACAACACCTAGGGGAAGCTTGGGTTTTAATCTTGTGAACTACAGAGGAGTAGAAGTGGAGAAAATGATTTTTCTTCCTCTCTTATTTTTCTGCTCAGATTAGAGCAGTTTGGTTAGGGGGGAAAAGAGCTTTTCTTTTGTTTTTGTTTGGTCAAATAATTGTGTGGTGTATGGATATATTGATGGTGTATTAGATGATAAGTAATCACATGTCTCCACCCTACTAGCTAGCCCTAGGTTAGGCCATGTCTCCTTTGTACTTAAAGCATGGCTAGATGTACTACTAACCCATTCTACTTAGTTTGCTTTTTGTACTTCTAGTTAGCATTTCTAACTTAATGGTTGCATGGTATCTTGCATGGAATATTATCTCGTCTTATTACCCAACCAATCTTCGTTACGTAATCCTTAATTCTTGACGTATCTATAATAAAACTCCTCGTAATAATATTTTGTCACGTAGGGATTTTCCTTGTAATTCCTTAAGTACTTAATTGCGTAAATTCCTTAAATATCCACAACTCCTTGTCATAGTCTCTTAAAATCTCCTAATACTCTAATAACTCTCAAATCCCAAGTTTTTATAAATCTTAAGGGCAGTAGGCCTCTTGCCTTAACAATCTTCCCTTATTCTTACACAGTGAATGTAACAACATAAATTTCTCAGATAATCAATTCCATTAAACAACATAGGTGACTCAAAAGGTCCCAATTTCACAATGTCATATGATATAATATTCTTAAAAGATTACAAAAATCAGGGTTCTTACAGCCTCCCCTCCTTAAAAGGATTCCGTCCCGGAATCAGGTTGAAAATAGTTGAGGGTACTTTTCACGCATCGCGTCTTCTAGTTCCCATGTTGATTCTTCGACATTCTGGTTCCTCCACAAAACTCTCACTAGCTTGACAACTTTGTTCCTCAGCACTTGTTCCTTGCTATCCATGATTTCCACGGGTTTTTCCACATAAGTCAAATCTGGCTGTAGGTCTACCTGGTCGTACTCTATCACGTGCCGAAAGTCGGTGTGATAGGGTCGTAACATAGACACATGAAACACGTTGTGCACTTGCTGCAAGCTCTGGGGTAAGGCTAGTTCATAGGCTAACTTTCCAACACGCCTCAAAATCTCAAAAGGTCCAATAAACCTCGGACTTAGCTTTCCTTTCTTACCAAACCGTATCAATCCTTTCGATGGGGATACCTTTAGCATCACGAAGTCTCCCACCTCATACTCCTTTGATATCTCATAAAATTTGACCATTCGAAATAATGGGTTTCGTAAAAAAAAAACTAATGACTTTTACATACACTCGTCTGCACCGTAAAGACGTAATATCAATTCGAAATCTTCATTTAATAATTCGTACATATCGTGATTGCAAAAATTTCTCATCCACCCATAAAATTACTATTCATCCAGGTTTCGAATATTCACGAAAATTAGGGTTATTGTAGTCTTCTCTCCTTAAAAGGATTCTATCTTAAGAACATAAGGGAAATAGTTGTGGATACGATTCCAACTTTACCCTTTCCAACTCTCAGGTTGAAACTTCAACCCTTTAGTTCTTTCACCTTGGTCTCACCAACGCTTTAATGTTGTTTCTCAACGCATGTAACGCCCCAAATCCGGGGTCAGGGATTTGGTCGTCACGCGGAAATCCTTAACATCAAATTACCTGTTTAACAACATTAAACCATCTGTAATCATTAAAACTGAAATATAACTCTGCAACCCCAACCACCAAGCATCTTTTAGGTTATAGGGCTAGAAACAAGAACTAAAATCTTTACATCTTTATTACATCCATTCTATTACATCGCACTATGTCTTAAAAATCTTATACTACTAGTATAGCTTCGTTGGGAAGTACACCAGCAACTAGTACTACTCAGTACAAAGTAATATATATTACACATCAATGTACTTACATATAACTTATTCCAGCTATCTATGTTCTAGATCATATCATCTTCATAAGGGCGTACTGCCTGCTTCTTCTGAGCCATGCAGATAAGCCTCAATCATCTACCTTCCTCTGAAAGGTTAATATTTAAAACAAGCAAGTATGAGCGAAAGAATTGCCCAGCAAGTATTAATAGAGCACAACAATATATATCAATATACACAGGGAGTCTTCGAAATATAACGATACTTAATATCAATTCGAAATATTTACAACAATGAAACCTCAATAGGGAATATATGACATTTCGAGTAACCTCAGATAAATAAAGTAAGTTCATGTCAACAGTAGTAATCCTCATACCTTAGCGAAATAGTGTACACTACCGTATTGCTAATCTTCTAGAAAGTTTTTCAAAATACGCAGTTCAATATGCTGCTAAGATAGTTATTACCACCCTTCATAAACCAAACCATTATAAAGTTCCCTTTTTAATACTCCTCAAGTTTGTAAGTATATACATATGAGTATATCATTATCATCAAAACAACTTACAGTTCAAGATTCTGTACAGGCTATAAGTTCGTTAACCACTTGATAAGTTAAACTCAGAAATATCTGATAGGAAGAGAGTCAAAGCTCTTGAAGCAAAACATTTGGGATTTAACATCAATAACCGATGAACCATCTTTCATCTTTTGAATAATTGCAAAAGTGCACAAGTACGTGCCATTATTGTTGGAATAATCTTGCAGTTCTAGATACTGCATGAATTCATCATCTTTCAAAATTGAAAACAACACTATCGGCTACTTGGCACTTAGGCCTAAGAAGCAGTGTTTGAGTATTTTTCCAAAGTGGAGGATGGGACTTAAAGAAAACATAAAAACCTGACAAGGATTGACGATGATCAGTCGCCACATCCAAGTCCAATAATCCGCGGGTCTTCTCTACCGGTAGAAGGATAGAAACTACATCCGTAACTATCCCCGAGTGAAAACTACATCCGTAATCACCCTCGATGAAAACTACATCCGTAATCATCCTTCGGCAACACATGGGCCGGAATAATAATTGATGGACCGCCTGGCTCACGGCCGCTTACACATCCCGGGAATCGTTCGTCAACGATTCCCACACCTGCCAGAGTCCCCTTTTTCTTTTCTTGTCAAAATCATTTTGATAGAAAACTTGAGTAGTTGAAGTTCGACTTCAGTCGACCGATAATTTCTTGAAAAACAAGCAAGAGAGTAAAACCTGACTGGGGGTTTTCGAAAATGTTTTGAGTTCAAAAGAGTTCAAGTATAGATATACACTTGTACCGATATCAATCTCGACACAGGGTTTTGTGATCACACATGGAAAATGGTACGCATAAAGCTTGTAACCACGACAGGGTAATTCCATATATATATAAGTTCTTGAAAAGTAGCTTACCAGAATAGATTCAAAATATAATATTTTAAATAACTATGAAAGTCCTTAGACAACCTTTAAATAGTGTTTTATAACCTTCAAAACACTTAGAGTATTTAATAACTATTTGACTACTACGTAACAAATAATAAATATTCAATAATCCCTTTTTAAAAGAATACTCAAATTAATATTCATTTATTAAGTAATATTCAAATAATACTTACTATTAATACTGGAATATTTAATAACCTCAAAACACCCAAATACAACTCTTGGAATGTTTCTAATCAAAATCAAGACACAATCTGTCCAGCAGTCTCCAAACTTTAACCACTTTATCAAATAACTACTACCGACTCTCGGTCAATAAGGAATAATTAATAAGCATTCAAGTAACATATACCGACATCAATCTAGCTGGTTTAAGCTGAAAGTAACCAATTTATAACCATTGGAATATCTTTAATCCGTATTGAAAATAAAATATCTCCGATAAATAATATACTAGATAGAATCACTCCATTAAATTGTTTTATTATTTCTCCGGGACAAAGTGATTTTAAGAAAGCGTTTTGAAAATGATATTCATCTAATTAAATAAATTTAATTAGGCGAATAAGGTTTATTTAATTAGTAAATGCTTTCAGGAGCATCTATTAATTAAATAAACACTGGTTTATTGGTGATGTTGCCTTTAGGTTAATTATTGCGAAATTCTTTTTAAAAGCTTTGCCCGGGTTTTCGAAAACATACAATACAAAATAGCCCCGACACGCGGGCTAAGCTCGATAACTCAACACACGCTCTACCCTTGGAGCCTTTCTTATTCCGATACATAAATATATACCTCATAACATATAGTCCACTACCACATTACAAAAGTTTATAAATATACAACATATAAATCGAGATGTAGAACCCTAAGAATGTCACCGCCCATCGACAATATTAAAAGTCATGGGTTTTGATTATTGCACGAGAATAATTTAATATCACTAGCAAAGTCAAAAATGATTTGGAAGGAGGAGCACAAGATTAAAAGCTCGCAATTAGGGATTGAAAACCTTTTCCCGCACATTTTATATAATTCAAAATAGGTATACTCTGAACGATAGAGTATGTGTAAATAAACTTGCCTCTGGTCCTTAGCAGAAAGCAGAAACCGCGAATAAATCCTTCGCACCTCGTCCAAGTAATTCCATGGACCTTACCTGACGTCTCGATCTTCCTTTTTGGATGCACGTCGCTCCAATTTGATTTCGCCCTAATGGTACTGAAATGGTTACGAGTACGCGTTAGTCATACCACGTATATCGAGTAGACACAACTCGGGATTATCACTAAATAATCATAAAGTCAAACTATAGGTGTCCTCCCTATAGTTGACTACTCTAATACCACTTAATGCACATAAGACATTTAGTAATAGCAAACATCACGGGAAGAGTCCCCTAATATAAAGTGAACATTTCCTAGTACTAACACATCATAACACTACACAGTTATAACACTTAGTCAAAACTCCACTTAACACTTTTGACCATAATACTATTGACACACTCTTGTCACAAGTTAATTAACAAATAATCCTCAAAACATACTTAGCCCTCGATAAAGACTCATAATACCCATTTAATCTTCAAGACACATTTAATCCTCGAATTGGCACATAATCCTCGAATTAATTCACTTAACACATATGCACATAAACAGTTAACACCCAAATCATACCTTTAAACCCTTGAAATCAAATAAGTTAAATAAATTAAAACGCAGGGGATTTTTAGAAAATTTCGGCATGTAGTATTCGTTTATCGGACTATGGGCTCAGCCCCTCCATGCCAACAAAACAATTTATAACCCTGCTTTTGATAAAATAAAAGCTGCCTCAACTTGCAGCAACATAAAAGTAAACATATAAGAAAAGTACCCGCCCAGACATGCGGCAACTAGCACATAAGGAAAAGTACCCGCCCAGACATGCGGCAACTAGCACATAAGGAAAAGTACCCGCCCAGACATGCGGCAACTAGCACATAAGGAAAAGTAAACTAAGTTTATCCACATTTAAGCCAACACCACGTAGTTGGCACTTATGACTTCTAACAATTACTACGACCCGACTTATACCATTTAGCACATAAACATTTACCGATAAGCCAACTCTTATAACTATACCTCATATGACAATAACAATTAGCACTTAGCACTTAGCACTTAGCACTTAACAATTTAAAAATTACAATTTGGAAACTAACAATTAGCAATTAGCACTTAACAATTACTTGACAACTAACCCAAATATATTATCCGACAATTAATAATTACTCACTAACAATTAACAATTAGCAATTTAACAATTAACAATCACTAACCCGAACCTTTAATCGGACTCATAATTAAACTCAACAATTATAATTACAAACATACCTTCCGAATTAAATATCGGAAATTCAACCAATAATCATAATCTCACAATTTTAGTATAATTATACCCATTACCACATTAAGCTTTCCATTTAAACTAATTAACCCACCCTAATTGACCTCGCAATTAAATCTAATTTAATTACCACCATAATCTCACAATTTAATCCAATTTAATTACCACAATTTAAAACTAATTAAATTACAACCATTAATTTATATCGAAATTTACACTAATTAAATTACCACAATTAAACAATATATAGTTACATCTAATTTAATACGAAAATTAAAGAGTTAAAACACGAAATTATACCATTTTCGTCTTGGTCCGAGTCGCACACAAACCCACACAGCCTCTCTTCCTCACTGCACAACACAACAGGCGACACCACCACTGGCTCGACCGCCACCACCGGCCGCGCGCCATCACCGGCCGCTGCAACCGCCGCCGGACTCCAACACCACCTCCCCCGTTTGACCCTCTCCTGCTCACATATGTCCTCACACATACACACACGAGTGTATAGATACACACACACACACAAGCTTCTTCTCCCTCTTCAACCTCTCCCAATTTCTTCCCCCTCCCCCGACTGATTCTCTCCCCTCACTGATTTCTTTTCCCCCTCCCCCGATCTCTTTTTTTTGCGGCGTGTCCGTATGTATGTATCTGTGTGTATATTTGTGGTGTGCTGTGTTGTTTTTAACCCTAATGGGCTCAAGCCCAACACTATTCAAAAAGTAATACATTTAATTACTACACACTTTAAATAATATTTTACATTAATAACTCTAATTTGTAAAAATAAAATTTCTAGCATAATTAAATACTAGAATATTTTTAAAGACTTTTGGAGAAAGAATTGGAATTAAATCTCAATTTTCTAAATTGATATGCATTTTACAAATATTAATAATTTATAAAAATAATTCATAAAAATAATAATTGTGATTCATAATTCACAATTTACAGGGCTTTATAAAAATACTACAAACACTATTGTTTTAGCAAAATCTCAAATTCTTGATTTTATATATTAATCAAGTAATTTCTACAAATCCTCAAATAATTAAAATAAACATTTTCTAAGGATTTTAAAATCTCTAAATTATTCAATAATTTAAAATAAAATCTTTACTGAATAATTCCACACTCCAAAATAAAATCTTTGCACAAATAAACTATTGACTCGAGGTATCTACTCAGTCAATAAAATTTTTAAAAAGGGTCCCGGTTCCACTTAACCGAAAATAATTAAATAATTAAATAAAATAAATAATAAAAAAAAAATTCCTCCTCATTTTAGGAAAACAATATTACTATTGAAATAATAATAAATTCATTTCTTGAAAAATCCGGGTTATTACAGTCTACCCTCCTTAAAAGGATTCCGTCCACGGAATCAGCTAAGGCCGTTACTGGGATTCCTTAACTCTTTTATCATCAACACTTATTCTGCAAAACAGGAGATAGTGTCTCTTCGTAAACAACTTCTCCAATATCTCAATTCAAACCTCGATTCTCTACCTGACACAATTATCATTGGAGTCTTACCACATTATCCCTTTCATACATATATCTCGACCAACTTTCCATTATCATACTATCCTTGAGAGAGAGTTCACTGATTCTATTCACATAACATTCTTGAGAGAGAGAACGAACCAATTCTAGCTATACCTCACTGATATTCTATTCGTGTTGGAATTCGCTCCTGCTCTCGGCGATTCCGTTGCGAATCTAGTTTTGATCAGCAAATTATGACTTGGCCGACCTGGTTGGCATCCCCTTGAAATTTATTAGAGGTAGTAAGAATCAGGGACCTTTGAAAAGACAGCTGTCATATCAAGGCAATTGTTACAAACTGATGATCATAAGGTTATGAGTATTAAAGTCAACCTTATTTGAGATAAGGGAATTTACCGAGAGATCAATATGATCATAAGAACTCACGTTGCGTGTCTCAGTTAAGACATTACTAAAGGTAGTTAGCCTTCTTGTATTTCACAACTCACAAGTGACGGCGTCCCGTCAGACTTCTATCACACAGACAGATAGCCCTTGTGTCCCCTATAAGTATAGGGTTGTTCGTCTCAGTGGAAGCTGAGAAGTATGAAAGCAATTCGAAGTGAAGATAATAATTATCGTCTTTCGACAAATAATTCTCAAAGGACACCTTGGAGTTGAATTGAACGGATTCCAAAGGTGTGATTTCCAAAGAAAAGGATAACCAGAAAGATACTGGTATTCAATAAGCAAGTGGTGCTATATCACCATAGAATCATCCATTATTGAAGGAAAGTGGAAGTTTGAAATAACATCATTCGATAGGGCTTCAGAAATCTGAAGGCAGGAATAATGACAGCTTTTGGCACGATCGAAATTAAATATGGTTTAACACGAGTATTGAAGAACAACTTCGAAGAGGGAGTATATTCTTTATCAAAATTCTCTCTTGGAGAGATGTCAGGATAGATAATGGATTAGGGAGGTAATCAAAACAATTTACACATGGGGAGATGTCAAATAATTCATATATCGGGGAGGTAATTAAAATAATTTATGCACGGGGATGTGTCAAATAATTCGTCGATTGGGGAGGTAATAAACATAAGTTGCGAATGGGGAGATATCAAATAATTCAGACTGGGGAAGCAATCAAAATGATTCATAATTGAGGAGGGTAATGCCAAGGTCTCCACGGATGCCTTTCATGTCGGCTCCTCTGACGAATAATTGTTCGATTGTAGCGCTCTTCTTTTCCACGCACACCCTAAGGTGCTCGATAACCGACGTCATCGTCGACTCGTAATAGTCGCTAGAGATTCAACCATCGGCATTTTACGATATTAAGGAGTTCTATTCGACTCGGCGCAAGCATCTCACGCAAGCGTTCTATTCTTTGAGAAGACTTCGATACCGGTGTCGCCCCTAGCAACGACGAATTCCACGTGTCGAATGGGCGATAGTCCGGAACATTGCTGGAAATACATACTTAGATCCAGTCACCATTATAACCGTATTTATACCACATGTTCCTGTCCTCATGACAATTCCGTGTGCAACTTAAGCTTATCCCTTTTTGGCATAACAACCTTCGTACTAGTCTTTCTCAGACTTTCTCAGTCCGTCTTGATTCTTAAAACATTTCATCTTTATTGATCAATCTCATCTTCACCCTTTTTACTTCTATAATTTTGAGACAATCGGTGTCTATCCACCAATCCATTCATAATATTACCTTAAACTCTATCAAGCTCGAGAGGGTTTTAAATACCCGCAACTTCGACTGATAACCTTTCATAGTGATCTTGTTTTGCTTCCCTTTCGGAATTTTAACAGTACGGATGCTATCTCAACTCATCATTGTCATAATACTGGATGCCAGCTTTCCATCCTTCATCATCATATTGAAATTTCCTATCATTCGGGGAATACATAACTTCATCCATGAATCCCTAAAATCATCTTAAATTTAGGCCTCGGGCGCTCTATGCCCCTGCCAACCAACACTTGTCTCTAAGGGTTCTTTAGCAGACGTTCATCACCACAAGAAGTGACGTCTATCTCCACTTATTCCTCAAAATCTTATCTTAATCATTGGTACTATATCCAATAGTCCAACATGAACTCTACGTGAGTTCTGACGTTCTCACATAACTATACCCACTCCTACTCACTCTCGTTTCTAGTTTACTATAACCTAAGCTCTGATACCATTTCTGTAACGCCCCAAATCCGGGGTCAGGGATTTGGTCGTCACGCGGAAATCCTTAACATCAAATTACCTGTTTAACAACATTAAACCATCTGTAATCATTAAAACTGAAATATAACTCTGCAACCCCAACCACCAAGCATCTTTTAGGTTATAGGGCTAGAAACAAGAACTAAAATCTTTACATCTTTATTACATCCATTCTATTACATCGCACTATGTCTTAAAAATCTTATACTACTAGTATAGCTTCGTTGGGAAGTACACCAGCAACTAGTACTACTCAGTACAAAGTAATATATATTACACATCAATGTACTTACATATAACTTATTCCAGCTATCTATGTTCTGGATCATATCATCTTCATAAGGGCGTACTGCCTGCTTCTTCTGAGCCATGCAGATAAGCCTCAATCATCTACCTTCCTCTGAAAGGTTAATATTTAAAACAAGCAAGTATGAGCGAAAGAATTGCCCAGCAAGTATTAATAGAGCACAACAATATATATCAATATACACAGGGAGTCTTCGAAATATAACGATACTTAATATCAATTCGAAATATTTACAACAATGAAACCTCAATAGGGAATATATGACATTTCGAGTAACCTCAGATAAATAAAGTAAGTTCATGTCAACAGTAGTAATCCTCATACCTTAGCGAAATAGTGTACACTACCGTATTGCTAATCTTCTAGAAAGTTTTTCAAAATACGCAGTTCAATATGCTGCTAAGATAGTTATTACCACCCTTCATAAACCAAACCATTATAAAGTTCCCTTTTTAATACTCCTCAAGTTTGTAAGTATATACATATGAGTATATCATTATCATCAAAACAACTTACAGTTCAAGATTCTGTACAGGCTATAAGTTCGTTAACCACTTGATAAGTTAAACTCAGAAATATCTGATAGGAAGAGAGTCAAAGCTCTTGAAGCAAAACATTTGGGATTTAACATCAATAACCGATGAACCATCTTTCATCTTTTGAATAATTGCAAAAGTGCACAAGTACGTGCCATTATTGTTGGAATAATCTTGCAGTTCTAGATACTGCATGAATTCATCATCTTTCAAAATTGAAAACAACACTATCGGCTACTTGGCACTTAGGCCTAAGAAGCAGTGTTTGAGTATTTTTCCAAAGTGGAGGATGGGACTTAAAGAAAACATAAAAACCTGACAAGGATTGACGATGATCAGTCGCCACATCCAAGTCCAATAATCCGCGGGTCTTCTCTACCGGTAGAAGGATAGAAACTACATCCGTAACTATCCCCGAGTGAAAACTACATCCGTAATCACCCTCGATGAAAACTACATCCGTAATCATCCTTCGGCAACACATGGGCCGGAATAATAATTGATGGACCGCCTGGCTCACGGCCGCTTACACATCCCGGGAATCGTTCGTCAACGATTCCCACACCTGCCAGAGTCCCCTTTTTCTTTTCTTGTCAAAATCATTTTGATAGAAAACTTGAGTAGTTGAAGTTCGACTTCAGTCGACCGATAATTTCTTGAAAAACAAGCAAGAGAGTAAAACCTGACTGGGGGTTTTCGAAAATGTTTTGAGTTCAAAAGAGTTCAAGTATAGATATACACTTGTACCGATATCAATCTCGACACAGGGTTTTGTGATCACACATGGAAAATGGTACGCATAAAGCTTGTAACCACGACAGGGTAATTCCATATATATATAAGTTCTTGAAAAGTAGCTTACCAGAATAGATTCAAAATATAATATTTTAAATAACTATGAAAGTCCTTAGACAACCTTTAAATAGTGTTTTATAACCTTCAAAACACTTAGAGTATTTAATAACTATTTGACTACTACGTAACAAATAATAAATATTCAATAATCCCTTTTTAAAAGAATACTCAAATTAATATTCATTTATTAAGTAATATTCAAATAATACTTACTATTAATACTGGAATATTTAATAACCTCAAAACACCCAAATACAACTCTTGGAATGTTTCTAATCAAAATCAAGACACAATCTGTCCAGCAGTCTCCAAACTTTAACCACTTTATCAAATAACTACTACCGACTCTCGGTCAATAAGGAATAATTAATAAGCATTCAAGTAACATATACCGACATCAATCTAGCTGGTTTAAGCTGAAAGTAACCAATTTATAACCATTGGAATATCTTTAATCCGTATTGAAAATAAAATATCTCCGATAAATAATATACTAGATAGAATCACTCCATTAAATTGTTTTATTATTTCTCCGGGACAAAGTGATTTTAAGAAAGCGTTTTGAAAATGATATTCATCTAATTAAATAAATTTAATTAGGCGAATAAGGTTTATTTAATTAGTAAATGCTTTCAGGAGCATCTATTAATTAAATAAACACTGGTTTATTGGTGATGTTGCCTTTAGGTTAATTATTGCGAAATTCTTTTTAAAAGCTTTGCCCGGGTTTTCGAAAACATACAATACAAAATAGCCCCGACACGCGGGCTAAGCTCGATAACTCAACACACGCTCTACCCTTGGAGCCTTTCTTATTCCGATACATAAATATATACCTCATAACATATAGTCCACTACCACATTACAAAAGTTTATAAATATACAACATATAAATCGAGATGTAGAACCCTAAGAATGTCACCGCCCATCGACAATATTAAAAGTCATGGGTTTTGATTATTGCACGAGAATAATTTAATATCACTAGCAAAGTCAAAAATGATTTGGAAGGAGGAGCACAAGATTAAAAGCTCGCAATTAGGGATTGAAAACCTTTTCCCGCACATTTTATATAATTCAAAATAGGTATACTCTGAACGATAGAGTATGTGTAAATAAACTTGCCTCTGGTCCTTAGCAGAAAGCAGAAACCGCGAATAAATCCTTCGCACCTCGTCCAAGTAATTCCATGGACCTTACCTGACGTCTCGATCTTCCTTTTTGGATGCACGTCGCTCCAATTTGATTTCGCCCTAATGGTACTGAAATGGTTACGAGTACGCGTTAGTCATACCACGTATATCGAGTAGACACAACTCGGGATTATCACTAAATAATCATAAAGTCAAACTATAGGTGTCCTCCCTATAGTTGACTACTCTAATACCACTTAATGCACATAAGACATTTAGTAATAGCAAACATCACGGGAAGAGTCCCCTAATATAAAGTGAACATTTCCTAGTACTAACACATCATAACACTACACAGTTATAACACTTAGTCAAAACTCCACTTAACACTTTTGACCATAATACTATTGACACACTCTTGTCACAAGTTAATTAACAAATAATCCTCAAAACATACTTAGCCCTCGATAAAGACTCATAATACCCATTTAATCTTCAAGACACATTTAATCCTCGAATTGGCACATAATCCTCGAATTAATTCACTTAACACATATGCACATAAACAGTTAACACCCAAATCATACCTTTAAACCCTTGAAATCAAATAAGTTAAATAAATTAAAACGCAGGGGATTTTTAGAAAATTTCGGCATGTAGTATTCGTTTATCGGACTATGGGCTCAGCCCCTCCATGCCAACAAAACAATTTATAACCCTGCTTTTGATAAAATAAAAGCTGCCTCAACTTGCAGCAACATAAAAGTAAACATATAAGAAAAGTACCCGCCCAGACATGCGGCAACTAGCACATAAGGAAAAGTACCCGCCCAGACATGCGGCAACTAGCACATAAGGAAAAGTACCCGCCCAGACATGCGGCAACTAGCACATAAGGAAAAGTAAACTAAGTTTATCCACATTTAAGCCAACACCACGTAGTTGGCACTTATGACTTCTAACAATTACTACGACCCGACTTATACCATTTAGCACATAAACATTTACCGATAAGCCAACTCTTATAACTATACCTCATATGACAATAACAATTAGCACTTAGCACTTAGCACTTAGCACTTAACAATTTAAAAATTACAATTTGGAAACTAACAATTAGCAATTAGCACTTAACAATTACTTGACAACTAACCCAAATATATTATCCGACAATTAATAATTACTCACTAACAATTAACAATTAGCAATTTAACAATTAACAATCACTAACCCGAACCTTTAATCGGACTCATAATTAAACTCAACAATTATAATTACAAACATACCTTCCGAATTAAATATCGGAAATTCAACCAATAATCATAATCTCACAATTTTAGTATAATTATACCCATTACCACATTAAGCTTTCCATTTAAACTAATTAACCCACCCTAATTGACCTCGCAATTAAATCTAATTTAATTACCACCATAATCTCACAATTTAATCCAATTTAATTACCACAATTTAAAACTAATTAAATTACAACCATTAATTTATATCGAAATTTACACTAATTAAATTACCACAATTAAACAATATATAGTTACATCTAATTTAATACGAAAATTAAAGAGTTAAAACACGAAATTATACCATTTTCGTCTTGGTCCAAGTCGCACACAAACCCACACAGCCTCTCTTCCTCACTGCACAACACAACAGGCGACACCACCACTGGCTCGACCGCCACCACCGGCCGCGCGCCATCACCGGCCGCTGCAACCGCCGCCGGACTCCAACACCACCTCCCCCGTTTGACCCTCTCCTGCTCACATATGTCCTCACACATACACACACGAGTGTATAGATACACACACACACACAAGCTTCTTCTCCCTCTTCAACCTCTCCCAATTTCTTCCCCCTCCCCCGACTGATTCTCTCCCCTCACTGATTTCTTTTCCCCCTCCCCCGATCTCTTTTTTTTGCGGCGTGTCCGTATGTATGTATCTGTGTGTATATTTGTGGTGTGCTGTGTTGTTTTTAACCCTAATGGGCTCAAGCCCAACACTATTCAAAAAGTAATACATTTAATTACTACACACTTTAAATAATATTTTACATTAATAACTCTAATTTGTAAAAATAAAATTTCTAGCATAATTAAATACTAGAATATTTTTAAAGACTTTTGGAGAAAGAATTGGAATTAAATCTCAATTTTCTAAATTGATATGCATTTTACAAATATTAATAATTTATAAAAATAATTCATAAAAATAATAATTGTGATTCATAATTCACAATTTACAGGGCTTTATAAAAATACTACAAACACTATTGTTTTAGCAAAATCTCAAATTCTTGATTTTATATATTAATCAAGTAATTTCTACAAATCCTCAAATAATTAAAATAAACATTTTCTAAGGATTTTAAAATCTCTAAATTATTCAATAATTTAAAATAAAATCTTTACTGAATAATTCCACACTCCAAAATAAAATCTTTGCACAAATAAACTATTGACTCGAGGTATCTACTCAGTCAATAAAATTTTTAAAAAGGGTCCCGGTTCCACTTAACCGAAAATAATTAAATAATTAAATAAAATAAATAATAAAAAAAAAATTCCTCCTCATTTTAGGAAAACAATATTACTATTGAAATAATAATAAATTCATTTCTTGAAAAATCCGGGTTATTACAACGCATGCTCTCCTCGACCTGCATTCCTTATCGGTTGTTCTATGAATGAAAATTTCTATCCCACTACTTATACGTTCCTCTTCTACCTTGTTCATTGTATCCGTGTTGAGTCCTGGTATCGTTGGCCCGTGAATACTTTGTGGTCGTGTTTTATAATCTAAGACAATGTCAATATGCACGGTATTCCTCATGTTCCTTGGCTTAATTAACACGCATGTGTTGCGTCCCGTCAGTCGTTACCACTTGCTATGGATAATGTATAGTCTTCGGTATACGTCGAACCGGTTCAGCTACTATATCCCTCGTTCATTGACTTCTTCGTAACGCAAGAAAAACGAAACTTCTTCTTTCGCAGTACGCTTTACAAGAGACGTCCCTACGTTCGCATGGTGACGATCGTGATAACAACATTCATTTCATGGATAAGTTTTTATTCTCGACTGCCCCGTGAAATCTAAGGCACGACACTAAATATAAATTCGATCGTCTGGATAATTCTTCTTCCCTGTTCGTCAACCACAGATCAAATTAGTGCATACGCTCAATCTCTTTGTTAAATATACTTGAAAGCACCTTCAATATTCAAAGTTTAACCTTAAGTCTTTATCTGACGTAATTGCTGCAGAAGTTTTATATTGCACCACCATCTCTTCCGTATATAAATCGATAATCTTCTAAATGGAAAGTCTCTCGTAGGTAAATCACTTGGTCCAACAATTATAAATCAACTAGGGCCATCTCTTGGCTCGGTCTTCGGTGACCTACTTATGAAATTCATTATAATTCTGTCCACGTTTAAGATTTTCTACAGGCGGAATTAATCCACTAGATCTCTATCATTCTGCTTTTGACATGTCGCGTTTGTACTTAATAGTTTGCCAATACTATTCTTCGTATCCGCTTGCCAACATTCTCTTAATTCTCTATACCTCTTTGTCCTTCCCCATAATTTAGTCATTTTTCCTCCCATTATTATTTATTGTATATACTCTATTTTCTTGGTCAATACTGACTGAATTCCAATTTCGAATAATCCCTTCTATAGGTATCGGCCACCACACTGGCCTCCCCTGGGTAATAACAAATTTCTCCATTATACTCCCTATTCCATTTCGTCACCTTCTCTCTTATGTTTAATTCTAATATGAAGATATACTTATGGCACTTGTGGAAAAATTTCACACTTTTCTCATAAGGTTAACGTCTCAGTTTTATGCGTGAACGCTATCATGACTAATCCCCGACTCACGGTTAGTATATCCTATCCCGTAACCTTTATGTTGTTTAGAAGTATAGGCTATCATCCCCTTTCTACTGCATCAGCACACCTCTTAACTCTTAAAAGATGCATCATCGTGACCCTCAAAGTCCTCTTCTCATCATAAAGTGTAGCTAACAACGAGGTTATCACTAATCGCTCATATCATTCTTAAAACTTTATTTATTAACCCACAAGGGCTTCTGACTCACTAGTCAATCCACATGATACTACCAAAATTTATAATGTTTATATTAGTGTGAAATGCCGACTTTGGTGCAATACAGAGATCGATCTTGAGTTGGTGAAACCTTCTCTTCAACCTTATCTTTGAAAAACAACTACACATTTTAACTAGTCAACAATTCCTCCATTTCCGATAAGGGTATCAGTTCTCGATGGTATATGTAAGATGTCATACGCTCGTCCTCTTTCACAACTGGTGCCAATCAACCTGAGGCCTGCATGCTGCTGCGATTCCCAATAAACTTGATTAGGTGGTAATCTCGAAGGATCATTGGGATATATCCATGCATCCATTTGCTATTAGGGCCTTTTAAACTTTATGTCTCTCTATGTGCATCAATCCCTTTAAGCTAAGTAAAGCTTCACATTCTTGCCACAATATTTCTTCCTTTCTTGTCCATCTCACTTCCATGTTAGTTTCCTCTAAGGATATGTCTTACATCTCAGTCGATTTGCATTTATTGGATCAGGAAAAGGCTTGGTAACTCCAGAATTCATTAATATAACATCCTGATGACGGTTGGTAGGGGCGTGCTCCCAACCACCTCATAATTTCTTATAACCTTCCTCACACTAATATTAAAGGTCCTTGTGGTATGCCCCGACATGTTATTCCTACTTTAAATAATCACTCGGCATAACGCTCTGGCTGCACAATTACAACATTTGGTTTTTGATCTCATATTGGTGCAACGGTTCACAATTGTACCTCCCGTTCACCTTTGACTAATCACTTTTGAAAGGAATGGTTTTAAAATAACAAGGTCCAATAGATAATTTCAATAAGAATTCCACATTGGATGTTCCAAGGATGTTGATGGTTCCAAATACTAGGAGTCTCGATTTTCGAAGATGTAAGGATGGACAAAAAGAATACAACAAGGTTTATTCCTTCATGTCCTGAAAATTTGGTAATGTGATATCATAGAGAATGTTGCACGAGGGCAATGATTGTTGGATACAAAAGTCATAAAGACGGTCTTTATACAATTCTTACATCTGGGGAATACTTTTCCTCTTAAAAAATAGAGGATCTAAAAAGTCCCATTGATAAAGGTCAACCGATCGAAAGAAATTCTACTATGTGATGATAAAAAAAATGAAGCAGTTTATCATTCAAGTAATCTATGGTTTCAAATGAATCTTCATTATATGAATGAAAGAATAGAATATTCAAGTGACATAAAGTCTGATACAAAGATGTGTAGAATTCAAGTTGAGTGGACGACCTCACTAGGTCTCAATCAAGTCATTCGTCAAAACTTTCATCATCATACTTTACCACATGCAAAATGCATTGCGGAATTGCTGAGTGAATTAAATTGGGAGTTGGACCAGTGAAACAATAACTAGTCCCTTTCAAGAAACACTAGCAACTAGCTAGACAAAATTTGCTAGTTCGCCTGTTTGAGACATCACCACTAGCTAGGACAATTAGCTAGGTGTTCTTCACAACATTACAATTTTGACTAGTTAGAACAATCAACTAGTCATTCATATTGACTAGCCAGTTTCAATTGGCTAGAACGGAATTTCAACATCGTAGCCACTGAAGAAACTTTAGGCTACTCGGACAACGAATGGAAATAAGAAGTTATTAAGTTTGAAAAAAAGAAAACTATAAAATATGAAGAGAATGTTCTAGGTATCGAAACAATTGATAACCTCTCATCAAATATTACTTATCAGTGAAACGGTCCACCCAAGGGTGCCTCCGTACACATGCTTTATCAGATCTTACAGTAGAATGAAATTCAGAATACTAGTATCAAAATGATATCCTTACTATGATTTCAATGTACGACGCACAATCTCATTTTGAATAGAAGAAAGGATTCATGAGGAATATCTGGATGTTAAACCATCCCTGTTCTCAACAAGTTGATAAATATTTATGGGCTCGACTGAAGAGTGCAAGTATGAAAGAAGTAGTCAAATATCAATATTCATTTAGGAATATTCACTGATTAATTAAGGAAACAATTGTTGAACATTCCTTGGATAATTGAAAGGAAGTGTAAATAATCCTGAGCAGAATGAAATAATTATAAACTTCAAATAGAATACTCGGGGATCAAATAAGATGCTTTGGATGAGTCCCGGTTTAGAGAAAGTATATCACTGGTGGTTATTCCACAAGTTTGAAGTAGAAGGCTAGAAGGGTTACCTGATATAAACTAATCGAGGTAACATGGTTAGTGAACAGTTTAAAATGAAGTAGTGCACCGGCCGGTAGTTGCCAAAATAAGTTAATAATTATTCGTGCATCTCATTATCACCATTATGAGGGTAACTCCATCTCTTCGTCTTCGTAATACAAGACACCAACTAGTACGGCTCTCAATCATCATCTTAAAGTCATTTATCGAGTTAGGGTTTCACAAATATATCTGTCATTTCCGTGCTTTATCTTGAAGACCAAGCTTCACATCATTTTGGGGACACCTGCTAAGTCCATAGGGTCCTACTTCATGCCTTTCGACATGAATCATAAGTGGCCAGTTCCCCCTGGGAACAAATCAAAGAGATCTCTCAGGGATCTCAGTGCAGTCCATAGGTTTAGTGGCGGGTGTGTGCATGTGAACATATACCAAAATATTGAGGTCTACAACACATATATACGTAGTCCCTGATAACATCTTTATCAAAGGATCCCACTCTAGACCCACTGGTCTTTTCTTTTGGTAGACTCTGAGATCACTGTATCGCTCGTTGCAACCATATTCAACTTCACTTGAGTCCCTTTGTTAATTCTACTTGTTTGTTCTCTAAGTTGAACTACCATGCTCTAGCGCCCGAACCATGCGCGGAATTATCTAGCACACTCGTCTTATGATAACATTCTCGTATAACACATGTAAAATTTGCCATCAAGGGTAATGAAATCCACAATGGCATAGTAACCACCTTTCAGGTAAACCCGTTACTTATCGAAAATCGGATCTTATAGCCAAAGTAAAAGACTGTCATTATTCCAAGTACTAAGTACCCTTAATTATGTAGGGAAGTCTAAACTTCTTGATTCTTAAAATGCTGCCTCCTAAACTGTGGAGGACTATGGGCCACAAAATTTATGCCAGCCTAGTCATCCGATCATATTGGCAATATCGCCTCTATCTCATCTGCTCTTGAGATTTCGCTCTGCTTCCTATATCATTACCTATGATAGGTCATGTATGACTCTCAAACCTCTATTCATCATTCTGAAGGTCTCTAAGGATTCTATCGACCCTAGTATAATACCTCCAGTAAACACTCCAGTCTATTCTACTCACCGGTACCTCTTCCGGTAGTCCAATAATAAGTTTACTACGATCTCTTATGTCATTCTCCTACTTAGACTTAACTCTCCACACTCTCGTTTCTGAGTACTGTAACTTATCTCTCTGATACCATTTCTGTGACGCCCCCAAATCCGAGGTCAGAGATTCAGGTCGTCACATCACCATCCAACCATATCCTACCTGTATTAACTTTACAACTCAACAATACATCAATCCAGACCTCAATCTTACGCACATACAAGTTAGAGCCTCAGAAACGATAATCAAAAGTAACACTAAATATTACAATTCATCTGTACAATCCAGAATCTTACGCACTTCCACTTATACAACTACACTTGAAGACGAGTCTTACTATAACAATTGAAAACCTATCAGACTTACTCTGTAGTATTTATCCGGAACTAAATCATCTCGGGGTAAATCTTCTATTCCTCTTCTGCTGGTGCGGAGTTAACTGACCAAATTCTTCTCTTTCTGAAAAGTTTTTATAAAGCAAGAATGAGCTACATAATGCTCAGCAAGTTCGCCATTTTGAAAAATAATAATGTGGTTTATTTCGAAAACGTTCCCAACTGTATGGGTATATATCTCAGATTTCAAAACATAATTCAACATTATATATGTCCGAGTTTGAATAAAACATTTATACTCGCTAAGGAGCTTTAAGAATAACATATGAATCCTTTATAAGGTTCCCATTTCAATATATCTCAAGTTTGAAAATATATATACATATGAGTATATCATTTTCGGCAAAACACTCTAAGGTTAACATACTGTACATGGAATACATTATTGAAAAACCTCTTTCCTTCCATTAGCTTAGAAGGTTTCTCATTCAAAAACATTTCATTCTTTGGAATAATTGCAAGAGTGCACTAACACGTGCCAATCTTTATAGAAAATCTTGCAGTTCTAGATACTGCACGATGTCAATATTTTTCTTATCAAAAACCACACTATCGGCAACTTGGCACTTAGGCCCAAGAAGCAGTGTTTGAGTATTTTTCCAAAGTGGAGGATGGGACTTGAAGAAAACATAAAAACCTAACAAGGATTGACGATGATCAGTCGCCACAACCAAGTCCAACAATCCGCGGGTTTTCTCTACTAGTAGAAGGATAGAAACTACATCCGTAACTACCCTTGGGTGAAAACTACATCCGTAATCACCCTCGATGAAAACTACATCCGTAATCATCCTTCGGCAACACCTGGGCCGAAATAATAATTGATGGACCGCCTGGCTCACGGCCGCTTACACATCCCGGGAATCGTTCGTCAACGATTCCCACACCTGCCAGAGTCCCCTTTTTCTTTTCTTTTCAAAAATCATTTTGATAGAAAATTCGAGTAGTTGAAGTTCGACCTCAGTCGACCGATAATTCTTAAAAAACGTACAAGAAGCAAAACCTGACCGGGGGTTTTCGAAAATGTTTTGGGTGGGAAAGAGTTCGAGTTTGAAAACGCTGAAGGTATCTTGGATTAGTTTTGTCTTTAAAATAATGAACGATAATTAATAAATAATATTTTGAGATTTAATATAAACAATTAATAAAATAATTATTTAATTAAAATAAGCTTTTAACCCAAGATAGATATTTTTGAGTATTTTTAACAACGTAAAATAATAAATACTTAAGTATACGATACTTCCCGAATGACTCTTCGGGATTTCGTAATTTAATCATGACACAATAACTCCCCGATCAATAGTATATTTGGACCGCTACGACCTCTATTGCTAGAGTCGTTGTCCGAAGAAAACATTTTCATTCTGAGTTCAAGGGTGTACAAACACATATGCATATAATACGTTTGGAAGCTACAAACACAACAGTGAAAAATCCTTATGTATAAGTTTTGAAAGTAAACTTGCATAGGTAAAATCAAGAATATAATTTTTTGAAAATAAATACTTAGGGTTGGAAAACTTGCCTTGGTGAGGTTGGGGTGGTCGGCTCGCGAAGTGGAATGGAAATCTATACATAATCAATATTTGTACGTTAGTACCTTAACAACGCTACTTAATCATAAGGTTTTAAAAATCGTAAGACCAACTTAATGACTCCACTTGTGACCACTAACCCTCTCATATGACCATGTCGTCACATTATCACTTCCGTTACCCATTCGACTCAAATCTATTCCTCAAACTCGAAAGTCAAGTAAATATTCTTAAAACTACTTTAAACAAATCCCCTAAGTGGTTTTTCACTTGCGCACACCTCGCTCTAACATTTTTATAAAATTGAAAAATTCAACTTTTAATCAGATTCTTTTTGTGTATCCTTCCTTACTGTAAGACCTAGCTATTCTCAATTTTTTCACAATGTTTGCAGAAAGTTTGAGGGTCCAAAGACAGTTTACAAACAGACCATACAGTGCAGTCCGGATTTCAGAACCACTCCTCACTCTTCTGGTCATAACTCAAAATCTACACATCACCTAGTCATGAACTTTATATTTCTGGAAACTACATTCAAATACCTTTCTAACCATGGGTATTAGACCCTCGGGAGACAAGTTTAAGGGGTTCAAAAGCCTACTCCAAGACAGTACATACTCCCAGACTTTTTACTCAGCACACATCTTTACTTAATCCTTCAAGAACTCAACTTATACATCATATCTACCATCAAAACCATCAAGATCCTTACCATTAACACATATATGACTACATAACTCAAGAACATGGCTTACAACATGGATACAAGCATAATATCTCAAGATCTAACCATCAAAAGTCCAAAACCTCCAAGATTTACACTAATACTTTCAAACCTTAAAAGATCCATCAAATCTTGACACAAACTAAAAGTGAGAGGATGTTATACCTTTCTTGAGCCTAGGGAAGCCTTGTACGAGCTTGGGTAGCCTTAAGAACACCTTAGCTAGCTTAGATGAACCTTAAACTTCAAGATCTAAAACAAAAGTTATGGTTAGCCATTATACATCTCCAACTTCCACCATTTTTCTCACCATGCTACACTTTGAATAAAATTATGAAACTTAGTACATACCTTCACAACACCTAGGGGAAGCTTGGGTTTTAATCTTGTGAACTATAGAGGAGTAGAAGTGGAGAAAATGATTTTTCTTCCTCTCTTATGTTTCTGCTCAGATTAGAGCAGTTTGGTAAGGGGGGAAAAGAGCTTTTCTTTTGTTTTTGTTTGGTCAAATAATTGTGTGGTGTATGGATATATTGATGGTGTATTAGATGATAAGTAATCACATGTCTCCACCCTACTAGCTAGCCCTAGGTTAGGCCATGTCTCCCTTGTACTTAAAGCATGGCTAGATGTACTACTAACCCATTCTACTTAGTTTGCTTTTTGTACTTCTAGTTAGCATTTCTAACTTAATGGTTGCATGGTATCTTGCATGGAATATTATCTCGTCTTATTACCCAACCAATCTTCGTTACGTAATCCTTAATTCTTGACGTATCTATAATAAAACTCCTCGTAATAATATTTTGTCACGTAGGGATTTTCCTTGTAATTCCTTAAGTACTTAATTGCGTAAATTCCTTAAATATCCACAACTCCTTGTCATAGTCTCTTAAAATCTCCTAATACTCTAATAACTCTCAAATCCCAAGTTTTTATAAATCTTAAGGGCAGTAGGCCTCTTGCCTTAACAATCTTCCCTTATTCTTACACAGTGAATGTAACAACATAAATTTCTCAGATAATCAATTCCATTAAACAACATAGGTGACTCAAAAGGTCCCAATTTCACAATGTCATATGATATTATATTCTTAAAAGATTACAAAAATCAGGGTTCTTACATAGAGTGTCTTTTCAGTTTTACCCTTTTTGCACTCAGGAGCATAGTGACCCTTCTCCTTACACTTGTAGCATTGAATCTCAGACTTATCTTTCTTCCCAGATTTGGGGTCATTTCCCTCAAATTTTCTGAAAGTTTTCCTGTCAGACTTTGAATAGTCTTTGGAGAATCTTTTTCCCTTCTTGAAGTTCTTGAATCCCATCTTCTTGAAGGTCTTTACCATCAATGCAGCCATTTGCATCATCTCTTCATCATCTTCAGAATCAGATGATTCATCTGTGTTGAGTCAACATCAGTGTTTGATGACTCACTTTCTGAATGAGTGACCAAGGCTTTTCCTTTTGCCTTCTTCCTTGATGCCTCTCTCTTTGAAGATTTTTCTTCAACTTTCAGAGCAACTGACTTTGATTTCTTGCTTGATCTTCTGTTTCTTTGCTCCATTTCTAACTCATGAGTCTTGAGCAATCCATAGATTTCATCAATCTCAGTAATATCAAGATCATAGTTATCTCTTATAGTGGTTGTCTTCACATCCCACTTTTCAGGTAGAGAGAGAAGAAACTTGAGATTTGAGTCTTCTAAATCATATTCTTTGTTAACCAATGACAGATCATTGAGCAGTTTACAGAATCTATCAAATGTTTCTGTCATGGTTTCTTCAGACTTTGCCTCAAAATGCTCATACTCCTGTGTGAGTATGTTCCTTCTATTTTTCTTGATTGCAGCAGTTCCTTGACATCTAACCTCAAGTGCATCCCAAATTTCCTTTGCAGTTGTGCAGTTAATCACTTTGTTAGACATAACATTATCTAAAGCACTGTGAAGTAAATGCCTTACTTTGGCATCCTTAGCAATAGATGAAAGATCCTCAGCAGTTAGATCTTTCTTTTCCTTAGGAATCACCTTCGATTCCTCACCAGCAACAACAGCAGTTAACTTTGTAGGTTTATGAGGACCTTCATAAATTCTATCAAGATATTCTGGATCTGTGGCTTCCAGAAACATGGTCATCTTTACCTTCCAGATTGCATATTCTGATGGCTTGAGTATAGGAACCCTAATCGTTTCATACCTACTAACAGTAGTAGGGGCTTTCTCAGAACCTGATGGAGGAGGAATCTCTGCCATTGATTACTATTGTGTTTTGGATTTTAAACTGTAATAAAGTAACAGATTTGCTCTGATACCAATTGTTAGGTCAAATACACAATATATATAATCAAGTACTGTATGAATAAATAACAAGAACACACGTTTTAGTACTTAAAACTGTTTAGAATTAATAATTCCTCTCTCAGTGATGCAAAATATCACAGAGAGCTGCTTAGGTTACAAAAATGAAATTTGTTCACAATCGATACCCTTCTAGGGTTAACCTAACTGTATTTATAAGATATACAGCTACGTACAATCGTTAATTGATTCTCCTAAAATTAAGCTATACAATTGATATCAATTACGATTGCTACACGTCTCCTAAGTCAACTCAATCTCTTTGACAGCTATCCAATCTTCAAAGATATTGCTTCCGTATTAATCTTAAATTAATCTTCAAACTCTGTTGACTTGTAGACGCTTCCAGTAGACAGACTTTAGTAAACTCTGTTGCTCTCCTAGCCAGCAGTGTTTGCGCTTCCTTGTGTTCAGCTAGCAGTGTTTACACTTCCTTCTGTCAGCGTTTGCGCTTCCAGCTGTCAGTGTATACTCAAACTCTGCTACAACTGCTTTCATTAACAAGTTAAACTCTTTTTACCTGTAACACTTAAACACTGACATTAAATCACATCAATTATATCTAACAGATCACATGATAAATAATTATGCTGTGTTGATGTGTTTTATCTCTCTTTTATGATTGTAATAAAGAATAATAAAGTTGACTTCACAGTTTATGAGAGAATGAATTTTAGAGACATACCTAACAAAATTGGGTTTCTTTGTAAAATTAGAGACATACTAACAGTTTATGTAAAATTGGAGCACTATGATTAGCAAATATTAATTTATGATAAGTATACTGTCTTTTGTTTAAAGCTATAAGAACAATTGCTTTTCTTATTTATTTTTTTCTAATTTTTTTTTCCAGCGGGAGGGATGGCAGCAGAAACCTTAAAGGCGGCACCGAATAACAATATGTAATGGTTTTGTACTTTTAGAATTTAGACTTAATCGTATGTGCTTTTTGGTTTAGAATTATGTTGGTTTAGAAGTTGGTTTAGCACACTTGTTCTTTTGGTATTAGTATGATGTTGGTGTGGATGATTGTAACTATTTGGTGGCTGTTGAATGTTTTGGATGGCTTTGAATGCCATTGAATATATTTTGATGGGTTTCTTTATGTATGAAATTGTATATTGCAGAAATTTTAATCATAGCGTTGCATTTGATATTTTTAGCGTTGCATTTCTAGTGTTGCATTAGATATTTTAGTGTTGCATTTGGTAAATATAGTGTTGCCTTTGATCAGTGTTTTAAAAAGCAAAAAAAGCGTTGCATTACATAGCTGTGGGCCCTAGTGCTGATGTGGCACATAGGACCCAGTGCTGACATGGCAAGTGGGACCCACTACTGACGTGGCATGTGGGACCCACAGCTGACGTGGCATGTTAGGCCCCACTTTTGACATGACAAGTGGGACCCACATGCTGACATGGCAAGTGGGCCCCCACATGCTGATGTGGCATGCCAACTGGACTTACTGACGTGGCATGCCAACTGGACTTGCTGACGTGGCATGCCAGCTAGCCCCATTGATGACGTGGCAAGCTAGTGGGACCCACTTAGTGATGTGGAATTGTAATTTTATCTAATGTTAAATGCAACGCATTTTTGGTGTTGCATTATATGTCAGATGCAACGCTTATTGATGTTGCTTTAGATGCCAAAAAGCATTGCATTATGGGGTCTAACAGAACGCTCTCAGAAACAACGCCCCCTGGTGTTGCATTTGGTCTAACGCAACCCTTTTTTGGCCTAAAGCAACAGTAAACATGGCGTTGCATATGTGCATTTTTGGTGTAGCACTTCTAGTTCATAGACATTACAATCAAAGACGAACGCAAAAAACTTCTTTATGGGGAATCAATTTTCGCGTCTTGTTCATCCAAAATCATGATGATTGGATAAGCATTTATATGTAACAATTAAGAAAAGTTTGTAATACTAGTACCAAATACTAATTTTGATTGGTTTTCAAGAATTATCATTATACTAGTACGAGCACATCCTTTACTCTTCTTGGGGTGTCCTCAAGTACGCATCCTCGCCCTCTCTCCTCTATGAATGAGCATTCATCTCGGCTCACTTGATCCTGATCCGATGTAATTTTTGTCTTTTTTTGCAAAGCTAATATATTAATATAAAAAAATAAAATCTTACAAAAGAAACAATCTTTAAAGCGTTACGCCCTTGAACTTCTATAATCCAGAATACAAAAGAAGAGACACCACGAAACTTTAAACTAAAAAATTACTAACATAATACTTGTTTTATCATAAAACGTCACTATAATTCAAGAAGTTTTTACTCATAATCTGCGTTATGACTTAAGGCGACCGTAAGACATATAAACCTCGTATTGAATGGGGCGGGGATTCGGAAATCTATTCGGGTATGGCCGGGTGATATGGGCTAAAAGTAAGCACTAAAGACACATTTAATGTGGCGTTAATTAAACCCAGCATGGTCCAAACGTGAGGCCCATTTGTGGGGCCCAAACCCCTAATTTCAATATTAATTTCGTAATTAATATTATGGAATATAAACAACTCAGCAGTAAGAGTCAAATAAGGATATTACTCCTGCCTGACTTAGCCTTCAAGGCACCTACTTCGATATGGAAACAGACTCCTACAAGGAAGGAGTCTAGAACCTTCTTCAAGGCAGTGGCTTGCCCACCAAGTCTCCAAATCCTACCATAATTCTAAGGCTTCTCAGCCTATATAAAGGGCCTGACCCCTCATTCTCAGAACTACGTCTTGGCTTGATTCTCAATAACGAGATACGTAGGCACTCTGTGAGGACCAATCAGTCTCGAAACACGGAAACAGCAATTAAAGCTCCAAGCTAAACAACCCTAGCATTAATTATGCACGAACCCTAGTTTTTATTCCACAACATTTGGCGCCGTCTGTGGGACAACAACATCAACCATGGTTCAAACACGAAGAACTATACCAATTGCAACCGAGGCTATACCCCTCAACTCTGCTCCACCTGCCACCGAGCAGGTGCCCCCAACATCAGGGGCGATCATCCAACAGGCTCTTCCAGCATCAGGGGTGATCACCCAATCTCAAGTTTCTCAACAATCATGGGCGATCCCCCACGTTGAGAGTACGCTACCTGTGGGTGACCGAGCAAATTGAGAAGCCAACCCTCTCCAGATGGTGCTCTCTCCTCTTTTCAATCCCAACGATCCACCACCAGTGGTACAGATCCACACTACGGATCTTCCTTTGAATACTAATCCAAGGTATGGTCTTCCTAATTACCCTCCGGCTACTCAAGGTACAGGACCAAGTGGTCATGCCTTGCAGATCCGAGATCGGGAATATGATGACTACTCCGGCCCCTATACTGATGATTCGTCATCTGAGGATGATGATCGTGAGGAACATCAAAGGAGACGACGCGTTAGCAGGGAACCTCGGGCGAGGACCCAAGGAATCCATGATGGACCTCCACAAACGGCTGAGGAAAGGATTAAGGCTCATGAGGCTGAGATCCAATCCAGGAAAGTATTGCAGAAGGGGGGTTGAATGCAATACTAATAAATTTCAAAAACTATTTCAACAACTTAAATAGAATTTGTGATTTACTAGTAGAAGAAATGCAAACACAAGTAAAATCAAATACGAGGATTTCACAAAATAAATGTTTTATTTATTTTGCAAAGTTTTGCTACAACCTTGAGAACAAATTAATTCTCAAGCTACAAATACTCAAGAGATTACTGTCGTTGAGTTTTTCTCACACTTAATATATAAACAGAGAGCTCTATTTATAGTGTGATAATCTACTGTACTATCATCATCAATGATTGATGAGTTGCTGTTATATTCCTTTTGCAGCTCATTCCATGATTTATTCCCATGTGATCAGCACAAAGTAACTTAAAGATGCTTTCCACATTTGAGCCACCCAGATCTAGCCGTATTCAATTTTATCTGTTCTAGACTTTACAGGTTGTTCCATGTGATCTCTCGAGCTTCAGTTATAGACTTTCCAAGCTTGCTGTAAAGGTTGAATATTACAACACGCCTGCTTCTTTTGAACATATACTCTGTCGTTTAATTTGACTTAGAAAATTCCTAAATCAAGCTGATTCTATATGACAGTATGTTTGCCACAAAGTTTGCTGTCAATGGATTACGCTTTGTTTTGACAGTATGAATTTCCCGCAGATATTACTGTCAAGAATTTTGCTTTGGTTGACAGTATGAATTCCCGCAGAGATTGCTGTCAAGAATTGTGCTTTGATTGACAGCATGTTTTTCCCGCAGAGATTGCTGTCAAGAATTCCAAACTTACTGTCGCAAACTGTATATCAAAGTTGATGTCATTAGAATCTTCCGCCAATGTTGCTGTCAAGTTGAAACTTGCTGTCGACTCCGTGAAACTTGCTGTCGACCTCGGCAACATGATGTTTCCTTGTAACCTTACTGTCAGGGCTTGACAGTAACTTTTATTCCTTCTGTCGAACTCATGTATTTCTTGAGGCTTGAACATAATCGAACTTCTTCCAAGAATTACACTTATTACATGACAGTATTTATTTAAATTACAAGAACACATTTCAGGCTATGACAGTATGTTCTACTTAGCAAAAACTAAGTATACCAATAAAACTAGTTAAGTTGTCTATTCCATCACCCATAAATCCCAACAATCTCCCCCAATTTGTTTTTATGGATAATAAGGACAAATTTACAAATATCATGCTGACAACTTAACTAACATAGATCAGAAAGAATAAACTCTTCATTTCTGACCAATGATTAAACTGAATTGTTTTCAAACAATATATCACAAAAGTAAAAAAAAACTTTACTTATCTTGATTTGAACTTTTCACTTTGCTCCTTTTCCCTTAGAGCTCTTCTGAGATTTTCAATTAACTCTTTTTCTTCAGGGGACTGTGCATCATCTTCATTTTCCACAATGTATTTTCTGATCATTGAGGAAGCAGTGTTTAATGTATCTCTGAGTTCCATCCAGTAAACATTTTGCTTTACAATTGATCTGAATTTTAGCACATCTCCCTCCATTTTGAATCTCCTGCCAGGAAACTGATTTAGAGTTTCCCTTCTTTGTTTTTCCAGGCTGGGATCCTCTCCTCTCCTCTGATCAAGAATCATATCAAGCTCCCAAGAACACAGTGTTTCAAGACTGTTAGTTGATCCAACCACTTGCCAGTATAATTCTTTTAACACACTGGTCTTCAATTTAGAGAAACTATCTACATAAATTTCTTCTTTGCCATACTTGATTCTCAAAGGATTGTCCAGTACGCATGGCTGATAGTTGGATTCTTCACTGTTGATCTTATTGATTTTACTGTAATTTTTCTTCATTTCAGCTTCAATCTCATCTTCTATCTGTTGACGAGATTTTTTTCTTGATGCTAATTCTTCTTTGAACCTTTGCTCTGCTTCATACATCTTCATTTCATGTTCTGAATAAGGTTTCTCCATTTCTTTCCAGTTATACTCAGGAATAGGATTGTCTTCTTCATACTCCAAACCAAGGATTTGATAGACATCATCATCATTGTGAAGTGTCCAATCACCAAACTTCTCAATAAATTCAACATGCCTGGCTTCATAGTACTTGAGAACTTGATCCATGATCTTCTTTGAAACATTATCATAGGTTTGCAGTAGCTCAACCATCCTTTCCAGATTGAAGAAATCAATTCTTCGTTTTACTGTTTCAGAAGTTTGAATGAGTTTCTTGGAGATCACCTTTGATTTTGATATCTGAGTGAAGTCAGATTCCACTGTAATCAACTTTTCATTGTTTTGCCATAGAATGTATCTTGCAACTTCTTCTTTTGGTCCATCAAATTCTATGGATACAGAGGTGATTGTTTCTTTGGCTTTCAGCTGCATCATTTCAAAGCTATTCATTCTTCTCCTCATGATGGGTTTCTTGAGTCCCAATCCTGTAGCTTTTCCTTCTCCTTTGTAGACAGTCTTTCCCTTTGTTGGTCTTTTTGATTTTCTCTTGATTCTTACTGTCTTGAATGATTTGACAGTAGGATCGTTGACAGTTTCTTTTATAGGGCTTCTGACAATGTCTTCTTTGACAGTATCTTCAATGACTGTTACTTCATCCTGACTGACAGCATCTTTGTTGACATCCTTGACAGCATCTTTGTTGACAGTATCTTTTTCAAGATGTATACTGTCAATTTCCATTTCTTCTTGAATTCCTTTCAATGCTTCAAGTACTTCTTCCTCTTTCTTTTCACCAGCTTTCTTGCTTGAGCTAGAATTTTCAGAAATTTCCTTTGATTCTGCTTCTTTGACTTGAGTTTGCTCTTTTGAAAAGTCTCTCAGTTCTGTTCTCTTAGGTCCTCCAGCTTCACCTCCATCCTGATTGTCATCATCATCTTTTTCCAAGGTGTCATCAAAAGTACAGTTTCCACCTTGAGCATTTCTTCTTGAATTTGCTTTGGCAATGAGCTTTTTAATTCTGGCACTGTACTCCATGTTTCTCTTTGCCAAAATCTTGTGAATATCTTTAACTGCCTTAATCCTTTCCTTGGTGATGGGTGCATTCAGTAATACCTTAAGTACATCCATGATGACTTTGCTTTGTAGAGATGTTTTGCCTTCAAGAGTTAAGAATCCAAGACCTTTAGTTCCTTTGGCTGTTGTCTGTTTAAAGCTTACACCATATGGCTGGAGACTTACTTCTGGAAGTTTGTTGTTGACCATTGTGCCCAGTTGCATATAGAGACTTTCATCAAAGATGGTAGAGTTTTTCTTCACTAGAATCCCAAGGATATATTGCACTCTGGCAGAGAAAGTTTCCAACAGTTGAGTTGTTATGAATATTGAATGCCCACTTTTCAGGTACACTTCAACTGCCCACCTCTTCTCTGAGATAATCTTTACTGACAGATTTACAATCTTTTCTCTCAAAGCTTCTGCCAACTTAGCAGGTTTTCCTTTAGACACTGTGATTGCTTCATTCACCAGATTGTTGAATTCCTCATCTTTATTATTCAAGGTGCTCTCCATATGGCTTACTGTTATTAAGTCAGCTTCTTCTTGGGAATATGTACTTCCATCAGTCCAAGTGATAGGCTCTGAAGAAAACACATATTCAGGCAACTTGTCTTTGCCTTTACCCATCCTATTTGATTCCTCTTTTTCTCTCCATAGCCTCTCCAATGTGGATTCTTTCTTCTCAGGAACTGGTTCATTGATTTTGATTGAGGATGCTCTATTTCCTTGTATTTGACTTAATACCTCCTTGGATACTAGCATTTGTTCCCCATCTACTTCAGCTTCAAAAAGCTCCTCAGTTCCAGAGGCTATTCCTACTCTCTCTTGCTCCCCCTTACTCCTTTGCTCCCCCTGTCTTTTAGCTTCCCCTTGTAACTCCTCCTTTCTTCCTGGTTGCTCAGCCTCTTTCTGATCTTTTCCTTTCTCCCCCTTAGTTAAGTTTGCAGCATGAAGTAATGAAGAGAGTGACAGTAGTGTGGCTTGAATTTCAGCAAAACCAGTCTTCACAGTAGATGACAGGTTATCCAGTTTGCTTTCCATTGTAGCACATCGATTCTCCAGTGCTTGGAGCCTGTCATTTGAGGATGCAGAAGGACCACCAGACCTAAACCTTTTAGGAGGTAAGGGATAAGTCTGGGGCATGGAGACTGTTGGGGTTCTCACACTCTCAGTGTTTTTATAGATGATCTCATCATCTCTCACAAAAATTCCCTCAAGGCCTAATGCCTTTTCTGTATTGGCTCCCTCAAGTTCACTCTGGACATGCTCAAGTCCCTCTCCTTTTGCCAGCACATTTGGCTGCCTCTCATTTTTATACTCACTTCTCTTTTCTTTTATCTCTCTTTTCTTTTGCTCTCCCTCACTCACCCTAAATGCATGAGTATGAGCAGTACTAGCATGCAAGGAAGAAAAAGATGACTTAGATTTTACCTTAAAAGCCCTGTAGAGTGGCATGTCATCATCAGAGATGTCTTCAATTAATCCTTCTTGAAGTTGTGTTTGAGCAGGGATGACAGCATCTTTTGAAGGACTTTTGACAGTAACTTTTGTTGGAATGATACTGTCACTTGAATGTTTGACAGCACCTTCTGATTTGTCATTGACAGCATCTTTGGCTGTGACAGCAACTTCCCTAGGGTAAGATGCTTTAAGGGAATCGATCAAGATGCTGGCTGTTTCAATTTCTGACAAGTTTGCATCTTGATCTAATCCAGTGTTTGATGGAGTGGTATCCATTTCACTTTGAGAAATGGGTTCTTGTGGACCACTAGATGGGGGCTCATCCATGATTTGAGATGGATGATCAAAACCTGAGGGGTTGGTACTGTCCCCCTCTCTAGGTTGATTAGAAGAAACAACAGATGTGGGAATGAAAGAAGAAGATTGAATTTCAGATTGATTAATTGGCTGTTCCACAGAAAACGATTGTGGAACATCAATAGTATGAGTGAATTCCTCACTGTGCTCTATCTCAATGTGTGTATCTTCAAATACAGGTTCCTCAAGAGTGAGTTCTTGAGTTTGTGTAGACTCTTTACAAGGTGCCTTGGGAGACAGGCCAATTTCAATAGATGTCCCTTGTTGAGAAGAAACACCTAGAGGTGAGTTCATTTCCCTATCATCCTCTACAGTCTTTTGGGAAACTGTAGGGTGGCTGACAGTAACCTTGGCCCTTCTAGCTCTCTTCTTCTTAGGCTCAGAAGGGGCTACTGTGGGTTCTTTTTCATTACCAACCTTATTTGCTGCACTAGGTGCAGTGACTCCCTCTTGACTCTCAACTTGTTCACCAGTTGCACTCTCTAGGGTCCTTTTCTTGGATTCCTGTTTGGCCATTTTAAGGGCTTTTGGTAGTCTAGAGTCCCTAGGTGGAATGTATGGTGTAGAATGTGGATTAACTGAATTTGGGTCTAATTCAGCTTCATTCTCTATTGTGAAAACAGTGTAACCTGTTGGAAATGGAAAATCAAGGTTGGGCACTTGATTTACCATGTGTTGTGTGAAACATAGTGGAATATGTGCATTTAAATTTTGTGTGTTAAGAGATGTGTGTGTATTTTTCTTTAAAACAGGACATTCTTCAAAATCAGAATTGTCCTCAACATTTCCACAAATATTATTAATACACATAGTTAAAAAGCGAGGATAGATGGATACCTTCTTGCCTATTGCGCTTTTCAACTGTGCCATGATCAGTTTTCCAATGTTCACCTTGTATCCATGGACTAATGAATGAGTGAGCTTCTTGATATATGATGGTATTCCATTCCATCCTGTAGTCTTGGTAGAGAATACTTTCACCATTACATCAAAAATCATACTCCACTCTTTTCTCAGAAATTTCCTGTCCATTTCACCTGTTTGATACCACTTATCAGAAGTTTCTTCAAGTTTAGAACCAGAATACCCAATCTTCAGAAAGAACTTCTTCAGAGTATCATCAGTTGCTAGTTCCTTAAAGCTTTCTTCACTGGTCAACACAATACCCAAAGCCTCATTGATATTCTTTACTGAAAGAGAATGACTTGCATCATCTATATTGAACTTAATGGTTTCATTCTCTCCAGTTCCTTGAGCACTTGCTGATTTCCAGAATTTTTCAATTCTAACAGCATCAATTTTGGGGGAAGAAGTTATTGCATGACCTAGGTAGGATTTATTCAAGAACGAAATAATTCCTTTGAAGTTTTCACCAGCATCACTAGGAGAAAAGATACCAGCAAAGTTGGTTTGAGCAATACTTTGTTTAGGTGCCATTGTTGAATGTTTTGAAAAATGAGAGAGAAAATGCGGTTTTTGGATGCAGAAGGTTGAGAGGTTTTTGCAAATGAGAGTGATAGTAGATTAAACGGTAGATTCAGTTTCTAATATGAATCGATTTAACCTCTCTTAATTGAACGTGTGATAATGATATTACCCATTAACTCCACTTGCTATATTACGTGGCAGTTGCTATTAGATCGTGGATTGGTGAAAAGAAATATACGTATGTATATATATAAAAATTAATATATATATATCTTTCCACTATCTTTGACAGCAACTTCTCGTGACAGCAACTTTCATTGACAGTAACCTGTGCGTTTTTCTTTCTCTACCAAATCTGACAGCAATTTCTTGTGACAGCAACTTTTATTGACAGCAACTTGTGCGCTAACAATATTTCTGTCAATCAGCTTCATGAGTGACAGTAAGTTTTATCTGACAGTAAACTTATCATAAGATCATGCTGTCACTGTTCACACATAACTTAAGTTAAGGACACATGATTTCTTAAAATCATTTTAAGACAGACATGTAAAACTATTTTAGCATAGTCATAGCAAGCATGATATCTAAAAATCCTTTTAGCATAGTCATAGCAAATATGATATCTAAAAATCCTTTTAGCATAGTCATAGCAAATATGATATCTGAACAAGTATCACATCGTACCTTAACTTCTCATGACAGTACCTTCTTGTGACAGTACCTTTAAAAGTTTCTGTCATGAGCTTCGACTTCTTATAATTGATAAACCAGTTAGATGATCATACCTGATTTAGCATTCCTAACTCACTCACCAACCTGATAAATGTTGCTTCATCCAGTGGCTTGGTGAATATATCTGCAAGTTGCTTATCTGTTGGAACATAAACCAATTTTACATCTCCTTTTTCAACATGCTCCCTGATGAAATGATGCCTTATATCAATGTGCTTTGTTCTGGAGTGTTGAACTGGATTGTCTGATATGGCTATGGCACTAGTGTTGTCACAGTAGATAGGAATATTTGACAACTTTAGTCCATAATCCATTAATTGATTTTTCATCCAAAGTATTTGTGCACAGCAACTTCCAGCTGCAATATATTCAGCTTCTGCAGTTGATGTAGAAACTGAGTGTTGCTTCTTACTGAACCATGACACCAATCTCACCCCAAGAAATTGACAGCTTCCTGTAGTACTTTTTCTGTCAATTTTGCAGCCAGCATAGTCTGAGTCAGAATATCCAATTAGATCAAATCCAGTTTCCTTAGGGTACCAAAGACCTAGATTTGGGGTGCCTTTGAGATATCTAAAGATTCTTTTAATTGCAACTAAGTGTGATTCTTTTGGATCAGCTTGAAACCTTGCACAGAGACATGTAGCAAACATTATATCTGGCCTGCTTGCTGTTAAGTACAGCAATGATCCTACCATGCCTCTGTAGGTACTAGAATCCACTTTCTTGCCTTTAGGATCTAACTCTAATTTGGTGGCTGTTGAGATAGGTGTCTTGGCAGGTGATGAATCTTCTAAGTTAAACTTCTTGAGAAGCTCTTTGACATACTTAGATTGACAGATGAAGATTCCTTCCTTCTTCTGATAGATTTGAAGACCAAGAAAGAATGCTAATTCTCCCATCATGCTCATTTCATACTTGTTTCTCATTAGAGATGAGAACTTTTCACACAATTTTTCATTTGTTGAGCCAAAGATTATGTCATCAACATATATCTGCACAAGAATGATGTCTTTGCCATGGTATTTATAGAATAAAGTTTTATCCACCATACCTCTTATAAATTGATTTTCCAGGAGAAAAGTGGATAAAGTGTCATACCAGGCTCTTGGTGCTTGCTTTAAGCCATATAGAGCCTTGAACAGCTTGTAGACAAAATTATGCAGTTTGTCATTTTCAAATCCAGGAGGCTGTTCAACATACACTTCTTCTTCTAATTCTCCATTTAGAAAGGCACTTTTAACATCCATTTGAAATACCTTGAATTTGCAGTGTGTAGCAAAGGCTAAGAAAATTCTTATGGCTTCAAGTCTGGCAACAGGAGCAAATGTTTCATCATAATCTATCCCTTCCTGTTGACAGTAACCTTTGGCCACTAGCCTTGCCTTATTTCTTGTCACATTTCCACTCTCATCTATCTTGTTTCTGAAAACCCATTTTGTCTCAATGACTGATTTTCCTTTTGGCCTTGGAACTAGTTTCCAAACATTGTTTCTTTCAAATTGATTGAGCTCCTCCTGCATGGCCATCACCCAATCAGAATCCAACAATGCTTCTTCAACTATTTTTGGTTCCATTTGAGATAAGAAACATGAAAACATGCTTTCAGCAGAGATATTCCTCCTTGTCCTTACACCAGTAGTGGGATCTCCAATAATTAGATTACTGGTATGATCTCTGTTCCACTTTGTTGATTGAGGCAAGCTACTTGTTTGATGAGATTGTCTTTCATCAATATGAGGATTTGATTCTCCACCATTTTCATTATTCTGCTCATTTAACTCAAATTCTCCAGTCTCACATTCTTGTTGATTGATGCCTGAAATTGTCTGTGATTGAGCTGAAGTTTGATTTAGATTATGAGTATTGACAGATTCTTTCTCATATCTCATTGATTGAATGAGACTTGGTTCTTCATCAACATATTCTTCCTTTTCCAAGTATCCTTGATTTTCAAATCTGAAGGGTTGCATTTGACCATCCTCATGTAGCCCTGGAAACTTGGTTTCATCAAACGTGACATTGACACTTTCTTCAATTGTTTTGTGCTCCATGATATAGACTCTGTAGGCAGTCCTTTCTATCCCATATCCCATGAAAATGCCTTCATATGCTTTAGTATCAAACTTGCCTTTTCTTTCATGGTTGTCTTTCATCAAAAAGCACTTGCTTCCAAAAATATGAAAGTACTTGACAGTAGGCTTCTTTCCTGTCAAAAGATAGTAAGGAGTATTGCCATGAGCCTTGTTGATTAGTGTTCTGTTCTGTGTGTAACAAGCAGTGTTGATGGCTTCTGCCCAGAAATATGTTGGTAATTTAGCATTACTCAACATAGTCCTTGCAGCTTCAATAAGAGTCCTATTTTTCCTTTCTACTACTCCATTTTGCTGTGGAGTTCTTGCAGCAGAGAATTGTTGAACAATTCCTTGATCTTTGCAGAAGTTTCCAAGTGTAGCATTTCTGAATTCAGTTCCATTGTCACTTCTTAGAAATTGAACTTTTGCTTCAGGGGTCCTGTCAAGTACCCTTATGTGATCAATGATTTCTTGAGCAGCTTCATCCTTTGATTCTAAAAATTTCACCCAAGTGTACCGAGAATAGTCATCTATCATGACCAGTGCATATCTTTTTCTGGATAGTGATTGAACATTCACTGGTCCAAAAAGATCCATGTGAATCAACTTGAGTGCTTCAGTGTTAGTGTTGACTTGCTTTGATTTATGCATTGCTTTCCTCAATTTTCCCATTTGACAATCTTCACACAGTCCTTCTTGACAGAATTCCTGTTGAGGTAGTCCTCTCACCAATTCCTTCTTCATCAGCATGTTCATTGTTTTGAAATTGAGATGAGAAAATTTCTTGTGCCAAAGCATGCTATCTCCAACACTTGCTTTGCTGTAGAAGCAAAATATTCTTTCCTCATTTGTTGAGTTTAAGTCTGCAACAAATAGGCTTCCTTTCCTTACTCCTTTCAGAGATAGGCTTCTATCCTTCTTGTGGTGAATTGAACATTCCATCATGCCAAAGTTTACTTTGAATCCTTTGTCAGTGAATTGACTGACACTGAGCAGATTATGCTTCAAACCTTCCACAAGAGAGATTTCTTCAATGACAACATTTCCAGCTTTTAAACAGCCATATCCCACAGTGTAACCTTTGCTGTTGTCTCCAAAGGTTATTGTTGGGCCAGCCTTCTCAACATATTGTGATAGCAGGGATATATCACCAGTCATGTGTTTGGAACATCCACTGTCGATTATCCACATGACCTGTTTACCTCTCTTTCCCTGCAAGACAGAATGAGTTTAATTTGCATTTGGTACCCAAGTCTTGTTGGGTCCTGCATACTCAGTATCATCAGAAACTTTATCAATATTTGAAACAATATTATCAGAAGATGGTTCCTTGACTTCTTTTATTATCCACTTAGTTTTTGTCTTTGACTTTTTCTTAGTGAGAGCAGACTTCTCACTTTCTTTAGTGGATTCAGAAGTCTTTGCAGTTTGCATATAAGCACATAATTCATTTGATGAAATTTGCAAATTAAAACATGTACTCATGGTAGTAATTTTGCATGGCATACAGTCAATGTTATTACAAACTACCAATTCTCTTTGCATAATGGGGGTTCTGTGTAAGTTCCCTTTCAACTCTGTTGCATTAGATATGCTACTAGTTGATTTCTTACAAACATGAGTTAAATGATGTGAGGAGCCACAATTATTGCAAAGTTTCCTTGGTGCCTGCTTAACATATGCATAATTATTCTTTTTATCAATGCCTAGCTTCCCATTTCTGTTTTTGGACTTAGAGACAACTATCTTGACAATCTGTTCAGAAGATGCTGTCGAACTATTTTTGACAGCATCTTTTGTACTTGCTGTCTTGACAGTAGGTTTGAAAGTTACTGTCTTGGATGACTTCTTGACAGTATCTTTTGAACACTTGGTTGGACTATTTAATACTGTTTCTGTCATAGACATTTTGACAAAATCTTTTTCTTTCTTAGATTCACTGTCAATCCTCTCATCTTCATCACAGAGTTCTTGATTAATAATTAGGGAGTTTTCATTAACCTCAAACTCTGTACTTTTGAAAATTGGGTTACTCACATTTTTGAGGATGTGAGGTCTTACAGTATTATTATCATCATTTTTCTGTATAACAGCCTCTTTACCAGGTCTCCTGCTATAATCATAGCCTATGCCTATTTTCTTACTTTCAGTATGATTCTCATGATACTCTTGAACTAACTTAGAGGAATTTCTAAATGCTTTTAGCTTAAATTCATTCTCAGAAATTTCTTTTCTTAGATAATCCTCTATCTCTTTAGCACAGATTAAATCATTTTTTAGTCTTTCGTTTTCCTGAGCTAAAGAATCAATAGAACTGGTCTTAAGCAACAACACATCATTGTTAGATCTGAGTACTTCATTTTCTTTAGTTAATCTAGCAATTTCTTCATTTGCAGCAGATAAACTAGTATGAATATTAAACATTTCAGTACTCATTTCCTCAATGGTTTGCTTATAGTCATTTAAAGACATATCTAGTAATACTAGAGATGGTACCTGACTTGACGAGGTTGATGCTTCTTCATCCTCTCTAGCCATCAAGGCTAAATTCACAAATTCCTCTTCTTCTTCATTATCAGATTCATCCCAGCATTTTCCTTCAGCCACATAGGCCTTTCCTTGTCCTTTCTTAAATTGACTCCCAGTTCCTTTCTCCATTCTTTGTATTTGTTTTGGTCTTTTGCATTCAGTAGCAAAGTGACCAAGTTCATTGCAATTGTAGCATCTAAACTTTGACCTATCTACCATTCCTGTTTTGTATCCTCCCTTGGTGCCAGTAGCAGGTTTTGATGAGCTTCCTTGGTTATACTTTGGAAATTGACCTTGAGGCTTATATGGCTTGTTCCTCCTGAACCTTATATTTTTGAATTTTATTGCCATAAAAGCCATGGTTGGATTATCCATTTTCTCCATTTCTTCTAGAGTGAAGAATTCTTCATCTTCAACATCTTCTAGTTGAAGGACAACCTTTTCTTCATCTTCAATCACTTCTTCAATTTTCACAGAGGAAAATTGAGGTTGTTGATCATTTTGAATTTGCTCACTTGCTTGAAAATATGATGGTCCTTGAGCAACTAGAGCACCAGCCATGTTTGCCATCAATCCTTTGGATCCACTTTGTATAGCTTTCTTTTGATAATATTCAAGTTCATAAGATTTTAGAACTCCATACAATGTTTCAAGAGAAACAGAATTTAAGTCTCTCCCTTCTCTTATGGCTGTTACTCTGTGCTCAAGATGTTCTGGAAGAGTTAGCAGAAACTTGATATTGACTTCCTTCTTTTCATAAAACTTTCCATGAATTTGAAGCTCAGCTATCAGTTTGCTAAATCTTTCAAACATGTGGGTTAGCTCTTCTCCATGCTTGCCCATAAACGCTTCATATTGTGACACCAGTATTTGTTTTTGATTCTCTCTGACCTCTTCACTTCCTTCACATAACAGTTCTATCTTTTTCCACATATCCCTGGCAGAGTTGCATGCTATTATATTTCCACTCATAGCTTTGTCCAGGGTAAGTGCATCTAGTAGAATGAGTTGCAGATGATCATCCAGTGCTACCTTTTCTTTTTCTGAGTCATTATACTCAGAAGGCTTCTTAGCAACCCAATGAGCTGGGATTACTACATCATTTACTGTAGCAGCTGGGATTTCCTTTTGAGGAATGAAGGGGCCATTTTCCAGAATACCTAGGAATAGTGGATTCTGAGCTTTGATAAATAACATAATCTTCTTTTTCCATATGTTGTAGTTTTCTTTATCAAAAGCTGGAATCTTGATATTACTTGACCTTTGAATACTTGCCATTTGGATCTCAGATATGTGTATTAATCTGAATGCTCTGATACCAGTTGTTGGTCCAGGAAAGTATTGCAGAAGGGGGGTTGAATGCAATACTAATAAATTTCAAAAACTATTTCAACAACTTAAATAGAATTTGTGATTTACTAGTAGAAGAAATGCAAACACAAGTAAAATCAAATACGAGGATTTCACAAAATAAATGTTTTATTTATTTTGCAAAGTTTTGCTACAACCTTGAGAACAAATTAATTCTCAAGCTACAAATACTCAAGAGATTACTGTCGTTGAGTTTTTCTCACACTTAATATATAAACAGAGAGCTCTATTTATAGTGTGATAATCTACTGTACTATCATCATCAATGATTGATGAGTTGCTGTTATATTCCTTTTGCAGCTCATTCCATGATTTATTCCCATGTGATCAGCACAAAGTAACTTAAAGATGCTTTCCACATTTGAGCCACCCAGATCTAGCCGTATTCAATTTTATCTGTTCTAGACTTTACAGGTTGTTCCATGTGATCTCTCGAGCTTCAGTTATAGACTTTCCAAGCTTGCTGTAAAGGTTGAATATTACAACACGCCTGCTTCTTTTGAACATATACTCTGTCGTTTAATTTGACTTAGAAAATTCCTAAATCAAGCTGATTCTATATGACAGTATGTTTGCCACAAAGTTTGCTGTCAATGGATTACGCTTTGTTTTGACAGTATGAATTTCCCGCAGATATTACTGTCAAGAATTTTGCTTTGGTTGACAGTATGAATTCCCGCAGAGATTGCTGTCAAGAATTGTGCTTTGATTGACAGCATGTTTTTCCCGCAGAGATTGCTGTCAAGAATTCCAAACTTACTGTCGCAAACTGTATATCAAAGTTGCTGTCATTAGAATCTTCCGCCAATGTTGCTGTCAAGTTGAAACTTGCTGTCGACTCCGTGAAACTTGCTGTCGACCTCGGCAACATGATGTTTCCTTGTAACCTTACTGTCAGGGCTTGACAGTAACTTTTATTCCTTCTGTCGAACTCATGTATTTCTTGAGGCTTGAACATAATCGAACTTCTTCCAAGAATTACACTTATTACATGACAGTATTTATTTAAATTACAAGAACACATTTCAGGCTATGACAGTATGTTCTACTTAGCAAAAACTAAGTATACCAATAAAACTAGTTAAGTTGTCTATTCCATCACCCATAAATCCCAACACAAAGGCTAAATGATATTGCCAGGGAGCAGGCAAGACAAAGTCTGATTCGACCCCCTCCAATCTCAGGAAGGATTCCCGTTATAGATTTGGAGAGGTCTTCCAGAAGACAGAAAAGGGCTGATGCCCCAATTGGAAAAACGGCAAGGGTGGAAACTCCTATGAGTAACCCCAAAGATTTGATGCCACTCGGAGATCCTGATGATCCTACACCACCGTTTACTGAGGAGGTGATGAGTGCTCGCATCTCAAAGAAGTTTAAAATGCTGATAATCAAGGCTTATGATGGAACGGGTGATCCCGCGAATCACGTTAGGACGTTTTCGAACGCACTACTGTTGCAGCCTGCAAGTGATGCCCTGAAGTGTAGGGCGTTCCCTCAAACCCTGTTTGGTATGGCTCGAAGATGGTATAGCCGTTTGCCTGCAAATTCGATTGGGTCTTTTAAGGAGTTAAGCGCTGCTTTCGTCAGCCAATTCATTAGTGGGAGAGTTCATGAAAAGAGCTTCGCGTCTCTTATGTACGTAGTATAAGGGAAGAACGAATGTTTGAGGGATTACCTCAAGCGATTTACTAAGGAGACACTAAATATCACTGATTTGGAGAATAAGGTGGTCATGGTAGCCCTGGAGCACGGAACCACTGACCTTTAATTTCTTTAAGAGGTCATTGGCAAAGCATCCCCCTGAGAATATGGCTGAGCTCCAGCGAAGGGCTGATAAGTATTTTAAAGATGAGGATAGCATGAAGAAAGAGTCCACAGTAATAGAGGGAGTAACAACGACTCAAAGAAGCGAAATCAAGACCATGATGCTAGGGACAAGTATCCCCGAACTAGCGAGGACTCCGACTCTGCCCCTAAGAAGAACCAAGGACCAAGGTTCACGGAGTATGCAAGGTTGAATACTCCTAGGAGTCGAATCTTGTTGGACATTGAGAAGGATAAAGATTTCTAATGGCCGAAGCCACTCAGGGGTGATCCTGAAAAGAGAAACAAGAATCAGTATTGCAAATTCCACAGAGATGTGGGGCATGACATTGATGATTGCAAGCAACTTAAAGATGAGATCGAGTTTTTAATCTGTAGAGGGAAATTGAGCCACTTCACTTAGGGTGAAGATCGTGTTAATTAAATTAGAGATTATAATAGAAGGGATGACGATCAAGATCGCAACCCACAGCCCCGAGGGCCAGTAATCAACATGATCTCAGGAAGCCCGACTACGGCCGGCACAACAAGCAATTCTCGGAAGGCTTATGCCAGAGAAGTGATACACATTATGGGAGAGGCCCCGAAGCGTGCTAGGACTGAAACAACAATTGGTTTTGATGACTCAGACCTTGAAGGGGTGAAGTTCCCCCATGACGACCCGTTGGTCATAACTCCTGTGATTGGAAACTCAGAGGTGAAGCGAGTCTTGATAGATAATGTAGCTTCCATTAATGTTCTGTTTCATGATGCATTTGTGAAGATGGGGTACAATGATTCTCAGTTGACCCCCAATAACATGCCTATATATGGATTTAATGAAGAAGGATCCAAAGTTGAAGGGACTATTCAATTGCCTGTGACTATTGGATAGGAGCCCAAGAAGGCCACTCAGATGTTCAACTTCCTGGTAATCAAGGCGGTTTCAACGTACAACGCTATCCTCGGAAGGACTGGACTTCATGCATTCAAGGCTTTTGCCTCAACTTATCATATGAAGATCAAGTTCCCAACCAGGAATGGTGTTGGAGAACATAAAGGCGATCAAAAGATGGCACGAAGCTGTTATGTAGTCGCGTTAAGGCCTGACGGAGTCGGGGGGCAGGTCCTTCCGATTGAAGACATGGATGTCCGCAGTAATAAGGAACACCGAGAAGGACCAGCAGAGGACATCACACAGAAGCCTCGGACAACCATTGAGGCTAAGGCGTTAACTGACTTCGTGGTTGAATGTACCATTGGAAACCAAGAAGTCGGGGGGCAGGAGATAGTACCCCAAGCAGGAAGTGAACTTCAGAATAAGAAGGAGGAGACCATAAGGAGTGGTGGGTGCTCTATTTTGATGGAGCATCAAAAATAGAATCAAATGGTGCAGGCCTAGTCTTGTAAAGCCCCGATGGGCTCAAGTTATCCTAGTAGGACTTGGCTTCATATTTATCTAGTAGAAGTAGAAATAAGGTTCGATGAAACCATAGTAGAGCATGTTGCTCCGAATAGGATAGTAGTATTCCATGTAAGGGTTGAACCCATTTTAAGTTATTAATGCATGTTTGTTTTCCATTCTTTGATTGTGTGATTTTATCTATGTGCCAAGTGCCTGATGAGTGCAAGTCAAAGATGACCGAGTGCCGAAAATAAAAGAACACACGAATGCAAACAAATAAATGCATAAATAAAGACCTCGAAGGGTCAAGAGTTAGGTTTCAACAAGACCAAGTAAGAGTTTAAGTCCGTGAAGGACCCTGGATAAAAGACAAGCAGATAAAAGCCACACGTAACAATCAAAGCCATGCAAGGCCGAGGATGTTAAGGACTAGCTACTCTTCAATATTTCTTAAGTACTTGGGTTGAGAATCCAAGGATGAAGACTAACAGAGAACATTGCACTATCAAGGGTCCTTGAACAAGGATTAAGAAGTTCAAACAAGTTTTCGTCTTAGAAGTTTAAAAGGCAAGAAGCCCACGGGATTGCATTTATCAAAATCTAAATCGAGGAATCAACCCCGAATCCTAGGTTGAGAAACACAAGTTATTAGTTATGAAGGCCAAGATTAGTTAGGAAGGCCAGAATTGAGGGGGTCATGAACCTCCAATTAAGATCCAAAGGTTGAAACTTGAAAACCAACATGTAATTTTGGATTCTCGATCCAGAACACCGACGTTGAATATTTGAACACAAGCGTTCAACACTTGAATATTAACCCTGAAATGAAAATTAAAAACCTCCTAGGGAAGGTTCAAGACCTCGTGGGGCTGATCAGAGACCCCCTGGCCTTGGACTAGCAGCTCTGATAGATATTTCAGTAATTTAAAACACCCTTGAGATTGAAAACTCTTGATTTAAAACATTGACATTCAACCTTCGAACATTGACGTTCAACACTCAAGGCCGAACACATGCCAGCCGAGAGGCCGCATGAGAAGTCCAAGACCAAGACAAACATTGAAGCCATGACGGCCAAGCGAGCTGAGAAAGTTACTTATATAGGAGCTTCTCTGAAGGAACCCTTGAAGGGCAAGTTGATAGCATTCTTGCAAGAGAATATTGATGTGTTTGCTTGGACAGCAGCTGATATGCCAGGGATTGATCCCCAACTGATAAATGGATTTTATATCCACTTGGAGCATTCTAAATCGGCTTAAATTGACTGTCTTGGACTCAAGTTTCTTGTAGTTTTGATGTGTTTTGCTTAGTTGTGCAGGTTTACGAGAATGTTGATTAAGGTGGATGCTTCTATAATTTTTTGGGAATTAATTGATTAAAATTCGGATTTTCTGGGAAGGCTGCGCAGCTTACACTGTTTTGGCCATATCTGGAGTTCTGTAAGTCCGTTTTCAGCGATCTTACTGCCCACGCGAAGCTTGAGAGATTTTCTACAACCTGGGATAGGAAGAACGTGCAAGTAATGTGCTGAATTAATTCGCGCACGTAGTCTTTGTGAAGCATGGCTGGGAAATTACTGTTTTGCCCTTTTCAATTTCTAATTATATTCCGGGCAGTTTTTAGCACCTTAATTAAATTCTAATTGTAATAGAAGATAAATTCCTGCTGGGCAAGAAAGCTAGAGCCTATTTAAACACATCCTACCATTGTAATAGAGATATACACAATATCATAGTTTTATTATTGTAACCAGCTTAGATCTGCAAGAGAGAAAAGGAGAGAAGGATTCAACGCTCGTGACAAGCAACGGATCTAGATCTACTTCATCTTTTGTTCTAGATTTGTTTTTCTCAACTCTTGTTTATTAATATAATTACGTCTTTTATTCATATCTTGTTATTTACCATGTTTTCATCAAATCCCATGGTGACGAAAGGTTTAATTATGAACTAATCGTTGTCATGGGATCCTAGTGGATTTATCTATGTAGCTTAGTAGTTTGCATGCCTTAAAGATTTATGTGTGGTGAAAACTGATATCCTCGTATGGTTAATCTTAATGCTTTTAGATGCGTAGCTAACATCTAAATAGAATTGTTAATCTCTTGTGAAGCGAGAGTGGATCTTGAGATTTAGAACTTGCCATGCTAGCATAGGTTCATAATTGTTTATCAATATGATTCGTGGTGTGAGATGAAAATACTTATACTGCCCTATGTGATCTAAGTGGATAACTTGTGCTTCAACCTTTATGTTTTCAAATTCTATAGAGATATAGGGTCTAAACATAATAGGTGACTATTCATCTTCTATCTCTTTTGTGGATGTATGCGTAGATTGGTACTAGTATACCGAGAGGTAACTTTTACTTGTTTCATGTTATTCGATCAGATATCAACCCCATCGCATGTTTTGATTAAAGGCTGCAACTCTAAGTGAAGTTGATGATGAAACTAGGATTCCATGTTTTATTCTCATATTAGTAATTCGACTTTAATCTCTTTAATTAGTTAATCTTTAGTTTGATAATTAATTTAGTAGTTAATAAAAATCCAATTTAGCAGTGGATAAAAACCATACATCGGTGCATAGGTACATTAATTGAATTGAACACCATTCTAGATCTCTGTGGGAACGAACTTGATTTAATCATATATTACTTGTGACAACGTGCGCTTGCGTAATTTTGCATAACAAGTTTTTGGCGTCGCTGCCGGGGATCATCGGTGTTTTTATTTTAGTTTATGTGCTTGTCATCAGTGGTCGTTAGCGTTCACTGACTCGGATTCTTACTTAGTTTGTTTGTTCGTGGTGTTTCAGGTACTTAAGTTTGTATGCGAACTCGCTTACAAGCTCGTTTGGAAGAACTGGCGGAAGACGATCTTGTAGAGAATAAAGAGAATAAGAAAGAGAAAACTGAAACTACAGTAGCAATGGCAGATGTAGCAGCAACTAAGGCTTTGAAGGACTATTCTCCGCCGAAACTCAATGACATCCAGTCTAGCATTATTAGGCCAGCTATTGCAGCAAACAATTTTGAGATCAAGTCGGGCACAATTCAGATGGTGCAGAATTCAGTCCAGTTTGGGGGTGCTTCTACGGAGGATGCCAACATGCATGTTCGGGACTTATCGAAATCTGCGACACTTTCAAATGTAATGGTGTGACGGATGATGCTATCAGGTTGAGGCTTTTCCCATTCTCTCTGAGGGATAAGGCTAAGAGCTGGCTACACTCTTTGCCACCTGGTTCCATTACTACATGGGAAGATCTTGCTCAGAAGTTCCTTACTAAATTCTTCCCTATGGCGAAAACTGCAGCATTAAGGAACCAGTTGACTCAATTCCAACAGCAATCTGGCGAGACCTTGTGTGAGGCTTGGGAACGCTACAAGGAGATGCTACGGAAGTGTCCTCATCATGGCATGCCTGATTGGATGGTTATTAATGGGTTCTACAATGGGTTGGGAGCACAGTCTAGGCCTTTGCTAGATGCAGCATCAGGAGGAGCTCTGTGGGCAAAGAGCTATGATGAAGCTTATGATCTTATTGAGATGATGGCTGCTAATGAATATCAAAATCCAACCCAAAGGCTATCTCAAGGCAAGGCAGCAGGAATTTTAGAAGTAGATACAGCTGCAATGATTACGGCTCAGTTGAAGGCTCTTGCTATGAAGGTGGATTCTCTTGCTAATTATGGAGTTCAGCAGGTGGCTAGTGTTTGTGAGCTATGTGCGGGCGTACATGAGACGAATCAGTGTGCTATCTCTTCTGAATCATCACAGTTCGTGAGTAATTTCCAGAGACATGTTGCACCAGTTCCAGCCACTTATCATCCTAACAATAGGAATCATCCCAACTTCAGCTGGAGCAACAATCAAAGTGCACAACAACCTTTTCAATAGCCTTATCAGCAAGCAAAGCCATTCAATTAAGGCTATCAACAGCCTTACGCTCCAAGGCAACAGTTTCAACCTCCTGGTTTTCAGCAGCAACAGTTTCATACTGGTTCTAGCCATTAGTCGAATGAAAAATCTGAATTAGAAGAGTTGAGATTAATGTGCAAGAGTCAGGCAGCAACTCTCAAGAGTCAGGAAGCATCTCTCAAGACATTGGAGAGTCAGATAGGACAGATTGCAAGTGCCTTGGTAAATATGCAACAAGGAACTCTTCCAAGTGATACAATGGGTAATCCAGGCAAGAGGGAGGTCCATGAGCAGGTGAAAGCTGTTACTTTGAGATATGGAAAAGCCACAAGTGATCCTAAATCAGCAACTGAAGAAGATGAAGATGTTCAGAATCAGCATGTTGAAAAATCTGCAATGCCAGTAATTGAGAAATCTGATTTAGTGGCTGATCAACTTAATGGTGAGAAGAGCAAGAAATCTGTTGAAAAGTCTCATCCGGAGCAATCTTCAATGAATAATCAGATCTATCCACCTCCGCCATATCCTGGACGTTTGCAGAAAAGTCAAGAGAAACAGTTTCAGAAATTTATGGATGTCTTCAAGAAACTGTCCATTAACATTCCTTTTATTGAAGCGTTGGAGCAGATACCAAGATATGCAAAGTTCATGAAGGATATTTTGTCACGGAAGAGAAGGTTGGAAGATTTTGAAACAGTGGCATTGACGGAGGAGTGTAGTGCTGTTCTGCAACAGAAGTTGCCTCCTAAACTGAAAGATCCGGGAAGTTTCACTATTCCATGCACTATTGGCAACCTTTCTTTTGACAAGTGTTTATGTGATTTGGGAGCTAGTATTAATCTCATGCCCTTGTCTGTTTTCAAGCAACTTGGTCTACCGGAGCCAAAGCCAACTAACATCTCTTTGCAGTTGGCTGATCGATCTATCACATATCCTAGAGGCATTGTGGAGGACGTCTTGGTAAAGGTTGATAAGCTCATATTTCCTGCTGATTTTGTTATCTTGGATTTTGAAGAAGACAAGAAGATTCCCATAATTTTGGGAAGACCGTTCTTGGCTACAGGAAAGACTTTAATTGATGTGCAAAAAGGAGAGCTTACAATGAGGGTGCAAGATCAGAGTGTCACCTTTAATGTGTTCAAGGCCATGAAATTTCTAACAGAGGATGAGGAGTGTTGCAGTGTGGAAATAGTTGATACGGGTCAGAGAAAGAAGTTTGATCAGTTATTGAGTGAAAAATCTGACACACATGTGCTAAAGCATCCTATTAGTGATTCCATTGACAGTTCTTCGGTTCGTGATCTTTCGAAAGTAAAGCTTGGGAAACTTCCACCACATTTGAGGTATGTCCTTTTGAATAATGAGCTAGTGATTTTTGAAGAGGGGCATGATAACGTGTTGCGAAGGTGGAAAGCAGATGTTAAGGAAGAGGAAATTTTTGTTTAGCCGGTTGAGTCGGAGAAGCATATTAGAGGTGTGAAGAAGAAAAAGAAGAAGATTTGGCCGTTGGATAGTAAAATTAGGTTGAAATATGATGGAAGTTATTTGTGGAAAGCAAGCAACCAAGATGTCAACGTTCGTATGAATGGTCTTTCTGTTGAGAATGGTTCGGTTATTCTTTTGAAACCGCCATGATTTGAGGAAGTAACGTCAAGCTATTGACGTTAAAGAAGCGCTTGGTGGGAGGCAACCCGCATTAGTTTAGAAAAAAAAAATTGAGTGTTGTGTGAAAAAAAAAAAAAAAAAAAGAAGCAAATTGCAGGTCTGTAACGCAGGCTGCGCCTGCGTTACTGGATGTGGGGCAGGTTGCAGGGGAATAACGCAGGTTGCGCCTGCGTTACTGGAATTGAAGCAGATTGCGGGGGAGACGCGCAGGCTGCGCCTGCGCAACTGCTATTGAGGCAGTTTGCCCTGGGCGCGTGCAGCTTGCGTGTGTTGCAGGAGTTGTCAGTGTTGTGCGAAGCAGCTGTTGTTACATATAAAAAAAAAATTCTTTCCCCTCTCATTCTATTTATACCTCATTCTCCCTAAATCTTTTCCTATTTTAATTCCAAAACCTCCCATCTTTTTCTCCAAAATTCTAAACCTATTTATATTCTAATTATTATTATTATTATTATTATTATTATTATTATTATTATTATTATTATTATTATTATTATTATTATTATTATTATTATTATTATTTATTATTATTTATTATTATTATAGTTATTATTTATTACTATTATTATTATTATTTTCTTTATTATCATTATCTTTATTATTTTTATTATTGTTATTCTTATTATTATTATTATTATTATTATTATTATTATTATATCCCACCTATACATACAAATCCAATTCCTCTTCTATTTTCTTTTAATCTCTAAAAAATTCAATTCTAAAGAGGAATTAATTGCAAGTTCACCTCTTTGATTCGTATTGGGTAAATCTTTTTCTCTAATCTTATTTTTATTACGAATTTGTGTTCTTGTCAATTGTGGGTTTTGTAGTATTCAGGCAAGGTGGCCAGTCTATGGAGCTCGTACGCAATATCCTCCACCAGATTCATTCGAGGAGGATGAGGACTCAGATGATGAGGTATGTTTTCTACTTTCCCTTGTATTTACTTCCATTCAATGAGGACATTGAATATTTTAAGTTTGGGGGTGGTTTGAGGGATTAGTAGTTGTTGTATTATTTGTTCATGTAGGATTTCATGCTTTGCATATTAGTAGTAGTAAATTATGCATTTATGATCGTGTTATCTACGTTTGTTTCATATAGGACATTCTGTTTTTATGTTCGTATTTCATGTGAGTTCATAATAGTTTGCATTTGCACCCATGCTTGATAGGAATTTTGTGTTGTTGACGCTTTTGTTTGAGAAGTGATATGCTTTGTTCTTGTGCACACACATACACTAGTAAGTTGAAGCTAGTAGACTTATTGAATGTTGTAAGTAATTAGAAGGACATGAATATGTGCAAGATGATTTAGTTTACATGCTTTGAATACAAGTTGGTGCGTTAGAGAGATGTTTGCTTGGGATTGAGTATGTTTTTCCACCAAGTGAGATTTTGAGCCTTATTGCATATTGCATATTTGCAATTTATTCGTTTGCTTGAGTGTCCACGGATTGTTTGCATTACTAGCAGTTGTTTGAGGTCTTTCTTGAAACGCATGACATTATTTGACGATTAAAATGATAAAGGCATTAGGAATAACCGCATTTTTTCCCATATTACCACACCATGTTTACATGATCAATTAGTTAACCCGTTAAGCTTAATCCTATTTTTTCGGTGACATACCACATTACTTGCCTAGACCTTTTTCTTGTATTGGCCTTACATTAATTTGAACCCACTTTGTCAAAGGCTAGTAGAGTGCTTAAGGGAGTAATAAGGTGTGCAAAGGAGGGTTATTGTTGGTCATACTTTTGGGGGAAATATTGAAAATTGGGTTTGTTTACTTGATAGTCGGCATATGTAATAAATTATGGGATCATTGTTATTGTTTATATTATTGTTTGTGTTCTATTTAGCTCTCGGAAAAAAAAACAAAAGAAAATGAAAAAAAAAAGAAAAAAAATTATTATGAGAGCATGTTTGTGTTTGTTGTGATCCTACTTTAGTCGACTAGTCAAGTGTTTTTGTTGGAAGAAAAATAATAGATTATGTGGGGGGGGAAATAGGGTGTTGTGTATGATTTATTATGGTACTTACTAGCTTTTGACACTTCACCTGTTTTGGCTTTTTTTGACATACCTTGTCCCTAGCCCCGTTACAACCCAAATAAAGACCTTTTGATTATCGTCATTGATGTATGTTGTGTTAAGAGTTAGATTGATACCAAATGTCAAACGTGTTTATGATTTTGTTGGAATTGAGTGATACACTTACCCTTGTTCTTGAGTGAATATTCTTTTGTGAGTGGATTGTGAGTGTTTGCTTGTTCTTGCGTATGAGATCCCGGGTGTTGTCTCAAAGATGTGCTCTTGTAGGCTTAGCATGTTTACTAACTTATTCTTAAACTTGACATGGGCTTGTGAGAACTTATGCATGTTCATTGAGTAGACTATGTGAATACTTGCACTTTCGACACCAAGACATTGCGTGTTTACTTTGATTCTTAAGTTGATATGGCATGAGAGGATTTGAAGGTATGGTAGGCTAGATTAATTGCATTTTCATATTAGTTGCATTCATGCATTGCATTGCATTAGGTTAAATGGATTTTGTGGGTACATTCGCTATAGGCCCTCACGAGACCTTACTCGTCCACTAGGGCTGTCTAGGGGTTTAAAGGGCTTGTTGCATATGCCAAATGCAACCGTGATCACCTACGGAAGTGGTACTAGTTAGTTAGTTAGTTGTAATTGTTAATGCTTGAGGACAAGCATCGGTTTAAGTTTGGGGGTGTGATAAGTGGATTTTATATCCACTTGGAGCATTCTAAATCGGCTTAAATTGACTGTCTTGGACTCAAGTTTCTTGTAGTTTTGATGTGTTTTGCTTAGTTGTGTAGGTTTACGAGAATGTTGATTAAGGTGGATGCTTCTATAATTTTTTGGGAATTAATTGATTAAAATTCGGATTTTCTGGGAAGGCTGCGCAGCTTACACTGTTTTGGCCATATCTGGAGTTCTGTAAGTCCGTTTTCAGCGATCTTACTGCCCACGCAAAGCTTGAGAGATTTTCTACAACCTGGGATAGGAAGCACGTGCAAGTTATGTGCTGAATTAATTCGCGCACGTCGTCTTTGTGAAGCATGGCTGGGAAATTACTGTTTTGCCCTTTTCAAGTTCTAATTATATTCCGGGCAGTTTTTAGCACCTTAATTAAATTCTAATTGTAATAGAAGATAAATTCTTGCTGGGCAAGAAAGCTAGAGCCTATTTAAACACATCCTACCATTGTAATAGAGATATACACAATATCATAGTTTTATTATTGTAACCAACTTAGATCTGCAAGAGAGAAAAGGAGAGAAGGATTCAACGCTCGTGACAAGCAACGGATCTAGATCTACTTCATCTTTTGTTCTAGATTTGTTTTTCTCAACTCTTGTTTATTAATATAATTATGTCTTTTATTCATATCTTGTTATTTACCATGTTTTCATCAAATCCCATGGTGACGAAAGGTTTAATTATGAACTAATCGTTGTCATGGGATCCTAGTGGATTTATCTATGTAGCTTAGTAGTTTGCATGCCTTAAAGATTTATGTGTGGTGAAAACTGATATCCTCATATGGTTAATCTTAATGGTTTTAGATGCGTAGCTAACATCTAAATAGAATTGTTACTCTCTTGTGAAGCGAGAGTGGATCTTGAGATTTAGAACTTGTCATGCTAGCATAGGTTCATAATTGTTTATCAAAATGATTCGTGGTGTGAGATGAAAATACTTATACTGCCCTATGTGATCTAAGTAGATAACTTGTGCTTCAACCTTTATGTTTTCAAATTCTATAGAGATATAGGGTCTAAACATAATAGGTGACTATTCATCTTCTATCTCTTTTGTGGATGTATGCGTAGATTGGTACTAGTATACCGAGAGGTAACTTTTACTTGTTTCGTGTTATTCGATCAGATATCAACCCCATCGCATATTTTAATTAAAGGCTGCAACTCTAAGTGAAGTAGATGATGAAACTAGGATTCCATGTTTTATTCTCATATTAGTAATTCGACTTTAATCTCTTTAATTAGTTAATCTTTAGTTTGATAATTAATTTAGTAGTTAATAAAAATCCAATTTGTTATTTGTCTTAGCAGTGGATAAAAACCATACATCGGTGCATAGGTACATTAATTGAATTGAACACCATTCTAGATCTCTGTGGGAACGAACTTGATTTAATCATATATTACTTGTGACAATGTGCGCTTGCGTAATTTTGCATAACACCAACTTATAACTCATAGGTTGAATCTCGATCCTGAGCGAAAGACAATAAAACAGAAGAAGAGAATTTTGCTCATGAAAGGCAAGAGGCCATTAAGCAAGATGTTGACAAACTCTTATAAGCTGGTTTTATTGAGGAGATTCAGTTCCCCGAATGGTTGACTAACCATGTGATGGTCAAAAAGCGAGTGGGAAGTGGAGGATGTGTATAGATTTCACTGAGCGGAGACGCATGTCCGAAGGATTGCTTTCCTCTACCAAGGATAGACACATTGATAGATGCCACAGTTGGACATGAGATGTTGAGCTTCATGGATGGGTTCAGCGGCTACAATCAGATTAAGATGCACAAGGATGACATCCCAAAGGTATCCTTCATAGCTGACTTTGATGTTTTCTGCTATCTTGTTATGGCTTTTGGTCTAAAGAATGCAAGAGCTACTTACCAACGATTGGTGAATATGATATTCGCCATCTAATTGGAAAAACCATGGAGGTCTATGTTGATGACATGTTAGTCAAGAGCCTATTCACGGCAGACCACATTAAGCACCTCAGAGAGGAATTCGAAGTGCTAAGGCACCATAAGATGATGTTAAATCCAGCCAAGTGTGCTTTTGGCATTGGATCAGGAAATTTTCTGGGACTGATGGTTTCAAAGAGAGGCATTGAGGCCAATCTTGATAAGATCAAAGCGATCTTGGACATGGAACCACCCTGCTCTATACGAGATGTACAGAAGTTGACGGGCTCAGTTGCAGCCCTAGGGAGATTCATCTCCAAATCTGGTGACAAATGCTTGCCTTTCTTTCAAGCATTGAAGAAGGTGAAGAATTTTGAGTGGACACCTGGAAGCCAAGAGGCCTTTGAATAGCTAAAGAAATACATGACTGAAGCCCCATTGTTGGCCAAACCTAGTCTTGGAGAGACTCTTTATCTATACCTAGCGGTATCTGAACAAGCATTGAGTGATGTTCTCATTCCAGAAGAGAATAAGGTTCAAAGACCTATCTACTATATGAGCAAGGTCTTGCACGGAGCTGAGTTGAATTACTCTACCATTGAGAAGTTTGCTTTGGCATTAATAACAGCCTCGAGGAAGCTACGACCGTACTTTCAGGTACACAAGATTGAAGTCTTGACGGACCAGCAGTTGAGAAGCATATTGCATAGCCCGAAGGCCAGTGGAAGGTTGATTAAGTGGGCGATTGAACTTGGAGAATTTGACGTCGCGTATAAGCAAGCCTCGAACAGCCATCAAGGCTCAGGCATTGGCTAGCTTCGTGGTTGAATGTACCATTAACAACCAAGAAGTCGGGGGGCAGGATATAGTAACCACCCCTGGAAGTGAAGGAAAAGATGAAGAGCTTGTACTTGATCAGAAGGAATATTGGGTGCTCTATTTTGATGGAGCATCAAAAACAAAATCTAGTGGTGTAGGTTTAGTCTTGCAAAGCCCCGATGGGTTCACAGTTGAGTATGCTTTGAAGTTGGACTTTCTAACAACCAATAACGAAGCTGAGTATGAAGCCTTGATAGCCGGGTTGGGCTTGGCCAGAATCATGAGGGTCAAGAATCTCAAAGTTTTTGAGGATTCAAGACTAGTAGTATCGCAAGTGAATGGTGAATTTGAGGCTAGGGATGAAAGTATGGCAAAGTATTTGAGAGTTGTGAAGGTTGTTATGACTCGGTTTGATGAGTGCTATAAGGAGCACATTCCGAGAGAGGAAAACGTTAAGGCCGATGCCCAATCTAAGTTTGCCTCTTCTGAGATAGAGAATTATGCGGAAAGTTTTTACTTCCAGGTCCCGAAGATCCCACCATCAATTCGAGCAGCTGTCAGCTGAGTAGCTGCCCAAAAAGCCCCAAAGTGCCATTTAGTGTCGTTTAACATAGTTTAAACGTCGTTTAAGGCTGATTAGCATTGTTTAGCGTCACTTAGCACCATTTAGTGTCGTTTAATGCCGGTTAACGTCATTTAACACCATTTAAACGTCGTTTAAGGCTGTTTAGTGTCATTTAGCGTCGTTTAGTGCCGTTTAGCGCCTTTAGCGTCGTTTGGTGCCGTTAGCGCCTTTAGCACGTTTAGTGTCGTTATCGCCTTTTAGCATTGTTTAGTGCCGATTAGTGCCGTTCAACGCCGTTTAACATCGATTAAATGTTGTTTAGTGCCGTTTAGCACCATTTAGCGCCTTTAGCGCTGTTAGTGCCTTTTAGCGCTGTTTAGTGTCGTTAGTGCCGTTTAGTGCCGATAGCACCGTTAGTGTCGTTAGCACCGTTTAGTGTCGTTTAGCACCGTTTAGTGTCTTCTAGCACCGTTTAGTGTCGTTTAATGCCGGTTGGCATCACTTAACGTTGTTTAAGTGTCGTTTAAGGCTAGTTAGTGCCGTTTAGCATCGTTTAAAATCATCGTAAATGCGTTGGTCGCTCCACGCTTTACATCAAGACGGTATTCGTGAAACACTAGTGTACAAAGATGGACCCCGAGTCTCGAAAAAGGCAGTTATAACTTCAAGGAAAGCCTGATCAGCTTTCCTAGAAGTTGGGGGGCAAATGATATGGGCTAAAAGTAAGCCCTAAAGACACATTTAATGTGGCGTTAATTAAACCCAGCATGGTCCAAACGTGAGGCCCATTTGTGGGGCCCAAACCCCTAATTTCAATATTAATTTCGTAATTAATATTAAGGGATATAAACAACTCAGCAGTAAGAGTCAAATAAGAATATTACTCATGCCTGACTTAGCCTCCAAGGCACCTACTTCGATATGGAAATAGACTCCTACAAGGAAGGAGTCTAGAACCTTCTTCAAGGCGGTGGCTTGCCCACCAAGTCTCCAAATCCTACCATAATTCTAAGGCTTCTCAGCCTATATAAAGGGCCTGACCCCTCATTCTCAGAACTACGTCTTGGCTTGATTCTCAATAACGAGATACGTAGGCACTCTGTGAGGACCAATCAGTCTCGAAACACGGAAACAACAATTAAAGCTCGAAGCTCAACAACCCTAGCATTAATTACGCACGAACCCTAGTTTTTATTCCACAACACCGGGGAACGAAAAAAATTATCGAGAAAGGGGCTGGGACCGAGATTCCATGTCTCTCCGGCCAGATCCCCGCCCGATTCTGAATCCCCCACTCGATTTCATCACACTATAATACGTAATTATATATTTTAATAATCGTATATTAATATATACGAATTTCCAATACTTTATATTGAAAACAAAATGATATTATAATCATACATGTTTGTCTTTCTAGTAGTTAAATCACTTCATTTTCATGTTATTTAAAATTGTGTAGGAGCTACTAAAAGAAGGCAATTTTTAGATTTCAAAATGAAATTTTAAGAGTTAACATTTATGCATGTGAAGCTAAAGATTTACTTATTACTAGATTAATGGTGATGAAAAGACATTATAACTTAACATCTAATCTAGCTGTAGTTGCTAATTTTGCTATATATCGTAAAATTTAATTGTTTCAATCCTCACTAATTAGTGTTTAAAATTATTTAACATTATTTTTTGTTTATAATAAAATTTCCCGATTCCCAGCAGAGATCCTGTTACCCGTTTGGACCGGGAACGGGAATTGAAAAATAATCCCCCACAAGAATTAAGCCGGGGACAGAAATCAAGTTTGAATTCGGGAATCGAAAGCGAGGATAGCACTCCCCGACCCCCAAAATACCCCAATGCCCATCCCTTCTCTCCTCTCCACTCTCCCTTTCAATCCAATGTAAACAAATAGAAATACTAAAAAAACATTTAAAAAATGGGTTAAATGGCAGTTAGGTCACTCAACTTACTCAAAACTTTCAATTGGGTCATTCAACTCAAAAAACTTTCAATCAGGTCACTTAACAAATAAAAACTTTCAATTAGGTCATAAAACACATTAAATGACCTGATTGTAACGTGTTTAATGACATGATTTTAATGTGTTTAATGACCTGATTGATATTTTTTAACGTGTCTAATGACCTTATTGAAAGTTTTTATTTGTTAAGTGATCTGATTGAAAACTTTTTGAGTTGGATGACCAAACTGAAAATTTTGAGTCAGTTGAGTGACCTAACTGCCATTTAACCCTTTAAAAAATAAAGGAAAGATCGAAAAAAGCGCTCTAGTGACTTGAACTTCCGATCATGGAGACATACCCATCAACCCAACTGAGGTGCACATACTATGCATTCAAAATTCATAATACCTAGTCAATATTCAAATCTCGGGGGTCAGAATTCCCCCAACCCGTCACATAACAATACCTGAAAAAATATTGTTAATCTTTTTCCAATTTAATATATCAAATCATGTGATTCAATTTTTTTTATCATTAATTCCTTTTTATTTCTTTTTAATAGTGACTATCCAAGTAAAAACTAATTCGAAAATTTTTATTATGCAGCAAATGATAGGGGAAGCACGGATCCAATCGGTTCGATTTTAGATTAAAATCGAAACCGAAACCGATAACCATCAATTTAAAAATTTAAAACTAAAACTGCAACCAAAATTGACGGTTCGATTTCGATTTCAAAATTGTCGAATTGATTACAAGCGGTTCAATTTTGGTTATAAAACCACCTCAAATAAAAATGACAAAATTAATATGATTACAAGAAATTTTAAAATAGCATATAATAAATTACGAAAGTCTAGCATAATTCCTGAATAATGAAAATTCAACATAATCTTTGAACATAATTGGCAGGAGCAGCAGAGCATGGCCAAAACAGCAGCAATAAAGACTGAATAGATAGAAGTGTTCCAAATGATGAAGGATTTGACAAAATAGCCTTCATGATTGTTAACACAGTATCACGCAAGTATACGTGGTCACAAGTAATATAAATCAAGTTCGTTCCACAGAGATCTGGTTATGGTTCTATTCAGTTAATGCACCTATTCAACAATGTATGGCTTTAATTCACTGCTAAGACAATAAACAAATATGGGTTTTAACTATCTAAATTAAACTAAGATGCAAATTAACAAACTAAGAATTAATTAACGACTGAGATTTAAAACTGAATTACTTATAGGAGATTAAACATGGGACTCTAGCTTCATTATCTACTTTGCCTAGAGTTGACGTCTTTAATCCATGCATGTGATGGTTTTGATATCTGATCAGACAACACGAAACAAGTACAGGTTACCTCTCGGTATACGAACACCAAACTACTCATACATCCACAAAAGAGATAGAAGACGGGTAGACACCAATTATGCTTAGACCCTATATCTCTATAAGATTTGAAAACATAATGGTTAAAGAACAAGTTATCTATATTGATCACATAGGGCAGCATAATATCTCTATTTACGCCACAAATCATGATGTTAAAACATCAACCTATCCTATGCTAGCATGGCAAGTTCTAAATCTCAAGATCCACTCTCGTTCCGCAAGAGATTAACAATTCAATTTAGATGTTAGCTACGCATCTAAAAGCATTAAGATTAACCATACGAGAATATCAAGAATTCACCACACACATATCTTTAAAGCAATCAAACTACTAAGTTACATAGATAAATTCGTTAGAATCCCATGACAATGATTAGTTCATAATTGAACCGTTCGTCACCATGAGATTTGATGAAAACATGGTATTAAACAAAGTATGAATGGAAGTAATAATATTAATAGAACATAGAGTTGAGAAAAGATGAAGTAGATCTTGATCCGTTGCTTGTCACGAGCGTTGAATCTCCTTCTCCATTTCTCTCTTGTAATTCTACGTTATGCTAAAATAATAATGTGATTTTACAATGATACAATGAGTTTAAATAGGCCCTAAAAGTCTTGTCCATCAAGAAACTACCAAAACAGAGTTATAATAGAATTTTTGCAAAATACGTTTCCAAAACTGATTCTGTTTTGAAGGAAAATTCGTAACTAACTTTTCTTCAGTATTTATGGGTCGTTCCAGTTGTATTTGGACATCCGAACCACTTTAGAATGAAATAGAATCTCGGTAGCTTCGCGTGGACTGTAAGATCGTCCAAAACGGACACTCGAGATATGGCCAAACAGTGAATAAGGGCAAAACTATAATTTTTTGCACTGGGGCGCGCGCAGCCTGCGCGTCACAGGCGCTGCCTGCGCGTGGTCCAGCTGCATTCCGCGCAGCCTGCACGTGGTCAGGCACAGCCTGCGCGTGGCCCTCCGTCCGCGTCGTTTTTCAGCTCTATTTCCTTCGTTTCTTCGTCTTTTCCTTCCGTTCTTTTTGCACTTGCTTCCGTCTTCAATTTCCTTGACTTAGAAACTTCATGAGAGATTAAATGACAACTCCATTCTTCATACTCAAGCTTAAATTCAATTCCAAAATTAACGGAAACACCAACCTTAATTGACATTCTTGCAAACCTGCACAACTAAACAAAACACATCAAAACTACAACAAACTTGAGTCCAAGACAATCAATTTAATCCGATATGGAACGCTCCAAGTGGATATAAAATCCACTTATCACACCCCCAAACTTAAACCGATGCTTGTCCTCAAGCATAAACAACTAGACACTAACTAATTAGTACCACTTCCGTAGGTGATCACGGTTACATTTGGCATATGCAACAAGCCCTTTAAACCCCTAGGCAGCCCTAGTGGATGAGTGAGGTCTCGTGAGGGCCTATAGTGAATGTACCCACAAAATCCATCTTACTAAACAATGCAATGCATGAATGCAACTAATATGAAAATGCAACGATCCCCTCGAACTAACCAAAACCAACTAGCAAGCAAATATCTCAAAGAATGCAACCAAATCCAAATAGAGCTCGACTAAGTCCCCGTTACATGAACAGAAACGTGCGTGTGCGCGATGCTCGTCAGATATACTCCTAACACTAGATCAAAATCATACATATTTTTCGCCAAGACAACCACCGGTTTATAAATAGAATAGACTGTAGACACTTCATAACTTCGAAACACCTCCATCATCATCTGAGTTAGCCAGGAATTCATGCTTTATTACTATACTACGACACATAATACTATATATAATACGCATGCTTATTTAACCATGCAATGAATGAGACCCCAAAAGGCTTATACAATAATACTCATGTAGCGAGTGTTAGGTCAGCAATCCCAAACCACAAGGGCTTTAGGTTACTAGGACTAAGTCCCCTCAGACTTAATTACTCGAGTATTAAAGAGCTCACTCGTGGTTAATTTTGCATATAAACATTCACATAACTTTTTTTTCTGATTTTTTCCCCCTTTTTTTCCCCGCAATATGGAATGAGAATTCTCAATTCCAACCCTAGACTACTCATATAAAAATGAGCCAGCTACTAGCCATTTGACACCTAGCCATTATTAAAAACTAGCATGAAATTCCTGTTTTCCCCCAAACTTAGACTTACGTGCTCCTATGCCATCAAGGGAATAACGAAAATTCTAAATATAATTAAGTGATTAAATCTACGACAACTAAACAAGAATGACCCCAACCTAGCCCAAAAGCAAACGATGAGACTGTGTAAAAGTTTTTGCTTTCGAAACATGCACGTCACTTCCTAAGGACTATAAATCAACCCTCTATTCATTATTACCACACTCAATAAGACATCTACCTACCAATCAAAATTAGCTCATCCTAAAGGATCATGAAAAATGCATGCCATGAAAATGCAACTAAATGAAGTCACATGATATCCAAAAAATAAAAACAGAATGTCCTATATGAAACACACATAAATAACACGAACACACATGCATGAATTACACCTACTATGCAAAACATGATATATGAACACAATGACACACACATAACTACTAACATATATATATATATATACTACTTTTCCCCCAAACCACCCCTAAACATGAAAGATTCAATGTCCACATTGCATGGAAGTAAATACGAGGGATAGTAGGAAACATACCTAATCATCGGAACTACATGGGTTGCCTCCCACGAAGCGCTGTCGTTAACGTCATTTAGCCGGACAAATATGATTCAAATCATGGTGGCTCAAAGATCGCATTCGACTTGTCCTTAGCAGAAGGACCATTCACCCATTGTTTGATAACCTTCTTGCTATCTTCCCACATCTTTTCTAAATCAAACTTCACTTTGGCTCTTCCTCCAATCGAATTTTTCTTTTTCTTCTTCACACCTCTAAGGTGTTTATGCTTCACAGTTGATTGATAAGAACACTCTTCTACCTTATCATCCATGATCCACCTTCTTAATACATTATCTTGACACACTTTAAAAATAACCAACTCATCATTCAGAAGGACATACTTCAAATGGGATGGAAGTTTTCTGAGCTTGACATTCGAGAGATCTCGAACTGAAGAACTGTCAATGGAATCACTGATGTGATGCTTTAGCATGCGTGTGTCCGACTTTTCGCTCAACAATTGATCAAACTTCTTTCTCTGACCCGTATCAACCATTTCCACACTAAAACACTCTTCATCCTCTGTCGAAAATTTCATGGCCTTGAACACATTAAAAGTGACATTCTGATCTTGCACCCTCATTGTAAGCTCTCCTTTTTGCACATCGATCAAAGTACGACCCGTAGCTAGAAAAGGCCTTCCCAAGATTATGGGAATCTTCTTGTCTTCTTCAAAATCTTGAATCACAAAATCGGCAGGAAATATGAGCTTATCAACCTTTACCAAGACAGCCTCTACTATACCCCTCGGATAAGTGATCGACCTATCAGCCAACTGCAAGGAGATGTTGGTTGGCTTCGGCTCCGGTAGACCAAGTTGCTTGAAAACAGACAAGGGCATGAGATTAATACTAGCTCCTAAATCACATAAGCATTTGTCAAAAGACAACTTCCCAATGGTGCATGGAATTGTAAAGCTTCCTGGATCCTTAAGTTTAGGAGGCAATTTCTGTTGCAACACCACACTGCACTCCTCTGTCAATGCCACTGTTTCAAATTCTTCCAACCTTCTCTTCCGTGACAAAATATCCTTCATGAACTTTGCATATCTTGGCATCTGCTCCAATGCTTCAACAAAAGGAATGTTAATGGACAGTTTCTTGAAGACATCCATAAACTTTTGAAACTATTTTTCATGATCATGTTTCTGGAAGCGTTGAGGATATGGAGGAAGAGGATAGATCTGATTTACCAACTTCTGCTTCGGAGAAGAGTTTTCAGCAGAATTTTGCTTTTGAAGTCTTTTTAGGAATGGAGGGGGTGGATAGATCTGATTGCTCTCGGTATACTGCTTTGGAGTAGATTTTTCAGCAAAGGTTTTGCCTTTTTCTGCTTTGCCATCCAACTGATCAGCTGCCAATTAAGAATTTTCCTTTTCTTTATCTGCAGACGCCTCCACCTACTGTTTCTTTATTTCTTCGTCTTCGTTAGCTGCTGATTTTTGATCACTCGTGACTTTTCCAGATCTCAAAGTAACTGCATTGACCTTCTCCTTACCATCCCTCCTACCTGGATTATCCTCCGTATCGCTAGGAAGAGTTCCTTGTTGCATATTTAGTAAGGCACTTGCAAGCTGCCTCATCTGGTTCTCCAAGGTCTTGAGAGAAACTGCATGGCTTTTAACCATCCACCTCAACTCATCCAATTCTAATTTTTCATTAGAAGATTGCCCTGCATTAGCCTGAGGTTGTTGCTGAAAACCTGGAGGTTGGAATGGTTGCCTTGGAGCATACTGCTGATGATATTGTTGTCCTTGCTATTGAAAACCTGAAGAATTGTATGGCTGAGCTCCATATTGCTAACCTTGAAACTGCTGATAAGACTGTGGTTGTTGTGCACCTTGATTGTTGCCCCAGCTAAAATTAGGATGATTCCGATTGTTAGGATGATAGGTGGCTGGAGCTGGTACAGAAGGTCTCTGAAAGTTACTAACAAACTGTGCTGACTCGGAAGAGATAACACACTGACTTGTCTCATGTGCGCTTGCACATAGCTCACAAATACTACCGACCTGCTGAACTCCATAATTAGTAAGAGAATCCACCTTCATCGTTAGAGCTTTCAACTGAGCTGCAATGGCTGTAGCTGCATCAACTTCAAGAATACCCGCTACCTTGCCTTGAGAAAGTCTTTGGGTTGGATTTTGATATTCATTGGCAGCCATCATCTCAATCAATTCATAAGCTTCCGCATAGCTCTTTACCCATAGAGCTCCTCCTGATGCTGCATCTAGCAAAGGTCTAGACTGCGCTCCTAGACCATTATAGAAGCCATTAATTACCATCCAATCAGGCATGCCATGATGAGGGCACTTTCGAAGCATCTCCTTGTAACGTTCCCAAGCCTCACACAAAGATTCTCCAGATTGCTGTGTAAATTGAGTTAGAGCGTTCCTTATTGCTGTAGTTTTCGCCATAGGGAAGAATTTCGTAAGAAACTTCTGAGCAAGATCCTCCCATGTAGTAATGGAACCAGCTGGTAAAGAGTGTAACCAGCCCTTAGCTTTATCCCTCAAAGAGAATGGAAAAAGTCATAATTTGATAGCATCATCCGACACACCATTAAACTTGAAAGTGTCACAGATCTCGATAAAGTCCCGAATATGCATGTTAGGATCATCCGTAGGAGCACCCCCAAATTGAACCGAATTCTGTACCATCTGAATAGTGCCAGGCTTGATTTCAAAGTTATTAGCGGTAATGGCCGGCCTGATAATACTAGACTGGATGTCATTGATCTTCGGCTGAGAATAGTCCTTCAAAGCCTTAACTGCTGCAGCATCACCCATCTCGATTATAGTTTCAAATTCCTCTTCCTTATTCTCCTTATTCTCTACAAGATCGTCTTCCGCCAGTTTTTCTATACGAGCCTGCAAACGTGTTCGCATACAAGCTCAAGTACCTGAAACACCACGAAACAAACAAACTAAGTAAGAAATCCGAGTCAGTGAACGCTAACGACCACTATTGACAAGCACATAAACCAAAAATAAAACACCGATGATCCCCGGCAGCGACGCCAAAAACTTGTTAACACAATATCACGCAAGTATACGTGGTCACAAGTAATATAAATCAAGTTCGTTCCACAGAGATCTGGTTATGGTTCTATTCAGTTAATGCACCGATTCAACAATGTATGACTTTAATTCAGTGCTAAGACAATAAACAAATATGGGTTTTAACTATCTAAATTAAACTAAGATGCAAATTAACAAACTAAGAATTAATTAACGACTGAGATTTAAAACTGAATTACTTATAGGAGAAAAAACATGGGACTCTAACTTCATTATCTACTTTGCCTAGAGTTAACGCCTTTAATCCATGCATGTGATGGTTTTGATATCTGATCAGATAACACGAAACAAGTATAGGTTACCTCTCGGTATACGAACACCAAACTACTCATACATCCACAAAAGAGATAGAAGATGGGTAGACACCAATTATGCTTAGACCCTATATCTCTATAAGATTTGAAAACATAATGATTGAAGAACAAGTTATCTATATTGATCACATAGGGCAGCATAATATCTCTATTTACGCCATAAATCATGATGTTAAAACATCAACCTATCCTATGCTAGCATGGCAAGTTCTAAATCTCAAGATCCAGTCTCGTTTTCGCAAGAGATTAATAATTCAATTTAGATGTTAGCTACGCATCTAAAAGCATTAAGATTAACCATACGAGGATATCAAGAATTCACCACAGACATATCTTTAAAGCAATCAAACTACTAAGTTACATAGATAAATCCGTTAGAATCCCATGACAACGATTAGTTCATAATTGAACCGTTCGTCACCTTGGGATTTGATGAAAACATGGTATTAAACAAAGTATGAATGGAAGTAATAATATTAATAGAACATAGAGTTGAGAAAACAAATCTAGAATCCAGAATAACGCCTAAGAAAATAACACAAAAGATGAAGTAGATCTTGATCTGTTGCTTGTCACGAGCGTTGAATCTCCTTCTCCTTTTCTCTCTTGCAATTCTACGTAATGCTAAAATAATAATGTGATTTTACAATATTATAATGAGTTTAAATAGGCCCTAGAAGTCTTGTCCAGCAAGAAACTACCAAAACAGAGTTATAATAGAATTTCTACAAAATACGTTTCCAAAACTGATTCTGTTTTGAAGGAAAATTCGTAACTGACTTTTCTTCAGTATTTCTGGGCCGTTCCAGTTGTATTTGGACATCTGAACCACTTTAGAATGAAAGAGAATCTCGTTAGCTTCACGTGGACTATAAGATCGTCCAAAACGGACTTGTAGAACTCGAGATATGACCAAAACAGTGAATAAGGGCAAAACTGTGAAACACCAACCTTCATCGACATTCTTGCAAACCTGCACAAATTAACAAAACACATCAAAACTACAACAAACTTGAGTCCAAGACAATCAATTTAAGCCGATATGGAACGCTCCAAGTGAATATAAAATCCACTTATCAATGATCTGTGCAATAAATTAAGAACTAAGTTTACATCACAAATATATGGAGTCTGGACTGTGTCTTGTGAAGTTAAGTAGTAGCAAACTTGCATTACATCATAGATCACAGTGGCACCAATTTTAAAAAATTACAATAGTATAATTCTGGTATCTGTTCATACAAAAGCATGCAATATAACAAGTTCAAGAAGTCAAAAGAGTTAGTACCAAGTAGGCAGGTAGTTGATGAAAAACTTAAAGATCAAACCAGTTAAAAAAAAATAAAACTCTAGAAAATGACTTGTAAGAAGAGGGCCCAACAAACACAAAAGAACTGGATTGAACTACATTAAGAAGTTCAACAAGACCTCAGCCATGTAGCACTTGTTCTAAGACACAGAAGCAAAGTGGCAGAGCATTCAACCAACTGTAAGCATGTTTCAGTTAAGTGATTGACCTCTTTAGTGTTTTCTATACAAAATATGTGACATACATACCATTTTGGTTCACCTATTTTCTCCTAATGACGGAGCTGATTACCTTACATGAAATTCGTAACGTATACTAAGTTCCACATTCATCTCTTATACTCATTACGTCAGAAACCAAGCATCAGTGTAACAGCTACTAATTACAGTTACGAGTTACAAATACTTTATTATGGAAACCAACAACATATTTACCTCCAGTCCTTGATTGTCATTTTAAACTTTTGTTGTTTCTCGATCTGTTATTTGATATGTAATTTGTACTAGTACATGTCAGCCATGACTTAAGAGTTGAGAGTGATGCAGAACAGGAAAAAGCAGAGTTTGTAAGCCGTTCACACAAATGCTGGACCAAATTGTAAAAGGTCGGAGGCCTGAAACCCAATAGCCAAAAAGCCCAACCACCCATTTCTAATTTTTAGAAATTATATTTCAAAAGTATATGTATTTATAAATTTTATATATATATATATATATATATATATATATATTATTTATTTAATAAGTTAATCGGTTCGATTTTTTTCGTTACAACTTATAATTGCAACCGCATACTCGATTTTGATTTTTAATTTTTCGGTTTCAACTCGAATTTATACGATTTGAGTTTTAACAATTTTAGCAATTTCAATTTCAAAGTTTTTCGATTTTTAAAGCAACCACAAGTGATACTCATACTTTTTTCATCCTGAAGTCAATTATGGTAACTTATAATAAAAATTTGATACTTCTATCACCATAGTTTCCACCTATCTCACCCATATATCATAATTATGGGTCAAATTTAATTTAATAATTATTCTATCAAAAGCATTTTTAAAATGTGTTTAAAAAATGAAGCATCATATAAAAAAATAGAAAGAATATATAAGATATCGGAGGAAATTATATATAAAGTTTTATGTTATTAAATATAGCCTATATAGGTAGCACAAGAATCAAAGTGTCTCTTCATCTTCCTTTGCCAGAGCTATATTTCTTCGTGAAATGCGACCAAGTTTGAAGTCTCGATTACGGTTGCACATGGGTAGGGTTGGGCCGGGTTTTCATTAAACGCCGATCCAACCTAATTAGTTCCATTTAAAAAAAAATTAACTTATTAATCAGAAAATAAAAATTGTAACCCAACCAATTCAATTAATTCGATTTAATTCGGGTTGGATCGGGTTAAATTTGCTAATCGGAAGAACTTTGTAGAAAATGTTTCGCAGAAAAAGTTGTAGAAACCAAAAAATGTTGTGGAATGTTGTAGAAAGTGTTGCAGAAGGTTACAGAAACCAAAATGTGTTGCAGAATGTTCCAAAAGGTGCTGCAGAAAATTAATATAGTGCAGAAAATTTATTAAGTGCAAAAATTTGTAAAAAATAAGTAGAAAATATACATAATATGCAGAAAATATGCAAAAAAAAATTGCATTTTATGTAAACGGGTTGGGTTGGGTTGGGTTGGGTAAGGATTAAAATTTGTTAAACTTGCCCAACCCGATTAGATTGAATTTTTTAAAATTAACCCGTTTAACTTACAGTTTTGGACCGTTCAGTTTGATTGGTTAAAAAGAGGGTCAGTTTGATCGGTTTTCGGAACCCACGTGCAACCCTAATCTCAATTGAGGTTATATTGAACTAACTAGGATTTGATATTGATGATCTATTTTTAATTTTGAATTAACATCTATTCTCAATTTGAAATTATTCTTGTGTTGATCATTGTCATTGATTTTCATGGTCTATTTAGAATAGTGTGATTATAGGAGCCAAATTTCAACAATTTGTACAATATTAATCATTGCATAATGGCATTAACGCATAGGCGTGTTGCATTTTTATTACAACTAGCTTCGTAGCCCGTGCAAGGCACGGGCATACTCTAGATTACAAACATTATGAATTACTCGTGATCACGTAGGATTGAATTGTTGATATCTTCGCAGCAATTGTTGTGAGAAAACAGAATTTATGCAATATCCGATCGTAACATGCAAATTATAATTCTGGTTGAATTAAATCTGTTTTATATTTTACGCTATGCTTTGTTTTGTTAAAGCAAACTTGAACGATATGTAATAAATAGGTCAATGTTAAGATCAAAACCGTACTTCGAAATTTAAATATATAGAGTTAACATGGATGGATACAGAGATACATACAAATATTAATTACATAATAATAAATGCATATTAGTTCATATCAGTTATTATTATGTAATAAATATGTTATTGTTGCATTACCCTAAATAGTCCATGAAAATATAACATAGATATAATTAGTAGGGGTAAATATGACTTTTTATATGAAAACATTTGCTCATGGAAACCCCCATTTGCTATATTAGATATATATATATACATGTTTGTTATATTTTTTTGTGCGTTTACGTATTAAAGATGTGATTGATGAATTTTACGATAGTTAATCTTAATACAAGTTTGTATTATACTTATATACGCATGAAGGTTTTTTTGTATTGTGATATTTTTTATAGTATTTAATTCATAAATATTTATAGTAGATCTAAAATGATTAATGAAATATGGTATATATTAGTGAATATTATAATAAATTAGTATCTATCCATAGAAATTTATATATGTATGTATTTATGTTTGTACATGTGTATGTATGTATAAATGTGTATATAAATTATACAACAATTATTAGAATAAAATAATGAATATTAATAGATTATACAACATAAATGTATGTATGTATGTATGTATGTGTGTATACATGTATGTATGTATGTATGTATGTATGCATGCATGTATGTATGTGTGTGTATGTATGTATGTATGTATGCCTATATTCATGTATGTATTCATGTATGTATGCATGTATGTATGCATGTATGTATGTATGTATGTATGTATGCATTAACAAAAAAATATTTATGTATGTGTTAATGATTTTTAATATAAGCTAAAATGTTCACATAGCTCAATTGGTTATAATGTTTAAGTATGTATTTGTGTTTGTACATGTGTATGTATGTATAAATATGTATAATTTGTTATGATGTTTAAATATGTATTTATGTTTGTACATGTGTATGTATGTATGTATAAATATGTATATAAATTATACAACAATTAATAGATTACAAATAATGAATATTAATAGATTATACAACATAAATGTATGTATGTATGTATATATGTATGTATGTATGTATGTATGTATGTGAGTATGTATGTATGTGTGTTTATAACTATATATGTATGTATTTATGTATTTATGCATGCATGTATATATTCATTTATGTATTCATGTATGTATGCATGTATGTATGTATGCATAAAAAAAATATTTTTGTATGTGGTTAATGATTTTTAATAAAAACTCAAATGTTCACATAGCTAAATTGGTTATGATGTTTAACTTAGTTGTGCAAGGTCATGGGTACAAACCTCCTTTATTACAATGTTTTCACAAATAATTAGATTAGAATTAGGTTCGGAGGAGCCGAGCCTATGATTAAATTTGCTCAGGAAACCCCCTGTTGTCCTATTAGATATACTAGCATAATAGCCCGTGCGAGGCACGGGCCATTTCTAGCATTGTTAACATCGTAAAGATGTGTATTATTTGAACGATTTTGTGATATTTTTATACATTAGAAATATATGAAACAAATTTGGAGCACGAATGTGAGGAATGCACGATCACCAAAAGTGTTGGAGGGATACCGTTGTGGCTTCTGATGCCAAAACAACTTCTTCCTCGACCACCAATAGACAAGTATATGTCTCTGCACATTTAAAGGGAAATGACCATGCAACAAATTATTGAATGCTTTCATGTTTAAAATTTTAGACATTTTACAATACATTTTAAAGATTACAAGACCTTAATTATTTTAACATACAAGATCTTACTTATTTTAAAGTCTGAGGTACTCCCTTTATTCTCCTATTATATATAATGTAGAAGAAGATACATTGTTATATAGCACTATATACATAGTCTTAATTATAGTATCATCTCATAACTCAACGATATATTTTATTTAGTTATTTAATCGATAACTGATAACTGACATGGGAGTACAAATCTCATATATATATGTTACAACCAGTTTCCGTCAGTGTATCCGTTCGGTCGGACCTGCAATTGAAGAAGAATGCGAGGGTGTGGCCCCCCGATTCACCTCCGGTGTGAGAATAAGTTAACTGGTTTTGGATGAGTAATATTAAACGCAGAGTGTTTGTGTTGTGTAAAATTGTGTCAGTGATTGAATGAATGAACCCAAACCTTTTTTTTCACCTCTTTATCCTCTATGTTGGCAGTTATCGGAGAGTAAGGTGAGTGGTGAACGTGTTCCACGTTCCCACGTTCCCAGGGACACACAACTGATCGGACCGTTGCAGATAACTGGGCCGAACGATATGGGCCTTCGCCAATCCGGAGCCTCCAAACCAATACTCCTCATTCGGTGACTGGGCCTTCGGTCCAGTCCAGTAAGAAGTTGGGCCTCTAACATGTCCCTAGGCTTCGTTCGGAGTTATCCTCAGGACGAAGGCTAAAGCCCAAGCCCATCTTCGGAATTTTGTGTTCGTACGTTTCCTTCGGATAAGAATGGCGATGGACAAGGCCGAGACGCCTCCTGGGAAGCCGTGTCCCTTTATGGCTGACAGCTGTCTGTCCTCGAGATTCGTGCTTCAATCCCTGCCATTGAATATGAAACGGCTCTGTCCAAACGTCACATCCCTGTATATAACCTTTCTAAACCCATTCAGCCTCACTTTTATGCCTACCAATTGAACAAAACATCAGAGCCAAAACCTTTATTTCTCAGAGCTTTTCGCAAACAACGATTGGAAACGTCGATTCATCGCCGGTCATCTTCTCTTCCCCGATTCCGGTGGACGTCTACATTCAAGCAATTTATCCTCGAGAACTCAGCCTCGTCAAGGACCTTCAAACAAGTAAGTAACATTTCCCTTCTCGCTTCTTTACCATAACTGTTCTGCACTCTATATATTCGTGTATGTGTTTATATGTATATGCGCATGAATTTGCCTGTGATTCTCAAATATTGTATGTTCATGCCTGCAAGTAGTTAGGTGGCCTCTGATGTACCATTTTATCCTTTAATTGTTTCCCCCTACGATTACGGAACTGGTCTGGAGAACGGCCCGGGCAAGAACTTCCTTCGGGATCTTCGAACCTTGAAAACACTTTTCGTACCATTCCGATCGCTTTAGAACTCTTAGGAACCCTCTAATCTCCCGTAAATTCAGGCCTTCAGATCCCTTCGACCTAGGCCGTAGGTGTCCCGACCGATCCTGGCTTACTGTACTCGGCCCTTCTTTCCTTGTGAATTCCTTTTTCTTTATCCGAGTACAGGGCTAACCGTCTCTTCATTTCCGAATGCAGGGACATGGATCGGTCAATCGAAGGTGCCGGTCCTTCGGAGGTATCACCATTTAGTGACGTCGGGGTGTATCCTGCGGCGAATTTCCGGTCGCACCTGACCGAGGAAAAAATAGAAGAATTCCATTCCAAATACCAAGTAGAGAGGAATGTCTGGTACTTCTTCACACCCAGGAAGAGAGACCGTATCTGGCACAACCCTGAGGTTCCACCCCTCTACGGCGGAAGCGTGGCCACCGGCATATCCGAGATGGCCTTCAAATGTGGCTTTCGGCTGCCGATGCTGCCAATACTGAAAAAATTGCTGAGGCAGGTGGGGATCGCCATAGGGCAGCTGGATCCGAACAGCTTTTTCCATATAAACGCCTTCCAAGCCCGATGCTTGGCTCAGAAGATGACTCCAAGGACAACCCTGTTCTGGCATCATTATGAGCTCCGGAGGAATTCCAAAAGCAACGGCTTCTACACCATAGCCCGCCGAACCGGCAAGGCCGAGTGGGCTCAAACAAATTCTAACAACAGGGGGGCCCATGAGAAGTGGACTTTCATTTCGGGCCCGAAGATGGAGAAGTATGGCCGCTGGCAGGATCTGGACCCATCGAGGTTGCAGTATCCCGAAATGTTGGAGGCGGACAAGCATGATTATCGTCTTCTCTGTGAACTCGATATGGATAGGGTTCCGGTATCGGACGGCCGGGATAACGATTGGTTGGTCGTCCTTTGGGGTAGTGGTAACATTTATCTTTACCTTACTCTTCTTCATCCGAATGCTTCTTTTACTGTAGTCTCCTTTCCGGTTTCCCATGTTTAACACTATTATTTTTGTGCAGTGTCTACTCTTCAGGATATCATCGATCGCAAGCGCAGGAAGGCATCTCAACTTTCGATAACTGCTACGGCCGAAGCCGATGCTGCTGCCCAATCGGTCGGCAAAGAGCTGGAATCTGTTCCCGATTCAGGAAAGAGAATCGAAGCTCCATTGGTTTCTTCTCCTCCGAGAGATCAAGGGGATGGTATCGCCCAGACCCCCTCAGCCGACTCCCGAAAAAGGGGCCGGTCGGGAGATGTCGGGCTGAAAGTATACTATCCTCCCTGGGGAGTTATTGAGACGGATCAAATCATTGTCCCTGCCCCCCAGCTGTCTACCGTAGTAGGTCCCGATCTCTGCCGGGGTCTCATTCTGCCAGCCGACAGGCCCACGTTTGCTAAGGCAAACGACCTTGAGGCTTGTACTGAAATGCTGGCTCTGCTCTCCATGGTAAGCTTTTTCTCCTTCGGTGTTATTTCTTTCACTTGTATTCAGTGTTTAATTCTTTTCCCTTGTTTGTTTCCAGGGGGTCTCTTGGTCGGCCGTTGTGACCGAACAGATGGAGGGTATACAGAAAAAGCTGGAGGCGGCCAACCAGACTGAAGTTCGAGCAGTCAAGGCTGAAGAGGACCTCCGGAATGCAACTTCTGACTTGGAGGGGGTCACCGGCCAATCTAACTCCTTGAAGGCCGAGAATGATGCCTTGAAGGCAAAGTTACAGGAGATGGACGCCTTGAGGGCTAGGGTTGAGTGGAGAAACAAGCAGCTCAAGCTTTCAAGGAAAAATGTTCGGAAGCTGAAGAAGACTCTGGAGCTGACCGAAGAAAGATGCTATCAGATGGGGTATGACGGCGCTGTGCTGAAGGCACATTCTCTGGGCTTCGATCATACTCAGCTGGTAGATCTTTCGCTCTGGATGACGGATCCGGTTGGTCGGGAGGGGTCTGATCAACCTTTAGAGGTTTCTTCGGGCGAAGATGAGTCTCTTTCCGAAGAACCTCTAGCTGACGAAGCCTCGTAATTACATAGATTTTTTATGCCTTTAAAATTGTGATGTTTGACTTTGCCTTCGGGCTCTTTATTCATGCCTTCGGGCTTGTAATGCTTTACTTTACCTCCAGGCTTTTATTTAAGTTTGCCTTAGCATAATATTCTTTTTTATGCGTCTTCGGCTTCGGCCTTAATTTAGCTTCCGTTTCAGTTCATGCGTCTTTGACTTTGATTTGCCTTGGCATGATTTTTCTTTTTTATGCCTCTTCGGCTTCATTTTGCCTTAGCATATTTATTGTATTTTTAAATTTATGCGTCTTCGGCATTATATTGCCTTGGCATAATTACTTATATTTTTATGCATCTTCGGCTATTTTTGCCTTTAGCATAATTACTTTTATCTTTATGCTTCTTCGGCCATTTTTGCCTTAGCATAATTCTTGCCTTTTTGTGCATCTTTGGTCGTAACCTAGCTGCCCCCGAGTATTTAAGGGGTTTTGTAAATGATTAAGGTCTCGTTCGGTCGGCTGAAAAATATTTCCTCCCGGCCTTAATTAATGTCAAAGCAACTTGAATACTAAGACAATTTTGTAAGAGGCCAAATTTCATTCGGTCGGCCCCAAATTTGGATTCGTCAAGTATTTGTAGCTTAGAACACAATGCACTTGAACACTACCAATAATTTAAAGGGCGCATGTTTTATACGGTCGGCCCCAAACATGGGTCTATTAAGCTTAATACTGTGTACTTAGCTTTTTGGCTGTAAATGTACTTAGCTTAACAATAACAGATAAAAAATGGACCAAAACAATCTTTTCATTAATCATGCAATTCTTACATAGACTTGATTACAGATTGATGCTAGCTTATGGAATTCAGAATAAAGTTGCATAAGACAAAATACTGAAGTAAAAAGCAATAAAAATTGGACCAGTAAGCTTACTGGTAGAAACGGCGAAGGCGAGCGGCATGCCAGGTGTTTTTGATTGGGCTACCGTCTGGATGAGCCAATTTGTAGGTGCCCGATCGGACCACTTCAATTACCACGTATGGACCTTCCCAGTTGGGCATAAGCTTGCCTTTTTTGGCTGGCATGGAGGTGGCTAACTCCCGAAGCACTAAGTCCCCGGCTCGGAAGGATCTCTTCTTCACCCCCGAATCATAATACTGGGCTGCCTGCAATTGGTACCTTAAGTTTCTTTGGTGGGCAGCCTCTCTTTCTTCTTCCAGTAAATCCACATTCGCTCGGAGTCCGAACTCATTGGTCTCCACGTTGAACACTTCCGTTCGGTAAGACTCCAGGCCAACTTCGACAGGTAGAAGGGCATCAGTTCCGAAGGCCAGTTTGAAAGGCGTTTCCCCCGTTGAAGATCTCGTGGTTGTTCGGTAAGCCCATAGGATCCATGGTAGTTCTTCAGCCCAAAGTCCCTTAGCTTTCCCTAACCTTTTATTGATTCCATCAAAAATGATTTTGTTGGCAGCCTCGATCGCCCCATTTCCCTGGGGATGCCCTACCGAACTGAACTTCTGCTTTATCCCGAATTGACCCAGGAATTTTCTGAACTTGCTCCCAACGAATTGAGTACCGTTATCCGACACACAGACCATAGGTATGCCAAACCTCAAGATGACCTGTTCCAGCATGAATTTCTTCGCGGCCTCTTCGGTAATGGCCGAAAGGGGTTTTGCTTCTATCCACTTAGTCATATAGTCGATTGCCACAATACAGTATTTTGCTTGCTTAGTGCTGGTGGGTAGGATTCCCACAATATCGACCGCCCACATAGCAAATGGAATAGGGCTGAGGACCGAAGACATTTCTTCGGGAGGTTGCTTCGGAATTGTACTGAATAGCTGGCATTGCTTGCATTTCTTTGCATACTCCGTTGCGTCTTCTTTCATTTTTGGCCAGAAAAATCCCTGCCTAAGAATCTTGAAGGCTAGGGCTCGTCCTGCCAAATGTTCTCCACAAATCCCTTCATGAACCGTCTCCAAAGCAAGCTGTTGTTCATCTTTGTCCAAACACCTAAGTAGCGGCTGGCTTGCCGAACGTCTGAACAAATGGCCCCCGACCAGAGTGTAACTTCCCGATCGATACTTCACCTTCTGTGCTTCCCTTCGGTCAAGTGGTAGGATGCCTTTTTCCAAGAAGGCCCTGATGGGAGTCATCCAATTGACCCCTTGATGAATTTCCATGCACTGCTTCTTGTCTATCGAAGGCGTCTTTACTTCGGTCAGATAAATGGACCCCTTTAGGTTCTGGGTTTCTGCCGAAGCTAGCCTCGAGAGGGCGTCTGCCCGACTGTTGTTCTCTCTAGCTACTTGAGTTAACTCGAAAGTTTCAAATAGCAAAGATTGTTCGCGTACCTTAAGGGCGTATGCCTTGGTTCGGGGATCTTTCTGCCCATACTCCCCTGAGAACTGCTTTACCACCAACATGGAATCACTGAACGCCCTAATGTGCTTAACTTCTAGACTTCTTGCCAGATCTAGCCCTGCCAAGAGTGCTTCATATTCGGCTTCGTTGTTCATCAACGGGAAAGTGAACCTGATAGCTTGACAAATCTCAAATCCTTCTGGGCTTGTAAGAATTAGCCCTGCCCCGCACTTTTCCTTGGCGACCGACCCATCGACAAACAACTTCCATTTTCCCGGTGTCTGAATCATTTGTTCTTCAGGAGATAAGTCATTCGGCCCCGAAAAAGAGCATTCTACCATGAAATCCGCCAGTGCTTGGGCTTTGATCGAAGTCCTTGGTGTATACTCCAAATCATGCTCCCCCAGTTCGATTGCCCAAGCAACCACTCTGCCCGATGCCTATGGCCTTTGTAAGATTTTCTTTAACGGCTGATCGGTTACCACTTTGATCGTCCTTCCCTGGAAATAGTGCCTTAACTTTCTTGCGGCCATTACCAGTCCGTAGGCGAACTTCTCTGCATTCGGATATCTTGTTTCTGCATCTTTGAGAATATGAGAGACATAGAACACCGGATGCTGGTTCCCTTCATGCTCTTTGACCAACACGGCTCCGAGTGTTCGGTCGTTCACAGCCAAGTACAGCTGCAATGTCTCTTTCGGGTCGGGTCTCATTAAGAGTGGGGCTTTCACTAAGTACTCTTTAACCTCTTCGAATGCTTTCTGGCAATTTGGCCCCCACTCGAAATTCTTGGACCCCCGAAGAACTTCGAAGAATGGTAAGGCCTTCTCGGCCGATCTGGAAATGAATCTCCTCAAGGCTGCTAACCGTCCGGTCAGCTTTTGAATGTCCCTGATGGACTTCGGCGCTTCCATGTCGATGACCGCTTTAATCTTCTCCGGGTTTGCTTCAATTCCTCTGGCACTAACCATGTATCCCAGAAACTTCCCACTATTTACTCCAAACGTACATTTGTTCGGATTGATCCTCATGTTGTTTCTCCTGAGCGTTTCAAAACATTCCCTCAGATCCTCGGCATGATCCTTGAAAAGGGACTTAACAATCATATCGTCTACGTAGCACTCCATGTTCCGACCGATCTGGGCTTTGAACACTTTGTTGATCATCTTTTGAAATGTTGCCCCGGCGTTCTTCAAACCGAAGGGCATCTTTATGTAGGCATAAGTGCCATTCGGTGTGATGAATGCTGTCTTTGGAACGTCCTCGGCATTCATGGCAATTTGGTGATATCCTGAGAATGCGTCCAGGAAACTGAGTATTTGATGCCCCGAAGTAGCATCTATCAGTTGATCAATGTTCGGCAAGGGATAGTGGTCTTTCGGACAATGCTTATTCAGGTCGGTGTAGTCGACACACATTCTCCACTTGCCATTAGATTTCTTCACCACCACTACGTTTGCCAACCCAATCGGGATAGTCTATCTCTTCGATGAATTTTGCCTCCAGCAATTTTTCGACTTCAACTTGAATTACTTTCTGCCTTTCCATGGCGAAATTCCTCTTCTTTTGTCTTACGGGCTTGGCTTCGGGAGCTACATTTAAGCAGTGTTTAGCGACCGCAGGGTCCAAGCCTGGCATATCTTCGGGATTCCACGCGAATACGTCGTGGAATTCCCTAATGACCTTGATGACTTTCTCTTTTAATTTCGGCTCCATGCTCTTTCCAATTTGGATCATCTTTCCCGACTGACCCACGTACAGTTCCACCTCTTCGGTCTCTGCAGCCGGCTCAGCAATCGGGCTTGACAGGTCGGCCCCAAACTTTTCCAACTCAATGTTCAGCAGTTGGTGGCTGCCCCCAGCTTCGGTCTCATTTCTTTTCCTCTTTCCGGCTTCAGTCATCTCGATATCTTTGTCTTTTTCCAAGTCCTCCAACATGATTATTCTGGCGGCTTTCTGATCGCCTCTCATTTCTCCAACTCCATGCTCTGTTGGGAACTTCAACTTCAGATGAGGGATAGAGGATACAGCCTGGAACAGAGATAAGGCTGGCCTTCCCATAATTCCGTTGTACGGACTATCCACCCGAACGACATAGAACTTTGCTTCCTTCACCACAGTGTATGGCGCTTTTCCCATCATGACAGGCAAGGTGATGATCCCTTCTATCGGCACAGGCTGATTACCGAAGCCATATAAAGGTGCCTCGTGGCATGGTTCCAGCTGTTCGCCTCCCAAATTCATCTTGCAATATGTTCGGTGGTATAGAATGTTGACCGAGCTCCCTTCATCCACCAGCACTTTCCATATCTTGTTTTCCCCGATTACTGGGTTTATAACAAGTGGGTCTTCGTGCGGCCATATCACATCCTCGTAGTCATCTTCGGTGAAGGAGATAGGTAGTGGTTGCTTGGCTGAACTTGACTGGTACAGGTTATAGATCTGTCTGGCATACTTTTTCCTTGCTGTCTTACTGTCCCGATCAAGCACTGTTCCTCCGGAAATTGTTCTGACCTCCCCTCGGTACTTCTCGGAACTTTCCGCTTCCTTCCTTTTCTCCTTGGATTCGAGTTTGTCTCTTAAGTCGCCCACAAATTGGGTCAGTTCCCCATCCTTGATCATCTTTTCATTTAACTTCTTCAAATGATAGCACTGATCGGTGTTATGACCTTTGTCCCGATGGTAGTCACAATATTTGCTGTCGCTTCTTCTATTCTCAGGGGTCTTCAACTTGGGTGGTCTGACAAACCCAGGTTTACCCTTTATCTCATGGAGAATCTTCGAGATAGGTGTGTTTAATGGTGTGAACACAGTACTATCTCTATCTCTTCTTCGTTCGGCCCCTTTGTCGGGCCTCGTATCATTCAACCTGCTCTTAATATCTCCTCGACCCCTTCGGTCGTCCCTTTTGTCATATTTGTCATCCCTTCGGTCATCCCTCATGTCATACCTATCATTTTTCTTGTTCTCCTTGTACCCCCCAATTGATTCCAATTTTCTTCTAATGGCCTCTCCTCTCACATATATATCATTTAAAGATTTAGGAGGCATATCATAAAGAGAGGACCGAAGCTTCTTACCTTTAACAGGGTCGAGGCCTGCTGCGAGGAATCCAGCCGCCTTGACTTTGTCCAAGTTGGTGACCATTCCGGCTTCTTCTTTGAACCTTGCTAAGTAATCGCCCAAATCTTCGTTCGGTTCCTGCCTGCAGTGGATCAGGGCTTCTGTATCCTTCTCTCTTCGGCACAAATGTGAGTAGTGCCTCAAGAATTTTTTCTTCACTTGCTCATACGAGCCTATCGACCTAGGTCTTAGCGACCTGTACCACATGGATGCATTCCCTTTCAGGTAGGTCTTGAACATCTTACAGAGCATCACATCGCAGTGCCCCATCCCAGTCATGAGCGATTCGTACTTCTCACAGTGATCTTCGGGGTCACCCTTTCCGTTAAATTCATTCATTTTCGGGAACTGCCTTCCGGGAGGCGGTCGAAAGTGTTCGACGTCTTCGGTCACCACTGGCTCGTGGCTGACCTTTCTCTCTCCAAACATGGCTTTCTCGATCCTTCGGATGCGGTCGTCCGTATGTGGACCCTCCTCCTCCGAATCGAAGGAATAAACCACCTTTGACCGGGTTCTCCTCGAGTTTGATTCAGAGTCCCCTGACTCATCTTCATCAATTCTGGTTCTTGGTCTCTTGTCTCTTCGGTCATCCAACCCCGGGTCTTCGGCTTCTAGAGCCTCGCGGAGTGCCTTTTCCTGTAACTCGATCTCCTCCCTTTGGAGCTTTAGGGCCTCTAGCCTCAAACGGTCGGCCTCCCTCTTTTTGGCCAGACGTTCGGCCTCCCTGCTGCTTTTCTCTTTCTCTATCTCTTTCCGTTTCCCCTTGGCTTTTTGTTCCTCTCGCCACTTCATCAGAATTTCCCGTTGTTCTTCGGGAGACGGTATGTCTCCCTCTTCGTCGAAAATCAAAAGCCTTGGGGTGATGGGAGGAGTGGTGCGTGTATTCCCGGCCATAGTGCTATCGTCAGCTGTTGGTATCTCGGTTTCATTCGACATTGCTAACTGTATAATTCAACACAAACGCAACTCTACGTTCCCACAGACGGCGCCAAATGTTACAACCAGTTTCCGTCAGTGTATCCGTTCGGTCGGACCTGCAATTGAAGAAGAATGCGAGGGTGTGGCCCCCCGATTCACCTCCGGTGTGAGAATAAGTTAACTGGTTTTGGATGAGTAATATTAAACGCAGAGTGTTTGTGTTGTGTAAAATTGTGTCAGTGATTGAATGAATGAACCCAAACCTTTTTTTTCACCTCTTTATCCTCTATGTTGGCAGTTATCGGAGAGTAAGGTGAGTGGTGAACGTGTTCCACGTTCCCACGTTCCCAGGGACACACAACTGATCGGACCGTTGCAGATAACTGGGCCGAACGATATGGGCCTTCGCCAATCCGGAGCCTCCAAACCAATACTCCTCATTCGGTGACTGGGCCTTCGGTCCAGTCCAGTAAGAAGTTGGGCCTCTAACAATATATATACAAATCTCATATATATATATATATATATATATATATATATATATATATATATATATATAAATGTTTCAAATTTCCTTTCAAAACTTCATCTTTCTTAATTCACTAATTAATTTGCTATATTTTGTATAGTATTTATCATACCGTCTTATAAATAAACTATATATTATATGTAATTATTAACCAATAATCGATATGTAATCCAAATCGCATTTGTATATTTTTTTTTTAAATTTTCTTAAAATTCATATTTTTAGTATGCCTATAGTTTAATTGATTCTAATTTGACCAACCAATTTTAATTTAGTGCATTTTTTTATTAAATTTCACCACAAAATTAACCACGAGCACTTCATATGTGATATTGTTAACAAAATAGTTGATCTCAAAGATAATTATTTTATCTATGTATTTCATATATGAGATTATGAACAAAACAATTTATCTCAAAATAATTTATATTTTCTCCATGTAAAAAATATAAGAAAATTTTCTGTAAAATTTATTTAGATGGGTAGGTCTATAAATAATTATAAAAAAAATAATGCGCAAAAGTTATAATATGAGTAATTTTATCTTAAATGAATAGTTTAATGTATACTAAACATAATATAACTTAAAAAGTATTCATGTATGTAGTTAATGAATTCTATTATAAGCATAAATGTCCATCTAGCAAAATTGGTTGGTGAGTTTAGTTTCATTATGAGAGGTCATGGTTTCAACTCCTTGGTACAATAATATTTTTTAAATATTATAACTAAGTTAGGTTCGGAGTTAGGTTCGAGATTTATTTGCTCAGGATGGAGGTTTGACAAGTACTGTTCTCCTATTATATATATATTATATTATATATAGAAAGATAATAGATAATAGATTTTTATTAACGCATAGCCAAATTTCTATCCGGGTGATGGTCCTTTTTATCACAATTTTTATTAAAATGGTCCAAAATATTCTAATTAAAATGATCTTTTTATCACATAAAAACGCATAGGTGTGTTGCATTTTCGGAACACGCATCTTAATCATGCGTTTCTCCTTGTATTTTTTAGTAAAACGCATGTTCAAATTGCGTTATCTCTCTATTAAAAAATTATAAAAATTGTGAACGCAATCTCTTCTTGCGTTACTTAGTAGAAGGAAATTTCACCAGCATTCACGAGGCCCAAGTGCCCAGCCCGGCCCAATAAGAAAATACAGTGACATGAATTTTTTTATAAACGTGACTAAACATTGCGTTACTTTGTGATACTAAGGGCCATATCTTTAAGTTGTGATATTTTGGGCATTTTTACTTCAAATTTATACTATTACTAGCATTTTACCCGTGCTACGCACCGAAAACACAATTTTAAAATTTTAAAATAATTACAAAAATATATAGTGTATTAAAAAATAAATTATTTTGTTATATTTTGTTTTGAGTGTAGCGAACCCAATATGCATCTCTAAGTAACTTTTCTCAAATTATGTAAAATTGTATGGATGCGTGTTAAAAAAATTGAAAATTTGTTTATATAAAAAAAGATTAATATCAATTTTCTTATATATGATAAAATTTACCTGAAATACATATCAATTTTCTTATTCCTTTTTGTTTTTTCCCCAAGTAATTTAACGACATTTTATGCTATTTTTACGGAAAGTTCGGTTCAATATAATCATGTTTGAGAATCAGGCGTTGAAAACAGTAAAAACTTATTTAGTACTAATAGAAAAAATAAATCAAATACATATTTTTCATTCTATAAATGAAAATACAATAGGAAATGAGCAATTTTCTGGAGTAATTCTAGAGGTCCCTAAAAAAATCTCAAAAAGTTAGTTATCATATTTTGATTGGTTAGTGTTCTACCCGTGCTACGCACCGAATGATAAAATTTATTAATTAATTAATATAAACATAATATTATTCATTATTTATAAAAAAAAGATAATTTCATTAAAATTTAAGTATAAATTATCGTCAATTTATACCAATTGCATTAATATCAATATTATCAAACAATTATCATACCATTCACATCCCAGCTCAAACATTCCAAACCTCTCTTTATTGTTTTTTCTTAATTTTATTTTACATTTGATTTCTCTCATTTTTTAGAATATTTCAACCAAGTTCATAAGTTTTTTACCCATATTTTAAGTTTCCTATGTGTTTGTTCCATATCATTTTTACAAATTTTATGTTCTTTTATTAGTTATTTGATTTAGTACTATAGCAAAATAAATATTATCAATTAACCAAACAAATCCAATACATCCCGTTATTACCCAACCCGTTGTCATCCAAACGCGTAAAATAAAATATTTGAAAATGAGTATCACCTATCTTTTTTCTATTTGATTAACATGTTAAAATAGAAAACTGTACATGAAACTAAAATCAAATGTGTAATATATAAACACATAATCACATTATTATATATTTGTCCTTGTAATTTAATTGTCGAGTTCAAAAACATGAAATTAATTTTTATTTAACAATGAGTATATTTGACCAACATATATTAAAAGAAAGAGTTTACGTAGATCTGGAAAATCGTTCGTGTTATATACATTCATACCATGTGTATTTTGGGTTTTGCATGAAAATGACATGAAATTATTTTGTATACCCATAATTTGAATATAAAATGCTACTAAACTACGCATTTTTTATTTTTGTATACGAAACGAAAATAATTCGCAAAATGAAAAAAATATGACAATTATATGTAATGTTACTCTCTGCCCAAATTATCTAAGTATGTTACTATATAATTGAAAATAACATTGAATTACTACAAAATAAAACTGAAAGTAGAGTACATAAAAATGAAGCCCTTTTCTTTAATTTTGTTTATTGTTAATAAATACCTCTATTTGATTAGAATCTATCTACCAAGTTATTAATTTTTTTTTACCTATTTTTAAGATTTTGTTGATATTAAAAATAAATATTATTAACCAACCAATCAAAATTCGATATGTCTGTTCTTAGATTAGGATATGAGAATTAAATATTATTACTTGAATTGAAGAATACAAAATTAAAATGAGCACCTTTTATTAGAAATAATATATAATTTTATATGTATCGACCTATCTAGTTATCAATAATATTGATTTTTAAATGATTATTGTAGCCGTCATTCTATCTCATCCTCTCCTAAAAAATAGTAAACCCAAAGTTTATGGGTTGATATCTGCATCTTGGTTGATGATAAGCCCATTTTTATTGTTTTCCATGATTTTGCTTTGTTTTTCAATAAAGAGTTATTGAGAGTCTAGTATCCCGTTAGTGGATTTTGTCTATCAATATATTGGGTTTTGTTCTTTATATTTTGAGAGTAGGTTACTTTATTTTGGCATCTGGAATTTTAGATTTACAGGATTTTGTTATATTGATTCATTGATTTGGATAGTATAGAATCGCAGTTTTGGTCAGTTGTTCGAATACATTCTCAGATATCACATATGTATTTCCCTCACGATTAGAATAAATTGTTGGATTATTTCGCCAATGAGTATATATAATTCAAGCGAGTGATGTACCACAATTTAAGATCTGATCAACGATTGTAGTTTGGATTAAGGAAACCTTGTTACCTTGATATGATCTATTTTATTTTAATATGTGTTGTCCAATCTTGATTATTTTGTAGATGTATGACATTTTATTGATAAATCATTTAGCTAAAAAAATTAGTGATTTAAAAGAAAATTTGAAAGATTATTTGTGTGGATGATAATATATGCCCTTTTGTTGATAAATAATTAACCATAGCAAATATAGTGATTTAATAGAATTTTTGCGCTGAGTTGACCAATTTGCTATTAAATAAAAAAAATGATTTTTTAGAATTTTTGCGCTGAGTTAACCAATTTGCTATATAAATATTCACTAACAATATTTTTTATTGATTCTGTAATGATTTTTTTTTTTTGGATTGATAATTTATACACCAAATAATGTCTAATACTATTTGAGAGTATATTTAGTATCTTGACAAATTCAAAAATATCGTGAAGTAAATTTATTTGTCCCATTAATTCTTGAAAAATAACGATAAGTAAAATTTTATTGATAACTTGTTTAAATTTCATTTTTAATATTTAAATTGGTTGAATTTAGCCTTTTTTTAATAATGGATTAATTTAAAAGTTTATATAACTTAAATTTTGAAGGTTAAGTAACCACGATAAGTAAATTAGGATGAGAATGCTATGATTAATTTAATTTTAGTGGTTAATTTTGACTGGCTCTTATATATATTTATGAAAATTAATCCGTAATATATAATAATGTTATTATGATTAACTATAAATCAAAGTGTGAAAAATTAATATTGCGAAAATTGCTTCATATTATATATTTATATAATCCTGATTGGTTTTGATTTAAAATATTAATTTATTATAATTATTTTTTTATATTAAAAAAATAAAATATACGGATATGTTAAATCAAGTAAGTTACTCTATTTAAATTTGAATTGTTAACTAACCATAGTTAGTATAATAGAATGAGAATGGTAAATAAAGAAAAAATTTAATATAATATGATTGGTCTAAAATTTAGGAATGACCTTTGATTGGTACTAAAATAATTCAAAGTTTTGCATATTTTATATTTGTATAATCCTGATTGATTTTGATTTAAAATATTAATTTATTATAATTATTTTTTGACATTAACAAAATAAAATATATGGATATGTTAAATCAAGTAAGTTACTCTATTTAAATTAGAATTGTTAACTAACCATAGTTAGTATAATAGAATGAGAATGGTAAATAAGGAAAATTTTTAATATAATATTATTGGTGTGGTAGACTCAGGTTTGATTTCTATTTTAATAATTTTAATAATATTATGATTCTATTTGTAATTCTATTTAGGATTATAATTCAATTTTAAATATATTTAGAATGATTGATGGGTTTAATCTTGGTTAGAAGATAGCAAGTTAAATTATATAAGGAAACAGATTTGTTTTAATTTGATTGGTCCATGATTTAAATTTTAAATATATTTAGAATGATTGATGGGTTTAATCTTGGTTAAAAGATAGCAAGTTAAATTATATAAGGAAACAAATTTGTTTTAATTTGATTGGTCCATGATTTAGAAGTGATCTATGATTGGTTCTAAAATAATTCATAGTTTTCTGATTGGTTAACTGGGTACGTGATTAATTAACTGATACTGAATTCTCAGAATATGGGTGAAAAATTTGTTAACGTGATACGTAGAAATATACTCTAAAAAAGAGAGAAATAAAACGAAAGCTAAATTTTAAAAAAAAACAATAAAGATGGATTCTGAACTTTTCAACGGGATTGTATTTGTTTTGATGATTGGTTCATAATATTAACATTAATTCAATTGGTATGAATTCACAGATAAGTAATTTTATACTTACGTTAATTAACATTCAAATAAAATTATATATTTTTCTAAATAAAAATAAAAATTATATATTTATATTAATTTATTAATACAATTTATCGGTCGGTGCGTTGAATCCTTAAAATATTTATTATATTAATTCATTGAAAATATTTGTATGGTCATGGTTAATTTTTCGATGACATATTAAAAATGTATAGAAACTTAATCCTCACGACTCCAATAAATCATTAGACTGTCTATCAAAAAAAAGATTACATGTTTCAGCAATATGAGAAAGGATATCTGTTGTGCAAGATATCAAGCAAAATTCGGTATGTCTGTTCTTAGATTAGAATATGAGAATTAAATATTATTACTTGAATTGAAGAATACAAAATTAAAATGAGCACCTTTTATTAGAAATAATTTTATATGTATATCTCATCCTCTCCTAAAAAATAGTAAACCCAAAGTTTATGGGTTGATATCTGCATCTTGGTTGATGATAAGCCCATTTTTATTGTTTTCCATGATTTTTCTTTGTTTTTCAATAAAGAGTTATTGAGAGTCTAGTATCCCGTTAGTGGATTTTGTCTATCAATATATTGGGTTTTGTTCTTTATATTTTGAGAGTAGGTTACTTTATTTTGGCATCTGAAATTTTAGATTTACAGGATTTTGTTATATTGATTCATTGATTTGAATAGTATAGAATCGCAGTTTTGGTCAGTTGTTCGAATACATTCTCAGATATCACATATGTATTTCCCTCACGATTAGAATAAATTGTTGGATTATTTCGCCAATGAGTATATATAATTCAAGCGAGTGATGTACCACAATTTAAGATCTGATCAACGATTGTAGTTTGGATTAAGGAAACCTTGTTACCTTGATATGATCTATTTTATTTTAATATGTGTTGTCCAATCTTGATTATTTTTGTAGATGTATGACATTTTATTGATAAATCATTTAGCTAAAAAAATTAGTGATTTAAAAGAAAATTTGAATGATTATTTGTGTGGATGATAATATATGCCCTTTTGTTGATAAATAATTAACCATAGCAAATATAGTGATTTATTAGAATTTTTGCACTGAGTTGACCAATTTGCTATGAAATAAAAAAAAATGATTTTTTTAGAATTTTTGCGCTCAGTTAACCAATTTGCTATATAAATATTCACTAACAATATTTTTATTGATTCTGTAATGATTTTTTTTTTTTTTTGGATTGATAATTTATACACCAAATAATGTCTAATACTATTTGAGAGTATATTTAGTATCTTGAAAAATTCAAAAATATCGTCAAGTCAATTTATTTGTCCCATTAATTCTTGAAAAATAACGATAAGTAAAATTTTATTGATAACTGGTTTAAATTTCATTTTTAATATTTAAATTGGTTGAATTTAGCCTTTTTTTTAATAATTGATTAATTTAAAAGTTTATATAACTTAAATTTTGAAGGTTAAGTAACCACGATAAGTAAATTAGGATGAGAATGCTATGATTAATTTAATTTTAGTGGTTAATTTTGACTGGCTCTTATATATATTTATGAAAATTAATCCGTAATATATAATAATGTTATTATGATTAACTATAAATCAAAGTGTGAAAAATTAATATTGCGAAAATTGCTTCATATTATATATTTATATAATCCTGATTGGTTTTGATTTAAAATATTAATTTATTATAATTATTTTTTTATATTAAAAAAATAAAATATACGAATATGTTAAATCAAGTAAGTTACTCTATTTAAATTTGAATTGTTAACTAACCATAATTAGTATAATAGAATGAGAATGGTAAATAAAGAAAAAATTTAATATAATATGATTGGTCTAAAATTTAGGAATGACCTTTGATTGGTACTAAAATAATTCAAAGTTTTGCATATTTTATATTTGTATAATCCTGATTGATTTTGATTTAAAATATTAATTTATTATAATTATTTTTTGACATTAACAAAATAAAATATATGGATATGTTAAATCAAGTAAGTTACTCTATTTAAATTAGAATTGTTAACTAACCATAGTTAGTATAATAGAATGAGAATGGTAAATAAGGAAAATTTTTAATATAATATTATTGGTGTGGTAGACTCAGGTTTGATTTCTATTTTAATAATTTTAATAATATTATGATTCTATTTGTAATTCTATTTAGGATTATAATTCAATTTTAAATATATTTAGAATGATTGATGGGTTTAATCTTGGTTAGAAGATAGCAAGTTAAATTATATAAGGAAACAGATTTGTTTTAATTTGATTGGTCCATGATTTAAATTTTAAATATATTTAGAATGATTGATGGGTTTAACCTTGGTTAAAAGATAGCAAGTTAAATTATATAAGGAAACAAATTTGTTTTAATTTGATTGGTCCATGATTTAGAAGTGATCTATGATTGGTTCTAAAATAATTCATAGTTTTCTGATTGGTTAACTGGGTACGTGATTAATTAACTGGATGGTATGGTAGACTCAGGTTTGATAATAAAGGATATAAAAGTCGAAACGTTAAAAGTTTTGGTACCTGTTTTTTGGTACTTATTTTCTGGTATTTTGTGAATTTATTTATTTACGCTTCATTATAAAGAAAAATATATATTAAAACACCTAAAATAAATGATAACATGATATAATTAATGGTAATTAGTCGATTACCTTTTTAACATTTACTTTTAGTTGAAGATATTACCTTTAATAAACACCTAAAAATATCAATCATATCACATCTTCCAATCATTAATATTTCCTTTCGAATTAAAACATGTTACCTTTTTGTTAAAACTAATATATACCCGAAAATATTATACCATATTTTTCAATTATTAATAAAATATATTAAAAATCTGTATACGTTATTTATAATAAGGCAACATTAGTATTATCTGTAAACATGAGTATATTAAGTTATATTAAATTAAAACTATTTTTTTAAAAAAAAATAATGATTATATAAAAACACAATTGTAGTATTAAATACAATTTATAACATAATAAAAGAAATGCCTGCATCACACGAGTATTTGAAGTTTGCCGGTTCGATTTTCGGCACGGTCATCCTATTTATTAAAATAAATAATTAAATAATATAATTAATGATAATTAACCAATTATTTTTTAATAAAAAATGTTTACTTTTAATTTAATTGATGATATTACTTTTTATAAACACCTAAAATATCATATCTTTCAATCAATAATATTTCTTTTTTAATCAAAACACGTGAATTTAAAACATAATCTTGCAATAATTAATATACACCCAAAAATATCACACCATATCTTCTAATCACTAATAAAATATAATACAAATACGTATACTACGAATAATGACAGTTAGATTTTTATTAAAAAGTCAGAACCGTTAGATTTAATGATTAAATATGCAATACGATTAAATTAATTTACTAAAATTTCAAGATTCGAATTCCATCAACGGCATATTTATTTTAAAATTTTATAATATAAGTTTTAAACCATGCATATCATTAATTAAATTTATATTAAATTATTTAAATTAAAATTAAAATGAAATATTGTAAATAATGATTATATAAAAAAATTATTGCAACATAAAAAAAATTTATTACATGCCAAAAGAAATCCGTGCATCGTGTTATAAGCTTTCTCTTTCTATATACTGTAGAACTTTATTTTGTATCCGGCATGGCGGCATGATATATATTTTTATCTGGCAGACATTTCTAAATGCAGATAATTATGTTAAATTTTAACTATGATTATAAAAATAATATCGAGGATGTTTCTTCTTCGAAGTAACACCTTCTACAATCAACTTTCAGGCGTATCCTTTTTGACCCCTATCCCTGCTACTTTGATCATTTCCTCTGAACTCTTCGTGACAAGATGAACAAATAACCTAAGCAGTTGGTTTTACCGAAGCCACATAATTGAAAGGTGAACCAGTCGATAAACCAAACAACAAAATCCTAACAGTGCACAACTCTTCGAACAAAACTCCATAATACTTTTTCATAATGCATTTTTTGACTCACGTTGGTCCAGTGGCATAGCATCACCTATTTTTGTAATAAAAATTTATTAACTATACATGCAACTTAAAACTGTTAGATGTGGGTCATCGGATCTGCTTCCTAATGTCCTTCGATAAAAAACATGTCAGCGACTAAAGCTGAGATACAAAAACTGACACTTGGTCAACTTAACAAAGCAAACCAGCGCTCAGCTAGTTGGCAACCAAACTTTTACAATTTGCTTTTAGCTTCAAGAAGTAACTCCGTATGGAAGGATAGCAGCAGCCACAATCCTGCCTTCCTCGTTCAGTATGTTATATGTTGATGCAGCATTTTTCTGAAATTTGATAAAAACTGAGTTGCAGTTTATTTTTGGTGAACATATAATGTTGCCACAAAATGATCAGTATTCAGTAAAGTGGTGCTACAAATTAGCAAAAGAAATAAACAATAAAGTAGTGCTACAGATTTTTTTGCAGAAAAAACCGGGTTTGACTTGACCTGCAGAAAAAATTTCAAGAATCCAAACAAGCAGAAATTTGTCAATGTTTACTTGCAAGATTAAATTCTGCTTATCCACTTTAGATACATAAAGGAAATTAATTTTCTGCTCTTGTTTACCTTGAACTGCAAAGGTTTCTCATAACTTAGTGGCAGTACAAGTATTAGTGTTCATCTTTAATATTATGTTCACATCTAACTACAACACTTTCAATATTTGGAAAAAGATATATATAGCACTTGATTGCACCTGATATAAAAAAAAAATTCAGAAGGAATATATATGCTAAATAAGTTGTTTATGGTGATATGTACCGAATCAATTGCTTCCAACTTCATGCCAGTAGACCGAATGAACTGCCGCAATTCGGGATTCACTTGTTGTATATATCTCCCACACCCAAGAATCAGAATTTCTGAAATAAAACAAAGGGGATAAGCTGAATGGAGGACATGATTTGCATATAGTATAACAATAAAGAGTACTGATTGACATGCACCCTTAAGGAGGTTTATTCTGACTTGTGCTTTCTTGGTTGAAATGGAAATCTTGAAAACAGAGGACTTACATAGTAATTTAGTACTCCATCCGTTTTAAATTAGTAGTCCAGTTTGACTTTTTGTTGGCCAAATTGACAAAATCGTGTCTGAAATTTACATATATTTATAATTGAAAATTTTTTATTATTCAAAAGTATAAATAATCTACTTCATTATGCATTTTTTCAGTTTCTTAAAATTATAAAAGAATAATTTTTAATTTTCAGTCAAAATTTGGTCAACTTAACCACAAAAAAGTGAAATCGGGCAACTAATTTGGATAGGTAATGAAAAAAAAAGTAACACATTTCAGAGTTAAATTTAACCTGGTATGGGCCGCACCGTCTGAAAGATCGAAAGACTGCATGACAAGAACATGTAATATGAGATATAGACCAAAGGCGAGTGACAATCTATTTATAATCTAGAACAAAAATTAGTACTGGTTAACTGCTTGCATACGGGTAAGTGGTTCACACAAAATATGCAACTTGACTACTATGAATAACAACAGTAAGAAAAAAGAAAATTAAATTGGTAGCAAACGTGTAGGAAAACTATATGCTTGTTCCAAAATATATAATGCTTTATGGATAAAAATGACATACTTGTCATATTGATAGTATTGAATAATTTTGTGATTATCTATAGGGTGCATCAGTGCTGTTCAACGAAATCAATGCACTACAAATGGCTTAATGTTCAATGCCATAGCGTTCTAGCCTTCAAGAGGTTCATGCCTGTACTTCCTAGTTCCTAGTCTTGAAGCATCTCATATACTTCTGAAAAAAAGCTAATAGATACAAAGTATATACAGCAAATATCAACGACCATTTATATGTAGATTTGACTTTGAGTAATAGTGTACACTAGAATAAACATCTTAGAGGAACAGCTAAAATATGGAAATGACGAAATTGACGGTGTCAGTAAAATGTCAACACATTATTTGAAGGTTATACACAAGGGAATCATATTATGCACAAGTTCTATACTCCCTAGAAAGCAAGCACAAATGATATATCATATATGTATAGTTCTAAAATTATGAAAGGCAAATAAAAATGATAATGAACAGAAACACTTACCTATCTGCAGTGATCTCTGAAAATGTTTTTGGAGTCCAGGACAATATCAAATTCCCAATGCAGAGCACACTACCTTCATAATTCTTACCAGTTACAGTGAACCCTGTATCAGTATACCTACAAAACATCAACATACAAGTCAAAGCTGGAGCTACAGGTGTTGGTTAACCTACAATTCACACGTTCCTCATAAAGCATATTGAACAAGATAATCCTATACATTGAACATAAAATCAATGACCCTCTACTGCTACTATTTTATATGAAAGTGAAACTATAATTATATATCTCCAAACTAACAGAGTTGTAGTCATTCTATCTATCAAAACGGTCATACGCACTCCAAACTAAAGCCTTACTAAATATTCTATTTGCAAATGCACTCTATTTGTGTGTGTGTCCACGCATGCATGGTGTGTGTGTGTGTGATGTACCTAGCACCTTTTGTGCATATGATGCAAATAAAATCTGTTTACCATATTTAATATGGGTTTAAGTGCCTGAGGTTGACCTCAGGTAGTACCCTGAGGTTAAAACAATCTTCATATAAAATTAAGGCTATTTATGTAAATTATTGGAAGAAAAAATTACAATTACCCTTTACATTATAATAGAAATCTATTATAATCTTAGGAGAGATGCCTGAGGACAACCTCAGGCCCAGTTTTCTCATTTTATATATATATATATATATATATACATATATATATATATATATATATATATACATATATATATATATATAGGCAAGTGCTCAAAATAGAACTTATTTTTTGAAGAAAACTAAGGTACTAATCCTAGCCATTAGATGTATTAAGATCAATGGCCCCGCCAGGGACACCCACACACTAATCAAATACACCCTCACACACAGAATCACACCTAATCCCCTCCATTTTTAATTTGATTTTTCCCGTCAATCGGTGATATTTTTTTAAAATCTAATTTCACCACATTTTTCTTCATCTCCCAACGATTAGTTTGCATACCATATATGCTATATTTCGATTTAGTTTTCTAAGTTTTCCATTAAACGAGGTTTTCCCTAGATCCTTACTCATATATATATATATATAGGGTTGGACTCCATAGCAAACACCTTATATAACAAACAACAAAGAACACCTCATATCTAATAGATCCATTGCCCCTGGCGGGGCCACCCAATACAAAAAGTTCTTATTTTTTTAGGCTCTATCCATCAAGTAAAAAAAAAAAAAAAAAATTGAAAATTTATTGTTCATCGATGACGTCATCAGTGACGTCATCATGAACAGTAAAATTTTCAAAATTTTTTTTTTTTTTTTTTTTTGCTGGATGGATAGAGCCTAAAAAAATAAGAACTTTTTGTATTGGGTGCCCCTGGCGGGACCAATGGATCTATTGGAATAAATGATTTTGTAGTGTTCTTTATTGTTTGTTATATAAGAGTATTCTTTATGGAGCAAAGGCCTATATATATATATATATATATATATATATATATATCCTTTATTATCATACCTGAGTCTACCACACATCAGTTAACCAATCAGAATCGAGGAATTATTTTAGAACCAATCAGAGCTAATTCCTAAAATTTAGATCTTTCCTTATTTACAATCTCACCCTACCTCTTTAACCATGGTTAGTTAACACTTCAAATTTAAATACAATAATGATTTTATTAAACAATTATTTTAGAACCAATCAGAGCTAATTCCTAAAATTTAGAACTTTCCTTATTTACAATCTCAACCTAGCTCTTTAACCATGGTTAGTTAACACTTCAAATTTAAATACAATAATGATTTTATTAAACATATTCATAAATACATATTTTTTAAATCTGAAAATATTACTAGAAAATCACAATTTTAATTTGAAATCAATCACGATATACCATTATATATTTTAAATTAAATTTCATAATTAATCTTCATTAATCATTCCTAAAATTTAGATCTTTCCTTATTTACAATCTCACCCCTAGCTCTTTAACCATGGTTAGTTAACACTTCAAATTTAAATACAATAATGATTTTATTAAACATATTCATAAATACATATTTTTTAAATCAGAAAATATTACTAGAAAATCACAATTTTAATTTGAAATCAATCACGATATACCATTATATATTTTAAATTAAATTTCATAATTAATCTTCATTAATCAACTACTCTTTTAATATAAAGTCAGTCACAATCATATTATCATACATTATAAATTGATTTTTATAATATATATTGCACAATTATAATTGATATTAAATAATTATAATCTAACTTAATTAAAAATCTGAAAAAAGCAGATTTGAAATCAGTTTTAAATAACTTGGATAAAATCCATACCTTCAAAAAACTGATTTTTTTATAACCTAAAAAATGTATTTATTCATAATTTGTTAATAAAATTAATTAATAAATGCATAAGCCAACACCACAAAATCGGATTTGAACAAATTTTAAATAGCTTGGATAAAATCCATATCTTCAAAAACTTTATTTTTTAGAAGGTTCAAAAATTTTAACAAATTTTAAATAGCTTGGATAAAATCCATATCTTCAAAAACTACATTTTTTAGAAGGTTCAAAAATAAATTTATTCACAATTTGTTAATAAAATAATTAATAAATTCATATTTTTTAAATCAAATTTTTTTTACTGGAAAATCAGAATTTTAGTTTGAAATCAATCATGATATACTATTATATGTTTTAAATTAAATTTCAATATTAACCATTCATTAATCAACCACTCTTTTAATATAAAGTCAATCACAATCATATTATCAAACATTATAAATTCTGAAAAAATTGGATTTGAAATCAGATTTTAAATAACTTGGATAAAACTCATACCTTCAAAAAATTAATTTTTTTTATAACCTCAAAAATATATTTATTCATAATTTGTTAATAAAATTAATTAATAAATGCATATAAGCCAACACTACAAAATCAGATTTGAACAAATTTTGAATCGCTTGGATAAAATCAATATCTTCAAAAAATCGATTTTCGGATTTGAACAAATTTTAAATAGCTTGGATAAAATCCATATCTTCAAAAACTATATTTTTTAGAAGGTTCAAAAATTTTAACAAATTTTAAATAGCTTGGATAAAATCCATATCTTCAAAAACTACATTTTTTAGAAGGTTCAAAAATAAATTAATTCACAATTTGTTAATAAAATAATTAATAAATTCATATTTATTAAATCAAATTTTTTTTACTAGAAAATCACAATTTTAGTTTGAAATCAATCATGATATACTATTATATGTTTTAAATTAAATTTCAATATTAACCATTCATTAATCAACCACTCTTTTAATATAAAGTCAATCACAATCATATTATCAAACATTATAAATTCTGAAAAAATTGGATTTGAAATCAGATTTTAAATAACTTGGATAAAACTCATACCTTCAAAAAATTGATTTTTTTATAAGCTCAAAAATATATTTATTCATAATTTGTTAATAAAATTAATTAATAAATGCATATAAGCCAACACTACAAAATCAGATTTGAACAAATTTTGAATAGCTTGGATAAAATCCATATCTTCAAAAAATCGATTTTTTGAAAGGTTCAAAAATATATTTATTCACAATTTGTTAATAAAATAATTAATAAATTCATATGAACGATCACTACATATATTTTAATTACTTTAATTATTAAATATACGCTATAAGAGTATTATTATTGGTTGGTGAATAAATTACAAATCAAAAAATTGAAATTATTTTAGAGGCAATCGGAATTTGCTTCTAAACTTTAAATTAATCAATCATATACAAAATTTTTATTATTTACCATGCTTATTCTAATTTACTAATCGCAGTTAAATTAAATTTAAATATAAAATATCTTGATTAAATAACTTCGCATATCACATGGTTTTTAATTTTAAAAAAAATTCTATTAACCGTAAATATTATTTTCTATAAATGCACATACGAGTATATTACATATGGTTATATGAATCAAGTTCTATGGAGACCTTATATTTTAGCGGAGACCGGAGACCATATATCAATAAAAACATTGCACAAAGTTACTTATTGAAAATCATGTTCTATGAAATTACTATTTCATTTATTTAATTGAAAATCTTGAAAATCATATATGTTTTACATGAAAATTTCATTAAAAATCTTGAAAATCATGTATGTTCTACAAAAACATCATGCATAACGTATTGTTCTCCAAAACATGTTATACTTACAAATCATATATAATTTTTAAGATTTTGAATGAAATAATAATATTCATTGAACATTTTTTTATAAATATATATGTTTTGCAATGTTTTGAGTGTATAATGTATACGGTCTTCACGATCTCCACTCAAATGTTGGTCTCCATAGAACTTAACTCATGGTTATATATCTTTTAGTTATGAATTGTTTTTGAACATCCTTTATTATAATAAAGGATACTCGAATCTAACATGTATTAATTAACCAATCACAAGATTGTGAATTATTTTAACATCAATCCAAATCTATTAAATAATCAATTAAACTTAATGTAACATGTATCTCTATTGGATCTAGATTCTACGTTTCAGCCAAGACTAAACTCAAATCAAGTTACACTCAATAACAGTTAATTTTTTTTCATATTAATTAACTAAACATAATAACTACTAATTTTTATTTTAATGGTTAACTAATAAACAATTTATATAAACTAAAATTCATACAAACTAAAAAAATGAAATTATTATATTAAACATTACTGGAAATCTAAGCCGCTTATTCCCTATTCCCCATCAGACCTAGCCAACTTTGATAAACTAAGTGTATACATCAATTCTCCTCCTGGCTAAATCATATCAATTTCGGTTAAGGTAATACTTTATATTTTTTATTATATGACAATCTATACTTGGACATATTATCTTTTTATTCCGATTGTATATATGTATTGTATGTTTCGTGTTTTAATTATCCAATAAATTTAACAAAAAAACGTTTCTGACAAAGAAAATAGAAAACGATTAAGGTTATTATCATCCCAGTCCGGCCAGAGTTACTTCTCATTAGAATATTCAGTCACAAACTCCAATAATTATGCGACTTACTAAATTGTAGGCATCAATCCTTATCACACTACACTGATTTGTTTACATTATTAGGTGTGCCTATAGATAAATATTTTTCTTCAGTGTTGGGTTTTCATTGTTATTCAGTGATTACTTAACAATTTTATTCTAAATACAATAATTATTTAATTTAAAAAATTATACATTAATACAAGAATCTATTATATTTATAATAGATATTTTGATATCTCAAACTCTCAATTCAAAATCATAAGGTATAACTAAAATCATGAATTAAAAATTATTCACAATATAAAACTATTACCACACTATTCTAAATACACATTGAAAATTTAAGTTATGTAAAATATTAAATAATTCAGTCATAAAAAAGTTAGGATCAACCAATTCAAATATTAGAATGAATTTTAAACCAATCATCCTTTAATATTTTAATTACGAAATTTTTAACTATCCAATAATTAATGGGAAAAAAATTGACCCGACAATATATTTGAATTATTCAAAATATTAAATATACTCTTAAATAGTACTATACATTATTTGGTGTATAAATTATCAGTCAAAAAATAAAAAATATTACAGAGTCAAAGAAAATATTGTTAATGAATATTTACATAATAAATTGTTCAATTTAGCACAAATTTTCTTATAAATAACTATTTATTTATTTATAATTAATTCATCAATAAAAGGACATATGTCATCCACAAAAATAATCAAACTTGCAAAAATCATCAATAAAAGGGCATGCAACATCTAGAAAAATAATTAAAATTGAACAAACACATAGTAAATTAGATCACTAATTTCCTTTATCCAATCATTGAACTGACCTTCAATTATGGTACATCTCTAGCTTATATCACTAAATTAAACAGTCTTTTCGGCGAGATAATCTAACAATTTGTTATAAACGTGAGGAATATGTTTATCTGATTTGTCATAACGTATTCAAACAACCGACCAAAACTGTAATTTTATACTATCCACATCAATGAACTAATATAACAAAATCTAATATATGGGTAGACAAAATCCACGAACATGATATTAGGCTCTTAATAAAGAAAAATATTTATTGATAGCCAAAGTAAAATCAAAGAAAAGAAAATAAGGCTTATTATTTACAAGGACATAGTACAAAATCTAATATTTTGGTAGATTAAAATCCACCAACGGGCAACGGGGTACTAGACTCTCAATGATATATTTATTGAAAAATAAAGAAAAAAATTCTAAAAAAAACTTGAAAAACTGATATCAGCTCCTAAACTTTAGTTTAAAAATTTAAATTTTTCCTTATTTACAATCTCACCCTACCTCTTTAACCATGGTTGGTTAACACTTCAAATTTAAATACAATAATGATTTTATTAAACAATTATTTTAGAACCAATCAGAGCTAATTCCTAAAATTTTGATCTTTCCTTATTTACAATCTCACCCTAGCTCTTTAACCATGGTTAGTTAACACTTCAAATTTAAATACAATAATGATTTTATTAAACATATTCATAAATACATATTTTTTAAATCAGAAAATATTACTAGAAAATCACAATTTTAATTTGAAATCAATCACGATATACCATTAAATATTTTAAATTAAATTTCATAATTAATCTTCATTAATCATTCCTAAAATTTAGATTTTTCCTTATTTACAATCTCACCCCTAGCTCTTTAACCATGGTTAGTTAACACTTCAAATTTAAATACAATAATGATTTTATTAAACATATTCATAAATACATATTTTTTAAATCAGAAAATATTACTAGAAAATCACAATTTTAATTTGAAATCAATCACGATATACAATTATATATTTTAAATTAAATTTCATAATTAATCTTCATTAATCAACTACTCTTTTAATATAAAGTCAGTCACAATCATATTATCATACATTATAAATTGATTTTTATAATATATATTGCACAATTATAATTGATATTAAATAATTATAATCTAACTTAATTAAAAATCAGAAAAAAGCAGATTTGAAATCAGTTTTAAATAACTTGGATAAAATCCATACCTTCAAAAAACTGATTTTTTTATAAACTAAAAAATATATTTATTCATAATTTGTTAATAAAATTAATTAATAAATGCATAAGCCAACACCACAAAATCGGATTTGAACAAATTTTAAATAGCTTGGATAAAATCCATATCTTCAAAAACTATATTTTTTAGAAGGTTAAAAAATTTTAACAAATTTTAAATAGCTTGGATAAAATCCATATCTTCAAAAACTAGATTTTTTAGAAGGTTCAAAAATAAATTTATTCACAATTTGTTAATAAAATAATTAATAAATTCATATTTTTTAAATCAAATTTTTTTTACTAGAAAATCACAATTTTAGTTTGAAATCAATCATGATATACTATTATATGTTTTAAATTAAATTTCAATATTAACCATTCATTAATCAACCACTCTTTTAATATAAAGTCAATCACAATCATATTATCAAACATTATAAATTTTGAAAAAATTGGATTTGAAATCAGATTTTAAATAACTTGGATAAAACTCATACCTTCAAAAAAATTGATTTTTTTATAAGCTCAAAAATATATTTATTCATAATTTGTTAATAAAATTAATTAATAAATGCATATAAGCCAACACTACAAAATCAGATTAAAAACAAATTTTGAATAGCTTGGATAAAATCCATATCTTCAAAAAATCGATTTTTTGAAAGGTTCAAAAATATATTTATTCACAATTTGTTAATAAAATAATTAATAAATTCATATGAACGATCACTACATATATTTTAATTACTTTAATTATTAAATATACGCTATAAGAGTATTATTATTGGTTGGTGAATAAATTACAAATCAAAAAATTAAAATTATTTTAGAGGCAATCGGAATTTGCTTCTAAACTTTAAATTAATCAATCATATACAAAATTTTTATTATTTACCATGCTTATTCTAATTTACTAATCACAGTTAAATTAAATTTAAATATAAAATATCTTGATTAAATAACTTCGCATATCACATGGTTTTTAATTTTAAAAAAATTCTATTAACCGTAAATATTATTTTCTATAAATGCACATACGAGTATATTACATATGGTTATATGAATCAAGTTCTATGGAGACCTTATATTTTAGCGGAGACCGGAGACCATATATCAATCAAAACATTGCACAAAGTTATTTATTGAAAATCATGTTCTATGAAATTACTATTTCATTTATTTAATTGAAAATCTTGAAAATCATATATGTTTTACATGCAAATTTCATTAAAAATCTTGAAAATCATGTATGTTCTACAAAAAAACATCATACATAACGTATTGTTTTCCAAAACATGTTATGCTTACAAATCATATATAATTTTTAAGATTTTGAATGAAATAATAATATTCATTGAACATTTTTTTATAAATATATATGTTTTGCAATGTTTTGAGTGTATAATGTATACGGTCTTCACGATCTCCACTCAAATGTTGGTCTCCATAGAACTTAACTCATGGTTATATATCTTTTAGTTATGAATTGTTTTTGAACATCCTTTATTATAATAAAGGATACTCGAATCTAACATGTATTAATTAACCAATCACAAGATTGTGAATTATTTTAACATCAATCCAAATCTATTAAATAATCAATTAAACTTAATGTAACATGTATCTCTATTGGATCTAGATTCTACGTTTCAGCCAAGACTAAACTCAAATCAAGTTACACTCAATAACAGTTAATTTTTTTCATATTAATTAACTAAACATAATAACTACTAATTTTTATTTTAATGGTTAACTAATAAACAATTTATATAAAATAAAATTCATACAAACTAAAAAAATGAAATTATTATATTAAACATTACTGGAAATCTAAGCCGCTTATTCCCTATTCCCCATCAGAGCTAGCCAACTTTGATAAACTAAGTGTATACATCAATTCTCCTCCTGGCTAAATCATATCAATTTCGGTTAAGGTAATACTTTATATTTTTTTATTATATGACAATCTATACTTGGACATATTATCTTTTTATTCCGATTGTATATATGTATTGTATGTTTCGTGTTTTAATTATCCATTAAATTTAACAAAAAAACGTTTCTGACAAAGAAAATAGAAAACGATTAAGGTTATTATCATCCCAGTCCGACCAGAGTTACTTCTCATTAGAATATTCAGTCACAAACTCCAATAATTATGCGACTTACTAAATTGTAGGCATCAATCCTTATCACACTACACTGATTTGTTTACATTATTAGGTGTACCTATAGATAAATATTTTTCTTCAGTGTTGGGTTTTCATTGTTATTCAGTGATTACTTATCAATTTTATTCTAAATACAATAATTATTTAATTTAAAAAATTATACATTAATACAAGAATCTATTATATTTATAATAGATATTTTGATATCTCAAACTCTCAATTCAAAATCATAAGGTATAACTAAAATCATGAATTAAAAATTATTCACAATATAAAACTATTACCACACTATTCTAAATACACATTGAAAATTTAAGTTATGTAAAATATTAAATAATTCAGTCATAAAAAAGTTAGGATCAACCAATTCAAATATTAGAATGAATTTTAAACCAATCATCCTTTAACATTTTAATTACGAAATTTTTAACTATCCAATAATTAATGGGAAAAAAATTGACCCGACAATATATTTGAATTATTCAAAATATTAAATATACTCTTAAATAGTACTATACATTATTTGGTGTATAAATTATCAGTCAAAAAATAAAAAATATTACAGAGTCAAAGAAAATATTGTTAATGAATATTTACATAATAAATTGTTCAATTTAGCACAAATTTTCTTATAAATAACTATTTATTTATTTATAATTAATTCATCAATAAAAGGACATATGTCATCCACAAAAATAATCAAACTTGCAAAAATCATCAATAAAAGGGCATGCAACATCTAGAAAAATAATTAAAATTGAACAAACACATAGTAAATTAGATCACTAATTTCCTTTATCCAATCATTGAACTGACCTTCAATTATGGTACATCTCTAGCTTATATCACTAAATTAAACAGTCTTTTCGGCGAGATAATCTAACAATTTTCGACGAGATAATCTAACAATTTGTTATAAACGTGAGGAATATGTTTATCTGATTTGTCATAACGTATTCAAACAACCGACCAAAACTGTAATTTTATACTATCCACATCAATGAACTAATATAACAAAATCTAATATATGGGTAGACAAAATCCACGAACATGATATTAGGCTCTCAATAAAGAAAAATATTTATTGATAGCCAAAGTAAAATCAAAGAAAAGAAAATAAGGCTTATTATTTACAAGGACATAGTACGAAATCTAATATTTTGGTAGATTAAAATCCACCAACGGGCAACGGGGTACTAGACTCTCAATGATATATTTATTGAAAAATAAAGAAAAAAATTCTAAAAAAAACTTAAAAAACTGATATCAGGTCCTAAACTTTAGTTTAACATTTTTTTTATAGTAAATCAATTCATTAATAAAAGGACCTATAATTTGTAAAAATGACATTGAACAATCACATAACAAACTAGATTAGATGAAGTTTCTATTGTTATAACAACATTTATTTCATATATCTTGCACAGTAGATATCCTTTCTCATATAACAGAAACATGCAACCTTTTTTTGATAGATAGTCTAATGATTTATTGGAGTCGTGAGGATTAATTTTCTATATATTTTTAATATGTAATCAAAAAATTAACCACGACCATACAAATATTTTCAATGAATTAATATAATAAATATTTTAAGGATACAATATTGAATAAATATACCGAATTCTCAGAATATTTGTGAAAAATTTATTAACATGATACGTAGAAATATTTTCTAACAAAGAGAGAAATAAAATGAAAGATAAATTTTAAAAAAAAAATAAAGAGGGATTTTGAACTTTTCAACGGGGGTTGTATTTGTTTTGATGATTGGTTCATAATATTAATATTAATTCAATTGGTATGAATTCACGGATAAGTAATTTTATACTTAAGTTAGTTAACATTCCAATAAAATTATATATTTTCTAAATAAAAATTAAAATAATATATTTATATTAATTTATTAATACATATTGGTGAAAAATTATTAACATGATACGTAGAAATATTTTCTAACAAATAGAGAAATAAAATGAAAGATAAATTTTTAAAAAAACAATAAAGAGGGATTTTGAACTTTTCAACGGAGGTTGTATTTGTTTTGATGATTGGTTCATAATATTAATATTAATTCAATTGGTATGAATTCACGGATAAGTAATTTCATACTTAAGTTAGTTAACATTCCAATAAAATTATATATGTTTCTAAATAAAAACTAAAATAATATTTTTATATTAATTTATTAATACAATTCATCGGTCGGTGCGTAGCACGGGTAGAACGCTAGTATATATTAACAGTTCACAAAATTATCCAATTTAATAGCAACTAGGATAGTTTATAGACAAACGTTTAAACACAACCACGACTTGTATTTTTAATGCATCATTTAAGTTGAGGTAAAATGTAATTATTAATCTTCAGCTAGAAGGTTACAGTTTTCATTCTCTGGGCCTAAGCATGGAATAAAATAAGTTGAAAAAATAATTAAGCTTTTAAATATGTAGGTACAACGTGCAGATCAGAAACCCTGCACAATAATTACCTACAAGGCTACAACGGCTTACTAAAACTATTGTATTCATTAAAGACGCTACTCAGATTTTCATTGGCTCTATATTAGTCAGACATCATATTGGACAGAACTCATCCGTAACCAAGTCCTACTCAAGTCGTTAAGACATCACCTAAGCCTACATAGTCCTTTCCTGGTGTCAACAAGAGCTTTATATTTTGACACAATAAAGTTTCAAACTAATTGACTGTAACTTATCAATTCCCTTGATTCTTGGCCATAAGGTAAACAATAACAATCAGACCATTAATAAGTTCGTGTCATCACGGTACCTCTTTTTCTGAGAATATTTTACTACAAGTATTAACACTGACGTTTCATTAGCGTGAATAATTAATCTACAGGGCTAACATTTCTATATCCCATAAGCTGGTATCAATATAGCTAATCACAATGCCAAATTAGTTAAATATCAAAACAAAGAAAGAAGTTCAAAGTGCTGGACATGTAATAGCAATAACTGTAGCAAAAAATATCAATTGCAAATTAAAGTACATTAGGATAATTTTATCAATTCATCATCAACTCTCGCAATATAAAGTATATCATGAAGAAAATAATTCATCTCTCTATATACGTTTGTAGTGAATCTCATTTGCTCTTGGTGAATCGTATACATGCAAAGTGTAAACTACGATTTGATGTTCAGATTATACAATGAATCTCATATTGTATATTTAGCTGAACCTAGGGGTTTATGGAGTTTGTACGTTAACATCATACGTACCGTAACATTACTCTATATATAGGCTTGTGCCAAAAAACCAACACTAACATGAATAATAAGAACTCATCGCCACCACTCAATAGTAAATAATCTAAAAGTTTAAACAATTTGTACTAATATGACTGGGGATTTGTACTTTGTAGTACCGTAACTCACTGTATCATTATAATTAGCGATTTGTATCTAGTGTTTAGCATTTCTAAATTAAAAAATTGTCACCCACTCACCACCATCCATTATCTATAATGGAATGGTTTAATTAATTAGTACTATCACGACTAGTAATTTTGACTCTTTTAGCTACATTTGTATCATTAAAAGTGGTGAAATTTCAGTACCCTAACTCGTTGAATCATTATAACCACGAATTCGTATTCCGCATTTCTAGAGTAATATAACATTCACTAGAACACCAAACATATATGCAAACAAAAGCAAGTAAAAGAATAAGAAAGCACAAAAAACCTAATTAAACCAAAATGGAACAACTATTTGACCTAGAAATTCAAAACTAAACCAAAAATCAACAAATACGAAGCTGAAAATGAGAAATAAATTAAGAAAAGATATATAAAAGAATAATAATATACCCTTGAAAGCGTAATTGGTCTTCGGGAACGTTATCGATGAGATTGATTTGATCGTAGAGAGAGAAGGCGCGTCTGAGAGAAGGTAAGGGCGTGTTTGGGGACTTGTTAATAGTAGTAGTAGAAGAAGAAGAGTTATTGATGTTGGTTTTGAGAGCTCGCATTAGCGTCGGCAATGTGGCTACTGCTCTCTGTCGACCTGCCATTTTGGGGTCCGAGAAATTGATCGGTTCGGACTCTACTGTGGTCTTTTCTGTTTAAAGGTAGATATTACTAAAATTCATTCTTTTTTCTTTTTACAATTTTTCAAAGAAATTAATTTTAATTCTTTCCAATAATTACAGTGTTGGTCTTTATATCTATATCTATACTAATATATAATAAGCAAACTAGGTGATAATTGGTAGTTTGGTTGTTTGGTTCAATCTATCTATACTAATATATAATAAGCAAATTAGATGATAATTGGTAGTTTGGTTGTTTGGTTCAACCAAGCCTTAAAAAGAATGGTGACCGTTAGATATTTAGTAAATAGATGATAACCGTTAGATCTAATAATAAGGAATATTCTATTATTTAAATCCTTCTTCTAAAGATCCAAGGTTTGAATCCCGTTAACAACAAATTTACATTAAGATTTTATATTATTAGTTTAAAACAATACATGTCATTTATTAAATAACTATTATTATTACTAATAATTTTATTAATTAATATTACGAAGTTAAATTATATCCATAATAAATTATTACATTCTATTTTATTTAATTATATAATTTTAAAAATATTTAAAAGACCCGTGCTTTGCACGGTCTATAAGCTAGTATAATATAATACTCCCTCCGTCCCAGTTTATGTGACCCTTATTCCTTTTTGGGACGTCCCAAAAAAAATGAACCAACTATACTTACTATTTTTTAATACTACTTTTCACTATTACACCCAGGGTTAATTGGCTATTTCATAACTGAACTGGTGCTCAACTTGCAGTTGGGTAATCGTACTCAAAAACTTTGCAGTCAACTCATTAAAGTAATTAAAACTTGCAATTGGCCAACTGCCGTCAACTCCCGTTAACGTCCGTGACGGAATGCTGATGTGGCATGCTTATGTGTAAAAATTAGACACGTTGTCCACTGAGGTGGTTTGGTTCATTAAAAACAAGAATTTTACTTAAAAAAGAAACATTTTTGAAGTAAATATAAATAATTTTTTTATTTCTTTTTCTATCAATCTCTCCACCCAACCAGCTTAAAAATGTAAAGGAGTTTATTTTCCAGAAATCAATCTCTTTACACATAATTGTACGAATTTCTATATTAAATGAATAAAAAAATAAAAAGGAAATTTCAAGAACAGGAAGAACAATTCTTCTCCTTTCCAGAATCCGGCCATCGCCATCGCCGGCAACCGCAGAAAACTCCGGCAACTTCATTTTCTGACCACAACACAGCACGCATACATGGCAAACACTTGCCAACAAATAGACAACAACTACGCAGCAAAAACACCACAAAATCCGTTCAAAACGACTACAAAACAGTAGTTCCGGCGAGCTTCAACAACAAACGATGCAATTGAACACAAAAAAATAACTCCCCAATAATCTTTGTTGTTGTTATACTTATACTCGTAGAAGAAGCAGATGAGGTGGGTTTGTTGAAAAGTAAACGAGAGGTGGGTTTGTTGAAGATGTAGATGAGGTGTTTGATGAGATGTCTGTTAGAGATGTTGTGCTTTACTCGTTATTGGTATGGTGTGAGGCTGGGTGGGTGGAGTTGAGGAGTGCAGGGGTGGTGGCTGAACAAGGAGCTGGGGTGGAGAAGCTCGGTGGCTGTTGGGTTGGAGAGTGAGATGGGGAATAAAGGAGATGGTTGTAGGCAAGGAATAGGGGAAGGGGAGTTGGTGCGAGGCGTGGTGAGCAGACGGAGGCGGGCGGCGGAACGGAGGTTGAAGGGGAGATGAAGAACAGAGGTGGGTTATTGGTGAAGGGGAGGTGAGAAAGGGAGGGTTGTGGGTTGTTGGTGATGGACTTGAACAGAGGTGGGTTGTTGGTGACGGAGTTGAAGGCGGTGAACAGCGGCGTTGTAGCTGGGCGGAGGTGGTGGGTTTGAATTGAAGAGGTTCAGTGGGGGATGGGCTGTGTTGAGGGAGAAGTTCGATGGGGGATGGGCGGCGCTGTGGGTTGAAAGAGTAGGTGAACGGGGGAGAGGAGAAAGGGTGAAAGCTGTGAAAATGGGGGTTTAGGAATTGTTTGTTTTGATTATTTTTTTTAGTGGCAACGAAAGAGGAGAGAAAAAAAATAAAAATAAGTAAATTAATTTTAAGTAAAAATAATGACATGTCATCATACATGGTAATAGTTAACGGTGCACCGTTAAAAGTCAACGCGAGTTAACGGCGTTGCAAGTTATTTCGTGTTTAGTGATTGAATCGTAATAAAATATTAGTGTAGTCACCTATTTGCAAGTTTTTTGAGTTCGATTATCCAACTGCAAGTTGAACACGAGTTCAGTTATGAAATAGCCAGTTAACCCATTACACCCATTACCTCTCTATTTTATACTCTCTTTTTATTAAATAAACGCTATTACACCCACTACTTTCCTCCACTATCTCAAATTTATTATTAAATATTGATATGTCCCACCACTTTACCCACTTTTCAACTAACTTTACTCTTTTTTACTACTTTTTTCTTAATCTCCGTGAAAGTCAAACAAGGTCACTTAATTTGGGACGGAGGGAGTACTAGCTTATAACCCGTGAAACGTACCGCTCTTTTTATAATATCTATAATTATATTAATTTTTAAAAAAATATATATGTTATTAATTTACATATCAATTTTTTATTAAAAAATTGATATATATATGTAATATTTTACACATTTAAGTTAATACTTGTGCTCTATCTTGAATTCTTAAAATTTGATTTGGACGATTTTATAGCACATGTAAAATTAACAAAATAATCTTTTATTTAATGATGATTTAACAATTATTTTTCAATTAAAACTACGTTGAAAAAGAAAAGAAATTGATGATTTTTCATGTTAAAAATTCTGTTTGATTTATGAAATCTGCTTATATTTCATTTTGATTATCAAAATATGCTTATTACTATTTGAAGATAGTTCTTCTAACAACCAAATATATTTTTAATAATAAATGTAAAAGTGATTTGTCCAAAATTTTGGTAGTCGGTAGTCTGGTCTTCAGATCCTCAGTACGACACATTAAATAAGAATAGTTAGATCATAAAATAAATAGATGAAAAACGATGGATCTAGCATAAAAAAATATTTTATTTTTAACATGTAAACTAAAAAGTGTATTTATATTGAAATACGAAAAAATGTATGTGAATGATTTAAATCATATAATTTGGTTTTTTTACATTAAATAGAATTATCAATGTATGTATTCTACACTGAATAGAATTAATGTAAAAATTTGTAATTATATTTTCGCTCGATATTCTGAGTGTTTCCCGTTCAATAATAATTGTTAAATCATCACTAAATTAAAGATAATTTTATGAACTTCGCATGGAACGTAAAATCATCCAAATCTACTTTATAGATATGAAGATAGAGCCCAAATAGTAAATATGAACTTTTTTTATTATTAATAAAAAAAGTAACTAAAATTCAATTGTATCTTTTTTAATTATATCCTTTTCATATATCATTTTCTTTTTAAAATTCAATTCTAAAGCAAACTATTTTAATTATATCCTTTTTAAATTATAATTTTAATTGGATGATCCTCATCATCTACAAATTTGGCAATGTTGGGATGGTACCCTCAGTTTCGAAGGGCATAAAAAGCATACAGAAACTTAGAATACGAGCTCTCGAAGTTAGAGTGGAACCTGCTTGCCTCGTGAAAAATGTATGTTGACTCTTAAAAGATACTAAACCCTGTCATACGCCAAGTAAAAATTTTCATCTTGGAGCAAAGAACAAAAATCTATAAACATTATCCCATATAACACTAACATCTGATGTCTAGACAAAGATAGCCTGAAAAATGGCAGACAGTTGTATCAAGCAGTGAGAAGATATACGCAGTGTGTTGGAAATCTAACATATTGCTGTAAATATCGCAACTACTTATAATATAAACTAACATAGAAGAGCATAGTTTGCTTGTCAAATGACTTACATTTTTCATTAACATGTAAAGCATATATATACATACAGACTCCATGAACTGCTTAGCTAAAAAATAGGACATTGATTTAAATAGACTACTCCCACCACTGCATAACTAGTAACACACGATCCTACAAACTCGACCTAACAGCTGACTACTTCAACTATTTTATTGACACTACATGGACTGATAAACTAGCCCATCAACCCAATGACAAAGTCCAATAAATATGGTTTAAGATTAATTAAAGCCCAACAATTTCCCCCTAATCTTAAACCTATGAAGCACTTCTCTTCATCGTGTGATGCACTTCTCACCACCATCTTGTGATGCACTTCTCACCACTATCAATATTGATGCACATCTCATCAAAAAACACAATTTTGGAGCACTTCTCTCCATTTCACATGTTGATGCACTTCTCACCAACTTACAATTTTAGGATATTTTTTTCTAAATTTATAACACTTCTTTCCATGGTGCACTTCTCACCCACAATTCTAAAAACAAACTTGATTTCTTGCTCATCATCACGGAATACATGCCGCCTATAACTTCGTATCCATTTGTATCTATTCTGAATTTTGTCTCCTGGGAATCTCATGTAGTACCACCACGATGGAAACCAACTTCATTCTTCGCATTTTCACCCATGGCAGGCCATTAATAACGCCCAGTTTTCTCAATCGAATTTAGCTTTGATGCCATTGAATATGACATATAAATACTTAATACATATATATATAGGTGTATGTATAAAATATCAACTCACAAGCCCTAGATCATGTGAGCTCTGATACCAAGTGTTGGAAATCTAACATATTGCTGTAAATATCGCAACTACTTATAATATAAACTAACAGAGAAGAGCATAGTTTGCTTGTCAAATGACTTACATTTTTCATTAACATGTAAAGCATATATATACATACAGACTCCATGAACTGCTTAGCTAAAAAATAGGACATTGATTTAAACAGACTACTCCCACCACTGCATAACTAGTAACACACGATCCTACAAACTCGACCTAAGAGCTGACTACTTCAACTATTTTATTGACACTACATGGACTGATAAACTAGCCCATCAACCCAATGACAAAGTCCAATAAATATGATTTAAGATTAATTAAAGCCCAACACAGTGCAGTCCATTTGCATACATTATTCTCTGCTTCTTCATGGTCTTGTTCCATAACTCTACTCAAGAACAAGACTAAGTTCACCCCTACACCAAAGAATAGTTTGTGGATATTATTGCACAAACAATCAGTCCAGATCATATATTTAAAATTGTTTGTGGATGTTATTGCACAATTCTTTGTCTCTAACTTGTTCGTCGATAACTACCAATCATTTCTATATTTGACAATTATATATGCATTTCAGCCATCAATAGAAATTAGATAAAACTTGAATGTCTATATATAGTATTGTGGCTATATATCAACTGAATAACTTGTATTGTCCCTAGAAACATTATTTTATTTCAACTTCCTTTATTTACGTTTGTTTGGTAATTAAGAGCTTACGAAACTAGAAATCAGATAGACAACAACGAAAATGCAGGCCATCAAGGGAAAGATATCAAGTCTTAAGGAATCACGAAGTCGTAAGTTTGAAGCCAAAGAGGAGGAAAAGGTAATATATACATTAGCAAATACAAGTTATAATTAACATGGAGAGGAAAATTGTAAAAGAATTGAAACTAGCTAGATGTTGTATCCTGAGACCACGCTATGCATGGTTCTATATATGCAGAGCACAATAGAGAAATACTCTCTTAAAGATACTTATGAATGCAGGAAAGCTTATTGTCACATGTAACTGCAGAATAACAAAAAAACAAAAATAAAAATTTTGCAGGCTGAGAAGGAAAAGATGAAAGCTCGGACTGAGGTAGCTCACGAGGTGCGTCTAGCGAGAGAAGCTGAAGCTGAAATGGATCTTCATGTTAAAAAAGCTGCTGAGAAGGCTGCTAGTTTTGAACAAAAGCATCCGGCCATCTCAAAATAGTCAATAAGTTTTTGTAAAAGCTTGTAATTTACATAAACAAATACTATGTGTGGATGTATCTAATTCTAATTTTGTGATGTTCAATGATTTTTCCTTAATTTATTGAGCTTGTAAAGTTATAGAAACCCATTCATCCTCTGTTATTTAGAAGACTGGAAATTGATTTCAAAAAAAAAAAAAGAAGACTGGAAATTATTCTGGATTAAACATCTTCCCAAATTCTCACAGAATTTTAGTTCTCTACTCAGCCCCTTTCGTCTTAAAATAGGGGTGATGAGAACCTAAGTTCATCTTACATTCCATTGCTTTCGAGTTCGAGTATCACTCTAAGAAACGGCGTTTGGGATTGCTTAAAATAAGTTACTTTTGATTTAAAGTACTTTATTTTTAACTTAAAGGAGAAAGTAAAGTTTTTTACTTAAAGCTGAATGAATGTGTTTGGGTAATTTTGCCTAAAGTTAAACGGGGGTTTAATAATTTTGACTTAAAAGTGAAATTTGACTTAAAAAAATTTTAAATTAATATTATTTAAACTTTACAAGAGTCGTGAAAGGAAAAAAAAACTCGATAAGTCAAAAGTACCTAAGAAAAGCTCCGTTAAGGAGCTGGAAAAGCCACTTTGTCAAACACCCCAAAAATAGTTAAAGCCAAATGGATAAGCTATAAACCCATCCCAAACAGGCTCATTGTCGCTTTCCTTTAGTAAGTTTCTTGTATTTTGGATTTGTGTTCATGTTTGAACTGCAAATTGATTGCGCTTAGTGGCGTAGCCAGAAATTAGAATTAGTGGGGTTAAAAAAAAATTTAATTCAATAACAAAGTGTAAATTTTTTATAATGATAAATATATTAATTTAAAATTTGAATTATTAAGAATAAAATTGACTACAGTAAAATGGGCCTGAGGATGATCTCAGGTAACTCTTCTGAGGTCATAAAATATTTCTATACAATTTTAATGGCAATTTGGTAAATACAAAAACTTATTCCTAAATTTACAAATTTGCCCTCGTGTATTCATATGGGAACTCCTTTTAAACTCAGGCTACTACCTAAGGGTGACCTCAGGTACATGATTCCCAATTGACTAACTACATAATTTGATGGGGTCAAATTTATATCTATTACTACAAATGTAATTTTTTAGCAGGGTCAAATTTGAATTTTCTTAATATTCTTATAAAAAATTTATACATAAAAAATTTTATTTTTTAATATTTCAGTAGGGTCGGTTGCACCCGCTAGTGATACATTGGCTACGCCCCTAATTGCGCTTACTTGCATCTGGAGACGTGTTTTCTCATTCTCTTCTGCATTCTGCTAATTTATGATACGATAGTCTATTTTCCTCAATTCTTTTATGTAATTTCTTTTTAGTTGCTTCGAGCTTTAGAGCATCTCCAACAATCTCTTAGTTGGCTCTTAAATCTATATATATTATAATGCCTGGAGATCGGAAATGTACCAGAAGAGTTTAAGGTATTTTTTTTGAATTTTTGTTTTTTTGATTTTTTTTTATTAAAATTATTTTCTTGCAATAAATAGCTATTAATGATATTTTAATTAGTCATTAATTACACTTATTAAACATGTATTAAATTTACTCTATTTAATTTGTTTAAAGATTAGCAAACTTTAGTTGAACATTATAGTTATTTTTTCAATATTAAATATTAATTATATATGGTTATGTTTATTTTTAGTTAAAATGACGAATAACAATTGTTTATATTGCGTTATTTTTTATTCCCTATTCAAGATCACTATAATTTCTTTTCGGATGATTATAGGGTACACGACCTTAACTTTTCAAGCAATTTTTATTATCAATAATTGTGAAAATCGTAATAAATTATGGAAGTACAAGATATTTATTTAATATCTGGAATTGTATACAAACAGTACAGATAGATTTTCAATTTTGTACATGAATAAATAATACATGAAATTTTTTTTTGATAAGCAGAAGTAACATTAGAAAAGCCTTAACGGCACTTACAAAAGATAGCTAAAAAACTAGACAAACTACTAGACCAAAAGCAAGATCTAGATACAGCTTGAAAGAACCAGCTGGGCAAATGCTACCTAAACATAGAAGATAAGAAACTTATTTGAAAGCAAACAATTTGAGCCTGAACCAACCATCTATTAACCATCGGTAGCTATCACTCCCTCGATACTAGCTACATCGTTGGATGGACCACCCACTTCATAAGAAGAAAGCAGATAATCATGCTGAAGACTCCGTGCTTGACTGAACAAGTGACAATCTAAAGATGGTGAAGAGCTTACATCCTCTAACAAAATGCTTTTGCCCTTATCTTGGTAGTTATGAGACAAAGGGACCTGTTGAGCCTCAGAATGAGAAGTATCGTTGATCACCACACCCCTGCCAAGCTGGGAGGGCAGTTGAGTAGCAGGTCTTGCAAATGGATCAAAACCATCCTGGGATTGAGAGTTAATCCAAGGGAACCTGTTCAGTGACTGACCCATCTCTAAATTCATCTCTAAATAATACATGAATTATGATCAAATCGATTAAATTTAACAAATCCAATCATTTATTGGAAGATAAAATTGATCTATATATATTATAATGCCTGGAGATCGGAAATGCACCAGAACAGTTCAAGGTATTTTTCTTGAATTTTTATTTTTTTGATTTTTTTATTAAAATTCTTTTTTGCATTAAATAACTATTAATGACCTTTTAATTAGTCATTAATTACACCTATTAAACATATATTAAATTTACTCTATTTAATTTGTTTAAAAATTAGCAAACTTTAATTGAACATTATAGTTATTTTTTCAATATTAAATATTTATTATATATGGTTATGTTTATTTTTAGGTAAAATGACGAATAACAATTGTTTATATTGCGTTATTTTTTATTCCCTATTCAAGATCACTATAATTTCTTTTCAGATGATTATAGGGTACACGACCTTAACTTCTCAAGCAATTTTTATTATCAATAAATAATTGTGAAAATCGTAATAAATTATGGAAGTACAAGATATTTATTTAATATCTGGAATTGTATACAAACAGTACAGATAGATTTCCAATTTTGCACATGAAAAAAATAATACATGAGTTATGATCAAATCGATTAAATTTAACAAATCCAGTCATTTATCGGAAGATAAAATTGATAAAAAACCTATACACCCATTGTTTCGTTATATTGTGTTGAAATAATTTTTTATTGTAATTAAATAAATTCTTATACTATTATTGAATATGTATATTATGAGAGGGCTGTCGCTTTTAAAAAAACATTATTAACCAACTTCTCAAATCTTTATTATCAATGATTGTGGAATCGTAGTAAATTATGGAAGTACATGGATCTGTACTTAATATCTGAAATTTGTAAACAAATCGTGCGCATACACACATGAGTTATGACCAAACTAATTAAATTGAACAAACTCAACCACTTTATCGGAAGATTAAATTGATAAAAAAATTATGTGCCCATTGCTTCATTATATTGTGTCAAAATAAATTAATTTTCAAATTAAATAAATTCTTAAACTATTATTGAACATGTATATAGATATATAGATCAATTTTATCTTCCGATAAATGACTGGATTTGTTAAATTTAATCGATTTGATCATAACTCATGTATTATTTATTCATGTGCAACCTTAACTTCTCAAGCAATTTTTATTATCAATAATTGTGAAAATCGTAATAAATTATGGAAGTACAAGATATTTATTTAATATCTGGAATTGTATACAAACAGTACAGATAGATTTCCAATTTTGCACATGAAAAAAATAATACATGAGTTATGATCAAATCGATTAAATTTAACAAATCCAGTCATTTATCGGAAGATAAAATTGATAAAAAAGCTATACACCCATTGTTTCGTTATATTGTGTTGAAATAATTTTTTATTGTAATTAAATAAATTCTTATACTATTATTGAATATGTATATTATGAGAGGGCTGTCGCTTTTAAAAAAACATTATTAACCAACTTCTCAAATCTTTATTATCAATGATTGTGGAATCGTAGTAAATTATGGAAGTACATGGATCTGTACTTAATATCTGAAATTTGTAAACAAATCGTGCGCATACACACATGAGTTATGACCAAACTAATTAAATTGAACAAACTCAACCACTTTATCGGAAGATTAAATTGATAAAAAAATTATGTGCCCATTGCTTCATTATATTGTGTCAAAATAAATTAATTTTCAAATTAAATAAATTCTTAAACTATTATTGAACATGTATATAGATATATAGATCAATTTTATCTTCCGATAAATGACTGGATTTGTTAAATTTAATCGATTTGATCATAACTCATGTATTATTTATTCATGTGCAACCTTAACTTCTCAAGCAATTTTTATTATCAATAATTGTGAAAATCGTAATAAATTATGGAAATACAAGATATTTATTTAATATATGGAATTGTATACAAACAGTACATATATATTTTCAATTTTGCACAAGAATAAATAATACATGAGTTATGATCAAATCGATTAAATTTAACAAATCCGGTCATTTATCGGAAGATAAAATTGATATATATATATATTATAATGCCTGAAGATCGGAAATGCAACTGAACAGTTCAAGGTATTTTTCTTGAATTTTCATTTTTTTGATTTTTCTTATTTAAATTCTTTTTTTGCATTAAATAGCTATTAATGACATTTTTATTAGTCATTAATTACACCTATTAAACATATATTAAATTTACTCTATTTAATTTGTTTAAAAATTAGAAAACTTTAGTTGAACATTATAGTTATTTTTTCAATATTAAATATTAATTATATATGGTTATGTTTATTTTTAGTTAAAATGACGAATAACAATTGTTTATATTGCGTTATTTTTTATTCCCTATTCAAGATCCCTATAATTTCTTTTCGGATGATTATAGGGTACACGACCTTACCTTCTCAAGCAATTTTTATTATCAATAGTTGTGAAAATCGTAATAAATTATGGAAGTACAAATATTTATTTAATATCTGGAATTTTATACAAACAGTACATATAGATTTTCATTTTGCACATGAATAAATAATACATGAGTTATGATCAAATCGATTAAATTTAACAAATCCAGTCATTTATCGGAAGATAAAATTGTAAAAAAGCTATACACCCATTGTTTCGTTATATTATGTTGAAATAATTTTTTATTGTAATTAAACAAATTCTTATACTATTATTGAATATTTTATTATGAGAAAGATGTCGGTTTTAAAAAAACATTATTAACCAACTTCTCAAGTAATCTTTATTATCAATGATTGTGGAATCGTAGTAAATTATGGAAGTACATGGATCTTTACTTAATATCTAAAATTTGTAAACAAATCATGCGCATACACACATGAGTTATGACCAAACTAATTAAATTGAACAAACTCAACCATTTTATCGGAAGATTAAATTGATAAAAAAATTATGTGCCCATTGCTTCATTATATTGTGTCAAAATAAATTAATTTTCAAATTAAATAAATTCTTAAACTATTATTGAACATGTATATAAATATATAGATCAATTTTATCTTCCGATAAATGACTGGATTTGTTAAATTTAATCGATTTGATCATAACTCATGTATTATTTATTCATGTGCAACCTTAACTTCTCAAGCAATTTTTATTATCAATAATTGTGAAAATCGTAATAAATTATGGAAATACAAGATATTTATTTAATATATGGAATTGTATACAAACAGTACATATATATTTTCAATTTTGCACAAGAATAAATAATACATGAGTTATGATCAAATCGATTAAATTTAACAAATCCAGTCATTTATCGGAAGATAAAATTGATCTATATATATTATAATGCCTGGAGATCGGAAATGCAACTGAACAGTTCAAGGTATTTTTCTTGAATTTTCATTTTTTTGATTTTTCTTATTTAAATTCTTTTTTTGCATTAAATAGCTATTAATGACATTTTTATTAGTCATTAATTACACCTATTAAACATATATTAAATTTACTCTATTTAATTTGTTTAAAAATTAGCAAACTTTAGTTGAACATTATAGTTATTTTTTCAATATTAAATATTATTTATATATGGTTATGTTTATTTTTAGTTAAAATGACGAATAACAATTGTTTATATTGCGTTATTTTTATTCCCTATTCCAGATCACTATAATTTTTTTCGGATGATTATAGGGTACACGACCTTAACTTCTCAAGCAATTTTTATTATCAATAATTGTGAAAATCGTAATAAATTATGGAAGTACAAGATATTTATTTAATATCTGGAATTGTAAACAAACAGTACACATAGATTTTCAATTTTGCACATGAATAAATAATACATGAGTTATGATCAAATCGATTAAATTTAACAAATCCAGTCATTTATCGGAAGATAAAATTGATCTATATATATTATAATGCCTGGAGATCGGAAATGCACCAGAACAGTTCAAGGTATTTTTCTTGAATTTTCATTTTTTTGATTTTTTTTATTAAAATTCTTTTTTTGCATTAAATAGCTATTAATGACATTTTAATTAGTCATTAATTACACCTATTAAACATATATTAAATTTACTCTATTTAATTTGTTTAAAAATTAGCAAAATTTAGTTGAACATTATAATTATTTTTTCAATATTAAATATCAATTATATATATTTATGTTTATTTTTAGTTAAAATGACGAATAACAATTGTTTATATTGCGTTATTTTTTATTCTCTATTCATGATCACTATAATTTTTTTCGGATGATTATAGGGTCAACGACCTTAACTTCTCAAGCAATTTTTATTATCAATAATTGTGAAAATCGTAATAAATTATGGAAGTACAAGATATTTATTTAATATCTGGAATTGTATAAAAATAGTACAAATAGATTTTCAATTTCGCACATAAATAAATAATACATGAGTTATGATCAAATCGATTAAAAAACAAAACCAGTCATTTATCGGAAGATAAAATTGATCTATATCTATATATATTATAATGCCGGGAGATCGGAAAGTTACCAGAAATGTTTAAAGTATTTTTCTTGAATTTTCGGTTTTTTGATTTTTTTTATTAAAATTGTTTTCTTGCATTAAATAGCTCTTAATGGCATATTAATTAGTCATTAATTATAAATATATATTAAATTTATTTTATTTATTTAAGCAATTATAAAACATTATTTTGAGCATTATAATTATTATTTCAGTATTAAATATTAGTAACATATATAATTAAGTTTTTTTTAGGTAAAATGATGACTAAAAATTGTTTACATTACGTAATTTTTTATTCCCTATCGAATAGCACTCCAACTTCTTTTCGAACTATTGTAGTACACCCTTAACTTTTTAAGCAATCTTTATCATTAGTAGTTATGGAAATCGTAATAGATTGTAGAAGTATTTAATGTTCGCTTAACATATGTAATAAAAATAACATGGGTTATGACCAAACTGATTAAATTGAAAAAATACATTTTTATCGGTAGACTAAATCGATAAAAAAGTTATATACCCGTTGTTCATTATATTATGTTGAAATAAATTAATATTCTAATTAAATAAATTATTACACTACAATTGAACATGTATGTTATGAGAGGGGCGTCGGCTTTAAAAAGTGTTATTATATATAATATTTATAACTTTTGATCGTAAAGATTACGTTTGTATTATAATTACTATTTTTTATGTTTATGATATTTTGGAGATTATAAATTTTTAGATATATAAAGAGAATATCTTCAAACTTATAATTTATGTAAATAATTTTGAATCAATTTTTAAAAAAAATAAAAAATAATTCATCTATTTTCAATATTTTAAAATAAAAATTTGTGAACCGCGCGAAGCGCGGATAAATTTACTAGTTGTATAGTAGAAGCTCGATAAACGAATATTTGATAACGAATAACCTTATCAAATGAGTTTCCTTTTCCTGATTCTGACATAATAGAGATAGTCTTCCATAAATGAATAATTTTAATTAATAAATACAATTTTCCGATCTCAAGTGTATTCATTTATCGAAATTTAATTGTATATATATATTTTCTTTTTAAGAACTTTGTATTGTATATATTTTATATGAATAACTTGTAAATTATTTTTTCATGAAATTCAATACATGTATAGATAAATAAAAAATAAAAGCACTCGTGTTAAAATTCAAAAATCTATACTATTATATAAAAGCCGAAACATTAAAAGTTTGGTTGGTCGGTTGGTCGGTCGGTACGGTACCTTTTGATTTTACTTATTTACCCTTACTCAATTACAGATCTACTAACTAATCAATTTCCTTTTTCAGGTTACACATATTATCTTTTTCAATTTTTCAAGAACTAAATAATTTCCTTTTTCAAGTAAAATATAATATCTTTTATATTTTATCTAACTAAAATTTCTCTTTTATTCATCAATTTCCTTTTTCAGGTTAAACATATTATCTTTTCTATTTTTCAATGACTAAATAATTTTCTTTTTCAGGTAAAATAAAATATCTTTTACATTTTATCTAACTAAAATTTCTCCTTTTTAAAAACACTACGAGCAATATTATTTAATAAAATAACATAATTATATTATTATTACTACTAACTAACCAATTACTTTTTTCAGTCAAAACACGTTACCTTTTCTCTAACTAAAATCTCTCTTTTTCCAATTATATAATGGACGGTTACCTTTTTCAGCCAAAACACGTTACCTTTTTTCTTTTCTCTTACTAAAACCTCCATTTTCCAATTATATCACGGACGTTTCTATTTAATAAAAATAAAATAATAATATTATAAATAATAATAATAATTAATCGATTACCTTTTCAGCTAAAATATATCATCTTTTCTCTTTTTTCTAATTAAATCCCCTTTTTTCTAGAAATATAACGGGCAACATTAATTTCTCACTTTCTAAAAGCTATGAATAATTTTATTTAGTAAAATAACATAATTAAATTATAATTACTATAAATTAATCAATTACATTTTTCACATAAATCATGTCATCTTCACATTACCTTTCTTTTTTCTCTAACTAAAATCTTTCTTTTTCCAATTATATCACGGGCGGTTATATTTAATAAAATAAACTAAAATATTATATTATTATTAATTAATTGATTACCTTTTTCAGCTAAAACATAACATATTTTCTATATTTTCTAACTAAAATCCCTCTTTTAATAGAAATATTAGAAAAATCACGGACAATATTAATTTCTCCTTTTCTAAAAACATTTCGAGCAATTGTATTTAGTAAAATAACGTAATTAAATTATAAATAATATAAACTAATCAATTACCTTTTTCACCTAGAACATATTACCTTTTTAATTTTCTCTAACTAAATTTTTTATTTTTCTAATCATATCACGTGCATTATATTTAATAAAATGAAGTAATAATTTTATAATTACTAATAATGAATGGATTACTCTTTTTAACTAAAATCTATCATTTTTTCTATATTTTCTAACTAAAATCCCTCATTTTCCGAAAATATCACGGATAACATTTATATAATTATTATCAAATCATCTCATATAAATATGTAAGACTCCAAAATTCATGTTTTAAAAAAATTAATTGAGATTAATGAATTTTTTTTATATAATATAAAAAAATCCGTGCATCGCACGGGTTTTAGGCTAGTATAATAAAAAAGAGAAACAATAATTTATCTCCACCAAATATAAGAGTATTAAGACATCCTAATTTAGAATATATTATTATCTAATAATATATAAAATCAAATTATGTTCCTATAATCATATTAATTTTATATTTGTTTTGTAATATAACATGTTACATAATTATATATGATAAATTTAAAATTATTGTTTGTAGGCTGGAGATCCCTGACAATCATTTGTTAGGAACGGCTTATCTAACAATCGGTTTCTAAACCGTTGGATCGTTGATCCAACGGCCCCCCCGGATTACAAAAAAAAATTACTGTCCGCTATAATTTTCCGCGGATAGGCAGATTGCCTTTTCGCGTAATTTTTTATTCCCTATCGAATAGCACTCCAACTTCTTTTCGAACTATTGTAGTACACCCTTAACTTTTTAAGCAATCTTTATCATTAGTAGTTATGGAAATCGTAATAGATTGTAGAAGTATTTAATGTTCGCTTAACATATGTAATAAAAATAACATGGGTTATGACCAAACTGATTAAATTGAAAAAATACATTTTTATCGGTAGACTAAATCGATAAAAAAGTTATATACCCGTTGTTCATTATATTATGTTGAAATAAATTAATATTATAATTAAATAAATTATTACACTACAATTGAACATGTATGTTATGAGAGGGGCGTCGGCTTTAAAAAGTGTTATTATATATAATATTTATAACTTTTGATCGTAAAGATTACGTTTGTATTATAATTACTATTTTTTATGTTTATGATATTTTGGAGATTATAAATTTTTAGACATATAAAGAGAATATCTTCAAACTTATAATTTATGTAAATAATTTTGAATCAATTTTTAAAAAAAATAAAAAAATAATTCATCTATTTTCAATATTTTGCCTGGAGATCGGAAATGCACAAGAACAGTTCAAGGTATTTTTCTTGAATTTTCATTTTTTTGATTTTTTTATTAAAATTCTTTTTTTGCATTAAATAGCTATTAATGACCTTTTAATTATTCATTAATTACACCTATTAAACATATATTAAATTTACTCTATTTAATTTGTTTAAAAATTAGCAAACTTTAGTTGAACATTATAGTTATTTTTTCAATATTAAATATTAATTATATATAGTTATGTTTATTTTTAGTTAAAATGACGAATAACAATTGTTTATATTGCGTTATTTTTTATTCCCTATTCAAGATCACTATAATTTCTTTTCGGATGATTATAGGGTACACGACCTTAACTTCTCAAGCAATTTTTATTATCAATAATTGTGAAAATCGTAATAAATTATGGAAGTACAAGATATTTATTTAATATCTGGAATTGTATATATACAAACAGTACAGATAGATTTTCAATTTTGCACATGAATAAATAATACATGAATTTTTTTTTTGATAAGCAGAAGTAACATTAGAAAAGCTTTAACGGCACTTACAAAAGATATCTAAAAAGCTAGACAAACTACTAGACCAAAAGCAAGATCTAGATACAGCTTGAAAGAACCAGCTGGGCAAAGGCTACCTAAACATAGAAGATAAGAAACTTATTTGAAAGCAAACAATTTGAGCCTGAACCAACCATCTATTAACCATCGGTAGCTATCACTCCCTCGATACTAGCTACATCGTTGGATGGACCACCCACTTCATAAGAAGAAAGCGGATAATCATGCTGAAGACTCCGTGCTTGACTGAACAAGTGACAATCTAAAGATGGTGAAGAGCTTACATCCTCTAACAAAATGCCTTTGCCCTTATCTTGGTAGTTATGAGACAAAGGACCTGCTGAGCCTCAGAATGAGAAGTATCGTTGATCACCACACCCCTGCCAAGCTGGGAGGGCAGTTGAGTAGCAGGTCCTGCAAATGGATCAAAACCATCCTGGGATTGAGAGTTAATCCAAGGGAACCTGTTCAGTGACTGACCCATCTCTAAATAATACATGAGTTATGATCAAATCGATTAAATTTAACAAATTCAGTCATTTATCGGAAGATAAAATTGATCTGTATCTATATATATTATGATGCCTGGAGATCGGAAATGTACCAGAACAATTCAAGGTATTTTTCTTGAATTTTCATTTTTTTGATTTTTTTTAATTAAAATTCTTTTCTTGCATTGAATAGCTATTAATTATATTTTAATTAGTCATTAATTACACATATTAAACATATATTAATTTTACTCTATTTAATTTTTTTAAAAATTAGCAAACTTTAGTTGAACATTATAGTTATTTTTTCAATATTAAATTTTAATTATATATGGTTATGTTTATTTTTAGTTAAAATGACGAATAACAATTGTTTATATTGCGTTATTTTTTATTCCCTATTCAAGATCCCTATAATTTCTTTTCGGATGATTATAGGGTACACGACCTTACCTTCTCAAGCAATTTTTATTATCAATAGTTGTGAAAATCGTAATAAATTATGGAAGTACAAATATTTATTTAATATCTGGAATTTTATACAAACAGTACATATAGATTTTCATTTTGCACATGAATAAATAATACATGAGTTATGATCAAATCGATTAAATTTAACAAATCCAGTCATTTATCGGAAGATAAAATTGTAAAAAAGCTATACACCCATTGTTTCGTTATATTATGTTGAAATAATTTTTTATTGTAATTAAACAAATTCTTATACTATTATTGAATATTTTATTATGAGAAGGCTGTCGGTTTTAAAAAACATTATTAACCAACTTCTCAAGTAATCTTTATTATCAATGATTGTGGAATCGTAGTAAATTATGGAAGTACATGGATCTTTACTTAATATCTAAAATTTGTAAACAAATCATGCGCATACACACATGAGTTATGACCAAACTAATTAAATTGAACAAACTCAACCATTTTATCGGAAGATTAAATTGATAAAAAATTATATGCCCATTGTTTCATTATATTGTGTCAAAATAAATTAATATTCATATTAAATAAATTCTTAAACTATTATTAAACATGTATATTATGAGAGGGGTGTCGGTTTTAAAAATCGTTATTAAGTTGTATTCAATATTTATAACTTTTGATTGTAAATATTACGTTCATATTGTAATTTTTATTTTTATATGTTTGTGATGTTTTTAAGATTATCAAAATTTTAGATATATATAATGAAAATATTTTTCCAATTAATAATTCATGTAAATTATTTTTAAATTAATTTTTAATAGAAAATTCATAAGAGATCAATCAATTTTTAAGAATAATAGAAATTAATTTATCTATTACAGTACTTTTATGTAAAAATTTATTATAATAGTAGGAAACTGGAGAGACTTGCACTCAGAAGCTTCAAAATATTTTTCTTGAATTTTCACATTTTTATTTTTTATTAAAATAATTTTCTTGCATTTAATTAATAATTAATTATACCTATTAAATATATATTAAATACACTTTATTTCATATTTAATATAAAAGTTTAACAATTTTATTAGAACATTATTATTATCATTATTTTGTTATAAAATATTAATGATTTATATAAAAATACCATTATTTTAAGGTAAAACAATGAAATAAAATAATTTTTATCGTCATTTCTAATCCTTATTCAAAATCATTGCAAATATTTTGGCAATAATTAATAGACGATTTTAACTTTTTGATAAATTCGTAATTAATGATCGTGAGAATCATGATAAGATACATAAGTATATATATTTTTCGATTAACATCCACAATTTAAATAAAAGTAATATCGTAGAATTTACATTTATACCTGAACAAATTATATACGGGGTGTGACCAACTCGATTAAATTGAATCAAGTGGACCCTTTTTTCGTCAATTAAATCAATAAAAAAATTACCCATGCGTTGTTTGATTATTTTGTGTTGGAAAAATTAATATTCTAATTAAACACATTCTTATACTATTACTAATCAATTAATCATGCATGTATGTTATGAGATGAGAGACGGTGTTTAAAATCGTTAATTAGTTATATTTAATATTTACAAATTTTTATTATAGGAATTATGTTGACATTGTAGTTTGGTATGGAAAAAAGTAAAAGGTGTTTAAGGAGTTGATTTTTGTTATTTTAAACAAATTCTCACTTTTTGAGCATTAAGTAAGGGTGTTATAAAACGAGCATCGGCTTTAAAAACAATTATATGTACAAATTTATTATAAAATTTAATAAAAGAATATTAGAATATGTGAGTATCACTTTGATGTGTCCATGAATTTAATTTTAATGTTACAAACAAAACGTTCTTATAAAATGCTCTAAAAAATTAATTAAATGTAGCGATACGGGTGTCGAATCACTCCAAAAAAACATGAAGCATGACTTACAATATGCATTTGAATTCTGTTTTTTTGGTCATAAAACCAAATATATCGACAAGTGAAATCAATCACACCTCTCATCACATTTACATTCTAATTCTTTTCATCATACAATCAATTTTACTAACAAATAATTTAATAACAAATTAAGCAATCACGTCTTTTATGATGTCATCGACAATAGAAAAGATTCACAAATGTTATTTTTACTTATTCAATGTCAAACTTTGCAAATGTTTGTCAATAATAGATTTCAAAAGCATTTTTTATGCGACAAAATAGGTTCGTCAATATCTTCAAAATTATTATTATTATTAATATTCAAGAATTTAACTGAAACATGTTTTTTTTCACCTAATTCTTTTCTCTTTAATTTTTAAACATTCAAATTTAATTACATTTCACATACTTTTTAATTTATCATATTAAATTTCAAATAATAAAATTTAACAAAAAATAATGTTATGTGTATAATTTTTAAAAATATTTTCGTGCCGCGCATAGCACGACTTTGTTACCTAGTATAATATAAATTATATGCCTCTTAGCAAGTTAGTACATAGATTTCCGTGTCAACTCCAACAATGCTCCTTATCTTGACTCCTAAATTATATTTTATTAATATTTCAAACCTAACTATGACATACATTTAAATCCAACCATGTGCAAGTGAATATTTTATTGGTAGAAAATAGTTAAGAGCCATGTAGTAGCTCTTAAAATTGAGGAGAGAGAAGAGGCTCTTAAGCTTTTTAAGAGTCTCTTGGAGCCCATTTTTTTCCCATGCTCTCTTTATTTTTAGACTTAAGAGCTTATTTAAAAATCTCTTGGAGATGCTCTTACATCGTTTATTGCAGGTCTAGCCTCTAGGTATCGTCCCAACCTTCTTGCTGTAGCAGTGTTCTTGAATTATTTTTGAAACCCTGTGAGCATGCCTTCTCTCTATTAATTTATTCATTTGGCCTTGCATTGTTGACATTTGTTGTCTAACTACCAAGTAATAAATCTCAAATAATTTTATGTAAAATAAAAAACACACAATTTTCAATTCATCATATTAACTACCAAACAATAAATTTCAAGTAACAACGTTGTCAAACACTCGATTTCTAATTTTTTTTCATGCTGCGCTATGCGCGGCTTTGTTATCTAGCAAAATATTATAAGTAATAAGTAACAAAATCTTTTTTCTTTCTTCTAAATCAAGACAGTCACAAGGAGTGGACATTTTAGTCCCTTGCTGCTCCTCCAACCATTGTTCCAGCATTGCTGGTACTTGCACCCTCTTGGCCGGGATCGTTCAACATCAATTCTTCAATCCTTTTTTCGATGTCCTCCAGTTTTCTATCAACAACCTTTTCGAGAGCATCCAAATCCTCCACCCCAGGGTTTTGCAACTCTGCCCTCCCGGCCAAGCAGTCAAACATAATCTTCTTTAGCTCCATTTGCCTATTAGCGCTCACCACTCGTTGGAGTTGTTTGTTAGCCTTAGCAATTCTTTTTCTGGTAAATTTCTTTACGTCAACCATGTTCCTTCTTTGCTCTCTCGGGGAAAGATTTTGGAACTCTGCAACCAACTGTTTAGTTTTGGATTCGCTAGGCCAGTATTCGAGCTGAGGGTCCAGCTCGTTGGAATGCATGATGGCGCATACATCAGCACCACACAAGGTGGCCAACTCATCCATCTTTTTCTTGAGACCATTCTTTCTTTTCTTACATGTAGATCTTCTCTTAGCGGCATTAGTAATGAAAGCAAGCTGAATTCTCTTGCCCATTGAAATGCCCAAATTTCACAGAGGCCAAATAGATAAGAAAAGGAAGTGGTTTTTTGTGTCCTCTGTTTGTGTGTGAATGGCCTTATTTATACACAAGTTAAGACCAATTCACCAGCCTATTATAGAAGAATTTCACATTTTTCATCATAGGAAATAGTTTATTACAAATAGATTTCAACAAGATATGATACATATATAGAAAATAACAACTACATTGTTGGAACTTATTTGGAAATTTGGCAATATTTATATTTTTTTGCAAACAAAAAGAAAAGAGTAAATATTAAATTGTTATCGTAGAATATTCTGAATTTATTACCATAACCAAAATAAGTAACGGGAGGAATTTTAATACCGTTGCTTAATTCATATTACATTGGTACAAATTCTTTTAGACTAAATAGGGTGTATATTTAATCAAGATTTTTAAGGATTATTTTTGGATTTTGAAATCAATTTGGATTTTAAATAATTCATTAAAATTTGAAGATTTTTAAGGCTCGATTTTATTGAAAACGGAAACAGAAAATTTAGAAGAATGGATGGAGGGTCGAAGAAGAATTAGGAAAAAGGAGTGAGGCTTTAAACGGAGAAGAAGGAGGCAAATCGGAAGAAGAGAAGGGGGTGGCGGCTATGGAGATAAAAGGGGTCGACTCTCATTTGTCCTATCCCGAAATCGAAAGCATTTAAGATTTTATAGAATTCTTTGAAATTTTGAGATATTGAATCGGGATTATTTGTAGTATTCAATTAAGATTTAAAATAATTTTTTAAAATCTAATGGTATTCAAAAAGTCAAGGATATTTATGAATTCTAAAAATTGATAGATTTCAATGAATTTTGTAATGTTTTTTTATATATTTGAAATCCGACCAAATTCAATGAAATTTTGAAGCTTTCTACTAAAATTAGCAAGATTTCACATAAACTAGTCAATTATGCCACGGGCGGCTTCATAAAATTATCTTTAATAATTCATAAATATTAGTAGAAAATCATGGAATTGTACATATAATTTGTGCATGACATTAGTCAGAAAATTTTCAAACATATAAGAAATAAAACTTTTGTGGTATTAAAACAAATTTTAAATTAAAATTTGAACTTAAACAAATATCTAAAAACTTTTCAAATATTATTTATTGAATGGTAATATTAAAGTTTAATAACTTTTGGAAGGAATAAAAAGAAAATCAAGACACAAAATTTTATTTTAAAGAAAAATTGATAGCTAGATTTACAATTTTCTTCTAAAAATTGATTCAAACAATTTACATGAATTATTAGTTGGAAGAACACTTTTATAATAAATCTAAAATTCAAAACAAAAAAAAATCATGCACATAAAAATTAACGATTACAATACGATCATTATTTTTTTAAAAAAAATTGTGGATTTTAAATGTAACTAAATGACGTTCTTAAAAGCCGACACCGCTCTCATAACATACATGTTGATAAATAGTGTAATAATTTACTCAGTTAGAATATTAATTTAATCCGCCACAATTTATTGGAATAACAAATGTATAATTTTTTTATCGATTTAATTGGCCGAAAAAAGGATCAGGTTGATTTAATTTAATCGAGTTGGTCATATCTCATGTGTAATTTATTCATGTACAAAAATAAAAACTATAGATGTTTCTTGTGTATCAATTTTAGATGTTAACCTCGTTAAAAAGAAAAAATTTAGATGTTAACCGAAATTTTTATTTACTTCCAAAACTTATCACGAGTTACACGATTTCCATGACAACTTGTAAAGAATTTTTCAAAAGTTAACGTCGTCTATCTTTCAATCACCTGAAAAAATTGCAGTAATCTTAAATGGGAAACAGAAAGTAACACGACATATCTAATTTTACTTTTTCATCCTGCCTTAAAATATTTTTACTTTTCTATAGATAATTAATATTTTATATTAAAATGATAATTATAATGCCCAAATAAATTTTGCTAAATTTTTGGGTGAAGGCCCTAAATAATCAAAAATAAATAGTGTTTGCCCAAAATACCGAGCTCCAAATATTTGGCCTTAAATACCGACTGAACACGCTATTACGTGTACCGTATCATAGACACGTTACTTCGTGAACCGTATTCTCAGAATACGCCTCTTCGTGAAACGTGATATACCCAGGATACGCTAGTACGTGCTCCGTATTATAGATATTTACGCTATCCCTTCCGGCGTAATTTACTCTGATACGTGATTCTTTACTCCGATTGGGGAACAACTAATTACAAAAGTCTAAAAAAATATGGCACACCCTTTATAGGCACAAAATCCATATAAAATGGCACAATATGTATTACAGAAAATTTAGGAAAAAGTAATTCTTTAAATAGAAAAACCAACCAAAGGGACCCCTCTGGTTGGACACGTTAAGTCTATCCAGAATTAATAAAAAAATAGATTTGATTTGAATACGAATAGACAAGCCATCAAAATGGCACATTAAATGCCTCTGGTTGGGCACATTAAATGGCACATTATTCAATTGTTTCTTTTAATTTTGATTTTATTATTTGTAACAACAAATGCTTTGACAGATATTTGTGATAATATTAAATTTCTTCCTGTTGATACCAATTTTTGTAGTGTACAAGACATGGTAAAACGGATATTTTTATAGAGTTTGTAGTAGACATCCATGGTTGTTAATGGAGGAAACTGTGATTTATGGAGATCAGTTTCAGATTGAATTTGAGAATTTATTACAAGAGAATAATACTTCTATTATTTATGAGTAAGTCATCTATTTATAATGTGTTTTTTCGTATACCATACTTCCCGTATTCGACTTATTTAATATTGGTTGATACCATACGAGATCGGATTATAATTCGTACCAACATGTCCCCTTGGAGGTTTCCTTGGAGGATGAATGCTTAATTAAAGTATTTTTCATCGATTAGTGCATCTTCAGAATTTTTGATTTAGAAAATGAATTTGCTCGACAATATGTCAGTTTATACATGCATTATAGTTTTCGTTGCATTGCAAATTTTGACTATCCATGCATATGTTTATTAGATAATATTTTTAATCTTGTCACTTTTTTTAACCATTCATAGCATGTTTTTCTCTAATAAATCATTGATAACAACAATCACTTGTATCAACTTAAGATTAACCTCGATGAAGTTTGATTGGTCAATCTTATGTACCAAGTTTTGACTAACATTATTAGTGAGAACTCTCTACTAGTCATACCGCCTTATGGCTAAGTTCAAACCTGTGCTTCCTACCCACTAATCGCTCAATATTAATTTTGTTCGTGGACGGATGAACGATCGTCCAAAAGACTCTACTTACCAATTTCTCATCTTCCAATTGCAAGTACTCGGTTTTTTATGTACCATCATTGCACATAGGCTACTTTTTGGTCAATGTATTGGCATTATCTTGGCCCGCAGTGATTTATTCATACAATTTATTGGAGATAACACTGAAAATAACACAATTCATAGGAAGATATCATTGATCTAGGTTAGATTGGTTTTGATCAAATTGGTCCCTCGAATACCTTATCAACTGATCATGAAGTTAAGTTAATCAAGATTACAATTAATCAATTTTTATTTTCATTTTTTGTCCCTAAGTGATCGTCGTTGCTGTTCTATTTTCTCAAACGGTAGCTTCTTGAAAAATTTACTTTAATTACCAATTGAAGAATTTCAATTTTTAGGATGTAAATATTTTTTCAATATGTATCAGCATAATTCTAACGATAAATATTAGAAATTTTTTATGCATGACATGACATGTAAAGTGTGAAAAATAACACTTATCTTGAATTTTTGTGACGATCTTGACTGCATTGAATTGCACATTCGGGGCAATTTGTGTTTCCTGAATTATTCTTTTTTTTTTTTACTGTTTCTTTCTCATAGTTTGTTTTTCTGCTGTATTCTTTATTGTTGTGACGAGCCTGACTGCATTGAATTGCACATTCTGTTTTATGTATTCCGCTTGGCTTTCTAATACTCTGTCAACCTCTGTGCTGCTTTTGGTTTAAGCACGCATGAAATATCGTTGACCAAAGCTACTGGTACATGACATCACAGTTGTTTTTTTTCTTAATCGTCCACTCTCTCATCATCTCACAGCTATTTAACTGCAGTGCCATATGAATTTCTTCATTCCCATATCTCCTCTACGAGCTTCTATTTGAATTCTTTGCTGTTGCAAATCGTAAACTGCTACTTTGACTGTGCTGTAACTTTTCCTGGCATAAACAATCGACTTGATGAAAGAGGTGAAATGTGTTGTATTACTGAATATGCCTCTCCATTAAATAGAGAGTTCATTAACAAATTTACGCGGCTGGTTACTAATTCGACCCAGTGAACTCAATTTAATTTATGATGATATTTTGTTGAATTACACCAAGCTGTCATGGATCCGGTGCCAGCGTTTCTGGTTTATATTCAGCTCGTCGCTTTTATCCTCTCTGCTCTAGAAGCTCCAAGTTTTCGCTTCTGAAAAGTTCCTCATTGCAGATCCTTGTCTTCTTTTGTTTTTTTTTTTGGGAAACCTTCACACAAAATTTCAGCAGTTGAGTTTCTCCATACAACCAGTAACACCGCTTTGTATGAATCAAGCTGTGTTTTCAATGTTGACAGAGTTGAGTCTCTGATTTGACTGGCATGAGTCGGATAACACTGAAAGTGCCATGCTTTATGTCGTATTTGAATTCTGTCAAGTTGTTACCGATTGGAAGTTGGTTGTGAAGTTTACGGGCTACATTCATTTTTTCACTGGCTCGTGTGCACTGCAATTTGTAAAACACTCAAGTTTCCAGCTTGGTACCTTCATTTTATCGCAGGTTGTTGTCACGATTTTCGCTGATTGCTTAACTTCCGTTCTTCTTTCTGTCCTCGATTTTTTCCTATTAATATTCATTTTGTTGCTTTCCAGCGGAACCACTCAGCGGTTCTGCATGCTGCTGTTTTGATCTCCAATTTTTTTTAAAATAAACTCAACAAGGCTTCTTCCTTTATAAACTGCATCGGACATAGAGGGCGTTTGGGATTGCTTAAAATAAGTTACTTTTGACTTAAAGTACTTTATTTTAACTTAAAGGAGAAAGTAAATTTTTTTACTTAAAGTTGAATGAATGTGTTTGGGTAATTTTAATTAAAGTTAAATGGGGGTTTAATAATTTTGACTTAAAAGTGAAATCTGGCTTAAAAAAATTTTAAATTCATATTATTTAAACTTTACAAGAGTCTTGGAAGGAAAAAAAAAAACTCGATAAGTCAAAAGTACCTAAGAAAAGCTCCGTTAAGAAGCTCAAAAAGCCACTTTGTCAAACACCCCAAAAATACTTAAAACCAAATGGATGAGCTATAAGCCCATCCCAAACAGGCTCTAAGAAAAAGGGGTCATAATTGACCGTCGTTTGGTTAATTTATTTAGAAGCGTATGCAGAACATTTCATTTTTTCCCAATATTTGATACTTAAGACATTACTAGCCTGTAACCCGTGCGAAGCACGGACCAGACGGACACGTGTAAATTATCGATAATAAATATAATTAATGAATATTATTTTAAAATGTATTTGTAAAAAAATTGAATAATAAAAATATATAATAAATAAATACTATTAAATTATGTAATTATAGGGAATTGAATACGGGTGAAATTAAAAAAAAATAGATAAATAAAAAAATATAATTAATAAGTTTTATTTAAATATAAACTTCTAAAGAATTGAATGATAAAAGTATATAACAAATAAACGTTATTTAATAATGTGGTGATAGGGAATCTCCAACTACCACAATATACTCCAACTTAATAAGGTAAATTTATTTAAAGGCCCAAAGTTTTATTATAGAACTTCCATTTTTGCAATAAGGTAAATCTATTTGGAGGCCCAAACTTTTTTTTTTGGTCAAAATATATTTGATCAGGCATTAAAAACCGAACTGAATGATCCTTGCTCAAATGTTTCGTAGCAAACATAAGAATATTGAGTTCATGAACTGGCAGGATGTAGTTCTGTCTTGTGTGGTTGGATATCTTGGTAAATAATCCAAGTGAGCATCTCCAATGGTGTTAGCTAAAAATATTTGGCTAAATTAGATAAAATATTGATTATGTAAAATTTGTCGAACCTGTAAGACATTGTGTTCCGAGGGTATTAGCTATAATGATTGACTAGATTTTAAAAATGGTATGTTATTAATATTTCAAGTTGTTATTAATGGAATATATAATTTTAATATAGAAATAAGTGATGTGGCAATTCACTACAGGTCTCTAGAGGTTCGACAAATATAGCCAACATCAAGAGATTATCTATAATTATAGATAACAGTTTTGTCCCATTGGAGTGTAATTTTTTTTACACATTCTTTATAATTTTTATTTATGGTAATTAAATTTAAAATTTACGTAATGGGTCTCTCCCATTAAATTTAAAATTTACCTAAGAGCATCTCCAATGGTATTAGCTAAAAATAGTTGGCTAAATCAGATAAAATATTGATTATGTAAAATTTGTTGAACCTGTAAGAAGTTGTGCTCCAATGGTATATTGGCTATAATGTTATACATATTGTAAATATAGTATGTTATTTTTATTTCAGGTTGTTATTAATTGAATCTATTTTTTTAAGGTAATAGATCATGTAAAATCTTCCTTACAGGTCTCTAGAGGTTGGCCAAATATAGCCAACGAAAAGAGATTATCTAAATTTTTTGCTAACAGTTATGTTCCATTGGAGTGATGTTTTTTTTTACATAATTTCTATAAATTTTATTTATATAGTAATATATTTGTGATTTTAGCTAAGGGATGTTTTCCATTGGAGATGCTCTAAGGGTATATCCTTTATCCATTGGGTTCGATCATCGCTCGAACAGATATTAATTTGTAAGCTTATAAGCATTTTATTATTAAAAAAAAAAATTGTGTCGATAACCTTCTGGGGGTTTTAAGATAGCCCACCCTGCCATATTAGTACTCACTTGATTTGTAGTATTTAAAAAAAATTACATAAATTATGTTTTTTATAAAAATTTACGATTCATATAAAATTAAAGAATAATTTGTCGGATTGTCATTTTTTTCAATTTAAAATATGTGTAAAAATTGAAATAATTAGTATTTCGGGATAGAGGAGAGAATAACATATAAGTACTTGGATGGAGAAAATAAAAACAATTAAAAATAAATGAACAATTATCTGAAATTTGTGTAAAATATTAAAAACAAATCTACTTAAATCAATTCAATATAAAGCAAATAATATCACTACTATATAATTGATGGGTGTTGCACTTGCACAACCCAAGAATAAAGAAATTAAATTTAAATAAATAAATCTTGTATAATTATGTAGTTGGAAGGAATCGAACCCCGAGTTAAGTGATAACCAAATTTGGTACTTTGGTATTTTGATATTTTGGTACTATTATGTACCATGTACCATTAAAACATGGTTTTGCACATAAATATAGAGTATAGATATATTCAACCAGCAGTTAACTTTGAAAGGAGCATTAAAACTTTATCTACTTGCAAGGAGAGGTGTGCGCATTACGGCATTAGAGTGATGTGTCCATTTTGTGGTAACGATATTGAACATGTTCTCCATGTATTTTTTGACTGAAATTTTGCAGCTCAATTCTGGAGCTATGAAAATTTCCATTTTGACATGGCTAGTACTTACTCAGCTCCTGAGTGGTTACTTGACAAGCTGAATGCACAATCTCTCTCTGTCTTGGCTTCTATTGCTTCTGTACTTTATGGGATTTGGTTTTTCCGCAATAAGAAAGTGTGGGTGGATAAAATTGTTAACCCGGAATGGCAATGGATTGGAGTGCTAACATGATTTTAGAGTGGCAGAAAGCAATTAAATAAGCTCCGAACACAGCTCGTCCTGGCGAATGTACGGGGTTGAAAGTAGACATGGCAAAATGGATCTAGATCCGAAAAACCGAACCAAAATTTATGGAACCGAATCCGTTTTTGTATATGAATTGGAAAATCCGATAATTATCCGAAAACAAATTCGATCCGATCAAAAAAAAATCCGAACTCAAAATTTAACTGAAAATTATCCAAAATACTAGACCCGATTATGACCTGAAACCGATCAAAACTAAATAACAAATTATCTGAACTGAATATGACTCGAAATACTGAATCCGATTTAGATCCGAATTCGAAAAATGATGAATAAAGTAGTTATAATTTTAACGGGTTATAACACATAGGTTGATACATTATCGCACATTTCATTCAATATTTTCCCTTTTATAAGCAAAATGCACATTTAAAATATATCAAATATATCATTATTATTTTTATCATTTTTGAAGAAATATATACTAGAAATGTAATATTCAATAATACTACACAATTTAAAATTTCATAATTTAAAATAACAAATGAGTAATGATCCCAACGAATTTTATTTGCTTTTAATTTGCATTTCATTCGATTTTAATCTAAATTAGACCCGAACCAAATCAGATCCGATCCGAACTCTATTTAAATATTTAATAACCAAAAGTTGATCCGAGATTGATCCGATCCATAACTGATTTGATTATCCGAATTGCCAGGTCGAGTTCAGAGAGAGTGATAAATGGCACGCTCCAGTTGAAGGTTGCTACAAGGTTAATGTGGATGCTGCGGTTCCTCATAATTTATCTTCTTACTCAATTGGTATGGTTCTGAGAGATCATAATGGGGGTGCTTATCCGAGGAAAGGTGATGCGATTTAGTGGATTAAAATCTGTTTTTGAGGCTGAGAGACTATAGGTGTTGAGGAAGCTCTATCATGGATCTATACACTTCAGGTGCGTAATGTGATGCTCATAACTGATTCGCTACACTGTTGCAGCTATTAAAATCTACTGTCAATCTTTTAGAGGTCGGACATTTTATTGATAGTTGTAAAGAAATGCTTCAGGAAAGAGCTGATATGCATATTTCTCATATCGAAAGGCAGGCAAACATGGTAGCCCATATGTTGGCTAGAGTGCCTTGTCTGCTTAATAACCACAATGTATCTCCATTTCCTTCATCAGAGGTGTCAGAGTCTTTGATGTTGGATTCTTCTGCTATTGAATAAAGTTGTTTTGAGTTTCAAAATAAATAAATTTATCTACCCGTTTCAAATTATTTAAAACAATCTGATATATGTTGCTTGAGTTACCTTCCATGTCCTCTCCTTTATACGAAATTTTGTGAAAAGAATTACATCGTGCCTATATTAATTAGTCCTAGAAGGTCGGATATCAATTCTGAAATTCGAAAATTCTAACCATTTAATCTGCAACACTTTATATTGACGAATCCTAAAATATGTTACACTTTTCATGCATGCACTGAAAGATAAACCAAAAGGAAACTGGTAAAACTTGTTATAAACCTTTTTTTTTTTTTGATAATGATAACTTGTTATAAACTTATTCTTCTTTCATGACACAGTGACAGGGACAAGGTGCAGACGTTTGCTAGCAGTATGCTGTATAACACGTACCGCAACAACTTTCTGCGGTACGTGTACAGTACTGTTTTTGGTGTGAAAACAGGGGGGCATTTTATGCGGTACGTGCCCCGTACTGCAGAAACTTTCCGCGGTACGTGCCCCGTACCGCAGAAACTTTCCGCGGTACGGTACAAATTTTTTTTTAAACCCCAGCCGTTGGAACCGTATGCTACGGTGCAAATTTTTTTTTAAATCCCAGCCGTTGGATCCAACGGCTGAGAAACCGTATGCTCCGTAACAGTAGTTTGCATACGTATGTACTGGACCATTTGCCAAAAAAAAATACACAAGGATTGTTCTACAGGTCATTCTTTAAAGACAAGAGTCACAAGACTAAAGTGAAAAAATGACTCAAAGCTTTCTGCTTACACTTAAGTTTGTAGGCTGGTAAAAGAAAAGCAAATTAATCAAAGATTTTGAATACACTTTAACTCATAATAATTAGGAGCAATGAGGGGTTATCACTAAAAAATACTCCACTATTTGTCTACATAATTTTACTTCTAAATCATGATGTGAAGTACAAGCTTATTTGTGTAATTGAAAGTTTGGTCCCTTCTTTAGCAGACCTATCCAATTTAAAAGAGAGAAAAGATATTCTTTGGTGACCTAACACTATTTGAAATGTGTGACAAGCTGCACTATAGGACACGCTAACTATAGAACAGGCCGACCTTCTAAATTTTTTTTATGTATACCTATTTTTTTATTTGATATGCACAATAAATATATAAATGGGATCAGTTTCATAACAAACGTATATATTTTACCGCGGGTTCATAATAATGTGCGTTCTAACGTATCATACCGTGCTTATTGAACGCAGATATTATGGTAATAAGTGAACCCCATTATTTACATAAAACAATGTTATAAACTTTTTAATATATATAATATAAACTTTAAATAAATATTTCACAAATATTAATAAATACTTATAAATATTTCATTAAAGTAAAATTTTAATATATTTTTTTAAAATCTTGACCAAACTTGATCGTTTTGGAACGAATTTACCGCTTTTTAATTGAATTATCCGTTTATTGACGATTTTTTATGGAAAACGATATTTGTCCTGATTTTGTTAAAATCCGTTCGGATAGGCACAGAACACTGACATAAATAACTGTTATATCATGAAGTACTTGTTAAGCGCAGTAGGGGTTTACTACAACATGCGTTAGTTGGGGACTTGGATCCCATACATATTATAAACAGTAAACTTGAACTGCCAGATTCCTTCACTAAACTAACCTTATATTCCTGGGAGATAACAGTTAGATAAAAGGGTCCCGGTCTGGTGCAAACGTTTGCCGAGTGTATGCTAAACTCATCGTACCGCGGAAACTTTCCGCGCAGTACTGTTTTTGATGTGAAAACATGGGAGCATTTTCTGCGGTACGTGTCCCGTACCGCGGAAAATTTCTGCGGTACGGTGGGATTTTTTTTTAAAACCCTAGCCGTTGGATCAACGATCCAACAGCTGGGAAACCGTATGTTCCGTAACACTATTCAGCATACGTATGCTATTGACCGTTTGCATAGATAAAATACCCACCTACGCAGAGAATTCTTGTACTACTACTCCTAGTCTTGGTTACAAGTAAACTAACTGCAATTGAATAATCTTAGATAAGGACCTGACTTCTTCAACAATCAGTCCCTGTTCGAATGAAAAGTTAATTCAACTTTATTGGATTTCATGATTAATGGAAATACTTAGTTTTGAATTATCACTTCAGTGTTTAAAATATAGACTAGATTACCTGTATTTTTTGAACTGAAAATACTTAGTTTTGAATTATCACTTCAGTGTTTAAAATATAGACTAGATTCCCTGTATTTTTTGAACTGAAAATTTTAGATGTCCATCCTCTTCAAATCTCTAAACTTCAAAATGTTATATTGATCTTATTCAATACATTAAGAAAATGCAACTAGAGTTTTAGATTATTTAGGGACTAAAGTTGAAGTACTTCTGTAATAAAAACCCAAATTATTTGCAGACAAACATAGACAAGAAAAGATGTGGTGTCTTAACACTTTTTTCCATGAGATACAAATCTGTGCCCACCACTATTTTTCTTTTGTGTAGTTGCCTCTTTTGGGCTTGTTATACAAGTCACTCATTCTACAACAAAAGAAAAAGAAAGATCTATACTAATTCCAAACACACCCCATCAAGTTGCAAACTTGGTGTGAGTTGTGACACTTGCTTTAATATGTGGCAAAGCAATATATGTTTTGAGCATATGTTGGTTTAGACTTTAGAGATAAATGTGATGCACTCAAATACATCCATATTCACCAACTTGGATTAATCCATTTCAACAAAACCCCACCAACATCTTCTCCCCCTTTTGTTCAACAAACTACCCTCTTCTCATTTCATCCAATCAAATCTAAAAATAAAATAATTAAATCAAAACAAACCCAAATAAATAAGCTAAAGCTAAAGACTAAAGATTAAAGTAAAAGCAAATAGCATTAGAAAGAATATATATCAAGAATCAAACAACCTCCTCATCTCCTTTGCTTCCATTTCTTCAATTATCCTTTCTCTTTACCTAGAGAGAGTTGATAATGATTTTATGGTGCTAATATAGAAAACATTTACATGGCTTCAAATCCAGCTACTAATTGGCCACCTTATGACAGTTACAGGGACTGTTCACAAGGTATTTGTAGCATATATTGTCCACAATGGTGCTACATAATCTTCCCTCCACCACCTCCTTTTTACAGTGGGGACGACAGCGATTCAACAACACCGAATTTCTCCCCTCTCATCATAGCAGTGATCGGAATTCTTGGAAGCGCATTTCTACTAGTAAGTTACTACACCATCATCTCTAAATATTGTAAGAAAGCGAGTAATACTGATCAAGATCAAAACTCAAGCAATGCACTCGAAATTCAGCCTACCCAGATAAACGACGGTCAAATGCAACCGAACCAACAAGTTGGATTGAATGAGTCTCTTATCAAGTCTATAGCAGTATGCAAGTATAAAAAAAGTGATGGACTAATTGATGGGGTTGATTGTGCAGTTTGTTTAAGCGAATTTCAGGAAAATGAGAGTCTGAGATTGTTGCCAAAATGTAGCCATGCTTTTCACCTTCCTTGTATTGATACTTGGCTAAGGTCTCACCCAAATTGTCCGCTGTGTCGTGCCAATGTTATATCTTTGACTCCATTGCCATTACAAAGCAATTCCTCTACTCACTACAATGTATCTTCACTTCAAGTGACAATGCAGAATGATCTTGTTTTGGTTGTAGATAACCCAGACATAATTCATCGGAACGAGGTTTTCGATGCTGGGGGAAATTCGAGCAATCAAGAAAATGAGCTACAAGAAAATCTTCAAGAAATTACAAGATCATATTCGAGGGAATCACAACGGTGTCAGAACCATCCTATGATTTCTGATATTCTTGATATCAGGGAATATGAAGAGGATTTGTCACGGGAAATTATTGAATCCCATGTGGGCAATTACCCTGTTTCAAAACAGGAATGTTGTTGATTTTAAGCATGCAAACACAAAGTATCTTGTTCTCAGGTGAAAAATGATCAACCTATTGTGCATAAAGTAGAAGTTTACTTTTATATTTTGTATCACATGATATTTATTAAACGAAGAACGTGAATGTGAATCGATGCTCTTTAATATAATAAATCTGTTGCATTTATAAAAATTGAAAGCTCTTTACATTTTTTTTTAATAATAGTTTAGTTAAAGTACTTTTTTGAAGAATATGATCAATAAACTAAAATAGAAAATAATGCACCAATTTTTTTATATTTAATCTCTTTATATTATGAGTTACAATTATACTAATTCTTTGACCTGACTAGCAAATGGTCCAAGATAGTGGTGTAGTAATTCCTTTTAAATATTTTACAAGGGTAATTTGAGTTTTTTTCGATAGCTCATCTAAATAATTAGAAGCTTGATTATAATCTACTCTATCTAGTGTTTATGTACTTTGTTAGCTAAGTTAAGCTTAGCTTGATTTTATCGACTGGTCTTTAATTTGGCACGGTACATGGTAACAATGCATTATAGGTTAATATCATTAGATTTATGTGTCCATCAAAATTAAATGAATTCCTCCCATACACAGAAGATTTACCGTTCATCAGAAAATAATGCAATAAAAACTTATAAGCTCAGAAAGCTTAAGTATCGGAATTACTATGTGCGTTGTTGGCCCGGACATATCATATATAGTGTAGCACTCCAAATAGAATCATTTAATATAAAGAATCGTTATGCTGATGTGACAGTGCTACATCATCACTGATAACGTTATCGATGACGTGGCACTACCATGTCAGTAGTGATGACATGGTAGGTGATGTGACATTGTAGCGTCAGCAAGGCTGTCACGTCAGCATTTGGTGCAAAATTATATATATATTTTTTTTTGAAGTAAATTATATATTTTTTTTAGAACCAAAAAAATCTGGTTTTTTTCTTATAGGATCAAAGAAATAGAACTTTGGTTCTGTCTACACGTAAGATGGTTCTCTATAGAACAATGATCATCATATATATTCATGTATCACCGTGGACGGTGAGTGAAAAGTGGAATAATCTGTTATGCAGTTTGAGTTTAAATATTTGAGTACTTTACTGGGTTACAGGGCCTGTTTGTTTTCTCATATCAGTGTGACCTTATGGCTTATAAGCCCATAAATACTTACATGGGGTGTTTGCCAAAATAAGTTTTAACTCAATTTATAACTTATAAATCCATAAGTTGAATGTTAAGAATCCTTAACTTTCAACTTATAACTTATTCTCGATATACGCAATATATAATATCATTCAAATCTTCAAAACCATATATCTCTCGATCCATTCATTAGAAAATTGATAGGTATATATCAAATTTTCCTATTCATCGAGATCTATCCATTGACATCCATTGTTATATGAGTTAAATGCATTTCGTGTACCTCATGTATGCACATTATGCAATTTGTGTATCTGAACTATCAATTGTGCACTTTGTGTACCTGAACTTTATAAAACCAATCAATTTGTGTACCTAACCTTTGAGTGTGCACTTTGTGTACTTGAATTTTATAAGAATATTTAATTTTTTTACCCGAACTTTATATGCATGTGCAAAATTTTATATTTAAATGAAAATTTTAAAATTATTATTTCAAAAAATAGATTATATATATATATATATATATATATATAAAGTAATAATTTTTGTTTGATTTGAAACTCTTTATTGCATGAAATTTAAACTTTATAAAATTGGCGTAAATATAAAATAAAATTTACTATTATTCTCCAAAAATCTACAATAATGAATGTTACAAATTTATTATAAAAAATTAAAATAAATATAAAACAAAATTATTCGCCGTTTAAAAAAAAACAAATATATTATTCGTCTCTTATTTTTTTCCCTTACTTTATATATAATATATTAATATTTTACTTTTAATTTTTAATTAATTTTTTCTAAATTTTAATATAAAATATAAAATTTTGCACATGTATATACAGTTCGGGCACACAAATTGAATGTTCTTATAAAATTCAGGTACACAAAGTGCACATTTAAAGGTTAGGTACACAAATTGATTGGTTTTATAAAATTCAAGTACACAAAATGCACAATTGATAGTTCAAGTACACAAATTGCATAATGTGCATACTTGAGGTACACGAAATACATTTAACTCTTGTTATATATAAAAAAACAAATGTTTTGAAAATTTTTTTTTTAAAAAATTAATTCTAATTTACCCAAACAGTCTACTAATTATAAATTCTGATTTATCAAACACTCTACTGACTGCTCTACTTATCACTTATCACACATAAGTGCTTATAAGCCATAAACTACTTATTTTAAGATATACCAAACAAACACATAATTCTATCTGAGTACCACTGGGTTATAGTTCAACAATTTTCGATACTGCAATGGATAAAATGAAAATTTTGAGTACTCATCGTGATTCGAACACAGTTATCTTTAACATGTAAATTTACGACTACGTGTTGCTGGCTTCCCAGCTCTAACTTTTGTTGATTATAGCCATGGTTGTAAAAATCGGTAATCGGTATAAATCGGTTGAGGTACCGATTTAAGATTAATCGGGTAATCGGAGATTAATCGGAATGATTAATCGGAGCATAAATCGGATATTATAATAATATTTAATATATTAGTCTAATTTACAATTAAAATATCATTTTAAATAAATTCATAGGATTAATCGGATTTCAAAAATCGAATCGGTGGGTTACCTTACAGAGGATTAATCGGGGATTAATCGACTAAATCAGGGATTTTTAGAACCATGATTATAGCACATGTATCGTATCGACCAAGCGCACCATGAAACCCATTGAACCTTTGATTATGTCGTGTTTCTTTATCATTTTGATTCAATATAGTGTTATCTCTACTTGTGTTTCACACAATTCAAACAGTGATCGGATTCTTTTTTATTGTACATAACTTATTGACAGAAACTACTTTTGAAATGATTTTTATATCTTTACAATTTTATAGTTGGTGGCCAGCAAAGTGCCTACATAAAATTTTATGAAAATTATGTTAGATGATACCGTACTGTATATAATTCGTGGTTTCTATATGGTGTGAGATATTTCTTTTTGAATAATTTACTTTATTTTACATTTTATTATATTAAAGGGAAATTCTATATGGTAGCACTGTAGTTTTGGCTTTTCTACATGGTACCATCACTTTATTTGCTTCTCTACATGGTACCCCTAAACTAATGTTTTTGTTGCAATTGTAACCCTCCGTTAGCTTAAACGTCGTGGAACCGTTTAAAAACCAAATCTTATAATTTAAAATGATTTAAACATTAATTAAAAACAACCAAAAATAGTTTAACATAATAAAACATTAATTAATTAAACCGTGAAAACAAAACGAGTGCAGAGAGGATCGAAACGACAATTCTGAAATCGAGGGTTCAAGAGAAAGCGAAAAGGGATAGGGTTTAATCCTCAGCTGTACTTGACGATCGAGGGCTCAGGCGAAGGTAGGACAGTACTGTTCTTAAAAGCTTCAAACAGGTATCTATTCTCAAGCCCTATATTACTTTCGTTCTATGTATACATGCATATATGTATTACTTTCGTCGTATGTATACATGTGTTTTGGGGGTTTCTTGTTGGGTCTTTGTATAAGTGTTTGTTGTTAAGATATTTGTCCTATTATTGTGATATTGTGATGCTTTTGTATGATTGTCAATTTTTTGTATTAAAATGTAGAAAATGGATGACAAAATCTTGAGAATGAATTGGAGGGGTAATAAGGTTGATCTTAAGGTTGAAATAGACAAGTGTACTCTGTTGGATATAGTTGTGACGTACGAAGATGAAGCAAAGAAGAAGGGTTTTCCACGTGATTATGCTTACCCCACCTTTGGCTATTCGTATGAGATGAAACATTTTGTAGTTAATCTTTTTACGAGAAATGATCAATATTTTTGAAAGCACATTTCTCCTAATAATAAGCAAACATCGATATAATAAACCAGCATGCGCATAAATATGCCATAAACAAATATTAATACCCTATGCCTCTTCCAAATTGTCTGTTGATTAATTCGTGCCAATTTCATCCCTTTCATTCCATTGCCATTACACGGCAATTCTTCTAATAATTACAATGTGTCATCACTTCAAGTGAAAATACAGAATGATTTTGTTTAGTTAGTTATAGATAACCCCTATACAATCAACGGAAAGTGTCCATGGGAAATTCGAGCAATCAAGAAAATGTGCTATGAGACAATCTTCAAGAAATTACGAGATCATATTCGAGAGAAGTACAATTGTGTCAAATTAAACCATCCATTGTTTGCAGATTTTCTTAATATATATAATGGAATGTCAAGAAGCTATGTCAATGAAAATTAGTAAATCTCAAGTAGTGAGCAATTATCTTGTTTCAAAACAGGGATGTTGATTTTAATTAAGTATACAAATACAAAAATCTGGTTATTCTCATGTGGCAAATGATCATACTAATGCACATAAAATAGAGGTTTATTTTTGTATTTGGTATCACAATACCAAACTAATGAAGTGAACGGGGATCGATGCTATTCACTATAATCATCTTTTGCATTCTGTTACTAATCGTTTGGCAACACAAGTATAATGTAGAATATGATCCCCTTTCTAAGCCAACCGTGCCGACGTCTAGCCCTTGTTGCCCACTATGCGTCCTATTGGACTAGCCTCAACCCCAAGTGTCACCTACACTTGTGCAGTGGATGTAAGAGAAATATCAGAGTAGAAGACAACCACACTTACTAACAAAGACCCTTTCTTTATTAGTAATCCCAATATTACAAGAGTGGGATCCCCTTGATCCACACTAGCCCCTTGCTAGTTACAAGACAACCTCTATATTCCTCTCTCACTTTCTATATCACCTTCTGTGTCTCTCCAAATGAGGGGTCTCACCCTTTTATAGGCTCCTCCACCACTTGGAGAGAATTCTAGAACATGTACATCCCACATGTTTCTAGATTATTCCCCTAACAATCTATACAAGATAATTCTAGATCCTACCATATCTAGAATATACAAACATACATAGGAAGTCTCTAGAAAGCTCCCAACTCTTGAAGGTTCCGGAAGATTCCATGAAGCTCCACCACGTTCCGCCACCTTCTGGACTCTTCTTGAATTCTCAAGCTCCTTCTAGAGAACTCCGCAATGTTCCACTATATTCTAGAGTCATCCGGACCCTTCCGGCCTTCTCTAGAATATTCCGCACTTAGAGAGGTTGAATTTTGGCGGGGCGTGACACTCTCCCCCACCGAATCTATCGATGCCCTCGTCGACGTCGTTGCCTCCCAGTAGCGCTTCAACGCCTCTTGGTGTTGCTCCAAGTTCAGCTCCAACTCCCACGTTGCCTTACTCGGTGCCACACCCTTCCATCTCACCAAGTATTGCCTACTCAGTGCCAAACCCTTCAATTTCACGAGCCGCTCCCCGAGTATTTTCTTGACCTCCTTGTGCCGCCTCTCGGCCATTGTCGGAGATACCCGTTGCGACTCCTTCCTTGCAACGCCCCCACATTGCCCTTTTTTGCTTGGCGACACACGCCCCTCGTCCTTGGCTCTGTTTCCCTTAGGAGACTTTGGACTTCCCTTAGTTGCGCCACCCTTAGCACCATCGTTAGTTGCCTTGCCCTTACTCTTGGCTGCGTGCCCTTGCTTCCTCTTCATTGAGGGTTGTTCCACCTCAACCATCCTCATACTCCCAAGGTAGGTCACCTTGGGTTCTAATGGAGGTGACTCCACCCTCTCCATGGTAGATAGCCTCCTCGGCTCCTCTTCCTCCCTTTGGATCATCGCACTCAATGACTCCCCATTTAGGGCACTTAGCCATCACGTGTGGCCCCTTGCACACATAGCACCCCTTCGGCACATAGCCCTTTGATTTTCCCTCACTCGGGCCATGGCTCGACGATGTTTCCACATCTCGCCTCCTTTGTGGACTTCTACTCCTCGAGCCAACACTGCCCTCGTCACCCTCGCTATTGTCACCATCACTCTCCTCGTGATGCTCCCTTACCTTGGGCGACTCCCTTTAGAACTCCGTCAAGGATTCTGCCACGGTTAGCTTCGTTCACATCCTTAACGTTCCTTCGTTGTAGCTCTTGCTTGGCCCAATTTTGAAATCCATCCACAAAGTAAAACAAGAAATCCTCCTCTGTCATGCTAGGAATCTGCAACATTAAGGTAGTGAACTCGCTCACGTAGTCCCCTATGTTGCCCCGTTGCTTGAGCTCCCTCATTTCCTTCCTAGCCATGTACACCACATTCTCGAGGTAGAACTGCTTCTTTAGCTCCCGTTTGAAGTCTCCCCAAGATTCGATCCGGTAAAGGCCCTTCTCCATGTCGGCATGCTTCCTACGCCACCATAAAGTCGCATTATCACTAAGATATCGGGTAGCCGTACGTACCTTTTTCGCCTCATCAACAATGCCGACTGCCTCAAAGTAATTTTCCACGTCCCAAAGGAAGTTCTCCACAATCTTGGCGTCCCTTACGCCATTGAACTCCTTGGGTTTAGGTGTCTCAATTCTTTGCGCCTCGAGCGCCCCAAAACCTCCACCAAGCATACCAACCTCGATCCTAGCCAACTGTGCCTTGACGGCGGTGCATGCTTCGGTGACCATCTTCTCCAAGTTGGTGACCCGCTCTTCTCATGACACCTCCTTCATTTGGAAGTCTTGGACCTCCTCTTTTACACGTCCAAGATCCTCAAATACATGGTCTTCTAAGGTCTTGAAATTGCTCTCGATTTGCCCCATGCGTGCCTCCAATTTTTGCAAGCCCACGCCGAGTGCCACGAGAACTTCGTCAACCTTCTTCGCCATGATTCGTGTCAAGATTACGCCCTTCGTAACCTTTAGCTCTGATACCAAGTTGTCACGGCCTTAGAATATGATCCCCTTTCTAAGCCAACCGTGCCGACGTCTAGCCCTTGTCGCCCACTATGCGCCATACTAGACCAGCCTCAACCCCAAGTGTCACCTATACTTGTGCAGCAGATGTAAGAGAAAATAAGAGTAGAAGACAACCACACTTACTAACAAAAACCCTTTCTTTATTAGTAATCCCAACATTACAAGAGTTGGATCCCCTTGATCCACACTAGCCCCTTGTTAGTTACAAGACAACCTCTATATTCCTCTCTCACTTTCCATATCACCTTCTATGTCTCTCCAAATGAGGGGTCTCACCCTTTTATAGGCTCCTCCACCACTTGGAGAGAATTCTAGAACATGTACATCCCACATGTTTCTAGATTATTCCCCTTAATAATCTATACAAGATAATTCTAGATCCTTCTGGACTCTTCTTGAATTCCTAAGCTCCTTCTAGAGAACTGTTAGTCATAGAGGCATGCCTGTGTACATCTAATAACAACCCTAATTGTTTGTAATGCTTTGCATTACTTACATGACCTCTTAACTGAGGGAACCTCTAGTTGTAGAGTTTCTGGTTGTTTTTGTACTTAAAATAGGCATCAAATCCTAGTTGTGTAACTGTACTCATAAAGTCAAGAATAATGCTTGAAAGAAGTTCCAAGTTTCATGTCTCAAGCAAGAAGATAAAGACTATCAAATAATCACAGTTGGGATTTGAAGAAATGAAGAATTTTCCTAAGTACCAATTCGAGAAGTATGTTTGTTATATTCGAGAAGTCTAGCATTCGACAAGTCAAGGATTCGATATTTGTAAAGACACTATTCGATATCTCTGAATACACTGTTCGATATCTCAGAGATTCGATATGTCTAATACTCTATTCAAGAACTCAAGAAGTCAACAAGTCAAAGTGGTATACGAGTTCTCATAGAGTCAACAAGTCAAAGTTCCATTCGATATCTCAAGGACTTAGAAAGCTATTCGACATCTTAGGGATTCGACAACTCAAGTGTTCCATTCGACAACTCAAGGATTCCTGGAGAAAAGAGTTATTCGAGAAGTGATTCGATATGTCAAATATACAATATTCGAGAACTCAGAGTTATCTAATACTAGTTCTCGAATCAATCACTTAGCCACTTCTCGAATACATTCTTGGAGACAAACTACTGGAGAAATTGTACAAGTCAGAAACCTGCAACAAGCCAAAGCATTTTATGGACCACAATCTAAAGAGCTAAAGAAGTGGATCTGAACAGGCTTTGCAAAGTCAAATCTGTGGCCGTTTGGATGCTTAATTACTCAAAAAGGATAGACACACTGGAAAGTAAACTTGTTTAGCTACCTTATTTGTAGTAAGTAGGTTGTATTCATGTTCCATAAGAATACAACCTCACTTCTTTAGAGATTAAGTTTTTCACATACATTGTAAGAGCACATCTCTCTGAGAAAAATGAAGCTGAAAATACTATCAGTTATATTCACAGATTGTAGCAAATCTTTATCTAATAAAATATTAGATTAAAGTGATATTGTGTCTTGCGTTGTTCTTTATCCGCACCTACACATTTGCACACACAAACACTTATCTTGCTACACATATTCAAGAACGAGAAAAAGTTCAAGAATCCATTCACCCCCCCTCTGTATTCTTTAGTCGTATTTAATACTCAATAAGTGGTATCAGAGCGGGGTATTGATCAAATTAGAAAACGATCATGAGTTCGAATCCACCAAAGACAATAGGAACGGTGAAGGTCCCTAAGTTTGACAAAGAGAATTTCAATCTCTGGAAGATAAAAATGATGTTGTTCATCAAAGCTTCTCATCCTCTGTATCCTGAGATTCTCAAGAATGGTCCCTTTGTTCTACAACAAGAGATTCAAGAGAAGACTGTTGGAACTACAACTACTCTAAGATCTTATGTGGCCAAGGAACCATACAAATGGACAGAATCAGAAAAGGAGATGGTTGCTCTTGATAGTCACCTCATGCTGTTAATCATAGACTCAATGGATATGTCAATGTTCGCAAATATAGCATCTTGCACTTTTACTAAAGAAATGTGGGATCATATTGAGGTTCTATGTAAAGGAATAGAGGAGGTCAAGGAAAACAAGAAACAGATACTGGTCACACAATATGAATCTTTTATGGCACAGCCCAAGGAAAGCATTACTGATATGTTTGAGAGATTTCACAAGCTGGTTACTGAGTTGCAGATGAATGGAAAGGTTTACAGCACTAAAGAACTGAATATGAAGTTTCTATTGTCTTCTCCAAACCACCTAGAGCAGAGGGTCAGTTCTCTAAGGGAAAGAGATTTGAACAAAATCACATATGATGTGTGTTTGCACAAAATCACGCAAGCACACGTGGTCACAAGTAATATATGAATAAGTCGAGTTCGTTCCCACAGAGATCTGATTTAGGTTTTAATTCAGCTAACGCACCTACGCAACAATGTATGATTATTATTCATTGCTAAGACAATTAACAAGATTGAGTTTTGAGAACTAAAATTAACTAAAAAACAAATTAACAATCTAAGAATTAATTAACTAACGAGAATTAGAATCGAATTACTTCTGCAAGAGAAAACATGGAATCCTAACTTCATTAAATACTTTGCTTAGACCTAACGCCTTTAATCACTATATGCAATGGTTATGATATCTGATCAGACAACACGAAACAAGTAAACGCTACTTCTCAGTATATGAATACCAAACTACCCATACATCCAAAAAAGAGATAGAAGATGAATAGACGTACACCAATTATGCTTAGACCCTATATGTCTATAGAATTTGAAAACATATCGGTTGAATAGCAAGTTATCCATAAAGATCACATAGGGCAATACAAGTATTCTCATCTCATACTACGAATCATGTTGATAAACAATCATGAACCTATGCTAGCATGGCAAGTTCTAAATCTCAAGATCCACTTTCACTTCATAAGAGATTAACAAATTAGATGTTCATGACGCATCTATCAATTAAACATAACCATACGAGGATATCAAATATACATCACACACAGATCTCTAAAGCATCAAGATACTAAAGCACCATAAATAAATCCATTAGAATCCCATGACAACGATTAGTTCATAATTGAACCTCTCGTCATCATGGGATCAAGTGAAACCGTGATAATGAAACAAGATATGAATTCTATGTTATAATATGCTAACTAATGATGTTACAAAATTACAATGGCAGGATGTGTTTATATAGGCTCTAGAAGTCTTGCCCAACAAGAAATTACCCAAAATAGAGTTAAAATAGAATTTCTGCAAAATACGTTTCCTAAACTGATTCTATTTTGAAGGAAAATTCGTAGCTAACTTTTCTTCAGTATTTCTGGGCTGTTCCATTTGTAATTGGACATCTGAACCACTTTAGAATGAAAGAGAATTCCGTTATCTTCGCGTGGACTATAAGATCGTCCAAAACGGACTTGTAGAACTCAAGATATGGCCAAAATAGTAAAAACTGTAATTTTTCAGCACCGCGCGCGTGCAACCTGCGCATGGAAGACCTGTCCAAGGTTGTAGAAAATCTCTCAAGCTTCGCGTGGACAGTAAGATCACTAAAAACAGACTTCTAGAACTCCAGATATGGCCAAAACAGTGAAGACTGCGCAACCTATCCAGAAAATCCGAATTTTACACAAATTTACTCCTTTCTCCTTCGTTTCTTTTGCATTAGCTAACATCTTCAATACCAAGACACATGTAACTCCTTGATAGCACAACACAAGTGTCCAATCTTTATTCCAATGCTTAATTCCACTCTAATATCGATTAGAAACACCAACACTAACCGATAGCTACAACCCTGCACAACTACACAAAACACATAAAAAATACAACAAACTTGAGACCAAGTAAATCAATTTAAGCCGATATGGAACGCTCTAAGTGGATATAAAATCCACTTATCAATGTGCTCCATGGGGTTTTAAAGACTCATGAACTTGAGTTACTTCAGAAGAGGGCTATTCAAGCCAACCAAGGCAGGATGGTAAACATATCATGTGCCTTGATCAAGGGAACAGGCCAGTGACACTCAATTATATCTAAGGAGCCTGAAGGATCAGATTGATTACTTCACTGTGATACCTAGAAGAGTTGATGGCTCATGGCTCAAGGAAGTAATGATGGTGGCAAAATCCAGGATCTAGCATCTAACCTACAAGACTCTACAATCTTTAAAACACTCAGAGATAGATGCACTGATCGAGCTTATAGAGAAAAGGAATGCAAATGAGAACAATAAAAGTCTGTATGATGACTTGAGGAATGTCCAACCTTCAAGGCTGCCAGAAGTGATTAAGAAGCCATGGACAATCATCTATCAGTCTGGCACCAAAGTTGAAGAAATTAAACAATTGTTCATTCCCAATGACCTCACTTTTCGAAATCACAGACTTATTGTAAGATACCAGATTATTTTAGGATTTATTATTATTATTTTATTATTATTTAATTATGGTAATTAGTATTTAAATGATGGAATTGGATTTGAGAATATCGTTGTGGAATTCAACGATATTTAGTATTGAATTTATATGAGTATATATTGAGTTATGTGTGCCAATGTGTGCCCCAGTATTTTATTGGTATTTTTAGTGATTTAAAAATATTTAAATCAAGTATTATTGATCTTCAAAAATCTTTATTTAATTATCGGAGGGCTTAAAAATCATGAAATCTTTTGTAAAATTATCTTTAAATATTTTTTGAGTTTTTAAAATTGTTGGGTGGTTGAGTATTTTAAAATGGTTTTAAGAGTTTTATTGTATTTAAAGGATCAAAATTTTGAAAATTCATATTTAATTCATTTTTGATCCGAAAAATATTTTAAAAATATGTGTGTGCTCGTAATTTAATATTCTTTATTTTAAAAATGAAAAGTTTAATTTTCCCAATTTTCTTTTTAATTTCGATTTGTAAAAGATATGTATTAGTTTTTACAAGAATGAGTAGTATTTTATTTGGGCCCGGAATAGTTGTAGTGAGCATATAAGATTTGGGCTAAGCCCAATATCACCAAACAAACGCAGCCGATAGAGAATAAACGGGGAGAGAGAATTGGGGGAAAAATTAGGGTTATAATCAAAAATTGAATTGGGGATTTCAATTGGGGGAGGAATTGAAGTACTTAGCCAAGATATATACATATATATGTATGTGTAATCGTGTGCAGAGGCTATGTTGTGTGTGTAGCGAGGAGGTGGCGGCTGGAAGACCACCACCGCCGTGGTGGTGGTGGGTGGCAGGTGGAGTTGCGCGGTGGCTGAGGGTGGTGGCGTGAGGTGCAGCAGCCAAGGCGTGTGTAGCAGCTGTGGGAGAGAGCAGTAGAGAGAGAGAGAGAATGAGAGAAGGAGAAAGAGGGTGGAGGTGTTCTATATTCACCGGAAAAAGGTATAATTGCGAAAGCTCGTATTTGCGCATAATTATCGTATTTTAATTATGTAATTGTTGTAAATTAATTAGTTTGAAATTGTGAGTTAAGTGTGTTGATTTTCGTAATTAGATTAAAGTTGTAAATATGGATATTGTTATGTTTTCGTGAATTAGTTCGGAAAATGTAGTTAATTAACATTGTTGGTGGTTAATTATGATTATGGGGATAATTGTGAGTCCGAAAATATGTTCGGATTAGTAAGTAGTAATTGTTTATTATTATTGTTAGTTAGTTATAATTATTGAGATTAATTTTGAATTCGTTAAATATTCGGGTTTAATGATTGTTAGTTGTTAATTGATTGTGAGTTTAATGTGTTAATTTCGTAATTAGATTTATGTGGTGAATTATGAATATTGTTTTATTTCCGGGATTTATTCGGAGAGTATAGTTAATTATAATTGTGGGGTTAAATTACGAGTTGGTAATATGTTGTATGATTGTTAGTTGCTAATTATTATCATTGTGTAATAATTAGAGTTATAATTTCCAAAGTTAAATTTGGGGATTATTTGTTGCTAGTTGTTATTGTCGTATATAGTGTGCTAAGAGTTATTTGAGTTTGCTAAGTATAATTGTTATGTGATAAATGTTATAAGTCGAGTGTAGTATTTATTGAATTTCATACTTGTCAAGCTAGTTGAGGTGAAGTTATATGTGGTTAAATGATTATTAGTACTGATTATTATTTGTCATATAATGTTGGAGTTTATATGACCTTACTAATTGTAAATGGTTTATATGGATTGAATGTTATAGTTGAGTCATAATATCTGTTAAATGCTATACTTGTCAACTATGTGGTGGTGAGTTATATGTATAGTTTGCAAATGTGGTCTATAGCAAGGATAAACCATTAGCTTACTTTATTAATTGTTTACTTTCCTTACGTGTTTATGTGGTTAATGTTATATGTGTTTATCTGCGAGGAGTTGAAATGAGATCTCGAGTCTTAAATGTCAATATTTAAGGACTTGTGTAATTCTCTTCAACTAGTTCCTCGTGCTTACGAATACCAATGATTAACTATCACGAGTATAATTAATATACTTGAGTGAAGTGATCATCGATATAGCGTAAGTAATAGTTAGTGCTAGGGGTTGTTCCCTAGGGCTTACGAACATCAATGATTGGTTGTCACGTGTATCATTAAAATGCGTGAAAAATACGATCATTGGTGTAGCGTAAGTATTAGTGTAATGTAAGTTATTATGTGCTAGGTGCCGCATGTCTGGGCGGGTACTTTTCTTACTTGTTTACTTTTATGTTGCTGCAAGTTGAGCCAGCTTTATTTTTGTAAAAACAGGGTTGAATTGTATTTGAGGGGCTGTGCCCATAGTCCGATAAACGAATACTTCATGCCGAAATTTTCTAAAAATCCCCTGTATTTAAAGTTATTTAAATTATTTGATTTAAAGATTTAAAGGCATGTATATGTATGAGTGTTTAAGTACATATGTGATGATTAATGAGGTGTGGGTAAATATATTTATGTATGTATTGCTTTGCGAGTTATAAGTACTTAGTTATCGATTGGGTTGTTTATGTACTAAATAGTACTTTACTATTATTTCGAGTATAATTAGGGATTCGATATGGACCCAGCGAGCGTGTTGACGAGACGATTGAAGAAAAATGAATGCGTGATCGAGTAAAGACCGAAGTATAGTAAGTAGCGAATCGACGCATTGGAATCGAGGCAAGTGTACTAACCCTCGCTTATCGTTCAAGCGAGATAAATATGTTTCTATTCAGTATATGTATTCCCTTCAAATTCTTATTGCTTTTGTCATTCTCCTTCAGATTATTGTTAATGAAATGTTTTATCCAAGTATTATGTTTATATAGTATCTCAAAGTTTTATTGCCAGTATTATTCTTTCTTAAATGTTGTCAGTAATATTCTGTTAAAGTTTTTGCATGTATTGCATTCTTATTCCTTGTTTTAGTATAATGTTCTTAAAGTATATAGTTTCCCTGAGATTATTTGAAAGTAAAGTAGTTTAATGGAATTGGAAGAATTTTTATAAAATGTGGACCAGCTTCATGGTCAGAGTAGTAAAGGCCAATGTCAATAAGTGCCTAGTGAGGGGATCCCAGAGTATTGTTTTTGGCTGGACTTTACGTGGCTGATCACCCGTAATGTCCAGAGTATGATGAAAAACTCCAATTCTATTGAACATTTTTTTATGCAAGTATATTCTCATGATAGAATGTTTAAGTTAAAGTACATTTTCATTTCAAACTCATGATTATTACGGTCACTGTGGCATGTGTTGCGCAGTGATAGTGAGAACCGAGAATGAATTGAGATCTTCTTATTTATTCAAACTCATGATTGTCAGGCCGGTTAGGCAACTAGGTATGCAAACGCTTAGCGACATGAATGAAATTTGATTAACTGAGAATTTCTTGGAGATTTTGTTAAAGCGATAGTTAAAGTATTTTGCAAGTATTAAAAGTATTGAATCTAGTATTGCGACCCTTCTCAGTTATTAAATTCTGATTTCGAGTTATAAATGTTTTAAATGATATTAATCTTCTGTTAAAGTTAAGAATCCAGATTTCAATTATAGTATTGATTATAAATTGGTGAGCATTCCTTCGCTCATATTTATTATTCCTATTTCTTGAATTGCAATGATTGCATCTTAGTTCATCCAGTACAGATCTATATATATAACTTGTTGAGCATTCTTTGGCTCACACTTGTTGTTTTTAAATCTAACTTTTCAGTAAACTAGTTGGCGAGGCTTAGCCTGCGCAGTTCAGAAAGTGGAAAGAAGAAGCAGGATGCTGTTATGAAGCTGACGTGGATCAGGGTATTTAGATTTAAAGTTTGAATTGTTGTATGTAAATATAGTTTTAGTAGTTATAGTATGTATTTGAATAATTGGTCTGGTATACTTCTATTCGAAGTTATACCAGTGATTTAAGTCTGTATAAAGTTTTGTATATAGAGTTGTATTTAAGTTGGTTTTGGGTTTTCTTGTTTCTAGAACTATAACCTAAGATCCTTAGTTGGGAGTTGGGGTCAAAGAGATTTTGATTGAGTTTTTATTTTTATTTCAGTTTTATTTTGATTTCAGATTTTCAGTTTAGTATTCAGCAGGTTTATGTTGTATTTACGAATATATCATGACCAATTTTTGTTAGAATTATTGAGTTTGTTAGCGTGACGCCCAAATCTACTGACCCCGGATTTGGGGGCGTTACACTTATTATTGCCATCATTGATCAACTACAAAAGAAGAATGGGATAAGAACTGCTGAAGAAGTACAGGCACTGTATACTCTCAGAACATATATTGCAATTGGTGCAATTCCAGAAATGGGCAAAAATAGGAGAAATAAGGATGATGAAGATGAAGACAAGAGTGATGGGAGGAGAAGTCATCAGAGGAGTAATAAGGGTGATGAAGATAAGAAGAAGAAGAAAGATAGCAAGGACAAGAAAGATGATGATGATCAAGGCAAAATTTATGAGAGGAAGAATGGAAAACAGCAAGCCTTAGGCATTGCTAGCAGTAAACTCACCACAACACAAGACTCTAAGTCTAGGGTGAATACTGTTAGTAATGACCTACCAAAATCTGAATCAATGGCTTCTGCAACTGTTTTTCCACCTCAAGAAGAGTAAAAGATTCAAATCAAGAAACCAGGTGTATGTTTCCAAAAGCAAACTGCTAATGGATTACTACAGTGGTCTACAAGAAAGGGTCATAACACTACGCCATAGATTGCTTATTGTAACCCCCAAACTGTGTTACCATAGACCCCTATTTGAAGTTACTATAGACCAAAATAGGGCTATGGTAACACTTCAGCTGTGTTAGGTTCTCAGCAGTAACTATAGATATCTAAGGTAACATCAAAACACAGCCTAAGGTAACATAGCAAATGTGGTTACTAAAGACCTCGATAGCAACATCTTAAACACTCTACAGCAACATAGTTTGTGTGTTACAATAGAGGATATAATTTTGCACATGGACAAATGTGGAGCCCACATCTAGATGGGATCCATAATCTATTATAACACCCTTTTTTTTACCAATTGTAACACATTGAGTGTTACATAATTAAAATCATTTATTTATAACTAATTTTAATAACAAAAAAAATTATGACATTTAAATATTCAAGAACCAAATTAATTATATTTCAATAACATCATCCAACATCATTTCAATAACATCATCTAGTACAAAACCAACCAAATCATCCAAAAATATCTACCAACACTAGCTAATGAACAAAACTTAAAATGTACAAGTACTAGAGCCTATTCCACAAGGAGTGCCTTTGGCATTCCTCAGTGCCTTTCAGTACTCATTTGCTTCGGCTCGGGCAGTCCTATGTCCTTCTTTCAGCCTGCCCCGTAGATGATTAAGATTTACTAATCTAGTGCTTCCAACCCTTTGAGTGCCCATTCTCCATGTATGGCTCAAGAAATCCTATAAACTGCATAACCATCAAGCATGACGATTTACAACAATAGAAGATGTTTATTTGTTGCATACATGGCTTTTTATAAAATATGACTGTTATACAATAACTTGCAAATTTCAATTGCTTGCTGAATGGATAATCAAGACACATAGTAGATAATATTTACTACGTATCTTCCCTAATGCAAGACTAAAGATCTACACAACCTCCAGAATCATTCATCATTCATACCTTGGTTGCATCTTCTGACCACCTTGCACCATAACCATCAGAAACCCGGATCTCAAATACAACACCATGTGGTGGAACAATATGCAAATTCAACCAGCAACAATCAGCTATCAGCTTCCTGATTACATCAAAAGCAAGCATATTCTTTGCTGAATCTGGACAACAAACATTAACTATCAGTGCAAATAAAAGAGATATGATTTTATAATAATAAGATGTGTCCAAATATCAAACTAGCTTTTGTCATTGCTGCTTATTAAAACCATCATCCTTTTTTAAATTACAAAGAACAATACTTGCACTACGCCATAGAAAACTGCATGGATTCTATTTTTTACTAATAACAAAAATTGATGAAAAAAATATTGAAACCACAACCATAACAACTGTCTAACATGTGTTTGTGGGAGACTGGGAGTTCAGGTTTAAATGAAAATTTTAAAGTAAACTCGTACTGCTTCCAAACACTTTCAATTCACCAAACTCGTACTGCTTCCAGTACCCTTAATATTGACAGCCAGACATAGAGACCCAGAGCAGGTTACATTACCTATTTATTTAGTACAATAAACGTCCCTAGCTGCATATAAAGACAACAATATGGCACAAAAGATAAATATTCAAATTCTCAGCTTACCAATATAACTCAACACCGATACTCGAAGACTCTGCAATTACATAACAACCATTCAATCAAACAATCGAATTGGTTGAAAAAAATTTAGAAACCTCGATGATGAGTGTTTGTTAAATCTAGTATATAGAAGTTCTGGAATGAGTATCAAGTTAACTTATGACCTAAGGAACACCTGCCACAGAAAAGTAGAAGCCACTTATGGGATGATCACATAAACTCATCTGCTTTGTTGGTCCAATCAAGTTGGTGATGCCCATGCTCGAATTCGACATCATTTTGTAAATGTATCTAGCTGGCGTCTGTCACATACATATTACTCGAAAATTAGCTAGGTTGAGACTTGTCGAGAATTAGCTAGCTTTAATTTAAAAGAAATACATGTAGCTGATTTTTTGTTGTGCATAAATGTATAAAACGTACCTCGGGACCTTTGATTTCTCTAACATAATTCAGTAATCCACCGGTGAGGAAAGCAGCTGGATTATTTCTCTTTCTTTTGATTACACGGTGTGTTTCGTAGACAAAATGATGGGGATCGAAATCAGGGGAGGGATCCTGATCAGGAGAAGTGCTATTCAGTTTAGGTAGCGCAAGTTGCAAGAAAGCAAAATGATTACCCCACATCTCTACAAATTGTACGCAGCGCATAACAAAGTATAATACTCATCTACACAGTTCAAGGTAAGAGAGTCAATACAAAAGCTTAAGAAAAATCTATGAAACTAAGCTTTTATTAACATTTGTTGATTCACCTAAATGGCCAAAAACAAAATCATCAGATTTAATCCTTTAACTATTATCTTGTACACTGGAAATCAATCTAATAAATTATCAGTTTCACTTTTCCTATATATTAATATCTATTTCTCAAAAGTATGGCATGAGTAATACACAACTGTGACAAGTTAAGCTGATCTTATGCACATGTAATACTGAATAGGAAAAAAAAAGGCATACAACTGGTTGGTTTAAATATAAACATTACTATATATTAAACTGAGAAAAGATAAATAAAATACCTGAAGAAGGTAACTATGTAGTCAATCCAGAGTCTGCAGAAAAGTTGTGGCTAATATGTTAGCAATCGTTAGCCCCTGTTCAGGAAAGATGGAAATGAAAGAAGTTAATGATTGGTTATTATCTTGAAGGTTGTTAATGAACCTGGAAATTAAAGGGAAAAATATCATGCTCTACAATCAGTATGTAATTTATACATAAAGCTTGTAATTACAGAAAGCTTGACAAATTCATATAACTCCAAAGAAGCAGGTGGGATAGGCATACCTGTGACGTGAAAAAGCAAAGGTAGTCTTGAATGGTTTTTAGGTTGCTTATTAGCTTATCTTTGTCCTGGAAATGGTAAAACATCTAATATCGATACAAATACATTCCACTACTACAGAGTACAGAGAGCATATAACCGGCACAAATCAACTACATACATGAGAAAAATCACTAACTAAATCTAGTTTATATCCTCCTGGTTATGGATTATTTCTAAACTTTTTCAGCATGCTAGTAGTTGTGTGGCCAAGATTTTACCAACGCAGAGCAAAAAAATTCTAAACAGTAAAATTGCAGATAAGTAGCAATACTGCAATTCAACAAACTTACACCGTCTTCTAGTCTTTAAGACACAACACGGATATCTCAATATGTCCTTGTCAAAGTTCGTACAAATCAATGTGACAACTAATCTAGTACCACAGGTAATACTCGTCTAGCTACCGTCTTTCGGTGAACCTGAGATGATTTTGCTCCCATATTTTTCAAGAATTCAAAGAGAAAGTACCCATCTGTATTGAGCTGCTGACACATAGATGGCCTACGGAACGATATTACTAGCAGAATCAAACACAAATGACCCAGACCCATTTGAAACTGACCCAAAACCTCATTATCTATCTAAAGAATAAGATACTACATCAACATTCTGTTAGAAATATATGCACAGACGCACATAGAGATACAAGATACTACACCCATAATGATAACATCTAAAATGACATTGTAGCACTAAATCTATTACTATCTATACCACCAGCCCAACCCAGATGGACCATAGAATGTTACAATAGGACATAGTAAATTAAAAAAAACATACAGAGAGAGACATAGAGAGAGAGAGAGAGAGATAGGGAGTGAGAGACAGAGGGAGAGAGAGAGAGAGACATAGATAGGGGGACGGAAAGAGAGATTTATACCTTCAATTAACCGAACACTTTCGAACACAAACTTCAAATCCAGCTGGAACCCTAATTGAATCCTTGACACAAGCTTCAATTAATCTAATTAGTTCAAACACTAATTGAAACAGAGAAAGGCGAGAGAGAGGCGAGAGAGAGCAGAGAAAGGCGAAAGAGAGAAGTGACAGAAGTGTTTTTCCCCAATTTTTCCCCCACCTGTGTTTGACTAACCTAAATCTAACGCCCCGCTCCCGAGTTTTAAAATGGGAGGAAAGCAAGTGAAAGAGAAATCAAATAGCACAATTTTCACTCCTTTCATGTTCCCGAGTCTTTTTTTAGGGAAGAAAGCAAGTGATTAGGAATGAAAGTTTTACAAGTTTTCTCCCCAAAACTTTCACTCCAAAAGTGGGATGTAAGTGAAAGCAAGTGAAAGCAAGGGATTAAAAAACAATTGATATTACCAATATACCCTTATCATTTGAATGAAAACATTTTATATTTAAAGATTTAATTGTAACTTGACAATCATTTACATGCTTTCCTTCCAACTCGGGAGCATGCTAATGAAATCAATTTCACTCTACAATTTTCAAACTCGGGAGCAAGTGAACGAAATATATTACTTCCGTTTTCACTTACTTCCTCTTGCATTCATTTACTTTCGCTCCTTAAAAAAATCGAGAGCAAGGCCTAAATTTTCATGTTGCCGCTCTCTTTTTTGTTTGCCGCTCAGTCCATCTCTATTTTTATTTGCAGCCCATTTTAATAATTTAGTATATATATTTTTTATATTCTTTAAAAAATATTTTAAATTAATTTTAATTTATTGGTATTAAATTATATTTTTAAATTTATTATTTTCATTATTTCGAAATAATTAACAATTTATGCAAATTATTATTTTCTCTATTAATTTTTTTTAATAAATTTAGTTAAAATATAATCATTTTTGGATATTACTTTATTTTAAAACCTTTTTATTCGAAATTTATAAACAAAATTTAATATTTCTGAAAAATTAATAATTTAATCATTTGATGGAATATTACGTTTTGCAATGATAACTTCAACGATTTTGTTAAAATTAATTATTTTTAAAGTCAAATAATTATTAAATCATTAATTTTAAATTAAATAAAATTTTTTGTTCATGAATACTATATAGTAACACACCTCATGGTGTTAGCCCACTGTAACACCTTTTATAACTAAAGTAACATACTTTTGTGCCTATGGTAACACCACAATCAAAAGGTTGCGATAGATAAAAATTTTCATAGCTATGGTAACATCCATAGTGGTAACACCCATGCCAAAAGGTTGCTATAGGCCATCTATGGTGTAGTGTAAGTTTCTGCCTAGCAATCAAGTAAAAAGAATTAAATTCAAGCATGATGCAAGAAGGGTGAAGTTATCTAAATCAAAGGCACTGACAATCACTCTAGGGTTAAACTTACCTCCTCTAGATGAAGATTTTGATGAAGACCAACTACAATTTCTATGGGCTCAAAAATCTACCATGTTGCCATTGTTGATGATTGTCTTGAAATCAATTATACTGATGGAAGACAAAAGAAATTCAGGCAAGGGACATGTCAGCATTGGGGCAGGCTATATGATATAGAAAGGATAATTGCAATGTTGGATTCTGAAGATAGAGTGGAAAGGGTATGGAAGCTGGAGTTAATTGACTTTGTCAAAATGAAGAGATATCACCAGGCAGAACAGAAAAAGAAGAGTGAAGAGTTATTAAAGAAAAGAGAGGAGGAGTTTGCAGAAATGGAAGCTAAAGCTAATGAATTGAGGGCTATGGGTCTTTGTAGAGTCAAATTTAATCCCTACATTGTTGGATACAAGAAATATGGAAGAACTGTAAAGATTAGAATGGACTACATCAGTTCCTATTCTGAGAAACAGTTGAATGAAGTACTCAAGGATTTATCAGGCTCCCCTCTATTTGAAGAACTCACTGCAATGGAAGACATTGTTCTTGCAATGGAATAAAATGCAAAGAAGAAGGCTAAAGAAGCTGAAGAAAAGAGGAAAAATGAGGATTTGCAAGCCAAAGCTCAAGGGATGAATTCAAAAGATTATGGCTAGTAATTCTTCATAACTTGTAAGGATGCTTGCTTGCATTTTTAATCAAATTACATACCTGTACTTTTCAAGTTTTATCTTTATGTATGTTAGGCTTGTTATCAGACATGAAATTGTGACTAAGGGTCTTACTCACAATTTGGGGGAGATTGTTAGTCACAGAGGCATACCTGTGTACATCTAATAACAAGCCTAATTGTTTGTAATGCTTTACATTACTTACATGACCTCTTAACTGAGTGAACCTCTAGTTGTAGAGTTTCTGGTTATTTTTGTACTTATAATAGGCATCAAATCCTAACTGTGTAACTGTACTCATAAAGTCAAGAATAATGCTTGAAAGAAGTTCCAAGGTTCATGCCTCAAGCAAGAAGATAAAGACTGTCAAATAATCACAGTTGGGATTTGAAGAAATGAAGAATTTGCCTAAGTACCAATTCGAGAAGTATGTTTGTTATATTCGAGAAGTCTAGCATTCGACAAGTCAAGGATTTGATATCTGTAAAGACACTATTCGATATCTCTGAATACACTATTCGATATCTCATTCGATATCTCAGAGATTCGATATGTCTAATACTCTATTCGAGAACTCAAGAAGTCAACAAGTCAAAGTGGTATTCGAGTTCTCAAAGAGTCAACAAGTCAAAGTTCCATTCGATATCTCAAGGACTCAGAATGTTATTCGACATCTCAGGGATTCGATAACTCAAGTGTTCCATTCTACAACTCAAGGATTCCTGGATAAAAGAGTTATTCGAGAAGTGATTCGATATGTCAAATATACAGTATTCGAGAACTCAGAGTTATCTAATACTAGTTCTCGAATCAATCACTTAGCCACTTCTCGAATACATTCTTAGAGACAAGAGACAAACTACTGGAGAAATTGTACAAGTCAGAAACCCGCAACAAGTCAAAGCACTTTATGGACCACAATCTGTAATGTACTTTGGAAAGCCTACAAAGAAGCTTGGAGAGATGTACAAGAGACATAGAGCTAAAGAAGTGGATCTGAACAGGCTTTGCAAAATCAAATCTGTAGCCGTTTGGATGCTTGCTCAAAAAGGATAGACACACTGGAAAGTAAACTTGTTTAGCTACCTTATTTGTAGTAAGTAGGTTGTATTCATGTTCTATAAGAATACAACCTCACTTCTTTAGAGATTAAGTTTTTCACATACATTGTAAGAGCACATCTCTCTGAGAAAAACGAAGCTGAGAATACTATCAGTTGTATTCACAGATTGTAGCAAATCTTAACTAATAAAATATTAGATTAAACTGATATTGTGTCTTGTGTTGTTTTTTATCCGCATCTACACATTTGCACACACAAACACTTATTTTGCTACACAGATTCAAGAACGAGAAAAAGTTCAAGAATCCATTCACCCCCTCTGTATTCTTTAGTCGTATTCAATACTTAATAAGAACTCCGCAATGTTCCACTATATTCTAGAGTCATCCGGACCCTTCCGGCCTTCTCTAGAATATTCCGCACTTAGAGAGATTGAATTTTGGCGGGGCGTGACAATAAGCTCAGTTATGATTTATAAGTTTGTAATAATTTATGACAATTTACACTTCAGCCTATTATGTGAAAAGTTTTCAATACATAAAAGAAAACGTGAAGCTTTGAGGGAAAATAGGGGAAAGGGTTTATGTTTATTGCATGGAAAAACGGAAACGACTATCAAGTAAAAACAAGCTTACTTTTCTAAAATGACTATTCTAAAATGATTAATATATAAAAATCAATACTACACCACCACCTTCTTCATATAGATCATTTTTCATTATGGTGGTGTACTCTAACTAATAAAAAAGGAGGAAGATGTACTTCCGTAGTTTTGAGTGTTTTTAATTTTCTCCGGTATCTTATTTGATTTTTTTTTTAAATTAAAATAAAACTTTACAGTAAATTGTGTTTATTTTTTTATTTTGCTTAGTAACTTATAAGCAGAAACATTATCAATTCGCCTCTTATTTGGTCGGTACATTGTAACAATATGCATTATATAAGTTAATTAATATCATTATACGTGTTTATATACATAACAACGACATGAATTCCTTCAATCACAGACAGTTCATAAGAAAATGATGAAATATTGTTAATGCAGAAAGCCCACATATCAAATTTAGGGCCGCTCCATAAACAAGTTTAGTTTTAATGATTTCCTAGATCATAATTTAAGTAAAGTAATTTTATTTTATTTCATAAATAATGATGCTATTTTTGTATTTTAAATGTATAGGCGTAACATAAACAATAATACAATATATATAACATATTTTAAATTCACGTCGAAACAAAACGAGACCTGTGTATTAAATTATTTTATGTGATATGGAAAATAAAATTATGGAGGGAAACATCAATGAACAAGGTCAATAGCGCCAACTAGTGCAAGTCCTTCCACCCCACTTGAAAAGTCTACGAGGAGAACAATAACAACATGCGGAAATAACTAGGTTGTGCGCTGTGTTTTCAAAACCGGACCGGGAATCGAACCGGAAGCCCTACTGGCTACTGGTTCGATTGGTTCAACCGGCTCGACCAGTGGTTCAACCGGTGTGACGTCATAATTATGTAATATATAATTATATATATATATAATATATTAATATATAATTATATATATATATATATTTAATTTTATATATATATATAAATATGATACATTCTGAAAATTATGAATAATTTTTATTAAAATTAAACCCCAATTTTATTGTAAGCATAAATATATGTAGGTAAAATATGTAGGTAAGCTTTATTAAATGATATAATTTCTTTTTCCACTTAATCTATTATCTAACCCGTGAAAACCACCCCCCAAACCCACCAATCTTCCTCCCCTGTGCTTCATCTCCCCTGTGCTTCATCCCAAAAAAACAATCAAACCCACCAACTGACCAACTCCTTTGTATAAATAATCAAAACCAAGCTTTCTCAATCCTCTATATCTTTACATCATCACTTTAAAGTTTTATCAGATTCGATTTTTAAAGTAAAGATCGGGGTTTTGGGTTCGAGTTGTTTTAGTTCGCCGGAAGTTTCGAGATTGATCGGAAGTTGCCGGAAGTTTCTGAGTTGATTTTCCCCGGGTTATTCAATAAACCGCCGGTCCGGTTCACTACCGGTACATTCAATTGTTTTTTTTTGCCCCGTTTTATTAGTCGAACCGGCCGCCGGTCCGGTTCACTACCGGTTATGACCGGTTTTTAGCCGGTTTTGGACGGTTTTCAACAGTAGAACCGGATGACTGGTTTTATGGGTGAACCGAACCGGACCAGCCACCGGTTAGCGGTCGGACCGGTTGAACCGGCCGGTCCGGTCCGGTTTTAATAACACAGGTTGTGCATTCGATTAAAATCGAATTGAATAGAATTTTTTTGGTTAATAGAAACTGATATGTTGGAATAATGTTTATCGAAAATCGAAGCGAAATTATTTGGTTTTAAACCAAATCGAAATATTAATTTTATTTATTATCGAAAACTAAAATTAAAAATCAAAATATAATAAAAATTGCTAAAACACCAGAAAAATATTCAAAAATTTTGAGTTTACTACAAATCACTAATTAGCTTAATTATTTACAATAACTAATTTAAAACATTCAGAAATTTTAAGTTGAGTTACATCCAAAAACAAAATCGAAAAAAGGTGGTCAATATTTATTGACTAATAAAATTGATGAAATTGCTCGACTCAAGACTCTTGCTCAAATGCTCTGCTAATCTGTTGCTTTTTCAAATTCCATGTGATTCTTAAACTTTTGTACTGCTGGTCTCACCTAGACATGTAAATTGATTATTGATAAATTGAAATATGATTTTATGTTAATAAAATTTTTGAAAAAATTATATGTAATTCGGTTTTTATTTGGTTTTTCGGTTAATCGCAGTTAGAAACCGAAATACCGAAGAACCGAATTTCAAAAAATTTCAACCGAAAACCGAACCGAAATATAAAATCTGGTTAACCGAACCGAAATATAAAATCTGGTTAACCGAACCAAAATTATTTTGATTATTTAACATGATTTTTGATTAACCGAACCGAATTCACACCCCTAAAAATAACAATGTATAGACAAACCATGTTTTCTGTAAAAAACCATGTTTTCTGTAAAAACCAAGTTTTCTGTAAGTGTATGAGGATTGCTGTTCTTCAATCAGTAAATTTTAGTTAGTACAACTAGGTGCTCTTTACCTATTTTTTTCAATAATATTAGACTAAAAATACACCTGAATTCCATAAGACTATTATTGAAATCTACTTTCATCAAGTACATATATATGATAAGGATTAGAATCAAATATAAATTTTTCTTAAATATAAATTACAAATTTTATTTATTTAACACATACATTTATAATTTTGTAAATGTAAATAAAATACATAAAATACATAAATGTAAATACATAAATGGTTTGTACCGGAACTCAATTCTATATGATAAAATACATAAATGTAAATAAGATTCGACAAACTTTGTAACTTGTACAATAAAACGTATGAAAAACTTTTTATCTGTACTTGCATACTAATTTTTTAAGGTACTTGCATACTTATAAGTGGTTTCTAGTTCTCTCCGGCATCTCATCTGCGTCTACCATTTTAGCAAACATATCACAAACATTACTAATTTTTTAAGGTACTTGCATACTTATAAGTGGTTTCTAGTTCTCTCCGGCACCTCATCTGCGTCTACCATTTTAGCAAACATATCACAAACATGAGTATTGTAGATTCGTCTCTAATTTTGTCGCTGTATTTCGTAAGAATGCAGTATAATTTAAAAAGCTAACATCATTACATTGGTGTGTTCTTTACAACTAAATGACTTTCTACGGTACATAGAAGTTTTACACGTACAAAAATTGTTGGTGATGTACAAACCCCATAGAGCATAGCAGCCCCAATGATAAAAAAAACTCTAGATTATACTCCCTCCGTCCCAACTGGTTCTTTACAGAAACGGCTGGGACACAAAGACCAAGAAATATAATTTAAAGTAGAGTGGAGTAGTGTATGTAATAGTGTAAAGTGTTGAAAAAGTATAGTGAAGTAGTGGATGTAATAATGTATTTTATTGTTAAAAGTTACTATTTTTTATAATGTAAAAAAATGGGTGGGACGTCCCAAAATAGTATCAGTAAAGAACCTGTTGGGACGGAGGGAGTATATTCTTTAGAGAATAAAAATCCTGAGATTATCTCAGGAAATTTGTCTAAGGTACCATTATGAAATTTCCTTATTTTATGCATTCATGTATATATTTTCAATTTAAAAATTATTCACTTTTCTTATATGTTATACATGTACAAATCTAATATTTATATCTAAATACGTATGCCAGGTGTCATATTATTATTGGATGTTGTTTTATTACCTCAGATAAATTTCCTGAGGAACTTTATTCTCTATTCTTTATTAATGTGCAATCATGTTTTAATGATGCGTAATAGTACCAAAATACCAAAGTACTAAATTTGGTTATCATTAAATTCAGAATTCGATTCTTTGAAATTACATAATTATATAAAATTTATTTACTTTAATTTATTTAGCTTCACCATGAGTTTGATTACTTAGAAATACGTAATTATATAAAATTTATTTACTTTAATTTCTACTCATCTCAGATTCGATTCCCCATAATTACATAATTAAATAGTATTTATTTACTTATTAATATAAACATTTAATCTCGGCTCAGGTTCAATCAATGTCTGTACTTCGCACGGGTTATCAGCCAATAATAATAAAGAAAATTATCCTAGAAAATAATAATATAACTATCCCATCGAGGTCTAGCCCAATTCCGCATCCTGCATCCTCAGAAGTTCCAATATTTAGGTGTGATTTTGAGTCCCTCTATAATTTGGTGTAATTTTATCTAGGTTAATTTTATTACTGCGATAATAGTATTTTTGTATTGAATATATTAATATTATAATAAGACACGTCAAAGCGAAGCTTTCTTTACATTTATAAATACTAGCTTATAGCCCGTGCAAAACACATGTTATTTTTAAATTTTCTTTAATTTACTTATAATTTAGTATATATATAATATTATAAACATTAGTTTTAATATATTGGGAGAATTCAAATTTTAGACCTTTGTATATAATTAATTTTTAGTATTAAATCTATATTAATATGCTGTTGGTGGAAATCGAACCTTCAATCTTTATATATAATATAATCTAATTATTAATTTTATATTAAAATGTTGTTGGCGGGATTCGAACCTTAGACCTCCAACTTTTAGTATTGTTGTATCTAACGGTCATGATCTATTTGAATTGAAGATCTAACGGTTGTGAATGGGAGATAACAAAAAATAGGGGGTAATCAAACTACAAATTATACCCCTTTCGCTTATTGTAATCTATACTATCTATAATATCTATATATCTATATATCTATATATATCTATACTATACTATTATAAGCAAAATAGGGTATATTTGGTTTGGTACTCTTTTTTCGGTCACTCTTTTTTGGTACTCTTTTTTTGTTTACTCTTTGGTTTGATTAAATCTCTATTATTAAATAAATTCAAAAAAAACACACGGTAGGCACTCTCTTTAAATACATTAAATCTTTATTATTAATTATTAAAAAAAACATACGCATCTAATTAAACACTTCAAAAACAATATCTATATATATATACTATAATAAGCAAAAAGGGGTATAATTTGTAGTTTGGTTATCCCTCTTTTTGGTTATACCTTTTTGGTTATCCTTTATTTTTAATTAATTTATTTAAAACACAAAATATATTGTGTAGACAGTCTTTTATTCCACTCTGAACACTACTAACAAAGAACTTTTCTGAACACAATTTGTTGACGATCTAAACAAGCGATCAATTCAACGCACAAGCTTCTTCGGCTTTTCTTTTCTTTTTCAACACTATATCTCTCTCATAGCAACTGTAAGTACAATGATCATATTATCCTTTTGTATTATCTCCATCGTATAATTGTTTTACGAGAAAATCTAATTTGGGGGTGTTCTAATGTGAGTTGCTTCAAATTTTAAGTTCATATTTTATGCATACAGTGTTTGTTTATTGAATGTATCTTGCCTGATTGTGTTTTGTTTTAGGATTTGAGTGAGTTTGTCAATTGAGGTTAACTCTGGAGGATTGGTCTTTTACTTCCTATGAGGGACTGAATAGACACCCTTCCTCTATGTTTAAAGCCAGGACAATCGCTACTAACGGGCTCTTGCAAAGCTCTGCAATTGTTTATTTGAGTTTGTGCCACTGTTTTTTTTCTTTTTGATTTTCAATATTCTTAGAGCATCTCAAAGAGTCTCTTAGCTCACTCCTAAATATATTATAAACAATTAAGCTCTTAGCAAGTTATTACATTGATTTGTGTGTCAACTCCAACAATGCTCTCTATTATGGCTCTTTATTTTATATTTTATTCATATTTCAATTCCACTTGGACAAACAATCAATAGATGAAAGAGAAGAACCACTATTTTACTAATAAAATATTAAGTTAAGAGCTACTAGTTGCTCCCAAAATAGAGGAGAGAGAAGAAGCTCTTAACTTTTTAAAGAGCCTCTAAGAGTCTCTTGGAGCTTGATTTTTATTCTCTCTCCTCATTTTTTGAGTTAAGAGCTACAATAGAGAGTCTCTTGGAGATGCTCTAATATTCTACAATAAAAGCAAGAACTTAAGCTATAATATGTCATTTTAAAGCATTATATTTTTTTTGATTATGCTATTATTGAAGCAAGAACTTTTGCTATTATGCTATAACATCATTTTTTTCAGCCTAACTATATATATTAGATGTTGTTTGCCCTATAAAGTTTTAGGCGATTTAATATTTTACTTACCTTTGGTATACAATGTTGATATATATCGAATGGTTGCCAAGATTTCCTGGAAAAAATTATGTTTGTCTCGAGTTTAATGAGTCTGATAATAGATTATAAATTATAGATGATTTACTCAGTAATACATGATTTAAAGCTTTATGAGCTTCACTTACTTAACAAGGTGCTTTTGGGATGATATGATAAATTATGAGCTCGGCCATGGTTCAGCTGACCTTAAATCTTTACCGCTTATATTGTTATTGGCTGACATAATTTCTTTTTCTGATACCTTCTATTTTTGAAATTTCATCAATGTATTAGTGTAGGATAAATTAAAAGATTGAAAAATTAATCCAATTTTTTTTATTTTCTCCCTATATTTTTTGTCCCAGTTTCTTTTTGCAGATTCTTAATCAGAAACTAGATACAAGGTCCAAGTTGATTGCAGAAAATGGATATGAAGAATTTTTATATTATTTGAGTAAATACTATGCAATTAAGACACAACGCAAAAGATGACACTTATATGGAGCTTTTGTTTTTGTTAGAACGTATTCCCAAAGTACGTACTGATTGTGTTGAGTTGCATGCGATTCAATTTGTGTTTTTTGATTTCTTTTTGATATTTCTGCTTTCAGTGTACTTCATTCTGCATAACTTCTCTTCGTTTTTTGCTTCCAAACATCCACAACACATCATGTTTCTTTTTTTCTTTTTTTTTTTCTTTTCACACGGTGAGCAAAACAATTTGTTATTCTTAAGCAGAAGTTTTTATGTTGAAAAATAAAATATTTTTTCAAATATGTGAGATTTTTTTGTGCATGATATAAGACACAAAAGAAAAAGACACTTATCTGAATTTTTTGTTTATGTTTAAACGGGACTCGCAGAGTATGTACTGTTTTGAGTTGCATCCCAAGCAATTTGCAGTTTTTTTTTTCTACTTTTGCTTTGGGTGTATTATATTTTGCATTATTTTTTCCAGAAATGTAGGGAAACATCTCTCTTTTTCTTTTATTCCTTGAGCACAAGAAGTTGTGGTTCTTTTTCCTCTATAAATGAGCTCATTGTAGCTTATAATAAACACTTATGATAGAATATAAATATCACGTATTTAGGTGTTTCAGGATAAAAAAGAGAGAGAAATTGTTTAGGGCTTTTTTTAAAGATAAACGGTCTACTGCAGACGTTTGCTAAACAACTGTTTGGTAACATACGGTTTTATAACCGTTAGATCAACTATTCAATGGTCGTGATTTAAAAAAAAATTGTATGGTACCGCAGAAAGTTTCTGCGGTACGAGGACCCGTACCGCAAAAACTTTCCACGGTACGGGCATAATACCAAAATGCCCCCTGTTTCAGATCAAAAATCTACCGTACATACCACTATTTAAAAATATTTTAAATGAAATTAAAAAATATTTTAAATGATCCAAAGGAATTTAAAAAAAAGAAAGAAAATTAAAATAAATATTCATAAAATCTACTGTACACACTACTATTTAAAAATATTTTAAAGGATATTAAAAAATATTTTAAATAATCGATAGGAATTAAAAAGAAAAGAAACAAAAATAAAATAAATATTTGATGCTTTATTAAAAAAAGATGAAGTGGAGCAGGCCCGGTTCGATGGTTTTGTAAAAACCACGTGTCCAATTCGATGGTTTTTGTAAAACCACGTGTCCAAAAGAGAAACAGATAGCGCGCAAAAACTTTGTGGTACGAGGACCAGTACATTTTGGTAATTTTCCCCTACCGCATAAACTTTGTGCCGTACGGTATTGATTTTTTTAAATCACAGTTCATCCAACCGTTGTGGAACCGTATGTTGTGTAATACTACTATAGCAAACGGTTCGGTTGCTATAGACCGCGCCCCTATTTTATAAGGTTAAAATGGTAAAAATGTACAAACTTTTTTATTTGTTATAAGTTTCACATATACACGCTATTCAATCATTAAGTGTTGTAAATTTTTATATCAAATTAGCTAGTGACTTCCAAATTATTCAGGCTTGATTCTTTATCCAATATAAGAGCATTGTGTAGCTAGACTCGATTGCTTAGAAAATGTTTTTTTCCAAAGATTTAAATATCCATGACAGTATTCCTGGTTGTAATTTATGGATTTGCTTTCTATCTTGGCAAAATCTATTGTGCACAGAAAGAGGTTGAAGACGTTGCCAAGGCGGTGGATCATCGAAGGAAGTTGTTCATGTTTATTTACAAGTGAAATCAGTTTTCTTCCCTGGGTATGGAATTAATTATCAGGATAACAATCCTTGCACCAGATCCTAAGGTACTATTTGTCACCAAACAAGTGATGTTTAAGATCTATTATCGGCCTATTCAGTTATACATATTTATGTAACATTTTCATTTGCACAAAGATGAAAGAAGTATGGCATCGTCTAACATTTACGGAATGCCACTGCCCTCGACTTTTGAGTGAAAAATGTACAATTTACCCGCCTAATGGCTACAAGGTACCGATCAAGTGGTCTACAAGTAAAATGAGTGTTGATACAGGTAATATATATCTCTTATTCCTATTTTATTGTCCTCGTGGTAATTAATTGGTAATTAATCTTGAGTAATCTTTCAGGAATGTGCCACATGACTGGATTAAAAAGCAAAAATTTACCGAAAGAAGGGGAGAAGTTTCATTTACCTGGTGGAGGCATTATGTTCTGCGATAGTGTTGGTTCTGTTGTTGAAGGAATTTCGTAAAAACACGAAATCGGAGATTTGCTGGAATAGTATGAGAGATTTGTATGAATGTGGTTGTTTTAGGGGATTTAGGGTGTATGAAAAAAGAGGGCTGGACTTGGCAGTTGTCTTGATTTGTCTCGTGTATCAGATTGCATATCGTACCAAGATGCCTGCGTACCTATATGTTTATATAGGATCAAGCCCCACGCAGTTCTATGAAATTGATTGGTCTTATCCCGAGAGACTTAAGGGATAAGTTACGTTAATCTGGGTGATTACTGATTTTATCTGATTTAATCTTATCGTTGTGATATCTTCCTGATTTGAAGAATATCGTTTGGAGATATTTTCCGTTATTGATTGTTTGAGATTGATTCTTTCCTCATTTCAGAGAGAGGATAAAACTTATGAGTTAAGTAATAATTATTAATCTGAATAATAATTAATAGATATTAGAAATTTGGGAGATTATTAGGCATGCCAAAATATGGCATAACAACTAGCCCCCAGTTCTTCAGTGTAGCTTGCTGCAGTGGAGAACTAAAAATTCTTCAAGCTTCCAAATTTCTTGAGTCGCTGAAAAAACTGAAACTAGATGATTAGATAAACACTTAGAGCACCACTGTGCTCGTTAGGCGTATGCGGATGCAAATGTGATAGCATGCGATGACCACTATAAGATATATTTTTTGCCAAGGTTTTCAAATGTGCGAGCATAAATAATATTTTGAAATCCTTTGCGATCCTTGTTGTCTAGTTAGGACCTTGGCGCTTATATATATCCCGAATTGGTGTACACGCATTTCAAGTGTTTGATGCAACCGCATAAGGATGTGTCTGGCGAGGTCTTCAGTAGGAGATGTAGATGTAATTCTGGTGAACTTTGTGGTGAACTTTGCACGCGCGCTGGCTGTGCATGTCTGAAAGATATTTTGCATAGGGATGCCTTCCCACCCATGCGACCTTGAGCTCAAGATCTGGTCATGGGCCTTCAATAATAATCCAGAGGGTGCTGCACTTTACTAAGTATGTTGCATTACGAGATTTATAACTTGTCCAGGCTACCCTACTTGGCAACTTAGTTCGCAAGTTTGAAAATATTTTTGACATATATGTACTATCGCGACGATATATGAAAAATCTTTTGCAAATCCAAACGCAATAATAAATATGCTCTTTTAAGAATGTCGCGATATTTATTTTCTTCGAAAATATTGCTCCTTTTTGTAGAAAATCTTTTACAAGATTATGCGTCTCGTATATGTATTTTTTCTTTCTTGAGAATAATGCAGCTCGTACGGGATTGTAAAATAAATCCTCAATTCATCAAATCCACAAATCATAAATGTCTCTAATTCATCAACATAAATATCTCGTACGATATTTTCTAAATCGCAATAATTTTACAAGCATAAAAATATCTATTGCTCGCACGAATTTTTTGAATAATAAATATTTCTTCTTAAAAATATTTAAAAACATGATAATTATGCATGCATGACAGGATATAATATATTTAATTGCTGGGAAATATAACCGAGATGGAAAAAAAAACTTATCTCTTGTAAACGCTGTTGACTTTTATTTTCTTCGTCTCGCGTGTCCAATGGCGTTTCGTTTTGTTGTACGCGGTGTTGGGCCTGTTGGCCATCTCCAAATTTTTTTTTTTGTGTTCCGTGCTGCACTGCTGCTTGCTGGTTGATTGTGCCTCCAATTTTTTTTATTGTATCTACTGGTCCTAACGAACAAGTCATGTTGCCTTTGAACTCATTTTTTTTTGTATCGTGCGTGTATATCAAGTGCTTAATTTTTTAATTCCACTGTTGCCTCCTTTGATCGGTTCCTGTTGCGTCGAGTGTTAATAGAACCTTAAGGCTTTTTCTTTGCCACTTTGATCAAATCCTGCTGCTTTTCTCCGATTGCATGCCGTCGTTCCTTGTTTTTTTTTCTTTTCTGCTGCTGCTGTTTGGTTGTTTCTTGTTGACGTCCCTCCACCGCCATCCTGTCAGAATCACTTTTGATTGTGTTCCAACACCGTGAATAGTAAATTATTCGTCCTCCTCGAATAATTAAAGCCCTCCTTCTAGCGCCAAATGTTGTTGGAGGAATTTCGTAACAACACGAAATCGGAGGGATGCTGGAATAGTATGAGAGATTTGTATGAATGTGGTTGTTTTAGGGGATTTAGGGTGTATGAAAAAAGAGGGCTGGACTTGGCAGCTGTCTTGATTTGTCTCGTGTATCAGATTGCATATCGTACCAAGATGCCTGCGTACCTATATGTTTATATAGGATCAAGCCCCACGCAGTTCTGTGAAATTGATTGGTCTTATCCCGAGAGACTTAAGGGATAAGTTACGTTAATCTGGGTGATTACTGATTTTATCTGATTTAATCTTATCGTTGTGATATCTTCCTGATTTGAAGAATATCGTTTGGAGATATTTTCCGTTATTGATTGTTTAAGATTGATTCTTTCCTCATTTCAGAGAGAGGATAAAACTTATGAGTTAAGTAATAATTATTAATCTGAATAATAATTAATAGATATTAGAAATTTGGGAGATTATTAGACATGCCAAAATATGGCATAACAACTAGCCCCCAGTTCTTCAGTGTAGCTTGCTGCAGTGGAGAACTAAAAATTCTTCAAGCTTCCAAATTTCTTGAGTCGCTGAAAAAACTGAAACTAGATGATTAGATAAACACTTAGAGCACCACTGTGCTCGTTAGGCGTATGCGGATGCAAATGTGATAGCATGCGATGACCACTATAAGATATATTTTTTGCCAAGGTTTTCAAATGTGCGAGCATAAATAATATTTTGAAATCCTTTGCGATCCTTGTTGTCTAGTTAGGACCTTGGCGCTTATATATATCCCGAATTGGTGTACACGCATTTCAAGTGTTTGATGCAACCGCATAAGGATGTGTCTGGCGAGGTCTTCAGTAGGAGATGTAGATGTAATTCTGGTGAACTTTGTGGTGAACTTTGCACGCGCGCTGGCTGTGCATGTCTGAAAGATATTTTGCATAGGGATGCCTTCCCACCCATGCGACCTTGAGCTCAAGATCTGGTCATGGGCCTTCAATAATAATCCAGAGGGTGCTGCACTTTACTAAGTATGTTGCATTACGAGATTTATAACTTGTCCAGGCTACCCTACTTGGCAACTTAGTTCGCAAGTTTGAAAATATTTTTGACATATATGTACTATCGCGACGATATATGAAAAATCTTTTGCAAATCCAAACGCAATAATAAATATGCTCTTTTAAGAATGTCGCGATATTTATTTTCTTCGAAAATATTGCTCCTTTTTGTAGAAAATCTTTTACAAGATTATGCGTCTCGTATATGTATTTTTTCTTTCTTGAGAATAATGCAGCTCGTACGGGATTGTAAAATAAATCCTCAATTCATCAAATCCACAAATCATAAATGTCTCTAATTCATCAACATAAATATCTCGTACGATATTTTCTAAATCGCAATAATTTTACAAGCATAAAAATATCTATTGCTCGCACGAATTTTTTGAATAATAAATATTTCTTCTTAAAAATATTTAAAAACATGATAATTATGCATGCATGACAGGATATAATATATTTAATTGCTGGGAAATATAACCGAGATGGAAAAAAAAACTTATCTCTTGTAAACGCTGTTGACTTTTATTTTCTTCGTCTCGCGTGTCCAATGGCGTTTCGTTTTGTTGTACGCGGTGTTGGGCCTGTTGGCCATCTCCAAATTTTTTTTTTTTGTGTTCCGTGCTGCACTGCTGCTTGCTGGTTGATTGTGCCTCCAATTTTTTTTATTGTATCTACTGGTCCTAACGAACAAGTCATGTTGCCTTTGAACTCATTTTTTTTTGTATCGTGCGTGTATATCAAGTGCTTAATTTTTTAATTCCACTGTTGCCTCCTTTGATCGGTTCCTGTTGCGTCGAGTGTTAATAGAACCTTAAGGCTTTTTCTTTGCCACTTTGATCAAATCCTGCTGCTTTTCTCCGATTGCATGCCGTCGTTCCTTGTTTTTTTTTCTTTTCTGCTGCTGCTGTTTGGTTGTTTCTTGTTGACGTCCCTCCACCGCCATCCTGTCAGAATCACTTTTGATTGTGTTCCAACACCGTGAATAGTAAATTATTCATCCTCCTCGAATAATTAAATCCCTCCTTCTAGCGCCAAATGTTGTTGGAGGAATTTCGTAACAACACGAAATCGGAGGGATGCTGGAATAGTATGAGAGATTTGTATGAATGTGGTTGTTTTAGGGGATTTAGGGTGTATGAAAAAAGAGGGCTGGACTTGGCAGCTGTCTTGATTTGTCTCGTGTATCAGATTGCATATCGTACCAAGATGCCTGCGTACCTATATGTTTATATAGGATCAAGCCCCACGCAGTTCTGTGAAATTGATTGGTCTTATCCCGAGAGACTTAAGGGATAAGTTACGTTAATCTGGGTGATTACTGATTTTATCTGATTTAATCTTATCGTTGTGATATCTTCCTGATTTGAAGAATATCGTTTGGAGATATTTTCAGTTATTGATTGTTTGAGATTGATTCTTTCCTCATTTCAGAGAGAGGATAAAACTTATGAGTTAAGTAATAATTATTAATCTGAATAATAATTAATAGATATTAGAAATTTGGGAGATTATTAGACATGCCAAAATATGGCATAACAACTTCGCGTGGGGGACTAGGGTGGGGGAGTTGGTGCTTTGGAGAGTGACATCATAGATATCACTAGATTATTAGACGTGCCGCATCTTCGCGTACAGTGCAATGATAGCCACTAGATTATGGTAGTTTGGGATATCATTGCTATGCCAAATTCCGCATCTCACTAGATTATTAGGGTGGGGGACTTGGTGCTTAGGAGAGTGACATCATAGATATTTGTCCACGAACTAGCGTGGGGAACTAGATTATTAGACGTGCCGCATCTTCGCGTGGGGGACTTGGTGCTTATGAGAGTGATGCCTAACACTAGGGTCTCGTCTCACGGGGTCTTTGGAGCCAATTGGGAAGGGCCCTATAAAGTTTACGGTGTCATCAATGAAGGGACTTATTATCTAACTGATATGGATGATAAGGTCATGCCACGAGCCTGGAATGCAGAACATTTGAGGAAATACTACCAGTAGAAGCTTCGCTCCTGGTGGTCTCCATCTACTACTACTTAGCATGAATAAATTCATACAAAGTACTCGGGGGGTAGTGATCATATAGACACCTCTTCGTTATGATGTATTGAAAGTTGAGCTTTGTCCCTAGTATTTATATATATGAAGTTTGTTCTCCAAAAAAGTTGTGCAATTTTATTCTTTTGTCAGTGTTAAAAATTTTCAGGACTAGGCCAGCACAGCGTATGCGAGGCCGAACACCCCTCAGGTCAACGAGGTCACGAGTGTGCACTTACTGCGGCCTGAGGGAATGTCTTCAAAGTTTAGTTCAAAAGTATCTCCTTAAAGAAGTTCAAAGTTTAAAGTAAAAAGAAGTCAAGGTACGACCTTCATCTCCGGATCGCGTCTGCGACCTCGCAAGGAAGGCATCGCATATCTCGATTTCAAAGAGATGAGGTACACTTTGAAGTTAAGCAAATTTAAAAGAAAAAGCTACAAATTCTACAAAGAAAGCTTCGCAGCTGCGAGGTCAATCTACTTGCTAATATTTCAGAAACATAAAGAAGGCAAGCTATCTATAAAGCTAAAGCAAATACAAGATATGAAGAAATGAAGACAGTTATATAAATTGTTAAAGCCAACAGTTACTGGGTCGCTACGCGAGCCCAACAAAGTTATCACAAAAATATTACAACTTGCGAGACATTCAAGGGGTGTCCGCATCCCCAGTTCAAAATATTGGAATAAACAGGTCATGTAGCAGCTTCACTGGGTTTCTCCTGGTTAGCAGCGTTAGCCTTAGCAGCCTCGCTAGCGATCCTGGTCGCTTCCTTCGCATTTTCTTCTTCAATCTCCTTGCGGAGGTCAGCTGCGAACTCGGCATTGCCAGGACCGAGCTGCGACCAGTCGAAATCAGGAACTTTCCTTATAAAGCCCTTCATAAACTCGGTCTGAGCGGCCTCCTCCACAACCTCGCGATCAGATTGAGCAGCAGCGAGCTCCGCTTTTAGCTTATTCAACTCCTCCTCATGTTTTTTCTTTAGCTCCTCCTCGTGCTGCTGCGCCTCGGTCAGGGACTTATGGAGTGCTGTTTTTTCGTCATTAACAAATTTAAGCTCAGATCGGAGGGTCGCAGTTTCAGTCTGAAGGACTCGTTGGCAGTTTTCCATCAGAAGCTTCTTCTCCTCTTCAGCTTTGATCTTTAGTGACTTCATCTCCTTTTCCAGCTTGTCATTGGTGAAGACAACTTGTTTCAGCTCTCGAAGATGCGAGGCTTGGCAAATAAACGCTTCAGCTAGACATTTGGAGACCAATTCAGAGTTTTCAATCAGCTCTGCACCCACCCACTTGGTGCATTCTTCTTCAGTGGCATGGGTGTACCCGTGCTTCGCATATAGATGATGAACAGGAGTTGTTACAGCGGGCTTTGTTACCTGTGGCAAGGGGCCATCCTTCTTTTGCTTTTTGGAGATATGTTCTGGATTGCCCTGCGATGGCTGATGTGGGATCGCAGTAGATACTGGAGGTGGAGGAGGCAGGAATTCATTATTTTTTCTAGGAGTAGAGACCGGCTTCGCAGTTTGAGTGTCCTTGCTCTGCAAGAATGGAGGCCTACGACCTTTGCCTGACATATCTGCAAAATAAACATAGAAAGCAGTTAGAGTCTATAATCATAAAAGAAGAAAACGTGAAGACAATATAAGGAAGTTATTGGACTATGACAGTAAAGTAATTCTCACTCTCTGCAACTACAACCCTAGAGGACGAGGCTTCCTCTTGCCTTTTTCTTTTCCGCGATGCCTTCTTCGCATTTGAAGGCCCCGCCTCAGAGGGAAGCTCGATCCCCTCCTTTAGGAATCCGCATTCAACTAAATTTTTTAAAGTGAGGAGGGTTCGTACATTCATGTCCTCGCGGGGTGTTTTCAGTACATCGTCAGCTCGTGTTTTTTCCTCGCCCTTCAGGACGGTTCGCACTTGACCTACTGGAAGATAGTTAAATGAAGTCTTTATTATGGGCACCTCGTGAACATAAAGATAAGGCCCCTTCCATGAGCCTGCGTTACTTGGAGCGCTATGGTAAAGGTCTTTCTTATTAAATTCTGGCCAGACCGAGAAGTAGACATAGCCGAAGTCAGATGGCCCGCATCTTTTCAATTGCAAGAAGTATCCCATGGTCCTCGCATCAAGTTTGGGATATCCTAGTTTATGGTAGATGATGTAAAGGGCTATCATTGCTCTGTACCCGTTGGGATTGATTTGAATGGGAGCAAGGTGGTAGGTCTCACACACGTCTTTAATAAATGGGTGGAGAGGTGAGGAGACACCGATTTTCATCATAGCAGATGACAACACCATTCGAGGCACTCTTCCTCCATTTTCTGTATGGTTGAAGCGATAGCATCGCATTGAAGCCTTTGGCAGAATAATTTTGCCCTCTGGTCTGTATGTATCAACTGCCTTTTTTAAGGACTCAGTAGTAAGAGTTGTGGATAAGTCCCTGTAGCCTAAGATGCGACGCTGACCTGGCTTTTCCTTCGATCCCTCTTCAATGTCTTCAGGGCGAGGTCCCCTAACATAGATAATGCCCTCTAGCTCAGGTTGAGGGGTCGGTATGTAAGGTTGTGGGGAGGCTTCGGGAATGTAGCTGTAATCTTCAAAGTTAACGACTCTGGCCACTTCGTCCAGACCGCCATCATCAGAGGAAGGTTCTTCATAATCAGAATCGTCGGAATTGGCTTCGTTATCACCTCCAACCTCGAGTTCGTAGTAAGCATGGCCAAGAGAGTCTATTGATGAGGTGCTGGTTAGTACTATGGGGCTTATGTTGAGCAGATTCTTATCAAGGGGAGATAGAGGCTTGGGGACATTGGCAAAAAATCTCTGCCCTTTCTTCAGTAGTCTATCAACCTCACCCTGAACTGATGAGGCTGGAATAGCTGTGGATGTCAGGTTTACTGAACCTGAGCGGATATTGACGGAGTGACTTTGCGAGCTGGAGGGTCGTCTGGTTCTCCATGTATTTAGCGGGGTTTCTCGGGTGAACTCTTCTTGTGACCACAACGGGTCCATATATAATTGGAAGGAGTTGTTCTACCTATAAAAGGGGTCGCGTTCTTTCGTCTAAGCGAGGCAGGGCTCGTAGTGTGAAATTAAGTGTGTGGGGTCGCAGTTAATCAGGCTCGCATCGCATGCAATTATCAATGTATATTTATGAGATTATAAACTACACATGCATTCAAATGAAGAACAAGAGAGAGAAACTTACTTTTAATGAAGAAAAGCTGAAGATCTTGAGGAAAATTGGGCTCGTTTTTGATTAAAAGCGAGCTGGGTCTCTGTTTGATCCGGGAACAAATTGGCAGCACTTCGGTATAGTGTTAATAAGGAAAGTGACAAATGATTTGAAATTTGAGATTTATATAGTAGGGAGGAGAGAAACGGATGTCCTACACGTGTCATCATCTCAGCGACTGTGACCAGATCTCGAGACGTGCCAGCTGTTAGCAGCTATTCAAATCCATTGGGCCTGCGATTAGAGCCCATAAAGGAATAAGCAATAATGGGCCTTGGCCTCGCATTCAATCTTCTGGAAGACATTCTTTGAGTCCACATCGCATTTCTAATGGCAATATGGACTCGGGGGGTAGTTGTTATGCCCGAATTTGGCATAAGTCCTAAACAGGCCTAATGGACCAGAATATCAGTACATCTCACATAATGGGCCTAAGAATGAGGAATGGGTCATTAAAGTCCGCCATCACAGGGAAGTTCATCACATTATTCTATAGACTGGGGTCGCCAGCGAGCCCTAGATATGGGATCGCAGTTCACGAGGTCCAGCGTGGCCTAGGGCATGTTCACTACGAAGGCTTACGGTCAGACCCAGCGAGGTCGCGTAAGTAGTTTATCTCCACAAAAGCGAGGATCGCCTCGCATGGTCAGACCCAGCGAGGTCGCATGCGAGGCCATCTAGTCAGTTTCACCAATAATCTTAATTGTAGCATCATGGCGAGCCGTGGGTTCCCTTTAATGGGTCATGGGTCATGAGCAGTATAAATGGGTAAAACATAACCCAAGGAGACGACTAGTGGATTTGGGCCAAGCCGAGCCCATAGAAACCCTAGGCCGTCTAGATAACTTCTTTTCCAAGAGAACTACGTTGGCTTGATCCCTATAAATAGGGTACGTAGGCATCTTGTAAAGGATGAGAAACAGTTCACCACTGAATATCAATAGATAAGAGCAGCCACAATCATTCACCAATCACCTCCGTGTTCTTCGTGTTCATAGCAGAATATCCGTATTTTGCTCCGCAAATCCAGCAAACCTCCAAATATTGTTATACAATATTCTCCCTATAACAGGTTCATATGTTAATTTGATGCAAGATCTGATCCCCGTAATAAAAGATGGGACAATCAGGATGCCATTGATACTGGATATTGGGTAAGTCTAATCTCCTGTAAAATGATTTGAATATAAAAATGTATTAATGATTTGGATAAAAACAATTGATATGGATCACTACTCAGGAAGCCTTATCTTATGGTAAAAATGTGGTATCTTAAATTTGCAGCATCACTTTATAAAAATCAAGGGTTTCGTATAACATGGCTTCCTTTTATTTATTTTTTTGTTGGAGGGGCAGTTTATTAATTATGCTATAATTTCTAATATTACTAAGCGTCCGTTTCTCTATAGTCATTTTAATCCGGTTTCTCCATAATAAACATGTATTATTAAAATACTCAATAACAAATATACATTTAAAATCATGTTTTGACTTTGATAGAGATATCTATCGGGCAATATCTTTGGGGTGAGTTGGGTCATTCTTAAGAATATAGCTTGACTGTAACTTTGATGAGAAGTATATAAGAGTTTCACACAAAAATCTCCTAATATTCTACATCATGTATAAATGTAATCTTATTTCTGATATATTTTTTAACTAGAGGTCTAATAAATTTGCAAATCTTCTAGGTAGGAAACCAAAAGAAAATCAGTTGGGTAAATTTCAACAGTTAGTAATGTACTTGGCCATTGTTCCTGGCTGGAAAGTCTAACTATAGTTACATGCCTGCTCTGTTGGACTCCCTTGCAACCAAGATTTTTCATCACTATGACGACTCTATTTATACTGACGAGATCGAGAGAAATAGATATTAAAACAATATATGTGTTAATGCTCTTTAGAATTCTCTTATTTATCAGTTATTATCTTACGTATACTTATGGTAGTTAAGTTTTCTTCTATGGTTGTAGATGCCAATAATCTTTATCTAAACCATTTGAGAGGGTTAAATGTCAGTCCTTTTTTAAGTACATTAACAACAATAAAAAAAACACTAGGTATCAGCAAACCAGAAAAAGTGTAGTTCCTGTTTTGTGATTTCACTTCTTGGTAAGTGAAATTCTTACGATGACCTTGATAGAAGTAAGAAATGCAAGTAGTAAAATACAAAAATGGATATTTGATAAATATTAAGAGATGAGCTACTAGATTTTTTTTTTGGTTTTATCAGAATTTTGTTTAACAACATTTTATGAGCTGGGCGCTCAGATTACTATTTTTTTTGGGTTTCAATCAATTGGGTTTGCACCAATAGGACCAAGACAATGGAAAGATGGTGTCAGGTTTGGTTCTTTCGTGTCGGACTATTCTTTTTCATTTATTATATTTACAGTTAATAGTGAAATATGTTTGTTTTTGGATTTAGGATTGCATTTGATATCTTCAAGGTAAGGATGGAAATCGATGGGTTGCATACAGAGGTTTCTCCGGTGTTCAATCAGCCTCAAAAGTGTACAGCTTTTTATTATTTTTAATCAATGTGGCTGCTACCACTCTTTTTTCCACACAATTAGGCTGGAGATATATCCTTAATTACAACATGTAATACCCATATTCAGGATATTTGCAGTAAGCTAAACAAATAATTTAACATACATCTTTTCTTGAATCTTCTGTCTTGACATTTTTACTTGAGACCATCTTTGAATAACAGTTAATGCCTTAATGTAGCTTTGCAAGGAGACCACGGTGCAGAACTACATAGAGTTATCCAAGTTTAATATGAACTATAGGAATTTGCTTGCAAAATAGTAAAAAGAAAATTTAGAAATGGCAGACTTCTCTGGTTTCGCAGATAAATCCTGTTTTTCCTTCTTTCTCTCTGTAGTACAGTTCTACTAGACAAGATCCGGAGAACAGTTAATGCCTTCATGTATCGTTGTAAGGAGACAAGAGTACAAAACTAATTTTTATATTCAAGCTTATTAGCAATCACATGAATACAAGTACAGACTGTGAGGTTTGTTTCAATTCATAATTTATTAACTTCACACATCAGATACAAACGTAACTGTTTAATTTAAACTCGGCATTTAATTGTGTGTATATTGCAAAATTTGTTAGTATTCTGTTATAGACGTATAAGTGATGTTGCTTATTTTCCTTTTGGATATATAGGTTGGACGGTAAGATTGCTCAGTTACTGAAGAATCCAGTGGCATCGCTTTGTCCAACATGGAGTTAAGGTTGTCAATGCATACTTTTGAAAAAGGTATATCGATCTTATGTTCTGTTTGTAATTTTTTTGAGATGTGGCAAATTTTTTATGTTTCACGGATAACATGATGACTCATATACAACATCAAGACTGATAGAAATTTGAAGATAAAGTTACTCTTGGCATTGTTATTGTACAATGAAAACATTATGGTAAGACTTTATCTTGGCTTATTTATGTAATACATTCACCTTCAATTTCATCCAAAATCGTTGATTTATTATGAAATCAATAGTTGATTATTGGACTGAGATAAAGATCAAGTACAAAATTTTCATTCTCTGATAATTAACATTACAAACTACATCCTCGACCCCAACAAGTTATGAAGTTACTAAAATAGATCACAGACCACTAATTGGATATAAAGAATGAAAAGAATGATAAGTTTACAATCCATTTTTTTAATGAAAGGTATATTGCTGCAATAGCTGGATACCACTTCTCGCCAAGTTTATACAAATTCATTTCTTTCTTTTTTTACGCACTTTTCTATTTTATCAGGTCCATATTACTCATACTAGCGGTATCATCACTAAGGCCAGGAGCAATTCTTATTTATTACCTGATGAGATTTTTTAGCAAGTTTAACTTTATCGGGTTGCCAGTAATATATGGTCTTTTTACTAGAGTAAACTCAAAATACCAGCACCTGTAATTATAGATGTCCTTAATTCATTCTTTTGTAATTACCATACAAGCACTTTTGGGTGATATGTTCTTAATTTGTCAATTCACAGGATGAAAATATCAGGTAGCGTGACAGTTAGAAGAAGTAAAGTTTCTTAGTTCTTTAGAGTTTACAATCTCAAAATAAGTCAACAGACATCATGGTGGCTACTTCCATTCAAAATGAATCAACTTACATCATTGGCAACTTCCATTCAAAATGAGTCAACTTATGTTATGCTGGCAACTTCCATGCAGGAGCTCTGTTTGGACAAGGACGCAATAGTAGAGCAATCAAAGAAAAATTGTAAATCTGATAATGTACATGAGCACAAGTACCATACTCTTTAGAGGCTTAGAGGGGTGTATTCAATTGAGATTCTGTTGGATTGTTAATAATCCATGGATTTTAATGGAATGTGCAAATCCATGGATTGTTTAAAATCTCTACACAGATTATTTTAATTCCCTACAGATTTTGATAGATTGATTTTGATGGATTTTTGTAGAATTATAAAATCCCACAAATTCTACGAGATTGATTTCTTTCATTTTATTTTATTTTATAATATCTATATTGTATATATTAATTAGAGATAATCATTTATAAATAAATAGTCCAAAATCAATATAATCCGAAAATTTTAAAATATTGGATGATAGTATTTACACGTGCCGAGATATTTTTTCGAACTAGAATCTGTTACTTTTTATGATTATAATTTCCGAAACTACAATCAAACATAAAACAGGAAAAATGGTGGATATAAATTACACTACTTGCCAATGTGTACACATACTATAAGCAAAATCATGTGCATGACTTTGTCAGCTATTTTGGGTTTCAGGCAGTTGATGGGTTTTTTCAACAGTGGTAGCAGTTGAAGGAATTAACTATTTAAAAACAAACAAGTTAGTTTCGTTCTCTGAGCAAGAGTTATCGACTGTGACACTGAGCAAAACCAAGATTGTAATGGGGGGCCGATGGATGCAACATTTGATTTCATCACGAACAAGGGAGGCCTTACAACAAAATATTGTAAATTTAATTGATAATTTTAATTGCTTTGATTTTTTTGATTAGAAATGTTGTAAATCACAAATCCTTCAAAATATTGTGTAGTTGGAACAAATTTTACGTTGATAATTTTACATATAAAATCTCCCACAAATATTTCAAAATTCATGACTTTATCAAATCTGTTGAAATTTGAATACCTTGAGATTTTGATTGATTGTTTAAAATCTGAATTGAATACCTACAGATTTTAGAAGATTTTTTAAAATCTCAATTGAATACCCACAGATTTAGAAAGATTATTTGAAATCCAAATTGAATACCTGCAAATTTTAAAAGATTGTTTAAAATCCCAAATGAATACCTACTGATTTTGAGAATCCATTAAAATTCAACAGATTCTCAAATTAATACACCTCTCTTAATATATATATATATATATATATATATATATATATATATATATATATATATATATATATATATATATATATATATATATATATATATATATATATATATATATCTTTGAGTTATTGAGTCTCTAAGAAGATATTAAATGAACTTGCATATTTAGTAGATAGACATGCTTTAGGCTGTTATATGCTCCATTTGTTGACTTTTGTCATATTGGCTATTTGTAAGAGCTTTTGTCATGTGATTATATTCAGATTTTGTACCCTTTTTGTTCAATACATATGTACTTGGTGTAAATATTCAGTGGTAGATTGCACCCTTTTAATTCTTATTTATATGTATCGTTCATGTTTAGATTTGGAGATTTGGAGAATGATTTACATTTTGATATTAATCAAGCTGGACTTTGAGACATTGATGTTGCGAAAAATGTTTAATTGTTTGATTTGGTGGTGTTGGATCACTGTATGTATTCACATATTAAAAATAATATTTATAATATTATATATAATGCACTATAAATAAATTTAAAAAAATTTAAAAGTAATCCGTGCTTTGCACGGGCTATAAGCTAGTATAGTATAGATTTTGATCCCAAATGAAGATTATTGAAAACTCGCGATGCAAAATTTCGGTTCCTACTTCTCTATAAAATGATATTATTGGTTTAATTCATTTTTTTATATACTTTCCAAAACTGATTATTTTCGTGATACTAGTTTGTGCTTTATTTATTTTCTTGTATCGGAAGAAAAAAAATGTAAGAACAACGGATGGTAAAAGTCTGATGGAGTGGAGCTTAACAATGTGTACGTAGACTAACAATGCACACAAGAAGCGGAAATAACAATGTGTACGTAGACTAACAAACAAAAGAACCATGTCAATGTGACGCTATTTTCATGAAAAGACAAATAATAGCCAGCTAAAATTAATAGATTCTGTATATAAAAAATAACAATGTATGGAACAAGATGCATTACCTATTCATTCACCTTCAAGCAATAGCTTCTAGCATTAGATAATGGAGAGTCTATCATCCACAATAACTGTTCTTGAACAATGCGGAGTCTCTCCACCCCTGGACGCTGTCCCGGTGACATCTCTTCCCCTCCCTTTTTACGACTTAATATGGCTCACTTTCCATCCCTTAGGCCGTGTCATCTTCTATGATTTTCCGTACTCCACTGACCATTTTATTCAACACATTGTTCCCAATCTCAAAATTTCATTGTCTTTGGCCCTCAAACACTTCACTCCGTTGGCTGGAAAATTATTAATCCCGTCAAATACTAATTCCAACACTGATTACCAGATTCGATACTTGGATGGAGACTCGGTCTCTGTAACATTTTCTGAGTGCACGGGTGAAATTAATCATTTCATAGGAAACCATGTACGTGATGCTAACGTGTTAAAACCTCTTGTGCCTAAATTTCCGTCAAATACTAGTATTGATAGTTCTACAGAAAGCTGCTCGGCTTCTCCTGTTTTTGCTATCCAAATAACTGTATTTCCAAACCGCGCCATCTGTGTTGGAATCATAAACTCCCATGTTGTTGCGGATGGAAGCACTGTGTTCAACTTTGTACGAGCATGGGCTTCGATTGCTAAACAAATAATCATGTCTGACGGTGAACTCGACGTTGATGATGTGGTGTCAAGGGATTTTCAGATCCCAAATTATGATAGGAGTTCAATCAAAGACCCCCATGGTCTAGGTACTATGCTCGTGCAAGCATTAGGACCGCTAGTTAAGCAAATCCAGCAACAAAAGGAGTTACAAGGTTCTTCAAACATCAAGTCTAGAGCGACGTTTGTTTTAACTGAAGCCAATATTAAGGTCCTCAAGAACATGGTATCAACAAAACGGCCAAACTTAGCATACATGTCATCTTTCACGGTCATTTGTGCTTATCTATGGACGTGTTTTGCAAAGACACGGGCCACTGTTGGGAAAGAGGCGCACAATTTAGACGAGCCTCAGAACTTTGGGTTTGTTATGGATTGTCGGGCTCGATTAGATCCACCCTTGCCTGCTTCTTACTTTGGCAATTGCTTAGTACCATGTGGTGGAGTGCAAACAGGCAGGGTTATGGTAGGAGATGAAGGCCTTGCTGCTGCTGCGGAAGTGTTGGGAAATTCAATTGCTGTGAAGCTTAAGGAAGGTCCTTTGCACGGTTCAGATAAGTGGATGGAGGAATTTGCCGGTGTAATGAGAGGGGAATGGAATATTGGTATTGCTGGCTCCCCAAAGTTGGACTACTATAACAACATTGATTTTGGATGGGGTAAACCTCTGAAGTTTGAATTTGTGGAAGAGCCGCTATCTTTGTCAAGATGTAAAGATTCAAACATGGACATCGAGATTGGTGTGATCTTACCTAAAAATGAGATGGATGTGTTCTCAAGTGTTTTCACCCAGGGGTTGAATAGTTTAGATGGCTAAAGATTATTTTCCTTAAGCAGAGGGCACTCAATAGCAGTCGTTTAAATATCTGCTGGAAAAATTGTTCAATTTGTGGTGTTTTTCCAATAAATTTTTACGTGTATCTTTGCACAATTGTTCAGTGGATCTGCAGAAGGATTGTCTCTGGAAAGAGCCTGTTTAGCATATTAAATATTGATACACAAACTGTTAAGTGAAGTGTTCCAATTATCTGACCAGTGATCTAATCTACCTGAGATAAAAAGGTTGTAACTGGATGCTAGTATCAAATAATTTGAGAAATTAATGGTAAAACAAGACAAGATAAGACAACTTTAATGTTCTGTTACACTCCGGAGGATCCAAAGCACATACACCTCGAACATTTTCATCCAAATCATCAACCTCGGGAACACCAGGAATCATAATCATCTCAACAATTGGTTAGGATGAATAGAATGGAATGGAATGAGATTTGAACTATAAAATGAATGAATATTGAACTTTCATTCCATTTCATTCACCCCATCCAAACACAACTCCAACAGGAACCCTGTAATCGCCATCATTTTCGCCTGCACCATATCTATTGAAATGCTTCCACTTCAATCCTGATCAGGATTGACGAGGCTACATTCAAAATACCTAATAATAATAATAATAATAATAAATGTATTCTTTCCAATTAAAAAAAGGGTTTTTTTTTCTAATATATCTCATTTGAATAAGCCATTTATGAATATGTCCCATTCTTAATTGTAATAATAAATATGTCCCTTTTTATTAATATGTCCCATTTTTAATTTTAACCATGATTAACTCACTAATTATACATTATTAAAAAACAATTTTATCCTCGACTTATTTATTTTTAATTTTTGTCATTAATTTGGAGGTCCCAAAATATTGAAATAAATTTTAAATCAACATAAACTTTGCGTTTGTGGATGAAATCCCCCAAGACGATGCAATGATGCCAAATAAGCCTTGACTTACCAAGAAGGTGAAATTCCAAACACATAGGAAAATAAGATATCTTCAAATTCTGCTCCATAAACAAGTTTAAACTGAGGGCTGTGTTGGAAGAAAATTAAACCTTCTATACAATACATTGCTGATCTTATGGTCAGTTGACTGACATCTACAGATTTCTATTAAGGAGATAGGAGACCATAAATTTGAGGACTACAAAAAGTTCATAACAATCTACCAAGATCTTTGTGATTACAAAATAGAAATCCTTGCAAACATTTAACAAACAACACAGCCCCCTTCCACAAAACGTAAGAACACTTGCAAATTTGTTCGACTTATTAACTATAATTCTTATATAGCTAACGGATTAACGAACTTCAATCTCTAAAATTACATTTCTAACATCAGCTACTAGACAGTGAATTAATAAAATGAAGCACAAAAATATGGGCAATATGGTCTTAATATATATAATATATATATAATTATATGTATATGAGTTAAATTTAACCATGGGACATAATTATAATTATTAAATAAAAAAGGATATATTCTTAATTGAGTACTCCCTCTGTCCCATCCATTTCTTTACAATTTCCTTTTTGGGCCGTCCCACTATTTCTTTACATTACCCAAAATAGTAAGTTTTAACACTATTATACTCACTACTTCATTTATTTTAACAATACTTTACTCTATTTCACCCACTACTTAACTTATTTTAACAATAAAATCACTATTACACCCACTACTTCACTTATTTTAACAATAAAATCACTATTACACCCACTACCTCATTTATTTTAACTACACCCACTTTATATCCACTATCCTTGACCTCCGTGCCCAGCCGCCATGTAAAGAACTGGCTGGGACGGAGGGAGTACTTAATTTGGGACATATTACACAAATTCCCTTAAAAAAAAACCACATAACAATAATAGGGGTGTTTGGGAGAACTTTTTTTCAGAATAAGTCAACTTATTTTAAGACAAAGTTAGAGATTCCTAACATTCCAACTTATTTTCCAACTTATTTTTTCAACTTATTGAATCTCAAAGATACATTAAACATTTGTATAAAAAAACTTTATAAAAATATAAATTTTTTATCTGAAAATAAGTCATAAGTCAACATAATTAAGCTATGCCAAACAGATCAAATATATTACTATATAAACTCATGACAGACTTTTTACTAGTTCATCATCACTAGTTTAACATGAGATTACCCTTTTCATTTATAATTTTCCTTTTCTATGTGATGAAATTTGGATCATCATATCTCATCTATCTCTTGATAGTTTTGAATACATGTATTGAAAAGTCTTCTCGTAGGAGAACATATCCAAGTATAACTTATTACGTGCATAGAACAAGACCTAAACAAATCGACGTACAGATTAGGCCTGTCAATGGATCAAGAATTCGATCTGATTCGATCAAATTCGAAATTAGCGTGTATGGATTCTTCAAAAAAATATTCGATCCGATAAGGAGCGGGTATGGATTTAGCATGATCCGATCCGTTAAAAATCTGATCCGGATATATTTATATATTAAATATTTTTAATATTTATATATATATTATATTTAATATATAATATAAAAAATATATCTACATATCTATACTGTATTATATATATAATACATGTTACATGTTACATTTATTATTTATATGTATTTAGTATGTAATATATATATATATATACATATTTATTTATCATATATAATATAAAATTTACAAAAATATATATAGACTTTTCGATTAACATCTAAAAATTTGAATACAAGTCAAAATACTAATCAAAATACTAGTTGATCGTTAAATTACCAAATCAAATGAATTTATGAAATTTTAAATTTGGATATGTCAATTTTATAATTTTGCATATTTTTCCTTTTTTTTTAATTAAACGGGTAGGACCTCCGATCCGAAAATCCGAAACCCGAACGGATCGGGTATGGATCGGACTAAAAAATATCCGCTCCTGATCCGATCCGATCCGAATCCGAAAAATCTTAATGGATTTGGATATTGATTTAGTGTAATCCGATCCGAATCCGACCCATTGATAGACATAATTCATACTATTTTGATTACATTTTCCAACGGTGTTAAACTGATTCTTACCAACTTACGTCAATCAACAACTAAATATGTTGATCTTACCTGTGTGAATGTTATCACTCAGTTTACATTTGTTATCATATGCCAATGTGATGGCTAATTTTAGGTAAATATTTTAAAATCAAAAATTGCAAAGTGCAAACGGTTAAGCTACCTAACTATTTTCATTTGTACGCAATTTACATGTTACAAGTTGACTTTAAAATATTGGAATGGTATAACATGCATTTTATATCAGAGTGGTTACTCATTTGTACTCGAATGAATCAAATAAATCATCCATTCAAAAACACTATCATTTGAATCATTAAAGTCATAATAAATATCAAAATGACCAACCATTATATTATTCGGGAAGTAAAAGTAATTTTTCATCGAATTCTACACATTTTTCTTAAATACTACTATAATCAAATGAAAGGTTATGAATTCTAGCATTTTTGATAATATATTTAGAATTTAAAAAGTTTAATTACTATATTTTTAATTAAAACAAGGAAAATAACAATAAAATAAAAATTAAATAGTAAATGGATTTTCAAAATTTTAAATATATTATCAGAAATACTAAAATTATTAAAATGATATCATTTCTGAATAGATGGTTTACATGATACATTTGAGTGCAATCGATGACCACTTTAATATAAAACCATATCCACAGATCACCGTGGGATAGGGCTGAAAACTGATCTGACTATCCGGTATCTCGGCTTTTATCCGGCTCGAAAATATGATAAATATCTCAGATTCGTTTTGTAAACGATACGGATCTGACGGAAATTTTGAGCCCGGATAAAATATGATCCCGAATCTGAGAACTATCCTACCCGCCCATATCCGGTATCATATTACTTTTGTAAAACGAACCATACCTGAACCAGGTTCATATCTATAATACCCGAACCTTGCTCATATTCATAAAACTGAATTCTATTCAGTTTGTTGATTATCAAAGAACTAAAATACAATAGCAACTAAAATATTATATAACTGAAGTGAAAGTTACTATTCAAACTTTAACAATTAACAGATTAATACAAATAAAAACAATTAAATGATTATTTATATAATTCAAATAAAAATGATACTAATGTTGGTGAATCATATTTGACTCGTATTCGATGGATCACAAACTACCAGGTTAGAAAAAAGAAAATATGATACCGGCTCATATTCAGTTTGGATCCGGACCTAAATACTCGGGATTGGATCATATCTGAATTAAACAATACCGACCCCAAATCTGAACACGATAAAAGTAAAATTATCCGAGACTTGAGCAACGGTATACCCGGTATCATCCGGATCATTTTTCACCCCTACCGTGGGCTGCGGATGAAAAGTGCTATGATTTGTCAGTCTGTCAGTGTCATGCAGTTTAAATAAATAAAGAGTTGAGTAAAGTTGTAAGAAAGGATAATATATTAGAGTAATTTCTTACGGATTCAAAAATCCAACTTAATGATTATTAGGATGAAGAGATAAGAAATTTAAGTGGATTACAAAAAATTAAAAAATTCGACCTTTGGTTACTCATCGGAATTCGATTTAATCCAATCAACTTTACCTAATACTCGTTCGAGCCAGTGTTCTAAAAATTGGTCTAGGTGGCCAGAAAACGTTTAAATTTTGCAAAAATCGATTATTTGACGTTTTTTTATTAGGCGGTGCCTAGGCGGGATTAAACGGTATTAGGCGGTTTTATTAGTTAGGCGGAAATAATCGATTAGGCAGCGATTAATCGGCCCTAGGCGGTATTCGGTGACGATTAATCGGTTAAATTTTTAAAAAATAGTCAAATTAAGAATAAAACTTTAAAAATATAAATTTTTTAAAATAAAAAATATACTTTACACATGAAAAGGTAAATTCACTCATCGTATTTAATAATAAAATGAAGATGTTTATTTTTTTACTTATATAAAATATATTTTTAAATATTAAAATTAAATTATATAAAAAATAATATTTTAATACATCCGATTAATTTTCCGATTAATTATTTCGATTAATCGTCACCTAACCGATTAATTGCTAATTGATAGGTTTACCGCCTAGACCCGCCTAGCGATTTTTAGAACATTCGTCCGAGCTAATCTTTTTTTTACAACTCGATAATTTATAGCTACAAAAGCAATAATTTGACTCTCTAATTCAACAACTACATTAACTTTGGCATAATTGAATATATAATATTATCCACTTGTTTATAAAAACTCATGCAAGAGGTGTCGATATTGAAAAGTCTTGACAACTTTAATTTGAAACACGTTGTGCTTTTAACTTCATCACCAATTCATCTTCCTCCTCGAAGCTAGCCCCATATAAATTCAAACAAATGAAGGAACACTAAAAGAAGAAAATTAACCCTCAAATCCAATATAACAGAAACCATCTCAAAGCCAGAAGGTAGAAAAAATGGCACCCGAAGCAACAAGCAACACTTATCCCATCAAAACAATAGTCCTTGTAGTCCAAGAAAACCGCTCATTTGATCACATGCTAGGATGGATGAAATCCTTAAACAACAACATCAATGGTGTTACCGGAGGTGAATCAAATCCATTATCCGCCTCCGATCCATCCGGAGGACGCGTGTTTTTTGGTGATAGGTCTGGCTACAGCGAGCCAGACCCTGGTCACTCACTAGAAGCAACACATCAGCAACTTTATGGGGCTACTTTAACTTCCACTACATTTTCGAGCAATAGTAATGATAATATTCGTATTCCGACAATGGAAGGATTCGCTGAACAAGCTGAGAGTATAAACAAAGGCATGTCTGATATTGTCATGAACGGATTCAAACCGGAAATGGTGCCAGTTTACAAAGAATTGGTGGAAGAGTTTGCGGTTTGTGACAGGTGGTTTGCCTCGATTCCGACACTAACACAGCCTAACAGATTGTACATACATTCGGCTACTTCTCATGGTGCAACAGAAAATGATACAAGTACTTTGATTAAAGGGTATCCACAGAAAACCATCTTTGAGTCATTGGAAGAAGGGGGTTGCACTTTTGGGATTTATCATCAATATCCTCCCAACACACTTTTCTTTAGGTAACATAAGTATTTTCTTGCTCACTGCATTATGCAAATTTTGTTCTTATTAAACTACGTATTTTTATGAAATTGTTAATGGATGCATAAACCTAAATACTAGCTCGCACATCAATCTGTTTGACATCTGAACCATTAACTTGCTGCGATTAGCTGGTTGTTGATATTTGAATTTTATTTTCGGGCATCTTTCTGTTTGACTTTATTTAACATTTTCAGTATAATGTCTTTATGTAGATGCTGGTAGTAAGCATAAGACAACTAGAAATGATCTTGCGATCAAGACAAACTAGCTCTATTAATCATGTATCATCGACTCTGTTTTTTAATCACTCTTAACAATTTTTTTGCTGAAAAAATTAGCTGTTTTACATGATATTAAACAAAGTATACTATTGATGGAGCATCTTCCGTGTAGATATTTATCTCAATAGGTGATAAGACACGCCCTCAACGACAAAAAAGTCGCCCCTAATGAGAACTATGCTCGAAATAAAATTTGGAAAACCAAGACAATACTTTGTGTACAAATGCAGAACATCTGATTTCCATAGTTCCCTTCTTTTATGGTTATTTTGTATCTGTCCCTTTATTATGTGTTTTCCTGTTGAAGGGAGTAGTTTTTATTTGATAACTTGAGCAGATATGCTTAGATGCTCATCATTTTAAAAGGTGCTAAGCTACCTGCTAAAGCAATGCATGAATCATTGACTACGCCTCCCTTTCCCTTGTAAAGCTAAAATGGAATATTGTAAGTGCGGCAGCCGACAGATTATAGGATCATCACGATATAAACATGTGCATCAATCATTATATTATGCAGTGAAATGTTGGGGCATCATGCTCTGGTAAAATGTGGTTTTATCGAATAACAAATGAAAACTTCGTTTTACAGGAATATGAGAAAGTTAAAGTACATAGACAACTACCACCAGTTTGATCTACAGTTCAAGGACCATTGTGAAAAAGGGAAATTACCAAATTATGTTGTGATTGAAAACCGATATCTTGACACAAAATTGTTACCTGGAAATGATGATCACCCAGCTCATGATGTTTCGGAAGGTCAGAAATTTGTGAAACAAGTTTATGAAGCATTGAGATCAAGTCCCCAGTGGAATGAGATGTTGTTTTTGATTATTTATGATGAACATGGTGGTTTCTATGATCATGTCCCACCTCCCGTGACTGGAATCCCCAGTCCAGATGACATCGATGGCCCTGAGCCGTATAAATTTAAATTCGACCGACTAGGGGTTAGGGTTCCGGTCATCATGATTTCTCCCTGGATTGAACGAGGAACAGGTGAGTCTATGGTCATTATTACTTACTTATGCTTTGAAAAGAAAAACAAGGACTGAATCCATTCTTTAGTGTCCTAAAATAGATATAATTAAAGTCTTTAATCTCGAAAAATATTGGCCAGGATGCCGATGTGGATATATTTTGCATACGTTCCATCACCTTCCAAATAATTTTAGGATGTGAACAATTTATAAACTAACCAAATCTTTTATGAGTTGAAATTTGCAGTATTGCATGGGCCTTCAGGACCATATCCAACTTCAGAGTTTGAGCATTCATCACTTGCCGCAACTATCAAGAAGATCTTTAATCTGAAAGACTTTTTGACAAAGAGAGATGCATGGGCTGGCACTTTTGAAGGTGTTCTTAACAGGAGTAGTCTAAGACAAGATTGTCCAGGTATGCATATCTATTAAAATTTGGCAAGTCATCTTAAATTTTCTTTTAAAAAGATTTTCCTTTTGTTTTAATCTCAAGTAAATTACCAAGACTCTTCACAATAGCCAGTGAAATGCAGGATAGACTTGGTATGGTTTAGTTTATACAAAATCAAAATTATTATTTAAGCTACAAAGATGTGAATAAAATGCAGAGAAATTATCGGAGCCAGTGAAAATGCGTGATTTTGAACCAAACGAAGATGAAGCAAAGCTAACTGATTATCAAGGAGAAATGGTACAAATGGCTGCAACACTGAACGGTGACTATAATAAAGATTTATACCCGCACAAACTAGTTGAAAACATGACAGTTTCTGAAGCTGTCAAATACGTGGGAGACGCATATAAAGTTTACTGTGACGAGTGCTCCAAAGCTAAAGAAAGTGGAGCTGATGAACATCATGTTGTTTCTTTCGAAGCTCTGCTTCCAAAATCATCTCCAAAATCTTTTGGCCAGAAATTGTTTTCGTGCTTGATTTGTGATAATTCGACTGATTGATTTATTTATCTTGATTTTCAGCTAATGATTGTATGCATTCTTCGAAAATAACGATTAAAAAGTCACCGAGTAGAGGGATTTTGATTTGGTGTGAAGAATAAGAACAAGACTCCTGTAATTCAAACCTTTTTCCAGATTCACTGATACGTAAATTTTGTGCACAAGCTGTTATGGGGCCAAGATTTTCCAAATTTCTTGTTATTGTTTTCTGTAGTGATTTTTCATTTTCCCGCTAATTAGTAACTAAATTAGAAAACAAAATAACGCCTATAGGAGCGCCAGCCCTGCAAAATATGAGTCTTGCAAGGTCATGATAAAGTCATAAGAAGGGATATTTCTACATAGTTCCGAAATTTCATAGTAGACAACAGTCATTGTAATGGAACGAACATCAGTAATTCAATTGGCTTGCTGAACGGTATTTTCATGACAATTGCATATTTAATAGGTGTGTTCTGTTAACACTTGAAATGAGTACACTTTATAATTATGATTGCTATTAAGGTGAAAAATTAGAGGAATCGGAGAAAGCTAAAAAATTCAATGAAATAATTGATAAATGAAAACATCTTTCATACGTTCTTCCATTATGGCCAAATATAACACAGAACTTCTCTTTTATGCAAAATTTAATTATTTTTAATTTTTGTTAACCATTTCTCTTGATAGGTCAATTTTATATTATATACTAAATTGGGTTTCATGGGCCTGAGGTCACCCTCAGGGTACTACCTGAGGTTAAAATAAAAGAATCTCCATACAAAATTAAGGGTATTTGTGTAACTTACTAGAAAAAGTTACATTTACAAAAATGCCCATGCGGGGTCCTTTATTTTATAAGTACAATTATAATACAACCTTAGGAGAGGTGCCTGTGGACAACCTCGGGGCCAGTTTTCTCTACTAAATTTGATTAAATAGGTGACATTTTGTGAAATGAACTTTGACTCAAATTTTCTAATCACTCCAACAAATTTTTTGATGAAGAAATTACTATACGTGTCTATGAATTAAACAAAGTATGACCCTGATGGAGCACTTGAAGAAGTGATAGGACATGCCCTAAATCACAAAATAGTCAATCGGAATGAGAACTAGGCTCAAACTAAAAATCGGAGAACCAAAGATTTGTGCAAATTTTTGTATTAAAATGGTAAGTTAAACACTTGTAATACAATACTTGGTGTTCAAATACAGAAAATCTGATTTTCATAATATCCTTTTATTGTTATTTTAGCAGATATGCTTAGATGCACATCATTTTAAAAGGTGCTAAGCTAACTGCTAGAAAAATGTATGAAGCATTGACTTGGCCTTTCAAAGAGACAAAATGGAATAATATATTTCACATTGAAAATTATGTGTCAATCATCTTCGCTATAAAAAAACCGCAGACAAATGGATATAACAATTGCATGTTAGGGACCGGATCTATATATCGTTACCTTGCAACGTAGTATAAACTAGCAGTGAAACATTAGGACATCATGTTGAGATAAAATGTAGTTTTATCGAACAACAAATGAAAACTATTTTCCTTTTAAAGTAAAATGAGAAAGTTGAAATACGACAATTACCATCAGTTTGATCTACAGTTCAAGGACCATTGTGAAAAAAGGAAATTACCAAATTATGTTGTAATTGAAAACCGACATCTTGATACAAAATTGTTACCTGGATCACACCCTGCTCATAATATTTTGGAAGGTCAAATTTTTTGAAAAAAGTTAGTGAAGCAGGAGATCAAGTCCCCAGTGGCCAGTGGACGAATGAGATGTTGTTTTTGATTATTTATGATGAACATGGTGGTTTCTATGATCAAGTTCCACCTCTATTAACTGGAGTCCCCAATCCTGATGACATCGATGGCCCTGAGCCGTATAAATTTAAATTCAGACCGACTAGGAGTTAGGGTTTCAGTCATCATGGTGAGTCTATGATCATTATTACTTATTAATGCTTTGAAAAGAAAATCAAGGACTAAATCCATCTTTAAGCGTCCTAATATGAATATACAGCTTTGTTTCAAAGATATTGGCCAGGATCCCGATGTGGATACATTTTGCATACGTTCTGTCACATTTTAAATAATTTTAGGATGTGAACGATTTACAAAACTAACTAAAGCTATCATGAGTTGGAATTTGCAGTTTTACATGGGCCTTCAGGACCATATCCAACTTCAGAGTTTGAGCATTCTTCACTTGCTGCAACTATTAAGAAGATCTTCCATCTGAAAGACTTTTTGACAAAGAGAGATGCATGGGCTGGCATGTTTGAAGGTGTTCGTAACAGGAGTGGCCCAAGACAGGATTGTACAGGTACTCCTGGTATATGTATCTGTTAAATTTTTTTTACATGATGTCTCAAAATTCCAAAGTTCTTAAAAATTTCAAATTTTTTACCTATAAATGAAATACCAAAACTTTTCAGAATACCCAGGGATTTTAGGAGTAGGACATACTGAGTTAAAAGAGGTTTCAACCTATCAACATTGTCTGGTTAAAAGAGGTTATAAGATATTCCAAATGGACCCTTAAAGCTACTAAGATGTGAACAAATTGCAGAAAACTTGTCAGAGACAGTGAAAATGCGTGATTTTGAACCAAACGAAAACGAAACAAAGCTAACTGATTATCGAGGAGAAATGGGGTACAAATGGCTGAAATACTGACCGGTGACCATTATAAGGAAATTTACCCTCACAAACTAGTTAAGAATATGACAATTTCCAAAGCTGCTAAATACGTGGGAGACGTGTATAAAGTATACTGTGAGGAGTGCTCCAAAGCTAAAGAAAGTGGAGATGATCAACATCATGTTGAATCTTTAGAGGCATTTGATGTGGTTTGAAAAATAAGACCAGACTCCTGTATTTCAAAATTCAAACCTTTCTCCATATCCACTGACACATACATTTTGTGCGTGAGGTACCAAGGGGCAAAGATTCTCCAAATTCATTATCATCGTTTAATGTAGTGATTTTTTGGCTAATTAGTAATTAGACTAAATTGCACTGTGGTGGCCAAAATATTATTAATTTTGCAAAGAAATTGCTAAATTTTATTTCATGCCAGCATAATGGCTAAATTTTAATTTTTAAAGCAAAATAGGTGCTCTGCCTCCCATCCGTTAGGTCAAACGTTAAATACTAACGGGAGGAGGATAGTTGGGTCAAATAATGAATCAAACAACAGCTTATCAAGAACATGATCGGAATTTTATGAATGTCCGCCGGAGTTTCACCGAAAATCTGGGTTTTTCGGTGATTTTTCTGGCCGGCGTTCATCTTTCCAGTTAACACCAAACACTCCAATTTCAAGCCTTAATCCATCTCCTTCTCCCGTGTTGCTTCACAACACCACCTCCCATTTTCTTTCACTCGACCACATCCCTCCACCATTTCACCACCGTCCAACCACTCACGACACACCACCGTCCAGTCCTCCCCCTTCCTCCCACCTCCGTTGGCCGCCAACAACTCGCCACAACGCCGCCCTTCGCCTTTCATCACCAACAATCTGCCAGCAATCTCCAACAACCCACCTCTTCCCTTGAATTACAACCACCCTCGCCACCACCCTTTGCCACCCATTTCACCTCCGACCAGCTCTACAACCCATCTCTATCCTCTCCTTCCCACGTTTTATCACCAGCCCTCACTCCCAATTCCTCTTCATTCTCCTCCGCACTACCCCTTTTAATTCCTTTCCAATCCAGCCCCAATTCTCGCATCCTCCTTCTCCACCGCGTTGCCAGAGTCTTTATCCCACTGCCAGTTCTTCCCCAACAGCCACTATCGGCCTCTACCAACAGCTCCTCCCATCTCCTACAACTCGCCGCACCTGCTCTCTTTTCCTCCATCAACATCAAACACTTCCATCAACATCAAACACTCCAAGAAAAAGAAAAGAAAAATCTGTAAAAGCTTTAAAAAGAAAAAAAAAATCTAGATAACGTCGTCAATTTTGATTTAATGGAAGGGATACAGAACACCTTTTTTGCTTTGAAAATTAAAATTTAGCCATTACGTTGGCATGAAATAAAATTTAGCCATTTCCGTGAAAAATTAATAATATTTTGGCCACCACGGTGCAATTTAGTCTAGTAATTATATTAGAAAAGAAAAGAACGCCTAAACTTAATCTTCATGCCAATGCACATTGAAGGACATTGTAGACAATTGGGGGACTTCCGCAAAATCCTTGTTTGTCGACCCTGAAAATTACAAGTCTTGGCCATGGACTCATGATAAAGTCATAAGAGGGGATATCTCTATTCTCTACCGACATAGTTCAGAAATTACATAACAAAAATTAGTCATTGTAATACAATCAACATTAGTTATTTAATTGGCTTGACGAAGTTGAGTTGACCCATATACTCCTCACAAATCCTTCTTGGTATGAGTCTTGACATCTGACACTAACTCCCTTGCAAATGCAGTTGTGCCTAAATTCACCTTCCACTTGACGGATAACAGGAATAGGGCCAAATCCACCTGATGCCCTGGTATTGCTCTACTGTAGTCTGCAATACCTGTAGCTTTTTCCTAAAAAAACATGTAGAATTTTTAACTTTTTGAAAGAATGTGAGCAAAAGGTCCTTTTAATCACAATTTGAAGTTAAAATTCCCAAAATGTCATTGCTAAAAGAAATGCCCCTTCCTATCACCCATAAACGCAACTAACACATGCGATTTATTTCTTTCTTTTTTTTAAACAATTGTTTCTTATTCGGTCAGGACTTGTTGGGCCTGATTAGGGATGGGCATTCACCCCGGCCCGCCCGATCCGATCCCCACATCGAACGGGACGGGGAATCGAGGATTTTTTTGGGTACGGGCCGGGGAACGGGGATACTTTTCAAAACAAATCGGGGAGCGGGCCGGGGCCGGGATTTTATGTCTCCCCGGCCCGATCCCCGCACCGAACGGGACGGGGAATCGGGGATTTTTTTTGGGTACGGGCCGGGGAACGGGGATAATTTCCAAAAAAACCGGGGAGCGGGCCGGGGCCGAGATTTTATGTCTCCCCGGCCCGATCCCGTCCCGATTCTCAATTCTCGACTCGATTCCACCACATTATAATATATATATATAGGGTCTTGTTCTAATAGAAACTAACTTAGAATAGAAACTAGAAACTAAACCTAAATTAAATATTTCAAGCTAATCTAATGACCAAATTAGGGGTACCCCAATACAAAAAACGTTTAAAATCATTGGCTCTATTCAACAAAAATATAAAAAAAAATTAAAAAATTAAAAAAAAAAAGTTACTGTTCACGTGATGACGTGGCACGTGAACAGTAACTTTTTTTAAAAAAATTTTTTAATTTTTTTTTATATTTTTGTTGAATAGAGCCAAGAATTTTATAAGTTTTTTGTGAAGGTGCCCCTAGCGGGGCCGTTAAAATAAATGAAATATAATTTATTTAGTGTTGGTTTCTAGTTTCTATTCTAAGATTGGTTTCTATTTGAACGCTAGCCTATATATATATATATATATATATATTGATAATCATATATTAATATATACGAATTTCCAATACTTTATATTGGAAACAAAATAATATTTTAATCTTATATGTTTGTCTTTCTAGTAGTTAAATAACTTCATTTTCATGTTATTTATAATTGTTTATTTAGGGAAAAAAAATCTTAATTTAGTGCTTAAAAAATTGTTTCATACTCACCAGTTAGTGTTTAAAATTGTTTAAAATGAAATTCCCCGATTCCCCGCGGGGATCCCCGTTACCCGTTTGGACCGGGAACGGGAAATAAAAAATAATCCCCGATGAGAATTGGGCCGGGGACGGGGATCAGGTTTGAATTCGGGGATGGGGTGGGGATAACACACCCTGGCCCTGAAGTGCCCCGATACCCATCCCTAGGCCTGATGGGCCATCTATCTCATATTCAATAAACACATGTTGTGTATGTGTTTTTAGTTTTTCAACAATTTTTTAGTTTTTGGAAAACACATTTACTACTTGCGCTTTTAGGCTTTTGTAAATTCTTTTCTTATGAAAATGCATTGTGAAGCTGCATTTTTAGAAAATGAAAGTTAAAATTGTGTTGTTTTGTGATAAAAAAGACCATTTTGTGAGTTGTGATATTTTGGACCATTTCACCTCAATTAATGATAAAAAGGGTCATTACATGAAGAATGTAGAAAATTATTTTGTAAAATTCAAAAAAGAACTTCTTATTTCATCTGACTAATTTCACCATCAATATTCACCAAAAACATTACTCCTATTTTTTTATATTAACTTCAAAATAGGAACATGTTAGAAAACATTAACAAATAGTCATCTGATTTTTGCACCAACACTTTTTTAGTTTTAAAATTTTTTATTTGTTAAATGTAAAAACACTTAAGTACTTTATTAACTGTTTTTTTTTTTAAAAGAATACATTAATAACTATTAAAATATGATTGTTTTAAAACATATTAAGATAAATCACACATTCCGTCCTTATCCTTATGTATAGAGGAAAATAGGGAAGATCTCTTCGCACTCTCTCAAAATTATCAACGTCTATAATTTTGATGTGGAGATACATTTATAGATATTATATGATATTTATATATATAATTTATTCTAATAATTGGTAGTTCACAAATTAGCAATGGTTGGCAACCATCTCTGTAGAGAGAATAAAACCTAAAAGCAAAAAATTAAGCGTGGATAGAGTGTCGTGATTCCTTGCATTCACTTCAATTTTCCGTATTAAACCTATAAAAAATAGTGCATTGATCTTACAAAATTAAGATAAATCACACAATGAATCATTTACACATCGGATAGAAACTAAGAGAAAAAATAAAGTATAGTGATAAGATGATATCATGCACCCGAATGAGACAAGATGGACAAATTGTTACTAACTACCATTACTATCGGGTTGAAGGTTTTTGTGAGGTAATTAATCAAGTCCATTTTAATTACATTGTTCTTGTTACATTCATTCTTTATTGATATATGTATTCATTGTTTGCAATTAGGTTATTGATTTAATTGCACATGAGTTGCATAATTGTTTTCCAGAAACAAGTACATACTTGCTTCTTTTTATACATTGTCTTGATTCTAGAGATTTATATTCATCCTTTGATGTAGAAAAATTAGTGCATCTTAATAATGAATATTGTTAAGATTGATTTGCGAAATCGGATTGGAGATGAACGGACGAATAATAGCTTGGTGATGGTATATATCGAGAAGGATACTTTTACAAAAATTGACTAGGAATTGATTTTGGATCGTTTTCAAAAAATGACATCTCATAGAAGTTAACTAGCTTCTCGTGATTGTTTAACACTAGTTTTATGGATAGTATTCACACTAGTTTATTGATTATTTTTATATATGAACTTTATTTTGAAAATTAAGAGACATTTGTAAAAACATTTTAATAAATAAAGACCCCCTCTTAGCAGAATCATACACCCGCCATTGGGTATCACTAGTGAGTTCAGATACTTGATCTTTTCCTGTAAATTTGCATGTCTCCTAAGATATTGGTATAATTGATCATCAAAAAATTATGTTCAATTGATTGATCACTTATCTAATGTGTATTTACTTATCCCACAGATTATGCATGTCTTACAAAATCTATTTAATATGGTAATATGACATTGTATATGCATGTTTATATTAATATATAGTAATGCATGGGATGAGTACATTGTCATGATTGTTAGTTATATAAAATTAAATAGTGGAAGAATGAGAGAAAACTAAAAATTGTTAGTAGTATAAGATGAAATGTTGGAGAAATCGGAGAGTGTTAAATATTTTAATGACATGCATAATGAATTGGAACATGGATCTTTTTTTCCGAGATAGCTCTAGTTATATTTATTCGAATGAGCTATAATTCTCCTAAATGCAAAATTTATAATTTTTTACCAATCACTTTTCTTGTTATATTAACTTTTTACTTTATTCTTATCAATGAAATTACATTAATAATTATCAGTTCCTATAAATTAAAAGTAATTTGGTAAAATAATGTAAACAAAAACAAATCCATAAACATCAACACAAAACTTCACTTGGTTTGCGTAATGAATTAGATTTAAAAATATTGTTATGTAGAGGTACTATGATGTGGTGTGAAAAATAAGAATGAGATCCTTGTATATCAACCTTCTCCAGATAGAGCTGAAAACGAATCCGAGTAATTCGGATTCGAATCCGGATTCGACTCGTTAATAACGAATATAATTCGTATTCGTACAGAAAATGAGCGAATTCGAATCCTGTTTTATAATTCGAACGAATACCGGGTCGAATCTCACCACTCTAATATTCGATCATATTTTTATAGAGTAGTTCGAATAATTTTAGAATACTCGAACTTATAGGTATTCGATTAGAATCCGTAAATTATGTATAAGATATATATTTTATATAAAATTTCTACTATTAACGTAATATTCTATACATGAGCACATTTTAGTTTTTTAAAATAATCATTCGAATATTCATAGTAAAATTATTTTAGACGAATTCGAATTCTGAATATACAAAAACGAGTAATTCGATATTCAATCAAGTCGAATCGAATCAAATACGAATATTTATATTCGATTTCGAGTCAAATTTGAACAAAGAATTAAAATTTTATTTCGAATCCGGACCGGATCCGAACGAGTAAATATAAATTCGAGCCGAATCTGATCATACCACTATCCGCACATATTCGACTCGTTTACACCCCTATCTCCAGAGTTTTTGGCATGAGGTACTATGGAGGCAAAGATTTCCCAAATTTGTTTTTTATTGTTTTCTATAGAAATAATTTTTGGTTGAGTAGTAATTATATTAGAAAAGAAAAGAACACCTAAAACAAATCTTCATGCTAGTGTAGAAATGCATGATAGACAACAGCATAGTCATGATAAAGTCACAAGGGAGGAAATCTCCGCATACATAGTTTAGAATTACATAATAACAAATAGTCATTGTAATAGAATGAACATTGGTTATTAAATTGGCATGGCGAAGCTGAACTGTATTTTCATGACAAATGCTTGCTGGTAAGATAAGTGTTGACATGGTAAGATCTGATACGGACTTCCCTGTTGGTAACTGCCTGAGACTCACCTTACACTTGACGGATAACGGTTGTTGTTGGAACAAGCAATCTTCCAATTCCACCACAAAAGAATGATTTTATCTGAAAATGTCTTGAGTAATGCCTGTTTGTGGTACAACATTAGAGTTCAGAGATATTGTGTGAAATGACATTAGACACTTGATCTTTAACAGGCGTGTAGTTCAGTATTTCAATACAATTGTTGTCCTCCATAGATTAACCCGAACTATCGTTTAAGATTGGAACTACTTGATTTCGCCTTACTTTAGTCTTTACGGATTTGACACCTCCATTATTAAATTTTACAAGTTAATTAGGTGAACCTCTAGCTCTAGGTATGCATCCCATCAGGTTTAATATTGGTGTAATTGATCCATCGACTAATTATGTTCAATTGATTGAACACTTATGTAATGAGAATTCACAAATTGTGTTCTGTAAATGAGTCGAACTGAGCCGAACTCTTAACTGTTCGTGTATCAGCTCATTATAAATTCATCAAATTCGAACTCGAGCTAAAACTTTTATCACGCCAATATTATTGTTTGTGTATCGACTTCATTAAGAAAAATGTTATTCACGAACATGTTCACGAACTGTTCGCGAACATGTGAACTGTTCGCGAACATGTCTCACGAGTTATTACTTACTGGTAACGAACATCTCATGAATATTCACCAACATCTAAAAAAAAAATTTAAAATTTTTTGTTGCATTAAAATAAAAAGAAAGTAGGGAATAAAACCTCTAAAACTAAAAACATGCTTCTAGTTTATACTTATCAACGAACCGAATTTGAATTAGATTTAGTTAATACATAAACAACTAATGTTATAATTTAGAATGTAACATATATTACATTGTAATTATATGTAATAAAAATAATGTAAAAATTTAATAAAAGAAAATACTTATAAATAGATAAATAAAGTAACATACTACTTTGTAGACATTTACATATGCAATTATTTTGTAGTTATAGTGAATTCAAAAACTCCTATGAAATAATAATTAAATATGTTTACGAGCATATATATTGAATTAATGTACAAACTCATTAATGAATCATATTCAAGATTTTGTTCGTGAACATGGTTCACGAACTATATTAACAAATTTGTTTACGAACTATATAATCGAATTTGGTCGCGAATTTTCGAGTTGAACTATGTCATGTTCATTTGTGAAATGAACCTTAAAATCGTGTTCATTTTCAACTTGTTTCCAAATCAAACTGAACTCAAATCAAACTTTTTTTGAACGGACACCGAATATTTTACAAAATTTGTAAAGTATGTTATCTTGACATTTTAAGCGCATGTTCGTATTATATAATGTTCGTATTATATAAAGTGTTGTTAGCAGTATTAAGGTGAAGTATGACCAGACTATCCACTTTTTAATTACAACTGCCCAAAATACCATTATTTAAAACCGTCCGCCCTTTTTACCCACGGGCCGCGCAATCTGACAATGTGTACATGCTATACGCATTTTGACAACGCGTAGTCAATGACCACGCATTCTGATGATGCGTACTCTTTGTAAATTCAGTTCACACAATAATCAACAGCAACCACGAATACGCATTCCAAAAATGCGTGAAAGTGAATACGCATCTTCAGAATGCGTATTGGACACTGTTCATCGCCACTTCTCAGAGCTCACGACTTTTGGCGACAAGGCGATTCCGATCGGAATTTTCGATCAATCTGTTCTCTCTCAGACGACACTTTCCCATCACGTAGTACATACCATTCGATTCACCTCTAAAGCCTCTACAACCCTGTACCAGTTATTTTCAATTTGTAATCCCGGATTTTGAAAACCAAAAATACAATTCCGTCGAGCTCGATGTTTCCGACGAGCATAGTTCATGCCCCTGCGGGGCCAGATCTAGACAACTAGATTAGGGGAAATGGAGAGGAGGATGTGACGATCATTTTGATGTATTCAGAGAGCGTGGTCGATGAAAAATAAGAGAGACACGAGAGAGAGACGAGAGAGCCATTGAATCGCCGGCGAGAGTTCCGAGAACGAGAGAGAAGAGAAATGCAGAAAATGACGTCAATACGCATCACCGAAATGCGTAACTTGTAATACGCAAGATCCAAATGCGTATTCCGAACAACGCATCTGTCAGATGCGTACTCCGTGGTTAAAAAAGGCGGACAACTTTGGATATCGGTATTTTGGGCAGTGGGTAGGGGAAAAGTGGGTATTTTGGGCAATTTCTCAAAACTATTATGAGGAATTGGGGAAATCTAATTACTTTAATTGACATGTTTAATAAATTAGAAAAATTATCTACACAACATTCAACCAATAGATGGTTGTGGAAAACCAAATTCTGTTACGTGTAAAATTTATATTAGTAGGAACAAAAAGTAAAAAAACCTAAAAATTGAAAAATTGAGGATTTTGTTCCATATCCATAAACAACAAATTTTTTTATTTTAATATTTTCAATCAAATATATCTATTTTTTTCGTCTTTCTTATCAATCAAATAACTATAAAATATTAATTAAAAAAATAACTATTAAATATCACTCAACCTTTTGGGTAAAATAAAGTAAACTAATGCAAGCTCAAAGACATCATTAACACTATATTTCACTTGGTTTTAGTTATAAAAGTTTATTGATACCCATTCAAAGCGAGTAGAGTGCAATTTATGTACTCGATTTTACTCAAAACACCACTTATAATATTTTTGTTCAAAATTGAGCACTTGAAATACCAATGTTTGTATTTTATTATACTTTGTTGCATTCCATTAATTTGGGTTAACTCCGTTATTAATTTGAGAAATAAAGTGTACTTTGTATACTTGTACTTTGTCTAAAATGCATTTTTGTATACTCGCACTTTACTCTAAATTTTAAATTAAAGTATTGTAAAAGGTGTTTTGAAGTGGGAGTACATAAAATGCATTTTACTCCCTAAATTACTAACGGAGTTGACCCAAATTAACGAAATGCAACAAAGTGTGTTCAATTTTAAACTATAATATTGCAAGTGGTGTCTTGAATAAAGAATGTGTACTTTACTCCATGTAAAGCCAACTTAGTGATGAAAATTTTATGTATTTAGAAATTTGACAACCAAATTTGTGAAAAAAAAATAGGACGTACCCATTATAGCAATAGCCTAACAACCATTCTAATCCATAATTTTAGGATGCAACAAGAACTTAATAATAATATAAATGTAACTGTATTGTAAATTAATGGTAAAATACAGTATTAAATCTCTCGAAAAATCAAATCGATTAGCCCCAACAATCGTAATAACCAACGATCGATCATGAATAATAACCAATCAACCAATCATCAGGTAATACAAATCCACATCTGCATCCATCTTATCAGGTTTTGCAGTTTTTTTATGTACTCAAATTGAAAAAAAAATATGCCATTTTGTGAAATGAACTTTGACAGATTTTCTATCATACAAGTTTATGACGATTTTCATGTTTCAAGGCAACTGATCAGAGTAGCAGTGCAGCCGGAGGTGAAAAACAAGAACAAAGGCCGGTGCAGATGGCCCATCAGCCACAACCCCCAGCTGCCAAAAAGTCTAACACCAGCGGTGCTGTTTTGGAAAATGCTGCTGCTTCTGTTACGCCAACCCTTCAATCTGCGAAAGAAGTTATTTCAGAATAGCCCCTCTAATTATTTTTTTTGTCAAATATTTGAAGCTTTTGGATTGCTACTCATAAGTTTGTGTATAGTTTTCTAGATCATGTTATAAGAAAATGAGGATAGATTTAAATTGTAAATTTGTAGTTAGCGATACATATGATTGTAAATTTACTATGCTCAGATATTAGGTTTTCGTTAATTATTTGTACATGTTCATCGATTCTGATCTCATAATCAGACATGAGAAGGCCAGAAGATGTATGATGTTACACCTGCATTCCATATACATGTACAACTATAGCATCAATTTGTATATATAAGTTGAGTCCAAAGACACAGATACGTCTTAACTACTAGGTTGTTGAACTCGTTTCATAATCATCCTTTCCCCTGTTTAACTTATGTTCCTCATTCTGAGATAATCATCCTTTCCCCTGTTTAACTTATGTTCCTCATTCTGAGAAGATAATATTATTAACACATTCGTCTAAAAATTACTAATGCACACAAGTTATTGTCAATGTGAAGATCCTACATTGTAATGTATTGCTGCAGTAAACTTAACACGAATAAGGATATAAGAAATTGAGATACTTAACATAAATAGGTCTCACACTAGTTGTGTTTCAATCTATTCTCCATCATGTGTAACGGTCAACAGATATCATATCACAACCATTATTCATCTAATGCATTTTCACAGGTTACACGTGTCTAATTAATATAATTTCATATGATAAAACATGACACTTTATGTGCATGTTTATATTATATAAGGTACGGTATGAGATATGAGTTTTTAATATGATTATATCATTAAATGGTAGTAAGAGAAACTGGAAAAAAAATAGATATTTTTATAGTTTATGTGACAATTTATTTATTTTTCTAAAAGAAGCAACGGTGATGCCATTTTAACAAAGTAGTTGATTGTTACGTTTTATATATTTTAACTATTTGTTTCATGAAGAAAAATTTTCTACCCAAAGTCTTTCTTTAATTATTAATTGAAAATATGCAAAGAATACAAAATATATTAATTGAAGAAACAGAGGATACAAAATATACTCTGGTTAGATATTTTCCAATAACTTACTATATGACCTTGTATACATAAACAAAGTAACATGAAAACAAACTCCAATACAGTTAAAAAAGTAGTCATTTATGAAATAGAAATCCTGAAATGCACAAAACCCAACAAGTATGCTCATGACACATATTATCTCAAAACTTCAGTTTGTGTTTTCCAGTCATTATGCCACACCAAGTTGATCATTTGTAGGAATCGGTATCCCCAATGAGAGAGGGCCTTGCTCTCTTAAAGCATCATCCATAACAGAAGACATGGATTGTCCCATCTTGACAGACCTCTCACACTTGGACAGGTATCACCCTCCTAATGCCTTGCCACTTTAGGTTCGGGAAAAGGAGAGCATCCCCCTTTACCAGTTGGAGGAGCATTGAAGACTATGGATCACAGTCTAATACATCTAGTTTCTATAACAAGGCCCCTTCCGCGGTAACTAGCACTCCCAGTTAGGGGGGTCAAAGGAGCCTCGCCTTCTAATTAACAATTAGTTATCTTTTCGAGGTCTACAAGTGGTTCAAGGTGGCGTTGACTCCGACATTCTCAGGTTAATAACTTGATCACCACCCTCCTTGAAAGTAGCTGCGCTCCAAAGGACTACAGCAATTCCACTAGAGGTGATGGACATCTTATGAACTCTCTAACGAAGGTAACCTAGGCCATCTAGGTTAATTGCTCTGCAAGAACTATGCATGGCTGAAAGCAGAAAGAGGTAGCTAGCTTGAACGGGGGTAGCATTGTAATTTCAATCAGCTTCAATAGTTGGTTTAATCTCAGTTTAATATATATAATTATTATTATATTGCTAGTCGTAGTTATTTGTTTATACAATGAAATTAGTTTAAATATATTAGAACAGTTATAATTGTTTCAGAGATTATAACATTAATAATAGAGTAAAGTATAAAGTTGTGGCTGAAGTTAATCCTGTTTAGCACTTTGGTGGTCGGAATTTTAAATTTGCAATATGGTGGCTAAACATTTCTTTTGTATTTCAAAAAGGTGGCTCAGGGCCACTTTTCTGAGAAAAAACCCCGGGAAAAAAAGTGGTCCTTAGCCACATTTTTAGAGAATAAAAGTAATGTCCGGCCACTTTATTGCAAATTTGAAATTCTGGCCACCAAAGTGCTAAAGCTGGTAAAGTTCAGCCAGTATTTTGCAATTTACTCTTAATAATATTATATAATTTTGACTTAATTTGATTTTTAAGTAATAATTTATAATTCTAACTGAATATTAATAAATCAAAATTTTAAGATTTTGATATAGCACAAGAAAATTAATATAAATATTATAACCCTACTTATTATTTTTTTTATAAATATAGATATTGTAATTTTTTTAGGGTTCATAAAATAGATAGTATGTGAATGATGGGATTCGAACCTTTATGTATCTTTGAAAGTAATAATAAATGTTTTATTTAATATGTTATTAAAGACATATCACCATCACATCACCATCTATCTATGTTGTAGATATGAAATTTTGTTGTTTACTTGTGTATCGAACAATTTTACGGTTATAACTTTACACATATCTCGTCTTTTCCAAGAATTTGTGAGGAATTTTCAACCATATTCCATGCTTGTCTAAAAATAATGTTAGAATATTAGACACATACATAGTTTTAATGGATAAATAAAGAGTAAAGTGCAATTTTGTGGCTTGGTTGACTTAAATCAGCACCACACAAAATAATTTAAAGCATTATATGGACTCTGATAAAAAATCTCCAATGGCCAGTATTTTTGTCTAATCATGTAGAATGTATGATATATGCATTTATATGTTATCTTCAGGAATCAAATTCAAAACAACCCTAAAATTCAAGTCAAACCTAACATATTCTTCCTTCGGGCTACTTTCATAGCAACTCCACTAGATTCCAATTTCCACCTTTCAATAGCACTAAAACTAAGAGAGTAGTCAAAATAACTACCGCCACTTACAAAGCACGTTTCCAATTTTTACCTACCGTATATTGTCACTATATGAATTTGGTATTCAGATTTGGTTGTACAAGTCCATAACCCAAACAAGTAAAATACCCTGAAAATACATGGATCAAATATACCACCTAGGACAGACTCATCGACTTTGCAAATGTCAATCCTAAAAGCAGAACAAATCCAATCAAATGTCTTCACATAAACTCAATAATCCCACTGTATTTTCACAGCATACCAACCACCCGCACCAACAATATTATTATGTAGTATAATTTTACAAGATTTTTTTACATATACAGGTGTAAGATGTTCATTGAAGCTAATAGGTGAAAAAATAACAATCAAACTAACATGAGACAAAGATTAAATTCATGAAGAATAATGAAAGAGAGGGTGATTTTTGCTTACGCCACATGTTAAGTGTCTCGATATGCCATTGAAAAATGCTGAAAAGAGTTAATTTGTGAAGACAATCAGCTCTACAATAATTCAGTATATACTCATTGTTCTTCAGGTATCCTGTCGGTTACATCAGCTCGGTAAATCAGTATATATTTAAATGTTTGTGTTTGATCTTGCTATTTGTTTTTGCAGTGATCAAGGATTAAATAGCTTAAAGTTTGGTTTGAGACCGGATGGTTAGGGTTTGGTTTGTATATGTACACATACATTTTAGCTAATAGGTGAAAATACCCCTCAACCAAGTGAGTATGACATTTGAAGTTTTTGACAGGAGTTCATATAATTCTTAAAATATTTTATTCGGTCATTACACTACTGATCCACTAACCGTTAAAAAAAAAAAATTAGTATGCCACCAAATAACAATTTACTCATAAATTAATGATGGTAAAACTTAATTGTTCAGTGTATTACTATTTTATAAAGGTTACTCGGACACAATCTATCAATCCACGGAGTCTTAAGGACACACCACAAACTTACTTATCTGATATTTTAGTACATTAGTTTTGTATAACCTAAGGGGCGACATTATTTATGCATGCTATAGTATATAAATACAAAGGGTTCTAAAGTGCAAAGGGAAATTTGTTAGTAGCAGTAAGCTACAAAATTGGTGAGGAATTGAAGAAAATTATATAATTTAAATCTCACATTGAACATCTGATGTCAAGAATCCGTTGAACTCCTCGTTCAATCCACATCAAATTTTACACCACCTTTTGATTACGTTTAGTGTATATTTATAAAGATAACGACACGAACGAATTTCCAGGTCTACGTCTACTTATTATCTTGGGAGATAAAAATATGCATAATGTGCATGGGAGATGAATGACAAGTGTTTTACATAATCCTTATCATTCGGTCGTCATGCTATATACACGGGTATATCATATAAGAGTTAAATGGGCCTGACGTCATCCGTAGGCTGAAACCCTGAGGTTAGATGGTTTTTACATGTAAAATTATAACGGCACTTGTAAATTTAAACTTCAGCTGTAATTACAAAATTACCCTGGTGCATTGTATGGGAAAATAACCTAAACTCAGGGTACTAAGGTCGTCCTCAGGCACAGGTTTCTCATCATGTAAACACCATTTTTATGTTTTTACTGAATGTTTTAAATTTTTTTCTTTATGAGCTGATTGAATAAGAAAGAATATTATTGCAACTCTTATGTTTTTTTTCCCCAATTCAGATCTCAACACCTAATATTTTAACTTTATGGCCCTCATTCCATCTTCTTCCTGACCAGTTTTCTATCTCCACTTCAAGGCTTCTATCTGGTCGGGAAATGCCATGTCATGATTGAATTTTATTTAGAGGATGATCCGACAACTTGGTATTTATTGGATGCCAATAACAGGGTAAGGTGGTGGGCTACCATATTCCCTTCCCTGCTATTAGGAGAAAATTTTACGAAGTTGTAACCTTTACTTGCGTTGATCACATTTTCAAGGACTAAATCCAAATCTCTGCTATGGGTTAAGGCCTGCAAGTATGATTTCATGACTGTATCCCTTAAGTTATGTGGTAGAACATAATATAAAGATCTGGTTGGGGCTTCCTCTCTCTAACACCTTAAGGTTTTAGAGCGACTGGTTACTTAACATGGTATCAGAGCTCAGGCACGCAGAGGTCTCAGGTTCGACTCTCTGCGACCCCCAATATTCTCATAATTATTATGGACACGAAAGGCAAATTAATGCCCCAAAGATGGGCGCCCGTGATCCACTCTCGACCCAAAAATGGGCTTTCGAGTGAGGCGGAATGTTAGAATATAATATAAAGATCCAGTTGGACCTTCCTCTAACATCTTAAGGTTTTAAACCGTCATGGGCGCCCGTGATCCACTCTCGACCCAAAAATGGGCTTTCGAGTGAGGGAAAATGTTAGAATATAATATAAAGGTCCAGTTGGGTCTTCCTCTAACATCTTAAGATTTTAAACCGACTATCCCATTCCTACCTATCCACTATCACAGAAAGAAGCATCAGTCTTCAATTTTTAAACTCCTTCGGGTGCTGAAAACCACATGTCGGACTACGGCATTGGACTACATCAGCAGCTCTATTATACGTCCTACATACTTTTTAGGTTCTAAAACAAAGCCACAAGTAGCTCCCTTGGGAAAAATTTGTGTTAAAAAAACCCTTTTAGTTTGTCATTCCATATGCACCAGGCCACAAAAGCTCCCCATCGTCTTACCTTCGAATCCTTTTCCTTCCACTTGGACAAAAAATTTGTGATGCAATCAACATTTTCCTTAGGTAGGAGAGCAACCACTTTAATTCCAAAAATTACAATTTTAAGTCCATGAAAAGAGAGTAAGCAAAATTGTCACCATTGCTACCCAGGAAACCTGTAAACCCCGATTACATATGTGGGAATTGCTTGTGACTGACTTCAAAAGAACCTCTCTACCAGGCCCGGATAATCAATTCTCCTTCCAACCACAACTTCTTCCAAATTCGGTCTAGGAGGGCCTAAAATGTGGATTTTTTTCCTCCCCCTACAATATTCAGAAACCCCAAAAACTTGCTATGCTAGTTAATAAGCTTCTGATAAGTGCATATTTTTGCATATTTTTATTACCTATTTATTGCTTGAACTCGTATTTTAATAATTTATTTTGTTGCATTTCAGGAAATTCGTGAATAAATAAAGAAATGGCAAAATAAAGAAATAAAGTGCAAGGAAAGGAAAAAGAGGAAGAAAAAGGACCAAAAAGAAAAAGAGGAAAAAGAATTAGGAGTTTGGTGGAAAGGGAATCTTGGAGGACACATGGAAGGTGGAGATCATCCCAACACACTTAAAAAGTGTATGGCCAAGATCAAGTCTACCAAAGCTTAATGGGGAAGGAATCTTTTAATGGCTAGGATTACACCACCACACAAACCAAATGTAGGGCCAAGATTTACCCACACCCCCCTAAACCCTAATTCCCATCCTATAAATACCCCCTCATTTCCCTTGTATTTTTCAACTTAGAGTAGAGTAGGAGTAGTGTAGTGTAGTTTAGGATAGTTTTAGGGTAGATTTAATTTCTTGTTTTAGTTCTAAATTTTGTAAACACTCCTCTTTTTATTTAATGCAATTTTCATTTCCTTTAATTTCGTGTCTTGCTCTTTCGTTTTCGTTGCCTTGTTTCGTTATTTTCGTAAATCCGTTTAGTGGACAAAGTAGCGAAATGCTAACCACTAAGGGTTGAGAGTAACGAAATTTTGGTTGTGTATTCGTAGTTTAATTTAGTTTTAAATCGTCATTTTAGCGTAATCTTAATTTCATGTCGTAGTTAATTTCTTTGTGTCTCGTTTTTAATTTTTAATTCGAAGCAACTTAATTAGCCTCCCCTGTTTTCGATTCCAACACAAATACACACAGCCTCTGTTCTTTTCTACACAAATCAAATCCATTCCCTTAGTTTCATTTTCTTTTCGATTGAAACAAAACGACTTCTCTGTTCTTCTTTGTCGATTCCAACCTTAACCCCTCTCCTTCCTCTTCTCGTTTTGTTTTGTTCGATCTTCCCCTGTTCTTGTTCCCCTCCTTTGATTGTAATCTTCGTCGATTTCTTACTTTCTTTAGCAAGTTAAATGTCTGTAGTTTGAGTGATGAGTTTAAATTTTGCTGGGTTTTCGCATCTTCTTCATTGAGTTCGCAGGTTGTGGTTGTTTGCCGAGTCTTCGAGTTGATTTATTGCAGTTGTTTCCGAGCTGTTTTCCGAGTTTTTTTTTATTATTGTTCGCGTCTTTGTGGCGAGTATTGCTGTGTAGTTAATTGCTAATGGTTGTTGATTTCACGAGTTCGTTTTTGCAATGTTGGTTTCTGTGTTCCCGAGTTACTTTTGTTAATTCTGTTTAATTGTCTTGTTATTCTGGTTGATTGGCTGAGTTGCTGTGACGTTCCTGGGTTCTGTGTTTAGCTGGTTTCGCTGCTGAGTCGAGTTGGGTGTTTACTTCGAGTTTTCTGCGTTTGTTTCTGTTCGATTTGCTATGTTTTGTTCTGAATCGTGTTGTTGTTGCGAGTTATGATTTTAGCCGAGTTTTGATCCTGTTTGATCGAGCTGAATTCCAAATTTTAAGTTTCTGTTTCTTTACGCAAATTATGAGATTGATCATTTTAGGATTGTTGGTGATTATTTTGGCTAGTTAATTTATAAACAAATCATGTTGAATTTTTTTAGATTCTGTAAATAAAATCTAGTCTAATTTTAAAATTTTAAAGTAATCAATTTTTCTTAGTTTTTGTTAATTAGATTAAATTTTCTTTTAGGAATTAATTAGTATAAATCCAAAATTCTCAAAAAAATCAATTGTTCTAATTCGATTAAATTAAACATTAAGGTTTGCGAAAATATTAGTCTCTGTGGATCGATATCTGAAATACTAAAACGAGATCGTGCGCTTGCGATTTAAATTGTATTTATTTTAGCACAACAAGTTTTTGGCGCCGCTGCCGGGGACTAATTATTTTTCGCGCCTTAATTTTTAATTTTTCGGGTTAGTTTTATTTCCTGTCTTATTTTTATTTCGTTCTTTTTTAGGAAATTGTGAGATTTCGGAACTCTTCTCAACGGAGCGTGGAGAAAGTTGGAATTTATGGAAAGCGTGCTTCGGTAACCCGTATCTCACTCTTTCCGCCTTTCTATTAGAAAATCACAAAAAAATCAAAAAAATTCAAAAATCACAAAAAATTGAAAATTGAAAAAATCAAAAAAATTAGTTGTAAATACATAATTGTTGCATCATGCATTTAATCACGTAGGTGCACATCATGCTAGATTTTATTTTATTTTTTTTTTTGTTTTTCGTACCTATTAATTGTGGTGATCGCTGGAGGACCCAAAGGTACGTTTAATTTCTTTCTTTCTTAGATTAAATCACGTAGAGTAAGCATCCATATTTGTTTATAATTTTTGTATATATCGTTGTTTGTTGCATCATTTTGTAAATAAACTTTAAGGGCAAGACCACTACAAGATAAGGGAAGGGAGTTCATCACTCTTTCCTTAGCCCAAAAACAATAAATTCCTCATTTTGCATTCCCTAGCCATTAATAAAATTAATTAGACATTTGCCCCTAGGAATTCGCGTTCAATTAGGAAGGTACCTAAGAAACGAAGTAATCATTATTTATTCCGACTTTTTGGTGTCTAGGCAAGCGAGAGCTTACCTGGCCAATTTAGGTTCGGTGTCTAAGTGACGAGTTTGGCCTCTTGGCAATGCCTGCTCTGATCTGGCCGAATCGGTCCGAATAAATTCTGATTTACCGAGTTTTTGGTGGTCCTTACGGTTAGGAGCAAGGTCTAGTTGTTTTATTAGGGAACCTAGGTTTAGAATTTTTCTTTTAATTTTACACCCTTTCTTTTTGTGTGTTTCATTTTCACACTTACTTGCTACGTGATTTTATCCTTGATCAATCTTTACCATGTCCGTAGAATTTAGGGAGCGTTATTACCAAGGTTGGGATTTTGACGAGGAGTTAGCGGATAATACGATGTGGTATGAGTCAACTAGGGAACCTAGTGTATATAACGAGTCGTCTAGTACCTTTAGTGATTTGCATTATAGTGAAAACAATATTGCAATCGACTCTGAATTAGATGCTCTTACTAGACGAATCGAAGCTTTAGAAACCCTTAGTGGCCCTTCACACACGTCTTGGCACCCAAATTTCAACTCTCCGAGTCTCAATTTTCAACATGGCCCCGACTCTCAACAAGTCAACGCCATGTTTCAACCAACCTTTCGAAATGACCATTTTACATTGTCTTCTAATTCCGGTTGGAGAGATTATCCCGATCTCTCATGGAACCACGATCATAGCTATCAAACTCCGCCTCCACATTTTCAAGAATCGAACTCTTATCCAATTCCAAGTCAAGTTCCTTATTCGAGTTCAATTCAAACACCCGCCCACCCACCCGGATTTCATGATTCCTTAGAAAAGAGTATCGATGCTTTATTGATTTCTCAAGAAAACTTCATGCGAACCAGAACTTCTGATAGGCAAATTTTGAACTCTAATGTTCAAGCCTTATTTAAGTTAGAATTTCAAATGAATCAATTAGCCACCATGTGCGAGCGTGAGACAATAACCACCCCGAATCCACCCGAGGTCAACACTGAATTTCTTATCACTCAAAGACCTATCGATACTTTCGATGATATCATTTCTCCTAGGTCTAATGTTCAAGTTGACACTCCTTTCGGTGGTGATTCACACGAAGAAGATTTTAATGCTGATATCATTCTTTCTCTAGGTCAAACGAAGAATCCCGATGATTCTGAGTTTGTGGCTTCACCTAGACAACCATCATCTTCTTCTAGTGAACTTTTCCTTTCATCTTCCAAACCTCTTCCCGAACAACCTAAAGAACTTCATACTCAACCAATAGGAGCTAATCTAGTTAAGGAGGTTGTTTCAAGGTCAAATTTGGACGATCATGAGATTGAGTCTTTTATTAAACAAGATTTTCAATTGCATAGCGAGACCAATCGAGAGCTTCACGAATCTTTTAAAGATTTGACCTCGGAAGAGCTATTTGGAGAGATGAATAATATTCGTTCCAAATTTGAAACCCAACATAAGGATAGTTCTTGTGATCCTATTTCTGTTGGTAAAACATTTTTCGAAGAGCCACCCCCACCTGTTTCTATTTCTACATTTTCCACTCGTGCTCCATCTTTCATCGAAACTCATAATATTCATGACCAGCATCTTATCGTAATTAATTTGCTTAAACAACAAAAAGAAGCATCTTCGTGGTCTATGAATATGAGTTTTATTCTTGCGCCTAATCGGATTGTTCGAGTGGTCTATGCTATTTTTGTGGGTGAGTTTCTAAAATATGATTTGTGTGTAACAAAGATAGTTTTTCCAAGAGCAGGTATTGATTAGTAAATATTTGTTTTGTACCTCCCCTCGTGTAAGATAGGTATGGGGGAGGATGCGTGTGCGTGTGTGTGTTGTTTTTCTTTCGTAGTTTTTTTAGAAATTTTCAGTCTCCGTCATCCCTTATCAGGTATTTCCTCAACTTTATCCTTTCTCATTTCTCATTTCTCTTGCATTCACATACATTGAGGACAATGCATGATTTAGGTATGGGGGGTTTTTAGTGTAAATATATAAATTTGAAAAATCCAAAAAAATTAAAAAAATCAAAAAATCAAAAAGAGTTCTTTTTCTAGTTTTGTTAATTGATTACTAGTTGCTTGATGCACCCTTACATGCTTTGATAATCTTATGATCCATTAACTTTTACTTGAGAAGTGATTTGCTAAAGTTCTTGTTCACACACTTACACTAGCAAGGTGAAGCTAGTAGGCTTAATTGAATTGTGCATGATATTAGAAGGACATGATTAGGTGTAAGATGATTTGGTCTTTATGCTTTGAGTACAAGTAGGTGCATTAAGGATACCATTTCTTGAGATTAATTATGTTTTACTACACCAAGTGAGATTTTGAGCCTATATGCATATCTTTTGCATTTATATTCTTTTGCTTGAGTGTCCACTTGTCATTTGCATTGTTAGCCCTTGTTTGAGTTCCTCTTGAAATGCATGACATTAACTAATGATAAAATGATAAAGGCACTTAGGAAAAAACCTATATTTCCAAAAATATCCACACCATGCTTACGTGATCAATTAGTTAACCCTTTGAGCTTAATCATATTCTTTCGGTGACACACCACATTACTCGCCTAAGACCTATTTCTTGTTTAGCCTTACGTATTCTTGATCCCATTTTGTCAAAGGCTAGTAGGAACTTAAGGGAGCAATAAGGTGTGTGAAATAGGGTTACTTTTGTTCATAACTTTTGAGGAAATATTTGTTGTTACCTTGTTAGTCGATTTTCAAAATCAAATCTAAAGGAGGATTATTGTTACATTTATTTAGCTCTCATAAAAATAAAGAAAAAAATGAAAATGAAAAAAAAGAAAAAAAAAAGAAGAAAAAGTAAAAAATATATATGAGAGCATACTTATGTTTTTTGTAATCCTCCTTCATTACGACTATTCAAGGCTTTTTGTTGAAAATTGAAAATAAATTGTGTGGGGAGAGAAGTTTGGTGTTGTGTATGATATTCATGGTAACTACTAGCTTTTGACACTTCACCATATTCTGGCCTTTCTTGACATACCTTGTCCCTAGCCCCATTACAACCCTAATAAAGACCTTTTGATTGTCATTATTAATGTACGTTGTGATTCAAGTTGGGATGATACCAAGTGTCAAGCATGCATTTGATTTAGTTGGAATTGAGTGATACAATTACCCTTGTTCTTGAGTGAATATTCTTTTCTGAGTGAAAGGTGAGGTATTGCTTATCTGTTTTTTGCATAAGAGATCTCAAGTTTTGACTCTGAGGTGTGCCATTGTAGACTTAGCATGATTACCAATAATTTTTGCACTTGACATGAACTTGTGATCACTCTTGCATTTTCTTTAAGTAGACTATGTGAATCCTTGCACTTTGCACACCAAGACTTTGCAAATTCATTTTGATTCTTAAGTTGATGTGTAATGAGAGGACATGTATGTGTGGTGTGCATTGCCATGTGATCTTTTAATCAAACTAGATAGAATTTTGTGGGTACATTCACTATAGGCCCTCACGAGACCTCACTCGTCCACTAGGGCTGCCTAGGGGTTTAAAGGGCTTGTTGCATATGCCAAATGCAACCGTCACACCTACGAAAAGGAGTATAGGACATGCATCTAGATTTTATTTTTGTTTTTGTTTTACTCGAGGACGAGCAAAAGATAGGTATGGGGGCATTTGATAAGTGCATATTTTTGCATATTTTTATTACCTATTTATTGCTTGAACTCGTATTTTAATAATTTATTTTGTTGCATTTCAGGAAATTCGTGAATAAATAAAGAAATGGCAAAATAAAGAAATAAAGTGCAAGGAAAGGAAAAAGAGGAAGAAAAAAGACAAAAAAGAAAAAGAGGAAAAAGAATTAGGAGTTTGGTGGAAAGGGAATCTTGGAGGACACATGGAAGGTGGAGATCATCCCAACACACTTAAAAAGTGTATGGCCAAGATCAAGTCTACCAAAGCTTAATGGGGAAGGAATCTTTTAATGGCTAGGATTACACCACCACACAAACCAAATGTAGGGCCAAGATTTACCCACACCCCCCTAAACCCTAATTCCCATCCTATAAATACCCCCTCATTTCCCTTGTATTTTTCAACTTAGAGTAGAGTAGGAGTAGTGTAGTGTAGTTTAGGATAGTTTTAGGGTAGATTTAATTTCTTGTTTTAGTTTTAAATTTTGTAAACACTCCTCTTTTTATTTAATGCAATTTTCATTTCCTTTAATTTCGTGTCTTGCTCTTTCGTTTTCGTTGCCTTGTTTCGTTATTTTCGTAAATCCGTTTAGTGGACAAAGTAGCGAAATGCTAACCACTAAGGGTTGAGAGTAACGAAATTTTGGTTGTGTATTCGTAGTTTAATTTAGTTTTAAATCGTCATTTTAGCGTAATCTTAATTTCATGTCGTAGTTAATTTCTTTGTGTCTCGTTTTTAATTTTTAATTCGAAGCAACTTAATTAGCCTCCCCTGTTTTCGATTCCAACACAAATACACACAGCCTCTGTTCTTTTCTACACAAATCAAATCCATTCCCTTAGTTTCATTTTCTTTTCGATTGAAACAAAACAACTTCTCTGTTCTTCTTTGTCGATTCCAACCTTAACCCCTCTCCTTCCTCTTCTCGTTTTGTTTTGTTCGATCTTCCCCTGTTCTTGTTCCCCTCCTTTGATTGTAATCTTCGTCGATTTCTTACTTTCTTTAGCAAGTTAAATGTCTGTAGTTTGAGTGATGAGTTTAAATTTTGCTGGGTTTTCGCATCTTCTTCATTGAGTTCGCAGGTTGTGGTTGTTTGCCGAGTCTTCGAGTTGATTTATTGCAGTTGTTTCCGAGCTGTTTTCCGAGTTTTTTTTATTATTGTTCGCGTCTTTGTGGCGAGTATTGCTGTGTAGTTAATTGCTAATGGTTGTTGATTTCACGAGTTCGTTTTTTGCAATGTTGGTTTCTGTGTTCCCGAGTTACTTTTGTTAATTCTGTTTAATTGTCTTGTTATTCTGGTTGATTGGCTGAGTTGCTGTGACGTTCCTGGGTTCTGTGTTTAGCTGGTTTCGCTGCTGAGTCGAGTTGGGTGTTTACTTCGAGTTTTCTGCGTTTGTTTCTGTTCGATTTGCTATGTTTTGTTCTGAATCGTGTTGTTGCGAGTTATGATTTTAGCCGAGTTTTGATCCTGTTTGATCGAGCTGAATTCCAAATTTTAAGTTTCTGTTTCTTTACGCAAATTATGAGATTGATCATTTTAGGATTGTTGGTGATTATTTTGGCTAGTTAATTTATAAACAAATCATGTTGAATTTTTTTAGATTCTGTAAATAAAATCTAGTCTAATTTTAAAATTTTAAAGTAATCAATTTTTCTTAGTTTTTGTTAATTAGATTAAATTTTCTTTTAGGAATTAATTAGTATAAATCCAAAATTCTCAAAAAAATCAATTGTTCTAATTCGATTAAATTAAACATTAAGGTTTGCGAAAATATTAGTCTCTGTGGATCGATATCTGAAATACTAAAACGAGATCGTGCGCTTGCGATTTAAATTGTATTTATTTTAGCACAACAGCTTCATATGAAGGAAATTCATCAACTCTCTTGCTATGCTATTCTCTCAAAAAAAGCCTAGTTGTTCAGAATAGATCATAAGGATATCTGTAATATGTTATTGACTTGCTGCTTTTAACAGATAGTACGTTGTTTTATGTATGCATGTTCTCTCTCTAACTGGAGTAAGCTAAGAATTACCCAATTTAAATATTATTCTGCAAGGTCCCAGGATCTCAAAATAGGTTCCTAAAATGGTTTCATTTTAAGGTAATTTCCGAACAGGTACTTCAATTTTCAAGTACAAACCTGACCATTCATGAGAGGCAAGCAAGTTCGATTTTCTAGTATGATTGTCAATAAGAAAGTTTTGCATCTTAAGACGCAGAAGATTAAATTACTGTTTTGGTTGGCAGGTTAAAATTTTGAATTCCACGTGTCAGATGAATACGCATTGTAGACCATAAAATCAAAGTTATGTAAAGCAGAAAAACGAACATAAACAGGAAACTTGATTAGTAAGATCTAACCTTATCTGTTAAAGAGACATGTTGACATGTGCTTCTGCAGTAGGCCATCCTTGAGGAGAGGTACCTTCACTGAGGCAGAACCCACTTAAGTCCTTTATCCTGAAGTAATACCAGACGTCAATTTATCCATAAAAGCAAGAAAGACCTACATTAACAACTACTGACAAAAAACTTGCAATAAGAGTTACCTAATGAAATCTGCCTGCCGGAACTCAAACAATGTCACTTTGTTTTAAATCTACAGGATCCCTTAAACAATTATGTATTTCTGCAAGCAACGCATATATCTCATTAGCCTTTGGGTGTGCTTTATCCCCTTTTCGAAATTCATAAACTACACCATCCACTTCAATTAAACTACAACCAGGATTCTTTTTAATGTTCATTTCCTTCATCGCTTTTCTCAATGTTGATGCTTCCCTCCATCTATCTGATGAAGAGTATATATTTGACATGAGAACATAGGCACCGTCCCTCTCAGACTCAATCCTTTCAAGTTTTTCCATTACATTCTTCCCAAGCTCAACTTGCCCATGAATCCTACAAGCTCCTAATAAAGCACCCCAAACGGAGGCATCAGGCACAATTGGCATTTCTTTGATTAGTTCCTCAGCTTCAATCACTAATCCTGCCCGACCCAAAAGGTCAACCATGATGCAGTAGTGCGCGACTTGAGGTTCAAGATTAAAAACCTTTGACATGTTAGCAAAATGCTTATACCCATCCTCCAATAGTCCTGCATGACTACATGCCATGAGAACACCAATAAATGTGACATCATTTGGTTCAATTTCCATCTTTCTCATCTCTAAGAAAACTTCAAGTGCTCTTTCACCTTGCCCATTCAAGGCTAACCCAATGATCATGGTTGAATATGTATATACATCCTTCCGCTTCATGTTACAAAACACTCCTAAGGCTTTAGCTATGCTTCCGCACTTTGCATATGTGTCTATAAGTGCATTACCTAGAAAACCATCAACTTTAAGATGATGCCTATCTATGTATGCGTGAATCCAAGTCCCCAATTCAAGTCCCCCTAAATTCGCACACGATTTAAGCACGCCAACTAAAGTAACAGCATCCGGTTTGACACCTTCACTCTGCATCTTACTGAACACATTTATGGCCTCCCTAAACTTCCCTTGTTGAGACAAACCCAATATCATGGAGTTCCAGGAAACCACATTTTTTACAGGCATCTCTTTAAAGACCTTACGAGCAAACTCAGCACTGCCACATTTTAAGTACATATCCACCAATGCATTTCCGACAAACACATCAAATTTCACCTTACGATCACACATATACTCATGAACTTTCCTCCCAAGACTTAAATCACCTAATTTTGCAATTGCGGAAATTACTATCACCATTGTCATCTCATCAGCCCTGATACCTTCACCACACATTTCAAAAAACAAATGTACTCCTTCCCTCCAATACCCCATATCCACATAACCTTGAATCAAGGTAGTCCACGACACCAAATCCCTTTCCGTAGTTCCACTAAACAACTTCCTCGTTCTCTCAACACCACCACAAACCGCATACAATCTCATCAAATTATTCACCACATATAAATCAGACACAAACCCATCTTTAACCACATGTGCATGAACTTGTTCACCTTCTTTCAATGCACATAATCGCGTACACGCCTTAAAAACAAAAGGGTATGTATAGTTATCAGGAAAAAGGCCATTTTCAAGCATTTCAGCAAAAACTAACATAGCCACCAATGAGTTTTCATCATTCTTGGTACTCGAAAAACACCGAATAATAGCATTGTATGAAATAATATCTGGTTCAGGCAATTTAGCAAACAGGGAGTATGCATACGTTGGATCATAGGAAGAAGAAAACCCAGGATAAAAGGATAAGGATTTGGTGAATAAAAATTGGTGAAAATGAATGGGTGGGCTTGTTTTAATGAGAAAAGCATGGATTTGCTTGAGTTCTTGTAGGGATTTACACAATTTGAGCTTCTCTTCAATAGATAATCCCAGGTAGCTAGCATTTAGAGTATGTGATGTTAGCACAGAGGAAGAAAAGTTCTTGAATATCCCCATTGTGCTAGGGATGGCAACGGGTTGGATCGGGTTGGATATCTGTGATATCCAAATCCAAACCTGAATCCTTAATCCAAATCCAAATCCAAATCCAATCCAAATCCAAATGGATTTGGAAATTCAAAATCCAAATCCGATCCACCGGGTTTGGATCGGGTTCGGGTTTTGTCCAAACCCGAAAATTTTAATTCTTTGTAAAAAAGTAGTAATATTCTTTTAATCTAAATTTTCATAAAAATTAAAATTACAATAGCAAATAAATATCTAGATTTCATAGACATGAAAATAAATAAGTCCAAGTTACACCACTATTAATATCTAAAGACATAAAAATTAAAATACAATTGCAAATAAATATCCACATAGGCAGAGTGTAGACTAGAAGACTAGCAGTAGCACATCATGTGTATCAAAATTGCCTGAACTAAGAAATTTCATAGTAGCACAGCATGTATATCAAAATTGCCTGAACAAAATTACCTAGTGTAACTAAGTAACGGGTATTTATTTTTAAGGAATAAATTATAATATATATATATATATATATTATAATTTATATATGTATATATATCGGGTTTTTTTCGGGTTTCGGGTTTGGATCGGGTTTTCGGGTTTCGGGTTTGGATCGGGTTGGATATAGCTAATATCCAAATCCAAATCCAAACTCTTTCGGGTTTAAAAATCAAATCCAAATCCAAATCCAAATCCAAAAAATCGGGTTCGGTAAGATCCAATCGGGTCGAATTGGATCGGGTATCCATCGGATCAGTTTTTTTTGCCATCCATAATTGCTGCATAGGATAACTTCAAAATGCTTGGTGGTCCTATGTAGAGTCGGCTTTGTCTTAACATTTTGCCAAACTCAAAATTACATCCGAAAATTTAGTGTTTTGCATTTGTTTTTTATTTTTGTTTTTGGGTACGCTACAAAATGAAAATATACCAAATAAATAAATAAATATAAATCTCTTCTCTTTCTATAAATAATTAGCAATATTGCCCGTGCTTCGCACACGGAATGATATTTATTTTGTTGATTTTATAATTTATTTACAGTTTCTTAATGTCGTACATTTATGACGTTATTCATCTCGAAATAATTTTTTTGTAAAATCATATTACGGTCATGTTATTGTTCTCTGTTCTATTTTAACCAAAAATATCACATGTACGTGCGATAGTAATGTTGAGCTAGTACTTCCATACGATCTAAATAACGTTGAGCACGTATTTCATTTATAAACAAACCAAACTTAAGATTTTTAAAATTTAAACCAAACATCCTTGGTACTTGGACCAAAAATTCATAACAAAGCAATAATGAAAAATTCATGATAATCAAAATACAGCAACAATATAAACAATCCAAATGAAGTATCAATAACCAACTCCAAATAACAAATATATCGATAATGCTTTCAAGGCTTAAGATCATCAAAGTAGCTCCAGAGATTCATGTGATTCATTTCTCTTGTCAACAATAACACTTCATAAGTTTGTAGATTTACTTGGTTCAATAGCCAATTAAAAATAAAATGGCAGAATTTTTAGAGATAATGTTAAAACCATTGTAATATTCTTGCTAGTAGTTTTGCTGAACTTGGAGTAGTTCCACTATCGAACAATTCAGCGACATTGTTCAGAAACATATGAAATTAAGTAAAACATTAACAATTCTGAATGGTTGCAGTTAGTGTACCATTAACAAAATTGATTCATGTTCTAAAACCATATTGAAATACTAATTTCTGTAAATGTTGAAAGTCTTGGATAAGTCATTGTTCCTTGAGACATTTCAGAAGTTGAGGTGGAAGAATCATAAGCATTAGTTACATAATAGAGACGACTGCCTGAATTGATTTTGTCCTTTTCAAGTTGTATCTTCAGCTTAATGTCTTTTCCATTAATTTCCTTAATCTTTGGATGGAAAGATATGGTTGACTGTACATGTAAATTTAGAATAGTTATATAAAGGCTGGTATTACATTATCAATTTATAGGCAATGGAACAATAAACGTAACTATGTAATAAGGCTAGTAGCAAACCTTAATCATGTCAGATTGCAGTTTTGTTGCAGTCATACCAATCAATCTTCTAGCAGCGCGATCATTAATATGAATATACTTATTTATATAAGGGCTTAATGATCCTATAGTTACCTGTAGGTAATTACCTAAACTTAAGACACATATTATAATATAATCCGAATGCTATTTTTGTAATGCATGGATTTCTTTATTACAAAGATGTCATCCACCTTTTATACTAAAAATACTGATAACTTTAGATAATTACAGTTAACTATAGAAACATTTTTCTAATTTACAGTTTGGTAATACATTTTGCTAATTTAAACAATTAAATTTGTATAAAGCTACCCAACTTTTATTAGAATAATAAATATCGTGACATACGTAATATCATATGTAATAAATTTTGTTTATAAAAACATGATTGTTAAATTATATATTGATTAAAGTTGCTTGGCGTCGCCTCACGTCGGCACCTCAGCGCATTTATATTAACGAAAAAAATACATATACTTGATTTATCTTCCTGTTATAATTTTTAAAAAACTTAATATTTTAATAGGACATCAATAAAATTGAAATGACACAAAGAAATAAATTAAAAATTTCTCCTCACAGTAAAGCAAAAACTTAAAACTTTCATATCATGAATCGTTATATCTAATATTTTAAAAATTAGAAGATCAAAATTATATCATATTTCGTTTGATAATATAATTTATATAATTATAAGTATTAATAATGTTAGAAATGATTGATGAGAACAGTGTTTGGAAGCTAAAGTGACAAAACAGAGTTTAGCTGGAAGCAGTCAGAGTTTAGTTAAACACTGACTGGAAGCGCAACAGAGATTGTTAAACTCTGTAGCGGTATTGTCTGAAGAGTCAACAGTGTTTGAAGATTGATACAAGATAAGTATGGAAGCAATATCTTTGAAGATTGGAAAGCTGTCAAAGAGATTGAGTTGAGTTGGAAGACTGGAGCAATCGTGATTGATATCAATTGTATAGCTTGATTATAGGAGAATCAATTACTGATTGTACGAAGCTGTATGTTCTATAAATACAGTTAGGTTAACCCTAGAAGGGTAATCGAACATTGAGAAATTCATTGATTGTAACCTAAGCAGCTCTCTGTGATATTTTACATCACTGAGAGAGGAATTGTTAATTCCAAACAGTTTTTAAGTATTAAACAGTGTGTTCTTGTTAACTTACTCATACAGTATTTGATTAACTATTGTGTATTCGACCTAACAAGTGGTATCAGAGCCAATCTGTTACTTTATTACAGTTAAAGATCCAAACACAATAGTAATCAATGGCAGAGATACCTCCACCATCTGAGAAAGCCCCTACTACTGTTAGTAGGTATGAAACAATAAGGGTTCCTATACTTAGGCCATCAGAGTATGCAATCTGGAAGGTAAAGATGACCATGTTTCTGGAAGCCACAGATCCAGAATATCTTGATAGAATATATGAAGGTCCTCACAAACCTACAAAGTTATCTGCTGCTGCTGCTGGTGAGGAATCAAAGGTCATTCCAAAAGAAAAGAAAGATCTAACTGCTGAGGATCTTTCATCTATTGCAAAGGATGCAAAAGTGAGACATTTACTTCACAGTGCATTAGACAATGTTATGTCTAATAAAGTGATTAACTGCACAACTGCAAAGGAAATATGGGATGCACTTGAGGTTAGGTGTCAAGGAACTCCTGCAATCAAGAAAAACAGAAGAAACATACTCACTCAGGAGTATGAGCATTTTGAGGCAAAGTCTGAAGAAACCATGACAGAAACATTTGACAGATTCCGTAAATTGCTCAATGATTTGTCATTGGTTAATAAAGAGTATGATTTAGAAGACTCAAATCTCAAGTTTCTTCTTTCTCTACCTGAAAAGTGGGATGTGAAAACAACCACTATAAGAGATAACTATGAACTTGGTGAAACAGAGATTGATGAAATTTATGGAATGCTCAAAACCCATGAATTGGAATTGGAGCAGAGAAACAAAAGATCAAGTAGAAAGTCAAAGTCTGTTGCTCTTAAGGTTGAGGAGAAGCCATCAAAGAAGGAAGCATCAAGGAGAAAGGCAAAAGGAAAAGCTTTAGTCATACACTCAGAAAGTGAGTCATCAAACACTGATGTTGACTCAAACACAGATGGAACATCTGATTCTGAAGATGATGAAGAGATGATGCAAATGGCTGCATTGATGGTAAAGACCTTCAAGAAGATGGGATACAAGAACTTCAAGAAGGGAAAAAGATTCTCCAAGGACTACTCAAAGTTTGACAAGAAGAATTTCAAGAAATCTGAGGGAAAGGACTTCAAATCTGGTAAGAAAGATAAGTCTGAGATTCAATGCTACAAGTGTAAGGAGATAGGTCACTATGCTCCTAAGTGCAAGAAGGGTAAAACTGAAAAGGCACTCTACACCAAAGGCAGAGATTGGGCAGACACTTCAGATTCAGATGAGGAAGTCAACTATGCACTCATGGCTACTACTCAAAATGAAGATGATGATCTCAAGGTACCCCCAACTACCTATGCTTATAATACTGATAATATAACTGAATTGAGAATTTATCTTAAAGCATTGCATATCAGTTATAGGGATCAGACTTTAGAAAATGAGAGGATAAAAAATGAGTGCTCTCAACTCAAAGATAGAAATAAACTTGTTGAGGAACAGCTAGAGAACATGAATAAAGTTCAGAAAGAGAGAGATGATGCAGTGTTTATTGAACAAGAGTTGCTAGGTAAGTATAAGCAACTAGAATCTGAATTGGAGGATACTAAACACATCATTAAAACTTGGACACACTCTGGTAAAGATACTCAAGAAGTGTTTCAGTCAGATACTCTAGGTTACTGTGAAGGAGATGAACTTAGATTTGAAAATTTGGTAAAAGTTAGACCACATCGTTCATCTGAAGGTAATGTTATGGGAACAGGTGGACCTAAGACTGAAGCTGAGAAAAAGGCTGTTAAAGAATCATATGCTAAGACTTTTGTTAAAGAGGTTAACATTGGTTCAATGACAGATAAACAACTCAAGCATAAGCTTAAAGAGATAAAATCTGTCAACAAACAGAGAATGCCTAAGAAAAACAAAAATGGAAAGGTAGGCATAACATCAGGAATTAAGCCAATGCTTGCTTCATTAGCTCCTAGAAAAACATGCTTTAATTGTGGTAGCACTAATCATCTTGCTAGTTTCTGCAGTAAGAATAAGAACATAAATTCTTTGCCCTCTAAAACTGCAGTTAAAAATGATTATGTGAGGACAAGACCACAGACTTTATGTAAACACTGTGGAAGTACATGGCATTCTATTTACACTTGCAGAGATTATCATGCTATTTACTATAATTACTATGAACCCAAGCCAAATTTGAAATGGGTTAAAGTAAACTCTGCAAATGTAAACTCTGAAAAAGTTAGCTTAAACTCTGATAATGTGAATTCCGCTGCAAAAGCTAACAGAATTAAGAAAGCCAAAGGATCCAAGCAAGTCTGGATCCTTAAAACCAATAATCAGTGATTGTTTGTGTTGAAGACTCATCCTGAACAGTTGACCAAATTTGACCTAAAGGCAGATGAAGGAATCTTTGTTGGCTATCCACTGTCAACTAAGGCATTCAGAGTTTATAATCTGAGAACCAGAGTGATCATGGAATCAATTCATGTGTCATTTGATGACAAGAAAATAACTGGACTTGAAGATGTAAATGAACATGATCAACTGCACTTTGAAAATGAAGATTTATTCTCTGAAAAAGTAAACTCTGATCAGACTGATCTGACAAACTCTGTTGATCTAAACTCTGAACCTCTACTGGTAAATACTGAAGAAACTCTTCAATCAGAAACAAGGGAAGAACCAGTTGAGGGGGAGCATGAAGAATCACATCAAAGTGATAATTCAAACACTGAAAGTGACTCAATTGATAATTCTGAATCAAACTTTGTTGATTCAAACTCTGTTGATAATACTGAGCAGTCACATTCAGGGGGAGCATCAGAAAATGAAGAGAGGCACCAAGAAAATCAGGAGAGCATGGATCAAGGGGGAGGATCACATGATGACAGAAGCAATCTGCCTTCTGCAAGAAAATGGACTAAATCTCACACACCTGATTTAATTATTGGTGATCCAGATGCAAAAGTAAGGACAAGAAGTGCAACAACAAATGAATGTCTGTTTCATGCATTCTTGTCACAATCTGAGCCAAAGAAAGTGGAAGAAGCTCTTAAAGATGCTGACTGGATAACAGCAATGCAAGAAGAGCTAAATGAATTTGAAAGAAATGAAGTGTGGACACTTGTACCAAGGCCCAAGAACAGATCCATTGTTGGTACTAAATGGGTTTTCAGGAATAAAACTGACAGTGAGGGTGTTATCACAAGAAACAAAGCAAGACTGGTTGCAAAAGGCTATTCACAACAGGAAGGAATAGACTATGATGAAACATTTGCTCCAGTTGCTAGATTAGAGGCAATCAGAATCTTTCTAGCATATGCCTCTCATAAGAAATTCAAAGTGTTTCAGATGGATGTAAAAAGTGCATTTTTGAATGGAAAACTTGAAGAAGAAGTGTTTGTGGAACAACCACCAGGTTTTGTATATCCAAAATATCCAGACTATGTCTACAGGTTAGACAAGGCACTCTATGGACTTAAGCAGGCACCAAGGGCATGGTATGAAACCCTTGCCAAATTTTTACTAGAAAGTGGGTTTCACAGAGGTACTATTGACAAAACTCTGTTTTACTTTCAATCAGGTAGTGACTTGCTTTTAGTTCAGATATATGTGGATGACATCATTTTTGGATCTACTAATGATAAACTCTGTAAGAAGTTTGACAAACTCATGCAGTCAAGATATCAAATGAGTATGATGGGAGAGCTTAGTTATTTTCTAGGCCTACAGGTGAAGCAAACAGATGATGGAATTTTTATAAATCAAGCAAAATATACCAGAAACCTTCTAAAGAAATTTGGTATGCTTGACTGTTCATCTGCAACAACTCCCATGGCAACTGCAACAAAATTGGACAAAGATGCAGGGTCATCAGTAGATATGACATGTTACAGAGGAATGATTGGTTCTCTACTCTATTTGACAGCTAGCAGACCTGATATCATGTATGCAACTTGTTTGTGTGCAAGGTTCCAGGCAGATCCAAGAGAACCACATTTAACAGCAGTAAAGAGGATTTTTAAGTATCTCAAGGGCACTATAACTTTGGGGCTGTGGTATCCAAGAGAATCAGAGTTTAAACTACTTGGTTATTCAGATGCAGACTTTGCAGGATGTAAGATAGACAGAAAAAGCACCAGTGGAAGTTGTCAATTTCTGGGTGACAGACTTGTTTCCTGGTACAGCAAGAAACAGAAGTCAATATCTACATCTACAGCTGAAGCAGAGTATATTGCTGCTAGTAGCTGCTGTGCACAGATTTTATGGATGAAGAATCAACTGCTGGATTATGGATTAAGGTATACCAAGATACCTATTTACTGTGATAATCAAAGTGCTATTGTAATGACAGGTAATCCAGTACAACATTCAATGACAAAGCACATCAGCATAAGGTATCACTTCATCAGAGAGCATGTAGAGGAAGGAAACATTGAGCTTCACTTTGTGTCTACAGAACAACAACTTGCAGCAAATTGGATGTGCAGGCAATTTGAATAAGCTGGGGTCTTTGAGAAGGCCACTTTTGAGAAAGGAATGGAGTTTCTTTTTCAATTGCATTACAAGGGCTTTTGGAAAGAAGACAACAAACTGGGATGCACTTCCTCTTGACACTCTCCAAATTGGTCATGCTCTACTATATGGAGGTAATTTCGATTTTGGTAGACTAGTGCTAATGAATTTGGGAGAGCGTTTGTCTGAGCCTACTTCTGTTTATTTTGCTCGTTTTTGTCAAATGCTATTCACTGCTTGTGTGCCTAATATTACAATTGATGAAGCTGATGTGATTCAGCCTTTTCAAGTTGCTAAAAGAATGTTTTCTGATTTGACAAACAAAGATGTTACTAAACAGCACATACCTGATATGTTTATGCCACTAGCCTTACAGAACTATGTAAACCAACCTCAAGATTCTCAATCACCACATCACATGCCTGAACCATTAGAAACCGTACATTCTGAACCAACACCCACAACCACTGTACCTACTACATCTCATCAACCACAACCAAAACAAATAAACTCTCCAACAATAAAATCTCCACCACTAAACTCTGAAACCTTAAACTCTGAGCCAGCACCTACTGAAAAACCCAAATCTAAACCAAAAAGATAAATACACACCGCCCAAAACACTAAACACTCAAAGGCTAAACAGACATTACCTGGAGCTGTTTATACTAGAAGAAGGAAACAAAAGGCAAACAGACCTTCACTTTCACCATCAAAAGAGAGCTCTAGTGAAGAAGAAGAGGAGATTGTAGTGCCTCAAGTCAAGAAGAGGAGATTAATACTTTCAGAATCAGATGATGAGAATGTTGTTGAAGCTCCAGAGGTGGTTTCACAGCAAACACCTACTGTTGAGGTTGCAGAGAATGTTGCTATACATGCAGAGGTTGAAATGCCTGCAGAAAATATTGTGGCTGTCAATGTTGAAATACCTGCAGAGGTTGAAATACCTGCAGAGGATGCTGTTAATGTTGAAGTACCTATAGAGGATAATATGCCTGTAGAAGAGGATCACAGAGATGGTTTTTCACCAGTGAATGATGTTCTTGATTCAATTCTTGATCCTATCTCACCTGTTGTTCATGTTGAAGCTCCTGGTGTAGCTGATGAGCCTGCAGTTAATGTTCCTGAAGCTGCAGCATCACACACAGAACTGATATCTAATGCTTCTCAAATTCCAGACAAAGGTGACGAGGTTGATCAGGCAACTAAGATAATTTCTGAATCTATGCATGTTGAAGCTACAAATACAAACTCTGTTGCAGAGCCTGTGCAACATGAGGAGACTATTGAAAAGATTGCAGAAGTTGTTGCAGAAACTGTGGCTGACACAGCTCAGCACAGTGGTTCTTTAAAAGATGCTCAAGCTAATGATGCAAGTGCTGAAGATGAATCTGAAAACAGTACAAACTCTGATTCTTTTCTGAGTGCACCAGCACAGACTGAAAATAAACATAAACCTTTTGATCAGCCTTGTCCATCTCATGCAATTGAAGTAGAGCACCTTGCTAAATCTGTTGCTAATTGGTATAAACATGATTGTATTTTTCCAAAAGGGAGAGCAGCTGATTTTGTTAAGCAGACTGCAAAGCAAATTTCAAATCCAGATATTTTATCATGTTTAAAGGCAACAGTGGTACAAGTCAAAACTCTGGATGGAAATTTTGCTGACACAAAACAAGAAATTGTTTCTTTGAAGACTGAGATACAGTCAAGAGAAATGAAGATGGAAAGAGAGTCCAAAATTAAAGCTGCACAGCTGTCTAAAGTTCAAGATACTCTCTTTGCCAGGCTAGGAAAGGTTAAAGAAAATCAAACTGCTTTGTTTTCTAAGGTTGATTCTATTGCTAACTCTTTGGAGCTCATTACATCTATACTCATTCCTGATGATGTCAAAAAGGGGGAGAGAGTTGCTAAGTCTAAATGCAAAGTTTCTCAAACTCTGTTTCAAAAGGATGATGCTGGAGATGGAGGGGCAAGTGATAAGAAGAAGGGTTTAAACTCTGATACACTAACTCTGAGATCTGGCAAATCTCTTAAGTCACAGTCTGTTGGAATAAACACTGAAACTCAAGGTACTTCAAAAACCAAGAGTTTGGAATTAATATCAAATCCAAAGACTGATGAGGAGTTAGCTGTTAAGCTTTTCATGGAAGAGAATGCAGAAGGAGTTACTATAGAAGATGCTAAAGCTGAAGAGAAGAGTCTGCAAGAAAAGCATTTGAAGGCTTTAAAGTCTGATAAATTGAAGAAGAATGTGAAAGTTGCTAAAGCTGCAAAGCCTGTTCTTAAAGGCATTCAAATCAAAGAACCAGTTGGTACAAATCAAAGAATGCAAGTGTTCAGAAAACCAACAGATGCAGAAGCTAAGCAAAAGCTGAAAAGTATTGTTACAACCTCTGTTGATACACATGTTGTACAGAAGAATGAAGACACAACCTCTGTTACTGCACAAGTTGTGACCACACCATTATTGTCTTCCCAGTTGAAATCAACATTTGGAAAAGGTGTTCTTCATGATTCAAGGCTAGAAGCTACAGTTCCAATGGATTTTACTGATAGCAGAGCTTTATCTGGTAAAGTTGGATACAACAAAGAAGGTATAGGCTCACACAGAGACAAAAGGCAATATGTTGGTCCCAGAGATCCTTCTTCACTGTCTGTTCCAGGTGGTGGTGTCACTCAAGAGAGTTTAGACAGACTGGAGTCAGTACAGCTTGTATATCAGAAGAGTTTAGAGAAGGATTTCCTGCTATATTTCATGGCTGATGGAACAGTGTTTAAAGTTTCTGAAAAGGATATTGAATTAAAATACGGGGAAGAACTTGAATATGTCCTGTATATTTTCAGAGTGAGAAATCAAAGAGCTCAGTCAGTTGCAAATGTGCTCAGACAAAGGATGATTCAAAACCTTGCAAGAAGAAAAATGAAAATCAACAGTAAGTATGTTCCTAAGTACAGAGATTGGAATGGCAATCTGATAGAAATGGAGAAGGGAACTACAAAGCTGAAGACTGATCTTGGAGTCACTGTTCTGGATTTTAATGTGAAGTCTGAGGAAGTGAAATATATCAGGCTGAGAAATGAGATGAGAAGAAACAAAATCTACGATCTTAGAGCTGCTATCTATCAAACTGATGAGAATGATCCTCAGTTGAGAGAAATCAAGGAAGCCATGCAGATAGAGCTTGAAAATGTTGAAAGAAGATTGCTTATAGACTATCTCAGAACAATGCCAGATCTACAAGAGATTAGAAATTAAAGTCTGTAAGAATTTTCTTATTTTCTGTAGAAATTGTTAAGTAATAGCTTAAACTCTGTTTGTATGTTAAACACTGTAAACTTTGTATTTGTTTTGACATCATCATTTACTGTAAACTTGTACATTCTTGCTAATGGACAAGTTGGGGGAGATTGTTAGAAATGATTGATGAGAACAGTGTTTGGAAGCTAAAGTGACAAAACAGAGTTTAGCTGGAAGCAGTCAGAGTTTAGTTAAACACTGACTGGAAGCGCAACAGAGATTGTTAAACTCTGTAGCGGTATTGTCTGAAGAGTCAACAGTGTTTGAAGATTGATACAAGATAAGTATGGAAGCAATATCTTTGAAGATTGGAAAGCTATCAAAGAGATTGAGTTGACTTGGAAGACTGGAGCAATCGTGATTGATATCAATTGTATAGCTTGATTATAGGAGAATCAATTACTGATTGTACGAAGCTGTATGTTCTATAAATACAGTTAGGTTAACCCTAGAAGGGTAATCGAACATTGAGAAATTCATTGATTGTAACCTAAGCAGCTCTCTGTGATATTTTACATCACTGAGAGAGGAATTGTTAATTCCAAACAGTTTTTAAGTATTAAACAGTGTGTTCTTGTTAACTTACTCATACAGTATTTGATTAACTATTGTGTATTCGACCTAACAAATAAACAGTCGTGAAATGCATGGTTTATAATCTATTAGTTTAAAAGTTTTTTTTTAACATCGTAGAGATAAAATTTCTAAACTATTACATTACATACAATTGCAAAATATTTAAATCTTCACTCTTCGTATTTCAAAAAATATATATTATTTAATTGATTATACGTATTTATATAATACATTTTGCTAATATAAGTAATTAAATTTGTATAAATGTACCCAACTTTTATTAGAATAATAAATATCACGACATACGTAATATCATATGTAATAAATTTTGTTTTAAAAAATAGGATTGTTAAATTATATATTGGTAAAAATTGCTCGGTGTCGCCTCACGGCGACCCCTCAGCGCGTTTATATTAACGAAAAAAAACACATATACTTGATTTATCATCATGATATAATTTCAAAAAAATAATATTTTAACAAGCAATCAATAAAATTGAAATTACATAAATAAATAAATAAATTAAAAATTTCTCCTCGCAACAAAGCAAAAACTTATAAATTTTATATTATGAATCATTATATCTAATATTTTAAAAATTAGAAGATCAAAATTATATCATATTTTGTTTGATAATATAATTTATATAATTGTAAGTATTAAAAAACAGTCGTGAATTGCATAATTTATAATCTATTAGTTTAAAAGTTTTTTTTACCGTTGAGACAAAATTTCTAAACTATTACATTAAATACAATTACAAAATATTTAAATCGTCACTCTTCGTAATTTAAAAAAAGTTATTTTATTTAATTGATTATAATTATTTATGTAATAAATTTTGCTAATATAAATCATTAAAATTGTATAAATGTACCCAAATTTTATTAGATTAATAAATCGTTATATCATATTTTGTTTGATAATATAATTTATATAATTATAGTATTAAAAAACAGTCGTGAATTACATTGTTTATAATCTATTAGTTTAAAAGTTTTTCTTCACACCGTAGAGACAAAATCTCTAAACTATTACTCCCTCCGTCCCTCCCAATTCTTTACATTTTCTATTTTGGGATGTCCCTTCCAATTCTTTACATTTCCAAACTTTCCTAAAATAGTAAGGTTTTAAATATTAAACAAATCAAAAGGACCCGCCACTATCCACTACTTTCCTCTATCTTTCTAATCTATTAGTTAAATATTGATGGGTCCCAAAATTTTACCCACTTTTCACTCACTTTCTTTCTCTCCCCACTTACTTTTTTCTCTTTTCTTAATCTCCGTGTCCAGCCCAAATGTTAAGAATTGGGAGGGACGGAGGGAGTACATTACATACAATTACAAAATTTTAAATCATCACTCTTCGTAATTTAAAAAAAGTTATTTTACTTAATTGATTATAATTATTTATGTAATACGTTTTGCTAATATAAATAATTAAATTTGTATAAATGTACCGAACTTTTATAAGCATAATAAATATCACGACATACGTAATATCATATGTAATAAATTTAATTTTAAAAAACAGGGTTGTAAAATTATATATTGGTAAAAGTTGATCGGCGTCGCCTCACGGCAACACCTCGGCGCGTTTATATTAACGAAAAAAAACACATGTACTTGATTTATCTTCCTGTTATAATTTTTTAAAAAAAATATTTTAATAGGACATTAATACAATTGAAATGACACAAATAAACAAATTAAAAATTTCTCCACACAAATAAAGCAAAAACTTATAACTTTTATATTATGAATCGTTATATCTAATATTTGAAAAATAAGAATATCAAAATTATATCATATCTTGTTTGATAATATAATTTATATAATTATAAGTATTTTTTTCCAAAATATAATTATAAGTATTAAAAACATTGGTGAATTACATTGTTTATAATCTATTAGTTTAAAAGTTTTTTTTTTCACACCGTAGAGACAAAATCTCTAAACTATTACATTACATACAATTACAAAATATTTAAATAGTCACTCTTCATAATTTAAGGAAAGTTATTTTATTTAATTGATTATAATTATTTATGTAATACATTTTGCTAATATAAATAATTAAATTTGTATAAATGTACCCACCTTTTATTAGAATAATAAATATCACAACATACGTAATATCATATGTATTAAATTTAATTTAAAAAAACAGGATTTTTAAATTATATATTGGTAAAAGTTGTTCGGCGTCGCCTCACGGCGACACCTCGACATGTTTACATAAATGTAAAAAACACATGTACTTGATTTATCTTCCTGTTATAATTTTAAAAAAGAATTAATATTTTAATATGACATTAATACAACTGAAATGACACAAAGAAACAAATTAAAAATTTCTCCACACAGTAAAGCAAAAACTTATAACTTTTATATTATGAATCGTTATATCTAATATTTTAAAAATAAGAAAATCAAAATTATATCATATTTTGTTTGATAATATAATTTATATAGTTATAAGTATTAAAAAACAGTCGTGAATTACATTGTTTTTAATCTATTAGTTCAAAAAAATTTCTTCACACCGTAGAGACAAAATTTATAAACTATTCACTGCATACAATTACAAAATATTTAAGTCTCACCCTTATAACCATTATATTGTGATGTATATTCTAGTGACTTTTGCCACTCTTGGCGAGAAGAACACTATCATGTCTCCTCCCTTGGCATACTGCTTTTTTGTTCTTTTTTTAGCTCTTTACAGACTGATTTTGCCTTTAGAACAAAGCATGCAATATTTGCTTTTGAGAAAAATTTAAGATTAAAGGGAAAAGAAGCCAAGTGAATTGCAAGATAGTTTCTATCATTTTTGTTTTTGTTTTAGCATCTTGTTCTGCCTTATCACATCATGTTAGTCACAGAGACATGCCTGTTTAACTCTAATAACAAGCCTAATTGTTTGTAATGCTTTGCATTAATTACATGACCTCTTAACTGAGGGAACCTCTAGTTGTAGAGTTTCTACTTGCTTTGTACTTGTAATAGGCATCAAGTCCTAGTTGTGTAACTGTACTTATGTAGTCAAGAATAATGCTTGAAAGAAGTTCCAAGGTTCATGCCTCAAGCAAGAAGATGAAGACTATCAAATAAATCACAGTTGGGATTTAAAGAAATGAAGAATTTGCCTAAGTACCAATTCGAGAAGTACTTTTGTCTATTCGAGAAGTCTAGCATTCGAGAAGTCAGGGATTCGATATCTCAAGACACTGTTCGATATCTTTGAATGCACTATTCGATATCTCAGAGATTCGACATGTCTAAATGCTCTATTCGAGAACTCAAGAAGTCAACAAGTCAAAGTGGTATTCGAGTTCTCAAAGAGTAAACAAGTCAAAGTTCCATTCGATATCTCAAGGACTCAGAAAGCTATTCGATATCTCAGGGATTCGACATGTCAAAATGCTCTATTCTACAACTCAAGGATTCCCAGAGAAAAGAGCTATTCGAGAAGTGATTCGATATGTCATATAATAGTATTTGAGAACCCAAAGTTATCGATCAAGTCAATCTTAGTTCTCGAATCACTTACTTAGTCACTTCTCGAATACATTCTTAGAGACAAAATACTGAAGAAATTTTACAAGTCTGAAACCTGCAACAAGCCAATGCACTTTATGGACCACAATCTGTAATGTGCTCTGGAAAGCTTACAAGGAAGCTTGGAGAGATATAGAAGAGACAAAGGGCTAAAGAAGTGGATCTGAACAGGCTTTGCAAAGTCAAATCTGTAACCGTTTGGACACTTACTCAAAAAGGATAGACAGACTAGAAAGTAATTTGTTCAGCTACCTTATTTGCAGTAAGTAGGTCGTATCCATGTTCTATAAGGATACAGCCTCACTTCCTTAGTTGTTAACTTTTGAGGAGTCAAGTTTTTCATACATTGTAAGTCATATCTCTCTGAGAAAAATTGAAGCTGAGAATACTATCATTTGTATTCACAGATTGTAGCAACATTTATCTAATACAGTATTAGATTAAAGTGATATCGTGTCTTGTGTTGTTTTTATCCGCACTCATATATTTGCACACACAAACACTTATCTTGCTACATAGACTCAAGAACAAGAAAAGTTCAAGAATCCATTCACCCCCCCCCCTCTGTATTCTTTTACTGTATTCAATACTCGACAAGTGGTATCAGAGCGGGCTGTTTATTCAAAAACAGAAAAACGATCATGAGTTCGAATACACCAAAGACTACAGGAACGGTGAAAGTCCCTAAGTTTGACAAAGAGAATTACAAACTCTTGAAGATAAAAATGATGTTATTCATCAAAGCCTCTCATCCTTTATATCCTGAGATTCTCAAGATTGGTCCCTTTGTTCCACAACAAGAAATACCTGAGAAGACTGTTGGAACCATATCTGTTCCAAGATCTTATGTGGCCAAGGAACCATCCAAATGGACAGAATCAGAAAAGGAGAAGGTTGCCCTTGACAGTCATCTCATGTTGCTGATTATAGATTCCATGGACATGTCAATGTTTGCAAACATTGCATCATGCACATCTGCCAAAGAAATGTGGGATCACATTGAGGTGTTATGTGAAGGAACGAATGAGGTCAAGGAGAACAAGAAACAGATACTGGTCACACAGTATGAAGCTTTCATGGCACAGCCCAAGGAAAGCATCACTGAGATGTTTGAGAGATTTCACAAGCTAGTTACTGAGTTGCTAATGAATGGCAAGGTTTACAACACCAAAGAGTTGAACATGAAATTTCTGCTATCTTCACCAAATCATCTAGAGCAAAGGGTCATTTCTCTAAGGGAAAAAGATTTGAACAAAGTTACATATGATGTGCTCTATGGGGTTTTAAAAACTCATGAGCTTGAGTTGCTTCAGAAAAGGGCTATCCAAGCCAACCAAGGTAGAATGATAAACACATCATGTGCCTTGATTGTCAACAAATCTATTCAAGACCTAGAAGCATCTACAAGCCAACTGAGGATAGAGGAGATAGTAGATGATGAAGAAAATGAAGCTGAGGTTAGTGAACCTGTTGAGGAGAAGGAGGAAGAAGAGTTTTACACTCTTGAAGAACTAGATGGGATGGAAAACACTTCATATGCTTTCATGGCCAGAAAATTTCCAAACATCATATTCAAGAGGAATCAACCCTTCAAACCTAAAACCCAAAACTATTCATTCAACAAAAGCAAGACACCTGTGAAACCAAACAAGAGTAAATTTAAAACCAGCCATGTGGATAGGTCATCTGTAAGGTGTTATAGATGTAGTGACCTAGGGCATTTTGCCAGTGAATGCAAGAAGCCTAAAAAGAAGGATAAAGAGTTTTTGGAACTTGAAGCTAAGTATGAGGCCCTTCTGAGAAAGCAGACACAAGGTAAGGCCTATATAGCTGAAGGGAAGTGTTAGGATGATTCTGATAGTGATGGAGAGGAACAAGAATTTTGCAACTATGCCTTGATGGCCAATTCCAAGGATGACACATCTCCATCAGACTCTCAGGTACCATCTCTCACTACTATAGACATGTCTATTTCTGAGTATAAATGCATGATTGAACAACTATCTGTTGAAATGTTTAATATTCATTCTGGTATGACTGCTGCTAATGAGGAAATTGCTAAACTGTCTACTAGAAATGAAATGTTAATCAAAAAGAATGAGGAACTTGAGCTAACTGCTATGCAAGTAGAAAACCTTAAGAAAGAAGTTGAATATTTATATAATAAGGTTTTATGTGCTGGTCTAGTGCAATCCTCCTGTGAGAAAATTCAAGCAAAACCCAAGGCTGCTATTGGACTTGACTATGGCACTCTTAACCAGAGAAAAGGCTATGCTGTCATTGAAGATGACACTGCTATTCAAGAGGAAGTCCCTCACATCTTGAAAAAGACTAAGACTCCTATTTTTAAACATCCAACACTTGAAATTGATGAGGAAGCCTTACTCATCAAGCAAATGTTGAATGATGAGGATGAGGCACAGTCCAGTGAACAACAGGCATCCTCCAAGAGTAAGAGTATCAAAGCCAAAGCCAAGGAGCCAGTAGGTAATAGACCTAAGATTGAAAAGTTTGTGAAATTCATTTCAGCTGGAAATCATGAATCTGAAAAGAAAGTGACTAAGAAGAAACAGAACAGAAATGGCAAGCTAGGGATCAATAAAGATAACAACTATGCTTATATGCCTAATGCCCCAAGGAAAACTTGTCAAAACTGCTTTAGTACCAATCATTTAACTCATGCATGCAAGAAACCTATTGGTAGTGTACCTAAACCTTTCTATGATTGTTCTGTACCTCTAAGACAGAGAGATGCACCATTTTGTGATAAATATGACTGTATGTCATGCAATATGAATGTTATGACTAGTTGTTTCAATTTGATAAGGCAATTCATTGATGGTTGTATCAGTCACAATTCTCACACACACTACACAAGGTCAAAGTCTTCAAGTCCTCCTAAAGCAAGGAAGGTACCTTTGTCACCTAAGTCTGAGACCTCAGGCTCAAAGACTTCTAACAGTGACAAGAAGACTAACACCAAGAAAGTTAATAAGCATGTTGTTTATGATAAAACTGTTTCTAAGTCACATGGACCCAAACTTTTTTGGGTACCAAAGGAGAAGTAATACCTTTGTGTTTGCAGGGCAAAGAAAGTGAAAAGAAGGTCATGTGGATTTTGGACAGTGGATGCTTAAATCATACGACTGGTGATATGGCCCTGTTATCACAGTATGAGGAGAAGGCTGACCCAATGGTTGCTTTTGGAGATGACAGCATAGGTAACACATTGGGATATGACAAGTTGAAAGTTGGAAATGTCATCATTGAAGATGTAGCACTGGTCAAGGGACTCAAGCATAATCTGCTAAGTGTTGGTCAGTTTACTGATAGGGGATTCAAGGTGGATTTTGACAAAGATGAATGTTTGATCACCCACAAGAAGACTGGTGATTTTACTCTATCTGGAGTAAGGAAAGGAATTCTGTTTGTAGCAAATACGGACTCTGCAAACAAGGACAAAATTTGTTGCTTCTACTCAAAAGCATCAAATGAAGATTGTTGGTTGTGGCACAAGAGATTATCACACCTGAACTTCAAAGACATTAATTCTCTGGTCAAAAGAGAGCTAGTGAGAGGCATGCCCACACTTGAATTCTGTCAAGAAGGAGTGTGTGAGGCTTGTCAAAGAGGAAAAAATGAAAAGATCGAGCCACAAGTCAAAGACATTGACATCAATAACCACGCCCCTACAACTCATTCATATGGACTTGTTTGGGCCTGTCAATATTATGTCACTAGGAAGAAAGAAGTATGCCTTAGTGATGGTTGATGACTTGACAAGGTATACATGGGTGGAATTTCTGGCATCAAAAGATGAGGCTCCACAAGTAATCATTGAGCACATAAAGAGAGTTGACAAGGAAGCAAAGGCCAACAATGCATGTGTGATTGTATTAAGAAGTGATAATGGAATAGAGTTCAGAAATGCCATACTTGAAGCATTCTGCAAAGAGAATGGAATTTCTCAGCAATTCTCTACTCCAAGGACTCCACAACAAAATGGAGTTGTTGAGAGAAAGAATAGAACTCTAATTGAGGCTGCTAGAACAATGTTGCTTGATGCAAAGATGCCTACATGTTTTTGGGCTGAGGCTGTGAGCACTACATGCTATATCCAGATCAGAACCCTCATCAACAAAAACACTGGAAAGACACCTTACAATTTGATGACTGGAAAGAAGCCTACTCTAAAGTATGTTCATACTTTTAGAAGCAAATGCTTTGTATTGAAGGATAATTCAGAATATGTTGGAAAATTCGATGCAAATGCATTTGAAGGAATTTTTCTTGGCTACTCTATGGAAAGAATTGCATACAAAGTTTATGTCATCAGTCAAAAGAAAATTATGGAAAGCACAGATGTGACATTTGATGACAGCAAACTACCTTGATTAGAAGAAGCCAATGATGAAGATAAAGATCCATTAAAGTTTGATAATCTAGATGATTCTGATGAAGAGATTGAAACTAGAGTTGAAACTGAAGTTCAACAAACTCAAGTGAATGATGAAGCAAGAGAAGAATTTGTGCCAATCAACAGTGGAGAAACAAGCATCCAAGACACACCTATGAATAGTGGCAACTTCACAGGGGGAAGAAATGAGAATGATCATGACTTGGATGATGAAGCAACATCAAGAGTGAGAAATCAGACTGAGCATTCAAGGAAATGGGATAGATCACATACTGCAGACCAAATCATTGAAGATGCAAATGCAGGAGTAAGAACTAGGAGAGCAACTCTAAATGACTGCCTCTATGGTTGCTTTCTATCTCAAGTTGAGCCTAAAAAACTTGATGATGCATTGATGGACCCCGACTGGATAATTGCTATGCAAGAGGAGCTGAATCAATTTGAAAGGAGCAAAGTATGGGAACTTGTGCCTGCAACAAAAGATAGAACCATTGTTGGAACAAAATGGGTTCTGAAGAATAAGATGGATGAAAATGGTGTAATCATAAGAAACAAAGCAAGGTTGGTTGCAAAAGGATACTCTCAATAGGAAGGCATTGATTATGATGAGACATTTGCCCATGTTGCTAGATTGGAAGCCATCAAAATCTTCTTGGCATTTGCTGCTCATTCAAACTTTAAAGTTTATCAAATGGATGTCAAGAGTGCATTTCTGAATGGAGAGTTGGAAGAAGAAGTTTATGTGCAACAACCAATTGGCTTTGAGGATCCACACTTCCCAGAATTTGTCTACAGATTGCTTAAGGCATTGTATGGACTTAAGCAGGCTCCAAGGGTATGGTATGATACTCTATCACAATTTTTTCTTGAAAATCAATTCACTAGAGGCACATTGGACAAAACCCTGTTTTACAAGAAGCATGGTGATGATATTATCCTAGTTCAGATCTATGTGGATGATATCATATATGGGTCTACAAATGAGAAGCTGTGTGAGAAATTCTCTAAACTCATGCAGAGCATATATGAGATGAGTATGATGGGAGAGTTGACATTCTTTCTTGGGTTGCAAGTCAGTCAAAGGAAGGATGGTATCTTTATCAATCAAACCAAGTACATCAAGGATTTATTGAAAGAAGTTTGACTTAGAAGACTGCTCACTTGCAAAGACACCCATGGCCACTGCCACTAAATTAGATGAAGATGCTAAAGGCAAGAAAGTAGATATCTCAGTCTACAGAGGCATGGTTGGTTCTCTACTCTATCTCACTGCAAGTAGGCCAGACATCATGTTTGCTACATGTTTGTGTGCAAGATTTCAATCAAATCCAAAAGAATCACATTTGATTGCTATAAAAAGGATCTTTAGATATCTGAAGGGCACTCCAAACTTGAGTTTATGGTATCCTAATGACACAGGGTTCAATCTGGTTGGTTATTCTGATGCTGATTATGCTGGATGCAGAGTGGATAGGAAAAGCACATCAAGTAGTTGTAAGTTTCTTGGACAAAGGTTAGTCTCTTGGTATAGCAAGAAACAACAATCTGTGTCAACTTCTACAGCTGAGGCTGAATACATAGCTACTGGAAGTTGCTGTGCTCAAGTGCTTTGGATTAGAAACCAACTTAGAGATTATGGACTTGTGTTGGAAAGAATTCCAATCATGTGTGACAACACAAGTGCAATCTCTATAGTTGCCAATCCTGTCAATCATTCTAGAACAAAGCACATTGACATCAGATATCATTTCATTAGAGAACATGTAACTAATGGAACCATTGAGTTGCATTATGTCTCTACAGATAAACAACTAGCTGACATATTCACTAAGCCATTAGATGAAGCCACCTTCACAAGGTTGGTTAGTGAGATTGGAATGCTGAATTCTTCAGATTCTGGCTAAGTGAATATATCAACTAAGTTGTTGTAGCAGTAAACACTTACTTTATTTAAATGCTCAATATTTTTGAAGTAAGTGTTGGCTAAAATATATGATTTATAAATATTTCCAATCTGCTGCATATATCAGAAAATCATATTTTGCCAACTTGAAATTTCTGTGAAATTTTGAGAACATCACTATTTAATCTGTTGGAATATTCTTTATAAAATATGTCTGGTAGATTTTCAAAAGATAGTGAAAATTGAGTTTCTATGAGTAAAAAGAATAGTTCGATAAGTCAGACTTCTCGAATGGTTCATTTCATTATTAGTGGTCGACTTCTCTAACAAGCCTATTCAGGACACTCTTGAGTTCTCGAATAGTGTCTTTTAGAGAACTCGAACAGAGACATGAGTGAGTTCTCGAATAAGGTATTTAAGTTCTCTATTGATAGAGTTCTCGAATAGCATGTTTGAGTTCTCGAATCATTTGAAAAGGCTGATTTCTCGCTGAATTTTAACCGATTTTGGATTTTTATTCAAAATTCAGAATTACTCATAAAAACATATCTTACCTAATTTAGAATTTATTCTAAGTTAGATAACTGCCAGCTGTGAGTTACAACATGCTTGAGTTATCGATTAAGCCTTTCTTGACTTATCGAATAGTTGTTTTCTACTTCTCGAATGCCTGACTTGTCGATACAAAACATATGTCTAATCGACAATTCTAGTACTTCATACCTATACAACTCTACATCTATTCGATTCACTTCATTCGATTTCTCAAGCATCTAAACTCCCAAAACCTCTGAAAACCCTAATTGCAAAAGCTTAATTTCTTTCAACCTTCATTCTCTTCTCTTCTATATACAAATGGCAAACACCCAACTAACCATACCCATTTAAACAAATTTCATCGCAATAACTAACGATGTGGAAGCACCTAATACAAACTTCAAGTGCTTTGTACGCTGGATGTCAGAATCATATATCAAGAGTGCACTATCATCCAACCCAACTCTGTATCTAGACCTCCTAGAACTGTTTTGGAGAACTGCCACCGAGGAAGTCATTGCCCTCGAGAATGCTATAACCTCCTACGTAGTCTATTGCAAGATTCAAGGCCAGGATATTATTATTACTACAGCAGACATGAATCAAGCACTGGAATTACAACAAGAGTTATATGACACACTGGCCACAAATACATAGTTGGAAGAATTCTTTGAATTCATCAACTACTCAGATGTGATCAATCTTGGGAATCTAAATAGGAAGCATCTGCGAAAAGAGTGGAGTTATGTGTTTACCACCATTCTTCAAGTCTTCACAGCAAGGAAGTCAAGCTTCGATCAAATTAGTGTACCTGCACAGCAAATAGGCTATGCCTTGGCTTATGGGAGAAAGATAGATGTTGGTCAAATTATTCTACAGGAGCTATATGGGAGACTTGGCAAGAACACAGCCAAGAGAGGTACTGAAATTTTCTTCCTTCGATTTATTCAATCTGTACTTAACTTTGAAAATGCTAAATTGATTGAATTGCCTGGAGTAGATAACAGTAGAATAGGCTACCCTAGGTCCATGACAAAACTTATTTTTGGTAATTTGGAGACTAGGAATGATGTGGATGTAAGACTCAAAATAACTCCCCATATGGAGAGTCTATTTAGGACTTACCCCCACAACATGCCAACATTTGACTCAAAGTCACAGTTAGCACAGCCTAAGCAAGTAGTACAAGATGCTAACCCAAGGCTTGCTAATCAACCCTCTCAACCAAACACTCTACCACACAGTGAGCCAACTGCATCATCCTCTCAAAAGGGTGATGTTAGTAAAAAGAAGAGAAAGGAAGTAATGTCTACACCCTTGAACATATTATCTGAAGCAGCATTGGCTGTGGAATTCGGTATAGGTAGTGAGGAACCTGAGTCACCCTTACAGAGGCCAAAGAGGAAGAAATCTAGGACCACCTCTTCAGTCACACAAATGGCTAAAGTTGTAAAATCAGGGGCACAAAGTTCACTGGATGTATCCTCTCAATAGGGTGCATCTATAGAATCAAGCATCCTCCCCAATGCACCTATTTGTATAGAGTCAGCACATGGGAGTGATAAGGCTGGCACAATACTGAGTGGAGAGCACATCACAATTGAAACTCCCTCTATCTCTCAGGGGGAGTTGCCAAAATCTAATCTACAAAACACTTCTCTTCCAGAATCTACCACTCATATTTCTTTGGAGCTTGCAACTCAAACAATTGAGGAGCAAGGCATTGATCATCAAGAATTCTCTTCTCTTGATGAGCCAATGGATTCAAGTGACTTGGTGCATGACACCTTGCTCACCTCCCAGGACCCACATTTAGATGGTGAGGGAATGCATGCTGGGGCATATCCTAATGACACCATCACAAACACAGAGGTTCCATTAGTTGTCACTAGAGACTCTGTGCCTGTGTCAACTACTGGTGTAACTCATCCCACTTCTGTGGAGACACCAGTAGTAGAGTCAATCCATTCGGTTGCAGAAATTGCATCTGTAACTGAGGAGTCTAGCTTGCCTAGCTCTAGCTCTGACTTTATGACACAATGGCTGAAGCTTGTGCAACATGACAGTGCTTCAGGATCAGGGTCTGTTCCACAACAATTGACAATTGAAGCACTTCAAAGCTTAATTGTGGATCAGATCCCTGAGTTCACAAAGATTGCTTAGAACCTCCTCACTGCAAACCTGCCAAATCCTGACTATGAAGCTATTCTCTTATGCCACAGATATGATGTGGAGCTACAGAAGGCAAAGATAATAGATGATACTGAGAGAGATGGCAATGTAGATGCCTGGTTACAAGGACAGTTTGATATTCCTCTCTTAGACAGTCTTCAGTATCTCAGAGAAGAGTACATCACTTCACTAGGGTCCAATGCCAAATCTCTCACCCCTAGTGATGTGTATGAAGTAGTGAATGACAGCTACAAGGGCATTCTCAAGGCTGCACACTACCTTGAAAAGGGTCTAAAGACAGAAGTTAATGAAGTGTGTACAGCCACAACCAAGGAGGTGCATGATATAAAGAGGACTTTTGATTCCAAATTCCCTCAATTGGAGACTGTAGTCAAGGATATTCTAGCCTGCAAGTCTACCTGCACCAAGATGGACAATGGTTTAGCCATTCTCAAAGATGATGCCACAGGCCTAGGGCACAAATTCCAAAATCTCACTGATCAGACAACTGAGGCCAATGCCATGCTTAGGACACTTTTTGCCAATCAGTATGGAGATAAGCTAATCACTGAAGTCCCAGTGCATGATATGACTAGGTTTGAAGTGCAGAGACTTAAAGAACAATCCCTGTATGGCTTCAAATCTACTCAATTGTTCAACAAGGTAGATGCACTTGAAAAGGAGGTAGCCACTGTTCGCTATTTTCTCTACGCAAGTGTACGCAGTCCAAAAGCAATATAGGGAAATAAGGATCGTTCCCACGAAGACTCGGTTATTTTAGTAAATATGTCTATTCAACAATGTTTGGTTAATTATAGAAGCATGAACGAACTAAAATGGTTTATTTGCAGATAACAATTAACTAATGAAGTAACTGCTAATTTGTTTAAAATAATATGATAGAAGCATGGGGTCCTAATTTCATGAATGTTTTAAAATTATCAAGAATTAATGTGTTACAATTGTTAAGAATGCTAGCGGGAACACGAAACTAATATGAGCCATCTTTCAATTAACTCACACCATTCCAAATAAACATCCACAAAAGAGATAGAAGTTATAAGGGCATTAATTATATCCAATACACTATATATCTATGTGAATGGGTGATACAATCAATTTAATCACAAGTTCCGCAATTAACTACATAGGGGAATAACGTTCTTTCGAAACTATAATCCGAAATGCGGAGAAGCCGACATACCTATGCTAGCATGGCAAGCCCTAAATCTCTAAATCCACTTTCGCAATCATTAGAGATTTGGCACAATAGATGTTAGCTATTCACCTAAATTCAATTAAAACAACCATGCAAGGCAATCTTATATAGAAATTGTAAACACAAATTATCTATCAATTTAACATGAGCATTAACAATTCATTACATTAGAACCCCATGAAAGTGTTTAGTTCATAATTAAACTAGGCACCTTTATGGAATTAAATAAAATCATGGCAGACAATTTCATAATTTAAATATAAAATTACAAGAATAAAAATAAAAATAAATAGAATTGAAATAGCTTTCGAAAATTCAGTTTTTACAATTAATTAAAAGCAAGAGAAACCGATTAAAACAAAACTACGGACAAAATGCAATTTAAAGGACCAGTATTATATATATATTAAAAGCAACGGAGAAACTTTAAAGTAAAAGAACCTCACCTGTCAATTGCTGAAACTGTCGGCAAGTGCTCTGTACTCACCTGGTCCGCGCGTGGACCACACGCGCCTACTCTCTTCCTTCGCGCGTGACAACCACGCGCCAGTATGGACAGCAAATTTTCTGCGCGTGTAGACCACTCCTGCCTCCTGTGATTGATGCTGTGCCGTGTAATTAAAATTCAAGTCTTCTCCTGGTTCCTGTGTTGATGATAATTCGGTTCTTTCAACAAATAAAAAGAGGCCCACTAATAATTCCCTTAATTCTTCAACCAAAATATAAAATTATACTAATTTTATAAAAATCTAAGATGTATAAAATAAAATAAAATTACAGAAATTCGAAGTATATAAATTAAACGATTTGCAGAAATTTTTAAGTATATAAAATATAATAAAATTACAGAGGATTAAAATGTATAAAATGATCTGTTTATAGAAAGAAACTGCTGAATTTAGAATACAGGAGGTTTTGTTCAGAGAGAGAATGATTGAATGTTTCTTCCCTGGTTAATCTGTGTTTTTTTTTTGATTTCTTACCCCTCTATTTATAAAACATTCATCACACACCTAATACAAAGAAGTCAGATGTTTAAAAAGTCTAGCCTAATTCTATCCACTCTGCAGAGACAATTGTAAAGCCAATTTGCAATTCTTCTCCGCAACTGGCGGTAGTTGAATTTTAACTCCGTAGAAATGCTTTTAACCCGCACATCTTATAATCTTTAATTAATAAATAATTATTTTAATCCAGAAATTATAAAAATAAATATCTAATATTATTAGATATTTATAAATATAATTTTCTAAATTGATAAAATTATTTAATAATAAAAATAAATCATTATGTTCCGAGCTGTGTCGTTCACCTGCGCACAGGCGAGTGGAGATTGCTGCCGACGCTCTTGCATGTGTTGACTGGAGCATCTTCTGTACATTTGTAACAAATTTGTGTTCACACACAAAAATGCAATTAAGTACCCCATCTTTGACACAACTTGCACATCTATTGGGCCTTGAGCCCAATGGCTTTTTAATCAGCCCAATTCAATTCTAATGGATTCAGCCCATGGAATTCATAACCCAAATCTCTTTTGTTTTAATTTAATTAATTACTTAATCAATTAATCATTTAAACAAATAATGATTAATTCATTAATTAATTAATTAATTAAATTAATTTAGATTAATACATTAATTCAATGTTAATTAATCATGATAATTAATTTAATAAATAAATTAATTCAGAATGAATTAATTTATCAATTAAATAAATTACATAAATATGTTAATTAAATAAGAATTAATATAAATCTATTGATAGCGCAAATTCTTTTTCCTCGTAGCCAGTCCATCTGAGCCAGAACTCCACCGTCTTTTAACCTTTTATCGCCAGGATACCTGAAGCTGTGAGTTCTGCACTACAAAGACTTGAAACAACATAAAACTAATTAAAAGACACAAAATACTTAAGGATAAACCACCAATTTAGGTCTATTTAGCGCATAATAAGTGGATATAAAATCCACTTATCACACCCCCAAACTTAAACTGATGCTTGTCCTCAAGCATAACAATATAATTATATACAACTAACTAGTACCACTTCCGTAGGTGATCACGATTGCATTTGGCATATGCAATAAGCCCTTTAAACCCCTAGGTAGCCCCAGTGGACGAGTGAGGTCTCGTGAGGGCCTATAGCGAATGTACCCACAAAATCCATCCTATAATGCAACTAACATGCAACTAACTATATGTATGCAACTACTTGAAAAATGCAAGGATCCCCTTTAAACTAACCAAAACCAACTAGCAAGCAAATACCTCAAAGAATGCAACTAAATCCAAATAGAGCTCGACTAAGTCCCTGTATACTAACAATACATGACAGAAACGTGCGTGTGTGCGATGCTCATCAAAAATACTCCCAACACTAGGTCAAAAAATCATATCTATTCTTTGCCAAGACAATCACAGGTTTATAAATAGAATAAACTGTAGACACTTCATAACCTAGGAACACCTCCACCCTTATCCAAGGTAGACAGAAACTCATGCTTTATTACTATACTACGACACTACATATACAATATGCATGCTTATTTAACCGTGCAATGAATGAGACCCCAAAAGGCTTATACAATAATACCCATGTAGCGAGTGTTAGGTCAGCAATCCCAAACCACAAGGGCTTTAGGTTACTAGGACTAAGTCCCCTCAGACTTAATTACTCGAGTATTAAAGAGCTCACTCTGGTTAATTTTGCATATAATCAATTGGACTTCTGATTTTTTTTTTTTCCTTTTTTTTTTCTTCTTTTTTTTTTTATTTTTTTTTTAAACTGGAATGAGCCTTTCTCATTTCCAACCCTAGACTACTCATATAAATATGAGCCGGCTACTAGCCATTTGACGCCTAGTCTTTATTGACAATTATTACCACATAGCATGAAATCCCTGTTTTCCCCCAAACTTAGATTTTAGTGTTCCTACACTATCAAGGGAATAACGAAAATTCTAAGAATAAACAAGTGATTAAATCTCAAAACATCCAACAGGCATGACCCTAACCTAGCCCAAAAGCACCCCAATGAGACTGTGTAAAAATTTTGTTCCCATAACATGCAAGTCAATTCCTTAGGAACTATAAATCAGCCCTCTACTCATCATCATCACACCCAAATCAACATCCACCTATCAATCAGAATCAGCTCGTCCTAAGGGATCATGAAGAATGCATGCCATGAAAATGCAAATAATATGACTCACATGGTAAAACAAACAAACAATAACAGAATGTCCTAAATGAAACAACATAGATAATACGAACAAATAAGCATGAATTACTACTAATATGCAAAACATGATATCCTACATGAACACAAAAACTACTAACACATATACATACTACTTATCCCCCAAACCACCCCCAAACTTATAATATTCAATGTCCGCATTGAATGGAAGTAAATACAAGGGATAGTAGAGAACATACCTGAAACACCGAAACACATGGGTTGCCTCCCACGAAGCGCTTGTTTATTGTCGCTAGCTTGACTTCACTTTCGCACTTTAATCGGTAGTACCAAGAACTGCGGTTACTGCTTTGCGATTCACATGTTCACCAAAATATGGCTTCAACCTCTGTCCATTTACTTTGAAAGCTGCTTCCGGTGTTTTATCAAAAATTTCCACTGCACCATGTGGAAACACCGTTTTAACCGTGAATGGTCCTGACCACCTTGACTTAAGTTTCCCTGGAAAAAGTCTGAGACGAGAGTTGAAAAGCAAAACTAACTGCCCTGGTACAAAAGACTTTTGCACCAAACGTCTGTCATGCCATCTCTTGACCTTTTCCTTGTATAACTTGTGATTTTCATAAGCATGTAGCCGAAACTCATCCAGTTCATTAATCTGAAGCATTCTTTTCTCACCTGCTGCTGCCAAGTCAAAGTTCAACTTCTTCAGCTCCCAATAGGCTTTGTGTTCTAGTTCGGCAGGCAGATGACAAGCCTTACCATATACTAGCTGAAAAGGTGACGTGCCCAAAGGTGTTTTGTAAGCTGTTCTATAAGCCCAAACAGCTTCATCAAGTTTTAGTGACAGTCCTTGCTTGAAGGATTCACGACCTTCTCTAGGATTCGTTTTATCTCTCTGTTGGAAACCTCTGCTTGGCCATTCATTTGAGGGTGATAGGCCGTAGCAATTCGATGATTTATGTTGTACCTTGCCATCAATGCTGTGAACTTGCGGTTGCAGAAGTGTGATCCTTCGTCACTGATAATTACCCTTGGAGTTCCGAAACGTGTGAAAACTTGCTTATTCAGAAAATTCAGCACCACTTTAGCATCATTGGTCGGTAAAGCCTTCACCTCGACCCATTTAGAAACATAGTCCACCGCTAGCAAGATGTACTGATTATTGCATGAAGAAACAAAAGGACCCATGAAATCGATCCCCCACACATCGAAAATCTCCACTTCCAACAGCATATTCAGAGGCATCTCATTCCTCCTAGAGATATTACCAATTCTTTGACATCTATCGCATCTCAACACAAACTGATGCGCATCTTTAAACAGTGTTGGCCAATAAAACCCAGCCTGAAGTACTCGAGTGGCTGTCTTCTCTCCAGCATAATGACCTCCGTAAGTGGTAGAATGGTAGTCATGCAAAATACCTTCAACCTCACTAAACGGAATGCACCTCCGAATCACCTGATCAGCTCCCTGTCTGAATAAGAATGGTTCATCCCATCGGTACCATTTTACATCATGAAGAAACTTCTTTCTTTGAGCATAAGAAAATTCCGACGGGATGACATTGCTTACAAGATAGTTCACAATGTCTGCAAACCATGGTTCTTCATTTTGCACCCCAAAAAGTTGCTCGTTAGGAAAAATTTCGTTGATGAGAGTTTTATCCGCTGAGTTACCGTGTTCCTCTAACCGAGACAAGTGATCAGCCACCTGGTTCTCAGTACCCTTTCTATCCTTGATTTCCAAGTCGAATTCTTGAAGCAACAGAACCCAACGAATCAACCGTGGCTTAGAATCTTTCTTCGACATTAGGTATCGAATGGCTGCATGATCTGTAAACACCACTACCTTAGTTCCGAGCAAATACGATCTGAATTTCTCGAAGCTATATACAATAGCTAAGAGTTCCTTTTCTGTAGTAGTGTAATTTAGCTGTGCATCATTGAGAGTTCTGCTAGCATAGTAAATCACGTGAAACACCTTATTCTTCCGTTGACCAAGGACAGCTCCCACTGCATAGTCACTTGCATCACACATTAATTCAAAAGGTTCACTCCAATCAGGTGCAGTGATAATGGGCGCAGTTGTCAATTTCTTCTTTAAGAGCTTGAATACCTCCAAACAATCTTCACCAAATTTAAAAGGATTATTCTTTTCTAACAGATTGCACAAAGGTTTAGATATTTTCGAAAAATCTTGGATGAATCGCCGATAAAAACCCGCATGACCAAGAAAACTGCGAATTCCTTTAACTGAAATTGGTGGAGGGAGATTTCCAATCGTCTCCAACTTAGCCTTATCCACTTCCAGCCCCTTACCAGATACCTTGTGCCCAATTATGATGCCTTCCTTTACCATGAAGTGACATTTTTCCCAGTTGAGTACTAGATTAGTCTCAACACATCGTTTCAGCACCATGCCTAGATTTCTGAGGCATTCATCATATGATTTCCCAAAGACTGAGAAATCATCCATGAACACTTCCACATTGATACCAATCATATCCGAAAAAATTGCCATCATACACCTCTGAAAAGTAGCAGGTGCACCACAGAGTCCGAAAGGAACGCGTCGGAACGCAAAAGTGCCAAAAGGACATGTGAAAGTGGTCTTCTCCTGATCTTATGGAGTAACACCAATCTGATTATATCCTGAATAACCATCCAGCAAGCAATAGAATTCATGCCCAGCCAACCTGTCTAGCATTTGATCAATGAATGGAAGGGGAAAGTGATCCTTCCGTGTAGCTTTGTTCAGCTTTCTGTAGTCCATGCAAATTCTCCACCCTGTAACTGTACGAGTTGGAATGAGCTCGTTCTTTTCATTGGCAACTACTATCATGCCTCCTTTCTTAGGCACACATTGCACTGGACTTACCCATGAACTGTCTGAAATGGGATAGATGATACCAGCATCTAGCCACTTGAGAATTTCTTTCTTTACCACTTCTTTCATGATAGGATTTAACCGCCTTTGGTGTTCTACTGTTGGTTTACCCCCTTCTTCCAATGGAATTTTATGTTGACAATATGCGGGACTGATTCCTTTTAGATCCGCAACAGACCAACCAATGGCTGATTTGAATTCTCGAAGAACTCTCAAGAGCTTGTCTTCCTCGGAGCCTGAAAGGTTAGCGGCAATAATCACAGGTAAAGTGGATTTTTCACCAAGGGAAGCATACCGTAAGTGATCCGGTAGTGGCTTGAGCTCTAGAGTTGGAGCTTCTTCGATAGACGGCTTTAATTGCTGATGTGGTCCTTTTAATTCTGGCAGTCCCAACGATTCAACTGGTCTTTCAAATTTTCTTTGCCACGGCAAAGCATCCAGATATTGTAATTGTTCATCAATGTCATCTTCATCTAATGAATACTCCCCACTGAGGGCCTTTTCCAAAGTATCATTCATGAGCATGTGCCCTAACTTTTCTTGCACCGTAGACTCAATCAAGTCTATCTTCAGACACTGCTCTTCTTCTGTTGGGAATTTCATAGCTGTGAAAACATTGAAGGTGACAATTTGATCGTGCACCTTCATCGTCAGTTCCCCCTTTTGGACATCAATCAACGTTTGTCCTGTTGTTAAAAATGGCCTACCAAGAATGATAGGAATCTTCTTGTCCTCTTCGAAATCAAGAATGACAAAATCAGCTGGAAAAATGAGTTTGTCTACTTTCACCAACACATCTTCAAAAACTCCCCTAGGATAGGTGATAGATCGATCAGCCAACTGAAGGGACATACTTGTCGGTTTTGGTTCAGGAAGACCGAGCTGCAAGAAAACCGAGTATGGCATAAGATTGATACTTGCTCCCAGATCACATAAACATTTGTCGAAAGATAATCTCCCAATGGTGCATGGTATTGTAAAACTCCCTGGATCTTTCAGCTTAGGCGGCAACTTTTGCTGCAATACCGCACTACATTCTTCCGTCAAAGCAACGGTCTCTAAGTCTTCAAGTTTTAATTTCCTCGAGAGAATGCCTTTCATGAATTTGGCATAGCTTGGCATTTGTTCGAGAGCTTCAGCAAATGGAATGTTGATATGTAATTTTTTAAAGACTTCAAGAAATTTGCCAAACTGCTTGTCTAATTTCTGTTTGTGCACTCGTCGAGGAAATGGTGGAGGTGGGTAGACTTGCTCTTTTACTTCTTTTTGCTCGAGGACAGCTTGTTTAGGAGTTGGCATATTTTCTTTAATCTCCTCCTTTGATTCTGATATATTGCCCATGTCCTTTGTGTCTCCCAAATCTGCTTTTTCTGTTCCTTTGTCTGGCAGAATTTTTTCTGTATCTTTTAGCTCAGCATCCTCCGTGATTCTCCCTGATCTGACGGTAATTGCTTTGATGTGCTCGTGATTATCCTTTCTCCCAGGATTAAGTTCAGTGTCACTGGGGAGTGTTCCTTGTGGTCTGCTCATCATGAAACTAGCGAGTTGACTCAATTGAGTTTCCAGATTTTTAATGGAAGCCGCTTGGCTTTTTTGGCCCAACCTCAACTCCTCTAATTCAGTCTTTTCATTCGAAGATTGTCCAGAATTTCCATAAGATTGTTGTTGTTGAAATCCTGGGGGCTGAAATTGTCTAGGAGCATATGGTTGTTGAAAATGTTGCCCCTGTTGTTGCTGGAATCCAGATGGATTATACTGCTTAGCTCCAAATGGCTGATGATTAGATTGTTGGTAGGGCTGATGTGATTGTTGTGCTCCTCCTTGATTATTGCTCCAACTGAAATTTGGATGATTTCGGTTGTTCGGATGGTAGGAATTTGGAGCTGGCTGTTGCTGTCTCTGGAAATTGCTTACGAACTGAACCGACTCGTTTGAGATGGCACATTGGTTTGATTCATGTGCGCCCGCACACAACTCACAAACACTAGCAATTTGATGAAATCCTTGTGCTGTCAAAGAGTCTACTTTCAATTTCAAAGCCTCTAGCTGAGCTGCTAAGGAAGTGGCTTTGTCGATATTAAGAATTCCTGCTACCTTCTATTGTGGCATTCTCTGAGTTGGGTTTTGATATTCATTAGCTGCCATCATCTCGATAAGATCGTAGGCCTCTTCATAACTTTTAGCCCATAATGCTCCCCCTGAAGCTGCATCTACCATTGGCCTTGATTGCATTCCTAGCCCATTATAGAAACAATTTATGATCATCCAGTTTGGCATGCCGTGATGTGGACATTGCCGAAGCATTTCTTTGTATCTCTCCCAAGCTTCACATAAAGTTTCACCAGACTGCTGAGAAAATTGAGTGATAGCATTCCTTATAGCTGCAGTCTTAGCCATGGGGAAGAATTTGCTAAGAAACTTTTGAGCTAGATCAGCCCAAGTGGTGATAGATCCTGGTGGTAGAGAGTGTAGCCAACCCTTGGCTTTGTCTCTTAATGAAAACGGGAAGAGTCTCAACTTCACACCATCATCTGACACATTGTTGAATCTGAATGTGTCGCATATTTCTATGAAGTTCCTGATGTGTAAGTTAGGATCTTCCGTTGCAGTTCCTCCGTACTGTACTTGATTCTGCACAATCTGAATAGTACTGGATCTAATTTCAAATGTAGGAGCCGTAATTGCTGGCCGAATGATGCTTGACTGGATGTCATCAATCTTCGGTTGCGAGTAGTCCATTAAAGCCCTTGCTGCTGCAGGTGCAACTACTTCGCCTTCTCCGTCCATCTTGTGAATATTTGCTTGTTCAAGTACTTGTTTGGCTTTTAATGCTTTAGAACGTGTTAGCATAAAAATCCAAGTATCTGTACACAAATAATCACTTCACAAAAATAAAAGATAAAATGTTCAAGTCAAACAAATTAACTTCGCTTGTAGTAAAACACATAAACAAAAATAACACCGAGTCCCCGGCAGCGGCGCCAAAAACTTGTTCGCTATTTTCTCTACGCAAGTGTATGCAGTCCAAAAGCAATATAGGGAAATAAGGATCGTTCCCACGAAGACTCGGTTATTTTAGTAAATATGTCTATTCAACAATGTTTGGTTAATTATAGAAGCATGAACGAACTAAAATGGTTTATTTGCAGATAACAATTAACTAATGAAGTAATTGCTAATTTGTTTAAAATAATATGATAGAAGCATGGGGTCCTAATTTCATGAATGTTTTAACTCTTATTAATTATCAAGAATTAATGTGTTACAATTGTTAAGAATGCTAGCGGGAACACGAAACTAATATGAGCCATCTTTCAATTAACTCACACCATTCCAAATAAACATCCACAAAAGAGATAGAAGTTATAAGGGCATTAATTATATCCAATACACTATATATCTATGTGAATGGGTGATACAATCAATTTAATCACAAGTTCCGCAATTAACTACATAGGGGAATAACGTTCTTTCGAAATTATAATCCGAAATGCGGAGAAACCGACATACCTATGCTAGCATGGCAAGCCCTAAATCTCTAAATCCACTTTCGCAATCATTAGAGATTTGGCACAATAGATGTTAGCTATTCACCTAAATTCAATTAAAACAACCATGCAAGGCAATCTTATATAGAAATTGTAAACACAAATTATCTATCAATTTAACATGAGCATTAACAATTCATTACATTAGAACCCCATGAAAGTGTTTAGTTCATAATTAAACTAGGCACCTTTATGGAATTAAATAAAATCATGGCAGACAATTTCATAATTGAAATATAAAATTACAAGAATAAAAATAAAAATAAATAGAATTGAAATAGCTTTCGAAAATTCAGTTTTTACAATTAATTAAAAACAAGAGAAACTGATTAAAACAAAACTACGGACAAAATGCAATTTAAAGGACATAAAATCTTAGTTTTATAAAAATCTAAGATGTATAAAATAAAATAAAATTACAGAAATTCGAAGTATATAAATTAAACGATTTGCAGAAATTTTTAAGTATATAAAATATAATAAAATTACAGAGAATTAAAATGTATAAAATGATCTGTTTATAGAAAGAAACTGCTGAATTTAGAATACAAGAGGTTTTGTTCAGAGAGAGAATGATTGAATGTTTCTTCCCTGGTTAATCTGTGTTTTTTTTTTGATTTCTTACCCCTCTATTTATAAAACATTCATCACACACCTAATACAAAGAAGTCAGATGTTTAAAAAGTCTAGCCTAATTCTAACCACTCTGCAGAGACAATTGTAAAGCCAATTTGCAATTCTTCTCCGCAACTGGCGGTAGTTGAATTTTAATATCAGCTCCGTAGAAATGCTTTTAACCCGCACAGCTTATAATCTTTAATTAATAAATAATTATTTTAATCCAGAAATTATAAAAATAAATATCTAATATTATTAGATATTTATAAATATAATTTTCTAAATTAATAAAATTATTTAATAATAAAAATAAATCATTATGTTCCGAGCTGTGTCGTTCACCTGCGCACAGGCGAGTGGAGATTGCTGCAGACGCTCTTGCATGTGTTGACTGGAGCATCTTCTGTACATTTGTAACAAATTTGTGTTCACACACAAAAATGCAATTAAGTACCCCATCTTTGACACAACTTGCACATCTATTGGGCCTTGAGCCCAATGGCTTTTTAATCAGCCCAATTCAATTCTAATGGATTCAGCCCATGGAATTCATAACCCAAATCTCTTTTGTTTTAATTTAATTAATTACTTAATCAATTAATCATTTAAACAAATAATGATTAATTAATTAATTAATTAATTAATTAAATTAATATAGATTAATACATTAATTCAACGTTAATTAATCATGATAATTAATTTAATAAATAAATTAATTCAGAATGAATTAATTTATCAATTAAATAAATTACATAAATATGTTAATTAAATAAGAATTAATATAAATCTATTGATAGCGCAAATTCTTTTTCCTCGTAGCCAGTCCATCTGAGCCAGAACTCCACCGTCTTTTAACCTTTTATCGCCAGGATACTTGAAGCTGTGAGTTCTGCACTACAAAGACTTGAAACAACATAAAACTAATTAAAAGACACAAAATACTTAAGGATAAACCACCAATTTAGGTCTATTTAGCGCATAATAAGTGGATATAAAATCCACTTATCAGCCACTCTCACTCAGTCTAATGCTCATCTTACCGACAAGTTAGCAACTCTCACTGAGCAGCTGAACACTCAAGCCACCACCACAGTTGATGTTCTACTGCATCAACAGTTCATGTTGTCTGCAATGATGAAGCACATGGGTCTCCCTCTCCCTGAAGAATCTTCAAACCCTGTGGTCACTCATCAAGCCTCTTTGCCTGACAATAAGCCTAAGAGGGAGAAGAGGACCACAAGGAACTCAAATCCAAAGGGGGAGAAAACTCAAGCTAAAGGCATCAAGGTAAATGAGGGTGGTCACCAAAGAGCATCAAAATCCATATCCATACCCAATGTGCCAGGCAAAGGAAAATCAAAAGTTGATGAGCCTCCATCTTCTCTGCCAGTTGTAACTCTACCAACTGTGCACATCACCACTCCTGATGGTCAGAAGCAATCTATCACAACCATAGTGATTGCAGGGAGTATGCCATCTGATAACTCTCCATCTACCAAAGTTGAAAGTGTCAAACCTGTAGAAGTAAAAGTGGTTACTGAGGCCAAGCTACAAGAAGTTGCAAACTCTAATGTCTACCATGATGATACATTCTTGAAGTTTCTGAAAGTCTCAAGGGAACATGCTGATGACACTCAAATATATCTAAGGAGGCTGAGTGTAAGAACCCGAAATTTCGGTAGAATTAAAACTTTTTATTTATATATTGATGAAAGAATGAACAGTACGTGACTCCGACTACAAGGTATTAACAATGAACGTGAATGGGTATAGATTTAAATGATTATATGTCATGAAGAATGCAATGGGTTGACAACCTAGATTAGAATAATCTATCTCCTATGAAATAAGTTATGGCACTCCAAAGAGGAAGGAGATATTCTTGTGTCATCCAAATCAGTATCTGTTGTTAGTCCAGTGGTTCCGTAAAAGGGTTAAGGAATGCCCGAAAGAGAACAAGGACATTTTTTTATATATAAGGAATAAAGATGGAATAAAGAATGAATAGTGTTTTTGATGGAAATAAGAATAGTATTAGATGACGCTATATAGAAGTATTCAGAACGGATTTCTGAGTTCGTATTCATGATCCAGGGGCAAAAGAAGTGTATGTAAATGACATCGGATTCAGAAAAATAACACTTTTATTTTCTTCGAGATTTCCCTGGACACTTCAAGACTTAAGGATTTATTAAAAGGATTTAAGGAATTTAAATTCAAGGATTATAAAGGAGGATTAAAGATAGTAGTATAGATATTAAGAAGGTTTCCGGTAAAACCTTAACGAGAAATGCTTGAGATATTCCTCCGAACGATCAATGAAATTGAGCAATAGCCAGGCAAAGAAACAAGCAGAGAACCAAGAGACGAACATGTGAAAATTGGTGGGGGAATAAGAAACTAAGGTGATCAAAGGGAAAGTCAACAAACAAGTGAATGGTGTAGTTGCACTTTGCCAAATCAAGGAGTAACACATGGACTAATGGATGAGTGACAACAAAAAAGGAGAGGATACATCCAAATATAGATAGATATTACATATATTAAGTGATTACACATAACAAAACACAAAGAAAACTCAATTCCTCCACAAATTGTCCAGCAAAACCAACCCTTAAAAAAAATTTATATCTCCATTTCTATCCATGATAAAATCACCAAATTTTAACCACAACCTCGCCACTCCATGGGCAATATTTGATCCAAATTTCATAGCAATCAAAGTAGTATAGCCTAGGCAATCATCTCCCCAAGTTGAAGAAGCAAACTGTCCAGATTGTTGACAGTTTTTGTGATGATTTTCAAACGGCCATATCTCCTTCATTACTCAATGAAATTGGGTGTTCTTTAGCTTGTTGGAAAGACGGTTAGATTCTCTAAAACTCTTCTTTAGGACCCTCACCCATAAAAGCAAGGTAAGGACCTCGTTTTTGCATTTCTTTGGACTGATGAATAGTAGCTCCGAAGTGATTAACTAGTTTTCTTGTTTTGTTCTTAAGGATTAAGCTATATAAAGACTATCTAAGGCTTGTTAAGTGTTTATAAACACTTGATAGTGTTTCTAGAGATTCCAAAAAGGTAAACCCTTAACCCACCTTTGAGTTTTGTATGAGATTTGATGGTGTTTATGGCTTGTATGCATGATTTAGAGCGTGTATGTTATGTGGGTGTTATAAAAATGTTAAAATATGTTTTGTGTCTCCAAGACCTGTTGAGACAGTGAGGAAGATGATAAATAGTGTCCATGAGTGTTGGTTGTTGGTTGAATGATTATTTGGGTTGTTTGAAAATTGGATTATTCATTTTTAAGTCGTCGTAATGCCCAATTTTCGTTAAACCTTAAGAAACCGAGCATCACAGTTCATAAAACTCACTGTCCAGTTTCGTATTTTGCCATGAAAAGCTATATTATGTTATAAACTTCGTTTTAATATAAAGTTCGTATGAAATGGACTTACGGTTTAGAAGTTATGATTAAATTCGTAAAAGTGGTTCGAACCCGTAAATGAAAGTTCGTAACTGAAATTGGATTCCTTTAAAACCACGAAATCAGTGGCGAATCTTGATAATTAAATATTAGAGGTAAAAAGGAAGGTGTGAGAGAAAACCACATGTCGAATGGATCATTTTCCGATTTTATAAAAATGTTCGAATCAAGGTTAAACGCGAACGAACCCCTAGAAGCATACTTGGTTATGACTTTGGTAAATGACTTAGAAAACGGACGATAAATCTCGAGGCATAATCTTGATTCGTAAACGATAGAGCTTAGAATTGATACGACTTAAGTATATACCAAGTGTAAATATGACGACGTGTCATAGTAGCGAACGAATGACGGGTCATAGTGATAATAAAGAGAATTGCACTAAAGGGTGTTTAACGAGATGACTCGAAAACGTGTTTCGACTTAAGTTAAGTTATACTTAGCCGTTTAAAAAGTGTTAAGTGATTGACCTTGGTTATTGTGACTATTTATAGATCACCGGATTGACACGAGGCACACTACCCCTACAGGATTGCCAGGCAAGTTTCCAATACCTTGGAACTGTTGTTGTGATAATATATATGATTGTTGTTATACATATGCCATAGCATGCATGCTTGTTTTCAAAGTATATTGGAATACTTGTTCCCTGAATTGTTATTGGCTTATAGACTAGATATGAATTATCACTTATAAGCAGGATTGTTTTGCTAAGACCCTTAGTGAAGGGCGTATGATATTTAATCTTTAAATATAAGACCGGGAGTCGGTATTTCGTGATATATAGATAGCCGTGGAAACCGAGGGATTCCAGCGACAGAGTAGTACTCATTTTGATGAATGTTATTAGTAAACATTATTTATATTTCCATAAAAATATCAACTACTTGGAAATCTTTCGAGAAATGTTATTTGAGTATTATCTCAGTCGAGAAATATTAAATGAATATTATTTTTGAATATTCATTAGAGTTTGATCATTAATGAATAATTACGTTGATATTCATTGGAATTTTATTCATTAAATGAATATCACTTTCGAATATTCATTTAAGGTTTTATGTAATTGAAGAATATTATTCTAAAATATTCATTGAAAGTTCTATTTACTTATGAAATATTATTTCGAATATTCCTTTAAAGTTTTGGTTACTACGAAAATATTATTTTAATATTCATTTAGAGTATTAAATGAATATTATTTTCAAACATTCATTTAAGGTTTGATTTATTTAGTGAATATTATTTTAAAGATTTATTTGAGTTTATTTAATTAATGAATATTATTTTGAAGATTCATTTAAAGAAGAGAGTTATTTAGTAAGTGATTCTATATATTCATTCGAGGATTACTTACGAACAACAGTATGATTTATTCATATTCCGTGATTATTATTGATTTAATATATATTCTTGGAATACTTATTTAAATTCTTTTAAGTTCTTTTTATAATGATTCATATTATTCAAAGATTATCTTTCACCGGCCTTCAGATATGATGTAAAATATTTCAGAGTATTTTATGACTATTTTTATCAAGGGGAGGTTCCCAAACTTTATTTTCATTTAAATCTATCTTAAAGAATATTTAAATACTCGTTCAACTTCCAAGCGTATATAAAGGGACCTCACTTGAGAGATGTTAGTTATTGGACTGCCCGGTCCTATACTTGCTAAACCATTCTTTTCGCTTGCAACTTGGTTGCTATTATTCATTGAACTTTGTGTACCCACTCATTATTCGAGGGGTAAGAATGTTGGAACAAGTTGGTATCCATTAACAAGCAGCAATTTGGGTAAAATTGGTGAATTTTCCTTTCCAACTAGATACGACTACTTCGTGGAGTCTTATCAACAAGTATTATACTTGGGGAAAGGGGGACGAGCTTTACGTTTCAGAATCATGGATTTACTCGAACTAGGAGTATTTGTGTAAGAGGCTGTGGGACAGTCCATCATTGAAAATTGGTGTAAGAGGCTATGGGACAGTCCATCCTTGAAATAGGGTCCGAGTGGCGCCAGTCCCGTCTATGCCCAACCGTTGGCTAGGGAGTTCCGCCGTATGGTGGTGTCCATATGTTCTTCCTTCTACATGTAGAGAAACAAATCTTGAGATGCACAACCTACGACTGATCATCGTAAGGCGGTGTCATCTGGCGCGACATACTCCAGTATTGGTTCACTATCCATAGTCTATTTATTTTATTTTCTGCAACATTATCATTGTTAGCAGGTTTGAAAAGTGTTTGAACTGGAATTGCAATATTCTTCCTGCAAGTTTCTCTATTATGAAAATTTGATAATATCATTCTTATCTTTGACATAGCAGATATTTCTTCGGGACAATTATATTTTGAGTTACCTTGTAACTTCATCTCATACCTTATATTGGTACTACGTTCGTTAATGCATGGCATATGGTTTCAAAGATATTTTGGACTGTTATACATTATCACAGTTCAATTATATTTTTGGTGGGCTATTGCTCACCCTTTCTTTATTTATTTATATCACAACAACAGCTAGATCAGATGGCCGCGCAAGGCGCACTCAGTGTAAGCAGGTGTCAACCGTCAGAGGATTAACCACTGAGGTCATAGCGACCATTACTGAGGATGCAGCTACTGGTAGGCTAGTTTTTAGCATTTGAGCATCAAATGTATTTATTATATGGCATATACAAATGGATGGCAAAGAGTATGTACTGGTTATTTGTAAACCTTTTGGGTTGTAAGTACTGAATCTTGCGATTAATAATATTTGGTAATTACTCTGATTTCATCTCTGGGACTATAACGGGTGTGTTTTGTGTTGTTGTTTTGGGTCACAAGGTTGTACTTTAATTTATGTTGGTCTTGTGGAAGGAAATTGAGACCGTAACGACCAAATCCTTGACCCCGGATCTAGGGGTGTTATAGAAATGGTATCAGAGAGTTACGTTATAAATCCCAGAGATGATGCGACGTTAAAAAAATAAATTCACTAAGATAATAAGAACTCTTGCCAAGTTCATAGTCGGACTACTTAATGTAGTACTGGCATATAAAACCCTTATGGGAACTGTTAAGTATCATGATAGTAACTTAAGTTCGTTCTCATACCGACTAGTAAGGCGACAGACCTTGAGGCATACGAGCAGCAGCGCGATGATGCTTGATTATATGCTGACGATCGAATGGTGGATTCGATAGAGTACCCTACAAAGAACTAGAAAGAGGTTTCAGCTAAAGAAGAGAATCCTGTTAGGAATAAGGAAATTACCCTTGAGGGAATGAGGGCTGTAGCCAGAGAGACCGTAAGAGTTAAGGTATAGTGCTCAGAGAAGTGAACATAGAGAACTGAGATATTATTAAGAGAACTAAAGAGGCATATTGAATTCATAGCTGGACTAATGGATGAAGTACCAGCAATCAAGACGAATTGGAAGGATTACTTGAGGTCTTATATGGGGATAAATAAAGATCCTTAGAGACCTACAAATTAATGAGAAAAGAGTTATGGTGGTACATGATTATCAAAGACAAAGATAGAGGACATGGAGCAGAGTCTTCAGGAGCAATTGAGATAGAGGCAGCAAGTGCCATATCATGTGATAAATGGATTAGTGTGAATATTGTTAATGGTAATTCGCCATGAGAAGGTAGATTTCATAGGTTATAAAATAAAACTGAGATTGATGAGGTGGTTTGGTTCAGGGAAATGTTCATTTTATGAATGGATCAACTTAGAAAATAAAGAAATTGGAAGGCGATGGTATGATTGGATAAAGTATATAAGGAAGTAGTAAGCGAGACAATGATCTCAGAACCTACAAGAGGAGAAGATCGGTGAGTCTATGATAAACTAGTAATGAGGCTATCGTCAGAAACCAAGTATAAGTTTAGTTCAATTCCGTAAATGATGAACCAGAAACATTAGATGCATGTGATTTAAAGGAATATTAAATTCTTTCTTTTCCTTGAATGGATTATGGTAGTTACCTTAAGTTTATTCTGACACTGAATCATAAATGGATTAGGTAAGGCGAGCAGTGGTTGAGATATAATTGAGAATGCTTTTAGATGAAACCTGAAAGAACAGGTGTAGGCCATGTTCTCGAAGTAAGAGTTTTGACAAAATGAAGTCCAGATAATAGGACATATGATCAATAGGAAGTAGTGATTGATCGACCCCACCAAGTTAAAGACAGTGTCAAATGGAGATTGGCCAACCATACTGGCGAAGGTAAGAAATTTCATAAGATTCACGAGGTATTACCCAAGATTTGCTCAGGACTTTACAAAGAGTGTAGTCCTGTAACCCGACTTAATTGTAAGACTAAAAGTTTTAATGTATAAGATAAATGGGGGAAAATCTCCCTGGAGTTAAAGATAAAATTGGTGATGACCCAGCATTGGCGTTATCTAATGAAGGAAGGAAAATTTTGGAAATTTATTAGGATGCACCTCGTACAGGTTTAGGTGTTGTGCTTGTGCAACACGGTAGGGTGATTGCGGATGTATTCGGACAGCACGGTTCACCAGATTCGGATAGCCTTGATAGTGCCAATTTTGTGTAATGACTAATTCCGACGGTAGTGTTCCTTCTGAGACTAGTTGTTCGGTAGATTGGTATTCGGAAGCATCGACTATTAGGACGAATATGTACCGGGAAGATGTGGCATGTTTCAGCGTGGAACTTTGATTTTCCTTCTATGGGATGTATATAATTAATTTCTTTCCAATGGTTAAACTCCCAACTTTATGTCAATCATTTCATTACTATAACTGTTTATGGTTCCACCCGCTTCGATGTTCCTAGTAATATCCTTCGGTTATCGAAATGGATCTTCTTAATATTACCAGTGGGTGGATAGATTGACTGAAAATTCCCTGATTCTGGGAAGAACTTCAACAAATTTGGCAAACCTTGTCTTTCTGATTATCAGAAGACGTCACCGGAAAGAGTGGAAATTGGAGCGAACCCTGTGGATGGGGTAAGGTAGCCGCTATACAGGTTGGTAGACAGACCCCGATCATTACAGTTGAATGTATGGATAAAATTATGAAGTTGAGATTTGACGGAAAAAAGGGAAATGTAATTAAGAAACAAACCGGACGGAGAAATTCCGGGATTGACTTAAATAAAAAGGTTGTTATGCCAGAAGTGTTAAGCTTATATGACACGTGGAATTGATAAGAGTGGTCGAAAGGATGAAAGTAAAGGAAAGGTGACTGGAGACGGTACCGAGAAGTCGATTGAGACTTATATGGAGTAAAGTTTTGGAAAAGATCAAAAGGTATCAAAGTAGAAGGCACTATGCCAGCAATTGCTAGAAAAGTAATGCTATTAGCCGACCCCTAAACTCATATATTTTAGCATGGCCAGTTGGGGCCAAGTCACTAAGGATTATCAAGTGACTGAACCAGCAATGTAAGGACAAAACGGGGTGCCTCTAATCAAGTGCCAACCGCGAGGGCTTTTGATATAAAATGAATTGAGATACAGGATGATGGATTTTATATACACCATGGACGTATTAGGATTGAGGATAGTGACCAATGGAAAGTTACGAAGATTGTCAAAGATGGTGCAGTATGATGCATAAATGCTATCTGAAACTTAGTGTCCTCAAGAGGAGCATTAGGCACTAAGAGATTCACGTTGAACACGACCAATATCTTCCAGAACATCCTTGCTACCATTACCAAGTTCTGTAAGAAAGAGCAGATAGACATGTGTTGTCTTTTGGAAGGTCATATAGACTGACATTCGTTTGAAAGAAGAGGTTAGCATTAAGCTACCTATAGATTATCAAGAGGGGAATGATTGAAAAGAGACCCTTATTAAGGATATATGATTGGATTGCCAATTAAAGAATGTAAGTATTCCTTGAAAATAGAAATAAGGATAGAATGTCCATATATTAAGACGAACCCTGGGGGATGCACAAAGGATAGCATCACGGCATCACCCCTAATAAAGACATTGACGATATAAGTTGAATCGACCAAAGTATCAATAACCTGTAAGGATTTGCGGAAAGGAGTCTTGAAAAGTACATAGACGGAATTGTTATAGAATTGATTAATGATGTTTGATATACCCTGTACCCAGAAGATACAGGAGGAATGATGAGGATGACCTAAGAAACCTTATAAGGGAAGAGGTAATATTCTAAACTTCAAAAGGGAAGTTTGGTAAGGAATGTATGACATAGTAACAATAAGGCCAGATGAAGCATGTGTGAAACCATGAGAAAGTATGGATTGAACCAATAAGGTTAAGATTATCCTAAAATAAGAAAGGACTAAGATAAGAAATATCCTAGGTATGATTGGGAGTAACCGTGATAAAGTTCACACAGAAAGGTGGAAGCAATAACTTTTGGAAAAAGACTGGAATATGTTTTCTCTCATTTAGCATAGTTCAAGGGAGGATGCTTCCACCCTGAGTTGGAATAGATCCAGAAAACATTGATTTCAAGAAATTATTATATTCAGGAAATGCCAATGAGGTGGCCGACACTTTAAGTATAAGGGAGTAAGTATAAATGCTCATACCAAAAAAATAGCGTGATGATGATAAGGGCCTTGAAGGTCAGAATGTGATGGAGGAATTTACGTTCCCCTGATGATTGTACGAGGATCAACTATAAGGATAGTTTAAGTAAACATTTGATTCTTGATTTTGTCTGCAGCACATTACCGACACTAGAAGGTTCTGCGACTGGCCAGACCAAATTCCCCAAGCGACTCTCCTTTATTTTAGAAAGAGAGAGGAGAGATGAGGTAATAAGGGATGACTGAATGCAGAAGATTGATTGGTACTGATATTGATAAGCTAATTGGCATGATGATGAATGACAAGCAAGTTTATGCTGGTGTATTTCTGTGCAAACAAGATAGAGAATTATGAGGTTGGTAAGTGATTAAGCAAACCGCTAAGCTTCTAGTCTTCTACCGGAGATATATGATTAATAAACTCACCAGCCTGTTCCAGCTGCGATGCTGGAAGTTCTTTTGCAATTTTATCTGCTTCATGTAATATCTACGTCAAGTTCAGGAAGCGTTCCTTGTGGATAAGAAATTGTGATTATTTTGTCTTCCTAGAGGATCTGACCTGACAATTATGAAACCCGTATGTTTAGTTATTAAAGCACTACGTAAACGATAAACGATGGTGATCTTTATGAGAAATTAGGTGATAACGACTGTGGAAATGTCGAATTGCATCTAAGTTAGAGAAATCGTCCAGGGTTATTTTGGATGGTTTAATTTTGGAACGACGGGATATTTGAAATAAAGGATTAGGCAATGATGGTTCATAAAATGATTATAGTAGAAATAAAGACAAGTGACTGATAGAGATGAAAATAGAGTTGAGAATCAATAAAAGAGTCAGATAGGCGGACTCATGAGAAGCTCCAGTAATGAAGCGAGAAAAGTATGGAATTGGCAGGGCAAGGGTATTGGCCAAAACGGAAGGTTGGAATTAGGAGCATAAATGACATACAAATTGACTCCTTTTAAGTTTGGAAAATTCTAGGAAATATGGAATAGATTGATTGAGTAATAAAGAGACTCATGGAATGAGAAAGTGAAATCTAGATGGTTGAGCAAAGGAAAATTTGACCCCAAACGTGTATCATGTATTGAGTAAAGGTGATGAGTGTCTCAACACTGAGATGACGGTGGAGTTAAACAACAGAAGTAAATAAGAATTAGATAATATGAAGGATGTGATTGATAAAGAAAAGATTAGGAAATAATTATGGAATGTTATGAATGGATTGATGAATGGGTTTTCCTAATGAGCTCTCGGAATGACAACCTGATAGTGTTAGTATTATGAATATGAAAGAGCCAGTGTCGTGGCGTGGAATGTCAGTAATAATGATGTCAAGCGAGAAATCCAAGATTTAACCTGAGAGGTTGAAGGATTCCCAAAAGTAAGTGATGCTAATATCAACGAGAGTATAGGTCCATAGAATGATGGACAGAGCAACAAGGACATATGACATGTGATTACGATAAAGTAGTATTTGATACGAATACGATTATTTTTCTTCTCTAATAAATCTCTATAGTTCAGAGGTAAATTCTAAGTATGATATTTTTGACAATCACGAAGATTTTTTATATAATTCTTTGAAATTCTTTTCTTTTCTTCTCCCTTAATTATCTCCTTCTAAATTGAGAAGAACAACCTTTTAAGGAGGGGAGGTATTGCTACGCGACTACCTGTCTATGTGATTGGAGTCTAAGTGGGATACCATAGCTTGTCTAAATTGCTTGTCAAGTACTAAAGGTTGGCCACCTTCTGTACTAACTATGCGATAGGACAAATGTTCATTCATCATAGTGATCTCTCAATAAATTCTTCTAATTCTATATATTGATCGAGATTGCGAAGATTAAAGCGATCAGGAATTGCATAATTACGAGTGAGGTTATCTCCGAAATTCGCAGCGCAATAGTGATACCAAAGTCACTACCGATACCAATAAGGCAAGTAGTATATGACTGAGTAGCATAACCTGGATAGTGTGTTGTACGAAAAGTAGCAAAGTTGATGAAAAAGGATAAAGGATATATTATAGCACTAGTGAGGTGTGTTGTAAGAGTATTGGAATGATTAAGGATTGACCGGGGAACTGGAAAGTGAAATGACCAACAAGTACCCCATTTGTCTTCTACCTGATTCCGGGACGGAATCCTTTTAAGGAGGAGAGACTGTAAGAACCCGAAATTTCGGTAGAATTAAAACTTTTTTTTTATATATTGATGAAAGAATGAACAGTACGTGACTCCGACTACAAGGTATTAACAATGAACGTGAATGGTATAGATTTAATTGATTATATGTCATGAAGAATGCAATGGGTTGACAACCTAGATTAGAATAATCTATCTCCTAAGAAATAAGTTATGGCACTCCAAAGAGGAAGGAGATATTCTTGTGTCATCCAAATCAGTATTTGTTGTTAGTCAAGTAGTTCCGTAAAAGGGTTAAGGAATGCCCGAAAGAGAACAAGGACATTTTTTTATATATAAGGAATAAAGAATGAATAGTGTTTTTGATGGAAATAAGAATAGTATTAGACAACGCTATATAGAAGTATTCAGAACGGATTTCTGAGTTCGTATTCATGATCCAGGGGCGAAATAAGTTTATGTAAACGACATCGGATTCAGAAAAATAGCACTTTTATATTCTTCGAGATTTCCCTGGACACTTCAAGACTTAAGGATTTATTAAAAGTATTTAAGGAATTTAAATTCAAGGATTATAAAGGAGGATTAGAGATAGTAGTATAGATATTAAGAAGGTTTCCGGTAAAACCTTAACGAGAAATGCTTGAGATATTCCTCCGAACGATCAATGAAATTGAGCAATAGTCGGGCAAAGAAACAAGCAGAGAACCAAGAGACGAACATGTGCAAATTGGTGGGGGAATAAGAAACTAAGGTGATCAAAGGGAAAGTCAACAAACAAGTGAATGGTGTAGTTGCACTTTGCCAAAAAAAATGGAGTTGCATGTTTCTAGCCAACCACTTGGCCAAATCAAGGAGTAACACATGGACTAGTGGATGAGTGACAACACAAAAGGAGAGGATGCATCCAAATATAGATAGATATTACATATATTAAGTGATTACACATAACAAAACACGAAGAAAACTCCATCTCTCCATTCCTCCACAAACTGTCCAGCAGAACCAACCCTTAAAGAACAATTTATATCTCCATTTCTATCCATGATAAAATCACCAAATTTTAACCACAACCTCTCCACTCCATGGGCAATATTCGCTCCAAATTTCATAGCAATCAAATTAGTATAGCCTAGGCAAATCATCTCCCCAAGTTGAAGAAGCAAACTGTCCAGATTGTTGACAGTTTCTGTGATGATTTTAAAACGGCCATATCTCCTTCATTACTCAATGAAATTGGGTGTTCTTTAGCTTGTTGGAAATCTGGTTAAATTCTCTAAAACTCTTCTTTAGGACCCTCACCCAGAAAAGCAAGGTAAGGACCTCGTTTTTGCATTTCTTTGGACTGATGAATAGTAACTCCGAAGTGATTAACTTGTTTTCTTGTTTTGTTCTTAAGGATTAAGCTATATAAAGACTATCTAAGGCTTGTTAAGTGTTTATAAACACCTGATAGTGTTTCTAGAGCTTCCAAGAAGGTAAACCCTTAACCCACCTGTTGTTGGAGGAATTTCGTAACAACACGAAATCGGAGGTTTGCTGGAATAATAGAGCGAATTCGTATGAATGTGACTGTTTTAGGGGATTTAGGGTTACGAAAAAAGAAGGCTGGACTCGGCAGCTGTCTTGATTTGTCTCGTGTATCAGATAGCATATGCCAAGATGCCTACGTACCTATGTCTATATAGGATCAAACCCACGTAGTTCTGTGAAATTGATTGGTCTTACCCCGAGAGACTTAAGGGATAAGTTACGTTAATCTGGGTGATTACTGATTTTATCTGATTTAATCTTATCGTTGTGATATCTTCCTGATTTGAAGAATATCGTTTGGAGATATTTTCCGTTATTGATTGATTGAGATTGATTCTTTCCTCATTTCAGAGAGAGGATAAAATTTAGGAGTTAAGTTATAATTATTAATCTGAATTAATAATTAATAATTATTAGAAATTTGGGAGATTATTAGACATGCCAAAAATATGGCATAACAACTAGCCCCCAGTTCTTCAGCGTAGCTTGCTGCAGTGGAGAACTAAAATTCTTCAAGCTTCCAAATTTCTTTGATCGCTGAAAAAACTGAAAACAGATGATTAGAAAAATACTAGAGCACCACTGTGCTCATTAGGCGTATGCGGATGCAAGAGTGATAGAATGTTATAACCAATATAAGATATATATTTGCCAAGGTTTTCAAATGTGCGAGCATATATAATATTTTTTAAATCCTTTGCGATCCTTGTTGTCTAGTTAGGACCTTGGCGCTTGTATATATCCCGAGTAGGCATACACGCTTTTCAAGTGTCTGATGCAACCACATAAAGATGTGTCTAGCGAGGTCTTCACTAAGAGATGTAGATGTAATTCTGGTGAACTTTCTGGTGAACTTTGCACGCGCGCTGGCTGTGCATGTCTGAAAGATATTTTGCATAGGGATGCCTTCCCACCCATGCGACCTTGAGCTCAAGATCTGGTCATGGGCCTTCAATAATAATCCAGAGGGTGCTGCACTTTACTAAGCATGTAGCATTGCGAAATTTATAACTTGTCCAAGCTACCCTACTTGGCAACTTAGTTCACAAGTTTGTAAATATTTTTGACATATATGTACTATCGCGACGATATATGAAAAATCTTTTGCAAATCCAAACGCAATAATAAATATGCTCTTTTAAGAATGTCGCGATATTTATTTTCTTCGAAAATAATGCTCCTTTTTGTAGAAAATCTTTTACAAAATTAGGCGTCTCACACATGTAATTTTCTTGATGCTCCTTTTTGTAGAAAATCTTTTACAAAATTATGCGTCTCGCATATGTAATTTTCTTGATAATAATGCAGCTCGTACGGGATTGTAAAATAAATCCGCAATCAATCAGCATAAATATCCGTAATTTATCAACATAAATATCTCGTACGATATTTTCCAAATCGCAATAATTTTACAAGCATAAAAATAGATTGCTCGCACGAATTTTTTAAAATAATAAATATTTTTTCTGAAAAATATTAAAAAACATGACTATGCAAGCATGAAATAATTTAATTAATTATTGCAAAAATTAAATTAAGGAGAAAAAATGAAGCTTATCTTTATTTTTTCGTTTCAGGCTTCTCAAATTTCCAAGCATGTCGTTCTGACTTTCATGCCGCGTGTCCACCAGTCGCCACATGCTTTTTTTTTTTCCTTCTTTTTCGGTGCTGCGTCCTTGTGCTGTTGTGCACACCATGTAGGCGGGCGTAGTCTCCATCGAAACTGGCTCAGTCTAGAATTATTACTTTGTTCTCTTCCGTGGGCTCCACCTATATTTGTCAATTGGGAGCCAAGCTATTTTCTTTCCTTTCTTTTTCCTAGCCATGCTTCGACTTGCTTTTGCTTCATGTTGCTTTTTTGTCCATCTTGTTTTTCTTGCTTTTTTTTTAGTTTTTACTATCATGCTTCATGTCTTTGACATCTCTTCCCTTTTACTGTATTTTGTAACCGCGGGTCCCGGTGGAATAAGTAACCCACCCATCTTGTATGCTAATGACTAGTTGTCTCTCTAATTTTTTCTTTTGGATTGTGCTTCACTTAATGCATGCATTTTCTCTCTGTTGATGGTGCGCTTGAGCCTGGTTCAATTTTTTTCTTTTTCCGTGCTAATTGTATTTTTTGCCGTTTGTGTACCATTTTTTTTACTCCTGATCTGAGCTGGTGTATGTGTTAATCGAACCCAAAACCCTTAATTAAATTACCCGTCCTCCATGGATAATAAATTAATCCCCTCCTTCTAGCGCCAAATGTTGTTGGAGGAATTTCGTAACAACACGAAATCGGAGGTTTGCTGGAATAATAGAGCGAATTCGTATGAATGTGACTGTTTTAGGGGATTTAGGGTTACGAAAAAAGAGGGCTGGACTCGGAAGCTATCTTGATTTGTCTCGTGTATCAGATTGCATATGCCAAGATGCCTACGTACCTATGTTTATATAGGATCAAATCCACGTAGTTCTGTGAAATTGATTGGTCTTACCCCGAGAGACTTAAGGGATAAGTTACGTTAATCTGGGTGATTACTGATTTTATCTGATTGAATCTTATCGTTGTGATATCTTCCTGATTTGAAGAATATCGTTTGGAGATATTTTCCGTTATTGATTGATTGAGATTGATTCTTTCCTCATTTCAGAGAGAGGATAAAATTTAGGAGTTAAGTTATAATTATTAATCTGAATTAATAATTAATAATTATTAGAAATTTGGGAGATTATTAGACATGCCAAAAATATGGCATAACACCACCTTTGAGTTTTATATGAGATTTGATGGTGTTAATGGCTTGTATGCATGATTTAGAGCGTGTATGTTATGTGGGTGTTATAAAAATGTTAAAATATGTTTTGTGGCTCCAAGACCTGTTGAGACAGTGAGGAAGATGATAAATAGTGTCCATGAGTGTTGGTTGTTGGTTGAATGATTATTTGGGTTGTTTGAAAATTGGATTATTCATTTTTAAGCCGTCGTAATGCCCAATTTTCGTTAAACCTTAAGAAACCGAGCATAACAGTTGATAAATCTCACTGTCCAGTTTTGTAGTTTGCCATGAAAATCTAGATTATGTTATAAGCTTCGTTTTAATATAAAGTTCGTATGAAACAGACTTACGGTTTAGAAGTTATGATTAAATTCGTAAAAGTGGTTCGAACCCGTAAACGAAAGTTCGTAACTGAAATTGGATTCCTTTAAAACCATGAAATCAGTGGCGAATCTTGATAATTAAATATTAGAGGTAAAAATGAAGGTGTGAGAGAAAACCACATGTCGAATGGATCATTTTCCGATTTTATAAAAATGTTCGAATCAAGGTTAAACGCGAACGAACCCCTAGAAGCATACTTGGTTATGACTTTGGTAAATGACTTAGAAAACGGACGATAAATCTCGAGGCATAATCTTGATTCGTAAACGATCGACCTTAGAATTGATACGACTTAAGTATATACCAAGTGTAAATATGACGACGTGTCTTAGTAGCGAACGAATGACGGGTCATAGTGATAATAAAGAGAATTGTACTAAAGGGTGTTTAACGAGATGACTCGAAAACGTGTTTCGACTTAAGTTAAGTTATACTTAGCCTTTTAAAAAGTGTTAAGTGATTGACCTTGGTTATTGTGACTATTTATAGATCACCGGATTGACACGAGACACACTACCCCTACAGGATTGCCAGGCAAGTTTCCAATACCTTGGAACTGTTGTTGTGATAATATATATGATTGTTGTTATACATACGCCATAGCATGCATGCTTGTTTTCAAAGTATATTGGAATACTTGTTCCCTGAATTGTTATTGGCTTATAGACTAGATATGAATTATCAGTTATAAGCAGGATTGTTTTGCTAAGACCCTTAGTGAAGGGCGTATGATATTTAATCTTTAAATATAAGACCGGGAGTCAGTATTTCGTGATATATAGATAGCTGTGGAAACCCGGAGGGATTCCAGCGATAGAGTAGTACTCATTTTGAGGAATGTTATTAGTTAACATTATTTATATTTCCATAAAAATACCAACTACTTGGAAATCTTTCGAGAAATGTTATTTGAGTATTATCTGAGTCGAGAAATATTAAATGAATATTATTTTTGAATATTCATTAGAGTTTGATCATTAATGAATAATTACATTGATATTCATTGGAATTTTATTCATTAAATGAATATCACTTTCGAATATTCATTTAAGATTTTATGTACTTGAGGAATATTTTTCTAAAATATTCATTGAAAGTTCTATTTACTTATGAAATATTATTTCGAATATTCCTTTAAAGTTTTGGTTACTACAAAAATATTATTTTAATATTCATTTAGAGTATTAAATGAATATTATTTTCAAACATTCATTTAAGGTTTGATTTATTTAGTGAATATTATTTTAAAGATTTATTTGAGTTTATTTAATTTAAGAATATTATTTTGAATATTCATTTAAAGAAGAGAGTTAATTAGTAAATGATTCTATATATTCATTCGAGGATTACTTACGAACAACAGTATGATTTATTCATATTCCGTAATTATTATTGATTTAATAAATATTCTTGAAATACTTATTTAAATTCTTTTAAGTTCTTTTTATAATGATTCATATAATTCAAAGATTATCTGTCACCTTCAGATACGATGTAAAATATTTCAGAGTATTTTATGACTATTTTTATCAAGGGGAGGTTCCCAAACTTTATTTTCATTTAAATCTATCTTAAAGAGATTTAAATACTCGCTCAACTTCCAAGCGTATATAAGGAGACCTCACTTGAGAGATGTTAGTTATTGGACTTCCCGGTCCTATACTTGCTAAACCATTCTTTTCGCTTGCAACTTGGTTGCTATTATTCATTGAACTTTGTGTACCCACTCATTATTCGAGGGGTAAGAATGTTGGAACAAGTTGGTATCCATTAAAAAGCAGCAGCTTGGGTAAAATTGGTGAATTTTCCTTTCCAACTAGATATGACTACTTAGTGGAGTCTTATCAACAAGTATTATACTTGGGGAAAGGGGGATGAGCTTTACATTTCAGAATCATGGATTTACTCGAACTAGGAGTATTTGTGTAAGAGGTTGTGGGACAGTCCATCATTGAAAATTGGTGTAAGAGGCTGTGGGACAGTTTATCCTTGAAATAGGGTCCGAGTGGCGCCGGTCCCGTCTATGCCCAACCGTTGGCTAGGGAGTTCCGCCGTATGGTGGTGTCCATATGTTCTTCCTTCTACATGTAGAGAAACAAATCTTGAGATGCACAACCTACGATTGATCATCGTAAGGCGGTGTCATCTGGCGCGACATACTTCAGTATTGGTTCACTATCCATAGTCTATTTATTTTATTTTCTGCAACATTATCATTGTTAGCAGATTTGAAAAGTGTTTGAACTGGAATTGCAATATTCTTCCTGCAAGTTCCTCTATTATGAAAATTTGATAATATCTTGCTTATCTTTGACATAGCAGATATTTCTTCGGGACAATTATATTTTGAGTTACCTTGTAACTTCATCTCATACCTTATATTGGTACTACGTTCGTTAATGCATGGCATATGGTTTCAAAAATATTTTGGACTGTTGTACATTATCACTGTTCAATTATATTTTTGGTGGGCTATTGCTTACCCTTGATTATTTATTTACATCACAACAACAGCTAGATCAGATGGCCGCGCAAGGCGCACTCAGCGTAAGCAGGTGTCAGCCGTCAGAGGATTAACCACTGAGGTCATAGCGACAATTACTGAGGATGCAGCTACTGGTAGGCTAGTTGTTAGCATTTGAGCATCAAATGTATTTATTATATGGCATATACAAATGGATGGCAAAGAGTATGTACTGGTTAATTGTAAACCTTTTGGGTTGTAAGTACTGAATCTTGCGATTAATAATATTTGGTAATTACTCTGATTTCATCTCTGGGACTATAACGGGTGTGTTTTGTGTTGTTGTTTTGGGTCACAAGGTTGTACTTTAATTTATGTTGGTCTTGTGGAAGGAAATTGAGACCGTAACGACCAAATCCTTGACCCGGATCTAGGGGTGTTACACTGAGGGATCATATTAATTACTTCACTGTGATACCTAGGAGAGTCAATGGCTTATGGCTCAAGGAGGTGATGATGGTGGCAAAATCCAGTATCTGGCATCTAACTTACAACACTCTACAAACATTGAAACATTCAGAGATAGATGCACTAATCAGGCTTATTGAGAAGGGGGATGCAAATGAAAACAATAAAAGTCTATATGATGACCTGAGGAATGGCCAACCTTCTAGGCTCCCAGATGTGTTTAAGAAGCCATGGACAATTGTCTATCAGGCTGGCACTAGAATTGAAGACATTAATCAACTGGTGATTCCTCATGATCTTACACCTCAAAATCACAACTTATTATTACAATCATTGATCAACTACAGAAGAAGGGTGGAACCAGAAATGCTGAAGAACTAGAGGCACTGAAAATTCTCAGATCCTTTATTGCAACTGGTGTAATTCCAGAAATTGTCAAGCCTAGGAGAAATAAGGATGACAAAGATGAGGACAAAAGTGATGGGAGGAGAAGACATCACAGGAGTGATAAGGGAGATGAAGACAAGAAAAAGAAGAGGGATGACAAAGAGAAGAAAGATTGTAATGACAAAGGGAAAGTCTATGAGAGGACAAGTGTGAAACAGCAAGCCATAGGCATTGCTGACAGTAACCTCACCACAACACAAGACTCTAAGTCTAGGGTGAATACTGTTAGTAGTGACCTACAAAAGTCAAATTCCATGGCCTCTGCAAATGTTTTACTACCTCCAGAAGAGAAGGAGATTCAAGCCAAGAAACCATGTGTATGTTTAAGAAAGCAAACTACTAATGGAATACTACTATGGTCTTCCAACAAAGGTCAAAAATTTCAGCCAAGCAATCAAGTAAAAAGATCTAATTTCAAGCATGCTGCTAAGAGAGTAAAGCCATCCAGGTCAAGAGCCCTAACAATCATTCCAGGATTGAAACTCCAACCACTAGATGAAGATTTTGATGAAGACCAACTGCTATTTCTGAGAGCTCAAAGAATATACTCTGCTGCAATTGTGAATGACTTCCTTGAGATCAAGTATACTGATGGAAGATAGAGAAAATTCAAACATGGGGGTTGTCAAAGTTGGGGCAAGTTATATGAGATAGAAAGAATTATTGCATTGTTAGATTCTGAAGACAAGGTGGAGAAAGTATGGAAGCTGGAGTTGATTGACTTTGTGAGAATGAAGAGAAATCATGTTGAAGCAATAAGGAAGGGGTGCCTTGAGAAATGGTTAGATAGAGAGAAAGAAATTGATAGACTGGAGATTGAGGCAGAAAAGCTAAGGGCTAAGGGATTGTGTAGAGTTCAGTTTGATCCCTATGTGGTGAAGTATAGGAGAAGAAATGGAGACAATGTCAATATCAGAATGAACCTACTCAATCATTATCCTGCTAATATACTAAAACCAGTACTTGAAGATTTCAAAAACTCTATCCTGCTTGAAGAATTAGATGCTATGGCAGAAATCATAAGAGCTATGGATGAGAATGCAAGGAGGGAGCAAGAAAGAAAACAGAAAGGATATGATGATCTACAAGCCAAAGCAATGAAAATGGAATCAAAGGGGAATGGCTAGTATTTCATCATATTGTAAGAATACTCAACTTGTAATTCAACTCATGCTCTCAATCAAATTTCATACCTGTACTTTTTAAAGTTTTATCTTTATGTATGTTAGGCTTGTTATCAGACATGAAATTGTGACTAAGGGTCTTACTCATAATTTGGGGGAGATTGTTAGTCACAGAGACATGCCTGTTTAACTCTAATAACAAGCCTAATTTTTTGTAATGCTTTGCATTACTTACATGACCTCTTAACTGAGGGAACCTCTAGTTGTAGAGTTTCTATTTGCTTTGTACTTGTAATAGGCATCAAGTCCTAGTTGTGTAACTGTACTTATATAGTCAAGAATAATGCTTGAAAGAAGTTCCAAGGTTCATGCCTCAAGCAAGAAGATGAAGACTGTCAAATAAATCACAGTTGGGATTTGAAGAAATGAAGAATTTGCCTAAGTACCAATTCGAGAAGTACTTTTGTCTATTCGAGAAGTCTAGCATTCGAGAAGTCAGGGATTCGATATCTCAAGACACTGTTCGATATCTCTGAATGCACTATTCGATATCTCAGAGATTCGACATGTCTAAATGCTCTATTCGAGAACTCAAGAAGTCAACAAGTCAAAGTGGTATTCGAGTTCTCAAAGAGTCAACAAGTCAAAGTTCCATTCAATATCTCAAGGACTCAGAAAGCTATTCGATATCTCAGGGATTCGACATGTCAAAATGCTCTATTCGACAACTCAAGGATTCCCAGAGAAAAGAGCTATTCGAGAAGTGATTCGATATGTCATATAATAGTATTTGAGAACTCAGAGTTATCGATCAAGTCAATCCTAGTTCTCGAATCACTTACTTAGTCACTTCTCGAATACATTCTTAGAGACAAAATACTGAAGAAATTGTACAAGTCTGAAACCTGCAACAAGCCAATGCACTTTATGGACCACAATCTATAATGTGCTCTGGAAAGCCTACAAGGAAGCTTGGAGAGATATAGAAGAGACAAAGGGCTAAAGAAGTGGATCTGAACAGGCTTTGCAAAGTCAAATCTGTAACTGTTTGGACACTTACTCAAAAAGGATAGACAGACTAGAAAGTAATTTGTTCAGCTACCTTATTTGCAGTAAGTAGGTCATATCCATGTTCTATAAGGATACAGCCTCACTTCCTTAGTTGTTAACTTTTGTGGAGTAAAGTTTTTCATACATTGTAAGTCATATCTCTCTGAGAAAAACTGAAGCTGAGAATACTATCATTTGTATTCACAGATTGTAGCAACCTTTATCTAATACAATATTAGATTAAAGTGATATCGTGTCTTGTGTTGTTTTTATCCGCACTCATATATTTGCACACATGTTCGAACTTATTCACGCAAGAGAACGTGGTCAACAAGTAATATATGGTAAATAGGATTCGTTCCCACAGAGACTCAAACTGTTCATTTTGTTCACTTATAGACCAGCTTATGATTTACACTCACTGCCAAGACAATCACAATTTTGGTTTTGATTAACTAATGATTAATTGCCAACTATGGAAATTACGAGAAAATAACTTAACTATTAATTTATAATAAACAAACATGGGATTTCAACTTCATTAACCACTTCATCTAGAATCTTATGCCCTTTAACCCAATATGTGACAGAGTTGATTACTGATTAGATGCACTAAACTGATACACACCAACTTTCGTTGTGCATATACCATCCTACTGATCATCCACATTTGATAGAAGTCAAGTAGTCACCAAATATGCGTAGTTCCTATATGTCTATAGCAATTGAACACATACCGGTTAACAATCAAGCATCCATAAAACCACATAGTCAGTGCAAAGCGGTTAGAATTACACTACAAATTAATACATGTTCTTCACATGCAAAAACCTATGCTAGCATGAATTGTTCTAAATCCTAGATCCACTTTCGCATTCACCAGGATCAAACACACAATTACAAGTGTTCGCGACTCACCTATAACGAATAAGCATAATCATACTAGGAAATCAATTCAATCCATCACACACCAAGGCATAAATAACACTTAATTACTAGAATCCATAGAAAAATCCATTAAAATCCCATGATAACGATTTAGCCCATAATCGACCTCATCGCCATCATGGGTTCAAGTGATAACATAATTCTAGAAAACAAATAATAATAATAATAAAAGAGAAATAGGGTTAGAAATAAATCTCCAATAGTGAGAAAGAGTACAAACGATCCAAAGATTAAGTCTCCTTGCTTGTCACTAGCTTGGAGAACTCCTCTTGAAAATGTTCTATGATAATAGATGAAAAATGTTGATAGGAAATGAGAATAGCTGCTAACTCCCAAAAAAAAACGATAGATGATAGATATGTTTTTAGGTCTCTACATTACATATAAGGCTCAGCTGCTGCCCTAATAAAAATAGGCCCAAAATGATTTGACCCGAAATAAAGCAACAGAATTCTGCCAAAACCTACGCGAGCGCTCCTACACTAAGCCCCGTGCCCCTGCGCCTGCTACTGCCTGGAAAACCCTCCTTGCGTGCGCTGTTGCTCATGGCTGGTGCGCTGGAGCGCCTCATTGAAGCACAGGACCGCGCAATGGCGCCCCACAGATGCGCAAGAGTGCCCCAACCTCGCGCTAGAGCGCCCAACAATTCCTGGAATAATTGATGCCTCCCTAGCGCGCGCGCTATGGCGCCTTAACCCACGCAGCTGCGCTCTTGAACCCCTGGAATGCTCAAAAGCTTCAACTACTTGACTTGCTTTCCAGCTATGGATTTATTCCATGAGGTCTAGATTAATTTCACACCACCCTAACTCAATTTAGCTCCAAAAACGCCTTCAACCATGCAACCTACACAAATGACACAAAAACATATCAAATGACAACGAAACTCGAGAACTTGCAAATGATTAAAGTCCAAACGGAAGGTAAATAGTGGATATAAAATCCACTTATCAAACCCCCAAACTTAAACCGTTGCTTGTCCTCAAGCAATGCAAACTAAACCTAAAATGATGAATGAATGCAACTAATGACTAAATGTTATGATAATGCGAACGTGTCCTAATGCGATGATCCCACAAAAGCTACCAAAACCAACTCAACAAGCAAATGCCTCAAAGAATGCAACAACTCCAAACAGAGCTCGACTAAAGCCCCGTATACTAACAATACATGCTCGGAAACGTGGTGTGTGCATTTCTCACTAGATATACTCTTGAAACTAGATAAAAGCATAACTCATCCTTCGCCAAAACAATCACATGTTTATAAACAGAATGAACTTTAGACACTCCATGACTCAAAGACACCGCCATCATCATTTAAGGTAGACAAGAATTCATGCTTTACTATACAAAACAACACAAAACACCAACACGCATGCTTATTGACCGTGCAATGGGTGAGACCCCTAAAGGCTTATACAATAATACCCATGTAGCGAGCTTTAGGTTAGCGGATCCCAAACCTCAAGGGCCTTAGGTCACTAGGCGCATTGCCCCCATTGAACTTACTTGCTCGAGTATTAAAGAGCTCACCCTGATCATTTTGCATATAACAAATAAACTATTTACCTGACTTTTTTTTTTATATATTTTTATCGCTTTTTTTTTTCTTTTTTTTTTATGCAATCTGGAATGAGCCTTTCTCATTTCCAACCCTAGACTACTCATATAAAAATGAGCCGGCTACTAGCCATTTGACATCTAGCAATTATTATTTCGACACAACACGACACTTAGCATGAAATCCCTCTTTTCCCCCAAACTTATACTTAAGTGCTCCTACGCCATCAAGGGAATAACGAAAATTCTAGATATAAATAAGTGATTAAATCTCAACAGCCAAACAAGGTATGACTTGATCTAGCCCAAGAGCAAACAGTGAGACCGTGAAAAGATTGTGTTCCTGACACACGCAAGTCAATTTCATAAGTACTTAAATCAACCCTCTATTCATTGTCATCACACCCAAATTAACATCGACCTATCGAGCCAGAGACAGACACTCAAGTGGAATCATGTGATATGCATGAACAACATGATAATACACTCCTAAATAAACTATATGACATGGCATCCTAAATGCAATCTAAATGGCATGGAAAAACTAAATGCAAAAATTCTAATATGACTAACATGACTATGCCACTATATGCAATGCAATGACTCTTGATACCCTAAAATCACCCCCAAACTTAAAAATTGCAATGTCCTCATTGAAGGTAAAATAAAAGGGTACAAGAGATACTCCCCTACTCGCCGGCATCTCCACCCTCATCGGGTGGTGTGTCTGGTGGTGGATAAACATGGTGCGCTCCGAAGGTGGGCAATGTGACCTGGAAACCCTACTGCCGATACATTCCATCCAATGACTGAGTTAAATCTGTAGCAAATCGATGAAGCATGGCATGCATAGTATCATAACGCCTCAACATGCGTCTAAACTGAGCATCACTGAAAACCACAGTCCCCTGACTCGTTTGGCTAGTCTGCGCGTGAGAAGGTCCCGCTCTGTCTCGGTATGGCTGTGGAGGTACCTGCTCAACCGGTGGCGGATCACCACCTCCCTCAAAAATCTCAACATACCCAAGACCCCTAGGGTGAGGAATACCACCCGGCCACTCCGCCATCTTCTTAATCGCCGAATGATTAATAGAACCCCTCGGCCTGTGCAGCGTCTCATCATTATGCCAACGAACACCCACATGAACACACAACTTATCAATAATGACAGCATGTGGGATCCCGCCTGTAGTGCCACCCCGCAAGAACTTCATGATATTCTGATAGACTAAGTAACCAAGATCAATGTATTTCCCATTCAGAATACCCCACAAAATGATCGGCACGATCAAAAGTAACATCAGTAACATGGGAAGTTGGCATTACTCGTGCACACATAAACAAGAACCAAGCTCGAGCATACCTAGTCAACGCAGCTACAGGAAACGTACTCGACGTGGTTGAACCTGCCTTGTACTTCCAAACCGTACCCGGAATACACATCCCCGCTATGATAGCATCTAGGTCAACATCATCTCTGGTTTTTTGTGCCCAATCCTCAGCATCTCTAGGCTTCGGCGATTGAGACAAAACGCGCCGGATAGACCCCGGCTTATAAGCCACTGCTTGACCCCTAACCATAGTGATTCCATTCTTGTCATCCTTGGCATTGGCATAAAATTCCCTTACAATGCTTAAAGGAACTGCCACAGGCTTAGCACAAAACATCACCCAACCTAACTCCCTAACCATATCTCTCAACTCGCCATCCTCGCTTGAAGGCTCAAAACCCCTCTCCTGAACAACGGATTTCGTCACTAAATTTTCAAACTCATCTTGAGCCGCCTTAGAAACAAATTTATCCCCATCATAATTCGCCTCCACCTCCTCCTCCGAACTACTACTACTCGCTACACATAATCTCTTGGGAGCCATAATACTCTTTCAATAACACAATTTCAACAAACACCAACAAATCCAAAATATTTCTCCACACACAATATCCCAATTCCAACAATTCAATTCAACTAAATAATTAAAATAGGAGAGAATGTTACCACTTGAATTGAAGATGAGAACCTTGAAAGCACTCCCCCAAACTTGAATTGGAGAAACCTTGAAGCTTTTATGGAGGTTGAATGAATTGGAATAAAGAGGGGATTTGTGTGTATAGGTGTATGTATAGGTGGGTATGTAGAGATTATTAGGTGGGTTAGGAGGTGAGATGGGGTTGGAATGATGTAAGTTGGAGATGATTGAAAGAGATTAGGGCTAGGTTTTTGGTTAGAGAATTAGGGATATGAATATGAAAGGGAGAAGACTTGTGTTTGGGTTAAGGCAGTTCTGTGTATAACAACAATTTTTTTTTATATAGGGAACAGGCGCTGCTGCGCTAGGAAGTAGCGCTGTTGCACGTTGTATTTCCTGGAAAACGCCCCAACCAGCGCAGTTGCGCGACAAGAAGCGCCCCTGCGCGTTCTGGTCCCTGGTTTTTTTTCACTTTGCCATTTTATTTTTTATATTTTTTTTTCAAAAGAAATAAAGACCAAAGCATGGGTTGCCTCCCACGAAGCGCTTCTTTTACGTCAGTAGCTTGACGTGACTTCCATGATTCACTCAGTAATTGCAAGAACCGCGGTTTCAGCCCCACGATTCGATACCTCACCAAAGTACGGTTTCAATCTCTGACCATTGACTTTGAATGACTGATCAGGTGATGTCTCAAAAATCTCAACCGCTCCATGCGGAAACACGGTTTTGACAACAAAGGGCCCTGACCATCTCGACTTAAGCTTTCCTGGAAATAGACGAAGGCGAGAATTAAATAACAACACGGGTTGGCCAGGAACAAATACCTTGTTGACTAAATGATGATCATGCCATCTTTTCACTTTTTCTTTGTAGACTTTATTGTTCTCATAGGCTTGCAAGTGAAACTCGTCCATCTCATTGAGTTGCACCATTCTCTTCTCACCCGCGGCTTTAAGATCAAAATTTAGCTTCTTCAAAGCCCAATAAGCCTTGTGCTCCAATTCCGCCGGCAAATGACAAGCTTTCCCGTAGACAAGCTGATATGGTGACATACCCAAAGGTGTTTTATATGCCGTTCGATAAGCCCAGGCGGCTTCATCGAGTTTCAGAGACCAATCCTTTCTTGACGGACTCACCACTTTTTCCAGAATACGCTTGATTTCATGATTAGACACTTCAGCTTGGCCATTGGTCTGAGGGTGGTATGCTATAGCTACCCGATGATTGATATTGTATCTGGCCATAAGATTAGTGAACTTGCGATTGCAAAAATGAGTGCCTTCATCATTGATAATGACTCGAGGAGTACTAAATCTGGTGAAGATGTTCTTCTGAAGGAAATTAAGCACGACTTGGGCATCATTTGTCGGAAGTGCTTTGACCTCAACCCATTTAGAGACGTAATGAACGGCTAGCAAGATATATTGATTGTTGCATGAGGAGATAAACGGTCCCATGAAGTCGATTCCCCAAACATCGAAAATTTCTACTTCCAACATTACATTAAGGGGCATCTCATCCCTCCTCGATATGTTACCAACACGCTGACAACGGTCACACCTTAAGACTTACTGATGAGCATCCTTAAAAAGAGAAGGCCAATAGAACCCCGCTTGAAGAATTCGAGTAGCAGTCTTTTCACCTCCATAGTGGCCCCCATATGTCGTGGCGTGATAATCCCTCAGAATAGCCTCTGTTTCACTATACGTCACACATCTTCTAATAACCTGATCAGCTCCCTGTTTAAACAGATATGGTTCATCCCAACGATACCATTTAACTTCATGCAAGAACTTCTTCCTTTCTGCATAAGAAAGTTCGGATGGAATCACTTGACTAACCAGAAAGTTCACAATGTCTACGTACCATGGCTCCTCTTCTTGCACCCTAAACAATTGCTCATCCGGGAAGAATTCATTAATGATGGTACCATCTCGAGAGGATTTACCAGAGTCCTCTAGACGAGAAAGATGGTCAGTTACTTGATTCTCTGTCCCTTTTCTATCCTTAATCTCCACATCAAATTCTTGTAACAGAAGTACCCAACGAATTAAACGCGGTTTGGAGTCCTTTTTAGAGAGCAGATATCTAATAGCCGCATGATCCGTGTACACCATTACCTTTGTACCGAGCAAGTAAGAACAAAATTTTTCAAAACCATAGACTATGGCCAACAGCTCCTTTTCAGTAGTAGTGTAGTTCAACTGAGCCTCGTTAAGAGTCTTGCTTGCATAATAGATCACATGAAACACTTTCTCTTTCTTTTGACCAAGAACAGCCCCCACTGCATAATCGCTAGCGTCGCACATCATAGTGAAAGGTTCACTCCAATCAGGAGCAATGATCACTGGTGCTGAAACCAATTTCTTTTTCAGAGTCTCGAAAGCGGTCAAACATTCTTCGTCAAATTTAAAAGGAACGTCCTTTTCCAAGAAATTACACAATGGTTTGGATATTTTTTAGAAGTCTTTGATAAAACGCCTGTAGAAACCTGCGTGACCAAGGAAACTGCGAATCCCTCTCACTGAATTAGGTGGTGGAAGATTTTAAGTGTTTCTATTTTTGCTCTGTCCACCCCTAAACCTCTCCGTGACACCTTGTGCCCAAGGATAGTTCCCTCCTGCACCATGAAATGGCATTTCTCCCAGTTAAGCACTAGATTAGTCTCCACACATCTTTTCAGAACCGCACCCAGATTTGGCAAACATTCATCGAAAGAGAGACCGACTACAGAAAAGTCATCCATGAAAACTTCTACGGTCTTACCAATCATGTCTAAAAAGATAGCCATCATACACCTTTGAAAAGTGGCAGGTGCACCACATAAACCAAAAGAGACTCACCGAAAAGCAAATGTACCGAATGGACATGTGAATGTCATCTTCTCCTGATCCTCAGGAGCAATACAGATTTGATTATACCCAGAATATCCATCCAGTAGACAATAGTACTCATGACCTGCAAGTCTGTCCAGCATCTGATCGATAAAGGGCAAATGAAAATGATCCTTCCTGGTGGCCTTGTTCAATTTCCGGTAGTCCATACAGATTCTCCAACCAGTGACTGTGCGAGTGGAGATAAGTTCATTCTTTTCATTGGTGATTACCGTCATGCCACCTTTCTTCGGCACACATTGAACTGGGCTTACCCATGAACTATCAGAAATGGGATATATAATCCCTGCATCCAACCACTTGATAATTTCTTTCTTCACAACTTCTTTCATGATTGGATTTAGACGTTTCTAATGTTCCACTGTTGGTTTACTCCCCTCTTCTAATGGAATTTTATGTTGACAGTAAGCCGGACTAATCCCCTTGATGTCTGCTATGGTCCATCCAATAGCTGATTTGAACTCTCTATGAACTCTCAAGAGCTTGTCTTCCTCAGAATCTGACAAGTTAGCAGCAATAATCACAGGTAAAGTAGATAACTCACCAAGAGAGGCATACCTTAAGTGATCAGGTAGTGGCTTGAGCTCTAGAGTTGGAGCTTCTTCAATGGATGGTTTCAACCGCTGATGTGACCCCTTCAATTCAGATAGACCTAAAGATTCCACTGGTCTCTCAAATTTCCTTTGCCATGGAGTAGCATCAAGGAATAGCAGTTGCTCATCTATCTCATCTTCTTCAAATAAAGAATCACCAATCAGTGCTTTTTCCAATGTGTCATTCATGAGCAGATTCTCAATTTTTGATTTCACTGCCGACTCAACCAAGTCTATCTTCAAACACTGCTCTTCTTCAGTTGGAAACTTCATGGCCTTAAAAACATTGAAGGTGACATTTTGATCATGCACCCTCATGGTGAGTTCCCCTTTTTGCACGTCAATCAAGGTCTGACCCGTGACCAAGAATGGTCTCCCAAGAATGATAGGGATTTTCTTATCTTCTTCAAAATCAAGTATGACGAAATCCGCTGGAAAGATGAGTTTGTCCACTTTCACCAGAACATCTTCTACAATTCCTCGAGGGTAGGTAATTGAGCGATCAGCTAACTGGAGTGACATGTTTGTCGGCTTAGGCTCCGAAAGACCAAGTTGCGAGAAAACCGAATAGGGCATGAGGTTGATGCTTGCCCCTAAATCACACAAACACTTGTCAAAAGACACATTCCCAATGATGCACGATATGGTAAACTCCCCGGATCCTTCAGCTTGGGTGGAAACTTTTGTTGCAATACAGCACTGCACTCTTCCGTCAAAGTGACGGTCTCTAACTCCTCGAGTTTCAGTTTCCTCGAAAGTATGCCCTTCATGAACTTGGCATAACTTGGCATTTGTTCAAGTGCTTCAGCAAATGGTAGATTTATGTGCAACTTTTTGAACACTTCCAAGAACTTTGCAAATTGCTTATCAAACTTCTGTTTCTGAAGCCTTTTAGGGAATGGCGGAGGCGGATAAACTTCTTGCTAGCTTCCGTAATTTCTGAACTTGTTTTCCCAGCTGACTTCTCCTTTTCTTCCTCACCTGATGCCTTCTGAATGACCGGAAGAGCAGAATTTGAAGACCGGACAGACCTCTCAGGCGCGCCCGCGCCCAAATCACTGTTCACAGCATTTTCAAGTTCTTCGTTAAACTACTTTTTGACCTCCAGATCGTCTGTAACCTTTCCAGAACGCAACGTAACAGCATGAATCTGTTCCTTGACCTCCTTTTTACCCGGATTTGCTTCCGTGTCACTAGGTAATTGCCCTTGAGGTCTGTTCAAAAGAGCATTGGCCAGTTGGCCAATTTGGTTTTCAAGAGTTTTCAGAGATACTGCTTGACTCTTGCACATCATTCGCAATTCTTCCATTTCTGACTTCTCATTCGATTGCACATGACTTCCTGGTTGTTGTTGATGAAATCCAGGTGGATTGTATAGTGGCCTTTGGGCATAGGGTTATTGATAACCCGAATTGTTGAACTGCTTTGAACCATACTGCTGACCCTGAGATGGTTGTTGCATAGCATTCTGATTGTTGCTCCAACTGAAGTTAGGATGATTCCTATTGTTTGGATGATATGTGTTAGGAGTAGGTTGTGAAGGCCTCTGATAATTGCTAACAAAATGTGCCGACTCGCTAGAAATTGCACATTGATTAGTGTCATGAGCCCCCGCACACAATTCACAAACCATGGCGACTTGTTGAACCCCCACCTTAGCCAATGAATCCACTTTCATGGTTAGAGCCTGTAGCTGAGCTGCTATAGCTATTGTGGCATCCATTTCAAGTACACCTACAACCTTACCTTGTGGAATACGCTGTGTCGGATTCTGATACTCGTTTGCAGCCATCATTTCAATCAAGTCATAGGCCTCTTCATAGCTTTTGGCCCACAGAGCTCCTCTAGATGCTGCATCGAGCATTGCTCGAGAATGACTTAACCCATTGTAAAAACTATTGATGACCATCCAATTTGGCATCCCATGATGAGGACATTTTTGAAGCATCTCCTTGTACCTTTCCCAAGCTTCACACAGTGATTCACCAGAATGCTGACTAAATTGTGTAAGAGCATTCCTCATGGCAGCAGTCTTTGCCATAGGAAAGAATTTAGTCAAGAACTTTTGTGCCAGATCTTCCAATGTATTGATGGAACCTGCTGGAAGTGAATGCAACCAGCTTTTTGCTTTGTCTCCCAAAGAGAATGGAAACAACCTTAGCTTGACAGCGTCCTCAGAAACTCCGTTGGTTTTGAAGGTGTCACAGATCTTGATGAAATCTCTGATATGCATGTTGGGATCCTCAACAGGTGAACCCCCAAACTGGACTGAGTTCTGGACCATTTGGATCGTTCCCGGCTTGATCTCAAAATTATTTGCAGCAATAGCTGGCCGCACAATACTCGACTGAATATCATTAATCTTGAGCTTAGAGTATTCCTTCAACGCCTTGTTAGCTGCCATTTCTCCGGTAACTTCCAACTCTTCTTCAGTTTCTTCCACTAATTCCTCTTCTTGCTTCTCTTCTTCCAGATTCTCTTCACGAACTTGAGAACGAGTACGCATACACGCTCAAGATAGTACCTGAGAAACCCAAAAGTAAATGAGTGAGAAAAACGTCCGAGTCAGTGAATTTAATCCAAATTGATTACAAGATCATAAACTAAACAAACAATGAACCGAGTCCCCGGCAACGGCGCCAAAAACTTGTTCGAACTTATTCACGCAAGAGAACGTGGTCAACAAGTAATATATGGTAAATAGGATTCGTTCCCACAGAGACTCAAATTGTTCGTTTTGTTCACTTATACACCAGCTTATGATTTACACTCACTGCCAAGACAATCACAATTTTGGTTTTGATTAACTAATGATTAATTGCCAACTATGGAAATTACGAGAAAATAACTTAACTATTAATTTATAATAAACAAACATGGGATTTTAACTTCATTAACCACTTCATCTAGAATCTTATGCCCTTTAACCCAGTATGTGACAGAGTTAATTACTGATTAGATGCACTAAACTGATACACACCAACTTTCGTTGTGCATATACCATCCTACTGATCATCCACATTTGATAGAAGTCAAGTAGTCACCAAATATGCGTAGTTCCTATATGTCTATAGCAATTGAAAACATACCGGTTAACAATCAAGCATCCATAAAACCACATAGTCAGTGCAAAGCGGTTAGAATTACACCACAAATTAATACATGTTCTTCACATGCAAAAACCTATGCTAGCAATAATTGTTCTAAACCCTAGATCCACTTTCGCATTCACCAGGATCAAACACACAATTACAGGTGTTCGCGACTCACCTATAACGAATAAGCATAATCATACTAGGAAATCAATTCAATCCATCACACACCAAGGCATAAATAACACTTAATTACTAGAATCCATAGAAAAATCCATTAAAATCCCATGATAACGATTTAGCCCATAATCGACCTCATCGCCATCATGGGTTCAAGTGATAACATAATTCTAGAAAACAAATAATAATAAAAGAGAAATAGGGTTAGAAATAAATCCCCAATAGTGAGAAAGAGTACAAACGATCCAAAGATTAAGTCTCCGTGCTTGTCACTAGCTTGGAGAACTCCGCTTGAAAATGTTCTAAGATAATAGATGAAAAATGTTGAAAGGAAATGAGAATAGCTGCTAACTCCCAAAAAAACGATAGATGATAGATATGTTTTTAGGTCTCTACATTACATATAAGGCTCAGCTGCTGCCCTAATAAAAATAGGCCCAAAATGATTTGACCCGAAATAAAGCAACAGAATTCTGCCAAAACCTACGCGAGCGCTCCTGCGCCAAGCCCCGCGCCCCTGCGCCTGCTATTGCCTGGAAAACCCTCCTTACGCGCGCTGTTGCTCATGGCTGGTGCGCTGGAGCGCCTCATTGAAGCACAGGACCTCGCAATGGCGCCCCACGAATGCGCAAGAGCGCCCCAACCTCACGCTAGAGCGCCCAACAATTCCTGGAATAATTGATGCCTCCCTAGCGCGCGCGCTATGGCGCCTTAACCCACGCAGCTGCGCTCTTGAACCCCTGGAATGCTCAAAAGCTTCAACTACTTGACTTGCTTTCCAGCTATGGATTTATTCCACGAGGTCTAGATTAATTTCACGCCACCCTAACTCAATTTAGCTCCAAAAACGCCTTCAACCATGCAACCTACACAAATGACACAAAAACATATCAAATGACAACGAAACTCGAGAACTTGCAAATGATTAAAGTCCAAATGGAAGGTAAATAGTGGATATAAAATCCACTTATCAACACACAAACACTTATCTTGCTACATAGACTCAAGAACAAGAAAAGTTCAAGAATCCATTCACCCCCCTCTGTATTCTTTTACTGTATTCAATACTCAACACATCAATTTGTTACCTTTCAACCTCTGCAATATCAGGTTGGTGCAGAATGCTGGCGATTTTTTTGTTACTTTTGCAGGGGCTTATCACTCAGGATTTAGTCATGGTATGACTTCTATTCACTTGGATTTGACTTTTTATGATATAGAAATTTATGACACGCTTATGCTACACATGGTTCAATTATTGAGAGGCTGCAAATATTGCTACTGCCTACTCCTGAATGGGTAAGACTTGCAAGAGATGCGGCAATTCGTCGGGCTTCAATCAATTTGCCTCCCATGGTATAAAGAGAGCATAAGCGACTTTAATAAATATTTTGTTAAAATTTTACTTCAACTTTTACTTTAACTTTTACCTCATCAGCAAACTCCATCATTGGAAATTCATCAGACATGCCCAAAGCATTGACATCCCAATTTTCTCCATCTTTAGTATTCGATATACCCCCTACATCTGCAACAAAATCAGAAGCATCTTCATCAATCTGCTTAGCCAGCTCATTAGTATCCCCTTTATCCACTTCAGGAGTATCCTCTTTATCCTCGCCAACACGGAGTCCCTGGTTATCATCATTTGATTTAACTTGCACTGGACCAGGAGATGCAGCATATGCTGATGCAATGAGAGTTACAACTTCCCATTCATTCCCTTGTGCAAGAACTGCCCGCCCTTCCTCATTATCTGCAATCACCAAAGTCTAAAGATTCTGGAAGTTGCCTGATCCACAAATGTAAAAAAATTAACATAAAATCCTTATGACCACAACTTGAACAGAATCTCTGGCAAATGCAGGTAATCGATAATAAAATTCACTGGCAACATACACACTCTATATAAAAGCTCACAATTATCATGATAGACTAATACTCAGAAACTTCACAAATTACACCATTACCAAAATCTAGAGTAAGTAGTGTATCTACATCATACCAGACAAATTAACGGAATCAAGCTTTCTCTGTGATGGCGTGAGTATGTTATTTCCACATTCACCAAAAAAAATTAGACAAATATTAATGTCAATCAAGACTTTAAATGCATAACCAATGTTCCAATACTTATTAGTTATTACGCTTTCTACCATATAATAACTCCATATCCATGTATTAATAAAAAAAATAGAATATCATTTTATTCTCCTTTACTTATATTACTTCCAAGTTATCAACCTAATAAAAGTCATCCTCATGAAATTACATAAATAGTGAGATATGGCTTACATTAAATTATATGAGATGTAGAAAATATCAGAAGCAGAGGGCGTAAAGGACAAACTCAAGTCCAGATTAACCTTAGGCCGCATAATGGGTGCATTATGATTGGAGATGGCACAGTTCTTTGGATTAGCCACCTTCTCATTACCAAGATGGAGAGAAAAGTCCAATTCAAGATCCGTAGATGACCCCTCATCAGTTTCTTTAGCAGAAGAGACTGTGGTACATGTTGTAGCTGAACTTCCTTTACTATCTGAGGAACTTGAAGAATGACCTAACCCAAGACAAAGTGGCAACTCAATATGTTGCTGCACAGAACCACCAGACAGGCTCCATTTTCTCTTAATTCCTCTTGAAGTCGACAGGCCTGCAGAGACTGAAGAACCGGAAAAATCAAGTCACAATGTGGTATCTGCAATATCAGCTACAGATCCAGCTCCTCCAACATGGATGGTACTGCACAGATTCTTCAATGAATTTAAAGCAGGTTTGACAACAAAACCTTGACCACGGAACCTCGCATCCATCAACCAGCTCCTTATATGAAACACTTATGTCTCAAGCAAATTATATACAAAATAAACTAAGCTCTAGAATTAGAATCAGAATTAGATTTGTTTACAGCACATCCCTAACCCGCTAACAAATCCTGACGTGTCCTTGCGGTCCATTTTGATGAATTATTATGACCTTTAGTTAATTAGAGAAGATTTCGCAAACTTCCAATTCTTCATCTCAGGCACATGACTGTCCAGCATCCTGCACTCCTGCTCCGCAAAAGCAAGGCAATGTTGCGGCCATGATCAACAGCCCAAAAGCAAGGCATTAAAATATATGGAAACACAATCAACGATAATCAACATTAAGATAATACACGGATGAGTTCTGTCCAATTATACAATATATAATGATAATATACGTTACAATCTATAATCAGGTTGTCTCCAACGGAAAATGAGTCACCCAACTTTAATAAAATTACTAATGCCAAGATGATTTGGATTAAAATTTATCATGAATATAATGAGGTACATAACAAAACATGACAAACACAGCTTGAAAACTATATTGGTTATTACCATTTTTTGATGAAGGAAAATGAGAACCAAGTTGCTTCCAACTTGTAAATTTTACAATAGACCATAAGGGTGAGAAGACAAATTAGCAGAAAAATTGTTAAATAACAATTAACACCTAGTAATATTAAATAATCTAAATTCCCACTTAACTTATAATAAATTGTTAGAAGTGAAGAAATTGGAATAGATTTAAAAAGATTGAACAACAATATTTGTTTTAAATAAAAAAATAGAAATGTAGTCGGTACCTTGTCATTCTCCAGGATTTGTTAAGTCACTTCTGCAGACTCCTTTTCATTGATAGAACCTACAAAATATACATGCCTCACTTGCATATAACTATGGCTGGGTTCAGATGATATGTATTTACCTGGATAATTTGTGGCCTCTTTGCAGCCGGTATCGAACAAAAGCTGCAGCTGCTTCAATCATCCGGAACACCCACAAAACATCCATACCTACAAATCTAACAAATGTGAATAACCTCCATCAATACCTACAAATCCTTCGTCCATTCAACCAAAAAAAATTAAAATTAGCCAATTATAAATACAACATTCAACCAAAAAAAAATTAAAATCATCCAATTATAATTATAAATAAAACCCACTTGTATTCAAACAATCGAAGCGATGAGGTCAAGCACAGGAAAATAACAGAAAATTCTCTCATAACTTATATCAAACAGTCGGAATACAAAATCAAAACGATAATTATCAATCAATCAAACAATTATAGAAGAATCACCCATACATTAGTAATGATATAAAATGAAGAAGGGGATAGAGGACACAAAGGCACGCGCTTACAACCCGTGTGTGAATAAAACGAAGCTTAAATATATGATATTTTACAAAGAAAATCTTCTGATAACTGAAACACTTACCATAGATACCTTTCCTGTTCCAGATTATTGGATATGAATACAGATCAAAGAGGAGTTAGAAGAATACATAGTGTAGATCACAGCTTTTGTCCGAACAATATTCTTTGGCAGATTGTTGGATCAAGAATGGAGAGTCCGGTGATGAAGAAACAACGAAGAATGTGTATGAAAAGGATAATGTGTAAGTTTGAATTTGAAATGACGATCAAAACTGATTGCACGATAACAGATTTTTACGTGTCAAGCTTAAAATCAAGGCTTAAAGATTTGCAGTTTTTTTAACGTATGTATGGTACAACTGTTTTGTTTTACGTGATTGACAGGTAATATTTTAATTTGGATCCGGGTTGGTGGAGTAGTTGAAAATACATGTAAAATAGGCTTAAAACAACCCGTGGGTAGTATCCGGATGGATGATGGGTCACTGATGGGTTAAAAAGAAATGGAGCGGGTCAAAAAAACAAAGGAAAATGATGGATTAACCCGTGGATATATCCAAGATGGTAAATGGATAATTGATGCTTTAAGATTATATAGATAGAACAACACATGGATAATTTAGGGGTATTGAGCCAATTAACCCTGTGAAATTACAGTTATATCCTTACAAGTTATAAAATTACATGAAATGCCACTCTCTTATTTAAATGGAAAAAAATGAGTTTGTTTTCGTGGTGAATCGAACCTAGAACCTCTACTACACAAGTTATCCTACTAACCATTGTGCTACATGGACTTTATGGTTTTGAGTTAAAAAAAACCTTTTACATAAACCCGACCTCTCCATTATCTTATTTTTACTATTATTTTAATTTTTGAGTAAAAATAATGGTGATTCTTATTATTTTTAAAATATTACATTTTAGGTTTCACAATATGGTACACATAGGGGCATTTTGAGTCAATAAACTCCCTGTGAAATTTCGAGTTTGCCCTTATATATTACAAAATTACATGGATTTGCCATTCCCCTATTTATTTGAAGAGAAAAAATAAGTTATTTTGTGTTTGTGGGGAATTGAACCCACAACCTCCTCCATATATTTCTTCCTCCAAATCATTATGCTACATTATATTTTTTGGTATGGAGTTAAAACTCTTTTTACATAAATTCGGTCTCTATATTATCCTGTTTTTACAATTATTTTAATTTATGAGTAAAAATAGTAATGACAAATATTAGTTTCAAAATTTGAAATTTTACTTTTCAAAATATGGTACATAATTATATACACTAATTTCAAAATTTTATTCCACGCTCTTATTTCATACGAGTTAGTTTATTTTTGTTGTGAATTGAATCATTAACCTCGTCCAAACAATTCATCATTCCGATCATTGTACTACATATATTTTTTTTAGTTAATTTTTTTTAGATAAATTCGACCTCATATTTATTCTATATTTAGTGCTACATTAATTTTTGAGCAAAAGATAATGGTGATTCACATTACTTTTAAAATATTGTATTTTAGTTTACAAAACATGGTACGTGATTATATACACAACTAATTTAAAGTTTTGATAATAATATCACGCAATGTAAATTGGTTTATTTTCAATTAATTAAACATTTCTTACATATAATATGAACTATAATATATTTTATATTTTTACACAAATATATAATTAAAAGATGATATCCTTAAAAATGTCAGATAGTACAAAAGTTAAAAAAACGAACCTTGTAGATAAGTTGAAAAAGATAAACTTCCTTGTAAAAATGATCATATAATATATAATAATACAAAATATAAGAATCAGTTCATATCATATGTACATCGATTAAAAGTCGTATAATACACATAGAGAAATTTTGGTTGGAAAGAATATTAAAAAATTCAAAATAAATTGTAAAAAGGATTAAAAATACAGTGAATTTAACAAATATCTTAGAAATTAGTATATTGCATAGCATGCACATACACAAAATATTATGATCGATCTATCACATTATATACTATAAGGTAGTTAAAATTATTTGCCTAAAAGATAAAATTTTAAATTATGCAATTAGTTTTTTATATATTGATTAGACAACATCTTTGAGTTGTAAAAATTATAACTAGAATATGAATAAATATGTCATTCGTGTACGACTCATTTATTTTATGATTGTATTCTTAAATATACCTTAAAAGAGAAAGACATCAAAAGAACTTTATTTCTCCCTCTTATGTATTGACTAGATTCTTTATGAAAGAATGACAAAAAAATGAGGATAAAATATTAAAAAATATCACTCCAAAAATTGATTTATAGTGATGAAAAATACTAAGGAGAATTAGACATAAAACCCCCCTTATTATTTAAATTTTATGTTCTCTTACCCAAATTTATTATAATAACAAATTACTAGATGTTTTCTACTTGTGACATAAATTTGTACAAATTGGTGTAAATGTGTTATTCTATATCCAACATATTTATATGCCACGAAATATTTTATTTTGAGTGCTTATCTGAATAATTAAATCAAATTTTCTGTAAAATAAAATTGGGACATTATAACAAACATGTTTTAACGGAAACTATACAATCATGTCAATATGTATTCTTTAAATCGTAAAAATAAACAAATTTACATCAACTTCTAGAAGATGACCTGTGCCTCGCACGGGTTAAAACAAAATAGAAAATAATTTCATATTTAAATTTGACAAGATTTGATCCTACTTAACTCGTTCTGACTTACCGACCTAAGGCTCAACTAACAAAAATTTAATCAAAAAATTTAATATTTAAATTTTATTTATTTTTTAATGTATTTTATATTTTTATTTAAAATTAAACGAAAACAAGACATAAATAGTACACGCTATGAATGTACACAAACACGAAATTACACGAATTATTATTAGATCAAATTTGAATTTAACATTTATGTACACAAAATATGAAAGTACATATTAAGAAAGTACATGATCCAAACGAATTTCTAGATCTAATCATATACAACGATTTATATGTATTCGACTTAATTGCACTTTTTTTACGAACAAATTTTAATGATGCATTCATTAAAACACTGAAATACAGCTAGGACAAATCCTCGAAATGACAATGCAACCTAATTGGGAAAGAAATAAACGAGCTAATCAAATAGCCGTTTTATTTTCAGATCGTTTAACAAACAAAATATGATTATTCTTGATAATAAAAATGATTACAAAGGTTTTCCGAGCAATACAGTCGACACCAACATCCCTGAAAATAGTAGCATCACAACTGACCTGCGCACATAAAAAACTGGTGATAATCTAGTGCATACCCATCAATTACACCAACCATGGGCGGTCCTGACCCAGTACGGACCGTGCGACCGCACTGGGCCCATTGGGTTCAAGGCCTAAAAGTTTATAAAATCCAGTTTATGTGTATATTTATATGTAACTAATTTGAGATTAAATTTTATGCATGCATTCATTGTTTACGGTCCAAAACATATAAGCAAGCCATGAGTTAGTAATTGCTAGAAAATTTTTAGTAATTGTTATATTTAGTAGAGGCCCCTGTATAAATTTTCGCATATAAAAGGGAACTCTTTATTTTGTAGTTAAACTTTGATTTATAAATATGTAAATATGTTTAAAAAATGAAAAATACGAGAGAATATTTAGTACATTATTTGGTTATAAGGTTTATATTTTTATTTTAGTAGAACTTAAGCATCAAGTTTAGTTGTATATGATTACATTTATACTTGGTTGAATTTCACATTTGAAATTAAATTTATTTTACTCAAAAAAATTATATGAAAGGCCTAAAATATTTTTTCGCACTGGGCCCCCGAAAGTTCAGGACCGGCCCTGACACCAACTGAGATTAGAGGTACAAATGCCCCATATATTGAACAATCTTTCGTTGTGCAAAGTGTGCTCTTGCGATAATCACCACCGTTACAGCTACGATGCGGGCTTCCCAAATTTTCCAATACACCATGAAAATCATTCTGAGCACTTTAAATCTTTAAATGGTATGGACTATAAACATTTTAGGTGAAAATAATTAAATTATATGACATGACACATGAATGGTTGAACTATTTTATATATATATAAGAGAATTTTCTATTGTCTCACTCTGGAAGTGTTATTCGGATTGGTACTGTTTAGCACTAACATTGTTTTTTTTAATTAAGAAATGATGCTTTTTGTTGGACGCCCATCTCCTTGGTGGGCTGGACCGAATGCCCAATACCATAAATCCAAATGAAGCCCAAGATCGTGCAGCCCATTTGCCTACAATGGTCTTATGGTTGCATATTCCTCATGACATGGGGCACGTTCTCCCACGTCACCCACTCTTCGGGTAACCGCCATTGGGGAAGAGAATATGGTTTTTGGTCAGGTTTGATTATTCATTCATTGACAATTCACACAACACAAACACTTTTACGCTCACCTTATTCTCTCAAAGACCAGTTAACTTATTCTCACACCGGAGGTGAACCGGGGGGCACCACCATCGCATTCTTCTTTACTTGCAGGTCCGACCGAAAGGATACTCCGACAGAAACTGGTTCCAACATTTGGCACCGTCTGTGGGAACGTAGAAATAAGTTTGTGTTAAAAGTTGAAATCTACCCACAATTATGACGAACGAAAAGACTCCCATAACCGACAACCTTACCGTGGCTAGAGGCAGCCGTATTCCTATTCCTCCTGTTATCCCGAGGCTACTGAACTTTGATGAAGAAGGGGAAATACCAACCCCTGAAGAACAGCAGCAAATGATCTCGAAATGGCGAGAATAGCAAAGGGCCAAAGGAAAGCAGAAAGAAAGGGAGAAGAAAAGGAGCAATAGGGATGTTGAAAGATTTGCTAAGCAGAGAGAGGCCAATCGTTTGAGGTTGCAAGCCCTAAAGCTCCAGAGAGAAGAAATTGAAATCCAGGATAAGGTGTTGCGGGAGGCCTTAGAGGCCACAGACTCAGAGCCTGAGAATCGAAGGGAGAAGAGAGCCAGAGATGATGAAGACGAGTCATGGGACTCCGAATCGTACTCACAAAGGTCCCGATCGAAGATAGTTTATACATTTGATTCGGAAGAAGATGACCCGCATGTGGGGGACAGAATCAAAAGGATCGAAAGGTGCATGTTCGGGGAAAGAAAGGTCAGCCATGAGCCTGTGGTGACGGAGGACGTGGAGCAATACCGACCACCTCCTGGAAGACAGTTCCCAAAGATGCACGAGTTCAATGGGAAGGGTGATCCCGAAGACCATTGTGAGAAATACGAATCTCTCATGACTTGTATGGGACACTGCGACATAATGCTTTGCAAGATGTTTAAAACGTACCTGAAGGGGTCGGCGTCCATGTGGTACCGTTCTCTGAGGCCTAGGTCGATCGATTCATAGGAATAGATCAAGAGGAAGTTCTTGAGGCACTATTCTCACCTGTGCCGAAGAGAGAAAGACACGAAGGCCCTGATCCACTGTAGACAGAGGTCGAACGAAGAGTTGGGGGATTATCTGGCTAGATTCAAGGAAGAAGCTGGGATGGTGACGAACCTGGACAAGGTTAAAGCTACTGCTTTCCTCTCTGCCGGACTAGATCCCATAAAAGGTAAGAAGCTTCGATCTTCTCTTTATGATATACTTCCAAAGCCTTTAAATGATATATATCTGCGGGGGGAGGCTATTAGAAGGAAGATGGAGTCTATTGGGGGGTATAAGGATAGTAGGAAAAATGATAGGGATGACAAAAGAGATGATCGAAGGGATCGTAGTGATGTTAAGAGTAGATTAAATGACACAAAGGCCTGATAAGGGGGCCGAGCGAAGGCGAGATAGAGATAGCACAGTGTTTACACCACTAAACACTCCTATCTCGAAAATTCTACATGAGATAAAGGGCAAGCCTGGGTTCATTCGACTGGCCAGGCTAAAGACCCCTGAACATAAACGGAATGAGAACAAGTATTGTGACTACCATCGGGATAAAGGTTACAACACGGATGAATGTTACCATCTGAAGAAGTTAATCGAGAGGATGATCAAGGATGGAGAATTGACCCGGTTTGTGGGGGACTTAAGGGACAAGCTCGAGTCTAAAGAGAAAAAGAAAGAGGTCGAGGGTTCAGAGAAGTACCGAGACGAAGTTAGAACAAATTTTGGAGGGATAGTGCTTGATCGGGATAGTAAGACAGCAAGGAAGAAGTATGCTAGGCAAGTCTACAGTTTGTATCAGTCCAACATAGCCAAGCAACCGTTGCCCATCTCCTTTATAGAGGATGATTATGAAGACGTGATATGGCCGCATGAAGACTCACTTGGTATAAACCCAGTGATTGGGGAAAATAAGATTTGGAAAGTGCTGGTGGATAAAGGGAGTTTGGTAAACATTCTATATCACCGAACATATTGCAAGATGAACTTGGGAGACGAACAATTGAAGCCATGCCTTGAGGCACCATTATATGGCTTCGGTAATCAACCCATACCGATAGAGGGAACGATCACACTGTCAGATGTACTGGGGAAAGCGCCGTACACGGTGGCTAAGGAAGTAAAATTTTATGTGGTTCGGGAGATAGCCCGTACAACGGTATTCTGGGGAGGCCAACCTTATCTCTCTTCCAGGTTGTGTCCTTCATCCCTCATTTGAAGTTGAAGTTCCCAACTGAACATGGAGTTGGAGAGATGAGAGGATTTGGAGAAAGACAAGGATGTCGAGATGGCCAAATCTGGCAAGAGAAAGAGAAGTGAGAATGAGGCTGGGGGCAGTCATCAACTATTGAACATTGAGTTAGAAAAGTTTGGGGCTAATTTGTCTAGCCTGATCGCCGAACTAGCGGCTGAGACTAAAGAGGTAGAGTTGTACCATGATGTGTTCGGGATCCAGATAGGCAAAGATATGGAGCCAGAGCTGAAAGAAAAGGTTATCAAAGTGGTTCGGGAATACCATGATGTGTTCGCCTGGGGACCCAAAGATATGCCAGGGTTAGATCCATTGGTGGCTAAGCACTGTCTAAATGTGAAAGCAGATGCCCAACCTATAAAGCAAAAGAAAAAGAACTTCGCCATGGAAAGGCAGAAGGTTATTCATGCCGGAGCAAAGTTCGTTGAGGAGATCGACTACCCCGACTGGCTGGCGAATGTGGTTGTGGTCAAAAAGTCAGACGGCAAATGGAGAATGTGTGTAGATTATACTGACTTAAACAAAAATTGCCCGAAGGACAACTACCAACTACCGAACATTGATCAGCTGATAGATGCTACTTTGGGGCATCAAATACTCAGCTTCTTGGATGCTTTCTCTAGATACCATCAGATTTCCATGAATGCCGAGGATGTACCTAAGACAACATTCATCACCCCAAATGGAACGTATGCCTACATCAAAATGCCTTTTGTATAATAACCCTAACTTTAGCAATGCTACAGTGATCACATGAACAGTAAATTTTAAGGATTTTCGATTTTGATTGAGACTCTATTAAATGTGATACTAAGGAGTATAGAAATTTTAAAGGGTTTATATCTTGAGGAAATAGTGAAATTAGGTTAAACCAAGGAGTGATCAAGTCAAGGAAATGCCAAGGGAATTTAGATTGTTAAACGAGTTTGAGAATGCTTGAGAACCCGAGAGATAACCAGGAGAGCAACTTCTGAGAAAAAGAGACTATACCAAGGATATTGGATCTAATACCTAGTTGAGGATTAGAATCACCCTAACACATTAATATATGATATGGGAAAGGATAAAATATATTTAAGAGATTTACAAGAGAAAAACCACTGAGACGATCGCAGAAATCGTTCGATGAATCAAACGACGAGAGAACTTGCACAAAGCCCATCCGAAAACCTTAAGGCCCTATAAACAAGCCCATGCTTGGCCCAAGCTCTTTAAGGAGCTGCATTTACAAGTTAATTAAGTGAGTGGCTCATGGAATTAGTGAAGGGGCAAGGACATTGGTGGAAAGAATTATGAAAGGGCAAGGATAAATTGGTAAAACAAGCAAAATGGAGTTACATGTTTTAGAGCCAACACTTGGCCAAGTAGAAGAGCAACAAGTGGAACCAATAGATTGCCAACAACACATTAAAGACTAGATGCATCCAAAATGTGAGATATAACACATGTATTAAGTCATAAGCAACAAAAACAAGAAGAAACAAAGCTCTCCCAAACCTGCCCAACAAGAACCAAGATCAAAGAAAAATTCATATCTCCATTTCTATCCATGATAAAATCACCAAATTTTAACCACAACCTCTCCACTCCATGGTCATGATTCGCTCCAAATTTCATAGCAATCCAAGTAGTATAGCCTAGTCAAATCCATGCTCAAAGTTGGAGAACCCAATCTGTCCAGTTTCTGTCCACCGGAAAGATGGAGCTCAAAACCATAGCTAGGAAGCTTTGTTTTTGGTGATCTATAGCTCAAATCAAAGCTTATACAGAGGCCAAGATGTGGTAAAAATTTGGGATCCAAACTCTTATTTTTCGATTTGTTATGATTTTTACAAAAGTGATGATGAATAGTAATCCTTAGAAACTAACTTGATTTTTATGGTTCTTTTAGTTGATTCAAGCTAGGATAAGGTTGTTTAAGGATATATCAAGGATTGTTAAGGGTTGTCAAAGCTTCAAGAAGGTATAATCATGCTTGCCCTTTTGAGTTTATGATGGATTATGGTTAGTTTAGTCATTAAGTAGTATAAATGTTATGATTTTGATGTTATAAGTATTTGTAAGTGATTAAAGTTGAATATGGAAGGAGTATGTGCTTGTAACCATGGTTGGTAAGATGACCACATGGTGTAGGTGATGGTGTATAAGGTGGATGATTGATTTGGAGGAGTTGGATTTTGGAAAGTATGAAAATATAGCCGTTATAATGCCCGATTTTAGTTATAACAAAAACTGCCCTGTTTTTGGACACCAATACCGTACGGTAGCACCCTTTCTAGAGTACCAAGTGACCATGAAATGATAGATCTTAGTTCATAGATTGTTTTGATATAAGGTGCGTTAAAATCTGATGAACGGTTTAGGAGAAAAGTCAGTTTTAGTGAAATACGTTTGAAAACCGAGAAACCGTAATTGTGTTAACTTTGAGGCTATAACTACCATACTTAGAAATTTTTAAAAATTATAAAATTTTGGGATATGGTAGTAGTGTGGTCAGAGGACCCTTGACAGTTGACCTTGCATTAAAATTCGAAATCCATATTTTCTTAGAATTTTTACAGTTAAGTGTGGTCGTTAGGGGAAATGGTGAAAACCCCTGAAACTTCGATTGAGTTTATAAGTGGTTAAGTTCTTGAACCTTTGGGGTAATAGTGATACGTTAAACATATATTAAAGTGTCAAGGGTAATGTTATACAAGAGTGTAGTGAGTAAGAGATGTGGTATTCTAACGACGGTCCTTTTGTGTTTATAGAAACTCCGGAAGAGGGACGAACCATACAGTCAGGATACCGGAACCGAGGCAAGATCTTTTCTATCCCTACTTGGAAGTTATTTATCTTCAAAGAAACTTGATTTCATGAAATATATATATGTGATGCTATTGTTACTATATTGTTAAGAAATGGTTTTCTTTGATTATTAATGTAAAAAGGGAAGGTATATGAGTATGATATGAATATGGATATGAGTATGAGATGGATATAAATATACATAGAGATGATTATGCATGAAGTGAACATGCCTTATGATTAAGGGAAGATGAAGGAATGGTATCAGTCGTTATATAGAGTTATATATAAAGGAATGGTATCAGTTGTTATCTAAAGATATATAAAGGAATGGTATCAGTTGTTATCTAAAGATATATAAATGAATGGAATCAGTTATTATCTAGGGATTATACGATTTATAATATTATATTCTTTCTAAGTATTGTGATTTGATAAATATTATTGAATGGTATTTAATATTTTTGAGATAAATGGAATACTCTACGTATATAAAAGCATATTGATTTCATTGAATACAGAGGAGATGTCTGAGTCATAATCAAAGTATTATGACATATATAAATTTAAAGGTGATGATAAATGGAAATGGAAATGATGTATGTGAAAGGAAATGTGAATGGAAATGGAAAATGTGAAATGGTATTTGATGATTTGAAAAAGGGGGATTGCAACAGTAAGCGTAAGAGGCTGTGTGGTAGTGGCACAGTCCAGCATCCAATATTTTATTTCGGCACGAAGATGCCAAGGGAGGATGTAGCAGGTAGCCTTCCTCCAGGGTTGATTACCAGGTAGGGATCATCCCTTCTACTAGTAGTAAACAGAGAGCGGATACGGTCAGGCGACTGATCATCGTCCTACGTATCTGGCGCCAGCAGAGATCCCCAAAACTTGAAAGAAAGAATTGAAAATGGTTTTCAGATTTTTTATAACTGAAAACAGAAAAGTGATATGAAATGATGGAATTATTGTTACGAACGAAGAGAAACTGATTTTATATTTATTTATATGATTGTTGCATAAGAAAGAAATGAGAAGATTATAGTGAGAGATTTGTTCAAGTTTTTATATTATCTTGAAAGATTACATTGAAATGGTATATTGATGGTTATGGCATTCAAGGAACTGATATTATATGATGTTAGAAGCGAGATTGATGGAATGATACTATATATTTCTCACGTACAAGGATAATTGGAAAGTGTATATACATATTGAATGGAAATAAAATTCTTCCATAATAACTGAAGTTTGCTATTGTCTATATATATAACGGTTTATTTTCCTTTGATGTTAGTAGATAGAAATTATCTTGCTGAGCTATTTTGGCTCATTCTTGCTACTTATCTATATACAGTTAGGAATGCCAATACTTCGCAGAACGCCCCGCAAGAGGGTAAGGGGAAGGCGACCTTCTGAGAGCGCGCTAGCATCGATTCCTGAGGTAGCGTAGAGGCAGAAGGGTTCTGGGATCTTATGTGTAATTAAGTGTGTAAGAATGTAATAAACTTTGATTGTTGGAACGCTTCATGTCGAAGTGTTATTCAACAATGTACTTAAGTATGATCCTGGTTTATAATAACTCTTTTAACTCTCAACTCTAAACTGTTAATATGGTGGATGTTGTTCTCTGAGCATATGACTGGTGTGTGTATGTGTGTATTATTGCGGGGTCAATTGCATAAGTATTGATTGTTATAAAAAAAAACCCAAGAGATATTGATTTTGAATGGAAGTTGGTCCGTGACGGCCCGGATTCATGACCCCAGATTTGGGGCTGTCACATTTTGGGCTGAAGAATGCGGGGGCAACCTTCCAGAAAATGATCAACAAGGTCTTCAAGGCATAAATAGGCCAAAATATGGAATGCTATGTGGATGATATGATCGTTAAGTCCCTCTTTAGGGATCATGCCGAAGATTTGAGGGAATGCTTCGAAACACTCAGGAGGAACAACATGAGAATCAACCTGAACAAGTGTATGCTCGGGGTAAACATTGGAAAGTTTCTGGGTTACATGGTCAGCGCCCGAGGGATTGAGGCGAACCCAGAAAAAATCAAGGCCGTAATCGATATGGAGGCACCAAAGACGATCAGGGACATTCAAAAGCTGACCGGACAGTTGGTGGCACTGAGGAGGTTCATTTCCAGGTCAACTGAAAAAGCTTTACCATTTTTGAGGTGCTTCGGGGGTCAAAGAATTTTGAGTGGGGCCAAATTGCCAAAAAGCATTTGAGGAGGTAAAGAATACTTAGTAAAAGCCCCACTCTTAATGAGACCTGACCCGAAGGAAACACTGTAGCTCTACTTAGCAGTGAACGACCGAACACTGGGAGCGGTACTAGTCAAGGAACACGAAGGGAATCAACACCCAGTCTTCTACATATCTCATATGCTGAAAGACGCAGAAATGAGGTACCCGAATGTAGAGAAGTTCGCATATGGGTTAGTCACAACAGTCAGAAAGCTAAGGCATTACTTCTAAGGGCGAACGATCAAAGTGGTGACTGATCAGTGCCTAAAAAAGATATTACAAAGGCCGGAAGCATCGGGCAGAGTTGTGGCTTGGGCGATCGAACTAGGGGAATATGATTTGGATTACACACCAAGGACTTCGATCAAAGCACAAGCACTGGCAGATTTTATGGTAGAATGTTCTTTCTCGGGGCTAAGGACTTAGCCCCCGAAGAACAACTGATTCAGGCACCGGGTAAATGGAAACTGTTCATTGATGGTTCAGTTGCTGGGAACAAGTATGGAGCAGGCTTAATACTGACAAGTCTGGAGGGTTTCGAAATATGTGAAGCCATCAGGTTCACATTTTCTTTAACCAATAATGAAGTAGAGTATGAAGCCTTGTTGGCTGTGCTGGAGTTAGCTCAAAGTTTGGAGGTTAAACATCTAAGGGCTTTCAGTGATTCGATGTTAGTGGTGAAGCAATTCATGGGGAATATGGGCAGAAAGACCCTTGGACAAAAGCTTACGCCTTAAAGGTGCGCGAAAACATTCAGTTTTTTGAGTTATTTGAATTGAGCCAAGTGGCAAGAGAAAACAACATCCGAGCAGATGCTCTATCCAGGCTAGCTTCGGCAGAAACCCAAAGTCTCAGTGGGTCAATCTATCTCACCGAAGTAAAGAGCCTTCGATAGACAAAAAACAGTGCATGGAAATTCACCAAGGGGTTAACTAGATGACCCCAATCAGGGCATTCTTGGAGAAAGTAACTTTACCGCTCGACCGAAGGGAGGTACAGAAGGTGAGACATCGGTCGGCAAACTACATTTTGGTCGGAGGCCGTCTGTTCAGAAGATCAGCGACTCAACCACTTCTTCGATGCCTAGACACCGAGGAACAACAGTTAGCTCTCGAAACAATCCATGAGGGGATTTGTGGAGAACAATTGGTAGGAAGATCTTTGGCCTTCAAGATCCTTAGGCAAGGATTTTTCTAGCCGAAAATGAAAGAAGATGTAGATGAATATGCTAAGAAGTGCAAACAGGCCAACTATTCGGCAAAGTACCGAAACAACCTCCCGAGGAGATGTCTTCAGTTCTTAGCCCAATTCCTTCGCTATGTGGGCGGTCGACATCGTGGGGATCTTACCAAACAGCACCAAACAAGCCATGTACTGCATTGTGGCGATCGACTACATGACTAAATGGATAGAAGCCAGACCCCTCTCAGCCATCACCGAAGAAGCAGCAAAGAAATTCATGTTGGAGCAGGTGATTTTAAGGTTTGGCATTCCTATGGTTTGTGTGTCGGATAATGGAACATAATTTATTGGAAGTAAATTCAGAAAGTTCTTGGCCAAGTTCGGAATACAACAGAAGTTCAGCTCAGTCGGGCATCCCCAAGGAAATGGGGCAATCGAAGCAGCCAACAAAATTATTTTTGATGGGATCAAGAAGAGATTGGGAGAAGCCAAGGGACTGTGGGCCGAAGAGCTACCTTGGGTTCTTTGGGCATACCAAACGATAGCAAGATTGTCAACAGGAGAAACACCTTTTAAGCTAGCCTTTGGGACAGATGCTCTTGTACCTATCGAGGTTGGCCTAGAGTCTTATCGAACATAGATTTTCAACGTGGAAATAAATGAATGAGGACTCCGGGTGAATGTGGACTTACTAGAGGAAGAAAAGGAAGCAGCCCATCAAAGAAATCTAAGGTACCAGCTTCAAGCAACACAGTATTATGATTCGGCTGTAAAGAAGCGATCTTTTCAAGTTGGGGACCTAGTACTTCGGAAATTGGCTACATCAATGCCAACTAAGCAAGGAAAACTCTACCCAACTGGGAAGGTCCCTACGTGGTGATTGAAGTGGTTCGGCCGGGCAACTACAAATTGGCTCATTCGGACGGCAACCCAATCAAGAATACATGGCATGCCGCTCGTCTTCGCCGCTTCTACCAGTAAGCTTACTGGATGCATTTTATAGCTTTTTAATTAAGTATTTTGCTTCATACAAGTTGATTTTTATTTCCCTAAGTGAGCATCAATTTGTAATTTAAAATTATGTATAAGCTTTTTACATAATCAATGAAGGATTGTTTGCCCCATTTTTACATCTACTATTATTAGCTAAGTACAATGAAAACCAAATGGTTAAGTACACAGAATTAAACTTAATGGACCCATATTTGGGGCTGACCGAATGAAATATGGATCCTTATAAGTGTTTTAGTATTTAAGGTGCTTTGGAATTAATTAAGGCAGGGAGGAAATATTTTTCACCGACCGAACGGGACCTTAATCATTTACAAAGCCCCTTAAATACTAGGGGGTAGCTAGGTTACGACCGAAAATGCAAAAACTATGCTAAGGCGAATAAAGTCAAAGATGCATGAAAAGAAAAAAATTATGCTAAGGCAAAAAGAGCTGAAGATGCATAAAAATGAAAGAAAATATGCTAAGGCAAATGAATCAGCCGAAGACACATAGAAATACAGAAATTACGCCAAGACAAATAAGGTCGAAGAAGCATAAAGATAAACAAAAATTATGCTAAGGTAGGATAATACCGAAGAGGAATTAAAAAAATGGAAATTATGCTAAGGAAATAAACGACCGAAGACGCATAAATGCAAATAAGAAATTACGCTAAGGAAAATTTAACAAGCCCGAAGGCAGAGTTAAGCGGTACAAGATCAGGGACAACAATGATACATTTAATCAAGAAGTTCTTCATCTTCACCCGAAGAAAGTACCAGAGGCTCATCCTCGCCCGTACGGCCAACTGGATCCGACATACCCACATCGAGAAGAAGGGTGTGGTCCAGGCCTGAGAATTTGCCTTCAGAACGGCATCGTCGTATCCCTTCTGATAGCAGCGTTCCTCCGTCAAGTCCAGAAGCTTTTTGTCTTTCCGAATGGCCTTGCGGGATGCCTTGAGCTGATCATTTCTTCGGGAGACTCTAGCCCTTAGTGCGTCCAGTTGCTCCTTTAAAGAATCCCATTTAGATGCTAAAGCTGTCGCCTAACCGGTAATCCTCTCTAGTTCAGATTCCGAAGTCCGAAGGCCCTCTTCTACTTTGACCACCCCGGTCTCTAGCGCAACAACTTCTTTCAGCCGGCCCTACATACCCTCTACACGTTCGGTATTATATTGGCCCAAGAAACACCCTGAAAATAAACCAAGGAAAAAGTTAAACGTTTAAAGCAAGTAAATAAAATCACACGAAGGAAGGAAGCTTACCATGGAGAGAAGCGCCAATATTTCAATACAGGCGCTGACATCGTTCACCTGATTGTACAACGGCCGGTCGGCCGGATGGACAAGACCCCTGTAAAGATCGGGACCTACGTCCCTAGCTGGGGCCGGAGCTGAAGCAATGATTGCATCATTCTCCAAGACTCCCCATTGAGGAGCGTAAACCTTGATCGCAACCTCGTCCACACGAACCCTCTTCCGCGGATAGGTCGGAGGCACATCCCTTCCTTCCATATCACGCGGAGGAGAAGTGACTGGAGTTGTGGCGACCACATTCTCCTCCCTCTGATCGGGAGCTAACTTTTCAGTACCACCGGCCCCCGAAGCAGCCGCAGCTTCGGCCGCCTTCTGACGTTTACGCTTAACAATCTTCTCACGAGAAGACACTACACAAAACAAGACAAGTCAAATATGTATGTGTCACAGGATGCAAACAGGCAGTATGAAAACGGAAACCTAACAAGGCAAAAACAGTAGAGGGAAATATGTTACCACTACCCCCAAAGGGCGAACAACCAGTCGTTATCCCAGCCGTCTGATAAGGGGACCCTATCCATCTCTAGCTCGTAGAGAAGGCGGTAGTCGTGTTTGTCCACATCCAAGAGCACATGGTAGATTATTCTTGACGGATTGACCTCACGCTAGACGCCGAACTTTTCCATCTTCAGTCGCGAAATAAATATCCATTCATCGTGGCTTCCTTTGTTGTTGGAATTCGTCTGAGCCCAGTCGGCCCTATTATTTCGATGGGCGATGGTGTAGAAACCGCGGCTCTTGGGGTTGTGACGAAAATCATAATGATACCAGAACAGAGTTGTCCTCGGGTGCATCTTCTTTGCCAAACAAACGGCTTGGAAGGCGTTGATATGGAAAAAGCTATTTGGATCTAGCTGGCCCAGAGCGATCCCTACTTGCATCAACAACTTCTTAAGGAGAGGCAGCATGGGCAACCGAAGGCCGCATTTGAACGCCGCTTCGGATATGCCTGTGGCAAAACCTCCGCCTCCACAAGCTGCGGGAACTGTGGGATTATGCCAGATGCGGTCATTTTTCCGTGTGGCAAATACGAACCACGTGTTTCTTTCGATGCCGTACTTGTTCGCAAAATCCTCGAGTTTTTCTTCGGTCAACTTCGACCGAAGGTTTGCGGCTGGATAAAGCGCGACGTCACTAAAGGGAGAAGCTTCCGAAGGGCTTGCAACTTTGGTTGACCGATCCATGTCCCTGCATTCGGAAATGAGCGACGTCAGCCTCGTACTCGGGTAGAATAAAGAAGAGAGAGCAAAAAACAAAAATGCCGAGTACAGCGGGCCAGGATCGGTCGGGACATCCTAAGGCCTAGGGCGAGATGGTCAAAGAATTTAAAACTACAAGTTATGGATCGGGACAACCCGAAGAAAGTTCTTGAGGTTTGAAGATCCCGAAGGATGCTCTTGCCGAGAAAACTCCCAGACAGTCCCAGAATCCCAGGGGAAAACCAATGAAAGGTAAAAATCCTAAATACCAGTACCCCAACATGCATACACTCTACCCATAAATTAAACGCGACCCATGTAAGAACCCAGATTTTTGGTAGGAATTAAAACTTTTATTATGTATTAATATAGAAATGAATAGTGGTTACGACTACGATATAACATCGGTTCTAATGAACGAATATGGAATGGATTCAGATTCCAATGTTTATATGCCATGAAGAATGCAATAGGTTGACAACTTAGATTAGAATAATCTATCTCCTAGGAAAGTAAGATATGGTAATTCCAAAGAGGAGAGTTATGCTCCTGTCATCCAAATCGATATTTGTTATTAGTCCAGTGGTTCCGTAAAAGAGATAAGGAACGCTCGAAAGAGAACAAGGACATTTTTACAATATATATATAAGGAATAAAAGAGAATAAGGGATAAATAGTGTTTTTGGTAGAAAGGAGAATATTATTGGACGACGCTATATAGAAGTATTCAGAACGGATTTCTAAGTTCGTATTCATGATTCAGGGACGAAATAAGTGTATGTAAACGATATCGGATTCAGAAAAATAGCACTTTTATTTTCTCCAAGATTTCCCTGGACACTAAATGATTTAAGGAATTATTATAAAGATTTGAGAAATTTAAATTCAAGAATTATAAAGGAGGATTGAGAATGGTAGTATATATATTAAGAAGGTTTCCGGTAAAACCCTAACAAGAGATACTTGAGGTATTCCTCCGAACGATCAATCAAATTGAGTAATAACTAGAACAATTAGATATCAAACCAAGCACTTAGCTTCATCTTGTCATCCAACCACAAAAATGCAACACATGGCCACTTGAATTGCATCATCCATGAGCAAATCAATTTAATAAAGCCACTTTATGATAGATATTATCTAAACACATCACCAATAATTCATTCTAGCAAGCCAAGCAAGAGAAAAGCAAGCAAACTCCATCTCTCCCAAAACTGCCCAGCAAGAACACCCCTCAAAAAAAATTCATATCTCCATTTCTATCCATGATAAAATCACTAAATTTTAACCATAACCTCTCCACTCCATGGGTATTATTCGCTCAAATTTTCATCGCCAACAAAGTAGTGTAGCCTAGTCAAATCCCTTCCCCAAGTTGAAGAACCGAACCTGCCTAGTCCTTTACAGCTTCTGTCCAGCGGGAAAAGTGGGATCAAAACCATAACTAGGAAGCTTTGTTTTTGGTGATCTATAGCTGCAATCAAAGCTTATGAAGAGGCCAAGATGTGGTAAAAATTTGAGAGTCAAACTCTTATTTTACAATTTGTTATGAATTTTACAAGATTGATGATGAATAGTAAATCTTAGAAACTAACTTTTGATTCTTGGTTTCTTTGGATGATCCAAGCTTGTTTAAGGTGTCCTAAGGGATATACAAGATTTTATAAGGCTAGTACACTCTCCAAGGAAGGTACAATTCTTGAGAACCCTAGATCTATCTTAAGTTTATGGATGTTCTTGGTGATTGTTAGTTAAGTTACGATTATGGTGTTATAACTAGCATGATTTTGAGATTGATTTAGTGATTTAAGAAATAATGAACATGTTGGTAAGAGGCCTGTTTTGGACTTGTTGAGATACATATTACGTGTATGAGATGTATGATATGCCCGGTGTGGCTTGGTTTGGTTGTATGATTTTTGGAACGTTCGATTTATAGTCGTCGTAATGCCAAATTTTAATTAGATCTTGAAAACCGTGCATAATCAGTAGCTTTAGGTCACTGAAATTGATAAGAATATAACATTTCCTTGTAGATCTCGAGTCATAGATCGTTTTGGCATGAGAATCGAGGCAAACGGACTTACGGTTTAGGAGTTATGTCCAAAATCGTAAAAGTGGTTCGAAACCGTAAAAGCAAGTTCGTAACTGAAATTGAAGCTTCGTAAAATGAGTTATGCAGTGATGAATTGTGGTAATTAAATACTAGAGGTAAAAAGGAAGGTGTGAGAGAAAACCTCATGTCAAACGGATCGTTTTCCGATTTTAGAAAAATGTTCGAATCGAGGTTAAGCGCGAACAAACCCCCTTAAAAGAATACTTGGTTATAACTTTGGTAAATCACTTAGAAAACGAGCGATAAAACTCGAGGTATAATCTTGGTTCGTAAATGACCGACCTTAGAACTTACACAACTTAAGTATATACCAAGTGTAAGAATAACGACATGTCTTAATAGTGAATAAGTGTCGGATCGTACCGATGATAAAAAGAGTTACACTAAAGGGTGTATATCGAGATAACTCAAAAACGTGTTTCGACTTAAGTTAAGTTTATACTTAGCCTTTTTAAAGGTGTAAGTGATTAAACTCGGATATTGTGACTATTGATAGATCACCGGATTGACCCGAGGCACACTACCCCTACAGGATTACCAGGCAAGTTTCCAATACCTTGGAACTGTTGTTGTGATAATATATATGATTGTTGTTATACATATGCCATAGCATGCATGCCTAATTTCAAGTTGAATTGATATACTTGTTCCCTGAATTATTGTTGGCTTATAAGTTAATTAGTGAATATATCGATTATAAGCCGGATATTGCTAAGACCCTTAGCAAAGGGCATGCGAATCTCATTCTTCGAATATAGATCGGGAGTCGGTATTTCATGATATATCATGATTATTTTTGGGGGAAAATATTTAAGTAAATATTTTCCATTATTTATTTATTGAATATTATTTGGAGTAATCATTTGAGTATTCAACGAATATTACTTTGAATACTCATTAGAGCTTTATTTATTTAAGGAATATTATTTTGAATATTCATTTGATCAGTGCTTATTGAGCAAATATTATTTCAAATATTTATTTGAACTTTATTTATGCAGTGAATATTATTGTTCAATATTCATTTAAAGTCGATTTAATTATTGAATATTATTTCGAATATTCATTCGACCTTTATTTATGTGATGAATATTATCATCAATATTCATCTAGAGTTGATTTATTTATCGAATATTATGTTCGATATTCATTTAAGGTCCACTCAATTATCAAATCTTGTTTCGAGTATTCATTTAGAATATTATTTCTTCAATGACTATTATCAATTCGAATATTCACTATTTATTCAGTGAATATTATTTCGAATATTCATTCGAGTTTTATTTATTTGATAAGTGTTGTGGAATAAAAACTAGGTTATTAGATTGCGGCTAGGGTTTGCTGTATTTAATGCTAGGGTGCGTGAGCTTCGTGCTTTAATGGCTGCTTCTTCGTTCGAGACTTAAACGGTCCTCACAGAATGCCTACATATCTCTGTATTAAGAGAATCAAGCCAATAAAACGTAGTTCTGAGTTGAGGGGTCTGACCCTTTATATAGGCTGAGAAGCCTCAGAATTATGGTAGGGTTAGGTGACTTGGTGGACAAGTCAACCTTGAGGAAGGATCTAGACTCCTTCCTTGTAGGAGTCCGTTTCCTTGTACGACTATGTGCCTTGGAGGCTACTCTTTGGAGAGATAATATCCTTATTTGACTTATATTTCCCAGCTGTTAATTAGCCATGAATATTAATTATGAAATTAATATTTAACTAGGGTTTTTGGGCCATCTAGTGGGCTCCACATTTGGACCAAACTAGGTCTAATTAATGCAACATTAATGATATTTTTAGGGCTTATTTTTAGCCCATATCATTTGCCCCCCAACTTCTAGGGAAACTGATCAGGTTTTCCTCGAAGTTTTAACGGCCTTATCTGAGACTTGGGTCGGGGTTTATATTTATACACTAGTGTTTCACGAGTATTGTCTTGATGTAAAGCGTGGAGCGACCGACGCACTTACGACAATGTTAAACGATGCTAAACGGCAATAATCAGCGCTAAATGGTGCTAAATGGCACTAAACGGCGCCAAACGGTGCTCAAATGGCACTAGTTTGAAAATATTAGATTGTGCTTCGAGCATAAAATTATTTTTCCATGTTTCTGGAATTTTCGAGAGAGATTTTTTTTTTTTTTTTTTTGGAATTGCAGGCCAAATTCGAGCTCAATTTCGAGCTCAAACTGGCTCCAGATCGCAGCCATTTCTCTTGTTTCCTAAGTCATTTTCGACCTGGAAATTTCGAGGAGAAATTAGTGTATTTTCGAGCTCAATTTCGAGCTCAAACGGGGGCCAGGTCGTGGCTGTTTTACAGGTTTTTCTAGTCATTTTCGACCTCATGCTGGCGACCTCAAACCAATGGGAAACGAACTCAAAGTGGTTCCAGGTTGCACAGATTTTTCACACTTTCTAGTATAATTACGACCAGAATTCACCAATCTCATTGTAGTATAAATCCGACCTCAACACAACACATAGACGACCTCAAATTAGGCCTAGGTCGTGTGGGTTTTTCGTATTTCTCAGTTCAAATTCGACCTGAAATTTGCGATCTCAAGCCATGTCATAACGACCTCAATTTGAGTGGTAGGTCGTGACCTCATTTTGCTTTTCATAAGTCAAAAACGATCTCATCTATGCGACCTAGAATCTGTTTTGTTCCGACCTCATCTTTCAAGGTCGCTCACGACCTCAGATGGACTTTTCCAGATCGCCTTGTCGAGCTCGTACTTACACTAAAAAACGAGATCAATTGTTACGACCTCGTGCTACCTTTTGGTAACTCCAAGTCCTATTATGGACTTCAACGGGCCCTGTCTGGCCTTTAATTTTCATGGGCTGGACCTAGATTTTCAAATTGTTGGGCCTATAAACTTTTTAAGTTTTGATTGGGCCTGTCCTATGGGTCAAAATGACCTTATCTCAAAACCTTAATTAGGTTTATCAATCTTGGTTGGGCCGTGACAGGCCTTAATTCCTTTTAATTACTTTAGCTGGACTTGGGCCTTAACAGGCTCGGTGTTATTGGGCTTTTAAAGTCCAATTTGTGTTGATGGCCCACAAAGGTTTCCAATGGGCTACAACCGGTTGATATTCTCTCTAAACGGTTGAGATGCCCTAGATTTTCACCTATATAAAGGCCAAGGCTTTCATTTTCACTTTCATCACAAAAGTTCCTAAAAACTCTCTCAAAAGTTCCAAAGTTCTTTAAGAAATTTCCTTTGAAGAATCTGAGTTTGATCGTCATTCTTTGAAGATCATTCAAAGTTCATAGACTTTCAACCTCAAATCTGCACATTTCTGCAGATTCTTTGAAGATTTGAAGGCATCCTTCAAGTTTTCTGGCGATTTCTCTTCAAATCTTTGAAGATTTGAAGCCTGCTCAAGGATTTTTGGCAATTTTCCAGAAATTTTCCAGTTGCTGTTGAAGATTTGAAGAATACTCAAGGTATTTTCCAGAATTTCTAATTTTATAGTTTGAAGATCACCCTTTTTCTGGGTTTGTTCTTCAATTCCTTTGAAGATTTGAAGATTGTTCTAACAATTTCTTCATCCTTTGCAGATTTCCTTTAAAGATCAAAACTTTCCTTTGAAGATTTACTGAGATGGTAGAAGATCGTGCAGCACTTCGTTTCCAGAAATTGCAAGGAGCCTCCAAAAGAGGTATCATCATTCGTTCTCCCTTCATGAGTTTACAGGATATAATTTTAAATCGTAAAGAAGATTTTCCATCCTTTGCTTTGGAGGAGAAGCAATTCAAGTTACTAAGGGAGAGATTTCAAGCCTTAGATGGAGAAGTAAAGGGAAATTCAGTTGAGAAGAAAGGGGAGATATAAGGAGAAGATTACATCACAATACTATTCTATTAGTCTTTCAATGTACTATGTATAAAGGCTAAGTGGAAGAGTAGTAGATTTTCCAGAAGTTACAGAAATGGTATTGATTCACCATTGTCTACATAGTAGGAACAGTTGTTTTTCTTAAGTGAGAAAAGCTGTGTCAGAGAAGGGAAGTGATTGTAAATCAAGAACTGCTGATAATCACAAATGTAAGATGTGAAGGATTATCAGGCAGAAATTTGAAGAATCGGAAATGAAGATGAGTTATCTATTGAAGATCAGTTCAGTGCTAGAGGAACAATCATCTATCATTTCATCAACTGAGGATTCTGGAATTGTTAAATTCAAACCAGAGAAATTTTTTAATGTACTATTTGCTAAGCTCTTAAATGCTTAATCTTTTTCTTGTTTAAGTGAGTTAGTTGAGTTATCCTCTAGGTATTTGCTTGTTATTGTCCAACAAACAAATAGGGGGAGATTGAAAGGCATATGATGTAGCCTATTTGTATTTCGAGGATACAACTCAACTTAAACAAGATTGTAATAGTAAATAGTATATAGACTGTCACAAGGAATCTCAGATTGTATTATCTGTCAGAAGAAAAAGATCAAGGTCAATCTACAGTCTTGAGGAATTACTACATTGAAAGAAGCTCAGTCATCTGATCAAGCCTCAGTGGAGTATTCGTTAAGAAGTGGATTCATTTAAAGTGACAGAGATTTCAAAGTGACAGAATCAGTACAGAAGAATTAAAAAGAGAGAGAGAAGAATAGAAAAGGAACCAGATTTTAAAGTCGAAAATAAAGAAAAGCCGTTGAAGTTAGTCGTTCATGAACCAGACCGTGCATCGAGCGTCAGCAGAAATTCGATGGTACTTCTTTATTACTTTCAGTGGTTCGAGAAAAAGAATTTGCGCTATCAATAGATTTATATTAATTCTTATTTAATTAACATATTTATGTAATTTATTTAATTAATAAATTAATTCATTCTGAATTAATTTATTTATTAAATTAATTATCATGTTAATTAACGTTGAATTAATGTATTAATCTAAGTTGATTTAATTAAGTAATTAATGAATTAATCATTATTTGTTTAAATGATTAATTGATTAAGTAATTAATTAAATTAAAACAAAAGAGGATTTGGGTTATGAATTTGCATGGGCTGAATCCAAAAGAAATGAACTGGGCCGGTTGAAAAGCCATTGGACTTAAGGCCCAACAGAAGTGCAAAATTATCAAAAGCTGGGTGACTAAGTTGAACTTTTGTGTGTGAACACAAAATTGTGTAAACAATTCGTATGAATTGTTTTAACAAAAGAATGCAAGTTGTTGTCTGTGATCACATGTTGTTGTCGGCTGTCGGCAGCTTGATTCACGTCCCACGCAGCGCGTGTTCTTCACGCGCCAAGAAGAAAACGGACCAAAGCTGTGCGTGTCCTGCACCTTCCTCTCCTGCAACTGGTTTTCAGCGTGGCAAATTCAATTCACTTGTTCAACAGAATTAATTCAACCGAGTTTTTAATTCAACAATACAATTCATCAATTGTATTGGCGATTGTCTTGGAAGACTGGATTGTCTTGGCGATTGTCTTGGTAGTTCAAAATCAATTGTCTTGGAAAGCTTGATTGTCTTGGCGATTGTCTTGGCAGTTCAAATTCGATTGTCTTGGCAGTACAAATCTGATTGTCTTGGAAGAACAGATTGTCTTGGCGATTGTCTTGGAAGAACAGATTGTCTTGGAGATTGTCTTTGATGTACAATCCAAACTTAAATTCACAGAGACGTCCAAGATTTGTTCAACAAAAATAAATCAACCAAGGCAAAGACACAGGGGCTATAAATACAACACAATATCAGTTCAAGATGAATAAGAACACACAGCAACTCTCTCTCATCTTTAAGATATCATTCAAGAGCAATAAATTCCCAGAAAATCAAAAGCTTTGTAGTTGTAATATTTAATCCGTTCAAGCTTGATTACTTGTGACTCTTGTACTATTAGCGAGTTTTTACTCCTAATCTATATCTCGATTTTTATTAACAAATTAAGAAAAGTTCATGTCGAATTTTCTAATTTGTTTTTATTAACTTGATATTACTCTGTACTGATTTTGTAACAACCCTCAAGTTTAATATATTGTTATATTTAACTTGAACTTTGTTTCATTTAATTCCGCATAAAATTTGTCTAAAGTAAATTTAAATCTTAAGGACAAATTTCGATAAAAGGATAAAGATTGTATTCAACCCCCCCTTCTACAATCTTATTGGACCTAACAATTGGTATCCGAGCCGTTTGATTGATATACAAATCAAGATCCTATTCTTATTCAATTAAAAATCAAGCTCGAATTTTTAACTCTCTTAAAAATTCATCATGACTTCTAAAGCCATTGTTAAGATACCTATCTTTGACAAAGATAATTATGATATGTGGAAGAATAAGATGGAGTTGTTTCTGGAATGTACAAACGTTAAATATTTGGTTGTCTTGAAAACCGGACCTAAAACTCCTATGGTCTATGAAGATGAAGTTGAAGCTGAGGGTAAAATTGTGATTCCTGCTAAATCTTATGAAAAGGACCCTGCTACCTATACACCTGATGAAAAGGAGGATGCAGGGCTTGATAAAAACCTCAGACTCATTCTAATAGATTCCCTGGATGCTGTGATGTATAGCCATGTGATGAATTGTAAAACTGCCAAACACATGTGGGAAACTATTGAAACCATTAATGAAGGAACCGATGAAGTCAGGGAGAACAGACTTCAAATCTTAACCTCTGAGTATGAACACTTCAGAGCTGGCCCTAATGAAGGCATTCAAGAAGTGTTTGAAAGGTATAATAAAATAATCAACAACTTGCAAATCCATGGCAAGAACTATACACAGAAGGAGATTAATCTGAAGTTCTTACTGACTATGCCGACTCACCTGGAACACAGGATAACAGCAATAAGAGAATCTCGTGACTTGAATAAAGTTTCTCTTGAAAAACTCTTCGGTATTTTAAAAACCTATGAGTTGGAACAAGTCCAACAGAAAGAGATTCATGGTAAAGGTAGAGTTGCAAGTTCATCTACAGCATTAGTGGTTGAGGCTCCTAAGGAAGTGGAAGCTAAGGTTGTTCGACCTTACAGCTCAGACAAGGAGCAGACTGAAGTGGAACATGGTCAGACACCAGCTACTCAGGATGGAAGTGAGTTTTACTCATTAGAAGAATTGGATCAGTTGGAGGATGAATCCATGGCACTCATGGTTAGACAGTTTGGCAACTTCAGATTCAGGAGAAATCCTAAGTTCAAGTTCAAGTCTAATAACAGATTCCAGAGAGGAGGTTCCTCATCTTCCAGTAGCAGAGGTGGCTACAAAACTGGAACTGTTGATAGAAGCAAAATTCGTTGTTATAATTGCAATGAACTTGGACACTTTGCCACTGAGTGTCAGAAACCCAAACAAGCCCAGAAGAGAGATTATGTTCCTGAAAAGAAGAAACCTGGAAAAGCCTATGTGGCTGCTGGTAAAAGCTGGGATGACACAGATAGTGAAGATGAAGAATTTGGAAATCTTGCACTAATGGCAAATGGTGACATGCTCACTGATCCTAAACCACAGGTAAAACTTACTGACTCTGAGTTGGTTCGTCAGTTAGGTGGTTCCTTGGTTAAATCACAAAAACACATTGCTAGATTAAATCTGTTAAACACTGAACTTGAAAATGAAGTGGTAGAACTAAAAAAGGTGCATGTTAATCAAGATCAACAAAAAGAGGAAATAGCACGACTTAATAGAAGAGAGAAATCTATTCTAGAAGTAGTGACTAAACAACTTTCTAAAATTGCTGAACTTGAAACCAAGGTTAGTGCTTGCTTTAATTCTGTTAAACTTTCTAAAGAGCATTTCAATAAACAAGCTATAGAACGAACTGTAGGAATAGGGTTTGGTTATAACGAAGCTGTTGGATTGTTAGGCATAAATACCCCTAACCTTGTTAGTGCTAAAGAGAGGGGTATACCACATGTGCTTAAGAAGGTTGAAGATCCGCTCTTTAAGAAGTCGATTGCAGAACCTCCAAACTTCACTTCTATCATTATTCAAGAAGAGATGCGTAATGAGGACAGTGTAAATGGCATAGTCCTTGATAATGTTAAATCTGTTAAGAAACCAGTTAAGGTTGTTTATCCAACCAGTTCATCTAAAACTGGGTTAAGTAGTCATAAGTTGAAAAAGAACAATAACATGTCTAACATGCATACCATGCCTATCATTGATAGTTATCATAAAGCATGTGGTGTTGTCAATTGTATGTCTTGTGCTTTTAATGTAATGTCTGCTTACTTTAATGGTAATCAAGCATGTGCTGGTAAGACTGCTCCTCGACAACATATGAACAAGAATAAAAATGTTAGATCAAAGACTGCTAGTCCTCCTCGAGATAGGAGAGAGACATTTGTATCAAAGCCTAAACAAACTTTTGGTAAGGCTGCTTGCAAGGTCAAATGTTCAGTCAATGAAACAAATGTTATTGCTACTAAAGAAACATGGATACCCAAGATAAAACAAAAGATTGTCAAATCTATTTATAGGGTTAAATGTTTGTTGGTTAATGGTGAAATTGGTGTCAAGGTTAAAAATGTTGTTTTGCCTGACAAAGGCCAATTCTTTAAGTATTCTGGACCCAATCAGATTTGGGTTCCGAAGAAGGTTTAACCTATTTGTCAATGCAGGGTGTGAAACAGGTTGATCGAGTGACCTGGATCTTGGACAGTGGATGTTCAAGGCATATGACTGGTGACAGAACCCTGCTGACAAATGTGGTGGAGAAGGCCGGCCCAGTAGTTACCTTTGGAGATAACAGCAAAGGTAGAACTGATGGATATGGCAGACTTGAAGCTGGAAATGTTATCATTGATGAAGTTTCTTTTGTGAAAGGACTTGAGCACAATTTGCTCAGTGTCAGTCAATTCTGTGACAAAGGATATGAAGTTTATTTCAACAAGAAGAATTGTCTAATTTCACACAAGAGACATGAAAAGCCACAACTGACAGGAGTTAGAAAAGGCAATCTGTACGTAGCCAATATGAACTCTGGAAGCACTGAAGAAATCACTTGCTTCTACACTATAGCATCTAATGACGAGAGTTGGCTATGGCACAAGAAACTTTCTCATCTCAATTTCAAAACAATGAATTCTCTAGTTAAAAGAGAATTGGTGAGAGGTTTGCCTTCAATGGAATTCACTCAAGAAGGACTGTGTGATGCATGTCAAAAAGGCAAGCTAAAAAGGGCAAGTCACAGGAGCACTAACACATCTTCAATAACTGAACCATTACAATTACTTCATATGGATTTGTTTGGTCCAGTTAATGTGTTGTCCATGTCAAGGAAGAGATATGCTCTAGTGATCGTTGATGATTTTTCAAAATACACATGGGTCATATTTTTGAATTCTAAAGATGAGACTCCACAACTGGTGATTGATCACATCAAATTAATTGAGCGAGATTCTACGTATCCAGTGAGAGCTATAAGATCAGACAATGGAACTGAATTCAAGAATGCAGTTCTAAATGACTTCTGCACTGAGAAGGGTATAACTAGACAATACTCAGCTCCAAGAACTCCTCAGCAAAATGGAGTAGTGGAAAGAAAGAACAGAACCTTGATTGAAGCTGCACGTACTATGCTAAGTGAATCAAGGCTTCCATTGTACTTTTGGGCTGAAGCTGTCAACACTGCTTGCTATACCCAGAATCGAACTCTAATCAATAAAGATCATATGAAGACACCCTATGAAATTATGGCTGATAAGAAACCATCACTCAAATACTTTCATGTATTTGGGGCAAAATGCTTTGTGCTTAAAGAAGGTGATGATCAAGGTGGTAAATTCGATACCAAAGCATTTGAAGCAATTTTTATTGGTTATTCAATGAGGGCATACAGGGTGTATGTGATTGATGAACAGAAGATGATGGAAAGTGTCAATGTAACATTTGATGACACTAAACTCCCTAGTATCCAAACTGAGGATCCATCTGAAAAGCTATCTTTCGATGACATGACAGATACAGATTCAGATGATGACAATGCACCTGAGATTTTTGCTGATGCTAATGACAACAATGATAATAATGATGATGATCAGGGTAATGGTGATGAAAACAATGATAATAATGAAGATACCCCTGACACTCCTGAACAATCATCTAGTCAACCTGGCAACAACTCAGGGGGAGACAATGAAGGGTCAACTGGTCACACACAACATCACAATGAAGAACAAGGCGAATCATCAAGATCTAATCTTCCCAGACAGACTGTTTGGAATAGAGCTCATCCTTTTGAGCTAATCATTGGTGATCCAGATGTTGGTGTGAAAACTAGAAGTGCTACTCAAAATCAATGTAATTATTCAGGGTTTCTATCTGAAATGGAACCTAAGAAAACTGAGGAAGCTCTTTCTGATCCTGATTGGGTGATTGCTATGCAAGATGAACTCAATCAATTCAAACAACAAGAAGTATGGAAGCTGGTACCCAGACCAAAAGACAGGAAAGTGGTTGACACTAGGTGGGTATTCAGAAACAAACTTGATGAAGATGGCACAGTGACGAGAAATAAAGCAAGACTGGTAGCAAAAGGTTATTCACAAGCTGAAGGCATTGATTATGATGAAACCTACGCTCCAGTGGCAAGACTTGAGGCTATCAGAATATTCTTGGCATTCGCAGCATTCTCAAACTTTAAGGTTTATCAAATGGATGTCAAGAGTGCTTTTCTGAATGGTAAGCTAGATGAAGAGGTATATGTAGAACAGCCCCCTGGTTTTGAAGATCCAGATCTATTGGATTATGTCTACTTTCTCTTCAAGGCTATCTATGGTCTTAAGCAAGCACCAAGGAAATGGTATGACACTCTCTCTGAATTTTTACTTGAAAATGGTTTTGTTAGAGGTGTCATAGACAAAACTCTCTTTACAAAGAAACATAAAAATGATACAATATTAGTTCAAATCTATGTGGACGATATAATATTCGGGTCTACTAATGATCTTCTTTGCAAGAAATTTGCTAAGTTAATGCAGGGTAAGTTTGAAATGAGCATGATGGGTGAGTTGAAGTTCTTTCTTGGATTGCAAGTAAGTCAAAGGACAGATGGGATATTTATCTGTCAATCCAAGTATGTCAGAGAGCTCCTCAAGAAATATCAAATGGAGGACTCATCTTCAGCAAGAACACCATCATCTACAGCTGTTAAATTTGGAGCATGTGAAAATTCTATCAAGGTAGATATCACAAGCTACAGAGGTATGATAGGCTCATTACTTTATCTTACTGCAAGTAGACCAGATATTATGTATGCTATGTGCTTGTGTGCAAGGTTCCAATCGGATCCTAGAGATGTTCATCTCATTGCTGTTAAAAGAATCTTGAGATATCTTAAGGGTACGCCTAACTTAGGCATCTGGTACCCTAAAGATTCTGGTTTTAATCTTGTTGGATATACAGATTCAGATTATGCAGGAAGTGTTGTAGATAGGAAAAGCACCTCTGGGAGTTGTCAATTCCTAGGTGGCAGGTTGGTTTCCTGGTACAGCAAGAAACAGCAAACAGTTTCCAACTCAACAGCTGAAGCTGAATACATAGCTGCTGGAAGCTGTTGTGCACAGATTTTGTGGATTAGGAATCAGCTAAGGGACTATGGCTTTGTACTTGACAAAATTCCTATCTTGTGTGACAATACAAGTGCCATAGCAATCTCCAACAATCCTGTGCAGCATACGAGGACAAAGCACATTGATATCAGGTATCATTTCATTAGAGAGCATGTCATGAATGGTACCGTGGAGTTACATTTTGTACCCACGGAAGAACAAACAGCAGATATTTTTACTAAGTCTCTTGACGAATCCACATTCACCAGAATTGTTGGTGAATTGGGTATGTTAAATAGTCCTAGTAATTAAACTAGTTAATATCTGAGGTTTGCTCTTTAATAATTTATAAGTGATTATCTTTGTAATTATTTGTTATTAAAATCACTTGTATAATTATTTTATCAACTTATTTTCTTGCTTGTTAATTCTTAAATCATTGTCATTATCTTCTTAATATATTCCTACTTACTTCTTTTAATTTTAGAATATTTTAATTTTCTCTAAAAATATTTTTTTCAAATTTTACAAGTTGAAATTAATGAGAAATCTATTTTTGTTGAAAATTACTTTTGAATATTTGTGTTGATTTAATAAGTCATATTTTCTCTTTAAATGATTTTCTATAAGAAAGTTACTTTATTAAGAAAATATATAGATTTATTAATTTACTACAAATATTTATGTAAATAGTTAATAGTTTATTAAATGATTTGTAGTGCTTGTCCTTTTGTTATTAACGTTTGATTTCATAAAAAGGATAACCTATGGTATTTTTAGTATTTTCTTATTTTCTATTTAGCCATTTTTCTAAGTAGTTATATTGTTGTAAATATTTTTGTAAATTATTTTCTTTTATTTCTAATATTCTGTAAATATTATTAATAAAGTTATTTTTTAATAATAAAAATAAAAAAAAATATATAAAAAATAGTATTCTTCTTTTGTTTTTAGTTTTTATTTAAAATTATTTATATATATATAATTTCTTATTTTTGTATATTATTTTTCATGTGTTTATAAATAGTTTGTATAGTTTTTCAGTTTAGTCACTATACTTTCAAAACTTACAAACAGGTCCCTGTACTTGGTTCTTTTGTACTTCTTCTGTTTAACACACACATATCATGCTGTTTTAACTTCTAATCTTTGTTGTGTTGTTGTTATTAACAGAATTTCTTATATAGGACCATTGTTGGTATCAAAATGGTATATGTCAATTCAATTGTTTAGGAACTAACGTTTGATTTTCAGGTTCTAACAATTGGAAGACAAGACCTAACAAGTGTTAACAAGTGGTAACAGTTGGTATCTAACATACAGGATCTAATACATGATAAAATAGTTTTGTTTGTATTGGTTTGAACATTAACTTACATTAATTCGATTAATATTATTAATTGAATTTCTGTCTTTGTTTTTGTTTAGTAAAACTGGCTCAAGATCTTTATATTTCCTAACTCAAAATCTCTTTCTATAGTTGTGATTGCTTACATTTTAAATCTTTTGAAATCACAACTGTATATCATTCTATCTCTATTGCTCATATTCTGTGATGCAGGTTCATCTAATTGGAGTTTTGTTTTCTCACATGTTTAGTCATAAGGTTGTAAACCCAACAACTTTTATCCCAGACTACAGTCAAACTCAAACACATTCTATCTTACACCCTAAAAGGAAGTAACCTATCAGACTAAAGGTCACCAGGGAGTAACTGCACTTGATGCAGCAAATAAGGATGTGTGGGATATTCAGTTGGAGAGTCACTACCTTATCCACTAACCAAAATTTTCATATGCACAAAGTGAGATTGCACACACTAAGGATGAATTGACGGAAACCTGTAATCCAACCATTTTACGGTTAGGATTATAAGTTAAAGGTTCTTTAATGAACCAAGAGTCTTCACAGACCTCGAGAGAAGGTATTGATCTCAAATGCAAAATTCAACAAGATCATTATCTAACTCCCCAGAGGGAACATCTCTGGATCCTGCGGGTAACGGGTCTGACATAGGTGCGGATCGGCAACTTGTAAACTATGATTCAGATTTTACCTGATGAGTTTAACAAGGTGATGTCTTCACAGACATTAGAAGGAAACTTTGATCTCAATGCTAATTTATAGATCATTGTCTACCTTCCCAGAATTCAAATCTGGAACCCTAAAAAGGGAAAACCAGCAACTTGTAGATTATGACTCAGATTCGTCTGACGAGTCCAACGAGGATTTGGGATTTACGAACTCCCATTGCACCATCACTGACCTCTCTTGAAGGGGCTAGGGTGATTTTTCCTTGCAGGTACACTAATGGATGTTGGAGCTATGAGTGATATGAGTGATACACCAGTGAGCAAGAGTGTAAACACAGAGAGATGTGAGACACTCAACACAAATGAGTGGAGAGAAGAGTGAAACACTTGTGAGGTACACTAAACACTATCACACACTCACAGTGAGGAAGAAAATGAAACTTCCTTTCTAACAAAGAACTCTATAATTGGTACAACTACTTTGTCAACTAGTTGATTGGAGGATTCCTCAACTAAGGGGGAGAAGTAAAGGGGTACAAGAAAAAGGAGATTAAGTTAGAAAGGGGGAGCATTTACAGACTGTGCTTTGGAGGAGAAGCAATTCAAGTTACTAAGGGAGAGATTTCAAGCCTTAGATGGAGAAGTAAAGGGAAATTCAGTTGAGAAGAAAGGGGAGATATAAGGAGAAGATTACATCACAATACTATTCTATTAGTCTTTCAATGTACTATGTATAAAGGCTAAGTGGAAGAGTAGTAGATTTTCCAGAAGTTACAGAAATGGTATTGATTCACCATTGTCTACATAGTAGGAACAGTTGTTTTTCTTAAGTGAGAAAAGCTGTGTCAGAGAAGGGAAGTGATTGTAAATCAAGAACTGCTGATAATCACAAATGTAAGATGTGAAGGATTATCAGGCAGAAATTTGAAGAATCGGAAATGAAGATGAGTTATCTATTGAAGATCAGTTCAGTGCTAGAGGAACAATCATCTATCATTTCATCAACTGAGGATTCTGGAATTGTTAAATTCAAACCAGAGAAATTTTTTAATGTACTATTTGCTAAGCTCTTAAATGCTTAATCTTTTTCTTGTTTAAGTGAGTTAGTTGAGTTATCCTCTAGGTATTTGCTTGTTATTGTCCAACAAACAAATAGGGGGAGATTGAAAGGCATATGATGTAGCCTATTTGTATTTCGAGGATACAACTCAACTTAAACAAGATTGTAATAGTAAATAGTATATAGACTGTCACAAGGAATCTCAGATTGTATTATCTGTCAGAAGAAAAAGATCAAGGTCAATCTACAGTCTTGAGGAATTACTACATTGAAAGAAGCTCAGTCATCTGATCAAGCCTCAGTGGAGTATTCGTTAAGAAGTGGATTCATTTAAAGTGACAGAGATTTCAAAGTGACAGAATCAGTACAGAAGAATTAAAAAGAGAGAGAGAAGAATAGAAAAGGAACCAGATTTTAAAGTCGAAAATAAAGAAAAGCCGTTGAAGTTAGTCGTTCATGAACCAGACCGTGCATCGAGCGTCAGCAGAAATTCGATGGTACTTCTTTATTACTTTCAGTGGTTCGAGAAAAAGAATTTGCGCTATCAATAGATTTATATTAATTCTTATTTAATTAACATATTTATGTAATTTATTTAATTAATAAATTAATTCATTCTGAATTAATTTATTTATTAAATTAATTATCATGTTAATTAACGTTGAATTAATGTATTAATCTAAGTTGATTTAATTAAGTAATTAATGAATTAATCATTATTTGTTTAAATGATTAATTGATTAAGTAATTAATTAAATTAAAACAAAAGAGGATTTGGGTTATGAATTTGCATGGGCTGAATCCAAAAGAAATGAACTGGGCCGGTTGAAAAGCCATTGGACTTAAGGCCCAACAGAAGTGCAAAATTATCAAAAGCTGGGTGACTAAGTTGAACTTTTGTGTGTGAACACAAAATTGTGTAAACAATTCGTATGAATTGTTTTAACAAAAGAATGCAAGTTGTTGTCTGTGATCACATGTTGTTGTCGGCTGTCGGCAGCTTGATTCACGTCCCACGCAGCGCGTGTTCTTCACGCGCCAAGAAGAAAACGGACCAAAGCTGTGCGTGTCCTGCACCTTCCTCTCCTGCAACTGGTTTTCAGCGTGGCAAATTCAATTCACTTGTTCAACAGAATTAATTCAACCGAGTTTTTAATTCAACAATACAATTCATCAATTGTATTGGCGATTGTCTTGGAAGACTGGATTGTCTTGGCGATTGTCTTGGTAGTTCAAAATCAATTGTCTTGGAAAGCTTGATTGTCTTGGCGATTGTCTTGGCAGTTCAAATTCGATTGTCTTGGCAGTACAAATCTGATTGTCTTGGAAGAACAGATTGTCTTGGCGATTGTCTTGGAAGAACAGATTGTCTTGGAGATTGTCTTTGATGTACAATCCAAACTTAAATTCACAGAGACGTCCAAGATTTGTTCAACAAAAATAAATCAACCAAGGCAAAGACACAGGGGCTATAAATACAACACAATATCAGTTCAAGATGAATAAGAACACACAGCAACTCTCTCTCATCTTTAAGATATCATTCAAGAGCAATAAATTCCCAGAAAATCAAAAGCTTTGTAGTTGTAATATTTAATCCGTTCAAGCTTGATTACTTGTGACTCTTGTACTATTAGCGAGTTTTTACTCCTAATCTATATCTCGATTTTTATTAACAAATTAAGAAAAGTTCATGTCGAATTTTCTAATTTGTTTTTATTAACTTGATATTACTCTGTACTGATTTTGTAACAACCCTCAAGTTTAATATATTGTTATATTTAACTTGAACTTTGTTTCATTTAATTCCGCATAAAATTTGTCTAAAGTAAATTTAAATCTTAAGGACAAATTTCGATAAAAGGATAAAGATTGTATTCAACCCCCCCTTCTACAATCTTATTGGACCTAACAGGGGTATTAGGAAGAAGGACTCCATCGTTGGAGATTGCAGGCATGCCATGGATTGGTCCTATCATTCCATAACTCCCGGTGATTTCAAAGATTATGTATCCGGCTCCACTCTTGAAGGAGCCGAGAGTGCTGGAGCTCAGGCCTTTGCTGCTGTAAGCTCCTTACTTCCCTCTCTCTTATATACTTGTTTGTTATTTGAATCGTGGTTCTAAATTTATCTTTTGTAGGCTAATGCCAACTTCCAGGGGGCCGTATTCCAGGCTAAGACTTGGCGTTCAGCCTATGAGACTCATAAGGCAAAGTATGATGATTCTCAGGATGAACTGGCCTCTGTCAAAGCTACCTTAGCGAGGAGGGAGAAAGAGCTTCTAGAGTCTCAGGCTGAAAACGTCACTCTCAGGAAGGGCAAGGACGACCTGATTGATGACTACCTTGCCTCCCAGGAGTATGTGGGCTTCATGGAGAAGCATGACGACTCTCTATTCCCTTACCAGTTTACTCAGGGATGGGACGGAGCTCTTGCTGAGGTTACTAGGAGATTTCCTGGTACCCTTAATGTTTCAGACTTCCCTAGCCCTCATGCTCCTATGGCCTTGGCAGTGCAGGACACCTAGGAGGAGGACCAGGAGGATGATGAGAGGATCCTGGAGCCAGAGCCCTCTGCTCATCTTGGCGAAGATGAAGAGGATGAGCGTACTGAAGATGCTCAGTAGTTGCTCTTTTTATCTATCTATTTATGTACTCTGCCTTCGGGCATGACTCTATACTTTTGTTAACTTATCTTGATAAGTTAATCGTTTATGTATTCTACCTTCGGGCATAACTTTTAATTCGTAATCCATTGTCCTTAATGTTTCTCAACTTATTCACATTCGCAAGTGTAGTCTAGCATTTTATATATATCAATAAGTAATGCTCATAACTTATGCGAAAATGTAGAATAGTCTTATTAGTATGAAGAAATGGGCACAGCCCTTACATAGGTAGCATAAACGGGCACAGCCCTTACATAGATACTCTACTTTCTATATCTCAAGTTTAAAAACTTGGAATGGTTTCATCGACCTTATTTCTACTTCTATTACATAGGCAAAAAGCTAGGTCCTTTTCAGGAGAGCTTAAACATAGTAAACCTTGAGGTTCCATGCATGCCAAGTCCGGGGCACCTCAACCCCGTCCAAGGTTTCCAGTTTGTAAGATCCACGTCCTAGCGTCTTCTTGACTCGATATGGCCCTTCCCAGTTCGGGGCTAGCTTTCCCTTCTGACCAACTCTAGAAGCCTCGATCTTCTTAAGAACCAAGTCACCTTGCTGAAAGAACCTCTCCTTAACCCTGTGGTTGTAATAGAAGGATGCTTTCTTTTGATGCTCCGCATTTCTGGCGTTTGCCTCGTCCCTAACTTCATCAATCAGATCTAGGGCGAGCCTCATGCCTTCTTCATTAGTCTCAGGTTCAAATGCCTCAATTCGAGGTGATGCATGCATGATTTCTAGTGGTACAACTGCCTCAGCTCCATAAGCTAGCAAAAACGGAGTTGCTCCTGTTGTCACCTTATAGGTGGTGCGATACGCCCAGAGTATAGGCAGTAACTCATCCACCCAAGTATTCCTCGAGCGTTCGACCCTTTTCTTTAATCCGTCCAGGATGATTCGATTGGCCACCTCGGCCTGTCCATTTGCTTGCGGATGTGCCACCGAGGTAAAACGAAGCTCAATAGCGTTTTCCTCACAATACTTCTTGAATTCCTCATTGTTAAACTGTGTCCCATTATCCGTCACAAGGATTCGCGGGATTCCATACCTACAAATTATGTTCTCCCAAAAGAACTGGGAAACTTGCTTGGTGGTTATCTTGGCTAAAGGCTTAGCCTCAATCCACTTAGTGAAGTAATCAATGGCGACAATCAGAAACTTCCTTTGTGCTGAAGCCATAGGGAAAGGACCAAGAATGTCCATCCCCCACATTGCAAACGGAATGGGAGAGCTGATTGAGGTTAACCTCTCAGGTGGCTGCCTTACAACAGGGGCGTGTTTTTGACATCTGTCACACTTCTTGACATAATTCTGGGCATCTGCCAACATCTCTGGCCAATAGAATCCCAGGCGGGTAATCTTGTGGGCTAGGGCTCTGCCCCCCAAGTGTTGCCCACAGATCCCTTCATGAACTTCTTCCAATGCTTCCTTAGCCTCTTTGGACCTTAAACACTTCAAATACGGGATGACAAACGATCTCTTGTACAAGATGCCTTCGATCAGGGCATATCTCAATGCCCTCACTGACAATTTTCGTGCCTCCAAGGCATTGTCAGGGAGCCATCCGATTTCCAAATGAGCTTTAATAGGATCTATCCAACAACTTCCAATGTCGATCGGTGCTACTAGTTTCGAATTGATGGACGGGGCCTTCAAGACCTGGAAGTACACACTTCCTGCATAATTTTCTATCTCAGAAGAGGCGAACTTTGACAGGGCATCGGCCTTAACGTTCTCCTCCCTTGGGATGTGTTCCACATGGCACTCATCAAACTGAGTCATGACACCTCTCACAATCCTTAAGTACTTAGACATAGTTTCATCTTTGGCTTCGAACTCACCATTTACTTGCGAGTCTACCAGTCTTGAATCTCCACAAACTTTGAGGTTCTTAACCCTCATTATTCTGGCCAGACCTAATCCGGCTATCAGGGCTTCATATTCAGCTTCGTTGTTAGTCGTTGGGAAGTCTAACTTCAAAGCATATTCAACTGTAAACCCATCGGGGCTTTGCAAGACCATACCTGCACCACTGGATTTCGTTTTTGATGCTCCATCAAAATAGAGCACCCAATATTCCTTCTGATCAGGTACAAGTTCTTCATCCTTATTCTCAACCCCAGGGGTGGTTACTATCTCCTGCCCCCCGACTTCTTGGTTGCCAATGGTACATTCAACCACGAAGTCAGCTAATGCCTGAGCCTTGATGGCTGTCCGAGGCTTATATGCAATGTCAAATTCTCCGAGTTCGATTGCCCACTTAATTAGCCTTCCACTGGCCTTCGGGCTATGCAGGATACTTCTCAACTGCTGGTCCGTCAGGACTTCAATCTTGTGTGACTGAAAGTAAGGTCGTAGTTTCCTTGAAGCTGTTATCAATGCTAAAGCAAACTTCTCAATGGTAGAATAATTCAACTCAGCTCCATGCAACACCTTACTCACCTAGTAGATGGGTTTCTGAACCTTGTTCTCTTCCCGTATGAGGACGACACTCAATGCTTGCTCAGATACCGCCAGGTATAGATAAAGAGTCTCTCCGGCACTAGGCTTGGCCAACAACGGGGCTTCAGCCATGTATTTCTTCAATTGTTCAAAGGCCTCTTGGCTTTCGGGTGTCCATTCAAAATTCTTTGCCTTCTTTAATGTTTGAAAGAAAGGCAAACACTTATCACCAGACTTGGAGATAAACCTCCCTAAGGCTGCCACTCGGCCTGTCAACTTCTGCACATCTCTTATAGAACATGGTGGCTCCATGTCTAAAATTGCCTTGATCTTGTCAGGATTGGCCTCAATGCCTCTCTTTGAAACCATCAGCCCTAAAAACTTTCCAGATCCAACGCCAAAGGCACACTTGGCGGGATTCAACATCATCTTATGGTGCCTCAGCACTTCAAATGCCTCTCCGAGGTGCTTAATATGATCAACCTTGAGTAGGCTCTTGACTAACATGTCATCAACATACACCTCCATGGTTTTTCCAATCAGATGGGCAAATATCTTATTCACCAGTCGTTGGTAAGTAGCTCCTGCATTCTTTAGACCAAACGCCATAACAAGATAACAGAAGACACCAAAGTCAGTAATGAAAGATACCTTAGGGATGTCATCCTTGTGCATCTTAATCTGATTATAGCCGCTGAATCCATCCATGAAGCTTAACATCTCATATCCAGCTGTGGCATCTATCAACATATCAATCCTTGGCAGGGGAAAACAATCTTTTGGACATGCATCATTCAGGTCAATGAAGTCTATACACATCCTCCACTTCCCATTCGCTTTCTTGACCATCACAGGGTTTGCTAACCATTCGGGAAACTGAATCTCTTCAATAAAACCAGCTTCCAAGAGCTTATCCACTTCTTGCTTAATGGCCTCTTGCCTTTCCGGAGCAAAGTTTCTCTTCTTCTGCTTTATTGTCTTCCTCTTGGGATCCACATTTAACTTATGAGTTATAAGTTGGGGGTCAATCCCTGGTATATCAGCTGCTGTCCAAGCGAACACGTCGCTATTCTTTTGTAAGAATTCTATCAATTTGCCATTCAGGGGTTCTTTCAGAGATGCTCCAACATAAGTAACTTTTTCAGGATCGTTCGGCTCTAGAGGTATGGGAATCAAATCCTCTGTTGGCTTCCCTCTATGCTCTTCATCATCGCGGACATCCATGTCTTCAATCGGAAGGACCTGCCCCCCCCCCCGACTCCATCGGCCCTCAGCGCGGCTACATAGCAACTTCTTGCCATCTTCTGATCACCCTTCTGTTCTCCGACACCATTCCGTGTCGGAAACTTAATCTTCATATGATAGGAAGAGGCCACAGCCTTAAACGCATGAAGTCCAGTCCTTCCAAGGATTGCGTTGTATGTTGAGGCTGCCTTAATCACCAAGAAGTTCAGCATCTGAGTCGCCTCCTTAGGCTCCTACCAAATAGTCACGGGTAACTGAATAGTCCCTTCAACGTTGGACTCCACTAAACCCGTATATGGGCATGTTTGTAGGGGTCAACTGAGAGTCGTTGTACCCCATCTTCACAAATGCATCATGAAACAAAATATCCACAGAAGCTCCATTGTCTATCAAGACTCGTTTTACTTCTGAGTTTCCAATCACAGGAGTTATGACCAGCGGGTCATCATAGGGGAACTTCACCCCTTCCAAGTCTGAATCATCGAAACCAATTACCATCTCAGTTTTAGCACGCTTCGGGGCCTCTCCCACAATGTGCATTACTTCTCTAGCATAAGCCTTTCGAGAATTCTTAGTTGTGCCAGCTGCTGTCGGGCCTCCCCAGATCATGTTGATAACTTCCCTTCGAGGCTGTGGATTGCGGTCATGGTTGTCATCCCTCCTGTTATTATCTCTCCTGTCATTGTCCCTTTTGTCATTGTCCCTTCTCTGGTTCCCACGGTCATCACCCTTGGTGAACTGACTTAGTTTTCCTCTTCGTATCAAGAACTCAATCTCATCCGTGAGTTGCCTACAATCGTCGGTGTCATGTCCCACATCTTTATGGAACCTGTAGTACTGATCCTTGTTCCGCTTGGCTGGGTCTCCCCTAAGTGGTTTCGGCCATCGGAAGTACTTTTCCTTTTCAATGTCCAACAAGATCTGACTTCGTGGAGCATTAAGCCTGGCATACTCGGAAAACCTTAGACCCGAGCTCTTTTTTGGAGTAGATTCAGAGTCTCTGCTAGTTCGGGGATACTTGTCCCTAGCATCGTACTCTTGTTCTTGCTTCCGCTTGTTGTTCCCTCCATTGCCCAATGCGGCTTCCTTTTTCATGCTGTCCTCAGCTTTTATATACTTGTCTGCCCTCCGTTGGAGCTCATCCATGCTTTCAAGGGGGTGTTTTGCCAGCGACCTCTTAAAAAAGAGATCTGTGGTTCCGTGCTGCAAGGCTACCATAGCCACCTTATTTTCCAAATCAGTGATGTTCAGGGTCTCCTTAATGAATCGCTTGATATAATCCCTCAGGTTCTCGTTCTTTCCCTGTACTACATACATAAGGGATGCAGAGCTTTTCTCATGAATTCTTCCGCTAATGAATTGACTGACAAAAGCGGTGCTCAACTCCTTGAAAGAGCTAATCGAGTTTGGAGGTAAACGACTATACCAGCGTTGCGCCATGCCCGACAGGGTTTGGGGAAACGCCCTACACTTAAGGGCGTCGTTAGCAGGCTGCAGTAACAATGCGCTCGTAAACGTTCTCACATGAGTTGCGGGATCCCCCGTTCCATCATAAGCTTTGATTGTGGGCATCTTAAACTTTCGGGAGATATGTGCGTTCATCACCTCCTCAGTGAATGGAGGGGTTGGATCATCAAGATCTCCTTGTAGCATCAGGTCTTTGGGGTTACTCTTGGGGAGTTCCACCCTTGTAGTCCCTCTGGTTGGGGCTTCAGCCCTTCGGCGTCTCCTTGAAGACCTTTCCAAATCTATGAAGGGAATCCCTCCTGAAGTCGGAAGAGGTCGAGTCTGATTAGATCTGGCTTGTTCTCTGGCCATGTCTTCCTTTAATCTTAAGATCTCGGCTTCATAATCCTTAATCCTCTCAGTAGTCGTTGAAGGGAGTCCATCGTGAGTAGTTTGAGTTCTTCCTCGAGGTTCTTTACTTGCATGTCGCCTCCTTGGAGCTTCATCACGTTCGTAATCATCGTCAGAAGATGACTCATCCGTGTAAGCACCAGAAAAATCGTGATAATCTCGATCTCGAATATACAGGGCATGACCACTTGATCCAGCTCCTTGGATAGGAGGGTAGTTAGGCAGCCCGTACATCGGATTGGTGCTTATGGGGAGATCCGTAGTGTAGATCTGAACCCCTCGTGGAGGGTTATTGGGATCTACAATCAAAGAAGAAATCCCCACCTGGAGGGGGTTAGTCCCTGGATTTGTGTGGACGATCGGAGGTAGCGTACTCTCAACATGGGAAGTCGTCCCTAGGGGTTGAGAAACTTGATACAGAACGATAGTCCCGGAAGTCGGAAGTACTTGTTCAGTGAGGGGCAGAGCAGAGCTAAGAGGTAGAGCCTAGGTTGCGATTGGCTCTGTAATTGCTGGTGTCCTTCGTGTGTTAACCATGGTTGATGTTTTCTTCCCACAGACGGCGCCAAATGTTGTGGAATAAAAACTAGGTTGTTAGATTGCGGCTAGGGTTTGCTGTATTTAATGCTAGGGTGCATGAGCTTCGTGCTTTAATGGCTGCTTCTGCGTTGAGACTTAAATGGTCCTCACAGAATGCCTACGTATCTCTGTATTAAGAGAATCAAGCCAATAAAACGTAGTTCTGAGTTGAGGGGTCTGACCCTTTATATAGGCTGAGAAGCCTCAGAATTATGGTAGGGTTAGGTGACTTGGTGGACAAGTCAACCTTGAGGAAGGATCTAGACTCCTTCCTTGTAGGAGTCCGTTTCCTTGTACGACTATGTGCCTTGGAGGCTACTCTTTGGAGAGATAATATCCTTATTTGACTTATATTTCCCAGCTGTTAATTAGCCATGAATATTAATTACGAAATTAATATTTAACTAGGATTTTTGGGCCATCTAGTGGGCCCCACATTTGGACCAAACTAGGTCTAATTAATGCAACATTAATGATATTTTTAGGGCTTATTTTTAGCCCATATCAATAAGTATTATTCTTCGAATATTCACTATTTGTTCAGTGAATATTATTTCGAATATTCATTCGTGTTTTATTTATCTGATAAATATTATTAATATTAAATATTCATTATTTATTTAATGAATAATATTTGTGAATATTTATTCAAGGATTATTCCGAGCAATATTCTTTCAATATCTATGACTTAATTAATAAATAGTCTTCAAATATTCATTTAATTCTCGTTAACTAAGCTTTAAAATATATTATTTCGCTCAAATATTATCTTCGATCTTCAAATATTTTGTAAACGAGTCTGAGCCTTATTATTATTATTTTATCAAGGAAGGTTCTCAAAACTCCGTTCTTCATTCGAATCTATCTTCTAAAATATAAGGGAACCTTACCTGAGAATTGTTATTTCTTGACTACCCAGTCATATACTTGTTAAACTATTCTTTTCACTTGCAACTTGGTTGCTAACCATCAAATTGAGTCTGTATGTTACTTCTTCGTCATTCGAGGGGTAAGATTATTGGGACAAGTCAATATCCATTAACAAGCATCAGCTTGGGTAATATTGGTGAATTTTCCTTTCCAACTAGATACGACTACTTCGTGGAGTCTTATCAACAAGTATTATACTTGGGGAAAGGGGGACGAGCTTTACGTTTCAGAATCATGGATTTACGCGAACTAGGAGTATTTGTGTAAGAGGCTGTGGGATAGTCCATCATTGAAAATCAGTGTAAGAGGCTGTGGGACAGTCCATCCTTGAAATAGGGTCCGAGTGGCGCCGGTCCCGTCTATGCCCAACCGTTGGCTAGGGAGATCCGGCGTATGGTGGTGTCCATATGTTCTTCCTTCTACATGTAGAGAAACAAATCTTAAGATGCATAACCTACGACTGATCATCGTAAGGCGGTGTCATCTAGCGCGACATACTCCAGTATTGGTTCACTATCCAGAATCTATTTATTTTCTACAACATTATCATTGTTGGCAGGGTTGAAAAGTGTTTGAACTGGAATTGCAATTTTCTTCCTGCAAGTTCCTCTTTTATGATAATTGAGAATACACTACTAGAAAAACAGCATTAGACATCACACATTAGACATCAGTTAGAAAAATCACTGATGTTAAAAGCATTTTGGACATCACCGAATTAAAAAGTGATGTCTTTTGAATATCTGTACATCAGTCAATCGGTAAAGCGATGTCTAATCCCTTTTTTAAAAAAACTGAAACCCGCTACCCCTTGTCTTTTTAATAGTTGTGTATCAGTTAATATATAAAGCGATGTCTAAGCCCTTTTTTAAAAAATATGAAACCACCTACCCCTCCCTTTTCTCCCCGCCCTTAGCCAAAATTTTCACTTTTAGTTCAATTTTCCCCCTTAACATATTTCCCCCTCCCGCTCTGTCCTTTCCCCAAATTAAAAATAATAAAAAACAAAAACAAAATACAATTACACTACTCTCTTAATTAAAACAAAACATACTCTCTCCCTCTTTTCAAAAACACTCTCTCCCGTTTCTTCAATCTCGCTACTGACCCCAAACCCTAGATGTTCGTTTTGTTCAATTACACCTTCAATCTCGGATTACACCTTTCAATTTCTTCATTTACTTTCTTTCTTTGTTTGTTTTAATTGTTCGATTTACTGATTTGGTTTATTTTTATTCAGTTCAAGCTTAAAGAATGGTGTTTGTTCGAGCTTGGAGCTTGAAGATTTGGAGCTTGGAGCGTGGAGTTTGAGCTTAATTAGGTATTTGTTCTTAGTTTCATTTCGATTTTGGGGTTCAATTTTGGGTTCAATTTTAGGGTTTGATTTTGGGTTTGCTTGGTCATGTATTTGCTTAATTTACATGTTCATCTATATTTCTTTTGCTGCATGTAATTAATCTGTGTGTAGTTGTATGTGTGCTTGTTATTTGAGACATGTTTAAAAGTGTTTGTATATAGTCCTCTTAAAAGTCTATATATAGATGAACCACCGGATGTTTGTATTTGAGACTGTAGATGTTCAGATCATTAAACCACCGGATGAAATAGTAGGACCAAAAGGACAACTTGTTAAAGAAGAAGAAAAGGAGAGTTGGTTTCTTAGTCTACTGGAAGTATATTACAATAGCATATCGGGGTGCACTCATACTAGAAATTTTAATAAAATTGTTCATTCAGTACTCTTGGATACTACATACTGGTATGTTAATATTCTTATTTTTGGTTAAATATAGTTATTGATGGCGCTGCTCCTGTATTAATTACATCTCTCTTATTCTCTAAACAACTTCCGCAGGTTATGAACATGTTTGGATCTAGTTTATTGGACATCTGGAACAACAAGTCTCACACGTAAGCTGTCATTTGATACAATGTCTTCAAACTTTTTATCATAGTTTATGGGTTAATTAACATTTAGTGATGTTTTGACTTTGTTGACTCTAGGATGTCGACTAAAATGGTTGCATGTATTGCTATTAAAGCAATCTCTATTCTCGGGAAGGTGCATTCTAAAGGGTAATTTCGATCTATACTTCTAATCTTAATCATTAAATAAAATAGTTTAGTGATCACCTTTGTTGAGTTTAGGAACATAGCTTCAGTCCTTCGTGAAAGGATTTTGCGTATTTACATAGAGTATGGTTCTATGTTGTGTAATGTGTAATTTGTAAACAAGAGGACCATGTTATAAATATTTTTCACCTTTTTTATTCTTCCTTGTGATTTCCTGTAACAGACCAAACCATTCTAAAATGTTTTCATTTTTACAGAACCGATCCCACTTGTTACCAAAGACTTCATGGACAAAAATAAAATATTTTATGCACATCAAGGTTACTCCTGAGTAGTGCTTAACCGTGTGATTATTAAGTGCCATTTTGCTTGTATAATAAATATTAGACCACTTCTTATTTTTTATTGTTCTTTGTGATTCATATAGAGCACTTAAGAACACATGAAAAGTATCCAGTTGCTTCTTAATGTCTGGCTTTTATTTTAGCTTTATTTCACTAAATAAATAATTTACTAGATAATTAAAGCTATCGATGAGTTTTGATGAATGAAGTATATTGTCATAATAAGATTAACTAAATTTTGTGTAGATATCTGCACGGGAGTGTGAAACCAGATAACTTTCTCCTTGGTCCACCTGGAACACCAGAAGAGAAGAAGCTCATTCTCATTGACCTCGGATTAGGTAAGGCATCAATCTTAAACATTTCAATACCTTGTACATTATTTAATGTTCTTATGATTTCTGACGGTGCTCAATTTTTGACTTCTTTTCATATGCTATATAATATCAGCTACTAAGTGGAGAGATAGCTCAAGCCAACATGTTCAATATGATCAGCGCCCAGATGTTTTTAGGTATTGTATTTCACATGATCTTCACCTTATTTTTTCTTTCTTGTGTACCCTGTTAATGTATCTATATGGATTATTGATATTATGACACAAACACTCTTGGTGTAGGGGGACTGTGCGGTATGCCAGTGTGCATGCTCATCTTGGAAGAACCAGAAGTCCGAGAGATGATGTTCTGAATTTGGAACTGAATTATTCATGTGCTCTGGTTATAATTTTGAGTTGATACAAAATGGTTCTACATATCTTTCTAGCTTCAATTTAATTTTGATTACACCTTCTATTGTTTGCTTTTATTTTCTGCTCTGACCAGTAGCATAGTACTATTAATTCACATTCAAGTCATCTGTAGGAAAAAAATTATCCAAACATCTAACTCTTGGAAGATTCACTGCCCCAATAAAGGACATATCTACCTCCTGAAACACTCACTGTTCCAATTAATTTGCTCTATTAATTTTCTCTATTTGCAAATGATTAAGCATGATCTTGTTTTAAGATATATGATTGTCAGCAAGTTTATCATTTTTGTGGTAAAAATGAAGGTAGAAGGCTTTAAAACAAATAATGTGAGAGGCAAAAACAATTTTCTATATTAACTTGTCCTTTATCTCAGCTGAATGTCATATTTTTATATTGCAGCAATATTATCTACCTTCAGCACGTGAACTGGCCCGATTAGTTGGAAAATGTAAAGCTCCAGTTATACAACATTTTGCTGAAACAATCTCAGGATCAACTATGATTAGGAGTTTTAATCAAGAATGTAGATTCCGGGAAACAAATATGGAACTAATCGATGAAAGCTCCCAGACAAAGTTTCACAGTTTGCTATGGAGTGGCTGACATTTCTCTTGGATATATTGTCTTCTCTAACATTTGCCTTCTCGTTGGTTTTCCTGATCTTTGTTCCACATAGAACATTAGACCCGAGTACGTGGTTCAATTATTGGTCATTTCAGTAAATTACTTGTGCATTTGATTTTCCTCATCCACTATTCTAAGTTTCTCCACCCATGTTCGTGATATATCTGTTTACAGGCATCAAAGGCTTGGCGGTTACTTATGGTCTTAACCTAAATCATTTAAAGCTTCGGTAACAGCAGGCTTGGAGTGCTAGCCATTTTTGTTTTGACTTAAGTAGTATGACTTGTGGTCTATGTTGATGGGGAAATGTATTGGTAAATTATGACGGGGAAATATGTAGAGTAGCTAGTTTTGATTTATGTAGTTCGTTTGAATTGGTGGATGATGTAATTGGAATCTTGTTAAATTAATGAATGTTTGATTTTGCGACATTGGTTTGGCCTAGTTTATGGATGAATGTTTGGTTTTTGGGCATTTCATTAAAACAGGGGATTCATGAATTACAAAAAGAAAACTAACATCACTTTACAAACAAAAGAAGTGATGTAAAATATAAACAAAGAAGACATTTTACACAAAAGAACTGATGTTAAAGTATATAATAGACATCACTACATAATAGAACCGATGTTAAAGTATATAATAGACATCGCTTCTAATACACGACTGATGTAAAATGTTAAGTTGCACATCAGTTTAAAGAAGTACTCGATGTTAATATCTCATTTTATTGTATATGTGATATGTTCAAAATGATATAGATGTCAAATTATAGTAGAACTGAAATCACAGTCAAGATATAAATTGAAGGAAAGTACATCAGATTGTCTAAGGAAATGATGTCTTAAAGGCTTATAGACATCGGCTAAAAAGCGATGTCTAAGGCCCCTACTTTTTACATCGCATGCAAAGACATCACTTGCATTTTTAAAAGACATCAGCTAATAAGCGATGTCTAAGGTAGTTTTTCTAGTAGTGATATCTTGCTTATCTTTTGCATAGCAGATACTTCCACATAAAATACATTTTGAGTTACCTAGTAACTTCATCTTTTATGTTATACTGGCATCATTTCTGTTAATGCATGGCATATGGTTTCAAAGATAATTTGAACTGTTATATATTATCACTGTTCAATTATATTTTTGGTGGGCTATGGCTCACCCTTGCTTTATTTATCTATATCACAACAACAGCTAGATCTGATTGCCGCGCCAGTCGCAATCGGTGCAAGCAAGCTATAACTGTCAGAGGGTTAAACCACGAAGGTCATAACTACCATGGCTGAAGAGTAAGCTATTAGTAGGCTAGTTGTTAGCATTTGAGTATCAAATGTATTTATTATATGGCATATACAAATGGATGGCAAAGAGTATGTAATGGTTAACTGTAAACCTTTTGTATTGTAAGAACTCAATCTTGCGATTAATAATATTTGGTAATTACTCTGATTTCATCTCTGGGACTATAACGGGTGTGTTTTGTGTTGTTGTTTTGGGTCACAAGGTTGTACTTTAATTTATGTTGGTCTTGTGGAAGGAAATTGAGACCGTAACGACCAGATCCCTGACCCCGGATCTGGGGGTGTTATAACCCAGACTCGTCCTACTCATATATACATTCAAGCATACACGCATGCATACATACACCAAAGGCTGAACTATAGATACACGAATAACTAAGAAGAAAATATAGAAACTTACTGTTTTGAAGATCAACGAGAAGATGAAATTGTTGGGGATAAATCTCTCTAACGTGAGTCTCGAGCGAGATTGGAGGACTGGGAGCTTTCGCAGATGAGACTACGACCCCTATTGTCGTCGAGGCTTGTCTGAATTCGTTTTGCTTGAAAGGTTATACTCTGAGAATTTGGTGATATTGCAACTGTAAAAGTGATAAATGAAAAGATTTTGGGGGTTTAAGAAGGGGAAAATAACGTTTGGACAAAAGTCTCTTCGAATTTAACGGTTGTGATGAAGCGCACAAATCTCGAGGCATACAGCTACCAATAACAAAGAGACATGACTCCCCGTGCGATGTAATCCCTTTACTATCATAATTATCTGAATCGACAATTTCGAGGAAAGATCCCGAAGATGGGCTTGGACTGTGGTTTTCGCTCTAAAGGTACCTTCCGACCCCAGGGACATGTTGGACGCCCATCTCCCTGGTGGTCTGGAACGAAGGCCCAATACCATAAATCCGATTGAAGCTCAAGATCGTGCAGCCCATTTGCCTACAACGGTCTTATGGTTGCATATTCCTCAGGACGTGGGGCACGTTCTCCCACCTCACTCACTCTTCGAGTAACCGCCATTGGGGAAGAGAATATGGTTTTTGGTCAGGTTGGATTATTCATTCATTGAAAATTCACACAACACAAACACTTTTATGTTCACCTTATTCTCTCAAAGACCAGTTAACTTATTCTCACACCGGAGGTGAATCGGGGGCACCACCCTCGCATTCTTCTTCACTTGCAAGTCCGATCGAAAGGATACTCCGACAGATTTTATTACATCAGATAAAGAACATGCATTTATATACACTTTAACATAGCTTTATTTCTGGCTCAAGTGATGTTCATTTTGTATCCCTAGCTGATGTTAAGTGGTGTAGTACACATCATTTTGTACTTAATAAAGAACATGCATTTATATACACTTTAACATAGCTTTATTTCTGGCTCAAGTGATGTTCATTTTATGTTCATTTTGTATCCCCAGTTGATGTTAAGTGGTGTAGTACACATCATTTTGTACTTAATAATTTATGTAAATGCATGTTTATACTTTGTGTATCATATGTTTAAAGAGGTATACAAAGCGAATGTGTAAAGCCCGCGAAGTACACACCGATCTTAGTTGTAGATGAGATCAGTCGAGCAAGAAGATTGGGAGAGGGACTTCGAACCGATATTAGAAATTTTTTGATATCTTTTGAACTTCAAATGTACGAGACTGTGCTCAACAAGGCTTTGGTGATTGAGAGAGGCTTAGCAGAATCTGAAATTTAAAGGCAACAAGAAACTGGAACAAGACGAGGTTCGTTCTGACATATGGATTTTTTTTCAAAGAGGACCATTCAAGAAGCCACACATGCATGTATGATAATATTGGATGGCATGGTGATCGAGAGAAGTGTTTGAGGTTGATAAGTGGATTTCATATCCACTTGGATCGCTTCATTTCGGCTTAAATTGATTGACTTGGTCTCAAGTATGTGGTGTTTTTGATGTGTTTTCGTTAAATATGCAGGTTCAGTTATTTCGGCTAGGGTTGGCGTTTTCGTCGATTCTGGAGTTGAAGTTTAGCATTGATATGAAGAAGGGAATCTTGTTTCTAGCTACCATGAAGGTTCCTAAGTCAAGGGAAATAAAGAAAGGGATCTAACACAAAAAGAACGGGCGAAAACGGAGCAAGAACGAAGAAATAAGAGCAGAAAAGCAAAAGGGTAGAATCTGCCAAGGCTGACAGTGCCTAAGCAAGGCTGAGAGCCTCAGAAACAGCCCAGAGCAAGGCTGACAGCGCCCGGAGGAGGCTGAGAGCACCCAAATTTTTTGGAACAATCATGATTTATTGTTTTGGCCATATCTTGAGTTCTACAAGTCCGTTTTGGACGATCTTACAGTCCACGCGAAGCTAACGAGATTCTCTATCATTCTAAAGTGGTCCAGATGTCCAAATAGAACTAGAATGGCCCATAAATACTGAAGAAAAGTCAGCTACGAATTTTCCTTCAAAACAGAATCAGTTTAGGAAACGTATTTTGTGCTAAACTGCAGAAATTCTATTTTAACTCTATTTTAGGGAAATTCTTGTTGGACAAGATGCTGGGACTATATAAACACATCTAGGCATCAAGAAAATCACGTTTTATCAGAGAAGCAAGGGAGACAAGTTGGAGAAGGATTCACCAACGCTCGTGACAAGCAACGGAGATCTAGATCTACTTCATCTTTTGTTTTCTTCTATTAGGATACATTATTATTCAGACTTTGTTTCATTATCATGGTTTTACTTGAACCCATGATGACGAAAGGTTCAATTACAAACTAATCGTTGTCATGGGATTCTAACGAATTTATATATGTAGTTTAGTAGTTTGATTGCTTTAAAGATATATGTGTGGTGAATTCTTGATATCCTCGTATAGTTGTGCTTATTCTTCTTGGATGCGTAGCTAACATCTAAGTTGCCTTGTTAATCTCTTGTGAAGCGAGAGTGGATTTGAGATTTAGAACTTGTCATGCTAGCATAGGATAGGTTGATGTTCTAACATCATGATTTGTAGTGTAAATAGAGATATTATGCTGCCCTATGTGATCTTAATAGACAACGCGTTCTTCAACCGTTATGTTTTCAAATCTTATAGAGATATAGGGTCTAAGCATAATTGGTGTCTATTCATCTTCTATCTCTTTTGTGGATGTATGTTTAGTTTGGTATTAGTATACTGAGAAGTAGCGTTTACTTGTTTCGTGTTGTCTTATCAGATATCAAAACCATCACAAGCATTGATTAAAGGCATCAACTCTAAACGAAGTATTTAATGAAGTTAGGATCCCATGTTTATTCTCATATAAGTAAATCAGTTTTAAATCTCATTAGTTAATTAATTCTTAGTTTAATAATTTAAATCTTAGTTTAATTTAGATAATTAAAACCCCTAATTGTTATTTGTCTTAGCAGTGAATAATAATCATACTTTGTTGCATAGGTGCGTTAGCTGAATTAAAACCTAAACCAAATCCCTGTGGGAACGAACTCAACTTAATTCTATATTACTTGTGACCACGTACGCTTGCGTGATTTTGTGTTAACAAGTTTTTGGCGCCGCTGCCGGGGATCATCGTTGTTTATTTTTAGTTTATGTACTTAACAATAGTGGTCGTTTGTGTTCACTGACTCGGATTAGTTACTTACCTATCTTGTTTAGTTCGGTGTGTTTCAGGTACTTGAGTGTTTGAAAATGGCAGGCGAGGAGTTGCCATGGTGGGCATATTCGAGGACATCCATGGCTCAGCAATGTGAGGAGTGTTTGGGCGTTCATGAGACCTCACAATATTGTTACTATGAAGGAGTTGATCCATATGTCACTTATGAGGAACAACCATATTTTCAATACCTTCCTCAACAGTACCAGCAAGATGTTCCAAATATGTCATATTTCTTTGGTAGTGAAGAGATTCAACATCAGCAACCTACTCCTACTTTTCAGTCAGATGAGGTTGATGTTATGGAGGAGATTAGGATGCTTGCAGAGAGTAATGAGGAGTCTATCAAATCTCTGAAGACACTATTTGCTCAAGTTTTGAGTGCTTTAGAACAAGAGAAACAACAATTCATATTCGAGACAATTCCAGAAAATAACGGTGACTTGGAGCAAGGTACTGCATGCATAATTGAGGAAGACAAATTCCAAGGTGAGGTGTGTGTTCACAATCCATGTGAGGAATTTGATCATGCTAGTATGGTGGATGATTTGGAAAGGGCACTATTTGGGACAAACACTGGTGAGCTACACAAATTTCAAGAATTGGTATGTGCATACCAAGAGGCTGATGAACATGGGAAAGATGCAGGTCTTCTACTTGTCTCAGAGTATAAAGATGGAGGTAGCGCATTAGAGCCAATGGAGGAAGTTTTCTTTGAGGAACCAAAGGCTTCAGCAACTTACATTTACTCCCCTCCATTGTATTCAAGCGAAGCCCGCAAATGTGTGTTGTTCTACAAATTGACAGATTTTGGGTCAACAGATGAAGGCATTGGAATAGGACATAGTTGTTATACGAATAGGCCAAGTGATGAGAAGGGGCAGAAAGTGTGTCGCCGTGATGACAATGAAGTCTCACGAAGAGATGACCAGGCCAACTATTATCATCCTTAACGGAGGCTTGGACGTAGTCAAACTAATTGACTCTAAACAAGTGCTTCGTGGGAGGCAACCCACGCTTTTCGACATTTTTATTTAGGTATGTTTCCTACTATCCTTTGTATTACCTTCAATTGAATATTTCAAGTTTGGGGGTGGTTGGGGCGATGAGTAGTGTATAGGTAGTTATTTGTGATTGTGAGTCATTGTGTTCATGTAGGATATTATATTTTACATGTTAGTGGTAGTTCATTAATGTATGTTTGTATTATTTATGTTTGTTTCATGTAGGACATTCTGTTATTTTGTTTCATATACCATGTGAGTTCATGTTAGTTGCATTTTCATGGCATGCATATTTCATGATCCCTTAGGACGAGCTAATTCTGATTGGTAGGTAGATGTTTAATTGAGTGTGGTAATGATAAGTAGAGGGTTGATTTATAGTTCCTATGAAATTGACTTGCATGCTTCAGAAACACAATAATTTCACAGTCTCATTGGGTGCTTTTGAGCTAGGTTGAGATCATGCTTGTTTGGTTGTTTTAGATTTAATCACTTATTTATATTTAGAATTTTCGTTATTCCCTTGATGGCGTAGGAGCACTAAAGTCTAAGTTTGGGGGAAACCAGGGATTTCATGCTAGTTGTTAATAATGGCTAGGCGTCAAATGGCTAGTAGCCGGCTCATATTTATATGAGTAGTCTAGGGTTGGAAATGAGAATCCTCATTCCAGATTGCATATGAAAAAAATCAGAAAAAAAAAAAGAAAAAAAAAAGGTCAAAAGTTCAATTGTTAAATGCAAAATTAGCCACGAGTGAGCTCTTTAATACTCGAGTAATTAAGTTTGAGGGGACTTAGTCCTAGTAACCTAAAGCCCTTGTGGTTTGGGATTGCTGACCTAACGCTCGCTACATGTGTATTATTGTATAAGCCTTTTGGGGTCTCATCCATTGCACGGTTAAATAAGCATGCTTGTTTATTATGTGTCGTAGTTGTTAGTAATAAAGCATGAATTCCTGTCTAACTCAGATGAAGTTGGAGGTGTTTCTAGGTTATGAAGTGTCTATAGTCTATTCTATTTATAAACCTATGATTGTCTTGGCGAAGAATGAGTATGGTTTTGATCTAATTTTGGGAGTATTTCTGATGAGCATCGCACACACGCACGTTTCTATTCATGTATTGTTAGTATACGGGGACTTAGTCGAGCTCTATTTGGATTTAGTTGCATTCTTTGAGATATTTGCTTGCTAGTTGGTTTTGGTTAGTTTGAGGGGATCATTGCATTTTCATTATAGTTGCATTCATGCATTGCATTGTTTAGTAGATAGAATTTTATGGGTACATTCGCTATAGGCCCTCACGAGACCTTACTCGTCCACTTGGGCTGCCTAGGGGTTTAAAGGGCTTGTTGCATATGCCAAATGCAACCGTGATCATCTACGGAAGTGGAACTAGTTAGTGTATGTAGTTATATTTGTTTATGCTTAAGGACAAACATCGGTTTAAGTTTGGGGGTGTGATAAGTGGATTTCATATCCACTTGGATCGCTTCATTTCGGCTTAAATTGATTGACTTGGTCTCAAGTATGTGGTGTTTTTGATGTGTTTTCGTTAAATGTGCAGGTTCAGTTATTTCGGCTAGGGTTGGCATTTTCGTCGATTCTGGAGTTGAAGTTTAGCATTGGTATGAAGAAGGGAATCTTGTTTCTAGCTACCATGAAGGTTCCTAAGTCAAGGGAAATAAAGAAAGGGATCTAACACAAAAAGAACGGGCAAAAACGGAGCAAGAACGAAGAAATAAGAGCAGAAAAGCAAACGGGCAGAATCTGCCAAGGCTGACAGCGCCCAAGCAAGGCTGAGAGCCTCAGAAACTGCCCAGAGAAAGGCTGAGAGCTCCCAAAATATTTGGAACAATCATGATTTATTGTTTTGGCCATATCTTGAGTTCTACAAGTCCGTTTTGGACGATCTTACAGTCCACGCGAAGCTAACGAGATTCTCTATCATTCTAAAGTGGTCCAGATGTCCAAATAGAACTGGAATGGCCCATAAATACTGAAGAAAAGTCAGCTACGAATTTTCCTTCAAAACAGAATCAGTTTAGGAAACGTATTTTGTGCTAAACTGCAGAAATTCTATTTTAACTCTATTTTAGGGAAATTCTTGTTGGACAAGATGCTGGGACTATATAAACACATCTAGGCATCAAGAAAATCACGTTTTATCAGAGAAGCAAGGGAGACAAGTTGGAGAAGGATTCACCAACGCTCGTGACAAGCAACGGAGATCTAGATCTACTTCATCTTTTGTTTTCTTCTATTAGGATACATTATTATTCAGACTTTGTTTCATTATCATGGTTTTACTTGAACCCATGATGACGAAAGGTTCAATTACAAACTAATCGTTGTCATGGGATTCTAACGAATTTATATATGTAGTTTAGTAGTTTGATTGCTTTAAAGATATATGTGTGGTGAATTCTTGATATCCTCGTATAGTTGTGCTTATTCTTCTTGGATGCGTAGCTAACATCTAAGTTGCCTTGTTAATCTCTTGTGAAGCGAGAGTGGATTTGAGATTTAGAACTTGTCATGCTAGCATAGGATAGGTTGATGTTCTAACATCATGATTTGTAGTGTAAATAGAGATATTATGCTGCCCTATGTGATCTTAATAGACAACGCGTTCTTCAACCGTTATGTTTTCAAATCTTATAGAGATATAGGGTCTAAGCATAATTGGTGTCTATTCATCTTCTATCTCTTTTGTGGATGTATGTTTAGTTTGGTATTAGTATACTGAGAAGTAGCGTTTACTTGTTTCGTGTTGTCTTATCAGATATCAAAACCATCACAAGCATTGATTAAAGGCATCAACTCTAAATGAAGTATTTAATGAAGTTAGGATCCCATGTTTATTCTCATATAAGTAAATCAGTTTTAAATCTCATTAGTTAATTAATTCTTAGTTTAATAATTTAAATCTTAGTTTAATTTAGATAATTAAAATCCCTAATTGTTATTTGTCTTAGCAGTGAATAATAATCATACTTTGTTGCATAGGTGCGTTAGCTGAATTAAAACCTAAACCAAATCCCTGTGGGAACGAACTCAACTTAATTCTATATTACTTGTGACCACGTACGCTTGCGTGATTTTGTGTTAACAGAGGTGCGGTAAAAAATATCCAATTAAGGATTGCCGATGAAATACGGGTGCCAATTTTCACTACATAGAAGTAAGATACAAAATTTCGGAGTGCCCACGTAATCCACCGGCAAGAAAGAAAGTAGATAAGAAGACAAGTAATGGACGTGTATTGCAGCTTACTAGAAATTGCACTAACTATGAAGGTATGATCTTTTTCATGCAGAACTTATTTTTTATTTTATTGTTTGTGAATTCAGGGGACCAAATTCTTTTAGGGGGGAAGAATGTTCTCGTAATTTCATTTTTTATTTTATTATTAGATATTTGTTATTAAGGTAATTTTTTTAGCAACTTTTTGTACAATTTATTTTTAAATAAAGATAAGATTCGTTATTAGAGGAAATAAGAGGGTTAGAATATTTTAGCAAATCAATATCATTTATTTAAGTTAATAATGTGTAACTAAATATTTTAATATAGGTATTACTTGAGGAAGTCATATAAATTTAAAAGAAAAGGTTTATAATTGTCTAATTAAATTTAGGATTTGAGTGCTTATATAAGATCACTTTAGAACAAAAGAGAAACTCGTATAGTCTTCACAACTGAACAAAAGGTACGTATCTGCCAAACTTCATTTGCGTACTACCTTATAACTCTTCCGATGCACATATTTATTTTTATATTTATAACTATATTAATTCATGATGTTTTCTTAATATTCACAATTTTATTAATTTTAAATATAATTAATATTTTCATTAAAGTATTATAATTTTTCATTTTAATATGTTGGGCATAGAGTTTAGGCTTTAAAACTATTAATTTACCTGTTAAAAAATGTGATATTCTTTTATAATAAAAATTTTAAATAGGAGTTAAAATAAATAAAAAATTGATATTAATTAGATTTTGGATGCTCACTTTACTCTTTAGACTCTATCTTGAGTTCAAAAATTTACATTTGAACGATTTAATAGTTCAGATTTGAACGATTTGATAATTCACCTCAAAACTTACATAATAATCTTTAATTTAGTAGTAACATACATGTCATACAAATATATTTGTACATAGTTATTGTCTCGATCATAAATTATTTTGGCTCCCCCTACTTTTTTAAAAACATTTGTTAGAGAACTCAGAGTTATCTAGCCATTTAAAGTAGTTCTCGAATCAAGTACTTAGTCTGGTCTCGAATGTGTTCTTAGAATACAAATTATTGAAGATTCTCAAGTCAAAAAATTTATACAAACCAAGGCACCTGTAGTAGTCCAATTGTTACAGTATGCACCTAACAAAGCTTACAAAGAAACTTAGAAATTCAAGGAAAAGTAAGTGAAGAAGTGGATCTGGTCAGCATGAAACAAAGTCAGATCACATGATACCCAGACTTGCACCTAAATAGTATATAGTATATACAAGTTAGAAAAGATAGTTTGTCTAGATTTGTAAAAGTTGACGGTGCATATGTTCAACAAATGCACAACTTCACTTCTTTAGTTACTAAGATTTTCAAATTAGCACATTGTAATATCTCTTTGAGAAAAATGACTTGCCTTGTATTCACAATTTGTAGCATACTTCAAATCTAATAAAATATTAGATTTAGAGTGAGTTTGGGTGTTTTTATTCCGCAATTCATATTTGTTGAACATACCCACTCAGCTACAACAATACAACATACTCAAACAAGTTCATAATCAAAGAAAATCCAGAAAAATTTAAAAATACATTCATCCCTTTCTGTATTTTCTTATTGTGTATTTCATACTCAACATTATACTAACTTATATTTTAAAGATCTAACTAATTCAAGATATAACTTTAAATTATTTTAGGATATTCATATTAAAACACATCAAAAATCTATTTTAATTGATTTAATTATTAAAATTTATTTCACATGCCTAATTACTAGAATTATTTTTTAACATATCCAGTTATACTTTTAAATTAAGCACATAAAATATTAAAATTTAAACAAATTTTTGGAACTTTCTTATTTCTAACTTTTTCTAAAAGACCTAATAATTTTTTATTTTTTTTGACATACAAAGAAATTTTATTAACTTGCATCAACCAAAATTACAGACTTAACTCCAATGTTAACAGAACTCCCATCGAAAATTCGATATGAAAGAGACATGCAAAAACACAAATCACAGCCAGGACAAACCCTTGAACTAACACTACAACTGAATGGAAACAAATAAACGAGCTAAACAAATAGCCGCTTGTGTTTTCAGACTGTTTAACATCATGAATTTCGAAAAATTCTTTGAATTAATAAAGATTAAAATGGCTTCCCGATCAATCAAACCTGCACCAATCTTGGAACCAGTAATATCACGAATGACCTTCACATAAGCACCACCTGTAGCCCAATGTTCAGAAACACCCCAGCTATCTACATGCCGAAAACCAGCTATAGACATGCCGAAGGTGAAAGATCTCATAAGATGAACAAATTTTAGTTGTGAAAAATAAGCTCTTGCAATATCCAACACCAGCCCAAATCCAATGCACGAATTACAGATCTCCCACAAAACCACATAAATCATTTTCAAAGTAGCCAAGAACAAAACACATACCAACATCAAAAAAACATACTTTACCATCCCAATAAAAAGGGTAACAAGCAGATACACGCCAAAAGGCGAGACTAAAAACCAAAAATTCAAAGACCTCAAAATAACACCAAATTTTGGTATGATGTTAAGAGAAGAATTTCAATCTAAAGGTATTTTCTATTTGCGGAGTCGGACTCAAAACCAAGATAGATCTGAGAAATAAATTCTAGATGTTTGGTTTTGGTTGAGAAAAGTTCTATGGAGTACTCGTTTAATTGGAGTACTTGGAGTACATATACGTTTTGCATTCAAAATATTTTAAATTTATTATTTTACAAATCTTGTTATATGAATATCATAATTTCATTGATAATTTGGAAAATCATGTATGTTTTGCAATATGTTCATCTTGAAAATCATTTATGTTTTGCAATCAGAATATATATGTTTTGCAACCCAAATGTGTTCCGCAGAACAATTCATTTTGCAATATTTTGTTAGCAAAATATACTAAAATTTCAAAATTTTCGATAAAATAGTGATATTCACGTAATAAGTTTTGCAAAATAGTAAAGTTTGCAAAATTTTAAATGCCAAATATATAAGTACTCCAATTAAATTAGTACTCCATATAACTTTACAAAACATGGTCATAATAAAAATCATGTAAAATATTACAGTAAAAGGTTTTGTTGGGTAAAAAATGGGGAAAAGTGAGAAGGTAGAGTGGGGGAGTAGGGGTAAAGGCGTTTGGGAAGGGGTAGAAAAGGGATGAAGGGAGAAAAGAAGAGTGTGAAAAAAACAGCGTAGCGTGGTCATGATGAACAAAAAACAAGCAGAAGAAGAAGAAGAAGATCTTAATCATCCCACAGTTCCTACTTCTCCGCTTTCAAGTATTGATTCAAGATTCAACCAAACCCTTCGAAATGTTCAAGGGTATACATATATTTATTTATTTCATCACCCATCACTCTAGTTTTCCTTTTATAAAAAAATAATAATCAGATTTGGATACCCATTCCTGATCTTTGATCTATTTGCACGCACAGATCTTTTAGCTCACCAACTGTTTGATTAATTCAGTTTATTAGTTGATATGTGAATGTCTTTATTACATTTTATTGTTATGTCACTTTTGTTGTAAATATCATCTCCTTTCATTGTGTTCAAGTAATTATTACATTGCCTTTCTAATCAATTATCAACTATCATTACCAAAGCCACTATGTTTTCCCTTACTATGTTATCGTTGTTGTACCAATTTACCTAGGACACTGCCTTCTGCTGTACTATTACAATTGGAATTTCAGTTGGAACTGAAAATCCAAACCACAAGGATGGTAGAGCCACCTCCACCCTCTCGCCACTTAGGGCTTTACTATAAACTCAAGTGGGTGTATATAACAACAATTCACTCTCGAGGAATAGGAATATGGACGAGTGATTGTCAGGGACCCCGTGTTTAACAATCAGTTTCCCAACGGTCCAACGGCTGGGATTCTATAAAAATATTTTTATGATCCGCGGATATTTTCCGTGGATAGGCTTTTTTACATTCCGCAGAAATTTTCCGCGGATAGGCCTTTTTACGTTCCGCGGAAAATATCCGCGGATCATAAAAAATATTTTTATGGAATCCCAGACCAGGACCCTTCATATTATACCTACCCACTTATGTACTAGTAAAACACCTAGGACTTTGGAGTTGTTTTTCTGGTTTCCATTACCCACCATGTCAGTCCAACTTGGATCGTCACAGATGCTTTATATGTAGTTCGAGTCATGCCTGTCAATTCACTGCATTGTATTCATTTTCCTGCTCTGTGGTGTGTCTAAACTCTTGTTACTTATTTTATTTGAACATTAACGAATTTTACATTTTAATGTTGCTATAGGTTGCTCAAAGGCCGCAGCTTTCCTGGAAAAGTTTTAATAACCAGGAGAACAGACCCGATTGATTACCCAAATTTGCCGTCCCCAGGCATTAGGAGTCCTACAGATAATAATTGTGGACCAAGTAATAACATGGATGATTCTCTTCAGGTACTGTTGATACTTGATAGTAATTCTTTTGTGAATGATGACAGATATAGTATAGAAACTGATACATATTATATTTGTTTGTATGTGTATCAAAGCAATCTAGGTCTTATTATTTATATTTTACTTCTCCATTACTGTTTAATGTAGAAAGAAGCTCGCTTTACAAGCCAGACAAACACTGATTCAGATCATAGCAAATTGAAAACGTCAACTTCAACTAATGAGAGTGCAACCAAAGAAGTTCACAAGTCTGCAATAGGTGCCAGAGCTACTGATTCTGCAAGGATAATGAAGTTTACTAAAGAGTTGTCTGCGCCAGCTGTCATTTTAGGTATTTTATTGCTTTTAATAACATAATTTTAAGTTGTGAGTTTGTATTTAGTTATGTACAAATAATATGTATATCTAAGTGAACGATTTGGTGTGAGATTGTGAGCAATGTCGTAGAGTTTGCAAAGTTGCGTGTTGTGATAGTTTCTGAGGTATTTTAATTTTTCACCTTCTAACCCACGAAAGAGCTCAAACTCTTCAATGAGTTTCTTATTTGCACACAGTTTGTTACTTTCTAAGAGAATAGAATGCTACACATTATCTAATCAAGTGGATTGCACAGCAATGCAGATTACAGACTGCAAAGTAGCATCTAAACTGCAGGGACAATTTACTATTTTCTCAGCATGTCCATATCTCTCCCGTATTTAGTTCATGATTTGGACAAGTTTATCACTTGGGATAAATTATATTAGCTGCTTTCTGCTCATGTTTCTAATGCAGATAAGTTGCGGGAATTGGCTTGGAGTGGTGTCCCACCATATCTACGGCCCTCTGTATGGAGGCTTCTTCTGGTAATTTTCTTGCAGCTTTTTATACAAGCAAAGGGCTTCTTACCAGTCGCTATGTTATTGCAAATTTTTCTTGATGTGAACTATATCAGGGTTTTATGTCAAATTTGGTATAGATTTCAAGTGAAGTATTTTGGTTAAAAAACATAGCATATGGAAAAGGTCAGAAGTAGAAGTGGGTTGCAAATCTTGGACTTATCATGTATATTCATATAGGTCCAGTTGATATTACGCCAGATAGAAGCTAAATATAATGTTACTGTTTTCCATAAGAGTCAAATGGCACTTTAGATTATTATTTATAACAGATAAAAACCCCAACCATTCCAAACAATAGCAATGTGTTGCTTTCACATCCTTTTTTTTATCAATCTTACGGATTGTTTTGCACTTTAGGGGCCTTTTAACCCATGTAAAAAGTTTTAGATTGCACTGACATGTGACAACTGACAGCTACTAATTGAGGATTGATATACTTGGGAGTTGGAAATCAAAACTTTTGTCAAAGAAGTATGAACTTAAAACTTAATTATTCTCCAGTAGGCAGCTTAGTTATTGTTGATGGTAGACTTACTAGTAGTCATATAAGCAAACTCTTATTGCGACCTTAAAATTAAATATGAACTGACAACAGGGATATGCACCCCCTAATTCAGATAGAAGGGAGGGTGTTCTGAGAAGAAAGCGCCTCGAGTATCTTGATTGTGTTGCACAATATTATGATGTTTCAGATAATGAACGTACGGACGAAGAAATTAACATGCTTCGTCAGGTAATGTCGTTATGGATTGGCATACCTACATCTTCCTGTCTAATCCTCACTAGAGCCTCATTTAAATATTGTTTCTCTTTTCTCTTCTTTTTTAGATTTCTGTTGATTGCCCTAGAACTGTACCGGACGTTGCTTTTTTTCAACAAGCGGAAGTTCAAAAATCGTTGGAGCGGATACTTTACACATGGTTAGAAACTAATATTCCTATATTCCTTTATATATTTTTCATTCACTACATTGTTATTGTTATTGTCAGGTCCATGAATAATCATCACTCAATACTAGATTTTTAAACCTAAACTTGTTTGGTTCACACAAAACTTTGTACTAGTTCTAAAGTCAGTTCAAAATAGTACTAAGATATTTATGTGTGTAGTCTAGTTTTAATGAGACCCAACTAAATGGAAACAATTTAAAAACCATTAGGGTCCAGCGAAATGATTATGTTGAATCTTATGTGTTTTCATCAGGACCTGTGATAAATTATATAATATATGTGTCAGTGTGTGTATATTTATTGTTTTATGAACTAGCGAAAATATAACCTGGATGGTATCCAGAAATTTTTTTTGTTGATCATTAAACACTATCATCATAGGTGAATCCGAGAGATCACCAACTGTCCTCAACACTTTGAACTCTAATTCTTCGATGCCTGAAACTTGGAGAGAACCTCTTAGTCCCCAAAACTGAAACTGAAAGTCCATTAAGCCCAATAAATCCTCCTTCCAAATCTGTAACAATTTCAAACTGATATGCAGAGTAAATTACTCCAGAAAAGTCTCCCTTCTTAATAAGACTAATTAATTAACTCCCATTTATCATTCCCAGAATAATTAACTCCAACAATTCCTCCTTTCCATTAGAAACTAATTTTGTTTTTTTATATCTAACGTATGTAAAGTGGGTAGGAGGCCTAACATTACCCGCCACCCAAACTCGAACGCTGTCCTCAAGGTTGAATCGAGGAAATTGTTTCGTAATGACCTCAAATTGTTCCCAGGAATCTTCAAAAGCTTCAAAATCTGGCAATCCCTTCCATCAAATGAGAACTTCTGTATCTGCCTGTATAGGATGATCTGATGAACGAACATTGCGCACTTTTAACGGTTTTACCAGTAACTCCATATTTGAAGAAAGATTACTGGGAATAGTTGGAAATTTTGCATGTTTGCCTACCGCTTTCTTGATCTGGGACACATGAAATACGTCGTGAATCTTGGTTGTCGAAGGTAACTTGAGTTGGTAAGTAACCTGCCCGATTTGCTGCTATATCTCGAAAGGACCATAAAATATGTGGGCCAACTTTTCTTTGACTTTTCGAGCAAGGGATTGTTGCCTGTAAGGTTGCAACTTAAGATTAACAAAATCCTCGATTGCAAAAGAAACATTATCCATTGAAAAACAGCGAGATAACCAAGTCGACCTGCGAGAGGGTTTATCCATGGAAAAACAGTGCAATTATGTTTCCAAGCCCTTGTTGACAATTTCTGACCATCTGTTTGTTGACAATTGCTGACCATCTGTTTGTGATATATTATATAACATATGCGTGTGGATATTTATAGTTTAATGAACTAGAGAAGATAATCTGGATGGTATCCAGAAAATCTTTTATTGATCATCAAACACTATCATCATAGGTGATATTCGAGAGATCACCAACTCTCCTGAACACTTTGAACCTGAATTCATCGATGCCTTAAACTTGGGAGAGAACCTCTCTATATGTTGCCCTAGTCAGACCCTTACAGTCCCAAAACTGAAACTGAAAGTCCCTTGAGCCCAATAAATCCTCCTTCCAAATCTGTAACAATTTCAAACTGATATGCAGAGTAAATTACTCTCAGAACAGTCTCCTTCTTAATAAGACTAAATAATTAACTCCCATCTATCATTCCAAGAATAATTAACTCCAACAATTCCTCCTTTCCGGATTTAAAAAACTAATTTTCTTTTTATGTCTAACATAGGTGAAGTGTGGATAGGAGGCCTAACTGTTTTATACGCTAATTGTGGAATCGTGAACCCCAGAAGGATCGATGCCATATAGTGAACTTGACGTATTCAGTATGTTGAATCTAGTTGGTTTTACATTTGATCTCAATCTAATTTCATTTCTATTTGATCCAAACCCTTTGTAGGTCTATACATTGTTAAAGATGCTGTTAAATTATGTTTACCTCCATGCCGTGTTTCTTTAAATTTGTTACAGTGTCAACATTTTCAAGTTTGAACTTGTTTTCTATTCATAACCTAATCTCTTTTATTTTAAGGGCCGACTTCTTCTTATACGAGTATATGGCTATCATCATTTCTGCCCATATAAAAAAGTTATTGAAATTTGAAAGTAAGCATGTATGAAGAAACAACCACACAATACCCTTATATTTTTTCTGACAAAAAGCCCAAGTGTGTGATGCGGAACATGGAACTTAAAATTAGTTCGGAATTTTATTGTTATTTCATTAGTTAGGAATAGATTTAATTCTAATTTATTAATAAGTTACATATGTATGGATAGACCATTAAGAATATACTAGTTTATAATAATAAAGGATAAAAAGATGATCTCTTTCCTTGTTCTTTGGATTTTACTTTTCGGCCAAGTTTAGGGTTGCAATTCTTTATATGAAGAGATGTATTCGTTAATGTTTGGAAATAAAATGATAATACTAGTACTTACTGTGTGAAGCTTAATACGGACATGCTAGTCATACGTTGTGTATTGTACATACATGTTTACAAATATATAACCTCTCTGTATTCTACGAACAGTGATTCTCATTCTCTTGAAAGAAATATTTACTTACTGTCCCAATTAGTTTGTCGAGAGATAAAATTCCACATTTGGTAAACTGATAATTAGCAAAGAAATGTATTACCTTTTTCATAAATCAATACACTTAACGCTTAATTCAGTATATTAATTGAATGTGGACAATACTTTTGGGACAATAAAAATACGAGATGTGGCCAATATAAACGGGACGGAGGTAGTATAATTTATACTCCCACAAACAATGCTGTTATGTCCTAATTTCTAAATTAGCTATCCTTTTTTGTTCTTGAAATCAAATGTTTATTTGATTTTTTGTCTACACAGGGCAATTCGGCATCCTGCAAGCGGATATGTTCAGGGAATAAATGATCTTCTTACCCCTTTTCTAGTTGTTTTCTTGTCGGAGCACTTAGAAGAGGGTTTGGATAAGTGGTCAATGCTTAATTTGTCTGAAGAAGATATCTCCAACATTGAAGCTGATTGCTATTGGTGCCTATCAAAGTTGCTTGAAGGCATGCAAGATCATTACACTTTTGCTCAACCCGGAATTCAGAGACTAGTGTTTAAGTTAAAGGAGTTAGTTAGACGCATTGATGGTATGCATTTCTTTCTGGCCCCTTACCTTTGTATTTATTTTATCTATAACTTTTGTGCTACAGTATCTTGACATATATTTGGTTATTACTGACATGTATATGTGCGTACAAATGTTTGTGGTATTACTATATATATTGCGACACCGAGAAAAAAAAAGTTTAATTGGACGATTTGTTCTTTCTTCTGAATGATTTTTAGTGTATTTTAACTTCGGAAGATATAGGAATTTATGTATTAATTGGGGGATGTCTTCAGGTGCCAATGAAGAATTTAGCTGTTTGTGCAATGCATACTTTTTTCTCTTCTGAAATGTTGCAAATCAATATTCTTACGTATCTGGATCTTTTATAAAATATTTATCAGTTAAGGTGATGTTTATCTAAGCTCACTGCTGTTATAAGAGTGGTGATGTTTTAAGGCTCATCCATTAACAAAAATGAAACAAAGATCGGCAATCTTAAAAGATGGATAGTTAAGGTGCATCTTGAACTTCCAAGCAGTTAGATAGCTGTAAAAGAGGAGAGAACAGAGAAGAGCATATAAAACTCAAAAGGGACCCAATTTAAGTTCAAGATGTTCGCATACAAAGGACGAAGATGATAGGGTACTAAATTTGAAAAGAATTCAGAAAGCCCTCAAGATTTTAGTTATATTAACATTCCAAAATTTATCCCTTTGCTTTCAGCTCGATAGCGCTCCAGCGGCTCCCTGTAATAACTTACAAGGTGGCTCACACCCTGGGTGGCTGGGCTGAAGACTATTGGTAGGTAGTCCCTCTGAGCATTCGGAAAAGGGCAGCCCAGTATATAAGCCCAGCAATGAACCTAACAAAAAGAAGGATTCTAGTGAAAACAGAACAGATGTTGAAAGATGTAGTTTAACCAACTCGAAAGCCTACAGGTAGGAACTCATCCTAAATTGGACACGTCGTTCTCAACCAAATTATATAATTATCAAACGCTGCACTTGTTAATTCAAATTTAATGTGGAAGCATTAGGTGTTGGCACTTATTATCCTGCTGTCACCCTTGCCAGTAGAACAAATTTTGTATCTGGACGACTTCTGTCTAAGAGTTATCACTTATCAGTGAAGTATGACGTTCTCAGTAAAATTCTTGGACTGTACATCAACTTCTACCAAGGTTTCAGTAGATGTTTGAGAATTTAAAGCGTCCAAATAATAGCTTTTACAATTATTCCATGTATAGAAACCCTCATTGAAATATGTAATCTAATTTTTGACTCGCAGTAGTGATTATTTTCTGGTGAAATCAACATGGTACGGAGGATAGTTTCTGTATGCTTGTCGTGAATAACTATAGCAAGTCCCTGTAGTACATAACTGGGGTGTTGGCCCTATCTATCACAATCTGAAAGGAAATGGCCCCAAATATTACAGCTCAAAAACTTGGCCCCAAATATCACTCCAAGACATAGTATTAAACTGTGTTTTTTTTTTTTGTTAACGCTAATGCGTTTAGCGTTAGAAGAGAATTTTTTTTTGTCTTTTTTCTTGTTTGGAAACGCAAGATGAGAGTTTGTTTTTGAAAGTAAACGCCACTTTATGTGGCGTTTCATGCAAACATTAATTAAAATTAATTAAAATATATACGATTTATTCGTTGTTCTAAATATTTCTAAAACCCAAAATGCAAACATTGAACCCCAAAAATTAATTGTTGAATCCCTTAATTTAATTAAAATTGTATTTCGAATATTTAAAAAATTGAATCCGGCGTCCTGAAAGCGTTTAAAAATCAGGATAAGTTAGGGTTTTGGGTCTAGGGTTTAGGGCTGTTTACTAAACCCTAAGTTCGTATACGGTTTATTCGTCGTTCTAAATATTTCTAAAACCCAAAATGGAAACGTTGAACCCTTAAAGTTAATTGTTGAACCCCTAAATTTAATTAAAATTGTATTTTTTAAATTTAAAAATTTTATTAAAAAAATGAATCCAATTTAGAAAATAATAAAAAAAATTTTAATTGACTTGTTTATAATTTTTTAATATTATTTATAAATATATATTTAAAAAAAAAAAATCACCCGAACGCCACATAATGTGGCGTTACCCCAAACAATCGCCAGTCTCATTCCACCAGTCTCCATTCCACCAGTCTCCAACGCCATTCATCAAAAGGAAGGAAACGCACTTTAATAACTTGTTTTGCCGGAGACGCTATTTAATAAATTGTTTTGCAGGAGACGCTAATCTATCTTGCGTTTTAGACCTTTTTTTCTAAAAAAAAATAATAATAAAACAGCAGGAACGCTAAACGCAATAGCGTTTCTAATAATAGTAATAAAAAAAAACCTTAAAACGTTACACGATACTTTGTTTTGAAGTGGTATTTGGGACCAATATTTTGAGTTATGATATTTTGGACCAATTACTTTAAAATTGTGATATTGGGGCCTTTATTCACATAACTGAAGCTAAGGGCATCTCCAATAGTTTGGTCCAAATTTGGACCGGACCCCTCTCCAACTCCATAGTTTAATCCAAATTTCAGTCCAAATTTTAAAATGATTATTTAATATTTTAAATGTTATAATAAAAAACATTTCATTTCAATATAATGCTATGACATTAATAGTTTATTATTTTTAATTAATAGTATAATTTTAATTATGATTATAATAATTTATGCAATTCTAATATTGTAAACGCATATAATTATTATTTTTGTAATAAATGCATTAAATAAACATTACATTTAACTAAGAAAAGTACAAATATTAATTAAATATAAAACATTGTCAATTAATACTAATTTTCGGAATTAGAATATTCTTCCCATAAGTGCTCATTTAATAACAAATAATGTAATTTTAATTAAATTTTAAATTTTTATTATTAATAGTAAACACATTTAGTTATCATTTACTATGTATTTTAATTTAAGTTTTATGTGTTGTAACTTGTAATCCTTGTTTTATGTATTTGAATGTATTTTTAATTTGAATTTAAGAATGGGGAGCATATATGATTTAATTATGTTTTAGTATTTTGTTAATATTAAATTAAGAATAAATAATAATTATATTCTATTATTACTTATTAGTCAATTATTATATCCTTATATATAATAAGCGTAAGAGGGATCTTATCCAAAATTTTGGTACAAAAGCTTTGATACAGTACCGCCAAAATAATATCAACCGTTAGATCTAATATTTTTAAAAAGAGACTATCAAAATCTTTGTAAGATCCATGCACTGCTGTTTTGTATTACTTTTGATGAGAGTCACATAATTAAGATTAATTCTTTGTAAACATTTCCAAACAAATAATATGACGGGAAATATATTATTGCAGACTCTAATGTGGTATTTTAAGAGTGCCATATATGCCTAACGATTGTTCAAAGTTTGCTTACTTTTGCCAGTTTCCACTGTATACAAAATTGACAATTCACTATATATTTTTTGACCTCTTTTGCCTCTGATCTGTTCTTATTTTTTGCATCTCATAGTTTTACTTCTTATAATCCACACTCTTAAGTTCATTTAATTCCTAACATTTCTAAGTTCATTTAATTCATGAGTTTCCTGCATTTTTAGAATTAGTTTATGGATGATGAATGAATTGTTTATAATTTGTTTTGACAGAGCCTGTTTCAAGACACATGGAGGAGCAAGGTCTTGAATTTCTTCAATTTGCTTTTCGCTGGTTCAATTGTCTTCTAATACGTGAGGTTTGTCTCCGGTTTTACCAACTCATGTATTACTTCTTGATATTATTTGTCACACCTTCCTTGTCATAATATAACACAGGCTAAGTTGCTTATAAGGATATTACAATCTGAGGACTGCTATATGCTCCGTTTTCCCATACTTAATCCTGTAGATTAATCACATGAACATTGTTTTCGTTATCGTTTTTTATCTCATTTGAGGGATACTGTTTTAAACACTTCCTCTCCATAGTAACAATCTACCTCCATGAAATGCACTAAAAAACGATTATATTTAGTTCATGGGATTATTTTAGGGGAGAGAAGGCATGACTAGATGAAAGATAATAGTGAATTGATGTTGGATCTTACTCCTTGTAAGCAAATGTAATCGCAAGGTAATACCCTACCAATCCAAAATTAGAGATGTTGTTTGACTTGTTTACCAATTTATGATCATTTTATATAAAATCGTTACTAGAAAGTCGGAACATGATAAGTACAAATATGGGAGTCAGTCATCACTAGTGCCGTTTTCTGGAGTTTTGGAAACTGTAGTTTTTTAAATTCTTTATGTTTCTGATAGATTATTGGCAGATTACTTTTTTGTAAATAAAACCTTAACATACTACTTCTCTGTACATAAAACCTTTTAATTAACACTTAACAGAACTTAATTCACCGTATCAGGTAAAAATTGGAAAACATTATGTCAGAAACAGTGATATACATATATATATATATATGAATATGTTTATTAATTTATAAGAAGGGATATAGAAACAACTGTAAGAATTGTTTTTTTATCTCCATTATGTCCTTTCAGTCAGGTGCAAACATGTTTTTAATTATTTATTTTTTATATATGTTGATTAATTGTTTATATTTTAGATTTACCCCTGCTCCGGTGAGTTATTGAAGTTTAAATTATCAAAAGGTTTATGTGGCGTAAAATAATATGTTGTGGTTACATTTTAATGATTAATTGCATCAAGTCCTTAAAGTCTTAGGTGCAACAAAGTATTATGTTAAGGTTATATCTGAACTGTGAAGGTTTAAAACAAAAACTAGATGAAATGCCCAACTTTGTTAATGCTGTGTAGTATAATGAAATGACTAACAAATATGTTGCTTTCTTTTCCTAGATTCCTTTCCATCTTATCAACCGCTTGTGGGACACATATCTTGCCGAAGGAGATGCATTGCCAGATTTCCTAGTATATATATTTGCCAGTTTTTTGTTAACGGTAAGGGAATATATCATTTGCTTGACTACTTTAAATTAAATACCTCAAGTAGAAGTGGTTTGATACACATATATATATATGTGTATCACTGTTTCTGACATAAATTAATTTATAAAGCTTATATATGAATATGTTTATTAATTTCTGACATATATATATATATTCACAGTAGATAGTAGATACCTGATAATTTGCTTTTTAGTCTTTTATGATCCTACTAGAGCTAGTTTACAAGTCGTCAAATATATAAGCTACGGCAGTAGATTTCAGTAAGGCATGAATAGAACTGTGGCACATGTTGGCAGCAACATTTTTGTACCATTATGAATTGGCCCACCACAATTTAATAAACAATTTTGGGTCTTGTTTAATTTTAGTTTCATCTTTTAACTTGCAGTGGTCAGATAAGCTCCTAAAGCTTGATTTCCAAGAGATGGTAATGTTCCTTCAACACCTTCCAACACAAAACTGGACTTATATGGAGCTTGAGGTGGTGCTTTCAAGGGCATTCATGTGGCACTCAATGTTCGAGAGCTGTCCCAGCCACTTGGCTAACTAAATCTTTTCTCGCTAGTCATCATGTGTCCCTGATTGTTAGGTTTCTATTGATTTTCTTGCTACTTATCAAAAACCCTTTATTCTTAGGCTTCTCTTGTTTTATTGGTTGGAAACGTTTTCCTCAACATGGTTTCTATGCATTTGTAAAAGTGCGCTTGTATCTGTGTAATATTATTAAGTTTTTGTATTATTACATCACATGAGAAAGGAAATGTTGCCTGTATGGTAAACAAGCCTTTAGGTTGTCAATTTTTAGAGTCTGGAAATTTTTGACTTCAAATTTTTTCGACTTTATTGTATTTTTTCATCAAGTTTAGAGATATATGTGATTGCCAGTGGTAAGATAATTAGAATCTGAGACCGGTAGTGAGTGAAAGTGGTAAGATAATTAGAATCTGAGATTGGTAGTGAGTGAAAGATAATGACGTTAAGAATAAAATGAAATGTCTGAATAAAGAACAATGGGACATATATCGAATGGGGCACATAAAATGGATATCTGGTAATATAAAATACATTTAGATACATCTTATTTTTACAAATGATTTTACATTGACGTCTAATGATCACAAATAATATAATTGAAAGCATAACTTATGGGAGAGTATTTCTTTCTAAAATTCAGAAATATGTAGTCATCGAAAACTTGAAGGGTTTACATACTACAAAGCAATTACTTGAACTTGTAAGAAAATAAATACAAAGCTACCACAAAAAGCAAAAGCATACATATTAATCGGATAATATGTCTCCCACAATTTCGGCGATATGCCTATACCATTTAAACACATCGGAGGAGATTCTCTTCGTTCATGTCATAGTCGTAGTCTTACTATATCTCTCAAATCAAACATATTTATACTATATATTATAATAATCAAAACAGTAAAAGTTTTGGTAACTATTTTTCAGTACTGCGTATTTTTACTTAATTATCCTTATTAATACATTACTACGTTCTTACCTAAATAACCTTACTTACATGTATCTATATTAAATATTAAATCCAAAATAGTGAAAGATGTAAAAAAAAAATACAATTACCTAATCAATTTCGTTTTTCATGTAAAGGATGTTACCTTTTTTGTTATTTTAATTACTAATCAATTTTCCTTTTCAGATAAAACACATTTTCTTCTATATTTTTTCTAAATTAAATTTCTCTTCTTTTCAAAAATAAAATGGGCAATTTTATTTAAAAATATTATTAATAATATTATAATTAATAATACCAAACTAAGTTCTTTTTCAGCTAAAAAACGTTACCTTTTATATTTAATAAAATACTAGCTTATGACCAGTGCGATGCACATGTTTCTTTTGATATGAATAAATTTTATTCATGTTATAATTATTTCAATAATTATTTTAATTTTAATTTTAAAAATTTATATAAATTTAATCAATGATATGCATGCTTTAAAACTTATCTATACTATTATATAAAAGTCGAAACATTAAAAGTTTAGTCGGTCGGTCGGTCGGTACGATACCTGTTGATTTTACTTATTTACCCTTACTCAATTACATATCTACTAACTAATCAATTTCTTTTTTCAGGTTAAACATATTATCTTTTCTATTTTTCAAGAACTAAATAATTTCTTTTTTCAAGTAAAATATTATATCTTTTATATTTTATCTAACTAAAATTTCTCCTTTATGAATCAATTTCCTTTTTCAGGTTAAACATATTACATTTTCTGTTTTTCAATAATTAAATAATTTCATTTTTCAGGTAAATTAGAATATCTTTTACATTTTATCTAACTAAAATTTCTCCTTTTTAAAAACACTACAAGCAATTTTGTTTAATAAAATAACATAATTATATTATAATTACTATTAACTAATCAATTACCTTTTTCAGTCAAAACACGTTACCTTTTCTCTTTTCTCTAACTAAAATCTTTTTTTACCAATTATATCATGGACGGTTACCTTTTTCAGCCAAAACACGTTAACTTTTTTCTTTTCTCTTACTAAAATCTCCTTTTTTTTCAATTATATCATGGGCATTTCTATTTAATAAAAATAAAATAATAATTTAGAATACTAATAATTAATCGATTACCTTTTCAACTAAAATATATCATCTTTTCTATTTTTTCTGATTAAATTCCCTTTTTTATAGAAATATAACGGATAACATTAATTTCTCATTTTCTAAAAATTATGAGCAATTTTATTTAGTAAAATAACATAATTAAATTATAATTACTATAAACTAATCAATTACCTTTTTCACATAAATCATGTCATCTTCACGTTACCTTTCTATTTTCTCTAACTAAAATCTCTCTTTTTCCAATTACATCACGGGTGGTTCTATTTAATAAAATAAACTAATAACATTATAATATTATTAATTAACCGATTACTTTTTTTCCAGCTAAAACGTATCATCTTTTCTATATTTCTAACTAAAATCTCTCTTTTAATAAAAATATCACAGCCAATATTAAATTCTCATTTTCTAAAAATATTATGAGCAATTGTATTTAGTAAAATAACGTAATTAAATTATAATTACTATAAACTAATCAATTACCTTTTTCACCTAGAACATATTACCTTTTTAATTTTCTCTAACTAAATCCTCTCTATTTCTAATCATATTTCGGGCATTCTATTTATTCTATTTAACAAAAAGAAGTAATATTATTATAATTACTAATAATTAATCGATTGCCCGTTTCAACCAAAACCTATCATCTTTTCTATATTTTCAAACTAAAATCCCTCCTTTTCTAGAAATATCACGGATAACATTTATATAATTATTATCAAATTAATTTAAATTAATGACATTTTTTATGTAATAAGAAAAAAAATCTGTGCATCGCACGGGTTTTAGGCTAATATTATAAAATTTTAAATTAAATATGTCAGTGACGAAATTTGAATCTTGAATGTTTTGTAAAGTAACTCAATCATATAAAATATTTAATCATTAGATCTAACGGTTCTAATTTTTGCAAAAAATCTAATGATAGTTATTCGTTGTACATGGATATATATTATATATTTTTATTAGTGATTGAAAGATATGGTGTGACATTTTGGGAATATAATAATGATTGTAAGACTATGTTTTAAATTAAAAGGTGACATGTTTTAATTTTATTTTTTTTTGAAAACAGATAAAATTCATTAGAACTCAGAAGAATCATACATGATTGCCTCCAACACATTACATGGAGGAGACTCAAACACTTCATAGCTATTAAGCTCACAAGGTAACCTAGCCACTAGATGAGCCGCCTTGTTCGCTAGCTTCTTAACATGAACTACCCCAACATCACTTCTCCGCAACATTACTGATCTACAAGCCTCTAGCACACATCCCATGTTAGAGATAGGGTTAGAGTATAATGTAACTAACAGACAAAATTAAGAAAAGAACAAGACAGACAGGAAAGTATTGTTTTCATTCATGATAAGTCTGAGAATACATTCCAAGTCTTTAAATAGAAAGATTTGAGAGGACACGTGGCTAATTAACACTGGTTCAGATATAACAACCACTAGCACTCTAGCATACTCCTAACCAATTAAACGACAACGTATTCACCAATCAATTGGGAATTAAAGTAACAAAACGACACCGTATGAAGTTCCCTCCAAACTGATCATGACATACGCCCCTTCTTCAGAACGTCCTTGACCTCAAGGATGGAAGTTGGGGTACAGCTTGGAAAGCTTGTCCCACCGTTCCCATGTAGCTTCTTGCGGAGTGCCATTTTCCCATTGAACCAGAACCATGACAGCTGCAATGTTCCCTCTTTTCACTAGCTTCCTTTCCAAGACAACAACAGGTTGGGGATCTATGATTCCTGAATCAGCAATGCAAGGTAGAGCAGTTTGGACCTCTTTGTTGTTGCCCACCTTCTTCTTAAGTTGAGAAACATGGAAAGTATTGTGAATCTTAGCTTCTGTTGGTAACTCAAGCTTATAAGCAACTTGACCGATCTTATCCACAATTTTATACGGCCCGTAGAACTTGGCAGAGAGCTTGTGGTTCTTCCTATGGTTAACTGACTGCTGTCAATAAGGCTGCAATTTCAGATATACCTCTTCTCCCACAAGAAATGAACATTCTGTTCGTTTTTTGTGTGCATACCACTTCATTCGTTCTTGAGCCTTGGTAAGATTGTCTTTGATTAACTGCTGTGTATCCCTTCTGTCCCTCAGATAGTCATTGACCTGCAAATCTTTAGTACGAGAGAAACAGTAATTGACAGATGGAGGGGGGGGTCGAGTAGAGTGCCTGAAACGGAGACATGTTAAGGGCAGAATGGTGTGAAGTATTATACCACCATTCTGCTAGAGATAACCAAGTGGCCCAACCCAGCATTACACCTGAGGAACATTTCGATACACTGATTGACTCTCTCTGTTTGACCATCCGTTTGTGGATGGTAAGCGGTATTGAGTTTTACCTTCGTTCCTAGAGAAGTAAACAGCTCCTTCCAGAACGAGCTAATGAAGAGGGGGTCACGATCAGAGATGATTACTTGTGGCACACCATGTAGCTTAATTACACTATCAATGACTTCTTGTGCCACTTTAGAAGCAGTATACGGGTGAGTGAGTGGTATAAGATGGCAATACTTGGTGAATCGATCAACCACAACCAATATTGTGTCCTTCCCATTGGATCTCGGTAAGCCTTCAACGAAGTCAAGAGAAATAGATTCCCAAGCTCCTTCAGGAATAGCAATAGGTTGAAGCAGCCCTTGTGGGTGGTTGTGAACCACCTTGTTTTTCTGGCAGGTGGTGCATTCCTTGATGTACTGAGTTACTTCATGGCGAAGCCCAGGCCAGTAAAAAATTCTCTCAATTCGCTTGATGGTGGCACTAATACCTGAATGCCCACCTTCGGAACTGCTATGCAATACAGAGCATATTTTATGCCTTAATTCAGAGTCGCTCCCCACATAGAATTTACCATCTTTGATAAGGTTATCTTGTGAGAGTGAAAACCCATCAGTTCTAGAAGGATTGATAACTAGCTCTGCTACTATCTGTTGGGCATAGTTATCATTTGCTAGGCTGTTGCTAAGTTCCTCTCTCCATTGAGGTTTGATATAATGAACAGTAGAGCAAAGTTCTGCATCACCATGAAGCCTGGATAAGGCATCTGCCGCTGCGTTTTCTTTTCCCTTCTTGTACAGAACAGTGTAGTCGAACCCAAGGAGCTTCGATAGCCACTTTTGTTGCAATCCAGTAGTTATCTTCTGTTCCATTAGATGTTTCAAGGCTTCTTGGTCTGTTTTGATGATGAAGGGGTGGCCTAAGAGGTAAGACCTCCATTTCTGGGTAGCAATGATAACTGCAAGCAGCTCCTTTTCGTACGTGGAGAGGCCTAGATGTTTCTGCCCCAGGGCTTTACTAAGAAAGGCAATTGGCTGCCCTTCTTGCATCATTACGGCCCCAATACCAGTTTTGCAGGCGTCCGTCTCAATCACAATTGGTTTCGAAAAGTCTGGGACAGCTAGCACAGGGGTATGAGACATGATTTCTTTAAGTTTGTTGAAGGCAACCTCAGCTTCTTCACTCCAATTAAACTGGCCTTTCTTCAAAAGTTGAGTCAATGGCTTGCTCACAATGCCATATCCCTTGATGAAACGCCTATAATACCCTGTCAATCCAAGGAATCCTCGAAGAGATTTCACATTTTTAAGCCTTGGCCATTCTTGCATAGCTTGTAGTTTTTTATTGGCAGCCTCAACGCCATTACCAGAAATGACGTGCCCCAAGTACTCAACCTTCTCTTGAGCTATTTCTCATTTACTGCCCTTAATAAACAACTTGTGTTGCCTTAATTTATCAAACACCAGCTTAAGGTGTAATTCATGCTCTTCTAAGGAAGTGCTATAAATCAATATATCATCGAAGAAGACGAGGACGAATTTACGAAGGTAATCAGAAAATACCTCGTTCATTAGAGCTTGGAAGGACGCCGGGGCGTTAGTGAGCCCGAAGGGCATGACAAGAAACTCAAACAGCCCTTGGTGAGTGCGAAAAGCAGTCTTGAAGATGTCTTCTTCGTTGATTCGAATCTGATGGTAGCCACTGCGAAGGTCCAGCTTCGTATAGATATTATCGCCCTTGAGTTTAGCAAGTAATTCCTCGATCACTGGAATGTGATACTTATTTTTTATGGTAATCTCGTTTAAAGCTCTGTAATCCACCACCAAACGCCAAGAAATATCCTTCTTTCGAACCAGTAACACAAGGGAAGCAAACGGAGAAGTGCTTGCTCTTATAATCCCAGCCGTAAGCATTTCTTTTGTTATCTTTTCTATCTCTTCCTTGTGGGCTATTGGGCACCTATAGGGGTGGGCATTAACTGGTGTGCTGTTAGGCTTGAGGGGAATGTGGTGGTCGTGGCTTCTGGGTGGAGGCAGGTCAATAGGTTCAGTAAAAAGATCTTTGTATTGACTTATAATAGCATTAATGATGGGGGGTAATTTGGAGTGTAGTTCTGTTGACAGGGGGTTCTCCACAGCTGCAATTTATACTAAAAAATATGCTTCCTCTTGATTAGTTTTAAGGTTTGAACCATTCAGCTCAACATGTACTCTTGCAGTGGGGCTAGACTGATTGAGAGTCACCCTTTTCTTCTCCCAGTTGACAGTAATTGTCTCGTTTGAGTAATCAAATGTGACAGGGCTTACCATCGACATCCATTCAGCTCCCAATATGAGGTCATAACCCCCAAGAGGTATAACATTAGCAGTAGCAGTGAATTTTTCTTCAGCCATGTACCACTATATAGAATCAACATAATTGTTGCAAGTTAGGTGGTCACCATTGGCCACGACAATCTGAAATGTAGAACAGGGGTTAGTTTTCATCTGCAATCGCTTAACCAAGTTTTGGGACATAAAATTATGTGTGGACCCAGTATCTATCAGGATACTAATCTTCTTATCCTAAATCAATCCTTGGATTTTCAGAGTACCATCACCTTTTGAGCCTGTTAGCGCGTGTAAAGACATATGGGTTTCAGTAGTTTTCTCTTGAGTAGCAGTTGTTGGTGCTTCACCTTCCCAAACAATCGTAAACCCATCTTCCTCTGTATCAGGACTTGTGCTTGACTCATTCATGACTATATACAACTTTTTCTTCTTACAATTGTGCCCTGGCTCGAACTTTTGATCACAATAGAAGCATAAACCTTGCTGTTTCCTTTCAGTTATCTCTGCCAGGGTTAATCTTTTGTAACCTTCGGTTGCTGGTTTAGTAGAGGAGGTAGATTGGTGAGGATCCTTGTTTGGTTTAGGGGAGTAAGGGGATGGCTTATAGCTAGCAACAGGAAGGGTGTTGGTTTTAGAAGTGTTTGAGATAGCTTTGTATCTTTTGTCAAGCATGTTTAAGTAGTGTTCTTGTCCCCTAGCCAGGCTTCTTATAAGGTTTGGGGTTTGAGGTTATAAAGGTGTTGGGCTATCTCTTCCTTCAACCCACTTATGAAATTATCCACGTAGTACGACTCACGGTGAAACCCCTCATCAATCATCACATAATTCCGTAGCTCATCAAACTGATAAATATAGTCATCGACCTTACCCTTTTGAGTTAGTTTGTTGAACTGACCAACGAGGTTCTCATAACCTGACTTAGCAAATCTTTGACAAACCAAGGTAATAAACTCTGGCCATAACAAATTGTATTTTTCTCGTTCAACGCATCTGTACCAAACATCTGCCTCCCCTTCCATGTGTAAGGCAGCACACAAGACTCTGGCTCTCAGATCAGTATTGGGGTGTAACTGGAAATTTTTTTCACATTTACTGACCCACCCTCGAGGGTCCTTCCCTTCAAACTTAGGAAAGTCGAGCTTAGGGACTTTATAAGTGTTGCTTCCTGGGGTGAAGGCCCTGCTATGGTTGTTGTCTTCAGTTGTAACAGTGTGAACAATAGTACTGTTGGGGAAGGTTGTATGGTGGATGTTTGGTTATTGAAAAGGGGTGTAGGGCTGTGAAATAGGGTAGGAGGTGAAGGGTACATGGTTTGTGGGTGTGGTATAGTATGGATACAGGGGAATAGCAAAAGGGTTTAAGGTTGAAGGGTTGTAGGGAGGAGGTGGAAGCTGTTGGGTGGCCGACTGTTGTATTGAGGTGTTACGAAACTCAGGGAAAGGAACCGGATTAACGTAGCTGGCAGATAGTTCAAAGGGTGGTGAGGTTTGGTGTTGGGTGTGGCCAGCCCAATTCACACTTTTAGATCTTGAGTGGATATTGCTGTTTGAATCATTAACAGTAGCAAAGTGAGTGGGAGTTTGAGGAGAAGCACTTATAGAGGTAGAATGTATAGGTTGAAGAGGAGGATGCTGCCCAGTATTGTGGTCTAGATTGTTTAATAACAACTCCCTTTTGACCAGTTTTGTGAGCTCTGCTATTCCCTTTCGCACTTCCTTGTTCTCCTGGGTTAAGGACTCAACCCCACTCTTTAAAATCGAGATTTGTTCTTGTGTGGAAGACTGACCATCCTCAAACAAGCTCATTTTGTCAGCCATGGACGTGATTGAGGTTTCAAGCTTCTGTATAGAATTTTTGTCAACCATAATACAAGCCTTCCTGTAGTTTTTTTGTGGTTTGAGTTTTTTGGGGTTAAGGGTTTAATGGCGGCCAAGGAGCGTAGAGCTCTGATACCAGATGTTAGAGATAGGGTTAGAGTATAATGTAACTAATAGACAAAATTAATAAAAAAACAAGACAAACAGGAAAGTATTGTTTTCATTCATGATAAGTCTGAGAATACATTCCAAGTCTTTAAATAGAAAGATTTGAGAGGACACGTGGCTAATTAACACTGGTTCAGATATAACAACCACTAGCACTCTAGCATACTCCTAACCAATTAAACGACAACGTATTCACCAATCAATTGGGAATTAAAGTAACAAAACGACACCTTATGAAGTTCCCTCCAAACTGATCATGACATCCCACCTCCAACTGGTAATTGCGATTTTTGAGCAGAGCATTTACCACTAGCAATGAGTCTGATTCTATTGCTATATGACGTTATTGCATACTTCGTAACCACATCAGAGCCTCTAAAACACCTACTGCCTCAGCTTCAATAACCGGAACCGAACCTGTAAATTTCATTGTCTTATCTCTCAGACATTGACCTTCATGATCGCGAAGGATCATTCCAACTGAAAAGAAATTTGCTCCAGGAAAAACTGATGCATCCACGTTAAGCTTATAACTCCCCTCTGCTGGCGGTTGCCACCTGGTTTGATTTGCAGACTTCAAAGAAGGCCCAGCTGAACTTGTGCTTATTCTGCAACTCTCCACAGCTGCTTTCCATTCATTTAACTGTCTTTTGCTCCCTTCTACTGTCAAAGCTGGAGTTAACTTCTTATTCTCCCAAATTTTCATATTTCTTGCAAACCAAATCCCCCATAAAACCATAGCAATTGTAACTAGATTTTCGTGAGTTTCTATTTCTAACTTTCTCAGCAACCAATCCACTGCATACTCAGCCTCAGTCGTGTTATTTACCAACCCAACTTCCTGCCAGCACTGAGACGCAAAACTACAATAAAAAAACAGATGCATCACATGTTCGACATCCACATTACACATAGGGCAAATAATAGGGACTTCAACACCTTTATTTCTGAGCAAAATCCTGACTGGTATTGTATTCCTGCACAACCTCCACAAGAAATTTTTTATTTTATGAGGTAAATTCAAACGCCATAATCTGCTCCAGCCAGTAGATTGCATAACTTGAGAAGGTTCCTCTTGAGACGAGTGCCAGTGTTGATACCCACTCTTAACAGAGTATATACCATCATTTGAAAGAGTCCATGCCAACCCATCTGCTCTACTAATCTGCGGAATCCTTGTTGACAAAATAGCAGTAGCATCAGAACTACAAAACGATATTTTAGGTATTTAATTATAAATGATATTAAACGGTATTTAGGTGAAATGTTTTAATTAGAAATGAAATATTAATGATTGGGCCCGTAAGGGTTGTCTCAGTTGGTTAAAGAGAGGTCACCTTACCTCTTGGTCACAGGTTCGACTCCCATGGGAGGCGGATTTGTGATTATGCCATCCTGGGGCAGAGCCTGTCGCACTTGTGCGGTTTGCCTTGGATCACGTGGTTTGCAGGCTATTGCGTGAGCCCATGGGTTTACCCAGAGCGCACCCGAAGGGTAGCGGCTGCGGGTTCCCATGTTAAAAAAAAAAATATTAATGATTGGTAGAAACGATATTTTATGTATTTATAAATGGTAATACCTTCAGTTAAAAGTGAACATCTTTTAAATTGAATGAGAGATACGATATTTTAGGTGTTCATAAAATTGTATTTGTTTAAATTAATATACTCATGTTTACGTATTATACTAACATTTTCTTATTATAAACAACGTATTAGGATTTTTAATGTATTTTTTAATAGCTGAAAAATATGATTTGATATTTGAGAAAATGACCAAAATGCCTATTTTTCACAAGTTTTTGCCCAAAATACTGATTTTGAAAAAAATGGCCCGAAATACCGACGGGATACGGAGAATCGTCCTCCGTGTTAGGGTGTTGCGGAACACCGTCCTCCGTATTACGTAGATACGGAGCTGAGTCTTGCGTGTTACGCATGATACGGAGGACGATTCTCCGTATTAGGTGGGTGCGCAGCACTGTCACGGAGCATGGTCTTCCGTATCATGCATAACACGGAAGACTCAGCTCCGTATCATGCCCTATTACGAAGGACGGTGTTCCGCATCACCCCTCATATCACGGTACACGATGTACCGTGTCCCATCAGTAAAAAGGGCCAGCCTAGTTCCCAGATGAATATTTTGGGCCATCACCCTTGATATTTTCGGTTATATATTAATGATTGTAAGATTAGTTTTTAATAAAAAAGGTCACGTGTTTTAATTATAAAGTCAATATTAATAATTTGAAGATATGATAGGATTTATGTTTTTAGGTGTAAGTAAATATCTTCAACTAAACTTACCCCCGAGATTTGGTAAAACAGATACTCATTTTTAAGGCATATAAGCTAAATAAAAAGTAAATGTGAAAATGGGCAATGGTAATTACCATTAATTATATTATGTCACTATTTATTTTAATAATTAGGATAACCAAATCGACAAACTTTCAATATTTCGGCTTTAATAAAATAATATAGATAGATTGTGATTACTAATCACTAATCGCCTACCTTTTTCAGATAAAACGTATTATCTTTTCTATATTTTCTAATTAAAATTCTTTTTTTTGTCTAAAAATATAACGGGCACCGTATATATTTATGTATAATATAAATCCTGAATACTTTTTCCACATTCTTCCTATTATGTTCTTCTTCCCACTTTGTAAAATAACCTTTGTCATGGGCGTAATTGTAAAATCACTTGGAAAAAAATAAAAGCCATGTCCGAAATCAATCTTATTTGATTATCCGTTTATGGAGGCTAACCCTATTTTATATCATTAATACAAAATCAAACCCTGAACAATACACTAGTACTGAAATACAATGATCGTCATTTCAAAATTAAACCTCGATCATCTACACCAAAATCAAAACCAAAACCAAAACCAGGTTTGTATTTTCCTTTGAACTATCAATTGATTATTCATTGTATAAAGTCTGTTAGTTTAATTTTATAAATTCCTATTTTGATTTGTGGTTTTGTATCTTGCAAATGAGGATGCAATTTTCACTATATTTCTCCATATCATCCGGGTTAAAATTTTTTATTACTCTAGAAAATTGAAATGATTCGTGTTTGGTTGTGTGTATTACATGGAAATCTGAATCTTGATATACATGTCGATTGTTGTAATTTACACATTACAATGTGATTCGAGTAATTCCATTCCAAATTTTGTGCTTTATATTATTCGGGGAAGTGTTAATAGAACAGGGCACTACGTGTTTGTTATAATGTCTGAACAAAAAAAATTGTCTTATGTGAACAGGATTTGCTATTAAAGATTCAAGTTTGGATAATTTTGTATTGCATTACGTGTTTCGAAAGTACGTCATAAGTACTTGGAGGTACAGAATCGTGACACGGATTTACGTGTAATCTTAATTTTTAAGAAATGTGGGCTATACTACAATCGATCACTTAACTTCCATTCATTTGTAAGAGCTACATAGAAAATTCATATAAAACCTTGCTTCAATAGGAGTATCCATCAGTGCCTTCCGGTACCTTGTTTTTCTTATAGATTCATTTATGTTTTTCTTATAGAATGGACGTACATCTTTACTGTTTTGATTTTTTGTAACTTGCAGGAAGAGTAGGTAGGCTTTTAGGTTGGAAGCAATGGTTTGTGCATAGAGAATGTTAACTCGAATAACTTGTAGAAGGGGGGGGGGGGTTGAATACAAGTTATATAATCGTGTCTGATTTTTGCTCGATTATATGAACAAGAATAAACGAATGAATCAAACTCTGTTTGTATTAATACGATCAAATACAAACTCTACCAAAGGTGTACAAATACCTTTAGCAGCTGCTGACAATACAAATCTCTCTCTCTGTTTGTTTCGAACTCTCGAATACAAACCTTATACAGAGCTACGCACACGAACTCACAACTTCGTCGCTCTTTTTACAATGATATTGAGAGAGTATTTATAATGCTACCTATCAACTAATAACAGAAAGGTATAATCTATACATGACAATGTTCTGCCTTCTAGTCGATAGTTTCCATCAATAGAAAACTCTTTCCTTCATAATATCTTCTTGCTTGTTCTTCAAACAACGATCCTGTTTTATAGCACTTGCCAGTTTCTGTAGCATCCATAATGACATCATCAGTAACACGACTGATATCAGGATTTCATCTTGCATCAGTATCTGATCATCATCAGTATAAGACCGTCATCAGGATTTGCCCTTTGTTCCTGACATGTAGTCTCCGATACACTGTTCATTCCTGACTAAACTATATAGATAAATATCTTATACATAAATCCTATATAAAGTGCTAAATCCTTTATAAGATCAGGATTACAAGAAGTATAATGTGTAAATTCTATTCTTAACATCACAACTTATGAATTATTCCTAACAATCTCACCCTATTTATGCTTTAAAAATCTGAAGCATAAATCCAAGTTGTGGATGTCAAAACATATAACAATACAACCAGAATAGAATTTATGAATGTAGAATTATGAAGTTAAGTACCTCCTTCTTAGATGTAGACATTTATTTAGTACTTAGAAGAAAGAATTTTAACTATTAATGCTACTCTTCCTTTACCACTTCCTAGCTAAGATTCACCACTGTCACTCCTGGTTCTTCTTTTTACTTCCCTTTGTCTGCTCTTTATCTCCCCCAGCTTTATCTCGCTCAGTCTGGTGGTGTTGTTGTTGTTGTCTTTGAATTGTCTTTATCTCCCCCTTTTTGACATCAGCAACATTAATTCCAAGAGATTCAGAAACAGAACAAATGAGATTCATAAGAACTGCTTGATTTTCCATAATTGTGACTTGGTTATCTTCAAGTGATTGAAGTCTTGTTTGCATAGCAATTTGAGAATTCTGAATATCTTTCATAACATCAGAATGAACTTCAATATTGGAAGTGCTTCTAGTATCTTCAGTATCAGAATCAGAAAGAACTGTATCTTCAAGTCTTGTAGAAGAAGTTGCTTGAGTTGTATGATATTCAAGTAATAAAACCTGATTAGAAGTATCAACATCTTCATCTTTCTGATCTGGAACTGAAACATGATCATCATCTCCTTCACCAGTATTCTGTGTACTAACATCTTCAAATCCTGACTCCTCCTTAGAGTGATCAGTGACTGTAGATGTCTCAATTCTAGCTGATATTGGAAGTACATACAAAGGAACACTAGGATCATTAGGAACTTCATCTGGTACATATGTATCAAGAGATTGCTTTATCCTGGCACCTCTTCTGTTAATGATTCCTGCAAGCCTCTCCTTTTGCTTCTGAGCTTTAACTTCTGGCTTTGCATTGTGATGTGCTAGGTCATTCTTCTGATACATTTTGATGAATGAATAAGTACCAGCATCCATATCCAAATTTTTAGACCAAGATTCAGGAAAAACCTGATCCCAGAAATCAAATGATGGTTTCCTAATTTTCTCTTCCTCACTATGGAGTTGATCATGATACTCCTATGGTTTTGATGATCACTTTCAGCAAGCTATTTGCTTGTAGTTTGATATAAAACATTGTGTTATGGTTGTACTAACTTGGTTTTGCAGGGTATATTAAGTTTACAGAGAATATATATACAGCAAGCCATTTTGTACTACAACAGAGACAGTCCAGCAAGCTATTTCCAGCAGACAGTCACAAACAGCAAGCCATTTGCAAACTGCCAGAAATCCTGAAGACTTATATCAAGACAAATTCTCATGGATGTAATTCAGGAAATATATTGTGAGGACTATTTATTATATATTACGTACACAATATATTATAGAGCTCAAAATCTTTTCAAATATCTTTCTTTAATTTATTTTATAAAACTTATAGGAGTTTCCTTATTTAAAAGAATTTCTTTCTACAAAATCTCCTATACTCGTTTTTATATCTATACAAATCAGAAGGGTTAAGTTTTCTACGATTCATCTCTTTCAAACCCTTTGTCAAACGTTCACAAGAACGTTGGTAAAATCTCTGTAATCATTTGAACGTTAGAAATTGATTTCTAAATCGTTCGAATAATGGTTGATTGATTTTCCGAACGTTGGTTGTGAGACTATTTATAATCTATCTTGTGTTCATTCGTTCATAACACTGAAGAGAAAATATTCAAGCACACAAGCCTTCAAACAACTCAGTTTTTCATTGCTATATTCTTGATTCTCTCGAGCTCTTTATATATTTATTCGTACTATATTATAGAGAGATCATAGTTTGAGTTGTATCCTTTATTGATTGTATTGTTCAAGTTGTAAGGATTAGTTGTTGGACAGTTTGGCTAGGGAACTAGGGTTTGGTGAACGTTGCTAGAGAAGTATACTTTGGAAGTATAGCTTAGAGAGCAAGTTCAGAAACAGGAGTTCAGCACGCCATTTGTCAACAACTGGGTATTAAGGGAGATATATTGTTGTATCTTGTAATTGGCTTATTTCAGTGATCAATAATATATTCTCTTACCAAGTTGGTAAGGGACCAGGACGTAGACCATAGGGGTTAGGGGTCGAACCTGGCTAAAAGTTTTGGTGTTCTTTATTTTCTGCACTTTACTTACTGCTTGCATCTAGATTACCATTTCTGCACTGCTTACTGTTTGTGCACCTTATCTTATTTACTGTCTTTACACTCAGCATACTGTTTGTATTCAGTTTACCATTTGTTGTGTTATCTGTGCATTTATTTGTGCATTCAGCATACCATTTGTATCTGCCTAAACGAAATCAGTAAGCTGTTTCTGGTATTTCTTAAAATCAGTTTTAATTATACATAGTTAGCCATTTACACCTATTCACCCCCCTCTAGGTGTGCATTTTCATTTGGTATCAGAGCCTTGGTATACTAACAATTCTGTAACAGGAAAGTATTCGATCATAATGGCTGAAAACTATCCCGAAGGAAAATCTGATTTTAGGCCTCCACTTCTCCATGGCACACACAACTACCACTGGTGGAAAAGCAGCATGGAAACTCACTTATCTAGAGATCCATTAGTTCTGAGAGTAGTGCAAAAAGGTCCTTATGTCTTTCTTGACAAGGATGGCAAGCCAAAGGATGTTGATGATCTCACTCCGGATGAATTAATCAAACTTGGCTACAATGGAAAGGCAAGGAGTTCACTTATGAATGGTTTGAACCAGGCTGAATATGATAAAGTATCTTCACTCAAATCAGCAAAAGAAATGTGGGATGCTTTGGAGACTTATCATGAAGGTTCGAAATCTCTAAAGAAGGTGAAACTTAGCAAGCTAATGAATGACTTTGGAAACTTCAAGCTTAATGAAGGTGAAACTATCAAGGATAGTCAAGCACGGTTTCAAGTTACTATTAACTCACTGAAGAGGCTTGGAAAATCTATACCACAAGATGAAATCAATATGAAGGTCTTAAGTGCAGTACCATTTATCTACGAAGCCAAAGTTACTGCCTTGGAATCCTCACCACTTATTGATACTATGGATCACTTGTCTGTATTTGCTGAACTAGAGCAATTTGAAAGCAAGATAAATGGAAATCAGGTGGGAAGTTCAAGTGTTAAAGCTCCAACAGAAAAGATGAAGAATATGGCTCTCCATTCTAAAAACAGCAAGCCAATTGACTCTAATGATGAATCTGATTCAGATGAAGAACTTGCACTTATTTCAAAGAAGATCAAGAGGCTGATAGAAAAGAAGAACATGATGAAAAGGGAAAGAGGTGGCTACTACAACAACAAGAAAGGCTCAAAAGACTCTAAGGAGGAAACTTGTTTCGAATGTGGCAAGCCAGGTCATTATAAAAGGAACTGCTACAAACTGAAGTCAAAACAGCCTACTGTTTTCAAGGACAAGAAGAAATCAAAGGCTCTACTGACTTGGAGTGATGATGATTCTGATTCCAGTGATGACTCAAGTGAAGAGATGGTGAACTTAGCACTTGTTGGAATGGATGAAAAATATGGTCTAGGAAATTCAGAAGGAGTATATGCTGAAACTGATTCTGAAGAAGATGAGAGTGAGGTAAACTCTTTTAATGATTATATTTCTTCAGATGATACTTTGTTAGATTCACTAACCATGCAGGAACAAAATAGTGTTACAATTGAAGAACACATGGCACTAAAGGCTGAAATCAGCAAGCTGACTGATAAAAATGCCTATTTATCCAAAATGGTAAAAGATCTATTGCCAAAAATGGAAGAATGGGATTCAACTTCATTCAGTAAAGCTACAGAGATCAAGGAACTAACTACTAAGAACAGACATTTAGAGGCTAATGTCAAGCTACTCGAAAAGAGAAACAAGACATTGACTGAAGAAATCAAAGAGCTAAGGTCTGATGTCAAAACTAAAGCTAAAGCATTGGAATCATACAAGATGAAGGAATCTAGTCAAGCCGAATCCTCAAAAACTGCTGAAAAGAGAGTCCAGCAAGCTGAACTCATCAAACAGCAAGCTGAAGTGATCACTATCCTAGAAACAGAAGTTAAAGATCTCAAAAAGGGCATGGAAACTTTTGTTCAAGGTGAAGACACTTTAAAGACAATGATGAAGAAGGCAAAGGTCCCCTTAGTCAGAGAAGGAGTTGGCATGAATCTCAACAAAAAGGATAAGGTACTCAAATATGATGGAAGGAATGGCATTCCCTACAATTATGCTATGCCTTGGAAGACATGCAACAAATGTGGTGGAAAAGGACATCTGGAAAAGAATTGTGTGGTTCAAGTATATCATAAGCAGAAAACAGCTTACCAGAATGGACCAGTCAGGAGACAAACAGCATACCAGAATGCAAATAGCAGGAGACAAACAGCTTACCAACAGAATGATCAGTCCCCAAAAGTGATCCAAATGTGGATCAAGAAATCTGATTTAAATGCTTTATATATTCTTGCTACTAACCAACCTGGACCCAAACCTATATGGGTACCAAAACATTGAGGTATTTTTGTTTGTTTTGTAGATGTGCCTTGCTGCTAAGGTCAAGACAAAGCAATGGATCTTGGACAGTGGATGCACAAGACATATGTGTGGAGACAAATCTCAGTTTATGAATCTCAAAATGAAAAAGGGTGGAAGAGTGACAATTGGGAATAGCAAAACTCTTCAAATCCTTGGTACAGGTTCTATTGGTAATAGTATTATTTCTATTGATAAAGTTCAATATGTCAAAGGTCTTACTTATAATTTGCTTAGTGTCACTCAATTATTTGATGATGGACATCATGTTGAATTGGGTATTGATAAAGCTATTATTACTATTGGCACTAACAAAATCCCCCTAGTTGCTAGAAGGGAAGGAAATATATATGTACTAGACTTTGAGATGCAGGAAACAGCATGCTGTTTGGCTGCAATGGATAATGACCCATATATTTGGCATAGAAGATTGGGACATGCACACATGGATTTGATCAGAAAGTTATCAAGCAAGAAACTAGTGAGAGGGCTGCCCAAGCTAAAGTATGTCAAAACAGAAGTCTGTTCAGCTTGCCAATTGGGAAAACAGCTTCGAAGTACTCACAAATCAAAGAAAATGGTATCTACTTCTAAACCCTTAGAGCTTCTGCATTTGGACTTATTTGGTCCAGAAGCTTACAAGAGTATTGGAGGTAAACAATATGGTTTTGTGATTGTAGATGATTATTCTAGATTTACATGGGTATTATTTCTGCGTACTAAAGATTGTGCTTTTGAAGAGTTTGAGAAACTAATCAAATTACTTGAGAACAAGTTGAATACAAGACTTGTAGGTATAAGAAGTGATAGAGGAGGTGAATTTCTCAACAAAGACTTCATTGCTTATTGTGAAGAAAGAGGAATTACACATGAATTTTCTGCACCAAGGACTCCACAACAAAATGGAGTGGTAGAAAGGAAGAACAGGTCACTACAAGAAACAGCAAGGACTCTTTTGCAAGAAAGCAAGCTGCCTAGAAGTTTTTGGGCAGAAGCAGTGAATACAGCGTGCTATTTGTTGAACAGAGTCATAATCAGGCCTATTTTGAACAAAACTCCGTATGAATTGTTGAGGAAAAAGAAGCCAAACATTGGTTACTTCAAAATCTTTGGCTCAAAGTGTTTTGTGCTCAAGACAATTGATAATGATGGTAAATTCGATGCTAAGTCTTATGAAGCTATTTTTCTTGGCTATTCTTTAACTAGTAGAGCATATAGAGTTTATAATTTAAATAAACATATAGTTGAAGAATCTATTGATGTTACTTTTCAAGAACCTAACAAAGATCTGCCAAGAGATGAGGAAGAATTTGCAGGTGATAACATACAACCTCAAGTTGCTGGAAATCAGCAAGCCATCAATTCTGCTGAAACTGGAAGTCAGCAAGCCAAAAACTCTACTGAGAATGGAAAACAGCAAGCTGGAACTGCAAATCAGCAAGCTGAAGTGGTCAGAATCACAACAAATGAAGAAATTGCTAAACATTCTCTACCAAAGGCTACAAGGACAGTAAAGAATCATCCTCCAGAACTTGTTATTGGAGATATCTCAGATGGAATCACAACAAGGAGAGGAAAAGCAAACTTTTGTGCTTATGCTGCCTTTTTAGCTCAAGAAGAACCCAAAAATATCAAAGAAGCATTAGAAGACGAAAATTGGATCATGGCAATGCAAGAGGAACTCAACCAATTCGAGAGATGTGATGTTTGGGAACTTGTAAAACCACCAGAAGATGCTTCTATCATAGGAACCAAATGGGTGTTCAAGAACAAAGTGGATGAATTTGGAACAGTTACTCGAAATAAGGCAAGGCTCGTGGCTCAAGGCTATAATCAACAAGAAGGAATTGATTTTGAAGAAACATATGCACCTGTAGCTCGTTTAGAATCAATCAGAATGCTTCTTGCTTATGCATGCTACAAGAAATTCAAGTTATATCAAATGGACGTAAAGAGTGCATTCCTAAATGGCGTGCTGGATGAGGAAGTCTATGTCAAACAGCCTCCTGGATTCGAACATGAGAAGTTTCATGACTATGTTTACAAGCTCAAGAAGGCATTATATGGTTTAAGACAGGCCCCTAGAGCATGGTATGAGAGGCTTAGTAAGTTTCTTCTCAAAAATGGATTCATTCGAGGTAATATCGATCCAACATTATTTACAAAGCAAAATGGTAAAGATATTCTTGTTGTACAAATATATGTGGATGATATTGTATTTGGTGCTACTAATGAATCTATGTGTGAGTGGTTTTCTAAGTGCATGTACAATGAATTCGATATGAGCATGATGGGAGAACTTAATTATTTCTTGGGTCTCCAAATCAAGCAAACCAATGATGGAATTTATGTGCATCAATCCAAGTATACAAAGAATCTGCTCAAAAGATTTGGTTTTGAAGATGTCAAAGCAAAAACAACTCCTATGACTCAAAACAGCAAGCTGTTTGCAGATGAGAATGGTAAGGATGTGGATGTCAAAAGGTATAGAGGTATGATTGGAAGTTTATTATATTTAACTGCCTCAAGACCTGATATCATGTATAGTGTTTGTGTTTGTGCAAGGTTTCAATCCAACCCTAAAGAGTCTCACTTAAATGCAGTTAAAAGAATTTTTAAATACTTAAGTGGTACTATCAATCTTGGTTTGTTCTATCCTATCACAAATACTTTTGATCTCGTGGGGTATAGTGATGCAGATTATGCAGGGTCTCAAACTGATAGAAAAAGTACAAGTGGTGTTTGTACATTCCTTGGACAAAGCTTGGTTTCGTGGCAAAGCAAAAAGCAAGCTTCTGTGGCTCTATCAACGGCTGAAGGAGAGTATCTAGCAGCTGGTAGCTGTTGCTCTCAAATTTTATGGATGATTCAGACTCTAAGGGATTTCAATATCAAGTGTGGCAAAAATATCTCAAAGAATTTTTATGGATGATTCAGACTCTAAGGGATTTCAATATTTTGTGACAACACGAGTGCTATAAATATCTCAAAGAATCCTGTGAATCACTCAAGAACGAAGCATATTGACGTTCGTCACCATTTCTTAAGAGATAATGCAGCAAAAGGGAAGATTGAGTTGGTATTTGTTTCAACTGAAGTTCAACTAGCAGATATCTTCACAAAGCCATTGGCTGAAGAAAGATTTGCAGCTATTCGAATGGAGCTTGGCATGTGTACTGTGTAGTCAGCAAGCTGACAAGCACAGAATGGGTAACGTTGGCTTACCATTTGTATCTGAATTGTTTATATGCCATTACCATGATTTAATTTTTCCAAATTTTATTTCTCTATGCTTATTCCAGTCCTGGACTAATATTCTTTTTGTTAGATTTTTGATGGATTAAGGGGGAGAAATTTAGGAGAATTTATTTGCTTGTTTGGTCAAGATATTCGATGTGGATATGATTAATTATGCTTGTGTATCTTGAATCTGTTTTATATCAAAATGAACTAATATGCAGGGATTTAGGGGGAGTTATTATTTCTCCTAAATATTGTGTAATCATCAAAAAGGGGGAGATTGATACTCCTATGGTTTTGATGATCACTTTCAGCAAGCTATTTGCTTGTAGTTTGATATAAAACATTGTGTTATGGTTGTACTAACTTGGTTTTGCAGGGTATATTAAGTTTACAGAGAATATATATACAGCAAGCCATTTTGTACTACAACAGAGACAGTCCAGCAAGCTATTTCCAGCAGACAGTCACAAACAGCAAGCCATTTGCAAACTGCCAGAAATCCTGAAGACTTATATCAAGACAAATTCTCATGGATGTAATTCAGGAAATATATTGTGAGGACTATTTATTATATATTACGTACACAATATATTATAGAGCTCAAAATCTTTTCAAATATCTTTCTTTAATTTATTTTATAAAACTTATAGGAGTTTCCTTATTTAAAAGAATTTCTTTCTACAAAATCTCCTATACTCGTTTTTATATCTATACAAATCAGAAGGGTTAAGTTTTCTACGATTCATCTCTTTCAAACCCTTTGTCAAACGTTCACAAGAACGTTGGTAAAATCTCTGTAATCATTTGAACGTTAGAAATTGATTTCTAAATCGTTCGAATAATGGTTGATTGATTTTCCGAACGTTGGTTGTGAGACTATTTATAATCTATCTTGTGTTCATTCGTTCATAACACTGAAGAGAAAATATTCAAGCACACAAGCCTTCAAACAACTCAGTTTTTCATTGCTATATTCTTGATTCTCTCGAGCTCTTTATATATTTATTCGTACTATATTATAGAGAGATCATAGTTTGAGTTGTATCCTTTATTGATTGTATTGTTCAAGTTGTAAGGATTAGTTGTTGGACAGTTTGGCTAGGGAACTAGGGTTTGGTGAACGTTGCTAGAGAAGTATACTTTGGAAGTATAGCTTAGAGAGCAAGTTCAGAAACAGGAGTTCAGCACGCCATTTGTCAACAACTGGGTATTAAGGGAGATATATTGTTGTATCTTGTAATTGGCTTATTTCAGTGATCAATAATATATTCTCTTACCAAGTTGGTAAGGGACCAGGACGTAGACCATAGGGGTTAGGGGTCGAACCTGGCTAAAAGTTTTGGTGTTCTTTATTTTCTGCACTTTACTTACTGCTTGCATCTAGATTACCATTTCTGCACTGCTTACTGTTTGTGCACCTTATCTTATTTACTGTCTTTACACTCAGCATACTGTTTGTATTCAGTTTACCATTTGTTGTGTTATCTGTGCATTTATTTGTGCATTCAGCATACCATTTGTATCTGCCTAAACGAAATCAGTAAGCTGTTTCTGGTATTTCTTAAAATCAGTTTTAATTATACATAGTTAGCCATTTACACCTATTCACCCCCCTCTAGGTGTGCATTTTCAGATCATCCATACCCTCATTCTCACTTTGACTTACTAAAGTCAACACTCTTTCTACCTCACCTTTTGCCTGGTCAGGAGCCAGCTTCTCAAATTGTGGATCTAAGTCCATCTTTTCAAGTGTATCACTCAAATTTAGATAAGTGCTCTCATGACCTACAGAAAAATAGGGTTTAGAAGGAGTTTTTATACCTGAACTCACATGGAGAGAGGGTTCCTCATTTGGCATGTGGCTTGAGGTTTTCTCCAAGGAGTGAGCTGCTATAGTCTCTGAACCCTTACAATCATCTTCTTTCCTTCCAGAAACTACAGGCTCCAGTATACCACTTTCAGGTTCTTTACTAGACTCTGATGTCTTCAGTAATACTTCATTAGACACCATAGTTAGTACATCACCGTCTTTAAGTGTTGTTTGCTGAGACTCACCCTCAAGGTGGATAGACTTTGACTGAACAAAATTTGTTTGATCTTCAGAAAAATCAACCAAAGTCATTCCTCCCATATCATAGGGTATCTCACTTGCATTCTCAGTCATCACAGAAGTCCTTTCAACATCAGCTATCACAGCTCCTGAGTCATCCTTCCTCTGACTAAATGGTTCTTGTGTTGCAGTGACTGTGATCTGATCTTTCCTACTATTCACCACTGGTGCAATAGTAACTTCTGTTGACTGCTTCTCTCTATCTACTTCCTCCAGTTGTTCACCTTGAGCTAAAGCATCTTCAATAATGACATCCTTGTCAAATAAATATGCATGAAGTGATTGAAGTGCAACATGCTTCGAAAGTCCAAATTTCTTGACTAATTGTCTTCTGACAGATACATAAAAATACATCTTCATTAAGTCAAGTCTTTGATGTAGAAGTCCATATTCATCTGGAAATAAAAGTTTTGGTACTCTTTCAACCAGAATCTAGAACAGGCCTTGACAACTTCACTTTGAGAGAAATTAGTCCCATAGCCAGTCTGTATGACAATGTAGTTTCCCATGAAGAATCAATATCCAGATCTCTATTGTCATTTGCTGACTTGATTGTAGCTTCATTTGTAGAGACCTGCATGATATTAGTTGGACTAGACTCTGTGTGTGTAGGTGACAATTGAATCTTTCTCCTTGTTCTCCTGGTATAGTGAGCAAAAGATTTATCCTGAGAAGACTCAAGAGGTGTAGACACAGAATTGATCTTGGGATGAGATCTTTGTTCAATAGACACAGTCTTTTGAGAGACAGTATCCAGTAACTGTTTTCCCTTTTTAAGAACTACAGCCTTTTGGGAGACTACGGCCTGGCTGTGACTAGGTTTTTCATCTCTTTGTGCTAACAGAGAAAGTTGAATTGCAGCCTTCAATTCTGCTCTCTCAGCAAGAGTTAAATCATCATCATCTTCACTAGAATTACTACTACTTGACACAACAAATCTTCTCTTCCTTACAACTGATGTCTTTTGAGAAACACCAAAGGTTGGTTTCTTTGAAACAATAGGCTGTGGATCAAAATTTGGTTCTTGAATTGTTTCAGAGACTATAATGTTTTTGGCTACTTGGGTAGACACAGGTGGGTTCTCCTCCAATTGAGATTCCTGAGCCATTTCACCACAAAAGAAAGAAGAATTGTAGAGAGTAGGAAGATGAGTTTTAATAATTACCTGAAAATGATGTGGATAATGAATTGCAGGTATTTCATCTAGATTCTTTTCATTGTCCTTCTTTGTAATGTCAGAGAAAATTCTCTTTTGCTGTTCATAAGAAGAAACACAATGTTCCCTACCAAATCTAGCTTCAACATCAGGAATAAAATGGTTAATAAACATTTGCATAAATCTATGATAATAAACCATTTTCCTGTTTTGATCTCTTAACCCAAGTTTAATACTCATCTGACTTAAGATAATATGACCAATGTTAATTACTTTGTCATAAAGCAAACTATAAGCAATATGTGATGTAACAGAAGTAATTTTCTGAAAAGAACTACATTTACCAGTAAAACATTTAGCAATTTGATAAAAGTAAAAAGACCATTCCTTTCTAAGAAAAGACCTATTCAACTGGCTCATGTTGTCTAGAGGTCCACTATAACCTAATTCAGACAACATAGTTCTTACATTATCATCAGATGGTTCACTTGCATAACTATCAGTAACAGGTAAGCAAAGTACTGAATTAACAATAGATTCAGTAATGTCAAATGAATCTTGTCCTAAATGTAGAACAATCTTACCTGATTGACTCTGAGTAGAATCAATTACCTCAGCATTCTCCCAAGCTTGTGAAAAAGCTACTTGATTAATTTGTGGAGATGCTGTCAATGCATAACTTAATGGTCCATTCGCCAGAAAGTCCATGATTGGATGAAAATCAGATGACACTCCTTCCTTGTTGGTGATAGCTACTACATGATTGTTTGTCATAAAATCAAAGTCACCAAACTTGAAGGCTACTGATTTAGGTAATCTTCTCTGAGCTGCCATTTTTGATCTGAAAAGAACTTGAAAAATTCTTGAAATGGATTAGTGATTTTGAAAACTCAAGAGTGATTTTTGCTTTAGAGATTGTAAAGTTAGAGAAAGCAATTACACGATTAGAGTTTCAAAACAAATATATTTCACAAATCTTTCAGACCTCTATCCCACGTTGACACGTAGATTGACAGGTGCCAGTCCCTGAAAAATGCGGTTACCCACGATTTTTGGAAAATAAAATCCAAAATTGATTTTCATGAAATAAATCAGGGTATAAATAATCAATACTGATCAGCTTCCTTTTCCTGTTGACCTCTCATCAAAATAATCACAAAATACAATGTGATAATGATTCTCAAATCCTGATGGTCACACATGAAATCCTGACCAATATCATCCTGATTCCAGAGACTTAATATGGAGTTTCCACGTGGCATATTTCTTTTATCTGAAAAAGAAATAAACAATTAATCTGAACAAAAATCAATTGGTTAGATATTTTCAATATTTCTTGAAAACAAGAAATACAGTCACACGCAATAATTAGCATCTGACTTCATTAAAACTTCCAAGTGACTATTCAGTTTCTCACGTCTTTCTTTAAAAGAAACAGACGCCTTATGCCATTCTCCATAAACCCTTCAATTTCTTTTCTTCTCAACAATGCTCCTCAAACCAAAATTTCATTCAAACCCATTCTTTAGATCTTTCTCGGTCGATGAACATCCTGTTCTTGATCATCTCTTTGAACAAATGACTCTTCTCATCAAACTAATCATGAATGGATTGGTTTCCGATAATATCCAGAGGTTTCTCCTAGAACATCCATCTGTTGGATACAATCTTCCCCTAACCTCCTCAAAACTTGAGGATGAAGAATTTGGCCGAGAGTCTGAGGTTGATCTTGATGGAGATGCTATTCATTTAAGTTAGCTGCTCTCATTCAAGTCGCCCAGACAAGGAATCCAAGAGCAAACGAGGCTGTTTAATCCCCTGATGGATTTCTTGAGATGCTCATTGTCCTGTACCTCAGAGTTCATATCAATAGACAAGTATAGAATTATTAGTAGAAATTAGACAAAAAGATGTTGTATTTCATTTCCATGTAATGATTTCAATTAATGAAAATACAATTTCTTGTTATCTACTTGTCTTTTGATTACTGAATGATATATAAATTATCAGTATGCAAATATCAAAACATGCTGCTATAGACTTAATACATCACAGAATTAGATTACTACACAAAGTAAACGTCAGGATCTGAAACAATTTTCATAATCCTGATACTGACACAATACTGATGACGTCAGCATCCTGATAATAAATCTAATCCTGATGATTATTAACAAGTCTATCATACTGAAATTTATCAAGGCAAGGTGTTATAGCTAAAACATTTAACAATCAAATATAGATCCTGACAAGAATATCAAGTCTATAAGCTAAGAACAACATACCTTGCTACTTTTGCAGATGTTAAAGATCTAAAAATTTAACATTCCTAACTCACTTACTAGTCTACTGAATGTAGTCTCATCAAGTGGTTTAGTTAGAATATCTGCAAGCTGTTTGTCAGTAGGAACAAAATGAAGTTCCACAGTACCATTCTCAATATGTTCTCTAATAAAATGATACCTGACATCAATGTGCTTAGTCCTTGAATGTTGAACTGGATTTTCTGCAATTTTAATAGCACTAGTATTATCACAAAACATAGGAATATTACTAAGTGTCATACCATAATCCATCAACTGATTTCTTATCCAAAGGAGCTGTGCACAACAACTGCCTGCTGCTATGTACTCAGCTTCTGCAGTTGAGGTTGAAACAGATTGTTGCTTCTTGCTTGCCCAAGAAATCAATCTATTTCCCAAGAATTGACATGTACCTGTAGTGCTTTTCCTGTCTATTTTACACCCTGCACAATCAGAGTATGAATAGCCAATTAGAAAGAAATCAGATTCTCTAGGATACCACAAACCAAGATTTGGAGTTCCTTTGAGATATCTAAAAATTATCTTCACAGCAATTAAATGAGATTCCTTAGGATCACTTTGGAATCTAACACATAAACAGGTAGAAAACATTATATCTGGCCTACTTGCAGTTAGATATAACAATGAGCCTATCATGCCTCTATAACTAGTATTATCCACACTCTTCCCTTTAGGATCAGAGTCTAGTTTAGTGGCTGTTGCCATGGGTGTTTTTGCAACTGCACAGTCTTGAAAGTCAAACCTTTTTAAAAGATCTTTGATATACTTTGACTGATTAATGAAAATACCAGTCTCAGTCTGTTTGACCTGCAAGCCTAAGAAATAATTTAATTCACCCATCATGCTCATCTGATACTTAGACTGCATAAGCTTGCTAAACGTAGCACACAACTTTTCATTAGTAGAACCAAAAATAATATCATCAACATAAACTTGAACTAAAAGCAATTCACCTTTTATCTTTCTAAAGAATAGAGTTTTGTCAATTGTACCTCTTGTGAAGCCATTTTCAAGAAGAAATTTAGACAAAGTCTCATACCATGCTCTTGGTGCCTGCTTTAGTCCATAGAGTGCCTTGTCAAGTTTGTAGACATGATTTGGAAACTTTGGATCAACAAATCCAGGTGGCTGTTCTACATACACTTCCTCATCAAGTTTGCCATTTAAAAAAGCACTCTTTACATCCATCTGGTATACTTTGAATTTTGAATGAGCTGCAAATGCAAGAAACATTCTGATTGCTTCCAATCTTGCTACAGGTACAAAGGTCTCATCATAATCAATGCCTTCTTCCTGAGAATAACCCTTGGCCACCAGTCTTGCTTTGTTTCTTACAATCATACCAGATTCATCTAGCTTGTTTCTGAAAACCCATCTTGCATCAACAATAGATCTATCTTTAGGTCTTGATACCAGTTTCCAGACTTTGTTTCTCTCAAACTCATTTAACTCCTCCTGCATTGCAATTACCCAATCAGGATCCTGTAAGGCTTCTTCAACCTTCTTAGGTTCATTCTTTGAGAGAAAGCAACTATACAAGCATTCATTTTGAATTGATCTTCTAGTTCGAACACCACTATTTGGATCACCAATTATCAAATCTTCAGTATGATCCTTTGTCCATTTTCTAACAGGTGGTAGATTAACTCTGCTAGTCTATCCCCCTAAGTTAGTGGTATCTCTTGTAGAAGAATTCTCTCTACCTTCAAAAACTCTCCTTTGATCAATAGAATCAGTAGATTCCATATTGCTGCTAGTTACTGATCTTTCCTCAGTAGACTCTGAAAGATCAGTTCCTGATGGAATAGACTCTGAAACATCAATTCCTGATGGAGTAGACTCTGAAAGGCTAGTCTGCTCCTGATGATCACTGTGTTCTCTTTGATTTATTTGCCCCCCTCAACAGTAGCATTCCTTTGAGAAGCAATAGAAATTCCTTCTGGAGAACCTTCATCATCACTGGAGAGTATCTCAGAATTCTTTAGATTTTCAAATTCCAATTTGTCATGGCTTTCATCAGTTTGCAGAATTCCAAATTTCTTATCGTCAAATGCAACATGAATTGATTCCATAACAATGTGAGTTCTGAGATTATAAACTTTGAAGGCCTTAGATGCTGAATATCCTAGAAAAATTGCTTCATCCAATTTGGCTTCAAATTTTCCAAGTTGTTCTGGATGAACTTTTAGGACATAGCATTTGCATCCAAAAATGTGAAAGTATTTCACACTTGGTTTCTTTCCTTTGATCATCTCATAGGGAGTTTTTCCATGACTATTTACCAAGGTACAGTTTTGAGTGAAACATGCAGTGTTAATAGCTTCTGCCCAAAAGTAGGTTGGAAGTTTTGCATCTGCAAGCATGGTTCTTGCTGCCTCTATGAGAGTCCTGTTCTTTCTTTCCACTACACCATTCTACTGAGGTGTACCAGGTGCAGAAAACTGTTGAGTGATTCCATTGTCTGCACAAAACCCCTCCATTGTAGAATTCTTGAATTCTGTACCATTGTCACTTCTAAGTACTTTAACTTTGTACTCAGAGTTATTATGAATATTCTTGATGAGTTCAATGATTTGCTGAGGAGCTTCATCCTTCTTGTGTAGAAAGAACACCCATGTGAACCTTGTGAAATCATCCACTATTACTAGAGCATATCTTTTCTTGCTGATAGACATAATGTTTACTGGACCAAACAGATTTAGATGTAGCATGTGAAATGGTTCAGTAATCGAATTTTCAGTCTTGCTCTTGAAAGTGGTTCTTCTTTGCTTTCCAAGCTGACATGCATCACAAAGTCCATCTTGCACAAAATTTGCCTGTGGTAGGCCTCTCACCAAATTGTGCATAACAAGTTGATTAAGCTTCTTGAAATTAAGATGTGAGAGCTTCATGTGCCAATTCCAGCTTTCATAACTTGTTGCTTTGCTGTAGAGACATCTAACAATTCCTTTAGATGTATCACTTAAGCTGGCTTCATATATGTTACCATGTCTTTGACCAGTTAGAACAATGTCTCCATTCTGCATATTCAAGATTTTGCATCATTCTCTGTCAAAGATTGATTTGTAACCTTTATCACCCAATTGACTTATGCTTAAAAGAGTATGTTTCAAGCCTTCAACCAGTGCTACATTTTCTATGATGACATTCCCCAAAACAATTGAGCCATATCCCAGAGTTTCTGCTTTTTAGGACCCAACTTTGATTGGATCCTTTCTTACTAGATTTAGAAACAACAGGCTTTGAAGATTTTGCTTTTATTTTACCTGTTGCAGAGTCAACCTTAGACTCTGATTTCACAAACTGTTTGTGACTAGGAGTTTCAGATTTCAAGGAATAATAGTCATAATACAGTTCATGATATTCTCTACACATGTAAATGGAATGAAGTAAACTACCACAATGATAACAAGCTTTTTGTGGTTGGTATTGAATTTTCTGAGTCTTGGGGAATCTGGACTCAGTTTTCCAAGAAGGTTTTTGATTGCAGTCTAGGGCCAAATGATTATGATTTCCACACTTATAGCATTTTTTCCTAGGTGCATCAGGTACATTCTTGTAATTATTCTCTTTGTTAATACCTTCTTTTCCATTCCTATTTCTTTTGATCTTGCTAGACTCTGAAAGACCATCTAATCTCTGTTTCAACTGAGACTTAGACAGAAACCCTATGTTTACATTCTTAGGTTTCTCTAACACTTTCTCATCTGAATTACTATTGTTAATCCTTTTGTGTACAACAGGGGTACCTTTTGAATCAACAAATTTAACATGATTAGGTTCAGAAACAATTTTCTTACCTTCAGATTTAGATGTGTTAGCTTCTACCTTACTATCATCATTGACAATAGCTACTTTTTCTTCTTGTCTAGCCTCATCAAAACCTAAACCATTAACCTTACCACGAATTCCACTTTCAAAGATTTCTATAGTCTTCATACTGGAATTGTTAATGGCCTTAATCACATCTCTCTCTTCTTCTAGTTCTTTTCTGACATAGTCATAAGCCTCAAGAATAACACTATAATCATGCTTAGCTTTATCAGAACTTAACTTGTATTCTTCCATTTGAATTAATTCAGATTCAAGAAAATTATTTCTATCAACTAATTTATCATTCTTAACCTTAAGTTCATCTCTTTCACAAGTAAGAATTCTAAAATTAGTCATAAGATTCTTAAACTCAGCATGGATAGATGTAATTTCATCAGAATTTAAGCTATCAAATGAATCAAGAGAGTGAAGTGATACCTTAACAGAGGATGGAGAAGTTTTCTTTGGAGATCCAGGTTTGTCTGAACCATTTGCCATCAATGCAATGTTGTCATAATCCAATTCATCTTCAGAATCACTGGAATCAGCCCAATCCTTCTGTGTGACCATAAGTACATTACCCTTTCCTGAATTTCTAGGCTTCTTACACTCACTAGCAAAGTGTCCAAGCTCGTTGCAGTTAAAGCACTAGATCTTGGCCTTATCAAGCTTGACAATTTTACTTTTGCTTTTGTCACTCTTCTTCTCCTCCTTCTTTTGAAAAGGTCCTTTGCTAAATCTTCTCCTGTTGAATCTTCCTTTCTTGAAAGCTTTAGCAAACATAGCAAAGAGTTCCTGCATCTCAGATTCAGAATCATTGTTGTCAGAGTCCATATCAGTAGTCTCTGACTCAGAACTTTCTTTGCTTTTCTTCTTCCTTGGATTCTTTACAGCAATCTCTTCATGCTGTTCTTCAGGAAGCTTCTTAACTTCAGATTGAGCAGTAAGTGCAATAGTCTTCATCTTTCCTTCACTCCTGCTCTTCTTCTGCTACTTGTCAAGTTCATAAGCTCTCAATTTTCTATATACTGCCTCTAATGAAATCTCATCCAGATCATTAGCTTCCTCAATCGCAGATATCTTCTCATTGTAGAAATCAGGCAAAGCTTTCATGAACTTTGTATTCATATCCTCCAAGTCATAATATTTACCATGCATGGCCATCTCATTGATGAGTTTTGTAAACCTATCAAAGGTATCAGTAAGTGACTCACCGGACTTGGATTCAAAGTACTCATACTGTTGTATAAGTAATGTCCTCATATTCTTCCTGACAGGCTTAGTTCCTTCACAGTGAACCTTAAGATTGTCCCATATATCCTTAGCAGTTTTATAAGAGAGAACATAGTTAGTGAGAACAGAATCAAGACTGTTGAATAATATGTTTCTCACTTTAGCATCATTAAGAACATTCTCCTTGTCCTTATCTGACCATTCAGATTTTGGCTTCTCTGCTGTATGTTCTGGAACAACCACACCATCAACAGTTGCTTGTCCAACGACCTTTGTTGGAACAAAAGGTCCATCTCTGATTCTGTCAAGATAATCAGGATCTGTTGCTTCCAGATGATGGAACATCTTTACTTCCCATAGAGTATATTCGTTTCTCTTGAGCATAGGAATTTTAGTATTCCCATCCTTGTAACCAGACATGATTGCAGATCTTTATGATTATTCGAAATCAACCTGCTCTGATACCAATTGTTAACTCGAATAACTTGTAGAAGGGGGGGGGGTTGAATACAAGTTATATAATCGTGTCTGATTTTTGCTCGATTATATGAACAAGAATAAACGAATGAATCAAACTCTGTTTGTATTAATAAGATCAAATACAAACTCTACCAAAGGTGTACAAATACCTTTAGCAGCTGCTGACAATACAAATATCTCTCTCTGTTTGTTTCGAACTCTCGAATACAAACCTTATACAGAGCTACGCACACGAACTCACAACTTCGTCGCTCTTTTTACAATGATATTGAGAGAGTATTTATAATGCTACCTATCAACTAATAACAGAAAGATATAATCTATACATGACAATGTTCTGCCTTCTAGTCGATAGTTTCTATCAATAGAAAACTCTTTCCTTCATAATATCTTCTTGCTTGTTCTTCAAACAACGATCCTGTTTTATAGCACTTGCCAGTTTCTGTAGCATCCATAATGACATCATCAGTAACACGACTGATATCAGGATTTCATCTTGCATCAGTATCTGATCATCATCAGTATTAGACCGTCATCAGGATTTGCCCTTTGTTCCAGACATGTAGTCTCCGATACACTGTTCATTCCTGACTAAACTATACAGATAACTGTCTTATACATAAATCCTATATAAAGTGCTAAATCCTTTATAAGATCAGGATTACAAGAAGTATAATGTGTAAATTCTATTCTTAACATCACAACTTATGAATTATTCCTAACAGAGAAAACTGTTGGGCATGCTAAGCAGGCCTTAACTCCACATTAGTATGATATTGTCCGCTTTGGGTTGGGTCAGGCCCGCACGGATTTGTTTTTGGGTCACTCCCAAAAGGCCTCATCCAAACTGTAAACCAAAATATAGCAGCGTGGATCGAACTTCAATTTCTGAAAATAGTAAATCGCTGTATACAGCAGGTAAATGAGGTAATTCACTCTATATCCGCATGAGTGACATAGTCGGTCTTGTTCAGATTCCCGTTTCCCTTTCCGAAAAGGTATTTTTGGCAAAAATCGGACACTGTATGCAAAATCAGCGAAAATCTGCAGCAATCAGCAAGCTGCAACGGAAGCACTCCTTAATCTTGTTAACGGTTGATTCCACGCTCTTCTATTGTATTCCCAAATTCCCTTGAGCGAAGTGTGGCCTTCGTCTTCTCAAGTTAACCTCTCTTCTTGCTCCTAGGTGGCTACAAAATTTTTCTAGACCAACCCTAGCAAGAAGAGAATAAGAATATATATAGGGCTACAATAGGGATCATGGATAATTAGGTTGGGCCTTCTAATTACATCTTGGGCCTAGCCCAATGTAATTAAATATTAATTCAATCCACTAAAGAATTAATATTTGCACTACCTTTCCTAATACCGTAACTTAATTATTTAATTGGGTTCCAATATTATTTGCTTATTAAATTCCCCATGTATAAAATTGCGCATGCCCATTAATTAAATAAATTACTGATAATTTATTTAATTAATATCTTTATCCTTGATTATCCACTCAACCTTTATTTAATTATGCAGGAATAAATCCACCTGCAGGGTTTCACATAATTAAATCTTTTTGAGCTTTCAAGGGGACATCATTAACCCGAATATTATCAGGACATGGATTCCTTCTATAAATAATATTCACCATGTATATAATTCCATCACCCAAAATATAATGATATAATTTAAAAGAATTATTTCATATATAAATCAAAGCATGTAAATAATATACACGTGTCAATTACTATATCCGGATTAAGAACCTAAGCATTAATAATAACATAGAATCTTAGTTCTCCTTCTTAATCAGTATAAGGGAACAATTCTAAATTTGATCCTGTTCAATATACACAAAGTATACTAGTATTATTTATTAGTCAATATAAACTAATCTAAATAATACTACAGCCATACCAGTGGATTGTCCAACACCACCTGTGCTGTGAACCTTATTATATTATATAAACTGTATTTAACAATCTAATATTCTGTATCCCATTTGATACTAGATTGTCCACAATATATAATATTAGACAGCATGTAAACATTTAAATGATTCTCAATAAAACCGGGCCAGAAATAAATGTATATACTTAAAATAAATATTTTCAGTATACATAACAATCTCCCACTTATACTCAAAATATTCTATGAGTATATCAGTGTTTATTTAATCCACTATTACATTGAAAACTATGTGTCCATCCATCTGACTCCTATCGCTTCCACATGCCTGTCAAAAACCTTGGCTGGCAAGCTCTTCGTGAAAGGATCTGCCCGGTTGTCTTCTGATGATATGTGAGCCACAGCTATATCTCCTCGCTTTACGATTTCACGTATGAGATGATACTTACGTTCAATATGTTTAGCTGCTTTGTGGTCTCGCGGTTCCTTTGAATTTGCCACAGCACCAGTGTTATCACAATACACTGTCAAGCTTCTAGGCAAATTAGGTACCACATCTAAGTCCAAAAGGAAGTTCCTGAACCATACAGCCTCCTTAGCAGCCTCAGAGGCCGCTACATACTCGGCTTCCATGGTGGAGTCTGCAATGCATTTCTGCTTTACACTCCTCCATATAACGGCTCCACCTCCCAAAGTAAAAACACATCCCGAGGTTGATTTCCTCTTATCCCTATCTGATTGAAAATCTGAATCAGTATATCCCAAAGGAAATAGATCTGAGGCCTTGTAAATTAACATATACTCCTTAGTCCTTCTCAGGTACTTAAGTATAGTTTTTACTGCACTCCAATGTTCCTGACCTGGGTTCGACTGATATCTACTAACCATGCCTACATCAAAGCAGATGTCAGGCCTCGTACATAACATAGCATACATTAAGCTTCCACATGCCGAAGCATAAGGAACTGCTTTCATGCTCTCTATATCCTTAGGTGTCGAAGGACACTACTTCTTAGATAGAGCAACTCCATGCTTAAAAGGTAGAAAACCTTTCTTGGAGTTCTGCATGTTAAAACGAGCTAATACTTCATCAATGTAAGGCTCTTGAGATAAAGCCAACATCCTTTTCTTGCGATCCCTTATTACTTTGATCCTAAGGATGCATGCCGCTTCACCTAAGTCCTTCATGTCAAATTGTTTGAACAACCATGCCTTTACTGATGACAACATCTTAACATTGTTTCCAATGAGTAAAATGTCATCTACATATAGTACTGGAAAAACCACTGCATTACCCTCACTTCTCTTATACACGCATGATTCGTTTGGACTTTGATCAAATCCATATGACTGGACTGCATGATCAAAACGAATATTCCAGTCCCTAGAAGCTTGTTTTAGTCCATAAATAGACCTCTTAAGCTTACATACTAGATGCTCTTGGCCTTCCTTAATGAATCCCTTTGGTTGCTGCATATAGATGGTTTCCTCAAGATTTCCATGAAGGAAAGCTGTCTTGACATCCATTTGCCAAATCTCGTAATCGAGATGAGCTGCTATAGATAAAAGAGTCCGGATCGACTTAAGCATAACAACAGGCGAAAAGGTTTCCTCATAATCGATCTGTTAGGTCCGATAAGATTGTAGAAGGGGGGGTTGAATACAATCTATATCAATTTCTCGAAATTTGTCCTTTAAATAAAATTTAGTTTAGACAAATTTGTGCGGAATTAATTGAAACAAATTTTCAAGTTGAATATAACAATATATTAACTTGATGGGTGTTACAATTTCAGTACAAATGATTATCAAGTAATTAATAACTAATTAGAAAATTCGACATGAACTTTTCTAATTTAGTTAATAAAAATCAAGATATCAAGTTGTGAACTAGGAAACTTAATTCTCTAGTAGTACAAGAATCACAAATAATTAAGTTCCAATGGATACAATTTTTGATACAAAGAACTGAAGAATTTATGACAATTTAATTGCTTGAAGATGAAAGAGATGAGAGCTTTTCTTGTTCCTTCATATAACTTGCGTGTAGGTCTCTTTTTAGCTTCTGTCTCTTTTTTTCTTTTATAGCCTTCAACACTTCATTTTCTGCACAGCTGATAGTATAACTGGCACGGTGATAGTATAGCAGCCTAGGGATAGTAGGACTCATTCCCTTGTAATAGTATGGATTTAACTCAGAAATAGTATACATTTACTTAAGAAATAGTTCACTAAAAACGTTGGTAATAGTATAATTACCTCGGTAATAGTATAACTATAACTCAGAAATAGTATAACTAGTTCGGTGATAGTATAGGCTCGCTGATAGTATGCAAATTTTTTTTGTGGAACAAACTGATTTGTTGCTGCAGAAACGAAGACCAGTTGTGGGATATTGGAGTGCTGAAGACGCGCGGACATTTTGCTGAAGAATCTCTGGTGCGTGTGATGTACGCGCTTCCAGGCGCGCAACTTTGTTTCTTCGGTTTATTCATTTGTAATTCACTTGAATTCAATTGTTTATTCCTAAAACAATTCTGCCGACAGCATGCATTCTGGTCCACTTTCTCTTTTTCATTTCTTCAATTCAGTTTAATTTATTTGATTGTTTAAAGGCATTGTTTTAATCAATTGCATTTAAACAAACAAATTCATCCGCCTGGCCATTTTATTCAATTCAAATCACCTGACCACGTTTTGTTTTGCTTTTTAACCCGCACAGCTTATAATTTTTAATTAATAAATAATTATTTTAATCCAGAAATTATAAAAATAAATATCTAATATTATTAGATATTTATAAATATAATTTTCTAAATAAATAAAATATTTATTAATATAAAATTATACTTAAACTCTAAACTGCGGTTACCTGAGCGTCTGGAACCGGACTCCTTTTGCTTAACAAAAAATATATCAATTCAAACCGGGGTTTCTGCATTAAGAATATATCACTTTGCATTTCTTTGTGATAAATCTTTTTCCTCACAGCCAGTCCACTTGATAGTAAAATCCTTGTGATTAAATAATTTAATCCTTATGTTGCTTGCACAATGATTTCCTCTCATACCAGTCTTGATATCTTGAACCACTGAATTTAATGATGAACAACCACTGTTAAATGTTGACACTCGATGTACTGTCTGGTTCATGAGTGACTAACCGCAATGACTGTTCTTCATATATTGACTTTAAAATCTGGTTCCTTTTCTTTTCTCCTCTCTCTCTTTACTTCTTCTGTACTGTCTCTGTCACCTTGAAATCTCTGTCACTTTAAACGAATCCATTTCTTAACGAATACTCCACTGAGGCTTGATCAGATGACTGAGCTTCTTTCAATGTAGTAATTCCCCAAGTCTGTAGATTGACCTTGATCTTTTTCTTCTGACAGATAATACATTCTGAGATTCCTTGTGACAGTCTATATACTATTTACTATTACAATCTTGTTTAAGTTGAGTTGTATCCTCGAAATACAAATAGGCTACATCATATGCCTTTCAATCTCCCCCTATTTGTTTGTTAAACAATAACAAGCAAATACCTAGAGGATAACTCAACTAACTCACTTAAACAAGAAAAAGATTAAGCATTTAAGAGCTTAGTAAATAGTACATTAAAAAAATTTCTCTGGTTTGAATTTAACAATTCCAGAATCCTCAGTTGAAGAAATGATAGATGATTGTTCCTCTAGCACTGAACTGATCTTCAATAGATAACTCATCTTCATTTTTGATTTTTCATATCTCTGCCTGATAATCCTTCACATCTTACATTGTTGTTTATCAGCAGTTCTTGATTTACAATCACTTCCCTTCTCTGACACAGCTTTTCTCACTTAAGAAAAACAACTGCTCCTACTATATAGACAATGGTGAATCAATACCATTTCTATAACTTCTAGGAAATCTACTACTCCTTCACTTAGTCTTTATACATAGTACATTGAAAGACTAATAGAATAATATTGTGATGTAATCTTCTCCTTATATCTCCCCTTTCTTCTCAACTGAATCTCCCCTTACTTTTCCATCTAAGGCTCCCCCTTAGTAACTTGACTTGCTTCTCTTCCAAAGCACAGTCTGTAAATGCTCCCCCTTTCTAACCCACTCTCCTTTTTCTTGTACCCCTTTACTTCTCCCCATTAGTTGAGGAATCCTCCAATCAACTAGTTGACAAAGTAGTTGTACCAACTATAGAGTTCTTTGTTAGAAAGGAAGTTTCATTTTCTTCCTCACTGTGAGTGTGTGATAGTGTTTAGTGTACCTCACAAGTGTTTCACTCTTCTCTCCACTCATTTGTGTTGAGTGTCTCACTTCTCTTTGTGTTTACACTCTTACTCACTGGTGTATCACTCATATCACTCATAGATCCAACATCCATCAGTGTACCTGCAAGGAAAAATCACCCTAGCCCCTTCAAGAGAGGTCAGTGATGGTGCAATGGGAGTTCGCAAATCCCAAATCCTCGTTGGACTCGTCAGACGAATCTGAGTCATAATCTACAAGTTGCTGGTTTTCCCTTTTTAGGGTTCCAGATCTGAATTCTGAGAAGGTAGACAATGATCTAGAAATTTAGCATTGAGATCAAGATTTCCTTCTTATGTCTGTGAAGACACTTAGTTCATTAAAGAACCTTTAACTTATAATCCTAACCGTAAAATGGTTGGATTACAGGTTTCCGTCAATTCAGCCTTAGTGTGTGCAATCTCACTTTGTGCATATGAAATATTTTGGTTAGTGTATAAGATAGTGACTCTCCAACTGAATATCCCACACATCCTTTTTTTCTGCATCATGTGCAGTTACTCCCTGATGACCTTTAGTCTGATATGTAACTTCCTTTTAGGGGGTAAGTCAGAATGTGTTTGAGTTTGACTGTAGTCTGGGATAAAAGTTGTTGGGTTTACAATCTCATGACTAATCATGTGAGAAAACAAAATTCCATGTAGATGAACTTGCATCACTGAATATGAGCAATAGAGATAGAATGATATACAGTTGTGATTTCAAAAGATTTAAAATATAAGCAATCACAACTATATAAAGAGATTTTGAGTTATGGGAAAGATATAGATCTTGAGCTGGTTTTACTAAACAAAAACATTAACAAAAATCCAATTAACAATAAATATTAATCAAATTAATGAATGTTAATGTTTAAACCAATACAAACAAAAATATTTTATCATGTTTTAGATCCTGTATGTTAGATACCAACTTTTACCACTTGTTAACACTTGTTAGGTCTTGTCTTTCAATTGTTAGATCCTGAAAATCAAACATTAGTTCCTAAACAATTGAATTGACATATACCATTTTGATACCAACAATGGTTCTATATAAGAAATTCTGTTAATAACAACAACACAACAAAGATTAGAAGTTAAAACAGCATGATATGTGTGTGTTAAACAGAAGAAGTACAAAAGAACCAAATACAGGGTCCTGTTTGTAAGATTTGAAAGTATAGTGACTAAACTGAAAAACTATACAAACTATTTATATACACATGAAAAATAATATTCAAAATAAGAAATAATATACATATATAAATAATTTTAAATAAAAACTATAAACAAAAGAAAAATACTATTTTTTTATTATTTTTTATTATTATTATTATTCAAAAATAACTGTATTAATAATATTTACAGAATATTAGAAATTCAAGTACATAATGTACACAAATATTTACAACAATATAACTACTTAAAAATAGCTAAATAGAAAATAAGAAAATACTAAAAAATGCCATAGGTTATCCTTTTTACGAAATCAAACATTAATAACAAAAGGACAAACACTACAAACCAATTAATAAACTATTAACTATTTACATAAATATTTGTAGTAAATTAATAAATCTATATATTTTCTTAATAAAATAACTTTCTTATAGAAAATCATTTAAAGAGAAAATATGACTTATTAAATCAACACAAATATTCAAAAGTGATTTTCAACAAAAATAGATTTCTCAAAAATTTCAACTTGTAAAATTTGAGAAAAATATTTTTAGAGAAAATTAAAATATTCTAAAATTAAAAGAAGTAAGTAGGAATATATTAAGAAAATAATGACAATGATTTGAGAATTAACAAACAAGAATATCAGTTGATAAAATAATTATACAAGTGATTTTAATAACAAATATTAACACAGTAATCACTTATAAATTATAAAGAGCAAACCTCAGATATTAACTAGTTTAATTACTAGGACTATTTAACATACCTAATTCACCAACAATTCTGGTGAATGTGGATTCGTCAAGAGACTTAGTAAAAATATCTGCTGTTTGTTCTTCCGTGGGTACAAAATGTAACTCCACGGTACCATTCATGACATGCTCTCTAATGAAATGATACCTGATATCGATGTGCTTTGTCCTAGTGTGCTGCACAGGATTGTTGGAGATTGCTATGGCACTTGTATTGTCACACAAAATAGGAATTTTGTCAAGTACAAAGCCATAGTCCCTTAGCTGATTCCTAATCCACAAAATCTGTGCACAACAGCTTCCAACAGCTATGTATTCAGCTTCAGCTGTTGAGTTGGAAACTGTTTGCTGTTTCTTGCTGTACCAGGAAACCAACCTGCCACCTAGGAATTGACAACTCCCAGAGGTGCTTTTCCTATCTACAACACTTCCTGCATAATCTGAATCTGTATATCCAACAAGATTAAAACCAGAATCTTTAGGGTACCAGATGCCTAAGTTAGGCGTACCCTTAAGATATCTCAAGATTCTTTTAACAGCAATGAGATGAACATCTCTAGGATCCGATTGGAACCTTGCACACAAGCATGTAGCAAACATAATATCTGGTCTACTTGCAGTAAGATAAAGTAATGAGCCTATCATACCTCTGTAGCTTGTGATATCTACCTTAGCAGAATTTTCACATGCTCCAAATTTAACAGCTGTAGATGATGGTGTTCTTGCTGAAGATGAATCCTCCATTTGATATTTCTTGAGAAGCTCTTTGACATACTTGGATTGACAGATAAATATCCCATCTGTCCTTTGACTTACTTGCAATCCAAGAAAGAACTTCAGCTCACCCATCATGCTCATTTCAAACTTACCCTGCATTAACTTAGCAAATTTCTTGCAAAGAAGATCATTAGTTGACCCGAATATTATATCGTCCACATAGATTTGAACTAATATTGTATCATTTTTATGTTTCTTTGTAAAGAGAGTTTTGTCTATGACACCTCTAACAAATCCATTTTCAAGTAAGAATTCAGAGAGAGTGTCATACCATTTTCTTGGTGCTTGCTTGAGACCATAAATTGCCTTGAAGAGAAAGTAGACATAATCCATGAATTCTGGATCTTCAAAGCCAGGAGGCTGTTCTACATATACCTCTTCATCTAGCTTACCATTCAGAAAAGCACTCTTGACATCCATTTGATAAACCTTAAAGTTTAAGAATGCTGCGAATGCCAAGAATATTCTGATAACCTCAAGTCTTGCCACTGGAGCGTAGGTTTTATCATAATCAATGCCTTCAGCTTGTGAATAACCCTTTGCTACCAGTCTTGCTTTATTTCTCGTCACTGTGCCATCTTCATCTAGCTTATTTCTGAATACCCACCTTGTGTCAACCACTTTCCTGTCTTTGGGTCTGGGTACCAGCTTCCATACTTCTTGTTGTTTGAATTGATTGAGTTCATCATGCATAGCAATCACCCAATCAGGATCAGAAAGAGCTTCCTCAGTTTTCTTAGGTTCCATTTCAGATAGAAACCCTGAATAGTTACATTGATTTTGAGTAGCACTTCTAGTTTTGACACCAACATCTGGATCACCAATAATCAGCTCAAAAGGATGAGCTCTATTCCAAACAGTCTGTCTGGGAAGATTAGATCTTGATGATTCGCCTTGTTCTTTATTATGATGTTGAGTATGACTAGTTGATCCTTCATTATCTCCCCCTGAGTTGTTGCCATGTTGACTAGATGATTGTTCAGGAGTGTCAGGTGTATCTTCATTATTATCATTGTTTTCATCACCATTACCCTGATCATCATCATCACCATTTTCATTGTTGTCATTAGCATCATCAAAAATCTCAGGTGCGTTATCATCATCTGAATCTGTATCTGTCATGTCATCGAAAGATAGCTTTTCAGATGGATCCTCAGTTTGGATACTAGGAAGTTTAGTGTCATCAAATGTTACATTGACACTTTCCATCATCTTCTGTTCATCAATCACATACACCCTGTATGCCCTCATTGAATAACCAATAAAAATTGCTTCAAATGCTTTGGTATCGAATTTACCACCTTGATCATCACCTTCTTTAAGCACAAAGCATTTTGCCCCAAATACATGAAAGTATTTGATTGATGGTTTCTTATCAGCCATAATTTCATAGGGTGTCTTCATATGGTCTTTATTGATTAGAGTTCGATTCTGGGTATAGCACGCAGTGTTGACAGCTTCAGCCCAAAAGTACAATGGAAGCCTTGATTCACTTAACATAGTACGTGCAGCTTCAATCAAGGTTCTATTCTTTCTTTCCACTACTCCATTTTGCTGAGGAGTTCTTGGAGCTGAATATTGTCTGGTTATACCCTTCTCAGTGCAGAAGTCATTTAGAACTGCATTCTTGAATTCAGTTCCATTGTCTGATCTTATAGCTCTCACTGGATATGTAGAATCTCGCTCAATTAACTTGATATGATCAATCACCAGTTGTGGAGTCTCATCTTTAGAATTCAAAAACAGGACCCATGTGTATTTTGAAAAATTATCAACAATCACTAGAGCATATCTCTTCCTTGACATGGACATCACATTAACTGGACCAAACAAATCCATACGAAGTAGTTGTAATGGTTCAGTTATTGAAGATGTGTCAGTGCTCCTGTGAGTTGCCCTTTTTAGCTTGCCTTTTTGACATGCATCACAAAGTCCTTCTTGAGTGAATTCCATTGAAGGCAAACCTCTCACCAATTCTCTTTTAACTAGAGAATTCATTGTTTTGAAATTAAGATGAGAAAGTTTCTTGTGCCATAGCCAACTCTCGTCATTAGATGCTTTAGTGTAGAAGCAATTAATTTCTGCAGTGCTTCCTGAGTTCATATTGGCTACGTACAGATTGCCTTTTCTAACTCCTGTCAGTTGTGGCTTTTCTTGTCTCTTGTGTGAAATTAGACAATTCCTCTTGTTGAAATAAACTTCATATCCTTTGTCACAGAATTGACTAACACTGAGCAAATTGTGCTCAAGTCCTTTCACAAAAGAGACTTCATCAATGATAACATTTCCAGCTTCAAGTCTGCCATATCCATCAGTTCTACCTTTGCTGTTATCTCCAAAGGTAACTACTGGGCCGGCCTTCTCCACCACATTTGTCAGCAGGGTTCTGTCACCAGTCATATGCCTTGAACATCCACTATCCAAGATCCAGGTCACTCGTTCAACCTGCTCAACACCCTGCAATGACAAACGGATTAAACTTTCTTCGGAACCCAAGCTTGGTTGGGTCCAGAGTACTTGAAAAATTGACCTTTGTCAGGCAAAACAACATTTTTAACCTTGACACCATCAGTCAACAAACATTTTACCATATAAACAGATTTGACAATCTTTTGTTTAATTTTGGGTATCCATGTTTGTTTAGCAACAATAACATTTTTTTCATTGACTGGACATTTGACCTTGTAGACAGCCTTAGTAAAACTTTGTTTAGGCTTAAGTACAAATGTCTCTCTCCTAACATGAGGAGGACTAGCAGTCTTTGATCTAACATTATTATTTCTGTTCATATGTTGTCGAGGAGTAGTCTTATTATCACATGCATGATAACCATTAAAGTAAGCAGACATAACATTAAAAGCACAAGACATACAATTGACAACACCACATGCTTTATGATTAGAATCAATGATAGGCATGGTATTCATGTTAGACATGTTATCATTCTGCTCCAACTTGTTATCACCTAACTCAATTTTAGATGAACTGGGAACAAACTTCACTGGTTTCATAGAAACAACCTTATTAGATTTAACATTTTTGGTTGTAGGTGCCTTAACAGATTTTTCATTATCAATGACTATGCCATTAGCACGGTCCTCATTTCTCATTTCTTCTTGAATCACAATAGAATACATGTTTGGTGGTTCAGAAACAGATTCTTTAAACATGGGTTTTTCAACATTCTTGAGTACGTATGGTATACCTCTTTCTTTAGCAGGAATAGGATTAGCAGAATGATTGCTCAAAGAACCAACAGCTTCTTTGTAACCAAACCCTATTCCTACAGTTTGTTCTCTAGCTTGTTTATTGAAGTGCTCTTTGGAAACTTTAACAGAATTATAACAAGCTCTAATCTGTGTTTCAAGTTCTCTAATCCTGATGTCTTGTTCAGCAATCCTATCAACTTGTTTTACCATGTATTCTCCTAGACCCTTTTCTTTGTAGTTAAGACGAGCTATTTCTTTTATTTGTTGATCTTGATTATCAGGCACTTTTTTTAACTCTAACACTTCATTTTCAAGTTCAGTGTTTAATAGAGTTATTCTTTCAATTGTTTTCTGTGCACAACCTATGGAACTATATAAGCTATTAATCAACTCAGCGTCAGTAAGAATTACCGGTGTAGTATAACGAGTTGATGTTTCAGCATTTGCCACCAGCACAAAATTTCCATATTCTTCATCTTCACTATCTGTGTCATCCCAGCTTTTACCAGCAGCTACATAAGCTCTTCCAGTCTTCTTCTTTTCAGAAGCATAATCTCTTTTCTGTGCTTGTTTGGGTTTTTGACACTCAGTAGCAAAGTGTCCCAATTCATTACAATTAAAGCAACGAATCTTGCTTCTGTCAACAGTTCCAGTTTTGTATCCTCCCCTGTTACTAGAGGATGAAGAACCTCCTCTTTGGAATCTGCTATTAGACTTAAACCTGAACTTTGGATTTCGTCTGAATCTGAAGTTACTGAATTGCCTCACCATCATTGCCATGGATTCATCTTCCAATTGATCTAGCTCTTCCAGTGAATAGAATTCTCCACCATCCTGAGTGGCTGGTGTCTGTCCATGTTCCACTTCAGTTTGTTCCATGTTGAATCTTTTAGGTTGAACAATTTTATCTTCCACTTCCTTAGGAACCTCAACTACCAGAGCTGTAGAAGAACTTGCCACTCTCCCTTTGCCAGAGAACTCCTTCTGCTGTACTTGTTCTAATTCATACGTTTTCAGAACACCAAACAGCCTTTCAAGGGCGATCTTATTTAAATCTCTAGATTCTCTGATGGCAGTAATTCTATGCTCTAGGTGAGTAGGCATAGTCAGTAAAAATTTCATGTTGATCTCCTTCTGGGTATATTGCTTGCCATGAACTTGCAAATTGTTGATTATTTTGTTATACCTTTCGAACACTTCCTGAATGCCTTCATTGAGGCCAGCTCTAAAGTGTTCATATTCAGAGGTCAAAATTTGAAGTCTGTTTTCCCTGACTTCATCAGTCCCTTCATTAATAGTCTCAATAGTTTCCCAGATGTGCTTAGCAGTTTTACAATTCATCACATGGCTATACATTACAGCATCCAGGGAATCTTCAGCAGTAAAGTTCTTAGAGTCCTTTGGATAGGATTTAGCAGGTATTGTTACAACTCCATCAGTAACAACTTGTTCTTCATGAACCATAGGAATTTTAGGTCCATTTTCCAGAACATCCAAATATTTGGAATTTGTAACATCAAGAAACAACTCCATTTTATTTTTCCACATATCATAATTATCCTTATTAAATATGGGAATCTTAACAATGGCTTTTGAAGACATGATGAATTTTTAAGTGAGTTAAAAATTCGAGATAAATTTTTGATTGAATAAAAATAGGATCTTGATTTGTGTATCAATCAATAGGCTCTGATGCCAATTGTTAGGTCCGATAAGATTGTAGAAGGGGGGGTTGAATACAATCTATATCAATTTCTCGAAATTTGTCCTTTAAATAAAATTTAGTTTAGACAAATTTGTGCAGAATTAATTGAAACAAATTTTCAAGTTGAATATAACAATATATTAACTTGATGGGTGTTACAATTTCAGTACAAATGATTATCAAGTAATTAATAACTAATTAGAAAATTCGACATGAACTTTTCTAATTTAGTTAATAAAAATCAAGATATTAAGTTGTGAACTAGGAAACTTAATTCGCTAGTAGTACAAGAATCACAAATAATTAAGTTCCAATGGATACAATTTTTGATACAAAGAACTCAAGAATTTATGGCAATTTAATTGCTTGAAGATGAAAGAGATGAGAGCTTTTCTTGTTCCTTCATATAACTTGCGTGTATGTCTCTTTTGAGCTTCTGTCTCTTTTTTTCTTTTATAGCCTTCAACACTTCATTTTCTGCACAGCTGATAGTATAACTGGCACGGTGATAGTATAGCAGCCTAGGGATAGTAGGACTCATTCCCTTGTAATAGTATGGATTTAACTCAGAAATAGTATACATTTACTTAAGAAATAGTTCACTAAAAACGTTGGTAATAGTATAATTACCTCGGTAATAGTATAACTATAACTCAGAAATAGTATAACTAGTTCGGTGATAGTATAGGGTCGCTGATAGTATGCAAATTTTTTTTGTGGAACAAACTGATTTGTTGCTGCTGAAACGAAGACCAGTTGTGGGATATTGGATTGCTGAAGACGCGCGGACATTTTGCTGAAGAATCTCTAGCGCGTGTGCTGTACGCGCTTCCAGGCGCGCAGCTTTGTTTCTTCGGTTTATTCATTTGTAATTCACTTGAATTCAATTGTTTATTCCTAAAACAATTCTGCCGACAGCATGCATTCTGGTCCACTTTCTCTTTTTCATTTCTTCAATTCAGTTTAATTTATTTGATTGTTTAAAGGCATTGTTTTAATCAATTGCATTTAAACAAACAAATTCATCCGCCTGGCCATTTTACTCAATTCAAATCACCTGACCACGTTTTGTTTTGCTTTTTAACCCGCACAGCTTATAATCTTTAATTAATAAATAATTATTTTAATCCAGAAATTATAAAAATAAATATCTAATATTATCAGATATTTATAAATATAATTTTCTAAATAAATAAAATATTTATTAATATAAAATTATACTTAAACTCTAAACTGCGGTTACCTGAGCGTCTGGAACCGGACTCCTTTTGCTTAACAAAAAATATATCAATTCAAACCGGGGTTTCTGCATTAAGAATATATCACTTTGCATTTCTTTGTGATAAATCTTTTTCCTCACAGCCAGTCCACTTGATAGTAAAATCCTTGTGATTAAATAATTTAATCCTTATGTTGCTTGCAAAATGATTTCCTCTCATACCAGTCTTGATATCTTGAACCACTGAATTTAATGATGAACAACCACTGTTAAATGTTGACACTCGATGTACTGTCTGGTTCATGAGTGACTAACCGCAATGACTGTTCTTCATATATTGACTTTAAAATCTGGTTCCTTTTCTTTTCTCCTCTCTCTCTTTACTTCTTCTGTACTGTCTCTGTCACCCTGAAATCTCTGTCACTTTAAACGAATCCATTTCTCAACGAATACTCCACTGAGGCTTGATCAGATGACTGAGCTTCTTTCAATGTAGTAATTCCCCAAGTCTGTAGATTGACCTTGATCTTTTTCTTCTGACAGATAATACATTCTGAGATTCCTTGTGACAGTCTATATACTATTTACTATTACAATCTTGTTTAAGTTGAGTTGTATCCTCGAAATACAAATAGGCTACATCATATGCCTTTCACGATCCCTTCTTTCTGAGTATACCCTTTCGCAACAAGTCGTGCTTTCCAGGATTTCACCTTTTTTTCAGATCCTCTTTTCTTCTTGTAGATCCACCTACATCCAACGGGTTTTACACCTTTGGGTGGTTCCACGAGCTCCCAAACTTGATTGGAATACATAGATTCCATCTCAGATTCCATTGTCTTTTTCCAAAGATTTGCATAGAATTGCCTCTTCGTATGTCCTGGGATCCTCATCATGTTCACCAGAGACCAAGTCCGAGGACTCTCCCAAAAACATGAATCTTTCTGGTTGTTGAACAACCCTCCCACTACGACGAGGCACTGTTGCGGTACTAGTGTCAAGTTGTGCATTTTCTTGTGGTTGTTCTACTTGTACTATTGGCACTTGGGGATTATCTGTCCCTCCCACTAATTCTTTTAAAACGATACTACTCATGGGTTTATGATTCATAATATAGTCTTCCTCTAAGAATCGAGCATTGGTGCTAACAATGACATCTCGATCCCTAGGACTATAAAATGAATAACCTTTCGTTCCCATGAGATAGCCTACAAACAACCTTACTTCGGTACGAGATTCTAGCTTGGTCGCGTTCTTGTTCAGCACATGTGCTGGACAACCCCAAATCCGAATATGTCTTAGACTTGGTTTGCTACCAGCCCACAATTCTATTGGAGTCTTGGGAACCGACTTAGAAGGTACCAAGTTCAGAAGGTAAGCCGCTGTTTCTATAGCATATCCCCAGAACGACTTGGGTAAATCTGAATAACTCATCATCGATCTAACACTCTCTAAAAGAGTCCGATTCCTTCTCTCTGCTACACCATTCTGCTGAGGTGTGCCAGGTGCAGACAACTGGGATGTAATCCCATTTTCTTATAAATATTCCCTAAATTCTCCAAGCAAGTATTCGCCACCACGATCTGATCGTAGTGACTTGATACATTTTCTATGTCGTTTTTCCATTTCAGCTTTGAACAACTTAAATTTGTCAAAGCATTCTGATTTACGGCGCAATAAATAAATGTATCCATATCTAAAATAATCGTCAATAAAAGTGACAAAATATTCATAACCACCTCTTGCTTGGATATTCATAGGTCCACATAAATCAGAATGAACCAATTCTAACACTTCTTTGGCTCTATTCCCCTTTGCTTTAAAAGGCCTGTTAGTCATCTTACCTTCCAAGCAGGATTCACAAACTGGAAATGGCTCCACTACCAACGAGTCCAATGGCCCATCTACTACCAGTCTTTGAATCCTCCTTAAGTTAATATGACCTAATCTTAAGTGCCAAAGATATGTTTGGTTCAATTCAGAAGGTTTCTTTCTTTTATTTGAGCTAGAAAGAATGTTATTAGTTTCCTTTTGTTGCAGCATTGGTTGGATAGGATTAATAATATATAAATTGTCTTGCAATGTACCAGAACATATAACTCGTTTATTCATCATAATAGAAACATTACGATCCAAACAAACATTATAACCATCCATGGCAAGTTTAATAACCGAAATCAAATTCCTTCTAAACGAAGGTACATAAAGACAATTGTTCAAAACCAAAATCCTATCATCTCCAAAAGATAATGTAATTATTCAAACTACAATTACTGCTACTTTCGTAGCATCTCCCATGAACACATATATCTCGCCATCTCTAAGCATTCTGGTTTGCTGGAACCCCTGCATAGAGTTACAAACATGGTCAGTGGCTCCTTTGTAACGCCCCCAAATCCGGGGTCAGGGATATGGGTCGCTACTGCGGAAAACCTTAATAACCAAACAATCACCTGCCAATATTATAGATCTAAAACAGGACATCCGACCCCTAACTACCAAGAATCTTTTCAGGTTATAGACTTGGAAACAAGAAATCCAAAACATAATAATAACTTCTTTTATTAACTCACAACTCTTATTACAACAATCTCTTATACAATCTTATGCTATTAGTATCGCCTTGATATAAGGTATACAACAGCCACAATAATCTAATACACAAATAGTACAACACAAGTAATAAATACATTACCAGTCTAACTATACATCTAGTAGGCTAGCTAAAAAGACAGAATTGCTCTAAGCCAAACACCAACTCGATCCATGACTTGCCCTGCTCCGAGCTAAACTAAGTCAACAGCATCGACTATCTATCTCTGTAAAATAAGATTTAAAACAAAAGCAAGAATGAGCGAAAGAGGCGCTCAGCAAGTGTATAATAGAGTATACTAAAATACTTTTAGAAAACTTTGAAGGTTTTAAATGTAATAACCCTAACTTTAGCAATGCTACAGTGATCCCATGAATAGTAAATTTTGAGGATTTAGAGAAATGGTATGTAGGTACTCTATAATGGAAATAGAAAATGAATAAACAGAAACCATATTAGTGTTGTACATTGAAAATAAGTGACTCGAAATTACGATAGATTTCAGAAATTCCCGAATATGGATTTTGAGGATTTTGATTTCGAATAAGATTCTATTGGATATTGAGGAGCATGGAAATATTATAAGAATTATATATTGAGGAATTATTGAATTTAGGTTAAACCAAGGGATTATTAAGTTAAGGAAATACCCAAGGAATTTGGATCTTTAAATGATTTCAGAACCACTGGATAACGAGGTATATTCGAAACAAATCACAATTAGACGAGTATGGGAACAAAACAACCCAAATTAGTGATACAACAAGGATATATATTACATTATAATCCACCAAGGTAATTAACATTTTACTTAAAAAAATCAAGAACAAGATTAAGGAATTAGTGTTGTGACATCATCCATGACATCACTGCTTATATCATCAAATTAGGCAAGCTTCCACTTACTTCCACCAAGGATTAATTAGTAATTTTGCCAAGTAAGTATCCACAAAACTCCACAAAACTCTAGACTTCTCAAGATAACACCAACCAACACAAAAATCTTATCATCTTCATCTATTAAGAACAATTCGGCTAAATAGGAATCAGCTCAGTAAAATGAGCATAACTCCTTCGTTTCTCAGCCAAATTTTGCGTTCCATAGCTTTTTAGAAAGCCCATGCGATAATCTACAACTCATATTTCACAAGATGCTTCCAGAAAAGCAAGGTAAGGGGCTCGTTTTTCATGTTCTTTCAGCTGGGTTTTGGAAACTCCGAAAATTCTAAGTATGTTCTTGATGTTTCTTGTTAGTTTAAGGTGTTATAAGGCTATATCAAGGCTTCTCAAGGACTACAAGCCTTTGTTAAGTGTTGTTAAAGCTTCAAGAAGGTATAATTATGCTTGCCCTTTTATATTTATGATGGATATTGTTTGGTTTAGTGATTAAGTGGTGTAAATGTTATGATTATGATGTTATAAGTGTTTGTAAGTGATTAAAGTTAATTTTGGAAGGCGTATGTGCTTGTAACCATGGTTGGTAAGATGACCACATGGTGTAGGTGATGGTGTATAAGGTGGATGATTGATTTGGAGGAGTTTGATTTTGGAAAGTATGAAAACATAGCCGTTATAATGTCCGATTTTCGTTAGACCAAGAATCTGCCCTGTTTTTGGACCCTATACCCGTACGGTAGGTTACTGTCCAGACTCCCAAGTGACCATGAGATGATAGATCTTGGTTCATAGATCGTTGTGAAACCTGTTACAACTTACAAGGATTAATAGTAATATAAGGAGGTTGTCTTTAATGCATATACTAGTTGAATAATAAATTTGACAGACTAGTAATAATATTTTTAATTAGTTAGAAATAAATATTAGACACTAGCATAATTTTGATAATTTTATATTTATTTATATTTTAATAAAGTGAACACAAAAAAATTCAATATTATAATTACTTATTACTATTATACAATTTGACTATAATTTATGTAAAAAAGATAACAACTGTAATTGTTATTATTATGCAATTACCGGAATGAAATAAAATAATCAATTACATGTAAAACTGTATACTAGTAATGTTGTTAAATGATTTGACTCATTCAGCTAGAATTTAGAGGGGTAGTGGTCCAGAGATATTTGCAGTGTCGTCCAGATCATTTTGGTATCGTCCAAATTTTAAGAAACTTACCAAATATTTTGAACAGATATACATGATTGGTCCAGTTAATCTGCTTTCATTCATGGGTTAACAAATTGACCCTGCATTCGTATAAAAAGCATATTTATGTACACATTATCGTTATAAATTTTAAACAGGGTAAGTATGTTGCATCAATCATCAGATCTCTCCATACATATAATTAACCAGTGGCGAAGGCACCTTTTGATTCCAGAGTACTCGGGGAAAAAAAATATCTAGGTTGCTGAGACCATGAGTTAAGTATGTCCACTACAAGAAAAACGGCTAAATATGACCGAAAAAATTCGGTCATATTTAGCTAAATTAATTTGGTCGAATTTAGCTAAATATGACAGAATTTTTGTTGGTCATATTTACGCTGGTCAAATTTAGTAATTCGGTCGAATTTATTTCAACCGAATAATTCGGTCATATTTAGGATAAATTTGACCGATTAGTACGGTCGAATTTAGGATAAATTCGACCAAATTCGATCAAAATTAGTAGTATTAAATTCGATCAATTTTGATCAAATTATAAATTCGACCAAAATTTCCAAAATTTTGAAAAATTTAAATTTTGGTGAAAAAAACAAATTTTAAAATTTGACGCCCGAAGTGTACTAAATTCGACCGAATTTGGTCAAATTTATTTATATGTTAAATTCGACCAAATTCAGTCGAATTTAATTTGCACCAATTTTTTTTTAAAAAGCAATAGAATCTGCAGCTCAAAAAATGGTTGTTAAAAAACTAGCTCTACAACATAATTTACATTTTGGTTCTCCTACAAGTGGCAAATATATCAAGAACATGATCGCCGGAACCAAAATTCGAATATCTCAAAAATTTTCCGACGAAATAAAAAGTGCCCAAAAAATCAAGAAATTAATATGTAAGCATAAACAAGCATAGATATTCAACCTTGCAAGCTCAAAATTATCAAACAATCCATCAAACCTTCGAATTAAATTAAACTCCAAATATTATCCAAAAAAAAATTGTTTGAAATCAGAAAATATTTATATTACTGTATAGAGCTCGATTTGTGGAACTCATACATATACTAGCAATATACTCGTGCTTCGTACACGGTGATTTTTTATTTTCAAAATTTTTAGTTAATTAATTTGTCAAAATTTGTATTTAGTAAATTTAAGTAATACATATATGTGTATAAACAATATAAATTAAAAAAAAGTATTTATTTGATAAATTTCTAAGTTGATTATTAAGAGAGATTAACATCTGTTTCCGAATTACGGACTACCATAGTTGTAGCATCTACACCCTCACATATCTCTCCATGATCACCTCACATTTCTTTCCATGATTCCATCATCTTACAACGTTTATCACTCACAACGTTTATCACTCAGCAGTATATAAAAGCAAGTTAGGATGGTAATTTTGACCATTCAGCTTGTAACATTTTAAAATTTATAAAATACTAGCTTATAACCCGTGCGATGCACGGATTTCTTTTATTACGTAATAAATTTAACATTATTTTACAATTAAAGTTTTATACAATCATTTTTTTCAATCATTTATTTTCATTTTAATTTAACTAATTTAATATAAATTTAATTAATGATATGCATGGTTTAAAATTTATTTTATAAAATTTTAAAATAAACTTGTCGTAGACGGAATTCGAACTTTGAAATTTTAGTAAATTAATTTAATCATGTAATATATCTACTCATTAGATCTAACGATTTTGATTTTTTACTAAAAATCTAACGGTCATTATTCGTTATATACGGATTTCTATTATATTTTGTTAGTGATTAGAAGATATGGTGTGATATTTTTGGGTATATATTAATTATTGAAAGATTATGTTTTAAATTAAAAGTTAACGTGTTTTAATTAGAAAAAAATACTGATTGAAAGACGATATTTTAGATGTTTATAAAAGGTAATATCATCAATTAAAATTACACGACTATTAATTAAAAAAACAATTAACTAATTATCATTAATTATATTATTTTATAATTTATTTTAATAATTAGGATGCCGAAAATAGAACTTTCAATGACCGTGCGATGCACGGGTTTCCTTTCTTATGTCATAAATTTTATTTAATATTACAATTATGTTTAATAATTTTTTTAATTTTAATTTAATATAATTTAATATACTCATGTTTACAATCTTTCGGCTTTAGTATTATATATATATATATATATATATATAAACTTGTAACCCGTGCGATGCACGGGTTTCTTTTAATATGTCATAAATTTTATTGAAATTTATATTATATTTTTATATAAAAATTATTTTCAATAAATTTTTTTAATTTTAATTTAATATAATTTGATATATTCATGTTTAATGATTATACTTATGTTTTTTTATTATATACAATGTATATTGATTCTTAATATATTTTATTAGTAATTGAAATATATGGTGTGATATTTTTGGATATATATTAATGATTGCAAGATTAATTTTAAATTAAAAGATAACGTGTTTTAATTAATGATTGAAAGATATGGTATGATTCATGTTTTTAGGTGTTTATTAATGGTTGAAAGATATGGTGTAATATTTTTGGATATATATATATTAGTGATTGCAATATTAGCTTTAAAATAAAAGGTAACGTGTTTTAATTAAACAGAATGTAACATGTTTTAATTAGATAGAAATATTAATGATCGAAAGATATGGTATGATTTATGTTTTTAGTTGTTTATAAAGGGTAATATTTTAAATAAAAAGGGAATAGAATCTTAGACTTCTCAATATAACAACTTTCAGTATTGACGGTCATGATCTATTTGTGATGAAAATCTAACGATTATGAATAGTTTGGTTAACCAAACTACAAACTACAAAATATCTCTAGTTTGCTTATAATAATATAGTACAGATATCAGTACTTTCTTTTTAAAATAATTTTGGATGAACGAAAATCTAATCGAAAAAAGATAAGTCCACAAGAGGGTGGCGAATAAAGAACAAAAAAGTGACAAACATCTAGTTAGAGCATCTCCAATGGAGAGACCCCTTAGGTAAATTTTAAAATTAATTATCATAAATAAGAATTATAAAGAATGTGTAAAAAAATTTACACTCCAATGGAACAAAACTGTTATCTATAATTATTGATAATCTCTTGATGTTGGCTATATTTGTCGAACCTCTAGAGACCTGTAGTGAATTGCCACATCACTTATTTCTATATTAAAATTATATATTCTATTAATAACAACTTGAAATATTAACAACATACCATTTTTAAAATATAGCCAATTAGTTATAATATTCCTTAACTTATATACATAAAAATACTTATTTAATATTATTAAATATATTATTATCCAATTAAATAATATGTATTATACTAAATATAGAATATTTAATATAATATATATTAAAATTATATAAAATACCTAAAATAAGTATATTAATAATATTATAAATTAATATTATATACTTATATATTTATAATAATTTAAATAATAAAATAATTAAAAATATCTTTTATAATTATTAATAATTTATAATATATAAATAATATATTAATGCAGATACGTATTATTATAAAAAACAAAACTAATCAAGTTAATATCAAGGTACGTATTATAATATATAATTATATATTATAATTATATAATTATAATAAATTTTATTATAATATAAATATATTATAATAATAAAATAATTAAGTATTTAAATTATAATATAATTTTATATTTAGTTATTATTGTTTAAATAATAAGTGATATTTAATACGTATTTTTAAATACTTATATTATAATTTATTGGTAATTAATTTTTAAGCTAGATATTTAATATTATAGGCTTGAAATTTTTATATGAGATGATTTGATAATAATTATATAAATGTTATCCGTGATATTTCTTAGATTAGGAGGGATTTTAGTTAGAAAATATAGAAAAGATGATAAGTTTTAGTTGAAAAAGGTAACTGGTTAATTATTAGTAATTATAAAAGTATTATTTAATTTTATTAAATAAAATGCCCGTCATATGATTAGAAAAAGAGAGGATTTAGTTAGAGAAAGTAAAAAAGGTAACATGTTTTAGGTGAAAAAGGTAACTGATTAGTTTATAGTGATTATAATTTAATTACGTTATTTTATTAAATATAATTGTTCGTAATATTATTAGAAAAAGAGAAATTAATATTGTCTGCGATTAAAAGAGGGATTTTAGTTAGAAAATATAGAAAAGATGATACGTTTTAGCTGAAAAAGGTAATCGGTTAATTATTAATATTATAAGTTTATTGTATTAAATAGACGGCCCGTGATATAATCAGAAAAGAGATATTTTAGTTAAAGAAAATAGAAAGATAACGTGAAAATTAAAAAGATGATATGATTTATGTAAAAAAAGGTAATTGATTAGTTCATAGTAATTAAATTTAATTATGTTATTTTACTAAATAAAATTACTCATACTTTTTAGAAAATATGAGAAATTAATGTTGATCTTGATATTTCTAAACAAAGGGGGAATTTAGTTAGAAAAAATAGAAAAAAAGATACGTTTTAGTTGAAAAGGTAATTGGTTAATTATTAGTATTATAATATTATTATTTTATTTTTATTAAATAGAAATGCCCGTGATATAATTTGAAAAAAAGATGTTTTAGTAAAAGAAAAGAAAATCGTCCATGATATTATATAATTGGAAAAAGAAAGATTTTAATTTGAGAAAAGGTAACGTGTTTTGGCTGAAAAAGGTAATTGATTAGTTAATAGTCGTTGTAATATAATTATGTTATTTTACTAAACAAAATTGCTCGTAATGTTTTTAATAAAGGAGAAATTTTAGTTAGATAAAATATAAAAGATATTGTATTTTCAGGTTATTGAAAAATAGAAAAGGTAATATGTTTAACTTGGAAAAGGAAATTGCTAAAAAAATGAGAAATTTTAGTTAGATAAAATATAGAAAATATTGTATTTTAACTGAAAAAGGAAATTACCTAGTTATTGCAAAATAGAAAGATAATATGTTTAAATTGAAAAAGGAAATTGATTAATTAGTAACTGAAAAGGTAATTGGTTTATTATTAGTATTATAATATTATTATTTTATTTTTAATAAATAGAAACGCCCGTGATATAATTGGAAAAAAAAGGTTTTAGTAAGAGAAAAGAAAAAAGGTAACGTGCTTTGGCTGAAAAAGGTAACCGTCCATGATATTATATAATTGTGGCAATGTTTTTAATAAAGGAGAAATTTTAGTTAGATAAAATGTAAAAGATTTTATAAGATTTTATGTTTACAGGTTATTGAAAAATAGAAAAGGTAATATGTTTAACCTGGAAAAAAAAATGATTAAAAAATGAGAAATTTTAGTTAGATAAAATATAAAAAATATTGTATTTTACTTGAAAAGGGAAATTACTTAGTTATTGTAAAATAGAAAAGATAATATGCTTAACTTGAAAAAGGAAATTGATTAATTAGTAGGATGGATTTTATTCATAATTGAGTAAGGGTAAATAAGTAAAATCAATAGGTACCAACCAACCAACCAACCAAACTTTCAATGTTTCGGAATTTATATAATAGTATAGATTGTTCTTTTAATTTTCTATATTTGTACTCCTCAACTAATAATTATGTACATATATCTATATATAAAAAAACGATTGGAATGTAACAAATATTTTATTACATCTTAATTACTCAATTACGTTTAAAAAATTTATTTCAGTAAATAGAGTAATGTATGTAAAAAAAATTATTTTAGTGCTAACATAATTTTTTAATTTTTTTACATGTTTGTGGCATAACATGTTAATTCACTTAATAGTAAAAAGAAAATTCTTTTCCATGTCTGTGGCATATGTTCAAGTATAAGAATTATAATTCTCTTGAGGTATTATAAATAAAATTAGTATAAAGAAGAGTAAAATAAATTAAAGTATAAAATTATGTGTAGCTTAATATATATTAAAATTCATGAGAATTTAGTTAAAATGATTACAATCAAATATTATTTTATGTTATTTACAATGAAATTACTATTTTCTTAACTGACAAATACAATGATTCTTATATTTTAGTTATATATTTGTAAACATTTTCAAAAGTTGTTTCATCCCCATCTTATGATAAGAGAACCCCATGTCAGACCAGCCCCAAAACCAGCTGTTGCAATAGTATGGCCTGGTTGAATCCGCCCACTTCGAACAGCTTCATCCAATGCCAAAGGAATAGATGTTGCACTTGTATTACCATAATTTGCCAGGTTTGAAATAACCCTCTCTAATGGGACTTCTAATAACCCTCTCTAATGGGACTTCTAAACAATTAGGAACTGCATCAAGGATCCTCTGGTTTGCCTGCATTCAGCAAATTAGTTGTAAATGTTAATTATGCACTGTGAGTTTTACACCGGGTAGAAAAAATTTCACTCAGAAAAATCAAGTTAACTGCAGATTTACGGCTTGGATATGATGTCTAAGTCATGCAGTCGGAACTGAGAAACATAGTTTCATTATGTAGCTTACTGATTTCTAGTTCATACCTGATGGAGCAGTAACCAATCAATGCTAGACACCGTAAGACAGAATTCTATAGATAAAAACCTATCCTGAACATTTGGAGCACGATTTGAATATGTGACAACAACACAATGAGCAACAGAATATAAATAGATCAACAGAAAATAGAATTGCAAACCTTAACTTGTATGACTACAGGCTAAAGGCAAGATAAAAACACTGAACCAAGTAAAGAATAAACATGAAATGGTGACTATACGGCGATCTCAGAATTGAGAATAAGATATCAATATCCCTCAACCCCCCATCTAATTAAGGAAATGGTGGCAAGTTGACATTAAAAACTTCATTACTTACCTACTATCAGCGATGCTCTCTGTTCTTGGATGATTAGCTACAATGAATTTATATTACCATAGTAGTTTTGGCTGCACTTAAAATTATCAAAAATAGTTGCATCAAAATGAATTCATGCTAGAATGCTGAATAAAGTGTTATACCAACATATATTTTGACAATTTCTCATTGCGCAAAGAGGTGGTCATGCCATTGGCCGCCCACTTCTCATTATAGGTTTGTCCGGGAACGTGTTCAAAGCCATCCTTTCTTGGAACCCAAAATCGCCAATGCTTTGGTCTAAGCATATAAGGTTAAATTTGTAATAAATCTACAGCTTATATCGTGAATAAAGTACGGGCATACATCTCAAATCTATATACGAATGTAGCAGCCAAATTTATAAATCTCTTCAGTTTCTTAGATAGATCAGTCAAATCATTTATAGTAAAAATATCTCAGAACGGTAATTCTAAATCTCCTTATTTTTCTTACTCTCCAAACTATCCTTCCACTAATTTACCAGCGAAAGAAACTTTAAGGGCTAGGTAAAAGCTCACAACATTGCCTTTCAGGGAAAGTAGGGATCACAACATTGGCTTTCGTGGAAAGTAGGACTTTAGTCTCTGATATCTGAGATCAATTTAACTAGGAAATTAGTGAGTGAACATACGTTACATATTTGTGAAAATTTTCAATTATTTAAATAAACCATAAAAAATAAAAAGAAACTTCTAAAACTTCAAAGACTATAACAGAGAGGTGATGTCGTAAACAAATCAGTGCCTTAAGACCTACTTCACAAACAATCAGACGAAGAAGAATTAGAGATATATAAACATATTTTGAAAAGCTAAACCAAACGAACTTGAGTAAAAATTAAATAAAGCTACTTCTAACGCCATTATGTGTCATTTTTCTTGGACCATAAGTTTGTATCGTTCGCAGAAATGTAGTGCCATCTCCCCAACAGCTGCACCACAGACTATAACCTTGGCACCTGATTCTGAAACAGATTTAATGAGCTCCTCAACCTTTGACTCTGCTGTTTCAGTAGCGGAAGTATCAATGCCGCTTACAAACAATGCTACATATTCTTTAAAACCATACATCTGACGATGGTACAATATTTATGTAGAACTCCATCCAAAAGTTTTACAACTCTCGCATTATCAACATTAAATATATAAACAATAACACAATTATGGGGAAGTTAGAACAATTACCCAATCGATGTAGCTTCACAGAATAATTGATGATAAAAGTGATCATTAGTTTGTAGAGTTGATTGACGAAAATAAACCACTTCATTTGTGCTTGGATCCTATTGTAATCCTTCTGCTTGTTGTCGTCCTTCATGTAACTGTTTAATACATACATGAGTATATACTTATAAGCTAGGTTTAGATACTAAACAATAATATATGTAAAATAAGTTTCTAGGCACAGTGAGATGTGCGTACTCTTCCATGAAGATCTATGTTCGACTCGTGAAATAGATGATCCTGTCATGATGTATCTGTAGATGTAAGTTGTTAGTTACGAACATATAATTGCAGATTTCTGAATCAAACACTACATGTTTTTAAAGTTTATCGAGCTCATCAACCATGCTTTAAAGTTTATTGAGCTCATCAACCATGCGCTGAGTCTATTGGAAATCATAAAAATTGGTATAGTGGAATCTATATTACTAAATCTCAATATATATAACTAACCCCACCATAGGTTAGTGGTTTACTTCAAAGGAAAAAAGAAAAAAACAGCTCATGTATATGCAAGCGATCCAGTGAGTTATTAAATTCAAATAAAGATCCAAAAAGTAAGGTAAGCTAACAGGTTCACCCTATCTGATCTAATCTGCTTCAAGGAGAAAACATTCTGCTTTTCTAGTGAATGAAGGTCATCTCTATTCAAGGAGCCTAGATCCTCCCCTTTGAAATTCCTGACAATATTAGAACAAAACAATGTAGATCAAGACACTAACCATAGGGAGTGCCTTCCTTTAGTAATGGAAAACATCCAGAGGAAGATTTGAAAAATAGAGGAACCATTAATGTGATCATATCTCTCTGTACCTAAATTTAAGTTGTAAAAAGTAGGGGCGTCTATTAGAAATGTTTGTCAGTTTAGATTTGTGAAAGAAATCATTGGGAATAAACAATTTTGTCGGCTACAATATGTAACAACGTAATGATAATCACATATATATTTTACACATTCCAAATAATTAACAGAAGTAGTTCTACTTATAAACTTACCTTTCTAATTGTTTTAGAGAATCATAGCAGTGCTTAAGTTTCATGTAATCATGATAGCTATTCCGTTCCCATGCATTTTCTAAGCAACATTCACTACAAGAAAACAAGGCTAAATATGACCGAATAAATATGACCGCGGCTAAATTCGACCGTATTCGGTGGAAAATTTTCGGCCCGGCTAAATTCGACCGAATTCGGTCGAATTTAGCCGCGGTCATATTTATTCGGTCATATTTAGTACTAAATTCGACCGATTTTCGTTCGGTCGAATTTAGTAGCTACTAGATTTGACTGATTTTATTTCGGTCGAATTTAGTAGCTACTAAATTCGACCGATTTTCGTTCGGTCGAATTTAGTAGCTACTAAATTCGACCGATTTTTCGTTTCGGTCGAATTTAGCAATCGCAAAAAAATGGGGGGAAAAGTCCCGCCCATAATATTTTGGGTCGAATTTATAAATGTGACCGAATTCGGTCAAATATTAAATTTGACCGAATATGGTTGAATTTACCAGCATTAAATTCAACCAAAAATGGTCGAATTTAATAAATGTGACCAAATTCGGTTGAATTTATTATTTTTAGAAATTGAAAAAATATTATTAAATATTTAAATAAGTAGATTGCCTAAATAAATTAAATAAGTATCTAATAAATTTGAAAAAATATTATTACATATTTAAATTAAATAAGTTAAATTTTTATTTTATTCAAAAAACGTTAAATTTTTATTTAGTAGATTGTCTAAATAAATTAAATAAGTATCTAATTAGTTTGAAAAAATATTATTAAATATTTAAATGTTTGTACACATCATGAAAAAATATTTAAAAATACAAGGATAACATTATTCATATGTATAAATTTAGTTTATGAGTAAAAAATGTACATATGATAGGAGAAAGTTGAATTTTATTTAGTAGATTGTTTAAATAAATTAAATAAGTATCTAATTAGTTTGAAAAAATACAAAAAAAAATATGAGGATATTGGAAAGACATATTGTACATCATGAAAAAATATTTATAAATAGAAGGATGACATTAATCATATGTATAAATTTAGTTTGTACAAAAAAAAATATTCATATGATTTAATAAAAATGTTCTTTTTTATTAAAAAAAATGTTCTTTTTTTTTAAAAAATATCTAATTAGTTGTAAAAAATACAAAAAAAAATATGGGAGTATCCGGAAGACATATTATATTATATAAAAAATAGAAAATAATAATGAGGGGGGAAAAATTAATGGTCAACTAGTACTTTTACTAGTAACTAGTGTTTTTTCACGAATTGTTATTCCCAAATTTTTAAAAAATAAAACATTAATGGTCCAACCGTACGGATGTCAAGATATATATAATTAAGTGATATTCCCAAATTTTTAAAAAATAAAAAATTAATTTGGTTGGAGATCTTAGTAGATCACTACTATTATAACTAGTACTAGTAACTAGTGCTTTCTCACGAATTGTTGTTTCTATTTTTAAAAATATGTTTCGACGATCCAACCATACGGATGTCAAGATATATCTAATTTAGTGATATTCCCAAATTTTCAAAAATTAAAAAATTAATTTGTTTGGAGACCTTAGTAGATCACTTCTATTGTAACTAGTACTAGTAACTAGTGCTTTCTCACGAATTGTTGTTTCTATTTTTAAAAATTATTTTTCGACGATCCAACCGTACGGATGTCAATATATATCTAATTTAGTGATATTCCCAAATTTTAAAAAAATAAAAAATTAATTTGGTTCGAGATCTTAGTAGATCACTACTATTCTAACAAGTACTAGTAACTAGTGTTTTGTCACTGATTGTTGTCTCTATTTTTTAAAAAATATTTTTCAACGATCCACCCGTACGGATGTCAAGATATATATAATTTAGTGATATTCCCAAATTTACAAAAAATAAAAAATTAATTTGGTTCGAGATCTTAGTAGATCACTACTATTCTAACTAGTACTAGTAACTAGTGCTTTGTCACGGATTGTTGTCTCTATTTTTTAAAAAATATTTCTCGACGATCCAACCGTACGGATGTCAAGATATATATAATTTAGTGATATTCCCAAATTTTCAAAAAATAAAAAATTATTTTGGTTGGAGATCTTTGTAGATCACTACTATTCTAACTGGTACTAGTAACTAGTGCTTTGTCAATGATTGTTGTCTCTATTTTTTAAAAAATATTTCTCGACGATCCAACCGTACGGTTCTCAAGATATATCTAATTTAATGATATTCCCACATTTTCAAAAAATAAAAAATTAATTTGGTTGGAGATCTTAGTAGTCAACTACTGAATTGACTAGTACTAGTAAGTAGTGCTTCGTCCCACATTGTTGTTTCTATTTTTTTAAAAATATTTCTCGACGACCCAACCCTACGGAGGTCAAGATCCATCATTCTTAATGTTATTTCCAAAATTTTAGAAAAAAATAAATTAATTTGCTTTGGTAATTTAACGGTCAACTAGTACTTGACTGTAACCCCTAAACATGGTTTCGTCAGGGTTTGGTGTTTCGATTTTTTTAAAATTATTTCTCGACGACCCAACCCTACGGAGGTCAATATCCATCCTTCTTAATGTTATTTCCAAAATTTTAGAAAAAAATAAATTAATTTGCTTTGGTAATTTAACGGTCAACTAGTACTTGACTGTAACCCCTAAACATGGTTTCGTCAGGGTTTGGTGTTTCGATTTTTTTAAAAACAATTCTCGATGACCCAACCGTACGGTGGTTAAGATTCATCCTTTTTAATGTTATTTCAAAAATTTTAGAAAAAAATAAATTAATTTGGTTTGGTAATTTAACGGTCAACTAGTTTGGAAATTTAATTTAAAAATTAAATAAAAATAGAAAAAAGCCAAAATTTAATTTAAATTTTATACACACCAAAGTAGTCATACTCATTATTTGTGTGATGAATCTTACTCTACTTTCACTAATTTTCCATTTTTTTTAATATTTTCCCCATTTTTTACTAGTTTGTACAGTAAATTAAAAAATTAAATAAAAATAGAAAAAAGCCAAAATTTAATTTAAATTTCATACACACCAAAGTAGTCATACTCACTATTTGTGTGATGAATCTTACCCTACTTTCATTAATTTTCCATTTTGTTTAATATTTTCCCCATTTTTTACTAGTTTGTACAATAAATTAAAAAATTAATTAAAAATAGAAAAAAAAACCAAAATTTAATTTAAATTTCATATACACCAAAGTATTCATACTCAATATTTGTGTGATGAATCTTACCTTACTTTCATTAATTTTCCATTTTGTTTTAATATTTTCCTCATTTTTAACTAGTTTGTAAAATTAATTAAAAAATTAAATAAAAATAGAAAAAATGCCTATTTTTTAACATAAAATTTTGTGGTATGACTACTTGGGTGATAATTAATTCTGAATAAATATTTTGTTTTTTTTTCTATTTTATTTATTTTTTTGGCCTTTATTCCTATTTTAATTAATTTTTTAAAATAATAATTTCAACCAAATATTCAATTCGACCGAATTCGGTCGAATTTAGTCGAGCTCCTAAATTCAACCATATTTGGTCGAATTTAACGTGTACATGGCTGTCTCTCATTGGTCCATTAAGTGTCACACGGATTGATAGTCAGTTAATCTTAGCCCTTAAAAAAACTAAATCCTAACCGTTTATTTAATAAATTATATACATACATAATATATACATATATATATATATATATCTAACCCCCCTTGTCCCCTGCCCCCCTCCCCCCTCCCCCCTCCCCACATTTCCCCACTGCCCCCTTCCCCCCTCCCCCGTCGTCACCCCCCACCTGCATATATACACATACATAATTTTTTTTCTATTTTTTTTTTTTTTTTTTTATGTTCTTGAGTTTTCGAGAATCAAACCAACATTTGGAGGCGTTATCGGTGTCCGATTTGAATGCTCTTATAGTCAAATCGAAGCCCTCATCATCCTCTATCCAAAAACATCATCAGATTTTGTGGGGGTAAAATTTATTAATTTCTCCTCTTTTTTTTATTAAATTCGAATTTAAATATTAAAATTATGAATTTTTGTAAACGTGTTTTGTTGCTAATTTTGATGTTACCATCATGTAGAATATGTTTTTCTAGTCAATTTCATATATTATATGTTGAATTTCGAGTTCAATAACGTATAGAAATCGAAGATTGATTATCGTGTTCTTCGTGTTCTTGAGGATCGAAGCACTTTTGAAAGTGTTATTGAACTCCAATTTTGATGTTCTAGTTACCAAAATGAATCTCACATGATGTTCTAATCTTGAGCAGCAGATTCTGCTGCATTTTTTAAAAAATTGGTGAACATTAAATTCGACCGAATTTGGTCGAATTTAGTATATAAATTCGACTATATTTGGTCGAAGTTAGTGTACTAAATTCGACCAAATTTGGTCGAATTTAATGCAGTTCGGGCGCTAAAATTGAAATTTTTGAATTTTTTGCCAAAATTTGAAATTTTCAAAATTTTCAAATTTTTTGGTCGAATTTATAATTCGACCGATTTTGGTCAAATTTAGTATACTAATTTCGACCGAATATAGTCGAATTTATATACTAAATTCGACCGACTAATTCGGTCGAATTTATAAATTCGACCGAATTTTTCGGTCGAATTTATCCTAAATTCGACCGAATTACTAAATTTGACCAGCGCAAATATGACCAACAGAAATTCGGTCGAATTTAGCTAAATATGACCGAATTCGGTCGAATTTAGCCGAATATGACCAAATTTCTGCGGTCATATTTAGCCATTTTTCTTGTAGTGATTATAAATCACAATAAGTAACATTATATACCCGTGCTACGCACACATGGTGTTTTTAATATTTCGAAAATACAAAATCAGTTCTATATTAAAAAAACTAATAATTTAAAATTATGATGAAACTAAAGATCATGTCGAACTCTTTTAATCATTATATCAAACACTTGGCGAAGAGATTGATTTATGTCATCTTTCTTAGCAATGTCAAAATCACTATCATCTTACACAATATAGAATAAAAGATAAAGAAATTATGAATTAAAAAACTCAGACTTTTAAAATTTTAGAAATAAAAAACAAACTCAAAAAATAAATAAACAATTATGTTTGTACCTAGTAAGAAAATAGGAGAAGAAAATATAACAATGAAAGTTATAAAAAACAGCATTTACAAAATTACCTTTAGCATTCGGTCATTCATTCCCGTCGAAGATTCATCACTCCTCATCTTCTTCACAAAATCAAACAACTGTAAGTTACAACAAATATATTAAACACGTATATAAACACAAATATATACAATCAACACAAACATTGATAATAAAACATGAATAAAGAAATCATGAGAGTCATCCCATCATCAAATAATAAACGATCAACACAAAAATCAATAATTAAATCATGAAAAAAAAAGATGTATGAGACGAAAAAATATAAACAATGAAAGAAAAAAGAGAGAACAATTTCAGAAAAATGAGATATTGAATTCATCTACTCGAGAAATACACAAATTCAAATTCAAATTTTGAATTGCGATAGAAAAAAATGGTAGGATAGTTCTAATCTGTTATCGTGATGTCAGTGATTGAAGTAGATTGTGAAGCTGTTTGATATGGATCTCGGGTCCAACCCGGATTGATAGTCATTGATATAGTGTAATTTGTATTGTAGTGGATATTGGGTAATATCCAGAAGTAATGGGTTGACCAAAACTAAGATAAAATGACTAAAATGGTCCCTACAGCAAATTTAAAGAATTTATTTGCCAGAAGTCTGAAATTGTGCTCGAATGTGCCTAGCAACAGTAGCTTCAAGTCTAGAGTTGACAGACTTCTCCAGTTGGTTCATTGCTTTGTCGCCTACCCCTCTCTACACCATATAAAATATTAGCAGCAATTATTATCTTGTAGTAAAAAAAATGCAGTTATCATCTGTAAAGTTCAAGTCTTCAAATAAACCTGGAAAGCCTATGCAATGGTTGTTGATACTGTTTTCTCAACAGCAGGAGTCAATGGACGGGATACAGCTAGCCCAACTACAGCTATTTCCTTCTTCACCATTTTCTCCAAAACTACTTGTAAGTCCTTCGTCAAAGAGTTTGTTACCAAATTCAGTACTTGTGTTCGTTCTCACAATAACTTCTCTTGTTTTGCATTCTCTTCCTGAAACCGAGCCCACAAAGCATCTGAATTATCCTTTACAGCTTTCTCCATACTCTCCCCAAGGGCAGTTTCAACTCTCCTCCATTCTTTGTTAACTGGTACAACAACAATAGAGGAATAGAACATGTATATGTCATGCATCGGTGTATTGATACGGGAAGTGCATATCGTGTGATTGGAGAAGAAACGTGGTTAAAGAGATTGATCAGAATGATTTCAAAAGAGAATTTCATTCCATGCTTCACATGTGTGGGATTGGTACCGCTGTACCAGACAATTAAAGTTTATCCGTTCAAATTCAAAAGAAAAAAATCAATTTTTGTAATTAGGTTGTAAAGTTGTGGTGTATATGTACATAAGATGTAATATACACTCTTTCATTTCAGTTCCTTTTGGTAATTCTGTGTAGCATTTTTGCGGTCTACCGTATCTTAACAAATCTTTGCTACTTAAACACAGGGAAAACTTAGTTACGTAGGTTCATGTCTAATATTTAGGTGAATCAACCTGAATACTTTCTAAAATCTAAACTGAAGTTAGCTGGATTAACATGCCCTAATTAAATAATATTATAAATGTGAATCAGTATACAACAACCTGGTCGAAAACATTTCTTAGTATAAAGGCATTTCGATTTTGAATTTTTTGGTAGTAAATTAAAAAAACTTGTACATTAGTTTTTGCACAATGGTATCTCTTGGTGATTGCATTTAATTCTACGCTGTGAAATTTTGGATTTTTCATATTGTAAATTTTAGAATAAGTTTTTGCAAGAAAATTACAGAATTTCTATCTAATTCTAATAAGCTCTGGGTTAATTAAATATATATTCATTTACGGAATAATTTTAAGGAAATTTTAGTTTAAGCATCCATAAAATCGTAACTATCCTTCTCGAGTTGTCGTCACCTCTTCTCAACTCAAAACTTTAAAAGAAAAAAAGAAGCTAGCTAGTTATTTCATCAACTCTATGTAATTAAGCTAGTTATTTTATATGAGCATCAGTTATGCAAACCTAAAGAATTTGTTTGCCAGAAGTCTGAAATTGTGCTTGGATGTGCCGAGCAACAGTAGCTTCAAGTCTAGAGTTGACAGACTTCTCCAATTGGTTCACTGTTTTGTCGCCTACCCCTCTCCGCACCATATAAAATATTAGCAGCAGTTATTATCATTTAGTAAAAAAAAATGCAGTTATCATCTTTAAAGTTCAAGTCTTCAAATAAACCTGGAAAGCCTCTGTGATGGCTGTTGATACTGTTTTCTCAATAGCAGGAGTCAATGCACATGATATAGCTAGCCCAACTGCAGCTATTTCCTTCTTCACCATTTTCTCCAAAATTGCTGGTAAGTCCTTCGTCAAAGAGTTCGTTACCAAATTCAATACTTGTTGTGTTCGCTCTCGCAATAACTTCTCCCGTTTTGCATTCTCTTCCTGAAACCGATCCCACAAAGCATCTTAATTAGACTTTACAGCTTACTCCATACTCTTCCCACGGGCAGTTTCAACTCTCCTCCTTCTTTGTTAACTGACATCAACCATCACTTTGTACAACAACCATCACTGACATCTATTTTTGTGGAGTAATTCTTTTTGCATATTTAGAAGCTGCAAGAAACAATAGACTGACAAATAAGATATAAGAAGATTAATATGACTCAGGGAAAGAATTGTGATTTTTTTTCCTTCCAAATCTCCACTGGGAGTCGCACAAAAAAGAAATTAATTTAACTTCTTACAATAGAGAAAATTATAATAACAAACTCTATACTACCTTCAAGTTAATTAGGAGAATTCGACATATATCTTAGACAAAAGATTATACAGAGGCATCTGCATTTCTGCCACCTGATTAGTTGAAGCCTCCACATACTCAAACCCGAGAGGCAAATTTCACGAATTATATGTTTATCGTACAACAGATACACAAATCTTAATTCCACAAAATTATTCAACAATAAAAAAAACATCAAATAAATAAACAACCATCTTCAAATACCAAAATAATAAATTTCTACACTACAAACACCTGGTTATTTGGGACACATTTTTGTTCAGGCATAAAACCAAACACTTAACACTCTACTTTACCAATAGAGCACTGAATCACAATTACCAACCACTGAGTCCCAATACATAACTAAACACAAATCAATACACACGATACAGAAATTAACATCAAAATCATTACACACCCATAAATCAATTGATTTCGTTTACGAATGAGCATCCGGTGTTTGGAGATAGATGGAAAAGTATGAATACTTACCCGTATTTTTAATAGTTCCGGATGATTTCATCTCTTCAAAGTGTAGAATTTTGGATCACGTGGAATTTGAATTTGCAGCCTGAGTTAGGAAATTAAGCGTGTGTATTATAATGGAAAGTAGGTATATTAGGAAATTGGATCCGGGAATATAACCCATTAACCCGTATTATAATAGAAAATAATTTAATTAAGGAAGTTGGGTCAAACATGGATCATCCGTTAACCCATTTAAGCATGAGAATTTACAAAAATATCCTTAAAATAGGGGCAAAACAGGAATTTCCCAAGGATGCTTCACTAGCAGGAATTTAGTTATATGATGATATGATAAATCATTAATTTGAATGAGTAGATTGATAGATATAAATTTTTGAAAATTAAATTTATGTACGTCTATAGAGAGAGAGAGAGAGAGAGAGCAGGAGTGTGTTTTGGGGGGGAGGGGAGAGCAGCAGTGGTTCGGGGAGGGGGGAGTGCAGGTGGTGCGTGGGGCACAGGTGGAGCTTGGGGGCGGGGGGAAGCTGGGGTTGTTAATGAGGGGTGTTGTTTAATTAGTTGTGTGTGTATATATATATATATATAGGCTAGCGTTCAAATAGAAACCAACCTTAGAATAGAAACTAGAAACCTACACTAAATAAATTATATTTCATTTATTTTAATGGCCCCGCTAGGGGCACCTTCACAAAAAACTTATAAAATTCTTGGCTCTATTCAACAAAAATATAAAAAAAAATTAAAAAAAAATTAAAAAAGTTACTGTTCACGTGCCACGTCATCACGTGAACAGTAACTTTTTTAAAAAAAACTTTTTATTTTTTTAATTTTTTTATTGAATAGAGCCAATAATTTTAAACGTTTTTTTTATTGGGGTACCACTAATTTGGTCATTAGATTAGCTTGAAATATTTAATTTTGGTTTAGTTTCTAGTTTCTATTCTAAGTTAGTTTCTATTAGAACAAGACCCTATATATATATAGGCAAGTGCTCAAATACAAACCATTCTTAAAATACAAACCTACAAACCAACACTAAATTAATTATATTTCATCTATTCTAAGGTTTCCGCCAAGGGTACCTTCACAAAAAATGCTTAAAATAATTGGCTCTATCCAACAAAAAAAATAAAAAAATTTAAAAAAAAAAAAAAAATCTTGCCGTGGAAATGCGAAGCATTTAAGACAGTAAACGGATGAGTTAGGTAGTCATGAGGGCCGAAGGCTCTCGACACACCCGTCAATCGTCTATTGCCTTTACCATTGATTGCCATTCCTTACAACTTTAGAATGATAAAGGCGCGAAGCGCCGTACAAGAAGGTGCGAAGCACCGTTAACCAGTGAAATCCACTGCCACGTCATCACGTGAACAGTGAATTTTTTTTTTATTTTTTATTTTTTTTGTTGGATAGAGCCAATTATTTTAAGCATTTTTTGTATTGGGGTACCCCTAGTTTGGTCATTAGATTAGCTTGAAATATTAGATTATGCTTGGTTTGTAGGTTTGTATTTTAAGGAGGTTTGTATTGGAGTAGCCCCCTATATATATATATATATATATATATATATGGATAAATAATATATAAGTGTAGTTTAAATGAAGGGCTAGGATTCGTTTTTGTTTTTTAAATGAAAGGCTCAGATTAGCTTACTCATCAATCCATGTGATATTAAATGGACCAATGAGAGACAGCAACGTAGATTGATAAATTCAACTATAATGAAAACACGGCTAAATTTGACTGAATTCGGTCGAATTTAATATTTGGCCAAAATTCCGTTGAATTGATTATTTTAAAAAATTAATAAAAATTGGAATAAAGGCCAAAAAATTAAATAAAATAGAAAAAAAATCAAATTTTTATTCAGAATTTATAATCACCAACGTAGTTGTACCACTAAATTTTATGTTCAAAAATAGGCATTTTTCCTATTTTATTTTATATTTTAATTAAGACTAATTCGCACTTTGCATCCCATAACTTTCGCCCAATCTCACTTAGGATTCTGTACTTTTAACTGTAACAGTTTGCATCCTAAACTTAGGAAACACTGTCAATCATCATCCCTTAATGTTAAATCAGACGTTAACGTTAATTTTCAGAGGGGTATTTTCAGTAATGAATATAAATTTCAGTTTGCATCCCAAAATTTTGCTCGAATCTCACTTTAGATCTATAATTAATATTTTTTATTTTTATAATGATTACTATTATATTTTTTTGTAATTCACATTATCAAAAAATAATCTACTTATATTGTTCTTTATGTTGACTTTAAAATTTTAAAATTGAACCATTAATTAATTTGAGCTAGGTTATATAAAGTTTTGACGCATAAACTTTATATTTATAGCTATATGTTATGCTCTAAATGTTCGATTTACAAAATTAAAAGTTTTTGTGTCAATTTTTTTTATAGTTTTTAACAAACGTTAATGAATTCACCTCTTATTTTTTTATTATTGTAGTTTGATGGCTAAAATTTTTGTTGTTTGCACAAAAAATAATAGTTATTTTTATATAAAAGAGTTATTTTGTGTAAAAAATAATAGTTGAGCCATCAAAGTACAATAATTAAAAAGAAAAATTGAATTCATTAATGTTCGTTAAAACATTTTTACGAAATGAAATCATCTATTAAAAAAATAATAATTTAGTACATAAAAGATCAACAATTATAAAAGAGTCATTTTTGTGCAAAAAAAAAAATAGTAGTTGAGGTCATCAAACTGCAATTATGACTTGTGAAATCATCACTAAATAAAATATTATTTTGTGAGTTTTGCGTGAGTTGTAAAATTTTGTAAATCGGACTTTTAGAGCACAAGATATAGCTAGAATAAATGAATTATAAGTTTGTGCGTCAAAACTTTATATAACCTAGCTCAAATTAATTAATGGTCCAATTTTAAAATTTTAACGTCAATATAAAGAACAATATAAGTAGATTATTTTTTGATAATGTGAATTACAAAGAAAATCTAATAGTAATCATTATAAAAATAAAAAAAATATTAATTATAGATCTAAAGTGAGATTTTAGCAAAATTCTGGGATGCAAACTGAAATTTATATTCATTACCGAAAATACCCCTCTGAAAATTAATGTTAACGTCTGATTTAACGTTAGGGGATGCTGATTGAAAGCGTTTCCAAAGTTTAGGGTGCAAAATATTAAAGTTAAAAGTACAGAACCTTAACTGAGATTGGGCGAAAATTATGGGATGCAAAGTGCGAATTAGTCTTTAATTTATTTTACAAACTAGTTAAAAATGGGGAAAAAATTAAAAAAAAATGGAAGATTAGTGAAAGTAGGGTAAGATTCATCTCACAAATAGTGAGTATGACTACTTTGGTGTGCATAAATTTTAAATTGAATTTTGAATTTTTTTAATATTTTTATTTAATTTTTTAATTTATTTTCCAAATTAGTTGAACGTTAAATTACCAAACCAAATTAATTTAATTTTTTATGAAATTTTGGCAATAACATTAAAAATGATGGATTTTGACCACCACGTGGTTGGGTCATCGAGAAATATTTTTAAAAAAATCGAAACATTAAACCCTGAAAAATCCCTGTTTAGGGTTCTAGTCAACGTAGTAGTTGATCGTTAAATTACCAAACCAAATGAATTTTTTTTTTATGAAATTTCGGAAATAACATTAAAAAAGATAGATCTTAACCACCGTACGGTTGGGTCGTTGAGAAATATTTTTAAAAAAATTGAAACACTAAACCCTTATGAAACCCTATTTAGGGGTTCTAGTCAACATACTAGTTGACCATTAAATTACCAAACCAAATTAATTTATTTTTATATGAAATTTTGGAAATAACATTTAAAAGGATGTATATTGACCACCGTACGGTTGGGTCATCAAGAAATATTTTTAAAAAAATCGAAACACTAAATACTGACGAAACCCTGTTTAGGGGTTCTAGTCAACGTACTAGTTGACCATTAAATTACCAAACCAAATTAATTTAATTTTTTCTGAAATTTTGGAAATAACATTAAAAAGGATGGATCTTGACCACCGTACGGTTGGGTCATCGAGAAATATTTTGAAAAAAATCGAAAAACTAAACCCTGACCAATCCCTATTTAGGGGTTCTAGTCAACGTAGTAGTTGACCGTTAAATTACAAAACCAAATTAATTTATTTTTTTATGAAATTTTGGAAATAACATTGAAAAGGATGGATCTTAACCACCGTATGGTTGGGTCATCGAGAAATATTTTTAAAAAAATCGAAACACTAAATCCTGACGAATCCCTATTTAGGGGTTCTAGTCAACGTAGTAGTTGTTAGTGTAGGTGCCCTAGAGGCAATACATTGTTTCTTGAACAAACCTTTATGTCATTTTATTATTAAATAAACGTATTTATTATGACTTTAATTACTGCGATATATTTGTTAGCATAATAAGTGTCCTTAGAATCATGATACACATTGTATAGTTTAAGTACATGACTTGAACTTGAGATTATATAATATATCATATTCTTAAATGTCTCTAGTCAAAGTATTATTATATAGGACAATGATAATATACAAATAGACTAGTATGTTGTTTGACAGATAACCACATCTCATTGGTTATAAGTATGGAGATACTAAAGTCAATACATAGGTACATGTAGGAGTACATGGTACTGGACAGACCCACAAGTGAGATTCTTCATGTTTAATAAAGTCATAAGAATGACTCACAGTAGTAATGGTGTAATGATCCTTTGACTTGAGATCATTATATTTCTATACGAGGATTAATATACTTTGACAACATTAAAAGTTACCTTTGACCGGGTGATGATTAAAGTGGACATCGGGTTTATCATGAGTCGTATGAGAAATATGAATGATAGATAAAGGATTTAACCCTCCTATAATTAGGAGAGATATTTGTAACGCCCCCAAATTCAGGGTCATCAGATTTGGTCGTTACGCGAAAAATCATCAAATAAATTCACCTGTTTAATAACACACTATCCCTTGTAATTATCCAAAATTGAAATATCATCTCTGTGACCCCAACTAACCAAGATCTTTTAGGTTATAGGGCTAGAAACAAGAATCCAAATTCCATTAAATAAAAAGTTTCTTCTTTACAACATTCTCTTTGATCAATCTTAAATCACTGGTATAACTTCGACAAGAAGTATACCAGGCCAACTAATCTAATACATAATAATAATTAGAGACCAAATATATAAAATAAGTCTTACTCTAGATCCAGGACTCCCGAGTCAAGCCATCTTCAAAATAGCGTCTTCCTCTTCTATTTCTGAACTACGCGAATAAGTCACGCCGAACTACTTTACTGAAAAGTTAGAATTTAAAACAACAAGTATGAGCGAAAGAAATGCTCAGCAAGTATATAATAGAGTATACTAAAATACTTTTGAAAATAAAACTTTGAAGGTTTTACAAATCCAACTTGAGGATGGTACCATTTTTGAAATATTTATAACGAAGATTTTTCAATAGGAAAGAGTTTTACCGAATTCAAGAAGGACTTCACCTCGACAGCTTTATAAAATGACTTTAATATTTATCTCAATAATTTGTATAGCGATTTTCGATAACACTTTGATAACTGAGCAACAGATGCTTCAGCTACTAAGAGACAACATTTAAGAAAATTCACGAAGATACATCAACTCTCAATTTAACAAACATTCAAGAAATTCTCAATTATTCATAATCTCCTTCTTGTCGGCTAAGTACTTACATACTTAGCTGCCAAACCGGCTTGACAATAATGAGTTGAATAAATAAGAAGATCTCAATTCATTCGCGATTTTAACCATCACTGTGCAACAAATGCTTCAGTAATAATTTGAATCTCGAATTTATTTAGAACAATTCAAAGGAAGATTCGACATTTGATTCTCAACAATAAAATATGATTTTTCAGAAGGAACAACCATTCAAGATTGGAACTACGATAAGACGCCACGAGCTAAGCTGGGTGATCAGCCCACGACAGAACTCCGAACCACATACACAATGTGATTCTCGATATAAAAGGATCTTTAGGCACACACATGCCGTAATACGAATATGATAGGGAGACCGGTGCCTCGGTCAAAAAAGGGCGTTCCAATATGATAAGGATATTCGAACGAAAGGGATTCACATTCCCAACAGATATTAAAACGTATCATAATCATGAAAGATATGAAAAATAGTTTTTATAGGGGTAAAGAGCAATTTTAAATTTTCATAACACAATGGGTAAAAATACATGCTTGCGATAAGTTGAAAGCAGTTATAAAACTGATTTAAATGACTTGAATGATTTCTCGCGAATTTACGAGTTTAAATAAGGCATTTGCAAAATTTTCATTTTTTTAAGAAAGCATAATATTTTAAAAGCATGCATACTCTGAACGAAAGAGTACGGTTAGTAGACTTGCCTTATGTCCTAGCTAATAAGTACGCTTGACGATTTAGAGAGAACATTCCTTCGTTTGTCCCACGTGTCCAATCCTCTGATTTAATCCTCTTTCGATTCGATACACTTGCGGTTGCCACGAACCTGGTTCACCGAGATCGAACTCGCACGTCGTTTCTACAGTTAACACAAGACGGTACTTCAGTTTTCGAAATGACTCTACGGTCTATCGACACTAGCACGCCACTCTAACACATCTAACTTAATCACAAATATTTCATAAAAGACGGAAATGTCCCTTTTTAAAGTGGACACTTCCCGATGTATTAAACACATCACAACAACCATCAAATCAACCAAATCAACATACAATAACTTTATAACATATAAGGGTTTATGCCCGACAATCTCTAATCACACATCACTCTCAATTAACAAATTAATTCTCGTTCGTAATCCTTATCGATAACCGAGAATAGACGTAGACACTAATATCAATTAAGTAGCGACAATCCTTATAATCGTTATCACGTAATCACATAAACATAAAGGGACTCTTAGTCGTTAGATTAGAGTCGCAACATTTTAATTAATAAATTAAATGCAGCTCTAAACTCAAATAAAAATCTGGACCGGATAGTGTGTCACTACGACGACCACTATCGGCTAACCATTTTAACAAGTACCATATATTAACATTAATAGATATCCACCTTCTAACCAAGTCAATCACAATCAGATACATTTGCAACTCAAAAATATTAATCATCACATTTGAGCATATAAGATGTTATTGACCAAAAACTCAAGTCCATATTGCATACTTAAACAAAACATTCAAATAGATTTCCATGTTTTAATAATATTTAATAAATTGAACAAATCCATACTTTAACACGAAGCCTTTTTCTAATACCATATCGAATGCTATATCTACCTAACATAAAATATTTAGTTTGAAATGATCATTTTAACTAGGCCAAGTACCAACCCAAACTTAATAGAAACTGTTTTGTAAAATCTGCGCAACTTGCACTCTAATAATCCTCATAAATAGGAAAACCATCATTTGGCTACAAAACCTCTTTTATTGCAAACCTGAACATTATAAATTTCTCTCATAAAAACGTTGAAGTGAAACTATCAGTTTAGCTAGGTCAAGTAACAAGCCAAAGTTGGTTTAAAAAACAAAGTTGTCGGTTTTGTAAATTGATAAATCAAGATTTTTACTTACAATTTTTATGGGATCACCCTGAACCATCCCTCTAGTAACCATAAAAATTTCGGCTTCAAACATAAGGTTTAAGTGGGTGAAATATGGTTCCAAAATCAGTAACCCGAGAGGTTACTCTGTTCTGCGCAGGTTTTACTAAAACATCGTTTTCACCTAGATCGTTAACTCAAATGACACACCGTTTTCTTCTACACAAAATAGAATCCAAATAGAACAATTTTCATCAAATGACCACTGCCCAGAACAGGACATAACTGTCTCGAATAAACAGAGTAAAACAGGACAGTTGCTGGAAATTTCTTGACAACTAGTATAACTTATTAAATCGAGTAAGCACCTTCTTATCATATGACATGCAACTGGATTCCTTTCACAAGAATCAATTCAACAAGCAATATCAAGTAGTAACTCCTCACAATCAAGCCCACCGGATCTCGTATTGATCATCTCCGGTGGAGAAGGGTTCGGTGGTGGCCAAGAATCGGCACCTCAACCTACTTCACCTCTAAATCTTGAATCACTTACAAACCATCAATTAACAACATCATCTAAGCTCATATTTAGCATTGCATGTAAGTTTTGAATCATCTCCCTCATATACACACACACACCGAATATACCTACACACATGCAACCATCAAAACTTCAAAATAAACTCAACCCATTGACATTTAGTACCTAAACCACCATAATCTAACAAGAAATCAAATAAAAACTAGCTTTAGAGATTGAAAATGGAAGAAGAAATGGGGGAGAGGATTCGGAAGTGAGGGAGAGAGTGAGGGGAGAGCCGAGAGTGATGAGCGAATTAGAGAAAATAGAAATAATTTTTTTTGTGTTTTTGGTTCTATTATTCTCCTAATGCCACTTGGCTTGCATGCAAGATTAACAATGGTGACTCATCTTCTCCATACTCCCAGCACACGACATGTGTCTACATGCAAAAATCTGATCATAATAGCTTGCCACGTGTCCTCCTAATCGATTAATCACATTTCGTTTCGTTTTAATGCTGAAAATAACGATATAATAATTACTCGAAATATCCTTTACAAATCATGAAAAATTTATCTGAGCATTATAATATTATAAAACTATTGTAAATAAAATTTCAGAATTTTTAAACCATTTTTGGATTTATTACGAATTTTAGAAGAAAAATCAATATTAAATAATTTAAAAATCGAATTTCTACAAAAATAATATTTTTATATTTTTGAAAAGTCCTAAAAATAATTATTTATCATTAGGAAGCATTGAAAAGAATTTTTCAAAACAATTTTGTATTTTTCATAAATATTTTTCTAAAATCTCATTTTTACGAATTTCATAAATAATTAAGAAGTGGTTATAATAACAACGACAAACACAACCACACGGTTCAGACAGGTATAGATAACACGTTTAAGTCATATATCCATATCTATTCAATTCAGATGACTCACATAATCACTTAGGCAGTTAAGTCACATTGACTTAATTCACAAAATTTAAAACGAACCTATTTTCCACTTAATCATACACAAATAGCTTTTAATCACATAAACGCTTCACAATCGAATAAATATTATAATATAATAATTAACTATTCTCTTCTTTCATCAATTCTATCGGTCGACGTAATAATAATAAATTTTATTTTGAAAATTCGGGTTGTTATAGCATTCCCCCCTTAAAAGGATTCCGTCCTCGGAATCAACAAAAGAAAGAACGGGTTCCAAGATGCATCGCTTTCCTTCGACTGAAATTCCCAAGGCCTACGGAAATTCCCGCAACTTCGTTATCTCACGACTCAGACGATTTGGTACATACATCTCAAGTTTTCCATATCCATAGTGCTTCGGTTTAAACTTGTGAAAGAATATCGAGAAGTCCCTAATCGCCAGGATTCCACTTTTAACGTACAATGTCGATCGAGGAGCCTATTAACCGGAAGATCTCGATTTATTCCTCATTCAACTGTTTACCAAGCAATAGCGCTAGAACACGAACACCATGTCGCCACTCGCTAAGACACAAAAGAATAATGAAAATAACTGAAACGATGGAATCCTTGAAATAAAAGAGATTCCTTATCAATCTAAATGTCACACAATGTGATCAAGATTAAAAAGTTTTAGACAACCATTAACGGTTACAAAAAAATAACTGAGAGATCAATATGATCTAAGAATTCAACGTTGTGTGTCTTAGTTAAGACATTATTAAAGGTAATCAGCCTTCTTGTAATGCATAACACACAAGTGATGGCATCCCATCCAACTTCTATCAGACAGACAGATAGTCCTTGTGTCCCCTATAATATAGGGTTGTTGGTCTCAGTCAGAATAAAGAATTTTGAAAAGAAATTTCTGGTTAAACAAATAGATATCATCTTACAACAAGAAACTTTCCAACGCACACCTTGGACAAAACTAAGTAAATTTCAAAGGTGTTTTCCCCGAAAGAAAGATTTAACGGAAGAGGATACTAGCACATGACGAGCAAGTAGTGCTGTACCACGAATAATTTTATCCACCACTAGAAAAATTAAGGCGGAAGTTCGATTTGAATCAACCTATCCGGGCCTCAGAAAAAAAACTTGAAGAAAATAAGTATCATGACGACCCTTGACACAATCGAAACCCAACATTCGGGTGAATACAAGTTTAAAAGAACTATAACATAGAAGACGAAAAATATCTTCTAACACAATCCTCCAGTGAATGAGTATCAAATAAATTATGGATGAAAAATAATATAGCCCCGATCTCCACAGATGCATCCTCTGTCGGCTCCTCTAGTGAATGATTGATCAATTCTAAACTCTCTTCGCAACATCTTAAGATTCACGATACCCTACGCCGATAGCAACTCGTACTAGTCCCTAAAGATTCCGTAACATACATCTACAACCGCGATAAATTCGATCCCGTTCATCCTAATCATCTCAAGTGAGCACGTCATCTCGACTCGTAATAGCCTCTTCTTTAATTCCTGGAATTTTCTTGGTCATCACGTCCCCGCCCACGTAAAGATGTATTATACAGTCCAACCCACAATAAATACTAAACTCTTCTTGCTCCGCCCCGTAGATCAAAGGATCCCACTTGATTACACAATGTCTCTCTATAATCAGTGTTATTGCAACAAAATATCTTAAATTACATGTCGGTTAACACTTTGCAAAGGTAAGCACTATTGTCAGGGTTCTAAGGCGTACACTTCAGCATAATAGAACTAAATTGTATCAAAATAACTCTAGACCTTCCTCTTGTTCCTTTTTGGCTTTTACCCGAAAGATTCATTGTTCTCGCCTTTGAATGTTAGGAATACTATCATAATAACAAAAGGTGAGCACGTAATATACTCGGCAAGTTCATCTCCCAAATCTTATTCCAGGAAAATTTATAACACGACGTTGACAAGAGATAATGTTTGAACAAATAGGAAACTCGTATACTATTTAATCATGAAAGTATAATCTTCTCAAATTTTTTTTTTTTTTGCGAGAATAATTTATTTATTTTTTTAATAAAAATCTCTGACAACTCAAGGAATTCAACTTCTCAAAATTTTGTGAGAATATAAAATTTATCAAAATCTCTGAATAAAAGGAGTTGGAATTTAAAAGATTGAGATACTGGTCTTCCGCCTTCACGATACCCCACAGCGCGATCAAACGCCGTGTCTCAAGTACCGCACACCCGTGATACCCCATAGTAGGTTACTACTATGTCTCAAGTACCACTATGTCATTGTGCTAGCATAAAATGGGTTATCATTTTCAACCCTGGCAACTATAGTGCTTAAAATATACTTGTTCCCGTATAACCGTACACAAGTTTCTCTCTCTACCATGGGCCTCTTTCCCATGTTGACCAGTAAGAATACAGAATTCCCGAATATTTTGTAACAAATAATTTGAGATAAACTTTCCAGAAAATAATTGATTGACCTAGCAGAAGGCCAGTCTCATAGAAATGTGCCACCAGTCCGAGAATTGAACTGATGTGAACTCCAATAAAATACCATTATTTGATTGACACGGACGATGTGTCAATCCCTGACAAGATAGGTAACCATCTCGAAATAATGAGAGTGGTTAAAATAACAAATTATCATGAGTTGTCCCGAACAATGAGCACAACTCGAATATTTATAAATCCAATAAAGATAACCATCTCGAGATAATGAGAGTGGTTAAAATAACAAACTATCATGAGTCGTCCCGAACAATGAGCACAACTCGAATATTTATAAATTCGATATACATAATCGGTGTACGTTCAAATTATTTCACCAAAAATTTTCACCATAAACAAAATCTTTTGTGAAAAATAACATTCTCAGAATTCTCATAAATTCTTTAGGAGATAAGGGAGATAATGAACTTGCCTCAGTCTTTGTGCTTGCTCAAACCGCGTAAGACTTACTCTCTGAAATTTCGTAGTAGACATCAACAGTCTCAAGGTGTTTTATCCAATTTAGTGCAACCATCTTACGCGAGCACTCAAATCTACCTTACTAATTGGTACTATATCCAATAGTCCAACACGAACTCTATATGAGCTCCAACGTTCCTCACTTAACTATACACACTCCTACACCCTCTCGTTTCTAGTGTACTATAACCTTCGCTCTGATACCATTCTGTAACGCCCCCAAATCCGGGGTCATCCGATTTGGTCGTTACGCGAAAAATCCTCAAATAAATTCACCTGTTTAATAACACACTATCCCTTGTAATTATCCAAAATTGAAGTATCATCTCTGTGACCCCAACTAACCAAGATCTTTTAGGTTATAGGGCTAGAAACAAGAATCCAAATTCCATTAAATAAAAAGTTTCTTCTTTACAACATTCTCTTTGATCAATCTTAAATCACTGGTATAACTTCGACAAGAAGTATACCAGGCCAACTAATCTAATACATAATAATAATTAGAGACCAAATATATAAAATAAGTCTTACTCTAGATCCAGGACTCCCGAGTCAAGCCATCTTCAAAATAGCGTCTTCCTCTTCTATTTCTGAACTACGCGAATAAGTCACGCCGAACTACTTTACTGAAAAGTTAGAATTTAAAACAACAAGTATGAGCGAAAGAAATGCTCAGCAAGTATATAATAGAGTATACTAAAATACTTTTGAAAATAAAACTTTGAAGGTTTTACAAATCCAACTTGAGGATGGTACCATTTTTGAAATATTTATAACGAAGATTTTTCAATAGGAAAGAGTTTTACCGAATTCAAGAAGGACTTCACCTCGACAGCTTTATAAAACGACTTTAATATTTATCTCAATAATTTGTATAGCGATTTTCGATAACACTTTGATAACTGAGCAACCGATGCTTCTGCTACTAAGAGACAACATTTAAGAAAATTCACGAAGATACATCAACTCTCAATTTAACAAACATTCAAGAAATTCTCAATTATTCATAATCTCCTTCTTGTCGGCTAAGTACTTACATACTTAGCTGCCAAACCGGCCTGACAATAATGAGTTGAATAAATAAGAAGATCTCAATTCATTCGCGATTTTAACCATCACTGTGCAACAAATGCTTCAGTAATAATTTGAATCTCGAATTTATTTAGAACAATTCAAAGGAAGATTCGACATTTGATTCTCAACAATAAAATATGATTTTTCAGAAGGAACAACCATTCAAGATTGGAACTACGATAAGACGCCACGAGCTAAGCTGGGTGATCAGCCCACGACAGAACTCCGAACCACATACACAATGTGATTCTCGATATAAAAGGATCTTTAGGCACACACATGCCTTAATACGAATATGATAGGGAGACCGGTGCCTCGGTCAAAAAAGGGCGTTCCAATATGATAAGGATATTCGAACGAAAGGGATTCACATTCCCAACAGATATTAAAGCGTATCATAATCATGAAAGATATGAAAAATAGTTTTTATAGGGGTAAAGAGCAATTTTAAATTTTCATAACACAATGGGTAAAAATACATGCTTGCGATAAGTTGAAAGCAGTTATAAAACTGATTTAAATGACTTGAATGATTTCTCGCGAATTTACGAGTTTAAATAAGGCATTTGCAAAATTTTCATTTTTTTAAGAAAGCATAATATTTTAAAAGCATGCATACTCTGAACGAAAGAGTACGGTTAGTAGACTTGCCTTATGTCCTAGCTAATAAGTACGCTTGACGATTTAGAGAGAACATTCCTTCGTTTGTCCCACGTGTCCAATCCTCTGATTTAATCCTCTTTCGATTCGATACACTTGCGGTTGCCACGAACCTGGTTCACCGAGATCGAACTCGCACGTCGTTTCTACAGTTAACACAAGACGGTACTTCAGTTTTCGAAATGACTCTACGGTCTATCGACGCTAGCACGCCACTCTAACACATCTAACTTAATCACAAATATTTCATAAAAGACGGAAATGCCCCTTTTTAAAGTGGACACTTCCCGATGTATTAAACACATCACAACAACCATCAAATCAACCAAATCTACAAACAATAACTTTATAACATATAAGGCTTTATGCCCGACAATCTCTAATCACAAATCACTCTCAATTAACAAATTAATTCTCGTTCGTAATCCTTATCGATAACCGAGAATAGACGTAGACACTAATATCAATTAAGTAGCGACAATCCTTATAATCGTTATCACGTAATCACATAAACATAAAGGGACTCTTAGTCGTTAGATTAGAGTCGCAACATTTTAATTAATAAATTAAATGCAGCTCTAAACTCAAATAAAAATCTGGACCGGATAGTGTGTCACTACGACGACCACTATCGGCTAACCATTTTAACAAGTACCATATATTAACATTAATAGATATCCACCTTCTAACCAAGTCAATCACAATCAGATACATTTGCAACTCAAAAATATTAATCATCACATTTGAGCATATAAGATGTTATTGACCAAAAACTCAAGTCCATATTGCATACTTAAACAAAACATTCAAATATATTTCCATGTTTTAATAATATTTAATAAATTGAACAAATCCATACTTTAACACGAAGCCTTTTTCTAATACCATATCGAACGCTATATCTACCTAACATAAAATATTTAGTTTGAAATGATCATTTTAACTAGGCCAAGTACCAACCCAAACTTAATAGAAACTGTTTTGTAAAATCTGCGCAACTTGCACTCTAATAATCCTCATAAATAGGAAAACCATCATTTGGCTACAAAACCTCTTTTATTGCAAACCTGAACATTATAAATTTCTCTCATAAAAACGTTGAAGTGAAACTATCAGTTTAGCTAGGTCAAGTAACAAGCCAAAGTTGGTTTAAAAAACAAAGTTGTCGGTTTTGTACTACTCATACTCAAACATTTTTAGTAAATTGATAAATCAAGATTTTTACTTGCAATGTTTATGGGATCACCCTGAACCATCGCTCTAGTAACCATAAAAATTTCGGCTTCAAACATAAGGTTTAAGTTTGTGAAATATGGTTCCAAAATCAGTAACCCGAGAGGTTACTCTGTTCTGCGCAGGTTTTACTAAAACATCGTTTTCTCCTAGCTCGTTAATTCAAATGACACACCGTTTTCTCCTACACAAAATAGACTCCAAATAGAACAATTGTCATCAGATGACCACTGCCCAGAACAGGATAGAACTGTCTCGAATAAACAGAGTAAAACAGGACAGTTGCTGGAAATTTCTGGACAACTAGTATAACTTATTAAATCGAGTAAGCACCTTCTTATCATATGACATGCAACTGGATTCCTTTCACAAGAATCAATTCAGCAAGCAATATCAAGTAGTAACTCCTCACAATCAAGCCCACCGGATCTCGTATTGATCATCTCCGGTGGAGAAGGGTTCGGTGGTGGCCAAGAATCGGCACCCCAACCTACTTCACCTCTAAATCTTGAATCACTTACAAACCATCAATTAACAACATCATCTAAGCTCATATTTAGCATTGCATGTAAGTTTTGAATCATCTCCCTCATATACACACACACACCGAATATACCTACACACATGCAACCATCAAAACTTCAAAATAAACTCAACCCATTGACATTTAGTACCTAAACCACCATAATCTAACAAGAAATCAAATAAAAACTAGCTTTAGAGATTGAAAATGGAAGAAGAAATGGGGGAGAGGATTCGGAAGTGAGGGAGAGAGTGAGGGGAGAGCCGAGAGTGATGAGAGAATGAGAGAAAAGAGAAATGAATTTTTTTGTGTTTTTGGTTCTATTATTCTCCTAATGCCACTTGGCTTGCATGCAAGATTAACAATGGTGACTCATCTTCTCCATACTCCCAGCACACGACATGTGTATACATGCAAAAATCTGATCATAATAGCTTGCCACGTGTCCTCCTAATCGATTAATCACATTTCGTTTCGTTTTAATGCTGAAAATAACGATATAATAATTACTCGAAAAATCCTTTATAAATCATGAAAAATTTATCTGAGCATTATAATATTATAAAACTATTGTAAATAAAATTTCAGAATTTTTAAACCATTTTTGGATTTATTACGAATTTTAGAAGAAAAATCAATATTAAATCATTTAAAAATCGAATTTCTACAAAAATAATATTTTTATATTTTTGAAAAGTCCTAAAAATAATTATTTATCATTAGGAAGCATTGAAAAGAATTTTTCAAAACAATTTTGTATTTTTCATAAATATTTTTCTAAAATCTCATTTTTACGAATTTCATAAATAATTAAGAAGTGGTTATAATAACAACGACAAACACAACCACACGGTTCAGACAGGTACAGATAACACCTTTAAGTCATATATCCATATCTATTCAATTCAGATGACTCACATAATCACTTAGGCAGTTAAGTCACATTGACTTAATTCACAAAATTTAAAACGAACCTATTTTCCACTTAATCATACACAAACAACATTTAATCACATAAACGCTTCACAATCGAATAAATATTATAAAATAATAATTAACTATTATCTTCTTTCATCAATTCTATCGGTCGACGTAATAATAATAATAATTTTATTTTGAAAATTCGGGTTGTTATAATATTATTGGCCTCTTGATTGAGTGAGACTATAAAATGCATGGCCGTGCTCAAATAATGATTTGTTTTTAATAGTCTACTCATTGATCAAGTAAATCCGGATTAAATGTTGAAGAGGATGACTAAAGACATGCCTCGAGTTTAATCTATAATATTTGGTTAAAGGGATTATATTACACGGAAACATTAGTCACGAAAAGTTTAAATTGGATCACCAATTATTATTATTACTTGGGTAGCAATGATGTATTACTAGATACCGCTCATTGTTTATAATTTTATTATTGGATATTAAAATTATTGCCAACGTAATAATAACCTAAAGGGTTACACACTTAGAACGTTTTAAAAGGAGTTTTAATTTAAATGCTAGATTTAAATTAAATAATTATAATTCGAATTTGATTTTCGAAATCAGATTTCGTTTTTAATTAAATGATTATAAATTCGAATTTGGTTATTTAATTAATTGGGATCAGACCTAGTTAATTAAATTATAATTCGAATTTAATTCATTAAAAAACCCAAATCAGATTGGTTTAGTTAAAACCCAAAATGATTAGGGTTAAGCCCAATCTCTCTACCCTATATATACATAATGATGTATAATTTTAGGTTAAGTTTTTCAGAAAATCATTTTTGGGAAAAACCCTAGCAGCTCTAATATCAAAGAGAGGCTAGAGAGAGAGAGGCGTTTTATTTGGCTAGTACCTGCTCCTTGGGTCATTGAAGGATCGAACGTTCGTGTGGACGATTTAGAGACACGGATCTTGACGCAAGGGCTGTGTGGTGATTGCAATCTAGGACCTCCATCTTTCAGAATTCGTAAAGCTCTTAACTGGTATGAATTCGTTTCTCCATAATCAGTCACAACTTATACATGGATCCTAGTTTTTGGGTTTCGTTTTTATTTGTTTTTCCGCTTTATATCCGCTGCGTTTATGCCCCGAAACCCAACAGTAGTTGACCGTTAAATTACCAAACCAGATTAATTTATTTTTTTATGAAATTTTGGAAATAACATTGAATAGGATGGATCTTGACCACCGTATGGTTGGGTCATCGAGAAATATTTTTAAAAAAATCGAAACACTAAATCCTGACCATAGCCCTTAGGGCTATGGCATTAAATATTCTCATATTTTCAATATTGATTTTAGTTATTTAATTGATTTTTAGTTTTTCAATGCTCTTTTACATCATCAATTTAATTTCCCAAGTAATAATAGTGGACCCCCCTGCATTCACATTAATTTACACTAATAAAAAAAATCCCAAATTGCTAAATAATTATATTGAAATTCGTGCAAAGTTGATGTATTAAGTGCAAATTTGACATTTTAAATGCATCTATCCATCTACATTAATTCTTAACCATAAGGGCTATGTTTAGCATTACACTTTTATTATTATTTTACTTATCTGATTTAACATTCAAACTAGTTAGGGTCAAGATTTCAATCTTCAGACCAAAACTGTTCGAGGGCTGCCGCCCCGGACCCCGCCCGGGGCTGCCGCCCCGGACCCCGCCCGGGGCTGCCGCCCCGGTCCCCGCCAAGGGCTGCCGCCCCCGAACCCCCGCAATGTTTGTTTATTTATTTTTAATTGTTTATTTGAGCATGGTGCTGGTTATGGAATTAAGACCTTTAGTTTAGTGGTTTATGGTTTTATAAATACGACTTGCATGTCGTTTTCTTCATTCTTGTAATTGTTTAATGTTCGCACTTATTCATGCAAGAGAACGTGGTGAACAAGTAATATACGGTAAATAGGATTCGTTCCCACAGAGACTCAAATTGTTCGTTTTGTTCACTTATACACCAACTTATGATTTACACTCACTGCCAAGACAATCACAAAATTGGTTTTAATTAACTAATGATTAATTGCCAACTATGGAAATTACGAGAAAATAACTTAACTTTTAATTTATAATAAACAAACATGGGATTTCAATTTCATTAACCACTTCATCTAGAATCTTATGCCCTTTAACCTAGTATGTGACAGAGTTGATTACTGATTAGATGCACTAAACTGATACACACCAACTTTCGTTGTGCATATATCATCCTACTGATCATCCACAATTGATAGAAGTCAAGTAGTCACCAAATATGTGTAGTTCCTATATGTCTATAGCAATTGAACACATACCGGTTAAAAATCAAGCATCCATTAAACCACATAGTCAATGCAAGACGGTTAGAATTACACCACAAATTAATACATGTTCTTCACATGCAAAAACCTATGCTAGCATGAATTGTTCTAAACCCTAGATCCATTTTCGCATTCACCAGGATCAAACACACAATTACAGATGTTCGCGACTCACCCATAACGAATAAGCATAATCATACTAGGCAATCAATTCAATCCATCACACACCAAGGCATAAGAACACTTAATTACTAGAATCCATATAAAAATCCATTAAAACCCCATGATAACGATTTAGCCCATAATCGACCTCATCGCCATCATGGGTTCAATTGATAACATAATTCTAGAAAACAAATAATAATAAAAGAGAAATAAGGTTAGAAATAAATCCCCAATAGTGAGAAAGAGTACAAACGATCCAAAGATTAAGCCTCCTTGCTTGTCACTAGCTTGGAGAACCCTTCTTGAAAATTGTTCTAAGAAAATGTTTTTAGATGATAATGATATGAAGAACAAACTCTAACCAAAAATGATAGATATGTTTTTAGGTCTCAGATAATACATATAAAGATGCCCTAAAAATAGGCCCAAAACAATTGACCCGGATTTAGGAATAAATTTCTGCAAGTCGAGCCACTCGAGCGCTACAGCTCCTGAATGGAGCGCTGCAGCGCCCCTTACTCCCTGGAAATTGCTATCTTGAGCGCTGCTGCGCTTGCCTGAGGCGCTGTAGCCCTTGAACGCGTGCCATAGCGCCCAACCTAGCGCTCTTGCGCTTGCTAGACCCTGGAAAACTCCCTCTGTCGTGCTGTTGCTCCCAAATGCGCGCTGCTGCGCTTAAGGTCCCCTGGATGGCCTCAAATACTTCTGTTACTTGACTTAATCCCACTCCGAATTTCTTCCACAAGTTCTAAATTAATTTCACACCACCTATAACACCATTTGAGCACCATAATGCCTTAAATGATACAACCTACACAATTTACACAAAAACGCATCAAATGTAAACAAAACTCGAGAACTTGCAAATGATTAAAGTTCAAACGGAAGGTAAATAGTGGATATAAAATCCACTTATCATTTAACCTCGAATGTAACTCGAGTTTTATTATGTAAGTACATTAGTATAGGTTGTATTCAATTATTCAATGTAATGTACTTCAAGATTGAAGGACGATCAATGAGGAGAAGCAACCAAGGAGAAAAGAGAAGAATGAAGACTTGTAAATTGTATTTATATTAATCCACCATAGATTGACCTTGATCTTTTCATTAGCTTGAAAAGATCACATAGGATTGGGCCATAACCATTGCACGTTTACTTCATGCACTTTACATATGATGTATGGAATGTATGTGTAGAGTAGAAGATGCATGCTTTAATTAGATTAATGTTGTATGCATGTATTAGATACGTCACCCATGCCATGCTTGCCATGCTAAACAAGATAAAATCTGTAACGATTCAAGATTTTAAAATGAGCAAACGATCATGAGATTTCTGTGTTTATGAAACACAGAATTAAATACGAATTTTTAATTATTTTGATATGGGGAGATTTTGTCAAAAACGGGTTTTACCTGTAAGGAAGTTGGGTATTAAGTGAGGCCACTTGTGACTCCTCCAACAACCTGGAAATCAAACTATTGATGAATATTGATTTGAAGTATTTAATTCAAGGAAAAATTGGGAATCTTTTTATGATGGGATCATGGTCGTTTTAATTCTAAACCCCTTAACAAAATATTAAGTTTTAATCGGATGCTTTCCAATGAATGAACACTCATTGAATCCTAGATCGATAAGGGGAATGAGTGCCAGTGGCAGGGGACTCCTGTCTATCGTGGTGAGATGCGACGAATATAAGCGGTTATATTCGACCGTTGTATCATTGGGTCTAACTTAACTGAGTCATCATAATAAGGTGAAAATAAACGGTTATATTCAACTATTATAAACTTAGAAGCATAGAGTTTGGTTCAAAATCTATTAGATAGATAAGAGCAAATGTTGTTCACCAAACTATCCAAGAATTATATATGATATAATTGACAACTGTTGTCTACCTAAATAATCATGTTTTAAGGACTACCAGTGGTTGACTTAGGATATGACGAAATATGGATCTTGGCTCACTAGAAAGATTTATGGGATATTCTTTCCGATTTAATAGTAAGGGCTATTAATTTGATAAAAATAGTGGGAGATATATTATGAATATGTCATAATCACTTCAACATAATTATTGTAACAATCTAACTTATCTTATGCATTTTATCATTGTAGAAAACAAATGGCACAAAACACAAACAACACTTTCTCTGTGCGATCAGTCCTTGAGAAGGACAAGCTGACAGGATCAAACTTCCTAGACTGGTCTAGGAATTTGAGAATTGTTCTCATGTAGGAAAAGAAATCTTATGTGATTGATATTCCTCCATCGGCAGCCCCTGCTGCCAATGCCACTCTTTCTCAACAAAATGCTTATCAGAAGCATATTGATGATGCGACTGATGTGGCTTGTCTTATGCTTGCCACTATGGATGCTGAGCTTTAGAAGCAGCATTTTGATATGAATGCTTATACTATGTTTGAACATCTTTCAATCACAGGCTTGTGTGGAAAAGTTTAACACGAGTAAAGCACTCTTCTCGTGCAAGCAGGGCAACGGACCAGTCGGACCACATGTTCTAAAGATGATTGGGTATTGTGATTACCTTGCTCGTTTGGGTTTCCCGCTTCAGCGAGAGGCTCAGGTCGATATAATCTTGCAATCTTTGAACATCGACTATACTCAGTTCATTATGACTTTTAATATGACTGAGCAAGAAAAGACTCCTATGGAATTGTTGGCCATGCTGAGGACCACTGAAGCAAATATGGTCAAGGCACCTGAGAAAGCTCCCATAATGATGGTGGGTAAGAAAGGTGCTAAGGGAAAGGGAAAATGGAAGGGCAAGAAAAAGGTTGCATCAAAAGATCTTGGTCCTTCTAAGCCCTCTTTCAAAAAGGCTAAAAAGCCGAAGGGAGATGTCGCAAAGGCTGACAAAGGTGATTGTCACTATTGCCACAAGCCTGGTCACTGGAAGAGAAACTGTCCAGCTTATTTGGAGGATCTGAAGAAAATGAAGGGTGTTCAGATTTCTGGATCAGGTATTTATGTTATAGAAGTCAATCTGTCTATTTCTACATCTTGGGTATTGGATACTGGATGTGCTTTTCACATTTGTATAAATGTCCAGGAACTACAGAGAAGTAGGACTTTGGCTAAGGGAGAAGTGGACCTACGAGTAGGCAATGGAGCAAGAGTTGCTGCTTTAGCTGTAGGGACTTATTATTTATCTTTGCCCTCTGGGCTTGTTTTAGAACTTGAAGACTGTTTTTACGTGCCTGCGATTCGCAGAAACATTATTTTTGTTTCTTGTTTGGACAAGAAAGGTTTTTCGTTTACAATAAAGAACAACAGTTGCTCTTTTGCTTTGAATGATTTAACCTATGGTGTTGCGCATTTATTTAATGGTTTATATGTTCTTGATTTAGATAATCCTGTCTGTAACATAGAAAATAAATGACTTAAAATTAATGACTCAAATCAAACATACCTCTGGCATTGTCGTCTAGGCCATATAAATGAGAAACGCATATCCAAATTACGTAAGGATGGATACTTGGATAAGTTTGATTTTGAATCATATGATGAATGCGAATCTTGTTTCCTTGGTAAGATGACTAAAGCCCCTTTCACTGGTAAGGGTCAAAGGGCTACTGAACATCTGGAGATAATACATAGTAATGTATGTGGTCCAATGCGTGTGATGGCTAGAGGAGGCTACTACTACTTTATAACATTTACTGATGATTTCAGTAGATATGGATATGTATATCTTATGAAGAATAAATCCGATTCCGTTGAAAAGTTCAAATAATACAAGGCTGAAGTAGAGAAGCAAATAGGCGGAGGTGCAAGTATTAAGATCTTACGATCCGATCGTGGGGGTGAATACCTAAGCACCGAATTTAAAGAGTATTTAAAAGAGTGTGGTATTGTATCACAACTCACTCCGCCAGGCACACCTCAATGGAATGGAGTTTCCAAGAGGAGAAATCGCACCCTGTTGGACATGGTACGATTGATGATGAGTCATGCAGATTTTCCAATTAGTTTCTGGGGTTATGCTCTAGAAACATCGACTTTCACACTTAACCGTGTTCCTACTAAGAAGGTTCAAAAGACTCCATACGAGATATGGATGGAGAAACGGTCAGGCATGAGCTTTATGAAAGTTTGGGGATGCAAGGCGTTTGTGAAACGTCAAGTATCTGACAAGCTTGGACCTAAATCCGAAGAATGCAATTTTGTGGGATACCCTAGTGAAACAAAGGCGTATTATTTTTATAGTCCTTCTGAGCAAAAAGTGTTTATTGCTCGAGATGCTGTCTTCATGGAAAAAGATTTTGTTTCCAAAAGAAACAGTGGGAGAACTACAGATCTCGATGAAGATCGAGAACCACAAAATAGCATTGAACCTGAAGTAGAACAAGAGCAGGATAATGATAATGCTCAAGAAACACAGGTTGTTCGTAGATCTGGTAGAATTCGCCATGAGCCAGAGAGATATGGATTTCTCTTGACTCAATGTGGTGATTTGATGCTCATAGATGAAGATGAGCCTCTCACATATCAAGATGCTATGAACAGTCCAGACTCTAAGAGATGGCTTGAAGCCATGAAATCCGAGATGGATTCCATGTACGAAAACCAAGTATGGAATTTGGTTGATCCTCTTGAAGGGGTAAACCCCGTAGGGTGCAAATGGGTTTTCAAGAAGAAAACTGACATGGATGGAAATGTTCAGACCTATAAAGCGAGGCTGGTTGCAAAAGGTTTCAAACAAATTCATGGTATTGACTATGATGAAACTTTCTCACCAGTGGCTATGGTCAAATTCATAAGGATTTTGCTTGCCATTGCAGCATTCCATGATTATGAAATCTGGCAAATGGATGTCAAAACAGCCTTCCTTAATGGAAGCCTTGAAGAGGATGTGTACATGACACAACCTGAAGGTTTTGTCGATCCAAGGAATGTTGGCAAGGTATGTAAATTACGTCGATCCATTTATGGATTGAAGCAAGCCTCTAGGAGATGGAATATCCGTTTTGATGAAACAGTCAAGGAGTATGGCTTTATTCAAAACGAGGATGAACCTTGTGTTTACAAGAAGGTTAGTGGGAGCCATGTGGCATTCATAGTACTGTATGTTGATGATATACTACTAATGGGGAATGACATACCTTCTCTAAAGGCTGTTAAGACTTGGTTAGGGAGCAATTTCTCTATGAAAGACTTAGGAGAGGCAACCTACATTCTAGGAATGAGGATCTATAGAGATAGATCTAAAAGGATGATCGGTCTAAGTCAGAGTACATACATTGATAAGATTTTGCATCGTTTTGGTATGCAAAATGCAAAAAGGGGTTATGTCCCCGTGTCTCAAGGGATAACGATCTCTAAAGACCAGTGTCCAAAATCATTGGATGAGAAAGACCACATAAGTAAGGTTCCATATGCATCAGTAATTGGATCTATCATGTATGCAATGGTATGTACTCGCCCAGATGTTTCGTATGCTTTGAGCATGACGAGAAGATACCAGTCTAATCCAGGTGAAGGTCACTGGACGGCAGTCAAGAATATTCTAAAGTACCTAAAAAGGACTAAAGATTCATTCTTGGTGTATGGAGGAGAGGAGGAACTGGTTGTAAAAGGTTACACCGATGCAAGTTTCCAAACAGACAGGGATGATACTGTATCAAGTCTGGTTTTGTGTTTTGTCTAAACGGAGGTGCTGTAAGCTGGAAGAGTTCAAAGCAAGAAACAGTAGCTGATTCGACAATGGAGGCTGAGTACATTGCAGCTTGTGAAGTGGCTAAGGAGGCTGTTTGGATTCGAAAATTCATTACTGATTTGGATGTGGTTCCATTGATTGTAGATCCCATTGATCTATACTGTGATAATAATGGGGCCATTGCACAGCCTAAAGAGCCTAGATCGCACTCCCGATCCAAACATATACTCAGGAGATATCACCTCATTCGAGAGATTAATGAAAGGGGTGACATACACATATGTAAAGTGCACACAAATGATAACATTGCAGATCCACTGACCAAAGGCTTGTCGCAGCAAAAGCACGATGGTCACACTAGTTCCATGGGTATTAGATACATTGGTGATTGGCTCTAGTGCAAGTGGGAGATTGTTAGTGTATGTGCCCTAGAGGCAATACATTGTTTCTTGAACAAACCTTTATGTCATTTGATTATTAAATAAACGTATTTATTATGACTTTAATTACTGCGATATATTTGTTAGCATAATAAGTGTCCTTAGAATCATGATACACATTGTATAGTTTAAGTACATGACTTGAACTTGAGATTATATAATATATCATATTCTTAAATGTCCCTAGTCAAAGTATTATTATATAGGACAATGATAATATACAGATAGACTAGTATGTTGTTTGACAGATAACCACATCTCATTGGTTATAAGTATGGAGATACTAAAGTCAATACATAGGTACATGTAGGAGTACATGGTACTGGACAGACCCACAAGTGAGATTCTTCATGTTTAATAAAGTCATAAGAATGACTCACAGTGGTAATGGTGTAATGATCCTTTGACTTGAGATCATTATATTTCTATACGAGGATTAATATACTTTGACAACATTAAAAGTTACCTTTGACCGGGTGATGATAAAAGTGGACATCGGGTATATCATGAGTCGTATGAGAAATATGAATGATAGATAAAGGATTTAACCCTCCTATAATTAGGAGAGATATTATTGGCCTCTTGATTGAGTGAGACTATAAAATGCATGGCCGTGCTCAAATAATGATTTGTTTTTAATAGTCTACTCATTGATCAAGTAAATCCGGATTAAATGTTGAAGAGGATGACTAAAGAAATGCCTCGAGTTTAATCTATAATATTTGGTTAAAGGGATCATATTACACGGAAACATTAGTCACGAAAGGTTTAAATTGGATCACCAATTATTATTATTACTTGGGTAGCAATGATGTATTACTAGATACCGCTCATTGTTTATAATTTTATTATTGGATAATAAAATTATTGCCAACGTAATAATAACCTAAAGGGTTACACACTTATAACGTTTTAAAAGGAGTTTTAATTTAAATGCTAGATTTAAATTAAATAATTATAATTCGAATTTGATTTTCGAAATCAGATTTCGTTTTTAATTAAATGATTATAAATTCGAATTTGGTTATTTAATTAATTGGGATTGGACCTAGTTAATTAAATTGTAATTCGAATTTAATTCATTAAAAAACCAAAATCAGATTGGTTTAGTTAAAACCCAAAATGATTAGGGTTAAACCCAATCTCTCTACCCTATATATACATAATGATGTATAATTTTAGGTTAAGTTTTTCAGAAATCGTTTTTGGGAAAAACCCTAGCAGCTCTAATATCAAAGAGAGGCTAGAGAGAGAGATGCGTTTTATTTGGCCAGTACCTGCTCCTTGGGTCATTGAAGGATCGAACGTTCGTGTGGACGATTTAGAGACACGGATCTTGACGCAAGGGCTGTGTGGTGATTGCAATCTAGGACCTCCATCTTTCAGAATTCGTAAAGCTCTTAACTGGTATGAATTCGTTTCTCCATAATCAGTCACAACTTATACATGGATCCTAGTTTTTGGGTTTCGTTTTTATTTGTTTTTACGCTTTATATCCGCTGCATTTATGCCCCGAAACCCAACAGTAGTTGACCGTTAAATTACCAAACCAGATTAATTTATTTTTTTATGAAATTTTGGAAATAACATTGAATATGATGGATCTTGACCACCGTATGGTTGGGTCATCGAGAAATATTTTTAAAAAAATTGAAACACTAAATCCTGACCATAGCCCTTAGGGCTATGACATTAAATATTCTCATATTTTCAACATTGATTTTAGTTATTTAATTGATTTTTAGTTTTTCAATGCTCTTTTACATCATCAATTTAATTTCCCAAGTAATAATAGTGGACCCCCCTGCATTCACATTAATTTCCACTAATAAAAAAATCCCAAATTGTTAAATAATTATATTGAAATTCTTGCAAAGTTGATGTATTAAGTGCAAATTTGACATTTTAAATGCATATATCCATCTACATTAATTCTTAACTATAAGGCTATGTTTAGCATTACCCTTTTATTATTATTTCACTTATTTGATTTAATATTCAAACTAGTTAGGGTCAAGATTTCAATCTTCAGACCAAAACTGTTCGATGATTTTACATATACATACATTCAAACCAATAAGGGCATAAAGAAAATAGAAGTTTCCAGAAGATAATGAATTTAGATTCTCGGATATTGAAATTGGATTCTCGGATACATCAGTTTCAATTAGGGGTGTAAATGAGCCGAGCCGAGCCGAACTTTAGAATGTTCGTGTATCGTTTGTTAAGAAATTATCGAACTCGAACTCGAGCTCGAACTTAAATCGAGCCAAAAAATGTGTTTGAGCTCGGTTCGTTAAGAAAAAATGTTGTTCGCGAACGGTTCACGAACAACTCATGAACATGTCTCATGAGCTTGTTCACGAACTTTTACTTCGAACAACTCATTAACCTTGTTCACGAGCTTTGTACTAACGAACAAGTCTTAAATATTGGAGAAACATATTCTTATTAATATTTCACGAAAAACTTGTAGTCTATTTAAAAGTTAACTAATTTTTTTGTAAATCGTAAAAAAATATCGATTTTTTTACAAAATAATGTAAATTAAATTAAATTTATATATTGTAAACTTAAAATATTAATGATCGTTACTGTCATCATAATCATACAAAATTATTAATTTTTTTTTACATAAATCTATAAAATATCATAGTCATACAAAAATATTAGTGTTCTTACATAGAAACTACAATCTTATATGTAAATTTTGACATATATTATACATTTACTATATTATCTCCTGATATTCGATAAAATTGAAGTACAAATTAAAAAAAAACAATTAATAATGTAATTGTTGTGTTAAAATAACTTATTTTGGTCTTCGAACTACATATTTGCATGTATAGCAAGTTATTTTAGTTTTAAATTTTACATAATCATTAAAATATATTAGTACCTTTTTATATATTTAAGTAGTATAAATAAATTTATACATCACTAATATTTAATATTAAAATTTAGCACTTTGCACAATGTAATATTTAATTTGATAACATATTTTTGACAAATATGAACTAGTTATACTAATTGCAAGACTAGGTTGTTGTTGTTGTTGTTGTTGTTATTATTATTATTATTATTATTATTATTATTATTATTATTATTATTATTATTATTATTATTATTATTATTATTGTTATTATTATTATTATTATTATTATTACTACTATTATTAAAATTAATCAAAATTATAAAATAAACAATTATAATATCTAACATGACATATACCGAGCATATTATAACAATCAAACATATATTATTTGTACGAGATTATAATAATCAAAAATATATTATATGTAGGAGATTATTTATTGAAATTGTTTATGAACCTCTAATGAAGTCATATACCGAGCATGTTAACGAGCTCAATTATCGAACTTATTCACGAACATGTTCATGAGCTATGTTCACGAGCCTATTCACGAACTATGTTCACGAGCACGTTAATCGATCTTGTTCGCGAGCTATCGAGTCGAACTTTACTGTGATCAAGTTCAGCTCGTTTATAAATCGATCCTTAAAATCATGTTCAAGATCGACTCGTTTGTGAATCGAACCGAACCCGAACCGAGCATTTTTCGAACCGAACGCCGAGCCGTTCGCGAGTGTATCGGCTCATTTACAGCCCTAGTTTCAATGGGTCACTGAACGAACTGAAATTGATGTATCGTTTTATTTTATTCACCGATTTTAACGGGCGATTTTAATGGGGTATCATTTTGAATTACTAAAGTCATAATAAATATCAAATTGATAATCCTAAATGTGTTTGAAAACTATAATTAATCTTTTGTTGATTCTACACATTTTTCTTGATGCTACTTCAAACAAATGAAAAGTTATTAAATTCTAGTATTTCGGATAATATATTTATAATTTAAAAAGTTTATTTACTATTTATTTTTAATTAAAATAAGGAAAATGAACATAAAATTAAAAATAAATAGTAAATGAATTTTAAAAAATCTAAATATATTATCTGAAATACTAGCATAATTTAACAACTTTTCATTTGGTTGCGATAGCATTCAAGAAAAATGTGCAGAATCAATAAAAGATTAATTTTAGTTTTCCAACACATATTTAGAGGGGTTAAATCTCAAAATGCTCACTGAAGTGGAGGGTTAGTATCAAATTGCTCACTCTAGTTATCGGCATCTCATGTATACCATTATGGTTGCAAGTAATGACAGCAAGGTTGTGTTCGTAAACTAAAAATAATCTTTTGTTAATTCTACATATTTTTCTTAAATGCTACAGAAACCAAATGAAAAATTGTTAAATTCCACTAATTCAGATAATATTTTTAGATTTTTTTAAAGTCATTTACTATTTATTTTAATTTTATATCCATTTTCCTTGTTTCAATTAAAAATAAATAGTAAATAATTTTTTAAATTCTAAATATATTATCTAAAATACTGGAATTTAATAATTTTTAATTTGGTTGCGGTAACATTAATAAAAAAGTGCAGAATCAACAAAAAATTATTTTTATTTTTCGAACACAACGTTGCTGTCTTTACTTGAAACTATAATGGTATACATGAGATGCCGATAACTAAAATGAGCAATTTGATACTAGCGCTCCACTTTAGTGAGCACTTTGGGATTTAACCCATATTTAGAATTATCTGTTTGATATTTATTATGACTTTAATGATTCAAATGATACCCCGTTCAGATCGGTGATTGAAATGATATATAGAATTCACTTCAATGACCACTTTGATATTTAACCCATTTGAATTTAACATATCTTTAATAATTATTGAAAATTTATTTTATATTTTATACTACGTCTTTTATAATTCTCGTTGAATTGTGATGATCTCCCCAAATCCGTATCATGTGCTTCTGAGTCGTCACGATACCAAGCATAACATACTTGTTCATATAACAACTTAAAATCAAATAAAACATTAAAATCAAATAAATGTGCTTCAATGTAGGGCTGTCAATGGATCGGATCTTGATCGGATCAGGCATGATCCATATCCTGATCCATTTAATTTTACTGGATTCGGATCGGATCATAGCCGGATTTTTTTTAACATGATTCATATCCGGATCCGTTAGGATCTCGGATTATCGGATCGGAGCTCCGATCCGTTTATATATATGTAGAGGAAAAAAATCTTTAATTAATTCAACAATTTATGAATAATAATAGCAACATTTTGAAATGTAAAATACACAAACAAAATATTACAAGTCTTTATAAATCGGAGAAACTAATAATATTGCAAAACATTTAGAAAATTACATATATACCAGCTCTACGTTTCTTTATGTCAAACTTGAAATTTTGTTTTAGTTTTAGGATTTGCTTTTGCAAATGCATGAGGTGTGTATATTTTAATCCTTCTTTATATGCATATACAGTATGAATCAATTTTTGTTGGACATAGCAATAACATTGGTGTTTAGCATATTAGCAGTTTAGCCACCATTTGTATGTTTAAATGTAGATAGACAATATTTATATCAGATAGTTGTCTCTTGAAAGCTAAGCTATGCAAGAGTTTAAAATTACAATAAGCCCACTACCTTCTATTCTTTCTTTTTTTTTTAAATTTTAATATATAAATATATTCATAAAATAAATTATATAATATATATATAATCAGATCGGATCTTTAACGGATCGGATCGTATCAAATCCATATCCGCTCCATTGACTTTCAGATTTTTTCCGGATCGGATTTTTCTCGGATCGGATTTTTTTATATATGATCCATATCCGCTCCATTAGCCTTTGGATCGGACTGGATATCCGATCCACTGACAACCCTACTTCAATGGACATCCACTCCACATATCCAATAATTGTATTACTCTTAAATTAAATTTGCAGAAACTTGTAACGTGTTTTACTCCAATGGGTTGATTATGGCTCTCATTGGAATTGCTGTTAAAAATGTGTATTGTTAGAAAAAGTGCTGGGTGATAAAAGTGCTGTTGTAAAAAGCTGAAGATTGTTTGGTAATATTTTTGATATATGCATCTTTTAATGTAAAAATATAACAAATATAATATTTTTGGTGAGATTTGACATTGAAACCAATTATTGCTTTCCGCAAAAATTGAAAAACATCTTTTTTAAAAAGCATGGGGGGACCTGTTTTCTCTAAAAGCAACTTTTAGACCAAAATCACTTTTCAGAAAAGAAGTTTTTAAATTTTACCAAACACATTTTCAGCTGCTTTTCAGAAAAAAAAACTATTGTTGTTGTCTGCAACAGCAATCTCAAACACCCTATATTGGTTGGCTATAATTTAAAAATGGTATGTTATTATTATTTCAAGTTGTTACAAATAAAATATATTATTTAAATATGGTAATTGATGATGTGGAGTTTTACTACAGGTTGCTAAAGGTTCGATAACTATAATCAACCTATTGTTATTGTCTAAATTTTTACGTAAGAGTTTTGTCCCGTTGGAGTGGACAAAATTTTACAAATTCTCTATAATTCTTATTTAAGGTAATTTATCTTGATTTTTACCTAAGCATTTTGCATGGTTGGGAGATGCTCTTACAAATCTATTTCAAAATATTATTAAATAAATACTAAAATTCAAAATAAATGTCAAAAGTTAATGCCACGGATTCCGAGGACTACTTATGACACTTAGAAGTTAATCCTCGCCAGGTTTTGTTGGGTTTCAACCCAATATGATGTTGTGAGATTAGGTGGTCCAAGATATATATGGGTAAGATAATAATTGTATATGTAGACAATTATTATATATGATATGTCTTGGTCACTAAGTTGGGTAATTAGGTGCCAAAAAACGCATTGTATAACAAGTATGGTAAGACTTGTAGAACAAATATGGTAAGTCTTGGTGGCTAAGTTTTGGATGGCTATATATACATAATTGTATTGTATTTGTTTGATAGGAGAATACTTAAGAGATGTTGTCTTAGGTATTATTGGGAGACGATTAAGCACTGTTTGGCTTAAGTATCAGTTTGGGACACCGTTGAAATGTTATTATTTTGATGTATTATTGATAATTGTTTAGATTAACAATACGAGTTGGGACGTGGGTGTTTCCACGTCAAATATTGTGTGTTCTTATTTTACTTTTACTTATTGATTTGATAGAAGTAGAAGTAACACTTGAATAACGTGCGACCGCGCTTTAGTGGATCATGTTAGCTAATCGATTGATTGTGTGTGTGCGCTCCGTATTGGTGGTTTGTGAATCTCGGATTGTGTAAGTCCCTAACAGGTTGGTCCTGGACATTTCCTTTGTTCTTCCTCGATTTCCAGGAAAATTCAATGTCTTCATTCTTAACTGTTTTGGAATTTAGAAAGTAAGAGTAAGCAACTAGGTTCTCAGCAAGTTCTTAACTAGGTTGCCAGTACACTAAAATCTTCTAGTGGCACTTTATACTGAATCTTTAATATTACTGAAACCCTGAATGTCTTCAAACCTTATTCTTCACTGAGGCATGAACATATTAATAAACTTCTTTTAGTGAGCCTTAAATAGACTTCAAAATTACTTCTCGTATTTTATTTTTTGTATTTACCTCATCTTCATTTCTTCTTAATTCCTGTGTAGACATATTATTTAGCTGTCTTGTTTTAATGTTGAGTTATCACATCTTCTCATTCATACTACCTTGTAATCTCACCAACAGAGAGTATTGCATTTAAATTTAATTTAAACATGATTAGTAAATAAAAAGAAATATGTGTAAACAATAAAAACTTTGTATATGTTTTTTTTTCAAATTTGTATATGATTGATTTATAATTTAGAAGTGAATTCTGATTGTTTCAAAAGTATTTTTTATTTTTTGATTGGTTTTTTTCACCAAAAATAGTAATATTCTTTTAGCATATATTTAATATTTTAAATAAATAAATTATATGTAGTGTTGGCTTATACACATTTATAAATACATAATATTAACAAATTACAAAAAAATTGGGCCTTTAAAAAAAATTAGAGTCTGAAGTTATGGATTTTATCTAAATTATTTAAAATAAGGGTTCAAATCCCACTTTTAAAGATTTCGGGTTGAGTTAGAATATAAATTTAATATCATTTATGTGACGCCCCTAGATCCGGGATCATGAATCCAGTCATCACGATCCAATTTTCATTTAATAACATTATATTCTTGACAGTTGAAATATAAATACTTGCTAATACTCACACAATAGACCCCATACTATAACATTTCACACCAGTCATATGCTCAGAGAACAACATCCATAATAATAAAAGTTTAAAGTTAAAAGAGTTATTACAAACCCAGAATCTTACTTAAATACACTGTTGAATAATACTTCTACAAGAAGCATTTCAACAATCAAAAGTTTATGACACAAGCTTACACACTTAATTTACATGTCTAGTTATACCCATGCGTCTTATAGGAGCTACCTCAGGGATAGACGCCAGCATTCTCTCAAAAGCCCTTACCCTCTTCCGGGGTGTAGTGCGAAGTATCGGCATCTGCCCTAGCTGTTATATAATTAAATAGCAAGAGTGAGCTGTAATAGCTCATCAAGATAATATTGTAAACCAGAATCAAAGTTAAAACACACACACACACACACACACACACACACACACACACACACACACATATATATATATATATATATATATATATATATATATATTAATAAACAGAAAGTCCACTATAATAATTAAGAAAAGGATTAATCATCACTTATTCAATACACCATCCATTTTTCCTTTATAAGAAAAAAAAAATATATATAACAATATAATATCAGTTTCTCTTCTAATATAATATAATATCAGTCTGTAATCATTATCAATTTTTCCTTTAACATTTTTTGGGGATATCCACTGTCGCCTGATACGTTAGGACGTTGATCAGTCGCCTAATCGTACCTACTCCTTGTTTACTACTAGTAGAAGGAATGACAATCATCCCTGGAGGAAGGTTCTCCACTACATCCTCCTTCGGCATCTGTTGGGTCGTAATAAAATAATGAGGAAGGTTCTCCACTACTTCCTCATAAAGTGATGGATGCTGGACTGTGCTAAACACAGCCACTTACGCAAGTATGTTGTAATCCCCCTTTTTGTAAAATCATTATTCCATTCAAGAATTTCATTTCCATTTCCACCCTTATCCATACATATATCATTATACTTTAAATATAACTCCCTTTAAAGAAACCTGAGATCAATAATTCAAAAGACAGAAATATCCTCCGTATTTAATGAAGTCAAATATGGTTTTAAATACATAAACTATTCTATCTATTTTTAAAGTGTTAAATGATATTCAAATAATATTTATTAAATCACAATTATTTAAAGATTATAATTAACAGAATATTATAAACTATATAACCCTAGATAACAACTGATACCGTTCCTTTTTCATATCTCTTTAAACCATAAAGTATATTTGCTCTATCCATATTCATATCAATATCCATAATCCATATCCATATCCATTTTAAATAATCTCAACAAACATGGAATATATATCCCTAACCATTTTTTCTTTAACCCATAAATAGTTTATCAAATAAGGATAAAAGAAATCTTGAGTTTCTATAAAAATGAAAAGGATCATCGTCAAAATATATTCCACTTAACCACTTATATAGTAATACCCTTAACACATAATATACGTTAAACATACTATTTATAGACCAAAAGTTCCAAGAACTTATCCATTATTAGACTCCATAAAAGTTTTAGTGTTTTTCACCATTTCCTTATTAATCACACATGACTGTAAAATTTCTCATAAATTATAAATTTCGAATTTTGACAAAAGGTCAGTGGGGTTTGAGTCTCCATTCACCCTACTATATTGTCCCAAAATTCCATAACTTTTAAAGATGTTTAAGTATGGTAATTATGGCCTCAAAGTTGACACAATTGCATTTTCTCGGTTTCCGAACGACTTTCACTAAAACTCACTTTTCTCCTAAACCGTTCATTGGATTTTGACGTACTTTATATCAAAACGATCTATGAACCAAGCTCTATCCTCTCATGGTCAGTTAGTACTCTGGACAGAACCCTAACCATACAGGTATGGGTGTCAAAAACAGGACATCTTTTTGGTTTAACGAAAATCTGGCATTATAACGGCTATATTTTTATACTCTCCATAATATAACTTGTTGAGTATTGAATACGGTAAAAGAATAAAGAGGGGGGGTGAATGGATTCTTGAACTTTTCTTTGATTGAGTCTATGTAGCAGATAAGTGCCTGTGTGTGTAGAAGTGAAGGTGCGGATAAAGAAACAACACAAGACACAATATCACTTTAATCTAATGTATTTGTTAGGAATAATTCATAAGTTGTGATGTTAAGAATAGAATTTACACATTATACTTCTTGTAATCCTGATCTTATAAAGGATTTAGCACTGTATTTAGGATTTATGTGTAAGACAGTTATCTGTATAGTTTAGTCAGGAATGAACAGTGTATCGGAGACTACATGTCAGGAACAGAGAGCAAATCCTGATGACGGTCCAATACTGATGGTTGATCAGATACTGATGCAGTGTACAGATCCTGATATCAGTCATGTTACTGATGATGTCATTATAGATGCTACAGAAACTGGCAAGTGCTATAAAACAGGATCGTTGTTTGAAGAACAAGCAAGAAGATATTATGAAGGAAAGAGTTTTCTATTGAAGGAAACTATCGACTAGAAGGTAGAACATTGTCATGTATAGATTATATCTTTCTGTTATTAGTTGATAGGTAGCATTATAAATACTCTCTCAATATCATTGTAAAGAGCGACGAAGTTGTAAGTTCGAGTGCGTAGCTCTATATAAGGTTTGTATTCGAGAGTTCGAAACAAACAGAGAGATATTTGTATTGTCAGCAGCTGCTAAAGGTATTGTACACCTTTGGTAGAGTTTGTATTTGATCTTATTAATACAAACAAGAGTTTGATTCATTCGTTTATTCTTGTTCATATAATCAAGTAAAAATCAGACACGATTATATAACTTGTATTCAACCCCCCCCTTCTACAAGTTATTCGAGTTAACAATTGGTATCAGAGAAGGTTGATTTCGAATAATCATAAAGATCTGCAATCATGTCTGGTTACAAGGATGGGAATACTAAAATTCCTATGCTCAAGAGAAACGAATATACTCTATGGGAAGTAAAGATGTTGCATCATCTGGAAGCAACAGATCCTGATTATCTTGACAGAATCAGAGATGGACCTTTTGTTCCAACAAAGGTCGTTGGACAAGCAACTGTTGATGGTGTGGTTGTTCCAGAACATACAGCAGAGAAGCCAAAATCTGAATGGTCAGATAAGGACAAGGAGAATGTTCTCAAAGATGCTAAAGTGAGAAACATATTATTCAACAGTCTTGATTCTGTTCTCACTAACTATGTTCTCTCTTGTAAAACTGCTAAGGATATATGGGACAATCTTAAGGTTCACTGTGAAGGAACTAAGCCTGTCAGGAAGAATATGAGGACATTACTTATACAACAGTATGAGTACTTTGAATCCAAGTCCGGTGAGTCACTTACTGATACCTTTGATAGGTTTACTAAACTCATCAATGAGATGGCCATGCATGGTAAATATTACGACTTAGAGGACATGAATACAAAGTTCATGAAAGCTTTGCCTGATTTCTACAATGAGAAAATATCTGCAATTGAGGAAGCTAATGATCTGGATGAGATTTCATTAGAGGCAGTATATGGAAAATTGAGAGCTTATGAACTTGACAAGCAGCAGAAGAAGAGCAGGAGTGAAGGAAAGATGAAGACTATTGCACTTACTGCTCAATCTGAAGTTAAGAAGCTTCCTGAAGAACAGCATGAAGAGATTGTTGTAAAGAATTCAAGGAAGAAGAAAAGCAAAGAAAGTTCTGAGTCAGAGACTACTGATATGGACTCTGACAACAATGATTCTGAATCTGAGATGCAAGAACTCTTTGCTATGTTTGCTAAAGCTTTCAAGAAAGGAAAATTCAACAGGAGAAGATTTAGCAAAGGACCTTTTCAAAAGAAGGAGGAGAAGAAGAGTGACAAAAGCAAAAGTACAATTGTCAAGCTTGATAAGGCCAAGATCAAGTGCTTTAACTGCAGCGAGCTTGGACACTTTGCTAGTGAGTGTAAGAAGCCTAGGAATTCAGGAAAGGGTAATGCACTTATGGTCACACAGAAGGATTGGGCTGATTCCAGTGACTCTGAAGATGAATTGGATTATGACAACATTGCATTGATGGCCAATAGTTCAGACAAACCTGGATCTCCAAAGAAAATTTCTCCATCCTCTGTTAAGGGCACAGGAAAGAAGCATTCAATTATCTTGGACAGTGGATGCTCTGGACATATGACTGGAAAGAAGTCCCTGCTTACAAAGTTTGAGAGGAAAGCTGGCCTAGTAATATCTTTTGGAGATGGCAACAAAGGAGAAACTCTGGGATATGGCTCAATTATTTTGGGGAATGTCATCATAGAAAATGTAGCACTGGTTGAAGGCTTGAAACATACTCTTTTAAGCATAAGTCAACTGGGTGATAAAGGTTACAAATCAATCTTTGACAGAGAAGGATGCAAAGTCTTGAATATGCAGAATGGAGACATTGTTCTAACTGGTCAAAGACATGGTAACATATATGAAGCCAGCTTAAGTGATACATCTAAAGGAATTGTTAGATGTCTCTACAGCAAAGCAACAAATGATGAAAGCTGGAATTGGCACAAGAAGCTCTTACATCTTAATTTCAAGAAGCTTAATCAACTTGTTAAACACAATTTGGTGAGAGGCCTACCTCAGGCAAATTTTGTGCAAGATGGACTTTGTGATGCATGTTAGCTTGGAAAGCAAAGAAGAACCACTTTCAAGAGCAAGACTGAAAATTCAATTACTGAACCATTTCACATGCTACATCTTGATCTGTTTGGTCCAGTAAACATTATGTCTATCAGCAAGAAAAGATATGCTCTAGTTATGGTGGATGATTTCACAAGGTTCACATGGGTGTTCTTTCTACACAAGAAGGATGAAGCTCCTCAGCAAATCATTGAACTCATCAAGAATATTCAGAATAATTCTGAGTACAAAGTTAAAGTACTTAGGAGTGACAATGGTACAGAATTCAAGAATTCTACAATGGAGGGGTTTTGTGCAGACAATGGAATCACTCAACAGTTTTCTGCACCTGGTACACCTCAGCAAAATGGTGTAGTGGAAAGAAAGAACAGGACTCTCATAGAGGCAGCAAGAACCATGCTTGCAGATGCAAAACTTCCAACCTACTTTTGGGCAGAAGCTATTAACACTGCATGTTTCACTCAGAACTGTACCTTGGTAAATAGTCATGGAAAAACTCCCTATGAGATGATCAAAGGAAAGAAACCAAGTGTGAAATATTTTCACATCTTTGGATGCAAATGCTATGTCCTAAAAGTTCATCCAGAACAACTTGGAAAATTTGAAGCCAAATCGGATGAAGCAATTTTTCTAGGATATTCAGCATCTAAGGCCTTCAAAGTTTATAATCTCAGAACTCACATTGTTATGGAATCAATTCATGTTGCATTTGATGATAAGAAATTTGGAATTTTGCAAACTGATGAAAGCCATGACAAATTGGAATTTGAAAATCTGAAGAATTCTGAGATACTCTCAAGTGATGATGAAGGTTCTTCTGAAGGAATTTCTATTGCTTCTCAAAGGAATGCTACTGTTGAGGGGGAGCAAATAAATCAGAGAGAACACAGTAATCATCAGGAGCAGACTAGTCTTTCAGAGTCTATTCCATCAGGAATTGATGTTTCAGAGTCTACTCCATCAGGAACTGACATTTCAGAGTCTACTGAGGAAAGATCAGTAACTAGCAGCAATATGGAATCTATTGATTCTATTGATCAAAGGAGAGTTTTTGAAGGTAGAGAGAATTCTTCTACAAGAGATACCACTAACTTAGGGGGAGAGACTAGCAGAGATTATTTACCACCTGTTAGAAAATGGACAAAGAATCATACTGAAGATTTGATAATTGGTGATCCAAATAGTGGTGTTCGAACTAGAAGATCAATTCAAAATGAATGCTTGTATAGTTGCTTTCTCTCAAAGAATGAACCTAAGAAGGTTGAAGAAGCCTTACAGGATCCTGATTGGGTAATTGCAATGCAGGAGGAATTAAATGAGTTTGAGAGAAACAAAGTTTGGAAACTGGTACCAAGACCTAAAGATAGATCTATTGTTGGTGCAAGATGGGTTTTCAGAAACAAGCTAGATGAATCTGGTATGATTGTAAGAAACAAAGCAAGACTGGTGGCCAAGGGTTATTCTCAGGAAGAAGGCATTGATTATGATGAGACCTTTGCACCTGTAGCAAGATTGGAAGCAATCAGAATGTTTCTTGCATTTGCAACTCATTCAAAATTCAAGGTATACCAGATGGATGTAAAGAGTGCTTTTCTAAATGGCAAACTTGATGAAGAAGTGTATGTAGAACAGCCACCTGGATTTGTTGATCCAAAGTTTCCAAATCATGTCTACAAACTTGACAAGGCACTCTATGGACTAAAGCAGGCTCCAAGAGCATGGTATGAGACTTTGTCTAAATTTCTTCTTGAAAATGGCTTCACAAGAGGTACAATTGACAAAACTCTATTCTTTAGGAAGATAAAAGGTGAATTGCTTTTAGTTCAAGTTTATGTTGATGATATTATTTTTGGTTCTACTAATGAAAAGTTGTGTGCTAAGTTTAGCAAGCTTATGCAGTCTAAGTATCAGATGAGCATGATGGGTGAACTAAATTATTTCTTAGGCTTGCAGGTCAAACAGACTGAGACTGGTATTTTCATTAGTCAGTCAAAGTATATCAAAGATCTTTTAAGAAGGTTTGACTTTCAAGACTGTGCAGTTGCAAAAACACCCATGGCAACAGCCACTAAACTAGACTCTGATCCTAAAGGGAAGAGTGTGGATAATACTAGTTATAGAGGCATGATAGGCTCATTGTTATATCTAACTGCAAGTAGGCCAGATATAATGTTTTCTACCTGTTTATGTGCTAGATTCCAAAGTGATCCTAAGGAATCTCATTTAATTGCTGTGAAGAGAATTTTTAGATATCTCAAAGGAACTCCAAATCTTGGTTTGTGGTATCCTAGAGAATCTGATTTCTTTCTATTGGCTATTCAGACTCTGATTATGCAGGGTGTAAGATAGACAGGAAAAGCACTACAGGTACATGTCAATTTTTGGGAAATAGATTGATTTCTTGGGCAAGCAAGAAGCAACAATCTGTTTCAACCTCAACTGCAGAAGCTGAGTACATAGCAGCAGGCAGTTGTTGTGCACAGCTCCTTTGGATAAAAAATTAGTTGATGGATTATGGTATGACACTTAGTAATATTCCTATGTTTTGTGATAATACTTGTGCTATTAAAATTGCAGAAAATCCAGTTCAACATTCAAGGACTAAGCACATTGATGTCAGGTATCATTTTATTAGAGAACACATTGAGAATGGTACTGTGGAACTTCATTTTGTTCCTACTGACAAACAGCTTGCAGATATTCTAACTAAACCACTTGATGAGACTACATTCAGTAGACTAGTAAGTGAGTTAGGAATGTTAAATTTTTAGATCTTTAACATCTGCAAAAGTAGCAAGGTATGTTGTTATTAGCTTATAGACTTGATATTCCTGTCAGGATCTATATTTGATTGTTAAATGCTTTAGCTATAACACATTGCCTTGATAAATTTCAGTATGATAGACTTGTTAATAATCATCAGGATTAGATTTGTTATCAGGATACTGACGTCATCAGTATTGTGTCAGTATCAGGATTATGAAAATTGTTTCAGATCCTGACGTTTACTTTGTGTTGTAATCTGATTCTGTGATGTGTTAAGTCTATGCTAGCAAGTTTTGATATTTGCATACTGATAATTTATACATCATTCAAAAATCAAAAGACAAGCAGATAACAAGAAACTGTATTTTCATTAATAGAAATTATTACATGGAAATGAAATACAACATCTTTTTGTCTAAATTTCTACTCTATACTTGTCTTTGATATGAACTCTGAGGAACAGGACAAGGAGCATTTCAAGAAATCCATCAGGGGATGAAAGCCTCATTTGCTCTTGGATTCCTTGTCTGGGCGACTTGAATGAGAGCAGCTAACTTAAATGAATAGCATCTCCATCAAGATCAACCTCAGACTCTCGGCCAAATTCTTCATCCTCAAGTTTTGAGGAGGTTAGGGGAAGATTGTATCCAACAGATGGATGTTCTAGGAGAAACTTCTGGATATTGTCGAAAACCAATCCATTCATGATTAGTTCGATGAGAAGAGTCATTTGTTCAAAGAGATGATCAAGAACAGGATGTTCATCGATCAAGAAAAATCTGAAAAATGGGTTTGAAGGGATTTTTGGTTTGAGAAGCATTGTTGAGAAGAAAAGAAATTGAAAGGTTATGGAGAATGGCATAAGGCGTTTGGTTCTTTTAAAGGAAGACGTGAGAAGCTGAGCAGTCACTTGGAAGTTTTAATGAAGTCAAATGCTAATTATTGCGTGTGACTATATTTCTTGTTTCAAGAAATATTGAAAATATCTAACCAATTGATTTTCTGTTCAGATTAATTGTTTATTTTCTTTTTCAGATAAAAGAAAAATGCCACGTGAAAAACTCCATATTAAGTCGCTGATAATATTGGTCAGGATTTCATGTGTGACCATCAGGATTTGAAAATTATATTTTTAAATCACATTGCATTTTGTGATTATTTTGATGAGAGGTCATCAGGAAAAGGAAGCTGATCAGTATTGCTTATTTATACCCTGATTTATTTCATGAAAATCAATTTTGGATTTTATTTTCCAAAAATCGTGGGTAACCGCATTTTTCAGGGACTGACACCTGTCAATCTACGTGTCAACGTGGGATAGTGGTCTGAAAGATTTGTGAAATATATTTGTTTTGAAACTCTAATCGTGTAATTGCTTTCTCTAATTTTACATTCTCTAAAGCAAAAATCACTCTTGAGTTTTCAAAATCACTAATCCATTTCAAGAATTTTTCAAGTTTCTTTTCAGATCAAAAATGGCAGCTCAGAGAAGATTACCTAAATCAGTAGCCTTCAAGTTTGGTGACTTTGATTTTATGACAAACAATCATGTTGCAGCTATCACCAACAAGGAAGGAGTATCATCTGATTTTCATCCAATCATGGACTTTCTGGTGTATGGACCATTAAGTTATGCATTGACAACATCTCCACAGATTAATCAAGTAGCTGTTTTATAAGCTTGGAAGAATGCTGAGGTAATTGATTCTACTCAGAGTCAATCAGGTAAGATTGTTCTTCATTTAGGACAAGATTCATTTGACATTACTGAATCTGTTGTTAATTCAGTACTTTGCTTACCTGTTACTGATAGTTATGAGAATGTACCATCTGATGATAATATAAGAACTATGTTGTCTGAATTAGGTTATAGTGGACCTCTAGATAACATGAGCCAGTTGAATAGGTTTTTTCTTGGAAAGGAATGGTCTTTTTATTTTGATCAAATTGCTAAATGTTTTACTGGCAAATGTAGTTCTTTTCAGCAAATTACTTCTGTTACATCACATATTGCTTATAGTTTGCTTTATGACAGAGTAATCAACATTGGTCATATTATCTTAAGTCAGATGAGTATTAAACTTGGGTTAAGAGATCAAAACAGGAAAATGGTTTATTATCATAGATTTATGCAATTGTTTGTTAACCATTTTATTCCTGATGTTGAAACTAGATTTGGTAGAGAACATTGTGTTTCTTCTTATGAACAGCAAAAGAGAATTTTCTCTGACATTACAAAGAAGGACAATGAAAAGAATCTAGATGAAATACCTGCAATTCATGTTCAGGTAATTCTTAAAACTCATCTTCCTACTCTCTACAATTCTTCTTTCTTTTGTGGTGAAATGGCTCAGGAATCTCAATTGGAGGAGAACCCACCTGTGTCTACCCAAGTAGCCCAAAACATCATAGTCTCTGAAACAATTCAAGAACCAAATTTTGATCCACAGCCTATTGTTTCAAAGAAACCAACCTCTGGTGTTTCTCAAAAGACATCAGTTGTAAGGAAGAGAAGATTTGTTGTGTCAAGTATTAGTAGTAATTCTAGTGAAGATGATGATGATTTAACTCTTGCTGAGAGAGCAGAATTGAAGGCTGCAATTCAACTTTCTTTGTTAGCACAAAGAGATGAAAAACCTAGTCACAGTCAGGCTGCAGTCTCCCAAAAGGCTGTAGTTCTTAAAAAGGGAAAACAGTTACTGGATACTGTCTCTCAAAAGACTTTGTCTATTGAACAAAGATCTCATCCCAAGATCACTTCTGTGTCTACACCTCTTGAGTCTTCTCAGGATAAATCTTTTGCTCACTATACCAGGAGAACAAGGAGAAAGATTCAATTGTCACCTACACACACAGAGTCTAGTCCAACTAATATCATGCAGGTTTCTACAAATCAAGCTACATCTATGTCAGTATTTGACAAGAGAGATCTGGATATTGATTCTTCATGGGAAACTACATTATCATACAGACTGGCTATGGGACTAATTTCTCTCAAAGTGAAGTTGTCAAGGCCTGTTCTAGATTTTCTGGTTGAAAGAGTACCAAAACTTTTATTTCCAGATGAATATGGACTTCTACATCAAAGACTTGACTTAATGAAGATGTATTTCTATGTATCTGTCAGAAGACAATTAGTCAAGAAATTTGGACTCTCGAAGCATGTTGCACTTCAATCACTTCATGCAAATTTATTTGACAAGGATGTAATTATTGAAGATGCTTCAGCTCAAGGTGAAAAACTGGAGGAAGTAGATAGAGGAAAGCAGTCAACAGAAGGTACTATTGCACCAGTGGTGAATAGTAGGAAAAATCAGATCACAGTCACTGTAACACAAGAACCATCTGGTCAGAGGAAGGATGACTCAGGAGCTGTGATAGCTGATGTTGAAAGGTCTTCTGTGATGACTGAGAATGCAAGTGAGATACCCTATGATATGGGAGGAATGACTTTGGTTGATTTTTCTGAAGATCAAACAAATTTTGTTCAGTCAGAGTCTATCCACCTTGAGGGTGTGTCTCAGCAAACAACACTTAAAGACGGTGATGTACTAACTATGGTGTCTAATGAAGTATTACTGAAGACATCAGAGTCTAGTAAAGAACCTGAAAGTGGTATACTGGAGCCTGTAGTTTCTGAAAGGAAACAAGATGATTGTATGGGTTCAGAGACTATAGCAGCTCACTCCTTGGAGAAAACCTCAAGCCACATGCCATATGAGGAACCCTCTCTCCATGTGAGTTCAGGTATAAAAACTCCTTCTAAACTCTATTTTTCTGTAGGTCATGAGAGCACTTATCTAAATATGAGTGATACAGTTGAAAAGATGGACTTAGATCCACAATTTGAGCGGCTGGCTCCTGACCAGGCAAAAGGTGAGGTAGAAAGAGTGTTGACTTTAGAAAGTCAAAGTGAGAATGAGGGTATGGATGATCAACTCCATAGTGAGGGAGAGAAAATTAGGAAACCATCATTTTATTTCTGGGATCAGGTTTTTCCTGAATCTTGGTCTGAAAATTTGGGTATAGATGCTGGTACTTATTCATTCATCAAAATGTATCAGAAGAATGACCTAGTACATCACAATGCAAAGCCAGAAGTTAAAGCTCAGAAGCAAAAGGAGAGGCTTGCAGAAATTATTAACAGAAGAGGTGCCAGGATAAAGCAATCTCTTGATACATATGTACCAGATGAAGATCCTAATGATCCTAGTGTTCCTTTGTATGTACTTCCAATATCAGTTATAATTGAGACATCAACAGTCTCTGATCACTCTAAAGAGGAGTCAGGATTTGAAGATGTTAGTACACAGAATACTGGTGAAGGAGATGATGATCATGTTTCAGTTCCAGAACAGAAAGAGGAAGATGTTGATACTTCTAATCAGGTTTTATTACTTGAATATCATATAACTCAAGCAACTTCTTCTACAAGACTTGAAGATACTGATACTGACGATACTAGAAGCACTTCCAATATTGAAGTTCATTCTGATGTTTTGAAAAATATTCAGAATTCTCAAATTGCTATTCAAACAAGACTTCAATCACTTGAAGATAACCAAGTCACAATTATGGAAAATCAAGCAGTTCTTATGAATCTCATTTGTTCTGTTTCTGAATCTCTTGGAATTAATGTTGCTGATGTCAAAAAGGGGGAGATAAAGACAATTCAAAGACAGCAACAACACCACCAGACTGAAGGAGAAGCTGGGGGAGATAAAGATCAGACAAAGGGAAGTAAAAAGAAGAAGAACCAGGAGTGACAGTGGTGAATCTCAGCTAGGAAGTGATAAAGGAAGAGCAGCATTAATAGTTAAAATTCTTTCTTCTAAGTACTAGATAAGCGTCTACATCTGAGAAGGAGGTACTTAAACTTCATAATTATACATTCATAAATTCTATTCTGGTTGTATTGTTATATGTTTTGACATCCACAACTTAGATTTATGCTTCAGATTATAAAGCATAAATAGGGGGAGATTGTTAGGAATAATTCATAAGTTGTGATGTTAAGAATAGAATTTACACATTATACTTCTTGTAATCCTGATCTTATAAAGGATTTAGCACTGTATTTAGGATTTATGTGTAAGACAGTTATCTGTATAGTTTAGTCAGGAATGAACAGTGTATCGGAGACTACATGTCAGGAACAGAGAGCAAATCCTGATGACGGTCCAATACTGATGGTTGATCAGATACTGATGCAGTGTACAGATCCTGATATCAGTCATGTTACTGATGATGTCATTATAGATGCTACAGAAACTGGCAAGTGCTATAAAACAGGATCGTTGTTTGAAGAACAAGCAAGAAGATATTATGAAGGAAAGAGTTTTCTATTGAAGGAAACTATCGACTAGAAGGCAGAACATTGTCATGTATAGATTATATCTTTCTGTTATTAGTTGATAGGTAGCATTATAAATACTCTCTCAATATCATTGTAAAGAGCGACGAAGTTGTAAGTTCGAGTGCGTAGCTCTGTATAAGGTTTGTATTCGAGAGTTCGAAACAAACAGAGAGATATTTGTACTGTCAGCAGCTGATAAAGGTATTGTACACCTTTGGTAGAGTTTGTATTTGATCTTATTAATACAAACAAGAGTTTGATTCATTCGTTTATTCTTGTTCATATAATCAAGTAAAAATCAGACACGATTATATAACTTGTATTCAACCCCCCCTTCTACAAGTTATTCGAGTTAACAGTATTATTAGATAAAGGTTGCTACAATCTGTGAATACAAATGGTAGTATTCTCAGCTTCATTTTTCTCAGAGAGATATAGCTTACAGTGTATGAAAAACTTGACTCACAAAAGTTACTAAGTTATGAAGTGAGGCTGTGTCCTTATAGAACATGGATACAGCCTACTTACTGCAAATAAGGTAGCTAAACAAATTACTTTCTAGTCTGTCTATCCTTTTTGAGTAAGTGTCCAAACGGTTACAGATTTGACTTTGCAAAGCCTGTTTAGATCCACTTCTTTAGCTCCTTGTCTCTTCTATATCTCTCCAAGCTTCCTTGTAGGCTTTCCAGAGCACGTTACAGATTGTGGTCCATAAAGTGCATTGGCTTGTTGCAGGTTTCTGACTTGTACAATTTCTTCAGTATTTGTCTCCAAGAATGTATTCGAGAAGTGACTAAGTAAGTGATTCGAGAACTAGAATTGACTTGATCGATAACTCTAAGTTCTCGAATACTGTTATATTGACATATCGAACCACTTCTCGAATAGCTCTTTTTCACCAGGATTCCTTGAGTTGTCGAATAGAACATTTGACTTATCGAATCCTCGAGATATCGAATAGCTTTCTGAGTCCTTGAGATATCGAATGGAACTTTGACTTGTTGACTCTTTGAGAACTCGAATACCATCTTGACTTGTTGACTTCTTGAGTTCTCGAATAGAGTAGTAGACATATCGAATCCCTGAGATATCGAATGAGATATCGAACAGTGTATTCAGAGATATCGAATCCCTGACTTCTCGAATGCTGGACTTCTCGAATAGACAAATATACTTCTCGAATTGGTACTTAGGCAAATTCTTCATTTCTTCAAATCCCAACTGTGATTATTTGATAGTCTTTAACTCCTTGCTTGAGGCATGAACCTTGGAACTTCTTTCAAGCATTATTCTAGACTCTATTTGTACAATTACACAACTAGGATTTGATGCCTACTACAAGTACAATACAAACAGAAACTCTACAACTAGAGGTTCCCTCAGTTAAGAGGTCATGTAAGTAATGCAAAGCATTACAAACAATTAGGCTTGTTATTAGATGTGTACATGCATGCCTCTGTAACTAACAATCTCCCCCAAATTGTGAGTGAGACCCTTAGTCACAATTTCATGTCTGATAACAAGCCTAACATACATAAAGATAAAACTTTAAAAGTACAGGTATGTATATTGAACACATAAATGGAATTACAAGATAAATGCTCTTACAGTATGATGAGGTACTAGCCATTTTCACTTGATTGCATCTCCATTGCTTTGGCTTGTAGATCATCATATGCTTTCTGTTTCATTTCTTTCTCCTTTCTTGCATTCTCATCTATTGCTCTTATGATTTCTGCCATAGCATCCAATTCTTCAATCATGATAGAGTTTTTGAAATCTTCTAGCACTGGCTTCAGAATGTAGGTAGGATAGTGACTGAGTAGGTTCATTCTTATATTGACATTGTCTCCATTTCTTCTCCTATACTTCACCACATAGGGATCAAGCTGAACTTTACACAATCCCTTTGCCCTTAGCTTTTCTGCTTCAATCTCCAGTCTGTCAATTTCTTTCTCCCTTTCTAACCACTTCTCATAGCAGCCCTTTCTTATCTTTTCAGCATAATCTCTCTTCATTTTCACAAAGTCAATCAATTCCAGCTTCCATACTTTCTCCACCTTGTCTTTAGAGTCCAGAAATGCAATGATTCTTTCTATCTCATACAATTTACCCCAATTCTGACAACCCCCTTGATTGAATTTCATTTCTCTCCCATCAGTGTACTTGATCTCAAGGTGGTCATCCACAATTGCAGCAGAGCATATCTTTTGAGCTCTTAGAAATTACAGTTGCTCTTCATCAAAGTTTTCATCAAGTGGCTGGAGTTTCAATCCTGGAATGATTGTTAGGGCTCTTGATTTGGATAGCTTTACTCTTCTTGCACCATGTTTAAATTTCATCCTCTTGACATGGTTGCTTGGCAAAAATCTTTGACCTTTGTTGGTAGACCATAGTAGTATTCCATTAGCAGTTTGCTTTCTGAAACATACACATGGTTTCTTGACTTGAATCTTCTTCTCTTCTTGAGGTGGCAAAACAGTTGCAGAAGCCATAGATGTAGATTTTGCTAGGTCACCACTAACAGTATTCACCCTAGACTTAGAGTCTTGTGTTGTGGTGAGGTTACTGCTAGCAATGCCTAAGGCTTGCTATTTTCCAATCTTCCTCTCATAGATTTTGCCTTGGTCATCATCATTCTTCTTATCCTTGTCAGCCTTCTTCTTTTTGTCTTCATCACCCTTATCTCTCCTGTGATGTCTTCTCCTCCCATCACCTTTGTCTTCAGAATCATCATCCTTATTTCTCCTAGGTTGGGCCATCTCTGAAATTTCACCAGTTGCAATATAAGTTCTGAGAATGTGCAGTGCCTCAGTTTCTTTAGCATTTCTGGCTCCAACCTTCTTCTGTAATTGATCAATGATAGCAATGATCAGTCTATGATTTCTAGTGATGAGATCATGGGGAATGACCAATTGCTTGATGTCTTCAATTCTGGTACCAGACTGATAAATGATTGTCCATGGCTTCTTGATCACTTCTGGTAGCCTTGAAGGTTGGCCATTCCTCAAATCATCAAACAGACTCTTGCTGTTCTCATTCCTCTTCTCAATGAGCTCAAGTATGGCATCTATCTCTGAGTGTTTTAGGTCTTGTAGAGTCTGGTATGTTAGATTCCATATCTTTAATTTGGATATCATCACTATCTCCTTGACCCATAGATTATTGACTTTCTTGGGGATGATAGTGATGTAGTCAATCTGCTTCTTCACCTCCCTCAGATAGAACTGAGTGTCACCAACCTGTTCCCTTATGGCTTTCAGAAACTCCAAGAAGGCTTTATCATGATAAACATCTGAGTTGGCAACTTCTTGCAGCTTGGCCTCAGTAACAACTTTAACTTCTACAGGCTTGGCACTCTCAGGTATGGAGGTTGGAGACTTGTCAGATGGCATACTCCCTGCAACCACTGTAGTAGTTATGGATTGCTTTTGTCCTCCAGGAGTAGTGATGTGCACAGTTGGTAGAGTGACAACTGGCAAGGTAGATGGAGGCTCATCCACTTTGGATTTTCCTTTGCCAGGCACATTTGGTAGAGATTTTGAAGAAGCTCTTTGTTGACCACCCTCTTTTATTATTATGCCGTTCTCCCCCTTTGTATTTGAGTTCCCTTTCTCCCCCTTTGAATTTGAGTTCCTTGTCTTCTTCTCCCCCTTAGGCTTGTTGTCAGGCACTGAGGCTGTAGAAATGTCCTTTGGGATTGAAGATTCATCAGGGAGAGGGAGACCCATATGCTTCATCATAGCAGCTAACATGGATTGTTGATGCAGAAGGACATCAGCTGTGGTGGATGCTTGAGTGTCCAACTGATCATTTAGAAGTGCAACCTTTTCTGTAAGATGAGCATTGGACTTGGTGAGAGTAGCCACCTCCTTCTCAAGTGCATCTACTTTGCTGAATAACTCAGTAGATTTGAAGCCAGACAGGGATTGTTCTTTGAGTCTCTGCACTTCAAATCTAGTCATGTCATGTACTGGAACTTCAGTGATCAGTCTATCTCCATATAGATTTTTGAACATGGTCCTCAGCATGGCATTGGCATCTGTGGTCTGATCAGATAGAATTTGAAATTGATGCCCCGGACCTGTGACAGTATCCTTTAGCAGAGCTAGCCCATTATCCATCTTAGTGCAGGTGGTGTTGCAGTGTTTGATGTCCTTGAACACACTGTCTAGCTGAGGGAATTTGGCATCAAAGGTCCTCTTTATTGCTTCTACTGTGGTGGTGGTCTTATCACACACTCTATTGACCTCAGTCTTAACACCTTTTCCAAGATAATGTGTAGCCTTGAGGAATCCCTTGTGTGTATCATTCATAGCCTCATACACTTCACCAGGGGTCAGAGATTTGGCATTGGAACCCAGTGAAGTGAGGTATTCCTCCCTGAGATACTGAAGTGCTTCATCAAGAGTAATATCATATTTTCTGTGACGCCCCCAAATCTGAGGTCAAAGATTCGGGTCGTCACATCATCATCCAACCATATCATACCTGTATTAACTTTACAACTCAACAATACATCCATCCATACCTCAATCTTACATACAATCAAGTTAGAGCCTCAGAAACGATAACCAAAAGTAACACTAAATATTACAATTCATCTGTACAACCCAGAGTCTTACGCAATTCCACTTATACAACTACACTTGAAGACAAGTCTTACTATTACAGTTGAAAACCTATCAGACTACTCTGTAGTGTTTATCATGGACTAAATCATCTCCGGGTAATTCTTCTACTCCTCTTCTGCTGGTGCGGAGTTAATCGGCCACATTCTTCCCTTTCTGAAAAGTTTTTATAAAGCAAGAATGAGCTACATAATGCTCAGCAAGTTCACTATTTTGTAAAATAATAATGTGGTTTATTTCGAAAACATTCCCAACTATATGGGTATATATCTCAGATTTCAAAACATAATTGGACAATATATGTGCCCGAGTTTGAATAAAACATCTATACTCACTAAGGAGCTTTAGGATAACATATGAGCCCCTTATAAGGTTCCCATTTCAATATATCTCAAGTTTAAAATATATACATGTGAGTATATCATTTTTGGCAAAACACTCTACGATTAACATACTGTACAGGGAATACATCATTGAAAACCTCTTTCCTTCCATTAGCTTAGAAGGTTTCTCATACAAAAACATTTCGTTCTTTGAAACAATAGCAAGTGTGCACTAACACGTGCCAATCTTTATAGAAAACCTTGCAGTTCTAGATACTGCACGATGTCAATATTTTCTCATCAAAAACCACACTATCGACAACTTGGCACTTAGGCCCAAGAAGCAGTGTTTGAGTATTTTTCCAAAGTGGAGGATGGGACTTAAAGAAAACATAAAACCTGACAGGGATTGACGATGATCAGTCGCCACATCCGAGTCCAATAATCCGCGGGTCTTCTCTACCGGTAGAAGGATAGAAACTACATCCGTAACTATCCCCGGGTGAAAACTACATCCGTAATCACCCTCGATGAAAACTACATCCGTAATCATCCTTCGGCAACACATGGGCCGGAATAATAATTGATGGACCGCCTGGCTCACGGCCGCTTACACATCCCGGGAATCGTTCGTCAACGATTCCCACACCTGCCAGAGTCCCCTTTTTCTTTTCTTTTAAAAACCAGATTTTGATTGAAAACAGAGTAGTTGTGGTTCGACATCAGTCGACCGATAATTCTTGAAATCATACAAGAAGCAGAACCTGACCGGGGGTTTTCGAAAATGTTTTGAGTTCGAAAAAGTTCGAGTTTGAAAGTATTAAAAGGTATCTTGGATTAACTTTGTTTTTAAAATAGTGAACAATAATTATTAACTGATATTTTAAGATTTAATATTAATAATTAATAAAATAATTATTTAATAAATAAACTTTTAATCCAAGATAGGGTTTCGAGTATTTACGAAGATATAATAATAGTTATTTGAATATACGATACCACCCGAATGACCCTTCGGGTTTCGCAATATAGATACGATATAATAATATACCGCTCCCCGGTCAATAGTATATACGGACCGCTACGACCTCTAATGCTAGAGTCGTTGTCCGAAGAAAACATTTCAATCTAAGTTCAAGGGGTAAAAGCATACATGTACTTGTTCAATCTCAATTGCATCAATACTTCGATAAACATAGCATTTGATATAATTTGAAAACTACTAACACAACAGTGAAAATCTTTGTATATGTATAAGTTTTGAAAAGTAAACTTGCCTTGGTTTGGTTGGGGTGGTCGAGCGTGTGAATTCGAACGATCTATACATAAACAATAATCGTTCGTTAGTACCTTAACAATTTCTTTCTAATCACGGGGTTTTAAGGGGACACGAAATTAACTTAACGACTTCGTCTTATGACTCCCTAGCCCCACTATAGGTCCATGACATCACTCGTTTACGCTCGTCACTTACTCGACTTAATTTAGTTACCACGTTCGAACTATAACCATTACTCCTAGAATTATGCTCCACTAACGACTTTTTCCCTTGCGCGAAATTTACTCTAGCATTTTTATAAAATCCAAAAATTCATATTTTAATCCAATTCTTTTTGGGTATCCTTCACCACTGTATTTTCTAGCTTCTCTAATTTTTCCATGATCCCAAATATTTTTTAAGGTGTTTAAACAAGGTTCACAAGGGGGTCACTTTATGCAGTCCATAGTCCAGAAACAAAAATCACTTCTCCGGTCATAACTAAAAATCTACACATCACCTAGCTATGAACCTTACATATCCAGAAACTACATTCAATTATCTTTCCATCAATATAAGGTAGGACATCAGGGGACATCATTTGGGGGTTCAAAATCGTGTCACAATACAGGTCAATGTTCCTGGATAAAATCAGCATGCTCAAATCACTTAGATCAACCATTTTTCACCATTCCATCATACAACCAACACTTAATACACTCAAATCATGGTTCATAACACTCATGGTGATATATATGTTATCCATAATCATAAAAGTCACAATCTCAACATAAAAACTCAAGATCCAAGTCATCCAACACTTATACAACCAAGATTAGCTCATACATGCATGGATCTACTTCTAAATATTATAAATACTACATAACCAAGAGGGTTTGTGATTTTATACCTTCTTGAGCTCCTAGGGACCTTGGGTAAGCTTTTCACAACACAACAACACCTTAGATGATCTCCTACAACACTTATAATCCAAGATCTAAAAGAAAAACAAATTGGGTTACTATTCATCCAAACTTTAACAATTTATATCTTGGAATTGGATGGATGAAATGAAGTGAAATTGCTAGCATACCTTGATTAGATGATGTAGATGACCTAGGAATTTTGGTATGAATTTAGAGTGATGAGAAGTGGGAGAAAGAAATTTCTTTCTTCCTTGTTCTAGCCTTGGCCGAGAGTTGTATTCAAGGGGGGGGAGAGAGTTTGATTTTTCTTTTTGTGTTTGTGTGGTTGTACATGGGATTGGGTGTTACATATAATTACATGTATTAGCATGGTACAATCTAGACATGGCTATAGGTATGGCCATTGGTACTTGTTGTCTCCACCTTTTAAAAAGCAAGCCAACTAGTTACTATTCCCCTTGCTATTTGGTTCATCTAGTTTGCTTTTCTAACTACTTAGTTGCATGAGCTTGCATGCAATACTACTCCTTGTATTATTATTCTCCCACCAATGCTTATTATTCAATCTTTAATTCGTATCGTATCTTAATTAATCTCTCGTAATAATATTTTGTCGCGTAGAGATTTCCCCTATAATTCCTTAAGTACTAATTGTGTAAATTCCTCTAATGTCCATAATTCCTTGTCATGATCCTTAATAAATCTTGTAACACTCTAATCATTCTCAAATCCCAAGTTTTATAAATCTCACTAACAATAAGACTCCTGCCTTCACAATCTCCCTTTTTATCTTACATAGGGAATACAACAACACAGTTTCTCAGACAATCAATTCTATTAATCACAGGGATGACCAGAAAGGTTCCATATTGACATTGCCACAAGATATTAAATAAATTAAAATATTACCAAAAATTAGGGTTCTTACAGCCTCCCCTCCTTAAAAGGATTCCGTCCCGGAATCAGGTTGGAAACAGTTGGGGGTGCTTTTCACGCATTGCGCTTTCTAGTTCCCATGTTGATTCTTCGACATTCTGGTTCCTCCACAAGACTCTCACTAGTTTGACAACCTTATTCCTCAGCACCTGTTCTTTTCTATCCATAATTTCTACGGGTTGCTCCACATATGTTAAGTCTGGTTGCAGATCCACTTGATCATGTTCTATCACATGTCGGAAGTCGGTATGGTAGGGTCGTAGCATGGATACATGGAACACATTATGTACTTGCTGCAATCTTGGAGGTAAAGCCAATTCATAGGCTAACTTTCCAACTCGTTTCAAGATCTCAAAAGGTCCAATAATTCTCGGGCTTAGTTTCCCTTTCTTACCAAATCTCATCAATCCCTTCCACGATGACACTTTTAACATCACAAACTCTCCTACCTCATATTCCTTATCCTTGCGGGACTGGTCCGCATACTTCTTCTGTCTGACTTGGGCCGCTACCAGCCGTCCTCTTATGAGTTCAATAGTTTCTCTTGTCTGTTGGACCAGTTCAGGCCCTAATATCTTCCGTTCTCCAACTTCTTCCCAACACAAGGGAGACCGACATCTTCGTCCGTACAAAGCTTCATATGAGGGCATTCCTATACTCGCATGGTAACTGTTGTTGTAGGAAAATTCGATCAACGGCAAGTGGTCATCCCAACTTCCCTTAAAATCGATGGCACATAATCTCAACATGTCCTCTATGGTCTGGATGGTTCTCTCGCTCTGTCCGTCTGATTGGGGATGGTATGCAGTACTCATGTCTAACTTGGTCCCCACATGATCCTGAAAACTCCTCCAGAACCTGGAGTTGAACCTTGGGTCTCTACCAGATACAATGCTCACAGGAACCCCATGCCTTACCACGATCTCCTTAGATATCTCATGAAATTTGACCATTCGTAATGATGGGTTTCGTAAAAAAAAAAACTAATGACTTTTACATACACTCGTCTGCACTGTAGAGAAATGTTGTTCCTCAACGCATACTCTCCTCGACCTGTATTCCTTATCGGTTGGTTTATGATTGAAAATTTCTATTCCACTACTTATACGTTCCTCTTCTACCTTGTTCATAGTATCTGCGTTGAGTCCTTGTATCGTTGGCACGCGAATACTTTGTGGTCGTGTTTTATAATCTGAGACAACGTCAAAACGCACGGTATTCCTCATATTCCTTGGCTTGATTAGCACGCATGTGTTGCCTCCCGTCAGTCGTTACCACTTGCTATGGATACTGTATAGTCTTCGGTATGCGTCGAACCAGTTCAGCTACTATATCCCTCGTTCATTGACTTCTTCGTAATGCAAGAAAAGCGAAACTTCTTCTTTCGTAGTACGCTTTACAAGAGACGTCCTTACGTCCGCATGGTGCCGATCGTGATAACAACATTCGTTTCATGGATAAGTTTTTATTCTCGACTGCCCCGTGAAATCTAAGGCACGACACTAAATATAAATTCGATCGTCTGGATAATTCTTCTTCCCTGTCCGTCAGCCACAGATCAAATTAGTACATACGCTCAATCTCTTTATTAATTATACTTGAAAGCACCTTCAATATTCGAAGTCTAACCTTAAGTCTCTATCTGACGTAATCACTGCAGAAGTTTTATATTGCACCACCATCTCTTCCGTATATAAATCGATAATCTTCTAAATGGAAAGTCTTTCGTAGGTAAATCACTTGGTTCAAAAATTATAAATCAACTAGGGCCATCTCTTGGCTCGGTCTTCGGTGACCTACTTATGAAATTCATTATAATTCTGTCCACGTTCAAGATTTTCTACAGGCGGAATTAATCCACTAGATCTCTATCATTCTGCTTTCGACATGTCGCGTTTGTACTTAATAGTTTGCCAATGCCATTCTTCATACCTATCTGCCAAACATTCTCTTAATTCTCTATACATCTTTGTCCTTCCCCATAATTTAGTCATTTTCCTCTAACATTATTCTTTATTGTATATACTCTATTTTCTTGGTCAATACTGAGTGAATTCCAATTTCGAATAATCCCTTCTATAAGTATCGGCCACCACACTGGCCTTTCTTGGGTCATAACAAATTTCTCCATTATACTCCCTGCTCCCTTTCATCACCTTCTCTTTCTTATGTTTAGTTCTAATATGAAGATATACTTAAGGCACTTGTGGAAAAAAAATTTCACACTTTTCTTATAAGATTAACGTCTCCGTTTTATGCGTGAATGCTATCATGACTAATCCCCGACTCATGGTTAGTATATCACATCCCGTAACCTTTATGTTGTTTAGAAGTATAGGCTATCATCCCCTTTCTACTGCATCAGCACACCTCTTAAACTCTTGAAAGATGCATCATCGTGACTCTCAAAGTCCTCTTTTTATCATCAAGTATAGCTAACAACGAGGTTGTTGCTAATATCTCATTTCATTCCAAAACTTTGTTCATTAATCAATAAAGGCTTCTGACTCATTAATCCACTCAAACGATACTACCATAATTTTATAACGTTTATATTAGTGTGAAATGCCAATTTTGGCACAGTACAGAGGTCGATCTTGAGTTGGTGAAACCCGCTTTTCAACCTTATCTTTGAAAAACTACTACGTGTTTTAACCGGTCAACAATTCCTACATCTCCGGTTAGGGGTATCGATTCTCGATGGTATATGTAAGATGTCATACGCTCGTCCTCTTTCACAGCTGGCACCAATCAGCCTGAGGCCTGTATGCTGCTGCGATTCCCAATAAACTTGATTAGGTGGTAATCTCGAAGGATCATTGGGATATATCCATGCATCCATTTGCTATTAGGGGCCTTTTAAACTTTATGTCTCGCTATGTGCATCAATCCCTTTTAGCTAAGTAAAGCTTCACATTCTTGCCACGATATTTCTTCCTTTCTTGTCCATCTCACTTCCATGTTAGTTTCCTCTAAGGATATGTCTTACATCGCAATCGATTTGAATTTCTTAGATCAGGAAAAGGCTTGGTAACTCCAGAATTCATTACTATAACATCCTGACAACGGTTGGTAGGAACGTACTCCCAACCACCTCATTATTTCCTATAACTTTCCTCACACTAATATTAAAGGTCTTGTATTATGCCCCGACATGTTATTCCTACTTTAAATAATTACTCGGCATCACGCTCTGGCTGCACAATTACAACATTTGGTTTTTGATCTCATATTGGTGCAACGGTTCACAATTGTACCTCCCGTTCACCTTAGAGTAATGACTTTTGAAAGGAATGGTTTCAAAATAACAAGGTCCAATAGATAATTTCAATAAGAATTCCACATTGGATGTTCCAAGAATGTTGATGGTTCCAAATACTAGGAGTCTCAATTTTCGGAGATGTAAGGATGGACAGAAAGAATACAACAAGGTTTATTCCTTCATGTCCTGATAATTTTGTAATGTGATATCATAGAGAATGTTGCACGAGGGCAATGATTGTTGGATACAAAAGTCATGAAGGCGGTCTTTATACGATTCTTACATCTGGTGAATACTTTTCCTCTTGAAAAATAGAGGATCTGAAAAGTCCCATTGATAAAGGTCAACCGATCGAAAACAATTCTACTCTATGACAATAAAAATGAAGCAGTTTATCATTCAAGTAATCTATGGTTTCAAATGAATCTTCATTATATGAATGAAAGAACAGAATATTCAAGTGACATAAAGTCTGATACGAAGATGGGTAGAATTCAAGTTGAGTGGGCGACCTCACTAGGTCTCAATCAAGTTATTCGTCAAAACTTTCATTATCATACTTTACCACATGCAAAATGCATTGAGGAATTGCTGAATGAATTAAATTGGGAGTTGGACCAGTGAAACAATAACTAGTCCTTTTCAAGAAACACTAGCAACTAGCTAGACAAAATTTGCTAGTTCACTTGTTTGAGACATCACCACTAGCTAGGACAATTAGCTAGGTGTTCTTCACAACATTACAATTTTGACTAGTTAGAACAATCCACTAGTCATTCATATTGACATATCGACTAACCAGTTTCAATTGGCTAGAACAGAATTTCAACATCGCAGCCACTGAAGAAACTTTAGGCTACTCGGACAACGAATGGAAATAAGAAGTTATTAAGTTTGAAAAAGAAACTATAAAATTTGAAGAGAATATTCTAGGTATCGGAACAATCGGTAACCTCTCATCAAATATTACTTATCAGTGAAACGGTCCACCCAAGGTGCCTCCGTACACATGCTTTATCAGATCTTACAGTAGAATTAAATTCGGAATACCAATATCAAAATGATATCCTTACTATGATTTCAGTGTTCGATGTACAATCTCATCTTGAATAGAAGAAAAGAATTCATGAGGGATGTCTGGACATTAGATCATCCATGTCCTCGGTAATTTGTTAAATATTTATGAGCTCAACTAAAGAGTGCAAGTATGAAAGAAGCAATCAAATATCAATATTCATTTAGGAATATTCATTGATTAATTAAGGAAACAATTGTTGAACATTCCTCGGATAGTTGGAAGGAAGTGTAAATAGTCCTGAGCAGAACGAAGTAATTATAAACTTCAAATAGAATACTCGAGGATCAAATAAGATACTTTGGATGAGTCCCGGTTTAGAGAAAGTATATCATTGGCGGTTATTCCACAAGTTTGAAGTAGAAGGATAGAAGGATTACCTGATATAAACTAATCGAGGTAACATGGTTAATGAAAAGTTTAAAATGAAGTAGTGCACCAGCCGGTAGTTACCAAAATAAGTTAATAATCATTCGTGCATCTCATTATCACCACTATGAGGGTAACTCCATCTCTTCGTCTTCGTAATACAAGACACCAACTAGTGTGTCTCTCAATCATCATCTTAAAGTCATTTATCGAGTTGAGGTTTCACAAATATATATGTCATTTCCGTGCTTTATCTTGAAGACCAAACTTCACATCATTTCGGGGACACCTGCTAAGTCCATAGGGTCCTACTTCATGCCTTTCGACATGAATCATAAGTGGCCAGTTCCCCCTGGGAACAGATCAAAGAGATCTCTCAGGGATCTCAGTGCAGTCCATAGGTTCGGTGGCGGGTGTGTGTATGTGAACATATACCAAAATATATTGAGGTTTACAATACATATATACGTAGTCGCTGATAACATCTCTATCAAAGGGTCCCACTCTAGGCCAACTAGTCTTTCCTTTTGGTAGACTCTGAGATCACTGTATCGTTCGCTGCAACCATATTCAACTTCACTTGAGTCCCTTTGTTAATTATCTAGCACGCTCGTCTTATGATAACATTCTCGTATAACACATGTAAAATTCACCATCAAGGGTAATGAAATCCACAACTGCATAGTAACCACCTTTCAGGTAAACCCGTTACTTATCGAAAATCGGATCTTATAGCCAAAGTAAAAGACTTTCATTATTCCAAGTACTAAGTACCCTTAATTATGTAGGGAAGCCTAAACGTCTTGATTCTTAAAATGCCGCCTACTAAACTGTGGAGGACTATGGGCCACAAAATTTATGCCAGCCTAGTCATCCGATCATATTGGCAATATCGCCTCTACCTCAGCTGCTCTCGAGATTTCGCTCTGCTTCCTATACCATTACCTATGATAGGTCATGTACGATTCTCAAATCTCTATTCATCATTCTGAAGGTCTCTAAGGATTCTATCGACCCTAGTATAATACCTCCAGTAAACACTCCAGTCCATTCTACTCACCGGTACCTCTTCCGGTAGTCCAATAATAAGTTTACTACGATCTCTTATGTCATTCTCCTACTTAGACTTAACTCTCCACACTATCGTTTCTGAGTACTGTAACTTATTTCTCTGATACCATTTCTGTGACGCCCCCAAATCTGAGGTCAAAGATTCGGGTCGTCACATCATCATCCAACCATATCATACCTGTATTAACTTTACAACTCAACAATACATCCATCCATACCTCAATCTTACATACAATCAAGTTAGAGCCTCAGAAACGATAACCAAAAGTAACACTAAATATTACAATTCATCTGTACAACCCAGAGTCTTACGCAATTCCACTTATACAACTACACTTGAAGACAAGTCTTACTATTACAGTTGAAAACCTATCAGACTACTCTGTAGTGTTTATCATGGACTAAATCATCTCCGGGTAATTCTTCTACTCCTCTTCTGCTGGTGCGGAGTTAATCGGCCACATTCTTCCCTTTCTGAAAAGTTTTTATAAAGCAAGAATGAGCTACATAATGCTCAGCAAGTTCACTATTTTGTAAAATAATAATGTGGTTTATTTCGAAAACATTCCCAACTATATGGGTATATATCTCAGATTTCAAAACATAATTGGACAATATATGTGCCCGAGTTTGAATAAAACATCTATACTCACTAAGGAGCTTTAGGATAACATATGAGCCCCTTATAAGGTTCCCATTTCAATATATCTCAAGTTTAAAATATATACATGTGAGTATATCATTTTTGGCAAAACACTCTACGATTAACATACTGTACAGGGAATACATCATTGAAAACCTCTTTCCTTCCATTAGCTTAGAAGGTTTCTCATACAAAAACATTTCGTTCTTTGAAACAATAGCAAGTGTGCACTAACACGTGCCAATCTTTATAGAAAACCTTGCAGTTCTAGATACTGCACGATGTCAATATTTTCTCATCAAAAACCACACTATCGACAACTTGGCAATTAGGCCCAAGAAGCAGTGTTTGAGTATTTTTCCAAAGTGGAGGATGGGACTTAAAGAAAACATAAAACCTGACAGGGATTGACGATGATCAGTCGCCACATCCGAGTCCAATAATCCGCGGGTCTTCTCTACCGGTAGAAGGATAGAAACTACATCCGTAACTATCCCCGGGTGAAAACTACATCCGTAATCACCCTCGATGAAAACTACATCCGTAATCATCCTTCGGCAACACATGGGCCGGAATAATAATTGATGGACCGCCTGGCTCACGGCCGCTTACACATCCCGGGAATCGTTCGTCAACGATTCCCACACCTGCCAGAGTCCCCTTTTTCTTTTCTTTTAAAAACCAGATTTTGATTGAAAACAGAGTAGTTGTGGTTCGACATCAGTCGACCGATAATTCTTGAAATCATACAAGAAGCAGAACCTGACCGGGGGTTTTCGAAAATGTTTTGAGTTCGAAAAAGTTCGAGTTTGAAAGTATTAAAAGGTATCTTGGATTAACTTTGTTTTTAAAATAGTGAACAATAATTATTAACTGATATTTTAAGATTTAATATTAATAATTAATAAAATAATTATTTAATAAATAAACTTTTAATCCAAGATAGGGTTTCGAGTATTTACGAAGATATAATAATAGTTATTTGAATATACGATACCACCCGAATGACCCTTCGGGTTTCGCAATATAGATACGATATAATAATATACCGCTCCCCGGTCAATAGTATATACGGACCGCTACGACCTCTAATGCTAGAGTCGTTGTCCGAAGAAAACATTTCAATCTAAGTTCAAGGGGTAAAAGCATACATGTACTTGTTCAATCTCAATTGCATCAATACTTCGATAAACATAGCATTTGATATAATTTGAAAACTACTAACACAACAGTGAAAATCTTTGTATATGTATAAGTTTTGAAAAGTAAACTTGCCTTGGTTTGGTTGGGGTGGTCGAGCGTGTGAATTCGAACGATCTATACATAAACAATAATCGTTCGTTAGTACCTTAACAATTTCTTTCTAATCACGGGGTTTTAAGGGGACACGAAATTAACTTAACGACTTCGTCTTATGACTCCCTAGCCCCACTATAGGTCCATGACATCACTCGTTTACGCTCGTCACTTACTCGACTTAATTTAGTTACCACGTTCGAACTATAACCATTACTCCTAGAATTATGCTCCACTAACGACTTTTTCCCTTGCGCGAAATTTACTCTAGCATTTTTATAAAATCCAAAAATTCATATTTTAATCCAATTCTTTTTGGGTATCCTTCACCACTGTATTTTCTAGCTTCTCTAATTTTTCCATGATCCCAAATATTTTTTAAGGTGTTTAAACAAGGTTCACAAGGGGGTCACTTTATGCAGTCCATAGTCCAGAAACAAAAATCACTTCTCCGGTCATAACTAAATATCTACACATCACCTAGCTATGAACCTTACATATCCAGAAACTACATTCAATTATCTTTCCATCAATATAAGGTAGGACATCAGGGGACATCATTTGGGGGTTCAAAATCGTGTCACAATACAGGTCAATGTTCCTGGATAAAATCAGCATGCTCAAATCACTTAGATCAACCATTTTTCACCATTCCATCATACAACCAACACTTAATACACTCAAATCATGGTTCATAACACTCATGGTGATATATATGTTATCCATAATCATAAAAGTCACAATCTCAACATAAAAACTCAAGATCCAAGTCATCCAACACTTATACAACCAAGATTAGCTCATACATGCATGGATCTACTTCTAAATATTATAAATACTACATAACCAAGAGGGTTTGTGATTTTATACCTTCTTGAGCTCCTAGGGACCTTGGGTAAGCTTTTCACAACACAACAACACCTTAGATGATCTCCTACAACACTTATAATCCAAGATCTAAAAGAAAAACAAATTGGGTTACTATTCATCCAAACTTTAACAATTTATATCTTGGAATTGGATGGATGAAATGAAGTGAAATTGCTAGCATACCTTGATTAGATGATGTAGATGACCTAGGAATTTTGGTATGAATTTAGAGTGATGAGAAGTGGGAGAAAGAAATTTCTTTCTTCCTTGTTCTAGCCTTGGCCGAGAGTTGTATTCAAGGGGGGGAGAGAGTTTGATTTTTCTTTTTGTGTTTGTGTGGTTGTACATGGGATTGGGTGTTACATATAATTACATGTATTAGCATGGTACAATCTAGACATGGCTATAGGTATGGCCATTGGTACTTGTTGTCTCCACCTTTTAAAAAGCAAGCCAACTAGTTACTATTCCCCTTGCTATTTGGTTCATCTAGTTTGCTTTTCTAACTACTTAGTTGCATGAGCTTGCATGCAATACTACTCCTTGTATTATTATTCTCCCACCAATGCTTATTATTCAATCTTTAATTCGTATCGTATCTTAATTAATCTCTCGTAATAATATTTTGTCGCGTAGAGATTTCCCCTATAATTCCTTAAGTACTAATTGTGTAAATTCCTCTAATGTCCATAATTCCTTGTCATGATCCTTAATAAATCTTGTAACACTCTAATCATTCTCAAATCCCAAGTTTTATAAATCTCACTAACAATAAGACTCCTGCCTTCACAATCTCCCTTTTTATCTTACATAGGGAATACAACAACACAGTTTCTCAGACAATCAATTCTATTAATCACAGGGATGACCAGAAAGGTTCCATATTGACATTGCCACAAGATATTAAATAAATTAAAATATTACCAAAAATTAGGGTTCTTACATTTTCCTTGCAACCAAGCATCTATGTTGCCATCTCTCTCAGCATCATCAATGATCTTTGTCTTCTGCACCTCCACATCATCCCTATGGCATAACAGAATAGCCTCATAGTCTGGATTAGGCATATCTGCAGTGAGAAGGTTCTGAGCAATCTTTGTGAACTCAGGAATCTGATCCACAATTAAGCTTTGAAGTGCTTCAACCGTCAATTGTTGTGGAACAGACCCTGATCCTGAAGCACTGTCATGTTGCACAGGCTTCAGCCATTGTGACATGAAGTCAGAGCTAGAGCTAGGCAAGCTAGACTCCTGAGTTACAGATGCAACTTTTGTAACCGGATGGATTGACTCTACTACTGGTGTCACCACAGAAGTGGGATGAATGACACCAGCAGTTGACACAGGCACAGAGTCTCTAGTAAAAACTAGTGGAACCTCTGTGTTTGTGATGGTGTCATCAGGTGATGCCTCAGCATGCATTCCCTCACCATCTAAATGTGGGTTCTGAGTGGTGAGCAAAGTGTCATCCACTAAGTCACTTGAAATTATTGGCTCATCAAGAGAAAAGAATTCTTGATGATCAATGCCTTGCATCTCAGTTGCCTGAGTTGCAGGTTCCAAAGAAATTCCAGTGTTAGATTCTGGAAGAGAAGTGTGTTTAAGAGTAGATTTTGGCAACTCCCCCTGAGAGATAGAGGGAGTTTCAAATGTGATGTGCTCTCCACTCAGTGTTGTGCCAGCCTTATCACTCCCATGTGCTGACTCTATACAAGAAGGTGCATTGGGGAGGATGCTTGATTCTATAGGTGCACCCTGTTGAGAGGATACACCTATTGAGCTGTGTGCCCCTGATTTTACAACTTCAGCCATTTGTGTGACTGAAGAGGTGGTCTTAGTTTTCTTCTTCTTTATTCTGTGTAAGGGTGACTCAGGTTACTCACTTCCTAGACCTAATTCAACAGCTAATGCTGCTTTAGATAAGATATTTAATGGTGCAGACATTACTTCCTTTCTCTTCTTTTTACTAACATCACCCTTTTGAGAGGATGATGCAGTTGGCTCAGTATGTGGTAGAGTGTTTGGTTGAGATGGTTGGTTAGCAGGCCCTGGGTTAGCATTTTGTCTTGCTTGGGCTGTGCTAACTTAGATTTTGCATCAAATGTTGGCATGTTGTGGGGATAAGTCCTAAACAAACTCTCCATATGGGGAGTTATGTTCAGTCTTACATCCACATCATTCCTAGTCTCCAAATTACCAAAAATGAGTTTGGTCATGGACTTAGGATAGCCTATTTTATTTTTATCAATCCCAGGCAATTCAATCAATGAAGCATTTTTATAATTAAGTACAGATTGAATAAAGCGAGGGAAGAAAATATCAGTACCTCTCTTGGTTGTGTTCTTACCAAGTCTCCCATATAGTTCTTGGAGGATGATTTGGCCAACATCAATCTTCTTTCCATAGGCCAAAGCATATCCAATTTGCTGCACAGGTGCACTGATTTGATCAAAGCTTGATTTCCTGGCAGTAAAGACTTGAAGAAGAGTTGCAAACACATAGCTCCACTCCTTTCTCAGATTCTTTCTGTTTAGCTTCCCAAGATTTATCCCATCTGAGTAGTTGATGAACTCAAAGAATTCCTCTAACTCTGCATTAGTGGCCATTCTGTCAAATGACTCTTGTTGTAGGCCCAGTGCTTGGTTCATGTCTGCAGTAGTGATAGTGATTTCCTTATCCTGAATCTTGCAGTAGATGATATATGAAGTGATTGCGTTTTCCAGGGCTACAACCTCCACAATAGCAGTACTCCAAAACTGTTCCAGGATATCTAGATACAGAGTTGGGTTGGCAGAGAGTGCATCCTTGATGTATGACTCAGCCATCCATTTCACAAAGCACTTGAAATTGGCATTGGGTGCTTCAACATCACTAGTGAGAGCGATGAAGTTGGTGTTGAACTTTATTGTTGCCATTTGTGTAGAAGAGAGAAAAGAAATTGAAGGTTGAAGAAGAAATTTGGCTTTTCGTAGCTAGGGTTTCAGGGGTTTAGAGAGTGTAGATGCTTGAGAAATCGAATGAAATGAATCGAATAGATGTGAAATTGTATAAGTATGAAGTACTTGAATTGTCGATTAGCAGAAAGTTTTGTATCGACAAGTCAGGCATTCGAGAAGTAGAAAACAACTATTCGAGAAGTCAAGAAAGGCTTAATCGATAACTCAAGCAGATAGAAACTCACAGCTGGCAGTTATCTAACTTAGAAATAATTCTAAATTAAATAAAATATGTTTTTTATGAGCGAATTAAACTTTTTAGACAAAAGTCCAAAATCGGTTAAAATTCAGCGAGAATTCAGCATTTTCAAATGATTCGAGAACTCAAATATAGTGTTCGAGGACTCAATCATTCGAGAACTCAGTTACTATATTCGAGAAGTCAAGAATACCTCTATTCGATATCTCAGAAAGACTCTATTCGAGAACTCAAGAGTACTCTAATGAGACTTATTAGAGATGTCGAATAGTGAATCATTCGAGAAGTCTGACTTATCGAGCTATACTCATCACTCATAAAAATTTGATTTTCACTATCTTTTAAAATTTACCAGACATATTCATTGAAGAATATCCTAGCAAATTAAATAGTGATTTTCTCAAAATTTCATAGAAATTTTAAGTTAATTGAAATATGATTTTCAACATATGCAACAGATTTGAAATATTTATAAATCATATTTCAGCCAACACTTACTCCAAAAATATTGAGAATTTAGATAAAGTAAGTGTTTACTGCTGCAACAATCTAGATGGTGTATTCACTTAGCCAGAATCTGAAGAATTCAGCATTCCAATCTCACTTACCAACCTTCTGAAGGTGGCTTCATCTAATGGCTTAGTGAATATATCAGCTAGTTGTTTATCTGTAGAGACATAATGCAACTCAATGGTTCCATTAGTTGCATGTTCTCTTATGAAATGATATCTGATGTCAATGTGCTTTGTTCTAGAATGATTGACAGGATTGGCAACTATAGAGATTGCACTTGTGTTGTCACACATGATTGGAATTCTTTCCAACACAAGTCCATAATCTCTAAGTTGATTTCTAATCCAAAGCACTTGAGCACAGCAACTTCCAGCAGCTATGTATTCAGCCTCAGCTGTAGAAGTTGACACAGATTGTTGCTTCTTGCTATACCAAGAAACTAACCTTTGTCCAAGAAACTGGAAGCTTCCTGAGGTGCTTTTCCTATCCACTCTGCATCCAGCATAATCAGCATCAGAATAACCAACCAGATTGAACCCTGTATCCTTAGGATACCATAATCCCAAGTTTGGAGTGCCCTTTAGATATCTAAAGATCCTTTCTATTGCAATCAAATGTGATTCCTTTGGATTTGATTGAAACCTTGTACACAAGCATGTAGCAAACATGATGTCTGGTCTACTTGCAGTGAGGTAGAGTAGAGAACCAACCATGCCTCTGTAGACTAAGATATCTACTCTCTTGCCTTTAGCATCTTCATCCAGTTTAGTGGCAGTGGCCATGGGTGTCTTGGCAGGTGAACAATCTTCCAAGTCAAACTTCTTCAATAAATCCTTGATGTACTTGGTTTGACTGATAAAGATACCATCCTTCCTTTGACTGACTTGCAACCCTAGAAAGAATGTCAACTCTCCCATCATACTCATCTCATATCTGCTCTGCATGAGTTTAGAGAATTTCTCACACAGCTTCTCATTTGTAGAGCCAAAAATGATATCATCCACATAAATTTGGACTAGGATAATATCATCACCATGCTTCTTGTAAAACAGTTTCTTGTCCAATGTGCCTCTAGTGAATTGATTCTGAAGAAGAAATTGTGATAAAGTATCATACCATGCTCTTGGAGCTTGCTTAAGTCCATACAATGCCTTAAGCAATCTGTAGACAAATTTTGGGAAATGTGGATCCTCAAAGCCAGGTGGTTGTTGCACATAAACCTCTTCTTCCAACTCTCCATTTAGAAATGCACTCTTGACATCCATTTGATAAACTTTAAAGTTTGAATGAGCAGCAAATGCCAAGAATATTCTGATGGCTTCCAATCTAGCAACAGGGGCAAATGTCTCATCATAATCAATGCCTTCCTGTTGAGAGTATCCTTTTGCAACCAGCCTTGCTTTGTTTCTTATTATTACACCATCTTCATCCATCTTATTCTTCAGAACCCATTTTGTTCCAACAATGGTTCTATTCTTTGGTGCAGGCACAAGTTCCCATACTTTGTTTCTTTCAAATTGATTCAGCTCCTCTTGCATGGCAATAATCCAATCTGGATCCAACAGTGCATCATCAAGTTTCTTAGGCTCAACTTGTGATAGAAAACATCCATAGAGGCACTCATTTTGAGTTGCTCTCCTAGTCCTTACTCCTGCATTAGGATCTCCAATGATTTGTTCTGCAGTGTGTGATCTATCCCATTTCCTCGAGTGTTCAGCCTGACTTCTCATTCTTGATGTTGCTTCATCATCCACATCATGGTCATCCTCATTTCCTCCCCCTGTGAAGTTGCCATTACTCACAAGTGTGTCTTGGATGCTTGTTTCTCAACTATCGATTGGCACAAATTCTTCTCTTGTATCATTAATCACTTGAGTTTGTTGAACTTGAGTTTCAACTCCAGTTTCAATCTCTTCATCAGAATCATCTAGATTATCAAACTTCAATGGATCTTTGTCTTCATCATTGGCTTCTTCTAGTCCAGGTAGTTTGCTGTCATCAAATGTTACATCTGTGCTTTCCATAACTTTCTTTTGACTGATGACATAAAGCTTGTATGCAATTCTTTCCATAGAGTAGCCAAGAAAAATTCCTTCAAATGCTTTTGCATCAAACTTTCCAATATATTCAGAATTATCCTTTAGTACAAAGCATTTGCTTCCAAAAGTATGAACATACTTTAGAGTAGGCTTCTTTCCAGTCATCAAGTTGTAAGGTGTCTTTCCAGTGTTTTTGTTGATGAGGGTCCTGTTCTGGATATAGCATGCAGTGCTCATAGCCTCAGCCCAAAAACATGTAGGCATTTTTGCATCAAGTAAAATTGTTCTAGCAGCCTCAATTAGAGTTCTATTCTTTCTCTCAACAACTCCATTTTGTTGTGGAGTCCTTGGAGCTGAGAATTGCTGAGAAATGCCATTCTCTTTGCAGAATGCTTCAAGTGTGGCATTTCTGAACTCTGTTCCATTATCACTCCTCAGTGCAATCACACTTGCATCGTTTGCCTTTGCTTCCTTGTCAACTTTCTTTATATGCTCAATAATTACTTGTGGAGCCTCATCTTTTGATGCCAGAAATTCCACCCATGTATACCTTGAAAAATTATCAACCATTACCAGGGCATACTTCTTTCTTCCAAGTGACATTATGTTGACAGGCCCAAACAAATCTATATGGATGAGTTGTAATGGCTTGGTTACTGATGTCACTGTATTTGACTTGTGGCTTGATCTTTTCATTTTTCCTTTTTGACAAGCCTCACACACTCCTTCTTGGCAGAATTCAAGTGTGGGCATGCCTCTCACTAACTCTCTTTTGACTAGAGAATTAATGGCCTTGAAGTTCAGGTGTGATAGTTTCTTATGCCACAGCCAACAATCTTCATTTGATGCTTTTGAGTAAAAGCAACAAATTTTGTCCTTGTTTGCAGAGTCCATATTGGCTACAAAAATGCTTCCCTTCCTTACTCCAGATAGAGTAAAATCACCAGTCTTCTTGTGGGTGATCAAACATTCATCTTTGTCAAAATTCACTTTGAATCCTCTATCAGTAAACTGACCAACACTTAGCAGATTATGCTTGAGCCCCTTGACTAGTGCTACATCTTCAATGATGACATTTCCAACTTTCAGCTTGCCATATCCCAATGTGTTACCCATGCTGTCATCTCCAAAAGCAACCATTGGGCCAGCCTTTTCCTCATACTGTGATAGCAGGGCCATATCACCAGTCATATGATTTGAGCATCCACTGTCCAAAATCCACATGACCTTCTTTTCACTTTCTTTGCCCTGCAAACACAAAGGTATTACTTTTCCTTTGGTACCCAAACAAGTTTGGGTCCATGTGACTTAGAGAAAGTTTTATCATAAACAGCATGCTTGTCAACTTTCTTAGTGTTAGTCTTCTTGTCACTGTTGGAAGTCTTAGAACCTGAGGTTTCAGACTTAGGTGACAAAGGTACCTTCCTAGCTTTAGGAGGACTTGAAGACTTTGACCTTGTGTAGTGTGTGTGAGAATTGTGACTGATACAACCATCAATGAATTGCCTTCTTAAATTAAAACAACTAGTCATAACATTCATATTGCATGGCATACAGTCAAATTTATCACATAAAGGTGCATCTCTATGACTTAGAGGCACAGAACAATCATAAAAAGGTTTAGGCACACTACCAACAGGTTTCTTGCATGCATGAGTTAAATGATTGGTACTGAAACAGTTCTGACAAGTTTTCCTAGGGGCATTAGGCATATAAGCATAATTGTTATCCTTGTTAATCCCTAACTTGCCATTTCTGTTCTGTTTCTTCTTAGTCACTTTCTTTTCTAATTCACTCATCCCAGCTGAGACAAACTTAACAAACTTCTTAGGTCTTGGCCTATCAACAACTGGTTTCTTGGTCTTTGACTTGACACTCTCACCCTTAGAGGATGCTTGTTGTTCACTAGATTGTGCATCATCCTCATCATTCAACATTTGCTTGATGAGTAAGGCATCCTCATCAATTTCAAATGTTGATTCCTTAAAAATTGGATTTTCAGTTTTTCTCAAAATGTGAGGCACTTTCTCATGAACAGCTGTGTCCTCTTTAATGACAGCATAGCCTTTCCTTTGTTTGAGAGAGTCATAGTCAAGTCCAATAGCTGCTTTGGGTTTAGCTTTAATTTTCTCACAGTAGTATTGCACTAAACCAGATGATTTCTTGAAAGTTTTTAGTTTGAATTCATTCTCAGCTAATTCATCCCTAAGAGCCTTCTCTACTTGACTAGCACATAAAACCTTGTTCTGCAAATATTCAACTTCTTTCTTAAGGTTTTCTACTTGTATAGTAGTTAGCTCAAGTTCCTCATTCTTTTTGGTTAATATTTCATTTCTAGTAGACAGTTTAGCAATCTCCTCATTAGCAGCAGTCATACTAGTATGAATATTAAACATTTCAACAGATAATTGTTCAATCATGCATTGTACTCAGAAACAGACATGTCTATAGTAGTGAGAGATGGTACCTGAGAGTCAGATGAAGATGAGTCATCCTTGGAGTTGGCCATCAAGGCATAGTTGCAGAATTCTTGTTCCTCTTCATCACTCTCAGAATCATCCCAACACTTCCCTTCAGCTATGTAGGCCTTACCATGTGTCTGCTTTTTCAGAAGGGCCTCATACTTAGCTTCGAGCTCAAGATAATCTCTATCCTTCTTTTTAGGCTTCTTGCATTCACTGGCAAAATGCCCTAAGTCATTGCATCTATAGCACCTTACAGATGACCTATCCACATAACTGGTTTTGAACTTATTTCTGTTTGGTTTCACAGGTGCCTTGTTCTTGTTGGCTGAATGGTTTTGAGTTTTGGGTTTGAAGGGTTGATTTCTTTTAAATCTGATGTTTGGAAATTTTCTGGCCATGAAAGCATATGAAGTATTTTCCATCCCATCAAGTTCTTCCAGAGTGTAAAACTCTTCTTCTTTTTCCTCATTTTCCTCAACAGGTTCACTCACCCCAGCTTCAGTTTCTTCATCATCTGCCACCTCCTCTATCCTTAGTTGGCTTGTAGATGCTTCTAGGTCCAGAATGGATTTGTTGACAATCAAGGCACATGATGTGTTTATCATCCTACCTTGGTTGGCTTGGATAGCCCTTTTCTGAAGCAACTCAAGTTCATGAGTCTTTAGGACTCCATAGAGCACATCATAGGTGACTTTGTTCAAATCTCTCTCTCTTAGAGAAATGACTCTTTGCTCTAGATGATTTGGTGAAGACAGCAGAAATTTCATATTTAACTCCTTGGTGCTGTAAACCTTTCCATTCATCTGCAACTCAGTAACTAGCTTGTGAAACCTTTCAAACATTTCAGTGATGCTTTCCTTGGGCTGTGCCATGAAAGCTTCATACTGTGTGACCAGTATCTGTTTCCTGTTTTCCTTAACCTCATCAGTCCCTTCACACAACACCTCAATGTGATCCCACATCTCTTTAGCAGACGTGCATGATGCAATGTTTGCAAACATTGACATGTCCATGGAATCAATGATAAGCAACATGAGGTGGCTGTCAAGAGCAACCTTCTCCCTTTCTGACTCTGTCCACTTTGATGGATCCTTGGCCTCATAAGATCTTGGGATAGTTGTGGTTCCAACAGTCTTCTCTGGTATCTCTTGTTGTGGAACAAAAGGACCATTCTTGAGAATCTCAGGATACAAGGGATGAGAGGCTTTAATGAACAACATCATCTTTATCTTCCAGAGGTTGAAGTTTTCTTTGTCAAACTTAGGGACCTTCATCGTTCCTGTAGTCTTTGGTGTATTCGAACTCATGATCATTTTTCTGTTTTTGAATAAACAGCCCGCTCTGATAGCACTTGTTGAGTATTGAATACGGTAAAAGAATACAGAGGGGGGGGTGAATGGATTCTTGAACTTTTCTTTGATTAAGTCTATGTAGCAGATAAGTGCCTATGTGTGTAGAAGTGAAGGTGCGGATAAAGAAACAACACAAGACACAATATCACTTTAATCTAATGTATTATTAGATAAAGGTTGCTACAATCTGTGAATACAAATGGTAGTATTCTCAGCTTCGTTTTTCTCAGAGAGATATAGCTTACAGTGTATGAAAAACTTGACTCACAAAAGTTACTAAGTTATGAAGTGAGGCTGTGTCCTTATAGAACATGGATACAGCCTACTTACTGCAAATAAGGTAGCTAAACAAATTACTTTCTAGTCTGTCTATCCTTTTTGAGTAAGTGTCCAAACGGTTACAGATTTGACTTTGCAAAGCCTGTTTAGATCCACTTCTTTAGCTCCTTGTCTCTTCTATATCTCTCCAAGCTTCCTTGTAGGCTTTCCAGAGCACGTTAAAGATTGTGGTCCATAAAGTGCATTGGCTTGTTGCAGGTTTCTGACTTGTACAATTTCTTCAGTATTTGTCTCCAAGAATGTATTCGAGAAGTGACTAAGTAAGTGATTCGAGAACTAGAATTGACTTGATCGATAACTCTAAGTTCTCGAATACTGTTATATTGACATATCGAACCACTTCTCGAATAGCTCTTTTTCACCAGGATTCCTTGAGTTGTCGAATAGAACATTTGACTTATCGAATCCTCGAGATATCGAATAGCTTTCTGAGTCCTTGAGATATCGAATGGAACTTTGACTTGTTGACTCTTTGAGAACTCGAATACCATCTTGACTTGTTGACTTCTTGAGTTCTCGAATAGAGTAGTAGACATATCGAATCCCTGAGATATCGAATGAGATATCGAACAGTGTATTCAGAGATATCGAATAGTGTCTTGAGATATCGAATCCCTGACTTCTCGAATGCTGGACTTCTCGAATAGACAAATATACTTCTCGAATTGGTACTTAGGCAAATTCTTCATTTCTTCAAATCCCAACTGTGATTATTTGATAGTCTTTAACTCCTTGCTTGAGGCATGAACCTTGGAACTTCTTTCAAGCATTATTCTAGACTCTATTTGTACAATTAAACAACTAGGATTTGATGCCTACTACAAGTACAATACAAACAGAAACTCTACAACTAGAGGTTCCCTCAGTTAAGAGGTCATGTAAGTAATGCAAAGCATTACAAACAATTAGGCTTGTTATTAGATGTGTACAGGCATGCCTCTGTAACTAACATAACTCCTCCAAATCCAACATCTAACACATATACCAAACCCTACACCATGTGGTCATCATACAAAAAATGGTTACAAGCACTCACAACACTTCCATATTCAATCAAATCACTTATAAACACACACATCATCATGATTTCACCACTTATACCACTACGTCAAAAAAGGGCTTTAGTCACATCAAAAAACTGTGACGGTATGGTTTTGGTCACACTTATTTTTTTCACATGCAATGTCACCAAAGCTTCCACTACCATAGACACGATATAGCCACACTTTTTCTTAGTAGCTGTATTGACTTATAGAGTGGCTAAAGGCTTTTAATATTTGATGCTGGGAGCAAGCATTCTAGCCTGCTTACTGTAATTAAAAGGGGTATACCGTTACAGCAGGAATTAAAAATGTGGCTAAAATTTTTCAAAAGCTACATTTATTTGATTTATGGCCACATTTTGAAGATAATATCGTGACCAAATTGATATTTTTATTGGCAAGTTTTTGCTAATTAGTGTATATAAAGGACGTCAACTATTACACTTCTTTTTTATGTAATGTCTAGCTAAAGCACCATAACTGTTATACTTTCTTTATATATTCGTGTCTGTTTTGATTATATTGTAACATGTATGTGTCCTAATTGTGACTTAAATGCTTTTACAGACATTAATTATAATGTTGTAATATGTAGTGTGGCTGAAGGTTAATGACAATTACACGAGTTTTTAATAATAAGTGTTAGTAAAGGACATCAACTATTACACTGAACATTTTAAGAAATGTGTAGCCAAAATCCAAACACAATTAATACCAAAAATCAAAACACATTCCAAAATGGGAACACAATGCAATTCTAAAATTCAAACACTTAGCCATACATAATCCATCACCAAACTAAATAGCAACATAATTAATGTAATAGCTAAAACCAATCCATACATAATCCATCACCAAACTAAAACAAAAAACTTCAATTAGAACAAAAGTATGATCCGCATGTCTAAAACAGGAACTCTAAGGCTATATTTGTTTACAAAACATTCTGACAGAATTTTATAGCTTCTTTATGAACTATCCGCATGTCTTCCAAATAACTTAACTGTTAGATATTGATAAAGGCAACCCAGATTTTGTAAAAATGAGTATTCAAAGAAACTTTATGGTCCAATTTCCTTGATATGGGTTGAAAGAAACAAGTGGATGCACTCTTCGTGATCGTGACATTCCCATTCATGTAGAAGGCGCCATACTGAAAATTATAAAAAAACAACATTAGTTCCAAACAGAAAACATGTCTACATTTTGAAAGCATACAAGTTGTGAAGAACGTGAACTACTTGGCCTCGAAATTTACAGGAAATAACAATTTAGTAGTAATTGTAATACACTAATACTCACTTTCCATTCTGCTCATGGAATATTTGTGCAGATGATTTAGTAAACATTTCTTGTTTTGGCCTCATAATAATTTCAGGTCCTTGCATATGACTCTTGACCTCCATCTCCTGTTTGGGCTTAAAAAGAATCCATGTATCTTCATTTTTCACAGTATCAACAAATTCCGCTTCAAGTGGAGGAGACACAACCTCACATTTTGTCACTATTAGTTACCTGGATAGGAGTGGGAATTGAGTGAGAGTTGATTTTGTTGTTGGATCAAATCCCTCCATTTTTACAATTAATGTACTATTTTGATTACTCCTTACAATGTCACTTAAGAGAAGAGACTTACAACAGAGGTCTGGAAAGCAACAAGAGAGAGCAAGTCATCAGATGTTCTATTATTAAATGGAAGCGAAGCAGATGAACGCAGCCCCTCGAATTCTGAGAATCCTTTGTTCACCTGTACATTGATCAATAACTTGCATTATTAATTTGTTATGTATATATGAAATGTGTAGTCATAAATGTATATATTTTACTAGATACCAGCTCACTAGCAATTTTTCTGGTCCTGTCTAGCTATTTTTGAAATAGTACTAAGTGCTCTGTAATAACATACTAAAGTTAAATAGTAATGATCACTATAAGTTTTTAAGGATGATTAATAGAAATGGAATGTAAGAGACCTGGAGAGATGAACTGCCCATGGAAAGAGCAGCAGAGGCCATGGCAAATATTTGAAGTTTGATTCATTCTTCTCTTTCTCCTTCCAAAAAGTTTGAGCAACTATTTGAAGTTACAACTGAGCAACTGTTATAAAAATTTTAATCCTACACATTAGACTGGCACTCTAAACCAAGTACATGTCCAAGTGTACATAAGTCAACCTACAACAACTGACCTGTAGACCCAATTCACAAGCCTTTTTTGCAACGAGGGCTGCTCCAAGCATTACACTGGGATTTGATGTATTTGGGCAACTTGTGATAGCGGCAATCACAACACTACCATGCCTAAGTTCAAAGATATAGATGCTAATAAATGAGAGCAATTAGTACAGAACATACCTCTTTGGACCAGAAACACAGGGTTCAACTTCTTCGAGATCTAGACTCAAGTAAGATAAGTACGCTCTTTCCATTTGAGGCTACATTGGAGAGAGGACATGTATTATATAACATTACACCAGCTGAAGTAAGATTCATTGCAGCTTAAGTATAATACAGAAACTTACCTCATTATAGTCCACAAACATTTTATTAGCACGCAGGTATACTTTTATCATTGCCACCTAATTTAAATATTGAAGTATAACAGAGCAAATAATGGTATATAAGCAACTCCATCTATGTGCAGATATATATAGAGAGAGAGAGAGAGAAGGAGAGAGAGGGAGGGTGAGGGGAGAGAGATAGAGATAGAGAGAGGGAGAGGGGAGAGAGAGAGACACCAAGCGAAGGAGCTTTACAAAACTCGTATTCATTATTCTCTTTCTCCTTCCTTTTCATCATCTCTGGCGCGACGTCGATGCAGTGGTGAATTCCTTCTTCATTCTGTTATGAATTATGATGAGTGTATTGGACTCTTTTTTTCCCCTTTTGTAAAACAATGTTCACCAAATCAATTTGAGCAAAATAAACAAGAAAGCCCCAATTAATCACCTGCAAAATCAAAACAAAAAGCATTAGATGGGGAAAAATATAAAAGATTATTAGCCAGTGAAAAGAAGAGAAGAGAGAATTGAGTGAGGGTTCTTCGATTTGGATTTGAGAATCGAGAGTGAGTGGGTGAATGGATGTGGGTGAAAGAGTAAAGTAAAGTGGGTGATATTTTTTTTGTTGAAGGGGGGAAGATTTCGTTTTAGGGGCAAAAATGCCGCCACTTTTTCATATCCATTTTTTAATTTACAATTTTGTTTTTGAAAATTTTTAATTTACATTTTAAAATTATAGTTTCATAAAATTATTTTTAAAAATATTTTTTCAATAATTTAATGAAAAGAATTTTAATATTTATTTACTTTAGTGAAGCGTAAAAATATTTATAAAATTAAAAAAATATTGTATACGACTTTATAATAAAAAAAATTATGTACAATCTAGATACGATCCAGATTCACTGAATAATTTTTTTGAATGATTTCTTCGACGATCGAACCGTACAGATGTTAATAAACACTCATTTTAATGTTAGGAAAATATATTTAAAAAATAAAAAGGTCGAGTCGTACGAGATTTTAACAAAAACGTAGTAAAATTGCTACCTCCAATAACAGGACACGATCCAGATTCACTGAATAATTTTTTTGAATGATTTTTTCGACGATCGAACCGTACAGATGTTAATAAAAACTCATTCTAGTGTTGGGAAAAAATAATAGAAAATTGAAAAGGTCGGGTTGTGTGAGATTTTAACAAAAACGTAATGAAAGTGCTACTTCCGATAACAGGACACGAACCAGATTCACTGAATAATTTTTTTGAATAATTTTTTCGACTATCAAACTGTATAGATGTTAATAAACACTCATTTTAGTGTTGGGAAAAAATAATCGAAAAATGAAAAGGTCGGGTAGTACGAGATTTTAACAAAAACTTATTGAAATTGATACTTTCTATAACGGGACATGATCCAGATTCACTGAATAATTTTTTTGATTGATTTATTCGACGATCAAACTGTACCGATGTTAATAAACACAAATTTTAGTGTTTGGAAAAAATAATCGAAAAATGAAAAGGTCGGGTAGTACGAGATTTTAACAAAAACTTAGTGAAATTGATACTTTCTATAACGGGACATGATCAAGATTCACTGAATAATTTTTTTGAATGATTTATTCGACGATCGAACCGTACCGATGTTAATAAACACTCATTTTAGTATTGGAAAAAAATATTCAAAAAATAAAAAGGTCGTGTTGTACGAGATTTTAACAAAAACGTAGTGAAAGTGCTATTTCCTAGTTCCTATAACGGGACACGGTCTAGATTCACTGAATAATTTTTTTGAATGATTTATTCGACGATCGAACCGTACAGATGTTAATAAACACTCATTTTAGTGTTGGGAAAAAATATTCAGAAAATAAAAAGGTCAGGTTGTACGATATTTTAACCAAAACGTAGTGAAAGTGCTACTTCCTAGTTCCTGTAACGGGACGTGGTCTAGATTCACTGAATAATTTTTTTGAATTATTTATTCGATGATCGAACCATACGGATGTTAATAAACACTCATTTTAGTGTTGGAAAAAAATATTCAAAAAATAAAAAGGTCGGGTTGTACGAGATTTTAACAAAAACGTAGTAAAAGTGCTACTTCCTATAACGGGACACAGTCTAGATTCACTGAATAATTTTTTTGAATGATTTTTTCGACGATCGAACCATATAGATGTTAGTAAACACTCATTTTAGTGTTGGAAAAAAATAATCGAAAAATGAAAAGGTCGGGTAGTACAAGATTTTAACAAAAACTTAGTGAAATTGCTACTTCCTATAACGGAACACGATCCAGATTCACTGAATAATTTTTTTGAATGATTTATTCGACGATCGAGCCGTACAGATGTTAATAAACACTCATTTTAGTGTTGGAAAAAAATATTCAAAAAATAAAAAGGCTGTGTTGTACGAGATTTTAACAAAAACGTAGTGAAAGTGCTACTTCCTATAACGGGACACGGTCTAGATTCATCGGAGCTGTTAAAAATCATTAAATCTTTTATAATATTATCTTTGTATATTTATTTAGTTTTAATAATTGTGGAGTGAAATATTTTCTGTATTTAAGGATTTTAAAATGATTTTATGGATTATATTGCATTTTAGGGATCTATATATGCAAAATTCATAGTTAATTCGTTTTTATCCTAAAAATATTCTAAAAATATGTATGTGTTCCTAATTTCATGCTCTTTATTTTAAAAATAGTAAGTTTTATTTTCACCTATTTTCCATTTAAATTTGTAGTTTGTAATTTGTGCAACGAATTTTAGAAAAAATTTCATTAAACTAATATTTTGGGGCCAAATTATTGGCTACTAGTATTATCAAAATTAGGATGAAAAAGTAAAGGCGACAGTTTTCCCCTGCAATCCCAAAATTATTACTCCGTACAGTATAAGCCTTTTCTGGCTTTCCCGGTTTCCCCCTTCAACAAAAATCACACTTTCCCCCTTTAACTCTGCTCTCTCTCTCTCTACTCTCTAGTCTCCACTCTCTGAAAACCACAGAACACACACACACACCACACAAAACCCAAACACACTCCACACTCAAACACAGATCACTCACTACTCTCATTTTATCGATTCAAATCGAGGGAACCCTAGCTTTTTCGATTTTTTCATCATCTCGATCGTCAATTAAAATCAAATTATAAACCCTTAGCTTTTTCTTTTTGTTCACAGCTAAAGGATCGATTTGCTTTGATGAAGTCTCGATTTGCTCCCTTCTTTACTCAATTTATTCATCAATTAGTAAGTTCATACTATCCTATGAAACCAAGAGCTAAAAGTTTGTTCATGGATTTGCTAGATTTGTTCAAACTTTCAATTTTTAATTAGGTTAAGTTTAATTGGGTTTGTTAATTTATATGTCTACTTTAGCTACTTGGGTTTGTTTGAATTCTTTTATGGATAATGTATATGTAGTCGGTAGTACTGTAAATTAGTGTTTGGTTTTTATAAAACACAATAAAACAATTGGTTTTATAAAACACAATAAAACAATCACATACAGAATCTCGCATTGTCCGATGCTCCCATTGTATGTTTATTCCATCCATATAATTGTGCTACTATGTTCTTACTTGAACGACTTCCATATGCAGATTCTGTGTTTGCTTAGTTATTATCCTACCTTCTTGTTTGTGATTGTTTAAAATCCCTTACTACTACATTTATAATTCTATTATCCTAGATATGTATAAAACACAACAATAATTTATATTTCAGTGGAGATTCAAGCTTTTGGTCTGCAATTGCATAATGGGTATGCATACACATACATACTATTGTTGGTTATGGCATTTTGCATAAAACCATTGAAATTGCTACTGTCTATCCCCTGCACCAGCTTTTATGACCACTAAACTACTAAAACTGTGGATTCAGTATATTTAGTTTTTTCTTTTATTCGTTTGGACTTTGGAGATTGACTATTCGTGACGATTAATTTTGCAACATATATTTCCTTTCAGGAGGAATTAAAAGCTTTTGGACGCATTCAACCTGCTTCACATTCCTGTAAAGAGTGCGTAATCGATCCTAAATTTGGTATGGACATTTGCCACTTGATTTTTGTACATTAACCTTCACCGTATAAAGCTACTAACATTATCATGTATAATAGTTACAATGTGATACACTGTTAATTGCAGTTAATAATTTTCAGGGTTGCCAATTTTGTGATGGCTAATTCTAATCCTCTAATCACTAAGTAAGAAAATTATAATTTCTGGTACAAAATAACAATATTGCAAATTTGTGTTACCTTTGCTAACTCTTTATTCATGTGTGCAGGAGATCTCTAGTAACAAGGAGAAGATATGATGAGAATATTAGATCGGCTACATTAGTAGATTGCGGGTTGTCAGTGAAAAAAGGAACGAAGGATATAGTTGTTGATTTTGTTTGGTTACACTTTAAAAGTCATTACGAAGCAAAGTTTCAACATATTGGATCATGAGCAAGATCACGCCTGCTTCAACACAGCTAGTGAAGGTATGTTCCAGGCTTACGTTATTCTGCCATAGCATCCTTTAAAGTGATTCAACTTGTGAATTATAAGTGTGTAGATTTGGAATTGGTGAATTATTCTATCATACCATCTGATAACCAGTATATAGAGTTCAGATCAGTGTTGTAAATTTTGAATTGATGAAAGTAGTTGTACAATTTAATGGTAACATCTTATTATTCCTTAGCATACCAGGAATGAATTTCGTATTTTTTTATCTTGTTTTTCAGGTACCTTGGCCCCTGAATATGCTTCTTTGGGGAAACTAACTGGCAAGTCCGATGTAAAAGTTCAGAAAGATGGCAATGGCTAGTGAAGAATATGCAAGCAATGAAGTTCACATTTCACGCAAGCAGTGAAGTTCACATTTCATGTCTCTGATGCTAGCACTTCTCAACAGCCTTCCGGTATATATTCTTGATGGTGAATCCATCCTAGGGGGATTCTTACCCTTCTTCAGATTGATAAGCCCAGGAAGAGGAAAACACTTCTTCGGTCATTTCTGGGAGGAACGTGTCGTCGTGTATTACATTTTTACTTTTCGTTAGGAGATTATTGTTGGTCATCTTGTAAGCTAATCCTCTAGTCTCCCTTGTATTTTAATTAACACGGTGATGTTAATGGTCAAACCACACCTTTTTATTTTTCATTAGCATGTGTATATAAAAATTAACATCTTTAGTACTTGTCAGGAATAAATTTAAAGTGTCTGCAATGAAGTATAAATTGCCAACGTAAATTTCTATTGGTAGAAATGGATTTTCTTGTAGTGGATGTTCTGGGTTGTTTTTGATTTCGCCGGATTTTAATTTTTGACCGGAAAATTTTCTAGTGTAATCATTTCAAGTTTTGGATTGTATGTATGTATGTATGTATCCATGTATCTAGTACGTTACATAATTTTCTGGTAATTTTCCGATTAATTTGTGGTTCACTGGATCTTGCTTAATGCCGCCGGATTTTGACCGGATTTTTGGTTTCAACAGCTTGGTATTATAATATAGATTTGTTTCATAATTTTCTGGACTTGCTTGGGCTCGATGGAATTGGTTTTTGGTTTAAAAATGGAAGTGGTAATTGATATTAGATGTTATAGATTGTCAGGGGAGTAGTATGAGTGGAATTGCATGAGTTTTGGAGCTTTGTTGTTGGCTGTCATATTTTGTTCCGTTATTCCGCCAGAACCGATAGCGTTCCTGAGTAGGAACCTTGATCTTCAAAATCCCAACAAAAATTTGAAAAAACTGTTTTTGGATTAAAAATTAAAAATAAAATCCAAAATTCATAAACTCTACTTTTTAGTCACATATAAAATGTAGTGACCATAGGTTATTTCCCATTTAGCCACATCACCGAAAACGACTGTGGCCGTTTCGTAACATTTAGACACGGCAAAGAATACTAGTGGCTATATGTTTTAGCTTTTAGTGACGCATTATTTTCTTGAATGACATTTATATATATTTGGTCACTATTATTTGGTGTGGCAAAAAATAGTCACATTGTTTTCGACAAATGTAGCTATAAGATGTGCCTGAAAAGGAAACGCGTAGCAGTTGGCATTTTTTTGGTTACGGTAATTATTAACATGGCCATTGTTTGTTACTACATTTGTGAAGCGTGACTAAAGGTATAAAAATTTGTAATATTAGTTACACAAATATTAAATGCGTAACTAAATTTATATTTAGTTATGCTTTTTAAAGAAAGTGTGGCGGGGATTACTGTTTAAAAGTGTGACTAAAGCCCTTTTTTGACGTAGTGTACAAACATAACCATTAATACAACCAATATCCATCATAAACTCAAAAGAAGTGAGGATGTTTATACCTTCTTGAAGCTTTAATACTCTTATTATCTACTTGTAGGACTTGATACACCTTGATACCACCTTAATGTGCCTTAATCTTTCAAAACAAAACATAAAACCCAAGTAAGTACTATTCATTACTATTCATATTCCAACTTTGATGATTTTATTACCTTACCAAATTATGTTTGTTGGCTATGAAACTTGGTGGACACTCTTATCTAACCTTGAAGAACCTCCATGAATTTTCTCTTGAATTATAGTTGATTGTAGCTAGGGTTTTGAATTTGGTTTTTTTCTTGATGAATAGTAAAATCCGAAAATTGTGTTCTTGGTGGAGAAGATGAGATGCTTTTGTATTGGTTGATTCTTATCTAGAGCTTGGTAGATATTTTAGTGTCTTATATATATAATTACCATGTAGTTACTAAATAATCCTTGGTTAAAGTTAGTGGAATGTGACATAATTAGTGATGTCATTGATGATGTCATAAAAGATGATATAGAATCCTTATTCTTGATTTTCCAATTAATGTTTTAATGATTCTTGATTATTGATAATGTAGTGTATATCCTTGTTGTATCACTAATCTTGGTTATTTAGTCTTCATATTCATCTAATTACGATTCGCTTCGAATATACCTCATTATCCAAGTGGTTCTAAATTGTTTAACAATCCAAATTCCTCTGGCATTCCCTTGACTTAATAATCCCCTAGTTTAACCTAATTTCACATGTTCCTCAAAGTATACACCCTTTTCATATTCTATACTCTTTAATATCCAATACAATAGTGCTCAATTGAAATCAAACATCTTAAAAATCTATGTTAACACAAAATCACGCAAGCGCACGTGGTCACACGTAATATAGATATAAGTCAAGTTCGTTCCCACAGAGATCTGGTTTTTAATTCAGTATTGTACCTATGCAACAATGTATGGTTATTATGCACTGCTAAGACAATTAACAATAATGGGTTTTATAAACTAAATTAACTAAGAAGTAAACTAACAACTAAGAATTAACTAACTAACGCGAATTGGAATCGAATTACTTCTGCAAGAGAAACCATGGAATCCTAACTTCATTAAATACTTTGCTTAGATCTGACGCCTTTAATCACTATATGCAATGGTTATGATATCTGATCGGACAACACGAAACAAGTATACGCTACTTCTCAGTATACGAATACCAAACTAAACATACATCCACAAAAGAGATAGAAGATGAATAGACACCAATTATGCTTAGACCCTATATCTCTATAGAATTTGAAAACATAACGGTTGAAGAGCAAGTTATCCATAAAGATCACACAGGGCAATATAAGTATTCTCATCTCATACTACAAATCATGTTGATAAACAATCATGAACCTATGCTAGCATGGCAAGTTCTAAATCTCAAGATCCACTTTCACTTCACAAGAGATTAACAGATTAGATGTTAGCTACGCATCTAGCAATTAAGCATAACCATACGAGGATATTAGATATACATCATACACAGATCTTTAAAGCATCAAGATACTAAAGCTCCATAAATAAATCCGTTAGAATCCCATGACAACGATTAGCTCATAATTGAACCGCTCGTCATCATGGGATCTGATGAAACCATGATAATAAACAAAGTATGAAAAAATACAAATAAACCTAAGTAATTGATATGTAATGGTTATCTCCTAATGATGATGATCTATTACAAGGGTTGGATGTGTTTATATAGGCTCTAGACATCTTGCCCAACAAGAAAATACCAAATCAGAATTATAATAGAAGTACGTTTCCTAAACTGATTCTGATTTAAAAGGGAAATTCGCAGCTGTCTTTTCTTCTGATTTTCTGGAACGTTCCAGCTGCAATTTGGCCTCTGGACCACTTTAGAATGGTAGAGAATCTCGTTATCTTCGCGTGGACAGTAAGATCGCTCAAAACTGACTTCTAGAACTCAAGATATGGCCCAAACAAAATCAGAAATTCTGGCTGATTTTTCACCCGCGCACCACCAGCATCCCGCAGCGCCTGATGCGCCATATGGGTGCCTGAAGCGCCAGCCCAATCTGCCCAAACAAGGCTGGAGCGCTGGAAACAAGGCTGGGAGCCCCCGGTTTGGTCCCGTTCTGCGAAAACTGATTTTTCTTAGCTTTTTTCGCCTTTTCTTCCCGTTCCTTTTGCATGAGCTTCCGTCTTTCATTCTTAATTACTTGTATACTTCTTAGGAGTTGATATTAGCCACCATTCTTCATTCCATATCATCAATCAACTCCACAAAACGCTCCAAAAATGACAGAAACTACACCTTTAATCGATGTTTCTTCAACCCTGCACAATTACACAAAACACATCAAAACTACCACAAACTTGAGGCCAAAGCAATCAATTTAAGCCGATATGGAACGCTCCAAGTGGATATAAAATCCACTTATCACACCCCCAAACTTAAACTGATGTTTGTCCTCAAGCATAAACAACTAAACACTAACTAATTAGTACCACTTCCGTAGGTGATCACGGTTGCATTTGGCATATGCAACAAGCCCTTTAAACCCCTAGGCAGCCCTAGTGGACGAGTAAGGTCTCGTGAGGGCCTATAGTGAATGTACCCACAAAATCCATCTAACTAACAATGTAAAAATAGTGTAATGCATGAATGCAACTAAATGAAAATGCAATTAATCTAGTACTAATATCCTACCATACCTTCAAATCCTCTCATGTCATATCAACTTAAGAATCAAAGTAAATACGCAATGTCTTGGTGTCAAAAGTGCAAGTATTCACATAGTCTACTCAATGAACATGCATAAGTTCTCACAAGTCCATGTCAAATGTAAGAATAAGTTAGTAATCATGCTAAGCCTACAAGAGTACATCTTTGAGACAAAACTCGGGATCTCATACGCAAAAATAAGCAAACACTCACAATCCACTCACAAAAGAATACTCTCTCAAGAACAAGGGTAAGTGTATCACTCAATTCCAACAAAATCATAAGCATGCTTGACATTTGGTATCAATCTAACTCTTAACACAACATACATCAATGACGATAATTAAAATGTCTTTATTTGGGTTGTAACGGGGCTAGGGACAAGGTATGTCAAATAAGCCAAAACAGGTGAAGTGTCAAAAACTAGTAATACCTTAATAAATCATACACAACACCCTATTTTCCCCCCACATAATTTTCACAAACACTCGACTAGTCGAATGAAATAGGATCACAACAAAAACAAACATGCTCTCATAATATATATATATATATATATATATATATATATATATATATATATATATATTTTCTTTTTTTTTCTTTTTTTTCGAGAGCTAAATAAAATAATAATATAAACAATAACAATGATCCCACAATTTTATTACACATGCCGACTATCAAATAAACAAACCCAATTTTCAATATTTCCCCCAAAAGTAAGACCAACAATAACCCCTCCTTGCACACCTTATTACTCCATTAAGAACTCTACTAGCCTTTGACAATGTGGGTTCAAAGTAATGTAAGGCCAATACAAGAAAAAGGTCTAGGCAAGTAATGTGGTATGTCACCGAAAAAATAGGATTAAGCTCAACGGGTTAAATAATTGATCATGTAAATATGGTGTGGTAATATGGGAAAATATATGGTTATTCTTAAATGCCTTTATCATTTTAATCGTCAAATAATGTCGTGCGTTTCAAGAAAGACCTCAAACAACTGCTAGCAATGCAAACAATCCGTGGACACTCAAGCAAACGAATAAATTGCAACAAATATGCAATAAGGCTCAAAAACTCACTTGGTGAAAAAACATACTCAATCTCAAGCAAAAATCTCTCTAACACACCTACTTGTATTCAAAGCATGCAAACTAAATCATCTTGCACATATTCATGTCCTTCTAATCACTTACAACATTCAATAAGTCTACTAGCTTCAACTTACTAGTGTATGTGTGTGCACAAGAACAAAGCATATCACTTCTCAATCAAAAGCGTCAACAACACAAAATTCCTATCAAGCATGGGTGCAAATGCAAACTATTATGAACTCACATGATATACGAACATAAAAACATAATGTCCTATATGAAACAAACGTAGATAACACGAACATAAATGCATAATTTATTACTATTAATATGCAAATCATGAAATCCTACATGAACGCATAATACAACAACAACTACTAATCCCCCAAACCACCCCCAAACTTAAAATATTCAATGTCCGCATTGAATGGAAGTATACAAGGGATAACAGAAAACATACCTAAATAAAATTGCCGAAAAGCGTGGGTTGCCTCCCACGAAGCGTTTCTTTAACGTCAATAGCTTGACGTTACTTCCAAGCCTCTATTATGGATGATAATAGTTGGCCTGGTCCTCTCTTCGTGAGACTTCAACGTCATCACGGTGACACACTTTCTGCCCCTTCTCCTCGTTTGGCCTATTCGTATAACAACTATGTCCTATTCCAATGCCTTCATCTATTGATCCAAAATCTGTAAATTTGTAGAACAACACACACTCGCGGGCTTCGCTTGAATATAATGGAGGAGGGTAAATGTAAGTTGTTGAAGCCTTTGGTTCCTCAAAGAGAACTTCCTCCATTGGCTCTAATGCGCTACCTCCATCTTTAAACTCTGAGACAAGTAGAAGATCTGCATCTTTCCCATGTTCATCAGCCTCTTGGTTCGCACATACCAATTCTTGAAATTTGCGTAGCTCATCAGTGTCCTCTTGGTACGCACATACCAATTCTTGAAATTTGTGTAGCTCACCAGTGTCTATCTCAAATAATGCCCTTTCCAAATCATCCACCATACTACCATGATCAAATTCCTCACATGGCTTGTGAACGCTAACCTCCTCTTGGAATTTGTCTTCCTCAATTATGCATGCAGTACCTTGCTCCAAATCACCATTATTCTCTGGAATTGCCTCTAGTATGAATTGTTGTTTCTCTTGTTCCAAGGCACTCAAAACTTGAGCAACTAGTGTCTCCATAGATTTGATAGACTTCTCATGACTCTCTGCAAGCATCCTAATCTCCTTCCTAATCTCCTTCAAATCATCAACCTCATCTGACTGCAAAGTAGGAATAGGTTGCTGATGTTGAAACTCTTCACTACCAAAGACATCTTGCTGGTACTGTTGAGGATGGTATTGAAAATATGGTTGTTCCTCATAAGTGACATATGACATATCTGGAACATCTTGCTGGTACTGTTGAGGATGATATTGAAAATATGGTTGTTCCTCATAACTGACATATGGATCAACTCCTTCGTAGTAACAATATTGTGAGGGATCATGAACGCCCAAACACTGCTCACATTGCTGAGGCATGGATGTCCTCGAATATGCCCACCATGGCAACTCCTCGCATGCCATCTTCAAACACTCAAGTACCTGAACACACCGAACTAAACAAGATAGGTAAGAAAAAATCTGAGTCAGTGAACTCTAACGACCACTATTGACAAGCACATAAACCAAAAATAAAACATCGATGATCCCCGGCAGCGGCGCCAAAAACTTGTTAACACAAAATCACGCAAGCGCACGTGGTCACAAGTAATATAGTATTAAGTCAAGTTCGTTCCCACAGAGATCTGGTTTTTAATTCAGTATTGTACCTATGCAACAATGTATGGTTATTATGCACTGCTAAGACAATTAACAATAATGGGTTTTATAAACTAAATTAACTAAGAAGTAAACTAACAACTAAGAATTAACTAACTAACGCGAATTGGAATCGAATTACTTCTGCAAGAGAAACCATGGAATCCTAACTTCATTAAATACTTTGCTTAGATCTGACGCCTTTAATCACTATATGCAATGGTTATGATATCTGATCGGACAACACGAAATAAGTATACGCTACTTCTCAGTATACGAATACCAAACTAAACATACATCCACAAAAGAGATAGAAGATGAATAGACACCAATTATGCTTAGACCCTATATCTCTATAGAATTTGAAAACATAACGATTGAAGAGCAAGTTATCCATAAAGATCACACAGGGCAATATAAGTATTCTCATCTCATACTACAAATCATGTTGATAAACAATCATGAACCTATGCTAGCATGGCAAGTTCTAAATCTCAAGATCCACTTTCACTTCACAAGAGATTAACAGATTAGATGTTAGCTACGCATCTAGCAATTAAGCATAACCATACGAGGATATTAGATATACATCATACACAGATCTTTAAAGCATCAAGATACTAAAGCTCCATAAATAAATACGTTAGAATCCCATGACAACGATTAGCTCATAATTGAACCGCTCGTCATCATGGGATCTGATGAAACCATGATAATAAACAAAGTATGAAAAAATACAAATAAACCTAAGTAATTGATATGTAATGGTTATCTCCTAATGATGATGATCTATTACAAGGGTTGGATGTGTTTATATAGGCTCTAGACATCTTCCCAACAAGAAAATACCAAATCAGAATTATAATAGAAGTACGTTTCCTAAACTGATTCTGATTTAAAAGGGAAATTCGCAGCTGTCTTTTCTTCAGATTTTCTGGAACGTTCCAGCTGCAATTTGGCCTCTGGACCACTTTAGAATGGTAGAGAATCTCGTTATCTTCGGGTGGACAGTAAGATCGCTCAAAACTGACTTCTAGAACTCAAGATATGGCCCAAACAAAATCAGAAATTCTGGCTGATTTTTCACCCGCGCACCACCAGCATCCCGCAGCGCCTGATGCGCCATATGGGTGCCTGAAGCGCCGGCCCAATCTGCCCAAACAAGGCTGGAGCGCTGGAAACAAGGCTGGGAGCCCCCGGTTTGGTCCCGTTCTGCAAAAACTGATTTTTCTTAGCTTTTTTCTCCTTTTCTTCCCGTTCCTTTTGCATGAGCTTCCGTCTTTCATTCTTAATTACTTGTATACTTCTTAGGAGTTGATATTAGCCACCATTCTTCATTCCATATCATCAATCAACTCCACAAAACGCTCCAAAAATGACAGAAACTACACCTTTAATCGATATTTCTTCAACCCTGCACAATTACACAAAACACATCAAAACTACCACAAACTTGAGGCCAAAGCAATCAATTTAAGCCGATATGGAACGCTCCAAGTGGATATAAAATCCACTTATCAATCTATACTCAGAAATTTCTGAAATCCGTCATCGTTTCGAGTCACTCATTTTCATAGTATGATGCTAATATGGTTTCTGATTATTCATTTTCTGTTTCACTTATAGGGTACCTACATACCATTTACCTAAAGTTAGGGTTAATACAATTTAGGGTTAATACAATTTATATAATACAATTTAAGTACTGTATCATTTCTAAAGTTAGGGTTAATACAATTTATATTTGTATAATTTATATTATAAAATTCAATTTGAAAAGAAAAAATTATATAATTGTGTTTGACTTTATATTAAAAGTGATATGGGCAAAAAATAAGTCATTATAAGGACACATTTAATGTGACATTAATTAAACCTAAATTGGTCCAAGGTCAAAGTCCATTAATGAGGCCCAAAATGTTAATTAAATATTAAATTCGTATTAAATAATTCAACTGATGATAAGACTCTAATATTGAGTCCAAAAGGGAGCCAAATCCTTCAAAGAGTAGCCCCCAAGATACCTAAGTCCAATGGGAATCAACCTTCCCCATGGAAGGATCCATAATTCCACCAAAAGTAGGTGACTTGTCCACCAAGTCTCCAAATCCTACTCTAACTCCAAGGCACCCAACGCCTATATAAAGGGTCTGACCCCTCATTCTCAGAACTACGTTTTTTGGCCTGATTCTTGGTAATTGCAAGATACGTAGGCATCTTATGAGGATAGATTGAGTCACGAGACACTTGATCAACCATTAAAGCTCGAAGCTCTCAAACCCTAGCAACCAATACGTAATAAATACATCGTAGTTTTTATTCCAAAACATTTGGCATCGTCTGTAGTAAGCGAATATCAACCATGGTTACCACACGGAGAATACTAGTATTTTCAGAAACCACCACCAGCACTACCACACCCCCGATCACGGAACAAGTGCCCCCAAGAGCGGGCTCCCAACCTCTGATCGCTCAGCCCCAAGGGACGGATCCCCAAGGGACCGTAGCTCAAACTCAAGGATCATTACCTCCCGTGATGAATCCCTCTAGCCAAGGGACTAATCCCCTTCAGATGATAGTTTCCCCACTTGGAGGCCGCTCTTTTCCCCCCTGGAGCCCAAATCTCTACCATGGTGAATCCTGCAAGTACGAACCCGATGTATATATGGGTTACCTAACTACCCCGTGTATCAAGCTGGACCAAGCGGTCACGCCCTTCGAATACATGAGCCATACCAGCCTTCGTACTAGAGGCTTAGGACTCGACCAAGGCTAGTGATACCGCGATTACTCGGAGGAGAAGGATAGAGATAAAGCCCCAAAGAGGCAATGCGTAAGCAGGGAGCATGGAAGGTATTCCCGGAAAGCTCATGATGGGCCGCCCATGACTACCATAGAGGGAATCAAAGCTCATGATGCCGACATTCAAAAGTTGAAGGATGACATAGCAAGGGAGCAGCAAAGGCAGAATCGCCCCCTCCAAGGTCAGGAGAGATTCCCTTTGTCGACTTAGAAAGGTCGTCAAGGAAAGAAAGGAGGACTGAGGGTCCTAGGAACGAGACTACTAGGACATAGATCCCGAAGACTGATCCCAAAGAACTGATGCAACTAGGAAATCCTGATGATCCGACCCCTCCATTCATTGAGGAGGTGATGAATCTATACTATATAAAAGACGAAACATTAAAAGTTTTGGTACCTGTTTTTTGGTACCTATTTTTTGGTACTTCGTGAATTTACTTTTTTACCCTTCGTTAGAAAGAAAAATAAATACGCTTAAATAAATAATAACATAATATAGTTAATGGTAATTAGTCGATTGCCTTTTTCACATTTACTTTTAGTTGAAGATATTACCTTTTATAAACACCTAAAAATATATACCCAAAAATATCACACCATAATTTTCACATTAACATAATAAAATTAATGGTAATTAGTCAATTGCCCTTTTCACATTAACATAAGAAAATTAATGATAATTAGTCGATTGCCTTTTTCACATTTACTTTTAGTTGAAAATATTACCTTTTATAAATACCTAAAAACATCAATCAATCATTAATATTTCCTTTCGAATTAAAACACGTTACCATTTTAGTTTAAAACAAATCTTACAATCATTAATATATACCAGAAAATATCGCACTATAATTTGCAAGAAACATATAATACCTAAAATAAATAATAACATAATATAATTAATGGTAATTAGTCGATTATCTTTTTCACATTTACATCATAAAATTAAAGGTAATTAGTCGATTGCCTTTTTCACATTTAATTTTAGTTGAAGATATTTTTTTTAATAAATACCTAAAAATAGATCATTAATATTTTCTTTTGAATTAAAACACGTTGCCTTTTTAATTTAAAACAAATCTTACAATCATTAATATATACCAAAAATATCACACCATAATTTTCAAGACAAATATAGCCCGAAAATATCACACCATATTTTTCAATTATTAATAAAATATATTAAAAATCATATACGTTATTTATAATAAGAAAACATTAGTTATATATTCCGTAAACATGAGTATATTAAATTATATAAAATTAAAATTAAGTTTTAAAAAAAATAATGATTATATAAAAATATAATTGTAATATTAAATAAATTTACAACATTATACAAGAAACCCATGCATTGCACAAGGTTATAAGGTATTTATCTATACTATTATATAAAAGCCGAAACATTAAAAGTTTGGTCGGTCGGTCGGTCAGTACGGTACCTGTGATTTTACTTATTTACCCTTACTAAATTACATATAAAATCCATCCTACTAACTAATCAATTTCCTTTTTTTTCCCTTTATTAATCAATTTCTTTTCTTAGGTTAAACATATTACATTTTCTATTTTACAATAACTAAATCATTTTATTATTCAGGTAAAATACAATATATTTTATATTTTATTTAACTATAATTTTTCCTTTTTCGAAAACACTACAAGGAATTTTGTTTAATAAAATAACATAATTATATTATAATTACTATTAACTAATCTATTACTTTTTTCAGTCAAAACACGTTACCTTTTCCCTTTTCTCTAACTAAAATCTCTTTTTTTCCAATTATATCATGGACGGTTACCTTTTTCAGCCAAAACAAATTACCTTTTTTCTTACTAAAACCTCTCTTTTTTCAATTATATCAGGAGCATTTTTATTTAATAAAAACAAAATAATAGTATTAATTAACCGATTACCTTTTCAGCTAAAATGTATCATCTTTTCTCTTTTATCTAATTAAATATCCTTTTTTCTAGAAATATCACGGGCAACATTAATTTCTCATTTTCTAAAAATTATGAGCAATTTTATTTAGTAGAATAACATTATTAAATTATAATTACTATAAACTAATAAATTACCTTTTTCACATAAATTATGTCATCTTTTTAATTTTCACGTTACCTTTCTATTTTCTCTAACTAAAATATCTCTTTTTCCATCACGGGCGGTTCTATTTAATACAATAAACTAATAAAATTATAATATTAATAATTAAACGATTACCTTTTTCAACTAAAACGTATCATCTTTTCTATATTTTCTAACTAAAATCCTTCTTTTAAAAGAAATATAACTGACAATATTAATTTCTTCTTTTCTAAAAACATTACGAGCAATTGTATTTAGTAAAATAACGTAATTAAATTATAATTACTAGAAATTAATCAGTTACCTTTTACACCTAGAACATGTTACCTTTTTAATTTTCTCTAACTAATCCTCTCTTTTTCTAATCATATCACGGGAATTCTATTTAATACAATAAATTAATAATTATAATTACTAATAATTAATCAATTACTTTTTTTAATTAAAGCCTATCATCTTTTCCATATTTTCCAACTAAAATCCCTCCTTTTTTAGAAATATCATATATAACATTTATATAATTATTATCAAATCATCTCATATAAAATTTTAAGCCTCCAAAATTCATGTTTTAAAAAAATAATTTAAATTAATGAAAAAAAATCATATAATATTAAAAAAAATCTGTGCATCGCACGGGTTTTAAGCTAGTTATATTAAAGTTGAAACATTGAAAATTTTATCTGTTTAGTTTAGGTACAGTTATCTTAATTAATAAATAAAAAATAATACAATTAATGTTAAGCAGCCGATTGTCTTTTCTAATTAAAATATGTATCTATATTATACTATATTAAAGCCGAAAGATTGAAAGTTTGTCGGTTTGGTTATCCTAATTATTAAAATAATTAACAAAATCATATAATTAATGGTAATTAGCCAATTGCTTTTTTCATATTTAATTTTTATTGAAAATATTATCTTTTATAAACACCTAAAAACATCAATCGTATCATATCTTTCGATCATTAATATTTCATTTCGAATTAAAACACATTACCTTTTTAATTTAAAACAAATCTTACAATCATTAATATATACCCAAAAATATCACACCATAATTTTCAAGAAAAATATAGCACCTAAAATAAATAATAACATAACATAATTAATGGTAATTAGTCGATTACCTTTTTCATATTTACTTTTAGTTGGAGATATTACCTTTTATGAACACCTAAAAAGATCAATCGTATCATATCTTTCAATCATTAATATTTCTTTTCTAATTAAAACATGTTACCTTTTTAATTTACAACAAATCTTTCAATATATACCCGAAAATATCACACCATATTTTTCAATAATTAATAAAATATATTAAAAATCGTATACGTTGTTTATAATAAGGAAACATTAGTATAATCCGTAAACATGAGTATATTAAATTATATAAAATTAAAATAAAAAATTATAAAAACATAATTGTAATATTAAATAAAATTTGTAACATAATAAAAGAAACCCTTGCATTGCACGGGTTATAAGCCAGTATACATATTTCTCGGAAGTTTAAGATGCCCACTATAAAGGCTTATGATGGAATGGGAGATCCAGCTAACCACGTGAGAACATTTTATAATCACTATTGCTACAACCTGTCAATGATGCTCTGAAGTGTAGGGCGTTTCCCCAAACCCAGTGGGCATGGCACATCGTTGGTATAGTCGCCTACCCCCAAACTCTATTGGCTCTTTTAGGGAGTTGAGCATTGCCTTCATTAGCTAGTTCATTAGTGGAAGGATTCATGAGAAAGATTCTGCAACCCGTATGACTATAGTGCAAGGGAAGAATGAGAATCTTAGAGATTACCTCAAGCGGTTCACCAAGGAAACACTCAACATTACTAATTTGGAGAACAAAGTGGCCATGGTAGCCCTGCAGCATAGAACCTCGAATGTCTTCTTTAAGATGTCATTGGCCAAGCACCCCCCTGAGAGCATGACTGAGCTCAAGGGCAAGTAAGTACATCATAGCCGAGGATAGCATAAAGAAGGACGCCACAACAGGAAACGGCATGAATGGTAACGGTTCTAAGAAGCGGAAGAAGGAACAAGAATATGATGGGAAATATAAATACCCGCGTACGGGCAGAGATTCTAATTCGACTCCTAAAAAGAGGAACCCGTGTGACAGCCCCAAATCCGGGGTCATGAATCTGGGCCATCACGGACCAACTTCCATTCAAAATCAATATCTCTTGGGATTTTTTTTTTATTTAATACTTATGCAATTGACCCCACAGTAATACACACACACACCAGTCATATGCTCAGAGAACAACATTCACCATAATAAAAGTTTAGAGTTAAACAGTTATTACAAACCCAGAATCATACTTAAACACATTGCTGAATAATACTTCGACATGAAGCATTTCAACAATCAAAAGTTATTACACCAACTTACACACTTAATGTACACAATCTATCAATACCCAACCGTCCGCTAGCTACCTCGGAAAGCGTTTCCAACACTCTCTCAAAAGTTCGTCTTTCCCGTACCCTCTTGCGGGGTGTAGTACGGAGTATCGGCGTACCTAGCTGTATATAGATAAGTAGCAAGAGTGAGCTATAATAGCTCAGCAAGATAATATTGTAAACTGGAATTTAAAATGTAACCAAGTATACATGTATACATATGTAAGTAGTAACCAATTATAAACTTCAAGGGAGATTAAAACTCTTATTTAATAATACATCATCCACTTACTTTTATAAGAAAGAAATCTAGAATAATACAGTATCAGTTTCTCTTCTTAAATAATATAACAATCAATATAATCTTTCAGTGTAATATTTCAGGATAATATGAATACTTACTTAAATCTCTTACTATTATCATCTCATTTCCTTCTTATGTAACAATTTTTATAAATTAATATAAAATCAGTTTCTCTTCATCTATAACAATAATTCCACCTTTCATATCATTTTCCCTTTCCAGTATACCAATCTGACTTTATCATTTATTCTTTATTCACATATTGTAGGGGTTTGCACTGTTGCCGAATACGTGAGGCTCGATGATCAGTCGCCCTCCGTATCCGTCCCTTTTTACTACCGGTAGAAGGAATGAAGGCCACCTGCTAACATCATCCCTGGAGGAAGGCCACCTGCTAACATCCTCCTGGAGGAAGGTCTACCACTACATCCTCCTTCGGCAACTCTTGGGCCGAAATGAAACATTAAGTGCTGGACTGTGCAACTTCCACACGGCCTCTTACGCTTATTAAGTGCTGGACTGTGCAACTTCCACACGGCCTCTTACGCTTATTAAGTGCTGGACTGTGCAACTTCCACACGGCCTCTTACGCTTATTATTGTAAATTCCCCTTTTTATAAGATCATCATTCAATTTATCAACACCATTTCACATATTCATTTCCGTATATCACTTCCATTATCAATTATCATTCACTCATATCATTTTCATTCTCGCACATTATTTCTATAAAATATATTCATAACATAATACTTTGATTATGATTCAGACATCTCTTTTATATTCAAGAATTTAAATATGCTTTTATATCCATAACATATTCCATCTACTTAAAAAGTAGTAATTAATAATCAAATAATATTTATAATACCACTAACACCAAAAAGAATATTTTTAATATAGTATTATAAACCATATAACCCTGGATAACAACTGATACCATTCTTTCATATTCCCTTAATCATAAGGCATGTTCACTTCATGCATAATCATCTCTATGTATATTCATATCCATCTCATACTCAAACTCATATCCATATTCATACCATACTCATATACCTTCCCTTTTTACATCAATAATCGATAAAAACCATTTCTTAACAATATAGTAACAATAGCATCTCATATATATATTTCATGAAATCAAGTTTCTTTGAAGATAAATAATTTCCAAGTAGGGATAGAAAAGATCTTGCCTCGGTTCCTGTATCCTGACAGTAAGGCTGGTCCCTCTTCCGGAGTTTCTATAAACACAAAAGGACCGTCATTAGAATATCACATCTCTTACTCACTACACTCTTGTATAACATTACCCTTGATACTTCAATATATGCCTAACGTATCACTATTACCCCAAAGGTTCAAGAACTTAACCATTTATAAGCTCAAACGAAGTTTCAGTGGTTTTTCACCATTTTCCCTAACGACCACACTTAACTGTAAAAATTCTCAGAAAATATTGATTTCGAATTTTAATGTAAGGTCAACTGTCAAGGGTCCTCTGACCACCCTACTACCTTATCCCAAAATTTCGTGGCTTATAAAAATGTCCAAGTATGGTAACTTTAGCCTCAAAGTTGATACAATTACGTTTTTTCGGTTATCCAACGTCTTTCACTAAAACTGACTTTTCTCCTAAACCGTTCATCAGATTTTAACGCACCTTATATCAAAACGATCTATGAACTAAGCTCTATCATTTCATGGTCAATTGGTAACCTAGGCAGTAAGGTACCGTATGAATGCAGGGGTCACAAAACAGGGCAGTTTTCGTTCTAACGAAAATCGGACATTATAACTGCTGTAATTTCATACTTTCCAAAATCAAACTCCTCCAAATCAATCATCCACCTTATACACCATCACCTACACCATGTGGTCATCTTACCAACCATGGTTACAAGCACATACTCCTTCCAAAATCAACTTTAATCACTTACAAACACTTATAACATCATAATCATAACATTTATACCACTTAATCACTAAACACAACTATATCCATCATAAACATAAAAGAGCAAGCATGATTATACCTTCTTGAAGATTTGATAACCCTTAAAAATCCTTGATAAACCTTGGGCACTCCTTAAACAACCTTAGATTAACTTGAATCAACTAAAGAAACCATGAAAACAAAGTTAACAATTCGGAATTACTATTCATCAGCTGAAAGAACATGAAAAACGACCCCTTTACCTTGCTTTTCTGGAAAACTCTTGTGAAATACGACTTGTAGGTTATCTCATGGGCTTTCTAAAAAGCTATAGAACGCAAAATTTGGCTGAGAAACGAAGAAGTTATGGTCATTTTACTGGGCTGTTCTTGTTTTGGCCGAAAATTGTAATATGGATGGGGGAGAGAGTTTTGTTCTTTGTTTTGATCTTATCCCTCTTTAATCTTGTTAATATTTGTTAGCTTTAGCTTGTCCTAGAAGCCTTGGAAGATATTTAGTGATTAAAAGCTTGCAAAGTTACTAATTTACCCCCTTAAAACAAGTTAATGGAAAGTGATACCACTTGGATTTTCTAATCTCTTATTTTCTAAGTTTTCTAAGTAAAATGCCCATCACATTGGTAAATAATATGGTATGTATCCTTGTTATATTACTAATCTTGGTTGCTTGGTTTCCATACTCGTCTAATTGTGGTTCGTTTCGAGTAAACCTCATTATCTCAGTGGTTTTCGAAATCATTTACGAATCCAATTTCCTTTGGTATTCTCTTAACTTAATAATCCCTTGGTTTAATCTAAATTCACTAATCCCTCAATTTGTCATTCTTATAATATTTCCATGCTCCTCAATATCCAATAGAAGCTTATTCGAAATCAAAATCCTCAAAATCCATATTCAGGAATTTCTGAAATCTATCGTCATTTCGAGTCACTTAATTTCAGTGTATAATATTAATATGGTTTCTGTTTATTCATTTTCTGTTTCCATTATAGGGTACCTACGTACCATTTCTCTAAATCCTCGAAATTTACTATTCATGTGACCACTGTAGCATTACTGAAGTTAGGGTTATTACATCCTTCCCCCCTTAAAAGGATTCCGTCCCGGAATCACGTCAGAAATGTCCATAGATACCTTTTCATCTACACCTTATAACTTCTATACCACTTTCTCCATCCTTTTTCCTTCATAATATCTCTATCTTGTTTGCGCAAAAATACACCAACATAAACTTGCTTGTCATTCATCAACATTCCTCTTTTGGTTATGGGTATCGGCCACCACATTGGCCTCCCCTGAATGGTAGTATATCTCACTTATGGTTTATCCCTATGTTGATCTCTATCATGACATAAAATATACACACTTCGATCTTATTATATCTTGTCTCTGTAAAATCTTCCAGAAATCCGACTAGAATAAGATTCTTTGAAACAATTGTAAGAAAATATTACCTATAATATATATTTCCTGTTCGTATATAAACAAGTCTGTGGTTTACCCCCAAAATACTATTATTCTCCTTTTCATAGAATTTCTAACCCCTAACAGATACTGATTTTCCTTATCTAGATTATCAACCTACCTATACCATTCATTGACCACATTGATTCCTAACCAAACATTTACACTAAAAATTTAAATACTAGAAAAATGTTCACCTGTATCTGTATCCGGCTTTCTCAATGCCTCTCCTAAAGTCATATTGTACACCCTGGCAGTAGGTCTATTTGAAGCAGTCATACTTTGTCCTGGTGCGGACGACTCACCGGAACGGCAATCTCTGGCAAAGTGTCCTAATTTCCCACACTGGTAACACTTCATGTCACTCCTATCGACTAATGGACACTTGTCTAGAAAATGCCCCTTTTGTCCACACCTAAAGCAAGTTATTCCTAACACTCTACACACTCCTGAATGCTTCTTACCACACGTGTTACAATCTGGCAATGGTGGTCGCGATTGATTAGACTGAAAGGTTCCTGTGGATCTACTACCTTGATTCACCGTCTCACTGTTAGTCTTATTATTCCCTGACTTTCCAAACTGGGGTTTTTGTCCTTTACCAAATTTATTAAAGTAGCTTCCCTCACTTGAACCTCCTTTTGGACCCTCAAATTTTCTTTTCTTGTTCTCTCGACCTAATTGGTTTTGTTCACTCTCGGCCTCGATAATAGATGCCTTCTGAACCACCGCAGCATAATCAGTCAACTCAAATGGTGCCACTCTTGTCCGTAGCCATGGTTTCAATCCTTGTTGAAACCTTTTCGCTCGTTGTTCCTCAGTACGCACAAATTCTGGAACAAACCTAGACAGTTCGGTAAATTTCGTTTCATACTCAGCCACTGTTAGATTTTCCTGCTTTAGCTCCAAAAATTTTATTTCCATCTGGTTCTCTAAGTACCTAGGGGAATATTTGTCTAGAAACACCCTAGTGAAACGCTCCCAAGTTATCACTCCCGCTCCCTCGAGATTTTTCTTAGCTTCCCACCAATAATTTGCCTCTCCCTTTAGGAGATAGGCTGCAAAGACTGTCTTCTGATCTTCCTCTACCCTCAGTATCTCAAAAGCCTTCTCCATCTCTTTCAGCCATGCCCTGGCTGCTACTGGGTTAGTGGTTCCCTCAAATTCTGGGGGTTTTAATGACTTAAAAGCACAAAAAGAGTTAGCTGCCTGGTTGGGAAGAACAGGTGGTTCTGGCGGATTCTGTGGATTAGCTAAATTCTGCCTCAATAGTTCCATAAATTGGTTAAAAGGGTTACCACCCTGATTTCCCTGTTGACCAGTTGATTCATCTTCTTCTTCCTCATGATCTTGTTCATTATGAGCGTTTTCACCCTGCCTATTATGACTTCCTTCCTCTCTCTCATTTTCCCTTGCATTCATTCTATTATTACGCTTAGGCGGCATGATTCTGTATATAACAATATTCTTCATTAATCACCCAAATTTAGGGTATAATATACATCATTTCTATATACACATTCACATATACACAATTATATCACTAGTTAACTCATTTATATACCATAATATTCTCAACTCAACTTTAGTAATTAAGCGTATCACCTTTAGCACAATAACCTTTTCATTTAAGTCAATCACCTTATATACATCAATATCCTTGAATCTCAACATTTAATATCAAAATACAATAGAATTTAGACAGAATACACAAACTTCATTAATTATCCCCACTTCCTTTGTTTATCCTTATTCTAACTTTTCCCTCAAAATACACCTTACTCTCAATAGTAAATCTCAATTATACCTTAAAATTCCTAATATTCTTTTATCTCAATAATCCTCAAATATACCCATTTCTTCTCAAGAAATTCCTTCCTCTTTTATATCAAAACGCTTCTAGCTCTAATTATCTCTTATTGAAATTTCCCTTGAAATCTCGAGTTTCCTCATATAATCACGTATACTCTAAACTTTGCTTCCATTATCCCATCCTTTACTGAAATCTTCTATATTCGAAACAATTGATAGAATTTAGGAAACTTTGAATTGAAACGAACCCAGAAACAAGCAAGGGTTCCACAATAATTTATAAAATTAAGAGTTTTAAATAACTTTTATTTGAAACAAAAGGATATTTGAGAAATCAATATGATGGAAGAACCGTACGTCACACAAGTGAGGGCGTCCCCTCCGACTTTCTATCACACAGACAGATTGTCCTTGTGTATACATATATGGTTGTTCCTCTTAGTTGGAGTAAGAAATATAGAGGAAAATTTAAATCACAATGATAAATACCATCTTCCAAAAATAATCTTAGAGGAATATTTTGACTAATACAATTTTGAAACACATTTCAAGGATACCAAAAAGTTTTGAAAAGATACCGGCCCCTTTTGAATAAGAGATGATGAATCACCCTGGAATTACTCACGAGGTTATCTAACGTACACTTCCCGATACATCAAGTATTCCCCTTTTTCATATCGATCTCGTGTGCTACATAAACTTAACACTTTTGGCATAATAACCTTTATTAGCAATAATCTATAAAATTATAATCACTACTTAGAATAAACGCTTCGTTCGATAAACCCCTCCTTGAACTCGATGTGAGTTCAAAATTTCTATTATTAATAATATATTTATTATTATCACTCTTGTTCCTGAGCATTATGACTCTAAGCTCTGATACCAAACTGTGACAGCCCCAAATCCGGGGTCATGAATCTGGGCCATCACGGACCAACTTCCATTCAAAATCAATATCTCTTGGGATTTTTTTTTTTTATTTAATACTTATGCAATTGACCCCACAGTAATACACACACACACCAGTCATATGCTCAGAGAACAACATTCACCATAATAAAAGTTTAGAGTTAAACAGTTATTACAAACCCAGAATCATACTTAAACACATTGCTGAATAATACTTCGACATGAAGCATTTCAACAATCAAAAGTTATTACACCAACTTACACACTTAATGTACACAATCTATCAATACCCAACCGTCCGCTAGCTACCTCGGAAAGCGTTTCCAACACTCTCTCAAAAGTTCGTCTTTCCCGTACCCTCTTGCGGGGTGTAGTACGGAGTATCGGCGTACCTAGCTGTATATAGATAAGTAGCAAGAGTGAGCTATAATAGCTCAGCAAGATAATATTGTAAACTGGAATTTAAAATGTAACCAAGTATACATGTATACATATGTAAGTAGTAACCAATTATAAACTTCAAGGGAGATTAAAACTCTTATTTAATAATACATCATCCACTTACTTTTATAAGAAAGAAATCTAGAATAATACAGTATCAGTTTCTCTTCTTAAATAATATAACAATCAATATAATCTTTCAGTGTAATATTTCAGGATAATATGAATACTTACTTAAATCTCTTACTATTATCATCTCATTTCCTTCTTATGTAACAATTTTTATAAATTAATATAAAATCAGTTTCTCTTCATCTATAACAATAATTCCACCTTTCATATCATTTTCCCTTTCCAGTATACCAATCTGACTTTATCATTTATTCTTTATTCACATATTGTAGGGGTTTGCACTGTTGCCGAATACGTGAGGCTCGATGATCAGTCGCCCTCCGTATCCGTCCCTTTTTACTACCGGTAGAAGGAATGAAGGCCACCTGCTAACATCATCCCTGGAGGAAGGCCACCTGCTAACATCCTCCTGGAGGAAGGTCTACCACTACATCCTCCTTCGGCAACTCTTGGGCCGAAATGAAACATTAAGTGCTGGACTGTGCAACTTCCACACGGCCTCTTACGCTTATTAAGTTCTGGACTGTGCAACTTCCACACGGCCTCTTACGCTTATTAAGTGCTGGACTGTGCAACTTCCACACGGCCTCTTACGCTTATTATTGTAAATTCCCCTTTTTATAAGATCATCATTCAATTTATCAACACCATTTCACATTTTCATTTCCGTATATCACTTCCATTATCAATTATCATTCACTCATATCATTTTCATTCTCGCACATTATTTCTATAAAATATATTCATAACATAATACTTTGATTATGATTCAGACATCTCTTTTATATTCAAGAATTTAAATATGCTTTTATATCCATAACATATTCCATCTACTTAAAAAGTAGTAATTAATAATCAAATAATATTTATAATACCACTAACACCAAAAAGAATATTTTTAATATAGTATTATAAACCATATAACCCTGGATAACAACTGATACCATTCTTTCATATTCCCTTAATCATAAGGCATGTTCACTTCATGCATAATCATCTCTATGTATATTCATATCCATCTCATACTCATACTCATATCCATATTCATACCATACTCATATACCTTCCCTTTTTACATCAATAATCGAGAAAAACCATTTCTTAACAATATAGTAACAATAGCATCTCATATATATATTTCATGAAATCAAGTTTCTTTGAAGATAAATAATTTCCAAGTAGGGATAGAAAAGATCTTGCCTCGGTTCCTGTATCCTGACAGTAAGGCTGGTCCCTCTTCCGGAGTTTCTATAAACACAAAAGGACCGTCATTAGAATATCACATCTCTTACTCACTACACTCTTGTATAACATTACCCTTGATACTTCAATATATGCCTAACGTATCACTATTACCCCAAAGGTTCAAGAACTTAACCATTTATAAGCTCAAACGAAGTTTCAGTGGTTTTTCACCATTTTCCCTAACGACCACACTTAACTGTAAAAATTCTCAGAAAATATTGATTTCGAATTTTAATGTAAGGTCAACTGTCAAGGGTCCTCTGACCACCCTACTACCTTATCCCAAAATTTCGTGGCTTATAAAAATGTCCAAGTATGGTAACTTTAGCCTCAAAGTTGATACAATTACGTTTTCTCGGTTATCGAACGTCTTTCACTAAAACTGACTTTTCTCCTAAACCGTTCATCAGATTTTAACGCACCTTATATCAAAACGATCTATGAACTAAGCTCTATCATTTCATGGTCAATTGGTAACCTAGGCAGTGAGGTACCGTATGAATGCAGGGGTCACAAAACAGGGCAGTTTTCGTTCTAACGAAAATCGGACATTATAACTGCTGTAATTTCATACTTTCCAAAATCAAACTCCTCCAAATCAATCATCCACCTTATACACCATCACCTACACCATGTGGTCATCTTACCAACCATGGTTACAAGCACATACTCCTTCCAAAATCAACTTTAATCACTTACAAACACTTATAACATCATAATCATAACATTTATACCACTTAATCACTAAACACAACTATATCCATCATAAACATAAAAGAGCAAGCATGATTATACCTTCTTGAAGCTTTGATAACCCTTAAAAATCCTTGATAAACCTTGGGCACTCCTTAAACAACCTTAGATTAACTTGAATCAACTAAAGAAACCATGAAAACAAAGTTAACAATTCGGAATTACTATTCATCAGCTGAAAGAACATGAAAAACGACCCCTTTACCTTGCTTTTCTGGAAAACTCTTGTGAAATACGACTTGTAGGTTATCTCATGGGCTTTCTAAAAAGCTATAGAACGCAAAATTTGGCTGAGAAACGAAGAAGTTATGGTCATTTTACTGGGCTGTTCTTGTTTTGGCCGAAAATTGTAATATGGATGGGGGAGAGAGTTTTGTTCTTTGTTTTGATCTTATCCCTCTTTAATCTTGTTAATATTTGTTAGCTTTAGCTTGTCCTAGAAGCCTTGGAAGATATTTAGTGATTAAAAGCTTGCAAAGTTACTAATTTACCCCCTTAAAACAAGTTAATGGAAAGTGATACCACTTGGATTTTCTAATCTCTTATTTTCTAAGTTTTCTAAGTAAAATGCCCATCACATTGGTAAATAATATGGTATGTATCCTTGTTATATTACTAATCTTGGTTGCTTGGTTTCCATACTCGTCTAATTGTGGTTCGTTTCGAGTAAACCTCATTATCTCAGTGGTTTTCGAAATCATTTACGAATCCAATTTCCTTTGGTATTCTCTTAACTTAATAATCCCTTGGTTTAATCTAAATTCACTAATCCCTCAATTTGTCATTCTTATAATATTTCCATGCTCCTCAATATCCAATAGAAGCTTATTCGAAATCAAAATCCTCAAAATCCATATTCAGGAATTTCTGAAATCTATCGTCATTTCGAGTCACTTAATTTCAATGTATAATTTAATATGGTTTCTGTTTATTCATTTTCTGTTTCCATTATAGGGTACCTACGTACCATTTCTCTAAATCCTCGAAATTTACTATTCATGTGACCACTGTAGCATTACTGAAGTTAGGGTTATTACAACCCGGGGCAGAGGTTTACCGAATATGCTAGGTTGAATGCCCCAAGAAGTCAAATCTTGATGGATATAGAGAAGGACAGGGACATATGATGGTCGAAGCCACTAAGGACTGATCCGATAAAAAGGAATAAGAACCAGTATTGCCAATTCCACAAAGACGTGGGACACGACACCGAAGATTATAGGCAGCTGAAGGATGACATTGAATTCCTAATCCGCAGGGGTAAGCTGAATAAGTTTTACAAATATGGGGATCGAGGAAACCCAAGAGGGATCTATGATAGGAGGGTTGATGAGCGTGACCGCAATCTGCAATCCCCAACCCCGAGGGCCGGTGATAAATATGATTTGTGATGGCCCAACGGTGGTCGGGTCAAGCAGAAACTCTAGAAAGGCATATCACAAGAGATGATGCACATTGTCGGAGGTGCACCGAAACCTGCAAAGACGAAAGTGATAATTGGATTTGATGATTCAGACCTTGAAAGAGTGAAGTTCCCTTATAATGACTCGCTGGTTATCTCACCTGTGATAGGCAATTCTCAAGTGAAACGAGTTTTGATAGACAATGGAGCCTCCATGGACTTCCTCTTCCATGATGCTTTCTTGAAGATGGGGTATAATGAATCTCAGTTGACCCTTTCAAACATTCCCATATATTTATTTAATGGAGTCGATTCGAAAGTTGAAAGCATAATTCAACTGCCCATGACTACAGGGCAGGAGCCAAGGGAAGCCACTCAAATGTTAATTTCTTGGTCATTAAGGCCACCTCCACCTACAATGCCATCCTATCACTTGAAGGAACTTCATGCATTCAAGGCGTTTGCCTCGACCTATCACTTGAAGATTAAGTTCCCAACCAGAAATGGTGTGGGAGAAGAGAAAGGAGATCAAAAGATGGCAAGAAGTTGTTATGTAGCAGCCTTGAGGCCTGATGGAATGGGGGGGCAGGTCCTCCCAATAGAGGACATGGATGTTCGTGAGGATGAAGAACAGCGAGGAAAACCGGCAGAAGATTTGGTTCCGATATCCTTGAAGGTAGGAGATCCTAAAAAGGTCACTTATATCGGGGTATCTCTGAAAGAGCCCCTACGAAGCAAGGTGATCACCTTCTTGCAAGACAACAGTGATGTGTTTGCTTGGACAACAGCCGATATGCCAGGGATAGTCCCCAACTAATAACACAGAACTTGAATGTGGATCCGGATCGGAAAATAGTGAAATAAAAAAAGAGAAACTTTATACCTGAGAGGCAAGAGGCCATAAAACAAGAGGTTGATAAGCTACTAGAGGTAGGGTTCATCGAGGAAATTCAATTTTCGAAATGGTTGGCCAATCCCGTGATGGTCAAAAAGGCCAATAAAAAGTGGAGGATGTGCATAGAGTTTACTAATATGAATGATGCATGCCCAAAGGACTATTTCCCCTTGCCAAGGATCGATACTTTGATAGATGTCATGGTTGGGCACGAGATGCTAAGTTTTATGGATGGCTTCAGTGGCTACAACTAAATTAAGATGCATAACGACTACATTCCTAAGATATCATTCATCACTGATTATGGTGTGTATTGTTACCTTGTTATGGCCTTTGGATTGAAGAATGCAGGAGCCACCTATTAAAGGTTTGTAAATAAGATTTTTGTACATCTCATTGGAAAGACTATGGAAGTTTATGTGGATGACATGTTGGTGAAAAGCCTATGTAAGGCAGATCACATCAAGCATCTATGTGAGGCATTTGAAGTGCTGAGGTACCACAAGATGATGTTGAATCCGGCCAAGTGTGCTTTCGGCATTGGGTCAAGGAAGTTATTGGGTCTCATGGTCTCAAAGCGTGGAATTAAGGCTAATCCCGAACAAATCAAGGTTATCCTAGATATGGAACCACCACATTCCATAAGGGATGTATAAAAGTTAACTGGGAGGATTGCAGCATCGGGAAGATTCATCTCCAAATCTGGTGACAAGTGTTTATCATTCTTCAAAACCTTGAAGAAGGTAAAAAACTTTGAATGGACGGAGGAAAGCCAAAAGGCCTATGAACAGTTGAAGAAATATATAGCCAAAGCCCGTTGTTGGCCAAGCCAAGTAAGGGAGAAGTTCTCTATTTATATTTGGCAATCTCGGATCAAGCTGTGAGTGTTGTGCTTGTGATGGAAGAAGACAAGGTTCAGAAACCCATCTATTAAGTGAGTAAGGTTTTGCATGGAGTAGAGTTGAATTACTCCACTATTAAGAAGTTTGCATTGGCATTATTGACTACTTCTAGGAAATTATGACCCTATTTTCAAGCACATAAAACCTATAGGACACCCATTAAGGAATATTTTACACAGCACTAAAGCCAGTGGTAGGATAATCAAGTGGGCTATTAAGCTAGGAGAGTTTGATATTAAGTAGAAGCCGAGGACGGCCATTAAAGCCCAAACATTGGCTGACTTCATGGTTGAATGTACCATTGACAACCAAGAAGTCAGGGGGTAGAAGATAGTACCTCAGGAAGATAATGAACTGCAGAAGGAGGGTGAAGAACCCGTAGTCAAGGAGAAGGAATACTGGATACTCTATTTTGATGAGACATCAAAAACAAAAACAAAAACAAGTGGTGCGGGTCTTGTCTTGCAAAGTCCCGATGGATTCACGATTGAATATGCCCTGAAGTTGGAATTCCCAATAACCAATAATGAGGCAGAGCATAAAGCTTTGATAGCCGGACTTCGCCTAGCAGGAGTACTAAAGGTCAAGGGCCTTAAAGTTTGTGGAGATTCAAGGCTGGTAATGGCTCAAGTCAATGGAGAGTTTGAAGCAAAAGATGAAACCATGGCTAAGTACTTGAGGCTTGTGAAAGCTATGATGACTCAATTTGATGCATGGCTAAGTACTTAGGGAGGAAAAAGTCAAGGCTGATGCCTTATCTAAGTTCGCCTCATCTGAGATAGAGAGTTACTCAAGAAGTGTTTACTTCCAAGTTCTGAGAACCCCCACCATTGATTCAAAGTTGGTGGCACCTATAAAAGTAAGTGAATGCTTGATAGACCTTATCAAGGCACACCTCGAAACTAGTTCGTTCCCGAGTAATGCCATGGAGGCACGGAAATTGTCTGTAAGAGCATTAAGGTATGCACAGATTGAAGGGATACTCTACAATAAGTCATTTGTAATCCCATATCTAAAGTGTCTGAGACCTGAGAAAGCTAAGTCAGCTCTTGAGGAGGTCCATGAAAGAATCTGTGGGTAGCATTTGGGGGACAGGGCCCTAGCTCACAAGATAGTCAGGCTTGGATTCTATTGGTCGGAGATGATGGCTGATAAGTGCATATTATTGCATATTTTTATTACCTATTTGGCTATTTGTTGCTTGAGCTCGTATTTTAATAAACTATTTTGTTGCGTTTCAGGAAATTCGTGAAGAAATAAATAAATGGCAAATAAAGAAATAAAGAGCAAGGAAGGACAAAAGAGGAAAGAAAAAGACTAAAATGAAAAAAGGAAAAAGAATTAGGAGTTTGGAGCAAAAGGAATATTTCAAGACAAGTGAAAGGTGGAGATCATTCCAACACACTAGATAAGTGTATGGCCAAGATCACACCAATACTTGGATGACTAGGATTTCTCCACCACACTCCACATGTGTATGGTGGAGATTCACACAACACAACCCTTACCCCTAATTCTCATCCTATAAATACCCACATATTGAGACATGATGTATATGGATGATGATAACAAATACCACAAGACAGAAAATGAATCAAGGAATCGAAGCTGATAAACAAATCAGGAAGCTAACTGAAATGCAGATCAATTATAGCAATATCTTGAGAATAAAACTCTGCATGCAGTTAGGAATTATTTCTGTAACAAGCCTGGAGATGATAAATTCAGATATCAGTAATCAAAAGAGAGTTTGCTGTAACCATGCAAGTAAGTTCGAGAAGTCAAGAAAAGGAGAGTTCGAGAAGTCATTCGAGAACTCTAAAACAAAGGGTTTATTCGAGAAGTGCTAGTTCGAGAAGTCAGACTGTTCTGTGTTCGAAAAGTCTATGACATTGACTAATCGAGAAGTCTATTCAAAAGGCTATTCGAGAAGTCATTCGAGAACTCTTAAAGGAGCTATTCGAGAAGTCATTCGAGAACTCTTAAAGGAACTACTCGAGAAGTCTTCATTCGAGAACTCAGGTCTCATCTGTTCGAGAACCCAACCTGGATTCTTAATAATGCCAGAGTTCTCTAAAGGAACATATCGAATGAAAATTAAACCCAGTCTTACTTTGCAACCCGTGACTTATAGACAGTGGTCAATTACACAGAGGATGTTACGAGCAGGGAGTCAAATTGTAAATATTTGAAGGCTCAAACTCTTCCAAGTGAAAGGTGAAATCAGTCACTGTTTATCCGACCTCAAGGGCAACAATAAGAGTGGAAGCAACCTCCAATATAATTACACTTCTACTGAAAGATTCAAAGGATATCTTGATGAATGCATAAGGATCAGTCGTTATATCTGGGAAGTTCGAGCACAGCACAATAAGCAGAAAAGCTTATTGACTTTCAAAAGGATTATCTTTTTGATTAAAGCTACTTTCAGATACAAAGATCCAAAGCAAAAATATCTTTTGCATAAAGCATCACGTGGGCTTGGAAGCTAAGTCATTTCAAGAACTTAGTAACTTTTGAAGAGAGAAACATACACTGACTTGAAGCATGCTGGGATTGTCCAAATCAAAGAAAGAAGACTTTCAAGATAATTCCAGAAATGGCTACCACTTCGAGCATGTGTGTGTGACAAGTTATACCAGAAATGTATCATCACATTTCACGTAGTTTACTTGTCTTCATATAGTTTAAAATAAGATGCATGAGAAACATAGTTTTAGTAGAGAAGAAAACACTGATCATAAGGCTGATAGCGTTAGGTTTTCCTGTAAACACTAAAACATTGTAACCTACAGCTGTGTATTATTACGCAGAGAATTATCTTCAAATACAACCGTCAGGTGGATTAAGCAAACAAGCCAACCCACCTGAGATTTTTATATCGTGTGTTGTATGATAATTTGTTTATCTTATTTTCTTTATGTTTTTATAACAATCTGTTGAGACCTCACCATTTCGAAAGAATTTAATTGAGATTGTATTCAACCCCCCCTTTTACAATCTCGTGGTGCTTAATTGGGAAATAACACCACCTACCCCCTTGTAATCAACAAAGATTTTAGTATAGTTTTAGTATAGTGTAGATTTCATTCCTTTTCTTGTTTTCTAGTTAATTTTTGTAAACACTCCATTTTAAGTTTAATGCAATTTCAAGTTTTCTTTATTTTCTTGTCTTGCTCGCTCGTTTTTGTTGTCTCGCTTTTGTTATTGTCGTAAATTTGATTAGTGGACAAAGTAGCGAAATGCTAATCACTTGGGGTTGAAAGTAATGATTTTTTATTTTCTTTTTCTTAGCTAATAATCGTAGTGAGCCCTTTTAGATCTCCATTCTATTGTGGACATTTTAAATTCAAATCTTTGTTTAGTATGGTTTAATTTTAAGTTGTTATGTTAGATTAATAATTAAGTAGATAATTAGCCTTAAACTTTGTTTTTAGTAGTAAATTTTAATTTCGATTTTCATTTATTTCCCCCCTTTTTATTTATTTACTGCTATTAGAAAATGGGAAAAAATTATTAGTTTCTTAATCAGCTTTTTATTGTATTTATTAATCATTTTTCTGCCTAAAATTCGAATGATACCTCCTCTATTTTTTGCAACCCAACCTGCCCTGTTTTTTTGTTTTCTTTCGAACCAAAACAAAACACCAAACCCAGCCTCCTCTTCTTCGACTAAAATCCCGAACAACCAAATATAGTTTTAATATTAAGTATGAGGAATTTTGTCCAAAATTTTTGTAATAGGTAGTCTACCTCAGTACGACAAAATAAATAATAATCGTTAGCTCTTAAAATAAATAGATGAAATCGCTGGATCTAGCATAAAAAAATACTTTATATACTAATATGTAAACTAAGGGGTGATGGTGTAGCTCATGTGGTAAATGAGGACTATGCCTTGTCTCCCCAACCGCATGTATCAGAACAGATACTAAAATAATAGAATCAATGTGGCAAAAAAAAGTATGTATATTGAAATACGAAAAAGTGTATGTCAATCATCAATATCAATATATATAAAGGAGGATACGCGGGCCTTAGGTGGCGTTCTAATATCGTCTCAATCTATTTTTATAATTTTCTTAGAATTTTTGAATTTTAAATATTAATAAAGAATAAAATATCTTTTATTGTATCGTATTTGAAGTATAATAAGTGATAGAATTTATTGTATCGTATTTGAAGTATAATAAGTGATAGAATTTTAGGATTTTAAATACTAATAAATATTAAAATATTTTTTTAACATATTATAAGTAGAATAGGTGTTCAAATTTATAGAGAAGAAGAGTTCGAATTTATAGGGAAGACATATAATTAGAAATTCTATCGAAAGTAGAATATGTATTTATAAGGCATATGGTTAAAAGTTCTATTGGAAGTAGAATAGGAATTCGGATTTATAGAGAATAAAAGGTCGAATTTATAGAAAAAACATATAATTTATAGAAAAAACATATAATTAAAAGTTCTATTGAAAGTAGAATATGGAATATGTGTTTGATTATATAGAGGAGACATATAATTAAATATATTTTTGCAAGTAGAATACAAGGACAGTGGTGATATCTTTTACGATCTTCTAATTTTTTTTATATAGGATAATTATACGTCTTTTAAGAAAATTTATTCATAAATCCAATACTATTATCATAAAAAAGTCTTCGTATTCTCATGTGAAAATTCTAAATAAATACTGGAGTATCTATATGAGAAAATAAGATGCATTTTCATTTTTTAAAACTCCAACAATTTTCAAGAGTTTAGAGAAAATAAAAATTGGAATTCACTCTATTTTTAGGTTTCGATTTTAAGAAAAAAAATTGTTCTATAAGATAAGTATCATCAATATTATGTAATGAAGTTGGAATTTTGATCCCAGACGAGAGCGGCTCAAAAGGTATTAACGAGAACACTGCTCACTATAAAGATTGTATTAGTTATTAGAATTTGATATTAATGTTATAAATTTTATTTTACTTTTAGGATTCGAATCTTATGGATAAATATTGTTATACAAATAGTATATGTAAAAGTTAGGGTTTCGGTCTTAACGAGAGAGTAGCTTGTTAGATATAATTGATGTAAATAATGATCAGTGTTTAAGTACTGTTACAGTGATAAATCAGAGTTTAGCTGGAAGCAGTCAGAGTTTAGTTAAACGCTGATGAATGGAAGCTCGACAGAGTTTGTTAAAATCTGTGTTGAGTATTGAATACAGTAAAGAATACAGAGGGGGGGTGAATGGATTCTTGAACTTTTCTTTGTTCTTGAATCTGTGTAGCAGATAAGTGTTTGTGTGTGAAAATGTATAGGTGTAGATAAAGATAACACAAGACACAATATCACTTTAATCTAATATATTATTAGATAAAGGTTTATACAATCTGTGAATACAAATGATAGTATTCTCAACTTCGTTTTTCTCAGAGAGATATGTCTTACAATGTATGAAAAACCTTAACCAACTAAAGAAGTGAGATTGTATTCTTATAGAACATGAATACAACTCAGTTACTACAAATAAGGTTAAAGGATAAATTACTTTCTTGTATGTCTATCCTTTTTGAGTAAGCATCCAAACGGCTACCGATTTGACTTTGCAAAGTTCTGTTCAGATCCACTTCTTTAGCTCTTTGTCTCTTCTATATCTCTCCAAGCTTCCTTGTAGGCTTTCCAGAGCTCGTTAAAGATTGTGGTCCATAAAGTGCATTGGCTTGTTGCAGGTTTCAGAATTGTACAATTTCTTTAGTATTTTGTCTCCAAGAATGTATTCGAGAAGTGGCTAAGTGATTGATTCGAGAACTAGGATTAGATAACTCTGAGTTCTCGAATACTGTATGATTGACATATCGAATCACTTCTCGAATAGTACTTTTCTTCAGGATTCCTTGAGTTGTCGAATAGATAACTTGACTTGTCGAATCCTTGAAATATCGAATAGCTTTCTGAGTCCTTGAGATATCGAATGGAACTTTGAGTTGTTGACTCTTTGAGAACTCGAATACCACTTTGACTTGTTGACTTCTTGAGTTCTCGAATAGAATATTTAGACATGTCGAATCTCTGAGATATCAAACAGTTCATTTAGAGATATCGAACAGTGTCTTCTCAGATATCAAATCTCTGACTTCTCGAATGCTAGACTTCTCGAATAGACAAATGTACTTCTCGAATTGGTACTTAGGCAAATTCTTCATTTCTTCAAATCCCAACTGTGATTATTTAACAATCTGTATCTTCTTGCTTGAGGGATGAACCTTGGAACTTCTTTCAAGCATTATTCTTGACTATATAAGTACAGTTGCACAACTAGGATTTGATGCCTATTACAAGTACAAAACAAGTAGAAACTCTACAACTAGGGGTTCCCTCAGTTAAGAGGTCATGTAAGTAATGCAAAGCATTACAAACAATTAGGCTTGTTATTAGAAGTAAACAGGCATGCCTCTGTGACTAATTAACAATCTCCCCCAAATTGTGAGTGAGACCCTTAGTCACAATTTCATGTCTGATAACAAGCCTAACATACATAAATATAAAACTTGAAAAAGTACAGGTATGTAGATTGATTGAAGAAAATACATAGAAGTATTCTTACAAGTTATGAGGAACTACTAGCCATATCCTTTTGGATTCATCTCTTGAGCTTTGGCTTGCAGATTCTCATTTTTCATCTTCTCTTCAGCTTCTTTAGCTTTCTTCTTTGCATTTTCTTCCATGGCAAGAATAATGTCTTCTATTGCAGTGAGTTCTTCAATTAGAGGGGAGCCTGACAAATCCTTGAGTACTTCATTCAGCTGTTTCTCAGAATAGGAACTGATGTAGTCCATTCTAATCTTTACATTTCTACCATACTTCTTGTACTCAATGATGTAAGGATTAAACTTGACTCTACACACCCATAGCCCTCAATTCATCAGCCTTAGTTTCCATTGCAACAAACTCCTCCTCTCTTTTCTTTAGTAGCTCTTCACTATTCTTTTTCAGTTCTGCCTGGTGATCTCTCTTCATTTTGATAAAGTCAATTAACTCCAGCTTCCATACCCTTTCCACTCTGTCTTCAGAATCCAACATTGCAATTATCCTTTCTATATCATATAGCCTGCCCCAGTGCTGACATGTCCCTTGTCTGAATTTTTTCTGTCTTCCATCAGTATATTTAATTTCAAGAAAATCATCAACAATGGCAACATGATAGATTCTTTGAGCCCATAAGAACTACAGTTGGTCTTCATCAGAGTTTTCATCCAGAGGTGGTAGGTTTAATCCTGGAATTATTGTCAGTGCCTTTGACTTGGATAACTTCACCCTTCTTACAGCATGCTTGAATTTAATCCTTTTTACATGGTTGCTAGGCAGAAACTTATGACCCTTGCTTGTAGACCATTGTAGTATCCCATTAGCAGTTTGCTTATGGAAACATACAGATGGTTTCTTGACTTGAATCTTCTTCTCTTATTAAAGTGGAAAAATAGTTGTAGAAGCCATAGATGTAGATTTTGCTAGGCCACTACTAACAGTATTCACCCTAGACTTAGAGTCTTGTGTTGTGGTGAGGTTACTGCTAGCAATGCCTAAGGCTTGCTGTTTTCCAATCTTCCTCTCATAGACTTTGTCTTGATCATCATCATTTTTCTTATCATTGATATCCTTCTTCTTCTTCTTATCTTCAGCACCCTTATCACTCCTGTGATGTCTTCTCCTTCCATCACCTTTATCTTCATCTTCATCATCCTTATTTCTCCTAGGTTGAGTCATTTCTAGAATTGCACCAGTTGCTATGAAAGATCTGAGGATGTGCAGTGCTTCTATTTCTTCAGCAATTTTGACTCCAACTTTCTTCTGTAGTTGATCAATGATAGCAATGACCAGTCTGTGATTTCGAGGAGTGAGATCATTACGAATGACCAATTGTTCGATGTCTTCAATTTTGGTGCCAGACTAATAGATGATTGTCCATGGCCTCTTGATTACTTCTGGCAGCCTTGAAGGTTGGCCATTCCTCAGGTCATCATACAGACTTTTGTTGTTCTCATTTCTCTTCTCAATAAGCTCAAGTAGTGCATCTATCTTTGAGTGTTTTAGAGCTTGTAGAGTCCTGTAGGTTAGATGCCATGTCTTTGAGTTGGATACCATCATTATCTCCTTGAACCATGAGTTGTTGATTTTCCTGGGTATGACAGTGAGGTAGTCAATCTGTTCCTTCAACTTTCTCAGATAGAACTGAGTGTCACCAGCCTGTTCCCTTGTGGCTTTCAGAAACTCCAAGAAGGCTTTATCATGATAGACATTTGAATTAGTAACTTCTAGTAGCTTGGCCTCAGTAATGACTTCAACTTCTTCAGGCTTGGCACTTTCAGATATGGAAGATGGAGGTTTGTCAGATGGCATACTCCCTGCAACCACCGTGGTTGTGATGGATTGCTTCTCGCCACCAGGACTAATGACATGCATAGTTGGTTGAGTAACAACTGGCAGTGAGGTAGGAGGCTCATCAACTTTAGCTTTCCCTTTTCCTAGCACATGAGTTATGGATTTAGAAACCCTTTGGTGACCACCCTCATTGAGCTTGATGCCTTTGGCTTGAGGTTTCTCTTGAGGTTTCTCCCCCTTTGGATTTGAATGCCTTGATGTCCTCTTCTCCCCCTTAGGCTTGTTGTCAGGCACAGAGGTTGTAGGAATGACCTTTGGGTTTGAAGATTCTTCAGGGAGAGGGAGACCCGTGTGCTTCATCATAGCAGACAGCATTGATTGTTGATGCAGAAGGATATTAGCTGTGGTGGTGGCTTGGGTGTCCAACTGTTCATTGAGAATTACAACCTTGTCTGTAAGATAAGCATTAGACTTTGTGAGAGAGGCTACCTCCTTTTCAAGAGCATCTACCTTGGTGAATAGTTTAGTAGATTTGAAGCCAGACAGAGATTGGTCCTTAAGTCTCTGCACTTCAAACCTAGTCATATCATGCAATGGGACTTCAGTAATCAACTTATCTCCATATTGGTTTGGAAAAAGAGTCCTGAGCATGGCATTTACATTAGTTGTCTGATCAGCTAGATTTTAAAATTTGTGCCCCAAACCTGTGACAGCATCTTTTAGAAGAGCTAAACCATTGTCCATCTTGGTGCAAGTAGATTTGCATACCAGAATGTCCTTGATTACAGTCTCCATTTGAGGAAATTTAGCATCAAAAGTCCTCTTTATCTCATGCACTTCTTTAGTGGTGGCTGAACACACTTCATGAACTTCTGTTTTTAGCCACTTGCCAAGGTAGTGTGCAGCCTTGAGAATGCCCTTGTAGTTGTCATTCACTGCTTTATAAACATCACTAGGGGTGAGAGATTTGGCATTGGACCCTAGTGCAGTTATGTATTCTTCTCTGATGTACTAGAGGCCTTCTGAGAGAGAAATATCAAATTTTCCTTGTAGCCAGGCATCTACATTGCCATCTCTCTCAACATCATCTACTATCTTTGCCTTTTGCATCTCCACATCATCTCTGTGGCATAAGAGAATAGCTTCATAGTCTAGATTTGGCATGTCAGCAGTGAGAAGGTTCTGAGCAATCTTCATGAACTCAGGGATCTGATCCACAATTAAGCTTTGAAGTGCTTCAACCGTCAATTGAGGTGGAACAGACCCTGATCCTGAAGCACTGTCATGTTGCACAGGCTTCAGCCATTGAGACATGAATTTAGAGCTGGAGCTAGGCAAGCTAGACTACTCAGTTACAGATGCAACTTCTGTAACCGGATGGAATAACTCTACTACTGTTGTCTCCACAAGAGTGGGATGAGTTACAACAGTAGGTGACACAGGCACAGAGTCTTTAGTAAAAACTAGTGAATCCTCTGTGTTTGTGATGGTGTCATCAGGATATGCCCCAGCTAGCATTCCCTCACCATCTGAATGTGGCTTCTGAGTGGTGAGCAAAGTGTCATGCACTAAGTCACTTGAGTTCATTGGCTCACCAAGAGAAAAGAATTCTTGGTGATCAATGCCTTGTTCTTCAATTTTTTGAAGTACAGGCTCCAAAGAAATTTGTGATGTAGATTCTGGAAGAGAAGTGTCTTATAGATTAGATTTTGGCAACTCCCCCTGAGAAATATAGGGAGTTTCAAGTGTGATGTGCTCTCCACTCAGACTTGTGCCAGCCTTATCACTCCCAGGTGCTGACTCTTTATAGATAGGTGCATTGGGGAGGATGCTTGATTCTATAGATGCACCCTGTTGAGAGGATACATCTAGTGAACTGTGTGCCCCTGATTTTACAACTTCAATCATTTATGTGACTGAAGAGGTGGTTTTAGCTTTCTTCTTCTTTGGTCTGATTAAGGGTGACTCAGGTTCCTCACTTTCTAAACCTAATTCAACAGCCAATGCTGCTTCTGATAATATGGTCAAAGGTGCAGAAGCAACCTGTTTTCTCTTCTTCTCCTTTTTACTAACATCACCCTTTTGAGAGGATGATGTAGTTGGCTCAGTGTTTGATAGAGTGTTTGATTGAGAGGGTTGGTTAGCAGGCCCTGGGTTAGCATTGTGTTCTACTTGCTTGGGTTGTGCTAACTGTGACTTTGAATCAAATGTTGGCATGTTATGGGGGTAAGTCCTAAACAAACCCTCCATATGGGGAGTTATATTAAGTCTTACATCCACATCATTCCTAATCTCCAAATTACCAAAAATGAGTTTGGTCATGGATTTAGGATAGCCTATTATATTTCTATCTATCCCATGTAATTCAATCAATTTAGCATTTTTAAAATTCAGTACAGATTGAATAAAGCGAGGGAATAAAATGTCAGTACCTCTCTTGGTTGTGTTCTTACCAAGTCTCCCATACAACTCTTGGAGAATGATTTGTCCAACATCTATCTTCCTCCCATAAGCCAAGGCATAGCCAATCTGCTGGGCAGGTGCACTGATTTGATCAAAACTAGATTTCCTGGCAGTGAAGACTTGAAGAAGAGTTGAAAACACATAGCTCCACTCCTTCCTCAGATTCTTCCTGTTCAACTTTCCAAGATTGATCCCATCTGAGTAGTTGATAAATTCAAAGAATTCTTCTAACTCTGCATTTGTGGCCAGTATGTCATATGTCTCTTGTTGTAGGCCCAGTGCTTGATTCATGTCTACAGTGGTGATAGTGATTTCCTGGTCCTGAATCTTGCATTAGATTATATATGACGTTATTTCGCTTTCTTGGGCTACAACTTCCACAATAGCGGTTCCCAAAACTGTTCCAGGATGTCTAGATATAGAGTTGGGTTGGCAGAGAGTGCATCCTTGATGTATGACTCAGACATCCACTTTACAAAGCATTTGAAGTTCGTATTGGGTGCTTCAACATCACTGGTTAGGGCGATAAAGTTGGTGTTGGATTTCACGGTTGCCATTGATACAGAGAGAAGAGAGGGAAGAGTAAAGGTTGAAGAAGAAATTTAGCTTTTGACAGTTAGGGTTTTCAGAGGTTTTGGGAGTTTAGATGCTTGAGTAGTCGAATGAAATGAATCGAATAGATGTAGGATTGTATAAGTATGAAGTACTTGAATTGTCGATTAGATATATGTTTTGTATCGACAAGTCAGGCATTCGAGAAGTAGAAAACAACTATTCGATAAGTCAAAAAAGGCTTATTCGATAACTCAAGCAGATGGGAACTCACAGCTGGCATTTATCTAACTTAGAAATAATTCTAAATTAAATACAATGTGTTTTTATGAGTGAATTAAAATTTTAGACAAAAATCCAAAATCGGTTGAGATTCAGCGAGAATTCAGCCTTTTCAAATGATTCGAGAACTCAAATATAGTATTCGAGAACTCAGTCATTAGAGAACTCAATTACCATATTCGAGAAGTCAAGAATATCTCTATTCAATATCTCTAAAAGACTCTATTCGAGAACTCGACAGTGCTCTAATGAGACTTGTTTAAGATGTCGAATAGTGAACCATTCGAGAAGTCTGACTTATCGAAATATACTCATCACTCACAAAAATTAATTTTCACTATCTTTTGAAATTTACCAGTCATATTCAATGAAGAATATTCTAGCAAATTAAACAGTGATTTTCTCAAAATTTCATAGAAATTTCAAGTTAATAAAATATGATTTTCCAACATATGCAACAGATTTGAAATATTTATAAATCATATTTCAACCAACACTTAATCCAAAAATATTGAGAATTTAGATAAAGTAAGTGTTTACTGCTGCAATAATCTAGATGATATATTCACTTAGCCAGAATCCGAAGAATTCAGCATTCCAATCTCACTAACCAACCTTGTGAAGGTGGCATCATCTAATGGTTAGTGAATATGTCAGCTAGTTGTTTATCTGTAGAGACATAATGCAACTCAATGGTTCCATTAGTTGCATGTTCTCTAATGAAATGATATCTGATGTCAATGTGCTTTGTTCTAGAATGATTGACAGGATTGGCAACTATAGAGATTGCACTTGTGTTGTCACACATGATTGAAATTCTTTCCAACACAAGCCCATAATCTCTAAGTTGATTTCTAATCCAAAGCACTTGAGCACAGCAACTTCCAGCAGCTATGTATTCAGCCTCAGCTGTAGAAGTTGACACAGATTGTTGTTTCTTGCTATACCAAGAGACTAACCTTTGTCCAAGAAACTGGCAGCTACCTGAGGTGCTTTTCCTATCCACTCTGCATCCAGCATAATTAGCATCAGAATAACCAACCAGATTGAACCCTGTGTCCTTAGGATACCATAAACCTAGGTTTGGAGTGCCCTTCAGATATCTAAAGATCCTTTTTATAGCAATCAAATGTGATTCTTTTGGATTTGATTGAAACCTTGCACACAAACATGTAGCAAACATGATGTCTGGCCTACTTGCAGTGAGTTAGAGTAAAGAACCAACCATGCCTCTGTAGACTGAGATATCTACTTTCTTGCCTTTAGCATCTTCATCCAATTTAGTGGCAGTGGCCATGGGTGTCTTTGCAGGTGAGCAGTCTTCCAAGTCAAACTTCTTCAATAAATCCTTGATGTACTTTGTTTGACTGATAAAGATACCATCCTTTCTTTGACTGACTTGCAACCTAAGAAAGAATGTCAACTCTCCCATCATACTCATCTCATATCTGCTCTGCATGAGTTTAGAGAATTTCTCACACAGCTTCTCATTTGTAGAGCCAAATATGATATCATCCACATAAATCTGAACTAGGATAATATCATCACCATGCTTCTTGTAAAACAGTGTTTTGTCCAATGTGCCTCTAGTGAATTGATTTTCAAGGGAAATTGTGATAAAGTATCATACCATGCCCTTGGAGCCTGCTTAAGTCCATACAATGCCTTAAGCAATCTGTAGACAAATTCTGGGAAATGTGGATCCTCAAAGCCAGGTGGTTGTTGCACATAAACTTCTTCTTCCAACTCTCCATTCAGAAATGCACTCTTGACATCCATTTGATAAACTTTAAAAATTGAATGAGCAGCAAATGCCAAGAATATTCTGATGGCTTCGAATCTAGCAACAGGGGCAAAGGTCTCATCATAATCAATGCCTTCCTGTTGAGAGTATATTTTTGCAACCAACCTTGCTTTGTTTCTTACTATTATACCATCTTCATCCATCTTATTCTTCAGAACCTATTTTGTTCCAATAATGGTTCTATTCTTTGGTGCAGGCACAAGTTCCCATACTTTGTTTCTTTCAAATTGATTCAGCTCCTCTTGCATGGCAATAATCCAATCTGGATCCAACAGTGCATCATCAAGTTTCTTAGGCTCAACCTGAGATAGAAAACAACCATAAAGGCACTCATTCTGAGTTGCTCTCCTGGTCCTTACTCCTGCATTAGGATCTCCAGTAATTTGCTCTGCAGTGTGTGATCTATCCCATTTCCTTGAATGCTCAGTCTGATTTCTCATTCTTGATGTTGCCTCATCATCTAAGTCATGATCATTCTCATTTCTTCCCCTGTGAGGTTGCCACTATTCACAGGTGTGTCTTGGATGCTTGTTTCTCCACTATTGATTGGCACAAATTCTTCTCTTGTATCATCATTCACTTGAGTTTGTTGAACTTGAGTTTCAACTCCAGTTTCAATCTCTTCATCAGAATCATCTAGATTATCAAACTTTAATGGATCTTTATCTTCATCATTGGCTTCTTCTAATCCAGGTAGTTTGCTGTCATCAAATGTCACATCTGTGCTTTCCATAATTTTCTTTTGATTGATGACATAAACCTTGTATGCAATTATTTCCATTGAGTAGCCAAGAAAAATTCCTTCAAATGCCTTTGCATCAAATTTTCCAACATATTCTGAATTATCCTTCAATACAAAGCATTTGCTTCAAAAAGTATGAACATACTTTAGAGTAGGCTTCTTTCCAGCCATCAAATTGTAAGGTGTCTTTCCAGTGTTTTTGTTGATGAGGGTTCTGTTCTGGATATAGTATGCAGTGCTCACAGCCTCAGCCCAAAAACATGTTAGCATTTTTGCATCAAGTAACATTGTTCTAGCAGCCTCAATTAGAGTTCTATTCTTTCTCTCAATAACTCCATTTTGTTGTGGAGTCCTTGGAGCTGAGAATTGCTGAGAAATTCCATTCTCTTTGCAGAATGCTTCAAGTATGGCATTTCTGAACTCTGTTCCATTATCACTTCTCAATGCAATCACACTTGCATTGTTGCCCTTTGCTTCCTTGTCAACTCTCTTTATGTGCTCAATGATTACTTGTGGAGCCTCATCTTTTGATGTCAGAAATTCCACCCATGTATACCTTGTAAAGTCATCAACCATCACCAAGGCATACTTCTTTCTTCCTAGTGACATAATATTGACAGGCCCAAACAAGTCCATATGGATGAGTTGCAGGGGCTTGGTTATTGATGTCACTGTCTTTGACTTGTGCCTTGATCTTTTCATTTTTCCTCTTTGATAAGCCTCACACACTCCTTCTTGACAGAATTCAAGTGTGGGCATGCCTCTCACTAACTCTCTTTTGACTAGAGAATTAATGGCTTTGAAGTTCAGGTGTGATAATTTCTTGTGCCACAACCAACAATCTTCATTTGATGCTTTTGAGTAGAAGCAACAAATTTTGCCCTTGTTTGCGGAGTCCATATTGGCTACAAACAGGCTTCCTTTCCTTACTCCAGATAGAGCAAAATAACTAGTCTTCTTGTGGGTGATCAAACATTCATCTTTGTCAAAATCCACTTTAAATCCTCTATCAGTAAACTGACCAACACTTAGCAGATTATGCTTGAGTCCCTTGACTAGTGCTACATCTTCAATGATGACATTACCAACTTCCAACTTGTCATATCCCAATGTGTTACCCATGCTGTCATCTCCAAAAGCAACCATTGGGCCAGCCTTCTCCTCATACTATGATAGCAAGGCCATATCACCAGTCATATGATTTGAGCATCCACTGTCCAAAATCCACAAGACCTTCTTTTCACTTTCTTTGCCCTGCAAACACAAAGGTATTACTTCTCCTTTGGTACCCAAACAAGTTTGGGTCCATGTGACTTAGAAACAGTTTTATCATAAACAACATGCTTTTCAACTTTCTTTGTGTTAGTCTTCTTGTCACTGTTAGAAGTCTTAAAACCTGAGGTTTTAGACTTAGGTGACAGAGGTACCTTCCTAGATTTAGGAGGACTTGAAGACTTTGAACTTGTGTAGTGTGTGTGAGTATTGTGACTGATACAACCATCAATGAATTGCCTAATCAAATTGAAACAACTAGTCATAACATTCATGTTGCATGGCATACAGTCAAATTTATCACAAAATGGAGCATCTCTATGTCTTAGAGGCACAGAACAATCATAGAAAGGTTTGGACACACTACCAACATGTTTCTTGCATGCATGAGTTAAAGATTGGTACTGAAACAGTTCTGACAAGTTTTCCTAGGGGCATTAGGCATATAAGCATAGTTGTTATGTTTGTTAATCCCCAACTTGCCATTTCTGTTCTGTTTCTTCTTAGTCACTTTCTTCTCAGATTCACTATTCCCAGCTGAAACAAACTTAACAAACTTTTTAGCTCTTGCCCTATCACCTACTGGCTCCTTGGCTTTTGACTTGACACTCTCACTCTTAGAGGATGCTTGTTGTTCACTGGATTGTGCCTCATCCTCATCATTCAACATTTGCTTGATGAGTAAGGCATCCTCATCAATTTCAAATGTTGATTCTTTAAAAATTGGAGTCTCAGCCTTTTTCAAAATATGAGGCACTTCCATCTGAACAACAATGTCATCTTCAATGATAGCATAGCCTTTCCTCTGTTTAAGAGTGTCATAGTCAAGTCCAATGGCAGCCTTGGGTTTAGCTTGAATTTTCTCAAAATAGGATTGCACTAGACTAGATGATTTCTTAAAAGCTTTCAGTTTGAATTCATTTTCAACTAGTTCATCCCTAAGAGCCTTTTCCACTTGACTAGCACATAGAACCTTATTCTGCATATATTCAACTTCTTTCTTAAGGTTTTCTACTTGCATAGCAGTTAGCTCAAGTTCCTGATTCTTTTTTATTAACATTTCATTTCTAGTAGAGAGTTTAGCAATCTCCTCATTAGCAACAGTCATACTAGTATGAATATTAAACATCTCAACAGATAGTTGTTCAATCAAACATTTGTACTCAGAAACAAACATGTCTATGGTAGTGAGAGATGGTACCTGAGAGTCTGATGAAGATGTGTCATCCTTGGAATTGGCCATCAAGGCATAGTTGCAAAATTCTTGCTCTTCTCCATCAATATCAGAATTATCCCAACACTTCCCTTCAGCTAAGTAGGCCTTACCTTGTGTCTGCTTTCTCAGAAGGGCCACATACTTAGCTTCAAGCTCTAGAAACTCTTTATCCTTCTTTTTAGGCTTCGTGCATTCACTGGCAAAATGCCCTAGGTCATTGCATCTATAACACCTTACAGATGACCTATCCACATGGCTGGTTTTAAATTTATTCTTGTTTGGTTTCACAGGTGCCTTGCTTTTGTTGAATGAATGGTTTTGGGTTTTAGGTTTGAAGGGTTGGTTCCTCTTGAATCTGATGTTTGGAAATTTTCTAGCCATGAAAGCATATGAAGTGTTTTCCATTCCATCTAGTTCTTCAAGAGTGTAGAACTCTTCTTCCTCCTTCTCCTCAACAGGTTCACTTACCTCAGCTTTAGTTTCTTTATCATCTACTATCTCCTCTATCCTTAGCTGACTTGTAGATGCTTCTAGGTCTTGAATAGATTTGTTGACAATCAAGGCACATGATGTGTTTATCATTCTGCCTTGGTTGGCTTGGATAGCCCTTTTCTGAAGCAACTCAAGCTCATGAGTTTTTACAACCCCATAGAGCACATCATATGTGATTTTGTTCAAATCTCTTTCCCTTAGAGAAATGACCCTCTGCTCTAGGTGGTTTGGTGAAGATAGAAGAAACTTCATGTTCAACTCCTTGGTGCTGTAAAACTTGCCATTCATCTGCAACTCAATAACTAGCTTGTGAAATCTCTCAAACATCTCAGTGATGCTTTCCTTGGGCTGTGCCATAAAAACTTCATACTGTGTGACCAATATCTGTTTCTTGTTTTTCTTGACCTCATCAGTTCCTTCACATAACACCTCAATGTGATCCCACATTTCTTTGGTAGATGTGCATGATGCAATGTTTACAAACATTGACATGTCCATAGAATCAATAATTAGCAACATGAGGTGACTGTCAAGAGCAACCATCTCCTTTTCTGATTCTGTCCATTTTGATGGTTCCTTGGCCACATAAGATCTTGGAACATTTATGGTTCCAACAGTCTTCTCAGGTATTTCTTGTTGTTGAACAAAGGGACCATTCTTGAGAATCTCAGGATATAAAGGATGAGAGGCTTTGATGAATAACATCATTTTTATCTTCCAGAGGTTGTAATTTTCTTTGTCAAACTTAGGGACTTTCACCGTTCCTATGGTCTTTGGTGTATTCGAACTCATGATCTTTTTTCTATTTTTGAATAAACAGCCCGCTCTGATACCACTTGTTGAGTATTGAATACAGTAAAGAATACAGAGGGGTGAATGGATTCTTGAACTTTTCTTTGTTCTTGAATCTGTGTAGTAGATAAGTGTTTGTGTGTGCAAATGTATAGGTGCAGATAAAGATGACACAAGACACAATATCACTTTAATCTAATATATTATTAGATAAAGGTTGCTACAATCCGTGGATACAAATGATAGTATTCTCAGCTTCATTTTTCTCAGAGAGATATGTCTTACAATGTATGAAAAACCTTAACCAACTAAAGAAGTGAGATTGTATTCTTATAGAACATGAATACAACTCAGTTACTACAAATAAGGTTAAAGGATAAATTACTTTCTTGTATGTCTATCCTTTTTGAGTAAGCATATAAACTGCTACAGATTTGACTTTGCAAAGTTCTGTTCAGATCCACTTCTTTAGCTCTTTGTCTCTTCTATATCTCTCCAAGCTTCCTTGTAGGCTTTCCAGAGCACGTTACAGATTATGGTCCATAAAGTGCATTGGCTTGTTGCAGGTTTCAGACTTGTACAATTTCTTCAGTATTTTGTCTCCAAGAATGTATTCGAGAAGTGGTTAAGTGATTGATTCGAGAACTGGGATTAGATAACTCTGAGTTCTCAAATACTGTATGATTGATAAATCGAATCATTTCTCGAATAGTACTTTTCTTCAGGATTCCTTGAGTTGTCGAATAGAACACTTGACTTGTCGAATCCTTGAGATATCGAATAGCTTTCTGAGTCCTCGAGAACTAGGATTAGATAACTCTGAGTTCTCAAATACTGTATGATTGACAAATTGAATCATTTCTTGAATAGTACTTTTCTTCATGATTCCTTGAGTTGTCGAATAGAACACTTGACTTGTCGAATCCTTGAGATATCAAATAGCTTTCTGAGTCCTTGAGATATCGAATGGAACTTTGACTTGTTGACTCTTTGAGAACTCGAATACCACTTTGACTTGTTGACTTCTTGAGTTCTCGAATAGAATATTTAGACATGTCGAATCTCTGAGATATCGAACAGTTCATTTAGAGATATCGAACAGTGTCTTCTCAGATATCGAATCTCTGACTTCTCGAATGCTAGACTTCTCGAATAGACAAATGTACTTCTCGAGTTGGTACTTAGGCAAATTCTTCATTTCTTCAAATCCCAACTGTGATTATTTGACAGTCTGTATCTTCTTGCTTGAGGCATGAACCTTGGAACTTCATTCAAGCATTATTCTTGACTATATAAGTACAGTTGCACAACTAAGATTTGATGCCTATTACAAGTACAAAACAAGTAGAAACTCTACAACTAGAGGTTCCCTCAGTTAAGAGGTCATATAAGTAATGCTAAGAATTACAAACAATTAGGCTTGTTATTAGATGTAAAAAGGCATGCCTCTGTGGCTAACACTCTATCTGGAGGAAGCGTCTACAGGTCAACAGTTATTGAAGAATAATTGAAGATAATTATGGAAGCAATATCTTTGAAGATTGGATAGCTGTCAAAGAGATTGTGTTGACTAAAGAGACGTGTAGCAATCGTGATTGATATCAATTGTATAGCTGATTTATAGGAGTATCAATTTACGATTGTATAGTAGTTGTATGTTTTATAAATACATTTAGGTTAACTCTAGAAGTGTCTTGAACAATGAATTATCATTCATTGTAACCTAAGCAGCTCTCTGTGATATTTTACATCACCGAGAGAGGAATTATTAATTCCAAACAGTTTTTAATTGTTAAAACGTGTGTTCTTGTTAATCTCTCATACAAATATTAATTATAATTGTGTATTCGGCCTAACAAGTGGTATCAGAGCAGATCTGTTACTCTATACAGTTAAAGATCCACACGCAACTATAATCAATGGCAGAGATTCCTCCTCAAATAGGTTTAGGTTCTAAGAAGGCTCCTACTACTGTGAGTCGTTATGAGACTATTAGGGTTCCTATTCTAAGGCTAGCAGATTATGCTATCTGGAAGGTGAAGATGACTATGTTTTTGGAGGCTACAGATCCAGAATATCTTGACAGAATTTATGAAGGTCCTCATAAGACTACCAATCTATCTGCTGCTACTGCTGGTCAAGAAGCTAAAACAGTTCCAAAGGAAAAGAAAGATCTGACTCCTGAGGATATTTCATCTATTGCTAAGGATGCAAAGGTTAGACATCTACTTCATAGTGCTTTAGATAATGTTATGTCTAACAAAGTGATTAATTGCACAACTGCAAAAGAAATCTGGGATGCCCTTGAAGTTAGATGTCAAGGAACTGCTGTTATCAAGAAGAATAGAAGGAACATACTCATATATGAGTATGAGCACTTTGAGGCAAAGTCTGAAGAAACCATGACAGAAACATTTGACAGGTTCTGTAAGCTGCTCAATGATTTGTCATTGGTAAATAAAGAGTATGATCTAGAAGACTCAAATCTCAAATTTCTTCTTGCTCTACCTGAAAAGTGGGATGTGAAAATAACCACTATTAGAGACAATTATGATCTTGCTGATACTGAGATTGATTAAATCTATGGGTTGCTCAAAACTCATGAATTGGAAATGGAACAGAGAAACAGAAGATCAAGCAAAAAGGCAAAGTATGTTGCTCTTAAGGTTGAAGAGAAACCTTTGAAGAAGGAAGCATCAAGAAAGAAAGCTAAGGGAAAAGCTTTAGCTATATATTCTGAAAGTGAGTCATCAGATTCTGATGTTGATTCAAACACTGATGAATCATTTGATTCTGAGGATGATGAAGAGATGAGAAAAATGGTCGTCTTGATGGTGAAGACTTTCAAGAAGATGGGTTTCAAGAACTTTAAAAAGGGAAACAGGTTCTCTAGAGATTCAAATTCAGACAGGAAGAGTTTCAGAAAGTCTGAGAGAAAAGATACCAAGTCTGGGAAGAAAGATAAGTCTTAGATTCAATGCTACAAGTGTAAGGGGATGGGTCACTATGCTCCTGAGTGCAAGAAGGGTAAAACTAAAAAAAGTACTCATCACAGAAGGCAGAGATTGGGTAGACACTTCAGACTCAGATGAGGATGTCAACTATGCTCTTATGGCTTCTATTGAAAATGAATTAAAAGAGTCTGAAAACAAGGTACCCTTAATTACTTATGCTTATAATACTGATAATATATCTGAATTGAGAATTTATCTTAAGGCATTGCATATCAGTTATAGGGCTCAGACTTTAGAGAATGAGAGAATTAAATCTGATAACTCTGAGCTTAAAGAGAGAAATAAAATTGTTGAAGAAAACTAGAAAACATGCAACAGGTTTAGAAAGAAAGAGATGATGTTGATTATTAAAACTTGGACTCATTCTGGAAAAGACACTAATGAGGTTTTTCAGTCAGACACGGTTGGATTAGGTTACTGTGAGGGAGATGAACTTAGGTTTCAAAATCAAGTCAAAATTAGAACACATCTTCCTACTACAAAATTTGTTCATGGAGTAAATGAATCTAAGTCTGAAGCTGAAAAATGAGCTGTTAAGAAAGAACCAGTAAAAACTAGTTTTAAACAGGTTAATATTGGTTTAATGACAGATAAACAACTAAAGCATAAGCTTATGGAGTTAAAATCTGTTAAGAAACAGAAAGTGTCTAGGAAGAATAGAAATGGAAAAGTAGGCATTACTCAAGGTAATTATCCAATGCTTGCTACTCTTGCTCCAAGAAAGACATGTCATTATAACTGTGGTAGCTCTAACCATCTTGCTAGTTTTTGCAGGAAGAATAAAAACATTAATTCTTTACCTTCCAAGTCTGAAGTAAAGAAAGATAATGTTAGAGCTAGACCACAGACTTTATGCAAACATTGTGGAAGTACTTGGCATTCTATTTATACTTGCAGGGATTATCATGCTATTTATCATAATTACTATGAACCCAAGCCCAATTTGAAATGGGTTAAGGTTAATTCTGCAAGTGTAAACTCTGAAAATGTTAGCTTAAACTCTGATAATGTAAATTCCGCTGCTAAAGCTAACAAAGTTAAAAAGCCAAAGGATCCAAGCAAGTCTGGATCCTTAAATCTAACCTTCAGTAAATGTTTATGATTGCAGGGCATCAGAGAGAGTACCCTAGTCGTGGACAGTGGATGTTCAGGACACATGACTGAAAATAAAGCCCTGCTACCAGAGTATGTGGAGAAGGCTGGCCCAAAAGTTTCCTATGGAGATTGCAACATAGGACATACTCTGGGATATGGCAATATCAATCTTGGAAGTGTCATCATCACAAATGTAGCTCTGGTTCTAGGACTCAAGCATGATCTGCTATCTGTGAGTCAAATCTGTGACAGAGGATATCATGTAGATTTTCATCCTGAATATTGTGAAATCATCAGTAAATCTTCAGGGAAAATTGTTCTAGTTGGACACAGGCACAATAATATCTATGAAATAAGGTTGTCAACAAACTCTGATGGCAAAGCAGTGTGCCTGTCAACAAGAATGTCCAGTGAAGAGAGTTGGAAGTGGCATAAGAAACTCTCTCATTTGAATCTGAACAACATCAATGAGCTGATCAGAAAGGATCTTGTTAGAGGACTCCCAAAATCTTTATTAAATGTTAATGGTCTGTGTAATTCCTGTCAAAAGGCCAAACAAAGGAAGTCATCTTTAAAAAGCAAGTCTGAATCTTCAATTGTTGATCTTTATCATCTTCTACATGTTGATCTTTTTGGACTAGTAAATGTGATGTCTATTGGAAGAAAGAAATATGCTTTAGTCATTGTTGATGAACACACCAGATATACTTGGGTGTATTTTCTAGCAAAGAAGGATGAAACTGCATTAACTCTGATGGAGCATGTGAAGCTGCTGGTCAAAGGATCAAAACACAAAGTCAAGATAATTAGGAGTGATAATGGAACTGAGTTCAGAAATGCAACAATGGAAGAATTCTGCAAGAACCGAGGAGTGAAGCAAGAGTTTTCTGCACCTGGTACACCACATCAAAATGGAGCAGTTGAAAGAAAGAACAGAACCTTGATAGAAGCTTCCAGAACTATGCTTGATGAAGCAAAATTGCCAACTTATTTCTGGGCAGAAGCTGTTCAAACTGCCTATTTTACTCAGAATGTCACTCTGATTAACAAGCATGGAAAAACACCATATGAGATGGTGAGGGAAAAGAAGTCAAACCTGAAATATTTTCATATTTTTGGGTGCAAGTGCTTTGTGCTGAAAACTCATCCTGAACAGTTGATAAAATTTGAGCTAAAAGCTGATGAAAGAATTTTTGTTGGTTATCCACTATCAACAAAGGCATTCAGAGTTTATAATCTGAGAACCAAGGTGATCACGGAGTCAATTTATATGTCATTTGATGATAAGAAAATAACTGGACTTGAAGATGTAGATGAACATGATCAACTACACTTTGAAAATGAAGATTTAAACTCTGATGAAGTAAACTCTGATGAAGCTGAACTGACAAACTCTGTTGAGTTAAACTCTGAACCTTTACTGGTAAACACTGAAGAAACTTCTCAGCCACAAAAAAGGGAAGAACCAGTTGAGGGGGAGCATGAAGAATCACTTCAAAGTGATGGTTCAAATTCTGAAAATGAGTTAGCTGAAAAATCTGAATCAAATTCTGATGACTCAAACTCTGAAAGTCCAAAATCTGACAGTTCAAACTCTGAGCAGTCAAATTCAGGGGGAGCCTCAGAGAATGAAGAAAGTCAACAAGAAAATTAGCAGAACATGGATCGAGGGGGAGGATCAAATACTGAGAGAAGTCATTTGCCTTCAGCTAGGAAATGGACAAAATCTCACACACCTGATTTGATTATTGGTGATCCAGATGCAAGAGTTAGGACAAGGAGTGCAACAACAAATGAATGTCTGTTTCATGCCTTCTTGTCACAATCTGAACCAAAAAAAGTAGAAGAAGCTCTTCAAGATGCTGATTGGATAACAACAATACAGGAGGAGTTGAATGAATTTGAGAGAAATGAAGTTTAGACCCTTGTACCAAGACCAAAGAATAGATCTATTGTTGGTACCAAATGGGTTTTCAGGAATAAAACTGACAGTGAGGGGGTTGTTACAAGAAACAAGGCCAGACTTGTGCCAAAAGGCTATTCACAGCAGGAAGGAATAGACTATGATGAAACTTTTGCTCCAGTTGCAAGGTTGGAGGCAATAAGGATGTTTCTTGTAATATCCGCGAATTTTCGAATTTTTTTTTTCTGATCGATATTTAAATTTTATTTAAGAGCGATGCACTAGTATATTTTAATTAGCGCGTTTTTGAAAATTTTAAAATTTTATATATTCATATGGGAATAAATATTATATTATAGTTGGTATTTACTAAAATTATGAAAATTTAGGAAAATAGGATTTTAATTTTTGGATCGAATTTATTTTAAAGAACGAAATTAGATTCTCGTTTTAATTGACAGAAACGAGATTAATATTACTGATCGGATTGCTAAGCACGAGGAGAAGACATCATTTTTCGATCACAGAAATCGAGCAATTCTTTCACATAGCACGGGACTCTTTTCACAAACACGAAATGTACCAGCGTGGTTCTTTTTCTTTTTTTTTAGTCCCTGTGTGATTGTCTCTTTGGAATAATTAAACATAAACCCGGCTCATTATCTACAAAACAGGATACAGCTATATACATACAACTCCCCATCTTTATTCACTTATCACAAAACAAAACGCAAACAAGACCCCATCATTCTGTGTTCTGCAGAGATATCACCTCTAATTCTTTCTTCCAAAACCGGTTATATACACATACATAAAAACAGAGCACAGGTAGTTTATTTTTCTATTTCTGTTAATTATTGTTCTGATTTCGTTCGTGTTGTTAGTTGGTGAGTTCGAATTGATAGTAGTTGTTTTGTTGGTTTGTTGGATGGTTTTTGTTGCCGGGTATGTTGAAAGAGGTAAGGAGATTGGGTTCTTATTAGTGGTGTTGGGAGGGGGTCGATGGAGGTGTTGCTTGGTGGTGGTGTGCGCGTAGAGAGGGAAGAAAGAGAGAGACAGAGAGATTGTGGTAGGAGAAAACAGGCGAGGGAGTAACGGAGTCGTATGATTGTGGTTGTGTGTTCCGATTGGTTTGTTGTTTGGTTGTATTGAGAGTTGAGGGAGGGCGAGAGATCGAGAGGTCGAGAGGGAGATGGATGATTGGAGACTGTGATGTTGGTTTTGGGTTGAAACCGGTGGTCAATTGATGGTGGTGGTGATTGTTTAACGGGGAAAAGGCAGGGGAGAGAGGAAAAAGAAATGGGTTAGAACGAGAGAGGAGAAAGTGAGGAGAGATGAGGGAGATAGAGAGAGTTGTTGTGCGAACTAGAATCGATGATGGTGGAGTAGCGAGAGAGAGACAGTCGGGAGAGAGAGATAGACGGGAGAGATTAGAGAGGGTGCAGAGAGATGGAAATCGGGAGAGAGATAGAGGTAAGAGCGAGAGAGATTAAGTGAGACAGACGAGAGAGACGCAGGGGAGGGGGGGTTCGAGCGGTGGTGCTAGGGTGGGACCCGTTCGGGTGGGACCGTTCGGGTGGGACCGTTGGGGTGGGACCCACGGTAGTTAAAATAATAATATAATAATGGCGTCATGATAAATGAATGGATGAACGGTTTAATCGGGAGTTGTCTAATAATTGGTTTCGTTAAAATTGGTTAATTATTTAATAAATAAAAAGGGATTTAATCGGTCTAGTTAAAATGGAATAGTAATTAAATTGTGAGAAATAAATAATTAATAATGGTAATTGATTTGTTAATTAAAACAGTTGGTGATAAATAATTAAATAGAAAATACTTTGTGAGTATTTGGATATAATTTAGTGATTTATTGATTCGTTGATAAAAAGAGATATTAATTATGAATAAATAGAATTAAACACGGTATTATTTTAGAAAGCTGATATTTAATATTTGAGGATTTATTTATTTCGAGGATTTATTGTGTTTTGAGGATTTATTTATTTAATTCGAGGATTAATTGTTGTCTTGAGGATTTATTTATTTAATTTGAGGATTAATTATGGTCTCGAGGATTTATTTATTTAAATTAAGAATTAATTATTGTTTCGAGGATTAATTGGTTAATTATGTTCTTTATCGTGGAGTAAGATAATTGTTTGAGGATTATTTATTGATTGAGTTTTGATATAGGATGTCAATGGTGTAATTAATTAATTAATTAAATAGAAATAGTTAGTGATTATTTGATCGTGATTTAGTAAGTTAATAATTGATAAAAGAGGAGATAATTAGGAATAAATAAAGATAAATACGGATTTAATTTGGAAGACTGATATTTACTATTATTTTAATTAACCGGATCGAATAAGATTATTTTAGATACTAAAACCGGAATTATTAAAAATGGCGGAACATAGGAAGTTAATTAAGATTTTCTAAAGAAATGATTCAAGGAACCATTTTGGGGTAGGATTTCGGAGGAGTTAGGAGACTCGTTGGGAAAAACTTAAGGAACGAAAGTTGTAGATATGCAAAGGTACTATATGGCGGTGAATAGAAGTTGATTGAAAGGTGATCATAAGTGAAGTTAAATAATAGTTGAACTAGGCCGGAGAAGGTGAAATGCTGGAGAACAAGAGACGCGGAGCAAGTTGAAGTATCGTACCGCAGAACCAGGCAAGTTTACTAATTCGTACTCCATCGTTCGGAGTACTTACATATTTTTAAATATGATTGATTAAATTTTCGATATACAAAATCAAATATTCTTTCTTATGGTTTATATCAGAATTTATTATTATTCGAGGTATTGATATTATTATTTGGGGTGTTGATATTATGATTCGAGGTGTTGATATTGTTCGAGGTGTTTATATTATTATTTGAGGTGTTGAAATTATTATACGAGGTGTTGAAATCTCTTTCATGAGTTGGTACATTTGTTGAGATACTTCATTCGTATTTGTAGAAGAGATGATAAAGATGTATTTAATAATATTTTCATACTGTAAAATATTTATATTTAAGAGTAGGTTATATATATATGAAGTAAGTTGTGAATTATTGCTTTTGAAAGCAAAAGTGACCGGAGTAACGCACCGGCCCATGAGGAGTTTATGGTGTGTTCGAGACGTCGGCTCATCCTTCTATCGATAGAAAACGAGGCGGGACAATGGATTGATCATCCATTACTTGAGGAGGCGTTTGAGGAGAAATCCAATTATCGATATCCTAACGGTTAACCGATGCCTGCGTGGTTCTGTTAACTAGAGGGATGATCTGAGCAGTTGGTAAATTGTTTTTATTCATTCAAATTAATTGAACAGTTCTGAGGAGTTATTTATTTATTATTTCATATGAGGAGTATTTTTGAGGAGTTTCTGTGATATATTTATTATATCATATGAGCAGTATTTTGAGGAGTTACTAGGATATATTTATTTTTACATACGAGTAGTATTTCGAGATTTATAAAATTTCCGAGTTGATCCCTGTTCAAAAATATATATATATTATGAAGTGGTGAAAACTGTATTTTTGGTCGAGTTGTTGTTGTATTATACGATATCTATATATACTTGCTGAGCATTCTTTGGCTCATACTTGCTATTTAAATATTATAAAACAGGGGCAATCAGAGCAGATACTAGTACAGCGAACCGTGATTAAAGGAAAGGGAAGAAAATTGATTCAGTGGGTTAACCTTATAGCATTTGAGGAGGGTGCAGACTGGGAAGGTGTTTGTAAAATGTTTTATTATCTAATTCTTTGGAGTTGTAAAAGTATTTTAGAGATTCTGGGAAGTGAACTTGAGATGTAATATCTTTTGGAATTATTGAGTGCTTGTTCTAAGACTATAACCCGTGGAGTAAAATATGGAGTTGTTATGAATATTGTTGTATTAGCAGGTAACTGAATATTCCACAAGAGGTGTAATGACCTGGATTCCTGTAGGGGATTTGGGGGCGTTACAGTAATGGTATCAGAGAAGTAGGTTATAAATCTTAGAACGAGTGTAGGAGGAGTTATGGCTATATAAGAGAGAGTTTAGAAACCAAGGAACCGATAGGTATATATATTAGGATTTCAAGGAGTAGTGGAGTGGAGGCATGATGGCCATTAGTAGTAGTAGAATCAATTAGGACGAGGGAAACGTGTATCCATGATTTATTTATTTGGTTAAATTTGAGTATATACAGTTATGTATCCATAAATATGCATATATATATAACTGCAGATATATATGTGTATATATATGAATATGTACAGATATGTACTGTTTTAATTTCGTAAATAAATATTTCATGGGTATGTAGTTTTATTAGACTAAACCATATTGGGATAAGTTGAATCGAGTGCGGCTGTGACTTTTGAAAAAGTATAGAAGAGATAAATAGTGGATTTTATAGATGGAAACAAAACAAGAAGAGTATGATGATATTATGTATGGATTTGGAGGATGAAGGAGCTCGAATAATTTCATCAGGGATTGAAATAATAGATTGAATATAATGATGCAGTGTTCTAGATAAGGTTCTATATGATATGGATATAATAAGCGACTATGGTAAAGACTTAGATTGAATTGATTCAGGAGAATTTGGATGAGAAGAGAGTGGTGTATTTGATGATTAGTAAGAGAAAAGAATATGAGGAGTATTAAGGCATAATTGAGATTTATTATTGAGGGTAAGGTGTATTTTTGAGGATAGAAGTCAGGATAAGGATAAACGAAGAAAGTGGGTATAAATGATGAGTTAGTATGAAAATAGAGGTGTGTTAAAGAATGAAATCAGAAATGGAATGGACAGTATAGCATGAGAGTTTATAATCGAAATATAAGAGCATAAGACTGGTAAAAAGTGATGAGGGGATATTGGAAAGTAGAGTACGAAATAAGCAACCCTAGTTATTGCCTACGTTGATTCCGAGGGCGGAATCCTTTTAAGGAGGGAAGACTGTAATATCCGCGAATTTTCGAATATTTTTTTTTTTCTGATCGATATTTAAATTTTATTTAAGAGCGATGCACTAGTATATTTTAATTAGCGCGTTTTTGAAAATTTTAAAATTTTATATATTCATATGGGAATAAATATTATATTATATTTGGTATTTACTAAAATTATGAAAATTTAGGAAAATAGGATTTTAATTTTTGGATCGAATTTATTTTAAAGAACGAAATTAGATTCTCGTTTTAATTGACAGAAACGAGATTAATATTACTGATCGGATTGCTAAGCACGAGGAGAAGATAGCATTTTTCGATCAAAGAAATCGAGCAATTCTTTCACATAGCACGGGACTCTTTTCACAAACACGAAATGTACCAGCGTGGTTCTTTTTCTTTTTTTTAGTCCCCGTGTGATTGTCTCTTTGGAATAATTAAACATAAACCCGGCTCATTATCTACAAAACAGGATACAGCTATATACATACAACTCCCCATCTTTATTCACTTGTCACAAAACAAAACGCAAATAAGACCCCATCATTCTGTGTTCTGCAGAGATATCACCTCTAATTCTTTCTTCCAAAACCGGTTATATACACATACATAAAAACAGAGCACAGGTAGTTTATTTTTCTCTTTCTGTTAATTATTGTTCCGATTTCGTTCGTGTTGTTAGTTGGTGAGTTCGAATTGATAGTAGTTGTTTTGTTGGTTTGTTGGATGGTTGTTGTTGCCGGGTATGTTGAAAGAGGTAAGGAGATTGGGTTCTTATTAGTGGTGTTGGGAGGGGGTCGATGGAGGTGTTGCTTGGTGGTGGTGTGCGCGTAGAGAGGGAAGAAAGAGAGAGACAGAGAGATTGTGGTAGGAGAAAAGAGGCGAGGGAGTAACGGAGTCGTATGATTGTGGTTGTGTGTTCCGATTGGTTTGTTGTTTGGTTGTATTGAGAGTTGAGGGAGGGCGAGAGATCGAGAGGTCGAGAGGGAGATGGATGATTGGAGACTGTGATGTTGGTTTTGGGTTGAAACCGGTGGTCAATTGATGGTGGTGGTGATTGTTTAACGGGGAAAAGGCAGGGGAGAGAGGAAGAAGAAATGGGTTAGAACGAGAGAGGAGAAAGTGAGCAGAGATGAGGGAGATAGAGAGAGTTGTTGTGCGAACTGGAATCGATGATGGTGGAGTAGCGAGAGAGAGACAGTCGGGAGAGAGAGATAGACGGGAGAGATTAGAGAGGGTGCAGAGAGATGGAAATTGGGAGAGAGATAGATGTAAGAGCGAGAGAGATTGAGTGAGACAGACGAGAGAGACGCAGGGGAGGGGGGGTTCGAGCGGTGGTGCTAGGGTGGGACCCGTTCGGGTGGGACCGTTCGGGTGGGACCGTTGGGGTGGGACCCACGGTAGTTAAAATAATAATATAATAATGGCGTCATGATAAATGAATGGATGAACGGTTTAATCGGGAGTTGTCTAATAATTGGTTTCGTTAAAATTGGTTAATTATTTAATAAATAAAAAGGGATTTAATCGGTCTAGTTAAAATGGAATAGTAATTAAATTGTGAGAAATAAATAATTAATAATGGTAATTGATTTGTTAATTAAAACAGTTGGTGATAAATAATTAAATAGAAAATACTTTGTGAGTATTTGGATATAATTTAGTGATTTATTGATTCGTTGATAAAAAGAGATATTAATTATGAATAAATAGAATTAAATACGGTATTATTTTAGAAAGCTGATATTTAATATTTGAGGATTTATTTATTTCGAGGATTTATTGTGTTTTGAGGATTTATTTATTTAATTCGAGGATTAATTGTTGTCTTGAGGATTTATTTATTTAATTTGAGGATTAATTATGGTCTCGAGGATTTATTTATTTAAATTAAGAATTAATTATTGTTTCGAGGATTAATTGGTTAATTATGTTCTTTATCGTGGAGTAAGATAATTGTTTGAGGATTATTTATTGATTGAGTTTTGATATAGGATGTCAATGGTGTAATTAATTAATTAAATAAATAGAAATAATTAGTGATTATTTGATCGTGATTTAGTAAGTTAATAATTGATAAAAGAGGAGATAATTAGGAATAAATAAAGATAAATACGGATTTAATTTGGAAGACTGATATTTACTATTATTTTAATTAACCGGATCGAATAAGATTATTTTAGATACTAAAACCGGAATTATTAAAAATGGCGGAACATAGGAAGTTAATTAAGATTTTCTAAAGAAATGATTCAAGGAACCATTTTGGGGTAGGATTTCGGAGGAGTTAGGAGACTCGTTGGGAAAAACTTAAGGAACGAAAGTTGTAGATATACAAAGGTACTATATGGCGGTGAATAGAAGTTGATTGAAAGGTGATCAGAAGTGAAGTTAAATAATAGCTGAACTAGGACGGAGAAGGTGAAATGATGGAGAACAAGAGACGCGGAGCAAGTTGAAGTATCGTACCGCAGAACCAGGCAAGTTTACTAATTCGTACTCCATCGTTCGGAGTACTTACATATTTTTAAATATGATTGATTAAATTTTCGATATACAAAATCAAATATTCTTTCTTATGGTTTATATCAGAATTTATTATTATTCGAGGTATTGATATTATTATTTGGGGTGTTGATATTATGATTCGAGGTGTTGATATTGTTCGAGGTGTTTATATTATTATTTGAGGTGTTGAAATTATTATACGAGGTGTTGAAATCTCTTTCATGAGTTGGTACATTTGTTGAGATACTTCATTCGTATTTGTAGAAGAGATGATAAAGATGTATTTAATAATATTTTCATACTGCAAAATATTTATATTTAAGAGTGGGTTATATATATATGAAGTAATTTGTGAATTATTGCTTTTGAAAGCAAAAGTGACCGGAGTAACGCACCGGCCCATGAGGAGTTTAGGGTGTGTTCGAGACGTCGGCTCATCCTTCTATCGATAGAAAACGAGGCGGGACAATGGATTGATCATCCATTACTTGAGGAGGCGTTTGAGGAGAAATCCAATTATCGATATCCTAACGGTTAACCGATGCCTGCGTGGTTCTGTTAACTAGAGGGATGATCTGAGCAGTTGGTAAATTGTTTTTATTCATTCAAATTAATTGAACAGTTCTGAGGAGTTATTTATTTATTCTTTCATATGAGGAGTATTTTTGAGGAGTTTCTGAGATATATTTATTATATCATATGAGCAGTATTTTGAGGAGTTACTGGGATATATTTATTTTTACATACGAGTAGTATTTCGAGATTTATAAAATTTCCGAGTTGATCTCTGTTCAAAAATATATATATATTATGAAGTGGTGAAAACTGTATTTTTGGTCGAGTTGTTGTTGTATTATACGATATCTATATATACTTGCTGAGCATTCTTTGGCTCATACTTGCTATTTAAATATTATAAAACAGGGGCAATCAGAGCTGATACTAGTACAGCGAACCGTGATTAAAGGAAAGGGAAGACAATTGATTCAGTGGGTTAACCTTATAGCATTTGAGGAGGGTGCAGACTGGGAAGGTGTTTGTAAAATGTTTTATTATCTAATTCTTTGGAGTTGTAAAAGTATTTTAGAGATTCTGGGAAGTGAACTTGAGATGTAATATCTTTTGGAATTATTGAGTGCTTGTTCTAAGACTATAACCCGTGGAGCAAAATATGGAGTTGTTATGAATATTGTTGTATTAGCAGGTAACTGAATATTTCGCAAGAGGTGTAATGACCTGGATTCCTGTAGGGGATTTGGGGGCGTTAGCGTTACATTTCTAGCATATGCCTCTCATAAGAAATTCAAGGTATTTCAGATGGATATGAAAAGTGCCTTTCTGAATGGGAAACTTGAAGAAGAAGTGTTTGTTGAACAACCACCAGGATTTGTGGACCCAAAATATCCAGATTATGTCTACAGGCTTGATAAGGCACTCTATGGACTTAAGCAGGCACCAAGAGCATGGTATGAAACTCTGGCTCAATTTTTTCTAGAAAGTGGGTTTCACAGAGGTACAATTGATAAAACCCTGTTCTACTTTAAATCTGGTAGTGACTTGCTTTTGGTTCAAATATATGTTGATGACATAATTTTTGGGTCTACTAATGATAAACTCTGTACAAAGTTTGCCAAGCTAATGCAGTCCAGGTATCAAATGAGCATGATGGGAGAGCTTAGTTATTTTCTAGGCCTACAGGTGAAGCAAACAGATGATGGGATTTTCATAAATCAGGCAAAATATACCAGAAATCTTCTCAGGAAATTTGGTATGCTTGACTGCTCATCTGCATCAACTCCCATGGCAACAACAACAAAGTTGGACAAAGATACATGGGCTTCAGTAGATATGACAGGGTCTCTTCTTTATCTGACAGCAAGTAGGCCTGATATCATGTATGTAACTTGTCTTTGTGCAAGATTTCAGGCAGACCCCAGAGAACCACAACTCATAGCTGTGATTTTTTTTAAAAAATATCTCAAGGGCACCATTACTTTAGGTCTGTGGTATCCCAGAGAATCAGATTTCAAGCTACTTGGTTACTCTGATGCATACTTTGTAGGCTGTAAGATAGACAGAAAAAGCATCAGTGGAAGTTGTCAATTTCTTGGTGATAGACTTGTTTCTTGGTACAGCAAGAAACAAAAATCAATTTCTACATCTACAACTGAGGCAGAGTATATTGCAGCTGGTAGCTATTGCGCACAGATTCTATGGATGAAGAATCAATTGTTGGATTATGGATTGAGGTACAGTAAGATTCCTATTTACTGTGATAATCAAAGTGCTATTGCTATGATAGGTAATCCAGTACAGCATTCAATGACTAAGCACATCAACATAAGGTATCCCTTTATCAGAGAACATGTTGAGGAAGGAAACATTGAGCTTCATTTTGTGTCTACAGAACAACAGCTTGCAGATATCTTCACCAAGCCATTGAGTGAAGCTATATTTACAAGGCTGGTAAATGAACTTGGAGTGGTCTCTGGTTTTGACTAGAGATATTGGTTAGACTAAAAATTTTACTTATGTAATGCATTACTTATGTTTCTGTGATGTGTTAACTGCTATGTGAACTCTGTTTTTAAACTCTGCTATGCAAACTCTGTTTGTATACTATTAAACTTTGTTAGCATGTTTTGTCGGTCAATTACTGTTAACATGTTGGATAAACACTGATAAACTCTGATAAAGTTATTGTCTGATATGAACACCGATGAAGAAAACTGTATGAAGCATGATTATCAGTTATTAATCATGAATCTTTCTAAGTTATTTCTGATCTAATCTTAGACTGTGCAGAAAATTAACACAAGCATGATACTATGTTAGGAATATGTTGTACTTGATGATAACTTCACAATCAATCAAAATTGTATAAGTCATGTTTTGTAACTGTCAACGGATGAGACATTATAACTCTATCCGTTGACAGGTAGCTCATCAACGGATGAGGTTTTGTAGCATACTGCAATTCTATCCGTTGACAGGTAGCTCATCAATGGATGAGGTTTTGTAGCATACTGCAATATCTCTATTTATCAGTTGAAAGTATTTTTATTCAGAGTCATGTTGACCATCAACAGATAGGCAGAATAGGGTAGCCAATTGTAAATAAGCTATGATATGTAATTCTGTCTAAGTGAAAGTGTATCAACGGATGAGAACAAGACTATATCAACGGATACAACTCAAATCTACTCTATCAACGGATACAGCTCAAACTACCATCAACGGATGACAGTGTACAACATCAACGGATAATCATTGACACTTTCTTCTATGCTAGTTGGGAATTAGCAGTTGATAAGGACAGGTTTGACTGACAGATCACATGGGTTGATAATAGGTATAAAAAGCAGTATGGCAGCCATACTTTGGAAACGCAAAAGAAAGAAGCATTCCATTTACACAGAACATACAAGAAAGGTGCAGGGGACATATCTGTTCACAAGGACAACCTTTCGGCTACATGTGGATTTGGAGTGGAGTAGCAAGTCAACTTGAATTAGATTAATATTATCTTATTCCTGTAGTACTTGTAAACTTGGGATATATAACCAAGTGTAGCAACTCTTTAGAAGCAAAGAAAACAGATTCATTTGCTTAGGGTTTTATTTCATATTCTTAGAAACAAAGAGTTGTAAAATCGAAGTTGTGTACATTTGTATCACAGAGTTTTCTTCGAATAAAAGTCTCAGGTGGTACATTTAACCACCTGATTTTTTATGTGTTTGTGAATCATTTCTCATTCAGCAATTATCTCCTTATAGATTTCAAAAGCTACTGAATGACTTGAAACTGTATGGAAGAATCTACAAAGTGAAAGATTCTAATCTCAAATTTCTGAGATCACTGCCCAAAGAGTGGAAGCCAATGAGTGTTTCTCTAAGAAACACTCAAGAGTACAAGACATTTACTCTTGAAAAGCTCTATGGAACTTTAAAGACATATGAACTAGAAATGGAGCAGGATGAAGAAATTGAGAAGGCCCAAAAGAAAAGTGGGTCAGTTGCACTTGTTGCCAACTTGGAGCAGAAGGAGGAGAAGAGGACTGAAGCTGCTAAATCTACACCAAACAGGGAGGTTTGTGAAGGTAGAACAAAATCTAGCAAAAGCAAGGAAAAGGTGACTGAAGAAATGAGTGTCCTTCAGCAGGATGAATTGGATGAGATAGATGAGCATTTAGCCTTTCTATCTAGGAGATTCTCTAAGCTGAAATTCAGAAGAAACTCTGGGGTGGCCAAGCCATTTAACAAGGATTTTTCCACAAGCAACTATGTGGATAAATCCAAAATTAAATGCTACAATTATGGAATTGCTGGTCACATGATAAGTGAATGTAGGAAGCCTAGATCTGAGAACAAAGGAAAGCCAACTGAAACTGTTGACTACAAGAAGAAATATTTTGATCTTCTCAGGCAGAAAGGAAAGGCATTCATGACCCAAGAGTATGACTGGGCTGCTGATGGAAATCACTCTGATGATGATGTTGAGTTTGTCAACCTTGCATTGATGGCTGATTCTGTGCAGGAAGCAAGTTCAGCTAGCAATCAGGTATTTTCTACTAATCTCTCTTAGCTCACCAAAGAGGAATGCAATAGTGTTATAGATGAAATGTCTACTGAACTATATCACTTGAGTGTTACTCTTAAATCACTTACTAAAAAGAACAATAGGATTAACGAGACTAATCTGTTTTTAAGTGATAGAAATGCTGCTCTAGAAATTCAATTTCTAGAATTGAGAAAATGAGAGTTGATTGCAATGATGCTAAAAGTGAACTTGAAGCTGTGTTAAAAAGAGAACTGATTTTAAGAGACCGGCTTGAAAAAGAACAAGTGATAATTGCTAAATTTCAAAGCTGTAGGAATATTTCACAAAACATAATAGAAGTCCAGGGAACAGAATCATTTGTGAAGAATACCTGCACTTAAAAGAAAAAGGAGCTAGAACCTTGCCTTGAGGATCTAGAGACTATTTGTGAATCAACGGATAGTGATCATCCGTTGACAGATGAACCATCAACGGATGATAGGTATCCGTCGACTAACAAAAAGTGTGTTAGTAAGAAGGAACTCAAGAAACTGAATAATCAGTATGGTCCAGTAGCCAAGAACTTTGTTTCTGGTGAAAGTAGCCAAGCCAAATCAAGTGATGAGGCTAAGGCAGGTGATTTACATAACAAAAAGGCTGTTGGTAAATCAGTTAATGAAAAAGTAGAGACTGAGGGTAAAAAGAAAAAGAACAGAAATGGTAAGATAGGCATCAACAAGAAAAACAATTATTCTCCTCACAAGTTTGCTCCTAGGAAAACTTGTGGTAATTATAATAGTGTCAATCACCTATCTTCTAATTGCAAGTCTGTTAAAAGGACTCCTGTTCATGTACCTCAATCTATGCCAAGTATGCCTGTAATGCCTGCTATGCCTGGTTTGTATCAGAATGCTAGTTTTTCAAATCCATATGTGAACATGCCATATGTGTCTAATCCTTATTTTCAATTTGTGAATATGCCACAAATGTCATGGAGCATTCATAGCATGAATAATATGTATGCCAATTTTCCACAAATGGATGCATCAAATATTTATGCAAATGAGCATCTGTCAAAACCTATCACTCAAGCATCTACACCTAAAGTGAAGATTGCTAGGAGTGCAAAACAAAAGGCTAACAAGAAAGGACCCAAGGAAACTTGGGTACTAAAATCAACTTGATTTGTGTTTTGGAATGTGTGCAGGGAATAATAGAAGGAATCTATGGTACCTAGACAGTGGATGCTCTAGGCACATGACAAGAGATTCAACCCTGCTCACAGAGTTCAAGGAGGCAGCTGGCCCTAGAATTACCTTTGGTGACAGCAAAGGATATACTAAGGGATATGGCTTGATTTCAAAGGAGAATGTCATCATTGAAGAAGTGGCTTTAGTTGAAGGTTTGAAGCACAATTTGTTGAGTGTCAGTCAGATTTGTGACAAAGACTATGAAGTAAAGTTCACAAAAGAAGCCTGTGTTGTTTCTGCCAAGAAAGACTACAATGTGGTATTGACAGGCTTTAGAAAAGGAAATGTTTACATAGCTGACTTCAATTCAGTATGCTCAGAATCCATCACTTGTCTCTTCAGCAAAGCAAGCAAGGATGAGAGTTGGCTATGGCATAAAAAGCTGTCACATTTGAATTTTAAAGTTATGAATGATTTGGTAAGAAAGAATCTGGCTAGAGGAATCCCTCAATTGGAGTTCATCAAGGATGGATTGTGTGATGCCTGCCAATTAAGGAAACAAAATAAATCATCCTTTAAGAGCAAGACAGAGTCATCCATTGTTAAGCCACTTCAATTGCTGCATATGGACTTATTTGGTCCAGTAAATGTCATGTCCATTTCAAAGAAGAAATACTGTCTGGTGATTGTAGATGATTTTTCTAAGTTTACATGGAGTTTCTTTCTACACTCTAAAGATTGTGCAAGTGAAATCATCATCAATCATCTCAGACTAGTAAACAATGGTTCTGAAGTCAAAGTACAAAGAATCAGGAGTGACAATGGCACTGAATTCAAAAATTCCTCAATGAAGATTTTCTGTGAAGAGAATGGAATTGTCCATGAGTTTTCTGCAGCTAGAACACCTCAACAAAATGGGGTTGTTGAAAGGAAAAACAGAACTCTAATTGAAGCAGCTAGAACAATGTTAAGTGAATCAAGATTGCCAACATATTTCTGGGCTGAAGCTGTCAACACTGCCTGTTTCACTCAGAATATTTCCTCGGTCAATCAAGCTAGAGGAATGACTCCTTATCAGTTATTTACCAACAAGAAACCAACTTTAGCTTTTCTTCATGTCTTTGGATGTAAGTGTTTTGTGCTAAGGAATCATGGAGATAACTTGGGCAAATTTGAAGCAAAGGCAGATGAAGCTATCTTTGTTGGGTATGCAGCAGGGAAAGCCTATAGAGTCTACAATCTAAGAACCAACATTGTTATGGAATCTGTACATGTTGTGTTTGATGATCAAAAGATTCTAGGTCTAAATGATGAAGGCTTCCATGAAAAGTTTAGATTTGAAAATGAGGTAGAAGGAAGAATGTACATTGATGATGATGAGGAAAATGAAGATCATGACCATGAAAATTCACCTAGAGTTGTTGGTCCAACTAGAAGTGATGCTAACACTGGAAATGAAGCATCCGTTGACAGTCATACTGGACCATCAGATGCATCCGTTGATAGGCATTCTCATGCATCCGTCGACAGGCAAAATGGAGCATCCGTTGATAGACAAAATGATGCATCTGTTGACAGTCAACTTCATAATTCCGCAAGGACAACAAACTCAGGGGGAGTTTCTCAAAGTCAACACTCAATGACCAATCAACAAGATCATGCTCATTTAGATGAAGCAACCTCATCTAGATCAAACCTTCCACCTTCAAGAAAATGGACCAGAGATCATCCTTTTGAGTTAATCATTGGTGACTCAAACTCAAGAGTCCAAACTAGGAGGGCCACACAAGAAGAATGCCTATACAATAGTTTCCTGTCTCAAGAGGAACCTAAGAAAGTGGAAGATGCCCTTCTAGATCCAGATTGGGTATTAGAAATGCAAGAAGAGCTAAACCAATTTGAAAGAATTAAAGTATAGAAGCTTGTGCCCAAACCTGATGATAGAAGTGTCATAGGTACCAAATGGGTTCTCAAGAATAAGACTGATGAAAATGGCATAATTGTGAGAATTAAAGCTAGATTAGTGGCAAAGGGGTATTCTCAAGAAGAAGGGATAGATTTTGATGAAACTTTTGCTCCAGTGGCAAGACTTGAGGCAATTAGAATCTTCCTAGCCTATGCAGCACATGCCAATTTCAAAGTCTATCAGATGGATGTCAAAAGTGCCTTTCTAAATGGGGAACTGGAAGAAGAGGTATATGTCCATCAACCTCCTGGCTTTGAAGATCCAGAATTTCCCGAATATGTATATCTTCTCCTGAAAGCACTTTATGGTTTGAAGCAAGCACCAAGAGCCTGGTATGACACTTTATCTCAATTTCTTTTGGAGAATCACTTCACTAGAGGTACAGTAGATAAAACCTTATTTCATAGAAATGTCAATGGTTCTATAATACTTGTTCCAATTTATGTAGATGACATTATTTTTGGGTCTACAGATGAGAAGCTTTGTAAAAGGTTTGCCAAACTTATGCAAAGTAGGTATGAAATGAGCATGATGGGTGAATTAACTTACTTTCTTGGTTTACAAGTGAAGCAAGTTAATGAGGGAATTTTCATGAGTCAAACAAAATATATTTATGATCTTTTAAAGAAATTTGACTTAATGGATTGTGCCTCTGCAAAAACACCTATGGCTACTGCAACTAAGCTTGAGTTGAATACTAAGGAAAAGTCTGTGGACATCTCAAGCTATAGAGGCATGGTAGGCTCACTTCTATATCTAACAGCTAGTAGACCTGATATAATGTTTTCCACGTGTCTTTGTGCTAGATTTCAAACTGACCCTAGAGAGTCTTACTTGATTGCTATTAAGAGAATTTTCAGGTATCTCAAGGGAACACCAAACCTTGGCATTTGGTACCTAAGAGATTCTGGCTTTGATCTAATTGGATATTCAGATGCAGACTATGCAGGTTGCAGAATTGATAGGAAAAGTACTACAGGCTCCTGTCAATTTCTAGGGAACAGGCTTGTGTCATGGTTCAATAAGAAACAGAACTCAGTCTCCACTTCTACAGCTGAATTAGCTGAGTACATTGCTGCTGGAAGTTGTTGTGCACAGATTCTTTGGATGAAAAAACAACTTATTGACTATGGTCTAAAAGTTGAGAAGATTCCAATTTTCTGTGACAACACAAGTGCTATTGCCATCACAGAGAATCCAGTGCAACATTCGAGAACCAAGCATATTGACATTAAATACCACTTCATTAGAGAGCATATGATGAATGGTACAGTAGAAATGCACTTTGTGCCAAGTGAAATGCAGCTTGCAGATATCTTCACCAAGCCTCTTGATGAATCTTCATTCACAAGATTGGTAGGTGAACTATGTATGCTTAATTTTTCATAATTCCTAGCGATATCTAATCATACTGTATTGCAGCTAGAAATGTGTTTTGATTTACTTGAGAATTAAAAACTCTTAGAAAAATTTTCTGCAGAAATTTTGTCTAAGGCAAAATTTGCTTATCGACGGATATCCTTTTATCCGTTGGTAGTATAAACACATTACTAGATTTTCGTATGTCAACGGATAACAGGTTGTCCACGTCATCGATGGATAAACTGTTTCTCAACCGTTCATTCTATATCTGTTGATATACATTTTTTTTATTATAGCCATTGGTAAACGTGTACATTTAGTCATGGTTGTACTTCTTTTCTTTTCATTTATTATCTGACAGTTACTTTTGTCCAATGGAGTAATTACTTTTAATTATTTCATTTTTAATTCTTGAAAAATATAAAAGGCTGTCTTGTGCTCTCACATCTCACTTTTATTCATTTTCAAGAATCTCATAAGTTAACTGCATCTTCTTCACTAAAACTCTCTGCAACAAAAGTTCAAACACTTCAATGGCGCCTATTGTTAAGATGATGTCTTCCACTGGGTTTACCTATGAGAAGAACAATTTCGCGGCCTTTGTTGTTACGGTGAATGCTCCAGAAGCTTATCACAGCATGATGAATTTCGTGAAGAAATGCAAACTGTCATATGCTATGACTGCCACCACTCCTCTAATCCACGAGGTAATTGAAGAGGTGTGGGCATCTGCTGAGTACATTGGCACAGACGGTACACTTGCTTTTTCTTTAAAGGGTAAAAACTATGTAGTTAATTATGATGTGATAATTGCTTGTTTAAAATTGCCTGAGAATAACTGTCTGGAAGTACCCAGTAATGCTGAAATTGTTGTCATGCTTAATTCTGTAAATTTTGCCCTTAGTACTGAGAACTTAGGGAAAATTGTTAGGAAAGGTATGGTTAAAGAATGGAGTTATTTTTGTGATGCCTTCATTAAAACTTTTTCTGGCAAAATTAGTAACTTTGATGTTGTTACCAATTCCATGCTAGTTATGTTGTGTATGATTTTGACTGATAAATTCTATAATTTTGGCACACTAGTCATGTATGAGATAGCAGCAAAATTAGGTAAAAAGGTAACTAGGAGCAAGAATATCTATTTTGCTAGATTTTTTATGCTCCTAGCACTGCATGTATCTGAGAATGAGCTATCCATTGCTAACCCGGATAGCAAGTTCAATTGTTTTGTTCAAGAGAAAGGAGTCTTAAGTGATTCGATTCGAATGAACTTAAATGCAGAAGTACAATTGGTATATCAACCAATTGTTCAGGTAACTATTTCTAACCCTGAAACTCCTATCTCTAACCCCCAAATTTCTTTGCCTTCTAGTGTCACAATGGAGTCTGTAGCTGTGACCAAACAGGTTCCTACCAAAGTGACCAAATCCAAAGTTCCAAAACCACAATCTAAAAGACAAACCTCAGGTGTCTCTCAAAAGGCACCTGTTGCAAAAACTACCAAAACTCTTGAGGGGAGTGTGAAGGTGGTAGTGAGTGGTGAGGGACAGGGTGAACATCAAAGAAGCCCTAAGGATAAGGAAGGTGAGGCAGGTGCAACCAACATTTCAGTCTCTCAAAAGACTGTTAATGAACCTACAAGCCAAATTCTAGTTACATCCTGTTAGGAATAATTCATAAGTTGTGATGTTAAGAATAGAATTTACACATTATACTTCTTGTAATCCTGATCTTATAAAGGATTTAGCACTGTATATAGGATTTATGTGTAAGACAGTTATCTGTATAGTTTAGTCAGGAATGAACAGTGTATCGGAAGACTACATGTCAAGAACAAAGGGTAAATCCTGATGATGGTTTAATACTGATGGTTGATCAGATACTGATGCAGTGTACAGATCCTGATATCAGTTTTGTTAGTGATGATGTCATTATGGAATCTACAGAAACTGGCAAGTGCTATAAAACAGGATCGTTGTTTGAAGAACAAGCAAGAAGATATTATGAAGGAAAGAGTTTTCTATTGATGGAAACTATCGACTAGAAGGCAGAACATTGTCATGTATAGATTATATCTTTCTGTTATTAGTTGATAGGTAGCATTATAAATACTCTCTCAATATCATTGTAAAGAGCGTGTGTTGTGAAGACGAAGTTGTGAGTTCGTGTGCGTAGCTTTGTATAAGGTTTGTATTCGAGAGTTCGAAACAAACAGAGAGATATTTATATTGTCAGCAGCTGCTAAAGGTATTGTACACCTTTGGTAGAGTTTGTATTTGATCTTATTAATATAAACAAGAGTTTGATTCATTCGTTTATTCTTGTTCATATAATCAAGCAAAAATCAGACACGATTATATAACTTGTATTCAACCCCCCCTTCTACAAGTTATTCGAGTTAACAATTGGTATCAGAGAAGGTTGATTTCGAATAATCATAAAGATCCGCAATCATGTCTAGTTACAAGGATGGGAATACTAAAATTCCTATGCTCAAGAGAAACGAATATACTCTATGGGAAGTAAAGATGCTACATCATCTGGAAGCAACAGATCCTGATTATCTTGACAGAATCAGAGATGGACCTTTTGTTCCAACAAAGGTCGTTGGACAAGCAACTGTTGATGGTGTGGTTGTTCCAGAACATACAGCAGAGAAGCCAAAATCTGAATGGTCAGATAAGGACAAGGAGAATGTTCTTAAAGATGCTAAAGTGAGAAACATATTATTCAACAGTCTTGATTCTGTTATCACTAACTATGTTCTCTCTTGTAAAACTGCTAAGGATATATGGGACAATCTTAAGGTTCACTGTGAAGGAACTAAGCCTGTCAGGAAGAATATGAGGACATTACTTATACAACAGTATGAGTACTTTGAATCCAAGTCCGGTGAGTCACTTACTGATACCTTTGATAGGTTTACAAAACTCATCAATGAGATGGCCATGCATGGTAAATATTATGACTTGGAGAATATGAATACAAAGTTCATGAAAGCTTTACCTGATTTCTACAATGAGAAGATATCTGCGATTGAGGAAGCTAATGATCTGGATGAAATTTCATTAGAGGCAGTATATGGAAAATTGAGAGCTTATGAACTTGACAAGCAGCAGAAGAAGAGCAGGAGTGAAGGAAAAATGAAGACTATTGTACTTACTGCTCAATCTGAAGTAAAGAAGCTTCCTGAAGAACAGCATGAAGAGATTGCTGTAAAGAATTCAAGGAAGAAGAAAAGCAAAGAAAGTTCTGAGTCAGAGACTACTGATATGGACTCTGACAACAATGATTCTGAATCTGAGATGCAGGAACTCTTTGCTATGTTTGCTAAAGCTTTCAAGAAAGGAAGATTCAACAGGAGAAGATTTAGCAAAGGACCTTTTCAAAAGAAGGAGGAGAAGAAGAGTGACAAAAGCAAAAGTACAATTGTCAAGCTTGATAAGGCCAAGATCAAGTGCTTTAACTGCAGCGAGCTTGGACACTTTTCTAGTGAGTGTAAGAAGCCTAGGAATTCAGGAAAGGGTAATGCACTTATGGTCACACAGAAGGATTGGGCTGATTCCAGTGACTCTGAAGATGAATTGGATTATGACAACATTGCATTGATGGCCACTAGTTCAGACAAACCTGGATCTCCAAAGAAAACTTCTCCATCCTCTGTTAAGGTATCACTTCACTCTCTTGATTCATTTGATAGCTTAAATTCTGATGAAATTAGATCTATCCATGCTGAGTTTAAGAATCTTATGACTAATTTTAGAATTCTTACTTGTGAAAGAGATGAACTTAAGGTTAAGAATGATAAATTAGTTGATAGAAATAATTTTCTTGAATCTGAATTTATTCAAATGGAAGAATACAAGTTAAGTTCTGATAAAGCTAAGCATGATTATAGTGTTATTCTTGAGGCTTATGACTATGTCAGAAAAGAACTAGAAGAAGAGAGAGATGTGATTAAGACCATTAACAATTCCAGTAAGAAGACTATAGAAATTTTTGAAAGTGGAATTCGTGGTAAGGTTAATGGTTTAGGTTTTGATAAAGCTAGACAAGAAGAAAAGGTAGCTATTGTCAATAATAATAGTAAAATAGAAGCTAACACATCTAAATCTGAAGGTAAGAAAATTGTTTCTGAACCTAATCATGTTAAATTTGTTGATTCAAAAGGTACCCCTGTTGTACACAAAACGATTAACAATAGTAATTCAGATGAGAAAGTGTTAGAGAAACCTAAGAATGTAAACATAGGGTTTCTGTCTAAGTCTCAGTTGAAACAGAGATTAGATGGTCTTTCAGAGTCTAGCAAGATCAAAAGAAATAGGAATGGAAAAGAAGGTATTAACAAAGAGAATAATTACAAGAATGTACCTGATGCACCTAGGAAAAAATGCTATAAGTGTGGAAATCATAATCATTTGGCCCTAGACTGCAATCAAAAACCTTCTTGGAAAACTGAGTCCAGATTCCCCAAGACTCAGAAAATTCAATACCAACCACAAAAAGCTTGTTATCATTGTGGTAGTTTACTTCATTCCATTTATATGTGTAGAGAATATCATGAACTATATTATGACTATTATTCCTTGAAATCTGAAACTCCTAGTCACAAACAGTTTGTGAAATCAGAGTCTAAAGTTGACTCTGCAACAGGTAAAATAAAAGCAAAATCTTCAAAGCCTGTTGTCTCGAAATCTAGTAAGAAAGGATCTAATCAAAGTTGGGTCCTAAAAAATTCTAACTAGTTACTTTTTGTTTGCAGGGCACAGGAAAGAAGCATTCAATTATCTTGGACAGTGGATGCTCTGGACATATGACTGGAAAGAAGTCCCTGCTTACAAAGTTTGAGAGGAAAGCTGGCCCAGTAATATCTTTTGGAGATGGCAACAAAGGAGAAACTCTGGGATATGGCTCAATTGTTTTTGGGAATGTCATCATAGAAAATGTAGCACTGGTTGAAGGCTTGAAACATACTCTTTTAAGCATAAGTCAACTGGGTGATAAAGGTTACAAATCAATCTTTGACAGAGAAGGATGCAAAATCTTGAATATGCAGAATGGAGACATTGTTCTAACTGGTCAAAGACATGGTAACATATATGAAGGCAGCTTAGGTGATACATCTAAAGAAATTGTTAGATGTCTCTACAGCAAAGCAACAAGTGATGAAAGCTGGAATTGGCATAAGAAGCTCTCACATCTTAATTTCAAGAAGTTAATCAACTTGTTAAGCACAATTTGGTGAGAGGCCTACCACAGGCAAATTTTGTGCAAGATGGACTTTGTGATGCTTGTCAGCTTGGAAAGCAAAGAAGAACCACTTTCAAGAGCAAGACTGAAAATTCGATTACTGAACCATTTCACATGCTACATCTTGATCTGTTTGGTCCAGTAAACATTATGTCTATCAGCAAAAAAAGATATGCTCTAGTTACGGTGGATGATTTCACAAGGTTCACATGGGTGTTCTTTCTACACAAGAAGGATGAAGCTCCTCAGCAAATCATTGAACTCATCAAGAATATTCATAATAACTCTGAGTACAAAGTCAAGGTGCTTAGAAGTGACAATGGTACAGAATTCAAGAATTCTACAATGGAGGGGTTTTGTGCAGACAATGGAATTACTCAACAGTTTTCTGCACCTGGTACACCTCAGCAGAATGGTGTAGTGGAAAGAAAGAACAGGACTCTCATAGAGGCAGCAAGAACCATGCTTGCAGATGCAAAACTTCCAACCTACTTTTGGGCAGAAGCTATTAACACTGCATGTTTCACTCAAAATTGTACCTTGGTAAATAGTCATGGAAAAACTCCCTATGAGATGATCAAAGGAAAGAAACCAAGTGTGAAATACTTTCACATCTTTGGATGCAAATGCTATGTCCTAAAAATTCATCCAGAACATCTTGGAAAATTTGAAGCCAAATCGGATGAAGCAATTTTTCTAGGATATTCAGCATCTAAGGCCTTCAAAGTTTATAATCTCAGAACTCACATTGTTATGGAATCAATTCATGTTGCATTTGATGATAAGAAATTTGGAATTTTGCAAACTGATGAAAGCCATGACAAATTGGAATTTGAAAATCTGAAGAATTCTGAGATACTCTCAAGTGATGATGAAGGTTCTCCTGAAGGAATTTCTATTGCTTCTCAAAGGAATGCTACTGTTGAGGGGGAGCAAATAAATCAAAGAGAACACAGTGATCATCAGGAGTAGACTAGTCTTTCAGAGTCTATTCCATCAGGAATTGACATTTCAGAGTCTACTCCATCAGGAACTAACCTTTCAGAGTCTACTGAGGAAAGATCAGTAACTAGCACCAATATGGAATCTACTGATTCTATTGATCAAATGAGAGTTTTTGAAGGTAGAGAGAATTCTTCTACAAGAGATACCACTAACTTAGGGGGAGAGACTAGCAGAGTTAATCTACCACCTGTTAGAAAATGGACAAAGGATCATACTGAAGATTTGATAATTGGTGATCCAAATAGTGGTGTTCGAACTAGAGGATCAATTCAAAATGAATGCTTGTATAGTTGCTTTCTCTCAAAGAATGAACCTAAGAAGGTTGAAGAAGCCTTACAGGATCCTGATTGGATAATTGAAATGCAGGAGGAGTTAAATGAGTTTGAGAGAAACAAAGTCTGGAAACTGGTACCAAGACCTAAAGATAGATCTATTGTTGGTGCAAGATGGGTTTTCAGAAACAAGCTAGATGAATCTGGTATGATTGTAAGAAACAAAGCAAGACTGGTGGCCAAGGGTTATTCTCAGGAAGAAGGCATTGATTATGATGAGACCTTTGCACCTGTAGCAAGATTGGAAGCAATCAGAATGTTTCTTGCATTTGCAGCTCATTCAAAATTCAAGGTATACCAGATGGATGTAAAGAGTGCTTTTCTAAATGGCAAACTTGATGAGGAAGTGTATGTGGAACAGCCACCTGGATTTGTTGATCCAAAGTTTCCAAATCATGTCTACAAACTTGACAAGGCACTCTATGGACTAAAGCAGGCACCAAGAGCATGGTATGAGACTTTGTCTAAATTTCTTCTTGAAAATGACTTCACAAGAGGTACAATTGACAAAACTCTCTTCTTTAGAAAGATAAAAGGTGAATTGCTTTTAGTTCAAGTTTATGTTAATGATATTATTTTTGGTTCTGCTAATGAAAAGTTGTGTGCTAAGTTTAGCAAGCTTATGCAGTCTAAGTATCAGATGAGCATGATGGGTGAATTAATTTATTTCTTAGGCTTGCAGGTCAAACAGACTGAGACTGGTATTTTCATTAATCAGTCAAAGTATATCAAAGATCTTTTAAAAAGGTTTGACTTTCAAGACTGTGCAGTTGCAAAAACACCCATGGCAACAGCCACTAAACTAGACTCTGATCCTAAAGGAAAGAGTGCGGATAATACTAGTTATAGAGGCATGATAGGCTCATTGTTATATCTAACTGCAAGTAGGCCAGATATAATGTTTTCTACCTGTTTATGTGCTAGATTCCAAAGTGATCCTAAGGAATCTCATTTAATTGCTGTGAAGAGAATTTTTAGATATCTCAAAGGAACTCCAAATCTTGGTTTGTGGTATCCTAGAGAATCTGATTTCTTTCTAATTGGCTATTCAGACTCTGATTATGCAGGGTGTAAGATAGACAGGAAAAGCACTACAGGTACATGTCAATTCTTGGGAAATAGATTGATTTCTTGGGCAAGCAAGAAGCAACAATCTGTTTCAACCTTAACTGCAGAAGCTGAGTACATAGCAGCAGGCAGTTATTGTGCACAGCTCCTTTGGATAAGAAATCAGTTGATGGATTATGGTATGACACTTAGTAATATTCCTATGTTTTGTGATAATACTAGTGCTATTAAAATTGCAGAAAATCCAGTTCAACATTCAAGGACTAAGCACATTGATGTCATGTATCATTTTATTAGAGAACATATTGAGAATGGTACTGTGGAACTTCATTTTGTTCCTACTGACAAACAGCTTGCAGATATTCTAACTAAACCACTTGATGAGACTACATTCAGTAGATTAGTAAGTGAGTTAGGAATGTTAAATTTTTAGATCTTTAACATCTGCAAAAGTAGCAAGGTATGTTGTTCTTAGCTTATAGACTTGATATTCCTGTCAGGATCTATAATTGATTGTTAAATGTTTGAGCTATAACACTTTGCCTTGATAAATTTCAGTATGATAGACTTGTTAATAATCATCAGGATTAGATTTGTTATCAGGATGCTGACGTCATCAGTATTGTGTCAGTATCAGGATTATGAAAATTGTTTCAGATCCTGACGTTTACTTTGTGTAGTAATCTGATTTTGTGATGTGTTAAGTCTATGCTAGCAAGTTTTAATATTTGCATACTGATAATTTATACATCATTCAATAATCAAAAGACAAGCAGATAACAAGAAACTGTATTTTCATTAATAGAAATCATTACATGGAAATGAAATACAACATCTTTTTGTCTAAATTTCTACTGAAAATTCTATACTTGTCTATTGATATGAACTCTGAGGTACAGGACAAGGAGCATCTCAAGAAATCCATCAGGGGATGAACAGCCTCATTTGATCTTGGATTCCTTGTCTGGGCGACTTGAATGAGAGCAGCTAACTTAAATGTATAGCATCCCCATCAAGATCAACCTCAGACTCTCGGCCAAATTCTTCATCCTCAAGTTTTTAGGAGGTTAGGGGAAGATTGTATCCAACAGATGGATGTTCTAGGAGAAACCTCTGGATATTTTCGAAAACCAATCCATCCATGATTAGTTCGATGAGAAGAGTTGTCTGTTCGAAGAGATGATCAAGAACAGGATGTTCATCGATCGAGAAAAATCTGAAAAATGGGTTTGAAGGGAATTTTGGTTTGAGAAGCATTGTTGAGAAGAAAAGAAATTGAAAGGTTTATGAAGAATGGCATAAGGCGTCTGTTTCTTTTAAAGAAAGACGTGAGAAGCTGAGCAGTCACTTGGAAGTTTTAATGAAGTCAAATGCTAATTATTGCATGTGACTGTGTTTCTTGTTTTCAAGAAATATTGAATATATCTAACCAATTGATTTTCTGTTCAGATTATTTGTTTATTTCTTTTTCAGATAAAAGAAGAATGCCACGTGGAAACTTCATATTAAGTCTCTGATGATATTGATCAGGATTTCATGTGTGATCATCCGGATTTGAGAATTATTATCACATTGTGTTTTTTGATTATTTTTATGAGAGGTCAACAGGAAAAGGAAGTTGATCAGTATTAATTATTTATATCCTGATTTATTTCATGAAAATCAATTTTGGATTTTATTTTCCAAAAATCGTGGGTAACCGCATTTTTCAGGGACTGACACCTGTCAATCTACGTGTCAACGTGGGATAATGGTCTGAAAGATTTGTGAAATATATTTGTTTTGAAATTCTAATCGTGTAATTGCTTTCTATAATTTTACATTCTCTAAAGCAAAAAACACTCTTGAGTTTTCAAATTCACTAATCTATTTCAAGAATTTTTCAAGTTCTTTTCAGATCAAAAATGGCAGCTCAGAGAAGATTACCTAAATCAGTAGCCTTCAAGTTTGGTGACTTGTATTTTATGACAAACAATCATGTAGCAGCTATCACCAACAAGGAAGGAGTGTCATCTGATTTTCATCCAATCATGGACTTTCTGGCGTATGGACCATTAAGTTATGCATTGACAGCATCTCCACAAATTAATCAAGTAGCTGTTTCACAAGCTTGGGAGAATGCTGAGGTAATTAATTCTACTCAGAGTCAATCAGGTAAGATTGTTCTACATTTAGGACAAGATTCATTTGACATTACTGAATCTGTTGTTAATTCAGTACTTTGCTTACCTGTTACTGATAGTTATGAGAATGTACCATCTGATGATAATATAAGAACTATGTTGTCTGAATTAGGTTATAGTGGACCTCTAGATAACATGAGCCAGTTGAATAGGTCTTTTCTTAGAAAGGAATGGTCCTTTTACTTTGATCAAATTGCTAAATGTTTTACTGGCAAATGTAGTTCTTTTCAGCAAATTACTTCTGTTATATCACATATTGCTTATAGTTTGCTTTATGACAGAGTAATTAACATTGGTCATATTATCTTAAGTCAGATGAGTATCAAACTTGGGTCAAGAGATCAAAACAGGAAAATGGTTTATTATCATAGATTTATGCAAATGTTTGTTAACCATTTCATTCCTGATGTTGAAGCTAGATTTGGTAGGGAACATTGTGTTTCTTCTTATGAACAGCAAAAGAGAATTTTCTCTGACATTACAAAGAAGGACAATGAAAAGAATCTAGATGAAATACCTGCAATTCATTATCCACATCATGTTCAAGTAATTCTTAAAACTCATCTTCCTACTCTTTACAATTCTTCTTTCTTTTGTGGTGAAATGGCTCAGGAATCTCAAATGGAGGAGAACCCACCTGTGTCTACCCAAGTAGCCCAAAACATTATAGTCTCTGAAATAATTCAAGAACCAAATTTTGATCCACAGCCTATTGTTTCAAAGAAACCAACCTCTGGTGTTTCTCAAAAGACATTAGTTGTAAGGAAGAGAAGATTTGTTGTGTCAAGTAGTAGTAGTAATTCTAGTGAAGATGATGATGATTTAACTCTTGCTGAGAGAGCAGAATTGAAGGCTGCAATTCAACTTTCTTTGTTAGCACAAAGAGATGAAAAACCTAGTCACAGCCAGGCTGCAGTCTCTCAAAAGGCTGTAGTTCTTAAAAAGGGAAAACAGTTACTGGATACTGTCTCTCAAAAGACTGTGTCTATTGAACAAAGATCTCATCTCAAGATCACTTCTGTGTTTACACCTCTTGAGTCTTCTCAGGATAAATCTTTTGCTCACTATATCAGGAGAACAAGGAGAAAGATTCAATTGTCACCTACACACACAGAGTCTAGTCCAATTAATATCATGCAGGTTTCTACAAATCAAGCTACATCTATGTCAGTATTTGACAAGAGAGATCTGGATATTGATTCTTCATGGGAAACTACATTATCATACAGACTGGCTATGGGACTAATTTCTCTCAAAGTGAAGTTGTCAAGGCCTGTTCTAGATTTTCTGGTTGAAATAGTACCAAAACTTTTATTTCCAGATGAATATGGACTTCTACATCAAAGAATTGACTTAATGAAGATGTATTTCTATGTATCTGTCAGAAGACAATTAGTCAAGAAATTTGGACTCTTGAAGCATGTTGCACTTCAATCACTTCATGCATATTTATTTGACAAGGATGTCATTATTGAAGATGCTTTAGCTCAAGGTGAACAACTGGAGGAAGTAGATAGAGGAAAACAGTCAACAGAAGATATTATTGCACCAGTGGTGAATAGTAGGAAAGATCAGATCACAGTCACTGCAACACAAGAACCATCTAGTCAGAGGAAGGATGACTCAGGAGCTGTGATAGCTGATGTTGAAAGGACTTCTGTGATGACTGAGAATGTAAGTGAGATACCCTATGATATGGGAGGAATGACTTTGGTTGATTTTTCTGAAGATCAAACAAATTTTGTTCAGTCAGAGTCTATCCACCTTGAGGGTGTGTCTCAGCAAACAACACTTAAAGACGGTGATATACTAACTATGGTGTCTAATGAAGTATTACTGAAGACATCAGAGTCTAGTAAAGAACCTGAAAGTGGTATACTGGAGCCTGTAGTTTCTGAAAGGAAATAAGATGATTGTAAGGGTTCAGAGACTATAGCAGCTCACTCCTTGGAGAAAACCTCAAGCCACATGCCATATGAGGAACCCTCTCTCCATGTGAGTTCAGGTATAAAAACTCCTTCTAAACCCTATTTTCTGTAGGTCATGAGAGCACTTATCTAAATTTGAGTGATACACTTGAAAAGATGGACTTAGATCCACAATTTGAGCGGCTGGCTCCTGACCAGGCAAAAGGTGAGATAGAAAGAGTGTTGACTTTAGTAAGTCAAAGTGAGAACGAGGGTATGGATGATCAACTCCATAGTGAGGGAGAGAAATTTAGGAAACCATCATTTGATTTCTGGGATCAGGCTTTTCCTGAATCTTGGTCTAAAAATTTGGATATGGATGCTGGTACTTATTCATTCATCAAAATGTATCAGAAGAATGACCTAGCACATCACAATGCAAAGCCAGAAGTTAAAGCTCAGAAGCAAAAGGAGAGGCTTGCAGGAATCATTAACAGAAGAGGTGTCAGGTTAAAGCAATCTCTTGATACATATGTACCAGATGAAGATCCTAATGATCCTAGTGTTCCTTTGTATGTACTTCCAATATCAGCTAGAATTGAGACATCAACAGTCTCTGATCACTCTAAGGAGGAGTCAGGATTTGAAGATGTTAGTACACAGAATACTGGTGAAGGAGATGATGATCATGTTTTAGTTCCAGATCAGAAAGATGAAGATGTTGATATTTCTAATCAGGTTTTATTACTTGAATATCATACAACTCAAGCAACTTCTTCTACAAGACTTGAAGATACAATTCTTTCTGATTCTGATACTGAAGATACTAGAAGCACTTCCAACATTGAAGTTCATTCTGATGTTTTGAAAGATATTCAGAATTCTCAAATTGCTATTCAAACAAGACTTCAATTACTTGAAGATAACCAAGTCACAATTATGGAAAATCAAGCAGTTCTAATGAATCTCATTTGTTCTGTTTCTGAGACTCTTGGAATTAATGTTGCTGATGTCAAAAAGGGGGAGATAAGGACAATTCAAAGACAACAACAACATCACCAGACTAAAGGAGATAAAGATAAAGTTGGGGGAGATAAAGAGCATAAAAAGGGAAGTAAAAAGAAAAACCAGGAGTGACAGTGGTGAATCTCAGCTAGGAAGTGGTAAAAGAAGAGCAGCATTAATAGTTAAAATTCTTTCTTCTAAGTACTAGATAAATGTCTACATCTGAGAAGGAGGTACTTAACTTCATAATTCTACATTCATAAATTCTATTCTGGTTGTATTGTTATATGTTTTGACATCCACAACTTAGATTTATGCTTCAGATTTTAAAGCATAAATAGGGGGAGATTGTTAGGAATAATTCATAAGTTGTGATGTTAAGAATAGAATTTACACATTATACTTCTTGTAATCCTGATCTTATAAAGGATTTAGCACTGTATATAGGATTTATGTGTAAGATAGTTATCTGTATAGTTTAGTCAGGAATGAACAGTGTATCGGAAGACTACATGTCAGGAACAAAGGGTAAATCCTGATGATGGTCTAATATTGATGGTTGATCAGATACTGATGCAGTGTACAGATCCTGATATCAGTTTTGTTACTGATGATGTCATTATGGATGCTACAGAAACTGGCAAGTGCTATAAAACAGGATCGTTGTTTGAAGAACAAGCAAGAAGATATTATGAAGGAAAGAGTTTTCTATTGATGGAAACTATCGACTAGAAGGTAGAACATTGTCATGTATAGATTATATCTTTCTGTTATTAGTTGATAGGTAGCATTATAAATACTCTCTCAATATCATTGTAAAGATCGTGTGTTGTGAAGACGAAGTTGTGAGTTCGTGTGCGTAGCTCTGTATAAGGTTTGTATTCGAGAGTTCGAAACAAACAGAGAGATATTTATATTGTCAGCAGCTGCTAAAGGTATTGTACACCTTTGGTAGAGTTTGTATTTGATCTTATTAATACAAACAAGAGTTTGATTCATTCGTTTATTCTTGTTCATATAATCAAGCAAAAATCAGACACGATTATATAACTTGTATTCAACCCCCCCTTCTATAAGTTATTATAGTTAACACATCCTCTCAACAGGGTGTGACTACTGAATCAAGTTCCCCACAAGGAACACTGCACAAAAGGGTAAGGGACACTAGTCCTCTCTCAAAAACCTATGGTAGAAGAGTAAAATCCTAAACCATTGGGGCATCACAGGGTGCACACACAGTACAGGAAACTGTACCTTCTCAAACTCAGGTTGATGTGGCTCCAATAAATGTGGAATCACAGCCCCTTGATCTTAACATTCAACTCGATACACATTTCAATCTGAAAGAGTTTGTCCTAAATCCAATCATATATGATGAGTTAGGAGAACTTTCTTGTACTCTTATTTGATTGCATTAATATTAATAAAAGACTTGTTTGTTTTTATTACGGGCTTTATCTATTTAAAGTGTTTTAAATAAGATATTCCATGGTTTAAAGTAAAGCTTCTAGAATTATAATGAGATTATAATAGTGAGATCTAGAAGATGATAACTCTAGACTTAAACAGTTCCTGATCATAGGATAACTAATCGGAAGTTAGTGAATCCGCAAAGATTGGTACATACTATGCTTGCTCCTTTTAGGAGGATGTCTGTTCTCATAGGCATTTGTGTGGCGACACTATAGCTAGTATGTAGGTGCTTATTAGGGAATAAGTTCATTGAACATGACTCGATAAGTTGAACAACTAATGGAGTTTACTCACGTGTCGATAGTTGTTCACTGAGTGATAGTTGTACAAGTGTCCTTAGACTTGAGATCGTTAGAGTAATCTTGTATATAATGAACTATGCTTTGGTTTAGTCCTTAGTCTCAAGGACATCCATTAGGTCTATTCTGGGCATAGGGATTTGTGTATGGAGATAGTTAACGGTCAATAAAGGATCTACTCCTTTCAGTAAAGGAAGAGAATATCCTATGCTATTCTTATGATGCTAGTTCCGGAATCTCTGGCCAGAGTGTATGAAATTAGAAAGAAGTTTCTAATTTGCATTAATATGAACTTTGCATTATGAATAAGAAATCATATGATTACATTTGATAGGCTTGACACAAGATCCATGCCTTGTATTTAATCGGGATATTGTAGGGTAGAAGGAATTGATTGTACAGTAACTAGTCACTGACAGGTTCTTGGTATTCTAAGCAGTGAATTCATATTATCCGGATAGTCGCGATATGTTGAGAAGCATCACTCACGATGTAGAATAAATATAATTAATCAGTTAATTATATTTAATGAATTTTAGAATTCATATAAATAATAAATAAAAAGTTTATTATTATTTATTTCTACTACCGGCTTAATATTGAACCTACAGGGTCACACCATAAAAAGATTAATTTATTGATGAAGGTATTTTGAGAGAGCAAGTTGTTTTAATAATGATTAAAATTGTTTTAATTATTATTTAAACATTTTATAAGATAAAGTGTAGGATTTATATATTAATATATAATGATATATTAATTATGAAAATCCTACATGAGCCCTATAAATAGAATGAGATGAGAATGAGTTTACTTTACTTTTGGTTTTTGTGAAAAACCTAGTTGCCTCCCTCATCTTCTTCATCTCCATCTCTCTCTCGCAAACCTCCATTTTTATAAAAGCTTGGTTTTATAAAAAGCTTCGTCGAAGAATTAATCTTGGTGGATACCGGTAGAGTGCTTCACACTCTGAGGAGCAACTGCTAAAACACCATTTTGTAAAGCTTCGATTTTAAGGTATGGTTACGATTCCCTCGTTTATTCATTTTATATGCTTTTCTATATGTAAGATATATGGTTTTTACGGAAATAATTGTTATACCATGCTTCCGCTCATCCGTAAATTCCTTCAATGGCATCAGAGCTAGGTTCTGCATATAGAGATTCACATACAAAATTTCAGATATTTTAATGAATGTATGGATTTATTATGATTTTTGCAAGTTTATTTGGATTTAATTATGAATTAATTCAAAATAATATTTGCATGAAGTTTTGACCATTGATCTGGGTTCTATAAGTGTTATGGATCATCTAGATATTTTTTTCATAATTTTGTGATGTGTAGATTATTTGTTATGAATTTTTTAAAATTGTTTTGATTAAAATTCATAAACTAATTATGCATGTTGAAATATATGAATTAATAATTTGCACAAGGACCCCTTGCCTGATCTGACATTTTTGCTGCTGATGATTTTCAGAAATCATGTTTTTATGATTTTTTATTAATTTATTAATCAATAGTTAATTATTTTATTAATACTAAAATTATAAAAGGATAATAATAAAGGTTATTATTGTAAGTTAATGTTAGTAAAGGAGTTAGTGTATTAAAGTTGCACCGTTACATCTGACAACGTAAAAAAAAAAAAAAAAAAACTGAAGCTTACTGTCTCGTCTCGAGCGTGTTGTACAAACTCGGGGAGGCTGGTCGCGCATTTCCGAAATGCGTGACAGTGTTGTCGCGCATGAGCCGCATGCGTTACACAATTTAATGGCTTTAAATTGTTGTAACGCATGTCAGTAATGCGTTACACCTCTTCTGTCCAAATTAAATTTAGTTTTCTGGGATTTTCGTAACTCCGTTTTGGGCGTGCAATATATCGTTGGATTCGTATTTCCGAGACGGATCTAATGGAGTGGTCAAATATTTTTTATATAATATTTTTGAAATATTTATATTACTGGAAGTGTTTTAAAGCATGTTTTAATTGTTTTAAATGTTATAATAAATCCATACATCATTATATCAATGTGTGACATGATATTGCTTGCATGCTTACTTATTTATTTATGTTTATATATGAGATATATGCCTATGTTTACCATGAGATGATAGATTTAGGTGAACTTAAATCAAAATAAGGCGTGCGCTAGAAAATCTAGAAATAGGAATCGTTTCTTGCCTTAATAATAATATTATGAATACAATCATGAGATTTTTGTGTTTTTGAAACACGTAATTAAATATGAATTTTCAATATTGAGAGAAAGGATGATTCTGTCAAAAACAGATTGTGATCTGTAAGAAAGGGGTATTAAGTGACGCCTCTTGACAATGCTCCCCCGATCTGGGAATCATCTTATTATCGATTATTGATTTGAAATATTTAATTGAAGAAAAGAATCTCTTTATAATATGATTATGATTGTTAAATAATATTAGTTAATTAATAATGGCTGATAATTATTTATTTATGAAATAATAATTAGTTAGCAATTTTATTAATTGATTAAATGAGATTTAATTTATTATAAAATAATTAAGATGTGATCTTAATATTATTAATTATTTATTTAATTTATGAAATTATATTAAGGGATAGATTAATTTTCTAAAGAGTTTAGAAATAGAATTAATAATTAAAATAGTTTTAATTATTGGTTAATAACAGAGAAGATGAGATCTTTGTATTATATATGTCAAGTTGTAATCGGCCATAGGCACAAAAAGTTTTGTGTCGGTTATGGTCTTCCAACATGACAGAAAGTATTTCTTGTTTTCGGTGCATTGTCGTTTCGTGCTACAGCCGAGGACTTTGTTACCGATCAACATGAAAATACTTGTCTGTTACATTAGATGTGTACAAAATTAGATTTTAGTGGTCGTTACGTGCTACAGCCGTGGGCTATTGGAATCTAATTTAATTGTACAAAATGTTGGATTTGACTTGACTAATAATATTGAGTTTTTCGTGTTTTTGTTATAGATTTAGATTATCTATTAAACTTAAAACACGTTAGACTTATAGGTTTATACGAAAATGTTTCGTGACCTTAAAAAAAAACCTCTTTTATAAATATCAAGTAGTAATTGGCCAATGACACAACGGGCTTGTGTCGGTCATAGCCTTCCAACATGGTAGAAAGTAGTTCTCATTTTTAAATCATTGTCGTTTCGTGCTACAGCCGAGGGCTTTGATTTCGAAATTAGAAATACTTGTCTATTACATAGAGATGTGTACAATGAATTAGAATCTAATGGTCGTTACGTGCTACAGCCGTGGGCTGTTAGAGACTGATTCAATTGTACGAAATGTTGGGTTAGACTTGACTTAGAATATTGAGTTTGTCGTGCTACAGCCGTGGCTCAATTATTCAAGAGGCTAAAGTTTTATTAGGGAATAACATGAGATGTAATTGACAAGAGTTGTCTGCCTACTGAACATCACATGGCGTTTCGTGCCACAGCCGGGGTTGTGTGATGGAATGTAGGATCCCTATTCCCACTAGCATTACGAATGCTTATTTATTCACTTAGGGGGTTGTATAAATTAGATAAACTAGTGGGAGCCACTTATGAATAAAGACCCGATTCATATAGTGTTTTAATAATGAAATTGAATATTTGCTAAGTGTTGTTATGTGTATATCATTTGCAGACTTAATATATATATATATATACACTAGGTCTTCTGCACAATCACTCTGTAGCATACTAGATGCTCACATATTGACTGATCCCAACTATGCTGACTGGCTTCGAAGCTTGAGAAAAGTTCTCAAGGGCTAAGAAGCTGGGATATGCTGTTTGTTTTCACTGTAACAAGGTGAGGCACTGGAAGAGGAACTGTAAGGTTTACCTTACAGAACTGAACGTGAAGAAGGCTAGTAAGACTACCGTTTCTAATTCAGATATGTTTATGATTGAAGTAAACATGTCACTAAATCAAACTTCTACTTAGGTATTAGATACTACTTGTGGTTCTCACATTTGCAATTCGTTGCGAGGACTAAGGAGAAGTAGGGCTCTTAGGGAAGAGAAGGCGATTCTATGGATGGGCAATGGAGCAAGAGTTGATGCCATAACTGTAGGGTCATTTGATTTACATATGCCTACGGGCAAGACTATTATTTTAAATAACTGTTATTTTGGTTCCCTCGATTGTGAGGAATATTATTTCTATTCCAATGTTAGACTTGGATGGATTTTCATTTATTATTCAGAATATTAAACATCCAATCCTCAGAGATAATGTTCTTTATGGTAGTGGAACTTTAAATAATGGTCTGTATGTATGTGACATAGAATATGTTTTACTTCATATTAAACAAAGAAAAAAGGATGATGAAAATCCTACCTACTTATGGCACTACAGACTTGGTCATATTAGTGAAAATAGACTTCGGACATTGCATAAGGGAAGGTTACTGGAACCCTTTGATTTTGAATCATATCCTACATGCATGTCTTGTCTATTGGGTAAAATGACCAAATCTCCATTTAGTGGACATGGAGAGAGCGCTAGAGAGTTGCTGGTATTGGTACACATAGATGTATGTGGACAAATGTCTACGCAAGCCATGGCAGGATTTTAATACTTCGTGACTTTCATAGATAATTGATCTAGATTCAGATATATGTATTTGATGAAATACAAATCTGAAGCCTTTGAAAAGTTCAAAGAATACAGTTATGAAGTAGAGAAATAAACCAAACATAGTATTAGAGCTCTTCGATCAGATCGAGGAGATGAATACTTGAGTGGTGTGTTTCTAGATTATCTCAAAGAAAATGGTATAGTCTCTCAGTGGACTCATCTGGGCACTCCATAGTTGAGTGGAGTATCTGAAAGGAGAAATTGAACTTTGTTAGACATGGTTCGATCCACGATGAGCTATGCAGATCTTCCAGTATCACTTTAGGGTTATGAATTGGAAACCTCGGCATATTTACTGAATAAGGTGCTTTCCAAATCTGTTCCTCAAACTCCATATAAGATATAGAAAGAAAGGAAACCGAGTCTTAAACACGTTAAGATTTGGGGATGTCCGGCTTATGTCAAGAAAGTTGACCCTGATAAGCTGGAATCTCGATCCGTAAAATGTAGTTTTGTGGGATATCCTAAAGAGATTTTAGGGTATCACTTTTACACCGATCATAGAGTGTTTGTCTCCAGACATGCTACCTTTTTAGAAAAATAGTTTATCCTTGAAGGGAACAGTGGGAGCAAGATTGAACTTAATGAAGTTCAAGAAGCACAAACTACTACGGTTCAAGAGGAAACACCTGTTCAGACTAAACAACCTTATGTGGCATAGTGTTGACTCAGAGAAATGGCATAGTGCCATGAAATCCAAAATAGATTCTATGTATGCCAACCAAGTATGGACCTTGGTTGAAGCACCTGAGGACGTTAGGCTTATTAGGTGCTAAAGGGTATACAAGAGAAAGATTGAAGTATATGGCCAGGTGGAGACCTATAAGGCCAAGCTCATGGCAAAAGAATTCAGACAAAGACAAGGGATTGACTTTGATGAAACTTTTTGCATGTAGCCCTACTCAAATCAATTCGGATTTTGCTTGCGATCCATATATGGATTGAAGCAAGCTTCTCGTAGATGGAACATCCATTTTGATGAGACAATCAAAGAGTTTGATTTTATCAAAAACATAGATGAACCATGTGTCTACAAGAAGGTTAGTGGGAGCGCGGTAACATTTCTTGTGTTGTATGTGGATGACATACTTCTTATAGGAAATGACATACCGATGCTGCAATCAGTCAAAGTGTGGCTATCAAAGAACTTTACTGTGAAGGACTTGGGAGAAGCATCCTAGATTCTCGGTATGAAGATCTATAGAGATAGATCGAGAAGAATTATAGGTCTTACCCAAGGTACATACATCGAGAAAGTGCTTAAAAGGTTTAGCATGAAAAACTCCAAGAGAGGTCTCATATCGATGAGCCATGGAGTATCCCTTTCCGAGAAGATGTCTCATGAGACACGTGAGGAAAGAGAGCGTATGAGTAAGATTCCTTATGCTTCGATAATAGGATCTATCATGTACGCGATGTTATGTACTAGGCATGATATTGCTCATTCAATTAGTGTGATGAGCAGATATCAGTCTGATCCAGGTGAAGACCACAAGAAAGCAGTGAAGAACATCCTTAATTACTTACGAAGGACTAAGGATATTTTTCTTGGTTTTGGTGGATCTGAGTTGAAAATAGAGGGTTATACCGACTCTAGTTTTCAATCAGAAAGTGATGATAGCAAATCCATGTTAGGGTACGTGTTTACCTTGAAGGGTGGAGCGATTAGTTGGAAGAGTTCCAAACAGCCTACAACGGCTAACTCAACAGCGGAAGCACAGTTTATAGATGTAAGTGACACTACAAAACTGTTTTGTGGCGCTTTTTTTTGATTAGGGAGATCATTGAAAGTAGAGATGTCAACATTGAGAAAGTTGACATACATAACAACATAGCAGACCTACTCATTAAGCCGTTATCTCAGATTCACTTTGATCGTCATAATAAGTGAATGGGTATTAGATACCAGAGTGATTGGCTTTAGTACAAGTGGGAGATTGAAAGAGTTTGTCCTAAATCTAATCATATATGATGAGTTAGGAGAACTTTCTTGTACTCTTATTTGATTGCATTAATATTAATAAAAGACTTGTTTGTTTTTATTACGGGCTTTATCTATTTAAAGTGTTTTAAATAAGATATTCCATGGTTTAAAGTAAAGCTTCTAGAATTATAATGAGATTATAATAGTGAGATCTAGAAGATGATAAATCTAGACTTAAACAGTTCCTGATCATAGGATAACTAATCGGAAGTTAGTGAATCCGCAAAGATTGGTACATACTATGCTTGCTCCTTTTAGGAGGATGTCTGTTCTCATAGGCATTTGTGTGGCGACACTATAGCTAGTATGTAGGTGCTTATTAGGGAATAAGTTCACTGAACATGATTCGATAAGTTGAACAACTAATGGAGTTTACTCACGTGTCGATAGTTGTTCACTGAGTGATAGTTGTACAAGTGTCCTTAGACTTGAGATCGTTAGAGTAATCTTGTATATAATGAACTATGCTTTGGTTTAGTCCTTAGTCTCAAGGACATCCATTAGGTCTATTCTGGGCATAGGGATTTGTGTATGGAGATAGTTAACGGTCAATAAAGGATCTACTCCTTTCAGTAAAGGAAGAGAATATCCTTTGCTATTCTTATGATGCTAGTTCCGGAATCTCTGGCCAGAGTGTATGAAATTAGAAAGAAGTTTCTAATTTGCATTAATATGAACTTTGCATTATGAATAAGAAATCATATGATTAAATTTGATAGGCTTGACACAAGATCCATGCCCTGTATTTAATCGGGATATTGTAGGGTAGAAGGAATTGATTGTACAATAACTAGTCACTGACAGGTTCTTGGTATTCTAAGCAGTGAATTCATATTATCCGGATAGTCGCGATATGTTGAGAAGCATCACTCACGATGTAGAATAAATATAATTAATCAGTTAATTATATTTAATGAATTTTAGAATTCATATAAATAATAAATAAAAAGTTTATTATTATTTATTTCTACTACCGGCTTAATATTGAACCTACAGGGTCACACCATAAAAAGATTAATTTATTGATGAAGGTATTTTGAGAGAGCAAGTTGTTTTAATAATGATTAAAATTGTTTTAATTATTATTTAAACATTTTATAAGATAAAGTGTAGGATTTATATATTAATATATAATGATATATTAATTATGAAAACCCTACATGAGCCCTATAAATAGAATGAGATGAGAATGAGTTTACTTTACTTTTGGTTTTTGTGAAAAACCTAGTTGCCTCCCTCATCTTCTTCATCTCCATCTCTCTCTCTCTCAAACCTCCATTTTTATAAAAGCTTAGTTTTATAAAAAGCTTCGTCGAAGAATTAATATTGGTGGATACCGGTAGAGTGCTTCACACTCTGAGGAGCAACTGCTAAAACACCATTTTGTAAAGCTTCGATTTCAAGGTATGGTTACGATTCCCTCGTTTATTCATTTTATATGCTTTTCTATATGTACGATATATGGTTTTTACGGAAATAATTGTTATACCATGCTTCCGCTCATCCGTAAATTCCTTCAATGGCATCAGAGCTAGGTTCTGCATATAGAGATTCACATAAAAAATTTCAGATTTTTTAATGAATGTATGGATTTATTATGATTTTTGCAAGTTTATTTGGATTTAATTATGAATTAATTCAAAATAATATTTGCATGAAGTTTTGACCATTGATCTGGGTTCTATAAGTGTTATGGATCATCTAGATATTTTTTCATAATTTTGTGATGTGTAGATTATTTGTTATGAATTTTTTAAAATTGTTTTGATTAAAATTCATAAACTAATTATGCATGTTGAAATATATGAATTAATAATTTGCACAAGGACCCCTTGCTTGATCTGACATTTTTGCTGCTGATGATTTTCAGAAATCATGTTTTTATGATTTTTTATTAATTTATTAATTAATAGTTAATTAATTTATTAATATTAAAATTATAAAAGGATAATAATAAAGGTTATTATTGTAAGTTAATGTTAGTAAAGGAGTTAGTGTATTAAAGTTGCACCGTTACATCTGACAACGTAAACAAAAAAAAAACTGAAGCTTACTGTCTCGTCTCGAGCGTGTTGTACAAACTCGGGGAGGCTGGTCGCGCATTTCCGAAATGCGTGACAGTGTTGTCGCGCATGAGCCGCATGCGTTACACAATTTAATGGCTTTAAATTGTTGTAACGCATGTCAGTAATGCGTTACACCTCTTCTGTCCAAATTAAATTTAGTTTTCTGGGATTTTCGTAACTCCGTTTTGGGCGTGCAATATATCGTTGGATTCGTATTTCCGAGACGGATCTAATGGAGTGGTCAAATATTTTTTATATAATATTTTTGAAATATTTATATTACTGGAAGTGTTTTAAAGCATGTTTTAATTGTTTTAAATGTTATAATAAATCCATACATCATTATATCAATGTGTGACATGATATTGCTTGCATGCTTACTTATTTATTTATGTTTATATATGAGATATATGCCTATGTTTACCATTAGATGATAGATTTAGGTGAACTTAAATCAAAATAAGGCGTGCGCTAGAAAATCTAGAAATAGGAATCGTTTCTTGCCTTAATAATAATATTATGAATACAATCATGAGATTTTTGTGTTTTTGAAACACGTAATTAAATATGAATTTTCAATATTGAGAGAAAGGATGATTCTGTCAAAAACAGATTTTGATCTGTAAGAAAGGGGTATTAAGTGACGCCTCTTGACAATGCTCCCCCGATCTAGGAATCATCTTATTATCGATTATTGATTTGAAATATTTAATTGAAGAAAAGAATCTCTTTATAATATGATTATGATTGTTAAATAATATTAGTTAATTAATAATGGCTGATAATTATTTATTTATGAAATAATAATTAGTTAGCAATTTTATTAATTGATTAAATGAGATTTAATTTATTGTAAAATAATTAAGATGTGATCTTAATATTATTAATTATTTATTTAATTTATGAAATTATATTAAGGGATAGATTAATTTTCTAAAGAGTTTAGAAATAGAATTAATAATTAAAATAGTTTTAATTATTGGTTAATAACAGAGAAGATGAGATCTATGTATTATATATGTCAAGTTGTAATCGGCCATAGGCACAAAAAGTTTTGTGTCGGTTATGGTCTTCCAACATGACAGAAAGTATTTCTTGTTTTCGGTGCATTGTCGTTTTGTGCTACAGCCGAGGACTTTGTTACCGATCAACATGAAAATACTTGTCTGTTACATTAGATGTGTACAAAATTAGATTTTAGTGGTCGTTACGTGCTACAGCCGTGGGCTATTGGAATCTAATTTAATTGTACAAAATGTTGGATTTGACTTGACTAATAATATTGAGATTTTTCGTGTTTTTGTTATAGATTTAGATTATCTATTAAACTTAAAACACGTTAGACTTATAGGTTTATACGAAAATGTTTCGTGACCTTAAAAAAAACCTCTTTTATAAATATCAAGTAGTAATTGGCCAATGACACAACGGGCTTGTGTCGGTCATAGCCTTCCAACATGGTAGAAAGTAGTTCTCATTTTTAAATCATTGTCGTTTCGTGCTACAGCCGAGGGCTTTGATTTCGAAATTAGAAATACTTGTCTATTACATAGAGATGTGTACAATGAATTAGAATCTAATGGTCGTTACGTGCTACAGCCGTGGGCTGTTGGAGACTGATTCAATTGTACGAAATGTTGGGTTAGACTTGACTTAGAATATTGAGTTTGTCGTGCTACAGCCGTGACTCAATTATTCAAGAGGCTAAAGTTTTATTAGGGAATAACATGAGATGTAATTGACAAGAGTTGTCTGCCTACTGAACATCACATGGCGTTTCGTGCCACAGCCGGGGTTGTGTGATGGAATGTAGGATCCCTATTCCCACTAGCATTACGAATGCTTATTTATTCACTTAGGGGGTTGTATAAATTAGATAAACTAGTGGGAGCCACTTATGAATAAAGACCCGATTCATATAGTGTTTTAATAATGAAATTGAATATTTGCTAAGTGTTGTTATGTGTATATCATTTGCAGACTTAATAAATATATATATATATATATATATATATATATATATATATATATATATATATATATACACACTAGGTCTTCTGCACAATCACTCCGTAGCATACTAGATGCTCACATATTGACTGATCCCAACTATGCTGACTGGCTTCGAAGCTTGAGAAAAGTTCTCAAGGGCTAAGAAGCTGGGATATGCTGTTTGTTTTCACTGTAACAAGGTGAGGCACTGGAAGAGGAACTGTAAGGTTTACCTTACAGAACTGAACGTGAAGAAGGCTAGTAAGACTACCGTTTCTAATTCAGATATGTTTATGATTGAAGTAAACATGTCACTAAATCAAACTTCTACTTAGGTATTAGATACTACTTGTGGTTCTCACATTTGCAATTCGTTGCGAGGACTAAGGAGAAGTAGGGCTCTTAGGGAAGAGAAGGCGATTCTATGGATGGGCAATGGAGCAAGAGTTGATGCCATAACTGTAGGGTCATTTGATTTACATATGCCTACGGGCAAGACTATTATTTTAAATAACTGTTATTTTGGTTCCCTCGATTGTGAGGAATATTATTTCTATTCCAATGTTAGACTTGGATGGATTTTCATTTATTATTCAGAATATTAAACATCCAATCCTCAGAGATAATGTTCTTTATGGTAGTGGAACTTTAAATAATGGTCTGTATGTATGTGACATAGAATATGTTTTACTTCATATTAAACAAAGAAAAAAGGATGATGAAAATCCTACCTACTTATGGCACTACAGACTTGGTCATATTAGTGAAAATAGACTTCGGACATTGCATAAGGGAAGGTTACTGGAACCCTTTGATTTTGAATCATATCCTACATGCATGTCTTGTCTATTGGGTAAAATGACAAAATCTCCATTTAGTGGACATGGAGAGAGCGCTAGAGAGTTGCTGGTATTGGTACACATAGATGTATGTGGACAAATGTCTACGCAAGCCATGGCAGGATTTTAATACTTCGTGACTTTCATAGATAATTGATCTAGATTCAGATATATGTATTTGATGAAATACAAATCTGAAGCCTTTGAAAAGTTCAAAGAATACAGTTATGAAGTAGAGAAATAAACCAAACATAGTATTAGAGCTCTTCGATCAGATCGAGGAGATGAATACTTGAGTGGTGTGTTTCTAGATTATCTCAAAGAAAATGGTATAGTCTCTCAGTGGACTCATCTGGGCACTCCATAGTTGAGTGGAGTATCTGAAAGGAGAAATTGAACTTTGTTAGACATGGTTCGATCCACGATGAGCTATGCAGATCTTCCAGTATCACTTTAGGGTTATGAATTGGAAACCTCGGCATATTTACTGAATAAGGTGCTTTCCAAATCTGTTCCTCAAACTCCATATAAGATATAGAAAGAAAGGAAACCGAGTCTTAAACACGTTAAGATTTGGGGATGTCCGGCTTATGTCAAGAAAGTTGACCCTGATAAGCTGGAATCTCGATCCGTAAAATGTAGTTTTGTGGGATATCCTAAAGAGATTTTAGGGTATCACTTTTACACCGATCATAGAGTGTTTGTCTCCAGACATGCTACCTTTTTAGAAAAATAGTTTATCCTTGAAGGGAACAGTGGGAGCAAGATTGAACTTAATGAAGTTCAAGAAGCACAAACTACTACGGTTCAAGAGGAAACACCTGTTCAGACTAAACAACCTTATGTGGCATAGTGTTGACTCAGAGAAATGGCAGAGTGCCTTGAAATCCAAAATAGATTCTAGGTATGCCAACCAAGTATGGACCTTGGTTGAAGCACCTGAGGACGTTAGGCTTATTAGGTGCTAAAGGGTATACAAGAGAAAGATTGAAGTATATGGCCAGGTGGAGACCTATAAGGCCAGGCTCATGGCAAAAGAATTCAGGCAAAGACAAGGGATTGCCTTTGATGAAACTTTTTGCATGTAGCCCTACTCAAATCAATTCGGATTTTGCTTACGATCCATATATGGATTGAAGCAAGCTTCTCGTAGATGGAACATCCATTTTGATGAGACAATCAAAGAGTTTGATTTTATCAAAAACATAGATGAACCATGTGTCTACAAGAAGGTTAGTGGGAGCGCGGTAACATTTCTTGTGTTGTATGTGGATGACATACTTCTTATAGGAAATGACATACCGATGCTGCAATCAGTCAAAGTGTGGCTATCAAAGAACTTTACTGTGAAGGACTTGGGAGAAGCATCCTAGATTCTCGGTATGAAGATCTATAGAGATAGATCGAGAAGAATTATAGGTCTTACCCAAGGTACATACATCGAGAAAGTGCTTAAAAGGTTTAGCATGAAAAACTCCAAGAGAGGTCTCATATCGATGAGCCATGGAGTATCCCTTTCCGAGAAGATGTCTCATGAGACACGTGAGGAAAGAGAGCGTATGAGTAAGATTCCTTATGCTTCGATAATAGGATCTATCATGTACGCGATGTTATGTACTAGGCATGATATTGCTCATTCAATTAGTGTGATGAGCATATATCAGTCTGATCCAGGTGAAGACCACAAGAAAGCGGTGAAGAACATCCTTAATTACTTACGAAGGACTAAGGATATTTTTCTTGGTTTTGGTGGATCTGAGTTGAAAATAGAGGGTTATACCGACTCTAGTTTCAATCAGAAAGTGATGATAGCAAATCCATGTTAGGGTACGTGTTTACCTTGAAGGGTGGAGCGATTAGTTGGAAGAGTTCCAAACAGCCTACAACGGCTGACTCAACAGCGGAAGCACAGTTTATAGATGTAAGTGACACTACAAAACTGTTTTGTGGCGCTTTCTTTTGATTAGGGAGATCATTGAAAGTAGAGATGTCAACATTGAGAAAGTTGACATATATAACAACATAGCAGACCTACTCATTAAGCCGTTATCTCAGATTCACTTCGATCGTCATAATAAGTGAATGGGTATTAGATACCAGAGTGATTGGCTTTAGTACAAGTGGGAGATTGAAATAGTTTGTCCTAAATCCAATCATATATGATGAGTTAGGAGAACTTTCTTGTACTCTTATTTGATTGCATTAATATTAATAAAAGACTTGTTTGTTTTTATTACGGGCTTTATCTATTTAAACTGTTTTAAATAAGATATTCCATGGTTTAAAGTAAAGCTTCTAGAATTATAATGAGATTATAATAGTGAGATCTAGATGATGATAACTCTAGACTTAAACAGTTCCTGATCATAGGATAACTAATCGGAAGTTAGTGAATCCGCAAAGATTGGTACATACTATGCTTGCTCCTTTTAGGAGGATGTCTATTCTCATAGGCATTTGTGTGGCGACACTATAGCTAGTATGTAGGTGCTTATTAGGGAATAAGTTCACTGAACATGACTCGATAAGTTGAACAACTAATGGAGTTTACTCACGTGTCGATAGTTGTTCACTGAGTGATAGTTGTACAAGTGTCCTTAGACTTGAGATCGTTAGAGTAATCTTGTATATAATAAACTATGCTTTGGTTTAGTCCTTAGTCTCAAGGACATCCATTAGGTCTGTTCTGGGCATAGGGATTTGTGTATGGAGATAGTTAACGGTCAATAAAGGATCTACTCCTTTCAGTAAAGGAAGAGAATATCCTATGCTATTCTTATGATGCTAGTTCCGGAATCTCTGGCCAGAGTGTATGAAATTAGAAAGAAGTTTCTAATTTGCATTAATATGAACTTTGCATTATGAATAAGAAATCATATGATTAAATTTGATAGGCTTGACACAAGATCCATGCCTTGTATTTAATCGGGATATTGTAGGGTAGAAGGAATTGATTGTACAGTAACTAGTCACTGACAGGTTCTTGGTATTCTAAGCAGTGAATTCATATTATCCGGATAGTCGCGATATGTTGAGAAGCATCACTCATGATGTAGAATAAATATAATTAATCAGTTAATTATATTTAATGAATTTTAGAATTCATATAAATAATAAATAAAAAGTTTATTATTATTTATTTCTACTACCGGCTTAATATTGAACCTACAGGGTCACACCATAAAAAGATTAATTTATTGATGAAGGTATTTTGAGAGAGCAAGTTTTTTTAATAATGATTAAAATTGTTTTAATTATTATTTAAACATTTTATAAGATAAAGTGTAGGATTTATATATTAATTTATAATGATATATTAATTATGAAAACCCTACATGAGCCCTATAAATAGAATGAGATGAGAATGAGTTTACTTTACTTTTGGTTTTTGTGAAAAACCTAGTTGCCTCCCTCATCTTCTTCATCTCCATCTCTCTCTCTCAAACCTCCATTTTTATAAAAGCTTAGTTTTATAAAAAGCTTCGTCGAAGAATTAATCTTGGTGGATACCGGTAGAGTGCTTCACATTCTGAGGAGCAACTGCTAAAACACCATTTTGTAAAGCTTCGATTTCAAGGTATGGTTACGATTCCCTCGTTTATTCATTTTATATGCTTTTCTACATGTACGATATATGGTTTTTACGGAAATAATTGTTATACCATGCTTCCGCTCATCCGTAAATTCCTTCAGAATCCACCATCACCAACTCCATCTCTGGATGTGGATATGATATCTACATCAATTCCTGATTCTCCATCTTTAAGATTCTTGGAGAAGCCCCACTCTACAATTGTTGGTCATCATCTTCTAGATGATTTGTTGGGCCATCAATCTTCCATTCCTGAATTCACAACACAATCTGTGGCCTCATATTTAAAATCAATCTCCACGGATTCAGTGTTGGTTTTCACTTCAACGGATACTATCTTTCCTTCATCAACGGATATCCTTCATCCGTTGACAGGTGTTTCTCCATCAACGGATGCGCCTATGTCTAGCCATCTGTTGACAGCAATAACTACTCAATCAACGGATACTCCTTATCCGTTGATAACTCACTCTACCACTGCTATATCTGACATTCCTGTGTCAAGTGTGGAGGAGTTCTCAGTAGTTGAAACACTTTTAGGAATGAGGGAAGGGAGTGAGAGGCTACCTTATGAGCAGGAAAAAGGAGAGCAAAATAATGAGAGGCTGGCCATTTCTTCCGGTCAGGCAAAAGGAGAGCAAGAGAGTTCCACCTTAGTAGGTGAAGGTGAGGGTGTGAGAGGTGTGAGCCAGGGGGAGCCCCTGATGCAAGAAAAGAGAGATGAGAGGAGAGAAGGGACTACAGGAGAAATAAGGCAGGAAGATTCAGTCATTACAAGTGAGTTAATGGAGGTTAATGAAGCTTCTAAAGAGATGGAATTTCGACAAGAATATCAGTTAATCATTGACACCATCTCATTGGATCCTGAAACCTTTACTCATCCTGTTTCTGCCTATCAAGTCATGACACAATAGGGCAATGTGGAGGCAGAGGAGGCAATGCACCTAGTGCACACCTCACAATCTCTACAAAGAGCAAATGAAGCTTTGACAGCTCTGCCTTCAGATGCTGACAGTGAAGAGTTTGGCAATAATGAAAGTGCTAGCACCTCAAGTGATGAAGAAGTCAATATGGAGGATACTCCAGAATGGTTATTTTCTTCTACCACTGTGGTTGGTGACTTCAATGTGGAGATTATGAAGCAATATCAATCTGCTATGGCTGAGCACCAGAATGCAGATCCACAGAGGAAGGCTGTCCTTCAGCAAATACTGGCCTCCCTCAAACTTCACAAGATGCATATGGTTATTCAAAGAACCCAACAGGAGGAGGTGCAAACTGCAGTAAGGGAAATGAAAGTAGAACTAGATGCCAGGATTGAGGCACTAGCCCCTACTACCACTCAGAAGGTGCTGTCTAGCAAGTTATTGAAGGAAGATAGTCTGGCCAAATCAGTTCAGCATCTTTCCTCCAGAGTGGATAGTATGGAATCTCAAATGCAGACATTCATTGCCAACCAAGCCAAACAGACTGAGCTACTGGAAAGGCTACTTGCAGCCTCACCTCCAACCCTTGATGCTAACAAAAAAGGGGGAGAAAAAGGTAGAAGAGGTTGCAGCTACTTCTAGTCAAATTCCAGCATCCAGTAGCAAGATAGCACAAAGTGAGGGGGAGCAACAGCCAATTATAGTGGTCAATCCAACAGAGTTTTCTATAGAGGCTTCCCCTGTGAAGAAGAAACAAATGTTGTTGCCTGAGATTCAGAGTTTATCAGAAATCTCAGATGGTGAAAGGCAAGCCATAATAGAAGCCTTAGAAAAGACCAACAAGGAGGCAAATGAAAGAATTTTGAGGACAGAGAGAATGATCAATGCATCAATTGTATCAACTCTGTTCTCTACTCAGTCCTCAGCTCCAACAACATCAACTACAATTTTGAAGGTGCTCACTCCAGAGATTGTGGCTCCTACATTCTATGATGCTGAACCATCCTATGTCTTTGAACCATGCATAAGAACCAGAGCCTTCTCTCCACCAAAGGCAAATGGGAAGTTCAAGTTACAATTGGACTTTCCATTTCCCAAGGATGATGATGAAAAGCTAATGGGAAAGACAATCAAAGAGTTCAAGGAAAAGACAAACAAGAGTGTAAGAGATTGGATGACTGTAATAATAAGGAATGGAAAAGTGTTAAATATATCCAACAGCCATCCTAAATTTGTCGAAGCAAAGAGAGAGGAGACCTCCAAACTTCTAAGGGAAGCTCATCCAAGTGAAGAAAATCAATATGAAAACTCAGAAGAGAAGCAAGCCAGGCTGGCTCGGGAGTTAATGGATGAGGTAGAGGATGAAATGAGGGAACCTGAGGAAGTCCCCAAATCCAAAACTAAAAGGAGAGTGAAATTAAAGGCAAGAAGGCCTGTCTCTCCAGAAATAGTAAGGAGAGAAACTGTTGGCTCATCACAATCTTTTTATGCACAAGTATTCGACCCAGTTGTGAATTTCCATGGTGACCCTATATTCCCTAAAGAGGAACCAATGAATCTTGACTCCATTGAGGTTCCTTCATTCTTGCTGAAGCCTCAATAGAAGCCTAAACAGAAGAAAAGGATACCAAGGAAGCAACCTTCAAAGGAACCAATTCAGGTTGCTAGGGTACCTGCCATTGTCAAGCAGTCAATCTTGGAAAACAAGGATGATTTTATCTATCAGGCAGATATTGAAGAATACTCTGGCATGAATCTGTATCTGGATGAATTGTCAGAAGTAAGAGGAATTGACAAATATAAACATTTGCCTGAGAGATTGGTCTTTGTATACAAGGGAGGAAAGGAAAGGACATGGCCACTACAGAGGGTTCTTGGAGAAAATTATCTGACCTTAACCAAAGTGTTCTATGCAATCAAGAGATACACAGGGTTCTCCAGGATAGCAAAAGGGGAGATACTGGACAGAATAGAACAGATGAGGAGAGAATGGAACTCACCATCAAGACTACCAAGGAAAATGAAGATCCCATACAATGGACAAAAAATCCACCTTCAACCCTTCTGGATGTTGGAGTTCAGGGATGAAGATGGTAACAGGAGATTCTTCAGGTTAGAAGACCAACTATCAAAGGCTAGTTCTCAATACCTGAGATGGTTACAACAAAAGCTAAATCCAAAAGTCGTTGAAGAAGATGCCTTCTATAGGCAACTCCAAATGCAAATTGAGTCCAACTCTGCCAAAGAAGGAAAATCAAGGGTGATGCCAACCAGAGAGAAGAAATAGTATTAATCTGCTCAGTCTAGAGGAGCACTTCTCTGTAAATTTCTCAAACTTGCTGTGTTTTAATTTTTGTAGCTTAATACAATTTTTGCATAGTTCTATATATATCCTTAGGAATGTTTTGTTATCATCAAGGTCCTAAATTTATGCTTTATTGCCATCAAGTATAAATTGGGGGAGATTGTTAGGAATATGTTGTACTTGATGATACCTTCACAATCAATCAAAATTGTATAAGTCATGTTTTGTAACTGTCAACGGATGAGACATTATAACTCTATCCGTTGACAGGTAGGTCATCAACGGATGAGGCTTTGTAGCATACTGCAATATCTCTATTTATCAGTTGATAGTCTTTTTATTCAGAGTCATGTTGACCATCAACGGATAGGCAGAATAGGGTAGCCAATTGTAAATAAGCTATGCTATGTAATTCTGTCTAAGTGAAAGTGTATCAACGGATGAGAACAGGACTCTATCAACGGATACAACTCAAATCTACTCTATCAACATATACAGCTCAAGCTACCATCAACGGATGACAGTGTACAACATCAACGGATAATCATTGACACTTTCTTCTATGCTAGCTGGGAATTAGCAGTTGATAAGGACAGGTTTGACTGACAGATCACATGGGTTGATAGTAGGTATAAAAAGTAGTATGGCAGCTATACTTTGGAAACGCAGAAGAAAGAAGCATTCCATTTACACAGTACATACAAGAAAGGTGCAGGGGACATATCTGTTCACAAGGACAACATTTCGGCTACATGTGGATTTGGAGTGGAGTAGCAAGTCAACTTGAATTAGATTAATATTATCATATTCCTGTAGTACTTGTAAACTTGGGATATATAACCAAGTGTAGCAACTCTTTAGAAGCAAAGAAAACAGATTCATTTGCTTAGGGTTTTATTGAATATTCTTAGAAGCAAAGAGTTGTAAAATAGAAGCTGTGTACATTTGTATCACAGAGTTTTCTTCGAATAAAAGTCTCAGGTGGTACATTTAACCACCTGATTTTTTATGTGTTTATGAATCATTTCTCATTCAGCAATTATCTCCTTATAGATTTTTGTGGTTTTTATCAGAAATTTATAAATATCAAGAATTGTATTCAACCCCCCCTTCTACAATTATACAAGTGTGTAATTTGGGAATAACATACTGTTTCATATTTATAGCATCTCTTAGTTTCCTAAACTCTGAGTCTGTAAATACTGTGTGCATTGCCTCTCATGAATAACTTCTGATGTTGATGGCTTCTAAACTCTGTTAGTTAAACTCTGTTTTGTTAGTTGCTATAGTTAGAAAACCCCCAAAGGAATTGTATTTAGGATGCTAGAATTTCTTTCTGATTATGTTGTATCTAGGAAGAACCAGGAACTTGCTAGTAATAGTAAGGGCTAAAATTCTCTAATTTTTGGTGACTAATCAAAGATCAGGAAGAACCAGGAACTTATCACAAGATAAGGGCTAAAATTCTCTAATTTTTGGTGACTATTCAAAGACTAGGATGACCCAGGAACTTATCAAAAGATAAGGGCTAAAATTCTAGGATTTTTGGTGACTGGTCAGAGATTAGGAAGATCCAAGAACTTATCAAAATGATAAGGGCTAAAATTATAGGATTTTTGGTGACTAGTTACAACTTCTGTTAAAAAAAAATCTGTATTTTATTCCTTATGTATATTTTTTTTTTTTTTTTGTATTTAGCAGAGGGGTATAAGTTAGTTCAGAGTTTCTGTATATAAATTTTCTACAGAGTTTAGCATTCATCATACATTCAGTGTTTACTATGAGAGTTTATGCATCCAGTGTTTACTGATTTATTTTATGGATATTATGAAATATTAGATGCTCTAAAAATTGGACTAGTAAACTTTGCTATACACACACATTTATTCACACCTGTGCAGTTTTTTTGAAAGGGTTACAGTAATGAAGTTGGAGAATTGACAAGCGCTGATGGATTTTGTCTAATACTCTAAGGTATATTTTATTTCAGATAATTTCTACACTTGGGGTAAAAAGTGTAAACTACCAACTGTTGATCAATATTAGAGTGTTAAAGTGCATTGGTAATAGGTGAGAGAGTAGCAGTAATTATTGCTATAATTACTGAGCAATACAAAGCTGTTCCGCTAATTATGTGCCACGTGTCCCACTCACACATTTCTCAAGAATAGTGTCCCACTTACACACCCACTCACAATTACTTTTTCCACAACCACTCAGTTATTTTGTATTTTTCACTTGAGCATTTTCGCAAACACCTTTCACTCACATCATTTTCTTTCATATTTTCTTCTCAAATTGTTTCTAATGGCCACCAAACCTTTTACTGCAGGGTACTTCCAAGACTCAGAGTTTGTTATTAACTCACTACACCATATATCGTCTTTGCCAACACCTCAAAAATGTGTAAAAAATCATGAAAAGTGTTGCCATAAGCCCAGAATTGGTTTAAGGCTACAGTTTTTCAAATTTCAGTGGTGTTGGATCTGCTCGTGTAGCCTTAGGTGGGTAAGCCAACACTTTTGCCACCCTATGGCCACATCGCAATAGATGTTGCATTAGTCATCTATGCCAACACTTTCAGGTATATAACAACACTAAAGGGGATGTTGTGGTAGACCTATGGCAACATCGATTTTTTCCTATTGCAACATTGGTTCATCTAACACTTTGTTTTTTGGCAACACATTCTCGACTCTATTGCAACATTTAGTCGATAAAACACTGTATTTAGTAACATCACTATTTCCTTGGCAACATATATTTGTTACAACGCTTTTCATATTTTAGCAATACCTTCTTTTTTTTTTGTTATCCCAACAATTTTCTAGTAAACACTTTTTAAATATTAGCTACATAGTTGCAACATAAACTACATAAACTATATATGAACATCACAACTAAATCCTTAAGAAAAAATTTGCAAGACAAAAATGCCAAAAGGAAATACTAAATTGTTCAACTTCACAAACATACCAAATAAGTGATTACACAGTCAAAGTTGGACATAAACCAACTTGCCAAATCTACCCAAAATAAGTGATTACACAGTACCATAATATTCTAAATGTCATCAAACATCATAATAAAGTACCATAATATTCTAAATGCTTTCCCCTTGACAAATATCAAGTAGAAACATTATCACTTGAAACCTTGCCTGATGGCTCAATAGACAGCTCATCAATATCAACCTTCAATTCTGGATTTTTTTCTGCTATCTTAGTAATCATCAACTTGACATTCTCTCGAACCTTCTTGTCAACTTTTTCATCCATCTCACGTGTAAGTTGTTCCCTAATTTTTTCTGTTAAATCTGCCAAGTACTGACAAGAAGAAATTCTGCGACAAAATTTATTTGCTCACCCTGGGTTGTAAGCCTCCCTGTTCCAGCCCAAGAGGAACATTAACCCCTTGATTATATATTGGAGTAGAATTGGTATTATCTGATGAGTTACCTTGGTTACCAACCCCTTTCACCGAGCTACTGGAAGACTCTTCTACTCTGTCCGCACTTTTTGTATCCTCTTTGTTAATATTTTTCTGGCCCTCACCTTGTGCCTATCATATCAGTGGGAAGGTAATTAGTCCCTCTTTTAGATTTTATATCTAGAAGAACAAACTTTGCAAATTTTGACACAAGGGTCAAAACATACCATATGGCTGTTGGTATCAGACGAATGACCTGGTAAAGGCAACTCCCTGACAGTGTCAAATAGGCTTGTCATGTTATTACCCCTAGCATTGTTTCCAGCACCAAAAGCAACAGATTGATCTTGATTGCCTGAATTCTCTTGATGAGCTATATGTCAACAGAAAGCAGCATATAAGCACAACAAAAAAGAAGCAAAACTGCTATTCAGAACACCGTATTGGGCATAAAATATAAGCACACACCTGATGAACCTAGGTCTTGGCTCTGCATGTTACCCAAATAATTTCTGAGTTGTGACCCAACGCCAGCTATAATAGTAGATAATGGAACAGAACTAGCTGACTGTTGTGAAAAATTACCACCACTCTGTGCTTCATTTGTAATAGAAACAACACTGGGTTACGATGGGACAGCTGCTGTAACAATGTTACTCACAGGAAGGACACGTGCTTGACCAGAATTGGCAGAACTAATTCCACTTCCAAGATCTCCCTGCATTCCTTCACCATTTGTCCTGGGACCAACTGCTGAAACAATAAATGGAATTAAAGCCTCGATGATAAAATGCATGACTACCAAAAATTATAATTGTTGTTTAGCGGAAAGCGGAAAAAAAAAAAGGAATTTTTTCTGTACCAGTATGTAAATGTATGTTTACATGTTTTGAAGCAGGTCCAACACCCCCGGGTACCAAAATACCAGGATTCAAGGGGGGAGCAACAGGACCACCAAATAGAGAGCCAGTTTGAAGAGATGAAGGCTGCAATAGCAAGAAAAGCAATATGAATATTAGCATTGAAACATAGGCTACACATTATAGCATCAACAATTAACCATGTTAATGGTGTTGAGTCTCGTTGTTCAAGCTATATAAATAGTGTAAGAAATGATTTCCACATCAGTAACTACTGCAAAGAGATTGCCGAAATATTTTATATAACAATTTACATTATCTGCAATTAATTTGCTTAGTAAATCTATATGAATCTGAGAAATTAGCAACATCAATTCAAGAATCAAAAAATCACGGATCATATTATTTAAATTTCAAATGTGTACTTTAATTAAGTCTTTCAATACTTGCAAGAAAGTAGCTCGCCAAACAATTACCAGCGGAAAACTAATTTGCAAATCAACTTTCAGCAAAAATATGGCCCGGCACATGGCATCTTAGACAAAACCCAACAGCAACTTACGAAAACATAAGCTACAAATGATAGGCATTACCAAAACAAGTTGACTTTAGCAATGTTAACCATGGAAGCAAACAGAGGTATACTTGTAAACAAACATGTTGTTCTGCCAAGTTATTTGACTGTTAAAATAAACAATGTTAGCAAAAATTATAAAGTGAACTTGTTGTTCTGTCGTATTTTAGTTGACAGTTGCAATAAGTACAAAAAAATAAAGCATCAGGACCATCGAAATAACCAAATTATATATACAATGATTAACATCAGGAAATAAAGGTAACTCCAAATATTGACTAGTAGTGAAATAAAGAAACAATGAAAATACAAGAAAAAATTACTTAATATGAATATTGGAAAACATATTACAGAGGATTAAAGGTATTAACATATGTGAGCTGTTACGTATTATAGATAAAGGGTATTTATATGGCAATTATGGCATATAAAGAAACAGCAAGTGCATGTATAAATCCCACAAATATATATAGCCTCTTATAAATATAAAGAACAAATTACTAGCTTCAAATCCCACAAAACAAAGATGAAATTAAAAATCCCCAAATTTTAAAAAATTGAAATTATGTTTTACAAATTCGAACCCTAGCTTCCAATTCGAACATTACAGAGAACTCTAGCTTCAAACTAACACCAACCAAATTAAAAAATAAAAATCCCCAAATGTTAAAATGAAATTAGGGTTTACAAATTCGAACCCTAGCTCCCAATTCGAGCACTACAGAGAACTGTAGCTTCAAACTAACACCAACCACACAGCTCTAGCTTTAAATTCGAACGAGAACGAAAGAGATGAAGACTAAAGACAACGAGATATATATACACAGCAAATATCGAGAAATACAAAGAGAAATAGGAGATAGAGAGGGAAGGAGATTACCAAATTAACGAGTTCAAACCCACAGCAAGAGCTTCAAATCTACAGAGAGAACGAATAAATCTATTAGAGAGAACGAGAGAGAGTAAAATGATAGAGAGAGAAGAGACACCGAGAGAGAGAGAGAGAGAGAGAGCTTACACCGAGAGTTTTTTGTGTTTGGATAGAGAGAGAGTAAAATGATTATATGTATTTTGTGTTAGATATTTACTGAATAAAATTTAGGCGGCCCCAAAATTTTACTTTCCCCCTGTAATAACCCTAACTTTAGTAATGCTACAGTTAGGGCTGTAAATGAGTCGAACCGAGCCGAACTCTTAATTTTTCGTGTATCAGCTCGTTATAAATACATGGAACTCGAGCTCGAACTTTGATCGAGCCAATATTTTTGTTTGTGTATCGACTCGTTAAGAAAAAATTTATTCACGAACATGTTCGCGAACAGTTCACGAACATGTCTAATGAGCTACTATTCACGAACATCTCATAAATTGTGTTCATGATTTCGTGTTCATGAACACTTCAACCTTTTTTTCTAGAAAATTTTTAATGCAATTAAAGTAAAAATAAAATTGAGGGATGAAACATTGAAAACTCGAGAAATGCTTCAAATTTAGACTTATCAAGGAATCAAATTTGGATCAAGTTTAGTTAAAACATAACGAACTAATGTTATAATTTATAATGTAACATATGTATAATTTCATTATTATTAATTAAAATAATTTATAAATTTAAACAAAGAAAATATAATGAATAGATAAAATAAACTAACATATTACTTCGTAACACTTACTTATACAATTATTTACAAAATATCGTGAATTCAAGAACTCCCGTTAAATGTTAAAGAAATATGTTCACGAACGTATATATATGAAGTTTATGTACAAAATTATTCATGAACCATATTTACGAACAAGGTTCACGAACTATATTAATGAACTTGCTCATGAACTATATAATCGAACTTGTTCGCGAACTTTCGAGCCGAACTATGTCATGTTCAGGTTCAGCTCATTTACGAGACGAACCTCAAAATCATGTTCATGTTCGACTCGTTTACAAATCGAACCGAACTCGAATCAAACTTTTTTCGAACCGGACACCGAACTGTTCGTGAGCGTATCGATTCATTTACAGCCCTAGCTACAGTGATCACATGAATAGTAAATTCCGAGGATTTAGAGAAATGGTATATAATTACTCTATAAGGGAAACAGAAAATGAATAAACAGAAACCATATTAGTGTTGTACATGGAAAATAAGTGACTCGAAATGACGATAGATTCCAGAAATTCCTTAATATGGATTTTGAGGATTTTGATTTTGAATAAGCATCTATTGGACATTAAGGAGCATGGAAATATTATGAGAATTATATATTGAGGGATTAGTGAATTTAGGTTAAACCAAAGGATTATTAAGTTAAGAGAATACCAAGGGAAATTGGATTTGTAAATGATTTCGAAAACCACTGAGATAATGAGGTACACCGAAACGAACCACAATTAGATGAGTATGGAAACCAAGCAACCAAGATTGGTAATATAACAAGGATACATACCATATTATTCACCAATGTGATGGGCATTTTACTTAGAAAATTTAGGAAATAAGAGATTAGGATTATCCAAGGGGCATCACTTTCCATTAACTTGATTTTAAGGGTAAATTAGTACTTTAGCATGGCTTTTAGTCACAAATATCTTTCCAAGCTTCCATAACACTCTAGTATTAGCAAGATTAGATGAGATAAGATCAAAGAAATCAAAAGAAAACTCCTCCCCCATCCACTTCATTCCATTCGGCTTATTCAAGAAAAAGAAGAAAAAATAAAAATCAAAACCCTAGTTAGCATCAAGATCAAATCCAAGGAAAAATCATGGAGGTTCTTGGAGACTAGAAAGAGATACCCACCAAGTTTCATAGCCATCTAACATCATTTGCCAAGGTAATAAAATCATGGAAGTTGCTTTATGAATAGTGATGAATAGTGTTTTCTAAGAACTAACTTGATTTTCATGGTTCTTTTAGTTGATTCAAGCTAGGATAAGGTTGTTTAAGGATATATCAAGGATTTTTAAGGGTTATCAAAGCTTCAAGAAGGTATAATCATGCTTGCCCTTTTATATTTATGATGGATAGGGTTGTGTTTAGTGATTAAGTGGTATAAATGTTATGATTATGATGTTATAAGTGTTTGTAAGTAATTAAAGTTGGATATGGAAGGAGTATGTGCTTGTAACCATGGTTGGTAAGGTGACCACATGGTGTAGGTGATGGTGTATAAGGTGGATGATTAATTTGGAGGAGTTTGATTTTGGAAAGTATGAAAATATAGCCGTTATAATGTCCGATTTTCGTTTAACCAAGTGGATGCCCTGTTTTGGAGCAACAGATGCATACGGTAGGTTCCTGTTTAGAACACCAACTGACCATGAGATGATAGAGCTTGGTTCATAGATCGTTTTGATATAAAGTGCGTTAAAATCTGATGAACGGTTTAGGGGAAAAGTCAGTTTTAGTGAAAGACGTTTAAAAACCGAGAAACCGTAATTGTGTTAAATTTGAGGCTATAACTACCATACTTATACATTCTTATAAGTCACGAAATTTTGGGATAGTGTAGTAGGATGGTCAGAGGACCCTTTACAGTTGACTTTGCATTAAAATTCGAAATCTATATTTTCTGAGAATTTTTACAGTTAAGTGTGGTTGTTAGGGGAAATGGTGAAAAACCCCTGAAACTTCGATTGAGTTATAAATGGTTAAGTTCTCGAACTTTTGGGGTAATAGTGATACGTTAAACATATATTAAAGTGTCAAGGGTAATGTTATACAAGAGTGTAGTGAGTAAGAGATGTGGTATTCTAATGACGGTCCTTTTGTGTTTATAGAAACTCCGGAAGAGGGACGAACCATACCGTCAGGATACCGGAACCGAGGCAAGATCTTTTCTATCCCTACTTGGAAATTATTTATCTTCAAAGAAACTTGATTTCATGAAATATATATATGTGATGCTATTGTTACTATATTGTTAAGAAATGGTTTTCTTTGATTATTGATGTAAAAAAAAAAGGGGAAGGTATATGAGTATGATATGAATATGGATATGAGTATGAGTATGAGATGGATATGAATATACATAGAGATGATTATGCATGAAGTGAACATGCCTTATGATTAAGGGAATATAAAGGAATGGTATCAGTTGTTATCTAAAGATATATAAAGGAATGGTATCAGTTATTATTTAGGGTTATATGATTTATAATATTATATTCTTTCTAAGTATTGTGATTTAATAAATATTATTGAATGGTATTTATTACTTTTGAGATAAATGGAATACTCTACGTATATAAAAGCATATTGATTTCATTGAATACAGAGGAGATGTCTGAGTCATAATCAAAGTATTATGACATATATAATTTTTTAAAGGTGATGATAAATGGAAATGGAAATGATATATGTGAAGGGAAATGTGAATGGAAATGTGAATGGAAATGGAAAATGTGAAATGGTATTTGATGATTTGAAAAAGGGGGATTGCAACAGTAAGCGTAAGAGGCTGTGTGGTAGTGGCACAGTCCAACATCCAATATTTTATTTCGGCACGAAGATGCCAAGGGAGGATGTAGCAGGTAGCCTTCCTCCAGGGTTGATTACCAGGTAGGGATCATCCCTTCTACTAGTAGTAAACAGAGAGCGGATACGGTCAGGCGACTGATCATCGTCCTACGTATCTGGCGCCAACAGATATCCCCAAAACTTGAAAGAAAGAATTGAAAATGGTTTTCAGATTTTTATAACTGAAAATAGAAAAGTGATATGAAAAGATGGAATTATTGATACAAACGAAGAGAAACTGATTTTATATTAATTTATATGATTGATGCATAAGAAGGAAAAGAGAAGATTATAGCGAGAGATTTGTTCAAGTTTTTATATTATCTTGAATGATTACACTGAAATGGTATATTGATGGTTATAGCATTCAAGAAGAGGAACTGATATTATATGATAATAGAAGCGAGACTGATGGAATGATACTATATATTTCTTACGTACAAGGATAATTGGAAAGTGTATATACATATTGAATGAAAATAAAATTCTTCCATAATAACTGAAGTTTGCTTTTGTCTATTATATATATATAACGGTTTATTTTTCTTTGATGTTAGTAGATAGAAATTTTCTTGCTGAGCTATTTTGGCTCATTCTTGCTACTTATCTATATACAGCTAGGAATGCCAATACTTCGCAGAACGCCCAGCAAGAGGGTAGGGGAAAGGCGACCTTCTGAGAGCACGCTAGCATCGATTCCTGAGGTAGCGTAGAGGCAAACGGGTCCTGGTAGCTCGATGTATAATTAAGTGTGTAAACATGTAAGAAACTTTTGGTTGTTGAAATGCTTCATAACGGAGTATTATTCAGCAATGTATTTAAGGATGATTCTAGGTTTGTAATAAATGTTAAATTCTAAACTTTTATTATGGTGAATGTTGTTCTCTGAGCATATGACTGGTGTGTGTGTGTGTGTTTATTATTGCGGGGTCAATGGCATAAGTATAAATTGTAAAAAAAAACTCAAGAGATATTGATATGGAATGGAAATTGGTCCGTGATGGCCCGGATTTATGACCCCGGATTTGGGGCTGTCACAGTTTGGTATCAGAGCTAAGAGTCATAATGCTCAGGAACAAGAGTGATAATAATAAATATATTAGTAATAATAGAAATTGTGAACTCACATCGAGTTCAAGGGGGGGTTTTATCGAACGAAGCATTTATTCTAAGTCGTGATTATAATTTTATAGATTATTGCTAATAAAGGTTATTATGCCAAAAGTGTTAAGTTTATGTAGCACACGAGATCGATATGAGAAAGGGAATACTTGATGTATCGGGAAGCGTACGTTAGATAATCTCGTGAGTAATTCCAGGGTGACCTATCATCTCTTATTTAAAAAGGGCCGGTATTTTTTTTCAAAACTTTCTGGTACCTTTGGAATGTGTTTCAAAATTGTATTTTATCTATTTTAGTCAAAATATTTTCCTAAGATTATTTTTGGAAGAGGGTATTTATCATCGTGACTAAATATTTCTTTATACTTTTTATTCCAACTAAGAGGAACAATCCTATGTATACACAAGGACGATCTGTCTGTGTGATTGAAAGTCGGAGGGGACGCCCTCACTTGTGTTACGCACGGGTTCTTCCATCATATTGATTTCCCAAAATATTCTTTTGTTTTGAACAAGAGCTATTTAAAAACTCTTAATCTTATAAATTGTTGTGGGACACTTGTTTGTTTCTGGGTCCGTTTCAAATCAAAGTTTCTTAAAATTTATAAATCATTTCGAAAATAGAAGATTTCAGTAATGGATGGGATAATGGAAGCAAGGTTTAGAGTATACGTGATTATACGAGGAAACTCGAGACTTCAAGGGAAATTTCAATAAGAGATAATTAGAGCTAGAAGTGTTTCGATATAAGAGAGGAAGGAATTTCGCGAGAAGAAATGGGTATATTTGATGATTAGTAAGAGAAAAGAATATGAGGAAATTTAAGTTATAATTGAGAGTTACTATTGAGAGTAAAGTGTATTTTGAGGGAAAAGTCAGAATAAGGATAAACAAAGGAAGTGGGGATAATTAATGAAGTTTGTGTATTTTGTCTAAATTCTATCGTATTTTGATATTAAATGTTGAGATTCAAGGATATTGATGTATATAAGGTGATTGACTTAAATGAAAAGGTTATTGTGCTAAAGGTGATACGCTTAATTGTTAAAGTTGAGTTGAGAATATTATGGTATATAAATGAGTTAACTAGTGATATAATTGTGTATATGAGAATGATGTATATGGGAATGATGTATGTTGTACCCTAAATTTGGGTGATTAATGAAGAATATTGTTATATACATAATCATGCCGCCTAAGCGTAATAATAGAGCGAATGCAAGGGAAAATGAGAGAGAGGAATGAAGTCATAATAGGCAGGGTGAAAACGCTCATAATGAATAAAATCATGAAGAAGAAGAGGAAGATGAATCAACTGAACAACAAGGAAATCAGGGCGGTGATCCCTTTAACCAATTCATGGAACTATTAAGGCAGAATTTAACTAATCCACAGAACCCTCAACCCCCACCTGTTCTTCCTAATCAGGCAGCTAACTCCTTTCGTGCCTTTAAGTCATTGAAACCCCCAGAGTTTGAGGGAACTGTTGACCCAGTATTAGCCAGAGCATGGCTGAAAGAAATAGAGAAAGCTTTTGAGATATTGAGGATCAGAAAACAATCTTTGCAGCCTATCTCTTAAAGGGAGAGGCAAATTATTGGTGGGAAGCTAAGAAGAACCTAGAAGGAGCGGGAATGATAACCTGGGAACGTTTCACTAGGGTGTTTTTAGAGAAGTACTCCCCTAGGTATCTGGAAAACCAAATGGAGATGAAATTTCTGGAATTAAAGCAGGATAATCTATCAGTGGCCGAGTATGAGACTAAATTTACTGAATTGTCTAGGTTTGTTCCAGAATTTGTGCGTACTGAGGAACAACGAGCGAAAAGGTTCCAACAAGGATTGAAACCATGGCTACGGACGAGAGTGGCACCGTTTGAGTTAACTGATTATGCTGCGATAGTTCAAAAGGCATCCATTATAGAAGCTGAGAGTGAACAAAACCAGATAGGTCGAGAAAGTAAGAAAAGGAGATTTGAGGGCCAGAAGGGAGGTTCAAGTGAAGGAAGTTACTTTAGCAAGGTTGGTAAAGGACAAAAATCTCAACTTGTGGGAAAGTTAGGGAGTAACAAGGCTGTTAATGAGACTGTGAATCAAGGTGGCAAATCCTCAGGAACTTTTCAGTCTAATCAAGCACGACCACCCTTACCAGATTGTAGCAAGTGTGGTAGAAAGCATACGGGAGTGTGTAGGAGGTCGGAAATAACTTGCTTTAAGTGCGGACAGAAAGGACACTATTATAACCAGTGCACATCAACTGACAAGATTGATATCAAGTGTTATCAATGTGGGAAACTAGGACATTTTGCTAGAGATTGTCGTTCTGGTGGGTCGTCTGCGCCGGGACAAAGTATGTCTGCTTCAAATAAACCTACTGCCAGAGTGTACAATATGACTTTAGGGGAAGCATTGAAAAAGCCGGATACAGATGCAGGTGAACATTTTCTCTTATTATTTAACCTTCTAAGTGTAAATGTTTGGTTAGGAATCAATGTGGTCAATGAACGGTATAGGTGGGTTGACAATCTAGATAAGGAAAATCAGTATATGTTAGGGGTAAGAAATTCCATGAAAAGGAGAATAAGAGTATTTTGGGAAAAACACAAACTTGTTTAGGCACGAACAGGAAATGTATATTATAAGTAGAATTTTCTTACAATTGTTTCAAGGAAACTTATTCTAGCCAAATTTCTGGAGGATTTTACAGAGACAAGATATAATAAGATTGAAGTATTTATATTTTATGTCATGATAGAGATCAAAATACAGATAAACCATAAGTGAGATACACTACCATTCAGGGGAGGCCAATGTGGTGGCCGATACCCTTAGCTAAAAGAGGAATGAGAGATAAACTAATGTAGAATGACTGAAACAGGAGGAGAATGGAAGGGACTGATATAGATAAGCTAAATGGCATGTTGATGAATGACAAGCAAGATTAAATTGGTGTATTTTTACGCAAACAAGATAAAGATATTATGAAGGAAAAAAGGGTAAGAGAAAGTGGTGTAGAAGTCAGAAGTGTGGATGAAAGAGGTATCTATGAACATTTTCAACGTGATTCCGGGACGGAATCCTTTTAAGGGAGGAAGGATGTAATAACCCTAACTTTAGTAATGCTACAGTGATCACATGAATAGTAAATTCCGAGGATTTAGAGAAATGGTATATAATTACTCTATAAGGGAAACAGAAAATGAATAAACAGAAACCATATTAGTGTTGTACATGGAAAATAAGTGACTCGAAATGACGATAGATTCCAGAAATTCCTGAATATGGATTTTGAGGATTTTGATTTCGAATAAGCATCTATTGGACATTAAGGAGCATGGAAATATTATGAGAATTATATATTGAGGGATTAGTGAATTTAGGTTAAACCAAAGGATTATTAAGTTAAGAGAATACCAAGGGAAATTGGATTTGTAAATGATTTCGAAAACCACTGAGATAATGAGGTACACCGAAACGAACCACAATTAGATGAGTATGGAAACCAAGTAACAAGGATACATACCATATTATTCACCAATGTGATGGGCATTTTACTTAGAAAATTTAGGAAATAAGAGATTAGGATTATCCAAGGGGCATCACTTTCCATTAACTTGATTTTAAGGGTAAATTAGTACTTTAGCATGGCTTTTAATCACAAATATCTTTCCAAGCTTCCATAACACTCTAGTATTAGCAAGATTAGATGAGATAAGATCAAAGAAATCAAAAGAAAACTCCTCCCCCATCCACTTCATTCCATTCGGCTTATTCAAGAAAAAGAAGAAAAAATAAAAATCAAAACCCTAGTTAGCATCAAGATCAAATCCAAGGACAAATCATGGAGGTTCTTGGAGACTAGAAAGAGATACCCACCAAGTTTCATAGTCATCTAACATCATTTGCCAAGGTAATAAAATCATGGAAGTTGCTTGATGAATAGTGATGAATTGTGTTTTCTAAGAACTAACTTGATTTTCATGGTTCTTTTAGTTGATTCAAGCTAGGATAAGGTTGTTTAAGGATATATCAAGGATTGTTAAGGGTTATCAAAGCTTCAAGAAGGTATAATCATGCTTGCCCTTTTATATTTATGATGGATAGGGTTGTGTTTAGTGATTAAGTGGTATAAATGTTATGATTATGATGTTATAAGTGTTTGTAAGTAATTAAAGTTGGATATGGAAGGAGTATGTGCTTGTAACCATGGTTGGTAAGGTGACCACATGGTGTAGGTGATGGTGTATAAGGTGGATGATTAATTTGGAGGAGTTTGATTTTGGAAAGTATGAAAATATAGCCGTTATAATGTCCGATTTTCGTTTAACCAAGTGGATGCCCTGTTTTGGAGCAACAGATGCATACGGTAGGTTCCTGTTTAGAACACCAACTGACCATGAGATGATAAAGCTTGGTTCATAGATCGTTTTGATATAAAGTACGTTAAAATCTGATGAACGGTTTAGGAGAAAAGTCAGTTTTAGTGAAAGACGTTTAAAAACCGAGAAACCGTAATTGTGTTAACTTTGAGGCTATAACTACCATACTTATACATTCTTATAAGTCACGAAATTTTGGGATAGTGTAGTAGGATGGTCAGAGGACCCTTTACAGTTGACTTTGCATTAAAATTCGAAATCTATATTTTCTGAGAATTTTTACAGTTAAGTGTAGTTGTTAGGGGAAATGGTGAAAAACCCCTGAAACTTCGATTGAGTTATAAATGGTTAAGTTCTCGAACCTTTGGGGTAATAGTGATACGTTAAACATATATTAAAGTGTCAAGGGTAATTTTATAAAATATTGTAGTGAGTAAGAAATGTGGTATTCTAATGACGATCCTTTTGTGTTTATAGAAACTCTGGAAGAGGGACGAACCATACCGTCAGGATACCGGAACCGAGGCAAGATCTTTTCTATCCCTACTTGGAAATTATTTATCTTCAAACAAACTTGATTTCATGAAATATATATATGTGATGCTATTGTTACTATATTGTTAAGAAATGGTTTTCTTTGATTATTGATGTAAAAAAAAAAAGGGAAGGTATATGAGTATGATATGAATATGGATATGAGTATGAGTATGAGATGGATATGAATATACATAGAGATGATTATGCATGAAGTGAACATGCCTTATGAATAAGGGAATATAAAGGAATGGTATCATTTGTTATCTAAAGATATATAAAGGAATGGTATCAGTTATTATTTAAGGTTATATGATTTATAATATTATATTCTTTCTAAGTATTGTGATTTAATAAATATTATTGAATGGTATTTAATACTTTTGAGATAAATGGAATACTCTACGTATATAAAAGCATATTGATTTCATTGAATACAGAGGAGAAGTCTGAGTCATAATCAAAGTATTATGACATATATAATTTTTTAAAGGTGATGATAAATGGAAATGGAAATGATATATGTGAAGGGAAATGTGAATGGAAATGTGAATGGAAATGGAAAATGTGAAATGGTATTTGATGATTTGAAAAGGGGGATTGCAACAGTAAGCGCAAGAGGCTGTGTGGTAGTGGCACAGTCTAGCATCAAATTTTTTATTTCGGCACGAAGATGCCAAGGGAGGATGTAGCAGGTAGCCTTCCTCCAGGGTTGATTACCAGGTAGGGATCATCCCTTCTATTAGTAGTAAACAGAGAGCGGATACGGTCAGGCGAATGATCATCGTCCTACGTATCTGGCGCCAACAGATATCCCCAAAACTTGAAAGAAAGAATTGAAAATGGTTTTCAGATTTTTATAACTGAAAACAGAAAAGTGATATGAAAAGATGGAATTATTGATACAAACGAAGAGAAACTGATTTTATATTAATTTATATGATTGATGCATAAGAAGGAAATGAGAAGATTATAGCGAGAGATTTGTTCAAGTTTTTATATTATCTTGAAAGATTACACTGAAATGGTATATTGATGGTTATAGCATTCAAGAAGAGGAACTGATATTATATGATAATAGAAGCGAGACTGATGGAATGATACTATATATTTCTTACGTACAAAGATAATTGGAAAGTGTATATACATATTGAATGGAAATAAAATTCTTCCATAATAACTGAAGTTTGCTTTTGTCTATTATATATATATAACGGTTTATTTTCCTTTGATGTTAGTAGATAGAAATTATCTTACTGAGCTATTTTGGCTCATTCTTGCTACTTATCTATATACAGCTAGGAATGCCAATACTTCGCAGAACGCCCCGCAAGAGGGTAGGGGAAAGGCGACCTTCTGAGAGCACGCTAGCATCGATTCCTGAGGTAGCGTAGAGGCAAACGGGTCCTGGTAGCTCGATATATAATTAAGTGTGTAAACATGTAAGAAACTTTTGGTTGTTGAAATGCTTCATAACGAAGTATTATTCAGCAATGTATTTAAGGATGATTCTGGGTTTGTAATAACTGTTAAATTCTAAACTTTTATTATGGTGAATGTTGTTCTCTGAGCATATGACTGGTGTGTGTGTGTTTATTATTGCGGGGTCAATGGCATAAGTATTAATTGTAAAAAAAAAAAAAAAAACTCAAGAGATATTGATATGGAATGGAAATTGGTCCGTGATGGCCCGGATTTATGACCCCGGATTTGGGGCTGTCACACCCCCCACTAAGTTTTCCCTTTCCCTCCACTAATATTTCCATTTCCCCCCCTTTTTAATACTTTTTTTGGTAATCTACGGTAACACCCTTACAAGTGTTGGCTTTGCTAATCCAATTTTATTTAAGGTAACATATGTTGACATCTATTGCAACATCGAAATAAGGTGTTGGCTTATATCAAAATTAAGCCATCTAAGGCTACATTTTACATGCCAACACCGGTTAGAAGTGTTGGAAAAGACCATATATGGTGTAGTGACTGCTAATCCACAGACTGATGAAGAGTTGGCTGCTAGATTGTTTCTGGAGGAAAATGAAGAAGGAGTGACAATTGCAGACATTCAAGCTGAAGAGAAGAATCTACAAGAAGAGCATCAGAAAGCTTTGAAGTCTGGCAAATTCAAGAAGATTGTAAAAGCTGTTAGGCCTGTTCTTAAAGGCATTACTATCAAAGAGAATGTTGGTACTATCAAACAGAAGATGAAGAGGAAGGCTGTTGAGGAACAAAAGGTCTTAAAGAAAGTAAATACAACCTCTGTTGCTACACAAGTTGTGAAGAAGCCTTTGTCTACTTCAATGCAAGCAATTTTTCGGAAATCAACAATTCGTGAACAAACTCTGGAGGTTGGAGAGGTAATATCTGGGAATTTCGTACTCTATAAATTATATTATTTGGCATTAAAAATAATATTATGTGCCCTAATTGATGAGTCATTCCATGATTATGTGATTATAGACATGTGTTATGTGCATAATTGCTAGATGTGTTGACGTGAATTTGTTAGGTATTGATTCAAGTGATGATCAGGATCTGGGTATTACTGATCAGATACTGATGCTGACGTCATCAGGATTACAACGTCAGTATTGGATTATCATCAGGATTAGAAGCTGGTCAGGATTTCATGAAGATTCTCATCAGACCAGAGATCAAGGAAGATTGATATGTCGGTTCCTAATTTGTAGGAATGCAGCTATCATACAAGATATGCATTCAGAGATATATGTAATTGATTTAGAATATCTTGTAATTGATAGTGTAACTGTGTACTCTATATAAACACAGTTTAGGTTTTACATTATGTAATCGCTTACACGAGTTATATTGTAACCTAGCAGCTCTTAAGAACATAAGAATTTCTTAAGAGAGTTTTGTAACAGTTTTATATCAGAATTAATAAAGCTGTTATTGATTCATACTTGTGTTATTTGTTTTAAGTCGAAAATCTTATACAATTGTATTCAACCCCCCTTCTACAATTGTTATTTACTGGGCAACAATTGGTATCAGAGCTGTACTGATTAATATTAATCATAAACGATCTTAAGATGTCGACAAGCAAGTATGAAAGCATCAAAATTCCAATTCTCAAGAAGACTGAGTATCCAACCTGGAAAGTGAAAATGATGATGTATCTGGAAGCAACTGATCCTGATTATCTTGACAGGATCAATGATGGACCATTTCTTCCAACAAGACTAGTTGCAAGAACAGAGACTGTTGCTGAACACTATGTCATTAAGGCAAAGAGTGAGTGGACAACAGAGGAAAAGGCTCAAGTACTTAAAGATGCAAAGGTAAAAAATATTTTGCATAACAGTCTTGATAATGTCATGTCTAATAGGGTAATAGCATGCAAAACTGCAAAGGAAATTTGGGATACCTTGGAAACTCAATGTCAAGGTACTGAATCTATCAAAATAAACAGAAGGGCTCTGTTGATTCAGGAGTATGAGCAATTCGATGCTAAATCTGATGAAAGCCTTACTGATTTGTATGATAGATTCTTGACTTTACTGAACAATCTATCACTGGTTGGCAAAGAGTATGATCCAGAGGATTCAAATACCAAGTTTCTCAGAGCTTTAACTGAGGAGTGGGATACTCAAGCTTCAATCATAAGGCATCAATATGATTTGAAGATGCTGTCTCTTGATGAAGTATATGGGATGCTAAGAACCTATGATCTTGAGGTTCAACAGAGGAAGAACAAGAAAAATGTCAAAGCAAAAGCTGTTGCTTTGAATGTTGAATAAAAATCAAAGGGAAAAGCTGAGGAGGTTTCTTACAGAAAGAGTAGAGTGGAAGAGTCAATTCCTGATGACTCATCATCAGATACTGATACTGAGACTGATCCTGATACTGATGATGACTCTACTGATTCTGATATGATGGAAATGGTTGCTATGATAGTCAAGGGCTTCAAAAAGATGAAGTTCAGAAAGGCTAGGAAGCAAGGGAAATTCCAGAAGAAAACCTTCAATGCTGACAAAGACAGGTACAAGAAGAAAGAAGGCAAAAGCAGCAAATTTGACAAGTCAAAAATCAGATGCTATAACTGTGATGGAATGGGTCATTTTGCAACTGAGTGCAAGAAGACCAAAACCAAAGCTCTCATTTCTTCAAGCAAGGATTGGATGGACTCATCATCTGACTCTGAAGAAGAAAAAGTGAATTATGCTTTGATGGCTAAAACTGATGAGACTTCTGCTGGTGAAAATAAGGTATCTGAAGTTTTGTTTGATTTTGATACTAATAATGTCTCTGAGCTAAGATCTTTCTTAAAATCTCTGCATATTAGTTTTAGGAGTCAATCTCTTGAAAATACTAGAATAAAATCTGAAATGGCAGAGGTTGTTAAGAGAAATGATCATCTAGAAGCTGAGTTAATTTTCTTGCATGAAGTTCAAGCAGAATGTGATAATGCTAAACACATGAAACTTGAAACAGAGTTTAAATGTAATGAACTTGAAATGCAACTTAAAGATGCTAATGAAAAACTCAGAACCTGGACACATTCTGGTACAAAAACTCATGAAATTATTACTGATAAAAACTGGAAAGAGTGTCTAGGGTATAAGCCAGAAAATGAGAAAAAGGACAAAGGAAAGGTTGTTTCATCTAACCCTGGAAGAGTTATAGTTGATGACTCAACAAATCCAAAAACCTACAGATATGTTACAGACAGTACTAAAACCAAATTAAAACCGGTTAATTATGTGTATCCAGAAATTCCCAAATCTACCTCAGAAAAGGGATCTACTTCTACACATCATTCTGAGTCTAGAACTGTCAAAAACAAAAATGTAGGTCTTTTGTCCAAGAAGCAATTAAGGGATAGAATCTGTGATGTAACAGATAGGAAGAAAGTCCAAACTGTCAAAAGGAACAGGAATGGTACAGTTGGAATAAACAAGGAGAATAATTATAAGTATATTCCAAATGCACCGAGAAAAGTATGCTTTAACTGTGGTAATTCTAATCATCTTGCTATTGATTGTAGGAGGAGTAAAAAGAAGCCAACTGTAGTTCCTAAGTCTGACATTAGGAATAAATCAGTATTCTATAAACCACAGAATCCTTGTTTCCATTGTGGCAGTAAATGGCATTCTATTTATACATGTGAAGAATACCATAATTTGTACTATAATTATTATGAGCCTTTGCCTAAGTTCAATAAAAGTGCAAATTTTGGAAAAACAAAGAACTTGAATACTAATCATGCATCTGTTAAGAAAAAGACTAATTCTGATGGAGTTAATCCTGATGAAAGTGTCTTTACAAGAAAATCTTCTACTGATAAAAATGTTAAATTGCATGAAAAGAGAACCCAACAAGTGTGGGTTCTTAAAAACTCTAACTGAGTTCTTTGTGATTTTGATTGCAGGGTAAAAAGAAAAATGTGTTAGTCATGGATAGTGGATTCTCTGTGCACATGACTGGAGACAAAACCTTGCTATCAGAATTTGAGGAGAAGGCTGGCCCAACTGTGTCTTATGGAGATGGCAACATTGGACAAACCTTGGGATATGGCAGCATTGTAATTGGAAATGTCATCATTGAAAAAGTAGCTCTGGTGAAAGGACTCAAGCACAATCTGTTAAGTGTTAGTCAAATCACAGACAGAGGTTATCGTGTCAATTTTAATGATACTCATTTTGAAGTTATCAGCAAATCTTCAGGAAAGATTGCATTAACAGGTCAAAGACATGGTAACATTTATGAAGCCAACATTTACACTAATACTGAAAATCCAACTACATGCCTCATCAGTAAAGCGTCTGTAGATGAAAGTTGGAATTGGCATAAGAAGCTTTCTCATCTCAACTTCAACAATATAAATGAGTTGGTTAAGAAAGACTTGGTGAGAGGATTACCAAAGGCTCTATATACTCCTGATGGACTCTGTGATGCTTGTCAGAAGGCTAAACAGAGAAGGACATCATTCAAGAGTAAATCTGAATCCTCAATTGATGAACCATATCACATGCTACACCTTGACTTGTTTGGACCAATGAATATTATGTCCATCAGTGAGAAAAGGTATACTCTAGTAATTGTTGATGAATATACTAGATTTACCTGGGTTTATTTTCTTCACAGAAAAGATGAAACTGCTGAAATACTGCTGGACCATGTAAGACTTATTGAAACTGGCACGGAATACAAAGTCAAGATTCTGAGAAGTGATAATGGGACTGAATTCAAGAATTCAGCAATGGAAGAGTTCTGCAAATACAAAGGAATAGTTCAACAATTCTCTGCTCCTGGCACACCTCAGCAAAATGGAGTAGTTGAAAGAAAGAACAGAACTCTTATTGAAGCTGGCAGAACTATGTTGGAAGAAGCTAAACTACCTACATATTTCTGGGCGGAAGCAGTCAACACAGCATGCTACACTCAAAATATTACACTAATCAACAGACATAGTGTAACTCCTTATCAGATGATTAAGGAAAAGAAACCAAGTTTGAAGCATTTACATGTGTTTGGCTGCAAGTGCTTTGTTCTAAGACCTCATCCAGAACAGCTAGGAAAATTTGAGACAAAAGCTGATGAGGCCATCTTTATTGGCTATCCAAAAACAAGAGCCTTTAAAGTCTACAATCTGAGAACAAAGACAGTCATGGAGTCTATTAATGTATCTTTTGATGACAGAAAGATGACAGGAATAAAAGAAGACTCTCATGATAGTTTGACTTTTACAAATGAAGCTACCAACAATTCTGATGAAGTCACGTCAGATACTGATATTCTGTCAGATCCTGACGATCAATCAATTCCTGATCGAACACCTGTTACTGATGATGACTCAAATAATGCAAATGTTGAGGGGGAGCAAGAGCGAGACATCACCAGTACTGATACAACTCAAACATTAAGTAGAGACTCATCAGAAACAGATTCAAGTGACATACATGACAGTATATCAGAAGGAGATAGCACTATCTCAGGGGGAGCTTCTAGCAATTCTAGTTCTTTTGAAGAAAACACCAATCCAGGGGGAGCATCCAGTTCAAGAAATGACTTACCATCAGCAAGGAAATGGACTAAAAGTCATACTCCTGACTTAATCATTGGGAATCCTGAAGCAGGTGTTAAGACAAGAAGTGCAACTCAAAATGAATGTTTATATAATAACTTTCTGTCAAAGGAGGAGCCTAAGAAAGTTGAAGATGCACTTAAGGATGCTGATTGGGTAATAGCTATGCAAGAAGAACTGAATGAGTTTGAAAGAAATGAAGTCCGGAAACTTGTACCAAGGCCCAAAGGAAGGTCTATTGTGGGTACAAAGTGGGTATTCAGAAACAAGACTGATTCAGATGGCACAATTGTGAGGAATAAAGCAAGACTAGTAGCAAAGGGGTATTCTCAACAGGAAGGAATAGATTATGATGAGACTTTTGCTCCTGTTGCAAGACTGGAGGCCATCAGAATTTTTCTGGCATATGCAGCCCACAAGAAATTCAAAGTATTCCAGATGGACGTAAAAAGTGCATTTCTTAATGGAGAACTGGAAGAGGAGGTATATGTTGAGCAACCTCCTGGCTTTATTGATCCCAAACATCCAGATCATGTCTATAGACTGGATAAAGCACTTTATGGACTAAAGCAAGCTCCAAGAGCCTGGTATGAAACCCTAGCTCAATTCTTACTGGAAAGTGGATTCAATAGAGGTACAATTGATAAAACCTTGTTTTATTTGAATCATGGTAAGGATTTGCTGTTAGTTCAAATATATGTTGATGATATCATTTTTGGGTCAACTAACACTAAGCTGTGTGAGAAGTTTTCAAAGCTAATGCAGTCTAGATATCAAATGAGTATGATGGGAGAAATGAGTTATTTCTTAGGTCAACAAGTTAAACAGACTGATGATGGGATTTTTATCAATCAGTCAAAGTACACAAAGAATTTACTAAAAAGGTTTAACATGAAAGACAGCTCTACAGCTTCAACTCCTATAGCTACAGCTACAAAGCTTGATCCTGATCAAGGAGCTGAGGTAGATGTAACCAATTACAGAGGAATGATTGGTTCACTCTTATATCTAACTGCTAGCAGACCAGATATCATGTATGCAACCTGTCTATGTGCAAGATTTTAAGCAAATCCTAAGGAACCACATCTCATTGCAGTGAAAAGGATCTTCAGATATCTAAAGGGCACTTCTTCTCTTGGCCTTTGGTATGCTAGAGAATCAGACTTTAGTTTATGTGGTTATTCAGATGCTGATTTTGCAGGATGCAAAATAGACAGGAAAAGTACTTCAGGCAGTTGTCAGTTTCTTGGAGGAAGACTAGTTTCTTGGTTTATTAAAAAGCAAAAGTCTATCTCCACATCAACTGCAGAAGCTGAGTACATTGCTGCTGGAAACTGTTGTGCTCAGATCATGTGGATGATAAATCAGCTAATGGACTATGGTTTGTCATTTTCAAAAATACCTATTTATTGTGATAACCAAAGTGCTATTGCTATGACAGGAAATCCAGTTCAACATTCTCTTACAAAGCACATCAGCATCAGGTATCACTTCATAAGAGAACAAGTACTGGAAGGAACAATTGAACTTCATTTTGTTCCTACTGATCAACAGTTAGCTGATATATTCACCAAGCCACTACCTGAGGCTACTTTTACAAAGTTGGTGAATGAACTTGGAATGGTAAACTATGGCAGTTCCTGAGAGAAAGAGGTCATCAGATACTGACGACTTGCAAATACTGATGGAAAGTCAATCCTGATAGTGGTCAACGTCGAATCCTGATGTAACGATTCGATAATCAGTATTTTGTCAGAATTTAACTGTCTTCGTTTTATCTCAATTTCCTGATTAAAACTATGATTAATGTTATTGAATTCCTGATAATGTGATCACTTTAATTAGTCCTCATATTTATTTTCAGTTAACATGTTAAATCAGGAAAAACATTGAATAGAATAGAAAAACTAGATTTTTCATTGATAATAAGAAAGAAATTACATTCAAAGATTACATCTTTTGTGTTTTCTATCTACTAATCTATTCAACAGGAAATAAAAGACCAATCCACTCCATTGTTGATAGCCATCCCAGATCCCATCTTTGCCACTTTGTTTGGGTGGAAGTTGACAGGGATAAGGTTATTTTTGGTGACATATTCATTAACAATGGTTGATGGAGTTGGATGAGGATGCCTTAGATGAAAGCCATGCGAATGCTGTTTGAAGGGCAGCATCAATGTCGATCACTTTTGCAGGTTTTTCCTTCTCGATTTCTTCGAGACCTGCATCCATCTGCAACCAGAGAGTCTCCAGTTGTCTTTCCCAGTCGAAAGCATCAAACTCTTCATGAGTATAACTGAATATATCTCTTTTCTCTAAGAGATGGAGGTTTTTCTCAATGATGGTAAGGTTCGACATTGTTAAAAATTTTTGATGAGAAGGGTTTTTCTTATTTTTCTTTCAGGAGAGAATGAAGCGTTATAGAAGTAAGTGGACAAGTCTCTAAGATTAAATAGAGAAGGGTGGAACAAGAATATGAAACGATTCATATTACTGGTGCAAGTACCAGGTATTATTCGATTGTGATGTTTTAAATTTCTTTATTTAAAACAAAATTACCATGTTTTATTTTGGTCACAATTTTATTTCTCGAATAATTCAAAGCGCGTGTGTTCACTCGTTGCTTACATATAGTTACAGATGTAAGTCATGACGCGTGTAATCCTCACCACTCTCTCACGTAATTTGGTCCTTTACTTCAGCATAAACGAATGATTTACTGACACCTGTTTCTGAGAAGTTACAAGTATTGTCTAATATCAATTTAGTTTACTAATTGATTTGTAATTCTCAAACTATCAGTAAAGCATCGTCTCTCTCTGTCTTTGCACTCTCAAACCCTAATTTCAAAATTAATACATCTTTTGTGTTTGAAATTCCAATGGAGAATTTATTCATGAACAGCAAGGTGGTAATCAATGGAGTTACTTTTAATACTAATAACTTCACTGCAGTTCTAGATCATCAGGACTTGCCCAATGATTTCCACATTATTCAGGACTTTTTGGCCTCAAGCCCAATCAATTATGCTCTAACCCAACCTGCCAAGATATCTTTTAAGTCTGTTATGCAGGTTTAAAACACAAGTGTTTTTGGGAAAGGTCTTCCATCAGAAAATCCTCAGATGAGCTTTGAATATGACAATGTTACATACTATGTGACTCCTGAGATTGTCACTGAAGCCCTACACTTACCATCAATCATTGGTAAGCCTGTATTCAAAGTTCCTAATTCAAAACTTCTTGAGTATGTTGTAAGCTTGGGTTACAATGGTACACCAAAGAAGTTTGGAGAGCTCTACAGGACAAAGCTCAAGAAGGAATGAAATTTCTTCTTTGACACTATCAGCAGATGTTTCTTGAATAAAGTGTCAAACTTTGATGCCTTACCCACAGGTTCAGCCAAAATTGGGTACTCTCTAATTCATGATCTCTCATTTGATTATGGTTCTTTTATACTAAAGGCATTAAGTGAAAGAAAAGCAGATAAATGTGGTTATGTTTGCTTTCTTAGATTTTTCCAATTAATATTCTCTCACTTATGTCCTCATGCTGTTTTTGAGAATGATACAATTTTACCTATATGTAAAATCTCATAAAACAATATAAAGAGTCTAATCAATTCTGATAAGGCAAATAAGTTTGATGGAACTTCATACATTCCTGATGAAGTATGGTCTCTTTTAAGAGAGAGAATGCCTATTCAATATGGCCCAGCAACTGGTGCTATGGAACAGGACCTTACACATCCTATTCCTGACACAAGCACATAACCTAAACACTTATCTAAACAGTCAACCACCTCTGGTGTCTCACAAAAGGCATCAGTTGTAAAATCAAAGAAATCAGCTAGATCTGATGTGTCTAAGAGGCAATCAGGATCAAAGGATTTTTCCACTCCAACTCACTCTCAAATGAAGTCACAAGGAGGTGAACAAAGGGTTCTTGAAAAAGGAGTGAAGTGGAAAGTTGATCAAAGAGTTATTTCTGATTCTGATTCTGATGATGACACAATGCCTATATCAGTCTTGCTGAAAAAGAAGGAGATTGATGTTGTTGATACAAGAGAAGTGGCTGTCTCTGAAAAGCCAAAGAAAAGAAGAAGATTAATCAGCAAAGGCAAATTTGTTGATCACACAGAATTTCTGAATCTTACTGATGCTATGGAAGACAATCCTGATGTTGTTAATCAGGATGGATCATCAGTTCCTGACGCTACTGCTAATCCTGACATCTCTACTCCTGATAATTCACCTATGAAGAATGTTGAGATTGATTCTCCAGCATCTGCATCTCCAAAGAGAAGAATTATTGAGATGTCTGTCGATCAAGTAAATGCTATTGCTGCTCAGCTGGGTGTTAAACCTTTACCACTTGAAGTAAAAACTGCTGAAGTAAACGTCTTTCACAGATAGAAGAAACAGAGGACTACTATGTCATCTCTGAGAGGATCTAGCCCACAAGAACCTGAACTTCAAAGGAGTTCAGAAGCTATTGCAGATCCAGTCACACAAGAACCACCTACTCAAAGTGTAGGTGCAGACATTTCTGAAGGAATAGTCACACAAGAGCCATCTTCTCAAAGGGAAGGTGAAGACAAGAGTATTCCTGCCCCACAAGAACCATCTTCTCAAAGTGAAGATGCTGGCAAAATCACATCAGCAGGGGAGTTTCCTGACAATGCTCAAGGGGCTTCTAAAATTGAAATTGAACTTGCTAGAAGTTTGGCAGATAAAGCTGCTCATGATTTGCACATTGCTGAATGTGATGAAATGATTGCTGACACTGCATTTGAGGGAAGCACACAAGAACCTTTGACTCAAAGTGTTGAAGAAGCTTCAAAACCTCAGGCTACACAAGAACCATCAGTAGCAAATACTGATGCAAGTCATGTTATAGTTGCAGTGGTCAATCCTGATGAAAGTACTACTGATCCACATATTCCATTACTTATTGAGCCAATTTCAGCAAGGCCAATGGATTCTTTAACTACTTCATCAGGTAACATCTCTTTCTCTACTTCCTTTACTACTGATAGTATGATTACAGATAGACCTGATAAAAGGGATACCTCTATTTGTATGACTTCAGACCACTCTTCTCAGCCATCTCTTATTTCTTCACATTTAATGAGCCAGAACCTTTCTTGTGAGATTGAGAGTGAACAATTAGAGAAAAAGAAGAGTGATGAGAGGCAATCTCCTGAACTAGCAAAAGGAGAGGTAGAAAAGAGTGAGAAGTTATTAACTTCTAGTGAGGTAGAAGTTGCTATTGAAAGTAACTTAGGTAACATTGTGAGAAGTGATGAGATCACTTTAAAAGAAAAGAGAGATTTAGGAAATGTTACTAATCTGTCTGCAGGGCATCAGGATTCACCAGCTGTATCTACTGGTGTTTTGAAAATGAAAGGTGTTATGCTTCCCGATGACAATGTTGAAAATAAACTTCCTGAGGCTGGTGGTGGCTCAGATGATGATGATGATGATGATCATGCTGATCTTGAAACAAAGCAAATGCAGGCAGCTATAAAAGCAAGTCTCCAATCTATTTATGGGTCTTCAAGTAGATACATGCAGTCAATGACTCAAGAAGAATTCAGAGGGGAGTACAGTTCAATTCTTCCTCCTGATACTCGAGCTGCAAGGGGATATGAATGGGATACAGAATGGAATGTACCAACTGCTGAGATGAATTTTCAAAATGCTCTTTTTCATTCTGGTCATATTGCTACGAGGATGCCAACTCCTGAACTCAAGGCTCTTCTCAAAACAAATGCTCTTCTAGCTAAGGGATTGAAGAGTGAGATTGACTCTATGAAGGCTGTAACTGATAAATTTCAAGCGGGTATTCAAACATCTGTTTCTATATCTGCTACTGCTTCTCAAGCACGCCTTCTTGCTGATGATATTAAAGCCCTTGACAAGCGAATGGATTCTAGAATGACTGTCTTGGAATCAAAAGTTGATACTATTGATGAAACCCTCAAGCTTATTTTGTCTTTCTTCATTGCGGAAGATACTGATGTCAAAAAGGGGGAGAAGGTAGTCAAAACAAAATGCTCACCTAATCCAGTTGTACAAAAGGATGATGATAATTCTGGAAATGATGGTGGTGCTAAGTCACATCATAAAGTTGAAACCTCTGATGCTGCTTTAGTAACAAAGAGAACTAATACTCAAACTAAGCAGTCAACTCACGTTTCTAGATCTGGAAAGAAGACAGTGACAACAATGATGCAATCTCAAAATCCAAAAGAAGAACAGTTTGTGACACCTGGTCAAACTCTGTCAACCATTCCTGAGGATGATGTGTATGTGGAACAGGATGAAGATGTTGCTAATCTGTTTCATGAACTTGACACTGGGGATGGTCGTGTTCTTAAACTATTTCATAAAGACAAAAGAGTTCAACAGTATCATGCTGAGAAAGTACTTGTCTTATCTACTGGAGAAAATCCAAACATGACTACTGATGAGTTCTTAGAAGAACAGAACAGGATCTTTGAAGAGTTTGCAAAACAGAATGAAGCTCCTGCTGCAAGAAGAGGAAGAGGCAGAGGAGGAAGATACAGAAGTAGAGGAAGATTATCTGCTCAAACAAGTACAAGGCAAACAAGATCTAGTGGAATCAAATTGAAAGATGTCTCTGGAAATGAAAAGAAGAAAACTCCACTATCTCTTGCATCAACTCCAGACAATAGATTCAATGCTCCTGAAGAAATTGAAGAGGAGATATTGCCTTTGAAAAGAAAGAGTAAGGTAGCTGTTCAATCTACTGCATCTAATGAGAAGTTAGTCATTGGTTCAATTCCTGATGTTGTTTCTGATTCTGAAGAGGCTGAAATTTTAAAAGAACTTAAGATTATGATTCTTAAGGTTGTGGTTGAATTTCACAATATGGAAGTTTTTGAAGATACACTGGAGTATGAACAAGAAAACTTCAGAAGATTTGAGAGAGAAAGTGAAATCAGAACTAAAGCCAGAGAAGCAGAAAGGATAACAACCAGAGATTACTTAAGAAATGTTCATAGATCAAACAGGAAGTTATGGTATGATAAAGATAGATCTGTTCCTGAACATCATCAGGATTATCCAACAAATGAGAAGAAGAAGAGTAAGAAAAAGGAGGAGAATAAGGTTGATTATAGGAAACCAGTTGTTTTCAAATCAGCTGGACTGATAACAGAGTCTTCTTTGATCAATGAATTACTGATTGTTAAATCAGAGTCTACTACATTTATTGCTGAAAGTCCACCAAAATGGGTGAGTATGCAATCTGGGTTGAGAGGATGGGAGCCTGGCACAAGAGGAGGAATTGGATATAGTCATGCACTGGTTATTTTCATTGCACAAACTGATCAACATGCTCTAGTTGACAAGATTGGGGATGAGTTAACTGTAGATCATCTCTGGAAACTTGAAGCTGTTGCTATCATTGCTGATTGTCATGCTGATGCAAAGAAAATAGAAAAACTGGTGTACTTCATGAAAGATGGAAGTGTGAAGAAGATTCCTATTCATGAATTGTTGTGTAAATCTGCAAAAGAGCTGAAATATGTTCTGTATCTTCTCAGAAGTAAAAGAATAAATGTTAGTGAAAGAGAAGTTTACCACAATTGGTGTGTCATGATTTACAGGAAGATTAGACAGAGATTCATGGATGGAGGAACGAGGTATGATGGCAATTATATTCCCATGTACTTAAATTTAAGAGATATAGAGGTTGAAATGAAGAAAGGTACAGCTGTTAGAGAAGTGTATCTAGGCATGGAACAACTGTCTCTAAATCCAGATGGGAAGGAAATTGCTTATGTGTTGCTAGGTGACTTAGATCTTCCAAGAAGCTCAATTCAGAATCTCAGGGCAGCTATCTATCAGATTAATGAGGAAGATGAAGAACTCAAAAATCTGAAGAAGAAACTGATTCAAGTTCTTGAAAGCAAGGAAGAAGAATTGTTATCTGAATTCTTGAGACTGAATCTGTTTTATCAAAGAATTTCTGAAACTGTTCCTGATGATTTTTAGAAGGTATTTTGTTTTGAGTTTTTGACATCTTGAATCAAGGAATTTGTGCTTTGTTTTATAAAGAACAAATTGGGGGAGATTGTTAGGTATTGATTCAAGTGATGATCAGGATCTGGGTATTACTGATCAGATACTGATGCTGACGTCATCAGGATTACAACGTCAGTATTGGATTATCATCAGGATTAGAAGCTGGTCAGGATTTCATGAAGATTCTCATCAGACCAGAGATCAAGGAAGATTGATATGTCGGTTCCTAATTTGTAGGAATGCAGCTATCATACAAGATATGCATTCAGAGATATATGTAATTAATTTAGAATATCTTGTAATTGATAGTGTAACTGTGTACTCTATATAAACACAGTTTAGGTTTTACATTATGTAATCGCTTACACGAGTTATATTGTAACCTAGCAGCTCTTAAGAACATAAGAATTTCTTAATAGAGTTTTGTAACAGTTTTATATCAGAATTAATAAAGCTGTTATTGATTCATACTTGTGTTATTTGTTTTAAGTCGAAAATCTTATACAATTGTATTCAACCCCCCTTCTACAATTGTTATTTACTGGGCAACAGAATTGATATTAAGTTTTCATAGCTTTTAAATATTAAAATATGATTTTTAATTGCTTAAACATTTTTGTAAAATTCTTGGAGTTAGTAAAAATCATGAAATCTCTTGTTTTATTATCCTTATGTATTTAAAGACTTTTTAAAAATAAAATTTTAATTTATTTTTGAATTAAAATATTTTACAAGGATTTTTCTATTTATTATTCTTTTTAAAATATTAAAACTTGTAAAATCCAAATCTTTTTATAAAACGATTTTAAAAATGTTTTAAAAATATTATAAGGAAGAGAATTGTATGCTTTAAATATATGTGCCAACAAATTATTTTTAAATCCAAAGTATCTTGTAATTAGGATTCTTTTTACAAGTCTTTTATTTAATTAAAAGATGTATCATTAAAATAGGAATAAAATTATATGTGTATGTGAGTGGATGCTAGACAAAACCCCACCCTCCTTTTTTTCTTTTCATTCGGTCGAGACCCCCCCCCCCCCCATCTCTTTCTCCCGGTGTCTTCTTCTCTCCATTTTCTCTCAAAATTCTCTCAACCTCCATTGATTCTCAAGCTCAAGTTTCAAGGTATTTCTCCATTAAAACCTCACACTATTAGTTATAAAAATACTCCCCTTTCAATTCTCTACAACCCCATACCCATGGATTTCATTTTTATAAAAAACTTTAATTAGGGTTTTCGAAAATCAAGCTTCAAAGGTAAGTTTTGTGGGTGTTGATGATTGGGTATACTCCTTGGAAGAGACCCACGAATTTTCGGGCTCTCCAGAGGACCCCAAACCTTCGGCCATGATCGAAAGTGAGCCGAAGGGTTGCATGCAAGTGTTGATTCATTGATTTTATGTGATTACTGTGACGGCCCCAAATCCCTTAATCAAAATTAACTAGATAATGGCAAAGCATGCATTTTAATTAATTAGACATTACCAATCCCACGCCTAGATCGCCAACAGGTAAGAGTTTGAAACAATATAAACTACCAATTCCAAAACAATTTATTATTACAAACCACAAATTATTCTAAGTTCAAAAGATTACAGACTAAGTTCAAAAGTTCTAGCAAAATAAGATCCATCAGATCGTCACTCCCTTCTACCTGGAACTGCCTCCTATAGGCTACACCTGAACCACCACAATTCTTACGCGCAGTCTCAAGAGTCCTTACCATCTTCGAGTTTCACTGAAAGGTTAAGGAAAATAAAATCATTGAGCCAATTGCTCAGCAAGTGCATAAACCAACAATATAAGACTGGCAAAATAATCAAATGTAAAGCAAGATATATCAATCTGCAACTAAAAGGTATCAACTGAATCAATATCAAAAGTAAATGAGTAGGAATTGGAATATCTGATAAGACGCTACGAGCAACGCTGGGTGATCAGCCCACGACAGAGCTCCGACCCGCATATCCAATACGGTGTTCATCAAATATAAGGGGATCCCAGGCACACATTGGCCTATAATAATAATATAATTTGGACCGGCGCCTCGGTCAAAGTAACATTCCATCCAATTCCATTAATGTCAAATAAAAGTCCGTCAAATTCAATTCATCTCAAAGAAACAAGAATATCAATGTCATATCAAGTTGCTAATAAGCATGAATAGGATTCTCGGATTTCAAATGAATGATTTTCAGATTTCGAATAAATGACAAGGCAAAGTGAAGAAAGTCAATCATTCTGGATTCTTGGGAGTTGGGATTTTGTTTAGTATAACTTGGTTAAGTCAAGAAAGGTTAATCACGAAAGGTTAATCAAGAATCAACAATTGTTTTTAAATAGAAACGAGTTCAAGTACAAGAAGATGTTTAAGTAGTTGGTTCAAGAATTCAAGAATTCGATAAGGTTATAAAAAGGTTTTCCAAGAAATATGATTATCGATTAGCAAGTCAAGTCAAGTTCAAGGGGTATGAAATCAATCACAAGGTATATGACAATAATAAGGTCGGAAAGAACTAGTTTGTGACAAACTAACAATTCAATATCTCATGGCATTCATCATATGGTAACAACAAGGTAGGATAGTACACTTGCCTTAAATCACGAGATTGCACTAGATAGCGTCATCTTCGCTCGGTTCCTTGCCAGGCCTCCTACTCGGACCTATAATAATAAACAATATCTTATTTTCCCCTCATTAGTTTACATACCACAAGACAATCCTAATAATGCTAACGCCCCATCGATAACTTTATAACTATTTACACATATATATTTATATACATGTAATCACATAAGTCACGTAAGTCACTTAACATATAATGTAGTATGGCATAGTACTATAATGACACTACGACTTAACATTGGAGATGTGCCTTAGAGTTTTGAAATAGTACTTATATATTTTTAGAAATTTCGGCGGCATCTCCTTTGTATAGTCGTCAACCATACCGGACTATAACCGGCTCAAACAACACAAGGCAAACACCAAACACTCCCAATGCCTACAACTCCATCAACATCGACTACTACTAACCACCAAGCAATTCTAAATCAACCTACTATCTCCATGACAACTCCTTATACAATTCATAATTCAAATTCACATAACAATTAATCATGTAAACAATTTAATTCATGCAACAATTAAATCAAGTAATTCACATAAGACTCAAGCAACTAACTCTCAAGAAATCACACAACCACACCACACTCTCTCTTCTTCTCCTTCCTCCTTCCTCTCGGCTCTCTCTTTCTTTTCTCTCTCTCTCGGCCTCTCGGCCTCTCTCTCTCTCTCTCTCTCTCACTCTCTCTCCCGGCTTCTCCCTCTCCCTCTCTTCTCTCTCCCTCTCGGTCTCTCTCTCTCCCTCTCCATCAATCTCTCTCTCGGCCTCTCCCTCTTCATCACCAACAATCACACACAACCCTCACAATGACTAACAATTACTTACACCCACAATTTGAACAATAATCAAGAATTATCACAACCCAACATCATTAACTAACAAATTCATACTAAAAATCAAATTATAAATTGAACCCATCAAACTTCATATCATATAATCACCAAAATCATAAACCCTTTTTAATTTACACCTACTAACAATCATCAATTAACAAAACAAACATACCCACATCATATAAACTCATAAAAACTTAAACCCATCATCAAACTTAACTTAAAAACTTGTAAACACTAACATGCAATCACATATCACATAGTAATTTCGAAAAATCAATGAATTAACACTTGCATGCAAACCCTTGGCTCACTTTCGATCATGGCCGAAGGTTTGGGGTTCTCCGGAGAGCCCGAAAATTCGTGGGTCTCTACCAAGGAGTATACCCAATCATCAACACCCACAAAACTTACCTTTGATGCTTGATTTTCGAAAACCCTAATTTGAAAAGTGATGAAAATCGAAATTAAAAGACATGGGGTTGTGGAGGATGAAGAGAGGAGTAATTTTTTATATAACACTTAATGGTTTTGATGGAGAAATTACCTTGAGAATGGAACTTGAGCTTCAATGGAGATGGAGGGTTTTGAGAGAGAAGAGATGAGCAAGGGGGGGCTTTGTCTCGGTTAAATGAAAAGAATGGGGAAGGGTGGGTTTTGTTCAAGCACTCACACACTACACACAATTAAAAATGTATTTTAATGATGTATCTTTTAATTAAATAAAAGACTTAACAATTAAATCCTAATTATAAGATATTTCGGATCCATAAATAATTTATTGACACATAAAATTAAAAAATGTCATTCTCTTCCTCAATATATTTTTAAAACATTTAAAAAATCATTTTATGAAAAGATTTGGATTTTACAAGTTTTACTATTTTAAAAAGGATAATAAATGGAAAATTCCTTGTAAAATATTTTAATTCGAAAATAAATTAAACTTTTAATTTTAAAAAGTCTTTAAATACATAAGGATAATAAAACAAGAAATTTCATGATTTTTACTAACTCCAAGAATTTTATAAAAATGTTTAAGCAAGATAAAAATCATATTTGAGTATTTAAAAGATATGCAAAATTTAATATAATTCCACGTCAACTGTAACACCCCCAGATCCAAGGTCAGGGATCTGGTCGTTACGGTCTCAATATCCAACCACAAAACCAACATAACTTAAATTACAACCTTGTGACCCAAAACAACAACATAAAACACACCCGTTATAGTCCCAGAGATGAAATCAGAGTAACCAACAATATTATTAATCACAAGTTTGAGTTCTTACGACCCAAAGAATTACAATTGTACAATTACATACTCTTTGCCATCCATTAATTGATACCATAATATAAATACATTTGAGGCTCAATTGCTAACAACTAGCCTACCAGTAGTTGCATCCTCAACAAAGGTAGCCAAGACCTTAGCGGTAAACCTCTGACGGTTGACACTTGCTTACGCTGCGTGCGCCTTGCGCGGCCATCTGATCTAGCTGTTGTTGTGATATAAATAAATAAAGCAAGGGTGAGCAATAGCCCACCAGAAATATAATTGAACAGTGATAATATATGACAGTTCAAAATATCTTTGAAACCATATGCCATGCATTAACGATGTAGTACCAATATAAGGTATGAGATGAAGTTACAAGGTAACTCAAAAATATATTTGTTTTGAATAAATATCTGCTATGCAAAAGATAAGCAAGATATTCTCAATTATCATAAAAGAGGAACTTGCAGGAAAAATATTGCAATTCCGGTTTCAACACTTTTTCACCTTGCCAACACCAACAGTGTTGCAGAAATTTCTCACTTTTAGAAGATGAACTAATACGGGAGCATTGCCGCGCCAGATGCCCTGACGTTTACGATGATCAGTCGTATGTCATGCATCTCATCAGTCGTTCTCTACATGTAGAAGGTAGCTCTGACGGAATTACTTATCTACCGCCCTCTGGAACTCCTCAGCCAACGGTTGGGCTATTGCTGGACCGGCGCCACTCGGCCACTTACGCGTCTCCTAGTTCGAATATCATCCATGACTCTGAAACGTAAAGTTCGTTCCCCTTTTCCCCAAGTGTAACACTTGTTGATAGGACTCCACAAAGTAGTCGTATCTAATTGGAAAGGAAAATTCACCAATATTTCCCAAGCTGATGCTTGTTAATGGATATAAACTTGTTACATCAATCATACCCCTCGAGCGTTGAGGAGGTAACCAAAAGACTCATATCGATGCTTGAAAGAATCAAGATGTGAGTGACAAGATAGTTTTAGCAAGTATAGGACGGGGCAGTCCAATAAATAACATCGCTCAAGTGAGGTCCCCTTATATACGTTTGGAAGTTGAGCGAGTATTTAAATCTTCTTTAAGATAGATTTAAATGAAATTAAGGTTTTAGGAACCTCCCCTTGATAAAATAGTCATAAAAAGACTTTGAAATATTTTACATAAAATCTGAAGGCGAAGGATAACCTTTGAATAATATAAATCATTACAAAAAGAATTCAAAAGAATTTTATTAAATATTCCAAGAATATTTATTAAGTCAATAATAATTACGGAATATTATTAAATCATAATATTGCTCGTAAGTAATCCTCGAATGAATATATAGAATTATTTATTAAATAAATCTCTTCTTAAATGAATATTTAAAATAATATTCATTGAATAATTAAACTTAAATAAATATTTAAAATAATATTTACTGAATAAATCAAACCTTAAATGAATATTTGAAAATAATATTCATTTAACAAATAACATTCCAAATGAATATCCAAATAATATTCATTAAACAAATAATATTCTAACTGAATATCCCAAAATAATATTCATTTAACAAATAATATTCTAAATGAATATCCGAATAATATTCATTTAGTAATCAAAACTTTAAAGGAATATTCGAAGTAATATTCCTTGAGTAAATAGAACTTCCAATGAATATTTTAAAATAATATTCATTAAGTAAATCAAACATTAAATGAATATTCGAAAGTAATATTCATTAAATAAATAAAGATCAAACGAATATTCCAAATAATAATAAGTAAGCCAAATGAATATTTGGGAATGATATTCGTCAACCAAATAACTCTAATGAATATTCAAAATAATATTCATTAACTAAATAACTCCAATGAATGATCAAAATAATATGCATTAAATAAATGACATTCTAAATGAATATTAAAATAATATTCATTAAATATTCCTTCGCTGAGGTAATACTCAAATAACGTTCCTCGAAAGATTCGTAATCGAATAAAAAAAAATCCTCGAAGTAATAAATTTGTCGCTGGGATCCCTCCGGGTTTCCACGACTATTTATATATTACAAAATATTGACTCCCGGTCTATATTTGAAGTATGAATATCATACGCCCTTTGCTAAGGGTCTTAACCAAACAATCCGGCTTATAACTGATATTTCATATATAGTCTATAAGCCGATATCAATTCAGGGAACAAGTAATTCAATATTAACTTGAAAGTAGGCATGCATTCTATGGCATATGTATAAAACAATCATCATATATATTATCACAACAACAGTTCCAAGTATCGGAAACTTGCCTGAGAATCGAGTGCGGGTAGGGGTAATGTGTCCCGGGTCAGCTCGACAATCTATAAACAATCAGAATATTTAAGATTAACCACTTAACGCTTATTAAAAGGCTAAGTATAAACTTCACTTAAATCGAAACATGTTTTCGAGTTATCTCGTTACGTCTCTTTTAGTGTAACTCTTTTTATCACCGATACGATCCGACATTCGTTCGTTATCAAGACATGTCATCATGCTTATACTTGGTATATACTTAAGTCGTATAAGTTCTAAGGTTGGTCGTTTACGAATCAAGATTATACCTCGAGTGTTATCGCCCGTTTTCTAAGTTATAACCAAAGTCATACCTTTAAGGGGTTCGTTCGCGTTTAACCTCGATTCAAACATTTTTATAAAATCGGAAAATGATCCATTCGACATGTGGTTTTCTCCCACACCTTCCTTTTTACCTCTAATATTTAATTAATAAGATTCTCCACTGATTAAACGACATTTAAGGGAATCAATTTCAATTACGAACTTTCATTTACGATTTCGAACCACTTTTACGAATTTAATCATAACTCCTAAACCGTAAGTTGAAATGCTTTGATTCTTTCGCCAAAGTGATCTATGTTCAAAAATCTAGCAGTAGGGTTCATTATCTTGCCAAGAACAGAGAGTTATGGCTACTGTCCAGTTCGGGTTCTTAGTGTTAATGAAAATCGGGCATTACGACGGCTACGAATCGAGCGTTCTAAAATTCGTTACGCAACAACCAAGCCACACCGGGAATCCATAACACTTATACACATGGTTATTATCTCAAAGAGTCCAGGAACACCATGCCTTACTACCATATGCATCATATTACATAAATCACTAAACCACTAACTAAACATGCTTATAACATCACCATAATCATAACTACACTAAGATCATCAAGAACATGCTTAAACTCAAAACAAGATCTAGGGTTCTCAAGACTTATACCTTCCTTGAAGTGTGATCTAGCCTTAATAAGCCTTGAATGGTCCTTGTCTAGCCTTAACAAACCTTAGATCATCTAAACAAAACAAGAAATCAAAGTTAGTTTCATGAAAACACTATTCATCCTCCTCTTGGAGGATTTATTTGAAAATGGAAACAAAGGAGTTTGAAGCTAAGATTTTGAGGAGATCATTTTTATGAATTACAGGACTCACATAAAAAGTTTCAAGATCAACAAATGGTTGGAAGTTGGATTTTAATTCTTGAATTTCAAGAAAGCCGAATGGAAGTTTTTGTGGAGAGTTTGGTGTTCTTCACTTGGGGAGGATATTTGACTAGGCTACACTCATTAGAATGCCATGAAATTTTGAACGAATATTTCCCATGGAGTGGAGAGGTTGTGGTTAAAATTTGGTGATTTTATCATGGATATAAATGGAGATATGAATTTTTCTTTGGCTTTGGTTTCTGCTGGGCAGTTTGGTGTTTTCTTGGTTGTTCTTGCTTTTCTCTCTTTCTTTCTTGCTTGACTAGTTGTTGGAAAGTGTTTGTATGATATTTGGTGTTGTATTGCAGCTATGTCACTCTCTAATCCATGTGTTAATCACTTGTGGTTTGTAGGAAATAAGATGACAAAGAGCCTTGTTGTCACATCCTTGAACATACACCTCATTCTTGCTTTTTCTTTTCTTTTCTCATTTCTTTTCCACCAATCTAATATTAGTAAACCCTAGATGATCATGTGGTGTTTCTCATCTCATTATATATTTAATCCGTAATTCATTTCGTGTTCGCTTTATCGCTTAATCTCGTTATAAAGTTCTAGCGATTTCTAAAACGCTTATCATTCTAACTCGAGGATTTTCATTCTAATTTCTCAAATCATAATTAAATAAAATCCTTAATTCCTTGACATAATAAATCTCTTATCTTGTTCGCATTAATATGCTCTTTACTGCTCGATCAGATTTTCCTTAAAAATAAATTTTGGATTTTCTGAAATCCGATCACGTTTACATACACTTATTTGCTTCGTAGATCGCTAATACGAACTCAGAAATCCGTTCTGAATACCGGGTATAACATTATTATAATAATATTCCAAATTCCACCAAAATCACTATTCATCACTTATTTTTATTTAATTCCTATAATTAGGAAAATGAACCTGGTTCACCTTCGAGTGTTCCTTAACCTTTTTACGGAACCGCTGGGCTTATAATAGATATTGATTTGGATGACATGAGGGTATCTATTTCTCTCTAGGGAATCTTATCTTAACTTTCTAGGAGATAGATTATTCTAATCTAATTTATCACCCAATAGCATCCTTCAGGCCATATAACCTTGGAATATATATCCTTTCATTATTCATTCTTTAAAGCCAGTATTACATGTAGTTGTAACCACTGTTCGCTCTTACATCAATATATAATAAAAGTTTTAATTCTTCCCAAAAATCTGGGTTCTTACAGTCTCCCCTCCTTAAAAGGATTCCGTCCCGGAATCAGGTAGAAGACAATTGGGTACTTGTTGGTTATTTCGCTTTCCAATTCTCTGGTCGATCCTTACACATTCCAGTCTTTCTAAAGCACATCATACTGGTGTTACAACACACCCTTTATCCGTTCTACCAATTCTTTGATACTTTCGCATAACACATCATCCGGTATATGTGACGCCCCCAGATCCGGGGTCGGAGATCTAGGCGCTCACGGTCCATTTTCCATTATTAACATACTTGTTCTTGCACATAATATAAATAAACAGCCATCGACCCCACAATAAACTCACACCGCACACACACACAGGTTAGAGTCTCAGAAACGTCATACATTTGATTAAGCGAAAGTAAAAGTTTTAGAGTTATTACAGACCGAATTAAATAGCATTTATGCTACCAGCAACACTTCGATATGAAGCGAAGTTGGCGGCTTGAAAGTTTGTTGCGGTACACTGCCTTGCACAGGTCATACTTATAAATAAACCGTACTAACAAAAGTTGCCGACCAATCCGGCTAATGGGGCCTACCGGTGGAATCTCGACTGCAGCCTGGGGTCTAGTCACCTGCTTTCGAACAGTCTGACTGGTTCTTGCCATTTCTCTTAGCTGTTGTGTTTGTAAAATTTGAAAACAAGCAAGAGTGAGCAACTAAAGCTCAGCAAGAATATATGTATAAGATAAGCAATATAACATTTCATATGTATAATAGTCATTAAACTCATTGTATCAATCAGTTATAGAATCACTTGTCATTATTGGTAAATTTCAAAGGTGCACCAGTACGTGCCCTTGTTTTCAAAATAACCTTGCAGTTCTAGCTACTGCATAAAGTCAACATCTTTCTCATCAAAATAGGACACTATCGGCAACTGGCACATAGGCCTAAGATGCAGTATCAAAGCATTTTTCCAAAGTGGAGGATGGGACTTAAAGAAAACATAAAACCTGACAGGGATTGACGATGATCAGTCGCCACATCCGAGTCCAATAATCCGCGGGTCTTCTCTACCGGTAGAAGGATAGAAACTACATCCGTAACTATCCCCGAGTGAAAACTACATCCGTAATCATCCTCGATGAAAACTACATCCGTAATCATCCTTCGGCAACACCTGGGCCGGAATAATAAGTGATGGACCGCCTGGCTCACGGCCGCTTACACATCCCGGGAATCGTTCGTCAACGGTTCCCACACCTGCCAGAGTCCCTTTTTCTTTTTCTTTTTAAAAACCAGATTTTGATTGAAAACAGAGTAGTTGTGGTTCGACATCAGTCGACCGATAATTCTTGAAATCATACAAGAAGCGAATCCTGACCGGGGGTTTTCGAAAAGGTTTTGAGTTCGAAAAAGTTCGAGTTTGAAAGTATTAAAAAGGTATCTTGGATTAACTTTGTTTTTAAAATAGTGAACAATAATTATTAAATGATATTTTAAAATTTAATATTAATAATTAATAAAATAATTATTTAATAAATAAACTTTTAATCCAAGATAGGGTTTCGAGTATTTACGAAGATATAATAATAGTTATTTGAATATACGATACCACCCGAATGACCCTTCGGGTTTTCGCAATATAGATACGATATAATAATATACCGCTCCCCGGTCAATAGTATATACGGACCGCTACGACCTCTATTGCTAGAGTCGTTGTCCGAAGAAAACATTTCAATCTAAGTTCAAGGGGTAAAAGCATACATGTACTTGTTCAATCTCAATTGCATCAATACTTCGATAAACATAGCATTTGATATAATTTGAAAACTACAAACACAACAGTGAAAATCCTTGTATATGTATAAGTTTTGAAAAGTAAACTTGCCTTGGTTTGGTTGGGGTGGTCGAGCGTGTGAGTTCGAACGATCTATACATAAACAATAATCGTTCGTTAGTACCTTAACAATTTCTTTCTAATTACGGGGTTTTAAGGGGACACGAAATTAACTTAATGACTTCGTCTTATGACTCCCTAGCCCCACTATAGGTCCATGACATCACTCGTTTACGCTCGTCACTTACTCGACTTAATTTAGTTACCACGTTCGAACCATAACCATTACTCCTAGAATTATGCTCCACTAACGACTTTTTCCCTTGCGCGAAATTTACTCTAGCATTTTTATAAAATCCAAAAATTCATATTTTAATCCAATTCTTTTTGGGTAGCCTTCACCACTGTATTTCCTAGCTTCTCTAATTTTTCCATGATCCCAAATAATTTTTAAGGTGTTTAAACAAGGTTCACAAGGGGGTCACCTTATGCAGTCCATAGTCCAGAAACAAAAATCACTTCTCCGGCCATAACTAAAAATCCACACATCACCTAGCTATGAACCTTACATATCCAGAAACTACATTCAATTATCTTTCCATCCACATAAGGTAGGACATCAGGGGACATCATTTGGGGGTTCAAAATCGTGTCACAATACAGGTCAATGTTCCTGGATAAAATCAGCATGCTCAAATCACTTAGATCAACCATTTTTCACAATTCCACCATACAACCAACACTTAATACACTCAAATCATGGTTCATAACACTCATGGTGACATATATGTTATCCATAATCATAAAAGTCACAATCTCAACATAAAAACTCAAGATCCAAGTCATCCAACACTTATATAACCAAGATTAGCTCATACATGCATGGATCTACTACTAAACATTATAAATACTACATAACCAAGAGGGTTTGTGATTTTATACCTTCTTGAGCTCCTAGGGACCTTGGGTAAGCTTCTCACAACACAACAACACCTTAGATGATCTCCTACAACACTTATAATCCAAGATCTAAAAGAAAATAAAACATGGTTACTATTCACCCAATCTTTAACATTTTATATCTTGGAATTGGATGGATGAAATGAAGTGAAATTGCTAGCATACCTTGATTAGATGATGTAGATGACCTAGGAATTATGGTATGAATTTAGAGTGATGAGAAGTGGGAGAAAGAATTTTTTTTCTCACCTTCTTAAGCTTGGCCGAGAGCTATATTGAAAGGGGGGGGAGAGTTTTTGTGTTTGATTTTGGTGTTGGGTGAATGAGTGGTATTAGATGAGGTTGATATGTATTATTGTGTGTATTAGTGTGGTACAATCTAGACATGGCTATAGGTATGGCCATTGGTACTTGTTGTCTCCACCTTTTAAAAAGCAAGCCAACTAGTTACTATTCCCCTTGCTATTTGGTTCATCTAGTTTGCTTTCCTAACTACTTAGTTGCATGAGCTTGCATGAAATACTACTCCTTGTATTATTATTCTCCCACCGATGTTTATTATCCAATCTTTAATTCGTATCGTATCTTAATTAATCTCTCGTAATAATATTTTGTCGCGTAGAGATTTCCCTTATAATTCCTTAAGTGCTAATTGTGTAAATTCCTCTAATGTCCATAACTCCTTGTCATGATCCTTAATACATCTTGTAACACTCTAATCATTCTCAAATCCCAAGTTTTATAAATCTCACTAACAATAAGACTCCTGCCTTCACAATCTCCCTTTTTATCTTACATAGGGAATACAACAACACAGTTTCTCAAACAATCAATTCTATTAATCACAGGGATGACCAGAAAGGTTCCATATTGACATTGCCACAAGATATTAAATAAAATAAAATATTACCAAAAATTAGGGTTCTTACAGCCTCCCCTCCTTAAAAGGATTCCGTCCCGGAATCAGGTTGAAAACAGTTGGGGGTGCTTTTCACGCATTGCGCTTTCTAGTTCCCATGTTGATTCTTCGACATTCTGGTTCCTCCACAAGACTCTCACTAGTTTGACAACCTTATTCCTCAGCACCTGTTCTTTTCTATCCATAATTTCTACGGGTTGCTCCACATATGTTAAGTCTGGTTGCAGATCCACTTGATCATGTTCTATCACATGTCGGAAGTCGGTATGGTAGGGTCGTAGCATGGACACATGAAACACATTATGTACTTGCTGTAAGCTCGGAGGTAAAGCCAATTCATAGGCTAACTTTCCAACTCGTTTCAAGATCTCAAAAGGTCCAATAAATCTCGGGCTTAGTTTCCCTTTCTTACCAAATCTCATCAATCCCTTCCACGGTGATACCTTTAACATCACAAACTCTCCTACCTCATATTCTTTGTCCTTGCGGGTCTGGTCCGCATACTTCTTCTGTCTGTCTTGGGCCGCTACCAGCCGTCCTCTTATGAGTTCAATAGTTTCTCTTGTCTGTTGGACCAGTTCAGGCCCTAAAATCTTCCGCTCTCCAACTTCTTCCCAACACAAAGGAGACCGACATCTTCGTCCGTACAAAGCTTCATATGGGGGCATGCATATACTCGCATGGTAACTGTTGTTGTAGGAAAATTCGATCAATGGCAAGTGGTCGTCCCAACTTCCCTTGAAATCTATGGCACATACTCTCAACATGTCCTCGATGGTCTGGATGGTTCTCTCGCTCTGTCCGTCTGTTTGGGGATGGTATGCAGTACTCATGTTTAACTTAGTCCCCACACAATCCTGAAAACTCCTCCAGAACCTGGAGTTGAATCTTGGGTCTCTATCTGATACGATGCTCACAGGAACCCCATGCCTAACCACAATCTCTTTTAAGTAGATATCTACCAGCTTGTCGACAGTGTATCTCTCGTTGATTGGAAGAAAATGTGCTGACTTGGTCAATCTATCAATAATTACCCAAATGGCGTCATGATTAGTCTTGGTCCTTGGTAATCCGACCACAAAGTCCATCGCAATCTGTTCCCACTTCCACTCGGGTATCTCTAAGGGTTGCAACAATCCACTGGGCCTCTGATGTTCGGCCTTCACTCTCTGACATGTCAAGCATTTACTTACCCACTCTGCTATGTCCTTCTTCATGTTTGGCCACCAATAATATTCTTTCAAATCCTTATACATCTTGGTGCCTCCAGAGTGAATCGAATACCTTGAACTATGAGCCTCTTGCAAAATCTCATCTTTCAATTCTTGAACGTTCGGGATCCATATCCTAGATGCGTACCTCATAACTCCATTCCCGTCCTTCTCACACCTAATTTCTTCACCAGTCAAAATTTTCTCCATCGAATTCTTTTCTTCTTCTATCTTCTTTTCCTGGCATAACTTAATCTTTTCCAATAGCGGTGGTTGGACTTTTATTTCCATTAGACTCTCTTGGCCAATTCCTGGTAACCTCACCTCAATCTCCAGCCTCTCGAGGTCCTTGATCAATTCGTCCACTGACGTTATCATCTTAAGCTTCTCCTTTCGGCTAAGTGCATCGGCCACTACGTTGGCCTTTCCTGGGTGATAATGAATCTCACAATCATAATCCTTGATTAGCTCTAACCATCTCCTCTGCCTCATGTTTAACTCTTTCTGAGTGAATATGTACTTTAAGCTCTTGTGATCCGTGTAGATTTCACACTTTTCTCCGTAAAGATAATGTCTCCAGATCTTCAAAGCAAAGACTATCGCTGCTAATTCCAAATCATGGGTGGGGTATCTTATCTCATATTCTTTAAGTTGTCTGGATGCATACGCAATCACCTTACCGTGCTGCATAAGCACACACCCTAAACCTTTATGGGACGCGTCACTATAAATCACAAAATCTCCCTTATCATCTGGTAGGGCTAGTACTGGTGCTGTCACCAACCTCTTTTTCAACTCTTGAAAGCTCTCTTCGCATTTCTCAGTCCACACAAACTTCTCGGTCTTGCGAGTTAGCCGGGTCAAAGGGGCTGCTATCTTGGCAAAGTCTTGGACAAATCTCCTATAGTAGCCGGCCAATCCTATGAAACTTCTCACCTCTGTCGGAGTGGTTGGTCTCTCCCAATTTGATACAGCCTCTATTTTGGCTGGGTCCACTAGGATGCCTTGTTCGCTAATCACATGCCCCAAAAACTGAACTTCCTTCAACCAAAATTCACACTTCGAGAACTTAGCGTACAACTTTTCTTCTCTTAATGCTCCCAATACAATCCTCAAGTGCTCTGCATGTTCCTCCTTCGTCTTGGAATAAATTAAGATGTCATCGATGAAGACTATAACACACTTGTCCAGGTACTTCTTGAAGACTCGATTCATTAAATCCATGAAAGCTGCGGGTGCATTCGTTAACCCAAACGACATTACTAAAAACTCATAGTGTCCGTACCGGGTGCGAAAGGCCGTCTTTGGTATATCTTCTGGTTTAATCTTTAACTGGTGATACCCGGTCCGCAAATCAATCTTAGAGAAATAAACTGCATCTTTCAATTGGTCAAACAGGTCATCTATCCTGGGCAAGGGATACTTATTCTTGATGGTCACCTTATTCAACTCCCTGTAATCTATGCATAATCTCATACTGCCATCCTTCTTTTTCACGAATAGCACCGGGGCTCCCCACGGTGACACACTAGGTCTTATCATTCCTTTATCCAACAGCTCTTGCAATTGGGTGGCCAACTCTTTCATCTCCACTGGGGCTAGCCTATACGGGGCCTTTGAAATTGGGGCCGTGCCCGGAACTAAATCTATAGCGAACTCGATGTCTCTATCAGGTGGTAGTCCTGGAAGATCATCCGGAAATACGTCCGCGAACTCATTAACGACTGGGATTTCCTGTAGGTTGGGTGCCTCCCTCTTGGTATCCTTTACATAGGCTAGATAGGCTTCGCATCCCTTACGTAACAGCCTTTTAGCTTGAATCATAGTCAGGAATTTTTGGGTTTGTCGTTTTCCACTAAACACTACTTCCTTATCCCCTGGCAGTCTTAGACTCACTTTCTTCTTCACGCAATCAATCTGAGCTCCATGGGTTGTCAACCAATCCATACCTATTATTACGTCAAACTCCCCTAATTTAAAAGGTATTAAATCTACCCGAAAGTGTCGCCCTTCTATTTCTAGGTCGCAACCTGGACATACTTGGTTAACAGGAATAATTTCATGATTGGCTATCTCTACTTGCAGTCTGTCCCTCAGTGGTTCAGTCTTAAGGCCTAACTCACTTACAAAATCTAGAGATATGAAAGACTTGGTAGCTCCCGAATCAAATAAAACATTCGCATTAACTGAGTTGAGTAGTAGGGTACATGCGATCACATCCGTGTTCCTCACGGCATCTTGCACAGTCATGTTAAAAGTTCTTGCAGTAGGGGCCCTGTTAGAAGCAGTTCCACTCACTCTTGATGCAGCTGGCCCAGAGGACATACATTCCCTCATTCGGTGCCCTGGTTTCCCACACTTGAAGCAATTACCTCCGGCACTGGTGTTGTTACTAGTTCCTCGACAGGTGTTAGCATAATGTCCTGTCAGCCCACACTTGAAGCACTTCACATCTTGCAGATTACACACGCCCGCATGTTTCCTTCCACATTTATTGCATTCCGGGAGTGGGGCTCGGGGTGGGGTAGAGTACGATGATCCCTGTGGTCGGCCGCCCTGGCCCACACTCCAACTTTCAGCTTTCTTGGTTCCAAAGTTCCCACTGGGTTGGGACATTGTTCCTCGCTTAAATTTGCTCGGAAAGCTACCTCCCGCAGAATTCCCCTTACGACTATCAAACTTCCTCTTCCTTCCTTCTCTCTCCTTCTGCATCTGTTCACCTCCAGCCTCAACAATCGATGCTTTCTGTACCAGGGTGGCATAGTCTGTCAGCTCAAGAACCGCCACACGATTCTGAATCCATTGCTTTAGCCCCAGTTGAAACCTTCGGGCCCTCTTCACCTCAGAGTTCACATATTCCGGCACAAACCTTGACAGCTCAGTAAATCTTGCCTCATACTCGGCCACCGTCATGTTACCTTGCTTGAGTTCCAAAAATTTCAGCTCCATTTGTGTTTCCATGAACCTAGGGAAATACTTTTCCAAGAACAACTCGCTAAACCTCTCCCAGGTCACCACACCTCTTCCCTCCAAATTCTTTTTGGCTTCCCACCAGTAGTTTGCCTCACCCTTCAGCAGATAGGTGGCGAAAACAGTTTTCTGCTCTTCAGCGACTCCTAGTATCTCGAAAGATTTTTCCATTTCTTTCAGCCAGGCTCTTGCCTCGACTGGGTCCGCAGTTCCCTTAAACTCCGGGGGTTTCAGGGATTTGAAATTCCGAAAGGCATTGGCATTCGCATTGTTGGGTGGTGGCTGAACCGGGGGACGGTCCAAGTTCTGCCTGAGTAGGTCCATGAATCGCTCCATAGGGTCTCTCCTTGGGTTTTCTACCTCTAGGGTATCATCTTTAGCTTCCTCTTCATCATACTCAGAATTATCAAACAGGTTATAGTCACTACCTTCATCCTCGCTCAGGTTCTGATCCTCTCTCTCTCGGTTTTGGTGGCCTTCCGGCCCATGGTGGCTACCCTGGCCTTCAGAGCTGGCCGGGTGAGCTCGAGTGTTCATTCTTCTGGGTGGCATGATTCTGATAATAAGACAAAAATGGGTTAGGGTTTTCAATTATTTGACCGTATTTAGAGAAGTCAGGAACGTATTGTTCCTCCTTACACAGGGTTAAAATTTCGAAACTCGTAGTGCCCTTATGATGGCGATAAACTGTAAAAACTTTTTAGGGGAAGTCGTTACGTGGTTCAAAAACATTTGTAGGAATTTCCAACATTTCGAAATTTCGTAATCTGTAGAAATATAAATTTTTTTTTTTTTTTGAAAATTAAACTAAAACCGTTTTTTTTTTTTTTTTTTTTTTGAAAGGTTTATTTTAGAAAAATTGTAGGAATATTTTTTGGAAAATGTGGAGAACAATTTCAAATCACATATCGTAAATTTGAAATAGCATGGTTGTATTTGGGGCTTGTAGCAGTTGTATAATCACAGTTGTATATCAAAACAGTAGAGCATGGCATCGGAAAGTAAAGCAGTTGAGACAATATCAAGGAAACTGAAACTAAATAAGTACGGTACAAAGGTGGTCACAAAGTTCGGATGTTAGAGCCAAATACATAGTTCCGATGTCAAAGTCTAGTAAAAGTGGAACAAATACAAGTACATAATCCGAATAGTCAAGGCTACACAAAAGTAGGGCTACATCCATACATACTATCTGAAGTCACATCTACATATATGTAGGTCAGTCTACTCATCCACTGGTCAGAAAGGACGCCACTGCACAAGTCAACTGTCCCGCAAAATCGACACACTAATGTCATCTGAACCTAGGGGACTGAGCTATCAGTAACACATCACGGGGCCGCACCGCGACGGAGCAAGGCCCTCACTCGGGCAAATGCACGACGCACAACACGCCTAACATCCCTAGCCTGGATCACTCCGCCCCCGCGGATCCCTAATCCGAGAACCCTATCGCGACTCCTCCTCTCAATCCTGTGGAGTCGAGCTCTAGTCCTCCTAGCAACAGTAGTCCTCATCTCAGCCTGGATCCTCAAGCGCGCCTCGCGCTCCTCCACTATCACCCTCCTCGCCTCGTTAAGTCGGGCCTCCGCAGAAAGTAAGTCTCGGGTCATGAACTGCACGACATAGGCGTGCTCAGCGCCCGACACCGGGGGTAGGTCCAGTGGTGGGGGTGGCATAACAGGGGCAGGAGCAGGGGTAGGGTCACGCTCCTCCTCGCTAGAAGTATCCTCCTCGGGATCATCATCATCAGAAGAAGTGAGGCTCAATAACTGTGGAGAGGGCGGGGGTGACACAACACGGTCCTCACCGGGTCGCACACTCTCCTCATCAGTGGCCGCAGGGGAGGGGGTAACAGGCTCAGGCTCCATAAAGGGCTCCTCCTCGGGGTCCTCATCATCAGTATCCCCTAATATCGTAATCCAGGGGCCCAGCTCAGGGTCAGCATCAGTATCCTCAACCGGGTCCTCAGTCTCTCTCAGTAGTGCCTCATCATGCTCCCTCTCATAGGCCTCAGGGTCTGGTATATCCTCCATCTACACAAGGGAAATAAGCTAGGTTACTAACCAAAAAGAAGGGTTTAAGAAGTAGTTCCCTCACGGGCCTTAGAAGTCAGGGCTATATCCGATAACCCGACTGTGAACTCGATGAGAGCTCTAGGTATTAATGGGATTATTATTATTGTTATTATCATTAGTATCATTATGGTTGCTTTCCTAAATTACTATCGTTTCTGAGAACTGTAACCTTCTCTCTGATACCATTTCTGTGACGCCCCCAGATCCGGGGTCGGAGATCTAGGCGCTCACGGTCCATTTTCCATTATTAACATACTTATTCTTGCACATAATATAAATAAACAGCCATCGACCCCACAATAAACTCACACCGCACACACACACACACACACACACACAGGTTAGAGTCTCAGAAACGTCATACATTTGATTAAGCGAAAGTAAAAGTTTTAGAGTTATTACAGACCGAATTAAATAGCATTTATGCTACCAGCAACACTTCGATATGAAGCGAAGTTGGCGGCTTGAAAGTTTGTTGCGGTACACTGCCTTGCACAGGTCATACTTATAAATAAACCGTACTAACAAAAGTTGCCGACCAATCCGGCTAATGGGGCCTACCGGTGGAATCTCGACTGCAGCCTGGGGTCTAGTCACCTGCTTTCGAACAGTCTGACTGGTTCTTGCCATTTCTCTTAGCTGTTGTGTTTGTAAAATTTGAAAACAAGCAAGAGTGAGCAACTAAAGCTCAGCAAGAATATATGTATAAGATAAGCAATATAACATTTCATATGTATAATAGTCATTAAACTCGTTGTATCAATCAGTTATAGAATCACTTGTCATTATTGGTAAATTTCAAAGGTGCACCAGTACGTGCCCTTGTTTTCAAAATAACCTTGCAGTTCTAGCTACTGCATAAAGTCAACATCTTTCTCATCAAAATAGGACACTATCGGCAACTGGCACATAGGCCTAAGATGCAGTGTCAAAGCATTTTTCCAAAGTGGAGGATGGGACTTAAAGAAAACATAAAACCTGACAGGGATTGACGATGATCAGTCGCCACATCCGAGTCCAATAATCCGCGGGTCTTCTCTACCGGTAGAAGGATAGAAACTACATCCGTAACTATCCCCGAGTGAAAACTACATCCGTAATCACCCTCGATGAAAACTACATCCGTAATCATCCTTCGGCAACACCTGGGCCGGAATAATAAGTGATGGACCGCCTGGCTCACGGCCGCTTACACATCCCGGGAATCGTTCGTCAACGGTTCCCACACCTGCCAGAGTCCCTTTTTCTTTTTCTTTTTAAAAACCAGATTTTGATTGAAAACAGAGTAGTTGTGGTTCGACATCAGTCGACCGATAATTCTTGAAATCATACAAGAAGCGAATCCTGACCGGGGGTTTTCGAAAAGGTTTTGAGTTCGAAAAAGTTCGAGTTTGAAAGTATTAAAAAGGTATCTTGGATTAACTTTGTTTTTAAAATAGTGAACAATAATTATTAAATGATATTTTAAAATTTAATATTAATAATTAATAAAATAATTATTTAATAAATAAACTTTTAATCCAAGATAGGGTTTCGAGTATTTACGAAGATATAATAATAGTTATTTGAATATACGATACCACCCGAATGACCCTTCGGGTTTTCGCAATATAGATACGATATAATAATATACCGCTCCCCGGTCAATAGTATATACGGACCGCTACGACCTCTATTGCTAGAGTCGTTGTCCGAAGAAAACATTTCAATCTAAGTTCAAGGGGTAAAAGCATACATGTACTTGTTCAATCTCAATTGCATCAATACTTCGATAAACATAGCATTTGATATAATTTGAAAACTACAAACACAACAGTGAAAATCCTTGTATATGTATAAGTTTTGAAAAGTAAACTTGCCTTGGTTTGGTTGGGGTGGTCGAGCGTGTGAGTTCGAACGATCTATACATAAACAATAATCGTTCGTTAGTACCTTAACAATTTCTTTCTAATTACGGGGTTTTAAGGGGACACGAAATTAACTTAACGACTTCGTCTTATGACTCCCTAGCCCCACTATAGGTCCATGACATCACTCGTTTACGCTCGTCACTTACTCGACTTAATTTAGTTACCACGTTCGAACCATAACCATTACTCCTAGAATTATGCTCCACTAACGACTTTTTCCCTTGCGCGAAATTTACTCTAGCATTTTTATAAAATCCAAAAATTCATATTTTAATCCAATTCTTTTTGGGTAGCCTTCAACACTGTATTTCCTAGCTTCTCTAATTTTTCCATGATCCCAAATAATTTTTAAGGTGTTTAAACAAGGTTCACAAGGGGGTCACTTTATGCAGTCCATAGTCCAGAAACAAAAATCACTTCTCCGGCCATAACTAAAAATCCACACATCACCTAGCTATGAACCTTACATATCCAGAAACTACATTCAATTATCTTTCCATCCATATAAGGTAGGACATCAGGGGACATCATTTGGGGGTTCAAAATCGTGTCACAATACAGGTCAATGTTCCTGGATAAAATCAGCATGCTCAAATCACTTAGATCAACCATTTTTCACAATTCCACCATACAACCAACACTTAATACACTCAAATCATGGTTCATAACACTCATGGTGACATATATGTTATCCATAATCATAAAAGTCACAATCTCAACATAAAAACTCAAGATCCAAGTCATCCAACACTTATATAACCAAGATTAGCTCATACATGCATGGATCTACTACTAAACATTATAAATACTACATAACCAAGAGGGTTTGTGATTTTATACCTTCTTGAGCTCCTAGGGACCTTGGGTAAGCTTCTCACAACACAACAACACCTTAGATGATCTCCTACAACACTTATAATCCAAGATCTAAAAGAAAATAAAACATGGTTACTATTCACCCAATCTTTAACATTTTATATCTTGGAATTGGATGGATGAAATGAAGTGAAATTGCTAGCATACCTTGATTAGATGATGTAGATGACCTAGGAATTATGGTATGAATTTAGAGTGATGAGAAGTGGGAGAAAGAATTTTTCTTTCTCACCTTCTTAAGCTTGGCCGAGAGCTATATTGAAAGGGGGGGGGGAGAGTTTTTGTGTTTGATTTTGGTGTTGGGTGAATGAGTGGTATTAGATGAGGTTGATATGTATTATTGTGTGTATTAGTGTGGTACAATCTAGACATGGCTATAGGTATGGCCATTGGTACTTGTTGTCTCCACCTTTTAAAAAGCAAGCCAACTAGTTACTATTCCCCTTGTTATTTGGTTCATCTAGTTTGCTTTCCTAACTACTTAGTTGCATGAGCTTGCATGCAATACTACTCTTTGTATTATTATTCTCCCACCGATGCTTATTATCCAATCTTTAATTCGTATCGTATCTTAATTAATCTCTCGTAATAATATTTTGTCGCGTAGAGATTTCCCTTATAATTCCTTAAGTGCTAATTGTGTAAATTCCTCTAATGTCCATAACTCCTTGTCATGATCCTTAATACATCTTGTAACACTCTAATCATTCTCAAATCCCAAGTTTTATAAATCTCACTAACAATAAGACTCCTGCCTTCACAATCTCCCTTTTTATCTTACATAGGGAATACAACAACACAGTTTCTCAAACAATCAATTCTATTAATCACAGGGATGACCAGAAAGGTTCCATATTGACATTGCCACAAGATATTAAATAAAATAAAATATTACCAAAAATTAGGGTTCTTACAGTATACGCTCTTGTCTGGTCTTATACTATTAACCTTATTGGTGCATGCAGTGACTTCGGTATCACTAAGGCGTTACGAATTCCGGAGATAACCTCACTCGTAATTTTTTGCAATTTCCTGATCGCTTTAATCTTCGCAATCTCGATGTATATATATTTAGGTGGAAAAATTTATCGATCGATCACTGTGATCAATGAACATTTGTTATATTGCATAGTTAGTACAAAAGGGGGCCAGCCTTTAGTACTTGACAAGCAATTAAACAATTAATGGCATTCCACTTAGACTCCTATCACACAGACAGAGAGTCACGTAGTATTACCTCCCCTCCTTAAAGGGTTGTTCTTCTCAATTTAGAAGAAGATAAATAAGGGAGAAGAAAAGAACGAATTTCAAAGAATCATATAAGAAAGTTTTCATGATTGTCAAAATATCATACTTAGAATTTACCTCTGAACTATAGAGGTTTATTAGAGAAGAAAATAATCATATTCGTATCAAATTCCACTTTTTCGTATTCTCACACATCACATGTCCTTGTTACTCTGTCCATCATTCTATGGACCTATACTCTTGTTCGATATTAGTATCAACTACTTTTGGAAAATCCTTCAACCTCTCAGGTTAAAATCATGGATTTCTCGCTTGACATTATTAATACTGGCATTTCATGCCACGACACTAGCCATTTCATATTCATAATTCTAACACCATTAGGTTGTCATTCCGATAGCTCATTAGGAAAACCCATTCATCAATCCATTCATAACATTCCTTGCTTCGCTTCCGTAGTTATTCCCCAATCTTTTCCGTATTTCCTCGAATTTTCCAAACTTAAAAGGAGTCAATTTGTATGTCATTTATGCTCATAATCCCAACTTTCTGTTTTGGCCAATACCCTTGCCCTGTCAATTCCATACTTTTCTCGCTTCATTACTGGAGCTTCTTATGAGTCCTCATATCTGACTCTTTTATTGATTTTCAATTCTATTTCGATCTCTATCAGTCACTTGTCTTCATTTCTACTATTATCATTCTATGAACCATCATAGCCTAATCATTTATTTCAAATATCCCGTCGTTCCAGAAATTACACCATCCGAAGTAAACCTGGATGATTTCTCTAACTTAGATTCAATTCGACATTTCCACAGTCGTTACCACCTAATTTCTCAGAAGGATCACCATCGCTTATCGTTTACTTAGTGATTTAATAACTAATCATCATAATTGTCAATTCAAGATCCTCTAGGAAAACAAAATAATCACTATTTCCTATCCATAAGGAACGCTTCCTAAACTTGACGTAGATATTACATGAAGCAGATAAAATTGCAGGAAAGCTTCCAGTATCGCAGCTGGAACAGGCTGGTGAGATTATTAATCATATATCTCCGGTAGAAGACTAAAAGCTTAGCGGTTTGCTTAATCGCTTGCCAATCTCATAATTCTCTATCTTGTTTGCACAGAAATACACCAACATAAACTTGATTGTCATTCAACATCGTGCCATTTGGCTTATCAGTATTTGTACCATCTCTGTTTTTGGTCATCTACTACCAATTCCTTGTTACTTAACTTTCCCCCACTCATTCCAAAGGAAAGGCGAGTCTCTTGGGGAATTTGGTCTGGCCTGTCGTAGAGCCTCATAATGTCGATGATGTGCTACTGGCAACATCAGGAATCGAATCTTTACTTAAACTATTCCTATAGTTGATCCTGACACAATCATTAGACGGGATGTAACTTCCTCTACCACATTATGACCATCGAGGTCCTTACATTATCATTCTATTTCTTTGGTATGAGCATTTATACTTACTCCCCTATACTTAAAGTGTCGGCCACCTCGTTGGCCTTTCCTGATTATAATAATTTCTTGAGATCCATGTTTTCTGGATCTATTCCAACTCAAGGTGGAAGCATTCTCCCTTAAATTCTGCTGAATGAGAGAAAACATCTATCAGTCTTTTCCAAAAGTCATTGCTTCCACCTTTCTAGTGTGAACTTTACTACCAGTACTCCCAATCATACCTAGGATATTTCCTTACTTAAATCCCTTCTTGTTTTAGGATAATCTCAACCTTATTGGTTCAATCCATACTTTCTCATGGTTTCACACCTAATTCCTCTGGCCGTATTGTTACTATGTCATATATTCCTTACCAAACTTCCCTTTCTGAAGTTCAGAACATTACCTCTTCCCTTATAGGGCTCCTTAGGTCATCCTCATCATTCATCCTATATCTTCTGGGTACAGGGTATATCAAACATCATTAACCAATTCTATAACGATTCTGTCTATGTACTTTTCGAGACTCCTTTCCACAAATCCTTATAGGTTATTGATACCTTGGTCGATTCAACTTATATCGTCTGATTTCACAGTGCCTATTGTTAGGGGTGATGCTATTCTTTGTGCATCCCCCAGGGTTCGTCTTATTATATGGACATTCTATCCTCAATTCTATCTTCAAGGAATACTTATATCCTGTAATTGGAAATCCAATTATATATCCTTAATAAAGGTCACTTTTCAATCACTCTCATCTTAATCATCTATAGGTAGCTTAATGTTAACCTTTCTTTCAAACGAATGTCGGTCTACATGACCTTCCAAAAGACAACATATGTTTATCTGTCTTTCTTACAGAACTTGGTAATGGTAGCAATGATGCTCTGGAAGATATTGGTCGTGTTCAACGTGAATCTCTTAGTGTCGAATGCTCTTTTTGAGGACGCTAAGCTTCAGATAACATTTATACATCATACTACGCCATCTTTGACAACCTTCGAAACTCTTTATTGGTCACTATCCTCAATCCCAATACTTTCATTGTATATATAAAATCCATCATCATGTTCCTCAATTCATTTTATATCAAAAGTCCTCGCGGTTGGCACTTGGTTAGAAGCACCCCGCTTTGTCCTTACGTTGCTGGTTCAGTCACTTGATAATCTTTAGTGACTTGGCCCCAACTGGCCATGCTAAAATATGTGAGTTTAGGGGTCGGCTAATAGCATTACTTTTCTAGCAATTGCTGGCATAGTGCCTTCTACTTTGATACCTTTTGATCTTTTCAAAACTTCACTCCATATAAGTCTCAATCGACTTCTCGGTGCCATCTCCGGTCACCTTTCCTTTTCTTTTATTCTTCTAGTTACTCTTATCAATTCCACGTACCACAAAAGCTTAACACTTCTGGCATAACAACCTTTTCATTTAAGTCAATACCAGAATTTCTCAGTCCGGCTTGTTTCTTAATTACATTCAACTTCATAATTTTATCCCTACATTCAACTGTAATAATCGGGGTATGTCTACCCACCTATATAGCGGCTACTTTACCCAATCCACAGGGTTCGCTCCAGTTTCCACTCTCTTCAATGACGTCTTTTGATAATCAGAAAGACAAGGTTTGCCAAAATTCGTTGAATTCCTTTCCAGAATTTGGGAAAATTTCAGTTAATCTATTCACCCACTAGTAACATGCCACATCTTCCCGATACATATTCGTCCTATTAGTCGATACTACCAAATACCAGTCTTCTTAACAACTAGTCTCAGAAGGAACACTATCGTCGGGGTTAGTCGTTCCTCAACATTGGCACTACCAAGGCCATCCGAATCTGATGAACTGCGCTGTCTAAATGTATTCGAAATTACGCTGTCGTGCTGCATAAGCGCAGACCTATACCTGTATAAGTTGCATCATAATATCTCCCAAAGTTTCCTTCTTCCATTAGGCAACGCCAACCCTGGTCATTACCAACTTTACCTTTAGCTCCAGGAAGATCTTCTCACGTTTATCTTGTCCATTCAAACTTTTATTCTTACAATAAGTCGGGTTACGGGACTACACTTTCTGTAAAGTCCTGAGCAAATCTTTCGTAATACCTTTTGAATTTTATGAAGTTTCTCACCTTTGCCAGTGTGGTTGGCCAATCTCCATTTGAAACTGTCTTTAACTTGGTAGGGCCGACCAACACTACTCTTATTGATCATGTGTCCTATTGTTGGACTTCATTTTGCCAAAACTCTTATTTCGAGAACATGTCCTACACCTGTTCTTTCAGGTTGCATCTAAAAGCATTCTCAATTACATCTCAACCACTGCTTGCCTTGCCTAATCCATTTATGATTCAGTGTCAGAATAAACTTAAGGTAACTACCATAATCCATTCAAGGAAAAGAAAGAATTTAATATTCTTCTGAATCACATGCATCTAATGTTTCTGGTTCATCATTTCACTGAATTGAACTGAACTTATAATTGGTTCCTGATGATAGCCTTATTACTAATTTATCACAGACTCACTGGTCTTCTCCTCTTGTAGGTTCTGAGATCATTGTCTCGCTTACTATTTCCTTATATACTTTATTCAATCATGCCATCACCTTTCAATGTCTTTATTTTCTAAGTTGATCCATTCATAAAATGGACATTTCCTTGAACCCAACCACCTTATAAATCCTAGTTTGACTTTACAAAATATCACTTATGAAATCTGCCTTCTCATGGCGATTTATCCTTAACCACTCTCACACTAATTCATTTATCTGAAGATATGGCACTTGCCACCTATGTCTTAACTGTTCCTGGAGACTCTGCTCCTTGTCCTCTATTGTTGTCTTTGATGATCATGTACCACTCTATCTCTTTCCTCATTAATCTAAAGGTCTCTAAGGATTTTAATCTGTCCCCATATAGGATCTCAAGTAATTCCTAAAATCCATCTTACCTGCTGGTACTTCATCTAGCAGTCCCGTTATGAATCCAATACGCATCTTTAATTCTCTTAATTATATCTCAGCTCTTTACGCTCACTTTTCCGAGCACTATACCTTTACTCTTACAGTCTCTCTGGCTGTAGCCCTCATTCCTTAAGTGTAAACTCCTTATACTTATCAATATTTTCCTCCTTTGCTGGAACCTCTTCCGGGTCCTCAGTAGGGTACTCTATCGAATCCACCATCCGATCTTCAGTATCAAAACATGCATCATTATGTTACTGCTCGTAATCTCCAAGGCTTGTTGCCTTACTAGTCGGTACGAGAACGAGCTTAAGTTACTATCATGATACTTAATAGTTCCCATAAGGGTTTTATACGTCAGTACTACATTAAGTAGTCCGACTATGAACTTGGCAAGAGTTCTTATTATCTTAATGAATTTATTGTTTTAACGTCGCATCATCTCTGGGATATATAACGCTCTCTCTGATACCATTTCTGTAACACCCCCAGATCCAGGGTCATGGATCTGGTCGTTACGGTCTCAATATCCAACCACAAAACCAACTTAACTTAAATTACAACCTTGTGACCCAAAACAACAACATAAAACACACCCGTTATAGTCCCAGAGATGAAATCAGAGTAACCAACAATATTATTAATCACAAGTTTGAGTTCTTACGACCCAAAGAATTACAATTGTACAATTACATACTCTTTACCATCCATTAATTGATACCATAATATAAATACATTTGAGGCTCAATTGCTAACAACTAGCCTACCAGTAGTTGCATCCTCAACAAAGGTAGCCAAGACCTTAGCGGTAAACCTCTGACGGTTGACACCTGCTTACGCTGCGTGCGCCTTGCGTGGCCATCTGATCTAGCTGTTGTTGTGATATAAATAAATAAAGCAAGGGTGAGCAATAGCCCACCAGAAATATAATTGAACAGTGATAATATATGACAGTTCAAAATATCTTTGAAACCATATGCCATGCATTAACGATGTAGTACCAATATAAGGTATGAGATGAAGTTACAAGGTAACTCAAAAATATATTTGTTTTGAATAAATATCTGCTATGCAAAAGATAAGCAAGATATTCTCAATTATCATAAAAGAGGAACTTGCAGGAAAAATATTGCAATTCCGGTTTCAACACTTTTTCACCTTGCCAACACCAACAGTGTTGCAGAAATTTCTCACTTTTAGAAGATGAACTAATACGGGAGCATTGCCGCGCCAGATGCCCTGACGTTTACGATGATCAGTCGTATGTCATGCATCTCATCAGTCGTTCTCTACATGTAGAAGGTAGCTCCGACGGAATTACTTATCTACCGCCCTCTGGAACTCCTCAGCCAACGGTTGGGCTATTGCTGGACCGGCGCCACTCGGCCACTTACGCGTCTCCTAGTTCGAATATCATCCATGACTCTGAAACGTAAAGTTCGTTCCCCTTTTCCCCAAGTGTAACACTTGTTGATAGGACTCCACAAAGTAGTCGTATCTAATTGGAAAGGAAAATTCACCAATATTTCCCAAGCTGATGCTTGTTAATGGATATAAACTTGTTACATCAATCATACCCCTCGAGCGTTGAGGAGGTAACCAAAAGACTCATATCGATGCTTGAAAGAATCAAGATGTGAGTGACAAGATAGTTTTAGCAAGTATAGGACGGGGCAGTCCAATAAATAACATCGCTCAAGTGAGGTCCCCTTATATACGTTTGGAAGTTGAGCGAGTATTTAAATCTTCTTTAAGATAGATTTAAATGAAATTAAGGTTTTAGGAACCTCCCCTTGATAAAATAGTCATAAAAAGACTTTGAAATATTTTACATAAAATCTGAAGGCGAAGGATAACCTTTGAATAATATAAATCATTACAAAAAGAATTCAAAAGAATTTTATTAAATATTCCAAGAATATTTATTAAGTCAATAATAATTACGGAATATTATTAAATCATAATATTGCTCGTAAGTAATCCTCGAATGAATATATAGAATTATTTATTAAATAAATCTCTTCTTAAATGAATATTTAAAATAATATTCATTGAATAATTAAACTTAAATAAATATTTAAAATAATATTTACTGAATAAATCAAACCTTAAATGAATATTTGAAAATAATATTCATTTAACAAATAACATTCCAAATGAATATCCAAATAATATTCATTAAACAAATAATATTCTAACTGAATATCCCAAAATAATATTCATTTAACAAATAATATTCTAAATGAATATCCGAATAATATTCATTTAGTAATCAAAACTTTAAAGGAATATTCGAAGTAATATTCCTTGAGTAAATAGAACTTCCAATGAATATTTTAAAATAATATTCATTAAGTAAATCAAACATTAAATGAATATTCGAAAGTAATATTCATTAAATAAATAAAGATCAAACGAATATTCCAAATAATAATAAGTAAGCCAAATGAATATTTGGGAATGATATTCGTCAACCAAATAACTCTAATGAATATTCAAAATAATATTCATTAACTAAATAACTCCAATGAATGATCAAAATAATATGCATTAAATAAATGACATTCTAAATGAATATTAAAATAATATTCATTAAATATTCCTTCGCTGAGGTAATACTCAAATAACGTTCCTCGAAAGATTCGTAATCGAATAAAAAAAATCCTCGAAGTAATAAATTTGTCGCTGGGATCCCTCCGGGTTTCCACGACTATTTATATATTACAAAATATTGACTCCCGGTCTATATTTGAAGTATGAATATCATACGCCCTTTGCTAAGGGTCTTAACCAAACAATCCGGCTTATAACTGATATTTCATATATAGTCTATAAGCCGATATCAATTCAGGGAACAAGTAATTCAATAGTAACTTGAAAGTAGGCATGCATTCTATGGCATATGTATAAAACAATCATCATATATATTATCACAACAACAGTTCCAAGTATCGGAAACTTGCCTGAGAATCGAGTGCGGGTAGGGGTAATGTGTCCCGGGTCAGCTCGACAATCTATAAACAATCAGAATATTTAAGATTAACCACTTAACGCTTATTAAAAGGCTAAGTATAAACTTCACTTAAATCGAAACATGTTTTCGAGTTATCTCGTTACGTCTCTTTTAGTGTAACTCTTTTTATCACCGATACGATCCGACATTCGTTCGTTATCAAGACATGTCATCATGCTTATACTTGGTATATACTTAAGTCGTATAAGTTCTAAGGTTGGTCGTTTACGAATCAAGATTATACCTCGAGTGTTATCGCCCGTTTTCTAAGTTATAACCAAAGTCATACCTTTAAGGGGTTCGTTCGCGTTTAACCTCGATTCAAACATTTTTATAAAATCGGAAAACGATCCATTCGACATGTGGTTTTCTCCCACACCTTCCTTTTTACCTCTAGTATTTAATTAATAAGATTCTCCACTGATTAAACGACATTTAAGGGAATCAATTTCAATTACGAACTTTCGTTTACGATTTCGAACCACTTTTACGAATTTAATCATAACTCCTAAACCGTAAGTTGAAATGCTTCGATTCTTTCGCCAAAGTGATCTATGTTCAAATATCTAGCAGTAGGGTTCATTATCTTGCCAAGAACAGAGAGTTATGGCTACTGTCCAGTTCGGGTTCTTAGTGTTAATGAAAATCGGGCATTACGACGGCTACGAATCGAGCGTTCTAAAATTCGTTACGCAACAACCAAGCCACACCGGGAATCCATAACACTTATACACATGGTTATTATCTCAAAGAGTCCAGGAACACCATGCCTTACTACCATATGCATCATATTACATAAATCACTAAACCACTAACTAAACATGCTTATAACATCACCATAATCATAACTACACTAAGATCATCAAGAACATGCTTAAACTCAAAACAAGATCTAGGGTTCTCAAGACTTATACCTTCCTTGAAGTGTGATCTAGCCTTAATAAGCCTTGAATGGTCCTTGTCTAGCCTTAACAAACCTTAGATCATCTAAACAAAACAAGAAATCAAAGTTAGTTTCATGAAAACACTATTCATCCTCCTCTTGGAGGATTTATTTGAAAATGGAAACAAAGGAGTTTGAAGCTAAGATTTTGAGGAGATCATTTTTATGAATTATAGGACTCACATAAAAAGTTTCAAGATCAACAAATGGTTGGAAGTTGGATTTTAATTCTTGAATTTCAAGAAAGCCGAATGGAAGTTTTTGTGGAGAGTTTGGTGTTCTTCACTTGGGGAGGATATTTGACTAGGCTACACTCATTAGAATGCCATGAAATTTTGAACGAATATTGCCCATGGAGTGGAGAGGTTGTGGTTAAAATTTGGTGATTTTATCATGGATATAAATGGAGATATGAATTTTTCTTTGGCTTTGGTTTCTGCTGGGCAGTTTGGTGTTTTCTTGGTTGTTCTTGCTTTTCTCTCTTTCTTTCTTGCTTGACTAGTTGTTGGAAAGTGTTTGTATGATATTTGGTGTTGTATTGCAGCTATGTCACTCTCTAATCCATGTGTTAATCACTTGTGGTTTGTAGGAAATAAGATGACAAAGAGCCTTGTTGTCACATCCTTGAACATACACCTCATTCTTGCTTTTTCTTTTCTTTTCTCATTTCTTTTCCACCAATCTAATATTAGTAAACCCTAGATGATCATGTGGTGTTTCTCATCTCATTATATATTTAATCCGTAATTCATTTCGTGTTCGCTTTATCGCTTAATCTCGTTATAAAGTTCTAGCGATTTCTAAAACGCTTATCATTCTAACTCGAGGATTTTCATTCTAATTTCTCAAATCATAATTAAATAAAATCCTTAATTCCTTGACATAATAAATCTCTTATCTTGTTCGCATTAATATGCTCTTTACTGCTCGATCAGATTTTCCTTAAAAATAAATTTTGGATTTTCTGAAATCCGATCACGTTTACATACACTTATTTGCTTCGTAGATCGCTAATACGAACTCAGAAATCCGTTCCGAATACCGGGTATAACATTATTATAATAATATTCCAAATTCCACCAAAATCACTATTCATCACTTATTTTTATTTAATTCCTATAATTAGGAAAATGAACCTGGTTCACCTTCGAGTGTTCCTTAACCTTTTTACGGAACCGCTGGGCTTATAATAGATATTGATTTGGATGACATGAGGGTATCTATTTCTCTCTAGGGAATCTTATCTTAACGTTCTAGGAGATAGATTATTCTAATCTAAGTTATCACCCAATAGCATCCTTCAGGCCATATAACCTTGGAATATATATCCTTTCATTATTCATTCTTTAAAGCCAGTATTACATGTAGTTGTAACCACTGTTCGCTCTTACATCAATATATAATAAAAGTTTTAATTCTTCCCAAAAATCTGGGTTCTTACATCAACACATCTAGCAGTTAGACACATAACACATATTCACAATCACAAAACAAGTAATGACTCATCAATTAAGCATATGATAATATTTTTAATGCTAAATAATATAATTTAAAGAGTACGAAATTCCCAGATATTACATCCTTCCCCCCTTAAACGGATTATGTCCCCAGAATCAGCTATGTAAACAAATGAGGGTACTGATCTAACATATCACTTTCTAACTCCCAGGTTGACTCTTCAACCTTAGGGTTCCTCCACAAAACTTTAACTAACGCAACTGATTTATTTCTAAGCACTTTCTCTCGACGATCTTCTATTCTGATCGGCTGCTCTACATAATACAAATCTGGCTGAATTTCTACTGGTTCATACTCTATCACACACTTAGTGTCAGGATGAAACTTCTTAAGCATCGATACATGAAAAACATTATGAATATGCTGCATCTGAGGCGGTAAAGCTAATTCATAAGCTACTCTGCCTACGCGTCGCAAAATCTCAAAAGGTCCTACAAATCTTGGACTCAACTTTCCTTTCTTCCCAAATCTGGTTAATCCTTTCCATGGCGAAACTTCTAACAGTACTGGATCACCTACTTCAAAATCTACTTTCTTTCTTGCTGGATCTGCATACTTCCTCTACCTGTCCTGACCAACTCGCAATCTCTTCTGAATTAGTTCCACTGTCTCTTTCATTTGCTGAATCAATTCTGGTCCTACAATCTTTCGCTCACCAACTTCTTCCCAACACACAGGAGATCTACACTTCTTTCCATAGAGAGCTTCATACGGGGGCATCCCAATACTAGCATGATAACTGTTATTGTAAGAAAATTCCACCAAAGGTAGATGCTCGTCCCAATTGCCTTTAAAATCTATTGCACAAACTCTAAGCATGTCTTCAATTGTCTGAATTGTCCTTTCACTCTGACCATCTGTCTGAGGATGATAAGCAGTACTCATTCTGAGTTGTGTTCCGAGATGTTCTTGAAACTGTCTCCAAAATCTTGAGTTAAAACAGGGATCTCTGTCGGATACTATAGATACTGGAACTCCATGACGAGTCACAATCTCTTTCAAATACAAATGCACTAACTTGTCTAGTGAAAACCTCTCGTTAATCGGCAAGAAATGAGCTGATTTCGTCAATCGGTCAACTATAACCCAAATAGCATCGTGATTAGCATTCGATCTTGGTAGACCTACTACAAAATCCATCGCAATGTTCTCCCACTTCCACTCAGGTATCTCTAATGGTTGAATCAATCCACTTGGTCTTTAATGTTCTGCTTTCACTCTTTAGCATGTATAACAATGACTTACCCACTCTGCAATTTCTCTTTTCATATCTGGCCACCAAAAGTTCTTCTTCAAATCTTGATACATCTTCGTACTTCCAGGATATAATGAAAACTTAGAACTATGGGCATCACACAACAATTCTTCTTTCAACTCTTTCACATCAGGAATCCATATCCTTGAGGAAAATCTTAAAATACCTTGGTTATCTTTCTGCGTGCAAATTTCTTCTCCGGTCAATTTATTCAATCTTTGATTCATCACTTCTTCTTGGCATTTCCGAATTTTGTCCAATAATACTGGTTGAAATGTCATGGTGTAGACTTGCTCTGCTGGAATCTCTGTTGCACAAACTTCAATCTCTAACTTCTCAAACTCTTTAAATAATTCTTGATTCATTGTCAGCGTATTCAATCTTTCCTTCCTGCTTAGCGCATCAGCTATGACATTCGCCTTCCCCGGGTGATAACTAATGGTACAATCATAGTCCTTTATCAGCTCTAACCATCTTCTTTGTCTCATGTTGAGTTCCTTCTGAGTAAAAATGTACTTTAAACTCTTATGATCCGTAAATATCTCACACTTCTCACCATAAAGATAATGTCTCCACAATTTCAATGCAAACACAATTGCTGCTAGCTCGAGGTCATGGGTAGGGTATCTCTGTTCATGAGGTTTCAGTTGCCTTGAAGCATACGCAATCACCTTTCCATGCTGTATCAGCACACACCCTAAACCCTTATGCGAAGCATCACTGTAGATTACAAATTCTCCTTTATCATCCGGTAATGTTAATACTGGAGCTGTTACCAACCTTTGCTTAAGCTCTTGGAAATTCTTTTCACACTTATCAGTCCATTCAAACTTTTCATTCTTCCGTGTCGACTTAGTCAATGGTACCGCAATCTTAGAAAAATCCTTAACAAATCTGCGATAATATCCTGTTAATCCCATAAAACTTCTTACTTCTGTCGGTGTCCTTGGTCTTTCCCAATTCACAACTGCTTCAATCTTTGCTGGGTCGACTCGAATTCCTTCTTTACTCACAATATGTCCCAAAAATTGGACTTCCTTCAACCAAAACTCACACTTGGAAAACTTGGCATACAACTTCTCCTTTCTCAATATCTCCAATGCTATCCTTAAATGTTCTGCATGTTTTGCTTCCGTCTTAGAGTAAATCAAAATATCGTCAATGAAGACTATCACAAACTTATCCAAAAATCTCTTAAACACTCGGTTCATCAAATCCATAAATGCTGCTGGTGCGTTCGTCAATCCAAAAGCCATAACCAAAAATTCGTAGTGACCATACCTCGTTCGAAAAGCAGTCTTCGGTATATCCTCTGGCTTGATTTTCAGCTGGTGATATCCTGACCTTAGATCTATCTTTGAAAAACATGTCGCTCCTTTCAACTGGTCAAACAAATCATCAATCCTTGGTAATAGGTATCTATTCTTGATAGTCAACTTATTCAACTCCCGATAATCAATACAAAGTCTCATACTCCCATCTTTCTTCTTCACGAACAATACTGGTGCTCCCCAGGGTGATACACTTGGTCTTATAACTCCTTTGTTCAATAAATCCTGAAGTTGACTGGCGAGTTCCTTCATTTCGGACGGTGCCATTCTGTATGGAGCCTTGGAAATAGGTTCTGTCCCTGTTGCTAAGTCAATCGTGAATTCAATCTGACGATCTGGAGGTAATCCGGGTAGTTCTTCGGGAAAAACATCTGGAAACTCATTGACTACGGGAATGTCCTCTAATTTCACTTCTTCTTGACTCTTGTCTATCACATAAGGAAGATAAGCCTCACATCCTTTCCTTAATAATCTCTTGGTTTGCATCATGGTAAGAAACGTACTAGTCTGCCTACGCCCCTTAAAGATAACTCTATCGCCTTTTGGAGATCTCAATGTAACTCTCTTACTCTTACAATCGATATGCGCATCACACTCGGTAAGCCAATCCATTCCTAAAATTATGTCAAAATCTCCTAATTGAAAAGGTATTAAGGTGACGGGAAAAAGATATCCTGAAATCTCTACTGCACAAGGTGAACATACTTTATCTACTGGTATCTGATCCTGATTAGCTAACACAATATTCAAAGCTTCTCTTAACATACGAGTATCACACTTCAACTTATTCACAAAATCTTTAGAAACAAACGATCTAGTAGCACCCGAATCAATTAATACTTTTGCACTAATGGCGTTCACGAAAAGCGTACCTGCTACTACATCCGAGCTTCTCACTGCGTCGTTCATGTTCATGTTGAAGGTCCTAGCACGAATTGGATAGGCTGAAGCTTGATAACTTGGAGCTTGAAGGGCTGGAACTTGCTGAAGTACAGGTGGACTTAGAATTTGAGTTGGAATCTGAGAAGTTGCCATTTGGTTCACTGGGGTAGAGGTAGTCAATCTCATCAAGTTGTTGTTTGGAATAGGCGATCTGCACTCTCTAGCCATATGTCCTACTTTACCACACTTGTAACAAGTCACACTCGATTTCGAATTCTGGCACTCGTTAGCATAATGACCTTTCTGATTACACTTGAAACAAACAATATCTGCTTTCACACACGCTCCGGTATGCCTCTTAGAACATGCCTTGCACTCTGGAATAAATGGTCGGGGAAATCTTGGTTGATTGGGGTTCTGAGGAAGGGTTTATGAAATCCTGTTTCTGGGCACATTCCTTTTAAAATTTCTTCCCTGGTTCTGAAATCCGGGCTTTCTATCCATCTGATTTGTTGACTTTCCTTGATCCTGATTCCTTTCTATTGCTTCCACTTTCCTCTTTAAATTGCCCCTTTCCTTCTGATTCTGATCACTCTCACCTTCTATTATCATTGCCTTCTGAACCACTTCTGCATACGAGTTTATCTCAAAAGCTGCAACTCTACTCCTTAACCATGGCTTCAATCCCTGTTGAACCTCTTCGCTCTTTTCTCATCTGTATCCACATAATCTCCTACAGACCTTGCTAATTCTGTAAACATCTTCTCATACTCATCAATGCTCATATTCTCCTGCTTAAGATTAAAGAACTTTAACTCCATTTGATTCTGCATATACCTAGGAAAATACTTCTCCAGAAAAATCCTTTTAAATCTATCCCACGGAATCACTTCTGTTGCTTCTAGGGCCTTAGCCAACTCCCACCAATAATTAGATTCTCCTTTAAGAAAATAGCTAGCAAACTCTACCTTCTGCTCATCACTAACCTTCACCAGTGCGAAGGCCTTCTCCATTTCCTTAAGCCATATCTGGGCTTCAACTGGATCTTTTGTTCCTTGAAAATCTGGGGGTTTCACAGCCTAAAAAGATTTAAAAGTTATCGCAAGTTGGGCTGGTGGTTGCTGTCCTTGTTGCTGTTGTAACTGCTGATGTTGTTGCTGAAGTAGCTGCTGCTGCTGAGCCAAAGTAGTCGTCTGCTGTTGCAAAAGTCCCAAAAGTTGGGCCATATCCATGTTGCCTTGATTACCTTGATTATCGTCTCTATTCCGATCATCTTGATTCCTATTCTGATTAGCTCTAGTATTGCTCCTTCTTAGAGGCATCTTTCTGAATATTAAACAATCATCTATTTATCCACAAGCATACATCTAACCGTACATGGCACAATATAGTCTAACAGTTCTAATATAGCATAAGTACAACCTAAAATTTAAAACAATCTCACGCGGCCAAATGATACGATAAAAGGAAACGATAATAATAACGATAACGGTACCGATGACATCCATCGATAACCCAAATCCAAAAGTTCAAAGTACCAACCATCATAAAGTACGAAAACCGAAACTGAAAGTACGATAAAGTCTAACAACACAAGTCTGATAATAACATGGCTATACTATAAGCCATCGCATAAATGCAAAGCATAAAACTAGTCCTCTTGCAACTCGTTGATCACGCGCTGGAGCTCGTTTACCATCTCACGAAGCCGCTCGTTAGCCATCCTAGTAAGTACCTGAAGCCTAGAGATAAAGGTTCCATCATGGTTCGCAAGTATGCCATCATCATCATCGTACAACGCATCAATCCTCCTCTGAAGCTGAGCATTCTCACCATGAAGGTGATTACACTCCCTAAGCAACTCCTGGTAAACAGACAAGGGTACAGTAGCTGGAAGATCTGCAGGGGGGTGGAGCTGAAGGTCCTGGTGCCCGCTGTCGCTGCCAATAATAATATAAAATATATATATATATATATATATATATATATATATATATATATATATATATATATATATATATATATATATATATATATATATATATATATATATAGCGTCAGATATAACTTAGAAGTATCCTACTTAAACACTCTCGATTATAGGGGTCAATCAATCCTAATCTTTTATAAATATCATACTATTTATTCTAAGTGAGTTTCTACTTTAATCCTAAGTGATTATTGAAAATGTGATCTATCTTGTTACCTAAACCTATATTGTTCAGTGACTCAAACCTGTGACTCTGATACCAAACCTGTGACGGCCCCAAATCCCTTAATCAAAATTAACTAGATAATGGCAAAGCATGCATTTTAATTAATTAGACATTACCAATCCCACGCCTAGATCGCCAACAGGTAAGAGTTTGAAACAATATAAACTACCAATTCCAAAACAATTTATTATTACAAACCACAAATTATTCTAAGTTCAAAAGATTACAGACTAAGTTCAAAAGTTCTAGCAAAATAAGATCCATCAGATCGTCACTCCCTTCTACCTGGAACTGCCTCCTATAGGCTACACCTGAACCACCACAATTCTTACGCGCAGTCTCAAGAGTCCTTACCATCTTCGAGTTTCACTGAAAGGTTAAGGAAAATAAAATCATTGAGCTCAGCAAGTGCATAAACCAACAATATAAGACTGGCAAAATAATCAAATGTAAAGCAAGATATATCAATCTGCAACTAAAAGGTATCAACTGAATCAATATCAAAAGTAAATGAGTAGGAATTGGAATATCTGATAAGACGCTACGAGCAACGCTGGGTGATCAGCCCACGACAGAGCTCCGACCCGCATATCCAATACGGTGTTCATCAAATATAAGGGGATCCCAGGCACACATTGGCCTATAATAATAATATAATTTGGACCGGCGCCTCGGTCAAAGTAACATTCCATCCAATTCCATTAATGTCAAATAAAAGTCCGTCAAATTCAATTCATCTCAAAGAAACAAGAATATCAATGTCATATCAAGTTGCTAATAAGCATGAATAGGATTCTCGGATTTCAAATGAATGATTTTCAGATTTCGAATAAATGACAAGGCAAAGTGAAGAAAGTCAATCATTCTGGATTCTTGGGAGTTGGGATTTTGTTTAGTATAACTTGGTTAAGTCAAGAAAGGTTAATCACGAAAGGTTAATCAAGAATCAACAATTGTTTTTAAATAGAAACGAGTTCAAGTACAAGAAGATGTTTAAGTAGTTGGTTCAAGAATTCAAGAATTCGATAAGGTTATAAAAAGGTTTTCCAAGAAATATGATTATCGATTAGCAAGTCAAGTCAAGTTCAAGGGGTATGAAATCAATCACAAGGTATATGACAATAATAAGGTCGGAAAGAACTAGTTTGTGACAAACTAACAATTCAATATCTCATGGCATTCATCATATGGTAACAACAAGGTAGGATAGTACACTTGCCTTAAATCACGAGATTGCACTAGATAGCGTCCTCTTCGATCGGTTCCTTGCCAGGCCTCCTACTCGGACCTATAATAATAAACAATATCTTATTTTCCCCTCATTAGTTTACATACCACAAGACAATCCTAATAATGCTAACGCCCCATCGATAACTTTATAACTATTTACACATATATATTTATATACATGTAATCACATAAGTCACGTAAGTCACTTAACATATAATGTAGTATGGCATAGTACTATAATGACACTACGACTTAACATTGGAAATGTGCCTTAGAGTTTTGAAATAGTACTTATATATTTTTAGAAATTTCGGCGGCATCTCCTTTGTATAGTCGTCAACCATACCGGACTATAACCGGCTCAAACAACACAAGGCAAACACCAAACACTCCCAATGCCTACAACTCCATCAACATCGACTACTACTAACCACCAAGCAATTCTAAATCAACCTACTATCTCCATGACAACTCCTTATACAATTCATAATTCAAATTCACATAACAATTAATCATGTAAACAACTTAATTTATGCAACAATTAAATCAAGTAATTCACATAAGACTCAAGCAACTAACTCTCAAGAAATCACACAACCATACCACACTCTCTCTTCTTCTCCTTCCTCCTTCCTCTCGGCTCTCTCTTTCTTTTCTCTCTCTCTCGGCCTCTCGGCCTCTCTCTCTCTCTCTCTCACTCTCTCTCCCGGCTTCTCCCTCTCCCTCTCTTCTCTCTCCCTCTCGGTCTCTCTCTCCCTCTCCATCAATCTCTCTCTCGGCCTCTCCCTCTTCATCACCAGCAATCACACACAACCCTCACAATGACTAACAATTACTTACACCCACAATTCGAACAATAATCAAGAATTATCACAACCCAACATCATTAACTAACAAATTCATACTAAAAATCAAATTATAAATTGAACCCATCAAACTTCATATCATATAATCACCAAAATCATAAACCCTTTTTAATTTACACCTACTAACAATCATCAATTAACAAAACAAACATACCCACATCATATAAACTCATAAAAACTCAAACCCATCATCAAACTTAACTTAAAAACTTGTAAACACTAACATGCAATCACATATCACATAGTAATTTCGAAAAATCAATGAATTAACACTTGCATGCAAACCCTTGGCTCACTTTCGATCATGGCCGAAGGTTTGGGGTTCTCCGGAGAGCCCGAAAATTCGTGGGTCTCTACCAAGGAGTATACCCAATCATCAACACCCACAAAACTTACCTTTGATGCTTGATTTTCGAAAACCCTAATTTGAAAAGGGATGAAAATCGAAATTAAAAGACATGGGGTTGTAGAGGATGAAGAGAGGAGTAATTTTATATATAACACTTAATGGTTTTGATGGAGAAATTACCTTGAGAATGGAACTTGAGCTTCAATGGAGATGGAGGGTTTTGAGAGAGAAGAGATGAGCAAGGGGGGGCTTTGTCTCGGTTAAATGAAAAGAATGGGGAAGGGTGGGTTTTGTTCAAGCACTCACACACTACACACAATTAAAAATGTATTTTAATGATGTATCTTTTAATTAAATAAAAGACTTAACAATTAAATCCTAATTATAAGATATTTTGGATACAAAAATAATTTATTGACACATAAAATTAAAATATGTAATTCTCTTCCTCAATATATTTTTAAAACATTTAAAAAATCATTTTATGAAAAGATTTGGATTTTACAAGTTTTAATATTTTTAAAAGGATAATAAATGGAAAAATCCTTGTAAAATATTTTAATTCGAAAATAAATTAAACTTTTAATTTTAAAAAGTCTTTAAATACATAAGGATAATAAAACAAGAAATTTCATGATTTTTACTAACTCCAAGAATTTTATAAAAATGTTTAAGCAAGATAAAAATCATATTTGAGTATTTAAAAGATATGCAAAATTTAATATAATTCCACGTCAACACATCTAGCAGTTAGACACATAACACATATTCACAATCACAAAGCAAGTAATGACTCATCAATTAAGCATATGATAATATTTTTAATGCCAAATAATATAATTTAAAGAGTACGAAATTCCCAGATATTACAATTACCATGTTATATATGATTGCATGTTAGTTTTTACAAGTTTTTAAGTTGATTTTGTTGATGGGTTTGAGTTTTTATGAGTTTACAAGATGTGGGTATGTATGTTTTGTTGATTGATGATTGTTAGTAAGTGTAAATTAAAAAGGGTTTGTGATTTTGATGATTAAATGATATGAAATTTGATAGGTCAAGTTTAAAATTTGATTTTAGAGTGAATTTACAAGTTAGTGATGATGGGTTGTTGAAATATTGAATTGTTAGTAAAAAATGTGTGTAAGTATTGTGTAAGTCATTGTGAGGATTTTATGTGTGTGTGTTTGATGTTGATGGAGGGAGGCCGAGAGAGAGTGAGAGGAAGAGGGAGGCCGAGAGGGAGAAGAGAAGAGAGGGAGAGGGAGAAGCCGAGAGTGAGTGAGAGAGAGAGGCCGAGAGGCCGAGAGAGAGAGAAGAGAAAGAGAAAGAGCCGAGAGGAAGAGAGGAGAGATTGTGGTGAAGTTGTGTGAATTCTTGAGAGTTAATTGCTTGAATTATTTACTTGTTACTTGATTTAATTGTTTACATAATTAAATTGTTATGTGAATTTGAATATTGGATGGTATAAAGAGTCATCTTAGAGATAGTAGGTTGACTTAGAATTGCTTGGTGATTAGTAGTAGTCGATATTGATGGAGTTGTAGGCATTGGAAGTGTATTGTGATTGCTTGTGACCGATTATATTTCGGTATGGTTTGACGACTATACAAAGGAGATGCCGCCGAAATTTCTAAAAATATAATAAAACGATTTCCAAAACTCTAAGGCACATCTCCAATGTTAAGTCGTAGTGTCATTATAGTACTATGTCATACTACATTATTTGTTAAATGATTTACGTGCTATGTGACTTATATGTTTACATGTATATAAACATGTATGTGTATATAGTTATAAAGTTATCGATGGGGCGTTAGCATTATTAGGATTGTCTTGTGGTATGTGCACAAAAGAGGGGAAAATAAGATATTGTTTATTATTAATATTATAAGTCCGAGTAGGAGGCCTGGCAAGGAGCCAATCGAAGAGGACGCTATCTAGTGCAATCTCGTGATTTAAGGCAAGTGTACTATCCTACCTTGTTGTTACCATATGATGAATGCCATGAGATATCGAATTGTTAGTTTGTCACAAACTAGTTCTTTCCGACCTTTTTATTGTCATATACCTTGTGATTGATTTCATATCCCTTGAACTTGAATGGACTTGTTAATCGAAAATCATATTACTTGGAAAAACCTTTTCATAACCTTATCGAATTCTTGAATTCTTGAACCAACTACTTAAATATCTTCTTGTACTTGAACTTGTTTCTATCTAAAAACAATTGTTGATTCTTGATTAACCTTTCTTGACTTAACCAAGTTATACTAATCAGAATCCCAACTCCCAAGAATCCAAAATGATTGACTTTTCTTCACTTTTCCTTGTCATTTATTCGAAATCCGAAAATCTTATTCTTATTGATAAACAACTTGATATACATTGATATTCTTGTTTCTTTGAGATGAATTGAATTTGACAGACTTTGTTTGACCTAAATGGAATTGGATGGAATGTTACTTTGACCGAGGCGCCGGTCCAAATTATATTATTATTATAGGCCAATGTGTGCCTGGGATCCCTTTATATTTGATGAACACCGTATTGGATATGCGGGTTCGGAACTCTGGCGTGGGCTGATCACCCAGCTTTGCTCGTAGCGTCTTATCAGATATTCCAATTCCTACTCATTTTATTTTGACATTGATTCAGTTGATACCTTTCATTTGCAGATTTATATATCTTGCTTTACAGTTGATTATTTTGCCAATCTTATATTGTTGGTTTATGCACTTGCTGAGCAATTGGCTCAATTATTTTATTTCCTTAACCTTTCAGTGAAACTCGAAGATGGTAAGGACTCTTGAAACGGCGCGTAAGAATTGTGGTGGATCTGGTATAGCCTATAGGAGGCAGTTCCAGGTAGAAGGGAGAGACGACCTTATGGATTCTATTTTGCTAGAACTTTGAACTCAGTCTGTAATAAGTTTTGAACTTAGAATAATTGTGGCTTGTAATAATAAATTGTTTTGGAATTGGTAGTTTTATATTGTTTCAAACTCTTACCTGTTGGCGATCTAGGCGTGGGATTGGTAATGTTTAATTAATTAATATGCATGCTTTACCATTATCTAGTTAATTTTGATTAAGGGATTTGGGGCCGTCACAGTTTTGGTATTAGAGCCACAGGTTTTAGTCACTGAACAATATAGGTTTAGGTAACAAGATAGATCACATTTTTAATAATCACACAGGATTAAAATAGAAACTCACTTAGAATGTAAATAGTATGATACTTATAAAAGAATAGGATTGATTAACCCCTATTATCGAGAGTGTTTAAGTAGTATGTTTCTAAGTTATATCTGACGCTTTTTATATATATATATATATTATTGGTAGCGACAGCGGGCACCAGGACCTTCAGCTCCACCCCCTGCAGATCTTCCAGCTACTGTACCCTTATTTGTTTACCAGGAGTTGCTTAGGGAGTGTGATCACCTTTATGGTGAGAATACTCAGCTTTAGAGGAGGATTGACGTGCTATTCGATGATAAGGGTAAGATTCGCGAGAACCATGACGGAACTCTTATCTCTAGGATTCAGGTACTTACCCAGATGGCTAACAAGCGACTACGTGAGATGGCACCTCATAGCGATTGGGTTAGTCATACGATGGTGCAGATGATGGTGGATGAGCTCCAGGGCATGATCAACAAGTTGCAAGAGGACTAGTTTTATGCTTTGGGTTTTGTGCGATGGCGTATAGTATAGCCATTTTAATATCAAACTTGTGTTGTTAGACTTTATCGTACTTTCAGTTTCAGTTTTCGAACTTTATGTTGGTTGGTATTTTGAACTTTCGGATTTTGGGATATCGATGGATGTTAGAAATAATTGATGTGATTTAATGTCAGTGTTTAAGTGTTACAGGGAAAAAGAGTTTAACTTGTTAATAAAAGCAGTCGTAGCAGAGTTTGAGTATACGCTGACAGCTGGAAGCGCAAACGCTGACAGAAGGAAGTGCAAACACTGCTGGCTGACAGAAGGAAGCGCAAACACTGCTGGCTAGGAGAGCAACAGAGTTTGTTAAAGTCTGTCTACTGGAAGCGTCTACAAGTCAACAGAGATTGAAAATTAATTTAAGATAAATATGGAAGCAATATCTTTGAAGATTGGATAGCTGTCAAAGAGATTGAGTTGACTTAGGAGACGTGTAGCAATCGTAATTGATATCAATTGTATAGCTTAATTATAAGAGAATCAATTAACGATTGTACGTAGCTGTATATCTTATAAATACAGTTAGGTTAACCCTAGAAGGGTATCCATTGTGAACGAATATCATTCATTGTAACCTAAGCAGCTCTCTGTGATATTTTAGATCACTGAGAGAGGAATTATTAATTCCAAACAGTTTTAAGTACTAAAACGTGTGTTCTTGTTATTTACTCATACAGTACTTTATTATATATTGTGTATTCGGCCTAACAAGTGGTATCAGAGCCGATCTGTTACTTTATTACAGTTTAAGATCCAAACACAATTGTAATCAATGGCAGAGATTCCTCCTCCATCAGGTTCTGAGAAAGCTCCTACTACTGTTAGTAGGTATGAAACGATTAGGGTTCCTATACTCAAGCCATCAGAGTATGCAATCTGGAAGGTGAAGATGACCATGTTTCTGGAAGCCACAGATCCAGAATATCTTGATAGAATTTATGAAGGTCCTCATAAACCTACAAAGTTAACTGCTGCTGTTGCTGGTGAGGAATCAAAGGTGATTCCTAAGGAAAAGAAAGATCTAACTGCTGAGGATCTTTCATCTATTGCTAAGGATGCAAAAGTAAGGCATTTACTTCATAGTGCTTTAGACAATGTTATGTCTAACAAAGTGATTAACTTCACAACTGCAAAGGAAATTTGGGATGCACTTGAGGTTAGATGTCAAGGAACTGCTGCAATCAAGAAGAATAGAAGGAACATACTCACACAGGAGTATGAGCATTTTGAGGCAAAGTCTGAAGAAACCATGACATAAACATTTGACAGATTCTGTAAACTGCTCAATGATCTATCATTGGTTAACAAAGATTATGATCTAGAAGACTCAAATCTCAAGTTTCTTCTTTCTCTACCTGTAAAGTGGGATGTGAAAGCAACCACTATAAGAGACAACTATGATCTTGCTGATACTGAGATTGATGAAATCTATGGTCTTCTCAAAACTCTTGAGTTAGAAATGGAGCAGAGAAATAGGAGATCAAGCAAGAAATCAAAGTCTGTTGCTCTGAAAGTTAAGAAAAATCTTCAAAGAGAGAGGCATCAAGGAAGAAGGCAAAAGGAAAAGCTTTGGTCATTCATTCAGAAAGTGAGTCATCAAACACTAACGTTGACTCAAACACAGATGAATCATCTGATTCTGAAGATGATGAGGAGATGATGCAAATGGCTGCATTGATGGTAAAGACCTTCAAGAAGATGGGATTCAAGAACTTCAAGAAGTGAAAGAGATTCACCAAGAATTACTTGAAGTCTGACAGAAAATTTTTTAGCAAATCTGAGGGAAAGGACTCCAAATCTGGGAAGAAAGATAAGTCTGAGATTCAATGCAACAAGTGTAAGGAGATGGGTCACTATGCTCCTGAGTGCAAGAAGGGTAAAACTGAAAAGGCACTCTACACCAAAGGCAGAGACTGGGCAGACACCTCAGATTCAGATGAGGAGGTGAACTATGCACTCATGGCCTCTACTCAGAATGAAGACTCTGAACTTAAGGTACCTCCAACTACCTATGCTTATAATACTGATAATATAACTGAATTGAGAATTTATCTTAAAGCATTACATATCAGTTATAAGGATCAGACTTTAGAGAATGAAAGAATCAAGAATGAGTGTTCTCAACTCAAAGAAAGAAATAAACTTGTTGAAGAAAAACTTGAAAACATGAATAAAATTCAGAAAGAAAAAGATGATGCTGTTTTTATAGAACAGGAGTTGCTAGGTAAGTATAAGCAACTAGAATCTGAATTGGAGGATGCAAAGCACATTATTAAAACTTGGACACACTCTGGAAAAGCCTCTTTCAAAAGCAAGTCTGAGTCTTCAATTGTTGATCCTTATCATCTTCTACATGTTGATCTTTTTGGACCAGTGAATGTTATGTCTCTTGGAAAGAAGAAATATGCTCTAGTCATTGTTGATGAATACACCAGATACACTTGGGTGCATTTTCTAGCAAAGAAAGATGAAACTGCATTAACTCTGGCAGAACATATAATGCAGTTGGACAAAGGGTCAAAGAATCAAGTGAAGATTATCAGAAGTGACAATGGAACTGAATTCAGGAATTCAACAATGGAAGAATTTTGCAAGAACAAAGGAATTAAACAAGAGTTTTCTGCACCTGGCACTCCACAACAGAATGGTGTAGTTGAAAGGAAGAATGGAACTTTGATAGAAGCTGCCAGAACTATGCTTGATGAAGCAAAATTACCAACCTATTTCTGGGCAGAAGCTGTTCAAACGGCTTGTTTTACACAGAATGCTACTCTGATCAACAAGCATGGAAAAACACCATATGAAATGGTGAAAGAAAAGAAGCCAAACCTGAAATATATTCATATTTTTGGGTGCAAATGCTTTGTGCTGAAAACTCATCCTGAACAGTTGACCAAATTTGATCTGAAGGCAGATGAAGGAATTTTTGTTGGCTATCCACTGTCAACTAAGGCGTTCAGAATTTATAATCTGGGAACCAGAGTGATCATGGAATCTATTCATGTGTCTTTTGATGACAAGAAAATAACTGGACTTGAAGATGTAAATGAACGTGATCAACTGCACTTCGAAAATGAAGATTTAATCTCTGATTAATTAAACTCTGATGAGGCTGATCTGACAAACTCTGATCAGCTAAACTCTGAACCTCTACTGGTAAATACAGAAGAGACCTTTCAGCCAGAAACAAGAGAAGAACCAGTTGAGGGGGGGCATGAAGAATCTCATCAAAGTGATAACTCAAATTCTGATAATGACTCAGTTGAAAATTCTGAATCAAACTCTGGTGACTCAAACTCTGGAAGTCCAAAATCTGACAGTTCAAACACTGAGTAGTCACATTCAGGGGGAGCCTCAGAGAATGAAGAAAGATATCAAGAAAATCAGGAGAACATGGATCAAGGGGGAGGATCAAACCTTGAGAGAAGTCATTTGCCTTCAGCTAGGAAATGGACCAAATCTCACTCACCTGATTTGATCATTGGTGATCCAGATGCAAGAGTAAGGACAAGAAGTGCAACAACAAATGAATGTCTCTTTCATGCATTCCTGTCACAAACTAAGCCAAAGAAAGTTGAAGAAGCTCTTAAAGATGCTGACTGGATAACAGCAATGCAAGAAGAGTTAAATGAATTTGAGAGAAATGAAGTGTGGACACTAGTACCAAGACCAAAGAACAGGTCTATTGTTGGTACTAAGTGGGTTTTCAGAAACAAAACTGATAGTGAAGGGGTTGTTACAAGAAACAAAGCCAGACTTGTGGCAAAAGGCTATTCACAGCAAGAGAAGATAGATTATGATGAGACTTTTGCTCCAGTTGCCAGGTTGGAGGCAATAAGGATGTTTCTTGCTTATGTTTCTCACAAGAAATTCAAGGTGTTTCAAATGGATGTGAAAAGTGCTTTTCTGAATGGAAAACTTGAAGAAGAAGTGTTTGTTGAACAACCACCTGGTTTTGTAGATCCAAAATATCCAGACCATGTCTACAGGCTAGACAAGGCACTCTATGGACTTAAGCAGGCACCAAGAGCATGGTATGAAACTCTGGCTCAATTTCTTTTAGAAAGTGGGTTCAACATAGGTACAATTGATAAAACTCTGTTTTATTTCAAATCTGGAAGTGACTTGCTTTTAGTTCAGATATATGTTGATGACATTATTTTTGGATCTACTAATAATAAACTCTGTAAGAAGTTTGCCAAACTCATGCAGTCCAGGTATCAAATGAGTATGATGGGAGAGCTAAGTTATTTTCTAGGCTTACAGGTGAAGCAAACAGATGATGGCATTTTTATCAATCAAGCAAAATATACCAGAAATCTTCTCAAGAAATTTGGCATGCTTGATTGTTCATCTGCAACAACTCCCATGGCAACTGCAACTAAATTGGACAAATATATAGGGTCATCAGTAGACATGACAAGCTATAGAGGAATGATTGGCTCTCTACTCTATTTAACAGCAAGTAGACCTGATATCATGTATGCAACATGTCTGTGTGCAAGGTTTCAGGCAGATCCAAGGGAACCACATCTAACAGCTGTGAAGAGGATTTTTAAGTATCTCAAAGGCACCATAACTTTAGGATTGTGGTATCCAAGAGAATCAGATTTCAACCTACTTGGCTACTCTGATGCAGACTTTGCAGGCTGTAAAATTGACAGAAAAAGCACAAGTGGAAGTTGTCAATTTCTTGGTGACAGACTTGTTTCTTGGTACAGCAAGAAACAGAAATCAATATCCACATCTACAACTGAAGCAGAGTATATTGCTGCTGGTAGCTGCTGTGCACAGATTCTATCGATGAAGAATCAATTGCTGGATTATGGATTGAGGTATAGCAAAATACCTATTTTCTGTGATAACCAAAGTGCTATTGCAATGACAGGTAATCCAGTACAACACTCAATGACCAAGCACATCAGCATAAGGTATCACTTTATCAGAGAGCATGTAGAGGAAGGCAACATTGAGCTCCACTTTGTGTCTACAGATCAACAACTTGCAGATGTCTTCACCAAGCCTTTGAGTGAAGCAACATTTACAAGGCTGGTCAATGAACTAGGAATGGTCTCTGGTTTTGACTAAAAATGTTGGTTAGACTCAAAATTTCTTATAAAATGTGTTGCTCATTTTTCTGTGAATTGTTAAGTGCTATGTGAACTTTGTTGGTTAAACTCTGTCAGCATGTCTGTCTGTCATACACTGTTAATATGTTTGATAAACTCTGTGAATTCTGAATTGATCTTTGTCTGGATGAAAACACCAATGAAGAAATATGTATGAAGCATGATTCTCAGTGATTAAATCAAGACTTTTTCTGAGTCACTGTGATCTAATCAGAAACTGTGCAGTAAGTTAACACAGCATGATACTGTTTCATATTTAGAGCATCTCTTAGTTTATTTGGTCCTAAAACTCTGAGTCTATGAATACTGTGTGCATTGCCTCTCATGAATAACTTCTGATATTGATGAACTCTAAACTCTGATTAGTGACACTCTGTTCCCAAGACATATACATAGTTCTTGATGATTCTTTGTTTGTACTTGTGAAAATTTTAAAACTTGAGATGTGTCATTGTTTAGTTTGGTGAGAAACAATTCATGTCTGCACACTGTGAGAATTTGAGCCAAATAAGTGATTGATACATTTTATATCAATCAGATTTTATTGATGTGTGATGTTCATCAGTGAGTATGTTGCTCTAGAACTTGTGTTAAACCATTTTGAGACTACATGATATGTGTGTGCATGAAAATGATAAAGGCATTAGGATTCACCATCTTTCTCCAAACAATGTTCATAAATTCCACCCTTAGTAAACCCCTTTGAGCCTCATTAACTGCTTCTTTCTAAACTCTGAAGTATTAAGAGTAGTTATTCTTTTGGAAAATCAAATGCAAGCAGGTGAGAGTTTCTCTACAAAAGGAAAGTTTTCTCAGTATATATATAAAAAAATGTATATATGCTGATCTTTTTGTACAAATATGTACTAACAGTGCAACTGAACACTTTGGTCTATTAAATTGTTCAGTTCGCCATTTATTCATTTAATACATCTCTTCTCATCTGTTTGATCTTACTAAATTACAACCCTGAATAAAGTCCTTTTGATTTGTGCATACGTGTACTCAAAGTAGTGTAGACTTGGTGGACATTCAAGCCTATAGAAGTATCTGCTTTTACTGATTGAATTTGAGTGAAAACACTTCACCTAAACACTTGTGTGCTTTGAGAGTTTGTGAGTTTATCAAATCCCTGACATGTTACTCACTGAATGATGCTTTGATACCTATCTCTTGATCTTTTTGTCTATAACGACTGTGTGCTTACTTGGATAATCATGAACATCAATGGGAATAGGGTTATTCAGATTTCTGTATTTAAGGAACTACAGAGTTTAGCATTCATCATATAATCAGTGTTTACTATGAGGGTTTGTGCATTCAGTGTTTATTGATTTGCTTTATGGATTTTATGAAATATTAGATGCTATAAAAATTGATTTGGTAACCTCTGTTACACACACACATATATTCACAACTGTGAAATTTTTGAAAGGGTTTCGGTGATAAAGTTAGAAAATTGACAAATGCTGTTGAATTGTGTTCCGTACTCTAAGGTAATTTTTCATTAAGATAATTTGAAAATTGTGGAGTAAATAGAGTGTTTGACAACTGTTAATGAGTGTAAATGTGGTAAAGTGTCTTGATAATAGGAAAGACAGCGGTAATAATTGTTATCTTACTGCGCGTGATAAATTGATTCGCTGGATGATTGACACGTGTCCCACTCACTCATTATTGTGTTCCACTTTCACATTACTCTAGGAACGGTTGCGTGTTTTCAATGTACAAACGATTGAGTTTTAGTTTTTAATTACTACTCAAATCACTTTTTGTTACTATCACTTCACCTCCACTCATATTCACTTTACCCAACCACAGAGTTCTTTTGTGTTTTTCATTTAGACATTTTCACAAACACTTAACAAACACATCATTTTCACTGTCATTTCTTGCTCATTTCTTATCTAATGGCGACTAAACCTTTTACTACTCTTGGTCTTCGTTTTGTTCCTAACAATTTTGCAGCTTTACTTGAGAATGACCGTGCTCCTGAGGCGTTTCATCTTATACAGAATTTTCTCCGTGACTCTGAGATTGGGCAAGCATTGATTGAACTTGCTGTTCTATCTGCATCTCAGATTGCCACTTTCTGGCAAAACTCAAAGTATGTAGATGGAGGAGAGAATGGGACTCCGTCTATAATCTTCACTCATGATGAACAAGAGTTTGTGATTACTCCACAAACTGTTCGAGAGACCATGGACTTCGACACACATACCTCATATGCTATTGTTTCTGAACAAAATCTGCGGGACATGTTAACAAAAATTGGTTACATGGATTCTCTTGCAAAGCTAGGCAGTGTCAAACGGCCAAATCTTAGAAAGGAATGGAATTTTTTCTTTGACTGCATCACCAGGACATTCCAGAAGAAAGTCACTAACTGGGATGCCATTCCTATGGATAGTCTGCAAATTGGGTATTCTCTACTCTATGGCAGTAATTTTGATTTTGGTCGATATGTGTTAATGAATTTAGATGATAAATTGTCAGAGTCTACTACAGTATATTTTGCTAGGTTTTGTCAACTTTTATTCAATGCCTGTGTACCTTGATTAGAAATTGATGCAGCTGATGTGATTCAACCTTTTCGAGTCAATAAGAGAATATTCTCTGATATGACTAATAAAGATGTTGGTAAAGATCTACCTGCTCTTGTTTTGCCACTTGCTCTGCAAAACTTTCTAAATCAACCCCAAGATTCCCAATCACCATCACAAGAACCACAACAGTCACAACAACCAGAAACACACCAAATGCCTGAACCTTTAGCCACTGACCACACTGAAACCATACACTCTAATCCTATACCATCACCTGAGCCAACACCCACATACATTGTACCTACTACATCAAAATAACCACAACCTGAACCAATCATTGAACCAACAAACTCTGAGCCTGTCACTACTACTCAACCTCAATCAAAATCTAAACCAAAAAGGCAAAAGCATACTGCCCTTAATACAAAGCATTCCAAGGCTAAACAGACATCTCCTAGAGCTGTTTATACCAGAAGAGTCATTAAAAGGGCAAATAAGCCTTCATTACCACCAGTTGAGGACAACTCTAGTGAAGAAGAAGAGGTAATTGAAGTGCCTCAAGCAAAAAGGAGGAGGCTGATTCTTATAGACTCTGATGATGAGCACGTTGTTGAAGCTCCAGAGAATATTTCTAAAGATATTCCTACTGTTGAGACAGAGGTTATCATAGAACCTACTGTAGAAGAAACAGGTTTCAAAATTAATGAACCAGTAATTGCTGAGGTTCAGACTGATAAAGATGACAGAGATGCATTACCTGAAATGGAAGAGTTTGATGAAACTCCCATTCCATTTTCTTTTGACGATGAAGCATCTACTCCAACACCCATGGTAGCCACGAACTCTGTTGATACTGGTGTTGCAGATGAGCCTACTGTTGTATTAGAAGACATTGAGGCTGCATCACACACAGAGTTATTTTCTGATGCACATCATGTTTCTGATCATGGTGAGGAGATTGATCAACCAGCAAAGGTTGTTTCTTCAGAGCATGCACAAGGTGATAAAGGAAAACAAGTTGCTCAAGAAACAGTTGCTGCTCAAAATGAAGAAATTGCTTCAGTTGCACATACTGATGTGTCAGTTAGTGATTCTTTTAAAGACATGAGTACAGGAGCTGCAAATGAAAAATTTCAAACTGATGGACAGAAAATAGGAGAGAAACCAGACTTTGCTGGACCTTCTGTTCACGAAATTGATGATAATTATTTGACCAAGCAGACTACAGATTGCACTACACCACAAATGGTCTATGCCAACACCCAAAATAAATGTTAAAAGTGCTGAAAAATGTTACCATAGGATTTAAGGCAACACTTTTGTCAATTTTGAAGGTGTTGGGAATTTGCATGTGGGCTTAGAGGTTAAGCCAACACATTTTGTCAAATCTATGGCAACATCAACACGATGTTGCCTTAGGCACGTATGCCAACATTTCGTGCAAAATAGCAACACTATTTCCGGTGTTGGCATAAAGTCTATGGCAACATGGTCTACTCAACACCAACACCTTTGCGATGTTGCCATATAGCCTATGCCAACATATTTGTCCCTCTACAGCAACACCGGTTGATATAAATTTTCTGAAAATTTATATTTTAATTATTTTTTTGGATTTTGTTTTACTTGTGATATTCTTCAAATTTTCAAAAATACAATAAAAAATTAACGCAAGTAAGGTAAACTAAAATATAATTTGAATAAATCACATTTATAAAACTAAAATATATCACTAATTCCTTTACAAAAAATTACTAATTACACAAATCAAATCATTAAACAATTAAATCTACACTCCATTTCAACTAGTTGTAGAGTGGCTTTCTGCTTTCAACCTTATCCTTCTAGTGATTCAACAACACTTGAAAATTTCACTCTAAAGGAGACCTCTTATGTCTTAGTCACAATTCTTATGTCTTCTCAAGAAGACCTCTTCAAGTTTGAAGGTGGAATTTGCTCCTGCAAATGAGATTCCATAAAATCATGAGATGATATTCTGAATATTTAGAGTTGCCAATGCCATACTTAGTATCGCATACTATGACATGATATTTTGTAAAATATATGAACATTATATATAAAAATGAAACAGAAATTTAAGATATGTGCAGTAAATTGCAGTGTCTTACTTAGCAAAAAAAAAAGTGCAGTGTCTTTGACTGCAATAGAGGAACACCTTCAGTGGTGGTTTGGGAATGATGACTAACTATTCACAGTCTGTGAATGGTGCAGTTAACTTTGAGAACCAACTTCCAATGTCACAAGTGTTGCATCATGATGGGTACGGAAGTGGTAATGCTGATTTTTCTGGGTCTGGTACCGGTAATGTGTATGCTTCTTTGAATGCTCCTGTGTTGATGACAAATAATCAGGCCCACCAGTCAGAATTTCTGACTGCTCAACAGGATGTATAGCCTTTGATCGAACAGTCCATAAAGATTAATTCGCAGTCTTCACAATCATTAACTGAGAATATTGTGCAGTCTCATCAATAACTTCTCCAGCAACCTAATCAGATTTCCCAACCAAAGCTGCAAAATCAGCCAAACCAGCTAATCCAGCAAAATCATCAGATCCAGCAAATCCAGCAAAATCAGCAAAACCAGAGGTTACTGAAAGGTGAATCACTAATGCACAAAAACCAGGTGAGGTGGTTATTGTTCTTGCGTCATGCTAGATCTTGTAGTGCTGCAGAATCTTGTGTAGAAAGGCATTGCGTAATTGTTCAGAAACTGTATAGGCATATCGAAACATGCACACTCACGCAATGCCCATATCCTCGTTGCCATGGTACAAGGTCATTACTTAATCATTATAAGATATGCAAGAGGTCAGACTACCCTGTGTGTGTTCCTGTCAAAGATTACATGAAGAAGCAACATGTGTGTAAAGAATCTAAGACTGATCCTTCTGTCGATGGATCTTTTAATACCTACGATACCAGGGTTGCCTCAGGTAGATTGATGAATCAGTCAGTTGTAGATACAGAAGATGTACATCCTCCTGCGAAACGCACAAAGATTGAGCAGCCTTTGCAGTCTACAATGCCTAAGCATCTCCATAAACTACACTACACTGATCCTATATCAGATCTGCTAGAACCTCCTCCTCTGGTCTCTATATCAGATCACTCATGCACCATATCTGCACTCGTGCGCATAAAATAACCTTATTACAAATATTACAAAATACTGTGCAATAAGAGTGTCAATACATGTAAAGTAAAGTAGATGCTGCTTAGAGAGCCATGACATGACAAACTACCCACACCAAAATAAGAGATAACACTGAAATGTTGTTTCTTACTTATTAGTTATAGTCCAGCTGCAACTTTCTGTTATCATGAGCCAGCTAAGGCTTGATATAGATGCTATAAAAAAAGTCACTGTACTTACAGCCATACAAGAAATGAACCTCCCATAGGAGCTCACCCTCCGCATAATACTTGCTTGTAGCGTTCGCTGTAATTTCGAATCAAAACCATCATACAAGCCCCATTGCTCCCCAATCTCCTGTTTAGTACTAGTTATAACTATTTCGGACGCATCAAGGGCCAACTCCTTTGTCTCTATTCTCCTCTGTTGATGTATTAAACAAGGTGGTACCTGTCAGAATTAGTTACTTCATTTATCTATTGTATAGAACAGAAAATCAGTACACATTGTATCTAAAAACTAGAGACAACTATTTTATATCAGACAGAGTATATGGATCATATTATTTTCACCTTTATGGGAAGGTAAATCAAGATTGAAGGAACCAAGCTGGCACATATAATATTCAGACAAATCAGTACTGGTAAAAAAATTATTTACACTAAGCTGACACAAACCGAATTATTTACACCTTATGTAGTTGCAAAACCAATGGCCTTCTTGTTACAATGCCTTACAATTGAAAGATTGACAATAAAAACAAACTTTCCTAGGTTGAAAAACACTGACAAATGATCATAAATTAAGTAGTATCTTCCCAATTCAATATGAAATAAAACAAGAGAGTAAAATTATGCTCTAGGGTTATCAGACATTATGGTAATTTCTATAATAAAGACATTAAGCAAATAGTTATCTTTGCTTCACAAAAACATAACTCCTACTAAAGCAAATGGCAATGAGTAATTTTAAATGTTCTAAAACAAATACCAGAAGATGTAGCAAAGGATCTGTCATGTTTCAATTACTTACTCGTATGTCACATATCGATTAATTGTACATTATATCCATATGCATTGCCATACATATTTCCTTACACATTTCAACAAATATATTAGGACATGTAGCATTTCACGAGAGTTTTCGGATAATAAACCTGCTCATTATTCATCTGTGCATTGTTAAGAAGATATGAAATCAAGATTTTTCGAAAAAAATCAATTACCGGAACAACGAGGCAGGATTTCCCAGGATCTGTGGAAATTATAAAACATAAATACATTAAAATTGCAAACGTATGATAAAACAATAGACACAGTAATATAGGCATTGGAAAGAAAAGGACCTAGCCACCAACAACAACAACAGAAGGAAGAGCTACCCACAGGGACATTCCCTCTCCACCATTATCACCCAAAACAGTGCAAGCTCTTTGAATTTTATTAACCAGTCATATTCAACTTTACTGTTAAATTATAATGTTGTAGGACAACATTGTCAAATCAATTAAGAAACTTATGTCCTAAAATAAACTACAAAACCCAAAATATATCAACGGAATCAAAAACTTCCATGTTGTTCTTCACTCCAAACCAAGAAAAAATACACCAACAGAAGCAAATCAACTAACCCCCAAAAAAGTCCAATTAGAAAAACCCCCAAAAACTAGGGTTTGTAAACCCCCAAAATTAACAAAATAAAAAATCCCCAAAAACTAGGGTTTTTAAACTATAATCTATAAATGGAGGTGAGCTAATTAGATGGAAAAACAAACATACCATGAACTAATTAGACGGAGAAGAACTTCAAACCGGAGATGCGAGCTTTGAGAGAGCAAGAGTTAGCTCCTACCGGATGGTTGAGAGAGAGAGAGAGAGCGTTTGAGGGAGAGATTTTTGAGCGGTGTGAGAGAGAGATGTTTTCATTGTTTTATTTTGTTTAATTCCTGAGCGGGCTGTTTAACTTTGAGTGAATATTTGAGCGGGCCTTTTATTTCACTAATAGCGGGCTTCTTCCCCTTTTTTTAAAACATTTTTCAGATATCTAAGGCAACACCCGTTCATGTGTTGGCATTGAGTACTAAAATGAATCTAAGGCAACATGAATGGCAACATCCGGTTATGATGTTGGCTAATATCAAATTTATTCAATTTTTAGCATCTAAGGCAACATTTAACGTGGCAACATCGATTTTCAGTGTTGGCAAAGACCATTTGTGGTGTAGTGTTGGTACAAATCAGATTATATTTTTCCTCCTGGCAGAGCAGCTACCTTTCTCAAGGCAAATTCTTCAAAGATTTCAAATCCTGATATTTTCACTTGTCTACAAGGAACAGTGATTCAGATCAAGTCTTTAAATCACAGGTTTGATGACAATTAGAAGGCAATTGTTGATCTACGAACAGAGCTAATTCTAAGCTATTTCAACAATTTTCCAAAGAGCTAATTCTAAGCTATCTCAAAGAGCTAATTCTAAGCTATTTCAACAATTTTCCAAAGCTCAGGAGGCTCTTAATGACAGATTGAGCAAAGTTGAACAGAATCAGCTTTTGCTGACTGAAAAGGTTGATTCTATTGCAAACTCTTTTGAGTTAATCACCTCTATTCTGATTCCAGATGGTGATGATGTCAAAAAGGGGGAGAGAATTGCTAAAATTAAGTGCAAGCAAACTCAAACTCTGTCAAAGAAGGATCATCTGGATGAAGAAGGTGCAAATGCTGATAAGGGGTTAAGAACTGCAAATTCAAGACATGGACATGGAAGGTCTACTAGATCAAAGTCAAATTTGGTAGCAAATACAAATCTTCAGAGTACTTCTACTTCAAGGCAAAAGGATTTGTCATTCACTGACAATCCACAAACAGATGAAGAGTTAGCTGCTAAGATTTTTCGTGAGGAAAATGCTGAGGCTACACTTGAAGATATACATGTTGAAGAAAAGCTGTTGCAAGAAGAACATTTGAAGGCATTGAGTCTAAGAAAGGAAAGAAGATTGTCAAAGCTTCAAGGCCTGCAAGAAAAGGAATTGAAATTAAAGAAAATTTATCTGGTATTCAAGAAGAGGAAGAAGAGGAAGAAAAAGAAGAAGGAAAGTTGGTAAGAAAATCTTCTCTTGATGCTAAGTTAAAACTGAAAGGGGTGATGGGTGAAGAAAGCAAAGGTAAAAAGACGGTTACAACCTCTGTTGTCACACAAGTTGTAAGTGATTCTATACAGATTCAAAGCAAACCTTTACCTGGGTTTTCTAGACCAAAAATTCCAGTTCAAGCACAAACAGAAGGAATTGGTGGTTATCATCATAACATTGCTTGTTCAGGAAAGCCACCAGGCAGGAATACTTCTGGCTTAGGTTCATGAAAAGATTTGAGAGTTAGTAACAGTCCAAGAGATCCCTCTTCACTTGTCTCTCTTGGTTCTGGTATTATTTAAGAGAATCTGGACAAATTGGAATCAGTTCAACTAGTTCACCAAAAGAGCTTAGATATTCACTTTCTTTTGTACTTCATGGCAGATGGAACAGTGTATAGAGTGAATGAAGATGCGATCAAGCTCAAGTTGTTTGAAGAACTTCAGTATGTTCTGCATATATTCAGAGTCAAAAATCGACGAACAGAGCTTATTGCTAATTCTATAAGAGAATATATGCTGAGAGCTAAAGCCTTTACTGGATCGAAGACTACTGAAGAGTATGTTCCTAAATACATAGATTGGAATGGAAATCTTGTTGAGATGAAGAAAAGAACTGCTAAATTAAAGACTGATCTGGGTGTTACAGTTCTTGATTTTAATTCTCAATCAGAAGAAGTGAAATTCATAAGACTGGGAAATAAGATGAGGAGAAATAAAATCTACGATCTAAGAGCTGCTATCTATCAGACTGATGAAAATGATCCTGATTTAAGAGAGATCAAGGAAGTCATGGAAAGAGAACTTGAAAATGCTGAGAGAAGACTGTTTATAGATTATCTCAGAACAACACCAGATCTTGAGGAGGTTAGGTAGACAGAATTTGTAAGTAATTCGAATTTTCTGTAGATTTTGTTAAGTTAAGATTAAACTCTGGTTATATGTTAAACACTGTGTTTTTATTTGATTGTTTTGACATCATCAATTACTGTGAACTTGTACATTTTTCTAATGAACAAGTTGGGGGAGATTGTTAGAAATAATTGATGTGATTTAATGTCAGTGTTTAAGTGTTACAGGGAAAAAGAGTTTAACTTGTTAATGAAAGCAGTCGTAGCAGAGTTTGAGTATACGCTGACAGCTGGAAGCACAAACGCTGACAGAAGGAAGTGCAAACACTGCTGGCTGACAGAAGGAAGCGCAAACACTGCTGGCTAGGAGAGCAACAGAGTTTGTTAAAGTCTGTCTACTGGAAGCGTCTACAAGTCAACAGAGATTGAAGATTAATTTAAGATAAATATGGAAGTAATATCTTTGAAGTTTGGATAGCTGTCAAAGAGATTGAGTTGACTTAGAAGACGTGTAGCAATCGTAATTGATATCAATTGTATAGCTTAATTATAGGAGAATCAATTAACGATTGTACGTAGTTGTATATCTTATAAATACAGTTAGGTTAACCATAGAAGGGTATCCATTGTGAACAAATATCATTCATTGTAACCTAAGAAGCTCTCTGTGATATTTTACATCACTGAGAGAGGAATTATTAATTCCAAACAGTTTTAAGTACTAAAACGTGTGTTCTTGTTATTTACTCATACAGTACTTGATTATATATTGTGTATTCGACCTAACAATGGATGTCATCGGTATTGTTATCATTTATTATTATCGTTTTCCCTTATCGTATTATTCGGCCACGTGAGATTGTTTAAATTTTAGGTTGTACTTATGCCATATTAGAACTGTTAGACGATATTATGCCATGTTGCAGTTAGATGTATGCTGGTGGATAAATAGATGATTGTTTAATATTCAGAAAGATGCCTCCAAGAAGGAGTAATACTAGAGCTAATCAAAATAGGAATCAAGATGATCAGAATAGAGGTGATAATCAAGGTAATATGGATATGGCCCAACTTTTGGGACTTTTGCAACAGCAGACGACTACTTTGGCACAGCAGCAGCAGTTACTTCAGCAACAACATCAGCAGTTACAACAGCAACAAGGACAGCAACAACCAGCTCAACTTGCAGTAACTTTTAAATCTTTTCAGGCTGTGAAACCCCCAGACTTTCAAGGAACAAAAGATCCAGTTGAAGCCCAGATATGGCTTAAGAAAATGGAAAAGGACTTCGCACTGGTGAAGGTTAGTGATGAGCAGAAGGTAGAGTTTGCTAGCTATTTTCTTAAAGGTAAATCTAATAATTGGTGGGAGTCGGCTAAGGCCTTAGAAGCAACAGAAGTGATTCTGTGGGATATATTTAAAAGGATTTTTCTGGAGAAGTATTTTCCTAGGTATATGCAGAATCAGATGGAGTTAAAGTTCTTTAATCTTAAGCAGGAGAATATGAGTATTGATGAGTATGAGAAGAAGTTTACAGAATTAGCAAGGTTTGTAGGAGATTATGTGGATACGGATGAAAAGAGAGCGAAGAGGTTTCAACAAGGATTGAAGCCATGGTTGAGAAGCAGAGTTGCAGCTTTTGAGATAAACTCGTATGCAGAAGCGGTTCAGAATGCAATAATAATAGAAGGTGAGAGTGATCAGAATCAGAAGGAAAGGGGCAACTTAAAGAGGAAAGTGGAAGCAATAGAAAGGAATCAGGATCAAGGAAAGTCAACAAATCAAATGGATAGAAAGCCCGGATTTCAGAACCAGGGAAGAAATTTTAAAAGGAATGTGCCCAGAAACAGAAATTCAGAACCCCTTCCTCAGAACCCCAATCAACCAAGATTTCCCCGACCATCTATACCAGAGTGCAAGGCATGTTCTAAGAGGCATACCGGAGCGTGTGTGAAAGTAGATATTGTTTGTTTCAAGTGTAATCAGAAAGGTCATTATGCTAATGAGTGCAGGAATTCGAAATCGAGTGTGACTTATTACAAGTGTGGTAAGGTGGGACATATGGATAGAGAGTGCAGATCGCCTATTCTAAACAACAACTTGATGAGATTGACTACCTCTACCCCAATGAACCAGATGGCAACATCTCAGATTCCAACTCAGATTCTAAGTCCACCTGTACTTTAGCAAGTTCCAGCTCTTCAAGCTCCAAGTTATCAAGCTTCAGCCTATCCAATTCGTGCCCGGACCTTCAACATGAACATGAACGAAGCAGTGAGAAGCTCGGATGTAGTGGCAGGTACGCTTTTCGTGAACGCCACTAGTGCAAAAGTGTTAATTGATTTGGGTGCTACTAGATCGTTTGTTGCTAAAGATTTTGTGAATAAGATGAAGTGTGATACTCGTATGTTAAGAGAAGCTTTGAATATTGTGTTAGCTAATCAGGACCAGATACCAGTAGATAAAGTATGTTCACCTTGTGCAGTAGAGATTTCAGGACATCTTTTTCCCGTCACCCTGATACCTTTTCAATTAGAAGATTTTGACATAATTTTAGGAATGGATTGGCTTACCGAGTATGATGCGCATATCGATTGTAAGAGTAAGAGAGTTACGTTGAGATTTCCAGAAGGCGATAAAGTTATCTTTAAGGGGCGTAAGCAGGCTAGTACGTTTCTTACCATGATGCAAACCAAGAGATTGTTAAGGAAAGGATGTGAGGCTTATCTTGCTTATGTGATAGACAAGAGTCGAGAAGAAGTGAAATTAGAGGATATTCCCGTAGTTATTGAGTTTCCAGATGTTTTTCCCGAAGAACTACCCGGATTACCTCCAGATCGCCAGATTGAGTTTGCGATTGACTTAGCACCAGGGACAGAACCTATTTCCAAAGCTCCATACAGAATGGCACCGTCAGAAATGAAGGAACTCGCTAGTCAACTTCAAGATTTATTGAACAAAGGAGTTATAAGACCAAGTGTATCACCCTGGGGAGCGCCAGTATTGTTCGTGAAGAAGAAAGATGGAAGTATGAGACTTTGTATCGACTATCGGGAGTTGAATAAGTTGACTATCAAGAATAGATACCCGTTACCGCGGATCGATGATTTGTTTGACCAGTTGAAAGGAGCGACATGTTTTTCGAAGATCGATCTAAGATCAGGATATCATCAGTTGAAAATCAAACCAGAGGATATACCGAAGACTGCATTTTGAACGAGGTATGGTCACTACGAATTTTTGGTTATGGCTTTTGGATTAACGAACGCACCGACAGCATTTATGGATTTGATGAACAGAGTACTTAAGAAATTTTTGGATAAGTTTGTGATAGTCTTCATTGACGATATTTTAATATACTCAAAGACGGAAGCAGAACATGCAGAGCATTTGAGGATAGCATTGGAGATATTGAGAAAGGAGAAGTTGTATGCCAAGTTTTCCAAGTGTGAATTTTGGTTGAAGGAAGTCCAATTTTTGGGACACATTGTGAGTAAGGAAGGAATTCGAGTTGATCCAGCAAAGATTGAAGCAGTTGTGAATTGGGAAAGACCAAGGACACCAACAAAAGTAAGAAGTTTTATGGGACTAGAAGGATATTATCGCAGATTTGTTAAGGATTTTTCTAAGATTGCGGTACCATTGACTAAGTTGACACGGAAGAATGAAAAGTTTGAATGGACGGAAAAGTGTGAAAAGAATTTTCAAGAGCTCAAGCAAAGGTTGGTAACTGCTCCAGTGTTAGCATTACCGGATGATAAAGGAGAATTTGTAATCTACAGTGATGCTTCTCATAAGGGTTTAGGGTGTATGTTGATGCAGCATGGAAAGGTGATTGTGTACGCTTCAAGGCAATTGAAACCTCATGAACAAAGAAACCCTACCCATGACCTCGAGCTAGCAGCGATTGTGTTTGCATTGAAATTGTGGAGACATTATCTTTATGGTGAGAAGTGTGAGATATTTACGGATCATAAGAGCCTAAAGTACATTTTTACTCAGAAGGAACTCAACATGAGACAAAGAAGATGGTTAGAGCTGATAAAGGATTATGATTGTACCATTAGTTATCACCCGGGGAAGGTAAATGTCGTAGCTGATGCGCTAAGCAGGAAGGAAAGGTTGAATACGCTTACAATGACTCAAGAATTGTTTAGAGAGTTCGAGAGGTTAGAAATTGAAGTTTGTGAGACAGAGATGCCAACAGAGCAAGTCTACACCATGACATTTCAACCAGCATTATTGGACAAAATTCGGAAATGCCAAGAAGAAGTGATGAATCAGAAATTGAATGAGTTGACCGGAGAAGAAATTTGCACGCAGAAAGATAAACAAGGTATTTTAAGATTTTCCTCAAGGATATGGATTCCTGATGTGAAGGAGTTGAAAGAAGAATTGTTATGTGATGCCCATAGTTCTAAGTTTTCATTACATCCTGGAAGCACGAAAATGTATCAAGATTTGAAGAAGAACTTTTGGTGGCCAGATATGAAAAGAGAAATTGCTGAGTGGGTAAGTCGTTGTTATACATGCCAAAGAGTGAAAGCAGAACATCAAAGACCAAGTGAGTTGATTCAACCATTGGAAATACCTGAGTGGAAGTGGGAGCACATTGCGATGGATTTTGTAGTAGGTCTACCAAGATCGAAGGCTAATCACGATGCTATTTGGGTTATAGTTGATCGATTGACGAAATCAGCTCATTTCTTACCGATTAACGAAAGATTTTCGCTAGACAAGTTGGTGCATTTATATTTGAAAGAGATTGTGACTCGTCATGGAGTTCCAGTATCTATAGTATCTGATAGAGATCCCCGTTTTAATTCAAGATTTTGGAGACAGTTTCAAGAACATCTCGGAACGCAACTCAGAATGAGCACTGCTTATCATCCCCAGACAGATGGTCAGAGCGAAAGGACGATTCAGACGATTGAAAACATGCTCAGAGTTTGTGCAATAGATTTTAAAGGCAGTTGGGACGAGCACCTACCCTTGGTGAAATTTTCTTACAACAACGGTTATGATGCTAGTATTGGGATGCCCCCATATGAAGCTCTCTATGGAAGGAAGTGTAGATCTCCTGTGTGTTGGGAAGAAGTTGGTGAGCGAAAGATAGTAGGACCAGAATTGATTCAGCAGACAAAAGAGACGGTGGAACTAATTCAGAAAAGGTTACGAGCTGCTCAGGATAGGCAGAGAAAGTATGCGGATCCAGCAAGAAAGAAAGTAGATTTTGAAGTAGGAGATCCAGTATTGTTAAAAGTTTCGCCATGGAAAGGATTAACCAGATTTGGGAAGAAAGGAAAATTAAGTCCAAGATTTGTAGGACCTTTCGAGATTTTGCGACGCGTGGGCAGAGTAGCTTATGAATTAGCTTTACCGCCCCAGATGCAGCATATTCATAATGTTTTTCATGTATCGATGCTTAAGAAGTTTCATCCTCACACTAAGTGTGTGATAGAGTATGAGCCAGTAGAAATTCAGCCAGATTTGTATTATGTAGAGCGACCGATCAGAATAGAAGATCGTAGAGAGAAAGTGCTTAGAAATAAATCAGTTGCGTTAGTTAAAGTTTTGTGGAGGAACCCAAGGGTTGAAGAGTCAACCTGGGAGTTAGAAAGTGATATGTTAGAATAGTACCCTCATTTGTTTACATAGCTGATTCTAGGACAGAATCCTTTTAAAGGGGGAAGGATATAATATCTAGGAATTTCGTACTCTATAAATTATATTATTTGGCATTAAAAATATTATTATGTGCCCTAATTGATGAGTCATTCAATGATTATGTGATTATAGACATGTGTTATGTGCATAATTGCTAGATGTGTTGACGTGAATTGATATTAAATTTTCATAGCTTTTAAATATTAAAATATGATTTTTAATTGCTTAAACATTTTTGTAAAATTCTTGGAGTTAGTAAAAATCATGAAATCTCTTGTTTTATTATCCTTATGTATTCAAAGACTTTTTAAAAATAAAAGTTTAATTTATTTTCGAATTAAAATATTTTACAAGGATTTTTCTATTTATTATTCTTTTTAAAATATTAAAACTTGTAAAATCCAAATCTTTTTATAAAATGATTTTAAAAATGTTTTAAAAATATTATAAGGAAGAGAATTGTATGCTTTAAATATATGTGCCAACAAATTATTTTTAAAACCAAAGTATCTTGTAATTAGGATTATTTTTACAAGTCTTTTATTTAATTAAAAGATGTATCATTAAAATAGGAATAAAATTATATGTGTGTGTGAGTGGATGCTAGACAAAACCCCACCCCCTTTTTTTCTTTTCATTCGGCCGAGACCCCCCCCCCATCTCTTTCTCCCCATGTCTTCTTCTCTCCCTTTTCTCTCCAAATTCTCTCAACCTCCATTGATTCTCAAGCTCAAGTTTCAAGGTATTTCTCCATTAAAACCTCACACTATTAGTTATAAAAATACTCCCCTTTCAATTCTCTACAACCCCATACCCATGGATTTCATATTTATAAAAAAATTTAATTAGGGTTTTCGAAAATCAAGCTTCAAAGGTAAGTTTTGTGGGTGTTGATGATTGGGTATACTCCTTGGAAGAGACCCACGAATTTTCGGGCTCTCCGGAGGACCCCAAACCTTCGGCCATGATCGAAAGAGAGCCGAAGGGTTGCATGCAAGTGTTGATTCATTGATTTTATGTGATTACCATGTTATATATGATTGCATGTTAGTTTTTACAAGTTTTTAAGTTGATTTTGTTGATGGGTTTGAGTTTTTATGAGTTTACAAGATGTGGGCATGTATGTTTTGTTGATTGATGATTGTTAGTAAGTGTAAATTAAAAAGGGTTTGTGATTTTGATGATTAAATGATATGAAATTTGATGGGTCAAGTTTATAATTTGATTTTAGAGTGAATTTACAAGTTAGTGATGATGGGTTGTTGAAATATTGAATTGTTAGTCAAAAATGTGTGTAAGTATTGTGTAAGTCATTGTGAGGATTTTGTGTGTGTGTATCATTGATGTTGATGGAGGGAGGCCGAGAGAGAGAGTGAGAGGAAGAGAGAGGCCGAGAGGGAGAAGAGAAGAGAGGGAGAGGGAGAAGCCGAGAGTGAGAGAGAGAGAGAGAGAGGCCGAGAGAGAGAAGAGAAAGAGAGAGAGCCGAGAGGAAGAGAGGAGAGATTGTGGTGAAGTTGTGTGAATTCTTGAGAGTTAATTGCTTAAATTATTTACTTGTTACTTGATTTAATTGTTTACATAATTAAATTGTTATGTGAATTTGAATATTGGATGGTATAAAGAGTCGTCTTGGAGATAGTAGGTTGACTTAGAATTGCTTGGTGATTAGTAGTAGTCGATATTGATGGAGTTGTAGGCATTGGAAGTGTATTGTGATTGCTTGTGACCGATTATATTTCGGTATGGTTTGACGACTATACAAAGGAGATGCCGCCGAAATTTCTAAAAATATAATAAAACGATTTCCAAAACTCTAAGGCACATCTCCAATGTTAAGTCGTAGTGTCATTATAGTACTATGCCATACTACATTATATGTTAAATGATTTACGTGCTATGTGACTTATATGTTTACATGTATATAAACATGTATGTGTATATAGTTATAAAGTTATCGATGGGGCGTTAGCATTATTAGGATTATCTTGTGGTATGTGAACAAAAGAGGGGAAAATAAGAAATTGTTTATTGTTATTATTATAGGTCCGAGTAGGAGGCCTGGCAAGGAGCCAATCAAAGAGGACGCTATCTAGTGCAATCTCGTGATTTAAGGCAAGTGTACTATCCTACCTTGTTGTTACCATATGATGAATGCCATGAGATATCGAATTGTTAGTTTGTCACAAACTAGTTCTTTCCGACCTTATTATTGTCATATACCTTGTGATTGATTTCATATCCCTTGAACTTGAATGGACTTATTAATCGAAAATCATATTACTTGGAAAAACCTTTTCATAACCTTATCGAATTCTTGAATTCTTGAACCAACTACTTAATATCTTCTTGTACTTGAACTCGTTTCTATCTAAAAACAATTGTTGATTCTTGATTAACCTTTCTTGACTTAACCAAGTTATACTAATCAGAATCCCAACTCCCAAGAATCCAAAATGATTGACTTTTCTTCACTTTGCCTTGTCATTTATTCGAAATCCGAAAATCTTATTCTTGTTGATAAACAACTTGATATACATTGATATTCTTGTTTCTTTGAGATGAATTGAATTTGATAGACTTTGTTTGACCTAAATGGAATTGGATGGAATGTTACTTTGACCGAGGCGCCGGTCCAAATTATATTATTATTATAGGCCAATGTGTGCCTGGGATCCCCTTATATTTGATGAACACCGTATTGGATATGCGGGTTCAGAGCTCTGGCGTGGGCTGATCACCCAGCTTTGCTCGTAGCGTCTTATCAGATATTCCAATTCCTACTCATTTTATTTTGACATTGATTCAGTTGATACCTTTCATTTGCAGATTTATATATCTTGCTTTACAGTTGATTATTTTGCCAGTCTTATATTGTTGATTTATGCACTTGCTGAGCAATTGGCTCAATTATTTTATTTCCTTAACCTTTCAGTGAAACTCGAAGATGGTAAGGACTCTTGAGACTGCGCGTAAGAATTGTGGTGGATCTGGTATAGCCTATAGGAGGCAGTTCCAGGTAGAAGGGAGAGACGACCTTATGGATTCTATTTTGCTAGAACTTTGAACTCAGTCTGTAATAACTTTTGAACTTAGAATAATTGTGGCTTGTAATAATAAATTGTTTTGGAATTGGTAGTTTTATATTGTTTCAAACTCTTACCTGTTGGCGATCTAGGCGTGGGATTGGTAATGTTTAATTAATTAATATGCATGCTTTACCATTATCTAGTTAATTTTGATTAAGGGATTTGGGGCCATCACAGGAGAGGCTGGAGGAAATTTTCTACAGAGCAGAGCTTTAATGGGTAAGATAGGAAGAGATAAAGCTGGTTTGGGCTCACACAGAGAAAAGAGAATGAATACTGGTCCTCGAGATCCTTCATCACTGGCTGTTCCAGGTCTAGGTGTTACACAGGAGAGTTTGGATAGACTAGAGTCAGCGCAGTTGATTCATCAGAAGAGTTTAGAGAAGGATTTTCTTTTGTATTTTATGGAAGATGGGACTATATACAAAATTGGTGAGGATGATCTTGATTTAAAGCTATGGGAAGAATTAGAGTATGTTCTGTATATACTCCGGGTGAAGAATCAAAGGACTCATCAAGCTGCAAATGTGCTGAGAAAGAAGATGCTGCATAATTTGGCAGTTAGAGGTATAAAGTATAACAGTCAGTATGTTCCAAAGTACAGAGACTATCATGGTAATCTAGTTGAGATGAAGAAAGACAGTGCTAAGCTGAAGACAGACTTAGGTATAACAGTGCTTGATTTTAATTCTGAGTCGAAGACAGCATATTTCATCAGACTAGGTAATGAGATGAGAAGAAACAAAATCTATTCTCTGAGATCTGCTATTTATCAAACTGGTGAAACTGATCCTAAGCTGAAAGAGATCAAGGAGATTATGCAGAGAGAACTTGAAAATGCAGAGAGAAGATTGCTGATTGACTTTCTCAGATCAATACCAGATGTTGAGGAAATTAAGTGAATAGTGCTCTGTAAGAATTTCTTGCTTTCTGTAGATTTTGTTTAAGTAGAAGTTTAAACTCTGATTATTTGTTAAACACTGTATTTGTCTATTTTGGTTTTGACATCATCAATTATTGTTAACTTGTGCATTTTTACTAATGAACAAGTTGGGGGAGATTGTTAGATATAATTGATGTAAATAATAATCAGTGTTTAAGTGTTACAGTGATAAATCAGAGTTTAGCTGGAAGCAGTCAGAGTTTAGTTAAACGCTGATGAATGGAAGCTCGACAGAGTTTGTTAAACTCTGTCTGGAGGAAGCGTCTACATGTCAACAGTGATTGAAGAATAATTGAAGATAATTATGGAAGCAATATCTTTGAAGATTGGATAGCTGTCAAAGAGATTGTGTTGACTAAGGAGACGTGTAGCAATCGTGATTGATATCAATTGTATAGCTGATTTATAGGAGTATCAATTTACGATTGTATAGTAGCTGTATGTTTTATAAATACAGTTAGGTTAACTCTAGAAGTGTATCGAATAACGAATTATCATTCATTGTAACCTAAACAGCTCTCTGTGATATTTTACATCACTAAGAGAGAAATTATTAATTCCAAACAGTTTTTAATTGTTATAGCGTGTGTTCTTGTTAATCTCTCATCCAAATATTAATTATAATTGTGTATTCGGCCTAACACAGCTCAAAAGAAATAACCGTGTTTAATAAGAAAACGGTTCATTAGAGAAGATAGTTTTGAATATTAAAATTTAATATTGATGATAATATATTTTGACTTTTTTAAAATTTTAGATTTTAAATATTAATAAGTAAAAAACTATCCTTTAACATATTAGAATCATAATAGGTTTTCAAAATTTATAGAGAACAAGGGTTTGAATTTATAGGGAAGAAAAACAATTTGATACAAATGTTATGATTTTTTTAAAATTTTTAGGGTTCCATTTTTATGGATAAAATTTATCATAGAAGTCTTTATAATAAATGTTAAAATTGCAATTTCGGTTTTAGCAAGAGAGCGGCTCAATCGAAAGAATCGTGTTTAACAAGAAATTGATTCATTAGAGAAAATTATGTAACCATTAAAATTTAATATTAATAATATAATGTAACGTAAATATGTATTGAATTTTTAAAAAAATTATAACGCCGCCACGAAGCGCGGCTTTATCGACTAGTTATTTGAATAATATATAACTAGATTTTCTAAATTAAATAGGATTATTAATGTATATCTTCTACATTGAATAAGATTAATGCAAAAATTCAATATTATATTTTCTCTTGAGATTTTGAGTGTTTCCATTTGGATAATAATTATTAAAGCATCACTAAACTAAAGATAATTTTATGAGTTTCGCGTGAGTTATAAAATCGTCCAAATCTAATTTCAAGATCTCAAGATAGAGCCGAAATAATAAGTATGAATTTTCTTTAATTTTAATAAATAAATAAATAAAATTCAATTTTGTGAGTACAACCTTTTTTAATCATATTCTTTTTAGATTATAATTTTCTTTTAAAATTCAATTCTAATACAATCTTTTTAAATTATATCCTTTTCAGATTAGAATTTTCTTTTTAATATGATATAGTTTTGAACGTCTATTTTTAAAAATATTATATTCAACGGTTGAAATTATTTTAACGATACAATGATCAAACCAAAATTATAAATAAAATAAGATTTCTCCTAGGCTTATATATTATATATAAGGATATATATAATTTAATTATAAAATAATTAATACCTTATATATAATAAGCATAATAGAGATCTTATCCAAATTTTTGGTCTTATTGTACTACCAAAAACATATGATCCGTTGGATTAAAAGTCATCCGTTGGATTATAAATTATATCCTTATATATTTATTTATAATTTTCACTTTGTTAATTTACTATAATACCCTTTCTTCATCGATTTGTTTTTTTTCTTCATCATTATAACTAAATTTTATTTAAAAATATCTTTATAAGAGGGATCTTATCCAAATTTTTGGTCTGGTCGCTGTACTACCAAAATTATATTATCCTTTGGATTGAAACTGGACGATCAAGATTAGATCACATAAAAAAAAATTATAATCTAAAAAGGATATAATTAGAAAAGGTTGTATTAGAAGTGAATTTTAAAAGAAAATTATAATCTAAAAAGGATATAATTAAAAAAGGTTGTATTATAATTGAATTTTAAAAATAAAATTATATTCTAAAAAGGATATAATTAAAAAAAGTTGTATTAGAATTGAATTTAATTTTTTTATTTATTAGTATTAAAAAATTTCATATTTACTATTTGGCCTCTATCCTGAGATCTAGAAATCAGATTTGAATGATTTTACAATCCATGCGAACCTCATAAAATTATCTTTAATTTAATGATGCTTTAATAATTATTATTCAAATAGAAACACTCAGAATATCAAGAGAAAATATAATTACGAATTTTTACATTAATCCTAATCTATGTAGAAGTTCTACATTGATAATGCTATCAATTGTAGAAAACCTAATTGTATATGATTTAAATCATTGACATATACATTTTCGTATTTCAATATAAATATACTTTTTATTTTAAGATCTTTATCGTCCGGAGGAATAGACTATTATCAAAATTTGGACAAAATCTATCTTATATAAATATATATACGGACTACTTTTTAGTTTATAACATATTAAAATATAAAACATTTTTTATGCTAGATCCAACGGTTTTTATCTACTTATTTTAAGATCTTTGTCATACGGAGGAATAGACTTCCGATTATCAAAATTTCGGACAAAATCTCTCTTACACTTATTATTAAAATTGTATTTGATTGTGAGTAGAACTATCTTTAAATAATTATAAGGATATTTTAATAATCAAAACGAATTATAAGTAGAATTCATAAATCAAATAGAATTTTCAACTTAAAAAATCGTCAATTTCTTCTCTTTTTGTTTTTATGTAGATTTAATTATATTAAACCATCATTAATTTAAAAATTATTTTGTTAATTTCATGTGGCTGTAAACGTCCAAATCAAATTTTAAAATTTAAGATAGAGTACAAATATTAAAATTAAGATAGAGTACAAATATTAAATCGAATATGTAAAATCTTACATATATCAATTTTTAAATACCAATTTGATATATAAATTAATAACTTATAAAATTTGATAAAAAAAATATAATGATAGATATTAAAAAAGAGGACGTGCGTTACGTTTATTATCAGGTTGTTACGGTAGAAAAGCGGTGGGAGTATCCGGTTACGTGTACAAATATAAATCCCCTCCGTAATTTTCTACGCCCAAAATTCCAACACAAAACCTTCCCAACCTACCACCAATTCTCTCCTCTCTCTCTCTCTCTCTCTCTCTCTCTCTCTCTCTCTCTCTCATATATGTGTGTGATTCTTCCCGTTGTTTGTAGTAATTGCATATTTAACTCACATACTGTATATTCGTACATATATAAACCCTAATTTGGCGAGTACCTGATCGTCAAGTGCGAATTTGAAGGGGGTTTTTGATGGATTCGGAGGATGATATGCACGACGCTAACGATCTGGAGGACTTTTACAGCAGCGATGATTATGATGACGATGATGTTGTTGATGATAGTGATAATGATGACGCTGATGAATACGCCTATGATAATGATTCAGATGATGCTTCTCAAAAGCTCATCTCTTTACGCCAGAAGGTTTAATCATCCCGCCTCTATTTGTTATATGTGTGTTGATATTTCTTTATATTTTATTGTCTTCATCATTATTATTCTGCACTCGTAATTACTGCTACTGCTCAATTTCGAATTAGACAATATGGATTAGGACTCGTTGAGTTCATCACGCTGTTTTGTATGTGTATAGCGTGTGTTTGGATTTGGTGGGGCTGAGTCAGGGACGGTTACCCTCACTTGTTTTTTAGATGCAAATTCAGGAAAATAGTATTTGCAGAAACATCTTCCACCCGTAGTAATTATTTTCAAAGCTGTAGAAAACAAAATTTAACAATTAACAAATAAGAAAAAGGATCTTAATTTGTCACCAACACTAGACTTCTTCAAACCTACTATTTCATAGCTAAACAACATACACAAACTATGAGGCCTCAGCTACTCAATTGCATCAAGATGACTTTTTACATCCAAAAAACAAACAACCAAGAAGAAACAAACAAAAAACTCAAGTCTAACCTCCATATTGTTGGACTGATAGCAAGACTTAACTCCGCAATAGTATGATATTGTTCATTTTATATTGTTCATTTTGGGCCGAGCCCGCATGGATTTGTTTTTGGGTAACTCCCAAAATCCTCAGACTACTTATTATTATTAAATAGCAATCTATCCATCCCACAAACGATGTGAGACAACTCCCAACAATCTCTCCCTTCATACATCGGAATCAATACCTATCGAATCTGCCTTCTTTCGTGTGATTTGGCTCCCGTGTGATCTGGCTCCCCTTGACCTATACTGGAAGTCCACTAGCTCCCCTAGGCTTACATTAGAAGGCCCACATGCTCCTCTTTAAGCCCATCCCGAGATAGGCCATCTACCTCTTCGTGGACCCATCTTGGAGCTCTTTGAGATTGTTATGGACCATTATAATCATAGTTCTGATACCACTTGTTGGCTGCCACCAAGCCTCAACTCCACAATAGTATTATATTGTCCGTTAGGACCGAACCTACACAAAATTGTTTTTTCGGGTAACTCCAAAAGGCTTCACACTAATGGATACATCAACGAAAGCAAAATCCAAAACGAAAATAAAAACAAGAAAATAAATGACAATCATACAAGATAAATATTTACATGGTTTAGAATTTCTACTTCATAGGCCGCACTAATTTTGTATTGATCTCTCACAATTGTGTTGTGTCACGGTTTTACAATTACAAGAGAATATTTGTAATATAAGAAACTACGCCTATCTCAACATATGGCCAAAGCTGAAAATCCCACACTTGGGGCCTGCGCTTGTGACTCATGGTCTTGAGCACAAATAAAGGTGCCGACTGTTCAACTCAAGGGTCATGAGCCTGCGCTCAGGGGCCTGAACAATTAAGACTCCGCAAACTTAACACATATCTATGGAAATTATTCATGAACAAATGATCCATCCAAATTAGCTTAAACTAGCCATTGCTTCTCTTGATCTCGGCTCCATTGCGATTCATAAGTATTAAGTAATTCTAAAATATATTACACAATCTTGGGTGTTAATTCTGGAAATGCCATGGAAACTCTAGATTTCCTATCATAGATGTTGTAATGTTTCATTGAAACATAAGAACAATATGGTGGTAAAAGGAATATGTTAAACATGACAAATAAAGAGACAACAAAAAGTTTAGTATGTCTTTGCATTTACTATTAGAGATATTAGATCGCATTTCTTTGACAGAGTTTTCATCATCGAGCTATTAGGTGTGGACTAAAAAGTTATTTGGATCGAGAAAGTTCTTACATTACAAATATGCTTCTAAACTTCTTGGTAAGTACCCTAGCCAAGAATATTTGTTCGTGTCTTGCTCACAGATTAGCTTTTAGATATTTGAATTTGAAACGGCATAAGAAAGTTTACCTAGCATTACTATAGTGCTTTAGCCTCAATTCCAGTCATGTTGCCTTTGCCACCAGGGGCCAGAAGTTATTAAAATGTACTATGTATTTCATGTTTAGTTATGTAAATATTATGACTTACAACTTCATGTTTGATTCAGGCAACGTAACAACTAGCACGAACAAAACAAAAAATTCTGACAAGCTAAATTATTCATCTACATGCATAAAAACCTTAACATAATGGACACAACAAGATGTAAAGGGTCAATGAAATAACAGTCTTGGAAAATAGAAATGATAATTTACCTCATGTAATTGCAAAACCTTTTTTTTTCTAGTCATTTTTTCTTAATATCTGATAGCACACAACCAAGTAAGGAATAATAAATAATAGATCTATTGAAAAACTGTCCGAGCTGAAGGCTGCATGTGGTGCTGAAATTACAAGGTGTGATTATCCACATTTTTGCTGCTATGGATTCTCTAATAAAATCTTCTCTTTTAGCATCCTCGTGTTTATAATCTCTATGTGATGATTATTCTTTGGTACCACTACCATTTTTAATTTCTTGATCAACTTCGGCAAGTGTTAATTGTGCATAATACATGAAGGTAGGATAATTATATAGATAGGGCTGCGATCTTTGCTTCAATCCCACTTGCTAGATCCCCTTGTTATGACATGATATCTCTTCTTTAGTTCATCAAATGCACGCTCGCATTACACAAAGAAGAATGTCTATAGTTGAAAAGTTAACATGCATTTTAGGTGGAAATATACTCTTGTAGTATTTTTTTTGAACAAAAATCACGAGAGTTTTAACTAATTCATTGTTTGTTCATAAGTGAGTTCACATTTGCAAAACAAGTTCTAATTGTATATACAAATTTAATATTGTAAAAGTTCTGTTGGTTGACACTAAAGGTTGTTCACCTTTTGGGAATTTAAGACAATGGTTCCTTGTATACAGTTCTAAAAAAAATCCTAATCCTTCCCTCCCAACCTAACCCTTCCCAGCCCCCCTTCCAAACAGATCCTATATGTGCAATTATTTTTGTTTATATATTAGGTGTTGTTGTGTTGATAAACCCCCCTTCCAAACAGATCCTATATATGCAACTATTCTTGTTTATATATTAGGTGTTGATAAACTTACTGATTATTTCTCATGTTGATAAATCATGCTCATGATGATTATTGGCTTTTTTGGTTGGTCAACTTGTGGTACTAATATTGTTAGTTTTGTTCGCAATGATGTAATGACCTGATGTCTAATTGAAATTGTGGCCGAGAAGTGTTCAGTTGAGGTTTATATATCACTTTTTCCTTTATTGTCATTTTCTATCCTTTTTTAATTTGTTAAACTCTTGCTGTTTGGTTATCTGCTGTCCGTTTTGAATTTGTTTAACACCTTTTTTTTATGTCTTCGGAAATGGGTGCTAAATAAATTTTGAACTTTAAGTTGGCCACCTATGCTTCAGATAACTATTTATTTTGATTGGCTGGTTCCTTGTATAATATTATTGCTCTTTAAACTCTAATTTCTTTACGTGACTTACTGTGTTGTAATTTCTCTAAACTCTAATTTCTTTGCGCGTGGGTATATCTTTTTATCTTTAGAAAGGTCTGTCGCTTTCATTATATTAGTAGATTGTCATTGTTGCCTTTCTTAGCTTCTGCACTGCTTTTCTGTTGCAGAAGAACTATACTGTCTTGAAGGAAGAAGATATACGAAAACGTCAGGAGGATGATATAGCAAGACTTTCTGCAGTTCTTTCCATACCAAGAGTTTCTGCATGCATGCTACTTCGCCAGTATAAATGGTGAATCCCTTCTATTTTTTTTATTTACTTGCAGTGATCATATTTTCTTTCTATGCCTGATACCACAAAAAGCTGAATGATTATGTCACTCCTTTCTTCTTATTAAATTTTTTAATCATTTTGTTTATGGATTGGTGAATCATCTCTGATTTCCTTTCACAAGTTTCTAATAATAGCTTTGGTTATTGGATTGGATAGAGGGATTATTATCTGATACTTATGAGGCTCGTTCATGTTGTGTTCCTTATTTCCATATTTGTGACTTGCAGAATATGATGTATATATACTGTCATTGGGGTCTGTATGCAAGTATATTATTAACATATTACGAAATACCAAATTACAGATATAGTGAAATTACCGTTTCTGTATATAACGTATGGACATGTATCTGATGAGAAAAATTGACAATGTAGGAGTGTCAATAATGTACATGAGGCATGGTTTTCGGATGAAGATAGAGTTCGCAAGGCTGTGGGTCTAGTGGAAGAGCGAGCTGTTAAATCTGAAAATGATAGAGAAGTACACCAATCTATTATAATAGTTAGTTTTATTTGGTGACTCACATTCCCCGTTTGTATTGTTGTTGATGGCTTCACATTTTTGGCAGCTGACCTGTGGGATCTGTTTTGAATCCTATCCAATTGATAAGATAAATAGTGCTGCATGTGGCCATCCTTATTGTTGTACATGTTGGGCAGGTATGTTTCTCAGCCATGGTCAACCTAAAATTATCTTGGAGATCTGATTTACATCTCTTGCTCCTGCTCTTCCATGATTGTGGTATTTTTTTGTTACAGAATATGACTAATTAGATTTTCTTGGAAAATTGATGCTAATACAAGCACATATGTTAATTTGATATGTCTGGAGCTACATGCTTTTTTGTTGCAGAATATGACTAATTAGATTTTCTTAGAAAGTTGATGCTAAGACAAGCACGGGTTGATATGTCAATTTTGATGTGTCTGGAGCTACATGCTTTTTTGTTATGTTTCTTCCTTGGCTGTATTAATATTTTCGACTTTTGGTAGATTTTAAGCGTCACAATAATGTACTATTCTTGGAGTTTCCATTTGTGGAACATGTATAGAAATCTAATTGCATTTGTGTACTTTCTGATTTTAGCATATATTAGAACGTCTATCAATGATGGGCCCGGATGCTTGACGCTAAGGTGTCCAGACCCATCATGTGATGCTGCTGTGAGTCAGGATATGATCAATACATTGGTGTCCAGTGAAGATAGGGAGAAGTATTATCGTTACCTTCTTCGATCTTATATTGAAGATAACCGAAAGGTATGCTTCTCTAAGCCTTTGACTGTCTTGCTCCACCCTTCATCTTGTAGTTCCAAGCCAGGATTAGATAAGAGTCAGATGCATTTTGGTGGCCAAAATTGTCACCTAATTTCATTTTGGTGGCCATATTTTAATTTTAGCAAAATGGTGGCCAAACTTTATTTTTAAAAACGAACAATGGCTTCATGCTAAAAACAAAAATTATAGTATTAAATTAAGGATAATTTTTTTTTATAATAATTTAAATAATGGCCAACAGAACATGCAAGTCGAGAAAGATTATTTTTACAAATTTCAAATAAATTGAAATGCAATGACGAAAGTAGATTATCACAAGGTGCAGAATAAGTGCAATGAATTGAGAGGTGCTTGTACAAATGCACTGCCTTTCAAAAAAATTACATAACGGTCTTGGACCAAATATATTCACGTGTCAAGGAAAGTATACAATATAAATACATAATCTTAACTACAGATACTCCTGTGGAGGATTTTTTTTTCTTTGGTCAAGATTATGAGCAGTATTAAAGGTATAACTGAGTATGATTTTAACAATTAACTCTCAATCATTTTGGTTTGAACTATTAATTTCATTTGAAAATTTTGATTAATATATAAATCCAAATTAAATTTTGAAACTAGGTGGCAACTTTGGCCACAAAAATGCATCCGACTCAATGTATTAGGTTGCAATATATATATGTATTTTGTTCTCTTGTTTGTCACTTCATTTTCTGTTAAAGAAGTTAGTTTCCTAGATTTTCTCTCACAAATAAGTGCTTATTTGAAATTAGAACACCTATTTAGGCACTTCTTCCTCCAATAAGCTCTGCTAAACACCCTCATATGTTGTCCTATATTTTATTTGTGTAGACCAAGTGGTGTCCTGCGCCTGGATGTGATTGTGCGGTTGAATTTGATGTTGGAAGTGGAAGCCATGATGTATCATGTCTCTGCTCATATAGCTTTTGTTGGAATGTTAGTTTGTCAACCTTTCTTTGGTTTTGGGTATTTTATGTATCAATTGGATATGTGTCAGGATGCTTATATTTTAAATTTCTGTTACAGTGTACAGAGGAAGCTCACCGTCCAGTAGACTGTGAAACTGTGTCTAAATGGATATTGAAAAATACAGCTGAATCTGAGAACATGAATTGGTAGGAGTCGTTACTTCGGCAGAGTAATTTTGTAATGTATTTAAGCACTTCCTGTTTCCTGTGTTTATGGTCATAATGATTAATGACCATCCTTTAGATTTTAGGTCTGAGATTACCTTCTCTTTGGAAATCTGCTAAGCGCTGTATCTAATTTCAACCTATTTATCATGGAATTAAATTTTTAATGTGTTTGTGTCTTAAGTGATTGAATGAGTGGATGTCATTCTATTTTTTATTGGCAGTGGAATGCTAATAAATATTTTATTATTTGCACAGGATACTTGCCAATTCGAAGCCCTGTCCCAAATGTAAGAGACCGATTGAGAAAAATCAAGGTTGCATGCACATGACTTGCACACCACCCTGCAAATTTGACTTTTGCTGGTAAGCATCAGGTCTTGTTAGATGTATTGGATGCTTTTCTAGAAGAACAGATGTTCAATATCTTTCTCCTTTCTTATTGGTATTAACGTGTGCATAAAACTCAGTTCCTAGATCCTTACCTGTTCATTGTGGTGGTTGTGTTATAGTAATTATTAGCTTGACAATTACTGATTTTGCTTCTAGCAGTCTTCCAGTTTCGCATATTAACATTTGACGTGCAGGCTATGTCTTGGTGTCTGGTCTGAACATGGTGAGAGGACTGGCGGGTTTTACGCTTGTAATCGTTATGAAGCAGCAAAACAAGAGGGAGCGGTAATTCTCATGCTGTGATGTCACTGGACTTTCTGTTTCATACCAAAAATGAGTCTTAATAATGCATCGCTTGCATGTTGTATTCTTTGCAGTATGATGAATCTGAAAAGAGAAGAGAGATGGCTAAGAACTCTTTGGAAAGATATACTCATTATTATGAACGGTGGGCAACCAACCAATCGGTATGATCAAGTTTGTCCCTAAAATATTCTCTATTTTATGCTGTTACACAGTCATGGCCTTTATGATAATTAAACTCCTCCAGATCTCTTCTTTATGGTAGTTGAACTACAAACTGTTCCATCTTCCTTAATACTATTCTTCTTTCAAATTTAATCGTAGTTGAAATAGGAACTGTGCCATCTTCCTTAATATCATTTTCCCTTGAAATTTAAGAATATTATTATAGTTTATAGTGCAGTTGACAGTGATTTATACTTTGCATCATCGGTCAATAACAAAATTTCACTTATTTGGCTATATAATAGAAGTTTACAATTAAATGAACCGTTTATTTTTACCATTTTATGAAAAAGATGCGAGGATTTCTCTTTTGACGTTGGTTTTCCTTGAAAGAAATTCATCTGAAATTCAAACATTTGGGCTCTAGCCATCTGGTTGCCAGTTTTAAGGCCAATTAAGTGAAATCTTTTTCAGTTTCAGGGATGCAAGTATATATTGCTCTTTAAGTGTGGTAGATTACAAAGCACTTTTGTGGAACTCGCATGTTTGGTTTTTTTTGTACACTATTTTTGGTACTCCAGAAATAGAACAGGAGAGAGGAACCGGATCGACTGCATTTTGCATGAGCTATAACTATTTGTTTTGGCCCTGTTTTAGTTTTTAAATAGGATTTGGTTAATTCATTGGATTCTGTTTAATAATATTTGACATCTTTATCTTTTTCAATGGCAGTCGAGGCAGAAAGCACTTGCAGATTTACATCAAATGCAAAATGTGCATGTAAGTACAATTCTTAGTGTTTATTTAGCAAAAAAAAAAAAGTACAATTCTTAGTGTTCTGATTTGTGATTTGTGATTCATATACGAACGAGAGTGATGATTGTCTCACACACTTGACCTATCATTGGTTTTTTACAAGCTCATATACATGGGTCACGTTCCACATAGAACCACTCTATTATTAGAACCTTAAAACTATCATATAAATTATGTTGCAGAACATTATATTTTTTCATAGTAATTAATTAATTAATTGTAAATTATTTTTTGGTTAATCTTATTTTTAAACATATTATAAGAGTAAAATAAAAGTTGTGTCATGTGCAAAATAATTTAAATTTTTTTAAAAATTATGTAATTTAGAAAAAAAGTTATTGTGTGCTGCATAAGTACACCATACTCTATGTTTCACAAAGAAATATCGTGTGCTGCAGCAAAACTATACATAATGTGTACTGCAGCAAAACGGATAGATATCAGTCGTTGATTAAACAAAATCTACGATAAAGATTGGTCCTAAGTTCTAATTTAATATAAGGTTCTATATGAACCTAACCCTCATATACAATGTTAAACTATTGTGTGTATATTCATATTTACATATTGTTGTGCAAAGTTTTGGATGTGTTCTTAGAGTGTTCTAAGTTTTAACTTGGCGAGAAGTTCACATGTAAACTTGGACAAGCCAAACTTCTACAGGTTTGAAATAAGGGCAGACAACAGAGATCGATAATTAATCGATACACTTATTTATTACTAAAATATTCGAATTATGATTTTTATCCAATCAATTAAGTAATTTTTAACAAATATGCATTCAATTGTACACGAAGCTGAGCTTTGTTGGGAACATCAGCCTGCCAAAGGTTATTGGTTTTGTAATCAATGGGATTAGACTTAGTTTTATACTGAATTAGTGTCTCGAGTTATCTTGAATCCTTTCTGACCAGATGAAACTAGCTTTCTTGTGAAGATCATCTTAGTTTTATACTGAATTTGTTTATTGAGTTAACTTGTATCCTTTGTGATCACATATAGACCTAATAAGGGTCTTGCATATTTCTTTGTTGTGCTGCTGTAATCCATTTAACAATTTCAATATATCTATGGTTACTGACTTGTAATTTTCTTTATGTTTCTCTAGCTTGAAAAACTCAGTGAGAAGCACAAGATACCAGAGTCACAATTGAAGTTTGTAGTGGAAGCATGGTCACAGGTATGTCTGAATGCTTTATGATCGAAGTTATATTTGAAATCCTGTTTATAATATTTGAGTAAAAGAGTTTCAATAAAAAGCCCTTGCAGTTTTTCAGTTAGATACTAACTTCTCAATGTGTGTGTTAGTTTTCAACGCCTATCAGTCCCTTGCAGCTGTTAGTCCACATCTAATCTTAGTCGTCATGATGTAATATGAAATAAAAAGATTCCTGGAAGAACAAATAAAAGGTAGCAATAGTGGACTAATACCAAATAAAATAAATCAATGGACACACATGGGAAACTAAGAGCAGAAAATCTGTTTTTAGAAATTAAGGAAAAAATCTTGTAAGATTAGGATTTCTTAATAGGAAAGTAGAATGATGTACTGATCCTAACCACTAAGAATTTGTACATTTGAACTCTGTAATCAAAGTCTTTTTAAGATCCTTGTAAATCAACAACAATATATGCGGGAAATTTTCACCTAAATGAATATTCGACTACATTAACTAGTTCCGGTCATCTTTGCCTCAGTGGAGTCTCTTCAATTTATTTCCCTCTAAAAATAATATTTTTTTTTTCAAACCTTACTGTCCATGAACCTAGGTTATAACAGCGTTGGGACGAACCGTTTACTATTGGACCGGGGGATGATATATTGGTTTAGTGCCTACTGCAGTGTTTTTTGCTGACTATTGGACCGGGGGATGATAGTAAACGGTTTACTATATATATATATATATATAGGGTAACTAACTTAGAATAGAAACTAGAAACTAAACCTAAATTAAATATTTCAAGCTAATCTAATGACCAAATTAGGGGTACCCCAATACAAAAAACGTTTAAAATTATTGGCTCTACTCGACAAAAAAATAAAAAAATCACCGTTCACGTGATGATGTGGCACATGAACAGTAACTTTTTTTTTTAATTTTTTTTATATTTTTGTTGAATAGAGCCAAGAATTTTATAAGTTTTTTGTGAAGGTGCCCCTAGCGGGGCAATTAAATTAAATGAAATATAATTTATTTAGTGTTGGTTTCTAGTTTCTATTCTAAGGTTGGTTTCTATTTGAACGCTAGCCTATATATATATATATATGTGTGTGTGTGTGTGTGTGTAGACAAGTGTAAATAACATGTATTTGTCATTCTGATATGTTAGTTATCACGAGGGCATGTATAACCATCTTTGCTAAACCTTACCTGTGTATGTGCGAGTTTAATAAATTACAATGCCAAATTTTCCTTTGGGTTCTCCGTCCCCCAAAATTAGTTTAGAAATATATGAAGTTAGGTGATGTGGTTGGTTAATTATGACCTTGGAAGGTTTCAGACGTTCATAATACTTTCATCACACATAATTAAGGTTCAAACCTTGGTTCTGCATGTTGAACCTTGTTGGGCATGTTGAACCTTGAGATACTAAAGTTTCCATTATTTACAGAAAATGCCGCCATTTTATTCTTAGCAAAAGGGTCCTGGATTTCAACCAATTCTTGAAAATTCCACCATGCTTGATGTCACTGAAATGATCAATTAACCATTCTTTTGGATCCAATGGCCCAAAACAGTTGGCAAGTTCCTTATTTTAACAAAGTTTCTAGAATCAGCCCCATTTCATCATTCTCAATTTTTTGATATAAAAATGAATGATGAGGATTCACTATATAATACTGAAATGTAAATGGTGAATGTTATATCACGTTGTATAAATACGTGTGTGTATGTGTGTGTGTTATTAGTAAATAGATATAATGTCAAATTATACAAGTACATAATATGATATATTTTTATTTTCATCCGTTGGATTATTTGCAATATATAATGCTATTTATTATGTACGGAATTAGATTATATATGTTTGCTTTTAAATATAATCCCAGTCACTAGGTAAATATAATTAATTCATCATATCTTTTATTATCACTAATAAGAAACGGATATACGTATATGTATATGTATTATAAAACAAATGCTGTGAACAATGAGGAAAACATGTCTTCTGTCCGAAGGCCAGACCCAGTGCTGTTAAGGGCACGATTGATTGCGTGATTAATGGCGCTTCGCGCTTAGGCGCAAGGTGTGCGATTCGATAATTTGCGATTTAACACAATTCTGAAATCATCGAAAAGGTGCCCGTGAAGTGCTAACACGCAAAAAGGCGCTCATGACAGTAAAACACGGTAATACCCTTAAAAAAATAAGGATAATAGGAAAAATATCCCTAAAATTGTTTCACACAACTCATGGAGCATCTTCGTCAAGTCTAATAGATGAAGATGATGAAGAGGAAGAGCGAAAATTTGAGGAGCCGGAGATTGAGTTAGATGACACTGAAGCTTTTGTATTAGAGACTTCATTAGTAACATTGTTATTATGTAATTTATGCTCTTTGTTATATTTGAATGTTAAGAATTATGTTAAGTATTAGTTTCTTGTTAAATCTGTGATTATTTTTTTATTTTTGGTAAAAGGCGTGCAATTAATGGTGCTTCGCGCTTCAAATTTGGGTCTTGCAGTTTTTTATAATCTGCACCTTAAATAACACTGGCCAGACCCACCATGGCCTTCGCTATATGAACCAAACTTGAATAAAAAAAAATTCCCTACAATTCAAGTGTGCCTGGGCACCATATGAATCCACTTAATTTGAAGCAGACATGTTTTGTCCCACTTAAAATACCAAATGGAAAGCTATTGTCCATCTCTCTTACGTAGCAGATGTATTATGCATTAAACCGTTCCACATGCATGATTTGATTGTTGCTGATCAATTTTTATGCTGGCAGATTGTGGAGTGTAGGCGAGTTTTAAAATGGACATATGCATATGGATACTATTTGCCAGAGCATGAGAAAACCAAGAGACAGTTTTTTGAGTACTTGCAAGGTATATATATCATACTTGAGCATGTTAGTGCAGTAACTTTTGTTCAGGCGTAGTTACCGGCTCATGTTTAAAATTTATGAACAGGTGAAGCGGAGGCTAATTTGGAAAGGCTCCATCAATGTGCCGAGAAGGAATTACAGAATTACCTTGGAGATGGAACCTCTGAAGATTTTAAAAGCTTTCGTACAAAACTGGCTGGATTGACTAGGTAAAATTAATCCTAAAATTTCTTAGCTGTATTAACCAAGCTCACTTCTGGAAGTGAGTCCATCAGTTTGTCAATTATTGAATTATTACTCTGCAACTAGGAAGTGAAAAAGTATTAAATTAGTTGGCAAGTGGTGTGTTAACAGTAAGCATCTGTAATCAGAGTTTGTTAAAAAAGTTACTTGGTTGATGACCCATCTGAAAGTTTAGTATATTTTCTCTAAAATATGCTAGTAGCAATCCTAAACAAGGATCACCTCTTGAAACTGTTCATAAGTTTGATAATCTTTTCTAGAATATGCTAGTAATCCTAAACCAAGATCATTTCTGGAAACTGTTCATATATATATATATATATGAATATACCCTACATATAGGCCAAGGTTCTAGAGAGAACACCCTTAAAAAGAGAACGAGAGAACACATCATCTAACCATTGAATCTTTTAAATCTAATGGCCCCGCCAGGGGTACCCAATACAAAAAAGTCTTATAATTCTAGTCTCTATCCATTCATAAAAAAAAAATTAAAAATTTTTTTTTAAAAAAAAATTTAAAAACCTGTTGTGACGTCACAGTGACATCATCATCATTATTATTTTTTTAAATTTTTTTTTTTTTAAATTTTTTTTTAATCAATGGATAGAGGGTAAAATTATAAGACTTTTTTGTATTGGGTGTTGTTGGCGGGACCATTAGATCTAATAGATTCAATGGTTAGATGATGTGTTCTCTCGTTCTCTTTTTAAGGGTGTTCTCTCTGGAGCCTAACCCTACATATATATATATATATATATATATTTGCAATTTTTTTTTAAATTATGTGTTTGATTAGAAAATATTTTCTCAGCATTTCATTGGTACATTACCTAATATATGCTGATGGGTTGTAATTTTTCAGCGTCACTCGTAATTACTTTGAGAACTTGGTTAGAGCACTAGAAAATGGTTTATCAGATGTTGACTCCGAAAGAGCTTCTAGCATGAAACCAAACTCAAAGGGTGTTGCAGAGAGTAGCAATGCAAAGAGTGGGAAAAAGGGCTTGACCATTGCACTTATTTCAGGTCTGTAACATGACCAATGTGCCAACACCGAAGATAATTGTATCAAGCACAGGCACTGAGGATTCAGGCAGTTGAATTTGTGATCATTGCACTTATTTCAGTTCTGTAACATGACCAATGCCAACACCGAAGATATTTGTTCAAGAATATATTGTAGAGTGAGAGATTTTTCACAAAACAGAGGCCTCATCAAGCAGGAAAATGTGAGGGAGAGTAAAAGAAAGTTTTTCCTATAGTCACCGTGGTTAGTTTTGTGCAAACAAGAACTACTTTGCTGTCTGATTTGTAGTTGTCACTTGAGTTGGAAAGGGTTCAAGAATGAAAAACAGGAAAGGGGCTAGACTCTTGTATATTATTTTATACATTGGTCCTTTTTGTATATAGCTTCTATGCACTCTGTAATTTTTTCCTCCCGGTTCACTTGTGTCTTTATGGGCTATGATTTGTGACTATTTATATCCACCTTTGTTGTGTTGAGGAATTATGTCTTTCATAATGCAATGGCAATGTGCTGGATTGTTTTTTCTAATATTATCAATTGGTAGGTTTTCGGAAGACTAGTGCAGAGTTAGCGATTGTACAAATTAGAATAATTTTTTAGGAGTCGAATGCAATAACTATATTATTAAAATTCTTGCTTTCTGTACATGATGAAGAAATTGTTTGATGGGATTATTAGACCTGGAAATACTGTTTCTTTCGTTAGGGTGACCATCTGAAATATATTCAACACCTCGATTGTTTCCAAAATCCGGGTTTAAATTTTGGGGCACATGTTTCACTAGGTTATTGTGTTTTGACACCTTGTTACCTATTTCTAGGTTAAAATCTGTCGATAAAGTCATCGGGATGACAATTTGTCCCGTCCCGATGGATACCTGACCCGTTCCGATCCGATTGGGTTTAAACGAACCCGAAATTTTGGATATGGATCTGGGTTTGGGATTTATATTTAGACCCGAATAAATTTTGGGTCGGTTTTGTCCAAACCAAACCGGATCCGAAACCCGAAAATTGAACCGAACCCATCTTAAACCCGGATTCGATCCGAAGTACAAACATATACATATATATATATATATTTGTGTATAATATAGTGTATTATGTATATAATAATATGTTTTTAATTATTTACTTTGAAAAGTCTAATTATTTTAATGCTATTAATTTAAGCCGCATTCAACTTAAGGTTACTACGTACTTTCTCGTAATCTCGTCAATAGTATCTTATAAACCATTCAAGTAAATTTTTTGATATATAAATGTTACAATTTGAGACATATTTTTACTATTCATCTTTTAGTTATATATATTTGGATGATGCATGCGCTTAACTAGAATTCACATTTTTCTTGACATTTGATTAAATATAGTGTTCTAGTTGATAAATTATTGTTTCAAAAAAACATGATTATAAATAATTGTATAAATAAATTGAGACCCGATTAAAACCCGAACCGAGCCGAAACCCAACGGATCGGGTCTGGATCTAGGAATTCGGGTTTCAATCGGGTCTTGGTCCGGATCTGGGTCCAACATACATATTTGGATCCGGGCCTGGTTTTCACAAAACCCGAACCGACCGACCCGATTGTTATCCTTAATCACGACTGTGTTTCGAACATAACTTTTGAAGTGAATTTTTTGGCTTAACAATGTTGCTTTAATTTGTGAAAAGTATCATCGTACTATTCTATTGCTTATGGCAGTCTAGAAAATGTCATCTGAAAGTGTTCTTTTATAGAAAATAGGTAGGGGACATGCTCATCGTGGTCAAGAAAACGTCGACCTAAATTGCGTTGTACATGGAGGAAAAGTATACAACCTTAGTTATTCAATGCAAGTCATTTCGGAATACAGCTCTTGTTTCGGGTTGTTTGATAAGTGACTTGTAAGTTGAAAATTACTTGCAATAAAAAGTTTAGGCTTAATGATCTTTTGGCCCTTTAAGTTTGCACACTTATACCCATAAAACCCTAACGTTTAAACTCGTTCCTTTTTGTCACTCCAACTTCAAAAATGTACCTTTTAGCCATAAAACCGTCACCTTTTTGACACAAAACCGTCGTCTTTTAGAACAAATAGACGACGGTTTGTGGCAAAAAGGTACATTTCTGAAGTTAGAGGGATGAAAAAAAATGCTTTAAAACTGTAGGACTTTATGAGTATAAATGTGCAAACTTGAAGGACCAAAAGGTCATTAAGCCAAAAGTTTATGGGCAAACTGTGGTCAATCAAGGTTCATTCAATTACTTACAATCAAATATTTCTAGGCGAATTATGGCCAATCAAGGTTCATTCTGTGGTTCTCTTATGCTAGGTTTGTGAATACTGAGTTTGATATCAATGAATGGGGTAAATGATTATTTTTATCACTCAATTTCCTATATTTTTGAAAACCGAGCATTGAACTATAAACTTATTTTTTCTAATCATTAACATTATCTTGACATTTCATTAAAACCATCTTGTTAGAGCAACTCCAATGCAAGCAACTCTTACCTATATTTATCCTAGGTATACATAATTTAGGGGTTCACTCTTAAAAATGATGCTCCAATGGGACTCCCTATCCCCTATAAATTTTAGGGGAGAGAAAATCAAACCCCATATTTAGGGGAGTGAAAATCAAACACCAAAAATGACACATCATTATTCTATCCTAAAATAATATACATCTATACCAACAACCTCATCCCTTCTCTATATTACCTAAAATATTGTTTAAATATTATTTTTTAAGTTATAAGTAATGAATATAGGTAACACCATTGGAGTAAACGAACTTTTTGGTTACCTATATTTTAAGTAATCATTATTTTATTATATTTTAGGAAATGAAAATAAGGGTTGCCTCCAAGCTCTTAAGTGATTGTCCGGTGTGTAATATTTTGCTAACGTGGGTTGCTGATGTGGTATATTTCTACATCTCTTTATATATAACGCGATTGTAACATAAAACCAATGGCTATAATGTTGAGATTGGGATTAAATACAAACTAGGGTTTAAGCACCAATCTCCAATGAATTTTAGTAATTCATCATCTTCAATCACTTCTCAAGCTAAACCAAGTGAATTGATACGATGTTTTTGTAGATATATGCCTTCCTGGTAATGTATGTCTGGTTTAGATTGAAACTCACAGAACCCATTCTAATATTATCTATAATCGATACTTACGAAAAAGGAATAAAATCATACCTTATTATTTGAGCAATGAAACAATGTTATGAACCCTTAATTTTGCACACTCCATTGTCGAATTTGGTTGGGAAAATAGATTTTTTTGTCACTAAATTATTGCCTCTTTTAGAAGCTTACTACTGAACAATAATTTTACTAAAATAATCAGTGACTTTACATTATAGACGTTTGTGATTTTCGCCATTTCGTTAAATTTTTAATCAGGTACTTAAATGAATAACCAACGCAAACTATTTTGCTGATGTGTACATGACATGATGACATGGTGTGTGTATATATAAACCGACTATAATGCTTGGTTCTATATACATTTAGGGAATAAATATATGAGGATTCCAAAAACCTCCAAACTAGTGACCAGTAGAATGTCTTTTTTTCAATCGATTTTTAAACTAAATACAATGAATTCATACGTTGTTATTGTGGACAGGACCGTTCCTGAGATTTTGGAGGCCTAGGAGTGAAACAGAAAAATGGGCCCTTAATAATACTAGCGACGAATATATATTTTTTAGAGTAAGAAGCACTTCGTGTACTTTAACTTATACGAAATCTGCACTTGGGATACTATAGTTCAAAAACCCCTACTTATAATACGACACTTTCAAACTTTTTGCAAAGTGTGTACTTCCATCAAATGTTGCTTAACTCCGTTACTTTGGCGAGGGCAAAACAGTCATTTTGGTTCTACTCTTCCACCCCGTTTTCCTCTCCTTCTCCCTTCACCAACACACCTTCCACCCACATCTGCCGCCCCCTTTCTACCTTCAACCTCCGCCTACACCATCATTTTAACTCGCCACTGTAACCCGCACATCCAACACCGCACCTCCGTTATCTCCAATCTCCTCTACCGCCACACCCATCTTCTCCGACCACTCCCCATCTCCTCCTACGCACAACACAAACACCTCCGCTGACTCTTCAAACCCACCAACAACTCATCTCAACACCCAGCACACCTCGCAACCACGCCAATATTAAGAACTGTTGGAGCTCTTCTTTTAGAATCTCAATCAAGCTATTAATCCCATCAATTTCAACATCCTCAAGCAAGTTTTGGGCTTCGACAATCTTGTTTTTAGCAGCGTCGAACAGTTCTTGATCAGCCAAGATTCTAGCTTCTTTCATCTTATGTGTAGTCTAGATACGGCTGGCTTAGACCGGTACCTCTTCCTTCTGGATTAGTGTGGATTTTCCTATGCGCTTTATGCTTGCGAAAATAGGAGGGGATTTCAGTTCTTTAGTCTTGCTAGCATTCCTGCATACATAAGCATTAATTTTGATTAGTATCAGACTGATTTGGGAAATCATATTATGTATAGAATTTGTGATTTTCTAGTGAATACATTGCACGTACATGTACTTGTAGCTAATTTCAGAACTTGTGATGACACCTCCTTTTCGACTTTAGGAAGAACAAGGTCAACAGTAATTTTTCGCATCTCTTTGTCATACAAATTACCAAAAGTAACAGTTACTGCAGGTTCGGTTGGGGTGTTCCCAGATTGTCCATAGTCTCCGGGAGACACATCAACTCTGGACTTGTTTTCTGGTGAGATGACTAGTTTTATTTCCGCTGAATCGAACTACCTCCTCTTTTGCACACAATATGCTCATGTATGTAATTTATAAGTAGATGTGATTATGCTCGGATAAATGAATTGGGGGTAAAGACGATACAGTTTGGGGGTAATAAATCGCTTAGAGCTGAAAGGACCAAACTACCCTCGCCAAAGTAACGACGTTAGAGGGAAATTGACGGAAGTACAAACTTTGCAAAAAGTTTGAAAGTGCCGTATTACAAGTAGGGGTTTTTGAACTATAGTATCCCAAATGCAGATTTCGTATAAGTTCAAGTACACGAAGTGGTTTTTACTCTTTTTTTTTATCACAATGACGTAAAATTTTGACACCTAAACGAATATAGAGATTTAAAATGAAAGTTTGGAGTAAAAGGTTAAACAATAACATTCTAAGAAAAAACAACCAAAACCTTGGAAGTAAGATCATGAGAACTAACTTCCTCGTGCATTTCTAGATGTAAAGTCTGTTGGACTATTTTGAATAAAAATATGCATATTATTTGTTTTTTGTAACTTCTATTTTAATTTTGTAACTCCTTTGATTTTGTAACTCATGTAATAATGTAATTGTTATTATTGCTATGGGGGTTACAAAGTTAAGTCATTGGGGGTTACAAAGTTAGTGATGAGGGGGTTACATATCTTCTACTCCTATATAAGGAGGCCTTGGCATCTTTGTTTGACACACCAAAAATCCCCTAGTCTATCTTTGTTTTCCTTGCATACTCTTTAGAGCTTTAGGTTCATTTCTGTGTGATAGAGCGGTATTTTGTCGGTTCGTAGAAGGCGGGTTTTCTAAGTGCTTGAAAAACACCTTTGTTCGTTGTATCCTGGGAGACGGAGGCCATTCATCCTTCAAGCACCAAACGGAAGGGGCTAATCTGTTTTAAGGAGAGCGTGGTTTTCACGTGACTCGAACATTCTTTCGGTATTTTTCTTGTTATAATCTTGATTTCAGGTACAATCTTTTACTATACTTCCTACAAGCTTAAAACAGATTAATATAATTCATATGGATTAGTTTAATTGATATACTAGTTTGTTTGAATTTTTATGGGAGTATAGTGATTTTATTTACACTGTTTTTTTTATGTTGGGGTACTGATATTGTTGTGATTTATTATTCAACCTTGTTAGATTAGTGCATAATTGTTTTGTTTATTCACTGTACCATGCATGCTATGTGGATTTTATGTGTCTTCAAGAATTATCTTGCATGTATATATATCTGCCTGTTTGATTAGTCTCTCATCTTGTTAGTACTGCCAATATATTGTAATAAATGGTGTAAGGTACCTTTTTCATTTCCTTGCATGCGGATTGCTAGTTTGTTAATAATATATGTTTAAGGCTATATTATTATTATTATTATTTTTCCCCGTATGCTTGTCTGCTTAAGAATACTTGGCTTGGTTTTATTTCAAAAGCATGTGTATGAGTACGTATTAAGTTAGTGGCAAATTGGTACATGTTTTTTTTTTTTTTGAGAAATGCAAATTCCATTAAAACTGAGAGGCATCATACAAGATAAACTCCAACACACAGGAAGGAGGAAAAACAAAAAAGTTCACTGCTCCTAACAAACATGGTAGCTTTGCCATTTCATGAGCTACCCTATTAGCTTGTCTTCTAGCATGTTGAACCTTTAAATCCGTTCGTTGTCGCAGAATATTCTTGCAACAATCCAAAGTTGTACCTACTTCGGAGAAGAAGGCCATATCATTCTGCAAGGCGTTCACTACTCCAAGGGAGTCACATTCTATTACTACGTTCCTAGTGCCCATATTTTCGATCCAGCCTAATACCTCATGAACTCCAGTTGCCTCAGCCTCCATGACTGACACCACTCCTGCCATGCACTTGTTCATACCAGCTACGAACTCACCCTTTTCGTTCCTGAGCACCATACCAACCTTAAACGAGTAACTCCCTTCGATTACTGCCGCATCCACATTAGCCTTGTACCATCCTGACTCTGGGGGTTGCCACTTGACCTGCCTCATTTGATTCTGGAGATTAGTGTCTTTGTTTTTTGTTTCTTCTCTTTGCTGCGCCCCCTGCCATTCTGAGATCATTTTCGCACTGATATCCATTGCTACCTTAGGCGACATTTGCTTCCCCTCCCAAACTTGCTTATTGCGAGCGAACCATATCCCCCACAATGTTTTTGCCATATTGACAAGCTTGTTACCAGGTTCTGAGCTTAATTTTTCTAGAGTCCAGGTCGACAAATACTCTACCTCATGAGTATCGTACTCCCCTCCCGTATAATTCCAGCAATGTCTAGCAAATGAGCATTCGAGGAAAACATGGCGAGCATGTTCAATATCCGTGTTACACATAGGACAGATAATCGATGTCTGAACCCCTTTCCCTCTGAGCAAGTTCTTGACCGGTACGTTGTTCTTGCACACCCGCCACAAGAAGAATTTCATTTTGTGAGGAATAGGAATCTTCCATAATCTGTGCCAGCCTTGCGAATTGTTTACAGTGTCTTCAGTAGAATGTCTTTCCTGCCAGAAATGGTAACCAGATTTGGCCGTGTATTTCCCATCAGTAGTGTGCATCCAAGCAACCCTGTCTTGACTTTGGTTTTGAGGTATTCTAGTATTTAGAATACACTGAACATCAATGTCATGGAAAGTTTGTATTATTTTTGTCACGTCCCACTCCTTTTTGTTTGGACGGAAATACTCACTGACCTTGTCATCTCTGTTACTGAAAGTGTGATGATCCTCCACCCTAAAATCAGTCTTACCCCTCAGCCATTGATCGACAAAAATGTTAATATTACTGCCATCACCCAACACCCACTTAAATCCTTTGCACAGCTCCTCCTTTGCCTTATAAATCCCTGTCCATATGAAACTTGGATCATTCCCTTTCTGGGCTCTTAGAATGTTATTGTGAGGGTAGTAACGTGCCTTGAATACCCTAGCTACTAGAGAGTTAGGGTTGTTCAGGAAGTGCCAGATATGTTTTCCAATCAGTGCCAAGTTGAAGGCATGCAGACTTCTGAACCCCAACCCCCCTTTTGACTTGGCCATACACATTTTATCCCAGGACATCCATCGAATCCCCTTACTGACATTCCCCGTCTTCCACCAGTATCCGTTGAGCAGTTTTTCGATTTCATTTGCAAGGGTTGTAGGGAGTAGAAAGCAGGACATGGAATAAGATGGTATCGACTGGGCGACATTTTTTATCATAATCGATTTGCCAGCCCGTGATATCTTGCTGTTGCTCCACCCTTGGATCCTTTTGCCTACCCTTTCCTTGACAAAGCTAAACACCTGTTTTCTTGATCTACCAATTAAAGAAGGCAACCCTAAGTATTTGCTCTCCCTCAAGTCGTTATGAACTCCCATTATATCCTTAATTTCACATTGTTTATCTCTTCTTACATTTGCGCTAAAGAAAATCCCAGATTTCTGAAAGTTAATAGCTTGCCCTAACTGTTGCTCGTAGGAATTTAGTAAGTTTTTGACCGTGTGAGCTTGCTCAGTACTTGCTTGGAAAAATAGGAAGCTGTCATCCACAAATAAAAGGTGGGTAATGGCAAGGGCATCCACACCAATTCGACAGCCTTGAATGTCTCCGTTCCTTGCTTTGGAGTTTAAAGAGTAGGATAGTCCCTCTACACACAAGAGAAAGAGGTAGGGGGATAGGGGATCTCCCTGCCTTAGCCCTCTCGTTGGAGTTATAGGTCCCACATAGTCACCATTTAAACACACCATATACTGCACCGTAGTGACACATAATTTCATCCATCTCACCCATTTTTCGTTAAAGCCCGTAGTGCGAAGTCTATGCCATAGATACTTCCAGTTAACTCGATCATAAGCTTTGCTTATGTCGAGTTTGAGAGCTACTTCTCCACCTTGATTGCTTTTTTTCCTTTTCATTTAGTGAATGGCTTCAAACGCAATGAGAACGTTATCTGAGATACTCCTCCCTGGTACAAATGCTGACTGATTTTCAGAGATGGTGACTGGAAGTATCACTTTTAACCGATTTGCTAACACTTTCGCCAATATTTTGTATAACACATTGCAAAGTGCAATAGGTCTGACATCTGCAAGTTTCTCTACGTTATCCTTCTTCGGAATCAATACCAAATTTGTATCATTGAGATCAGCTGGGAACGCATTATCATTGAGCCATTTCTTGCAGCTTTGAAACACCTCCTTGCCAACCAAGTTCCAGAATTGTTGAAAAAAAGCAGGGCTGTAACCATCAGGCCCAGATGCCTTATCTGGGTGCATCTGCTTCAGAGCTTGAGTAAATTCCTCGAAAGTTACTTCGCCTGTGAGCATCCTATTCTGAGCCTCAGTGATAACACTGCTTTCGTGGTTGTCGAATGGAGTAGCATCATTATCATCCGCAGTGAATACTCCTTTAAAATAATCCTTGGTCAGCTTACCCATTTGGTCAACATTGTCAATTATATCGCAACTATCATCTACCAGGTACCTAATGTTGTTCAGTTTCTTTCTCTTCGAGGCCTGTGCATGGAAAAATCTAGAGTTGGTATCACCTTCTTTAAGCCAGAACATCTTGGCTCTTTGTTTCCAGTAGACTTCTTCGTGCAGCAACAGTTCGTTTAGTTTCTCTTTCTCTGTGAAATAAGTTGCAATGCCATCTTCGTCTACTCGATGCACCAAATCGTTTAGAATTTCTTTCTGCCTTTTCACTTTGTCTCTGAACTTATGGAAGAACTGCCTGCCCCAATTTGACATGAACCTTGCCAAGGATATGAGGTACATGTTTGTTTTGGTTAATGTCGGCGGGATATTATAATATTTAATGTCTTGATTGCATGGTTTATGGTTTTATATGTGTGGTCGTTTTTTTTAAGGAAAAAGTCATGGGATTTTGGTAAAACATGTTTGATCTGTAATGGTTTCCCCTGGTATATGATTAAATGTTTGATTATATGGATTTAAGTGAAAATCAGTTTTTTTTAAAAGGTTTTAATGCTACAATTTATGCTCAAGTTTTATTAAATGTGTTAAATGAATTGTTTGGTGTTACAAATATTATTTGCTTCCTGTGCTACATGTTTTTTTATTGCATAATTAGCTTTTAATATGAGATGATTAGCTTATGTGGGTCTAATTATTTTAGTTAATTTGTTAAAGCGCATGTCACTGCCTTGTTTTCTTAAAAAAAAAAAAAAATTCCCTGCTTATTGCTGGTCTAGTAAAAGTTCTGTTTTTTTTAACGGTTATATGAGTTTTGCGTCGGCAAAGTTGTTTATTCTGTCATATGCATGATCCTGACTTGTATTTATATGTTATATGTTATGTCATCTGCCATGATTGTATAAGTGATACATGCGTGGTTGTACTTAATCCCTTGGTTATAGCTAGCTTGCTGTATAATTTCAATTGCATAGTTAGTTTTTAGCATGAGGTGAATAGCTTATACACGAGACTTGCAATGTGATGTTGATTATCATATAATTCAGATTTAATCTTAATGAGCCGATACTTGGTGTGTGATTTCATATTTTTTCGAGTGATTTATGATATTACTAGTAATGTCTTTAAAGCTTGTACACCTTTAATGCATGTGATTATGTACTTGCTGGCATAGAGTAATAAAATGCATGCGGGCTTCTGGTCTTATTTTTAGTGTAAATTTTTATGGCCCAATTGATTTCATTATTTTTGGAATAATTAAGTGATAATTAATTAATCTTAATTTCAGAAATGTCGGGAGTTGATGGAACTAGCTTGTCTGGTGCTGGGCGTGTAACTGCTGAGGCAGTGCCTAATGCGGCGACCCTTGTGGTGCCAAATACGGCTGTACCGGTAACCGCTCACGCGGAAAAACCGGAGAAATTCAGTGGGCTGAATTTCAAGAGGTGGCAACAAAAGATGTTGTTCTACCTCACCACCTTGAACCTTGTGAGGTTCTTGACTGAGGATGCACCTAAGCTGAAAGACGATGAAATCGATGTTCAGCTTGTGAGTGCAGCCCAAGCTTGGAACCACTCGGATTTCTTGTGCAGAAATTATATAATGAACTGTTTGAGTGATTCACTGTACAATGTGTATAGTGTGCTAAAGACGTCTAAAGCTTTGTGGGACTCACTCGATAGAAAGTATAGAACCGAGGATGCGGGTACTAAGAAGTTTATAGTGTCCCGACTTCTTGAGTTTATGATGGTGGATTCCAAGAAGGTGGTTAGTCAAGTTCAAGACCTTCAGATGATCATGCATGACATGGAAGCTGAGGGAATGCCCATGAATGATGTAACACCCCCAGATCCGGGGTCAGGGATCTGGTCGTTACGGTCTCAATAACCATTCACGAAACCAACATAATTTAAATTACAACCTTGTGACCCAAAACAACAACATAGAACACACCCGTTATAGTCCCAGAGATGAAATCAGAGTAACCATCAATATTATTAATCACAAGTTTGAGTTCTTATAATCCAAAGAATTACAATTTTACCATCACATACTCTTTGCCATCCATGGGTATATGTCATATTATAAATACATTGATACTTGAAAGCCAATCATCTAGCCTACTAATAGCTTCTTAATCGACAGTGGCAGCTAGAATCTCAGCGGTTAATCCTCCGACAGATGTCACCTGCTTGCACCAAGTGCGCCTTGTGCGACCGTCAGATCTAACTGTTGTTGTGATATAAATAAATAAAGCAAGGGTGAGCAATTGCCCACCAAAATATAATTGAACAGTGATAATATATAACAGTTCAAAATATCTTTGAAACCATATGCCATGCATTTACGGAAATGATGCCAGTATAACTTAAAAGATGAAGTTACTAGGTAACTCAAAATATATATTCTGAGGACATATCTGCTATGCAAAAGATAAGCAAGATATTCTCAATTATCATAAAAGAGGAACTTGCAGGAAAAAAATATTGCAATTCCAGTTTCAACACTTTTTCACCTTGCCAACACCAACAGTGTTGCATAAATTTCTCACTTTGGAAGATGAACTAATACGGGAGCATTGCCGCGCCAGATGCCCTGACGTTTACGATGATCAGTCATATGTCATGCATCTCATCAGTCGTTCTCTACATGTAGAAGGTAGCTCCGACGGATTTACTTGTCTACCGCCCTCTGGAACTCCTCAGCCAACGGTTGGGCTATTGCTGGACCGGCGCCACTCGGCCACTTACGCGTCTCCTAGTTCGAATATCATCCATGACTCTGAAACGTAAAGTTCGTTCCCCTTTTCCCCAAGTATAACACTTGTTGATAGGACTCCACAAAGTAGTCGTATCTAATTGGAAAGGAAAATTCACCAATATTTCCCAAGCTGATGCTTGTTAATGGATATAAACTTGTTCCATCAATTCTACCCCTCGAGCGTTGAGGAGGTAACCAAAAGACTCATATCGATGTTTGAACGAATCAAGATGTGAGTGACAAGATAGTTTAGCAAGTATATGACCGGGCAGTCAAATAAATAATAGCTCTCAAGTGAGGTCCCCTTATATGTTTTTGGAGGTTTGAGCGAGTATTTAAATCTTCTTATAAGATAGATTTAAATGAAAATAGAGTTTTGGGAACCTCCCCTTGATAAAATAGTCATAAAAGACTCCGAAACATTTTACATAATATCTGATGTGAAGGATAATCTTTGAATAATATAAATCATTATAAAAAGAATTCAAAAGAATTTAATTAAATATTCCAAAAATATTTATTAAGTCAAGAATAATTACGGAATATTATTAAGTCATAATATTGCTCGTAAGTAATCCTCGAATGAATATATAGAATTATTTACTAAATAAATCTCTTCTTAAATGAATATTCAAAATAATATTCATTAAATAAATAAACTCAAATAAAGATTTTAAATAATATTCACTAAATAAATCAAACCTTAAATGAATATTTAAAAATAATATTCATTTAATAAATAATATTCTAAAGGAATTTCCAAATAATATTTTTTTAGTAATCAAAACTGTAAGGGAATATTCGAAATAATATTCCCTAAGTAAGTAGAACTTTAAATGAATATTTAAAAATAATATTCATCACGTACATAAAATCTTAAATGAATATTTGGAAGTAATATCCATTTAATAAATAAAAATTCCATTGAATATCAAAGTAATTATTCACTAAATGACCAAACTCTAAATGAATATTCGAAACTAATATTCATTTAAATAATTAAAGCTCAAATGGATATTAAAATAATATTCAGTAAATAAATAAACTCGAATGAATATTCAAAATAATATTCATATAGTATTTCTCGATTGAGATAATGCTCAAATAACATTCCTCAAAATGAATACTAATCTGTCGCTGAAATCCCTCCGGGTTTCCACGACTATCTCTATATCTCAAAATACCGACTCCCGGTCTATATTTAAAGAATGAATATCATACGCCCTTCACTAAGGGTCTTAACACAACAATCCGGCTTATAACTGATAATTCATATCTAGTCTATAGGCCAATATTAATTCAGGGAACAAGTAATCCAATATACTTTGAAAACAAGTATGCATGCTATGGCATATGTAAACAGAATCATATATATATATTATCACAACAATAGCTTCAAAGTTTTGAAGACTTGCCTGGAAATCCTGTAGGGGTAGTGTGCCTCGTGTCGATCTGGTGATCTATAAATAGTCACAATAATCGAGGTCAATCACTTAACACTTTTTTTTTAAAAGGCTAAGTATAAACTTAACTTAAGTCGAAACACGTGGTCCCGTTATCTCGTTAAACACCCTTTAGTGCAACTATCTTTATTATCGCAATGACCAGTCATTCGTTCGCTACTAAGGCACGTCGTCATACTTACACTTGGTATATACTTACGTCGTATAAATTCTAAGGTCGGTCAGTTACGAATCAAGATTATACCTCGAGTTTTATCACCCATTTTCTAAGTTATAACCAAAGTCATACTTTTAAAGGGTTCGTTTGCGTTTGACCTCGATTCGAACATTTTTATAAAATCGGAAAACGATCCGTTTGACATGAGGTTTTCTCCCACACCTTCCTTTTTATCTCTAATATTTAATTATCATGATTTACCACTGAATAACATAGTTTACAAGGGTTCAATTTTAGTTACGAACTTTCGATTACGGTTTCGAACCACTTTTACGAATTTAATCATAATTCCTAAACCGTAAGTCCGTTTGTTTCGTTTCTTGCGCCAAAACGATCTATGACTCGAGATCTACAAGGGTATGTCATATACTTATCAAGTCCAGAAAATTATACCAACTGTTATGCACGAATTCTTAATGCATAACGAAAATCGGGCATTACGACGGCTATAAGTCGAACGTTTCTAAATTTTTAAATCACGATCAAACATCAACCAAGCCACACCGGGCATACATACACTATAATCAGTCCATAAGCATCTGATTTCACCATCATATGCATCATTTTACTTAGATTAACTACACCACTAACTAATCATGCTTACATGCTAATAATAACACCATAATCATCACTAATCTAAAACCACCAAGAATATTCATAAAACTTAAAGTATGATCTAGGGTTCATGAGAGATTTACCTTCCTTGGAGAGTGTATATGAGTCTAACAAGCCTTGATCTAGTCCTTAGAGCTCCTTACAACCTTAAACTAGCAAGAATCATCAAGAACATAATTAGTGATTTTCGGATCTGCTATAACTCAGTGGAAAGATCATGAAAAACGAGGGCCTTACCGAGGTTTTATGGACGAGGCTTCTAAAGGATAGTTGTAGAGCATCTAACCAGCTTTCCAACAAGCTAAAGAACACCAAATTCCATTTTGTAATGAAGGAGATATGGCCGTTTTAAAGTCGTCACAGAAACTGTCAAGGATTCTGGGCAGCTCGGTTATCCATCTTGGGGAGGCGATTTGACTAGGCTACACTCATTAGAATGACATGAAATTTTGATCGAATGATCTCCATACTATGAGGGAGCTGTGGTAAAATTTTGGTGATTTTATCATGGATAGAAATGGAGATATGAATTTTCTTTTCATGGGTGTTCTTGCTGGGCAGTTTGAGAGAGTTGTGTTCTTGCCTTGTTCTCTTGCACTATCTCATCCAATCTTGCATTATTGCTATGCCAAAATAATATCTTGGTCATAAAGTGGCTTTAATAAAGGTGTTATGTCATGGATGAGGTATTTGGATGGACAAGTGTTGGAGTTTTAGTGATAAGATGAGAAAGTGTTGCTAAGTACTAATTTGATTCTAATTGTGCTAGTTCCTCTTGTAACTAACTTGGTTACTTGCTCTTATCCATTAGCACATGCATGCATCTAGCTTTCCTTCTTGCTCTTTTGTTCGGTTATCGCTCAATTCATTAATCGTTCGAGGGAATATCTCAAGGATTTCTAGTTAGGGTTTTACCGGAAATCTTCTTAATAATAATACTAACATTCTGAATCCTCCTTTATAAATCTTGAATATAAATTCCTTAAATCCTTTTAATAAATTTTTGAATCCTTCAGTGTCTAGGGAAAATCTCGGAGAAAATAAAAGTGCTATTTTTCTGAATCCGATGTCGTTTACATACACTTATTTTGCCCCTGGATCATGAATACGAACTCAGAAATCCGTTCTGAATACTTCTATATAGCGTCGTCTAATAATATTCTCATTTCCACCAAAAACACTATTCATTGATTATTCTCTTTTTATTCCTTATATTTATAAAAAAAATGTCCTTGTTCTCTTTCGGGCGTTCCTTAACCCTTTCGCGGAATCACTGGACTAATAACAGATATCGATTTGGATGACATGAGAATATTTCCTCTACTTGGAATTTCCATATCTTATCTTTCTAGGAGATAGATTATTCTAATCTAGGTTGTCAACCCGTTACATTCTTCCTAACATATAAACCTTGGAATCTATATCCATTCAACACTCATTCATTAGAACTGTTACTACCTTGGAGTCAGAATAATTGTTCCTTCTTTTCTCAACACTTAATAAAAAGTTTTAATTCTACCGAAAATTTGGGTTCTTACAGTCTCCCATCCTTAAAAAGATTCCGTCCCGGAATCAGGTAGAAGACAATTGAGTACTTGTTGTCAATCCTCAATCAATCCCAATCCTTTTTTTTTTCAGCACATCTTACTAGTGCTACAATACATCCTTTACCCTTTTTCATTAATCCCTGCTACTTTTCGTACAACACACTATCCGGGTTATGCTCTTTACTCAGTCATATACTATTTTCCTTATTGGTATCGGTAGTGACTTTGGTATCACTATCGCGCTGCGAATCTCGGAGATAACCTCACTCGTAATTATGCATTTTCGGATCACTTTAATCTTCGCAATCTCGATCAATATATAGAATTTAGAAGAATTAATTGAGAGATCACTATGATCAATGAACATTTGTCCTATTACATAGTCAGTACAGAAGGTGGCCAGCCTTTAATACTTGACAAGCAATTTAGACAAGTTATGGTATTCCACTTAGACTCCTATCACATAGACAGTTAGTCACGTAGTAGTACCTCCCCTCCTTAAAGGGTTGTTCTTCTCAATTTAGAAGAAGATAAATAAGAGAGAAGAAAATAAAAGAATTTCAAAGAATTATAGAAGTTTTTCATGATTGTCAAATATCATACTTAGAATTTACCTCTGAACTATAGAGGTTTATCGGAGAAGAAAGTAATCATATTCGCATTAAATACTATTTTATCGTAATCTCACGTGTCAACATATCCTTGTTGCTCTGCCCATCATTCTATGGACCTATTCTCTTGTTCGCTCTTAGCATCACCTACTTTTGGAAAATCCTTCAACCTCTCAGGTTAAATCTTGGATTTCTCGCTTGATATTATTGTTACTGGCATTCTACGCCACGACACTGGCTTTTTCATATAATACTAACATTATCAGGTTGTCATCCCAAGAGCTCGTTAGAAAACCCATTCTTAACATTCCTTGTTTCACATTTCATAATTATCTCCCAATCTTTTCTTAATCAATCACATTGTTCTTATTGTCTGATTCTTATTTACTTCTGTTGTTTAACTCCACCGTCGTCTCATTGTTGAGACACTCGTCACCTTTATTCAATACGTGTCACATGACTGGGGTCAAACTTTCCTTTGTTCAACCATCTAGATTTTCACTTTCTCATCCCATTAGTCTCTTTATTCCTCAATCAATCTATTCAAAATTTTCCCGACTTCCCCCAAGTTGAAGGGGTCAATTTGTATGTCATTTATGCTTCTAATTCCAACTTTTCGTTTTGGCCAATAACTTTGCCATGTCAATTTCATAATTTTCTTGCTTCATTACTGGGGCTTCTCAGGATTCCGCATATCTAACTCCCTTTTTGATCCTCAACTCTATATTCAACTCTATCAGTCACTTGTTTCCATTTCTACTATAATCGCTCTATGAACCATCATAGCCTAATCATTGATCGCAATATCACATTATTCCAAAATTTAAACCATCCGAGATTAAACCTGGATGATTTCTCTAACTTAGATTCAGTCCCGACACTTCTACAGTTGTCATCACCTAATTTCTCAGAAGGATCCCCATCGTTTATGGTTTACGCCGTGCTTTAATAGCTAAATATAAGGGTTTCATAATTGTCAGATCAAGATCCTGTAGGAAAACAAAACCATCATTATTCCTTATCCTCAAGGAACGCTTCCTGAACTTGACGTAGGTATTACAGGAAGCAGATAAAATTGTTACAGCATCGCAGCTGGAACAGGCTGGTGTGATTATTAATCATATGCCTCCAGTATAAGACTAGAAGCTTAGCAGTTTACTTAATCACTTTCCGAACCTTGTTAATTCTTTTCACAAGGATACCTTTCAACATTACGAACTTCCAACCTCATCTTCTCTATCTTGTTTGCACAGAAATACACCAACATAAACTTTCTTGTCATTCATCATCATGCCAATTAGCTTATCAATATCAGCACTAATCTACCTTCTGTATTCAGTCATCCCTTATCACCTAATCTCTCATCTCTCTTCCTAAAATAAAGGAGAGTCTCTTGGGGAATTTGGTCTTGCCTGTCGTAGAGCCTCCTAATGACGGTAATGTGCTTCAGTCAATATCAGGAATAGAATGTTTACTTAAACTATCCTCATAGTTGATTATCGCACAACCCTCAGAGGGAATGTAAAATCCTCCATCACATTCTAACCTTCAAGGTCCTTCTCAATATCGCTCTATTCCTTTGGTATGAGCATTTATACTTACTCCCCTATACTTAAAGTGTCGGCCACCTCATTGGCCTTTCCTGAATATAATAATTTCTTGAAATCAAAGTTTTCTGGATCTATTCCAACTCAGGGTGGAAGCATCCTCCTTGAACTCTGCTAAATGAGAGAAAACATATTTCAGTCTTTTTCCAAAAGTCATTGCTTCCACCTTTCTGTGTGAACTTTATTACGGTTACTCCCAATTATACCTAGGATATTTCTTATCTAGTCCTTTCTTATTTTAGGATAATCTCAACCTTATTGGTTCAATCCATACTTTCTCATGGTTTCACACATGCTTCATCTGGCCTTATTGTCACTATATCATACATTCCTAACCAAACTTCCCTTTTGAAGTTCAGAACATTACCTCTTCCCTCATAAGGTTTTTTAGGTCATCCTCATCATTCCTCCTGTATCTTCTGGGTACAGGGTATATCAAACATCATCAATCAATTCTATAACAATTCTGTCTATGTACTTTTCAAGACTCCTTTGCACACATCCTTACAGGTTATTGATACCTTGGTTGATTCAACTTATATCGTCTGATTTCACAATGTCTTTATTAGGGGTGATGATATCCTTTGTGCATCCCCCAAGGTTCGTCTTAATCTATGGACATTCTATCCTCAATTCTATTTTCAAGGAATACTTACATCCTGTACTTGGCAATTCAATCATATATCCTTAATAAGGGTCTCTTTTCAATCATTCTCATCTTGATAATCTATAGGTAGCCTAATGCTAACCTCTTCTTTCAAACGAATGTCAGTCTATATGACCTTCCAAAAGACAACATATGTCTATCTGTCTTTCTTACAGAACTTGGTAATGGTAGCAAGGATGTTCTGGAAGATATTGGTCGTGTTCAATGTGAATCTTTAGTACTTAATGCTCCTCTTGAGGACACTAAGTTTCAGATAACCTTTATGCATCATAATGCACCATCTTTGACAATCTTCGTAACTCTTCATTGGTCACTATCCTCAATCCTAATACGTCCATGGTATATATAAAATCCATCATCATGTATCTAAATTCATTTTATATCAAAAGTCCTCGCGGTTGGTGCTTGGTTTGAAGCACCCCGCTTTGTCCTTACATTGCTGGTTTAGTCTCTTGATAATCCTTTGAGACTTGGCCCCAACTAGCCATGCTAAAATATGTGAGTTTAGGGGTTGGCTCATAGCATTACTTTTCTAGAAGTTGGCATAGTGCCTTCTTCTTTGATACCTTTTGATCTTTTCAAAACTTTACTCCATATAAGTCTCAATCGACTTCTCGATACCATCTCCGGTCACCTTTCCTTTACTTTTATCCTTTTAACTACTCTTATCAAATCCATGTGCCACATAAGCTTAACACTTCTGGCATAACAACCTTTCCATTTAAGTCAATCCTGGAATTTCTCAGTTCGACTTGTTTCTTAATTACATTTCCCTTTTTACCATTCAATCTCAACTTCATCCGTTTATCTCTATAATCAATCGTGATAATCGAGCTCTGTCTCCCAGCCCGTATAGCGGCTACCTTACCCAATCCACAGGGTTCGCTCCAGTTTCACTCTCTTTAGTGATATCTTCCGACAATCAGAAAGACAAGGTTTGTTAAAATTTGTCAAATTCCTTTCCAGAGTTAGGGAAATTTTAGTCAATCTATCCACCCACTGGTAACACTAAAAAGATCCATTTTGATACCCGAAGAATATTTCTAGGAACATTCAAGCGGGTCGAACTATCAACAGTTATAAAAACGAAATGATTGACATAAAGTTGGGAGCTAACCATTGGAAGGAAACCAAATATATACCTTCCCTAGAAGGGGAAATCAAAATTTCCAAACTGAAACATGCCACATTTTCCCGGTACATATTCGTCCCAATAGTCGATGCTACCGAATACCAGTCTACCTAACAACTAGTCTCAGAAGGAACACTACCGTCGGAGTTAGTCGTTCCACAAAATTGGCACTACCAAGGTCATCCGAATCTGGTGAACCGTGTTGTCCAAATATATTCGAAATTACACTATCATGCTGCCTAAGCACAGTGCCTAACCCTGTATGAGATGCATCATAAAATATTACAAAATTCACCTTATTCCATTTAGGCGACGCCAGCGCTGGGTCGTCACCAATTTCATCTTTAGTTCCAGGAAGATTTTCTCACATTTATCTTGTCCATTCTAACTTTTAGTCTTACAAATAAGTCGAGTTACGGGACTACAATCTCTGTAAAGTCCTGCACAAATATTTGATAATACCTTGTGAATCTTATGAAATTTCTCACCTTTGCTGGTGTGGTTGGCCTTTCTCCATTTGAAATTGTCTTTAACTTGGCGGGGTCGACCAATACTACTCACTACTGATCATATGTCCTAATGACTGGACTTCATTTTGACAAAACTCTTACTTCGAGAACTTTCAGGTTTCATCTAAAAGCATTCTCAATTACATCTTAACCACTGATTGCCTTACCTAATCCATTTACGATTCAGTGTCGGTATAAACTTAAGGTAACTGCCATACTCCATTCAAGAAAGAGAAAGAAATTAATATTCCTCTGAATCACATGCATCCAATGCTTCTGGTTCATCATTCCACTGAGTTAAAATAACCTTATACTTAGTCTCTGACAATAGCCTCGTTACGAGTTTATCATTGACTTACGGGTCTTTTCCTCTGGTAGGTTCCGAGATCATTGTCTCGCTTACTACTTCCTTATATAACTTTATCCATTCAGGCCATCACTTTCCACTATCTATACTTTCTAAGCTGATCCTTTCATAAAATGGACACCTTACTGAATAAAACCACCTTATCAATCTCAATTTGGTTTCATAAATTATAACCTATGAAATCTGCCTTCTCATGGAGAATTAATATTAACAATATTCAAGCTTAACCCATTTATCAAATGATATGACACTTCTTGCCTCTATCTCAATTGTTCCTGGGTCTCTGCTTCCCGACATATATCGATGTCTTTGATAATCATGCATCATTCTCACTCTTTTCCCTTCAATCTAGAAGTCTCTAAGGATTCTTATCTAACCCCATATAAGATCTCAAGTAATTCCTCGAATATGTTTTATTTTCTGGTACTTTATCCGGCAGTCCAGCTATGAATCCAATATGCCTCTTTAGTTCTTTTAGTAATATCTCATCACTTTACGCTCACTTCTCTGAGCAGTATATCTTAACTCTTACGGTCTCTCTGGCTGTAGCTCTCATATCCTCGAGGGTAAACTTCCCTATATTTAACAGGATTCTCCTCATCTGCTGGAACCTCTTCCGGGTCCTCAGTAGGGTACTCTATCGAATCCACCATCCGATCGTCAGCATATAATAAAACATCATCGTGTTGCTGCTCGTACGCCTCAAGGTCCGTCGTCTTACTAGTCGACACGAGAACGAGCTAAGTTACTATCATGATACTTAAGAATTCCCATACGGGTTTTATATGTCAGTACTACACTAAGTAGTCCGACTATGAACTTGGCAAGAGTTCTTATTATCTTAGTGAATTTATTGTTTTAACGTCGCATCATCTCTGGGATTTATAACGTAACTCTCTGATACCATTTCTGTAACACCCCCAGATCCGGGGTCAGGGATCTGGTCGTTACGGTCTCAATAACCATTCACGAAACCAACATAATTTAAATTACAACCTTGTGACCCAAAACAACAACATAGAACACACCCGTTATAGTCCCAGAGATGAAATCAGAGTAACCATCAATATTATTAATCACAAGTTTGAGTTCTTATAATACAAAGAATTACAATTTTACCATCACATACTCTTTGCCATCCATGGGTATATGTCATATTATAAATACATTGATACTTGAAAGCCAATCATCTAGCCTACTAATAGCTTCTTAATCGACAGTGGCAGCTAGAATCTCAGCGGTTAATCCTCCGACAGATGTCACCTGCTTGCACCAAGTGCGCCTTGTGCGACCGTCAGATCTAACTGTTGTTGTAATATAAATAAATAAAGCAAGGGTGAGCAATTTCCCACCAAAATATAATTGAACAGTGATAATATATAACAGTTCAAAATATCTTTGAAACCATATGCCATGCATTTACGGAAATGATGCCAGTATAACTTAAAAGATGAAGTTACTAGGTAACTCAAAATATATATTCTGAGGACATATCTGCTATGCAAAAGATAAGCAAGATATTCTCAATTATCATAAAAGAGGAACTTGCAGGAAAAAAATATTGCAATTCCAGTTTCAACACTTTTTCACCTTGCCAACACCAACAGTGTTACATAAATTTCTCACTTTGGAAGATGAACTAATACGGGAGCATTGCCGCGCCAGATGCCCTGACGTTTACGATGATCAGTCATATGTCATGCATCTCATCAGTCGATCTCTACATGTAGAAGGTAGCTCCGACGGATTTACTTGTCTACCGCCCTCTGGAACTCCTCAGCCAACGGTTGGGCTATTGCTGGACCGGCGCCACTCGGCCACTTACGCGTCTCCTAGTTCGAATATCATCCATGACTCTGAAACGTAAAGTTCGTTCCCCTTTTCCCCAAGTATAACACTTGTTGATAGGACTCCACAAAGTAGTCGTATCTAATTGGAAAGGAAAATTCACCAATATTTCCCAAGCTGATGCTTGTTAATGGATATAAACTTGTTCCATCAATTCTACCCCTCGAGCGTTGAGGAGGTAACCAAAAGACTCATATCGATGTTTGAACGAATCAAGATGTGAGTGACAAGATAGTTTAGCAAGTATATGACCGGGCAGTCAAATAAATAATAGCTCTCAAGTGAGGTCCCCTTATATGTTTTTGGAGGTTTGAGCGAGTATTTAAATCTTCTTATAAGATAGATTTAAATGAAAATAGAGTTTTGGGAACCTCCCCTTGATAAAATAGTCATAAAAGACTCCGAAACATTTTACATAATATCTGATGTGAAGGATAATCTTTGAATAATATAAATCATTATAAAAAGAATTCAAAAGAATTTAATTAAATATTCCAAAAATATTTATTAAGTCAAGAATAATTACGGAATATTATTAAGTCATAATATTGCTCGTAAGTAATCCTCGAATGAATATATAGAATTATTTACTAAATAAATCTCTTCTTAAATGAATATTCAAAATAATATTCATTAAATAAATAAACTCAAATAAAGATTTTAAATAATATTCACTAAATAAATCAAACCTTAAATGAATATTTAAAAATAATATTCATTTAATAAATAATATTCTAAAGGAATTTCCAAATAATATTTTTTTAGTAATCAAAACTGTAAGGGAATATTCGAAATAATATTCCCTAAGTAAGTAGAACTTTAAATGAATATTTAAAAATAATATTCATCACGTACATAAAATCTTAAATGAATATTTGGAAGTAATATCCATTTAATAAATAAAAATTCCATTGAATATCAAAGTAATTATTCACTAAATGACCAAACTCTAAATGAATATTCGAAACTAATATTCATTTAAATAATTAAAGCTCAAATGGATATTAAAATAATATTCAGTAAATAAATAAACTCGAATGAATATTCAAAATAATATTCATATAGTATTTCTCGATTGAGATAATGCTCAAATAACATTCCTCAAAATGAATACTAATCTGTCGCTGAAATCCCTCCGGGTTTCCACGACTATCTCTATATCTCAAAATACCGACTCCCGGTCTATATTTAAAGAATGAATATCATACGCCCTTCACTAAGGGTCTTAACACAACAATCCGGCTTATAACTGATAATTCATATCTAGTCTATAGGCCAATATTAATTCAGGGAACAAGTAATCCAATATACTTTGAAAACAAGTATGCATGCTATGACATATGTAAACAGAATCATATATATATATTATCACAACAATAGCTTCAAAGTTTTGAAGACTTGCCTGGAAATCCTGTAGGGGTAGTGTGCCTCGTGTCGATCTGGTGATCTATAAATAGTCACAATAATCGAGGTCAATCACTTAACACTTTTTTTTAAAAGGCTAAGTATAAACTTAACTTAAGTCGAAACACGTGGTCACGTTATCTCGTTAAACACCCTTTAGTGCAACTATCTTTATTATCGCAATGACCAGTCATTCGTTCGCTACTAAGGCACGTCGTCATACTTACACTTGGTATATACTTACGTCGTATAAATTCTAAGGTCGGTCAGTTACGAATCAAGATTATACCTCGAGTTTTATCACCCATTTTCTAAGTTATAACCAAAGTCATACTTTTAAAGGGTTCGTTTGCGTTTGACCTCGATTCGAACATTTTTATAAAATCGGAAAACGATCCGTTTGACATGAGGTTTTCTCCCACACCTTCCTTTTTATCTCTAATATTTAATTATCATGATTTGCCACTGAATAACATAGTTTACAAGGGTTCAATTTTAGTTACGAACTTTCGATTACGGTTTCGAACCACTTTTACGAATTTAATCATAATTCCTAAACCGTAAGTCCGTTTGTTTCGTTTCTTGCGCCAAAACGATCTATGACTCGAGATCTACAAGGGTATGTCATATAATTATCAAGTCCAGAAAATTATACCAACTGTTATGCACGAATTCTTAATGCATAACGAAAATCGGGCATTACGACGGCTATAAGTCGAACGTTTCTAAATTTTTAAATCACGATCAAACATCAACCAAGCCACACCGGGCATACATACACTATAATCAGTCCATAAGCATCTGATTTCACCATCATATGCATCATTTTACTTAGATTAACTACACCACTAACTAATCATGCTTACATGCTAATAATAACACCATAATCATCACTAATCTAAAACCACCAAGAATATTCATAAAACTTAAAGTATGATCTAGGGTTCATGAGAGATTTACCTTCCTTGGAGAGTGTATATGAGTCTAACAAGCCTTGATCTAGTCCTTAGAGCTCCTTACAACCTTAAACTAGCAAGAATCATCAAGAACATAATTAGTGATTTTCGGATCTGCTATAACTCAGTGGAAAGATCATGAAAAACGAGGGCCTTACCGAGGTTTTATGGACGAGGCTTCTAAAGGATAGTTGTAGAGCATCTAACCAGCTTTCCAACAAGCTAAAGAACACCAAATTCCATTTTGTAATGAAGGAGATATGGCCGTTTTAAAGTCGTCACAGAAACTGTCAAGGATTCTGGGCAGCTCGGTTATCCATCTTGGGGAGGCGATTTGACTAGGCTACACTCATTAGAATGACATGAAATTTTGATCGAATGATCTCCATACTATGAGGGAGCTGTGGTAAAATTTTGGTGATTTTATCATGGATAGAAATGGAGATATGAATTTTCTTTTCATGGGTGTTCTTGCTGGGCAGTTTGAGAGAGTTGTGTTCTTGCCTTGTTCTCTTGCACTATCTCATCCAATCTTGCATTATTGCTATGCCAAAATAATATCTTGGTCATAAAGTGGCTTTAATAAAGGTGTTATGTCATGGATGAGGTATTTGGATGGACAAGTGTTGGAGTTTTAGTGATAAGATGAGAAAGTGTTGCTAAGTACTAATTTGATTCTAATTGTGCTAGTTCCTCTTGTAACTAACTTGGTTACTTGCTCTTATCCATTAGCACATGCATGCATCTAGCTTTCCTGCTTGCTCTTTTGTTCGGTTATCGCTCAATTCATTAATCGTTCGAGGGAATATCTCAAGGATTTCTAGTTAGGGTTTTACCGGAAACCTTCTTAATAATAATACTAACATTCTGAATCCTCCTTTATAAATCTTGAATATAAATTCCTTACATCCTTTTAATAAATTTTTGAATCCTTCAGTGTCTAGGGAAAATCTCGGAGAAAATAAAAGTGCTATTTTTCTGAATCCGATGTCGTTTACATACACTTATTTTGCCCCTGGATCATGAATACGAACTCAGAAATCCGTTCTGAATACTTCTATATAGCGTCGTCTAATAATATTCTCATTTCCACCAAAAACACTATTCATTGATTATTCTCTTTTTATTCCTTATATTTATAAAAAAAATGTCCTTGTTCTCTTTCGGGCGTTCCTTAACCCTTTCGCGGAATCACTGGACTAATAACAGATATCGATTTGGATGACATGAGAATATTTCCTCTACTTGGAATTTCCATATCTTATCTTTCTAGGAGATAGATTATTCTAATCTAGGTTGTCAACCCGTTGCATTCTTCCTAACATATAAACCTTGGAATCTATATCCATTCAACACTCATTCATTAGAACTGTTACTACCTTGGAGTCAGAATAATTGTTCCTTCTTTTCTCAACACTTAATAAAAAGTTTTAATTCTACCGAAAATTTGGGTTCTTACAAATGAAGCCTTCCAAGTAGCCGTTATTATTGAGAAATTGCCCCCTGGTTGGAAGGACTTCAAGAATTATTTGAAGCATAAGCGAAAGGAGATGACAGTACAAGACCTTATCTTGAGACTCCGAATTGAGGAGGATAACAAGAATCGGTCTGTCTCTTCCTCTAGTGCTAATGTTGTGGAGGTCAAGAAGAACTCCAAGTTCAAGAAGGGGAAACCAGACAAGAGGCCCAACTTGGGACCTAAGGGTGGAGTTTCTAAGAAGAAATTTCAAGGAAAGTGTTTCAACTGTCACAAGATGGGTCACAAGTCAACTTAGTGCAGACTACCGAAACGGAAGAAGCACGAGGCCCACATGGTGGATGATGTGGCTCTAGAAATGTCTGAAATCAGTCTCTCTGCTATGGTGTCCGAAGTGAACCTGATCGGCTCCAACCCGAAAGAATGGTGGATTGACACTGGTGCTACAAGGCACATATGCTCTAGCAAGGAGTTGTTCCACACCTTCACACCAATTGAGATTGGAGAGAAGCTATTTATGGGAAACTCTGCTACATTTGAAGTCCTTGGAAAGGGCAAGGTTGTGTTGAAGATGACATCTGGCAAGGAGCTGACCCTCAATGATGTCCTTTATGTGCCGGAGATCCGAAGGAACTTGGTTTCTGGCTCGTTGCTGAACAAGCATGGATTCCGCATTGTCATGGAATCTGATAAGGTTATTTTGTCCAAGAAAGGAATGTTTGTGGGAAAAGGCTATGTAACCGAGGGGTTATTTAAGCTTAATGTAATGACTGTGAAGAGTATTAATAATAATAATAATTCTTCTGCTTACTTGCTTGAGTATTCCAATTTATGGCATGGTAGACTAGGTCATGTTAATTATGAAACAATGCGTAGATTAATTAACTTGAACCATATCCCAACATTCCAAATTAGTTCGAAACACAAATGTGAAATTTGTGTAGAGGCAAAATTAACAAGATCATCGTTTCAAACGATTGAACGACATACAAAACCCTTGGATTTGATTCACAGTGATGTGTGTGATTTAAAATTAAATCAAACAAGGGATGGTTATAAGTACTTTGTCACTTTTGTGGATGATAGTACAAGATTTTGTTATGTCTATTTGCTTAAAAGCAAAGATGAAGCTATAGAGAAGTTTGAGCTCTATAAAAATGAAGTTGAAACTCAACTTAAGGGAAAAATTAAAGTAATAAGAAGTGACCGAGGTGGTGAATATGTATCACCTTTTGGTGATTTCTGTGCGAAACATGGAATTATTCACGAAGTCACTGCACCGTATTCGCCTCAATCAAATGGGATTGCTGAGCGTAAAAATAGGACCTTGAAAGAAATGTGCAATGCAATGTTGCTAAGTTCAGGGTTGCCTACAAATATGTGGGGAGATGCTGTCACGTCAGCAAATTATCTATTGAATAGAATACCCCGAAAAAATCAAGAGCTAACTCCCTATGAATTATGGAAAAGGAAGAAGCCTTCCTATAAATTCTTACGAGTGTGGGGGTGCCTTGCAAAGGTTCTTGTACCAGAACCAAAGAGGGTGAAAATCGGTCCAAAAACTGTGGATTGTATTTTTATTGGGTATGTTCCTAACAGTACGGCATATAGATTTCTTGTGCACGAGTCAAAAATCCCTGACATACACAAGAACACTATAATGGAATCGAGAAATGCTTCATTTTTTGAACATACATTTCCTCGAAAATCCAAAGAAAGTTCAAGTTCATCGAAACGGACACGTGAAACTAATTCTGAAAATGAACATAGTGGTGACGAGGAATAAGAAAGTATGGATGAACTTGAAACAGAGGATGCACCTCGTCGAAGCAAAAGAGCTAGAGTTGAAAATCATTCGGGCCGGATTTTGTAACTTACTTGCTCGAAAATGAACCACAGTCTTATTCAGAAGCTGTGCATTGTCCAGATGGTCCATTTTGGAAAGAGGCTATCAAGAGTGAGGTTGATTCTATTATGCAGAATCATACTTGGGAATTGGTGGATCTTCCTCCGGGATGTAAACCACTAGGATCAAGATGGATTTTCACTAAGAAAATGAAAGCAGATGGATCCATTGATAAGTACAAAGCCTGACTTGTGATTCAAGGTTTTCGCCAAAAGAAAGGCATTGATTATTTTGACACATATTCTCCTGTAACGAGAATGGCATCTATAAGGATGATAATTGCTATTGCAGCATTGCGAAATCTTGAAGTGCATCAGATGGATGTAAAAACAGCCTTTCTAAATGGAGATTTACATGAAGAAATCTACATTAAGCAACCTGAGGGTTTTGTGGTTCCTGGATTGGAACACAAAGTGTGTAAGTTAGTGAAGTCAATATATGGCTTAAAGCAAGCGCCACGAGATTGGCATAAAAAATTTGACAGTGTTATATTGTCGAATGGATTTAAAATCAACGAATGTGACAAGTGTGTATATGTCAAAGATACAATAGAGGGATATGTGATCCTGTGTCTTTATGTTGATGATATGCTCATCGTTGGTAGTAATGACAAAATGGTTAAATCTACAAAAGACATATTACATTCAAGATTCCACATGAAAGATATGGGCTTAGCTGATGTGATTCTAGGGATAAAGATCCTGAGAACGCCAAGTGGACTTATGCTAAATCAGTCACATTACGTTGATAAGATCCTTGAGAAATATAATAAAGATGATTCTAGTGTGTCAAGAACCCCTTTTGATACGACTTTATATCTATCGAAAAATAAAGGTGAGGGTGTTTCTCAAAGAGAGTATGCTAAAGTGATAGGAAGTCTGATGTACTTAATGAACTGTACACGGCCAGACATTGCCTTTACTGTTAGTAAGCTAAGCCGATACACGAGTAATCCGGGTGTGGATCACTGGAAAGCGATAACTAAAGTGCTTAGGTACTTAAGGTATACGCGTGATTATGGATTGCATTACTCAAGATATCCTGATGTCCTAGAAGGTTATAGTGATTCAAACTGGATTAATGGTGTAAAAGGATCGAAGTCCACTAGTGGATATGTATTTACGCTAGCAGGTGGAGCGATCGCGTGGAAATCTTCGAAACAAACGGTGGTAACCAAGTCTACCATGGAGGCCGAGTTTGTTGCTTTGGATAAAGCAGGTGAACAAGCTGAATGGTTACGCCAGTTTCTAGAGGATATTCCAAGATGGGAAATGCCAGTGCCACCACTTTGTATACATTGTGATAGTACTGCAGCAATTGGTACAGCCGAGCGTGTACTATATAATGGAATGTCGAGGCATACTCGTCGACGACACAATTCCGTTAGACAACTACTCCCAACTGGAGTTATCACTATTGATCATATTAGGTCAAAAGATAACACTGCGGATCCGCTAACCAAAGGGTTAACAAGAGAGTTAGTTGAGAAATCATCGAAAGGAATGGGACTAAAGCCCATAATAAAAGTCGATACAAAGGAAACCCAACCTTGTTGACTGGAGATCCCAAGATCTTGGTTCAATGGGACAACCTAACTGTAAAGACTTAGTGAGATCACTGTGGGGGTTTACTCCCGGGTCCATTCCTATGATGAAAAACAGTGATAAAAAAAATGGTTAAGGCTAAGCTATGCTTTTAATGATCCTTATGTGTCGATATGTCGAACAAATAATACTTTTGTATTGTTCAAGAGATCACCTATGTGAGTGAAGTGGGGTCGCTTCAAGAAGGAATTGTGGGGGTTAATTCTGGGAAAAACTCACAGAACCAGGTTAAAGCTCAGGACCAAAATGGGCTTAACAGTGAGAACTGAACAAATATATGGAAAGACTCCAGTGGGGGATGTATCATCATTTCACAAAACAGAAGGGCAGTTCAAGGTCAACGCGACTACTGAAATTCTAGAAATGTAAATATGTTTTTACAAGGGAAGGTTCAAGGGTGTACGCCTACCTATCCTATGCTGGTTTCTACCGTGCGCTCTATCTCCGTGTCAAAGAATCTTATTGTAATGTCAATTTTTATTCATGTGGGGGATTGTTGGACTATTTTGAATAAAAATATGCATATTATTTGTTTTTTGTAACTTCTATTTTAATTTTCTAACTCCTTTGATTTTGTAACTCATGTAATAATGTAATTGTTATTATTGCTATGGGGGTTACAAAGTTAAGTCATTGGGGGTTACAAAGTTAGTGATGAGGGGGTTACATATCTTCTACTCCTATATAAGGAGGCCTTGGCATCTTTGTTTGACACACCAAAAATCCCCTAGTCTATCTTTGTTTTCCTTGCATACTCTTTAGAGCATTAGGTTCATTTCTGTGTGATAGAGCGGTATTTTGTCGGTTCGTAGAAGGCGGGTTTTCTAAGTGCTTGAAAATCACCTTTGTTCGTTGTATCCTGGGAGACGGAGGCCATTCATCCTTCAAGCACCAAACGGAAGGGGCTAATCTGTTTTAAGGAGAGCGTGGTTTTCACGTGACTCGAACATTCTTTCGGTATTTTTCTTGTTATAATCTTGATTTCAGGAACAATCTTTTACTACACTTCCTACAAAGTCGTTAATGATTGTATATATGTCATTTTTTTCAACATATCTTTCTTTCTCAATGCATAGTGCAGGGCTGTTCAATCTTTCCTGTGATATCGATGATCTCAAATAATTTTTCAGCAATATTAATTTCAACAAACTTCTTTCAGTTGATGCAATAGTCAAAGGCGCAAATAATAAGATTCCATAAGTAATTGCAACATTCAGAAGAAAGTCTAAAGTATTAACAAACTCAAGGATCTCAAATGCAATCCTGAATTCATCTGGTATATAAATTTGTACGAGTAAAAGTAGTTACCATACTCTAATCACTCGTAAAAGTAGTTACGAGTAAACTCGAAGATGCTTTCAAATTGTTTAAAATCGAACATATATATAAATACTTAGTACTGTTTTTTAAAAATTTTGGGCCCTCTAATTTTTGGGCTCCAGGCGATCGCCTTCCCTGCCCTCCGCTCAAGTCCGGCCCTGATTGTGGAGTTGAATCACGGATTTGCACCGATTATAGTGATAGTGAAGTGGCTGTAGTGCATATATCTTGTAAAATATCGAAGAAATTATAAGTTTAAAATTCGAAGTGTAAATATCTTGTAAGTAGAGCGATAAAATGGTGTGCATGTCAGATTTGAAAAATCCTAACTTTGTGTTTATTTGTAATTGTGCAACATGGGTTTCTCTGATTGTGTTTTATTATCCACTTGTTTATATTATACTTTCTTTTTGCTTAATTAATATAATAATATATGATTAGTCACTTATTTAGCCATGTAATCAGTCATGTGGATGTAAAGTGATTGGTGGGAGCAACAATTGACGGATGTTAAAGTATTTTTTTAACGAAATATTCATTTTCTAATTATAAAATTAGTTAACACTTAATTTTGGGAAGCTTTTTAGTTCGTTGGTAAGTTTCTAAAAAAAGTAATAAATAAAAAATTATTTTTCCAGTTTCGTTTGGAACCCTAGAATGTGTTTTGTATTGGAAGAGTTGTGTTCAATGTCAGAATTATCATAGCAGCAAAGTAAGCTCCATAACAATGGAGATAGAATTGGCAATGTATATAAAACCTAGAGAGAAGACTATATAAAACTGTATGTATTATAACTAAATTGTATGTAATGTCTACATTGTGAATAAGCAAGATTAATCATAACAGAATGAGTAAGGTCTAAATTTATAGACTAAGAAATTAGAGATGGATCTAAGTCGGTGAGGTGATCTTGACAGGATGGACTTGCCACCTCAGCTGGAGTAGTATTACTGCATTACACTCTTATATCTAACATCCCCCCTCAAGTTGGATGTGGGAGAGAAATCGCCAACATCCAACTTGGAACTAATGCACATATACAACGGATAGTAGCTAACAAGCATTCAAATGAGCAACAACAACTGATAGTAGCAACAAAAGAAGCAATCAGAAATAACAGTCCTTAGGTCCTCAAGGAAGGAGCATCAATACTTGTAGCACCAGAGATCACACTGGTAGCAGCCAATAATGGCAATAACGAGTGTCAATATGATAGACAACCAACCACAAAGGGGCATCTAAACTCAGTATGCAGAGTCACGATGATGTAGAGATTTCCAGAGATCACACTACCAATACGGCAAGTAGGTAAACAGTGGCACAAGCCACAACAAGGCAATCAACAAGTAAGTTGTAATCTCAAGCAACGGATCAAGCAATACGCCATGATAATCGATCAAGACACACTTGAACGCAGTAGGCGGCAATATGAAGATCACAACACACTTGCAAGAAGAGGCAGGTAGCAACAAGAGCTCATAAAGGAGCAACAAGTATCAATAAAATCTAATGATTGTAGGTACACAGATCGTATTCGAAGAAATATAGCTCTATCAGAATTTAGAAGAGCAACTCAGAACATTGAGAAGCATCAACCACAGCAGGTAGGAACAATACTCCAATGCAGCAAATAGAAAATACAAACAAAATCTGGAGTTTCTGATGAGAATAACAACAATTTCTTGACAGTTAATCAGCCAATACGGCTAACATGAATATAGCAACCGCAGAGCACATTATGGAGCATCAATAGCAGAGCACTGTAAACAAACTTGCAAGTATCATCAACACTTATTCACACTAGTAGCAGCATTTAAGGTGCATATCATGAAGATCACATCATGAATGAACCGATAGTAAGTGCCAATACGGCAAACCATTACGGCAAGAGGCAAGGGAGATTCCAATTAATTATGGAACATAACAGAGCAATCAAGGTGCGGCAGTGTAGTTGTACTTGAGAGAAATCACAACACTCGACTATAATTTCAAATCGAGAGATTACAGATTGGAAGGGATAAACATGTGAAATCATGAGGGCAAATAGACTAGGATGAACAAACACAAACTGATATAGAAGTGGAGTACAGATTATGCAAAATTCACACAAATTTGAGTGCGACAAATCTTCGAACACTTGATAGACAATAAACGAACATAGATAAGAGCTCACAAATTGATAGATGTGAGTCTAACACAACACACTTCGAGTATGAGTATAAGATGATATGATGTTTATGATGATTTGATGATGATGATTTACAAAAATAGATTTAATAGAGCAACAATCGAGATAGATCAAAGCTAGAAAACACAGGTCTGAAGACGGCATAACAGAGACAGATGAAAATTTTCATAAAATTGATGAACACAAACTCAATTATAGATAGAATCGATGCAAATAACAACGAAACTCAACTAGTATTTTAGATTTATTGTAGAGTTATGATAAAAATTGGCTTACGACCGAAGAGATGAAATCGAAGCTTTCACACGAAGCTTTAATGGCGGAAATGATGAAGACAACGCACACGTTGTAGCAGCGGAAGATAACAAATCGAGCTCACAGATCGAGGTGAGGCTCTGATACCATGTCAGAATTATCATAGCAGCAAAGTAAACTCCATAACAATGGAGATAGAATTAGCAATGTATATAAAACTAGAGAGAAGAATATATAAAATTGTATGTATTATAACTAAATTGTATGTAATGTCTACATTGTGAATAAGCAAGATTAATCATAACAGAATGAGTAAGGTCTATATTTATAGACTAAGAAATTAGAGATGGATCTAAGTCGGTGAGGTGATCTTGACAGGCTGGACTTGCCACCCCAACTGGAGTAGTATTACTACATTACACTCTTATATCTAACATTCAACTTTCGTATTATATCTAAGTGCCCACCATTCTCATAAAAAACTATCAAGTGACTACCCGATCTCCACGGGGACTCATTTAATCCACTTTAATCACTATATATATTAATGGAAAAGTTAACAAACAGATGATGTGTTTGATACAATTTTTTTATATTTCTTTTTAATCTTCAGCTCCAGTTCTTTTTTGTAATTCATGTGGCTCGCACATCATCTGCTGATTAGGATTCCATTATCTTTTATGTTAATTAATTTTCAAGATATAACAGAGTGATATATATATAATGATTATAGTGGCTAAAACGAGTTCCAGTGGAGATCGGGTAGTCACTTGATAGTTTTTAGCGAGAACGGTGGGCATATCACTTTGATATGAAACCCTTTATTTTGATCAGTATCAATTTTTGCCATTTACTTTTTATTTTTTTTGTTTTAATTATTAGCCAATATGTCAACAAGCATGTGTCCCATTTTGTACACGCGACGAAGTAATTTAATGTCCATAAGTAATTTTTTAACAAAATGGTTATAATTAAATGTTAAGATAACGTTAGTGATTAGAAAAAGGAGCAAGTTTATAGTTCGGTGATTAGTTTCTAAAAAGTATGCAAAGTTGAGTGATAAAAAAATTTATTTTCTTGATGCCTCTTTTTGGGAAAATATTGGTAGCTACTTTATCATGCATGATAACTCTTCTATTGAGAGGATCCCTCCCAATTAGAGTCGAAAATGAGGTGTTAAGATAACAGTGTTATAGAAAGTTTTAAAGGTATTTCGATAGCTGGAATTATGATTGAAGATGATTTTACTCGGGTTTTATCCGGACTTTAAAAAACCCAGACTTTTAAGAATCGGGCTGGGCCGGCTTTTTCAAAAATTGTGTCGGGATGGGCTTTTTCAAAAATTAGATCCTCGGACCAGACTTTTTTTTTCCATGATACTTAAGAAGAGACACCATGAAACTTAATAATAAAAAACTACTAGCATAATACTTGTTTTATCATAAAACATCACTACAACTCAAGAAATTTTTACTCATAATCTGCGTTATGACTTAAGGCGATTGTAAGCATATAAATCTTCTCGTATATAACCATTTCATGAAATACATCCTCTACACTCAATTAGTCTTCTTGAAAGAAGAGTTTATCCTGTATATTGTTGATTCTTTCTAGCCTCATGATCCTTCACATACCCTCTATTGCTAAGTTTAATATTCTTGAAATTTATTAAAAATATTTTTTTATTTTTAGATTTTATCTATAAAAAATTGGATTTTTATCCGGATTTCTTAAAAAGCCCGGGCTTTTATCCAGGCCGAACCGTTTATTCGAGCTTTTAAAAAACGTGGGCTTTTCGGGGTTCGGGCCGGTCGGGCTTGATGGAAAAGTAGGAGGCCCATATTAGGCCCACGGGCCGGGCCGAACTGGGCTGGGCTTTTTTCGGGCTAGGCTTTTCTGACTTTTTGCGGATTAGATCAGGATGGATTTCGGGCTTCAGGCTTTTTGAACATCTCTACCCGGAGGAGACTAGTGCCGTGGCTATGGCTGCAGCGGTAGCTTTTGCCCATCACAAGCTAGAAAAAAGGGGAGTTTATTGCCACTATGAATAAGGTTTATGAGTTCAACAATATGCTTGTAAAGAAAGGGTTACTGATTTGTCGATGTTGTTAAAGCTTTAAGGCGAAACAAGGGATACTTTATGTATCCGTCAATGTAGTGTAGGGGTGATAACGGGCTCTTTTAATTTCTAGGTTTCATGAAGGATGAAGCTGATACTAATAAGGTTCCAACATTTAAATAAATGTAGGAATCATTTTATTTGGGGTTAAGAGTCAATTAAGTGAAGTTTCGACAGATCAAGGCATCAATAAGAGGCTAAGGAAGCTTTCGTATATAAGTGAGGTTTCTTTTATTGTCCGAAATTCTTAAAAACTCCTTCTCTTAATTAAATGAAGTGAAATTCGATTATCGCTTGCTTTTAACTGGATTAAATATAGTAAGATTCTAAATGTAGTAAGGTTCTTAGTGGCACAGGTATGGCAGAAATCACCATTCTCATATCCACTCTACATTAAAAAAAATTGTCTCATCCAGTCCCATTTCCCCACAAAAAATTATTGTTTATCCCCATCCCGATTCCATCGGGTAACATTAAGTCCCCATCCCCTCCCGTTGTCTCTCTGTCCCATTTAATAAAAAATGTAAATTAATGTAAAAGAGTAAGAAAAGTGAGTAAAGCAGTGAGACCAATCAATATTTAATATATAAAGTGAATAAAGTGAAGGAAAATAGTGGATGTAATTAATTTTAATATTATAAAACTTTACTACTTTTGGAAACTTTTGAAATGTTAAGAATTGAGAGGGACATCCAAAAAGGAAAGTGTAAGGAAATATGTGAGAAAGAGGAAGTATATATTAAATAACATTAAAAGTAAATTGAATGGATATAAAATATAAAACACATTCTACATTATTTTAGGTACATAATATATAAACTATTATAAACAAATTAAATTGATTATATTAAAAATATATAATATATTATGATAATAAATACAATATTTTATAAAAATTATATATATTATTTAATTCACAAAAAAAACTGTTTTTACTCATGGGGATCATACAAATATCATACCCATCTCATAATTAAGCGTGCAAAAATTTATTTCCCATCACTATCCCATTCCCCACATTAAATCAGAGCAACAGGACGACCCCCTACCCCGGCCCATTGAGAAGTCTAAAATGTAGCTAACGATCTTATTTTAATTTTTGGGTATAAACACTCTTGGTATTTATATATACACATATATTTATTCGTGTTTACGTTCTTTATTGTTTTTGTTACTTGATTAATCTTATTATTTGTACTTATTTTTGAAAAATAGCATAGGATGTATTTAGCTCTACTAATATTTTGAAAATTCTGGAACTGAATATATAATTTATAACTTAAATAATATAATAGTAATTACTTCTCTATCCCTCTTAATTCTTAACATTTTTTTGATAAATTGGAAATATTTTATAAAATAAACAGGACGAGCCTGAGAAACTGATACAAGATGTAAACTAGGAAAGCTAGAGACCTAATTCATAGCTACGATTCGAAATGAGATATACTAAGACTTGGAAAATCTCAGTAGACCTCGAACTTACTGCTGCCCAATACTACTACTAAAACTGATAAGCATTAATCTCTTGTAACACGCTGCCAAAGCTTGTCCAAGCATTACCAGAACTTTGCCATTTCATTGAGCACTTGCTCGACATTCATCAAGTCCGAGAAGTCCTCCGCTGGAACCTCTTGTTCAACAGGATTTGATGTGCCCTCCCGCGCCTCTGAGTCTATAAGGCCTTTCTCCACTTGACTTAAATTATTTGTCTTGATAAGAAGCTCATCCAATGTGCCCAAAACTGCATTGTGAAGGATATCTGTTATGAATTCACACAATCAATACAAATAGACTCACAAATAACGATAATTAACCTCCACAACTCAAGAATTCAATTGTTTAAGACAATTATGGTTACATAAATGCCCAATTCGTGGGGAGGCGGCCTCCAAAATAAAAGAACATTCACAAGATAGTTTTTTGCATAACCTCCTCAAACCCTATCGTTAACTATTTATATTTCCTCCTTTGCAAGTTGGCCTTTTACTGTTTTCTCCCTGGCCACATTTTTTTTTCCAGCCTTGCCCTTACGTTGAAAAGTCAGCAATCCACTTGAATTCCTTGCATTACCCCGGGCCCAAACTAGCACCTTGTCCTCAAGGTGGAACTCTGGAAATAGGTTGTTTATCTGGTGTCCATCCTCCCAAGTTGCCTTCCATTCTGGTAGGCCGTTCCACCTGATTAGCACCTCAGTTTGAGTTGGATTGTTACGTGCAGGACGTACACCGAGCACCTCTTCTGGAAGCACGTCTAAGATCAAATCTTTTGTCAGTTGCTGAGGAATAGTGGCTGTTACTGGGTGCTGACCAATTGCCTTCTTTAACTGGGAGATATGAAATACAGGATGAATGTTGGCACTTGAGGGCAACTGCAATCTATAGGCCACCTTACCAATTCGTTCAGTGATTGCAAAAGGACCATAATACTTCGCTGAGAGCTTCTCGCAGTAGCGTCTTGCCAATGAATGTTGGCGATACGGCTGTAATTTCAATAATACGAAGTCCCCCACTTCGAACTCTACAGCCCTTCTTCCCTGATTAGCATATTTCTGCATTCTCTGTTGGGCTCGAAACAAACAAACCTTAGTCTCATCAAGTATAGCATCACGTTCTAATAGCTGCTCCTCTAATGAGGCCACTACAGTGCTTCCTTTATCGAAACGGATCAAGGTGGGAGGATCACGACCATACACCACCTTAAAGGGGGAACAGTTGATTGAACTGTGGAACGATGTGTTGTACCAGAATTCCAACCACGGAAGCCACTTTGCCCAAGAAGTGGGTTGCCCATTAATAAAACAGCGCAAGTATGACTCCATTGTTTTGTTAACTACCTCCGTTTGTCCATCGGACTGTGGATGGTAGGCCGAGCTTCTGTGCAATGCCGATCCTTGGGTCTTGAACAACTCTCTCCAAAACAAATTAAAAAAAACACGATCTCTATCTGATACAATCGTGGCCGGAAACCCATGAAGTCTCACAATTTCTTGAATGAACAGCTGAGCAACTGATTGTGCAGTATAGGGGTGTTTGATCCCGATAAAATGGGCATATTTGGACAATCTATCCACCACGACAAGAACTGCATCGACTCCTTTTGAACGAGGTAATCCCTCGACAAAATCTAGAGAAATTTCTTCCCAGATCCTACTAGGGATGGGTAATGGCTGAAGTAAACCTGCAGGGCTGAGGGACGATGTTTTATTCTGCTGGCAGATGGTACATGCTCGTATGTACCTTTGAACTTCCTTACGCATCCCTGGCCAAAACCACTCTTGAGCCAGTCTTTGGTATGTCTTGAAGTCCCCTGAATGTCCCCCTTGGGAAGTATCATGGTACTCATGAAGTAGTTTACGTACCAGCTCACTGTTAGGAGGAATCACTAACCTGCCTTTGTACCTCACTATATCCTGCTCGATTGAATACCCTTTTGGTGCCTGATTCTGGTTAATCCCTTCCTTCAGTTGTACTATAAATGGGCTGTTTTGAATGTGAGGCAAAAATTCACTCCATTGTATCCCATTAACTGTTACCAAGGTCGAACATTCCACCACGTTCCTGTACTCCCTAGACAAAGCATCGGCTACCTTATTCGATGCTCCAGGCTTGTACTTAATCTCAAATTGGAAGCCCATTAATTTCCCAACCCATTTCTGATTGTCTAGACCAATTTCTCGTTGCTCGAATAAAAACCTCAAGCTTTGTTGATCGGTTCTCATAATAAATTTTTGACCCATCAAATAATGTCGCCACTTTTGAATAGCGAACACGATCGCCATTAACTCCTTCTCGTATATAGACTTGATTCGAGCTTGTGGCCCAAGAAATTTACTAAAGTAGGCTATGGGATGGTTGTCTTGAAGCAACATTGCCCCTATACCGAACCCTGAGGCATCAGTTTCGACGGTAAATACTTTCTCAAAGTCTGGAAGAGCTAGTACCTGGGCCTGCATCATAGCTTCCTTGAGCTGATTGAAGGCTGCAGTCGCCTCTACTGTCCACAAATACTTATCCTTCTTGAGCTGGTCTGTTAGAGGACTAGCAATCTTGGCATACCCTTGTACGAATTTACGGTAATAGCCTGTTAGCCCCAAAAACCATCTTAACTCCTTCACGTTGCTGGGTATGGGCCATTCAATCATCGACTGTACCTTGGAGGTGTCCACTGCTACCCCCTCTTTAGAAATGACATGGCCTAGGTAGGCTACCTGATATTCCCCAAAATCACACTTCTTCCAATTTACATAAAGCTGGTGAGTTGTAAGCAATTGGAGGACCAACTCTACGTGTTTTACATGCTCGTCAATGGATTTACTGTAAATCAAAATGTCGTCAAAAAATACAAGAACAAACCTGCGTAGATATGGACGAAAGATCTCGTTCATTATAGTTTGGAATGTTACAGGTCCATTGGTTACCCCGAACGGAAGTACCAAAAATTCATAATGGCCGTCATGGGTGCGGAAGGCGGTTTTGGGTATGTCTTCTTTCTTCATTCGCACCTGGTGGTAGCCCGATTTTAAGTCCAATTTAGTGAAGATTACTGCACCTTTTAACTCATCAAGTAGTTCGTCGATTATGGGTATGGGATATTTATCAGGAACTGTAACCTTGTTCAATGCTCTATAGACCACGCAGAAGCGCCAGGACCCATCTCGTTTCTTCACCAACAACACTGGGCTTGAGAAAGGGCTACTCGACGGTTGTATTATACCTGCTTTCAGCATGTCTTGAATCAGTCTATCTATTTCCACCTTCTGAATTTGTGGGTATCGATATGGACGCACGTTCACCGGATTGGTGCCTGCTTGGAGCACAATAGCGTGGTCATGGCTGCGTGGGGGTGGTAACCCAGGTGGCATCTCAAACACTGATTGGTGCTTTTGTACCACTTCTGCCAACATTTTTGGTACCTCTGCTACAACCTCATCCTTCCCATCAGTTGTGTCTAACGGTGCTTGCATCAAATTTAATTCTACCAGAAATCCATTTCCCTCTTTTCGCAGGTTTCGCAACATGGCTTTTAACGATATCCCACTTCTTCCTAAGGCTGCATCCCCTTTCAATGTAACTGTCTCACTTCACAGTTGAAACTTTATCGTTTGAGTTTTCCAATTTGCAGTCATCGTACCCAACTTTTCTAGCCATTGAATGCCTAATATGATATCGGAATTTCCCAGCTCTAAAGGCAAAAACTCCTCCACAATGACTAGTCCTGGTAATTCCAAAACCACTGACTTACATACCCCTGTGCCCTTTACTGCCTCCCCTGTCCCCAAGGATACCCCAAATTCTTTGGAGGGCGTCACCGGAATACCAAGCTTTTCCACCGCCTCTAGTGACACGAAATTATGCGTGGCACCAGGGTCGACCATTACTACGACTTCTTGTCCCCCATAATTCCCAACAGCTTCATTGTTCGAGGGCTGGTCAATCCCATCACAGAATTCAAAGAAATTTCAGGTTGAGGGGAATTAGGCATTACCTCTGTTAGCTCCTCCGACTGTGAACTGTGCGGACTCAACTCCGGTTCTTCCTCATCCCCATCACCGGTCAGTAATACGCTTAATTCCTTCCTTTTACACCGATGTCCCACGGACCATTTATCGTCACACCTATAGCACAGTCATTTTTCCCGTTTAAGCTGCAATTCCGCCTCAGTGAGTTTACGCACTTCGCCTCCTCCTTTAGACCTCGAAAATCCCCTTCCTCCTCCTGTGACACTAGCTTGAGACATTGAGCTCGGTGATATTGACCCCGTTGAGTAGTTAGAGATACTACCCCTAGGTGACCCCGTTCCCATAGACATCGGGTAACTACCCTTTCCATATGAATACGACCCTGCCTTTTGCTCCATTCTTCTACTCGATCCCACTCTTAGTTTATCATCTACCATTAAAGCCAGATCCATGGCATTATCCAGGTTTTTAGGTCCAAGCAAGCACACTTCCACTTTAACTTCCTCCTTTAATCCATTCAAAAACTGTCCCTTAGCAATTTCCTCTGGGATTCTCTCTAACGGTGCCAACAACTCAATAAACTTTCATCGATACTCTCCTACACTGCCCGTCTGTTTGTGTCCCAACCATTGCTCCTGTAAAGTCCCTGTCGCTGGCGATCGAAACCTTCATCGAACCAGCGTTTTCATCTCCGCCCAATCCTGTACGGGCCTCCATCGATTTTCCCACTGAAACCATAGCAGAGCATCCCCTTCCAAGGCTACAATCGCCGCTTCAAGTTTATCCTCCTCTGATAGTCGATAAAACTGATGGTATCGTTCTGCTCTTAAGATCCATCCATCGGGATTCACACCATCGAACAGGGGCATATCCAATTTCTTGAACCTCCAGTTTGTTCCTCCATTAGTGACCGGCTGGCCCATTGTAATACCTCCACCTGGCCCCCCACCGGACCCTTGACCTGCAACATTGTGCTCTCCGAATAAAACCCCTTTTCCGAGACTACTTCCTTCCTCCAAACTCACATCCCCAAACCTACTCCCATTGAGTACCCCACTAACATTAGAAACCCCTTCAGATATCTTCACCCTCTCTTTCTCAGTTCCCCTTAACTCTCTTATGGCTGCTCGCATCTCAGTCTGAAATCTCACATGCTCATCTTTCACTTGGGATATCATGGTTTCTTGCTGTTCCCTAGATCAGTTTAATCTCCCCTCTAATCGATCTGATACGAGCTCGAAGTGTCGCTCTTGTTTCTTAAAAGATTCTTCGAAACTTGTAGCAAATCGATTTGATAGCGACACCTCCATCGCCGCCACTGCCCCTTTTATAGCAGCTGAAACTTCTTTGATTACGGTGGTCCGAATTAAAGACTGTATGTTGGCGATTTGCTCTTCCGCCATCTCTGCTCTTTGTGTCGCCATCGGGGGTCCCATGTCTCGCCTGCTCTGATACCACTTTGTTATGAATTCACACAATCAATACAAATAGACTCACAAATAATGATAATTAACCTCCACAACTCAAGAATTCAATTGTTTAAGACAATTAGGGTTACATAAATGCCCAATTCGAGGATAGGCGGCCTTCAAAATAAAAGAACAGTCACAAGATAGTTTTTTGCATAACCTTCTCAAACCCTATCGTTAACTATTTACATTTCCTCCTTTTCAAGTTGGTCTTTTACTGTTTTCTCCCTGGCCACATTTGTTTTTCCAGCCTTGCCCTTACGTTGAAAAGTCAGCATTCCACTTGAATTCCTTGCAATATCCTTGACACATACTCCCTTAAATATCTACTCATCCATGTCAATGAATTGCTTTTTGAAGCACTTTGAGATGTAGTTGAGGAAGCCACTGTCCAACAGCTTAATAACTTTTTGACAGAGGATACCATCTGAATTAAAAGCATAATCATTCAGCACTTTCTCTTTTCCCTTCACTGATTTGGTCACCTCTAAAATTTCCTCATGCATCAACGTAGGGCCTGAAGGAATTATATGCATATACAGAAGCGTAAAACATAATTAAATCATATATATCGCATATATATCACATACGATTCATGGGATAAAAGATTGGATTCGTAATCTAACCTTTAAAATTGATAAGGATCGATGGTGTGAATAGCCTCCTAGCAGTTGCTCCTCAATTGTGAGGCACTTCACAAGTATATACCAAGAGAGAGATCCGTTAATGGAGGAAGGAAGAGGGTTAGAGAGAATTAGGGTTAAAACTTCTACAAATACAGATAGCTTCCTTCTGAAACTTACGTTAAAAACCAATTGAGGCTAATAGGGCTTATAACAGTATATTTATAGGCAAAAAATCTCAGCTGATTTTTCTTATAATTATTAACCCTATTAATTAGTTAATCTCATTAATCAATTAATTAATAATTAAAACTCTTTTAATCATTAATTCTTTTTCTAAACTCTTTAGAAAATAATTCTCTCACTTGATTTAATTTCTTAAATTAAATCCTTAATTAATAATGTTAAGAACTCTTCTTAATTAAATTATAATCAATTAAATCTTATTTAATCAATTATAAAATTGTTAGTAAATTATTTATTTCGTAAATAAATAATTACTAGCCATTATTAATTAATTCCTCCACCAATAAATCAGATTCTTTTATTGTGTGACCCTGTAGGTTCAATATTAAGCCGGTAGTAGAAATAAATAATAGTAAAACTATTTTATTATCATTTATATGAATTCTTCTAATTCATTAAATATAATTAATTAAATAATTAATCATATTTATTCTACATCGTGAGGGATACTTCTCAGCATATCGCGACTATCCAGATAATATGATTTCACTGCTTAGAATAACTAGAACCTAGTCAGTGAATTGTTCTCGTACAATCAATTCCTTCTACCCTACAATGTCCCGATTAAATACAAGGCATGGATCTTGTGTCAAGCCTATCTAATTTAATCATATGATTTCCTATTCATTATGCTTAGTTCCTTTTAATGCAAATTAGAAACTTCTTTCTAATTTCATTCACTCTGGCCAGAGATTCCTGAACTAGAATAAGTGGAATAACATAAGACATTCACTTCCTTCAGTACTGGAAGGGGCAGATCCTCTGTTGATCAATCACTATCTTCGTGTACAAATTCCTATGCCCGGAAGAACCTTAATTATTGTCCCTAGAGACTAAGAACTAAACCAAAGTATAGTTCAATGTACACCAGATGACTAAGATTATCTCAAGTCTAAGGACACTTGTACAACCATCACTATATGAACTACTACTAACACGTGAGTGAACTCCATTAGTTGTTCAACTATTCGAGTCATGTTCAGTGAACTTATTCTCTAATAAGCACCTACATACTAGCTATATTGTCACCATACAAATGCCTTTGAGAACAAACATCCTTCATATTGAAGCAAGCATAGTATGTACCGATCTTTACGGATTAACTAACTACCAATTAGTTATCCTACGACCAGGAACAATTTAAGTTTAGAGTTATCATATTTTAGATCTCACCATTACAATCTCATCATAATTCTAAAAGCTTTACTCTAAACGGTGGTACATCTAATTTAAACACTTTAAATAGATAATGCCCGTGATATAAACAAATAAGTCTTTTACTAATGAAATTAAATAGACTATATAAAAGTTCTTCCTAACTCATCATCCATGATTGGATTTAGGATACTTTCACTTTCAGGGCCCTGCAAATCTACCTGCTAGCACTGTTCCCCAAGTTAACTTGAACCAACATGTTGATATTAAAATTCGGCTGTATGTCCTCGTAACCAGGCCCTTCGAAGTCATTAATGTCTAGCAACTCTTTCGTTGGGATCAAAACCTCAGACGGAGACCATTGCATTTGCTCCAAAGTTGCAGTTAGGTCAGGAGATGAAGGAGGGCGGCTGACATTAATTACTTCTCCAAGACCAAAGTTTGGTTGCATTTCAAGCGCAGGTATTGGTACTCCAAGCCGGCCCCATGTCTGAATCCAGTATGCTTTGAAGCTCTCCAAATGGGACAGGTTCTACAAAGGATGTCACCTTTCCTAGGCCTTGAGAGGCTAAGTATCTAGCAGCATTATTCATATCCCTAAGTTTAACATCCCAACAAATACACTAAATTTTAAAATTCACTAAAAATCGAATAAAACGATACAACTTCTCAAAATCCAATATCTTACAATTCATAAATTAAAAATACAACTAAAATCTTCAAATATCGCAACTCGCACTCTTCCCAAAGGTAGCCCACCTAAATAAGATCACATGCCGGTAGGAATAAGAAAAACAAAGAACCGGCAGTGAGCGAAAGGCTCATATATGGATACAAAACAAAGCACAAGCTGAACAAAATTAAATATGATGTAAATATAACTGAACAAAGATTAAGACATGAGAATAAGAACAAAGTTGAATATCTGAATAAAGAACAATGAGACATAACGAATAGGACAATATAAAATGGATACTCAATTCACAAATCAAAATATATAACTCTTATAAATAATACTCCCTCCGTCCCACTAATTTTGTCACTTTGACCAAATTTTGGTCAATGTGACCAATTTTATAATGAGAATTACTTATATTATATGACAATTATAATTTTTTTAAAAATTATTATCACAAAGTACACTTATCATATTATAATATCCAACTTTAAAATTTATGAAAGCATAAATAATTAAATTATTATTTAAGGTCAAAGTTTTATCAATTTGACCAAGAAAGTCAAATGAGGACAAAATAAGTGGGACGGAGGGAGTAATCACAATTAATAACGAAAGCACAACCGATAATATATAATCATACTCTTACACATACTCATACGCTTACAAATTATATCCAAAGTAATTTACTTACTAACATGGGAGACGTTCTTACAAAAACAGGGGCGTAGCACAAAGCAAATACCAACCGAATTCAGACAGGGATCGCAAGGCAATAAGCACATGCTACCCAGAATGGCCAAAAACACACAAAAACTGACTAGTCATGACTATACGTGTCCCACTGCTCCGGCGACACGCCTACGCTATTTATACACCGCATAGGAAGTGCCAAACACGAGATTACCCGCTCGCGACGGATGTATTTCGAACTCCCAAATCATATTAAAATCACAAATAACTTACATACAACTTACACATAACTTACTCCCGAAAGATGTCTCAAATCATACTTATATCATAAATAATTAAAAACACATTGATCTAATAACACAAAACAAAATATCAAACAAAATAGACTATAGAAGCTAAAAATCAGAACTGACCAGTACCAAAGAAATGCAATTCACTCTATAAAGATGAACTCAAATGAAAAAGTATAAAACACAGAACTTGTAGAGGATTCCGAGACCTTTCCAGAATGGTAAGGCTCGTTAAAAACGGAGAAGTAACGAATTCAGAAACAATGAAAATGCGGACAGGAAGAACAGAATCAGGCACTGATCACAGTAGTAATTCGATATTTAACACATCAAAATCACAAAATTTGTTAATGGAACATAAACACAAAATGCAGATATCGAAACGAGCTTTCCAGAATGGTATCGCTCATAGTTTTTGAATTAATTTCCGATTTACTATGAATTTTCGAAGTCCGGACATCAGAACTGAAATTAACCCACCAGATTGCAAAAAAGGCAGATTTTAGCATATTTAGAGGTAGAATTGCAGAAAACTTAAAGAACGAAAGTCGAAGATTAACAAATTATCTTTCTAACAAGACTAGAATCACAACAATACAATAAACAGGGAATTAGATATGAATTTTATAAGAAATCAGATCACACAAAAGATCGAAAACAAAAAAATAATGAGATGCAAAGGCGAAATCAATAATACAAAATCCGTACCTCATACTCGATGATTAACACAAATTCTCAATAAATTCAGCCCCTCCAAGCCAAGAACCCTAAATTAAAACAAAAGAATAGATACGATAAACACTAATCTCATACACATGTATATACATAACGAAATTCTAATCTCTTAATTACCTCGAACTCAAAATTCCTTGTCTCCAATTAGGGTTTGGTTAATCTTCTCTTCTCCTTCTCTTCTTTTCCTTCTTCCTTCTGACCCAAAAGTAACGTAAATCTCTAACCCTTTTTTTCTAACGTTTTTTTTTCCTTTTACAAACCCTCACTCATATTTTCTCCCTTTTTTAATATTCTTTTCTCTTTTTTTTTTTGTAATAGCCTAATTAAAAACATTTATTTACTCCTAAACTAATATTAATACTATCTAACTAATATTTCTAATCCTCAATATAAAATAATATAACTAAAAATATTTATAAAAAAATACGGGATGTTACATTCTTCCCTCCTAATAGAAATTTCGTCCTCGAAATTAATCTTCCGCACCTTACTCGAACAGATGTCGATAACGAGCACGAACAATTTTTGCTGGTCTCCAAATAGCCTCTTACTGTACTAACATTCCAAAAACCACGCTTTCTACTTTCGCACTTAGAATAAAACTATGTCAAAACTTGTAGCGTTCTTGTTATCCTCAATGGTTCAAATATTCACGAACGATTTAACGTTGAGCATCTATAACCCAAATCTAATTAGCAGCCCTCGTCATCATAGAACACGATTAAGTGCAGCACGGAAAGACGATTCCAGATAATCACGAAAAGACAGCAGACGAACACCAACAAATTATAATCTTAACTAACCATCCGCCATATTATCTACCCATACTGACAGGTCAACCCTAAAGGCAAGTCTAACTATCTACCCATACTCACAGGTCAAGCCTAAGAGCACGTCTAATGCTCAAGCTCTATCTTATAACTACCTAAATCTCACAAGTCGAGCCTAAAGGCAAGTCTACAGAATCTAAAAACTCTAGCTCTGATACCAACTTTAACATCCCAACAAATACACTAAATTTTAAAATCCACTAAAAATCGAATAAAACGATACAACTTCTCAAAATCCAATATCTTACAATTCATAAATTAAAAATACAACTAAAATCTTCAAATATCGCAACTCGCACTCTTCCCAAAGGTAGCCCACCTAAATAAGATCACCTGCCGGTAGGAATAAGAAAACAAAGAACCGGCAGTGAGCGAAAGGCTCATATACGGATACAAAACAAAGCACAAGCTGAACAAAATTAAATATGATGTAAATATAACTGAACAAAGATTAAGACATGAGAATAAGAACAAAGTTGAATATTTGAATAAAGAACAATGAGACATAACGAATAGGACAATATAAAATGGATACTCAATTCACAAATCAAAATATATAACTCTTATAAATAATAATCACAATTAATAACGAAAGCACAACCGATAATATATAATCATACTCTTACACATACTCATACGCTTACAAATTATATCCAAAGTAATTTACTTACTAACATGGGAGACGTTCTTACAAAAACAGGGGCGTAGCACAAAGCAAATACCAACCGAATTCAGACAGGGATCGCAAGGCAATAAGCACATGCTACCCAGAATGGCCAAAAACACACAAAAACTGACTAGTCATGACTATACGTGTCCCACTGCTCCGGCGACACGCCTACGCTATTTATACACCGCATAGGAAGTGCCAAACACGAGATTACCCGCTCGCGACGGATGTATTTCGAACTCCCAAATCATATTAAAATCACAAATAACTTACATACAACTTACACATAACTTACTCCCGAAAGATGTCTCAAATCATACTTATATCATAAATAATTAAAAACACATTGATCTAATAACACAAAACAAAATATCAAACAAAATAGACTATAGAAGCTAAAAATCAGAACTGACCAGTACCAAAGAAATGCAATTCACTCTATAAAGATGAACTCAAATGAAAAAGTATAAAACACAGAACTTGTAGAGGATTCCGAGACCTTTCCAGAATGGTAAGGCTCGTTAAAAACGGAGAAGTAACGAATTCAGAAACAATGAAAATGCGGACATGAAGAACAGAATCAGGCACTGATCACAGTAGTAATTCGATATTTAACACATCAAAATCACAAAATTTGTTAATGGAACATAAACACAAAATGCAGATATCGAAACGAGCTTTCCAGAATGGTATCGCTCATAGTTTTTGAATTAATTTCCGATTTACTATGAATTTTCGAAGTCCGGACATCAGAACTGAAATTAACCCACCAGATTGCAAAAAAGGCAGATTTTAGCATATTTAGAGGTAGAATTGCAGAAAACTTAAAGAACGAAAGTCGAAGATTAACAAATTATCTTTCTAACAAGACTAGAATCACAACAATACAATAAACAGGGAATTAGATATGAATTTTATAAGAAATCAGATCACACAAAAGATCGAAAACAAAAAAAGAATGAGATGCAAAGGCGAAATCAATAATACAAAATCCGTACCTCATACTCGATGATTAACACAAATTCTCAATAAATTCAGCCCCTCCAAGCCAAGAACCCTAAATTAAAACAAAAGAATAGATACGATAAACACTAATCTCATACACATGTATATACATAACGAAATTCTAATCTCTTAATTACCTCGAACTCAAAATTCCTTGTCTCCAATTAGGGTTTGGTTAATCTTCTCTTCTCCTTCTCTTCTTTTCCTTCTTCCTTCTGACCCAAAAGTAACGTAAATCTCTAACCCTTTTTTTTCTAACGTTTTTTTTTCCTTTTACAAACCCTCACTCATATTTTCTCCCTTTTTTTATATTCTTTTCTCTTTTTTTTTTGTAATAGCCTAATTAAAAACATTTATTTACTCCTAAACTAATATTAATACTATCTAACTAATATTTCTAATCCTCAATATAAAATAATATAACTAAAAATATTTATAAAAAAATACGGGATGTTACATTCTTCCCTCCTAATAGAAATTTCGTCCTCGAAATTAATCTTCCGCACCTTACTCGAACAGATGTCGATAACGAGCACGAACAATTTTTGCTGGTCTCCAAATTGCCTCTTACTGTACTAACATTCCAAAAACCACGCTTTCTACTTTCGCACTTAGAATAAAACTATGTCAAAACTTGTAGCGTTCTTGTTATCCTCAATGGTTCAAATATTCACGAACGATTTAACGTTGAGCATCTATAACCCAAATCTAATTAGCAGCCCTCGTCATCATAGAACACGATTAAGTGCAGAACGGAAAGACGATTCCAGATAATCACGAAAAGACAGCAGACGAACACCAACAAATTATAATCTTAACTAACCATCCGCCATACTATCTACCCATACTGACAGGTCAACCCTAAAGGCAAGTCTAACTATCTACCCATACTCACAGGTCAAGCCTAAGGGCACGTCTAATGCTCAAGCTCTATCTTATAACTACCTAAATCTCACAAGTCGAGCCTAAAGGCAAGTCTACAGAATCTAAAAACTCTAGCTCTGATACCAACTTTAACATCCCAACAAATACACTAAATTTTAAAATCCACTAAAAATCGAATAAAACGATACAACTTCTCAAAATCCAATATCTTACAATTCATAAATTAAAAATACAACTAAAATCTTCAAATATCGCAACTCGCACTCTTCCCAAAGGTAGCCCACCTAAATAAGATCACCTGCCGGTAGGAATAAGAAAACAAAGAACCGGCAGTGAGCGAAAGGCTCATATACGGATACAAAACAAAGCACAAGCTGAACAAAATTAAATATGATGTAAATATAACTGAACAAAGATTAAGACATGAGAATAAGAACAAAGTTGAATATCTGAATAAAGAACAATGAGACATAACGAATAGGACAATATAAAATGGATACTCAATTCACAAATCAAAATATATAACTCTTATAAATAATAATCACAATTAATAACGAAAGCACAACCGATAATATATAATCATACTCTTACACATACTCATACGCTTACAAATTATATCCAAAGTAATTTACTTACTAACATGGGAGACGTTCTTACAAAAACAGGGGCGTAGCACAAAGCAAATACCAACCGAATTCAGACAGGGATCGCAAGGCAATAAGCACATGCTACCCAGAATGGCCAAAAACACACAAAAACTGACTAGTCATGACTATACGTGTCCCACTGCTCCGGCGACACGCCTACGCTATTTATACACCGCATAGGAAGTGCCAAACACGAGATTACCCGCTCGCGACGGATGTATTTCGAACTCCCAAATCATATTAAAATCACAAATAACTTACATACAACTTACACATAACTTACTCCCGAAAGATGTCTCAAATCATACTTATATCATAAATAATTAAAAACACATTGATCTAATAACACAAAACAAAATATCAAACAAAATAGACTATAGAAGCTAAAAATCAGAACTGACCAGTACCAAAGAAATGCAATTCACTCTATAAAGATGAACTCAAATGAAAAAGTATAAAACACAGAACTTGTAGAGGATTCCGAGACCTTTCCAGAATGGTAAGGCTCGTTAAAAACGGAGAAGTAACGAATTCAGAAACAATGAAAATGCGGACAGGAAGAACAGAATCAGGCACTGATCACAGTAGTAATTCGATATTTAACACATCAAAATCACAAAATTTGTTAATGGAACATAAACACAAAATGCAGATATCGAAACGAGCTTTCCAGAATGGTATCGCTCATAGTTTTTGAATTAATTTCCGATTTACTATGAATTTTCGAAGTCCGGACATCAGAACTGAAATTAACCCACCAGATTGCAAAAAAGGCAGATTTTAGCATATTTAGAGGTAGAATTGCAGAAAACTTAAAGAACGAAAGTCGAAGATTAACAAATTATCTTTCTAACAAGACTAGAATCACAACAATACAATAAACAGGGAATTAGATATGAATTTTATAAGAAATCAGATCACACAAAAGATCGAAAACAAAAAAATAATGAGATGCAAAGGCGAAATCAATAATACAAAATCCGTACCTCATACTCGATGATTAACACAAATTCTCAATAAATTCAGCCCCTCCAAGCCAAGAACCCTAAATTAAAACAAAAGAATAGATACGATAAACACTAATCTCATACACATGTATATACATAACGAAATTCTAATCTCTTAATTACCTCGAACTCAAAATTCCTTGTCTCCAATTAGGGTTTGGTTAATCTTCTCTTCTCCTTCTCTTCTTTTCCTTCTTCCTTCTGACCCAAAAGTAACGTAAATCTCTAACCCTTTTTTTTCTAACGTTTTTTTTTCCTTTTACAAACCCTCACTCATATTTTCTCCCTTTTTTTATATTCTTTTCTTTTTTTTTTTGTAATAGCCTAATTAAAAACATTTATTTACTCCTAAACTAATATTAATACTATCTAACTAATATTTCTAATCCTCAATATAAAATAATATAACTAAAAATATTTATAAAAAAATACGGGATGTTACATTCTTCCCTCCTAATAGAAATTTCGTCCTCGAAATTAATCTTCCGCACCTTACTCGAACAGATGTCGATAACGAGCACGAACAATTTTTGCTGGTCTCCAAATAACCTCTTACTGTACTAACATTCCAAAAACCACGCTTTCTACTTTCGCACTTAGAATAAAACTATGTCAAAACTTGTAGCGTTCTTGTTATCCTCAATGGTTCAAATATTCACGAACGATTTAATGTTAGCCGTAGAGCATCTATAACCCAAATCTAATTAGCAGCCCTCGTCATCATAGAACACGATTAAGTGCAGCACGGAAAGACGATTCCAGATAATCACGAAAAGACAGCAGACGAACACCAACAAATTATAATCTTAACTAACCATCCGCCATACTATCTACCCATACTGACAGGTCAACCCTAAAGGCAAGTCTAACTATCTACCCATACTCACAGGTCAAGCCTAAGGGCACGTCTAATGCTCAAGCTCTATCTTATAACTACCTAAATCTCACAAGTCGAGCCTAAAGGCAAGTCTACAGAATCTAAAAACTCTAGCTCTGATACCAACTTTAACATCCCAACAAATACACTAAATTTTAAAATCCACTAAAAATCGAATAAAACGATACAACTTCTCAAAATCCAATATCTTACAATTCATAAATTAAAAATACAACTAAAATCTTCAAATATCGCAACTCGTACTCTTCCCAAAGGTAGCCCACCTAAATAAGATCACCTGCCGGTAGGAATAAGAAAACAAAGAACCGGCAGTGAGCGAAAGGCTCATATACGGATACAAAACAAAGCACAAGCTGAACAAAATTAAATATGATGTAAATATAACTGAACAAAGATTAAGACATGAGAATAAGAACAAAGTTGAATATCTGAATAAAGAACAATGAGACATAACGAATAGGACAATATAAAATGGATACTCAATTCACAAATCAAAATATATAACTCTTATAAATAATAATCACAATTAATAACGAAAGCACAACCGATAATATATAATCATACTCTTACACATACTCATACGCTTACAAATTATATCCAAAGTAATTTACTTACTAACATGGGAGACGTTCTTACAAAAACAGGGGCGTAGCACAAAGCAAATACCAACCGAATTCAGACAGGGATCGCAAGGCAATAAGCACATGCTACCCAGAATGGCCAAAAACACACAAAAACTGACTAGTCATGACTATACGTGTCCCACTGCTCCGGCGACACGCCTACGCTATTTATACACCGCATAGGAAGTGCCAAACACGAGATTACCCGCTCGCGACGGATGTATTTCGAACTCCCAAATCATATTAAAATCACAAATAACTTACATACAACTTACACATAACTTACTCCCGAAAGATGTCTCAAATCATACTTATATCATAAATAATTAAAAACACATTGATCTAATAACACAAAACAAAATATCAAACAAAATAGACTATAGAAGCTAAAAATCAGAACTGACCAGTACCAAAGAAATGCAATTCACTCTATAAAGATGAACTCAAATGAAAAAGTATAAAACACAGAACTTGTAGAGGATTCCGAGACCTTTCCAGAATGGTAAGGCTCGTTAAAAACGGAGAAGTAACGAATTCAGAAACAATGAAAATGCGGACAGGAAGAACAGAATCAGGCACTGATCACAGTAGTAATTCGATATTTAACACATCAAAATCACAAAATTTGTTAATGGAACATAAACACAAAATGCAGATATCGAAACGAGCTTTCCAGAATGGTATCGCTCATAGTTTTTGAATTAATTTCCGATTTACTATGAATTTTCGAAGTCCGGACATCAGAACTGAAATTAACCCACCAGATTGCAAAAAAGGCAGATTTTAGCATATTTAGAGGTAGAATTGCAGAAAACTTAAAGAACGAAAGTCGAAGATTAACAAATTATCTTTCTAACAAGACTAGAATCACAACAATACAATAAACAGGGAATTAGATATGAATTTTATAAGAAATCAGATCACACAAAAGATCGAAAACAAAAAAAGAATGAGATGCAAAGGCGAAATCAATAATACAAAATCCGTACCTCATACTCGATGATTAACACAAATTCTCAATAAATTCAGCCCCTCCAAGCCAAGAACCCTAAATTAAAACAAAAGAATAGATACGATAAACACTAATCTCATACACATGTATATACATAACGAAATTCTAATCTCTTAATTACCTCGAACTCAAAATTCCTTGTCTCCAATTAGGGTTTGGTTAATCTTCTCTTCTCCTTCTCTTCTTTTCCTTCTTCCTTCTGACCCAAAAGTAACGTAAATCTCTAACCCTTTTTTTTCTAACGTTTTTTTTTCCTTTTACAAACCCTCACTCATATTTTCTCCCTTTTTTTATATTCTTTTCTCTTTTTTTTTTGTAATAGCCTAATTAAAAACATTTATTTACTCCTAAACTAATATTAATACTATCTAACTAATATTTCTAATCCTCAATATAAAATAATATAACTAAAAATATTTATAAAAAAATACGGGATGTTACATTCTTCCCTCCTAATAGAAATTTCGTCCTCGAAATTAATCTTCCGCACCTTACTCGAACAGATGTCGATAACGAGCACGAACAATTTTTGCTGGTCTCCAAATTGCCTCTTACTGTACTAACATTCCAAAAACCACGCTTTCTACTTTCGCACTTAGAATAAAACTATGTCAAAACTTGTAGCGTTCTTGTTATCCTCAATGGTTCAAATATTCACGAACGATTTAACGTTGAGCATCTATAACCCAAATCTAATTAGCAGCCCTCGTCATCATAGAACACGATTAAGTGCAGAACGGAAAGACGATTCCAGATAATCACGAAAAGACAGCAGACGAACACCAACAAATTATAATCTTAACTAACCATCCGCCATACTATCTACCCATACTGACAGGTCAACCCTAAAGGCAAGTCTAACTATCTACCCATACTCACAGGTCAAGCCTAAGGGCACGTCTAATGCTCAAGCTCTATCTTATAACTACCTAAATCTCACAAGTCGAGCCTAAAGGCAAGTCTACAGAATCTAAAAACTCTAGCTCTGATACCAACTTTAACATCCCAACAAATACACTAAATTTTAAAATCCACTAAAAATCGAATAAAACGATACAACTTCTCAAAATCCAATATCTTACAATTCATAAATTAAAAATACAACTAAAATCTTCAAATATCGCAACTCGCACTCTTCCCAAAGGTAGCCCACCTAAATAAGATCACCTGCCGGTAGGAATAAGAAAACAAAGAACCGGCAGTGAGCGAAAGGCTCATATACGGATACAAAACAAAGCACAAGCTGAACAAAATTAAATATGATGTAAATATAACTGAACAAAGATTAAGACATGAGAATAAGAACAAAGTTGAATATCTGAATAAAGAACAATGAGACATAACGAATAGGACAATATAAAATGGATACTCAATTCACAAATCAAAATATATAACTCTTATAAATAATAATCACAATTAATAACGAAAGCACAACCGATAATATATAATCATACTCTTACACATACTCATACGCTTACAAATTATATCCAAAGTAATTTACTTACTAACATGGGAGACGTTCTTACAAAAACAGGGGCGTAGCACAAAGCAAATACCAACCGAATTCAGACAGGGATCGCAAGGCAATAAGCACATGCTACCCAGAATGGCCAAAAACACACAAAAACTGACTAGTCATGACTATACGTGTCCCACTGCTCCGGCGACACGCCTACGCTATTTATACACCGCATAGGAAGTGCCAAACACGAGATTACCCGCTCGCGACGGATGTATTTCGAACTCCCAAATCATATTAAAATCACAAATAACTTACATACAACTTACACATAACTTACTCCCGAAAGATGTCTCAAATCATACTTATATCATAAATAATTAAAAACACATTGATCTAATAACACAAAACAAAATATCAAACAAAATAGACTATAGAAGCTAAAAATCAGAACTGACCAGTACCAAAGAAATGCAATTCACTCTATAAAGATGAACTCAAATGAAAAAGTATAAAACACAGAACTTGTAGAGGATTCCGAGACCTTTCCAGAATGGTAAGGCTCGTTAAAAACGGAGAAGTAACGAATTCAGAAACAATGAAAATGCGGACAGGAAGAACAGAATCAGGCACTGATCACAGTAGTAATTCGATATTTAACACATCAAAATCACAAAATTTGTTAATGGAACATAAACACAAAATGCAGATATCGAAACGAGCTTTCCAGAATGGTATCGCTCATAGTTTTTGAATTAATTTCCGATTTACTATGAATTTTCGAAGTCCGGACATCAGAACTGAAATTAACCCACCAGATTGCAAAAAAGGCAGATTTTAGCATATTTAGAGGTAGAATTGCAGAAAACTTAAAGAACGAAAGTCGAAGATTAACAAATTATCTTTCTAACAAGACTAGAATCACAACAATACAATAAACAGGGAATTAGATATGAATTTTATAAGAAATCAGATCACACAAAAGATCGAAAACAAAAAAATAATGAGATGCAAAGGCGAAATCAATAATACAAAATCCGTACCTCATACTCGATGATTAACACAAATTCTCAATAAATTCAGCCCCTCCAAGCCAAGAACCCTAAATTAAAACAAAAGAATAGATACGATAAACACTAATCTCATACACATGTATATACATAACGAAATTCTAATCTCTTAATTACCTCGAACTCAAAATTCCTTGTCTCCAATTAGGGTTTGGTTAATCTTCTCTTCTCCTTCTCTTCTTTTCCTTCTTCCTTCTGACCCAAAAGTAACGTAAATCTCTAACCCTTTTTTTTCTAACGTTTTTTTTTTCCTTTTACAAACCCTCACTCATATTTTCTCCCTTTTTTTATATTCTTTTCTTTTTTTTTTTGTAATAGCCTAATTAAAAACATTTATTTACTCCTAAACTAATATTAATACTATCTAACTAATATTTCTAATCCTCAATATAAAATAATATAACTAAAAATATTTATAAAAAAATACGGGATGTTACATTCTTCCCTCCTAATAGAAATTTCGTCCTCGAAATTAATCTTCCGCACCTTACTCGAACAGATGTCGATAACGAGCACGAACAATTTTTGCTGGTCTCCAAATAACCTCTTACTGTACTAACATTCCAAAAACCACGCTTTCTACTTTCGCACTTAGAATAAAACTATGTCAAAACTTGTAGCGTTCTTGTTATCCTCAATGGTTCAAATATTCACGAACGATTTAATGTTAGCCGTAGAGCATCTATAACCCAAATCTAATTAGCAGCCCTCGTCATCATAGAACACGATTAAGTGCAGCACGGAAAGACGATTCCAGATAATCACGAAAAGACAGCAGACGAACACCAACAAATTATAATCTTAACTAACCATCCGCCATACTATCTACCCATACTGACAGGTCAACCCTAAAGGCAAGTCTAACTATCTACCCATACTCACAGGTCAAGCCTAAGGGCACGTCTAATGCTCAAGCTCTATCTTATAACTACCTAAATCTCACAAGTCGAGCCTAAAGGCAAGTCTACAGAATCTAAAAACTCTAGCTCTGATACCAACTTTAACATCCCAACAAATACACTAAATTTTAAAATCCACTAAAAATCGAATAAAACGATACAACTTCTCAAAATCCAATATCTTACAATTCATAAATTAAAAATACAACTAAAATCTTCAAATATCGCAACTCGTACTCTTCCCAAAGGTAGCCCACCTAAATAAGATCACCTGCCGGTAGGAATAAGAAAACAAAGAACCGGCAGTGAGCGAAAGGCTCATATACGGATACAAAACAAAGCACAAGCTGAACAAAATTAAATATGATGTAAATATAACTGAACAAAGATTAAGACATGAGAATAAGAACAAAGTTGAATATCTGAATAAAGAACAATGAGACATAACGAATAGGACAATATAAAATGGATACTCAATTCACAAATCAAAATATATAACTCTTATAAATAATAATCACAATTAATAACGAAAGCACAACCGATAATATATAATCATACTCTTACACATACTCATACGCTTACAAATTATATCCAAAGTAATTTACTTACTAACATGGGAGACGTTCTTACAAAAACAGGGGCGTAGCACAAAGCAAATACCAACCGAATTCAGACAGGGATCGCAAGGCAATAAGCACATGCTACCCAGAATGGCCAAAAACACACAAAAACTGACTAGTCATGACTATACGTGTCCCACTGCTCCGGCGACACGCCTACGCTATTTATACACCGCATAGGAAGTGCCAAACACGAGATTACCCGCTCGCGACGGATGTATTTCGAACTCCCAAATCATATTAAAATCACAAATAACTTACATACAACTTACACATAACTTACTCCCGAAAGATGTCTCAAATCATACTTATATCATAAATAATTAAAAACACATTGATCTAATAACACAAAACAAAATATCAAACAAAATAGACTATAGAAGCTAAAAATCAGAACTGACCAGTACCAAAGAAATGCAATTCACTCTATAAAGATGAACTCAAATGAAAAAGTATAAAACACAGAACTTGTAGAGGATTCCGAGACCTTTCCAGAATGGTAAGGCTCGTTAAAAACGGAGAAGTAACGAATTCAGAAACAATGAAAATGCGGACAGGAAGAACAGAATCAGGCACTGATCACAGTAGTAATTCGATATTTAACACATCAAAATCACAAAATTTGTTAATGGAACATAAACACAAAATGCAGATATCGAAACGAGCTTTCCAGAATGGTATCGCTCATAGTTTTTGAATTAATTTCCGATTTACTATGAATTTTCGAAGTCCGGACATCAGAACTGAAATTAACCCACCAGATTGCAAAAAAGGCAGATTTTAGCATATTTAGAGGTAGAATTGCAGAAAACTTAAAGAACGAAAGTCGAAGATTAACAAATTATCTTTCTAACAAGACTAGAATCACAACAATACAATAAACAGGGAATTAGATATGAATTTTATAAGAAATCAGATCACACAAAAGATCGAAAACAAAAAAAGAATGAGATGCGAAGGCGAAATCAATAATACAAAATCCGTACCTCATACTCGATGATTAACACAAATTCTCAATAAATTCATCCCCTCCAAGCCAAGAACCCTAAATTAAAACAAAAGAATAGATACGATAAACACTAATCTCATACACATGTATATACATAACGAAATTCTAATCTCTTAATTACCTCGAACTCAAAATTCCTTGTCTCCAATTAGGGTTTGGTTAATCTTCTCTTCTCCTTCTCTTCTTTTCCTTCTTCCTTCTGACCCAAAATTAACGTAAATCTCTAATCCTTTTTTTTCCTAACGTTTTTTTTTCCTTTTACAAACCCTCACTCATATTTTCTCCCTTTTTTATATTCTTTTCTCTTTTTTTTTTGTAATAGCCTAATTAAAAACATTTATTTACTCCTAAACTAATATAAATACTATCTAACTAATATTTCTAATTCTCAATATAAAATAATATAACTAAAAATATTTATAAAAAAATACGGGATGTTACACTAAGAGTAATAGAAGTTCTCCTTGCAGTGACCCCACTATGAAATGATTGGCATGGATCGTGTTAATCTGCCTGAGCACGTCTTCTATCTCCTCGATACGTATTTTAAGGTGTATGTTGATGATAGTTCCATAACTTAGTTTTAATACTTTCGTTTTTTGTATAAAAATTCAATGTTTAAATTTTTATACAAAAGTGAAAAAAAGGTTAAGAATTAGTTGAGACAGATGATGTAGTAATTTTAAAATTAAAATTGTTATATGATCATTTTGTTCATAACATTATTAATAATTAAAAGTCATAACAAGTATTTCGTTAAAAAATTCTAAGTAATTAAATTTGTATTTCAAATACATTTATGAATTCTAGAACTCAAGTAAAATAAATATAAGAATAAATTTAAATTATAATCATTTTTTTCTTTTTTCACCATTTAACTTTAAATTCGCTTATGATTTATCTCACCAATAGTTTAATACCTATCTATTTAGTCAATAATTATATTTTATGTCTTCATTTAATTATACATACTCATATCATGCGGTGAGTTGTATTTAAATCATATGAAATAGATAGATATATAATTTTATATGAATAATTACAATATTATTAATAATAAAAAGATGTATATGAATAAAAATTTAAGTCAAATAATAAAATTATAGTCCCTCCGTCTTAGTTATTTTGTCATAATTTGACTTTCTTATCAAATTGATAAAATGCTACCTTAAATAATAATTTAATTAATTAGGCTTTCATAAATTTAAAAGTTAGATACTGTATTATGATAAGTTTACTTTGCGATAGTAATTTTCAAAAAAATTACAACTATCATATAATCTATATCTATACTATATTATAATAAGCAAAAGGGGTATAATTTGTAGTTGGTTACCCTTTTTTGGTTATCCCCATTTTTGGTTATCCCTCATTTATCACCGTTAGATCAGCAACTCAAGTAGATCATGACAGTTAGATTTAACAATACTAAAATACTAAAAGTTGTTATATGCAGAAGGTCCAAGGTTCGATTCCCGCCAACAACATATTAATTTATATTTAATACTAAAAATTATTATATACAAATATGTAAGGTTTGAATTCTTTCAATAACATATTAAAATCAATATTTATAATATTATATTATATTATAAATAAATTATAAAATATTAAAAGTAACCCGTGCTTTGCACGGGCTATAAGCTAGTATAAATAGTTCTTGTTAATTAACCAAAATTTGATCAACATGATAAAATAAGTGAAATGGAGAGAACATTTATTTAAATACTGAACAAAAGAAAATTATCAAAATTCAATTATACCAACCTGCTATTTTAATGATTCAATTAATTTTACTTTACTAAAAGTTGTTATATGCAGAAGGTCCAAGGTTCGATTCCTGCCAACAACATATTAATTTATATTTAATAAAAATTATTATATACAAATATGTAAGGTTTGAATTCTTTCAATAACATATTAAAATCAATATTTATAATATTATATTATATTATAAATAAATTATAAAATATTAAAAGTAACTCATGCTTTGCACGGGCTATAAGCTAGTATAAATAGTTCTTGCTAATTAACCAAAATTTGATCAACATGATAAAATAAGTGAAATGGAGAGAACATTTATTTAAATACTGAACAAAAGAAAATTATCAAAATTCAATTATACCAACCTGCTATTTTAATGATTCAATTAATTTTACTTTATTCAAATTTCATTTTCTTTGTCGATGGTATCTTTGAATCAAACTTCACACATAATCATATATAAATAACTAAAATATTAATTTCTTCAAAAAAAAAACTACAATATTAATAAGGATATTTACCAAGAATACTAGACTTAAAGTTTCTTTTTGCAAAAATACCACCTTCCTTAATAAATTGCAATTTTACCAAACAAAGTTTCAAATTGCAAAAATACTAGGCACATTCCTCCTCCCTCCTTCCTAGCCCAACCCACTCCCCCTCCCTCCCTCCTTTCTTCCAGCCCACTGCCGACTTCTGTACTTTTTTTTTATGATGGGGCTATTTTGGTGGATTTTTGTATGCAACCAAATGCAACTTTTTTTAAAAAGGTGGGGTGATTTTGGTGGATTTGGGTTGCAAGGCCCCGCCAGGGGCAATATTCAGCCAAATCAACTATTTTCAACTGTTTTCAACTATTTTCAACTATTTTCAACTAGTTGCAACTATTTTCAATTACTTTCAACTAGTTACAACTAGTTGCAACTACATATTATTGGTTTGAGTGATTTTGGGTTCCAAGGCCCCGCCAGGGGCAATATTCAACCAAATCAACTATTTTCAACTGTTTTCAACTAGTTGCAACTATTTTCAACTACTTTCAACTAGTTACAACTAGTTGCAACTACATATTATTGGTTTGGGTGATTTTGGTGGATTTGGGTTGCAAGACCCCGCAGGGGCATATTCAACTGAATGCAACTGAAATCAGAAATTAAGTTGCTGATTTCAAGTTCCATTTTTCATTTGTCATTTTCGATCTCATTTTTGAACTCTATTATATATATATATAATAGAGTTCAAAAATGAGGTCGAAAATGACAACTGACAAATGGAACTTGAAATCAGAAATTTAGTTGCATTCAGTTGCAATTAGTTGCAAATTTAGTTGAATATGCCCCTGTGGGGCCAAGAAACCTAAATCCACCAAAATATCACCCATCTTAAATATATATATATATATATATATATATATATATATATATATATATATATATATAGTAGAGTTCAAAAATGAGGTCGAAAATGACAACTGACAAATGGAACTTGAAATCAGAAATTTAGTTGCATTCAGTTGCAATTAGTTGCAAATTTAGTTGAATATGTCCATGCGGGGCCATGAAACCCAAATCCACCAAAATAGCCCCCACCTTAAAAAAAAAAAAAAAAAGTACAGTCGAGCTTCACAAAATGAAAGGGGGGAGGGGAGGGGAGGGTTAGGGTTAGGGTTAGTATTTTTGCAATTTAGAAACTTAGGGGTCATTTGTTTTCTTCTTAATCCTTCTTAATAAGCTTATTTGAATGAATCAGTTCATTAAGATTGTTTGGATCTTGTAAATATTTTTCTGAATGATTAATTTTCTTCTTAATCGTTCAAACAAAAATATGTTGCTGAAGCGCTAAGAAAGCATGTGACAGTGTAGTGTACTGTGGGATCCGGCTCTCTCTGGTTTCATATTATACATTTTTTACTACTTTGTTATTTACACGTGTTTCTTGTATAAAATAAAGTTCACCCTGCTAGTTAACAAAATGTATATATTTGTTAACATTATATTCAAAATAAATTAAATTATTTTTTAATTTTATATTTTATTATATTATAATTGTTATTGTTTTGCCATTTTCATGCACCATGTGTTTAATTTATTTTGTAAAAGGAAATAATTTTGAAATTAGGATCACTATTTATCATTAGCACACTAGTAAGTCACAAGAATTGTAATTGAAAATGATAAAACATATACATAATTTAATTGTTTTGATAAATTAATTTAAGATATAATTTTAAATTGGTAAATTTTATCATTCAGATCAGTTCAGGTAAATTACTTGCCAAATAATCTTATTCATTAATATTCAGATTCTTATTTATTCAGAAATATTAATCATTCAGAAATAATGCTTAAGATTTGCCAAATGACCCCTTAGTTAGTAAAATTGCAAATTGGTATTCTTAACAAAAGTAAATGTGCAAAAATTTACTTTTTCCTATTTATTTATGAAAAGAGCCCTATTAATAAACAGATGTATTTGCATAATTTTTGTAAGTCAAATAATAAAATTAAAGTGCATATATTTAACAAAATATAAATTAAGATTCAAGTACCAACCTAATAACATAACTATCCAAATGTTAATTCTACGTTGATGCCATTTTTGAACCAAGATTATACTATTATAAAATATTTATAAGAAAATGATGATGGATTCAATTCTTTGTTGGAATCAAAATTATCCCTATATTATAGACATTCATATTTTGTTTCTTGTAATAAAATTTATGTCTTTTAAATTTAAATTATAATTTTTTTTAACTAATTAGCAATAATTTAAAATTTTAAACTATTGCTACCAATTTTAATATGACGCAAATCCTGGCATAATAAATGTTAAATTTTATAAATTTAGTGTAAAGTCTCATAAATCTAAGAATATTTTTTGCATAAATTTTAGGGTTTTTCTCATAAATACCCCAACATATAAATATTTTTGCAAAAATACTGTTATTTTAAAGTTTTTTTTTGCAAAAATACTATCTTTTGGAAAACAAATTCAAAAATACGGGATGCAACTACATTCAACCACATGAACTGTTTTGACAATTTAGTAAAAATACTATATTATTTGTAATGGCTGCGCAGCAGGTTGCATCTGGTTTAATGTAGTGGCATACACTACAAGAAAGCTCGGATAAAATCGACTGCACAAATTCGACTAGTCTAAATTCGAACGGATCCAATCGAATTTAGGGTCAACTCCAATTAATTAATGGTCAAACAAAAATTTGACTGCATTCAGTCGATTTTAAGGGCGGTCGAATTTAAGCAGTCGAATTTAGAGGTTTGGTCGAATTTAGAGGTTCGGTCGAATTGAGGAAACTTTAAAATTCGGCATGTATTTAAGAAAACATTGTAAGCTGGTTTGGGATCATGAAAAAAGAAGGGCTGTATCATGGAAAGTGAGTGGATAGGCTGTATCATGGAAATAGTAACTAGTGCTTTGTCACGGGTTATTGTTTCTATTGTTTAAAAAATATTTTTGAACGATCCAATCGTACGGATGTCAATATATGTCTAATATAATGATATTCCCAAATGCTCCGGTATCTGATAAAATTGCTTATAAGATTTTTCTTAAATCATGATATTTATTTTGCAGTTCTTATTATCCTCTATTTTTAATTTTTACGAATTCAAGTATGTTCTGTTCCAAATTGCTTGTTCGGATACGTTGAGATTTAGAAATTTGTGCATTTTAGGTGGGAAGAGACTACAAATAGTGGTATTGTAATTGAACAGTGTTAATTGTGTAGTCAGCTAACGTAATCTTTCTCACGGCATTACATTCGTATACCAAACGATATGATCTTGAGTACATAACATAAAAAAACTTGTCCTCACATAATTTACCTGAGAGATTACCAAGTAATGTATTTCATATGTTGTGAAGCATCAAGTCAAGCATATCCTGGTAGAGTAAAGATTTCTTGATTTATCTCATGATCAGATTATAAAAGTACATTGCATCTTTTTTGATGCAGGCTTGATGAAAAATTGGTATCCTTGAAGAGAAAACTTTGGAGGTAGAGAGTAAAGAATCTGAGGAAGGGCATCACAAACGTACTTCAGTACACTTGCAAGGAGATAGTTCACAATTTTCAAATCCCAGAGGGCATCCTCGAGCACGGTATGGTATGTGGCATCAGGCATGGTTTATCAGGCTGATTGGGCAAATATTGGTATGGTTTAGTAGTAGTTCAAAACTGGATTATGCCAACATAAGTTTTTGCTGAACTTGATACTCTATGGTAGTATTTAAATATAGGATAAGAGTGATCTTGTAACTCTTAACCCCATTTTGAATTTGTATTATGTACTCATATGTTGGTATTATGTAAAAAAGACTTTTGTGTTGGTAGATATTAAAAATGTAAATGTTGGTAGATATTTTGTGTTGATTGGTCAATTGCAATATATCAGCAAAGCAGCAAATTACATTCACAATTATGCAGTTGAGATTTGTAGAAAGCTATTGAATGTTTCATATGGTACATTAAAATTGACTGGTTTGAGCGAATTTATACATTCGATCGAAAATAGTCGAATTTATAAACTAGACCGAAGGCAGTCGAATTTATAAACTAGACCGAAGACCGTCGAATTTATAAACTTGATCAAAGACAGTCGAATTTATGAAGGCGGTCGAATTTATAAATTCGACTGGCTGAATTTGAGCAGTCGAATTTAGCCAGTCGAATTTAGCCAGTCGAATTTGTTAAATTCGACTACTTTTTGCTAAATTCCACTAAGTTAGAATCGACTGCCATTTTGCAGTCGAATTTAGCTAAATTCGACTGCAAAATGGCAGTCGAATTTAGCCGAGATTCTAGTAGTGATATGCAACTGAATGCAACTAAAAATTTTAATTTTTTTACCAACTTCCAGATCAATAGAAGGGCTGAGCATCATCAAAAAATGGAAATTGAACTTTTAGTTTTTAGTTGCATTCAGTTGCATAGAATGCAACTAAAAAATGTAATTTGAATTTTCATTTTTTTTACCAACTTCCAGATCTATATAAGGGCTGATCATCATCAAGAAATGGAAATTTAACTTTTAGTATTTAGTTGCATTCAGTTGCGTTCAGTTGCATTTGGTTGCATTCAATTGCAACTGTTAGAAAAAAGTGCCCCTGCGGGGCCGGTGGAAAACAGATCGGAAATGGAGGGAGGAGGGAGGAGATGGAGGGCGGAGGGAGGGCGAAGATGGAGGGAGGAAGAAGAATGGAGGTTGGAGAAGAATGGAGGTTAAAGAAGATGAGTTATATTTGCAATTAAGATAGTATAAGATAATATATTTGCAATTAATTTGAAAGGATAGTATTTTTGCAATAACTAATTAAAAACCTAATTATATATTTGTTAAATTTCCTAAATTTTATTTAGAGTTCAAAACTTATAAAAACCACTAATTAATTTATCAAAATTAATATTTTGTATAAAATTCCAACTGTAATACGACTTGTATTAAAAAAAAGTAAAATAACACCACATTATATTCTATCTATCCTTTATTATACCTGAGTCTATCCATGTGTAGTTAACCAATCAGAAAACTATGAATTATTTTAGAACCAATCAGAGCTGACTCCTAAATTTTAGACCAATCATGTAATATTAAGAATTTTCCTTATTTACATTCTCACCATTGACCATACCTCACTAACCATGATTAGTTAACACTTCTAATTTAAATACAATAATGATTTTATTTAACATACCCATAAATACATATTTTTTAAATAAAAAAAAATCACTATTTTAAATTGAAATCAATCATGATATACTATTATATATTTTAATTAAATTTGAATACCCATTAATTAATCAACCACTATTTTAATATATCCTTTATTATAATACCTGAGTCTACCATGTGCAGTTAACCAATCAGAAAACTACGAATTATTTTAGAACCAATCAGAGATGACTCTTAAATTTTAGACCAATCATGTAATATTAAGAATTTTCCTTATTTACATCCTCACATACCTCACTAATCATAATTAGTTAACACTTCTAATTTAAATACAATATTAATTTTATTTAACATACCCATAAATATATATTTTTTAAATCAAAAAAATTTACTAAAAAATCACTATTTTAAATTGAAATCAATCACGATATACTATTATATATTTTAATGAAATTTGATCACTGCTCATTAATTAATCAACCACTCTTTTAATATAAAGTCAATCACCATCATATTATCATATATTATGAATTGATTTTGATAATGTATATTATACAATTATAACCAATTTTAAACAATTATAATCTAACTCAACTAGAAATCTGAAAAAACAAATTCGAAATTAGATTTTCAATAACTTGGATAAAATGCATACCTTCAAATACTCGATTTTTTTAAAAACTCAAAAATATATTTATTCATAATTTGTTAATAAAATTAATTAATAAATGCATGTAAGCCAACATTACATATATTTTAATTATTTAAATTATTAAATATACGCTATAAGAGTATTATTAGTGGTTAGTGCATAAATTACCAATCTAAAAAATTAAAATTACTTAAGAGATAGTCATAATTCACTTCTAAATTTTTAATCAATCAATCACATACAAAACGTTTATTATTTACCGTGCTTAATCTCATTTACTAATCGCGGTTAGATTAAATTTAAATATAGTAATATCTTGATTTAATAAATTCTTATATCACATGGTTTTTAATTTTAAAAAGTTACTACTAAACGTAAATAATATTTTCAATTAATCCACACAATAGTAAATTACATATGTTTATACAACTAAAATCTTTTAGTTATGAATTGTTTTGAACATCTTTTATTATAATACCCGAGTCTATAATATATCCTTTATTTAAAAGTACGATATAGTTTTCCTCAAATGGCCTTTCTAGAAGCGGTCAATGCTCATATAAGATGAGTTTCTTGATTCCTTTGAAGCAGAATTTTTCTAGACCCCTATAAATTGATTCTTGAAAAAAACACACAAGTCACATTCAATGAAAATGCATTCAACAATTTTTTTCTTTAATACATTAATAAAAAATCTCTTTCTTTCATCAACTTTATTGCTAATGTATTTATTATTTTATATATTGTTATTACACCAACTTAATATTCAAAGGTACATAATGAATGGTCATAACCATTCAGAAAGCATCTTGAATTCACAACACGAATCAATGACAAAAGGTATGGAAACAATCTTAAACCATTAATTGTCATTTATTTTGAAACGTTTTGTAATATAATTATCATTCAAAATCAAACCCATTCATTTTTCTATAATTATCATTTTGATTATTTGTCCTTAATCTTTTTATGGTTTCCTTTTAATTTATAAATCCAAGAATGGAAAGTCAATTAATTAGTAACTTCACATAAAAATTAATATTAATTTAGATGTACTAATAATTAAATAAACGTTTATAATTATACTTCAAAATCAGAATCATCCATTGTTTTTCATTAGTAGCATTTTAAATGTCCGTCTTAAATTTAATGTGTGGTTTGCCATTAATAAAATGAAATCCAAGAATGTAAATACAATTACGTAGTAAGTTCGCAATAGATATAATATTAAATTAGATGTACAATTAATTAAATATATATAAATTTGATGTGATGCCTGTGTAAATAAAATCTTGATTTCAAAGATATATTTAATTATTTTACTATTTCAAAATTTATTAATTTTATATTTTTTATGTCTCATATTTTTCTCTTCTTCTTACCTTTTTCACCTCCATCTTTTACAAGATAATCAAATTAATGTAGAAATATATGCGTAAACTTGATAAATTAAAATAAGTTGAAACTATATCATTGTAAATTTTATTTATGGACTGTTGTGAGACAAAAAGACAAATCTACTGCAAAAAAATAGCCTATATACTTTTTGAGATTATACCACACCCGGTGAGCATCTTTATTCCTTCCTCAAACTAAGTATGACTACCGTAGTTGTATATCTACGAAATGTTTGTATTTGACAATTTAAATTATTAGATTGAAAAAGTAAATGTTTGTGAATGATGTTATTTTTTTATAAGAGTTAATTACTTTATGTATATATTTTTTATTTTCTTACTAACAAAAATACCTACACATTTATTCACACACACATGCATGTTCCAAATTAAATCATGTAACTTTTCTCAACTTCATGATACTTATATTAATATATTTGTTCATGTGTCGAATGCATATTATGCCTCAATTTTTTTGTTGTCAGAGTAGTTATATATAAAAACCACCTATCTATATTCTCCAAAATCATTTATGTACTTTGGTAGTCAACTTTAACATGGGGACTCTAAAAGCTTAAGTCAATAAATTATATAATCTAAAATGTTCACTTTTAGTCTTTTCTTATATTTGATTAATTTATATAATTGTTGGTGGATCCTAAATATGAATGAATTTCATGCCATAGTTAATGATTGCCATTGCCCATCGGAGAATATAGTTTGAATTATATTTTTAATTTTTTGGGAAAAAAATTTCCACTTTACTTTATTGGCGGGTCACAGAACATACGCAAACAAGGATATGTTATTAATGGGATGTGTAAGAACCCAGATTTTTGATAGAATTAAAAACTTTTATTATGTAATAATGTAGGAGTGAACAGTGCTTATGACTGCGATGTAACGACTGTCTAATGAATGAATGAGATGGATTTAGATTCAAATATCTATATGTCATGAAGAATGCTTTTGGTTGTCAACATAGATTAGAATAATCTATCTCCTAGGAATATAAGTTATATTAATTCCAAAGAGGAAGATTATTCTTATGTCATCCCAATCAATATCTGTTATTGGTCCAGTGGTTCCGTAAAAAGGGTTAAGGAACGCCCGAGAGAGGACCATGGCATTTTTAATAAATATAAGGAATAAAAGTAAGAATAAAGTATGAATAATATTTTTGATGGAAATGAGAATATTATTAGACGATGCTATGTAGAAGTATTCAGAACGGATTTCGGAGTTCGTATTCATGATCCAGGGGCGAGATAAGTGTATGTAAACGATATCAGATTCAGAAAAATAGCAATTTTATTTTCTCCGAGATTTCCCTGGACACTGCAAGACCTAGGGATTTATTAAAAGGATTTAAGGAATTTAAATTCGAGAAGTATTAAGAAAGATGGAGAATGGTATCATATTTATTAAGGAGGTTTCCAGTAAAACCCTAACTAGAAATCCTTGAGATATTCCTACGAACGATCAATCGAATTGAGCAATAACTGGACAAAAGAACAAGCAAGAAAGCAAGATGCATACATGTGCACTTGGTGGAAACACTATAAGAAAAGGGTCAATAGACATCGTTTTCTGGCCGATGTCTATGTTGTTTTGCAGGTGATGTCTTTGTCGGAGATGTCTATTCTAGACATCGGCCAGAAACTGATGTCTTTGCTGAAATACACATCGCTATTTCCTTCAATACACATCAGTTATTCTACAAAATATGTTAGATATAATTAATTTTATAAACTAATCACTTGCATTATATTCTAGAAAGCATATAATAAACTAAGTGATTTTCACATACACATCGCTTTCTTTTTTTGAAATTGATGTCTAATGTAAGTATAAACATCAGTTTTTATAGGGAAAAACTGATTTATATGTCTCTTAGACATCAGATTTTATAAATAAAAAGTGATTTCTATTTGTTTTCTAGACATCAGACATTGTAGAAAAAATGTGATGTATATATTTGTTTTAGACATCATTATTTGATCAAACTTTCGATGTATTTGTTACCATTAAACAGTAGTTTCTTAGCCTATATTAAATAAACCGTTGTCTTTCAATGCATACAAAAAAATTAAAAACTGGACCATTCACAATATATATCCAACCATTTATATTAAACCATTCACAAAATACATCCAACCACCAACACATTATCCATCAACATTCAATCAATCAAAACACACTAAATAAGTACAAAGCGCAGAACTAACTACCAACTAGCAATTCAATCCGCAAAATAAATCTACCATTGGCAATTACTATATCACTTAACAAGCATACGAAACTGTCAATGCACTAGAATTAACTGCGCTTGTGCACAACCAAAAGTTTCTATCAGATGATACTACCATTAACTGACAGACACAACAAGTTGTTTCAACTGATCCCGCTTCTTGACATAAATTGGATCAAGATCGCCATCCTTCAAGTCACAAAGCTTTGTTCCTCTTGGACTATCCTAGTGAACATCTTTCTACAAAAGAACAATTCATTGTTACAAATTAAATATAGATACAAACAAAATAAATCAATTAACGAAACAAAGATATAAACCAGCAGTAGACATATAAACCAAATCAGTTGACAAACACATATACAAACCAATTTAAAATTAACCTAATTAAAGCGATTAATACTGATACCAGTTCACAAATTTATAAACAAACCAATTTAAAATTAACCTTATTAAATCCATTTATATTAACCTTTTGTGTTTGATTTGACACATCTGGACTAAGACGTAACCATGCTGAGTTAAAACACCAGGCCTGAAAGCACCACTCACATCTCGTAGCAACCAGAGACGATGCTCTGTGATTCCTTTACTCTTCATTTTTTGAACAAAAACATGGTTTTTATTGTGAGAATCTATGACCATCATTTATTCTGCTAATATATATACTAGAATGTATTCACTCTGCAGATGATTGTTTTTTAAATTATTTAATCTCAATTGCTAAAATTCTAGATATCTCTCTATTTGATAATTGATGATAAATGGATATAGCCACTATTTTGACAACTAATACTTTAATATCTAAATATGACTGAAGAATGTTTATAATTGCAATCACTATTTTGAAATAGAATGATCGCTTCCCAATTACTTGCATATTGGAATAAGAAATAATGGAAGGAAGGAATAGCAGATTACCCTAGATCTAGCCGAACATAGATAGTGATAACCAAACTATCAGGTACAAGAATTAGCTTTGTGAAATCTTAGTTAAAGGCATTAGAAACACTTACTATCTTATTGCTTTCGACGAAGTTCCACTTGTCCTGTAACAACATAGTTCAACTGATTAAGCTTCTAATCAGTACAACCAACTAAAACAAGATAACTCTAGACGATTCTTTTTGAGATGCAAAAACAATACCTGTTATTACGTTACAAAGGTTCTTTAGGTTTACTCAAAACTTTCACGGTTGAGACAGTTCCAACAGCAAATGGAGCACCATTTATATGCTGAGTATGCAACAACGAAGGTTGTGAATGATTGTCAGTAAGATTTCTGGGTCGCGAGGTTGCCTACTCCCTCTTCAATCTGTTTTGCTGAGCCATGAGAGTGATAGCAATAGAAGGCAACAAAGACGAGTTCAAAGATGTTGCAGATGCAGCTACTTTAACTTTAGCAAAAGCTGCAGTGGCTGCAGTTATCTCTTGTGTACCTTCCCTAAGCTGAATATAGTTGCCTTCAATTGCAAATAGCTGAAACATAATACAGTGAAGTTGGTTAAAAGTGTAGGAACTTTGTTAACATGTCAAAGTTGACTAATCCTAATTCATTTATGACTGTACTGGGAGTCTAACTCATCATTGTACTAATCCTAATTCGACCATTTGGTGGAGTCTAACTCACCGTTGTACTAATCCTAATTGGTCATGGGTTGGCATCTGCGTACCTTCTGATGCAGCCTAAACGTTAAAAGAAAAAAAGAAAAGTCATGTAATGCTTCAGAATTCTAAATGGCTACATATAGGGTATTGCTTACCTGTTGGTTCTGCCACTATTGAAGAGATGATACTGCTGGTACTGAGTGAAAATAGGCAGTATGAGATTGAGGAACATGAGTAGGGCAACAAACACAAATAAAGCTTACAATGCCATTACTATAAAATTTGGGTTATAATTATTATATTTTGGGTTATAATTATTTGTTATATTATTTTAGGTTATGAGTGTTGATAATAAATTTTTTTATGGCTATTTTGATTTGTTTCTTGCTTATAACATCTTTATTGTCCGAGATAACAAGATACCCTTCAGAATCGGTACACCAAAAGAAGGGCACACTTCCATCAACATCCTACATTACATAAAATGATGACATTATTAATCAGCCACATCAATTTACCTTGTACAATGGCAAAGAGCTCAAGATGAACAGGAATAAAGGGAATAACAATTAGAATATATCAAGGAAGAGAAGCTCACAGCAGCAACAAATGCAGTTTTGGAAGAACCATCACACAGAACAAACACAAATTTTCCCTGGAAATCTCTCAACACTTGATCTGCAGGATAAGGGCCTCTATCCCTTAAAGTTCGATAAGCCACAAGAACAATAATCACTTCATTTGCATTCTTTCCCAAACCTTACTGTTGCTTAAGGTGTGCAACATTTTCAATATGGCCTTGAAATAAGCAGAATATATCATCCGTCACAGCAAACAATCTAAGCAAGAAAGAAATAAATACGAAACTTAATCATCCTGGAGAATTAAAACATTGATTCCAGAAATGCCACAAAATCATGATTCATGTATTAAAAGTTTAGAGTATGGTTTTTTCTTAAATAGACAACCCTCATCCACCATTGTTCTTCTTACAAAGTCTTTGCATTAACTTTTTTTTTTTAATCATAGCATTAGTACAATTGAAAGAATATGGTTAGTTAATAGCGAAGGGTTTGCTAATACCTAGTGGTAAGGCTCCTTTTCCCCTCTCCTCATGGCCAAAGATCAAGGAAAATCCTGACCAAAGATCATGGACCACATACCTTGCCAATATATTTATAAGTTAAGTACTTGCCCAGAACACTATGTAGTCCTTCAACACTTTCCAAATAATTCAGAATGAAATAATAACAAAGTGATACACTTGCATTGCTGATAAAATTCAAAGCATAACAGCAGTAAATAATTTAACTATACAGTTCAGCTTAAAATGCCCAACTTCTTATCAGAGTTTTAAAAATGTCTCAGCACCAGGTTTCGTCCTAGGTATCATCATCAAGATAATCGACTTTTGCAAATGTTCACCTCCAACAAAGACATTATAATCAGTTTCAAAACAAAAGTGCAAGCACACATACCGAGTAGCATCTGGAGCAAACCAGATTATGTAATATATATGTTAGAATTATCCATATCAATGACTCCATAACTGATATGGGTATTTTGAGGACCCTTATAGGTATTGCAAATGCCCATGCTGGGAAAAACAAAGAATCTATCTGTTTAAAGAAGACAGGAAGCCTCATCAGTGTAAGTCTGAGCTCTGCTGCCATTAAACATCGCATTTGTGAGACCGAAAAAATCATACAATATAACACATTTCAGAAATTCAAAAATGATAAATTACCTTAAATAACAACCAAGATCAAAACCAAGTGACAGAGGTCCTGTAAAATAAATTCAAAATAATTAGGGTATAACAAATACATCCAAGTAAATGAAAACACCCAATTTAAGAAATTAGGGTTTTGATTTAAAAATCCCCAATTTAAGAAATTAGGGTTTTGATTTAAAAAAAACCCCAAATTAAAGCTTACATATCCATGCAATTTCAGTAGAGAAAACCCTAGACATAGTAGAGGAGACCCTCACTACACCATAAAAGGCCTACCACCACATCTAGAGCCTATGTTGCCTTTTCATGTTGCCTTAGGTAGCAAAAATATGTTGGCGTAGAATAAAAGTGTTTGCATGTTGCCGTAGGTATGAAATTATGTTGCCACAATTTTGCAATGAACAAAATTTTATATTTTGTGCTAAAAATAAAAATTTTAACCTTTTTTTTACATGAAAATTAATTTACTTTGATAAAAATAAAGAAGAAGTTTTACTAAAAATCAAGAATATTATAGTAAAAGTGATTATTTCATTAAAAATGTTAAAACATTTTAAGGTGAATAATTTTATTTTTATGTTCATTAAATATTGTTAAACAAAATTTTTAAAATGATTTTTTTTAAATATATTTTAGTACATCATTAAAATAAAATATTTTCATATATCATTGAAAATATTTGAATATTTTTCTTCAAATTATATAAAAAGAATTAAATACATAAAAAAAATTAAATTATTTTTTAAATAAATAAAAGAATGAAAAGTTAGTTTGTTTTTTCCTTATGTTCTAAGTTCTAACAAGCAAATGATGAAAATTTAGGTGAAAGCGGCAAAAAGCCCGCCCACTCTTCTGACTAGTAAAGAGACCGCCCGCTCTTATCACTTTCTATTTTTTTCACAGCTACCCTTTTCTCGATCTCCCTTCTCTCTCCTGCTAAACTTTTCGCTGCTTCGCTGCCCTCTCCTCTCCACTCTATTTACACTCACACATATTTACACTCTCCCCTCTCTCTCACACATTCTCTACACTCTCTATATGTAAATTTCTCGCTGCTTCAATGGTTCAATTTGGGTTCAATCGATTTAATTTCTGCTTTTGGTTTAGTATTTGTTTCCACTAATTTGGGCCTTTTTTATGTCTCAGGGTTGTTTTCGAATTAGGGCTTCAATCAGATCGAATCAATTTGGGATTTCATTCGGGTCGGGTCAATTTGGGGTTTGAATTAGGTTCAATTTAGGGCTTTGTGTTTAATATTTTCCTTCTTTCAATTTTTCGTATCAGAAGTAGACTGTAATTGTGTATACATCTTTTTTTGTTTTTTAGCATGTATTGTACAAATGCAAACTCTAAATAAATCAAGATCGGAACACAGTCGAGGGCTAATCGATCTCTGTCTTTAGGAGGTAAATGCATTTTTTGGTTAACAATGAGTCAAGATAATTGAGTTTATATCTATTAGGATTGTCAGGTGTACCAATTTTTTATTGTTTTCGGAAATGATTTTGCTTATTTCTTTTTTTAGGCATGGATTTTGCAGAACCGAAGAAGAAGAATAATTTTGTAGGAAAGATTTAACAGTAGCTCATCGTTCATTGTTCAATGCGAATTCCTTATTTGTTAAATTTTCTATGAGTTAAAAGTCTTGTAGTGCTCTCTCATATTGTGTAGCTACAGTAAATAGGCACTTAGTAGGAGATTACACTTTTGTTTATATCATCTCATGATCATTCATCTTAAAAAGAACTTATACTTTTTGTATCAGTTTCTAGCTTAACAAAGTGGTGGAAACATATTTTTGGCAAGTTGAACACGCTTTAAATAATACATGTGTGGAAGTTCAAACATTTTTCGGATTTTCAAGTTTGTTAATATTTAGTTGGTTATTCTGATATAGAAGAGGTGATGTTTAATTATAGTGCAGAATGTAGACTGGGAGCAGCTGCTTTTATATTTATTTCCATCTGTCCCCTCCATGTGGCATTGCTTTATTAATATGAATCTTAACATTTTACTTAGGGTACTGTCTCTCTGCAAAGAACTCAAAGAACTGTACTTAAAAACAAAATATGATTGTTTTGAGTATCTTTGTCTTGAAATATATGTAATGTTATTTGATATTTTATTTATTTTTGCTATCGTCAATGGCTTTTGACTTGCTTTGTTTCTGGTCCCTTTTGTTCCCCTCCAAAGTTCTCTCACCATGAAGAAGCGATTACACATGTTTTAGTAACAGGAGGGGCCGGCTATATTGGTTCTCATGCTGCAATACGGCTTTTGAAATATTCATATCGTGTAACTATCGTGGTATGGTCTGTTCTATCTTTAGACCAAGTTTTCATGAGAATTTTTTGTTTGTAATAGAAATAATCATTTCTTTCCTTCAGGACAGTCTTTCTAGAGGAAATCTGGGTGCCATCAAAGTTCTACAAGAGCTATTTTTAGAACCTGGAAGGCTTCAATTTATCTATGTTAGGAATAATTCATAAGTTGTGATGTTAAGAATAGAATTTACACATTATACTTCTTGTAATCCTGATCTTATAAAGGATTTAGCACTGTATTTAGGATTTATGTGTAAGACAGTTATCTGTATAGTTTAGTCAGGAATGAACAGTGTATCGGAGACTACATGTCAGGAACAGAGAGCAAATCCTGATGATGGTCCAATACTGATGGTTGATCAGATACTGATGCAGTGTGCAGATCCTGATATCAGTCGTGTTACTGATGATGTCATTATGGATGCTACAGAAACTGGCAAGTGCTATAAAACAGGATCGTTGTTTGAAGAACAAGCAAGAAGATATTATGAAGGAAAGAGTTTTCTATTGAAGGAAACTATCGACTAGAAGGCAGAACATTGTCATGTATAGATTATATCTTTCTGTTATTAGTTGATAGGTAGCATTATAAATACTCTCTCAATATCATTGTAAAGAGTGTGCGTTGAGTAGCTCGTGAGGAAAAAGTTCGAGTGCGTAGCTCTGTATAAGGTTTGTATTCGAGAGTTCGAAACAAACAGAGAGATATTTGTATTGTCAGCAGCTGCTAAAGGTATTGTACACCTTTGGTAGAGTTTGTATTTGATCTTATTAATACAAACAGAGTTTGATTCATTCGTTTATTCTTGTTCATATAATCAAGTAAAAATCAGACACGATTATATAACTTGTATTCAACCCCCCCTTCTACAAGTTATTCGAGTTAACAATTGGTATCAGAGCAGGTTGATTTCGAATAATCATAAAGATCTGCAATCATGTCTGGTTACAAGGATGGGAATACTAAAATTCCTATGCTCAAGAGAAACGAATATACTCTATGGGAAGTAAAGATGTTGCATCATCTGGAAGCAACAGATCCTGATTATCTTGACAGAATCAGAGATGGACCTTTTGTTCCAACAAAGGTCGTTGGACAAGCAACTGTTGATGGTGTGGTTGTTCCAGAACATACAGCAGAGAAGCCAAAATCTGAATGGTCAGATAAGGACAAGGAGAATGTTCTCAAAGATGCTAATGTGAGAAACATATTATTCAACAGTCTTGATTCTGTTCTCACTAACTATGTTCTCTCTTGTAAAACTGCTAAGGATATATGGGACAATCTTAAGGTTCACTGTGAAGGAACTAAGCCTGTCAGGAAGAATATGAGGACATTACTTATACAACAGTATGAGTACTTTGAATCCAAGTCTGGTGAGTCACTTACTGATACCTTTGATAGGTTTACAAAACTCATCAATGAGATGGCCATGCATGGTAAATATTACGACTTGGAGGATATGAATACAAAGTTCATGAAAGCTTTGCCTGATTTCTACAATGAGAAGATATCTGCGATCGAGGAAGCTAATGATCTTGATGAGATTTCATTAGAGGCAGTATATGGAAAATTGAGAGCTTATGAACTTGACAAGCAGCAGAAGAAGAGCAGGAGTGAAGGAAAGATGAAGACTATTGCACTTACTGCTCAATCTGAAGTTAAGAAGCTTCCTGAAGAACAGCATGAAGAGATTGCTGTAAAGAATTCAAGGAAGAAGAAAAGCAAAGAAAGTTCTGAGTCAGAGACTACTGATATGGACTCTGACAACAATGATTCTGAATCTGAGATGCAAGAACTCTTTGCTATGTTTGCTAAAGCTTTCAAGAAAGGAAGATTCAACATGAGAAGATTTAGCAAAGGACCTTTTCAAAAGAAGGATGAGAAGAAGAGTGACAAAAGCAAAAGTACAATTGTCAAGCTTGATAAGGCCAAGATCAAGTGCTTTAACTGCAGCGAGCTTGGACACTTTGCTAGTGAGTGTAAGAAGCCTAGGAATTCAGGAAAGGGTAATGCACTTATGGTCACACAGAAGGATTGGGCTGATTCCAGTGACTCTGAAGATGAATTGGACTATGAAAACATTGCATTGATGGCCAATAGTTCAGACAAACCTGGATCTCCAAAGAAAACTTCTCCATCCTCTGTTAAGGTATCACTTCACTCTCTTGATTCATTTGATAGCTTAAATTCTGATGAAATTAGATCTATCCATGCTGAGTTTAAGAATCTTATGACTAATTTTAGAATTCTTACTTGTGAAAGAGATGAACTTAAGGTTAAGAATGATAAATTAGTTGATAGAAATAATTTTCTTGAATCTGAATTAATTCAAATGGAAGAATACAAGTTGAGTTCTGATAAAGCTAAGCATGATTATAGTGTTATTCTTGAGGCTTATGACTATGTCAGAAAAGAACTAGAAGAAGAGAGAGATGTGATTAAGACCATTAACAATTCCAGTAAGAAGACAATAGAAATCTATGAGAGTGGAATTCGTGGTAAGGTTAATGGTTTAGGTTTTGATAAGGCTAGACAAGAAGAAAAAGTAGCTATTGTCAATGATGATAGTAAGGTAGAAGCTAACACATCTAAATCTGAAGGTAAGAAAATTGTTTCTGAACCTAATCATGTTAAATTTGTTGATTCAAAAGGTACCCCTGTTGTACACAAAAGGATTAACAATAGTTATTCAGATGAGAAAGTGTTAGAGAAACCTAAGAATGTAAACATAGGGTTTCTTTCTAAGTCTCAGTTGAAACAAAGATTAGATGGTCTTTCAGAGTCTAGCAAGATCAAGAGAAATAGGAATGGAAAAGAAGGTATTAACAAAGAGAATAATTACAAGAATGTACCTGATGCACCTAGGAAAAAATGCTATAAGTGTGGAAATCATAATCATTTGGCCCTAGACTGCAATAAAAAACCTTCTTGGAAAACTGAGTCCAGATTCCCCAAGACTCAGAAAATTCAATACCAACCACAAAAAGCTTGTTATCATTGTGGTAGTTTACTTCATTCCATTTACATGTGTAGAGAATATCATGAACTGTATTATGACTATTATTCTTTGAAATCTGAAACTCCTAGTCACAAACAGTTTGTGAAATCAGAGTCTAAAGTTGACTCTGCAACAGGTAAAATAAAAGTAAAATCTTCAAAGTCTGTTGTCTCTAAATCTAGTAAGAAAGGATCCACACTACGCCAAAACTGTTAATAGACATCACCCCTTTAACATCGGTTACGTTTTTGACCGATGTTAAAGGTATGTTTTACATCGGTTTTACTAGAACTGATGTTAAAGTAGGTTTTAGACATCGGTTGTAGTTAAAACCGATGTCTCAACCTCTTTTTAAAAAAATAAAAAAACAGACGTAGATACAATTCTCTCTAAACTTAGAAACATTTCCCCCCTTAACATAATTCCCCCCTTCTTTTTTTTCATTTCCCCCTTTTCTTTTTTCATTTCCCCATTGGACACTCTCACAGTACTCCTCAAACTCACACTCTCAAACTAATTCGCTCACTCACAAACTCAGCGAAGAACCCTAGCTTGCAACCCCCAAATTCGAACCCTAGCTTACAAGCCCCCAAATTCAAACCCCAGCTTACAAGCCCCCAAATTCAAACCCTTATTTCAAAACCCCCTTTTCAAATCCCAATTAGGTCGAACCCTAAACTTACGATTTGGGATTCAAATAATTTTCTGTTTAATCTCGAATATTGTTCACTCATCTGAACATATAATTTCAGCGTGCTTGAGAGATTAGGAGATTACTTTTTGCTTGCAAGTTTTTGAGATTAATCGGATTGTGTTTTGCTGCGATTTGGGGTTTAATCGAATCGTGGTCTTATGATGTTAACTCTCGAGTCTTCTCACGACTCTTGAGTCTTCTTTGTTATACAAATTGACTCCTTAAGTCTCTGTCATTCAATTCACTTGAATTTGGAATCGAAGGTATTACAATTTCATCTCACTTCGCCTTTATGGTTTCTGAGTTCTAATTATTTGCTTAATTGACTTGTGTCCTGAAGTGGTTGAGTTCTACCAGAGTTTGATGAAGCGTGAGGCGAAAAAAGATACATCATCTTTAATTTCTTCTACATCTAACACTGCAAGTGCTAGGAGTAACATGATCGGAGAGATAGAAAACAGATCGACTTTCCTCTTAGCTGTAAGAAAAATCCTATTTTATCTTCTCTGTCATCTTTCACAAAGAATGAATCTTTTTTGTTACTCATCATTCTGCAATTGGTATGGTCTGGGTTCAGGTGAAAGCTGATGTGGAAACTCAAGGTGATTTTGTCCAATCATTAGCAGCTGAAGTCCGAGCAGCTACATTTACCAACATAGAAGACTTGGTGGTATTTGTAAATTGGCTAGATGAAGATCTCTCCTTTCTAGTATGATCTTAAATATCTCCTAATCTCGTTAATTTTTTTCGTGTCAAATGGAAGTTTGGGATAAGTCTATCCGATACAGATTTTTACAAAGCACTTGGGCATAATTGAGTTGTCATCAAGAAATTGTTGTTGATGGGAATTTATTCTTTTACTTGACTATTTCTGGTAGTTCTTTCAAGTTCGGCTAATAACTATTTGATGGATACATCACAGACTTGTTGCTTGCCTCAACTTTCTTTTATCACATACTTTTAACATTCTTGTATAGTTGTATTCATAAAAAAAGATCTTGTGCTTTTGACAAGGTTGATGAGCGAGCAGTTGTGAAGCACTTTGATTGGCCGGAAGGGCAAGCAGATGCATTTAGAGAGGCGTCTTTCGAGTATTAGGACCTCATGAAATTAGAGAAGCAAGTCACTTCTTTTGTTGATGATCCCAATGTCCTTTGTGAAGCTGTTTGAAGAAAATGTACAAGTTGCTTGAGAAGTATGTCATCCTTGTCTATATATATTCAACCTGTACGTTTAGGAAATATATTATTAGCTCAATTTGGATCTAATATGTGGGTATATTTACAATTTACAGAGTAGAGCAGAGTGTTTATGCATTATTCCGTACACGGAATATGGTTGTTTCACGTTATAAAGAATTTGGCATTCCAGTTGACTGGTTACAAGATTCAGGAGTTGTTGGCAAGGTATGCTTTTAAAAAGTCTAAATTGCAGTGAACTTACTCTCATTGTGTGACTATATTTAATTCTAGTATCTGTTGTTTCTTTAGATATATTGTTTTTAAAAGGTTGATGTTAAGTGATTTTAACTTCTCTATACCTGTGCATGAGACACTTTTAAGAAAACTAGAAAAGGAAGAGTTCTTATAGTATTAAAAAAAGAATGTTAAAACCTGACTTGAAGTCACTAATTTTATATGATATGCGAACTGGAATTAATGTAAGAGTATACCATGGTCCATGATCATAATCCTTTTCCTTCCAGATCAAGCTCTCTTGATGCATTAGATGGACCTGAGAAGGAACCAAACAGAGAATTTTTGGTTTTGCAAGGGGTCCGATTTGCTTTCCGGGTACATCAGGTAATCTATATGCAACTAGTCCACTTGTACCTTTCGATTTAAAGATCACTGGTTCAGCATTTTGCAATAATTGCACAAGAAAAGATTTGCAAACCACATGTATACATGTCCCTAGAGCTACAAAGGGGAACTTTATTTTTATTATTTAATCGTTCAGTGACAGATGTACTGGATCTGCTAGTTTCATAAACTTGATGACAGTTTGTGTCTTAAGATTCTGCTAGATTTACTTTATTGTTTTGATCATTGTTGGAACTGGCATGACAGATGTATGAAAAATGTCATGTTATTTAAGTTCACCACCTTTCATAAATCACAACTGTCTTAATACTCTATATATGTTAACTGACAACCAACCATCTATACATTGACTGAAGTCAGCACAGTGCAAATTACTCGAGAATTTTTTTTATACAAGAACATCCCTTGTTTTTCTTTCTGTATAATATACAAGAATGTATTTGCCTTGAACGAGGCTTGTTTTAACTTTTAACTGATTTATAGGAATCAAATAATCCGCAAAGTTCAATCAACATCATACTTGAGTAAATTGTTTTTCATTAGTTATCTTAATTAAGCAGGTACGAAAGGGTACTTACCCTTTCTTATAAATACATATCTGTAATGGACTTCATATGATGCAGATATGCTTATCTTTCTATGAAGTAAAAAGTAAACAGGCAACATGGTTTACAAACAAAGTTGAACGCCTGCACTGGGAGCAATGGTAAATAAATTTAAATGTTGCTCAGCAGCCAAGAGCACATTCTGGCAAGTCTCAGCATTCCAAAATAGTAATCGATCTTGGAGGTATCATCCACCAAGTTGTTGCATCTTCATTAAGTTTCGATCATGATATTATATTGTCACTCAGATATATTATAATGTTCATCTTCTAACTGTACGCTTCACCTGTTTGTAGAAGCTGCACTGGAAGAGAGAGTTGTGCGTCGTGCAACACTAGAAGCATCTCTTCGTGAGGTTTTATTCCAGATCATCAAATTTGTTAATGAGAAGAGGGATCATGTTCCTGTAATCGTTCAGTGACAGGTGATTGTTGCTCAGCTTGTAAAACTTTCTAGTTGCTACTGGATCTAACTTGTTCCTGTAAATTAACTTTCTAATATAACAGGTAATAAAATTTATGAGACAAATGAAAGGGATCTAGTCATGGAGCCAGCAATTAAATGGGCTGGAAATCAGAACATAACTGTTGCGATAAAAATTTTATCTACACGCAACGCAGGTATGTACATATTCATTAGAGTACGGAACCTTTTCTTTTCGCATGCATTAGCCATTTATTTACCTTATGGTCTCGTGCCATGCTGGTTTATGGTGCAGGAGTATGAGGTGAAGGCCAAACCACGAGTGCGAACTGACGGAAGAAGATGAACTTTTTTGGTGGTCAAAGTGTCTCTTTTCTTTAGCTTTAGCTGTGTGAAGTTTTTATAGTATTGTTAAGTTTCAAATTATTAGTAGTTGAGGAGTTTGTTTGTTATTGTGAACTTACGAATATATTTGTAGTTGAGGTAGTTGTGGATATGGAGTTTGGTGTAATAGCAGATTGTCAATGAATTATACTTTTGGGTGAATGTTTTGTATTGATAACTTTGGTGGTATATAACTCCATTTGAATGCAATGTTGATTTTGGTAAATTTTTGGGCACATAATTTTGGTAAACAGACATCAATTTGAGCCTTTAACACATCACCTAAAAACTGATGTCTAATTTTGCAATTTCATGGATCTATTTTACATCGGTTAAAAAACGATGTGGTATATAATTTACAACATCGGTTCAAACCAAAACCGATGTAGTACAGGGGTTGAGACATCGGTTCTGATTTAAGCACCGATGTTGTTGACACCTATTAACATCGGTTAGGAACTGATGTAATAAGTAGTGTTTAACATCGGCCCTGAACCGATGTAAAACACATAGACTTTTAACCTCACACAGCTAGACATCGGTTTTGAAAGTTTTTAACATCGGTCCAGAACCGATGTCTATTGACTTATTTGGCGTAGTGCCAATCAAAGTTGGGTCCTAAAAAATTCTAACTAGTTACTTTTTGTTTGCAGGGCACAGGAAAGAAGCATTCAATTATCTTGGACAGTGGATGCTCTGGACATATGACTGGAAAGAAGTCCATGCTTACAAAGTTTGAGAGGAAAGCTGGCCCAGTAATATCTTTTGGAGATGGCAACAAAGGAGAAACTCTGGGATATGGCTCAATTGTTTTGGGGAATGTCATCATAGAAAATGTAGCACTGGTTGAAGGCTTGAAACATACTCTTTTAAGCATAAGTCAACTGGGTGATAAAGGTTACAAATCAATCTTTGACAGAAAAGGATGCAAAGTCTTGAATATGCAGAATGGAGACATTGTTCTAACTGGTCAAAGACATGGTAACATATATGAAGCCAGCTTAAGTGATACATCTAAAGGAATTGTTAGATGTCTCTATAGCAAAGCAACAAATGATGAAAGCTGGAATTGGCACAAGAAGCTCTCACATCTTAATTTTAAGAAGCTTAATCAACTTGTTAAACACAATTTGGTGAGAGGCCTACCTCAGGCAAATTTTGTGCAAGATGGACTTTGTGATGCATGTCAGCTTGGAAAGCAAAGAAGAACCACTTTCAAGAGCAAGACTGAAAATTCAATTACTGAACCATTTCACATGCTACATCTTGATCTGTTTGGTCCAGTAAACATTATGTCTATCAGCAAGAAAAGATATGCTCTAGTTATGGTGGATGATTTCACAAGATTCACATGGGTGTTCTTTCTACACAAGAAGGATGAAGCTCCTCAGCAAATCATTGAACTCATCAAGAATATTCATAATAACTCTGAGTACAAAGTCAAAGTACTTAGGAGTGACAATGGTACAGAATTCAAGAATTCTACAATGGAGGGGTTTTGTGCAGACAATGGAATTACTCAACAGTTTTCTGCACCTGGTACACCTCAACAGAATGGTGTAGTTGAAAGAAAGAACAGGACTCTCATAGAGGCAGCAAGAACCATGCTTGCAGATGCAAAACTTCCAACCTACTTTTGGGCAGAAGCTATTAACACTGCATGTTTCACTCAGAACTGTACCTTGGTAAATAGTCATGGAAAAACTCCCTATGAGATGATCAAAGGAAAGAAACCAAGTGTGAAATATTTTCACATCTTTGGATGCAAATGCTATGTCCTAAAAGTTCATCCAGAACAACTTGGAAAATTTGAAGCCAAATCGGATGAAGCAATTTTTCTAGGATATTCAGCATCTAAGGCCTTCAAAGTTTATAATCTCAGAACTCACATTGTTATGGAATCAATTCATGTTGCATTTGATGATAAGAAATTTGGAATTTTGCAAACTGATGAAAGCCATGACAAATTGGAATTTGAAAATCTGAAGAATTCTGAGATACTCTCAAGTGATGATGAAGGTTCTCCAGAAGGAATTTCTATTGCTTCTCAAAGGAATGCTACTGTTGAGGGGGAGCAAATAAATCAGAGAGAACACAGTGATCATCAGGAGCAGACTAGTCTTTCAGAATCTATTCCACCAGGAATTGATGTTTCAGAGTCTACTCCATCAGGAACTGACCTTTCAGAGTCTACTGAGGAAAGATCAGTAACTAGCAGCAATATGGAATCTACTGATTCTATTGATCAAAGGAGAGTTTTTGAAGGTAGAGAGAATTCTTCTACAAGAGATACCACTAACTTAGGGGGAGAGTCTAGCAGAGTTAATTTACCACCTGTTAGAAAATGGACAAAGGATCATACTGAAGATTTGATAATTGGTGATCCAAATAGTGGTGTTCGAACTAGAAGATCAATTCAAAATGAATGCTTGTATAGTTGTTTTCTCTCAAAGAATGAACCTAAGAAGGTTAAAGAAGCCTTACAGGATCCTGATTGGGTAATTGCAATGCAGGAGGAGTTAAATGAGTTTGAGAGAAACAAAGTTTGGAAACTGGTACCAAGACCTAAAGATAGATCTATTGTTGGTGCAAGATGGGTTTTCAGAAACAAGCTAGATGAATCTGGTATGATTGTAAGAAACAAAGCAAGACTGGTGGCCAAGGGTTATTCTCAGGAAGAAGGCATTGATTATGATGAGACCTTTGCACCTGTAGCAAGATTGGAAGCAATCAGAATGTTTCTTGCATTTGCAGCTCATTCAAAATTCAAGGTATACCAGATGGATGTAAAGAGTGCTTTTCTTAATGGAAAACTTGATGAAGAAGTGTATGTAGAACAGCCACCTGGATTTGTTGATTCAAAGTTTCCAAATCATGTCTACAAACTTGACAAGGCACTCTATGGACTAAAGCAGGCACCAAGAGCATGGTATGAGACTTTGTCTAAATTTCTTCTTGAAAATGGATTCACAAGAGGTACAATTGACAAAACTCTATTCTTTAGAAAGATAAAAGGTGAATTGATTTTAGTTCAAGTTTATGTTGATGATATTATTTTTGGTTCTACTAATGAAAAGTTGTGTGCTAAGTTTAGCAAGCTTATGCAGTCTAAGTATCAGATGAGCATGATGGGTGAACTAAATTATTTCTTAGGCTTGCAGGTCAAACAGACTGAGACTGGTATTTTCATTAATCAGTCAAAGTATATCAAAGATCTTTTAAGAAGGTTTGACTTTCAAGACTGTGCAGTTGCAAAAACACCCATGGCAACAGCCACTAAACTAGACTCTGATCCTAAGGGAAAGAGTGTGGATAATACTAGTTATAGAGGCATGATAGGCTCATTGTTATATCTAACTGCAAGTAGGCCAGATATAATGTTTTCTACCTGTTTATGTGCTAGATTCCAAAGTGATCCTAAGGAATCTCATTTAATTGCTGTGAAGAGAATTTTTAGATATCTCAAAGGAACTCCAAGTCTTGGTTTGTGGTATCCTAGAGAATCTGATTTCTTTCTAATTGGCTATTCAGACTCTGATTATGCAGGGTGTAAGATAGACAGGAAAAGCACTACAGGTACATGTCAATTCTTGGGAAATAGATTGATTTCTTGGGCAAGCAAGAAGCAACAATCTGTTTCAACCTCAACTGCAGAAGCTGAGTACATAGCAGCAGGCAGTTGTTGTGCACAGCTCCTTTGGATAAGAAATCAGTTGATGGATTATGGTATGACACTTAGTAATATTCCTATGTTTTGTGATAATACTAGTGCTATTAAAATTGCAGAAAATCCAGTTCAACATTCAAGGACTAAGCACATTGATGTCAGGTATCATTTTATTAGAGAACATATTGAGAATGGTACTGTGGAACTTCATTTTGTTCCTACTGACAAACAGCTTGCAGATATTCTAACTAAACCACTTGATGAGACTACATTCAGTAGACTAGTAAGTGAGTTAGGAATGTTAAATTTTTAGATCTTTAACATCTGCAAAAGTAGCAAGGTATGTTGTTCTTAGCTTATAGACTTGATATTCCTGTCAGGATCTATATTTGATTGTTAAATGCTTTAGCTATAACACTTTGTGATGTGGGCTGAAAGTAAACCCTAAAGACACATTTAATGTGGCATTAATTAGACCTAGAATGGTCCAAACGTGGGGCCCACCAGATGGGCCCAAATCCTATTTACAATATTAATTTCGTAATTAATATTAGGGATAATAAACAGCTCAGCAATAAGTGTCAGATAAGAACATTATCTCTACAAGGAGTAGCCTCCAAGGCATACACTCATACAAGGAAACAGACTCCTACAAGGAAGGGGTCTAGAACTTTCCTCAAGATTGACTTGTCCACCAAGTCACTTAACCCTACCCTAATTCTGAGGCTTCTCAGCCTATATAAAGGGTCAGACCCTTCAACTCAGAACTACGTTTTATTGGCTTGATTCTCTTAATACAGAGATACGTAGGCATTCTGTGAGGACCGATTAAGTCTCGAACGCAGAAGCAGCCATTAAAGCTCGAAGCTCAACCACCCTTTGCATTGAATATACTTAACCCTAACCGCAATATTCATAACCTAGTTTTTATTCCACAACATTTGGCGCCGTCTGTGGGAAGAAGACATCAACCATGGTTCAAACACGAAGAACTGCACCAAGCACTACAGAGCCAATCGCTACCGAGGCTCTACCTCTTAGCTCTGCTCCGCCCCTTACTGAACAAGTACTTCCGACATCTGAGCAAGTACCTCCGACATCCGGGACTATCGTTCCGTATCAAGTTTCTCAACCCCTAGGGACGACTACCCATGTTGAGAGTGCGCTACCTCCGATCGTCCACACAATTCCAGGGACTAACCCCCTCCAGGTGGGGATTTCTTCCCTGATTGTAGACCCCAACAACCCTACACGAGGGGTTCAGATCCACACTACGGATCTCCCCATAAGCACCAATCCAATGTATGGGATGCCTAACTACAGAGCTGGACCAAGTGGTCATGCCCTGTATATTCGAGATCGAGATTATCGTGATTTTTCTGGTCCTTATACGGATGAATCATCTTCTGGCGATGATTACGAGCGTGATGAAGCTCCGAGGAGGCGACGTGCAAGTAAAGAGCCTATGGGAAGAACTCGAACTATCCATGATGGACTCCCTTCAACAGTTGCTGAGAGGATTAAGGCTTATGAAGCCGAGATCCTAAAATTAAAAGAAGATATGGCCAGGGAGCAAGCCAGATCAAATCAGACTTTGCCACCTCCCACGTCAGGACCGATTCCCTTTATAGATCTGGAGAGGCCTCCAAGGAGGCAAAGAAGGGCTACCGTCCCAATTGGAAGAACTACAAGGGTGGAAACCCCTAAGAGCAACCCCAAGGATCTGATGCCACTTGGGGATCCTGATGATCCCACGCCCCCATTCACCGAGGAGGTGATGAATGCCCACATATCAAGGAAGTTCAAGATGCCGACAATTAAGGCTTACGATGGAATGGGTGATCCCGCAAATCATGTTAGGACGTTCTCGAACGCACTATTACTACAGCCTGCAAGTGACGCCTTGAAGTGTAGGGCGTTCCCTCAAACCTTGTCGGGCATGGCTCAAAGATGGTATAGCCGACTTCCTGCAAACTCAATTTGCTCTTTTAAGGAGTTAAGTGCTGCTTTTGTTAGTCAATTTATCAGCGGGAGAGTTCATGAGAAAAGTTCTGCATCTCTCATGTATGTGGTACAAGGGAAGAATGAGAATCTGAGAGATTATCTTAAGAGGTTCACCAAGGAGACATTAAATATTACTGATTTAGAGAACAAGGTGGCCATGGTAGCCCTGGAGCACGGCACCACTGATCTTTACTTTAAAAGGTCATTGGCAAAGCACCCACCCGAGAATATGGCTGAGCTCCAACGAAGGGCTGATAAGTATATCAAGGCCGAGGACAGCACCATGAAGGATGTCGTGATAAACAATGGAGGCAACGGGAACTCCAAGAAGCGAAGTCAAGACCAGGAGTATGATGACCAGGAATATGATGCTAGGGACAAGTATCCCCGAACTAGTGAGGACTCCGACTCTGCCCCTAAGAAGAGCCAAAGACCAAGGTTCACTGAGTATGCAAGGTTGAACACTCCCATGAGTCGAATTCTATTTGACATTGAGAAGGATAAGGATTTCCGATGGCCGAAGCCACTCAGGGGTGATCCCACAAAGAGGAACAAAAATCAGTATTGCAGATTCCACAAGGATGTAGGGCATGACACTGATGATTGTAAGCAACTCAAAGATGAGATCGAGTTCTTGATCCGTAAAGGGAAGTTGGGCCACTTCACTAAGGGTGAAGATCGTGGTAATCAGAGAAGAGAGTATGATAGGAACGACGACGATCGGGATCGCACCCCACAGCCCCGAGGGCCAGTGATCAACATGATCTCAGGAGGCCCGACTGCGGCCGGGACGACTAGGAACTCTCGGAAGGCTTATGCCCGAGAAGTGATGCATATTGTCGGAGAGACACCAAAGCGTGCAAAAATCGAAGTAATAATCGAATTTGATGATTCAGACCTTGAAGGGGTGAAGTTCCCCCATGATGACCCGCTGGTCATAACACCCATGATTGGGAATTCAGAGGTGAAGCGAGTCTTGATAGACAATGGAGCTTCAGTGGACATTTTGTTCTATGATGCATTCGTGAAAATGGGATACAACGACTCTCAGTTGACCCTATCTAACATGCCTATATATGGATTCAGCGGAGTAGAGACTAAAGTTGAGGGAACTATTGTGTTGCCCGTCACCATCGGACAGAAGCCAACAGAGGCCACTCAGATGCTGAACTTTTTGGTTATCAAAGCGTCTTCCACCTACAATGCCATCCTCGGGAGGACTGGACTCCATGCTTTTAAGGCTGTGGCCTCAACCTATCACATGAAGATCAAGTTTCCAACCAGGAATGGTGTAGGAGAACAAAAAGGTGACCAGAAAATGGCTAGGAGCTGTTATGTAGCCGCTTTAAGGCCTGATGGAGTCGGGGGGCAGGTCCTTCCGATTGAAGGCATGGACGTTTGTAGTGATAAGGAACATCAAGAAATCGAGGGGCAGGAGATTGTACCCCAAGCTGTAAGTGAACTTCAGAATAAGAATGAGGTGACCAGAAGGAGTAGTGAGTGCTCTATTTTATTGGAGCATCAAAAATAAAATCAAGTGGTGCAAGCCTAGTCTTGCAAAGCCCCGATGGGTTCAAATTATCCTAGTAGTTTTTACCTTCATATTTTATCTAGTAGAAGTAGAAATAAGGTTCGATGAAACCATCGCAGAGCATGTTGCTCCGAGTAGGACAGTAGTATTCTATGTAAGGGTTGAACCCATCTCAAGTTATTAATGCAAGTTTGTTTTCCATTCATTGATTATGTGATTTTATTTATGTACCTAACACCTGATGTGTGTAAGTCAAAGATGACCAAGTACCGAAAATAAAAAAATACACGAATGGAAACAAACAAACGCATAAATAAAAACCCTGAAAGGTCGAGAGTTACTAAGAGTTTAAGTCCTTGAAGGACCCCGGATAAAAAACAAGAAGCAAAGATAGGTTTGAAAACCCTGAAATCAGAACTAAGATTCGAGACAAACCGTGAAAGACATGAAGTCAAGTAAGGGATCCTAAAGACCTTTAGTTTGACATCAATCCAAAAGAAAGGTCGTGAATACTTGGTAGTCGACATATGAACACCAACAATGAACATGTAAACGTCAACCTCGAATCCTAGGTTAAGGAACACGAGTTATTAGCCATGAAGGCCATGGGATAGCTATGAAGGCCAAACTTGAAGGGGTCATGAACCTCCAGATAAGATCCAAAGGTTTAAACTTCAAGTCAAAGCTTGAAAACCAATCTGAAATTTTGGACCCTCAATCCAGAATGCCAACATTGAAATATCTGAACAAGCATTGAGTGCCATCCTCATTCGAAAGGATAACAAGGTTCAGAAGCCTATCTACTATGTGAGCAAGATGTTGCATGGAGCTGAGAAGTTTACTCTCCCATTGAGAAGTTTGCTTTGGAATTGGTAACAGCCTCGAGGAAGCTACGATCGTACTTCCAGGCACATAAGATTGAAATCCTGACGGACCAGCAACTGAAGCCTAGCTAAGTGGGCGATAGAACTCAGATAATTTGATATCGCATACAATCATCGAATTGCAATTAAAGCACAGGTACTCGTTGACTTCGTAGTTGAATATACCATTGACAACTAAGAAGTCGGGGGGCAGGAAGGCACAACACCCCAGTAAGGGCAAGATGAGACACCCCAAGAGGGAGAGAACTTATAAAGTTTAAAAGAAACATTGGGTGCTCTATTTTGATAAGGCATCAAAAACAAAATCAAGTGGTGCTGGTATGATCCTACAGAGCCCTGATGGCTTCGTGATTGAATGTGCCTTGAAGTTGAATATTTTTCGACAACCAATAACGAGGCAGAGTATAAAGCCTTGAAAGCCGGACTAGGATCGTCTTTAGCCATGAAGGCCAAAAATCTTAAAGTCCATAGAGACTCAAGGCTGGTGATAGCCCAAGTGAATAGAGCTCTAAAAGCCAAAGATGAAACGATGTTGAAATACCTAAAAATTGTAAAATCACAGTTGGTATGGTATGATTCGAGGAATGCCAACTCGTATAACGGCCGATGCCTTGTCCAAATTCGCCTCGTCTGAAATCGAGAATTACACTAGAAGTGTTTACTATCAGGTCTTGGAGACCCCACTATAGAGCGCAAATTGTTGGCGCCCATCGACGTTGGAGGTTGCTAGACAGACCCCCATCAAAACTCATCTTGAGACTGGTTGGCTCCATGATAATGCCTTGGAGGCACGAAATTGTCAGTGAGAGCACTGAGATACGCATTCGCCTTGGGTCTCCTCTATATGAGGTCCTTTGTATTTCCACACATAAAGTCTTGAATTTCAAATCTCAACACAAAATTTAAGCCTTGATGGCCAACAAGGCCGTTTGCCTCAAATTAAGCTGGTTATTTGAATTCAAGGCCTAAAAATCAGGAACTAGTGGCTAAATTCAAACCAAGGCAAGGTCCTACAAACAAGGTAGGAAATTTAAGGTCCTTGACTCAAAGCCAAGAATCAAAGACCAACCAAAAAATTCTAGAACTGAAGCCAGGTGATGATTCCTTGAATAGAAAAACTAATAGGCAAGACCCCCTTGTTTGGATACGAGGGGGGCAAGAACAAAAGAACTTCATCACAAATCCCACATCCTAGAATGAAAGGTTGTTGATAACCAACAACCATGAATGAATTCAAGGTTTCGGGTTAAGGATTAAGCCCTGATGGTCACTTAAACATACGCACGGATACTAGAAATCTTTTTTGGGCCTTTAAATAAAAATTGGGCTTGAAAAAGACACTGCCTAACGACGACAACAAAACCTGTTAAGGTTTAAGGCTTAAAGCCCATGACTACGGTCCAAAAGCCCAATAGGGCCAAAGACATAATTCTTGAATTCAGTTTTAGCTAAGACTAAAGGCCTGTAAAAGCCCAAGCTCAATTTAAGGCCCACTGTTACAGTCCAAAACCAAGGAAAGGCCCGAAAGAAGATGGTATGAGGTCGGCACCTACGACCTCGTTTTGCAATAAGATTTCGAGCTCATCCACACAACCAGAAAATCAACTAAAACATGTCCATTTGAGGTCGTTGAGGCGTGGTTTGAGATCGCAAACTCCAGCTCGAATTTGAATTGAAAAATATGAAAAACCCACACGACCTAGGCCTAATTTGAGGTCGTCTATGTGTTGTGTTGAGGTCGGATTTATACTACAATGAGATTGGTAAATTCTGGTCGTAATTATACTAGAAAATGTGAAAAATCTGTGCGACCTGGAACCACTTTGAGGTCGTTTCCCCTTGGTTTGAGGTCGCCAGCACGAGGTCGAAAATGAACTAAAAGACCTGTAAAACAGCCACGACCTGGCCCCCGTTTGAGCTCGAAATTGAGCTCGAAAATACACTGATTTCTCCTCGAAATTTCCAGGTCGAAAATGACTTAGGAAACAAGAAAAATGGCTGCGATCTGGAGGCAGTTTGAGCTCGAATTTGGCCTGCAATTTAAAAAAAAAATCATTATTTTTTCAGAAATTTGAATCGAAACGATAATTTCTGAATAGTACAAGCCTTCTGAAATATTCATAACCTAGTTTTTAGAGTACAAGCCTTCGACCCCAGCCAGGGGCTCTGCCCCTTGGACCCCGCCAGGGGTTGCCGCCCCTTGGACCCCGCCCGGGGGCTGCCGCCCCCGGACCCCCGCTAGCACCGTTTAGTGCCGATTAAGCACCATTTAATGCCGATTAGCACATATTAGTGCCTGTTAGCACAGATTAGTGCCGATTAGCACCGTTTAGTGCCGGTATAGCACCGTTTAGCGCCGATTAGTGTCGTTAGTGCCGTTTTATGCCATTCGACATTGTTTAACACTGTTTAAACATTGTTTAAGGCTGATTAGCGCTGTCTAGTGCCATTTAACACCGCTTAGTGTCGTTCAACATCGTCGTAAATTGCGTCGGTCGCTCCACGCTTTACATTAAGATGATAAGTTGAAAATACTCATGTAAGAGCAATAAACCCTGACCCAAGTTTCATGTGAGGCCGTTATAACTTCAAGGAAAACCTGATCAGTTTTCCTAGAAGTTGGGGGGCAAATGATGTGGGCTGAAAGTAAACCCTAAAGACACATTTAATGTGGCATTAATTAGACCTAGAATGGTCCAAACGTGGGGCCCACCAGATGGGCCCAAATCCTATTTACAATATTAATTTCGTAATTAATATTAGGGATAATAAACAGCTCAGCAATAAGTGTCAGATAAGAACATTATCTCTACAAGGAGTAGCCTCCAAGGCATACACTCATACAAGGAAACAGACTCCTATAAGGAAGGGGTCTAGAACTTTCCTCAAGATTGACTTGTCCACCAAGTCACTTAACCCTACCCTAATTCTGAGGCTTCTCAGCCTATATAAAGGGTCAGACCCTTCAACTCAGAACTACGTTTTATTGGCTTGATTCTCTTAATACAGAGATACGTAGGCATTCTGTGAGGACCGATTAAGTCTCGAACGCAGAAGCAGCCATTAAAGCTCGAAGCTCAACCACCCTTTGCATTGAATATACTTAACCCTAACCGCAATATTCATAACCTAGTTTTTATTCCACAACACTTTGCCTTGATAAATTTCAGTATGATAGACTTGTTAATAATCATCAGGATTAGATTTGTTATCAGGATGCTGACGTCATCAGTATTGTGTCAGTATCAGGATTATGAAAATTGTTTCAGATCCTGACGTTTACTTTGTGTAGTAATCTGATTCTGTGATGTGTTAAGTCTATGCTAGCAAGTTTTGATATTTGCATACTGATAATTTATACATCATTCAAAAATCAAAAGACAAGCAGATAACAAGAAACTGTATTTTCATTAATAGAAATCATTACATGGAAATGAAATACAACATCTTTTTGTCTAAATTTCTATTCTATACTTGTCTTTGATATGAACTCTGAGGAACAGGACAAGGAGCATCTCAAGAAATCCATCAGGGGATGAAAGCCTCGTTTGCTCTTGGATTCCTTGTCTGGGCGACTTGAATGAGAGCAGCTAACTTAAATGAATAGCATCTCCATCAAGATCAACCTCAGACTCTCGGCCAAATTCTTCATCCTCAAGTTTTGAGGAGGTTAGGGGAAGATTGTATCCAACAGATGGATGTTCTAGGAGAAACTTCTGGATATTATCGAAAACCAATCCATTCATGATTAGTTCGATGAGAAGAGTCATTTGTTCAAAGAGATGATCAAGAACAGGATGTTCATCGATCAAGAAAAATCTGGAAAATGGGTTTGAAGAGTTTTTTTGGTTTGAGAAGCATTATTGAGAAGAAAAGAAATTGAAAGGTTATGGAGAATGGCATAAGGCGTCTGGTTCTTTTAAAGAAGGACGTGAGAAGCTGAGCAGTCACTTGGAAGTTTTAATGAAGTCAAATGCTAATTATTGCATGTGACTGTATTTCTTGTTTCAAGAAATATTGAAAATATCTAACCAATTGATTTTCTGTTCAGATTAATTGTTTATTTCTTTTTCAGATAAAAGAAAAATGCCACGTGGAAACTCCATATTAAGTCTCTGATGATATTGATCAGGATTTCATGTGTGACCATCAGGATTTGAGGATTATTATATTTTTTAAATCGCATTATATTTTGTGATTATTTTGATGAGAGGTCAACAGGAAAAGGAAGCTGATCAGTATTGATTATTTATACCCTGATTTATTTCATGAAAATCAATTTTGGATTTTATTTTCCAAAAATCGTGGGTAACCGCATTTTTCAGGGACTGACACCTGTCAATCTACGTGTCAACATGGGATAGTGGTCTGAAAGATTTGTGAAATATATTTGTTTTGAAACTCTAATCGTGTAATTGCTTTCTCTAATTTTACATTCTCTAAAGCAAAAATCACTCTTGAGTTTTCAAAATCACTAATCCATTTCAAGAATTTTTCAAGGTTCTTTTCAGATCAAAAATGGCAGCTCAGAGAAGATTACCTAAATCAGTAGCCTTCAAGTTTGGTGACTTTGATTTTATGACAAACAATCATGTTGCAGCTATCACCAACAAGGAAGGAGTGTCATCTGATTTTCATCCAATCATGGACTTTCTGGTGTATGGACCATTAAGTTATGCATTGACAGCATCTCCACAGATTAATCAAGTAGCTGTTTCACAAGCTTGGAAGAATGCTGAGGTAATTGATTCTACTCAGAGTCAATCAGGTAAGATTGTTCTACATTTAGGACAAGATTCATTTGACATTACTGAATCTGTTGTTAATTCAGTACTTTGCTTACCTGTTACTGATAGTTATGAGAATGTACCATCTGATGATAATATAAGAACTATGTTGTCTGAATTAGGTTATAGTGGACCTCTAGATAACATGAGCCAGTTGAATAGGTCTTTTCTTAGAAAGGAATGGTCTTTTTACTTTGATCAAATTGCTAAATGTTTTACTGGCAAATGTAGTTCTTTTCAGCAAATTACTTCTGTTACATCACATATTGCTTATAGTTTGCTTTATGACAGAGTAATTAACATTGGTCATATTATCTTAAGTCAGATGAGTATTAAACTTGGGTCAAGAGATCAAAACAGGAAAATGGTTTATTATCATAGATTTATGCAATTGTTTATTAACCATTTTGTTCCTGATGTTGAAACTAGATTTGGTAGAGAATATTGTGTTTCTTCTTATGAACAGCAAAAGAGAATTTTCTCTGACATTACAAAGAAGGACAATGAAAAGAATCTAGATGAAATACCTGCAATTCATTATCCACATCATGTTCAGGTAATTCTTAAAACTCATCTTCCTACTTTCTACAATTCTTCTTTCTTTTGTGGTGAAATGGCTCAGGAATCTCAATTGGAGGAGAACCCACCTGTGTCTACCCAAGTAGCCCAAAACATTATAGTCTCTGAAACAATTCAAGAACCAAATTTTGATCCACAGCCTATTGTTTCAAAGAAACCAACCTCTGGTGTTTCTCAAAAGACATCAGTTATAAGGAAGAGAAGATTTGTTGTGTCAAGTAGTAGTAGTAATTCTAGTGAAGATGATGATGATTTAACTCTTGCTGAGAGAGCAGAATTGAAGGCTGCAATTCAACTTTCTTTGTTAGCACAAAGAGATGAAAAACCTAGTCACAGCCAGGCTGCAGTCTCTCAAAAGTTTGTAGTTCTTAAAAAGGGAAAACCGTTACTGGATACTGTCTCTCAAAAGACTGTGTCTATTGAACAAAGATCTCATCCCAAGATCACTTCTGTGTCTACACCTCTTGAGTCTTCTCAGGATAAATCTTTTTCTCACTATATCAGGAGAACAAGGAGAAAGATTCAATTGTCACCTACACACACAGAGTCTAGTCCAACTAATATCATGCAGGTTTCTACAAATCAAGCTACATCTATGTCAGTATTTGACAAGAGAGATCTGGATATTGATTCTTCATGGGAAACTACATTATCATACAGATTGGCTATGGGACTAATTTCTCTCAAAGTGAAGTTGTCAAGGCCTTTTCTAGATTTTCTGGTTGAAAGAGTACCAAAACTTTTATTTCCAGATGAATATGGACTTCTACATCAAAGACTTGACTTAATGAAGATGTATTTCTATGTGTCTGTCAGAAGACAATTAGTCAAGAAATTTGGACTCTCGAAGCATGGTGCACTTCAATCACTTCATGCATATTTATTTGACAAGGATGTTATTATTGAAGATGCTTCAGCTCAAGGTTAACAACTGGAGGAAGTAGATAGAGGAATGCAGTCAATAGAAGGTACTATTGCACCAGTGGTGAACAGTAGGAAAGATCAGATCACAGTCACTGCAACACAAGAACCATCTAGTCAGAGGAAGGATGACTCAGGAGCTGTGATAGCTGATGTTGAAAGGTCTTCTGTGATGACTGAGAATGCAAGTGAGATACCCTATGATATGGGAGGAATGACTTTGGTTGATTTTTTTGAAGAACAAACAAATTTTGTTCAGTCAGAGTCTATCCACCTTGAGGGTGTGTCTCAGCAAACAACACTTAAAGACGGTGATGTACTAACTATGGTGTCTAATGAAGTATTACTGAAGACATCAGAGTCTAGTAAAGAACCTGAAAGTGGTATACTGGAGCCTGTAGTTTCTGAAAGGAAAGAAGATGATTGTATGGGTTCAGAGACTATAGCAGCTCACTCCTTGGAGAAAACCTCAAGCCACATGCCATATGAGGAACCCTCTCTCCATGTGAGTTCAGGTATAAAAACTTCTTCTAAACTCTATTTTTCTGTAGGTCATGAGAGCACTTATCTAAATTTGAGTGATACAGTTGAAAAGATGGACTTAGATCCACAATTTGAGCGGCTGGCTCCTGACCAAGCAAAAGGTGAGGTAGAAAGAGTGTTGACTTTAGTAAGTCAAAGTGAGAATGAGGGTATGGATGATCAACTCCATAGTGAGGGAGAGAAAATTAGGAAACCATCATTTGATTTCTGGGATCAGGTTTTTCCTGAATCTTGGTCTGAAAATTTGGGTATGGATGCTGGTACTTATTCATTCATCAAAATGTATCAGAAGAATGACCTAGCACATCACAATGCAAAGCTCAGAAGCAAAAGGAGAGGCTTGCAGAAATCATTAACAGAAGAGGTGCCAGGATAAAGCAATCTCTTGATACATATGTACCAGATGAAGATCCTAATGATCCTAGTGTTCCTTTGTATGTACTTCCAATATCAGCTAGAATTGAGACATCAACAGTCTCTGATCACTCTAAGGAGGAGTCAGGATTTGAAGATGTTAGTACACAGAATACTGGTGAAGGAGATGATGATCATGTTTCAGTTCCAGAACAGAAAGATGAAGATGTTGATACTTCTAATCAGGTTTTATTACTTGAATATCATACAACTCAAGCAACTTCTTCTACAAGACTTGAAGATACAGTTCTTTCTGATTCTGATACTAATGATACAAGAAGCACTTCCAACATTGAAGTTCATTCTGATGTTTTGAAAGATATTCAGAATTCTCAAATTGCTATTCAAACAAGACTTCAATCACTTGAAGATAACCAAGTCACAATTATGGAAAATCAAGTAGTTCTTATGAATCTCATTTGTTCTGTTTCTGCATCTCTTGGAATTAATGTTGCTGATGTCAAAAAGGGGGAGATAAAGACAATTCAAAGACAACAACAACACCACCAGACTGAAGGAAAAGCTGGGGGAGATAAAGATCAGACAAAGGGAAGTAAAAAGAAGAACCAGGAGTGACAGTGGTGAATCTCAGCTAGGAAGTGTTAAAGGAAGAGCAGCATTAATAGTTAAAATTCTTTCTTCTAAGTACTAGATAAACGTCTACATCTGAGAAGGAGGTACTTAACTTCATAATTCTACATTCATAAATTCTATTCTGGTTGTATTGTTATATGTTTTGACATCCACAACTTAGATTTATGCTTCAGATTGTAAAGCATAAATAGGGGGAGATTGTTAGGAATAATTCATAAGTTGTGATGTTAAGAATAGAATTTACACATTATACTTCTTGTAATCCTGATCTTATAAAGGATTTAGCACTGTATTTAGGATTTATGTGTAAGACAGTTATCTGTATAGTTTAGTCAGGAATGAACAGTGTATCGGAGACTACATGTCAGGAACAGAGAGCAAATCCTGATGATGGTCCAATACTGATGGTTGATCAGATACTGATGCAGTGTGCAGATCCTGATATCAGTCGTGTTACTGATGATGTCATTATGGATGCTAAAGAAACTGGCAAGTGCTATAAAACAGGATCGTTGTTTGAAGAACAAGCAAGAAGATATTATGAAGGAAAGAGTTTTCTATTGAAGGAAACTATCGACTAGAAGGCAGAACATTGTCATGTATAGATTATATCTTTCTGTTATTAGTTGATAGGTAGCATCATAAATACTCTCTCAATATCATTGTAAAGAGTGTGCGTTGAGTAGCTCGTGAGGAAAAAGTTCGAGTGCGTAGCTCTGTATAAGGTTTGTATTCGAGAGTTCGAAACAAACAGAGAGATATTTGTATTGTCAGCAACTGCTAAAGGTATTGTACACCTTTGGTAGAGTTTGTATTTGATCTTATTAATACAAACAGAGTTTGATTCATTCGTTTATTCTTGTTCATATAATCAAGTAAAAATCAGACACGATTATATAACTTGTATTCAACCCCCCCTTCTACAAGTTATTCGAGTTAACAATCTATGCTGATTTGGGGGATGCAAAATTGTTTTTTGGTTTGTTGAGACTAGTTAGTGTTATAGGGAATTTGTTTAGTTATTTTCTGCTGATAGTTCATATAACTTGAGCATATGTTATTACCAGCCTCTTGAAGGTTATTTTTATTTTTAGCTTTTAAGTAATAATAAGCATACATCATTTTAGAGGCCTACGTATGAATATTTCAGACACACATATGCGTAATTTACATTCTTACCCACAATTATGAATTCTGTTTGTTTCTATAGGAAATTTCAGCTTCACTGAAAAATATACTGTGAAATATGCTGGGGTTGCAGCTATGTATTTTGTATCAAAGAATTTGAAGAAGAAATACAACATTACTGATGAACGTGTATCCCTATATGAAGCTGCTGAACAGTGGGTGAATGCACTTAATGGTCGTGAATTCCTTGGTAGGTTTCTGCACCTTCCACTCTTATTTTCTGAACATACGGAAGACATAATAATTTTGTGTAGGATAAAAGTAGCATTTTGTTGTTTTTAAGTTTATGTAATGAAAATGGAGCTCTTTACTTGAGGAAAAAAATATGGAGATCTCTGATGAGAATCCGCTCTATTTTGATTTTAATAAATAATGCACGACAGAAGATGGTGATCAGAAGGCACTGACACCAGATTTGATAGGCTTATAATTACATAAAATCGGAGCCTCTATCCTTTTGTTCTTGTTTCCTCTTTCCACCAAATTTTTATTGTGTGTTTTTTACTGGCTGAAGGGGGAGACCAAGCCTAATCTAGCTGATCTTGCTATCTTCGGGGTGTTGAGACCTACACGTTACATGAGATCCGGTATTGACATGGTGGAGAACACACAAATTGGTGATTGGTATGCAAGAAGTGTTATGGGTGAATCTTCAAAGATCGTGACGTAAGACTACTGGACATTGTCATTGGACATTGTGGGTGAATCTTCAAAGACGATGATTTAAGACCTTTATTATTTAGCAATACTTGCTCACTTTTAATATATATATATACGGATCTGGCCACCCAGTTACATATTGTAAAGTGTTAAATTGGCCATCATGTTTTAATGTTTCCTCGGGAACTCTTTCTAGTGGTAGATTAGTACAATTTTTTGCTGTCATTGGAGAATGAGGTAAAACAGCAGCAATGTTTTGGCTATGAAATGGGAGCCAGAAGAATTATTATTAGTTTCGGGATAAACATCCCCTTTGTATGATAAAGGACTTTGATGATAATATTCCAGCTCGAGCTTTTGATAATTTTCAAGTAAGTGATGCTGACCTTATAAATAATTTTATTGATGTCAGTTGTCACTATCTTCGTGTTATATATTGGTGTTTCTAGTGCTCGAGTTGAATGACATTGCAATCTTCTTTTGTAGTTTGTGAATTTCACGGAAATCATGTCAAAGAGACTTTCTACATCGCGAAAAGAAACTGAATTTGCTCTATCAGCTCTAATGGAAATTCCTTCTCAATACAAGGATACCATGGAGCTCCATTTATTAGGGTAATTTATTGTTACATAAACATGATTGATGCACGATTATTACTGAGCACAAAATCTCACCAGTTCTGATTGTTTTTCTATCCTTTACTGGTGTAGTCGTGCAAGAGGAAATGTTCCCGATAGATATCCCCTCCCTCCTCCTTTATATCGTGCATTTTCTTTCAGCAGCTCTAAGCCTTCACATTCAACTGGTTACAAGACGAGTTCACCCTATAATGCTTAAAGTAGTCCTGCTAGCACAACACCACCTGTTGCAAACTCTACCTATGATAACCTGGTAAAATTGTAAAAATATGAACTTGCAAGTGGTCTGTACAGTCTACAGTGCTTGCTAAACACAAACTCTTTTTTTGCATATACATGTTTAGTACAGATATGATGTTATATAATTCTTAGGCGCTAATATTTTCCTTGAATTTGGACAGGTCTGCCCTATTTGCCTAAGCATCTCGAAAAACATGGCTTTCAGTTGCGGACATCAGGTAATAATTTAATATAATATATGTTTTTATATATGTATCATTGGTTTTTAGCTGATGCCTTGCTTAGCTGTTGTAAAATTTGTAAGTTATACTTCAAGTGTTAATTAATAAATGTGGATCTTACTAAGATTTATCATTATAAGGAGTAAAGATATCTTTATCCTTTAAATAATAAACAAATGCTTCTTGTAATACATGCTAAGTGACCAAGTGAGGGAAATTAATTTGGAAATGTAGTAGGGGGTGCCTAGCACTTGAAATAAATATTGTTTATTACTCGCATAATGTCACATTTCTAATCCTAAAGTTATGCATGCTCCGTAGGATATATATTAAAATAATAAAATTATAGTATCCTTTACTGTTCTCCATATGTTTGTCTGTGTGTACATATTATAAGCTTGTATTGAATATTTAGTTAGTATTTAGTAACATTCATCTGTCATTTTTATCTGATTCTATTCTATAATTTCTAGATACAGTTATAGATCAACTCTCTTGGCACGGTAGAAGATAAAGTGTTGACGGGGAGAATTGGAGAGTTGGTAGCCAGAATGGGAACAAAATGCAAGAGATGTGGAACCGAAGGAGCAACAGTTTAATCACCATAGCCAATTCCAAAACCATATATTCCAATGGTCGCGGTTGTTATTTTAGTCGTTATGTACTTGGTAAATGAATTGTGCGTTACTAGTTTATGAAATATTATGCTTGGAGGTACTTGGTTGATGATTGTAGTGAATCTGAGTTGTTGGTTTTGGATTATTAAGTAGTATGGTCTGGTGGAAATGAAAAATAGGTTATGTTGATTTGGTTATTATGCATATTTTCATATTTATGATTTTTTATTGGAAATAGAAAAGTGTTGCCATTGATGCTATAAAGTGTTAGCAAAAAGGAAAATTAATGTGAAGAAATGTTGCTATAGGTAAAAAAATGTGTTGGCATAAAAGTGGGCCCCACCTATGGGTCCCAAAAAGTGGACCTCGCTGGTGGGACTTACTGGTGGGGCCCATTTTTTTTGCAAAATGTTTAACCCAAAGGCAACATATTATCATGTTGTTAAAAACTGATATAATTGTTGTCATAGCAAGTCTACGCCAACAGAAAAGCTGATGTTGCCATAGTGAATTAGAATGTTGCATTTGACCCAAAAGGCAACGACAAAAATAACAACATCAGCAAAATGTTGCCTTTGGGGTTTTTTAGGCCTATGGCAACATATTTTGGGTCTACGGCAACACTTTTTCTGTGTTGCCGTAGGCCTTTTATGGTGTAGTGCCTATTCGTGCAGAGAAGACCCAAATTAAGCTTACCAATTTCAATTAAATGTGCGAGCAGATGTGAGGCTGGACGGAGATGAGTAGAGCAGAGGTGAGGCCGGACGGAGGTGAGTAGAGCAAAGGAGGGTGGAGGTGGGTTATGGTAGTGGGAAACGAGAGAGAAATTCAGTCGAGAGAGAGAGTTTCAGTCGAGAGAGAGAGTTTATCTCGAGAGAGAGAGAGTTTCAGTCGAGGGAGAGAAGAGAGGTGAGAGTTATGAGAGTGTTAAGTTTTTTTAGTTTTTTGTTTTACTTTAATTAGCTTTGTCTGAAAGGGGGGAAAAATAATTGGGGGAATTTTGATTAAGGGGGGAGAATATGTTAGTGTATACTGAAAATATTTATTTGAAGTATACACATTTATTTCTGGACCAGTTTTATTGAGAATCATTTAAATGTTTACATGATGTCTGATATTATATATTGTGGACAATCTAGTATCAAATGGGATACAGAATATTAGATTGTTAAATACGATTTATATAATATAATAAGGTTCACAGCACAGGTGGTGTTGGACAATCCACTGGTATGGCTGTAGTATTATTTAGATTAGTTTATATTGACTAATAAATAATACTAGTATACTTTGTGTATATTGAACAAGATCAAATTTAGAATTGTTCCCTTATACTGATTAAGAAGGAGAACTAAGATTCTATGTTATTATTAATGCTTAGGTTCTTAATCCCGATATAGTAATTGACACGTGTATATTATTTACATGCTTTAATTTATATATGAAATAATTCTTTTGAATTATATCAATATATTTTGGGTGATGGAATTATATACATGGTGAATATTATTTATAGAAGGAATCCATGTCCTGATAATATTCGGGTTAATGATGTCCCCTTGAAAGCTCAAAAAGATTTAATTATGTGAAACCCTGCAGGTGGATTTATTCCGGCATAATTAAATAAAGGTTGAGTGGATGTTCAAGGATAAAAGATATTAATTAAATGAATTATCATTAATTTATTTAATTAATGGACATGAGATATTTTAAACATGGGGAATTTAATAAGCAAATAATATTGGAACAGAATTAATTAATTAAATTACGGTATTAGGAAAGGTAGTTCAAATATTAATTCTTTAGTGGATTGAATTAATATTTAATGACATTGGGCTAGGCTCGGAATGTCATTGGGAGGCCTAACCTAATTATCCATGATCCCTGTTGTAGCATATATATTCCTATTCTCTTCTTGCTGAGGGTGGTTGGAAAATATTAGGGTTTTTTTGGAGGCAACCACCTTGAAGCAAGAAGAGAGGCAAACTTGGGAGCACGAAGGCCACACTTCGCTCAAGGGAATCGAGGAATACAGTAGAAGACGTGGACTTGAATCGCTTGCGCCATAGCGATTAAGGTTAATTTTCTGTTCGTACTCGTTAATTTATTGTATCAAAAATCACAGGGCCACGATCTGATTGTCCCAACAATTGGCATCAAGAGCTAGGTTCTATTGTTCTGCGATTTTTGATACGACGTCCATGTCGTAATTATATATGCATGTATATAGTGGTAGGCTTGTATATTTTGTTTTGCAGGTTGTTATCCACTATTATGGCAATGTTTTTATAATTATGTGATTGGATCCCACGTGGTTTAATCGTGGTTAATTTTTGTTTGGTTTTCACGTGGTTTATCGTGATTGTAATTTACACGAGGGTTGATCGTGTTAGGATAGATTTTACAAAATTAGTTTTGTAATAGGTCTATTTTTTTATGTAATTGTTTGATGGATTTTGTGAAAATCCGGGCATCATGTAACAATTACGAGTGACCGGAAATGGAAATGGAAACCAAAAATATTCTGCTGCGTAAGCTTCTGGCGATGAAGGCAGAGAAGGGACAGACCACGCGCGCATCACAGCACTAGCCAGCACATCCCGCGCGTGCGGCAGCAATCAACATGAATGGTTTGTTTTGGCTTTCATTTTAGCCAGTGAATCAAGTACCTGGCCACCTAAAATAAAAGAAAAGGCTGGTTTTCTTTTTCTATTCGACTGCTATTTCGAAGTGGCCAGCAACAATTTTGACGAACAGGGGCTGCAATAAATTAATTTTGGGGCCATAATAGTGGATTGAATTCTTGTTTTAATTTTTAATTTTCACTATTTAATTTTTTAATTATTGCTTTAAATAATTATTATGTGTGTTGCTAATTTATGTGTGTAATTTTTAATTGCATGTTAACATAATTAGGACGACATGGACATAGATATTTTATTTATTGCTTTAATTAAATGTTTTATGTTGTTAAATTATGTGTGTATTTGGAATGCATGTTAGACATAATTGTAACGATATAGGTCCCATTTAATTTTAAAATTCCTCAATTTTTCAATAAAAATTCTAAGTGGGTGAGGGAATTAATTAGGAATTAAATCCCACGGTCTCCATTATTTTGTATGTAATATAACCTTTTAAATAATGTAGATAGTATGTATGATCACCCATCGTGGTGTACTATTTACGGTATTATTAAAAGGTTGTGGAAATTACTAGAAAAAAATTCTTAAATTAAATTATGAATATTGAAAGGTTACATGCTACCCAACGTGGCGTACCAAGTTTCATAGAATTCGATTAATTAGAAGGGTACCAATGATTGAATATATATTTTCAATATTAAGAGAAAGGATGATTCTGTCTAGAAAGGGGTCTTAAGTGACGCCTCTTGACAATGCTCCCCCCGATCTGGGAATTATCCTATTATCGATTATTGATTTGGAATATTTAATGGTGGCATCCGGTCGTATTGCTATTAATTTAAGATTTGATAATGGTATACACTTAGCTATGAAAGATACTATATAGTCCACCCTAACGTGACATATTATTTATTAATAGGATCGAAGTAATATTTAAACGAATTTAAGTGGTATATATGTCACCCATCGTGGCGTACCAGATAATTATGGTGGTTAAATATTAGTGCATTAATTTTAATTAATTGTTAGAGGAAATCAATAGGTTTTAAGATTTGTGCAACCTTCTGATTATATGTTACATGTATGATTCTTAGGATTAGATCATTATGGGCTTTAATCCACTATTCACCATACTTAAGGATAACAAACTTACTGGACCAAACTATATTGAATGGAAACGTAATTTGGACATAGTGTTGACTGAGGAGTACAAATTTTGTACTTATGAACCCAAGCCAGATCAGCCTGCTGAAGACGCTCCTGAAAGTGAGAAGGAGTATTATAAGCGGTGGATTAAGGCTGATGAGATGTCGCGATGTTACATTCTGGCAGCAATGTCGGGTGTTTTGCAGCATCAGCATCTGGCTATGCCCACAGCTTCAGATATGCCTTTAATCTCAAGGAACTTTTTGGAGAACAGAATAGGGCTGCTAGGCAAGTAGCAATGAAGGCTTTAATGAACACTCAGATGGCTGAAGGAACACCTGTAAGGGATCATGTCTATGGATTAGAAGTTAATACCAAACTCTGGGTTTTGGAAGTACCCTGAGTATCAGTGTTTACAGCATCAGACTTTGATTTAGAAGTGTTGCTAGTTTGTAAAATCTTATGAGTAGCTCTGGACCTTAGACTCCTCTGACCTCTTGCTCCTCCATCTCCTGCATCATCCTTCTGAGTAAGAGATTGAGACTGCCTGCATTTGGACTTAGCAAATCTCTCCCCCTTTTTGACATCATCAGGAATTAGAATTGTTGTAATTAACTCCAGGGAGGTAGCAATAGAATCAATCTTATCAGACAGTACAGACTAATTTTGTTCAACCTTTCCCAGCCTCTCAAAAAGAATCTCTTAAGCTTAGAAATTATTTGACTCCTGAGCTTAGATTCCCTCTCCATAGTCATGTCTCGAATCTGAATCTCAGTTTTTAAATCAGTGATTTCCTTTTGAGTATCAGCAAATCTCCCATCCAGAGTTTTGACTTGAACCACTGTGGCCTTTAAACAGGAAAGAATCTCTGGATTGGAAATTTCTTTAGCAGTCCGGTGAACAAACTTAGCTGCTCTCCCTCTAGGAAAAATACAATCTTCTTTGTACCAATTAGCAGAGAATTTAGCAAGATACTCTGCTTCAACTTCATGTGCATTAGAAGGCTGAGTGAAAGGTGCATGCTTTGCATCAATTTGTACAGGGGCACTTTGAGAAGAATCAGATTCTGCACTTTCGTCACCTTCAACTTCAACCCTGGCATCTTCAACAGAATCTGTGATATGCACCTTAGCATTCTCTGCAACATTGTCCTCAGTTTCTAGAACATGCTCATCTGTATGCATTTGAACATTTTCGGCAACAATCTCAATAGTCTCTGCATTCTCAGCAACATCAGAAATAGTCTCTATTGTATTCTCTGCAGCTTTATCAGAAACAGACTCTACAGGTTGTGCTGGAATCTCAATAGACTTTGCAACTGGAACAACTGTATCCATAGGATCAGAGATTACATCCTTGGGTATCTGCTCAACTTCTTCACCTTGTTCAACAGTGTGGTGAGCATCAGATAAAATTTTAGTATGTGTAGCTACTGTTTCATCAAGTACCAAAGTAGCTTGATCTGCTGCACCAGTTTCACCAGAATTAACAGCAAAAGAAGATGTAGGAACAACAACAGGAGCAGAGAATGGCATGAAAGTTTCAGGAAAATTATCCAATGTAGGAAAGCCATCTCTGTTATCTTCATCTACTGGAATATTGGCAGGTGGTTGCACAGCTTCTTCTGCAGCATTTAGCTCAACATTCATCTCAACAGCAGGTATCTCTGTAGGAATAACCTTTGGAGCTTCAATATTCATCTCTTCATCAGAGTTAAAGATTACCAACTTCCTTCTTTTGTAAGTAAGTACCACAGTTGGCACTTCTTCTTCAGAAGAATCTCCCTCTGTAGAAACCTCTACAACAGATGGTGATGAGGGTCTGTTTGCTCTTGCCTTTGGAGCCCTTTTTGCCTTCTTGACAGCAATGTGCTTAGTTCTTCCTCTCTTCTTAGGCTTAGTCTGGGTTGTTGGTGGTTGCTGTTCAGATTGAGGTTGTGGTTGTGGTTGAGTAGTTGCTGGTTGTGAAGGTGCAGTGTTTGTGGTTAGTGGATCAGTGTGAGTTGTTGGTACAGTGTTTGGTTCTTGATTATCAGGTTCATCAGTGTTTACAGAGTGTTGAGGTTCTTGGGGTTGATGTAGGAAGTTTTGAAGAGCAAGAGGTAGAACTAGCTCAGGCACTACCTTAGTTGCATCCTTATTAGTCAAATCAGAGAATATTCTCTTATTGACATTGAAGGGCAGAATTACATCATCCTCAGCAATTTCAATGTTAGGTACACAAGCAGTAAATAGCAATTGACAGAATCTAGCAAAATAAACAGTAGTAGACTCTGATAACCTATCACCTAAGTTCATTAAGACAAGTCTTCCAAAATCGAAATTACTTCCATAAAGAAGAGAATACCCGATTTGTAGACTGTCAGTAGGAATTGCATCCCAGTTGGTGACTTTCTTCCCAAAGGCCCTTGTAATACAGTCAAAAAAGAAACTCTATTCCTTCCTCAGCTGTGGCCTTTTCACTGACCCAAGCTTAGCCAAAGAACCAGAGTACCCAATCTGCTGCAACATCTCTCTCAGAGTCTATTCAGAAACAACATTGTATGAAGTGTGAGTGTCAAACCCCATGGTTTCTTTAACTGTATCTGGAGTGATAACATAGTCAGTTTCGTCATAAGTGAAAATAATAGATGGAGTCCCATTTTCTCCACCATCATCATAAACAGAGTGTTGCCAAAAGGAGGCAATCTGTGATGCAGACAGCGTTTGAGGTTCAACCAAGGCTTGACCAACCTCTGAATCTCGCAATAAATTCTGCATCAAATGAAACGCATCTGGAACGTTTTCATTGTTCAGTGGAGCTGCATAATTGTTAGAAACAAACAAGAGCCCAAGAGCAGTGAAAGGTTTGGTGGCCATTAGAATGATTAGGGTTCAAAAGACGAAAGAAAGAGATATGAGTGAAAACTGTTTGATAAAATGTTCCAGTGAAAAATGCAAAGTAAATGAGTGATTGAGTAAAAAGTAATTGGGAGCGTGTGTGAAAATGTAGGAGTGAATATGAATCGTGTTTGATATGTAAAACAAAACAAATCCAATCGTTGTACCATTAATTACGCAACCACTAACCATGTGCTAGTGGGACATGTTCATAGAAATTTGTGTCAGTGGGACACGTGGCATACATGAAATGAACCAGCTAAGCACGCGCAGTAAATATAGCAATAATTACCGCTATTTTCTCTTTCCCATTACCAATACACTTTAACACATTTACACCCATTAACAGTTGTCAATAACTCTTATTACCCCAAACTTTTCAAATTATCTGAATAAAAATTTACCTTTGAGTACTAGACAAAATCCAACAGCGTTTGTCAATTCTCCAACTTTATCAAAATAATCCTTTCAAAAAACTGCACAGTTGTGAATAAATTTGTGTGTGTAGCAGAGGTTACCAAATCAATTTTTAGAGCATCTAATTTTTCATAACATCACTAAAGTCAATCAGTAAACACTGGATGCACAAACTCTCATAGTAAACACCGAATGTATGATGAAAGCTAAACTCTGTAGTAAACAATTTATATACAGTAACATTTAATTTATTGATACCCCCCTTATGTACTAATAATTTTTTTTTCTTCTGTTCATTCCAGTAATTAGAGGTTCGAGCCAGTCACCAAAAATTCTAAAATTTTAGCCCTTATCATTTTGATAAGTTCCTGGGTCATCCTAGTCTTTGACTAGTCACCAAAAATTAGAGAATTTTAGCCCATACTATATACCAGTATGTTCCTAGGTCATCCTAGTCACCAACATAATCTCAAAGGAGTTTAGCAACCTATATACATTTTCTTTGGGGGTATTATAGTAATAACATTTTATTAAATAGAGTATAACTAACAGAGTTTAGAGTTCATCAACACCTTATAAGTTTTTCATGAGAGGAAATGCACACAATATTTACAGACTCAGAGTTTAGGATAAATAAACTAAGAGATGCTATAAATATGAAACATTATCATGATGTGTTAACTTTCTACACAGTCTAAGATTAGATTACTATAACTCAGAAAGATTCATGATTAATTACTGAGAATCATGCTTCATACATATTTCTTCATTGGTATTTACATCCAGACAATAATCAATTCAGAGTTAACAGAGTTTATCCAGCATGTCAACAATGTTTGACTGACAAAACAAGCTAGCAGAGTGTAACAGTCTACAAACAGAGTTTACATAGAAGAGTTTAAAAAACAGAGTTCACATAGCATTTAACACATCACATAAACCTAAGTAATGCATTACATAAGTGAAGTTTGAGTTTAACCAATATCTCTAGTCAAAACCAGAGACCATTCCTAGTTCATTAACCAGCCTTGTAAATATAGCTTCACTCAATGGCTTGGTGAAGATGTCTACAAGCTGTTGGTCTGTAGACACAAAATGAAGCTCAATGTTTCCTTCCTCTACATGTTCTCTGATAAAGTGATACCTTATGCTGATGTGCTTGGTCATTGAATGTTGTACTGGATTACCTGTCATATCAATAGCACTTTGATTATCATAGTAAATAGGAATTTTACTGTACCTTAAACCATAATCCAGCAATTGATTCTTCATCCATAGAATCTATGCACAACTACCAGCAGCAATATAATCTACCTCAGCCATAGATGTAGAAATTGATTTCTGTTTCTTACTGTACCAAGAAACTAGTCTTTCACCCAGAAATTGACAACTTCCACTGGTACTTTTTCTGTCTATCTAACAGCCTGCAAAGTCTGCATCAGAGTAACCAATAAACTTGAAATCTGATTCTCTGGGATACCACAACCCTAAAGTAATGGTGCCCTTGAGATATTTAAAGATTCTTTTCATTGCTGTGAGATGTGGTTCTCTGCCTGAAACCTTGCACAGAGACAGGTTGCATACATGATATCAGGTATAATTGCTGTCAGATAAAGAAGAGACCCTATCATGCCTCTGTAATTTGTCATATCTACTGATGCTCCTGTGTCTTTGTCCAACTTAGTTGCTGTTGCCATGAGAGTTGATGCAGATGACCAATCAAGCATACCAAATTTCTTGAGAAGATTTCTGGTATATTTTGCTTGATTTATAAAGATCCCATCATCTGTTTGCTTCACCTGTAGGCCTAGAAAATAACTAAGCTCTCCCATCATACTCATTTCATACCTGGACTACATTAGCTTAGTAAACTTTGTACAGAGTTTATCATTAGTAGACCCAAAAATTATGTCATCAACATATATTTGAACCAGAAGCAGGTCACTACCAGATTTAAAGTAAAACAGAGTTTTATCAATTGTTCCTCTATGAAACCCACTTTATAGAAGAAATTGAGCTAGTGTTTCATACCATGCTCTTGGTGCCTGCTTAAGTCCATAGAGTGCTTTATCAAGCCTGTAGACATAATCTGGATATTTAGGGTCCACAAGTCATGGTGGTTGTTCAACAAACACTTCTTCTTCTAGTTTACTATTCAGAAAGGCACTTTTCACATCCATCTGAAATACCTTGAATTTTTTATGTGAGGCATATGCAAGAAACATCCTTATTGCCTCCAATCTTGCAACTGAAGCAAAAGTCTCATCATAATCTATTCCTTCCTGCTGTGAATAGCCTTTTGCCACAAGTCTGGCTTTGTTTCTTGTAACAACCCCTCACTATCAGTTTTATTTCTGAATACCCACTTAGTAGCAACAACAGACCTATTCTTTGGTCTTGGTACAAGTGTCCAAACATCATTTCTCTCAAATTCATTCAACTCCTCCTGCATTGCTATTATCCAGTCAGCATCTTGAAGAGCTTCTTCTACCTTCTTTGGATCAGTTTGTGACAAGAATGCATGGAACAGACATTCATTTGTTATTGCACTTCTTGTCCTTACTCTTGCATCTGGATCACCAATAATCAAATCAGGTGTGTGAGATTTTGTCCATTTCCTTGCTGAAGGTAAATGACTTCTCTCAGTGTTAGATCCTCCCCCTCGATCCATGTTTTCATGATTTTCTTGTTCCCTTTCTTCATTCTCTAAGGCTCCCCCTGAATGTGACTGCTCAGAGTTTGAACTGTTAGATTTTGGACTTTCAGAGTTTGAGTCATCAGAGTTTGATCCAGATTTTTCAGCTGACTCATTATCAGAATTTGAGTCATCACTTTGAAGTGATTCTTCATGCTCCCCCTCAACTGGTTCTTCCCTAGTATGTGGCTGAGAAGTTTCTTCAGTATTTACCAGTAGAGGTTCAAAGTTTAGCTCAACAGAGTTTGTCGGTTCAGCCTCATCAGAGTTTACTTCATCAGAGAATTACTCTTCATTTTCAAAGTGCAGTTGATCATGTTCATCTACATCTTCAAGTCCAGTTATTTTCTTGTCATCAAATGACACATGAATGACTCCATGACCACCTTGGTTCTCAGATTATAAACTCTGAATGCCTTAGTTGACAGTGGATAGCCAACAAAAATTCCTTCATCAGATTTTAATTCAAATTTTATCAACTGTTCAGGATGAGTTTTCAGCACAAAGCACTTGAACCCAAAAATATGAAAATATTTCAGGTTTGGCTTCTTTTCCCTCACCATTTCATATGGTGTTTTTCCATGCTTGTTGATCAGAGTGGCATTCTGAGTAAAACAGGCAGTTTGAACAGCTTCTGCCCAGAAATAGGTTGGCAGCTTTGCTTCATCAAGCATAGTTCTGGCATCTTCTATCAAGGTTCTGTTGTTTCTTTCAACTACACCATTTTGTTATGGTGTACCAGTGCAGAAAACTCTTGCTTCACTCCTTTGTTCTTGCAGAATTCTTCCATTGTTGCATTTTTTAATTCAGTTCCATTATCACTTCTGATAATTTTGACTTTGTGTTTTGATCCTTTGTCTAGTAGCTTTACATGCTCCATCAGAGTTAATGCAGTTTCATCTTTCTTTGCTAGAAATTAAACCCATGTAAATCTGGTGTGTTCATCAACAATTACCAAAGCATATTTCTTTCTTCCAATAGACATCACATCTACTGGTCCAAAAAGATCAACATGTAGAAGATGATAAGGATCAACAATTGAAGATTCAGACTTGCTCTTGAAAGGTGACTTCCTTTGTTTGGCATTTTGACAAGAATCACACAGGCCATCAACATTTAATAATGATTTTGGGAGCCCTCTAACAAGATTCTTTCTAATCAGCTCATTGATGTTGTTCAGATTCAAATGAGAGAGTTTCTTATGCCACTTCCAACTCTCTTCACTGGACATTCTTGTTGACAGGCACACTGCTTTGCCATCAGAGTTTGTTGACAACTTTATTTCATAGATGTTATTGTGCCTGTTTCCAACTAGAACGACCTTCCCTGTAGATTTACTGATGATTTCACAATATTCAGGCTGAAAATCTACATGATATCCTCTATCACAGATTTGACTCACTGATAGCAGATCATGCTTGAGTCCTGGAACCAGAGCTACATTTTTGATGATGACACTTCCAAGATTGATATTGACATATCCCACAGTATGTCCTATGTTGCCATCACCATAGGAAACTTTTGGGCCAGCCTTCTCCACATACTCTGATAGCAGGGTTTTATTTCCAGTCATGTGTCCTGAACATCAACTGTCCACGAATAGGGTACTCTCCCTGATGCCCTGCAATCAGAAACATTTACTGAAGATTAGTTTTAAGGATCCAAACTTGCTTGGATCCTTTGGCTTTCTTAAATTTGTTAGGTTTTGCAGCGGAATTCACATTATCAGTGTTTAAGCTAACATTTTCAGAGTTTACACTTGCAGAATTAACCTTCACCCATTTCAAATTGGTCTTGGGTTCATAGTAATTATGATAAATAGCATGATAATCTCTGCAAGTATAAATAGAATGTCAAGTACTTCCACAATGTTTGCATAATGTCTGTGGTCTAGTTCTAACATTAACTTTCTTTACTTCAGCCTTAGAAGGTAAAGAATTAATGTTTTTGTTCTTCCTGCAAAAACTAGCAAGATGGTTAGTACTACCACAGTTATGACATGTCTTTCTTGGAGCAAAAGTAGCAAGCATTGGATAATTACCCTTAGAAATGCCTACTTTTCCATTTCTATTCTTTCTAGACACTTTCTGTTTCTTAACAGATTTTAACTCCTTAAGCTTATGCTTAAGTTGTTTATCCGTCATTAAACCAATATTAACCTGTTTAACACTGGTTTTTATTGGTTCTTTCTTAACAGTTTCTTTTACAACTTCAGACTTAGATTCATTCACTCCATGAACAAATTTTGTAGTAGGAAGATGAGTTCTCATTTTAACATGATTTTGAAATCTAAGTTCATCTCCCTCACAATAACCTAAACCTATTGTGTCTGACTTAAAAACCTCATTAGTGTCTTTTCCAGAATGAGTCCATGTTTTGATTATGTGATTTGCCTTCTCCAATTCAGATTCTAGTTGCTTATATCTGCCTAGCAACTCCTGTTCTAGATAAACATCATCATCTCTTTCTCTCTGAACTTGTTGCATGTTTTCAAGTTTCTCTTCAACAATTTTATTTCTTTGTTTAAGTTCAGAATTCTCAGACTTTATTCTCTCATTCTCTAAAGTCTGATCCCTATAACTAATATGCAAAGTCTTGAGATAAATTCTCAATTCAGATATATTATCAGTATTATAAGCATGGGTAGTTAAGGGTACCTTGTTTTCAGACTCTTCTGATTCATTCTCAATAGAAGCCATGAGAGCATAGTTGACATCCTCATCTGAGTCTGAAGTGTCTGCCCAATCTCTGCCTTTTGTGATGAGTGCCTTCTCAGTTTTACCCTTCTTGCACTCAGGATCATAGTGACCCATCCCCTTACACTTGTAACATTGAATCTCAGACTTATCCTTCTTCCCAGATTTAGTCTCCTTTCTCTCAGACTTCCTGAAACTCTTTCTGTCAGAAGTTGAATCACTAGAGAACTTGTTTCCTTTCTTAAAGTTCTTGAAACCCATCTTCTTGAAAGTTTTAACCATCAAGACAGCCATCTTCCTCATTTCCTCTTCATCCTCAGAATCAGATGATTCATCAGTGTTTGAGTCAACATCAGATTCTGATGATTCATTTTCAGAATATATAACTAAAGCTTTTCCCTTAGCTTCTTCCTTGAGGCTTCCTTCTTTAAAGGTTTCTCTTCAACTTCAAGAGCAACCGACTTAGACTTCTTGCTTGATCTTCTGTTTCTCTGTTCCATTTCCAGTTCATGAGTTTTGAGCAACCCATAGATCTCATCAATTTCAGTATCAACAAGATCATAATTGTCTCTAATAGTGGTTGTTTTCACATCCCACTTTTCAGGTAGAGCAAGAAGAAATTTGAGATTTGAGTCTTCTAAATCATACTCTTTATTTACCAATGACAAATCATTGATCAGTTTACAGAACCTGTCAAATGTTTCTATCATGGTTTCTTCAGACTTTGCCTCAAAATGCTCATACTCCTGTGTTAGTATGTTCCTTCTATTCTTCTTGATAGCATCAGTTCCTTGACACCTAACCTCAAGAGCATCCCATATTTCTTTGGCAGTAGTGTAGTTAATCACTTTATTAGACATAACATTGTCTAAAGCACTATGAAGTAGATGCCTTACCTTTGCATCTTTAACAATAGATGAAAGATCTTCAGGAGTCAGATCTTTATTTTCCTTTGGAACTATCTTAGCTTCTTGACCAGCAGTGGCAACAGATAGCTTAGTAGGCTTATGAGGACCTTCATAAATTCTATCAAGATATTCTGGATCTGTAGCCTCCAGAAACATAGTCATCTTCACCTTCCAGATAGCATAATCTGCTGGCCTTAGAATAGGAACCCTAATAGTCTCATATCGACTCACAGTAGTAGGAGCTTTCTCAGAACCTAAACCTGTTGGAGGAGGAATCTCTGACATGATTATAGTTTTGTGTGTGGATCTTAAACTGTATTGATTTACTGATTTGCTCTGATACCACTTGTTAGGCCGAATACACAAATACAATCAAGCTTTGTATGAGAGATTAACAAGAACACACTTTTTAATAATTAAAAACTGTTTGGAATTAATAATTCCTCTCTCAGTGATGTAAAAATATCACAGAGAGCTGCTTAGGTTACAATGAATGAATAATTCGTTATTCAATACCCTTCTAGGGTTAACCTAACTGTATTTATAAAACATACAGCTACGGTACAATCATAAATTGATACTCCTATAATTTAGCTATACAATTGATATCAATCACGATTGCTACACGTCTTCTAAGTCAACACAATCTCTTTGACAGCTATCCAATCTTCAAAGATATTGCTTCCATATTTATCTTCAGTTAATCTTCAGATACTGTTGACAAGTAGACGCTTCTACTAGACAGAGTTTAACAAACTCTGTTGCGCTTCCATCAGTCAGCGTTTGCGCTTTCATTCGTTAGCGTTTAACCAAACTCTGACTTCTTCCAGCTAAACTCTGATTTATCACTGTATCACTTAAACACTGATTAATACTTACATCAATTATATTTAACAATATAGTGTATTATATATAAAGGTAATTCAAAAAAATATTTATACAGGATCATGTATAGTACATGATTTGCGGAACTTATATATCATAGACACCACCTATTAAACACTCAAATTCTATTTAATGGTTCACAATAAAATTAAAAACTAACAATCTTCGATGCCTTTTACAATTTACATCATACTAGCTGATAACTCGTGCGAAACACGAGCAAAAATTGAACACGAGCAGGGATTAAAATATTAATATTATAGTGAATCAGATCCAAGATAAAGCTAAAAGAATTAAAATAAATAAATATTTATAATTATGTTGTTGTAAGTAATTGAACCCGAGGTGAAGCTAAAAATAAAATAAAATAAATCAATTTTGTATAACTATGTTGTTGTAAGGAATCGAACCCTGAATTTAATGATCACCAAATTTGGTATTTCGGTACTATTGTCTACCATTAAAACATGATTTTTCACTTTAATAAAGAGTATAGATATGCCATATCATAAACACTGCAACAACTCACACTTCCACGGCTAAGAATTAGAAAATTCACACTAGAGCATGCCCCGTGCCTCGCACGGGTTCTCATGCTAGTTAGTCCTAAATTTTAATTTAATATAAAAGTTTAATTTGAACCCAGCCCTGAAAAAATATGTACAAGATTGTCGGATAACAAACTATGCCGCAATATCTTTTTTTTTTAAACTCAACTATGCAAAAAAAATCACATCACATCTTTTAATCATTAAACATACCCAAAAAAATTACATCATATCTTCTAATCATTAATAAAATATATTAAAAACCATATATCCAATCATACAAAGAATAATGACCATAATAAATAAGAACAGTTAGATAAGGTATATTTATATTATATAAATATATAATTGTAAGAAAAACATAATTACATAATTATGATTATAATTATCTTAGATAAATATATTATACAAGGTATATAATTGTTTATTATATTAAATAATGATTATATTAAAATTTTTTAATATAAAATAAAATTTAAAACATATCAAAGGAAATCCGTGCTTCGCACGGGTTATAAGCTAGTTATATAATAAGAGTAAGAATGATAATAATGAGTATTACCATAGGTCAAGTGTTCGACTCTCAATAACAACATAATTAAATTTAATATTTGTAAAATATACTAATAAGACATATGATAAAATTCACTTTTCCAAACTTATTAATCATCTATTAAATTCAATATTAGAAACTCATTAATCATCTATTAAATTTGATATTAGTACACGTCAAAAATTTAGTTTATAAGATAGCATTAAAAAATTGCGAGTACATAAGTATGAAGCAACCCTCATCTCTTCTATAGAAAACTACTATTCCTAGCTTTCGGGAAACAATCCAAATCAAACCTACTACTAAATAGTTCTGGTTCAAAACAAAAATTCATATTTTTCTTATATACTTCATATGTGCATATATAATTTACGTTAACTTTGAAAAAAAATCAAGTAACAATAAAATGTAACAAAAAAAATCAATAAACAACTTATTATTAGTTACATATACAAATTTTTTACAAAATAATTTATAATATAAAAATATATGTTAGCCAATAATTATATCCTTATATATAATAAGCATAAAACAAATTTTATCCATAATTTTGGTAATTGTACCGTCAAAATAATCTCAACCGTCGAATCTAAAATTTTTAAAAATAGACGATCAATATTACAACAAATTAAAAAAATTATAATCTAAAAAGATATAATTAGAAAAGGTTGCATTAGAGTTGAATTTTAAAAAAAAACTTATAATCTAAAAATGATATAATTAAAAAAGGTTGTATTAGAAATTGAATTTTAAAAAGAAAATTAAAATCTGAAAAGGATATGATTAAAAAAGTTTGTATTAGAATTGAATTTTATTTATTTTTTTATTAGTATAAAAAAATAATTCATATATATTTGCTATTTGGATTCTATCTTGATATCTAGAAATTAGATGAGGATGATTTTACAACTCTCGCGAATCTCATAAAATTATCTTTAATGTAGTGATGAATTAATAATTATTATTCAAATGGAAACACTCAGAATCTTAAGAGAAAATATAATTACAAATTTTTACATTACTCCTATTCAATGTAGAAGTCTTACATTGATAATGATATTTAATATAGAAAACCTAATTTTAGGTAATTTAAATCAGTGACATACGCTTTTTCGTATTTCAATATAAACACACTTTTTAGTTTATAACATATTAAAGTATAAAATATTTTTTTGTGCTATATCCAACGGTTTTCATCTATTTATTTTAATATTTAACGGTTCTTATTAATTTTGTCGCACGGAGGACCAGACTACCGATTATCAAAGTTTTGGGCAAAATCTCTCTTACCCTTATTAAATTGTATTTGGTTGTTAGTAGAACTATCTTCAGATAATAAGAAGGGTATTTTGATAATCAAAACGAATTGTAAGTAGAATTTATAAATCGAATAAAATTTTCAACGTAAAAATTCGTGAATTTCTTTTCTCTATTGTTTTTGTGTTAATTTGATTGGAAAATAATCGTTAAACCATCAATAAATTAAAGTTTATTTTGTTAATTTCATGTGAAAATCGTCCAATTCAAATTTTAAGAATTCAAGAAAGAATACAAATATTAAATCGAACATGTAAAATTTTATATATCTCAAATTTTTAACAACAATTGGATATGTAAATTAATAATATATAAAATTAAAAAAATTAATATAATTATAAATTATAAATATTAAAAGAGAAGCCGTGCATTGAACGGGTTATAAGCTTTTTTTTTGACGAAATGCATAATTTCATTAAAAATAACATAATATAGTTAGAACAAATCTCCAACTGCCATTACAACTAGACTGAGAAACAAATAAAAAACTAAACATAATTAGCTGATTTGTTTTCTGATCGTTTAACACATAGAATTTAAAAATTCTTGAAATTAAAAACGAAGTCGAAGACATCCCGAGCAATTCATATTGCACCAACATCCCGGAAAGCAGCAGCATCACAAATGACCATATCACATAAAAACAATTGTTAACCCAGTGTTCAAAAACCCTAAGAGTAGGAGCGACACCCCAGCTATCTACGTGTCGGATACCAGCTATAGACATGCCGAAAATGGATTCTTCACCCCAGCTATCTACATGTCGGATACCAGTTATAAACATGCCGAAAGTTAAAATCGATAACGAATGAACAATCTTTAATTGTGAAAGGTGAGTTCTTGCCATAATCACCACCAATCCAGTTTCAATGCGGGTTTTCCAGATTCTCCAAAATATCAACAAAATCATTTTAAACAAAACCCCGCTCACAATTAAGAAGCGAAAATCAAAACTCTCACATAGGAGAGACATAAAACCACCCAAAAAGATGGACGAAAATAATCAAAATCCCACCGAAAGATGAAGATTAATGAACTTATTAACAACAAAAAAGAGAGAATATGGGGTAGATCTGGAAAAGGGGAAGGAAAGTTGAGGATGAAGAGGGGGACGGATGAAGAAGATGAGGAAGAAGGGAGGGAACGGGAAGAAGAAGTGGATTAGATGGTTGAATGGAGGATTGGAGGATGAATGATAGAAGAAAATGGATAAAAGGGGGGTGGCCGGCCGCTAAATTTGAGAGTCGACTCTCATTAGGGTTTTTGTGTGTTACTGATAAAATATGCTCTCAAGGTTATATTTTATTCATCCGCCAAATCAATACTTAAATACATAAAGTTGACATACCAAGTAACTCCAAGCACTTGTAAGGAAATTCCATATTATCAATAATATAAATAAAAGCAACATTCGAATATCCCAGAATATATAATAAATAGATATCTTTTAATAATAATAATAATATACGTTAACATCCCCCCTCAAACTCATGATACTCAGAATCATGAGTTTTCCAAAATTAAAAAAAAATCGAATTTGCTCCAATCATGAGTAGATCCACTTGAATCATCTTCTTCTACGTCATGATCCTTCTCTTTATCCTCGTCATATTTTTGTTCCCAACGCGTCTCATCCATTTTGCAAGTTCGTTATTACGGCATCGCTTCACGATTTTCCTCAGAATTTCTCTTTTTGTCGTCGTTGATTTGGAACAGTCTCTTACAAAAACGTATCATCATCGTCGTTGTGTTTTCTGTCATATTCTTTGATTTTGTTTTCACCCACGAACTCTCGCAAGTTTTTACCCTCACACCACGAACTCTCGTAGTGTTATTTTTCTCACCTACAAACTTTTGCGGGATTCTTCACACACCACGAACTCTCATAGTGTTAATTATTCTCACACCTACCAACTCTAGTAGGTTTGATTTTCCTTCCCACCCGCAAACTTTTACGGTGATAACCTAGACTCTGATACCATGATAAAATATGCTCTCAAGGTTATATTTTATTCATCCTCCAAATCAATACTTAAATACATAAAGTTTGACTTAGAGCACAAGACATACCAAGTAACTCCAAGCACTTGTAAGGAAATTCTATATTATCAATAATATAAATAAAAACAACATTCCAATATCCCAGAATATATAATATATAGATATCTTTTAATAATAATAATAATATACGTTAACTGTTAAGAACGGGTTATAAGCTAGTAATAATAATGTTAGTAAATATTTTGTTAAATACACCTGAACTTTTTTTTTTTTGAAGAACAAAGGTGTTAATTCAATAATAAAAAGCCATACGACATCTACACCAATGATCGAATCGATCAAACAGGAAATTGCAATCGTCTGTTCTCATCAAGAGACATTTAAACGATATTTTAATGTATATAAAAATACAAGTACCCACTTCATGCATCCTCGTTGAATTTCTGGTACCCGCTTTATCCTGGCCCGATTGAGCTATCGTTTGAGCTATCAACCAAAACTGCTATCCCGGACAAACTTTCTTCACTAAATCGCGACCCCGCTTACAATCAAGAAGCAAAAAAACCAAACTCTCACAAAGGAGAGAAAACCAAACTCTCACAAAGGAGAGAAAATCAAACCTCTCACGAAGGAGAGAAATCAAGCCGAAAATATACAAGTGCGAAAATTAAATACAAGCTAAAATCAGACAATTCTTAGATCTGGGAACAAAACCGCAAGAACAAGATAACTCGGACCACTTTCGAGAACAAACTCACCGGGAAGAACGAGGAATCCGGAGCTCCGTGGAATTGAGATCTAAGAAAATGAAAACCAAATCGGAAAGCAAATTTAAAGGATAGAAATCCTTAACCACAAATGAAGATTATTGAAACAAACAAATCAAACAAGATAAAGAAACGAATTTGGGGCTTTCCACCGGAAAGACCGGTGGAAGCCCCGCCGGAAAAGGGGCTGAGAAGAGGGAGAACCGGAGAAGATGGGAGAGAAAAGTATTAGTAGCCGTGATAAATACACCTGAACTTTTAAAATAATATGTAAAACTATAAATAAATACGAGTACATAAATAATTAGTAAAAGGCAGCCCAGCCCAAGCAGTGAGCGCTCATAAAATATGAAATGACCAAGACGCAGCACCAAATATGAACGTGGTAGGTGGGGTGTGAGTCTGAAATAGTTTTTGAAGGCTTCGATTTCTTCATCTGCGGGCGTCCCTTGTAATTTCATTTCATGGCTAATTTTACAATCTCTCAGGTTTCTTTAATCCTTTCTTCCCCTTCATTCTCACCCTCCATTTTTAATTTTACTTACATATCCATCTTTTTCTTGTTTTTGCAGGTGTCCATAAGTGTTGTTCCGTTGAGTAAACACAAATATGTATCTGTACAGACATCAAGGTTACAGGTATTTACATTTGCTTTCTTTATCCTAAACACTCTCTCTCTCTCTCTCTCTCTCTCTCTCTCTCTCTCTCTCTCTCTCTCTCTCCTTTTTAGTTATGTTGTTTGGAATATCCGTTGATGTAATTTTTTTTGTTTTTGTTTTTTAATCAATGTAAAAATTTATACTTCAAATTATATTTGGTTTTAAAATTTAGTAAATGCATTTATAGGCTGTATCTTGGATTTGCTTGAAAATAACACGCATCTTTGTAGCATGAAAAGTTCATAGTTATAATTTATTTTGGATTTTAATTCCATTTATTTTTGTGGACTCATTCCCAATTCTCAAGGAATTTTCACTTTCTACATAATATAGCCAGTCCAGTGGTAGTGGTGGTGTTAAAAGTGGTGCTATTTCTATAATATAGCAAGTCCAACATGATGTTGGCACCTGGTGCTCTATCCTGCTTATGACTCTGGACAAACAATCTAAATCGGAAACTTCGTATTAACTTTTTTTTCTTAGGAGTGTCAAGATGACACTACTGAGTGAAAAAAAAAAAGATTAAGCAGGCAGTACTTTATGGTATTGAAATAGTAGAAATACTTTGTGTTCGTTTTTCATAACTAGTAAGTTATGAAATAAAACAAGTTTAAACCAATTTTTTTTGCGTGCTTGGTAAATTTTAACTTATGCCTTTCCAGTATTGTATTTGGAAAGTTAGGAGCTGCTTGTCCTAAAACACAAATGCACAAGAAAAAAATGGATAGCACATGTATGTATATGCATGTGTGTACAAGTTTTAACTTAAATTTGTCTTAGTCAAGTTTTAACTTAATTTTGTCTTAATTCATTAAATTTTAAAGTCATTCTCTGGTGAACTTGTTTAGCTCGGTCCCCTTTGCTCTGTTTTTAGATCCCTATATTTGATTTGTCGATATGAGTTTGAATTGCTGCCAGATATCCGTATTCATCTTTGTTCCCATTTTCATTCAGTCTTTGTCTTTTTCATCAACAACATGACTCGTCACAGATGTTGATACTTTTTTTCAGAAGAAAAAGTAACAAAAAATGAATATATTTGAAGTTGTCCTTGGCACAGTTAATGAAGAACTTACTGTATTGGGACAAGTATGAGATTGACGATCACTTTCTTAGTTCCTTTTGAACATGCATATCTATGTAAGTTATTTTCTTTGTATCTACAAGGCTTAGCCTAGAGAATTCCACCTCCTCTTGGTAATAAGAGCTCGAGGTTTAAGCCTCAGCGGTTTAAGTTTCTGTGACTAACCTTTACCAAAAAACAAAGCCAAGCAGTACTAATGTTATTGATTTGTGCACTTTGTTACAATCAATTTACGTATCTAAGTTTCACTACAAGATTACATTTCCAACGAGGATATTAAAATCTCTTGTATGCATTTTACTCTCATATATGTAACATAAACTGTAGTACTGTACATTGGACTTCAAATATTTTTTGTCATGTGTAGATGAAGTTAGCAGCCAGATACTCTTAATATCAGTTTCCATGCTTAGCCTACTTCTCATGTGTCTAGCCTGCTGAATGCCATCTGTCGACCGATATGCAATTTTTTATTAACCTTAAGACAACTCCTGACAACTATCATATTTGCACATATAAGATCAACTGGACACTTTATTTTCTGTATAAAAACTTGAAATTTTGTAATTCTTTGTCATATACATCTCTTTTCGCGCATGATGGAAAATACTATAGGAGCCAGCGAAATAAATTTGAACATTCTGTTGCCAAGGTCTTGAATATTTATCATTTTGCAGAAGGATATGATAAGCTTGCATGAGGGATCATGGGTGTCGATTTCATCTTTGGATTTAAAGAGCAAGGCAACATGGTCAAGGAACAAGTGCACAGTCCACATGTCAGTGCAACAAGCCAGCAATTCTAAGGTTTTGGTTTCACCTATAGGGCTCGAAGAGGCAAACGAGCCACCAATAAACTTATATAAGCCGAAGGAACCGTACACAGCAACCATTGTTTCTGTTGACAGGGTTGTTGGGTCAAAAGCTCCGGGAGAGACTTGTCATATAGTGATTGATCATGGTGGAAATGTTCCCTTTTGGGAAGGACAAAGCTATGGTGTGATTCCTCCGGTAAGTTATATGTCCCTTTCTGGCTTTGTGCACTGCATTCATTCTTTGATAAGAATTGCAACTATCTCCTGTTTACGTACAGCAGTTCACTATGCAACTGTATTTATTGATTGCACTAAAGAGTTTGCAAGAAAAAGACATTCTGGAATTCAACAAAAGACTCGTGGGCATGTTGGAGGTCCAGTAATACGAGTCTCAAGGAATCTAGTATAGTAGAAGATGCTAAGGATAATAGAATATTTTAAACATGCCAGATCAAATATTAATATATTGCATATCGAGGATAGCCAACTCTGTTATCCTGGTATCACACTGGAAATTGACAAAGATGGTTTGTCTAAGCCATTTTGTTTCCCTTTTTCCATTTCGCTTCTTTCTTGCCCAAGTTGTTTTCCTGTTGCAACTAGGTTGCCTGCTTCTTATTGCCACCCAGAACGGTAGTCTGCATGCAACCCGTTACACCTGGTTACAAGCAAGGAGATGAAATATAGGTAAGTGTTTTGTACCGGGTTATGAAATAAGCCTAATAAACTAAAATTTTGCCCCACCTTTTAAAAACATGTTCAGATCATGTACAGGGATGAACTTTTCATAGTTTTTTTAGCTTTGCGCCTTGGCATTAAGCGTGCTTAAGCGGGGGCGCTTTTCAATTTGCTTTGGGCTTTTTAAAAGTGAAGCTCAGCACGTGACCTTCGCTGCACTTATCTTTTAAGCTTCACTTTAAGGGCTCTTTTTATAACCATGAGCTAACCAGAAGTTATGTATCATATTTAAAAAGTATTATGAATGTTATTATTAAATAAATGGATATATTTTTAGGCTATTAGTATTTTTTTTTTTTGTTATGTGTTGGGTGTCCAACATGAACTTGGTGCCTTAAAAGATGTGTCTGATTGTAACTTTATAATTGTCGGTTTAACATGGATGATTAATTTAGGAGTTAGAAGTTACATTTCCATTCAGAGAATATGATAATTTGAACTAACGTACACTGGTGTCTGAATCCAAACATTGCATCTTTTTTCATCCATTGCCTGCTTTATTTGTTGAAAAAGATATTGTATTTGTCTCCATAGTATGTTGAATGCTTTTGTAGATGTCAGTGCTGTCTGTTATTACTAAAAGAAGTATCTGGTGGTAACTTTATAATTTTAATCACTAAATTTTATTGTCTGTTGGACATGGATGAATAATTCACCGAGTTAGAAACAGGGCTGTCAAACGGATATTTCGGATCCGGATATGACTATATCCGTATATGTATCCGAAATTATCGGATTCGGATACGGGTACGGGTACGGATAATATCCTATTTATTTCGGATACGGATAATATCCTATTTTTTCGGATACGAATATTTCGGACGGATATCGGATTTTTCAAATTTTTTTGATATCGAAATTGATAATATTTTACAAAAAGACTTATATTATGATATATTTTTAATATAATATATTAATATATTATATTTATATCATATACATGTTTAAAAAATGTCTACACTTAAATATATCTTTGAAAAATATATTAAATAATGAACAATGGCATATATTATTAATTATAAATATATTATTAATTATAAATATATTATAAATTATAAATATTATATATAAATATATATTAATTTTTCCATTTTCGGATTCGGATATGCCAGATTCGGATACGGATAATATCCTATTTATTTCGGATGAGGATAATATCCTATTTTTTCGAATACGAATACATATATTTCGGACGGATATCGGATTTTTCAAATTTTTTTGACATCCCTAGTTAGAAGTTACATTTCCACTCAGAGAATATGCGAATTCGAACTAATGTACTATGTGGACTGGTCTGAATTCAAACATTGCATCTTTTTATTTTGTGCATTGCCTTTTTTTTTTTTGAAAAAAATATTAATTTTGTATTTGTTTCCATAGTATGTTGAAGTCTTGTGTAGATGTCAATGCTTTCTGTTATCGTAAATGCAATTAGCTTTGAGTAACAATCTTGCATTTTGTATCTTAGGGTGAAAACCCCAAAAAAGCAGGAGCTCCAAACAATGTTCGTCTGTACTCAATTGCATCCTCAAGGTATGGGGACTTCTTTGATGGCAAGACTGCAAGTTTATGTGTTCGGCGTGCTGTCTACTATGATCCTGAGACAGGCAAAGAAGATCCTTTAAAGAAAGGGATATGTAGCAATTTCTTGTGTGATTCAAAGCCTGGAGATCAGATTCACATTACTGGTAACATTCAATCAACTTCTGTAAAAGTCTCAGTAAATCTAATGATATTTCATCAAGTATATGTAATAGACACGCGTGCACACTTGTACACAAGTATATTGGCACTTGCAGTTACAAACTTGTGTATTTATAGTATACTAGCCGATAACCCGTGCGAAGCACGGGATTGAACATGAGTCGAGATTAAAATATTAATATTAACACACTATTTAATTATGTAGTTATAAAGAATCGAATCTGAGATAAAGTTAAAAAAAATTAAAGTAAATAAATCTTTATAATTATGTCAGGAATTGAACCCCTTATAGGAAATCGAACACGCAATGAAATTAAAGAAATTAAATTAAATAATAAATCTTGTATAATTATGTAGTTAGAAAGAATCGAATCCCGAGTTAAGTGATAACCGTCAAACCCCTTAATCGAACACCTTATAGGAAATCGAACATGGGGTGAAATTAAATTAAATAATAAATCTTGTATAATTATGTAGTTGGAAGGGATCGAACCCGAGTTAAGTGATAACCAAATTTGGTACTTTTGGTACTTTGGTACTTTAGTACTTTAGTACTATTGTGTACCATTAAAACATGGTTTTGCACATTAATATAGATTATAGATTGTGTACCATTAAAACATGGTTTTGCACATTAATATAGAGTATAGATTAAATAATAAATCTTGTATAATTATGTAGTTGGAAGGGATCGAACCCGAGTTAAGTGATTACCAAATTTGGTACTTTTGGTACTTTGGTACTTTAGTACTTTAGTACTATTGTGTACCATTAAAACATGGTTTTGCACATTAATATAGAGTATAGATAAGCTTATAAATATTTTCTGCGAGGTTCAAGAAGAAAACAAAAAAAATGTAGGGAAGAAAATTTAAGGAAGTTCCTTTTACCGGATTAAAGTATGCCACGAAGAAAATTGAGAAACAGGGAAGGAATTTCAGAAAATGTGTGGTCACTGGAGAATATAGTTTTTTAATAAAAAAAATAGCTGCCTTTCATCACAGCCACATTGTATGACAGATATATGGAGGAAATATTAGGAGGAAGACATATTATCAGTTCATGCCCAATGTCTTTTAGCAGTATTAAGGATAAAACTTTGTTCGTGTTACTAACTATATAAAACTTAGTGCAGGTCCTGCCGGAAAGATTATGCTTTTACCTGAAAGCGATCCAAATGCTACCCATATCATGATAGGTACAGGTACAGGTATTGCTCCTTTCCGAGGCTACCTTCGCCGGATGTTCATGGAATCTGTCCCTACATTCAAGTTTGGTGGTCTTGCTTGGCTGTTCCTCGGGGTGGCTAACCAGGACAGTCTTCTCTATGATGAAGAATTTACCAAGTATAGTGAGGACTACCCTGAAAATTTTCGATATGAGCGTGCACTTAGCCGAGAACAGAAGAACAGAAGTGGAGGGAAGATGTATGTCCAGGACAAAATAGAAGAATATAGTGACGAGATATTCAAACTTTTGAATGATGGTGCCCATATATACTTTTGCGGGCTTAAGGGTATGATGCCTGGAATCCAAGACACACTAAAAAGAGTAGCAGAGCAAAGAGGGGAGAGCTGGGAACAAAAGCTATCACAGCTGAAGAAAAACAAACAGTGGCATGTGGAAGTTTATTGATTGATTATCTACATGGGAACAAAAGCTATCACAGCTGAAGAAAAACAAACAGTGGCATGTGGAAGTTTATTGATTGATTATCTACATGCCCCGAACTTTAAACTTATTCAATCGGAAACTAAATTAAGTTTAACATTCGGCACTTCTATTATTACCTCTTAATGAGGTTCATCTCTGCTGGATTAGAACTCTAAAGAACATTTCAAATCAGTTCAGGTGTGGAGTGGGGATATTTTATTCGTTGCTGTCGAGAGTTTGGTGGTTTTTAATGGTTGTGTATTGTGATCAAGTCATCTATGACTGTGAAGTTGTGTCGGTTAATTTGTGGTTTGTTTCGGCTTACAAAATTCTCAAATTTTCCATATACCAATTATATTTTACTAACTTATAATCTGTATTACACAGTTCTTTTTCAAATATTTATAATTATATTAATTTTTTATATCAATGATTCAGATAATTTATAGTTAGGTTTTGCACATTAAATACGATTATCAATTTTGGTTGTATACACCGAGTATAATTAATTTAAAATTCATATTTTTTTTTCTTAAGAGATTTTGTCAAGCCCACTAAAAGTCTAGTAGAGGTCCAATTAGAGCATTATAAATATACTTGTAGGCTTGTAGTTCCAAAATTGTAAAGGATTGGTTCATTAATATACTACACTTTAACAATGATGCTAGAAGGAGGTTTTACTTTCTCCTAAAAACACAAAACACCACTGAAATATCAAAATTTAAACAGATCTAATAGTACTTTTTAATAATCGACCTTAATTCTTCGTTCTAAATGAAGAATGGCCGATGACAACCAAGGAACGGGCAAACAGATAGCTCCTAACACACGTGATATCTCAAGTGTTAAACGAACCGAAAATCGTAAAGTTTTTATGGCTCCACAAGTGCTGTTTTCTTCACCTCCTGGTCCTAGCTTGTCGGATCCATTAAACGGACCTCGCAGATCGAGGAACAATCCTCGACAACAGGTCTTAACTCATCAAGGAAAGCACGTTCTTACTAGTGATGCACGCTTACATTTGGAAAAAATTAAAAGACAGAAACAAAATCAGGAGAAGAAAAACGAAGCAGCAAGTCATGACGTCGTCGATGAAGAGCTCCGTCAGCTAGATCTGGAAAGGCAGATATTGGCGGAGAAAATAAAAAGGAGAAAAGAGATAGTAAGGTTGCAGAAGGAACTCCAAGAGGTGTCTGAAGGCTCAGAGTACCAAACGGAGAATCAGGAGTCTTCATGGAGGACCTCCATGGGCAGCAAATACTCCAAAACAGAGATGTTCTCTGATTCGTTCTCATCAAGGAAGCGTAAAACCAGAAATGAATAAAAGGAATGTTCAGGAAATGATGATGAAGATTATGAGAAGGAAGAGTCGAGCACAGCTAGCCTGTCAGCAAAAGACATATTGAGGTTCAAGGAGTTCATTAAGTCTCAATCGGGGGAGGCTGAAGTCTCCTCGGAGAGTCCATTAATTAAAAGTATTGAAAAGGCTAAAATCAATAGGGATCTTAAGGTTCCGCCTATGGAACAGTTTGACGGCTCCACAGACCCCTATGACTTCGTCAACTTATTCGATGAGAGAATGTCTTTTTTCGGACACAGTGAAGTAGCGAAGTGCCTGTTTTTCCCGACGTGTTTAAAGGGCACAGCCCTCATGTGGTTCAACAACTTACCATCGAGGTCAATAAGATCGTGGACCATTTGAAGGAAAAGTTCTGTTAAATATAATTGATGTAATTACTAATCAGTGTTTAAGTGATACAGTGTTAAATCAGAGTTTAAGCTGGAAGCCGTCAGAGTTTGTTTAAACGCTGACGGATGGAAGCGCAAACGCTGACGGATGGAAGTGCAAATTCTGATTAATGGAAGCAACAGAGTTTGTTAAATTCTGTTTGACAGAAGCATCTACAAGTCAACAGTGATTGAAGATAAATATGGAAGCAATATCTTTGGAGTTTGAATAGCTATCAAAGAGATTGAGTTGACTTAAAAGATGTGTAGCAATCGTGATTGATTTCAATTGTATAGCTTAATTATAGGAGTATCAATTCATGATTGTACAGTAGCTGTATGTTTTATAAATACAGTTAGGTTAACCCTAGAAGGGTATCGAACATTGAAATATTTATTCATTGTAACCTAAGCAGCTCTCTGTGATATTTTACATCACTGAGAGAGGAATTATTAATTCCAAACAATTTTTAATTGTTAAAAGTGTGTTCTTGTTAATCTCTCATACAGTATTTGATTATATTTTGTGTATTCGGCCTAACAAGTGGTATCAGAGCTAATCTGTTACTTTATTATAGTTTAAGATCCAAACACACAATAATCAATGGCGGAGATTCCTCCCCCATCAGGTTCTGAGAAGGCTCCTACAACTGTGAGTCGTTTTGAAACAATTAGGGTTCCTATTCTAAGACCATCAGAATATGCAATCTGGAAGGTAAAAATGACTATGTTTCTGGAAGCTACAGATCCAGAATATCTTGACAGGATTTATGAAGGCCCTCATAAACCTACAAAGCTATCTGTTGCAACTGCTGGTCAAGAAGCAAAAACAGTTCCAAAGGAGAAGAAGGACATGACTCCTGAAGATTTGTCATCTATTGCTAAGGATGCAAAAGTTAGGCATATACTTCGCAGTGCTTTAGACAATGTTATGTCTAATAAGGTTATTAACTGCACTACTGCAAAAGAAATCTGGGATGCACTTGAAGTTAGGTGTCAAGGAACGGCTGCTATCAAAAAGAATAGAAGAAACATAGTCACTCAAGAGTATGAGCACTTTGAGGCTAAATCTGAAGAAACCATGACAGAAACATTTGACAGATTCTTTAAACTACTCAATGATCTGTCATTGGTTAACAAAGAGTATGATCTTGAAGACTCAAATCTCAAGTTTCTTCTTTCTCTACCTGAAAAGTGGGATGTGAAAACAACCACTATTAGAGATAACTATGATCTTGCTGATACTGAGATTGATGAAATCTATGGACTGCTCAAAACTCATGAATTGGAAATGGAGCAGAGAAACAGGAGATCAAGCAAGAAGTTAAAGTCTGTTGCTCTTAAGGTTGAAGAGAAACCATTGAAGAAGAAAACTAAAGGAAATGCCTTAGTCATTCATTCTGAAAGTGAATCATCAAACTCTGGTGGTGATTCAAACACTTCTGATTCATCTGACTCTGAGGATGATGAAGAAAAAATGAGGAAAATGGCTGTATTAATGGTGAAGACTTTCAAGAAAATGGGTTTCAAGAACTTCAAGAAGGGAAAAAGGTTTTCTAGAGATTCAAATGAAGACAGAAAGAGTTTCAGGAGGTCTGAGAGAAAGGATACCAAATCTGGGAAGAAAGACAAGTCTGAGATTCAATGCTACAAGTGTAAGGAGATGGGTCACTATGCTCCTGAATGCAAGAAAGGGAAAAACTGGAAAGGCACTTATCACAAAAGGCAGAGATTGGGCAGACACTTCCGATTCAGATGAGGAAATCAACTATGCTCTCATGGATTCTATTGAGACAGATTCAAAAACCTCTGAAAACAAGGTACCCCTTACTACCTATGCCTATAATACTGATAATATAACTGAATTGAGAATTTATCTTAAGGCATTGCATATTAGTTATAGGGATCAGACTTTAGAAAATGAGAGAATAAAGTCTGAGAATTCTGAACTTAAAGAGAGAAATAAAATTGTTGAAGAAAAACTTGAAAGCATGCAATAAGTTCAGAAAGAAAGAGATGATGCTGTCTATCTAGAACAAGCTTTGCTAGGAAAATATAAGCAACTAGAATCTGAGTTGGAAAAGGCAAATCACATAATTAAAACTTGGACTGATTCTGGAAAAGACACTCAAGAGGTTTTTCAATCTGACACTGTTGGTCTAGGTTATTCTGAGGAAGATGAACTTAGATTTTAGAATAAAATCAAGATTAGACCACCACTCCCACCTAAGAAATTTGGAAAATTTGTTAATGGAGTAAGAGAACCTAGGTTTGAAGGTGGAAAACAAGCTGTTAAAAGAGAACCAGTAAAAACCAGTGTTAAGCAGGTTAATATTGGTTTAATGACAGATAAACAACTCAAGCATAAGTTAAAGGAGTTAAAATCTGCTGAGAAACAGAAAATGTATAGAAAGAATAGAAATGGTAAAGTAGGCATTTCTCAAGGTCAATATCCAATGCTTGCTTCTTTTGCTCCTAGAAAGACATGTCATAACTGTGGTAGTACTAACCATCTTTCTAGCTTTTGCAGGAAAAATAAAGACATTAATTCTTTACCTTCCAATTCTGGAGTAAAGAAAGAAAATGTTAGAACTAGACCACAGACTTTATGCAAACATTGTGGAAGTACTTGGCATTCTATTCATACTTGCAAAGATTATCATACTATTTATCATAATTACTATGAACCCAAGCCAAATTGGAAATGGGTTAGAGTTAATTCTGCAAGTGTAAACACTGATAAAGTTAGCTTAAACTCTGATAATATGCATTCTGCTGCAAAAGCTAACAAAGTTAAGAAAGCCAAAGGATCCAAGCAAGTCTGGATCCTTAAAACTAATCCTCAGTAATTGTTTGTGATTGCAGGGCACCAGGGAAAGTACCGTAGTCGTGGACAGTGGATGTTCAGGACACATGACTGGAAATAAAGCCCTGCTATCAGAGTATGTGGAGAAGGCTGGCCCAAAAGTTTCCTATGGAGATGGCAACATAGGACATACTCTGGGATATGGCAATATCAATCTTGGAAGTGTCATCATCACAAATGTAGCTCTGGTTCCAGGACTCAAGCATGATCTGCTATCTGTGAGTCAAATCAGTGACAGAGGATATCATGTAGATTTTCAGCCTGAATACTGTGAAATCATCAGTAAATCTACAGGGAAAGTTGTTCTAGTTGGACACAGGCATAATAACATTTATGAGATAAAGTTGTCAACAAACTCTGATGGCAAAGCAGTGTGTCTGTCAACAAGAATGTCCAGTGAAGAGAGTTGGAAATGGCATAAGAAACTCTCTCATTTGAATCTGAACAACATCAATGAGCTGATTAGAAAGAATCTTGTTAGAGGGCTCCCAAAATCCTTATTAAATGTTGATGGCCTATGTGATTCCTGTCAAAAGGCCAAACAAAGGAAGTCATCTTTCAAGAGCAAGTCAGAATCTTCAATTGTTGATCCTTATCATCTTCTACATGTTGATCTTTTTGGTACATTAAATGTGATGTCTATTGGAAGAAAGAAATATGCTTTAGTCATTGTTGATGAACACACCAGATATACATGGGTGTATTTTCTAGCAAAGAAGGATGAGACTACATTAACTCTGATGGAGCATGTAAAGCAACTGGACAAAGGATCAAAACACAAAGTCAAGATTATCAGAAGTGATAATGGAACTGAATTCAGAAATGCAACAATGGAAGAATTCTGCAAAGATAGAGGAGTGAAGCAAGAGTTTTCTGCACCTAGAACACCACAGCAAAATGGTGTAGTTGAAAGAAAGAACAGAACCTTAATAGAAGCTGCAAGAACTATGCTTGATGAAGCAAAGTTGCCAACTAATTTCTGGGCAGAAGCTGTTCAAACTGCCTGTTTTACTCAGAATGCCACTCTGATCAACAAGCATGGAAAAACACCATATGAAATGGTGAGGGAAAAGAAGCCAAACCTGAAATATTTTCAAATTTTTGGGTGCAAGTGTTTTGTGCTGAAAACTCATCCTGAACAGTTGACAAAATTTGAATTAAAAGCTGATGAAGGAATTTTTGTTGGCTATCCACTATCAACCAAAGCATTCAGAGTTTATAATCTGAGAACCAAAGTGATCATGGAGTCTATACATGTGTCATTTGATGACAAGAAAATAACTGGACTTGAAGATGTAGATAAACATGATCAACTGCATTTTCAAAATGAAGAATTATTCTCTGATGAAGTAAACTCTGATGAAGCTGATCTGACAAACTCTGTTGAGCTAAACTCTGAACATCTACTGGTAAATACTGAAGAAAATTTTCAACCACATACTAGAGAAGAACCAGTTGAGGGGGAGCATGAAGAATCACTTCGAAGTGATGACTCAAAATCTGATAGTGAATCATCTGAAAAATCTGGATCAAATTCTGATGACTCAAACTCTGAAAGTCCAAAATCTGATAGTTCAAACTCTGAGCAGTCACATTCAGGGGGAGCCTCAGAGAATGAAGAAATACATCAAGAAAATTAGGAGAACATGGATCGAGGGGGAGGATCAAACTCTGAGAGAAGTCATTTGCCTTCAGCTAGGAAATGGACCAAATCTCACACACCTGATTTGATTATTGGTGATCCAGATGCAAGAGTAAGGACAAGAAGTGCAACAACAAATGAATGTCTGTTTCATGCATTCTTGTCACAAACTTAGCCCAAGAAGATTGAAGAAGCTCTTCAAGATGCTGACTGGATAACAGCAATGCAGAAGGAGTTGAATGAATTTGAAAGAAATGAAGTTTGGACACTTGTACCAAGACCAAAGAATAGGTCTGTTGTTGGTACTAAGTGGGTTTTCAGAAAAAAAACTGATGGTGAGGGGGTTGTTACAAGAAACAAAGTCAGACTTGAGGCAAAAGGCTATTCACAGCAGGAAGGAATAGATTATGATGAAACTTTTGCTCCAGTTGCAAGGTTGGAGGCAATAAGGATGTTTCTAGCATATGCCTCTCATAAGAAATTCAAGGTATTTCAGATGGATGTGAAAAGTGCTTTTCTGAATGGGAAACTTGAAGAAGAAGTGTTTGTTGAACAACCACCATGATTTGTGGACCCAAAATATCCAGATTATGTCTACAGGCTTGATAAAGCACTTTATGGACTTAAGCAGGCACCAAGAGCATGGTATGAGACACTAGCTCAATTTCTTCTAGAAAGTGGGTTTCACAGAGGTACAATTGATAAAACTCTGTTCTACTTTAAATCTGGTAGTGATCTGCTTTTGGTTCAAATATATGTTGATGACATAATTTTTGGGTCTACTAATGATAAACTCTGTACAAAGTTTGCCAAGCTAATGCAGTCCAGGTATCAAATGAGTATGATGGGAGAGCTTAGTTATTTTCTAGGCCTACAGGTGAAGCAAACAGATGATGGGATTTTCATAAATCAAGCAAAATATACCAGGAATCTTCTCAAGAAATTTGGTATGTTTGATTGCTCATCTGCATCAAATCCCATGGCAACTCCAACTAAATTGGATAAGGATACAGGAGCATCAGTAGATATGATAAACTACAGAGGCATGATAGGGTCTCTTCTTTACATGACAGCAAGTAGACCTGATATCATGTATGCAACTTGTCTCTATGCAAGGTTTCAAGCTGATCCCAGAGAACCACATCTCACAGCTGTGAAAAGAATTTTTAAATATCTCAAGGGCACCATTACTTTAGGTCTAAAGTATCCTAGAGAATCAGATTTCAAGCTACTGGTTACTATTATGCAGACTTTGCAGGCTGTAAGATAGATAGAAAGAGCACCAGTGGAAGTTGTCAATTTCTGGGTGACAGACTGATTTCTTGGTACAGTAAGAAACAGAAATCAGTTTCTACATCTACAGCTGAGGCAGAGTATATTGCTGCTGGTAGCTGTTGTGCACAGATTTTATGGATGAAGAATCAGTTGCTGGATTATGGATTGAGGTACAGTAAGATTCCTATTTACTGTGATAATCAAAGTGCTATTGCTATGACAGGTAATCCAGTACAATATTCAATGACCAAGCACATCATCATAGGGTATCACTTTATCAGAGAACATGTAGAGGAAGGAAACATTGAGCTTCATTTTTTGTCTACTGACCAACAGCTTGCAGACATCTTCACCAAGCCATTGAGTGAAGCTATATTTACAAGGCTGGTAAATGAACTTGGAATGGTATCTGGTTTTGACTAGAGATACTAGTTAGACTCAAATTTCACTTATGTAATGCATTACTTATGTTTTTGTGATGTGTTAAATGCAATGTGAGCTCAGTTTTTAAACTCTACTATGTAAACTCTGTTCTTTGACTGTCAAACTCTGTTAGCATGTTTTGTCAGTCAAACACTGTTAACATGCTGGATAAACTCTGATTAATTCTGATAATGTTATTGTCTGAGATACTCACCAATGAAGAAAATGTATGAAGCATGATTTTCAGTTATAAATCATGAATCTTTCCGAGTTATCTGTGATCTAATCTTAGACTGTACAGAAATTCAACACAAGCTTGATACAGTTTCATATTTATAGCATCTCTAGTTCATTAATCCTAAACTCTGAGTCTGTAAATATTGTGTGCATTGCCTCTCATGAATAATTTCTGATAATGATGACTCCTAAACTCTGTTAGTGATACTATTTTCCCAAAGAAATTCACATGGTACTTGATAATTCATTGTTTGTGCTTGTGAAAATTTATAAACCTGAGATATGTCTCTGTTAATTTTGGTGAGTACTGAAGCATGCTTACACACTGTGAGATTTTGAGCCTATCAGTGATTGATACATTTTATATCAATTAAATTTTATTGTTGTGTGTTGTTCATCAGTAAGTATGTTGCTCTAGAACTTGTTTTAAACCATTTTGAGACTGCATGGTATGTGTGTGCATGAAAATGATAAAGGCACTAGGATTTACCATATTTAACCAAACACTGTCAATAAATTTTCAAACCCTTAGTGAACCCCTTTGAGCCTTTATTTTTATTTTTTTAAAACTCTGATTGTTCAAGAACAGTCTGATTTTATTTGGGGATTGATGTGCAAATAGTTGGGAATTTATTTGTAAAGGAAAGTTCATTTAGTGGATAAAAAAAAGAAAAAAAAGAAAAAAAGGGGTATATATACTGATTATCATATACAGTTATGTATTTGCAGTACAACTGGACACTTTGCTCTATTAATACTGTTCAGTTAGCAATTTTTTTTCTTTCTTTTCATTTTTTTAACCACATTACAACCCTGAACAAAGTCCTTTTGATTTGTGCATACATGTATTCAAAGTAGTGTAAATTTGGTGGACAACCAAGTATATGGTAGCATATGCTTTTACTGATTGAACTTGAGTGTAAACACTTCACTTAAACACTTGTGTGACTTGAGAGATCTGTGAGTTCTTATATCCATGGCATGGTAATCACTGAATGATGCATTGATATTTATTTCTTGATATTTTTGTCTTTATAGACTGCGTGCTTATTTAGAATATTCTGGACATCAAGGGAAATAGATTAATACAGAGTTCTGTATATAGGCAACTACAGAGTTTAACATTCATCATATAGTCAGTGTTTACTATGAGAGTTTGTGCATCCAGTGTTTACTGATTTATTTTTCTGGATATTATGAAATATTAGATGCTCTAAAAATTGGATCTGTAAACTCTGCTATCCACACACATATATTCACATCTGTGCAATTTTTGAAAGGGTACAGTAACAAAGTTGGAGAATTGACAAACGCTGATTGATTTGTCTAAATACTCTAAGGTATATTTTATTTCAGATGATTTCAAATTTGGGGTAAAATGAGTTTTTGATAGCTGTTGATAAGTGTCAAAGTGTTTAATTGTGTTAGTAATTAGAGAGAGAAAGTAGCAGTAATGTTGGTTGTAATTACTGATCATGCACGTCTATTTCGTTAATTATGTGACACCTGTCCCAATCACACATTTTTCAATGATCGTGTCCCACTACACATGGTAACTGGTTGCGTGTTTTACTGCTAAAACATTTGAGTTTAACTTTTCTCTTCATATTCACTCATACACATTCACTCACTCATTTTTTTACTCACAGTTACATCATATTCTATTTTTCACTTGGAAATTTCATCAAACATCTTTCACTCATATCATTTTCTTCGTATTTCTTCTCATATTGTTCTAATGGCAACCAAACCTTTCAATACTCTTGGTCTCTTGTTTGTTTCTAACAATTATGCAGCTCCTTTAAACAATGAAAATGCTCCAGATGCTTTTCATTTGATGCAGAGTTTCTTACGCGATTCAGAGATTGGTAAAGCTTTGGTTGAACCCCAAACGCTTTCTGCATCACAAATTGCCTCCTTTTGGCAAAACTCTATTTGTGATGATGGTGGAGAGAATGGGACTCCGTCTATTATTTTCACGTATGATGATACTGACTCTGTTATCACTCCAGATACAGTCAGAGAAACCATGGGCTTTGACATTCACACTTCGTATGTTGTTGCTTCTGAAAAGAATCTGCGAGATATGCTGCAGCAGATTGGATATTCAGGGTCTTTGGCTAGACTTGGATCAGTGAAAAGGCCACAGTTGAAAAAAGAATGGAGTTTCTTCTTCGACTGTATTACAAGGGCTTTCGGGAACAAAGTCACCAACTGGGATGCAATTCCTATTGATAGTCTTCAAATCGGGTATTCTCTTCTCTATGGTAATAACTTTGATTTTGGAAGACTTGTGTTGATGAACTTAGGTGATAGGTTGTCAGCATCTAGAACTGTGTATTTTGCTAGATTCTGTCAAATGCTATTTACTGCTTGTGTGTCAAATGTTGAATTGCTGATGCTGATGTGATTCAGCCATTTAGGGTCAATAAGAGAATTTTCTCTTACTTGACAAATAAGGATGTTAACAAGGATGTGCCTGCTCTGGTTTACCCTCTTGCTTTACAAAACTTTATAAATCAACCACAAGAACCTCCACAGCCTGAACAACCTTCTCAAAACACTGATCACACTTCAGTCCCAGTATCCACTTCTACTACATAACAACCTAAACCTTCATCCACTCTACCTGAACCATTAAACACTGAACCATTCAACACTGAACCACTACACACTGAACCATTAAACACTGAACCATTAAACTCTGAACCTCAATCATCTCAACCACAACCTCAGTCTCCTACTCAACCTCAACCCCAACCTAACCAACAACCGAAACGTGGGGGTAGAACCAAGCATGCTGCTCAAAATTCCAGGCATAGTTTGGCAAGGGCTAAGAGGGCCAGAAAAGAGAAGAAGGAGAGAGCTAATAGGTCTCCATTATCTTCTATTGTTGAAGAAGAGTCATCTTCTGATGAAGAAAAGGTAGCAGTTGAGGTGCTAACCTACAAAAGAAGGAAGTTGGTAATCTCTGATTCTGATGAAGAGATAAATGTTGAAGCTCCAGAGGTTCCTTCTACAGAAATACCTGCTGTTGAGGTAAACACTGAAGAAGAGGTTGTGCAATCACCAGTACATATGCCAATGGATGAGGACAACAGAGATGGTTTTCCTTCTTTGGATGATTTTGCTAATCCTATCATGCCATTCTCTGATCCTGTTGATATTCCTACTTCCTCTTTTCTTGTTCAATCTGAAGAAACTGGTGCAGCTGATCAGCCTACTGTACTTCTTGATGAAACAGTGGCTTCTCACACTGATATATTCTCTGATGCTCACCAGGGTTCTGAACATGGTGAAGAAGTTGAAAAGGCAACTAAGGATGTAATCTCTGATACTCTGGCTGAAGCTGTTGATAAGACTGTTGAGTCTGAAGAGCAACCTGCTAAGCATGTTGAAGAAGTTACAGAGGTAGTTGCTGAGTTTTCAGAGAATGCTGAAGTTGTTGAAGAAACTGTAGAAGCTGTTGCAGAGAATGTTGAACTGCATACAGCTGAGCCTGTTATAAACACCGTAGATAATGTTGCAGAGAATGCTGAGGGGCTTCACACTGATTCAATTCCAGATGCTAATGTTGAAGTTGAAGATGAAGAAAGTGGAGACTTTGATTCTTTTCAAAGTGCTCCTGTGCAAACTGATGCAAAGCATGCACCTTTCACTCAGCCTTCTACATCACATGAAGTTGAAGCAGAATTCTTTGCTAAATTTTCTGAAAACTGGCACAAGGAAGATTGTATATTTCCTAAAGAGAGAGCAACAAAGTTTGTGAAACAAGCTGCTACAGCAATTTCAAATCCAGACATTCTTTCTTGTTTGAAGGCCACAGTGGTGCAAGTCAAAACACTGGATGGCAGACTTGATGATTGTCAGAAGGTAGTTACTGATCTGATAACTGACCTGAAGGCTAAAGATATGACTCTGGAGTTTGATACTAAACTCAAAATTTCAAAATTTTCTAAAGCTCAAGCTGAAATGTTTGACAGACTGAACAAAATTGAACAAAATCAGAATGTCTTGTCTGGAAAAGTTGATTCTATTGCTACCTCCTTGGAGCTAATTACTTCAATTCTGATTCCTGATGATGTCAAAAAGGGGGAGAGATATGCTAAGACTAAATGCAGGCAGTCTCAAACTCTGACTCTGAAGGATGATGCAGGAGATGGAGGAGCAAGAAGTCAGAGGAATCTAAGGTCAAGGGCAACTGATAAGAGTTTCCAAACTGGCAACATTTCTAAATCAAACTCTGATGCTGTAAACACTGATACTCAGGGTACTTCCAAAACTCAGAGTTTGGTTTTATCTTCAAATCAACAGACTGATGAGGAATTGGCTGCTAAGTTGTTCCTTGAAGAAAATGAAGAGGGAGTTACTCTTGTAGACATTGAAGCTGAGGAAAAGAGTTTACAAGTAGAACATAAGAAGGCTTTGAAGTCTGGCAAATTGAAGAAAAATGTAAAAGGTGCTAAGCCTGTTCTTAAAGGCATTACGATTAAAGAGAATGTTGGTGCTGATCAGAGGATGCAAGTATCCAGAAAGCCAACGGAAGCAGAAGTTAAGTTGAAACTGAAAGGTAAAGCTGTGAAAGAAGAAAGAGATTCTAAGAAGTCAAGTACAACCTCTGCTACTACACAAGTTGTACAGAAGAAAGAAAACACAACCTCTGTTGCTACACGAGTTGCGTAGAACTCTTTATCTTCTACATTACAATCAGTTTTTGGAAAAATCTCAGTTTTTGAACAAACTCTGGAGACTGGAGGTCCTATGGATTTTTCTGATGGAAAAGGTTTAACAGGAAAGATTGGAAGAAATAAAGCTGGTCTGGGCTCACATAAAGATTCAAGGCAACAAACTGGTCCTAGAGATCCTTCCTCACTGGCTATTCCAGGTCGTGGTGTAACTCAAGAAAGCTTAGACAGACTGGAGTCACTACAGTTGGTCTATCAGAAGAGTTTAGAAAAAGATTTTCTCTTATATTTTATGTCTGATGGAACAGTATACAAGATTGGTGAGTTTGATCTTGATTTGAAGTACTGGGAAGAATTAGAACATGTTCTATATCTTTTCAAAGTGAGGAATCGAAGAACTGAGTCAGTTGCAAATGTGCTTAGACAGAAGATGCTTCATAACTTGGCAACTAGGGGCATGAAATACAACAGCAGATATGTTCCTAAGTACAGAGATTGGAATGGAAATCTTATTGAAATGAAGAAAGGTACTACAAAGCTGAAAACTGATCTGGGTGTTATAGTTCTTGATTTCAACTCACAATCAGAGGAAGTGAAATTTATCAGACTGGGAAATGATATGAGGAGAAAAAAATTTATGATCTGAGATCTGCTATCTATCAAACTGATGAGAGTGATCCTGAGTTAAGGGAAATCAAGGAGATAATGCAGAGAGAACTTGAGAATGCTGAGAGAAGATTGCTGATAGATTATCTCAGAACGACACCAGATCTTGAGGCAATTTGATAAAAGATGCTCTGTAAGAATTTCTTGTTTTTCTGTAGATTTTGTTTAAGTAAGTAGTTTAAACTCTGATTACTTGTTAAACACTGCATTTGTCTATTTTGTTTTGACATCATCAATTATCATTAACTTGTGCATTTTCGCTAATGAACAAGTTGGGGGAGATTGTTAAATATAATTGATGTAATTACTAATCAGTGTTTAAGTGATACAATGTTAAAATAGAGTTTAAGCTGGAAGCAGTCAGAGTTTCTTTAAACGCTGACGGATGGAAGCGCAAACGCTGATTAATTGAAGCAACAGAGTTTGTTAAATTCTGTTTGACAGAAGCATCTATAAGTCAACAGTGATTAAAGATAAATATGGAAGCAATATCTTTGGAGTTTGAATAGCTATCAAAGAGATTGAGTTGACTTAGAAGATGTGTAGCAATTGTGATTGATATCAATTGTATAGCTTAATTATAGGAGTATCAATTCATGATTGTACAGTAGCTGTATGTTTTATAAATACAGTTAGGTTAAGCCTAGAAGGGTATCGAACATTGAAATATTCATTCATTGTAACCTAAGCAGCTCTCTGTGATATTTTACATCACTGAGAAAGGAATTATTAATTCCAAACAATTTTTAATTGTTAAAAGTGTGTTCTTGTTAATCTCTTATATAGTATTTGATTATATTTTGTGTATTCGGCCTAACAAGTTCAAATCAAGATTCTCCACTAACAAGAAAGGCAAGAAACTGACGGCTTCTCTTGTGAATATTCGTCAAAGGTCAAATGAAAGCCTACGGGAGTACTTGAACCGTTTTAGAGCAGAAATGATTCAAGTCCCAGATTTGGTAGAAAACCTAGCAATGACCTACCTAGCAGCAGGGGTTGATAGAACCAGGCATAATGCAGTTCTTGAGGAATATTTTGAAAAGGAACCGCAATCGCTCCAAGCAGCTATACAACTATTTGAACGAAGATTAACTCTCCAAGAAGTTGTTGGTAGCATTCAATCCTCGAGATCTCCAAGAACAAGGATGAATAGGTTTATTGAACAGACCTCACAGTGGGAATATCGACGAGGTGATCGAGGCACTCGAGGAGCGCGAAGATCACAAGCAAGATCACCAGTCAAAATGAAAAAAGACGACGTAGTCTCACACACATCAAATAGATCATCTTCATCGCAGAGGTCTCCACCTAAGCAGCGTCCTTGGCTTCAGAGGCCTCAAGGTGATCAGGATGTCACAAAGCTTAATGCTGATAGGGTTGCAATACTAGGAATTCTCAAAGCTGATCCTACATATGTACCCCCAAGGCCAATGAATCCCAACAGGCCTCCGAGCAACAAATTTTGTCATTATCATGAAGATACGGGTTATGACACGGAGAGGTGTTATCAACTGAAAAATCTGATTAAGGATAAAATCCAGAAGGGTGAACTTTCTCACTTTGTGGAAAGAAATGATGTGACATAACAACAGAGAAATGAGTTAGATAGGATCATCGACAATATATCTGGTGGGAGCACTTCAGGAGGCTCATCGAACAGAGCGAAGAAGGCTTATGCAAGAGAGGTATCACTAGTACAAAATAGACTTCTAGCGTCGGTCAAAATAGGCATTAGGCGTCGGTTATTGGGCGTAGTATATGAAGGCGACGCTATAGGTATAGGCCTATAGCGTCGGTCAAAATGACGACGCTGAAAGTCAATTATAGGCGTCGGTCAATTAAATAATCGACGCTAAAAGTCTGTTATAGGTGTCAGTCATTTAAACAACCAACGCTAAAGGTCTGTTAGAGGCGTCGGTCATTGAAACAACCGACGCTAAAAGTCATGTCAAAGGTGTCGGTCATTGAAACAACCGACGCTAAAAGTCAATTTTTAAAAAATAAAAATAAAAATTGTAATTCTAATAAACATTCATCCAAACCACCCTATCAACCCGTTATATACAAGCTATATGAAACAATACAAGATTTATACAAACCAATGAGATCTTATTAATATTAATATAATATATATTACATAACTTAACAATATGTTAATTTACACAAAATAAACTAGTTACTATGATGCATCAGAGTATCTGAGAAAACAACCGGAATCAACTGTACTTCCATCTGAACCAGGAGGACAACTTTGTATGTTATTATACTCTATTGTTAAGCAACTTTGGCAATCCATCTGGCTTAGAGTTTCCCAATATTGCGCAACAGCATAAACTGTTTCTGTCGCACCAACAGTTGACACTAACCTTGTACTAGCTGAAAAGAAGCCATTTATCTTTGGAGTGATAGCTACAAGATCTGTTACTAACCCTTTCACCACTAAAGTCAAACCTGTCTCCTCAGATTTACTTTGACTGAGGATGCCTACTGCTGCAGTGGCTTCAGTTGGAGCCCGTATACTAAGGCAGGACCAGCAGAGGAAAGCTAACAAAACCAATATAGTTTAACGAGTATGCCTTTTTGTTGCATGCATATGCTGTTAATTTAATAAGAAATATTTTGCTAATGTGATAACAAATATATTAACAAGTTATAACTATCAGAAGGAACAACATAGTTCACGTTACCTGCAAGCATCCTCCTTCGGAAACAACAAGTTCAACTACAGAATGCCTGTTTAACACTGGTAAAACATGATGGAGATAAAAATATGGTGACGCGGAGTGTGGCACATACCTGAAACCCTTGCTACTAGTAGCTGACTGGATCTCAGGAATGACTAAAGTTGCGTTGAGAAGCTGAGATATGGCTACAACATCACTAATCTACAAACTTTAACTTTTAGGCATAATATGCAAAAACTAAAGAAAAGGACTAAACTTTGAGTGTAGTATACTTAATGAGTTCATGGCACAGTTCAACCCCTTGTTTTCTATTTTGATCGTTGTCATAGACTTTAGCAGGTACTACTGAACGTGGAAACAAGGAAGTAGTCATGAATAAAGAAAGGCTTAATGGTCTTTTAGCCATCAAAGTTTCCACCAAAATACCCATCAGCCCTCACTGTTTCAAAACGTTCCTTTTGACCCTACAAGTATCTGTAAAGGTCGAATTAGCCCTTATACCGGTATAGGAAATGGTGAGTTTTGGTTCGTTTTAATCGACACAACAATAATATAGCAAAAATCCGGCTAGAAACCGATTAAAACGAAACAAAAATCAGCCAAACTTACCATTTCCTATACCGGTATAAGGGCTAATTGGACCTTTACGGATACTTGGAGGGTCAAAAGGAACGTTTTGAAACAGTGAGGGCTGATGGGTATTTTCATGGAAACTTTGAGGGTTAAAAGGTCATTAAGCCTTAAAGAAAATCTAAGCATGATTTGAAATTCTTTTGCTATGATCAAAAAAGATGTAGCCATGAACTTCAAAATATTCACAATTGTTGGCTTTAAGTATCTGGAAGGTGGACGCATAGTCATACGGCTTAAACTAGTTACTATGAGTGGTAAACTAGTTACTAGTTATTTTGAAGAATAGCATTGCTCGTATTAAGGTCAAAACAGACTAAATTATACAGATTTCAGTTTCTAACTTCTGGTGATAAGAGTCCACTCTATCAAACACACAACTGCTACTTGACATCAGGTAATCTAGCCATAATAGTGAATCTACTTACTAAACAATCCAAAATAATCTGCAGCTCCAAGAGGTTTGTCACAAAGCTCCTCAAAAGTAAAGTATGCACATCCATTAGCACCAAGCGGAACCTGACCAGATTGATGTACAAGGTAAAACTTTCAAGATTCATACTGTAAAAAACCTTTACAAAGCATAGCTGCAGAAAAATTACCTATAATATTCTTCCCATTACAACTTCCATCTCTTGTGGAACAACCGTATGATGAGAGATTAACTGCTGAATTTTTTTCTTAAGAAGGCCTGATGGAACCAATATATCAAAGTACAAAAGACTTGCTTCAGCTTGTCTGATAAGCACCCTCCTAGAGGAACCTCCATTTACAATATGTGTCAAAACAAACTCTAAATCGCAATTATTCTGTTTCCTGCTGGCTTAAAACTCTAAACCTCCATTGAAATTCTTAATGATGCGTGGACACCAAGGATTAATTTTCAAGGTAACCTAAACCTGTAATGTGCACTGCCTATAATATGCCAAGTTAACTTTCCGGTGTATAATTCTTTTATGCCTAAGAAATGGGCTATATGTCTATATCATTTTGATTTTCCTTAATATTACAACTTTAGAGTTTTCTACTTTTTGTCTTTATTTGTGGAGCTTGGTACTTGACATTCAACATACATCTGCTGCATACGACTTTACCTGTCTGGCAGAGCCAATGGATTTCAGCTTTATGTGCTAAATTTGTTAAACTTCAATATAAAGAAGGATGAGGATTTCAGCCAATTGGATTTCAGCCAATTAAATTTTTTTTTCGTTATGATTTTACAGTGCAATAGGCGATTTAAGCCAGCAGTAAGCTAATGGTACAAGCTCAGACGAGAATGAGGATGTAGCTCAAAGTAAGAGCGCAAACAACACACAGAGCATAAAGGTTCAAATACTTACGGTTCCAGTGCTGAATAGAATTCTAAAATGACGATTCAATAATGATGCATCAGCAACATCAGTTACCTTAAAAAGCATCAAACAGAAAGAAAGATCAGCAACTATTACGCAATTGAGTGTCCAAATAACAAACCATAAATTCATTGCATACCATGAATTCATCAAGGCATAATAAAATTGCCTCATTAGATATCTCAGCTGCAACAACTTCAAGGGGATCATATTAAACTTAGATGAAACTTCTGATATGTATCTAATTTCTAATATATAGACGTCCTTCCTAAAATTTTATTCAAATTTTTATTTGTTCCGAACATGAACATAACGAAAGGTGATTACTTACCAAAATCTGATGACATCGAAAGTAGGAGGGAAAGCAAAAGAATTGGCACAAACACATAATTCCAATTTTTTCCTAAAATTTACAAACACTTGAAGGTGAAAAATCCAAAAAGTGGAATGCAAACCCTAAATCAGGACACAAGTCAATTAAGCAAATAAGAACTCAAATAAACAGAAGGCATACCGACCTCAAATTAAACCAATAGACTGAAAGCCCTAGAATTAACTCGAGAGATGAAATTTGAATTTCAAATTCAAGGCCAATAAAGAGATGAAGTTTCAGTGAGACGAATTTGCTCGATAAAGACTCTGAATCATATATATAGGCTTCAGTGAATTAGTCAAGTAATATTGTACCATTCGAAGCTCGATTGAATCTCTTCCCGTAAATCATAAGATCGACCGTAGTCTATATAGATAGGTCTGCTTGAAGAAGATGTTTCTCGGGGATGATTTATAAGTGTGTATATAGCTATAAATGCATCTATTATAGCAGCAGAGATGAAGATGATGATTGATGGAACAGAGACAAGGCGGCTTCAAACAGGGTTTCTTAGAATTTTTGATATATTTAGGCATAAAGAATTAAAGATAAATAATTGATACACCTAAAAACATGAATACTCATATTATATTTTCCTATCATTAATAATTGTTACATAAAATAAAATTTATTATATATCGAAAGAAATTCGTGCATGGCACGGGTTATAAGCTATTAATATAAAATAACGTATTATTTGCATAAAAATATTATTTGTATATAATTTAATTTTTTTTAAATTATAATACTATTAGCGTCGGTCAAATGTAAGGCGACACATAAAGTACAAAATGGTCATTTTAAGCAGCGGTTGAGTAAAGACCGATGCTAAAGGGTCAGTTTTAGGCGTCGGTTGTTTATGACTGACGCTAAAGGGTCGATTTTAAGCATCGGTTAAGTAAATACCGACGCTAAAGAATAGTTTTTAGGCATCGGTTAAGTAAAGACCGATGCTAAAGGGTTAGTTTTAGGCGTCAGTTGTTTATAACCGACGCTAAAGGTCGGTTTTAGGCGTCGGTTGAGTAAAAACCGACGCTAAAGGGTCAGTTTTAGGCGTCGGTTGTTTCATGACCGACGCAAAAGGTCCAACACATATGACATTAAGCGTCGGTTAAACTAGCAACCGACGCCTAAAGTATGTATAAGCCACGGCTCTCTAAATAACCGACGCTAAAAGTGCGACGCTAAAAGACAGTTCTGTACTAGTGTATTTCGGGTGGAAAATAAGAGGCCAAAGAAAAATCCTTCCTTAGTCATATCATTTTCAGATGAAGATTTTGGAGATAGAATTACTGAAGATCATCAAGATGCATTAGTGATTACTACGAAAATCGGGACAAACACGGTCAAGAATATAATGATTGATGATGGCAGCTCAGTTGATATATTATATCAAGGTGCCTTTTCAAGAATGGAGTTGGGCGACAGAAAAGTTAATAGTGCGAAAGATGCGCCTTTGTATGGTTTTACTGGCAATGAAGTCAAAACAATGGGAGTTATCGACATGCTTGTACTATTCAGGTCTCCACCTTGCCAAAAGTGGCTCAGGGTCATGTTCCACATTGTTAATGCCGTTTCAAGCTATAATGCGATATTAGGAAGGTTAACTATTGTGGCTCTGAGGGGTATAGTCTCCATAACGCACCTCAAAATGAAGTTCCCTACTGACTTTGGTGTTGTTGAGGTGTGTGGAGACCAAAAGTTGGCACGACAATGTTATATAAGTTCAGCAATTCCAAAGAGGTCGGCTAATCCATCAACCTCGGTGAACCAGGTGGTTGAGATGGATCCAAGAGACATAATTGAACTCCCCAAACTGCCCAGTCATGAGCCGGTTGAACAAGTTGAAGAAATTTGTCTGTACCATGATGACCCCGAGAAGGTCGTTAAGATTGGAACAAAATTGCCTACTGAACTTCGTGAAGCTCTCATTCAAACACTGAGAGAATTCGTGGACATTTTTGCCTGGACTCCCAAGGACATGCCAGGGATTCCGGCTGAACTAGCTCTTCATCATCTCAATATAAAACCAGGAGTTCAAACAGTAAAGCAAAAAAGACGTATTTTCTCCAAAGAAAAGCAGGAAGCCATAGAAAAAGAGATTGACAAGCTACTTGAGGCGGACTTCATCAAGCCCGTCCTGTTCCCAAGGTGGATTGCTAATCCGGTTCTAGTCAAGAAAAGCAATGGTAAATGGAGAATGTGTATAGATTACTCAGATCTAAACAAAGCATGTCCTAAGGATTTCTACCCGTTGCCTAATATTGATCAGCTCATCGACTCCACAGCTGGTAATGAGTTATTGTCCTTCATGGATGCATTCTCGGGATATAACAAAATATAATTGGCTGAACAAGATCAGGACGACATGGCATTCATAACCCATAAAGGGGTCTTTGGGTACAAGGTCACTCCATTTGGTCTCCTTAATGCAGGGGCAACGTTTCAGCATGCTATGGACAAGATATTTGCTCCCCAAATTGGAAGAAACATTCAGGTCTATGTCAATGACATTATAGCTATGTCACCAACAGCCTCGGCTCACGTCAAGGACCTCAGGAAAACCTTTAAGAGAATAAGGGATAGCTCCATAAGATTAAACCCAGCAAAGTGTTCCTTTGGTTTAAGTGGGGGTCGATTCCTGGAATTCCTACTCACTCAAAGAGGCATTAAAGCATACCCAAACCAAGTAAAAACCAGTCAAAATGTAACAGCTCCAAAGTGCCTCAAGGAGCTCCAAGCCCTCGCAGGGTCTATTGTAGCTCTCAGACGTTTTATACCTCAATCCTCAAAGAAGTGCCTTCCAATGTATGAGGCAATTAAGGAAGCCTCAAAAGGCAAAACTTTTACTTGGACAAAGGCATGTGAGGAAAGCCTGCAGGGAATCAAAGATTTTCTCGTGTCTCCACCAATCATGACCAAACCGCTTCAATGTGAGCCATTAAAGTTATATTTATCAGCATCAAATTCGACCATGGCTGCGGTATAGGTTAAAGAAGTAGATACAGACCAGAGGCCCATGTACTACACGAGCCACATACTCAAAGATGCCGAAACACGGTACTCAAATATTGAGAAACTTGCATATGCTTTGGTCATGGCAAGTAGGAAGTTGAGACAATATTTTCAAGGAAGATTGATCATTTTGATGATGAATCAGCCACTGCGTCGAGTACTTCATAAACCCGATATGACTGGAAGACTAGCCTCATGGACTGTGGAGTTAAGCCAATTCCACTTAGAATTTCAGCCAAGAACTGCCATGAAGTCTCAGGCTTTAGTGGATTTTATCACAGAATGTACCTTTACTTCTTCTGAACCAGGTGAAATAATTTCAGAGCCAAAAGATAAGGTTTGGACTTTGTTCACAGATGGGTCATCTACTTCACAAGCTGGTGGAGCTGGGGTCATCCTCACAAGCCCCAAGGGCTTCACCGTTCGGCAGGTCATCAAATTCAAATTCTCCACGACCAACAATGAGTCGGAGTATGAAGGCCTTATAGCAGGCTTAATATTGGCTCGCCACTTGGAAGTATCGGTCATAGACATATTCAGTGATTCACAGCTTGTAGTAAAGCAAGTTTTAGGGGAGTTTAAAACTCTGAATGAAAGAATGGCGACATACAGACAAATCACTTCAGAATTACTGCAAAAGTTCACGTCATGGACCATCAACAACATTGACAGGTCCAACAACCAGTGGGCAGATGCTTTATCAAAATTGGCCACTTCGAACACTTCGAACACATCAGATCCCATATACTTCAGAGAGCTGCACGAACCATCAATAGTTCGAAGAGAAGTGCTTTGTATATCAATCCAGGATGACTGGAGAATTCTCATAATCAAATTCATCCAATGAACTCATGATGAGTTAAAGGCAAAACATTATTGTCTAATAGACAACAAGTTGTTCAAGAGAGCACTGGTCGAGCCACTACTCAAATGTGTTAATCAGGATGAAGCGAAAATGGCTATGGTTGAGGTACATTCAGGAATATGTGGAGACCATCTGGCTAGGAAAAACATGGCCTTGAAGATCATGAGGCATGGATTTTATCGGCCCACGATGCGCCAGGACTGTGAGGAGTTGACAAAGCGATGTGAGCCATGTCAAAGGTATGGATCCATGAATCATAGACCTTCAGTCCCATTCAATCCAACAACGACTCCATGTCCATTCTTCATGTGGGGCATCGATCTGGTGGGCCCTTTGCCAAAAAGTTCCAAACAATGCCAATACATTATCGTGACAGTCGACTACTTCACGAAATGGACAGAGGCAAGACCTCTAGCAAGGATGAGAGAGACCGAAGTAGTTCATTTCTTCATTGAGCAGATAGCTTCAGGTTTGGTGTGCCTAGAGTGGTTATCACAGATAACGGTACTCAGTTTACAGGAGAAAAATGGGTGAACGCGATGAAAGAACTCGAAATCCAACATCTCAAAGCTTTGGTTGCATGCCCACAAGCAAACGGGCAGGTGGAAATCACCAACAAAGCAATTTTGCAAGGACTGAAAAAAAGGCTGCTTGAGGCCGACAGGAATTGGGTCAATGAGCTGCCTAACGTATTGTGGAGCCTGCGAACTACTCCGAAAGCTTCTACAGGCAAAACTCCATTTAGAATGGCATATGGAACAGAAGCAGTATTACCGGTGAAAATAAGCTCGAAGTCTTTGAGGGTTAAGAAGTTTGATCCTAAATCGTCGGAGGGTGGCCTAAAGCTAAATATCGATCTCCTCGAGAAGCTCAGGAACTCCACGCAGGCCAACGTCTCCAAGTACTAGGAAAAAGTTGCGAAGCTATATAATTCAAAGGTTAAGACAAGGAGTTTTCAGGTCAATGACCTCGTCCTAAGGGAAGCTGCGACATCCATGCCATCAAAGCAGAGCAAAATGTCTCCACCATGGGAAGGCCCATACAAGGTCACCAAGATCATCAGCTCGGGCTCCTATCGCCTTGCACACCTCGATGGAACTCCAATAACAAATGCCTGGAACACCATCCATCTTAAAAAGTTCTATCCATGAATCTCCAGCATACATCATCTACCTCTTAAAATTATTTAAATTAAGGTATGAAATAGGTTTTTAAAGTTTCCTTTGTTATCAAGTTACCTTCGTGGTTCATCGTGCTTATGGGTGGGTTACGATTTAAGTCGACACTTGTTTAAAGTCCTTATGAGTAAAAGAGCTGGAGTGAAAAGTCTTTAAGTTATTATACTTTCGTTCTTGGGTTATTGCATTACGTTTTACTTGTTAAAATCGTTATACATGGTTTAAATTCTCAATTTACGAAGCACAAAATACTGAAAAGATCAAGGGCTCCGATGATGACTTCAACGTCAAGATATAGAAAAGGTAAAGTACGCCAGTTAAGAAAAAGTCACGCCGATCGGCAAAGACTTCGATTATTCCAAATAGCTCAAAGAGCCCAACCAATACGTCGAATATCTCCAAATACGTCGCAAATAAAAGAAATAGGTAAAGTTTACTCTGACCAATAGGAATAAAATACACCAAGAAAAATACTTGAAGCTCACAAAGATCGCCAATAAAAACAGGCGAGCTAAAAATAATCTAAGGTAAACTGATTCAATGATGTTTATCGAAATGTTGAAAAGGTGAAGTTTGCCGATTTACGACATTCCGATTATCCCAAACAGCTCAATAATCTCAACATCTACTCTAACAGATGCAACTTCACATTGAAAAATAGAAAAAGGTAGAGTTCGCCAGTAAGACGCTCAAAGAAATATTCCATATTCATTGAAAAGGTAATGCTTGCCGCCGAAATAAAAGTACACTTACGACTAGGTCAGAATTCGCCACTCACAAAAAAACAAGGGTAAGCTACTCCAAAAGATAAAAAAGAAAAATAAGCCAAAAATCGAACGATGATTGTCAAGAGGTGCAAAGTCATATCAAATCGCCATATGAAAATACACCAAGAGGAGATCTACACAAAAGTGCCAAAGAGATAAAATTCCTCCACTTAAACAAAAGAGATAAAAGAAATATGCCAGAGATCAACGCCCTGGTCATCTCAAACACCTCGAGAAGTTCAAGGTACTCTCAGGCATCTCCATACTCAAAGAAAATAAATACAAAATAAAAGGTAAAATGCGACAACGAAAAACACTCCAATTTACTCCAGATGAATCAGTAAGTTATCCAACTTTTTTTCAATAGTCTCCCATACTAAAGGAAGATAAGCTAGAGCAAAGAAAAATACTCCAAACCACTTTCAAATGACTCGACAAGGGCAAAAAAACCAACAGGCTTCTCCAAGTAAAACAATAAAAGGTAAGATTTATGCCCAAAAGACATCTACAAACTCATCAAGTACAAAAGGAAAATGTATAATCCATCAACTGCTAAAAAAATTTCTATATGGCAACAGAAAGAGTTCGACCTAGGCGACTCCGGTATCATCAAAACAAAACAAAGATAAAGGATATCGAAGTCTTAAATGGAATCACGTTCCTAAGTTCACAAGCTTCAAAAGCTCAAGAACATCGATCACCAAAGCTACTAAACACACCAAGTACAGAAATATATGTAAGCACAGAAGTATTCAAGCTAGCTACAAAACAAAAGCATACAAGTGCAAAGAAAAGGAAGATAACAATCAAAGGAAAAGCAAAAGCTTCACCATACCAAAGAAAGGTTCAACATTACAGCAAAAGTCAGATAGTAAAATACGATAAGTTAAGATTACAAAAGGTCATCAGGGGCATACCCCAGGCAAAAAACAAAGTCTTCAAGGGGTTCGGACAACTTCAGAGGAACCTGTTTTCCCAAGATCCTTTTTCTTCGCTAAATCAGCAAGATAGTTTTCAAAACCATGGTCTTTCACATCAATTCCAAACTAGGCGAAACGAGCAACGCTCTCCCCATAACCATCTTCAAATGAGGTCAGAGATTCAGCCTAGCACTTCGACAATTGGGCTGACAGGTCATCCAGCTTACTTACAAGTTCAGTTTTTTCAGCGGTCCAGGCGTCGATGCCTTTAGCAAGATCCTTCTCGGAAGCTTCCACAGATTTTTTCAAAATCAACATCTCTCACTGCAAGCTTTTCACCTGTCTGCTTAAGCCATCACACTTCGTGATTAGTTCGGATTTCTCAGTCAGCGCAGTAAAAAGCCTCTCAGCAGTAGTGTTGTTATCATTCACCAAATTTTTGGAAGTCTCCTCCAAACGTTCATTGACTTTCTTCAGCTCTTTCACTTCCAGACGAAGTCTCCTCACCTCAACAACATCAACCACATCTTCGAGGTTCAATAACCTCTCCAGCTCCATAGACAATTGCAAAAATATATAACAGTCAAAAACAAGAAGCAAGCATAATGAAGAATAAAAAGAAGAATTAAAGAGAAACAAAGTAAGCGAAGAAGGAATACCTTATCGACAAGACCCTTACAGGACCAAAGACTTCCTTCAATAACCAAGCCAGAAGCATCCGCTTTAGTCTTCACCTTGTGAATAGACTTCGTGGCATCCTCAGGAAACAATTCCATCTTACCAGAGCTTGGGCAACTCAACGACTCCTTCAACTTTTTCGGATCCTAGGAAGTCTCATAAATCCGAAGAGGTCATAGACCCCAATCGGTTCACAGATTTCAGGCGTCCCGGTGAGTGAGCCTGCCATGGTCCAATCGCCCCCAGTTCGGGACCTTCGTACCACGCCCACATTTTATGCCACCCAGAGTTGGATACGGGGGCCTCAACTAGCCTTTTACAACCTTTTTTTTATCAACATAGAACTGGGTTCCATTACTTTTGAAGCGAAAGATGGAGAAAAATAAGTCGAGACTGGGAAATTGGTTAAGTTCATAGCATCTCGCAATAACTTCATTGATCTGGAGAATCGCGTTGGGGATAAGCTGACCCAAGCCACAACCTAATGTTTGAAGTATAAAACGGAAAAAGGGGTGCAGAGGCAATCTTAGACCATATTCAAAGTAAACATCCGGGATGGCATGACAATTAGGACGGGGTGGTTTCCATATTCGGTCGCCATCATTTAGGGCAAAAGCACTGTAACCTCGAGGAAAAGAGACAACTTGACCTAACTTATCAAGATCAGGAGGATGCTTAGAATAAAAGCTAGGCTTATTAAACGACTTGTTACAATCAAAAAGAGCTCCAGAGCGGGGCATAACAACTTCCTCAATAGAAGGGGTTTGGGAAGCAAATCCCGTAATAACAAGAGTCTTTTGCTAACAGAGTTAGGAAAGAAAGATTCAGCCTTTACAGGAACAGAGTTTCGAAGAAGATAATGAGGTCGGCTAGCCTTTTCAACAGGCAAACTTTCAAGACTCCCCTCACTTTCGACGTGTTCTACACTCTCAGCAGAAGAATATGAAACTATGGTGGCTTTCATAGTAACGTAAAAGAAAGAAAAACAAGACCAAGGATTAAAAGCAAAAAGAAAGACGTAGAAAAGATAGGAACAGAGAAGGTACCGGTAACACCCCCAGATCCAGGGTCAGGGATCTGGTCGTTACGGTCTCAATATCCAACCACAAATTCAACATAATTTAAATTACAACCTTGTGACCCAAAACAACAACATAAAACACACCCGTTATAGTCCCAGAGATGAAATCAGAGTAATCGTCAATGTTATTAATCACAAGTTTGAGTTCTTACAACCCAAAGAATTACAATTTTACAATTACATGCTCTTTGCCATCCATTGGTATATGACATATATATAAATATATTTGATGCACAAATAATAACAACTAGCCTACCAGAGGCTGCATCCTTAGCAATGGTAGCTATGACCTCAGCGGTTAATCCTCTGACGGCTGACACCTGCCTATGCTGAGCACGCCTTGCGCGGCCATCTGATCTAGCTGTTGTTGTGATATAAATAAATAAAGCAAGGGTGAGCAATAGCCCACCAAAAATATAATTGAACAGTGATAATATATAACAGTCCAAAATATCTTTGAAACCATATGCCATGCATTAATGATGTAGTACCAATATAAGGTATGAGATGAAGTTACAAGGTAACTCAAAATATATTTGTTTTGAATAAATATCTGCTATGTCAAAGATGAGCCAGATATTATCAACTTTTCATAATAGAGGAACTTGCAGGAAGAATATTGGAATTCCAATTCAAACACTTTTCAAACCTGCCAATAATGATAAGGTTGCAGGAAATTTCCAACATTGAGAGATGAACTAATACTGGAGTTTGACGCGCCAGGAGACATAGCATTTACACGATGATCAGTCGCATGTTATGCTCCCCACCTCTTGTTTACTACATGTAGAAGGAAGCACCGACGGATTTACTTGTCTACCGCCCTCTGGAACCCCCCCGGCCAACGGTTGGGCCATTTGCTGGACCGGCGCCACTGGGTCACTTACGCATCTCCTAGTTCATTTCACATCCATAACTTTGAAACGTGAAGTTCCTCCCCCTTTCCCCAAGTATATTACTTGTTGATAGGACTCCGCAAGGTAGTCGTATCTAGTTGGAAAGGAAAAATCACCAATATTTCCCAAGCTGATGCTTGTTAATGGATATAAACTTGTTCCATCAATTCTTACCCCTCGAGCATTGAGGAGGTAACCAAACAGACTCATATCGATGCTTGAAAGAATCAAGATGTGAGTGACAAGATAGTTTTAGCAAGTATAGGACCGGGCAGTCCAATAAATAACATCTTTCAAGTGAGGTCCCTTTATATATGTTTGGAAGTTGAGCGAGTATTTAAATCTTCTTTAAGATAGATTTAAATGGAAATAAAGTTTGGGAACCTCCCCTTGATAAACATAGTCATAAAATACTCCGAAATATTTTACATCATATCTGAAGGTGAAAGATAATCTTTGAATAATATGAAGTATTATAAAAAGAACTTAAAAGAGTTTAAATAAATATTCCAAGAATATTTATTAAATCAATAATAATTAAGGAATATGATTAAATCATAATATTGCTCGTAAGTAATCCTCGAATAAATATATAGAATCATTTACTAAATAACTCTCTTCTTTAAATGAATATTCAATATAATATTCATTAATTAAATAAACTCAAATAAATATTTAAAATAATATTCACTAAATAAATCAAACCTTAAATGAATATTTGAAAATAATATTCATTTAATAAATAATATTCTAAATGAATGGCCAAATAATATTCTTTTCGTAATCAAAACTTTAAAGGAATATTCGAAGCAATATCCCTTAAGTAAATAGAACTTCAAATGAATATTTTAAAATAATATTCATCAAGTACATAAAATCTTAAATGAATATTCAAAATAATATTCATTTAATAAATAAATTCCAAATGAATATTTAACTGATATTCATTAAACAAAATAATATTCTAAATGAATATCCAAATAATATTCATTTAACAAATAATATTCTAAATAAATATCCAAATGATATTCATTTAGTAATCAAAACCTTAATATTCGAAACAATATCCCTTGAGTAATTAGAACTTCCAAAGAATACTTATAAAATAATATTTATCAATTACATAAAACTTAAATGAATATCCGAAAGTGATATTCATTTAATGAATAAAATTCCAATGAATATCAAAGTAATTATTCATTAATAATCAAACTCTAATGAATATTCAAAAATAATATTCATTTAATATTTCTCGACTGAAATGATACTCAAATAACATTTCTCGAAAGATTTCCAAGTATTTGGTACTTTTATGGAAATATAAATAATGTTTAATAATAACATTCCTCAAAATGAATACTACTCTGTCGCTGGAATCCCTCCGGGTTTCCACGACTATCTATATAACACAAAATACCGACTCTCGGTCTCATATTTAAAGAATAAATAACATACGCCCTTTACTAAGGGTCCTAGCAAAACAATCCTGCTTATAACTGATAATCCATATCTAGTCTATAAGCCTATATCAATTCAGGGAACAAGTATTCCAATATACTTTGAAAACAAACATGCATGCTATGGCATATGTATAACAACAATCATATATATTATCACAACAACAGTTCCAAGGTATTGGAAACTTGCCTGGTAATCCTGTAGGGGTAGTGTGCCTCGTGTCAATCCAGTGATCTATAAATAGTCACAATAACCGAGGTCAATCACTTAACATTTCGAAGGTTAAGTATAACTTAACTTAAGTCATGTAAGTTTAGTCCAAAACACACCTCGAACCCATCCTTAATGTCGGATCTTTCGTATATCTTACTTAATCATTTATAACCTCGTTCTTTGTACCAATATGTGGTCTTGATAATTCTTAACAAGTTTCGTGTTTTAGTCGACTCAAAATTCCTCTTTTAATCTAGCCAAAATGGGTGGTCAAAATAGTACCTCTAGAGTTGACTTCCCCGAGAATTACTATTACGTGACTCACACTCCAACACTTTTAATAAATCACCGGAAATGTATTTAATTAAGAACCACTTCCAAAATCATCTTTGGTATTTGTAATATTTATCATAAAATTTCCAATCCGAAAACACGGGTCTAGATAGGTGAAATGTATTTTCGAAGTTCAGTCAACGGCGGATTTTCACTATTCACACATCTTTTACTAAAACGTTCATAACTCGGTAACCGTTAACTCAAATGACGCACCGTTTTCGCGTACATACTCTAGAGAATGTCTATAAGGTGGCTAGCTCAAAATCTGACTTTGTTCAGAAGATAAATTTTTCCAGATTTTACTAAAACAGGGCAGGAGCATTCGAATGAATAGTGTTATCTCTGAAAAGTGGTTTCTTCGCACTTAACCTCGATTCGAACATTTTTATAAAATCGGAAAACGATCCATTTTACTTGTGGTTTTCTCTCACGCCTTCCTTATGACCTCTAATATTTAATTACCATGATTCGTCACTGACTTAGTCATGTTAAGGGATTCCAATTTCAGTTACGAACTTTTGATTACGGTTTCGAACCACTTTTACGAATTTAATCATAACTCCTAAACCGTAAGTCCGTTTCATGCGATCTTTATATCAAAACGAAGCTTATAACACAGTCTAGCTTATCATGGCAAAAAGAGAAGCTAATCAGTGAGTTACATCTACTGCCAAGTTCGTGTTCTTAAGGTTAACGAAATTTCGGCATTACGATGGCTATAAATCGAATATTTACCAAATTCCAAACCTCCCAATAATCATGATATCTACTCCAAACAACATATACATGATTTATAACCATGAACTGAGGCCAAGCAATGCCTTTCCGTTCATCTAAGCTATTTTTAATATTTATCAAAACCCAATCATAATCATGCTTATAATCATGCTTGTAACTTACTAACAACAACACTAAACATAGATCACTCAAGAACATGCTTAAAACTCAAAGTCAACTAAGGGTTCATGAGGTTTATACCTTCCTTGGAGAGTGTTAAAGACCTTGCTAAGCCTTGTATAGTCCTTGTATCTTCTTAATCAAGCTTAGATCATCCAAGAAATCAAGAAAACCAAGATTTGTTCTTGAAAGTTACTATTCACCCTAGACTTTGAGGATTTTATTGAAAATGGAAGAAGTGGTGTTTGAGGCTAAGATTTCTGGGGTATCATTTTTATGAAATATAAGATCTACCATAAAATTTTGGAGACCAAACAAGGAGTGGAAGCTTGATTTTGTTCTTGGAATTTAGGAGGAAGTCGAATGGATGAGGAAGAGAGTGTTTGGTGTTCTTGGTTTGTTTGCTTGGTTGATTCTTGTGCTAAATGAATTATTTGGATAATATCTACCATAAAGCTACTTTATTAAAGTGCTAGGTCATGGATGATGCAATCAAGAGACATGTGTTGCATTTTTGTGGTTTGATGTTACAATCTTGCTAAGTACTAGTTTGACTCTAATTTATCTAGTCCCTTGCTAACTAGTTTGGTTCCTAGATATTTTCCTTACTTGCACATGCATGCACCTTACCTTCCTGCTTGCTCTTTTGTCCGGTTATTGCTTAATTTGACTGATTGTTTGAGAGAATAACTCATTCGTTTCTAGTTAGGGTTTTACCGAAAACCTTCTTAATATTTGTTATACCAATCTCCATCTTTCTTAATACCTCTCGAATTTAAATTCCTTAAATATTAAATATTAAATCCTTAATCTATCAGTGTCTAGGGAAAATCTCGGAGAAAATGAAAGTGCTGTTTTTCAGAATCCGACAGTCTTTACATACACTTATTTTCCCCTCGGATCACTAATACGAACTCAGAAATTCATTCTGGGTACTTCTATATACTGTCGTCTCATAATATTCTTATTTCCATTGATAAGTGGAGTTTATATCCATTTGGAGCATTCTATATCGGCTTAAATTGATTGCTTTGGCCTCAAGTTTGTGGTATTTTTTATGTGTTTTGTGTAGTTGTGCAGGGTTGTAGCTATCGGTTAGTGTTGGTGTTTCTAATCGATATTAGAGCGGAATTAAGTATTGGAATGAAGATGGTACACTTGTGTTATGCTACCAAGGAGTTACATGTGTCATGGTATTAAAGATGTTAGCTAATGCGAAAGAAACGGAGGAGAAAGGAGCAAATTGTGTAAAATTCGGATGGTTGCGCAGTCTTCACTGTTTTGGTCATATCTGGAGTTCTACAAGTCCGTTTGAGGCCCGTAAGCTGTCCACGCGAAGCCTGGGAAATTTTCTATAATTCTGAACAGGAGGTAGCCGCGCAGACGAAGATGGTACACTTGTGTTATGCTACCAAGGAGTTACATGTGTCATGGTATTAAAGATGTTAGCTAATGCGAAAGAAACGGAGGAGAAAGGAGCAAATTGTGTAAAATTCGGATGGTTGCGCAGTCTTCACTGTTTTGGTCATATCTGGAGTTCTACAAGTCCGTTTGAGGCCCGTAAGCTGTCCACGCGAAGCCTGGGAAATTTTCTATAATTCTGAACAGGAGCTAGCCGCGCAGACTGCGCTGCTACCGCGCAGGGTGCGCCCGAACTCGCTGGAATTTGCTGAATTCTATCCTGTTTCGAATTAAATTGTATTTTTAGGTCTTTTCTTGTTGGAAAAGTATTCTAGGGCCTATATAAACACTACCTATCATTGTATATCATCATTATTAGGAAGATCATCAACATTGTAGCCAAGAACAATTTCAAGATACATCTCCAAGCTAGTGACAAGCAAGGAGTAATCTTTGGAACTTTTGTATTCTTCTACTTTGGGGAGTTATTTCTGAACCTTATTTTCTCTCTTCTTTTAATTATTTGTTGTTCTAGAATTATGTTATCAATTGAACCCATGATGGCGATGAGGTCAATTATGGGCTAATTCGTTATCATGGGGTTTTAATGGATTTTGCTATGGATTCTAGAAATTGAGTGTTAATTATGCCTTGGTGTGTGATTGAATGTATTGATTGCCTAGTGTGTTTATGCTTATTCGTTATAAGTGCGTCGCGAACACTTGTAATTGTTTGTTTAATCCTAGTGAATGCGAAAGTGGATCTAGGGTTTAGAACAATTCATGCTAGCATAGGTTTTTGCATGTGAAGAACATGTATTAATTTGTGATGTAATTCTAACCGTCTTGCATCGACTATGTGGTTTAATGGGTGCTTGATTTTCAACCGGTATGTGTTCAATTGCTATAGACATATAGGGACTACACATATTTGGTGACTACTTGACTTCTATCAATTGTGGATGATCAGTAGGATGGTATATGCACAACGAAAGTTGGTGTGTATCAGTTTAGTGCATCTAATCAGTAATCAACTCTGTCACATGCTAGGCTAAAGGGCATAAGATTCTAGATGAAGTAGTAGATGAAATTGAAATCCCATGTTTGTTTATTATAAGGTTAAAGTTAAGTTATTTTCTCGTAATTGGCTTAGTTGGTAATTAAACAATAGTTAATTCAACCCAAAATTGTGATTGTCTTAGCAGTGAGTGTAAATCATAAGCTGGTGCATAAGTGAACATAACGAACAATTTGAGTCTCTGTGGGAACGAATCCTATTTACTCTATATTACTTGTTGACCACGTTCTCTTGCGTGAATAAGTGCGAACAAGTTTTTGGCGCCGCTGCCGGGGACTCGGTTCATTGTTTGTTAGTTTATGATCTTGTCATCAGTTTGGGTTAAATTCACTGACTCGGACGTTTTTTTTCTTTTTATTTGATGGATTATTGGGTGCAGGAATTTGTAATTGTTTGTGAGCTGTGTGCAGGTGGACATTACACTCATCAATGTGAGTATAACAGAAACCGGCCAAATTTCAGCTGGGACTACAATCAGAGTGGTATGGAGCAATTCCAATATCCATCCTACCCGCTCCAAAATCAGCAGTTTGAAGATGAGCCATACAATCCAGGGGGAATTCAGCAGCAACAGGGGCAACAATTTCAGCATCAGTATGCCCCAATGCATCAACACTTTCAACCTCCTGAATTTCAGCAGCAGCAATTTCAGACTTGGTCTATCCAACAGTCGACTGAAGAAGCTGAATTAGAAGAATTGAGGTTGATGGCTAAAAGCAATGCATTGTCTCTCCAGAGAATAGGAGATCAGATTGGTCAAATTGCAAATGCATTACAAACATTGAATCATATTGCAAGTGACACAGAAGGCCTAGCTGTAGAGGAGGAGGACAAGAACCTTCCTATCAGTCTTGACTGGCCTTTCTTAGCCACGGGTGAGACCATGATCGAAGTTCAGGAAGGAGAGTCTGAGGGCAAAGATGGGGAAGAAGCAAAACATGAAGTTGATAAGGAAGCAGAGTCGGAGGCAAACCAATCAGGAAATTCAGAATGTCCAGAAAATTCGATTCTGAATAATCAGCCGCAACCACTTCCTTTGCAATCTGAAAATTTTGAAGAATCAGCCCAAGATCAAGAAAATTCCAAGGTTCAAGCGGCTATGCTAATTCCTTCGAAGGATGAAGAGTGTCTCAGTGTGGAAGATGATGAATTAGAAGAGCATGTTCAGTTGTTGAATGCCGCTCCGTTGCAATCTGACTTCGACCAGCTGGAGGCCGAAGAGGAAAAGAGCATCTCTCCTGTTGACAAATCTACGCCGGAGAAGACTACAAAGATCGTCCAAATCGATTTTCCTCCTCCATATCCACAAAGGCTTCAGAAGCAAACTCTAGCCATGAATTTGCCGACGGAGGATGAGGAGTGTTTTAGCTTGAAATTGGTTGATGCAGGGCAGAGTAAAAAGTATGACACGGAGAAGGAGAAGGCAAAGCATGGCCAACTGAGGATTACATTGCCTTGGTTAATGGGGCTACATATTCCACATAAGTTGCTTGGAGTGGAAGATCTCTGGAATTCTCAGGTGCGCCTTAAGCCATCATTTGAAGGAGCTCCCGAACTCGAGATCAAAACATTGCTAGTTCATCTGGGGTATGCTTCTTGTAATTCATCTCCTTTGCTTGCTATTGTTATTGCTGCTAACTTTTCAGGTAGGCGGGAGAATGTTGTTAAGAGATCTTGTGAGGAGCGAATACGGGTAAAGCTTGTCGTTGAAGATGTCGCTCCAGAAAAGATCATTAAATGGCCTTATAGAGATGCGGTGCAGAAATTTTTCAAGAGGAAAATTGTGGCCAAGTCTAGCTAAAGACGTTAAAGAAAGGCGCTTCGTGGGAGGCAACCCATGATTTCTTGCTTTCGAATAAAACAACAGTTGTTTTGGAGTCTCCACGTCTATCCACCACCAGACATACCACCCGAGGAGGGTGGAGATGCCGGCGAGTAGGGGAGTATCTCTTGTACCCTTTATTTTACCTTCAATGAGGACATTGCAATTTTTAAGTTTGGGGGCGATTTGGGGGATAGTAGTTGTATGTATTGTTGTATTTTGTGGTCATATAGGATATCATGTTGCATAGTAGTGATAGTTCATGCATGATTGTTATGTTCGTATTATCTACGTTTGTTCATATAGGACATTTTGTTTTATTTTCGTATACCATGTGAGTTTTCATTTAGTTGCATTTTCATGGCATGCATATTTCATGATCCCTTAGGACGAGCTGATTCTGATTGATAGGTGGATGTTGATTTGGGTGTGATGATGATGAGTAGAGGGCTGATTTATAGTCTCTATGAAATTGACTTGCATGTTACGGGAACAAAATTTATTACACAGTCTCATTGGGGTGCTGTTGGGCTAGGTTAGGGTCATGCCTGTGGGATGTTTTGAGATTTAATCACTTGTTTATATTTAGAATTTTCTTTATTCCCTTTATAGCGTAGGAACATTAAAGTCTAAGTTTGGGGGAAACCAGGAATTTTCATGCTAGTTGTTAATATTTGTCAATAAAGGCTAGGCGACAAATGGCTAGTAGCCAGCTCATATTTATATGAGTAGTCTAGGGTTGGAAATGAGAAAGGCTCATTCCAGATTGCGAAAAGAAAAAAAAAAGAAGGAAAAAAAAAGAAAAAAGAAAAAAAAAGAGTCAAGTGTTGTTTGTTAATGCAAAATTAACCAGAGTGAGCTCTTTAATACTCGAGTAATTAAGTCTGAGGGGACTTAGTCCTAGTGACCTAAGGCTTTATAGTCTGGGATCCACTGACCCAACACTCGCTACATGGGTATTATTGTATAAACCTTTTGGGGTCTCATTCATTGCACGGTTAAATAAGCATGCGTATTGTATATGTAGTGTCGTAGTATAGTAATAAAGCATGAGTTTCTGTCTACCTTGGAGGAGGGTGGAGGTGTTCCTAAGTTATGGAGTGTCTACAGTCTATTCTAGTTATAAACCTGTGATTGTCTTGACGGAAAGCATGTATGATTTTTGACCTAGTTCTGGGAGTATTTTTGATGAGCATTGCACACACGCACGTTTCTGTTCATGTATTGTTAGTATACGGGGACTTAGTCGAGCTCTGCTTGGATTTGTTACGTTCATTGAGATATTTGCTTGTTAGTTGGTTTTGGTGAGTTTGAAGGGGATCTTGCATTTTCATAGTAGTTGCATTCATGCATTGCATTGCATTAGGTTACATGGATTTTGTGGGTACATTCACTATAGGCCCTCACGAGACCTTACTCGTCCACTAGGGCTGTCTAGGGGTTTAAAGGGCTTGTTGCATATGCCAAATGCAACCGTGATCACCTACGGAAGTGGTACTAGTTAGTTAATTAGTTGTAATTGTTTATGCTTGAGGACAAGCATCGGTTTAAGTTTGGGGGTGTGATAAGTGGAGTTTATATCCATTTGGAGCATTCTATATCGGCTTAAATTGATTGCTTTGGCCTCAAGTTTGTGGTATTTTTTATGTGTTTTGTGTAGTTGTGCAGGGTTGTAGCTATCGGTTAGTGTTGGTGTTTCTAATCGATATTAGAGCGGAATTAAGTATTGGAATGAAGATGGTACACTTGTGTTATGCTACCAAGGAGTTACATGTGTCATGGTATTAAAGATGTTAGCTAATGCGAAAGAAACGGAGGAGAAAGGAGCAAATTGTGTAAAATTCGGATGGTTGCGCAGTCTTCACTGTTTTGGTCATATCTGGAGTTCTACAAGTCCGTTTGAGGCCCGTAAGCTGTCCACGCGAAGCCTGGGAAATTTTCTATAATTCTGAACAGGAGCTAGCCGCGCAGACTGCGCTGCTACCGCGCAGGGTGCGCCCGAACTCGCTGGAAATTGCTGAATTCTATCCTGTTTCGAATTAAATTGTATTTTTAGGTCTTTTCTTGTTGGAAAAGTATTCTAGGGCCTATATAAACACTACCTATCATTGTATATCATCATTATTAGGAAGATCATCAACATTGTAGCCAAGAACAATTTCAAGATACATCTCCAAGCTAGTGACAAGCAAGGAGTAATCTTTGGAACTTTTGTATTCTTCTACTTTGGGGAGTTATTTCTGAACCTTATTTTCTCTCTTCTTTTAATTATTTGTTGTTCTAGAATTATGTTATCAATTGAACCCATGATGGCGATGAGGTCAATTATGGGCTAATTCGTTATCATGGGGTTTTAATGGATTTTGCTATGGATTCTAGAAATTGAGTGTTAATTATGCCTTGGTGTGTGATTGAATGTATTGATTGCCTAGTGTGTTTATGCTTATTCGTTATAAGTGCGTCGCGAACACTTGTAATTGTTTGTTTAATCCTAGTGAATGCGAAAGTGGATCTAGGGTTTAGAACAATTCATGCTAGCATAGGTTTTTGCATGTGAAGAACATGTATTAATTTGTGATGTAATTCTAACCGTCTTGCATCGACTATGTGGTTTAATGGGTGCTTGATTTTCAACCGGTATGTGTTCAATTGCTATAGACATATAGGGACTACACATATTTGGTGACTACTTGACTTCTATCAATTGTGGATGATCAGTAGGATGGTATATGCACAACGAAAGTTGGTGTGTATCAGTTTAGTGCATCTAATCAGTAATCAACTCTGTCACATGCTAGGCTAAAGGGCATAAGATTCTAGATGAAGTAGTAGATGAAATTGAAATCCCATGTTTGTTTATTATAAGGTTAAAGTTAAGTTATTTTCTCGTAATTGGCTTAGTTGGTAATTAAACAATAGTTAATTCAACCCAAAATTGTGATTGTCTTAGCAGTGAGTGTAAATCATAAGCTGGTGCATAAGTGAACATAACGAACAATTTGAGTCTCTGTGGGAACGAATCCTATTTACTCTATATTACTTGTTGACCACGTTCTCTTGCGTGAATAAGTGCGAACATCCATCAAAAACACTATTCATCACTTATTCTCTTTTTAGTCCAGGAACTTAGAAAATATCTTTGTGCTTTCTCGAGCGTTCCTTAACTCTTTCATGGAACCTCCGTACTTGTAACCGATATTGATCTGGATGACATGAGGGTATCTATTTCTCTCTAGGGAATCTTATCTAAACTTTCTAGGAGATAGATTATTCTAATCTAAGTTATCACCCAATAGCATCCTTCAGGACATAAAACCTTGGAATCTTTTATCCTTTCACTATTCATTCATTAGAACCAGTGTTATATTGTAGTTGTAACCACTGTTCACTCTTACATCAATGCATAATAAAAAGTTTTAATTCTACCCAAAAATATGGGTTCTTACAGTACCTCACACACCAAAGACGAAGACGGGAAGGGTGAAGAGAAGGAAAATAAAGAGTGAAGAAAGTAATTAGCATTTATAGACAAAAGAAGAAAAGAAAAGAAACACTCTACCTCTTCAATGGATGGACACAACTTCCAAGACGTGGGAAAGCGAACGGACAGGATAACTGCTAATAAGCGTGGAATTTTTTTTCTCTTTTCAAAATATATATATAGACACGCATAGACAATTATCAAATCTTATGATATAATTTGTTATATAGTAACATGGGTCTGTAAAATAGGAAGTTTAAAAAGATATCTTTTTCTTTTACTTAGGGGGGGACTGAATGTTGGCCCACAGGCCCACTAAGATAGTCAAGCCCACTAGAGGCCCAATTAGAGCACTATAAATATACTTGTAGCTCCAACATTGTAAAGGATTGGCTCATTAATATACTACACTTTAACAAATGTTTTCATTTGCATAATAATTATTAAATCATTACTAAATTAAAGATAATTTTATGAATTTCGCGTGGGCTGCAAAATCATCCAAATCTAATTTATAGATCTCCAAATGTTAACTCGAATAACTTGTGGAAGGGGGGGGGGTTGAATACAAGTTATATAATCGTGTCTGATTTTTGCTTGATTAGATAAACAAGAATAAACGAATGAATCAAACTGTTTGTATTAATAAGATCAAATACAAACTCTACCAAAGTTGTACAAATACCTTTAGCAGCTGCTGACAATACAAATCTTTCTCTCTGTTTGTTTCGAACTCTCGAATACAAACCTTATACAGAGCTATGCATACGAAACTCACAACTCAAACTCACGTCCTCTTTTTACAATGATATGGAGAAAGTATTTATAATACTACCTATCAACTAATCACAGAAAGATAATCTATACATGACAATGTTCTGCCGTCCAGTTGATAGTTTCCATCAATAGAAAATTCTTTCCTTCATAAAATCTTCTTGCTTGTTCCTCAAACAAAGATCATGTTTTATAGCACTTGCCAGTTTCTGTAGCATCCTTAATGACATCATCAGTAACACGACTGATATCCGGATTCCATCATGCATCAGTATCTGACCATCCCATCAGTACTTGATCAGTATTTGACTTGACATATCAGGATTCAATCTCAGTTCCTGACATGTAGTACTTGATGGACTGTTACTGACTTAATTCTACAGATTACTATCTAACATATATCTCCTATACAAAGTGCTAAATCCTTTATAAGATCAGGATATACAAGAAGTATAAGTAAAATTCTATTATTAACATCACAACTCATGAATTATTCCTAACAATCTCCCCCTATTTATGCTTTAAAACCTGAAGCATAAATCTGAGTTGTTGATGTCAAAACATATAACAATACAATCAGAATAGAATTTATGAATTCAAAAATCATGAAGTTAAGTACCTCCCTCTTCAGACATAGTATCCAGTACTTAGAAGAAATAATTCAACTATTTGATGCTTCTTTTCCTTTACCACTTCCCTGATAAGAGGGAATTCAACTATTTGATGCTTCTTTTCCTTTACCACTTCCCTGATAAGATTCACCTCTGTCATCCTTAGTTCTTCTTTTATCTCCTCCAGTCTGTTTATCTCCTCCTCCAGTCTGTTGCCTTTGAACTGTTTTTATCTCCCACTTTTTGACATCATCAACATTAATTCCATGAGATTCAGTAACAGAACAAATGAGATTCATCAGAACTGCTTGATTTTCCATAATAGTGACTTGGTTATCTTCAAGTGTTTGAAGTCTTGATTGAATTTCAACTTGAGATTTCTGAATGTCTTGTAGAACTTCAGACTTGACTTCAGTGTTGGAAGTGTTTGGAATATCTTCAGATTCAAGTCTTGTAAAAGAAGTTGCCTATGTAGAATGATGTTCAAGTAATAAAACTCGATTAGAGTTACAAACATCTTCATCTTTCCGATCTGAAGTTGCAATATGATCATCTTGTCCTTCACCAGTATTCTGTGTACTAACATCTACAAATCCTGACGCCTTCTTAGATTGATCAGATACTATTGATGTCTCAATTCTGTCTAATATTGGTAGTACAAACAAAGGAATACTAGGATCATTAGGAATATCTTCTGGTACTAGTGGTGTAGAAGTTTGTCTTAGCCTTTCACCTCTTCTGTTGATAATTCTTGCAAGCCTTTCTTTTTGCTTTTGAGCTTTAACTTCTGGCTTTGCATTTTGCTTTGCTAAGTCATTCTTCTCATAACCAGCATCCATGCCAAGATTATCAGACCAAGATTCAAGAAAAACCTGATCCCATAAATCAAACGATGGTGGTTTCCTAATTTTCTCTCCCTCACTATGGAGTTGATCATCCATACCCTCATTCTCACTTTGACTATCTAAAGTCAGTACTCTTTCTACCTCTCCTTTTGCCTGGTCAGGAGCCAGCCTATCTGATTGTGGATCAATATCCATCTTTTCAAGTGTATCACTCAATTTTGGATAAGTGCTTTCATGACCTACAGAAAAATAGAGTTTAGAAGAAGTTTTTATACCTGAACTCACATGGAGAGAGGGTTCCTCATTTGGCAAGGGGCTTGAGGTTTTCTCCAAGGAGTGAGCTGCTATAGTCTCTGAGCCCTCACAAACATCTTCTTTCCTTCCAAAGACTACAGGCTCTAGTATACCACTTTCAGGTTCTCTACTAGACTCTGATGTCTTCAGTAATACTTCATTAGACACCATAGTTAGTATGTCACCGTCTTTAAGTGTTGTTTGCTGAGACACACCCTCAAGGTAGATAGACTCTGACTGAACAATATTTGTTTGATCTTTAATAAAATCAGTCAAAGTTATTCCTCCCATATCATAGGGTTTCTCACTTGCAATTTCAGTCATCACAGAAGACCTTTCATCTTCAGCTATCACAACTCCTGAGTCATCCAACCTCTGACTTGATGGTTCTTGTGTTGTAGTGACTGTGATATGATCTTTCCTACTATCCACTACTGGTGCAATAGTATCCTCTGTTGACTGCATTCCTCTACCTACTTCCTCCTGTTGTTCACCTTGAGATGAAGCATCTTCAATAATGACATCCTTGTCAAATAAATATGCATGAAGTGATTGAAGTTAACATGCTTCGAGAGTCCACATTTTTTGACTAGTTGTCTTCTGACAGATACATAGAAATACATCTTCATTAAGTCAAGTCTTTGATGTAGAAGTCCATATTCTTCTGGAAATAAAAGTTTTGGTACTCTTTCAACCGGAAAATCTAGAACAGGCTTGGATAGCTTCACTTTGATAGAAATAACTCCCATAGACAGTCTGTATGATAATGTAGTTTCCCATAAAGAATTAATATCAAGATCTCTATTGTCAATTACTGACTTGATTGTAGCTTCATTTGTAGAGACCTGCATGATATTAGTTGGACTAGACTCTGTGTGTGTAGGTGAAAATTGAATCTTTCTCCTTGTTCTCCTAGTATAGTGAGCAAAAGATTTATCCTGAGAAGACTCAAGTGGTGTAGACACAGAAATGATCTTGGGATGAGATCCTTTTTCAATAGACACAGTCTTTTGAGAGACAGTATCCAGTAACTGTTTTCCCTTTTTAAGTACTACAGCCTTTTGAGAGACTGCAGCCTGGCTGTGACTAGGTGCTTCATCTCTTTGTCCTAGCTTAGAAAGTTGAATTGCAGTCTTCAATTCTTCTCTCTCAGCAAGAGATATATTATCATCATCTTCACTAGAACTACTACTACTTGACACAACAAATCTTCTCTTCCTTACAACTAATGTCTTTTGAGAAACACTAGAGGTTGGTTTCTTTGAAACAATAGGTTGTAGATTAAAACTTTGTTCTTGAATTGTTTCAGAGACTATAATTTTTTGGGCTACTTGGGTAGACAAAGGTGGGTTCTCCTCCAAATGAGATTCCTGAGTCATTTCACCACAAAAGAAAGAAGAATTGTAGAGAGTAGGAAGATGAGTTTTAAGAATTACCTGAACATGATGTGGATAATAAATTGCAGGTATTTCATCTAGATTCTTTTCATTGTCCTTCTTTGTAATGTCAGAGAAAATTCTCTTTTGCTGTACATAAGAAGAAACACAATGTTCTCTACCAAATCTAGCTTCAACATGAGGAATAAAATGGTTAATAAACATTTGCATAAATCTATGATAATAAACCATTTTCCTATTTTGATCTCTTGACCCAAGTTTAATACACATCTGACTTAAGATAATGTGACCAATGTTAATTACTCTGTCATAAATCAAATTGTAAGCAATATGTGAAGTAACAGAAGTAATTTGGTGAAAAGAACTACATTTGTCAGTAAAACATTTAGCAATTTGATCAAAGAAGAAAGACCATTCCTTCCTACGAAAAGACCTATTTAACTGGCTCATGTTGTCTAGAGGTCCACTATAACCTAATGCAGACAACATAGTTCTTACATAATCATCAGATGGTTCACTTGCATAATTATTAGTAACAGGTAAGCGAAGTACTGAATTAACAACAAATTCAGTAATATCATAAGTATCTTGTCCTAAGTGTAGAACAGTCTTACCTGATTGACTCTGAGTAGAATCAATTACCTCAGCATTCTCCCAAGCTTGTGAAACATCAACTTGATTTATTTCTGGAGATGCTGTCAATGCATAATGCAAAGGTCCAATAGCCATAAAATCCATCACATGATGAAAATCAGCTGATACTCCTTTCTTGCTGGTGATTGCTGCAACATGATTATTCATCATAAAATCAAAGTCACCAAATTTGAAAGCTACTGATTTAGGTAAACTTCTTTGAGCTGCCATTTTTGATCTGAAATGAACTTGAGAAATCTTGAAATTGATTAGCGATTTTGAGAACTTGAATGAATGTTTTTGCCTTAGGAAATACAAATTAGAAGTTAGCAATAAACAATCGGAGTCTCAAAATAAACATATATTAAAAAATCCTTCAGACCCACTAACCCACGTTGACACGTAGGTTGACAGGTGTCAGTCCCTGAAAAATGCAGTTTACCCACGATTTTTGGAAAATAAAATCCAAAATTGATTTCAATTAAATAAATCAGGGTAAAATCAAAATAAAATCAATACTGATCAGCTTCATTTTCTGATGTGATCTTTTTCACCAAGATAATCACAACTCTGAAATCACTAATGAAATCACTTTCATTTTCCTGATCACTATCATCCTGATTCCAAAGATTAAATGGCGTTCCACATGGCCATTTTAGAATTTAACCTGAAAAGAACATCAATAATCTAAACAAAAAAAATCTTGTTAGATTGTCAAAAATATCTTGGAAATATGAAAGAACCCGTCATATGCATAGATGTATACGCCGATACATTGAATATTTAAAATGACTGTTTAGCTTCTCACTCTTTCCTTTATAAACCCTTGATGTCTTTTGCCTTTCATAACTCCAAACACACAAAACCTCTCTGTAAAAATAGAGCTTCCACAAAACACAATGACCTTCAACCCAATCTTTCGATTTCTCACAGATGATGAACACCAAAGATTCAATATTCGTCTCTTTGAAGAGATGACTTTTCTCATCGTTTTAGATATGGTTGGAGTAGATCCATATAATGTCCAGAACCTTCTCTTAGAACATCCATCTGTTGGATACAATCACCCTCTAACCTCCTCAAAACTTGAGGATGAAGAATTTGGCCGAGAGTCTGAGGTTGATCTTGATGGGGATGCTATACATTCAAGTCAGCTATTCTCATTCAAGTCGCCCAGACAAGGAATCCAGAAGTAGATCATCAAGTGACTCTTGAGATGCTCCTTGTCCTGAAGTAGATCTTTGAAGACTAAGAACAGTAACAACTTTAGACAAGAATAGGATTATCAGTAGAAATTAGACAAAAAGATATTTGTATTTCATTTCCATGTATGTAACGCTTTCAATTAACGAAAATACAATTTCTTATTATCTACTTGTCTGTTGTTCCCTGTTTATCGAATGATCTGACTAATGGTATAAATTATCAGTATGCACATATTAAAACTTGCTGACATAGACTTAACAAAACTCAGAATTAGATTACTACACAAAGTAAACGTCAGGATCTGAAACAATTTTCACAATCCTGATACTGATGACATCAGCATCCTGATAACAATTCTAATCCTGATGATTATTAACAAGTCTATCATACTGAAATTTATCAAGGCAAAGTGTTATAGCTAAAGCATTTAACAATCAAATATAGATCCTGACAAGAATATCAAGTCTATAAGCTGAAAACAACATACCTTGCTACTTTTGCAGATGTTAAAGATCTAGAAATTTAACATTCCTAACTCACTTACTAATCTACTTAATGTAGTCTCATCAAGTGGTTTAGTTAGAATATCTGCAAGCTGTTTGTCAATAGAAACAAATTGAAGTTCCACAGTACCATTCTCAATATGTTCTCTAATAAAATGATACCTGACATTAATGTGCTTAGTCCTTGAATGTTGAACTGGATTTTCTGCAATTTTTATAGCACTAGTATTATCACAAAACATAGGAATATTACTAAGTGTCATACCATAATCCATCAACTGATTTCTTATCCAAAGGAGTTGTGCACAACAACTGCCTGCTGCTATGTACCCAGCTTCTTCAGTTGAGGTTGAGACATATTGTTGCTTCTTGCTTGCCCAAGAAATCAATCTGTTTCCCAAGAATTGACATGTACCTATAGTGCTTTTCCTGTCTATTTTACACCCTGCATAATCAGAGTCTGAATAGCCAATTAGGAAGAAATCAGATTCTCTAGGATACCACAAACCAAGATTTGGAGTTCCTTTGAGATATCTAAAAATTCTCTTCACAACAATTAAATGAGATTCCTTAGGATCAATTTGGAATCTAGCACATAAACAGGTAGAAAACATTATATCTGGTCTACTTGCAGTTAGATATAACAATGAGCCTATATCATGCCTCTATAACTAGTATTATCCACACTCTTTCCCTTAGGATCAGAGTCTAGTTTAGTGGCTGTTGCCATAGGTGTTTTTGCAACTGCACAGTCTTGAAAGTCAAACCTTCTTAAAAGATCTTTGATATACTTTGACTGATTAATGAAAATACCAATCTCAGTCTGTTTGACCTGCAAGCCTAAGAAATAATTTAATTCACCCATCATGCTCATCTAATACTTAGACTGCATAATCTTGCTAAACTTAGCACACAACTTTTCATTAGTAGAGCAAAATATGATATCATCAACATAAACTTGAACTAAAAGCAATTCACCTTTTATCTTTCTAAAGAATAGAGTTTTGTCAATTATACCTCTTGTGAATCCATTTTCAAGAAGAAATTTAGACAAAGTCTCATACCATGCTCTTGGTGCCTGCTTTAGTCCATAGAGTGCCTTGTCAAGTTTGTAGACATGATTTGGAAACTTTGGATCAACAAATCCAGGTGGTTGCTCCACATATACTTCCTCATCAAGATTGCCATTTAGAAAAGCACTCTTTACATCCATCTGGTATACATTGAACTTTGAATAAGCTGCAAATGCAAGAAATATTCTGATTGCTTTCAATCTCGCTACAGGTGCAAAGGTCTCATCATAATAAATGCCTTCTTCCTGAGAGTAACCCTTGGCCACCAGTCTTGCTTTGTTTCTTACAATCATACCAGATTCATCTATCTTGTTTTTGAAAACCCATTTTGCACCAACAATTGATCTGTCTTTAGGTCTTGGTACCAGTTTCCAGACTTTGTTTCTTTCAAACTCATTTAATTCTTCCTGCATTGCAATTACCCAATCAGGATCCTGTAAGGCTTCTTCAACCTTCTTAGGTTCATTCTTTGAGAGAAAGCAACTATACAAGCATTCATTTTGAATTGATCTTCTAGTTCGAACACCACTATTTGGATCACCAATAATCAAATCTTCAGTATGATCCTTTGTCCATTTTCTAACAGGTGGTAGATTGACTCTGCTAGATTCTCCCCCTAAGGTAGTGGTATCTCTTGTAGAAGAAATCTCTCTACCTTGAAAAGCTCCCTTTTGATCAATAGAATCAATAGATTTAATATTGCTGCTAGTTACTGATCTTTCATTAGTAGACTCTGAAGGATCAGTTCCTGATGGAGTAGACTCTGAATAGCTAGTCTGCTCCTAATGATAACTATGTTCTCCTTGATTTATTTGCTCCCCCTAAACAGTAGAATTCCTTTGAGAAGCAATAGAAATTCCTTCTGGAGAACCTTCATCATCACTGGAGAGTATCTCAGAATTCTTCAGATTTTCAAATTCCAATTTGTCATGGCTCTCATCAGTTTGCAGAATTCCAAATTTCTTGTCATCAAATGCAACATGAATTGATTCTATAACAATGTGAGTTCTGAGATTATAAACCTTGAAGGCCTTTGATGCTGAATATCCTAGAAAGATTGCTTCATCCGATTTGACTTCAAATTTTCCAAGTTGTTCTGGATGAACTTTTAGGACATAACATTTACATCCAAAGATGTGAAAGTATTTCACACTTGGTTTCTTTCCTTTGATCATCTCATAGGGAGTTTTTCCATGACTATTTACCAAGGTACAGTTTTGAGTGAAATATGTAGTGTTAATAGCTTCTGCCCAAAAATAGGTTGGAAGTTTTGCATCTGCAAGCATGGTTCTTGCTGCCTCTATGAGAGTCCTGTTCTTTCTTTCCACTACACCATTTTGCTGAGGTATACCAGGTGCAGAAAATTGTTGAGTGATTCCATTATCTACACAAAAATCCTTCATTGTAGAATTCTTGAATTCTGTACCATTGTCACTCCTAAGTACTTTGACTTTGTACTTAGAACTATTCAAAATATTCTTGACAAGTTCAATGATTTGCTTAGGAGCTTCATTCTTCTTGTGTAGAAAGAACACCCATGTGAACCTTGTGAAATCATCCACTATAACTGGAGCATATCTTTTCTTGCTGATAGACATAATGTTTACTGGACCAAACAAATCAAGATGTAGCATGTGAAATGGTTCAGTAATTGAATTTGCAGTCTTTGTGACGCCCCCAAATCCGAGGTCAAAGATTCAGGTCGTCACATCACCATCCAACCATATCATACCTGTATTAACTTTACAACTCAACAATACATCCATCCAGACCTCAATCTTAAGCACAAACAAGTTAGAGCCTCAGAAACGATAATCAAAAGTAACGCTAAATATTACAATTCATCTGTACATTCTAGAATCTTGCGCACTTCCATTTATACAACTACACTTGAAGACAAGTCTTACTATTACAGTTGAAAACCTATCAGACTTACTCTGTAGTATTTATCAGGAACTAAATCATCTCAGGGGTAAATCTTCTACTCCTCTTCTGTTGGTGCGGAGTTAACTGATCAAATTCTTCTCTTTCTGAAAAGTTTTTATAAAGCAAGAATGAGCTACATAATGCTCAGCAAGTTCACCATTTTGTAAAATAATAATGTGGTTTATTTCGAAAACATTCCCAACTATATGGGTATATATCTCAGATTTCAAAATATAATTGGACAATGTGTATGTCCGAGTTTGAATAAAACATATATACTCACTAATGAGCTTTAAGAATAACATATGAACCCTTTATAAGGTTCCCATCTCAATATATCTCAAGTTTTAAAGTATATACATATGAGTATATCATTTTCGGCAGAACACTCTACGGTTAACATACTGTACAGGGAATACATCATTGCAAACCTCTTTCCTTCCATTAGCTTAGAAGGTTTCTCATTCAAAAGCATTTCATTCTTTGAAATAATTGCAAGAGTGCACTAACACGTGCCAATCTTTATAGAAAATCTTGCAGTTCTAGATACTGCACGATGTCAATATTTTTCTTATCAAAAGCTACACTATCGGCAACTTGGCACTTAGGCCCAAGAAGCAGTGTTTGAGTATTTTTCCAAAGTGGAGGATGGGACTGGAAGAAAACATAAAAACCTAACAAGGATTGACGATGATCAGTCGCCACAACCAAGTCCAACAATCCGCGGGTCTTCTCTACTAGTAGAAGGATAGAAACTACATCTGTAACTACCCTTGGGTGAAAACTACATCCGTAATCACCCTCGATGAAAATTACATCCGTAATCATCCTTCGGCAACACCTGGGCCGAAATAATAATTGATGGACCGCTTGGCTCACGGCCGCTTACACATCCCGGGAATCGTTCGTCAACGATTCCCACACCTGCCAGAGTCCCCTTTTTCTTTTCTTTTCAAAAATCATTTTGATAGAAAATTCGAGTAGTTGAAGTTCGACCTCAGTCGACCGATAATTCTTGAAAAACGTACAAGAAGCAAAACCTGACCGGGGGTTTTCGAAAATGTTTTGGGTGGGAAAGAGTTCGAGTTTGAAAACGCTAAAGGTATCTTGGATTAGTTTTGTCTTTAAAATAATGAACGATAATTAATAAATAATATTTTGAGATTTAATATAAACAATTAATAAAATAATTATTTAATTAAAATAAGCTTTTAATCCAAGATAGATATTTTTGAGAATTTTTAACAACATAAAAATAAAAATTACTTAGGTATACGATACTTCCCGAATGACTCTTCGGGTTTTCGCAATTTAATCACGATACAACAATATACCGCTCCCCGGTCAATAGTATATTTGGACCGCTACGACCTCTATTGCTAGAGTCGTTGTCCGAAGAAAACACTTTCATTCTAAGTTCAAGGGTGTACAAACACATATGCATATATCTCAAACTTCAACATAATCTCGTAAAGCATAAGCATATAATACGTTTGGAAGCTATGAACACAACAGTGAAAATCCTTATATATAAGTTTTGAGAAGTAAACTTGCATAGGTAAAATCAAGAATATAATATTTTGAAAATAAATACTTAGGGTTGGAAAACTTGCCTTGGTGAGGTTGGGGTGGTCGGCTCGCGAAGTGGAATGGAAATCTATACATAATCAATATTTGTACGTTAGTACCTTAACAATGCTACTTAATCATAAGGTTTTAAAAATCGTAAGACCAACTTAACGACTCCACTTGTGACCACTAACCCTCTCATATGACCATGTCGTCACATTATCACTTCCGTTACCCATTCGACTCAAATCTATTCCTCAAACTCGAAACTCAAGTAAACATTCTTAAAACTACTTCAAACTAATCCCCTAAGTGGTTTTTCACTTGCGCGCACTTTACTCTAACATTTTTATAAAATTGCAAAATACATTTTTTATTCCAATTCTTTTTGGGTAGCCTTCCCCACTGCATACTAGCTTCTCTAATTTTTCCATGATCCTACACAAATATTTAGGAGTTCAAACAAGGTTCACAAGGGGACCACTTAGTGCAGTCCGGAATCCAGAAACACATTTCACTTCTCAGGCCATAACTCAAAATCTATACATCACCTAGTCATGAACCTTATATTTCTGGAAACTACATTCAAATACCTTTCCAAAAATATACATTAGGACTTCAGGGGACAAGATTTGGGGGTTCAAAACCCTCCTACAAGACAGTACAAGTTCCTGGGAAAAACTCAGCATGCTTATATCACTAAACCAACCAAGAATCTTACATCCACATCACAATCAACATCTAAATCACCAAGATCATACTTTATAACATACATGGAGATACATACACTAACCACAAGCCTAAAAATCACAACCACAACACTTAAACTCAAGGTCTACATCATCCATAACTTATATGTCCAAGATTCACACTAATAACCATGGATCTAACATTAAACATCACAATTACTACATGGCCAAGAGGGGTTAGGGTTTTTATACCTTCTTGATGTTCTTACAATCTCAAAAAAGCTTGGTTAACCTTGGGGAAGCCTTGCTCTATGCTCACCATCTTCAATCTCACCAAAGAAATCAAGAACATGGAAGTGAGTTTCCTGACTGGAAAAACACGCCCCAAAGATCAGCCGCAACGAAGCCCTTGCACTCGTTTCCTGGTCGAGGCTCCTGAATGAAAGTTGTAGAGAGTCTTCACATCTTTCTAACCATATAAGGAAGTCTCTAGGCCCGTTTTACTGAGCTGCTATCTTGGTTGGCAGAATGGAGTGTTCTTGGTGATTTGTTTTGTTTTGTGTAATAATACATGTATAATAGCTTTTTAACTTGGATGCATCTTCTCCTTTAGTGTTGTCAACCTCTCATTGGTTCCCTTGGATTTCCCTTATCCATTCCATTTGCAACCAAGTCCCTAGCTTTTGTTTCTTGTACTTTAGTCCATTTATTTGTTTTTCGTTTACACCGCTTTGATTTCTTTGTCGTTTCTTGAATAAAATTAATATGTTACAACTCATACGTTGCATTTTATTACTCCACCATGGTATAATCCTTAATTCATGATCCGTTCGCTTAATCGCTTAATCTCGTTTTAATATCTCAGCGGTTTCTAGAACGTCCATTTCACTGTCTCAGAGGTTTTCGTTCTAAATTCTCAAATAAATTATAATAAAATTCCAAAATATTAACTCCTCAATTCCTCAAATTAAATATCTCATTTCTTGAATATAATAATATATAATTCACTGCCCGGTCAAATATTACACCAGAATACAAATTGGAATTTTTGAATTCCGATCGTCTTTACATACACTTATTTGCTCCGTGAATCATTAATATGACTTCGAAATATCCATACCATGTCTTGTACATAGGGTGGCGTGAAAATTTTCTTGGTCCTCAAAATCACTATTCATCCATAAATAACTATTCACGCATGACAAACACTATTCACGTATATACTTATTCTTAATAAGAAAAGTTTTAATTCTACCGAAAATCTGGGTTCTTACAGTCTCCCCTCCTTAAAAGGATTCCGTCCCGGAATCAGTTTAGGAATCACCGGGGTTACTCCTTCTTTGTTTCAGTCTTTCAACTTCCAGGTGGATTCTTCCATATCTTGATTTTCTCACAATTCCTTATTAGTTTGAAAATCTTGTTCCTTAGCACTTGTTCTTTTCTATCCATGATTTCCACGGGTTGCTCCACATAGGTCAAGTCTGGTTGTAGGTCCACTTGGTCGTATTCTATCACATGCCGATAGTCGATGTGGTAGGGTCGTAACATAGACACATGAAACACATTATGAATTTGCTGCAAGCTTGGGGCAAGGCTAACTCGTAAGCTAACTTCCCAATACGCCTCAAAATCTCAAAAGGTCCAATAAACCTCAGACTTAGCTTTCCTTTCTTAACAAACCGCATCAATCCTTTCCAGGGGGATACATTTAGCATCACGAAGTCTCCCACCTCATACTCCTTTGATATCTCATAAAATTTGACCATTCGAAATAATGGGTTTCGTAAAAAAAAACTAATGACATTTACATACACTCGTTTGCACCGTAGAAACGTAATATCAATTCAAAATCTTCATTTAATAATTCGTACATATCGTGATTGCAAAAATTTCTCATCCACCCATAAAATTACTATTCATCCAGGTTTCGAATATTCACGAAAATTAGGGTTATTGCAGCCTCCTCTCCTTAAAAGGATTCTATCTTAAGAACCTAAGGAAAATAGTTGTGGATACAATTCCAAATTTACCCTTTCCAACTCTCAGGTTGACACTTCAACCCTTTTGTTCCCTCACCTTGGTCTCACCAACGCTTTAATGTTGTTCCTCAACGCATGCTCTCCTCGACCTGTATTCCTTATCGGTTGTTCCATGAATGAAAATTTCTATCCCACTACTTATACGTTCCTCTTCTACCTTGTTCATAGTATCTGCGTTGAGTCCTTGTATCGTTGGCCCGTGAATACTTTGTGGTCGTGTTTTATAATCTGAGACAACGTCAATACGCATGGTATTCCTCATATTCCTTGGCTTGATTAGTACATATGCTCAATCTCTTTGTTAAATATACTTGAAAGCACCTTCAATATTCAAAGTTAACCTTAAGTCTTTATCTAACGTAATCGCTGCAGAAGTTTTATATTGCACCACCATCTCTTCCGTATATAATTCGATAATCTTCTAAATGGAAAGTCTCTCATAGGTAAATCACTTGGTCCAACAATTATAAATCAACTAGGGCCATCTCTTGGCTCGGTCTTCGGCGACCTACTTATGAAATTCATTATAATTCTGTCTACGTTCAAGATTTTCTACAGGCAGAATTAATCCACTAGATCTCTATCATTCTGCTTTTGACATGACGCGTTTGTACTTAATAGTTTGCCAATACCATTCTTCATATCCGTTTGACAAACATTCTCTTAATTCTCTATACATCCTTGTCCTTCCCCATAATTTAGTCATTTTCCTCTAACATTATTCTTTATTGTATATACTCTATTTCCTTGGTCAATACTGACCGAATTCCAATTTCGAATAATCCCTTCTATACGTATCGGCCACCACACTGGCCTTTCCTGGGTAATAACAAATTTCTCCATTATACTCCCTGCTCCCTTTCGTCACCTTCTCTTTCTCATGCTTAGTTCTAATATAAAGATATACTTATGGCACTTGTGGAGAAAATTTCACACTTTTCTCATAAGGTTAACGTCTCAGTTTTATGCGTGAACGCTATCATGACTAATCCCCGACTCACGGTTAGTATATCCTATCCCGTAACCTTTATGTTGTTTAGAAGTATAGGCTATCATCCCCTTTCTACTGCATCAGCACACCACTTAAACTCTTGAAAGACGCATCATCGTGACTCTCAAAGTCCTCTTTTTATCATCAAGTATAGCTAACAACGAGGTTGTTGCTAATATCTCATTTCATTCCAAAACTTTGTTCATTAATCCATAAAGGCTTCTGACTCATTAGTCCACTCAAACGATACTACCTGTAACACCCCCAGATCCAGGGTCAGGGATCTGGTCGTTACGGTCTCAATATCCATCCATAAAACCAACATAATTTAAATTACAACCTTGTGACCCAAAACAACAACATAAAACACACCCGTTATAGTCCCAGAGATGAAATCAGAGTAACCATTAATATTATTAATCACAAGTTGGAGTTCTTACAACCCAAAGAATTACAATTTTACAATTTACATGCTCTTTGCCATCCATTGGTATATGCCATATATATAAATACATTTGGTGCACAAATGCTAACAACTAGCCTACCAGAGGCTGCATCCTCAGCAATGGTAACTATAACCTCCGCGATTAATCCTCTGACGGCTAACACCTGCTATGCTGAGTGCGCCTTGCGCGACCGTCTGATCTAGCTATTGTTGTGATATAAATAAATAAAGCAAGGGTGAGCAATAGCCCACCAAAAATATAATTGAACAGTGATAATATATAACAGTCCAAAATATCTTTGAAACCATATGCCATGCATTAACGATGTAGTACCAATATAAGGTATGAGATGAAGTTACAAGGTAACTCAAAATATATTTGTTTTGAATAAATATCTGCTATGTCAAAGATGAGCTAGATATTATCAACTTTTCATAATAGAGGAACTTGCAGGAAGAATATTGCAATTCCAATTCAAACACTTTTCAAACCTGCCAATAATGATAAGGTTGCAGGAAATTTCCAACATTGAGAGATGAACTAATACTGGAGTTTGACGCGCCAGGAGACATAGCATTTACACGATGATCAGTCGCATGTTATGCTCCCCACCTCTTGTTTACTACATGTAGAAGGAAGCACCGACGGATTTACTTGTCTACCGCCCTCTGGAACCCCCCGGCCAACGGTTGGGCCATTTGCTGGACCGGCGCCACTGGGTCACTTACGCATCTCCTAGTTCATTTCACATCCATAACTTTGAAACGTGAAGTTCCTCCCCCTTTCCCCAAGTATATTACTTGTTGATAGGACTCCACAAAGTAGTCGTATCTAGTTGGAAAGGAAAAAGCACCAATATTTCCCAAGCTGATGCTTGTTAATGGATATAAACTTGTTCCATCAATTCTTACCCCTCGAGCGTTGAGGAGGTAACCAAACAGACTCATATCGATGCTTGAAAGAATCAAGATGTGAGTGACAAGATAGTTTTAGCAAGTATAGGACCAGGAAGCCCAATAAATAACATCTCTCAAGTGAGGTCCCCTTATATACGTTTGAAAGTTGAGCGAGTATTTAAATCTTCTTTAAGATAGATTTAAAGAAAAATAGAGTTTTGGAAACCTCCCCTTGATAAAAATAGTCATAAACTACTCCAAAATATTTTACACCATATCTGAAGGTGACATATAATCTTTGAATAATATGAATCATTATAAAAGAACTTAAAAGGATTTAAATAAATATTCCAAGAATATTTATTAACTCAATATTAATTAAGGAATATGAATAAATCATAATATTACTCGTAAGTAATCCTCGAATGAATATTTAGAATCATTTACTAAATAACTCTCTTCTTTATATGAATATTCCAGATAATATTCATTAATTAAATAAACTCAAATAAATGTTTAAAATAGTGTTCAATAAATAAATCCAATCTTAAATGGATATTTGAAAATAATAATGTTTATTGGTGAAATAAACATCCCTTGGATATTTGATATAATATTCATTAAATTAATAATGAATATTCAACTTAAAAATGATATTTATTGATGAAATAATTGTCGACTGAATATTTGAGACAATATTCATTAAATAAATAATGAATATTCAATCTTAATAATATTTATCGAAGAAATGATTATCGAATGAATATTCGAAATTATGTTCAATAATTGAATCGACTTTAAATGAATGTCGAAGATAATATTTATCGTCTCAAGGGAATATTCAAAATAATATTTATCGATGAACTGGAGTTCGAATCAATGTTCAACTAATATGTATAAAATAAATAGAGATTGAATGAATATTCGAAATAATATTCATTTAAATAAATAAGGCTCGAATGAACATTAAAATAATATTCATTAAATAAATAAACTCGAATGAATATTCAAAATAATATTTATCGAAGAAATAAGAATGAATATTTTCTAAGTAAATAACTTAACTGAGGGTTCAAAATAATATTCGAATATTAAATCGACTTTAGATAAATATTAAAGATAATGTTCATCGAATAATTAAATATCTGATGAATAACCCGAATAATATTTATCAAATAATCTCAAAGGAATATCTCAATAATATTCGCCAGATAATAAATGGGAAATATTTACTTAATTATTTTCCTCTGAAAATAATGTCAATATATTAAGAAATAACGACTCCCGGTCTATAATCAAGGAATGAGGTTCAGATGCCCTTCGTTTAAGGGTCTTAGAAATTTCCAGCTTTTAACTGATATAATAACTATCTAGCTCATAAGCCAACAATAATTCAGGGAACAAGTATATCAACATGACTTTGAAAGTAGGCATGCATGCTATGACATATGTATAACAGAAAGCATATATATATATATATATATATATATATATATATATATATATTCACAACAACAGTCTTTTAAAAAGGATTTGAAACTTGCCAGGAAATCGAGTGTGGGTAGGGGTAGTGGTAGCGTGTCCCGGGTCAGTCTGGTGATCTATAAAGAGCCAAGGCATTCGAGATTAATCACTTAATACTTTACAAGAAGATATATAGACTTCACTTAAGTCGAAACACGTTTTCGCATTATCTTGTTATACACCTCTAGGGTAACTCTTTTTATTACCAATGTGGTTCGACATACGTTCGCTATTATGACCCGTCATTGTACCCACACTTAATATGCAGTTAAGCCATGTAAGTTTTAATATCGATCATTTACGAATCAAGATTGTACTACGAGTTTTATCGTCCGTTTTCTAAGTTATTAACCAAAGTCATAATCAAGCATGCTTCTAGGGGTTCGTTCGCGTTTAACCTTGATTCGAACATTTTTATAAAATCGTAAAATGATCCTTTTAACGCAAGGTTTTCTCTCACACCTTCCTTATCATCTCTAGTATTTAATTACCAAGATTCGTCACTGCGATACATATTTTACATGGTTCAATTTTAATTACGAATTCGTATTCTCGGTTTCGAACCACTTTTACGAATTTAATCATAACTCCTAAACCGTAAGTCCAAATGCTTCGATTCTTTCGCCAATGTGATCTATGACTCAAGCTATACAAGGGCAAGTCTTATATTCAACAAGACCAGTGACTTATACCAACTGTGATGCACGAAATTTATGGGTTAACGAAATTTCGGCATTACGACGGCTATAAATCGAACGTTTCCAAATTTATTTCAACACAACCAAGCCACACCGGGCATACCATACATCTTAACATCAAATATACTCCATTAATCAGCCAAAAAGCGTGCATAACCAGTGGGTTCTTCATTTTTATGAAAATCTATCGATAACTCATGCAATCGCTAAGCTAAACGCATAAACGACTAACCCATAACCTTAATTACTCATCCATGCTTTCAATTTTAAATTCTAAGAAGTTTCAAAATTAAAATCACTGTAGCACAGCCTATAAATCATGAGAAATGAACAAGCTTAAGGTTGGAGGTGAAGAGAGTGGTTACCGTAGATGCGTAGAGCTCGGAGAGGGCTTCGATTGGAGTACTAGAACGCAAGAAACGGACAAGGCTAGCCATGATTCCCTTGGGCAAGCATGAATTCGGCCATGGAGAGAAAAAGTGGGAGGAAGATGAGAGAAAAATGAGATATTTACTTGTGGTTGGTTGTAATAAAGCTAAATGATTTTCTGTTCCGTGTGCGAGCGTATACCGTAACCTACCGTGCGTCTCGTCCTCCTTCCTTCTCTTTCTTTTTAAGAAATTCAATTTCTATTCCTCAAATAACTTTTCTAATTGTGCACTTAGTCACCACTTACTAATATGAAGCTCTCTCTGAAATTTTAGATTTTTCGGGTTTCGGGATATTTTCCATCATTCACTTGATCGTTTTTACATCGTTAAATCAGTTTTCTCCAATTCGCTCTTTTATGAATTCTGACGAATCCTACTTACGTTTATATATATCCTAGATTGAGAATATGCCTTCGAAATATTTCTCTGGAATAAATAATTAGTCCATCTCAATTTCTGGCCCAATCTGGCCCAATCTGATAATATTCATATTTCCCCCAAAGACACTATTCATCACTTATTTTCTTTTTATTCCCTGCACTTAGCAAAATGTCCTCATTCTCTTTCGAGCGTTCCTTATCTCTTTTACGGAACCATTGGTTTTATAACAGATATCGATTTAGATAATATGAGAATATCTTTCCTCTTTAGGAAACATATCTTGACTTACTAGGAGATAGATTATTCTAATCTAAATCGTCAACCCATTGCATTCTTCATGACATATAAACATTGGAATCTATATCCATTCCATATTCATTTATTAGAACTGTTAATACGTTAAAATCGGAATCACCGTTCATTCTTTTATCAATACATAATAAAAAGTTTTAATTCTACCAAAAATCTGGGTTCTTACAGTCTCCCCTCCTTAAAAGGATTCCGTCCCGGAATCAGGTAGAAGACAATTGGGTACTTTTCGGTCATTTCACTTTCTATTTCTCCGGATGATCCTTAAACATTCCAATCCTTTTAAAGCACATCTCACTAGTGCAACCATACATCTTTTTATCCTTTTTCCTCAATCTTTGCTATAATTCGTACAATACACTATCCGGGTTATAATCTTATCCAGTCATATACTGTTACCCTTATTGGTATCTGTAGTGACTTCGGTATCACTATCTCGCTGCGAATTCGAAGATAACCTCACTCGTACTATGCATTCCCCGATTGCTTTTATCTTCGCAATCTCGATCAATATATAGGAGTGGGAAAATTTATTGAGAGATCACTATGATCAATGAACATTTGTTACATTGCATAGTTAGTACAGAAGGGGGCCAGCCTTTAGTACTTGACAAGCAATTAAACAATTAATGGCATTCCACTTAGACTTCTATCACACAGACAGATAGTCACGTAGCAGTACCTCCCCTCCTTAAAGGGTTGTTCTTCTCAATTTAGAATAAGATAATTAAGGAAGAAGAAAAGAAAAGAATTTCAAAGAATTATATATAAAAAAAATTCTTCATGATTGTCAAAAATATCATACTTAAAATTTACCTCTGAACTATAGAGGTTTATTAGAGAAGAAAAATAATCGTATTCGTATCACATGTCCTTGCTGCTTTGTCCATCATTCTATGGACCTATACTCTTGTTCGATATTAGCATCACTTACTTTTGGAAAATCCTTCAACCTCTCAGGTTAAATCTTGGATTTCTCGCTTGACATTATTATTACTGACATTCCACGCCACGGCACTGGCTCTTTCATATTCATAATACTAACACTATCATGTTGTCATTCCGAGAGCTCGTTATGAAAACCCCTTCATCAATCCATTCATAACATTCCTTTCTCCACATTTCATAATTATTTCCCCATCTTTTCTTTATCAATCACATTCTTCTTATTGTCTAATTCTCATTCACTTCTATTATTTAACTCCACCATCATCTTATTAGTGGAACACTTGTCACCTTTACTCAATATGCGTTACACGTTTGTGGTCAAACTTTTCTTCGTTCAACCATTTAGATTTCACTTTCTCATTCCATGAGACTCTTTTATTACTCAATCAATCTATTTCATATTTCCTTGAATTTTCCAAACTTACTAAGGAGTCAATTTGTATGTTATTTATGCTCATAATCCCAACTTTCTGTTTTGGCCAATACCCTTGCCCTGTCAATTCCATACTTTTCTCGCTTCATTACTGGAGCTTCTCATGAGTCCGCCTATCTGACTCTTTTATTGATTTTCAATTCTATTTCGATCTCTATCAGTCACTTGTCTTCATTTCTACTATTATCATTCTATGAAACATCATAGCCGGATCATTTATTACAAATATCCCTTCGTCTCCAAAATTAAACCATCCGAAATTGACCTGGACGATTTCTCTAACTTAGATTCAATTCGACATTTCCGCAGTCGTTAACACTTAATTTCTCAGAAGGGTCAATATTGCTTATCATTTACGTAGTGTTTTTAATAGCTAAACATACCGGTTTCATAATTGTCAATCCAAGATCCTCTAGGAAAGCAAAATAATCACTATCCCTATCCATAAGGAACGCTTCCTGAACTTGATGTTGATATTACATGAAGCAGATAAAATTACAGAAGAGCTTCAAGCATCGTAGCTATGCCAAGTTGACGAAATTATCAATCATATACCTTCAGTAGAAGATTGGAAGCTAACGGTTTACTTAGTCAATTTCGTACCAGGTCCTGGTTTACCTCAACATAGGACCTCCTAACGCAGGTAATACGCTTAAGACGACATCAGGAATCGAATCTTTACTTAAACTACTCTTACGGTTGATTCTTGCTCAATCAATAGAGGGAATGTAAATTCCTCCACCCCATTCTGACCTTCAAAGTCCTTCTCAATATCATTTCGTCTCTTTGGTATGAGCATTCATAATTACTCCTCAATACTTAAAGTGTCGGCCACCTCACTGGCCTTTACTGATAATTTCTTGCAATCAATGTTTTCTTGATCTATTCAACTCAACTTTTTCTACCTTATTCCCATCACTGTTGGGTGAAAGTATTCTTCCTTAAATTCTGCTGAAGGAGAATAATATCCATCAGTCTTTTTCCATAAGTTATTGCCTTAATCCTTAAATATGACTTTTATCCCGGCTAATATCCTCATCAGGTCTATGATATCTTTTGTCTCAGGTCTTTCTTGCTTTAAAACAATCCCAACCTTATTGGTTCAATCCATACCTTCTCATGGTTTCTTACATGCCTCATCCGACTTCATTATTATTATATCATACATTCTGTACCAAACTTCCCTTTTTAAACTCAGAGTATTACCTCTTCCCTTATAAGGTTTCTTAGGTCATCCTCATCATTCCTCCTGTATCTTCCGGGTATAGGGTATATCGAACATCAATAATCAATTTTATAACAATTCTGTCTATGTACTTTTCGAGACTCCTTTCCACAAATCCTTACAGGTTCTTTATACTTTGGTCGATTCAACTTATATCGTCTGAATTCACAATGTCTTTATTAGGGGTGATGCTATCCTTTGTGCATTCCCAGGGTTCGTCTTAATTTAAAGATGTTCTTCCCTCAATTCTATTTTCAAGGAATACTTACATTATCCTGAAATTGGCAATCAAATCATGTATCCTTAATAAGGGTCTATTTTCAATCATTCTCATCCTAATAATCAATAGGTAGCTTAATGCTAATCTTTTCTTTCAAACGAATGTCGGTCTACATGACCTTCCAAAAGACAACATATGTCTATCTACTCTTTCATACAGAACTTGGTAATGGTAGCAAGGATGTTCTGGAAGATATTGGTCGTGTTCAACGTGAATCTCTTAGTGCCTAATGCTCTTTTTGAGGACACTAAGCTTCATATAACATGTATGCATCATACTGCACTGACTTTGGCAATCTTCGTAACTTTTCAGTGGTCGCTACCCTCAATCCTAATATGTCCATGGTATATATAAAATCCATCATTCTGTATCTCAATTCAATTTATATCAAAAGTCCTCGCGGTTGGCACTTGATTAGAAGCACCCCGCTTTGTCCTTACATTGCTGGTTCAGTCACTTGATAATCCTTAGTGACTTGGCCCCATCTAGCCATGCTAAAATATGTGAGTTTAGGGGTTGGCTACTAGCATTACTTTTCTAGCGATTGCCGGCATAGTGCCTTCTTCTTTGATACATTTTGATCTTTCCAAAACTTTATTCCATATAAGTCTCAATCGACTTCTCGGTGCCACGCCCGGTCACCATTTTCTTTACTTTTATCCTTTCAACTATTCTTATTAATTCCACGCGCCACAAAAGCTTAACACTTCTGGCATAACAACATTTTCATTTAAGTCAATCCCAGAATTTCTCAGTCCGGCTTGTTTCTTAATTACATTTCCCTTTTTCCGTCCAATCTCAACTTCAAAATTTTGTCTCTACAATCAATCGTAATAATTGGGATCTATCTACCAATCCGTGTAGCGGCTACCTTACCCAATTCATAGGGTTTGCCTCAGTTTCCACTCTCCTCAGTGATGTATTCAGATAATCCGAAAGACAAGGTTTGCCAAATTTTGTCCAATTCCTTTCCAGAATCAGGGAAATTTGGTCAATCTATCCACCTTCTGGTAACACTACGAAGATTCATTTCGAAACCCGAAGAAAACTCTAGGAACATCCAAACAGGTCAAACCGTAAGCAGTTAGAGTAACGGTACGTTTGACATAAAGTTGGGAGTCTAACCATTGGAAGGAACCAAATATATATACCTCCCTTAGAAGAGAAAATCAAAGTTTCCAAACTGAAACATTCCAAATCTTCCTGGTACATAATCGTCCTAATAGTCGATACTACCAAATACTAGTCTACCTAAAATCTAGTCTTAGAATGAACACTACCGTCAAGTTAGTCATTCCACGAAACTGGCACTACCAGGGCCTTCCGAATCTGATGAACCGTGCTGTCCGAATGCATCTACAATTGCACTGCCGTGTTGCACAAGCATAACACCTAAACCTGTACGAGGTGCATCCTAATTAATTCCAAAATTTTCCTTCCTCTAATAGATAACGCTAATGCTGGGTCATTACCAATTTTATCTTTAGCTCCAGGGAGATTTTCCCCCCATTTATCTTGTACATTCAAACTTTTAGTCTTACTAATAAGTCGGGTTATGGGACTGCACTCTTTGTAAAGTCCTGAGCAGATCTTTGGTAATACCTCGTGAATCTTATGAAATTCCTCACCCTTGCCGGTGTGGTTGGTCTTTCTCCATTTAAACTATCTTTAACTTGGTAGGGTCGACCAACACTACTCCTATTGATCATATGTCCTATTAAGTTGACTTCATTTTGCCAAAACTCTTACTTCGAGAACATGTCCTACACCTGTTCTTTCAGGTTGCATCTAAAAGCATTCTCAATTACATCTCAACCACTGCTCGCCTTGCCTAATCCATTTATGATTCAGCGTCGGAGTAGACTTGAGGTAACTACTATACTCCATTCAAGGAAAAGAAAGAATTTAATATTCCTCTTAATCACATGCAACTAATGTTTCTGGTTCATCATTTCACTGAGTTGAAATAAACGTATACTTAGTCTCTGATAGTAGTCATATTACGGGTTTATCATAGACTTCTCTGGTCTTTTCCCCTTGTGGTTTTTGAGATCATCGTCTCGCTTACTACTTCCTTATATAACTTTATCCAATCATGCCATCACTTTCCAATGTATTTATTTTCTAGGTTGATCCATTCATCAAACGGACATTTCCCTGAACCCAACCACCTCATCAATATCAGTTTTGACTTTATAATTTATAATCTATGAGATCTTCCTTCCCATGGCGAATTATCATTGACAATATTCACACTATTCCATCCATCAAATGTTATTGCACTTGCTGCCTCTATCACAACTGCTCTTGGTGACTCTGCTCTCCGTTCTATATCGATGTCTTTGATAATCATGCATTATTCTACTCTTTTGTCATTAATCCGAAAGTCTCTAAGGATTCTTATCTAAATCCATGTAAAATCTAAAGTACTTCTTCCAATCCGTCTTACTTGCTGGTAGTACCTCCGGTAGTCCGGCTATGAATCCAACATGCACCTTTAATTCTCTTCATAATTCAGTTCTTTACGCTCACTTCTCTGAGCACTATACCTTAACTCTTACAGTCTCTCTGGCTGCGGCCCTCATCTCCTCAAGGTAGACTTCCCTGTCTCTAACAGGATTCTCCCCCTCTGCTGGAACCTCTTCCGGGTCCTCAGTAGGGTACTCTATCGAATCCACCATCCGATCGTCAGCATACAATCAGGCATCATCGTGCTCCTGCTCGTATGCCTCAAGGTCTGTCGCCTTACTAGTCGGTACAAGCACGAGCTAAGTTACTATCATGATACTTAATAGTTCCCATAAGGGTTTTATATGTCAATACTACATTAAGTAGTCCGACTATGAACTTGGCAAGAGTTCTTATTATCTTAATGAATTTATTGTTTTAACGTCGCGTCATCTCTGGGATATATAATGCTCTCTCTGATACCATTTCTGTAACACCCCCAGATCCAGGGTCAGGGATCTGGTCGTTACGGTCTCAATATCCATCCATAAAACCAACATAATTTAAATTACAACCTTGTGACCCAAAACAACAACATAAAACACACCCGTTATAGTCCCAGAGATGAAATCAGAGTAACCATTAATATTATTAATCACAAGTTGGAGTTCTTACAACCCAAAGAATTACAATTTTACAATTTACATGCTTTTTGCCATCCATTGGTATATGCCATATATATAAATACATTTGGTGCACAAATGCTAACAACTAGCCTACCAAAGGCTGCATCCTCAGCAATGGTAACTATAACCTCCGCGATTAATCCTCTGACGGCTAACACCTGCTATGCTGAGTGCGCCTTGCGCGGCCGTCTGATCTAGCTGTTGTTGTGATATAAATAAATAAAGCAAGGGTGAGCAATAGCCCACCAAAAATATAATTGAACAGTGATAATATATAATAGTCCAAAATATCTTTGAAACCATATGCCATGCATTAACGATGTAGTACCAATATAAGGTATGAGATGAAGTTACAAGGTAACTCAAAATATATTTGTTTTGAATAAATATCTGCTATGTCAAAGATGAGCCAGATATTATCAACTTTTCATAATAGAGGAACTTGCAGGAAGAATATTGCAATTCCAATTCAAACACTTTTCAAACCTGCCAATAATGATAAGGTTGCATGAAATTTCCAACATTGACAGATGAACTAATACTGGAGTTTGACGCGCCAGGAGACATAGCATTTACACGATGATCAGTCGCATGTTATGCTCCCCACCTCTTGTTTACTACATGTAGAAGGAAGCACCGACGGATTTACTTGTCTACCGCCCTCTGTAACCCCCCCGGCCAACGGTTGGGCCATTTGCTGGACCGGCGCCACTGGGTCACTTACGCATCTCCTAGTTCATTTCACATCCATAACTTTGAAACGTGAAGTTCCTCCCCCTTTCCCCAAGTATATTACTTGTTGATAGGACTCCACAAAGTAGTCGTATCTAGTTGGAAAGGAAAAATCACCAATATTTCCCAAGCTGATGCTTGTTAATGGATATAAACTTGTTCCATCAATTCTTACCCCTCGAGCGTTGAGGAGGTAACCAAACAGACTCATATCGATGCTTGAAAGAATCAAGATGTGAGTGACAAGATAGTTTTAGCAAGTATAGGACCAGGAAGCCCAATAAATAACATCTCTCAAGTGAGGTCCCCTTATATACGTTTGAAAGTTGAGCGAGTATTTAAATCTTCTTTAAGATAGATTTAAAGAAAAATAGAGTTTTGGAAACCTCCCCTTGATAAAAATAGTCATAAACTACTCCAAAATATTTTACACCATATCTGAAGGTGACATATAATCTTTGAATAATATGAATCATTATAAAAGAACTTAAAAGGATTTAAATAAATATTCCAAGAATATTTATTAACTCAATATTAATTAAGGAATATGAATAAATCATAATATTACTCGTAAGTAATCCTCGAATGAATATTTAGAATCATTTACTAAATAACTCTCTTCTTTATATGAATATTCCAGATAATATTCATTAATTAAATAAACTCAAATAAATGTTTAAAATAGTGTTCAATAAATAAATCCAATCTTAAATGGATATTTGAAAATAATAATGTTTATTGGTGAAATAAACATCCCTTGGATATTTGATATAATATTCATTAAATTAATAATGAATATTCAACTTAAAAATGATATTTATTGATGAAATAATTGTCGACTGAATATTTGAGACAATATTCATTAAATAAATAATGAATATTCAATCTTAATAATATTTATCGAAGAAATGATTATCGAATGAATATTCGAAATTATGTTCAATAATTGAATCGACTTTAAATGAATGTCGAAGATAATATTTATCGTCTCAAGGGAATATTCAAAATAATATTTATCGATGAACTGGAGTTCGAATCAATGTTCAACTAATATGTATAAAATAAATAGAGATTGAATGAATATTCGAAATAATATTCATTTAAATAAATAAGGCTCGAATGAACATTAAAATAATATTCATTAAATAAATAAACTCGAATGAATATTCAAAATAATATTTATCGAAGAAATAAGAATGAATATTCTCTAAGTAAATAACTTAACTGAGGGTTCAAAATAATATTCGAATATTAAATCGACTTTAGATAAATATTAAAGATAATGTTCATCGAATAATTAAATATCTGATGAATAACCCGAATAATATTTATCAAATAATCTCAAAGGAATATCTCAATAATATTCGCCAGATAATAAATGGGAAATATTTACTTAATTATTTTCCTCTGAAAATAATGTCAATATATTAAGAAATAACGACTCCCGGTCTATAATCAAGGAATGAGGTTCAGATGCCCTTCGTTTAAGGGTCTTAGAAATTTCCAGCTTTTAACTGATATAATAACTATCTAGCTCATAAGCCAACAATAATTCAGGGAACAAGTATATCAACATGACTTTGAAAGTAGGCATGCATGCTATGGCATATGTATAACAGAAAGCATATATATATATATATATATATATTCACAACAACAGTCTTTTAAAAAGGATTTGAAACTTGCCTGGAAATCGAGTGTGGGTAGGGGTAGTGGTAGCGTGTCCCGGGTCAGTCTAGTGATCTATAAAGAGCCAAGGCATTCGAGATTAATCACTTAATACTTTACAAGAAGATATATAGACTTCACTTAAGTCGAAACACGTTTTCGCATTATCTTGTTATACACCTCTAGGGTAACTCTTTTTATTACCGATGTGGTTCGACATACGTTCGCTATTATGACCCGTCATTGTACCCACACTTAATACGCAGTTAAGCCATGTAAGTTTTAATATCGATCATTTACGAATCAAGATTGTACTACGAGTTTTATCGTCCGTTTTCTAAGTTATTAACCAAAGTCATAATCAAGCATGCTTCTAGGGGTTCGTTCGCGTTTAACCTTGATTCGAACATTTTTATAAAATCGTAAAACGATCCTTTTAACGCAAGGTTTTCTCTCACACCTTCCTTATCATCTCTAGTATTTAATTACCATGATTCGTCACTACGATACATATTTTACACGGTTCAATTTCAGTTACGAATTCGTATTCTCTGTTTCGAACCACTTTTACGAATTTAATCATAACTCCTAAACCATAAGTCCAAATGCTTCGATTCTTTCACCAATATGATCTATGACTCAAGATATACAAGGGCAAGTCTTATATTCAACAAGACCAGTGACTTATACCAACTGTGATGCACGAAATTTATGGGTTAACGAAATTTCGGCATTACGACGGCTATAAATCGAACGTTTCCAAATTTATTTCAACACAACCAAGCCACACCGGGCATACCATACATCTTAACATCAAATATACTCCATTAATCAGCCAAAAACCGTGCATAACCAGTGGGTTCTTCATTTTTATGAAAATCTATCGATAACTCATGCAATCGCTAAGCTAAACGCATAAACGACTAACCCATAACCTTAATTACTCATCCATGCTTTCAATTTCAAATTCTAAGAAGTTTCAAAATTAAAATCACTGTAGCACAGCCTATAAATCATGAGAAATGAACAAGCTTAAGGTTGGAGGTGAAGAGAGTGGTTACCGTAGATGCGTAGAGCTCGGAGAGGGCTTCGATTGGAGTACTAGAACGCAAGAAACGGACAAGGCTAGCCATGATTCCCTTGGGCAAGCATGAATTCGGCCATGGAGAGAAAAAGTGGGAGGAAGATGAGAGAAAAATGAGATATTTACTTGTGGTTGGTTGTAATAAAACTAAATGAGTTTCTGTTCCGTGTGCGAGCGTATACCGTAACCTACCGTGCGTCTCGTCCTCCTTCCTTCTCTTTCTTTTTAAGAAATTCAATTTCTATTCCTCAAATAACTTTTCTAATTGTGCACTTAGTCACCACTTACTAATATGAAGCTCTCTCTGAAATTTTAGATTTTTCGGGTTTCGGGATATTTTCCATCATTCACTTGATCGTTTTTACATCGTTAAATCAGTTTTCTCCAATTCGCTCTTTTATGAATTCTGACGAATCCTACTTACGTTTATATATATCCTAGATTGAGAATATGCCTTCGAAATATTTCTCTGGAATAAATAATTAGTCCATCTCAATTTCTGGCCCAATCTGGTCCGTTTAGAAAAATAATTTTTGAATTTCTGTGATCTGACGAGACGATCTTACGTTTATATATTCCACAGATTATGAATATATCCTCAAATTTTTTTATTAAGTCCTTAAGTCTTTCAGTGTCTAGGGAAATCTCGGAGAAAATAAAAGTGCTATTTTTCAGAATCCGATATCTTTTACATACACTTATTTTCCCATTGGATCATTAATACGAACTCAGAAATCCGTTCCGGGTACTTCTATATAGTGTCATCTGATAATATTCATATTTCCCCCAAAGACACTATTCATCACTTATTTTCTTTTTATTCCCTGCACTTAGCAAAATGTCCTCATTCTCTTTCGAACGTTCCTTATCTCTTTTACGGAACCATTGGTTTTATAACAGATATCAATTTAGATAATATGAGAATATCTTTCCTCTTTAGGAAACATATCTTGACTTACTAGGAGATAGATTATTCTAATCTAAATCGTCAACCCATTGCATTCTTCATGACATATAAACATTGGAATCTATATCCATTCCATATTCATTTATTAGAACTGTTAATACGTTAAAATCGGAATCACCGTTCATTCTTTTATCAATACATAATAAAAAGTTTTAATTCTACCAAAAATCTGGGTTCTTACAGTCTCCCCTCCTTAAAAGGATTCCGTCCCGGAATCAGGTAGAAGACAATTGGGTACTTTTCGGTCATTTCACTTTCTATTTCTCCGGATGATCCTTAAACATTCCAATCCTTTTAAAGCACATCTCACTAGTGCAACCATACATCTTTTTATCCTTTTTCCTCAATCTTTGCTATAATTCGTACAATACACTATCCGGGTTATAATCTTATCCAGTCATATACTGTTACCCTTATTGGTATCTGTAGTGACTTCGGTATAACTATCTCGCTGCGAATTCGAAGATAACCTCACTCGTACTATGCATTCCCCGATTGCTTTTATCTTCGCAATCTCGATCAATATATAGGAGTGGGAAAATTTATTGAGAGATCACTATGATCAATGAACATTTGTTACATTGCATAGTTAGTACAGAAGGGGGCCAGCCTTTAGTACTTGACAAGCAATTAAACAATTAATGGCATTCCACTTAGACTTCTATCACACAGACAGATAGTCACGTAGCAGTACCTCCCCTCCTTAAAGGGTTGTTCTTCTCAATTTAGAATAAGATAATTAAGGAAGAAGAAAAGAAAAGAATTTCAAAGAATTATATATAAAAAAAATTCTTCATGATTGTCAAAAATATCATACTTAAAATTTACCTCTGAACTATAGAGGTTTATTAGAGAAGAAAAATAATCGTATTCGTATCACATGTCCTTGCTGCTTTGTCCATCATTCTATGGACCTATACTCTTGTTCGATATTAGCATCACTTACTTTTGGAAAATCCTTCAACCTCTCAGGTTAAATCTTGGATTTCTCGCTTGACATTATTATTACTGACATTCCATGCCACGGCACTGGCTCTTTCATATTCATAATACTAACACTATCATGTTGTCATTCCGAGAGCTCGTTAGGAAAACCCCTTCATCAATCCATTCATAACATTCCTTTCTCCACATTTCATAATTATTTCCCCATCTTTTCTTTATCAATCACATTCTTCTTATTGTCTAATTCTCATTCACTTCTATTATTTAACTCCACCATCATCTTATTAGTGGAACACTTGTCACCTTTACTCAATATGCGTTACACGTTTGTGGTCAAACTTTTCTTCGTTCAACCATTTAGATTTCACTTTCTCATTCCATGAGACTCTTTTATTACTCAATCAATCTATTTCATATTTCCTTGAATTTTCCAAACTTACTAAGGAGTCAATTTGTATGTTATTTATGCTCATAATCCCAACTTTCTGTTTTGGCCAATACCCTTGCCCTGTCAATTCCATACTTTTCTCGCTTCATTACTGGAGCTTCTCATGAGTCCGCCTATCTGACTCTTTTATTGATTTTCAATTCTATTTCGATCTCTATCAGTCACTTGTCTTCATTTCTACTATTATCATTCTATGAAACATCATAGCCGGATCATTTATTACAAATATCCCTTCGTCTCCAAAATTAAACCATCCGAAATTGACCTGGACGATTTCTCTAACTTAGATTCAATTCGACATTTTCGCAGTCGTTAACACTTAATTTCTCAGAAGGGTCATCATTTCTTATCATTTACGTAGTGTTTTTAATAGCTAAACATACCGGTTTCATAATTGTCAATCCAAGATCCTCTAGGAAAGCAAAATAATCACTATTCCCTATCCATAAGGAACGCTTCCTGAACTTGATGTTGATATTACATGAAGCAGATAAAATTACAGAAGAGCTTCAAGCATCGTAGCTATGCCAAGTTGACGAAATTATCAATCATATACCTTCAGTAGAAGATTGGAAGCTAACGGTTTACTTAGTCAATTTAGTACCAGGTCCTGGTTTACCTCAACATAGGACCTCCTAACGCAGGTAATATGCTTAAGACGACATCAGGAATCGAATCTTTACTTAAACTACTCTTACGGTTGATTCTTGCTCAATCAATAGAGGGAATGTAAATTCCTCCACCCCATTCTGACCTTCAAATTCCTTCTCAATATCATTTCGTCTCTTTGGTATGAGCATTCATAATTACTCCTCAATACTTAAAGTGTCGGCCACCTCATTGGCCTTTCCTGATAATTTCTTGCAATCAATGTTTTCTTGATCTATTCAACTCAACTTTTTCTACCTTATTCCCATCACTGTTGGGTGAAAGTATTCTTCCTTAAATTCTGCTGAAGGAGAATAATATCCATCAGTCTTTTTCCATAAGTTATTGCCTTAATCCTTAAATGTGACTTTTATCCCGGCTAATATCCTCATCAGGTCTAGGATATCTTTTGTCTCAGGTCTTTCTTGCTTTAAAACAATCCCAACCTTATTGGTTCAATCCATACCTTCTCATGGTTTCTTACATGCCTCATCCGACTTCATTATTATTATATCATACATTCTCTACCAAACTTCCCTTTTTAAACTCAGAGTATTACCTCTTCCCTTATAAGGTTTCTTAGGTCATCCTCATCATTCCTCCTGTATCTTCCGGGTACAGGGTATATCGAACATCAATAATCAATTTTATAACAATTCTGTCTATGTACTTTTCGAGACTCCTTTCCACAAATCCTTACAGGTTCTTTATACTTTGGTCGATTCAACTTATATCGTCTGAATTCACAATGTCTTTATTAGGGGTGATGCTATCCTTTGTGCATCCCCAGGGTTCGTCTTAATTTAAAGATGTTCTTCCCTCAATTCTATTTTCAAGGAATACTTACATTATCCTGAAATTGGCAATCAAATCATGTATCCTTAATAAGGGTCTATTTTCAATCATTCTCATCCTAATAATCAATAGGTAGCTTAATGCTAATCTTTTCTTTCAAACGAATGTCGGTCTACATGACCTTCCAAAAGACAACATATGTCTATCTACTCTTTCATACAGAACTTGGTAATGGTAGCAAGGATGTTCTGGAAGATATTGGTCGTGTTCAACGTGAATCTCTTAGTGCCTAATGCTCTTTTTGAGGACACTAAGCTTCATATAACATGTATGCATCATACTGCACTGACTTTGGCAATCTTCGTAACTTTTCAGTGGTCGCTACCCTCAATCCTAATACGTCCATGGTATATATAAAATCCATCATTCTGTATCTCAATTCAATTTATATCATAAGTCCTCGCGGTTGGCACTTGATTAGAAGCACCCCGCTTTGTCCTTACATTGCTGGTTCAGTCACTTGATAATCCTTAGTGACTTGGCCCCATCTAGCCATGCTAAAATATGTGAGTTTAGGGGTTGGCTACTAGCATTACTTTTCTAGCGATTGCCGACATAGTGCCTTCTTCTTTGATACATTTTGATCTTTCCAAAACTTTATTCCATATAAGTCTCAATCGACTTCTCGGTGCCATGCCCGGTCACCCTTTTCTTTACTTTTATCCTTTCAACTATTCTTATTAATTCCACGCGCCACAAAAGCTTAACACTTCTGGCATAACAACATTTTCATTTAAGTCAATCCCAGAATTTCTCAGTCCGGCTTGTTTCTTAATTACATTTCCCTTTTTCCGTCCAATCTCAACTTCAAAATTTTGTCTCTACAATCAATCGTAATAATTGGGATCTATCTACCAATCCGTGTAGCGGCTACCTTACCCAATTCATATGGTTTGCCTCAGTTTCCACTCTCCTCAGTGATGTATTCAGATAATCCGAAAGACAAGGTTTGCCAAATTTTGTCCAATTCCTTTCCAGAATCAGGGAAATTTGGTCAATCTATCCACCTTCTGGTAACACTACGAAGATTCATTTCGAAACCCGAAGAAAACTCTAGGAACATCCAAACAGGTCAAACCGTAAGCAGTTAGAGTAACGGTACGTTTGACATAAAGTTGGGAGTCTAACCATTGGAAGGAACCAAATATATATACCTCCCTTAGAAGAGAAAATCAAAGTTTCCAAACTGAAACATACCAAATCTTCCTGGTACATAATCGTCCTAATAGTCGATACTACCGAATACTAGTCTACCTAAAATCTAGTCTTAGAATGAACACTACCGTCAAGTTAGTCATTCCACGAAACTGGCACTACCAGGGCCTTCCGAATCTGATGAACCGTGCTGTCCGAATGCATCTATAATTGCACTGCCGTGTTGCACAAGCATAGCACCTAAACCTGTACGAGGTGCATCCTAATTAATTCCAAAATTTTCCTTCCTCTAATAGATAACGCTAATGCTGGGTCATTACCAATTTTATCTTTAGCTCCATGGAGATTTTCCCCCCATTTATCTTGTACATTCAAACTTTTAGTCTTACTAATAAGTCGGGTTATGGGACTGCACTCTTTGTAAAGTCCTGAGCAGATCTTTGGTAATACCTCGTGAATCTTATGAAATTCCTCACCCTTGCCGGTGTGGTTGGTCTTTCTCCATTTAAACTATCTTTAACTTGGTGGGGTCGACCAACACTACTCCTATTGATCATATGTCCTATTAAGTTGACTTCATTTTGCCAAAACTCTTACTTCGAGAACATGTCCTACACCTGTTCTTTCAGGTTGCATCTAAAAGCATTCTCAATTACATCTCAACCACTGCTCGCCTTGCCTAATCCATTTATGATTCAGCGTCGGAGTAGACTTGAGGTAACTACTATACTCCATTCAAGGAAAAGAAAGAATTTAATATTCCTCTTAATCACATGCAACTAATGTTTCTGGTTCATCATTTCACTGAGTTGAAATAAACGTATACTTAGTCTCTGACAGTAGTCATATTACGGGTTTATCATAGACTTCTCTGGTCTTTTCCCCTTGTGGTTTTTGAGATCATCGTCTCGCTTACTACTTCCTTATATAACTTTATCCAATCATGCCATCACTTTCCAATGTATTTATTTTCTAGGTTGATCCATTCATCAAACGAACATTTCCCTGAACCCAACCACCTCATCAATATCAGTTTTGACTTTATAATTTATAATCTATGAGATCTTCCTTCCCATGGCGAATTATCATTGACAATATTCACACTATTCCATCCATCAAATGTTATTGCACTTGCTGCCTCTATCACAACTGCTCTTGGGGACTCTGCTCTCCGTTCTATATCGATGTCTTTGATAATCATGCATCATTCTACTCTTTTGTCATTAATCCGAAAGTCTCTAAGGATTCTTATCTAAATCCATGTAAAATCTCAAGTACTTCTTCCAATCCGTCTTACTTGCTGGTAGTACCTCCGGTAGTCCGGCTATGAATCCAACATGCACCTTTAATTCTCTTCATAATTCAGTTCTTTACGCTCACTTCTCTGAGCACTATACCTTAACTCTTACAGTCTCTCTGGCTGCGGCCCTCATCTCCTCAAGGTAGACTTCCCTGTCTCTAACAGGATTCTCCCCCTCTTCTGGAACCTCTTCCGGGTCCTCAGTAGGGTACTCTATCGAATCCACCATCCGATCGTCAGCATACAATCATGCATCATCGTGCTCCTGCTCGTATGCCTCAAGGTCTGTCACCTTACTAGTCGGTACAAGCACGAGCTAAGTTACTATCATGATACTTAATAGTTCCCATAAGGGTTTTATATGTCAATACTACATTAAGTAGTCCGACTATGAACTTGGAAAGAGTTCTTATTATCTTAATGAATTTATTGTTTTAACGTCGCGTCATCTCTGGGATATATAACGCTCTCTCTGATACCATTTCTGTAACACCCCCAGATCCAGGGTCAGGGATCTGGTCGTTACGGTCTCAATATCCATCCATAAAACCAACATAATTTAAATTACAACCTTGTGACCCAAAACAACAACATAAAACACACCCGTTATAGTCCCAGAGATGAAATCAGAGTAACCATTAATATTATTAATCACAAGTTGGAGTTCTTACAACCCAAAGAATTACAATTTTACAATTTACATGCTCTTTGCCATCCATTGGTATATGCCATATATATAAATACATTTGGTGCACAAATGCTAACAACTAGCCTACCAGAGGCTGCATCCTCAGCAATGGTAACTATAACCTCCGCGATTAATCCTCTGACGGCTAACACCTGCTATGCTGAGTGCGCCTTGCGCGGCCGTCTGATCTAGCTGTTGTTGTGATATAAATAAATAAAGCAAGGGTGAGCAATAGCCCACCAAAAATATAATTGAACAGTGATAATATATAACAGTCCAAAATATCTTTGAAACCATATGCCATGCATTAACGATGTAGTACCAATATAAGGTATGAGATGAAGTTACAAGGTAACTCAAAATATATTTGTTTTGAATAAATATCTGCTATGTCAAAGATGAGCCAGATATTATCAACTTTTCATAATAGAGGAACTTGCAGGAAGAATATTGCAATTCCAATTCAAACACTTTTCAAACCTTCCAATAATGATAAGGTTGCAGGAAATTTCCAACATTGAGAGATGAACTAATACTGGAGTTTGACGCGCCAGGAGACATAGCATTTACACGATGATCAGTCGCATGTTATGCTCCCCACCTCTTGTTTACTACATGTAGAAGGAAGCACCGACGGATTTACTTGTCTACCGCCCTCTGGAACCCCCCCGGCCAACGGTTGGGCCATTTGCTGGACCGGCGCCACTGGGTCACTTACGCATCTCCTAGTTCATTTCACATCCATAACTTTGAAACGTGAAGTTCCTCCCCCTTTCCCCAAGTATATTACTTGTTGATAGGACTCCACAAAGTAGTCGTATCTAGTTGGAAAGGAAAAATCACCAATATTTCCCAAGCTGATGCTTGTTAATGGATATAAACTTGTTCCATCAATTCTTACCCCTCGAGCGTTGAGGAGGTAACCAAACAGACTCATATCGATGCTTGAAAGAATCAAGATGTGAGTGACAAGATAGTTTTAGCAAGTATAGGACCGGGCAGCACAATAAATAACATCTCTCAAGTGAGGTCCCCTTATATACGTTTGGAAGTTGAGCGAGTATTTAAATCTTCTTTAAGATAGATTTAAAGAAAAATAGAGTTTTGGAAACCTCCCCTTGATAAAAATAGTCATAAACTACTCCAAAATATTTTACACCATATCTGAAGGTGACATATAATCTTTGAATAATATGAATCATTATAAAAGAACTTAAAAGGATTTAAATAAATATTCCAAGAATATTTATTAACTCAATATTAATTAAGGAATATGAATAAATCATAATATTACTCGTAAGTAATCCTCGAATGAATATTTAGAATCATTTACTAAATAACTCTCTTCTTTATATGAATATTCCAGATAATATTCATTAATTAAATAAACTCAAATAAATGTTTAAAATAGTGTTCAATAAATAAATCCAATCTTAAATGGATATTTGAAAATAATAATGTTTATTGGTGAAATCAACATCCCTTGGATATTTGATATAATATTCATTAAATTAATAATGAATATTCAACTTAAAAATGATATTTATTGATGAAATAATTGTCGACTGAATATTTGAGACAATATTCATTAAATAAATAATGAATATTCAATCTTAATAATATTTATCGAAGAAATGATTATCGAATGAATATTCGAAATTATGTTCAATAATTGAATCGACTTTAAATGAATGTCGAAGATAATATTTATCATCTCAAGGGAATATTCAAAATAATATTTATCGATGAACTGGAGTTCGAATCAATGTTCAACTAATATTTATAAAATAAATAGAGATTGAATGAATATTCGAAATAATATTCATTTAAATAAATAAGGCTCGAATGAACATTAAAATAATATTCATTAAATAAATAAACTCGAATGAATATTCAAAATAATATTTATCGAAGAAATAAGAATGAATATTCTCTAAGTAAATAACTTAACTGAGGGTTCGAAATAATATTCGAATATTAAATCGACTTTAGATAAATATTAAAGATAATGTTCATCGAATAATTAAATATCTGATGAACAACCCGAATAATATTTATCAAATAATCTCAAAGGAATATCTCAATATTATTCGCCAGATAATAAATGGGAAATATTTACTTAATTATTTTCCTCTGAAAATAATGTCAATATATTAAGAAATAACGACTCCCGGTCTATAATCAAGGAATGAGGTTCAGATGCCCTTCGTTTAAGGGTCTTAGAAATTTCCGGCTTTTAACTGATATAATAACTATCTAGCTCATAAGCCAACAATAATTCAGGGAACAAGTATATCAACATGACTTTGAAAGTAGGCATGCATGCTATGGCATATGTATAACAGAAAGCATATATATATATATATATATATATATATATTCACAACAACAGTCTTTTAAAAAGGATTTGAAACTTGCCTGGAAATCGAGTGTGGGTAGGGGTAGTGGTAGCGTGTCCCGGGTCAGTCTAGTGATCTATAAAGAGCCAAGGCATTCGAGATTAATCACTTAATACTTTACAAGAAGATATATAGACTTCACTTAAGTCGAAACACGTTTTCGCATTATCTTGTTATACACCTCTAGGGTAACTCTTTTTATTACCGATGTGGTTCGACATACGTTCGCTATTATGACCCGTCATTGTACCCACACTTAATACGCAGTTAAGCCATGTAAGTTTTAATATCGATCATTTACGAATCAAGATTGTACTACGAGTTTTATCGTCCGTTTTCTAAGTTATTAACCAAAGTCATAATCAAGCATGCTTCTAGGGGTTCGTTCGCGTTTAACCTTGATTCGAACATTTTTATAAAATCGTAAAACGATCCTTTTAACGCAAGGTTTTCTCTCACACCTTCCTTATCATCTCTAGTATTTAATTACCAAGATTCGTCACTGCGATACATATTTTACACGGTTCAATTTCAATTACGAATTCGTATTCTCGGTTTCGAACCACTTTTACGAATTTAATCATAACTCCTAAACCGTAAGTCCAAATGCTTCGATTCATTCGCCAATGTGATCTATGACTCAAGATATACAAGGGCAAGTCTTATATTCAACAAGAACAGTGACTTATACCAACTGTGATGCACGAAATTTATGGGTTAACGAAATTTCGGCATTACGACGGCTATAAATCGAACGTTTCCAAATTTATTTCAACACAACCAAGCCACACCGGGCATACCATACATCTTAACATCAAATATACTCCATTAATCAGCCAAAAACCGTGCATAACCAGTGGGTTCTTCATTTTTATGAATATCTATCGATAACTCATGCAATCGCTAAGCTAAACGCATAAACGACTAACCCATAACCTTAATTACTCATCCATGCTTTCAATTTCAAATTCTAAGAAGTTTCAAAATTAAAATCACTGTATCACAGCCTATAAATCATGAGAAATGAACAAGCTTAAGGTTGGATCATTAATACGAACTCAGAAATCCGATATCTTTAATACTAGGCTGTGATATCTTTTACATACACTTATTTTCCCCTTGGATCATTAATACGAACTCAGAAATCCGTTCCGGGTACTTCTATATAGTGTCATCTGATAATATTCATATTTCCCCCAAAGACACTATTCATCACTTATTTTCTTTTTATTCCCTGCACTTAGCAAAATGTCCTCATTCTCTTTCGAGCGTTCCTTATCTCTTTTACGGAACCATTGGTTTTATAACAGATATCGATTTAGATAATATGAGAATATCTTTCCTCTTTAGGAAACATATCTTGACTTACTAGGAGATAGATTATTCTAATCTAAATCGTCAACCCATTGCATTCTTCATGACATATAAACATTGGAATCTATATCCATTCCATATTCATTTATTAGAACTGTTAATACGTTAAAATCGGAATCACCGTTCATTCTTTTATCAATACATAATAAAAAGTTTTAATTCTACCAAAAATCTGGGTTCTTACACTACCATAATTTTATAATGTTTATATTAGTATGAAATGCCAACTTTGGCACAGTACAGATGTCGATCTTGAGTTGGTGAAACCCGCTTTTCAACATTATCTTTGAAAAACAACTACGCGTTTTAACTGGTCAACAATTCCTACATCTACGGTTAGGGGTATCGATTCTCGATGATATAGGTAAGATGTCATACGCTCGTCCTCTTTCACAACTGGCGCCAATCAGCCTAAGGCATGCATGCTGCTGCGATTCCCAATAAACTTGATTAGGTGGTAATCTCGGAGGATATATCATTGGGATCCATGCATCCATTTGCTATTAGGGGCCTTTTAAACTTTATGTCTCTCTATGAGCATCACTCCCTTTAAGCTAAGTAAAGCTTCACATTCTTGCCACGATATTTCTTCCTTTCTTGTCCATCTCACTTCCATGTTAGTTTTCTCTAAGGATATGTCTTACATCGCAATTAATTTGCATTTCTTGGATCATGAAAAGGCTTGGTAACTCCAGAATTCATTAATATAACATCCTGACAACGGTTGGTAGGAGCGTACTCCCAACCACCTCATCATTTCTTATAACCTTCCTCACACTAATATTAAAGGTCCTGTGGTATGCCCGTCATGTTATTCCTACTTTAAATAATTACTCGGCATAACACTCTGGCTACACAATTACAACATTTGGTTTTTGATCTCATATTGGTGCAATGGTTCACAATTGTACCTCCCGTTCACCCTAGAGTAATCACTTTTGAGAGGAATGGTTTCAAAATAACAAGGTCCAATAGATAATTTCAATAAGAATTCCACATTGGATGTTCCAAGAATGTTGATGGTTCCAAATACTAGGAGTCTCGATTTTCGGAGATGTAAGGATGGACAAAAAGAATACAACAAGGTTTATTCCTTCATGTCCTGATAATTTTGTAATGTGATATCATAGAGAATGTTGCACGAGGGCAATGATTGTTGGATACAAAAGTCATAAAGACGGTCTTTATACAATTCTTACATCTGGTGAATACTTTTCCTCTTGAAAAATAGAGGATCTAAAAAGTCCAATTGATAACGGTCAACCGATCGAAGGAAATTCTACTCTATGACGATAAAAATGAAGCAGTTTATCATTCAAGTAATCTATGGTTTCAAATGAATCTTCATTATATGAATGAAAGAACAGAATATTCAAGTGACATAAAGTCTGATACAAAGATGGGTAGAATTCAAGTTGAGTGGACGACCTCACTAGGTCTCTATCAAGTCATTCGTCAAAACTTTCATCATCATACTTTACCACATGAAAAATGCATTGCGGATTTGCTGAATGAATTAAATTGGGAGTTGGAACAGCTAGACAAAATTTGCTAGTTCGCCTGTTTGAGACATCACCACTAGCTAGGACAATTAGCTAGGTGTTCTTCACAACATTACAATTTTGACTAATTAGAACAATCAACTAGTCATTCATATTGACATATCGACTAGCCAGTTTCAATTGGCTAGAACGGAATTTCAACATCGTAGCCACTGAAGAAACTTTAGTCTACTCGGACAACGAATGGAAATAAGAAGTTATTAAGTTTGGAAAAAGAAAACTATAAAATCTGAAGAGAATGTTCTAGGTATCGGAACAATCGATAACCTCTCATCAAATATTACTTATTAGTGAAACGGTCCACCCAAGAGTGCCTCCGTACACATGCTTTATCAGATCTTACAGTAGAATGAAATTTAGAATACTAGTATCAAAATGATATCCTTACTATGATTTCAATGTACGACGCACAATCTCATTTTGAATAGAAGAAAGGATTCATGAGGAATATCTGGATGTTAGATCATCCCTGTTCTCAACAAGTTGATAAATATTTATGGGCTCGACTGAAGAGTGCAAGTATGAAAGAAGTAGTCAAATATCAATATTCGTTTAGGAATATTCATTGATTAATTAAGGAAACAATTGTTGAACATTCCTTGGATAATTGAAAGGAAGTGTAAATAGTCCTGAGCAGAACGAAATAATTATAAACTTCAAATAGAATACTCGGGGATCAAATAAGATACTTTGGATGAGTCCTGGTTTAGAGAAAGTATATCACTGGTGGATATTCAACAAGTTTGAAGTAGAAGGCTAGAAGGGTTACCTGATATAAACTAATCGAGGTAACATGGTTAGTGAACAGTTTAAAATGAAGTAGTGCACCAGCCGGTAGTTACCAAAATAAGTTAATAATCATTCGTGCATCTCATTATCACCATTATGAGGGTAACTCCATCTCTTCGTCTTCGTAATACAAGACACCAACTAGTGCGTCTCTCAATCATCATCTTAAAGTCATTTATCGAGTTAGGGTTTCACAAATATATCTGTCATTTTCGTGCTTTATCTTGAAGACCAAGCTTCACATCATTTCGGGGACACCTGCTAAGTCCATAGGATCCTACTTCATGCCTTCCGACATGAATCATAAGTGGCCAGTTCCCCCTGGGAACAGATCAAAGAGATCTCTCAGGGATCTCAGTGCAGTCCATAGGTTCAGTGGCGGGTGTGTGCATGTGAACATATACCAAAATATTGAGGTCTACAACACATATATACGTAGTCCCTGATAACATCTCTATCAAAGGATCCCACTCTAGACCCACTGGTCTTTTCTTTTGGTAGACTCTGAGATCACTGTATCGCTCGTTGCAACCATATTCAACTTCACTTGAGTCCCTTTGTTAATTCTACTTGTCTGTTCTCTAAGTTGAACTACCATGCTCTAGCGCCCGAATCATGCATGGAATTATCTAGCACGCTCGTCTTATGATAACATTCTCGTATAACACATGTTAAATTTGCCATCAAGGGTAATGAAATCCACAACGGCATAGTAACCACCTTTCAGGTAATCCCGTTACTTATCGAAAATCGGATCTTATAGCCAAAGTAAAAGACTGTCATTATTCCAAGTACTAAGTACCCTTAATTATGTAGGGAAGTCTAAACTTCTTGATTCTTAAAATGCTGCCTCCTAAACTGTGGAGGACTATGGGCCACAAAATTTATGCCAGCCTAGTCATCCGATCATATTGGCAATATCGCCTCTATCTCAGCTGCTCTTGAGATTTCGCTCTGCTTCCTATATCATTACCTATGATAGGTCATGTATGACTCTCAAACCTCTATTCATCATTCTGAAGGTCTCTAAGGATTCTATCGACCCTAGTATAATACCTCCAGTAAACACTCCAGTCCATTCTACTCACCGGTACCTCTTCCGGTAGTCCAATAATAAGTTTACTACGATCTCTTATGTCATTCTCCTACTTAGACTTAACTCTCCACACTCTCGTTTATGAGTACTGTAACTTATGTCTCTGATACCATTTCTGTGACGCCCCCAAATCTGAGGTCAAAGATTCAGGTCGTCACATCACCATCCAACCATATCATACCTGTATTAACTTTACAACTCAACAATACATCCATCCAGACCTCAATCTTAAGCACAAACAAGTTAGAGCCTCAGAAACGATAATCAAAAGTAATGCTAAATATTACAATTCATCTGTACATTCTAGAATCTTGCGCACTTCCATTTATACAACTACACTTGAAGACAAGTCTTACTATTACAGTTGAAAACCTATCAGACTTACTCTGTAGTATTTATCAGGAACTAAATCATCTCAGGGGTAAATCTTCTACTCCTCTTCTGTTGGTGCGGAGTTAACTGATCAAATTCTTCACTTTCTGAAAAGTTTTTATAAAGCAAGAATGAGCTACATAATGCTCAGCAAGTTCACCATTTTGTAAAATAATAATGTGGTTTATTTCGAAAACATTCCCAACTATATGGGTATATATCTCAGATTTCAAAACATAATTGGACAATGTGTATGTCCGAGTTTGAATAAAACATCTATACTCACTAAGGAGCTTTAAGAATAACATATGAACCCTTTATAAGGTTCCCATCTCAATATATCTCAAGTTTTAAAGTATATACATATAAGTATATCATTTTCGGCAGAACACTCTACGGTTAACATACTGTACAGGGAATACATCATTGCAAACCTCTTTATAGAAAATAAAGAGTGCACTAACACGTGCCAATCTTTATAGAAAATCTTGCAGTTCTAGATACTGCACGATGTCAATATTTTTCTTATCAAAAGCTACACTATCGGCAACTTGGCACTTAGGCCCAAGAAGCAGTGTTTGAGTATTTTTCCAAAGTGGAGGATGGGACTGGAAGAAAACATAAAAACCTGACAAGGATTGACGATGATCAGTCGCCACAACCAAGTCCAACAATCCGCGGGTCTTCTCTACTAGTAGAAGGATAGAAACTACATCTGTAACTACCCTTGGGTGAAAACTACATCCATAATCATACTTCGGCAACACCTGGGCCGGAATAATAATTGATGGACCGCCTGGCTCACGGCCGCTTACACATCCCGGGAATCGTTCGTCAACGATTCCCACACCTGCTAGAGTCCCCTTTTTCTTTTCTTTTCAAAAATTATTTTGATAGAAAATTCGAGTAGTTGAAGTTCGACCTCAGTCGACCGATAATTCTTGAAAAACGTACAAGAAGCAAAACCTGACCGGGGGTTTTCGAAAATGTTTTGGGTGGGAAAGAGTTCGAGTTTGAAAACGCTAAAGGTATCTTGGATTAGTTTTTCTTTAAAATAATGAACGATAATTAATAAATAATTTTTTGAGATTTAATATAAATAATTAATAAAATTATAATTTAATTAAAATAAGCTTTTAATCCAAGATAGATATTTTTGAGTATTTTTAACAACGTAAAAATAATAATTACTTAGGTATACGATACTTCCCGAATGACTCTTCGGGTTTTCGCAATTTAATCACGATACAACAATATACCGCTCCCCGGTCAATAGTATATTTTGACCGCTACGACCTCTATTGCTAGAGTCGTTGTCCGAAGAAAACACTTTCATTCTAAGTTCAAGGGTGTACAAACACATATGCATATATCTCAAACTTCAACATCATCTCGTAAAGCATAAGCATATAATACGTCTGGAAGCTATGAACACAACAGTGAAAATCCTTATATATAAGTTTTGAGAAGTAAACTTGCATAGGTAAAATCAAGAATATAATCTTTTGAAAATAAATACTTAGGGTTGGAAAACTTGCCTTGGTGAGGTTGGGGTGGTCGGCTCGCGAAGTGGAATGGAAATCTATACATAATCAATATTTGTACATTAGTACCTTAACAACGCTACTTAATCATAAGGTTTTAAAAATCGTAAGACCAACTTAACGACTCCACTTGTGACCACTAACCTGAAAATGCACACCTAGAGGGGGGTGAATAGGTGTAAATGGCTAACTATGTATAATTAAAACTGATTTTAAGAAATACCAGAAACAGCTTACTGATTTCGTTTAGGCAGATACAAATGGTATGCTGAATGCACAAATAAATGCACAGATAACACAACAAATGGTAAACTGAATACAAACAGTATGCTGAGTGTAAAGACAGTAAATAAGATAAGGTGCACAAACAGTAAGCAGTGCAGAAATGGTAATCTAGATGCAAGCAGTAAGTAAAGTGCAGAAAATAAAGAACACCAAAACTTTTAGCCAGGTTCGACCCCTAACCCCTATGGTCTACGTCCTGGTCCCTTACCAACTTGGTAAGAGAATATATTATTGATCACTGAAATAAGCCAATTACAAGATACAACAATATATCTCCCTTAATACCCAGTTGTTGACAAATGGCGTGCTGAACCCCTGTTTCTGAACTTGCTCTCTAAGCTATACTTCCCAAGTATACTTCTCTAGCAACGTTCACCAAACCCTAGTTCCCTAGCCAAACTGTCCAACAACTAATCCTTACAAATCGAACAATACAATCAATAAAGGATACAACTCAAACTATGAACTCTTTAAGATATAGCACGTATCAATATACTAAGAGCTCAAGAGAATGAAAGATATAGCAATGAAAAACCGAGTTGTTTGTAATCTTGTGTGCTTGAATATTTTCTGTGAAGTGTTCATTCGATAACAACACTTCAGAGAAAATATTCAAGCACACAAGATTTCAAACAACTCGGTTTTTCATTGCTATATCTTTAATTCTTTCGAGCTCTTAGTATATTGATACGTGCTATTCTTAAAGAGTTCATAGTTTGAGTTGTATTCCTTATTGATTGTATTGTTCAAGTTGTAAGGATTAGTTGTTGGTCAGTTTGGCTAGGGAACTAGGGTTTGGTGAACATTGCTAGAGAAGTATACTTGGGAAGTATAGCTTAGAGAGCAAGTTCAGAAACAGGAGTTCAGCACGCCATTTGTCAACAACTGGGTATTAAGGGAGATATATTGTTGTATCTTGTAATTGGCTTATTTCAGTGATCAATAATATATTCTCTTACCAAGTTGGTAAGGGACCAGGACGTAGACCATAGGGGTTAGGGGTCGAACCTGGCTAAAAGTTTTGGTGTTCTTTATTTTCTGCACTTTACTTACTGCTTGCATCTAGATTACCATTTCTGCACTGCTTACTGTTTGTGCACCTTATCTTATTTACTGTCTTTACACTCAGCATACTGTTTGTATTCAGTTTACCATTTGTTGTGTTATCTGTGCATTTATTTGTGCATTCAGCATACCATTTGTATCTGCCTAAACGAAATCAGTAAGCTGTTTCTGGTATTTCTTAAAATCAGTTTTAATTATACATAGTTAGCCATTTACACCTATTCACCCCCCTCTAGGTGTGCATTTTCATTTGGTATCAGAGCTTTGGTATACTAACAATTCTGTAACAGGAAAGTATTCGATCATAATGGCTGAAAACTATCCCGAAGGAAAATCTGATTTTAGGCCTCCACTTCTCCATGGCACACACAACTACCACTGGTGGAAAAGCAGCATGGAAACTCACTTATCTAGAGATCCATTAGTTCTGAGAGTAGTGCAAAAAGGTCCTTATGTCTTTCTTGACAAGGATGGCAAGCCAAAGGATGTTGATGATCTCACTCCGGATGAATTAATCAAACTTGGCTACAATGGAAAGGCAAGGAGTTCACTTATGAATGGTTTGAACCAGGCTGAATATGATAAAGTATCTTCACTCAAATCAGCAAAAGAAATGTGGGATGCTTTGGAGACTTATCATGAAGGTTCGAAATCTCTAAAGAAGGTGAAACTTAGCAAGCTAATGAATGACTTTGGAAACTTCAAGCTTAATGAAGGTGAAACTATCAAGGATAGTCAAGCACGGTTTCAAGTTACTATTAACTCACTGAAGAGGCTTGGAAAATCTATACCACAAGATGAAATCAATATGAAGGTCTTAAGTGCAGTACCATTTATCTACGAAGCCAAAGTTACTGCCTTGGAATCCTCACCACTTATTGATACTATGGATCACTTGTCTGTATTTGCTGAACTAGAGCAATTTGAAAGCAAGATAAATGGAAATTAGGTGGGAAGTTCAAGTGTTAAAGCTCCAACAGAAAAGATGAAGAATATGGCTCTCCATTCTAAAAACAGCAAGCCAATTGACTCTAATGATGAATCTGATTCAGATGAAGAACTTGCACTTATTTCAAAGAAGATCAAGAGGCTGATAGAAAAGAAGAACATGATGAAAAGGGAAAGAGGTGGCTACTACAACAACAAGAAAGGCTCAAAAGACTCTAAGGAGGAAACTTGTTTCGAATGTGGCAAGCCAGGTCATTATAAAAGGAACTGCTACAAACTGAAGTCAAAACAGCCTACTGTTTTCAAGGATAAGAAGAAATCAAAGGCTCTACTGACTTGGAGTGATGATGATTCTGATTCCAGTGATGACTCTAGTGAAGAGATGGTGAACTTAGCACTTGTTGGAATGGATGAAAAATATGGTCTAGGAAATTCAGAAGGAGTATATGCTGAAACTGATTCTGAAGAAGATGAGAGTGAGGTAAACTCTTTTAATGATTATATTTCTTCAGATGATACTTTGTTAGATTCACTAACCATGCAGGAACAAAATAGTGTTACAATTGAAGAACACATGGCACTAAAGGCTGAAATCAGCAAGCTGACTGATAAAAATGCCTATTTATCCAAAATGGTAAAAGATCTATTACCAAAAATGGAAGAATGGGATTCAACTTCATTCAGTAAAACTACAGAGATCAAGGAACTCAATACTAAGAACAGACATTTAGAGGCTAATGTCAAGTTACTTGAAAAGAGAAACAAGACCTTGACTGAAGAAATCAAAGAGCTAAGGTCTGATGTCAAAACTAAAGATAAAGCATTGGAATCATACAAAATGAAGGAATCTAGCCAAGCCGAATCCTCAAAAACTGCTGAAAAGAGAGTTCAGCAAGCTGAACTCATCAAACAGCAAGCTGAAGTGATCACTCTCCTAGAAACAGAAGTTAAAGATCTCAAGAAGGGCATGGAAACTTTTGTTCAAGGTGAAGACACTTTAAAGACAATGATGAAGAAGGCAAAGGTCCCCTTAGTCAGAGAAGGAGTTGGCATGAATCTCAACAAAAAGGATAAGGTACTCAAATATGATGGAAGGAATGGCATTCCCTACAATTATGCTATGCCTTGGAAGACATGCAACAAATGTGGTGGAAAAGGACATCTGGAAAAGAATTGTGTGGTTCAAGTATATCATAAGACGAAAACAGCATACCAGAATGGACCAGTCAGACAAACAGCATACCAGAATGCAAACAGCAGGCAACAAACATCATACCAGAATGCAAGTAGCAGGAGACAAACAGCTCACCAACAGAATGATATTAAGCAAAATCAGTCCCCAAAAGTGGTCCAAATGTGGATCAAGAAAATTGATTTAAATGCTTTATATATTCTTGCTACTAACCAACCTGGACCCAAACCTATATGGGTACCAAAACATTGAGGTATTTTTGTTTGTTTTGTAGATGTGCCTTGCTGCTAAGGTCAAGACAAAGCAATGGATCTTGGACAGTGGATGCACAAGACATATGTGTGGAGACAAATCTCAGTTTATGAATCTCAAAATGAAAAAGGGTGGAAGAGTGACAATTGGGAATAGCAAAACTCTTCAAATCCTTGGTACAGGTTCTATTGGTAATAGTATTATTTCTATTGACAAAGTTCAATATGTCAAAGGTCTTACTTATAATTTGCTTAGTGTCACTCAATTATTTGATGATGGACATCATGTTGAATTGGGCATTGATAAAGCTATTATTACTATTGGCACTAACAAATTCCCCCTAGTTGCTAGAAGGGAAGGAAATATATATGTATTAGACTTTGATATGCAGGAAACAGCATGCTGTTTGGCTGCAATGGATAATGACCCATATATTTGGCATAGAAGATTGGGACATGCACACATGGATTTGCTCAGAAAGTTATCAAGCAAGAAACTAGTGAGAGGGCTGCCCAAACTAAAGTATGTCAAAACAGAAGTATGTTCAGCTTGCCAGTTGGGAAAACAGCTTCGAAGTACTCACAAATCAAAGAAAATGGTATCTACTTCTAAACCCTTAGAGCTTCTGCATTTGGACTTATTTGGTCCAGAAGCTTACAAGAGTATTGGAGGTAAACAATATGGTTTTGTGATTGTAGATGATTATTCTAGATTTACATGGGTATTATTTCTTCGTACTAAAGATTGTGCTTTTGATGAGTTTGAGAAGCTAATCAAATTACTTGAGAACAAGTTGAATACAAAGCTTGTAGGTATAAGAAGTGATAGAGGAGGTGAATTTCTCAACAAAGACTTCATTGCTTATTGTGAAAAACGAGGAATTACACATGAATTTTCTGCACCAAGGACTCCACAACAAAATGGAGTGGTAGAAAGGAAGAACAGGTCACTACAAGAAACAGCAAGGACTCTTTTGCAAGAAAGCAAGCTGCCTAGAAGTTTTTGGGCAGAAGCAGTGAATACAGCGTGCTATTTGTTGAACAGAGTCATAATCAGGCCTATCTTGAACAAAACTCCATATGAACTGTTGAGGAAAAAGAAGCCAAACATTGGTTACTTCAAAATCTTTGGCTCAAAGTGTTTTGTGCTCAAGACAATTGATAATGATGGTAAATTCGATGCTAAATCTTATGAAGCTATTTTTCTTGGCTATTCTTTAACTAGTAGAGCATATAGAGTTTATAATTTAAATAAACATATAGTTGAAGAATCTATTGATGTTACTTTTCAAGAACCTAACAATGATCTGCCAAGAGATGAGGAAGAATTTGCAGGTGATAACATACAACCTCAAGTTGCTGAAAATCAGCAAGCCAACAATTCTGCTGAAACTGGAAGTCAGCAAGCCAAAAACACTACTGAGAATGGAAAACAGCAAGCTGGAACTGCAAATCAGCAAGCTGAAGTGGTCAGAATCACAACAAATGAAGAAATTGCTCAACATTCTCTACCAAAGGCTACAAGGACAGTAAAGAATCATCCTCCAGAACTTGTTATTGGAGATATCTCAGATGGAATCACAACAAGGAGAGGAAAAGCAAATTTTTGTGCTTATGCTGCCTTTTTAGCTCAAGAAGAACCCAAAAATATCAAGGAAGCACTAGAAGATGAAAATTGGATCATGGCAATGCAAGAGGAACTCAACCAATTCGAGAGATGTGATGTTTGGGAACTTGTAAAGCCACCAGAAGATGCTTCTATCATAGGAACCAAATGGGTGTTCAAGAACAAAGTGGATGAATTTGGAACTGTTACTCGAAATAAGGCAAGGCTCGTGGCTCAAGGCTATAATCAACAAGAAGGAATTGATTTTGAAGAAACATATGCACCTGTAGCTCGTTTAGAATCAATCAGAATGCTTCTTGCTTATGCATGCTACAAGAAATTCAAGTTATATCAAATGGACGTAAAGAGTGCATTCCTAAATGGCGTGCTGGATGAGGAAGTCTATGTCAAACAGCCTCCTGGATTCGAACATGAGAAGTTTCATGACTATGTTTACAAGCTCAAGAAGGCATTATATGGTTTAAGACAGGCCCCTAGAGCATGGTATGAGAGGCTTAGTAAGTTTCTTCTCAAAAATGGATTTACTCGAGGTAATATCGATCCAACATTATTTACAAAGCAAAATGGTAAAGATATTCTTGTTGTACAAATATATGTGGATGATATTGTATTTGGTGCTACTAATGAAACTATGTGTGAGTGGTTTTCTAAGTGCATGTACAATGAATTCGACATGAGCATGATGGGAGAACTCAACTATTTCTTGGGTCTCCAAATCAAGCAAACCAATGATGGTATTTATGTGCATCAATCCAAGTATACAAAGAATCTGCTCAAAAGATTTGGTTATGAAGATGTCAAAGCAAAAACAACTCCTATGACTCAAAACAGCAAGCTGTTTGCAGATGAGAATGGTAAGGATGTTGATGTCAAAAGGTATAGAGGTATGATTGGAAGTTTATTATATTTAACTGCCTCAAGACCTGATATTATGTATAGTGTTTGTGTTTGTGCAAGGTTTCAATCCAACCCTAAAGAGTCTCACTTAAATGCAGTTAAAAGAATTTTTAAATACTTAAGTGGTACTATCAATCTTGGTTTGTTCTATCCTATCACAAATACTTTTGATCTCGTGGGGTATAGTGATGCAGATTATGCAGGGTCTCAAACTGATAGAAAAAGTACAAGTGGTGTTTGTACATTCCTTGGACAAAGCTTGGTTTCGTGGCAAAGCAAAAAGCAAGCTTCTGTGGCTCTATCAACGGCTGAAGGAGAGTATCTAGCAGCTGGTAGCTGTTGCTCTCAAATTTTATGGATGATTCAGACTCTAAGGGATTTCAATATCAAGTGTGGCAAAATTCCAATATTTTGTGACAACACGAGTGCTATAAATATCTCAAAGAATCCTGTGAATCACTCAAGAACGAAGCATATTGACGTTCGTCACCATTTCTTAAGAGATAATGCAGCAAAAGGGAAGATTGAGTTGGTATTTGTTTCAACTGAAGTTCAACTAGCAGATATCTTCACAAAGCCATTGGCTGAAGAAAGATTTGCAGCTATTCGAATGGAGCTTGGCATGTGTACTGTGTAGTCAGCAAGCTGACAAGCACAGAATGGGTAACGTTGGCTTACCATTTGTATCTGAATTGTTTATATGCCATTACCATGATTTAATTTTTCCAAATTTTATTTCTCTATGCTTATTCCAGTCCTGGACTAATATTCTTTTTGTTAGATTTTTGATGGATTAAGGGGGAGAAATTTAGGAGAATTTATTTGCTTGTTTGGTCAAGATATTCGATGTGGATATGATTAATTATGCTTGTGTATCTTGAATCTGTTTTATATCAAAATGAACTAATATGCAGGGATTTAGGGGGAGTTATTATTTCTCCTAAATATTGTGTAATCATCAAAAAGGGGGAGATTGATACTCCTATGGTTTTGATGATCACTTTCAGCAAGCTATTTGCTTGTAGTTTGATATAAAACATTGTGTTATGGTTGTACTAACTTGGTTTTGCAGGGTATATTAAGTTTACAGAGAATATATATACAGCAAGCCATTTTGTACTACAACAGAGACAGTCCAGCAAGCTATTTCCAGCAGACAGTCACAAACAGCAAGCCATTTGCAAACTGCCAGAAATCCTGAAGACTTATATCAAGACAAATTCTCATGGATGTAATTCAGGAAATATATTGTGAGGACTATTTATTATATATTACGTACACAATATATTATAGAGCTCAAAATCTTTTCAAATATCTTTCTTTAATTTATTTTATAAAACTTATAGGAGTTTCCTTATTTAAAAGATTTTCTTCTACAAAATCTCCTATACGCGTTTTATATTCATACAAATCAGAAGGGTTATGTTTTCATCGATTTCTTTCTCTCAAACCCTCTGTCAAACGTTCACAAGAACGTTGGTAAAATCTCTAACCAATTGAACGTTGGAAATTGATTTCTTATAGTTCGAATAATTGGTGATTGATTTTCCGAACGTTGGTTGTGAGACTATAAATATTTTGTTCTTGTGTTCATTCGATAACAACACTTCAGAGAAAATATTCAAGCACACAAGATTTCAAACAACTCGGTTTTTCATTGCTATATCTTTAATTCTTTCGAGCTCTTAGTATATTGATACGTGCTATTCTTAAAGAGTTCATAGTTTGAGTTGTATTCCTTATTGATTGTATTGTTCAAGTTGTAAGGATTAGTTGTTGGTCAGTTTGGCTAGGGAACTAGGGTTTGGTGAACATTGCTAGAGAAGTATACTTGGGAAGTATAGCTTAGAGAGCAAGTTCAGAAACAGGAGTTCAGCACGCCATTTGTCAACAACTGGGTATTAAGGGAGATATATTGTTGTATCTTGTAATTGGCTTATTTCAGTGATCAATAATATATTCTCTTACCAAGTTGGTAAGGGACCAGGACGTAGACCATAGGGGTTAGGGGTCGAACCTGGATAAAAGTTTTGGTGTTCTTTATTTTCTGCACTTTACTTACTGCTTGCATCTAGATTACCATTTCTGCACTGCTTACTGTTTGTGCACCTTATCTTATTTACTGTCTTTACACTCAGCATACTGTTTGTATTCAGTTTACCATTTGTTGTGTTATCTGTGCATTTATTTGTGCATTCAGCATACCATTTGTATCTGCCTAAACGAAATCAGTAAGCTGTTTCTGGTATTTCTTAAAATCAGTTTTAATTATACATAGTTAGCCATTTACACCTATTCACCCCCCTCTAGGTGTGCATTTTCATAACCCTCTCATATGACCATGTCGTCACATTATCACTTCTGTTACCCATTCGACTCAAATCTATTCCTCAAACTCGAAACTCAGGTAAACATTCTTAAAACTACTTTAAACTAATCCCCTAAGTGGTTTTTCACTTGCGCGCACTTTACTCTAACATTTTTATAAAATTGAAAAATACATTTTTTATTCCGATTTTTTTTGGGTAGCCTTCCCCACTGCATTTACTAGCTTCTCTAATTTTTCCACGATCCTACATAAATATTTAGGGGTTCAAACAAGGTTCACAAGGGGACCACTTAGTGCAGTCCGGAATCCAGAAACACATTTCACTTCTCAGGCCATAACTCAAAATCTATACATCACCTAGTCATGAACCTTATATTTCTGGAAACTACATTCAAATACCTTTCCAACAATATACATTAGGACTTCAGCATGCTTATATCACTAAACCAACCAAGAATCTTACATCCACATCACAATCAACATCTAAATAACCAAGATCATACTTTATAACATATACATGGAGATACATACACTAACCACAAGCCTAAAAATCACAACCACAACACTTAAACTCAAGGTCTACATCATCCATAACTTATATGTCCAAGATTCACACTAATAACCATGGATCTAACATTAAACATCACAATTACTACATGGCCAAGAGGGGTTAGGGTTTTTATACCTTCTTGATGTTCTTACAATCTCAAATAAGCTTGGTTAACCTTGGGGAAGCCTTGCTCTATGCTCACCATCTTCAATCTCACCAAAGAAATCAAGAACATGGAAGTGAGTTTCCTGACTGGAAAAACACGCCCCAACGATCAGACAAAACGAAGCCCTTGCACTCGTTTCCTGGTCGAGGCTCCTGAATTAAAGTTGTAGAGCGTCTTCACAGCTTTCTAACCATATAAAGAACAAAAAATTTCATTGAGTAATGAAGTCTCTAGGCCCGTTTTACTGAGCTGCTATCTTGGTTGGCAGAATGGAGTGTTCTTGGTGATTTGTTTTGTATTATGTACATGTATAATAGATTTTTAACTTGGATGCATCTTCTCCTTTAGTTTTGTCAACCTCTCATTGGTTCCCTTGGATTTCCCTTATCCATTCCATTTGCAACCAAGTCCCTAGCTTTTGTTTCTTGTACTTTAGTCCCTTTATTTGTTTTTCGTTTACACCGCTTTGATTTCTTTGTCGTTTCTTGAATAAAATTAATATGTTACAACTCATACGTTGCATTTTATTACTCCACCATGGTATAATCCTTAATCCATGATCCGTTCGCTTAATCGCTTAATCTCGTTTTAATATCTCAGCGGTTTCTAGAACGTCCATTTCACTGTCTCAGAGGTTTTCGTTCTAAATTCTAAAATAAATTATAATAAAATTCCAAAATATTAACTCCTCAATTCCTCAAATTAAATATCTCATTTCTTGAATATAATAATATATAATTCACTGCTCGGTCAAATATTACACCAGAATACAAATTGGAATTTCTGAATTCCGATCGTCTTTACATACACTTATTTGCTCCGTGGATCATTAATATGACTTCGAAATATCCATACCATGTCTTGTACATAGGGTGGCGTGAAAATTTTCTTCGTCCTCAAAATCACTATTCATCCATAAATAACTATTCACGCATGACAAACACTATTCACGTATATACTTATTCTTAATAAGAAAAGTTTTAATTCTACCGAAAATCTGGGTTCTTACAGTCTTGCTCTTGAAAGTGGTTCTTCTTTGTTTTCCAAGCTGACAAGCATCACAAAGTCCTTCTTGCACAAAATTTTCCTGAGGTAGGCCTCTCACTAAATTGTGCTTAACAAGTTGATTAAGCTTCTTGAAGTTGAGATGTGAGAGTTTCTTGTGCCAATTCCAACTTTCATCACTTGTTGCTTTGCTGTAGAGACATATAACAATTCCTTTAGATGTATCACTTAAGCTTGCTTCATATATGTTACCATGTCTTTGACCAGTTAGAACAATGTCTCCATTCTGCTTATTCAAGATTTTGCATCCTTCTCTGTCAAAGATTGATTAGTAACCTTTATCACCCAGTTGACTTATGATTAACAGAGTATGTTTCAAGCCTTCAACCAGTGCTACATTTTCTATGATGACATTCCCCAAAACAATTGAGCCATATCCCAGAGTTTCTCCTTTGTTGCCATCACCAAAAGATATTACTGGGCCAGCTTTCCTCTCAAACTTTGTAAGCAGGGACTTCTTTCTAGTCATATGTCCAGAGCATCCACTGTCCAAGATAATTGAATGCTTCTTTCCTGTGCCCTGCAAATAAAAAGTAACTAGTTAGAATTTTTTTAGGACCCAACTTTGATTGGATCCTTTCTTACTAGATTTTGAAACAACAGGCTTTGAAGATTTTGCTTTTACTTTACCTGTTGCAGAGTCAATCTTAGACTCTGATTTCACAAACTGTTTGTGACTAGGAGTTTCAGATTTCAGAGAATAATAGTCATAATACAATTCATGATATTCTCTACACATGTAAATTGAATGAAGTAAACTACCACAATGATAACAAGCTTTCTTTGGTTGGTATTGAATTTTCTTAGTCTTGGGGAATCTGGACTCAGTTTTCTAAGAAGGTTTTTGATTGTAGTCTATGGCCAAATGATTATGATTTCCACACTTATAGCATTTTTTCCTAGGTGCATCAGGTACATTCTTGTAATTATTCTCTTTGTTAATACCTTCTTTTCCATTCCTATTTCTTTTGATCTTGCTAGACTGTGAAAGACCATCTAGTCTCTGTTTCAATTGAGACTTAGACAGAAACCCTATGTTTACATTCTTAGGTTTCTCTAATACTTTCTCATCTGAATTACTATTGTTAATTCTTTTGTGTACAACAGGGGTACCTTTTGAATCAACAAATTTAACATGATTAGGTTCAGAAACAATTTTCTTACCTTCAGATTTAGATGTGCTAGCTTCTACTTTACTATCATCATTGACAATAGCTACTTTTCCTTCTTGTCTAGCTTTATCAAAACCTAAACCATTAACCTTACCACGAATTCCACTTTCAAAGATTTCTATAGTCTTTTTACCAGAATTGTTAATGGTCTTAATCACATCTCTCTCTTCCTGTAGTTCTTTTCTGACATAGTCATAAGCCTCAAGAATAACACTATAATCATGCTTAGCTTTATTAGAACTTAACTTGTATTCTTCCATTTGAATTAAATCAGATTCAAGAAAATTATTTCTATCAACTAATTTATCATTCTTAACCTTAAGTTCATCTTTTTCATAAGTAATAATTCTAAAATTAGTCATAAGATTCTTAAACTCAGCATGGATAGATCTAATTTCATCAGAATTTAAGCTATCAAATGAATCGAGAGAGTGAAGTGATACCTTAAAAGAGGATGGAGAAGTTTTCTTTGGAGATCCAGGTTTGTCTGAAACATTTTCCATCAGTGCAATGTTGTCATAATCCAATTCATCTTCAGAATCACTGGAATCAGCCCAATCCTTCTTTGTGACCATAAGTGCATTACCCTTTCAATCCAAGCTCGCTGCAGTTAAAGCACTTGATCTTGGCCTTATCAAGCTTGACAATTATACTTTTGCCTTTGTCACTCTTCTTCTCCTCCTTCTTTTGAAAAGGTCATTTGCTAAATCTTCTCCTGTTGAATCTTCCTTTCTTGAAAGCTTTATCAAACATAGCAAAGAGTTCCTGCATCTCTGATTCAGAATCACTATTGTCAGAGTCTATATCAGTAGTCTCTGACTCAGAATTTTCTTTGCTTTTCTTCTTCCTTGAGTTCTTTACAGCAGGCTCTTCATGCTGTTCTTCTGTAATCTTCTTTGATTCAGATTGAGTAGTAAGTGCCACAATCTTCATCTTTCCTTCACTCATGCTCTTTTTCTGCTGCTTGTCAAGTTCATAAGCTCTCAGTTTTCCATACACTGCCTCTAATGATATCTCATCCAGATCATTAGCTTCCTCAATTGCAGATATCTTCTCATTGTAGAAATCAGGCAAGGCTTTCATGAACTTAGTATTCATATCCTCCAAGTCATAATATTTACCATGCATGGCCATCTCATTGATGAGTTTTGTAAACCTATCAAAGGTATCAGTAAGTGACTCACCAGACTTGGGTTCAAAGTACTCATACTGTTGTATAAGTAGTGTCCTCATGTTCTTCCTGACAGGCTTAGTTCCTTCACAGTGAACCTTAAGATTGTCCCATATATCCTTAGCAGTTTTACAAGAGAGAACATAGTTAGTGAAAACAGAATCAAGACTGTTGAATAATATGTTTCTCACTTTAGCATCTTTAAGAACATTCTCCTTGTCCTTATCTGACCACTCAGATTTTGGCTTCTCTGCTGTATGTTCTGGAACAACTTGACCATCAACAGTTGCTTGTCCAACAACCTTTGTTGGAACAAAAGGTCCATCTCTGATTCTGTCAAGATAATCAGGATCTGTTGCTTCCAGATGATGCAACATCTTTACTTCCCATAGAGTATATTCGTTTCTCTTGAGCATAGGAATCTTAGTATTCCCATCCTTGTAACCAGACATGATTGCAGATCTTTATGATTATTCGAAATCAACCTGCTCTAATACCAATTGTTAACTCAAATAACTTGTAGAAGGGGGGGTTGAATACAAGTTATATAATCGTGTCTGATTTTTGCTTGATTAGATAAACAAGAATAAACGAATGAATCAAACTATTTGTATTAATAAGATCAAATACAAACTCTACCAAAGGTGTACAAATATCTTTAGCAGCTGCTAACAATACAAATCTCTCTCTCTGTTTGTTTCAAACTCTCGAATACAACCCTTATACAGAGCTACGCATACAAAACTCACAACTCGAACTCACGTCCTCTTTTTACAATGATATAGAGAAAGTATTTATAATGCTACCTATCAACTAATCACAGAAAGATAATCTATACATGACAATGTTCTGCCGTCCAGTTGATAGTTTCCATCAATAGAAAATTCTTTCCTTCATAAAATCTTCTTGCTTGTTCCTCAAACAAAGATCCTGTTTTATAGCACTTGCCAGTTTCTGTAGCATCCTTAATGACATCATCAGTAACACGACTGATATCAGGATTCCATCATGCATCAGGATCTGACCATCCCATCAGTACTTGATCAGTATTTGACTTGACATATCAGGATTCAATCTCAGTTCCTGACATGTAGTACTTAATGCACTGTTCCTGACTTAATTCTACAGATTACTGTCTAACACATATCTCCTATACAAAGTGCTAAATCCTTTATAAGATCAGGATATACAAGAAGTATAAGTAAAATTCTATTCTTAACATCACAACTCATTAATTATTCCAAACACCAAATAAAGTACAAATAGTAAATATGAACGTTTTTTAATAGTATAAAAGTAAATAAAATTCAGTTCTATTACAACAATTTTTAATTATATCATTTTTAGATTATAATTTTCTTTTTAAAATTCAATTCTAATACAAACTTTTCTAATTATATCTTTTTTAAGACTATAATTTTTTTTAATATAATAAAATTTTGATCATCTATTTTTAAAAGATTAGATTTAACAGTTGAGATTATTTTGGCAGGGACCAAAATTATGGATTAGATTTATCTTACGTTTATTATATATAAAGGATATTATTGTTATGTAGCCGATAAAAATAGTACACTCTTATTATATAATATATAATAGGATCTAATGAGTTGCACTGAGAACACCTTATATGTAAAAAACAATAAAAAATATTATTATAATACTTTGTTTTTTATAAAAACTGATTTGTTAAGATTATAATTACAAAATTTGATAACAATCTAATTTAACATATAATCCCATTTAAATTTATAATTTAAAATCAAATGTTACATAGAATTCATAATAAAATCCAACAGAGAATTTTGTAACAATGAAATTATTTATTTTAACTGTGTAAGATCAGAGATTGAAAGGGAAAATTGCCATTATAGAGTAGCTGACTCAAGTCATTTCAACACATTTATAGCAAATTCAAACCTATTGGAATTGATGTTGATTAACGCTCATTTCACTTGGTTTGGAGCTAACAACAAAAGGAGTAAAATCGATAGAGCCTTGGTCAATCCTTCGTGGTATGGCATGGGACAATGGAAGTTAACTGCTCTTAATAGGAAGAATAGTGATCATAAACCTTTAATGCTTTGTTTGGATTCTATGGGTTGGGGGCCAAAATTGTTTAGGGTTTATAACTGTTGGCTTAAGGAGGACTCTCTTCAATCACTTCTTCAAGGTTTTTTGAGTGTTAATAGAGACAAATGTTCTTTAGATGCTTAAACTCTCATTAGAAAGTTTAAATACATTATCAAGGAACGGTCCAAAAATCCAGAGAACAATATTGAAGTGAGAATAAATCACCTTGAGAAAAGGCTTGAAGAGCTTGACAACTCTGCGGAAGATTATAAGAGGACAGTGGAGGTTAAGGAAAATCTATATCATTTGTCTGATCTCCGGGCAGAAATGGTGAAGCAAAGATCAAGAATTAACTGGAATATTCTGGGTGATAGAGACTCGAATTTTTTTCACAAATCTATTCAGAAGAGAAAATGTAGGAATTCAATTAAGAAAATCCTCTGGCAAAATTCCTGGATATCTTCTTCATCTATGATCAGAGATGGTTTTCTTAGCCATTTTAGTCAGTTGTTCAGCTCAAAAGACCAACCTGTGAAGTTAACAGTTGGAAGTCTGGAGGGGAATATTTTAAATGAGGAAGCAAGAGTTTTGTTGGACAGAAAAATTGAAATTGAGGAACTTCAGTTAGCTTTTTCAAAATCCCCTCAAGATAAGGCGCCTGGGCTGGATGGAATGAATGCTGGTTACCTTAAGTTCCTTTGGGATCACCTTAAAAATAAACTATGGGAATGTTTTGTAAACTTCACTAATGGGGGGGGGGGACTTCCAAATGGAATGAATTCAGCCTCCATTGCGTTAATACCGAAGATCCAAACACCAAGATTGGTCACAAAATATAGGCCAATTAGTCTAATTAACTCCTAAATGAAACTCTTGACTAAAATCCTGGCGAACAGGTTAGCTATGTGCATATAAAATCGGTGATTAGTGATTCTCAATTTGCGTTCATCAAAGAAAAGCAAGCAGATGATTGCATCTTAGTGCTGAATGAAGTCTGTCACAGCCTCAACAAAGGTAAAGCCTCTGGTTTCATCTTTAAAATCGATTTCGAAAAGGCTTTTGATTCCATAAGTTGGCCTTTTCTGTTAGACTTTATGAGAAAAATTGGTTTTGGTGACAATTGGATAGCATGGGTAGATGCGTATCTTAAATCCATGAGAAAATCTATCCTTATTAACGGATCGCCTACCAAAGAATTCACTCCGTAAATGGGACTTAGGCAAGGTGATCCGTTATTTCCTCTCCTTTTTAGCATAGCTGTTGAAGCTCTGAGTAGAATGATTCAAATGGCAAGAAGGAAAAATTTGTTTAGAGGAATACGTTGGAAAATTCATCAAGTGATCTATCTCACCTGCAATTTTCTGACGACATGTTGTTTTTTATTGAGGACAATCTTCGTTCTGTTGTGCTCTGAAAAGAATACTCATTCGTTTCCAAATGTTATCAGGGCTAAAAATAAATTTTTGCAAAAGCAAAATTTATGCCCTAGGAAAAGGAAATGATAAATTACCAGAATGTGTTAGTATTCTCAAGTGTTTGATTGGTGAATGGCCCATGAATTACTTGGGAGTCAACATTGGTTTATCACCCACGAGAACTCTTTTTTGGAATCCCATGATCACCAAAGTTCAAAGAAAACTTGCATGTTGGAAGTGTGATGCTTTAAATATGGCTGGGCGCCTGGTTCTTCTTAAAGCCACTATTGACAACTTACCAACCTACTGGTTCAATACGTTGTGTTTGCAAGCAAATTGAAGATTTGAGACGTATTTTTTTGTGGGGGGAATTTTCTCAAGATGCCGCCAAGGTAAGAAAATTACATCTGACTAATTGGAATCAAGTTTTCCAGACTAAAAACAATGAGGGTCTTGGTATTACTCCGGTATATCAAAAAAACTACTCAATGCTGGGTAAGTGGTGGGCGAGATGGCATAAAGAAAAGGATGCAGGGTGGTCAGAGGTGATTAAATCCAAATATGCTTGTCTTAAAGGTGATGATCTATCAGTTTTACAAAATAAGGATTGTTCGGATATTTTGAAGGGCATCCTTAGTATTAATGGAGATAACGGCTTCAAACAAGCATTGGCAAGAGAAAATTTCAAGTGGCATATTAAAAATGGCAAAACGACTTTCTTTTGGGAGGATTTGTGGTTTGGAAGGGAGAGATTATGTGTCATTTTTAATAGATTATACATTATCTCAAGACTTAAGCATCTCTCTGTTAAGGAATTTTGTGACATTTGGAGATCTCCTGTACAAATAATTGATGATATTTGGACCAGGTCACTTAGAGCGTGGGAGTTGGAAGAGGTGTCAAATATCAATGATGTTGTGAATGTAGTCATTCTTTCAATTGGTGAAGATGTAGCTGTATGGATCAAAATGGATTCACCATACTCTGTCAAACTAGGAAGTGAATTCTTGGGGGCTTCTACCGATAAATTTACAAGTTGGAATGCACTTTGGAAATTTAAGGTGCCACCAAAGATCAATATTTTTCTGTGGAAATTTATACATGGTGTTCTACCTACTAAAGTGCTTCTATACAAAAGGCTTGGTTTAAATCCTGGGCACAACATATGTAGTTGGTGCAATGCTGTTGAAAAGGACCATTATCATTTATTCTGGGAATGTCAGCTAGCAAAATGTGACAGCCCCAAATCCGGGGTCATAAATCTGGGCCATCACGGACCAATTTCCATTCAATATCAATATCCCTTGGGTCTTTTTTTTTATCACTTAATGCTTAAACAGTTGACCCCACACCAATACACACTCACACCAGTCATATGCTCAGAGAACAACATTTACCATAACAAAAGTTTAGAGTTGAAAGTTAAAAGAGTTATTACACACCAGGATCATACTTAAGTACATTGTTGAATAACACTTCGACATGAAGCGTTTCAACAACCAAAAGTTTATTACATGCCTTCAAACTTAATTATACATAAGCCCTTGGAACCCATCTGCCTCAACACTACCTCCGGAATCGATGCTAACGAGCTCTCAGAAGGTTGCCTTCCCCCTACCCTCTTGCGGGGCGTTCTGCGCAGTATCGGCATACCTAGCTGTATATAGATAAATAGCAAGAGTGAGCTATAATAGCTCAGCAAGATAATATTGTAAACTAGAATTTAAAATATAACCAAGTATACATATATTTATATATGTAAGCGGTAACCAACTATAAACTTTAAGAGAGAATAAAACTCTTATTTAATAATACATCATCCACTTACTATTATAAGAAAGAAATCTAGGATAATATAGTATCAGTTTCTCTTCTTAAATAATATAACAATCAATATACCCTTTCAGTGTAATATTTCAAGATAATATGAATACTTGAATAACTCTCTCCCTATCATCTTATCATTTCCTTCTTATGCAACAATTTATAAATTAATATAAAATCAGTTTCTCTTCATCTATAACAATAATTCCATCTTTCATATCATTTTCCCTTTCCAGTATACCAATCTGACTTTATCATTTATTCTTTATTCAAATATTGTAGGGGTTTTCACTGTTGTCGAATACGTGAGGCACGATGATCAGTCGCCCTCCGTATCCGTCCCTTTTTACTACCGGTAGAAGGAGGAAGGTCCACCACTACATCCCCCTAGAGGAAGGTACACCACTACATCCTCCTTCGGCAACTCTTGGGCCGAATTAAAATATTGATTGCTGGACTGTGCAGCACACAGCCTCTTACGCTTTTTATTGCTATCCCCCTTTTAGTCAAATCGTTATTCTATTTACTAAATGTCATTCCACATTTCCATTTTCTCACTTTCATTTCCACATATCATTCACTCATCTCATTTCCATTCTCGCACATTATTTCTATAAAATATATACATAACATAATACTTTGATTATGATTCAGACATCTCTTTTATATTCAAGAATTCAAATATGCTTTTATATCATATTCCGTCTACTTAAAGAGTAGTAATTAATAATCAAATAATATTTGTAATACTACTAACACTAAAAAGAATATCTTTAATATAGTATTATAAACCATATAACCCTGGATAACAACTGATACCATTCTTTTCCATATCTCTTTAGTTTCCCAAAATCAAGGAAATATATTCTTTACAACATAACAACAATAACATCATATATATATATATATATATATATATATTCCATAATGTCATTTTTATTCCGAGGATAAATAATCTTCAAAGTAGGGATAGAAGAATCTTGCCTCTGTTCCGGTATCCTGACAGTATGGTTTGGGGCTCTTCCGGAGTTTCTTCTTGAAGCTTTAAAGATCCTTAATAAACCTTGGTATATCCTTTAACAACCTTATCTTAGCTTGAATCAACTATGAAGATGATGATGATTGGCTTTGAAACTTTGTGAATATCTCTTTCTAACCTCCAAGAAACTCCATGAATTTTCCTTAGATTTGTAGTTGATTTTTGCTAGGGTTTTGATTTTGATTTTTCTTCTTTTTTTCCTTTATGGCCGAATGGTGTTCTATAAGAAAGGGGGAGAGATTTCTTTGCTTTTTTGTCTAATCTCCTCTTATCATCTAATCTTTAGAGTGTTGTAGAAGCTTGGTAAAAATCTATATGTTAAAAGACTAATCTACCCTTGATTTTGGTTTAGTGGAAAATGACATCATTTACATGACCTCATAGTTCTCTTTTTCTTGATTTTCCTAAGTAATTTGCTACTAATTCTTATAAATGATAATGTGGTATGTATCCTTGTTATATTATTAATCTTGGTTGCTTAGTCTCCATACTTGTCTAATTGTGGTTCGTTTCGAGTGTACCTCATTACCTCAGTGGTTTTGAAACCATTTAACAATCCAATTTCATTTGGTATTCTCTTAACTTAATAATCCCCTGGCTCAAATCTAAATTCACTAATTCCTCAATATATAATTCTTATAATGTTTCCATACTCCTTAATGTCCAATAGAAGCTTATTCGAAATCGAAATCTTAAAAATCCATGTTCAGGAATTTCTGGAATCTATCGTCATTTCGAGTCATTTATTTTCAATATACAACACTGATATGATTTCTGTTTACTCATTTTCCGTTTCCATTATGGAGTACTTATATACCATTTCACTAAATCCTCGAAATTTACTATTCATGTGACCACTGTAGCATTACTGAAGTTAGGGTTATTACATCCTTCCCCCCTTAAAAGGATTCCGTCCCGGAATCACGTCAGAAATGTCCGTAGATACCTTTTCATCTACACCTTATAACTTCTATACCACTTTCTCCATCCTTTTTTTTCTTCATAATATCTCTATCTTGTTTGTACAGAATACACCAACATAAACTTGCTTGTCATTCATCAACATTCCTCCTTTGGTTATGGGTATCGGCCACCACATTGGCCTCCCCTGAATGGTAGTGTATCTCACTTATGGTTTATCCCTATGTTAATCTCTATCATGTCATAAAATATACACACTTCGATCTTATTATACCTTGTATCTGTAAAATCTTCCAGAAATCCGACTAGAATAAGATTCTTTGAAACAATTGTAAGAAAATATTACCTATAATATATATTTCATGTTCGTATTTAAATAAGTCTATGGTTTACCCCCAAAATACTATTATTCTCCTTTTCATAGAATTTCTAACCCCCAACAGATACTGATTTTCCTTATCTAGATTATCAACCTACATATACCATTCATTGACCACATTGATTCCTAACCAAACATTTACACTAAAAATTTACATACTAGAAAAATGTTCACCTGCATCTGTATCCGGCTTTCTCAATGCCTCCCCTAAAGTCATATTGTACACCCTGGCAGTAGGTCTATTTGAAGCAGTCATACTTTATCCTGGTGCGGACGACCCACCAGAACGACAATCTCTAGCAAAATGTCCAAGTCTTCCACATTGATAACACTTGACATCACCCTTATCAGCTGATGGACACCTGTCTTGATAATGTCCTTTATGTCCACACTTAGAGCAAGTTACTCCTAACATCTTACACTCTCCGATATTCTTCTTACCACACGTGTTGCAATCTGGCAATGGTGGTCGCGATTGATTAGATTGAAAGGTTCCTGTGGATCTACCACCCTGATTCACCGTCTCACTGGTAGTCTTATTATTCCCTGACTTTCCAAACTGGGGTTTTTGTCCTTTACCAAATTTGTTAAAGTAGCTTCCCTCACTTGAACCTCCCTTCTGACCCTCAAATTTCCTTTTCTTATTCTCTCGTCCTACTTGAGCCTGTTCACTCTCAGCTTCGATAATAGATGCCTTCTGAACTACCGCAGCATACTCCGTCAACTCAAATGGTGCCACTTTCGTTCGTAGCCATGGTTTCAATCCTTGTTGAAACCTTTTTGCTCTTTGTTCTTCCGTACGCACAAATTCAGGAACAAACCTAGACAGCTCTGTAAATTTAGATTCATACTCTGCCACTGATAGGTTTTCCTGTTTTAACTCTAGAAACTTTATTTCCATTTGGTTCTCCAGGTACCTAGGGGAATACTTTTCTAAGAACACCCTAGTGAAACGCTCCCAGGTTATCACTCCCGCTCCTTCTAGATTCTTTTTAGTTTCCCACCAGTAACTTGCCTCTCCCTTTAAGAGATAGGCTGCAAAAACTGTTTTCTGGTCTTCTTCTATCCTCAGTATCTCAAAAGCTTTTTCCATCTCTTTTAACCAGGCTCTGGCTACTACTAGGTTAACAGTTCCCTCAAACTCTGGGGGTTTTAATGACTTAAAGGCACGAAAAGAGTTAGCTGCCTGGTTGGGAAGAACAGGTGGTTGTTGCGGATTCTGTGGATTAGCTAAATTCTGCCTCAAAAGTTCCATAAATTGGTTAAAAGGGTCACCACCCTGATTTCCCTGTTGACCAGTCGATTCATCTTCTTCTTCCTCATGATCTTGTTCATTATGAGCGTTTTCACCCTGCCTATTATGACTTCATTCCTCTCTCTCATTCTCCCTTGCATTCATTCTATTATTACGCTTAGGCGGCATGATTCTGTATATAACAATATTCTTCATTAATCACCCGAATTTAGGGTACAACATACATCATTTCCATATATTCACAACTATATCATTAGTTACCTTATTTATGCATCACAGTTAATATCTAGTTATAATACTACCTCATTAAATAAACTTATCACTTTTAGCATAATAACCTTTTCATTTAAGTCAATTACCTGTCATACATTAATATTTTCAAATCTCAACACTTAGTATCAAATTATGATAAAATTAGGCAAAATACATAAACTTCATTAATTTACATAAATATTTTACAACTTGGGTACAACGTCTTTTACTACTAATATCATACATCATAAAGTACAAGGTTCGAAACCCCAAAAGCATAACCGTACATACTAACTCGCTATAACAAAAGCACTACTAGTTGTCCTCTAATTAGACTGGGATTAAGACAGTAAACAACTAACCTAATCCCCAAAATGACATCCACAAGATGACTAGTCTGATTAGTATACAAGACTACTACTCCTAATCATGGTAACGATGCCCTGATAACGTCTCTGATCTGCACTACCATAGTGGTGACTACATCAACTATCTGAGCCCTCCATACTGGATCCCCTCTGTCTCCCAACATCCCCCTAATATCACTGAGTGCCCGCAGCTCGATACTGACTATGCCCAAAGACAACCCATCTGGTATCACACCTCCTCCTCCTCTCGCTCTGTCTAACCTCTGTACAAGTGTATCTATAGTCCGACGGGACTCCTCCAGCTGTCCCTGTAGGGCAAAGTACTCTGACAAGAAAATAGCTGGCAACTGACCAGCTGGAAATATAGGTGCCTCCTGAGGTGGCATAGCATCTGGGGGAGGTACATCTACAAGTGGAGGTGCATCTACTGGTGGAGGTGGTGGTGGTGCAAATGGTGGGGATGGAGGAACTGGCTCCGTGTCCGCATCCTCGGAAGGGTCCTCCTCCAACTCATCCTCTGACATGATAAAGTGTCCCGGTGGAGTGAACTGCTCAACTGGGTCCTCAAAAGGGTCAGGGCTAGGTAGAGGAGATGGAACTGGTGATGGCACTGGGACAGGTGGAACAGGAGTAGGAGTCATGTGAATGTCCCTCCACTCAATCGGCTCCTCAGGTATAACAGATAACCTAGGCCTCTTACGCAAGGGCATCTCCTCCTCAGGAATATCCGATCGCACCCGAGAAGGTCCGGTCCCATCAGGTCCTACAAATGGTCTACCAATGTATGGCACTATGGCCACAGCATCCCTCTGCCTGCGCTCCTCTGCCTCCTCAAGTCTCACTCTGATCTCGTGTCTCTCCATTGCCTCTGCGCGAACTCTCCTCCTGAGGTCAGTGATAACATACTCTGGAACCTCTACACCTACCAGCAACAAGTCTCTAATCTCCTGCTCGGGTAGTCCTAGCCACTGGGGGTCCTGACCCGGCTCACCCATCTCCGCTCCCTATAATAAAACATAAAATTCTATTAGTAACGGTCTATAAAATTATATTATATGCTTAAAATAAATACTACCTGCGATAAACCACCCCTGAACTTGATGGAAGTTCACAATTTATGTTAAAGCTGATACATTATTATTATCACTCTTGTTCCTGAGCATTATGACTCTTAGCTCTGATACCAAACTGTGACAGCCCCAAATCCGGGGTCATAAATCTGGGCCATCACGGACCAATTTCCATTCAATATCAATATCCCTTGGGTCTTTTTTTTTATCACTTAATGCTTAAACAGTTGACCCCACACTAATACACACTCACACCAGTCATATGCTCAGAGAACAACATTTACCATAACAAAAGTTTAGAGTTGAAAGTTAAAAGAGTTATTACACACCAGGATCATACTTAAGTACATTGTTGAATAACACTTCGACATGAAGCGTTTCAACAACCAAAAGTTTATTACATGCCTTCAAACTTAATTATACATAAGCCCTTGGAACCCATCTGCCTCAACACTACCTCCAGAATCGATGCTAACGAGCTCTCAGAAGGTCGCCTTCCACCTACCCTCTTGCGGGGCGTTCTGCGCAGTATCGGCATACCTAGATGTATATAGATAAGTAGCAAGAGTGAGCTATAATAGCTCAGCAAGATAATATTGTAAACTAGAATTTAAAATATAACCAAGTATACATATATTTATATATGTAAGCGGTAACCAACTATAAACTTTAAGAGAGAATAAAACTCTTATTTAATAATACATCATCCACTTACTATTATAAGAAAGAAATCTAGGATAATATAGTATCAGTTTCTCTTCTTAAATAATATAACAATCAATATACCCTTTCAGTGTAATATTTCAAGATAATATGAATACTTGAATAACTCTCTCCCTATCATCTTATCATTTCCTTCTTATGCAACAATTTATAAATTAATATAAAATCAGTTTCTCTTCATCTATAACAATAATTCCATCTTTCATATCATTTTCCCTTTCCAGTATACCAATCTGACTTTATCATTTATTCTTTATTCAAATATTGTAGGGGTTTTCACTGTTGCTGAATACGTGAGGCACGATGATCAGTCGCCCTCCGTATCCGTCCCTTTTTACTACCGGTAGAAGGAGGAAGGTCCACCACTACATCCCCCTGGAGGAAGGTACACCACTACATCCTCCTTCGGCAACTCTTGGGCCGAATTAAAATATTGATTGCTGGATGATAAGTGGATTTTATATCCACTTGGAACATTCTAAATCGGCTTAAATTGATTGTTTTGGACTCAAGTTTGTGTAGTTTTGATGTGTTTTGTGTAGTTGTGCAGGTTTCCAAGAATATCTAAGCTTTTGTCGTTTTTGGAGATTTAATTGATTAAAATTCGGATTTTCCGGGAAGGCTGCGCAGCTTATACTGTTTTGGCCATATCTGGAGTTCTAGAAGTCCGTTTTCAGCGATCTTACTGCCCACGCGAAGCTTGAGAGATTTTCTACAACCTGGGAAAGGAAACAAGTGCAAGAAACGTACTGATTAAAGTCGCGCACGTTTCTTATAAAAAGAAGGCCATGAATTTACTGTTTTGCCCTTTTTCTAATTCTAATTGTATTCTGGGCAGTTTTGGGTACCTTCTTTAAATCCTAATTGTAATAGAAGGCAATATCTTGCTGGGCAAGATTTGTAGAGCCTATATAAACACATCCTACCATTGTAAATTATAACAATTCATAGCTAACAATTCATAGCTTGTAATCGTATCAAGGTACTTTCGATCTTCAATTCTTCAATATTATGTTTTCATTCATTATCATTATTATTTTGTTTTCTTCTTTAATTATGTGTAACTAATTCTCTAATCTGAGGATTGGGTAGTATTCCTTGGTATTCATGTGTGTTTAATTATCTGTGATTTTCTTACTTTGTTGATCTGTTATTGAGGGCTTAACACAATTAGGGGAGTCATGAACCTTTGATTGGATTTTAGGGATTGTAATAACTTGGAAGAGGAGTTGCAATTTTAGTACATGATTTAACAGACATAACTCGAATATTTGATTGGGAGATTAATAGGAGAGTTGTGAGACTTATAATTCTTGGAGCTTAATAGTTTATGATTGTCTTTGATTGTATCACGGAAGTGACAATTAGGGTATAGTTTTAGACATTATATTGTATCTTGGAAGAGAACATTATAACCTTAGAAGAATTGTTTTCAGCAGAGTAAGAACGTAGACATCACATAGATATTGAATGTGCATTGAAACCAAGTGAAGAACCCCAGTTCTTGGATTGTTTTCCTCATATATTTTATTCTCGATTGATAATTAGTTTAATTTTGTTTAGTTTAATTTAGTTTATAAACACACCAAACATTCTTCTACACTTCTAAATTGTGAGAGATAAAAACTTGAACTTGATATTACAATTCAGTCCTTCCCTGAGAACGAACACACAAAAAATACTACTAACAAATTGGCGCCGCTGCCGGGGAAGGCAGTATAGTTGAGTTTAGGTTAATTGTTTCTTATTGTTTAGATTTTATCTTTGTATATATTTTTCTTTTCTTTCTTTTTGTGTTTCTTTCTTTGGAGTGTCTACAGGTTCTTTGAGGTAGACAACTTAAACAGGTTTTGAGGAGAGAGACTAGATGGAGTACAACTTTGGTTGGAACAATGCTCAGAATTTCTACAACAGTCAGGAACAATATCAAGACTTCAATCCTTACCCACAATTTAATTCTTATGAGGATTGTAATGCATATCAGGTGAATTCGTTCTATTCTGAGAACTCATTTTATGCTCCATATGCCCCTAGCAATGATTATTCATATTCGTTTGAAAATCAATATCATGATGATCTTAATCCATATATGTGTAATGATGTTGATACGAGTTTAACTCAGTCTAATCCTTCTTTACCTGCTGATTGGGAGATTGCGCTCAAAAAAATAATTCAAGGAACTCAGTCTAATCCTCCCTTACTTTCATTGGGAGTTGTTGATGAACCGACTTTAGAAATTGCTAGTGATGATGATATTCCATGTGATTCAATAGCTTGGTACGAGGAGAATGCTAAACTAAATAATTTTATTTGGGAAGTTTGAGCAGTGTGGTATGAAGGATGTTATAGAACTCCTCCTTGTGTCAATTTTCCTCTATGCCATGATTCTTGTTTAGCAATTGATGATAATGTTGTGTCTGATGAGTCTACTTGTGTAGTTGATAATTGTCCCATGCACATTAATGATAATTTGGATGCAATTGAAATTCTACCAAATCTAGAAAATTTTGAGCTTAATACATTGGTAGACGAGATTAAAATTGATGAGTGTCCAATTATAGAAGAGAAGGAAGTTAAGATTGATGAAATTGAAAATCTTGTTTTAGAGTATAAGGATCCGATTTGGGAGGAGTATATGAGTCGTACTTATAATGATTATTCTGACGACTTTTCTAGCTATTTTGATGTTTCCAAGTCTCTTGAGCATGATAGGTTCTTGGAAGTTTTCGTATCTTTCAATGAATCTAAGGTTTATTTGCACAATATGCTTATATTAGAAATTCGTAGATATGTGCATCTGTTTGCTTTTTCTGTTCATTGCAGTTTGCAGGTAGAAGTAACGTCAAGCTATTGATGTTAAAGAAGCGCTTTGTGGGAGGCAACCCATGCATTAGTGTAGGAAGAAAAAAAAAAAAAAAAAAAAACGAATTTTTGAGCAGGTTGCAGCCCTGTAACGCAGGCTGCACCTGCGTTTCGGATGTTCCCGCAGTCTGCTTCAGGGTAACGCAGGCTGCGCCTGCGTTACTGACCTGGGCGCAGACTGCCCCCCTATGGCGCAATTTGCTTTCGCGCATCTAACCAGCATGTTGTTTCCCACGCGCCTTGCATGGTCCAGTTTTTCAGCTGTGTTTCAGGCTTTCAGCGATTGTTCACTTGTCATGTATAAAAAAAAAAAAACCTTTGTTCACCCCATTCTATTTATACCCCATTCTCTTCTCTAATTCTTTTCCTATTTTAATTCCAAAACCCCCCATCTTTTCTCCAAAATTCTAAACCTATTTCTATTCTAATTCTTATTTTATTCTTATTATTTTTATTATTATTATTTTGTTATTATTATTATTATAGTTATTATTTATTATTATTATTATTATTATTTTCTTTATTATTTTCTTTATTATTATTATTATTATTATTTATTATTCTTATTATATATTATTATTATTATTATTATTATTATTATTTTATATACCCACCTATACATACAAATTCAATTCCTCTTCTATTTTATTTTAATCTCTAAAAAAATTCAATTCTAAAGAGGAATTAATTGCAAGTTCACCTCTTTGATTCGTATTGGGTAAATCTTTTTCTCTAATCTTATTTTTATTACGAATTTGTGTTCTTGTCAATTGGATTTTGTAGTGTTCATGAAAGGTGGCCAGTCTATGGAGCTCGTACGCAATATCCTCCACCAGATTCATCCGAGGAGGGTGACTGCTTCGATATTCAGGTATGTTTTCTGCTATCCCTTGTATTTACTTCCATTCAATGAGGGCATTGAATATTTTAAGTTTGGGGGTAATTTGGGGGATTAGTAGTTGTATGTTGTATATATTGTTGTATTTTGTGTTCATATAGGATATCATGTTTGCATAGTAGTGATAGATCATGCATATATGTTTGTGCTATTTACGTTTGTTTCATATAGGACATTTTGTTTTATTTTCGTATACCATGTGAGTTTTCATTTAGTTGCATTTTCATGGCATGCATATTTCATGATCCCTTAGGATGAGCTGATTCTGATTGATAGGTGGATGTTGATTTGGGTGTGATGATGATGAGTAGAGGGCTGATTTATAGTTTCTATGAAATTGACTTGCATGTTACGGGAACAAAATTTATTACACAGTCTCATTGGGGTGCTTTTGGGCTAGGTTAGGGTCATGCCTGTGGGATGTTTTGAGATTTAATCACTTGTTTATATTTAGAATTTTCGTTATTCCCTTTATAGCGTAGGAACATTAAAGTCTAAGTTTGGGGGAAACCAGGAATTTTCATGCTAGTTGTTCATAATTGTGGCTAGGTGTCAAATGGCTAGTAGCCGGCTCATATTTATATGAGTAGTCTAGGGTTGGAAATGAGAAAGGCTCATTCCAGATTGCAGAAAAAAAAAAAAAAAAAAAAGAAAAAAAAGTCAATAAGTTATTTGTTTATATGCAAAATTATCCAGAGTGAGCTCTTTAATACTCGAGTAATTAAGTCTGAGGGGACTTAGTCCTAGTAACCTAAAGCCCTTGTGGTTTGGGATTGCTGACCTAACACTCGCTAAATGGGTATTATTGTATAAGCCTTTTGGGGTCTCATTCATTGCACGGTTAAATAAGCATGCGTATTGTATATAGTGTCGTAGTTTAGTAATAAAGCATGAGTTTCTGTCTACCTTGGATAAGGGTGGAGGTGTTCCTAGGTTATGAAGTGTCTACAGTCTATTCTGTTTATAAACTTGTGATTGTCTTGACGGAAAGCATGTATGATTTTTGACCTAGTTTTGGGAGTATTTCTGATGAGCATTGCACACACGCACGTTTCTGTTCATGTATTTTTTAGTATACGGGAACTTAGTCGAGCTCTGCTTGGATTTGTTACATTCATTGAGATATTTGCTTGTTAGTTGGTGTTGGTAAGTTTGAAGGGGATCTTGCATTTTTCATATTAGTTGCATTCATGCATTGCATTGCATTAGGTTAAATGGATTTTGTGGGTACATTCGCTATAGGCCCTCACGAGACCTTACTCGTCCACTAGGGCTGCCTAGGGGTTTAAAGGGCTTGTTGCATATGCCAAATGCAACCGTGATCACCTACGGAAGTGGTACTAATTAGGTAGTTGTAATTGTTTATGCTTGAGGACAAGCATCGGTTTAAGTTTGGGAGTGTTTGATAAGTGGATTTTATATCCACTTGGAACATTCTAAATCGGCTTAAATTGATTGTTTTGGACTCAAGTTTGTGTAGTTTTGATGTGTTTTGTGCAGGTTTCCAAGAATATCTAAGCTTTTGTCGTTTTTGGAGATTTAATTGATTAAAATTCGGATTTTCCGGGAAGGCTGCGCAGCTTATACTGTTTTGGCCATATCTGGAGTTCTAGAAGTCCGTTTTCAGCGATCTTACTGCCCACGCGAAGCTTGAGAGATTTTCTACAACCTGGGAAAGGAAACAAGTGCAAGAAACGTACTGATTAAAGTCGCGCACGTTTCTTATAAAAAGAAGGCCATGAATTTACTGTTTTGCCCTTTTTCTAATTCTAATTGTATTCTGGGCAGTTTTGGGTACCTTCTTTAAATCCTAATTGTAATAGAAGGCAATATCTTGCTGGGCAAGATTTGTAGAGCCTATATAAACACATCCTACCATTGTAAATTATAACAATTCATAGCTAACAATTCATAGCTTGTAATCGTATCAAGGTACTTTCGATCTACAATTCTTCAATATTATGTTTTCATTCATTATCATTATTATTTTGTTTTCTTCTTTAATTATGTGTAACTAATTCTCTAATCTGAGGATTGGGTAGTATTCCTTGGTATTCATGTGTGTTTAATTATCTGTGATTTTCTTACTTTGCTGATCTGTTATTGAGGGCTTAACACAATTAGGGGAGTCATGAACCTTTGATTGGATTTTAGGGATTGTAATAACTTGGAAGAGGAGTTGCAATTTTAGTACATGATTTAACAGACATAACTCGAATATTTGATTGGGAGATTAATAGGAGAGTTGTGAGACTTATAATTCTTGGAGCTTAATAGTTTATGATTGTCTTTGATTGTATCACGGAAGTGACAATTAGGGTATAGTTTTAGACATTATATTGTATCTTGGAAGAGAACATTATAACCTTAGAAGAATTGTTTTCAGCAGAGTAAGAACGTAGACATCACATAGATATTGAATGTGCATTGAAACCAAGTGAAGAACCCCAGTTCTTGGATTGTTTTCCTCATATATTTTATTCTCGATTGATAATTAGTTTAATTTTGTTTAGTTTAATTTAGTTTATAAACACACCAAACATTCTTCTACACTTCTAAATTGTGAGAGATAAAAACTTGAACTTGATATTACAATTCAGTCCTTCCCTGAGAACGAACACACAAAAAATACTACTAACACTGGACTGTGCAGCACACAGTCTCTTACGCTTTTTATTGCTATCCCCCTTTTATTCAAATCGTTATTCTATTTACTAAATGTCATTCCACATTTCCATTTTCTCACTTTCATTTCCACATATCATTCACTCATCTCATTTCCATTCTCGCACATTATTTCTATAAAATATATACATAACATAATACTTTGATTATGATTCAGACATCTCTTTTATATTCAAGAATTCAAATATGCTTTTATATCATATTCCGTCTACTTAAAGAGTAGTAATTAATAATCAAATAATATTTGTAAAACTACTAACACTAAAAAGAATATCTTTAATATAGTATTATAAACCATATAACCCTGGATAACAACTGATACCATTCTTTTCCATATCTCTTTAGTTTCCCAAAATCAAGGAAATATATTCTTTACAACATAACAACAATAACATCATATATATATATATATTCCATAATGTCATTTTTATTCCGAGGATAAATAATCTTCAAAGTAGGGATAGAAGAATCTTGCCTCTGTTCCGGTATCCTGACAGTATGGTTTGGGGCTCTTCCGGAGTTTCTTCTTGAAGCTTTAAAGATCCTTAATAAACCTTGGTATATCCTTTAACAACCTTATCTTAGCTTGAATCAACTATGAAGATGATGATGATTGGCTTTGAAACTTTGTGAATATCTCTTTCTAACCTCCAAGAAACTCCATGAATTTTCCTTAGATTTGTAGTTGATTTTTGCTAGGGTTTTGATTTTGATTTTTCTTCTTTTTTTCCTTTATGGCCGAATGGTGTTCTATAAGAAAGGGGGAGAGATTTCTTTGCTTTTTTGTCTAATCTCCTCTTATCATCTAATCTTTAGAGTGTTGTAGAAGCTTGGTAAAAATCTATATGTTAAAAGACTAATCTACCCTTGATTTTGGTTTAGTGGAAAATGACATCATTTACATGACCTCATAATTCTCTTTTTCTTGATTTTCCTAAGTAATTTGCTACTAATTCTTATAAATGATAATGTGGTATGTATCCTTGTTATATTATTAATCTTGGTTGCTTAGTCTCCATACTTGTCTAATTGTGGTTCGTTTCGAGTGTACCTCATTATCTCAGTGGTTTTGAAACCATTTAACAATCCAATTTCCTTTGGTATTCTCTTAACTTAATAATCCCCTGGCTCAAATCTAAATTCACTAATTCCTCAATATATAATTCTTATAATGTTTCCATACTCCTTAATGTCCAATAGAAGCTTATTCGAAATCGAAATCTTAAAAATCCATGTTCAGGAATTTCTAGAATCTATCGTCATTTCGAGTCACTTATTTTCAATGTACAACACTGAAATGATTTCTGTTTACTCATTTTCCGTTTCCATTATGGAGTACTTATATACCATTTCACTAAATCCTCGAAATTTACTATTCATGTGACCACTGTAGCATTACTGAAGTTAGGGTTATTACACAAAAGATGTTTGGGAAGCCTTATTCAAATGGTGGGACATTAAATCAAGCCTATCAAGTCACACACTCTCGAATATTTGGAGCTGGCATAATTGGTTCTCAAATGCTGCTGTTAAAATAAGCTAGAATATTTCAGTAGTCACTTGTCTATGGACCATATGGTTATGCAGAAATCAGTTAATCTTTGAAAATGTTAGGGTTGACTTGAACCATCTGAGTTATATGATTAGAATGAGGTCTTGGAACTGGATTACAGCTGCAGGTTTCTTATCAAAGCTATTAGATCCCCTCTGGCATATTTGTCCTGAGCAAAACACTGTCAACATTTCAAAAGGAATTCAGCTTGGCTTACGAAGGGGTGATTCTGATTATATTGGCTTTGTGGATGGAGCTTTTCAGAGAGTTTATTTTCATGAGTGCTCAGCAGGAATTTGTGGTTTTGTTAAGGACAAAAATGAGAATTTGTGCTTTATTTTCTCGGGTACATCTAAAGTAAATAGTCCTTTACTAGTTGAATGGTGCGCATTGAAACACTTGATCGATGTTATCACAAGCAGTATGAAAGCGGATAAAAAATGGCTGGTTTTCTCTGATGGTGATCCACTCATAATGGCTATTGAGAAACTATTAGCAGGGTTTGTTTCGCAAGGATTTCCAAGCATGGTAAGTTATAAAGATATTTTTCAAAGTCCTAATCTATCTTTGAAACTAATTGCAAGAGAGCTAAATTATGGGGCTGATGATTTAGCAACTCAGGGTAGTAAGAGAAAAGCCCACATTCAAGCCTGGTGTTGAATATCTTAGTGGGTTGGGCTCTGTTTTGAAGTTTCTTAGTAGTGGTCCAATTCGTTCAATGCAGGCTTGATGCTATTGAAATTTTTGGTCTTACTTCTTTCAATTTAGTGGGCGAGTGAAGAAATATCAAACATCTCTTGCATTTTATTGTGGTATGGTGACTCCTAGTAGTGGCTTTGGCATTTGTGCTGAGCAGTTAATTTTGCCCTACCCCCAGGTGTATATATTCAAACTTACATTTCAATTGAGTTTTTACCTCTCAGTGATAGTTTCTCCACCCCTCTGTCTTCTCATGGAGGTAGTAAACACTTTTTGGCGTCTTCCTGCCTATGGATATAAGATTAACGTCCATGGCTTTTATACTGAGCAACCCTTTCCAAATGGGAATGTATCTGGTATTGGTGTGATTGTGCGAAACCATAGAGGTCGCATTGTTCGCATGGTTGCAGTCACTATTGGTATACAAGAGAGGCGCTTGAATGAGTTGTATGCTTTGTTGGAGGGATTGAAGAGAGCTTTCATGGACGACCGTTTTGGCATTGAATTTGAAATAGATAATGAGAGCGCCTTTTGGGAGTGGAGGAATGCTTCAGAGCCGGGAGTTACTCATGTACACAGGTATGTTGTGCAGCAAATAACTCAAAGAACCGCTGATGAAAACTTCAGAATTGATGTAAGGCCAATAGAACACAATGCTAACTTATTGGCAAGATATCTTGCAAGTTATGGGGCTGAACACTTGAATAGAATGGTGATTGTTGCTGGGCCTTTCGTAAGGATTTTTGAATTATGGTGTAATGATATGGGATTAGGGCCGATCGGAGAGCAGTTCGTGGCCATTCATGAGCTCGATATGAATCTAGAGGTAGCAGATGATGATGCGATTATGGAGGATGAAATTTTGTTGGCTCAAGACATGATATGGTGTGGTTGTATGTCTTTGAAGGTTATGCTTAGCATGTTTGGTGCGAGATTATATATCTATCATTAAGCTATGTTTTATGTGTCTTTTGTTATGAGTATTATGTCATTGTGGTCTGATGAAATTGTTTCTGGATGGGTAAATTTATTTATTGGTCAAGTTTTATGTTAAGGTCTTTCCTGGTGCATTCTAAGTAATGGCCAGTATTGTAGTTCCTTGTTCCTTGGGCTTTGCCCTTATTAATACTAATATAATGTCTAATATAATGTCTGCTTCTCAAAAAAAAATTGTGTTATACTTGATCCTAATATTTTGTTAAAATTTATTTTTATTCATGAATTTTTTTTGGGGATTTAAATTAGAATCTAAATGCAATTTTATATAAAACTAGTATGATAGCCCGTGCAAGGCTCGGGTCACATTCTAATTCGTCAATTTATTTCACAAATCGTGATATAGGTAATCATATCTTCTTGTCAATCCACTCAATGACTTTGGTTTATCTAAGATCAGCAGTTGATAACTGTTCTAATTTCAAAATATTAAAGAACTTAAATCTTGAATAGAAGTAGTAATTGAATGTAATAAATAACAGTTGATCGTGGTTAGCTGACAAGTATTATTGCAACAATAGTGTACTCTATTAGTCTGTTTGAAGTAGCAAGTAGCACTAGTATGAGGAGATGAGTGGATCATTGTTTTAAGTAGCACTAGTATGAGGAGATAAGTGGATCATAATGTAAGTGACAAAAAAATGCCTTATAGTAGCAAAAACATAAATTGTTTCAATATACCAAAAATCAATCAATATGTATTAGTTCAAACTAATTTGCATTATAATAATAAGAATATTTATTTTTTTATGCAGATTTAGAATATGACTAATAGTTATTATATCTTAAATAATTATACATAATCTACCATTTTGTTGTTGAATTTCATCATTTATTAATGTAAATTTGACAAGTTTAACACTTAAAGTTATTTATTTTGAGTATATCATACTAAGTGATAACTCAATCATTCCTTTTATCCATTTAATTAATACTGATTTAGAGTGCAAATATTTATTTATTTGTAGTTAGGTTTACATTTTATCAGATATCATTCATATTAGGGTTATTAACCTTTTGGCCCTTCAAGTTTACACACTTATACCCATAAAGCCCTAACGTTTAAACTCGTTCCTTTTTGCCACCCGAACTTCACAAATGTACCTTTTGGCCACTTTACCGCATCAGACTATATATCGGCTTATATCGGTAGGGGTATAACAGTCATTTCACTAATAATTAAAATTTTCTCTAATTTATCATTAATTTAAAATTTACATTATTTACATTAATTTTCAACCCAACAATCACCACTCCTCCGTTTCCCACAATCTTGTCCGCCTCTCCATCTTCACACTGCTTCATTCACTGCTTCATTTCCTACCTTTCCCATCTCTCCCACGCAACACAGCCTCACACTGCTGCTCCTTCGCAACCACCAACAGCAGAAGTTAATGGCTGAATCACCGGACATACTGTTTGAAGAAAGAGCTTTTCTGGGAAATCCTCTGAAAGTATCTGCTCAAGAGAAAGTATGGTTGTATAATGATGTTGACTGTTGAGCCTATCTCAAACATTGATAAGCATGAAGTTGTTCATGAGAAAACCCAAAAAAGGATTCAAAGCTTGGAAACAGCTGTTAAGAAGACACCAATATCATCCTCGCAAACTGATAATAACATGTCAAATTATGAAGAAGCAAGATCAGGACAAACTGGTCTTCTTTTTAGTCCCAGAGTACCAAACTTGATGACGAGCAACTATTTAGACCATTGGCTCTTACGTGCTCATAATTATCCAGTTTTTGGTCATGCTATTTCCGTTCCTCCATCCTTAATACCTTCGATGCCTCCATCCTTGTTCTGCTTGTACAAAATGGAAGCAAACAATACTAGCAAAATGTAAGTATGGCTAATACTAGTAACCACACGACACAAACAACCTCTTCCACTCCTGCCAAATTTCCTCCATCGGGTTGGCCATTAATACCTTTAATGCCTCCGTCCTTAAAATCCATGTACAAAGTGGACTATTATCACAAGTGCTATCAAACTCTCTGTAACCTGTTAATTCAGTGAATTTGATAAAGAAGTAATGAAGTTTACTCCATTCAAGAACGAAGTACGTATGGCAAGCACTTTCAGTCTAATTCACTTGGGAATTGAGCAGCATGTGCTCTCTCCCCAACTTCTCCGTCCATTACTGTTTCAACCTATAATCAACCGATTCAACACTTCAAGGTTCTGCCTCACCACTACATCCATTCACTCGACCACCAACAGCAGTCCACCCATCAACTCCGCAATGCCTTCAACATCACCTCCACTCTCCTACACAAACCACCATTCACACCAACTTCATTCCCATCTTAAATTTCCGACCTCTCCTCCTCACCACGTCTCACCTCACACCCACGCAGCAGTGCAACCACCTCTAACACCACCACCGCGCACCTTCTTCTCCTCCTTCACCGACAACTACTAACCGTTCACCACTGCTGTCTCTCCGTTCACATCAGCCCCACCCTCGCCTCCTTCAATTCCACCAAGCACCCATCTCTTTCTTCTTCCCCTTTCGAACCTTCACCACCGGTCAATTCTCAACGCCACCTGAAATTCATAGCCCCCAAAATAAATGGTTTCAATTCCTTTTTCAAGCAAAATCCGTATTCAACGAAATTGAATCAAACAAAATCTCAATTCAATTGAATTAAAGTTACCAACGATTTGTTGTTCAACGGGATGGAACGAGAGGGATTTGTTCTGGATTACGCCTTGCAACCGTGCCGGATAGTGTTGAATGGACATGACAGTGGTGAACGAAGGCGTACAGAGGAGAGAGTGAGAGAAAGACAACCGAGAGGGAGAGACTCTGAGAGAGATAAACGACGAGAGAGAGAGAATCTGAAAAATTATTTATATTTGGTAAATATGATATTTTACAATAATTTTTAATTAGGTGAAATTTCTATTTTGCCCTTGCTATTTTGTATCGATATACAGCCTAACCCGGTATAATGGCTAAAAGGTACATTTGTGAAGTTCGGGTGGCAAAAAGGAACGAGTTTAAACGTTAGGGCTTTATGGGTATAAGTGTGTAAACTTGAAGGGCCAAAAGGTCAATAACCCTTCATATTAAGGTTTGAGTTTTTTACTTAAAAGTTGGATCAAAATTATTTAGGTCTCATTTGGTATTGCTGTGTCAGCAACAACAACTTATTTCTGAAAAGCATTTAAAATGCTATTTGGTAAATTTTAAAAGCAGCTTTTCAAAAAAGTGTTTTTGACTGAAAAGCTGATTTTTTAAAGAAAGCATGTGCTCCCATGCTTTTGAAAAAAGTTGCTTTTGAGCTTTTACAGAGCAGTTACTATATCAACATCAAATCTCACAGAAAACATTATTTTTTAAAAAATTATATGCAAAACATGCATATATCAAAAATATTACCAAACAGCTATGTGATTTTCGCAGTAGCACTTATTTCAATTTTAAATAGTACATCAGTTTTTAACAAAAATTCCAAACAGAACCTTAATAAATCAGAAAGCAACTTTTTTAACTTGATAAATGAAAAACCATATTTTAGAAAAAGCAAATGCCCTCGTACTTTTGAGAACATCAACTTTTACACATCAATCTATCTATCTTTTATATATATATAATACGCCAACACAAGAAAAAAATTGTGAGACTTTTTAATGTATGTGAAAAGTCCAATTTACCCCTATGTCTAAACGTCTGCCAATATGCTGTGTGCGTGTGAAGCTGTGTTCTTTTCTTCTCATCCCTTTTGGCCAAGCGACTTCCATTATACTCTATATACTTGTCAAGCTGTGTTTTCTTTGATTTGTTTTTCAAGCCCTAAATTGACATCCACTGAATTAACACCCTCCCTCCCTGAAAGTAAATTGACGCCCACCCTCCCTGGATTCTGTCTCAACCGTTGAAGATTTCAATGGCCTCAAATTATCAGCAGCAGCACCTCCATCTCCCTTGTGGTCAATCTACTGGTATTCTATATCTTATTTTTATGCATTGAGATGACATATGAAATTTCAATTTGAATTTTTAAATTAGCCTTTTTTTAGGCATTTGATTGCATTTCCCCTGCTTCGTGTTTTTTTGAATTTGAGTTACTCCTAGGTTTTGTCTCTCCAGCTCGATTAGATTAGAAATCAATCTATTAGTTGCTTGCAGTTTATCATCATACAAAATTATGGTTGATTGTTAATTAACCCAGAAGGGGCCACATGGTCCACTGCCGGATTTTCCCCGTTAAAATTGATAATTTTAGGAGTTAGAAGGTGAGAGCTGTGGTTGGTTGCCTAAAATGAGCCCCCTTTTGTAGTTGTATTTCGAATTACCTTTGTTTACGTGACTGACTTTGTTATGTATTGTCCTCCATTTTCAGAACATTTGGCTTGTAGAATTTAAACCACCTCAAAAATGGGAATTCTTATTTATTATTGGTAGTCGAGTAGACTATTCTTACTGCAAGGGTAATACAGTGTGAATTTCAGTTTAGTATAGCCAACAAGTACTTGAGGTGATCTTTATATTACTTACAAAGAACAAAGTTTGGTGTTAAATCATCTTAAACTATGCCAAGTCTGATTGGGAGGGGTCTGAAAAAGCCTTAATTAAGTCTGTAAATTTGTGCAAATAGTAGATATATGTATACAAAAATTTATCTGCTGAATTACCTTTGAGGTCCACTTACACCTCAGTGTTTCCCTTTATACGCACCAACTTGGTAGAAAGTTGGATGAATCTCAAACTTGAACACAGAATTATTGACACCTCCGTGACATAAAAACAACTTGCCACATGCCCATCGGATCTGTGTCTTACATTATAAACTCAACTAGCCTAGTTGTAATTGCAATAAGGGTTTAACCTTCAGCCTTATTCCTTAAATCCTACAAGGGTTATTTTTTTTGTATACCTGCTCTCCAGTGCTCTCGATCTTAGACTCTTCAGTAGTGGCCAAAACTACCCATTTTGGAAAACACTGATGGTGTGTCAGGATTAGGGATTAGGAAAGGTTGGAAGGGAAGAGCTGAGATTTGGAAAGTATTTTATAAAAATAATAATGTGCAGAAACAGAAACTCCATCAAAATTTTAAAATATAATACTACAAGATGATTAGTTACAACTACTTCAGTAATTATGCGACAAACTGAAGTGTAAAAAAATTATATTGTCTCCTTTGTTTGAGATCACATAATCACGTTCAGGGGGAGGCCAGAAGAGTATGCAAGGAGGGCTTCACAACTGAATCATTATCTTCTGGTATCAATTTGAATATCCTTTCATCACTAATAGGATACGCTAAGGATCCATAACGTTCAAGAGTATCATAAGCATAGTTATCACATTGCAAAACCATTCCCGTCGAATCAACAATTAATAATTTAGGATATGAACAAGATAAGTTAGGGAAACCTCTTCTGAGCAAACTTATCTTGGATGGTATTGTAACATTCCGTAAATTTTAGGATAATAATAAAAAAAAGTAAAATAGAAAAAATGATTAAAAAATATTAAAGATTAGGAATTAAAATTGAATTAGAAAAATATGTCTAACATATGATGAGGTTCTAAAATTATGATAATTAGTAAAATTGGAATTAGTTTTAAAACATTAAATATTAGATTACTTCTTATTTAGAGGATTCTAGGATTTCTTTGTGTATACGTTATTTACATTAAAAATAAGATTTGTTATTATAGGAAAGAAGCGTGAGAATATTTTAGAAGATTGATATCGTAAATAGAGTATCTTATTATAGGAATTACTTGGACAAGTTGCAATTATTTTAGAAATAAATTTTAGAATTACTTAATTAAATTTAGGGTTAGTCTACCTATATAAATACTCCCCAGAACATGAATAAGATGGTACAGAAAATTCTTCTCGAAGGTACTTAAAGCTATTAAAGTGTTCTGTTCATGTATATAGTTTATCTTACATATTGTTCGCGCATGATCAAATTCGTTTGTGCTTTATATAGTTGAATCATTACGCCATTCTATTTTATGTTTTGTTTCGAGTTTGATGTAAAATTCAATTTTAATGGCTTAGGTCGATTACGAGTTAATAGTTATGCATGAGTTTTTCGAAAAAGAATAGAAAGATTGCAATTTTAAATTTAGAAAAATTAAAATTTGACGTGAACAAAATGGAAAAACAATTATGATCTATCTAGAAAGTCAAGTATAAATTTAATATTTCAATAGTTGATGACATTAACCTTGCAGTATAAATTAGAGATAATGAACGATGACTTTAATACATGGATAAATTAAAAAAAATTATCGATTTAATCTTTGCAATCTTTGCATGTACAAATAAGAGATAACCCAAGCTGATTTAGAAAATGAATAAATTAATGAGATTATCAGTATATCCTTGAAAAGGGTTTTTGACCGTTTTGACACAATTTTAACAAAAACTGCCAAAAATAGCACTTTCTGAAAAGATGACCCTCAAAGGGGCCATCTCTGAGGTCCACTTACACCTCAGTGCTTCCCTTTATACGCAGCAACTTGGTAGGAAGTTGGAAGAATCTCAAACTTGAACACAGATTTATTGACACATACATGACATAAAAACAAGTTGCCACATGCCCGTCGGATCTGTGTCTTATAAACTCAACTAGGCTGGTTGTTGTGACCCAGGGGTGTTGTACGTCGTATACATTCTCTTATTCAACTTTAATCATATTCCTTCAAATCTTGATTGCTCACCACAAACAAATGGAAAAAGTGAAATAAAGGTGTAGGTAAAGTGTATAATAACAATTTGGTCTTGATTACTTGTCATAGTATATATACGCGAACATCATTCTATATCTTCGTTCTATCGCTCAAGGTTGTGTGCAAAGAACGTTCTCATGTTTATGTTGTTTGTGTTTGCAAAGGGCAATTAAAGACGGGGATGTTCCAACAAGGAAGAGGGGACGTCCTCCAATTGCCTTGACTGGGGAAGTTTTGGAGCGTAGAAGATTATCGATGCAGAGGGTTAATGCCTCCCGACCAAGAGGTAAGTTATGCCATAAAACTTTTATTGTGAATTATCATTGACTTGCCCGCCCATTTTCCATGCGGTTTGCCGCCTGGAACTAGCAGTAAGGCCTCAGGGTCTTGTGGCCCCGGATGGCGGCCTAAAGTAGTAGTTGAAATGATTTAATTTAAATCAAACTGACAGCAAAGGAACCACGTGATTGTTGGTTATGTAAAGAAATTGTATTCCTATGCGAATCATGTGCAGATTCCATTGTGTTTTTGCCCTTTTGGATCTTTACAATCAATCACTTTCATTACTTTGACCAACTGGTGATTAACCAAGCACGTTATTTATCTCATAAATATGCATTATAATGGTTTCAAATACAATTTGTAATCCAAGCCAATATTTTGTACTAATATATATACTAAAATTATTACGAAAAATATGTTAACTTCTAATAATAATTGATTAACATTTTTAATTGATGTCTTCAACTTTTAAATAATGATAATGCAAAAAAATTCCTTGTACTTTGTGCATAAAAATACATACATACATACATATATATATATATATATATATATATATATATATATATATATGTATATATAAAAATAATTTCGGAAAATAGAGCAAGTTGTCCAATTAATTATTTCAGCTTATGATTCATAGTTTATTACATTTATTCTTTACTAATCGACTTTAAGTTTATTTGTTGCTAAAATATAATGTTATTGCCCCTTTCAAACTACTACAGGTTTTTCTCAGGTAAAGTATATTTCAATTATACATAAAAAAATTATGGGGATTTCAGCATTTTAAAGAATTTAATCAGAAACTTACTACGAAATCTAAAATTTTTGGAAAAACACATTATGTTAATTTATTATTTCATTAAGCCATTTCCATTCAACATCTTACGAACAAGTTTTAAGTCCAAGCCTCAACACAAAACTTTATAGTAAATTCATAAAAATATTACGCTCATCCTAACCCTACCAAACCTCCACAAATGGCAACCGCTTTGAATCATACACTATGGATGTTAACCCTTTCCACCTCCAATTACAGGGACGATACGATGCTGATCACTCTATGGGAAGACAAGGCAAAGCAATTTCAGGACTAGATGTCATATTCCACTGTTGGGCCTGTTTTTATGGTCTTCCCTGGACTACTTGCAAAGAAATTCTCAGGTGAGTAGTTTCCATGCATTTTATTGACAACGGGTAGTGTGCCCACAGAACCAACATCATGCAAATTATTACTTATGAAAAATATGAAACACATATCTCTAACTACGTGCTTGTCTGCGTATTTTCACTCCTGCAAACTAAAAAACATCACAAACTGCAGCTACCGCATCCCTTTTAAGCATAGATGCCACCCACTACTATGTCAACATTGACTATGCACCACTTAACGTTCTAAAAGAGGCTCTGACCAGCACAGGCAACGGAAAACAGGCTAACCTTCCTTCACCAATGCTGAAACAAATCCTGGCATCAACAGGTGACACTATGTAGGAGTTACCTATATCGTCAATCCTGGAAACTGTTACCCCACCCGGAACACAGGTTACCCCCGCACTCTCATTGTCAACTACACTTATATGCACAGAACTACATGTAATTGTCTTCCGAGTTGATTAATTTATGCCCTATGAAAAATAGGTGGTTCGTTGCATCTGTCAGGCGACAATTATTGATGTGCTTGGCGGTAATGTGTGGTATTACAACTGTTGCCCAACTTGTGCCCGGGCCCTCCGCGATCTAAATGGAAAATTCTACTGCCTAAGCTGCGATGAAGAGACACCGACACTAGCCCAACGGTAAACATCATGCCAACATCTCAACAAAATCCAACTCTCATGGTTTACAACACCTCCACATCGCACTTTCAAGTTTCTCTAACACATCCAAAATTGTTTTTCCCCCGCGCATTAACAAGATTCAATATGCAGCTACGTGGTGATGGTGGAGGATGAAACTGGCTCAACAACCGTAACTTTGTTCAATAAATAAGTCAAACAACTTGTGGGCATTCCTCTACAAAAGGTCTTGGCAGAAAATGCAGAGGTGATTAAACACTATTCAATTTCACAGCTACCCACACAACCACTGCATTAAACAACTAATGTATTTTAAACTTTAATGTGCCTACAGGAAGAACAAATCCCTCCTGTGGTCCGTAACATCATCGGCAAAGTCTGCGCCTTGCAGCACAAAATCACCCCTTACAACATCATCCAGGGCTGTGAGGAGTACACGGTCACCAGGGTGTCTGAGGCCCACGGAGAAAATCCTAGCACAGACACACCACCTGACTCTACAAACATGGATCCCCCGATCAGCACCAATTCTAACAAGAATCAGAAGCAACCATGACCACTTCCATAGACGCTTCACAAATAAACTAATAAGGACTTTTCTAAGATGTCTGGAGTACGCCACTCTAAAACACTCTTTTATTTACACACCCACGCGTGAGCTTTTTATTCAGTGACATTGGATTTCTAAGTATTTTTCTGCTTAATTTACTTATTCTGCACTGCCTTCCCGTGCACAGACATGCTTTTTCACAAGGATATTTGATAATATGTTTCTTTGGGCTAATTTCACAAATATACTTTCCCTGCATTTTACATTCAGATATTGTAAGATAATGCGAACCAAACATTGACCTAGACAATTGGTTTTCCTATTTAAATATGTTCTCCTTCAAACACGACCCTGTATGTAGTTTTTAAGGTTTAATTTTATTCATATTCCAATGTTTCCCGGATTATTGCTGCATAACTAATAAACTGTGTGATTAAGTTGCATATGAACCAGCTCAACTTGAGCCCAATTTTTGTGCTCAGTCCATAAAGGAATTGAGTTTCATTATAGGCTTCTAAACAAGTTATTTCACCTACTAACAAAATTCCAAGTCTCAACTGAATTCATGTGCTTAGCTCGTCCAGATTTAAGCCCTAACTGTATTATCCTATTGGTCTGACATATTATTCATCAGACCACAAATCATGGCTTAAAGCTCAAACATAAGTTATTCTTTTTATTTTGTTTTAAGGATAAAATGAATTAGATACTTAACAATCTGACATACTTTAGGTTTAAAAAATTTATATTGCCTTGAAGCCATGTAATTCCTTATTTTGAACTACTTTATTTCATCAGTTTTAGGTAACTCTTAAGTTACGCATTTCTTACTCAACCTTTCCAAATTGATAGAGTAACTCACAAGTGAAAAGGATTACTTCTAACAAGTGCTAATTTTGAAGGTTAGTGAAATGTGCCTTTAAATTAATGCAACCCATCATGATTATCATCTACTGTCACTGTGTTTTACTATTGTCATTGTCAAAGTCTTCTGTCGATCTCCTAAAGGCTTCAATTTTACTGTGCAAATTTATTTACCATATTGAACAACTGTTGGAGCTATAATATGAATCTTTCGGTTTTGACATAACTTGGACCTACATTGCATCCATCACCCTAGACTGACCATAAGTTCTTGTCACTCTCTTGATGCATAGTAGTTCAGAGTATGCATGTTGCATATTACGGTCCTTCCATTACAACTTGATCCTTAAGTGGAAACCATTCTCTGTTACTTGATCAGTGGATTTTATATCCACTATTTGGCATTCCATTCGTACTTAAAACGATTTCAAGTTCTCAAGTTTCATGTTAGTTTGATGTGTTTTCACCTAATTTGTGTAGGTTGCATAGTCGGGCGGCATTGGTGGTGTTGGTGAAGTATTGGTGGTATTCTGTGAGCTTAAAGTAGAAATTACAGGAAGTCCAGGGCAAGAGAACTCGGGAATTTGATCTCAATGCGCATTCGTCACTGTTTTGGCCATATCTTGACTTCTAGAAGTCCGTTTGAGGCCCGTAAGCTGTCCACGCGAAGAGGAGAGAAATTTCTACAATTCTGTCCAGGGGTCTACAAGCGCAACAGCGCAGGCAGGAGGCGCAACAGCGCTGGAAGTGAAGCGCAACAGCGCTCGTTTAGGCGCAATGGCACTATGGATGTGTGCGTTCCAGGAGAATACAAGCGCAATGGCGCTTCAGGAGGAGCTATGGCCCTCGTGGGAGTGTTTTCCGGGGGTTTGCTAGCGCTCTTGCGCGTGTTGAGGAGCCGTTGCGCTTGGTTTAGGCGCAGCTGCACTTGGTTTAGGCGCCATGGCGCTTTGGTGTGGGTTTGAGCAGTTTTCTGTTGCCTTGTATCGGGTCAAGTTGGTTTTGGGCCTATTATTAGGGCATCTTTATATGTATTATTGGGGACCTAAAAACATTATCTATCGTTGTTCTTAGTTTTTTCTTAACGAATATCAACACTTTTCATCTAGATTTCAAGAACAATTTCAAGGAATTTCTCCAAGCTAGTGACAAGCAAGGATTATTCTTTGGAACCTTTGTACTCTTCTATTTTGGGGATTTAATTCTAAACCTTATTTCTTCTTCTATATTTACTTGTTTATTTTAGAATTATGTTTTCCATAGAACCCATGATGGCAATTAGGTCAATTATGGGCTAATTAGTTATCATGGGGTTTTAATGGATTTTGCTATGGATTCTAGTAATTGAGTGTTATTTATGCCTTGGTGTGTGATTGAATGTATTGATTGCCTAGTATGTTTATGCTTATTCGTTATAAGTGAGTCGCGAACACTTGTAATTGTTTGTTTAATCCTAGTGAATGCGAAAGTGGATCTAGGGTTTAGAACAATTCATGCTAGCATAGGTTTTTGCATGTGAAGAACATGTATTAATTTGTGGTATAATTCTAACCGTCTTGCATCGACTATGTGGTTTAATGGGTGCTTGATTTTCAACCGGTATGTGTTCAATTGCTATAGACATATAGGGACTACACATATTTGGTGACTACTTGGCTTCTATCAATTGTGGATGATCAGTAGGATGGTATATGCACAACGAAAGTTGGTGTGTATCAGTTTAGTGCATCTAATCAGTAATCAACTCTGTCACATGCTAGGCTAAAGGGCATAAGATTCTAGATGAAGTAGTAAATGAAATTGAAATCCCATGTTTGTTTATTATAAAGTTAAAGTGAAGTTATTTCCTCGTAATTGGCTTAGTTGGTAATTAATCTTTAGTAAATCAAAACCAAAATTGTGATTGTCTTAGCAGTGAGTGTAAATCATAAGCTGGTGCATAAGTGAACATAACAAACAATTTGAGTCTCTGTGGGAACGAATCCTATTTACTCTATATTACTTGTTGACCACGTTCTCTTGCGTGAATAAGTGCGAACAAGTTTTTGGCGCCGCTGCCGGGGACTCGGTTCATTGTTTGTTTAGTTTATGATCTTGTCATCAATTTGGGTTAAATTCACTGACTCGGACATTTTTTTTCTTTTTATTTGATGGATTATTGGGAGCATGAATTCGTAATTGTTTGTGAGCTGTGTGCAGGTGGACATTACACTCATCAATGTGAGTATAACAGAAACCGGCCAAATTTCAGCTGGGACTACAATCAGAGTGGTATGGAGCAATCCCAATATCCATCCTACCCGCTCCAAAATCAGCAGTTTGAAGATGAGCCATACAATCCAGGGGGAATTCAGCAGCAACAGGGGCAACAATTTCAGCATCAGTATGCCCCAGTGCATCAACACTTTCAACCTCCTGAATTTCAGCAGCAGCAATTTCAGACTTGGTCTATCCAACGGTCGACCGAAGAAGCTGAATTAGAAGAATTGAGGTTGATGGCTAAAAGCAATGCATTGTCTCTCCAGAAAATAGGAAATCAGATTGGTCAATTAGCAACCTTGCTAAACAGTCTTCAGGGAACCCTTCCAAGTGACACGAGAGACCTAGAGGCAGAGCAGGAGGACAATAACATGCCTATCAATCTTGATGAGCCATTCTTAGCCACGGGTGAGATTTTGATCGATGTTCAGAAAGGAGAGTCTGAGGGCGAAGATGAGGAAGAAGCAGAACAGGAAGCTGATAAGGAAGAAAGGTCAGAAAATGCAGTTCTGAATATTCAGCCACAACCACATCCTTTGCAATCTGAATTTGTTGAAGATGTTGAGAAGAAGAATTTTGAAATTGTGTTAGTTGAGATCCATGAACTTGTTGAGGTGTCTCAATTAAATTCTGAACATGAAGGATATGTGGAAGAATCTTCAACAATATCAATGAAGGATGTTCTGGTTTATGATAAATTAGAGGATAATTTGTATGAAGATCCACTGGAGCAGCCTATGTTTCTAGAATTGGGACCTGAGAAGAATGAAGACGAGCATCTAACGTTGTTAGAGGATAATTCGCAAAGTGTTGGAATGATGCATTGTTTCGAGTCACTAGAAGTGCTATCTGCCGAAGGCAATCCTCCAAAAGCCTCTATCAAGGAACCACCTGACTTGGAACTGCAGTTGATATCCTCTCAATCTCAGGAGTTTGATTCGAGTTCATTTGTATCATCTTCTATCATCATCTCAGCAGAATTACCTCCGGACAAGAATTTTGAAAGGGTTATTTCAAATTTTCGTGACAGTATGCGCTCTGCAGATATGCAAAATTTTTTAGTGGACAATGCGATTGGTTTTGTTGAGAAGCAGAGAAGGTTGACATCTCCAACCTTATCCACTATTATCTCAGCAGATTTACCGCCTGATAAGGAAGAAGTACGTTTGGCAGCTTTAAAAAAGCATACTGGTAGTGGATGGATGATTTCAGATAATCAAGATATCATCTATTCGTTGGTTATTCAAATATGGTGTGGGAACAATGTCACGGGCACTTTGGAAGAGCGAAGGAGGTTGAAGCTTGTCGTCAATGACGTTGCTCCGAAGAAGATCATTAAATGGCCTTATAGAGATACGGTGCAGAAATTTTCAAGAGGAAAATTGTGGCCAAGTCTAGCTAAAGACGTTGAAGAAAGGCGCTTCGTGGGAGGCAACCCATGATTTCTTGCTTTCGAATAAAACAACAGTTGTGTTGGAGCCTCCACGTCTATCCACCACCAGACACACCACCCGAGGAGGGTGGAGATGCCGGCGTGTAGGGGAGTATCTCTTGTACCCTTTTAATTTACCTTCAATGAGGACATTGCAATTTTTAAGTTTGGGGGTGATTTTAGGGTATTAAGAGTCATTTCATTGCATATAGTTGCATATTCATGTTAGTCATATTAGAATTTTTGCATGTAGTTTTGCCATGCCATTTAGATTGCATGTAGGATGCCATGTCATATAGCTTTAATTAGGATTGTAATATCATGTTGTTCATGCATTTCATGCATTTCATATGATTCCACTTGAGTGTCTGTTTCTGGCTCGATAGGTCGACGTTAATTTGAGTGTGATGACAATGAATAGAGGGTTGATTTAAGTACTTATGAAATTGACTTGCGTGTGTCGGGAACATAATCTTTTCACGGTCTCACTGTTTGCTCTTGGGCTAGATCGAGTCATACCTTGTTTGGTTGTTGAGATTTAATCACTTATTTATATCTAGAATTTTCGTTATTCCCTTGATGGCGCAGGAGCACTTAAGTATAAGTTTGGGGGAAAATAAGGGATTTCATGCTAAGTGTCGTGTCGTAGTGTAATAATGGCTAGGTGTCAAATGGCTAGTAGCCAGCTCATATTTGATATGAGTAGTCTAGGGGGGTGAGATAGTGCACCCATGTGAAAAAAAAAAAGGCAAGAAAAAGAGTCAAAAGAAAAAGAAATAGAAAAGAAAAAAAATAGAAAAGAAAAAAAAAATAGAAAAGAAAAAAAAAGAGTTGTGAGAATAAAAAATTGAGGGATTGTGAGAGTGTGTGTATGCTAATTGGCTAGGGTGAGCTCTTTAGTACTCGAGCAAGTAAGTTCGAGGGGATTTTATGCCTAGTGACCTAAGACTTTTCCGGTCTGGGATCCACTAACCTAACGCTCGCTACAAGGGTGCTATTGTATAAGCCTTTAGGGGTCTCACCCATTGCACAGTCAAAAGCATGTGTGTTTTGTGTTTTGTGATGTTTTATGTAGTAAAGCATGAGTCCTTGTCTACCTTAAATGATGATGGCGGTGTCTTTGAGTCATGGAGTGTCTAAAGTCTATTCTGTTTATAAACATGTGATTATCTTGGCGAAGAATTGGTTATGCCTTTGATCTAGTTTCGAGAGTATATCTACTGAGAAATGCACACACCACGTTTCCGAGCATGTATGGTTAGTATACGGGGCCTTAGTCGAGCTCTGTTTGGAGTTATTGCATTCCTTGAGGCGTTTGCTTGTTGAGTTGGTTTCGATAACTTATGGGGGATCATTGCATTACGACATTTTTGCATTATCATGAAATGTCATTAGTAGATTGCATCCATGCATTATTATAGAGTTGAGTTTGCATTGCTTGAGGACAAGCAACGGTTTAAGTTTGGGGGTTTGATCAGTGGATTTTATATCCACTATTTGGCATTCCATTCGTACTTAAAACGATTTCAAGTTCTCAAGTTTCGTGTTAGTTTGATGTGTTTTCACCTAATTTGTGTAGGTTGCATAGTCGGGCGGCATTGGTGGTGTTGGTGAAGTATTGGTGGTATTCTGTGAGCTTAAAGTAGAAATTACAGGAAGTCCAGGGCAAGAGAACTCGGGAATTTGATCTCAATGCGAATTCATCACTGTTTTGGCCATATCTTGACTTCTAGAAGTCCGTTTGAGGCCCGTAAGCTGTCCACGCGAAGAGGAGAGAAATTTCTACAATTCTGTCCAGGGGTCTACAAGCGCAACAGCGCAGGCAGGAGGCGCAACAGCGCTGGAAGTGAAGCGCAACAGCGCTCGTTTAGGCGCAATGGCGCTATGGATGTGTGCGTTCCAGGAGAATACAAGCGCAATGGCGCTTCAGGAGGAGCTATGGCGCTCGAGGGAGTGTTTTCCAGGGGTTTGCTAGCGCTCTTGCGCGTGTTGAGGAGCCGTTGCGCTTGGTTTAGGCGCAGCTGCACTTGGTTTAGGCGCCATAGCGCTTTGGTGTGGGTTTGAGCAGTTTTCTGCTGCCTTGTATCGGGTCAAGTTGATTTTGGGCCTATTATTAGGGCATCTTTATATGTATTATTGGGGACCTAAAAACATTATCTATCGTTGTTCTTAGTTTTTTCTTAACGAATATCAACACTTTTCATCTAGATTTCAAGAACAATTTCAAGGAATTTCTCCAAGCTAGTGACAAGCAAGGATTATTCTTTGGAACCTTTGTACTCTTCTATTTTGGGGATTTAATTCTAAACCTTATTTCTTCTTCTATATTTACTTGTTTATTTTAGAATTATGTTTTCCATAGAACCCATGATGGCAATTAGGTCAATTATGGGCTAATTAGTTATCATGGGGTTTTAATGGATTTTGCTATGGATTCTAGTAATTGAGTGTTATTTATGCCTTGGTGTGTGATTGAATGTATTGATTGCCTAGTATGTTTATGCTTATTCGTTATAAGTGAGTCGCGAACACTTGTAATTGTTTGTTTAATCCTAGTGAATGCGAAAGTGGATCTAGGGTTTAGAACAATTCATGCTAGCATAGGTTTTTGCATGTGAAGAACATGTATTAATTTGTGGTGTAATTCTAACCATCTTGCATCGACTATGTGGTTTAATGGGTGCTTGATTTTCAACCGGTATGTGTTCAATTGCTATAGACATATAGGGACTACACATATTTGGTGACTACTTGGCTTCTATCAATTGTGGATGATCAGTAGGATGGTATATGCACAACGAAAGTTGGTGTGTATCAGTTTAGTGCATCTAATCAGTAATCAACTCTGTCACATGCTAGGCTAAAGGGCATAAGATTCTAGATGAAGTAGTAAATGAAATTGAAATCCCATGTTTGTTTATTATAAAGTTAAAGTTAAGTTATTTCCTCGTAATTGGCTTAGTTGGTAATTAATCTTTAGTAAATCAAAACCAAAATTGTGATTGTCTTAGTAGTGAGTGTAAATCATAAGCTGGTGCATAAGTGAACATAACAAACAATTTGAGTCTCTGTGGGAACGAATCCTATTTACTCTATATTACTTGTTGACCACGTTCTCTTGCGTGAATAAGTGCGAACATTACTCAACCCCCTACCATCGTTTATATAATATTGCACCAAATTTTAGTGCAACCAGAAACCTACAAAATACATCCATCTTCACGGCCTTTTTACATCATATACAACCTACCCCAAACACTGGAACAACTCACAGATTAACGACTTGAACCTACAAAACAACTGCTAGAGCATGCCCCGTGCCTCGCACGGGTTCTCATGCTAGTTTTAGATCACTCAGTCTCTTAAAACATTTCCTGTTTACTATTTCGGGTCATTCAAAATACTTTTCCCCTTTCTATTTTAAGCCATATAAAACAATATTCAATACTCACTACTCCACCCACTACTCCTTAAAAACAATATTCAATACCCACTACTCCATCCACTACTCGTTAAAAACAATATTTAATACCCACAACTTTTTAAAAACAATATTCAATACCCACTACTCCACCCACTATTCTTTAAAAACTATATTCAATATCCACTACTCCACTCACTACTCCTTAAAAACAATATTCAATACTTACTACTCCTTAAAAACAATATTCAATGCCCATTACTCCATTAAAAACAATATTCATTATCCACTGTCTTAAAACCCGTGTTTTTAGTCAAACGAGAAAGGTTTAAAGAGACGGAGGGAGTATATATTTTAGATTTAGTGGTCGTAAGAGGTCATAAATTTATTCATATGTTAAGATTATGAAATCGTGTTGTGTTTCTATATTTTGTGTAACATATGTTCAAATTCAATAGTAAATACATTTATGTAATTTCGTGTAGGGCTGAGCATTTGGTTCGGTTAACCGAATACCGAACCGAAATAACTGAAATAATTCGGTTCGGTTAACCAAACCGAAATAATTCGGTTATTGTTTTTTGTGTTATTTGGTATTTCGGTTATTTCGGTTTTTTTTACCGAAATTACCGAAATATATAAAATATAATATATTTTTTTAATATAATATAATATAAAGTTCAAGCTGAGAAGTCTTAAACCCAGAATGAGTTAACCAACCAAACATTTACTACTCCCCTCCCCCAAAACCAACACCCTCACAGTAATTCCCCCCAAAACAATACTCAATCAAAGGCCAGGCAATGGCGGTTTGGGCAACGATGACCCGATTTACATCGGATCCAGACACGCAAGAATCTTCCGGTCTACCCTGGGGCATGACGTTGACGCTATTCGCCGGTAAAGACGAGAACGGAATTGCTCCGGTGTACGGATCCAACGACGACTTGCTTCCTCGATACGAGAATTGTTATGCTTATTACAATACTTATTGTGATCAGGAACAATGGGCCTGTACTTGTGCTCTTTATGGAAATCTTAATGGACTTGCTTCTCAAACTATCTTTAGATACTCTCTCAGTCTCTCCCTCATCTCATGCTTGTGCCGAGATCTCAAATTGCCATGTAAATTGTAATGCTCTTTACTCTCTCTCTATTGATCTCTTTCTTGGAAAGTGATTTGTTTTAATTCGGTATTCGGTTTTAATCGAAATAAATATTTCGGTTCGGTAAAATAACCGAAATTATTTCGGTTCTTGATTCGGTTATGATTTTTGAGCTATTCGGTATTTCGGTATTTGGTAATTCGGTTTGGTTATAACCGAATAATCAGCCCTAATTTCGTGCACCACGTGAACCATATTAATTAAATTCATGTCGTCTTATGTATCAAATGAATTGGTGCGTGTTTTATTGTGATATATAAAAAAAAATATTTCGAAATTTTAATTTTATAAAAGTATCATTATAATTTCAATTTTTTTATTAAAAAAATGTTCCTTTTAAAGTTATAAAACCACTTCAACAACAATAATTTCGCATTGAAAATTTAAAGATATTATCTTTATTATAATTTTTTTAAGACATTATATTTAATTAAAAAATTAACTTTATAGAAAAACACACACACACACACACATTTATATTACTAATAAATAAAAGGAAATTATTAAAAATACTCATGTTTTCAGTTGTTTTGGCAAAAAAAAAAACGATAAAAGTTACATATGGTTGGTGGTTGGGCATCAGGTTGCATTTCAGTTTGTAACAGTTCCATCAGTTGCATCTGGGATTGCAAAGGAGATTACACCATATTTTTTTAAAAAAATTATGAAATTTCGGTATTTTTGATAAAAGCCTATAAATAAATCAAAACGAATTTATTGATTTACTTATTTCAATGCACTTTCAAACACAATTATAAATATTTAATGTACTTTTATGTACCAAAAACCGTATCCAAATATTAAATTCCATTCATTACTGCGCGTTGATATCAAGTACAAAATTATCGAATTTAGGGAGGAGTAGCAATATCTTATATCTATATAAAGGAAAATCCCAGCCGTCTGACGTGGCGCTCCCCAAACTCATAATCTCATATTTACTGTGTTTTGCCTTTTTCCCAAATTCCTCTTATTTACATCACATAGTAATCCCAATTTGTAGATAGTAATCCCAATTTGCCAGTCTTTACGCCTCCCTTAGGTTTGGCTGTCTTTCTGCCTCCCTTACGTTATATAATTAGCTTATATATTTGGAATTCAGACACCACCCTTTGCACTACCTGCATCATGTCCTCGATTAATTAGTTTGTTGTTTTTTTTTATTTTTATGGTTGCTCATTGAAAAATTCTGCTTATCTTACCAAAAAAAAAGTTCTGAGAGGTTTATGGTGTGATACAAGTAACTGTTGCTTTATACGTGCAGGATTCTATTTCTGGGATTGTGAATATTTATCTAATGTTTCATGCTTTTTCTTTTGGTGTTTTCGATTTCTTATGGTTTCCAGAAGTGTCGGACATCGTGAAATTCAGCGCATCGTGCTATTCAGCGCGCCTCCAATTCTCCAGGTACAATTTTAGATTTTCTATCTTGTATCTGGAATCTGGAATTTGAATATAGAAAACTGACATTGTTGTTATGTTTGTTTGGACTACTATCTTCGTAGAAAATTTGATATAGCCATGATTATGCCTTTGTAAAGCGTGTCGTTGCAAAAGCTGGGGATTGTGTTGAGGTAAGATAATCATTTCTATTTTCTACAGAAACTCCTAGTTGTGGAGTTGTCATTAACTGGTGCTAAAACTGATAAATTTGATCTTTATCGAATGACCGTTGAGGCTCTGGTGAGGGCTACATGTGCTGGTGAACTCAAGGTATGTACTTACCCCGGATAAAACCATAAACTAGGTACATAAGCAAGCGTTGCTTCATGCTAACTCCTTAAACTTTTAACCAAAATTGTGGTAGACTAATGTTGTGACCTTGAAGACCACTATAACTGCTATAAACAACCGCTTTGGATGGTATTATGTATCATGCAACTCATGTGTGAGGAAGGCCACTCCTCAGGATGGAGTCTTTATCTGCAATAAATGTAGCAAGCCGGTCGACTACCCTCTAGCCTTGTAAGACAACAAGTGTAAACGTAACCACTCGTGTATTTGAGACTAGACTACAATTTACTAAGCGTATATATAACATCCAAGCCCATAACCGAATGTATACCGGACCCAACAACCCACCACAGGTCAGTCCAAAAATGCTAGCAAATTGGTATACATTAGTCATTGACTTGTATCTATAAAGGTCTCAAACACTCTTATTCTAATCGATGTGGGATGTTTGTTTGCACTAATTCACGCAAGCGTACGTGGTCACAAGTAATATAGATATAAGTCAAGTTCGTTCCCACAGAGATCTGGATTTTAATTCAGTATTGTACCTATGCAACAATGTATGATTATTATTCACTGCTAAGACAATTAACAAATTAGGTTTTGATTAACTAAGATTAACTAAAAAAACAAATTAACAAACTAAGAATTAACTAACTAACGAGAATTTAAATCAAATTACTTCTACAAGAGAAAGCATGGAATCCTAACTCCATTAAATACTTTGCTTAGAACTAATGCCTTTAATCATTATATGCAATGGTTATGATATCTGATCGGACAACACGAAACAAGTATACGCTACTTCTCAGTATACGAATACCAAACTAAACATACATCCACAAAAGAGATAGAAGATGAATAGACACCAATTATGCTTAGACCCTATATGTCTATAGAATTTGAAAACATAACGGTTGAAGAGCAAGTTATCCATAAAGATCACACAGGGCAGTATAAGTATTTTCATCTCACACCACGAATCATATTGATAAACAATTATGAACCTATGCTAGCATTGCAAGTTCTAAATCTCAAGATCCACTTTCACTTCACAAGAGATTAACAAATTAGATGTTCATGACGCATCTATCAATTAAGCATAACCATACGAGGATATCAGATATACATCACATACTACGAATCATGTTGATAAACAATCATGAACCTATGCTAGCATGGCAAGTTCTAAATCTCAAGATCCACTTTCACTTCACAAGAGATTAACAAATTAGATGTTAGCTACGCATCTAACAATTAAGCAAAACCATACGAGGATATCAGATATACATCACACACAGATCTTTAAAGCATCGAGATACTAAAGCTCCATAAATAAATCCGTTAGAATCCCATGACAACAATTAGTTCATAATTGAACCTCTCGTCATCATGGGATCTGATGAAACCATGATAAAAACAAAGTATGAAAAAATATAAATAAAACTAAGTAATTGATATGTAATAGTTCTACTCCTAATGATGATGATCTATTACAAGGGTTGGATGTGTTTATATAGGCTCTAGACATCTTGCCTAACAAGAAAATACCAAATCAGAATTATAATAGAAGTACGTTTCCTAAACTGATTCTGATTTAAAGGGAAATTCGTAGCTACCTTTTCTTCAAATTTTCTGGAACGTTCCAACTGCAATTGGGCCTCTGGACCAATTTAGAATGATAGAAAATCTCGTTATCTTCGCGTGGACTGCTTACGGGCCTCAAACGGAGTTGTAGAACTCAAGATATGGCCAAAATAGTAAAAACTGTAATTTTTCAGCACCGCGCGCATGCAACCTGCGCCCAACAGTCTGTTATTCGCGCAAATTGCTCCTACCCGGCACAATTTGCTCCTGGGAATCCTATCCCAAGTTGTAGAAAATCTCCCAGGCTTCGCGTGGGCAGTAAGATCGCTGAAAACTGACTTCTAGAACTCCAGATATGTCCAAAACAGGGTAGACTGCGCAACCGTCTCAGAAATCCGAATTTTAATTAATTTATTCTCCAAAAACGATAGAAGCATCAACCTTAATCAAAATTCTCGTAAATCTGCACAACTAAGCAAAACACATCAAAACCACCACAAACTTGAGTCCAAGACAATCAATTTAAGCCGATTTAGAATGCTCCAAGTGGATATAAACTCCACTTATCACACCCCCAAACTTAAACCGATGCTTGTCCTCAAGCATAAACAATTACAACTAACTAACTAATTAGTACCACTTCCGTAGGTGATCACGGTTGCATTTGGCATATGCAACAAGCCCTTTAAACCCCTAGGCAGCCCTAGTGGACGAGTAAGGTCTCGTGAGGGCCTATAGCGAATGTACCCACAAAATCCATTTAACCAAATGCAATGCAATGCATGAATGCAACTAAATGAAAATGCAATTAATCTACTACCAATATCCTACCATACCTTCAAATCCTCTCATGCCATATCAACTTAAGAATCAAAGTAAATACGCAATGTCTTGGTGTCGAAAGTGCAAGTATTCACATAGTTTACTCAATGAACATGCTTAAGTTCTCACAAGCCCATGTCAAGTGTAAGAATAAGTTAGTAAACATGCTAAGCCTACAAGAGTACATCTTTGAGACAACACTCGGGATCTCATACGCAAGAACAAGCAAACACTCACAATCCACTCACAAAGAATATTCACTCAAGAACAAGGGTAAGTGTATCACTCAATTCCAACAAAATCATAAGCATGCTTGAAATTTGGTATCAATCTAACTCTTAACACAACATACATCAATGACGATAATCAAAAGGTCTTTATTTGGGTTGTAACGGGGCTAGTGACAAGGTATGTCAAATAAGCCAAATCAGGTGAAGTGTCAAAAGCTAGTAAGTACCATAATACATCGTACACAACACCATATTCCCCCCCCCACATAATTTTTCTATTTTTCTTCCAACAAAAACAATCGACGAGTCGACTAAAGTAGGATCACAACAACACAAACGTGCCCTCATAATATTTTTTTTTCTTTTTTTTCTTTTTTTCTTTTTTTCTTTCTTTTCGAGAGCTTGATAAAACACAAACAATAATATACACAATAACAATGATCCCATGATTTATTACATATGTCGACTATCAAGTAGACAACCCAATTTCAATATTTCCCCCAAAAGTAAGACCAACAATAACCCCTCCTTGCACACCTTATTACTCCCTTAAGCAATCTACTAGCCTTTGACAATGTGGGTTCAAATTAATGTAAGGCCAATACAAGAAAAAGGTCTAGGCAAGTAATGTGGTATGTCACCGAAAAATAGGATTAAGCTCAACGGGTTAACTAATTGATCATGTAAATATGGTATGGTAATATGGGAAAATATGCGGTAATTCCTAATGCCTTTATCATTTTAATCGTCAAATAATGTCATGCGTTTCAAGAAAGACCTCAAACAACTGCTAGCAATGCAAACAATCCGTGGACACTCAAGCAAACGAATTGCAAATTTGCAATAAGGCTCAAAAACTCACTTGGTGGAAAAACATACTCAATCCCAAGCAAAAATCTCTCTAACGCACTGACTTGTATTCAAAGCATGCAAACTAAATCATCTTGCACATATTCATGTCCTTCTAATAACTTACAGCATTCAATAAGTCTACTAGCTTCAACTTACTAGTGTATGTGTGTGCACAAGAACAAAGCATATCAATTCTCAATCAAAAGCGTCAACAACATAAAATTCCTATCAAGCATGGGTGCAAATGCAAACTATTACGAACTCACATGATATACGAACATAAAAAAACAGAATGTCCTATATGAAACAAACGTATATAACACGAACATATATGCATAATTTACCACTACTAATATGCAAAGCATGAAATCCTATATGAACAAATGATACAACAACAACTATTACTCCCTCAAACCACCCCCAAACTTAAAATATTCAATGTCCCCATTGAATGGAAGTAAATACAAGGGATAGTAGAAAACATACCTCAACATCTAAGTCCTCATCCTCCTCGAATGAATCTGGTGGAGGATATTGCGCACGAGCTCCATAGACTAGCCACCTTGCCTGAATACTACAAAACCCACAATTGACAAGAACACCAATTCGTAATAAAAATAAGATTAGAGAAAAAGATTTACCCAATACGAATCAAAGAGGTGAATTTGTAATTAATTCCTCTTTAGAATTGAATTTTTTAGAGATTAAAAGAAAATAGAAGAGGAATTGGATTTGTATGTATAGGTGGGTATATAAAATAATAATAATAATAATAATAAGAATAATAATAAGAATAATAAATAATAATAATAATAATAAAGATGATAATAAAGAAAATAATAATAATAATAATAATAAATAATAACTATAATAATAATAATAATAATAATAATAAATAATAATAATAATAATAATAATAATAATAATAATAATAATAATAATAATAATAATAATAATAATAATAATAATAATAATAATAATAATTAGAATAGAAATAGGTTTAGAATTTTTTTGGAGAAAAGATGGGGGGTTTTGGAATTGAAATAGGAAAAGATTTAGGAAGAATGGGGTATAAATAGAATGGGTGTAGAGAATTTTTTTTTTTTATAATATACAACACAGCGCACAACACTGACAACAAACTGACAAATTTTTTTTTTTTTCTTTGGCTCACGCGCCCGTTGCGCGCATGACCTGCAATTTGCCTCCAATGCAGATACGGCAGCGCAACTTGCGCGTCTGGGGAGCAAATTCCCTCCAGTCCAGTTGCGCAGGCGCAAGTTGCGCAACAGGCGCGCAATCTGCCCTGTAACGCAGCTTCCTCCTGCGTTACACACTCAAAATTCGATTTTTTTCATTTTTTTTTTTTTCACAAAACACTCAATTTTTTTTTCCTTCCTACACTAATGCATGGGTTGCCTCCCACGAAGTGCTTCTTTAACGTCAATAGCTTGACGTTACTTCCTCAACTCATGGCGGTTTCAAAAGAATAACCGAACCATCTTCAACAAACAAACCATTCATACGAACGTTGACATCTTGGTTGCTTGCTTTCCACAACTTTCTTCCATCAGCTTTCAACCTAATTTTACTACCCAACGGCCTAATCTTTTTCTTTTTCTTCTTCACACCTCTAAAGTGCTTCTCCGACACAACCGGCTGAACATAAATATCTTCTTCCTTATCATCGGTTTTCCACCGTCGCAACACGTTAGCATGTCCCTCCTCAAAAATCACTAGCTCATTATTCAAAAGGACATACCTCAAATGTGGTGGAAGTTTCCCAAGCTTTACTTTCAAGAGATCTTGAACCGAAGAACTGTCAATGGAATTACTGATAGGATGCTTTAGCATGCGCATATTCGATTTTTCGCTCAACAATTGATCCAACTTCTTTCTCTGACCAATATCAACCGTTTCCACACTGAAACACTCTTCATCCTCTGTCGGAAATTTCATGGCCTTGAACACATTAAAGGTGACACTCTGATCTTGCACCCTCATTGTAAGCTCTCCTTTTTGCACATCAATCAAAGTCTTTCCTGTAGCCAAGAACGGTCTTCCCATGATTATGGGAATCTTCTTATCTTCTTCAAAATCCAAGATAACAAAATCAGCTGGAAATATGAGTTTATCAACTTTCACCAAGACATCCTCCACTATACCCCTTGGATACGTGATAGATCGATCAGCCAACTGCAAAGAGATGTTAGTTGGTTTTGGCTCCGGTAGACCAAGTTGCTTGAAAACAGACAAGGGCATGAGATTTATACTAGCTCCCAAATCACATAAACACTTGTTGAAAGAAAGGTTGCCAATAGTGCATGGAATAGTGAAACTTTCAGGATCTTTCAGTTTAGGAGGCAACTTCTGCTGCAGAACAGCACTACACTCCTCCGCCAATGCCACTGTTTCAAATTCTTCCAACCTTCTCTTCCTTGACAAAATATCTTTCATGAATTTTGCATATCTCGGCATCTGCTCCAACGCTTCAACAAAAGGAATGTTAATGGACAATTTCTTGAAGACATCCATAAATTTCTGAAACTGTTTCTCTTTACTTTTCTGCAAGCGTCCAGGAAATGGCGGAGGTGGATAGATCTGATTATTCTTTGAAGATTGCTCCGGAGTAGACTTTTCAACAGGTTTCTTGCTCTTCTCACCATCTAGCTGATCAGCCACTAAATCAGATTTCTCAATTTCTGGCACTGCAGATTTTTCAACCTGCTGATTCTGAACATCTTCATCTTCTTCAGTTGCTGATTTAAGATCACTCGTGACTTTTCCGGATCTTAAAGTAACTGCATTGAACTGTTCCTTGCTTTCCCTCCTACCTGGATTAACCTCCGTATCACTAGGAAGAGTTCCTTGAGGCCTATTAAATAAGGCACTTGCAATCTGTCCTAACTGGGTTTCCAAGACTTTCTGGCCCGCTTGTAGGTTCTTTACCGTCATCCTCAAATCATCCATCTCTGATTTTTCATTAAAAGATTGCCCCACATGAGCCTGAGGCTGTTGCTGCTGAAATCCAGGAGGTTGATATGGTGCCCTTGGAGCATAAGGCTGTTGATAGCCTTGATTAAATGGCTTTGCTTGCTGATATGGCTGTTGAAAAGGTTGTTGTGCACTTTGATTGTTGCTCCAGCTGAAGTTGGGATGATTCCTGTTGTTAGGATGATAAGTGGCTGGAACTGGTACAGCAGGTCTCTGGAAATTACTCACGAACTGTGCTGATTCAGAAGAGATAGCACACTGATTCGTCTCATGTGCGCCCGCACATAGCTCACAAACACTAGCCACCTGCTGAACTCCATAATTAGCAAGAGAATCCACCTTCATAGCAAGAGCTTTCAACTGAGCCGTAATCATTGAAGCTGTATCTATATCCAAAATTCCTGCTGCCCTGCCTTGAGATAGCCTTTGGGTTGGATTTTGATATTCATTAGCAGCCATCATCTCAATAAGATCATAAGCTTCATCATAGCTCTTTGCCCACAGAGCTCCACCTGATGCTGCATCTAGCAAAGGCCTAGACTGTGCTCCCAACCCATTGTAGAACCCATTAATAACCATCCAATCAGGCATGCCATGATGAGGACACTTGCGTAGCATCTCCTTGTAGCGTTCCCAAGCCTCACACAAGGTCTCGCCAGATTGCTGTTGGAATTGATTCAACTGGTTCCTTAATGCTGCAGTTTTCGCCATAGGGAAAAATTTAGTAAGGAACTTCTGAGCAAGATCTTCCCATGTAGTAATGGAACCCGGTGGCAAAGAGTGTATCCAGCTCTTAGCCTTATCCCTCAGAGAGAATGGGAAAATCCTCAACCTGATAGCATCATCCGTCACACCATTACATTTGAAAGTGTCACAGATTTCGATAAAGTCCCGAACATGCATGTTGGCATCCTCCGTAGAAGCACCCCCAAACTGGACTGAATTCTGCACCATCTGAATTGTGCCCGACTTGATCTCAAAATTGTTCACTGCAATAGCTGGCCTAATAATGCTAGACTGGATGTCATTGAGTTTCGGCTGAGAATACTCCTTCAAAGCCTTAGCTGCTGCTGCATCTGCCATTGCTACTGTAGTTTCAGATTCCTCTTCCTTATTCTCTAAATTCACTAGACGATCGTCTTTTGCTAGTTTTTGTAAACGAGCTTGCGAACGTGTTTGCATACAAACTTAAGTACCTGAAACACCACGAACAAACAAACTAAGTAAGAATCCGAGTCAGTGAACGCTAACGACCACTGATGACAAGCACATAAACTAAAATAAAAACACCGATGATCCCCGGCAGCGGCGCCAAAAACTTGTTTGCACTAATTCACGCAAGCGTACGTGGTCACAAGTAATATAGATATAAGTCAAGTTCATTCCCACAGAGATCTGGTTTTTAATTCAGTATTGTACCTATGCAACAATGTATGATTATTATTCACTGCTAAGACAATTAACAAATTAGGTTTTGATTAACTAAGATTAACTAAAAAAACAAATTAACAAACTAAGAATTAACTAACTAACGAGAATTTAAATCAAATTACTTCTACAAGAGAAAGCATGGAATCCTAACTCCATTAAATACTTTGCTTAGAACTGACGCCTTTAATCATTATATGCAATGGTTATGATATCTGATCGGACAACACGAAACAATTATACGCTACTTCTCAGTATACGAATACCAAACTAAACATACATCCACAAAAGAGATAGAAGATGAATAGACACCAATTATGCTTAGACCCTATATGTCTATAGAATTTGAAAACATAACGGTTGAAGAGCAAGTTATCCATAAAGATCACACAGGGCAGTATAAGTATTTTCATCTCACACCACGAATCATATTGATAAACAGTTATGAACCTATGCTAGCATGGCAAGTTCTAAATCTCAAGATCCACTTTCACTTCACAAGAGATTAACAAATTAGATGTTCATGACGCATCTATCAATTAAGCATAACCATACGAGGATATCAGATATACATCACATACTACGAATCATGTTGATAAACAATCATGAACCTATGCTAGCATGGCAAGTTCTAAATCTCAAGATCCACTTTCACTTCACAAGAGATTAACAAATTAGATGTTAGCTACGCATCTAACAATTAAGCACAACCATACGATGATATCAGATATACATCACACACAGATCTTTAAAACATCGAGATACTAAAGCTCCATAAATAAATCCGTTAGAATCCCATGACAACAATTAGTTCATAATTGAACCTCTCGTCATCATGGGATCTGATTAAACCATGATAAAAACAAAGTATGAAAAAATACAAATAAAACTAAGTAATTGATATGTAATAGTTCTACTCCTAATGATGATGATCTATTACAAGGGTTGGATGTGTTTATATAGGCTCTAGACATCTTGCCCAACAAGAAAATACCAAATCAGAATTATAATAGAAGTACGTTTCCTAAACTGATTCTGATTTAAAGGGAAATTCGTAGCTGCCTTTTCTTCAGATTTTCTGGAACGTTCCAGCTGCAATTGGGCCTCTGGACCACTTTACAATGATAGAAAATCTCGTTATCTTCGCGTGGACTGCTTACGGGCCTCAAACGGAGTTGTAGAACTCAAGATATGACCAAAATAGTAAAAACTGTAATTTTTCAGCACCGCGCGCATGCAACCTGCGCCCAACAGTCTGTTATTCGCGCAAATTGCTCCTACCCGGCGCAATTTGCTCCTGGGAATCCTATTCCAAGTTGTAGAAAATCTCCCAGGCTTCGCGTGGGCAGTAAGATCGCTGAAAACTGACTTCTAGAACTCCAGATATGTCCAAAACAGGGTAGACTGCGCAACCGTCTCAGAAATCCGAATTTTAATTAATTTATTCTCCAAAAACGATAGAAGCATCAACCTTAATCAACATTCTCGTAAATCTGCACAACTAAACAAAACACATCAAAACCACCACAAACTTGAGTCCAAGACAATCAATTTAAGCCGATTTAGAATGCTCCAAGTGGATATAAACTCCACTTATCAATGTTACAAACACCCCCTCTTATTGGGTCGACGCCCTCGTCGAACCCAGACACAAACTAATTAAACCCGGGCAGTGCCTCTGCACTTCTGGCCGGGCAAAGCTCTGATACCATTTATAACATCCAAGCCCATAACCGAATGTATACCGTACCCAACAACCCACCACAGGTCAGTCCAAAAATGCTAGCAAATTGGTATACATTAGTCATTGACTTGTATCTATAAAGGTCTCAAACACTCTTATTCTAATCGATGTGGGATGTTACAGTATATTTTCTAGTTTTTGTGGCCCCATAGGTTTAGCATTAATGCCTAGGTGGAGGATGGCACTGGGACAACAACTGTTGTTCTGTTGAACTCCATTGCTGAGCGCTTGCTTGACATCTCAGCAAAAAAATGATTAACAAAATGCCAGCAGGAGATAGTTTTATTCCAGTGGAGCTACAAACACTTTTGGGCAAGGAATTTGTGTTCAAGCTGAGGTTGAACAATACATTTTTTTGGTGGATAAATGAATGAATTGATAAAAACACAGAAGTAATAAACTCACCAAAAGTTTGCAATGAATCATGTTTCTGCATCCATGGATCATTAACATTTTAAGATTTCACTACGCCATAAGTGAGCATACGCAACCCATTTTACAAAGCATTTCACAGAAACCGTTTCGTTAGATAGAAATTTTGGGTCTTTTGCAACTGAGCTGAACTGGTGTTGCGTTAGATATAATTTAGTGTTGCGTATTACCCACAGTATTTCACATCATGCAACACTAACTGCTAGTGTTGCGTTAGATACTTTTTTATTTTAATAAATGGTGACGTGGTAGAAGTGGGACCCACATGTGCTGACGTGGCATTTGCTCACGTGGCAATTGTGGGACCCACATTTGCTGACGTGGCAGAAGTGGAGCCCACCTTTGCGGACGTGGCATTTGCTGACGTGGCAGAAGCGTTGCATTAGATACCAGTAGTGTTGCATTTGCTGTTTGAATTATTGCATTAAATATATTTATATTTTTTTTAAAAAAATATGACGTGGCAGATGTGGGACCCACCACTATTGACGTGGCAGGAGGCCCATCATGCTGATGTGGCAATTGTGGGACCCACAATTGCTGACGTGGTAGAAGTGGGGCCCACCTTTGCTGACGTGGCATTTGCTGACATGGTAGAAGCGTTGCATTAGATACCAGTAGTGTTGCATTTGCTGTTTGAAGTGTTGCATTAGATATATTTATATATATTTTTTTAAAAATGACATGGCATATGTGGGACCCACCACTGCTGACGTGGCAGTGTGGGACCTACAATGGTGACGTGGCAGGAGGCCCATCATGCTGACGTGGCAATTGTGGGAACCACAATTGCTGACGTGGCAGAAGTGGGACCCACTAATGCTGACATGGCATTTGCTGACGTGGCAGAAGCGTTGCATTAGGTATCAGTAGTGTTGCATTCGTTGTTTGAAGTGTTGCATTAGATATTTGTTTTCTTTTATTAACTAGTCTTGTCCCGAATGATGAATCTATTTTTTAAATTATTTTTTCGACGTTCCAATCGCACGGATGTCAAGATATAACGATTTTAGTGATGCGGGAATTTTTCAAAAAAAATCCTACATGTGCTTGGTTTGGTTTTATAACGGTCAAACCGGTCAAAGTGGACTTTACTTTTAACTAGTCTTATTTCGAATCTATTTTTTTAAATTCATTTTTCGACGTTTCAATCGCACAGATGTCAAGATATAACGATTTTAGTGACGCGTGAATTTTTTAAAAAAATTCCTACATGTACTTGGTTTGGTTTTATAACGGTCAAACCGATTAAAGTGGACTTTCCTTTTAACTAGTCTTGTCCCGAATAATGAATCTATTTTTTAAATTATTTTTTCGACGTTCCAATTGCACGGATGTCAAGATATAACGATTTTACTGACGCGGTAATTTTTCAAAAAAATTCCTACATGTACTTGGTTTGGTTTTATAACGGTCAAACCAGTCAAAGTGGACTTTCTTTTTAACTAGTCTTGTCCCGAATGATGAATCTATTTTTTTAAATTATTTTTTCGACGTTACAATTGCACGGATGTCAAGATATAACGATTTTAGTGATGTGGTAATTTTTAAAAAAAATTCCTACATGTATTTGGTTTGGTTTTATAACGGTCAAACCGGTCAAAGTGGACTTTCCTTTTAACTAGTCTTGTCCCGAATGATGAATCTATTTTTTAAAATTATTTTTTCGACGTTCCAAATGTACGGATGTCAAGATCTCACGATTTTAGTGATGTGGTAATTTTTTAAAAAATTTGCTAGATGTATTTGGTTTGGTTTTATAACGGTCAAATCAGTCAATGTAGACTTTCTTTTTAACTAGTCTTGTCCCGAATGATGAATCTATTTTTTAAATTATTTTTTCGACGTTCCAAAGGTACGGATATCAAGATCTAACGATTTTACATTTTAGTAATGTGGTAATTTTTATAAAAAATCCTAGATTAATCTAACGATTTTAGGAATGTGATAATTTTAAGACAAAAAAAATCACATTTCAAGATTTTTTTACAATTTAAAGATATTTAATTTGAAAATTAAATTTATATATTTTAAAACAAAATAATAATTAATATATCACTCACGGTGATACCTGAAAAATTTGGGCGGCTTGCTCAAAATTTTGGGCGGCTTATTTTCCCCCCTTCACGAAATAATTCACATATAGATTCCCCTAGAACACACTCTCACTACCTACTCCTCTCTCTCTCTCTCTCTCTCTCTAATCTATATGAACATTCAAACTCTGCACAAAATCGAATCAAATACTCTCCAAACCAAAATTACATAATCTGATTGGTAATTAAATACTCATTTCTAGCATTTGATTATCTACTGTCAACTCAGTTGTACTTTTTCTTTTAATTTTGCAAGTAAAAGAATTTGGGGCTTTCATTCTAGGACTTTCAATGGAGGGCCTTCAGTTAGGTAATTAATTTCTAAATCATTTAACTTTCAATTTAGAGCTTTTATTAGTGTTATGTACTCAACTGATTAGGGGCTTAAATTAGGGTTCCGTATTTAAATGTTTGCATTTTGGTTTTAGTTGTATTCAAATTAGGACTCAAATTGGTTCTGTATTTGCTTTTGGTTTTGGTTCTGTATTATTATTTTGTTTTGGTTTTGGTTGTGTTATGATGAAAACACCGCGGACATATAGCTTGATGTTCTTCTGCTTCTTTGTGTCAAAGAGATCAAAGGGTGCCCTCTTGGGAACAAATATAACAGCCTTGAATTCAAGCTGGCCTTCAATACAGAAGTGCTTCACATTCAAATGCTCCTCCGAGTCATTTGTCAGTAGGAATCACATTTATCCCCAAATATGATAATGTGAACAGCCCAAGTAAATTAAACAGCAATTACATAGCACTGTATCTCACAGGTGGATTTTCTATAACCCTGTAGTTGTATATTTCATTTTTTTTCTTCATTATCTTGATTTTTTCAAGTATTTCTGTGCAAATTTTAGATTGTATGTTGTGTCTCTAATCTTTATTTATGAAGAGACAATTGTTTTACTTATATTATACTATTAATAACATAACTCAAATACAATATATAAGCCGAATCTTTTGCACTAACCTATTCCTTTGCGTGGAATTGAAGACTTTCATCTTCTTGTTAGTATTAGAAATTATAGAGGGTCTGTGCATATTCAATATGTGAAACAGTCATATAGTGTTAGAAGTGCAGATACTCTTTTTTGTTTAGTATATTAGGATACAGAAAATTTTGCTTTACTTAATTAATATTTTGCCCTAATAAAAACATGCTCTGCTTTTATTTCTACGTACTTACCAACTTTTTAATCTTGTAGGTTCATTACAGTGGAGGGGATATTGCTCAGGATTCTTCATGGAACCCTTCACATGTTGGTGATAGTTCAGGAAAGCAAACCGAGGGAAATAACAACTATGTGGCTTCCCCCAGAGCTTCCAGAGCCTGCACTTGGTATAAATTTTGCCAGAGATGGTATGCAAGAAAAGGATTGGTTATCTTTGGTTGTTGTTCACAGTGATGCATGGTTGCTTGCTGTTGCATTCTACTTTGGTGCTAGATTTGGATTTGATAAAGCTGATAGGTATAGTTTTCTTTTTGCTGTCCTTGATGTTTATTTGTAATAACCCTAACTTTAGTAATGTTACAGCGATGACATGAATAGTAAAATTTCGAGGATTTAGAGAAATGGTATATAAGTACTCTATAATGGAAACAGAAAATGAATAAACAGAAACCATATTAGTATTGTACAATGAAATTAAGTGACTCGAAATGCCGATAGATTCCAGAAATTCCTGAATATGGATTTTGAGGATTTTGATTTCGAATAACCTTCTATTATTAAGGAACATGGAGATATTGAAGGAATTATATATTGAGGAATTAGTGAATTAGGGTAAATTAAGGGATTATTAAGTTAAGGAAATACCAAAGGAATTTGGATTGTTAAATGGTTTCAGAACCACTGAGATAATGAGGTATATTCGAAACGAATCACAATTAGACGAGTATGGAAACCAAGCAACCAAGATTAGTAATATAACAAGGATACATACCACATTATTATTTACCAATGTGATTGGCATTTTTCTTAGAAAATTTAGAAATTAGGAGATTAGATCATCCAAGTGACATAGTAATGATATCACTTTCCACTAACACTAAATTAAGGGGTAAATTAGTATTTTTGCAAGGCTTTAACCACAAATATCTACAAAACTCTAGAATAAACAAGATTAAGCCAATATAAGAGCAAGCAAACACAAAAATCTCCTCTCATCCTCATCTTCATTCCATTCGGCCCTTTCAAGAAAAAAGAGAAAAAGAAAAATAAAAACCCTAGCAAAAATCAACTACAAATCAAGGAAAAATTCATGGAGTTTCTTGGAGGTTAGATAAGATCATCTACAAAGTTTCAAGGCCATCCATCATCATTTACATAGGTAATAAATTGATCAATGTTGATGGATGAATAGTGATGAATAGTAGTTTTCAAGAACTAACATTGTTTTTATGATTCCTTTAGTTGATTCAAGCTATTATAAGGTTGTTTAAGGGTTGTTAAAGCTTCAAGAAGGTATAATCCCAAGGCCCTCTAGTATTAATTTGCTTATATGATAGATTATAGAAAGTTTAGTGATTAAAGTTATGTTTCTTGATGATCCATGTGTTTGTAAGTGATTAAAGTTGAATATGGAAGGAGTATGTGCTTGTAACCATGGTTGGTAAGATGACCACATGGTGTAGGTGATGGTGTATAAGGTGGATGATTGATTTGGAGGAGTTGGATTTTTAGAAAGTATGAAAATATAGCCGTTATAATGCCCGATTTTCGTTTAACCAAGTAGATGCCCTGTTTTTGGACATCCATGCCGTACGGTATCAACCTGTCTAGGGTACCAACTGACCATGAGATGATAGAGCTTGGTTCATAGATCGTTTTGATATAAAGTGCGTTAAAATCTGATGAACGGTTTAGGAGAAAAGTCAGTTTTAGTAAAAGACGTTTGAAAACCGAGAAACCGTAATTGTATTAACCTTGAGGCTATAACTACCATACTTAGACATTTTTAAAAATTATAAAATTTTGAGATATTGTAGTAGGGTAGTCAAAGAGTCATTACCAGTTGACCTTGTAGTAAAATTCGAAACCCATATTTTCTGAGAATTTTTACAGTTAAGTGTGGTCGTCAGGGGAAATGGTGAAAAACATTGAAACTTTGATTGAGTTTAAAAATGGTTAGGTTCTTGGAACATTTGAGTTATAATAGCATGTTATTCACATAGTGAGCATTAAGGGTGTGGTTATATAAAGATGAAGTGAGAAAGGAATGTAGTATTCTAACGACGGTCCTTCTTGTGTTTATAGAAACTTCGGGAGAGCCACGAGCCATACTTCCAGGATACGGAGATCGAGGCAAGATCTTTTCTTTCCCTACTTGGAAATTATTTATCTTCAAAGAAACTTGATTTCATGGAATATATATATATATGTGATGCTATTGTTACTATATTGTTAAGAATTTGTTTTCCTTCATTATTGATATTAAAAGGAGAGGTATATGAAGATGTATATGAATATGGATATGGATATGAGTATGAGATGGATATGGATATACATAGAGATGATTATGCATGAAGTGAACATGCCTTATGATTAAGAGAATATGAAAGAATGGTATCAGTTGTTATCTAAGGTTATATGATTTATAATGTTATCCTTTTAAATATTGTGTTTTAATAAGTATTATTTGTTTATTATCTACTACTTTTAAAAGTAGATGGAATATTTTATATATATATAAGAGTATTGAATTTCATTGAATACAGAGGAGATGTCTGAGTCATATCTAAAGTATTATGATATATATATTTTAAAGGTGAGGATAAATGTGAAATGGTGTTTTATAAATGGAATAATGTTTTTTACCAAAAAGGGGGATTGCAACAATAAGCGTAAGAGGCTGTGTGGAAGTGGCACAGTCCGGCATTGCAACAATAAGCGTAAGAGGCTGTGTGGAAGTGGCACAGTCCAGCATTGCAACAATAAGCGTAAGAGGCTGTGTGGAAGTGGCACACTCCAGCACTCAATATTTCGGCACGAAGATGCCAAGGGAGGATGTAGCAGGTGGCCTTCCTCCAGGGTTGATTACCAGGTAGGGATCATCCCTTCTACTAGTAGTAAATAGAGAGCGGATACGGTCAGGCAACTGATCATCGTCCTACGTATCTGGCGCCAGCAGATATCCCCAAAACTTGAAAGAAAGAATTGAAAATGGTTTTCAGATTTCTATACTGAAAACAGAAAAATGATATGAAATGATGGAATTATTATTACAGATGAAGAGAAACTGATTTTATATTCATTTATATAATTGTTGCATAAGGAGGAAATGAGAAGATGATAGCGAAAGATTTGTTCAAGTTTTCATATTATCTTGGAAGAGTACACTGAGATGGTATATTGATTGTTATAGCATTTAAGAAGAGGAACTGATATTATATGATATTAGAAGAGAGACTGATATTATAATACTATACATTTCTTTTCGTACATAGATAATTAGAAAATATATATATATTGAACGAAATTAAAATTCCTTTCCACAATAACTGAAAATTGTTTTGTTAATATATATATATGATGATTTATTTTCCTTTGATGCTAGTTGATAGAATTTATCTTGCTGAGCTATTTTAGCTCATTCTTGCTACTTATCTATACCACAGCTAGGTATGCCGATACTCCGTAGAACACCCCACAAGAGGGTAGGGGGAAGGCGACCTTTTGAGAGCACGCTGTCACCGATTCCTGAGGTAGCATAGAGACAGACGGGTCCTGGTAGCCTTATGTATAATTAAGTGTGTAAGCATGTAATGAACTTTTGATTGTTGAAATACTTCATGTCGAAGTATTATTCAACAATGTATTTAAGTATGATCCGGGTTTGTAATAACTTCTCTAAAACTCTAAACTCTTAATATTGTGGTAATGTTCCCTGAGCATATGACTGGTGTGTGTGTGTTATTATTTAAGTGTGGGGTCTATTGTGAGTTTTATTATGCATTTATACTCCAGCTGCCAAGAATAGAGTGTTATTAAACGGAAATTGGTTGTTGACGGCCCGGATCCTTGACCCCGGATTTGGGGCTGTCACATATTGGTGTACATGTGTACAAACCTTCTGACTTAAATAAGCAAGTTGCATACCAGGAACAAAAAAGTTTGACAAAAATGCTCCATAATTAATGTCTCCTCTAAAATATAGCTTAAAAATTTGTGGAAATAGGATAAAAGAATACCTGACTTTCTATTCTGTTATCTTGTTTTTCTCAAAAATTGGATGGATGGACGATTAACTAAGTTACATTTTTTGAGCATCTATTACCATGTATTAATGTTACCTTACATGTCTCCATTCGTAGGTGGGGGAATATTGAATTCCCATTGCCCTTCGGAAGAGTTATGAGTTCTACCGAGAGCTTTATTCATGGGCTAGATGAAAATGTATTATAGGTTCTCTCAACCTTTGTTACCAGCAATGCTTAATATTGTTTTAGGGAAAGTCTTCTTTCTCTTACTCGGAAAATATTCAATCTCAAGCTTTCTGATGATGCATTTAACAATAAAAGTAACCGGAACAGAGATGGAACAGATGTTAACATAAATTGGACTTGTACATCTTAATACACGAGTATATGCTAATCTTTGTTTGCTAGTTTACTTACTCTGACATGTGCTTACTTTGATGAAAATGATTGAGCAGGAAAGAGTAGCTACATACACAAAAATGAAAAGGATCAGGACTGATCAAGGTATTGTATTGTTTTCTGTACACTAATCTTACTCTCAGCACTTGTATTATAATTCTAATTGAACACACGAAGCTTGTTTATTAAATGTTGACATCTGTGCACTTGTGAAACTCTGTGGACTTGTTACATTCGCTTCTAATTATAGTTAAATTCTAAATCTGTTAAAATGTTGATGCAAATACTTAATGTTGCAAACAGTTTACTCTCATGATAATCTGTCTAAAGCTACCTGCACATTTAGAACTATATTGTTAAACTTCTCTCTTTGCAGGTGACTAGCGAGAATAATGAGCTTCAAGTTGGGAATTTTGTATTGCAAGATCAAATCATGAACTGCAGAAGGAGCTAAAAGAGAGGATACAGAGATAATATCATAGAAGTACATGTACATTGTGAACTTAGAATTAGTGCATGTGCTTGGCTTAGTACATGTAAAATTGTTAAGTAGTTTTGTTGGTTGCATTATTTAGGACTTTTGAAGTTGTTGGCTTGGTTTCTACATGATGGTTTTATGTATAAACAAAGCAACCATTTTAATTTTTTTGTAAAAAAGTGTTGCATTTGACTCTATTCAATGTTGCATTAGCATAGTTTTAATGTTGCAATAATAAAGAATGGTGTTGCATTTGAAAAGAATGGTGTTGATTAAAAAAAAAAATTAGTGTTGCATTAGACTCAAATAGCGTTGCGTTAGATAGTGGACCCCACTGCTGACGTCGCATGTGGGCCCTACTGCTGACGTGGCATGTGGGCCCTAGTATTGACGTGGCACCTTGGTGGGCCCCACTGCTGACATGGCATGCCCCCATTTGTGATGTGGCACTTGTGGGCCCCACTAATGACATGTCAGCATGTTGACGTGGCACCTTGCTTACATGTCATCATGCTGACGTGGCACCTTGCTTCCATGTTAGCATGCTGACATGGCTGAAACATCTTATGCAACCCCATGAAGTGTTGCGTTTGCATGTTTTTGGTGTTGCATAAGGCCTCTTATGCAATGCATTTCGAAATGTTGCAATAGCTTGGAAAAGCGTTGCATTAGGGGTCTTACGCAACGCCAGTATTGGTAACACCCCTCTAGCGTTGCGTAAGGCCTTACGCAACGCTTTTCAGGCCTTACGCAACTGTATTTGGGGGTTGCGTATGTGAGTTTATGGCGTAGTGTTTGTACATTATGAGCACTTGCCCATTTTGCACTTAGGATTTCGATATGGTGGGATTGTGTTGTCATTTGGATGAGGTTCATGCTGCGGAAGCTAAGAATGGGGTATGCTTCGTTTAATTTTTAAGAATTTTTTGTTATATTTTTGAGCTGTAATTATCTACTATTGTGTGTATGTGTGTTTAAGTAGTTCTTTTTAGCTGTGTTTTTTAGCTGAATTTATTTGCTTGTATGTTGCAATATTGTATGGTTTTGGGTTTTAAGTCACTGATCGATCAATGTACTTGGTTAAAAACTTGCTTTTCGAGCTGAATTTATCTGGCTTATATGTTGTAATGTTGCAAGCTTTTGGGTTTTGAGTCACTGACTTATCACTGTACTTAGTTAAAAACTTGATTTTTTAGCTGAATTTATCTGTTAGCTTTGGGTTTTCAGTCACTGGACGATGATCACTGTACTTAGTTGAAAACTTAATTTTTGAGCTGAATTTTATTTGCTTATATGTTTTTAATATTGTTTGGTTTTGGGTTTTGAGTCACTGACTGATCACTATACTACTTGTTTTTTAAGCTGAATATATCTGCTTATATGTTGTATCTTTGTATGGTTTTGGATTTTTAGTCACCGGCTGATAAGTGGATTTATATCCACTTGGATCATTCTATTTCGGCTTAAATTGGTGTTTTGTATCTCAAGTATTGGTATGTTTTAATGTGTTTTATGAGAATTGTGCAGGATATACTTCCAGGTGCAAGTATGGGATTTTCAGTGTTTATATGTGTTTTTAAGCTCAGAAGAACAAGTGGTTGAAGTTGCAAAGGAAAGTAGAGAAGAAATCAGCAAAAGGAAAATAAGCAGTCTACAGAACCAATGCTGAGCGCGGGCGCGCCCAGTATGTATGGGAATAGCGCGCGGGCGCGCGGGGTAGTTCCAGAATGAGTATGCGCGCGGGCGCACTTGTGAAAAGCTTGGCATGCGCGCGGCCGCGCCCATGTCCGACAGCAACTTCCTGGTATTCGATTTTAAAGAGGAAATTGCCATTTTTCTTCTCCTATTCAATATGGCGATTGTTTTGGACGACCAGAAGCTTCCAGAATCATAGTTAAACATGGGAATTGCAATTCTAATCCATTCAAGAACGGAAATTGCCGGAATTCTATCCTAATTCAAAGACGGTAATTGCTTGGAAAAGAAGACACTTGGGGCTATAAATACACACCTTGGGGCACATCAAAAACATCATCTACACACCATAATTCATTCTAAGCACGAGAGAAAGAAGCCAAGGCGAGGATTGTGACGGCAAGAAGATCTAGACATAGTTTTCTTGTATTCCTTTGTTAGGCGTATCTTTTGGATGCTTGTTACTTTCACGAATTTGTTCGCTAAACTTAATTTTATTATTGATTTATTCAACTTTGTTATCTTGTTTAATACCATGTTTTCATCTAATCCCATGGTGACGAAAGGTTTGATTATGAACTAATCGTTGTCATGGGATCCTAGTGGATTTATCTATGTAGCTTAGTAGTTTGCATGCCTTAGAGATTTATGTGTGGTGAATTATTGATATCCTCGTATGGTTGTGCTTATTGTATTTAGGTGCATCACGAACATCTAATATGTTAATCTCTTGCTAAACGAGAGTGGATCTTGAGATTTAGAACTTGCCATGCTAGCATAGGATAGGTTGATGTTTTAACATCATGATTTGTGGCGTGAATAGAGATATTATGCTACCCTATGTGATCTAAGCGGATAACTTGTGCTTAAACCTTTATGTTTTCAAATTCTATAGAGATATAGGGTCTAAACATAATAGGTGTCTATTCATCTTCTATCTCTTTTGTGGATTTATGTTTAGTTTGGTACTAGTATACCGAGAGGTAACTTTTACTTGTTTTGTGTTATTCGATCAGATATCAAAACCATCGCATGTTTTAATTAAAGGCTGCAACTCTAAGTGAAGTAGATAATGAAACTAGAATTCCATGTTTATTCTCATATGAGTAATTCGATTTTAATTCTTGTCAATTAGTTAATTATTATTTTTATAATTTGTATCTTAGTTTAATTTAGATAATTAACTCCAATTTGTTATTTTTCTTAGCAGTGAATTAAAACCATACATTGTTGCATAGGCATATTTTCTGAGTAAAACTTAACCAGATCTCTGCGGAACGAACTTTAATTATATTACTTTTGTCTACGTGCGCTTGCGTAATTTTGTGTTAACAATTTTTGGCATCGCTGCCGGGGATCATCGGTGTTTAATTTTAGTTTATATGATTGTCAATAGTGGTCGTTAGCGTTCACTGACTCGGATTTCTTACTTCGTTAGAATTCACTGACTCGGATTTCTTACTTCGTTTGTTTATTTCGTGGTGTTTGCAGGTACTTAGGTTTGTATGCAAACAAATTTGCAAGCTCGTTTACAAAAACTGGCAAAAGACAATCTTGTAGAGAATTTAGAGAATAAGAACGAGGAAGCTGAAACTACAGTAGCAATGGCAGATGCAGCAGCAGCTAAGGCTTTGAAGGAGTATTCTCAGCCGAAGATCAATGATATCCAGTCTAGCATTAGCAGGCCGGCCATCACGGCTAATAACTTCGAGATCAAGCCGGGCACTATTCAGATGCTACAGAATTCGGTTCAGTTTGGGGGTGCTCCTACGGAGTATCCTAACATGCATATTCGGGACTTTATCGAGATCTGTGATACTTTCAAGTTGAATGGTGTTTCAGATGATGCTATCAAATTGAGGCTTTTCCCATTCTCTTTGAAGGATAAGGCCAAGGGCTGGTTACACTCTCTACCACCTAGTTCCATTACTACATGGGAGGATCTTGCTCAGAAGTTTCTTACCAAATTCTTTCCTATGGCAAAAACTGCAGCAATAAGGAACCAGCTAATGCAATTTCAGCAGCAATCTAGAGAATCTTTGTTTGATGCTTGGGAAAGATACAAGGAGATGCTTCGTAGGTGTCCACATCATGGCATGCTTGACTGGATGGTTATCAATAGTTTCTACAATGGGTTGGGAGCCCAATCTAGACCTATGCTAGATGCAACATTAGGAGGAGCTCTGTGGGCTAAGAGCTACGATGAAGCTTATGAACTTATTGAGACGATGGCTGCTAATGAATATCAGAATCCAACCCAGAGGCTTTCTCAAGGCAAGGTAGCAGGTTTGTTTGAGGTGGATACAGCTTCAGCTATTGCAGCTCAGTTAAAGGCGTTAACTATGAAGGTGGATTCTCTTGCAAATTATGGAGTTCAGCAGGTTGCTAGTGTTTGTGAGCTATGTGCGGGCGTACATGAGACGAATCAGTGTGCTATCTCTTCTGAATTAGCACATTTTGTGAGTAATTTCCAGAGACCTACTTCACCAGTTCCAGCTACTTATCATCCTAGCAACAGGAATCATCCCAATTTTAGCTCGAGCAATAATCAAAGTGCACAACAACCTTATCAGCAGCAACTTCTATTACAGCAAGCGAAGCCATTCAATCAAGGCTATCAACAGCCTTATGCTCCGAAGGCACCATATCAACCTCCTGGATTTCAGCAGCAACAGCCCCAGGCTCATGCGGGGCAATCTTCTAATGAAAAATCAGAGATGGATGATTTAAGGATGATGATGAAGAACCTGCAAGCTTCTCAAAAGCTCTTGGAAAATCAGTTGGGACAGATTACAAGTGTTTTACTTAGTAGGCAACCAGGAACTCTTCCTAGTGACACAGAGACTAATCCATATAGGAGGGATGGCAAAGAACAGGTGAAATATGTTACTCTAAGATCGGGAAAGGTGACATCAGATCCTAAATCAGCAGCTAAGGAAGATGAAGAAGTGCAGAATTAGCAAGTCAAAAAATCTACAGTGCCTGAATTTGAGAAATCTGACTTAGTAGCTGATGAGCTACATGGTGAAGTAGAGAAGAGCAAGGAACCTGTTAAAGCTTCTGTGGAGCAGTCTACAAAGAATACTCAGATCTATCCTCCTCCTCCATATCCTAGAAGACTCTAGAAGCAAAATTTGGACAAGAAGTTTGCTAAGTTCTTAGAGGTGTTCAAGAAGTTGAAGATTAATATTCCTTTCACGGAAGCTCTTGAACAGATGCCGAGCTATGCCAAGTTCATGAATGGTATTCTTTCTCGTAAATTGAAGCTCGATGAATTAGAGAACGTTGCCTTAACGGAAGAGTGTAGTGCCGTTCTGCAGCAGAAGTTGCCACCTAAACTTAAAGATCCGGGAAGTTTCACTATTCCGTGTACTATTGGCAACCTTTCTTTCAGCAAGTGTCTGTGTGACTTGGGAGCTAGCATCAATCTCATGCCCTTGTCAGTCTACATGCAACTTGGTTTACAGGAACTAAAGCCAACTAACATCTCTTTGCAGTTGGCTGATCGATCTATCACATATCCAAGGGGCATAGTGGATGACGTTTTGGTAAAAGTTGATAAGCTCATCTTCCCTGCTGATTTTGTTATCTTGGATTTTGAGGAAGATAAGAAGATTCCCACAATCTTGGGAAGACCATTCTTGGCTACAGGAATGACCTTGATTGATGTGCAGAAAGGGGAACTCACTATGAGGGTGCAAGACCAGAATGTTACTTTTAACGTGTTCAATGCAATGAAATTTCCTACCGATGAAGAAGAATGCTTGAAGGTGGATTTGGTCGATTCTGAAGTTACTATGGAATTTAAGTAGTTGCTAAAGTCTGATTCGTTGGAAAAAGTTTTAGTTGGTGATTCTGATTTTGAAGAGGAAGATATAGCCGAGCAGTTACAATAGTTAAATTCAGCTCCATGGAGAAGGAGAGTTGACGTACCTTTTGAATCTCTTGGGTTAGCAGAGTTGAAAAATTTTGAGGGGTGTCTTAAACCATCTATTGAGGAAGCTCCTACACTTGAATTCAAACCACTTCCTGAGCACTTGAGGTATGCTTTTCTTGGTGATGCATCTACATTACCTGTTATTATTGCTTCTAACTTGTCAGCTAGTGCGGAAGAAAAGCTCTTGCGAATCTTAAGAGAGTTCAAGTCAACAATTGGTTGGACTATAGCAGATATTAAGGGAATCAACCCTTCTTATTGCATGCACAAAATTCTGCTAGAGGAAGGAGCTAATCCTACTGTTGAACATCAGCGAAGACTCAATCCTATTATGAAAGAGGTGGTGAAGAAGGAAATTCTAAAGTGGTTAGATACGGGTATTATCTATCCTATCTCAGACAGTTCTTTGGTGAGTCCGGTTCAATGTGTGCCAAAGAAAGGAGGCATGACAGTTGTTGCTAATGAGAAGAATGAGCTCATCCCTACTCGGATAGTCACAGGGTGGAGAGTTTGCATGGACTATCGGAAGCTCAACAAAGCCACGAGAAAAGACCACTTTCCTCTTCCATTCATTGATCAGATGTTAGACAGGTTGGTGGGACACGAGCATTATTGTTTGCTAGATGGTTATTCGGGCTATAATCAGATTTGCATTGCTCCGGAAGATCAAGAGAAGACCACATTCACATGTTCTTTTGGCACTTTTTCTTTTCGTCGAGTTTCTTTCGGACTTTGTGGTGCTCCTGCTACTTTTCAAAGGTGCATGATGACTATTTTCTCAGACATGATTGGCACGAATGTGGAGGTTTTCATGGATGACTTCTCAGTTTTTGGTACTTCATATGACGAGTGCTTGCATAATCTTGGCTTGGTTTTGAAACGCTGTGTGGAGACTAATTTGGTGCTTAATTGGGAGAAGTGTCACTTTATGGTGCAAGAAGGAATTATTCTAGGGCACAAAGTATCTAGTAAGGGGATTGAGGTAGATAGGGCCAAGGTGGAGACAATCGAAAATCTTCCTCCACCTATCTCTGTTAAAGGAATTCGCAGTTTTCTTGGTCATGCGGGATTCTATAAGCGATTCATTCAAGACTTCTCGAAAATCTCTAAATTTGTGTAACCTGTTGGAAAAGGATGTTCCTTTTAAGTTTGATGATGAGTGCCTTACAGCTTTTGAAGAAGAAGTTGACTACTACACCTGTCATTACCGCACCTAATTGGGAGGAACCGTTCGAGCTGATGTGTGATGCTAGTGACTATGCCATTGGAGCTGTGCTTGGGCAAAGGAAGGATAAAATTTTTCATGTGGTTTACTATGCTAGTAAAACCCTCAATGATGCTCAGCTTAACTACACCACTACTGAGAAAGAGTTGTTGGCAGTTGTCTATGCTTTCGAGAAATTCTGATCTTATTTGCTTAGTACGAAGGTAGTTGTTTAAACAGATCATGCTGCTATTCGATATCTCATGTCGAAGAAGGATTCAAAGCCTAGGTTGATTCGTTGGGTGTTGTTATTGCAAGAATTTGATGTGGAGATCAAGGATAGGAAGGGCACAGAAAATCAAGTGGCGGATCATCTCTCACGTTTGGAGGACCACGGTAAGGATTCACTTGGCAAATCTCTTATTAATGAATCTTTTCCAGATGAGCAACTTTTTGGGGTGTAAGGTGAAGAGCCATGGTTTGCAGATTATGTGAACTATCTTGTTTGTAATGTCATCCCTCCGGACTTTTCTTATGCTTAAGAGAAGAAGTTTCTACATGAGGTGAAGTGGTACCGTTGGGACGAGCCATTCTTGTTCAAGCTTGGTGTGGATCAGATTTTGAGGAGGTGCATTCCTTATAGTGAGACAGAAAGTATTTTGCATGATTGTCATTCTACCACATATGGAGGCCATTATGGTGGTGATAAAACAGCTCAGTAGTACTTCAAGCAGGATTCTATTCGCCGAGTCTGTTTAAGGATTCTCATACGTTCGTGATGAGTTGTGATCGATGCCAAAGGGTTCGTAATATCTCTAGGAGGAACGATGTAATATCTGGGAATTTCGTACTCTATAAATTTTATTATTTGGAGTTAAAAATGTTATTATGTGCCTTAATTGATGATTCATTCCATGATTATATGATTGTGAATATGTGTTATGTGCATAATTGCTAGATATGTTGATGTGAATTGATATCAAATTTTCATAGCTTTTAAATATTGAAATATGATTTTTATTTGCTTAAACATTTTTATAAAATTCTTGGAGTTAGTAAAAATCATGAAATTTCTTGTTTTATTATCTTTATGTATTTAAAAACTTTTTAAAAATAAAATTTTAATTTATTTTTGAATTAAAATATTTTACAAGGATTTTTTTCTATTTATTATTCTTTTTAAAATATTAAAACTTGTAAAATCCAAATCTTTTTATAAAATGATTTTAAAAATGTTTCAAAAAATATTTTGAGGAAAGGAATTGTATATTTTAAATATATGTGCCAACAAATTATTTTTGGATCCAAAGTGTCTTGTAATTAGGATTATTTTTACAAGTCTTTTATTTAATTGAAGATGTATCATTAAAATTGGAATTAGATGTGTGTGTGAGTGGATGCTAGACAAAACCCCACCCCTCTTCTCTCTTTTTCACACGGCCGAGACCCCCCCCCCCCATGCTCATCTCTCTCAAAATTCTCTCTATTATCTCTCAACCACCATTAAGCTTCAACCTCAAGAATCAAGGTATTTCTCCATTAAAATCTCACACTATTATATATAAAATTACTCCTCTCTTCATCCTCTACAACCCCTTGTATTTTAATTTTGGTTTTCATCACTTTTCAAACTAGGGTTTTCAAAAATCAAGCTTCGAAGGTAAGTTTTGTGGGTGTTGATGATTGGGTATACTCCTTGGAAGAGACCCACGAATTTTCGGGCTCTCCGGAGAACCCCAAACCTTCGGCCATGATCGAAAGTGAGCCAAGGGTTTGCATGCAAGTGTTAATTCATTGATTTTATGTGATTACCATGTTAGATATGATTGCATGTTAGTTTTTACAAGATTTTAAGTTAAGTTTGTTGATGGGTTTGAGTTTTTATGAGATTACAAGGTCTGGGTATGTGTGTATTGTAAATTGATGTTTGTTAGTAGGTGTAAATTAAAAGGGTTTGTGATTTTGATGATTATATGTTATGAAAATTGATGGGTCAAGTTTATAATTTGATTTTTGAGTAAATTTACAAGTTAGTGTTGATGGGTTGTTGAGATATTGGATTGTTAGTCAAAATTGTGGGTGTAAGTAATTGTGTAAGTATTATGAGGAGTTTGTGTGGGTGTTTGGTGTTGAAGAGAGGGAGGCCGAGAGAGAAAGATTGAGAAGGAGATAGAGAGGCCGAGAGGGAGAAGAGAAGAGAGGGAGAGGGAGAAGCCGAGAGAGAGTGCGAGAGAGAGAGAGGCCGAGAGGCCGAGAGAGAGAGAGAAGAGAAAGAGAGAGAGCCGAGAGGAAGAGAGAGAGATTGTGGTGAAGTTGTGTGAATTCTTGAGACTTTCTTGCTTAAATTGTTTAAGTGTTAATTGATTTGATTGTTACATGAGTTAATTGTTACATGATCAACTGTTATATGAAATTGGATATTGAATGGTATAGTCATAAGTAAGTCATCTTGAGGTTAGCAATTTGGTTGTGAATTGTGGTTAGTAGTGGTGGTTTATTGATGGAGTGGTAGGCATTGGGAGTGTATGGTGTTTTCCTTGTGTTGTTTGAGCCGGTTATAGTCCGGTATGGTTGGACGACTATACAAAGGAGATGCCGCCGAAATTTCTAAAAATATAATAAAACGATTTCAAAACTCTAAGGCACATCTCCAATGTTAAGTCGTAGTGTCATTATAGTACTATGACATACTACATTATATGTTAGGTGATGTACGTGCTTTGTGACTTATGTGATTACATGTATATAAATATATATGTGTATATAGTTATAAAGTTATCGATGGGGCGTTAGCATTATTAGGATTGTCTTGTGATATGTAAACTAATGAGGGGAAAATAAGATATTGTTTATTATTATTATAGGTCCGAGTAGGAGGCCTGGCAAGGAGCCGATCGAAGAGGACGCTATCTAGTGCAATCTCGTGATTTAAGGCAAGTGCACTATCCTACCTTGTTGTTATCATATGATGAATGCCATGAGATATCGAATTGTTAAATTGTCACAAACTAGTACCATGTTCTTTCCGACCTTATTACTGTCATATACCTTGTGATTGCTTTCATACCCCTTGAACTTGAATGGACTTGTTGTTCTATAATCATATTACTTGGAAAACCTTTTCATAACCTTATTGAATTCTTGAATTCTTGAACCAACTACTTAAATATCTTCTTGTACTTGAACTCGTTTCTATCTAAAAACAATTGTTGATTCTTGATTAACCTTTCGTGATTAACTTTTCTTGATTAACCTTTCTTGACTTAACCAAGTTATACTAAACAGAATCCCAACTTTCAAGAATCTGAAATGATTGATTTTCTTCACTTTGCCTTGTCATTTATTCGAAATCTGAGAATCTTATTCTTGTTTACCAGCAACTTGATATAACATTGATATTCTTGTTTCTTTGAGATGAATTGAATTTGACAGACTTTGTTTGACATTAATGGAATTGGATGGAATGTTACTTTGACCGAGGCACCAGTCCAAATTATATTATTATTATAGGCCAATGTGTGCCTGGGATCCCCTTATATTTGATGAACACCGTATTGGATATGCGGGTTCGGAGCTCTGGCGTGGGCTGATCACCCAGCTTTGCTCGTAGCGTCTTATCAGATATTCCAATTCCTACTGAGTCTATTTGACATTGATTCAGTTGATACCTTTCATTTGCAGATTTATATATCTTGCTTTATAGTTGATTATTTTGCCAGTCTTATATTGTTGGTTTATGCACATGCTGAGCAATTGGCTCAATGATTTTATTTTCCTTAACTTTTCAGTGAAACTCGAAGATGGTAAGGACACTTGAGACTGCACGTAAGAATTGTGGTGGATCCGGTATAGCCTATAGGAGACAGTTCCAGGTAGAAGGGAGTGACAATCTGGTGGATCTTATTTTGATAGAACGTTGAACTCAATCTGTAATAACTTTTGAACTTAGAATTATTTGGCTTGTAATAATGAATTGGTAGTTTATATTGCTTCAAACTCTTACCTGTTGGCGATCTAGGCGTGGGATTGGTAATTAGTAATTAATTAATATGCATGCTTTACCATTATCTAGTTAATTTTGATTAAGGATTTGGGGCCGTCACAGGTTTGGTATCAGAGCCACAGGTTTGAGTCACTGAACAATATAGGTTTAGGTAACAAGATAGATCACATTTTCAATAATCACTTAGGATTAAAATAGAAACTCACTTAGAATGTAAATAGTATGATATTTATATAAGAATAGGATTGATTGACCCCTATTATCGAGAGTGTTTAAGTAGGATGTTTCTAAGTTTTATCTGACGCTTTATATATATATATATATATATATATATATGTATATATATATATATATATATATATATATATATATATATATTATTATTATTATTATTGGCAGCGACAGCGGGCACCAGGACCTTCAGCTCCACCCTCTGCAGATCTTCCAGCTACTGTACCCTTGTCTATTTACTAGGAGTTGCTTAGGGAGTATGATCACCTTTATGGTAAGAATACTCAGCTTCAGAAGAGGTTAGATTTGCTGTTTGATATTAAGGGTAAGATTCGTGAGGACCATGACGGAACCCTTACCTCTAGACTTCAGGTAATTACCCGGATGGCTAACGAGCGACTTCGTGAGATGGCACCTCATAGCGATTGGGATAGTCATATGATGGTTCAGATGATGGTGGATGAGCTCCAGTGTGTGATCAACAAGTTGCAAGAGGACTAGTTTTATGCTTTGGGTTTTGTGCGATGGCGTATAGTATAGCCATTTCATTATCAGACTTAAGTTATTAGACTTTATCGTACTTTCAGTTTCAGTTTTCGTACTTTATGTTGGTTGGTATTTTGAACCTTTGGATTTGGGATATCGATGGATGTCATCGGTATTATTATCGTTTAATTATTATCGTTTCCCCTTATCGTATTATTTCGGCCACGTGAGATTGTTTTAAATTTTAGGTCGTACTTATGCCATATTAGAACTGTTAGACTATATTATGCCATGTATGGTTAGATGTATGCTTGTGGATAAATAGATGATTGTTTAATATTCAGAAAGATGCCTCCAAGAAGGAGCAATACTAGAGCTAATCAGAATAGGAATCAAGATGATCAGAATAGAGATGATAATCAAGGTAATCAAGGCAATATGGATATGGCCCAACTTTTGGGACTTTTGCAACAGCAGACGACTACTTTGGCTCAGCAACAGCAGTTACTTCAGCAATAACATCAGCAGTTACAACAGCAACAAGGACAGCAACAACCAGCTCAACTAGTGGTAACTTTTAAATCTTTTCAGGCTGTGAAACCCCCAGATTTTCAAGGAACAAAATATCTAGTTGAAGCCCAGATATGGCTTAAGGAAATGGAGAAGGCCTTCGCACTGGTGAAGGTTAGTGATGAACAGAAGGTAGAGTTTGCTAGCTATTTTCTTAAAGGTGAATCTAATTATTGGTGGGAGTTGGCTAAGGCCCTAGAAGCAACAGAAGTGATTCCGTGGGATAGATTTAAAAGGATTTTTCTGGAGAAGTATTTTCCTAGGTATATGCAGAATCAGATGGAGTTCAAGTTCTTTAATCTTAAGCGGGAGAATATGAGTATTGATGAATCTGAGAAGAAGTTTACAGAATTAGCAAGGTTTGTGGGAGATTATGTGGATAAAGATGAGAAAAGAGCGAAGAGGTTTCAACAAGGATTGAAGCCATGGTTAAGGAGCAGATTTGCAGCTTTTGAGATAAGATCTTATGCAGAAGTGGTTCAGAAGGCTATGATAATAGAAGGTGAGAGTGATCAGAATCAGAAGGATGTTAGGAATAATTCATAAGTTGTGATGTTAAGAATAAAATTTACACATTATACTTCTTGTAATCCTGATCTTATAAAGGATTTAGCACTATATATAGGATTTATGTGTAAGACAGTTATCTGTATAGTTTAGTCAGGAATGAACAGTGTATCGGAGACTACATGTCAGGAACAAAGAGCAAATCCTGATGACGGTCTAATACTGATGATGATCAGATACTGATGCAAGATGAAATCCTGATATCAGTCGTGTTACTGATGATGTCATTATGGATGCTATAGAAACTGGCAAGTGCTATAAAACAGGATCTTTGTTTGAGGAACAAGCAAGAAGATATTATGAAGGAAAGGTTTTTCTATTGATGGAAACTATCAACTAGATGGCAGAACATTGTCATGTGTAGATTATATCCTTCTGTTATTAGTTGATAGGTAGCATTATAAATACTCTTTCTATATCATTGTAAAAAGAGTCGAAGAGCGTGTGTTGTGAGTTCGTGTGCGTAGCTCTGTATAAGGTTTGTATTCGAGAGTTCGAAACAAACAGAGAGAGAGATTTGTATTGTCAGCAGCTGCTAAAGGTATTGTACACCTTTGGTAGAGTTTGTATACAAACAGAGTTTGATTCATTCGTTTATTCTTTTTCATATAATCAAGCAAAAATCAGATACGATTATATAACTTGTATTCAACCCCCCCTTCTACAATTTATTCAAGTTAACAATTGGTATCAGAGCAGGTTGATTTCGAATAATCATAAAGATTTGCAATCATGTCTGGTTACAAGGATGGGAATACTAAGATTCTTATGCTCAAGAGAAACGAATATACTCTATGGGAAGTAAAGATGTTGCATCATCTGGAAGCAACAGATCCTGATTATCTTGACAGAATCAGAGATGGACCTTTTGTTCCAACAAAGGTCGTTGGACAAGCAACTGTTGATGGTGTGGTTGTTCCAGAACATGCAGCAGAGAAGCCAAAATCTGAATGGTCAGATAAAGACAAGGAGAATGTTCTTAAAGATGCTAAAGTGAGAAACATATTATTCAACAGTCTTGATTCTGTTCTCACTAACTATGTTCTCTCTTGTAAAACTGCTAAGGATATATGGGACAATCTTAAGGTTCACTGTGAAGGAACTAAGCCTGTCAGGAAGAATATGAGGACATTACTTATACAACAGTATGAGTACATTGAATCCAAGTCTGGTGAGTCACTTACTGATACCTTTGATAGGTTTACAAAACTCATCAATGAGATTGCCATGCCTGGTAAATATTATGACTTGGAGGATATGAATACAAAGTTCATGAAAGCTTTGCCTGATTTCTACAATGAGAAGATATCTGCGATTGAGGAAGCTAATGATCTGGATGAGATTTCATTAGAGGCAGTATATGGAAAATTGAGAGCTTATGAACTTGACAAGCAGCAGAAGAAGAGCAGGAGTGAAGGAAAGATGAAGACTATTGCACTTACTGCTCAATCTGAAGTAAAGAAGCTTCCTGAAGAACAGCATGAAGAGATTGCTGTAAAGAATTCAAGGAAGAAGAGAAGCAAAGAAAGTTCTGAGTCAGAGACTACTGATATGGACTCTGACAACAATGATTCTAAATCTGAGATGCAGGAACTCTTTGCTATGTTTGCTAAAGCTTTCAAGAAAGGTAGATTTAACAGGAGAAGATTTAGCAAAGGACCTTTTCAAAAGAAGGAGGAGAAGAAAAGTGACAAAGGCAAAAGTACAATTGTCAAGCTTGATAAGGCCAAGATCAAGTGCTTTAACTGCAGCGAGCTTGGACACTTTGCTAGTGAGTGTAAGAAGCCTAGGAATTCAGGAAAGGGTAATGCACTTATGGTCACAAAGAAGGATTGGGCTGATTCCAGTGATTCTGAAGATGAATTGGATTATGACAACATTGCACTGATGGCAAATGGTTCAGACAAACCTGGATCTCCAAAGAAAACTTCTCCATCCTCTGTTAAGGTATCACTTCACTCTCTTGATTCATTTGATAGCTTAAATTCTGATGAAATTAGATCTATCCATGCTGAGTTTAAGAATCTTATGACTAATTTTAGAATTCTTACTTTTGAAAGAGATGAACTTAAGATTAAGAATGATAAATTAGTTGATAGAAATAATTTTCTTGAATCTGAATTAATTCAAATGGAAGAATAAAAGTTAAGTTCTGATAAAGCTAAGCATGATTATAGTGTTATTCTTGAGGCTTATGACTATGTCAGAAAAGAACTAGAGGAAGAGAGAGATGTGATTAGGACCATTAACATTTCTGGTAAAAAGACACAAGAAATCATCGAAAATGGAATTCGTGGTAAGGTTAATGGTTTAGGTTTTGATAAGGCTAGACAAGAAGAAAGAGTAGCTATTGTCAATGATGATAGTAAAATAGAAGCTAGCACATCTAAATCTGAAGGTAAGAAAATTGTTTCTAAACCTAATCATGTTAAATTTGTTGATTCAAAAGGTACCCCTGTTGTACACAAAAGGATTAACAATAGTAATTCAGATGAGAAAGTGTTAGAGAAACCTAAGAATGTAAACATAGGGTTTCTGTCTAAGTCTCAGTTGAAACAGAGATTAGATGGTCTTTCAGAGTCTAGCAAGATTAAAAGAAATAGGAATGAAAAAGAATGTATTAACAAAGAGAATAATTACAAGAATGTACCTGATGCACCTAGGAAAAAATGCTATAAGTGTGGAAATCATAATCATTTGGCCCTAGACTGCAATCAAAAACCTTCTTGGAAAACTGAGTCCAGATTCCCCAAGACTCAAAAAATTCAATACCAACCACAAAAAGCTTGTTATCATTGTGGTAGTTTACTTCATTCCATTTACATGTGTAGAGAATATCATGAACTGTATTATGATTATTATTCCTTGAAATATAAAACTCCTAGTCACAAACAGTTTGTGAAATTAGAGTCTAAAGTTGACTCTACAACAGGTAAAGTAAAGAAAAAAATTCTCAAAGCCTGTTGTTTCTAAATCTAGTAAGAAAGGATCAAATCAAAGTTGGGTCCTAAAAAATTCTAACTAGTTACTTTTTGTTTGCAGGGCACAGGGAAGAAGCATTCAATTATCTTGGACAGTGGATGCTCTGGACATATGACTGGAAAGAAGTCCCTGCTTACAAAGTTTGAGAGGAAAGCTAGCCCAGTAATATCTTTTGGAGATGGCAACAAAGGAGAATGGAGACATTGTTCTAACTAGTCAAAGACATGGTAACATATATGAAGCCAGCTTAAGTGATACAAGAAGGATGCAAGATCTTTTGACAGAGAAGGATGAAAGATCTTTTGACAGAGAAGGATGCAAGATCTTTTGACAGAGAAGGATGCAAGATCTTTTGACAGAGAAGGATGCAAGATCTTTTGACAGAGAAGGATGCAAGATCTTTTGACAGAGAAGGATGCAAGATCTTGAATATGCAGAATGGAGACATTGTTCTAACTAGTCAAAGACATGGTAACATATATGAAGCCAGCTTAAGTGATACATCAAAAGGAATTGTTAGATGTCTCTACAGCAAAGCAACAAGTGATGAAAGCTGGAATTGGCACAAGAAGCTCTCACATCTTAATTTCAAGAAGCTTAATCAACTTGTTAAGCACAATCTGGTGAGAGGCCTACCTCAGGCAAATTATGTGCAAGATGGACTTTGTGATGCATGTCAGCTTGGAAAGCAAAGAAGAACCACTTTCAAGAGCAAGACTGAAAATTCGATTACTGAACCATTTCACATGTTACATCTTGATCTGTTTGGTCCAGTAAACATTATGTCTATCAGCAAGAAAAGATATGATCTAGTGATAGTGGATGATTTCACAAGGTTTACATGGGTGTTCTTTCTACACAAGAAGGATGAAGCTCCTCAGCAAATCATTGAACTTGTAAAGAATATTCAGAATAACTCTGAGTATAAAGTTAAAGTACTTAGGAGTGACAATGGTACAAAATTCAAGAATTCTACAATGGAGGGGTTTTGTGCAGACTATGGAATCACTCAACAATTTTCTGCACCTGGTACACCTCAGCAGAATGGTGTAGTGGAAAGAAAGAACAGGACTCTCATAGAGGCAGCAAGAACCATGCTTGCAGATGCAAAACTTCCAACCTACTTTCGGGCAGAAGCTATTAACACTGCATGTTTCACTCAAAATTGTACCTTGGTAAATAGTCATGGAAAAACTCCCTATGAGATGATCTAAGGAAAGAAACCAAGTGTGAAGTACTTTCACATCTTTGGATGCAAATGCTATGTCCTAAAAGTTCATCCAGAACAACTTGGAAAATTTGAAGCCAAATCGGATGAAGCAATTTTTCTAGGATATTCAGCATCTAAGGCCTTCAAAGTTTATAATCTCAGAACTCACATTGTTATGGAATCAATTCATGTTGCATTTGATGATAAGAAATTTGGAATTCTGCAAACTGATGAAAGCCATGACAAATTGGAATTTGAAAATCTGAAGAATTCTGAGATACTCTCCAGTGATTATGAAGGTTCTCCAGAAGGAATTTCTATTGCTTCTCAAAGGAATGCTACTGTTGAGGGGGAGCAAATAAATCAAAGAGAACACAGTGATCATCAGGAGCAGACTAGCCTTTCAGAGTCTACTCCATCAGGAACTGATCTTTCAGAGTCTACTGAGGAAAGATCAGTAACTAGCAGCAATATGGAATCTACTGATTCTATTGATCAAAGGAGAGTTTTTGAAAGTAGAGAGAATTCTTCTACAAGAGATACCACTAACTTAGGGGGAGAGACTAACAGAGTTAATCTACCACCTGTTAGAAAATGGACAAAGGATCATGCTGAAGATTTGATAATTGGTGATCCAAATAGTGATGTTCGAACTAGAAGATCAATTCAAAATGAATGCTTGTACAGTTGCTTTCTTTCAAAGAATGAACCTAAGAAGGTTGAAGAAGCCTTACAGGATCCTGATTGGGTAATTGCAATGCAAGAGGAGTTAAATGAGTTTGAGAGAAACAAAGTCTGGAAACTGGTACCAAGACCTAAAGATAGATCTATTGTTGGTGCAAGATGGGTTTTCAGAAACAAGCTAGATGAATCTGGTATGATTGTAAGAAACAAAGCAAGACTGGTGGCTAAGGGTTATTCTCAGGAAGAAGGCATTGATTATGATGATACCTTTACACCTGTAGCAAGATTAGAAGCAATCAGAATGTTCCTTGCATTTGCAGCTCATTCAAAATTCAAGGTATATCAGATGGATGTAAAGAGTGCTTTTCTAAATGGCAAACTTGATGAGGAAGTGTATGTGGAACAACCACCTGGATTTGTTGATCCAAAGTTTCCAAATCATGTCTACAAACTTGACAAGGCACTCTATGGACTAAAGCAGGCACCAAGAGCATGGTATGAAACTTTGTCTAAATTTCTTCTTGAAAATGGCTTCACAAGAGGTACAATTGACAAAACTCTATTCTTTAGAAAGATAAAAGGTGAATTACTTTTAGTTCAAGTTTATATTGATGATATTATTTTTGGTTCTACTAATGAAAAGTTGTGTGCTAAGTTTAGCAAGCTTATGCAGTCTAAGTATCAGATGAGCATGATGTGTGAATTAAATTATTTCTTAGGCTTGCAGGTCAAACAGATTGAGACATGTATTTTCATTAATCAGTCAATTTATATCAAAGATCTTTTAAGAAGGTTTGACTTTCAAGACTGTGCAGTTGCAAAAACACCCATGGCAACAGCCACTAAACTAGACTCTGATCCTAAGGGGAAGAGTGTGGATAATACTAGTTATAGAGGCATGATAGGCTCATTGTTATATCTAACTGCAAGTAGGCCAGATATAATGTTTTCTACCTGTTTATGTGCTAGATTCCAAAGTGATCCTAAGGAATCTCATTTAATTGCTGTGAAGAGAATTTTTAGATATCTCAAAGGAACTCCAAATCTTGGTTTGTGGTACCCTAGAGAATCTGATTTCTTTCTAATTGGTTATTCAGACTCTGATTATGCAGGGTATAAGATAGACAGGAAAAGCAATATAGGTACATGTCAATTTTTGGGAAAAAGATTGATTTCTTGGGCAAGCAAGAAGCAACAATCTGTCTCAACCTCAACTGCAGAAGCTGAGTACATAGCAGCAGGCAGTTGTTGTGCACAGCTCCTTTGGATAAGAAATCAGTTGATGGATTATGGTATGACACTTAGTAATATTCCTATGTTTTGTGATAATACTAGTGCTATTAAAATTGCAGAAAATCCAGTTCAACATTCAAGGACTAAGCACATTGATGTCAGGTATCATTTTATTAGAGAACATATTGAGAATGGTACTGTGGAATTCATTTTGTTCCTACTGACAAACAGCTTGAAGATATTCTAACTAAACCACTTGATGAGACTACATCCAGTAGATTAGTAAGTGAGTTAGGGATGTTAAATTTTTAGATCTTTAACATCTGCAAAAGTAGCAAGGTACGTTGTTTTTAGCTTATAGACTTGATATTCTTGTCAGGATCTATATTTTATTGTTAAAAGCTTTAGCTATAACACTTTGCCTTGATAAATTTCAGTATGATAGACTTGTTAATAATCATCAGGATTAGATTTGTTATCAGGATGCTGACGTCATCAGTATTGTGTCAGTATCAGGATTATGAAAATTGTTTCAGATCCTGACGTTCACTTTGTGTAGTAATCTAATTCTGTGATGTGTTAAGTCTATACCAGCAAGTTTTAATATTTGCATACTGATAATTTATACATCATTCAATAATCAAAAGACAAGTAGATAACAAGAAATTATATTTTCATTAATTGAAATCATTACATATATGGAAATGAAATACAACATCTTTTTGTCTAACTTCTACTGATAATTCTATACTTGTTTATTGATATGAATTCTGAGGTACAGGACAAGGAGCATCTCAAGAAATCCATCAGGGGATTGAATAGCCTCGTCTACTCTTGGATTCCTTGTCTGGGCGACTTGAATGAGAGCACCTAACTTAAATGTATAGCTTTCTGAAAGGCAGAGTGTATAAACTTGTAACACTATAACTAATGTAACTCAATTAAAAGAAAAGATACTTAACCAGAAGACAATCAAGAACAAGAAGTCACAAGAAATCAACACTAAATGAAGACAAGGTAATTGATACAATTGAACATGTTAACTATGATCAAGTCAAGAAGAAATCATTGAGAGAAGTTCAAGTCAAAGTTGTTCAGGCCTCAGTGATTTGAGAATTCGAGAATCAAGATCATAACTATCAGTATCAACAAGACCAATTGATTTCAAGTGAACAAGAAGGAAAGCAAATATTGGAAAGCCAAGTTACTAAGTGAATATGGTAATTTATTCAAGAAGCAGAAACACTATCAAGACTAGTCACTTATGAACCAGACCTGTGCATCAAGTGTCAGGACATTGATAGCAAGTTTATGTCAGTAATAAAGATCCATGTTCAAGAGCTTGCTGAAGAATAAAGAAGATATAAAGATATCACAAGCTCAAGATGTGCATTGAAGTTTCAAGTTGAAGACCAGAATATTTTCTAAGTACTAAATGTTCTGGATGGCCAAGTAGAATATTTCTAAGTAGAAGTTCGACTTAGAAATTTCGAGATGGCTAAGTAGAAATTCTCAAGTAGAAGTTCTACTTAGAGTGCAGCTTCAACATGACACATGGCATCTTCTGATTGGCAGATTTCCAAGCTTTCAAGATAAGGCAAGATTTATGTGGACATCATTGGGCCACGTACATCTTAGTCTTTGAAGACTACAGGACATAGATTACATGTAGTATAAATAGAAGCACTTGTGTAATGTTTTTAGTAAGTGAGCAATATTGAGAAAAACACAAGAAAAAGAGAGAGAGTATATTCACAGAGCTTAGAATCATTCACTTCTCTCTGAACTTCTGTTATACTTTGTAATGAATGTTGTAGCAACCTTTTCAAGTTATATATAAAGAAATATATTCCTTGAATCTGTGTGTTCGTTTATTGCATCGTATTTATTGCTTCTCAAAATCGAAAAGTTGTATTCACCCCCCCTCTACAACACATTTGGACCTAACAATTGGTATCAGAGCGGTTGTTTAACATACAAAACATAGATCCTTGTGTTTGGTAGAAGAATCGTGAGTTTTCATTTTCTAGATCTACTTTTCATTTTCTCGAAAAGTGTGCTTTAATTCGTTTCTAGTGAAAACTCATCTGGAAAAATTATTTAAATACACCAGGTGTGATTATTTAGCTTGGGTGTATTTTAATTAATTTTTGTGAATTAATCTGGGTTAATTGATATTTGGTGTTCTTGAGTGTTCATCATCTGTTCTTATCAAAGAAGACAACCCAACAACTTTTTGATCTCCTTTTTCAAACAAATAAGATAGTCAAAAAGGTGTTTTTGTACTTTTGATTTGATAAATATTCCTTGGCCGAAAGTGTAACAAGACATACTCAGTGCCTAGCAAGTGGGTTAGTTGCTTTCGGTGTGTAAAGTATCAAAAGTCAAAAAGGTGATATTGTTTATTCAATATTAAAGTAATCTGCAGAAAAATTATTCTAAGGACAAAAGTTCTACATAGAATTTCGACTTGAGATATTCTACATAGAATTTCGACTTGGACAATTTCTACTTGGTGAATTTCGACTTGGACAATTTCTGCTTAGAGAAATTTCGACTTGAGCAAAATTTCTACTTAGAGAAATTTCGACTTGGCAGAAGTTCTACATAGATATTCTACATAGCCTAGTCTTGGGTACTTAGAAACTTTTAGTGACCAGATTTGAAATGGCTCCTAAAAATTCTTTCAAGATCCCAATGTTCAACCGAGATCACTATGAAGAATGGGTTTTCAGAATGAGACTCTACTTAGAGACTATTAACCCTGAGTATCTGGAAGTCCTTGAAAAGGGTAAATTCGTTCCAATGAAAGCTATTCCTGAGCGTACGGAAGGAGAGGAGGTTATACGTGCTCGGTCTGAGCCTAAAAAGGCAGCGGACTTTACGGATGCTGACAAGGAGCAAATAGCTTATGATACTTCTGTAAGACAAACCTTGATGGAATCTCTTGATCATGAAATGTTCAACATAGTCAAAGGTTTGAATACAGCAAAGAAGATTTGGGACAAGATAGAAGTTGTCATGGAAGGATCTGCAGAGGTTAGAAGCAACAAGACACTTATACTCAAGATGGAGTATGACACCTTCAGAATAAGAAAAGGAGAAGGCATAACAGACGTCTATCTACGATTCAGTCAGTTGGTATTAGATTTGAATCTGAGAGGTGTTACTCTCCCCATGGTTGAGACCAATACGAGATATCTGAGGAACCAGCCAAAGAGCATTGAACATAGAGTCTACGCAATCAGAGAAACCAGAGATTTGCATACAACCTCTCTGGAAGAATATTATGGAATTCTGAAGACCTATGAGCTGGAGACACTTCAAGATCAAGCATGGGACAACGATTCAAAAGGAAAAGAAACTACATCAGGATTAGTTGCTGATGAGGAAGAGTCTAAGAAGGCAATGGTTGCAGCAAAGCCTAAATCATCACCTGCACCACATCAAGTTGATAATGATGACGAGTGCGCATCTAACAGTGATGATGACTACTTCACCCAAGAAGAGCTGGACAACATGGACGATAGTGTCGTGGCATACATGGCAAGGAAGTTCAGCAACATGAGATTCAGAAAGAGCAACCGACCACAGAGAAATTCTTCATCTTATTATCGGGCTGCTAAGGGTGGTGGTAGTTCGTCAGGCTACAAAAGCAAAGGCAAGAGTACCAGCTACAAATCTCTGTTGGATTTCAAAATGAAGTTCAATTGCTATAATTGTGGTGAACCTGGACATTTTGCCTCGGACTGCAAAAAGCCTAAACAGACTTATCCAAAAGAGACATTTGAAGCCCTCAAAAGCAAATATGAATCGCTGGTGAAAGAAAAACATGGTAAAAGAGCTTTAGTAGTAACAGAAGGAAGAGCTTGGGATGATTCAGATGAGGAAGATGTTACTCATGTAGCAAACTTTGCGCTCATGGCTGAGACATCAGAGGAACCAGAGGTACCAGTTCTAACCCTTAAAGTAGAAATGTCTATTGATGATTATAAGGAACAGAACGGGGCTCTTAGCGAAGAGATCTACATGTTGTGCAAAAGCCTAGACACTTCTCAAAAGGAACAGAAAACACTTGTCGCCAAAAGCAGAATGCTTGAGGCAAAAGTGGAAGAGTTAGAGGCTGCTTGCACTGTAGATACTTCCCTAAGAGATTTTATTAAATCTTTGGAACACAAGCTCGTCCTTAAGGAAGAAATAGAATCATGTTTGAGGAACAAACTAGCTGAGTTAGAAACTAAATGTGAAGCTTACAAACTAGCTGCTAGTAAAGTGTATGTAGATAATGACGTATTTAAGAAGATAACTGGAGTAGGTGTAGGACTTGATTATTCTAACCTTTCTAAGAAAGAAGGGAAGAGACCTATCGACACTACTTCCAGTGACCTTAAAAATGATATTCCTAGCATTTTTAAACCTTCTGTCAAACCCATCTACAAACACCTTGTTCCTAGAATAGAAGAAGAAGAGACTGAATTGATAGCTAGATATGAGATTGAGATGGAAGATCGTCAGAAAGCACAACCTATAACTCCTATTAAACAAGTTAAAATAAATTTCCCTAGTGATGAATCTAGACTAGGAATAGGAACTAAGGCTGTTAAACAACAAGGGAAGAAAGGCATAAAAGAGGTTAAGGCTGAACGAATAAAGAAAGCATGTTATCACTGCAAATCTACTGAACATCTTTCTTATGCATGTAAAGCTAACATAAATGTTCCTGCTGCACATGCCATGCCTGTCACACATACAATGAATAATCTGCATCAGAATCATGCACAGTGTGGTCAACCTAATTGTATGCCATGCACTTTTAATGTCATGCAAACTTTTGTGAATTTAATGAATGCATCTAGCCAGTCATGCTTAAATACTGCTGCTAGTTCAAACATCAAGAAAAAGCATGTGAGAGCCAAGACTGTCAGTCCTCCTAAAGTTAGGAGTGACAAACCTTCTCCTAGGACTGACAAACATGTCAAGTCTGAGAAAGGAAAGGAGGAAGTCGAAAGCTCTAGTAATGTTAAGAAAAGTGCATCTCCTGTTGTTAAATCTATTGATTCTAAATCTTATCGAAAAGCCGGGCCCAATCAAAGTTGGGTTCCGAAGAAAGTCTAATCAATCTGTCATTGCAGGGCATTAAGCAAAAGAGAAATAAAGTTATATGGGTGCTAGATAGTGGAGCATCCAGGCATATGACTGGAAACAAGTCCCTGCTTACAGAGTTGGTTATGAAAGCTGGCCCTTATGTTACCTTTGGAGATGACAGCATAGGTGTGACAAAGGGATATGGCAAACTGAAAACTGGCAATGTCATCATTGAAGATATTTCCTATGTTGAGGGATTAAAGCATAATTTGTTGAGTATCAGTCAATTCTGTGACAAAGGTTACGAAATTGTCTTCAACAAGAAAGGTGTATCAATCACTCACATCAAGGAAGGCTCACTGGCTTTGAGAGGAGTTCGAAAGGCAGATCTTTTTGTTGCAGACATGGATTCAGCAAATCAGAATGAAGTCACCTGTTTCTACAGCAAAGCTTCGGATGATGAAAGCTGGTTATGGCACAAAAATTTATCTCACTTAAACTTCAAAACGATGAATGCTCTCGCGAGGTGAGAATTGGTGAGAGATCTACCTCAAATGGAGTTTGCTCCGAAAGGACTCTGTGAAGCTTGTGAAATGGGAAAGTCGAAACGAGCATCGCATAAAAGCAAAGAAATTTCTAGTATTACTGAGCCTCTGCAACTTCTTCATATGGATTTGTTCGGCCCAGTAAATGTCCTATCTTTGTCTAGGAAAAGATATGCATTGGTAATCGTGGATGACTTTTCAAAGTATACATGGGTATTGTTCGCAATGACGAAAGACGAAGTACCTTTCTTAATCATTGATCACATCACTCAAATTGAGAATGTTTCAACACTTACTGTGAAGACGATTAGATCAGACAATGGCACTGAATTCAAAAACGCAGTGCTAAATGACTTCTGTGTATCTAAAGGAATACGTCGTCAGTACTCAGCCCCGAGAACTCCACAGCAAAATGGAGTAGTTGAAAGGAAGAATAGAACTTTGGTTGAAGCAGCAAGAACTTTGTTGTATGATTCAAAACTTCCTCTGTACTTCTGGGCAGAAGCAGTGAGTACCGTGTGTTACACTCAAAATCGATCCTTGATCATAAAAGATAAAGAAAAGACACCATGTGAGCTAATGAACGGAAGAAGACCAACAATCAAATACTTTCATGTCTTCGGAGCAAAATGCTATGTACTTATAGATGATGAAAATCTAGGCAAGTTTGCAGCAAAAGCTCGTGAAGGAATCTTTGTTGGTTACTCCACAGATGTGGTAGCAGCTTATAGGGTGTTCTTAGTAAATGATCGAAAAGTGACTGAAAGCTACAACGTCAGATTCGACGATACCAAACTCTCATCAATTTCAAGAGATTCTAATGAACCTGAGTTCCTAAAATTTCAGAATCTGGACTTAGAAGAACTTGAAGATGAACCTGTGTTGGTTGTCCCATTAAATGTTCCAAGTGTACGTGAAGAACCTGAGTCTAGTGAACAAGCTAATTCTACAAGATCAGGAGAGACTTCTTCAGTACGAACCGGCAACAACTCAGGGGGAGTAAATAACAGCTCAAGGACTACTGTTCAAGGCTTGAGTCGAGTTGACTCTAGTTCTGTAGGAGCTGGCACTAACTCAGGGGGAGTTAGTGAAAGTAATCAAAGTAGTCAGCACCACAACTCAGAAAGTCATGCTGAATCATCAAGACAATTTCCAAGAGAACGGGTATGGAATAGAGACCATCCGTTTGAATTAATTATTGGTGATCCAGATGCTGGTGTGTCTACTAGAAGAAATGCAAGAGCTGACCTGGCTAATATTTGCTTATATTCTGGGTTCTTATCCAAGCTTGAACCTAAAGAAATAGAAGAAGCTCTTGGTGATGCTGATTGGGTGATTGCAATGCAAGAGGAACTCAATCAGTTTGAAAGGCAGAAAGTTTGGAAGCTGGTACCCCGACCAAAGAACAAATCAGTAATTGGAGCAAGGTGGGTATTCAGAAATAAAATGGATGAAAACGGACTTGTAACACGAAACAAGGCTCGTTTGGTTGCAAAAGGTTATTCTCAGCGAGAAGGAATTGATTATGATGAGACCTATGCACCAGTTGCAAGACTTGAGGCAGTCAGGATGTTTTTGGCATTTGCAGCACATAAGAACTTCAAGGTTTTCCAGATGGATGTGAAAAGTGCCTTCCTGAACGGAGAGTTAGAAGAAGAAGTGTATCTGGAACAGCCGCCTGGCTTCATTGATCCAGAACTTGTAGATTTTGTGTATCTTCTCTTCAAATCTGTCTATGGCCTCAGGCAATCCCCAAGATGTTGGTATGAAACCCTATCCGTATTCTTAATTGAAAGTGGTTTTACTAGGGGAGTAATTGACAAAACATTGTTCTATAAGAATGTGAAGAATGATTTAATACTTGTTCAAGTCTATGTGGACGATATTATCTTCGGGTCATCGAATGAGCGCTTGTGCGAGAAATTTGCTAAGCTAATGCAAGACAAATACGAGATGAGCATGATGGGAGAGCTGTCTTTCTTCCTTGGATTACAGATCAGTCAGAGAAAAGATGGTATCTTTATCTGTCAATCCAAGTACGTCAGAGATTTACTCAAGAAGTATAATCTAGAAGATGCATCAGCAGCTAAGACTCCCATGGCAACAGCCACGAAGCTTGATGAAGACAAATCAGGTAAATCAGTTGACATCACAAGCTATCGAGGTATGATTGGCTCACTTCTCTATTTAACTGCAAGTAGACCCGATATAATGTTCGCGACTTGTTTATGTGCAAGATTCCAAGCGGATCCTAGAGAATCACATCTCATAGCCGTCAAAAGAATTTTTAGGTATCTCAAGGGCACACCAAATCTAGGAATTTGGTACCCAAGAGATACAGGTTTTAATCTAATTGGCTATACGGATTCAGACTATGCAGGTTGCAGGATTGATAGGAAAAGCACATCTGGTGCTTGTCAATTTCTTGGCAGAAGATTGGTGTCCTGGCAAAGTAAAAAACAACATACAGTATCTACTTCTACTGCTGAAGCTGAGTACATTGCTGCTGGAAGCTGTGTAGCTCAAATACTGTGGATGAGGAACCAATTGAAGGATTATGGCATGGAGCACAAGAAAATTCCAATTATGTGTGACAACACAAGTGCCATTGCCATAACCAACAATCCTGTAGATCACTCAAGAACCAAGCACATTGACATCAGGTATCACTTCATAAGAGAACATGTCGAGGAGGGGACTGTGGAGCTACATTTCGTGCCCACAACGCAACAAATTGCAGATATATTCACCAAACCTCTTGATGAAGTAACATTCAATAGGTTGGTTGGTGAATTGGGAATGCTTAACACAAGTTAGTAAAGCCTTCTATCTGTAAAATCCATGGTTATGTTTGTATATGCAAGCTATTTAATCATTATGTGTTTAGACTTTAAAATGCCTAATTAATGATTATTATAGGGTGCATATAGTGTGATTTTGCATGAATTCAGTGTGTTTTAAGTGTCTTTTATAGCACAAATCTTTGAATTTATGTTTGTTAGATTGCATGAACATAGGGGGAGTTAAATTCATAATATTCTAAATTTTGCATGATTTTTAGATGAATTTACCTGTGCTTTTCATGTAATTAGAGGCCTTAGAATTATCAAGGAATGTTTTAATTATGCCATATATTAAAATCCTTGAATTGATATTTATATTAATTTGACAAAATTAATTGTTGAGTTTTTCAAAGAAAAATTGTCAAATTATTTTAAGTATCTTCAAAATTTCGAGTTAGTCACTATCTCGAAACTCATCTTGAAATTCTAGTTGAATTTTGATTTGAGCTTCCAGAGTGAAGTTTTGAAAATTCTAAGTCTGGGAGAAATTTCGAGTTAGCCTCTATCTCGAAATTCAACTCGAAATTCGACTTAGAGTTCGACTTAGAGTTACCAGTGTGCCTATTTATTATCTTCAAAATATTCGAGATAAAGTCTATCTCGAACTCCATCTCGAAATTGAGATGAGGTTTCCATTTTTGAGGATATTTTGAAAAGAATTGAGAATAACTTCGACTTAACCTCTATCTCGAAGTTCAACTCGAAGTTCGACTTAGAGTTCGACTTAGAGTTCGACTTAGAGTTTGACTTAGAGTTTGAGATGGAATTCTCAATTAGTTAAGGGGATTTTTCGAGTTAACTCCTAACTCGAACTTTATCTCGAATTTCGACTTAGAATTTCGAGATAGATTTCCTTGTTGGTTTTTGCTGTAAAAATGGCTAAGTGCTAAATGTTCGAGTTGACACCTATCTCGAACTTCATCTCGAACTTCGACTTAGACTTCGAGATAGAGTGTTCCCTGTATGTACTTAGAGTTTTCATATTTTTTAACAGGGACACTTTAGTCATTTCACATTAATGTCTATATATACATCTCTAACTCGATCTATTTTTTCACTTTTACCCAATTGAGTTTTACAGCCGCCCCATATACATACAGGCGATTTCATACTTGCAATCACTGATTCGTGATCTTTGTGACTAATCTCATACGGACAACGAATTAATGCCCAATTTTAGACTGCTATCATATGTGTGTTATCATTAATCACTGTTCTTGTGTGTTTGTGTAACGGTTCATTTTTCTTGAGATATATACACACGTATATATACACACAATTTCACAGATCTATACAAACACGATCTCATACACACGATTTCACTGGTGTATACACATACAACTTCACTGATATACATACACGTATATACATCCCCATTGCAGATTCAGTTATTGGGTTGTTGTTATTCACCTCTTGTTGTTTTAATCCCGTAGTTTAATTTTTCTAAAAAGGGACTATTGTTGTTCTTGATAAATTAAAAGGGATAAAATTGTTAATTAAAAATTAATTGTTTTTCAGAAATTAAAATTAAAATTCACATTTTTTTTAAAGAAAAACTTTTAATTAAAATGGCTCACCAATTTTCACTTGCCAAAAACAATTTTTATAATATTTCTACGGAAATTGGTGATCAACTCCCACGCTTTAAGTCTTGGATACGATTTCTCAATTTGTATTCCAAAGCTAGCGATGCTTTTACTGCTAAACCTACACTAGTACATGATGCTTTACAGCAATTATGGACTAGTGCAGTTTCTTTTGGGAGCAAATCAACCCCCTTTGGTTTCAGGTTTACCTTAGCGGGTCAGGAATATGAGGTGACTGAACAAATTGTCAACAAGGTTCTGGGATTCCCCATTAAAGATGCTTATGATCCAGAACCTACAGCTGCAGAACGCCTCAAGTTCTTTGAAGAAATAGGATGTTATACTCCGACTGGCCGGATTACTGGAAACATCCAAAAACAATTCTTTCATGTGGAATGGAATTACTTTTTCGAGGCCATCACAAGATGTTTTCGGGCACGAGAAAGCGATTACCATCAAATTTCCATTCCCATGCAAAACCTTGGAATTGCCCTAGCAAGAGAACTGGACATAAATTATGGACGCATAGTTCTCTCGGAGATAGTTGGTGTAATGGGATCTCTTGCAAGCCGAGACCTCAACACAAAAGATGTTATCTGCTGGTTTCCTCGGTTCTTACAGATGCTGATTAATCATTTAATACCGAAGGATGCTCTTGCAGTTAGATAGAGTTTTGCCAGAAGTCAAACATCTGCACCACTAGGGATGGGCACTAAGTCACTTTCTACAATTGATAATCAGGACAAACATCAAGGTAAACCAATGTCAATTCCTGATACCTTACAACAGTGGCTTACATATGATGAGGGAGTTACCACTTTGATGGAATTCTCGCAAGTTTCATCACATGCTCAGAATCGGTCTGCTCATGCTGAGGCATTTGAAGAGATTCCTGATGAGCAAAGCGGTGATGAACAAGGTAATGAATCAGGTAATCTCTCTCTACATTCTACTCATTCCTCTTCCTATGTTTCTGATTCCCAGACCCAAGAGACTGCTAGCCCGCAGGATCTATCCCAGGGTGAGAGCTATATTTCTAATTCCTTGTCACCCATGTCACCGGAATCCAAACAGCCAGCACATATAGATGTAGGAAATGATGAGGAGAGTGACCCCGAAGAGCAGCCTCTTATTCGCAAGAAAGCCAAAATTTCTCATGCTGCTACTTCTAAACCTCAGTCAAACCCTAGAGTGTCACACGCAACCACTCCACCTCACGAGAGTGGTTCACCCCTTGAACAATCTGCACATAGGGATTTTGATTTTGATGATGAGTATGTACCTCTTGAAGATGTTGTTACTTCAAAAGGACATGAAGCTTTAAAAACTTCAGCCGTACCTTCACCGGTACGTACTGATGCTACAAAGAGGATCGGTTCTGATGTTGTACAAGAACACTTTGTAGCCTCTCAGCCTGAGATTCCAACTCAGGAACAAACAGCAATTGATCCCATAACTGCAAACTATATTGCTTATCCAGTTTCTGCAGGTACTGCTTCATATTTTGGATCATTTATTGAAGATATACACGAGCGTGAGACAGGGAGTGTGTGTGAGAGGTTAGGGAGAGAGGGACCTTCATTTTTAAGGCCCGAAACCGAGCGCCAAATACCAACAGAACGAGAATTAGAGCGAGGTCACCTAAACCAAACACCGTCCCTTAATTCTGAAAATCTTGAAACTCGTATGTCTTCTATGGAAAATCAAATGAAGCAGTTTGGGCAGTCAATGGGGCAGTTAGGGATGAACGTTGGAAACAATCAAAGGGCTCTTGACGACTACGCAGCACAAATGGCAAGTCAAGCTACAGCTTTTACTGTTTTGACAAATCAGGTAAATGACTTAGGCCATGCTGCTGGTGTCTTGGGAAACACCCTGAATGACAGGATGGGAGCAATGGAGCTTACAATGGATAATCTGGCTGTGGAGATCAGCAGAGTGATGTTCGCAATCAGAAGTTTTGTGCCCCAGGAGTGTTTCGCGCCGCAACAACCTCCCCCCGATGCTGGTACAGGTGGTGCTAGTGGAGCAGGACCCTATGGTTCTGGTTTTGAAGATTCTTACGCAGCTGGTGGATCTGGAGACCAGGGTGGAGTTCAGGATAACTCACCTAAGGGGGAGAGTATAAAGGAGACGAGACAGCAGGGAGTTCAAATCGAAGAAATTCAAGAACATGCTGATCTTGTCAAAGAAATTGAAGTTGAGTCGTCTGTTGAAGAAGAGGCTCTGAGGAGGAAAAAGGGTAAGGCAATAATGGTTGAGCAAGATGAACCATTCATTGACCTGAGTCATCAAGAAAAAGTACAGGAGGTAATTGATTCAGATTCTGATATGGAAGACGCACCTTTGAAACATGCTATAAAGAGATCATTGAAAGATCAAGGTGGCGGTGCTGGGATGTCTGTCGGAAGGCCTGAAGAAATTACTGTTGATGAGGAAACCCTGAAGTCTCAACAATTAGCCTTAGATCAAGCTGAGTTCTTTAAAATGAAGGCAATGCAAGATCGTGCTGCGTTTCAGGAAAAGAAAGCGGAGCTACAAGGGAAGCAGTACGATTATGAGCTTGCAAGGCTAGCTGATCCTCAAATTGATCTGGACAATAGAAGGTTAGGGCAGAAATGGGATGACGCAAGAAAGATATTGATGGGACCCTGTACAAAAGGAGATCATAACAAGGAGGCAGATGATCTGTTCTACAACCTAAATTTGCAGAATCCAATGGCTGCTGACTACATAAGTGCTTTAAAAAGATTAATTTCTAAAGTCAGGGTTGGATACAATTCAACGCAAAAGGAGTGGCAGGTTATTTTGTCTTTCACAGAAGGAGTCCCAATGTCTTTCATGTATGTGGATGACCAATTCATGACGAGAAGATCTGCATCAGAGTTGTTCTTGCTAGCAACAAAAATTCAATACTCTCATTCTGAGAATCTAAGCATTCTGTATAGGGATCAGTTAATGCAGCTAGCAGAGGACAAGGGTCCAGAATTCTCAGCATATCCAAATGTTGTCCGGATGGTGGTTGACAGTAAAATGAAGAGGGTGAGCTTGGAGGAAAAGGACTTAATGGAACTTTCAGTGGAATCTCTTAAGGCCGTCTGTAGGCAAATGATGAGTAAGGGATTCGCTTCTGAGCTTAAAGATAAATCAGTGAAGATCATTGAAAGTGTCATACTCAAAAAGAGCAATGAGGTGTGGAAGTGTGATGTCATTGCTCCAAACCCTCTTGATAATGTGAAGATTGAACCAGAGCTGATAGAGAGGAATTGGAATATTCTTCAAGCAATGAAGAATGTTGATGAAGCTCTGAATCTTCCTACTGGAGAATTGGAACAAGGAGAGATAAGGGAGGCAGTTGGTGTTCCAGGAAGAGACAGTGTATACTGGATACATTCTTTTGTTGATAATACAGCTGATGCCTTAGTATTCATAGATGCAGACCAGAATCAAACATTCTTGCATATGAGTAGACAATGGCTGCTGCAGACTCAAGATGCTGCATTTCTGGAGAAAGTGTTATATGTGTTCAAATGGGAAGATGTGGAAGTTAAGTATGTGAATGAAAAGCAGAGACTCGTGAGTTACCTATCTGATGTAGTAGTGGAAAAGAAGCGATTGGAGCAAGATGCGGCTAGTGTCCACAATACTAACCGTGTCAAAGGCTATCCCAAAATGATCTATTGTCAGTTCAAAGCTGATAAAACTCATAGGAAACCTCGGCTTATAATGAAGATATTTGAGGACATTCCAAAGATCAGGACTACTCAGGAGGTGGACAAACTCAGAAGGCTTTTCAAACATCCTTACCCAGAACCCAGGAACCCTCTAGAGATGGAAGCAGTAAGTTTGTTGAATGCTAGGTGGACGCAACTTCATGATCCAGTATATAAGAAACAAAAGCAGCAGGAGGAGAAGCGCAGAAGGCAGAAAGAAGAAAAAGATCAAGCTGCTGAAGCTAGGAAAAGGAAACGGAATTAGGGTTAAAGGTCAGAGTGGTGTGAACTTGAAGTTGGAAAAACTTCATGTCTTTCGGTTGCTTTAACTCACTTGAGGAAAATTCACCTTAGAGTGAATCCAATAAGGTGATACAAGTTTGACTAAAAGATATGAAATAATCCAGGTGATAGGAATCATTCAAATGATCTTTAATTCGAGGTTCGAATTCTGTTTCTAGTTTAAGTTCTTTGTATTGTTTTCAAGCACTTGTCAATTGTATATTTTTCAAGAATGTAATGTTAATTATCTTTTCTCGTCTCTTGTTTAGTTGAGTTATCCTTCATTAATTTGAATGTCATTGTTAGACAATCAAATAGGGGGAGATTGAAAGGCAGAGTGTATAAACTTGTAACACTATAACTAATGTAACTCAATTAAAAGAAAAGATACTTAACCAGAAGACAATCAAGAACAAGAAGTCACAAGAAATCAACACTAAATGAAGACAAGGTAATTGATACAATTGAACATGTTAACTATGATCAAGTCAAGAAGAAATCATTGAGAGAAGTTCAAGTCAAAGTTGTTCAGGCCTCAGTGATTTGAGAATTCGAGAATCAAGATCATAACTATCAGTATCAACAAGACCAATTGATTTCAAGTGAACAAGAAGGAAAGCAAATATTGGAAAGCCAAGTTACTAAGTGAATATGGTAATTTATTCAAGAAGCAGAAACACTATCAAGACTAGTCACTTATGAACCAGACCTGTGCATCAAGTGTCAGGACATTGATAGCAAGTTTATGTCAGTAATAAAGATCCATGTTCAAGAGCTTGCTGAAGAATAAAGAAGATATAAAGATATCACAAGCTCAAGATGTGCATTGAAGTTTCAAGTTGAAGACCAGAATATTTTCTAAGTACTAAATGTTCTGGATGGCCAAGTAGAATATTTCTAAGTAGAAGTTCGACTTAGAAATTTCGAGATGGCTAAGTAGAAATTCTCAAGTAGAAGTTCTACTTAGAGTGCAGCTTCAACATGACACATGGCATCTTCTGATTGGCAGATTTCCAAGCTTTCAAGACAAGGCAAGATTTATGTGGACATCATTGGGCCACGTACATCTTAGTCTTTGAAGACTACAGGACATAGATTATATGTAGTATAAATAGAAGCACTTGTGTAATGTTTTTAGTAAGTGAGCAATATTGAGAAAAACACAAGAAAAAGAGAGAGAGTATATTCACAGAGCTTAGAATCATTCACTTCTCTCTGAACTTCTGTTATACTTTGTAATGAATGTTGTAGCAACCTTTTCAAGTTATATATAAAGAAATATATTCCTTGAATCTGTGTGTTCGTTTATTGCATCGTATTTATTGCTTCTCAAAATCGAAAAGTTGTATTCACCCCCCCTCTACAACACATTTGGACCTAACACTTTCCCATCAAGATCAACCTCAGACTCTCGGCCAAATTCTTCATCCTCAAGTTTTGAGGAGGTTAGGGGAAGATTGTATCCAACAGATGGATGTTCTAGGAGAAACCTCTGGATATTATCTTAAACTAATTCATCCATGATTAGTTCGATGAGAAGAGTCGTTTTTTCAAAGAGATGATCAAGAACAGGATATTCATTGACTGTGAAAGATCTAAAGAATGGGTTTAAATGGAATTTTGGTTTGAGAAGCATTGTTGAGAAGAAAAGAAATTGAAAGGTTTATGGAGAAAGGCATAAGGCGTCTGTTTCTTTTAAAGAAAGATGTGAGAAGCTGAACAGTCACTTGGCAGTTTTAATGAAGTCAGATGCTAATTATTGCGTATGACTGTATTTCTTGTTTTCAAGAAATGTTGAATATATCTAACCAAATGATTTTTGTTCAGATTAATTATTTATTTCTTTTTCAGATAAAAGAAAAATGCCACGTGGAAACTCCATATCAAGTATCTGGAATTAGGATGATATTGATCAGGATTTCAAGTGTGACCATCAGGATTTGAGAAGTATTATTATTTTTTTAAATCATATTGCTTTTTGTGATTATTTTGGTGGAGGTCACAACAGGAAAAGGAAGCTGATCAGTATTGATTATTTATACCCTGATTTAGTTGATGAAAATCAATTTTGGATTTTTTTCCCAAAAATCGTGGGTAACCGCACTTTTCAGGGACTGACACCTGTCAATCTACGTGTCAACGTGGGATAGTGGTCTGAAAGATTTGTGAAATATATTTGTTTCGAAACTCTAATCGTGTAATTGCTTTCTCTATTTTTACATTCTCTAAAGCAAAAAAACACTCTTGAGTTTTCTGATAAGTGGATTTTATATCCACTTGGAACGTTCCATATCGGCTTAAATTGGTGTACTTGGACTCAAGTTTGTGGTATTTTTTATGTGTTTTATTTACTTGTGCAGGTTTGGAGAAATATCGTTTAAGGGTGAACTTTCCGTTGTTTTTGGAGTTGATTTATGATATGGAATGAAGAATGACGACTTAATATCAACTATCAAGAGGATTTATAAGTCTAGAATTGAAGAACGGGAAGTGGCAAAAGAATCAGAAGAGAAAACGGATGAGAAATGAGCAAGTTGTGGAAAATTCAGATTTCATGGTATGTTGCGCACTCTACACTGTTTTGGCCATATCTGGAGTTCTAGAAGTCCGTTTTGGACGATCTTACTGTCCACGCGAAGCTTGGGAAATTTTCTACAAAGATAAAGCAAAATAAAAATTCTGGGCAGAAAGTGCAGCGCAGGCAGCGCTCTAACAGCGCAGGCTGCGCTTGAATAGTGCCAGAACAACAAAAGCAGCGCTGGCTGCGCTCCAAGCAGCGCAGGCTGCGCTCCTGCGGTCAGAAATTGTGGAAAAATGATTTTTTTTACCCCTAAACGAATTCTAATTGTATTTTTGGTACCCAAACCTATTTCCAATTGTATTCTAGGTTGTTTTTCTTGCTGGGCAAGATGTCTAGAGCCTATATAAACACATCCAACCCTTGTAAATTGTATCATTAAGATCATTATCATTAGAGAATTATTATATATCAATTACTTAGGTTTATTTGTATATTTTCATACTTTGTTTTTATCATGGTTTCATCAGATCCCATGATGACGAGAGGTTCGATTATGAACTAATTGTTGTCATGGGATTCTAACGGATTTATTTATGGAGCTTTAGTATCTTGATTGCTTTAAAGATCTGTGTGTGGTGTATATCTGATATCCTCGTATGATTATGCTTAATTGATAGATGCGTTATGAACATCTAATTTGTTAATCTCTTGTGAAGTGAAAGTGGATCTTGAGATTTAGAACTTGCCATGCTAGCATAGGTTCATAATTGTTATCAATATGATTGTGGTGTGAGATGAAAATACTTATACCGCCCTATGTGATCTTTATGGATAACTTGTTCTTCAACCGTTATGTTTTCAAATTCTATAGACATATAGGGTCTAAGCATAATTGGTGTCTATTCATCTTCTATCTCTTTTGTGGATGTATGTTTAGTTTGGTATACGTATGCTGACAGGTAGCGTGTACTTGTTTCGTGTTGTCCGATCAGATATCATAACCATTGCATATAGTGATTAAAGGCGTCAGATCTAAGCAAAGTATTTAATGAAGTTAGGATTCCATGGTTTATCTTGCAGAAGTAATTAGATTTCAATTCTTGTTAGTTAGTTAATTTGTAGTTTTGTTAATTTGCTTTTTAGTTAGATTTAGTTAATTAAAACCCATATTTGTTATTTGTCTTAGCAGTGCATAATAACCATACACTGTTGCATAGGTGCGTTTACTGAATTAAAACCATAACCAGATCTCTGTGGGAACGAACTCGACTTATTCATATATTACTTGTGACCGCGTACGCTTGCGTGATTTAGTGCAAACAAGTTTTTGGCGCCGCTGCCGGGGATCATTGGTGTTTTATTTTTGGTTTATGTGCTTGTCAATAGTGGTCGTTAGAGTTCACTGACTCGGATTAGTTACTTATCTATCTTGTTTAGTTCGTTGGTGTTTCAGGTACTTGTCGGAGAGCGTTGAAGATGGATTTTCTATCTTACTATGGAGTTCAGCAGGTGGTTAGTGTTTGTGAGCTATGTGCGGGCGCACATGAGACGTATCAGTGCTGGAGCAACCAAGGTAGTATTCAACAGCCTCAGCCATGTGAGCGGTGTTTTGGCGTTCATGATCCATCACAATATTGTTACTACGAAGGAGTTGATCCATATGTCACTTATGAGGAGCAACCATATTTTCAATACCATCCTCAACAGTACCAGCAAGATGTTCCAGATATGTCATATTACTATGGAAGTGAAGAGTTTCAACATCAGCAACCTACTCCTACTTTTCAGTCAGATGAGGTTAATGTTAGGGATGAGGTTATGATGTTTGTAAAGAGTAGTGAGGAGTCTCTTAAATCTTTGGAGATTCTAGTTGCTCAAGCTGTGAGAGTCTTGGAACAAGAGAATCAGCAATTCATACCAGAGGCAATTCCAGAAAATACCGATGACTTGGAGCAAGGTACTGCATGCTTAATTGAAGAAGACAAATTCCAAGAGGAGGAGAGTGTTCATAAGCCATGTGAGGAATTTGATCAAGCTAGTGAGGTGGATGATTTGGAAAGGGCACTATTTGAGACAGACACTGATGAGCTACGCAAATTTCAAGAATTGTTTTGTGCGAACCTAGAAGACACTGTTGGGCTACAGAAATTTCAAGAATTGGTATGTGCGAACCAAGAGGTTGATGATCATGAGAAAGATGCAGGTCTTCTACTTGTCTCAGAATTTAAAGATGGAGGTAGCGCATTAGAGCCAATGGAGGAAGTTCTCGTTGAGGAACCAAAGGTTTCAGCAATTTACATTTACCCTCCTCCATTATATTCAAGTGAAGCCCGCGAAGGTGTGTTGTTCTACAAATTGTCAGATTTTGGGTCAACAGATGAAGGCATTGGAAGAGGACATGGTTGTTACCTGAATAGGTCAAGCAAGGAGAAGGAGCAAAAAGTGTGCCGTCGAGATGATGATGAAGTATCGCGAAGAGAAGACCAGGCGAATTATTATCATCCTTAGTGGAGGCTTGGAAGTAACGTCAAGCTATTGACGTTAAAGAAGCGCTTCTTGGGAGGCAACCCAAGGTATGTTTTCTACTTTCCCTTGTATTTACTTTCATTCAATGAGGACATTGAATATTCTAAGTTTGGGGGTGGTTTGAGGGATAAGTAGTGTATATATATGTGATTGTTAGTCATTGTGTTCATGTAGGATTTCATGCTTTGCATATTAGTAGTAGTAAATTATGCATTTATGTTCGTGTTATCTACGTTTGTTTCATATAGGACATTCTATTTTTTTATTTTTCGTATACCATGTGAGTTTTCATTTAGTTGCATTTTCATGGCATGCATATTTTATGATCCCTTAGGACGAGCTGATTCTGATTGATAGGTGGATGTTGATTTGAGTGAGATGATGAGGAGTAGAGGGCTGATTTATAGTTCCTAGGAGTTGACTTGCATGTTACGGGAACAAAACTAATTACACAGTCTCATTGGGTGCTTTTGGGCTAGGTTAGGGTCATGCCTGTGGGATGTTTTGAGATTTAATCACTTGTTTATATTTAGAATTTTCGTTATTCCCTTTATAGCGTAGGAACATTAAAGTCTAAGTTTGGGGGAAAACAGGAATTTCATGCTAGTTGTTAATATTTGTAAAAAAAGGCTAGGCGTCAAATGGCTAGTAGCCGGCTCATATTTATATGAGTAGTCTAGGGTTGGAAATGAGAAAGGCTCATTCCAGATTGCATGAAAAGAAAAAGAAAAGAAAAAAAAAAGAAAAAAAAAGAAAGAAAAAAAAGAGTCAATAAATTATTTGTTCATATGCAAAATTAACCAGAGTGAGCTCTTTAATACTCGAGTAATTAAGTCTGAGGGGACTTAGTCCTAGTAACCTAAAGCCCTTGTGGTTTGGGATTGCTGACCTAACACTCGCTACATGGGTATTATTGTATAAGCCTTTTGGGGTCTCATTCATTGCACGGTTAAATAAGCATGCGTATTGTATATTCTATTATGTGTCATAGTAATAAAGCATGAGTTTCTGTCTACCTTGGATAAGGGTGGAGGTGTTCCTAGGTTATGGAGTGTCTACAGTCTATTCTAGTTATAAACCTGTGATTGTCTTGACGGAAAGCATGTATGGTTTTGACCTAGTTTTGGGGGTATTTCTGATGAGCATTGCACACACGCACGTTTCTGTTCATGTATTTGTTAGTATACGGGGACTTAGTCGAGCTCTGCTTGGAATTGTTGCATTCATTGAGATATTTGCTTGTTAGTTGGTTTTGGTGAGTCTGAAGGGGATCTTGCATTTTTCATAGTAGTTGCATTCATGCATTGCATTGCATTAGGTAAATGGATTTTGTGGGTACATTCGCTATAGGCCCTCACGAGACCTTACTCGTCCACTAGGGCTGCCTAGGGGTTTAAAGGGCTTGTTGCATATGCCAAATGCAACCGTGATCACCTACGGAAGTGGTACTAGTTAGTTAGTTAGTTGTAATTGTTTATGCTTGAGGACAAGCATCGGTTTAAGTTTGGGGGTGTGATAAGTGGATTTTATATCCACTTGGAACGTTCCATATCGGCTTAAATTGGTGTACTTGGACTCAAGTTTGTGGTATTTTTTATGTGTTTTATTTACTTGTGCAGGTTTGGAGAAATATCGTTTAAGGGTGAACTTTCCGTTGTTTTTGGAGTTGATTTATGATATGGAATGAAGAATGACGACTTAATATCAACTATCAAGAGGATTTATAAGTCTAGAATTGAAGAACGGGAAGTGGCAAAAGAATCAGAAGAGAAAACGGATGAGAAATGAGCAAGTTGTGGAAAATTCAGATTTCATGGTATGTTGCGCACTCTACACTGTTTTGGCCATATCTGGAGTTCTAGAAGTCCGTTTTGGACGATCTTACTGTCCACACGAAGCTTGGGAAATTTTCTACAAAGATAAAGCAAAATAAAAATTCTGGGCAGAAAGTGCAGCGCAGGCAGCGCTCTAACAGCGCAGGCTGCGCTTGAATAGTGCCAGAACAACAAAAGCAGCGCTGGCTGCGCTCCAAGCAGCGCAGGCTGCACTCCTGCGGTCAGAAATTGTGGAAAAATGATTTTTTTTACCCCTAAACGAATTCTAATTGTATTTTTGGTACCCAAACCTATTTCCAATTGTATTCTAGGTTGTTTTTCTTGCTGGGCAAGATGTCTAGAGCCTATATAAACACATCCAACCCTTGTAAATTGTATCATTAAGATCATTATCATTAGAGAATTATTACATATCAATTACTTAGGTTTATTTGTATATTTTCATACTTTGTTTTTATCATGGTTTCATCAGATCCCATGATGACGAGAGGTTCGATTATGAACTAATTGTTGTCATGGGATTCTAACGGATTTATTTATGGAGCTTTAGTATCTTGATTGCTTTAAAGATCTGTGTGTGGTGTATATCTGATATCCTCGTATGATTATGCTTAATTGATAGATGCGTCATGAACATCTAATTTGTTAATCTCTTGTGAAGTGAAAGTGGATCTTGAGATTTAGAACTTGCCATGCTAGCATAGGTTCATAATTGTTATCAATATGATTGTGGTGTGAGATGAAAATACTTATACCGCCCTATGTGATCTTTATGGATAACTTGTTCTTCAACCGTTATGTTTTCAAATTCTATAGACATATAGGGTCTAAGCATAATTGGTGTCTATTCATCTTCTATCTCTTTTGTGGATGTATGTTTAGTTTGGTATACGTATGCTGACAGGTAGCGTGTACTTGTTTCGTGTTGTCCGATCAGATATCATAACCATTGCATATAGTGATTAAAGGCGTCAGATCTAAGCAAAGTATTTAATGAAGTTAGGATTCCATGGTTTATCTTGCAGAAGTAATTAGATTTCAATTCTTGTTAGTTAGTTAATTTGTAGTTTTGTTAATTTGCTTTTTAGTTAGATTTAGTTAATTAAAACCCATATTTGTTATTTGTCTTAGCAGTGCATAATAACCATACACTGTTGCATAGGTGCATTTACTGAATTAAAACCATAACCAGATCTCTGTGGGAACGAACTCGACTTATTCATATATTACTTGTGACCGCGTACGCTTGCGTGATTTAGTGCAAACATTTTCAAAATCACTAATCCATTTCAAGAATTTTTCAAGTTCTTTTCAGATCAAAAATGGCAGCTCAGAGAAGATTACCTAAATCAGTAGCTTTCAAGTTTGGTGACTTTGATTTTATGACGAACAATCATGTAACAGCTATCACCAACAAGGAAGGAGTATTAACTGATTTTCATCCAATCATGGACTTTCTGGCGAATGGACCATTAAGTTATGCATTGACAGCATCTCCACAAATTAATCAAGCAGCTGTTACACAAGCTTGGGAGAATGCTGAGGTAATTGATTCTACTCAGAGTCAATCAGGTAAGATTGTTCTACACTTAGGACAAGATTCATTTGACATTACTGAATCTGTTGTTAATTCAGTACTTCGCTTGTCTGTTACTGATAATTATGTAAGTGAACCATCTGATGATAATGTAAGAACTATGTTGTCTGAATTAGGTTATAGTGGACCTCTAGACAACATGAGCCAGTTGAATAGGTTTTTTCTTAGAAAGGAATGGTCATTCTTCTTTGATCAAATTGCTAAATGTTTTACTGGTAAATGTAGTTCTTTTCAGCAAATTACTTCTGTTACATCACATATTGCTTACAGTTTACTTTATGACAGAGTAGTTAACATTGGTCACATTATCTTAAGTCAGATGAGTATTAAACTTGGGTTAAGAGATCAAAACAGGAAAATGGTTTATTATCATAGATTTATGCAAATGTTTATTAACCATTTTATTCCTGATGTTGAAGCTAGATTTGGTAGAGAACATTGTGTTTCTTCTTATGAACAGCAAAAGAGAATTTTCTCTGACATTACAAAGAAGGACAATCATGAAAAGAATCTAGATGAAATACCTGCAATTCATTATCCACATCATTTTCAGGTAATTCTTAAAACTCATCTTCCTACTCTCTACAATTCTTCTTTCTTTTGTGGTGAAATGGCTCAGGAATTTCATTTGGAGGAGAACCCACTTGTGTCTACCCAAGTAGCCCAAAACATTATAGTCTCTGGAACAGTTCAAGAACCAAATTTTGATCCACAGCCTATTGTTTCAAAGAAACCAACCTCTGGTGTTTCTCAAAAGACATCAGTTGTAAGGAAGAGAAGATTTGTTGTGTCAAGTAGTAGTAATTCTAGTGAAGATGATGATGATTTAACTCTTGCTGAGAGAGCATAATTGAAGGTTGCAATTCAACTTTCTCTGTTAGCACAAAGAGATGAAAAACCTAGCCACAGCCAGGCTGCAGTCTCCCAAAAGGCTGTAGTTCTTAAAAAGGGAAAACAGTTACTGGATACTTCTCTCAAAAGACTGTGTCTATTGAACAAAGATCTCATCCAAAGATCACTTCTGTGTCTACACCTCTTGAGTCTTCTCAGGATAAATTTTTTGCTTACTATACCAGGAGAACAAGGAGAAAGATTCAATTGTCACCTACACACACAGAGTCTAGTCCAACTAATATCATGCAGGTCTCTACAAATGAAGCTACAATCAAGTCAGTAAATGACTATAGAGATCTGGATATTGATTCTTCATGGGAAACTACATTATCATACAGACTGGCTATGGAACTAATTTCTCTCAAAGTGAAGTTATCAAGGCCTGTTCTAGATTTTTTGGTTGAAAGAGTACCAAAACTTTTATTTCTAGATGAATATGGACTTCTACATCAAAGACTTGACTTAATGAAGATGTATTTCTATGTATCTATCAGAAAACAATTAGTCAAGAAATTTGGATTCTCGAAGCATGTTGCACTTCAATCACTACATGTATATTTATTTGACAAATATGTCATTATTGAAGATGCCTCAGCTCAAGGTGAACAACAGGAGGAAGTAGATAGAGGAATGCAGTCAACAGAAGATACTATTGCACCAGTGGTGAATAGTAGGAAAGATCAGATCACAGTCACTACAACACAAGAACCATCTAGTCAGAGGTTGGATGACTCAGGAGCTGTGATAGCTGATGTTTAAAGGTCTTCTGTGATGACTGAAATTGCAAGTGAGAAACCCTATGATATGGGATGAATAACTTTGACTGGTTTTCTTGAAGATCAAACAAACATTGTTCAGTCAGAGTCTATCCACCTTGAGGGTGAGTCTCAGCAAACAACACTTAAAGACGGTGATGTACTAACTATGGTGTCTAATGAAGTATTACTGAAGACATCAGAGTCTAGTAAAGAACCTGAAAGTGGTATAATGGAGCTTGTAGTCTCTGGAAAGAAAGTAGATGATAGTATGGGTTCAGAGACTATAGCAGCTCACTCCTTGGAGAAAACCTCAAGCCCCTTGCCATATGAGGAACCCTCTCTCCATGTGAGTTCAGGTATAAAAACTCCTTCTAGCCCCTATTTTTCTGTAGGTCATGAGAGCACTTATCCAAATTTGAGTGATACACTTGAAAAGATGGACTTAGATCCACAAACTGAGAGGCTGGCTCCTGACCAGGCAAAAGGTGAGGTGGAAAGAGTGTTGACTTTAGTAAGTCAAAGTGAGAATGAGGGTATGGATGATCAACTCCATAGTGAGGAAGAGAAAATTAGGAAACCATCGTTTGATTTCTGGGATCAGGTTTTTCCTGAATCTTGGTCTGAAAATTTGGATATGGATGCTGGTACTTATTCATTCATCAAAATGTATCAGAAGAATGAACTAGCACATCACAATGCAAAGCCAGAAGTTAAAGCTCAGAAGCAAAAGGAGAGGCTTGCAGGAATCATTAACAGAAGAGGTGCCAGGATAAAGCAATCTCTTGATACATATGTACCAGATGAAGTTCCTAATGATCCTAGTGTTCCTTTGAATGTACTTCCAATATCATCTAGAATTGAGACATCTACAGTCTCTGATCACTCTAAGGAGGAGTCAGGATTTGAAGATGTTAGTACACAGAATACTGGTGAAGGAGATGATGATCATGTTTCAGCTCCAAATCAGAAAGATGAAGATGTTGATACTTCTAATCAGGTTTTATTGCTTGAATATCATACAACCCAAGCAACTTCTTCTACAAGACTTGAAGATACAGTTCTTTCTGATTCTGATTCTGAAGATACTAGAAGCACTTCCAACATTGAAGTTCATTCTGATATTTTGAAAGATATTCAGAAATCTCAAATTGCTATGCAAACAAGACTTCAATCACTTGAAGATAACCAAGTCACAATTATGGAAAATCAAGCAGTTCTGATGAATATCATTTGTTCTGTTTCTGAATCTCTTGGAATTAATATTGCTGATGTTAAAAAGGGGGAGATAAAGACAATTCAAAGACAACAACAACAACACCACCAGAGTGGGGGAGATAAAGAGCAGACAAAGGGAAGTAAAAAGAAGAACTAGGAGTGTTAATGGTGAATCTTAGCTAGGAAGTGGTAAAGGAAGAGCAGCATTAATAGTTAAAATTCTTTCTTCTAAGTACTAGATAAACGTCTACATCTGGGAAGGAGGTACTTAACTTCATAATTCTACATTCATAAATTCTATTCTGGTTGTATTGTTATATGTTTTGACATTCACAACTTAGATTTATGCTTCAGATTTTAAAGCATAAATAGGGGGAGATTGTTAGGAATAATTCATAAGTTGTGATGTTAAGAATAGAATTTACACATTATACTTCTTGTAATCCTGATCTTATAAAGGATTTAGCACTATATATAGGATTTATGTGTAAGACAGTTATCTGTATAGTTTAGTCAGGAATGAACAGTGTATCGGAGACTACATGTCAGGAACAAAGAGCAAATCCTGATGACGGTCTAATACTGATGATGATCAGATACTGATGCAAGATGAAATCCTGATATCAGTCGTGTGACTGATGATGTCATTATGGATGCTACAGAAACTGGCAAGTGCTATAAAACATGATCTTTGTTTGAGGAACAAGCAAGAAGACATTATGAAGGAAAGAGTTTTCTATTGATGGAAACTATCAACTAGAAGGCAGAACATTGTCATGTATAGATTATATCCTTCTGTTATTAGTTGATAGGTAGCATTATAAATACTCTCTCTATATCATTGTAAAAAGAGTCGAAGAGCGTGTGTTGTGAGTTCGTGTGCGTAGCTCTGTATAAGGTTTGTATTCGAGAGTTCGAAACAAACAGAGAGAGAGATTTGTATTGTCAGCAGCTGCTAAAGGTATTGTACACTTTTGGTAGAGTTTTTATTTGATCTTATTGATACAAACAGAGTTTGATTCATTCGTTTATTCTTGTTCATATAATCAAGCAAAAATCAGACACGATTATATAACTTGTATTCAAACCCCCCCTTCTACAAGTTATTTGAGTTAACAAAGGAAAGGGGCAATTTAAAGAGGAAAGTGGAAGCAATAGAAATGAATCAGGATCAAGGAAAGTCAACAAATCAGATGGATAGAAAGCCCGGATTTCAGAACCAGGGAAGAAATTTTAAAAGGAATGTGCCCAGAAACAGGAATTCAGAAACCCTTCCTCAGAACCCCAATCAATCAAGATTTCCCCGACCCTCAATACCAGAGTGCAAGGTATGTTCTAAGAGGCATACATGAGCGTGTGTGAAAGCAGATATTATTTGTTTCAAATGTAATCAGAAAGGTCATTATGCTAATGAGTGCCGAAATTCGAAATCGAGTGTGACTTATTACAAGTGTGGTAAAGTGGAACATATGGCTCGAGAGTGCAGATCGCCTATTCCAAAGAATAACTTGATGAGATTGACTACCTCTACCCCAATGAACAAAATGGCAACATCTCAGATTCTAACTCAGATACTAAATCCACCTGTACTTCAACAAGTTCCAGCTCTTCAAGATCCAAGTTATCAAGCTTCAGCCTATCCAATTCATGCCCGGACCTTCAACATGAACATGAACGACGCAGTGAGAAGCTCGGATGTAGTGGCAGGTATGCTTTTCGTGAACGCCACTAGTGCAAAGGTGTTAATTGATTCGGGTGCTACTAGATCGTTTGTTTCTAAAGATTTTGTGAATAAGTTGAAGTGTGATACTCGTATGTTAAGAGAAGCTTTGAATATTGTGTTAGCTAATCAGGATCAGATACCAGTAGATAAAGTACGTTCACCTTGTGCAGTAGAGATTTCAGGATATCTTTTTCCCGTCACCCTGATACCTTTTCAACTAGGAGATTTTAACATAATTTTTGGAATGGATTGGCTTGCCGAGTATGATGCGCATATCGATTGTAAGAGTAAGAGAGTTACATTGAGATCTCCAGAAGGCGATAGAGTTATCTTTAAGGGGCATAGGCAAACTAGTACGTTTCTTACCATGATGCAAACCAAGAGATTATTAAGGAAAGGATGTGAGGCTTATCTTGCTAATGTGATAGACAAGAGTCGAGAAGGAGTGGAATTAGAGGATATTCCCGTAGTTAATGAGTTTCCAGATGTTTTTCCCGAAGAACTACCCGGATTACCTCCAGATCGTCAGATTGAATTCCCGATTGACTTAGCACCAGGGACAGAACCTATTTCCAAAGCTCCATACAGAATGGCACCATCGGAGATGAAGGAACTCGCCAGTCAACTTCAAGAGTTATTAAACAAAGAAGTTATAAGACCAAGTGTATCACCCTGGGGAGCGCCAGTATTGTTCGTGAAGAAGAAAGATGGAAGTATGAGACTTTGTATTGATTATCGGGAGTTGAATAAGTTGACTATCAAGAATAGATACCGATTACCGAGGATCGATGATTTGTTTGACCAGTTGAAAGGAGCGACATGTTTTTCGAAGATAGATCTAAGGTCAGGATATCACCAGCTGAAAATCAAGCCAGAGGATATACCGAAGACTGCTTTTCGAACGTGGTATGGTCAATACGAATTTTTGGTTATGGCTTTTGGATTGACGAACGCACCAGCAGCATTTATGGATTTGATGAACCGAGTGTTTAAGAAATTTTTGGATAAGTTTGTGATAGTCTTCATTGACGATATTTTAATATACTCAAAGACGGAAGCAGAACATGCAGAGCATTTAAGGATAGCATTGGAGATATTGAGAAAGGAGAAGTTGTATGCCAAGTTTTCTAAGTGTAAGTTTTGGTTGAAGGAAGTCCAATTTTTGGGACATATTGTGAGTAAAGAAGGAATTCGAGTTGATCCAGCAAAGATTGAAGCAGTTGTGAATTGGGAAAGACCAAGGACACCAACAGAAGTAAGAAGTTTTATGGTACTAGCAGGTTATTATCGCAGATTTGTTAAGGATTTTTCTAAGATTACGGTACCATTGACTAAGTTGACGTGGAAGAATGAAAAGTTTGAATGGACTGGTAAGTGTGAAAAGAATTTTCAAAAGCTTAAGCAAAGATTGGTGACTGCTCCAGTGTTAGCATTACCGGATGATAAAGGAGAATTTGTAATCTACAGTGATGCTTCGCATAAGGGTTTAGGGTGTGTGTTGATGCAGCATGGAAAAGTGATTGTGTACGCTTCAAGGCAACTGAAACCTCATGAACAGAGATACCCTACCCATGACCTCGAGTTTAGCAGCAATTGTGTTTGCAATGTGGAGACATTACTTTTCTGGTGAGAAGTGTGAGATATTTACGGATCATAAGAGCCTAAAGTACATTTTTACTCAGAAGGAGCTCAACATGAGACAAAGAAGATGGTTAGAGCTGATAAAGGATTATGATTGTACCATTAGTTATCACCCGAGGAATACGAATGTTGTAGCTGATGCGCTAAGCAGGAAGGAAAGGTTGAATACGCTGACAATGACTCAAGAATTGTTTAGAGAGTTTGAGAAATTAGAGATTGAAGTTTGTGCGATAGAGATGCCAACAGAGCAAGTCTACACCATGACATTTCAACCAGCATTATTGGACAAAATTCTGGAATGCCAAGAAGAAGTGATGAATCAAAGATTGAATGAGTTGACCGGAAAAGAAATTTGCACGCAGAAAGATAAGCAAGGTATTTTAAGATTTTCTTCAAGGATATGGATTCCTGATGTGAAGGAGTTGAAAGAAGAATTGTTGTGTGAGGCCCATAGTTCTAAGTTTTCGTTACATCCTGGAAGCACGAAAATGTATCAAGATTTGAAGAAGAACTTTTGGTGGCCAGATATTAAAAGAGAAATCGCTGAGTGGGTAAGTCGTTGTTATACATGCCAAAGAGTGAAAGCAGAACATCAAAGACCAAGTGGAATGATTCAACCATTGGAGATACCTGAGTGGAAGTGGGAGCATGATAAGTGGATTTTATATCCACTTGGAACATTCTATATCGGCTTAAATTGGTGTATTTGGCCTCAAGTTTGTCGTAGTTTTTATGTGTTTTATTTACTTGTGCAGGTTTGGAGGAATATCGATTAGGGGTGAATTTTCCGTTGATTTTGGAGTTGATTATGCTATGGAATAAAGAATGGTGACTTAATATCAACTATCAAGAGTTTTGCAAGTCATTGGATTGAAGACGGGAAGTTATTGCAAAAGGAACGGAAGAAAACGGACGAAAAACGAAGAAAAAATACAGAAATCAAACCGCCACCAGACAAGGAAGCGCTGGCAGCGCTCTACAGAACGCAGGCTGCGCCTGCACAGTGCAAGAACAGGAAAGGAAGCGCAGGCAGCCCTGGTTCAAGCGCAGGCAGCGCTGGTTCAAGCGCAGGCAGCGCTGGTTCGAGAGGAAATTACTGAAAAATGTTCGTTTTGCCCCTAAACGAATTATAATTGTATTTTTGGTACCCAAACCTATTTCCAATTGTATTCTAGGTTGTTTTTCTTATTGGGCAAGATATCTAGGCCTATAAAAACGCATTTTAGCCTTGTAATTCATATAGTTTTATTATTGTAACATAGCTTAGATCTGCAAGGGAGAAAAGGAGAGAAGGATTCAACGCTCAGTGACAAGCAACAGATCTAGATCTACTTCATCTTTTGTGTTATTCTGGATTATAGATTTGTTTTCTCAACTCTTAGTTTTATTAATATTATTGCTTCTTTTATTTATATCTTGTTTATTATCATGTTTTCATCAAATCCCATGACGATGAACGGTTCAATTATGAGCTAATCGTTGTCATGGGATTCTAACGGAGTTATTTATGTAGCTTAGTAGTTTGATGCTTTAAAGATTACGTGTGGTGAATTCTTGATATCCTTGTATGGTTGTGTTTCATTTATTTAGATGCGTCGCGAACATCTAACTTGTTAATCTCTTGCGAAACGAGAGTGGATCTTGAGATTTAGAACTTGCCATGCTAGCATAGGATATGTTGATGTTTTAACATCATGATTTGTGGCATGAATAGAGATATTATGCTGTCCTATGTGATCTATGTGGATAACTTGTGCTTAAACCTTTATGTTTTCAAATTCTATAGAGATATAGGGTCTAAACATAATTGGCGTCTACCCATTTTCTATCTCTTTTGTGGATGCATGCGTAGTTTGTTACTAGTATACCGAGAGGTAACTTTTACTTGTTTCGTGTTGTCCGATCAGATATCAAATCCCGCATGTGTATTGATTAAAGGCATCAACTCTAAGTGAAGTAGATAATGAAGTTAGAGTCCCTTGTTTTCATTCTCATAAGTAATTCGATTTCTATTCTTATTAGTTAATTTAAGTCTTAGTTTTATAATTTGCTTCTTAGTTTAATTTAGATAATTAAAAATCCCAATTTGTTATTTGTCTTAGCAGTGAATTAAAACCATACATTGTTGCATAAGTACTAACTGAATTAAAAACCAAGATCTCTGTGGGAACGAACTTGACTTATATCTGTATTACTTGTGACCACGTGCGCTTGCATGATTTTGTGTTAACAAGTTTTTGGCACCGTTGCCGGGGATCATCGGTGTTTTATTTTTAGTTTATGTGCTTGTCAATAGTGGTCGTTAGCGTTCACTGACTCGGATTCTTACTTTGTTTGTTTGTTTCGTGGTGTTTCAGGTGCTTAATTTTGCATGCGAATACGCTTACCAGCTCGTTTGGAAGCACTAGCGGAAGACGATCTTGTAGAGAACATAGAGAATAAGTACGAGGAAGCTGAAACTATAGTAGCAATGGGAGATGCAGCAGCAGCTAAAGCTTTGAAGGAGTATTCTCAGCCGAAGATCAATGATATCCAGTCTAGCATTATCAGGCCGGCCATCACGGCTAATAACTTCGAAATCAAGCCGGGCACTATTCAGATGCTACAGAATTTGGTTCAGTTTGGGGGTGCTCCTACGGAGGATCCTAACATGCATATTCGGGACTTTATCGAGATCTATGATACTTTCAAGTTCAATGGTGTGTCAGATGATGCTATCAAGTTGAGGCTTTTCCCATTCTCTTTGAAGGATAAGGCCAAGGGCTGGTTACACTCTCTACCACCTGGTTCCATTACTACATAGGAGGATCTTACGCAGAAGTTTCTTACTAAATTCTTCCCTATGGCGAAAACTGCAGCATTGAGGAACGAGCTAGCTCAATTTCAGCAGCAATCTGGAGAATCTTTGTGTGAAGCTTGGGAACGATACAAGGAGATGCTTCGTAGGTGTCCACATCATGGTATGCCTGATTAGATGGTTATTAATAGTTTCTACAATGGGTTGGGAGCACAGTCTAGACCTATGCTAGATGCAGCGTCAGGTGGAGCTCTATGGGCTAAGAGCTACGATGAAGCTTATGAACTTATTGAGACGATGGCTGCTAATGAATATCAGAATCCAACCCAGAGGCTTTCTCATGGCAAGGTAGCAGGTTTGTTTGAGGTGGATACAGCTTCAGCTATTGCAGCTCAGTTAAAGGCTTTGACTATGAAGGTGGATTTTCTAACAAATTATGGAGTACAACAGGTGGCTAGTGTTTGTGAGTTATGTACGGGCGCACATGAGACGAATCAGTGTACTATCTCTTCTGAATTGGCACAGTTCGTGAGTAATTTTAAGAGACCTATTGCACCAGTTCCAGCCACCTATCATCCAAACAACAGGAATCATCCCAACTTCAGCTGGAGCAACAATGAAGGTGCTCAACAACCTTGTCAACAGCAGTTTCAGGGACAGCAAGCGAAGGTGCTCAACAACCATATCAACCTCCAGGATTTCAGCAGCAACAACCCCAGGCTCTTGCGGGGCAAACTTCTAATGAAAAATCAGAAATGGATGAGATGAGGATGATGATGAAGAACCTGCAAGCTTCTCAAAAGATCTTTGAAAACCAGATGGGACAGATTACAAGTGCCTTACTAAATATGCAACAAGGAACTCTTCCTAGCGATACGGAGGTTAATCCAGGTAGAAGGGAAAGCAAAGAACAGGTCAATGTAGTTACTTTGAGATCTGGAAAAGTCACGAGTGATCCTAAATCAGCAACTGAAGAAGATGAAGAAGTGCAGAATAAGGAAGTCGAAAAATCTGCAGTGCAAGAAATTGAGAAATCTGATTTAGTTGCTGGTCAGCTTGATGGTGAGAAGAGCAAGAAACTTGTTGAAAAGTCTACTCTGGAGCAATCTTCAAAGAATAATCAGATCTATCCACCTCCTCCATATCCTGGATGCTTGCAGAAAAGTCAAGAGAAACAGTTTCAGAAATTTATGGATGTCTTCAAGAAACTGTCCATTAATATTCCTTTTGTTGAAGCATTGGAGCAGATGCCGAGATATGCTAAGTTCATGAAGGATATTTTGTCACGGAAGAGAAGGTTGGAAGAATTTGAAACAGTGGCATTGACAGAGGAGTGTAGAGCTGTTCTGCAGCAGAAGTTGCCACCTAAACTGAAAGATCCGGGAAGTTTCACCATTCCGTGTACTATTGGCAATCTTTCTTTCAGCAAGTGTTTATTTGATTTGGGAGCTAGTATTAATCTCATGCCCTTGTCTGTTTTCAAGCAACTTGGTCTACCGGAGCCGAAACTAACCAATATCTCTTTGCAGTTGGCTGATCGAACTATCATTTATCCGAGGGGTATAGTAGAGGATGTCTTGGTGAAGGTTGATAAGCTCATATTTCCTGCCGATTTTGTGATTCTAGATTTCGAATAAGACAAGAAGATTCCCATAATCTTGGGAAGGCCTTTTCTAGCTACGGGTCGTACTTTGATTGATGTGCAGAAAGGAGAGCTTACAATGAGGGTGCAAGATCAGAATGTCACCTTTAATGTGTTTAAGGCCATGAAATTTCCGACAGAGGATGAAGAGTGTTGCAGTGTGGAAATGGTTGATACGGGTCAGGGAAAGAAGTTTGATCAATTGTTGAGCGATAAATTGGACACACACATGCTAAAGCATCCCATCAGTGATTCTATTGATAGTTCTTCGGTTCGAGATCTTTCGAGTGTAAAGCTTGGGAAACTTCCACCACATTTGAGGTATGTCCTTTTGAATAATGAGCTAGTTATTTTTGAAGAGGGGCATGATAACGTGTTGCGAAGGTGGAAAGCAGATGATAAAGAAGAAGAAATTTTTGTTCAGTCGGTTGAGTCGGAGAAGCACCTTAGAGGTGTGAAGAAAAAAAAGAAGAAGATTAGGTCGTTGGGTAGTAAAATCAGGTTGAAGTCTGACGGAAGAGATTTGTGGAAAGCAAGCAACCAAGATGTCAACATTAGCATGAATGGTTCTTATGTTAAGGACAAGTCGAATGCGATCTTCGAGCCACCATGAGTTGAATCATATTTGATCGGCTAAATGACGTTAACGACAGCGCTTCGTGGGAGGCAACCCATGTGTTTCGGTATTTTTAGGTATGTTTTCTGCTATCCCTCGTATTTACTTCCATTCAATGCGGACATTGAATATTTTAAGTTTGGGGGTGGTTTGGGGGATTAGTAGTTGTTGTATTATGTGTTCATGTAGGATTTCATGCTTTGCATATTAGTAATAGTAATTCATGCATGTTCGTTCGTATTTTTTTCGTATACCATGTGAGTTCATGTTAGTTGCATTTGCATGGCATGCATAATTCATGATCCTTTAGGACGAGCTGATTCTGATTGGTAGGTAGATGTTTAATTGATTGTGGTGATGATGAGTAGAGGGTTGATTTATAGTTCCTACGAAATTGGCTTGCATGTTACGGGAACAAAACTTTTACACAGTCTCATTGGGTGCTTTTGGGCTAGGTTAGGGTCATGCTTGTTTGGATGTTTTGAGATTTAATCACTTGATTATATTTAGAATTTTCGTTATTCCCTTGATGGCGTAGGAGCACTAAAGTCTAAGTTTGGGGGAAACCAGGGATTTCATGCGAGTTGTTGGCTAGGTGTCAAATGGCTAGTAGCCGGCTCATATTTATATGAGTAGTCTAGGGTTGGAATTGAGAATTCTCATTCCAGATTGCATAAAAATAAAAAAAATCAGGAAAAAAAAAGAAAAAAAAAGAAAAAAAAAGTCAATTGTTAAATGTAAAATTAACTACGAGTGAGCTCTTTAATACTCGAGTAATTAAGTCTGAGGGTACTTAGTCCTAGTAACCTAAAGCCTTGTGGTTTGAGATTGCTGACCTAACACTCGCTACATGGGTATTATTGTATAAGCCTTTTGGGGTCTCATTCATTGCACGGTTAAATAAGCATGCGTATTGTTTATGGTATTATGTGTCGTAGTGTAGTAATAAAGCATGAATTCCTGGCTAACTTGAATGAGGATGGAGGTGTTTCTAAGTTATGAAGTGTCTACAGTCTATTCTATTTATAAACCTGTGACTGTCTTGGCGAAGAATATGTATGATTTTTGACCTAGTGTTGGGAGTATTTCTGATGAGCATCGCACACACGCACGTTTCTTTCATGTATTGTTAGTATATGGGGACTTAGTCGAGCTCTGCTTGGATTTGTTGCATTCTTTGAGATATTTGCTTGTTAGTTGGTTTTGGTAAGTTTGAGGGGATCTTTGCATTTTTCATATTAGATGCATTCATGCTGTAATAACCCTAACTTTAGAAAGGCTACAATGCCTAAATGAATAGTGATCTCGAGGAATTTAGGAAAATGGTGTGTAGGTACCCTATACTGGAAATGGAAAATGAATAAACAGAAATCATATTAGTGATATACTAAGGAAATAAGTGACTCGAAATGACGATAGATTCCAGGAATTTCTAAATATGGATTTTGAGGATTTAGACTTCCAAAGAACTTCTATTAGATGTTAAGGAGCATGGAAACATTATAAGAATTATATATTGAGGGATTAGTGAATTTAGGTTAAACCAAAGGATTATTAAGTTAAGAGAATGCCAAGGGAAATTGGATTCGTAAATGGTTTCAAAACCACTGAGATAATGAGGTACACTCGAAACGAACCACAATTAGACGAGTATGGAGATTAAGCAACCAAGATTAGTAATATAACAAGGATACATACCACATTATCATTTATAAGAATTAGTAGCAAATTACTTAGGAAAATCAAGAAAAAGAGAATTATGAGGTCATGTAAATGATGTCATTTTCCACTAAACCAAAATTAAGGGTAGATTAGTCTTTTAACATATAGATTTTTTACCAAGCTTCTAAGACAATCTAGAACTTACAAGATTAACACAAGATTAGATCAAAGAAAGCAAAAGCAACCTCTCCCCCATCCATTTAGCAACATTCGGCCAAAGTAGAAAAAAAAAAAAAAAAAATCAAAACTCAAGTTCTAGCCAACAAGAAATCAAGAGAAAAATCATGGAGCATCTTGGAGGATAGATCAAGACTAGCACAAAGTTTCATAGCCATCCACCATCATTTAGCAAGGTAATAAAATCATAGAAGTTGAAGATGAATAGTGATGAATAGTGTTTTCTAAGAAACTAACTTGATTTTCATGGTTCTTTTAGTGGATTCAAGCTAGTATAAGGTTGTTTAAGGATATATCAAGGATTGTTAAGGGTTATCAAAGCTTCAAGAAGGTATAATCATGCTTGTTCTTTTATATTTATGATGGATATTGATGTAGTAGTGGTTAAGTAGTATAAATGTCATGATTATGATGTTATAAGTGTTTGTAAGTGATTAAAGTTGATTTTGGAAGGAGTTTGGGATTGTAACCATGGCTGGTAATGAAGACCACATGGTGTAGGTGATGAATATTGTGTTTGATGATTGATTTGGAGGAGTTTGATTTTTGGAAAGTATGAAAATATAGCCGTTATAATGTCCGATTTTCGTTAGGACGAAATCTGCCCTGTTTTGTGACCCCTGCATTCGTACGGTACCTCACTGCTTAGGTTACCAATTGACCATGAAATGATAGAGCTTGGTTCATAGATCGTTTCGACATAAGGTGCGTTAAAATCTGATGAACGGTTTAGGAGAAAAGTCAGTTTTAGTGAAAGGTGTTCGAAAACCGAGAAACCGTAATTGTATCAACTTTGAGACTATGATCAACCTACTTAGACATTTTTAAAAATTATGAAACTTTGGGATAATATGGTAGGGTAGTCAAAGAGACATTACCAGTTGACCTTGTAGTAAAAGTCGAAATCTATAATTTATGGGGATTTTTACAGTTAAGTGTGGTCGTTAGGTGAAATGGTGACAAACACTGAAACTTCGATTGAGCTTATAAATGGTTAAGTCCTTGAACCTTTGGGGTAATAATGATACGTTAAACACAAGAGGGTAGTGAGTAAGAGATGTGGTATTCTAATGAAGGTCCTTTTGTGTTTATAGAAATTCCGGAGGAGGGACCAGCCATACTGTCAGGATACAGAAACCGAGGCAAGATCCTTCTATCCCTACTTTGAAAATTATTTATCTTCGGAATAATAATGATATTATGGAATATATATATATATATATATATATATATATATATATATATATATATATGTGTGTGTGTGTGTGTGTGTGATGCTTTTGTTGCTATATTGTAAGGAATATATTCCCTTGATTTTGGGAAATTAAAGAGAAATGGATATGAGTTATGGAATATGAATATAGAAATGATTATGAATGGAGCGAATATACTCTATGGTGAAAGAAAATGGTATCAGTTGTTATCTAGGGTTATATGGTTTATAATTCTATATTAAAAGTGTTCTTTCTGAGTATTAAAGGTTTAATAAATAATATTTAGTTATTATTTACTACTCTTAAAATAGATAGAAGGTGTTATGAATGTAAAAGTATATGTGATTTCTTGAATATAAAAGAGATGTATGAATCATAATCAAAGTACTATGGTAAATATATAGATATATTTTATAGAAATAATGTGCGAGAATGAAAATGATAGGAGTGATTGATAAATGGAAAGGTGAAATGATGTTTATGAATGGAAAAAAAATGATTTGATAAAAAGGGGAATTTGCAACAGTAAGCGTAAGAGGCTGTGTGGAAGTTGCACAATCCAGCACTTAATATTTCATTTCGGCCCAAGAGTTGCCGAAGGAGGATGTAGTGGTAGACCTTCCTCCTGGGGGATGGTGGCAGACCTACCTCCGTCTACCGGTAGTAAAAAGGGACGGATACGGAGGGCGACTGATCATCGTGCCTCACGTATTCGGCAACAGTGAAAACCCCCATAATAATTGAATGAAGAATAAATGATAAAGTCAGATTGGTATACTGAAAAGGGAGAATGATATGGAACGATGAAATTATTGTTATAGATGAAGAGAAACTGATTTTATATTAATTTATAAAATTGCTGTATAAGAAGGAAATGAGAAAATGATAGTGAGAGATTTATTCAAGTATTCATATTATTTTGAAATATTACACTAAAAGGGTATATTGATTGTTATATTATTTAAGAAGAGAAACTGATACTGTATTATCCTAGATTTCTTTCTTATAATAGTAAGTGGATGATGTATTATTAAATAAGAGTTTTATTCTTCCTTAAAGTTTATAATTGGTTACCGCTTACATATGTATATACATGTATACTTGGTTACATTTTAAATTCTAGTTTACAATATTATCTTGCTGAGCTATTATAGCTCACTCTTGCTACTTATCTATATACAGCTAGGTATGCCAATACTTCGCAGAACGCCCCGCAAGAGGGTAAGGGGAAGGCGACTTTCTGAGGGCACGTTAGCATCAATCCCAGAGGTAGTTGACAAGCGAAAGGGGCTTAGTAGACTTATGTATATTAGTGTGTAAGCTATGTAATAAACTTTTGGTTGTTGAAATGCTTCCTGTAGAAGTATTACTCAACAATGTACTTAGTAGAATTCTGGGCTTGTAATAACTGTTAACTTTAAACTTTTAATATTATGGATGTTGTTCTATGAGCATATGACTGGTGTGTGTGTGTATTAGTGTGGGGTCAATTGCATAAGTATTAAGTAAAAAAAAAGACTCAAGAGATATTGATATTGATTGGAAATTGGACCGTGATGACCTGGATCCTTGACCCCGGATCTAGGGGTGTCACAGATGGTATCAGAGCTAAGAGTCATAATGCTCAGGAACAAGAGTGATAATAATAAATGTATCAGTTATAATATAAATTGTGAACTTCCATCAAGTTCAGGGGTGGTATATCGCAGGTAGTATTTATTTTAAGCATATAATATAATTTTATAGACCGTTACTAATAGAATTTTATGTTTTATTATAGGGAGCAGAGATGGGTGAGCCGGGTCAGGACCCCCAGTGGCTAGGACTACCCGAGCAGGAGATTAGAGACTTGTTGCTGGTAGGTGTAGAGGTTCCAGAGTATGCTATCACTGACCTGAGGAGGAGAGTTCTTGCAGAGGCCATAGAGAGACACGAGATCAGAGTGAGACTTGAGGAGGCAGAGGAGCGCAGGCAGAGGGATGTTGTGGCCATAGTGCCATACACTGGTAGACCATATGTATGACCTGATGGGGCCGGACCTTCTCGGGTGCGGTCGGATATTCCTGAGGAGGAGATGCCCTTGCGTAAGAGGCCTAGGTTATCTGTTATACCTGAGGAGCCGATTGAGTGGAGGGACATTCACATGACTCCTACTCCTGTTCCACATGTCCCAGTGCCATCACCAGTTCCATCTCCTCTACCTAGCCCTGACCCTTTTGAGGACCCAGTTGAGCAGTTTACTCCACCGGGACACTTTATCTTGTCAGAGGATGAGTTGGAGGAGGACCCTTCCGAGGATGCGGACACGGAGCCAGTTCCTCCATCCCCACCATTTGCACCTCCACCACCACCACCAGTGGATGCACCCCCACTTGTAGATGTACCTCCCCCAGTTGCTATGCCACCTCAGGTGGCACCTATATTTCCAGCTGGTCAGTTGCCAGCTATTCTCCTGTCAGAGTACTTTGTCCTACAGGGACAGCTGGAGGAGTCCCGTCGGACTATAGATACACTTGTACAGAGGTTAGACAGAGCGAGAGGAGGAGGAGGTGTGATACCAGATGGGTTGTCTTTGGGCATAGTTAGTATCGAGCTGCGGGCACTCGGTGATATTAGGGGGATGTTGGGAGACAGAGGGGATCCAGTATGGAGGGCTCAGATAGTTGATGTAGTCACCACTATGGTAGTGCAGATCAGAGACGTTATCAGGGCGTCGTTACCATGATTAGGAGTAGTAGTCTTGGATACTAATCAGACTAGTCATCTTGTGGATGTCATTTTGGGGATTAGGTTAGTTGTTTACTGTCTTAATCCCAGTCTGATTAGAGGACAGCTAGTAGTGCTTTTGTTATAGCGAGTTAGTATGTACGGTTATGCTTTCGGGGTTTCGAACCTTGTACTTTATGATGTATGATATTAGTAGTAAAAGACGTTGTACCCAAGTTGTAAAATATTTATGTAAATTAATGAAGTTTATTTATTTTGCCTAATTTTATCATATTTTGATACTAAGTGTTGAGATTCGAAATTATTAATGTATGTCAGGTAATTGACTTAAATGAAAAGGTTATTATGCCAAAAGTGATAAGTTTATTTAATGAGGTAGTATTATAACTAGATATTAACTGTGATGTATAAATAAGTTAACTAATGACATAGTTGTGCATATATGGAAATGATGTATATTGTACCTTAATTATGGGTGATTAATGAAGAATATTGTTATATACAGAATCATGCCGCCTAAGCGTAATAATAGAATGAATGCAAGGGAAAATGAGAGTGAGGAAGGAAGTCATAATAGGCAGGGTGAAAATGCTCATAACGAACAAGATCATGAGGAAGAAGAAGATGAATCAACTGGTCAACAGGGAAATCAGGGTGGTGACCCTTTTAATCAATTTATGGAACTATTGAGGCAGAATTTAGCTAATCCACAGAATCCGCAACAACCACCTGTTCTTCCCAACCAGGCAGCTAACTCCTTTCGTGCTTTTAAGTCATTAAAACCCCCAGAGTTTGAGGGAACCACTAACCCAGTAGCAGCCAGGGCATGGCTGAAAGAGATGGAGAAAGCTTTCGAGATACTGAGGGTAGAGGAAGATCAGAAGACAGTCTTTGCAGCCTATCTCCTAAAGGGAGAGGCAAATTATTGGTGGGAAGCTAAGAAAAATCTCGAAGGAGGGGGAGTGATAACCTGGGAGTGTTTCACTAGGGTGTTTCTAGACAAATATTCCCCTAGGTACCTGGAGAACCAAATGGAAATAAAATTTTTGGAGCTAAAGCAGAAAAATCTAACAGTGGCTGAGTATGAAACGAAATTTACCGAACTGTCTAGGTTTGTTCCAGAATTCGTGCGTACTGAAGAGCAACGAGCGAAAAGGTTCCAACAAGGATTGAAACCATGGCTACGTACTAGAGTGGCACCATTTGAGTTGACTGATTATGCTGCAGTGGTCCAGAAGGCATCTATTATAGAAGCCGAGAACGAGCAAACCCAAATAGGTCGAGAGAATAAGAAAAGGAAATTTGAAGGTCAGAGAGGAGGTGTAAGTGAAGGAAACTACTTTAACAAAGCTGGTAGGGGACCAAAATCTCAGTTTATAGGGAAGTCGGGGACTAATAGGACTGTTAGTGAGACTGTGAATCAGGATGGTAAATCTTCAGGAACATTTCGGTCCAATCAACTACGACCCCCGTTCCCCGATTGTAACACGTGTGGTAAGAAGCATTCAGGAGTGTGTAGAGTGTTAGGAATAACTTGCTTTAAATGTGGACAAAAGGGGCATTTTCTAGACAAGTTTCCATTAGTCGATAAGAATGACATGAAGTGTTACCAGTGTGGAAAATTAGGACACTTTGCCAGAGATTGCCGTTCCGGTGGGTCGTCCGCACCAGGACAAAGTATGACTGCTTCAAATAGACCTACTGCCAGGGTGTACAATATGACTTTAGGAGAGGCATTGAGAAAGCCGGATACAGATGCAGGTGAACATTTTTCTAGTATTTAAATTTTTAGTGTAAATGTTTGGTTAGGAATCAACGTGGTCAATGAATGGTATAGGTAGGTTGATAATCTAGATAAGGAAAATCAGTATCTGTTACGGGTTAGAAATTCTATGAAAATGAGAATAATTGTATTTTGGGGGTAAACCATAGACTTATTTAAATACGAACAGGAAATATATATTATAGATAGTATTTCTTACAATTATTTCAAGGAATAATGTTCTAGTCAAACTTTTGGAGGATTTTACAGATACAAGATATAATAAGATCGAAGTGTGTATATGTTATGTCATGATAGAGATCAACATAGGGATAAACCATAAGTGAGATATACTACCATTCAGGGGAGGCCAATGTGGTGGCCGATACCCATAACCAAAGGAGGAATGTTGATGAATGACAAGCAAGTTTATGTTGGTGTAATTTTGCGCAAACAAGATAGAGATATTATGAAGGAAAAAGGATGGAGAAAGTGGTATAGAAGTTATAAGGTGTAGATGAAAAGATATCTATGGACATTTCTAACATGATTCCAGGACGGAATCCTTTTAAGGGGGGAAGGATGTAATAACCCTAACTTTAGAAAGGCTACAGTGCCTAAATGAATAGTGATCTCGAGGAATTTAGGAAAATGGTGTGTAGGTACCCTATACTGGAAATGGAAAATGAATAAACAGAAATCATATTAGTGATATACTAAGGAAATAAGTGACTCGAAATGACGATAGATTCCAGGAATTTCTAAAGATGGATTTTGAGGATTTAGACTTCCAAAGAACTTCTATTAGATGTTAAGGAGCATGGAAACATTATAAGAATTATATATTGAGGGATTAGTGAATTTAGGTTAAACCAAAGGATTATTAATTTAAGAGAATGCCAAGGGAAATTGGATTCGTAAATGGTTTCAAAACCACTGAGATAATGAGGTACACTCGAAACGAACCACAATTAGATGAGTATGGAGATTAAGCAACCAAGATTAGTAATATAACAAGGATACATACCACATTATCATTTATAAGAATTAGTAGCAAATTACTTAGGAAAATCAAGAAAAAGAGAATTATGAGGTCATGTAAATGATGTCATTTTCCACTAAACCAAAATTAAGGGTAGATTAGTCTTTTAACATATAGATTTTTTACCAAGCTTCTAAGACAAGCTAGAACTTACAAGATTAACACAAGATTAGATCAAAGAAAGCAAAAGCAACCTCTCCCCCATCCATTTAGCAACATTCGGCCAAAGTAGAAAAAAAAGAAAGAAAGAAAAAAAAATCAAAACTCAAGTTCTAGCCAACAAGAAATCAAGAGAAAAATCATGGAGCATCTTGGAGGATAGATCAAGACTAGCACAAAGTTTCATAGCCATCCACCATCATTTAGCAAGGTAATAAAATCATAGAAGTTGAAGATGAATAGTGATGAATAGTGTTTTCTAAGAAACTAACTTGATTTTCATGGTTCTTTTAGTGGATTCAAGCTAGTATAAGGTTGATTAAGGATATATCAAGGATTGTTAAGGGTTATCAAAGCTTCAAGAAGGTATAATCATGCTTGTTCGTTTATATTTATGATGGATATTGATGTAGTAGTGGTTAAGTAGTATAAATGTCATGATTATGATGTTATAAGTGTTTGTAAGTGACTAAAGTTCATTTTGGAAGGAGTTCGGGATTGTAACCATGGCTGGTAATGAAGACCACATGGTGTAGGTGATGAATATTGTGTTTGATGATTGATTTGGAGGAGTTTGATTTTTGGAAAGTATGAAAATATAGCCGTTATAATGTCCGATTTTCGTTAGGACGAAATCTGCCCTGTTTTGTGACCCCTGCATTCGTACGGTACCTCACTGCCTAGGTTACCAATTGACCATAAAATGATAGAGCTTGGTTCATAGATCGTTTCGATATAAGGTGCGTTAAAATCTGATGAACGGTTTAGGAGAAAAGTCAGTTTTAGTGAAAGGTGTTCGAAAACCGAGAAACCGTAATTGTATCAACTTTGAGACTATGATCAACCTACTTAGACATTTTTAAAAATTATGAAACTTTGGGATAATATGGTAGGGTAGTCAAAGAGACATTACCAGTTGACCTTGTAGTAAAAGTCGAAATCTATAATTTATGGGGATTTTTACAGTTAAGTGTGGTCGTTAGGTGAAATGGTGACAAACACTGAAACTTCGATTGAGCTTATAAATGGTTAAGTCCTTGAACCTTTGGGGTAATAATGATACGTTAAACATATGTTGAAGTGTAAAGGGTTTTGTTATACAAGAGGGTAGTGAGTAAGAGATGTGGTATTCTAATGACGGTCCTTTTGTGTTTATAGAAATTCCGGAGGAGGGACCAGCCATACTATCAGGATACAGAAACCGAGGCAAGATCCTTCTATCCCTACTTTGAAAATTATTTATCTTCGGAATAATAATGATATTATGGAATATATATATATATATATGTGATGCTTTTGTTGCTATATTGTAAGGAATATATTCCCTTGATTTTGGGAAATTAAAGAGAGATGGATATGAGTTATGGAATATGAATATAGAAATGATTATGAATGGAGCGAATATACTCTATGGTGAAAGAAAATGGTATCAGTTGTTATCTAGGGTTATATGGTTTATAATGCTATTTTAAAAGTGTTCTTTCTGAGTATTAAAGGTTTAATAAATAATATTTAGTTATTATTTACTACTCTTAAAATTGATAGAAGGTGTTATGAATGTAAAAGTATATGTGATTTCTTGAATATAAAAGAGATGTATGAATCATAATCAAAGTACTATGGTAAATATATAGATATATTTTATAGAAATAATGTGCGAGAATGAAAATGATAGGAGTGATTGATAAATGGAAAGGTGAAATGATGTTTATGAATGGAAAAAAAAATGATTTAATAAAAAATGGAATTTGCAACAGTAAGCGTAAGAGGCTGTGTGGAAGTTGCACAGTCCAGCACTTAATATTTCATTTCGGCCCAAGAGTTGCCGAAGGAGGATGTAGTGGTAGACCTTCCTCCTGGGGGATGGTGGCAGACCTACCTCCGTCTACCGGTAGTAAAAAGGGACGGATACGGAGGGCGACTGATCATCGTGCCTCACGTATTTGGCAACAGTGAAAACCCCCATAATAATTGAATGAAGAATAAATGATAAAGTCAGATTGGTATACTGAAAAGGGAGAATGATATGGAACGATGAAATTATTGTTATAGATGAAGAGAAACTGATTTTATATTAATTTATAAAATTGTTGTATAAGAAGGAAATGAGAAGATGATAGTGAGAGATTTATTCAAGTATTCATATTATTTTGAAATATTACACTGAAAGGGTATATTGATTGTTATATTATTTAAGAAGAGAAACTGATACTATATTATCCTAGATTTCTTTCTTATAATAGTAAGTGGATGATGTATTATTAAATAAGAGTTTTATTCTTCCTTAAAGTTTATAATTGGTTACCGCTTACATATGTATATACATGTTACTTGGTTACATTTTAAATTCTAGTTTACAATATTATCTTGCTGAGCTATTATAGCTCACTCTGGCTACTTATCTATATACAGCTAGGTATGCCAATACTTCGCAGAACGCCCCGCAAGAGGGTAAGGGGAAGGCGACTTTCTGAGGGCACGTTAGCATCAATCCCAGAGGTAGTTGACAAGCGAAAGGGGCTTAGTAGACTTATGTATATTAGTGTGTAAGCTATGTAATAAACTTTTGGTTGTTGAAATGCTTCCTGTAGAAGTATTACTCAACAATGTACTTAGTAGAATTCTGGGCTTGTAATAACTGTTAACTTTAAACTTTTAATATTATGGATGTTGTTCTATGAGCATATGACTGGTGTGTGTGTGTGTATTAGTGTGGGGTCAATTGCATAAGTATTAAGTAAAAAAAAAAGACTCAAGAGATATTGATATTGATTGGAAATTGGACCGTGATGACCTGGATCCTTGACCCCGGATCTAGGGGTGTCACACATGCATTGCATTCCATTAGGTTAAATGGATTTTGTGGGTACATTCTCTATAGGCCCTCACGAGACCTTACTCGTCCACTAGGGCTGCCTAGGGGTTTAAAGGGCTTGTTGCATATGCCAAATGCAACCGTGATCACCTACGGAAGTGGCACTAGTTAGTTAGTTAGTTGTAATTGTTTATGCTTGAGGACAAGCATCGGTTTAAGTTTGGGGGTGTGATAAGTGGATTTTATATCCACTTGGAACATTCTATATCTGCTTAAATTGGTGTATTTGGCCTCAAGTTTGTCGTAGTTTTTATGTGTTTTATTTACTTGTGCATGTTTGGAGGAATATCGATTAGGGATGAATTTTCCATTGATTTTGGAGTTGACTATGCTATGGAATGAAGAATGGTGACTTAATATCAACTATCAAGAGTTTTGCAAGTCATTGGATTGAAGACGAGAAGTTATTGCAAAAGGAACGGAAGAAAACGGACGAAAAACGAAGAAAAAATGCAGAAATCAAACCGCCACCAGCCAAGGAAGCGCTAGCAGCGCTCTATAGAGCGCAGGCTGCGCCTGCATAGTGCAAGAACAGGAAAGGAAGCGCAGGAAGCGCTGGTTCAAGCGCAGGCAGCGCTGGTTCGAGAGGAAATTGCTGAAAAACGTCCGTTTTGCCCATAAACGAATTCTAATTGTATTTTTGGTACCCAAACCTATTTCCAATTGTATTCTAGGTTGTTTTTCTTGTTGGGCAAGATATCTAGGCCTATAAAAACACATCTTAGCCTTGTAATTCATATAGTTTTATTATTGTAACATAGCTTAGATCTGCAAGGGAGAAAAGGAGAGAAGGATTCAACGCTCAGTGACAAGCAACGGATCTAGATCTACTTCATCTTTTGTGTTATTCTGGATTATAGATTTGTTTTCTCAACTCTTAGTTTTATTAATATTATTGCTTCTTTTATTTATATCTTGTTTATTATCATGTTTTCATCAAATCCCATGACGATGAACGGTTCAATTATGAGCTAATCGTTGTCATGGGATTCTAACGGAGTTATTTTTGTAGCTTAGTAGTTTGATGCTTTAAAGATTACGTGTGGTGAATTCTTTATATCCTTGTATGGTTATGTTTCATGTATTTAGATGCGTCGCGAACATCTAACTTGTTAAGCTCTTACGAAACGAGAGTGGATCTTGAGATTTAGAACTTGCCATGCTAGCATAGGATAGGTTGATGTTTTAACATCATGATTTGTGGCATGAATAGAGATATTATGCTGCCCATGTGATCTATGTGGATAACTTGTGCTTAAACCTTTATGTTTTCAAATTCTATAGAGATATATGGTCTAAACATAATTGGTGTCTACCCATCTTCTATATCTTTTGTGGATGCATGCGTAGTTTGGTACTTGTATACCGAGAGGTAACTTTTACTTGTTTCGTGTTGTCCGATCAGATATCAAATCTCGCATGTGTATTGATTTAAGGCATCAACTCTAAGTGAAGTAGATAATGAAGTTAGAGTCCCATGTTTTCATTCTTATAAGTAATTTGATTTCTATTCTTATTAGTTAATTTAAGTCTTAGTTTTATAATTTGCTTCTTAGTTTAATTTAGATAATTAAAAATCCTAATTTGTTATTTGTCTTAGCAGTGAATTAAAACCATACATTGTTGCATAAGTACTAACTGAATTAAAAACCAAGATCTAAGTGGGAACGAACTTGACTTATATCTGTATTACTTGTGACCACGTGCGCTTGCGTGATTTTGTGTTAACAGAGCACATTGCGATGGATTTTGTAGTAGGTCTACCAAGATCGAAGGCTAATCATGATGCTATTTTGGGTTATAGTTGACCGATTGACGAAATCAGCTCATTTCTTGCCGATTAACGAAAGATTTTCGCTTGACAAGTTGGTTCATTTGTATTTGAAAGAGATTGTGACTCGTCATGGAGTTCCAGTATCTATAGTATCTGATAGAGATCCCCGTTTTAACTCAAGATTTTGGAGACAGCTTCAAGAACATCTCGGGACGCAACTCAGAATGAGCACTGCTTATCATCCTCAGACAAATGGTCAGAGTGAAAGGACGATTCAGACGATTGAAAACATGCTTAGAGTTTGTGCAATAGATTTTAAAGGCAATTGGGAAGAGCATCTACCGTTGGTGGAATTTTCTTACAGCAACAGTTATCATGCTAGTATTGGGATGCCCCCGTATGAAGCTCTCTATGGAAGGAAGTGTATATCTCCTGTGTGTTGGGAAGAAGTTGGCGAGCGAAAGATAGTAGGACCAGAATTGATTCAGCAGACGAAAGAGACAGTGGAACTGATTCAGAAGAGATTGCGAGCTGTTCAAGACAGGCAGAGAAAGTATGCAGATCCAGCAAGAAAGAAAGCAGATTTTGAAGTAGGTAATCCAGTATTGTTAAAAGTTTCACCATGGAAAGGATTAACCAGATTTGGGAAGAAAGGAAAGTTGAGTCCAAGATTTGTAGGACCTTTTGAGATTTTGCGACGCGTGGGCAGAGTAGCTTATGAATTAGCTTTACCGCCTCAGATGCAGCATATTCATAATGTTTTTCATGTATCAATGCTTAAGAAGTTTCATCATGACACCAAGTGTGTGATAGAGTATGAGCCTGTAGAAATTCAGCCAGATTTGTATTATGTAGAGCGTCCGATCAGAATAGAAGATCGTAGAGAGAAAGTGCTTAAAAATAAATCAGTTGCGTTAGAGTTTTGTGGAGGAACCCAAGGGTTGAAGAGTCAACCTAGGAGTTAGAAAGTGATATGTTAGATCAGTACCCTCATTTGTTTACATAGCTGATTCTGGGGACAGAATCCTTTTAAGGGGGGAAGGATGTAATATCTGGGAATTTCGTACTCTATAAATTATATTATTTGGAGTTAAAAATGTTATTATGTGCCTTAATTGACGAGTCATTCCGTGATTATATGATTGTGAATATGTGTTATGTGCATAATTGCTAGATGTGTTGATGTGAATTGATATCAAATTTTTATAGCTTTTAAATATTGAAATATGATGTATATTTGCTTAAACATTTTTATAAAATTCTTGGAGTTAGTAAAAATCATGACATTTCTTGTTTTATTATCTTTATGTATTTAAAGACTTTTTAAAAATAAAAGTTTAATTTATTTTTGAATTAAAATATTTTACAAGGATTTTTTTCTATTTATTATTCTTTTTAAAATATTAAAACTTGTAAAATCCAAATCTTTTTGTAAAACGATTTTAAAAATGTTTCAAAAAATATTTTGAGGAAAGGAATTGTATATTTTAAATATATATGCCAACAAATTATTTTTGGATCCAAAGTATCTTGTAATTAGGATTATTTTTACAAGTCTTTTATTTAATTGAAGATGTATCATTAAAATGGGAATTAGATGTGTGTGTGAGTGGATGCTAGACAAAACCCCACCCCCTTCTCTCTTTTTCACACGGCCGAGACCCCCCCCCCCCCCATGCTCATCTCTCTCAAAATTCTCTCTATATTCTCTCAACCACCATTAAGCTTCAACCTCAAGAATCAAGGTATTTATCCATTAAAATCTCACACTATTATATGTAAAATTACTCCTCTCTTCATCCTCTACAACCCCTTGTCTTTTAATTTCGGTTTTCATCACTTTTCAAACTAGGGTTTTCGAAAGTCAAGCTTCAAAGGTAAGTTTTGTGGGTGTTGATGATTGGGTATACTCCTTGGAAGAGACCCACGAATTTTCGGGCTCTCCGGAGAACCCCAAACCTTCGGCCATGATCGAAAGTGAGCCGAGGGTTTGCATGCAAGTGTTAATTCATTGATTTTATGTGATTACCATGTTAGATATGATTGCATGTTAGTTTTTACAAGATTTTAAGTTAAGTTTGTTGATGGGTTTGAGTTTTTATGAGATTACAAGGTGTGGGTATGTGTGTATTGTAAATTAATGTTTGTTAGTAGATGTAAATTAAAAGGTTTTGTGATTTTGATGATTATATGTTATGAAAATTGATGGGTCAAGTTTATAATTTGATTTTTGAGTAAATTTACAAGTTAGTGTTGATGGGTTGTTGAGATATTGGATTGTTAGTCAAAATTGTGGGTGTAAGTAATTGTGTAAGTATTGTGAGGAGTTTGTGTGGGTGTTTGGTGTTGAAGAGAGGGAGGCCGAGAGAGAGAGATTGAGAAGGAGAGAGAGGCCGAGAGGGAGAAGAGAAGAGAGGGAGAGGGAGAAGCCGAGAGAGAGTGAGAGAGAGAGAGAGAGAGGCCGAGAGGCCGAGAGAGAGAGAAGAGAAAGAGAGAGAGCCGAGAGGAAGAGAGAGAGATTGTGGTGAAGTTGTGTGAATTCTTGAGACTTTCTTGCTTAAATTGTTTAAGTGTTAATTGATTTGATTGTTACATGAGTTAATTGTTACATGATCAACTGTTATGTGAAATTGGATATTGAATGGTATAGTCATAAGTAAGTCATCTTGAGGTTAGCAATTTGGTTGTGAATTGTGGTTAGTAGTGGTGGTTTATTGATGGAGTGGTAGGCATTGGGAGTGTATGGTGTTTACCTTGTGTTGTTTGAGCCGGTTATAGTCCGGTATGGTTTGACGACTATACAAAGGAGATGCCGCCGAAATTTCTAAAAATATAATAAAATGATTTCAAAACTCTAAGCCACATCTCCAATGTTAAGTCGTAGTGTCATTATAGTACTATGTCATACTACATTATATGTTAGGTGATGTACGTTCTATGTGACTTATGTGATTACATGTATATAAATATATATGTGTATATAGTTATAAAGTTATCGATGGGGCGTTAGCATTATTAGGATTGTCTTGTGATATGTAAACTAATGAGGGGAAAATAAGATATTGTTTATTATTATTATAGGTCCGAGTAGGAGGCCTGGCAAGGAGCCAATCGAAGAGGACGCTATCTAGTACAATCTCGTGATTTAAGGCAAGTGTACTATCCTACCTTGTTGTTATCATATGATGAATGCCATGAGATATCGAATTGTTAAATTGTCACAAACTAGTACCATGTTCTTTCCGACCTTATTACTGTCATATACCTTGTGATTGCTTTCATACCCCTTGAACTTGAATGGACTTGTTGTTCGATAATCATATTACTTGGAAAACCTTTTGTTAGGAATAATTCATAAGTTGTGATGTTAAGAATAGAATTTACACATTATACTTCTTGTAATCCTGATCTTATAAAGGATTTAGCACTATATATAGGATTTATGTGTAAGACAGTTATCTGTACAGTTTAGTCAGGAATGAACAGTGTATCGGAGACTATATGTCAGGAACAAAGGGCAAATCCTGATGATAGTCTAATACTGATGATGATCAGATACTGATGCAAGATGAAATCCTGATATCAGTCGTGTTACTGATGATGTCATTATGGATGCTACAGAAACTGGCAAGTGCTATAAAACAAGATCGTTGTTTGAAGAACAAGCATGAAGATATTATGAAGGAAAGAGTTTTCTATTGATGGAAACTATCAACTAGAAGGCAGAACATTGTCATGTATAGATTATATCTTTCTGTTATTAGTTGATAGGTAGCATTATAAATACTCTCGCAATATCATTGTAAAGAGTGAGAAAAATTGAGTTCGTGTGCGTAGCTCTGTATAAGGTTTGTATTCGAGAGTTCGAAACAAACAGAGAGAGAGATTTGTATTGTCAGCAGCTGCTAAAGGTATTTGTACACCTTTGGTAGAGTTTGTATTTGATCTTATTAATACAAACAAAGTTTGATTCATTCGTTTATTCTTGTTCACATAATCAAGCAAAAAAATCAGACACGATTATATAACTTGTATTCAACCCCCCCCCCCCTTCTACAAGTTATTCGAGTTAACAATTGGTATCAGAGCAGGTTGATTTCGAATAATCATAAAGATCTGCAATCATGTCTGGTTACAAGGATGGGAATACTAAAATTCCTATGCTCAAGAGAAACGAATATACTCTATGGGAAGTAAAGATGTTGCATCATCTGGAAGCAACAGATCCTGATTATCTTGACAGAATCAGAGATGGACCTTTTGTTCCAACAAAGGTCGTTGGACAAGCAACTGTTGATGGTGTGGTTGTTCCAGAACATACAGCAGAGAAGCCAAAATTTGAATGGTCAGATAAGGACAAGGAGAATGTTCTTAAAGATGCTAAAGTGAGAAACATATTATTCAACAGTCTTGATTCTGTTCTCACTAACTATGTTCTCTCTTGTAAAACTGCTAAGGATATATGGGACAATCTTAAGGTTCACTGTGAAGGAACTAAGCCTGTCAGGAAGAATATAAGGACATTACTTATACAACAGTATGAGTACTTTGAATCCAAGTCTGGTGAGTCACTTACTGATACCTTTGATAGGTTTACAAAACTCATCAATGAGATGGCCATGCATGGTAAATATTATGACTTGGAGGATATGAATACAAAGTTCATGAAAGCTTTGCCTGATTTCTACAATGAGAAGATATCTGCGATTGAGGAAGCTAATGATCTAGATAAGATTTCATTAGAGGCAGTATATGGAAAATTGAGAGCTTATGAACTTGACAAGCAACAGAAGAAGAGCAGGAGTGAAGGAAAGATGAAGACTATTGCACTTACTGCTCAATCTGAAGCTAAGAAGCTTCCTGAAGAACAGCATGAAGAGATTGCTGTAAAGAATTCAAGGAAGAAGAAAAGCAAAGAAAGTTCTGAGTCAGAGACTACTGATATGGACTCTGACAACAATGATTCTGAATCTGAGATGCAGGAACTCTTTGCTATGTTTGCTAAAGCTTTCAAGAAAGGAAGATTCAACAGGAGAAGATTTAGCAAAGGACCTTTTCAAAAGAAGGAGGAGAAGAAGAGTGACAAAGGCAAAAGTACAATTGTCAAGCTTGATAAGGCCAAGATTAAGTGCTTTAACTGCAGCGAGCTTGGACACTTTGCTAGTGAGTGTAAGAAGCCTAGGAATTCAGGAAAGGGTAATGCACTTATGGTCACACAAAAGGATTGGGCTGATTCCAGTGATTCTGAAGATGAATTGGATTATGACAACATTGCATTAATGGCAAATGGTTCAGACAAACCTGGATCTCCAAAGAAAATTTCTCCATCCTCTGTTAAGGTATCACTTCACTCTCTTGATTCATTTGATAGCTTAAATTCTGATGAAATTAGATCTATCCATGCTGAGTTTAAGAATCTTATGACTAATTTTAGAATTCTTACTTTTGAAAGAGATGAACTTAAGATTAAGAATGATAAATTAGTTGATAGAAATAATTTTCTTGAATCTGAATTAATTCAAATGGAAGAATACAAGTTAAGTTCTGATAAAGCTAAGCATGATTATAGTGTTATTCTTGAGGCTTATGACTATGTCAGAAAAGAACTAGAGGAAGAGAGAGATGTGATTAAGACCATTAACAATTCCAGTAAAAAGACTATAGAAATCTTTGAAAGTGGAATTCGTGGTAAGGTTAATGGTTTAGGTTTTGATAAGGCTAGACAAGAAGAAAAAGTAGCTATTGTCAATGATGATAGTAAGATAGAAGCTAACACATCTAAATCTGAAGGTAAGAAAAGTGTTTCTGAACCTAATCATGTTAAATTTGTTGATTCAAAAGGTACCCCTGTTGTACACAAAAGGATTAACAATAGTAATTCAGATGAGAAAGTGTTAGAGAAACCTAAGAATGTTAACATAGGGTTTCTGTCCAAGTCTCAGTTGAAACAGAGATTAGATGGTCTTTCAGAATCTAGCAAGATCAAAAGAAATAGGAATGGAAAAGAAGGTATTAACAAAGAGAATAATTACAAGAATGTACCTGATGCACCTAGGAAAAAATGCTATAAGTGTGGAGATCATAATCATTTGGCCCTAGACTACAATCAAAAATCTTCTTGGAAAACTGAGTCCAGATTTCCCAAGAGTCAGAAAATTCAATACCAACCACAAAAAGCTTGTTATCATTGTGGTAGTTTACTTCATTCCATTTACATGTGTAGAGAATATCATGAACTGTATTATGACTACTATTCTTTGAAATCTGAAACTCCTAGTCACAAACAGTTTGTGAAATTAGAGTCTAAGGTTGACTCTGCAACAGGTAAAATAAAAGCAAAATCTTCAAAGCCTGTCGTTTCTAAATCTAGTAAGAAAGGATCCAATCAAAGTTGGGTCCTAAAAAATTCTAACTAGTTACTTTTTGTTTGCAGGGCACAGGAAAGAAGAATTCAATTATCTTGGACAGTGGATGCTCTGGACATATGACTGGAAAGAAGTCCCTGCTTACAAAGTTTGAGAGGAAAGCTGGCCCAGTAATATCTTTTGGAGATGGCAACAAAGGAGAAACTCTGGGATATGGCTCAATTGTTTTTGGGGAATGTCATCATAGAAAATGTAGCACTGGTTGAAGGCTTGAAACATACTCTTTTAAGCATAAGTCAACTGGGTGATAAAGGTTACAAATCAATCTTTGACAGAGAAGGATGCAAAATCTTGAATATGCAGAATGGAGACATTGTTCTAACTGGTCAAAGACATGGTAACATATATGAAGCCAGCTTAAGTGATACATCTAAAGGAATTGTTAGATGTCTCTACAGCAAAGCAACAAGTGATGAAAGCTGGAATTGGCACAAGAAGCTCTCACATCTTAACTTTAAGAAGCTTAATCAACTTGTTAAGCACAATTTGGTGAGAGGCCTACCTCAGGCAAATTTTGTGCAAGATGGACTTTGTGATGCATGTCAGCTTGGAAAGCAAAGAAGAACCACTTTCAAGAGAAAGACTGAAAATTCAATTACTGAACCATTTCACATGCTACATCTTGATCTGTTTGGTCCAGTAAACATTATGTCTATCAGCAAGAAAAGATATGCTCTAGTTATAGTGGATGATTTCACAAGGTTCACATGGGTGTTCTTTCTACACAAGAAGGATGAAGCTCCTCAGCAAATCATTGAACTCATCAAGAATATTCACAATAACTCTAAGTACAAAGTCAAAGTACTTAGAAGTGACAATGGTACATAATTCAAGAATTCTACAATGGAGGGGTTTTGTGCAGACAATGGAATCACTCAACAGTTTTCTGCACCTGGTACACCTCAGCAGAATGGTGTAGTGGAAAGAAAGAACAGGACTCTCATAGAGGCAGCAAGAACCATGCTTGCAGATGCAAAACTTCCAACCTACTTTTGGGAAGAAGCTATTAACACTGCATGTTTCACTCAAAACTGTACCTTGGTAAATAGTCATGGAAAAACTCCCAATGCGATGATCAAAGGAAAGAAACCAAGTGTGAAATACTTTCACATCTTTGGATGCAAATGCTATGTCCTAAAAGTTCATCCAGAACAACTTGGAAAATTTGAAGCCAAATCGGATGAAGCAATTTTTCTAGGATATTCAGCATCTAAGGCCTTCAAAGTTTATAATCTCAGAACTTACATTGTTATGGAATCAATTCATGTTGCATTTGATGATAAGAAATTTGGAATTCTGCAAACTGATGAAAGCCATGACAAATTGGAATTTGAAAATCTGAAGAATTCTGAGATACTCTCCAGTGATGATGAAGGTTCTCCAGAAGGAATTTCTATTGCTTCTCAAAGGAATGCTACTGTTGAGGGGGAGCAAATAAATCAAAGAGAACAGAGTGATCATCAGGAGCAGACTAGCCTTTCAGAGTCTACTCCATCGGGAATTGACGTTTCAGAGTCTACTTCATCAGGAACTGATCTTTCAGAGTCTACTGAGGAAAGATCAGTAACTAGCAGCAATATGGAATCTACTGATTCTATTGATCAAAGGAGAGTTTTTGAAGGTAGAGAGAATTCTTCTACAAGAGATACCACTAACTTAGGGGGAGAGACTAGCAGAGTTAATCTACCACCTGTTAGAAAATGGACAAAGGATCATACTAAAGATTTGATAATTGGTGATCCAAATAGTGGTGTTCGAACTAGAAGATCAATTCAAAATGAATGCTTGTATAGTTGCTTTCTCTCAAAGAATGAACCTAAGAAGGTTGAAGAAGCCTTACAGGATCCTGATTGGGTAATTGTAATACAGGAGGAGTTAAATGAGTTTGAGAGAAACAAAGTCTGGAAACTGGTACCAAGACCTACAGATAGATCTATTGTTGGTGCAAGATGGGTTTTCAGAAACAAGCTAGATGAATCTGGTATGATTGTAAGAAACAAAGCAAGACTGGTGGCCAAGGGTTATTCTCAGGAAGAAGGCATTGATTATGATGAGACCTTTGCACCTGTAGCAAGATTGGAAGCAATCAGAATGTTTCTTGCATTTGCAGCTCATTCAAAATTCAAAGTATACCAGATGGATGTAAAGAGTGCTTTTCTAAATGGCAAACTTGATGAGGAAGTGTATGTGGAACAGCCACCTGGATTTGTTGATCCAAAGTTTCCAAATAATGTCTACAAACTTGACAAGGCACTCTATGGACTAAAGCAGGCACCAAGATTATGGTATGAGACTTTGTCTAAATTTCTTCTTGAAAATGGCTTCACAAGAGGTACAATTGACAAAACTCTATTCTTTAGAAAGATAAAAGGTGAATTGCTTTTAGTTCAAGTTTATGTTGATGATATTATTTTTGGTTCTACTAATGAAAAATTGTGTGCTAAGTTTAGCAAGCTTATGCAGTCTAAGTATCAGATGAGCATGATGGGTGAATTAAATTATTTCTTAGGCTTGCAGGTCAAACAGACTGAGACTGGTATTTTCATTAATCAGTCAAAGTATATCAAAGATCTTTTAAGAAGGTTTGACTTTCAAGACTGTGCAGTTGCAAAAACACCCTTGGCAACAGCCACTAAACTAGACTCTGATCCTAAAGGGAAGAGTGTGGATAATACTAGTTATAGAGGCATGATAGGCTCATTGTTATATCTAACTGCAAGTAGGCCAGATATAATGTTTTCTACCTGTTTATGTGCTAGATTCCAAAGTGATCCTAAGGAATCTCATTTAATTGCTGTGAAGAGAATTTTTAGATATCTCAAAGGAACTCCAAATCTTGGTTTGTGGTATCCTAGAGAATCTGATTTCTTTCTAATTGGCTATTCAGACTCTGATTATGCAGGGTGTAAGATAGACAGGAAAAGCACTACAGGTACATGTCAATTCTTGGGAGATAGATTGATTTCTTGGGCAAGCAAGAAGCAACAATCTGTTTCAACCTCAACTGCAGAAGCTGAGTACATAGCAGCAGGCAGTTGTTGTGCACAGCTCCTTTGGATAAGAAATCAGTTGATGGATTATGGTATGACACTTAGTAATATTCCTATGTTTTGTGATAATACTAGTGCTATTAAAATTGCAGAAAATCCAGTTCAACATTCAAGGACTAAGCACATTGATGTCAGGTACCATTTTATTAGAGAACATATTGAGAATGGTATTGTGGAACTTCATTTTGTTCCTACTGACAAACAGCTTGTAGATATTCTAACTAAACCACTTGATGAGACTACATTCAGTAGATTAGTAAGTGAGTTAGGAATGTTAAATTTTTAGATCTTTAACATCTGCAAAAGTAGCAAGGTATGTTGTTCTTAGCTTATAGACTTGATATTCTTGTCAGGATCTATATTTTATTGTTAAATGCTTTAGCTATAACACTTTGCCTTGATAAATTTCAGTATGATAGACTTGTTTTTATCATTAGGATTAGATTTGTTATCAGGATGCTGACGTCATCAGTATTATGTCAGTATCAGGATTATGAAAATTGTTTCAGATCATGACGTTTACTTTGTGTAGTAATCTAATTCTATGATGTGTTAAGTCTTTACCAGCAAGTTTTAAAATTTGCATACTGATAATTTATACATCATTCAGTAATCAAAAGACAAGTAGATAACAAGAAATTGTATTTTCATTAATTGAAATCATTACATATATGGAAATGAAATACAACATCTTTTTGTCTAATTTCTACTGATAATTCTATACTTGTCTATTGATATGAATTCTGAGGTACAGGACAAGGAGCATCTCAAGAAATCCATCAGGGGATTTGAACAGCTTCGTCTGCTCTTGGATTCCTTGTCTGGGCGACTTGAATGAGAGCAGCTAACTTAAATGAATAGCATCTCCATCAAGATCAACCTCAGACTCTCGGCCAAATTCTTCATCCTCAAGTTTTGAGGAGGTTAGGGGAAGATTGTATCCAATAGATGGATGTTCTAGGAGAAACCTTTGGATATTATCGAAAACCAATCCATTCATGATTAGTTCGATGAGAAGAGTCGTCTGTTCAAAGAGATGATCAAGAACAGGATGTTCATCGACCGAGAAAAATCTAAAGAATGGGTTTGAATGGAATTTTGGTTTGAGGAGCATTGTTGAGAAGAAAAGAAATTGAAAGGTTTATGGAGAATGGCATAAGGCGTCTGTTTCTTTTAAAGAAAGATGGGAGAAGCTGAACAGTCACTTGGAAGTTTTAATGAAGTCAGATGCTAATTATTGCGTGTGACTGTATTTCTTGTTTTCAAGAAATATTGAATATATCTAACCAATTGATTTTTGTTCAGATTAATTGTTTATTTCTTTTTCAGATAAAAGAAAAATGCCACGTGGAAACTCCATATTAAGTCTCTGATGATATTGATCAGGATTTCATGTGTGACCATCAGGATTTGAGAATTATTATATTTTTAAATCACATTGTATTTTGTGATTATTTTGATGAGAGGTCAACAGGAAAAGGAAGCTGATCAGTATTGATTATTTATACCCTGATTTATTTCATGAAAATCAATTTTGGATTTTATTTTCCAAAAATCGTGGGTAACCGCATTTTTCAGGGACTGACACCTATCAATCTACGTGTCAACGTGGGATAGTGGTCTGAAAGATTTGTGAAATATATTTGTTTTGAAACTCTAATCGTGTAATTGCTTTCTCTAATTTTACATTCTCTAAAGCAAAAACCACTCTTGAGTTTTCAAAATCACTAATCCATTTCAAGAATTTTTCAAGTTCTTTTCAGATCAAAAAATGGCAGCTCAAAGAAGATTACCTAAATCAGTAGCCTTCAAGTTTGGTGACTTCGATTTTATGACAAACAATCATGTAGCAGCTATCACCAACAAGGAATGAGTGTCATCTGATTTTCATCCAATCATGAACTTTCTGGCGTATGGACCATTAAGTTATGCATTGACAGCATCTCCACAAATTAATCAAGCAGCTGTTTCACAAGCTTGGGAGAATGCTAAGGTAATTGATTCTACTCAGAGTCAGTCAGGTAAGATTGTTCTACATTTAGGACAAGATTCATTTGACATTACTGAATCTGTTGTTAATTCAGTACTTTGCTTACCTGTTACTGATAGTTATGCAAATGAACCATCTGATGATAATATAAGAACTATGTTGTCTAAATTAGGTTATAGTGGACCTCTAGACAACATGAGCCAGTTGAATAAGTCTTTTCTTAGAAAGGAATGGTCTTTTTACATTGATCAAATTGCTAAATGTTTTACTGGTAAATGTAGTTCTTTTTAGCAAATTACTTCTGTTACATCACATATTGCTTATAGTTTGCTTTATGACAGAGTAGTTAACATTGGTCATATTATCTTAAGTCAGATGAGTATTAAACTTGGGTTAAGAGATCAAAACAGGAAAATGGTTTATTATCATAGATTTATGCAAACGTTTATTAACCATTTTATTCCTAATGTTGAAGCTAGATTCGGTAGGGAACATTGTGTTTCTTCTTATGAACAGCAAAAGAGAATTTTCTCTGACATTACAAAGAAGGACAATGAAAAGAATCTAGATGAAATACCTGCAATTCATTATCCACATCATTTTCAGGTAATTCTTAAAACTCATCTTTCTACTCTCTACAATTCTTCTTTCTTTTGTGGTGAAATGGCTCAGGAATCTCATTTGGAGGAGAAACCACCTATGTCTACCCAAGTAGCCCAAAACATTATAGTCTCTGAAACAATTCAAGAACCAAATTTTGATCCACAGCCTATTGTTTCAAAGAAACCAACCTCTGGTGTTTCTCAAAAGACATCAGTTGTAAGGAAGAGAAGATTTGTTGTGTCAAGTAGTAGTAATTCTAGTGAGGATGATGATGATTTAACTCTTGCTGAGAGAGCAGAATTGAAGGCTGCAATTCAACTTTCTCTGTTAGCACAAAGAGATGAAAAACCTAGCCACAGCCAGGCTGCAGTCTCCCAAAAGACTGTAGTTCTTAAAAAGGGAAAACAGTTACTGGATACTGTCTCTCAAAAGACTGTGTCTATTGAACAAAGATCTCATCCCAAGATCACTTCTGTGTCTACACCTCTTGAGTCTTCTCAGGATAAATCTTTTGCTCACTCTACCAGGAGAACAAGGAGAAAGATTCAATTGTCACCTACACACACAGAGTCTAGTCCAACTAATATCATGCAGGTCTCTACAAATGAAGCTACAATCAAGTCAGCAAATGACCATAGAGATCTGGATATTGATTCTTCATGGGAAACTACATTATCATACAGACTGGCTATGGGACTAATTTCTCTCAAAGTGAAGTTGTCAAGGCATGTTCTAGATTTTTTGGTTGAAAGAGTACCAAAACTTTTATTTCCAAATGAATATGGACTTCTACATCAAAGACTTGACTTAATGAAGATGTATTTCTATGTATCTGTCAGAAGACAATTAGTCAAGAAATTTGGACTCTCGAAGCATGGTGCACTTCAATCACTTCATGCATACTTATTTGATAAGAATGTCATTATTGAAGATGCTTTAGCTCAAGGTGAACAACTGGAGGAAGTAGATAGAGAGAAGCAGTCAACAGAAGATCCTATTGCACCAGTGATGAATAGTAGGAAAGATCAGATCACAGTCACTGCAACACAAGAACCATCTAGTCAGAGGAAGGATGACTCAGGAGCTGTGATAGCTGATGTTGAAAGGTCTTCTGTGATGACTGATAATGCAAGTGAGATACCCTATGATATGGGAGGAATGACTTTGGTTGATTTTTCTGAAGATCAAACAAATTTTGTTCAGTCAGAGTCTATCCACCTTGAGGGTGAGTCTCAGCAAACAACACTTAAAGACGGTGATGTACTAACTATGGTGTCTAATGAAGTATTACTGAAGACATCAGAGTCTAGTAAAGAACCTTAAAGTGGTATATTGGAGCCTGTGGTCTCTGGAAGGAAAGAAGATGATTGTAAGGGTTCAGAGATTATAGCAGCTCACTCCTTGGAGAAAACCTCAAGCCACATGCCAAATGAGGAACCCTCTCTCCATGTGAGTTCAGGTATAAAAACTCCTTCTAAACCCTATTTTTCTGTAGGTCATGAGAGCACTTATCTAAATTTGAGTGATACACTTGAAAAGATGGACTTAGATCCACAAACTGAGAGGCTGGCTCTTGACCAGGCAAAAGGTGAGGTAGAAAGAGTGTTGACTTTAGTAAGTCAAAGTGAGAATGAGGGTATGGATGATCAACTCCATAGTGAGGGAGAGAAAATTAGGAAACCATCATTTGTTTCTGGGATCAGGTTTTTCCTGAATCTTGGTCTGAAAATTTAGATATGGATGCTGGTACTTATTCATTCATCAAAATGTATCAGAAGAATGACCTAGCACATCATAATGCAAAGCCAGAAGTTAAAGCTCAGAAGCAAAAGGAGAGGCTTGCAGGAATCATTAACAGAAGAGGTGCCAGGATAAAGCAATCTCTTGATACATATGTACCAGATGAAGTTCCTAATGATCCTAGTGTTCCTTTGTATGTACTTCCAATATCAGCTAGAATTGAGACATCTACAGTCTCTGATCACTCTAAGGAGGAGTCAGGATTTGAAGATGCTAGTACACAAAATACTGGTGAAGGAGATGATGATCATGTTTCAGTTCTAGATCAGAAAAATGAAGATGTTGATACTTCTAATCAGGTTTTATTACTTGAATATCATACAACTTAAGCAACTTCTTCTACAAGACTTGAAGATACAGTTATTTCTGATTCTGATACTGAAGATACTAGAAGCACTTCCAACATTGAAGTTCATTCTGATGTTTTGAAAGATATTCAGAATTCTCAAATTGCTATGCAAACAAGACTTCAATCACTTGAAGATAACCAAGTCACAACTATGGAAAATCAAGCAGTTCTGATGAATATCATTTGTTCTGTTTCTGAATCTCTTGGAATTAATGTTGCTGATGTCAAAAAGGGGGAGATAAAGACAATTCAAAGACAACAACAACAACACCACCAGACTGGGGGAGATAAAGCTGGTGGGGATAAAGAGCAGACAAAGGGAAGTAAAAAGAAGAACCAGGAGTGACAGTGGTGAATCTCAGCTAGGAAGTGGTAAAGGAAGAGCAGCATTAATAGTTAAAATTCTTTCTTCTAAGTATTAGATAAATGTCTACATCTCAGAAGGAGGTACTTAACTTCATAATTCTACATTCATAAATTCTATTCTGGTTGTATTGTTATATGTTTTGACATCCACAACTTAGATTTATGCTTCAGATTTTAAAGCATAAATAGGGGGAGATTGTTAGGAATAATTCATAAGTTGTGATGTTAAGAATAGAATTTACACATTATACTTCTTGTAATCCTGATCTTATAAATGATTTAGCACTATATATAGGATTTATGTGTAAGACAGTTATCTGTACAGTTTAGTCAGGAATGAACAGTGTATCGGAGACTATATGTCAGGAACAAAGGGCAAATCCTGATGATAGTCTAATACTGATGATGATCAGATACTGATGCAAGATGAAATCCTGATATCAGTCGTGTTACTGATGATGTCATTATGGATGCTATAGAAACTGGCAAGTGCTATAAAACAGGATCGTTGTTTGAAGAACAAGCAAGAAGATATTATGAAGGAAAGAGTTTTCTATTGAAGGAAACTATCAACTAGAAGGCAGAACATTGTCATGTATAGATTATATCTTTCTGTTATTAGTTGATAGGTAGCATTATAAATACTCTCTCAATATCATTGTAAAGAGTGAGAAAAATTGAGTTCGTGTGCGTAGCTCTGTATAAGGTTTGTATTCGAGAGTTCGAAACAAACAGAGAGAGATTTGTATTGTCAGCAGCTGCTAAAGGTATTTGTACACCTTTGGTAGAGTTTGTATTTGATCTTATTAATACAAACAAAGTTTGATTCATTCGTTTATTCTTGTTCACATAATCAAGCAAAAAAATCAGACACGATTATATAACTTGTATTCAACCCCCCCTTCTACAAGTTATTCGAGTTAACTCCTTTTCATAACCTTATTGAATTCTTGAATTCTTGAACCAACTACTTAAATATCTTCTTGTACTTCAACTCGTTTCTATCTAAAACCAATTGTTGATTCTTGATTAACCTTTCGTGATTAACTTTTCTTGATTAACCTTTCTTGACTTAACCAAGTTATACTAAACAGAATCCCAACTTTCAAGAATCTGAAATTATTGATTTTCTTCACTTTGCCTTGTCATTTGTTCGAAATCTGAGAATCTTATTCTTGTTTACCAGCAACTTGATATAACATTGATATTGTTGTTTCTTTGAGATGAATTGAATTTGATAGACTTTGTTTGACCTAAATGGAATTGGATGGAATGTTACTTTGACCGAGGTGCCGGTCCAAATTATATTATTATTATAGGCCAATGTGTGCCTGGGATCCCCTTATATTTGATGAACACCGTATTGGATATGCGGGTTCGGAGCTCTGGCGTGGGCTGATCACCCAGCTTTTCTCGTAGCGTCTTATCAGATATTCCAATTCCTACTCAGTCTCTTTTGACATTGATTCAGTTGATACCTTTCATTTGAAGATTTATATATCTTGCTTTATAGTTGATTATTTTGCCAGTCTTATATTGCTGGTTTATGCACTTGCTGAGCAATTGGCTCAATGATTTTATTTTCCTTAACCTTTCAGTGAAACTCGAAGATGGTAAGGACACTTGAGACTGCGCGTAAGAATTGTGGTGGATCCGGTATAGCCTATAGGAGGCAGTTCCAGGTAGAAGGGAGTGACGATCTGATGGATCTTATTTTGCTAGAACTTTGAACTCTGTCTGTAATAACTTTTGAACTTAGAATTATTTGGCTTGTAATAATGAAATGGTTTTGAATTGGTAGTTTATATTGTTTCAAACTCTTACCTGTTGGCGATCTAGGCGTGGGATTGGTAATTAGTAATTAATTAATATGCATGCTTTACCATTATCTAGTTAATTTTGATTAAGGGTTTGGGGCCGTCACAAACGAGATGCCTCTTAACACTATCCTTGAGGTTGAGATCTTTGATGTGTGGGGGATTGATTTCATGGGGCCGTTTGTTTCGTCTTGTAATAATCAGTACATCTTGTTAGTTGTGGATTACGTATCTAAATGGGTCGAGGTGAAAGCCTTACCAACCAATGATGCTAAAGTGTTGCTTAATTTTCTTCACAATTAGATTTTAATGCATTTTGGGACTCCACGAGCAATAATCAGTGATGAGGGGACACACTTCTGTAATCGTCAGTTTACTGCTATAATGGCAAGGTATAATGTGACGCATCGTGTTGCCACTACTTATCATCCCCAAACTAATGGTCAAGCGGAGGTTTCGAATCGTGAAATCAAAATAATTCTCGAGAAAGTGGTGAATCCATCAAGGAAGGATTGGTCGTTGAAGTTAGACGAGGCGGTTTGGGCATACAGAACTGCTTACAAGACACCTCTTGGGATGTCTCCTTATCAGTTGGTTTTTGGTAAAGCTTGTCATTTGCCGGCAAAACTAGAGCACAAGGCTTATTGGGCGTTGAAGAAGTTAAATTTGGATATCTCAGCTGCGGATGAAAAATGTCTACTTCAGTTGAATGAACTTGAGGAGTTTCGTGAGCAAGCTTACGAAAATGCAAAGATGTACAAGGAGAAGGTTAAGAGGTGGCATGATAGGAAGCTGGTGCACAAGACATTTGTGCCGGGTCAACAGGTTTTACTGTACAACTCTCGCCTTAAACTTTTTCCTGGAAAGCTCAAGTCGAAGTGGTCGGGTCCTTTTACAGTCAAGGAGGTATTTCCACATGGAGCGGTGGAGATATTTAGGGGGTCTTTTGATGATGCTTTCAAGGTAAATGGACATCGACTTAAGCCATATTATGGAGGAACGGTGAACCGTGAGAAGGTTGCCGCTGTTTTGTCAAAAACGTGAAGTTTCGAGAGTACGTCGAGCTATTGACGTAAAACAAGCGCTTCTTGGGAGGCAACTCATGGTGTATGGTATTTTTAGTTATTCAGTAGGTAGGAATCTTTGTTTAAAAATAATAATAATAATACTAATAATAATAATAATTTTCTGGAAATTTTGCTGAGCGCGGGCGCGCTGGGAATACATAGCAAGTGAGCGCGGGCGCGCGGAAGGTCTGAAAAGGATAAAAATAAAACCCGAGAATAGCAGTTTTGAGGTTTTATCCCTAAATTCAGTTTATACGAACCCTAATCTCTCTAAAGCCTATATACACCCCTCATATCAATTTCTAATTCCCTCCTCATCATCTCCTCACTACAAATCATATACATACATACCCACCTATACTTACACCTCAACATACACACACACCTCTCCTTACAAATCTCAAACCTTAATTGGACCTTCAAGGAGATGCGACTTTCGAAGTTTGGGGGTGTTAATTGGCAAGTGCTACCTCTACGGTTCGATTGGGTATTCTCTTTCTCTCATATTTTGTGATTTCGAGTTGTAGTGCTTGAATTTTTGGGGATTTTGTGTGAGAATTTTTGGGCAAATTTTATGAACGAATTTGGGCAGTTTGTGTTGTGATTTTATTGTTGATTGTGATTGCTATGGCCCAGCCATCATCGGATTCGAGTTCGGGTGAGGATGGGAATAAGTTTCGGTCCGTTGAGGCTCAGACTGAGTATGGTAAATTGATGACTAGGTCTGCAGCAAATGATAGGATTTGGTTGGTTACTGCTGTGGATGGTGAGATTTTGGGAATGATCCAGAATAGGGGATGGCAGAGTCTGTGTGAGCTTGCATCCATGGTCCCGTTGAGCATTGTCCTGGAATTTTATGCTAATGCCAAGGAGACCAAGGATGGGTATTCTATTGTTCTAGGGGAGACTGTGGATTATACTCCACGTTCTATTCGTCTTTTGCTTGGTTTGCCGGATAGACCTGATGGGGTGGAGGATTGGACTTTTAAGTCCAGGTCTAAGGTGGATTTGGATGCTATTGTGGCACGTCTGTGTGTGCCAGGGACGGCTTGGAAGCTGAAGGTAGGTTCGACGGAGAAGGCTACTTTCCCAGCTGCTACCATGAACAGGTATGCTAGGGCATGGAATTTGTTCATTTGTGCTAATTTGTTGCCTACTAAGCAAACTCATGAGGTGACGTCGAGAGAGCTATCTTGTTGTGGGGTATTCTGAATGGGCATTATATAGATATTGGATATTTGGTTAATTAGAATATTCTCCAGTTTTTGAGGGGTACGACATGAGCGATTCCCTATGGCTCTATTGTTACGAGATTATGTTCGATTGATGGGGTTACATGGTCTTCAGAGGAGCAGATTCAGATGCCAGGTGGACCCATTAATTTGTCGAAGCTGGTGGAATGGCCTGGCGGCATTCCTCATCCTAGGGGTTTGGGATATGAGATTGTTGGTGCTCCTCCGGTTCAGCAGGCTCCTGTTGCAGTCTCTAGTGCTTCCCATGATAGGCGGATGATGAGGCGTATGGATGCCTTGTATGAGAGTCATAGTCATTTTTCAGCGAGATTGACTCAGGCTTTCAGTACTGCTTTTGCAGCCAGTGGTATTCAGGTTGAATGGCCAATCTTTAGATCAGACACTGTGTATCCACCTCCAGATTCTCCACCCGAGGAGGGTGATGACGCTGCGGCGTAGGTATATTTCTACTTTCCCTCGTATTTACTTCCATTCAATGAGGTCATTGAATATCTTAAGTTTGGGGGTGGTTTGGGGGAAAAGTATTGTATGTGTAGTATTAGTGTATCATTGTGTTCATGTAGGATATTATGTTTTGCATATTAGTTGTAATTCATGCATATATGTTCGTATTATCTACGTGTGTTTCATATAGGACATTCTGTTATTTTGTTTGTTTTACCATGTGAGTTCATATTAGTTGCATTTTCATGGGGTGAAGGCCAATAATACCCGGAATAGTACTAACCCATTACAAGAATATCACAAAATGATGATGGTGGCCAAAAATACCACTCTATTACGCATTTGAGATGGGGGTAATAGGTTTTATATTAGTTACGCATTTAAAAAATGGGTAATAGGTGAAACAGTACTTCCTATTACGCATTTGGAGAATGGGTAAATGCTATTACGCATTCTCCAAAGGGGTAATAGGAAAAAAATTTATGTTAGTTACCCACTTATCAAATGCGTAATAGGCTGAGTTTTTTTTTTTTTTTTGTTAAGCTTTTGAAAAATGCGTAACACCAACTTTTTTCTATTATGCATTTCGCAAATGCATAACTGGCAGGTATTTTTGGCCACCAATTCCGAAAAACGTTATTTTGGTACATTTTTTCAGTTTTTGTGGTATTATTGTCATTCTTTCATTTTCATGGCATGCATTTTTCATGATCCCTTAGGACGAGCTGATTCTGATTGATATGTAGGTGTTTAATTGAGTGTGATAATGATGAGTAGAGGGTTGATTTTTAGTTCCTAGGAATTGGGTGCTTTTGGGCTAGGTTAGGGTCATGCCTGTAATATCTGGGAATTTCGTACTCATAAATAATATTATTTGGCATTAAAAATATTATTATGTGCCTTAATTGATGAGTCATTACATGTTTGTGTGAATGTGAATATGTGTTATGTGTCTAATTGCTAGATGTGTTGACGTGAAATTTTATTAAAATTTTGCATAGCTTTTAAATGTTAAAATATGATTTTTAAATGACTTAAATATTTTTATAAAATTCTTGGAGTTAGTAAAAATCATGAAATTTCTTGTTTTATTATCTTTATGCATTTAAAGACTTTTTAAAAATAAAAGTTTAATTTATTTTCGCATTAAAATATTTTACAAAGATTTTCCCAATTATTTTCATTTTTAAAATATTAAAACTTGTAAAATTCAAATCTTTTTATAAAACGATTTTAAAAATGTTTTAAAAATAAATTGAGGAAGAGAATTGCATATTTTAATTTTATGTATCAATAAATTATTTTTAGATCCAAAATATTTTTCAATTAGGATTTAATTGTTAAGTCTTTTATTTAATTAAGATTTATCATTAAAATACATTTTAATACATGTGTGTGTGTGTGTGTGTGTAGGCTAGACACAACCCACCCCCCCTTCTTCTTTTTTTCACACGGCCGAACCCCCCCCCCCCCCCCATACTCATCTCTCTCAAATTCTCTCCATATTCTCTCAACCTCCATTAACATTCAACCTCAAGAATCAAGGTAATTTCTCCATCAAAACCATTAAGTGTTATAGATAAAAATACTCCTCTCTTCATCTTCTACAACCCCTTATCTTTTAATTTCGATTTTCACCACTTTTCAAACTAGGGTTTTCGAAAATCAAGCTTCAAAGGTTAGTTTTGTTGGTGTTTTTGATTGGGTGTTACTCCTTGTAGAGACCCACAAATTTTCGGGCTCTCCGGAGAACCCTAACCTTCGGCCATGATCAAAAAGAGAACCAAGGGTTACATGCATGTGTTTATTTAATGATTTTGTATAGTTACTAAGTGGTATATGTATGCATGTGAGTTTTTATAAGTTATTATGTTGAGATTGATGATGGGTTTGAGTTTAATTGAGTTTACAAGATGTGGGTTTGTGTGTATTGTAAACTGATGATTGTTAGTAGGTGTAAATTGTAAAGGACTTGATATTTTGATGATTTATGATATGGAATTTGATGGGTTGTGTAAGAACCCTGATTTTTGATATTATTGGAATAGACGGAATGAATAGTAACTTTGTTATGTAAGAGAAGTGAATCTCACCCCCATATATGAATGACGGATAAATGAAGATTTGTAATGATATTATGTTCCCTTATGGAAAATAAGTGTATGTAAATGTCGACGGATTTCGCAAAATTCTATTTTATTATTTTCGTACATTTCCGGGGTATCGATAAATACGAATACTACGACAAGATCATGGTTTTATTATTTTGAGAACCAAGGAACTATATATATACTTAAAATTAGGAAGTTGGATTTTAGAAAGAATATCGAAGGAAAAGCTCCACCAAAAATGTTTAAGATTTATTTAGAAAATTATGGAAATTGGAAAATACCTACTAACCATGCAAGGTGGCAAGATTTCATGCATCCCATGCAAATTCCATGCAAACCACCTAGTCTAAGATTAGAACCAAGTAGTTGGTAGCTAGTTAGAAACAAACTAAATTACAAGAATCTAGTTAGTAGCTAGTTAGCTTACTTTTAAAAAGGTGGAGACAACCAAGTACCATGGCCATACCTCTAGCCATACTTAGGTTGTACATTCATATACTTACACCACTACATATCACCCAAGCTCATCACACACCACATATTCATCCAACACAAAAAGAAAAGAAAACAACCCCCCCCCCTTGTAACATTGCTCTCGGCCAAGACCTAAAGGAGAAGAAAAGAAAAATTCTTCTCCCACTTCCCATCACTCTAAATTCAAGGCAAAAATCCTAGGTACTCTACATCATATAAGGAAGGTATGATATGAATTTCAACCCTTTTCATCCATTAGTTTTCTAGTTATAAATTCTTAAAGTTCTAGGCGAATAGTAACTCTTATTGTTCTTGTTTTTGGATCTTGAAGATTAAGCCATAGATTGATCAACCAAGGTGTTTGGAGGGTATTTCAAGCTTTGTTAAGTTACTAAGAGCTTCAAGGAAGGTATAATTTCTAACCCTTAGTAGCCATGGCAAGAACATTGCTTAGTATTAGTAGATCTAAAAGATTGGTGCACAAAAGTGTTGATTATAGTTTGATTTATGAAAAATCATGGATGTTGATGGTTATTGTCATATTGAAAATTATTTTTATGTGGTATGAGGTCCCATAAGTGTATGAGAATTTTGTTGGGAGTTTGTGATGATTTTTGGAGTTGGTGGAATTTTTGAGAAGAGACATGACTTGTGGTAAAGGAGTTGTTGGACAATCTGCACTTACCCCTTTTTGAAACTGTGATTCGGAACCCTTAAACTGATCCCCTGAACACCTACCTTATATTTTTGGAAAGGTCTTGATCTGTAGTTTCTGGATATGTAAGGCTAATAGCTAGGTGATGTATAGATTTTTAGTTATGGCCGGAGAAGTGATTTTTGTTTCTGGACTATGGACTGCATAAAGTGACCCCCTTGTGAACCTTGTTTAAACACCTTAAAAATTATTTGGGATCATGGAAAAATTAGAGAAGCTAGGAAATACAGTGGTGAAGGCTACCCAAAAAGAATTGGATTAAAATATGAATTTTTGGATTTTATAAAAATGCTAGAGTAAAATGCGCGCAATGGAAAAAGTCGTTAGTGGAGCATAATTCTAGGAGTAATGGTTATGGTTCGAACGTGGTAACTAAATTAAGTCGAGTAAGTGACGAGCGTAAACGAGTGATGTCATGGACCTATAGTGGGGCTAGGGAGTCATAAGACGAAGTCGTTAAGTTAATTTCGTGTCCCCTTAAAACCCCGTAATTAGAAAGAAATTGTTAAGGTACTAACGAACGATTATTGTTTATGTATAGATCGTTCGAACTCACACGCTCGACCACCCCAACCAAACCAAGGCAAGTTTACTTTTCAAAACTTATACATATACAAGGATTTTCACTGTTGTGTTTGTAGTTTTCAAATTATATCAAATGCTATGTTTATCGAAGTATTGATGCAATTGAGATTGAACAAGTACATGTATGCTTTTACCCCTTGAACTTAGATTGAAATGTTTTCTTCGGACAACGACTCTAGCAATAGAGGTCGTAGCGGTCCGTATATACTATTGACCGGGGAGCGGTATATTATTATATCGTATCTATATTGCGAAAACCCGAAGGGTCATTCGGGTGGTATCGTATATTCAAATATCTATTATTATATCTTCGTAAATACTCGAAACCCTATCTTGGATTGAAAGTTTATTTTATTAAATAATCATTTTATTAATTATTGATATTAAATTTTAAAATATCATTTATTAATTATTGTTCATTATTTTAAAAACAAAGTTAATCCAAGATACCTTTGAATACTTTCAAACTCGAACTTTTTCGAACTCCAAACATTTTCGAAAACCCCCGGTCAGGTTCTGCTTCTTGTATGATTTCAAGAATTATCGGTCGACTGATGTCGAACCACAATTACTCTGTTTTCAATCAAAATCAAGTTTTTAAAAGAAAAAGAAAAAGGGACTCTGGCAGGTGTGGGAACCGTTGACGAACGATTCCCGGGATGTGTAAGCGGCCGTGAGCCAGGCGGTCCATCAATTATTATTCCGGCCCATGTGTTGCCGAAGGATGATTACGGATGTAGTTTTCATCGAGGGTGATTACGGATGTAGTTTTCACCCGGGGATAGTTACGGATGTAGTTTCTATCCTTCTACCGGTAGAGAAGACCCGCGGATTATTGGAATCGGATGTGGCGACTGATCATCGTCAATCCCTGTCAGGTTTTATGTTTTCTTTAAGTCCCATCCTCCACTTTGGAAAAATGCTCAAACACTGCTTCTTGGGCCTAAGTGCCAAGTTGCCGATAGTGTGGTTTTTGATGAGAAAATATTGATATTGTGCAGTATCTAGAACTGCAAGATTTTCTATAAAGATTGGCACGTGTTAGTGCACTCTTGCAATTATTTCAAAGAATGAAATGTTTTTGAATGAGAAACTTCCCAAGCTAATGGAAGGAAAGAGGTTTTGCAATAACGTATTCCCTGTACAGTATGATAACCGTAGAGTGTTTTGCCGAAAATGATATGCTTATATATATATATTTTCAAACTTGAGATATATTGAAATAAGAACCTTGTAAAGGATTCATATGTTATTCTTAAAGCTCCTTAGTGAGTATAAATGTTTTATACAAACTCGGACATATATATTGTCGAGTTATGTTTTGTAATCTGAGATATACACCCATACAGTTGGGAACGTTTTCAAAATAAACCACTTTATTATTTACCAAAATGGTGAACTTGCTGAGCATTATGTAGCTCATTCTTGCTTTATAAAAACTTTTCAGAAAGAGAAGAACTTGGTCGGTTAACTCCGCACCAGCAGAAGAGGAGTAGGAAATTTACCGCGGAGATGATTTAGTTCCTGAAAAATACTACAGAGTAAGTCTGATAGGTTTTCAACTGTAATAGTAAGACTTGTCTTCAAGTGTAGTTGTATAAGTGGAAGTGCGTAAGATTCTGGATTGTACAGATGAATTGTAATATTTAGTGTTACTTTTGGTTATCGTTTCTGAGGCTCTAACTTGATTGTGTGTAAGATTGAGGTATGGATGGATGTATTGTTGAGTTGTAAAGTTAATACAGGTATGATATGGTTGGATGATGATGTGACGACCTGAATCTCTGACCTCAGATTTGGGGGCGCCACAGAAATGGTATCAGAGAGATAAGTTACAGTACTCAGAAACGAGAGTGTTGAGAGTTAAGTCTAAGTAGGAGAATGACATAAGAGATTGTAGTAAACTTATTATTGGACTACCGGAAGAGGTACCGGTGAGTAGAATGGACTGGAGTGTTTACTGGAGGTATTATACTAGGGACGATAGAATCCTTAGAGACCTTCAGAATGATGAATAGAGGTTTGAGAGTCGTACATGACCTATCATAGGTAATGATATAGGAAGCAGAGCGAAATCTCAAGAGCAGCTGAGATAAAGGCGATATTGCCAATATGATCGGATGACTAGGCCGGCATAAATTTTATGGCCCATAGTCCTTCACAGTTTAAGAGGCAGCATTTTCAGAATCAAGAAGTTTAGACTTCCCTACATAATTAAGGGTACTTAGTACTTGGAATAATGACAGTCTTTTACTTTGGCTATAAGATCCAATTTTCGATAGGTAACGGGTTTACCTGAAAGGTGGTTACTATGCCGTTGTGGATTTCATCACTCTTGATGGCGAATTTTACATGTGTTAAACGAGAATGTTATCATAAGACGAGCGTGCTGGATAATTCCACGCATGATTCGGACGCTAGAGCATGATAGTTCAACTTAGAGAACAAACAAGCAGAATTAACAAAGCGACTCTAGTGAAGTTGAATATGGTTGCAACGAGTGATACAGTGATCTCAGAGTCTACCAAAAGAAGAGACCAGTGAGTCTATACTGGAACTCTTTGATAGAAATTTTAGCAGAGACTACGCATATATACTTGTAAACCTATATATTGTTGGTAACGTATGTTCACGTGCACACACACCGCCACTGAACCTATGGACTGCATTGAGATCCCTGAGAGATCTCTTTGATCTGTTCCCAGGGGGAACTGGCCACTTGTGATTCATGTCGGAAGGCATGAAGTAGGACCCTATGGACTTAGCAGGTGTCCCCGGAATGATGTGAAGCTTGGCCTTCAAGATAAAGCACGGGAATGACAGATATATTGTGAAACCCTAACTCGATAAATGACTTTAAGATGATGATTGAGAGACGCACTAGTTGGTGTCTTGAATTACGAAGACGAAGAGATGGAGTTACCCTTATAGTGGTGATAGTGAGATGCACGAATGATTATTAACTTATTTTGGTAACTACCGGCTGGTGCACTACTTCATTTTAAACTTTTCATTAACCATGTTACCTCGATTAGTTTATATCAGGTAATCCTTCTAGCTTTCTACTTCAAACTTGTGGAATAACCACCAGTGATATACTTTCTCTAAACCGGGACTCATCCAAAGTATCTTATTTGATCCCCGAGTATTCTATTTGAAGTTTATAATTATTTCGTTCTGCTCAGGACTATTTACACTTCCTTTCAATTATCCAAGGAATGTTCAACAATTGTTTCCTTAATTAATCAATGAATATTCATAAACGAATATTGATATTTGACTACTTCTTTCATACTTGCACTCTTCAGTCGAGCCCATAAATATTTATCAACTTGTTGAGAACAGGGATGATCTAACATCCAGCTATTCCTCATGAATCCTTTCTTCTATTCAAAATGAGATTGTGCGTCGTACATTGAAATCATAGTAAGGATATCATTTTGATACTAGTATTCTGAATTTTATTCTACTGTAAGATCTGATAAAGCATGTGTACGGAGGCACCCTTGGGTGGACCGTTTCACTGATAAGTAATATTTGATGAGAGGTTATCGATTGTTCCGATACCTAGAACATTCTCTTAAGATTTTATAGTTTTCTTTCTTCAAACTGAATAACTTCTTATTTCCATTCGTTGTCCGAGTAGCCTAAAGTTTCTTCAATGGCTACGATGTTGAAATTCCGTTCTATCCAATTGAAACTGGCTAATCGTTATGTCAATATGAATGACTAGTTGATTGTTCCAATTACTCAAAATTGTAATGTTGTGAAGAACACCTAGCTAATTGTCCTAGCTGGTGGTGATTTCTCAAACGGGTGAACTAGCAAATTTTGTCTCGCTAGTTGCTAGTGTTTCTTGAAAAGGACTAGTTGTTGTTTCACTGGTCCAACTCCCAATTTAATTCATTCAGCAATTCCGCAATGCATTTTGCAGGTGGTAAAGTGTGATGATGAAAGTTTTGACGAATGACTTGATTGAGACCTAGTGAGGTCGTCCACTCAACTTGAATTCTACCCATCTTTGTATCAGACTTTATGTCACTTGAATATTCTGTTTTTTTTTCATTCATATAATGAAGATTCATTTGAAACCATAGATTACTTGAATGATAAACTGCTTCATTTTTTTTTTATCGTCACATAGTAGAATTTCTTTCGATCGGTTGACCTATCTCAATGGGACTTTTTTTTTATCCTCTATTTTTCAAGAGGGAAAGTATTCCCCAGATGTAAGAATTGTATAAAGACCGTCTTTATGACTTTTGTATCCAACAATCATTGCCCTCGTGTAACATTCTCTATGATATCACCTTACCAAATTTTCAGGACATGAAGGAATAAACCTTGTTGTATTCTTTTTGTCCATCCTTACATCTCCGAAAATCGATACTCCTAGTATTTGGAACCATCAGCATTCTTGGAACATCCAATGTGGAATTCTTATTGAAATTATCTATTGGACCTTGTTATTTTAAAACCATTCCTTTCAAAAGTGATTACTCTAAGGTGAACGGGAGGTACAATTGTGAACCGTTGCACCAATATGAGATCAAAAACCAAATTTTGTAATTGTGCAGCCAGAGTGTTATGCCGAGTAATTATTAAAGTAGAAATAACATGTCGGGGCATACCACAAGACCTTTAATATTAGTGTGAGGAAAGTTATAGGAAAGGATGAGGTGGTTGGGAGTACGTTCCTACCAACCGTTGTCAGGATGTTATAGTAATGAATTCTGGAGTTACCAAGCCTTTTCCTGATCCAAGAAATTCAAATCGATTGCGATGTAAGACATATCCTTAGAGGAAACTAACATGGAAGTGAGACGGACAAGAAAGGAAGAAATATCGTGGCAAGAATGTGAAGCTTTACTTAGCAAAAAGGGAGTGATGCACATAGCGAGACATAAAGTTTAAAAGGCCCTTAATAGCAAATGGATGCATGGATATATCCCAATGATCCTTCGAGATTACCACCTAATCAAGTTTATTGGGAATCGCAGCAGCATACAGGCTGATTGGCACCAGTTGTGAAAGAAGACGAGCGCATGACATCTTACCTATACCATCGAGAACTGAAACCCTTATCGGAAATGGAGGAATTGTTGACTAGTTAAAGTGCGTAGTTATTTTTCAAGGATAAGGTTAAAGAGAAGGTTTCACCAACTCCAGATCGACCTCTGTACTGCACCAAAGTCGGCATTTCACATTAATGTAAACATTATAAATTCTGGTAGTATCATGTGGATTGACTAGTGAGTCAGGAGCCCTTGTGGGTTAATAAATAAAGTTTTAAGGATGATATGAGCGATTAGTAACAACCTCGTTGTTAGCTATACTTCATGATGAGAAGAGGACTTTGAGGGTCACAATGATGCGTCTTTCAAGAATTTAAGAGGTGTGCTGATGCAGTAGAAAGGGGATGATAGCCTATACTTCTAAACAACATAAAGGTTACGGGATAGGATATACTAACCGTGAGTCGGGGATTAGTCATGATAGCGTTCACGCATAAAACTGAGACGTTAACCTTATGAGAAAAGTGTGAAATTTTTTTTCCACAAGTGTCATAAGTATATCTTCATATTAGAACTAAACATAAGAAAGAGAAGGTGACGAAAGGGAGCAGGGAGTATAATGGAGAGATTTGTTATTACCCATGAAAGGCCAGTGTGGTGGCCGATACCTATAGAAGGGATTATTCGAAATTGGAATTCAGTCAGTATATTGACCAAGAAAATAGAGTATATACAATAAAGAATAATGTTAGAGGAAAATGATTAGATTATGGGGAAGGACAAAGATGTATAGAGAATTAAGAGAATGTTTGGCAAACGGGTATGAAGAATGGTATTGGCAAACTATTAAGTACAAACGCGACATGTCGAAAGCAGAATGATAGAGATCTAGTGGATTAATTCCGCCTGTAGAAAATCTTGAACGTGGACAGAATTATAATGGATTTCATAAGTAGGTCGTCGAAGACCGAGCCAAGAGATGGCCCTAGTTGATTTATAATTGTTGAACCAAGTGATTTACCTACGAAGGACTTTCCATTTAGAAGATTATCGATTTATATACGGAAGAGATGGTGGTGCAATATAAAACTTCTGCAGTGATTACGTCAGATAGAGACTTAAGGTTAGACTTCGAATATTGAAGGTGCTTTCAAGTATAATTAATAAGGAGATTGAGCGTATGTACTAATTTGATCTGTGGCTGACGGACAGGGAAGAAGAATTATCCAGACGATCGAATTTATATTTAGTGTCGTGCCTTAGATTTCACGGGGCAGTCGAGAATAAAAACTTATCCATGAAACGAATGTTGTTATCACGATCGGCACCATGCGGACGTAAGGACGTCTCTTGTAAAGCGTACTACGAAAAAAAAAAAAAAAAGAAGTTTCGTTTTTGTTGCGTTACGAAGAAGTCAATGAACGAGGGATTTGAAAGGATATTATTGGTGGCCAAATATGAAGAAGGACATAGCAGAGTGGGTAAGTAAATGCTTGACACGTCAAAGAGTGAAGGCCGAACACCGGAGGCCTAGTGGATTGTTGCAACCCTTAGAGATACCCGAGTGGAAGTGGGAACAGATTGCGATGGACTTTGTGGTCGGATTACCAAGGACCAAGACTAATCATGACGCCATTTGGGTAATTATTGATAGATTGACCAAGTCAGCACATTTTCTTCCAATCAACGAGAGATACACTGTCGACAAGCTGATAGATATCTACTTAAAGGAGATTGTGGTTAGACATGGGGTTCCTGTGAGCATCGTATCAGATAGAGACCCAAGATTCAACTCCAGGTTCTGGAGGAGTTTTCAGGATTGTGTGGGGACTAAGTTAAACATGAGTACTGCATACCATCCCCAAACAGACGGACAGAGCGAGAGAACCATCCAGACCATCGAGGACATGTTGAGAGTATGTGCCATAGATTTCAAGGGAAGTTGGGACGACCACTTGCCATTGATCGAATTTTCCTACAACAACAGTTACCATGCGAGTATAGGAATTCCCCCATATGAAGCTTTGTACGAACGAAGATGTCGGTCTTCCTTGTGTTGGGAAGAGGTAGGAGAGCGGAAGATTTTAGGGCCTGAACTGGTCCAACAGACAAGAGAAACTATCAAACTCATAAGAGGACGGCTGGTAGCGGCCCAAGACAGACAGAAGAAGTATGCGGACTAGTCCCGCAAGGATAAAGAATATGAGGTAGGAGAGTTTGTGATGTTAAAAGTATCACCGTGGAAGGGATTGATGAGATTTGGTAAGAAAGGGAAACTAAGCCCGAGATTTATTGGACCTTTTGAGATCTTGAAACGAGTTGGAAAGTTAGCCTATGAATTGGCTTTACCTCCGAGCTTGCAGCAAGTACATAATGTGTTTCATGTGTCCATGCTACGACCCTACCATACCGACTTCCGACATGTGATAGAACATGATCAAGTGGATCTGCAACCAGACTTAACATACGTGGAGCAACCCGTAGAAATCGTGGATAGAAAAGAACAGGTGCTGAGGAACAAGGTTGTCAAACTAGTGAGAGTCTTGTGGAGGAATCAGAATGTCGAAGAATCAACATGGGAACTAGAGAGCGCGATGCGTGAAAAGTACCCCCAACTGTTTTCAACCTGATTCCGGGACGGAATCCTTTTAAGGAGGGGAGGCTGTAAGAACCCTGATTTTTGATATTATTGGAATAGACGGAATGAATAGTAACTTTGTTATGTAAGAGAAGTGAATCTCACCCCCATATATGAATGACGGATAAATGAAGATTTGTAATGATATTATGTTCCCTTATGGAAAATAAGTGTATGTAAATGTCGACGGATTTCGCAAAATTCTATTTTATTATTTTCGTACATTTCCGGGGTATCGATAAATACGAATACTACGACAAGATCATGGTTTTATTATTTTGAGAACCAAGGAACTATATATATACTTAAAATTAGGAAGTTGGATTTTAGAAAGAATATCGAAGGAAAAGCTCCACCAAAAATGTTTAAGATTTATTTAGAAAATTATGGAAATTGGAAAATACCTACTAACCATGCAAGGTGGCAAGATTTCATGCATCCCATGCAAATTCCATGCAAACCACCTAGTCTAAGATTAGAACCAAGTAGTTGGTAGCTAGTTAGAAACAAACTAAATTACAAGAATCTAGTTAGTAGCTAGTTAGCTTACTTTTAAAAAGGTGGAGACAACCAAGTACCATGGCCATACCTCTAGCCATACTTAGGTTGTACATTCATATACTTACACCACTACATATCACCCAAGCTCATCACACACCACATATTCATCCAACACAAAAAGAAAAGAAAACAACCCCCCCCCCTTGTAACATTGCTCTCGGCCAAGACCTAAAGGAGAAGAAAAGAAAAATTCTTCTCCCACTTCCCATCACTCTAAATTCAAGGCAAAAATCCTAGGTACTCTACATCATATAAGGAAGGTATGATATGAATTTCAACCCTTTTCATCCATTAGTTTTCTAGTTATAAATTCTTAAAGTTCTAGGTGAATAGTAACTCTTATTGTTCTTGTTTTTGGATCTTGAAGATTAAGCCATAGATTGATCAACCAAGGTGTTTGGAGGGTATTTCAAGCTTTGTTAAGTTACTAAGAGCTTCAAGGAAGGTATAATTTCTAACCCTTAGTAGCCATGGCAAGAACATTGCTTAGTATTAGTAGATCTAAAAGATTGGTGCACAAAAGTGTTGATTATAGTTTGATTTATGAAAAATCATGGATGTTGATGGTTATTGTCATATTGAAAATTATTTTTATGTGGTATGAGGTCCCATAAGTGTATGAGAATTTTGTTGGGAGTTTGTGATGATTTTTGGAGTTGGTGGAATTTTTGAGAAGAGACATGACTTGTGGTAAAGGAGTTGTTGGACAATCTGCACTTACCCCTTTTTGAAACTGTGATTCGGAACCCTTAAACTGATTCCCTGAACACCTACCTTATATTTTTGGAAAGGTCTTGATCTGTAGTTTCTGGATATGTAAGGCTCATAGCTAGGTGATGTATAGATTTTTAGTTATGGCCGGAGAAGTGATTTTTGTTTCTGGACTATGGACTGCATAAAGTGACCCCCTTGTGAACCTTGTTTAAACACCTTAAAAATTATTTGGGATCATGGAAAAATTAGAGAAGCTAGGAAATACAGTGGTGAAGGCTACCCAAAAAGAATTGGATTAAAATATGAATTTTTGGATTTTATAAAAATGCTAGAGTAAAATGCGCGAAATGGAAAAAGTCGTTAGTGGAGCATAATTCTAGGAGTAATGGTTATGGTTCGAACGTGGTAACTAAATTAAGTCGAGTAAGTGACGAGCGTAAACGAGTGATGTCATGGACCTATAGTGGGGCTAGGGAGTCATAAGACGAAGTCGTTAAGTTAATTTCGTGTCCCCTTAAAACCCCGTAATTAGAAAGAAATTGTTAAGGTACTAACGAACGATTATTGTTTATGTATAGATCGTTCGAACTCACACGCTCGACCACCCCAACCAAACCAAGGCAAGTTTACTTTTCAAAACTTATACATATACAAGGATTTTCACTGTTGTGTTTGTAGTTTTCAAATTATATCAAATGCTATGTTTATCGAAGTATTGATGCAATTGAGATTGAACAAGTACATGTATGCTTTTACCCCTTGAACTTAGATTGAAATGTTTTCTTCGGACAACGACTCTAGCAATAGAGGTCGTAGCGGTCCGTATATACTATTGACCGGGGAGCGGTATATTATTATATCGTATCTATATTGCGAAAACCCGAAGGGTCATTCGGGTGGTATCGTATATTCAAATATCTATTATTATATCTTCGTAAATACTCGAAACCCTATCTTGGATTGAAAGTTTATTTTATTAAATAATCATTTTATTAATTATTGATATTAAATTTTAAAATATCATTTATTAATTATTGTTCATTATTTTAAAAACAAAGTTAATCCAAGATACCTTTGAATACTTTCAAACTCGAACTTTTTCGAACTCCAAACATTTTCGAAAACCCCCGGTCAGGTTCTGCTTCTTGTATGATTTCAAGAATTATCGGTCGACTGATGTCGAACCACAATTACTCTGTTTTCAATCAAAATCAAGTTTTTAAAAGAAAAAGAAAAAGGGACTCTGGCAGGTGTGGGAACCGTTGACGAACGATTCCCGGGATGTGTAAGCGGCCGTGAGCCAGGCGGTCCATCAATTATTATTCCGGCCCATGTGTTGCCGAAGGATGATTACGGATGTAGTTTTCATCGAGGGTGATTACGGATGTAGTTTTCACCCGGGGATAGTTACGGATGTAGTTTCTATCCTTCTACCGGTAGAGAAGACCCGCGGATTATTGGACTCGGATGTGGCGACTGATCATCGTCAATCCCTGTCAGGTTTTATGTTTTCTTTAAGTCCCATCCTCCACTTTGGAAAAATGCTCAAACACTGCTTCTTGGGCCTAAGTGCCAAGTTGCCGATAGTGTGGTTTTTGATGAGAAAATATTGATATTGTGCAGTATCTAGAACTGCAAGATTTTCTATAAAGATTGGCACGTGTTAGTGCACTCTTGCAATTATTTCAAAGAATGAAATGTTTTTGAATGAGAAACTTCCCAAGCTAATGGAAGGAAAGAGGTTTTGCAATAACGTATTCCCTGTACAGTATGATAACCGTAGAGTGTTTTGCCGAAAATGATATGCTTATATATATATATTTTCAAACTTGAGATATATTGAAATGAGAACCTTGTAAAGGATTCATATGTTATTCTTAAAGCTCCTTAGTGAGTATAAATGTTTTATACAAACTCGGACATATATATTGTCGAGTTATGTTTTGTAATCTGAGATATACACCCATACAGTTGGGAACGTTTTCAAAATAAACCACTTTATTATTTACCAAAATGGTGAACTTGCTGAGCATTATGTAGCTCATTCTTGCTTTATAAAAACTTTTCAGAAAGAGAAGAACTTGGTCGGTTAACTCCGCACCAGCAGAAGAGGAGTAGGAAATTTACCGCGGAGATGATTTAGTTCCTGAAAAATACTACAGAGTAAGTCTGATAGGTTTTCAACTGTAATAGTAAGACTTGTCTTCAAGTGTAGTTGTATAAGTGGAAGTGCGTAAGATTCTGGATTGTACAGATGAATTGTAATATTTAGTGTTACTTTTGGTTATCGTTTCTGAGGCTCTAACTTGATTGTGTGTAAGATTGAGGTATGGATGGATGTATTGTTGAGTTGTAAAGTTAATACAGGTATGATATGGTTGGATGATGATGTGACGACCTGAATCTCTGACCTCAGATTTGGGGGCGCCACAGGTTGTGATAATTTTCATTGTTGATCAAAATTATGTGTGTAAGTATTGTGTAAGTCATTGTGAGGGTTCGTGTGTGATTGTTGGTGATGAAGAGGGAGAGGCCGAGAGAGAGATTGAGAGAGAGGGAGAGAGACCGAGAGGGAGAAAGAGAGAGATAGAGAGGGAGAAGCCGAGAGAGAGAGAGAGAGAGAGAGAGAGGCCGAGAGAGAGAGAAGAGAAAGAGAGAGCCGAGAGGAAGGAGGAAGGAGAGAAGAGAGATTGTGGTGTGGTTGCGTGAATTCTTGGGAGTTAGTTGCTTGAGTCTTATGTGAATTACTTGATTTAATTGTTACATGAATTAAATTGTTTACATAATTGAATTGCAATGTGAATTTGAATTATGGATTGTATAATGAGTTGTCATGGAGATATTAGGTTGACTTAGAGTTGCTTGGTGGTTAGTAGTAGTCGATATTGATGGAGTTGTAGACTTTGGAGGTGTATTGTGTTGTCTTGTGATTGCTTGAGACCGATTATATTTCGGTATGATTTGACGACTAAACAAAGGAGATGCCGCCGAAATTTCTAAAAATATAATAAAACGATTCCAAAACTCTAAGGCACATCTCCAATGTTAAGTCGTAGAGTCATTATAGTACATTGTATGTTAAATGATTTACATGCTACGTGACTTACATGATTTCATGTATATATAAACATATATATGTATATAGTTATAAAGTTATCGATGGGGCGTTAGCATTATTAGGATTGCTTTGTGATATGTAAACAAAAGAGGGGAAAATAAGATATTGTTTATTATTATTATAGGTCCGAGTAGGAGGCCTGGCAAGGAGCCGATTGAAGAGGACGCTATCTAGTGCAAATTCGTGATTTAAGGCAAGTGTACTATCCTACCTTGTTATTACCATATGTTGAATGCCATGAGATATCGAATTGTTAAGTTGTCACAAATTAGTACCTTATTCTTTCCGACCTTAATATTGTCGTATACCTTTGATTGATTCATATCCCTTAAACTTGACTTGAATTGTTAAGCGATAACCATTTTGCTTGGAAACCCTTTCATATTTTCTTGAATTCTTGAATTCTTGAAACCACTATATAAATACCCTCTTGCATGATGAATTCTTTTTCTACCTTAAGACACTTATTGGTTCTTGACTTATTTTCTTGACTTAACCAAAGTACTCTAAACAGAATCGCAACTTCTAAGAATCCGAAATGATTGACTTTCTTCATTTGACCTTGTCATTTATTCGAAATTTGAGAATCCTATTCTTGTTGATTAACAACTTGATATAACATTGATAATCTTGTTTCTTTGAGATGAATTGAATTTGATAGACATTGTTTAACCTAAATGGAATTGGATGGAATGTTACTTTGACCGAGGCGCCGGTCCAAATCAAGTTACTATTATAGGCCAATGTGTGCCTGGGATCCCCTTATATTTGATGAACACCGTATTGGATATGCGGGTTCGAAGCTCTGACGTGGGCTGATCACCCAGCTTTGCTCGTAGCGTCTTATCAGATATTCCAATTCCTTCTCATTAAATTTTGATATTGATTTAGTTGACACATTTCAATTGCAGATTTTTATATCTTGCTTTACAGTTGGAATATTTTGCCAGTCTTATATTGTTGTTTATGCACTTGCTGAGCAATTGGCTCAATGATATTATTTTCCTTAACCTTTCAGTGAAACTCGAAGATGGTAAGGACTCTTGAGACTGCGCGTAAGAATTGTGGTGGTTCAGGTGTAGCCTATAGGAGGCAGTTCCAGGTAGAAGGGAGTGGCGATCTGATTGATCTTATTTTGCTAGACTTTTGAACTTAGTCTGTAATAATCTTTTGAACTTAGAATAAATTGTGGTTGTAATAATAAGTCGTTTTGAATTGGTAGTTTATATTGTTTCAAACTCTTACCTGTTGGTGATCTAGGCGTGGGATTGGTAATGTCTAATTAATTAATATGCATGCTTTACCATTATTTAGTTAAATTTAATTAAGGGATTTGGGGCCGTCACAATGCCTGTTGGATGTTTTGAGATTTAATCACTTATTTATTCTTAGAATTTTCGTTATTCCCTTTATAGCATAGGAACATTAAAGTCTAAGTTTGGGGGAAAATAAGTATTTCATGCTAGTTTGTAATAATTGTCAATAATGGCTAGGCGTCAAATGGCTAGTAGCCGGCTCATATTTTTATGAGTAGTCTAGGGTTGGAAATGAGAAAGGCTCGTTCCAGATTGCATATTTACTACGAAGGCTTACGGTCAGGCCCAGTGAGGTCGCGTGAGTACGGTTATCTCCATACAGTGAGGATCGCCTCGCATGGTTAAAATATAACCCAAGGAGACGACTAGTGGATTTGGGCCAAGCCGAGCCCATAGAAACCCTAGCCCGTCTAGATAACTTCTTCTCTAAGAGAACTACGTATGGCTTGATCCCTATAAATAGGGTACGTAGGCATCATGTGAAGCATGAGAAACAGTTCACCACTGAATATCAATAGACAAGATCAGCCACAAACAGTTACAAATCGCCTCCGTGTTCTTCGTGTTCTTAGCAAAATATCCGTATTTTGCTCCATAAATCCAGCAACCTCCAAAATATTGTTATACAATATTGTCCCTATAACATTTGGCGCTAGAAGGAGGGGCTAGTCGTTGAGTTGGGAGAACAATGACTAAATCGAACAAGAAGAAAAATGAAGTGGGGGAAACCCCAGGGTCGCATAAGAGAGATAGAGACGACCTCAAGGGGAAGGATCGACCAGAGAGCGATGCGGTGGAAGATGGGACCAAGGAAGGGTTCGAGAAGGAGAAAACACCCCCTGTTGTCCAACAAGTGGCCTTGCCTGGAGAAGTCATGTCATTTCTAAAAGGCCTCGGTGATCAAATAATGGAGGTATAGGGTAGGGTCGCTAAGATGGAGAAGCGACACAACTCTAGAGGTTTTAAGAGGAATGCGAGGACAGGGGGTAGTAAAGGCCCCACCAAGCAGTTAATAGGGGACTTCGATGATGTGGTAACAGACCGAACGAACCCTGATTGGAGCGAGGAGGCGAATACCATGGAGAAGGTGGGGTCGAAGGAGAAGCCCGTCTCATCTGAAGGAAGGTCCATTAGTGTCTTTGACCAAGTTGGAAAGAAACGTACCAAGCATGATCTCCGCCTCAAGTTAGAGAAACTTAAAACTAGTAAGAATGGAGGGTCAAAAATCAAAAGCAAGGGCTCTCCTCAGCCTTTATCCCCTCGAAAAGATCGTGCGCGGTCACATCATCGCAATGACAGACCCCCCTCTCCTCGTAGAGAGCGTGAGCGATCCTATCATCGCGATGACAGACACGCTTTCAATCGAGAGCGTGAGCGATCCCACCATCGCGAGGAACGGCACAAAAAGAAGGATCGTAGAAATGATCAAGAGGAGTCTAGTGCCCCAAAAAAGACTCAATCTCTTCATGGAAGTACTAGAGAGAATAAAAAGGAAGACAATGAAGCTAAGATCGGTGATTATAAGCTGGAAGAGCTGAAAAAGGCCTTGGATGCGATGAATAATGAGAAGGGGATTTTCAGTACTATGGGCTCGTCCTCTCCCTTCACCCATGAAATTCGAACTGCACCACTTCCTGCAGTGTTTCGTGGCCATCATTCAGATATGACTTACAATGGAGATACCAACCCCACAGAGTTTGTTGTCCGGTTCAATAATGAGATGGATGTTTATCAGGTCTCGCAGCTAGCGAGGTGCAGGTTGTTTACAGCCTCGCTGAGCGCTCCGGGAGCGCTCAGCAATGGTTTTCGAAGCTGGGAGCATTGGTCACCATTGATTCTTGGGAGCAATTTGTAGACATCTTCATTAAGCAATTTCAATCCTCGATGCTCTATGCACCTCCTGTGTCTACTCTAGCCAACATAAAGTAAAAGAAGGGGGAGAGTCTACAGGATTACTTCAAGAGGTTCAATACTGAGGTCCCTAGAGTGCGAGGCGCAAATGATGAGGCCGTTAAGAACTTCCTAACCGTTGGGTTGAGAGAAGGCACAAAGTTCTGGAAGCATCTACAGGCCCACACACCTAATACCCTCGCGGAATTCTATAAGGAGGCTGAGCCTTTCAAGTGGGTAGAGAAGTCAATGGAGGGCCTCAAGAAGAATACTAGGTCTGGCAGTAATGGAGGTAAAGGCAAAGGGGTAAAGAGAAAGGAATCTAGGAGCCCCAGGCGAACACAGGATCGTAGCCCGAGCCCGAAGAGAAGTGATCGCGATCCCCACCTCGGTCCCGTTCGGCTAGAGATGAAGACAAGTTCGTTCCTTTAGTGGCATCAGTTGATCATATTTATGGTGTCAATGCTAACAAAGGGATGCTCATAAAACCTCCTGCCATGGGTGCACAAGGAATTTGGAACAGTACAAAGTATTGTGATTTTCATGAACAGAAGGGGCATGATACAGCGGACTCTTGGCACCTTAAAGAACAAATTGATCGGTTAATTCGAGAAGGGAAATTAACTGAGTGGGCAGTCCGTGAGGTGAAAAAGTATCAAGGGAACTCTGGCAAGTTAGGGCTGGGATATAATGCTGTACCTCATACGGGTCCGAATACAGAGCCTCGCAAGGAAAGGGAAGAACGAGGCTGTAACAGCCCCAAATCCGAGGTCTGGGATTTAGAGTAGTCACGATCCATTTACTCCTTGTCTTACCTGTATTACTCACACTGCACATATTTCAATGGCTTATGACCCCACAATATATATATCTCTCACACACACACACAGGTTAGAGTCTCAGAAACGATACTATACAACAACTGCGGAATAAACAACTTTTATTACAATACCCAATTGTCTTACAAAATCTGTTATTGAAACAATATATAGGAAATGTTACAATTCCAACTCTGACTTCTGATGATTACAATCTTCTCCTACCATTCATATCTATACATAATTTAAATGCAGCCAGCTGCAGCCTGATCCGACTGGTTCGTACTACTCTTCGGGATCACTGGTGCCCATGACATCCTGCTTCACTGCTCTATAATATATATAAAACAATAGCAAGAGTGAGCAAATAGCTCAGCAAGGTAATGAAAACATGGCATAACTCTGCCTATGACTTAACCCAGAATAAGGCGGGTATAAGACAATAATTGTCAAAATATCTCTTTACCGAAAGTATTTCCTTATCAGAATATATTCCAAAAATAGTACTATTGTAGTACTCCAAATATCATTTCATAATATCTCTGCAAACTTTTATTATACTATTGAACCAAGTTCTAGTATATTATAAAAGGATGAGGTTTCAAAGTAAACCAATATAATCTTTCTGTAGGAAAGAAATATCTGCTATATAAGTATAAGCAGAGTATCAACATATAAATTTAAAAGATGAACTTATAAGGTGATTCAATATAAACAACCCCCTTACCATAACCCCGGTTATGTAAGGTAACCACAGAGTCATATAAAAGATGACGTTACAAGGTAACTCAAAATATATCTTTCTTAGAAATATCTGCTATGCCAGAATAAGCAAGATATCATCAATTTTCATAATAGAGGAACTTGCAGGAAGAATATTGCAATTACAGTTCAAACACTTTTCAACCCTGCCAACAATGATAATGTTGCAGATAATTTCCCAATTTGGAAGATGAACTAATACGGGAGCTTGCCGCGCCAGGAGCCACAACATTTACGATGATCAGTCGCATGTCATGCTCCCTATCATTTGTTCTCTACATGTAGAAGGAAGCACCGACGGATCGCCCGCCCTCTGGAACCCCCCGGCCAACGGTTGGGCCATTGCTGGACCGGCGCCACTCGGCCACTTACGCGTCTCCTAGTTCAATAACATCCATGACTCCGAAACATAAAGTTCGTCCCCCTTTCCCCAAGTATAATACTTGTTGATAAGACTCCACAAAGTAGTCGTATCTAGTTGGAAAGAAAGATTCACCAATATTTCCCAAGCTGATGCTTGTTAATGGATATAAACTTGTTCCATCAATCTTACCCCTCGAGTGTTGAGGAGGTAACCAAAAAGACTCATATTCATATTTGAAAAGAATCAAGATGTGAGTGACCAGATAGTTTAGCAAGTATAGGACCGGGCAGTCCAATAAATAACATCTCTCAAGTGAGGTTCCCTTATATATTTTTGGAAGTTGAGCGAGTATTTAAATCTTCTTTAAGATAGATTTAAATGAAAATAAAGTTTGGGAACCTCCCCTCGATAAAAATAGTCATAAAATACTCCGAAATATTTTACACCATATCTGAAGGTGAAAGATAATCTTTGAATAATATGAATTATTATAAAAAGACTTCAAAATAATTTAATTAAATATTCCAAGAAAATTTATTAAGTCAATAATAATTACGGAATATTATTAAATCATAATATTGCTCGTAAGTAATCTTCGAATGATGATGAAGTAACAAAAAGAATCGCTTTGATGAATAGCAACCAAGTTACGAGGGAAAAGAGTAATATCAACAGATTTATGACCGGGCAGTCAAATAAAATAAATAATAGCTCTCGAGTACAGCTCCCTTATATTTGAAAGTTCTGAGCGAGTGTTTAATTCTTCCTATAAGATAGACCTTAAACGGAAAATAGAGTTTTGAGAACCTTTCCTCGATAAAATAAACATAATAAGACTCAGAAATATTTTACCTGATATTTGAAGATCAGAATAATATTTGAATAAGATAAATCATTTTTAAAATTAGTTGAAATAATTAAATAAATATTCAAAGAATATTTATTAATTCATAGATAATTAAATAATATTCTTAGTATAAAATATTGCTCATAAATAACTCTCGAATGAATATATAAAATATTCACCAAATAAACAATTCCTCGAGTAAATATTCAAAATAATATTTGAATCAATCCTCAAATGAATATCTAAATTAATATTCAAATAAATAAATCCTCGCATGAATATAAAATAAATAAATAAATTCTTAAATGAATATCCCAAAATAATATTCATTAAATAAATCCTTAAATGAATATTCAAAATAATATTCACTTAATAAATAACTGCAAATGAATATTCAAAAATAATATTCATTTAATGTATCTAAACTTTAAATGAATATCCAAAAATAATATTCATTTAATATATAACAATTGAATAACATTATTCAATATCTAGATCAGAAAAGAATGCCCAAGATATATAAAAAAAATATCTCGACTCCCGGTCTATGGATGGAGAATAAGAATCATACGCCCAACACTAAGGGCATTTGCAAAAACCCGGCTTATAACTAATATCCCATATCTAGTTGATAAGCCAAATATCAATCATATCCAAATAATAACCTTCGAATGAGGTAATATTCAAGTAACATTTCTCGAATCATTTCTGAGTAATTAATACTTTTTGAAAATATAAATAATGATTATTAATATTATTCCTCAATTCAGATAATAATCTGTCGTTGGAATCCTTCCGGGTTTCCACGACTATCCTTATATGTCAGAATACCGACTCCCGGTCTAGAGTCAAGACAATAAATATGCTCTTATCTATAGAGCCACAAGGTATACCGGTTTATAAATACTTTATCTCAAAGCTCGTACATAAACCGAAAGTCAAATTTAAGCTATAAGCATATATCGCAAAACTATGCAATTCAATATATGCCAAAAGCAGTATTATACAACAATACTTCAAAGTATCGAAATAGGAAACTTGCCTGATGCTCGAGAAGTGGTAGGGCTCGTGACGATGTCGGGCAATCTAGACAAAGCCAAAAAGAAAACGTACGATTATTCCCCTAGATAATCCACTTAATATCTAAAGCAAAAACACGTATGCGAATCACAACCAAGACATTACTAACTCGTTTTAGGCTAATATTAAGTCCATGTCAATCGACAAATACTTAGGTCGAAGGTTCGTTTTAGAAATCGAATCTCGTTCGCCAGTTTCACTAAGTGGTTTACAAGGTTATAATCAAGTGTTCCTCTAAAGGGTTCCTTCGCACTTAACCTTGATTCAAACATTTTTATAAAATCCAAAAATAATCTTTTTGACACGAGGTCTTCTCTTATATCTTCATTATGACCTCTAGTATTTAAGTACTAAGATTCGTAACCAAATTACTCGTTTTAAAGGGGTTCAATTGAAGTTACGAACTCAAGCGTAGACTTACGAACTACTTTTTCGGATTTTACCATAACGCCTAAGCCGTAAGTCAAAATGCTACGATTCTTGCGCCAAAACGATCTATGACTCGAGATCTTCGAATACATGTCATATACTCAATAAGTTCAGAAGGTTACATCTACTGTTATGAATGGTTTTTAAGGGTCAAAGAAATTTCGCCATTACGACGGCTATAACTCGGATATTTCCAAAATTAAAATCCTCCAAATAATCATCCAATCCACCACCAACACTCATGGACACTATTCATTGTCTCCCTCACTGTCTAAACAGGTCTTGGAGCTGTGCAACATATTTTAACATCTAACAAAACTCTTACATAGCTCTAGTGCTCTAAACATGCATATAACTCAAAAACTCATCCAAAAATCCATTAAAACTCATGATTCAACAAAGGGGTTTCAAAGATTATACCTTGGTTTGAAGTTCAAGGATGATAATAAGGCCTCACAACTCTTGATAATTGCTTAGAACATCATTTGGAAGCCATAGAATCAGAAAAGCAAAACATGAAAATCAAAAGTTACTATTCCTCATCAATCTTGTAAAAATCATATAAAATCAAAAACTAAGAGTTTGGTTCTAAAATTTTTACCACACCTTTTACTCTTCAAGGGCTTTCTTTTGAGCTATAGTACACAAGAATCCAACCATGGGAGCTAGGGTTTTCAGCCCCATCTTGCTACTGTTCAGAACCTGGATAGTTTTGGTCCTCCAACTTTAAGCATGGATTTGACTAGGCTATACTACTTGGATTTCCATGAAATTTGGAACGAATCTTGCCCATGGAGTGGAGAAGCTATGGTTAAAATTTGGTGATTTTTGAAGCTCTAGATCTTAAGTTCGCATTGGCTCACAGAATATCTACAGAGTGCTGGTGGATAATGCATGGAAGTGCTATGAAAGTCTTGATGTATGATGTCTACAAGAAAATGGGATATGTAGACAAAGACCTCATTCCTATAGTGGGTCACCTCTATGGGTTCACTGGAGCTTCTGTTAGTGTGAAAGGCCTTATCAGGCTCCCCATTACTTTGGGGGACGAGCCCTGCATCACTACACAGGTCACTGATTTCATGGTCGTGGATCAGCCATCTGCTTATAATGCTATTGTAGGGAGGCCCATCTTGAAAGAAATGAGGGTAGTGACTTCTATCTACCACCTCTCGATGAATTTCCCTACCCCACAGGGTGTAGGGTGTGTTAGAGGAATTCAGCATGAGTCTCGAGAATGCTATAATCAGTCCCTTAAGTCAGGAGAAAGAGGAAGAAGTCATATGGAATGCGATGAGGGAGAAAGGGCTCGCAAGTCGGCCTCGCAACCCTCAGTTGGTTGCAATATAATATCCATCGAGGAGTTGCCTGATGATTATTTTGATAGCTTGGGTATACAAGTATAGCCAGTGCCAGGGGCTATTATGATGGAGGCCTCGCAGCCTGTGTTGGTTCTACAAGAAGGAATTGTCGATGAGGCTAGTGATGACGAGGAGAGTCCAGAACAGGCCGCTGTGCGAGCCCAGAAAGGGAAATGGGTTCGCAAGGAGACATCAACACTGGTAGATCTACCTAATGGGATTACACGGGAAACAACAGTTGTGACTGAGTATGGACATGTTGGAGCGGCCCCGACCTCGGCGGCAGAAGTTACGAGGCAGGATGAAGTAGAGTCTAGTAGGGCTCGTGATGTTGAAATTGATCTAGACCCTCGCATTCCTGAAAATGTGGAGCGGGCCGGAGCTGCAGAAGATACGATCTCCGTTCTTGTTGATGCTGAGGATCCAATCAAGGTGTTGAAGGTCGGGTCGCAGCTGAGCCCTGATCTTAGCACTACGCCATAAGTGAGCATACGCAACCCTTTTTACAAAGCGTTGCACAGAAAGCATTTCGTTAGATAGAAATTTTGGGTCTTTTGCAACTGAGCTGAAATGGTGTTGCGTTAGATATAATTTAGTGTTGCGTATTACCCGCAATGTTTCACATTATGCAACACTAACTGATGGCGTTGCGTTAGATATAATTTAGTGTTGCGTATTAGCCACAATGTTTCACATTATGCAACACTAACTGATGGGTTGCGTTAGATATTTTTTCATTTTAATAAATGGTGACGTGGCAGAAGTGGGACCCACATGTGCTGACGTGGCATTTGCTGACATGGCACTTGTGGGACCCCATTTGCTGACGTGGCAGAAGTGGGGCCCACCTTTGCTGACGTGGCATTTGTTGACGTGGCAGAAAGCGTTGCATTAGATACCAGTAGTGTTGCATTTGCTATTTGAAGTGTTGCATTAGATATATTTATATTTTTTAAAAAAATTATGACGTGGCAGATGTGGGACCCACCACTGCTGACGTGGCAGTGTGGGACCCACAAGGGTGACGTGGCAGGAGGCCCATCATGCTGACGTGGCAATTTTGGGACCCACAATTGTTGACGTGGCTGAAGTGGGGCCCATCTTTGTTGACGTGGCATTTGCTTACGTGGCAGAAGCGTTGCATTAGATACCAGTAGTGTTGCATTTGCTGTTTGAAGTGTTGCATTAGATATATTTATATTTTTTAAAAAAATATGACGTGGCAGATGTGGGACCCACCACTGCTGACGTGGCAGTGTGGGACCCACAAGGGTGACGTGTCAAGAGGCCCATCATGCTGACGTGGCAATTATGGGACCCACAATTGCTGACGTGGCAAAAGTGGGACCCACTAATGCTGACGTGGCATTTGCTGACGTGGCAGAAGCGTTGCATTAGGTATCAGTGGTGTTGCATTTTCTGTTTGAAGTGTTGCATTAGATATTTATTTTCTTTTATTAACTAGTCTTATCCCGAATGATGAATCTATTTTTTTAAATTATTTTTTCGACGTTCCAATCGCACGGATGTCAAGATATAACGATTTTAGTGACGCATTAACTTTTCAAAAAAATTCCTACATGTACTTGGTTTGGTTTTATAACGGTCAAACCTGTCAAAGTGGACTTTCCTTTTAACTAGTCTTGTCCCGAATGATGAATCTATTTTTTTAAATTATTTTTTCGACGTTCCAATCGCACGGATTTCAAGATATAACGATTTTAGTTACGCGGTAATTTTTCAAAAAAATTACTACATGTACTTGGTTTGGTTTTATAACGGTCAAACCGGTCAAAATGGACTTTCCATTTAACTAGTCTTGTCCCGAATGATGAATCTATTTTTTTAAATTATTTTTTCGACGTTCCAATCGCACGGATGTCAAGATATAACGATTTTAGTGATGCGGTAATTTTTCAAAAAAGTTCCTACATGTACTTGGTTTGGTTTTATAATGGTCAAACCGATCAAAGTGTACTTTCCTTTTAACTAGTCTTGTCCCGAATGATGAATCTATTTTTTTAAATTATTTTTTCGACGTTCCAATCGCACGATGTCAAGATATAACGATTTTAGTGACGCATTAATTTTTCAAAAAAATTCCTACATGTACTTGGTTTGGTTTTATAACGGTCAAACTGGTCAAAGTGGACTTTCCTTTTAACTAGTCTTTTCCCGAATGATGAATATATTTTTTTAAATTTTTTTTGACGTTCTAATCGCATGGTTGTCAAGATATAATGATTTTAGTAATGTGGTAATTTTTTAAAAATTTCCTAGATTTATTTGGTTGGTTTTATAACGGTCAAATAGGTCAAAGTCGACCTTCCTTTTAACTAGTCTTGTCCCAGATGATGAATCTATTTTTCTAAATTATATTTTCGACGTTCCAATCGCACGGGTGTCAAGATATAATGATTTTAGTGATGTGGTAATTTTTTTAAAAAATTCCTAGATTTATTTGGTTCGGTTTTATAACGGTCAAACCGGTCAAAGTCGACTTCCTTTTAACTAGTCATGTCCCGAATGATGAATCAATTTTTTTTAATTATTTTTTTGACGTTCCAATCGCACGGGTGTCAAGATATAACGATTTTAGTGATGTGGTAATTTTTTAAAAAATTTCCTAGATTTATTTGGTTTGGTTTTATAACGGTCAAAACGGTCAAAGTCGACCTTCCTTTTAACTAGTTTTGTCCTGAATGATGAATCTATTTTTTTAAATTATTTTTTCGACGATACAACCGTACGAATGTCACTTTTTTGCTGTATATTTTCCACGAGTATTTGTCATGTTTAACAATTTATTTAAAATAGGAAAAAAAATTGTAAATTATATTTTTTCAAAATTAAAGAAAAAATAGAAATTACAACAATAACAACTCAAAGTGGTACATCACAGTTTACGAGGTGAGAAAATGGGCGGACAAATTCCCCCCAAAATGAAAATTTTGCAATAGCTATTCCCCAAAATCCCCAATATTTTTCCAAAATCCCCATTCTGAGGCTCCTAATCACTCTCTCTCTCTCTCTCTCTCTCAACTACAAGCTCAAATCACTTTAATTTGCTCAAATCCCCATTCATCTCTCTACTTCTCTCTAGTTCATCTTCTTCGACTTGTCATTTTGGACTCAGAACTCTCAATCTATCTGTCTTTTGCTTCGATTTGGTTCAAATCTTCCACGATTTGAATTTCGATTTTAGGGATTCAATTTTAGGGTTCGATTTGAATTCAAGCTTCTCACCAAGTTGCAGAATCTTTCATGCATCTAAGTTGCGGATTCTTAATCGACGACTAAGTTGCAGTGGGCTCTTAATCGACTTCTTCTTACCAAGTTTATTGGGTTTCAAAAATCAAAGGTACACAAATTCAACAGAGACTTGTGAGTATGTTTGTATATGTGTGTATGCGTATATTTGTATTGTTCCTAAGTTTTTTTTATTTATTTAGTGTCGGTGAGTGAAGTTTCTTAGCTACAATGTTGAGGTTTAAAGACAGCCATCATTCTTCTCCATACTCTAGTTTCTAGTGGTAATTACAGATGCTTATTATGTATTTATTTTGTTTCAGCTTTATTTTACGTTTGAAGGGTTCTTGATAAACAAATTATTTAAATATTGATTTTATTTGCAGTGCTCCTCAGGATGGGCAGTCACCCAAGAATCAATATTTTCTCAATATTTGCTACTACTGATGGTAAACTACATATTAACAAGAAACTAGCATCATAGTAAGGATCTTATGAACTTTGATCAGGTCTCCTTTTTATGCTATTTGTTCTGCTATAAAGTGTTCGAGCCACTAAATACTGGCCATATCAGTGCCTGATGTATATTTTGCTCTTACGCCCCTGTAGCGTTGCGTAAGACCTTATGCAACGGTTTTTAGGCCTTACGCAACTGAAAATGGGGGTTGCGTATGTGTGTTTATGGCGTAGTGTAGGGAGAGGCTCGTGGAGTTTCTTAAAGCTAATTTGGATGTATTTGCATGGTCTCACGAAGACATGATTGGGATCGATCCCAATGTGATGTGTCATAGACTCAATCTTGATCCTAACAAAAAGGGAGTAAGGCAGAAAAGAAGACCAATAAGTGGAGAGCAAGCCGAGGCCCTCAAGGAGGAGGTGGATAGGTTGCTCGAGGTCGGGCTCGTCAGGGAATCATTCTACCCTGATTGGCTCGCTAATCCTGTCCTCGTGAAGAAACCAAAATGGCAAGTGGAGGACTTGCGTGGATTTTACTGACCTCAACAAGCATTGCCTGAAAGATAGTTTCCCACTTCCAAGGATTGATCAGTTGGTAGATGCAACAGCGGGACATGCACTCCTAAGTTTCATGGATGCTTACTCTGGGTATAATCAGATACCCATGTATGGCCCCGATCAAGAGCACACTTCGTTTATCACAGACAGAGGTCTCTACTGCTATATTGGGATGCCCTTTGGCCTCCTCAATGCAGGTGCCACTTATCAGAGGCTCGTCAATATGATGTTTGAGAAGTAAATTGGGAAGACAATGGAGGTCTATATGGACGACATGCTTTTGAAGTCTAAGGAAGCTGGGGATCATGTAGCCCACCTCGCAGAAATGTTTGATATACCGAGGAAGTACAGAATGAAGCTCAACCCCTAGAAGTGTGTTTTTGGGGTCGAGTCTGGAAAATTCTTGGGGTTCATTGTTAATCACAGAGGTATTGATGCTAATCCATCCAAGATAAAAGCTTTGATAGAGATGTTAGGAATAATTCATGAGTTGTGATGTTAAGAATAGAATTTTACTTATACTTCTTGTATATCCTGATCTTATAAAGGATTTAGCACTTTGTATAGGATATATGTGTTAGACAGTAATCTGTAGAATTAAGTCAGGAACAGTGCATCGAGTACTACATGTCAGGAACTGAGATTGAATCCTGATACGTCAAGTCAAATACTGATCAAGTACTGATGGGATGGTCAGATCCTGATGCAAGATGGAATCCTGATATCAGTCGTGTTACTGATGATGTCATTATGGATGCTACAGAAACTGGCAAGTGCTATAAAACAGGATCTTTGTTTTAGGAACAAGCAAGTAGATATTATGAAGGAAAGAATTTTCTATTGAAGGAAACTATCAACTGGATGGCAGAACATTGTCATGTATAGATTATCTTTCTGTGATTAGTTGATAGGTAGCATTATAAATACTCTCTCTATATCATTGTAAAAAGAGTACGTGAGTTCGAGTCGTGAGTTTTGTATGCGTAGCTCTGTATAAAGTTTGTATTCGAAAGTTCGAAACAAACAGAAAGAGAGATTTGTATTGTCAGCAGCTGCTAAAGGTATTTGTACACCTTTGGTAGAGTTTGTATTTGATCTTATTAATACAAACAGATTGATTCATTCGTTTATTCTTGTTTATCTAATCAAGCAAAAATCAGACATGATTATATAACTTGTATTCAACCCCCCCCCTTCTACAAGTTATTCGAGTTAACAATTGGTATCAGAGCAGGTTGATTTCGAATAATCATAAAGATCTGCAATCATGTCTGGTTACAGGGATGGGAATACTAAGATTCTTATGCTCAAGAGAAACGAATATACTATATGGGAAGTAAAGATGTTGCATCATCTGGAAGCAACAGATCCTGATTATCTTGACAGAATCAGAGATGGACCTTTTGTTCCAACAAAGGTTGTTGGACAAGCAACTGTTGATGGTCAAGTTGTTCCAGAACATACAGCAGAGAAGCCTAAATCTGAATGGTCAGATAAGGACAAGGAGAATGTTCTTAAATATGGTAAAGTGAGAAACATATTATTCAATAGTCTTGATTCTGTTCTCACTAACTATGTTCTCTCTTGTAAAACTGCTAAGGATATATGGGACAATCTTAAGGTTCACTGTGAAGGAACTAAGCCTGTCAGGAAGAACATGAGGACACTACTTATACAACAGTATGAGTACTTCGAATCCAAGTCTGGTGAGTCACTTACTGATACCTTTGATAGGTTTACAAAACTCATCAATGAGATGGCCATGCATGGTAAATATTATGACTTGGAGGATATGAATACTAAGTTCATGAAAGCCTTGCCTGATTTCTACAATGAGAAAATATCTACAATTGAGGAAGCTAATGATCTGGATGAGATATCATTAGAGGCAGTGTATGGAATGCTGAGGGCTTATGAACTTGACAAGCAGCAGAAGAAGAGCAGGAGTGAAGGAAAGATGAAGACTGTTGCACTTACTGCTCAATCTGAATCAAAGAAGCTTCCAGAGGAACAACATGAAGAGCCTGCTGTAAAGAACTCAAGGAAGAAGAAAAGCGAAGAAAGTTCTGAGTCAGAGACTACTGATATAGACTCTGACAACGGTGATTCTGAATCAGAGATACAGGAACTCTTTGCTATGTTTGTTAAAGCTTTCAAGAAAGGAAGATTCAACAGGAGAAGATTTAGCAAAGGACATTTTCAAAAGAAGGAGGAGAAGAAGAGTGACAAAGACAAAAGTACAATTGTCAAGCTTGATAAGGCCAAGATCAAGTGCTTTAACTACAGCGAGCTTGGACACTTTGCTAGTGAGTGTAAGAAACCTAGGAATTCAGGAAAGGGCAATGCATTTATGGTCACACAGAAGGATTGGGCTGATTCCAGTGATTCTGAAGAAGAATTGGATTATGACAACATTGCATTGATGGCAAATGTTTTAGACAAACATGGATCTCCAAAGAAAACTTCTCCATCTTCTATTAAGGTATCACTTCACTCTTTTGATTCATTTGATAGCTTAAATTCTGATGAAATTAGATCTATCCATGCTGAGTTTAAGAATCTTATGACTAATTTTAGAATTCTTACTAGTGAAAGAGATGAACTTAAGGTTAAGAATGATAAATTAGTTGATAGAAATAATTTTCTTGAATCTGAGTTAATTCAAATGGAAGAATACAAGTTAAGTTCTGATAAAGCTAAGCATGACTATAGTGTTATTCTTGAGGCTTATGACCATGTCAGAAAAGAACTAGAGGAAGAGAGAGATGTGATTAAGACCATTAACAATTATGGTAAAAAGTCTATAGAAATATTTGAAAGTGGAATTCGTGGTAAGGTTAATGGTTTAGGTTTTGATAAGGCTAGACAAGAAGAAAAAGTAGTTATTGTCAATGATGATAGTAAAGTAGAAGCTAGCACATCTAAATCTGAAGGTAAGAAAATTGTTTCTGAACCTAAACATATTAAATTTGTTGATTCAAAAGGTACCCCTGTTGTACACAAAAGAATTAACAATAGTAATTCAGATGAGAAAGTGTTAGAGAAACCTAAGAATGTAAACATAGGGTTTCTATCTAAGTCTCAGTTGAAACAGAGATTAGATGGTCTTTCAGAGTCTAGCAAGATCAAAAGAAATAGGAATGGAAAAGAAGGTATTAACAAATAGAATAATTACAAGAATGTAACTTATGCACCTAGGAAAAAATGCTATAAGTGTGGAAATCATAATCATTTGGCCCTAGATTGCAATCAAAAACCTTCTTGGAAAACTGAGTCTAGATTCCCCAAGACTCAAAAAATTCAATACCAACCACAGAAAGCTTGTTATCATTGTGGTAGTTTACTTCATTCCATTTACATGTGTAGAGAATATCATGAACTGTATTATGACTATTATTCTATGAAATCTGAAACTCCTAGTCAAAAACAGTTTGTGAAATCAGAGTCTAAGATTTACTCTACAACAGGTAAAGTAAAAGCAAAATCTTCAAAGCATGTTGTTTCAAAATCTAGTAAGAAAGGATCCAATCAAAGTTGGGTCCAAAAAATTCTAACTAGTTACTTTTTATTTGCAGGGCACAGGAAAGAAGCATTCAATTATCTGGGACAGTGGATTCTCTGGACATATGACTGGAAAGAAGTCCCTACTTACAAAGTTTGAGAGGAAAGCTGGCCCAGTAATATCTTTTGGAGATGGCAACAAAGGAGAAACTCTGGGATATGGCTCAATTGTTTTGGGGAATGTCATCATAGAAAATGTAGCACTGGTTGAAGGCTTAAAACATACACTTTTAAGCATAAGTCAACTAGGTGATAAAGGTTACCAATCAATCTTTGACAAAGAAAGATGCAAAATCTTGAATATGCAGAATGGAGACATTGTTCTAACTGGTCAAAGACATGGTAACATATATGAAGCCAGCTTAAGTGATACATCTAAAGGAATTGTTAGATGTCTCTACAGCAAAGCAACAAGTGATGAAAGCTGGAATTGGCACAAGAAGCTCTCACATCTCAACTTCAAGAAGCTTAATCAACTTGTTAAGCACAATTTAGTGAGAGGCCTACCTCAGGCAAATTTTGTGCAAGATGGACTTTGTGATGCTTGTCAGCTTGGAAAACAAAGAAGAACCACTTTCAAGAGCAAGACTGAAAATTCAATTACTGAACCATTTCACATGCTACATCTTGATCTGTTTGGTCCAGTAAACATTATGTCTATCAGCAAGAAAAGATATGCTCTAGTCATAGTGGATGATTTCACAAGGTTCACATGGGTGTTATTTCTACACAAGAAGGATGAAGCTCCTCAGCAAATCATTGAACTTGTCAAGATTATTCAAAATAACTCTAAGTACAAAGTAAAAGTACTTAGGAGTGACAATGGTACAGAATTCAAGAATTCTACAATGGAGGATTTTTGTGCAGACAATGGAATCACTCAACAGTTTTCTACACCTGGTACACCTCAGCAAAATGGTGTAGTGGAAAGAAAGAACAGGACTCTCATAGAGGCAACAAGAACCATGTTTGCAAATGCAAAACTTCCAACCTATTTTTGGGCAGAAGCTATTAACACTGCATGTTTCACTCAAAACTGTACCTTGGTAAATAGTCATGGAAAAACTCCCTATGAGATGATCAAAGGAAAGAAACCAAGTGTGAAATACTTTCACATCTTTGGATGCAAATGCTATGTCCTAAAAGTTCATCCAGAACAACTTGAAAAATTTGAAGCCAAATCGGATGAAGCAATCTTTCTAGGATATTCAGCATTAAAGGCCTTCAAAGTTTATAATCTCAGAAATCATATTATTATGGAATCAATTCATGTTGCATTTGATGACAAGAAATTTAGAATTCTGCAAACTGATGAGAGCCATGACAAATTGGAATTTGAAAATCTGAAGAATTCTGAGATAATCTCCAGTGATGATGAAGGTTCTTCAGAAGGAATTTCTATTGCTTCTCAAAGGAATGCTACTGTTGAGGGGGAGCAAATGAATCAAGGAGAACACCGTGATCATCAGGAGCAGACTAGCTATTCGGAGTCTACTCCATTAGGAATTGATCTTTCAGAGTCTACTGAGGAAAGATAAATAACTAGCAACAGAGTGGAATTTACTGATTCTACTGATCAAGGGGGAGTTTTTGAAGGCAGAGAGATTTCTTCTACAAGAGATACCACTACCTTAGGGGGTGAATCTAGCAGAGGCAATCTACCACCTGTTAGAAAATGGACAAAGGATCATACTGAAGATTTGATTATTGGTGATCCAAATAGTGGTGTTCGAACTAGAAGATCAATTTAAAATGAATGCTTGTATAGTTGCTTTCTCTCAAAGAATGAACCTAGAAAGGTTGAAGAAGCCTTACAGGATCTTGATTGGGTAATTGCAATGCAGGAGGAATTAAATGAGTTTGAGAGAAACAAAGTCTGGAAACTGGTACCAAGACCCAGAGACAGAACAATTGTTGGTGCAAAATGGGTTTTAAGAAAAAGCTAGATGAATCTGGTATGATTGTATGAAACAAAGCAAGACTGGTGGCCAAGGGTTACTCTCAGGAAAAAGGCATTGATTATGATGAGACCTTTACACCTGTAGCAAGATTGGAAGCAATCAGGATGTTTCTTGCATTTGCAGCTCATTCAAAATTCAAGGTATACCAGATGGATGTAAAGAGTGCTTTTCTAAATGGCAATCTTGATGAGGAAGTGTATGTAGAGCAACCACCTGGATTTGTTGATCCAAAGTTTCCAAATCATGTCTACAAACTTGACAAGGCACGCTATGGACTAAAGCAGGCACCAAGAGCATGGTATGAGACTTTGTCTAAATTTCTTCTTGAAAATGGCTTCACAAGAGGTACAATTGACAAAACTCTATTCGTTAGAAAAATAAAAGGTGAATTGATTTTAGTTCAAGTTTATGTTGATGATATCATATTTGGCTCTACTAATGAAAAGTTGTGTGCTAAGTTTAGCAAGCTTATGAAGTCTAAGTATCAGATGAGCATGATGGGTGAATTAAATTATTTTTAGGCATGCAGGTCAAACAGACTGAGACTGGTATTTTCATTAATTAGTCAAAGTATATCAAGGATCTTTTAAGAAGGTTTGACTTTCAAGACTATGCAGTTGCAAAAACACCCATGGCAACAGCCACAAAACTAGACTCTGATCCTAAGGGAAAGAGTGTGGATAATACTAGTTATAGAGGCATGATAGGCTCATTGTTATATTTAACTGCAAGTAGACCAGATATAATGTTTTCTACCTGTTTATGTGCTAGATTCCAAAGTGATTCTAAGGAATCTCATTTAATTGATGTGAAGAGAATTTTTAGATATGTCAAAGGAACTCCAAATCTTCGTTTGTGGTATCCTAGAGAATCTGACTTCTCCCTAATTGGCTATTCAGACTCTGATTATGCAGGGTGTAAAATAGACAGGAAATGCACTACAGGTACATGTCAATTCTTGGGAAACAAATTGATTTCTTGGGCAAGCAAGAAGCAACAATCTGTCTCAACCTCAACTGCAGAAGCTGAGTACATAGCAGCAGGCAGTTATTGTGCACAGCTCCTTTTGATAAGAAATCAGTTGATGAATTATGGTATGACACTTAGTAATATTCCTATGTTTTGTGATAATACTAGTGCCATCAAAATTGCAAAAAATCCAGTTCAACATTCAAGGACTAAGCACATTGATGTCAGGTATCATTTTATTAGATAACATATTGAGAATGGTACTGTGGAACTTCATTTTGTTCCTACTGACAAACAGCTTGCAGATATTCTAACTAAACCACTTGATGAGACTACATTCAGTAGATTAGTAAGTGAGTTAGGAATGCTAAATTTCTAGATCTTTAACATCTGCAAAAGTAGCAAGGTATGTTGTTTTCAGCCTATAGACTTGATATTCTTGTCAGGATCTATATTTGATGGTTAAATGCTTAAGTTGTAACATTGTACTTTGATAAATTTCAATATGATAGACTTTTTAATAAACATCAGGATCAGGATTGCTATCAGTATGCTGACGTCATCAGGATTTTATCGTCAGTATCAGGATTGTGAAATTTGTGTGTACTATTGTTTCAAATCCTGAAGTTCATTTTTTTTTGTGATCTAATTCTGAGTTTTGGTAAGTCTATGCATGCAAATTTTAATTCATTCATACTGATAGTTTATATTGTTTTTCAGATCAGTCAATAAACAATCACAGACAAGTAGATAATAAGAAATTGTATTTTCATTAATTGAAAGCATTACATACATGAAAATGAAATACAAATATCTTTTTTTCTAACTTCTACTGATAAACCTATTCTTGTCTAAAGTTGTTGATGTTCTTAGTCTTCAAAGAACTACTTCAGGACAAGGAGTATCTCAAGAGTCACTTTGATGATTACTCCTGGATTCCTTGTCTGGGCGACTTGAATAAAAGCAGCTGACTTGAATGTATAGCATCCCCATCAAGATCAACCTCAGACTCTCGGCCAAATTCTTCATTCTCAAGTTTTGAGGAGGTTAGAGGGTGATTGTATCCAACAGATGGATGTTCTAAGAGAAGGTTCTGGACATTATATGGATCTACTCCAACCATGTCTAAAATGATGAGAAAAGTCATCTCTTCAAAGAGATGAATATTGAATCTTTGGTGTTCATCATCTGTGAGAAATCGAAAGATTGGGTTGAAGGTCATTGTGTTTTGTGGAAGCTCTGTGATTACAGAGAGTTTTGTGTGTTTTTGGAGTTAAGAAAGGAAAAGACATCAAGGGTTTATAAAGGAAAGAGTGAGAAGCTGAACAGTCATTTTAAATATTCAATGTATCGGCGTATACATCTATGCGTATGACTGGTTCTTTCATATTTCCAAGATATTTTTGACAATCTAACAAAGTTTTTTTTTTGTTTAGATTATTGATGTTCTTTTCAGGTTAAATTCTAAAATTGCCACGTGGAACTCCATTTAATCTTTGGAATCAGGATGATAGTGATCAGGAAAATGAAAGTGATTTCATCAGGATTGATGATTATTTTTATTATTTTTTAATCACATTCAGAGTTGTGATTATCTTGGTGAAAAAGATCACATCAGAAAATGAAGCTGATCAGTATTGATTTTATTTTGATTTTACCCTGATTTATTTAATTGAAATAAATTTTGGATTTTATTTTCCAAAAATCGTGGGTAAACTGCATTTTTCAGGGACTGACACCTATCAACCTACGTGTCAACATGGGTTAGTGGGTCTGAAGGATTTTTGAATATATCTTTATTTTGAGACTCTGATTGTTTATTGCTAACTTCTAATTCGTATTTCCTAAAGCAAAAACATTCATTCAAGTTCTCAAAATCACTAATCAATTTCAAGATTTCTCAAGTTCATTTCAGATAAAAAATGGCAGCTCAAAGAAGTCTACCTAAATCAGTAGCTTTCAAGTTTGGTGACTTTGATTTTATGATGAATAATCATGTTGCAGCAATCACTAGCAAGAAAGGAGTATCAGCTGATTTTCGATTTTATGGCTATTGGACCTTTGCATTATGCATTGACAGCATCTCCAGAAATAAATCAAGCTGCTGTTTCACAAGCTTGGAAGAATGCTGAGGTAATTGATTCTACTCAGAGTCAATCAGGTAAGATTGTTCTACACTTAGGACAAGATACTTATGACATTACTGAATCTGTTGTTAATTCAGTACTTCGCTTACCTGTTATTGATAATTATGCAAGTGAACCATCTGATGATGATGTAAGAACTATGTTGTCTGCATTAGGTTATAGTGGACCTCTAGACAACATGAGCCAGTTAAATAGGTCTTTTCTTAGGAAGGAATGGTCTTTCTTCTTTGATCAAATTGCTAAATGTTTTACTGGCAAATGTATTTCTTTTCAGCAAATTACTTCTGTTACCTCACATATTGCTTACAGTTTGTTTATGACAGAGTAATTAACATTGGTCACATTATCTTAAATCAGATGTGTATTAAACTTGGGTTAAGAGATCAAAACAGGAAAATGGTTTATTATCATAGATTTATGCAAATGTTTATTAACCATTTTATTCCTGATGTTGAAGCTAGATTTGGTAGAGAATATTGTGTTTCTTCTTATGTACAGCAAAAGAGAATTTTCTCTGACATTACAAAGAAGGACAATGAAAAGAATCTAGATGAAATACCTGTAATTCATTATCCACATCATGTTCAAGTAATTCTTACAACTCATCTTCCTACTCTCTACAATTCTTCTTTCTTTTGTGGTGAAATGGCTCAGGAATCTCATTTGGAGGAGAACCCACCTGTGTCTACCCAAGTAGCCCAAAACATTAAAGTCTCTGAAACAATTCAAGAACCAAATTATGATCCACAGCCTATTGTTTCAAAGAAACCAACCTCTGGTGTTTCTCAAAAGACATCAGTTGTAAGGAAGAGAAGATTTGTCGTGTCAAGTAGTAGTAGTTCTAGTGAAGATGATGATAATATATCTCTTGCTGAGAGAGAAGAATTGAAGGATGCAATTCAACTTTCTAAGCTAGGACAAAGAGATGAAGCACCTAGTCACAGCCAGGCTGCAGTCTCTCAAAAGGCTGTAGTACTTAAAAATGGAAAACAGTTACTGGATACTGTCTCTCAAAAGACTGTGTCTATTGGAAAAGGATCTCATCCCAAGATCACTTCTGTGTCTACACCTCTTGAGTCTTCTCAGGATAAATCTTTTGCTCACTACACTAGGAGAACAAGGAGAAAGATTCAATTGTCACCTACACACACAGAGTCTAGTCCAACTAATATCATGCAGGTCGCTACAAATGAAGCTACAATCTTTTCAGCAAATGACTATAGAGATCTTGATATTGATTATTCATGAGAAACTACATTATCATACAGACTGGCTATGGGAGTTATTTCTATCAAAGTGACGCTATCCAGGCCTGTTCTAGATTTTCTAGTTGAAAGAGTACCAAAACTTTTATTTCCAGAAGAGTATGGACTTCTACATCAAAGACTTGACTTAATGAAGATGTATTTCTATGTAACTGTCAGAAGACAATTAGTCAAGAAATTTGGACTCTCGAAGCATGTTGCACTTCAATCACTTCATGCATATTTATTTGACAAGGATGTCATTATTGAAGATGCTTCAGCTCAAGGTGAACAAAAGGAGGAAGTAGATAGAGGAATGCAGTCAACAGAAGATACTATTGCACCAGTGGTGGATAGTAGGACAGATCAGATCACAATCACTGCAACACAAGAACCATCTAGTCAGAGGTTGGATAACTCAGGAGCTGTGATAGCTGATGTTGGAAGGTCTTCTATGATGACTGAAATTGCAAGTGAGAAACCCTATGATATGGGAAGAATGACTTTGATTGATTTTTTTGAAGATCAAACAAATATTGTTCAGTCAGAGTCTATCTACCTTGAGGGTGTGTCTCAGAAAATAACACTTAAAGATGGTGACATACTAACTATGGTGTCTAATGAAGTCTTACTGAAGATATAAGCATCTAGTAGAGAACCTGAAAGTGGTATACTGGAGCCTGTAGTCTCTGGAAGGAAAGAAGATGTTTGTGAGGGTTCAGAGACTATAGCAGCTCACTCCTTGGAGAAAACCTCAAGCCCCTTGCCAAATGAGGAACCCTCTCTCCATGTGAGTTCAGGTATAAAAACTTCTTCTAAACTCTATTTTTCTGTAGGTCATGAGAGCACTTATCCAAATTTGAGTAATACACTTGAAAAGATGGATATTGATCCACAATCAGAGAGGCTGGCTCCTGACCAGGCAAAAGGAGAGGTAGAAAGAGTGTTGACTTTAGATAGTCAAAGTGAGAATGAGGGTATGGATGATCAACTCCATAGTAAGGGAGAGAAAATTATGAAACCACCATCGTTTGATTTCTGGGATCAGGTTTTTCCTGAATCTTGGTCTGACAATCTTGGCATGGATACTGGTACTTATTCTTTTATCAAGATGTATGAGAAGAATGAATTAGCAAAGCACAATGCAAAGCCAGGAGTTAAAGCTCAGAAGCAAAAAGAAAGGCTTGCAGGAATTATAAACAGAAGAGGTGAAAGGCTAAGACAAACTTCTACACCACCAGTACCAGAAGATATTCCTAATGATCCTAGTATTCCTTTGTTTGTACTACCAATATCAGCCAGAATTGAGACATCAACAATATCTGATCAAGATGATCATATTGCAGATATTAGTAGATATTAGTACACAGAATACTGGTGAAGGACAAGATGATCATATTGCAGCTTCAGATCAGAAAGATGAAGATGTTTGTAACTCTACTCGAGTTTTATTACTTGAATATCATTCTACACAGGCAACTTCTTCTACAAGACTTGAATCTGAAGATATTCCAAACACTTCCAACATTGAAGTCAATTCTGAAGTTTTACAAGACATTTAGAAATCTCAAGTTGAAATTCAATCAAGACTTCAAACACTTGTAGATAACCAAGTCACTATTATGGAAAATCAAGCAGTTCTGATGAATCTCATTTGTTCTTTTACTGAATCTCTTGGAATTAATGTTGTTGATGTCAAAAAGGGGGAGATAAAAAAAGTTCAAAGGCAACAGACTGGGGGAGGAGATAAACAAACTGGGAGAGATAAAAGAAGAACTAAGGATGACAGAGGTGAATCTTATCAGGGAAGTGGTAAAGGAAAATTAGCATCAAATAGTTGAATTCTTTCTTCTAAGTACTGGATACTATGTCTATATCTGAAGAAGGAGGTACTTAACTTCATGATTTTTGAATTCATAAATTCTATTCTGATTGTATTGTTATATGTTTTGACATCAACAACTCAGATTTATGCTTCAGGTTTTAAAGCATAAATAGGAGGAGATTGTTAGGAATAATTCATGAGTTGTGATGTTAAGAATAGAATTTTACTTATACTTCTTGTATATCATGATCTTATAAAGGATTTAGCACTTTGTATAGGATATATGTGTTAGACAGTAATCTGTAGAATTAAGTCAGGAACAGTGCATCGAGTACTACATGTCAGGAACTGAGATTGAATCCTGATACGTCAAGTCAAATACTGATCAAGTACTGATGGGATGGTCAGATCCTGATGCAAGATGGAATCCTGATATCAGTCGTGTTACTGATGATGTCATTATGGATGCTACACAAACTGGCAAGTGCTATAAAACAGGATCTTTGTTTTAGAAACAAGCAAGAAGATATTATGAAGGAAAGAATTTTCTATTGATGGAAACTATCAACTGGACGGCTGTTCGCACTTATTCACGCAAGAGAACGTGGTCAACAAGTAATATAGAGTAAATAGGATTCGTTCCCACAGAGACTCAAATTGTTCGTTATGTTCACTTATGCACCAGCTTATGATTTACACTCACTGCTAAGACAATCACAATATTGGTTTGATTTAACTAATGATTAATTACCAACTAAGCAAATTACGAGGAAATAACTTAACTTTAACTTTATAATAAACAAACATGGGATTTCAATTTCATTTACTACTTCATCTAGAATCTTATGCCCTTTAGCCTAGCATGTGACAGAGTTGATTACTGATTAGATGCACTAAACTGATACACACCAACTTTCGTTGTGCATATACCATCCTACTGATCATCCACAATTGATAGAAGTCAAGTAGTCACCAAATATGTGTAGTCCCTATATGTCTATAACAATTGAACACATACCGGTTAAAAATCAAGCACCCATTAAACCACATAGTCGATGCAAGACGGTTAGAATTACACCACAAATTAATACATGTTCTTCACATGCAAAAACCTATGCTAGCATGAATTGTTCTAAACCCTAGATCCACTTTCGCATTCACTAGGATTAAACAAACAATTACAAGTGTTCGCGACGCACTTATAACGAATAAGCATAAACATACTAGGCAATCAATAAAATCAATCACACACCAAGGCATAAAAACACTCAATTACTAGAATCCATAGCAAAATCCATTAAAACCCCATGACAACGAATTAGCCCATAATCGACCTCATCGCCATCATGGGTTCAATTGATAACATAATTCTAGAACAACAAATAATTAAAAGAAGAGAGAAAATAAGGTTCAGAAATAACTCCCCAAAGTAGAAGAATACAAAAATTCCAAAGATTACTCCTTGCTTGTCACTAGCTTGGAGATGTATCTTCCAATTGTTCTTGGCTACAATGTTGATGATAAAAAATAAACTAGAGATTGCTACTCGCTAGATAGATGTGTTTTTAGGGTTTACAACATATATGTAGCTGCCCAAAAATAAATAGGCCCAACAAGTTTTGACCCGGTAGAAAACGACCCAACAGGCATGCACCACACGAGGCAACAACGCCCCAACAAGCGCTAGAGCGCCTGAAAACGTGCAAGAGCGCCTCCAACTCCCTATCTAGAATTGTAGAGCTTTCTCTCCTCTTCGCGTGGGCTTTTGAATCGCCCAATTCCGATGTCTAGAACTCAAGTTATGGTCAAACTCGTAAAAAGGGCAAAACTGTAAATTTCCAGCGCGACCTTGAGCAGACTGCTCAACATTGGAGCAGACTGCCCAGCCATATTCTGCCCACCTGGCGCAGACTGCTCAAGAAATGGCGCAGTCTGCCCAACCATATTCTGGTGAAGCTTTTCTTTCCTCGTTTTTTAGCTTTTTCTCCTTCGTTTTTGCTCCGTTTGCTCCCGTTCTTTTTGCGTTCTCTTCCGTTTTCAATCCTCTATGCTTGGAATCCTCATAGTGAATCACAACAAGACTCCATTCTACATTATTAAGCCCGAATTCAACTCCAAAAGTGACGGAAACAACGATCTTAATCAACATTATTCCAACCCTGCACAATTAAACAAAACACATCAAAACTACCACAATCTTGAGGTCAAAGCAATCAATTTAAGCCGATTTAGAATGTTCCAAGTGGATATAAAATCCACTTATCACACCCCCAAACTTAAACTGATGCTTGTCCTCAAGCATATACAATTACAACTAACTAACTAATTAGTACCACTTCCGTAGGTGATCACGGTTGCATTTGGCATATGCAACAAGCCCTTTAAACCCCTAGGCAGCCCTAGTGGACGAGTAAGGTCTCGTGAGGGCCTATAGCGAATGTACCCACAAAATCCATTTAACCTAATGCAATGCAAATGCATGAATGCAACTAATATGAAAAAAATGCAAAGACCCCCTTCAAACTCACCAAAACCAACTAACAAGCAAATATCTCAATGAACGTAACAAATCCAAGCAGAGCTCGACTAAGTCCCCGTATACTAACAATACATGAATAGAAACGTGCGTGTGTGCAATGCTCATCAGAAATACCCCCAGAACTAGGTCAGAAATCATACATGCTTTCCGTCAAGACAATCACAGGTTTATAACTAGAATAGACTGTAGACACTCCATAACTTAGGAACACCTCCACCCTCCTCCAAGGTAGACAGAAACTCATGCTTTATTACTATACTACGACACTACATATACAATACGCATGCTTATTTAACCGTGCAATGAATGAGACCCCAAAAGGCTTATACAATAATACCCATGTAGCGAGTGTTGGGTCAGTGGATCCCAGACTATAAAGCCTTAGGTCACTAGGACTAAGTCCCCTCAGACTTAATTACTCGAGTATTAAAGAGCTCACTCTGGTTAATTTTGCATTAACAAACAACACTTGACTCTTTTTTTTTTCTTTTTTTCTTTTTTTTTCTTTTATATTTTTTTTCTTTTTTTTATTTTTATTTTTCCGCAATCTGTAATGAGCCTTTCTCATTTCCAACCCTAGACAACTCATATAAATATGAGCTGGCTACTAGCCATTTGACGCCTAGCCTTTATTGACAAATATTAACAACTAGCATGAAATTCCTGTTTTCCCCCAAACTTAGACTTTAATGTTCCTACGCTATAAAGGGAATAACGAAAATTCTAAATATAAACAAGTGATTAAATCTCAAAACATCCCACAGGCATGACCCTAACCTAGCCCAAAAGCACCCCAATGAGACTGTGTAATAAATTTTGTTCCCGTAACATGCAAGTCAATTTCATAGAAACTATAAATCAGCCCTCTACTCATCATCATCACACCCAAATCAACATCCACCTATCAATCAGAATCAGCTCGTCCTAAGGGATCATGAAATATGCATGCCATGAAAATGCAACTAAATGAAAACTCACATGGTATACGAAAATAAAACAAAATGTCCTATATGAACAAACGTAGATAATACGAACATAACAATCAAGCATGAACTATCACTACTATGCAGCATGATATCCTATATGACCACAAAATACAACAATACATACAACTACTATCCCCCAAATCACCCCCAAACTTAAAATATTCAATGCCCTCATTGAATGTAAATTAAAAGGGTACAAGAGATACTCCCTTACACGCCGGCATCTCCACCCTCCTCGGGTGGTGTGTCTGGTGGTGGATAGACGTGGAGGCTCCAACACAACTGTTGTTTTATTCGAAAGCAAGAAATCATGGGTTGCCTCCCACGAAGCGCCTTTCTTTAACGTCTTTAGCTAGACTTGGCCACGATTTTCATCTTGAAAATTTTCTGCACCGCATCTCTATAAGGCCATTTAATGATCTTTTCTGGAGCGACATCTTCAACAACAAGCTTTACCCGTATTCGCTCCTCACAAGATCTCTTAACAACATTCTCCCGCCTACCTGAAAAGTTAGCAGCAATAACAATAGCAAGCAAAGGAGATGAATTACAAGAAGCATACCCCAGGTGAACTAGCAATGTTTTGAGCTCGAGTTCGGGAGCTCCTTCAATTGATGGCTTAAGGCGCACCTGAGAATTCCAGAGATCTTCCACTCCAAGCAACTTATGTGGAATACGTAACCCTATCAACCAAGGCACTGTAATCCTCAGTTGGCCATGCTTTGCCTTCTCCTCCGTGTCATACTTTTTACTCTGCCCTGCATCAACCAATTTCAAGCTAAAACACTCCTCATCCTCCACCGTCAAATTCATGGCTAGAGTTTGCTTCTAAAGCCTCTGTGGATATGGAGGAGGAAAATCGATTTGGATGATCTCTGTAGTCTTCTCCGGAGTAGATTTGTCAACAGGAGTGATACTCTTTTCCTCTTCGGCCTCTAGCTGGTCGAAGTCAGATTGCAACGAAGCGGCATTCAACAACTGAACATGCTCTTCTAATTCATCATCTTCCACACTGAGACACTCTTCATCCTTCGAAGGAATTAGCATAGCCGCTTGAGCCTTGGAATTTTCTTGATCTTGGGCTGATTCTTCAAAATTTTCAGATTGCAAAGGAAGTGGTTGCGGTTGATTATTCAGAATTGAATTTTCTGATTGGTTTGCCTCCGACTCTGCTTCCTTATCAGCTTCATGTTCTGCTTCTTCCCCATCTCTGCCCTCAGACTCTCCTTCCTGAACTTCGATCATGGTCTCACCCGTGGCTAAGAAAGGCCAGTCAAGACTGATAGGAAGGTTCTTGTCCTCCTCCTCTACATCTAGGCCTTCTGTGTCACTTGCAATTTGATTCAATGTTTGTAATGCATTTGCAATTTGACCAATCTGATATCCTATTCTTTGGAGAGACAATGCATTACTTTTAGCCATCAACCTCAATTCTTCTAATTCAGCTTCTTCGGTCGACTGTTGGATAGACCAAGTCTGAAATTGCTGCTGCTGAAATTCAGGAGGTTGAAAGTGTTGATGCACTGGGGCATACTGATGCTGAAATTGTTGCCCCTGTTGCTGCTGAATTCCCCCTGGATTGTATGGCTCATCTTCAAACTGCTGATTTTGGAGCGGGTAGAATGGATATTGAGATTGCTCCATACCACTCTGATTGTAGTCCCAGCTGAAATTTGGCCGGTTTCTGTCATACTCACATTGATGAGTGTAATGTCCGCCTGCACACAGCTCACAAACAATTACGAATTCCTGCTCCCAATAATCCATCAAATAAAAAAAAATGTCCGAGTCAGTGAATTTAACCCAAATTGATGACAAGATCATAAACTAAACAAACAATGAACCGAGTCCCCGGCAGCGGCGCCAAAAACTTGTTCGCACTTATTCACGCAAGAGAACGTGGTCAACAAGTAATATAGAGTAAATAGGATTCGTTCCCACAGAGACTCAAATTGTTCGTTATGTTCACTTATGCACCAGCTTATGATTTACACTCACTGCTAAGACAATCACAATATTGGTTTGATTTAACTAATGATTAATTACCAACTAAGCAAATTACGAGGAAATAACTTAACTTTAACTTTATAATAAACAAACATGGGATTTCAATTTCATTTACTACTTCATCTAGAATCTTATGCCCTTTAGCCTAGCATGTGACAGAGTTGATTACTGATTAGATGCACTAAACTGATACACACCAACTTTCGTTGTGCATATACCATCCTACTGATCATCCACAATTGATAGAAGTCAAGTAGTCACCAAATATGTGTAGTCCCTATATGTCTATAACAATTGAACACATACCGGTTAAAAATCAAGCACCCATTAAACCACATAGTCGATGCAAGACGGTTAGAATTACACCACAAATTAATACATGTTCTTCACATGCAAAAACCTATGCTAGCATGAATTGTTCTAAACCCTAGATCCACTTTCGCATTCACTAGGATTAAACAAACAATTACAAGTGTTCGCGACGCACTTATAACGAATAAGCATAAACATACTAGGCAATCAATAAAATCAATCACACACCAAGGCATAAAAACACTCAATTACTAGAATCCATAGCAAAATCCATTAAAACCCCATGACAACGAATTAGCCCATAATCGACCTCATCGCCATCATGGGTTCAATTGATAACATAATTCTAGAACAACAAATAATTAAAAGAAGAGAGAAAATAAGGTTCAGAAATAACTCCCCAAAGTAGAAGAATACAAAAATTCCAAAGATTACTCCTTGCTTGTCACTAGCTTGGAGATGTATCTACCAATTGTTCTTGGCTACAATGTTGATGATAAAAAATAAACTAGAGATTGCTACTCGCTAGATAGATGTGTTTTTAGGGTTTACAACATATATGTAGCTGCCCAAAAATAAATAGGCCCAACAAGTTTTTACCCGGTAGAAAACGACCCAACAGGCATGCACCACACGAGGCAACAACGCCCCAACAAGCGCTAGAGCGCCTGAAAACGTGCAAGAGCGCCTCCAACTCTCTATCTAGAATTGTAGAGCTTTCTCTCCTCTTCGCGTGGGCTTTTGAATCGCCCAATTCCGATGTCTAGAACTCAAGTTATGGCCAAACTCGTAAAAAGGGCAAAACTGTAAATTTCCAGCGCGACCTTGAGCAGACTGCTCAACATTATAGCAGACTGCCCAGCCATATTCTGCCCACCTGGCGCAGACTGCTCAAGAAATGGCGCAGTCTGCCCAACCATATTCTGGTGAAGCTTTTCTTTCCTCGTTTTTTAGCTTTTTCTCCTTCGTTTTTGCTCCGTTTGCTCCCGTTCTTTTTGCGTTCTCTTCCGTTTTCAATCCTCTATGCTTGGAATCCTCATAGTGAATCACAACAAGACTCCATTCTACATTATTAAGCCCGAATTCAACTCCAAAAGTGACGGAAACAACGATCTTAATCAACATTATTCCAACCCTGCACAATTAAACAAAACACATCAAAACTACCACAATCTTGAGGTCAAAGCAATCAATTTAAGCCGATTTAGAATGTTCCAAGTGGATATAAAATCCGCTTATCAATGGCAGAACATTGTCATGTATAGATTATCTTTCTGTGATTAGTTGATAGGTAGCATTATAAATACTCTCCCTATATCATTGTAAAAAGAGTACGTGAGTTCGAGTCGTGAGTTTTGTATGCGTAGCTCTGTATAAAGTTTGTATTCGAAAGTTCGAAACAAACAGAGAGAGAGATTTGTATTGTCAGCAGCTGCGAAAGGTATTTGTACACCTTTGGTAGAGTTTGTATTTGATCTTATTAATACAAACTGTTTGATTCATTCATTTATTCTTGTTTATCTAATCAAGCAAAAATCAGACACGATTATATAACTTGTATTCAACCCCCCCCCCTTCTACAAGTTATTCGAGTTAACAAGAGATGAGGTCGCCTAGAAGTGTCAAGGAGGTACAAAGTCTGACTGGAAGGATCGCAGCACTTAATCGGTTTGTTTCCAAGTCATCAGACAAGTGTCATGAGTTCTTTAAAGCAATCAAGAAGGTGGGCAAAAACTTTGAATGGACCCCTGAATGGGAGGAAGGTTTTCAGAGAATAAAGGAGCATCTTGGCTCGCCCCCACTACTCTCTAAGCCTAAGGAAGAGGAAATTCTTGTTGTTTACTTGGCAATTTCAGAATATTCCATCAGTGATGTCCTCGTTCGCGAGGAGGAAAAAGTTCAGTTCCCTATTTATTATGTCAGTAAGAGGCTGCTAGATGCAGAGACTCGTTATACCAGTATGGAGAAACTCGCCTATGCTTTGGTTTTGGCTTCGCGAAAGTTAAGGCCTTACTTTCAGGCTCAAAGCATTCAGGTTCGCACTGCATATCCCCTGAGGCAAGTAATGCACAAGCCCGAGGCCTCGGGTAGACTTTTAAAGTGGACCTCAGAGCTGAGCCAGTTTGATATCGAGTACAAGCCTCGAGGTGCAATAAAAGGGCAAGCGTTAGTAGATTTTGTTGAGTATGGAATACAGTAAAAGAATACAGAGGGGGGGTGAATGGATTCTTGAACTTTTCTTTGGCTCGAGTCTATGTAGCAGATAAGTGTTTGTGTGTGCAAAGGTGTAGTTGCGGATAAAGAACAACACAAGACACAATATCACTTTAATCTAATGTATTATTAGATAAAGGTTGCTACAATCTGTGAATACAAATGATAGTATTCTCAGCTTCATTTTTCTCAGAGAGATATTGCTTACAATGAATATGAAAAACTTGACTCTCTAAAGGTTAATTGCTAAGGAAGTGAGGCTTTATCCTTATAGAGTATGGATACAACCTACTTACGACAAATATGGTGGCTAAACAAATTACTTTCTAGTCTGTCTATCCTATTTGAGTAAGAGTCCAAACGGTTACAGATTTGACTTTGAAAAGCTTGTTCAGATCCACTTCTTTAGCCCTTTGTCTCTTCTATATCTCTCCAAGCTTCTTTGTAGGCTTTCCAGAGCACGTTACAGATTGAGATCCATAAAGTGCATTGGCTTGTTGCAGGATTCTAACTTGTACAATTTCACCAGTATTTTGTCTCCAAGAATGTATTCGAGAAGTGACTAAGTAAGTGATTCGAGAACTAGAATTGACTTGATCGATAACTCTGAGTTCTCGAATACTGTTATATTGACATATCGAACCACTTCTCGAATAGCTCTTTTCTCTGGGAATCCTTGAGTTCTCGAATAGAGCATTGTGACTTGTCGAATCCCTGAGATCTCGAATAGCTTTCTGAGTCCTTGAGATATCGAATGGAACTTTGACTTGTTGACTCTTTGAGAACTCGAATACCACTTTGACTTGTTGACTTCTTGAGTTCTCGAATGGAGTAGTAGACATATCGAATCTCTGAGATATCGAATGAGATATCGAACAGTGTATTCAGAGATAACGAATAGTGTCTTGAGATATCGAATCCCTGACTTCTCGAATGCTGGACTTCTCGAATAGACAAATATACTTCTCGAATTGGTACTTAGGCAAATTCTTCATTTCTTCAAATCCCAACTGTGATTATTTGAAAGTCTTGGTCTTCTTGCTTGAGGCATGAACCTTGGAACTTCTTTCAAGCATTATTCTTGACTATATAAGTACAATTACACAACTAGGATTTGGTGCCTCTTACAAGTACAAAACAAATAGAAACTCTACAACTAGAGGTTCCCTTAGTTAAGAGGTCATGTAGGTAATGCAGAGCATTACAAACAATTAGGCTTGTTATTAGATGTATACAGGCATTCCTCTGTGACTAACATACATAAAGATAAATCTTGACAAGTACATGTATGTAATTAATTGAATATTATTACAAAGGAAGCATTCTTACAGTTATGAAGAGATACTAGCCATTTTCCTTTGATTCTCCTCCTTGAGATTTGGCTTGTAGATCCTCCTTTTCTTTTTCTTCATTGGCTTTCTTTGCATCACCCATTTCCTGGATGATGTCTTCCATGGCAGTGAGTTCTTCAATGAGAGGTGAGCCAGATAGGTCTCTGATGACTTCATTCAGTTTAGCTTCAGAGTAAGAGCTAATGTAATCGATTCTAATCTTCACATTTCTGCCATATTTCATGTATTCCATAATATAAGGATTATACTTGACTCTGCATAACCCTTTAGCTCTCAATTCTTCAGCTTTGGCTTCTAGAGCAGCTAACTCTTCTTCTCTCTTTATCTTCAAGGCTTCATTCTTCTTTCTCAACTCTTCCTCATGATCTCTTTTCATCTTGATAAAATGAGCTATCTCAATTTTCCACCTTCTCTCCTTTTCATTCTCAAGGTTTAGTAGCACCATTATTCTTTGTAGATCATGTAACTTGCCCCAGTGTTCACACATGCCTTGCTTGAATCTCTTGAGTCTCCCATCAGTGTATTTGAACTCAGGCAGTCATCAACTATAGCTACATGATAGATTCTCTGAGCTAGTTGATATGTTATCTCATCTTCATCATAGTCTATATTGAGACAGGGCAAGTCTAGTCCAGGAATGATTGTGAGTGCCTGAGATGTAGATGTCTTCACCTTTCTTGCCCTTCTGGCTGACATCTTCCATTTCAGCTTCTTTCCTTTGTTGCTTGAGAAAAATTTAAGACCTTTGTCTTTGGACCATTGTATTATACCATTAGCAGTATGATTTTTGATATACACAAGTGGTTTCTTGATTAGCATCTCCTTTTCTTGAGTTGGCAAAGCAGTTGCAGAAGCCATTTATTCAGATTTTGGTAGCTAGGTCATTGCTAACAGCATTCACCCTAGACTCAGAGTCTTGTGTTGTGGTGAGATTACTGTTAGTAATGCCTAAGACTTGCTGTTTTCCACTCTTTCTCTCATACACCTTTCCACCATCTCTGTCATCATCTTTCTTCTTGCTTCTACCATCCCTTTTCTCCTTGTCATCACCACCCTTATTCCTTCCTTGAGATCCACCTTTGCTGCCACTCTTTTCTTGATCATCCTTATCTTTGTCTGACTTTCCCACTTTAGCAATAGGCTTGATGTCTGACTGAGAGTTGATAAACTTCACCAGAATGTGAAGAGCCTCTATTTCAGATTTAGATTTTCCACTCCTTGAATGTAGAACTCCAGCCAAAAATTTTATTGTAGACATGTTGTTTGATTTGAGGTGTTGGCCAAATCTGAAGGCAACAATGTCTTGATTCTTTTCATATAAAATACAGTGAGGCTGAGGAACTACTTGAGGCAATTGAGATTTCATGCACTTGGTGAGAATCTCTTTGAGCATATTGTTGTCTGATGAGTTATTCCTTTTTATCTTCTTGATAATTGTTCCAAGTTCAGAGCTGGATAGAATTTGCAAAGCTTCAATGTGGATGTGAAAGAGGTTCTTGGTAGTGTGGACTAGGACTTCTCTATCATTGGTAGTGATGATGGCATAACGATTAGTTTGAACAATTTCTCTTCTCACTACAGTGACTAGAAACTCATCTTGCACAAGAAGCTTGATGTAGTCAAAGTAGTGGAAGTTTGCCCTTCTTCTCAGCTCATGTAGGTGCTTCAGAAAGGCTATATCATGGTATAGTTTAAAATTTGCAAATTCTTGACATACCCTTTGAGTAAGAACATTTCTGAATTCTGAAGGTTCAGCTTGAAAAGATTGCTTAGCAATGTCAGGATTGTCGAATTCATATTCTGGGGACTTCTCTTCAGTTTCAGATGGAGGGATAGATGAAATCTTGGCCTCTTCATCTACAACCACTTTCTTCAATTTTTCCTCCTTGGATGCTGCCTTTAATTTCTCAGACTGATTTGACTTAGTAGTTCTTGGTTGACCACCCTCATTTATTGTAATGCCTTTCTCCTTAGGTTTCTCCCCCTTAGATTTTGAGTTCCTTAATGTCCTCTTCTCCCCCTTAGGCTTGTTGTCAGGCACAGAGGCTGTAGAAGTGACCTTTGGGTTGGAAGAAGCTTCAGGTAGAGGGAGTCCCATATGCTTCATTATGGCAAAAAGCATCTGTTGTTCGTTAAGAAGAACATCAGTATTTGTAGTGGCTTGAATGTCCAACTTTTCATTGAGAGCAGCAACAGTGTCTGTTAACTGAGCATTGGATGTCTTGAGATTGACCGCCTCCTTTTCCAGAGTATCTACCTTGGTGAATAACTCAGTGGCCTTGAAACCAGAGATAGATTGTTCTTTGAGTCTTTGTACTTCATATTTGGTCATGTCATGCACAGGGACCTCAGTTACCAGCTTATCCCCATATTGATTAGCAAAAAGAGTCCTGGTCATGGCATTAGCTTCAGTTTTCTGATTAGATAGGCTCTGAACATGAGTTGCTAGGTGGCTGACTGTTCCATGAAGCAAAGCCAAACCATTGTCCATCTTGGTGCAGGAAGATTTGCATTCCTGAATGGTTTTGAGGACAGGATCTAAAGATGGAAATTTGACAGCAAATTCCCTTTGAATTGCACCTACTTCCTTGGCTGTTGTATCACATACTTTATTGACTTCTGTTTTAACTCCCTTTCCAAGGTAGTGAGCAGCCTTGAGGAAGCCTTTGTAAGAATCATTCATGGCCTCATATACTTCACCAGGGGTCAGAGATTTGGCATTGGAACCTAGTGAAGTGATGTATTCCTCCCTGAGATATTGAAGTGCTTCATCAAGAGTAATATCATATTTTCCTTGCAACCAGGCATCTACATTGCCATATCTCTCAGCATCATCAACTATCTTTGTCTTCTGCATCTCCACATCATCCCTATGGCATAGCAGAATGGCCTCATAGTCTGGGTTAGGGATATTGGAGGTGACCAAGTGTTGAGCAATCATGACAAACTCAGGAATCTGATCCACAACTAAGCTTTGAAGTGCTTCAACCGTCAATTGTGGTGGAACAGACCCTGATCCTGAAGCACTGTCATGTTGCACAGACTTCAGCCATTGTGACAGGAAGTCAGAGCTAGAGCTAGGCAAGCTAGACTCCTCGGTTACAGATGCAACTTCTGTAACCGGAAGGATTGACTCTACTACTGGTGTCTCCACAGAAGTGGGATGAGTTACACCAGCAGTTGACACAGGCACAGATTCTCTAGTGAAAACTAGTGGAACCTCTGTGTTTGTGATGGTGTCATTAGGAGATGCCCCAACATGCATTCCCTCACCTTCTAAATATGGGTCCTGGGTGGTGAGCAAGGTGTCATGCACCAAGTCACTTGAATTTATTGGCTCATCAAAAGAAAAGAATTCTTGATGATCAATGCCTTGCTCCTCAATTGCTTGAGTTGCAGGCTGCAAAGAAATTTGAGTGGTAGATTCTGGAAGAGAAGTGTCATTTAGATTAGAGTTTAGCAACTCCCCCTGAGAGATAGAGGGAGTTTCAATTGTGATGTGCTCTCCACTTAGTGTTGTGCCAGCTTATCACTCCCATGTGCTGACTCTATACAGGTAGGTGCATTGGGGAGGATGCTTGATTCTATAGATGCACCATGTTGAGAGGATACATCTAGTGAACTGTTTGCCCTTGATTTTACAACTTCAGCCATTTGTGTGACTGAAGAGGTGGTTTTAGATTTCTTCTTCTTTGGCCTGATAAGGGGTGACTCAGGTGCCTCACTTTCTAATTCTACAGCTAATGCTGCTTCAGATAAGATGGTTAAAGGTGCAGACATTACCTCCTTTCTCTTCTTTTTACTAACATCACCCTTTTTAGAGGATGATGCAGTTGGCTCACTGTGTGGTAGAGTGTTTGGTTGAGAGGGTTGGTTAGCAGGCCCTGGGTTATCATTTTGTTCTACTTGCTTGGGCTGTGCTAACTGTGACTTTGAGTCAAATATTGGCATGTTGTGGGGGTAAGTCCTAAACAAACTCTCCATATGGGGAGTTATGTTAAGTCTTACATCCACATCATTCCTTGTCTCCAAATTACCAAAAATGAGTTTGGTCATGGATTTAGGATATCCAATTCTATTTTTATCCATCCCAGGCAGTTCAATCAATTGAGCATTTTTAAAATTAAGAACAGATTGAATAAAGCGAGGGAAGAAAATGTCAGTACCTCTCTTGGTTGTGTTCTTACCAAGTCTCCCATACAGCTCTTGTAGGATGATTTGACCAACATTTATCTTCTTCCATAGGCCAGTGCATAGCCAATTTGTTGTGCAGGTGCACTGATTTGATCAAAGCTTGATTTCCTTGCCGTGAAGACTTGAAGAAGTGTTGAAAACACATAGCTCCACTCCTTTCTCAGATTCTTCCTGTTTAATTTTCCAAGATTGTTCCCATCTGAGTAGTTGATGAACTCAAAGAATTCTTCTAACTCTGCATTCGTGGCCAGTATGTCATATGACTCTTGTTGTAGGCCCAGTGCTTGATTCATGTCTACAGTGGTGATAGTGATTTCTTGGTCCTGAATCTTGCAGTAGATTATGTATGAAGTTATTGCGCTTTCCAGGGCTACAACTTCCACATTAGCAGTTCCCCAAAACTATTCCAGAATGTCTAGATACAGTGTTGGGTTGGCAGAGAGTGCATCCTTAATGTATGATTCAGCCATCCACTTTACAAAGCACTTGAAGTTCGCATTGGGTGCTTCAACATCACTGGTTAGGGCGATAAAATTGGTGTTGAACTTCACTGTTGCCATTGATACAGAAAGAAGAGTAGAGAAAGTAAAGGTTGAAGAAGAAATTTGGCTTTTAGCAGTTAGGGTTTTCAGGGGTTTTGGGAGCTTTGATGCTTGAGAAATCGAATAAAATGAATCGAATAGATGTGAAATTGTATAAGTATGAAGTACTCGAATTGTCTATTAGATGTGAATGTTTTGTATCGACAAGTCAAGCATTCGAGAAGTAGAAAACAATTATTCGATAAGTCAAGAAAGGTTTATTCGATAACTCAAGAAGGTTGAGAACTCACAGCTGGCAGCTATCTAACTTAGAATAAATTCTAAATTAGGTTAAATATATTTTTATGAGTAATTCTGAATGTTGAATAAAAATCCAAAATCGGTTAAGATTCAGCGAGAATTCAGCCTTTTCAAATGATTCGAGAACTCAAATATAGTATTCGAGAACTCAGTCAATAGAGAACTAAAACAATATATTCGAGAAGTCAAGAATACCTCTATTCGATAACTCTAAAAGACTCTATTCGAGAACTCGAGAGTGCTCTAATTAGACTTGTTAGAGATGTCGAATAGTGAATCACTCGAGAAGTCTGACTTATCGAAATATACTCATCACTCACAAAAATTAATTTTCACTATCTTTTAAAAATTTACCAGCCATATTCATTTAAGAATATTCTAGAAAATTAAACAGTGATTTTCTCAAAATTTCATAGAAATTTCAAGTTGACAAAATATGATTTTTCAACATATGCAGCAGATTTGAAATATTTATAAATCATACTTCAGCCAACACTTACTCCAAAAATATTGAGAATTTAGATAAAGTAAGTGTTTACTGCTGCAACAATCTAGATGTTGTATTCACTTAGCCAAAATCTGAAGAATTCAGCATTCCAATCTCACGAACCAACCTTGTGAAGGTGGCTTCATCTAATGGCTTAGTGAATATATCAGCTAGTTTTTTATTTGTAGAAACATAATGCAACTCAATGGTTCCATTAGTTGCATGTTCTCTTATGAAATGATATCTGATGCCAATGTGCTTTGTTCTAGAATGATTGACAGGATTGGCAACTATAGAGATTGCACTTGTGTTATCACACATGATTGGAATTCTTTCCAACACAAGTCCATAATCTCTAAGTTGATTTCTAATCCAAAGCACTTGAGCACAGCAACTTCCAGCAGCTATGTATTCAGCCTCAGCTGTAGAAGTTGACACAGATTGTTGTTTCTTGCTATACCAAGAGACTAACCTTTGTCCAAGAAACTGGCAGCTACCTGAGGTGCTTTTCTATCCACTCTGCATCCAGTATAATCAGCATTAGAATAATCAACCAGATTGAACCTTGTGTCCTTAGGATACCATAGACCCAAGTTTGGAGTGCCCTTCAGATATTTAAAGATCCTTTCTATAACAATCAAATGTGATTCTTTTGGATTTGATTGAAACCTTGCACATAAACATGTAGCAAACATGATGTCTGTCCTACTTGCAGTGAGATAGAGTAGAGAACCAACCATGCCTCTGTAGACTGAGATATCTACTTTCTTGCCTTTAGCATCTTCATCCAATTTAGTTGCAGTGGCCATGGGTGTCTTTGCAGGTGAGCAATCTTCCAAATCAAACTTCTTCAATCGATCCTTGATGTACTTGGTTTAACTGATAAAGATACCATCCTTCCTTTGATTAACTTGCAGCCTAAGAAAGAATGTCAACTCTCCCATCATACTCATCTCATATCTGCTCTACATTAGCTTAGAGAACTTTTCACACAGCTTCTCATTAGTAGAACCAAATATGATATCATCCAAATAGATCTGAACTAAAATAATATCATCACCATGTTTCTTGTAAAATAGTGTTTTGTCCAATGTGCCTCTAGTGAATTGATTTTCAAGAAGAAATTGTGATAGAGTATCATACCATGCCCTTGGAGCCTGCTTAAGTCCATACAATGCCTTAAGCAATTTGTAGACAAATTCTGGGAAGTGTGGATCCTCAAAGCCAGGTGGTTGTTGCACATAGACTTCTTCTTCCAATTCTCCATTAAGAAATGCACTCTTGACATCCATTTGATAAACTTTAAAGTTTGAATGAGCAGCAAATGCCAAGAATATTCTGATGGCTTCCAATCTAGCAACAGGGGCAAATGTCTCATCATAATCAATGCCTTCCTGTTGAGAGTATCTTTTTGCAACCAACCTTGCTTTGTTTCTTACTATTACACCATCTTCTTCCATCTTATTCTTCATAACCCATTTTGTTCCAACAATGGTTCTATTCTTTGGTGCAGGCACAAGTTCCCATACTTTGTTCATTTCAAATTGATTCAGCTCCTCTTGCATGGCAATAATCCAATCTGGATCTAACAGTGCATCATCAAGTTTCTTAGGCTCCACTTGAGATAGGAAACAACCATAGAGACACTCATTATGAGTTGCTCTCCTAGTCCTTACTCCTGCATTAGGATCTCCAATGATTTGCTCTGCAGTGTGTGATCTATCCCATTTCCTTGAGTGCTCAGCCTGATTTCTCATTCTTGATGTTGCTTCATCATCCAAATCATCATCCTGATTTCCTCCCCCTGTGAGGTTGCCACTGCTCACAGGTATGTCTTGGATGCTAGTTTCTCCACTGTTGATTGACACAAATTCTTCTCTTGTATTATCATTCACTTGAGTCTGTTGAACTTGAGTTTCAACTTCAGTTTCAAACTCTTCATCAGAATCATCTAGATTATCAAACCTTAATGGATCTTTATCTTCATCATTGGCTTCTTCTAGTCCAGGTAATTTGCTGTCATCAAATGTCACATCTGTGCTTTCCATAATTTTCTTTTGACTGATGACATAAACTTTGTATGCAATTCTTTCCATAGAGTAGCCAAGAAAAATTCCTTCAAATGCTTTTGCATCAAACTTTCCAACATATTCAGAATTATCCTTCAATACAAAGCATTTGCTTCCAAAAGTATGAACATACTTTAGAGTGGGCTTCTTTCCAGTCATCAAGTTGTAAGGTGTCTTTCCAGTGTTTTTATTGATGAGGGTTCTGTTCTGGATATAGCATGCAGTGCTTACAACCTCAGCCCAAAAACATGTAGGCATCTTTGCATCAAGTAACATTGTTCTAGCAGCCTCAATTAGAGTTCTATTCTTCCTCTCAACAACTCCATTTTGTTGTGGAGTCCTTGGAGCTGAGAATTGCTGAGAAATACCATTCTTTTTACAGAATGCTTCAAGTATGGCATTTTTTAACTTTGTTCCATTATCACTTCTCAGTGCAATCACACTTGCATTGTTGGCCTTTGCTTCCTTGTCAACTTTCTTTATATGCTCAATGATTACTTGTGGAGCCTCATCTTTTGATGCCAGAAATTCCACCCATGTATACATTGTAAAGTCATCAACCATCACCAAGGCATACTTCTTTCTTCCTAGTGACATAATATTGACAGGCCCAAACAAATCCATATGAATGAGTTGTAGGGGCTTGGTTATTGATGTCACTGTTTTTGACTTGTGGCTTGATCTTTTCATCTTTCCTTTTTGACAAGCCTCACACACTCCTTCTTGACAGAATTCAAGTGTGGGCATGCCTCTCACTAACTCTCTTTTGACTAGAGAATTTTAATTGCTTTGAAGTTCAGGTGTGATAGATTCTTGTGCCACAGCCAACAACCTTCATTTGATGCTTTTGAGTAAAAGCAACAAATTTTGTCCTTGTTTGCAGAATCCATATTGGCTACAAACAGGCTTCCTTTCCTTACTCCAGATAGAGCAAAATCACCAGTCTTCTTATGGGTGATCAAACATTCATCTTTGTCAAAATCCACCTTGAATCCTCTAGCAGTAAACTGACCAACACTTAGCAGATTATGCTTGAGTCCCTTGACCAGTGCTACATCTTCAATGATGACATTTCCAACTTTTAACTTGCCATATCCCAATGTGTTACCTATGCTGTCATCTCCAAAAGCAACCATTGGGCCAGCCTTTTCCTCGTACTGTGATAACAGGGCCATATCACCAGTCATATGATTTGAGCATCCACTGTCCAAAATCCACATGACCTTCTTTTCACTTTCTTTGCCTTGCAAACACAAAGGTATTACTTCTCCTCTGGTACCCAAACAAGTTTAGGTCCATGTGACTTAGAAACAGTTTTATCATAAACAACATGCTTATCAACTTTCTTGGTGTTAGTCTTCTTGTCACTGTTAGAAGTCTTAGAGCCTGAGGCCTCAGACTTTGGTGACAAAGGTACCTTCCTAGCTTTAGGAGGACTTGAAGACAGTACCGGCTCTTGGGGGAGTCTTCCCAGCTGTCTGCCTAGGGCCTCATAAAATGAGGGGCGACATTATTTTATCATCATTTATGCATACATAATTATGTTTATTCATATTTGTATCATAAATACTTAATTAATAAATTTTGAAATCAAATATAGACTTTGCTTTCATGTTGAGAAGTCATATTTGGGCTTGTTACTAATTTTCTTTAATTAAAAGTCCAATCATTTGTATTTAAAAAATCCCATTATATATTTTAAGTTTTAACATTGTGCATGTATATGTAGTAGTTGTCTTAAATTTATTAAACAGAGAACCTAATATAGACATTTTTTTTTGCTAAGTAATATAGACATATCTTGCTAAGGCATAAAACACTACAACCAATAATGAGTTCTCTTTTTCCCCTTTTTTTGTGTTTTGTTAATTATGTTTTACCTTTAAATTGTTGTTATTATCCTATATTATTTATCACTACTTAATTAAAATCTTGCAATAATTTTTTTTTTTGTATAATTGTAGTTAGTAAAATTTGAAATCTTTCAAAAAATTTCAATATTTTGGTATAAAAAAATTAAGGTCTAGGGCCTCCAAAATGCTGGAGCCGGCCCTGCTTGAAGACTTTGACCTTGTGTAGTGTGTGTGAGAATTGTGACTGATACAACCATCAATGAATTGCCTTCTCAAATTGAAACAACTAGTCATAACATTCATATTGCATGGCATACAGTCAAATTTATCACAAAATGGTGCATCTCTATGTCTTAGAGGCACAGAACAATCATAGAAAGGTTTAGACACACTACCAGCAGGTTTCTTGCATGCATGAGTTAAATGATTGGTACTGAAACAGTTCTGACAAGTTTTCCTAGGGGCATTAGGCATATAAGCATAGTTGTTATCTTTGTTAATCCCTAACTTGCCATTTCTGTTCTGTTTCTTCTTAGTCACTTTTTTCTCTGATTCACTCTTCCCAGCTGAAACAAACTTAACAAACTTCTTGGGTCTTATCCTATTACCTATTGGCTCCTTGGTCTTTGACTTGACACTCTCACTCTTAGAGGATGCTTGTTATTCATTGGATTGTGCCTCATCCTCATCATTCAACATTTGCTTGATGAGTAAGGTATCCTCATCAATTTCAAATGTTGATTCTTTAAAAATAGGAGTCTTAGTCTTTTTCAAAATATGAGTGTTCGCACTTATTCACGCAAGAGAACGTGGTCAACAAGTAATATAGAGTAAATAGGATTCGTTCCCACAGAGACTCAAATTGTTTGTTATGTTCACTTATGCACCAGCTTATGATTTACACTCACTGCTAAGACAATCACAATATTGGTTTGAATTAACTAATGATTAATTACCAACTAAGCCAATTACGAGGAAATAACTTAACTTTAACTTTATAATAAACAAACATGGGATTTCAATTTCATTTACTACTTCATCTAGAATCTTATGCCCTTTAGCCTAGCATGTGACAGAGTTGATTACTGATTAGATGCACTAAACTGATACACACCAACTTTCGTTGTGCATATACCATCCTACTGATCATCCACAATTGATAGAAGTCAAGTAGTCACCAAATATGTGTAGTCCCTATATGTCTATAGCAATTGAACACATACCGGTTGAAAATCAAGCACCCATTAAACCACATAGTCGATGCAAGACGGTTAGAATTACATCACAAATTAATACATGTTTTTCACATGCAAAAACCTATGCTAGCATGAATTGTTCTAAACCCTAGATCCACTTTTGCATTCACTAGGATTAAACAAACAATTACAAGTGTTCGCGACGCACTTATAACGAATAAGCATAAACATACTAGGCAATCAATACATTCAATCACACACCAAGGCATAAAAACACTCAATTACTAGAATCCATAGCAAAATCCATTAAAACCCCATGATAACGAATTAGCCCATAATTGACCTAATTGTCATCATGGGTTCTATGGAAAACATAATTCTAAAATAAACGAGTAAAAATAGAGAAGAAGAATAAGGTTTAGAATTAAATCCCCACAATAGAAGAATACAAAGGTTTCAAGAATAATCCTTGCTTGTCACTAGCTTGGAAGAATTCCTTCTCCTCCTCTCTCTTCTGAATAAAACTAGGTTATATGTAACGTATGTATCTAATGATAATGATCTTCCTAATGATCTTAATGATAATTTACAATGATAGGTAGTGTTTATATAGGCCTTAGAATACTTTTCCAACAAGAAAAGACCTAAAAATACAATTTAATTCGAAACAGGATAGAATTTCAGAATTTCCAGCGAGTTCGGGCGCACCCTGCGCGGTAGCAGCGCACCCTGCGCGGTTAGCTCCTGTTCAGAATTATAGAAAATTTCCCAGGCTTCGCGTGGACAGCTTATGGGCCTCAAACGGACTTGTAGAACTCCAGATATGGCCAAAACAGTGAAGACTGCGCAACCTACCCAGAAAATCCGAATTTTGCACAAATTGCTCCTTTCTCCTCCGTTTCTTTTGCAATTCTTTCGCCACTTCCCGTTCTTCAATTCTTAAGCGTTATGGTCTTCATGTTAGCCTAGGGAAATACACCATCCTTCATTCTATTGCGCAAATCATCTCTAAAATTGACGAAAATACTAACCCTAAACGATATTTCACAAACCTGCACAACTAAACACAAACACATCAAAACTACAAGAAACTTGAGTCCAAGACAATCAATTTAAGCCGATTTAGAATGTTCCAAGTAGATATAAACTCCACTTATCAATGAGGCACTTCCCTATGAACAACTGTATCATCTTCAATGACAGCATAGCCTTTTCTCTGTTTAAGAGTGCCATAATCAAGTCCAATAGCAGCCTTGGGATTAGCTTCAATTTTTTCACAGTAGGATTGCACTAGACCAGATGATTTCTTGAAAGTTTTGAGTTTGAATTCATTTTCAGCTAATTCATCCCTAAGAGCCTTTTCAACCTGACTAGCACACAAAACCTTATTCTGCAGATATTCAACTTCTTTCTTAAGGTTTTCTACATGCATAGCAGTTAGCTCAAGTTCCTCATTCTTTTTTATTAACATTTCATTTCTAGTAGACAGTTTAGTAATCTCTTCATTAGCAGCAGTCATAATATTATGAATGTTAAACATCTCAACAGATAGTTGTTCAATCATGCATTTATACTCTGAAACAGACATGTCTATAGTAGTGAGAGATGGTACCTGACGGTCTGATGGAGATGTGTCCTCCTTGGAATTGGCCATCAAGGTATAATTCCAAAATTATTGTTCCTCTCCATCACTGTCAAAATCATCCCAACACTTCCCTTCAGCTATGTAGGCCTTACCTTGTGTCTGCTTTTTCAGAAGGGCCTCATACTTAGCTTCGAGCTCAAGATAATCTCTATCCTTCTTTTTAGGCTTCTTGCATTCACTGGCAAAATGCCCTAGGTCATTGCATCTATAACACCTTACAGATGACCTATCTACATGGCTGGTTTTGAACTTATTCTTGTTTGGTTTCACAGGTGCCTTGTTCCTGTTGAATGAATGGTTTTGGGTTTTGGGTTTGAAGGGTTGATTCCTCTTAAATCTGATGTTTGGAAATTTTCTGGCCATGAAAGCATATGAAGTGTTTTCCATCCCATCTAGTTCTTCAAGAGTATAGAACTCATCTTCCTTCTTCTCCTCACCAGGTTCACTTACTTCAGCTTCAGTTTCTTCATCTTCTACTACCTCCTCTATCCTCAATAGGCTTGTAGATGCTTCTAGGTCTTGAATAGATTTGTTGACAATCAGGGCAAATGATGTGTTTATCATTCTGCCTTGGTTGGCTTGGATAGCCCTTTTCTGAAGCAACTCAAGCTCATGAGTTTTTAAAACCCCATAGAGCACATCATATGTAACTTTGTTCAAATCTCTTTCCCTTAGAGAAATGACCCTTTGCTCTAGATGATTTGGTGAAGACAACAGAAACTTCATGTTCAATTCCTTGGTGCTGTAAACCTTGCCATTCATCTGCAACTCAGTAACTAGCTTATGAAATCTCTCAAACATCTCAGTGATGCTTTCCTTGGGCTGTGCCATGAAAGCCTCATATTGTGTGACCAGTATCTGTTTCTTGTTTTCCCTGACCTCATCAGTTCATTCACAGAACACCTCAATGTGATCCCACATTTCTTTGGCAGTGGTACATGAAGCAATGTTTGAAAACATTGACATGTCCATGGAATCTATAATCAGCAACATGAGGTGTCTGTCAAGGGCAACCATGTCCTTTTCTGATTCTGTCCATTTGGATGGATCCTTAGCCACATAAGATCTTGGAATAGTAGTGGTTCCAACAGTCTTTTCAGGAATCTCCTGTTGGGGAACAAATGGACCATTCTTGAGAATCTCAGGATACAAATGATGAGATGCTTTGATGAACAACTGCATCTTTATCTTCCAGAGGTTATAATTCTCTTTGTCAAACTTAGGGACTTTCACCGTTCCTGTAGTCTTTGGTGTATTCGAACTCATGATCGTTTTTCTGTTTTTGAATAAACAGCCCGCTCTGATACCACTTGTTGAGTATGGAATACAGTAAAAGAATACAGAGAGGGGGTGTTAACTCGAATAACTTGTAGAAGGGGGGGGGTTGAATACAAGTTATATAATCGTGTCTGATTTTTACTTAATTATATGAACAAGAATAAACGAATGAATCAAACTCTGTTTGTATTAATAAGATCAAATACAAACTCTACTAAAGGTGTACAATACCTTTAGCAGCTGCTGACAATACAAATCTCTCTCTCCCTCTGTTTGTTTCGAACTCTCGAATACAAACCTTATACAGAGCTACGCACACGAACTCACAACACATGCGTTCGACTACGACACTTTTTACAATGATATAGAGAGAGTATTTATAATGCTACCTATCAACTACTAACAGAAAGATATAATCTATACATGACAATGTTCTGCCTTCTAGTCGATAGTTTCCATCAATAGAAAACTCTTTCCTTCATAATATCTTCTTGCTTATTCTTCGAACAACGATCCTGTTTTATAGCACTTGCCAGTTTCTGTAGCATCCATAATGACATCATCAGTAACAAGACTGATATCAGGATTTCATCTTGCATCAGTATCTGATCATCATCAGTATTAGACCGTCATCAGGATTTGCTCTTTGTTCCTGACATGTAGTCTCCGATACATTTTTCATTCCAGACTAAACTGTACAGATAACTGTCTTACACATAAATCCTATATATAGTGCTAAATCCTTTATAAGATCAGGATTACAAGAAGTATAATGTGTAAATTCTATTCTTAACATCACAACTTATGAATTATTCCTAACAGTCTCCCCCTATTTATGCTTTAAAATCTGAAGCATAAATCTAAGTTGTGAATGTCAAAACATATAACAATACAACCAGAATAGAATTTATGAATGTAGAATTATGAAGTTAAGTACCTCCTTCCCAGATGTAGACGTTTATCTAGTACTTAGAAGAAAGAATTTTAACTATTAATGCTGCTCTTCCTTTACCACTTCCTAGCTAAGATTCACCACTGTCACTCCTAGTTCTTCTTTTTACTTCCCTTTGTCTGCTCTTCATCTCCCCCAGTCTGGTGGTGTTGTTGTTGTTGTCTTTGAATTGTCTTTATCTCCCCCTTTTTGACATCAGCAATATTAATTCCAAGAGATTCAGAAATAGAACAAATGATATTCATCAGAACTGCTTGATTTTCCATAATTGTGACTTGGTTATCTTCAAGTGATTGAAGTCTTGTTTGCATAGCAATTTGAGATTTCTGAATATCTTTCAAAATATCAGAATGAACTTCAATGTTGGAAGTGCTTCTAGTATCTTCAGAATCAGAATCAGAAAGAACTGTATCTTCAAGTCTTGTAGAAGAAGTTGCTTGGGTTGTATGATATTCAAGCAATAAAACCTGATTAGAAGTATCAACATCTTCATCTTTCTGATTTGGAGCTGAAACATGATCATCATCTCCTTCACCAGTATTCTGTGTACTAACATCTTCAAATCCTGACTCCTCCTTAGAGTGATCAGAGACTGTAGATGTCTCAATTCTAGATGATATTGGAAGTACATTCAAAGGAACACTAGGATCATTAGGAACTTCATCTGGTACATATGTATCAAGAGATTGCTTTATCCTGGCACCTCTTCTATTAATGATTCCTGCAAGCCTCTCCTTTTGTTTCTGAGCTTTAACTTCTGGCTTTGCATTGTGATGTGCTAGGTCATTCTTCTGATACATTTTGATGAATGAATAAGTACCAGCATCCATACCCAAAGTTTCAGACCAAGATTCAGGAAAAACCTGATCCCATAAATCAAATGATGGTTTCATAATTTTCTTTCCCTCACTATGGAGTTGATCATCCATACCCTCATTCTCACTTTGACTTACTAAAGTCAACACTCTTTCTACCTCACCTTTTGCCTGGTAAGGAGCCAGCTGCTCTGATTGTGGATCAATATCCATCTTTTCAAGTGTATCACTCAAATTTGGATAAGTGCTCTCATGACCTATAGAAAAATAGAGTTTAGAAGGAGTTTTTATACCTGAACTCACATGGAGAGAGGGTTCCTCATATGGCAAGGGGCTTGAGGTTTTCTCCAAGGAGTGAGCTGCTATAATCTCTGAACCTTTACAATCATCTTCTTTCCTTCCAGAGACTACAGGCTCCAGTATACCACTTTCAGGTTCTTTACTAGACTCTGATGTCTTCAGTAATACTTCATTAGACACCATAGTTAGTACATCACCGTCTTTAAGTGTTGTTTTCTGAGACTCACCCTCAAGGTGGATAGACTCTGACTGAACAATGTTTGTTTGATCTTCAGAAAAATTAACCAAAGTCATTCCTCCCATATCATAGGGTTTCTCACTTGCAATTTCAGTCATCACAGAAGACCTTTCAACATCAGCTATCACAGCTCCTGAGTCATCCAACCTCTGACTAGATGGTTCTTGTGTTGCAGTGATTGTGATCTGATCTTTTCTACTATTCACCACTGGTGCAATAGTATCTTCTGTTGACTGCATTCCACTATCTACTTCCTCCTGTTGTTCATCTTGAGCTGAAGCATCTTCAATAATGACATCCTTGTCAAATAAATATGCATGTAGTGATTGAAGTGCAACATGTTTCGAGAGTCCAAATTTCTTGACTAATTGTCTTCTGACAGATACATAGAAATACATCTTCATTAAGTCAAGTCTTTGATGTAGAAGTCCATATTCTTCAGGAAATGAAAGTCTAGGAACACTTTCACTTGGAAAATTTAGAACTGGCCTGGAAAGCTTCACTTTTAGGGAGATAAGTCCCATAGCCATTCTGTATGACAATGTAGTTTCCCATGAAGAATCAATATCCAGATCTCTCTTGTCAAATACTGACATAGATGTAGCTTGATGTGTAGAAACCTGCATATATAATGTTAGTTGGACTAGACTCTGTGTATGTAGGTGACAATTGAATCTTTCTCCTTGTTCTCCTGGTATAGTGAGCAAAAGATTTATCCTGAGAAGACTTAAGAGGTGTAGACACAGAAGTGATCTTGGGATGAGATCTTTGTTCAATAGACACAGTCTTTTGAGAGACAGTATCCAGTAACTGTTTTCCCTTTTTAAGAACTACAGCCTTTTGGGAGACTGCAGTCTGGCTGTGGCTAGGTTTTTCATCTCTTTGTGCTAACAGAGAAAGTTGAATTGCAGCCTTCAATTCTGCTCTCTCAGCAAGAGTTAAATCATCATCATCTTCACTAGAATTACTACTACTTGACACAACAAATCTTCTCTTCCTTACAACTGATGTCTTTTGAGAAACACCAGAGGTTGGTTTCTTTGGAACAATAGGCTGTGGATCAAAATTTGGTTCTTGAATTGTTTCAGAGACTATAATGTTTTGGGCTACTTGGGTAGACACAAGTGGGTTCTCCTCCAAATGAGATTCCTGAGCCATTTCACCACAAAAGAAATAAGAATTGTAGAGAGTAGGAAGATGAGTTTTAAGAATTACCTGAAAATGATGTGGATAATGAATTGCAGGTATTTCATCTAGATTCTTTTCATTGTCCTTCTTTGTAATGTCAGAGAAAATTCTCTTTTGCTGTTCATAAGAAGAAACACAATGTTCTCTACCAAATCTAGCTTCAACATCAGGAATAAAATGGTTAATAAACATTTGCATAAATCTATGATAATAAACCATTTTCCTGTTTTGATATCTTAACCCAAGTTTAATACTCATCTGACTTAAGATAATGTGACCAATGTTAATTACTCTGTCATAAAGCAAACTATAAGCAATATGTGATGTAATAGAAGTAATTTGCTGAAAAGAACTACATTTACCAGTAAAACATTTAGCAATTTGATCAAAGTAAAAAGACCATTCCTTTCTAAGAAAAGACCTATTCAACTGGCTCATGTTGTCTAGAGGTCCACTATAACCTAATTCAGACAACATAGTTCTTACATTATCATCAGATGGTTCACTTGCATAATTATCAGTAACAGGTAAGCGAAGTACTGAATTAACAACAGATTCAGTAATGTCAAATGAATCTTGTCCTAAATGTAGAACAATCTTACCTGATTGACTCTGAGTAGAATCAATTACCTCAGCATTCTCCAAAACTTGTGTAACAGCTGCTTGATTAATTTGTGGAGATGCTGTCAATGCAAAACTTAATGGTCCATACGCCAGAAAGTCCATGATTGGATGAAAATCAGTTAGTACTCCTTCCTTGTTGGTGATAGCTGCTACATGATTGTTTGTCATAAAATCGAAGTCACCAAACTAGAAGGCTACTGATTTAGGTAATCTTCTTTGAGCTGCCATTTTTGATTTGAAAAGAACTTGAAAAATTCTTGAAATGGATTAGTGATTTTGAAAACTCAAAAGTGTTTTTGCTTTAGAGAATGTAAAATTAGAGAAAGCAATTACACGATTAGAGTTTCAAAACAAATATATTTCACAAATCTTTCAGACCACTATCCCACATTGACACGTAGATTGACAGGTGTCAGTCTCTGAAAAGTGCAGTTACCCACGATTTTTGGAAAATAAAATCCAAAATTGATTTTCATGAAATAAATCAGGGTATAAATAATCAATACTGATCAGCTTCCTTTTCCTGTTGACCTCTCATCAAAATAATCACAAAATACAATGTGATAATAATTCTCAAATCCTGATGGTCACACATGAAATCCTGATCAATATCATCATGATTCCAGAGACTTAATATGGAGTTTCCACGTGGCATTTTTCTATTACTGAAAAAGAAATAAACAATTAATCTGAACAAAAATCAATTGGTTCGATATATTCAATATTTCTTGAAATCAAGAAATACAGTCATATGCAATAATTAGCATCTGACTACATTAAAACTTCCAAGTGACTGTTCAGCTTCTCACATCTTTCTTTAAAAGAAACAGATGCCTTATGCCTTAAACCTTTCAATTTCTTTTCTTCTCAACAATGCTTCTCAAACCAAAATTCCCTTCAAACCCATTCTTTAGATTTTTCACAGTCGATGAACATACTGTTCTTGATCATCTCTTTGAAAAGACGACTCTTCTCATTGAATTAATCATGGATGGATTGGTTTCCGATAATATCCAGAGGTTTCTCCTAGAACATCCATCTGTTGGATACAATTTTCCCCTAACCTCCTCAAAACTTGAGGATGAAGAATTTGGCCGAGAGTCTGAGGTTGATCTTGATGGGGATGCTATACATTTAAGTTAGCTGCTCTCATTCAAATCGCCCAGACAAGGAATCCTCAATCCCTTGATGGATTTCTTGAGATGCTCCTTGTCCTGTACCTCAGAATTCATATCAATAGACAAGTATAGAATTATCAGTAGAAGTTAGACAAAAAGATGTTGTATTTCATTTCCATATATGTAATGCTTTCAATTAATGAAAATACAATTTCTTATTATGTACTTGTCTTTTGATTATTGAATGATGTATAAATTATCAGTATGCATATAACGCCTTAGAAATTTCGATTTTTAAATTATTTATTTATTATAAATTATAAATTATATTATATGAATATTGTTGTAAAGGTGAAAAATATGTGAAGTTGTGTTTATGTGGTTATATGATTATTTGTGTGAGCTGTGAAGGTCGATGTATTTTTATTTGTATTTTGAGGATTTAAAAATGTTTAAATCATGCATTTCTGATCCTCTGTAAATTTTATAAAATGATCGGAGGAATTAAAAATCATGAAATCTTTTGTAATATTATATTTATAATATTATTTAGTCTTTAAAATGGTTGGGTGAATTAATTTGGATGTTTTGGTATTTTAAAATGATTTTAAGAGTTTTATTGCTTTTAAAGGATCAACACTTGTAAAATTCATATTAAATTCATTTTTGATCCTAAAAATATTTTAAAAATATGGGGATGCTTGTAATTTCATAAATTTTATTTTAGAAATTTTTTAAAATTTTTTCTACTAATTTTCTGTTTAATTCAGATTTTAAAATGATTTGAATTAGTTTTTATATTATTTTCAGCTTATGCAAAGAATAAAATTTTAGTTACCCCTTTTATCTTCTTAAACAAGCCCAGTCCTCTTTTTCTCGATTGTTCTAGGCTACTGGTGTGTTCTTTCTAATCTCTCCAGAAATCTCTCTTAAATCTCTCCCAATCTTCCTCTCTCCCTCACGATTCTCTCCATTCCCTTCCTCTGTTCTCCCCTGTGTACTGCGTGGCTAGGTTTGTGTAAGCTCCTGGGGTTGTATTGCTGCGGTTGGTGTGTGCGAGTACTGCTGTGAGTGTGTATACAACTAGCCGCGAGTGTGTATGTGTATGTACTGTGTGTGTGTTCACTGCGTGTACGCAGCTTGTGTGGGTATATGAATGGCGATGTGTGTGGGTATGTGAATGGCGATGTGTCGCAAGAGAGGGACTTCGGTGGTTGTAATTCAGTTACAAGGCTGGGTTGGTTTCGGGTATGGAAGTTTCCAACCGGGAGCTCCATCTGCGAGCTACTCTCTCCTGCCAGCAATAGTCAATTGTGTTGGTTGCCTGGTCCTGCAAGTTTCTGATTGTAATATGGTAAATACTAGCTAACTTCCCTGCATCTTTGATTTTTAATTGTTATAGATTAATTTATGATTGGGCTTGATAATTAAGGATTATAGGATTTCTTAGCCGTTAATTAAGTGGTAATCGATAATTGTTATTAGAAAATTGTTGTATTGATAGCTATTGCTAATTGTTGAGAAATTCTCGGATAATTTAGTGAAAGAATTGATATGAAATTGATTAATATAATTTGGTAGTTGTCTACGTGAATGAGCAATTGATTATCGAATATTAGGTAGTATAGATTCGATTTTTATGAATTACAAAGTGTGACTTAATGGTTTTTATAATTGTTAATTTAATTTAAGGAATAGATGGGATTCATATGTTTAATTTGAGTGGACTATGGATTTATAGGTATAAGTAAATTGGTGTTTATATGCTAAAGATTTTATGTTGGTTTCTTCTATAACCAGTGTTGTATTTCGAGTTTACAGTTGAGTAGTGAATTGTAAATCTTAAGTTGTTTGTTAAAATATGATTCAAATGTGAACTTGTCTTGTTAATGTGAATAGTGGATTGAGGGATATAATTGCGAGTTAAATGTATTAATTGTCGAATAAAATGTGGAGCTTGCATATTTGTTTTAGTTGTCGATTGTTAGTAATTAGTAATTGAGATTAAAATGGTAGAGTCGAGGATTTATTGATTGTTAATTGATTAACTAATGTTGTCGTGTTATATGTGGAGGTTATATGACTTTACCAGTTATAAATGGTTATTGGTATTATATATGTGCCAAATGTCATAACTGTCGATCACTTGGTAATGGGTTATAAGTGGTTAATTGACTGTTAGTCAATAATTATTATTTGTTATACAATGTGAGGAGTCGTACAATTATACTGTTTGTAAGTGGTTTATGTGGAGTAAATGTTGTAGTCGAGTCACATTATTTGTTGAATGTTATACTTGTTAATTACTTGGTGGTGAATTGTATGTGGTCAGATTGGTGTCGATTAAGTAATTGTAAAATGTTATATGTTATTTATTAAAGATTAATTGTTAGATTCATTTTATTATGTGTTTATCTGCGAGGAGTTGAAATGAGATCTCGAGTCTTAAATGTCAATATTTAAGTACTTGTGTAATTCTCTTCAACTAGTTCCTCGGGCTTACGAATATCCATGATTAACTATCACGAGTATAATTAATATACTTAAGTGATGTGATCATTGATATAGCGTAAGTAATAGTTAGTGCTAGGGGTTGTTCCCTAGGGCTTACGAACATCAATGATTGATTGTCACGTGTATCATTAAAATGCGTGAGAAATACGATCATTGGTGTAGCGTAAGTAGTAGTGTTAATCATTATGTGCTAGGTGCCGCATGTCTGGGCGGGTACTTTTCTTACTTGTTTATTTTTATGTTGCTGCAAGTTGAGGCAGCTTTATTTTTGTATAAACAGGGTTGATTTGCTTTTGATTGATATTGAGGGGCTGTGCCCATAGTCCGATAAACGAATACTACATGCCGAAATTTTCTAAAAATCCCCTGCAATCTATTTAAAATCTATTTAAATTATTTGATTTCAAAGCTTATGATTTTCGAAAGTATAAATGGATGTGTAATTGTTGGCGTGAAAGTTGAAGTGCGATTTTTGCTATAAAGTGGATGCCTGGATAGTATTCAAGTGTTAAGTGGATATATGTGTTAAATGCTTATTTGATCTAGTTGATTATACTAGAACTATCCTATGAATATAATTGGATATGTCTATATGTATTGTATATGTAAGCGTTATAGGACGCGCATGGGTAGAATAGAATCAACGATAATGTTTTGCTTGAATTAGTACTGAAACTGTATTTGACGTTGTAAAGGTTCGATTAGGAGACTTGGCTAAGAGCAGTGCGGGTAAGCGGAAAGTCAAACAGAGGAATAATTATCAAGTCAACGGGTGTGTTGGCGTGGAGTTAGTAAAGTATGAAAGAAAGATAAAAGTAGAGCCGAGTAAGAAGACCAGCACGAAAAGTGGGGAGATTAGCGAGAAGTTGAGTTAAAGATCCATGATTAGGATCGAGAACTCCGTAAGTTGAGGCAAGTGTTTGCTCTTCACTTATCTTTCAAGTGATGCAATTCATTCCTCTTGTCGTGTAATGTAGTTTGGTCAAATGTGTTTAGAAAATGATATACTTCCTAGTTAGCATGGAAATGTTTATTTTCCCTACCTCTAATTTGAATACCAAGTTTTTAAAAGAACCTTAAATATAATCTTCCCGCTTAAATACTTTACTCAAGCTATGACATTGGATTCCTCAACTGAATACTATTTCTTTTATTTTCTTCAAAAATGTTTAAAAGACGTTCTAAATAGAGAGAATCCAAGTTTAAAATTTCCATGAATACCTGTTAATAAAATTCTTGATTTTTCACATAATTTCTCCAGTGGACCCCTATATGGAAATGTTTCCTTCAAATTGATTTGCGACTAACTATCCTGAAATTATTTAACAATTAATCGTTTAAACTACTTTAATCGTTTATGTCAGTTAAGCCTTGCAATGTGTTGAAAATTTTCTTAAAAAGCGTAGGGCTTGCCTATGTCCCCGCTCTAGCGTAGAATTTCATATGTTGATAATCTGGTTGCAATTTATATCTCTTATCTTTGCCCAAGTCGATTTACTCTTTAATCAAGTTAATGAAAATGTTCCTCAATACTCATATCTATCTTGTCGATGCCTATTCGAATTGTCATTCTTTATATTCCCCACCCTAGTTGGTATCGAACTTGTCGATGTCTTTTAAAAATCTTGATTATTCGTTTGCTCCCTGTAGTGTATCGAACTTATCGATACTAAATGAGGTTGTTGTTTCTTATTAACTCTTAATCTTGAGTTATTATTCTGGACGTGAGTTTCCAGTTGTTTGGAGATCAAAGGTTGTCGATTGTCCCGACACCTAGTGTGGATGATTTAGAATTGGAAATGTTTTTAAATGTGGCCCTTGGGGCGTAAAACCCTTCGGGGTGGGACCTTATTATGGTTGGAAGTTAAGGCAAATATGTGCCATGGATCCAATTAAGGACATTGCTGTGCGCGTTTGTCCTAGGACATTGCTGTGTGCGTTTGTCCGGGGTTAGTGCTGACTGATCAGCAGCCTAACTTTGATGTTTTTTTTTAATAAAAAAAAATTCCAATTCTAATCTATATTCTGCGATTGAGATGTTAGGTCTTGACTCTTTGGAAGTCCCTTTCAATAATATTTTGATATCAGAATTTTTATCAGTTCTAGTTTCTGTTGCACATTATAAATGGTGAATTGTTGGCTCTTGTGGCAATCTAAAAAAAAAATTTGATCTCACTGATCCTTTTTAATAATGAGGTGAAACTCCTTTTGTTTATCAGAGTTGTCAACATTTATTTTAAAATTGCTATCACTATTGCACTTACTGAGCATTGTTGGCTCACTCTTGTTTCTGTTTATCTCTCCAGTTGTTAGAGATGATCAGAGGATCTAGGGATCAGTTGGTATTTCTCTATAGGCAGCGAGAGGAGACGTTCGGGTTACAGATTCTCATTGGCTAGTGGTTGGGAACTGGTCAAGGTTGAATATCTAGTTAGACGGTGACCTTATTTATTCACAGAAATTGTATATTATTTTATTCGGATTCGGGTTGTAATGGTTCATTAGTAGTTGTTTCATACTGTGACCTGTGAGCGGTCTTGGTTAGTTAGAAGTTATATTTCTTTAAGAATTTGTCAATATTATGTTGTGAGCAGATTTGGATACAGGTGGTTAGTCATATTTATGAATACATCATGTCAAAATTTTCTGAAATTTCCTGTAAAAATATTTATTTACTTATAAAAAAAACCTGTATATTAATATAGTAAAGTGAGGGTGTTACAAGTTGGTATCAGAGCTACAGGTCACAGTCACTGAAACAACTAGGTGGTAAATTTGGGATAGAATAATAGAAAGGTTAGGGTATGTGTATAAGATAGACGTCGGATAGAACGGTTTAGGATAAGGATCGCGTTAGGATACTTCGGCAAGCGTCGCGACGTTAATCGGTCTTTCGGCAAATCGCGCGAGTAGAAGTTCGAATCATTTAAGGATTGAGCTATTAGCAAAACAGCGAACCTGAAGTGGCATAAGCTAAGTGGGCAGCTGGTGCTATCAGTCTGGGGGACGTTATCTCGGGATTTTGCGTAGGATCTAGGACTTTCTACGATATTAGTTTCGATGTGAACGTTTCGGAGATAGTGCGGGAAGGTTAAGAATGCGAAGTGAGAAGCGATTATAAGTAAGAATTGGAAGTTAAGCGTAGCCGTGCGCCATTAATTGTTGATTCCGTTCAGTTTATTGTCCAGAGAAATTTCATATTTTTCTTTTGAATTGTTGTAAATTAATTCCCGGTTGGTATCGTTGCTGAGGCATTCGTTGCGCAGTGACGGTTCACAATCGAGAATGAATTGAGATCTTCTTATTTATTCAACTCATTGTAGTCAAGCCGGTTTTGGTAGCTAAGTATATTAGTACTTAGCCGACAAGAGTGAGGATATGAATAATTAGGAATTTCTTGAATGTTTGCTTGATCAATCATTGAAGCATCTATTGAAAATTCTTTTATACATCAATCGATGATGAGTTTTCTATATCAGATTTATTCGAATTTAATCTCATTCTTTTGGAAATAAATATATATTTTCAAATGGTATTTGATCCAGCTTTACATGAAGATTTTTTGAAACTCTTGAATCCTTTCCATTATCATGAATGCTTGATATTCTCTATTCCAACTGAGATGAACAACCTATGCAGATAGGGGATTCAGGGACATCTTATCTTTGTGGTAGGAGTCCAGTGGGACGCCACTGATTGTGTTTGTCATGAAGTACTAAAGACTGGCCATCTTTATGTACTGTGGTGGTTGACCAAGTGACAAATGCAACCTGAAAATAGTTCAAAGATCGTATTGATCTCTCGGTTAACTTCCTTTATAAAAGTTTTATCAAATAAACCCCGTGTATATTCGTACTTGGTGCCCATTCGTTTTATTGGCTTCTTTTTGTCAGAAATTCGATGGTTTCGAAACTTCGAATGATGAAGAGATGCGAAGATAGACGTGACAACGTTTTAAATGATTGAAACTACAACTGCATTGACGAAGAAGTGGTTATGCGAGTTTAAGAATTTGGTGATTAAGACAGATGTGTCATGTCAAATTGGATTAATTCTTGGACCGATAAAACACAGACAAGTTGAGACTAACGAGAATCGAATAAAGGAAAAGGACAGTAAGAGTGCATGATTGCAGATATTGTTAAAGTGCGAAAAGAGAATAGTGACGGTGATGTTTGATATCAGATTTTCAAGGCTGAGGGAAGATTGTTTTGGACGCCTACTAAAGGGCAGAGATAGTAAATGAAATATCACAAGGTTTTGAATGTTTCAAATCCATCGTCGGATATAAGATTTTTCAATCAAGGAAGCTTGACTTGAGTAAAGCAGAGTGAAGTAGAGCGGAAAGGTTGTAAGAATTATCAAGAAGAAATAAGATTGAATGAGGGGTAAGGTGATGGTGCAAAGTAACTAACTTGTACGAGTCAGATTAAAAGTCATAATTATGAAGGATGGAGGAAAGTAGACCAAGATGGAACAAATAACAAGAAGAGAAAGACAGGGAAATCGGAAAGTTTCAAAAAGCGATTAAACAGAAGATAAAGATTAGTTAAGAAAAGAATGTGGAATTCCGGAGATGTAGAGTTGGAAGAAAAGGGCACTGTAGTTGCCTATAGAATCAGAATTAGCAGAAATTAACGAGATCCCATGATCAGAAAATAAGATTTCGGGAGTAGAATCCCTAGAGATTTTATTAAGATAAAGGTAGGAAGTTGTGACTGTAATTAGAAAGGCAGCGTGGTGACAAGTAGCAGCGTCTTAAGTTAAAGCTATAAGTGATGAGCTTGGGAAGATAGGAATTTCGTCGAAAATAGTATCATATTAATCTTGGTGGAAGTTTTGAAGAAAGTGATAGGACTGTCTTTGTGATTAGTAAGAATTTGAAAAATTTAATACGATCATGAAGGAAGTTGACAGGAAGTGGATGGTGATGACTATAATAAGGAGTTAAATATAACTTAGGATTGGATTTATTCCCCATCAACGAAGCACAAGCGAATTGCGAGGACAAGAAAATGAGATCTTGAATTGTGAGGAGGATAAAGGCGATGTTTTGAGATTGGAAGGTAGGCATAGAGGTCTGAATGATTAAGCAAATCAATCGAGAGCGATTTTAGAGTTTCCATGAAAAGGAAGAAAATTTGGCACAAGGAGCTTAATCTAAATTTCGAAAGTCATGATTTTGTGATTAATGTGAGTAGTGTTAAATGTTGAAATGTAATGTGTAGGGTCAAATTCGAAGACTCGTCAAGTATGCAGAGTGGTGATTCGAAAGTTGATTTCAGAGGACGTGAGATAGTGTATTACGAATAAGATATATATGATTTAAGGAAAATGGTCAGCAGTTCGAAATGGTTACTCAGTAAAACGATGAGATGAAGGATGGATAGAAGTTTTCCGATTATTCCCTTCTCAAGTAACATTGCACGTGAAAGAGGAGTGAGAATGATAGAGGGTTTCTTGATATTCTTTTCTCAGAATTTTAGTCGAGTAGTGTCTGTTTTAAGAGATGTAAATGAGTGGTGATGCGTATTAAGTTGAAGATTCATGGTGATACAAGCGGGAGCTTGTTGGAAATTTCTGAAGAATTGTTTTAGGATTAGTATCGAGGGAAGTTGTGACCTCGGGAGAATTAGTAATAAATTGGATATTTCAATCTTGTTCTTGTATTAAGTGAAGTTACACTCAAGATGACAGGTCTATTAGCTATCAAAAGTTGCAATAATCGAGGCTATGTTTCAAAAGATTTAGCAAACGCGACCATCTTATAAGAATGAGAAATGAATTATCAGTTGAGATATGTTGGACGTGTATCCAAAGACGTGTGTGTTGATTGTAGTATTTGATTGCAAGGATGCGACTGAGAATGGACGGTATGATGTTAAGTTTCAATATTAGGTACTCGGTAGAATAATGGGACTAAAGTCAGATAGAAATTTCTTAATTATTCCTTTCTTGATCAACATAGTACCTGAAAAGTGGAGTGGAAGCGATCAGAGGATTTCTTGAGATTCTTTTCTCGAAGTTCCATTTGAAATCGTGTGGTAATGCGTAAAGCGTGAAAGTTATACCAAGTGTAGGCCGTTGTAAACCAAAGCAAATTACACAGTCGTATTATTGCGAAGAACTAGTGTGGTAACGTAGTTTTGATGCAGAGTATGGTTCATTATGTGTAAAAGTCATATTGATTTTCGAGGAAGAGAGGTTCGTTCACGTGTGATAACCGTTTGGAATTAATAAGACTCGAAAACCAAAGCTTAAGGTTATTTCGGGAATTGAAGGCTCATGGAATGAGCTTATAAATTATGAGATGGTATGGTGGAATCCTAGAGGTTGGAAGATACAACCTGGAAAGTGAAAATAAGATGTTGAGAAGATCAGAACTGTTATTTGGGTCCTTAGGATTGATTCTGAGGACAGAATCCTATTAAGGGGGGAAGGATATAACGCCTTAGAAATTTCGATTTTTAAATTTTTTATTTATTATAAATTATAAATTATATTATATGAATATTGTTGTAAAGGTGAAAAATATGTGAAGTTGTGTTTATGTGGTTATATGATGATTTGTGTGAGCTGTGAAGGTCGATGTATTTTTATTTGTATTTTGAGGATTTAAAAATGTTTAAATCATGCATTTCTGATCCTCTGTAAATTTTATAAAATGATCGGAGGAATTAAAAATCATGAAATCTTTTGTAATATTATATTTATAATATTATTTAGTCTTTAAAATGGTTGGGTGAATTAATTTGGATGTTTTGGTATTTTAAAATGATTTTAAGAGTTTTATTGCTTTTAAAGGATCAAAACTTGTAAAATTCATATTAAATTCATTTTTGATCCTAAAAATATTTTAAAAATATGGGGATGCTTGTAATTTCATAAATTTTATTTTAGAAATTTTTTAAAATTATTTCTACTAATTTTCTGTTTAATTCAGATTTTAAAATGATTTGAATTAGTTTTTATATTATTTTCAGCTTATGCAAAGAATAAAATTTTAGTTACCCCTTTTATCTTCTTAAACAAGCCCAGTCCTCTTTTTCTCGATTGTTCTAGGCTACTGGTGTGTTCTTTCTAATCTCTCCAGAAATCTCTCCCAATCTTCCTCTCTCCCTCACGATTCTCTCCATTCCCTTCCTCTGTTCTCCCTTGTGTACTGCATGGCTAGGTGTGTGTAAGCTCCTGGGGTTGTATTGCTGCGGTTGGTGTGTGCGAGTACTGCTGTGAGTGTGTATACAACTAGCCGCGAGTGTGTATGTGTATGTACTGTGTGTGTGTTCACTGCGTGTACGCAGCTTGTGTGGGTATATGAATGGCGATGTGTGTGGGTATATGAATGGCGATGTGTCGCAAGAGAGGGACTTCGGTGGTTGTAATTCAGTTACAAGGTTGGGTTGGTTTCGGGTATGGAAGTTTCCAACCGGGAGCTCCATCTGCGAGCTACTCTCTCCTGCCAGCAATAGTCAATTGTGTTGGTTGCCTGGTCCTGCAAGTTTCTGATTGTAATATGGTAAATACTAGCTAACTTACCTGCATCTTTGATTTTTAATTGTTATAGATTAATTTATGATTGGGCTTGATAATTAAGGATTATAGGATTTCTTAGCCGTTAATTAAGTGGTAATCGATAATTGTTATTAGAAAATTGTTGTATTGATAGCTATTGCTAATTGTTGAGAAATTCTCGGATAATTTAGTGAAAGAATTGATATGAAATTGATTAATATAATTTGGTAGTTGTCTACGTGAATGAGCAATTGATTATCGAATATTAGGTAGTATAGATTCGATTTTTATGAATTACAAAGTGTGACTTAATGGTTTTGATAATTGTTAATTTAATTTAAGGAATAGATGGGATTCATATGTTTAATTTGAGTGGACTATGGATTTATAGGTATAAGTAAATTGGTGTTTATATGCTAAAGATTTTATGTTGGTTTCTTCTATAACCAGTGTTGTATTTCGAGTTTACAGTTGAGTAGTGAATTGTAAATCTTAAGTTGTTTGTTAAAATATGATTCAAATGTGAACTTGTCTTGTTAATGTGAATAGTGGATTGAGGGATATAATTGCGAGTTAAATGTATCAATTGTCGTATAAAATGTGGAGCTTGCATATTTGTTTTAGTTGTCGATTGTTAGTAATTAGTAATTGAGATTAAAATGGTAGAGTCGAGGATTTATTGACTGTTAATTGATTAACTAATGTTGTCGTGTTATATGTGGAGGTTATATGACTTTACCAGTTATAAATGGTTATTGGTATTATATATGTGCCAAATGTCATAACTGTCGATCACTTGGTAATGGGTTATAAGTGGTTAATTGACTGTTAGTCAATAATTATTATTTGTTATACAATGTGAGGAGTCGTACAATTATACTGTTTGTAAGTGGTTTATATGGAGTAAATGTTGTAGTCGAGTCACATTATTTGTTGAATGTTATACTTGTTAATTACTTGGTGGTGAATTGTATGTGGTCAGATTGGTGTGGATTAAGTAATTGTAAAATGTTATATGTTATTTATTAAAGATTAATTGTTAGATTCATTTTATTATGTGTTTATCTGCGAGGAGTTGAAATGAGATCTCGAGTCTTAAATGTCAATATTTAAGTACTTGTGTAATTCTCTTCAACTAGTTCCTCGGGCTTACGAATATCCATGATTAACTATCACGAGTATAATTAATATACTTAAGTGATGTGATCATTGATATAGCGTAAGTAATAGTTAGTGCTAGGGGTTGTTCCCTAGGGCTTACGAACATCAATGATTGATTGTCACGTGTATCATTAAAATGCGTGAGAAATACGATCATTGGTGTAGCGTAAGTAGTAGTGTTAATCATTATGTGCTAGGTGCCGCATGTCTGGGCGGGTACTTTTCTTACTTGTTTATTTTTATGTTGCTGCAAGTTGAGGCAGCTTTATTTTTGTATAAACAGGGTTGATTTGCTTTTGATTGATATTGAGGGGCTGTGCCCATAGTCCGATAAACGAATACTACATGCCGAAATTTTCTAAAAATCCCCTGCAATCTATTTAAAATCTATTTAAATTATTTGATTTCAAAGCTTATGATTTTCGAAAGTATAAATGGATGTGTAATTGTTGGCGTGAAAGTTGAAGTGCGATTTTTGCTATAAAGTGGATGCCTGGATAGTATTCAAGTGTTAAGTGGATATATGTGTTAAATGCTTATTTGATCTAGTTGATTATACTAGAACTATCCTATGAATATAATTGGATATGTCTATATGTATTGTATATGTAAGCGTTATAGGACGCGCATGGGTAGAATAGAATCAACGATAATGTTTTGCTTGAATTAGTACTGAAACTGTATTTGACGTTGTAAAGGTTCGATTAGGAGACTTGGCTAAGAGCAGTGCGGGTAAGCGGAAAGTCAAACAGAGGAATAATTATCAAGTCAACGGGTGTGTTGGCGTGGAGTTAGTAAAGTATGAAAGAAAGATAAAAGTAGAGCCGAGTAAGAAGACCAGCACGAAAAGTGGGGAGATTAGCGAGAAGTTGAGTTAAAGATCCATGATTAGGATCGAGAACTCCGTAAGTTGAGGCAAGTGTTTGCTCTTCACTTATCTTTCAAGTGATGCAATTCATTCCTCTTGTCGTGTAATGTAGTTTGGTCAAATGTGTTTAGAAAATGATATACTTCCTAGTTAGCATGGAAATGTTTATTTTCCCTACCTCTAATTTGAATACCAAGTTTTTAAAAGAACCTTAAATATAATCTTCCCGCTTAAATACTTTACTCAAGCTATGACATTGGATTCCTCAACTGAATACTATTTCTTTTATTTTCTTCAAAAATGTTTAAAAGACGTTCTAAATAGAGAGAATCCAAGTTTAAAATTTCCATGAATACCTGTTAATAAAATTCTTGATTTTTCACATAATTTCTCCAGTGGACCCCTATATGGAAATGTTTCCTTCAAATTGATTTGCGACTAACTATCCTGAAATTATTTAACAATTAATCGTTTAAACTACTTTAATCGTTTATGTCAGTTAAGCCTTGCAATGTGTTGAAAATTTTCTTAAAAAGCGTAGGGCTTGCCTATGTCCCCGCTCTAGCGTAGAATTTCATATGTTGATAATCTGGTTGCAATTTATATCTCTTATCTTTGCCCAAGTCGATTTACTCTTTAATCAAGTTAATGAAAATGTTCCTCAATACTCATATCTATCTTGTCGATGCCTATTCGAATTGTCATTCTTTATATTCCCCACCCTAGTTGGTATCGAACTTGTCGATGTCTTTTAAAAATCTTGATTATTCGTTTGCTCCCTGTAGTGTATCGAACTTATCGATACTAAATGAGGTTGTTGTTTCTTATTAACTCTTAATCTTGAGTTATTATTCTGGACGTGAGTTTCCAGTTGTTTGGAGATCAAAGGTTGTCGATTGTCCCGACACCTAGTGTGGATGATTTAGAATTGGAAATGTTTTTAAATGTGGCCCTTGGGGCGTAAAACCCTTCGGGGTGGGACCTTATTATGGTTGGAAGTTAAGGCAAATATGTGCCATGGATCCAATTAAGGACATTGCTGTGCGCGTTTGTCCTAGGACATTGCTGTGTGCGTTTGTCCGGGGTTAGTGCTGACTGATCAGCAGCCTAACTTTGATTTTTTTTTTAATAAAAAAAAATTCCAATTCTAATCTATATTCTGCGATTGAGATGTTAGGTCTTGACTCTTTGGAAGTCCCTTTCAATAATATTTTGATATCAGAATTTTTATCAGTTCTAGTTTCTGTTGCACATTATAAATGGTGAATTGTTGGCTCTTGTGGCAATCTAAAAAAAAAATTTGATCTCACTGATCCTTTTTAATAATGAGGTGAAACTCCTTTTGTTTATCAGAGTTGTCAACATTTATTTTAAAATTGCTATCACTATTGCACTTACTGAGCATTGTTGGCTCACTCTTGTTTCTGTTTATCTCTCCAGTTGTTAGAGATGATCAGAGGATCTAGGGATCAGTTGGTATTTCTCTATAGGCAGCGAGAGGAGACGTTCGGGTTACAGATTCTCATTGGCTAGTGGTTGGGAACTGGTCAAGGTTGAATATCTAGTTAGACGGTGACCTTATTTATTCACAGAAATTGTATATTATTTTATTCGGATTCGGGTTGTAATGGTTCATTAGTAGTTGTTTCATACTGTGACCTGTGAGCGGTCTTGGTTAGTTAGAAGTTATATTTCTTTAAGAATTTGTCAATATTATGTTGTGAGCAGATTTGGATACAGGTGGTTAGTCATATTTATGAATACATCATGTCAAAATTTTCTGAAATTTCCTGTAAAAATATTTATTTACTTATAAAAAAAACCTGTATATTAATATAGTAAAGTGAGGGTGTTACAAGTTGGTATCAGAGCTACAGGTCACAGTCACTGAAACAACTAGGTGGTAAATTTGGGATAGAATAATAGAAAGGTTAGGGTATGTGTATAAGATAGACGTCGGATAGAACGGTTTAGGATAAGGATCGCGTTAGGATACTTCGGCAAGCGTCGCGACGTTAATCGGTCTTTCGGCAAATCGCGCGAGTAGAAGTTCGAATCATTTAAGGATTGAGCTATTAGCAAAACAGCGAACCTGAAGTGGCATAAGCTAAGTGGGCAGCTGGTGCTATCAGTCTGGGGGACGTTATCTCGGGATTTTGCGTAGGATCTAGGACTTTCTACGATATTAGTTTCGATGTGAACGTTTCGGAGATAGTGCGGGAAGGTTAAGAATGCGAAGTGAGAAGCGATTATAAGTAAGAATTGGAAGTTAAGCGTAGCCGTGCGCCATTAATTGTTGATTCCGTTCAGTTTATTGTCCAGAGAAATTTCATATTTTTCTTTTGAATTGTTGTAAATTAATTCCCGGTTGGTATCGTTGCTGAGGCATTCGTTGCGCAGTGACGGTTCACAATCGAGAATGAATTGAGATCTTCTTATTTATTCAACTCATTGTAGTCAAGCCGGTTTTGGTAGCTAAGTATATTAGTACTTAGCCGACAAGAGTGAGGATATGAATAATTAGGAATTTCTTGAATGTTTGCTTGATCAATCATTGAAGCATCTATTGAAAATTCTTTTATACATCAATCGATGATGAGTTTTCTATATCAGATTTATTCGAATTTAATCTCATTCTTTTGGAAATAAATATATATTTTCAAATGGTATTTGATCCAGCTTTACATGAAGATTTTTTGAAACTCTTGAATCCTTTCCATTATCATGAATGCTTGATATTCTCTATTCCAACTGAGATGAACAACCTATGCAGATAGGGGATTCAGGGACATCTTATCTTTGTGGTAGGAGTCCAGTGGGACGCCACTGATTGTGTTTGTCATGAAGTACTAAAGACTGGCCATCTTTATGTACTGTGGTGGTTGACCAAGTGACAAATGCAACCTGAAAATAGTTCAAAGATCGTATTGATCTCTCGGTTAACTTCCTTTATAAAAGTTTTATCAAATAAACCCCGTGTATATTCGTACTTGGTGCCCATTCGTTTTATTGGCTTCTTTTTGTCAGAAATTCGATGGTTTCGAAACTTCGAATGATGAAGAGATGCGAAGATAGACGTGACAACGTTTTAAATGATTGAAACTACAACTGCATTGACGAAGAAGTGGTTATGCGAGTTTAAGAATTTGGTGATTAAGACAGATGTGTCATGTCAAATTGGATTAATTCTTGGACCGATAAAACACAGACAAGTTGAGACTAACGAGAATCGAATAAAGGAAAAGGACAGTAAGAGTGCATGATTGCAGATATTGTTAAAGTGCGAAAAGAGAATAGTGACGGTGATGTTTGATATCAGATTTTCAAGGCTGAGGGAAGATTGTTTTGGACGCCTACTAAAGGGCAGAGATAGTAAATGAAATATCACAAGGTTTTGAATGTTTCAAATCCATCGTCGGATATAAGATTTTTCAATCAAGGAAGCTTGACTTGAGTAAAGCAGAGTGAAGTAGAGCGGAAAGGTTGTAAGAATTATCAAGAAGAAATAAGATTGAATGAGGGGTAAGGTGATGGTGCAAAGTAACTAACTTGTACGAGTCAGATTAAAAGTCATAATTATGAAGGATGGAGGAAAGTAGACCAAGATGGAACAAATAACAAGAAGAGAAAGACAGGGAAACCGGAAAGTTTCAAAAAGCGATTAAACAGAAGATAAAGATTAGTTAAGAAAAGAATGTGGAATTCCGGAGATGTAGAGTTGGAAGAAAAGGGCACTGTAGTTGCCTATAGAATGAGAATTAGCAGAAATTAACGAGATCCCATGATCAGAAAATAAGATTTCGGGAGTAGAATCCCTAGAGATTTTATTAAGATAAAGGTAGGAAGTTGTGACTGTAATTAGAAAGGCAGCGTGGTGACAAGTAGCAGCGTCTTAAGTTAAAGCTATAAGTGATGAGCTTGGGAAGATAGGAATTTCGTCGAAAATAGTATCATATTAATCTTGGTGGAAGTTTTGAAGAAAGTGATAGGACTGTCTTTGTGATTAGTAAGAATTTGAAAAATTTAATACGATCATGAAGGAAGTTGACAGGAAGTGGATGGTGATGACTATAATAAGGAGTTAAATATAACTTAGGATTGGATTTATTCCCCATCAACGAAGCACAAGCGAATTGCGAGGACAAGAAAATGAGATCTTGAATTGTGAGGAGGATAAAGGCGATGTTTTGAGATTGGAAGGTAGGCATAGAGGTCTGAATGATTAAGCAAATCAATCGAGAGCGATTTTAGAGTTTCCATGAAAAGGAAGAAAATTTGGCACAAGGAGCTTAATCTAAATTTCGAAAGTCATGATTTTGTGATTAATGTGAGTAGTGTTAAATGTTGAAATGTAATGTGTAGGGTCAAATTCGAAGACTCGTCAAGTATGCAGAGTGGTGATTCGAAAGTTGATTTCAGAGGACGTGAGATAGTGTATTACGAATAAGATATATATGATTTAAGGAAAATGGTCAACAGTTCGAAACGGTTACTCAGTAAAACGATGAGATGAAGGATGGATAGAAGTTTTCCGATTATTCCCTTCTCAAGTAACATTGCACGTGAAAGAGGAGTGAGAATGATAGAGGGTTTCTTGATATTCTTTTCTCAGAATTTTAGTCGAGTAGTGTCTGTTTTAAGAGATGTAAATGAGTGGTGATGCGTATTAAGTTGAAGATTCATGGTGATACAAGCGGGAGCTTGTTGGAAATTTCTGAAGAATTGTTTTAGGATTAGTATCGAGGGAAGTTGTGACCTCGGGAGAATTAGTAATAAATTGGATATTTCAATCTTGTTCTTGTATTAAGTGAAGTTACACTCAAGATGACAGGTCTATTAGCTATCAAAAGTTGCAATAATCGAGGCTATGTTTCAAAAGATTTAGCAAACGCGACCATCTTATAAGAATGAGAAATGAATTATCAGTTGAGATATGTTGGACGTGTATCCAAAGACGTGTGTGTTGATTGTAGTATTTGATTGCAAGGATGCGACTGAGAATGGACGGTATGATGTTAAGTTTCAATATTAGGTACTCGGTAGAATAATGGGACTAAAGTCAGATAGAAATTTCTTAATTATTCCTTTCTTGATCAACATAGTACCTGAAAAGTGGAGTGGAAGCGATCAGAGGATTTCTTGAGATTCTTTTCTCGAAGTTCCATTTGAAATCGTGTGGTAATGCGTAAAGCGTGAAAGTTATACCAAGTGTAGGCCGTTGTAAACCAAAGCAAATTACACAGTCGTATTATTGCGAAGAACTAGTGTGGTAACGTAGTTTTGATGCAGAGTATGGTTCATTATGTGTAAAAGTCATATTGATTTTCGAGGAAGAGAGGTTCGTTCACGTGTGATAACCGTTTGGAATTAATAAGACTCGAAAACCAAAGCTTAAGGTTATTTCGGGAATTGAAGGCTCATGGAATGAGCTTATAAATTATGAGATGGTATGGTGGAATCCTAGAGGTTGGAAGATACAACCTGGAAAGTGAAAATAAGATGTTGAGAAGATCAGAACTGTTATTTGGGTCCTTAGGATTGATTCTGAGGACAGAATCCTATTAAGGGGGGAAGGATATAACGCCTTAGAAATTTCGATTTTTAAATTTTTTATTTATTATAAATTATAAATTATATTATATGAATATTGTTGTAAAGGTGAAAAATATGTGAAGTTGTGTTTATGTGGTTATATGATGATTTGTGTGAGCTGTGAAGGTCGATGTATTTTTATTTGTATTTTGAGGATTTAAAAATGTTTAAATCATGCATTTCTGATCCTCTGTAAATTTTATAAAATGATCGGAGGAATTAAAAATCATGAAATCTTTTGTAATATTATATTTATAATATTATTTAGTCTTTAAAATGGTTGGGTGAATTAATTTGGATGTTTTGGTATTTTAAAATGATTTTAAGAGTTTTATTGCTTTTAAAGGATCAAAACTTGTAAAATTCATATTAAATTCATTTTTGATCCTAAAAATATTTTAAAAATATGGGGATGCTTGTAATTTCATAAATTTTATTTTAGAAATTTTTTAAAATTATTTCTACTAATTTTCTGTTTAATTCAGATTTTAAAATGATTTGAATTAGTTTTTATATTATTTTCAGCTTATGCAAAGAATAAAATTTTAGTTACCCCTTTTATCTTCTTAAACAAGCCCAGTCCTCTTTTTCTCGATTGTTCTAGGCTACTGGTGTGTTCTTTCTAATCTCTCCAGAAATCTCTCTTAAATCTCTCCCAATCTTCCTCTCTCCCTCACGATTCTCTCCATTCCCTTCCTCTGTTCTCCCTTGTGTACTGCATGGCTAGGTGTGTGTAAGCTCCTGGGGTTGTATTGCTGCGGTTGGTGTGTGCGAGTACTGCTGTGAGTGTGTATACAACTAGCCGCGAGTGTGTATATGTATGTACTGTGTGTGTGTTCACTGCGTGTACGCAGCTTGTGTGGGTATATGAATGGCGATGTGTGTGGGTATATGAATGGCGATGTGTCGCAAGAGAGGGACTTCGGTGGTTGTAATTCAGTTACAAGGTTGGGTTGGTTTCGGGTATGGAAGTTTCCAACCGGGAGCTCCATCTGCGAGCTACTCTCTCCTGCCAGCAATAGTCAATTGTGTTGGTTGCCTGGTCCTGCAAGTTTCTGATTGTAATATGGTAAATACTAGCTAACTTACCTGCATCTTTGATTTTTAATTGTTATAGATTAATTTATGATTGGGCTTGATAATTAAGGATTATAGGATTTCTTAGCCGTTAATTAAGTGGTAATCGATAATTGTTATTAGAAAATTGTTGTATTGATAGCTATTGCTAATTGTTGAGAAATTCTCGGATAATTTAGTGAAAGAATTGATATGAAATTGATTAATATAATTTGGTAGTTGTCTACGTGAATGAGCAATTGATTATCGAATATTAAGTAGTATAGATTCGATTTTTATGAATTACAAAGTGTGACTTAATGGTTTTGATAATTGTTAATTTAATTTAAGGAATAGATGGGATTCATATGTTTAATTTGAGTGGACTATGGATTTATAGGTATAAGTAAATTGGTGTTTATATGCTAAAGATTTTATGTTGGTTTCTTCTATAACCAGTGTTGTATTTCGAGTTTACAGTTGAGTAGTGAATTGTAAATCTTAAGTTGTTTGTTAAAATATGATTCAAATGTGAACTTGTCTTGTTAATGTGAATAGTGGATTGAGGGATATAATTGCGAGTTAAATGTATCAATTGTCGTATAAAATGTGGAGCTTGCATATTTGTTTTAGTTGTCGATTGTTAGTAATTAGTAATTGAGATTAAAATGGTAGAGTCGAGGATTTATTGACTGTTAATTGATTAACTAATGTTGTCGTGTTATATGTGGAGGTTATATGACTTTACCAGTTATAAATGGTTATTGGTATTATATATGTGCCAAATGTCATAACTGTCGATCACTTGGTAATGGGTTATAAGTGGTTAATTGACTGTTAGTCAATAATTATTATTTGTTATACAATGTGAGGAGTCGTACAATTATACTGTTTGTAAGTGGTTTATATGGAGTAAATGTTGTAGTCGAGTCACATTATTTGTTGAATGTTATACTTGTTAATTACTTGGTGGTGAATTGTATGTGGTCAGATTGGTGTCGATTAAGTAATTGTAAAATGTTATATGTTATTTATTAAAGATTAATTGTTAGATTCATTTTATTATGTGTTTATCTGCGAGGAGTTGAAATGAGATCTCGAGTCTTAAATGTCAATATTTAAGTACTTGTGTAATTCTCTTCAACTAGTTCCTCGGGCTTACGAATATCCATGATTAACTATCACGAGTATAATTAATATACTTAAGTGATGTGATCATTGATATAGCGTAAGTAATAGTTAGTGCTAGGGGTTGTTCCCTAGGGCTTACGAACATCAATGATTGATTGTCACGTGTATCATTAAAATGCGTGAGAAATACGATCATTGGTGTAGCGTAAGTAGTAGTGTTAATCATTATGTGCTAGGTGCCGCATGTCTGGGCGGGTACTTTTCTTACTTGTTTATTTTTATGTTGCTGCAAGTTGAGGCAGCTTTATTTTTGTATAAACAGGGTTGATTTGCTTTTGATTGATATTGAGGGGCTGTGCCCATAGTCCGATAAACGAATACTACATGCCGAAATTTTCTAAAAATCCCCTGCAATCTATTTAAAATCTATTTAAATTATTTGATTTCAAAGCTTATGATTTTCGAAAGTATAAATGGATGTGTAATTGTTGGCGTGAAAGTTGAAGTGCGATTTTTGCTATAAAGTGGATGCCTGGATAGTATTCAAGTGTTAAGTGGATATATGTGTTAAATGCTTATTTGATCTAGTTGATTATACTAGAACTATCCTATGAATATAATTGGATATGTCTATATGTATTGTATATGTAAGCGTTATAGGACGCGCATGGGTAGAATAGAATCAACGATAATGTTTTACTTGAATTAGTACTGAAACTGTATTTGACGTTGTAAAGGTTCGATTAGGAGACTTGGCTAAGAGCAGTGCGGGTAAGCGAAAAGTCAAACAGAGGAATAATTATCAAGTCAACGGGTGTGTTGGCGTGGAGTTAGTAAAGTATGAAAGAAAGATAAAAGTAGAGCCGAGTAAGAAGACCAGCACGAAAAGTGGGGAGATTAGCGAGAAGTTGAGTTAAAGATCCATGATTAGGATCGAGAACTCCGTAAGTTGAGGCAAGTGTTTGCTCTTCACTTATCTTTCAAGTGATGCAATTCATTCCTCTTGTCGTGTAATGTAGTTTGGTCAAATGTGTTTAGAAAATGATATACTTCCTAGTTAGCATGGAAATGTTTATTTTCCCTACCTCTAATTTGAATACCAAGTTTTTAAAAGAACCTTAAATATAATCTTCCCGCTTAAATACTTTACTCAAGCTATGACATTGGATTCCTCAACTGAATACTATTTCTTTTATTTTCTTCAAAAATGTTTAAAAGACGTTCTAAATAGAGAGAATCCAAGTTTAAAATTTCCATGAATACCTGTTAATAAAATTCTTGATTTTTCACATAATTTCTCCAGTGGACCCCTATATGGAAATGTTTCCTTCAAATTGATTTGCGACTAACTATCCTGAAATTATTTAACAATTAATCGTTTAAACTACTTTAATCGTTTATGTCAGTTAAGCCTTGCAATGTGTTGAAAATTTTCTTAAAAAGCGTAGGGCTTGCCTATGTCCTCGCTCTAGCGTAGAATTTCATATGTTGATAATCTGGTTGCAATTTATATCTCTTATCTTTGCCCAAGTCGATTTACTCTTTAATCAAGTTAATGACAATGTTCCTCAATACTCATATCTATCTTGTCGATGCCTATTCGAATTGTCATTCTTTATATTCCCCACCCTAGTTGGTATCGAACTTGTCGATGTCTTTTAAAAATCTTGATTATTCGTTTGCTCCCTGTAGTGTATCGAACTTATCGATACTAAATGAGGTTGTTTTTTCTTATTAACTCTTAATCTTGAGTTATTATTCTGGACGTGAGTTTCCAGTTGTTTGGAGATCAAAGGTTGTCGATTGTCCCGACACCTAGTGTGGATGATTTAGAATTGGAAATGTTTTTAAATGTGGCCCTTGGGGCGTAAAACCCTTCAGGGTGGGACCTTATTATGGTCGGAAGTTAAGGCCAATATGTGCCATGGATCCAATTAAGGACATTGCTGTGCGCGTTTGTCCTAGGACATTGCTGTGTGCGTTTGTCCGGGGTTAGTGCTGACTGATCAGCAGCCTAACTTTGATGTTTTGTTTTAATAAAAAAAAAATTCCAATTCTAATCTATATTCTGCGATTGAGATGTTAGGTCTTACTCTTTGGAAGTCCCTTTCAATAATTTTTTGATATCAGAATTTTTATCAGTTCTAGTTTCTGTTGCACATTATAAATGGTGAATTGTTGGCTCTTGTGGCAATCTAAAAAAAAAAAATTGATCTCACTGATCCTTTTTAATAATGAGGTGAAACTCCTTTTGTTTATCAGAGTTGTCAACATTTATTTTAAAATTGCTATCACTATTGCACTTGCTGAGCATTGTTGGCTCACTCTTGTTTCTGTTTATCTCTCCAGTTGTTAGAGATGATCAGAGGATCTAGGGATCAGTTGGTATTTCTCTATAGGCAGCGAGAGGAGACGTTCGGGTTACAGATTCTCATTGGCTAGTGGTTGGGAACTGGTCAAGGTTGAATATCTAGTTAGACGGTGACCTTATTTATTCACAGAAATTGTATATTATTTTATTCGGATTCGGGTTGTAATGGTTCATTAGTAGTTGTTTCATACTGTGACCTGTGAGCGGTCTTGGTTAGTTAGAAGTTATATTTCTTTAAGAATTTGTCAATATTATGTTGTGAGCAGATTTGGATACAGGTGGTTAGTCATATTTATGAATACATCATGTCAAAATTTTCTGAAATTTCCTGTAAAAATATTTATTTACTTATAAAAAAAAACCTGTATATTAATATAGTAAAGTGAGGGTGTTACAATGCAAATATTAAAACTTGCTGGCATAGACTTAACACATCATAGAATTAGATTACTACACAAAGTAAACGTCAGGATTTGAAACAATTTTCACAATCCTGATACTGACACAATACTGATGACGTCAGCATCCTGATACAAAACTAATCCTGATGATTATTAACAAGTCTATCATACTGAAATTTATCAAGGCAAAGTGTTATAGCCAAAGCATTTAACAATCAAATATAGATCCTGACAAGAATATCAAGTCTATAAGCTAAAAACAACATACCTTGCTACTATTGCAGATGTTAAAGATCTAAAAATTTAACATTCCTAACTCACTTACTAATCTACTGAATGTAGTCTCATCAAGTGGTTTAGTTAGAATATCTGCAAGCTGTTTGTCAGTAGGAACAAAATGAAGTTCCACAGTACCATTCTCAATATGTTCTCTAATAAAATGATACCTGACATCAATGTGCTTAGTCCTTGAATGTTGAACTGGATTTTCTGCAATTTTAATAGCACTAGTATTATCACAAAACATAGGAATATTACTAAGTGTCATACCATAATCCATCAACTGATTTCTTATCCAAATGAGTTGTGCACAACAACTGCCTGCTGCTATGTACTCAGCTTCTGCAGTTGAGGTTGAGACAGATTGTTGCTTCTTGCTTGCCCAAGAAATCAATCTATTTCCCAAGAATTGACATGTACCTGTAGTGCTTTTCCTGTCTATCTTACACCCTGCATAATCAGAGTCTGAATAGCCAATTAGAAAGAAATCAGATTCTCTAGGATACCACAAACCAAGATTTGGAGTTCCTTTGAGATATCTAAAAATTCTCTTCACAACAATTAAATGAGATTCCTTAGGATCACTTTGGAATCTAGCACATAAACAGGTAGAAAACATTATATCTGGCCTACTTGCAGTTAGATATAACAATGAGCCTATCATGCCTCTATAACTAGTATTATCCACACTCTTCCCCTTAGGATTAGAGTCTAGTTTAGTGGCTGTTGCCATGGGTGTTTTTGCAACTGCACAGTCTTGAAAGTCAAACCTTCTTAAAAGATCTTTGATATATTTTGACTGATTAATGAAAATACCAGTCTCAGTCTGTTTGACCTGCAAGCCTAAGAAATAATTTAATTCACCCATCATGCTCATCTGATACTTAGACTGCATAAGCTTGTTAAAATTAGCACACAACTTTTCATTAGTAGAACCAAAAATAATATCATCAACATAAACTTGAACTAAAAGCAATTCACCTTTTATCTTTTTAAAGAATAGAGTTTTGTCAATTGTACCTCTTGTGAAGCCATTTTCAAGAAGAAATTTAGACAAAGTCTCATACCATGCTCTTGGTGCCTGCTTTAGTCCATAGAGTGCCTTGTCAAGTTTGTAGACATGATTTGGAAACTTTGGATCAACAAATCCAGGTGGCTGTTCCACATACACTTCCTCATCAAGTTTGCCATTTAGAAAAGCACTCTTTACATCCATCTGATATACCTTGAATTTTGAATGAGCTGCAAATGCAAGAAACATTCTGATTGCTTCTAATCTTGCTACAGGTGCAAAGGTCTCATCATAATCAATGCCTTCTTCCTGAAAATAACCCTTAGCCACCAGTCTTGCTTTGTTTCTTACAATCATACCAGATTCATCTAGCTTGTTTCTGAAAACCCATCTTGCACCAACAATTGATCTATCTTTAGGTCTTGGTACCAGTTTTCAGACTTTGTTTCTCTCAAACTCATTTAACTCCTCCTGCATTGCAATTACCCAATCAGGATCCTGTAAGGCTTCTTCAACCTTCTTAGGTTCATTCTTTGAGAGAAAGCAACTATACAAGCATTCATTTTGAATTGATCTTCTAGTTCGAACACCACTATTTGGATCACCAATAATCAAATCTTCAGTATGATCCTTTGTCCATTTTCTAACAGGTGGTAGAATAACTCTGCTAGTCTCTCCCCCTAAGTTAGTGGTATCTCTTGTAGAAGAATTCTCTCTACCTTCAAAAACTCTCATTTGATCAATAGAATCAGTAGATTCCATATTGCTGCTAGTTACTGATCTTTCCTCAGTAGACTCTGAAAGATCAGTTCCTGATGGAGTAGACTCTGAATAGATAGTCTGCTCCTGATGATCACTGTGTTCTCTTTGATTTATTTGCTCCCCCTCAACAGTAGCATTCCTTTGAGAAGCAATAGAAATTCCTTCTGGAGAACCTTCATCATCACTGGAGAGTATCTAAGAATTCTTCAGATTTTCAAATTCCAATTTGTCATGGCTTTCATCAGTTTGCAGAATTCCAAATTTCTTATCATAAAATGCAACATGAATTGATTCCATAATAATGTGAGTTCTGAGATTATAAACTTTAAAGGCCTTAGATGCTGAATATCCTAGAAAAATTGCTTCATCTGGTTTGGTTTCAAATTTTCCAAGTTGTTCTGGATGAACTTTTAGGACATAGCATTTGCATCCAAAGATGTGAAAGTATTTCACACTTGGTTTCTTTCCTTTGATCATCTCATAGGGAGTTTTTCCATGACTATTTAACAAGGTATAGTTTTGAGTGAAACATGCAGTGTTAACAGCTTCTGCCCAAAAGTAGGTTGGAAGTTTTGCATCTGCAAGCATGGTTCTTGCTGCCTCTATGAGAGTCATGTTCTTTCTTTCCACTACACCATTCTGCTGAGGTGTACCAGGTGCAGAAAACTATTGAGTAATTCCATTGTCTGCACAAAACCCCTGCATTGTAGAATTCTTGAATTCTGTACCATTGTCACTCCTAAGTACTTTAACTTCGTACTCAGAGTTATTCTGAATATTCTTTACAAGCTCAATGATTTGCTGAGGAGCTTCATCCTTCTTGTGTAGAAAGAACACCCATGTGAACCTTGTGAAATCATCCACTATAACTAGAGCATATCTTTTCTTGCTGATAGACATAATGTTTACTGGACCAAAGAGATCAAGATGTAGCATGTGAAATGGTTCAGTAATTGAATTTTCAGTCTTGCTCTTGAAAGTGGTTCTTCTTTGCTTTCCAAGCTGACATGCATCACAAAGTCCATCTTGCACAAAATTTGCCTGAGGTAGGCCTCTCACCATATTATGCTTAACAAGTTGATTAAGCTTCTTCAAATTAAGATGTGAGAGCTTCTTTTTCCAAATCCAGCTTTCATCACTTGTTGCTTTGCTGTAGAGACATCTAACAATTCCTTTAGATATATCACTTAAGCTGGCTTCATATATGTTACCATGTCTTTGACCAGTTAGAACAATGTCTTCATTCTGCATATTCAAGATTTTGCATCCTTCTTTGTCAAAGATTGATTTGTAACCTTTATCACCCAGTTGACTTATGCTTAAAAGAGTATGTTTCAAGCCTTCAACCAGTGCTACATTTTCTATGATGACATTCCCCAAAACAATTGAGCCATATCCCAGAGTTTCTCCTTTGTTGCCATCTCCAAAAGATATTACTGGGCCAACTTTCCTCTCAAACTTTGTAAGCAGGGACTTCTTTCCAGTCATATGTCTTGAGCATCCACTGTCCAAGATAATTGAATGCTTCTTTCCTGTGCCCTGCAAACAAAAAGTAACTAGTTAGAATTTTTTAGGACCCAACTTTGATTGGATCCTTTCTTACTAGATTTAGAAACAATAGGCTTTGAAGATTTTGCTTTTACTTTACCTGTTGTAGAGTCAATCTTAGATTCTAATTTCACAAACTGCTTGTGACTAGGAGTTTCAGATTTCAAGTAATAATAGTCATAATACAGTTCATGATATTCTCTACACATGTAAATGGAATGAAGTAAACTACCACAATGATAACAAGCTTTTTGTGGTTGGTATTGAATTTTCTGAGTCTTGGGGAATCTGGACTCAGTTTTCCAAGAAGGTTTTTGATTGCAGTCTAGGGCCAAATGATTATGATTTCCACACTTATAGCATTTTTTCCTAGGTGCATCAGGTACATTCTTGTAATTATTCTCTTTGTTAATACCTTCTTTTCCATTCCTATTTCTTTTGATCTTGCTAGACTCTGAAAGACCTTCTAATCTCTGTTTCAACTGAGATTTAGACAGAAATCCTATTTTTACAATCTTAGGTTTCTCTAACACTTTCTCATCTGAATTACTATTGTCAATCCTTTTGTGTACAACAGGGGTACCTTTTGAATCAACAAATTTAACATGATTAGGTTCAGAAACAATTTTCTTACCTTCAGATTTAGATGTGTTAGCTTCTATTTTACTATCATCATTGACAATAGCTACTCTTTCTTCTTGTCTAGCCTTATCAAAACCTAAACCATTAACCTTACCACGAATTCCATTTTCAATGATTTCTTGTGTCTTTTTACCAGAAATGTTAATGGTCTTAATCACATCTCTCTCTTCCTCTAGTTCTTTTCTGACATAGTCATAAGCCTCAAGAATAACACTATAATCATGCTTAGCTTTATCAGAACTTAACTTGTATTCTTCCATTTGAATCAACTCAGATTCAAGAAAATTATTTCTATCAACTAATTTATCATTCTTAATCTTAAGTTCATCTTTTTCACAAGTAAGAATTCTAAAATTAATCATAAGATTCTTAAACTCAGCATGGATAGATCTAATTTCATCAGAATTTAAGTTATCAAATGAATCAAGAGAGTGAAGCGGTACCTTAACAGAGGATGGAGAAGTTTTCTTTGGAGATCCAGGTTTATCTGAACCATTTGCCATCAATGCAATGTTGTCATAATCCAATTCATCTTCAGAATCACTGGAATCAGCCCAATCCTTCCGTGTGACCATAATTGCATTACCCTTTCCTGAATTCCTAGGCTTCTTACACTCACTAGCAAAGTGTCCAAGCTCGCTGCAGTTAAAGCACTTGATCTTGGCTTTATCAAGCTTGACAATTGTACTTTTGCCTTTGTCACTCTTCTTCTCCTCCTTCTTTTGAAAAGGTCCTTTGCTAAATCTTCTCCTGTTGAATCTTCCTTTCTTGAAGGCTTTAGCAAACATAGCAAAGAGTTCCTGCATCTCAGATTCAGAATCATTGTTGTCAGAGTCCATATCAGTAGTCTCTGACTCAGAACTTTCTTTGTTTTTCTTTTTCCTTGAATTCTTTACAGCAATCTCTTCATGCTGTTCTTCAGGAAGCTTCTTAACTTCAGATTAAGTAGTAAGTGCAATAGTCTTCATTTTTCCTTCACTCCTGCTCTTCTTCTGTTGCTTGTCAAGTTTATAAGCTCTCAATTTTCCATATACTGCTTCTAATGAAATCTCATCCAGATCATTAGCTTCCTCAATTGCAAATATCTTCTCATTGTAGAAATCAGGCAAAGCTTTCATGAATTTTGTATTCATATCCTCCAAGTCATAATATTTACCATGCATGGCCATCTCATTGATGAGTTTTGTAAACCTATCAAAGGTATCAGTAAGTGACTCACTAGACTTGGATTCAAAGTACTCATACTGTTGTATAAGTAATGTCCTCATATTCTTCCTGACAGGCTTAGTTCCTTCACAGTGAACCTTAAGATTGTCCCATATATCCTTAGCAGTTTTACAAGAGAGAACATAGTTGGTGAGAACAGAATCAAGACTGTTGAATAATATGTTTCTCACTTTAGCATCTTTAAGAACATTCTCCCTGTCTTTATTTGACCATTCAGATTTTGGCTTCTCTGTTGTATGTTCTGGAACAACCACACCATCAACAGTTGCTTGTCCAACGACCTTTGTTGGAACAAAAGGTCCATCTCTGATTCTGTCAAGATAATCAGGATCTGTTGCTTCTAGATGATGCAACATCTTTACTTCCCATAGAGTATATTCATTTCTCTTGAGCATAGGAATCTTAGTATTCCCATCCTTGTAACCAGACATGATTGCAGATCTTTATGATTATTCGAAATCAACCCTCTCTGATACCAATTGTTAACTCGAATAACTTGTAGAAGGGGGGTTGAATACAAGTTATATAATCGTGTCTGATTTTTACTTAATTATATGAACAAGAATAAACGAATGAATCAAACTCTGTTTGTATTAATAAGATCAAATACAAACTCTACCAAAGGTGTACAATACCTTTAGCAGCTGCTGACAATACAAATCTCTCTCTCTCTGTTTGTTTCGAACTCTCGAATACAAACCTTATACAGAGCTACGCACACGAACTCACAACACACGCGTTCGACTACGACACTTTTTACAATGATATAGAGAGAGTATTTATAATGCTACCTATCAACTACTAACAGAAAGATATAATCTATACATGACAATGTTCTGCCTTCTAGTCGATAATTTCCATAAATAGAAAACTCTTTCCTTCATAATATCTTCTTGCTTGTTCTTCAAACAACGATCCTGTTTTATAGCACTTGCCAGTTTCTGTAGCATCCATAATGACATCATCAGTAACAAGACTAATATCAGGATTTCATCTTGCATCAGTATCTGATCATCATCAGTATTAGACCGTCATCAGGATTTGCTCTTTGTTCCTGACATGTAGTCTCCGATACACTGTTCATTCCTGACTAAACTGTACAGATAACTGTCTTACACATAAATCCTATATATAGTGCTAAATCCTTTATAAGATCAGGATTACAAGAAGTATAATGTGTAAATTCTATTCTTAACATCACAACTTATGAATTATTCCTAACAGGGGGTGAATGGATTTTTCAATTTTTTTTGGCTCGAGTCTTCGTAGCAGATAAGTGTTTGCGTGTGCAAAGGTGTAGGTGCGGATAAAGAACAACACAAGACACAATATCACTTTAATCTAATGTATTATTAGATAAAGGTTGCTACAATCTGTGAATACAAATTATAGTATTCTCAGCTTCATTTTTCTCAGAGAGATATTGCTTACAATGAATATGAAAAATTTGACTCTCTAAAAGTTAATTGCTAAGGAAGTGAGGCTGTATCCTTATAGAGTATGGATACAACCTACTTACTACAAATAAGGTGGCTAAACAAATTACTTTTTAGTCTGTCTATCCTATTTGAGTAAGAGTCCAAACGGTTACAGATTTGACTTTGCAAAGCCTGTTCAGATCCACTTCTTTAGCCCTTTGTCTCTTTTATATCTCTCCAAGCTTCTTTGTAGGCTTTCCAGAGCACGTTACAGATTGAGATCCATAAAGTGCATTGGCTTGTTGCAGGATTCTGACTTATACAATTTCACCAGTATTTTGTCTCCAAGAATGTATTCGAGAAGTGACTAAGTAAGTGATTCGAGAACTAGAATTGACTTGATCGATAACTCTGAGTTCTCGAATACTGTTATATTGACATATCGAACCACTTCTCGAATAGCTCTTTTCTCTTGGAATCCTTGAGTTCTCGAATAGAGCATTGGGACTTGTCGAATCCCTGAGATCTCGAATAGCTTTCTGAGTCCTTGAGATATCGAATGGAACTTTGACTTGTTGACTCTTTGAGAACTTGAATACCACTTTGACTTGTTGACTTCTTGAGTTCTCGAATAGAGTAGTAGACATATCGAATCTCTGAGATATCGAATGAGATATCGAACAGTGTATTCAGAGATATCGCACTACAAGAATTTTTGCATCAGACGACACTCATCAGACAACACTTCGACGAAAAAGCGTTGGCTGAAATTTTTGCACAACGGTTTTTTTTTCAAGCATTTTTGTGTATTGTCTTATCATGAACTTAACGACAGTTTTCAAAAGTGTTGTCTAGAAGATAAAAAAAGACATCCATTTTACAACGGTGTTTGAAAGTGCTGTTGTCTAACATGTTGTCTTACATTGGTCCTCAAAAGCGTTGTAAAATTTAGACAAGTGTTTTTATCAGATATTGCTTCAAAAGTAGTCACACAATAGTGACTAAATACTTTTGGCTTATTTTAACAACGTTTTTGGAAAGCATTGTCTGAAGAAAGTTCAGACAATGCTTTCCAAAAACGTTGTTAAAATCAGACAAGTGTTTTGTTAAGACGTTGTATAAAATGTAATCAGATAATGGTTTGTGAATACTGTTGTCTGAATTGCATGCAACACACAATGGTTTTGTACATTAAATCGTTGTCTTCAACACTTTCAGACAAGCATTTAAAAAATTAAACTGTTGCCATAAACTTATTTATACAAACATTTTATAAATAAACCGTTGTCTGATGTGACAGCACGTGATTGGTGGAAAATCTTTCACCTGGATTGCTGAGGTGGCGAAATAAGAGCCCTTGATTGAAATGAAATTAGATATTAGCCGTTAGATTAAGAAAATATTAGTTGTTATTAGACAACGGTTTATTGTGTTAATTTATATTTACTATAAAAAAAACATTACTAGTGTCAAACAACGGTATCTTTATAACATATCGTTGTCTAAAACTTCACGTTACAACTGTATTTGTTAAAATACCGTTGTCTGTTATCAGACAACGATTTATTTGTCCAAAATCGTTGTCTTGTATCACTCGAGACAACGGTATTTGACAAATAATCACTTCGTTTAGCAAGACCACTTCGTTTATTAAATATTAAATTTTACAAATCAAATTAATTTTTTATTTTTTGAAAATTTGTGAATATCATTATATTAGATATATCTTGACATCCTTACGGTTGGATTGTCGAGAAATATTTTTAAAAAAATTGAAACAACAATCAGTGACAAAGCACTAGTTACGGGTACTAGTCAATATACTAGTGATTTACTAAGATCTCCGACCAAATCAATTTTTTATTTTTTGAAAATTTGGGAATATCAATAAATTATATATATCTTGACAACCATACGTTTGGATTGTCATCATTAAAAATTTTCAAATTATTATGTTAATTTATATTTATGTTCAAAAAAACATAACTAGTGTCAGACAACGGTATCTTTGTAACATATCGTTGTCTGAAGCTTCACATTACAACTGTATTTATTAAAATACCGTTGTCTGTTATCAGAGAATTGTTTATTTGTCCAAAATCATTGTCTGGTATCACTCGAGACAACGATATTTGACAGATAACCATTTCGTTTAGCAAGACCACTTCGTTTATTAAATATTAAATTTTACAAACCAAATTAATTTTTTATTTTTTGAAAATGTGTGAATATCATTATATCAGATATATCTTGACATCATTAAGGTTGGATTGTCGAAACATATTTTTTAAAAAAATAGATACAACAATCCGTGACAAAGCACTAGTTACGGGTACTAGTCAATATACTAGTGATCTACTAAGATCTCCAATCAAGTCAATTTTTTATTTTTTGAAAATTTGGGAATATCAATATATTGGATATATCTTGACATCCGTATATTTGGATCGTCATCATTAAAAATTTTCAAATTTATTATGTTAATTTATATTTATGTTCAAAAAAACAAAACTAGTGTCACACAACGGTATCTTTATAACATATATTTGTCTGAAGCTTCACATTACAAATGTATTTGTTAAAATACCGTTGTCTGTTAGCAGAAAACGGTTTATTTATCCAAAATCGTTGTCTAGTATCACTCGAGACAACGGTATTTGAAAAATAACGAATTCGTTTAGCAAGACCACTTTGTTTATTAAATATTAAATTTTACAAACCAAATTAATTTTTTCTTTTTTGAAAATTTGTGAATATCATTATATTAAATATATCTTGACATCCTTAAGGTTGGATTGTCGAAACATATTTTTAAAAAAATAGATACAACAATCCGTGACAAAGCACTAGTTACGGGTTGTTTGCACTAAATCACGCAAGCGCACGTGGTCACAAGTAATACAGATATAAGTTGAGTTCGTTCCCACAAAGATCTGGTTATGGTTTTAATTCAGTAAACGTACCTATGCAACAATGTATGGTTATTATGCACTGCTAAGACAAATAACAAATATGGGTTTTAACTATCTAAATTAACTAAAAAGCAAATTAACAAAACTACAAATTAACTAACTAGCAAGAATTGAAATCTAATTACTTCTGCAAGAAAAACCATGGAATCCTAACTTCATTAAATACTTTGCTTAGATCTGACGCCTTTAATCACTATATGCAATGGTTATGATATCTGATCGAATAACACGAAACAAGTACACGCTACCTGTCAGCATACGTATACCAAACTACCCATACATCCACAAAAGAGATAGAAGATGAATAGACACCAATTATGCTTAGACCCTATATGTCTATAGAATTTGAAAACATAACGGTTGAAGAGCAAGTTATCCATAAAGATCACACAGGGCAGCATAATATCTCTATTTACGCTACAAATCATGATGTTAAAACATCAACCTATCCTATGCTAGCATGGCAAGTTCTAAATCTCAAGATCCACTCTCGCTTCACAAGAGATTAACAAATTAGATGTTCATGACGCATCTATCAATTAAGCATAACCATCCGAGGATATCAGATATACATCACACACAGATCTTTAAAACATCAAGATACTAAAGCTCCATAAATAAATCCGTTAGAATCCCATGACAACGATTAGCTCATAATTGAACCTCTCGTCATCATGGGATCTGATGAAACCATGATAAAAACAAAGTATGAAAAAATAAAAATAAATCTAAGTAATTGGTATGTAATAGTTTTCTCCTAATGATGATGATCCTCTTTTACAAGGGTTGTATGTGTTTATATAGGCTCTAGACATCTTGCCTAACAAGAAAATACCAAATCAGAATTATAATAGAAGTACGTTTCCTAAACTGATGCTGATTTAAAGGGAAATTCGCAGCTGTCTTTCCTTCATTAATTCTGGAACGTTCCAGATGCAATTGGGCCTCTGGACCACTTTAGAATGATAGAAAATCTCGTTATCTTCGCGTGGACTGCTTACGGGCCTCAAACGGAGTTGTAGAACTCAAGATATGACCAAAACAAAAATCCGAAATCTGGCAGAATTTTATTCGCGCGCTGGCTGCGCTGGTGGAGCGCTGGCTGCGCTGTAGCTACTGTTCATAGCGCTGGCTGCGCTGGTTTGTGCGCTGGCTGCGCTCCTTTGGCTGCCGGGAGCTGATTTTGGCTGATTTTGCTCTATTTTCTTCGTTTTAACTCCGATTTTCATTCCGTTTCTTCCGGCTCTCTCACAATTTGATGTACTATTATTCTTTTAGCTCAAAACCCACCATTTAAGCATGGAAAACATCATCCCACATCCGACTCTTATTCCTGCACAAATTCACTAAAAACACATCAAAAACACCACATACTTGAGTTCAAGTCATCAATTCAAGTCGATACGAAGCATTCCAAGTGGATATAAAATCCACTTATCACGGGTACTAGTCAATGTACTAGTGATCTACTAAGATCTCCAACCAAATCAATTTTTTATTTTTTAAAAATTTGGGAATATCAATATATTAGATATATCTTGACATCCGTACATTTGGATCTTCATCATTAAAAAATTTTTAAATTTATTTTGTTAATTTATATTTATGTTCAAAAAAACATAACTAGTGTCAGACAACGGTATTTTTATAACATATCGTTGTCTAAAGCTTCACATTACAACTGTATTTGTTAAAATACCGTTGTCTGTTAGCAGACAACGGTTTATTTATCCAAAATCGTTGTCTAGTATCACTCGAGACAACGGTATTTGAAAAATAACTAATTCGTTTAGCAAGACCACTTCGTTTATTAAATATTCAATTTTACAAACCAAATTAATTTTTTATTTTTTGAAAATTTGTGAATATCATTATATTAGATATATCTTGACATCCTTAAGGTTGGATTGTCGAAACATGTTTTGAAAAAAATAGATACAACAATCCGTGACAAAGCACTAGTTACGGGTATTAGTCAATATACTAGTGATCTACTAAGATCTCCAACCAATCAATTTTTTATTTTTTAAAAATTTGGGAATATCAATATATTAGATATATCTTGACATCCGTACATTTGGATCGTCATCTTTAAAAAATTTCAAATTTATTATGTTAATTTATATTTATGTTCAAAAAAACATAACTAGTGTCAAACAACGGTATCTTTATAACTTATCGTTGTCTGAAGCTTCACATTACAACTGCATTTGTTAAAATACCGTTGTCTGTTATCAGACAACTGTTTCTTTGTCCAAAATCGTTGTCTAGCATCACTCGAGACAACGGTATTTGAAAGATAATCACTTCGTTTAGCAAGACCACTTCGTTTATTAAATATTAAATTTTACAAACCAAATTAATTTTTTATTTTTTGAAAATTTATGAATATCATTATATTAGATATATCTTGACATCCTTAAAGTTGGATTATCGAGAAATATTTTTAAAAAAATAGAAACAAAAATTCGTGACAAAACACTAGTTAGGGGTATTAGTGAATATACTAGTGATCTACTAAGATCTCCAATAAAATCAATTTTTTATTTTTTGAAAATTTGGGAATATCAATATATTAGATATATCTTGACATCCGTATGTTTGGATCATCAAGAAATGTGACTGAATATATCATTAAAAAATGATCATCGAATAAAAAAAATTATTTTTATAATATAAAATTAGAAATTTTCAAGTTTATTTATAAACTTCAAAATTGAATAATTATTTTTTTCCGATGATCCAATCGTACAAATGTTAATATCGGTGACAAAATATTTGTTTACTTTTAAGTTAAATTTTTTGAAAAATAAATTAGAAAAGAAGGGGAATAAACATGAAAAAAAGGGCGGCAGCTTTTCCCCCTTAACAAAATACAACAATTTCACTTTCCCCCTTAAACCCAAATAAAACTCTCTTCCCCCTTGTACCAAAATAAAACTCACTCACAGTCACAGACAAATAATACAATCTCCGTTAATACACTCACTTTACTCCCTCTTGCTCTGGACTCTCCTATCTCAATCGTAATTTTCAAGAACTCTTATGTTCTCTCTGCTTTTCTCTTATTAATTTGTAAATATATTAAATCGTTTTTCATTACTTAATTGATTTTGCTCTCTTCTTTACTATTTTGTTTTTGTTTTCAATTAGGGCTTCGACTGGGGGTTTTGGGTTCGGGGCTTCAATTAGGGCTTTCAGTTCCAGGTGAAATTGGAATTTTACATCTAAATGTAAGTATATGGGTGTCAATCATATGGGTATACATGTACTTATAGTTTGGTATTTTAGCATTTCGTGGGAATTAGTGTGTTTATGTTTTACGTATATTGTGTTTGATGTGTTTGCCTTCTAAATATATGTGTATTAGTATGTCTTCATTGTATGTATACATTGTATTATTACAACTGCATATCTATCTTTATAGTACTAGTGTATTCATTTGTTTTGTGATGGGATTGCTTTGATTTTGTGGTTTTTTTGGATTGAAACAGGTTAAAATTGAAGGGTTTAGTGGTTATTGTGATTGTTGGGACTGTTAAATATTAGTTTTATGTTGGTTTTTTTAGATGATCTTTTTTAGTTTGGGAAATTGTATGTTGTGGTTTTGGTTTTTCTTGTGTGCTTTTAATTGCTGCGAAATATAGTGAGGTCAACTAAATTTACGATTTCTATCAGATGTAAAGGATTTGAGTTCTGAATGCATAAACTTGTGTGTAAGATTGTTACGATGCAGCTTTTTATTGTTTCTTGACCCCGAATTTCGTTTCGTAGTTGTCTGTGTATATGTACTATGTCTTTGTGTATATATGCAATTGTTATAATAGAATGCTTGTGATGTGAATTGCAGTTTATGTTATATATAAATTTAATCCCAAACAGGGTATGAGTGTCAAGTATCTAGTTTAAAGCTTAAGTATCTAGTTTAAACCAAATTGACGATTTGATCTTTCAATTCACAGCTGCAGCCACATTCAAAGGCAACAAATAAATGCCTCTAGACAAACACTTAATATAAGTGGACTCTAGATTCTTAACAGACTCTAGTTTATGTTAAACTCTTACCAGAGATGTCAATGGTTGAGCTTGAAGTGGCATTCTTTTAATATGAGATCATTGTAATTTTGTTTGTTTCGAAAATTAATCAAATAGTACTTTTTGTGAGATTTAATTAATTGATTTTAGGTGATGATTTTTGTTGTTTATGAAATCTGGTAATCAAAATTTTATTAATAAATTTTGTTATATATTTAAGTGTTAATAAGATTAGTTTCCTGATTATTTTAGTTAACACTTAGCAATCATTTAATTATCCTTTTATTGAATAAAATTGCACTCCTTCTAAACTACAAGGCCAGGAATTGACATAAATTGGTATAGTACTTCTGTGCATGCAGTGTAGTCACAATTTGTTTTTTTTTACATATTAAAAGATAAAGAATAATTATTTATATTTTATCACATGAATGGGCTTGTCTGTGAATTACTACTGTGTCTGATTGATCTTGTATTAATGATGGGCCTTAAAGCCCAATTTCTTTTTGTTTTAACCTTAATATGCATGCGGTGCAACATGTGGGTTAAAAGCATTTTTACTTTTAGTTATACAGATGTGCTTTTTCAAATTGAAATGTGTTAATTAATTCTTGAATGCATGTTATTCACTTTAGCGTAAAGATCAACATATTTTGTACTCTGTTTAGTGTCAATAATTATGTCCCGATTCATTAATTATTTGTTATTCAATATTTAGAATTTATTCGTGTAATTGTTTTTGACTTGCATTTGTTTATTTAACGAACATCGAGTCAGTGTATTGAAATTCTTTCTCATATTCTTTTGTTATTAAAGTTTTATATCTGTTTTGGCTGAACAGAGTTTGACAGGTGAAGCCCACTTTTGTACTTGTATGTCTATATGTAGGTACCCTAAGATGACTGAAGATGATTTTGGTAGAAAGTGCCCTAAAGTTAATTGTAACTGCAAACATTGCTTGCGGTTACAAGTACTGAAAGAAGTTGGTATTTTTGGTTCTCAACACTTTAAGTAGTCGCTCATTACTGATGTTTTCATCTGTTGTAAACCTCACGTAACTGATTTTATTTGCAGGACAAGAAAAAGTTTGATTTGAAGTTCAATGATGAAGCAGCAGCTGTACAGAGAATTTAGAAATTGTCTTGACATTTTGGAGCCAATTGATGGCAGAAAACCATTGGATGAAGTTGTGGGTTTCTATAACTAGACTATATAAGTGAATTGTTACTTCATTGATTGGTGTTTTCACTAGTGTTCATATTAATATTTGTTTTCAGGTTGAGAGAGCGAAATCTGCAACATCATCATTACAGAGGATTCTTGTGTCAATGGTTGAGCTTAAAAGGCTGCTTTGAGAGATGTCAATGGTTGAGCTTGAAAGGCTGCTTTGATGAGTAGAATTCAGGGGCTAACCAAATTGATACTTGTTTCATCACAAAATTCAATTCCTGGTTTGAGTAAGTCATCAGGGAAGTCTTTCTGTTGGCAAGGGTGATGTAAGTTTTCCAATGTACTAATGTGATTTACTCATATTAGAAAACTGATATTGTGGTAATTTGTGTAATGAACCAAAACTGTTACTTTGTTTTAAATTTGAAAAGCTTATATTTAAGTTGTTTAATTGGCATATTCAAATATTTTTTTTGAGTTCTCATGTATTTCTTCTGTGTAGAAGCTGGATGCTCTAGGCGATGGCTCTGTGCTAGTGGATGGTGAAAATCAAAAGACCAGAGGAACCGAGTCTTTTAATCAGAAGACAAGTTCTAGTATGATAGGGCTTTGATTTTGTCCTTTTATTTTAGTTTTATGGACAGGTTGTGTATTTGTAATTTTGGTAATATTTGGATTTTTCTAGTATGTAGCCAATTAGGGCATTGTTATTCTATGTAACAGACAAGGCTTTTTAATACCCAAGTTTATAAAAAAGACCATCATGTGCTTTATAACTAGACCATGCTTTTAACAACTAGACCGTTGTGTATAGAAAATTCGCACAACAGCAAAAAAAAATGCATCCATTGTCTATAAGAAAACAAAACAACGCTTTTAGCCAAATGAAAACGTAGTGTCTTACATATTCAGACAACATGTTGTAAGCACCGAAAGTGTGGTGTAGTTATAACACATACAATAGACCAAATTTTAAAACGTATTGTATGATCAAGGTAGTACACAATAGACATGTTTGAAGAAACCCTTGTTAAACACATAATCAGACAATAGACTAAATCTAAAAAACGATTGTATGATCCAGGTATTACACAACAGACATTTCTTAAACAACCCTTGTTAAAAACATCATCAGACAATAGACCAAATTTAAAACACCATTGTATGATCCAGGTATTACACAACGTTTTTAGGAAACGCTATCGTTGTCTTCATGTAATACACACAACATTTTGAAAAACTTAATCGTTGTATGATCCAAGCTTCTTACAACAGTTCCGAAACCACGTCTGTTATCTGTCTGTAACAAAGACAACGGTTATGCTGCTGTTGTCTGATATATATAACAGACGGCATCGCGATAGACATCGGTTTTGAAGGGCTTAAGACGACGGTGAAAAACCGTTGTGTCATCGAAAATTTCTTGTAGTGTCGAATAGTGTCTTGAGATATCGAATCCCTGACTTTTCGAATAGACAAATATACTTCTCGAATTGGTACTTAGGCAAATTCTTCATTTCTTCAAATCCCAACTGTGATTATTTGACAGTCTTTTTCTTCTTGCTTGAGGCATGAACCTTGGAACTTCTTTCAAGCATTATTCTTGACTATATAAGAACAATTACACAACTAGGATTGGTGCCTATTACAAGTACAGAACAAATAGAAACTCTACAATTAGAGGTTCCCTCAGTTTAGAGGTCATGTAGGTAATGTAGAGCATTACAAACAATTAGGCTTGTTATTAGATGTATACAGGCATGCCTCTGTGACTAACAGATTTCATACTGGAATTTCCATCCCAATCTAAGGAAGATGCCTGGGCTCTCGTAGCGATCCCAGAGGTGGTTGACCCCAAAATCAAAAATGAAAATTCAGCCTCGTGGTGGGAATTATATATTGACGGGGCATCTAACAAGGAAGGAGCCGGAGCCGGGATCGAGCTCGTTACACCTAAGGGTCGCAAGTTGAGCAGTGCCGTGTACTTCACTTTTGAGGCCTCTAATAATGCAGCTGAGTACGAGGCTCTCATCATCGGCCTCAAGCTTGCAATAGAAATGAAGGTGGAGAATCTCAATGCATACAGCGATTCTATGTTAGTCACGGGTCATATCGGATGTGGATGGCAAGCTAGGGGACCGCAGATAGAGCTATAATTAAAGTGTGTTCAAAGGCTTATGAAGTCATTCAAGCAAGTAAAGGTAGAGTTTATCAGGAGGACAAAAAAATCAAGGAGCGGATGCCCTCGCAAAAATGGGCTCGCGACGCGAGGCCACTTTACTTGGGATAATTCCCTTGGAAATTCAAAGTAATCCTAGTGTTCCAGAGGAAAGTGTTATGGAAATAGTTAGCCAGGGGTCGACATGGATGACCCCCATATGGGAGTATGTCAAGAATGGGGCCCTGCCTCAAGAAAAAAAAGAAGCGAGGAAGACCAAGTACCAGGCAGCTCGCTATGTGATCTATGACGAGGTGCTATACCGAAGAGGATTTAACACCCCACTCTTGAGATGTGTAGATGGTGAAGAGTGCAACTACATTTTGAGGGAGGTCCATGAAGGAATATGTGGCAATCACTCGGGGGGTAGTTTCCTAGCTAAAAAAATTCTGCGACAAGGGTATTTCTGGCCCACATTAAAAAGAGATGCCTTTGAGTTTGCAAGGAGATGTGACAAATGTCAGAGAAATGCAAATTTCAGTAATGCTCCAGTTGCCCACCTCACCTCGCTTATGAGCCCTTGGCCCTTTGCCATGTGGGGAATAGATCTTATTGGCGAACTCCCCAAAGCTAAGGGAGGAGTAAAGTATGCAGTCGTAGCCGTGGACTATTTCACTAAGTGGGCCGAGGCCGAGCCCTTGCTACCATCACGGCCAAAAAGTTGAAGGACTTCGTGTATAGGGCAATTGTATGTCGCTATGGGATCCCATATCAGCCCATTTCAGATAATGGGAAGCAATTTGATAGCAAAGAGATGAAAGAATTCTGTGAGAGTTTGGGAATCAAGAAAAGTTTCTCTGCTGTGAGCCACCCTCAAACAAATGGACAAACCGAAGCCATCAACAAGATAAGCAAGCATACCTTAAAAGCTAAATTGGAGGAGAGCAAGGGCAGTTGGCCCGAGGAGTTACAAAGGTCTTGTGGTCATAGAACACGACCCCAAGGTCTACTACAGGAGAGACTCCATTTTCTTTGACTTATGGATGCGAGGCTATGGTGCCCGTTGAGGTAGGCTCGGGCTCATTCAGAAGAGAGCATTACGACCCCGAGACAAACGAGGTCAATCACAGGCTCTACTTAGACATGATACAAGAGTCAAGGGAAGAAGCTCAGTTGAGGCTCGCAGCTTATCAAAGACGAGCCGCGAGGTATTATAATGGAAAGGTTCGTGTGTTACATCTTCGCGTGGGGGACTTGGTGCTTAGGAGAGTGATGCCTAACACTAAGGTCGCATCTCATGGGGTCTTTGGAGCCAATTGGGAAGGGCCCTATAAAGTTTATGGTGTCATCAACGAAGGGACCTATTATCTAACTGATATGGATGATAAGGTCATGCCACGAGCTTGGAATGCGGAACATTTGAGGAAATACTATCAGTAGAGGCCTCGCCCCTGGTAGTCTCTATCTACTACTACTTAGCATGAATAAATTCATACAAAGTACTCGGGGGGTAGTGATCATATAGACACCTCCTCGTTATGATGTATTGAAAGTTGGGCTTGGTCCCTAGTATTTATATATGAAGTTTGTTCTCCAAGAAGTTGTGCAATTTTGTTCTTTTGTCAGTATTTTAAAATTTACAGGACTAGGCCAGCACAGCTTATGCGAGGCCGAACACCCCTCAGGTCAATGAGGTCGCGAGCGTGAACTTACTGCGACCTGAGGGAATGTCTTCAAAGTTTAGTTAAAAAGTATCTCTCCTTAAAGAAGTTCAAAGTTTAAAGTAAAAAGAAGTCATGGTGCGACCTTCATCTCCGAATCGTGTCTGCGACCTCGCAAGGAAGGCATCGCATGTCTTGATTCCAAAGAGATGGGGTACAACTTGAAGTTAAGCAAATTGAAAAGAAAAAGCTACAAATTCAACAAGGGAAGCTTTGCAGCTGCGAGGTCAATCTACTTGCTAATATTTCAGATACATAAAGAATGGAAGCCCAACATACTTCAGAGTTATCAAGAATAGTTATCAAAAGAATATTACAAACTTGCGAGACATTCTAAGGGTATCTGCATCCCTAGTTCAAAACATCAGAATTAATAAATCATGTAGTAGCCTCACTGGGTTTCTTCTGATTAGCAGCATTTGCCTTGGCAGCCTCGCTAACAAGCCTGGCCGATTCCATGGCCTCTTCTTCCTCTATCTCCTTACGGAGGTCGGCTGCGAACTCCGCATTGCCAGGACCGAGCTGCGACCAGTCGAAATCAGGAACCTTTCTTATAAAGCCCTTCATAAACTCTGTTTGGGCAGCCTCTTCAACAGCCTCGCGATCAGACCGAACAGCAGCGAGCTCCGCTTTCAGCTTGTTCAACTCTTCCTCATGTTTTATCCTCAGCTCCCCCTCATGCTGCTCTGCCTCTGTAAGAGACCTGTGGAGTGCTGTCTTTTCATCATTAACTTTTTTGAGCTCAGACTATAGGGTCGCTGTTTCAATTTTTAGGACTCGTTTGTAGTTCTCCATCAGCAGCTTCTTTTCTTCTTCAGCCTGGATCTTCAGGGACTTCACCTCCTTCTCCAGCTTGTTGTTAGCAGAAACGACGCATCTCAACTCTCTTAAATGCGAGGCTTGGCGGATAAACCCTTCAGCCAGGCATTTGGAGACTGATTCAGAGTTCTCTATCAGCTCGGCGCCCACCCACTTAGTACACTCTTCTTCAGTGGCATGAGTGTACCCATGCTTTGCGTAAAGATGGTGGATTGGCGTCGTTTCTGCAGGTTTAGTTACCTATGGTAGCGGACCGTTCTTCTTGTGTTTCTTAGAAATATGCTGCTCGGGATTGCCTTGGGAAGGTTGAGGTGGGATCCCTGTATTAATTGGTGGAAGTGGAGGCAGGAGTTCGGTATTTTTCTTTTGAGGAGGAGTGGCAATTGGATTCTCAGTAGGATGTCCTTGTTCTTCAGGAATGGAGACCTGCGACCTTTGCTCGACATGCCTACAAAATGGGAGTAGAAAGCAATTAGAAATAATAATTAAGAAAGGTGAAAATGCGAAGACAATAAAGACAGTTAATGTAAAGAAGTTATTTGGCTACGATAGTGAAGTATTCTCACTTTTTACGACCACCACTCTGGAGGACGAGGCTTCCTCTCACAATTTTCTTTTTCGCGAACCCTTCTTCACACCGGAAGACCCCGCTTCAGGGGGAAGCACGATCCCTTCTTTCAAGAATTCGCAGGCAATTAAATTTTCTAAAGTAAGGAGGGTTCGAATGTTCCTATCCTCACATGAAGTTTTTAAGACATCGTCGGCACGTGTCTTCGCCTCGCCCTTCAGGATGGTTCGCACTTGACCAACTGCGATCTTATAAGGTGATGAGTCAGAGTATAAAAAAGAAAAGAGGAAGTGAAGTGGAATTGTAGGGACAAATTTATACCTGGGAGGTAGTTAAAGGAAGTCTTGATTCGAGGCACCTTGTGGACGTACAAATAGGGTCCTTTCCACGAGCCAGCATTGCTCGGACCACCGTAATAGAGTTCTTTCTTGTTGAATTCTGGCCAGACCGAGAAATAAACATATCCAAAGTCTGATGGCCCGCATCTCTTCAATTGCAGAAAATATCCTATAGCCCTCGCATCGAGTTTGGGATACCCTAACTTATGGTAGAGAATGTAGAGGGCTATCATTGCTCTGTACCCGTTGGGATTAATCTGGATGGGAGCAAGGTGGTAGGTCTTGCATACATCTCTGATGAAGGGATGTAGGGGCGAAGAGATGCCAATTTTCATCATCACAGACGATAACACCATCCGAGGCACTCTTCCTCCATTTATACTCGCTAAGGAGCTTTAAGAATAACATATGAATCCTTTATAAGGTTCCCGTTTCAATACATCTCAAGTTTGAAAATATATACATATAAGTATATCATTTTCGGCAAAACACTCTATGGTTAACATACTGTACAGGGAATACATTATTGCAAAACCTCTTTTCTTCCATTAGCTTAGAAGGTTTCTCATTCAAAAACATTTCATTCTTTGAAATAATTGCAAGAGTGCACTAACACGTGCCAATCTTTATAGGAAATCTTGCAGTTCTAGATACTGCACGATGTCAATATTTTTATTATCAAAAACCACACTATCGGCAACTTGGCACTTAGGCCCAAGAAGCAGTGTTTGAGTATTTTTCCAAAGTGGAGGATGGGACTTGAAGAAAACATGAAACCTGACAGGGATTGATGATGATCTGTCGTTACATCCAAGTCCAATAATCCGCGGGTCTTCTCTACCGGTAGAAGGATAGAAACTACACCCGTAACTATCCCCGAGTGAAAACTACATCCGTAATCACCCTCGATGAAAACTACATCTGTAATCATCCTTCGGCAACACCTGAGCTGGAATAATAATTGATGGACCGCCTGGCTCACGGCCGCTTACACATCTCGGGAATCGTTCGTCAACGATTCCCACACCTGCCATAGTCCCTTTTTTCTTTCTTGTCAAAATCATTTTGATAGAAAATTTGAGTAGTTGAAGTTCGACCTCAGTCGACCGATAATTCTTGAAAAACGTGCAAGAGCAAAACCTGACTGGGGGTTTTCGAAAATGTTTTGGGTTTGAAAGAGTTCGAGTTTGAAAACGATGAAGGTATCTTGGATTAGTTTTGTCTTTAAAGATAATGAACAATAATTAATAAATGATATTTTGAAATTCAATATAAATAATTAATAAAATGATTATTTAATTAAAATGAGCCTTTAATCCATGATAGATATTTTTGAGTATTTATACTAATTTTTAAGAAAATAATAAATACTTAAGTATACGATACTTCCCGAATGACCCTTCGGGTTTTCGTAATTCAATTACGATACAATAATATACCGCTCCCCGGTCAATAGTATATTTGGACCGCTACGACCTCTATTGCTAGAGTCGTTGTCCGAAGAAAACACTTTTATTCTAAGTTCAAGGGTATACAATCACATACACATATATCTCAAACTTCAATATAACTTCATAAGGCATAAGCATATAGTACATTTGAAAGCAGCAAACACAACAGTGAAAATCCTTATATATAAGTTTTGAAAAGTAAACTTGCATAGGTAAAATTAAGAATATAATCTTTTGAAATTAAATACTTTGGGTTGGAAAACTTGCCTTGGTAGGGTGGGGTGGTCGAGCTCTCAACGTGGAACGAAAATCTATACATAATCAATATTCGTACGTTAGTACCTTAACAACACTATTTAATCGTAAGGTTTTTAAAGATGTAAGACCAACTTAACGACTCCAATTTGTGACCACTAACCCTCCTATATGACCATGTCATCACTTTAGCACATTCGTTACCCATTCAACTCGAATCCATTCCTCAAACTTGAAACACAAGTTAGTACTCTTAAAACTACGTTAAACTAACCTCCTACGTGATTTTTCACTCGCGCGCACTTTCCTCTAACATTTTTATAAAATTGAAAAATACATATTTTAATCCAATTCTTTTTGGATAGCCTTCCTTACTGTAAGATCTAGCTATTATCAATTTTTCACAATGTTTGCAGAAAGTTGGAGGGTCCAAAAATAGTTCACAAACAGACCATACAGTGCAGTCCGGATTTCAGAACCACTCCTCACTCTTCTGGTCATAACTCAAAATCTATACATCACCTAGACATGAGCCTTATATTTCTGGAAACTACATGAAAATATCTTTCTAACCATGGGTATTAGACCCTCTGGAGACAAGTTTAAGGGGTTCAAAAACCTACTGCAAGACAGTACATACTCCCAGAATTTTTACACATCACTCATCCTTACTCAAACCTTCAAGAACTCAACTTATACTTCATATCTACCATCAAAACCACCAAGACTTATCTTTACAACATTCATAGAGTTACATACTCTAATTACAAGTCTTACAACCATCAAACAAGCATACAACTTCAAGATTTAATCATCTACAACTCATACTACCAAGATATGCACTAAAACTCTTAGATCTACCATTATAAACCACAAACAAATCATGACTAAGAGTGGTTAGAGTTTTATACCTTCTTGAGTATCTAGGAACCTTGGATGAGCTTTATAACCTCTAAGAATACTTGGACGAGTCTCTTAAAATCTTTTAATACTCTAATAACTCTCAAATCCCAAGTTTTTATAAATCTTAATAGCAGTAGGCCTCTTGCCTTCAACAATCTTCCCTTTTTCTTACACAGTGAATGTAACAACATAAATTTCTCAGATAAACAATTCCATTAAACAACATGGGTGACTCAAAAGGTCCCGAATTCACAATGTCATATGATATTATATTCTTAAAAATACTACAAAATTCAGGGTTCTTACAGCCTCCCCTCCTTAAAAGGATTCCGTCCCGGAATCAAGTTGAAAACAGTTGAGGGTACTTTTCACGCATCGCGTCTTCTAGTTCCCATGTTGATTCTTCGATGTTCTGGTTCCTCCATAAAACTCTCACTAGCTTGACAACCTTGTTCCTCAGCACTTGCTCTTTTCTATCCATGATTTCCACGTGTTTTTCCACATAAGTCAAATCTGGCTGTAGGTCTACCTGGTCGTACTCTATCACGTGCCGACACTACGCCATAAACGGCCTATAGCAACCCTCAAACTGTGTTACCATAGACCCCTGTTTGAAGTTACCATAGGCCAAAATAGGGCTATGGTAACACTTCAGCTGTGTTAGGTTCTCAGCAGTAACTATAGGTATCTAAGGTAACATCAAAACACAACCTAAGGTAACATAGAAAATGTGGTTACTAAAGACCTCTATAGCAACATCTTAAATACTCTACATCAACATAGTTTGTGTGTTACAATAGAGGATATAATTTTGCACATGGACAATTGTGGGGCCCACATATAGATGAGGTCCACAATCTATTGTAACACCCTCTTTTACCAATTGTAACACATTGGGTGTTACATAATTAAAATCATTTATAACTAATTTTAATAACAAAAAAAATTATGACATTTAAATATTACATTTTCCATTAAAAGAAATCAAGAACCAATTTAATTACATTATTTCAATAACATCATCTAGTACAAAACCAACCAAGTCATCCAAAAATATCTACCAACACTGGCTAATGAACAAAATTTAAAACATACAAGACTAGAGCTAATAACATGGTAAATCTCTAAACTATATGTAATATGTGCTTAGTTCCTATTATCTTTAAATTCCATCTCCCATGTCTTCACAAGGTTCTGCACTTCTTCCAACGAACTTGCTGGCCATACAGCCTTATCACCTCTTTAAGTCCTTTGGCTATGCCTACAACAATACAATATTCATTCGTCTCGTCCAACTCAGCTGGCATCCTTCTCCATCTGCATTTCAATAAAAAGCTCCAGATTAAGCTCCCTTCAATATTGGGTGAGTGACAAATAAATTAAAGCCAAACTTACAATGTAGGTGCTCATACAACGTTCCCTTTGATGCATATTCAAAAACCAGCATCCTTGTAAAAGGAGAGCTTTCTCTGCAATAACCTAGTAATTTCCCTGCATTATAGTGATTTAATCTTGCCAAATCTGCCACCTGAATGACGAAGATATTAGAATTTTCAATGCATTTTATATATAAAATGTCTTAAAAATATCTCAAGGACGTTATATCTCCTTTTCAAGTAATTATAGAGTAGTCTTATCACCTCTTTCTGAAAATAGAGCAGAGGTAATTACCAATAATGTAGTAATTACCAATAATGGGGACTACTGACTAGCAATAATGAGTTGTGCAATGCACAGATGTTGAAAATTCACATCTTATCGTGCAATGCGCAATTCTTTTAAACAAAAAAAAATTAGGGGGCGCATGCAGGAGTCCCGTTGCCTCATTTAATATATTTTAAAAAAAAGATATAACCAAATCAATAAAGATATGGTTGCAACCATAAAGAGCTTACACAAAATGAAGCCACTTCTAATTTTCTAGCTGTACATTATAATCTTCAGAGTAACTGTTTCTATCTGTACAGCTGCATACTGGAATTTAAAATATAAAAATAAACAAAAACTAACCTCTGATTCAGATGTATCTTTTGCCTGGAAATTTATATCGAACATGGAGGCCATTACTTCATCTTCAAGAAAAGTATCAGGTGCATTAATTATGTCTTTTAGAAGAAAAACACATACTCTTACTCCCTTGTCACTTAATATAAATTGAAAAAGATCTTCAGTGGCAGATACAAATGCCCGCATGTCAAATGACTTCCATCCCAAAGGATTGGAGTACTTCTCCTCCACAGGCCCCGCTTGATTAGCTATTGCTTCTACCTGAAATTATTGAATTGGCGTTTCAACGTCAGACTCAGTATGCTCGTACTAAATCAAAAAGGAAAAAACAGAATAGGATAGTTGGAAACCACAAATAGTAAGTTTAAGGTCCATTAAGTATTACTTGACCTTGCATAAGGAAAGTGAGTTTTTAGGATTTGAAAAATGTAACAATATTCAAGAAAAAGAAAATTGTGACATATTCACAACTCTACAGAGGTATATGAAGACGGTGCAAATCCCATATATGACAAAAAATATACAAAGACAAATATCTATATTATAATGTTAAAATTATTTGGCCGTAATCTGGAGGTGGAGCAGAGATGAGACTATAATTCTTAGCTTGCATCGAGTACACTTGATATTAGACCCTGGGAATATTAGGCGTAAAAAGTGATCTCTAGCAATTAGGTATAAGTTACAAAACTAACACCACTTTCTTCTATTTATGTACCGTCTCTTCATTCTTGCATAGGAAATAATCAAAGAGTATAAAAGGATCTGCATAATGATTTCCTTCAATTGCCTACATACAAGAGCCCCTAACATCAAATCAGAATTACTACTCATTGAAGATGCATGTATACTCTACCAAATATAATCTGTAAGCAACTTATATGCTATATCTTGGTATGAAAAAGAGTTTCATCAGAAAAACCAGCTGAAACTTAAAACAGTAGTCCTGGCAGAGAAGTTCTACTGTACAACTAATTCGTTTAGCATATATGTTACAGAAGCATACTCAGGTTGATAATAGACGGCAAAAAAAAAACACTGAAAGTAAAAAAGAGCGTACCAATCGTTCTAGACGATTCCACCTGATAGAACCATTATTACGTATAATAAGCTCTCTTAGTATTTTCCTCATATCTGGATGTGGATCAGCCAAAAGGATATGCACTCTCAACAACTTTGAAATCAGGATCCAAAGTTTTTGCAATCCCTTCAAGTGATCCCAATTCTCTTATGACCAGAGCGTAGTCTGGAGGAAGCGAGAAGTCAAAATCGTACATAACATCATATAACTGGTTCATTATGCTCTGTAACCCAATACAACATAAATGTCAATTTATTTACATATGCCAAAGAATCTTTCATTGGTATCAGGTGTATGGTCTGATTCTCTATTACACCAAAGCCATATGCATGATTAACATTGACATTGTATACACATGTCAAATATAACAGCTCATCAAGAAAGATAAATAAATAGAAACACCACACAACACTACGACAGATAAATCGTTCATCTGAATTTTAGAGTTCTGGAAGGGTGCTATACCTCTACGATTACTCGTCTAGCTATAAATGAGAATGATTTGTTAAAACATGATATATCTACAACGACAATATATCAAGGAATGATAACTTACTCTTAATTAAATAAAATGGCTCACATAGTTACATGTTACCTCCTGCATTGGTCGAAGAAGGTTTGAAACACCCACAGAGACGACCCTTCTTTTTCCTTACACTACTTCTCCTGCCACTGTGAATAAATCTTGCAATATAACTGTTGTTCTGCTCTTTGTCCTGGAAAATCTGTTGATAACTTTGTTTTTGAATCTCCAACAACAATCTTCCAATCTTCTCTTGCTCTTCAGGATCCACCGGCTCAGCATAAACACCATAAACCAAAGCAAGGTTATACCTCAAATCGAAAACAAATAAAGATTAAACCTTAAATAAACATAAATCCTAATTTAGACATGAATTTGTTGAACACGCTGAAACCCTAATTGAATCCTTCAACCCTTTAATTAACACTAACCAATATTGAACACCTTCAATAAAAATGAGAGAAAGTGAGAGAGACGAGAGAGTGAGACAGGGGGTGTGAGAAGGAGGGGCGTATATGTATATATATATAGAGAGAGAGTTTACAGCTTTGTACCTGAAAATAGAAAACAACCAAAGATTGAAACCGCTGGACCCTAATTGAATCCTTCAAACCGGTGAATTAAACCCTAATCCAGACCTTCAAGATGAGAGACTGAGGGGATAAACAGAACGAGAGAGAAACCGAACGAGAGAGACAGTGAGTGAATGAGAGGGAGAGAAATGAAGCCCCAATTTGATCAGCCCCCAATTTTTGTTTTACCGCCCTAACTTGTTTGATATTTCATTTTCCGCTTCGCTTATTTCGTTTGCCACTTCAGCAATTCACAACTACATGTACCATTATTTTTATTTCAAATTTATTTTAAAAATATGAAAATTTCTATTAATTTGTTGATATTAAATTATAATAACAAAAAAATTGATTATTTAAGTTAAATTATAATAATCCGTAATTATTGCAAGCCGTTATTTTCTATAATAATTTTTTAATGCCTTTAATCAAAATTTATTAGTTTTCATATATTACTTTATTTTAACACCTATTCATTTTGAATTTGTTGGAAATATTTTAATTTTAAAAAAATATGAATAATCGGTTTATTTGATAATAATTTTGGATATTACTTTATTTTAAAACCTTTTTATGTGAAATTTATAAACAAAATTTAATATTTATGAAAAATAAATAATTTAATTATTTGATGGAATATTACGTTTTAAAATGTTTATTTCAAAGATTTTGTTAAAATTAATTATTTTTAAAGTCAAATAATTATTAAATCATTAATTTTAAATTAAATAAAAATTTCGTTAATGAATACTCTATGGTAACACACCTCATGGTGTTAGCCCACTGTAACACCTTTTATAACTAAAGTAACATACTTTTGTGCCTATGGTAACACCACAATCAAAAGGTTGCGATAGGTCAAAATTTTCATAGTTATGGTAACACCCATAGTGGTAACACCCATGCCAAAAGGTTGCTATAGGCCATCTATGGCGTAGTGCGAAAGTCGGTGTGGTAGGGTCGTAACATAGACACATGAAACACGTTGTGTACTTGCTGCAAGTTTGGGGGCAAGGCCAATTCATAGGCTAACTTCCTTACACGTTTCAAAATCTCAAAAGGTCCAATAAACCTCGGACTTAGCTTTCCTTTCTTAGCAAACCGTATCAATTCTTTCCATGGGGATACCTTTAGCATCACGAAGTCTCCCACCTCATACTCCTTTGATATCTCATAAAATTTTGACCATTCGAAATAATGGGTTTCGTAAAAAAAAAACTAATGACTTTTACACACACTCGTCTGCACCGTAAAGACGTAATATCAATTCGAAATCTTCATTTAATAATTCGTACATATCGTGATTGCAAAAATTTCTCATCCACCCATAAAATTACTATTCACCCAGGTTTCGAATATTCACGAAAATTAGGGTTATTGCAGTCTCCTCTCCTTAAAAGGATTCTATCTTAAGAACCTAAGGAAAATAGTTGTGGATACAATTCCAACTTTACCCTTCCCAACTCTCAGGTTGACACTTCAACCCTTTTGTTCTCTCACCTTGGTCTCACCAACGCTTTAATGTTGTTTCTCAACGCATGCTCTCCTCGACCTGTATTCCTTATCGGTTGTTCTGTGAATGAAAATTTCTATCCCACTACTTATACGTTCCTCTTCTACCTTGTTCATAGTATTCGTGTTGAGTCCTTGTATCATTGGCCCGTGAATACTTTGTGGTCGTGTTTTATAATTTGAGACAACATCAATACGCACGGTATTCCTCATATTCCTTGGCTTGGTTAGCACGCATGTGTTGCCTCCCGTCAGCCGTTACCACTTGCTATGGATACTGTATAGTCTTCGATATACGTCGAACCAGTTCAGCTACTATATCCCTCGTTCATTGACTTCTTCGTAACGTAAGAAAAGGGAAACTTCTTCTTTCGCAGTACGCTTTACAAGAGACGTCCTTACGTTCGCATGGTGACGATCGTGATAAAAACATTCATTTCATGGATAAGTTTTTATTCTCGACTGCCCCTTGAAATCTAAGGCACGACACTAAATATAAATTCGATCGTCTGGATAATTCTTCTTCCCTGTCCATCAGCCACAGATAAAATTAGTACATACGCTCAATCTCTTTGTTAAACATACTTGAAAGCACATTCAATATTCGAAGTTTAACCTTAAGTCTTTATCTAGCGTAATCGCTGCAGAAGTTTTATATTGCACCACCCTCTCTTCCGTGTATAAATCGATAATCTTCTAAATGGAAAGTCTCTCGTAGGTAAATCACTTGGTTCAACAATTATAAATCAACTAGGGCCATCTCTTGGCTCGGTCTTCGGCGACCTACTTATGAAATCCATTATAATTCTGTCCACGTTCAAGATTTTCTACATGCGGAATTAATCTACTAGATCTCTATCATTCTGCTTTTGACATGTCGCGTTTGTACTTAATAGTTTGCCAATACCATTCTTCATATCCGTTTGCTAAACATTCTCTTAATTTTCTATACATCTTTGTCCTTCCCCATAATTTAATCATTTTCCTCTAGCATTATTCTTTATTGTATATACTCTATTTTCTTGGTCAATACTGACTGAATTCCAATTTCAAATAATCCCTTCTATAGGTATCGTCCACCACACTGGCCTTTCCTGGGTAATAACAAATTTCTCCATTACACGCCCTGCTCCCTTTCGTCACCTTCTCTTTCTTATGTTTAGTTCTAATATGAAGATATACTTATGGCACTTGTGGAAAAAAAAATTCACACTTTTCTCATAAGGTTAACGTCTCAGTTTTATGCGTGAATGCTATCATGACTAATCCCCGACTCACGGTTAGTATATCCTATCCCGTAACCTTTATGTTGTTTAGAAGTATAGGCTATCATCCCCTTTCTACTGCATCAACACACCTCTTAAACTCTTGAAAGACGCATCATCGTGACTCTCAAAGTCCTCTTTTCATCATCAAGTATAGCTAACAACGAGGTTGTTGCTAATATCTCATTTCATTCCAAAACTTTGTTCATTAATCCATAAAGGCTTCTGACTCATTAGTCCACTCAAACGATACTACCACAATTTTATAACGTTTATATTAGCGTGAAATGCCAACTTTGGCACAGTATAGAGGTCGATCTTGAGTTGGTGAATCCCGCCTTACAATCTTATCTTTGAAAAACAACTACGCGTTCTAACTGGTCAACAATTCCTACATCTCCGGTTAGGGGTATCGATTCTCGATGGTATATGTAAGATGTCATACGCTCGTCCTCTTTCACAACTGGCGCCAATCAGCCTGAGGCTTGTATGCTGCTGCGGTTCCCAATAAACTTGATTAGGTGTTAATCTCGAAGGATCATTGGGATATATCCATGCATCTATTTGCCATTAGGGGTCTTTTAAACTCTATGTCTCTCTATGTGCATCAATCCCTTTAAGCTAAGTAAAGCTTCACATTCTTGCCACGATATTTCTTCCTTTCTTGTCCATCTCACTTCCATGTTAGTTTCCTCTAAGGGTATGTCTTACATCGCAATCGATTTGCATTTCTTGGATCAGGAAAAGGCTTGGTAACTCCGGAATTCATTAATATAACATCCTGGCAACGGTTGGTAGGAGCGTACTCCCAACCACCTCATCTTTTCTTATATCCTTCCTTGCACTAATATTAAAGGTCATGTGGTATGCCCCGACATGTTATTCCTACTTTAAATAATTACTCGGCATTACGCTCTGGCTGCACAATCACAACATTTGGTTTTTGATCTCATATTGGTGCAACGGTTCACAATTGTACCTCCCGTTCACCTTAGAGTAATGACTTTTGAAAGGAATGGTTTCAAAATAACAAGGTCCAATAGATAATTTCAATAAGAATTCCACATTGGATGTTCCAAGAATGTTGATGGTTCCAAATACTAGGAGTCTCGATTTTCGGAGATGTAAGGATGGACAGAAAGAATACAACAAGGTTTATTCCTTCATATCCTGATAATTTTGTAACGTGATATCATAGTGAATGTTGCACGAGGGCAATGATTGTTGGATACAAAAGTCATAAAGACGGTCTTTATACAATTCTTACATCTGGTGAATACTTTTCCTCTTGAAAAATAGAGGATCTAAAAAGTCCCATTGATAAAGGTCAACCGATCGAAAGCAATTCTACTGTATGACAATAAAAATGAAGCAGTTTATCATTCAAGTAATCTATGGTTTCAAATGAATCTTCATTATGTGAATGAAAGAACAGAATATTCAAGTGACATAAAGTCTGATACGAAGATGGGTAGAATTCAAGTTGAGTGGGCGACCTCACTAGGTCTCAATCAAGTTATTCATCAAAACTTTCATTATCATACTTTACCACATGCAAAATGCATTGAGGAATTGCTGAATGAATTAAATTGGGAGTTGGACCAGTGAAACAATAACTAGTCCTTTTCAAGAAACACTAGCAACTAGCTAGACAAAATTTGCTAGTTCACCTGTTTGAGACATCACCACTAGCTAGGACAATTAGCTAGGTGTCCTTCACAACATTACAATTTTGGCTAGTTAGAACAATCAACTAGTCATTCATATTGACATATCGACTACCCAGTTTCAATTGGCTAGAACGGAATTTCAACATCGTAGCCACTGAAGAAACTTTAGGCTACTCGGACAACGAATGGAAATAAGAAGTTATTAAGTTTGAAAAAGAAAACTATAAAATTTGAAGAGAATGTTCTAGGTATCGGAACAATCGATAACCTCCCATCAAATATTACTTATCAATGAAATGGTCCACCCATGGGTGCCTCCGTACACATGCTTTATCAGATCCTACAATAGAATTAAATTCAGAATACCAATATCAAAATGATATCCTTACTATGATTTCACTGTACGATGTACAATCTCATCTTGAATAGAAGAAAAGAATTCGTGAGGGATGTCTAGACATTAGATCATCCATGTCCTCCGTAATTTATTAAATATTTATGAGCTCAACTGAAGAGTGTAAGTATGAAAGAAGCAATCAAATATCAATATTCGTTAAGTAATATTCATCGATTAATTAAGGAAATATTTGTTGAACATTCCTTGGATAATTGAAAGAAAGCGTAAATAGGCCTGAGCCGAACAAGATCATCATAATTTTTTGAATAGAATGTTCATGGATCAAATAAAATTACTTCGGATAAGTCCTACTTTAGGGAAAGTATATCACTGGTTGTTATTCCACAAGTTTGAAGTAGAAAGCTAGAAGGGTTACCTGATATAAACTAATCGAGGTAACATGGTTAGTGAACAGTTTAAAATGAAGCAGTGCACCAGCCGGTAGTTAGCAAAATAAGTTAATAGTCATTCGTGCATCTCATTATCACCATTATGAGGGTAACTCCATCTCTTCGTCTTCGTAATACAAGATACCAACTAGTGTGTTACTAGGAGTCTCTCAATCATCATCTTAAAGTCATTTATCCAGTTAGGGTTTCACAAATATATCTATCATTTCCGTGCTTTATCTTGAAGGTCAAGCTTCACATCATTCCGGGGACACCTGCTAAGTCCATAGGGTCCTACTTCATGCCTTCCGACATGAATCACGAGTGGCCAGTTCCCCCTGGGAACAGATCAAAGAAATCTCTCAGGGATCTCAGTGCAGTCCATAGGTTCAGTGGCGGGTGTGTGCATGTGAACATATACCAAAAATATTGAGGTCTACAATACATATATACGTAGTCCCTGATAATATCTCTATCAAAGGATCCCACTCTAGACCCACGGGTCTTTTCTTTTGGTAGACTCTGAGATCACTGTATCGCTCATTGCAACCATATTCAACTTCACTTGAGTCCCTTTGTTAATTCTACTTGTTTGTTCTCTAAGTTGAACTACCATGCTCTAGCGTCCGAATAATGCGTGAAATTATCTAGCACACTCGTCTTGTGATAACATTCTCGTATAACACATGTAAAATTCGCCATCAAGGGTAATGAAATCCACAACGGCATAGTAACCACCTTTCAGGTAAACCCGTTACTTATCGAAAATCGGGCCTTATAGCCAAAGTAAAAGACTTTCATTATTCCAAGTACTAAGTACCCTTACTTATGTAGGGATGTCTAAACTTCTTAATTCTTAAAATGTCGCCTCCTAAACTGTGGAGGACTATGGGCCACAAAATTTATGCCAGCCTAGTCATCCGATCATATTGGCAATATCGCCTCTACTTCAGCTGCTCTTGAGATTTTGCTCTGCTTCCTATATCATTACCTATGATAGGTCATGTACGACTCTCAAACCTCTATTCATCATTCCGAATGTCTCTAAGGATTCTATCGACCCTAGCATAATACCTCCTGTAAATACTCCAGTCCATTCTACTCACCAGTACCTCTTCTGGTAGTCCAATAATAAGTTTACTACGATCTCTGATGTCATTCTCCTACTTAGACTTAACTCTCAACACTCTCATTTCTGAGTACTCTCATTTCAGGTCGTCACGTCACCATCCAACCATATCATACCTGTATTAACTTTACAACTCAACAATACCTCTATCCAGACCTCAATCTTACGCACATACAAGTTAGAGCCTCAGAAATGATAATCAAAAGTAACACTAAATATTACAATTCATCTGTACAATCCAGAATCTTACGCACTTCCACTTATACAACTACACTTGAAGACGAGTCTTACTATTACAGTTGAAAACCTATCAGGCTTACTCTGTTGTATTTATCCGGAACTAAATCATCTCGGGATAAACCTTTCATTCCTCTTCTGCTGGTACGGAGGTAACTGACCAAATTCTTCTCTTTCTGAAAAGTTTTTACAAAGCAAAAATGAGCTACATAATGCTCAGCAAGTTCACCATTTTGAAAAATAATAATGTGGTTTATTTCGAAAACGCTCCCAACTGTATGGGTATATATCTCAGATTTCAAAACATAATTCGACAATATATATGTCCGAGTTTGAATAAAACATTTATACTCGCTAAGGAGCTTTAAGAATAACATATGAATCCTTTATAAGGTTCCCGTTTCAATATATCTCAAGTTTGAAAATATATACATATAAGTATATCATTTTCGGCAAAACACTCTACGGTTAACATACTGTACAGGGAATACATTATTGCAAAACCTCTTTTCTTCCATTAGCTTAGAAGGTTTCTCATTCAAAAACATTTCATTCTTTGAAATAATTGCAAGAGTGCACTAACACGTGCCAATCTTTATAGGAAATCTTGCAGTTCTAGATACTGCACGATGTCAATATTTTTATTATCAAAAACCACACTATCGGCAACTTGGCACTTAGGCCCAAGAAGCAGTGTTTGAGTATTTTTCCAAAGTGGAGGATGGGATTTGAAGAAAACATGAAACCTGACAGGGATTGACGATGATCAGTCATCACATCCAAGTCCAATAATCCGCGGGTTTCTCTACCGGTAGAAGGATAGAAACTACATCTGTAACTATCCCCGAGTGAAAACTACATCCGTAATCACCCTCGATGAAAACTACATCTGTAATCATCCTTCGGTAACACCTGGGCCGAAATAATAATTGATGGACCGCCTGGCTCACGGTCGCTTACACATCCCGGGAATCGTTCGTCAATGATTCCCACACCTGCCAGAGTCCCCTTTTTCTTTCTTGTCAAAATCATTTTGATAGAAAATTTGAGTAGTTGAAGTTCGACCTCAATCGACCGATAATTCTTGAAAAATGTGCAAGAGCAAAACCTGACCGGGGGTTTTCGAAAATGTTTTGGGTTCGAAAGAGTTCGAGTTTGAAAACGATGAAGGTATCTTGGATTAGTTTTGTCTTTAAAGATAATGAACAATAATTAATAAATGATATTTTGAGATTCAATATAAATAATTAATTAAATGATTATTTAATTAAAATAAGCCTTTAATCCAAGATAGATATTTTTGAGTATTTATACTAATTTTTAAGAAAATAATAAATACTTAAGTATACGATACTTCCCGAATGACCCTTCGGGTTTTCGTAATTCAATTACGATACAATAATATACCGCTCCCCGGTCAATAGTATATTTGGACCGCTACGACCTCTATTGCTAGAGTCGTTGTCCGAAGAAAACACTTTTATTCTAAGTTCAAGGGTGTACAATCACATATACATATATCTCAAACTTCAACATAACTTCATAAGGCATCAGCATATAGTACATTTGAAAGCCGCAAACACAACAGTGAAAATCCTTATATATAAGTTTTGAAAAGTAAACTTGCATAGGTAAAATCAAGAATATAATCTTTTGAAATTAAATACTTAGGGTTGGAAAACTTGCCTTGGTAGGGTGGGGTGGTCGAGCTCGTGACGTGGAACGAAGATCTATACATAATCAATATTCGTACGTTAGTACCTTAACAACACTATTTAATCGTAAGGTTTTTAAGGATGTAAGACCAACTTAACGACTCCAATTTGTGGCCACTAACCCTCCTATATGACCATGTCCTCACTTTATCACATTCGTTACCCATTCAACTCGAATCCATTCCTCAAACTTGAAACACAAGTGAGTACTCTTAAAACTACGTGATTTTTCACTCGCGCGCACTTCCCTAACATTTTTATAAAATTGAAAAATACATATTTTAATCCAATTCTTTTTGGATAGCCTTCCTTACTGTAAGATCTAGCTATTCTCAATTTTTTACAATGTTTGCAGAAAGTTGGAGGGTCCAAAAACAGTTCACAAACAGGCCATACAGTGCAGTCCGGATTTCAGAACCACTCCTCACTCTTCTAGTCATAACTCAAAATCTATACATCACCTAGACATGAGCCTTATATTTCTGGAAACTACATGAAAATATCTTTCTAACCATGGGTATTAGACCCTCGGGAGACAAGTTTAAGGGGTTCAAAAACCTACTGCAAGACAGTACATACTCCCAGAATTTTACACATCACTCATCCTTACTCAAACCTTCAAGAACTCAACTTATACTTCATATCTACCATCAAAACCACCAAGACTTATCTTTACAACATTCATGGAGTTACATACTCTAATTACAAGTATTACAACCATCAAACAAGCATACAACTTCAAGATTTCGTCATCTACAACTCATACTACCAAGATATGCACTAAAACTCTTAGATCTACCATTATAAACCACAAACAAATCATGACTAAGAGTGGTTAGAGTTTTATACCTTCTTGAGTATCTAGGAACCTTGGATGAGCTTTATAACCTCTAAGAATACTTGGATGAGTCTCTTAAAATTTTTTAATACTCTAATAACTCTCAAATCCCAAGTTTTTATAAATCTTAATAGCAGTAGGCCTCTTGCCTTCAACAATCTTCCCTTTTTCTTACACAGTGAATGTAACAACATAAATTTCTCAGATAATCAATTCCATTAAACAACATGGGTGACTCAAAAGGTCCCGAATTCACAATGTCATATGATATTATATTCTTAAAAATATTACAAAAATCAGGGTTCTTACAATAGGGCTCGTAGGGAGGAGATGTTTATATAAGGGAGATAGGAGTTTTGGGATGCTGGCAAAGAGTTCTTGTCCCTTCTTCAGTAATTTATCAACTTCACCCTGAACAAAGGAGGGTATTGTTGGGATTGGATGGCTTTGTGAACCGGAAGGAATGTCAACGGACTGGTGTTGCGAGACGGAGGGTCGCCTTGTTCTCCAAGAATCTAATGGGGTATCCCTAGTATACTCTTCCTGTGACTATAGAGGGTCAAGGTATAGCTTGAACGAGCCATCACTCGCACTTGCAGCCTTGGCAATATTCATAGTAGCTTGTTCGCTGATTGATATGTGTGAGAGAGGTGAAGGAGTCCTCGAGCTATCGCTGTTAGACATCTGAAAAGATGGTGAATTATTAGTGTGTGCACTTACAGAATATCAAAGGGGATAAAAGGAGAAAAATTTAATGAATAGAAGGTTCTAAGTGTTTTCACTCCGCGCACAAGGAATAAAGGGGGTCGCGCAACTACTCTATTCCTGGGGACGTATATCTACTTACTAAAGGGATCGCGTTCTCTAGTCTAGCGAGGCAAGGCTCGCAGCGTGAAATTAAGTGTGTGGGGTCGCAGTTAATTAGGCTCACATCGCATGCAATTATCAGCAAATATATACGAAATTATAAGCTACACATGCATTCAAATGAAGAACAAGAGAGAGAAACATACTTTTTGATGAAGAAACGGTGAAGATCTTGAGAAAACTTGAGGTCGTTCTTGATTGAAGGCGAGCTGGGTCTCTGTTTGATCCGGGAGCAAATTGGAAGCACTTCGGTATGATGTTAATAAGGAAAGTGACAAATGATTTGAAATCTAAAGATTATATAGTGGTTAGGAGAGAGAAGGATACGTGACACGTATCATCATCTCAGCGGCCATGAGCAGATCTCGAGACGCGACAGCTATTAGCAACTGTTCGAGTTTATTGGGCCTGCGATGAGAGCCCAAAGGAGTAAGACGAAATGGGCCTTGGCATCGCATTAAAATTTCTGGTAAGATATTCTTCGAGTCCACATCGCATTTTTAATGGCAATATGGACTCGGGGGTAGTTGTTATGCCCTAATTTGGCATAAGTCCTAAGCAGGCCTAATGGGCTAGAATATCAGTACATCACACATAATGGGCCTAGGAGTGAAGAATGGGTCATTAAAGTCCGTCATCAAAGGGAGGTTCATCACATTATTCTGTGAAGCAGGATCGCCAGCGAGCCCTAAGGGATGGGGTCGCAGTTCACAAGGTCTAGCGAGGCCTAGAGGTCCAGCGTGGCCTAGAGCATATTTACTACGAAGGCTTACGGTCAGGCCCAGTGAGCTCGCGTGAGTACGATTATCTCCATACAGTGAGGATCGCTTCGCATGGTTAGGCCCAGCGAGGTCGCATGCGAGGCCATCTAGACAGTTTTGCCAATGATGATAATTATAGCATCATGCTAGTCGTGGGTTCCCTTTAATGGGCCATGGGTCATGAGCAGTATAAATGGGTAAAATATAACCCAAAGAGACGACTAGTGGATTTGGGCCAAGCCGAACCCATAGAAACCCTAGCCAGTCTAGATAACTTATTTTCTAAGAGAACTACGTATGGCTTGATCCCTATAAATAAGGTACGTAGGCATCTTGTAAAGCATGAGAAACAGTTCACCACTGAATATCAATAGACAAGATCAGCCACAAACAGTTACAAATCTCCTCCGTGTTCTTCGTGTTCTTAGCAGAATATCCGTATTTTGCTCTGTAAATCCAACAACCTCCAAAATATTGTTATACAATATTCTCCCAATAACAATTATAAAATACTTTTCGCAAATATCAACCTTCCGAACCCCTTATTCATCCACAATTTCTTTTTAGTTTTCCATCCGACCGTGCTAAATAACATGAAAAATCATATCCATCTATAATGTATATGTTTTTAATTTTATATTTTCTTAAAATTAGAAATGGATAAATATTTTTAAAAATATTATATTTAATTAACTTTTTTAACAACTTAATTCTTTTTATTTTTTGCATATAATTAGATGATTTTTAAGTGTACAACCAAAAACTATAAAGGTGTAGATGTCAACGTTGATTATTTTACAATTAAGATTAAATTACTTGCTTAACTAATTAATTGTAAGTTGCGCGAAATGAAAACATTAACTTATACGAGATCAATGAAAGGATGGTCTAGGTAGTTTTTGACAAGGTATAACCTTTTACCTAGTTAGGTATCTCATGACCTCCGGAGTGAAAAATAACAAAAGGATCAACAAATGATTTCAATAGCTCAATTGCAGTGAACAAAAACAAACAGTTACTTTTTATTTTGAATGTAATATTATTGACTACAGATAAGATCAAGAGTAGTAGCGGATGAATGAGTACCAAAGCAATGGAGTGAGGGAATCTCAGTTGGAGATGATCGAGAATGCATTTTCAGCTAATTAACATTGGAGCTCGAAACTTGATACGTACCTCCTAATTTACCTCCAGATATTGCCACCACAAATTTCTTGGCTTCAAGTTTAGTTAGAGCCAGTCCCTACTCCCTACCATGCATCAAATGCCTAACTTCTTTACATATACTACTTGCTAATTTTGGCAACCGAGTTAACTGCGCAAAACTGGGAGGAGAAAAGTAAAGAAACAGAATGTGCTAATGTATTTAGCTGCCCCGGTAATGCAGCTGCTATCAAAGCTCCCTTTTCCAAGATAAGTTCAAATTAGTTGTGTCATTTAACAAACAAACTCAATTGTACAAATGATTATTAAAGATCGTGTATCATACATATAGCTAGGTGCCTACGTGTTTGTGTTTTTACTTATGATATGGATTGCTGAACGTACACAAACCCAATATCAGATCAAAAAAATAGTAAAACATGCCAAGTGAAGGTCTGTATCTCCATGTCAATACATGCAGTATGCAAGTTCAGTAAAAATACCTGGGAGAAGCCTAAAACCCCAACAAATGGGCCAAACTTTACCATCGTTTCCTCAATGTATGTGATCCATTCATTGAACGTTCTATCCAACATTGCTACGTCCTGATATATGTACATGTCTCTAAGTTGATTGCAAATATATACTGCAATACTATTCTTAACGAAAGTAAAATTAAAGATAGTGTAGTTGATTCAAGTTATTAAAGAGATGATGCACCTCAGTAGAGTCTTCAAACCAAGAAAATCCTGGAATGGGAAGATCATGTCTAGGAAAAGGAGCATTTATGAACATGAAGTCCATCTTTTCCAATACATTTGATGGCCATACTTTCTTATAATTCTTAGAACTTGATAAAGTGAACTGAATTCAATGAAAAACTTACTAACAACTTGAAGAAACAATGTACTCTGTAACACATAGTTTGACAGCTTGAATCATCTTGTATCTACTGATTCATACAATACTCACTTCTATCTACTGTATTACATCCTTTACATATTTGATAAGTTGCAGAAGGTAAAATGAGAGAGACGAGAGAGAGATCAGAAAGATCGAGAGAGAATTGAAATGTTCTCGTTAGAGCTTCTGAGTTTGTTAGTCTTTGCTTTTATAGACTTCAATCCATTGATCTGGTGTCAGTCTTAGCTGGCATACAGCTGGCAGAGTTAGTTATAACTAACTCTCAAGAGCACATGTAGAAATGATATGTCTTACTCAGCATAAGCTCGACTCCTGCTCCTCCTGCTCATCATCCAGTATTTCTACATCCTCCCTCAAACTAGAATGGCATTGTGTCATTCCTAGTTTGGATAGTAACTCATTAAACTGTGCTGAAGGTAACACTTTAGTAAAAACATCTGCAATCTGAGACTCTGTAGGAAGATAAGTGATTTGTAATAATCCCTCTAATACTTTGTCTCTGGTGAAGTGAACATCAATCTCGATGTGTTTAGTACGTTCATGATGAACTGGATTTCGTGCTATATGAATTGCACTTTGATTATCACAAAAAAGAGTGACTGGTTTCAGCTGTTTTACTCCTAGTTCTTCCAAGAGCCTTACCATCCATGTTACTTCACTAGCTGCAACTGACATAACTCTATATTCTGCCTCAGATGAACTCTTTGACACAGTCTGTTGCTTCTTTGATTTCCAGCTTATAGGTGAATTACCTAGCAACAAAATATAACCAGAAATTGATCTTCTTGTAGTCAGACAAGCTCCCCAATCTGAATCTGAATATGCTTGAAGTGTTAACTGGTCATTTCCTTTTAACAAAATCCCTTGTCCTACAGTCGAAGCCACATATCTTAATACATGCATTAAACCCTTGTAATGAGCTTCTCTTGGTTGCTGTAGGAACTGACTCAAGTGTTGTACAGTGAATGCTAAGTCAGGTCTTGTATTTGTCAAGAAATTCAATTTTCCCACCAAGCACCTATATAGACTAGGATCTTTGAAAAACTCACCTTCATCTGCACTTAACTTGAGATTAAGAGGTAATGGAGTGACAACAGACCTGAAAGAATTATGAATTCCAGCATCTAATAATAATTCTTTGGTAAACTTATTCTGAGATAAAGTAATTCCTTGATCTGTATATCCAACCTCAATTCCCAGAAAAAACTTAGTATACCAAGATCTTTGATACCGAAAATATCATCCAGTTGTTGCTTTACTTCAGTAATAGTTTTGCTATCATCTCCTGTCATGATAATGTCATCTACATATACTACAAGAATTGTCACTTTGCCAGACTTATGTTTGATAAACAGTGAATAATCATTTTTATACTGTTTAAATCCTTGATGTAACAATTCCCCCACTAACTTAGCAAACCACTGTCTTGAAGCCTGTTTTAAACCATAGAGAGATTTGACAAGTTTGCAAACTTTGTTGAAAGGATTTGACAGACCAGCAGGAACTTGCATGTACACTTCCTCAGTTAAATCTCCATGCAAGAAAGCATTATTGACATCCAGCTGATGAACTTTCCATCCTCTATGAGCAGCAATAGCAAGTAAGCATCTAATTGTGGCCATCTTGATAACAGGTGAAAATGTTTCTAGATAATCAATCCCCCATTTCTGATTAAATCCATTGGCCACAAGCCTAGCTTTAAACCTTTCTACACTGCCATCTGCTTTAAGTTTGATTTTATACACCTATCTACAGCATATAGCCTTCTTGCCAGATGGTAAATCAACAAGATCCCAGGTGTGATTATTGTGTAAAGCTAATAACTCTTTATTCATTGCTTCTACCCATCTAGGATCCTGACAAGCCTCCTCATAAGATAAGGGTTCTTGAAGATTATCTATGACTGCTATGAAAGAATGGACAATAGATGGCAAGTGATCATAAGCTACTAGATTACACCAATGTGTGGAAGAAGCACTACCACATATAAAATCAGACAAATGAGAAGGTTGTTTTGAAACTCTGGTACTTCTTCTAGTGATAATATCATGAAGTTGTGTAAATGAGGAAGAGGATAAATCTGAGATATTATCATTCAAAGAATTATCACTAGAATTGTAACTATTAGAAGTATCATCTAATTGATAATTTTGAGTAGTGGAGATATCATTTAGTTGAGCATCAGATATATGAAAAATATCAGGAATATCATGGTGAACAATAGGAGTGATTTCTGTGGAAATTGGCAAGAAAAATGCAGGTGGACTAGAATGAGACTGCAAATGATAAGAAAAGTGTTGTTCATGAAACACAACATTTCTACTTACAGAAATTTCCATAGTTTCAGGATTTAGAACTTTGTAACCTTTGACAGCTGTAGGATATCCAATAAACACATGAGGTACTGCCCTGGCATCAAATTTGGTTCTGTGTTATGGAATAGTACCAACAAAGCATAAACAACCAAACACTTTCAATTGATCAAAATCAGGTTGAGAACCAAATAACTTCTCAAAAGGGCTGATATTGTGTAATACTGATAAAGGCATTTTGTTGATAAGATGAACTGCACAAACAATACATTCACCCCAGTATTCTTTTGGAAGTTTAGCTTGAAAAAATAAAGCCCTGGAAATCTCAAGTATATGCCTGTGTTTCCTCTCAACCACTCCATTCTGTTGAGGAGTATAAACACAGGTCTTTTGATGAATAATACCCTTTGTACTAATAAGACTTTTGAAACTGCCCTCACAGAACTCCTTAGCATTGTCAGTCCTTATACTTTTTATAGAAGTATTAAACTGATTTTCCACATAAACAGTAAAACTTGTGAAGAAAGATGCAGCATCAGACTTATTATGTAGCAATGAAACCCAAGTCATCTTTGAAAAATCATCCACTATTGTAATGAAAAATTTACAATTATTATGAGTAGGAATATGATATGGTCCCCAGATGTCTATATGTACTAACTGAAAGCATTGTGTTGTCTGAGTCCTACTTAAAGAAAATACAATTCTGGATTGTCTAGCTTGAGGACATATTTGACAGATACTATCTAAAGTACACTGTTCAACTTGAAACATTTGAGTATGAGTCAACATATGAACTAGTAAATGTCCTAATCTCAGGTGCCAGGGTTTTGATTTCTTGTCATTCACTGTGTTTGTCCTGGATGTACTAGCCTTGTCATTCTCTGCTTTGTCTTTATTTAAACTGCACAAAACTACTCCTTGAGAATCATTCTTGTCCAAATAGTATAGACCATCCTTGAAACTACCAAGATGTTGTGGAATCATTGAAGAGTTCTGAATATAGCAACCAGTATCAGTAAAGACAACATGAGAATTCATATCTTTGCATACTTTAGGTATTGATATCAAGTTGAATCTAAATTCTGGAACATAGAGAACATCCTTTAAAGTGATGTTAGAACTGAGTGTCACTGTACCACTGTGAGATACCTTTACTTTGCTACCATTAGGTATAGTAATGAAATTAGAATTACCTTGTACTTCTGTATAATGTGTGAACAATGATAAATCATGGCACATGTGGTCAGTTGCACCACTATCAACAATCCAACTAGATCCTGATGATGAGATAAGACCACACTTACCTGCTACATTTGCTGATTTATTAACGCTTTGACTCTAAATCTGAGTCTGACCATTATTGGTAGCAGAATTTTGACTTAGATCTCCTTTGTTTTCCTTTCCAATAAGCTGTAAAAGTTGTTGATATTGTGAAGGTGTGAATGAGATATTGTCACTTGACATATCATCAGACTGATTTTCATCTTCAAATTGTACAGCAGCTGCTTGTCTCCTATCTGTCTTGAAATTGGATGGAAAACCATGAAGTTTATAGCATCTTTGTATGCCATGTCCTGGCATTTTACAATGATCACAGTAAAAAGTATTTGGCCTGTTCCTTGAATCATTTGATCCAGAATTATTTCTGAATTGAGGTGGAACATATTGATTTCTTCCTTTATCTTGATAAGGCCTCCTGTTTGCATCAAAAGCCAATGCATCTTCACCCATAGTATTCACTCCTTGAATAAGTTTCTTGTGGTTTTCTTCTTGCATAATTAGCCTGTATGCTTGAGAAATTGATGGCAATGGACTCATAACCAAGATACTTCCTCTGATCACCTCAAAACCTTCATTTAGCTTCATTAAAAACTCAATTAACCTCCTGTCTTCTTGAGATTTAGTTAGCTTCTGAGTTATAGCACATGTACAATTAATACAATCACAGGATGGAATTGGATCTATGGAATCCAATTGATCCCAAAGCATATTGATCTTTGTGTAATATGCGGATACATTATCTGAACCTTGTTTAATCTCATTCAATGATTGTTGCAAAGCAAACAACATAGTACTAGAAGCTTGACCATATCTTTCTTCTAGATTCAACCAAATCTCCCTTGCAGAGGTGAAATACAATACACTTCTTGCTATGTTTGAATCAAGAACTCCTAACAACCAAGAAATAAGCATCGAATTGCATCTATCCCAAGCCTTAAATGCATTATCAGTAGTAGCAGGTTTTACAATCGTTCCATCAATAAATCCTCTCATATTCTTTGCATATTCTTTGCAGACAAACTGATCAACATTGATCTTTTCCAATCAGAGAAATTATTTCCATCGAATTTCTGATTTACAAGTTTCATCCCTGGACTATCAGAGGGATGAATATAGTATGGATAAGTAGGATCCTGAGAAGGATCTGGTGGTTGCAAAGCACTCATGATTCCACAAATTTTTCAGAAAACTTTCAAATCTTGTTCCAAGAGATTACGAACAAAAAACTATCTCTGATATAACAAGAATTTTCAGAAATCAAAATCAAGATTAAGAAGAAAAAAAAATGATCAATATCGAAACAAATCGATCAACAAAAACAGATCAAAGAAGATCGATCAAACACAAGCGTAAAGATGAACAATTCTTTAACGCAAATCTTGAACAAAACAAGAAGCAAATCAACAAAGATTTCAAGAATTCTCAACAAATCATGTGACAGCCCCAAATCCGGGGTCATGAATCTGGGCCATCACGGACCAACTTCCATTCAAAATCAATATCTCTTGGTTTTTTTTTTTTTATTACTTATGCAATTGACCCCACAATAATACACTCACACACGCCAGTCATATGCTCAGAGAACAACATTCACCATAGTAAAAGTTTAGAGTTAGAAAGTTATTACAAACCCAGAATCATACTTAAGTACATTGTTGAGTGATGCTTCTACAAGAAGCATTTCAACAACCAAATTTATTACAACCTTGCACACTTACACACTTAATGTACATAAAACCACTAAACCCCTTGCGCTGGTCGTCTACCTCGGGGATTGATGCTAACGAGCTCTCAGTAGGTCGCCTTTCCCTTACCCTCTTGCGGGGCGTTCTGCGTAGTATTGGCATACCTAGCTGTATATAGATAAGTAGCAAGAGTGAGCTATAATAGCTCAGCAAGATAATACTGTAAACTAGAATTTAAAATGTAACCAAGTATACATGTATATACATATGTAAGCAGTAACCAAATTATAAACGTTTAGGAAGAATAAAACTCTTATTTAATAATACATCATCCACTTACTATTATAAGAAAGAATTCTAAGATAATACAGTATCAGTTTCTCTTCTTAAATAATGTAACAATCAATATACCCTTTCAGTGTAATATTTTAAAATAATATGAATAATTAAATAAATCTCTCACTATCATCTTCTCATTTCCTTCCTATACAGTAATTTTATAAATTAATATAAAATCAGTTTCTCTTCATCTATATCAATAATTTCATCGTTCCATATCAATTTACCTTTTCAATATACCATTCTGACTTCATTGTTTATTCTTTATTCAATAATTGTGGGGGTTTCCACTGTCACCAAATATGTGAGGTACGATGATCAGTCGTCCTCCGTAACCGTCTATTTTTACTACCGGTAGAAGGAATGAAGGCCACCTGCTAACATCATCCTTGGAGGAAGGCCACCTGCTAACATCCTCCTGGAGGAAGGCCACCTGCTAACATCCTCCCTTGGCATCTTCGTGCCGAATCATGAATACTAGACTATGTCGCACACAGCCCTGACATAGCCTCTTATGCAAGTTTGTTGCTAATCCCCCTTTTTATAAGATCATTATTCAATTTATCAACACCATTTCACATTTCCATTCTCGCACATTATTTCTATAAAATATATGTATATATCATACACTAAAAGAATGTTTATAATATAGCATTATAAACCATATAACCCTAGATAACAACTGATACCATTCTCTTTCATATCTCTTTTACCCTAGAGCATATTCGCTCCATTCGTAATCATCTCTATATTCATATTTCAGAAAACATATCCATCTCTCTTTAACTTCCCACAATCAAGAGAATATATTCTTTGCAATATAGCAACAAAAGCATCACATATACATAAATATATTCCATGATATCATTATTATTCCGAAGATAAATAATTTTTTAAAGTAGGGATAGAAGGATCTTGCCTCGGTTTCTGTATCCTGACAGTATGGTTGGTTCCTCCTCCGGAATTTCTATAAACACAAAAGGACCGTCATTAGAATACCACATCTCTTACTCACTACCCTCTTGTATAACAAAACCCTTTACACTTCAACATATGTTTAACGTATTATTATTATCCCAAAGGTTCAAGAACTTAACCATTTACAAGCTCAATTGAAGTTTCAGTGGTTTTTCACCATTTTCCCTAACGATCACACTTAACTGTAAAAATTCTCAAAAAATATGGATTTCGAATTTTAATGTAAGGTCAACTATCAAGGGTCCTCTGACCACCCTACTACACTATCCCAAAATTTCGTGACTTATAAAGATGTCTAAGTATGGTAACTTTAGCCTCAAAGTTGATACAATTACGTTTTCTCGGTTATCGAACGTCTTTCACTAAAACTGACTTTTCTCCTAAACCGTTCATCAGATTTTAACGCACCTTATATCAAAACGATCTATGAACTAAGATCTATCATTTCATGGTCAATTGGTAACCTAGGCAGTGAGGTACCGTACGAATGCAGGGGTCACAAAACAGGGCAGTTTTCGTTCTAACGAAAATCGGACATTATAACTGCTGTAATTTCATACTTTCCAAAATCAAACTCCTCCAAATCAATCATCAAACACCATAATCATCACCTACACCATGTGGTTTTCATTACCAGCCATGGTTACAATCCCAAACTCCTTCCAAAATCAACTCAAACCATTTACAAACACATATAACATCATAATCTTAATCTTTACACCACTTAATCACTAAACCCACAATATTCATCATAATATAAAAATGGCCAAGAGTGTTTATACCTTCTTGAAGCTTTACAACACTTAACAAGCCTTGGATACACCTTAAGTCACCTTGTATTAGCTTAAATCAACTAAAAGAACCATGAAAATCAAGTTAGTTTCTTGAAAACTACTATTCATCACTATTCATCATCAACTTCAATGATTTTATTACCTATGCAAATGATGTTGGTTTGCCTTAAAATTTTGTAGATGATCCTTCCTAACCTCCAAGAACACCCATGAATTTTCCTTAGATTTGTAGTTGAAGAGAGCTAGGGTTTTGGTTTTGATTTTCTCTTTTTTTTTTCTTTTGCCGAATGGAAGAAATGAAGGGGTGGGAGAGTTTTTCTTTGGCTTCTTTGCTAATTCTCATCTTATCTCATCTTAATTCTAGAGTTTTGTAGATTGGTGTGGATAATTACAAGGTGAAATGACTAATTTACCCCTAAATTTTGAGTTAGTGGAATGTGATATCATCAAGATGATCTCATAATCCTCTTTTTCTTGTTTTTCATAAGTATTGTACTAATACTTTTGGTAATTAACAATGTGGTATGTATCCTTGCTATATGACTAATCTTGGTTGCTTAATCTCCATACTCGTCTAATTGTGGTTCGTTACGAATGTACCTCATTATCTCAGTGGTTTTGAAATCATTTAACAATCCAAATTCCATTGGTATTCTCTTAACTTAATAATCCCTTGGTTAAACCTAAATTCACTAATTCCTCAATATATAATCCTTATAATGTTTCCATGCTCCTTAATGTCCAATAGAAGCTTATTCGAAATCAAAATCCTCAAAATCCATGTTTCAGGAATTTCTGAAATCTAACGTCATTTCGAGTCACTTATTTTCATTGTACAACACTAATATGGTTTCTGTTTATTCATTTTATGTTTCCATTATAGAGTACCTATATACCATTTCTCTAAATCCTCGAAATTTACTATTCATGTGACCACTGTAGCATTACTGAAGTTAGGGTTATTACATCTTTCCCCCCTTAAAAGGATTCCGTCCCGGAATCACGTCAGAAATGTCCATAGATACCTTTTCATCTACACCTTATAACTTCTATATCACTTTCTCCATCCTTTTTCCTTCATAATATCTCTATCTTGTTTGCGCAAAATTACACCAACGTAACTTGCTTGTCATTCATCAACATCCCTCTTTTAGTTATGGGTATCGGCCACCACATTGGCCTCTCCTGAATGGTAGTGTATCTCACTTATGGTTTATCCCTATGTTGATCTCTATCATGACATAAAATATACATATTTCGCTCTTATTATATCTTGTCTCTGTAAAATCTTCCAGAAATCCGTCTAGAATAAGATTCTTTGAAACAATTGTAAGAAAATATTACCTATAATATATATTTCCTGTTCGTATATAAACAAATCTGTGGTTTACCCCCAAAATACTATTATTCTCCTTTTCATAGAATTTCTAACCCCTAACAGATACTGATTTTCCTTATCTAGATTATCAACCTACCTATACCATTCATTGACCACATTGATTCCTAACCAAACGTTTACACTAAAAATTTAAATACTAAAAAAAAATGTTCACCTGCATCTGTATCCGGCTTTCTCAATGCCTCTCCTAAAGTCATATTGTACACCCTGGCAGTAGGTTTATTTGAAGCAGTCACACTCTGTTCTGGCATAGATGATCCCCCTGAACGGCAATCTCTGGCAATGTGTCCTAGTTTCCCACACTGGTAACACTTGATGTCCCTCTTAGGATTGGTATTAGCCGATGGGCACTGGCTAAGGTAGTGTCCTTTTTGTCCACAGTTAAAGCAGTTTATTTCTAACGCTCTACACACTCCTGTATGCTTCTTACCACACGTTTTACAGTCTGGAAATGGTGTTCGAGATTGACTAGATTGAAAGGTTCCTGTGGATCTACCACCCTGATTCACAGTCTCACTGGTAGTCTTATTATTCCCTGACTTTCCTACAAACTGGGGTTTTTGTCCTTTACCAAATTTATTAAAGTAGCTTCCCTCACTTGAACCTCCCTTCTGACCCTCAAATTTCCTTTTCTTATTCTCTCGTCCTACTTGAGTCTGTTCACTCTCAGCTTCGATAATAGATGCCTTATGAACTACCGCAGCATACTCGATCAACTCAAATGGTGCCACTCTAGTACGTAGCCATGGTTTCAATCCTTGTTGGAACCTTTTCGCTCGTTGCTCTTCAGTACGCACGAATTCTGGAACAAACCTAGACAGTTCTGTAAACTTAGTTTCATACTCTGCCACTGATAGGTTTTCCTGCTTTAGCTCCAAAAATTTTATTTCCATCTGGTTCTCCAAGTACCTAGGGGAATATTTGTCTAGAAACACCCTAGTGAAACGCTCCCAGGTTATCACTCCCGCTCCTTCCAGATTCTTTTTAGTTTCCCACCAGTAATTTGCCTCTCCCTTTAAGAGATAGGCTGCAAAGACTGTTTTCTGGTCTTCCTCTATCCTCAGTATCTCAAAAGCTTTTTCCACCTCTTTTAACCAGGCTCTGGCTACTACTGGGTTAACAGTTCCCTCAAACTCTGGGGGTTTTAGTGACTTAAAAGCACGAAAGGAATTAGCTGCCTGGTTGGGAAGAACAGGTGGTTGTGGCGGATTCTGTGGATTAGCTAAATTCTGCCTCAATAGTTCCATAAATTGGTTAAAAGGGTCCCCGCCCTGATTTCCCTGTTGGCCAGTTGATTCATCTTCTTCTTCCTCATGATCTTGTTCATTATGAGCGTTTTCACCCTGCCTATTCTGACTTGCTTCCTCTCTCTCATTTTCCCTTGCATTCATTCTATTATTACGCTTAGGCGGCATGATTCTGTATATAATAATATTCTCCATTAATCACCCAAATTTAGGGTACAATATACATCATTTCCATATATGCATAACTATATCATTAGTTAACTTATTTATGCATCCCAGTATTCTTAACTTCACACAAGTAATATTTAATTATAATACAACTTTGACAAATAAGCTTAGTACTTTTAGCACAATAACCTTTTCATTTAAGTCAATCACCTCATATATATCAACATTTTTGAATCTCAACATTTAATATCAAAATACGATAAAATTAGGCAAAGTACATAAACTTCATTAATTTACATAATATTTTACAACTTGGGTACAACGTCTTTTACTACTAATATCATACATCATAAGGTACAAGGTTCGAAACCCCAAAAGCATAACTGTACATACTAACTCGCTATAACAAAAGCACTACTAGCTGTCCTCTAATCAGACTGGGATTAAGACAGTAAACAACTAACCTAATCCCCAAAATGACATCCACAAGATGACTAGTCTGATTAGTATCCCAGACTACTACTCCTAATCATGGTAACGATGCCCTGATAACATCTCTGATCTGCACTACCATAGTGGTGACTGTATCAACTATCTGAGCCCTCCATACTGGATCTCCTCTGTCTCCCAACATCGTCCTAATCTCACCGAGTGCCCGCAGCTCGATACTAACTATGCTCAAAGTCAACCCATCTGGTATCACACCTCCTCCTCCTCTCGTCCTGTCTAACCTCTGTATAAGCGTATCTATAGTCCGACGGGACTCATCCAGCTGTCCCTGTAGGGCAAAGTACTCTGACAAGAAAATAGCTGGCAACTGACCAGCTGGAAACATAGGTGCCTCCTGAGGTGGCATAGCATCTGGGGGAGGTACATCTACAAGTGGGGGTGCATCCACTGGTGGAGGTGGTGGTGGTGCAAATGGTGGGGATGGAACTGCCTGTGGAGACGGAGGAATAGGCTCTGTGTCCGCATCCTCGGAAGGGTCATCCTCCAACTCATCCTCTGACAAGATAAAGTGTCCCGGTGGAGTGAACTGCTCAACTGGGTCCTCAAAAGGGTCAGGGCTAGGTAGAGGAGATGGAACTGGTGATGGCACTGGGACAGGTGGGACAGGAGTAGGAGACACGTGAATGTCCCTCCACTCAATCGGCTCCTCAGGTATGACAGATAGCCTAGGCCTCTTACGTAAGGGCATCTCCTCCTCAGGAATATCCGTCCGCACTCGGGAAGGTCCGGCCCCATCAGGTCCTACATATGGTCTACCAGAATATGGCACTATGGCCACAGCATCCCTCTGCCTGCGCTCCTCAGCCTCCTCCCTCAGTCTCTGCTCATATCTCTCTCTAGCACTCGCCCGTCGTCTCTCCCTGAGGTCATCAATAGCATACTCTGGAACCTCTACACCTACCAGCAACAAGTCTCTAATCTCCTGCTCGGGTAGTCCTAGCCACTGGGGGTCTCGACTCGGCTCACCCATCTCTGCTCCCTATAATAAAACATAAAATTCTATTAGTAACGGTCTATAAATTATAAACAATACTTAAAATAAATACTACCTGCGTTATACCACCCCTGAACTTGATGGAAGTTCAAAATTTATATTATAAATGATACAATATTATTATCACTCTTGTTCCTGAGCATTATGACTCTTAGCTCTGATACCAAACTGTGACAGCCCCAAATCCGGGGTCATGAATCTGGGCCATCACGGACCAACTTCCATTCAAAATCAATATCTCTTGGTTTTTTTTTATTACTTATGCAATTGACCCCACAATAATACACTCACACACACCAGTCATATGCTCAGAGAACAACATTCACCATAGTAAAAGTTTAGAGTTAGAAAGTTATTACAAACCCAGAATCATACTTAAGTACATTGTTGAGTGATGCTTCTACAAGAAGCATTTCAACAACCAAATTTATTACAACCTTGCACACTTACACACTTAATGTACATAAAACCACTAAACCCCTTGCGCTGGTCGTCTACCTCGGGGATTGATGCTAACGAGCTCTCAGTAGGTCGCCTTTCCCTTACCCTCTTGCGGGGCGTTCTGCGTAGTATTGGCATACCTAGCTGTATATAGATAAGTAGCAAGAGTGAGCTATAATAGCTCAGCAAGATAATACTGTAAACTAGAATTTAAAATGTAACCAAGTATACATGTATATACATATGTAAGCAGTAACCAAATTATAAACGTTTAGGAAGAATAAAACTCTTATTTAATAATACATCATCCACTTACTATTATAAGAAAGAATTCTAAGATAATACAGTATCAGTTTCTCTTCTTAAATAATGTAACAATCAATATACCCTTTCAGTGTAATATTTTAAAATAATATGAATAATTAAATAAATCTCTCACTATCATCTTCTCATTTCCTTCCTATACAGTAATTTTATAAATTAATATAAAATCAGTTTCTCTTCATCTATATCAATAATTTCATCGTTCGATATCAATTTACCTTTTCAATATACCATTCTGACTTCATTGTTTATTCTTTATTCAATAATTGTGGGGGTTTCCACTGTCACCAAATATGTGAGGTACGATGATCAGTCGTCCTCCGTAACCGTCTATTTTTACTACCGGTGGAAGGAATGAAGGCCACCTGCTAACATCATCCCTGGAGGAAGGCCACCTGCTAACATCCTCCTGGAGGAAGGCCACCTGCTAACATCCTCCCTTGGCATCTTCGTGCCGAATCATGAATACTAGACTATGTCGCACACAGCCCTGACATAGCCTCTTATGCAAGTTTGTTGCTAATCCCCCTTTTTATAAGATCATTATTCAATTTATCAACACCATTTCACATTTCCATTCTCGCACATTATTTCTATAAAATATATGTATATATCATACACTAAAAGAATGTTTATAATATAGCATTATAAACCATATAACCCTAGATAACAACTGATACCATTCTCTTTCATATCTCTTTTACCCTAGAGCATATTCGCTCCATTCGTAATCATCTCTATATTCATATTTCAGAAAACATATCCATCTTTCTTTAACTTCCCACAATCAAGAGAATATATTCTTTGCAATATAGCAACAAAAGCATCACATATACATAAATATATTCCATGATATCATTATTATTCCGAAGATAAATAATTTTTTAAAGTAGGGATAGAAGGATCTTGCCTCGGTTTCTGTATCCTGACAGTATGGTTGGTTCCTCCTCCGGAATTTCTATAAACACAAAAGGACCGTCATTAGAATACCACATCTCTTACTCACTACCCTCTTGTATAACAAAACCCTTTACACTTCAACATATGTTTAACGTATTATTATTATCCCAAAGGTTCAAGAACTTAACCATTTACAAGCTCAATTGAAGTTTCAGTGGTTTTTCACCATTTTCCCTAACGACCACACTTAACTGTAAAAATTCTCAGAAAATATGGATTTCGAATTTTAATGTAAGGTCAACTGTCAAGGGTCCTCTGACCACCCTACTACACTATCCCAAAATTTCGTGACTTATAAAGATGTCTAAGTATGGTAACTTTAGCCTCAAAGTTGATACAATTACGTTTTCTCGGTTATCGAACGTCTTTCACTAAAACTGACTTTTCTCCTAAACCGTTCATCAGATTTTAACGCACCTTATATCAAAACGATCTATGAACTAAGCTCTATCATTTCATGGTCAATTGGTAACCTAGTCAGTGAGGTACCGTACGAATGCAGGGGTCACAAAACAGGGCAGTTTTCGTTCTAACGAAAATCGGACATTATAACTGCTGTAATTTCATACTTTCCAAAATCAAACTCCTCCAAATCAATCATCAAACACCATAATCATCACCTACACCATGTGGTCTTCATTACCAGCCATGGTTACAATCCCAAACTCCTTCCAAAATCAACTCAAACCATTTACAAACACATATAACATCATAATCTTAATCTTTACACCACTTAATCACTAAACCCACAATATTCATCATAATATAAAAATGGCCAAGAGTGTTTATACCTTCTTGAAGCTTTACAACACTTAACAAGCCTTGGATACACCTTAAGTCACCTTGTATTAGCTTAAATCAACTAAAAGAACCATGAAAATCAAGTTAGTTTCTTGAAAACTACTATTCATCACTATTCATCATCAACTTCAATGATTTTATTACCTATGCAAATGATGTTGGTTTGCCTTGAAATTTTGTAGATGATCCTTCCTAACCTCCAAGAACACCCATGAATTTTCCTTAGATTTGTAGTTGAAGAGAGCTAGGGTTTTGGTTTTGATTTTCTGTTTTTTTTTTCTTTTGCTGAATGGAAGAAATGAAGGGGTGGGAGAGTTTTTCTTTGGCTTCTTTGCTAATTCTCATCTTATCTCATCTTAATTCTAGAGTTTTGTAGATTGGTGTGGATAATTACAAGGTGAAATGACTAATTTACCCCTAAATTTTGAGTTAGTGGAATGTGATATCATCAAGATGATCTCATAATCCTCTTTTTCTTGTTTTTCGTAAGTATTGTACTAATACTTTTGGTAATTAACAATGTGGTATGTATCCTTGCTATATGACTAATCTTGGTTGCTTAATCTCCATACTCGTCTAATTGTGGTTCGTTACGAATGTACCTCATTATCTCAGTGGTTTTGAAATCATTTAACAATCCAAATTCCATTGGTATTCTCTTAACTTAATAATCCCTTGGTTAAACCTAAATTCACTAATTCCTCAATATATAATCCTTATAATGTTTCCATGCTCCTTAATGTCCAATAGAAGCTTATTCGAAATCAAAATCCTCAAAATCCATGTTTCAGGAATTTCTGAAATCTAACGTCATTTCGAGTCACTTATTTTCATTGTACAACACTAATATGGTTTCTGTTTATTCATTTTATGTTTCCATTATAGAGTACCTATATACCATTTCTCTAAATCCTCGAAGTTTACTATTCATGTGACCACTGTAGCATTACTGAAGTTAGGGTTATTACAAATCAAGTTCATAACAAAACAAAACTAGATAGCGGAAGCACAAAAAATCACAAAATCACACAAAAAATCACAAAATCGTAACTCGGATGCTCTGATACCATCTTATAATTCTTAGAACTTGATAAAATGAACTGAATTCAATGAAAAACTTACTAACAACTTGAAGAAACAATGTACTCTATAACATATAGTTTGACAGCTTGAATCATCTTCTATCTAATGATTCATACAATACTCACTTCTATCTACTGTATTACATCCTTTAAATATTTGATAAGTTGCAGAAGGTAAAATGAGAGAGACGAGAGAGAGATCAGAAAGATCGTGAGAGAATTGAAATGTTCTCGTTAGAGCTTCTGAGTTTGTTAGTCTTTGCTTTTGTAGACTTCAATCCATTGATCTGGTGTCAGTCTTAGCTGGCATACAGCTGGCAGAGTTAGTTATAACTAACTCTCAAGAGCACGTGTAGAAATGATATGTCTTACTCAGCATAAGCTCGACTCCTGCTCCTCCTGCTCATCATCCGGTATTTCTACATACTTGAAGCTCTTCGTTAAGAATTGCACTGCTGGTGCTGTGACCATGAAGGCAAAGGATTTTGAATTTTTTCATCTTAGGTACTTTTTCCTCCTATTACGATTTGTCTTATTTGTCTTTGTGACTTTAATCAATTTAAATAGAAATGTTCCATTCCCTTTTTTTTTTCTCGTTTTCCCTATATACGTCTTCACATACATTTTTTACTTGGTCATATTTGTGAACTATTGTTCACTACATTATTTGTTTCTTCGTAAGTTTTGTTAATTTTTTCCAATTCATTCATTTTTCATTTCAGGAAAAGAGACACATTCTTAGATAAACAATTGTTTTAGCATTGTATCATTACGTTTATTAACATAGTCAGAATCTAAAGTTGAGTGGGCTAAATTATTTTACATTTATATTTTAAAATGGGCTGATTAAAATGACGTTTCAATGTTGTCAGACGCACTGACAATGTCAACGTGGTAAATTTGGGTCATAATTTTATCATTTTCTATCGTCATCGGTAAGAAAATAGGTCGAACCCGGCGCTATTTCCTACCGATTATTGTGTACGGTAAGAAATAGGTTGTTGATACCCGAAATAGGTTGTTGACCGCGTATTAGTAGATTTTGGTCGGTAAGAACTGTGTTGGCGGGAAATATTGAGGGAGTGATTACTTATATTTATAAAAACTTACAGATTATTATTATATTTTGAAAATTAGTAATGATGTTAATCTTTCACTCCTCTTCTTTCTTTGATGGAATCGTCTGCTGTCAACTGAAAATTCAGTAATTAAATTGTATGATGCGTCATTGCCTTTGGTTTAGGCAAATCTGGACATACCAAAACTATGTGAGCTTCCAACTTGAAATGTCAATTTTAGGGTCCTGTGAACCACCATAAAACCAAACTTATCATCTCAATAAATGATGTTCATTTTATAACTCGTCTTACGTTTACTGTTTTACAATAGCTACTAAAAAGTTCAATATACAAATTGATTGCATGACATATTTATATGTTAGCTACGTAGCTCTGGTCTCCAGTAGTGAGAAAAATTTATGTGTACCCTTGTTTAGGTTTGACTTATACTGAAGTTGATTTATCACAGTCAATATTTTGAAATGATATCTCAAATCATTTCAACACAGTCGGCCTACACCCAAACGTTTAGTTGTGCTCATAACAGTGATTTAGCAGGTTATAAGGCCAGAAGGTAATTCAGAGATCAGCGAATTCAAGCTGATATATTTGGCATTTAGGTAGCTTACTGTGTGGTGTAAATTGCAAACAGAAATAAACTGTGGGAGAACTTTTTGTTAGGAATTCCCGTTTTCTGTCTTTGCATAAATTAAATACGGAGATTATAACAGTCAATAATAATAACAGATATTGACAGATGAACACCAAGATTTATACGTGGAAAACCCCCTTAAGCCAAAGAGGTAAAAACCACGGGACCTGCTCCGAATGTTTCCACTATAATGATAATAATGGTTACAATATTCTCTCTCAAGTTTACGAAGTAACACTTGAGGCACAACTGAATAGAAATACAGCGATTCACTACTCCTTCGGTACTGGACCAGATAACCTGGACAGAACTATCCCTTCGGTACTTGACCGATAACCTGGAGGACTCCCCTTGTTGCGGCTGCAATAGCTGGACGAACTCCTAATGCTGTAAACCCAGATGGCTACAGCACTACCAAACTCTCACACTAACTCACCCGAAACGAAAGAATAGAGTAGCACGAGGGCTCCATATCCTGACTTGCCTGAAACTACCGCAAGGTAAGTTTCCTACTAGACGGACTATCTAGCAGCTATAAACTAAGAAATGAGGGAGAGAAGAGAGTAAGATGTTTTGGTGTATTTTGGTAATGAAGGGAGGGGGGGTATTTATAGGATGGAGGGTAGTAGGTGGGGGATAGGTGGGGGTTGGTGAGGGTTGAAAATAAGAAAATTAGGTAGGTGCCTAACACTTTTTTCATTTGGCATGGTTAGGATTTGGAATTCTGTGTATGAGCCGGTAAGCATCAATTTTAATACTAGCAAACATTTATGTTCTCTTCAATTAAGTTGCTATCATATTTCAATTTGAAAAAACTAATCAGTTTATTTATTCCATTGTAGCAATATCACAGTTTTCTTCATTTTTAGTACATATCAGTAACATTCCTAATCGGTTACTGATTAGCTACAGATGTGATCGGATTCCATGGGCTGGGAGTGTGGCTTGAATCTTATTGAGAAAACCCACCATCACCTTCAAACCTTCTTCATCTGAAGCCAAACAGACAATATTTCAATATTTCCCCAAATATTTGTTGAAAAACAAAAGCATATACCAGAGCAAGATCAATGGAAGGACGGTCCTCTGTCACAAGGATAGATATAAACCTCTTACCTAATTTAGGTACTTCATGACCCCCAGAGTGGAAAATTACAAAAGGATCAACAAATGATCCAAAAAGTTCGATTGCTGGTAACTTTGCAAATGAGTCATTCTCACCTGTGTACATTTCAGAGAACAAAACGAAAAGTTATTTTTCGGTGTGTATGATATGGTTGTGGGTAAACGTATAAGACTGAGAATAAAGTACCAAAGCAGTGCAGTGAGGGAATTTCAATCAGAGACGAGAATGCATTTTTGGCAAGCGTTGGAGCTGGAAACTTGGAGCCTCCTAACTTACCTCCAGATATCACCACCACAAATTTTATCGCTTCAACTTTAGTTAGAGCCATGCCCTAACATGAAACAAATTAATGACTTTCACTACTTGCTCTTTCGGTATAGTACGTATGTGGGCCATTGTTCCATGGAGAACCATGTTACGTGGAGAACCGTGGAGAACCATTTAAAATGCATTAAAATTGCTTTATATATAAGGACCCCGCCAAGGGTACCTTCACAAAAAATGCTTAAAATAATTGGCTCTATCCATAAAAAAAAAAAAAAAAAAAAAAAAAAAAAAACTTGTCATGGAAATGCGAAGCATTTAAGACAGTAAACGGATGAGTTAGTTAGTCATGAGGGCCGAAGGCTCTCGACACACCCGTCAATCGTCTATTGCCTTTACCATTGATTGCCATTCCTTACAACTTTAGAATGATAAAGGCGCGAAGCGCCGTACAAGAAGGTGCGAAGCACCGTTAACCAGTGAAATCCACTGCCACGTCATCACGTGAACAGTGAATTTTTTTTTTCTTTTTTTTTCTTTGACAAATGGATAGAGGGTAGAATTATAAGACTTTTTTGTAAAGGGGCCCCGCCATGGGCCTTATATAAAGGATAATTTTAATGCATTTTAAGTGGTTCTCCACGGTTCTCCACGTAAGATGGTTCTCCATAGAGTGGGACTCAACGTATGTGTTTCCAGCCATACTAGATCAATAGTTAATGTGCCAGTTCGGGAAACAAGAGATCAAGGTTTCAAGTCTCACTAGAGCATGTGTGTGTATCTAAGTTCATGTAACTGATCAATAGAGAAAAGAATATATGTAAGTGCCAATCCATTCACCTGGGATTGCATCCCTGGTAAAGCAGTTGCTATGTAAGCTCCCTGTCCAAGTTTGTTCAAAGTGAGTCTTATCATTTAACAGAGTCAATTTCAAAATTAGAGATAACATATATAGATATAGTAACATCCGATTTGAATACGAGTTCAACAAAAATGCCAAACATATTCAGTAAAGACCTGTATCACCATTTCAGTTCATGTATAATTCAGCTGATTAGTTGGATAAAATTACCTGGGAGAAGCCTAGAACCCCATCAAATGGTCCAAACTTTAACATGGTATCCTCAATGAGTGCCATGGACTCGTTAAACGTTCTATCGTATTCAGCTGGATCCTAATATATGCGTGTGCCCAATTTATACCAACACAATAAAATCTACTTGGAACATGAGAAATGAACTTGCTAATGTAAGTGAAAAAAATGCTGTAATAGACTCTATACCTCAGGAGAATTGTAAAACCACGAAAACGCTGGGAATGGTTTATTGTTAGTTGGAAAAGGAGCATCTATGAATACAAAATCCATAGTTTCCAGTACATTTGACGGCCATACTTGAAGCCGCATCTTAAGATACGCACCGCTGTATCCATAGCCATGAAGACACAGAACCTTGAACTTCTTCTCAGCCTCCTTACCTTTCATTTTTTACAACTTCTTAAGTCTTAACTATACGAAAATATGTAATTTTTGTACATACAAATTTGATTATGAATGGATTCTATTATGTTAAGTACTCATTCTATGACATTACAATACACTACAACATTAGCAGGTAACCCGTGCCAAGCGTTCCTGATCAATTATTTTAAATTTTTATTTTCTGATTTTTTTTAATAAAACCTTTTATTATATTCTTTCGATTAAATAAATTAATGACAATTACTTACTTCGATATTAATATTTTTTTAAAATAATCCATGTTTCAGTTGACTATAATTTAATTATCAATAATATTTATAGGATCTGGATCAAGACAGAAGCAAACATTGAAAGAGAATTGAAGAACCGTTATTAGTCATTGGATTAATTACTTCTAAATCGATTTAATCGTCAATCAAATATGAATTGTCTCTAAATTATACATCTTGTGTTTTTGGACAACTTTGCCCGTGATCTATATATACTAATATATACATATTATTATGAAATTTATATAAGAGTTCTTAGTTTCTCCGTTTAAAGTAATCAGCAACGAATGATCCAATATTTATAATTCATTATAACATATGTTAACCATCATAAAAGTATAAAGGTCCTGTAATATAAGAATAGCTATATTATTAATTGCATTTATTATTCTATTATAGACATTTTTTAAATATTAATTAATAAAGCTTGTAGTTGTATATAATACTATGTTCTCGACTTTTATTTTGATTGTTAGTTAAAAGACTCGTAGTACAAAATTTCACTATTAAATTAAATTAATATTCTGACAAAATAAATAATAATTTAATAATTAATAAAATTATTTTAATTAATTGAATTTATATAACTTCATTAATTAATGGAGTCCTCAGTTGTATATAATACTATATTCTCGATTTTTAGTTAATAGACTCCCGCTATCTAACTTCACTAATAAATTAAATTAATATATAATATTGTTAAATAAATTAAATAAATTAATTTAATATTTAATAGCATACCGTGATATACCACAATATGCATGGCATACCATTAAAAAGGAATTTTTGCTTTTAATAAAGAACATATATACTAATAATATACAAACGAAAATAATTGTATATATACATTCATATTAAAGAGCGGAATTCACGCAAAGAAACCTGGCATACAATCTGGATCAACCCTTTATTTTTCTTTGTTAGTTCACGTTATAGTATAGTATTAGAGCATCTCCAACGGTAACAAATTCTTAGCTAAATTATCTATATGACATCTAAGTAACATATAGGTGACATTTTTAGATAATATCTAAAATTTGAGGCACTCCAATCCTATTTTTCCTTAGCAAAAAATATAGCAAGATTGGTTATATTTTGTTGAACCAACAAACTCTTATGTATAATTTTACATAATTATAATTATAGATAGGGATTCATGTGCCTGAGAATGACCTCGGGTAGAACCCTGAGGTTAAAAGTTTTCTTATACAATTTTAAGGACATTTAGGTAAATCTATTGATAAAAAAATTGATATTACAAAAATGCCACTGCGGGACCACTTATTCTATAGGCTATTTGTCTTATAACCTCAGGAGAACTACCTGGGGACATCCTCAGGCCCATTTTTCTCTTATAGATAATACCAATGCCAATGGAATGCATACCCTTCCTCTTAGTTAAAATTTTACATAATTATTATAACCAATCATTTTAATCAACAATTTTACATTTTACCATTGAAAATGCTAATTACTCCCTCCGTCCCAGTCAGTTCTTTACAAGGCGGCTGAGCACGGAGGTCAAGGATAGTGGTTGTAAAGTGAGTGTAATATTGTTAAAATAAATGAGGTAGTGGGTGTAATAGTGATTTTATTGTTAAAATAAGTGAAGTAGTGGGTGTAATAGTGATTTTATTGTTAAAATAAGTTAAGTAGTGGGTGAAATAGTGTAAAGTATTGTTAAAATAAGTGAAGTAGTGGGTGTAATAGTGTTAAAACTTACTATTTTGGGTAATGTAAAGAAATGGTGGGACGGCCCAAAAAGGAAATTATAAAGAAATGGAAGGGAGAGAGTGAGTATTAGGAGGTGAAATACACTAATACGCAATAATATTATTTTAATAGAAAATTTAAACAAAAGTTTGGCTTTTACTACAGATTCTAGACACGCTATCCTTCTCAAAGGCCTTTCCCCCTCTGACAATCTATCCATCATTTTCTACCAGCACCACTCCCTACATTACGCATGTCTGTTTTCTACGTAGTAGATTTCCTTACCGATTGAGTACAAGTGTACAACGCTTTTCGTTCAAGTAACTGGAGTAATTTTTGCCCAGGAAAAAAAAAACTAAATGTTTTTGCAAGAGTGGTCTCATTAGATATAATTAAATTATTGGTTTGTTTGAATTTTTTATACAATTACATATTAAAATAATAATTTATAAATTATGCGATAAGTAAAATTAATACAAATTTGTATTACACTTACTAGTTTATAGTCCGTGCAAAGCACAGCTTACTTTTAAATATTTTTAAAATTATGTGATTAAACAAAATAGAGTATAACAAATTTATTATGGATATAATTTAACTTTGTAATATTAATTAATAAAATTATTATTATTAATAATAGTTATTTAATAAATGACATGTATTATTTAGAACTAATAATATAAAATCTTAATATAAATTTATTGGTGATAGGATTCGAATCTTGGATCTTTAGAATATGAATTTAAATATAGATTATTTCTTATTATTATTAGATCTAACAATTATGATCTATGTACTAAATATCCAATCTAATGCTCACTATTCTTTTAATGATTCAATTATTAAACTAACTATTAACCATAATTATACTATTTTTACTTATTATAGTTTTTTTTTTTTTTGAAATAATTTACTTATTATAGTTTAGTATTTAGTATAGAATAGGATATGATAGGATAGTACAATTGCATTGTTTTATCCAAATACGTTGTGGTACTGTCATGTAGGTAGGGATGGCAATCGGGTCGGTCGAAACGGATTTGGCTAAATCCAAACCCAAACCCGAACCCGAATCCTATCACCGAACCCGAACCCGAATCCGAACCCGGAAAAATCCGAAATACTAGAACCGAAACCGAACCCATCGGGTTTCAATCGGGTTCGGGTTTTACCGAAACCCGGAAACATCACAGCCACAGCACGTCTCTATTTCTTCTTCACGTTGCCTCCCTTCTCTCTTCCCGCTGTCTCCTCTCTCACTCTCCCCCGCATTCTCTTCTCCGACGCCACCATCACCCACTGCTTTCTCTCTCGTCTCCGTTCTCTCTCTTTCTCAATCTTTCTCCCTCGGCGACTCTCTCATTCCGGTCACCAACTCACCAGACACCACGAGCAAAAAACAAGTCTGGAATGTAAGAGAAAGGGCCAGGTCATATAAGCCTTGACTAGTTGACTGTGTCCACTTGCGTCTATTGTTATTTGTTGTGTTATTATCCCTATCCTTTCCTATTTTTTTATTACTACTTTATTAGTAGTTTACTTGTTTACATGTTTTATTATTTTGTTTATTGGAATATTATATTAGTCATTTACAATGAGTCTGACTCTCCCTCCCTCTGTATAATAATTGTTGTCTTTGGGCAGCTTAATTATGAACCGATTAACAATAAATAAACATGACAGCGTGCGTGTTACCCATTTAGTTGCTGTCTTAAATAATTTATTATAAGATTATGTCGATTTTATGAGATTATGTCTAAGATTTAATAATATAAATATATTATATTATTTATATTTAATTCGGGTTTTCGGGTCGGGTTCGGGTTCGATCGGATTTGAAACGGGTTTCGGGTTTTCGGGTCGGGTTCGATACGGTAAGGCCAAAAACCAAACCCGACCCAGGAATAATTCGGGTTTCAAAAATAAATCCAAACCCAAACCCAAACCCAAATATTCGGGTTCGGTAAAATCCAATCGGATCGGTATGGATCGGGTATCCATCGAATCGGTAAAAATTGTCATCCCTACATGTAGGCCTGTACTGGTGTAATTAAGCAGGATGAGGGGTTGTAACTTGTAAAACATGAAGGCTCCTTTACTATTCGAGTATGGAGGTTAAGTCGAGGTTAATTTATATGTCTGCCTCTACTTCTATAGAACGGGTAAGAAATTTTAACAGCTTTACTTTTAGTATTCTATTCCTTAGTTTGTCATCAATAATCTACGTTGTATTAATCTTTTTTATGTTGACATAAGAAGTTTCAATAGCTTTATTTTTGGCATTCTATTCCTTAGCTTGTCATCAATAATTTACGTAGTACTCCCTCGTCCCAACGGATTCTTTACGGTTACTATTTTGGGATGTCCCATCCATTTCTTTACAAACCAAAAATAGTAACATTTAACAATAAAATACATTATTACATCCACTACTTCAATCTACTCTTTCAACACTTTACACTATTATGCCCACTACTTCACTACTTTACTCTAATTTTTCAACACTTTACACTATTACACCCACTACTTTACTTATTTTAACAATAAAATTACTATTACACCCACTACTACACTATTACACCCACTATTTAAATTATATTCCTTGATCTCCGTGTCCCAGCCATCTGTAAAGAACCGGTTGGGACGGAGGGAGTACTTTTTTATACTGACATATGATTACTTTCTTTTTATCCACTCTTATAAATATTGATTTTATTAAATATGTTGTTTATGGGAATCCAACTCTCAATCTATGGTAGTAGTTTTTTATTATCTCTCTTACTCTTATTATATAATTAACATATTCTTAATGAGTGGTGCAACCCATATAAATTTATCCATGGATAAAAAAAATTACCCCACTCTCTCACATACTTAACCCAATTCCTAAATGGAAAATCCATTTAACCCACCCATTAAACCTACCCTATTTAACTGATATTAGAATAACTACATCCCATAACTATAGTTGTTATGGAATAAAAACTGGGTTATGAATATTGCGGCTAGGGTTTGTGTATTTAATGCTAGGGTACGTGAGCTTCGTGCTTTAATGACTGCTCTCGTGCTCGTGGCTGAATCTGCCTTCACAAGATGCCTACGTACTTTGATGAATATCAAAGATCAAGCCAAAAACGTAGTTCTAAGAATGAGGGGTCAGACCCTTTATATAGGCTGAGAAGCCTTAGAATCGTAGTAGGGTTAGGTGACTTGGTGGGCAAGTCACCGCCTATAAGAAAGTTCCAGATCCTAGTATGTAGGAACCAGTTTCCATGTTGAAATATGTATCTTGGAGGCTAAGTCAAGCAAGAGTAATATCCTTGTTTGACTCTTATTGCTGAGCTTGTTATTACCCCTAATATTAATTACGAAATTAATATTATAAATAGGGTTTGGGCCCATCTGGTGGGCCCCACGTTCGGACCATTCTAGGTCTAATTAATGCCACATTAAATGTGCCTTTAGGGCTTACTTTTAGCCCATATCATTTGCCCCCCAACTTCTAGGAAAACTGATAAGGTTTTCCTTGAAGTTATAACGGCCTTTCCGAGACTTGGGTCAGGGTTTATTACTCTTACGCAAGTACTTTCAACAATATCATCTTAATGTAAAGCGTGGAGCGACCGACGCATTTACGACGATGTTGAACGACACTAAACGGTGTTAAACGGCACTACACAGCGCTAATCAGCCTTAAACGGTGTTAAACGATGTTAAACGACATAAGACGGCACTAACAGCACTAATCGGTGCTAATCTGTGCTTATCGGCACTAATATGTGCTTATCAGCACTAATTTGTGCTTAAACAGGCACTAATCTGTGCTAATCGGCACTAATCTTTGCTTAAACGACACTAATCTATGCTAATCGGCACTAATCTGTGCTAATCTCGACTTCTTTTTAGCACTGAAAATCATACGAGATTCGCTGAAAAAGTCGAGATCTTGGTTTGAAAACTATCCGAGGTCCGCTGAAAAAGTCGGGATTTAGGACCACGAACTAACCCGTGATCGGCCGGATCAAGGGCTAGCTCGTGGTCGGCTAGCACCTGATCGGCCGAATGGCCTTGATCCGAGGTGATCGGCCACGAGGTGACCGGCCAGGAGGTGATCGGCCGAAGCTCCTTCGGAGGAGGTGGTCGGCTCCAAGGTGGTCGGCCGTGGTGCCCCGTGCGCCGTGGTCGGCCGGGAGGTGGTCGGCCGTGGTGCCCCGTGCGCCGTAGTCGATTGCCTCTCGGTTAGCTAAGCGATCCGAACGTGAAAACCCTCCGTGGTCTTGAGGATCAAGAATCTTGATCTTGATCTCAAGTTACTATCTTGGTCATTCGTGACTTCATTATCTTAAGGATCAAGAATCTTGATCTTGATCTTAAGTCGTCAGTTTGGTCCTTCGTGACTTCTGACGATATTACTCCTTAACTTATGATTAGCACTGCTAATCTTGTGATTATGGTTGATCTCCTTAATTAACTCCTTAAGCGTATTTAGCTTTTCAGAAGTCACTTGTTTTGCAGCTCCAGTGATTATATCTGCTATTTCTCTTCTGGCATATATGAATTATAACGATTATTTCTATAAAACGTGGATAGTTTCTGTCCTTTATTCATCTATAAACGATAGATGACCTGTAAATACGAACTAAGCTGAGATTCAACCTGATGTAGCAGGTCATGCATTTTCTATAAAAGAGGAGAAGTAGCCTTCATTTTGATTCACTTCTTCATTTCCGAGCTTTCGAATTCTCAAGTTCTCTGGCTTTCAAGTTGCGAGATCAAGTTCAAGCTTCTAGATCAAGTTTCAGATTCAAGATCAAGTTCCAACTTCAAGATCAAGATGCCGGAAGGTGATCGCTCAATGGCTCCTCCTGTCTCTATGATGGAAGCTATGTCGAAGAGGAGTAAGATGAGAACAGCTAAAGGTAAAGAAGAAATCAAACCTCTTTCAAATGTTGAACATAGATTTGAATCCTTACTAGATCTTCTAAACATCATGAGGGACACATTCCCAAACTGTGCTAGCTTAGATGCTTTTAACAGTCCCAGTAAGTTGAAGGAAAAAGATGTCCAAGAGATAAGAGACACATATCATTTTCCAAGTGCTATCAAAGTTCGTCTTCCAAACCCATCAGACAGGACCTGCAACTGGCATCCTGAGAGGATTTGTGTTCACTGGGGTGCCCTTGACGCTGGGCTCAGATTCCCGGTTGATAACTTTATCATTAGATTGTTGAAGGAGTATCAGATCCATCCTTGTCAGTTGTATCCCAACGCTTGGAGGTATATCTCTATTTTTTTAATAAGATGTCGTCAATTGGGGATTCTACCGACTACTACAATGTTTTGAAGTATCTTTGGGGCCACTAGCTCTTCTGACCACAAGAAAAGATGGGTTAGCCTCAAGCACCGAGCTAAAATCCCACACATGGTGAATCCCTTCTCCTTTCCAGATTCTCAGCATTTTTGGGAAAGGGAGTTTGTAGTTCTTGAATGGAAAGGCGGTGACTGGGGCAACTTCTTTGTGAAGAGATTCGGATTCGTGGAAGATAGTAAACATTTCGTGTATGACCTTGATGGCCCAGAATTACTGGATCGAGATAAGCTTCTTCCCGACGACGGCTGTACACAATATAAAATTTTTCTGAATGAAAAGAACCTTATTGAGGCTGGCCTTAGCTTTCTTTCCGTTGAGGGTAATTTTCTTACTTGAACTTATTATGAACTCTGTTTGTTCTTATCCCGATGTTTTTCTCTTTGTATTTCAGCCACCGAGGAGATTGATAGTCGTCTTCAGAACCAGCCGACCGTGACCAAGAGGATGAAGAAGAAGGCTACGGAATTACTGAATCCCACTAAGCCTCATATCCCTACTTTCTTGGAGCGCTGCACCCAAGGTGGGAAACGATCCCGGAACGCTGATGGGGATGTCAGGACTCCTTTCATCCCTCCTTGGGGGATATGCGAGCAAGAATCAGTTTTGGGGAGCCCTGATCTGGCTCTAGCCTGGTCTAAGTTTTCCATCACTCCTTCTGACCAAGTGACTATGCACGCAGGCGACAAAATGGATGAGTCACAGCTTATGGGCGCTCAGGCCTTGTATCAGGTATGGACTTCTCTCTGTTAAGTTCGATACTGTTTCTGATTTAGATTTAGTATATTTCTTGTAGCTCACCCATTTCCTTATTGCTGGCCAATGCCTACTTTCAAACTGTTTCAAGTCAAGGCCGGGCTTTTAGGGATGAGAACATTAGCTTGAAGATTGACTCAGCAAGGCTCAAGGAAGAAATGGAAGATCTGCACTCCCAAGTCGTTCGTGCTGAAGCTGATGCTGCATCCACCCGTAAACAACTTTCCTCTCTAGCCAGAAAGAAGGCATCCGATGCTGAGAAGGTGATCCAGGCTTATCATAGGTCCCAAGATTTTCTTAAGTTCATCGATGACCATGACGATGAGGTACGTCCCTTCAACATGTCTGTTGGTTGGGATAAAGCCGTCAATGCTGTGAGTCAGAGGCATCCTTCTGTTGTCAATCCGGCTGATTTTCCTTTCCCTAACTGGGGTGTCAACCCGGCTAACCTAGCTTCTGGTTCGGGAACTAAAGTTGTTCCTCAGACATCAGGATCCGGCTCCAAGGGCAGTCATCGACGTTCTGGATCCAACTCTAAGGGAGCTGTCCCAGTTGCTAGCCAGGACTCATCCTCTTCTGGTTCTCGTGGAAAGAAACCCCCGCCCGCAAGGAAAGTTGGATTGGTTCGACAACCAATCCCTGGCAAGAGATTGATCCGAAACGAGGGCAGTTCTTCTTCTGATTCATCCTCTGAAGAAGAAGAGACTGAAGTTGCTACAGTTTAGCCGATGGTGGTTCCGGGGAGGAGGACTCAGATGAGGATGGCTCAGACGAAGAATCAGACGAGGAGTAGAGGGGAACGGCCTTGCATGGCCTTATTAGCCGCATGCGGCTTTGTACTTTTATCAGCTTTTATTCAGCGTCCTTCGGGACTTAAACTTTATCTTACTGTGTTGTAACTTAACTCGAATCATGGCCCTTCGGGGCGTTTTATTTATGTCTTTGTTTCCCTTATTCGTATGCTCATTCATTTTCGGTACTTGGTCTTTCCAGACTTACACTCAACAGGTGCTTGGTACATAAATAAAACATAGAATCATATAACGGAAAACAAGTTTACATTAATAACTCAGAATGGGGTTCAACCCTTACATATCTTATTACTGTCCTACTCGGGGCACTAGGCCCTGGAATGGTTTCATAGAACCTCATTTCTATTCCTCCTAACAGATAGATAAAAGCTAAATCCTTATTAGGACGGCTTGAACATAATAAATCTTGAGGTTCAAGGCATGCCAAGTACGGGGCACCTCAACCCCGTTCAAGGTCTCCAACTTGTATGATCCTCGTCCCAACGTCTTCTTGACTCGATACGGCCCTTCCCAGTTAGGGGCTAATTTTCCCTTCTGGCCAACTCCAGAAGCCTCGATCTTCCTTAGAACTAAGTCACCTTGCTGGAAGAACCTTTCCTTAACCCTGTGGTCACTACGCCACATATGGCCTACGGCTACGCCCAAAAAAGTGTGCTTATAGGGCCAAAAGTGTTGCTGAAAGAGCCTAAAACCAGCTACGGCTACACTTTCACCAAAAATGGTAGTGTTACAAAATCGGCCGCTACCGTAGACCCCTATGGTAACACTTTTTCGATTTTTGGTAACATTGGAGACAAGTGTAGGCGTAGACCCCTATGCCAACACCTTTCTGATCTGTGGCTACACCTTATAAGATGTTACTATAGATTTATGCCTACACCATAATCTTTGTAGTAACACTATTAAAAGTGTTGGTTTAGACCTATGCCAACACCTCTTTAGTCCTACCGTAACATCAAATTGTGAAACACTTTGGTGGTTTTACCAACACTAACCACTATGCCTACACTTGTTTATTAAACATTTTTGCAAGCTCTATACCAACATTTTAAATAAAGAAAGACAACATATGAAATTGAAAAATAAAGATTTCCATTCAAAATATTGTCAAACATTCCAATACATAAAGGCTATCCAAAAGCCATTCCAATACATAAAATCCAATCCAACATAACTACATATAAAAAAATTCTAAAGTTACTTAGCATAACGTAAAATGATCTAACATTGTCATCTCCATGGGACACTTTGGTTGATTTCAAGTTTCGCCATTAACGTGCATCAAATATGTAGTTTTTAGGAAGAAAACGTGCAAGGAGATTCCCCAATACATGTGATGCAGAAAAGAGACCAGTAATCCAACTAAAACCTTCAACATCTGCCTGAGAAGTAAAACAACAAAGTAATCTACAAGTGTCCTTAAACACATACAACAGTAGGATATCAAAAAGTCTTACCACGTAAGCAACTGCTATGCAAAAAATAAGCTTGGGGTCCTAGCTTATCCAATATAAAATTCACAAATTAATATAAACAATGAAACTCCACCAAGCCATCAACACTACTTTATGTCCTTTTAGAATGAAAAAAGATGGAGAAAATTATATAAAAGCCATCAACACTACTCCACCAAGCCATGCAACATAAAAGGTAAAATTTAAAGAAAGTAATTGATCACTTCTGATCAATTCGAACTTATTGCAGGCCAAATACATGAAATTAGTTACATAAAAATTAATATGTGAATACTAGAGCATTTTGTGTAATAATAAGTGTCCAGCAAGTGTTCTATAAGCTATTCAAACTACCAAAAACAAATTTAAAGAATTGGAGTATAGAGGCGTCAATTCGAAAACTTTAAAGTATGTAAATATGGGATGCTCAGATTACAAATCCTTACACAACTGCCTTGGCCTTGCAGATAAGACATTTATGTTAATAAGTGGCCAATTTTTATTCTGCTATTAGCCAACAAAGAAATATATAAGAATGTAAATTTATTCGAAAATTTGGTTGTTAATGTGTCTTCTAATAAAATCTTACAATTTTAATGACCAATTGCAATATAATAAAATCGAGAAGCTGGAAAAAGCTGCATAACCTTATACACATGAACGTAAAAAATTTTAATCTTTTAAAATACAACAATATTTGTTCACTAGAGAGTCTCTGAATACCTGTGGCATTTTTGTGACAATGGTGGCTCCTGGAGAATTACCAAGCAAGTAGCTTTTGATGGTATCAGATAGGCTTGATACTTTATATCCATATGGTACCTTAAAATACTTTAAGTTGTTGAATGGAGAAGATGAAGTTTCAAGGTCGTCGTGTACAACAGAGAGTACCAGTGTTGTTAAATGCGCGCAAGCTTATTCGATAAAATACTATGATATCTCCTGTAATGTGCCTAGGAGATATCATAGGAAAATTGACCAAATAAATAACACATAATCAAATCAAAACATAGTCTCTTATGTGGACTATAATTTTGGATGGAGAAAGCTCACACGAAAAGCTAAATAGAAGTGACAGAATTACATTTTACCATGGGAATTCATACTCCGAAAACAATGTTCTGTAGGAAAAAGCGAAAAGCACCACTGTTACCTCTAAAAGTTACCTGAAAAAGTTAATTAGTTCATATTATTTCGAAAAATTAACATTTAAATGGTGCATTAAAACTTAGAGTTAAAAACGGTATGGCCCAACCAGAGTGTGACAAAGTGGATACAGATCGTCGCAAATTGGGTCAAATGTAGTTTTGCTGCAGATTGTATTATGAAGGTTTGAACTTACTAACATCAAAGGTGTGCCCTTAAACCTATTCTATGTTTGCTTGCCATAAGTAATGCAATCGAAAATTTCTAGATCTAAACAGGAAACCAAGGATTGATGATAATATAACTAAAAAAAATTAATATGAAGTTACCTCAATGGCAGCCAAGTCAAGTGTAAGAATCTTGGTATTACCCATTCCTGCAAACATTAAAACAAGGCGGTAATTATATTGTTTTAATATAAACAATATAAACTTATAGTATATAAAAACAAGGCGGTAATTTAATTTTTTATTAGGTAATTATGTGATTACCTGTAAAATATAAAATTATAGTATTCAATTTTTATTGTAATTATCAAGAATCAAGGAGTGCCTGATTATATTCAGTGTCATCAGAAGTTCAACTTAAAAGGAAGTATAACTCCAATACCAATTAAGTTTGATCCCTAATGTAAGTATAGTATAACTCTGTTTTGTCCAAATGACCAAATATTCAAATTAATAATTTTAAATTTAACAAATACACATACCCAGGGCAGAGCAGCAAAAATGATTTATAACAGACAAATTTCAATGTGGGTATTCACACCATCAGGACATGTTTTAAATAGACTTTGTCTGGTTCTAAAGCTAATTCTCAATCTGAACTGGAGCAACCAGTTCAAGCAGAGTTCAAGCTTGAGGTATGTTTCGCTTACTAGATCGAATTTGTATTGTGTAAGCTGTCATGCATATTAAGAAATATAAGAGCAAATCATCCCTGTTTTTTAATGAAAAAACCAACAATATCAGGAAAGCTAATTAACGCAAACGATAGTAGTACACATTCAAGCTCATAATATAATATGCTAGAGTTTGAAAATTAATAAGAGGTACATTTGAAGATTGTAATAGAAGTGCACAAGGCCCTGGCATATTGGCACTTAACCTTGTCTACGACAACAGCTTTAGCATTAATTTTGCAATATAACAAGCTAAATCTGACTGGCCATTACTGGAAAGGAAATTTAATCACAAATCAGAAAATGAAATCTAGCAACAGTGATCCTTTTAATTTATGCTCATTCAAATATATAATGAAGCTTTTAAACTGCAAACCTACTGGTACCTGGAGCAGTTATAAGCGCTTGGACTCCAAATAAATAGCCTGCAATATCGAGAGTAGAAGTGTTATCAACTTGGCTCGCAAGGGCAACAAAAGTTGTATCTTACAAGTACTTGATATATCGACACACACACAGACATATACAAAATCACCAATGTACAAAGATATACAAAATCTGTTTCAAATGCCAAAAACCTTAATAGTTTTTTTTTCACTTCAGTACCTGCTTCTTGAGGTTCACTTTTTCACTCTTGGACTTCTTGGTAAGGTTGGAGATAAAGGAATGAGGGAATACAAAAGTTGCTCTTCAAATCAGAACCAAGCCAAGCAGCAGTGCACTCAGGGCAACAGATTTTCCAAGACTGTAGTATGGGAATTGAATAAAATCAAGCAGATGTACACACAATTTACACGACAAAGTTCTATGTAGAATCTAAAAGAAAAAGCGGAACAGTTGATTTAATCTTCTAAATTAAGACGAATATAGAGATAAAAGTATAATTCATACTATCTTTTAAATCTAACAATTTGTCATCATATGAGCTTTACCTGTTACTAACAAACTTCTACTTTTCCATGTCCAATGCATCCTAATTTTCCAACAATCATACGAAACAACACTCGAATAAGAAACTAAATCGACAAACACAACATATACATACTAAACAAATTAACCAGCTCAATTATCAACACAATTCAATTAAATTCACCATAAATCAAAAACACCTAAAAAATCACAAATTTCTCACCAATCAGAATTCAATCAAACAATCACAAACCTCAAACACAACAAAAAAAAACTCAAATTCACTAATTACACAATAAATATACAAACAAATACACACAAATTGATAAAATCAGAGAATTAACAAACCGAATCATCACGATTGACTTGAATTTCGAACTAACTTCCCTTCAATGTCTTTACAAACACCTTCATAGTTGTATATATATGCCCAATCGAAAGATTCATAACATTTACAATCAAAAAAAGCATAACATACAAAAAATACAATCCAATTAAGAAGACCTAAGAAATTAGTAAAGAAGAAGACCTGAAGAAGCCCAAGAGCAGAAGAAACCCCAATTAAGAAGAAACAATTGAAGCCCTAACTACATCAAATCGAAGCCCTAGTTACTTCAAATATGTGAATGAAGATCCAAAGAACCTGTAGGGACCCGAAATTAGAGAACCCGAAGAACCCTAATTTATCGCAAGAAAAAGAGAGAGAGTTTTGAGCGAGAGAGTGTGTGAATTGAGAAAGAGCGAAAGTAACTGAGTTAGAGTTTGAGGTTATGAAAATAATTGAGCGCTTTAGTGAAAATAATTGACCCGCCTTGAAAATGTAATTGATCCGCCTATTTATTTTTATATTTCATTTCACCCGCTTATCTTTTTTAGTGATTAGTATCACATTTTTTAAAGAGCAATGGCTACACTGCTTTTAATGTTACCATAAGTACCCAACCATCTCTATGGTAACACTGTTTGATATCAACTGTAACACTAAAAAAAAGTGTAGGCGTAGACCAATTTCAAGGTATATACGGTTACACTTTTGCTTGTAACACTGAAAAAAGCGTTGTTGAAACCCATTTGTGGCGTAGTGGGTTGTAATAAAAGGATGCTTTCTTTTGATGCTCCGCATTTCTAGCATTTGCCTCGTCCCTGACTTCATCAATCAGGTCTAGGGCGAGTCTCATGCCCTCTTCATTAGTCTCTGGTTCAAATGCCCCAACTCGAGGTGACGCATGCAAAATCTCTAGTGGCACAACTGCCTCGGCTCCATAAGCCAGCAGAAACGGGGTTGCTCCGGTGGTTACCTTACAAGTAGTGCGATAAGCCCAGAGTATAGGAAACAACTCATCCACCCAGGTATTCCTTGAGCGTTCGACCCTTTTCTTTAGTCCATCAAGGATGATTCGATTGGCTACCTCGGCCTGTCCATTAGCTTGCGGGTGTGCTACTGAAGTAAATCGAAGCTCAATAGCGTTTTCCTCACAGTACTTCTTGAACTCCTCATTGTTAAACTGCGTCCCATTATCCATCACAAGGATTCGCGGGATTCCATACCTACAAATTATATTCTCCCAAAAGAACTGGGCAACTTGTTTGGTGGTTATCTTGGATAGAGGCTTAGCCTCGATCCACTTGGTGAAGTAGTCAATGGCTACTATCAGAAACTTCCTTTGTGCTGAAGCCATAGGGAAAGGACCAAGTATGTCCATCCCCCACATTGCAAACGGGATGGGAGAATTGACTGATGTTAACATCTCAGGCAGCTGCCTTATAATCGGAGCGTGCTTCTGGCACCTATCACACCTCTTGACATAATTCTGTGCATCGGCCAGCATCTCTGGCCAATAGAATCCCAGACGAGTTATTTTGTGAGCCAGGGCCCTGCCCCCCAAGTGCTGCCCACATATCCCTTCATGAACTTCCTCCAAGGCTTCTCTTGCCTCTTGGGGCCTCAAGCACTTCAAGTAGGGGACGACAAACGATCTCTTGTATAGGATGCCTTCAATCAAGGCATATCTCAATGCTCTTACTGACAGCTTTTGTGCCTCCAAGGCATTGTCAGGGAGCCAACCTGTTTCAAGGTGAGCTTTGATAGGATCTATCCAACAGCTTCCTACATCAATTGGTGCTACCAACTTAGAGTTGATAGTCGGGGCCTTCAAGACCTGAAAGTAAACACTCCCTGCATAATTTTCTATCTCAGAAGAAGCGAACTTAGAGAGGGCATCGGCCTTAACGTTCTCTTCTCTTGGAATGTGCTCCACATATCATTCTTCAAATTGAGTCATGACAGCTTTCACAATTCGTAAATATTTTGCCATAGTTTCATCCTTGGCCTCAAATTCACCGTTCACTTGCGAGACTACCAATCTTGAATCCCCACAGACTTTGAGATTCTTGACCCACATAATTCTGGCCAAGCCTAAACCGGCTATTAAGGCTTCATACTCAGCTTCATTGTTGGTTGTCGGAAAGTCCAACTTCAAAGCATATTCGACTGTGAACCCATCGGGGCTTTACAAAACTAAACCTGCACTACTGGATTTTGTTTTTGATGCTGCATCAAAATAGAGCACCCAATACTCCTTCAGATCAGGCACAAGTTCTTCATCTTTATTTTCACATTCTTGGTTGGGTACTATCTCCTACCCCCCGACTTCTTGGTTGCTAATGTTATATTCAACCAGGAAGTCAGCCAATGCCTGAGCCTTAATGGTTGTCCGAGGCTTGTACGTTATGTCAAACTCTCCGAGCTCAATTGCCCATTTGATCAATCTTCCACTAGCTTTCGGGCTATGCAATATGCTTCTCAACTGCTGGTCTGTCAAGACTTCGATCTTGTGTGCCTGGAAGTACGGTCATAGCTTCTTCGAGGCTGTTATTAATGCCAAGGCAAACTTTTCAATGGGAGAGTAATTCAACTCAGCCCCATGCAACACCTTGCTCACATAATAGATGGGTTTCTGAACCTTCTTCTCTTCTCGAACAAGAACAGCACTAAATGCTTGTTCAGATACCGCCAGGTATAGATAAAGAGTCTCCCGAGGACTAGGTTTGGCCAACAACGGGGCTTCAGTCATGTATTTCTTCAACTGTTCAAAGGCCTCTTGGCTCTCTGTGGTCCACTCAAAATTTTTCACCTTCTTCAATGCCTGAAAGAAAGGCAAACACTTGTCACCAGACTTGGAAATGAATCTCCCTAGGGCCGCAACTCGGCCAGTTAGCTTTTGTACATCCCTTATAGAGCGGGGTGGCCCCATATCCAAAATTGCCTTGATCTTGTCCGGGTTGGCTTCTATGCCTCTCTTAGAAACCATCAATCCCAAAAATTTTCCTGATCCAACACCAAAAGCACACTTGGCTGGATTCAACATCATCTTGTGGTGCCTCAGCACTTCGAATACCTCTCTGAGGTGCTTGATATGGTCAGCCTTGAGTAGGCTCTTGACTAACATGTCATCAACATAGACCTCCATGGTTTTTCAAATCAGATGGGCGAATATCTTATTCACCAATCGTTGGTAGGTAGCTCCTGCATTCTTTAGACCAAAAGCCATAACAAGATAACAGAAAACACCAAAGTCAGTTACGAAAGATACCTTTGGGATGTCATCCTTGTGCATCTTAATTTGATTATAACCACTGAAACCATCCATGAAACTCAACATCTCATGCCCAGCTGTGGCATCTATCAGGGTGTCAATCCTTGGTAGAGGGAAGCAATCCTTTGGGCATGCATCATTTAAATCAGTGAAATCGATACCCATTCTCCATTTTCCATTTACTTTCTTGACCATGACGGGATTAGCCAACCATTCGAGGAACTGAATCTCTGCAATAAAACCAGCTTCCAAAAGCTTGTCAACTTCTTGCTTAATGGCCTCCTGCCTCTCAGGAGCAAAGTTCCTCTTTTTCTGCTTTATTGTCTTCCGTTTGGGATCAATATTCAGTTTATGAGTTATGAGTTGGGGATCAATCCCAGGCATGTCGGCATCTGTCCAAGCAAACACATCATTATTCTCTTGTAAGAATGCTATCAACTCTCCCTTAAGAGGTTCATGTAGAGAAGCTCCTGTATAGGTAAGCTTCTCAGGGTCGCCCAGATCTAGAGGAATAGGGATCAAATCCTCTACTGGCTTTCCTCAGAGTTCATCGTTACCACGGACATCCATGTCTTCAATTGGGAGTACCTGCCCCCCGACTCCATCAGCTCTCAATGCAGATACATAACAACTTCTTGCCATCTTCTGATCGCCTTTTTGTTCTTCGACCCCATTCCGGGTTGGAAACTTAATCTTCATATGGTAAGTGGAGGCAACAGCCTTGAACGCTTAAGTCCAGTCCTTCCCAGGATTGCATTATAGGTCGAGGCTGCCTTGATTACCAGAAAATTCAACATCTGAGTAGCTCCCTTAGGTTCTTGTCCAATGGTCATGGGCAACTGAATAGTACCATCGACCTTGGACTCAACTCCATTGAATCCGTAGATGGGTATTTTGGTCGGGGTCAACTGAGAATCAGTGTATCCCATCTTTATAAAAGCATCATGAAACAAAATATCAACAGAAGCCCCATTGTCTATCAAGACTCATTTTACTTCCGAATTCCCAATCACAGGGGTTATGACCAACGGGTCGTCATGGGGGAACTTCACCCCTTCAAGATCAGAATCATCGAAACCCATCACTGTTTCGGTCCTAGCACGTTTCGGGGCCTCTCACACAATGTGCATCACCTCTGTGGCATATGCCTTTCGAGAGTTTCGAGTTGTACTAGCCGCTGTCGGGCCTCCCCAAATCATGTTGATAACTGGCCCTCGAGGCTGTGGGTTACGATCTTGATCGTTATCCCTTCTGTCATTGTGTCTCCTATCATAGTCTCTCCTTCGGGTTCCACGATCTTCACCTTTGGTGAATTTGTTCAATTTTCCTTTACAAATTAAGAACTCAATCTCATCTTTCAACTGCCTACAATCATCCGTATCATACCCCACATCTCGGTGGAACCTGCAGTATTGATCCTTGTCTCTTTTTGCGGGGTCACCCCTAAGTGGCTTCGGCCATCGAAAGTCCTTATCCTTTTCGATCTCTAACAAGATTTGACTCCTGGGAGCATTCAACTTGCATAATCAGAGAATCTCAGCCCAAAATTCTTCTTTGGTGATGAGTCGGAGTCCTTGCTAGTCCGGGGAAACTTGTCCCTAGCATCGTACTCCTGCTCTTGCTTTCGCTTCTTCGTATCATTGTTACCCTTGCCATTATTCACTGTGGCCTCCTTCTTGGTACTATCCTCAGCCTTGATATACTTATCAGCCCTTCACTGGAGCTCAGCCATATTCTCGGGAGGATGCTTTGCCAATGACCTTTTAAAGTATAAGTCGGTGGTGCCATGCTCTAGGGCCACCATTGCCACCTTATTCTCGAAATCAGTGATGTTCAACGTCTTCTTAGTGAAACTCTTCAAGTAATCTCTCAGATTTTCATTCTTCCCCTGTACTACATACATAAGGGATGCAGAGCTTTTCTCATGCACCTTTCCCCTAATAAACTGACTAACAAAGGCAGCGCTTAACTCCTTGAAAGAGCCAATTGAGTTTGTAGGCAGCCGGCTGTACCATCTTTGAGCCATACCCGACAGAGTTTGAGGGAACGCCCAACACTTCAAAGCGTCACTTGCAGGCTGCAACAGCAGTGCGTTTGAGAATGTCCTAACGTGGTTTGCGGGATCACCTGTTCCATCATAAGCTTTAATTGTCGGCATCTTAAACTTCTTTGAGATACGAGCATTCATCACCTCCTCAGTAAACGGGGGTGTGGGATCATCAGGATCCCCAAGTGGCATCAGATCCTTGGGGTTGCTCTTGGGGGTTTCCACCCTCGTTGTTTTTCCAGTTGGGGCATCAACCCTTTTTTGCCTTCTTGAAGGCCTCTCCAGATCTATAAAGGGGATCGGTCCTGATGTTGGAGGAGGCTGAGTCTGATTTAACCTATCTTGTTCTCTTGCCATATCTTCCTTTAATCTTAAGATCTCGGCTTCATGAGCCTTGATCCTTTCCGCAGTTGTCGACGGGGGTCCATCATAGATAGTTTGATGACTCCTCCGGGGTTCTCTGCTAGCACGTCGCCTTCTTGGGGCTTCTTCACGATAATCATCATCAGAAGACTATTCATCAGTACAGGGACCAGAGTAGTCACAATACTCTCGATCTCAGATATGCAGGGCATGACCACTTGATCCAGCTCCTTGAGTAGGAGGGTAGTTAGGCAGCCCATACATCGGGTTGGTATTCACGGGGAGATCCGTAGTGTGGATCTGAACCCCTTGTGGAGGGTTGTTGGGATCTACAATCAAGGGAGAAACCACCATCTGAAGGGGATTAGTCCCTGGATTTGTGTGGACGATTGGAGGTAACGTACTCTCAACATGGGAAGTTGTCCCTAGGGGTTGAGAAACTTGATGTTGAACGATCATCCCGGTCGTTGGGGGCACCGGATCCGTGGTGGGCGGAGCAGAGCTGAGAGGAATAGGATCGATGGTAGTCAACGTTGTTCTTCGTGTTTGAACCATGGTTGATGTCCTTTTCCCACAGACGACACCAAATATTATGGAATAAAAACTAGGTTATGAATATTGCGGCTAGGGTTTGTGTATTTAATGCTAGAGTGCGTGAGCTTCGTGCTTTAATGGCTGCTCTCGTGCTTGTGGCTGAATCTGCCTTCACAAGATGCCTACGTACTTTGATGAATATCAAAGATCAAGCCAAAAACGTAGTCCTAGGAATGAGGGGTCAGACCCTTTATATAGGCTGAGAAGCCTTAGAATCGTAGTAGGGTTAGGCGACTTGGTGGGCAAGTCACCGCCTATAAGAAGGTTCCAGATCCTAGTATGTAGGAACCAGTTTCCATGTTGAAATATGTATCTAGGAGGCTAAGTCAGGCAAGAGTAATATCCTTGTTTGACTCTTATTGGTGAGCTGGTTATTACCCCTAATATTAATTACGAAATTAATATTATAAATAGGGTTTGGGCCCATCTGGTGGGCCCCACGTTTGGACCATTCTAGGTCTAATTAATGCCACATTAAATGTGTCTTTAGGGCTTACTTTTGGCCCATATCAATAGTAGTTCTTTAAATTTTGAACGTAATGATTGACAACTATATTCATAACTTCTCTGTTTTTTAAATTTTGAACGTAAAGATTGACAACTATATTTAAGGTGACAAAATCATTATTGAATAAAAGATATTTGTTTTTTGAATTTTCCAGTAATCATCAGATCAAAAACAGAGACAAACTATGTAACCTAAATCGAAATCATCAATCTAGGTCATCGAATTTTGGTCGTGCATTTTTTGGACGTCTTTTATCCTTATATCGTTCAATCCACATGGATTTATCAGGTCTGAAATTATCTAATAATCAACAATCAGGTAATAGCATTCAATTTTGGATCCTTACAGATGATCATTCTATATGGATTTATCAATGATTGTGTTATCTTTCACCACTAAAAAAACGATGATAGACATCGATTTCTGGCCGATGTCTTTGAAAAATCCTAACCGATGTCTTTGTCGGTGATGTTTAAAGTCAAAAGTTTAGACTTCGGTTTTTGGCCGATGTCTAATAGCATATAACACATCAGTTTTAAATGTATTACTGATGTTTATGTACTGTCTTCTTGGGTTAACTGCATGAGGTTAACTTTTGAATTGTAATATTAAAGGTCTTAAATGTTATTTAACATATAGCAAACATAGAATAATTCGACATAGACATCTATTTTTTTCAAATATTGATGTCTAAGCCTTTATTAACATCGGTAAATATAAAGAAAACCGATGTATAATGTGATCATAGACATTAGTAGTGTTTTTTAACTGTTTGTTGATTGGTTCAAAACGAACACATCTTGGTCATGTTGTTGATAAATCCGTAGTACTCAAGAATCACACAATAGCTATTGACACGCAAAATCCATGTAGCCGTCATAATGTCGAGAACCAGGATCCCAACATATCAAAACAATCATCCATAAATTCCTCAGCACCATCTCCGTTCCCGTTGTCTAATGATTCAAAAGGTTTGTTCTTTATAAAAGTAATGTAGATTGTTTTGTTTGTAAATAATCTATGAATTAATGTATTGTAAATTATATGAAAGGTTGATTAAGAATTTTTTTATGTCAGGAACAAAGCGTAGAGTGCGTGGACCTAATGTTAATAAGACCTTTAGTATGTTTTAGTATTCGTTCTTCATTCAACTTGTAGTCAAGCATTAATATTTTCAACACTGATTAATGTAACTTTTTCCATGTTTAGGTAATTCGGTAACACCTTCAAGAGATTTTGGAAATTCAGATAATGTTCTATTTTCACCTCACTTATTAAAATATTGTCATTTGATGTGTTTATTATTTTTTTTTTTGTTTTACAGAACTATGATAATTATTTCTATGCATTTAGTTCATCAGTATTAAAGGGAGGGTGTAATTCAAGTAACAGTACTGGTATTCTTTCAATTCATTATGTTGATTCATATATTTTTCACCATTGTGTTACTAATATTAACACATTCTTTTAATTCAGTACAAGGTTAAAAGAAGAAGACACGTGGACCTGATGTCAATAAGATGCAATGTACGAGATAACCTCATTATTGACTTTATCAAACTTTGTCTTTATTTGAAATACTAATATAATCTACATTGTTAATTTTTTTCATTTTTTGTAGTTGATCGAATTCCTTTACAATCAATAGATTTAAACACTGATGGTATTTCCTCTATTTACAATTTGTTAAACTCTGATTGTATTTACATGGTTCATTAATTGTTCCACAATGTTTTTACCAGTTGTCAAGCGTTGTGTCCGTCATCCTAACATTGAAAAAGAGTTCCAACATAAGATGGAAGAAACTCCTCAGTCTTTTGATCAAATGCAATCTGTTCTAACATATCAACAGACGCTATGTAAATTAAAGGATGGAGATGTTGAAGTTCCACCGAAAGGAAATGATGCAAGTAAGAAATTACCTGTTGATTTTCAAGTGGGATAAGAAATCTCCAAGCAGAATTTGATGATGCTTATATGTTTGTTTTGCACAACTTTTTTATTTAGATAATTTTTTATTTACATACCAATGACTCTTACTATTTGATCTGACAACACTACAGATTCATTTCCCATTGCTTCAATGTTCCAACTGATCACGAGGATCCTATAAATGATTCCCATAAAGATCATGAAGATGTTGAGGAAAAAACAACAGATTCAAAAAGAACCAATCAATTACGGTGAATCTTCCATGGGAAATAGGATCCCATATAAAGAATCTATTACGTTTGATTTTAAATATTTAAAGAACACACTCTTTTGATTTAAAAAGACGAAATAAGCTCGTACGAGCATCTTCAGTGGTGTTGGCTAAAAAGATATAAAATACTGATTATGTAAAATTTCCTGAACTTGTAAGTCATTGTGCTTTGATAGGATTGGTTATATTTTAAAAATAATATTTCATTATTATTTGAAGTTGTTATAAATAGAATATATTCTTTTAATATGGTAATAGATGATGTGTAATTTTACTACAGGTTTTTAGAGTTTCGATAAATATAGCCAGTATCAGGAGGTTGGCTAAAATTTTAGACAAGGGAAACGAGTGGTTGGAGTGGAGAATTTTTTACATATCCTCTATAATTTTTATTTATGATAAGATTTATTCAATTTTAGCTAAAGGTTTTAGAGGGTTGAAGATGCTCTAAAAGTGATGTTTAAAATATCTTGATATTTACGCTCGCTATTTCCTTTAAAATTCGATACGTAATGCCTAGAGTAGAATATATCATAAGGTTGACATATCTATTCAAACTTGATATCTAAATTCAAAAAAACTTGACATAAAGTGGGTTGATTGGATTATGATGTGCGTGAAGACGGTGACGTATAATATTTCATTTTAAGGTTCGTCTATTGGACCAATTAATCCAAAGAGGGGGCTACGACAAGGTGACCCATTGTCGCCTTATCTGTTTTTGCTCTGTGTGGAAGGTCTGTCTCTAGCTTTAAAAAATTCAGCCAACAGAGGTGATATTCACGGTTGTTGTATCAGTCAGCCAGGTCGAGCAGTGACTCATCATTTTGTTTGCAGACGATAGTTTTTTGTTCTTCAAAGCTACCACTGAGGAAACAACTCACATCAAGAGGCTTCTTAATATTTATGCAGACTGCTCAGGACAAGAGGTTAATTACTTGAAGTCTGCTATGTTTTTTAGTGCTAATGTAAGGCGGGATAAGCAGTTGGAACTCAAAGGCAGTTTGGGAGTTTTTAATGATATTGAGGGAAGTAAATATTTGGGGCTTCCATCTCTTATTGGAAGGTCGAAGAAAATGGTCTTCAGGTTTCTTAAAGACAATGTGTGGCAACGAATACAAGGCTGGAACACGAAACTATTATCTCGAGCGGGTAAGGCGATTTTAATTCGAAATGTGGCTCAGACTATCCCCTCTTATTGCATGTCAGGCTTTCCGTTACCTAAATCATTATGTAAGGAGATTGAACGAATGATGAACTCATTCTGGTGGAAAACAAATTCTTCAAACAGTAAAGGTATAAGATGGCTTGCTTGGGAGAGAATGAGTATGTCGAAGAATAAATGAGGCTTAGGGTTTCGTGATTTGCATGGTTTTAACTTGGCATTATTGGGGAAGCAGTGTTGGAATTTGATGAATAACCCAAATTCATTGGTTGCAAAAGTTTTAAAGGCCAGATATTATCCGAACCGCTCGTTGTTTCAAGCCAATAGAAGTGGAGGTTCAAGTTATACGTGGTCTGGGATATGGGAAGCAAAAGAAAAAGTTAAGGATGGGTATCGATGGGTGTTGGGTGATGGACAGTCTATTGATATATGTAATGACAGATGGTTACGAGGGAAGGAAGACTAGCTGGTGCATTAATAAGCAAGAGGTTGCAGTGCAGAATCTTGATAAAAAAGTGTGCGATTTCTTTTTGCAGGACAAGAAAGAATGGGATGCTGTCAAAGTCAGGAATGTTTTTAACATGGAGGATGGTAATGCTATTTTATCAACTCGAATTCCACAGAATTGTACAAAAGACAGGTTGGCCTGGGTCCATTCTAGAGATGGGCAGTACACTGTGAAGACGGGGTATCAAAGATGGCACCAGACTTATGGTGGAAATATAGAGATACAACAGTCTAGTGGCTGGGGCAGATTATGGCATCTGAAAATCCCACACAAGGTCAAGATTTTCCTCTAGAGGTTGTGTCGAAACACAATACCAGTTCGTAACAAGCTTTGAGGGAAAGGAATGGTGGTTCCTATTGGTTGTATGATGTGCACTGGAGATATTGAGCATTTTCTACATCTCTGTATAGATTGCAATTATGCAAAGGAATGTTGGCATCGAATGGGGCTTACTTTTAATACGTGGGCAATTGAGAATGCCTCTGAATGGTTACTTGAGAAACTAGCTTCTGAAACTAACGATAACACTACTAAAAAAATGCTAATAGACATCGGTTTCTGGCCGATGTATTTGAAAAATTCAGACCGATGTCTTTGTCGGTGATGTCTAAAGTCTGAACGTTTAGACATCGAAATCTGGCCGATGTCTTATAGCGTATAATACATCAGTTTTAAAAATATTTTTGATGTTTATGAACTATCTTCTTGGGTTAACTACATGAGGTTATCTTTTGAATTGTTATATTAGAGGTCTTAGCTGTTATTTAACATGTAGCAAACATAGAATAATTCGACATAGACATCTGTTTTTTTCCAAATATTGATGTCTAATCCTTTATTAACATCGGTAAATATAAAGAAAATCGATGTATAATGTGATCATAGACATCGCTTTTAGACGATGCTGAAGATATCTATTGCATTAGTTACCTATTTTTAAAACCGATGTCTTAGGTCCCTCAAACATCGTTTTCAGCCGATGTTTAAGACTTCTAATATATCAATTTTTTTAAGAGAAACAATGTGCAAGGCCTCATATGGGACCTTCATATACATAATTTCTAGCAATATTTGTGCACACCAATAACCAAACTAAAATAATACCAAGTAAGAACTAAACAAACACATATATTAACCAACATAAATATCAAGTATCAAGTATTCTTACATAACCAATCAAAACCATACATCTGAAACTATCAACTATCGTTTACATATGAAACTTCAGTTTTAGGGCACCATTCAAAACCGTACTTGCATGTTCACAAAATAATCATAAACAGATAATTCAGTTGTCAGTGGTTCCCCATTCTCATCTTTTTCGCCTCTCTGTCTCACTGAAAACCTACAGGACATAGATAAACATAATCCATCTAGTTAAAATAATAAACAGTGGCAATTTGAATACAAATAAAAAAGCAGAAAAGAGCAGGGTAATAAAATAGGGCACAGCCTTTTAAGTAACAACAATTTTTATGCAAATGGTGCTACAAAATTCATTTACCTATACCTTACCATCAAAGCCTTGGTAAATTCTGTTTGGTCAGAAAGCAGAATCACAAATTAATGATTCAGCTGCATATAATGTTTTGTCAGAAAGCTCAGACTCATAATATTCGTTCTAGTAAAAGTAAAAGATGTCTTAGGACTCATTAGTGAAAAAGTCATCAGCAAAATAATTACCAAACAACGACACCAGCTAGGAGTAAAATCTTTGTGTCTGAATGTGGGTGTCTGTGTGCACATATTTAACTGTCATGATATAATCAGATACAGACCGTAACTTCTTGCATCAAATTTGCAGCCTCGGCAATGTTCCCTTGCTCTTCCTTGATTTTTGCCAGTGTTTTTATCAACCTGGACAACATGACCTTCTAATTACAGACATAAGATGCCGATTACAGACACAAGATGGCAGTATCAACACAAATGGGATTATTTCAAGTCACAATCCAATACATAAAAAATTGGTAACTAAAAATTAAATGACAATGTAATACATATAACGATCCGTATGAAACTGACAACAGCTATTTAGTGAATAAAACACTATAAAAAGTCATTTAGTGACTTACGAAAGCTTTGAAGGTAGGCTTATGGGCAGCCATTTCATATATGCAACATCTTGGTTAAAAAATCCCAAATTAAATAAATATTGTAACGCCCCAAATCCGGGGTCAGGGATTTGGTCGTCACGCGGAAATCCTTAACATCAAATCACCTGTTTGACAATATTAAACCACCTGTAATCATTTAATAACTGAATTACAACATCTGTGACCCCAACCACCAAGCATCTTTTAGGTTATAGGGCTAGAAACAAGAATCGATCCTTACATTTCTCGTTACATCCATTTAATTACATCACACTGAGTATTACAAATCCTATACTACTAGTGTAGCTTCGTTGAGAAGTACACTAGCTCTAGTACTATCCTGTACAAGTGATATATACATATTACACATCAATACACTAATATAACTTACTCCAGCTATCTTTGTTCTGGATCATATCATCTTCACAAGGGAACACTGCCTGCTTCTCCTGAGCCATGCAGATAAGCCTCAATCATCTACCTTCCTCTGAAAGGTTAATATTTAAAACAAGCAAGTATGAGCGAAAGAATTGCCCCAACACGCGGCTAAGTTCTGAAACTCAATACATGCCCTAACCTCTGAGCCTTTCTTATTCCGATACATAAATATATACCTCATAACATATAGTCCACTTCCATAGTACGAAAAGTTTATAGATATATATATATACCGTATAAATCAAGATATAGAGCCATAAAAATATCACTGCCCATCAACAGTATTATAAGCCATGGGGTTTTGGTTATTGCACGAGCAGGATTTAATATTGTTGGCAAAGCAAGGAATACAATGATTTGGGAGAAGAAGTACAAGGTTGGAAAAACTCGCGATTATGGATTGAAAACTTATTTAACACATTTCATATATTTAAAATAAATATACTCTGAACAATAGAGTATGCATAGTAAACTTGCCTCTGGTCCTTAGCAGAAAATAGAAACCGCGAACAAATCCTTCGCACCTCGTCCAAGTAATTCCATGGACCTTACCTGACGTCACGATCTTCCTTTTTGGATGCACGTCGCTCCAATTTGATTTCGCCCTAATGGTACTGAAATGGTTACGAGTACGTGTCAATCATACCTCGTATATCGAGTAGACACAACTCGGGATTATCACTAAATAACATAAAGTCAGACTATAGGTGTCCTCCATATAGTTGACTATTCTAATACCACTTATTGCACATAACATATTATAGTAAAGAAAATGAAATGGAAAAGTCCCCTTTTTAAAGTGGACAATTCCTGGTGCTAAACACCTCAAACCATACCACTTAATCAACTTAGTATATAGATAGTCCTCAAACATAATTAATCCTTGAGACACATCAAATCAGCAAATTAGCACATAACCCTCGAAATAACAATTAACCCTCAAATAGTTCACTTAGCACATATTCACATAACAATTAATATCCATTTCATGCTTCTAGACCATTGTATTTAACTAAATTAAATAAATTTGATTGCAGGGGATTTTCAGAAAATTTGGGCATGAGGTATTCGTTTATCGGACTATGGGCACAGCCCCTCAAATGCAATTCAACCCTGTTTTTGCAAAAATAAAGCTGCCTCAACTTGCAGCAAAGTAAACAAGTAAGAAAAGTACCCGCCCAGACATGCGGCAACTAGCACATAAGGAAAAGTACCCGCCCAGACATGCGGCACCTAGCACATAAGGAAAAGTACCCGCCCAGACATGCGGCACCTAGCACATAAGGAAAAGTATCCGCCCAGCCATGCGGCACCTCAACATTTAAGGAAAGTAAACTAAGTTTATCCACATTTAAGCCAACACCACGTAGTTGGCACTTATACTTTCAACCTATATTATGACTCGATTTATAACATCTAGCACATAGACATTTACAAGTTATCCAACTCTTATGACTACATTATATGGCGATAACAATTAGCACTAAGCACTTAGCAATTAACAATTTCAATTGGAAACTAACAATTAGCAATTAGCACTTAACAATTACTTGACAACTAACCCGAATATATTATCCGACAATTAATAATTAACAATTTAACAGCCATAAGGCCTGAGCATACATCCGGCTCACAATTAATCCAATAATTATAAATTAATCATTAAACTCTCCGAATTAATCATGGAGCTTAAACAATATCTCACAATTCCAATTAGCAAATAACAATTTAACAATTAACAATTTATTAACTCGAACATTTAATCGGACTCATAATTAAACTCAATAATTATAATTATCTATGCTCTCCGAATTAAATCACGAAAATTAACAATTAAACTCGCAATTTAAATCTAATTAAATTACGACAACTAATTAATTAAATAACTACAATTTAACAATATATAATAATTACATCTAATTTCATACGAGAATTAAATAATTGGATTTACGAAATTATACCCCTTTCGTTTCCGATCCAAAAGTCAAGCCACCGAAGAAAATCAATTCACCCAACCATCTCTCTCTCTCTCTCTCTCTCTCTCTCTCTCTCTCTCTGCACCTCCCGCACTGCCTCTCCCCTACTCTTTCTCCCTCTCCACCCGCTGTAGCTGCTGACTCGCGCAACCACGGAACCCACCGGCCACCGGTGTGGCGCCGCCGCTGCTACACCACGAACGCAGCACACCCCCACCGCACGCACACACAAAGATATATACACACACACACACACACGTATCTATACATGTATGTATGTGCTTCAATTGAATCGAAATCAAAAACCCCCAATCTCTCTTTTCTTCTCTTTCCCCGCTGTTTTTCTTCCCCCTCCCCCCGATTTGTTTCTGTCGTGTATGTATATGTGCGGCTGTGTTTGTATCTGTGTGTGTATGTATCTGATGTGTGTTTTTAACCCTAATGGGCTCAAGCCCAATAACTTTCAAAAGCAATACAATTAAATACTACACACCTTAAAATAATATTTTAAACTAATAACTCTAATTTGTAAAAATAAAATTTCTAGCATAATTAAATACTAGAATATTTTTAAAGACTTTTGGCGAAAGAATTAGAATTAAATCTAAATTTTCTAAATTGATATGCATTTTACAAATCAATAATAATTTATAAAAACAATTCATAGAAATAATAATTGTAATTCATAAATCACAATTCAAAGGGCTTTATAAAAATACTACAAACATTATTGTTTTAGTAAAATCTCAAATTCTTGATTTTATATATTAATCAAGTAATTTCTACAAATCCTCAAATAATTAAAATAAACATTTTCTAAGGATTTTAAAATCTCTAAATTATTCAATAATTTAAAATAAAATCTTTACTGAATAATTTCACATTCCAAAATTAAATCTTTGCACAAATAAACTATTGACTCGAGGTATCTACTCAGTCAATAAAATTTTAAATAGGAGCACCAGGCTCCACTTAACCGAAAATAATTAAATAATTGAATAAAAAAATAATAATAAAAAAATTCCTCCTCATTTTAGGAAAACAATATTATTATTATTATTGAAATAATAATATAATCATTTCTTGAAAAATCAGGGTTATTACAGTCTACCCTCCTTAAAAGGATTCCGTCCACGGAATCAGCTAAGGCCACTACTGGGATTCCTTAACTCTTTCATCATCGACATTTATTCTGCCAAACCAGAGATAGTGTCCATTCGTAAACAACTTCTCCGAAACCTCAATTCGACCATAAGATCTCTATTTGACACAGTTATCATTGGAGTCTTACCACATTATCCCTTTCATACATATATTTTGACCAACTTTCCATTATCATACTATCCTTGAGAGAGAGTTCACTGATTCTATTCACATAACACTTTTGACAGAGAGAGTGCACTAATTCCATTAACATACTATCATTGAGAGGGAATGAACTAAATAATTCGATTGATACGTCACTGATATTCTATTCGTTTTGGAATTCGCTCTTGCTCTTGGAGATTCCGTTGCGAATATGGTTTCTATCAGCGAATTTATGACTTGGCAGACCTGGTTGGTATCCCCTTCAAATTTATTAGAGCTAATAAGAATTATGAAACTTTGAAAAGATAGCTGTCATATCAAGGCTATTGCCACACATTGATGATCATAAGGTTATGAGTATTAAAGTAAACCTTGTTTGAAATAAGAGAATTTACTGAGAGATCAATATGATCATAAGAACTCACGTTGCGTGTCTCAGTTAAGACATTACTAAAGGTAGTTAGCCTTCTTGTATTTCACAACTCACAAGTGACGGCGTCCCGTCAGACTTCTATCACACAGACAGATAGCCCTTGTGTCCCCTATAAGTATAGGGTTGTTCGTCTCAGTGGAAGCTGAGAAGTATGAAAGCAATTCGAAGTGAAGATAATAATTATCGTCTTTCGACAAATAATTCTCAAGTGGACACCCTGGATTAAAATTGATCAGATTCCAAGGTGCAATTTCCAAGGAAAAGGATAACCAGAAAGATACTGGTATACAACAAGCAAGTGGTGCTATAGCACCATAGGATTATCCAATATTTGAAGAAAAGTGGGAATTTAAATATCATCAATCGATAGGGCCTCATAAATCTGAAAGTAGGTATAATGACATCTTCTAGCAAAATTGAAACCAATATGGTTTAACATGAGTATTATAAAACAACTTCGAAGAGGGAGTATATTCTTTATCAAAATTCTCTCTTGGAGAGATGTCAAGATAGGTCATAGATTAGGGAGGTAATCCAAATAATTTATGCACGAGGAGGTGTCAAATAATTTACAGATTGGGGAGGTAATAAACATAATTTGCAAATGGGGAGATGTCAAACAATTCAGATTGGGGAGATAATCAAAATGATTCATAAATGGGGAGGGTAATGCCAAGGTCTCCACGGATGCCTTTCATGTCGGCTCCTCTGACGGATAATTGTTCGATTACAGTGCTCTTCTTTTCCACGCACACCCTAAGGCGCTCGATAACCGTCGTCATCGTCGACTCGTAATAGTCGCTAGAGATTCAACCATCGGCATTTTACGATATTAAGGAGTTCTATTCGACTCGGCGCAAGCATCTCACGCAAGCGTTCTATTTTTTGAGAAGACTTCGATACGGTGTCGCCCCTAGCAACGACGAACTCCACATGTCGAATGGGCGATATTCCGGAACATTGCTGGAAATACATACTTAGATCCAGTCACCATTATAACCGTATTTATACCACATGTTCCTGTCCTCATGACAATTCCGTGTGCAACTTAAGCTTATCCCTTTTTGGCATAACAACCCTCGTACTAGTCTCTCTCAGACTTTCTCGGTCCGTCTTGATTCTTATAACATTTCATCTTTATTGATCAATCTCATCTTCACCCTTTTTACTTCTATAATTTTGAGACAATCGGTGTCTATCCACCAATCCATTCATAATATTACCTTAAACTCTACCAAGCTCGAGAGGGTTTTAAATACCCGCAACTTCGACTGATAACCTTTCATAGTGATCTTGTTTTGCTTCCCTTTTTGGAATTTTAACAGTACGGATGCTATCTCAACTCATCATTGTCATAATACTGGATGCCAGCTTTCCATCCTTCATCATCATATTGAAATTTCCTATCATTCGGGGAATACATAACTTCATCCATGAACCCCTAAAATTATCTTAATCTTAGGCCTCGGGCGATTTATGCCCCTGCCGACCAACACTTGTCTCTAAGAGTTCTTTAGCAGACATCCATCACCACAAGAAGTGAAGTCTACCTCAACATATTCCTCAAAATCTTATCTTAATCATTGGTACTATATCCAATAGTCCAACATGAACTCTACATGAGTTCTAACGTTCTCACATAACTATACCCACTCCTACTCACTCTCATTTCTAGTTTACTATAACCTCATCTCTGATACCATTTCTGTAATGCCCCAAATCCGGGGTCAGGGATTTGGTCGTCACGCGGAAATCCTTAACATCAAATCACTTGTTTGACAATATTAAACCACCTGTAATCATTTAATAACTGAATTACAACATCTGTGACCCCAACCACCAAGCATCTTTTAGGTTATAGGGCTAGAAACAAGAATCGATCCTTACATTTCTCGTTACATCCATTTAATTACATCACACTGAGTATTACAAATCCTATACTACTAGTGTAGCTTCGTTGAGAAGTACACTAGCTCTAGTACTATCCTGTACAAGTGATATATACATATTACACATCAATACACTTATATAACTTACTCCAGCTATCTATGTTCTGGATCATATCATCTTCACAGGGGCACACTGCCTGCTTCTCCTGAGCCATGCAGATAAGCCTCAATCATCTACCGTCCTCTGAAAGGTTAATATTTAAAACAAGCAAGTATGAGCGAAAGAATTGCCCAGCAAGTATTAATAGAGCACAACAATATATATCAATATACACATGGAGTTTTCGAAATATAACGATACTTAATATCAATTTCGAAATATTTACAACAATGAAACCTCAGTAGGGGATATATGACATTTCGAGTAACATCAGATAAATAAAGTAAGTTCATGTCAACAATAGTAATCCTCATACCTTATCCACATACCATACTTCATAGTATTGATAACCTCTTAGGGAGCTTTTCAAAATATGCAGTTCTATATGCTGCTAAGATAGTTATTACCACCCTTCATAAACCAAACCATTATAAAGTTCCCTTTTTAATACTCCTCAAGTTTGTAAGTATATACACATGAGTATATCATTATCATCAGAACACCTTACAGTTCAAGATTCTGTACAGGATATAAGTTCGTTAACCACTTGATAAGTTAAACTCAGAAATAACTGATAGGAAGAGAGTCAAAGCTCTTGAAGCAAAACATTTGGGACATAACATCAATAACCGATGAACCATCTTTCATCTTTTGAATAATTGCAAAAGTGCACCAACACGTGCCATTATTGTTAGAATAATCTTGCAGTTCTAGATACTGCATGAATTCATCATCTTTCAAAATTGAAAGCAACACTATCGGCTACTTGGCACTTAGGCCTAAGAAGTAGTGTTTGAGTATTTTTCCAAAGTGGAGGATGGGACTTAAAGAAAACATAAAAACCTGACAAGGATTGACGATGATCAGTCGCCACATCCAAGTCCAATAATCCGCGGGTTATCTCTACCGGTAGAAGGATAGAAACTACATCCGTAACTATCCCCGGGTGAAAACTACATCCGTAATCACCCTCGATGAAAACTACATCCGTAATCATCCTTCGGCAACACCTGGGCCGGAATAATAATTGATGGGCCGCCTGGCTCACGGCCGCTTACACATCCTGGGAATCGTTCGTCAACGATTCCCACACCTGCCAGAGTCCCCTTTTTCTTTTCTTGTCAAAATCATTTTGATAGAAAACTTGAGTAGTTGAAGTTCGACTTCAGTCGACTGATAATTTCTTGAAAAACGAGCAAGAGAGTAAAACCTGACCGGGGGTTTTCGAAAATGTTTTGAGTTCAAAAGAGTTCAAGTATAGATATACACTTGTACCGATATCAATCTCGACACAGGGTTTTGTGATCACACATGGAAAATGGTACGCATAAAGCTTGTAACCACAACAGGGTAATTCCATATATATATAAGTTCTTGAAAAGTAACTTACCTAGATAGATTCAAAATATAATATTTTAAATGACTATGAAAGTCCTTAAACAACCTTTAAATGGTGTTTTATAACCTTCAAAGCACTTAGAGTATTTAATAAATATTCGACTACTATGTAACAAATAATAAATATTCAATAATCACTTTTTAAAAAAATACTCAAATTAATATTCATTTATTAAGTAATATTCAAATAATATTTACGATTAATACTGGAATATTTAATAGCCTCAAAACACCCAAATACAACTCTTGGAATGTTTCTAATCAAAATCAAGACACAATCTCTCCAGCAGTCTCCAAACTTTAGCCACTTTATCAAATAACTACTACTGACTCTCGGTCAATAAGAAATAATTAATAAGCATGAAAATCCTTCTTCTCTTTCTCTTTTTTTTTTGTTTCTTAATGAATATTATAATTAATATTCATCGAATTAAATAAGCATTCAAATAACATATATCGATATCAATCTAGCTGTTTTAAGCTGAAAGTAACGAATTTATAACCATTGGAATATCTTTAATCCGTATTGAAAATAAACTATCTCCGATAAATAATATACTAGATAGAATCACTCCATTAAATTGTTATATTATTTCTCCGGGACAAAGTGATTTTAAGAAAGCGTTTTGAAAATGATATTCATCTAATTAAATAAATTTAATTAGGCGAATGAGGTTTATTTAATTAGTAAATGCTTTCAGGAGCATCTATTAATTAAATAAACACTGGTTTATTGGTGATGTTGCCTTTAGGTTAATTATTGCGAAATTCTTTTTTTTTTTTTTAAAGCTTTGCCCGGGTTTTCGAAAACATACAATACAAAATAGCCCCAACACGCGGCTAAGTTCTGAAACTCAATACATGCCCTACCCTCTGAGCCTTTCTTATTCCGATACATAAATATATACCTCATAACATATAGTCCACTTCCATAGTACGAAGAGTTTATAGATATATATATATACCGTATAAATCAAGATATAGAGCCATAAAAATATCACTGCCCATCAACAGTATTATAAGCCATGGGGTTTTGGTTATTGCACGAGCAGGATTTAATATTGTTGGCAAAGCAAGGAATACAATGATTTGGGAGAAGAAGTACAAGGTTGGAAAAACTCGCGATTATGGATTGAAAACTTATTTAACACATTTCATATATTTAAAATAAATATACTCTGAACAATAGAGTATGCATAGTAAACTTGCCTCTGGTCCTTAGCAGAAAATAGAAACCGCGAACAAATCCTTCGCACCTCGTCCAAGTAATTCCATGGACCTTACCTGACGTCACGATCTTCCTTTTTGGATGCACGTCGCTCCAATTTGATTTCGCCCTAATGGTACTGAAATGGTTACGAGTACGTGTCAATCATACCTCGTATATCGAGTAGACACAACTCGGGATTATCACTAAATAACATAAAGTCAGACTATAGGTGTCCTCCATATAGTTGACTATTCTAATACCACTTATTGCACATAACATATTATAGTAAAGAAAATGAAATGGAAAAGTCCCCTTTTTAAAGTGGACAATTCCTGGTGCTAAACACCTCAAACCATACCACTTAATCAACTTAGTATATAGATAGTCCTCAAACATAATTAATCCTCGAGACACATCAAATCAGCAAATTAGCACATAACCCTCGAAATAACAATTAACCCTCAAATAGTTCACTTAGCACATATTCACATAACAATTAATATCCATTTCATGCTTCTAGACCATTGTATTTAACTAAATTAAATAAATTTGATTGCAGGGGATTTTCAGAAAATTTGGGCATGAGGTTTTCGTTTATCGGACTATGGGCACAGCCCCTCAAATGCAATTCAACCCTGTTTTTGCAAAAATAAAGCTGCCTCAACTTGCAGCAAAGTAAACAAGTAAGAAAAGTACCCGCCCAGACATGCGGCAACTAGCACATAAGGAAAAGTACCCGCCCAGACATGCGGCACCTAGCACATAAGGAAAAGTACCCGCCCAGACATGTGGCACCTAGCACATAAGGAAAAGTATCCGCCCAGACATGCGGCACCTCAACATTTAAGGAAAGTAAACTAAGTTTATCCACATTTAAGCCAACACCACGTAGTTGGCACTTATACTTTCAACCTATATTATGACTCGATTTATAACATCTAGCACATAGACATTTACAAGTTATCCAACTCTTATGACTACATTACATGGCGATAACAATTAGCACTTAGCAATTAACAATTTCAATTGGAAACTAACAATTAGCAATTAGCACTTAACAATTACTTGACAACTAACCCGAATATATTATCCGACAATTAATAATTAACAATTTAACAGCCATAAGGCCTGAGCATACATCCGGCTCACAATTAATCCAATAATTATAAATTAATCATTAAACTCTCCGAATTAATCATGGAGCTTAAACAATATCTCACAATTCCAATTAGCAAATAACAATTTAACAATTAACAATTTATTAACTCGAACATTTAATCGGACTCATAATTAAACTCAATAATTATAATTATCTATGCTCTCCGAATTAAATCACGAAAATTAACAATTAAACTCGCAATTTAAATCTAATTAAATTACGACAACTAATTAATCAAATAACTACAATTTAACAATATATAACAATTACATCTAATTTCATACGAGAATTAAATAATTGGATTTACGAAATTATACCCCTTTCGTTTCCGATCCGAAAGTCAAGCCACCGAAGAAAATCAATTCACCTAACCATCCCCCCCCCCTCTCTCTCTCTCTCTCTCTGCACCTCCCGCACTGCCTCTCCCCTACTCTTTCTCCCTCTCCACCCGCTGTAGCTGCTGACTCGCGCAACCACGGAACCCACCGGCCACCGCTGTGGCGCCGCCGCTGCTACACCACGAACGCAGCACACCCCCACCACACGCACACACAAAGATATACACACACACACGTATCTATACATGTATGTATGTGCTTCAATTGAATCGAAATCAAAAACCCCCAATCTCTCTTTTCTTCTCTTTCCCCGCTGTTTTTCTTCCCCCTCCCCCCGATTTGTTTCTGTCGTGTATGTATATGTGCGGCTGTGTTTGTATCTGTGTGTGTATGTATCTGATGTGTGTTTTTAACCCTAATGGGCTCAAGCCCAATAACTTTCAAAAGCAATACAATTAAATACTACACACCTTAAAATAATATTTTAAACTAATAACTCTAATTTGTAAAAATAAAATTTCTAGCATAATTAAATACTAGAATATTTTTAAAGACTTTTGGCGAAAGAATTAAAATTAAATCTAAATTTTCTAAATTGATATGCATTTTACAAATCAATAATAATTTATAAAAACAATTCATAGAAATAATAATTGTAATTCATAAATCACAATTCAAAGGGCTTTATAAAAATACTACAAACATTATTGTTTTAGTAAAATCTCAAATTCTTGATTTTATATATTAATCAAGTAATTTCTACAAATCCTCAAATAATTAAAATAAACATTTTCTAAGGATTTTAAAATCTCTAAATTATTCAATAATTTAAAATAAAATCTTTACTGAATAATTTCACATTCCAAAATTAAATCTTTGCACAAACAAACTATTGACTCGAGGTATCTACTCAGTCAATAAAATTTTAAATAGGAGCACCAGGCTCCACTTAACCGAAAATAATTAAATAATTGAATAATAAAATAAAAAAAATTCTTCCTAATTTTAGGAAAACAATATTATTATTATTATTGAAATAATAATATAATAATTTCTTGAAAAATCCGGGTTATTACAAATATAGGTATGCACAAAATTGAAGAGATAAACTTGAGTAATCTTCATCAGAAATATAATGATTTCAAAGTTTACCAAGAGACCAGATATCCGACTTTGAACCATAAGATATATCAGCAAGAAGTTCAGGGCACATGTAACTAGGAGTTCCAATTATGCTGATTCCACTTTTTCCTTTCGAGTTCCATGCTTTATCAGACCAATTCTACCGTACACTATAGCATAACATATATGTGAGGGGACAAGTTGTTAAGCAGGTTGATTTCTAAATGTAAGTTCTTTTATTAAAAAATATTTAAGATAGTGGATGTTGTGACCAAAATCTTGCATGGGTTATATTTAGGCCCACTAGAGGATTAGGGTCCAGATCCATGAAGAGAATGAGTAATCTGTCGGGTTTCCGGAGGCCTGCGATAGCCCTCGGGGTTACCATGTACACTGCAGCACGGGAACGCATGACTAAGGGTCTCAAGGTATCCCCTTGAGGATAACCTATAACTATTATCAGTCATCCAGTAGAGCTTCCAGAGTAGCTTCCGTGATAGGGGTTACCGGAGGGGGTACCGGAGCCAGGCTACCGGGCGGTACCCCCAGCTTCCGCCGGAAGCCTGATCAGGCTGCCAAATCAGATAAGGCACGCCTCCTACTTTCTAGGAACACGTTTATATCATCTAAAAACACTCTCAAACAGATAAAACATTCAGTTATTTGAGGATATATGTCATGTATACTTGATAAATGATACAAAATCATGATAAATACAAGAGATAATCATTCTATGTTACCTAAACTACTTGGTAACCTGATTTTATACATCATACTCGATTATTATCAGAAATAACAGTCATTATCCCACTGGAGAGAGGATAACTCATCATAAACAAACGATCATATCATTCAAGAACTACATTCGGGCTTGATCCACTATAAATAGTGGTATGTAGGCAGTTTACGGGATCTTCTTCGACACTTACACTCCTTGAGTAGCTAGAGCACGTGCACTCTTGTGTGACATAGTCAAATTAGGGTTCTTGGTTGACCAACATTTGGTCCTTGAGCTCTCATCCCGTAGATTCAGTCCGATTCTTCCGAGGAACCACATCCCGTGTTCTTCGGTAACCCTAGTCGTGAGCCTTCCCGGGCGACTAGCTATTGATCTTCAACCACGAGCCTTTCTGGGTGGTTGGACGATTCCTTGTTTATTGGCGCTATTCCAGCACGAGGCCTTATACTCTATTGTGCTAAAATCCTCCCACAACAATTGGCGCCCGAAGGAGGGGCCTCAAAAATCGTCATTTGGAGGAGATATGGCGAGTGACAATTCTGATAGTGATAAGACACCATCTCAGGATGGTAATGGACGAACTAAAGATGGTGGTGATGATGTTAATAACAAAGACATCATGGATTATCTGAAAACGATGAATGAAAGAGTTAACCACTTGGAAAAAGGTTCCGAGAAAATGAAAAAAATGGCAAAGGAAGTGCAAGTCGAAGTTGAAAAAGAAGAATGTGACTCCGACAAGGCTAAATTTCGAGTCTGAGGACAATAGTGAAGACGACACTGATTATGTCCCGTCTGAAGAAGAGGTAGAGGAGCCTGTGGAAGAAGAATACGAGGGTGACCAATCCGATGTCCCGGAAGCCCAGGGTACCGAAGGTTCACCCACCAGAAGTCTGAGCATTTTTGACCGAGTTGGCAAAAGACTGACTAACAAAGACCTTCGTCACAAGTTGATTCACACTGGAAACAAAGATCGAAGGGATGGCAGTGGGGGTTCCATAACCCGGGGTTCCCGAGAACGTAGAGAGAGGTCCCACTCGGTACCCCCAAGAAGCACTTCCAGGAGGTCTCGATCTGATGGCAGAAGGAGTTATAGGCAAAGTGGTCACTCTTCTGGGCATAAAAGTAGGAAATCCCATTCTACCGGAGTCCCAACCGGTGGGGGTACCAACCAGGATTCTAGCTCCCATCAGAGTTCGGTTCCCAGAAGAAGTAAGACAGCCAATGAAGATGATGACTCTGGAAGACAATACTTCAAAATATTTAATGAGCAAGTACCAAAAGTGAAGAAGGCCTCTGATGAAACTCTGAAAAATTTCCTAATAGCCTGGGTTAGGCCTGGAACCGAGTTTTGGAAAGAATTGCAAACTGAAGAGCCCGGAACCCTGGCAGAATTCTACCAACAGGCAGAACGCCACAAAGTGATTGAGGAATCCATGGCAAAACTGTCCAAAGATTCCAATTCCCGAGGTTGGAGCAGGAACAAGAGAAATCGTTCTTACAGCCCTAAAAGAGATTCAAATAAGAGGGTTTCCGGGAGTGGTACTGCCGGTTTGGGAGCCCCCCGATATGATGACAAGACTGCCCCTATTGCTGTTAATGAAACTAAGGATAGAGTTTCTGTCAAGGACAGACTCACTCCAAAGGAAAATTTTCAGAAATACTCAGAGTATACTCCATTGACTGTCCCAATTAGTCATATTCTCGAAGTGAATGAGAAGAATGGGCTATTCCGGAGGCCCTACCGGGCAGGCCCTCCAGGAGTGAAAGATCAGGGAAAGTACTGTGCATTCCATGAAGTGAATGGTCACGAGACTGCTGATTGCAGGCACTTGAAAGATCAAATTGAAGAATTGATTAGAGGTGGATACCTGACTGAATTTGTAGCCCAAGAGGCTAAGAAGTATAAAGAAGATAGAGATAGCAAGGACAAGGCTCCTGGAAACCAAGAAAAGAACTACCCGAGCTAATAGCATCCATACCATCTTTGGCGGCCCTTACTTGGGGGGTGCCAGTCGGAATGCCAGAGATAGGTATGCCCGGGAAGCCAGGGGGAAACCCCTAACAAACATTTTCCACCTTTCAGAAAGGCCCCCCAAGTTGTTCAAAGGGGAAACCGCCGATATTTCCTTTACCGAGGAGGATGCCAAGTGGGTTCACCACCCCCATAATGATGCTTTGGTGGTAACCGTGAATATTGGTGGAATGAATGTACACAGAGTGCTGGTTGATAATGGAAGCTCAGTAAATATCTTGGCATATACTACATTCCAGAAATTGGGGCTTTTGGACAAAGAGTTATTGCCTACCAACAATGAGCTATATGGGTTTACCGGTAACCCAGTCCAAATCATGGGCAAGGTCAAATTACCCTTGACATTGGGCGTGGATCCCTGCAAGGCCTCCCAAATGGCAGAATTCATGGTGGTAGATGAAGACATTTCCCACAATGCAATTCTCGGTAGACCAATTTTGAAAGATATGAGGGTGGTAACCTCAATATACCACTTTTCAATGAAGTTTCCTACACCAAATGGCATTGGGTGTGTGAAAGGATGTCAACATGAGTCAAGGGAATGCTATAACAGAGCTGTGTAGGCTGCCGAGAAGGCAGATAAACCTATTCAAGTTGAAGAAAAGGCTGATGGAGAAGCCTTAATGAGAAGCCATGGGCTTGAGCCACAGAAATTTGAAAGAGCATCGTTTAATGCCATCATGATAGTGGAGTTACCGGAGGAACCTACTGAAGAGGTTCCTGTTTTTCGGGGGGTAGTACCACCACAAAGCTTGTTGTTAGAAGCTGCCGAGAGAAATGATGAAATTCAAAACATTTCACTGGAAGGCATAGTAAAAAGTGCCTCAGATGATGATCTAGGCGAAGCAATGCAAGAGAATGAGAACCAGAGAGCGGAGAAAGGACTCCCGGTTGAGATTGACATTGATCCCAGGATGCACGGTACCCTGGAAAAGGCAGGGGCTGCCGAAGATACTATCCCCATACTAGTGGATGCTGAAGATCCTAGTAAAATCTTGAAAATTGCACAACAGCTAGATGAAAAGACAAGAGAAAGGTTGACTGCTTTCCTTAAAAGCAACCTTGATGTGTTTGCATGGTGTCATTCTGACATGGTGGGGATCGACCCGAAAGTCATGTGCCACCACTTGAACATTGACCCTGAGGTAAGGGGTATCCAGCAGAAAAGAAGGCCTGTCAGTGGTGAAAGGGCTACCGCCCTCTAGGAAGAGGTAGACCGGTTATTGAAGGCTGGTTTGATCAAAGAATCCTTCTACCCAACATGGCTAGCAAACCCGGTACTGGTCCGGAAGCCCAATGGGAAATGGAGGACATGTGTTGACTTTAGTGATCTGAATAAGGCATGCCCTAAGGATAGCTTCCCGCTACCCAGAATTGATCAACTGGTGGATGCCACGGCAGGCCATGCTTTGCTAAGTTTCATGGATGCCTACTCCGGATATAACCAAATACCGATGCATGAACCAGACCAGGAGCATACCAGCTTCATAACTGATAGGGGATTGTACTGTTATGTGGGGATGCCGTTTGGGCTATTGAATGCCGGGGCAACCTACCAAAGGCTGGTAAACATGATGGTTAAAGAACAGATTGGTAAGACTATGGAAGTCTATGTTGACGATATGTTGGTCAAATCAAAGGTGGCAGCCGACCATGTGTTGCACCTATCTGAGATGTTTGATATTCTAAGGAAATACCGGATGAAGTTGAACCCTCAAAAGTGTGTTTTTGGTGTGGAGTCTGGAAAATTTCTTGGATTCATTGTGAACCACAGAGGGATTGAGGCAAACCCTGCCAAAATCAAAGCATTGCTGGAACTGAGGTCCCCAAGGAATGTAAAAGAAGTCCAAGGGCTTACCGGAAGGGTAGCAGCCCTAAATAGATTCGTATCTCGGTCTTCCGACAAGTGCAAGGAGTTTTTCAAGGCTATCAAGAAGGGTCAAAACTTTGAATGGACCCCGGAATGTGAGGAAGCCTTCAAGAAACTAAAAGAACAGTTGGGAAGCCCACCATTGCTCTCCAAACCCTTGGAAGGTGAGGTACTCATTTTATATTTAGCTATTTCTGAATACTCTATAAGTGCTGTGTTGATCCGGGAGGAAGAACAAGTACAATACCCTGTATACTACGTGAGCAAAAGGCTGTTGGACGCGGAAACCCGGTATCCCAGCATGGAAAAGCTAGCATATGCTCTAATATTGGCTTCTAGGAAGCTAAGGCCTTACTTTCAGACCCATAAAATTGATGTTAGAACATCCTTCCCGCTAAGACAAGTGATGCACAAGCCGGAAGCCTCCGGTAGAATGATGAAATGGGTTGTCGAGCTAGGACAGTTTGAAATAGATTACAAGCCCCGAACTGCTATCAAAGGCCAAGCGCTGGCTGATTTCTTACTGGAGTTTCCTCCTGATTTTGAGGTTACCAGAGAAGATTGTACCCCGGTACCCCTAGTTACCGAAGGGGATGCCGGAGGCCCCCAATTATGGTGGAACCTATATGTTGATGGAGCAGTAAACAATAATGGGGGAGGTACAGGAATAGAGTTGGTAAGCCCAGAGGGGCACCGAATTCAGAGTGCCATACACTTTGGCTTCAAGGCTACCAACAATGATGCAGAGTATGAGGCCCTGATTGCTGGCTTAAAACTGGCTCTGGAAATGAAGGTAGAATACCTAAATGTGTTTAGTGACTCCATGCTGATTGTGTGGCAGATTAAAGGAAGCTTCCAGAGTCGAGGCCCCCGTACTGAACTCTACATGAGGTATGCCCAAGAACTTATCAGTAGGTTCAAACTGCTAAATCTAAATCAGATCCCAAGGGTGGAAAATGCCAATGCTGATGCCCTTGCCAAGTTGGGATCTCAAAAAGAAGCTGTTCTGTTAGGAGTGATACCCCTTGAAGTGCAACTCCAACCAAGTATCCATCGAGATGAGAATATGGAAATAGAATCTTTAATGGAAAGCCAATGGACAACCCCGATACGTGAGTATATCACCAAGGGGACACTCCCAAAAGACAAAGATGAAGCCCGGAAACTCAAATACAAGGCTGCCCGTTATGTGATCTATGATGGCATTCTATACAAGAGGGGTTTTAACCAACCTCTACTTAAATGCATATCTGGAAATGAATGTGAATATATCCTAAGGGACATTCATGAAGGCATTTGTGGCAACCACTCGGGGGGTACCACCCTGGCCCACAAAATTCTCCGACAGGGTTACTACTGGCCTACCATGAAAACTGATGCTTATGACTTCGCTAAAGCTTGTGATCAATGCCAAAGGTTTGCTAACTTCAATAGCAACCCAGCTATGGAACTAAGGCCCATTGGAAGCCCCTGGCCCTTTGCAATATGGGGGATTGACCTGATTGGGGAGCTTCCCAAAGGTAGAGGTGGTGTGAAATATGTCGTGGTAGCCGTTGACTACTTTACCAAATGGGCAGAGGCGGAACCCCTAGCTACCATCACTACCGGAAAGCTGAAGGAATTTGTTAAGCGAGCCATTATATGTAGATACGGGGTACCGTACAAGCTGATCTCAGACAATGGCAAGCAATTTGATAGTAGAGAAATGAGAAGTCTATGTGAGGACTTGGAGATAAAGAAAGATTTTTCAGCCGTTTGCCACCCCCAAAGCAATGGGCAGACAGAAGCTGTGAATAAAATCATCAAACACACTCTAAAAGCCAAGTTGGAAGATAAAAAGGGAAACTGGCCAGAGGAGCTTCCAATGGTCTTGTGGTCTTACAACACCACTCCCAGGTCCACAACCGGAGAGTCTCCCTTTGCTCTAACCTATGGCTGTGAAGCTATGGTCCCAGTGGAGGTCGGGACAGGGTCCTACCGGAGGGACAATTTTAATCAAGAATCAAATGAAATAAATCAGAGGCTGGCCCTAGACATGGTAGAGGAAAACCGGGCTACCGCCCAGCTGAAACTTGCGGCTTACCAGCAGAGGACCCGCAAATACTATAACAACAAGGTACGCCCTCGACCCCTCAAGGTTGGTGACCTAGTACTGAGAAGAATGATGCCCAATATGCGGGTTCCCGGGCACGGAGCCTTTGGAGCAAATTGGGAAGGGCCTTACAAAATAAAGTCTATCTTTTGGGAAGGCACTTACCACCTTGAAGACATGGATGGGAACACTATTCCCCGTGCTTGGAATGCCGAGCACCTAAAAAAGTACTATCAGTAAGACTCTTTTTAGAGCAAACGTAGGCCTCTTTCAGGCTTAGGATGAATAAAGGCAACCTACTAGTTGTGGTTACGTCATTTCCCTTTCAGTTCTTAGAATTTCATGATTTTCAGTAGATGCCCAGGGGGTAGTGGATACACACCCCGTCTGGATGAAATTTAATGTAATCGTACTCTTTGATTTTCAGTAAAAGTAGAAGTTGATTGTTTCCTTTTACATTTACCACTTATAAATATTTTCAGAAAAATATGTAAGGTCAACAAGCATAGTTCTACATGGCAGCCAGCTACCATCCAGAACTAGGGGGGTAGTAGTGGATACACCTCTCAGCTTAACAGGTTGAAATTGTTAGAATTTTAAAATTTGAATTACCAGACATGTACGGAACCTTGAGTGGTTCACATGGCTTACTTGGTTATCAGGGCATGTATGGAACCCTGTTCGGCATACATGGTTCCCTTCATTACTTGGGCTTGTGTGGTACCCTGTTCGGCACACTTGGATCCCTTCAACACCAGACATGTACGGAACCTTGAGTGGTTCACATGGCTTACTTGGTTACCAGGGCATGTATGGAACCCTGTTCGGCATACATGGTTCCCTTCATAACTTGGGCTTGTGTGGTACCCTGATCGGCACACTTGGATCCCTTCAACACCAGACCTGTACGGAACCTTGAGTGGTTCACATGGCTTACTTGGTTACCAGGGCATGTATGGAACCCTGTTCGGCATACATGGTTCCATTCATAACTTGGGCTTGTGTGGTACCATGATCGGCACACTTGGATCCCTTCAACACCAGACATGTACGGAACCTTGAGTGGTTCACATGGCTTACTTGGTTACCAGGGCATGTATGGAACCCTGTTCGGCATACATGGTTCCCTTCATAACTTGGGCTTGTGTGGTACCCTGATCGGCACACTTGGATCCCTTCAACACCGGACATGTACGGAACCTTGAGTGGTTCACATGGCTTACTTGGTTACCAGGGCATGTATGGAACCCTATTCGGCATACATGGTTCCCTTCATTATTTGGGCTCATGTGGTACCCTGACCGGCACACTTAGATCCCTTCAATATCAGACATGAATGGCTTACATGGCATCACCACATATGATTCATTTATTGATTGGGACTCCCGGAACAAAGGTTTCCAGGCTGAGCCTCCGGCACCCAGGCTACCGGATATGAGCTACCGGCCAAGGGGCTCCCGGAGTCATGTTCCCGCCTTCGTGCTCCCAGATATTATGGTTTACCGGACGGTACCCCCTACACCCATAGTGTTAACCATGCAGACTAAGGTACAAGTAGTTCACCATTTATGTGACTGCTTATCCAGGTACACGCTGTCATCGCTTCTCAAGTACATTTCCATGTTACGTTACCATGCTATCATTCAATTCCTGATTCATGATTTATCATCTATTTCGTTTAATCAACGTGAATATGGCATATATCCTCTAAGAACTCGTATGAACTTGTTTTAGGAATAGTCGAGAAGGTCATTTTACCCTATAGAATTCGTTAGTCATGCATAGTTAAGAATTCTCACTAGTTATGATATTACCTTTCTTACTCGGTAAGTTAATAAGTAAGAGTGTGAATACGCTTAGATTTTGAATCATGGGGATTAGCATGCATAGGACTAATTTCTTTGGAGCATGGTAGCAGCCTCGGTCTAGACCGAGTTACCTGTGTATCAGTCGCGGTGACCCAAGAGCACCTGCCACCAAACCCTTATACGAGAAGTATTCATGGCATAACTAGCAATAATAAGGTAGCGAAATAGACCCTACGATTAACAAAACTGGTTCAATGTACCAGGGCCCTAGGCCATAAAATGAACAGAGTTAAGCTAAAACAGTACATGCGTGGAGCGTTATAGGAGCCCACCCCCTTTATAAACCACAAGTTCGTAAACCGGCATAATAAAAGGTCAAAATAATTGGAAAAGGATGATTTAAGAGGATGAGGGATCTTTAGTAGCCTCGAAATTAGGGGAATCCTCAACAGGGTCCACCTTTCTAGTGGAATCACCTGGAGCCACCTCGACCACACCTGCGGGAGCATCAACCCTGGTATCCTGAGTATCCTTAGCCATGTCTTTCGGAATATCGGTTGGCTTGGGAGTCACCTTCGCGGCAGAGGTCGGAGATTTGATAACTTCTGCTTTAAACTTCTCTACCTGCTTCACGGCATCCTCGCCCAGAAGGGCCCAATCCAAGTTCGGCATCACCTCCCAAGTAGATTTCATGTAGTCTTGGACCCCCTTAGCAAACCCCAACTTATACCTCTCGGGAAGCACCTCTTTTAACTTCTTTACAGAGGCCTGGAGGGTATCCACTTGTAGCTGCAGCTCCGCAACTTCGGTAGCATGGGCTGCCACCATCTTCTCCTTATCTCTATCTTGCTCATAAACCAACTTTCCCAGCTTGTCTTTCTCTTTCGTGACAACTGAAACCTCACCCTTCAACTTCTTATTTGCATCTACCAGCTTCTTCCTTTCTTCATCAGCAGTGTTAAAATCAGACCTTACCTGCTTCAGATCTTCTTTCAGCTTCATGTCACCACGGGTAGCCGCCACCAATTGGTTACCGATCCTTATTTGATGAAATAGACTCTCTCCTGAAGAGAATAGCATCGACCTGGCAGCGTCATTAGTCTTATGTTTAGCCCATCCTGCAATAATCTCCATGGGTATCTGTCCACCGCATGCTCGGTAGAATTGCTCCACCTCATTTATAGGTGCACCCTGCGTGGATATCTTAACTCTTTTCGAAGATCGAGTCTCTGGGGTAGATTTTAAACTCCCGGAAGCCTGGGATAGTCTGCGTTTCTCAGTAGCTGAAAGCTCAGCCTTGATGGATGTAGAAGCTGGGACCCTGGAAACCGGAGTGGCAACGATAGGGGTCTCCATTATGAGCAGTTCATCCTCAGGGAATAAGTCTTCATACTTGTCAGATGGCTTAATGAAGGACGGCACGGTGCCAGACATACCTGAAACAATAGAATATTCAGAATGTTATAAATGGCAATGCACATGTATAAAGAAGAACATGGATAAAGCACCTGATTACAAGATAAACAGAAGTCACTATACAACTAACATACGCATGGAAGCCCATAAGACTGTAGGTAACAAAAAAAATAATAATTAAGGCATAATAGCTACAAAGACACACGAAAAGTGCGGATATAGAAAGCAGGAGCCTGGGTTACCAGGGCTAGAGTGGTGGGAAACCCTCTTTTTCTTTCGGCTGGTACCCTGTGCCTCAAGTTCTATGCCAGACCCTTCCTCAACCTTCACCCCTTGGACCGGGGATGAGGGAGCCAGGGGCATTGAGAACCCTAACCTCACCAGGGTATCCGGGGTTAGCAGACTTTCTCCATCTCCTAAGTCGGCGGCCAGCCTCATAAGTTTCCTAGCCCTCTTCTCCTCAATCCCCTCGAGAGAAGTTTGTGTTGGGATACCTAAATGATATAATAAACAGTATAAAGGAGGAAAGAGCTATATCAGGATTCAATCAGATAAAGGTCACCAGTAACAAAAAGGGGCACCGGGTGCTTATCCGGAGTCAGATTCCACTCTTTTCTTATTTCTTCACAATCATAACAATATAAAAACATCTCCAGCCAGTCGTACATCCCACGTTTATTTCCTTAATGCATCCCCCTTGCTTATCATTCCAAGAGGTTAGGTAAAAGATACCTATCTTCCTCCCTACACCCTTCAATTTATAAAAATACCCCAGTTCCCGGGCAGTGAGAGGAATGGAAAAAACTTTGTCATAAAGGATGTACATACAGGCTGCCACCCTGAAAGAGTTGGGGGTCAGCTGCATAGGAGCAATTTCATAGAAGGAAAGCAACTCAACAAAAAATGGATGCAGGGGAAGAGAAAATCCGAGCTTAAAGAACGAAGCAGATAGAACTGCATTGGGTATGGATTGATCAGGTTCAAAGTTATCAAATCTGTGGCCCCTCTCACCATCACTGGGTATCACCAGGCCACACCCTGGGTTGCACAACTCAAGCAGCCTGGCATGTCTATCCGTATTCATATTGGAATCTAAATTTTCACAGGATGGAACGAAGCCTGCAGGGACATGTGGCTTCCGCTCAACCTCCATCACTAACCCCCCATCAAAATTCTCTTCTCTATCCAGTAACTCTGTGTCATCAAGAAGCGGCTGCTCAGCCTCATTCTCGAACTCGCTATCGAATTTCTCTTCTTCATTTGTGTTTGAACTCAGATAGATCCTATCAATACCCTCATTATTAAAGTTTGACGAACCAGCCTCCAAGGAGGGGTCGAGATGCCTACTTATAATCTCAGCCTCAAGTGGATTTATGACTTCAATTCGAGAACGTGTCCGAGAACTAACGGACAACTTGGATTGCAGCAAGGGTTGATGTAAGAGTACATCGTTGAGGTGGGTCGACTCAGAATCAGAGGGCTCACCAGAAATGGGTGACAAGTTTCCCACATGCCGTGATGAGCCTCCCGAGAGGGACAAGGTCGACATCTGCAACCACAAGGAGGAAGTAGATTAGAAGGAGGGTCCGAGATTGAATCAACAAAGGTTGAAAAAAGGAATAAAGATTGCCAACAATCAACTCGGTGGTATCCATGGTAACCCTTGGGGTGCCAAGCTAAATTAAAAGTAAGTCAAGGCTCGGGGGGTAGCTACCGGTCTACTAACCAAATACTATGGTGACAAGGTTATCCAACCAATACAAAAATGTTGACTCGTAAGTATTGCTAACATGCCAAATCAACGAAGTGTATATAATCGTTTGACAAGATAGGCTTAAAACAGCACGATCCGGTGAGGACAAGTATCAAACATGCTACAAGCATATAAAAGAGTGACCAAAGGGGCAACCGGAGTATGAGTCACCTCAAATTCTTTTTTCACATACGCCGTAAATAGAGATTCATACATGCATTCTATTGGTGAGGATAAAGCATATGGATCTAATCTAGATACGATTCAAAAATTAAGAGAGATAGCAAGAATTTGCAATTTGGAGTATTCGATTCAGATAAATAAAAACAAAATAACATGCAGTGGCTACCGAAGTCATAGATCGGCCGTCAATTCAAGAACATGAACGAACGAGAGCATACAGAAACAAACATACAAAATACACAATCAGATATTTACATGAGATTTCTATGCGCGATGACTGCATTAATTAAAGAAAATAAGTCGTGGAGATCAAATGCTTACTTGAGTAGATTCGAGGGGCGAGTATATAGGCGATTTAGCCTTCACCGGGAGAGTTCTTCACCGAGAGCCCTGAGAAATCTTCTGCTTGCTGAAGAGAGAGTATGGTGTGAGGATGAAAAGAAAAAAGTGAAGAGACTAAGCGTATGATAATATATAAAGGGATTGAAGAGGCGTGTCCTCCTAAGCCAATGAATTTGGCACAGAAAACGAGGTCAAGTGGAGGTGTGTTTGCATAGGAAATGAACCATCCCATGCTTATCGTTAAGTCAAGCGGTAGAGTTTGAGCTTTACCCTTCCTTTCTTAATAATTATCCCATTTTATTTCTAAGAAATAAAATTGATTAATCTAACGTTGAAAGAGTAAATTACCAAAGGCTCTCGCTTGACCATTAATTCTAATTCGAGCTTCCGTAGCGCAGTCTCAAGAATAAATATACAGATTTAACTATTCACGATTGCAAGTTCCAGTATTTATACACCTTAACATATTGAGCTGATGAGAGTGTGGAGATACAGATTTTCGTTGAGAGACTTAGGAAACGGCACCCTGTGAATAATTGGTTCCCCTTGCACTCAGTACTTCAGGGAACCGGGGGGTAGTTGTTGTGACCAAAATCTTGCATGGGTTAGATTTAGGCCCACTAGAGGATTAGGGTCCAGATCCATGAAGAGAATGAGTAATCTGTCGGGTTTCCGGAGGCCTGCGATAGCCCTAGGGGTTACCATGTACACTGCAGCACGGGAACGCATGACTAAGGGTCTCAAGGTATCCCCTTGAGGATAACCTATAACTATTATCAGTCATCCAGTAGAGCTTCCAGAGTAGCTTCCGTGATAGGGGTTACCGGAGGGGTACCGGAGCCAGGCTACAGGGAGGTACCCCCAGCTTCCGCCGGAAGCCTGATCAGGCTGCCAAATCAGATAAGGAACGCCTCCTACTTTCTAGGAACACGTTTATATCATCTAAAAACACTCTCAAACAGATAAAACATTCAGTTATTTGAGGATATATGTCATGTATACTTGATAAATGATACAAAATCATGATAAATACAAGAGATAATCATTCTATGTTACCTAAACTGCTTGGTAACCTGATTTTATACATCATACTCGATTATTATCAGAAATAACAGTCATTATCCCACTGGAGAGAGGATAACTCATCATAAACAAATGATCATATCATTCAAGAACTACATTCGGGCTTGATCCACTATAAATAGTGGTATGTAGGCAGTTTACGGGATCTTCTTCGACACTTACACTCCTTGAGTAGCTAGAGCACGTGCACTCTTGTGTGACATAGTCAAATTAGGGTTCTTGGTTGGCCAACATTTGGTCCTTGAGATCTCATCCCGTAGATTCAGTCCGATCCTTCCGAGGAACCACATCCCGTGTTCTTCGGTAACCCTAGTCGTGAGCCTTCCCGGGCGACTAGCTATTGATCTTCAACCACGAGCCTTTCTGGGTGGTTGGACGATTCCTTATTTATTGGCGCTATTCCAGCACGAGGCCTCATAATCTGTTGTGCTAAAATCCTTCCACAATAGTGGATACTTTTAATATTAAGCTCAATTACTTTCCTGATTGCAACTGTTTTTCCTGTAAGAAAAGCAATTTTAGTAAAAAAACTTCAACTTCCATTTGTTGTGTTTACAGTTATATTCTAGTGGCCATTAATTGTTTCAGGCAGTTGAGTATGAGAATTACTTAATGTTATAAAATACAGCAAAAACGGAATAACAATATCACCTTCAGTGCGGAGGGTAAAGCGTCCTAGCAGCGGAAAATCTGCGAACTTCTCAATACATATCAAATTGTTCACCTGGTAAACGTGTACGATGAGTCAAATTACCACAATAAACTACATCAGTAAAATATCGGCTCATTCTCGCATTACAATAATATGTGAATCACAAAAAACAAATCATATATTTACACTATAGAGCATGCACGTGTATTATTTTGGAAGTTTTAAGATGGTTAAAACTTAAAATGAATGAAGATGACAGATAAAATAAAGCCATAAACAATGGAATAAGTACGACTATCTATCCCAAAGCCCATCTACATATTGCTTATCATATACCTAAACGGATAAGCTCTCAAAATACTTGCTTTCTTTATATTAGAAATTTGACAGATCGATTTGCAAAAGAAATGAGGTACAAGTGTATCTGGAAACATAGTGTCCATATAAAGTGTCTACTTAAAATCAGGAAGATTTCTACAGTAGAACCTCGCTAAATGAATATTTAATAACTGATAAGCAAATAACCTTGACAAATGAATAATTTTCTCCAATCCTAATATAATAGACTGTTTTTAAACTCGATAAATGAACAAATTCTTTGGTCCAAAGACAGATGTAGTAGCGTATTCGAGATTAAAATTTCAAGCTCGGAACTATAAAACTATATTTAAAACATCTAGAAAAGCTCAGGAGGATGGTTATTAAAAAATATTTAAAAATTCATAAATCATGTCGGCAACAATGTAGTAACCTCAATGCGGCACAAAACAATAGCGCCATTCTTCACAAATAGCACTTTCTTCTTCATAGGTTTCTTAGTTTTCGAATCAATCTGCTTCATCAGCTCCACAATCTCACATTCTTCTACAACAGAATGAATATGCAATACTGCCTTGTAGCCAGCAGTATAAATTGCCTGAAATAAAAAAGTCTACTAATTACACGAAACTACAATAACAATATATATACAAGCGAGATAAAAAAAATAATTTAATGCAAGAGGCAAATCAATCTAACGAAACAAAATCAGAACTCAGCCTTACATTGTCCAGAACCTCAAGGAATTGTAACTGGGCAACAAATGAAGTAACAACAGGTATTGGCCTAGCTGAAAATTGAGAAATACATATATTAGCACAGGTCATCCAATAAAATAGTAGCACCTAAGGCATAGACAAACAGCTAGCATGAACGAACAGAAGATATTCACTGTAATCGTTCAACTCAAACAACACACAAAGAATGTGTCTACTACAGTCACCTATGAAATACATGAGATAGGTAATAAAAACGCCCTGTAAGACTAAAATATTATTCAAACGGGGAAAAGAAACACCTACTTAATTAAATATCATAGTTAAAAGGGACAGTCTTCGAGGAATATTAACTAGACTATAATTCTCCAATTTGAAAGATTACTTGCAAATATATTAAAGTTAAAAGACTAGCCTTTGAGGAAAAGTATATTGCATCCAGAATCTGCAATACTATGAGATGAGACAAAACAAAACATGCTCAATTGTGCACTCATTAGTGACACAAAGGGTCATGAAGTATAATCTATTACAATTAATTAAAAAAATTTAGTTTGTGCATTTTATTGTTTGTTGAATCCTGTTAAAACAACGAGCATTCATGATTTCTCAACATTGCAACAAATCTTTAACACTGCCAGGACTTCAGCAAAATAGCGCATATAAAGACGAAGTTGATGTATAGCAGATACACACATAGCTACACTCAACTGCTAATTTATATATCCAATATGTGTACAATCATTCGGGTGCAATTTATCAATTTGTGAAACATTTTTTCCTCAACATTTTACTGTAAGTATACATAATTGACATATTTAGATTTACGCACCAACATTGCAAAGGACGAAACCAGACAAAATGACCTCTTCCTCTATCCCAGATAATCTGACCCGTTAGTTCTCACCAGGTCCAGCACACCTAACTTTATCTTCGTCGCAATATACGGTAAGAACTTTCACATGAGCTTGCAGATCAATACTTAAAAATTCCAATCCTAAAAATAATGATAACTCATGCTCGGTGAAACATGTATGTATGTATGTATGTATGTATGTATGTATATATGAGGATGTAAAGCTGCACCTTGTTTGGCATGACCATCAAGCTATTACCCTCACTCACGCTACCAGATTCTGCTTTGCCCATAATAACAGTACCCATGTCTTTAAATTTGTCAATAATAGGCAACCTATAAAGAAATTAAAGTGAGAAGCACAGATGGTCAACATATTAATAACAATTATCACATTGACAAATATGCACCATTCACACAACTAAATCAACATACAAGAAATTGAAAATTTATAGTCACTCATTGCCATTTAAAGGAAACCAAACCAAGCAAAAATATCAGGATTCAGAACTCAAGAGTTAGGAACACATATATACGTTCCTGTGTACCTAAATGGGGCTTTTGGATCACGAGGGGGAACATCAATGGAATCAAGGGCTTCAAAGAGGCATGCACCCTTCCACCATTAAGGTATAAAATTAATGAAACATATTTACTTTAGCAAACAGAGAAATAATAAGACGTTCTTTGAAGGAAGAATATGTTACCGGACTAATTAACTTTGCATATGAAAAAATTTCAACTCCAGCTGTTGACGGAAGTGATGGAATCTGCTCATCTACTACCCCTCCAACGACCTGTATAACCGTTAGAGTGCGTAAAACATAAAATAGTTGCAATGACCATGGTTCAACTGAGAAAGTTGTTAACTCGAATAACTTGTAGAAGGGGGGGTTGAATACAAGTTATATAATCGTGTCTGATTTTTACTTGATTATATGAACAAGAATAAACGAATGAATCAAACTCTTGTTTGTATTAATAAGATCAAATACAAACTCTACCAAAGGTGTACAATACCTTTAGCAGCTGCTGACAATACAAATATCTCTCTCTGTTTGTTTCGAACTCTCGAATACAAACCTTATACAGAGCTACGCACACGAACTCACAACTTCGTCGCTCTTTACAATAATATTGAGAGAGTATTTATAATGCTACCTATCAACTAATAACAGAAAGATATAATCTATACACGACAATGTTCTGCCTTCTAGTCGATAGTTTCCATCAATAGAAAACTCTTCCCTTCATAATATCTTCTTGCTTGTTCTTCAAACAACGATCCTGTTTTATAGCACTTGACAGTTTCTGTAGCATCCATAATGACATCATCAGTAACAAAACTGATATTAGGATCTGCACACTGCATCAGTATCTGATCAACCATCAGTATTGGACCATCATCAGGATTTGCCCTCTGTTCCTGACATGTAGTCTCCGATACACTGTTCATTCCTGACTAAACTGTACAGATAACTGTCTTACACATAAATCCTATATACAGTGCTAAATCCTTTATAAGATCAGGATTACAAGAAGTATAATGTGTAAATTCTATTCTTAACATCACAACTTATGAATTATTCCTAACAATCTCCCCCTATTTATGCTTTAAAATCTGAAGCATAAATCTAAGTTGTGGATGTCAAAACATATAACAATACAACCAGAATAGAATTTATGAATGTAGAATTATGAAGTTAAGTACCTCCTTCTCAGATGTAGACATTTATCTAGTACTTAGAAGAAAGAATTTTAACTATTAATGCTGCTCTTCCTTTACCTCTTCCTAGCTGAGATTCACCACTGTCACTCCTGGTTCTTCTTTTTACTACCCTTTGTCTGCTCTTTATCTCCCCCAGCTTTATCATCCTTAGTCTGGTGGTGTTGTTGTTGTTGTTGTTGTCTTTGAATTGTCTTTATCTCCCCCTTTTTGACATCAGCAACATTAATTCCAAGAGATTCAGAAACAGAACAAATGAGATTCATTAGAACTGCTTGATTTTCCATATTTGTAACTTGGTTATCTTCAAGTGATTGAAGTCTTGTTTGAATAGCAATTTGAGAATTCTGAATATCTTTCAAAACATCAGAATGAACTTCAATGTTGGAAGTGCTTCTAGTATCTTCAGTATCAGAATCAGAAAGAACTGTATCTTCAAGTCTTGTAGAAGAAGTTGCTTGAGTTGTATGATATTCAAGTAATAAAACTTGATTAGAAGTATCAACATCTTCATTTTCTGATCTGGAACTGAAACATGATCATCATCTCCTTCACCAGTATTCTGTGTACTAACATCTTCAAATCCTGACTCCTCCTTAGAGTGATCAGAGACTGTTGATGTCTCAATTCTAGCTGATATTGGAAGTACATACAAAGGAACACTAGGATCATTAGGAACTTCATCTGGTACATATGTATCAAGAGATTGCTTTATCTTGGCACCTCTTCTGTTAATGATTCCTGCAAGCCTCTCCTTTTGCTTCTGAGCTTTAACTTCTGGCTTTGCATTGTGATGTGCTAGGTCATTCTTCTGATACATTTTGATGAATGAATAAGTACCAGCATCCATACCCAAATTTTCAGACCAAGATTCAGGAAAAACCTGATCCCAGAAATCAAATGATGGTTTCCTAATTTTCTCTCCCTCACTATGGAGTTGATCATCCATACCCTCATTCTCACTTTGACTTACTAAAGTCAACACTCTTTCTACCTCACCTTTTGCCTGGTCAGGAGCCAGCCGCTCAAATTGTGGATCTAAGTCCATCTTTTCAACTGTATCACTCAAATTTAGATAAGTGCTCTCATGACCTAAAGAAAAATAGAGTTTAGAAGGAGTTTTTATACCTGAACTCACATGGAGAGAAGGTTCCTCATATGGCATGTGGCTTGAGGTTTTCTCCAAGGAGTGAGCTGCTATAGTCTCTGAACCCTTACAATCATCTTCTTTCCTTTCAGAAACTACAGGCTCCAGTATACCACTTTCAGGTTCTTTACTAGACTCTGATGTCTTCAGTAATACTTCATTAGACACCATAGTTAGTATATCACCGTCTTTAAGTGTTGTTTGCTGAGACACACCCTCAAGGTGAATAGACTCTGACTGAACAAAATTTGTTTGATCTTCAGAAAAATTAACCAAAGTCATTCCTCCCATATCATAGGGTATCTCACTTGCATTCTCAGTCATCACAGAAGACCTTTCAACATCAGCTATCACAGCTCCTGAGTCATCCTTCCTCTGACTAGATGGTTCTTGTGTTGCAGTGACTGTGATCTGATCTTTCCTACTATTCACCACTGGTGCAATAGTATCTTCTGTTAACTGCTTTCCTCTATCTACTTCCTCCAGTTGTTCACCTTGAGCTAAAGCATCTTCAATAATGATATCCTTGTCAAATAAATATGCATGAAGTGATTGAAGTGCAACATGCTTTGAAAGTCCAAATTTCTTGACTAATTGTCTTCTGACAGATACATAGAAATACATCTTCATTAAGTCAAGTCTTTGATGTAGAAGTCCATATTCATCTGGAAATAAAAGTTTTGGTACTCTTTCAACTAGAAAATCTAGAACAGGCCTTGACAACTTCACTTTAAGAGAAATTAGTCCCATAGCCAGTCTGTATGATAATGTAGTTTCCCATGAAGAATCAATATCCAGATCTCTCTTGTCAAATACTGACATAGATGTAGCTTGATTTGTAGAAACCTGCATGATATTAGTTGGACTAGACTCTGTGTGTAGGTGACAATTGAATCTTTCTCCTTGTTCTCCTGATATAGTGAGCAAAAGATTTATCCTGAGAAGACTCAAGAGGTGTAGACACAGAAGTGATCTTGGGATGAGATCTTGGTTCAATAGACACAGTCTTTTGAGAGACAATATCCAGTAACTGTTTTCCCTTTTTAAGAACTACAGCCTTTTGGGAGACTGCAGCCTGGCTGTGACTAGGTTTTTTATCTCTTTGTGCTAACAAAGAAAGTTGAATTGCAGCCTTCAATTCTGCTCTCTCAGCAAGAGTTAATTCATCATCATCTTCACTAGAATTACTACTACTACTTGACACAACAAATCTTCTCTTCCTTACAACTGATGTCTTTTGAGAAACACCAGAGGTTGGTTTTTTTGAAACAATAGGCTGTTGATCAAAATTTGGTTCTTGAATTGTTTCAGAGACTATAATGTTTTGGGCTACTTGGGTAGACACAGGTGGTTTCTCCTCCATTTGAGATTCCTGAGTCATTTCACCACAAAAGAAAGAAGAATTGTAGAGAGTAGGAAGATGAGTTTTAAGAATTACCTGAAAATGATGTGGATAATGAATTGCAGGTATTTCATCTAGATTCTTTTCATTGTCCTTCTTTGTAATGTCAGAGAAAATTCTCTTTTGCTGTTCATAAGAAGAAACACAATGTTCTCTACCAAATCTAGCTTCAACATCAGGAATAAAATGGTTAACAAACATTTGCATAAATCTATGATAATAAACCATTTTCCTGTTTTGATCTCTTGACCCAAGTTTGATACTCATCTGACTTAAGATAATATGACCAATATTAATTACTCTATCATAAAGCAAACTATAAGCAATATGTGATGTAACAGAAGTAATTTGCTGAAAAGAACTACATTTGCCAGTAAAACATTTAGCAATTTGATCAAAGTAAAAAGACCATTCCTTTCTAAGAAAAGACCTATTCAACTGGCTCATGTTATCTAGAGGTCCACTATAACCTAATTCAGACAACATAGTTCTTATATTATCATCAGATGGTACATTCTCATAACTATCAGTAACAGATAAGCAAAGTACTGAATTAACAACAGATTCAGTAATGTCAAATGAATCTTGTCCTAAATGTAGAACAATCTTACCTGATTGACTCTGAGTAGAATCAATTACCTCAGCATTTTCCCAAGCTTGTGAAACAGCTACTTGATTAATTTGTGGAGATGCTGTCAATGCATAACTTAATGGTCCATATGCCAGAAAGTCCATGATTGGATGAAAATCAGATGACACTCCTTCCTTGTTGGTGATAGCTGCTACATGATTGTTTGTCATAAAATCAAAGTCACCAAATTTGAAGGCTACTGATTTAGGTAATCTTCTCTGAGCTGCCATTTTTGATCTGAAAAGAACTTGAAAAATTCTTGAAATGGATTAGTGATTTTGAAAACTCAAGAGTGGTTTTTGCTTTAGAGAATGTAAAATTAGAGAAAGCAATTACACGATTAGAGTTTCAAAACAAATATATTTCACAAATCTTTCAGACCACTATCCCACGTTGACACGTAGATTGACAGGTGTCAGTCCCTGAAAAATGCGGTTACCCACAATTTTTGGAAAATAAAATCCAAAATTGATTTTCATGAAATAAATCAGGGTATAAATAATCAATACTGATCAGCTTCCTTTTCCTGTTGACCTCTCATCAAATCCTGATGATCACACATGAAATCCTGACCAATATCATCAGAGACTTAATATGGAGTTTCCACGTGGCATTCTTCTTTTATCTGAAAAAGAAATAAACAAATAATCTGAACAAAAATCAATTGGTTAGATATATTCAACATTTCTTGAAAACAAGAAACACAGTCACATGCAATAATTAGCATTTGACTTCATTAAAACTTCCAAATGACTGTTCAGCTTCTCACGTCTTTCTTTAAAAGAAACAGACGCCTTATGCCATTCTCCATAAACCTTTCAATTTCTTTTCTTCTCAACAATGCTCCTCAAACCAAAATTCCCTTCAAACCCATTTTTCAGATTTTTCTCGATCGAACTCTTCTCATCGAACTAATCATGAATGGATTGGTTTTCGAAAATATCCAGAGGTTTCTCCTAGAACATCCATCTGTTGGATACAATCTTCCCCTAACCTCCTCAAAACTTGAGGATGAAGAATTTGGCCGAGAGTCTGAGGTTGATCTTGATGGGGATGCTATACATTTAAGTTAGCTGCTCTCATTCAAGTCGCCCAGACAAGGAATCCAAGAGCAAACGAGGCTGTTCATCCCCTGATGGATTTCTTGAGATGCTCCTTGTCTTGTACCTCAGAGTTCATATCAATAGACAAGTATAGAATTTTCAGTAGAAATTTAGACAAAAAGAAGTTGTATTTCATTTCCATGTAATGATTTCTATTAATGAAAATACAGTTTCTTGTTATCTGCTTGTCTTTTGATTATTGAATGATGTATAAATTATCAGTATGCAAATATTAAAACTTGCTAGCATAGACTTAACTCATCACAAAATCAGATTACTACACAAAGTAAACGTCAGGATCTGAAACAATTTTCATAATCCTGATACTGACACAATACTGATGACGTTAGCATCCTGATAACAAATCTAATCCTGATGATTATTAACAAGTCTATCATACTGAAATTTATCAAGGCAAAGTGTTATAGCTAAAGCATTTAACAATCAAATATAGATCCTGACAGGAATATCAAGTCTATAAGCTAAAAACAACATACCTTGCTACTTTTGCAGATGTTAAAGATCTAAAAATTTAACATTCCTAACTCACTTACTAATCTACTGAATGTAGTCTCATCAAGTGGTTTAGTTAGAATATCTGCAAGCTGTTTGTCAGGAGGAACAAAATGAAGTTCCACAGTACCATTCTCAATATGTAATAACCCTAACTTTGGCAATGCTACAGTGATCCTATAAATAGTAAATTTTGAGGTCTTAGAGAAATGGGATGTAGGTACTCGATAATGGAAACATAAAATGAATAAACAGAAATCATATTAGTGATGTACTGAGGAAATAAGTGACTCGAAATGACGATAGATTCCAGGAATTCCTAAAGATGGATTTTTGAGGATTTGGACTTCCAAAGAACTTCTATTAGATATTAAGGAGCATGGAAACATTATAAGAATTATATATTGAGGGATTAGTGAATTTAGATTTGAGCCAGGGGATTATTAAGTTAAGAGAATACCAAAGGAATTTGGATTGTTAAATGATTTCAAAACCACTGAGATAATGAGGTACATTCGAAACGAATCACAATCAGACGAATATGGATACTAAGCAACCAAGATTAATAATATAACAAGGATATATACCACATTATTATCACCAAGAGTGTTAGCAAATTACTTAAGAAAAATCAAGAAAAAAAGGAATTATGAGATCACTAAAATGACATCACATTCCACTAACACTAGTTAAGGGTAGATTAGTAATGTCACAAGGTTTTAACCACAAAAAAAATCTACCAAGCTTCCAACACAATCTAGATTAGTAGTAATTAAGAGATAAGATCAAAGAAAAAACACAAAATTTCCTCTCCCCCATCCACATTCATCCATTCGGCTTTTTAAGAAAAAGAAAGAAAAAAATTTTCAAAACCCTAGCTCTCTTCAAGATTAAATCAAGGGAAAAATGGTGGAGATGCTTGGAGGTTAGAAAGTGATATTCTCAAAGTTTCAAGGCCAACCATCATCATTTGCCTAGGTAATAAAATCCTTCAAGTGCAAGATGAATAGTAGTGAATAGTGTTTTTCAAGTTTTAATCTTTGTTTTTATGGTCTCTTTAGTTGAATTAAGCTAATACAAGGTGACTTAAGGTGTACCCAAGGCTTGTTAAGTGACTTTAAGGCTTCAAGAAGGTATAACAATCCTTGCCCCTTTTGTATTTGTGATGATTTTTGAGTTGGTTAGTGGTTAATTGATATGAATGTTAAGTTATGATGAATTTGTGATATAAATGGTTGGAATTGACATGGAAAGTTTGTTGTGAACTTTTAACCATGGTTGGGAGGTAGCCCACATGGTGTAGGGCTTGAAAGGAGTGTATAATGGTGGTATTGGAGTGGTGAAATTTTGGAAAGTATGAAATTACAGCAGTTATAATGTCCGATTTTCGTTAGGACAGAAACTACCCTGTTTTTAGCCACTGTAACCACACGGTACCTTACTGTTTGGACCCCTAAGTAACCATGGTAGAGTAGAGCTTGGTTCGTAGATCGTTTTGATATAAGGTGCGTTAAAATCTGATGAACGGTTTAGGAGAAAAGTCAGTTTTAGTGAAAGACGTTCGATAACCGAGAAAACGTAATTGTATCAACTTTGAGGCTAAAGTTACCATACTTAGACATTTTTATAAGTCACGAAATTTTGGGATAGTATAGTAGGGTGGTCAGAGGACCCTTGACAGTTGACCTTATATTAAAATTCGAAATAATTTATAAGAAATTTTACAGTCGAGTGTGGTCGTTAGGTGAAATGGTGACAAACACTGAAACTTCGATTGAACTTATAAATGGTTAAGTTCTTGAACCTTTGGGGTAATAATGATACGTTAAACATACATTGAAGTGTAAAGGGTTTTGTTATACGAGAGGGTAGCGAGTAAGAGATGTGTTATTCTAATGACGATCCTTTTGTGTTTATAGAAATTCCGGAGGAGGGACCAGCCATACTGTCAGGGTACAGGAACCGAGGCAAGATCCTTCTATCCCTACTTTAAAAATTATTTATCTTCGGAATAACAATGATATCATGGAATATTTATGTATATGTGATGCTTTTGTTGCTATATTGCAAAGAATATATTATCTTGATTGTGGAAAGTTAAAGAGAAATGGATATGTTTTCTGAAATATGAATATAGAGATGATACGAATGGAGCGAATATGCTCTAGGGTAAAAGAGATATGAAAGAGAATGGTATCAGTTGTTATCTAGGGTTATATGGTTTATAATGCTATATTATAAACATTCTTTTTAGTGTATGTTATATATATATATATATTTTATAGAAATAATGTGCGAGAATGGAAGTGATATACGGAAATGGAAATGTGAAATGGTGTTGATGAATTGAATAATGATCTTATAAAAAGGGGGATTAGCAACAAACTTGCATAAGAGGCTGTGTTAGGGCTGTGTGCGACATAGTCTAGCATTCATGATTCGGCACGAAGATGCCAAGGGAGGATGTTAGCAGGTGGCCTTCCTCCAGGAGGATGTTAGCAAGTGGCCTTCCTCCAGGGATGATGTTAGCAGGTGGCCTTCATTCCTTCTACCGGTAGTAAAAATGGACGGGTACGGAGGACGACTGATCATCGTACCTCACGTATTCGGCAACAGTGGAAACCCCCACAATTATTGAATAAAGAATAAACGATAAAGTCAGAATGGTATACTGAAAAAGTAAAATGATATGAGACGATGGAATTATTGTTATAGATGAAGAGAAAATGATTTTATACTAATTTATAAAAATTGTTACATAAGAAGGAAATGAGAAGATGATAGTAAGAGATTTAAGTAAATATTCATATTATCCTGAAATATTACACTGAAAGATTATATTGATTGTTATATTATTTAAGAAGAGAAACTGATACTGTATTATTCTAGATTTCTTTCTTCTAGTAGTAAGTGGATGATGTATTATTAAATAAGAATTTCATTCTTCCTTAAAGTTTATAATTGGTTATCGCTTACATATGTATATACATGTATACTTGGTTCCATTTTAAATTCTAGTTTACAATATTATCTTGCTGAGCTATTATAGCTCACTCTTGCTACTTATCTATATACAGCTAGGTATGCCAATACTACGCAGAACGCCCCGCAAGAGGGTAAGGGAAAGGCGACCTTCTGAGAGCTCGTTAGCATCGATTCCGGAGGTAGAGATGAGACAGATGGGTTCCAAGGGCTTATGTATAATTAAGTATGAAGGCATGTAATAAACTTTAGGTTGTTGAAACGCTTCATGTCGAAGTGTTATTCAACAATGTACTTAAGTATGATCCTGGTGTGTAATAACTCTTTTAACTTTCAACTCTAAACTTTTGTTATGGTAAATATTGTTCTCTAAGCATATGACTGGTGTGTGTGTATTACTGTGGGGTCAATTGCATAAGTATTGATTGTTATAAAAAAAACCAAGAGATATTGATTTTGAATGGAAGTTGGTCCGTGATGGCCCAGATTCATGACCCCGGATTTGGGGCTGTCACAGTTTGGTATCAGAGCTAAGAGTCATAATACTCAGGAACAAGAGCGATAATAATAAATGTATCAGTTATAACATAAATTGTGAACTTCCATCAAGTTCAGGGGTGGTATATCGCATGTAGTATTTATTTTAAGCATATAATATAATTTTATAGACCGTTACTAATAGAATTTTATGTTTTATTATAGGGAGCGGAGATGGGTGAGCCGGGTCAGGACCCCCAGTGGCTAGGACTACTCGAGCAGGAGCTTAGAGACTTGTTGCTGGTAGGTGTAGAGGTTCCAGAGTATGCTATCACTGACCTGAGGAGGAGAGTTCGCGCAGAGGCCATGGAGAGACACGAGATCAGAGTGAGACTTGAGGAGGCAGAGGAGCGCAGGCAGAGGGATGCTGTGGCCATAGTGCCATACTCTGGTAGACCATATGTAGGACCTGATGGGGCCGGACCTTCTCGGGTGAGGTCGGATATTCCTGAGGAGGAGATGCCCTTGCGTAAGAGGCCTAGGTTATCTGTTATACCTGAGGAGCCGATTGAGTGGAGGGACATTCACGTGACTCCTACTCCTGTTCCACCTGTCCCAGTGCCATCACCAGTTCCATCTCCTCTACCTAGCCCTGACCCTTTTGGGGACCCAGTTGAGCAGTTCACTCCACCGGGAAACTTTATCTTGTCAGAGGATGAGTTGGAGGAGGACCCTTCTGAGGATGCGGACACGGAGCCAGTTCCTCCATCCCCACCATTTGCACCACCACCACCTCCACCAGTGGATGCACCCCCACTTGTAGATGTACCTCCCCCAGATGCTATGCCACCTCAGGAGGCACCTATATTTCCAACTGGTCAGTTGCCAGCTATTTTCTTGTCAGAGTACTTTGCCCTACAGGGACAGCTGGATGAGTCCCGTCGGACTATAGATACACTTGTACAGAGGTTAGACAGAGCGAGAGGAGGAGGAGGTGTGATACCAGATGGGTTGTCTTTGGGTATAGTTAGTATCGAGCTTCGGGCACTCGGTGAGATTAGGAGGATGTTGGGAGACAGAGGGGATCCAGTATGGAGGGCTCAGATAGTTGATGTAGTCACCACTATGGTAGTGCAGATCAGAGACGTTGTCAGAGTAGCGTTCCCGTGATTCAGAGTAGTAGTTTTAGTTACTAATCAGACTAGTCATCTTGTGGATGTCATTTTGGGGATTAGGTTAGTTGTTTACTGTCTTAATCCCAGTCTGATTAGAGGACAACTAGTAGTTCTTTTGTTATAGCGAGTTAGTATGTACAGTTATGCTTTTGGGGTTTCGAACCTTGTACTTTATGATGTATGATATTAGTAGTAAAAGACGTTGTACCCAAGTTGTAAAATATTTATGTAAATTAATGAAGTTTATGTACTTTGCCTAATTTTATTGTATTTTGATATTAAATGTTGAGAATCAAAAATATTGATATATATGAGGTGATTGACTTAAATGAAAAGGTTATTGTGCTAAAGGTACTAAGCTTATTTGTCAAAGTTGTATTATAATTAAATATTACTTGTGTGAAGTTAAAAATACTGGGATGCATTAATAAGATTAACTAATGATATAGTTGTTCATATATGGAAATGATGTATATTGTACCCTAATTTTGGGTGATTAACGAAGAATATTGTTATATACAGAATCATGCCGCCTAAGCGTAATAATAGAATGAATGCAAGGGAAAATGAGAGAGAGGAAGGAAGTCATAATAGGCAGGGTGAAAACGCTCATAATGAACAAAATCATGAGGAAGAAGAAGATGAATCAACGGGTCAACAGGGAAATCAGGGTGGTAACCCTTTTAACCAATTTATGGAACTATTGAGGCAGAATTTCGCTAATCCACAGAATCCGCCACAACCACCTGTTCTTCCCAACCAGGCAGCTAACTCTTTTCGTGCCTTTAAGTCATTAAAACCCCCAGAGTTTGAGGGAACTGTTAACCCAATAGTAGCCAGAGCTTGGTTAAAAGAAATGGAAAAAGCTTTTGAGATACTGAGGATAGAGGAAGACCAGAAAACAGTTTTTGCAGCCTATCTCTTAAAGGGAGAGGCAAATTACTGGTGGGAAACTAAAAAGAATATAGAAGGAGCAGGAGTGATAACCTGGGAGCGTTTCACTAGGGTATTCTTAGAAAAGTATTCCCCTAGGTACTTGGAGAACCAAATGGAAATAAAGTTTCTAGAGTTAAAACAGGAAAATCTATCAGTGGCCGAGTATGAGACTAAATTTACTGAATTGTCTAGGTTTGTTCCAGAATTTGTGCGTACTGAGGAACAACGAGCGAAAAGGTTCCAACAAGGATTGAAACCATGGCTACGGACAAGAGTGGCACCATTTGAGTTGACGGAGTATGCTGCGGTAGTTCAGAAGGCATCTATTATCGAAGCTGAGAGTGAACAAACTCAAGTAGGACGAGAGAATAAGAAAAGGAAATTTGAGGGTCAGAAGGGAGGTTCAAGTGAGGGAAGCTACTTTAACAAATTTGGTAAAGGACAAAAACTCCAGTTTGGAAAGTCAGGGAATAATAAGACTAACAGTGAGACGGTGAATCAGGGTGGTAGATCCACAGGAACCTTTCAGTCTAATCAATCTCGAACACCATTTCCAGACTGTAACACGTGTGGTAGGAAGCATACGGGAGTGTGTAGAGCGTTAGAAATAAACTGCTTTAACTGTGGACAAAAAGGACACTATCTTAGCCAGTGCCCATCGGCTAATACCAATCCTAAGAGGGACGTCAAGTGTTACCAGTGTGGGAAACTAGGACACATTGCCAGAGATTGCCGTTCCGGGGGATCATCCGTGCCAGAACAGAGTGTGACTGCTTCAAATAGACCTACTGCCAGGGTGTACAATATGACTTTAGGAGAGGCATTGAGAAAGCCGGATACAGATGCAGGTGAACATTTTTCTAGTATTTAAATTTTTTGTGTAAACGTTTGGTTAGGAATCAATGTGGTCAATGAATGGTATAGGTAGGTTGATAATCTAGATAAGGAAAATCAGTATCTGTTAGGGGTTAGAAATTCAATGAAAAGGAATAATAGTATTTTGGGGGTAAACCACAGACTTGTTTATATACGAACAGGAAATATATATTATAGGTAATATTTTCTTACAATTGTTTCAAAGAATCTTATTCTAGTCGGATTTCTGGAAGATTTTACAGAGACAAGATATAATAAGAGCGAAGTATGTATATTTTATGTCATGATAGAGATCAACATAGGGATAAACCATAAGTGAGATACACTACCATTCAGGAGAGGCCAATGTGGTGGCCGATACCCATAATTAAAAGAGGAATGTTGATGAATGACAAGCAAGTTTATGTTGGTGTAATTTTGCGCAAACAAGATAGAGATATTATGAAGGAAAAAGGATAGAGAAAGTGGTATAGAAGTTATAAGGTGTAGATGAAAAGGTATCTATGGACATTTTTGACGTGATTCCGGGACGGAATCCTTTTAAGGAGGGAAGGATGTAATAACCCTAACTTTGGCAATGCTACAGTGATCCTATAAATAGTAAATTTTGAGGTCTTAGAGAAATGGGATGTAGGTACTCGATAATGGAAACATAAAATGAATAAACAGAAATTATATTAGTGATGTACTGAGGAAATAAGTGACTCGAAATGACGATAGATTCCAGGAATTCCTAAAGATGGATTTTTGAGGATTTGGACTTCCAAAGAACTTCTATTAGATATTAAGGAGCACGGAAACATTATAAGAATTATATATTGAGGGATTAGTGAATTTAGATTTGAGCCAGGGGATTATTAAGTTAAGAGAATACCAAAGGAATTTGGATTGTTAAATGATTTCAAAACCACTGAGATAATGAGGTACATTCGAAACGAATCACAATCAGACGAATATGGATACTAAGCAACCAAGATTAATAATATAACAAGGATATATACCACATTATTATCACCAAGAGTGTTAGCAAATTACTTAAGAAAAATCAAGAAAAAAAGGAATTATGAGATCACTAAAATGACATCACATTCCACTAACACTAGTTAAGGGTAGATTAGTAATGTCACAAGGTTTTAACCACAAAAAAAATCTACCAAGCTTCCAACACAATCTAGATTAGTTGTAATTAAGAGATAAGATCAAAGAAAAAACACAAAATTTCCTCTCCCCCATCCACATTCATCCATTCGGCTTTTTAAGAAAAAGAAAGAAAAAAAATTTCAAAACCCTAGCTCTCTTCAAGATTAAATCAAGGGAAAAATGGTGGAGATGCTTGGAGGTTAGAAAGTGATATTCTCAAAGTTTCAAGGCCAACCATCATCATTTGCCTAGGTAATAAAATCCTTCAAGTGCAAGATGAATAGTAGTGAATAGTGTTTTTCAAGTTTTAATCTTTGTTTTTATGGTCTCTTTAGTTGAATTAAGCTAATACAAGGTGACTTAAGGTGTACCCAAGGCTTGTTAAGTGACTTTAAGGCTTCAAGAAGGTATAACAATCCTTGCCCCTTTTGTATTTGTGATGATTTTTGAGTTGGTTAGTGGTTAATTGATATGAATGTTAAGTTATGATGAATTTGTGATATAAATGGTTGGAATTGACATGGAAAGTTTGTTGTGAACTTGTAACCATGGTTGGGAGGTAGCCCACATGGTGTAGGGCTTGAAAGGAGTGTAGAATGGTGGTATTGGAGTGGTGAAATTTTGGAAAGTATGAAATTACAGCAGTTATAATGTCCGATTTTCGTTAGGACAGAAACTACCCTGTTTTTAGCCACTGTAACCACACGGTACCTTACTGGTTGGACCCCTAAGTAACCATGGTAGAGTAGAGCTTGGTTCGTAGATCGTTTTGATATAAGGTGCGTTAAAATCTGATGAACGGTTTAGGAGAAAAGTCAGTTTTAGTGAAAGACGTTCGATAACCGAGAAAACGTAATTGTATCAACTTTGAGGCTAAAGTTACCATACTTAGACATTTTTATAAGTCACGAAATTTTGGGATAGTATAGTAGGGTGGTCAGAGGACCCTTGACAGTTGACCTTATATTAAAATTCGAAATTTAAAATTTATAAGAAATTTTACAGTCGAGTGTGGTCGTTAGGTGAAATGGTGACAAACCCTGAAACTTCGATTGAACTTATAAATGGTTAAGTTCTTGAACCTTTGGGGTAATAATGATACGTTAAACATACATTGAAGTGTAAAGGGTTTTGTTATACGAGAGGGTAGCGAGTAAGAGATGTGTTATTCTAATGACGATCCTTTTGTGTTTATAGAAATTCCGGAGGAGGGACCAGCCATACTGTCAGGGTACAGGAACCGAGGCAAGATCCTTCTATCCCTACTTTAAAAATTATTTATCTTCGGAATAACAATGATATCATGGAATATTTATGTATATGTGATGCTTTTGTTGCTATATTGCAAAGAATATATTATCTTGATTGTGGAAAGTTAAAGAGAAATGGATATGTTTTCTGAAATATGAATATAGAGATGATACGAATGGAGCGAATATGCTCTAGGGTAAAAGAGATATGAAAGAGAATGGTATCAGTTGTTATCTAGGGTTATATGGTTTATAATGCTATATTATAAACATTCTTTTTAGTGTATGTTATATATATATATATTTTATAGAAATAATGTGCGAGAATGGAAGTGATATACGGAAATGGAAATGTGAAATGGTGTTGATGAATTGAATAATGATCTTATAAAAAGGGGGATTAGCAACAAACTTGCATAAGAGGCTGTGTCAGGGCTGTGTGCGACATAGTCTAGCATTCATGATTCGGCACGAAGATGCCAAGGGAGGATGTTAGCAGGTGGCCTTCCTCCAGGAGGATGTTAGCAGGTGGCCTTCCTCCAGGGATGATGTTAGCAGGTGGCCTTCATTCCTTCTACCGGTAGTAAAAATGGACGGGTACGGAGACCTCACGTATTCGGAAACAGTGGAAACCCCCACAATTATTGAACAAAGAATAAATGATAAAGTCAGAATGGTATACTGAAAAAGTAAAATGATATGAGACGATGGAATTATTGTTATAGATGAAGAGAAACTGATTTTATATTAATTTATAAAAATTGTTACATAAGAAGGAAATGAGAAGATGATAGTAAGAGATTTAAGTAAATATTCATATTATCCTGAAATATTACACTGAAAGATTATATTGATTGTTATATTATTTAAGAAGAGAAACTGATACTGTATTATTCTAGATTTCTTTCTTCTAGTAGTAAGTGGATGATGTATTATTAAATAAGAATTTCATTCTTCCTTAAAGTTTATAATTGGTTATCGCTTACATATGTATATACATGTATACTTGGTTCCATTTTAAATTCTAGTTTACAATATTATCTTGCTGAGCTATTATAGCTCACTCTTGCTACTTATCTATATACAGCTAGGTATGCCAATACTACGCAGAACGCCCCGCAAGAGGGTAAGGGAAAGGCGACCTTCTGAGAGCTCGTTAGCATCGATTCCGGAGGTAGAGATGAGACAGATGGGTTCCAAGGGCTTATGTATAATTAAGTATGAAGGCATGTAATAAACTTTAGGTTGTTGAAACGCTTCATGTCGAAGTGTTATTCAACAATGTACTTAAGTATGATCCTGGTTTGTAATAACTCTTTTAACTTTCAACTCTAAACTTTTGTTATGGTAAATATTGTTCTCTGAGCATATGACTGGTGTGTGTGTATTACTGTGGGGTCAATTGCATAAGTATTGATTGTTATAATAAAAAAAAAACCAAGAGATATTGATTTTGAATGGAAGTTGGTCCGTGATGGCCCAGATTCATGACCCCGGATTTGGGGCTGTCACACAATATGTTCTCTAATAAAATGATACCTGACATCAATGTGCTTAGTCCTTGAATGTTGAACTGGATTTTCTACAATTTTAATAGCACTAGTATTATCACAAAACATAGGAATATTACTAAGTGTCATACCATAATCCATCAACTGATTTCTTATCCAAAGGAGCTGTGCACAACAACTGCCTGCTGCTATGTACTCAGCTTCTGCAGTTGAGGTTGAAACAGATTGTTGCTTCTTGCTTGCCCAAGAAATCAATCTATTTCCCAAGAATTGACATGTACCTGTAGTGCTTTTCCTGTCTATCTTACACCCTGCATAATCAGAGTCTGAATAGCCAATTAGAAAGAAATCGGATTCTCTAGGATACCACAAACCAAGATTTGGAGTTCCTTTGAGATATCTAAAAATTCTCTTCACAGCAATTAAATGAGATTCCTTAGGATCACTTTGGAATCTAGCACATAAACAGGTAGAAAACATTATATCTGGCCTACTTGCAGTTAGATATAACATTGAGCCTATCATGCCTCTATAACTAGTATTATCCACACTCTTTCCTTTAGGATCAGAGTCTAGTTTAGTGGCTGTTGCCATGGGTGTTTTTGCAACTGCACAGTCTTGAAAGTCAAACCTTTTTAAAAGATCTTTGATATACTTTGACTGATTAATGAAAATACCAGTCTCAGTCTGTCTGACCTGCAAGCCTAAGAAATAATTTAATTCACCCATCATGCTCATCTGATACTTAGACTGCATAAGCTTGCTAAACTTAGCACACAACTTTTCATTAGCAGAACCAAAAATAATATCATCAACATAAACTTGAACTAAAAGCAATTCACCTTTTATCTTTCTAAAGAATAGAGTTTTGTCAATTGTACCTCTTGTGAAGCCATTTTCAAGAAGAAATTTAGACAAAGTCTCATACCATGCTCTTGGTGCCTGCTTTAGTCCATAGAGTGCCTTATCAAGTTTGTAGACATTATTTGGAAACTTTGGATCAACAAATCCAGGTGGCTGTTCCACATACACTTCCTCATCAAGTTTGCCATTTAGAAAAGCACTCTTTACATCCATCTGGTATACCTTGAATTTTGAATGAGCTGCAAATGCAAGAAACATTCTGATTGCTTCCAATCTTGCTACAGGTGCAAAGGTCTCATCATAATCAATGCCTTCTTCCTGAGAATAACCCTTGGCCACCAGTCTTGCTTTGTTTCTTACAATCATACCAGATTCATCTAGCTTGTTTCTGAAAACCCATCTTGCACCAACAGTAGATCTATCTTTAGGTCTTGGTACCAGTTTCCAGACTTTGTTTCTCTCAAACTCATTTAACTCCTCCTGCATTGCAATTACCCAATCAGGATCCTGTAAGGCTTCTTCAACCTTCTTAGGTTCATTCTTTGAGATAAAGCAACTTTACAAGCATTCATTTTGAATTGATCTTCTAGTTCGAACACCACTATTTGGATCACCAATTATCAAATCTTCAATATGATCCTTCGTCCATTTTCTAACAGGTGGTAGATTAACTCTACTAGTCTCTCCCCCTAAGTTAGTGGTATCTCTTGTAGAAGAATTCTCTTTACCTTCAAAAACTCTCCTTTGATCAATAGAATCAGTAGATTCCATATTGCTGCTAGTTACTGATCTTTCCTCAGTAGACTCTGAAAGATCAGTTCCTGATGGAGTAGACTCTGAAACATCAATTCCTGATGAAATAGACTCTGAAAGACTAGTCTGCTCCTGATGATCACTGTGTTCTCTTTGATTTATTTGCTCCCCCTCAACAGTAGTATTCCTTTGAGAAGCAATAGAAATTTCTTCAGGAGAACCTTCATCATCACTTGAGAGTATCTCAGAATTCTTCAGATTTTCAAATTCCAATTTGTCATGGCTTTCATCAGTTTGCAAAATTCCAAATTTCTTATCATCAAATGCAACATGAATTGATTCCATAACAATGTGAGTTCTGAGATTATAAACTTTGAAGGCCTTAGATGCTGAATATCCTAGAAAAATTGATTCATCCGATTTGGCTTCAAATTTTCCAAGTTGTTCTGGATGAACTTTTAGGACATAGCATTTGCATCCAAAGATGTGAAAGTATTTCACACTTGGTTTCTTTCCTTTGATCATCTCATAGGGAGTTTTTCCATGACTATTTACCAAGGTACAATTTTGAGTGAAACATGCAGTGTTAATAGCTTCTGCCCAAAAGTAGGTTGGAAGTTTTGCATCTGCAAGCATGGTTCTTGCTGCCTTTATGAGAGTCCTGTTCTTTCTTTCCACTACACCATTCTGTTGAGGTGTACCAGGTGCAGAAAATTGTTGAGTGATTCCATTGTCTGCACAAAACCCCTCCATTGTAGAATTCTTGAATTCTGTACCATTGTCACTTCTAAGTACCTTGACTTTGTACTCAGAATTATTCTGAATATTCTTGATAAGTTCAATGATTTGCTGAGGAGCTTCATCCTTCTTGTGTAGAAAGAACACCCATGTGAACCTTGTGAAATCATCCACCATAACTAGAGCATATCTTTTCTTGCTGATAGACATAATGTTTACTAGACCAAACAGATCAAGATGTAGCATGTGAAATGGTTCAGTAATCGAATTTTTAGTCTTGCTCTTGAAAGTGGTTCTTCTTTGCTTTCCAAGCTGACATGCATCACAAAGTCCATCTTGCACAAAATTTGCCTGAGGTAGGCCTCTCACCAAATTGTGCTTAACAAGTTGATTAAGTTTCTTGAAATTAAGATGTGAGAGCTTCTTGTGCCAATTCCAGCTTTCATCACTTGATGCTTTGCTGTAGAGACATCTAACAATTCCTTTAGATGTATCACTTAAGCTGGCTTCATATATGTTACCATGTCTTTGACCAGTTTGAACAATGTCTCCATTCTGCATATTCAAGATTTTGCATCCTTCTCTGTCAAAGATTGATTTGTAACCTTTATCACCCAGTTGACTTATGCTTAAAAGAGTATGTTTCAAGCCTTCAACCAGTGCTACATTTTCTATGATGACATTCCCCAAAACAATTGAGCCATATCCCAGAGTTTCTCCTTTGTTGCCATCTCCAAAAGATATTACTGGGCCAGCTTTCCTCTCAAACTTTGTAAGCAGGGACTTCTTTCCAGTCATATGTCCAGAGCATCCACTGTCCAAGATAATTGAATGCTTCTTTCCTGTGCCCTGCAAACAAAACGTAACTAGTTAGAATTTTTTAGGACCCAACTTTGATTGGATCCTTTCTTACTAGATTTAGAGACAACAGACTTTAAAGATTTTGCTTTTATTTTACCTGTTGCAGAGTCAACTTTAGACTCTGATTTCACAAACTGTTTGTGACTAGGAGTTTCAAATTTCAAAGAATAATAGTCATAATACAGTTCATGATATTCTCTACACATGTAAATGGAATGAAGTAAACTACCACAATGATAACAAGCTTTTTGTGGTTGGTATTGAATTTTCTGAGTCTTGGGAAATCTGGACTCAGTTTTCCAAGAAGGTTTTTGATTGCAGTCTAGGGCCAAATGATTATGATTTCCACACTTATAGCATTTTTTCCTAGGTGCATCAGGTACATTCTTGTAATTATTCTCTTTGTTAATACCTTCTTTTCCATTCCTATTTCTTTTGATCTTGCTAGACTCTGAAAGACCATTTAATCTCTGTTTCAACTGAGACTTAGACAGAAACCCTATGTTTACATTCTTAGGTTTCTCTATCACTTTCTCATCTGAATTACTATTGTTAATCCTTTTGTGTACAACAGGGGTACCTTTTGAATCAACAAATTTAACAAGATTAGGTTCAGAAACAATTTTCTTACCTTCAGATTTAGATGTGTTAGCTTCTATCTTACTATCATCATTGACAATAGCTACCTTTTCTTCTTGTCTAGCCTTATCAAAACCTAAACCATTAACCTTACCACGAATTCCACTTTCAAAGATTTCTATAGTCTTCTTACAGGAATTGTTAATGGTCTTAATCACATCTCTCTCTTCTTCTAGTTCTTTTCTGACATAGTCATAAGCCTCAAGAATAACACTATAATCATGCTTAGCTTTATCAGAACTTAACTTGTATTCTTCCATTTGAATTAATTCAGATTCAAGAAAATTATTTCTATCAACTAATTTATCATTCTTAACCTTAAGTTCATCTCTTTCACAAGTAAGAATTCTAAAATTAGTCATAAGATTCTTAAACTCAGCATGGATGGATCTAATTTCATCAGAATTTAAGCTATCAAATGAATCAAGAGAGTGAAGTGATACCTTAACAGAGGATGGAGAAGTTTTCTTTGGAGATCCAGGTTTGTCTGAACTATTGGCCATCAATGCAATGTTGTCATAATCCAATTCATCTTCAGAGTCACTGGAATCAGCCCAATCCTTCTGTGTGACCATAAGTGCATTACCCTTTCCTGAATTCCTAGGCTTCTTACACTCACTAGCAAAGTGTCCAAGCTCGCTGCAGTTAAAGCACTTGATCTTGGCCTTATCAAGCTTGACAATTGTACTTTTGCTTTTGTCACTCTTCTTCTCCTCCTTCTTTTGAAAAGGTCCTTTGCTAAATCTTCTCTTGTTGAATCTTCCTTTTTTGAAAGCTTTAGCAAACATAGCAAAGAGTTCCTGCATCTCAGATTCAGAATCATTGTTGTCAGAGTCCATATCAGTAGTCTCTGACTCAGAACTTTCTTTGCTTTTCTTCTTCCTTGAATTCTTTACAGCAATCTCTTCATGCTGTTCTTCAGGAAGCTTCTTAACTTCAGATTGAGCAGTAAGTGCAATAGTCTTCATTTTTCCTTCACTCCTGCTTTTCTTCTGCTGCTTGTCAAGTTCATAAGCTCTCAATTTTCCATATACTGCCTCTAATGATATATCATCTAAATCATTAGCTTCCTCAATCGCAGATATCATCTCATTGTAGAAATCAGGTAAAGCTTTCATGAACTTTGTATTCATATCCTCCAAGTCATAATATTTACCATGCATGGCCATCTCATTGATGAGTTTTGTAAACCTATCAAAGGTATCAGTAAGTGACTCACCAGACTTGGATTCAAAGTACTCATACTGTTGTATAAGTAATGTCCTCATATTCTTCCTGATAGGGTTAGTTCCTTCACAGTGAACCTTAAGATTGTCCCATATGTCCTTAGCAGTTTTACAAGAGAGAACATAGTTAGTGAGAACAGAATCAAGACTATTGAATAATATGTTTCTCACTTTAGCGTCTTTAAGAACATTCTCCTTGTCCTTATCTGACCATTCAGATTTTGGCTTCTCTGCTGTATGTTCTGGAACAACCACACCATCAATAGTTGCTTGTCCAACGACCTTTGTTGGAACAAAAGGTCCATCTCTGATTCTGTCAAGATAATCAGGATCTGTTGCTTCCAGATGATGCAACATCTTTACTTCCCATAGAGTATATTCGTTTCTCTTGAGCATAGGAATTTTAGTATTCCCATCCTTGTAACCAGACATGATTGCAGATCTTTATGATTATTCGAAATCAACCTGCTCTGATACCAATTGTTAACTCGAATAACTTGTAGAAGGGGGGGTTGAATACAAGTTATATAATCGTGTCTGATTTTTACTTGATTATGTGAACAAGAATAAACGAATGAATCAAACTCTTGTTTGTATTAATAAGATCAAATACAAACTCTACCAAAGGTGTACAATACCTTTAGCAGCTGCTGACAATACAAATATCTCTCTCTGTTTGTTTCGAACTCTCGAATACAAACCTTATACAGAGCTACGCACACGAACTCACAACTTCGTCGCTCTTTACAATAATATTGAGAGAGTATTTATAATGCTACCTATCAACTAATAACAGAAAGATATAATCTATACACGACAATGTTCTGCCTTCTAGTCGATAATTTCCATCAATAGAAAACTCTTCCCTTCATAATATCTTCTTGCTTGTTCTTAAAACAACGATCCTGTTTTATAGCACTTGACAGTTTCTGTAGCATCCATAATGACATCATCAGTAACAAAACTGATATCAGGATCTGCACACTGCATCAGTATCTGATCAACCATCAGTATTGGACCATCATCAGGATTTGCCCTCTATTCCTGACATGTAGTCTCCGATACACTGTTCATTCCTGACTAAACTGTACAGATAACTGTCTTACACATAAATCCTATATACAGTGCTAAATCCTTTATAAGATCAGGATTACAAGAAGTATAATGTGTAAATTCTATTCTTAACATCACAACTTATGAATTATTCCTAACAAAAGTTTACAGTATACAATCCTATTTCATAATTTTCTCATACCGAATAATATCATTCAACAGTATTAAATAATTAATTACTATTACATGATTGGTTAGTAGTAGTTATCAGCTAGCTTCCGGGGCGAACCCAATTGTTCAACCTAAGAACAAATTAAAAAAATTAGGGTTTCGAGTTTAAAAATCCCCAATTGAAAATTAAAATGAACTAATTGAAATCAAACAAAAGCTTACCCACTTACCAATTTGAGCTTTAAATAAATCGAATTGAGTTCATAGTTTTGTAGCTTCGAATCGAACAATCTCCGGTAGATTGATTTTCGAGAAAGAGAAGGGTCATAATGAGATTATAGAGAGGGGGAAGGGGAGAGAGAGAGAGAGAGGGGCAAGATTTAGGGTTTTTGAGGGAGGAGGTGAGGCTGTGAGTCGAGAGAGGGGTGAGAGTGGAGAGAGAGGTGAGAGAGAGGTGAGGTGAGAGTCGAGGTCGAGAGAGAGTCATAGTATTTAGGTTTAATTAATTTGTTTTTATTTTTTAATATAAATGATATTAGAAAATTGAGGGGGGAAATACAAAATTTTGGCTAAGGGGGAATAGATTTGGCAAAGACCGGGCAAATGAAACTTAGAAAGGGGGAAAATGAAACTAAGGGGGAAAAGAGCGCACGTTTATTTTTTAATGGAGAGATTTAGACATCAGTTCATAAATGAAGTGATGTCTAAATATTTTTAAGAAAACGTTTAGACATCGGTTGACAAATGAAGTGATGTCTGAATGTTTAAAAGACATCTGTTTTATTTTCACTGATGTTAAAAAGACTTTTAACATCGGTTTTATTTTAATCGATGTTAAAAAAGGTGATGTCTATTAACAGATTTTTAGTACTGTAACTTGGTCAAGGTAGCCATAGTTCTGTGGGGGATATGGTTTGCAAGGAACCAAAGGCTGTGGAAAAATAAAGTTATAACTCCGAGTATTGTTGTAGCTTGGAGTTCAAAACAAGTTGTGGAGTGGTCTGAGGCAAACAAGATCAGGGTGCAGAGAAAATTGAAGGCATCAAATGGTACAGTTCAACATAGTAAGAAGTGGTCTCCCCCAACAGAGGGCACTCTAAAGATTAATGTTGATGCTTCAGTTTTCTCTGGGGCAGAATTCTTTTCGGTGGGCATGGTTATAAGAGACTACCAAGGCTGTTTTATTTGGGCAAAAGTCATGAAGATAGCAGGACGTGTCTCAGTCGAAGAAGCAGAAATGTCAGGTGTGCTTGAGGCATTACTGTGGTCGTATGAATTCATGGGGTTTCCAGTAGTGATTGAGAGTGATTCTCTTCTCTCTGTCAATGTAGTGAACAATGCTAAACATAACTACTTGGAGTTGGGCGTATTAACTGACCAGTGTAGGGATATTTGTCGTCAAAGAGATGGCATTTCAGTGGTGTTTACTAAAAAGCAGGCAAATCAGGTAGCTCATAGTGTGGCTAGGTTACCCTGTACGCCTAATGGCTTTAGCATTTTATCGTCTCCTCCATCTTGTTTGTTGGAGACAATTATGTCGGATTGTTTGAATTTTTAATGGAATTGCATCTTTTATTTCAAAAAAAAAAGTCTTTTTGTCATTTTGACTTTTCACTTCCAGGACATCGTTTCGAAAAAGTCCTGTGGGATGATTTACTTCCTAATTTTAATTTAACTTGCTTTGTTTATTACAAATCACGAAAACTTACTAGAAGATCAATCGTTTAGTTTAATTTATGAAAATTAATTTAAATCTACTATATATATAAGAGATTATTTTTCCTAGGTTACCTCACCTAATTTCTGAGGTTAATAAAATCTCCCATATAACTATAGAAGAGTGTTATTGTAATTACAGAATATTATATATATTTACAAAAATTGTTGGGTTTCAACCCAATATGTGTTATGGGCTTGGGTGGTCCAAGATATATATGGGTAAGATAATAATTGTATTTGTAGACAATTATTATATATGGTATGTCTTGATCATTAAGTTGGGAAATTTGGTGCCAAGAATTGGAAGACTTGTATAACAAGTATGGTAAGACTTGTAGAACAAGTATGGTAAGTCTTGGTGGCTAAGTTTTGGATGGCTATATATACATAGTCATATTGTATTTGTTTGGTGTGTGAAAGCTTAAGAGATGTAGTCTTAAGTATTGTTTGGGAGATGCTTGAGTATTGTTGGCTCAAGTATCAGGGTTGGGACACCGTTAAGGTGTTATTGTTTGGATGTATTATTGATGATTGTTTTGATTAATAATACGAGTTTGGGGCGTGGGTGTTTCCACGACAAGTATTTTGTGTTCTTGTTTTGAGCTTTGGTAGATCTTGTCAATTATTGATTGGTGTGTGTGCGCGCTCTGTATTGGTGTTTGTGAATCTCGGATTGTGTAAGTCCCCTAACCTAACAAGTGGTATCAAGAGTCATGGTTTGGGTTTGTGATTGAAGAGGTTGAGGGAAAGTTCGAGAAGGATTTGCTGACAAGGATATTGCTACTAAAGCGGGTGGAGACAAAGTTACGTGCGGTTTGGCGGTTGGCTTGCACTGTGGATTAATCCAGTGTTCGGACTCAAGATGGAAGAAGATGGAAGAGGTCATCGCAATTATTTCAATGGCTTGATCAACCAGGTGAACTGTTTGGATGATACTACGGATTTTCTTCAAGAGACCGAAGGATTGTGAAAGCAAGGATCGGGTAACTCAACATGTAGAAGAGCACTTGTGGTGGTTGATGCACGTGATTTTGTAGATGGATACATCGTTATGGTGAAGAACGATGGTTTGGGTGGTTTGGAGGGTCACTATACGGGTTTTAGCGACACTCAAGATTGGAAGAGCAAGAGGGGATTCTTGTTCGAGGGGAGGCGTTGGCGAATGGACGTCAATGGCTTGATGGGTTACCGTTCAATCCGATATGGGTATTGGGTTGAAGGGGAGGATCGTTGGGTTTCAACCCAATATGTGTTATGGGCTTGGGTGGTCCAAGATATATATGGGTAAGATAATAATTATATTTGTAGACAATTATTATATATGGTATGTCTTGATCATTAAGTTGGGAAATTAGGTGCCAAGAATTGGAAGACTTGTAGAACAAGTATGGTAAGTCTTGGTGGCTAAGTTTTGGATGGCTATATATACATAGTCATATTGTATTTGTTTGATATGTGAAAGCATAAGAGATGTAGTCTTAAGTATTGTTTGGGAGATGCTTGAGCATTGTTGGCTCAAGTATCAGGGTTGGGACACCGTTAATGTGTTATTGTTTTGATGTATTATTGATGATTGTTTTGATCAATAATACGAGTTTGGGGCGTGGGTGTTTCCACGACAAGTATTTTTTGTTCTTGTTTTGCGCTTTGGTAGATCTTGTCAATTATTGATTGGGGTGTGTGCGCGCTCTGTATTGGTGTTTGTGAATCTCGGATTGTGTAAGTCCCCTAACCTAACAAAAATGTAATGATTATTTAATATTAAAACACACTTGCATCACAGTTAAGTTCCCTGAGGTAATCTCGGGAACTTTATTCTCTATATATAATAGCACAACATGTCACATTTATTCAATTTAATTTATATTTTTGCCCTCTAATATTTTTTAGTTATGAAAACATTTAGAATATTTTGGCAATGCTAAGAATCGAACCCATGACATATCAATCCAATCAATTCAACTAAACTTTAGTTTCGCACCATAACCATTGAGCTACATGTGTACTTTGTTAAAAAGTAGAATGCAATATCTATATTACTCGGTGTTTTCATTTCTCATGTTATTCTGTATTGATTATCTTTTTGTTAGTTTACGTCTCTTTATATACCTAAATTCACATGTTTACTCTATCAATAACTTATTATTTTATTTCATATGAATGGTTAAAATTTCACATATTTTCTTAACTCTTGTGTCCCAATTCAAAAATTTTAAATACAATAAAATACTTGATTCTAAGTACTTGAGGAATTATTTATTTTTTTGAGAAAAATAAAATTAAAGGCTCACCCGAAAGCTATTACAAAAATGAGAATCTCGGACAAGGGACAAACCAAACATTATTTGAGAAACAATGTAACACATTAAATTTCGTGATTTATTATTTACTAGCTTATAGCCCGTGCAAAGCACGGGTTAATTTTAAGTTTTTTAAAATGTGTTTATAGTGAAATATAATATTCTAATTATTAATTTTAATATGTTATTAGAATAATTCGAACCTTAAATCTTTGTATATATGATAATTTTTAGTATTTAAGTAAATTAATATATTGTTGGCGGAACACGAATTTGTAAAGCATAATGTAATGTAATATGTAATAGAGAACATATATAACTCAACTAGGATAAAAGATAAATAATATTAACTCTATACAGGTGTAAGAACCCAGATTTTTGGGTAGAATTAAAACTTTTATTATGTATTAATGAAAGAGTGAACAGTGGTTACAACTACAATGTAACACTGGTTCTAAAGATTGAATATTGAAAGGATATAGATTCCAAGGTTATATGTCCTGAAGAATGCTATGGGGTGACAACTTAGATTAGAATAATCTATCTCCTAGAAAGTTAAGATAAGATTCCTTAGAGAGAAATAGATACCCTCGTGACATCCAGATCGATATCGGTTATAAGTCCGGAGGTTCCGTAAAAGAGTTAAGGAACGCTCGAGGAAGCACAAGGATATTTCCTAAGTGACAAGATTAAAGAGAAAATAAATGATGAATAGTGTTTTTGGTGGGATTTGGGATATTATGAGACGACACTATATAGGAGTACCCGGAATGGATTTCCGAGTTCATATTAGTGATCCAAGGGGAAAATGAGGGTATGTAAAGGTTGTCGGATTCTGAAAAACAGCACTTTTATTTTCTCCGAGGTTTTCCCTGGACACTGAAAGATTTAAGGACTTAATAAAAAAAAAAGATTAAGGACGTATTCACAATCTGTGGAATATATAAACGTAAGATCATCTCGTCAGATTGCAGAAATGCAAAAATTATTTTTCCCCTAAACGGACCAGATTATACCAGGAATTGAGACGGACTAATTATTTATCCCAAAGAAATATTTTGAAGGCATATTCTCAATCTAAGATATATATAAACGTAAGTAGGATTCGTTAGAATTCATAAAAGAGCGAATTGGAGAAAACTGATTTAACGATGTAGAAACGATCAAGTGAATGATGAAAAATATCCCGAAACCCGAAAAATCTCAAATTTCAGAGAGAGCTTCATATTAGTAAATGGTGACTATGTGCACAATTGTAAAAGTTATTTGAGGAATTTAAATTTGAGGATTGTAAAGAAAGATGGAAAAAGGGAGTGCATATATTAAGGAGGTTTCCGGTAAAACCCTAACTAGAAATTCGTGAGATGTTCCTACGAACAATCAATCAAATTGAGCAATAACCGGATAAAGAATCAAGCAGAGGATCAAGATGCATGCATGTGCAAGTAGAAATATCTAGTAACCCAGCTAGTTACAACAAGGAACTAGAAGATTGGAAAGCTAACTAGTACTTAGCATCACTTTACCAACTTACCACAAGTTATCAACACTTGTCCATGCATAAAACATCACCCATGACCTAATCACTTTATCAAAAGCCACTTTATGAGATATTATCACAATGAGGTGTGTTGAATAAGGATGAGAGCAAAACAAAGCAAAGAAACTCCATTTCTCTCCATTTCTTAAAACTGCCCAGCAAGAACCACCTTGAAAGAAAAATTCATATCTCCATTTCTATCCATGATAAAATCACCAAATTTTAACCACATCCTTTCCACTCCATGGGCAATATTCGCTCTAAATTTCATATCAATCCAAGTAGTATAGCCTAGGCAAATCACCACCCCAAGTTGAAGAAGCAAACTATCCAGATTCATGACAGTTTCTGTGACGATTTTCTAACGGCCATATCTCCTTCATTACTCAATGGATTTGGTGTTCTTTAGCTTGTTGGAAATCTGGTTGGATGATCTACAACTCTCCTTTAGAAGCCTTGTCCAGAAAACCTTGGTAAGGCCCTCGTTTTTCATGATCTTTCCACTGAGTTATAGCAGATCCGAAAATCACTAACTATGTTCTTGATGATTCTTGCTAGTTTAAGGTTGTAAGGAGTTCTAAGGACTAGATCAAGGCTTAGAAAGGGCTTTAACACTCTCCAAGGAAGGTACAAACCTCATGAACCCTAGATCTTACTTTAGGTATATGCATGTTCTTGATGTATTTGAGCTTAGTATGATGTTAGTATGATATTAAGCATGATTAACATGATCTTGTTGTTGATTTAACCATATAATATTAAGATGATGAAGTGAGATGTTCTTGGGTTTAATTAAGATGAGAATCATGTGTATAAGTTGTATGGATGCCCGGTGTGGCTTGGTTGGATTGTTATAATTTTTAGAACATCCAATTTATAGCCGTCGTAATGCCGAAATCTCGTTAATCATTGAAAACCCTGCATCACAGTAACTTGAACTCACTGTCCAGTTTGATATTCTGCCATGACAAGCTAGACTATGTTATAAGCTTCGTTTTGATATAAATATCGTGTGAAATGGATTTACGGTTTAGGAGTTATGGTTAAATTCGTAAAAGTGGTTCGAAACCGTAATCGAAAGTTCGTAACTAAAATTGAACCCCTTTAACATTGTTTAATCAGTGACAAATCTTGGTAATTAAATATTAGAGATCGTAAGGAAGGTGTAGGAGAAGACCTTGTGTTAAAAGGATTGTTTTCCGATTATATAAAAATGTTCGAGTCAAGGTTAAATACGAATGAACCCCTAAAATGGATACTTGGTATAACTTTGGAATAACCACTTAGAAAACGGGCGGCAAAACTCGAGATAAAATCTTGGTCCGTTAATGACCGACCTTAGAACTTATACGACTAAAGTGTATACCAAGTGATATTGTAATGACGTGTCTTGATAACGAACAAGTGTCGGATCGCATTGGTGATATAAGGAGTTACACTAGAAGAAGCGTAACGAGATAACTCGAAAGCGTGTTTCGACTTAAGTAAAGCTTATACTTAGTCTTTTAAAAAGTATTAAGTGATTAATCACGAATACTCTGATTGTTTATAGATCACCGAGCAGACCCAGGACACATTACCTCTACCCCTAGCAGGATTGCCAGGCAAGTTTCAAATCCTTTTAAAGGTTGTTGTTGTGATAATATATATATGTTGTTTTCTGATACATATGACATAGCATGCATGCCTACTTTCAAAGTCTATTGAAATACTTGTTCCCTGAATTGATATTGGCTTATAGACTAGATAAGGATTATCAGTTATAAGTCGGATTGTTTTGTAAGACCCTTAGTGAAGGGTATATGATAGTCATTCCTTAAATATAGACCGGGAGTCGATATTTGAAATATAGTTGTAGTCCTGGAAACCTGGAGGGATTCCAGCGACAGATTTTATTCCTTTTGAGGAATGTTACCTATAAACATTAATTATATTTTCATAAAGTATTAATTATTTGGAAATTTTTCGAGAAATGTTATTTGAGTTTTATCTCAGTCGAGAAATATTAAAGGAATATTAGTTCAAATATTCATTTAGAGTTTGATTATTTCATAAATATTATTTCAAGATTCATTTAGAATATTGTTTATTAAATGAATATTAGTTTCGAATATTCATTTAAGGTTTTTTATATTCAATGAATATTACTTTAAGATATTCCTTTGAAATTCTAATCACTTAAGGAACATTAGTTCAAATATTCCTTCAGAGTATTGATTACTAAATGAATATTATTTGGATATTCATTTAGAATAGTATTTATTAAATGAATATTATTTGGATATTCCTTTAAAGTTTTATTTACTTAATGAATATTATTTTAAAATATTCAATTGAAGTTCTAATTACTTAAGGAATATTATTTTAAATATTTCTTTAAAGTTTTGATTACTAAATGAACATTAATTGGATATTCATTTAGAATATTATTTATTTAATGAATATTATTTTCAAATATTCATTTAAGGTTTGATTTACTTAGTTATCATTATTTTAAATATTTATTTGAGTTTATCTATTTAACGAAAATCATCTTGAATATTCATTGGAAGTTTTATTTATTTAATGAATATTATTTTCAAATATTCATTTAAGGTTTGATTTACTTAGTTATCATTATTTTGAATTTATTTGAGTTTATCTATTTAACGAAAATCATCTTGAATATTCATTGGAAGTTTTATTTATTTAATGAATATTATATTGAATATTCTTTTAAGAAGAGATTTATTTAGTAAATAATTCTATATATTCATTCGAGGATTACTTACGAGCAATATTATGATTTAATAATATTCATTCTTGGAATATTTAATTAAATTCTTTTTATAATGATTTATATTATTCAAGGATTATCCTTCACCTTCAGTTATTATGTAAAATATTTCGGAGTCTTTTATGACTATTTTAACAAGGGGAGGTTCCCAAAACTCTATTTTCATCTAAATCTATCTTATAAGAAGATTTAAATACTCGCTCAAACCTCCAAAAACATATAAGGGGATCTCACTTGAGAGCTGTTATTTATTTGACTGCCCGGTCATATACTTGTTAAACTATTTTGTCACTCACATCTTGATTCGTTCAAACATCGATATGAGTCTTTTGGTTACCTCCTCAACGCTCGAGGGGTAAGATTGATGGAACAAGTTTATATCCATTAACAAGCATCAGCTTGGGAAATATTGGTGAATTTTCCTTTCCAATTAGATACGACTACTTTGTGGAGTCCTATCAACAAGTGTTATACTTGGGCAAAGGGGAACGAACTTTACGTTTCAGAGTCATGGATGATATTCGAACTAGGAGACGCATAAGTGGCCGAGTGGCACCGGTCCAGCAATAGCCCAACCGTTGGCTGAGGAGTTCCAGAGGGCGGTAGACAAGTTAATCCGTCGGAGCTACCTTCTACATGTAGAGAACGACTGATGAGATGCATGACATACGACTGATCATCGTAAACATCAGGGCATCTGGCGCGGCAATGCTCCCGTATTAGTTCATCTTCCAAAAGTGAGAAATTTCTGCAACACTGTTGGTGTTGGCAAGGTGAAAAAGTGTTGAAACTGGAATTGTAATATTTTTCCTGCAAGTTCCTCTTTTATGATAATTGAGAATATCTTGCTCATCTTTTGTATAGCAGATATGTCCACAAAATATATATTTTGAGTTACCTGGTAACTTCATCTTCTAAGTTATACTGGCATCATCTCCGTAAATGCATGGCATATGGTTTCAAAGATATTTTGGACTGTTATATACTATTATTGTTCAATTATATTGTGGTGGGCTATTGCTCACCCTTGCTTTATCTATTTATATCACAACAACAGTTAGATCAGATGGTCGCACAAGGTGCACGTGGTGCGAGCAGGTGTCAGCCGTCAGAGGATTAGTCGTTGAGATCTTAGCTACCATTGCTGAAGAGTAAGCTATTGGTAGGCTAGTTGCTAGCATTTAAATATCAAATGTATTTATTATATGACATATACAAATGGATGGCAAAGAGTAAGTAATGGTTACATTGTAATTCTTTGGGTTGTAAGAACTCAATTGTGTGATTAATAAAATTTGGTTACTCTGATTTCATCTCTGGGACTATAACGGGTATGTTATGTTGTTGTTTTGGGTCACAAGGTTGTAATTCAATTTATGTTGGTTTTGTGGATTGAAATTGAGACCGTAACGACCAGATCCCTGACCCCGGATCTGGGGGTGTTACAGAAATGGTATCAGAGAGAGCGTTATATATCCCAGAGATGACGTGACGTTAAAACAATAAATTCACAAAGTTAATAGAACTCTTGCCAAGTTCATAGTCGGACTACTTAATGTAGTATTGACATATAAAACCCTTACGGGAACTATTAAGTATCATGATAGTAACTTAAGCTCGTTCTCGTTCCGACTAGTAAGGTGGCACACCTTGAGGCATACGAGCAGCAGCGCGATGATGCTTGATTATATGCTGACGATCGAATGGCAGATTCGATAGGGTATCCTACAGAGAACCAGAAGGAGGTTTCAGCTAAAGAAGAGAATCCTGTTAGGAATAAGGAATTTACCCTTGAGGGAATAAAGGCTGCAGCAAGAGAGACTATAAGAGATAAGGTATAGTGCTCAGAGAAGTGAGCGTAAAGAACTGAGATATTATTAAGAGAACTAAAGATGCGTATTGGATTCATAGCAGGACTGCCAGATGCAGTACCAGCAATTAAGATGAATTGGAAGGATTACTTGAGGTCTTATATGGGGATAGATAAAGATCATTAGAGACCTTCGGATTAATGAGAAAAGAGTTAGAGTGGTACATGATTATCAAAGACAAAGATAGAGGACAGGGAGCAGAGTCCCCATGAGAAGTTGAGATAGAGGCAGCAAGTGCCATATCATGTGATAAACGGATTAGTGTGAATATTGTTAATGGTAATTCACCATGAGAAGGCAGATTTCATAGGTTATAATTTATAAAGTCAAACTGGGATTGATGAGGTGGTTTGGTTTAGGGAAATGTTCATTTTATGAATGGATCAACTTAGAAAATAAAGACATTGGAAGGTGATGGTATGATTGAATAAAGTATATAAGGAAGTAGTAAGCGAGACAATGATCTCAGAACCTACAAGAGGAGAAGACCAGTGAGTCTATGATAAACTAGTAATGAGGCTATTGTCAGAAACCAAGTATAAGTTTAGTTCAATTCCGTGAATGATAAACCAGAAACATAAGATGCATGTGATTCAGAGGAATAGTAAATTCTTTCTTTTCCTTGAATGGATTAATGTAGTTATCTTAAGTTATTCCGACACTGAATCGTAAATGGATCAAGTAAAGCGATCAGTGGTTAAAAGGTAATTGAGAGTGTTTTCAGATGAAACCTGAAGGAACGAGTGTATGCCAAGTTCTCGAAGTATGAGTCTAGCAAAATGAAGTCCAGTTAAAAGGACATATGATCAACAGTGAGTGGTGTTGGTCGACCCCGCCAAGTTAAAGACAGTTTCAAATGGAGAAAGGCCAACCACACCGGCAAAGGTGAGAAATTTCATAAGATTCACGAGGTATTACCAAAGATTTGCTCAGGACTTTACAAAGAGTGTAGTCCTGTAACCCGATTTAATTATAAGACTAAAAATTTGAATGTACAAGATAAATGGGGGAAAATCTCCCTGGAGTTAAAGATAAAATTGGTAACGACCCAGCATTGGCGTTATCTAATGGAGGAAGGAAAATTTTGGAAATTTATTAGGATGCACTTCGTACAGGTTTAGGTGTTGTGCTTGTGCAACACGGTAGGGTAATTGCGGATGTATTCGGACAGCACGGTTCACCAGATTCGAATGGCCTTGGAAGTGCCAATTTTGTGGAATAACTAACCCCGACGGTAGTGTTCCTTCTGAGACTAGTTGTTAAGAAGACTGGTATTTGGTAGTATCGACTAATAGGACGAATATGTATCAGGAATATGTGGCATGTTTCAGTTTGAAACTTTGACTTCCCTTCTAAGGGATGTACATATATTGGGATCCTTTCCAGTAGCTAAACTTCTGACTTTATGTCGATCATTCTATAATTATAACTGCCTACGGTTCGACCTGCTTGGATGTTCCTAGAACTATTCTTCGGGTATCGACATAGACTTTCCCAGTGTCACCAGTGGGTGGATAGATTGACTAAAATTTTCCAAATTCTGGAAAGGAATTCGACGAATTTTGGCAAACCTTGTCTTTCTGATTATCAAAAGACATCATTGAAGAGAGTGGAAATTGGAGCGAACCCTGTGGATTGGGTTGGGTAGCCGCTATACGGGTTGGTAGACAGACCCTGATTATTACGATTGATTCTAGAGATAAACTGATGAAGTTGAGATGGGATGATAAAAAGGGAAATGTAATTAAGAAACGATCCGGACTGAGAAATTCCGGGATTGACTTTGTTATTCCCAGATTACACACTTGTATAATTGTAGAAGGGGGGGTTGAATACAATTCTTGATTATTATAAATTTCTGATAAAAACCACAGAAATCTATAAGGAAATAATTGCTGAATAAGAAATGGTTCACAAACACATAAAAAATCAGGTGGTTAAATGTACCACCTGAGACTTTTATTCGAAGAAAACCCTGTGATACAAATGTACACAGCTTCTGTGTTTACAACTCTTTGCTTCTAAAGATATTCAAGAAACCCTAAGCAAATGTGTATGTTTTTCTTACTTTCTAAAGAGTTGCTACACTTGGTTATATATTCCAAGTTTACAAGTGCTACAGGAATAAGATAATATTAATCTAATTCAAGTTGACTTGCTACTCCACTCCAAATCCACATGTAGCCGAAAGGTTGTCCTTGTGAACAGATATGTCCCCTGCACCTTTCTTGTATGTACTGTGTAAATGGAATGCTTCTTTCTTCTGTGTTTCCAAAGTATGGCTGCCATATTGCTTTTTATACCTACTATCAACCCATGTGATCTGTCAGTCAAACCTGTCCTTATCAACTGCTAATTCCTAGCATAGGATAAAGTGACAATGATTATCCGTTGATGTTGTGTCTACTTATCCGTTGATGATAGTTTGAGCTGTATCCGTTGATCGAGTAGATTTGAGTTGTATCCGTTGATAGAGCCCTGTTCTCATCCGTTGATACATTTTCACTTAGACAGAATTACATAGCATAGCTTATTTACAATTGGCTACCCTATTCTGCCTATCCATTGATGGTCAACATGACTCTGAATAAAGACACTATCAACTGATAAATAGAGATATTGCAGTATGCTACAAAACCTCATCCGTTGATGAGCTACCTGTCAACGGATAGAGTTATAAGGTCTTATCCGTTGACAGTTACAAAACTTGACTTATACAATTTTGCTTGAATGTTAAGTTATCATCAACTACAACATATTCCTAACAATCTCCCCCAATTTATACTTGATGGCTATAAAGCATAAATTCATAACCTTGATGATAACAAAACATTCCTAACGATATATACACACTTCAGTATGCAAACATTGTATTAAGCTACAAAAATTAAAAACAGAAAGCTTTAAGAAACTTATCAGAGATGTGCTCCTTTAGATTGAGCAGATTAATGAGGTTTCCTCTCTCTGGTTGGCTGCACCCTTGACTTTCCTTCCTTGGTAGAGTTGGACTCAATTTGCACTTGAAGTTGCCTATAGAATGTATCTTCTTCAACAACCTTTGGATTTAGCTTTAGTTGTAACCATCTCAGGTAGTCAGAACTAGCCTTTGACAGTTGGTCTTCTAACCTGAAGAATCTCCTAGTGCCCTCATTATCCCTGAACTCCATCATCCAAAAGGGTTGAATGTGGATTTTCTGTCCATTATAAGGGATCTTCATTTTCTTTGGTAGACTTGAGGGTGAGTTCCATTCTCTCCTTATTTCTTCTATTCTGCTAATTATCTCCCTTCTGGCTATCTCAGAGAACCCTGTGTGTCTCTTGAAAGCTGAGAACACTCTGGTCAATGTATGATAATTTTCTCCAAGAACCTTCTTTAGTGGCCATATCCTCTGACTTCCTCCCTTGTAGACAAACACTAATCTCTCAGGCTGATTCTTGTACTTGTCAATTCCTCTTACTTCTGACAATTCATCCAAAAATAGATTCATGTCAGAGTATTCTTCAATTTCTGCCTGATAGATAAAGTCTTCTTTGTTTTCCAAGATTGGTTGTTTGACAATGGCAGGTACCCTAGCAACTTGAACTGGTCCCTTTGAAAGTTGCTTCTTTGGAGCCCTTTTCTTCTGTTTTGGATTTAGCAAGAATGAAGGAACTTCAATTGAATCAAAATTCACTGGTTCCTCTTTAGGCCTTATGGGGTCACCATGAAAGTTTACAGTTGGGTCGATTACTATTGCAGACATAGGTACTGGTGAACCAATTGTTTCTTTTTCTGGAGAGGGTTCTGGAGAAAGAACCCTCTTGGTTTTAGCTTTCCTTCTTCTAGGTTTGATTTTGGGAACTTCCTCAGGTTCCTTCATTTCAACCTCTACCTCATCCATTAACTCTTGAGCTAGCCTGGCTTGCTTCTCTTCTGAGTTTTCATGTTGATTTTCTGTACTTGGATGGGCTTCCCTTTGGATTCTGGAGACTTCTTCTCTTTTAGCTTCCACAAATCTAGGATGACTGTTGGATATATTTAATACTTTTCCATTCCTCATGATTACAGCCATCCAATCTCTTACACTCTTATTTGTCTGAACTTTGAACTCCATAATTGTTTTTCCCATTAGCTTTACTTCATCATTCTTGGGAAATGGGTAGTCCAATTGAAGCTTGTTCTTCCCATTTTCCTTTGGTGGTGAGTAGGCTCTGGTTTTGATAGCTGGTTCAAATTCTTTGACAAATGATGGCTCAGCATCATAGAATGTAGGAGCCACAACCCTTGGAGTGAGCACCTTCATGATTGTGGTTGATATTGTTGGAGCAGAAGATTGAGCATTAAGGAACAGAGTTGATGCAATTGATTCATTGATCATCCTCTCTGTCCTTAGAATTCTGTCATTAGCCTCCTTGTTTATCTTTTCCAAAGCTTCTATCCTGGCTTGCCTTTCACCATCTGAGATGTCTTCTAATCTTTGAATCTCAGGCAAAGCCACTTGTTTCTTCACAGGGGAAGCCTTTATCTCAAACTCTGTTGGATTGACCACTACAATTGGCTGTTTCTCCCCCTCAATATGTGCTATCTCACTACTGGTAGCTTGAAATTGGCCAGTAGATGTTGCAGCCTCTTCTGTGCTTGTTCCCATTTTCTCCCCCTTTTTGTTAGCATCAAGGGTTGGGGTTGAAGCTGCAAGTAGCATTTCCAGTAGTTGAGTTTGTTTTGTTTGATTGGCAATGATGGTGTGCAATTGAGATTCCATACTATCCACCCTTGAGGAAAGAAGCTGAACAGACTTAGCCAGGCTATCTTCTTTGAGAAGTTTGCTAGAAAGCACCTTCTGAGTGGTAGTAGGAGCTAGTGCCTCAATCCTGGCATCTAGTGCTATTTTCATATCTCTAATTGCAGACTGGACCTCCTCTTGCTGTGTTCTTTGAATAACAGATTGCATCTTTTGTAATTTCAGGGAGGCCATTACTTGCTCAAGAACAGTCTTTCTCTGTGGTTCTGCAGTTTGGTGCTCAGCCTTAGCAGATTGGTATTGCTTCATGATTTCCACATTGAGATGCCCAAGTTCAGTGGCATTGGAAAACATCCATCCTGGAGTTTCATCTTCATTTATGTCTTCACCATCTGAACTTTGACTGTCATAACTGCCAAATTCTTCACTTCCAGCATTTGGAGACAGGGTTTGTAAGGCTTCTTTTGCTCTTTGAAGAGATTCTGAGGTGTGCACTAGGTGCATTGCCTCCTCTGCCTCCACATTGCCCTGCTGTGCCATGACTTGATAGGCAGAAACAGGATGAGTAAAGGTTTCAGGATCCAAAGAGATGGAGTCAATAACTGACTGATATTCCTGTCTAAATTCCATCTCTTTGGAAGCTTCATTAACCTCCATTAACTCACTTGCAATGACTGATTCTTCCTGCCTTATTTCTCCTGTAGTCCCTTCTCTCCTCTCATCTCTCTTTTCTTGCATCAGGGGCTCCCCCTGGCTCACACCTCTCACACCCTCACCTTCACCTACTAAGGTGGAACTCTCTAGCTCTCCTTTTGCCTGACCGGAAGAAATGGTCAGCCTCTCATTGATTTTCTCTCCTTTTGCCTGCTCACAAGGCAGCCTCTCACTCCCTTCCCTCATTCCTAAAAGTGTTTCAATTACTACAAACTCCTCCACAGTTGACATAGGAATGTCACATTTTGCAGTAGTAGAGAGAGTTGTCAACGGATAAGGAGTATCCGTTGATGTAGTAGTTATTGCTGTCAACGGATAGTTAGTTGAAGACATATCCGTTGATGAAGAAACACTTGTCAACGGATGAAGGATATCCGTTGATGAAGGTAAACGAGTATCCGTTGAAGTGAAAACCAACACGGAATCTGTGGTGATTGATTTTAAGGAAGAGGCCACAGATAGTGTTGTGAATTCAGGAATGGAAGATTGATGGCCCAACAAATCATCTAAAAGAGGATGACCACCAATTGTTGAGTGGGGCTTCTCCATGAATTTTAAAGATGGAGAATCAGGAATTGATGTAGAGATCATATCCACATCCAGAGATGGAGTTGGTGATGGTGGATCAAAATGTGTATCGATTTGAAGGTTAAGATCAAGGGGCTGTGACTCCACATTTATTGAAGTCACATCAAACTGAATTTGAGAAGGTACAGTTTGCTGTACAGTGTGTGCACCCTGTGATTCCCCAATGGTTTTGGATTTTACCCTTCTACCATAGGTTTTTGAGGGAGAGCTATCTGTGTCCCTTGCCCTTTTGTGCTGTGTTCCTGAAATGGAACTCAAATTAGTAGTCACACCCTGTTGAGAGGATGTAACTAGAAATTGGCTTGTAGGTTCATTAACAGTCTTTTGAGAGACTGAAATGTTGTGTGCACTTGCCTTACCTTCCTTATCCTTAGGGCTTCTTTGATGTTCACCCTGTCCCTCACCACTCACTACCACCTTCACACTCCCCTCAAGAGCTTTGGTAGTTTTTGCAACAGATGCCTTTTGAGAGACACCTGAGGTTTGTCTTTTAGATTGTGGTTTAGGAACTTTGGATTTGGTCACTTTGGTAGGAGCCTGTTTGGTCACAGTCACAGACTCCATTGTGACACTAGAAGGCAAAGAAATTTGGGGGTTGGAGATAGGAAGTTCAGGGTTGGAAACAGTTACCTGAATAATTGGTAGATATACCAATTGTACTTCTGCATTTAGGTTCATTCGAATCAAATCACTTAAGACTCTCTTCTCCTGAACAAAACAATTGAACTTGCTATCCGGGTTAGCAATGGATAGCTCATTCTCAGATACATGCAGTGCTAGGAGCATTAAAAATCTAGCAAAATAAACATTCTTGCCCCTAGTTTCCTTTTTACCTAATTTAGCTGCTATCTCATACATGACTAGTGTGCCAAAATTATAAAATTTATCAGTTAAAAGCATACAAAGCATAATTAGCATGGAGTTGGTAACAACATCAAAGTTACTAATCTTGCCAGAAAAAGTTTTAATGAAGGCATCACAAAGATAACTCCATTCCTTAACCATACCTTTCCTAACAATTTTCCCTAAGTTCTCAGTACTAAGGGTATAATTTATGGAATTAAGCATGGTAACAATTTCAGCATTACTGGGTTCCTTCAGACAGTTATTCTCAGGCAATTTTAAACAAGCAGTTAACACATCAGAATTAACTACATAATTTTTACCCTTTAAAGAAAAAGCAAGTGTACCGTCTGTGCCATTGTACTCAGCAGATGCCCACATCTCTTCGATAACCTCATGGATTAGAGGAGTGGTGGCAGTCATAGCATGTGACAGTTTGCATTTCTTCACGAAATTCATCATGGTGTGATATGCTTCTGGAGCGTTCACAGTATCAACAAAGGCCGCGAAATTGTTCTTCTCATAGGTAAACCCGGTGGAAGACATCATCTTAACAATAGGCGCCATTGGAGTGTTTGAGCTTTTGTTGCAGAGAGAGATTTAGTGAAGAAGATGCAGTTAACTAATGAGACTCTTGAAAATGAATAAAGGTGAAATGTGAGAATACAAAACAGCCTTTTATATATTCCAAGAATTAAAAATGAAATAATTAAGAGTAATTACCCCATTGGTCAAAAGTAACTGTCAGACAATAAATAAAAAGAAAAGAAGTACAGCCGTGACTAATTATACACGTTTATCAACGGCTATAAAAAAAAAATATATGTATATCAACGGATAAAGATTGGACGGTTGAGAAAACAGTTTATCCATCGATGACGTGGACAACCTATTATCCGTTGACATACGAAAATCTAGTAATGTGTTTACACTACCAACGGATAAAAAGGATATCCGTTGATAAGCAAATTTTGCCTTAGACAAAATTTCTGCTAAGAGTTATTCTGAGAGTTTTTAATTCTCAAGTAAATCAAAACACATTTCTAGCTGCAATACAGTATTATTAGATACCACTAGGAATTATGAAAAATTAAGCATACCTAGTTCACCTACCAATCTTGTGAATGAGGATTCATCAAGAGGCTTGGTGAAGATATCTGCAAGCTGCATTTCACTTGGCACAAAGTGCATTTCTACTGTACCATTCATCACATGCTCTCTGATGAAATGGTATTTGATGTCAATATGCTTGGTTCTCGAATGTTGCACTGGATTTTCTGTGATGGCAATAGCACTAGTGTTGTCACAGAAAATTGGAATCTTCTCAACTTTTAGACCATAGCCAATAAGTTGATTCCTCATCCAAAGAATCTGTGCACAACAACTTCCAGCTGCAATGTACTCAGCTTCGGCTATAGAAGTGGAGACTGAGTTCTGTTTCTTACTGAACCATGACACAAGCCTATTCCCTAGAAACTGACAGGAGCCTGTAGTACTTTTCCTATCAATTCTGCAACCTGCATAGTCTGCATCTGAATAGCCAATTAGATCAAAGCCAGAATCTCTTGGGTACCAAATGCCAAGGTTTGGTGTTCCCTTGAGATACCTGAAAATTCTCTTAATAGCAATCAAGTGAGACTCTCTAGGGTCAGCTTGAAATCTAGCACAAAGACATGTGGAGAACATTATATCAGGTCTACTAGCTGTTAGATATAGAAGTGAGCCTACCATGCTTCTATAGCTTGAGATGTCCACAGATTTTTCCTTAGTATTCAACTCAAGCTTAGTTGCAGTGGCCATAGGTGTTTTTGCAGAGGCACAATCCATTAAGTCAAATTTCTTTAAGAGATCATAAATATATTTTGTTTGACTTATGAAAATTCCCTCATTAACTTGCTTTACTTGTAAGCCAAGAAAGTAAGTTAATTCACCCATCATGCTCATTTCATACCTACTTTGCATAAGTTTGGCAAACCTTTTACAAAGCTTCTCATCTGTAGACCCAAAAATAATATCATCTACATAGATTTGAATAAGTATTGAAGAACCATTGACATTTCTATGAAATAAAGTTTTATCTACTGTACCTCTAGTGAAGAGATTCTCCAGAAGAAATTGAGATAAAGTGTCATACCAGGCTCTTGGTGCTTGCTTCAAACCATAAAGTGCTTTCAAGAGAAGATATACATAATCTGGAAATTCTGGATCTTCAAAGCCAGGAGGTTGATGGACATATACCTCTTCTTCCAGTTCCCCATTTAGAAAGGCACTTTTAACATCCATCTGATAGACTTTGAAGTTGGCATGTGCTGCATAGGCTAGGAAAATTCTGATGGCCTCAAGTCTTGCCACTGGTGCAAAAGTTTCATCAAAATCTATTCCTTCTTCTTGAGAATAGCCCTTTGCCACTAATCTAGCTTTATTCCTCACAATTATGCCATTTTCATCAGTCTTATTCTTGAGAACCCATTTGGTACCTATGATACCTCTATCATCAGGTTTGGGCACAAGCTTCCATACTTTATTTCTCTCAAATTGGTTTAGCTCTTCTTGCATTGCTAAGACCCAATCTGGATCTAGAAGAGCATCCTCCACTTTCTTAGGTTCCTCTTGAGACAGGAAACTACTGTATAGGCACTCTTCTTGTGTGGCTCTCCTAGTTTGGACTCTTGAGTTTGAGTCACCAATGATTAACTCAAAAGGATGATCTCTGGTCCATTTTCTTGAAGGTGGAAGGTTTGATCTAGATGAGGTTGCTTCATCTATGTGAGTATGATATTGTTGATTGGATATTGAGTTTTGACTTTGAGAAACTCCCCCTGAGTTTGTTGTCCTTGAGGAATTATGAAGTTGACTGTCAACAGAAGCATCATTTTGTCTATCAACAGATGCTCCATTTTGCCTGTCGACGGATACATGAGAATGTCTGTCAACGGATGCATCTGATGATCTAGTATGACTGTCAACGGATGCTTCATTTCCAGTGTTAGCATCACTTCTAGTTGGACCAACAGCTCTAGGTGAATTTCCAAGGTCATGATCTTCATTTTCCTCATCATCATCAATGTACATTCTTCCTTCTACCTCATTTTCAAATCTCAACTTTTCATGGAAGCCTTCATCATTCAGACCTAGAATCTTCTGATCATCAAACACAACATGTACAGATTCCATGACAATGTTGGTTCTTAAATTGTAGACTCTATAGGCTTTCCCTGCTGCATACCCAACAAAGATAGCTTCATCTGCCTTTGCTTCAAATTTGCCCAAGTTATCTCCATGATTCCTTAGCACAAAACACTTACATCCAAAGACATGGAGAAAAGCTAACGTTGGTTTCTTGTTGGTGAATAAGTGGTAGGGAGTCATTCCTCTAGCTTGATTGATCAAGGAAATATTCTGAGTGAAGCAGGCAGTGCTGACAGCTTCAGCCCAGAAATATGTTGGCAATCTTGATTCACTTAACATTGTTCTAGCTGCTTCAATGAGAGTTCTGTTTTTCCTTTCAACAACCCCATTTTGTTGAGGTGTTCTAGCAGCAGAAAACTCATGGACAATTCCATTCTCTTCACAGAAAATATTCATTGTGGAATTTTTGAATTCAGTGCCATTGTCACTCCTGATTCTTTGTACTTTTACTTCAGAACCATTGTTTACTTGTCTGAGATGATTGATGATGATTTCACTTGCACAATCTTTGGAGTGCAGGAAGAAAGTCCATGTAAACTTAGAGAAATCATCCACAATCACCAGACAGTATTTCTTCTTTGAGATGGACATGACATTTACTGGACCAAATAAGTCCATATGCAGCAATTGAAGGGGCTTAACAATAGATGACTCTGTCTTGCTCTTGAAGGATGATTTCTTTTGCTTTCCTAATTGGCAGGCATCACACAGTCCATCTTTGATGAACTCCAATTGAGGGATTCCTCTAGCAAGATCCTTTCTTACCAAATCATTCATTACTTTAAAATTCAAATGAGACAGCTTTTTATGCCATAGCCAACTCTCATCCTTGCTTGCTTTGCTGAAGAGACAAGTAATGGATTCTGAGCATACTGAGTTGAAGTCAGCTATGTAAACATTTCCTTTTCTAAAGCCTGTCAGAACCACATTGTTGTTTTTCTTGGTAGAAACAACACAGGCTTCTTTAGTGAACTTTACTTCATAGTCTTTGTCACAAATCTGACTGACACTCAGCAAATTGTGCTTCAAACCTTCAACTAAAGCCACTTCTTCAATGATGACATTGTCCTTTGTAATCAAGCCATATCCCTTAGTATAACCTTTGCTGTCATCTCCAAAGGTAATCCTAGGGCCAGCTTCCTCCTTGAACTCTGTGAGCAGGGTTGAATCTCCTGTCATATGCCTAGAACATCCACTGTCTAGGTACCATAGATTCCTCTTATTTCCCTGCACACAATCCAAAATACAAATCAAGTTGATTTTGGTACCCAAGTTTCCTTGGGTCCATTCTTGTTAGCCTTTGGTTTTACACTCTTGGCAATCTTCACTTTGGGTGTAGATGCTTGAGTGATAGGTTTAGACAGATGCTCATTTGCATAAATATTTGATGCATGCATTTGTGAAAAATTGGCATACATATTATCCATGCTGGGGATGCTCCATGACATTTGTGGCATATTCACAGATTGAAAATAAGGATTAGGCACATATGGCATGTTCACATATGGATTTGAAAAACTAGCATTCTGATACAAACCAGGCATAACAGGCATTGCAGGCATACTTGGCATAGATTGAGGTACATGAACAGGAGTCCTTTTAACAGACTTGCAATTAGAAGATAGATGATTGACACTATTGCAATTACCACAAGTTTTCCTAGGAGCAAACTTGTCAGGAGAATAATTGTTTTTCTTGTTAATGCCTATCTTACCATTTCTGTTCTTTTTCTTTTTACCCTCAGTCTCTACCTTTTCATTAACCGACTTACCAACAGCCTTTTTGTTGGGTAAATCACCTGCCTTAGCCTTCTCACTTGATTTGGCTTGGCTACTTTCACCAGAAACAAAGTTCTTGGCTACTGGACCATACTGATTGTTCAGTCTCTTGAGTTCCTTCTTACTAACAGACTTTTTGTTAGTCGACGGATACCTCTCATCCGTTGATGGTTCATCTGTCAACGGATGATCACTATCCGTTGATTCACAAATAGTCTCTAGATCCTTAAGGCAAGGTTCTAGCTCCTTTTTCTTTTGAGTCCAGGTATCCCTTACAAATGATTCTATACCCTGGACTTCTATTATGTTTTGAGAAATATTCCTACAACTTTGAAATTTAGCAATTATTCCTTGTTCTTTTTCAAGCTGGTTTCTTAAGATTAATTCTCTTTTTAACACAGCTTCAAGTTCATTTTTAGCATCATTGCAATCAACTCTCATTTTCTCAAATTCTAGAAATTGAACTTCCAGAACTGCATTTCTATCACTTAAGAACTGATTAGTTTCTTTAATCCTATTGTTCTCTTTAGTAAGTGATTTAAGAGTAACACTCAAGTGATATAGTTCAGTAGACATATCATCTATAACACTATTGCATTCCTCTTTGGTGAGCTCAGAGAGATTAGTAGAGAATACCTGATTGCTAGCTGAACTTGCTTCCTGCTCAGAATCAGCCATTAATGCAAGGTTGACAAACTCAGCATCATCATCAGAATGATTTCCATCAGCAGCCCAGTCATACTCTTGGGTCATGAATGCCTTTCCTTTCTGTCTGAGAAGATCAAAGTATTTCTTCTTGTAGTCAATAGTTTCAGTTGACTTTCCCTTGTTCTCAGATCTAGGCTTCCTGCATTCACTTATCATGTGACCAGCAATACCACAATTATAGCATTTAATTTTGGATTTATCCACATAATTGCTTGTAGAAAAATCCTTGTTAAATGGCTTGGCCACCCCAGAGTTTCTTCTGAATTTTAGCTTAGAGAATCTCCTAGATAGAAAGGCTAAATGCTCATCTATCTCATCCAATTCATCCTGCTGTAGGACACTCATTTCTTCAGACACCTTTTCCTTGCTTTTGCTTGATTCTGTTCTACCTTCACAAACCTCCCTGTTTGGTGTAGATTTAGCAGCTTCAGTCCTCTTTTCCTCCTTCTGCTCCAAGTTGGCAACAAGTGCAACTGACCCACTTTTCTTTTGGACCTTCTCAATTTCTTCATCCTGCTCCATTTCTAGTTCATATGTCTTTAAAGTTCCATAGAGTCTTTCAAGAGTAAATGACTTGTACTCTTGAGTGTTTCTTAGAGAAACAGTCATAGGCTTCCACTCTTTGGGCAGTGATCTCAGAAATTTGAGATTAGAATCTTTCACTTGGTAGATTCTTCCATACAGTTTCAAGCCATTCAGTAGCTTTTGAAATCTACTAAATGTATCATTCAATGTCTCTCCATTCTTGAAATGGAAGTGCTCATACTGTTGGATCAGTAGTTGCATCTTGTTTTCCCTTACCTATTTTGTACCTTCACAAAGGGTCTGAACAATGTCCCATACTTCCTTGGCGGTAGTACAGTTGATAACATTGTCAACCATGTCTGTTTCTAAGCCATTAAACAGAATATTCATGGTCTTTTTGTCCTTGTGAACTTCTGCAATATCCTCAGCGCTCCATTCAGAAACAGGTTTTGGGATGTACGTGTCTGGTGCATCTGCAGCAAGACCAACTCTTGAAGCAGCCTTCATTGGAACATGAGGACCCTTCTCAATGCAATCTACAAAACCTACATCAATAGACATGAGATGTAGACGCATTTTTACTTTCCAGTGAAAGTAATTTTCCCTATCAAGAACCGGTATCTTCACTCCATAATCCTTCTTAGACATGTTGAAAGTGTGTTGATCTTTAAACTTCAAATATATTAGAAGCTTGCTCTGATACCAATTGTTATTCCCAGATTACACACTTGTATAATTGTAGAAGGGGGGGTTGAATACAATTCTTGATTATTATAAATTTCTGATAAAAACCACAGAAATCTATAAGGAAATAATTGCTGAATAAGAAATGGTTCACAAACACATAAAAAATCAGGTGGTTAAATGTACCACCTGAGACTTTTATTCGAAGAAAACCCTGTGATACAAATGTACACAGCTTCTGTGTTTACAACTCTTTGCTTCTAAAGATATTCAAGAAACCCTAAGCAAATGTGTATGTTTTTCTTACTTTCTAAAGAGTTGCTACACTTGGTTATATATTCCAAGTTTACAAGTGCTACAGGAATAAGATAATATTAATCTAATTCAAGTTGACTTGCTACTCCACTCCAAATCCACATGTAGCCGAAAGGTTGTCCTTGTGAACAGATATGTCCCCTGCACCTTTCTTGTATGTACTGTGTAAATAGAATGCTTCTTTCTTCTGTGTTTCCAAAGTATGGCTGCCATATTGCTTTTTATACCTACTATCAACCCATGTGATCTGTCAGTCAAACCTGTCCTTATCAACTGCTAATTCCTAGCATAGGATAAAGTGACAATGATTATCCGTTGATGTTGTGTCTACTTATCCGTTGATGATAGTTTGAGCTGTATCCGTTGATCGAGTAGATTTGAGTTGTATCCGTTGATAGAGCCCTGTTCTCATCCGTTGATACATTTTCACTTAGACAGAATTACATAGCATAGCTTATTTACAATTGGCTACCCTATTCTGCCTATCCATTGATGGTCAACATGACTCTGAATAAAGACACTATCAACTGATAAATAGAGATATTGCAGTATGCTACAAAACCTCATCCGTTGATGAGCTACCTGTCAACGGATAGAGTTATAAGGTCTTATCCGTTGACAGTTACAAAACTTGACTTATACAATTTTGCTTGAATGTTAAGTTATCATCAACTACAACATATTCCTAACAGACTTAAATAAAAAGGTTATTATGCCAGAAGTGTTAAGATTATGTGGCACGTGGAACTGATAAGAGGATTTGAAAAGATAAAAATAAAGGAAAGGTGACCGGAGACGGTACCGAGAAGTCGATTGAGACTTATATGGAGTAAAATTTTGAAAAGATAAAAAGGTATCAAAGGAGAAGGCACTATGCCAGCAATTGCTAGAAAAGTAATGCTATTAGCTAAACTCACATATTTAATTTGGCCAGTTGGGGCCAAGTCACAAAGGAGTATCTAGTGACTAGACCAGCAATGGAAGGACAAAGCGGGGTAGCTTCTAACCAAGCGCCAACCGCGAGAAATTTGATATAAAATAAACTAAGGTACATGATGATGGATTTTATAAATGCCCTGGGTGTACTAGGATTAAGGATAATGACAAATGAAGGTTATGTAGATTATCAGAGATAATGCAGTGTGATGCAAAAATGTTATCTGAAACTTAGTGTCCTCAAGAAAGCAATAAATTCTAAGAAATTCACGTTGAACACGACCAATATCTTCCAGAACATCTTTGCTACCATTACCAAGTTCTGTAAGAGAGATAGGTAGACATATGTTGTCTTTAGAAGGCCATGTAGACTGGCATTCATTTGGAAAGGAGAAGTTAGCACTAAGCTACCTATAGATTATTATGATGAGAATGATTGAAGAGAGACTCTTATTAAGGATATATGATTTGATTGCCAATTTTAGGATGTAAGTATTCCTTGAAAATAGAATTGGGGATGGAATATCCATAAATTAAGACGAACCCTGGGAATGCGCAAAGGATGGCATTACCCCTAATCAAGACCTTGTGAACTCGGATGATGTAAGTTGGATTGACCAAAGTAGCAATAACCTGTAAGGAATTGTTGAAAGGAGCCTACAAGAGTACATAGAGAGAACTATTATAGGATTGATTTCTGATATTTTGATGAACCCGATACCCAGGAAATACAGGTGGAATGATGAGGATGACCTAAGAAAACCTTATAAGGAAAAGGTATTATATTTTGAACTTCAAAATAGAAGTTGGTAAGGAATGCATGACATAGTAACAATAAGGTCAGATAAAGCATGTGTGAAACCATGAGAAAGTATAGATTGAGCCAATAAAGGTTGAGATTATCCTAAAACAAGGAAGAACTAAGAGGTGAAATATCCTAAGTATGATTGGGAGTAACTGTGATAAATTCCACACGGAAAGGTGAAAACAATGACTTATGGAAAAAGAATGATATATATTTTCTCTCCTTCAGCAGAGTCTAAGGAAGAATACTTTCAACCAGCAGAGATGGGAATGAGATAGAAAAATTTAAGTTGGAATAGACCCAGAGAACATTAATTGCGAGGAATTATCATTATCAGGAAAGGTCAATGAGGTGGCCGACACTTTATGTATATATAAAGGAGTAATTATGAATGCTTATGCCAAAGAGACAGGATGATATCGAGGAGAACCTTGAAGGACATAATGTGATGGAGGATTTACATTCCTTCTGATGATTGTGCAAGAATCAACCGTAAGAATAGTTTAAGTGAACATTCGATTCCTGATGTCGTCTTAAGCATATTACCCGCATTAGGAGGTCCTATTTTGAGGTAAACCAGGACCATGATGCGAAATTGATTAAGTGAACCGTTAAGCTTCCAGCCTTCTACTGAAGATATATGGTTAGTAATTTCATCAACCAATCAGAGATGCGATGCTTGAAGCTCTTTTGCAATTTTATCTACTTCATGTAATATCTACATCAAGTTCAGGAAGTATTCCTTATGGGTAAGGAATATTGATTATTTTGTCTTCCTGAAGAGTGGTGATGTGACAAATCATAAAACCTGTATGGTTAGCTATTAAAGCTCTATGTAAATGATAAACGATGACGATTTATCCATGGACCACATTAATGTAGTGGCGACTTTCTGCGAAATTAGATGATAACGACTGTGGAAGGGTCGGAATTGAATCTAAGTTAGAGAAATCATTCAGGTTTATTTCAGATGGTTTAAATTTTTGGAATGACATGATGTTTGAAATACTGATTAGGATATGATGGTCCATAGAAAGATGGACAGAACAACGAGAATACGTTGACACACGAGATTACGATAAAGTAGTATTTAATACGATTGTGACTATTTTCTTCTTGGACAAACCTCTATAGTTCAGAGGTAAATGCTATGTATGATATTTTGCAATCATGAAAATTTTCTACAAATCTTTGGAATTCTTTTTTTTTTCTTCTCACTTATTCATATTCTTTTGAATTGAGGAGAACAACCCTTTTAAGGAGGGGAGGTAGTGCTACGTGACTATCTGTCTGTGTGATAGACGTCTAAGTGGAATGCCATTAATTGTTTAATTGCTTGTCAAGTACTAAAGGCTGGCCCCCTTCTGTACTAAGTATGCAATATGACAAATGTTCAACGATCATAGTGATCTCTCAATAAATTTTTCCACTTCAATATATATATAGATCAAGATTGCGAAGATAAAAGCAATCGGGGAATTCATAGCACGAGTGAGGTTATCTCTGAATTCGTAGCGCGATAGTGATACCGAAGTCACTGCACGTACCAATAAGGTTAATAGTATAAGACCGGACAAGAGCGTATGCCGGATAATGTGTTGTATGAAAGTATCAAAGAATTGATAGAATGGATAAATGGTGTATTGTAACACCAGTATGATGTGCTTTGAAAAGATTGGAATGTGTAAGGATCAACCAGAGAATTGGAAAGTGAAGTAACCAACAAGTACCCAATTGTCTTCTACCTGATTCCGGGACGGAATCCTTTTAAGGAGGGGAGACTGTAAGAACCCAGATTTTTGGGTAGAATTAAAACTTTTATTATGTATTAATGAAAGAGTGAACAGTGGTTACAACTACAATGTAACACTGGTTCTAAAGATTGAATATTGAAAGAATATAGATTCCAAGGTTATATGTCCTGAAGAATGCTATGGGGTGACAACTTAGATTAGAATAATCTATCTCCTAGAAAGTTAAGATAAGATTCCTTAGAGAGAAATAGATACCCTCATGACATCCAGATCTATATCGGTTATAAGTCCGGAGGTTCCGTAAAAGAGTTAAGGAACGCTCGAAGAAGCACACGGATATTTCCTAAGTGACAAGATTAAAGAGAAAATAAATGATGAATAGTGTTTTTGGTGGGATTTGGGATATTATGAGACGACACTATATAGGAGTACCCGGAATGGATTTCCGAGTTCATATTAGTGATCCAAGGGGAAAATGAGGGTATGTAAAGGCTGTCGGATTCTGAAAAACAGCACTTTCATTTTCTCCGAGGTTTTCCCTGGACACTGAAAGATTTAAGGACTTAATAAAAAAAAAGATTGAGGACGTATTCACAATCTGTGGAATATATAAACGTAAGATCGTCTCGTCAGATTGCAGAAATGCAAAAATTATTTTTCCCCTAAACGGACCAGATTATACCAGAAATTGAGACGGACTAATTATTTATCCCAAAGAAATATTTTGAAGGCATATTCTCAATCTAGGATGTATATAAACGTAAGTAGGATTCGTCAGAATTCATAAAAGAGCTTCATATTAGTAAAGTGAATGATGAAAAATATCCCGAAACCCGAAAAATCTCAAATTTCAGAGAGAGCTTCATATTAGTAAATGGTGACTATGTGCACAATTGGAAAGTTATTTGAGGAATTTAAATTTGAAGATTGTAAAGAAAGATGGAAAAAGGGAGTGCATATATTAAGGAGGTTTCCGGTAAAATCCTAACTAGAAATTCGTGAGATGTTCCTATGAACAATCAATCAAATTGAGCAATAACCGGATAAAGAATCAAGCAGAGGATCAAGATGCATGCATGTGCAAGTAGAAATATCTAGTAACCAAGCTAGTTACAACAAGGAACTAGAAGATTGGAAAGCTAACTAGTACTTAGCATCACTTTACCAACTTACCACAAGTTATCAACACTTGTCCATGCATAAAACATCACCCATGACCTAATCACTTTATCAAAAGCTACTTTATGAGATATTATCACAATGAGGTGTGTTGAATAAGGATGAGAGCAAAACAAAGCAAAGAAACTCCATTTCTCTCCATTTCTTAAAACTGCCCAGCAAGAACCACCTTGAAAGAAAAATTCATATCTCCATTTCTATCCATGATAAAATCACCAAATTTTAACCACATCCTCTCCACTCCATGGGCAATATTCGCTCCAAATTTCATAGCAATACAAGTAGTATAGCCTAGGCAAATCACCTCCCCAAGTTGAAGAAGCAAACTGTCTAGATTCATTACAGTTTCTGTGACGATTTTCTAACTGCCATATCTCCTTCATTACTCAATGGAATTTGGTGTTCTTTAGCTTGTTGGAAATCTGGTTGGATGATCTACAACTCTCCTTTAGAATCCTTGTCCAGAAAACCTCGGTAAGGCCCTCGTTTTTCATGATCTTTCCACTGAGTTATAGCAGATCCGAAAATCACTAACTATGTTCTTGATGATTCTTGCTAGTTTAAGGTTGTAAGGAGTTCTAAGGACTAGATCAAGGCTTAGAAAGGGATTTAACACTCTCCAAGGAAGGTATAAACCTCATGAACCCAAGATCTTACTTTAGGTATATGCATGTTCTTGATGGATTTGAGCTTAGTATGATGTTAGTATGATATTAAGCATGATTAGCATGATCTTGTTGTTGATTTAACCATATAATGTTAAGATGATGAAGTGAGATGTTCTTGGGTTTTATTAAGATGAGAATCATGTGTATAAGTTGTATGGATGCCCGGTGTGGCTTGGTTGGATTGTTATAATTTTTAGAACATCCGATTTATAGCCGTCGTAATGCCGAAATCTCGTTAATCATTGAAAACCGTGCATCACAGTAACTTGAACTCACTGTCCAGTTTGATATTCTGCCATTACAAGCTATATTATGTTATAAGCTTCGTTTTGATATAAAGATCGTGTGAAATGGATTTACGGTTTAGGAGTTACGGTTAAATTCGTAAAAGTGGTTCGAAACCGTAATCGAAAGTTCGTAACTGAAATTGAACCCCTTTAACCTTGTTTAATCAGTGACGAATCTTGGTAATTAAATATTAGAGATCGTAAGGAAGGTGTAGGAGAAGACCTTGTGTTAAAAGGATTGTTTTCCGATTATATAAAAATGTTCGAGTCAAGGTTAAATACGAATGAACCCCTAAAATGGATACTTGGTATAACTTTGGAATAACCACTTAGAAAACGGGCGGCAAAACTCGAGGTAAAATCTTGGTCCGTTAATGACCGACCTTAGAACTTATACGAATTAAGTGTATACCAAGTGATATTGTAATGACGTGTCTTGATAACGAACAAGTGTCAGATTGCATTGGTGATATAAGGAGTTACACTAGAAGAAGCGTAACGAGATAACTCGAAAGCGTGTTTCGACTTTAGTAAAGCTTATACTTAGTCTTTTAAAAAGTATTAAGTGATTAATCACGAATACTCTTATTGTTTATAGATCACTGAGCAGACCCAGGACACATTACCTCTACCCTTAGCAGGATTGCCAGGCAAGTTTCAAATCCTTTTAAAGGTTGTTGTTGTGATAATATATATATGTTGTTTCCTGATACATATGACATAGCATGCATGCCTACTTTCAAAGTCTATTGAAATACTTGTTCTCTGAATTGATATTGGCTTATAGACTAGATAAGGATTATCAGTTATAAGTCGGATTGTTTTGTAAGACCCTTAGTGAAGGGTATATGATAGTCATTCTTTAAATATAGACCGGGAGTCGGTATTTGAAATATAGTTGTAGTCCTGGAAACCCGGAGGGATTCCAGTGAAAGATTTTATTCCTTTTGAGGAATGTTACCTATAAACATTAATTATATTTCCATAAAGTATTAATTATTTGGAAATTTTTCGAGAAATGTTATTTGAGTTTTATCTCAGTCGAGAAATATTAAAGGAATATTAGTTCAAATATTCATTTAGAGTTTTATTATTTCATAAATATTATTTCAAGATTCATTTAGAATATTGTTTATTAAATGAATATTAGTTTCGAATATTCATTTAAGGTTTTATATATTCAATGAATATTACTTTAAGATATTCCTTTGAAATTCTAATTACTTAAGGAACATTAGTTCAAATATTCCTTGAGAGTATTGATTACTAAATGAACATTATTTGGATATTCATTTAGAATAGTATTTATTAAATGAATATTATTTGGATATTCCTTTAAAGTTTTATTTACTTAATGAATATTATTTTAAAATATTCAATTGAAGTTCTAATTACTTAAGGAATATTATTTTTAATATTTCTTTAAAGTTTTGATTACTAAATGAACATTAATCGGATTTTCATTTAGAATACTATTTATTTAATGAATATTATTTTCAAATATTCATTTAAGGTTTGATTTACTTAGTTATCATTATTTTAAATATTTATTTGAGTTTATCTATTTAACGAAAATCATCTTGAATATTCATTGGAAGTTTTATTTATTTAATGAATATTATTTTCAAATATTCATCTAAGGTTTGATTTACTTAGTTATCATTATTTTAAATATTTATTTGAGTTTATCTATTTAACAAAAATCATCTTGAATATTCATTGGAAGTTTTATTTATTTAATGAATATTATATTGAATATTCTTTTAAGAAGAGATTTATTTAGTAAATAATTCTATATACTCATTCGAGGATTACTTACGAGCAATATTATGATTTAATAATATTCCATAATTATTATTGAATTAATAAATATTCTTGGAATATTTAATTAAATTCTTTTTATAATGATTTATATTATTCAAGGATTATCCTTCACCTTCAGTTATTATGTAAAATATTTCGGAGTCTTTTATGACTATTTTAACAAGGGGAGGTTCCCAAAACTCTATTTTCATCTAAATCTATCTTATAAGAAGATTTAAATATCGCTCAAACCTCCAAAAACATATAAGGGGATCTCACTTGAGAGCTATTATTTATTTGACTGCCCGGTCATATACTTGTTAAACTATTTTGTCACTCACATCTTGATTCGTTCAAACATCGATATGAGTCTTTTGGTTACCTCCTCAACGCTCGAGGGGTAAGATTGATGGAACAAGTTTATATCCATTAACAAGCATTAGCTTGGGAAATATTGGTGAATTTTCCTTTCCAATTAGATACGACTACTTTGTGGAGTCCTATCAACAAGTGTTATACTTGGGCAAAGGGGAACGAACTTTACATTTCAGAGTCATGGATGATATTCAAACTAGGAGACGCGTAAGTGGCCGAGTGGCGCCGGTCCAGCAATAGCCCAACCGCTGGCTGAGGAGTTCCAGAGGGCGGTAGACAAGTTAATCCGTCGGAGCTACCTTCTACATGTAGAGAACGACTGATGAGATGCATGACATACGAATGATCATCGTAACGTCAGGGCATCTGGCGCGGCAATGCTCCCGTATTAGTTCATCTTCCAAAAGTGAGAAATTTCTGCAACACTGTTGGTGTTGGCAAGGTGAAAAAGTGTTGAAACTGGAATTGTAATATTTTTCCTGCAAGTTCCTCTTTTATGATAATTGAGAATATCTTGTTCATCTTTTGTATAGCAGATATGTCCACAAAATATATATTTTGAGTTACCTGGTAACTTCATCTTCTAAGTTATACTGGCATCATCTCCGTAAATGCATGGCATATGGTTTCAAAGATATTTTGGACTGTTATATACTATTATTGTTCAATTATATTGTGGTGGGCTATTGCTCACCCTTGCTTTATCTATTTATATCACAACAACAGTTAGATCAGATGGCCGCACAAGGTGCACGTGGTGCGAGCAGGTGTCAGCCGTCAGAGGATTAACCGCTGAGATCTTAGCTACCATTGCTGAAGAGTAAGCTATTGGTAGGCTAGTTGCTAGCATTTAAATATCAAATGTATTTATTATATGACATATACAAATGGATGGCAAAGAGTAAGTAATGGTTACATTGTAATTCTTTGGGTTGTAAGAACTCAATTGTGTGGTTAATAAAATTTGGTTACTCTGATTTCATCTCTGGGACTATAACGGGTATGTTATGTTGTTGTTTTGGGTCACAAGGTTGTAATTCAATTTATGTTGGTTTTGTGGATTGAAATTGAGACCGTAACGACCAGATCCCTGACCCCGGATCTGGGGGTGTTACAACAGGGATCGTGAAATTTGAAGAACAGACATCAACAAGGATCAAGTCGCTGAAAGAAGTTCATTAACATGATCAAGCCTCAGTGACAAAATAAGATGTACAGATGATTCAGTTGAAGGCCCAAAAGATTCCAGTGATAAAGTTTTTATGGTTGCGCAATTATTAGCAGTGTTCTCAGGGCCGGCCCTAAGGTTTTCGGGGCCCGGTGCGGGAAAAGTTTCGAGACCCTTTTTAACTGCGCGAAGCGGGGGAATTTTTTTGGGTCCGAACTAGATCCGGATTTTTAATCGCGCGAAGCGCGGATTTTTTTTAGGATCTTGAGTAATTTGTTATTTATAAATATGTGTGTATTAGATAGAAGGCCCCCTAAATATGTATGTGTTAGAAAGGAGGCGCCAATATGCTATTTTTGTATAATTAGCTCTTAAAAATATTTTTAGGGGTCCCAAAAATATTATTTATTGTATAATTAACTCTGAATAATATTTATAGAGGCCCCGAAATGCTATTTATAGATGCTCTAATTGATATTTTTTGTAAGATAATAATATTAATTTATATATATATATATATATATATTATATTTTTTGACTATATATACTGTAAAAAAAATATTTTGGCCCCCTGACCCAATGGGCCCTGTGCGACCGCACTGTTGGCACTTGGCCAGGGCCGGCACTGAGTGTTCTTAAAGACATGATACGAAGACCACGAGTGAATGTTAGTCATCTATGAACCAGACCACTTGCACTAGGCGTCAACACCTCACAAAGGAATAAAAGTATCTAACTCAGAAAAACTGTTAAGAGATATGATTGAGTTTAGAGCAGTGTTGATATCCTCTAGTTAGTTGGAAGCTGAATATTTAAGGATGTCAAATTAAGAGGAAAATGAATAGTATCCGAAATTACTATTCACGTGAATAGTATCCAAAATTACTATTCTTGTGAATAGTATCCGAAATTACTATTCATGTGAATAGTAACTGAAATTACTATTCATGTGAATAGTAACTAATATTACTATTCATTTGAAAAAGTAAAAGCAAGAGGTGAAAAACATGTGGGACCATGTTAAAATCAAGTTTGTTTGAAAAAGAAGAATTCAGCAGAATTGAGATGAAAGAAAAGTAAACAAAATACATGTGGCGGCTCAGAAGAGAAGAAAGCAGAAAAATCGGCTGAATTGGCTAATCAGTTACGTAATATTAGCCACATAGTAACTTTCTAAAACCTATAAATAGGCATGTTGTATTTCATTTCAAAATACACCTCAACACACAACTTTCTCTTCTCTCTCTTATATCTTCTCAGTGTAAGCTGCTAGACTGTCCATCTAGTAGAAAAGTCGGCTTAGCCCGCTTTCAGGAAGTATCGGGTAGAAGGTCCTCGTGCCTAAACTATCCTTAGGAGTGTTCAGGTTTTGAAGCTAATCCATTGGATTAGAAGTTGTAACACCCCTTCGAGTTTATTATCAATAAAATATATTCTCGGAATTATTTTGTTTTTGGTAGTATCGTATTCAATCCCCCCTTCTACGATACTTCGGGACCTAACAATTGGTATTAGAGCAAGCTTCTAACATACAAGAAGTTTAAAGATCACCACCATGGGATTTAAGGATACAGGCGTGAAAATACCAGTCTTTGACAAAGATAATTACTTTCACTGGAAAGTAAAGATGTATTTACATCTCTTATCCATTGATGAAGGTTACGTAAAATGTATAGAGAGAGGTCCTCATATTCCTATGAAGGCCAACACTGCAGTTGGAGAAGCAGCCGGAACAGGAGTTGCTGGAAGGCCTATTCCCAAACCGCCAGCAGAATTCACAGAGGCAGACAAAGAAGAAGTCCAGAAGGACAAGAAAACCATGAACATACTGTTCAGTGGTATTGATCAAGACATGTTCGACAATGTCATCAACTGCACCACTGCCAAGCAAGTGTGGGACACTATTCGAACACTCTGTGAAGGAACTGAGCAGGTCAGAGAGAACAAGATGCAACTCCTCATATAACAGTATGAACACTTCCATCATAATTCTGGTGAAAATTTAACAGATATATTCAGTAGATTTCAGAAACTACTGAATGGCCTGAAGTTGTATGGGAGAACATATGAAGTCAAAGACTCCAACTTAAAATTTCTGTGATCTCTTCCTAAGGAATGGAAGCCAGTTACAGTCTCGTTGAGAAACTCTCAAGACTGCAAAGATTTTACACTTGAGAGACTGTATGGAATTCTGAAGACCTATGAGCTCGAGTTGCAACAGGATGAAGAAGTTGAGAAGAACCAGAAGAAAGGTGGAAATGTAGCTTTGGTGGCCAATATTCTAACCAACCAAGATGGAGATAAGATGAAGAATGTGGAAGCCACACCAAGTCAAATAACTTGTGAAGGTGGAGCTAGCAAGGGCAAAAGCAAGATGATTGAAGAACTTGATGCACTGAGTGAGGATGAATCTGAAGATCTAGATGATTATTTGGCATTTTTGTCAAAGAGATTTTCAAAGTTGAGATTCAAGAAGAATCCAGCAGGAGTCGGGAAATTCAAGAAAAGCTATCAACCTAACAAGGGCATGGTTGAAAGGTCAAAGATCAAATGTTATAGCTGTGGAATTGCTGGCCACTTTGCCAATGAATGCAGAAAATCCAAATCTTAGAATGAAAAGAAACAATTTGAGACTGTCGATTACAAAAAGAAATACTTTTACCTTCTCAAGCAAAAGGAGAGAGTATTCGTATCTAGAGATGATGATTGGGCAGCTGGAGGAGACTCAGATGCAGAAGAGGAGTTTGTCAATCTTGCACTCATGGCAAACGAAACTGATGAAGAGGCTAGTTCAGCAAGCAACCAGGTATACTCTACAAACCTAACTGAACTTTCCAAAGATGAATGTGATAATGTTGTTAATGAAATGTCTAATGAATTGTATAACATGCATGTCACATTAAAATCGCTTAACAAGGAGAACAAAAAGATTAAAGATCTTAATGCTAAGATAGGTGATAGGAATACTCTGTTAGAAACTCAACTAATTGATTTTGAAACAATGAAAAGAGATTGTCAGGATGCTAAGAATGAGTTACTTAAGGCTATGAAAAGATAAGAGTGTTTAATAAAACAGTTAAAAGAGGAACAAGACTTAATTGCTAAGTGGAAGGGATCAAAGGCTAAAACTGAAGAAATTTATAGTAAACAAGGAGTTGATTCTTTTCACAAATTAGCAGAAGTTAAGTTAGATGTTGATAGGGAAGTTGCTTCAGATAGTGATTTAGTCAAAAAAAAATGTTCTTTGAGACTTAAGCCTGTTAGCAAAACAACTTTAACTAAATTGAATAAAAAGTACGGGCCTGTCAATAAAAACTTTGTATTGGAAAAGTGTAGCAAAACCAAATCTGTTGAACAAAGAAACATAGGCCTTTTATCCATCAAGAAATTGAAGGATAAATTAGAAAAGACAAAACCAAAGGCTAAGGTTAAAAAGAAGAATAGAAATGGAAAAGTAGAAATTAACAAACACAGCAATTACACACCTGATAAGTATGCTCCTAGGAAAGAATGTGTAAAATGTGGTAGTGTTAATCATTTGTCTTTCAATTGTAAAACTGTTAAAAATGCTTCTGTGCCTAATATGCCTATTTTTGTGCCTATGCCTGCTATGAATGTTATGCCAAACATGTTTTATTCAGCCTGCTCATGCTTCTAGTCATTATGCTAACATGCCATTCATGCATAATCCATATTACAATGCTTTTAATATGCCTCAGTTACCATGGATGATGAATAACATGTATGCACAGACTATGCCAAATTATACATCTAGTTTTAATGCACGTGAGCAAGTGAAACAACCTATTTTTCAGAAACCTACACCAAGAGTTAAGGTTGATTTAACTCAATCAGATACCCTGGGTAGTAAGGGCTTGAAAAACAAGAAAAAGGCTAACAAGGCAGGACCCAAAAAAATTTGGGTACCAAAATCAACTTGATTTGATTTTGATGTGTGCAGGGACACAGAAAGAATCTTTGGTACCTGGATAGTGGTTGTTCTAGGCACATGACTGGAGATTCTACCCTGCTCACTAAGTTTGAGGAGAGAGCTAGCCCTAGCATTACCTTTGGAGACAACAACAGAGGATATACTAGAGGATATTGCTTGATTTCAAAAGGGAATGTTGTCATTGAAGAAGTAGCACTGGTTGATGGACTTAAGCATAACTTGCTAAGTGTCAGTCAACTGTGTGATAAAGGCCAGAATGTCTGGTTCACATCTGAAGCTTGTGTCATTTTCAAGAAAAGTGACAACAAGGTAGTGTCGACAGGGGATAGAAGAGGAAATGTGTACATTGCTGACTTCAATTCAATAAATGCAAACATGACTACATGTCTTCTCAGCAAGGCAAGTGTAGATGAAGGTTGGATTTGGCACAAAAGACTATCACACTTGAGTTTTAAAGCAATGAATGAGTTGGTAAAGAAGGATTTGGTTAGAGGTATTCCAAAATTGGATTACTCCAAGGATGGATTGTGTGATGCATGCCAGAAAGGGAAAAAGAAGAATGCCTCTTTCAAATCAAAGTCAATGTCATCAATTGATCAACCCTTGCAACTACTTCACATGGATCTCTTTGGACCAGTCAATGTATTGTCAATCTCAAAGAAGAAATACTGTCTTGTGATTATTGATGATTTCTCAAAATACTGTCTTTGTTGGATACTCAGCTGGAAAATCCTACAGAGTCTACAACCTAAGACTAAACATTGTAATGGAGTCCATACATGTTGTCTTTGATGACAAGAAAATATCTGGTCTAGTAGATGAAGGTTTTCATGAGTCTCTCTCATTTGAGAATGAGAGAAGTGGTGAAGAAAGTGAAGATGATGATGAATGGAGATCAAATGGTGTGAGAAACAGACAAGGATCATCAGTTGAAGTACAGAATGAACCACCTGTTGAAGAGCAACTTACACCATCAGTTGGAAATCAGTTTGAAGCATCTATAGAAAATCAAATAGAAGCATTTGTTGATGAATCTGCAAGAACTCCATCAATCTCGAGGGCCATACACTCAGGGGGAGTTTCTCATAGTCAAAACTTAACAACAAGCCACTGCCACGCTCTCACAGTTTCTTATAGAGAATCACTTCATTCGAGGTACTATTGATAAAACTCTCTTTTATAGAAATGTCAATGGCTCTATGGTACTTGTCCAAATTTATGTTGATGATATAATATTTGGGTCTACAGATTAGAAACTTTGTAAGAGGTTTGCCAAACTTATGCAAAGTAAATTTGAAATGAGTATGATGGGTGAATTAACTTATTTTCTTGGTTTACAAGTTAAATAAGTGAATGAGGTAATTTTTATAAGTCAAACAAAATTCATTTATGATCTTTTAAAAAGGTTTGATTTAGCAGATTGCTCTTCTGCAAAAACACCCATGGCCACTGCCACTAAGCTTGAACTGAATACTAAGGAATAGAAGGTGGACATGACAAGCTATAGGGGCATGGTTGGATCTCTTTTATACATAACAGCCAGTAGACCTGATATTATGTTTGCTACATGTTTATGTGCTAGATTTCAAGCTGATCATAGGGAATCTCACTTAGTAGCTATTAAAAGGATATTCAGATATCTCAAGGGAACACCAAATCTTGGCATTTGGTATCCTAGAGATTCTGGTTTTGATCTAATTTGTTACTCAGATGCAGATTATGCAGGTTGCAAAATGGATAGAAAAAGTACCACAGGAACCTGTCAATTCTTGGGAAACAAGCTGGTCTTATGGTTTAGTAAGAAGCAGAACTCAGTATCTACCTCAACTGCAGAGGCTGAATACATAGCAGCTGGGAGTTGTTGTGCACAGATTCTATTAATAAGAAATCAACTACTTGATTATGGAGTTAAAGTTCAAAAGATCCCAATTTTCTGTGACAACACTAGTGCAATTGCAATATCATAGAATCCAGTGCAACATTCTAGAACCAAGCACATAGACATCAGATACCATTTCATCAGGGAGTGTAAGAACCCAGGTTTTTGTAATATTTCTAAAATGATCATAAACGGTGATTGGTGGAGGTTATGTAAAGTTTTTAAGATCATATTATATGAATGAAGAAGTATTTATACTTTTATGGATAAAGTATCGTTGTACCAAGAAGAAAGGGAATGTAGAAAATGTCAGATTACGTAGATTTTCATTTTTATTAAATATTGGTATAAATATGGGATATTGAGGTTAAGAAAATCTTTAAGCTAAGTTAAATACCAAGACAAATAATTATGTAATTTATTAGAAGAATTTCAAAGGCAAATGTTCAAGAACGATGAAAGAAATTTCTACGCGACGAAACGCTTTTACAAGAAAATCTCTAAACTTACATATGGAATTAAATGGTAAGCATTGGTTGATTAAAAGGTGAGTAATATACCTGCAATTTACCATGTAATAGCCATGCAAGCCATGCAAGGCAAGGAGCATTGGATGCTAATCAAATGAGTCAAGTTTATGATTATTTAAACCAAGCATTGGATACCATTTTTGGGACAAATTGCCAATTACCTTTCTTTTGCAAAATTACTTTGGAGATTACCTTGGGTAATTGATAAGTGCTGAAGTATGATTGATATATATCAATTATACATATCATTTTATCAATTACATAAGAAAAGATAGCAAAAGCTCTCCCCCTCCATTTTCTCTATTTTCGGCCAAAAACATAGCAGCCACTTCAACCTGCCATAACTCCCTCATTTCTCAATGAAATTTTGTGTTCTATAGCTTTCTGGAAAGGTATTGAGATGCTCTATAACTCTTATTCAGGAGCCTCGTTCAGATAGGGAAGGTAAGACCCTCGTTTTTCCAGTTCTTTCAAGAGTGGTGATGCTGACTACGAAAATTTTAAACTTGATTGTTTAGATCTTGAAGATTAAAGGTTGTTAAAGCTATCTAAGGTGTTTTTAATGGAATTCAAGCTTGGTTAAGGTTGTTAAGACTCCAAGGAAGGTAAAACACTCACACCCACCTTAAACTTTATGAGCTATAAGTTGATTTGGAAGGTTGATGCAAGTATGTACATGTTTAAGGGGATTGCGATGCTTTAAGCTTTATAAGTATGGGTAAAGTTTTGGATAGTGATAAATGGATGTTACCACTGGTCTTATAGATCATTGATGATGTTCATATGATCTTGATGGTGTGTGGTTGAATTAAGTGGTTAGATGGAGTTCATGGAATTTGGAAATGTTCGGTTTATAGTCGTTATAATGTCGAAATTCCATTAGATCATTTGAGCAGTTAATACCGAATACAAAAATTGTTTTCTTGGAACGTTATTGGCCATAAACCAGTAGGACTTGTTTTGTAGTTTGTTTTGACACCAAGATCATGTGATTACGATTTACGGTTTATGAGATATGCTCATTTTAGTGAAACCGGTTAAAACGGATGAATCGTTAAGATGGACTGACTTTACAAAGCCAAACGAACCCTTTAAAAATGGTCTGTGTTTATAAAAATTTTATGAGGAGTAATATGGTCAGTGTTAAAGATCCCATAAAAATTTGGAGTCAAAATACGAATTTTTCAATTTTATAGAAATGTTTAAGTCAAGAATGCGAATGAGAAATCACTGCAGAAAGAAGCTATTTTTAGAGCAACAATTGAGCTAGCAAAAAGATGTTCTTAATTATAAAATTTGGATGAAAAATCCTCTGGACAGTTAAGAAGAAGTGAGAAAAAGAATTTCATGAAAAAGTTTATTTTTCAATTTTATAGAATTTTTCGAATCATAGTTGTGCAAGTGAAAAACCCTTTTAGGGGACGAATTAAGACGAACTTTAGTTTCGTTGAAAATGACCTTTAACGAAAATCGTTGCGAGACCAATAATTATCCAAAAGTGGTTAAAGGATATCATGGACTTATAATAAGCCAAACGTGTAATAAGGATGTATCGTTACGAAGTTGTGTCTTTACGTGAATAGTCGATTTGACGGGATCGTTTAACGAACTAACTGAACCGTATTGATTATTATAGATCATCACACTAGAGACATGGCCCAGACTATTCCGACACTATCAGGCAAGTTTTTGAAACTTGTATTTCAAATATTTTCAAACTGTTGTTGTTGTGGTATAAATGATATGAACTGTTTGTTAGTATTTTTGCGAATCAGCATATGATATATGGTTGTTTACAGGGATTTATAAACCTGTTAAGTATGTACGTATGCATAGACTCTTGTATATATATGTATACGATAATGTGTTACAAGTTTCCAGTAGAGTATGATAATACCTTTTCTTATAAAGGGAGTCGGAGATATTTCGTCCGGATAAGGACATAAAAACCGGAAGTCACCGGAAGGGTTATATGACGTATATTTTTAAAATATTCCAATAAATATAAATTGGATATTTTCGGATTAAAATTCCTTTGATGATATTAATAAATATTATTTGAATATTTATTAATAATTTGAATATTATTTTCATATTGAGAATAGTCTGAAGGTTTATTTATTTAATAAATATTATTTAAATATTTATTAAATATTCTAAGCTGATTATTTATTTAATAAATATTATTTGAATATTTATTAAATATTCCAGGATGATTTAAAAATCATATTATTTATTTCAAAAGTTATTTAAAACTTTAAAAATTATTTTAAATATTTTCTGATCGTCGAAAAAGTATTTAAAAATAGAGCGGGTTCCCATTTCTTCACTGACTATAGCTTCACTCATCGAAAAGTATCGCTACCTCGCTCAAACTTATCAAAACTCGGGAACCCAAGGTTTTGGGAGCTAGTATTAATTATTTTCTCCCTTCGCTACCAACAAGAAATGCACCCTACCTAGTAAGGAGGGGCTCAGGTTTGACTAAACACTCAAAACTCCGACCAACTCCCAAGTTATGTTTGATGAAGCGATTCTTAGTAATCGAAATCTGTTGACTAAAGTCAACCCACACACCAGAGTTACTTTCTCAATTACTCATGGAAGTAAAGTTAGTAAGGATTATCAAACCAGTCGGCAAGCTTTGTGCTTGGGGGAAACTGAATTAAAATTCTGTTCCTACGATGCATAAAATTCTGTAAGGGATTGGAGGAAGAGGGGACATCGCCTTTGAGCGTAGTCCAAATATTAAGGCCCATATGCGGTCAGGGTGCAACCCGTTAAGCGAACGTCGTCCTTCTACTAGTAGAGAAGTAGAGGCACGTTATATTGGCTGATCACCAGATATCGTGGAAGAAGCTCCAACATAATCCCATTCTTCCAATTGGAATTGTACTGCAACACTGTGATGAAAGCCTAGGTGCTCAATTACCGATAGTGTTGACAGAATGATGAACTATTCAAAGTACCTCAGAAATTCTTAGTTATATTTCTGGATAAAGAATGAAAATGTTTAATGATGATACAATATCAGTATATGATATGTCATATGGTTTACGTTAACAAAAGTACTTTGAAAACTATTATTATATGGCTGAGCTATATTGCTCACTCTTGCTTTTCTTTTATATATACTACCACACAACAACAGATAAGCATGGCAAGAACAAGGCAGACCCTCCGCAAAAGCGTGCTAAACGGTCAGCAGTATAGGAGACTATTTACGAGGCAGGTGCCGAGGCCACACCCAGTAGCATTGACACAGGTGAGCAGACTAAGTTGGATAGGTTTACAGCTTAGGTTGGTTAGGTTTATTTACAAGCATGACTTGTGTAAGCTTCTGAAAACCAAACCGTATTGTGGCTGTAGATGCTCCTTAGATGGTAATCCCGTTAAGTTGAACTTTTAAGATTATAACAATTTTGGTTTGTAATATCTATTTCAAGATGGTTCTAATAACTCAGTAACATTTTAATTTCGTCTCTGAGCCTATAATCTGTAAATGTTATGTTTGACTGAGGGGTCACAGCATGCTAAAAGGATGATTGAGAGTAATGTTTATTAAAATGGGAATTAAGGATATAGTGATAGCCTGGATCTCCGACCCCGGATCTAGGGGTGTTACAGAAATGGTATCAGAGAATTAGGTTATAATCTCAGAGACGATAGGAAGGTTTAAGGACTCAAACCCTTACCGAAACATTGTCGGGCTAATAGACATAGCCCTAACAACCTTAAGCCAATAAGGGAACTACTTATCAGAACCTCAAGGATAGTAACATTTTTCCTTTTTGTGTGGACACATGAGGATGTAGAGCTACCTAAGAGTCCCGAGCATCGGCATGATGATGCACTTCTGAGAGCTGTAGATGAGCCTGATGTTGAGACAGAGACTGACCCTCAGTAGGAGAGAGAGAGAGAGAGAGAGATAGTCCAGGAGGAGGATCCCGAGGAGGATCCCAGTGATGATGACCCTATGCCCATAGAGGACCCAGTGGACTCAAAGTGATCCAGAGGAGGACCCCGTGGACGATGTTCCAGCTGACCCCGCACCCGGAGAAGAGCCTGAGGATGAGGAGGTGGTGTGGACTGATATTCCTATGCATTCCCCTCCTCTCAGAGAGGATTCATCCCCTATTGGATATCATTGGGACACAGATTTGGAGGGTGACTCTGAGGAGCCTATACCAGAGGATGCTGAAACTGAGGTTGCCCCGGAGAGCGAGCCGGTTAGTCCTCCCATACAGGTTGTTAGATCCACCGAGTACGATTGGATGGTGACCCGGATGACCACCGATCTGGTGGCAGCGGAGGCCCGAGTAGCGGAGCTGAGGTTCCAGCTAGCTGAGGAGAGACGAGCGAGACTATACTCCCAGAGGAGAGACTCCAGAGCTAGACGGATGAGGCGGGCAGTACTAGAGATTGAGAGGAAGGCTCATACCTGACTTAGAGCACTTCCACGTTCCCGCCACAGTAGGAGGATCCGCCGGAGTGATGCAGAGAGAGTCCTTTCTAGGGCTATGAGCCGAGTTAGACCGGCAATACGCTTCATGCAGACTAATTGATAGATGGATGACCAGTTCAGCCTTCTAGTACAGAGGGAGGTGGTAGTAGCTTTACTTTTGGTAGTGATGTTGATCACGTAGTACTTTCCCTCAGATAGGAAGACTATCTTTGCTACATACCTGCTTAAGGGAGAGGCCAACTACTGGTGGGAGGCCAAGAAAAATATGGAACCAGCTGGAGTGGTTACATGGGATAGATTCACAGAGTTATTCTTGGAAAAGTACTTTCCGAGGTTTATGGAGACCCAGATGGAACTCAAGTTCCTAGAGCTTAAACAATACAATATGACTGTAGTTAAATATGAGACTAGGTTCACTGAGCTGTCAAGGTTCGTTCCAGATTATGTGAACACTGAAATTAAGAAGACAAGGAGGTTTTAACAAGGATTGAAATAGTGGATTTAGAACCGTGTCGCGGTGTTGGAAATTACAGATTACGCCACTCTAGTACAGAAAGCAATGATTGTAGAGCCAGGAAGTGAGCAGTCCCAGAAGGACAAGATCATGAAGAAAAGGAAGTTTGAAAGCCGAAGTGGTGGTGCTATAAGTGGGAATTTCTCCAGCAGGTTTGTTAGAGGAACGGTGTCCCAGCCATCCAAAAGCACAGGGTTTAACAGAGCAGAAAGCAAGAGTGTTGGCCAAGGAGGTGGATCAACCAGGGCACCCATATCAGGACAGTCGCGCCCTCCCCTACCTAACTGTAAGACTTGTGGAAAGAAACATTCAGGGGTATGTCTTCAGGGTACGATGACATGTTTTAAATGTGGACAGATTGGACACTATTCCAACAATTGCCCCCAGAGGAATGCGCTCATGAAATGTTACCAGTGTGGAGGTATAGACTACTGGAAGAAAGATTGCCCTAAATTGAAATCGACGGGATCAAGGATGAGCGGTACTGCATCCAACCGACCACCCACCGCTAGGACTTTCAACATGACAGTGCAGGATGCAGTGAGGGATGAGGATGTCATCGCAGGTACCCTTTCTCTTAACACCTTGAGTGCAAATACTTTGTTTGATTCTGGAGCTACCAAATCTTTTATATCGCAAGATTTTGCATGGAAACTGAACTTGAAACCAGAAATGTTAAAGGAACGGCTAATGGTAGAGATAGCCAACCACGAAGTGGTTCCTAAGCCAGATATATCCTAACTGCGATATAGTATTAGGAGGTCACCACTTTCGGGCAGGCCTAATTCCGTTTAAGTTAGGCGGATTCGATGTCATTTTAGGAATGGATTGGTTGGCAAGTAACGGTGCCCAGATTGATTGCAAGAGCAAGAAAGTTGGGATAAAGGTGTCAGGAAAGAAAGAGGTCATATTCAAAGGACAGCGACAGACTCAAAAATTCTTGACTGTTGCTCAAGCCAAAAAGTTAGTACGAAAGGGTAGCGAGACCTACTTAGCCTACGTATTAGACATGAAGAAAAGAACACCTGAATTGAAGGACATTCCAGTTGTTAGGGAATTTGAAGATGTGTTTTCAGAAGTCCAACCTGGGTTACCACTCGATAGGGAAATCGAGTTTGCGATAGAATTAGCACCAGGAACCACACCAGTTTCTAAAGCCCCTATCGATTGGCCCCCATTGAAATGAAAGAACTGGCCACTCAGTTGCAAGAACTGTTGGACAAGGGCATGATAAGACCAAATGTGTCCCCGTGGGGTGCCCCAGTGTTGTTTGTAAAGAAAAAAGATGGTAGTATGAGGCTATGTATAAACTACAGAGAGCTGAATAAGTTAACCATTAAGAACAAGTACCCCTTGCCTAGGATTGACGACCTTTTTGACCAACTCAAGGGAGCAGTTCACTTTTCGAAGATAGACCTGAGAACGGGGTACCATCAGTTAAAGATCAAACCGGAAGATATACCCAAGACTGCTTTTCACACTAGGTACAGCCATTATGAGTTTCTAGTGATGTCCTTTGGATTGACTAACGCCCCCGCGGCATTCATGGACTTGATGAACCGAGTATTCAAACAGTACCTAGACAAGTGCGTCATAGTTTTCATTGACGATATCTTGATTTATTCTAAGATGGAGGAAGAACATGCAGAACACTTGAGGATAGTCCTAGGAATCTGGAGGGAAGAAAAGTTGTATGCCAAATTTTCGAAATGCGAATTTTGGCTGAAAGAAGTGCAATTCTTAGGTCATGTGGTTAGTAGTGAAGGAGTACTAGTTGACCCTGCCAAAATAGAGGCAATATCAAAATGGGAAAGACCGACCACCCCGACCGAAGTAAGAAGTTTCGTGGGACTAGCCGGGTATTATAGGAGGTTTGTGCAAGACTTTGCCAAACTGGTAGCCCCATTGACTCTACTCACCAGAAAGACTGAAAAGTTTGTATGGAATGAGAAATGTGACGAGAGCTTTCAAGAGCTAAAGAAAAGATTAATGACCGCCCCAGTGCTAGCACTGCCAGATGATAAGGGGGACTTTGTGATCTATAGTGATGCATCGCATAAAGGACTAGGTTGCGTGCTCATACAGCACAGTAAGGTGATTGCATATGCTTCCCGATAATTAAAGGAGTATGAAGTAAGATACCCTACCCATGATTTAGAGCTAGTCGCGATAGTCTTCGCATTAAAGATATGGAGGCATTACCTATATGGAGAAAAGTGTGAAATTTACACAGATCATAAAAGCCTCAAATACATATTTACCCAGAAAGAATTGAATATGAGACAGAGAAGATGGCTAGAGTTAATCAAGGATTACGATTGTGAGATTCGTTATCATCCAGGAAAGGCCAATGTGGTGGCCGATGCCCTTAGCAGGAAGGAAAGGCTCAAGATTATGACTTCAGCAGAAGAATTGATAAAAGAAATGGAGAAGCTAGAAATCGAAGTTAAGACATTGAGAAGTAGCCAAGAAGTGTTAATGGGAATTCAAATCCAGCCTCCATTATTGGAAAAGATTCGAATGTGCCAAGAGCAACAGATGGAAGAGGAAAAGAACTCGGAGGAAGAGATATTGACCGGGGAGGAAATTAAGTACGAAAGAGATGCAGGAGGAATCATGAGATATGCAACGAGAATGTGGGTCCCAAATGTTCAGGAACTAAAGGATGAAATCCTATATGAAGGACATAACTCAAGGTACTCTGTGCACCCAGGTACCACGAAGATGTATAGAGATTTGAAAGAATACTATTGGTGGCCCAACATGAAGAAGGATGTGACAGAATGGGTGAATAGATGTTTGACCTGCCAACGGGTAAAGGCCGAACACCAGCGACCTAGTGGACTACTGCAACCCCTAGAGATTCTAGAATGGATGTGGGAGCACCTAGCCATGGATTTTGTAGTAGGACTCCCAAGGACCAAGACTAACCACGATGCGATATGGGTAATCGTCAATAGGTTGACCAAGTCCGCCCACTTTCTCCCAATCAACGAGAGGTACACGGTCGATAAATTAGTAGACATCTATATAAGAGAAATTGTGGTACGACATGGAGTTCCCGTGACCATTGTGTCCGATAGAGACCCAAGGTTTAACTCCAGGTTCTGGAGGAGCTTTCAAGACTGTGTGGGAACCCAGCTAAATATGAGTACTGCATACCACCCCATACTGATGGACAAAGTGAAAGAACAATTCAGACCTTAAAGGACATGCTGAGAGTGTGTGTTATGGATTTCAAGGGAAGTTGAGAAGAGCACTTACCACTGATTGAATTTTCTTATAATAACAGTTATCACTCAAGTATTGGTATGCCCCCGTATGAAGCCCTCTACGGCCGGAAATGTCGTTCTCCCTTACGTTGGGAAGAAGTTGGTGAGAGGAAGATATTAGGACCTGAACTAGTACAACAGACAAGAGATGTGATAGTTCTAATCAGGGGAAGACTGGAAGCAGCCCAAGACAGACAACGTAAGTATGCCGACTTATCTCGGAAGGATAGAGAATATGAAGTAGGAGATATGGTGCTGCTAAAGGTATCTCCCTGGAAAGGACTGATGAGGTTTGGGAAAAAGGGAAGTTGAGTCCGAGATACATCGGACCTTTCGAGATATTAAGGCGGATTGGACAAGTGGCTTACGAGTTAGCCTTACCTCCAAGTCTGCAGCAAGTACATAATGTTTTCCATGTGTCTATGCTGAGGAAGTACAATCGCAATGCCAAACATATAGTGGAACATGAGCATGTAGATTTACAGCCAGATTTGTCCTACGTCGAGAGACCGGTGGAAATCATAGACCAGAAAGAGCAGGTACTCAGAAACAAGACCATTAGCCTGGTAAGAGTTTTGTGGACTAATCACAATGTCGAGGAATCAACCTGGGAATTGGAAAGCGCCATGCAAGAGAAGCACCCCCATCTGTTCTAGAAATGATTCCAGGACGGAATCCTTTTAAGGAGGGAAGGTTGTAAGAACCCAGGTTTTTGTAATATTTCTAAAATGATCATAAACGGTGAATGGTGGAGGTTATGTAAAGTTTTTAAGATCATATTATATGAATGAAGAAGTATTTATACTTTTATGGATAAAGTATCGTTGTACCAAGAAGAAAGGGAATGTAGAAACTGTCAGATTACGTAGATTTTCATTTTTATTAAATATTGGTATAAATATGGGATATTGAGGTTAAGAAAATCTTTAAGCTAAGTTAAATACCAAGGCAAGAAATTATATAATTTATTAGAAGAATTTCAAAGGCAAATGTTCAAGAACGATGAAAGAAATTTGTACGCGACGAAACGCTTATACAAGAAAATCTCTAAACTTACATATGGAATTAAATGGTAAGCATTGGTTGATTAATAGGTGAGTAATATACCTGCAATTTACCATGAAATAGCCATGCAAGCCATGCAAGTCAAGGAGCATTGGATGCTAATCAAATAAGTCAAGTTTATGATTATTTAAACCAGGCATTGGATACCATTTTTGGGACAAATTGCCAATTACCTTTCTTTTGCAAAATTACTTTGGAGATTACCTTGGGTAATTGATAAGTGCTGAAGTATGATTGATATATATCAATTATACATATCATTTTATCAATTACATAAGAAAAGATAGCAAAAGCTCTCCCCCTCCATTTTCTCTATTTTCGGCCAAAAATAGAGCAGCCACTTCAACCTGCCATAACTCCCTCATTTCTCAATGAAATTTTGTGTTCTATAGCTTTCTGAAAAGGTATTGAGATGCTCTATAACTCTTATTCAGGAGCCTCGTTCAGATAGGGAAGGTAAGACCCTCGTTTTTCCAGTTCTTTCAAGAGTGGTGATGCTGACTACGAAAATTTTAAACTTGATTGTTTAGATCTTGAAGATTAAAGGTTGTTAAAGCTATATAAGGTGTTTTTAAGGGAATTCAAGCTTGGTTAAGGTTGTTAAGACTCCAATGAAGGTAAAACACTCACACCCACCTTAAACTTTATGAGCTATAAGTTGATTTGGAAGGTTGATGCAAGTATGTACATGTTTAAGGGGATTGCGATGCTTTAAGCTTTATAAGTATGGGTAAAGTTTTGGATAGTGATAAATGGATGTTACCACTGGTCTTATAGATCATTGATGATGTTCATATGATCTTGATGGTGTGTGGTTGAATTAAGTGGTTAGATGGAGTTCATGGAATTTGGAAATGTTCGGTTTATAGTCGTTATAATGTCGAAATTCCATTAGATCATTTGAGCAGTTAATACCGAATACAAAAATTGTTTTCTTGGAACGTTATTGGCCATAAACCAGTAGGACTTGTTTTGTAGTTTGTTTTGACACCAAGATCATGTGATTACGATTTACGGTTTATGAGATATGCTCATTTTAGTGAAACCGGTTAAAACGGATGAATCGTTAAGATGGACTGACTTTACAAAGCCAAACGAACCCTTTAAAAATGGTCTGTGTTTATAAAAATTTTATGAGGAGTAATATGGTCAGTGTTAAAGATCCCATAAAAATTTGGAGTCAAAATACGAATTTTTCAATTTTATAGAAATGTTTAAGTCAAGAATCCGAATGAGAAATCACTGCAGAAAGAAGCTATTTTTAGAGCAACAATTGAGCTAGCAAAAAGATGTTCTTAATTATAAAATTTGGATGAAAACTCCTCTGGACAGTTAAGAAGAAGTGAGAAAATGAATTTCATGAAAAAGTTTATTTTTCAATTTTATAGAATTTTTCGAATCATAGTTGCGCAAGTGAAAAACCCTTTTAGGGGACGAATTAAGACGAACTTTAGTTTCGTTGAAAATGACCTTTAACGAAAGTCGTTGCGAGACCAATAATTATCCAAAAGTAGTTAAAGGATATCATGGACTTATAATAAGCCAAACGTGTAATAAGGATGTATCGTTACGAAGTTGTGTCTTTACGTGAATAGTCGATTTGACGGGATCGTTTAACGAACTAACCGAACCGTATTGATTATTATAGATCATCACACTAGAGACATGGACCAGACTATTCCGACACTATCAGGCAAGTTTTTGAAACTTGTATTTCAAGTATTTTCAAACTGTTGTTGTTGTGGTATAAATGATATGAACTGTTTGTTAGTATTTTTGCGAATCAGCATATGATATATGGTTGTTTACAGGGATTTATAAACCTGTTAAGTATGTACGTATGCATAGACTCTTGTATATATATGTATACGATGATGTGTTACAAGTTTCCAGTAGAGTATGATAATACCTTTTCTTAATAAGGGAGTCGGAGATATTTCGTCCGGATAAGGACATAAAAACCGGAAGTCACCGGAAGGGTTATATGACGTATATTTTTAAAATATTCCAATAAATATAAATTGGATATTTTCGGATTAAAATTCCTTTGATGATATTAATAAATATTATTTGAATATTTATTAATAATTTGAATATTATTTTCATATTGAGAATAGTCTGAAGGTTTATTTATTTAATAAATATTATTTAAATATTTATTAAATATTCTAAGCTGATTATTTATTTAATAAATATTATTTGAATATTTATTAAATATTCCAGGATGATTTAAAAATCATATTATTTATTTCAAAAGTTATTTAAAACTTTAAAAATTATTTTAAATATTTTCTGATCGTCGAAAAATTATTTAAAAATAGAGCGGGTTCCCATTTCTTCACTGACTATAGCTTCACTCATCGAAAAGTATCGCTACCTCGCTCAAACTTATCAAAACTCGGGAACCCAAAGTTTTTGGAGCTAGTATTAATTATTTTCTCCCTTCGCTACCAACAAGAAATGCACCCTACCTAGTAAGGAGGGGCTCAGGTTTGACTAAACACTCAAAACTCCGACCAACTCCCAAGTTATGTTTGATGAAGCGATTCTTAGTAATCGAAATCTGTTGACTAAAGTCAACCCACACATCAGAGTTACTTTCTCAATTACCCATGGAAGTAAAGTTAGTAAGGATTATCAAACCAGTCGTCAAGCTTTGTGCTTGGGGGAAACTGAATTAAAATTCTGTTCCTACGATGCATAAAATTCTCTATGGGATTGGAGGAAGAGGGGACATCGCCTTTGAGCATAGTCCAAATATTAAGGCCCATATACGGTCAGGGTGCAACCCGATAACGGAACGTCGTCCTTCTACTAGTAGAGAAGCAGAGGCACGGTATATTGGCTGATCACCAGATATCGTGGAAGAGGCTCCAACATAATCCCATTCTTCCAATTGGAATTGTACTGCAACACTGTGATGAAAGCCTAGGTGCTCAATTACCGATAGTGTTGACAGAATGATGAACTATTCAAAGTACCTCAGAAATTCTTAGTTATATTTCTGGATAAAGAATGAAAATGTTTAATGATGATACAATATCAGTATATGATATGTCATATGGTTTACGTTAACAAAAGTAATTTGAAAACTATTATTATATGGCTGAGCTATATTGCTCACTCTTGCTTTTCTTTTATATATACTACCACACAACAACAGATAAGCATGGCAAGAACAAGGCAGACCCTCCGCAAAAGCGTGTTAAACGGTCAGTAGTATAGGATACTATTTACGAGGCAGGTGCCGAGGCCGCACCCAGTAGCATTACCACAGGTGAGCAGACTAAGTTGGATAGGTTTATAGCTTAGGTTGGTTAGGTTTATTTACAAGCATGACTTGTGTAAGCTTCTGAAAACCAAACCGTATTGTGGCTGTAGATGCTGCCTTAGATGGTAATCCCGTTAAGTTGAACTTTTAAGATTATAACAATTTGGGTTTGTAATATCTATTTCAAGATGGTTGTAATAACTCAGTAACATTTTAATTTCATCTCTGAGCCTATAATCTGTAAATGTTATGTTTGACTGAGGGGTCACAGCATGCTAAAAGGAAGATTGAGAGTAATGTTTATTAAAATGGGAATTAAGGATATAGTGACAGCCTGGATCTCCGACCCCGGATCTAGGGGTGTTACAGGGAGCATGTGATGGAAGGCACTGTGGAACTTCATTTTGTTCCTAGTGAAAAATAGTTGGCAGACATTTTTACTAAAGCTTTGGATGAAGCAACCTTTTCAAGGTTGGTAAGTGAGCTTGGTATGTTAAATTTCACATGATCTTTTAAAATGTCTATTCAATTAGTTGCAGCCAGTGAATTTCATTCTCTGGATTTTGTTTGTTTTATTTGTTTATCTGCATGGTTATTCTGGAGATATCATTTTAGCATAATTAAATAAATATTTTATTGACATATATCAATTAATGATATTTTGTTAATTTTATGTCTATTTAATTGTGAATTTATCTGATTATTATGGATTAATTCTTGATTCACTGCGTGATTATTTTTAACTCCATAATAATTAGAAGTATTAAATATGTGTATACGTGTATAGGCTGATAGGTCTTGGTGATAAGATGTTTTTCGGCCGACAGGTTTCGGTGATAAGATGTTTTTTCGACTAATTAGGGTGTTAGGTGAGAAATTATTGAGCGGTGTTAGTTTTTCAAACATAACCTATCACTATTACACCTAACCCACTAAACCTTAAAACCTTATAAATGATGAGTACGGTTTTTGTTTGTGTTTAACATCATCATTTTTCAGATATACAGAGCATATACACACAATTGCTGAATATTTCGAGCTTTGATCGGAAAGATCTCTCAATCTAGCTGGTGGTTTTTAGATCGGATTTCATATTCTTGCTTTATACATCATCCTTTATAAAAACTAACCATTGTTTTTGAATTTCTTCAAAGTTTTGAAAATGGCATTGCAGGGAAGGTTTTTAATTGCTAAAGTTAATCCTATTTCCATCCAGCAAATCGAAACCATTCAGGATGAGCAATTTCGGGCTTGGAGACAATTTTTGAATGAACATTTATTAATTCGCTATGCTTTAGTTACAGAGGTGCAGCTTAACCATGATGCATTGCGTGAACTATATTGCAGTGCAGTTAATTTGACAGCCCCAAATCCGGGGTCATGAATCCAGGCCGTCACGGACCAATTTCCATTCAATATCAATATCTCTTGGGTCTTTTTTTTTTTGATAACAATCAATACTTATGCAATTGACCCCGCAATAATACACGCACACACACACACACCAGTCCTATGCTCAGAGAACAACATTCACCATAATAACAGTTTAGAGTTGAGAGTTAAAAGAGTTATTACAAACCAGGATCAAGCTTAAATACATTGTTGAATTATACTTCGACATGAAGCATTTCAACAATCAAAAGTTTATTACATTCTTACACACTTAATTATACATAAGTTCCCAGAACCCGTCTGTCTCTACGCTACCTCAGGAATCGATGCTAGCGCGTTCTCAGAAGGTCTCCTTCCCCCTACCCTCTTGCGGGGCGTTCTGCGTAGTATCGGCATACCTAGCTGTGTATACATCAGTAGCAAGAGTGAGCTATAGTAGCTCAGCAAGATAATTTCTATCTACTAACATCAAAGGAAAATAAACCATTATATATATATATATATATATATATATATATATATATATATAATAGACAAAAGCAAACTTCAGTTATTATGGAAGAATTTTATTTCCATTCAATATGTATATACACTTTCCAATTATCCTTGTACAAAAGAAATATATAGTATCATTCCATCAGTCTCGCTTCTAATATCATATAATATCAGTTCCTCTTCTTGAATGCTATAACAATCAATATACCATCTCAGTGTACTTTTCTAGGATAATACGAAAACTTGAACAAATCTTTCATTATCATTTTCTCATTTCCTTCATATGCAACAATTATATAATTTAACATAAAATTAGTTTCTCTTCATCTGTAACAATAATTCCATCTTTTCATATCACTTTTCTGTTTTCAGTTTTAGAAATCTGAAAACCATTTTTCAATTCTTTCCTTTAAAGAAAACGTTGGGGATTTCCACTGTTGCCGAATACGTAAGGACGATGATCAGTCGCCCTCCGTACCCGTCCCTTTTACTACCGGTAGACGGAGGTAGGTTCTCCACCATCCCCCAGGAGGAAGGTTCACCACTACATCCTCCCTCGGCACTCTTGGGCCGGAATTAAATATTGGATGCTGGACTGTGCCACTACCACACAGCCTCTTACGCTTATTGTTGCAATCCCCCTTTTCAAATCACTTTTCCATTAACAATTACCATTTCACATTTTCCATTTCCATTCACATTTCCCTTCACATATATCATTTCCATTTCCATTTATCATCACCTTTAAAATATTTATGTCATAATACTTTGATTATGACTCAGACATCTCCTCTATATACGATGAAATCAAATATGTTCTTGTATACATAGAGTATTCCATTTATTTTAGAAGTATTAAATAATACTTAATAATATCTGTCATAACATTTGGAAAGAATATTTTTAACATAATATTATAAATCATATAATCCTAGATAATAACTGATACCATTCCTTTATATATAACTCTAGATAACAACTGATACCATTCCTTTATATATAACTCTAGATAACAACTGATACCATTCCTTTATATATAACTCTAGATAACAACTGATACCATTCCTTTATATATATAACTCTTAATCATAAGGCATGTTCACTTCATGCATAAACATCTCTTTGTATATCCATATCCATCTCATACTCGTATCCATGTCCATATTCATATCATACTCATATACCTCTCCTTTTAATATCAATAATCAAGGAAAACAAATTCTTAACAATATAGTAACCGTAGCATCACATATATATATTCCATGAAATAAAGTTTTTTTAAAGATAGATAATTTCCAAGTAGGGATAGAAAAGATCTTGCCTCAGTTTCGGTATCCTGACGGTATGGCTCGTGGCTCTTCCGGAGTTTCTATAAACACAAAAGGACCGTCGTTAGAATACCACATCTCTTACTCACTACACTCTTGTATAACATTACCCTTGACACTTTAATATATGTTTAACGTATCACTATTATCCCAAAGGTTCAAGAACTTAACCATTTATAAGTTCAATCGAAGTTTCAGGGGTTTTTCACCATTTCCCCTAACGACCACACTTAACTGTAAAAATTCTCAGAAAATATGGATTTCGAATTTTACCATAAGGCCAACTGGTAATGCTTCTTTGAATACCCTAATACCATATTCCAAAACTTTATAATTTTTAAAAATGTCTAAGTATGGTAGTTATAGCCTCAAAGTTAACACAATTACGGTTTCTCGGTTTTCGAACGTCTTTAACTAAAACTGACTTTTCTCCTAAACCGTTCATCAGATTTTAACGCACTTTATATCAAAACGATCTATGAACCAAGATCTATCTCCTCATGGTCACTTGGGGGTCTGGACAATAACCTACCGTACGGGTACAGTGTTCAAAAACAGGGCAGTTTCTTGGTCTAACGAAAATTGGACATTATAACGGCTATATTTTCATACTTTCCAAAATCAAACTCCTCCAAATCAATCATCCACCTTATACCCCATCACCTACACCATGTGGTCATCTTACCAACCATGGTTACAAGCACATACTCCTTCCATATTCAACTTTAATCACTTACAAACACATATAACATCATAATCTTAACATTTATACCACTTAATCACTAAACCAAACAATATCCATCATAAATATAAAAAGGGCAAGAGTATTTATACCTTCTTGAAGCTTTAACAACACTTAATAATCCTTATCTAGCCCTTAAACAACCTTACAATAGCCTGTATATTCTAAAGAAACCATAAAACACAAGTTAGTTCTTGAAAACTACTATTTATCACTATTCATTCATCACTTTGATGAATTTATTACCTTACCGAATGATGCTTGATTGCTATGAAACTTGGTGGATGTCTCTATATATCCTCAAGTAACCTCCATGATTTTTCCCTTGATTTTTAGTTGATTCTAGCTAGGGTTTTGAAATTGATTTTTTTCTTGATGAATAGTGACCTACGAATTTTGATGAAATGAAGAAGATGAGATTTGTTCTGTGTTGGTTAGATCTTATCTTGGTTTTTACTTGTTAATCTAGAGTGTTATGGAAGCCTTGGAAGATATTTGTGGTTAAAACCTTGCAAAAGTACTAATTTACCCCTTAAAACATGTGTTATTGGATGGTGATGTCACTTGGATGATCTAATCTCCTAATCTCTTAATTTTCTAAGTAAAATGCCAATCACATTGGTAACTAATGTGGTATGTATCCTTGTTATATTACTAATCTTGGTTGCTTGGTTTCCATACTCGTTTAATTGTGGTTTGTTTCGAATATACCTCATTATCTCAGTGGTTCTGAAATCATTTAACAATCCAAATTCCTTTGGTATTCTCTTAACTTAATAATCCCTTGGTTTAACCTAAATCTTCTAATTCCTCAATATGTAATTCTTATAATATTTCCATGCTCCTTAATATCCAATCAAAGCTTATTCGAAATCAAAATCCTCAAAATCCATATTCAGGAATTTCTGAAATCTATCGTCATTTCGAGTCACTTAATTTCAGTGTATAATATTAATATGGTTTCTGTTTATTCATTTTCTGTTTCCATTATAGGGTACCTACATACCATTTCTCTAAATCTTCCAAATTTACTATTCATGTGATCACTGTAGCATCGCTAAAGTTAGGGTTATTACAGTCTTCCCCCCTTAAAAGGATTCCGTCCCGGAATCACGTTGAAAATGTCCATAGATACCTCTTTCATCCACACTTCTGACTTCTACACCACTTTCTCTATCCTTTTTCCTTCATAATATCTCTATCTTGTTTGCGCAAAAATACGCCAACATAATCTTGCTTGTCATTCATCAACATGCCATTTAGCTTATCAATAGTAGTGCTTTTCATTATCTTCCCTTACTAATCTCTTCCTGTATTTAATCGTTCTATTTTATCTCCTCATTCTCCTCCCTTTTTACTAGTACCTCGGCCACCACATTGGCCTTTCCTTACATGGTAGTGTATCTCACTATGGTTTATCTGTATTTTGATCTCTATCATGACATAAATATAAACACTTCAATCTTGTTATATCCTATCTCTGTAAAATCCTCCAGAAATTTGACTACAACATTATTCCTTGAAACAATTGTAAGAAAATTCTACTTATAATATGTATTTCCTGTTCGTGCCTAAACAAGTTTGTGTTTTTCCCAAAATACTCTTATTCTCTTTTTCATAGAATTCCTAACCCCTAACAGATACTGATTTTCCTTATCTAGATTGTCAACCTACCTACACCATTCATTGACCAAGTTGATTCCTAACCAAACATTTATACTTGGAAGGTTAAATAATAAAAGAAAATGTTTACCTGCATCTGTATCCGGCTTTTTCAACGCTTCTCCCAAAGTCATATTATACACCCTGGCAGTCGGTCTATTTGAAGTAGTCATACTTTGTCCCGGCGCAGACGACCCACCAGAATGACAATATCTAGCAACGTGTCCTAGTTTCCCACATTGATAACACTTGACATCACCCTTATCAGTTGATGGACACCTGTCCTGATAATGTCCTTTCTGTCCATAATTAAAGCAAGTTATTCCTAACACTCTACACACTCCTGTATGCTTTCTACCACACGTATTGCACTCTGGTAATGGTGGTCTTGATTGGTTTGACTTCCCACCCTGATTCACAGTCTCACTAACAGCCTTGTTATTTCCTGACTTTCCTACAAACTGAGATTTTTGTCCTTTACTGACCCTGCTAAAATAACTTCCTTCACTTGCACCTCCTTTCTGACCCTCAAATTTCCTTTTCTTATTCTCTCGACCTATTAGAGTCTATTCACTCTCAGCTTCAATAATAGATGCATTTTGAACTACCGCAGCCTACTTAGTCAACTCAAATGGTGCCACTCATGTCCGTAGCCATGGTTTCAATCCTTGTTGGAACCTTTTTGCTCGTTGTTCCTCAGTACGCACAAATTCTGGAACAAACCTAGACAATTCAGTAAATTTCATTTCATACTCGGCCACTGATAGATTATCCTGCTTTAATTCCAGAAATTTCATCTCCATTTGGTTTTCCAAATACCTAGGGGAGTACTTCTCTAAAAATACCCTAGTGAAACGTTCCAAAGTTATCACTCCCGCTCCCTCTAGATTCTTCTTAGTTTCCCACCAATAATTTGCCTCTCCCTTTAAGAGATAGGCTGCAAAGGTTGTTTTTTGATCCACTTCGATCCTCAATATCTCAAAAGCTTTCTCCATCTCTTTTAACCAGGCTCTGGCTACTACTGGGTTAGCAGTTCCCTCAAACTCTGGGGGTTTTAATGACTTAAAAGCACGAAAGGAGTTAGCTGTCTGATTGAGAAGAATAGGTGGTTGTTGAGGATTCTGTGGATTAACTAAATTCTGCCTTAATAGGTCCATGAGTTGGTTAAAAGGGTCACCACCCTGATTTCCTTGTTGGCCAGTTGATTCATCTTCTTCTTCTTCATGATTTTGTTCGTTATGAGCGTTTTCACCCTGCCTATTATGACTTCCTTCCTCTCTCTCATTTTCCCTTGCATTCGCTCTATTATTACGCTTAGGCGGCATGATTCTGTATATAACAATATTCTTCATTAATCAACTAAATTTAGGGTATAATATACATCATTCCCATATACATCATTCTCATATACACAATTATATCACTAGTTAACTCATTTAGATACCATAATATTCTCAACTCAACTTTAGCAATTAAGCGTATCACCTTTAGCACAATAACCTTTTCATTTAAGTCAATCACCTTATATACATCAATATTCTTGAATTTTAACATTTAATATCAAAATACGATAGAATTTAGACAGAATACACAAACTTCATTAATTATCCCACTTCCTTTGGTTATCCTTATTCTGACTTTTTCCTCAAAATACCCTTACTCTCAATAGTAAATCTCAATTATACCTTAAAATTCCTCATATTATTTTATCTTACTAATCCAAATATACCAATTTCTTCTCACGAACTTCCTTCCTCTTTTATATCGGAACGCTTCTAACTCTAATTATCTCTTATTGAAATTTCCCTTGAAATCTTGAGTTTCCTCGTATAATCACGTATACTCTAAACTTTGCTTCCATTTTTCCATCCATTAAGGAAATCTTCTATATTCGAAACAATTGATAGAATTCCAGAAACTTTGAATTGAAACAGACCCAGAAACAAGCAAGTGTCCCACAACAATTTATAAGATTAAGAGTTTTAAATAACTTTTATTTGAAATAGAAGGATATTTAAGAAATCAATATGATGGAAGAACCCGTACGTAACACAAGTGAGGGCGTCCCCTCCGACTTTCAATCACACAGACAGATCGTCCTTATGTATACATATAGGATTGTTCCTCTTAATTGGAATAAGAAGTATAAAGAAAATATTTGGTCACGATGATAAATACCCTCTTCCAAAAATAATCTTAGGAAAATAATTTGACTAAAATAGATAAAATACAATTTTGAAACACATTCCAAAGGTACCAGAAAGTTTTGAAAAGATACCGGCCCCTTTTTAATAAGAGATGATAGGTCACCCTGGAATTACTCACGAGGTTATCTAACGTACACTTCCCGATACATCAAGTATTCCCTTTCTCATATCGATTTCGTGTGCTACATAAACTTAACACTTTTGGCATAATAACCTTTATTAGCAATAATCTATAAAATTATAATCACTACTTAGAATAAACGTTTCGTTCGATAAACCCCCCTTGAACTCGATGTGAGTTCATATTTTATATCATTACCTATATATCTATATACGTATATTACTATCACTCTTGTTCCTGAGCAATATGACTCTAAGCTCTGATACCAAACTGTGACAGCCCCAAATCCGGGGTCATGAATCCAGGCCGTCACGGACCAATTTCCATTCAATATCAATATCTCTTGGGTCTTTTTTTTTTTTGATAACAATCAATACTTATGCAATTGACCCCGCAATAATACACGCACACACACACACACCAGTCCTATGCTCAGAGAACAACATTCACCATAATAACAGTTTAGAGTTGAGAGTTAAAAGAGTTATTACAAACCAGGATCAAGCTTAAATACATTGTTGAATTATACTTCGACATGAAGCATTTCAACAATCAAAAGTTTATTACATTCTTACACACTTAATTATACATAAGTTCCCAGAACCCGTCTGCCTCTACGCTACCTCAGGAATCGATGCTAGCGCGCTCTCAGAAGGTCTCCTTCCCCCTACCCTCTTGCGGGGCGTTCTGCGTAGTATCGGCATACCTAGCTGTGTATACATCAGTAGCAAGAGTGAGCTATAGTAGCTCAGCAAGATAATTTCTATCTACTAACATCAAAGGAAAATAAACCGTTATATATATATATATATAATAGACAAAAGCAAACTTCAGTTATTATGGAAGAATTTTATTTCCATTCAATATGTATATACACTTTCCAATTATCCTTGTACAAAAGAAATATATAGTATCATTCCATCAGTCTCGCATCTAATATCATATAATATCAGTTCCTCTTCTTGAATGCTATAACAATCAATATACCATCTCAGTGTACTTTTTTAGGATAATACGAAAACTTGAACAAATCTTTCATTATCATTTTCTCATTTCCTTCATATGCAACGATTATATAATTTAACATAAAATCAGTTTCTCTTCATCTGTAACAGTAATTCCATCTTTTCATATCACTTTTCTGTTTTCAGTTATAGAAATCTGAAAACCATTTTTCAATTCTTTCCTTTAAAGAAAACGTTGGGGATTTCCACTGTTGCCGAATACGTAAGGACGATGATCAGTCGCCCTCCGTACCCATCCCTTCTACTACCGGTAGACGGAGGTAGGTTCTCCACCATCCCCCAGTAGGAAGGTTCACCACTACATCCTCCCTCGGCACTCTTGGGCCGGAATTAAATATTGGATGCTGGACTGTGCCACTACCACACAGCCTCTTACGCTTATTGTTGCAATCCCCCTTTTCAAATCACTTTTCCATTAACAATTACCATTTCACATTTTCCATTTCCATTCACATTTCCCTTCACATATATCATTTCCATTTCCATTTATCATCACCTTTAAAATATTTATGTCATAATACTTTGATTATGACTCAGACATCTCCTCTATATACGATGAAATCAAATATGTTCTTGTATACATAGAGTATTCCATTTATTTTAGAAGTATTAAATAATACTTAATAATATCTGTCATAACATTTGGAAAGAATATTTTTAACATAATATTATAAATCATATAATCCTAGATAATAACTGATACCATTCCTTTATATATAACTCTAGATAACAACTGATACCATTCCTTTATATATAACTCTAGATAACAACTGATACCATTCCTTTATATATAACTCTAGATAACAACTGATACCATTCCTTTATATATATAACTCTTAATCATAAGGCATGTTCACTTCATGCATAAACATCTCTTTGTATATCCATATCCATCTCATACTCGTATCCATGTCCATATTCATATCATACTCATATACCTCTCCTTTTAATATCAATAATCAAGGAAAACAAATTCTTAACAATATAGTAACCGTAGCATCACATATATATATTCCATGAAATAAAGTTTTTTTAAAGATAGATAATTTCCAAGTAGGGATAGAAAAGATCTTGCCTCAGTTTCGGTATCCTGACGGTATGGCTCGTGGCTCTTCCGGAGTTTCTATAAACACAAAAGGACCGTCGTTAGAATACCACATCTCTTACTCACTACACTCTTGTATAACATTACCCTTGACACTTTAATATATGTTTAACGTATCACTATTACCCCAAAGGTTCAAGAACTTAACCATTTATAAGTTCAATCGAAGTTTCAGGGGTTTTTCACCATTTCCCCTAACGACCACACTTAACTGTAAAAATTCTCAGAAAATATGGATTTCGAATTTTACCATAAGGCCAACTGGTAATGCTTCTTTGACTACCCTACTACCATATTCCAAAACTTTATAATTTTTAAAAATGTCTAAGTATGGTAGTTATAGCCTCAAAGTTAACACAATTACGGTTTCTCGGTTTTCGAACGTCTTTCATTAAAACTGACTTTTCTCCTAAACCGTTCATCAGATTTTAACGCACTTTATATCAAAACGATCTATGAACCAAGATCTATCTCCTCATGGTCACTTGGGGGTCTGGAAAGTAACCTACCATACGGGTACAGTGTTCAAAAACAGGGCAATTTCTTGGTCTAACGAAAATCGGACATTATAACGGCTATATTTTCATACTTTCCAAAATCAAACTCCTCCAAATCAATCATCCACCTTATACCCTGTTAGGTCGAATACACAATATATAATCAAGAATTGTATAAATAAGTAACAAGAACACACGTTTTAACTCTTTAAAACTGTTTGGAATTAATAATTCCACTCTCGGTGATGTAAAGTATCACAGAGAGCTGCTTAGGTTACAAGAATGATATTCGTTCACGATGGATACCCTTCTAGGGTTAACCTAACTGTATTTATAAGATATACAGCTACGTACAATCGTAAATTGATTCTCCTTAAATTAAGCTATACAATTGATATCAATTACGATTGCTACACGTCTTCTAAGTCAACTCGATCTCTTTGACAGCTATCCAATCTTCAAAGATATCGCTTCCATATTAATATTAAATTAATCTTCAAACTCTGTTGACTCGTAGACGCTCCCAGTAGACAGACTTTAGCAAACTCTGTTCTCTCCACGCTAACAGCGTTTGCGCTTCCATGTATTCAGCTATCAGTGTTTACGCTTTCCTCTGTCAGCGTTTGCGCTTCCAGCAATCAGCGTATACTCAAACACTGCTTTCAATAACAAGTTAAACTCTCTTTACCTGAAACACTTAAACACTGACATTAAATCACATCAATTATATCTAACAATCTCCCCCAACTTGTTCATTAGAAAAATGTACAAGTTCATAATAATTGATGATGTCAAAACTAACAAACAAATAAAAACACAGTGTTTAACATATAATCAGAGTTTAAACTTGACTTAGCAAAATTTACAGAAAATTCGAATTACTTACAAATTCTGTCTACCTAACCTCCTCAAGATCTGGAGTTGTTCTGAGATAATCAATTAACAACCTCCTTTCAGCATTTTCAAGCTCAATCTCCATAGCTTGCTTGATCTCTCTTAACTCTGGATCATTTTCATCCGTTTGAAAAATAGCAGCCCTGAGATCATAGATCTTGTTCCTCCTCATTTCATTACCCAATCTGATGTACTTTAATTCTTCAGACTTTACATTGAAATCAAGAACTGTAATTCCAAGATCAGTCTTCAACCTTGTAGTTCCCTTCTGCATTTCAATCAGATTTCCATTCCAGTCTCTGTATTTTGGAACATACTTTTCAGCAGACTTTGTTCCTGTAGCAGCTTTAGCTTTCAGCATATGCTTCCTTATAGAATTAGCAATGATCTGTGTTCTTTGATTTCTAACTCTGAAGATATGCAAGACATACTGAAGTTCCTCAAATAATTTTAACTTGATTGCTTCTTCATTCACTCTATACACTGACCCATCTGCCATAAAGTATAGTAGAAAGTGAATGTCTAAGCTTCTTTGATGAACTACCTGAACTGATTCCAACTTGTCTAGATTTTCTTGATTAATACCAGAACCAAGAGATACAAGTGCAGAGGGATCTCTTGGACTGTTACTAAATCTCAAATCTCTTGTTGCACCTAATCCAGAAGTATTTCTCCCTGGTGGCTTTCCTGAACAAGATTTATTATGTTGATAATCACCAGTTACTCCTGCTTGTTCTTGCACTGGAATCTTTGCCCTTGAAAAACCAGGTAAGGGTTTACTTTGTGTCTGTACAACTTGTGTAGCAACAGAGGTTGTAACTATCATTTTGCCCTTGCTCTCTTCATCAACTTTCTCTTTTAATCTCAACTTAGCATCAAGAGAAGACTTTCTAACTAGCTTCCCAGTATCTTCTTCTTCTTCTTCTTGAATACCAGATAGTTTTTCTTTAATTACAATTCCTTTCATCACAGGCTTTGCAGACTTTGAAGTTTTAACAACTTTCTTCACTTTCTTGGACTTCACAGCTTTTAGATGTTCTTTCTGTAACAACTTCTCTTCAGCTTGAATATCCTCAAGTGTAGCTTCAGCATTCTCTTCTCGAAAAAGTTTTGCAGCCAATTCTTCATCAGTTTGTGGATTGTCAGAGAATAACAAATCCTTTGGCTTTGAACCTGAAGTACTCTGAGCATTTGAATCTATCACCAAATTTGGCTTTGACCTTGAAGACCTCCCATGTCCTTGTCTGAGATTCACATTTCTTAAGCCCTTATCAGCATTGGCTTCTTCATCATCATTTTTATCTTGCTTTGACAGAGTTTGATCTTTCTTACACTTGGTTTTAGAAACTCTCTCCCCCTTTTTGACATCATCACTGTCTTGAATCAGTATGGAGGTGATTAACTCAAGAGAATTTGCTATAGAATCAACTTTCTCAGCCAGTAAAGTCTGATTCTTTTCAACTGTACTCAGTCTGTCATTTAGATTGGATTGAGCTTTGGCAAATTGTTGAAAGAGTTTAGCATTAGCTAGTTGAGCTTTCTCTTCATGAGTAGCAACTTCAGTGCGAAGATCAACAATAGATTTCTGAGTGTCATCAAATCTATTATTCAAAGTTTTGATTTGTATCACTGTGCCTTGCAAACAAGTGAAAATTTCTGGATTTGTAATCTTTTTAGAATTGACTTCAAGAAACTTTTCTGCCCTTCCAGGAGGAAAAATACAGTCTGACTTGTACCATTCAGCAGTTTGCTTGGCCAAATAACCATCATCAATTTCATTATTAGAAGGCCCAGCAAAATCTGGTTTTTCACCTGTTTTCTGACCATCTGGCTGATTTTGTGGTTGGTCAACTCCTGTACTATTAGCTTCAACAGAATCACTCATTGATTCACTAGTAGAGGCAACAGAAAGACTAGGTTCTGGAGCAGCAATTTGTTCTTGAGCAATTTGTTCTTGAGCAACAATAGGTTCTTGAGCAACCTGTTTTCCTTTATCAATTGGAGTTTGCTCTGAAGAAAAAACCTTTTCTGGTTTATCAACCTCCTCACCATGAGCAGAAGTATGATTTGCATCAGAGTTTAACTCAGTGTGTGATGCAACCACAGTGTCTTCAAGAACAACTGTAGGCCCATCAGCAACACCAGTATCAATTGAAAGTGTAACTTCCATGAGTGGTGGAGTAGATGCTTCATGATTGAAAGACATCGGAGTTTCAGCAAACTCTTCCATTGGAGATAAAACATCTCTAGCATCTTCATTTTCTTGAGCCTTATCAACTTCTGGTTCAGCAACATTGACTCCTGAGTCTGGGATAACAGTTTCTATGATAACCTCTGGCTCACCAGTAGGAATATCAAATGAGATTTTGTCTTGAGCCTCCTCCACATGCTCATCATCAGAATCAGTCAAAATTAGCCTCCTCCTCTTAGCTTGAGGTACTGCAACCTGTTCTGCATCTTCATTAGAACTCTCACTGGAACTTTCCTCAACCAATGGTGGTGAAGGTCTGTTTGCCCTTTGTTTTGCTTTTCTAGAATAAACAGTCTTTGGAGTTGACTGTTTAGCCTTAGCACGTTCAGTGTTGATTGCAGTATGCTTCTTCCTCTTTGGCTTTGGTGGTGGTTGTGGATGAGTAATGGAGACAGGGTTTGTTTGTTCAGTGTTCATTTGGTCAGGTTGTGTTTGAGGTTCTGTTTGTGTTGGTGGTGATATGGGATATTCAGTGGTTGTTGGTGTGGGCTCAGGTGTTTGAGTAGGTTGAGATGGTATGTTTTCTGTACGATCAGTGGCTAAAGGTTCAGGCATAGGCTGTGGTTCTGGTTGTTGTGGTTGATGTGTATCATTGTCTTGTGGCTGATTAACAAAATTTTGCAAAGCAAGTGGCAATGCTAAAGGAGGTAAGTCTTTTCCAACATCTTTGTTTGACATATCAGTAAAAATTCTCTTTGTGACTCGAAACGGTTGAATCTCATCAGCTTCATCAACAGTTAAACCAGGAACACATGCATTGAACAATAATTGACAAAATCTAGCAAAGTACACAGTAGTAGACTCTGACAACTTATCACCCAAATTCATTAAGACATATCTACCAAAATCAAAATTACTACCATAGAGTAGAGAATACCCAATTTGAAGACTGTCCATCGGAATTGCATCCCAATTGGTGACCTTCTTCTGGAATGTCCTTGTAATGCAATCGAAGAAAAAGTTCCACTCTTTTCTCAGATTTGGCCTCCTCACACTGCCCAGCTTGGCAAGTGATTCCATGTACCCAATCTCTGTGAGCATTTCCCTCAGATTTTGCTCAGAAACAACAGCATACGAAGTATGTGTGTCAAAATCCATGACTTCGCGAACAGTTTGTGGAGTGATCACAAACTCTTGTTCTTCATGAGAGAAAATAATCGATGGAGTTCCATTCTCTCCTCCTTCTATATATCTCGAGTTTTGCCAGAAATTAACAACTTGGGAAGCAGATAGAGTAGCCGGTTCAACCAGCGCTTGCCCAATTTCAGAATCTCGAAGAAAATTCTGCATAAGATGAAATGCCTCTGGTGCCCGGTCATTCTCAAGTAACGCTGCATAGTTGTTAGGCACAAATCATAGACCAAAGACAGTAAAAGGTTTAGTTGCCATTGAATAAGAAATAAGCAAGAAAATGATTGTGAAAATGTTTTGCAAGAAAGGTGTTTGTGAAAATGCCAAGGTGAAAAACAAAGATGTTCTTTGTTTTTGGTAAAGTGAATACGTGTGGATAAAAATGATTGTGGCAAAAAGTAATTTGAGTTGTAGTTAAAAACTAAACTCAAACGTTTTTACTTGAAAACACGCAACTGTTCCCTTGAAAAGTGTAAAAGGGAGACATAATGATGAGTGAGTGGGACAGGTGTCACACATGCAACGGTGCACTTAATACAGGCGCAGTAAAAGCCATTATTACCGCTGTCGTTCCATTTTTCAAGACACGTTACCACTAATGACACTAATTAACAGTTGTCAACTACTCCATTTACTCCAAAATTTTCAAATTACCTTAATGTAAATATACCTTAGAGTATGTAGCACAATCAATCAGTGTTTATCCAATTTTCAATCTTTATCACAAAAACCCTTTCAAAAACGCACAGTCGTGATTTTCGTGTGTGAGTAGCAGAGTTTACCAAATCAATTTTTATAGCATCTAATATTCCATAGAATCCATAAATCAAAACAATAAACACTGAATGCACAAACTCTCATATTAAACACAGAGTATATGATGAATGCTAAACTCTGTAGTTCCTTAATTACAGAAATCTGAATATCTCTGTTCCAGTTTATGATCATGATTATCCACATAAGCACACAGTCATTAAAGACAAAAAGATCAGGAGATAAACATCATAGCATCATTCAGTGAGTTACATGTCAAGGATTTTCTCACAAACTCTCACATCACACAAGTGTTTAGGTGAAGTGTTTACTCTCAGATTCAATCAGTAAAAGCAGATACTACCATAAGCTTGAATGTCCACCAAATTTATACCACCTCGATTACATATATGCACAAATCAAAAGGACTTTGTTCAGGGTTGTAATTGAGTGAAATCAAACAGATGAGAAGAGATGTTTTCGAATGAGAATTTCGAACTGAACAATTTATTTGATCAAAATGTTCAGTCAAATGGTTAGTACATTTTTGTACAAGATGATCAGTATATATACATTTTTTTTTATTTTTTTTTTTTTTTTTTTTTTTTTTTTATTATTATTATTGACATATATATATATATACTGAGTAAGATATCTTTTCTTGAGAAATACTCACCTGTTTGAATCAGATTTAACAAAAGAAGATAACTGCTCTTAATACTTCAGTATTCAAGAAAATGAGCAGTTAATTAGGCTCAAAAGGGTTTACTACGGGTCATGTTTATGAACAGAGTTTATGAACAGTGTTCAAAGATGTTGTGAACAGTGTTTGAAGAAAAATGGTTAATCCTAATGCCTTTATCATCTTCATGCACACATATATCACGAAGTCCCAAAATGGTTTAATGCAAGTTCTAGAGCAACATACTTACTGATGAATATCGCAAAACAATAAACTCTGATTGATATAAAATGTATCAATCACTGATTCGGCTCAAAATCTCACAGGGTACAGACATGAACTGTTTCTCACCAAAATCATCAATGACACATCTCAAGTTTTAAAATTTTCACAAGTGCAAACACAGAATCATCAAGAATCAAGTATAGCTTGGAAACAGAGTGTCACTAATCAGAGTTTAGAGTTCATCAATATCAGTATTATTCATGAGAGGCAATGCATACTGTATTCATAGATTCAGAGTTTAGGATCTAATAAACTAATAGATACTCTAAATATGAAACAGTATCATGCTGTGTTAACTTACTGTGCAATTTCTGATTAGATTACAGTGACTCAAAAAGAATATTGATTTATCACTGAAAATCATGCTCTATACATTTTTCTTCATCGGTATCTTCATTCAGACAAAAAATCAACTCAGAATTCACAGAGTTTATCAAACGTATTAACAGTGTATGACCAACAATCATGCTAACAGAGTTTAACTAATAAGGTTCACATAGCACTTTAGCAATTTGCAGAGATATGAGCAACACATTTTATTCAACAGAGTTTGAGTCTAACCAACATGTTTAGTCAAAACCAGATACCATCCCTAGTTCATTGACCAGTCTTGTAAATGTTGCTTCACTTAGAGGCTTTGTGAAAACATCTGCTAGTTGTTGATCTGTAGGCACAAAGTGAAGCTCAATATTGCCTTCCTCTACATGCTCTCTGATAAAGTGATACCTTATGCTGATGTGCTTGGTCATTGAGTGTTGTACTGGATTACCTGTCATTGCAATAGCACTTTGATTATCACAGAAAATAGGTATTTTACTATACCTCAACCCATAATCCAGTAGTTGATTCTTCATCCATAAAATCTGTGCACAGCAACTACCAGCAGCAATATACTCTGCTTCAGCTGTAGATGTAGATATTGACTTCTGTTTCTTGCTGTACCAAGACACTAGTCTGTCACCAAGAAATTGACAACTTCCACTTATACTTTTTCTGTCAATCTTACATCCAGCAAAATCTGCATCAGAGTAACCAAGTAGCTTAAAATCTGATTCTCTTGGGTACCACAGTCCTAAGGTTGCGGTTCCCTTGAGATACTTGAAAATCCTCTTCACAGCTGTTAAATGTGGTTCTCTTGGATCTGCCTGAAATCTTGCACACAGACAGGTGGCATACATGATATCAGGTCTACTAGCTGTTAAATAAAGTAAAGAACCAATCATCCCTCTGTAGCTTGTCATATCCACTGATGAACCTGTATCTTTGTCCAGTTTTGTTGCAGTTGCCATGGGAGTTGTTGCAGATGAACAGTCAAGCATGCCAAATTTCTTGAGTAGATTTCTGGTATATTTAGCTTGATTAATGAAAATTCCATCATCTGTTTGCTTCACCTGTAAGCCTAGAAAGTAGCTTAACTCTCCCATCATACTCATTTGATATCTTGACTGCATGAGCTTGGCAAATTTCTTACAGAGTTTATCATTAGTAGATCCAAAAATGATATCATCTACATATATCTGTACTAAGAGCAGGTCATTACCAGATTGAAAGTAAAACAGAGTTTTGTCAATAGTACCTCTGTGAAACCCACTTTCTAGCAGAAATTTAGCAAGTGTTTCATACCATGCCCTAGGTGCCTGTTTAAGTCCATAGAGTGCCTTGTCTAACCTGTAGACATGATCTGGATATTTTGGATCTACAAAACCAGGTGGTTGTTCAACAAATACTTCTTCTTCAAGTTTTCCATTCAGAAAAGCACTTTTCACATCCATTTGAAAAACCTTGAATTTCTTGTGAGAAGCATAGGCAAGAAACATCCTTATTGCCTCCAACCTGGCAACTGGTGCAAAAGTCTCATCATAATCTATTCCTTCCTGCTGTGAATAGCCTTTAGCTACTAGTCTTGCTTTGTTCCTTGTGATCACACCATCACTGTCAGTTTTATTTCTGAAAACCCATTTTGTACCAACAATGGATCTGTTCTTTGGCCTTGGTACAAGGGTCCATACTTCATTTCTTTCAAATTCATTTAGCTCTTCTTGCATTGCTGTTATCCAGTCAGCATCTTTAAGAGCTTCTTCTACTTTCTTTGGCTCAGATTGTGACAAGAATGCATGAAACAGACATTCATTTGTTGTTGCACTTCTTGTCCTTACTCTTGCATCTGGATCACCAATTATTAAATCAGGTGTATGTGACTTTGTCCATTTTCTTGCAGAAGGCAAATTGCCTCTGTCATCATGTGATCCTCCCCCTTGATCCATGCTCTCCTGATTTTCTTGGTGTCTTTCTTCATTTTCAGATGCTCCCCCTGATTGTGACTGCTCAGAATTTGAATGATCAGAGTTTGAATCAACAGTGTTTGATTCAGAGTTATCAATTGAGTCACTATCAGTGTTTGAAGTATCACTTTGATGTGATTCTTCATGCTCCCCCTCAACTGGTTCTTCCCTTGTTTCTGACTGAATAGTTTCTTCAGTGTTTACCAGTAGAGGTTCAGAATTGACCTCATCAGTGTTTGTCAGATCTGTATCATCCGAGTTTAATAAGTCTTCATTTTCAAAGCGCAGTTGATCATGCTCAGTAACATCTTCAAGTCCAGTTATTTTCTTGTCATCAAATGACACATGAATAGACTCCATGATCACTCTTGTTCTCAGATTATAGACTCTGAAAGCTTTAGTTGACAGTGGATAGCCAACAAAAATTCCTTCATCTGCCTTTAGGTCAAATTTGGTCAACTGTTCAGGATGAGTCTTCAACACAAAGCACTTGCATCCAAAAATATGAAAATATTTTAGATTTGGCTTTTTCTTCTTCACCATTTCATATGGTGTTTTACCTTGCTTGTTGATCAGAGTTGCATTTTGAGTAAAACAAGCAGTTTGAACTGCCTCTGCCCAGAAATATGTTGGCAATTTTGCTTCATCTAGCATGGTTCTGGCAGCTTCTATCAAAGTTCTGTTCTTCCTCTCCACTACACCATTTTGTTGTGGAGTACCAGGTGCAGAAAACTCTTGTTTAATTCCTTTACTCTTGCAAAATTCTTCCATTGATGAATTCCTGAATTCAGTTCCATTGTCACTTCTGATTATCTTCACTTGATTCTCTGACTCTTTGTCCAGTTGCAATATATGTTCTGTCAGTGTTAAAGCAGTTTCATCTTTCTTTGCTAGAAAATACACCCATGTGTATCTGGTGTATTCATCAACAATGACTAGAGCATATTTCTTCTTTCCAAGTGACATGACATTTACTGGTCCAAAAAGATCAACATGTAGGAGATGATAAGGATCAACAATTGAAGACTCAGATTTGCTCTTGAAAGATGTTTTTCTTTGTTTGGCCTTTTGACAAGAATCACACAGGCCTTCTACATTCAACAATGACTTTGGTAGTCCTCTTGCAAGGTCATTCTTTATGAGCTCATTGATATTGTTCAGATTCAAATGAGAGAGTTTCTTGTGCCATTTCCAACTCTCTTCACTGGACATCCTTGTAGACAGACACACTGCTTTGCCATCAGTGTTTGTTGACAATTTGATTTCATAGATGTTGTTGTGTCTGTTTCCAACTAGAGCAATTTTCCCTGTAGATTTGCTGATCACTTGACAATATTCAGGCTGAAAATCTACATGATATCCTCTGTCACAGATTTGACTCACAGATAGCAAATCATGTTTGAGTCCTGGAACCAGAGCTACATTTGTGATGATGACATTTCCAAGATTAATGTTGCCATATCCCAGTGTATGTCCTATGTTGCCATCTCCATAGGAAACTTCTGGGCCAGCTTTCTCCTCATACTCTGATAGCAGGGCTTTATTTCCTGTCATGTGTCCTGAACATCCACTGTCCACGACTAGGGTACTGACCCTGGTGCCCTGCAATCACAAACAATCACTGATTATTAGTTTTAAGGATCCAGACTTGCTTGGATCCTTTGGCTTTCTTAATTCTGTTAGCTTTTGCAGCGGAATTCAAATTAACAGAGTTTAAGCTAACTTTTTCAGAATTTTCATTTGCAGAGTTTACTTTAACCCACTTCAAATTTGGCTTGGGTTCATAGTAATTATAATAAATAGCATGATAATCTCTGCAAGTGTAAATAGAATGCCAAGTACTTCCACAGTGTTTGCATAAAGTCTGTGGTCTAGTTCTCACATAATCACTCTTTACTGCAGTTTTAGAAGGCAAAGAATTAATGTTCTTATTCTTACTGCAGAAACTAGCAAGATGATTAGTGCTACCACAATTAAAGCATGTTTTCCTGGGAGCTAATGAAGCAAGCATTGGCTTAATTCCTGAGGTTATGCCTACCTTTCCATTTCTGTTTTTCTTAGGCATACTCTGTTTGTTTACAGATTTTATCTCCTTAAGCTTATGCTTGAGTTGTTTATCTGTCATTAAGCCAATGTTAGCCTCTTTAACAAAAGTTTTAGCATATGACTCTTTAACAGCCTTTTTCTGTGCTTCAGTCTTAGGTCCACCTGTTCCCATGACATTACCCTCAGATGAACAATATGGTCTTACTTTTACCTTATTTTCAAATCTAAGTTCATCTCCTACAGAGTAACCTAGACCTACTGTATCTGACTGAAACACTTCTTGAGTGTCTTTACCAGAGTGTGTCCAAGTTTTAATGATGTGTTTACTATCCTCCAATTCTGATTCTAGTTGCTTATACTTACCTAGCAACTCCTGTTCAATAAACACTGCATCATCTCTCTCTTTTTGAATTTTATTCATGTTCTCTAGCTGTTCCTCAACAAGTTTATTTCTTTCTTTGAGTTGAGAACACTCAGACTTTATCCTCTCATTTTCTAATGTCTGATCCCTATAACTGATATGCAATGCTTTAAGATAAATTCTCAATTCAGTTATATTATCAGTATTATAAGCATAGGTTGTTGGAGGTACCTTAAGATCATCATTTTCAGTCTGAGTAGTAGCCATGAGAGCATAGTTGACTTCCTCATCTGAATCTGAAGTGTCTGCCCAATCTCTGCCTTTGGTGTAGAGTGCTTTTTCAGTTTTACCCTTTTTGCACTCAGGAGCATAGTGACCCATCTCCTTACACTTGTAGCATTGAATTTCAGACTTGTCTTTCTTTCCAGATTTGAAGTCCTTTCCTTCAGATTTCTTGAAATTCTTCTTATCAAACTTTGAGTAGTCCTTGGAGAATCTCTTTCCCTTCTTGAAGTTCTTGTATCCCATCTTCTTGAAGGTCTTTACCATCAATGCAGCCATTTGCATCATTTCTTCATCATCTTCAGAATCAGATGAATCATCTGTGTTTGAGTCAACATCAGTGTTTGATGACTCATTCTCTGAATGGATGACTAAGGCTTTCCCTTTTGCCTTTCTCCTTGATGCCTCCTTCTTTGATGATTTCTCCTCAACCTTGAGAGCAACAGACTTTGACTTTCTACTAGATCTTTTGTTTCTCTGCTCCAATTCCAATTCATGGGTTTTGAGCAAACCATAAATTTCATCAATCTCTGTTTCACCAAGTTCATAATTATCTCTAATAGTGGTCGTTTTCACATCCCACTTTTCAGGTAGAGAGAGAAGAAATTTGAGATTTGAATCTTCCAAATCATACTCTTTATTCACCAATGACAAATCATTGAGCAGTTTACAGAATCTGTCAAATGTTTCTGTCATGGTCTCATCAGGTTTTGCCTCAAAATGCTCATACTCCTGTGTGAGTATGTTTCTTCTGTTCTTCTTAATTGCAGGTGTTCCTTGACATCTAACCTCAAGTGCATCCCATATCTCCTTTGCAGTTGTGCAGTTTATCACTTTATTAGACATAACATTGTCTAATGCACTGTGAAGTAAATGCCTTACCTTCGCATCCTTTGCAATAGATGAAAGATCCTCAGCAGATAGATCTTTCTTCTCTTTTGGTATGACTTTTGGTTCCTCACCAGCAGCAGCAGCAGATAACTTTGTAGGTTTGTGAGGACCTTCATAAATTCTGTCCAGATATTCTGGATCTGTAGCCTCCAGAAACATGGTCATCTTCACCTTCCAAATTGCATACTCTAACGGCCTCAGGATAGGAACCCTAATTGTTTCATACCTACTTACAGTAGTAGGGGCTTTTTCAGATGGTGGAGGTATCTCTGCCATTGATTACTATTGTGTTTGGATCTTTAACTGTAATAAAGTAACAGATACCGCTCTGATACCACTTGTTAGGTCGAATACACAATATATAATCAAGAATTGTATAAATAAGTAACAAGAACACACGTTTTAACTCTTTAAAACTGTTTGGAATTAATAATTCCACTCTCGGTGATGTAAAGTATCACAGAGAGCTGCTTAGGTTACAAGAATGATATTCGTTCACGATGGATACCCTTCTAGGGTTAACCTAACTGTATTTATAAGATATACAGCTACGTACAATCGTAAATTGATTCTCCTTAAATTAAGCTATACAATTGATATCAATTACGATTGCTACACGTCTTCTAAGTCAACTCGATCTCTTTGACAGCTATCCAATCTTCAAAGATATCGCTTCCATATTAATATTAAATTAATCTTCAAACTCTGTTGACTCGTAGACGCTCCCAGTAGACAGACTTTAGCAAACTCTGTTCTCTCCACGCTAACAGCGTTTGCGCTTCCATGTATTCAGCTATCAGTGTTTACGCTTTCCTCTGTCAGCGTTTGCGCTTCCAGCAATCAGCGTATACTCAAACACTGCTTTCAATAACAAGTTAAACTCTCTTTACCTGAAACACTTAAACACTGACATTAAATCACATCAATTATATCTAACATACCCCATCACCTACACCATGTGGTCATCTTACCAACCATGGTTACAAGCACATACTCCTTCCATATTCAACTTTAATCACTTACAAACACATATAACATCATAATCTTAACATTTATACCACTTAATCACTAAACCAAACAATATCCATCATAAATATAAAAAGGGCAAGAGTATTTATACCTTCCTGAAGCTTTAACAACACTTAATAATCCTTAGCTAGCCCTTAAACAACCTTACAATAGCTTGTATATTCTAAAGAAACCATAAAACACAAGTTAGTTCTTGAAAACTACTATTTATCACTATTCATTCATCACTTTGATGAATTTATTACCTTACCGAATGATGCTTGATTGCTATGAAACTTGGTGGATGTCTCTATATATCCTCAAGTAACCTCCATGATTTTTCCCTTGATTTTTAGTTGATTCTAGCTAGGGTTTTGAAATTGATTTTTTTCTTGATGAATAGTGACCTACGAATTTTGATGAAATGAAGAAGATGAGATTTGTTTTGTGTTGGTTAGATCTTATCTTGGTGTTTACTTGTTAATATAGAGTGTTATGGAAGCCTTGGAAGATATTTGTGGTTAAAAACTTGCAAAAGTACTAATTTGCCCCTTAAAACATGTGTTATTGGATGGTGATGTCACTTGGATAATCTAATCTCCTAATCTCTTAATTTTCTAAGTAAAATGCCAATCACATTGGTAACTAATGTGGTATGTATCCTTGTTATATTACTAATCTTGGTTGCTTGGTTTCCATACTCGTCTAATTGTGGTTCGTTTCGAATATACCTCATTATCTCAGTGGTTCTGAAATCATTTAACAATCCAAATTCCTTTGGTATTCTCTTAACTTAATAATCCCTTGGTTTAACCTAAAGCTTCTAATTCCTCAATATATAATTCTTATAATATTTCCATGCTACTTAATATCCAATCAAAGCTTATTCGAAATCAAAATCCTCAAAATCCATATTCAGGAATTTCTGAAATCTATCGTCATTTCGAGTCACTTAATTTCAGTGTATAATATTAATATGGTTTCTGTTTATTCATTTTCTGTTTCCATTATAGGGTACCTACATACCATTTCTCTAAATCCTCCAAATTTACTATTCATGTGATCACTGTAGCATCGCTAAAGTTAGGGTTATTACAGTTAACACTTCTGGACAGGACGGGTGTGCATTCACGTATCGACTATTTGGTAGGTCGATTAGGGTCACTGAACAAGATGTTAATCGAATTCTCCATTTTCCTATGGAAAATCTCGTTTCTGATCCTACACCTGAACAGATTGAAATGTTCTTTAATTTTATAAGGTACCAAGATGGCAATTTCAATACTGGTACTCTTTCTAGAATGTTTTTGACCCAGTATTGGAATTTCTTCTTTCACACTCTTAACCATGTTTTTTCCTCAGATAGAACAAATCAAGATCGAATACCTGAATTTATTCAAATAATAGGGTATGCGGTTGCCAATAATTTGAGGATTAATTTTGGAAAAATAGTGCTTGGTCAAATCATTTTAAAGATAAAACACTTGGGAACAAGAGATGTTGAGACTCAAAATGTCAAATGTCTATATCCAAGGTTTCTACAGCTAATATTAAATAATTTTTTGAATGATGAAGACAGAGTATGCTTGGAAAATGGTCAAAAGGTGGAATGTTCTTCCATGAAGACGAAAGTAATTAATTACATAACCAAAAAGAAATATACGGATGTGCCTACAGTCCTAACTGAATATCTAAAGACTGTCCCACTTCCGTTGTTACCAAGACCAGTGAGAGCATGTATACGACAAGGTAATATTTCAATCCCTGTTATTCCAACCTCTGTATTCCCTATTGTGTCACAGGAAATACAATTTCGTTTATATTATAATGTTATTAATGATATTTTTTTATCTATTTTGCGTTATTTCATGTAATGACTATAAATACAATAAAATTTGAAAAAAAGAAAACTAGAGGGATCATCTGAAAACTATTACAAAAATACGAGATCGCGAGAAAGTAGCAAATCAAACATTACGAGAATGTGAGGAATCAAAGAATGATCATTAATTGTCACAACGAAATCAAGTAACATTAATCATAAAATTGAACAACAAAAACAACTATAAAAATCGTAAACTAGAACAATAGAGGAATCATCTGAAAAGTATTATAAAAATACGAGATCTCGAAAAAGGAGCATACCAAAAGTTACTTAAAATTTAAGAAAGAAAGAATGTGATGAATTGAAGAATGTTCATCATCACAACGGGATCAATTATCACTAAACATAATATCCAACGACAAAAACAACTATAACAACGTAAATTAGAACATTCGAAAGATCATCCCATTAATTCGAATTCGGATTGGATCCGAATGAGTAATTATAAATTCGAATCTGATTATATTACTGTTTGCACATATTCGACTCGTTTTTATGGATACTTTATAAATATTATTAATGAATTCTATATCAAATTTTTAATTTTTTAATTTTTTAAAAAATTTACAAAATAATGTTTGCAAAATTTATAAAATTAAAGATAGTTATTTTATTAACATAACTTTTAATATTTTAATTGTTATTGTACTTTTTGAAAAACAATATTTACAAATTTAATTAAATTGATGATAGTTATTTTATTAACATAAATTTTAATATCTTAATTGTTGAGGTACTTTTTTGCTTACTATTTTTCTAATTTTAAAATTATTATAATTATTATTTTTTATATTATGTTTACTCAATAACTTTATCATATTCTATATAATTAATATTTGATTTTCTTCTGAAAATTTGCACAATAATATCTATAAACCCTGTTCATAATTTTTGAAATAAGGTGTACAATTTAATAATATTTTTAATTTTTATCTAATATTATTTAAAAATTTAAATACTAATAATATTTTCGATTTGACATATATGCCCCTGACGACCAAACCATACCATGTTAATCTCCTTACGTCAATTATATATAATTATATATAGGATATAATTTTTGCTCGTAAAATCCATTCAATGTAATAGTATAAACAATTAATTTTGTAAAATTGAATATAAAAGTGGCATTTATTTTCTACACAAGTATAATATTCTGTAAAGCCGTATGAGTACAAGGGTAGGTGCAGGTGCAGCTGTAGGACATCATGGAAAATGTGAGCCACTAAATCTTGAGAAGGATCCAAAAATATTAGAGCAATGCATTGAATCACAGGGGCTAAAGCCTAAAGGTAAGTACATACTTTCATCAGTTTAATGTATATGGTCAAGTAACGGAACTCATGCATGCAAAAACAATTTATCTCATACTGCCAAGTGTGGTTGGGGTTATGCAATAAATGCCACGTCCCAAAGTTTTCTGCCCAATTTGCCCATAGAAATGTTGCTTTTGTCACATTTTTCACAAAGCAATATGGGTAAAAATGGAATGTAAATAAAAGGGGAGAGAGGGGGGGGGGGTGCAGTTTGCTAATACGGTGTGTGTATGTATATAAAGAGCCAAAGCAGCATTGCATGTTTCATCACCTCAACTCCTCATATATATATATATCTCTAGAGTCTAGATATACATATAAAAAATAGTTAAAATTTTTTGTGTTTTTGAAGGAAGGATAGGAGCAAAAATGGCCATGAAACTGAATTCCCTGATGAGTCTTGAGTGCCCAAAAAGGAACATGTTTACAAGGACTGCCCCTCGAGTGAGATCAAAGGTGTCCATGGCTTCAACTCTCCATGCTAGCCCACTGTAAGTCTCTCTTATCCCCTCATCACCCCAAGTTTATATATTTATTTGTTCACTTAATTGATCTTAAATTATATTTAATTGTTTTGTTTAATTTGTTGCTTTCTTTTGATTTGAAATCTAAATGTTTAATAATTAGATCTAACAAGTTTTTAATTTATTTTACATTTTAACAAACTTTTTGAAAAAAAAAATAATTTCAATTTTGTACAAGATTTTTTATGATGTACATGTTTATATATGTTAGTATACATATTTCACTTCACTATATCTCTCAGATTCATGTTATCTGAGATATATATTAAGATACAAATTTATAAAATCGGATGCTCACCAGTCACCAGTACTCTAGATCTGCTGAAAAATATTTATAACATTATTTTCAATAAACAAAAAATCTAGTTTCCATGTTCGATCTTCGCTCTCTCAAAACTTGAAACTGAGGCTCGTTTCTTTGACGAAAAAAGTTTTTTACTTTTTTTTTTTTATTTCAAAGTTTTAGATGATTGCGTACAGGGACTCTCGAAAATGCTGTTCTATAGTATTTCTTCGAGTTTTTGGAAATTATTTTTTAACTTTTCCTGTGCTTTCATGTTTTCAGGAAAATTAAAACATTTTTTCAAAAAGAAAATTTTTCAGAAAAAAATTGTGATTTTCTGGAATGCAACGCCCCCCCCCCCCCCTTCAAAAGGATTTTTTTTTTTTTAAATGAACGTTTTCTCACTTTTTTCGAAATTTTCTATATTCACAAAAAAACGGATTTTTTTCCGGAAATTATTTCTCGAGTTTTTTTTTTCCAAAAAAAAAAAATTGTATAATTTTAAGTACTACACACGATTGGTTTTTTTAAGATAACTTTTTCTTTTGCAAATATGATATATTCTGGCATATTTTCATTTATATTCATTATTATTTTGTAGCTGTAAGATGAAAAAGAGCAGAATAATTAAGACTTGTATATGTTAATTGAATTTATTTTTTTTTGAATAATTAGGTTCATATATTTTAATTGGTTATTGTTTACTTTTCTGCTCATAATATAATACTGCTGGTATTTGAAGTGTATTAAGATTATGGGGGACCATGTGATATTCGTGAGCCAGAAATTTTTGGTAGCAAAAATTTTCCCAAAATTTATCTGGTGGTGCGATAAATGAAAGGATTTAATTTGATTGGGAGCTATGTATGCATTATAAATCTCATATTACTATTAAGTAATTAACAATTATAAGTGTGACACGTTAGTTTTTGGAAAAAAATTTGGGAACAATTTTGGGATCGGTAGCATTTTCCATAGAGTAGTGCTAGGGACCCCAAATTTAGTCCCTAAAAAAGTCCCCAAATGACATGCCATGAGTGATTTGGCAAATTGTAATGTTTTAATTGGATGGCCTTGGCGGGCCCATTATAATTATAACCAATCACATTCATTTGGTAACAATTTTTGGTACCCAATTTGTACCTCTACCATTTTTCTTTTCGATATTCCATATAGAGTTTATGCTATGTGCTAAATGAAATTATAATTAGTAGCACACCATTATGAAAAAGTAGTAAATAATTGCACAGAATGAATTGTGTTCAGGGTGTGTGATAAGGTGAAGGCTCCGAGGCCTGATGTGGAGGAATTGTTCAACTCTCTGGAGGGTTGGGCCAGGGACAACATCCTTGTGCACCTCAAATCCGTCGAGAACTCATGGCAGCCGCAAGACTATCTGCCTGATCCGACATCCGATGGATTCGAAGATCAAGTCAAGGAGATCAGAGAACGGGCCAAGGACATTCCGGATGAATACTATGTTGTGCTGGTTGGAGACATGATCACTGAAGAGGCACTCCCAACTTACATGTCCATGCTCAACAGATGTGATGGCATTAAGGATGAGACTGGCGCTTCACCTACTGCTTGGGCCACTTGGAACAGGGCTTGGACTGCTGAGGAGAACCGCCATGGCGATCTTCTCAACAAGTATCTTTATCTCTCTGGCCGAGTTGATATGAGGATGATTGAGAAGACTACTCAGTATCTTATAGGTTCCGGAATGGTAAGTTTATCTGCATTCATTTGTTTGTGATACAACTTACACAGCTAATTGAATTGGATCTGTTATTATATTTTATTGTTACAGGATACAAAAACAGAGAACTGTCCCTACATGGGCTTCATCTACACATCATTCCAAGAAAGGGCCACATTCATCTCCCATGCCAACACAGCCAAACTTGCTCAACACTATGGTGACAAGAACCTAGCTCAAGTGTGTGGCAACATTGCTTCTGACGAGAAACGCCATGCCACTGCCTACACCAAAATCGTGGAGAAGCTTGCGGAGATTGACCCTGACACCACGGTGATCGCATTTGCTGACATGATGAGGAAGAAAATACAAATGCCAGCTCATGCAATGTACGATGGCTCCGATGATATGCTTTTCAAGCACTTCACAGCCGTTGCTCAGCAGATTGGAGTGTACTCTGCATGGGATTACTGTGACATAATTGATTTTCTGGTGGATAAATGGAACGTTGCGAATATGAAGGGGCTGTCGGATGAAGGGAGAAAGGCTCAAGAATATGTTTGTAGCTTGGCTGCTAAGATCAGGAGAGTTGAGGAGAAGGTTCAAGGCAAGGGGAAGAAAGCTGTGCTGCCTGTGGCTTTTAGCTGGATTTTCAACCGTCAGCTCATCATCTGAGTCATCTTTGTCATGATTTTAGTTATCTTTTATATTCTATATTGCTTATGCTATCAGTTGCTGTTTGTTCTGAGTCTGCTTTTGTATAACTGATATTTAAATGAATGTTGGATTTAGTAATGTTTTGGTTTTAATCTTTACCTTTCATTTGACAATATACTTCATTGCCTTGGTTACATGCATGAAACCCACTCTAGCTTTAACTGTAATCTGTTTACCCAGCAAAATTTTATTTCAGCCAAGAGATGAATGTATGTGTTATATATATAACAAAAAATTCCTCAAATTCTTACTTACGCAATTTTTTCTCTGAAGGAGTTTGGTCGTGCAATAGTTTCTTTCGTTCAAACTCAGTAAGATTCATAATCCAAAAACGATTACTTTTCAAAGAATTAAAAGTTTCATCTAATCCAATCAAGAATCCCCTTTGATTTTCTTTGGAAAAAAAAATCCTCTCACTATGTTAAATTCTATTGATATGATCCAAGGGGTGTATTAGTTGGGAGTTTAAAGGATTTTTGGAATTTTAGAAATCTATAAATATAAATATGGCATTCAATTTGGATTATAAAATGTATTTTAAAATTTAGGTGTAATCAATTAGATTTCTAAAATGTCTTTTAAAATTTAGATGTATTCAATTTGATCTTAAAAAAAATTATTAAAATCTAGTGTTATTTAAAAGTTTATGAATTTTTTTTTAAAAAAAATAGTGGATTTTGAAAAAAAAAATTATGTGCTTTTTAAGGTTTGAAATCCGGTTAAAATCTAAAACATTTTGATGGATTTATCATATATTTCAAAATCTATCAAACATTATTACCTCAAATCTACAAAATTTTACATCAAACTTTGTAAAAACCTGCTTAGGATTAAAATTAACAACATTCTTGTAAAATTCTCAAAAAAAAAAACAACACCCTTACAAAATTCAAATGAAAGAATGACCAAATTACACAACTTTTGAGAACCCACTATCCAAAATATCCACCGGCGGAAGAGCCTGCCCTTTCTACCCACCGAATACGCATGTCCAACATGCGTACTCCCTTTACATGAATGAAAATATTGTACTGGGTAGGGTATGAACAAAATAAACTACACGCATTAGACAAATGCGTGGGCAATTTTAAAAATAAACAAAAAAAGAATACGTATACAACAAATGCGTACTCCTATCAAATAATTGAACTACGCATACAACAAATGCACATATGGGTAATTAAAAAAAAATTGAGCTACACGCATAATGCAAATGCGTAGGTCAAATTAAAAAAAAAAAAAAAAAAAAAAGATATACGCATGTTACAAATGCGTCACCTGCTTTAAAAAAAAATTAGGAAGAATATGCATGCTGGAAATGCGTGTAAGAGGCTACGCATGTTGAACATGTGTATCTGGTGGATATTTTGGACCAAAGTACGTGCATATGGGTATTTTGGTTAATTGATTTGAAAATATGGTTATTTGGGGATTTCACACTATTTAAATATTATTATTAATCAATACACCTCCTAGTTCTTTCGAATGTTGCTTTTGCAAACAACAATATGTGACTGACTGTTACTCCCTTCGTCCCAATTATGTTGTTCACTATTTCCTATTTTTCTTGTCCTAAAATTATTGTCCATATTTAACTAATAAGGTAAATTATGTGTTAATTATGTTAATTTTTGTGAAAAATAATATAATTATTTGATAATTTAAATATACTAGCTTATAACCCGTGCGATGCACGGATTTCTTCTGATATGTAATAAATTTTATTTTATGTAACAATTACATTTTTATATAATTATTATTTACAATATTTTATAATAATTTTAAATTAAATTATTTAATAAAAATTTAATTAATAATTGCAATGCACGGATTTCTTTTGATATGTAATAAATTTTATTTTATGTTACAATTACATTTTTATATAATTATTATTTACAATATTTTATTATAATTTTAAATTAAATTATTTAATAAAAATTTAATTAATAATATGAATGGTTTAAAACTTATATTACAAAATTTTAAAATAAATATGTCGTTGATGGAATTAGAACTTTGAAATTTTAGTAAATTAATTTAATCATATAATATATCTAATCATTAGATCTAACGATTTTGATGTTTTACTAAAAATCTAACTGTCATTATTCGTATTATACGGATTTTTATTATATTTTGTTAGTGATTAGAAGATATGGTATTATATTTTTGGGTATATATTACTTATTGCAATATTATGTTTTCAATTAAAAGTTAATGTGTTTAAATTAGGAACAAATATTATTGATTGGAAAATATAAATTTATAAAATTATAATAGAATTTTATTATGTTATAAATAAAATTTATTGATATGGTGTTTCTTTTATTATGTTATAAATTTCATTTAATATTACAATTATGTTTTTATATAATCATTAATTTTAATAAGTTTTTAATTTTAATTTAATATAATTTAATATACTCATGTTTACGAATTATACTAATGTTTCCTTATTATAAATAACGTATATGGTTTTTTAATATATTTTATTAAATAATTGAAAAATATGGTGTGATAAGATTAGTTTTAAATCAAAAAGGTAACGTGTTTTAATTTGAAAAAAAATATTAATAGTTGGAAGATATGATACGATTGATGTTTTTAGGTATTTATAAAAGGTAATATCTTCAACTAAAAGTAAATGTGAAAAAGACAACCGACTAATTACCATTAATTATTTTATGTTATTATTGATTTTAGGTGTTTTAATAGTATCGATATCGAATCTATTTTTTTAATGATGAATTATACTAACGTTTCCTTATAAATCAAAAAGGTAACGTGTTTTAATTCAAAAGAAAATATTAATGATTGGAAGATATGATACGATTGATGTTTTTAGGTGTTTATAAAAGTTAATATCTTCAATTAAAAATTAACGTGTTTAAATTAGGAACAAATATTATTGATTGAAAATATAAATTTATAAAATTATAATAAAATTTTATTATGTTATAAATAAAATTTATTGATATGGTGTTTCTTTTATTATGTTATAAATTTTATTTAATATTACAATTATGTTTTTATATATTCATTATTTTTAATATTTTTTTTATTTTAATTTAATATAATTTAATATACTCATGTTTACGAATTATACTAATGTTTCCTTATTATAAGTAACGTATATGGTTTTTTAATATATTTTATTAAATAATTGAAAAATATGGTGTGATAAGATTAGTTTTAAATCGAAAAGGTAACGTGTTTTAGTTCGAAATGAAATTTTAATGATTGGAAGATATGATACGATTGATGTTTTTAGGTATTTATAAATGGTAATATCTTCAACTAAAACAAATGTGAAAAAGACAATCGACTAATTACCATTAATTATTTTATATTATTATGATATCGAATAAATTTTTTTAATGAAGAATTATACTAACGTTTCCTTATAAATCAAAATGGTTACGTGTTTTAATTCGAAATGAAATATTAATGATTGGAAGATATGATAGGATTGATGTTTTTAGGTGTTTATAAAAGGTAATATCTTCAACTAAAAGTAAATGTGAAAAAGGCAATCGACTAATTACCATTAATTATTTTATGTGTTTTAATAGTATAGATATAGAATATATTTTTCCTTTATTTTTCTTTTTAAAGAAGGGTAAATAAGTAAATTCACTTAGTACCAAAAAACAGGTACCAAAACTTTTAATGTTTCGGCTTTTATATAATAGTATAGATTATAATTGGAAAAATAGAGATTTTAGTTAGAGAAAATATAAAGATAATGTGAAGTTGACATGATTTATGTGAAAAAGGTAATTGATTAGTTTATAGTAATTATAATTTAATTATGTTATTTTACTAAATAAAATTGTTCATAGTTTTGGAAAATGAGAAATTAATGTTGCCCCTTATATTTCTAGAAAAAGGGAATTTAATTAGAAAAAATAGAAAAGATGATATATTTTAGATGAAAAGTAATCGGTTAATTATTAGTATTATAATATTTTTATTTTATTTTTATTAAACAGAAACGCCCGTGATATAATTGGAAAAAAGGAGGTTTTAGTAAGAGAAAAGAAAAAAGCTAACGTCTGTTGGCTGGAAAAGGTAACCGTCCATGATATAATTGGAAAAGGAGAGATTTTAGTTAGAGAAAAGAGAAAAGGTAACATGTTTTGACTGAAAAAGGTAACTGATTAGTTAATAGTAATTATAATATAATTATGTTATTTTATTAAACAAAATTGCTCCGTAGTGGTTTTAAAAAGGAGAAATTTTAGTTAGATAAAATGTAAAAAAATATTCTATTTTACATGAAAAAGAAAATTATTTAGTTATTGAAAAATAGAAAAGGTAATATGTTTAACCTGAAAAAGGAAATTGGTTAATAAATGAGAAATTTTAGTTAGATAAAATATAAAAGATATTGTATTTTACCTGAAAAAAGAAATTATTTAGTTTTTGGAAAATAGAAAAGATAATATGTGTAACCTAAAAATGGAAATTGATTAGTTAGTACATATGTAATTGAGTAAGGATAAATAAGTAAAATCAACATTACCGGAAAAAGGTAACCGTCCATGAAATATTTGGAAAATGAGATATTTTAGTTAGAGAAAAGAGAAAAGGTTGACTGAAAAAGGTAATTGATTAGTTAATAGTAATTATAATATAATTATGTTATTTTATTTAACAAAATTGCTCGTAGTGTTTTTAAAATGGAGAAATTTTAGTTAGATAAAGTGTAAACGATATTCTATTTTACATGAAAAAAGAAAGTATTTAGTTGAAAAATAGAAAAATGTAATATGTTTAACCTGAAAAAGGAAATTGTATGTTTAACCTGAAAAAGGAAATTGGTTAATAAAGAAGAAATTTTAGTTAGATAAAATATAAAATATTTTGTATTTTACCTGAAAAAAGAAATTATTTAGTTTTTGAAAACTAAAAAAGATAATATGTGTAACCTAAAAAAGGAAATTGATTAATTAGTAGATTTGTAATTGAATAAGGGTAAATAAGTAAAATCAACAGGTACTATACCGACCGACTAACCGACTAACCAAACTTTTAATGTTTTGGCTTTTAAATAATAGTATAGATTTGTCATGATTGAATAAAAGATGAATTTTGATGAATGGACAATAAAAATGGGATGGAGGGAGTATTTTTAGCCTGTTTGGCTAAACTTATTTCATGGGCTTATTGACTTATTTTCGGGTAAAAATTTTATATTTTGATATTTTTTTATACATGTATTTAATGTATGTTTGAGATTCAATAAGTTACAAAAATAAGTTAAAAAATAAGTTGAAAAGTTAGGAATCTCTAACTTTGTCTTAAAATAAGTTGACTTATTCGGGAAAAAAGCTCTCCCAAACACCCCCTCTATTTGAACAAGAGCTTTTATCAAATCTCTTAAAACCAAAAATCACGGGGTTAATTGAAAAGAAGGGGCTTTGGGGTGTCTTCAACCTGGGATTAGGCTTGTCAATGGATCGATCGGATATCCGATCCGATCCGGTCCGATCCAAGTCTTAATAAGTGGATATGGATTCTATAAAAAAGAATTCGATCTGATAATAATCCGATCCGACAATAATCCGATCCGATAAAGATCCGATGTATAATGGATCGGATATGGATTTTAGTTTATTCGATCAAATAAAAACCCGATCCGACCATTTATAATTATTTATATATAATTTTAATATAATATATAAGATAATATAAATTTAAATATATATAATCAAATTAATCTACTTCTCTGGGATTTATTATTTTATTTCTCATTCAAGTATTTTCTTCATATTTCATGTGCACTATAATTTCAGTAGATTTTCATATTTTGTATATACCATTATTTCATTAGATTCAAATGAATGAATATGTACATTCTAAGTTATTTGTTCATATTTATTTATTAGTTAAATTTATGTTAATAGTTATAATATATATACAAATCACATATACTTAAATTCAAATTTTATTATTAAATCTTGAATATTATATTTTGGAATTTTTTTTGCTATTTTAAAGATTTTTTGGTTTTATTTTATTTTGTTATTTTACTATTTGTTATATTATTTTTTAATTTTTATTTTAAATTTAAATGGATTCGGAGGTCATATCCGATAATCCGAAATCCTAATGGATTGGATATGGATCAGGCTATTAATAATCCGCCAATGATCCGATCTGAATCCGAACCGACAAATTTAAATGGATATGGATTTTGTCGAATCCGATCCAAACCCGACCCGTTGACAAGCCTACCTAGGATCGTTATTATACATCTAAAACCGACACTACGCCATAGATGGGCGTCCGCAATGCTTTTCTATTGTAACGCCCACTTTGTGTTACATTAGAGGTACCTTTTTTGACCTACTGCAACACTGTTGAGATTGTGTTACATTATCTGTGAAGGTACTGTTGCAGTAGAACATGTACTGTTGCAATAGATTCGTTGTGTTACAGTAGCGATTAAGCGTTACATTTGCTATTTTTTTAACATTTATAAATATAAAAATTGATGAACATGTGGGTCCCACATAAGTGTTGCATTTTCAAGAAGTAGTGTTACATTTGTTGTAATCAGTGTTACATTTGAATGCTACAAGTGCCACGTGTGACAAATTGCCACGTGTCACATGTATCCCACTGCCACGTGTCACGTGGGCCCCACTGCCACGTGGCATATGGGACAACAATCTGCCATGTGTCAAGCGGGCCCCACTGCCACGTGTCACAGGACCCACTAACTGCCACGTGTCAAGTGGACAGACTACCACATGTCATGTAGGCCCACTGCCACGTGTCAACTATGGGTCCCACTGCCACGTGTCAGTGTGGGGCCCACACTGCCACGTGTTAATTGGACAGGCTGCCACATGTCACTTGTGGGTCCCACAACTGCCACGTGTCAGGTGTGGGTCCCACACTGCCACGTGTCGCTTGTGGGCCCACACTGCCACGTGTCAATGTGGGTCCTGTAACACCCCCAGATCCAGGGTCAGGGATCTGGTCGTTACGGTCTCAATATCCAACCACAAAACCAACATAATTTAAATTACAACCTTGTGACCCAAAACAACAACATAAAACACACCCGTTATAGTCCCAGAGATGAAATCAGAGTAACCAACAATATTATTAATCACAAGTTTGAGTTCTTACAACCCAAAGAATTACAATTGTACAATTACATACTCTTTGCCATCCATTAATAGATACCATAATATAAATACATTTGAGGCTCAATTGCTAACAACTAGCCTACCAGTAGTTGCATCCTCAACAAAGGTAGCCAAGACCTTAGCGGTAAACCTCTGACGGTTGACACCTGCTTACGCTGTGTGCGCCTTGCGCGGCCATCCGATCTAGCTGTTGTTGTGATATAAATAAATAAAGCAAGGGTGAGCAATAGCCCACCAGAAATATAATTGAACAGTGATAATATATAACAGTCCAAAATCTCTTTGAAACCATATGCCATGCATTAACGATGTAGTACCAATATAAGGTATGAGATGAAGTTACAAGGTAACTTAAAAATATATTTGTTTTGAATAAATATCTGCTATGCAAAAGATAAGCAAGATATTCTCAATTATCATAAAAGAGGAACTTGCAGGAAAAATATTGCAATTCCGGTTTCAACACTTTTTCACCTTGCCAACACCAACAGTGTTGCAGAAATTTCTCACTTTTAGAAGATGAACTAATACGGGAGCATTGCCGCGCCAGATGCCCTGACGTTTACGATGATCAGTCGTATGTCATGCATCTCATCAGTCGTTCTCTACATGTAGAAGGTAGCTCCGACGGAATTACTTATCTACCGCCCTCTGGAACTCCTCAGCCAACGGTGGGGCTATTGCTGGACCGGCGCCACCTGGCCACTTACGCGTCTCCTAGTTCGAATATCATCCATGACTCTGAAACGTAAAGTTCGTTCCCCTTTTCCCCAAGTGTAAGACTTGTTGATAGGACTCCACAAAGTAGTCGTATCTAATTGGAAAGGAAAATTCACCAATATTTCCCAAGCTGATGCTTGTTAATGGATATAAACTTGTTACATCAATCATACCCCTCGAGCGTTGAGGAGGTAACCAAAAGACTCATATCGATGCTTGAAAGAATCAAGATGTGAGTGACAAGATAGTTTTAGCAAGTATAGGACCGGGCAGTCCAATAAATAACATCTCCAAGTGAGGTCTCCTTATATAATTTTTGGAAGTTGAGCGAGTATTTAAATCTTCTTATAAGATAGATTTAAATGAAAATAAAGTTTTGGGAACCTCCCCTTGATAAAATAGTCATAAAAGACTCCGAAATATTTTACATAATATCTGAAGGTGAAGGATAACCTTTGAATAATATAAATCATTACAAAAAGAATTCAAAAGTATTTTATTAAATATTCCAAGAATATTTATTTAGTCAATAATAATTACGGAATATTATTAAATCACAATATTGTTCGTAAGTAATCCTCGAATGAATATATAGAATTATTTATTAAATAAATCTCTTCTTAAATGAATATTTAAAATAATATTCATTGAATAAATAAACTTAAATAAATATTTAAAATAATATTTACTGAATAAATCAAACCTTAAATGAATATTTGAAAATAATATTCATTTAACAAATAACATTCCAAATGAATATCCAAAATAATATTCATTTAACGAATAATATTCTAAATGAATATCCAAAATAATATTCATTTAACAAATAATATTCTAAATGAATATCCAAAATAATATTCATTTAACAAATAATATTCTAAATGAATATCCGAATAATATTCAGTTAGTAATCGAAACTTTAAAGGAATATTCGAAGTAAAATTCCTTGAGTAAATAGAACTTCCAATGAATATTTTAAAATAATATTCATTAAGTAAATCAACCATAAATGAATATTCGAAAGTAATATTCATTAAATAAATAAAGATCAAATGAATATTCCAAATAATAATAAGTAAGCCCAATGAATATTTGGGAATAATATTCGTCAACCAAATAACTCTAATGAATATTCAAAATAATATTCATTAACTAAATAACTCCAATGAATGATCAAAATAATATTCATTAAATAAATGACATTCTAAATGAATATTAAGATAATATTCATTAATATTCCTTCACTGAGGTAATACTCAAATAACGTTCCTCGAAAGATTCGTAATCGAATAAAAATCCTCGAAATAATGAATTTGTCGCTGGGATCCCTCCGGGTTTCCACGACTATTTATATATTACAAAATATCGACTCCCGGTCTATATTTGAAGTATGAATATCATACGTCCTTCGCAAAGGGTCTTAACCAAACAATCCGGCTTATAACTGATATTTCATATATAGTCTATAAGCCGATATCAATTTAGGGAACAAGTAATTCAATATTAACTTGAAAGTAGGCATGCATGCTATGGCATATGTATAAAACAATCATCATATATATTATCACAACAACAGTTCCAAGTATTGGAAACTTGCCTGAGAATCGAGTGCGGGTAGGGGTAATGTGTCCCGGGTCAGCTCGACAATCTAAAAACAATCAGAATATTTAAGATTAACCACTTAACGCTTATTAAAAGGCTAAGTATAAACTCCACTTAAATTGAAACATGTTTTCGAGTTATCTCGTTACGTCTCTTTTAGTGTAACTCTTTTTATCACCGATACGATCCGACATTCGTTCGTTAACAAGACATGCCATCATGCTCATACTTGGTATATACTTAAGTCGTATAAGTCCTAAGGTCGGTCGTTTACGAATCAAGATTATACCTCGAGTGCTATCGCCCGTTTTCTAAGTTATAACCAAAGTCATACCTTTAAGGGGTTCGTTCGCGTTTAACCTCGATTCAAACATTTTTATAAAATCGGAAAACGATCCATTCGACATGTGGTTTTCTCCCACACCTTCCTTTTTACCTCTAATATTTAATTAATAAGATTCGCCACTGATTTCGTGGTATTAAAGGGATCCAATTTCAGTTACGAACTTTCGTTTACGGTTTCGAACCACTTTTACGAATTTAATCATAACTCCTAAACCGTAAGTCCATTTCATACGAACTTTATATCAAAACGAAGCTTATAACATAATCTAGCTTATCATGGCAGAAATGGAAGCTTAACAGTGAGTTAAAGCTACTGTGATGCACGGTTACTTAAGGTTAAACGAAAATCGGGCATTACGACGGCTATAACTCGGACATTTCAAAACTCGAATCAATCCAACCAAGCCACCCCGGGCATCTAAACAACTTATCATCATATAACTCATCTCATAAGTCCAATAGCTACTGATTTTACCACCACTATCAACATGCTTCTTAAATCACATAACTAACTACATAATCATGCTTATAATCATCATCAATATCATACTAATCTAAACCCAATCAAGACAATCATAAATCTCAAATTACAAGCTAGGGTTTTGGTGATATATACCTTCCATGATGTGTGTGAGACCTTGCTAAGCCTTGTATAGTCCTTGTATACCCTTAACCAAGCTTAGATCATCCAAAAAAATCAAGATCCAAGAATTTGTTCTTGAAAATCACTATTCACCCTCATCTTTAATGATTTTTTTGAAAATGGAAAAAGAAGAGATTGAAGCTAGGATTTTGAGGAGATCATTTATATGAAATGTAAGTCTCACCATAAAAGTTTGGAGATCAAATGATGGTTGCAAGTAGGGTTTTGATTTTTGAATTCTCACAAAAGCCGAATGGCTATTTTTGAGAGAGTTTGGAGTTGGTTGCTTGATCTTTTGCTTGGTTTGTGTGATAAATGAATTATTGTAGTGTTTTAAGATAATATCTAGCATAAAGAACCTTTATTAAAGGTGTGATGCATTGGGTGATGTATTTGATCAAGTGGACAAGTTGCATGCAAGTGAAATATCTTGCATCTTGGTTGGATTTGCTAAGTACTTGGTTGCTTCAAGTGTTTCTAGTTATTTTATGTAACTACCTTAGTTCCTTGGTTCCATCCACTTGCATGTATATGTATCTTGGCTCTCTGCTTGATTCTTTGTTCGTTTATTGCTTAATTCGTTGATCGTTCGAGGGAATAACTCATTCGTTTCTAGTTAGGGTTTTACCGAAAACCTTCTTAATATTTATAATACTATTCCTCATCTTTCTTAATACTTCTCGAATTTAAATTCCTTAAATCCCTTTTATAAATCCTTAAGTCTTGCAGTGTCCAGGGAATTCTCGGAGAAAATAAAAGTGCTAATTTTCTGAATCCGACAGCTTTTACATACACTTATTTTCCTCCTGGATCACTAATACGAACTCAGAAATCCGTTCTGAATACCGGGTATAACATTATTATAATAATATTCCAAATTCCACCAAAATCACTATTCATCACTTATTTTTATTTAATTCCTATAATTAGGAAAATGAACCTGGTTCACCCTCGAGTGTTCCTTAACCTTTTTACGGAACCGCTGGGCTTATAATAGATATTGATTTGGATGTCATGAGGATATCCATTTCTCTCTAGGGAATCTTATCTTAACTTTCTAGGAGATAGATTATTCTAATCTAAGTTATCACCCCATAGCATCCCTCAGGACATATAACCTTGGAATATATATCCTTCCATTATTCATTCATTAATGCCAGTATTACATTGTAGTTGTAACCACTATTCACTCTTACATCAATACATAATAAAAAGTTTTAATTCTACCCAAAAATCTGGGTTCTTACAGTCTCCCCTCCTTAAAAGGATTCCGTCCCGGAATCAAGTAGAAGACAATTGGGTACTTGTTGGTTATTTCGCTTTCCAATTCTCTGGTCGATCCTTACACATTTCAATCTTTCTAAAGCACATCATACTGGTGTTACAACACACCCTTTATCCGTTCTACCAATTCTTTGATACTTTCGCATAACACATCATCCGGTATACGCTCTTGTCCGTTCTTATACTATTAACCTTATTGGTACGTGCAGTGACTTCGGTATCACTAAGGCGCTACGAATTCCGGAGATAACCTCACTCGTAATTTTTGCAATTTCCTGATCGCTTTAATCTTCGCAATCTCGATGTATATATATTTAGGTGGAAAAAAAAATTATCGAGAGATCACTGTGATCAATGAACATTTGTTATATTGCATAGTTAGTACAAAAGGGGGCCAGCCTCTAGTACTTGACAAGCAATTAAACAATTAATGGCATTCCACTTAGACTCCTATCACACAGACAGAGAGTCACGTAGTAGTACCACCCCTCCTTAAAGGGTTGTTCTTCTCAATTTAGAAGAAAATAAATAAGGGATATTAAAAGGAAAGAATTTCAGAGAATTATATAAGAAGATTTTCATGATTGTCAAAATATCATACTCAGAATTTACCTCTGAACTATAGAGGTTTACTGGGGAAGAAGGTAATCGTATTCGTATCAAATACTACTTTATCGTAATCTCACATATCACATGTCCTTGTTTCTCTGTCCATCATTCTATGGACCTATACTCTTGTTTGATATTAGCATTACTTACTTTTTGGAAAATCCTTCAACCTCTCAGGTTAAATCTTGGATTTCCCGCTTGACATTATTATTACTCACATTTCACGCCCCGACACTGGCTCTTTCATACTCATAATTCTAACACTATCAGGTTGTCATTCCGAGTGCTCGTTAGGAAAAACCCATTCATCAATCCATTCATAACCTTTCTTGCTTCACATTCCATAATTATTTCCCATTCTTTTCTTTATCAATCACATCCATCTTATCATCTAGTTCTCATTCACTTCTGTTATTGAACTCCACCATCACCTTATTAGGGGAACGCGTGTTACCTTTATTCAATATACGTGGCACATTTGTGGTCAAACTTTCCTTTGTTCAACCATCTAGATTTCACTTCCTCATTCCATGAGTCTCTTTTATTACCCAATCAAACTATTGCATATTTCCTCGGATTTTCCAAACTTAAAAGGAGTCAATTTGTATGTCATTCACGCTCCTAATTCCAACTTTCCGTTTTGGCCAATACCCTTATGTTGATGAGTGGATTTCGTAATCAACTTATGTGAGGTTTACAGGTAGTTGTATAGGCTAGCGATCAACTGTTCTACGAAAGGTTTGGGTTGTGTTTGTGGGGGTTGAGCTGAGCTCGAGGGTATCTCCAATAATCTCAGGTGCCTTTAGAGAAAACTAGAGAACTTAATGCGTCGTACCCTGAGGTGCCTACGTACCCTTGTATTTATAGGGATCAAGCTCACGTAGTTCTAGTATGATTTCGTCTCTTACTGGAATAGCTGCATTCGGTCATCTAATTCGTGTTGGACTCAGGTTCCTTTAGAGCCTTTCACGAACTAGTTTGGCTAAGTGGAGTAGAACTCGAGTTCGTACCCTACTTATGTTTCTCTCATTGGTTAGAGTTATTCTAGGATCATCTGCGCCCTAGAATCATACTCAGATACCAATTTGTTTATCTGTTCTAGATGGCTTCTAGAACTTTCTGTTGGCAACTCGTAGGAACCTGGTGCTCGGGAACCTACATTTCAGGAGCCTGTTTCTCAGGGACCTCCTTATTTCGGGACATATCACTTAGGAACCTCCCTTTTGGTGTTAGTACCTGCACAAATAACAAACTAGTTAGACTGGATAACTTTTCATATGCTTTTATCATCTCTATGGCTGTTGTTATGCTAATTCGAACTCCTCGGCTGGGAGGAACCTGGTCTTCGAGTGTTCAGCTCAGCTTCCTGACCATTGGGGAACCTCCTGTTATTCGTACTTCTTTAGTCATTTCTTCTATTTGATCTTCCTGGCTCGTATTGGATCAATCTTCTAACTTGTATGGATCGGACCTTATTGATTAATGGGCCTAAATCTAGTCAATGGAGATTTTGGGCACAACAAGTACCCCCCGGTTCCTTGAAATCATGTAATGTGAAAGGAACCTATTTTAATTCTTCGATCAAAGGTTTAATGTTAACCCATCCTGGTAACTATATCTTGCTTCCGCATTGTATATCCAAGCCTATATGAGCTAACTCGGTATAGGAAACAGGACATAAAATATTTTCAGCTTGATATAATCTTGAGTAAGCTTCCTTTGTATTAAGGAACCTGTTATCTCGCTATTTTCTTCTTTCTTGCTCCAGCTCTCGGAATCTACTTTATGCTTGCATTCAACTTCTCAAGGAATCCAACTTGTCACTTAACTTCATGCCTCTTTAAATTTAATAAGTTAAAAGAGGATAATGGTTGGTTGTAGAAGATAATTCAAAATTTGAATTAAACTTATCACTTACCAAAGCTGTAGTTAATGTGTGAGTTCCCAAGGTTTACACGCTTCTCACGCGTGTACCTCTTCGTTTTTACCGCTCCAGTAATGTGCTGCCACGTGTATAGAGCTGTCTTGATTATATAAACAAATGAATGACTTCATCTTCATTTTTACCTTTACCAAATATTTTCTAAAACCCTTGGAGAGAAAAATAGGAGAAGTCCGACGGTCATCTGCTTAATCCAAACCTTCTATCGCCGTTTTCTTCAATCCAAGGTATGATTCTGAATCCTTTCTTTCTGTTTTCTCATAATCTCGATTGCATTTTTAACTATCTGATTACTTCGATCTTGCATGCTGTCTTTTATCTGATAAGTGTTTGTATATGGTTTTTATATGTCACACACACAACCATCCATAATACCTTCTCTACTGGTAGTTCCATCACCGATTTGTGGTTCCATCACTATGATTCTACTGAAAGCTTTTGACTGTTTGCTTGTCTTCTATCTTAATTTGTTTCGTATTCATGTCATATTTCATACCTATCTCTGTGAGTGTACACCCTCCATATAACTCTTAAAAAGAAACTTACTTGACATAATCAAAGTAGTTCAATCGTCTTAAAACCACAGGTCTCCCTTTAAGAATTCCAAAGTCTGACCTTTTTTCGTCTGTTTCTTGCAGATGTCTTCTGATTCAACACATTCTGACCACCTCTCTTCCGTAAAACCTGTTTTTGTCGCATCTGTAGGTAATAGAACTAGGTCTAGGGTCTTGATTCCCAACACTGGTGATCCTCAAGATATTTTGATGAAACCTCCAAATGCTATTGATCCCTTAAAGCCTTTAAGCTTAATCGATTTAGGAGATGACTGGTCTGATAATGAAGAGGTATCAAAACCTGAATTTGAACCTGAGTCCTTCCTAGAACCCGACTTTCAAAGTGAGATATCTGTAGAAAGAGAACCATTCAAACAAGAGATTGTCCCTTTTTGTGAAAAATCTGATTCTATCATGACCTCAGTTAAACTGGAAAGACTATTCGAGGAATGTCACCGCCCTGTCTGTAAGATAACAGTCCCAGAACCTGGTGAGAGAGCTCACAGGTTTGATTTGAAAATCCCAAAACAAGGTATCCCCCATGCTGTCATATCTGCCGCTTTCCTGAGGGTAGGTGTTTCCATGCCTCTTCATCCTTTCTTACGAGAGGTTCTTGACTTTTATCAATTAGCACCAATGCAACTCACCCCTAATTCTTATCGGTTAGCCATCAGCACTTTTATACTATATTCCAGCAAGTTTACAGTTCCTTTGACAGCCCCTGAATTGGGCTATTTCTTCAGACTGAAAGACACTGGAAGAAATTCTGGTTGTTTTTACCTTTCGGCCTGGCCTTGTCACCAGGGTCAGTGCATAAAAAATGTTAAGCAAAACTTTGAACAATGGTCGGAACAGTTTCTTTATTGCTATGACTGCCCCTACGTTAGATACGAGTTTAATTGTCGTCCCAATATCCCTAAGCAAACCGTTCTTACGGGAGTCTGCTTGGAAAGAGCAACTAAGATTTTGAAACTATCAGCCTCCACTAGAGATTGTCTGGTCTTGATGACCCCTGATAACTTGATGACTTTAGGCTTTATTCCTTCAACTTCTGGTAGGAGTTTCTTTATATTTGTGCAATTTCATTTGCTCACTTCATATATATATATCTAACCTTAACCTTCTAACTTATGCAGATATGGCTCCAAAAGTTCCTTCATTTATAAAGAGATCTAAAAACGTGGAAGAAATTTTCAAGGTTGAAGACAGTGTAAAGGAGGTTCCGCTTGATGCAACTCCAATTAACCAAGTTCCAACCCCTGTATCCGTCCAGACTCAACCATCAGGTTCTTCGAAACGCAAATTGGCTCAGACCACACTTGACTTATCAGGGAGCTCTCAGACTAGATCCATGAGGAAGAACAAAGCTGTGAAGACTGAACCTACCGCTGCTCAGAACCAGTTTAAGGACTTGATTGACACTCATGTTCCTGCTGAGACTATTACTGGCTGGTCGAAAATGGACTCTACTGAAGCTTTGGAAGCTATGAGGTTCTCTGCGGCCCAGAACGCCTTTTTTACTCTTAGATTCTGTGATGACTTTGCCTTGAAGATCCAATATGACCTCAGGTTACAAGGGGAAATCTCGAAGCTCAAAGAGGAGCTGGTTGCTAAAGAGGAGAGTGTGAATGTTGCCACTGCTGCGGTAAGGAGGGCTAAAGCTGTTGAAACCTCGTTGAAGAATAGCAAGGATGAACTTCAAGAACAGGTCAAGATCCTTAGGGACGAGAAACTGTCGATGTTGGAAAGAACCAATGAACTGGAAGCCCAAGTGGATGCCTTGAATGCTGCTGCTGAAGTTGTGAAGTCATCCATACTTATCAAGGAGAAGGCCAGATACGATGAAGGCTATGATGAAGGTATTAATGACTACATACGTTCCACATGGGAGAAGATGCCCAATATAGACTGGTCCCTCCTGGGTGAAGACGTGGTAGGGATGATCAAAGATTTTGAAGAGAAAGCTGCTGCTGCAACCTCTGTACCTCCCGTGAAAACGGTTGAGAGGTCTCCAGGTGCCAACCTTGAGACTGCAGAGGTTCCTGCTCCTGACGTTGTTCAGCCTATCCTTCCAACTCCTCCTGTTGCTGCTAAGGGTTCCAATGAAGTTCCTCCTTCGTAATTTCAACAAGATTCTTAAAAACTTTTGATAACTTTCAATGAGGTCGCGGGCTCCTCGTAACGCCTCGCAATATGTAACTTTAAATTTGATTTCCATGGCCTTCGTGCCATTAACTCTTATGTTGGTTTTCTGGGTCTCTGTACCCATAACTCTCTTTATGATATTTGCTTTTGCTGCATACTTTTCTTCTAAACCTTATGAAATACTATGCTGTTATGCCTTAGAGAATAATTCAGCTTCCTTATTCATATGGTCAAGCTTACGTGGGCTAACCCATTGTAAGAAACAGAACACATGCATATTTCCACTTGCTTATTCTCAAAACAAATGCAACAAATTACAGCTGAATTGTAAAACCTGGAACCTTTGTGCTTATACTTTGTACCGATAATCTAAACCGTAGCCTTCTTTAATAACTTCTTCTTCATCAATACCAGGTTCCTCAGGTATTAATCCTGCAAAATAAACATAAAACAAAAAACAGTTAACGTTAGTAAAAGCTTTCTCTTGTTTAATTCGGGTCATCTCTTGGAAAGGTTGCCTGCTTGGCTTCCAATCCTAATCTCTAGGTCCCAACATGCCTCGAGGCCTGTTGGTTCCTTTTTTCTCCTGGAGAGGTAACCTGCTGGGTTCCCAATCCTACTCTCTAGGTCCCAACATGCCTCGAGGCATGTTGGTTCCTTTTTATGCCTCGGGGCGATTCTAGGAACCTGTGTGCCGTTCTAGGAGTCCACACAGATTCCTCTTCTCCATGTGTCAGGCTAGACATCTTATGAAGGTATATGCTAAGGATTTTATCCCTTCTTCCCATGTGCCAAAGGCGGTTCCACATGAGGGAGAGCTTATTAGGCCTCTCTTTAAGGTGCCTTTTGTCAGGACTTTAGATGCCTTTTGTCAGGACTTTAATTCACGTGCTCAAGGAACTTGAGGCTTTTGGCAACAATGTCGTGCTCAGTCAACTGAGGCTTTTCAATCTCATTTGCTCAGGAAGCTACCTGAAGCTTTTCTCGTGCCCAGGAAGCTACCTGGGACTTTTTCTCGATGCCCAGGAAACTACCTGGGGCTTTGCTCAATGCCCAGGAAGCTACCTGGGGCTTTGCTCAATGCCCAGGAAGCTACCTGGGGCTTTTATCCTTTTCTCAACAATCTGTCCACAAGCTAATTCTGGTCAATCAATCGTAGTCTGCACATTCTGTCAATTCATATTCATACTTCATACATACTGTCAATGCTACAGGAACCTGTCAGCTTAGGTAACCTGCAAAATGCAACACAATGCTACAGGAACCTGTTAATCTAGGTAACCTGTTTCAAAAATTTCAAATTGGCATATGAAATATCAAATCATAGCATGTGCAATACTGTCTAAGTAGGAATACTACCCCCCAGTTCTTTTGGGTAATGATTATTACGTAAAAGAACTATTAAGGAGCTATAGCTGCAAATAATGCACTCAAAATATTCAACGTAGAGCTATACATCGCTCAATACTTAAAAAAAATTGTCTTGCAAGTAGGGAGGTTCACATCAAATACCCCCCGAGTACATGCATAATTAAATACTGAAATCAAAATGCTGGTCAGCTATAACTAATAAGCTGCCTTTATTCTTGGGCTGAAAGAGCCTTACTTTTCCTAAGAAAAACGCATAAAAGAGTTACTGATAATACTTCTTGAGATGTTCTGCATTCCAAGCTCTCGGAATGAGGTTCCCATCCATATCCATCAAGTGGTAGGTTCCTTCCCAAATGGCTGACTTTATCTGGTAAGGCCCTTCCCAATTTGCTCCAAAAGCTCCATGTGCCAGAACCCTGGTATTTGGCATGACTTTTCTCAGAACTAGGTCTCCAACTTTAAAAGGTCTTGCCTTCACCTTTTTGTCGTAATACCTTCGAACTCTCTGTTGATATGCTGCTAACTTCACTTGTGAATCTGCTCTCAACTCTTCAACCATGTCCAAATACAGTCTATGATTGACCTCATTGCTCTCGGGATCAAAATACTTTCTTCTCAAGGAACCTGTTCCAACTTCCACAGGTACCATAGCTTCACAACCATAAGTGAGGATAAAAGGAGACTCACCAGTTGTAGTTCTAGGCGTGGTGTTATACGACCACAAGACTCCAGGAAGCTCCTCTGGCCAGCTTCCCTTCTTATCTTCAAGCCTTGTCTTCAAAGTGTGCTTGATAATCTTATTCACTGCTTCAGTCTGTCCATTACTCTGCGGATAATACACTGCTGAAAATGCTTTTTGGATTCCAAACTGCTCACACAATCCTCTAAGCTCTCTACTATCGAACTGCTTCCCATTGTCAGAAATCAGCTTCTGTGGAATGCCAAACCTGCATACAATAGCTCGAAACACAAATTCAGTCAATTTTGACGCTGTAATCTTAGCAAGTGGTTCTGCTTCCGCCCACTTTGTAAAGTAATCGACTGCGACCACTGCGTATTTCACTCCTCCTTTTCCTTTCGGGAGCTCTCCAATGAGGTCTATCCCCCAAACAGCGAATGGCCAGGGGCTAACAATCGGTTTAATAGGGGCTACAGGACGACTATCAAAATTTGCAAACCTCTGACAATTACTGCATGCCTGCACAAACTTCGTAGCATCTGCTTTGATGGTTGGCCAATAATATCCTTGTCGAAGGACTTTCATGGCTAGAGAATTACCCCCCGAGTGATTTCCACATACTCCTTCATGAATTTCCTCGAGGATATACTTGCATTGTTCTCCAGCTACACACTTGAGCAAAGGCTGATTGAATCCTCGCTTATACAGAACTCCATCATAAATTACATACCTGGCTGCTCGATACCTCAGCTTCCTGATATCACTTTGATTGGGAGGTAGCTCCCCTTTGTCCAGGTAACGATATATTGGGGTCATCCAGGAATCTTCAACTGGAAATTCAATGTCCATTACCTCTTCCTTGAAAACACTTGGTTGCTCCTGGATTTGAAGTGGAATTACCCCCAATAACGTGGATTCTCTTTGTGACCCTAACTTGGCCAATGCATCCGCTTTGGTATTCTTTCCTCGAGGTACCTGATCCAGCTTCACCTCTCTGAACCTTGCGATCAACTCCTGGGAGTATCTCAAATATAAGTCTGTTCTCGGCCCTCTCGCCTGAAAACCACCACGAATCTGCCAAACTACTAACATTGAATCATTAAACACCCTGATATTTTCTACTTTCATCTCCAAAGCCAACTTGAGTCCTGCAATCAATGCCTCATATTCTGCATCATTGTTCGTGGCTTTAAAAGCAAAATGAATCGAGCTATAGAGTTGGTGCCCTTCTGGACTAACTAATTCTATGCCTGCACCTGCTCCACCACTGTTAGCAGCTCCATCCACATACAGTGTCCACCAAGGTGCACAGTTGTCATTGTCTGCCTGTTTTTCCACCACTTCTTTTGGCCCCTCTTGGCCAGTAACCTCTACATGAGGTGGAAACTCGATTAAGAAATCTGCTAAAGCTTGAGCTTTGATTGCTGTCTTTGGCTTATATTCTATGTCGAACTGTCCTAGCTCCACAGCCCATTTTAACATTCTTCCAGAGGTTTCTGGCCTATGCATCACTTGCTTAAGTGGATATGAGGTTCTTACTTCAATCTTGTGAGCTTGGAAATAAGGTCGCAGCTTCCTGGAAGCCAGAATCAATGCGAAAACCAACTTCTCCATTCCTGTGTACCTCGTTTCTGCGTCAAGTAACCTTTTACTAACATAGTAAACTGGGCTCTGCTGTCCATTCTCTTCTCGAACCAGAACTGCACTAATGGAATACTCTGAAACAGCCAAATAAAGTATCAATGTTTCTCCATCCACAGGTTTGGCTAACAGTGGGGGGCTCCCCAAATGCTCCTTTAGCTTTCCAAACGCTATCTCACATTCTGCGGTCCACTCAAATTTGTTTCCTTTCTTTATGGCTTTAAAGAACTCCTGACACTTATCAGTGGACCTCGAAATGAATCTATTCAAAGCTGCAACTCTTCCTGTAAGAGATTGAACCTCTCTCACAGTTCTCGGAGACCTCATATCAATCAATGCTTTAATCTTGGCTGGGTTGGCTTCGATACCTCTGTGGTTTACCATGAAACCCAGAAACTTTCCTGATTCTACCCCAAACACACATTTTTGAGGGTTCAGCTTCATTCTGTACTTCCGCAAGATTCCAAACATTTCTTCTAAGTGCTTTACATGGTCAACAGCTTCCTTAGACTTAACTAACATATCATCCACATATACCTCCATAGTATGGCCAATTTGGTCTTTAAACATCATATTCACTAACCGTTGATATGTAGCTCCAGCATTAATCAACCCAAATGGCATGCATACATAGCAATAAAGACCTCTGTCCGTAATAAAAGAAGTATGCTCTTGGTCAGGTTCATACATAGGGATTTGATTATAACCTGAATAGGCATCCATGAAGCTAAGGAGGGCATGTCCAGCTGTTGCATCCACTAACTGATCAATCCGTGGCAGTGGGAAGCTGTCCTTCGGACATGCTTTGTTGAGATCTGTGAAGTCCACACAGGTTCTCCATTTTCCATTAGGTTTCTTTACCAAAACAGGATTTGCCAACCATATTGGGTAAAAAGATTCTTTAACTAATCCTGCATCCAACAACCTGTCAACCTCTTCTTTCAATGCCTGAGCTCTCTCGCCACTAACTGGTCTTCGCTTCTGTCTCACTCCTTTCTTTTCTGGATCAATATTCAACTTATGACACATGACCCTTGGATCTATCCCTTCCATATCTGCATGACACCAGGCAAACACATCCAGGTTCTTGCCCAAAAAGGTAATGAGAGATTCCTTTAAGGTTGGATCAAGCTGAGCTCCAATCTTCAACACCTTTATACCATCTTTGTCATTGATCTTCACATCCAGAGTTTCACCAGCTGGTCCAGCCTTTACCATGGTTTCTGGCATTCGAGGATCTAAGTCTACCTCCATCCTTGCGGTTGAGTCCTCTTGAGGTTCCTGGACGGTAGACGGTTCCTGCATTTCGTGCATGACATTCCTTCTCTTTGATGCTGGCTGACTGTCTTCATTGCATCCATTATGTTTCAGTTTTCGGGATTTTTCTTCATCTACCCCTTCTACCATACACACATCACCATCCTTATCCGTAGGGGGTGCACCCTCTATCAGTAAGTAGGGGGTATCTAGTCCCCGAAAAACGGGAATCTCATCATGAGGTTCCTCTTCTATGATCTCTTCAATTCTTATAGCTCTACAGGAGGCTGACACAAAACCTTCCAAAGGCGAACTGCGCAGGTCGACCGTTATCTTGTCTGGGTTCTTTCCTAGAAAACTATCAGGAACCTCGTCCATAGGCTCAGGCAATTTAGCAGCTCTAGCAGCATGTTGCAAAGCTTTGGTATAACACTCTCTAGACTCATACTGACATCCTCGAACTATGCCAACTCCGTTTGGCGTCGGGAACTTCATAGTGAGGTGGTAAATGGAGGTGATTACCCTCATCTCCTTCAAAATGGGTCTTCCCAAAATAGCATTGTAATTCATATTCTCTTCTATAACAATGAATTCTGCCAACTGTGTAATGCAACATGGTTTATCACCTAAGGTTACTGGCAAACGAATCTTACCTTTGATAGGAACCTGATTATTGGTGAATCCATACAAGGTATCGTTTGTTGGAGTTAAGTCTTTATCCAGAAAATGCATCTTCTTGAAAGCTGAGTAAGATAACAAGTTTACAGAGCTTCCATTATCCACTAGCACTCGATGAACCTCATAAGATCCAATTCCTGCCTCAACAACCAAAGCGTCAGTATGAGGATGATGTACCCAGGAAGCATCTTCTTCATTGAAAGTAATATCTGCATCCTCTCCTTCAAACAGCTTTGGGGACCTCTGGGACAGATTGTAAATACTGGTTAAAGGACGTTCTTTAGCCTCACGAGTATACCTCTCCATGGCATTCCTGCTGCTTCCTCCAATATGGGGACCTCCTATAATTGTGCGTATGCATCCAGCCTTAGGTGGTCCCTCCATCACGACAGGTTCCTGTGTCTGTGTCTTCTGAGTCTTCTCATCTCTATACTTTTTTCCTTCCTGAGCCACCCATTCACTCAATTGCCCTTGTCTGATTAGAGTTTCAATTAGATCTCTGAGGTGACGACAATCTGCAGTATTATGCCCATTATTATCATGGAAGTCACAGTAGGGGCGCTCATTCTTATTTCCTGGGGGACCGGTTCTGAAAGGCTTCTTAAACCATGAGGACTTCTCATTCACTGCGTAAATATGATCAATCGGAGCTACCAAAGGGGTGAAAGTTTCATAGACGGGTCTCTCTGGTCTATTGCTGTTATAGGAAGCTGGTGGCGGTACCTGACTCATGACAGGTTTAGTAGGATTCACAGCTTCAGGCTTCACCTGAGAAGTGCGACTAACCACCTTTTTATTGTCACGACCATTGGGGCTTCTTTGTCTCGACCTCTTGCTTCCACTTTGCCTTACAAAATCTGGATCCTTCCTTAATTCAGCTAGAGACTCCTCCACCAGTCGAAAGGGTTCTGCCTGGGCATAAAAATCTGCTAACGTCTCTGGTTCTTTTCCCTGCAGTGCTTTCCAAAAATCTGAGCCTCCTTTGACTCCAGCGATTAAGAAATTCTTTATTGTTTCCTCAGATGCCTTCCTAACTTTAGGAACCTCTGCATTAAACCTCTTGAAATATTCTGTCAATGTCTCACTAGGTCTTTGCTTGATATTGGCTAAGGTATTGGTCGGTGGGGCAAATGCAACAGATGCTCTGAATTGAGTGACAAAGAGCTTCCCCATGCTTGCCCAAGAACCAATCGAATCTGCAGGTAACCTTTTGAACCACTGATGGGCTCCGCCCTGTAGAGTTGCAGCCAGTAACCTGCACCTGGTGGCTTCCTTCACTTGATAAACATCCATCTCTGTGTCAAAACGACTAAGGTACTCAATGGGGTCAGTAGTCCCATCGAATTTCAACTCATTTGAGGGCCTGTAAGACCTAGGCAAAGCCGACTTTCGAACCTTCTTGGTGAAAGGAGAAGCTGTTATAGGGTTCACAGCAAGATTCTTTTCGTCCTTGAGTTGAGCCAAAATTTTCTTGACATCTTCTGCCGTCACCTCCCCAACAGCTTCCGCCTTTGTCTTCTTACTCGTCCCTTCTTCCTCTTGCGACCCTGTAGCACTTGATTCTTCAGTATCCTCATCTGAATCCGTGCTTTTTTCTTCAATTATCTCGACAGATGGGTCTTTATCGTTCTTCTTTTTCTTTGAGGAACCTCCAGTCTTGGTTTTCTTCTTCTTCTTGGACCCTGTACGGTCCTTGCTACCAGTTTTATTCTTCTCAGGATTCTCCATATCTTCATCATCATTACCTTCTTTCGGTTCTTCACCATCGTCAGGAACCTCCTCTCCATTCTCAGATTCTTCAAAATTCAACTGTTTCGGAGTAACCTTCGACTTCTTGCTCTTCTTTGCCTTCTTTTTCTTCTTTTTGCTTGAAGCCTGCTCCAAAGTCGATAAACGTTCTCCCACAGTCTTTAGGATTTCCATCATGGCTGCTTTAGTGACCTTCGGTGCTCTGGGAGGAGATGCGTTCTCCTCATGAACCTGTCGCTCAGAACGGGTTGCTTCGCTCTCCGAGCTGCCTGACATCTTTTCCACTCTTAAGATATTAACTTCCCCTCCTTCTAGCGCCAATGTTGATGAGTGGATTTCGTAATCAACTTATGTGAGGTTTACAGGTAGTTGTATAGGCTAGCGATCAACTGTTCTACGAAAGGTTTGGGTTGTGTTTGTGGGGGTTGAGCTGAGCTCGAGGGTATCTCCAATAATCTCAGGTGCCTTTAGAGAAAACTAGAGAACTTAATGCGTCGTACCCTGAGGTGCCTACGTACCCTTGTATTTATAGGGATCAAGCTCACGTAGTTCTAGTATGATTTCGTCTCTTACTGGAATAGCTGCATTCGGTCATCTAATTCGTGTTGGACTCAGGTTCCTTTAGAGCCTTTCACGAACTAGTTTGGCTAAGTGGAGTAGAACTCGAGTTCGTACCCTACTTATGTTTCTCTCATTGGTTAGAGTTATTCTAGGATCATCTGCGCCCTAGAATCATACTCAGATACCAATTTGTTTATCTGTTCTAGATGGCTTCTAGAACTTTCTGTTGGCAACTCGTAGGAACCTGGTGCTCAGGAACCTACATTTCAGGAGCCTGTTTCTCAGGGACCTCCTTATTTCGGGACATATCACTTAGGAACCTCCCTTTTGGTGTTAGTACCTGCACAAATAATAAACTAGTTAGACTGGATAACTTTTCATATGCTTTTATCATCTCTATGGCTGTTGTTATGCTAATTCGAACTCCTCGGCTGGGAGGAACCTGGTCTTCGAGTGTTCAGCTCAGCTTCCTGACCATTGGGGAACCTCCTGTTATTCGTACTTCTTTAGTCATTTCTTCTATTTGATCTTCCTGGCTCGTATTGGATCAATCTTCTAACTTGTATGGATCGGACCTTATTGATTAATGGGCCTAAATCTAGTCCATGGAGATTTTGGGCACAACACCTTACCTTGCCAATTCCATACTCTTCTCGCTTCATTACTGGAGCTTCTCATGAGTCTGCCTACCTGACTCTCTTATTAATTCCCAATTCTATTTCCATCTCTATCAGTCTCTTGTCTTTATTTCTACTATAATCATTTTATGAACCATCATAACCTAATTCTTCATTTCCAATATCCCGTCGATCCAGAAATTACACCATCCGAAATAAACCTGGATGATTTCTCTAACTTAGATTCACTTCGACATTTCCACAGTCATTACCACCTAATTTCTCAGAAGGATCACCATCGCTTATCGTTTACTTAGTGCTTTAACAACTAAGCATCATATTTGTCAATTCAAGATCCTCTAGGAAAACAAAATAATCACTATTCCCTATCCATAGGGAATGCTTCCTAAACTTGACGTAGATATTACATGAAGCAGATAAAATTGCAGGAAAGCTTTCAGCATTGCAGCTGGAACAGGCTGGTGAGATTATTAATCATATATCTCCGGTAGAAGACTAAAAGCTTAGTGGTTTGCTTAATCGCTTGCCAATCTCATAATTCTCTATCTTGTTTGCACAAAAATACACCAACATAAACTTGCTTGTCATTCATCATCGTGCCATTTGGCTTATCAGTATTTGTACCATCTCTGTTTTTGGTCATCTACTACCAATTCCTTGTTACTTAACTTTCCCCCACTCATTCCAAAGGAAAGGCGAGTCTCTTGGGGAATTTGGTCTGGCCTGTCGTAGAGCCTCATAATGTCGATGATGTGCTACTGGCAACATCAGGAATCGAATCTTTACTTAAACTATTCTTATAGTTGATCCTGACACAATCATTAGACGGGATGTAACTTCCTCTACCACATTATGACCATCGAGGTCCTTACATTATCATTCTATTTCTTTGGTATGAGCATTTATACTTACTCCCCTATACTTAAAGTGTCGGCCACCTCGTTGGCCTTTCCTGATTATAATAATTTCTTGGGATCAATGTTTTCTAGATCTATTCCAACTCAGGGTGGAAGCATTCTCCCTTAAATTCTGCTGAATGAGAGAAAACATCTATCAATCTTTTCCAAAAGTCATTGCTTCCACCTTTCTAGTGTGAACTTTACTACCAGTACTCCCAATCATACCTAGGATATTTCCTTACTTAAATCCCTTCTTGTTTTAGGATAATCTCAACCTTATTGGTTCAATCCATACTTTCTCATGGTTTCACACATACTTCCTCTGGCCTTATTGTTACTATGTCATACATTCCTTACCAAACTTCCCTTTCTGAAGTTCAGAACATTACCTCTTCCCTTATAGGGTTCCTTAGGTCATCCTCATCATTCATCCTATATCTTCTGGGTACAGGGTATATCAAACATCATTAACCAATTCTATAACGATTCTGTCTATGTACTTTTCGAGACTCCTTTCCACAAATCCTTATAGGTTATTAATACCTTGGTCGATTCAACTTATATCGTCTGATTTCACAGTGCCTATTATTAGGGGTGATGCTATCCTTTGTGCATCCCCCAGGGTTCGTCTTAATATATGGACATTCTATGCTCAATTCTAGTTTCAAGGAATACTTATATCCTGTACTTGGCAATTCAATCATATATTCTTAATAAGGGTCTCTTTTAATCATTCTCTTCTTGATAGTCTATAGGTAGACTAATGCTAACCTCTTCTTTCAAACGAATGTTAGTCTATATGACCTTCCAAAAGACAACACATGTCTATCTGCTTTTTCTTACAGAACTTGGTAATGGTAGCAAGGATGTTCTAGAAGATATTGGTCATGTTCAACGTGAATCTCTTAATGCCTAATGCTCCTCTTGAGGACACTAAGTTTCAGATAACATTTTTGCATCATACTGCACCATCTCTGACAATCCTCATAACCTTTACTGGTCACCATCCTCATTCCTAACACATCCATGGTATTTATAAAATCCATTATCATGTATCTCAATTCATTTTATATCAAAAGTCCTTGCGGTTGGCGCTTGATTAGAGGCAACCCCGATATATCCTTTCATTGCTGGTCTAGTTAATTGTTAATCCTTCGTGACTTGGCCTCAACTTGCCATACTAAAACATGTGAGTTAGGGGTCGGCTAATAGCATTACTTTTCTAGCAATTGCTGGCATAGTGCCTTCTACTTTGATACCTTTTGATCTTTTCAAAATCCTTCTCCATATAAGTCTCAATCGACTTCTCGGTATCGTCTCCGGTCACCTTTCCTTTATTTTATTTTTTTTTTCTTTCAGTTAATCTTATCAATTCCACATACCACAAAAGCTTAACACTTCTGGCATAACAACCTTTTCATTTAAGTCAATCCCAGAATTTCTCAGTCCGGCTTGTTTCTTAATTACATTCAACTTCGTAATTTTATCCCTACATTCAACTGTAATAATCGGGGTATGTCTACCCACCTGTATAGCGGCTATTTTACCCAATCCACAGGGTTCGCTCCAGTTTCCACTCTCTTCAATGACGTCTTTTGATAATCAGAAAGACAAGGTTTGCCAAAATTCGTTGAATTCCTTTCCAGAATTTGGGAAAATTTCAGTTAATCTATTCACCCACTAGTAACATGCCACATCTTCCCGATACATATTCGTCCTATTAGTCGATACTACCAAATACCAGTCTTCTTAACAACTAGTCTCAGAAGGAACACTACCGTCGGGGTTAGTCGTTCCTCAACATTGGCATTACCAATGCCATCCGAATCCGATGAACTGTGCTATCTAGATGTATTCGAAATTACGCTGTCGTGCTGCATAAGCGCAGACCTATACCTGTATGAGTTGCATCATAATATCTCCCAAAGTTTCCTTCTTCCATTAGGCAACGCCAACCCTGGTCATCACCAACTTTACCTTTAGCTCCAGGAAGATCTTCTCACGTTTATCTTGTCCATTCAAACTTTTATTCTTATAATAAGTCGGTTTACGGGACTACACTTTCTGTAAAGTCCTGAGCAAATCTTTGGTAATACCTTGTGAATTTTATGAAATTTCTCACCTTTGCCAGTGTGGTTGGCCAATCTCCATTTGAAACTGTCTTTAACTTGGTAGGGCCGACCAACACTACTCTTATTGATCATGTGTCCTATTGCTGGACTTCATTTTGCCAAAACTCTTATTTCGAGAACATGTCCTACACCTGTTCTATCAGGTTGCACCTAGAAGCATTCTCAATTACATCTCGACCACTGCTCGCCTTACCTAATCCATTTAAGGAAAAGAAAGAATTTAATATTCCTTTTTAATAACATGCATATAATGTTTCTGGTTCATCATTCCACTGAATTGAACCAAACTTATACTTGGTTCCTGATGATAGCCTTATTACTAATTTATCACAGACTCCCTGGTCTTCTCCTCTTGTAGGTTCTGAGAACATTGTCTCGCTTACTATTTCCTTATATACTTTATCCGTTCAGGCCATCACTTCCCAATGTCTTTTCTTTCTAAGTTGATCCATTTATAAGTTGGGCATTTCTCTGAATAAAATCACCTTAACAATCTCAATTTGACTTTATAAATTATAACCTAGGAAATCTGCCTTCTCATGGCGAATTATCATTAATAAGATTCACACTAATCCGTTTATCTGAAGATATGGCACTTGCCACCTATGTCTTAACTGTTCCTAGGGACTCTGCTCCCCGTCCTATATCAATGTCTTTGATAATCATGCATCATTCTAATTCCTTTCTCATTAATCTGAAAGTCTCCAAGGATTCTTATCTATCCTTACATAAGATCTTGAGTAATTCCTCAAATCCATCTTACTTGCTGGCACTTCATTCGGTAGTCCGGCTATGAATCCAATATGCCTCTTTAATTCTCTTAATAATATCTCAACTCTTTATGCTCACTTTTCTGAGCACTATACCTTAACTCTTACAGTCTCTCTGGCTATAGCCCTCATTCCTTAAGTGTAAACTCCTCATACTTATCAATATTCTCTTCCTCTGCTGGAACCTCTTCCGGGTCCTCAGTAGGGTACTCTATCGAATCCACCATCCGATCTTCAGCATCAAAACAAGCATCATTGAGTTACTTCTCGTAATCCCCAAGGTCTATCGCCTTACTAGTCGATACAAGAACGAGCTAAGTCACTATCATGATACTTAATAGTTCCCATAAGGGTTTTATACGTCAGTACTACATTAAGTAGTCCGACTATGAACTTGGCAAGAGTTCTTATTATCTTAATGAATTTATTGTTTTAAAGTCGCATAATCTCTGGGATATATAACGCTCTCTCTGATACCATTTCTGTAACACCCCCAGATCCAGGGTCAGGGATCTGGTCGTTACGGTCTCAATATCCAACCACAAAACCAACATAATTTAAATTACAACCTTGTGACCCAAAACAACAACATAAAACACACCCGTTATAGTCCCAGAGATGAAATCAGAGTAACCAACAATATTATTAATCACAAGTTTGAGTTCTTACAACCCAAAGAATTACAATTGTACAATTACATACTCTTTGCCATCCATTAATAGATACCATAATATAAATACATTTGAGGCTCAATTGCTAACAACTAGCCTACCAGTAGTTGCATCCTCAACAAAGGTAGCCAAGACCTTAGCGGTAAACCTCTGACGGTTGACACCTGCTTACGCTGTGTGCGCCTTGCGCGGCCATCCGATCTAGCTGTTGTTGTGATATAAATAAATAAAGCAAGGGTGAGCAATAGCCCACCAGAAATATAATTGAACAGTGATAATATATAACAGTCCAAAATCTCTTTGAAACCATATGCCATGCATTAACGATGTAGTACCAATATAAGGTATGAGATGAAGTTACAAGGTAACTTAAAAATATATTTGTTTTGAATAAATATCTGCTATGCAAAAGATAAGCAAGATATTCTCAATTATCATAAAAGAGGAACTTGCAGGAAAAATATTGCAATTCCGGTTTCAACACTTTTTCACCTTGCCAACACCAACAGTGTTGCAGAAATTTCTCACTTTTAGAAGATGAACTAATACGGGAGCATTGCCGCGCCAGATGCCCTGACGTTTACGATGATCAGTCGTATGTCATGCATCTCATCAGTCGTTCTCTACATGTAGAAGGTAGCTCCGACGGAATTACTTATCTACCGCCCTCTGGAACTCCTCAGCCAACGGTGGGGCTATTGCTGGACCGGCGCCACTCGGCCACTTACGCGTCTCCTAGTTCGAATATCATCCATGACTCTGAAACGTAAAGTTCGTTCCCCTTTTCCCCAAGTGTAAGACTTGTTGATAGGACTCCACAAAGTAGTCGTATCTAATTGGAAAGGAAAATTCACCAATATTTCCCAAGCTGATGCTTGTTAATGGATATAAACTTGTTACATCAATCATACCCCTCGAGCGTTGAGGAGGTAACCAAAAGACTCATATCGATGCTTGAAAGAATCAAGATGTGAGTGACAAGATAGTTTTAGCAAGTATAGGACCGGGCAGTCCAATAAATAACATCTCCAAGTGAGGTCTCCTTATATAATTTTTGGAAGTTGAGCGAGTATTTAAATCTTCTTATAAGATAGATTTAAATGAAAATAAAGTTTTGGGAACCTCCCCTTGATAAAATAGTCATAAAAGACTCCGAAATATTTTACATAATATCTGAAGGTGAAGGATAACCTTTGAATAATATAAATCATTACAAAAAGAATTCAAAAGTATTTTATTAAATATTCCAAGAATATTTATTTAGTCAATAATAATTACGGAATATTATTAAATCACAATATTGTTCGTAAGTAATCCTCGAATGAATATATAGAATTATTTATTAAATAAATCTCTTCTTAAATGAATATTTAAAATAATATTCATTGAATAAATAAACTTAAATAAATATTTAAAATAATATTTACTGAATAAATCAAACCTTAAATGAATATTTGAAAATAATATTCATTTAACAAATAACATTCCAAATGAATATCCAAAATAATATTCATTTAACGAATAATATTCTAAATGAATATCCAAAATAATATTCATTTAACAAATAATATTCTAAATGAATATCCAAAATAATATTCATTTAACAAATAATATTCTAAATGAATATCCGAATAATATTCAGTTAGTAATCGAAACTTTAAAGGAATATTCGAAGTAAAATTCCTTGAGTAAATAGAACTTCCAATGAATATTTTAAAATAATATTCATTAAGTAAATCAACCATAAATGAATATTCGAAAGTAATATTCATTAAATAAATAAAGATCAAATGAATATTCCAAATAATAATAAGTAAGCCCAATGAATATTTGGGAATAATATTCGTCAACCAAATAACTCTAATGAATATTCAAAATAATATTCATTAACTAAATAACTCCAATGAATGATCAAAATAATATTCATTAAATAAATGACATTCTAAATGAATATTAAGATAATATTCATTAATATTCCTTCACTGAGGTAATACTCAAATAACGTTCCTCGAAAGATTCGTAATCGAATAAAAATCCTCGAAATAATGAATTTGTCGCTGGGATCCCTCCGGGTTTCCACGACTATTTATATATTACAAAATATCGACTCCCGATCTATATTTGAAGTATGAATATCATACGTCCTTCACAAAGGGTCTTAACCAAACAATCCGGCTTATAACTGATATTTCATATATAGTCTATAAGCCGATATCAATTTAGGGAACAAGTAATTCAATATTAACTTGAAAGTAGGCATGCATGCTATGACATATGTATAAAACAATCATCATATATATTATCACAACAACAGTTCCAAGTATTGGAAACTTGCCTGAGAATCGAGTGCGGGTAGGGGTAATGTGTCCCGGGTCAGCTCGACAATCTAAAAACAATCAGAATATTTAAGATTAACCACTTAACGCTTATTAAAAGGCTAAGTATAAACTCCACTTAAATTGAAACATGTTTTCGAGTTATCTCGTTACGTCTCTTTTAGTGTAACTCTTTTTATCACCGATACGATCCGACATTCGTTCGTTAACAAGACATGCCATCATGCTCATACTTGGTATATACTTAAGTCGTATAAGTCCTAAGGTCGGTCGTTTACGAATCAAGATTATACCTCGAGTGCTATCGCCCGTTTTCTAAGTTATAACCAAAGTCATACCTTTAAGGGGTTCGTTCGCGTTTAACCTCGATTCAAACATTTTTATAAAATCGGAAAACGATCCATTCGACATGTGGTTTTCTCCCACACCTTCCTTTTTACCTCTAATATTTAATTAATAAGATTCGCCACTGATTTCGTGGTATTAAAGGGATCCAATTTCAGTTACGAACTTTCGTTTACGGTTTCGAACCACTTTTACGAATTTAATCATAACTCCTAAACCGTAAGTCCATTTCATACGAACTTTATATCAAAACGAAGCTTATAACATAATCTAGCTTATCATGGCAGAAATGGAAGCTTAACAGTGAGTTAAAGCTACTGTGATGCACGGTTACTTAAGGTTAAACGAAAATCGGGCATTACGACGGCTATAACTCGGACATTTCAAAACTCGAATCAATCCAACCAAGCCACCCCGGGCATCTAAACAACTTATCATCATATAACTCATCTCATAAGTCCAATAGCTACTGATTTTACCACCACTATCAACATGCTTCTTAAATCACATAACTAACTACATAATCATGCTTATAATCATCATCAATATCATACTAATCTAAACCCAATCAAGACAATCATAAATCTCAAATTACAAGCTAGGGTTTTAGTGATATATACCTTCCATGATGTGTGTGAGACCTTGCTAAGCCTTGTATAGTCCTTGTATACCCTTAACCAAGCTTAGATCATCCAAAAAAATCAAGATCCAAGAATTTGTTCTTGAAAATCACTATTCACCCTCATCTTTAATGATTTTTTTGAAAATGGAAAAAGAAGAGATTGAAGCTAGGATTTTGAGGAGATCATTTATATGAAATGTAAGTCTCACCATAAAAGTTTGGAGATCAAATGATGGTTGCAAGTAGGGTTTTGATTTTTGAATTCTCACAAAAGCCGAATGGCTATTTTTGAGAGAGTTTGGAGTTGGTTGCTTGATCTTTTGCTTGGTTTGTGTGATAAATGAATTATTGTAGTGTTTTAAGATAATATCTAGCATAAAGAACCTTTATTAAAGGTGTGATGCATTGGGTGATGTATTTGATCAAGTGGACAAGTTGCATGCAAGTGAAATATCTTGCATCTTGGTTGGATTTGCTAAGTACTTGGTTGCTTCAAGTGTTTCTAGTTATTTTATGTAACTACCTTAGTTCCTTGGTTCCATCCACTTGCATGTATATGTATCTTGGCTCTCTGCTTGATTCTTTGTTCGTTTATTGCTTAATTCGTTGATCGTTCGAGGGAATAACTCATTCGTTTCTAGTTAGGGTTTTACCGAAAACCTTCTTAATATTTATAATACTATTCCTCATCTTTCTTAATACTTCTCGAATTTAAATTCCTTAAATCCCTTTTATAAATCCTTAAGTCTTGCAGTGTCCAGGGAATTCTCGGAGAAAATAAAAGTGCTAATTTTCTGAATCCGACAGCTTTTACATACACTTATTTTCCTCCTGGATCACTAATACGAACTCAGAAATCCGTTCTGAATACCGGGTATAACATTATTATAATAATATTCCAAATTCCACCAAAATCACTATTCATCACTTATTTTTATTTAATTCCTATAATTAGGAAAATGAACCTGGTTCACCCTCGAGTGTTCCTTAACCTTTTTACGGAACCGCTGGGCTTATAATAGATATTGATTTGGATGTCATGAGGATATCCATTTCTCTCTAGGGAATCTTATCTTAACTTTCTAGGAGATAGATTATTCTAATCTAAGTTATCACCCCATAGCATCCCTCAGGACATATAACCTTGGAATATATATCCTTCCATTATTCATTCATTAATGCCAGTATTACATTGTAGTTGTAACCACTATTCACTCTTACATCAATACATAATAAAAAGTTTTAATTCTACCCAAAAATCTGGGTTCTTACAGGTCCTCTGCCACGTGGCAGTATAGGTCCCACAACTGCCACGTGTCAATTGGACAGGCTGCCACTTGTCGCTTGGACAGACTGCCACGTGTCCAGCCTTTTATAGTGTAAATGCATGTTACTTAAAAAAAAATGAGGAAGATGGGGTTCGAACCCCTGACCTCCACACTTCTAACTCTACAACCTAACCACTCCACCCAGTTGTGCAACGTGTTGTAATTCTAAATCACTAATATGTAAACTATGCCCTTAGATTTTCTACATTATATTATTACAATTATATAATAATGATATTTTTTGTTTTTTTTATATATGTAGATTATATTATATTATTCACTGAGGGAATAAATCATTCAAGTGTGGGGAAGTGCTCTCAATATTAAAAATAATTATATAATTTAAAATCGAATTAAATTATTTATGTAATATTTATATTAACGGATTCCGGTCAAAGTGATAGTTGATCGTCGAATTACCATATCAATTTTTTTTTTCTAAACTTTTGGGAATAACATTAAATATGATGGATCTTGATTCCCGTATGGTTGGGTGGTCGAGAAATATTTTATAAAAAATCGAATCCTTAAACCCTGACGAAACCCTGTTTAGGGGTTCCGGTCAAAGTGATAGTTGACTGTCGAATTACCCGATCAAATTTTTTTTTCTAAACTTTTGGGAATAACATTAAATATTATGGATCTTGATTCCCGTATGGTTGGGTGGTCAAGAAATATTTTTTTAAAAATCGAATCCTTAAACCCTGACGAAACCTGTTTAGGGGTTCCGGTCAAAGTGATAGTTGACCGTCGAATTACCCGATCAAAATTTTTTTTTTTTCTAAACTTTTGGGAATGACATTAAATATGATGGATCTTGATTCCCGTATGGTTGGGTTGTCGAGAAATATTTTTTAAAAAATCGAATCCTTAAACCCTGACGAAACCCTGTTTAGGGGTTCCGGTCAAAGTGATAGTTGATCTTCGAATTACCCGATCAAAAATTTTTTTTTTTTCTAAACTTTTGGGAATAACATTAAATATGATGGATATTGATTCCCGTATGGTTGGGTGGTCGAGAAATATTTTTTAAAAAATCGAATCTTTAAACCCTGACGAAACCCTGTTTAGGGGTTCCGGTTAAAGTAATAGTTGATCGTCGAATTACCCGATCAAATTTTTTTTTTCTAAACTTTTGGGAATGACATTAAATATGATGGATCTTGATTCTCGTATGGTTGGGTGGTCGAGAAATATATTTTAAAAAATCGAATCCTTAAACCCTGACGAAACCCTGTTTAAGGGTTCCGGTCAAAGTGATAGTTGACCGTTGAATTACCCGATCAAATAATTTTTTTTTCTAAAATTTTGGGAATAACATTAAATATGATGGATCTTGATTCCCGTATGGTTGGGTGGTCGAGAAATATATTTTAAAAAATTGAATCCTTAAACCCTGACGAAACCCTGTTTAGGGGTTCCGGTCAAAGTGATAGTTGACCGTTGAATTACCCGATCAATTTTTTTTTTTCTAAACTTTTTGGAATAACATTAAATATGATGGATCTTGATTCCCGTATGGTTGGGTGGTCGAGAATTTTTTTTAAAAAAATCGAATCCTTAAACCCTGACGAAACCCTATTTAGGGGTTCTGGTCAAAGTGATAGTTGACCGTTGAATTACCCGATCAAACAATACACTTTTTTGTTTTTAACTTTGGCAAATTCATAACTTTTGAAAAAGTGTACATATCTGGATTAACTTTGACCAATTTCTTTTATAAATTTATCTCATTTTTAATTAGCACTTAAATAACATTAGCAAATTAAATATATTTTTATAAATTATATTATTAAATTTTAAATTTTGAACTTTTTTTAACTTTATATATAATCCACAATATACTAAAAATTTCAATTTATATTATATATAAATTCATATGATTTATTTTTTACATTATAATAACTTTAGTAATTTAATTAAATTATACAAAATAATTAGTGTACTGTGTTGTGTTGCACGAGGTGAAAAAGGTTGAAAAAAATGGGCGGGCTTTTCCCCCCAAATGAAAACTACAACACTACACTTTCCCCCTTAACAAAAAACCCTACTATCGTCTCGACTCTCAATTCTCTCAGACTCTCTTGATTGTCTCGACTCTCCAAATCGAAGAACAACTATCTCGTCTCTTCTCTTCTCTCTTCTCTTTTTTCTTCTCTCTTCTCTTCTATCTTCTCTTTTTTCTTCTCTCTTCTAGCTTATTTTCAATTGCTAATTTGCTTAAAATTGATTTTGCAGGAAACATTTGTTGGGCTTTCAATTGTAGGTAAAATTTGTTGGGGCTTTCAATTGTTGGTAAAATCGCTCTTTGTTGTTTAAGTGATTTTGCTCTTCAATTGAATTAATAGTTTTCTATTTTCCAATTAGGGCTTCAATTGGGTTTTTTTGTTCGGGGCTTCAATTACGACTTCCGATTCGAGGTAAAATTGGGGCTTTACTATGTGTTTATTGGGGCTTTACTACTTTAGGTGGGGTGGATAGAAAACATGTTTTGTTGCATTTAAATTTTAACCTTTTACAAAAATCAAGGTTCATAAAGCTCAGTTAATTGTTGCATTTTTTTGAGTTTCTTATTGTTAATAACTAGAGCGCTAGACGCCTCTTACATATAGAGATTGTGAATTAGATGTGAGCTAGTTTCTCGTATATGTGAGATTGTCAATTAAATTGTTTAAGGGTGGCCTTTAAGCAGAAACCTCTAAATTATAATTTCTGTTTTGCTATTTTTATTTGCTTAATCTTTTTACTTTCAATGTTACCACAGTAGCAGACAAATGTGTTACTATATATTTCTAAAATTTTGTTAGTTCCCAGAGACATTTTGATGCAACTGGGCCTAAAAATGAGCATGAATTTATTTAAAGTGTGTTCATGTTACTAATATTCTTTAGTTCACATTAAGTCACTTGCAACTAGGTCATTTTTTCCTAATATAGCTTGTGTGCCCTGTCACATTAGTAAAGTGACTTGCCTTAATAAGTGATTGATGTTAAGTAGTTGAATTTCGATTAAGTACCATCCAGCAGCATTAACATCCCACTTCTTTCTTTATTCCATACTTTTGTTGTTATAATACTCCGTAAAGCCAATAATATGTTGTTTTGACATAAATATGGATTAATTCTGGTTTTGCAGCTCAGAGCACAGCATGCACAAGGAATTTTTGTTTTTAGGATTTTATATCAATCTTTTCTATTGACATTTGAGGCACTCCATCTTCAATTTACATATAATCCTATTGAGTTTCATCTAGGGCTGCATACAAGGGGTTTGCAGATGTTGTCAGATTACTTTTATTCAGAGATGCCAGTCAAGAAAGACAAGATAAAGAAGGTAATGGACTCAGGACTCATGATCTAACTTCAATAAAATAAATTAGCAATCAATTTTAGTTCTGCTGAAATAATATTTAGTTCCCATTAAAAAAATATATGAACAGAATATTAAATTGTAAATCTTTGTTCTATTTTAATCTCCACGTGTAATTTCAACACAAGATTATGAAGCATTTGTAAACAAGTCAGACTTAAAACAAACAAAAATATAAGGTTGATTAGAAAGGCCAACCCTACTAAAAACGTTGTAATTTATATTGATTTAAACTTGATTAGGCTAAACCTAAGTTAGCATCACTCTGCAGACTCATAATAGACTACCACACAGTTCATTTAACCACTCTTGTAACATGTATATTAAATTTTGCTAGCAGGTCTATCTGCTGGATTACGAGTTCTCTAATATACGTGGATATATAACACTCATCACAACTCTTGAGAAGCTACTGCTTTTCCATTTTATGTTGTAATCTATACTGAATGTATGATTCACCCCTGACATCCTTGGCTACTTTAGACACTTAGGTACTAGAGTTGTTGTTAATATTGAGAATGCTGCAAAACCAGCAAATAGTAACATGCAGACTGCTGGAAACTCTATTTGATCATCAGAGGATACTGAAGATAGAGAAGTTATCGGAAACATCACTCCAGAAGATGTTTTTGAAGAACTTCTACATGTATTTTTCACTATCTATACTTTACACTTCGTTCTGCTTCTTGCTTACGTATCTGTTTTCTCAGACTCCTACTGTTAACGCATCAAGTTCCCCAGGATTTGATTTTGGTTGCAGTATGACTTGTAGCCAACCAACCTTGTTACTTAGCATATCTTTGGGCCTTTATAGGGAGAGATTCACTACTCTTTGGTAGTTTTATTTGAAATATATTGATATTCTTAAGTTTATGAATCTAAAAGGCAGCAAGTGAATATATCCCAAGTTTTCTTATCTGATGCTTCACTACACACTTTCTACACAAACCAGACAGCAAGCAGGCAACCTTCATTGTGACATATAATTTGAAGATTTTAATGAATAATTCATAGCATGTGAAAGTAGTTATGCAAATAATAATAAATCACCTAGTAGCGAACTGATAAGTATCATAATGTATTGAATGCCTGCATTCTGGACTGATGCATTGACTTAAATTTTATGTTTTTTTTGAAAAAATGTTGATTCTTTTTTAAGTATGCTACGCGCTACCCTAATAAAGGGCCAGTGAAGGAGACTTCATTACAGGCTTCTCCTGAAGTAGTAAAATACAACTTGAACTTGGGGTTATTAATTAGGCACTGATCTAGTGTATTACGGAACATAGACTCGAGTTTCTAGTCGCAATCAGATTAGAAGAATTGTAAACTATCGTAAGGGATATTAGTGTGCATTACTTAAATGACACAATGATACAAACTAGTTTAAATTTTGCCTCATAAAAATTACCTACATAGGGTACTAACAGAATTGCCTGCACGCTACACGTTTTACTACAAGATGTTATATTTGCTTATTCATTTAAGTCTAGAGTTAGTAGTTTGTGTGAACTACAACTGAGGAATGATTACTGTACGTTTGTTATGTCATGGTTACAATTAAGAAAGCGACAATCTATTCTTTTAGAGTTGTTTTTTATAGAATAATGAAAACAAATGCGGGCTATTTCAGTTTGTGGACCTATAAATTAATCAACTTTGAAAACTACCTCTTATCTCCCATAAATGTGTCATTAGTCTGAACAAAGATAATTGTGAGCATTTGATGTAGTAAGCAGCCCATGATCCCTCTTGTGTAGTCTGGTTATTAAGTCGATACTGAAATTTGATAATGTTACTAAACTGTATATTGCATTTATTTGAATCTCAATTTTGTTTTACTCCTAGCTTCACCAACTATGATGCTTTTTCTCAGTTTCTCTTACACAAATTGCACAAATGATGCAGACTCACATAGTTGATGTGGTGCAGCCTTCTTGGATAAGTAAACTTACATTTGGTTCCTGATGATATTCTTGTGAGAACCTTAAGGCTTTTAGATCATCAGATTCATCGAGCAAAAGGTCTATCAATTAATGAATGTGAACATGTAAGTTTATGTTTTTGTATCCATATGTTGCTTGTTGTAGACATGTACAGCACACAAGAGCTGATACATTGACTGATGGTTTTTGCCTTGCCACAATATAAACTATATATATGTGTATATGCACTGAATAATATCTGCAATGACGATACAGGATGTAGATTGTAACCCACAATTTCAGCAATCTGTTTTCTTGTTAGTTGATTTCTCCTACTCGTGGCTGTAATAAAATTCAGTACTTTTGCTTCATTATTTAATTAACAACATAAACTTGTGAACAGGAAAATCCAGGATAACATGTCGATGTTGCTGAAAAAGCTAGCAGAAGCAAATCCTGGGTTTGAATCTGGACATTGTAGACTATTTTATCAGTGCTTCAAGTGAGGATGATGAAAATGCAACCCCATTGACTATCGGGACTTCTACTTAATTATTTATTTTTACAATCAGAAGTAGCATGGACAGTGCTAGTGCAATTACTTTGGTTAGGTGTTGGATGATTGTGGAGAGCAGTATTGTAGATGTTTTGTACTTTGAATTGGATGGTTGATTTTGTAAAGGGATTGATATATATATAAATTGAATCTTGCAAAATTTTAAATTTTAGTGTTGCAATTGCTATACTTGCTAGTGTTGCAATATTAAATTTTAGTGTAACATTAGAATACAAAAGTGTTAAATTATCCTTAATACAGTGTTGCAATAGATAATTAAAGTGTTAAATTAGACTAATGTTATACATGCCACGTGTCAGGTGGGTCCCACATGCCACGTGTCAGGTGGGCCCCCCCACATGCCACGTGTCAGGTGGGCCCAACATGCCACGTGGACACCTGCCACGTATCACCCCATGACACGTCACCACCATGACATGTGTCACGTGGGTCCCACATGCCACGTGTCCTCAAAATATTTTTTGGCTAAGCTATGGTAACAACTTTCTAGTGTTGCATTTGTTTGATTTAGTGTTACTGTATGGCCCTAAGGTAATACTTTTCTTAGTGTTACTATTGAAAACAAAAGCGTTACGTTAGAGAGCAGAGGCAACATTATCGGATGAAATGGTGAAAAAGTGTTACCTTAGTCCTATTGTAACAAAAAACGTGTCTAATGCAACAGTAGAAGTGCGTTGCGTCTGGGCATCTATGGCGTAGTGCGAGGAGAAATTAATACATCTAATCTATTTTAATTAAGGATGCTTTTATTTCTCATCTCATAAAACTCTAATTCAATTATTCTAAAAAAAAAACTCTAATTCAATTGAACAGGGAAAGAGTAATACTTGTGAATAATCATGAACATCATCATTATATGGATTAATTGGAATGAATAATCGGACCATTAAGTAAAATTAATTTAATAATATTTTGTATATAAAATATTCTTAATACTAATATAAACTTTAAATAAACATTTCATAAATATTTATAAATAATTCATAAAATAAAAATTTAATTTTTTTTATGAATTTTGACCGAACTTGATTGCTTTTGACCGAATTTACTGTTTATTGATCAAATTATTCACTTGTTAACCGTTTTTTACAGAAAATGATTTTTGTCTCGATTTTATTTAAATCATTCGGAAAGACATCGAATAGTAATTAATCGGTGATTAGTCTCGAATAATCAACGCTTTTTAAAATTGCGTAACATGAAAGAAGAACAAATCCCATATTTTTAAGGGTATTTACCAAAAATACTTGTAAAATCCCACCTATTTTTATTTATTTATTTTTATTGTTATATTATATATATTCTAGTTGAAAAATTAGTAATAAAATATATTTTTGTTTTGAATTAAATTATTAGTATTAAATTAAATTTGGAAGTATCTTTTTGTTGATAGAATTTATGTTACATTGTGATAAGAATAAAAATTGAATAGTGTACATCTAAAACCGAATCCTACATTGATATATCATTATCTGTTTACATTATAAACATATAGTTATAAAGGAGCAGTCGTATAATAAAATACAAAAATCGGAAGGAAAACAGAGGGAGACGGGCAAGTGGAAGAAAGATTGACCCTGCATATTTGATTAGTAATCCAGGTACTTGTTGATTCATGTACATGTATCATATAATCAATTTATTTTAATTCTTCTCTAAATTCTAATGGATGTGTTCTCGGCATGCTCTTTTTGCTAGAATCTACCTGCCATATGTCCCAACATGAATTACATGAGTGTATATAAATTCATATTAAAATCTATGTATTTTTTTTTTTTTTTTTTTTGACGATGGAGATAATTCAATAAATAAAAGCCATACGGCATCTACATAAATGGTTGAGTAGAACAAACATTGAACAGATTGCATCGCCGGACTTCACAGAGAGCCTATAAGCGATTTTTTGAAGTTGATGTATGTACCCGCTTCGCCAAAAAACTGCACTTAACGCGTTTGAGCTTATCCACCATAAATGCGCACACCTAGAAACTCTTACTCCTAAATCATCCGAACCCATGACTCCCACGTAAAACGGAGAGAACATCCAAACTCTCACAATCAAGGAGAGGCCAAAAAAACCGAGATTACAACTGAAAATTACTAACAACAAAATACACTCCAACTGAAAAATACAATTAAAATCCTACACTTGAAAACGAAAATCACTACAATCAAGTCATTAATCTGGGGAACAAACCCCTAAAAAAGGATTTGAGATCAAGGAGCTTGACTTCGAAAAAGGCTACCAAAACGCCTTAGATCCGAAAAACAACAAAGAAAATACAAAAAATTACACAAATTGCAAACTGAAAAAACTAAAAGCTAAGGCCGGAAACAATACCACAAGAGGAGTCGGATGGCCTTCTGTTCGGAGGTAGGGGGAGCACCTCGATTCCGAAAAAATTCCGCCCACTTGAATCGGAGTTCCTAGCTTTGATAACGGGTCGGAAAAGGCTTAAAACCTTAGATCCGAAGAAAATAAACCAAGAAAAACAAACAAAGAAAACTAGATAAGAAAGAGAAAAGAAAAACTTTTAGGCTAAAAATTAAGATAAACATATTTATTAGTATAGCAATCGGAAACGTCTTCTTTTAAATAAATTTGTGCAAGAGAGAGAGAGAGCACGTTAATTGCTTATTTAATGTGTTTATAAATTAGTCCAGACTTATTAGCTAATAAACTTAGTAGATTTTGATCAATTAATTTTATTACAAATTATATTATCTTATTGATTTGTAATGTGTGTGTAATAATTTACTATTATTTCTAGTGTTGTGTGTTTGGATCGCATTTTATTAAACTTTATACATTCTACTTAAGTATCCGGGTTTGATTTTGAAACTTGAATTCTATTAACCCCAATTTTATGCAATGTTTAAATGATATTTATATGGCTTAATGACCTTTTGGCCCTTCAAGTTTGCGCAATTATACTCATAAAGCCCTAAGGTTTAAAATCGTTTCTTTTTGTCCCTCCAATTTCAGAAATGTACCTTTTAGCCACTTTACCGTCGTCTTTTTGACACAAAACCGTCGCCTTTTAAAGGCCAAAGACGACGGTTTGTGGCTAAAAGGTACATTTTTGAAATTGGAGGGGCGAAAAGGAACGACTTTAAACCTTAGGGCTTTATGGGTATAATTGCGCAAACTTGAAGGACCAAAAGGTCATTAAGCCTATTTATATTTATATGATAATGTAATTTTGTTTTGTGCTAGTTGGTTACGTAATTAGTATTGCAATTATGGGTTTTACATGTGAAGCTCTAGCATCCGGATTGTCTTTACACATATTTATTTATGTACTTGATTCAAGTAGCTAGCTAAATAAAATCAGAATTGGTGTGATTTAAACATCCATGCATGTAGCTTACTAATGTTAGAATAGTAGGAATTAAATACACTAATTAACATCTATACATGTCCTCTGTTTGTGTAGCGTACTAGATGACATTTTGTTAGATTTGTTAGTTTTTAGTGTAGCAATTAATTATAAGATTGTGTGATTATTAATATCAAATATATCTTGCATGTGTTACTGAATCATTCCTTAACTGCTATAATATGGTCGATGTTGATAACTAAAAAGGATCACTTTCATGGGATTGTGTTAACCTGGTGTCCATATTTATATTAATTTAATCTTTCTTAGCAATATATTATTCAAGTTTCATAATATTAATTGCATTAATTAATTTGGTTACTAGATTTGACCGTTGCGGATTTTTGGTTATTTCTACATTGATTTATTTATTGATATTCAGGTACGAATTCTTAATTCTTTTCTCTCTCCATTTAAATTATAAATATTCATTAAATATATTGTTGAATCAAACTTATAAATTGTCACCTTTTTGTACTCTCCTTGATACGAGTTATCTGCTCTCTTTCTCATTATAAAATTTTATTCTTTACTTGTTACATTCATTGTCGATTCAATTTTATAAAATTGTGACCCTTGTATTATGTGTGTACTTTTTAGTGCACATTCTTATTTTCGTTTCGTCTTCATTATTGTTGGAATCTTTATTGCCAGCTCATATATATTTGATTTGTTTTGTTTCGCTAATTTATTGCGACATTGTTTTGTTAATTTTGTTCTGTGCAATGAGTCTGGCAATATTTTTGAAACCTATTTGTTGGGCTCTTAGACCTATCTATGTGGTTAAATCATAGACGAGTTCATGGAGTTCGGAGTGTCTGGTGAACTCGGCACTTACTCGTATCGGTGCTGTGAGTATACGAGCACGTCTCTGGGGTATGAGATTGTGTATAGATCATGATCGCTAATATGTGTTTTCTTCTTCTGGATTACCGAAGAAGGATTCTCTATTTTGTAGAGATGCTTTGTGCATTTCATGTGTTTTCTTCTCGTGGATTACCGGGGAAGAATTCTCTGTTTTGTAACTCGCTTTGTGCGAGTACATATTTGTATAAGAGACCCTTAAGGATACATACCTTACTTGATTCAGCCTTATATTTGTTCTACTTCGTTTCAATATTTTATTCTTGTTGATTATCTTGCTTATTTTACATTTAGACTTGTTTTGAAAATTCTGTGTTGGTAAGACACAATTCATTTGGACATTTGAAACCTTATTTTATTTTTATATTATATTCGTACTGGGCATTTGGCTCACTCGTATTGTTTTCCTTCCGCAGGTAATCAGGGGTAAACGGGGTTGAGATGAGTGATGCCAACCAGACTTTAGCTGCAGTCTATATAGTTGTTTAAATAATTTGAGGACTTATTAGATTTTGTTTTCAGACTTTTCAGTATTTTCATTTTAAAGATTAAAACATTAATATTTATCAGGATTATCGGTTCTTTTCGATATCGATTAAATATAATTTAGATTTATTATGATATTTGTCTATTAGTTAACGATCCGAAAAGTCGGGTTGTTACAATACTAGATTTAAAATTTCTATTTGTAAAAATACCATCTCCTTTAATTAATTAATTGTAATTTTATAAACCTAAGTTTCAAAATTGAAAAATACCAACCCTAACCCTAACCCTAACCCTTCCCCCTCCCCCCTTTCCCCTTTATGCCGCCGCCCTTCATTCATCTGCCTGTGTCTTTTTTTTTTTTTTTAGTTGGGTGATATTTTGGTTGCAACTGAATGCAATCATATTCAACCACATCGACTTCAGCAGACTTCAACAATTTTTTTTAAGGTGGGGTGATATTTTGGTTGCAACCACATTCAACCACATTCAACTTTTTTTTAAGGTGGGATGATTTTGGTGGATTTGGGTTGCAAGGCCCCGCCGGGGGCAATATACAACCAAATGCAACCACATTCAACTTTTTTTTTAAGGTGGGTTGATTTTGGTGGATTTGGGTTGCAAGGCCCCACTATAGGCAATATACAACCAAATGCAACCACATTCAACTTTTTTTTAAGGTGGGGTGATTTTGGTGGATTTGGGTTGCAAGGCCCCGCCAGGGGCAATATTCAACCAAATGCGACCACATTCAACTTTTTTTTAATGGTGGGGTGATTTTGGTGGATTTGGGTTGCAAGGTCCCGCAGGGGCATATTCAACTGAATGCAACTGAAAAATGAAAATTACATTCAATTAGATGTAGTTGCAAATTTAGTTGCATGTGGTTGCATTCAGTTGCTGATTTCAAGTTCCATTTATCAGTTGTCATTTTCGACCTCTTTTTTGAACTCTAATAAATATATATTAGAGTTCAAAAAAGAGGTCGAAAATGACAACTGAAAAATGGAACTTGAAATCAGAAATTTAGTTGCATTTAGTTGAATGTGGTTTAATTCGTTTGAATATGCCCCTGCGGGGCCATGAAACCCAAAATCATCTCACATTAAAAAAAAGTGTTGAAGTCTGTTGAAGTCGATGTGGTTGAATGTGGTTGCATTCAGTTGCTGATTTCAAGTTCCATTTTTCAGTTGTTATTTTCGACCTCTTTTTTGAACTCTAATATATATATATATATATATATATATATATATATATATATATAGGTTCTTGCTCAAATACAAACCAATCCTTAAATACAAACTACAAACTAACATAAAATATTTTATATTTCATTTATTTTAATGGCTCCACCAGGGGCACCTTTACAAAAAATGTTTAAAATTCTTGGCTCCATTCAGCAAAAAAAAAAGTTATTGTTCACTACTGACGTGGCAGTGACGTCAGCAGTGAACAGTATTTTTTTTTTTGCTGAATGGAGCAAAGAATTTTAAACATTTTTCGTAAAGGTGCCCCTGGCGCGGGGCCATTAGAATAAATGAAATATAAAATATTTTATGTTAGTTTGTATTTAAGGATTGCTTTGTATTTGAACAAGAATATATATATATATATATATATATATATATATATATATATATATATATATATATATATTAGAGTTCAAAAAAGAGGTCGAAAATGACAACTGAAAAATGAAACTTGAAATCAGCAACTCAATGCAACCACATCGACTTCAACAGACTTCAACACTTTTTTTAATGTGGGATGATTTTAGGTTGCATGGCCCCGCAGGGGCATATTCAACTGAATTCAACCACATTCAACTAAATGCAACTAAATTTCTGATTTCAAGTTCCATTTTTCAGTTGTCATTTTCGACCTATTTTTTGAACTATATATATATAGGCAGCAATAATGCTTACTTTTAGTAAAGTTGTTTGTCTTGTATAATAATTCAGTATGATCCTGTTGTAATAGTTGTAGTTTGTCTCCCTATATAATGAGAGCTTTGTATCTTCATTCAGTACGCTTGAATAGAATTGTGCTTTCTATTATTCTCTCTTCTGCTCATGTGTTGAGCCCCCTTTCTTACTTTAAATTGTTAAATTGCTTTCTTCCTACTTCCGCTTATTATTGGTATCAGAGCCATTTCACATTTTTTATACTGCTGGTAATGGTAATCATCTATTATCTCTCTTTGTTTCATTAAATGAGTTTCAGTAGCTAAATTCTTGTTGTGGAAGGTTGGATGTTTAAGGTTACTTAAGTATGTAAAAAAAAAGGCAAAAAATCGAAATATTTTAGTGTTTTCTTAAAATATCATCTTTTATCCCGAAGGATTAAATGGGAGGTTTTTTGATGATTTTATAAAAAGAAATTTTTGCTAAAATATTTCATATCTTTGATTTCGTGGATTTTATCCGTCTATCCCTCTGGTTGATAGTTAAACGAGTTAGTCGTTTGCAAAGATAACCAAAAATATTGTACTTTTATGTCAATTTTACTTTTTTGTAAACAATAAACATACTTAAAACCCCTTTAAAGATCCAACCAACCACAACAGTCTTAGTTCTATATCTCCAATGAGTATGAATGATATAGATGATAATGATCATCAAAATGATTTGATGAAAAATTCTGAATTAATAGAATATCCAAAGAACTTGGATGGATTAAATAGATGGGTTATACCTTCTGTTCCCCAAAGCCAAATTTATAATATTGGTGTATTCGATTTTAAATCTCGTTATGCCATCAAAACGATGGAACAGACTATTAGAGTCTCAGACACTAATCAAACAATTAGATTATTGAATAAGAAAGATTTACTTCCTTTTAAAGGATATAACTTTATCCATATTGGATTAGTTCAAATAGCTTTTAAGCCCTTAACTCTTTTAGGCTTAAATTCTAGTATAATGGCCTACGTTAGAGATGGCCGATGTAGAGATTTCAAACAATCTCTAGCTGCTTTAATAGAAACCAGTTTATGTCATGGACCAGTCTACTTCGATGTAGCTCCCAATTTGACACTATCCTTATCTGATAGTCATCTGTTAGATGCTATGCAATTAACCTTGCATACAAATAGTTATAACTTTAAACCAGGAAGTGAAGTAATAGCAATATGCTATAGAATTTATTATATATATATATATTAGAGTTCAAAAAAGAGGTCGAAAATGATAACTGAAAAATGGAACTTGAAATCAGCAACTGAATGCAACCCCATGCAACTAAATTTGCAACTACATCCAACTGAATGTAATTTTCATTTTTCAGTTGCATTCAGTTGAATATGCCCCTACGGGACCTTGCAACCCAAATCCACCAAAATTACCCCACCATTTTTTTTTAAAAAGTTGAATGTGGTTACATTTGGTTGAATATTGCCCCTGGCGTACAAACTAACATAAAATATTTTATATTTCATTTATATTCTAATGGCCCCGCCAGGGTCACCTTTGCAAAAAATGTTTAAAATTCTTGGCTCCATTCAGCAAAAAAAAAAATACTGTTCATTGCTGACGTCAATGCCACGTCAACAGTGAACAGTAACTTTTTTTTTTTGAATGGAGCCAAGAATTTTAGACATCTTTTGTATTTGGGTACCCCTAGTTTGATCATTAGATTAGCATGAAATGTTGAATTAGTGTTTAGTTTTTAGTTTGTAGTTAATTTTAGTTTGTAGTGGAGTAAGACTCTATATATATATATATCTATATTATACTATTATAAGCAAAACAGGGTATATTTGGTTTGGTACACTTTTTTTGGTACACTTTTTTTGGTCACTCTTTGGTTTGGTTAAATCTCTATTTTAATAAAATTAAAAAAAAAACACATAGCCTAAATAATATGTATTAATATTAATATGCACCATATACACAAATATAATAATTCAAAATACAACTATAATAATTCAAAATATAAGCAAAACAAGGTATATTTGGTTTGGTACTCTTTTTTTGTCACTCTTTTTTTGGTCACTCTTTGGTTTGGTTAAATCTCTATTATTAATAAAATTCAAAAAAAAACACACATAGCCTAAATAATATGTATTAATATTAATATGCACCGCATACACAAATATAATAATTCAAAATACAACTATAATAATTCAAAATAAATAATTTTAATAAAATTTATATACATAGGATTATAAAGTTATAAATTATTTTATTAATAAAAATATATATACAACTTAAAACTTTAATAATAAAATATAATTAAAAAATTTACATGCAACCGTGCATCGCACGGGTTAAGCAAAGGGCTTTCGCCCTTTTTACTCATTTTTTTGCCGCACGAGTCTAAAACACACATGGGCGAGAACTACTGTCCTAAATGCCCATGGGATGCGCCTTTGTATACCGCGTATGTTGCTGTCACGCCAACATATACATCGAAGGAGAGAAGTATCTAGGTTGCATGCATACGCCTCTAACAAAATTTTGTCTGCCTGATACGACTTCGTACAAGTGGTATCTAATTGATACGTCTCAGCAGTGGTAGTGTTTCATGGATACGCAACCAGAGAAGAAGGGGTTAATACGCCTAACCGGGGTTAATACGCCTAACCGTAAGTAGTATCCACTACATACGCCTTTTCAGGAATAGTATAATAGTAGAAATACGCTTCTTTCTGGGTATTATTAAATGAATATACCTCCTTTTGAGGAGGGTATAGTAGATCTCCTAGAGAAGAGGAGGGTTTGTTTTGGGTTTAATTTATATAATGCTGGGTGGGGTTTTTTTGTCTGCGAATGAAATACGCCTTATGCATGGGCGCATATAGTGGGCAAAAAAGTCAGCATTCCCGCCGTTGGGTATATTGGGCGCAGATGTAATTTAAAGTAGGTATTTTTGGCATTTTTCCTTAAGCAAAACAGGGTATATTTGGTTTTGTACTTTTTTTTTGTTACTCTTTTTTGGTACACTTTTTTTGGTCACTCTTTGATTTGGTTAAATCTCTATTATTAATAAAATTTAAAAAAAAACACATATAGCCTAAATAATATGTATTAATATTAATATGCACCACATACACAAATATAATAATTCAAAATACAACTATAATAATTCAAAATAAATAATTTTAATAATATTTATATATATGGGATTATAAAGTTATAAATTATTTTATTAATAAAAATATATATACAACTTAAAACTTTAATAATAAAATATAATTAAAAAATTTACAAGCAACCGTGCATCGCACGGGTTATAGGCTAGTATATATATATATATATATATATATATATATATATATATATATATATATATATATATATATATATATATACTATTATATAAAAGTCGAAATATTAAAAGTTTTGGTAGATATTTTTTGGTACCTGTTTTTTGGCACCAGTTTTTTGGTACCTGTTTTTTGGTACTTCGTGAATTTACTTATTTACCCTTCATTATAAAGAAAAATATATACGATATTTATACTATTAAAACACCTAAAATAAATAATAACATAATATAATCAATGGTAATTTGTCGATCGCCTTTTTCACATTTACTTTTAGAGTTGAAGATATTACCTTTTATAAACACCTATAAACATCAATCATATCATATCTTCTAATCAATAATATTTTCTTTCGAATTAAAACATGTTACATTTTTAGACATTACCTTTTTGAGCCTTTTTTATTTAAAACTAATCTTACAATCATTAATATATACCCGGAAACAATCTAAACCTAAATAGAGAGTATCAAAAAATGCTAGAGAGAGAAAATGCTCTCCCTTCTCTCTAGAGTCCGTCCTTTTAGCCTTCTTTCCCTTCATCCAGCTCACCTTCTTTTACACTTCCGGCAACGTTTGACTGCTCTTTTCTGTTACTTCTTTTTACCCATTCGCTTCACGCCCACACTTTTTGGATTCTCCTCTTTCCCCTCTTTCACTTAGTGGTTTTTTCATCCTAGATCTGGTATTTAGGATGGGTTCCCGTAATTCAAATCGCTCAGGCTCAATGGACACTGATGAGTTCACAAATCTTATTGGTAATAACTATGCTGTTCCTCTCCAAGGGGTTGATAGATCAATCAATACAGAAGAAGTTATGGGAGAGCCTCTATCTCCAAGGACTCAAACCAATACAGGTGTGCATTCTTTAAACTTCAACAATGTTCAACCAGTTAACTCAGGTCACGATCTAAATGTCAAAACTCCAGTCAAAAAGACAGTCACTTGGAGCTCTTTAGTTACTATTCAAAATCAAACTGAAACTAAAATCCCAAATATAGAGGTAACTTATAATGAAGACGGCTCTGCCAATATTTTTCCACCTCGCGATTTCCTGCTGAATGCTCAAAAGCAATGGGATTCAAGTCTCATTGGGCATTTTATTGGGGGCAGCCATCCTTTTAAATTCGTCAGAGAAAAAACTCTTAATCTATGGAGTAACATGGGTCTCTCTCGTGTTTACTATAGTTCTAAGGGTTATTTTACGTTCCGATTTAACTCAGTGGAAGAAAAAGATAAAATCTTAGAACAACGTTCAGTTCAAATTGGAGGGAAAACAATGTATCTTATTCCGTGGATGGAAGGATCTACGTTCAAACGTAATGTCATTGATAGTATCCCCGTCTGGATTCGGCTTGTAGATGTTCCCCATTCGTATTGGTCAAGAGAAGGCCTTACTGTCATTGCTAAAGGTGTGGGTAATCCACTAAAATTTGATGCGGCAACTTCACGATTCAAGCCTCTCAAATATGCTAATATTCAAGTTGATCTTCAATACTCAAGCCCAATGCCAAATCATGCCTGGGTTAAAGTTATCAATAGAAAAGGCATAGAGGAAAAAGAACAAGTTGAGATTCAGTATTCTCAGATCCCCTACTCATGCAGTCTCTGTAAGGCTTTTGGCCACTCTCTTTCTCGATGCAGTGATAATCCTGAAGTAGTGCGACCAGTGAGATCAACTCATCAGAAAAAGGAGCATGGAAATAAAAACCGTAAACAACATCAGACAGATCACGCAGAGTCCAGTGGGAAAGATCATATAGAGCAATATGACAAAGGTTATTCCAACATAAGTGACAATGATGACTTTGATAAAAAGAAAGACTATGTTTCAAACATGGAGCTAGTTCCTTATACCATAGGTCGATTTCTTGGTTGTCCTGTTGTGCTAGATGATGATGAGATTCTAATGAATGCTCAACAGGGACTAAATATAACACAAATCCTTTGGCTTCTGAAAATGACAATGTGTTGGATTATGATGATGATCTTCATTCTGACATAGGAAACAAGATGAGCAAAACAATCATGGAATCATATATAGAGGAGGTTCCACACTTACCCCTTCTGCTTACTAATGCTTTTCACTCTCTTGCGGATGTTGAAGATGGTGAAATAACAATTGGCCAAGAAAATGACCATGAGAACCTGGTAACAAAAAATGAAGTTGCAAAGTCTCCAGATAAAAAGAGAAAGATCCCGGGGCTAAAAGGAGGAACAAAAGGTCCCAACAGAAGATCCCCTAGGTTGGTGGGTAAATCAACCATTCTCAAACGTTTATAATGAACTTCGCCTCCTGGAATGTTAGAGGGCTCAATAAGAGATCTCACCAAAAAGAACTCAGGCACTTCATTTCTAACAATAATCTTTCTTTGATAGGGTGTATTGAAACGAAAGTGAAAGAGCAAAATTCTTTGTCTATCTCTAACAAAATAAGGAGTTCCTGGTCTTGGCTTTTTAACTATGAGAATCACTACAATGGGAGGATTTGGGTAGGTTGGGATGCTAATGTTTGGCATCTTACAGTGCATACAAAAACTGCTCAGACTATCACGTGCTTTATTACTCATATTGAAAAACAAATTCATTTTTGTATCACCTTTGTCTATGCCCTGTATACCCCTCAACAACGGCTGCCCTTATGGGAAGAATTATTAAGTCTTAGCAAGTTGATCAATAATCCATGGTGCGTGCTAGGGGATTTCAACTGTGTTACTAGTATTTCTGAGATCAATGGTGGAAGGGAACAATGGACTCCAGACATGCAAAATTTTAAGGACTGTCTGTTTAATGCTGCTTTGGGGCATACTAAAACCATAGGTCCCCTCTTCACATGGGCTAATAATAGACAGGATCAGGATCGATTTATTCAGAAAAGGCTTGATCGTGCGTTGGGAAATCATGCTTGGTTTAGCACTTTTAATGAGAGTACTACTACTGTTCATCAAAAGGAGATAATGTATCACTGCCCTATTCTTGTTAGTATTCCTATGCAAATCACAAAGTACCGTAAACCTTTTCAATTTTTTTCTTTTATGATCAAAATTGAAGGGTATCATGATGCAGTTAAGGAAGCCTGGCAAAACCAATGGTTTGGAGATCCGATGGGGATTCTTTGTAGGAAATTAAAGCATGTCAAGCAAGCTTTAATTGATCTGAACAAACGTAATGGAAATGTGCATTCCAATGTGGACATTGCCAGACAAGATCTTCATAACATTCAGGAAAGACTTCAGATTAACTCGACAGATGTGGTCATTAGGAAAGCTGAATCAGATGCAAAAAAGACTCTAGAAGAGGGTCTTGGTCAAGAAGAATCAATGCTTCACCAGAAATCCCGAGTTAAATGGTTGTCTATGGGGGATCGAAATAATGGTTTTTTCTTCAATCAAGTTCGTGCTAACTGGAATCATACCAAAATTCTGGCCATTGAAAATGATCATGGTAACATTGTTTTTGGTCATTCTCAGGTGGCAGAGGTTGCAGTTGAGTTTTTTAAAAACTCCATTGGTTCTCATTCCAATACAAATCATTTTGATATTACAGGCATTTCCATTCCTCAAATAAGTCAAATCCAAGCTTCCCACCTAGAAGATGGAATCACTAATGAGACTATCTTTGCCACCTTAAAAACGATGAAAATGAATAAGGCTCCAGGGCCTGACGGCTTTACAGTCGATTTCTTTTTAAGATCCTGAGAGGTAGTTGGAAAAGATTTTTGCGAGGCAGTGACTCATTTTTTCAACACTTCAAATATGTATCAGGGGATCAACTCTACTAGCATCTGCTTAGTCCCTAAAGTTCCAAATCCAACTTCCATGAAAGAGTTTAGGCCAATTTCTTTATGCTCTGTAGCTTACAAATGCATTGCTAAAATTATTGCTTCTAGGCTGAAGTTGGTGCTTCCTGAGCTTCTAAACATATCCCAATCAGCCTTTATCAAGGGGAGGAATATATCTGATAACATCCTTATGGCTCAAGAAATCTTCCGAGGGTATAACAGGGGCACTGGCATTGAAAAATGTGCTCTCAAAATCGACCTCCACAAAGCTTTTGATTCGGTCAGTTGGGACTTTCTCCTAAATGTCTTGCTTCATATGAACTTCCCTAATAAATTTATTAGTTGGATTCGAGCCTGCAATTGTTCTCCTATGTACTCAATCAAAGTAAATGGAGAGTTAAAAGGGTATTTCAAGGGTGAAAAAGGCTTGAGGCAAGGGGACCCTTTGTCCCCTTATTTGTTTGCAATTGTTATGAATGTCCTCTCATGTATCCTTTCTGCAACTCCAAATAACTTCAAATCCCATTCGAAGTGCAGAGACATGAAGCTCAATCACTTACTCTTTGCTGATGATGTCCTTCTTTTCTGTAATGGTGACAAACACTCAATTCAACATCTTATGAATTCCCTTGACAGATTTTCTTCCATCAGTGGTCTTCGGCCTAATCCAGAAAAGAGTACAGTCTTTTTATGCAATTGTGATCAAGAGGGAATTGAGTGGCTTAATGCTAACTACAGAATCCCTCAAGGAGAGCTTCCTGTTCGATTTCTATGGGTTCCCCTTATTTCTACAAAACTCACTGTCAATGACTGTATCCCCTTAATAGAAAAAATCACGGCTAGGATTTATTCTTGGACTAACTCTTTCCTGTCTCTTGCTGGCCGAGCTCAGCTGATTACCTCAGTTCTAAACTCCATTCAATTCTTTTGGTCTAATCATTTAATTCTTCCAGGAAAAGTGCACCAGAAATTGCAGTCCATCTTAACTCGATTCTTGTGGCAAGGCAACATCATGAGAAGAGGTGGAGCTAAAGTTAAATGGGCTAATGTTTGTCTTCCAAGGAAAGAGGGATGGCTTGGGTTTAAAAACCCAAGGGAGTGGAATCAAGCCCAGATTTTACTTCACTTGTGTAAGATAGTTAGCTGCAATAAATCCCTGTGGCCTTTGTGGGTGAACTCAACAGTTCTTAAAAGAAAATTCTTCTGGATTTTGGACATCCCTTCGGATTGCTCTTGGATCTGGCGTCGGGTCTTAAAACTAAGGAACCTGGCCAGACAGTGGATTACGTTTAATATAGGTAATGGTTTAGCAACTTCTCTGTGGTTCTCGCCTTGGTGGAACTCTGAATGTCTAGCTAAATCAAAGACTGATCCTATAATAGCTCAGGTGGGTCTCCAAACTGTTTCCACTGTCAATGATTTGATAAAGATAGGCTCTTGGATTCTTCCATCTCCAAATCATAGGCATCATCATATTAATTCAACTCTGTTAAGGTGGCTGTCATCTCCTACTTTTCCAGATTTCAACCTTAACCAGCATGATTCAATCTGTTGGAATGGCACGAATCTATCAAAACTTAAAGCTTGGCATATATGGGAATCGATTCGAGTTAAAATGCCAGAGGTGGCTTGGCATGATCATGTTTGGCATCGGCTTTATATAGCAAGATTTGCTCATTTCGAGTGGCTTCTTTGCTTAAATAGATTTCCAACATTACAACGCCTTTTCATGATGGGTATAGTCACAAGCAAGCAATGCTTTCTTTGTGTAAGTGGGGAGGAGACCTCGGATCATTTTTTTTTGCATTGCCCTTTCAGTCTTTGGGTCTTAACCAAGTTGGCAGCTAAGCTCAATCTTTCTCCTCGAGCTGGTTCCTGGGCTCATCTTCTTAGTCTATGGTACGCGCCCAGCAGTACGACTCATCGTACCCTTGCAATGCTTTCAGCGCAGACTTTTGTTTATCATATATGGCGAGAAAGAAATAAAAGTGCTCACGACGGAGGATGCTTGAACCCGGACCAGATCATAGCTGCTATCACGGTGGACATAAAAAGTAGGGCTTCAGGATCTACATGGTTTTCTAACCATAATGGTCTGGATACGACAATAGATAATTTTTGAGTTCGGTTTGTTTATTCTATTGTGTGCTTCGTTTGGTTGTGTTTAGTGTGTTTTCAACCTCTTGATTTAGGTTGATCTTTTTGCCTCCTCTATGGCCTGTCATAGAGCAAGGGTCAATCCCTGTTTCTTTTTTGGTTTCTAATATATATTAAACTTAGATAAAAAAATATATATATACCCGAAAATATCACATCATAAAAAATGATAAATAGATTTTTATTAATAAATAAAAACCGTTATATCTAATGATAAAATAAATTATACGATACTATAATTACAAGCAAAGCTTGGGCAAAAAAAATTTAAATTATACGATTCAATTACTTTATCAAAGACTAAAATAAATAATAACATAATATAATTGATGGTAATTAGTCGATTGCCTTTTTCACATTACTTTTAGAGTTGAAGATATTACCTTTTATAAACACCTATAAACATCAATTATATCATATCTTCTAATCAATAATATTTTCTTTCGAATTAAAACATGTTACCTTTTTAGACATTACCTTTTTGAGCCTTTTTGATTTAAAACTAATCTTACAATCATTAATATATACCCGAAAATATCACATCATAAAAAATGATCAATAGATTTTTATTAATAAATAAAAACCGTTATATTTAATGATAAAGTAAATTATGCGATTCAATTACTTTATCAAAGACTGAAATAAATAATAACATAATATAATTAATGGTAATTAGTCGATTGCCTTTTTCACATTTACTTTTAGAGTTGAAGATATTTCCTTTTATAAACATCAATCATATCATATCTTCTAATCAATAATATATTTTTTCGAATTAAAATATGTTACCATTTTAGACATTACCCTTTTGAGTCTTTTTGATTAAAAACTAATATTACAATTATTAATATATACCCGAAAATATCACATAAAAAATGATCAATAGATTTTTATTAATAAATAAAAACCGTTATATCTAATGATAAAATAAATTATATGATTCAATTAGTTTATCAAATATTTAAGATTCGAAATCCGTCAACGATATATTTAATTTAAAATTTTATAATATAAGTTTCAAACCATGCATGCCATTAATCAAATTTATATTAAATTATATCAAATTAAAATTAAAATAATTATTGAAAATAATGATTATATAAAAACATTGGTACCTAATTTTTGGTACCTTTTTTTTGGTATTTCGTGAATTTACATATTTACCCTTCATTATAAAGAAAGATATATACGATATCTATACTATTAAAACACCTAAAATTAATAATAACATAATATGATTAAGGGTAATTAGTTGATTATTTTTTTCACGTTTACTTTTAGTTGAAGATATTACCTTTTTAAACACCTATAAACATCAATCATATCATATATTCTTAATCAATAATATTTGCTTTTGAATTAAAACACATTACCTTTTGAGACGTTACCTTTTTGCTTTTTTTGTACATATTTTTTTGTACTTTCTGAATTTACTTATTTACCTTCATTATAAGAAATATATATACGATATCTATATTATTAAAACACCTAAAATAAATAATAACATAATTTAATTAATGGTAATTAGTTGATTACCCTTTTCACATTTACTTTTAGTTGAAGATATTAACTTTTAAAAACACTTATAAACATCAATCATATCATATCTTCTAATCAATAATATTTCCTTTCGAATTAAAACACGTTACCCTTTTGAGACTTTACCTTTTTGACTTTTTTTATTTAAAACTAATCTTAAAATCATTAGTATATACCCGAAAATATCACATCATTATCCTTTAAGCTAAAACGTATAATTTTATCTATATTTTGTAACCAATTTTTTTCATTTTTTAGAAATATTACGACCAATATATATATATATATATATATATATATATATATATATATATATATATATATATATATATATATGTGTGCTCAAATGAGACCCCCCCCATTTCAAGCTATTCTAAAGGGCCCCGCCAGGGCACCCAATACGAAAAAGTCTTATAATTCTACCCTATATCCATTTATCAAAAAAAAGTTTTTTAAAAATTTAAAAATTCTGCTGCCACGTCATCATTTTTTTTTCCAAATTTTTTTTAATTTTTTTATGAATGGATAGAGTGTAGAATTATAAGACTTTTTTGTATTGGGTGCCCCTGGCGGGACCCTTTAGAATAGTTTGAAATGTGGTAAATATGTAGGGTCTCATTTGAGTAACCTCCTATATATATATATATATATATATATATATATATATATATATATATATATATATATATATATATATATATATATATATGAGAGGAAGAAAACCTTATATAAAAAACAATAAAGAACACCGTTTTAAAATTCTATTTTGCATAAAAATTGATTTGTTATGATAAGAATCACAATTTTTAACAACAATTAAACTTAACAAACTGAATCTAACTTACATTCCCATATAAATTTAAAAATCAAATGTTACATAGAATCAACGGTAGAATCTTATATATATTTTTGTAACAATAAAATTATGTGTAATCATGCTGATTTGATCCTAATTTTTATTCATTAAACATCATTTTTGATGTGAAAATTAGAATATAAATACGATTTTATGTAACATTGTATGATGTTCTTTATTATTCTTATAACAATGGCCTATATAATCAAATCATATCATTTAAAATTTTAACTTACAAAATTTATATCTTAAAAAATTCATTAAAATTATTGAAAAAATTATATAATATTAAAAAATCCGTGCATCGCACAGGTTTTAAGCTAGTATTATATAAAAGTCGAAACATTAAAAGTTTTGGTACCTGTTTTTTGGTACTTCGTTAATTTACTTATTTACACTTTATTATATTATTATATAAAAATACTATTATATAAAAGCCGAAACATTGAAAGTTTTGGTACCTGTTTTTTAGTACTTCGTGAATTTACTTATTTACTCTTTATTATACTATTATATAAAAGTCGAAACATTAAAAGTTTTGGTACCTGTTTTTTAGTATTTCGTAAATTTACTTATTTACCCTTCATTATAAAGAAAAATAAATTATATATATCCTATTATATAATAAAAGTAAGAGGGATAATAAGAAATTACTACCGTAGGTCAAGGGTTCGATTCCCATGAACTACATATATTTATATTTTAAGATCAAACAATAGTGTCAAAATTTTAAATCTACTTTACGTAAATAATATATTTATATTATTAATATTAAAAACATTATAATAAAATCCGAAAAGAAGTAAAATGTGTAATTTATTTTAGGCATGATCTTAATCTTTGTAGGATGAGAAGACTGAATTAGAGATTTTTAATTCAAAATTAGACTTTGTAATCCACTGCACTAATATAGACGATGTTTTTTATGATATTCTACTATTTATCTAACACGAACTACACAATCTGTTGGGTATATTACAAACTACAGTGAGGCAGTGATATATATTAAACAAGAACAGGCAATTAACCAATTAATAAAACAAATCCCGAAGGCAAAACAAAGTATAATTAGAGACTGTATAATAAAAAGAAAGGCAAGAATACTTATCTTTCACAGAAAATTTAAGCCAAGACAACAAAAGAGAAAGAACACAGTTGAGTCACCAAACCCTTTGAGAAGACTTGGCTATTCTTGAAGAGAATATTGCCCCACTTACGTTGTGATTGGGTTGCAGCAATATCACTTCCAGGATAAAACAGCACCGATCAAAGGGTTCACAAATACACCAGTGATCAACAGCGACCAGCACCTCAGTTCGCCTAAGAACTATGTATTTCTCCTATATTTATCGTGAGAGAACAGAGAAAGAAGAAAACGAATCGTGTTTCTATCCTTAGGACGTATCTCTTCACTCTTAACGTTTATTTTCTTCTGTATTGTATATAATACCAAAAATAAACGTAACTGATACTCCATAAAAGGAAAGTAAATATTCTGATTTAATTGCAATAACTGCATCAGGATTTATTTTTCAGTTACAGTAGCATCCGGATTTAGTCATCAGTAATATCAGAATTTAGTGTCCATCAGGATCAGGATTTAGTACTCATTAGGAACTGATATCCATCAGGATTTAGCCCATCAGTATTTGATGTCTGACCAAGTCCATCAGGATTTTCTCCAAGTACTGATCCAAATTTCCATCAGGATTTAATTCAAATACTGATCCAAATTTCCAGTACTGTTGCAACAAATAAATCTGAAACCTGTTAAAATAAACCAATAATCAATTCTTCTTTCAACTCAATTTATTTATGGATTCCACTAAGAAAATGTCTTAGATCCAAACATGAAAGTTTAAGTCCTCATTACAAGGAACAACCTCCACTTGTTAGTTTCCAGAAATTACATCAAGAACATATTATAAATATCTCTCAAACTTTCCATTTTCTAACACAATATAAGATCAATTTTGAGTAGAAACGGGTAGCTTCATAAGAGGATCTTACCAGATTTTTGGTCTTGTCACTGTACTACCAAAAGCATATGATCCGTTGGATTAAAAAGTTAGTTTTAAAGCCGTCTGTTGGATATTATATCCTTATTATACCAAATTTTTTCATTTTTTAGAAATATTACGGCCAATATATATATATGAGAGGAAGAACACCTTATATAAAGAACAATAAAGAATACCGTTTTAAAACTATATTTTTCATAAAAATTGATTTGTTATGATAAGAATCACAAATTCTAACAACAATTAAACTTAACAAATTGAATATAACGTAGATTTCCATCTAAATTTAAAAATCAAATGTTAATCAACGGTAGAATCTTATATATATTTTTGTAACAATAAAATTATGTGTAATCATGTTATATTTGATCCTAATTTTTATTAATGAAACATCATTTTTGATGTGAAAATTAGAATATAAATACGATTTTATGTAACATTGTATGATGTTCTTTATTATTCTTATAGTAATGGCCTATATAATCAAATCATATCATTTAAAAATTTAACTTACAAAATTTATATCTTAAAAAATTCATTCAAATTATTGAAAAAATTATATAATATTAAAAAAATTTGTGCATCGCACGACCTGTTTTTTTGTACCAGTTTTTTGGTACCTATTTTTTGGTACTTCATGAATTTACTTATTTACCCTTCATTATAAAGAAAAATCTATACGATATCTATACTACACCTAAAATAAATAATAACATAATATGTGTTGTGGATTAAAATCTAGGTCACGAATTTGTAATTAATACTAGGGTTCGGGAGCTTCTTGCTTTAATGGTTGTTTCCGTGTTCGAGACTGATCGGTCCTCACAGAGTGCCTACGTATCTCGTTATTGAGAATCAAGCCAAGGCGTAGTTCTGAGAATGAGGGGTCAGGCCCTTGTATATGCTGATAAGCCTAAGAATTATGGTAGGAATAGGAGACTTGGTGGGCAAGCCACCGCCTCAAGGAAGGTTCTAGATCACTTCCTCTTAGGAATCAGTTTCCATGTTGAGATATGTGCCTTGGAGGCTAGGTCTGACGAAGATCAGCATTCTTATCTGACTCTTATTGCTGAGCTGTTTTATTACCCTTAATATTAATTATTAAATTAATATTGTTAGTAGGGTTTGGGCCCATCTGGTGGGCCCCACGTTTGGACCATACTTGGTCTAATTAATGCGACATTCAATGTGTCTTTAGGATTTATTTTTAGCCCATATCATTTGCCCCCCAACTTCTAGCAAAACTGATCAGGTTTTCCTTGAAGTTTTAACGGTCCTTTCCAAGACTCGGGTTAGGGTTCATCTTTATACACTAGTGTTTCACGAGTATTGTCTTTATGTAAAGCGTGGAGCGACCGACGCGTTTACGACAATGTTAATTCGTTGCGAATCGGCACTAATTAGCCTTAACGACATTTAAACAATGTTTAAATGGCGTTGAACGGCATAAAATGGCACTAAACGGTACTAACTAGCCTTAAACGACACTTAAACAACGTTTAAGTGACGCCAGCCGGCATTAAACGACACTGAACGGTGCTAGAAGACACTATCTGTGCTAACGACATTACTGGTGCTATCTGCACTAACGGTGCTAATCGACACTCAATCGGTGCTTATCGGCAGTAACGGTGTTATCGGCACTAACGGTGCTAATCGACACTTAATCGGTGCTTATCGGCACTAACGGTGCTATCGGCACAAATCGGTGCTTATCGGCACTAACGGTGCTATCGACACTAACGGTGCTATAGGCACTAACGGTGCTATCGGCACTAACGGTGCTAATTGGCACTTAATCGGTGCTTATCAGCACTAACGGTGCTAATCGGCACTTAATCGGTGCTAATCGGCACTAACGGTGCTATCGAAGGAGATTCGGGACAATTGTAGCCTCTTCCGGGCAGCTGGTCGGCTGACAGGAGGTCCTGGTCGGCTGCCAGGTGCTCCTGGTCGGCTGCCAGGTGCTCCTGGTCGGCTACCAGGTGCTCCTCGTCGGCCAGACCTCCTCTATGGCACCTGGTCGACTGCCAGGTGCTCCTGGTTGCCTGCCAGGTGCTCCTGGTCGGCTGCCAGGTGCTCCTGGTCGGCTTCCAGGTGCTCCTGGTCGGCCAGGGCTCTTCAGTGGCACCTGGTCGGCTGCCAGGTGCTCCTGGTTGCCTGCCAGGTGCTCCTGGTTGGCCGGCAGGTTGACGGGAGATCCATGTTGACTCCAGCGACGCTAAACGATGCTTAAACGATGTTTCAATCTATGTTAAACGACATTGAATGACATAAGACGGCACTAAACGGTGCTAATCGACGCTAGACGGCGCTAAGTTGAAGGTCGATGTTCGTTCCGGAAAGTAAGAAACCTTCAACAGAACCATCAAACGATCCAACCAACTGACGGGAGGTGCCAAGATAGGTGCCAGGAGGTCGGCTGGATCCCCTCCATGGCACCTGGTCGGCTGGAGGATGCTCCTGGTCGGCCAGGGGGTGCCAGGAGTTCGGCTGGAGCCCCTCCGTGGCACCTGGTCGGCTGGAGGATGCTCCTGGTCGGCAAGGGGGTGCTCCTGGTCGGCTGGAACCTTCCAAGGTTGTAGAAAACTCCGTGACCTTCGCGTGGACTGTAAGATCGTCCAAATCTGATACCCGGAGCTCAGGATATGGCCCAAACAGCGCGAGGACCTCTTGGGCGGCCACTTGGCTGACACCAGGTCGGCTAAGGGCCTCTTTGGCAGCTGGTCGGCTGGCTCCTGCTCCTTGGTGGCTGCCAGGTGCTCCTAGTCGGCTGGAGGATCCTCCAGGTCGACTGGAGGATGCTCCAGATCGGCTGGAGGATGCTCCAGGTCGGCTGGAGGATGCTCCAGGTCGGCTGGAGGATACCCCAGGTCGGCTGGAGGATGCTCCAGCTTGCCTGGGGGATGCTCCAGGTTGCCTTGTCGTGCGTCTCAGAGCTTTTCCGCAATGCTTGGAGTCTCGTTCTTGAATCACATCCTTGACTTTTTGATATTGTATACATCCTTTTAAGGCATAATTAATCTCTCTTTCTTTTTCTAAGATGTGGAGCTTGTGATGAAGCTTTTTATTTCTTGCCCCCCTTGTTTCATATGGTGGAGGTCTTGCTTCTCATTTGATCGTTCAAGAAGTTTCTTTTCCACTGAGCACTTGACTTCAAGTCTGGTTTGCCTTCTTAGCTGGTTGTCAACCCTTTATCTTGATTATAGGTTTCAACCCTTCCTTTGGTTTGAATTCGATTGACGGCTCTTGATACAAGTCCTTAAACTCAAACGACAAACTCGATTGGAGGCAGACAGCCTTTTTGGCCATCAAGGCTAAAATTTTTTGTCAGGATTTGAGATTTAAGATTTTAAGTATGGAATGACAAAAGACTTCTTATCTCAACACTCCCAATAACAGTTTCTGTGCTTTCAAGGCATTATCAGGGGGCCAACCAGTTTCAGGATGAGCTTTTAAGAGGGTCTATCCTTCAGCTTACATCAACTAGTGCTGCCAATTTCGAAACAATAGACGGGGCCTTCTAGACCTGAAAGTAAACACTTCCGGCGTAGTTCTCTATCTCAGAAGAAGTAAACTTAGATTGGGCATCAGCCTTAACGTTCTATTCTCTCGGAATGTGCTTCTCATACCATTCATCAGACTGAGTCATCACGGCCTTCACGACTCTCAAGTACTTTGTCGTAGTTTGAGATTCTTGACTCTCATGATTCTATCCAAGCCCAATCCAGCTATCAAGGCTTCATACTCAGCTTCGTTGCTGGTTGTTGGGAAGTCCAACTTTAAAACATACTCAACTGTGAACCCATCGGGGCTTTGCAAGACCAAAATTGCACCACTGGATTTTGTTTTTGATGCTCCATCAAAATAGAGCACCCAATATTCCTTCTGATCAGGTATAAGCTCCTCATCTTTATCCTTTCTTCCAGGGGTGGTTACTGTCTCCTGCCCCCCGACTTCTTGGTTACGAATGGCACATTCAACCACGAAGTCCGCCAGTGCCTGAGCCTTGATTGTTGTTCGAGGCTTATACGTGATGTCAAATTCTCCAAGCTCAATTGCCCACTTGATCAGCCTTCCACTGGCCTTCGGGCTATGCAATATGTTCCTCAATTGCTGGTCCGTCAGGACTTCAATCTTGTGCGCCTGAAAGTACGGTCGTAGCTTTCTCGAGGCGGTTACCAATGCTAGAGCAAACTTCTCAATGTTATAGTGATTCAACTCAGCTCCGTGCAAGACCTTGCTCACATAGTAGATAGGTCCTTGAACCTTATTCTCTTCTCGAATGAGAACATCACTCAATGCTTGTTGTTTGCACTAAATCACGCAAGCGTACGTGGTCACAAGTAATACAGATATAAGTCAAGTTCGTTCCCACAGAGATCTGGTTATGGTTTTAATTCAGTAAACGCACCTATGCAACAGTGTATGGTTATTATGCACTGCTAAGACAAATAACAAATATGGTTTTTAACTATCTAAATTAACTAAAAAGCAAATTAACAAAACTACAAATTAACTAACTAGCAAGAATTGAAATCTAATTACTTCTGCAAGAAAAACCATGGAATCCTAACTTCATTAAATACTTCGCTTAGATCTGACGCCTTTAATCACTATATGCAATGGTTATGATATCTGATCGAATAATACGAAATAAGTATACGCTACTTCTCAGTATACGTATACCAAACTAAACATACATCCACAAAAGAGATAGAAGATGAATAGACACCAATTATGCTTAGACCCTATATCTCTATAGAATTTGAAAACATAACGGTTGAAGAACAAGTTATCCACATTGATCACATAGGGTAGCATATTATCTCTAATCATGCCACAAATCATGATGTTAAAATATCAACCTATCCTATGCTAGAATGGCAAGTTCTAAATCTCAAGATCCACTCTCGTTTAGCAAGAGATTAACAAATTAGATGTTCATGACGCATCTAAACACATGAATCACAACCATACGAGGATATCAAGATATACATCACACACAGATCTTTTAAAGCATCAAGATACTAAACTCCATAAATAAATCCGTTAGAATCCCATGACAACGATTAGTTCATAATCGAACCTCTCGTCATCATGGGATCTGATAAAACCATGATAAAAACAAAGTATGAAATTATACAAATAAACCTAAGTAATTGATATGTAATTATTCTACTCCTAATGATAATGATCTAATTTTACAAGGGTTGGATGTGTTTATATAGGCTCTAGACATCTTGTCCACCAAGCAATTGCCTTTTTAGAGTTGGAATAGAAGATTGGCAATTTCCGTTCTTGAATGAGAATAGAATTGCAAATTCCATGTGTAGATCTGATTCTGGAATGTTCTAGTCGCCCAGAGCAATTACCATACTTATTAGAAGTAGGAATTATAGCAATTTCCTTGTCAAAGTTGAATTTCTGCAGCTCGACACATAATACGTTTCCTAAACTGATTCGGTTTTTAAGGAAAATTCGTAGCTGACTTTTCTTCAATATTTCTGGGCCTTTCCAGTTGTATTTGGACCTCTGAACCACTTTAAAAGATAGAGAATCTCGTTAGCTTCGCGTGGACAGTAAGATCGCCCAAAACGGAGTTCTAGAACTCAAGATATGGCCAAAATCGTAAAAAGGGCAAAACTGTAAATTTTCAGCGCGACTTTGAGCAGACTGCTCAGGATTGGCGCAGACTGCTTAGCTCCAATCTGCACAAAAGTTCGAATTCTGGTGAAGGGTGCTCGAAATCTAGGACAGACTGCCCGGCTGCAATCTGATGGATTTTTTCTGCATTTTTTTCTTCGTTTTTCAGCCTTTTCTTCCCGTTTCTTTTGCATGAGCTTCCGTCTTTAATCCTTCTTGACTTGTATACTTTTTGGTAGCTGACATTATCCTCCATTCTTCATTCCATATCATAAATCAACTCCAAAACGACGGAAACTACACCCTTAATCGACATTTCTTCAACCCTGCACAATTAAGCAAAACACATCAAAACTACAACAAACTTGAGTCCAAGTACACCAATTTAAGCCGATATGGAATGCTCCAAGTGGATATAAATCCACTTATCACTTGTGCAGATACCGCCAGGTATAGATAAAGAGTCTCTTCAAGACTAGGTTTTGCCAACGGGGCTTTAGTCATGAATTTCTTCAACTATTCAAAGGCCTCTTGGCTCTCAAGGGTCCACTCAAAATTTTTTACTTTCTTCAATGCTTGAAAGAAAGGCAAGCACTTGTCACCAGACTTGGAGATGAATCTCCCTAGGGCTGCAAATCGGATATTTAGCTTCTGTACATCTCGTATAGAGCGGGGTGGTTCCATGTCCATAATTGCTTTGATCTTATTAGGGTTGGCCTCTATGCCTCTTTTTGAAACCATCAGACCCAAAAACTTTCCTGATCCAATGCCGAAAGCACACTTGGCTAGATTCAACATCATCTTGTGGTGTCTCAACACTTCAAATGCCTCTCTCAGGTAGCCTCTCGGCTGGCATGCGTTCGGCTTTGAGTGTTGAACGTCAATGTTCGAAGGTTGAACGTCAATGTTTGAAATCAAGGGTTTTCAATCTCTAGGGTGTTTTAAATCACTGAAATATCTATCAGAGCTGCCGGTCCAAGGCCACGGGGTCTCTGATCAGCCCCACGAGGTCTTGAACCTTCCCTAGGAGGTTTTTAATCTTCATTTCAGGGTCAGATATTCAACGTCGGCGTTCTGGATCGAAAATCCAAAATTACATGCTGGTTTTCAAGTTTCAACCTTTGGATCTTAATTGGAGGTTCGTGACCCCCTCAATTTTGTCCTTCATAACTAATCTTGGCTTCATGGCTAATAACTTGTGTTTCTCAACCTAGGATTCGGGGTTGATTCCTCGATTTAGATTTTGATAAATGCAATCCCATGGGCTTCTTGCCTTTTAAACTTCTAAGACGAGAAGTTGCTTGAACTTCTTAATCCCTGTTCAAGGACCCTTAATAATGCATGTTCTCTGTTAGTCTTAATCCTTTGATTCTCAACCCAAGTACTTAAGAAATATTGAAGAGTAGTCAGTCCTTAACATCCTCGGCCTTCCATGGCTTTGATTGTTGCGTGTGGATTTTATCTGCTTGTCTTTTATCCAGGGTCCTTCACAGACTTAAACTTTTACTTGGTCTTGCTGTAACCTAACTCTTGACCCTTCGGGGTATGCATTTGTTTGTTTTCCATCCGTGTATTTTTTATCTTCGGTACTCGGTCATCCTTGACTTGCACTCATCAGGTGCTTGGCACATAAATAAAATCACACCATCAATGAATGGAAATCAAACTTGCATTAATAATTTGAAATGGATTCAACCCTTACATAGAGTACTACTATCCTACTCGGAGCAACATGCTCTGCAATAGTTTCAATGAACCTTATTTCTACTTCTACTAGATAAATATGAAGCTAAGTCCTACTAGACTAGGCCTGCATCACTTGATTTTATTTTTGATGCTCCATCAAAATAGAGCACCCACCACTCCTTATGGTCTCCACCTTCTTATTCTGAAGTTCACTTCCTGCTTGGGGTACTACCTCCTCCCCCCCAACTTCTTGGTTGTCAATGGTACATTCAACCACGAAGTCAATTAATGCCTTAGCCTCAAAGGCCGTCCGAGGCTTCTGTGTGATGTTCTCTGTTGGCCCTTCTCGGTGTTCCTTATTACTGCGGACATCCATGTCTTCAATCGAAAGGACCTGCCCCCCGACTCCGTCAGGCCTTAACGCGGCTACATAACAGCTTCGTGCCATCTTTTGATCGCTTTTATGTTCTCCAACACCATTCCTAGTTGGGAACTTGATCTTCATATGATAAGTTGAGGCAACAGCCTTGAATGCATGAAGTCCAGTCCTTCTGAGGATAGCGTTGTACGTTGAAACCGCCTTGATTACCAAGAAGTTCAACATCTGAGTGGCCTTCTTGGGCTCCTGTCCAATAGTCACAGGCAATTGAATAGTCCCTTCAACTTTGGATCCTACTCCATTAAATCCATATAGTGGCATGTTATTGGGGGTCAACTGAGAATCATTGTACCCCATCTTCACAAATGCCTCATGAAACAGAACGTCAATGGAAGCTCCATTATCTATCAAGACTCGCTTCACTTCTGAGTTTCCAATTACAAGAGTTATGACCAACGGGTCGTCATGGGGGAACTTCACCCCTTCAAGATCAGAATCATCAAAACCAATTGCGATTTCAGTCCTAGCCCGCTTCGGGGCCTCTCCCACGATGTGTATCACTTCTCTGGCATAAGGCTTCCGAGAATTCCTTGTTGTGCCGGCCGCAGTCGGACCTCCTGAGATCATGTTTATTACTGGCCATCGGGGTTGTGGGTTGCGATCGTGAACGTCATCCCTTCTATTATAATCTCTAATTTGATTAACACGATCTTCACCCTTAGTGAAGTGGCTCAATTTCCCTCTACGGATTAAAAACTCGATCTCATCTTTGAGTTGCTTGCAATCATCAGTGTCATGCCCCACATCTCTGTGGAATCTGCATAATGATTCTTGTTTCTCTTTGCGGGATCACCCCTGAGTGGCTTCGGCCATCGAAAATCCTTATCCTTCTCAATGTCCAACAAGATTCGACTTCTAGGTGTATTCAACCTTGCATACTCAGTGAACCTCGATCCTTGGTTCTTCTTAGGGGCATAGTCAGAGTCCTCGCTAGTTCGGGGATACTTGTCCCTAGCATCATTCTCGTGCTCATCATACTCATGGTCTTGCTTTCGCTTCTTGGAGTCGTTGTTACCTCTTCCATTGCCCCCCGTGGCTTCCTTCTTCATACTGTCCTCAGCTTTGATATACTTGTCAGCCCTTCGTTGGAGTTCGGCCATGGTTTCAGGAGGATGCTTTGCCAATGAACTTTTAAAGAATAGATCAGTAGTTCCTTGTTCCAGGGCTACCATGGCCACCTTATTCTCCAAATCAGTGATATTCAATGTCTCCTTGGTGAACCTCTTAAGATAGTCTCTCAGATTCTCATTCTTCCCTTGTACCACATACATAAGAGATGCAGAACTTTTCTCATGAACTCTTCCGCTGATAAATTGACTAACAAAGGTAGCACTTAGCTCCTTGAAAGAGCCAATTGAGTTTGCAGGCAAGCGGCTATACCATCTTTGTGCCATGCCCGACAAGGTTTGAGGGAACGCCCTACACTTCAAGGCGTCGCTTGCAGGTTGTAGCAACAACGCATTCGAAAACGTCCTGACATGGTTTGCGGGATCACCCGTTCCATCATAAGCCTTAATTGTTGGCATCTTAAACTTTTTTGAGATACGAGCATTCATCACCTCCTCAGTAAACGGGGGTGTGGGATCATCAGGATCCCCAAGTGGCATCAGATCCTTGGGGTTGCTCTTGGGGGTTTCCACCCTTGTTGTTCTTCCAGTTGGGGCGTCAGCCCTTCTCTGCCTTCTTGAGGACCTCTCTAAGTCTATAATGGGAATCGGTCCTGATGTTGGAGGAGGTTGAGTCTGATTTAACCTAGCTTGTTCTCTCGCAATATCGTCCTTCAACCTTAAGATCTCGGCCTCGTGAGCCTTGATCCTCTCAGCGGCTGTCAAAGGAGGTCCATCATGGATAGTTTATGTTCTTCTTCTTGGTTCTCTGCTAGCACGTCACCTCCTCGGGGCTTCATCACTATCATCATCAGACGATGAATCATCAGTATAGGGGCCAGAGTAGTCAACATACTCTCGATCTCGGATCTGCAAGGCGTGGCCACTAGGTCCAGGACCTTGAGTAATTGGAGGGTAGTTAGGCAGACCGTACATCGGGTTGGTATTCATGGGGAGATCCGTAGTATGGATCTGTACCCCTGGTGGTAATGGGCGATTGGGATCAACCAGAGGAGAAACCACCATCTGAAGAGGGCTGGTTTCTTGACTTGGATGGACGACCACAGGTAACGTTCTCTCAGCATGGGGATTCGTCCCTGGAGGTTGAGAAACTTGAGTTTGAGTGATCGCCCATGTTGTTGGGGGTACCTGCTCAGTAGCAGGCGAAGCAGAGCTTAGAGGAAAGGCCTCAGTAGAGGTTGGTGGTGTTCTTCGTGTGGTCACCATGGTTGATGTTGTCGTCCCACAAACGGCGCCAAATGTTGTGGATTAAAATCTAGGTCACGAATTTGTAATTAATACTAGGGTTCGGGAGCTTCTTGCTTTAATGGTTGTTTCCGTGTTCGAGACTGATCGGTCCTCACAGAGTGCCTACATATCTCGTTATTGAGAATCAAGCCAAGACGTAGTTCTGAGAATGAGGGGTCAGGCCCTTATATAGGCGGAGAAGCCTAAGAATTATGGTAGGAATAGGAGACTTGGTGGGCAAGCCACCGCCTCAAGGAAGGTTCTAGATCACTTCCTCTTAGGAATCAGTTTCCATGTTGAGATATGTGCCTTGGAGGCTAAGTCTGACGAAGATCAGCATCCTTATCTGACTCTTATTGCTGAGCTATTTTATTACCCTTAATATTAATTATGAAATTAATATTGTTAATAGGGTTTGGGTCCATCTGGCGGGCCCCACGTTTGGACCATACTGGGTCTAATTAATGCGACATTAAATGTGTCTTTAGGGTTTATTTTTAGCCCATATTAATATGATTAATGGTAATTAGTCGATTATCTTTTTTACATTTACTTTTAGTTGAAGATATTACCTTTTTTAAACACCTATAATATAATTAATAACATATTTGAGAAAGTGGAGGAAGTTAGTGGGTGTAATAATGTTTTATATTATTAAAAGTTTACTATTTTTGGAATGTAAAGAAATGGACGGGACGGTCCAAAATAGTAACCGTAAAGAAATGGGTGGAACAGTGAGAGTATATAGTATTGGATGAGGGTTCTTTTTCAGGTTTTTTTCTTAAACTATAACAAAAAATCATATCTAAAATGTATGATCAAAATTAATAAATTGAGTTACGTATTTTTAGAGCAACTCGAAAACGAGAACGTGTTTTAAAAGTTTGTCACAAATATCTGTATTTGACAGATAAATAAGCTGCTTTATTTTGTCCAACAGCCAAACAAGCCCTGCTACAGTTCCAAGGAGTTGAAGGAACACGTTAGCCGTTAGGTAATCTAAAGTGTAAACTCCGAATTATAAGTTCTAACTAGCATTAAAACCCGTGCGAGGCACGGGTCTGCTACTTAAACTGTATTTTTTAATCAAATTATTCAGGATCAATATTGATTGAAATATGTGATTGTTTTTCATAGATTTTTCTTGTTAGTGGCATATGTGATTATTGTGTACTTACTTAAATATGTTCAAGTTTGTACTTTAGAAACTAATACGAGTAATACTGATAGCAATCATGTCAGTTTTTAATTTTGTTGTGGGTCATAGAATATAATTTCAGTGTTATGTGGGTGTTGTATAATTAAGATGATTTTTCAGAGCACCTACAATCCTAAACAGTCTTCAAAAATGATGCATCCATTTAGCTGATCTCCAATTATATTCAAGGTAAAACTAAATACTCTTCAAGATGTTGCATTCTGAGAATGTAGGTTTCAGTCCTAATTCTAATAAAAAATCTTTGTAAATCTTCTAAAATGCTTCTTAGGTCTTGTGCTTACTTCCTTTTTTTTTTTTTTGAAATAATGCAAACTTTCATTAAAAACTCGAATCATACGCAAGAGTCTCCAACACTATAGGCGGAGGAGACGTGAAAACAATGAAGCAATTTATCATACAAGGTAATCTAGCTAGCTCATAAGCTACCTTGTTTGCATGCTTTCTAACAAACGACACAGAAAAACCTGGATTAGCTTGAAGCTTAAACCTGCACTCCTGTACCATATGGCCAATCTCCAGTTGATTGCTACCATCCTTCTGAATTGCCTGAACAGTGCCCAATGAGTCTAATTCAACTGACACCTACGCCAAGCCCTTCGATTCCATCCAATTTAGTGCCTCAAAAACACCCACAGTTTCTGCTTCCAAAACCGAGTCTACCATGGGTAATCTAATGGTTCTCCCTTCCAGAAAAGTCCCTTTATCATCCCTCAACACCATACCAATAGAGAAGAACTCAGCTCCCTGAACCACAGACGCATCAACATTCATTTTAACTGAGCCCAATTCTGACTTTCTAACTTTCTAACTGTTTTATTTATTTTCATCTAATTTCTTGACTTTGTTTCTCTTCCAATGTCCGTTTGACTTTCATCGAGTCACCTCCATAATTAAAATAACATATATGATATACGATCCTTTCTTTCTACATAATGTCATATTTTAAATTAAACATTAGCAAATTAGTATGTAAAAGGTAATGTGTTATTTATAGGATCCGTTTTTCTAAAACCAAATATTTTTACGACCCGAATTGTTTGACAAATAAATTATTATATGTTGTGTAGTAATATACAATTTTCATTTTATTTTAACACCTCAATATTTTTTGCTCTAATATATTGTTAGATAATATCCATTATATTAATTATAATGTCGTTTTATAGCCCAATGGTGTATTTTACGTAATTCTTTAATTGATAAATGATAAAAGAGTCCAAAACTCATTTAAAATCCAGTAATATATAATTAATAATATTTCATCAATATCACACACATACATATTGTGTGTATGATTTAAAATACACGTGAATGCGTGACATAATGGTATGAAGATGAACAATTTAACTTGGTGTTCCAAGTTCAATTAGAATTGAAAATAATACTTTTATATATAAATAGGAACTTAGGGGTAAATTGGTGCTTTTAAATCATGAATAAAGTACTTTAGTTATTGATTTGATCTTATATTTAATACTTTTCATAAAAATACAATATGCATTTCATTTTTTTTCTTTATATAAAACCAAATATTGCCCCGCTTGTGCGGTACACATATAGAGATATCATGTGTATTATGGAAAACACGTATAGATGAGTGGTTAGGTTGTTTAAGAGAATAACAGGTATATAGTAATTTTTTATTATTATAATATTGATTGTTATTGTTATTACAATTTTATAATATAATCAAATCATATATTATGTACCAATAATTAATATTTTGATATAATATGTTATAGTCCAAATCAATAAATGTAAAAGTAAAATCAGGATAAAAAATTATTAGTGTATCGTACTAATTAAAATATTCACACACACATACATCTATATTGTGTTTTATTTAAAACACAAGTGATTGAGTGGTATAGTGGTAAAAGGATGCATGAATTAAATTGGAGACCCAAGTTCAATTCCCACCAACCACAATTTTTTCAAAAAAATAAGATGAGGGGCAAACTGGACTTTTCATGTACATTAAAAAGTCTCACCATTTTTTCCTTGTGTTGGCCTATTATATATATAATAGATTAATGAAATAAACTAATAATATTATATTTACTAATAACTAACTGATTACCTTTTTCTGCTAAAAGATAATATTTTTTATATATTTTCTAACTAAATTATCATATTTTCTCCTAAATAATAACTAATCAATTACCTTTTTCAGCTATTACATTTTCTAACTTTTCTAACTAAAATCTCTTCTTTCTAAAAATAAATATGGTCGTTCTAATTAATGAATAATATTATAATTACTAATAACTAACTGATTACTTTTTTAGCCAAAAGATAATATCCTTTCAATATTTTCTAACTAAAATATCTCATTTTCAAACTAGATTTTTTTACTTAATTATCCTTACTTAATTATTTATTATTGATAAAAACATGTAGTTCTACTTTATAAAATAAAATAACGATATTATATCTTATAACTAAATTTTTTCCTTTTTTAGAAATATTATGGCCAATATATTATATAATTATTATTTTTAGAAATATTATGGCCAATATATTATATAATTATTATCAAATCATATCATTTAAAAATTTAACTTACAAAATTCATATCTTAAAAATTTATTCAAATTATTGAAAAAAATCATATAATATTAAAAAAAAATCCGTGCATCGCACGGGTTTTAAGCTAGTATATATATATATATATATATATATATATATATATATATATATATATATATATATATATATATATATATATATATATAGGATCTTGTTCTAATAGAAACTAACTTAGAATAGAAACTAGAAGCTAAACCTAAATTAAATATATCAAGCTAATCTAATGACCAAATTAGGGGTACCCCAATACAAAAAACATTTAAAATTATTGGCTTTATTCAACAAAAAAATTTAAAAAAATAAAAAAAAATGTTACTGTTCACGTGATGACGTGGCACGTGAACAATAATTTTTTTTATTTTTTTATTTTTATTATATTTTTGTTGAATAGAGCCAAGAATTTTATAAAAAAATTTGTGAAGGTGCCCCTAGCGGGGCCATCAAAATAAATAAAATATAATTAATTTAGTGTAGGTTTCTAGTTTCTATTCTAATGTCGGTTTCTATTTGAACGCTAGCCTATATATATATATATATATATATATATATATATTAGAGTTCAAAAAAAGAATGAATGCCCAAAATACCCACTTTTTGGGTACCCACTGACCGAAATAGACACGCGCGGAAACAGGTGACCAAAATACCCGTGGGACACGCTAATCTCACAGGCGTATCCAGTTATTGTACCAGCTTCTTCTCCGTCGAACATCTACAATAACAAGATTGGGCGTTTCTAATATAGGCATGGATATGGATTAAAACTGGTATCGTTGTGTAGATAATTAAAAGCCGAAGCCATAGATGTATAATACGTGCATGGAGGTTGAACGGAGAGGTCGATCGGAACAAAAAACGAACAGATCGGAAAATACTCTAAGGTCGTCAGTGTTGCAAATCAGGCGAAAAACATGGTTTCAAATTGATATATGTATATAGTCGAACGATGATTCTATTGGTGTGTAACAGATTATTGGAAGATGTTGTGAACGCAGTATGGTCGGTTTTTCCTATTTTCCGGCGAAATCGCCACATCTGAGAATTCGCGTGAAATCTGATAAAAATGACAGATGACATCAGATGACGTCATCACGCCTGTTCCAGTTGCGTTACAGAGGATACGCCTAACAAACATGCGTATCATAGCTCATTTACGCCTTACCTGATTGCGTATCCATGTTTCACGCCGAACCCATAAGCGTATTTTATGAAATACTCCTACCTCATAGGCGTAAATGGGGATACTCCTCTGTCATGGGCGTATTCCGTGGACATTTTGGGCGGCTATTCACGTATCTGGGCATTTTGAACAGGAAATAATAAAAAGTGGGTAGTAAGGGCAATCACCCTCAAAAAAGAGATTGAAAATGACAACTGAAAAATGGAACTTGAAATCAGAAATTTAGTTGCTTTTAGTTGAATGTGGTTGCATTAAGTTAAATATGTCCCTGCGGGGCCATGCAACCCAAAATAGCACCCACCTTAAAAAAAAAAAAGGACACAGGCGGATGGAATGAGGGACGTAAGGAAGGAGGGGGGAGGGAAAGGGGAACCTAGTATTTTTGCAATTTTGAAACTTAGGTTGGTAAAATTGCAAATAACTATTTTTACCAAAAGTAAATGTGCAAAAAATTACTTTTTCCTATATATTTATGAAAAAAGCCCTATTTTTAACTAAAATTATTAGAAAAATAAAATCATGTTAGAAATTAACATGTTAGTTATGATTAACATGTTAGATACGATGATAACAATCCGTTAAATTAGAAAATTATCGTATTTTGTAACTCGATAATGGATATCATTCTTGTGACGTATTGAACTTTTTATTTGAAAGTATCAATCTATAAAATTCAAGTAAAATGACTCTCGATTTATGATATTAGATTATAGTTATGACTTTTATTTAGAACTTTTAGCTAAAAAAACCAACGAACTTGCTAGTTTTCTATAATTAAACTATTTATTTTACCTTTTATCAAATAAAGCCAACAAACTTTGCAAAATTGTGAAAAATTTAACTATAGTTAGATTGTAACATAATAGGTTTCTGCCATATTTATTAAAATTCGTTTAATTTTAATTAAAATATACATTTTAAGTACATAATTACTATTTGAATTAATGATGTACATATTTAGTTACTTTTACATTTTATCCATGTTGTATAGAGCCCCTAAAGTTACCCATAGTGTTGACATTAAGAGCCTGTTTGGGAACAAGCACTTAAAGCAAAAAGGAGCTTTAAGTTGTTCTCGACCTGTTTGGGTAAATGGCTTAAAGCCCGGCTTTAAGTTAAAAAACTGCTTTAAGTCATAAGTTCCATTTAGGTACTTTTGACTTATGACTTATGATTTATGGAGTTTTTTTTTTTCCTTTTTTCACGATTCTTGTAAAGTTCAAATATTATGAATTTAAAATTTTTTTAAGTCAAATTTTATTTTAAGTCAAAATTATTAAATCCTCATTTAACTTTAAGTAAAATTACCCAAACACTTTCATTCAACTTAAAGTAAACAACTTCACTTTCTCCTTTAAGTTAAAAACACCTCCATTAAGTCAAAAGTAACTTATTTTAAGCAATCCCAAACACCCTCTAAGTTTTTTTTTTTCAAAACTTGCTAAATGTTAATTCCCAATTATACATCACAAGATTGTAGAAGTGGAGGTTGAATACAATTTTGACTAGAATTAGAATTCTTTTCGAATTGGTGAGGTTTTAAACAGTTTGTAAGAGAACATATAAGTAAGAAAATAAACGAAACACATGCAACACGATATTAAAAACTTTGGGTGGGTTTTTCTGATCCACCTAAGGGTTGTATTGAAGAAAATAACCTGTATAGAATACACAGCTGATGGTTACAATGTATTTAGAAGAAAACCTAATGATCTCTATTTTATGCTATGTGTTTTTCTTGCTTACACTATGTTGCTCATACAGCATATATATATATATATATATATATATATATATATATATATATATATATATATATATATATATTGTATGAGGACAAGTGATAAGTGCATATTTTTGCATATTTTTATTACCTATTTATTGCTTGAACTCGTATTTAAATAAATTATTTTGTTGCATTTCAGGAAATTCGTGAATAAATAAAGAAATGGCAAAATAAAGTAATAAAGTGCAAGGAAGGGAAAAAGAGGAAAAAAATGATCTAAATGAAAAAAGGATAAAGAATTAGGAGCTTGGAGGAAAAGGAATATTTGAAGACATGTGGAAGGTGAAGATCATCCCAACACATTAAATAAGTGTATGGCCAAGATCCACTTAACAAAGCTTAAGGAGGAAGGAAATAATTGGATGACTAGTATTTCTCCACCACATTAAAAGCTGTACGGTGGAGATTAACCCAACACACCCCTCAACCCTAATCCTTGTCCTATAAATACCCATTCACCCCCTTGTATTTGATAACTTAGATTTTAGTGTAGTTTTAGGGTAGATTTCATTTCTTGTTTTGTAGTTCTAAATTTTGTAAACACTCCTCTTTTTATTAATGCAAATTTCCATTTCCTTTAATTTCTTGTCTTGCTCTCTTTTTTATGTTGCCTTGCTTTCGTTATTTTCGTAAATCCGATTAGTGGACAAAGTAGCGAAATGCTAACCACTTGGGGTTGAAAGTAACGAATTTTATTTTCGTGTTCTTAGTTAATAATAGTAGTTGAGCCCCTTTAAATCTCAATTTTATTGTGGGTTTGTTTCTTGTTTTAATTTCTTTAGAATAATTTTTTTTCGTAATTAGTTTCTTTGTTTCCGTAGTTAATTTCTTTATTATCGTATTTTAAAAAAACAAAAATTTTAGTTTTATAAAAATTTCATTACGAATTTTTCAGTTCTTGTTCCTCTATTTTATTCGAAGCAAAGCTCATCTCCCCTGTTTCTTTTCTTTTCTTTCGAACCAAAACCCCAAAACCCAGCTTGTTTTCTTGTTTTTCTTTTTCTTAGTTTCTTCGTCGTCGTTCTTTTCGTTTTAAACCCCTCTCCCCTTTCCTTCTTCAATTCGCTCAAACCCATTCCCCTTTTTCTTCGTTTTTAATTTCGCTGAGTTGTTGAATAAATTTAATTTTCCTTTAAAAATAGATTAATCTTCTTTTAGGTATTAAATGGTAAAAATCTAATTTTCTAAAACCCACTTGTCCTAATTCGCCTAAATTAGAAATTAAGGTTTGCGAAAATATTAGTCTCCGTGGAACGATATCTCAAGTATTAAAACGATGAAATTGTGCACTTGCAATTTAAATCCTTGTTTTTAGCACATCAAGAAGTAAAATACTTAAGATGTAAAATACATTCTTGGTATAACTTGTCACACACACGTGTTTGATAGATCTTCATTTCTGGAATTATTAATCTTGAAAGTCTTCTCTTCTTGATTTGGACAATTCCAGCATGCTGAAGTCTATGTATGTTTCTTTCTTCATAAGTTACTAAGTCCTTGAACTGACTTAGCTCCCAAGCATACGTGATGCTATATGCAAAAGGATTTTTGATTTGAATCTTCATCTCTGAAAATTGCTTTAGCTAAAGATAAAATTTTAGTAAGTCAATAAGCTTTTCTGCTTATTAAGCTATGCTTGAACATCTCAAACAAAATAGATGGTACTTATGCACTTATCGAGTTATCCTTTGTATTCTTCAGTAGACATGTACTCATGTTGGAGATTGCTTCCACTCTTATTCTTGCCCTTGAAACTAGACAAACAGAGATTGATTTCACATTTCATTTGTAAGAGTTTGAGCCTTCGAATAGCTACAATTTGACCCCCTACTCGTAACATCCTTTGTGTAATTGATCGTTGTCTATAAGTCACGGGTTGCACAGTATTTCTGGGTTTGTCCTTCATTCGATTTGTTCCATTAGAGAGCTCTGGCATCACTAGAAATCCAGACTGAGTTCTCGAACGGATAGATCTTGACTTCTTGAATGTTGACTTCTCGAATAGCCCCTTTTGTTGAGTTCTCGAATGACTTCTCGAATAGCGTATTTTGCAGACTTCTCAAATAACCTATTTTGCTAACTTCTCGAATAGAGTCATCAGCTTGCCTTCTCGAACAGGACTTCTCGAATAACCCTTTTTGCAGAGTTCTCGAATAGAGTCATTATAATTACTTGACTTCTCGAACGCTTTCTTTTCTTGACTTCTCGAATTACTTGCATGAGTTGTACATTGCAAATCTCTCTTGATTACTGATACTTGATTACAACATCTCACGGCCAGTTGCAAAAATACTTCCTAACTGTTTGCAGAAGTCTATTCATAAGATGTAGCTTTAGTTGACCTGTATTTCAGTTAATTTCCTGATTTATTTATCAGCTTAAATTTCTTGATTCGTTACTTGCCTTGTGGTATTTGTTATAATCATCTATAGACATGTATGTCTCAACATTAACATTTAAATTTATACTATATATTAAAATATTTTCTTATAACTAAACTAACTTCTTATAATTATAAATATAATTGTTCAAAAAATTTTATTATCACACGATGTATTTAATTTGATATACGGTAAAACTAAATTGTTCTTGTCTTATTATTTTATTATTATTATTATTATTACTATTATTTTATTATTATTATTATTATTTTATTATTATTATTATTATTTTATTTTTATTATTTTAATTATTTGTTATTAAAATAATTATGAATTTCATATAAGTATTGATGAAACAATTGAGCGGTTAAATTTTTAAGTTTGATACTTAATAATTATACTCCCTCCGTCCCACCAAATTCTATACAATTTTTTTCACTGCTTGGCGCGCATTTTAAGGTTCCTATAAAGTACAGTTTCATAACTTATTTTTAAAATTTTCCTTTTTGAATAAAAATTTAACATACCTATTTTTATACAAAAGAGAAAATTTGAATAAAAATTATTGAACTATCCTTAAAATGCACCTTAAAATGCGTGTCACGTCCCCGTCCCCCAATATATACAATCCGGTGGGACGTAGGGAGTATATTTTATAAATTCATTTTCATGAACGTGATGTTAAAATTTTAGATCTTAGAAAATAAATATTAATTTTATGCACTCATATATGAATATGGTTACATGTACTAGCAGGAGAATATTATAATATCAATATTAAATTATTAAACTAAAATTATTTGTTGTACTTTTGGCTAATAAACTATTTTTATATTCATTTAAAAAGAATTTTATGTATACTAGCTTATAACCCATGCAATGCACGGTTCCTTTTTAATATCTATAATTATAATATTATTTTTAAATTTTAAATGTTATTAATTAATATATCAAATTGTTGTTAAGAAATTGATATATATATATATATATATATATATATATATATATAAGATTTTACACGTTCGATTTAATATTTGTACTCTATCTTGAATTCTTAAAATTTATTTTGGACGATTTTACAGTCCACGTGAAATTAACAAAATAATCATTAATTTAGTGATGACTTAATGATTATTTTCCAATTAGATCTACGCAGAAACAGTAGAGAAGAAATTGACGTTTTTTTACGTTGACAATTCTACTCGATTTATGACTTCTACTTATAATTCATTTTGATTATCAAAATACCATTGTTATTTGAAGATAGTTCTACTAACAATCAAAAACAATTTTAATAATAAGTGTAAGAGGGATTTCGTCCAAAAGTTTGATAATCGGTAGTCTGGTCCTCCGTACGACAAAATAAATAAGAACCGTTAGATATTAAAATAAATAGATGAAAATCGTTGGATCTAGCATAAAAAAAATTATTTTATATTTTAATATGTTATAAACTAAAAAGTATATTTCTACTGAAATACAAAAAAGTGTATTTCTACTGAAATACAAAAAAGTGTATGTCAATGATTTAAATCATATAAAATTATATTTCCTATAGTAAATAGCATTATCAATGTAGGACTTCTACATTGAATAGGATTATTGTAAAAATTCATAATTATATTTTCACTTCAGATTCTAAGTGTTTTTAATTGAATAATAATTTTAAAACATCATTAAATTAAAGATAATTTTATGAGTTTCGTGTGGATTGTAAAATTATCCAAATCTGATTTCTAAATTTTAAGATAGAGCCCAAATGGTAAATATGATTATTTTTTACTAATAATAAATTAATAAATTCAATTCTAACACAACCTTTTTTAATTATATCCTTTTCAAATTATAATTTTGTTTTTAAAATTCAATTCTAATACAACCTTTTTTTAGTTATATCACTTCTAGATCATGATTTTCTTTTTTAAAATTCACTTCTAATGCAACAATTTCTAATTATATCCTTTTTAGATTATAATTTTTTTTTATATGATATAATCTTGATCATCTATTTAAAAAAATATTAGATTCGACGGTTGAGATTATTTTGGTAGTACAGTGACCAAAATTATGGATAAGATATCTCTCACGCTTATTATATATAAGGATATAATTATATAATATAGGATATAATGAGTTGATTAATTTTAATTTATTAAATTTTTTGTATACTAACTTAAAACCCATGCGATGCACGAATTTTTTTATTTTAATATTATATGATTTTTTCATTTATTTAAATTAATTTTTTAAAACATGATTTTTGGAGGCTTACATTTTTATATGAGATGATTTGATAATAATTATATAAATGTTATCTATGATATTTCTAGAAATGGAGGGATTTTAGTTAGAAAATATAGAGAAGATGATAGGTTTTAGTTGAAAAAGGTAATTGGTTAATTATTGGTAATTATAAAATTATTATTTTATTTTATTAAATAAATGTTCGTGATATGATTAGAAAAAAAGAGGATTTAGTTAGAGAAAATTAAAAAGGTGACATGTTCTAAGTGAAAAGGTAATTGATTAGTTTATAGCAATTATAATTTAATTACGTTATTTTACTAAATATAATTGCTCATAATGTTTTTAGGAAATGAGATATTAATATTATGCGTGATATTTCTATTAAAAGAGAGATTTTAGTTAGAAAATATAGAAAAGATGATATGTTTTAGCTGAAAAAGGTAATCGATTAATTATTAATATTATAATATTAGAGAAAAATGTTCAACTGTAAGGAATTTCCTAAAGTTAACCCATCAAAACTACGTAGTTTAGATGGATTTCTTTCTTTGATTTAAAAGGGCCCGCGGGGACATTAATGATTGTGCATATATATGTGTCACAATCTTAATGGTTAACTTTAGGAGAATTTTCTAAAGTTAACTTTAGAAATATTACCTATATTATTATTAGTTTATTGTTTTAAATAGAACCGTCCGTGATATAATTGAAAAAAGAGAGATGTTACTTAGAGAAAATAGAAAGCTAACGTGAAAATTAAAAAGATAACAAGATTTATGTGAAAAAAGGTAATTCATTAGTTTATAGTAATTATAATTTAATTATGTTATTTTACTAAATAAAATTGCTCATAATTTTTAGAAATTGAGAAATTAATGTTGCCAGCGATACAGTAGAACCTCGATAAATGAATGTTCGATAAATGAATAACCTCGTCTAATGAATAAATTTATTCGGTCCCAACTTGGTTCAATGGGCTTAACGAATAACCTCGCTTAATGCATTAACGAATAAATACAAATGAAGTCTTTATAGACCCTGTGTAAATATAAATGAATAATCACTATATTTCCAATAATATATTTGTATTTATATAATATATCATTAATATATTTCATTCAATGACTAATTTTCAAACACATTAATAAGTCATATTTTTTCAAAAAATGCCTCCAAAATTTGTTTCTTTCCTCCCCCAAAATGCATCTGATCCTTGATTTTATGTAAAGCATGCATCACTTCTGGAATTTTTTGACCATGTTGCATCAGATAATTTTGTATAGTGACAATAGCTTGAAATGCTTCTCTTGAGGACACTTTTGGTATAGTGATACTATCATCGGGTTCGGGATCATTTGCCTCATCATTTAGTACAGTTTCAAATTTTGCATAAAAGTTACAACTACCGTGAATTCCAGGTACATTTGAACTTAATATATACAAAATGATATAATTACAAAAAAAGTCTAAAAATATCATCTAAATGAATTATTATTCATTTATCGATAAATAAATATTATATTCATTAATCGATAAATAAATAATCTCGCCAAATGAATATATTTTTTTGGTCCCAAAGGTATTCATTTATCGAGGTTCTACTGTATTTCTACAAAAAAATGGAATTTAAATAGAAAAAATAGAAAGGATGATACGTTTTAGTTGAAAAGGTAATCGATTAATTATTAGTATTATAATGTTATTATTTTATTTTTATTAAATAGAAACACCCGTGATATAATTGAAAAAAGAGATGTTTTAGTAAGAGAAAAGAAAAAGGTAACCGTACATGATATAATTGGAAAAAGAGAGATTTTAGTTAGAGAAGAGAAAAGTTAAAATGTTTTGGCTGAAAAAGATAATTGATTAGTTAATAGTAATTATAATATGAGAAAAAGGTTCCTGAGATTACCTCAGGAACTTTACCTGAGGCACTAGTGTATTTTCATATAAAATAGTAATGGCATTTTTGTAAATGCATATAATCTTTTGTAATTACAATAATGTCCTTGTATATTTGTATGTAAATTTTTTTAATCTCAGGAAAAGTTACCTGAGGTTACCTCAGGAACCTTAATCTCTTATAATATAATTATGTTATTTTCTCAAACAAAAGTGCTCGTAGTGTTTATAAAAAAGGAAAAATTTTAGTTAGATAAAACGTAAAAGATATTTTATTTGACCTGGAAAATGAAATTATTTAGTTATTAAAAGAGGTAAAAGGTAATATCTTTAAACTGAAAAAGGAAATTGACTAATAAAGAAGAAATTTTAGTTAGATAAAATATAAAAGATATTGTATTTTACCTAAAAAAGGGAATTATTTAGTTATTGAAAAATAGAAAAGATATTGAGTTTAACCTGAAAAAAGAAATTGATTATTAATAGGATGGATTTTATATGTAATTGAGTAAGGGTAAATAAGTAAAATCAACAGGTATCGTACCGATCAATCAAATTTTTAATGTTTCGGCTTTTATATAATAGTATAGAAGATTATGTAGGAGGAGTCACTCTAAGTATTTCATGGAAGGGTATGATCATCAAGTATATTTTATAATTTAAATATTTTAAATTTAGAAAATAATTTTTCAGTATATTTTATTTCATATTTATATTTAATTTTTATCTTTAGATATATTACAATTTAAGTATGTGAGTATTTTAAATAAATCATATTTTTTAATATATTTTTCGTTTCATAATTCATTTACTATAAGTTATAGGGCTTTTCTCATAAATATATATAAAAAGTAAATTTTTGCAATTTTACTTTTGTTAAAAAAAACTATTTGCAATTTTACTAACCTAAGTTTCAAAATTGCAAAAATACTACTCCCTCCGTCCCTGATTAGTTGTCCAGTTTGACTTTTCAGTGGTCAAATTGACTAACTTTTGATCGAAGATTAAAATTAATCCGTTTATTATTTTAAAAACTGAAAATCACATTTAAAATAGATTAGAAGTAGTTTACAATGGTATAATTTTTTAAAATATTTTACATTATATAATATATATAAATTTCAGTCAAATTTGAGTTAGTTTGACCAACAAAAATAGAAACTGGACAACTAATTAGGGACGGAGGGAGTATCTTTTCGGGCAACCCTGCCCAGCTGCCCAGTCTGCCCAGCCGTGCAACCATATTCAACCACATTCAACTCTTTTTTTTTCTTTTTTTTTTTCTTTTTTTTTTTAAAGAAGGGTGCTATTTGGGTTCCATGGCCCCGCAGGGGCATATTCAACCAAATGCAACCACATTCAACTGAATGCAACCACATGCAACTAAATTTCTGATTTCATGTTCCATTTTTCATTTGTCATTTTCGACCTTATTTTTGAACTCTAATATATATATATATATGGTTGGACTCCATAGCAAACACCTTATATAACAAACAATAAAGAACACCTCATATCTATTAGATCCATTGCCCCTGGCGGGGCCACCCAATACAAAAATTTCTTATTTTTTTACCCTCTATCCATCCATCATCTCAAAAAAAAAAAAAAATAATTAAAAAGTTACTGTTCATGACGATGACGTCATCAGTGACGTCATCATGAACAGTAAAATTTTTATTTTTATTTTTTTTTGCTGGCTTGATAGAGGGTAAAAAAATAACAACTTTTTGTATTGGGTGCCCCTGGCGGGGCCAAAGGATCTAATAGATCTAAGGTGTTCTTTGTTGTTTGTTATATAAGAGTGTTTTGTATGGAACAAAGGACTATATATATATATATATATATATATATATATATATATATATATATATACTTTGCTCCATACAAAACACTCTTATATAACAAACAACGAAGAACACCTTAGATCTATTAGATCCTTTGGCCCCGCCAGGGGCACCCAATACAAAAAGTTGTTATTTTTTTACCCTCTATCAAGCCAGCAAAAATAAAAATAAAAAATAAAAAATAATAAAAATTTTACTGTTCATGATGACGTCACTGATGACGTCATCGTCATGAACAACAATTTTTAATTTTTAAATTTTTTTTTTAGATGATGGATGGATAGAGGGTAAAAAAATAAGAACTTTTTGTATTGGGTGGCCCCGTCAAGGGCAATGGATCTATTAGATATGAGGTGTTCTTTATTGTTTGTTATATAAGGTGTTTACTATGGAGTCCAACCCTATATATATATATATATATATATATATATATATATATATATATATATTAGAGTTCAAAAATGAGGTCGAAAATGACAAATGAAAAATGGAACATGAAATCAGAAATTTAGTTTTAATATTAAGGAAGGTGGTATTTTTGCGAAAAGAAACTTTAAAGGGTAAAGAGTTTCTACCTGACACTGTAGGAAATTTTTCTACAGTGTCGCCTTAAAATCACGATTTTGCTACACATATGATATGCAAACTGATCGTTGAGAGATGGAGAAAAATACAGTGAAGTCATATTTCAATAAACAATTCACTAATTGACTGGAAAAATCAAATTAAAAATGGAGAAACTTAGGTGGGATTGTGTGTGTGAGGGTGTATTTGATTTGTGTGTGGTGCCCCTAGCGGGCCCATTGGATTAGATTAATCTATAGTCCAGATTTAATTTAAGGCAATACTGTAGAAAAGTTTCCTACAGTATCAGGTAGAAACTCTTTTTCCAACTTTAAATCTAGTATTCTTGGTAAATATCTTATAATTTGTTCTGACCAACAACGTTATCAAATTCGAGATTTGTTTAAATGACTTTGTTACCTAATGATATTAATGTTGTACTCTCTATATTTGTAGCTAAGGTTTAAATCTGGTTAATAACAAATTAAAAATTTATATTATTAGCTTTAAACAATACATGAAATTTTGACTAATATATATTAAATTAAAATTAATTAATTATAAACAAGAAAATTTAATAAAAAATTAATTTTATTATAAAAAATATTATATTATATTTTTATATCCTTATCTATACTATCCTATAATAAGTAAACTAGGGGATAATTGGTAGTTTGGTAGTTTGGTTCAACCCTATTTTTTAGCCATAATTTTAGTTCAATTAAAAATAAATTTAATAAATATTTTATCTACCTAAAAACATTCCCGGGTAAGCAAAGATTTAGCCGAGAGTTTTGATCAAGAGGAGTGGCATGTGTGTCAGTGTGGCTATAAACTAGGGGATAATTGGTAGTTTGGTAGTTTGGTTCAACCCTATTTTTTAATATTAAAAAACATATTAAACAAATAACAAATTACACTATAACAAATTAAAATTAATATTTATAATATTAAAATTAATATTTATAATATTATATTACGCTATAAACAAATTACAAAAAATTAAAAGTAACCCGTGCTTTGCACGGGTTATAAGCTAGTATATAATAAACATAAAAGAGATCTTATGAATAATTTTGGTTTGGTCACTGTACTACGAAAATAATCTTAACCGTCGAAGTAATTTTTTTAAATTAGACGATCAAGATTATATCATATTAAAAAGAAAATTATAACTACCAAAATAATCTTAACCATCGATCTAATTTTTTTAAAATAGAACATCAAGATTATATCATATTTTATAAAGAAAATTATAATCTAAAAGGATATAACTAAAAAATTTTGTATTAGAATTGAATTTTAAAAATAAAATTATAATATGAAAAGGATAAAAGTGAATTTTATTTTTTTATTAATATTTAAAATAAAATCATATTTACTATTTGGGGTCTATCTTAATATCTAGAAATCAGATTTGGATGATTTTACGGTCCACGCGAAGCTTACAAAATTATGTTTAATTTAGAGATGATTTAACAATTATTATCGAAATGAAAACACTCATAACATCAAGAGAAAATATAATTACGAATTTTTATATTAATCTTATCCTTTGTAAAATGAAACTCCTAAGTTTTGATGATAACAAACAGCAAGCCATTTGGCTTGATTTCAGATATAAAACAGCATACCATATGTATATGTGCTAACTTAGTTTTGCAGAGAATTCAGCTTACTGATTATATTATCAGTTTAAATCAAACAGCAAGCCATTCATTCAATTGGCGTACCAGTTTCACAAACAGCTTGCTGGTTTCAGTCTGGCAGTTATTACCGAATATGAAGAGTTCAAAGAGTATCAAGTGGAAACTATGTTAGGATTAATTGTATGGGTTCTCTGAATATATTAGAATATATTATTACCCATATCTCTCACATGCTTGGAGACAAACAATATTCCTTATGAAAAGTAAAGTTATACTTTTCATTAATTTAAAACCCCCCTTCACTTCCACTCAAGACACTCACATGATACACATCATTATCATATATTCTCTTTGCCATATACATTATAAACATCACCTGCTATACACGTTAATATAGCACTTCATCTTCAAGCTCCTCCCACGTGATTCAGTCATCAAACAATCTATATCAACAACGGTTACATTTATGTCCGTTGAAGCTCTACAAAATTAATTCTTCACTTGCTTCCATTTTCCTATATAAGGACTAATATTTTTCAGTTCTGAATAACGATACATTGCAGAAAATAAAGATCCCTTAAAATACTCAAAGCTTTCTTTGCAAAATTCTTTAAACCTTTCAAACCCATTTCATTCGTTTATATCTATATATTCAGAGGGTCATAGGTTGAGTTGTATCATTCAAACTTGTATTGTTCAGATTGTATTTAAATTGTTGCTGTACAAACGTTGGCTTAACGTTTAGGGTGAGTCGAACTAGACTAGAGAAGTAAGCTTGGGAAGTGTTACTTAGAGAGTTAGTTCTGCACAGGAAACAGCAAGCCATTTGTAAGCAGTAGGGTATAAGGGAGATATATTGTTGCATCTTGTAATCGGATTATAATTGATAAATAATATATTCTCTTACCAAGTTTGGTAAGAGACCAGGACGTAGACCATAGGGGTTTAGGGGTCGAACCTGGCTAAAAGATTGTGTGTCTCATTTTACTTACTGTTTATTTCATACTGTATTGCATATTAAACACAAACAGCGTGCCATTTGTAAACTGTGTTATTACAAACAACAAACTGTTTCTGGTATTTTTCAAAACAGTTCATAAATAAGCATTGTTAGCCATAAACACCTATTCACCCCCCCTCTAGGTGTTGTTTTCAATTAGTATCAGAGCGAGGTATACTAATATTTCTGTAACAGGAAGGTATCGATCATGGCTGAACAATATCTCGAAGCTAAATCTGATTATAGAGCTCCTCTCCTCACTGGATCAGAAAATTACAACTGGTGGAAATGTAGAATGGAAACATTCTTGTCCAAGAGACCACTGGTGTTAAGAGTGGTACAAAAAGAAGACTTCGAATTTCTGGATGACAAGAAAAATCCAAAAGATGTCGATGATCTCACTCCCGATGAGATTATTAAATGTGGTTATAATGGAGAAGCTAGAAATTCTATAATGAACGCATTAGACCAAGCTGAGTATGACAAAGTTTCATCTCTAAAGACAGCAAAGGAAATGTGGGATGCTTTGGAAACTTACCATGAAGGCTCAACAACTTTGAGAAAGGTGAAGCTTAGCAAACTAATGAACGACTTTGGAAACTTCAAACTCAAGGATGATGAAACTATCAAGGAAGGTCAAGCAAGGTTCCAGGTTACTATAAATTCTTTAAAAAGACTTGGAAAGGATATTCCACAAGATGAAATTAACATGAAAGTGTTAAGTGCTGTACCATTTATTTATGAAGCTAAGGTCACGGCCTTGGAATCATCCTCAACAATCGACATCATGGATCACCTAGCTGTTTTTGCTGAGCTAGAACAGTTTGAAAGTAAGATAATCAAAAGTCAGATTGAAGGTGTTCGGGTTCCTGTAGCCAAAATGAAGAATTTGGCTCTTCATTCTACAAACAGCAAGCCAGCCACTGCATCCAGCAAGCTGACAGATTCTGATGAAGAATCTGATGAAGAAACGGCTCTCATATCACAAAAGATCAAGAGACTAATTGAGAAGAAAAACAGAATGAAAAAAGGAAAGAACAAGTTTCAACTACAAGAAAGCCAAGGAGCAAAATTGTTTCGAATGTGGCAAGCCAGGCCATTTTAAAAGAGATTGTTACAAGCTGAAGTCAAAACAGCCTGCTGTTTTCAAAGATAGAAGAAAATCAAAGGCTTTATTGACTTGGAGTGATGATGATTCAGACTCCAGTGATGACTCAAGTGAAGACTTGGTGAATTTGGCACTTGTAGGTCTAAATGATGAAGAAAGCTCACAAGGGTCCATAAAAGAAGATTTTGTAGATAGTGATTTTTCAGATTCGGAAGATGATGCAAGTGAGGTAAACTCAATTAATTCTGATTTATCTTCCTCTCCTATTATACTAGAAGAACTAACCATGAAGGTACCAAGTAATGTCTCTATTATTGAGTTCATGGAATTGAAAAATAAGAATGGCAAGCTGGAAAAAAAGAACAATCAGTTGAAGCATATTATTTCTGAGTTAATGGCTGAGAAGGCTCCAGAATTAAATCATGATGATCTTATCACTGATTTAAAAGAGAAACTAGTTCAATTCGAAGGTGTAAACAAAGTAATTCTACAAAGGAATGAAGCACTCATGAAAGAACTCAGAAATTTGAAGGCATATATTGAAGCCAAAAATGAATGTATAAAATCATTCAAGCATAAAGAATCCAGCCAAGCCGAATCCTCAAAAACTGCTGAAAAGAGAAAACAGCAAGCTGAACTTGTCAAACAGCAAGCTGAATTGATTTCTCTTCTAGAAAAAGAAGTCAAAGACCTTCAGAAAGGGATGGAAACATTTGTTCAAGGTGAAGACAGCTTAAAGACAATGATGAAGAAGGCAAATGTCCCCTTGGTCAGAGAAGGAGTTGGCATGAAATCAAACAATAAACTTGGTGCACTCAAATACGATGGAAGAAATGGCATACCATACAATTATGCCATGCCTTGGAAGATATGTAACAAGTGTGGAGGAAAAGGCCATCTGGAAAAACACTGTGTAGTTCAAGTAAACCATAAAGGGAAAACAGCTTACCAGAAGAGGCAAGTCAGAAGACAAACAGCACGCCAGAATGCTCCTGACAGAAGACAAACAGCATACCAAAAGTCACCAAAAGTGATCCAAATATGGATCAAGAAAGCTGATTTAAATGTTCTATATATTCTTGCTACTAACCAACCTGGACCCAAACCTATATGGGTTCCAAAACATTAAGTTGGTGTTTGTTTGTTTTGTAGATATGTCTTACCGCCAAAGTAAAGTCAAATCGATGGATTTTGGATAGCGGATGCACTTGACATATGTGTCAGTGGAGACAAATCTCAGTTCATGAGTCTCGAAATGAAGAAAGGTGGAAGAGTTACAATTGGCAATAGCAAGACTCTTCGAATACTTGGTATTGGTTCCATTGGTAATAGTAATATTTCGATTGATAAAGTTCAATATGTCAAAGGTCTTTCATATAATTTACTTAGTGTCACTCAATTATTTGATGATGGACATTTTGTTAAGTTTGGCATAGATAAAACTGTTATTACTATTGGTGCTAACAAAATCCCCCTAGTTGCTAGAAGGGAAGGAAATATATATGTATTAGATTTCGAAATGCAGGAAACAGCATGCTGTTTGGCTGCAATCGACAATGATCCATATATATGGCATAGAAGGTTGGGACATGCACACATGGACTTGCTTAATAAATTATCAAGCAAGAATCTGGTCAGAGGACTACCAAAACTGAAATATTCTAAAGTTGAAGTATGTTCAGCATGCCAATTGGGTAAACAAATTCGAAGTACTCACAAAGCAAAGAAAATGGTATCTGTTGATGAGTGGATTTCGTAATCAACTTATGAGAGGTCTACAGGTAGTTGTATAGGCTAGCGATCAACTGTTCTGTGAAAGGTTTGGTTTGTGTTTGTGGGGGTTGAGCTGTGCTCGAGGGTATCTCCAATAATCTCAAGTGCCTTTAGAGAGAATTAGAGAACTTAATGCGTCTTACCCTGAGGTGCCTACGTACCCTTGTATATATAGGGATCAAGCTCACGTAGTTCTAATGGGACTTTGTCTCTTACTGGAATAGCTGTATTCGGTCACTTAGTTCGTGTAGGACTCAGGTTCCTTTAGAGCCTTCCACGAACTAGTTGGCTAAGTAGAGTAAAACTCGAGTTCGTACCCTACTATGATTCTCTCATTGATCAGAGATAATTCTAGGATCATCTGCGCCCTAGAATTATACTCCAATATCAATTCGTTTATCTGTTCTAGATGGCTTCTAGAACTTTCTGTTGGCAACTCGTAGGAACCTGGTACTCAGGAACCTATATCTTAGGAGCCTGTTTCTCAGGAACCTCCTTATTTCGGGACATATCGCTTAGTGACCTCCCTTTAGGTGTCAGTACCTGCACAAATAACAAACTGGTTAGTCTAGATAACTCTTCCCATGCTTTCATCATCTCTATGGCTGTTGCTATGCTAACTCGAACTCTTCTGCTGGGAGGAACCTGGTCTTCTAGTGCTCAGCTTAGCTTCCTGACCATTGGGAACCTCCTGATACTCATACTTCCTTAGTCATTTCCTCTATCTGGTCTTCATAACTCGTAAGGGATCTATCTTTTGGCTTGTATGGATCGAACCCTATAACTTAATGGGCCTAAATCTAGCCCATGGAGATTTTGGGCACAACAAGTACCCCCCGGTTCCTTGAAATCATGTAATGTGAAAGGAACCTATTCTAATTCTACGATCAAAGGTTTAATGTTAAACCATCCTGGTAACTATATCTCGCTTCAACATTGTATATCCAAGCCTACATGAGCTAACTCGGTATAGGAAACAGGACATAGAATATTTTCAGCTTGATATAATCTTGAGTAAGCTTCCTTTGTATTAAGGAACCTGTTATCTCGCTATTTTCTTCTTCTTGCTCCAGCTCTCGAAATCTACTTTATGTTTACATTCAACTTCTCAGGGAATCTAACTTGTCACTCAACTTCACGCCTCTTTAAATTTAATAATTTAAGAGGGGATAATGGTTAGTTGTAGAAGATAATTCAAAATTTGAATTAAACTTATCTCTTACCAAAGCTGTAGTTAATGTGTAAGTTCCCAAGGTTCATACGCTTCCCACGCGTGTACCTCTTCACTTTACCGTTCCAGTAATGTGCTGCCACGTGTACGGGCAGTCTCCCATTTACCTCAACTATTTAATTATCTCTCACCTTCTCAGGTCCGTTTTTACCTTTACCAAACACTTGTAAAAATTCTTGGAGAGAGAACAAGAGGAGTTCGACAGTCGTCCGCTTAATTCATCTTCTCCGTCGCCGTTCAATTCAAATCAAGGTATGGTTTCGACTTATTTCTTTCTATTCTCTTATGTCCTTGTCTCATTTTTCAATCATCTGTTTCCTTGGACTTTGCATGCCGTCGTTTTCTTTGTATGTACGCGTCTGTATCTGTTCTTCAAATTCCATATTTCACACACATGAACGTTCACAATCTCTGGTTTATCAGTACTTTAACCGTCGATTCATGGTTGCGTCGTCATGATCTTAGCATAATCTTTAGCTATCTGTCTATTCATATGTTTCTAATTTTGTTGGTACATGCCTTCTTCAAGGTTTTCTGTAATATACCCTGTCAATAACTGCACCGTGTCTAAACACTTTAGAACCCTAATCTTTCTCCTAGGTTCCATAAAGACCTGACCCTTCTTCGTCTGTCTTTTTGCAGATGTCTTCTGAATCTACCCATTCTGACCACCAATCTTCAATTCAACCCTTAGTTGCTATGCCGATTGGTGAGAGAACTAGATCCAGGGTTGTAATACCAAATGTGAATGAACCTGAGGACATACTCATTAAACCCCCAGTATCTCCATTGTCTCAACTTCCTATCCCTACATTTATCGACTTAGGAGATGATTGGCCTTCTGATGATGAGGAGGTGTCGAAACCTGAACTTAGACTCGAATCCCTCTTAGAACCTGATTTTCAGAGTGAGGTGACTGTTGAGAGAGAGTTGTTCAAACAGGAAATTACACCTTTTTGTGAGAAAACTGATTCCATCATGACCTCTGTTAAATTAGAAAAACTTCTTGAGGAATGTCCCCGTCCAATCTGTAGTATTGTGATTCCTAAGCCTGGTGAAAGAGCTCACAGGTTTGATATCAGAACCCCTGATCGTGGGATTCCCAATGCTGTCATTTCTGCTGCTTTTTTGAGAGTAGGTTTTTCTATACCCCTTCATCTTTTTCTAAGGGAAGTACTAGAGTTTTATAACTTAGCACCTATGCAACTGACTCCCAACTCTTATCGTTTGGCCATCAGCACCTTTATTCTGTATTCCAGCAAATTCACAACTCCCCTGTCTGCCCCTGAGTTAAGCTATTTCTTTAGGTTGAAAGATACCGGGAGAAGCTCAGGTTGTTTTTATCTGTCAGCATGGCCTTGTCATCAGGGCCAATGTATAAAAAATGTTAAACAAAATTTTGATTTGTGGCAAGAGCAATTTGTCTATTGTTTTGACTGCCCTGATGTTAAGTATGCTTTTAATCGCCGACCAAATATTCCCAAACAAACCATTCTGACTGGAGTGTGTTTAGAGAGGGCAAAAGAGATCTTGAAACTATCAGCTTCTATTAGGGACTGCTTGATTCTGATGACCCCTGAAAATTTGACTTCCCTAGGTTTTATTCCTTCAAACACTGGTATGAACTTCCTTATTGTTATGTCTTTCCTTCTTAACTGTATCTTTGTGAATACATCTTTTTACTCCATGCATGCCTCTCTAATTTTTAACTTATTGTCTTATGCAGACATGGCTCCCAAAGTTCCCTCTTTCGTCAAACGAACCAAGAATGTAGACGAGATCTTTAAAGCTGATGTTGAGACACAGGAGATTCCGCTCACAGCAACACCAATCAGCCAAGTTCCTACCCCAGCCTCTGTCCAGACTCAACCATCTAGCTCCTCCAAGTGCAAGTTAGCTCAGACTACTCTTGACCTCTCTGGGAGTTCACAGACCAGGTCCATGAGGAAGAGCAAAGCTGTGAAAGTTGAATCAGCTGTGGCACAGAATCAATTTAAAGAATTGATTGATACACATGTGCTTCCAGAAGCAATTGCCAGCTGGGCCAAGATGGATTCTACCGAGGCTATGCATGCCATGAGGTTCTCTGCTGCCCAAAATGCATTCTTTGCCCTACGATACTGTGATGATTTTGCCTTGAAGACACAGTATGACCTCCGATTGCAAGGAGAGATCTCAAAACTCAAAGAGGAGCTGGCTGCTAGAGAGGAGAGCGTGAATATTGCCACTGCTGCGGTAAGGAGGGCTAAAGCTGCTGAAACCTCACTAAAGAATAGCAGGGATGAGCTCCAGGAACAGGTGAAGAGTTTGCAGGATGAGAAATTATCCATGCTAGAGAAAATCAATGAACTAAAAGCTCAGGTTGATGCTTTAAATGCTGCGGCCGCTACTGTCAAATCATCCCTGCTCGTCCAGGAAAAACCTAGGTACGATGAAGGTTATGACGAAGGCGTTCGTGACTACATGAGGTCCATGTGGGAGAAAATGCCCGAGCTAAACTGGTCTCTCCTAGGCGAGGACGTAGTGGGGATGATCAAGGACTTTGAGAATGAAGCTGCTGCTGCAACCTCTGTACCTCCCGTGAAAACGGTTGAGAGGTCTCCAGGTGCCAACCTTGAGACTGCAGAGGTTCCTGCTCCTGAAGTTGTTCAGCCTATCCTTCCAACTCCTCCTATTGTCAGCAAGGGTTCCGATGAAGTTCCTCCTTCGTAATCTCAACAAGAGATTCTTTAAAAACTTTTGATAACTTTTGATGAGGTCGCGGGCTCCTCGTAACGCCTCGCAAGATGTAATTTTAAATTTGGTTTCCATGGCCTTCGTGCCAATAACTCTTTATGCTGGTTTTCTGGGTCTTTGTACCCATAACTCTCTTCATGGTTTATGATATTTATTTGCTTTTGCTGCATATCTATATTTGTACCTATGTGCTTCTATCATTGCATTTTACCTTTATTCCCCCTAACAATTACTTAGTGTCCGTACTTGTGCATTCAAGCTTACGTGGGCTAGCCCTTTGTAAGAAACAGAATATACTCGTACTTTCACTTTATAATTTCCTGAAATAAAAGGCCATCAAATCGCAACAACTTACTTGTAAGCTTAAACACGTCTTTTCCTATGCTTCACTCAACATTTTCAGAGTCGCATTCTGAACTAATACACTTTCTGATAACCTTAGATCCTAAATAGTTTGACCAGGTTCCTCGACCATCAAACCTGCAAAATAAACATAAAACAGAAACTAGTTAAGGTTAATAAAATTTCTTTTGTTTAATTCGGGTCATCTCTTGGAAAGGTTGCCTGATTGGCTCCCAATCCTAATCTCTAGGTCCCAACATGCCTCGAGGCATGTTGGTTCCTTTTTTCTCTTGGAAAGGTAACCTGCTTGGTTCCCAGTCCTATTCTCTAGGTCCCAACATGCCTCGAGACATGTTGGTTCCTTTTTGTGCCTCGAGGCAATTCTAGGAACCTGTGCGCCGTTCTGGGAGTCCACACAGATTCCTCTTCTTCATGTGTCAGGCTAGACATATTATGAAGGTAAATGCTAAGGATTTTATCCCTTCTTCCCATGTGCCAAAGACGGTTCCACATAAGGGAGAGCTTATTAGGCTTCTCTTTAAGAACAAGTGTGCCGGTCTAGGCTCCATACAGGTTCCTTTAGGTGCCTTTTTGTCAGGACTTTAGGTGCCTTTTGTCAGGACTTTAGGTGCCTTTTGTCAGGACTTTAATTCACGTGCTCAAGGAACTTGAGGCTTTTGGCAACAATGTCGTGCTCAGTCAACTGAGGCTTTTCAATCACATTTGCTCAGGAAGTTACCTTAGGCTTTTCTCGTGCCCAGGAAGCTACCTGGGACTTTTTGTCTCGATGCCCAGGAAGCTACCTGGGACTTTTTCTCAATGCCCAGGAAGCTACCTGGGACTTTTTCTCGATGCGTGCTCGGGAAGCTACCCAAGGCTTAATTCATGCTCAGGAAGCTGCCTGAGGCTTAATTCAATGCTTGCTCGGGAAGCTGCCCGAGGCTTAATACTTGCTCAGGAAGCTGCCTGAGACTTAACTCTTGCTCAGGAAGCTACCTGAGGCTTAATTCAATGCTTGCTCGGGAAGCTGCCCGAGGCTTAATACTTGCTCAACACAATATGTCCACAAGCTAATTCTGATCAATCAATCGTAGTCTGCTCATTCTGTCAATTCATACTCATACTTCGTGAATACTGTCAAAACTACAGGAACCTGTTAGTCAAGGTAACCTGCAAATACTGTCAATGCTACAGGAACCTGTTAGTCAAGGTAACCTGTTCCACAATACAAGTATTAACTATCAAGCACTTAAAACTTTCAAATTGGCATATGAAAAAGGCTAATCATATCATGCACAATACTGTCTAAGTAGGAATACTACCCCCCAGTTCTTTTGGGTAATTATTGTTACGTAAAAGAACTATTAAGGAGCTTTAGCTGCAAAGAATGCACTCAAAATATTCAACGTAGAGCTATCTATCGCTCAATACTTAAAAAGAAATCGTCTTGCAAGTAGGGAGGTTTACATCAAGTACCCCCCGAGTACATGCATAATCAAATACTGAAATCAAAATGCTGGTCAGCTATAACTAATAAGCTGCCTTTATTCCTGGCTGAAAGAGCCTTACTTTTCCTAAGAAAAAAAAAACAAAAAAGAGTTACTGATAATACTTCTTGAGATGTTCTGGATTCCAAGCTCTCGGAATGAGATTCCCATCCATATCCATCAAGTGGTAGGTTCCTTCCCAAATGGCTGACTTTATCTGAAAAGGTCCCTACCAATTTGCTCCGAAAGCTCCATGTGCCAGAACCCTGGTATTTGGCATGACTTTTCTCAGAACTAAGTCTCCAACTTTAAAAGGTATTGCCTTCACCTTTTTGTTATAATACCTTCGAACTCTCTGTTGATATGCTGCTAACTTCACTTGCGAATCTGCTCTCAACTCTTCGATCATGTCCAAATACAGTCTTTGATTGACCTCATTGCTCTCGGGATCAAAATACTTTCTTCTCAAGGAACCTGTTCTAACTTCCACAGGCACCATAGCTTCATAACCATAAGCAAGAGTAAAAGGAGACTCACCAGTTGTAGTTCTAGGCGTAGTGTTATACGACCACAAGACTCCAGGAAGCTCTTCTGGCCAGCTTCCTTTCTTATCCTCAAGCCTCGTCTTCAAAGTGTGCTTGATAATCTTATTCACTGCTTCAGTCTGTCCATTACTCTGCGGATAATACACTGCTGAAAATGCCTTCTGAATTCCAAACTGCTCACACAACCCTCTAAGCTCTCTACTATCAAACTGCTTCCCGTTGTCAGAAATCAGTTTCTGCGGAATGCCAAACCTACATACAATGGCTCGAAACACAAACTCAGTCAATTTTGACGCTGTAATCTTAGCAAGTGGTTCTGCTTCTACCCACTTTGTAAAGTAATCAACTACAACCACTGCATATTTCATTCCTCCTTTTCCTTTCGGGAGTTCTCCAATGAGGTCTATTCCCCAAACAGCGAATGGCCAAGGGCTAACAATCGGTTTGATAGGTGCTACAGGACGATTATCAAAATTTGCAAACCTCTGACAATTACTGCATGCCTGCACAAACTTTGTAGCATCTGCTTTGATGGTTGGCCAATAATATCCTTGTCGAAGGACTTTCATGGCTAAAGAATTACCCCCCGAGTGATTTCCACATACTCCTTCATGAATCTCCTCAAGGATATACTTGCAATGTTCTCCAGCTACACACTTGAGCAAAGGCTGATTGAATCCCCGTCTATACAGAACTCCATCATAGATTACATACTTGGTTGCATGATACCTCAGCTTCCTGGTATCATTTTGACTGGGAGGTAGCTCCCCTTTATCCAGGTAACGATGTATTGGGGTCATCCAGGAATCTTCAACTGGGAACTCGATATCCATCACTTCTTCTTTGAAAACACTAGGTTGCTCCTGAATCTGAAGTGGAATTACCCCCAATAATGTGGATTCTCTCTGAGATCCTAGCTTGGCCAGTGCATCTGCCTTGGTATTCTTTCCTCGAGGTATTTGATCTAACTTCACCTCTTTGAACCTTGCGATCAACTCCTGGGAGTACCTCAAATATAGGTCTGTTCTTGGCCCTCTCGCCTGAAAACCACCACGAATCTGCCAAACTACTAACATCGAATCACTAAACACTTTATTATTCTCCACTTTCATCTCCAAAGCTAACTTGAGGCCTACAATCAATGCCTCATATTCTGCATCATTATTCGTGGCTCTAAAAGCAAAATGAATTAAGCTATAGAGTTGGTGTCCCTCCGGACTAACTAGCTCTATGCCTGCACCTGCTCCACTACTGTTAGCAGCTCCATCTACATACAGTGTCCACCAAGGTGCACAGTTGTCATTGTCTTCCTGTTTTTCTACCACCTCTTTTGGCCTCTCCTGGCCGGTAACCTCTACATGAGGTGGAAACTCGATTAAGAAATCTGCTAGAGCTTGAGCTTTGATTGCTGTATTTGGCTTATATTCTATGTCGAACTGTCCTAGCTCCACAGCCCACTTTAACATTCTTCCAGAAGTTTCTGGCCTATGCATCACTTGCTTAAGTGGATATGAGGTTCTTACCTCAATCTTGTGAGCTTGGAAGTAAGGTCGCAGCTTCCTGGAAGCCAGAATCAATGCAAAAACCAGCTTCTCCATTCCTGTGTACCTCATTTCTGCATCAAGTAACCTTTTACTAACATAGTAGACTGGGCTCTACTGTCCATTCTCTTCTTGAACCAGAACTGCACTAATAGAATACTCTGATACGGCCAAGTAAAGTATCAATGTTTCTCCATCCACAGGTTTGGCTAACAGTGGGGGGCTCCCCAAATGCTCCTTTAACCTTCCAAACGCTATCTCACATTCTACTGTCCACTCGAATTTGCTTCCTTTCTTTATAGCTTTAAAGAACTCCTGACACTTATCAGTGGATTTCGAAATGAACCTATTCAAGGCTGCAACTCTTCCTGTAAGGGATTGAACCTCTCTCACAGTTCTCGGCGACCTCATATCAATCAATGCTTTAATCTTGGCTGGGTTGGCTTCGATACCTCTGTGGTTCACCATAAAACCCAGAAAATTTCCTGATTCTACCCCGAACACACATTTTTGAGGGTTCAGCTTCATTCTGTACTTTCACAAGATTCCAAACATTTCTTCTAAGTGCTTTACATGGTCAACAGCTTCTTTAGACTTAACTAGCATATCATCCACATATACTTCCATAGTATGGCCAATTTGATCTTTAAACATCATATTTACTAACCGTTGGTATGTGGCTCCAGCATTAATCAATCCAAATGGCATGCATACATAACAATAAAGACCTCTATCTGTAACAAAAGAAGTGTGCTCTTGATCAGGTTCATACATAGGAATTTGATTGTAACCTGAATATGCATCCATGAAGCTGAGTAGGGCATGTCCAGCTGTTGCATCCACTAACTGATCAATTCGTGGCAGCGGGAAACTGTCTTTCGGGCATGCTTTGTTGAGATCTGTGAAGTCCACACAAGTTCTCCATTTCCCATTAGGTTTCTTTACCAAAACATGGTTTGCCAACCATACTGGGTAGAAAGATTCTTTAACCAATCCTGCATCCAATAACCTGTCGACCTCTCCTTTCAATGCCTGAGCTCTTTCTCCACTAACTGGTCTTCGCTTCTGTCTCACTCCTTTCTTTTCTGGATCAATATTCAACTTATGACACATGACCCTTGGATCTATCCCTTCCATATCTACGTGACACCATGCAAACACATCCAGGTTCTTTCCCAAAAAGGTAATGAGAGATTCCTTTAAGGCTGGGTCGAGTTGAGCTCCAATCTTCAACACTTTTGTACCATCTTTGTCATTGATCTTCACATCCAAAGTTTCACCAGCTGGTCCAGCCTTGACCATGGTTTCTGGCATTCGAGGATCCAAGTCTACCTCCATCTCTGTGGTTGAGTCCTCTTGAGGTTCTTGGACTTCGTGCATGACATTCCTTCTCTTTGATGCTGGCTGACTGTCTTTATTGCTTTCATTATGTTTTAGTTTTTAGGATTTTTCTTCATCCAAACCTTCTGCCATACACACATCACCATCCTTGTCCGTAAGAGGTGCACCTTCTATCAGCAAATAAGGGGTATCTGGTCCCCGAAAAACTGGAATCTCATCATGAGGTTCCTCTTCTATGATCTCTTCAATTCTTATGGCTCTACAGGATGCTGGTATAAAGCCTTCCAAGGGCGTACTACGCAGATCAAGCGTTATTTTATCTGGGTTCTTTCCTGGGAAATCATCAGGAACCTCGTCCATGGGTTCAGGCAATTTAGCAGCCTTAGCAGCATGTTGCAAAGCTTTGGTGTAACACTCTCTAGACTCATACTGACATCCTCGAACTATACCAATTCCATTTGGTGTTGGGAACTTCATAGTTAAATGATAAATAGAGGTTACCACCCTCATCTCCTTTAAAATGGGTCTTCCCAGAATAGCGTTGTAATTCATATTCTCTTCTATAACAATGAATTCTGCCAGCTGTGTAATGCAACATGGTTTATCACCTAAAGTTACTGGCAAACGAATCTTACCTTTGATAGGAACCTGATTATTAGTGAATCCGTACAAGGTATCGTTTGTTGGAGTTAAATCTTTATCCAGAAAATGCATCTTCTTGAAAGCTGAGTAAGATAGCAAGTTTACAGAGCTTCCATTATCAACTAGCACTCGATGAACCTCATAAGACCCAATTCCTGCCTCGACCACTAAAGCATCGGTATGGGGATGGTGCACCCAGGAAGCATCTTCTTCAGTGAAAGTGATATCTGCATCTTCTCCTTCAAACAGCCTTGGGGACCTCTGTGATAGATTGTAAATACTGGTCAAAGGACTTTCTTTAGCCTCACAGGTATACCTCTCCATGGCACTCTTGCTGCTTCCTCCAATGTGGGGACCTCCTATAATTGTGCGTATGCATCCAGCCTTAGGTGGTCCTACCATCACGACAGGTTCCTGTGTCTGTGTCTTCTGAGTCTTCTCATCTCTATACTTTTTTCCTTCCTGAGCCACCCATTCACTCAAATGCCCTTGTCTGATTAGAGTTTCAATTAGGTCTCTGAGGTGACGACAATCTGCAGTATTATGTCCATTGTTATCATGAAAGTCACAGTATGGGCGCTCATTCTTATTCCCTGGGGGACCAGTTCTGAAAGGCTTCTTAAACCATGAGGACTTCTCATTCACCGCGTAAATATGATCAATCGGGGCTACCAAATGGGTGAAAGTTTCATAGACAGGTCTCTCATGTTTATTGTTGTTATAGGAAGCTGGTGGTGGGACCTGACCCATGACAGGTTTAGTAGGATTCACAGCTTCAGGCTTCACCTGGGATGTGCGACTAACCACCTTTTTATTGTCACGACCATTGGGGCTTCTTTGTCTCGATCTTTTGCTTCCACTTTGCCTTACAAAATCTAGATCCTTCTTTAATTCGGCTAGAGATTCCTCCACCAGACGAAAGGGTTCTGCCTGGGCGTAAAAATCTGCCAACGTCTCTGGTTCTTTTCCTTGAAGTGCTTTCCAAAAGTCCGAGCCTCCTTTGACTCCAGCAATTAAGAAATTCTTTATGGTTTCCTCGGATGCTTTCCTAACCATAGGAACCTCCGCATTAAACCTCTTGAAATATTCTGTCAACGTCTCACTAGGTCTTTGCTTGATATTGGCTAAGGTATTGGTTGGTGGTGCGAACGCAACAGATGCTCTAAATTGAGTGACAAAGAGCTTCCCCATACTTGCCCAAGAACCAATCGAATCAGCAGGTAACCTTTTGAACCATTGATGGGCTCCACCCTGTAGAGTTGCAGCCAGTAACCTGCATCTGGTGGCTTCCTTCACTTGATAGACATCCATCTCCGTGTCAAAATGACTAAGATATTCAATGGGGTCAGTAGTTCCATCGAACTTCAACTCATTCGAAGGCCTATAAGACCTAGGCAGAGCCGACTTTCGAACCTTCTTGGTGAAAGGAGAAGCAGTTATAGGATTCACAGCAAGATTCTTTTCGTCCTTGAGTTGAGCCAAAATTTTCTTGACATCTTCTGCTGTCACCTCCCCAGTAGCTTCCGCCTTTGTCTTTTTACTCGTTCCTTCCTCCTCTTGCGACTCTGCAGTGCTTGATTCTTCAGTATCCTCATCTAAATCCGTGCTTTCTTCTTCAATTATCTCAACAGATTGGTCTTTACCTTTCTTCTTTTTCTGTGAGGAACCTCCAGTCTTGGTTTTCTTCTTTCCCTTGGACCCTGTACGGCCCTTGCTAACAGTTTTACTCTTCTCAGGATTCTCTAGTTCTTCATCACCATTATTCTGCTTTGGTTCTCCACCATCTTCTGGAACCTCCTCTCCATTCCCAGATTCTTCTTCCTCAAAGTTCAACTGTTTCGGAGTAACCTTCGACTTCTTGCCTTTCTTTGCCTTCTTTCTCTTCTTTTTACTTGAAGCTTGCTCCAAAGTCGACAAACGTTCTCCCACAGTCTTTAAGATTTCCATCATAGCTGCTTTAGTAACCTTCGGTGCTCTAGGAGGAGATTTGTTCCCATCGTGAATTTGTCACTCAGAACGGGTTGCTTCGCTATCAGAGTTGCCTGACATCTTTTCCACTCTTAACATATTAACTAGCCCCTCCTTCTAGCGCCAATGTTGATGAGTGGATTTCGTAATCAACTTATGAGAGGTCTACAGGTAGTTGTATAGGCTAGCGATCAACTGTTCTGTGAAAGGTTTGGGTTGTGTTTGTGGGGGTTGAGCTGTGCTCGAGGGTATCTCCAATAATTTCAAGTGCCTTTAGAGAGAATTAGAGAACTTAATGCGTCTTACCCTGAGGTGCCTACGTACCCTTGTATATATAGGGATCAAGCTCACGTAGTTCTAATGGGACTTTGTCTCTTACTGGAATAGCTGTATTCGGTCACTTAGTTCGTGTAGGACTCAGGTTCCTTTAGAGCCTTCCATGAACTAGTTGGATAAGTAGAGTAGAACTCGAGTTCGTACCCTACTATGATTCTCTCATTGATCAGAGATAATTCTAGGATCATCTGCGCCCTAGAATTATACTCCAATATCAATTCGTTTATCTGTTCTAGATGGCTTCTAGAACTTTCTGTTGGCAACTCGTAGGAACCTGGTACTCAGGAACCTATATCTTAGGAGCCTGTTTCTCAGGAACCTCCTTATTTCGGGACATATCGCTTAGGGACCTCCCTTTAGGTGTCAGTACCTGCACAAATAACAAACTGGTTAGTCTGGATAACTCTTCCCATGCTTTCATCATCTCTATGGTTGTTGCTATGCTAAATCGAACTCTTCTGCTGGGAGGAACCTGGTCTTCTAGTGCTCAGCTTAGCTTCCTGACCATTGGGAACCTCCTGATACTCATACTTCCTTAGTCATTTCCTCTATCTGGTCTTCATAACTCGTAAGGGATCTATCTTTTGGCTTGTATGGATCGAACCCTATAACTTAATGGGCCTAAATCTAGCCCATGGAGATTTTGGGCACAACAGTATCTACTTCTAAACCTTTAGAGCTTCTACACTTGGACTTATTTGGTCCAGAATCTTATAAGAGTATTGGAGGTAAACAATATGGTTTTGTTATTGTAGATGATTATTCTAGATTTACTTGGGTATTATTTCTCCGTACTAAAGATTGTGCTTTTGATGAGTTTGAGAAATTGATTAAATTACTTGAGAACAAGCAAGATACAAGACTTGTAGGTATAAGAAGTGACAGAGGAGGTGAATTTGTCAATGAAAAATTTATTGCATATTGTGAAGAAAGAGGAATCTCCCATGAATTTTCTGCTCCAAGGACTCCACAACAAAATGGAGTGTTGGAAAGGAAGAATAGGTCACTTCAGGAAACAGCAAGGACTCTACTGCAAGAAAGCAAGCTGCCTAGAAGTTTTTGGGCCGAAGCTGTGAATACATCATGCTATTTGTTGAATCGAATCATAATCAGGCCAATTTTGGATAAAACTCCATATCAATTGTTGAGAAACAAGAAGCCTAATATCAGTTACTTCAAGATTTTTGGTTCTAAGTGTTTTGTGCTCAAGACAATTGGTAAAGATGGTAAATTCGATGCTAAATCCTATGAAGCTATATTTCTTGGTTATTCTTTAACAAGTAGAGCTTATAGAGTTTATAATTTTAATAAACATATTGTTGAAGAATCTATTGATGTTTCTTTTCAAGAACCTAACAATGATCTACCAAGAGATGAGGAAGAATTTGCAGGACAGCAAGCTGGAAGTGCAAATCAGCAAGCTGGAAGTGCAAATCAGCAAGCTGGAAGTGCAAATCAGCAAGATGAAAGTTCAGAACAGCAAACTGAAAATGAAGATGAAAATGAAAGTCAGCAAGCCAAGGATGATGTAGACAATATCAATCAGCAAGCTGAAGTGGAAGATACAATCTCCAAAATTGCAAAAATGTCTTTGGAAGGCCCTAGAGGATCAAGGACTACTGAGAAACTACCTATTTATGATGAAAAAGATCAGTCACCTCGAGCAAAGATAAGAAGGACAACTCATGAAGAAATAGCTCAACATTCTTTACCGAGGGCAACAAGAACGGTCAAGAATCATCCTCCAGAGTTAGTCATTAGTGACATTACTGATGGAATTACTACAAGAAGAGGAAAAGCAAATTATTGTGCTCATGCAGCCTTCCTAGCTCAAGAAGAACCCAAAAATATCAATGAAGCATTAGAAGATGAGAATTGGATCATGGCTATGCAAGAAGAATTAAATCAGTTCGAAAGATGCGAAGTTTGGGAACTTGTCAAGCCACCAGAAGATGCTTCAATCATTGGCACAAAATGGGTATTTAAAAACAAAGTTGATGAATTTGGCACCGTTACTCGAAATAAAGCAAGGCTTGTGGCTCAAGGATATAATCAACAAGAAGGCATTGACTTTGATCAAACTTATGCTCCTGTTGCTCGTTTGGAATCAATAAGGATGCTTCTTGCCTATGCATGTTTCAAGAAATTCAAGCTATATCAAATGGACGTAAAGAGTGCATTCCTAAATGGCTTGCTGGAAGAGGAAGTTTATGTAAAACAACCTCCTGGATTCGAACATGAATAGTATCCAGACTATGTGTTCAAGCTAAAGAAGGCTCTTTATGGTTTAAAACAGGCTCCAAGGGCTTGGTACAAAAGGCTTAGCAAGTTTCTTATCAAAAATGGATTTATTCGAGGTAAAATCGATCCCACATTATTTATTAAGCAAGATGGTAAAGATATTCTTATTGTACAAATATATGTGGATGATATTATTTTTGGAGCTACTAATGAATCTATGTGTAAGTGGTTTTCCAAGTGTATGCATAGTGAGTTCGAAATGAGCATGATGGGTGAGCTCAATTATTTCTTGGGTCTTCAAATCAAGCAATCTAAGGATGGAATTTTTATACATCAATCCAAGTATACAAAAAGTCTACTCAAGAGATTCGGTTATGAAGATGTTAAATCAAAATCAACTCCTATGATTCAAAACAGCAAGCTGTTTGCAGATGAAAATGGTAAGGCTGTTGATATTAAAAAATATCGAGGTATGATTGGTAGCTTACTATATTTAACTGCTTCTAGACCTGACATCATGTATAGTGTGTGTTTGTGCTAGGTTTCAATCCAACCCTAAAGAATCTCACTTAAATGCTATTAAAAGAATATTTCGATATTTAAGTGGTACCATTTCTCTTGGTTTGTTCTATCCTATCACAAATGCTTTTGATCTTGTTGGGTATAGTGATGCAGATTATGCAGGTTGTCAAGTTGATAGAAAAAGTACTAGTGGTGTTTGTACATTCCTCGGACAAAGCTTAGTTTCATGGCAATGCAAGAAACAAACCTATGTTGCTTTATCCATGGCCGAATTGAAGGAGAGTACCTAGCAGCTGGGAGTTGTTGTTCTCAACTTCTATGGATGATTCAAACACTAAGGGATTTTGATATCAAGTGTGGGAGGATTCCAATAAATTGTGACAACACTAGCACCATCAACATTTCAAAAAATCCGGTGAATCACTCAAGAACGAAGCATATAGATGTTCGACACCATTTCTTGAGAGATAGTGTTGCTAAAGGAAAGATAGAGTTGGTCTTTGTTCCAACTGAATTTCAACTAGCTGATATTTTCACAAAACCCCTTGCTGAAGAGAGATTTTCTGTCATTCGAATGCAACTTGGTATGTGTTCTCTATAGAACAGCGTGCTGGATGATAAGTACTGGACAGGTTAGCTTACCATTTGTTCCAGTTACATATTATACATGACCTACTGTTTGTGATTCCATCTCTGGCTTACCATTTGTGTGATATTAGATATCCTATGAATCTATGTGTCCTAATTTGATAATATATGCTAATGATTACATAGTCTTCAACTTGATTGAAATTTCAGATATTTTAGAATATCTGTTCGAAATAGGAATTTATTGGATTTTGGTTTTTCTTGTTTGTTTCTATTTTTCATAAAAATTCTATTCGATTATTTTACTAATGTGTTAATAAGATATTTAGTTTTTATCTTTAATCCTAAAATATCTCCCCTAAAATTATCAAAAAGAAAAAGAGGCCCGTAGTCAATTCATTTTCATTTCTCTCAACCAAAACACTCTCAGAGGCGATTAGGGTTTCATCAAGCGGCGATTTTTAGGGTTCTATCTCTCTGTCAATCATCATGACTCGAACCAGGAAATCAGGTCTCATTGCAAACACACCTCCGTCCAAGAAAGAAAAGGTCTTGATTGAATTGGATAATACGGCTCATAACAGCGGCGAAGAGGTTTCTCAGACACCGGAATCGAAAAGGTTGAAGGGTACTCCTTATTTTGCTAGCCCTGATTTTTAATCTCGCTACTCTACCATGGAGTTGGGCACTCAGACTCTCATCACTGCTGTTGTGGAATAAAAACTAGGTTATTAGATTGCGGCTAGGGTTTGCTGTATTTAATGCTAGGGTGCGTGAGCTTCGTGCTTTAATGGCTGCTTCTGCGTTCGAGACTTAAACGGTTCTCACAGAATGCCTACGTATCTCTGTATTAAGAGAATCAAGCCAATAAAACGTAGTTCTAGGTTGAGGGGTCTGACCCTTTATATAGGCTGAGGAGCCTCAGAATTATGGTAGGGTTAGGTGACTTGGTGGACAAGTCAACCTCGAGGAAGGATCTAGACTCCTTCCTTGTAGGAGTCTGTTTCCTTGTACGACTGTGTACCTTGGAGGCTACTCTTTGGAGAGATAATATCCTTATTTGACTTATATTTCCCAGCTGTTAATTAGCCATGAATATTAATTACGAAATTAATATTTAACTAGGTTTTTTGGGCCATCTAGTGGGCCCCACGTTTGGACCAAACTAGGTCTAATTAATGCAACATTAATAATATTTTTAGGGCTTATTTTTAGCCCATATCATTTGCCCCCCAACTTCTAGGGAAACTGATCAGGTTTTCCTCAAAGTTTTAACGGCCTTATCTGAGACTTGGGTCGGGGTTTATATTTATACACTAGTGTTTCACGAGTATTGTCTTGATGTAAAGCGTGGAGCGACCGACGCACTTACGACAATGTTAAACGATGCTAAACGGCAATAATCAGCGCTAAACGGTGCTAAATGGTGCTCAAATGGCACTAGTTTGAAAATATTAGATTGTGCTTCGAGCATAAAATTATTTTTCCATGTTTCTGGAATTTTCGAGAGAGATTTTTTTTTTTTTTTTTTTTTAGAATTGCAGGCCAAATTCGAGCTCAATTTCGAGCTCAAACTGCCTCCAGATCGCAGCCATTTTTCTTGTTTCCTAAGTCATTTTCGACCTGGAAATTTCGAGGAGAAATTAGTGTATTTTCGAGCTCAATTTCGAGCTCAAACGGGGGCCAGGTCGTGGCTGTTTTACAGGTTTTTTCTAGTCATTTTCGACCTCATGCTGGCGACCTCAAACCAAGGGGAAACGACCTCAAAGTGGTTCCAGGTCGCACAGATTTTTCACACTTTCTAGTATAATTATGACCAGAATTCACCAATCTCATTGTAGTATAAATTCGACCTCAACACAACACATAGACGACCTCAAATTAGGCCTAGGTCGTGTGGGTTTTTCGTATTTCTAAGTTCAAATTCGACCTGAGATTTGCGATCTCAAGCCATGTCATAACGACCTCAATTTGAGTGGTAGGTCGTGACCTCATTTTGCTTTTCATAAGTCAAAAACGATCTCATCTATGCGACCTAGAATCTGTTTTGTTCCGACCTCATCTTTCAAGGTCGTTCACGACCTCAGATGGACTTTTCCAGGTCGCCTTGTCGAGTTCGTACCTACACTAGAAAACGAGATCAATTGTTACGACCTCGTGCTTCCTTTTGGTAACTCCAAGTCCTATTATGGACTTCAACGGGCCATGTCTGGCCTTTAATTTTCATGGGCTGGACCTAGATTTTCAAATCGTTGGGCCTATAAACTTTTTAAGTTTTGATTGGGCCTTTCCTATGGGTCGAAATGACCTTATCTCAAAACCTTAATTAGGTTTATCAATCTTGGTTGGGCCGTGACAGGCCTTAATTCCTTTTAATTACTTTAGCTGGACTTGGGCCTTAACAGGCTTGGTGTTATTGGGCCTTTTAGAGTCTAATTTGTGTTGATGGCCCACAAAGGTTTCCAATGGGCTACAACCGGTTGATATTCTCTCTAAACAGTTAAGATGCCCTAGATTTTCGCCTATATAAAGGCCAAGGCTTTCATTTTCACTTTCATCACAAAAGTTCCTAAAAACTCTCTCAAAAGTTCCAAAGTTCTTTAAGAAATTTCCTTTGAAGAATCTGAGTTTGATCTTCATTCTTTGAAGATCATTCAAAGTTCATAGACTTTCAACCTCAAATCTGCACATTTCTGCAGATTCTCTGGAGATTTGTAGGCATCCTTCAAGTTTTCTGGCAATTTTCCAGAAATTTTCCAGTTGCTGTTGAAGATTTGAAGAATACTCAAGGTATTTTCCAGAATTTCTAGTTTTATAGTTTGAAGATCACCTTTTTTCTGGGTTTGTTCTTCTATTCCTTTTAAGATTTGAAGATTGTTCTAACAATTTCTTCATCCTTTGCAGGTTTCCTTTGAAGATCAAAACTTTTCTTTGAAGATTTACTGAGATGGCAGAAGATCGTACAGCACTTCGTTTCCAGAAATTGCAAGGAGCCTCCAAAAGAGGTATCACCATTCGTTCTCCCTTTATGAGTTTACAGGATATGATTTTAAATCTTAAAGAAGATTTTCCATCCTTGTCACACCTTGATTCCTTTAATCATAGTAACATCTTTCATGATATAGAAAAAATTACTGATTATAACAGGATGTATAAAATAGAACCACCCTATAGACTTGTCCCAGCTGATCCTGGGGATCGATCTTGCCATTGGCGCCCCGATGCACTTTGTGTTTATAGGGGTACCATTGTTGCAGGAGTTCGATTCCCCTTCCATGAGTTTATTCCTAGGCTCTTAGCAGATGTAGGAATTAACCCTTGCCAACTTCCCCCCAACTCTTGGAGGGTGATCAATTGTTTCATGGTCCTCTGCCTTAAGAACAAATTCCCTCTTTCTGTAGCTCTCTTTAGAAAGATTTTTCAATTTAAGAATTCTGCTGAATCTACTCCGGGTTGGGTTTACATTAGTCATCGTACTTCCACTCCTCCAATCTTTCACCCCCAATCTATTCCTGACTCCAACCCAAAATGGAAGAAGGAGTTCATGTATTTGACATGGGAAGGTGGAGATTGGGGCAATGTTTTTCGTAGTACCTTTGGTAAGGTCGTAGATGGCAGTGCCAGTGATATTGAGCTCAACGAGGAAGAGACCCGGGCCTACAAGGAGCTCATCAAAGATAATCATACTACTATGGCTTGGGATCTCCTGAATGAGTTCCAGCTTAAATCTTTGGAACTTTCCCGAGTGACCAAGAAGGGTAATTTCCTTTCTTTTTGTATTCCTTTACCTGAATATGATTGTCTCATACCCATTATTTGTCTTTTGTTTTGTAATTGCAGCTGCAGCTTTCATCAACAAGACTAATGAGCCTGAAGATGGAGACACTGCTAGGATGAAGAGGGCTCGTTCAGGGAATGATCCTCGAGCCCCAACGGCCACGGATGCCTACTTGAGGCCCCATGTATCCGATATTGAAGAAGCAGATGGCTCTTCCAAGAGCGCTTGGCGTCCCAACTGGGGTATTATGAAGAAGGACTCCATTGTTGGAGATAGCAGGCATGCCATGGATTGGTCCTATCATTCCATAACTCCCGGTGATTTCAAAGATTTGGTATCCGGCTCGACTCTTGAAGGAGCCGAGAGTGCTGGAGCCCAGGCCTTTGCTGCTGTAAGCTCCTTACTTCCCTCTCTCTTATATACTTATTTTCTATTTGAATCGTGGTTCTAACTTTATCTTTTGTAGGTTAATGCCAACTTCCAGGGGGCCATATTCCAGGCTAAGACTTGGCGTTCAGCCTATGAGACTCATAAGGCAAAGTATGATGATTCTCAGGATGAACTGGCCTCTGTCAAAGCTACCTTAGCGAGGAGGGAGAAAGAGCTTCTAGAGTCTCAGGCTGAAAATGTCACTCTCAGGAAGGGCAAGGACGACCTGATTGATGACTACCTTGCCTCCCAGGAGTATGTGGGCTTCATGGAGAAGCATGACGACTCTCTATTCCCTTACCAGTTTACTCAGGGATGGGACGGAGCTCTTGCTGAGGTTACTAGGAGATTTCCTGGTACCCTTAATGTTTCAGACTTCCCTAGCCCTCATGCTCCTATGGCCTTGGCAGTGCAGGACACCCAGGAGGAGGACCAGGAGGATGATGAGAGGATCCTGGAGCCAGAGCCCTCTGCTCATCTTGGCGAAGATGAAGAGGATGAGCGTACTGGAGATGCTCAGTAGTTGCTCTTTTTATCTATTTATTTATGTACTCTGCCTTCGGGCATGACTCCGTACTTTTGTTAACTTATCTTGAACTAATCGTTTATGTATTCTGCCTTCGGGCATAACTTTTAATTCGTAATCCATTGTCCTTGATGTTTCTCAACTTATTCATGTTCGCATGTGTAGTCTAGCATTTTATGCATATATATCAATAAGTAATGCTCATAACTTATGTGAAAATGTAGGATAGTCTTATTAGTATGAAGAAATGGGCACAGCCCTTACATAGGTAGCATAAACGGGCACAGCCCTTACATAGATACTCTACTTCCAATATCTCAAGTTTAAAAACTTGGAATGGTTTCATCGACCTTATTTCTACTTCTATTACATAGGCAAAAAGCTAGGTCCTTTTCAGGAGATCTTAAACATAGTAAACCTTGAGGTTCCATGCATGCCAAGTCCGGGGCACCTCAACCCCATCCAAGGTTTCCAGTTTGTAAGATCCACGTCCTAGCGTCTTCTTGACTCGATACGGCCCTTCCCAGTTCGGGACTAGCTTTCCCTTCTGACCAACTCCAGAAGCCTCGATCTTCCTAAGAACCAAGTCACCTTGCTGAAAGAACCTCTCCTTAACCCTGTGGTTGTAATAGAAGGATGATTTCTTTTGATGCTCCGCATTTCTGGCGTTTGCCTCGTCCCTAACTTCATCAATCAGATCTAGGGCGAACCTCATGCCTTCTTCATTAGTCTCAGGTTCAAATGCCTCAATTCGAGGTGATGCATGCATGATTTCTAGTGGTACAACTGCCTCAGCTCCATAATCTAGGAAAAACGGAGTTGCTCCTGTTGTCACCTTACAGGTGGTGCGATACGCCCAGAGTATAGGCAGCAACTCATCCACCCAAGTATTCCTCGAGCGTTCGACCCTTTTCTTTAATCCGTCCAGGATGATCCGATTGGCCACTTCGGCCTGTCCATTTGCTTGCGGATGTGCCACCGAGGTAAAACGAAGCTCAATAGCGTTTTCCTCACAATACTTCTTGAATTCCTCATTGTTAAACTGTGTCCCATTATCCATCACAAATATTCGCGGGATTCCATACCTACAAATTATGTTTTCCCAGAAGAACTGGGAAACTTGCTTGGTGGTTATCTTGGCTAAAGGCTTAGCCTCAATCCACTTAGTGAAGTAATCGATGGCGACAATCAGAAACTTCCTTTGTGCTGAAGCCATGGGGAAAGGACCAAGAATGTCCATCCCCCACATTGCAAACGGAATGGGAGAGCTGATTGAGGTTAACTTCTCAGGCGACTGCCTTACAACAGGGGCGTGTTTTTGACATCTGTCACACTTCTTGACATAATCCTGGGCATCTGCCAACATCTCTGGCCAATAGAATCCCAGGCGGGTAATCTTGTGGGCTAGGGCTCTGCCCCCCAAGTGTTGCCCACAGATCCCTTCATGAACTTCTTCCAATGCTTCCTTAGCCTCTTGGGACCTTAAACACTTCAAATACGGGATGACAAACGATCTCTTGTACAAGATGCCTTCGATCAGGGCATATCTCAATGCCCTCACTGACAATTTTCGTGCCTCCAAGGCATTGTCAGGGAGCCATCCGGTTTCCAAATGAGCTTTAATAGGATCTATCCAACAACTTCCAACGTCGATCGGTGCTACCAACTTGGAGTTGATGGTCGGGGCCTTCAAGACCTGGAAGTACACACTTCCAGCATAATTCTCTATCTCAGAAGAAGCGAACTTAGAGAGGGCATCGGCCTTGACGTTCTCTTCTCTTGGGATGTGCTCTAGATAGCACTCATCAAATTGAGTCATGACAGCTTTCACAACTCGTAAATATTTCGCCATAGTATCATCCTTGGCCTCAAATTCACCATTCACTTGCGAGACTACCAGTCTTGAATCTCCACACACTTTGAGGTTCTTGACCCTCATGACTCTGGCCAAGCCTAATCCGGCTATCAGGGCTTCGTACTCAGCTTCATTATTGGTAGTTGGGAAGTCCAACTTCAGAGCGTACTCCACTATGAACCCGTCGGGACTTTGCAAGACCAAACCAGCGCCACTAGATTTTGTTTTTGATGCTCCATCAAAATAGAGCACCCAATATTCCTTCTGATCAGGTACAAGTTCTTCATCCTTACTCTCAACCCCAGGGGTGGTTACTATCTCCTGCCCCCCGACTTCTTGGTTGCCAATGGTACATTCAACCACGAAGTCAGCTAATGCCTGAGCCTTGATGGCTGTCCGAGGCTTATATGCAATGTCAAATTCTCCGAGTTCGATTGCCCACTTAATTAGCCTTCCACTGGCCTTCGGGCTATGCAGGATACTTCTCAACTGCTGGTCCGTCAGGACTTCAATCTTGTGTGACTGAAAGTAAGGTCGTAGTTTTCTTGAAGCTGTTATCAATGATAAAGCAAACTTCTTAATGGTAGAATAATTCAACTCAGCTCCATGCAACACCTTACTCACGTAGTAGATGTGTTTCTGAACCTTGTTCTCTTCCCGTATGAGGACGGCACTCAATGCTTGCTCAGATACCGCCAGGTATAGATAAAGAGTCTCTCCGGCACTAGGATTGGCCAACAACGGGGCTTCAGCCATTTATTTCTTCAATTGTTCAAAGGCCTCTTGGCTTTCGGGTGTCCATTCAAAATTCTTTACCTTATTTAATGTTTGAAAGAAAGGTAAACACTTATCACCAGACTTGGAGATAAACCTCCCTAGGGCTGCCACTCGGCCTGTCAACTTCTGCACATCTCTTATAGAACGTGGTGGCTCCATGTCTAAAATCGCCTTGATCTTATCGGGATTGGCCTCAATGCCTCTCTTTGAAAACATCAACCCTAAAAACTTTCCAGATCCAACGCCAAAGGCACACTTGGCGGGATTCAACATCATCTAATGGTGCCTCAGCACTTCAAATGCCTCTCCGAGGTGCTTAATATGATCAGCCTTGAGTAAGCTCTTGACTAACATGTCATCAACATACACCTCCATGGTTTTTCCAATCAGATGGGCAAATATCTTATTCACCAGCCGTTGGTAAGTAGCTCCTGCATTCTTTAGACCAAACGCCATAACAAGATAACAGAAGACACCAAAGTCAGTTATGAAAGATACCTTAGGGATGTCATCCTTGTGCATCTTAATCTGATTATAGCCGTTGAATCCATCCATGAAGCTTAACATCTCATGTCCAGCTGTGGCATCTATCAATATATCAATCCTTGGAAGGGGAAAACAATCTGTTGGACATGCATCATTCAGGTCACTGAAGTCTATACACATCCTCCACTTCCCATTCGCTTTCTTGACCATCACAGGGTTTGCAACCATTCCGGAAACTGAATCTCTTCAATAAAACCAGCTTCCAAGAGCTTATCCACTTCTTGCTTAATGGCCTCTTGCCTTTCCGGAGCAAAGTTTCTCTTCTTCTGCTTTATTATCTTCCTCTTGGGATCAACATTTAACTTATAAGTTATGAGTTGGGGGTCAATCCCTGGCATATCAGCTGCTGTCCAAGCGAACACGTCGCTATTCTTTTGTAAGAATTCTATCAACTTGCCCTTCAGGGGTTCTTTCAGAGATGCTCCAACATAAGTAACTTTTTCAGGATCGTTCGGATCTAGAGGTATGGGAATCAAATCCTCTGCTGGCTTCCCTCTATGCTCTTCATCATCGCGGACATCCATGTCTTCAATCGGAAGGACCTGCCCCCCGACTCCATCGGCCCTCAGCGCGGCTACATAGCAACTTCTTGCCATCTTCTGATCACCATTCTGTTCTCCGACACCATTCCGTGTCGGAAACTTAATCTTCATATGATAGGAAGAGGCCACAGACTTAAACGCATGAAGTCCAGTCCTTCCAAGGATTGCGTTGTATGTTGAGGCTGCCTTAATCACCAAGAAGTTCAGCATCTGAGTCGCCTCCTTAGGCTCGTGCCCAATAGTCACGGGTAACTGAATAGTCCCTTCAATGTTGGACTCCACTCCGTTAAATCCGTATATGGGCATGTTTGTAGGGGTCAACTGAGAGTCGTTGTACCCCATCTTCACAAATGCATCATGAAACAAAATATCCACAGAAGCTTCATTGTCTATCAAGACTCGTTTTACTTCTGAGTTTCCAATCACAGGAGTTATGACCAGCGGGTCATCATGGGGGAACTTCACCCCTTCCAAGTCTGAATCATCGAAACCAATTACCATCTCAGTTTTAGCACGCTTCGGGGCCTCTCCCACAATGTGCATTACTTCTCTAGCATAAGCCTTTCGAGAATTCTTAGTTGTGCCAACTGCTGTCGGGCCTCCCCAGATCATGTTGATAACTTCCCTTTGGGGCTGTGGATTGCGGTCATGGTTGTCATCCCTCATGTTATTATCCCTTTTGTCATTGTCCCTTCTCTGGTTCCCACGGTCATCACCCTTGGTGAACTGACTTAGTTTTCCTCTTCGTATCAAGAACTCAATCTCCTCCTTGAGTTGCCTACAATCGTCGGTGTCATGTCCCACATCTTTATGGAACCTGCAGTACTGATCCTTGTTCCGCTTGGCTGGGTCTCCCCTAAGTGGCTTCGGCCATCGGAAGTCCTTTTCCTTTTCAATGTCCAACAGGATCTGACTTCGTGGAGCATTAAGCCGGGCATACTCGGAAAACCTTGGACCCGAGCTCTTTTTTGGAGCAGATTCAGAGTCTCTGCTAGTTCGGGGATATTTGTCCCTAGCGTCGTACTCTTGTTCTTGCTTCCGCTTGTTGTTCCCTCCATTGCCCAATACGGCTTCCTTTTTCATGCTGTCCTCAGCTTTTATATACTTGTCTGCCCTCCGTTGGAGCTCATCCATGCTTTCAGGGGGGGTGTTTTGCCAGCGACCTCTTAAAAAAGAGATCCGTGGTTCCGTGCTGCAAGGCTACCATAGCCACCTTATTTTCCAAATCAGTGATGTTCATGGTCTCCTTAGTGAATCGCTTGACATAATCCCTCAGGTTCTCGTTCTTTCCCTGTACTACATACATAAGGGATGCAGAGCTTTTCTCATGGATTCTTCCGCTAATGAATTGACTGACAAAAGCGGTACTCAACTCCTTGAAAGAGCTAATCGAGTTTGGAGGTAAACGACTATACCAGCGTTGCGCCATGCCCGACAGGGTTTGGGGAAACGCCCTACACTTAAGGGCGTCGTTAGCAGGCTGTAGTAACAATGCGCTCGTAAACGTTCTCACATGAGTTGCGCGATCCCCCGTTCCATCATAAGCTTTGATTGTGGGCATCTTAAACTTTTGGGAAATATGTGCGTTCATCACCTCCTCAGTGAATGGAGGGGTTGGATCATCAAGATCTCCTTGTAGCATCAGGTCTTTGGGGTTACTCTTGGGGAGTTCCACCCTTGTAGTCCCTCTGGTTGGGGCTTCAGCCCTTCGGCGTCTCCTTGAAGACCTTTCCAAATCTATGAAGGGAATCCCTCCTGAAGTCGGAGGAGGTCGAGTCTGATTAGATCTGGCTTGTTCTCTGGCCACGTCTTCCTTTAATCTTAAGATCTCGGCTTCATAAGCCTTAATCCTCTCAGTAGTTGTTGAAGGGAGTCCATCGTGAGTAGTTTGAGTTCTTCCTCGAGGTTCTTTACTTGCACGTCGCCTCCTTGGAGCTTCATCACGTTCGTAGTCATCGTCAGAAGATGACTCATCCGTATAAGGACCAGAAAAATCGTGATAATCTCGATCTCGAATATACAGGGCATGACCACTTGATCCAGCTCCTTGGGTAGGAGGGTAGTTAGGCAGCCCGTACATCGGATTGGTGCTTATGGGGAGATCCATAGTATGGATCTGAACCCCTCGTGGAGGGTTGTTGGGATCTACAATCAAGGAAGAAATCCCCACCTGGAGGGGGTTAGTCCTTGGATTTGTGTGGACGATCGGTGGTAGCGTACTCTCAATATGGGAAGTCGTCCCTATGGGTTGAGAAACTTGATACGGAACGATAGTCCCGGATGTCGGAGGTACTTGTTCAGTGAGGGGCGGAGCAGAGCTAAGAGGAAGAGCCTCGGTTGCGATTGGCTCTGTAATTGCTGGTGTCCTTCGTGTGTTAACCATGGTTGATGTTTTCTTCCCACAGACGGCGCCAAATGTTGTGGAATAAAAACTAGGTTATTAGATTGTGGCTAGGGTTTGCTGTATTTAATGCTAGGGTGCGTGAGCTTCGTGCTTTAATGGCTGCTTCTGCGTTCGAGACTTAAACGGTCCTCACAGAATGCCTACGTATCTCTGTATTAAGAGAATCAAGCCAATAAAACGTAGTTCTAGGTTGAGGGGTCTGACCCTTTATATAGGCTGAGGAGCCTCAGAATTATGGTAGGGTTAGGTGACTTGGTGGACAAGTCAACCTCGAGGAAGGATCTAGACTCCTTCCTTGTAGGAGTCTGTTTCCTTGTACGACTTTGTACCTTGGAGGCTACTCTTTGGAGAGATAATATCCTTATTTGACTTATATTTCCCAGTTGTTAATTAGCCATGAATATTAATTACGAAATTAATATTTAGCTAGGTTTTTTGGGCCATCTAGTGGGCCCCACGTTTGGACCAAACTAGGTCTAATTAATGCAACATTAATAATATTTTTAGGGCTTATTTTTAGCCCATATCAACTGCTCCTCTTATCGACAGTAAGATTATTGCTCCTCTTACTGATGTTGGAATTATTCAGTTATTTCAAGATGTTGGTATTGATTCCTTTATTCTCAATTTACCTAAAGTCTATTATCCTGACCTTGTTCGAGAATATTATGCTAATCTACACTCTGATAAATTTGGAAATATTTGTTCAACTGTGTGTGGAAATAAAATTCAATTCAACACATCTCTGTTTAGCTCTATCCTAGATATTGATTATCAATCTGAGCTTGATGTGTATACGGCTCAAACTGCTTTGGAGTTTCCTGATTTTTCCATAAAAGATCAACTGTCAATCTTAATTGGTTCTGATTTGGTTGGGGAGTCTGCACCTCCCAGTACTACTGAGGTTACACCACTGGCTCACTTAATCTTTAAGATTGTTAGATCACACATCTGTCCTAGAATGGGGAATAAGTCTAATTTCACTAATCAAGATGTGGTATTGGTTGCTATGATCTTAGCCGGTAGGAAGTTTGATATCTCATCTCTTATCATGCAAAAGATGCTTAGTACTCTTGAGAAAACCTCCACTGGAATCCCCTATGCTCAGCTTCTCACAAAGGTGTTTGTGACCTTTCGAATAGATTTCAAGAAAGCCCTTAAAATAAATGTCAAGGAAGTCTTTGATCACAAGACCCTAACTCAGAATAATATTCAGCTTGTGGATGGTCTAGTAACAAGGATTTTGCCTCCACCTCTTTCTGATGATATTCCTGAGATTGGAGAACCTTCCAACCCTATACCTGGTGCTTCTGAGTTTACATCTACTGAAAGTGTTTGTGAGATTAAGAAGGAGTTGCAAGCAGTCAAAAATGTTCTTAAGGTGATAACATCAGACTGTCAAACAATCAAGACAGTTATGAAAGGGTTTTATCAGGATATGAAGGCCATGAGGGACATGTTGCTCAAGATAGCTGGAATCACCTCTGCCACTCATTCTGAGGTAGACACTGACTTGGGACTTGACAAATTGGCTCAAGCTGCTGCAAAAGATGCTCCAGAAAATGATAAAGGTGGCACAGACAAGGAAGGAGATGAGGACTTCCATGTTTCTCCCAGGGTTATACCAACAGACTCTTAATTTTTGATGAATTAAGGGGGAGAAAATTTGGAGAATTAATGAACATTTGTTGCCTTTATTTCTATGCTACTCTCTTTGGTTTTAAAAACTCTGTCCTGCTAGTATGTTTGTGTTTGTGTTGAACTTATTTTGGTGGCATCTGTTATGACTTGCTTGAATATTTACTGATCATTATGGTTAACGATTTCTATGCTTAAATGCCTGAATGTGTTATATGGGTTGCTTTAATCAATAGAACTATTTTATATCTAACTCTTTGAGATGTAGGAATTTAGGGGGAGTTTTAAATAATTCTCCTAAATTAGTTGTAATCATCAAAAAGGGGGAGATTGAAACTCCTAAGTTTTGATGATAACAAACAGCAAGCCATTTGGCTTGATTTCAGATATAAAACAGCATACCATATGTATATGTGCTAACTTAGTTTTGCAGAGAATTCAGCTTACTGATTATATTATCAGTTTAAATCAAACAGCAAGCCATTCATTCAATTGGCGTACCAGTTTCACAAACAGCTTGCTGGTTTCAGTCTGGCAGTTATTACCGAATATGAAGAGTTCAAAGAGTATCAAGTGGAAACTATGTTAGGATTAATTGTATGGGTTCTCTGAATATATTAGAATATATTATTACCCATATCTCTCACATGCTTGGAGACAAACAATATTCCTTATGAAAAGTAAAGTTATACTTTTCATTAATTTAAAACCCCCCTTCACTTCCACTCAAGACACTCACATGATACACATCATTATCATATATTCTCTTTGCCATATACATTCTAAACATCACCTTCTATACACGTTAATATAGCACTTCATCTTCAAGCTCCTCCCACGTGATTCAGTCATCAAACAATCTATATCAACGACGGTTACATTTATGTCCGTTGAAGCTCTACAAAATTAATTCTTCACTTGCTTCCATTTTCCTATATAAGGACTAATATTCTTCAGTTCTGAATAACGATACAGTGCAGAAAATAAAGGGCCCTTACAATACTCAAAGCTTTCTTTGCAAAATTCTTTAAACCTTTCAAACCCATTTCATTCGTTTATATCTATATATTCAGAGGGTCATAGGTTGAGTTGTATCATTCAAACTTGTATTGTTCAGATTGTATTTAAATTGTTGCTGTACAAACGTTGGCTTAACGTTTAGGGTGAGTCGAACTAGACTAGAGAAGTAAGCTTGGGAAGTGTTACTTAGAGAGTTAGTTCTGCACAGGAAACAGCAAGCCATTTGTAAGCAGCAGGGTATAAGGGAGATATATTGTTGTATCTTGTAATCGGATTATAATTGATCAATAATATATTCTCTTACCAAGTTTGGTAAGAGACCAGGACGTAGACCATAGGGGTTTAGGGGTCGAACCTGGCTAAAAGATTGTGTGTCTCATTTTACTTACTGTTTATTTCATACTGCATTGCATATTAAACACAAACAGCGTGCCATTTGTAAACTGTGTTATTACAAACAGCAAGCTGTTTCTGGTATTTTTCAAAACAGTTCATAAATAAGCATTGTTAGCAATAAACACCTATTCACCCCCCTCTAGGTGTTGTTTTCATAAAAGGCTTACATTAATCCTATTGAATGTAGAAAACCAAATTATATGATTTAAATCATTGACATATATTTTTTCGTATTTTAATATAAATACACTTTTTAGTTTACATGTTGAAAAATAAAATATTTTTTATGCTAAATTCATCATTTTTCATCTATTTATTTTATGATCTAACGGTTCTTATTTATTTTTTCATACTGAAGACCAGACTACCAAAGTTTTGGACAAAATCATTCTTACACTATTAAAAAACTATATTTAAAAAATGAGAACCCAATAATATTAAAACTATATGTGTTTAAAACTATATTTGATTGTTAGTAGAATTATCTTCAAATAATTATAAGAAGAGTATTTTGATAATTAAAACGAAATATAAGTATTACATTAATCTATAAGTATATAGATTTAGCAGGGATATTTTCCTGTTATAACTGATACAAAATTCATCTCTTCTCTATTTTGTTTCTACGTAGTTTTAATTGGAAAATAATTGTTAATTCATCACTAAATTAAAGATTCCTTTGTTAAATTTCATGTGCGCTGTAAAATCGTCCAAATCAAATTTTAAGAATTCAAGATAGAGCACAAATATTCAAACGAACGTGTAAAATCGTGCATATATATATATATATATATATATATATTATATCAATTTTTAACAATAATTTGATATGTAAATTAATGACATATAAATGTTAAAAAATTAATATAATTAAAGATATTATAAAAGGAGTCGTTGCATGGGTTATAAGCTACTCCCTCCGTCCCAATGAATTGTATACATTGGGTGACGGGGGCGTGACACGCATTTTAAGGCTTCAAACTATTATAGTTAGATAGCTTATTTTTGCAATTTTCTATTTTTTTGTATAAAAATAAAACAATCCTATTTTTATACAAAAAATGAAAATTGTAAAAATAAGTTATGGGACTATACTAATTATGCACCTTTAAGATGCCTGTCAGACATTATAAAAGAAACGTATTGAAATGAATGGGACAGAGGGGTAATAATATTTAAAAGAAGCCTAATAATTATAAAAATGCAGTCGTTAAGTGCATTATGCTTGCATGAGCAAAATTATGTAAATTACGACCTCTTTGCCACCTTTTTCCTTGTGTAAATCCTTAAATCCACGAAAAACGCTTGCTCAGGCCATCATAGTTGTTACTCCCTATGTCCAGTGTGTTTCTTAATATGAGGGCTCGATACGGAGAACAAAATAGTGGGTGTAATATTGTTAAAATATATGAAGTAGTGCTGTAGTGGGTGTAATAATGATTTTATTGTTAAAATAAGTGAAGTAGTGGGTGTAATAGTATAAAATGTTAAAAAAGTGGAGTTAATAGTGGATGTAAAAATGTATTTTATTATTAAAAATTACTATTTTTAATAATGTAAAGAATTGATAAAACGTCCCAAAAAGGAAATTGTAAATAAATGAATGGGATAGAAGAAGTACGTTTTTTACCTTTTTTGAGTTCTGAACCAACAACATAAGTAACTCCAAAATATTAAAAGTAAAGAAGTGGCCAGGTAGAGGACATCGATCTTCATCCAATGCAAAACATAAAAAATTGATCAGCCCAAGTCCACTTCGCATGGCCGGATGCACAAAGTGGGCACGCATTGGAACTGTTCTGAGGTATCTCTAGACGGAACCCTTATTAGAGCATCTTCGATGGAGATTATCCATTTGGTAAAATCATAAATATAATACCATAAATAAAAGTTATAGAGATTATGCTTCAATGAGACATTACTCTTAGCCAGAAAATTTAGATAATCTGTTGTCGTTGGCTATATTTGGATAACCTCTAAAGACGTGTAAGGAAGATTTTATGAGATCTATTACCTTATATAAATAAATTCTATTTATAACAAACTAAACATTATAGCCAATATTCGTTGGAGTACAATATTTTACAGGTTAAGCAAATTTTACATAATCAATATTTTATCTGATTTAGCCAACCATTTTTAACTAATACCATTGAAGATGCTCTTATTAACGTATATAATATTAGAGTAATGTTATACGTATAAAAAATTATATACCAAAATAGTTATAAAATAATGTGACATAGATGATGTTACAAAAAAAATAATTTTATTGATTGATATTGATGTGAATATAAGAAATCCATTGTATTTAGTTATAACCAATACTTATCATTTTGTAAAAGTTTTTGTACCAATTTGGTACGTCTAGTATTTTCCATTTAATATTATTATTATTATTAAATATTTTTGCTACTGTAAGCTAGGTTGGATTCAAGATGCTTGTTCTTAATTGTTTTGGTTAATAAATGTCTATTTACCAAAAAAATATATATATTTTTGCTATTATAATAATGATTTCCTTACTATAATTATTTCATTTGTTATAACAAGTTTAATTATAGTAAAACTCTACTTCTTTTTCTCTTGTCTCCCTACTTTCTCATTAGGCAAAAGATCATTTTCCCTACTGTACTATAGTAAAATTTCCGTTTAGCCTAGTGTACTATCGAAGGCATCACTACACTTTCCTTTTTTTTTCTTTTCCCCATCGCCGTCTGTTTGACTTAGCTGCCGTCCATTTGACTAACAGATGGCTGACTTGGCTGCTCAGTCACCCTCCACGTAGATGGACAGATCAGCAAATAAAACACAAATAAAACCCCCAAATAAAAACCAAAATAAAACCTCAATTAAATCCCAAAATAAAACCTAACCCAATTATAACCCACAAGCTACAGCTCCGCCCCATCTCCTCCGTTCTTCTCCGCCACACCTCGATCCCATCCCCACAACACAGAACACCACTTTCTCCATCCACCCATTTCCACCAAACCACCACAATAGCTCCTCTTTCCATCATCCTCTTCGTCTGCAATCACCTATTTCCCTCTTCCCTCTCTTCGTTCTCCGGCCATCAGCCACCAACGCGCCGCCTCATCTCATCTCTCACTTCATTAGCAAACGTCCTATTTTTATCTCCGTAAATCCACACTTCACCTCCGTTCTCCCCTTTCCCGTTCACCTACAGCCGCCAACAGCATAAACACCTCCACCCATTTCCCATCTCCTTCTACAACAACCACACCACCATTTTTCTCCCATTTCCACCACTCTCCCTCTCACTCCATTTCCAAATCTGCTCTACCCTTCATTCCTTGCCTCCACCCATTCTCCTCAATTCGCGACTCCAACCTCCTCTTCCACCTCACAAACCCACCTTATTCCTCCCACCATCACGACCAACCACTACTACCAGCCTTCCTCTGCTCAACACTACTCATTTCTTCGTTCTCACCCCCTACACACAGCCACTGCTCCTTTTTCTCCTACGACCTGCAACCAACACCTCCTCCCACCAATTCCTCCCCCCCCCTCTTCTCACAACTCCGTTCTCCCCGTTCTCCTCACCTGCAAACCACACCTTCGCCAACAACTCATCACCGCTCACTTCAATCACCTCCATCAGCCAGTTCTTCACCAACAACCCCCACGCGCAGCCATCTCTCCCGTTCTTCTTCCCCAATCGACTTCAACTCCTCCTACTCCCATCCACCCCCTGTTTCTTTTTATTTCTTTTTTTCTTTCCTTTTGTTTTTTGTTTTATTTCTTTTTATTTAGGGGTTTAATTTGGGGTTTATTTTGGGGGTTTATTTGAGAGTTTAATTTGGGGTTTATTTTGCTGATGTGTCCATCTACGTGGAGTGTGACTGAGCAGCCAAGTCAGCAATCCATTAGTTAAATGGACGGCAGCTAAGTCAAACAGATGGCGATGGGGAAAAGAGAAAAAAAGGAAAGTGTAGTGATGCCTTCAATAGTACAGTAGGCTAAACGGAAATTTCACTATAGTAAAGTAGGGAAAGTGACCTTTTGCCCCTTTCTCACTTGTCACATGACGTAAAATGTGATTAAATTCTGTTGAAATTAAGGTTAGTAGCTTGAATAGCATGACGTGTAATGTGATTAAAAGTTTGGTTGAAAGATTAGTAGCTTAAATACTCCCTCTGTTTTGAATTGATAGACGCTTGATGACTTTCTTTGCATATCAAGGAGGGTTGAATTTGCATTTATTATAAGCTTATTTTACATTTTTGACCATAGAAAATTGATTCACCTACATATAAATACACAAATAAATAATGAATGAGGAGAGTGCAAGGGGTAGTCAAAGAAACAAAAGTCTAATCATGCATAAATAACAGAGAACGTCACATAATTAAAAACAAGGTTCTCCTCCTTAAATGTCCATCAATTCAAAACAAAGGGAATGGTTGTTTTTGGCATATGAATGTGTTAATGGCGGAGATACCAACTAAAACTAAGGTAAACTAGAAACAGTACTGTATGCTAACGGAAAAAAATGATACTCCCTCTGTCTCTTTTTATGTTGCTCATTTGACATGTCGGGATTGTTCATAACATGAGATAAATTACTAATTCACGCATAATCTATAAGACCAAATATAGTCATGAGTGATCTTATTGGATTCGTATTTATGAGTACATTAATACAGTGAAGTTTTTATATTGAAAACTAATACGAAATTGAAGATATTAACGATTAAAAGTGTGTGTTGGCAAACGTGTCAAGAGGAAACAGACAACACATCTTTAGAGACGGGGGAGTAAAGCATAAATGAGTTACGAGGAATATACGTACATTCCATTGGGCTGTATACGTACCTTCTAGTTTACATGCATACAAAGTGAGCTGAGCTTTCCAAGAATTTATATTTAGGCAATGTAAATGTGCATTCAATTTCTGGTTGATTATGGTTTAATTAATGTGCCTGTCCTTGTGGGATCTTGTTGGTTTCTCTTACTACATACAAAGCAAACATAAGATCTGACTCAGCATAAACCAATTAACTAACCCCCTGCTGTCTTTTTCTATAAAAATTTTACTCTCTCAGTCCCACCATTTCTTTACATGATAGCGACGGGGGCTCGGCACGCATTTTAACGCTCCTAAAACGTATAGTTTTATAATTTATTTTTGAAATTTTCTTTTTTCGTATAAAAATAGAACAATCCTATTTTTATACAAAAAAAGAAAAATTTAAAAATAAATTATGGAACTATACTTTATAGACGCCTTAAAATGCGTGCCAAACAAGATGGAAAACATGTAAAGAAATGGGTGGGACGGAGGGAGTATTATTCTTAGTGTAATTGTTGATTATTGAAATGTTTAATTATTGTAAAAGAGTATAATTTGCATGCCCCCATCTGTCAGATGTTTCAGTTTTCACCTTGTTTAATCTATTTTATACGCAAGCTTTTGGGAGGACTAGGGCCCTGCGGCTGTGGAAATCCAAGAAAATGGGTACTCTGACAATGACCGACAAGTATACTAGGCGCAAGAACCTGTCATTTAACCATATACTCCGTATGTTCTAATATACAAAAAATAACCAGCTGGTTAACAATGTGCTAAAAACAAGATAAAAACTTCAATAACTCAGAGCATATGTAGAGACTCCATATACGCCAACAAAGGGTTGGTGCAGTGGTCGAGGTCTTGGTTTCTCTAAGAGAGGTCAAGAGTTAAACTCCTGGCCGTGTGCTTGTGTTCAACTATCAAATTTATTCAACTTTATATATCCCCATCCCTGCTTCATTATCACATTCAGAGTCTCACTGCACATATATACATTTTTAAAGGAAACACAGAGATGGGGAAAATGGATAGAAAATTGGCATGCAAAACTCATGTAATGATGATCCCATTTCCTGCTCAAGGTCATATGAGCCCGATGATGCAGTTCTCCAAGCGTTTAGCGTTTAAAGGGGTGAAGGTTACCATGATTGTTCCTCCCAAGCTCCAGGATTCTATTCAAATACTATATGACAGTCCACTGATCAACCTTGAATGCATCACCTATGACTTCAATAACAGTGAGATTCCTAATGACATGAAGTCCTATATGGGATTTATGAAGCTCAAAATCACAAGTGTATTAACTGAGCTCCTTGAGAAACAAAAAAGTAATGGGTGCCCTGTGAATCTTCTAGTGATTGATTCATTATTCCCATCTGGGGTAGAGATGTGTCATCAATTTGGCTTGAGAGCAGCTCCATTTTTCACTCAATCTTGTGCTGTTAATGCCATTTACTTGAATGTTTTCCAAGGGAAACTAAAGATTCCTTTTGAGGAAGGATTGTTGAAGATTTCATTGCCTTCATTACCAGTGCTGGATACCTCTGATTTTCCAAGTAATGTAATTGGCACATTTCCTGATTTGTGGGACTATTTTTCAAAACAGTTTTCGGATTTGGATAAAGCAGATTGGATATTTATTAATAGTTTTGACAAGCTGGAGAACGAGGTTAGTTTTCTGATCACATTCAAGTTAAGCATCCAAATCGTGCCAGTATCAGGAATATAATTGACATGATGGCTTTATTTAAACTGCGATTTCATATCTGTAATATATTTGGATTGAAAGCCTGTCCGAGGAGAAGTTAAGGAACCATATTTCTGCGTAAATATTGCAGGAAGCGAAATGGCTATCAAGCCACTGTCCATTAACTACTGTTGGACCAGCAATTCCATCAATGTATTTAGACAAGAGATTACCGGATGACAAACAGTATGGCATCAGTCTTTACAAACCAGAAGCCGAAGCTTGCATAAACTGGCTAGACGATAGAGATCCTGGAACAGTAGTCTACGTATCATTCGGGAGCATAGACAGACTTAGTCAAGAGTACATAGACGAAATTGCTCGGGGCTTGTTACAAAGCAATTACTTTTTTCTTTGGGCAATAAGGGATTGTGAACGTGAAAAACTTAGTACCAATTTCATCTCTGAATCCTCAGAGAAAGGCCTAATTGTAAGTTGGTGTCCTCAACTTGATGTTTTAGCACACAAGGCAGTGGGGAGCTTCATGACTCATTGTGGCTGGAACTCAACGCTTGAAGCACTGAGCCTGGGAGTACCAATGGTGGCTGTGCCAGTGTGGTTTGATCAACCTACAAATGGAAAATACATTGGGGACGTTTGGCGAGTTGGTGTACGTGTTCCCATTCATGAAAGTGGGATGGTTTCAGGAGAAGAAGTTGCAGCGTGTATAATGGATGCCATGGAGGGAGATGAAAAGGACGAAATTCGAGAAAATGCTTTGAAATGGAAAGAACTTGCTATTGAGGCAATGGCTGAAGGTGGAAGCTCGGATCAGAACATTAAAGACTTCCTTTCAAAACTCGTATCAAGTTGAATCTTCGTACGTGTAGGATCAATGTTTGCAAGATCCTAGTAGTAGCTTACAAAATTAATAAGTCGGACAAAGGAACTAAATGACTTTGATGTATAAGTTTAAGAGTATAGGTGGATGAGTTTATCTTATCTACTAATTATTGTTGGAGGAACTAAGTCACAATTGATGATTAAATTGGATAATTTATAACATTACATGATCATGTCATTGTTTAGTGTTAACAAGCAAGAATTATGAAATAAAATTGGAAATTAAAATAGATGGAAACAAAAGTGAAGAGTCACTAATGAGAGCAATTAGGCAACGTACATATTCCTACAAGAGGGGAAAAAATCCTAACCACAAAGCATGTGCAGCCTTGGCCTTTCTTCACGCATGCAATTTGACTGACCTTTCCTCACAATTTTGTGCATGCACAAACACGAAAACAAAAAACAGATTACTCTTACTTTGAATCTCTCTCCTCAACAATGGGAGATCGACTCGAAGAAGATGAGAAAAGTGCTTTAGATAATCTAGGTCATGCAAATGCAGCAGCAGTACCTGTTAGTCACAAAACCCAGGCATACAGCCACCAGCTCCGTACCAACACCGGAACTCACATCAAACGTCATCCGCAGCATCGCAAGCAGAGCCTTGATGACAACGCCATGCAGTGCAACATCTCTTATGCCTCGGATGATGATTTTTGCCCCTACACTTCGACCCCTGATTCATGTCGGTTGGATGGTAGTCATGCTAATTCTAATCATGATTATCACACAATGCCTGAGTTTTTGGGGAATGATAGCAATGCCCCATCGACATTCAAAGCTCCTGTCCGAGCAGCTGTTCATCCCAACCGTCCTACGTGTGTGGAGTTGAGACCACATCCACTTAGAGAGACTCAGGTGGGGAGGTTTTTGAGGACTATTGCTTGCACTGACACACAGTTATGGGCGGGGCAGGAATGTGGGGTTAGGGTATGGAACTTGACGGATGCATATGAACCTGGGCTTGGAATAGGAGGGAGGGCCAAGAGAGGGGATGAGGATGCAGCTCCATTTTATGAGTCTGCCAATACGGCGCCTGCCATATGTATGATGGCTGATGTTGGTAGTAAATTGGTTTGGAGTGGGCATAAGGATGGTAAGCTAAGATCTTGGAAGATGGATCAGACAATGGATGATACTCCTTTCAAGGAAGGCCTTTCGTGGCAGGCTCACCGCACTCCTGTTCTTTCTTTGACAATTTCGTCTCATGGTAAACTCCCTTGATCCCATACAAATTTTGGACCTGCCTAATATTATAAACTTTATTTGATAATGTTAACAATAATTCTGAATGGTTTTGGAGATCATGATGAGAAACCCAATACTTTGATTGCCAATTTTTATTTTATTCAAAAAAGACTGCTCACTAAAAATCTTAAGATTTTTAGTATCAATTGCTGACAAAAATAACTGAATGTTGAGGGTTGAAGCATTGTCCAAGGCAAAATTGGTGTGTGAATGTGTTCAAGTAGTGAGTATTAACGACAGATCAGTCAATGCATCAAAATTTGTTTGATTGTGCAGCTTCCTCGCAAAGAATCATGTCAAATATTGTATGCTAAATATTGTCTACGATCTACAGTAAGTCTACGTGCTACAGTGGTACTGTGATGTAATAGCTTACGTATATTGTTAAGAGTTAGGCAGATTATAGTTTATATATAGGACTTTATAGAGCTCTTGTAATTCAACACAGATCAATAAAAATTTATTGAATCCTTCTGTTGTTCATTCCTTAGCATAGCTAGGGTCTTATTTCTAACAAATCACTTCTTATCAAGGAATCCAAAATGCTGAATCTATATTTTATTAATGGAATTTTGATATCACGTTGCATATATGTGGTGGTCTTAGACATCACATTCCCTGTATTTATGACTCGATGCACTCCTGTTATTTCTCTCTGAAGCAATTTTGGGATTGAATGTGCATATGCTTCATCTTCTTTTATGCGAACACATTTAGGCTGTGCTAGATCATTTCAGGTCTATATTAATTGCTTGAACTAGTCGGTAGTCCTAAATCAGGGTTCTTTCATGTAGTTAATCCTCCATTGGTTGTATTAGTTTTGTGATGCTATAGTGACAATGTGCTATTTAGTAGTTTGTCACCTATTGATTGCAATATTGCATGCTAATCAAATCTGAACTATGCACAAAAGATGTACAAACTTCTGGACACATCCGGTTAAAAAAAATGGCTTCCAAACATTAACGCTTATGTTTTTTTTTAAAAATTCAGGTGACATATGGACAGGTTCAGAAGGTGGTGCTATAAAAATTTGGCCATGGGAAGCAATCGAGAAGTCTCTTTCTCTATCACAAGAGGAAAGACATATGGCTGCTTTATTAGTGGAGAGGTCATTTATTGACCTCAGGAGTCAAGTTACGGTTAATGGTGTCTGTAACATAACTTCATCGGATATAAAGGTTTTAATGTCAGATCATTTTAGAGCTAAAGTGTGGGCAGCTTCATCTCTATCATTCTCGCTATGGTATTTACACTTTAGGCATCCTCCACATATCGATAAATGGCATCAGTTAAAAATTTTAAATTCTATCAGAAGTGAGCATACTTTCCTATTTCATAGGTCAATAAGTGAGTATATCATTAAGCCTAAGACTAGCACAACTTGCTAGCATATCACAGGTGAATTGTGAAAATGATTTCATAATTCATTTTAGCTGTAATTAATATGATTGCAAATCGACTGCAGGGATGCTCGTACGAGGGAACTGTTGAAAACATTTAATATAGACGGTCAGATTGAGAATAGAGTTGACATGTCATCTGTGCCAGATCAACTACCAGTTGAGGATGAACAGAGTGTAAAGTTGGCCACCAAATCTAAAAAAGAAAAATCCCAATCTAGCTTTTTGCAACGGTCACGCCACGCTATTATGGGTGCTGCAGATGCTGTTCGTCGAGTAGCAACAAGGGGAACAGGGGCATTTGCCGAGGAAACTAAAAAAACAGAAGCACTAGTCCTCACTGCAGATGGAACGATTTATAGTGGATGTTCTAATGGATTGATCATACAGTGGGATGGAAATGGTGTTCGTTTGCAAGATTTCCAACATCATCCGTGTGCTGTACTATGCTTCTGCACGTATGGCTCTCGTATATGGGTTGGCTACGTTAGTGGTATGGTACAGTTGATGGATCTGGATGGAAATCTGATTACAAGTTGGGTTGGTCATAATTGCCCTGTAATAAAAATGGTAGTTGGCAGCGCTTATATGTTTAGCATGGCCACACATGGTGGGATACGTGGTTGGTCTGTTGCAGCTCCTGGACCTATAGATCAGATTATACGACCAGAATTAGCCAAGAAAGAACTTATGTATACAAGACGGGAGAATTTTAAAATTTTAGTTGGAACGTGGAACGTAAGTCAAGGAAAACCTTCTAAGGATGCCCTTACGGCATGGTTGGGTGCTGCATCCAAAGATGTAGGCATTGTTGTTGTAGGGTTACAGGAAGTGGAAATGGGTGCGGGCTTTCTTGCCATGTCTGCAGCAAAAGAAACTGTGAGTTCTTCTAGTGACACTTAAATTTGTCACAATGATATATAAAAAGAAAAAGATTAAAATTAACTATCTGTGGTAGCTTTAGAAATAATGCTGATTTCTTGTTGCAACTACTATGGCTATCTTAAATTATATTTCTACAAATCAGAAATATTTTTGAATTCAAGTAATTACTATATTCTGTTTAAGGTAAACACGTATTAGCCTCCTAGTGACCTCACTAATGCCCGCAGTTGGCTTTTAAGTGAACGGGCTGTTAAGAATATGGCTTCTAATACATTATGATATGTATGGGCATTGGTCTTATTATATCTGTTGTATGCCAATTCTAGGTAGGACTCGAAGGGAGTTCAATCGGGCAATGGTGGCAGGATGCAATCGGAAAAGTGCTAGGTGAAGGATCAGCTTTCGAACGAGTAGGATCACGGCAGTTGGCAGCCTTGCTCATTGCTATCTGGTAAATATCTTCCACAAAACGGAATTTAAATTAAATTATTACTATGATATTACTTTTTCTACTTTAGAGAAACCAGTACTTGTTACATAACAGTATAACAGTACATTTGTGTTTTAGTTATCTTCTTAACTACCTTTGATAAGGCACTTAGCTTCTAGCTAGTTCCTCTTAATGTATCTCACAGAAGCTGCTTATATGCATGTATATATAATTTCTCCGCCTTTATTTGTATTTTCATAATCCAGGGTAAGAAAGACGCTTAGAACACATGTGGGGGACCTTGATGTTGGTGCTGTTGCATGCGGTTTAGGCCGAGCAATTGGTAATAAGGTATACACATTAGATCTCTCTTCGCATATTTCATATATGATGCATGAAATTGAAGTTAAATGTGATGGAATTACTTAATACCAGTTGCAGAAATGAACATAAACACCACAGATCTACTATTAAGATAAGTGAATAAGGTTCAACAGACACAAGAATTACAGATAAATGGATATTCGAGAGTCCATGGCTCTCCTTAAAGATAAAAAGAAAGAAACGGCTGTCTAACAAAGTTCATCGATAGTCTTAACCCTCACCGATCTTTTTCCTTATACCCTCAACCCCTTTTCTTCCCATTTCCTATTCTGCCCCTTGACTTCAGTTGTTGACCTCCGGCATTGCTTTTACTCTTTTGCCCTTCCCTGTTTTTCTTGCATACGTTATAAGTGGTCTAGTGCTCCCCTGGGATATTACATTACCTTCCCCCCAAAGAGTCACCTTGTCCTCAAGGTGAAAGTGTGGAAACTGTTTGTTGAAATGGTCCACATCCTCCCACGTTGCCTCAGCTGGGGGCAAATCTTTCCACTGAATCAGGGCCTCTAATCGTGTCTCTTGTCCCCGTTTGAACTCCCTTACTTCGAGCAAAGCAGCAGGTTCAACACGTAATTCCAAGTCAGTAGATAACTGTGGTGGTATTGTAGGGATCACGCTGGTATTGCCAACCGTCCGTTTGAGCTGAGAAATATGGAATACGGGGTGGATCTTTGAGTCATCCGGAAGGGCCAGTTTGTATGCCACTCTCCCTATCTTCTGTTCAATACAAAAAGGTCCATAAAACCGGAGAGCAAGCTTCTCAAAAGGTCGTCGAGCTAAAGACTTTTGACGGTATGATTGCAATTTTAAGTACACAAAATCACCCACTTCAAAACTATCATCCCGTCTTTTGGAGTCTGATGTAGATTTCATAACCTGCTGTGACCTTATTAAGTGAAAATGGAGGTCATCCAACAACGCGTCTCTTTCTTGCAACATTTCATCAATGCTTTGGACAGGTGTTTGGCCTTGGCCTACCTTGCAAAGGTGGGGTGGATCACGCCCGTACACTACTTTAAATGGGCTGACATGAGTAGAGCAATGTGGAGCAGTGTTATAAGAGAATTCAGCCCAAGAAAGCCACTTGGCCCAAGTCGTAGGTTTGTTCCCCACAAAACATCGTAGATAGGTCTCCAGGCCTTTGTTAACAATTTCGGACTGCCCATCAGTCTGCGGGTGGTACGAGGTACTTTTCTTCAACGTGGTTCCATGTAACTTGAATATTTCTTTCCAAAAAGTACTGAGAAAAATTCGATCCCGATCAGAAACTATGGAAGCTGGGAAGCCGTGTAATCGGACAATTTATTTGATGAATACCGTAGCTACAGTGAAAGCATCGAACGGGTGCCTTAAGCCTATGAAATGCCCATATTTAGAGAGACGGTCTACGACAACGAAGATGGTGTTGACCCCTTGTGACATGGGGAGACCCTCGATAAAGTCCATCGAGAGGTCTTCCCAAATCATTACCGGAACAGGCAACGGTTGTAGTAGGCCAGCAGGGGACAACTGGGATGCTTTTTGCTGTTGGCAGGTGGTACAGTTTCGAACATATGTGGCCACATCTCCCCGCATTCCAGTCCAATACCAACTCGTGGCCAAACGTAAATACGTTTTGAGTTCACCCGAATGACCCCCAAGAACGGAGTCATGGTACTCATATAACAGGGCTGTTTTGAGTGTAGACTTTCGTGGCAGGACAGTTCGTTCTTTGTATAACAGCCTATTGTTCACCAACGTAAACCCAATATGCTCCTTGTTGCCTTGTTTCAATTCTGCAATGATACTCTGTAGGACTGTGTCTTGTGCCAACTCTTTCTCCAAAACTTCCCACGAGACTACGGGTCTAGACACCATAGATTGTAGAATCACCTCACTATTCTGCTTTCGAGATAAGGCATCAGCCACCTTATTCGAGGAACCTGCCTTAAACTGAATTTCAAAATCAAAGCCAAGAAGTTTCGTGACCGATTTCTGATAATCGGAATTAATTTCTCGCTGTTGAGTGAGGAATTTGAGGCTTTGTTGATCGGAACGGACTATGAAGTGTCGTCCCAGTAAATAGGGTTTCCACTTTTGAACGGCTAGGCAAATAGCAATCAACTCCTTTTCGTATATCGACTTGGCTTGAGCACGAACACCCAACACTTTGCTGAAATACGCAACTGGTCGATTATTTTGCATAAGTACGGCTCCCACCCCATACCCTGAAGCATCAGCTTCGATAATGAATGGTGACTTAAAATCCGGCATAGCCAATACCGGGGGTCTGGTCATAGCGAGTTTCAAAGCCTCAAAAGCCAGCGTAGCATTTTCATTCCACCCGAAACAATCCTTTCTCAACTGCTCGGTCAGAGGTCGGGCTATGTGGGCATACCCCGCTACGAACTTTCGGTAATACCCCGTGAGGCCTAAAAATCCTCGTAACTCGCGCAGATTCCTAGGTTGTGGCTATTCTGTCATTGACCTGACCTTGTCCGGATCCATCTCAACCCCTTCACTAGAAATTACATGCCCTAAGTACCCAATCCTTGTCTTCCCAAACTCGCATTTTTTTAGGTTAGCAAATAAAGAGTGCTGGTTCAGAATGCTTAATACCTGATGCAAGTGCTTTTCATGCTCTACTTCGTTGCAACTATAAATCAAAATATCGTCAAAAAAAACTAAGACGAACCTCCTCAAAAATGGCCGAAAGATGTCATTCATCAAAGATTGAAATGTAGACGGGGCATTCATCAAGCCGAACGGCATCACAATAAATTCATAGTGTCCATCATGTGTCCTAAATGCCGTTTTAGGTGTATCTTCGGGTCTGACCAGAATTTGGTGGTACCCGGCACGCAAATCCAATTTCGAAAACAAAGTCGCCCCATGGAGCTCATCAAGTAGCTCGTCAATGATTGGAATTGGGTACTTGTCCGGTACGGTTTCCTTGTTGAGTGCGCGATAATCCACGCAAAATCGCCACGATCCATCTTTCTTTTTAACCAACAGAACCGGGCTTGAAAAAGGGCTAGAAGATGGTTTGATAATCCCGGCTGCCAACATCTCTGAAATTAGTCGTTCAATTTCATCTTTTTGATTTTGCGGATACCGATAAGGGCGAACCCCAACTGGGTTGCTGCCTTCTTTCAACACAATGGCATGCTCATGGTTGCGAACGGGTGGTAAGCCTACTGGTTCTTCAAAAACCCTCAAGTGTTGTTGCACCACGGGCTGCAAAAAATCAGGGACATCAGTGATCTTGCTAGTGGCTGCCTTGGTTTCCTTTTTCTCCAACCTGTTACACTCAACCCAATACCCTGCATTGCCTTTTCGAAGCACTCGTCTCATTGCTTTCAACGAAATCTGGGAATGGATCAAAGATGGATCACCTACCAACGTTACCGATTCCCCTTTAACCTCAAATTTCATCACTTGAGTCCTCCAATTAGTTAGCACCGTCCCCAATTTTTCTAACCATTGGACCCCTAGGATGACATCCGAGCTGCCTAATTGCAGTGGCAAAAAATCTTCCACCACCTCGACACCCCCATCCAACTGCAACCTCACCTCTCGACACACTCCCTCCCCTCGTATTGCTTCCCCATTTCCAAGAGCAACCCCAAATCCCCCTGAATCTGAGATATGTATCCCTGAATGTGCTACAGTGCTAAGTGAAATGAAATTGTGCGTTGCCCCGGGGTCAATCATTACAATAACGTGGTGTTCACCAATCAACCCCCGGAGCTTCATAGTTTTGGGGCTAGATAAACCAATAACGGAGTTAAGAGATACCTCAGTGACAACTTCCTCGGTAGGAGATGGTGGTGGATCGCTGTCATCCCCATCAGTTTCCCCTTCTTCTTCCTCAATCAACATTACACTAAGCTCCTTGTTCTTGCAGCGATGCCCCATTACCCACTTAGCATCACAGCGGTAACATAAGCCTTTTGCTCTTTTCTCCTGCAACTCTCTTTCCGTTAAGCGTTTGATACTAGTGCCTTGGTTACTTGACACTACTGTTGGTGTGGGAGACCGAACTGAGCCTTGAGATTCAGGAGAGCGAGGCCCCCAATTATGATACATAGGCGGACTCGTAGTGCCTCCAAAAGAGTATGAACTCACAGTCGACGGGCTTTTACTATAAGTAGATAACCCACTTGTCTGAACTGACCCCAAGCTCCATTTCTTGCTAAGTGTTGCCCTGTTTTTCTCCTCCACTCTCACAGCCATTTCCATTGCGTGTTCCAGATTAACCGGGTTCAGGAGACGTACTTCAGTCTTGATTTCCTCCTTGAGACCGTTTATGAATTGGCCCAATAATATATCCTCCGAAATATTCTCCAACGGGGCTGCGGTTTCTATAAACTTGCGTCGGTAGTCTTGCACAGTAGTTGTCTGAGACGTAGCTAGCCACTGTTCGTACAAAGAACCACCACTTAACGAACGGAATTGACGAATCACAAACAATTTAAGATCTGCCCAACGGCGTATTGGACGCCTGTTGTTCTCCCACTGAAACCATCTTAACGCATCCCCCTCCATGGCTACGGCCGCCGCGTCCAACATCTCCCCCTCATTCATTTTATAGAAGTTAAAATACCTTTCGACTCGTAGAACCCACCCATCCGGATCGTTCCCATCAAACAACGGCATATCAAGCTTTCGAAACCTCCAATTTCCAGATCCTCCACCCGTTCCCCCATTTTGAAAATTACTTTGAAAACCTCTCTCCCCTCCTGGGCTTCCAAAAATTCCCCCAACTGGAACCCCCATAGTGGGTGTACGCAGCGCGCCCTTAACGGACGATTCCTCGTGGTGCATTCCCCCTTTTTCTCCGGACAGGGGCTGTTGAGATTGGAGACCCGTAAGAGTGGAACGGATCTCAGACATCATCCTCTCCATATTTTCATTATTTTTCTTAGTGTTCTCCTTCTGTCCTTGCACCAACAGCTCCAACACCGAGTTCCTTATTCCCCCCACAGCGTTATCAACCGCTTGCGAAACCATCGTCGAAACCCTGGTTTCCAAAGATCCCATCGTGTCCTCTAATTCCTCCACTCGCTGTGCCACAGTAGGTGTTGTGGACGGCGCCATAGATCGACGTTTGCTCTGATACCACTTGTGATGGAATTACTTAATACCAGTTGCAGAAATGAACATAAACACCACAGATCTACTATTAAGATAAGTGAATAAGGTTCAACAGACACAAGAATTACAGATAAATGGATATTCGAGAGTCCATGGCTCTCCTTAAAGATAAAAAGAAAGAAACGGCTGTCTAACAAAGTTCATCGATAGTCTTAACCCTCACCGATCTTTTTCCTTATACCCTCAACCCCTTTTCTTCCCATTTCCTATTCTGCCCCTTGACTTCAGTTGTTGACCTCCGGCATTGCTTTTACTCTTTTGCCCTTCCCTGTTTTTCTTGCATACGTTATAAGTGGTCTAGTGCTCCCCTGGGATATTACATTAAACATGACTAAAGAAGAGAGACTACATTAAATTGACAATCGATATCCTTGCTAGTCAAATAGCTAGTAGACAACATGTATGATCTTGAGTATACATATTAATAACATAACGGACTACTTATACAGTAGACTACTTCCTCGTTATTTCTGAATGTGCATTCAGATGCTTTATATGCCCATTTTTCATCACACAATTTCCCAGTGACCACACCACCGACGACTTATGATATCCTTATGTTGTTTAAACATAAAAAGGATTGGTTTGTCTTCAGTAAGCTGTCTGAGATCTATTTTATATACAGTTTGAAAAGTATCAGATCTCTAGCCTACTATTAAATTCGATTAAATGTAGCATGCTGTAGTGTAGAGGTGTTGCTGAATACATATCTCAGTTTGGCAACTATCTATAGTCTCAAAAACAGGTTTTTACTTCTGTGAATATTGTTTACAAGGTCCCATTTACATGAACAGGGTGGTGTTGGCTTGAGGTTAAGAGTTTATGATCGGATAATGTGTTTTGTGAACAATCACTTTGCTGCACATTTGGAAGCAGTCAATCGTCGCAATGCTGATTTTGATCATATATATCGCAGTATGGCCTTTATTCGGTCATCTAACCTCCTGAGTAATTCTTCTGGTATAGTGCTATGCCTGTTGTTTTTCTTTCTCTCTTTCCAGCTCTACAAATTTTGTGTTTAGGCTTCTTTATTCTCACGGATCGGAATGGATCTTATCTACTGCAGCTGGTGTCTCGTCAGCTGCTCAAGGGCTTCGTGGTCCAAATGTATGCATATTAATGCAGAACTTAGTTGGTATACTTACTTATCCATTTCATATTATGGATTAAGATTCTCTACCTTATCTTTTACAGGCTGTAGAGATTAATCCTGACGAAGGGAAGCCTGATTTAGCTGAAGCAGACATGGTCATCTTTTGTGGTGATTTCAATTATCGACTTTTTGGAATATCTTATGATGAAGCCAGGGACTTTGTTTCGCAAAGAAGCTTTGATTGGCTACGCGAAAAGGATCAACTGAGAGCAGAAATGAGGGCTGGCAAAGTGTTTCAAGGAATGAGGGAGGCCCTCATCAAGTTTCCGCCAACCTACAAGTTCGAGATTGGAAAACCAGGTTTAGGAGGTATGATACGGAATTATTACTGCATCCTGTCACAGGAGTTCTTTGTTTAATTTTTCGTAAATACTAAAGATGTATTTAAATGATTCATGAGCTAAGTAGTTTAGAAGAAGTCTCCTAGAACATTTTTTATGTGTGAATTCTGACAAAGATGGATCTCTTCTAAACCTACATTCATATTTGATAATAATGTTTTCAATTACAAATGAAAACATTTGTGAAGTGAAGGGAAATGTACTCATTACTTGGTTGCTTGAGATAGATTACACTTGATTTTTAAACTTGTTAAAAGACAAGTATTTCTCTGGACTTGTTCAAGAATGTCTAAAACTGAAGTTTTTACCAATTTTCTTCTGAAAGGATATGATTCTGGAGAAAAGAAACGCATCCCTGCCTGGTGTGATAGGATATTATATCGAGACAACCGAACAAAGCAAGAATCGGAGTGCAGTTTAGAGTGCCCTGTAGTTGCTTCTATATTACAGTAAGTTTCATAAGGATATAATTTTATTTAGCTTTTTGTTGCTTTTATAACTTTTCTTGTTTTTAACAGGTATGATGCTTGCATGGAAGTGGTGGAAAGTGATCACAAACCTGTTCGGTGCAAATTTAATGTTGAAATATCTCATGTTGATAGATCTATAAGGAGGCAAGAAATGGGGAAAATCTTTAATTCAAATGATAGAATAAGGGCTTTGCGGGAAGAGCTACGTCAAGTTCCCACTACAGCTATTAGTACAAATCGAATAACCCTACACAGCCAAGAATCATTTAGTTTTAAGCTCGCCAACAAGAGTGGAACAGATAACGCCATATTTCACATATTCTGTGAAGGACAGGCTACTATCAAGGACAGTACTGAAGAAGATTTGGAATATTGTTCGAGGGCTTCCTATGGTTTTCCTCGTTGGCTCGAGGTAATAATACTTTATTTATGGAATACTCTCATAGCACACTCAAAATGACTAATCAAACTTGTTCATTGTTTGTGTCGGAGCATCTGTAATTATCATGCAGAGAATCTTGTAAGGATATTATAGTAGTTTATATCCAATGTAATTTTTCTATTTTTGTTGAAGATCATTCCAGCATCTGGTGTTATCAGACCTGATCAAGCTGCAGATATTCTGGTACGCCACGAGGAAATTCAGATCTCAGAAGAAAATGCTAATGGTGCACCACAGAGCTGGTGGTCAGAAGACATTCGGGATAAGGAGGTGGTTTTGCTGGTTATTGTAAGGGGCAGTTGCTCGACTGATTCAAAAACTCATCGACTTCATGTACGACATTGTTTTTCATCATCAAAATCAGACCGCGGTGATCCTGCAAAAGTACCAAATTCGAGAAAATACAAAGGTAACACCACCTATCACCGCTCTGGAATTCGACATGGGGGCTCGTCTGATGATGATCACCGGGGTTAGAATGCTTATGATGGGTATCCAAAAAACAAATTCTTAACATACAGCAAAAACAAATGCAACATATATTTGGAATTTAATTAGGCATTGCTAGTGCCTGATCAGAACCTGTGGATTTTCCCTACTTCAGATGACACTAGTCATATAGCATATAAATTGTAAATACTCAATGGTCATGATCATTAGTTCCATGTAAAGTACAATACAATTATTTTATTTTTGAAATGATCCTTAGTTTCGTGCCGCTCTTCGTTCTTCAAACATAAGAATCAATCATCACATCTACAACATTGTTTATCGTTAATTTTGACAAGATGTACTCAAAAAACATAAAAAGTTTTAAAGTTGTTTATGTAATCACATAAATTACATTACATATAACTCTTAAACTATAATAAATTGTGATGACATTTTTAACTTTTTTTTTTGCATTTTTTTATGTATTCTAATAATTTCATGAATTTTTCAAACTTGACAACATCCACAATCTTTGAGCAATCTTTCAATTCTATGTTGTCCTAACATAATTTTCTAACATATATTTTTTTCATATATTTTTTCCTAACGTGAAGGATGTTACTACTTGAAATATGATTTTTTCTGGTAAATTACGGATGTTTAATTTTGAAGTAAATTAAGTTCTGATAAACTATTAAGTAATCAATTATTTTAAAATTTTAAGATGTTAGACAAGGCCCAACTTATATCATATTCTAACATCATTTACAAGTAGCATTCTCGAATAAACTCTTTAAGTTAAAATAGAAATTTTCATGTTTCCATTTTTGGACACTTAAATTCTTGTACATTTAATTAATGTATTCATTTTTTCTTTGCACTTATCTTCAATTTATCGATGGTAGATTTGTTATCAAGTATGAATTTGTGATTATATCAATAATTATGTAAATGTGATTTTCAACTATGTATATAATTTGTTCTATGTAGCAAAGTTTTGAAATATATCAAGTGAAAAAGTCTAGATTGTCTTTCAATTTGATCATTATGTTTAATATTCCTTTATTTTGTAATCAAACTATAAGCAGACTAAAACAAATCAGCTTGGAAAAAGTTTAGAAATATTCAAGAAGCAGGATCAAGAAAAGCATGAAGAAATAATTTGCAAAAAAAAAAAAAAAATCAAGGTGTTGTGTCGAGAAGTACATGATAAGCTTCATCGACAAGTGGAAAGGCTGTATCACAAAGTTCATAAGTATTCGTATAGCAAAGTCAAAGGTATCGATAATCGGTTGGTCGCAAAATTCACATACAGACAAGTTATTCTACTATATCGTTGAGTTGTTTCGACAAATCAAATAAAATTATGTACCGAAATAGGGATATGTATTGACATCTTAGCTAAGCCTATGTTGCAAAATGTACAATCGGAATGATATGGATATTTATATTATGAAATACTATTTCAAAATGAGAATGTAGTTGAAATATTTGAAAATCTACCTTCTAATAATCCAAATATTACAAACCGAGCTAAAAGGCAAGTCTATAATTTAAAATTTTTAGTTCTGAATTTCTGATACCAACTTTAACATCCCAATTATTGAGATGACTTAAAATAATAAATAAATTTCTCAAAATTTTGCTACTCGCATTTTTCCCAAAATAGTTCACCTATATGTGATCAATTGCCGGAAGGAATAAGAAAACCAAATGATGGCGACCGAATGTGGAAACCACCTCATCCTAATTGTCATGCCATCCCGGATGTGTACTTTGAATATGGTCTAAGATTGCCTCTGCACCCCTTTTTCCGTTTTATACTTCAAACATTAAGTTGTGGCTTGAGTCAGCTTGTCCCCAACGCGATTCTCCTGATCAATGGAGTTATCGCGAGATGCTATGAACTTAACAACCAGTTTCCCAGTCTCGAATTATTTTTCTCCATCTTTCGCTTCAAAAGAAATGAAACCCAGTTCTATCTAAATAAAAAAGAAGGTTGTAAAAGGCTAGTTGAGGCCCCCATATCCAACTCTGGGTGGCATAGATGTGGGCATGGTACGAAGGTCCCGAACTAGGGGCGATTGGACCGTGGCAGGCTCACTCATCGGGACGCCTAAAGTCTGTGAACCGATTGGGGTCTATGACCTCTTCGGATTTACGGGACTTCCTAGGATCCGATTGTAAGCTTTCATGTTGTTATAGGGAGAATATTGTATAACAATATTTATGGAGGTTGCTGGATTCACGGAGCAAAATACGGATATTTTGCTATAAGAAGAGGGATTGGGATTAGGGTTTTTGTGTTTAGAGGTGGCTGATCTTGTCTATTGAAATTCAGTGGTGAACTGTTTCTCATGCTTTACAAGATGCCTACGTACCCTATTTATAGGGATCAAGCCATACGTAGTTCTCTTAGAGAAGAAGTTATCTAGATGGGCTAGGGTTTCTATGGGCTCGGCTTGGCCCAAATCCACTAGTCATCTCCTAGGGTTGTTTTTCTACCCATTTATTCTCTTCATGACCCATGAAGGGGAACCCGCAGCTTATATAATGCTATAATTATCTTTACTGGCGAAACTGACTAGATGACCTCGCATGTGACCTCGCTGGGTCTGGCCATGCGAGGCAATCCTCAATGCATGGAGATAACCTACTTATGCGACCTCGCTGGGCCTGACCATAAGCCTTCGTAGTAACATGCTAGGCCACGCTGGACCTCTAGGCCTCGCTAGACCTCGTGAACTGCGACCCCGCTACTAGGGCTCGCTGGCGATCCCACTGTACAAAAATAATATAATGAATCCTCTTATGATGGCGAACTTTAATGACCCATTCTTCATCCCTAGGCCCATTATGTGTGATATACCGATATTTTAGCCCATTTGGCCTGTTTAGGACTTATGCCAAATTCAGGCATAACAACTACCCCCGAGTCCATATTGCCATTAGAAATGCGATGTGGACTCAAAGAATGTCTTCTAGAAAATTGAATGCGAGGCCAAGGCCCATTATTAATTACTCCTTTATGGGCTCTCATCGTAGGCCCAATGAATTTGAACAATTGCTAACAGCTGGCACGTCTCTAGATCTGGTCACACTTGCTGAGATGATGACACGTGTAGCGTGTTCGTCTCTCTCCTCTCTACTATATAAACCTCAAATTTCAAATCATTTGTCACTTTCCTTATTAACAACATACCGAAGTGCTGCCAATTTGCTCCCGGATCAAACAGAAACCCAGGTCGCTATCAATCAAGAACGAGGCCAATCTTTCTCAAGATCTTCAACCTTTCTTCATCAAAAAGTAAGTTTCTCTCTCTTGTTCTTCATTTGAATGCATGTGTAGCCCGTAATTTTGTAAATATTTGCTGAAAATTACATGCGATGCGAGCCCTACTAATTGCGACCCCACACATTTAATTTCACACTGCGAGCCCTACCTCGCTAAACCTGAGAACACGAATCCTTTAGTAAGTAGGCATACGATCTCAAAATAAAGTAGTTATACGACCCCCTATTCTTCATGTACGAAGTAAGAACACTTAGAGCCTTCTCTTTAAACATTTTTTCTTCTTTTATCTTCTTTGATATTCTGTAAGTGCACACACTAATACTCCACCATCTTTTCAGATGTCTAGCGATAGCTCCAAGACTCCTTCACCCCTTCCTCACATCTCCATCAGCGAGCGAGCGGCTGCAAACATTGCTAAGGCTGCCAGTGCAAGTGACAACTCCTTTAAACTATACATGGACCCTCAATGGTCACAAGAAGATTTCACCAGAGAGACCCCACTAAACACATGGAGAACCAGACGACCCTCCAGCTCGCAAAGTCAATCCGTCAACATCCCCTTATGTTCAGCAAACCTAACATCCACAGCTGTTCAAGCCTCGTTAGTTCAGGGTGAGGTTGATAAACTACTGAAGAGAGGGCAGGAATTTTTTTCCAGCGTCCACAAGCTTCTTTCTCCTCTCAACAAGAATCTTCTCAATATAAGCCCCATAGTACTGACCAGCACCTCATCATTAGACTCCCTTGGCCACGCTTACTACGAGATCGAGGGTGGCGGTGACAACGAGGCGAACTCCGATGACTCCGATTATGAGGAACCCTCCTCTGACGATGGCGGCCTCGATGAAGTGGCTAGAGTAGTTAACTTTGAAGATTACAACTACGTTCCTGAAGCTTCCCCACGACCTTACATACCGACCCCTCAACCGGAACTAGAGGGTGTTATTTACGTTGGGGGACCTCGCCCCGAGGACATTGAAGAGGGCTCGAAAGTGAAGCCTGGTCAACCTCGCATCTTGGGATGCAGGGACTTATCCACAACTCTTAATGCTGAGTCTTTGAAAAAGGCGGTCGATACATACAGACCTGAAGGCAAAATTATCCTGCCAAAGGCTTCAATGCGATGCTACCGCTTCAATTATACAGAAAACGGAGGAAGAGTGCCTCGTATGGTGTTGTCGTCTGCTATGATGAAAATCGGCGTCTCTTCGCCTCTCCATCCATTCATCAGAGACGTGTGCGAGACCTACCACCTCGCTCCCATCCAAATCAATCCCAATGGATATAGAGCAATGATAGCCCTCTACATCATCTATCACAAGTTGAGATATCCCCCCTTGATGCAAGGACCATGGGCTATTTTTTGCAATTGAAGAGATGCGGGCCATCTGACTTCGGCTATGTCTACTTCTCAGTCTGGCCAGAATTTAATAAGAAAAACCTTTACCACAGCGCTCCAAGTAACGCAGGCTCATGGAAGGGGCCTTATCTTTACGTTCACGAGGTGCCCAGAATAAAGACTTCATTTAACTATCTTCCAGTAGGCCAAGTGCGAACCGTCCTGAAGGGCGAAGAGAAAACACGAGCTGATGATGTGTTGAAGATGCCTCGCGAAGACAGGAATGTACGAACCCTCCTCTCCTTAGAAAACCTGATTGAATGCAGATTCCTAAAGGAGGGGATTGTGCTTCCTTCTGAGGTGGGGCCTTCAAGTGCGAGGAAGGCCTCACTGAAGAGAAAAATGCGAGAGGAGGCCTCGTCCTCTAAAGTGGTAGTGGAAGAGAGTAAGAATACTTTATACTGTAGTTCAATAACTTCTTTATTGTCTTTGCATCTTTACTTTTTACAATAATTATCTCTAACTGCCTTCCTCTCCCCTTTTTTAGGTATGTCAGGAAGAAGTCGCAGACCCCCTTTCTGCTCAAAAAACAAGGAGGCCCCTGTTGAAAATCCAACGGCCACTCCATCCAAGAAGAAAAACGATCTTCCTCCTCCTCCCCCTCCATCGACGACAACTGCCCAGGTCGCTCCTCAACCTCCCCAAACGACCCCTGAGCACATTCCAAAAAAGCGTAAGACTGGTTCTCTGCCTCAGGTAACAAAACCTGCGGATACAACACCAGTACACCATCTATATGCTAAGCATGGATACACTCATGCTACTGAAGAGGAGTGCACTGAGTGGGTGGGGGCCGAGCTAATTGAAAACTCTGAGGCGGTTTCCAAATGCCTAGCTGAGGGCTTCATTCGTCAAGCCTCGCATCTACGCGAGCTAAGATGCGTTGTCTCGGCTAATGAGAGGTTGGAGAAAGAGGTCAAGTCCCTGAAAGCCAAGGCTGAGGAAGAAAAGAAGCTTATGATGGAGAGTTATAAGCGAGCCTTGCAGACTGAAACAGCGACCCTTCGTTCCGAGCTTAAAAAAGTTGGTGATGAAAAGACAGCCCTCCATAAGGCTTTGACCGAGGCGGAGCAACTCGAGGAGGAACTGAAGAAAAAGCATATGGAAGAGCTGGACACCTTGAAGAAGGAACTCACTGCCGCTCAAGTCAACCGGGAGGACATCGAGGAAGCCGCCCAAGCTGATTTTATGAAGAGGTTCATCAGGAAGGTTCCTAGTTTTGACTGGTCGCAGCTCGGCCCTGGTAATGCTGAGTACGCAGCCAACCTTTGCAAGGAAATTGCAGAAGAGGATGCGAACGAGGCAGCCAGAATAGCTAGCGAAACTGCTAAGGCTGATGCTGCCAATCAGAAGAAACCAAGCGAGGCTGCTAATGAAGACAAACCCTCAGAACCTGCCGCATGATTATTTTGATCTTTTGAACTGGGGATGCGGACACCCCTTGAATGTCTCGCAAGTTGTAATATTTTTCTAATAACTTCATTGATAGCTTTGTTGGGCTCGCGTAGCGACCCAGTAACTGTTTGTTGACTTTTAACAATTTACATAACTGTCTTCATTTCTTCATATCTTGTATTTGCTTTAGCTTTATAGATAGCTTGCCTTCTTTATGTTTCTGAAATATTATCAAGTAGATTGGCCTCGCAGCCGCGAAGCTTTCCTCGTAGAATTTGTAGCTTTTTCTTTTAATTTTGCTTAATCTTCAAGGTGGACCCTGTCTCTTTGGAATCAAGACTTGCGATGCCTTCCTTGCGAGGTCGCAGACACGATCCGGAGATTTAGGTCGCACCTTGACTTTTTTTTTAAAACTTTGAACTTCTTTGAGGAGATGCTTTTTTACTAAACTTTGAAGACATTCCCTCAGGTCGTAATAAGTGCATGCTCGCGACCTCGTTGACCTGAGGGGTGTTCGGCCTCGCATACGCTGTGCTGGCCTAGTCCTGAAAAATTTTAAACACTGACAAAAGAATAAAATTGCACTAACTTTTTTGGAGAACAAACTTCATATATATATATATACTAGGGACAAAGCCCATCTTTCAATACATCATAACGAGGAGGTGTCTATATGAACACTACCCCCCGAGTACTTTGTATGAATTTATTCATGCTAAGTAGTAGTAGATAGAGACCACCAGGAGCGAAGCTTCTACTGGTAGTATTTCCTCAAATGTTCTGCATTCCAAGCTCTTGGCATGACCTTATCATCCATATCAGTTAGATAATAAGTCCCTTCATTGATGACACCATGAACTTTATAGGGCTTTTCCCAATTGGCTCCAAAGACCCCATGAGACGAGACCTTAGTGTTAGGCATTACTCTCCTAAGTACCAAGTCCCCCACGCGAAGATGAGGCACGCGAACCTTTCCATTATAGTACCTCGCGGCTCGCCTTTGATAAGCTGCGAGCCTAAGCTGAGCCTCTTCTCTTGACTCTTGAATCATATCTAAGTAGAGCCTGTGATTGACCTCGTTTGACTCGGGGTCGTAATGTTCCCTTCTGAACGAGCCTGACCCTACCTCCACGGGCACCATAGCCTCGCACCCATATGTCAAAGAAAATGGAGTCTCGCCTGTGGTAGACCTTGGGGTCGTGTTGTATGACCACAAGACCTTTGGTAGCTCCTCGGGCCAATTACCCTTACTTTCCTCCAACTTAGCTTTTAGGGTATGCTTGATTATCTTGTTGATGGCCTCGGTTTGTCCATTTGTCTGAGGGTGACTCACAGCAGAGAAACTTTTCTTGATTCCCAAACTCTCACAAAATTCTTTCATCTCCTTGCTATCAAATTGCTTCCCATTGTCTGAAATGAGCTGATATGGAATCCCATAGCGACAAACAATTGCTCTGTACACGAAGTCCTTCAATTTTTTAGCTGTGATGGTAGCAAGAGGCTCGGCCTCGGCCCATTTAGTGAAATAGTCCACAGCCACGACTGCATATTTTACTCCTCCCTTAGCTTTAGGGAGTTCACCAATAAGATCTATTCCCCACATAGCAAAGGGCCAAGGGCTCATCAACGAGGTGAGGTGAGCAACTGGAGCATTACTGAAATTTGCATATCTTTGGCACTTGTCACATCGCCTAGCGAACTCAAAAGCATCCCTTTTCAATGTGGGCCAGAAATATCCTTGTCGAAGAATTTTCTGAGCTAGGGAACCACCCCCTGAGTGATTGCCACATATTCCTTCATGGACCTCTCTTAAAATATAATTGCATTCTTCACCATCTACACACCTCAAAAGTGGAGTGTTGAACCCTCTTCGATACAAGACCTCGTCATAAATAACATAGCGAGCCGCCTGATATTTGACCCTCCTCGCTTCTTTTTTATCCTGAGGTAGCATCCCATTCTTTACATACCCCTAGATAGGGGCCATCCATGTTGATTCCTGACTCGCTATTTCCATAACAAATTCTTCTGGTACACTAGGTTTACTTTGAATTTCCAAGGGGATAATCCCAAGTAAAGTAGCCTCGCGTCGCGAGCCCATTTTGGCGAGGGCATCTGCTCCTTGATTTTTTGCCCTCCTGATAAACTCCACGTTTACTTGCTTGAATGACTTCATAAGCCTTTGCACACATTTTAAATATAGCTCAATCTGGGGTCCCCTGGCTTGTCATCCACATCCAACATGACCCGTGACTAACATAGAATCGCTATATGCATTGAGATTCTCTACTTTCATTTCCATTACGAGCTTGAGGCCAATTATGAGAGCCTCGTATTCTGCTGCGTTATTAGAAGCCTCGAAGGCGAAGTGAACAGCACTACTCAACTTGCGACCCTCAGGTGTAACAAGCTCGATCCCAGCTCCGGCTCCTTCTTTGTTAGATGCCCCATCAACATATAATTCCCACCACGAGGCTGAATTTTCATCTTTGAGTTTGGGGTCAACCACTTCTGGGATCGCTATGAGAGCCCAGGCATCTTCCTCAGATTGGGAAGGAAACTCCAATATGAAATCTGCTAAAGCTTCCCCCTTTATTGCACCTCGAGGCTTGTACTCAATGTCAAACTGACTCAGCTCTATGGTCTACTTTAAAAGTCTTCCCGAGGCCTCGGGTTTATGCATTACTTGCCTGAGTGGGTACGCAGTGCGAACTTGGATACTATGAGCCTGAAAATATGGCCTCAGTTTTCGCGAAGCCAAAACCATAGCATAGGCGAGCTTCTCCATGTTGGTGTAGCGAGTCTCGGCATTTAACAGTCTTTTACTAACATAATACACGGGGAGCTGAAGCTTTTCCTCCTCGCGAACGAGGACAGCACTGATGGCATATTCTGAAACTGCCAAGTAAACAATAAGAACTTCACCTTCATTGGGCTTAGAGAGTAATGGAGGCGAGCCCAGATGCTCTTTTATCCTTTGAAAAGCTTCCTCACACTCAGGTGTCCATTCAAAACTCCTTCCCACCTTCTTGATTGCTTTAAAGAACTCATGGCACTTATCTGATGATTTAGAAACAAATCGATTCAATGCTGCGATCCTTCCAGTTAGACTTTGTACTTCCTTGACACTTCTTGGTGACTTCATTTCCATCAATGCCTTTATTTTAGCTGGATTAGCCTCAATGCCTCTGTGGTTAAAAATAAAACCCAAAAACTTTCCAGATTCTACCCCGAAAACACACTTCTGGGGGTTGAGCTTCATTCGGAATTTCCTCAATATATCGAACATTTCTGCGAGGTGGGTTATATGATCCCCAGCCTCCTTGGACTTCACAAGCATGTCATCTACATAGACCTCCATTGTTTTTCCAATTTGCTTCTTGAACATCATGTTAACGAGCCTCTGGTAAGTAGCACCTGCATTGAGGAGGCCAAAGGGCATCCCAATATAACAGTAGAGACCTCTGTCTGTGATAAACGAGGTGTGCTCCTGATCAGGCCCGTACATTGGTATTTGGTTGTACCCAGAATAGGCATCCATGAAGCTTAAGAGTGCGTGGCCCGCTGTTGCATCTACCAACTGATCAATTCTTGGAAGAGGGAAACTATCCTTCGGGCAATGCTTGTTTAGATCAGTAAAATCCACACATGTTCGCCACTTCCCATTTGGCTTCTTGACTAGGACAGGGTTTGCGAGCCAGTCAGGGTAAAATGATTCCCTAACAAGCCCGACCTCGAGTAGCCTGTCAACTTCTTCTTTTAGAGCCTCGGCTCGCTCTCCACTTATTGGTCTTCTTTTCTGCCTCACTCCCTTTTTGCATGGATCAAGATTAAGTCTATGACACATCACATTGGGATCGATCCCTACCATATCTTCATGAGACCATGCAAATACATCCAAATTAGCTTTAAGAAACTCCACAAGCCTTCCCCTAAGATCGGGATTCAACTGCGATCCGATCTTCAATACCTTCGTAGAATCCTTGGGATCAACAAGAACAGATATGGTATCCTCTGCGGCCCCGGCTCGCTCCACATGCTCAGGGATGCGAGGGTCCAGGTCAATTTCAACATCTCGAGCCCGACTAGATTCTGCTTCGACTTGCCTCATGACTCCCGCCCCCGGGTCAGGGGTCGCTCCAACATGTCCATACTCATTCACAATTGTTGTTTCTCGTGTGATATCATTAGGCAGGTCTACCAATGTTGATGTTTCCTTGCGAACCCATTTCCCCTTTCGGGCCCGCACAGCGGCCTGCTCTGGACTTTCCTCTTCATCGCTAGCTTCTTCAACAATTCCTTCTTGTAGAACCAACACAGGTTGCGAGGCCTCCATCATAATTGCCCCTGGTACTGGTTCTACCTGTATGCCCAAGTTGTCAAAATAATCATCAGGCAACTCTTCGATAGAAATTATGTTGCAACCAACTGAGGGTCGTGATGCCGACTTGCGAGCCCTCTCATCCTCGTCGTTTTCCATAAAATTTCTTCCCTTTTCTGCTGACTTAAGGGCATGATTATAGCATTCTCGAGACTCATGTTGAATTCCTCTAACACATCCCACGCCTTGCGGGGTAGGGAACTTCATCGAGAGGTGATAGATAGAAGTCACCACCCTCATTTCTTTCAAGATGGGTCGCCCCACAATAGCATTGTAAGCAGATGGTTGATCCACGACCATGAAATCAGCGACCTGCGTAGTGATGCAGGGCTCATCCCCCAAGGTGATGGGAAGCCTGATAAGTCCTTTTACACTAACAGATGCCCCAGTGAATCCATAGAGGTGGCCTACTATAGGAATTAGATCTTTGTCTACGTATCCCATTTTCTTGTAGACATCATACATCAAGACATTCACGGCACTTCCATTGTCCACCAACACTCTGTAAATATTCTGGGAACCAATGCGAACTCGAACCACTAGAGCATCAGAGTGAGGATGATGTACCCACTTCGCATCCTCTTCAGTGAACATTATATTCGTATCTTCCCCCTTGAAAAGCTTTGGGGGTCGTTCCTGCAAATGAAGCACATTGGTGAGGGGTCGCTCCCTTGCCTCGCGAGCATATCTTTCCCTTGCCTTGTTGCTATCTCCTCCAATATGTGGCCCACCTATGATCACATGGATGCTATTGCCTCGCTCTTCTCTCTCCTTCCGAGGCTCTGTATTTTGGCCCTCATGAGGTACAGCGTGATATCCTATTCCTGATTTTCCCGAGCTCTCTTGATGCTTTTTCACTTCGCGGACCGCCCATTCTGTTAACTTCCCTTCTCGAATCAAGCGATCAATTTGTTCTTTAAGTTGCCAACAGTCCGCTGTATCGTGCCCCTTCTGCTCATGAAAATCACAATACTTTGTAGTGTTCCACGTTCCTTGTGGACCCATAGCACGAGGTTTCGTGAACATTCCTTTATTAGTGTTGGCAGCATAGATATGATCAACTGAAGCCACTAAGGGAACAAATTTGTCTTCATCTCTAGCCGGACGAGCACGAGGTGGGGATCGTCTTGAGGAATCGTGATCCCTTCTTTTCGGGCTCGGGCTACGATCCTGTCTTCGCCTGGGGCTTCTAGAATCCCTTCTTTTTACCCCTTTGCCTTTACTTCCATTGCTACTAGTCCCAGTATTCTTCTTGAGATCTGCCAATGATTTCTCAACACGCTTAAAGGGCTCAGCGACCCGATGCAACTCCGAAAGTGTAACAGGGGTTTGCTCCTGTAATTTCTCCCAAAATTTAGTTCCTTCTCTTACCCCTGCGATAAGGAAATTTTTCACGGCCTCGTCATTTGCACCTCGAACAAGAGGTACTTCAGCATTGAACCTTCTGAAATAATCATGCAGAGTCTCTCCTTCCTTCTGTTTTATGTTTGCCAGTGTGGACACAGGAGGTGCATAAAGCATTGAAGATTGGAACTGTTTAATGAAGATATCCACGAGTTGTTCCCAAGAATCTATGACAACTAGGGACCCTAGCTTTGAGAACCATTGTTGAGCACTCCCCCTTAGCGAAGCTGCGAACAGCCTACACCTCGCTAGTAATGATACTTGGTACACGTCCATCTCATTGTTGAATCGAATAACGAACTCGGCTCGATCAGTCTCCCCATTATAGGTCATGTCAGAGTGATGACCTCGAAACACTATAGGCAGTGGGGCAGTGCGAATTTCATGAGTGAAGGGCGAGGAGGAACCCATATTGTTGAAAATCCCCTTCTCGTTATTCATCGCATCCAGTGCCTTTTTTAAATCTTCTAACTTGTAATCCCCAATTCTCGCCTCTTTGTCTCCATCCTTTTTTCCTCCAGTGCTTGCATGACGAGATTGAGTCTTTTTTGGGGCACTAGACTCTTCCTGGTCATTCCTGCGATCCTTGTTTTTAGGGTCTTCCTCGCGATGTTGGGATCGCTCACGCTCTCGATTGAAAGGGGGCCTGTCCTCGCGATGATGGGACCGCTCACGCTCTCTGCGAGGAGAGGGGGGTCTGTCATTGCGACGATATGACCGCTCACGATCTTTTCAAGGAGATACGGGTTGATGAGAGCCCTTACTCTTATTTTTGGATCCTCCATCTTTATTAGATTTGAGCTTTACCAACTTGAGACGGAGATCGTGCTCGCTGAGTTTCTTTCCAACTCGGTCAAAGACACTAATGGACCGCCCTTCTGATGAGGCGGGCTTCGCTTTTGATCCCTCTTTATCCATCGTAGCTACCTCCTCTACCCAATCGGGGCTCGTTCGATCCGTCACCACATCATAAAAGTCCTCAATTAGCTTCTTGTTGGGACCCTTGCTACTTTCTGCTTGGTGAGTTCGATCCCCTGTCCTTGTATTCCTCTTTAAGCCTCTTGAATTATGTCGCTTCTCCATCTTGGCCACTGAGGCCCTTACCTCGATCATTTGATCACCGAGGCCTTTCAGGAATGACATGACTTCGCCAGGCAAGGCTGTCTGTTGGACAACAGGGGGGTTTACTCTTTCTCAGATTCGTCCTCGATCCCTTCTATACGCGCCTCGCTCTCTGGTAAATTATTCCTTCGAGGGTCGTTTATGTCCTTTTTATGCGACCCCGGGGTCTCCCAATCTCCGTTTCTCTTCTTGTTTGATTTAGTCATTGTTCTCCCAAATCAACGACGACCCCTCCTTCTAGCGCCAAATGTTATAGGGAGAATATTGTATAACAATATTTATGGAGGTTGCTGGATTCACGGAGCAAAATACGGATATTTTGCTATAAGAAGAGGGTTTGGGATTAGGGTTTTTGTGTTTAGAGGTGGCTGATCTTGTCTATTGAAATTCAGTGGTGAACTATTTCTCATGCTTTACAAGATGCCTACGTACCCTATTTATAGGGATCAAGCCATACGTAGTTCTCTTAGAGAAGAAGTTATCTAGATGGGCTAGGGTTTCTATGGGCTCGGCTTGGCCCAAATCCACTAGTCATCTCCTAGGGTTGTTTTTCTACCCATTTATTTTGTTCATGACCCATGAAGGGGAACCCGCAGCTTATATAATGCTATAATTATCTTTACTGGCGAAACTGACTAGATGACCTCGCATGCGACCTCGCTGGGTCTGGCCATGCGAGGCGATCCTCAATGCATGGAGATAACCTACTTATGCGACCTCGCTGGGCCTGACCATAAGCTTTCGTAGTAACATGCTAGGCCACGCTGGACCTCTAGGCCTCGTTAGACCTCGTGAACTGCGACCCTGCTACTAGGGCTCGCTGGCGATTCCACTGTACAAAAATAATATAATGAATCCTCTTATGATGGCGAACTTTAATGACCCATTCTTCATCCCTAGGCCCATTATGTGTGATATACCGATATTTTAGCCCATTTGGCCTGTTTAGGACTTATGCCAAATTCAGGCATAACACATGTGTTTGTATTTTTCATTCCGTTTTTATTCCCTTCTTTTAATCGATTCTTTTCTTGTTTGCAGTGGCTGGAGTGAAACTTTTTGAGGTGGTCGATCTGTTTGCGAACCCAACTGATGATTTTCTAGCCCGTCTTGTTAAGAGTAAAGCCGCTGGTGCTTCGACTGTGATGCCTAATATTGGAGTGGAAATTGGCCCTGAGGTAGTCTCAAGAGACCTCACACCGATTTCTGCTGTAGCCGGTGTTGGGGCTTCCGAAGCCACTGTTGCTAAGGACCATGAGAGGAAGAGGCATCGTGAAGGTCATACCTCTAAGGGTAATCAGTCGAAGAAGTAGAAGGAGCCATTGAGTTGCCCAAGCTCTAGTAAGATGGAATTGTTTCCTCAGGATGTCACGGAGTCTGTTCACAAGGTGAAGACTAAAGCGGATGCTTCTAGCTTGGTTATTGAAGGAAGTCTTCGGTCCTGTAAGGGTCTTGTCGATAAGGTATTCCTTCTTTGATTACCTTGTTTCTCTTTAATTCTTCTTTTTATCTTCATTATACTTGCTTCTGTTTTTTACTGTTATATATTTTTTGCAGTTGTCTATGGAGCTGGAGAGGTTATTGAACCTCGAAGATGTAGTTGACGTTGTTGAGGTGAGGTGACTTCGTCTGGAAGTGAAAGAACTGAGGAAACTCAATGAACGTTTGGAGGAGACTTCTAAAAATTTGGTGAATGATAACAACATTGCTGCTGAGAAGCTTTTTACTACGTTGACTGAGAAATCCGAATTGATCACGGAGTGTGATGGCTTAATCGGGCAGATGAAAAGCTTGCAGTCAGAGATGTTGACTTTGAAAAAATATGTGAAAGCCTCCGAAAAGAATCTTGCTAAAGGTGTCGAAGCCTGGACAGCTGAAAGAGCTAAACTTGTGAGTAAGCTGGATGACCTGTCAACCCAATTGTCGAAGTGCCAGGCTGAATCTCTGACTTCATTTGAAGATGGTTATGGGGAGAGCGTTGCTCATTTCGCCCATTTTGGAATTGATATGAAAAACCATGGTTTTGAAAACTACCTTGCTGATCTGGCGAAGAAAAAGGATCTTGGAAAAACAATTTCTTCTGAAGTTGCTCGAACCACTTGAAGACTTTGCTTTTAGCCTGGGTTATGCCCCATGATGGCCTTTTGTAATCTTAACTTATCGTATTTTCCTATCTGACTTTTGTTGTATTGTTGAACCTTTCTTTGGTATGATGGAGCTTTTGTTTTTCCTTCGATTGTTATCTTCCCTTGATTCGCATTTATATGCTTTTGTTTTGTAGCTAGCTTGAATATTTATGTGCTTAATTAAACATACTTCTGTGCTTTGTGTGTTTTGTAACTTTAGCGACCGATGTTCGTAAGATTTTTGAAGTTCGCGAGCTTAGTAGCGTAGTCCCAATTAAGACTTCGATATCCTTTATTTTCGTTTTGTTTTGATGATACCGGAGTCACCAAGGTCGAACTCTTTCTATTGCCATATAGAAAGTTTTTTTAGTAGTTGATGAACTATACGCTTTTCTTTTATACTTGGCAAGATTGTAGATGCTTTTTGGGCGTAAATCTTACCTTTTATCGTTTTAGTTGGAGATGCCTGTTGATATTTTTACCTTTGTTGAATCATTTGAAAGTGGTTTGAAGTATTTTCCTTTCCTCTAGCTTACCTTCCTTTAGTACGGGAGACTATTGAAAAAGTTGGATAAGTATATTTAACTTATTGATTCGTCTGGAGTCGATTGGAGTGTTTTTCATTGTCGCATTTTACATTTTATTTCATATTTATTTTCTTTGAGAATGGAGACGCTTGGGAGGACCTTGAACTTCACGAGGTGTTTGAGATGACCAGGGTGCTGACTTTTGGCGTATTTCTTTTACCTCTTTTGTTTAAGAAGAGGAATTTTATCTCTTTGGCATATTTGTATAGATCTCCTTTTGGTGTGTTTTCATGTGGCGATTTGATATGACTCTGCACCTTTTGACAATCGTTGTTCGATTTTTGGCTTATTTTCCTTTTCATCTTTTGGAGTAGTTTACCCTTGTTTTTATGAGTGGCGAATTTTGATCTAGTCGTAATTGTATTCTTATTTCGGCGGTAAGCATTACCTTTTCAATAAATATGGAGTATTCCTTTGGACGTCTTACTGGCGAACTTTACCTTTTCTATTATTCAATGTGAATTTGCATCTGTTAGAGTAGATGTTGAGATCTTCGAGCTGTTTCGGATAAACAGAATGTCGTAAATCGGTGAACTTTACCTTTTCAACATTTCGATAAACATCATTGGAGCACTTTACCTTAGATTATTTTCACCTCATTTGTTTTGATTGGAGATCTTTGTGTGGGTTTAATCTCATGGAGCTATTCCTTATTTTCCCGAAGGTTTCTCTGAGGTCCTTGATGTGAGCCGAGGTTGTTGGTGACATAGCTATAATGTCATCGACATAAACCTGAATGTTTCTTCCAATTTGGGGAGCAAATATCTTATGCATTGCATGTTGAAATGTTGCCCCTGCATTTAGGAGACCAAATGGAGTGACCTTGTACCCAAAGACCCCTTTATGGGTTATGAATGCTGTGTCGTCCTGATCTTGTTCAGCCAATTTTATTTGATTATATCCCGAGAATGCATCCATGAAGGATATAACTCGTTACAAGTTGTGGAGTCGATGAGCTGATCAATATTAGGCAACGGGTAGAAATCCTTAGGACATGCTTTTTTTAAATCTGAGTAATCTATACACATTCTCCATTTGCCATTGCTTTTCTTGACTAGAACCGGATTAGCAATCCACCTTGGGAACTGGACGGGCTTGATGAAGTCCGCCTCAAGTAGCCTGTCAATCTCTTTTTCGATGGCTTCCTTCTTTTTTTTGGAGAAAATACGTCTTTTTTGCTTTAATGTTTGAACTCCTGGCTTTATATTGAGATGATGAAGAGCCAGTTCAGCCGGAATCCCTGGCATGTCTTTGGGAGTCCAAGCAAAGATGTCCGCAAATTCTCTCAGTGTCTGAATGAGAGCTTCACGAAGTTCAGTAGGCAATTTTGTTCCGATCTTAACGACCTTCTCGGGGTCATTATGGTATAGACAAATTTCTTCAACTAGTTCAACCAGCTCATGACTGGGCGGTTTGGGGCGTTCAATTATGTCTCTTGGGTCATCTCGACTATTTGATTCGCCGAGGTGGATGAGCTAGTCGATTTCTTTGGAAGTGCCGAGCTTATGTAACATTGTCGAGCTAATTTTTGAACTCCACACACTTCACCAACACCGAAATCTATGGGGAACTTCATCTTGAGGTGTGTTATGGAGACTATACCCCGAAGAGCTGCGATGGTCGATCTCCCTAATATCGCGTTATAGCTTGAAATGGCATTAACAATGTGAAACTTAACCATTAGCCATTTTTGACAAGGCGGGGACCCAAACAGTACAGGCATGTCAATGACCCCCATCGTTTTGACTTCGTTGCCTGTGAAACCATACAGTGGTGCATCTTTCGCGATGTTAACTTTTCTATCGCCCAACTCCAATCTTGAAAAGGCACCCTGATATAAAATATCCACCAAGTTGCCATCATCAATCATAATCTTCTTAACAATATTTGTTCCAAATTTTGTGGTAATCACCAACGCATCCTGATGATCCTCAATAACTCTATCTCCAAAATCCTCGTCTGAAAATGATATCACCAAGGAAGGATTTTTCTTTGGCTTCTTATTATCGACCCTAAACACTTCTCTTGCATAAGCCTTTTTTGCTCTATTCGACGAGCCTCCCGAAGTGCGTCCACCAGATATTGTGTCAATAACCCTGTCCGACGCATTTCTTTGTGGTTGCATCGCCTCACCTCTTTCCACGAAGTGAGAAAGTTCTCCCTTCTGAATCTTATCCTCAATTAAATTTTTTAACTGATAACACCTCTCCGTGTCATGGCCAGTATCTTCATGATAATGACAAAATTTGTTACTCGGAGGCCTGTTAGGATTCATCGGCCTTGGAGGTACGTACTCTGGGTCAGCTTTGAGAATTCCAAGTATTGCAGTTCTATCAACATTAAGCTTTGTGAAATCCTGATCGCCTCGAGGTCTCTGAAGCCAAGGACGCTGCTTAGGTGGAGACATCTGTGATGTGGATGATCTGTTTGATGTGTGTGAGGTTATGTCATCTTTTTCGTTTGAATTGGTGACTTTCCTTGCGACCTTCGCGCTCCTCGAACGCCTCGATCACCTCGGCGATATGTCCACTGTGAAGTCTGTTCAAAAAACCTATTCACCCTTGTTCTTGGAGATCTCAAGGATTGAATGCTACCAACAGCTTCCTGGAGAGTTAATCTTCGCTCAAATAGCTGTATAGCCACTTGGAGTGATTGAGGTTCCTTTTCAAAATATTCCTCAAGAACTGCATTATGCCTGGTTCTGTCAACCCCTGCTGCCAGGTAGGTCATTGCTAATTTTTCTACCAAATCTGGGACTTGAATTATTTCTGCTCTAAAACCACTACACCATATATGGTCTTTGCCAACACCTCAAAAAAGTGTAAAAAATCCTGAAAAGTGTTGCCATATGCCGAGAATTGGTTTAAGGCTACACTTTTTCAAATTTCAGTGGTGTTGGATCTGGTCGTGTGGCCTTAGGTGGGTAAGCCAACACTTTTGCCACCCTATGGCCACATCGCAATAGATGTTGCATTAGTCATCTATGCCAACACTTTCGGGTGTATAACAACACTAAGGGGATGTTGTAATAGACCTATTGCAACATCGATTTTTCTCTATTGCAACATTGGTACATCTAACACTTTGTTTTTTTTGGCAACACCTTTTAAACTATTACAACATTTAATCTATAAGACACTTTTAGTATTTGGCAACATCACGTTCTGTTTTGCAACATATATTTATTAACACTTTTTATATTTTAACAACACCTTTTTTTTATTCGAACATTTTTCTAATAAACACTTTTTATATATTAGCTACACATTTTCATGTTTGTTGCAACATAAACTATATGAACATCACAATTAAATCCTTAAAAATGATTATGAAAGCCAAAAATGCCAAAAGGAAACACAACATTTTTTTTACTTCACAAACATACCAAATTAGTAATTACATATTCAAAGTTGGACATAAACCAACTTGCCAAATCTGCCCAAAATATTGAATTCATACAAACAGCAAGTACCATAATATTCCTAAAGACTGTCAATTCATGTTCTTCCGCTCTAAACTCCCTAACTTAAAAAAATCTTGGACACCAGAACTAGAAGCATCCGCATGTCAACTGCCATTACAGGCACATTAGAATGAATAATCATTATAGCCACATCACTTAAACACATGCACTGCTTTCAAAAATTTGACTAAAGATTGGACAAAAATGTATTTCCACGGAATCACTTCTTTTTCTCTTACACCAACATTATCTGGCATAGATCCATTTAAGTTCCCTCATTCGCCCTACTACATAAATACTTTAACTTTCTCAACTACATAAAAAGAAACTATAACTAAAGACAGACGTAATAGTAATAAACACGGACAAAAAAGTAGTCTGTCAACCTCATGTTAATATAAATTGTGTAATATTGCAGGCTCAGATTCATGAATCTGAAGATAATTAGATCCTCTCGGATCCTATCCAGTTTTTTAAAAAATATACACAAAACTGAAATGGACAAGTTATCAATATACTACTCATGTTGAAAGCAATCATATAAGTGATTTCAAATAGAGCAGACTTCCACTTGCCAAAAAAGTTAATTATTGTCCTGTACTTATGAGTTATGCAAAAGCCCATCTATTGTAATATTTAAAAAAAACAAGTAGCTATCTTGTACCTGCAGAGCTTGTGGCAGCAGAATCCGTCCATGACGGTAACCGCCTAAGATGAGCAGAAGTAATAGAATCATCAACAAGAGACTCATCCGCTTCCAAATCCCAATCAGTTTAGACAGAGGGGAACTAAGAGACAACAACTGAAATAAGATTAGATTTTATCAAACCTCATTAAAGTTATATTTGTCAGCATCAGATTCGACCTTAGCTGCAATATTGGTTAAAGAGGTAGATGCAGACCAGAGGCCTGTGTACTACACGAGCCACATACTCAAAGACGCCGAAACACGGTACTCAAATATTGAAAAACTTGCATACGCTTTGGTCATGGCAAGAAGGAAGTTGAGACAATATTTTTAAGGAAGATTAATCATTGTGATGACGAATCAGCCACTGCGTCGGGTACTTCATAAACCCGATATGACTGGAAGGCTAGCCTCATAGACTGTGGAATTAAGCCAATTCTACTTAGAATTTCAGCCAAGAACCTCCATGAAATCTCAGGCTTTAGCAGATTTTATCACAGAATGTACCTTTACTTCCTTTGAACCAGGTGAAATAATTTCAGAGCCAAAAGATAAGGTTTGGACTTTGTTCATGGATGGGTCGTCTACTTCACAAGCTGGTGGAGCTAGAGTCATCCTCACAAGCCCCGAGGGCTTCACCGTTTGGCAGGTCATCAAATTCAAATTCTCCACAACCAACAATGAGTCGGAGTATGAGGGTCTTATAGCAGGCTTAATATTGGCTCTCCACTTGGAAGTATCGGTAATAGACATATTCAGTGATTCACAGCTTATAGCAATGCAAGTTTTGGGGGAGTTTAAAACTCTGAATGAAAGAATGGCGACATACAGACAAATCACTTCAGAATTGCTGCAAAAGCTCACGTCGTGGACCATCAACAACATTGACAGGTCCAACAATCAGTGGGCAGATGCCTTGTCAAAGTTGGCCACTTCGAACACTTTGAGCACATCAGAACCCATATACTTCAAAGTGCTGCACGAACCATCAATAGTTCGAAGAGAAGTACTTTGCATATCAGACCAGGATGATTGGAGAACTCCTATAATCAAATTCATCCAAGGAACTCACGACGAGTTAGACAGACAAGAAGCAAGAAAGTTGGAGATAAAGCCAAAACATTATTGTCTAGTGGATAACAAGCTGTTCAGAAGAGCCTTGGTCGAACCACTACTCAAGTGTGTTAACCAAGACGAAGCGACAATAGTCATGATTGAGGTGCACTCAGGAATTTATGGAGAACATCTAGCCGGGAAAAATATGGCTTTGAAAATTATGAGGCACGGAATTTACTGGCCAACGATGCGCCAGGACTGTGAGGACTTCATGAACCGATGTGAACCATGTCAGGAGTACGGGTCCATAAACCATAGACCTCCAGTCCCTTTCAATCAAACAACAACTCCATGCCCATTCTTCATGTGGGGCATTGACCTGGTGGGACCTCTGCCAAAAGGCTCTAGACAATGCCAGTACATAATTGTGGCGTTGGATTATTTCACAAAATGGATTGAGGCCAGACCTTTAGCAAGGATAAGAGAGATTGAGGCAGTTCATTTCTTCATGGAACAGATTGTTTTCAGATTTGGAGTACCTCGGGTGGTCATTACAGACAATGGAACTCAGTTCACGGGGGAAAAATGGGTCAATGCAATGACAGAGCTTGAAATTCAACATCTCAAAGCTTTAGTGGCATACCCTCAAGCAAACGGACAGGTGGAAATCACCAACAAAGCGATTTTGCAAGGATTAAAGAAAAGACTGCTGGACGCCAACAGGAATTGGGTAGACGAGTTGCCAAACGTGTTGTGGAGTCTGCGAACTCCCCGAAAGCCTCTACAGGAGAATCTCCGTTTAAGATGGCATACGGAACCGAGGCAGTATTGCCGGTGGAAATAAGCTCGAAGTCTTTGAGGGTTGCGAAGTTTGATCCTAAATCGTCTGAGGATGGCCTAAAGCTAAACATCGATCTACTCGAGGAGCTCAGGAACTCCACGCAGGCCAATGTCTCCAAGTACCAGGAAAAGGTCGCGAAGCTATATAATTCAAAGGTCAAGCAAAGGAGTTTTCAGGCTAATGACCTCGTCCTAAGGGAAGCTGCGACATCCATGCCATCAAAGCAGAGTAAAATGTCTCCACCTTGGGAAGGCCCATATACAAGGTCACCAAGGTCATCAGCTCGGGCTCCTATCGCCTTGCACACCTCGATGGAACTCCAATAACAAATGTCTGGAACGCCATCCATCTTAAAAAGTTCTATCCGTGAAATCTCCAGCAGACATCACCTACCTCTTTAAATTATTTAAATTAAGGTATGAAATAGGTTTCTAAATTTTCTTTGTAATCAAGTTGCTTTCGTGGTTCATCCTGCTTATGGGTGGATTACGATTTAAGTCGACATTTGTTTAAAGTTCTTATGAATGAAAGCTCCAGCTGGAGTAAAAAGTCTTTAAGTTATGATACTTTCGTTCTTTGGTTATTGCATTATGTTTTACTTGTTAAAAAAAGAATCTTCCTCCAAAGCCTTGCATATTTTTCTAACCCGAATTCTCACCTAATTTGGAAGAGAGTAAAAGATGTTTTAACTAAAGTGGCACAAAATGTCAATTGTGATAAATTGAATTTAAACATAATCATCGCTCTCGCTTACCTGAGCAGGAAACCTTGACTCGTCTTTACACTTTTTATCTTCCCATGCAGTTGCATCAATGTTTGAACCTCCAAACCCTAAACTCTTTTCACAGGGCATATATCTGTCAGCAAAAAATTCCATTGAAGATGTACTGGAACTATTACTTTCCTCGTATGCAAAGGCATAATACAAAAATGACAGATAACTATAATAACATTCTAGTCGGAACCTTTCCATCTGAAAGTCAAAGTTATTTATCACCCACATTTCCAAGGCAGTCCGTGAGATGTCTACTATGTATATAAAGTACTCAAAATTATGCAGATATGATTTCATCATCAACAATCCTGCTTATTTTTAACTTTTTTAAATATATTCTGCTTAATTAAGAACAACATTTGCACATATCTAGTAGAAAATAGGAGCCATACGGTACAACTAGGCACATCATAATGTATGGCGTACTAATTAGAATAGAATAAAACATAAGTTATCAACAAACCTCAAAAATACCATGCAACTGGTGAGTGGTGTAATTGTACAGAAATAGTGGTAAGCCAAGTGTTATTGCCCTAACATAATCCATTATCTTGACGGTAAACCTACCAAAAATTAAACATTAATGCACATGTCAGTCACATGATAATACTTGAATTATTTGATACTAGATTCTTGTCCAAGGGTGGCGGTTAAGTATATACACTTCAAACACTCTATCATTGGTGCTGGAAATAGTTATTTCTTATTAATTCGCAAAACATGAATGACAGAGGTACACAGGAATAAGAGTAAAAATCCAAACAATAAAGTAACTTGTTTAAGAATATCAGTCGATGGGTATTACACATAAAAAATAGAGTAATTACCGAATATGTGACGTTAAATATCTTCTTGCATAGTATCGTTATTGCAAACAAAGATGTATCCACCAAGAACTTCATCTCGCGGGAGAGTCTCTGCAGCAAGCAAGGTTCTAAAACCCCACATTAATATCCCTAGGCCTTGGTTCAACAAGTCCTTTAGAAAGATCAAGAGTGTTCGTATGCTCAATTTTTTACCTACTCTGCTCAGCCAATTTAGAAGCAGCCATCAACCACTTGTATCTATTGACGCTGGAAGGTCAAATTGATATATTAGACATTTAACCTTTGTAAGAACAAGTAAGCAAATAATAAATCAACTTTCTAAGTAACTCCAAGGCAAACAATATCTAGGAAAATTTTAGCACCGTAAACATTGTTATTAATCTCACAGATGAAGTCTGCAAAAACCAGAGCACACAAAATTAACCAATATATTCCCATCTTACTCCCATACAAAATTAAAATTTTAAATTACTGAAAATTTACAAATATAAACACACAAAACTAAAAACATAAATTACACTTCTAAATAAATAGATGTAACATATAAACAAATTTGAAACATATTAGATTCCCAAAAATTAGGGTTCTTGAAAACCCCCAAATTTTAGGGTTTACAACAAAGAAACTAACTAAAGAGTTTGAATCCTAAATTAGGGTTCAAATAAACTATACATGTACATGAGAATTGAGAATACCTTTAAAACACCCACTAATTATCAATTAGGATTTTGTTAGTAGCTACAAAAGGAGGGGGATAGAGGTAGGGGGAGAGAGAGGCTTGGCTACCTATTTGACACTTGGAGAGAGAACGAAGTAGTGAGCTTCAAATTTGAAAAAATATAAGAGTAGTTACGGAGATAGAGATAGATAGAAAGATACAGAGATAGGGAGAGAGATAAAGAGTGAACAGAAGAATGAGAATGTATTTTCTCTAATAATTGACAGAGCAGGTTTCTCCAAAATAAGAACCGCCCATTTTTTCTTCCAAATTTCACTTTCCCCCCTTTTCTTAAGTAGTCATCTACTGCAACACCAATGTTAGGTCGAATACACAATATATAATCAAGTACTGTATGAATAAGTAACAAGAACACACGTTTTAACTCTTAAAACTGTTTGGAATTAATAATTCCTCTCTCGGTGATGTAAAGTATCACAAAGAGCTGCTTAGGTTACAAGAATGATATTTGTTCACGATGGATTACCCTTCTAGGGTTAACCTAACTGTATTTATAAGATATACAGCTACGTACAATCGTAAATTGATTCTCCTAAAATTAAGCTATACAATTGATATCAATTACGATTGCTACATGTCTTCTAAGTCAACTCAATCTCTTTGACAGCTATCCAATCTTCAAAGATATCGCTTCCATATTAACATTAAATTAATCTTCAAACTCTGTTGACTTGTAGACGCTCCCAGTAGACAGACTTTAGCAAACTCTGTTCTCTCCACGCTAACAGTGTTTGCGCTTCCATGTATTCAGCTATCAGTGTTTACGCTTTCCTCTGTCAGCGTTTGCGCTTCCAGCAATCAGCGTATACTCAAACTCTGTTTACAACTGCTTTCAATAACAAGTTAAACTCTCTTTACCTGTAACACTTAAACACTGACATTAAATCACATCAATTATATCTAACAATCTCCCCCAACTTGTTCATTAGAAAAATGTACAAGTTCTCAATAATTGATGATGTCAAAACGAACAAATAAAAACACAGTGTTTAACATATAATCAGAGTTTAAACTTGACTTAGCAAAATTTACAGAAAATACGAATTACTTACAAATTCTGTCTACCTAACCTCCTCAAGATCTGGAGTTGTTCTGAGATAATCAATCAACAATCTCCTTTCAGCATTTTCAAGTTCAATTTCCATAGCTTGCTTGATCTCTCTTAAATCTGGATCATTCTCATCAGTTTGAAAAATAGCAGCCCTGAGATCATAGATCTTGTTTCTTCTCATTTCATTTCCCAATCTGATGTACTTTAATTCTTCAGACTTTACATTGAAATCCAGAACTGTAATTCCAAGATCAGTCTTCAGCCTTGTAGTTCCCTTCTGCATTTCAATCAGATTTCCATTCCAGTCTCTGTACTTAGGAACATACTTTTCAGCAGACTTTGTTCCTGTAGCAACTTTAGCTTTCAGCATATACTCCCTTATAGAATTAGCAATAAGCTGTGTTCTTTGATTTCTAACTCTGAAGATATGCAAGACATACTGAAGTTCCTCAAATAATTTTAGCTTGATTGCTTCTTCATTCACTCTATACACTGACCCATCTGCCATAAAGTATAGTAGAAAGTGAATATCTAAGCTCCTTTGATGAACTACCTGAACTGACTCCAACTTGTCTAGATTTTCTTGAGTTATACCAGAACCAAGAGATACAAGTGCAGAGGGATCTCTTGGACTGTTACTAACCCTCAAATCTCTTCTTGAACCTAAGCCAGAAGTATTCCTGCCTGGTGGCTTTCCTGAACATGCAACATTATGTTGATATCCACCAGTCACTCCTGCTTCTTCTTGCACTGGAATCTTTGGCCTTGAAAAACCAGGTAAGAGTTTACTTTGAGTCTGTACAACTTGTGTAGCAACAGAGGTTGTAACTATCATTTTGCCCTTGTTCTCTTCATCAATTTTCCCTTTTAATTTCAACTTTGCATCAAGAGAAGACTTTCTAACCAGCTTTCCAGTATCTTCTTCTTCTTCTTCTTGAATACCAGATAGTTTTTCTTTGATTTCAATTCCTTTCAATACAGGCCTTACAGACTTTGAAGCTTTAACAACTTTCTTCACTTTCTTGGACTTTTGAGCTTTTAAATATCCTCAAGTGTAGCTTCAGCATTTTCTTCACGAAATAATTTTGCAGCCAACTCTTCATCTGTTTGTGGATTGTCAGAGAATGACAAATCCTTTGGCTTTGAACCAGAAGTACTCTGAGTATTTGAATCTAACACCAAATTCGGCTTTGACCTTGAAGACCTTCCATGTCCTTGTCTGAGATTTTCATTTCTTAAGCCCTTATCAGCATTGGTGCCTTCATCATCAAGATGATCTTTCTTTGACAGAGTTTGATCTTTTCTGCACTTAGTTTTAGAAATTCTCTCCCCCTTTTTGACATCATCACCATCTTGAATCAGAATCGAGGTGATTAACTCAAGAGAATTTGCAATGGAATCAACCTTCTCAGTCAATAAAATCCGATTCTTCTCAACTGTGCTCAGTCTTTCATTAATATTTGCTTGAGCTTTGGCAAATTGTTGAAAGAGCTTAGCATTAGCTAGTTGAGCTTTCTCTTCATGAGTAGCAACTTCTGTGCGAAGATCAACAATAGATTTCTGAGTATCATCAAATCTAGTATTCAAAGTTTTGATTTGAATCACTGTGCCTTGCAAACAAGTGAAAATTTCTGGATTTTTAATCTTCTTAGAGTTGGCTTCAAGAAACATTGCTGCCCTTCCAGGAGGAAAAATACAGTCTGACTTGTACCAATCAGCAGTTTGCTTGGCCAAATAACTATCATCAACTTCATTTACAGAAGGCCCAACAAAATCTGGCTTTTCTCCTGTTTTCTGACCATCAGTCTGATTTTGTGGTTGTTCAACTCCTGTACTCTTAGCTTCAACTGAATCACTCATCGACTCACTAGTAGAAGCAACAGAAGCAATAGGTTCTTGAGCAGAAATAGGTTCTTGAGCAACCTGTTTTCCTTTATCAACTGGAGTTTGCTCTGAAGAAAGAACCTTTTCTGGTTTATCAACCTCCTCACCATGAGCAGAAACATGATTGGCATCAGAGTTCAACTCAGTGTGTGATGCAACCACAGTGTCTTCAAGAACAACAGTAGGCCCATCAGCAACACCAGTATCGATAGAAAGTGTAACCTCCATGAGTGGTGAAAAACCATCTTTGTGACCCTCTTCTGCAGGCATGTCATCCTCTGCAGGTAAATCAGTATTTACAGGAGCATCATCCTGTGCAGGCATTTCAACCTCTGCAGATATAGCAACTTTCTCTACAACCTCAACAGTAGGTGTTTGCTGGGAAACCACCTCTGGAGCTTCAACTTCCTGCTCATCAGCAGAATCAGTAAGAATCAGCCTCCTTCTCTTAGCTTGAGGCACTGCAACCTGTTCTGCATCTGCACTGGAACTTTCACTAGAATTTTCCTCAACTGATGGTAGTGAAGGTCTATTTGCCCTTTGTATGAATCTTCTAGAATAAACAGCCTTTGGAGATGACTGTTTAGCCTTAGAATGTTTGGTGTTGATTGCAGTATGCTTCTTCCTTTTTGTCTTTGATGGTGGTTGTGAATGAGTGGTAGTGACAGGGTTTGTTGGTTCAGTAGTCATTTGGTCAGGTTGTGTTTGAGGTTCTGTTTGTGTTTGAGGTGATATGGGTTGATCAGTAGTTGTTGGTATTGGCTCGGGTGATTGAGTAGGTGGAGATGGGATGTTTTCTGTATAATCAGTGGCTAAAGGTTCAGGCATAGATTGTGGTTCTGGTTGTTGTGGTTGATGTGTTTCAGCTTGTGATGATGAAGAATTTTGTGGCTGATTGACAAAATTCTGCAAGGCAAGTGGTAATATGAGAGGAGGTATGTCCTTACCAACATCTTTGTTAGTCATATCAGAGAATATTCTCTTAGTGACTCGAAAAGGTTGAATTTCATCAGCTTCATCAATAGTTAGCCCAGAAACACATGCATTGAACAGAAGTTGACAAAATCTAGCAAAGTAAACTGTAGTAGACTCTGACAACTTATCACCCAAATTCATTAAAACATATCTACCAAAATCAAAATTACTACCATAAAGTAGAGAATACCCAATTTGTAGACTGTCCATTGGAATAGCATCCCAGTTGGTGACCTTCTTCTGGAATGTCCTTGTGATACAATCAAAGAAAAAATTCCACTCTTTTCTCAAGTTTGGCCTCCTCACACTGCCCAGCTTGGCAAGAGATTCCATGTACCCAATCTCTGTTAGCATTTCCCTCAGATTTTGCTCAGAGACAACAGCATATGAAGTATGTGTGTCAAAATCCATGACATCACGAACAGTTTGTGGAGTAATCACAAACTCTTGGTCTTCATGAGAGAAGATGATAGACGGAGTTCCATTCTCTCCTCCTTCTATATATCTTGAATTTTGCCAGAAGTTAACAACTTGGGAAGCAGATAGAGTAGCCGGTTCAACCAGCGCTTGCCCAATCTCAGAATCTCGAAGAAAATTTTGCATAAGATGAAACGCCTCTGGAGCCCGGTCATTCTCAAGTAAAGCTGCATAGTTGTTAGGCACAAAGCGTAGACCAAAGACAGTGAAAGGTTTAGTTGCCATTGAATCAAGAAAGAAACAAGAAACAACTGTGAAAATGTTTTGCAAGAAAGGTGTTTGTGAAAATGCCAAAGTGAAAAACAAAGATGTTCTCTGTTTTGGTAAAGTGAATACGAGTGAGTAAAAGTGATTGTGGCAAAAAGTAATTTGAGTTTTAATTAAAAACTAAACTCAAACGATTTTACTTGAAAACACGCAACTGTTCCCTTGAAAAGTGTAAAAGTGAGACATAATGATGAGTGAGTGGGACAGGTGTCACACATGCAACGGTTCACTTAATACATGCGCAGTAAAAGCCATTATTACCGCTGTCGTTCCGTTTATCAAGACACGTTACCACTAATTACACTAATTAACAGTTGTCAACTACTCCATTTACTCCAAAATTTTCAAATTATCTTAATGAAAATTTACCTTAGAGTACATAGCACAATCAATCAGTGTTTATCAAATTTTCAATCTTTATCACAAAGACCCTTTCAAAAATGCACAGTCGTGATTTTCGTGTGTGAGTAGCAGAGTTTACCAAATCAATTTTTATAGCATCTAATATTTCATAAAATCCATAAATCAAAAACAATAAACACTGAATGCACAAACTCTCATATTAAACACAGAGTTTATGATGAATGCTAAACTCTGTAGTTCCTTAATTACAGAAATTTGAATATCCCTGTTCCAGTTTATGATCATGATTATCCACATAAGCACACAGTCATTAAAGACAAAAAGATCAGGAGATAAACATCAAAGCATCATTCAGTGAGTTACATGTCAAGGATTGTCTCACAAACTCTCACATCACACAAGTGTTTAGGTGAAGTGTTTACTCTCAGATTCAATCAGTAAAAGCAGATACTACCATAAGCTTGAATGTCCACCAAATCTACACCACTTCGATTACATATATGCACAAATCAAAAGGACTTTGTTCAGGGTTATAATTGAGTGAAATCAAGCAAATGAGAAGAGATGTTTTTCGAATGAGAATTTCGAACTGAACAATTTATTTGATCAAAATGTTCAGTCAAATGGTTAGTACATTTTTGTACAAGATGATCAGTATATATACCTCCTCTTTTTTTTTTCTTTTTTTTTTTTTTTATTATTTACATATATATATACTGAGTAAGATATCTTTTCTTGAGAAATACTCACTTGCTTGAATTTGATTTAACAAACGAATATAACTGCTCTTAATACTCCAGTATTCAAGAAAAATGAGCAGTTAATTAGGCTCAAAAGGGTTTACAACAGGTCGTGTTTATGAACAGCGTTTATGATCAGTGTTCATGATCAGTGTTCAAAGATGTTTTGAACAGTGTTTGAAGAAAGATGGTTAATCCTAATGCCTTTATCATCTTTATGCACACATATATCATGTAGTCCCAAAATGGTTTAATGCAAGTTCTAGAGCAACATACTTACTGATGAACATCTCACAACAATAAAATCTGATTGATATAAAATGTATCAATCACTTATTCGGCTCAAAATCTCACAGGGTGCAGACATGAACTTTTTCTCACCAAAATAAACAATGACATATCTCAAGTTTTAAAATTTTCACAAGTGCAAACACAAAATCATCAAGAATCAAGTATGACTTGGAAACAGAGTGTCACTAATCAGAGTTTAGAGTTCATCAATATCAGAGTTATTCATGAGAGGCAATGCATGAAGTATTCATAGATTCAGAGTTTAGGATCAAATAAACTAAGAGATGCTCTAAATATGAAACAGTATCATGCTGTGTTAACTTACTGTGCAATTTCTGATTAGATTACAGTGACTCAAAAAGAATCTTGATTTATCACTGAAAATCATGCTTTATACATTTTTCTTCATCGGTATTTTCATTCAGACAAAAATCAACTCAGAATTCACAGAGTTTAACAAACGTATTAACAGTGTATGATCCACAATCATGCTGACAGAGTTTAATTAATAAGGTTCACATAGCACTTTAGCAATTTACAGAGATATGAGCAACACATTTTATTTGAAAGAGTTTGAGTCTAACCAACATGTTTAGTCAAAACCAGATACCATCCCTAGTTCATTGACCAGTCTTGTAAATGTTGCTTCACTTAGAGGCTTTGTGAAAACATCTGCAAGTTGTTGATCTGTAGGCACAAAGTGAAGCTCAATATTGCCTTCCTCTACATGCTCTCTGATAAAGTGATACCTTATGCTGATGTGCTTGGTCATTGAGTGTTGTACTGGATTACCTGTCATTGCAATAGCACTTTGATTATCACAGAAAATAGGTATTTTACTATACCTCAACCCATAATCCAGTAGTTGATTCTTCATCCATAAAATCTGTGCACAACAGCTACCAGCAGCAATATACTCTGCTTCAGCTGTAGATGTAGATATTGACTTCTGTTTCTTGCTGTACCAAGACACTAGTCTGTCACCAAGAAATTGGCAACTTCCACTTGTGATTTTTCTGTCAATCTTACAGCCAGCAAAATCTGCATCAGAGTAACCAAGTAGCTTAAAATCTGATTCTCTTGGGTACCACAGCCCTAAGGTTACAGTGCCCTTGAGATATTTGAAAATCCTCTTCACATCTGTTAAATGTGGTTCCCTTGGATCTGCCTGAAATCTTGCACACAAACAAGTGGCATACATGATATCAGGTCTACTAGCTGTTAAATAGAGTAGAGAACCAATCATCCCTCTGTAGCTTGTCATATCCACTGATGAACCTGTATCTTTGTCCAGTTTTGTTGCTGTTGCCATGGGAGTTGTTGCAGATGAACAGTCAAGCATGCCAAATTTCTTGAGTAGATTTCTGGTATATTTTGCTTGATTAATGAAAATTCCATCATCTGTTTGCTTCACCTGTAAGCCTAGAAAATAGCTTAACTCTCCCATCATACTCATTTGATATCTAGACTGCATGAGCTTGGCAAATTTCTTACAGAGTTTATCATTAGTAGATCCAAAAATGATATCATCTACATATATCTGTACTAAGAGCAGGTCATTACCAGATTGAAAGTAAAACAGAGTTTTGTCAATAGTACCTCTGTGAAACCCACTTTCTAGCAGAAATTTAGCAAGTGTTTCATACCATGCCCTAGGTGCCTGTTTAAGTCCATAGAGTGCCTTGTCTAACCTGTAGACATGATCTGGATATTTTGGATCTACAAAACCAGGTGGTTGTTCAACAAATACTTCTTCTTCAAGTTTTCCATTCAGAAAAGCACTTTTCACATCCATTTGAAAAACCTTGAATTTCTTGTGAGAAGCATAGGCAAGAAACATCCTTATTGCCTCCAATCTGGCAACTGGTGCAAAAGTCTCATCATAATCTATTCCTTCCTGCTGTGAATAGCCTTTAGCTACCAGTCTTGCTTTGTTCCTTGTGATCACACCATCACTGTCAGTTTTATTTCTGAAAACCCATTTAGTACCAACAATAGATCTGTTCTTTGGCCTTGGTACAAGGGTCCACACCTCATTTCTCTCAAATTCATTTAGCTCTTCTTGCATTGCTGTTATCCAGTCAGCATCTTTCAGAGCTTCTTCTACTTTCTTTGGCTCAGTTTGTGACAAGAATGCATGAAACAGACATTCATTTGTTGTTGCACTCCTTGTCCTTACTCTTGCATCTGGATCACCAATAATTAAATCAGGTGTATGTGACTTAGTCCATTTTCTTGCAGAAGGCAGATTGCTTCTGTCATCATGTGATCCTCCCCCTTGATCCATGCTCTCCTGATTTTCTTGGTGTCTCTCTTCATTTTCAGATGCTCCCCCTGAATGTGACTGCTCAGAATTTGAAAGATCAGAGTTTGAATCAACAGTGTTTGATTCAGAGTTATCAATTGAGTCACTATCAGTGTTTGAATTATCACTTTGATGTGATTCTTCATGCTCCCCCTCAACTGGTTCTTCCCTTGTTTCTGATTGAAAAGTTTCTTCAGTGTTTACCAGTAGAGGTTCAGAATTGACCTCAACAGTGTTTGTCAGATCTGTATCATCCGAGTTTAATAAATCTTCATTTTCAAAGTGCAGTTGATCATGCTCATTAACATCTTCAAGTCCAGTTATTTTCTTGTCATCAAATGACACATGAATAGACTCCATGATCACTCTGGTTCTCAGATTAAAAACTCTGAATGCCTTTGTTGACAGTGGATAGCCAACAAAAATTCCTTCATCTGCCTTTAGGTCAAATTTGGTCAACTGTTCAGGATGAGTCTTCAACACAAAGCACTTGCATCCAAAAATATGAAAATATTTTAGATTTGGCTTCTTCTTCTTCACCATTTCATATGGTGTTTTACCATGCTTGTTGATCAGTGTTGCATTTTGAGTAAAACAAGCAGTTTGAACTGCTTCTGCCCAGAAATATGTTGGCAACTTTGCTTCATCTAGCATGGTTCTGGCAGCTTCTATCAAAGTTCTGTTCTTCCTCTCCACTACACCATTTTGTTGTGGAGTGCCAGGTGCAGAAAACTCTTGTTTGATCCCTTTACTCTTGCAAAATTCTTCCATAGATGAATTCCTGAACTCAGTTCCATTGTCACTTCTGATTATCTTCACTTGATGCTCTGACCCTTTGTCCAGTTGGATTATATGATCTGTCAGTGTTAAAGCTGTTTCATCCTTCTTTGCAAGAAAATATACCCATGTGAATCTGGTATATTCATCAACAATGACTAATGCATATTTCTTCTTTCCAAGAGACATCACATTTACTGGACCAAAAAGATCAACATGTAGTAGATGATAAGGATCAGCAATTGAAGACTCAGATTTGCTTTTGAAAGAGGTTTTTCTCTGTTTGGCCTTTTGACAAGAATCACACAGGCCTTCTACATTCAACAATGACTTTGGTAGTCCTCTTGCAAGATCATTCTTTATGAGCTCATTGATGTTGTTCAGATTCAAATGAGAGAGTTTCTTGTGCCACTTCCAACTCTCTTCACTGGACATTCTTGTTGACAGACATACTGCTTTGCCATCAGTGTTTGTTGACAATTTTATTTCATAGATGTTGTTGTGTCTGTTTCCAACTAGAGCAACTTTCCCTGTAGATTTACTGATCACTTGGCAATATTCAGGCTGAAAATCTACATGATATCCTCTGTCACAGATTTGACTCACAGATAGCAAATCATGCTTGAGTCCTGGAACCAGAGCTACATTTGTGATGATGACATTTCCAAGATTAATATTACCATATCCCAGTGTATGTCCTATGTTGCCATCTCCATAGGAAACTTCTGGGCCAGCCTTCTCCTCATACTCTGATAGCAGGGCTTTATTTCCAGTCATGTGTCCTGAACATCCACTGTCCACGACTAGGGTACTGACCCTGGTGCCCTGCAATCACAAACAATCACTGATTATTAGTTTTAAGGATCCAGACTTGCTTGGATCCTTTGGCTTTCTTAATTCTGTTAGCTTTTGCAGCGGAATTCACATTAACAGAGTTTAAGCTAACTTTTTCAGAATTTTCATTTGCAGAATTTACTTTAACCCATTTCAAATTTGGCTTGGGTTCATAGTAATTATAATAAATAGCATGATAATCTCTGCAAGTGTAAATAGAATGCCAAGTACTTCCACAGTGTTTGCATAAAGTCTGTGGTCTAGTTCTCACATAATCACTCTTTACTGCAGTTTTAGAAGGCAAAGAATTAATGTTCTTATTCTTACTGCAGAAACTAGCAAGATGATTAGTACTACCACAATTAAAGCATGTTTTCCTGGGAGCTAATGAAGCAAGCATTGGCTTAATTCCTGAGGTTATGCCTATTTTTCCATTTCTGTTTTTCTTAGGCATTCTTTGTTTGTTGACAGACTTTATCTCCTTAAGCTTATGCTTGAGTTGTTTATCTGTCATTAAGCCAATGTTAGCCTCTTTAACAAAAGTTTTAGCATATGACTCTTTAACAGCCATTTTCTGTGCTTCAGTCTTAGGTCCACCTGTTCCCATGACATTACCTTCAGATGAACAATGTGGTCTTTTCTTTACCTGATTTTCAAATCTAAGTTCATCTCCTACAGAGTAACCTAGACCTACTGTATCTGACTGAAACACTTCTTGAGTGTCTTTACCAGAGTGTGTCCAAGTTTTAATGATGTGTTTAGTATCCGCCAATTCTGATTCTAGTTGCTTATACTTACCTAGCAACTCATGTTCAATAAACACTGCATCATCTCTCTCTTTTTGAATTTTATTCATGTTCTCTAGCTGTTCCTCAACAAGTTTATTTCTTTCTTTGAGTTGAGAACACTCAGACTTTATCCTTTCATTTTCTAAAGTCTGATCCCTATAACTGATATGCAATGCTTTAAGATAAATTCTCAATTCAGTTATATTATCAGTGTTATAAGCATAGGTAGTTGGAGGTACCTTGAGATCATCATTTTCAGTCTGAGTAGTAGCCATGAGAGCATAGTTGACTTCCTCATCTGAGTCTGAAGTGTCTGCCCAATCTCTGCCTTTGGTGTAAAGTGCCTTTTCAGTTTTACCCTTCTTGCACTCAGGAGCATAGTGACCCATCTCCTTACACTTGTAGCATTGAATTTCAGACTTATCTTTCTTACCAGATTTGAAGTCCTTTCCCTCAGATTTCTTGAAATTCCTCTTGTCAGACTTTGAGTAGTCCTTGGAGAATCTTTTTCCCTTCTTGAAGTTCTTGTATCCCATCTTCTTGAAGGTCTTTACCATCAATGCAGCCATTTGCATCATCTCCTCATCATCTTCAGAATCAGATGATCCATCTGTGTTTGAGTCAACATCAGTGTCTGATGACTCATTCTCTGAATGTATGACTAAAGCTTTTCCTTTTGCCTTTCTTCTTGATGCTTCCTTCTTTGATGGTTTCTCCTCAACCTTAAGAGCAACAGACTTTGACTTTCTACTAGATCTTTTGTTTCTCTGCTCCAATTCCAATTCATGGGTTTTGAGCAGTCCATAAATTTCATCAATCTCTGTTTCACCAAGTTCATAATTATCTCTTATAGTGGTTGTTTTCACATCCCACTTTTCAGGTAGAGAGAGAAGAAACTTGAGATTTGAATCTTCTAAATCATACTCTTTGTTCACCAATGACAAATCATTGAGCAGTTTACAGAATCTGTCAAAAGTTTCTGTCATGGTTTCATCAGATTTTGCCTCAAAATGCTCATACTCCTGAGTGAGTATGTTTCTTCTGTTCTTCTTAATTGCAGGTGTTCCTTGACATCTAACCTCAAGTGCATCCCATATTTCCTTTGCAGTTGTGCAGTTTATCACTTTATTAGACATAACATTGTCTAACGCACTATGAAGTAAATGCCTTACCTTCGCATCCTTTGCAATAGATGAAAGATCCTCAGCAGTTAGATCTTTCTTCTCTTTTGGAATGACTTTTGATTCCTCACCAGCAGCAGCAGCAGATAACTTTGTAGGTTTGTGAGGACCTTCATAAATTCTGTCCAGATATTCTGGATCTGTGGCCTCCAGAAACATGGTCATCTTCACCTTCCAAATTGCATACTCTAATGGCCTCAGTATAGGAACCCTAATTGTTTCATACCTACTCACAGTAGTAGGGGCTTTCTCAGATGGTGGAGGTATCTCTGCCATTGATTACTATTGTGTTTGGATCTTTAACTGTAATAAAGTAACAGATTTGTCTCTGATACCACTTGTTAGGTCGAATACACAATATATAATCAAGTACTGTATGAATAAGTAACAAGAACACACGTTTTAACTCTTAAAACTGTTTGGAATTAATAATTCCTCTCTCGGTGATGTAAAGTATCACAAAGAGCTGCTTAGGTTACAAGAATGATATTTGTTCACGATGGATTACCCTTCTAGGGTTAACCTAACTGTATTTATAAGATATACAGCTACGTACAATCGTAAATTGATTCTCCTAAAATTAAGCTATACAATTGATATCAATTACGATTGCTACACGTCTTCTAAGTCAACTCAATCTCTTTGACAGCTATCCAATCTTCAAAGATATCGCTTCCATATTAACATTAAATTAATCTTCAAACTCTGTTGACTTGTAGACGCTCCCAGTAGACAGACTTTAGCAAACTCTGTTCTCTCCACGCTAACAGTGTTTGCGCTTCCATGTATTCAGCTATCAGTGTTTACGCTTTCCTCTGTCAGCGTTTGCGCTTCCAGCAATCAGCGTATACTCAAACTCTGTTTACAACTGCTTTCAATAACAAGTTAAACTCTCTTTACCTGTAACACTTAAACACTGACATTAAATCACATCAATTATATCTAACAACCAATTTTAAGTGTTGGCATATTCACTTGATTGGATTTACGCCAACATCTTTCGATATCAACTGCTACATCAAGTTATCATGTTGCCTTATACAATATTTAGTTGAATTTTGGTCATCTAAGGCAACATTTTACATGGCAACACCGATAAGATGTGTTGGTAAAGACCATATATGGTGTAGTGAACGGTTCAAGTACTCTCGTAGGCTTTTATTTGACCTTTGACGAATATTCACAAGAGAAGCCGTTAGTTTCTTGCCTTTCTTGTTAGTGGAGAATCTTGATTTGAATCTTTCCTTCAAACTGGTCCATGACTTTATTGACCTAGCCGGCAAGTTGTTAAACCACATGAGAGCTGTGCCTTTTAGGCACGTCGGGAAGAACTGGCACTTCGCCACTTCACTATGTCCGAAAAAAGACATTCTCCCATCGAAGAGGTTAACGAAGTCATAGGGGTTTGTGGAGCCGTCAAACTGATCCATAGATGGCACCTTAAGATCCCTATTTACCTTAGCCTTTTCGATATTTTTAACGAATGGCTCTTCGAAGAAACTTCCACCTCCCCTGAGTGAAACTTTATGAACTCCTTGAACCTTAATATGTCATTTGCTTACAAACTGGCCGTACTTGACTCCTCTTTCTCAAAATCTCCGTCATCATCCTCCGAATCCTCTTTTTCTTCATTTCTGGTTTTACGTTTCCTTGACGATAATGAACCAGAGGACACCGCTGCCTTGGAGTACTTACTCCCCATAGACGTTCTCCATGAAGATTCATAGCCCTCTGTTTGATATTATGAGGAAACGTGACCCTCAGACACCTCATGGAGTTCCTTCTGCAACCTGATTATCTCTTTTTTCCTTTTTACTTTCTCGGCCAATATCTGCCTTTCCAGATCTAAACGACGAAGCTCCTCATCGACAATGACATGTCCCGCCATTTGCTTTTGCTTCTCCTGATTTTGCTTCTGCTTTTTTATTTTTTCTAAGTGTAGATGTGCATCACTTGTGAGCACATGTTTTCCTTGGGGAGTCAAAACTAGCTGTCGAGATTCGTATTTCGATCTGTGAGGCCCGTTCAACGGATCTGAAAAACTAGGACCAGGAGGTGAAGAGAACAACGCTCGAGGAGCCATCGAAACCTTAGCTTTTTCAGCTCGTTTAATACTCATGACATCTCGAGTATTTGGAGATGTTTGCTCGTCTGTTCTTTGATTATCACCGGCCATTCTACACTCTAGATGAAGAATTAAAGTCGATGAAGAAGTATCACAGCCTCATCTGTCAATACAATAGTGTAATTTTGATGTTTAGCAACTGTTTTTATTTTTTAGGAGGAGATAAGCCCTCCTTCTAGCGCCATTGTTAAAAGTGTGGTATTAATGAGTCAATCCTTTACAATGTTGGGGCTACAAGTATATTTATAGTGCTCTAATTGAGCTTTTAATGGGCTTGACTATCTAAGTGGGCCTGTGGCCCAACAGAAATGCATCCCTGCCTGGTGTGATAGGATATTATATCGAGACAACCGAACAAAGCAAGAATCGGAGTGCAATTTAGAGTGCCCTGTAGTTGCTTCTATAATACAGTAAGTTTCATAAGGATATGATTACATTTAGCTTTTTGTTGCTTTTTTAACTTTTCTTGTTTTAACAGGTATGATGCTTGCATGGAAGTGATGGAAAGTGATCACAAACCTGTTCGCTACAAATTTAATGTTGAAATATCTCATGTTAATTGATAGATCTGTAAGGAGGCAAGAAATGGGGAAAATCTTTAATTCAAACGATAGAATAAGGGCTTTGCGGGAAGAGCTACGTCAAGTTCCCACTACAGTTATTAGTACAAATCGAATAACCCTACACAGCCAAGAATCATTTAGTTTTAAGCTCGCCAACAAGAGTGGAACAGATAACGCCATATTTCACATATTCTGTGAAGGATAGACTACTATCAAGGACAGTACTGAAGAAGATTTGGAATATTGTTCGAGGGCTTCCTATGGTTTTCCTCGTTGGCTCGAGGTAATAATACTTTATTTATTGAATATTCTCATAGCACACTCAAAATGAGTAATCAAACTTGTTCATTGTTTGTGTCGGAGCATCTGTAATTATCATGCAGAGAATCTTGTAAGGATATTATAGTAGTTTATATCCAATGTAATTTTTCTATTTTTGTTGAAGATCATTCCAGCATCTGGTGTTATCAGACCTGATCAAGCTGTAGATATTCTGGTACGCCACGAGGAAATTCAGATCTCAGAAGAAAATGCTAATGGTGCACCACAGACCTGGTGGTCAGAAGACATTCGGGATAAGGAGGTGGTTTTGCTGGTTATTGTAAGGGGCAGTTGCTCGACTGATTCAAAAACTCATCGACTTCATGTACGACATTGTTTTTCATCATCAAAATCAGACCGCGGTGATCCTGCAAAAGTACCAAATTCGAGAAAATACAAAGGTAACACCACCTATCACCGCTCTGGAATTCGACATGGGGGCTCTGTTAGGTAGCCTATAATTTGTGCCACCAAATGTATAGTTTATTTCCAATTTCACACTACACCTACCATATCTACCACACCTTATATCACCTATATATACCCCCTCCCCCTTCATTAGTTAAACACACCAAAACATCTTACTCTTTTCCCTCCCTCATTTCTTAGTTTATAGCTGCTAGATAGTTCGTCTAGTAGGAACTTACCTTGCGGTAGTTTCAGGCAAGTCAGGATAGGGGGCCCTCGTGCTACTCTATTCTTTCGTTTTGGGTGAGTTAGTGTGAGAGTTTGGTCGGGCTGTAGACATCTGGGTTTACAGCACTAGGAGTTCATCCAGCTATTGCAGCCGCAACAAGAGGAGTCCTCCAGGTTATTCGGTCAAGTACCGAAGGGATAGTTCTGTCCAGGTTATCCGATCCAGTATCGAAGGAGTAGTGAATCGCTGTATTTCTATTCAGTTGTGCCTCAAGTGTTATTTCGTAAACTTGAGAGAGAATATTGTAACCATTATTATCATTATAATGGAAACATTCAGAGCAGGTCCCGTGGTTTTTACCTCTTTGGCTTAAGGGGGTTTTCCACGTATAAATCTTGGTGTTCATCTGTCAATATCTGTTATTATTATTGACTGTTATAATCTCCGTATTTAATTTACGCAAAGATAGGAAACGGGAATTCCTAACAGTTGGTATCAGAGCTGGGGCCCACGTTGTTGGTGTCTAGGAAAGTGCTTTGTGCGCAGTGGTTACTTGATAACACGTCGTACTAATACGGAAGGCTCCCCAAACACATCCACTTTCCTGGCCAACTTGTGTGGTTCTAAGTGAGATTCCCATAGTCTTTGGTAAATTAAAAAGGATGATTCTTCCAGTGTAATGGTAAGCTTAACAGCTTCAAATTATCCGATGTGGAAAAGCAGAATAAAGGATTTGCTTTATAGTAAGGACTTGTTTGATCCGGTGAAGCTGAAAGGAGTCAAACCTGCAGCAAAGTCTGATGCTGACTGGAAGAAGATGAACATGAAAACTATCAGTCTCATTCGTCGATGGATTGATAATTCGGAGTATCATCATGTCTCTGAAGAAGAAGACGCTTATACACTTTGGACGACATTAGAGTCTACGTTCCAAGAGAAAAGTTCACAAAATGTAACTTTTCTAGTTCGTCAGCTGGTGAACATGAGGTACCAAGATGGGAACAACATGTCAGAGCATATGAGCGAATTCCAAGGGTTGTTAAATCAACTATCAAATATGAAGATGGAGTTTGAACAGAAATTCCAAGCAATATTTCTTCTCAATACTTTACCATCCGGTTGGGATACGCTAGTGGTGACAGTAACTAATGCTGTACCAACTGAGCAACTAACTTTGCGATCAATTAAGCAGAGTATCCTTAGTGAATCCATGAGAAGAAAGGTACAAGGAGTCAGCCAAGATTCCCAGGCTCTTGTTACTGAGAACAGGGGTAGAAGCAACTACAGGGAGACAAACCGAGGGCGTAGTAAAAGCAGGAATTTTAGGAATTCCGGTGGCAAATCAAATGCCAATGTTGAATGCTACTATTGTAAGAAGAAGGGTCTTTACAAAAACTATTGTAAGAAGATGTTTTGATCCTTTCTTTTGGAGAAGAAGAATGCTTACATGTTGATGATCAGAAGGTCGAATGGGTGATAGATACTGGAGCAACGTATTATGCAACACCCACTCAGGAATTCTTTACGACGTACAAGTCAGGGGACTTTGGTACTGTAAGAATGGGTAACTCAGATCAGTCAAAGATCGCAGGCATTGGTGACATCTGTATTGAGACAAACACGGGTTGTTCAATGATTTTGAAAGATGTCAGGCATGTTCCGAACTTACGGCTCAACTTGATTTCTGGCATGGCGCTAGACAAGCAGGCACTACACCATAAAGAGCCTTCGGTAACCAAAATATTATGTTACCTTAGGGTGCTAAAATGTTACTATAAACCCATTTTTGGGCTAAGGTAACATAAATTATAAGTTACAAATTTCGATGTTACCCTAGGGTACCTAAGGTAACATATTTCACCCCTAGGGTAACATGACCTATCGGTTACCTTAGAGGTCTACTGTAACATAAAAATGACATATTGCAACATAAAATTCGGTTACCTTAGGGTGCTTCAATTTTTTTAAAAAGTGGGCCCACCAGTGGGCCCCACTACTGGGCCCCACCTGTGCCCCCTATGTTTTTACTAGTATATTGTAACACTCTAACAGGCTAATGTAACACTTTACCAAAAAAAATTGAACACCACCTTTTTAAAAGTATACAATCCTAAAATACCATTCAACCACAATGAACCACAAAGAGATCCATCTCAACATCCAAACAAACTAATCAATTCTGATTCAACATCCAAACAAAACAAACTAATTTAACATCCGAACTAAAAGATAGAAGCTAGTTAACATCCATAACATAAGTACTTTTACATCCCAATTCTAATTACTTTCTCGTCCAACTTAAAAGCGAGGCTTTCCTTAATCCTTGTGGTGAGCTCTTTCACATATGTTTCTGTTGGCGGATTAGAACTGCTCAATCCTGACTTAAAGCATCTTCCTTTTAGCCAATTAGGACCATGTTTTGCACCAAGCTCATCAGAAGTGGTATCTGCGGTGGTGAGTTTTTTGGTAATATTGTCCTACAAAATAAAACATAAAAGTCAACTTGTTAAACATGCATACTAAAACATTCTTCAATTTACAAGAATAAAGCCACAATCTTAATTGAAAAAATAACGGAATAAATATCAATGGCATCGCTCATTTTAACCAAATATAGTAACTTTGACTGTCTATTTAACTCGAAAACCAATATTCAATCTGACAATTGATCAATTATAATGTCGCCTGCTTTAAGGTATTTAGGTCCAACTTAGACAATAATATTGTAAATTTGTAATAATATTACATCCCCTTTCTGTTTAACAGCTTCCTTTTGGATGCAAATATAGGTATACTCTAGCACTTGGTACATGTATATACATATATTAGACTTATTACTTTTGATTTCTCCTTCTAGTCATGATAGATATGAAAATGGGCAAACAGGATTTTGGGTTTTAAGGTAAAGGTGAGACCTCAACCCATGCCATGCAGCATTTACGCCTGATTCAGGCCATACACTATAATTAGTAAAACTTGCAAAAAACCCATTGGTACAGCCTCGAACCCCTGACTGCTCTGAATGATACAGAAAAAATTTTCGGGCAAAAATCTTGTCACAAGAAATACTAATGATACAGTTTAATCGTTCAAATGCATGCAAATTACAGTTGAACTCTTAATATATTATAAACACAATTATAAATCGAGGAAGTTATCGAGTAAATCTTCTGCAACTGGAATACAGAATAACATGACAACAGTAAAGTTTCATGGTGTGAGACTGTGAGTACGCAACGTGAAATATCAGGGCAAACATTACTGATAAGTTCGGTAGCACAAGATTGGCGAGTAAAAAGAGCATGTAGTTTACCTTTGCATCTTGACTCTCCTACCAGGATATGGTTTTGCTAAAATCATCTGCAGTCCATTTCTTCACTTAGAAGGTACAAAGTACTCATGCTCAGTACTAGAAGCTACACCATGCTTCAGACTGAGTGGGAAGACGTGAGCAATATATAAATATAATTTGTTAATGATAAGCGGATTTTATATCCACTTGGAGCATTCTAAATCGGCTTAAATTGATTGTTTTGGACTCAAGTTTGTGTAGTTTTGATGTGTTTTGTGTAGTTGTGCAGGTTTGCAAGAATATCAATGCTTCTGTCGTTTTTGGAGATTTAATTGATTAAAATTCGGATTTTCCGGGAAGGTTTCGCAGTCTACACTGTTTTGGCCATATCTGGAGTTCTAGAAGTCCGTTTTCAGCGATCTAACTGCCCACGCGAAGCTTGAGAGATTTTCTACAACCTGAGATAGATAGCACGTGCAAGAAATATGCTGAGTGAAATCGCGCACGTGATCTTGTAAAAGAAGGCTGGGAATTTACTATTTTGCCCTTTTTCTAATTCTAATTGTATTCTGGGCCATTTTGGGTACCTTCTTTAAATTCTAATTGTAATAAAAGGTAATTTCTTGCTGGGCAAGACTTGAAGTATCTATATAAACACATCTAGGTTATTAGTTTAGGAGGAGAAGAAAAATACTATTCTATAGATACAACTTTGTACGCAGCTTTTAGGGATTTTTCTGGAGAATTATTATTTTCTTCAAAGATTGAAGATTAAAGGTTTTTTCTACATTCTTATAATTATGAGTTCTTCTATTAATCCATGTGTTTTGTTTTCTTTCTTAATTATGTGTAACTAAATCTATAATCTGAGGATTGGGTAGTATTCCTTGGTATTCATGTGTGTTTAATTATCTATAATTTTCTTGCTTTGCTGATCTGTTATTGAGGGCTTAACACAATTAGGGGAGTCATGAACCTTTGATTGGATTTTAGGGATTGTAATAACTTGGAAGAGGAGTTGCAATTTTAGTACATGATTTAACAGACATAATTCAAGTATTTGATTGGAAGATTAATATGCGAATTGTGAGACTTATAATTCTTGGTGCTTATTAGTTTATGGTTGTACTTTGATTGTATCACGGAAGTGACAATTAAGGTGTAGTTGTAGACACTATATTGTATCTTGGAAGAGAACATTATAACCTTAGAAGAATTGTTTTCAGCAGAGTAAGAACGTAGACATCATATAGATATTGAATGTGCATTGAAACCAAGTGAAGAACCCCAGTTCTTGGATTGTTTTCCTCATATATTTTATTCTCGATTGATAATTAGTTTAATTTAGTTTATAAACAAACCAAACATTCTTCTACACTTCTAAATTGTGAGAGATAAGATACTTAAACTTGATATTAAGTAAAGAAGAATCATATTAAATTGGTCGGGTATGTTTTCTATTAACCCTCGTATTTACTTCCATTCAATGAGGACATTGAATATTTCAAGTTTGGGGGTGGTTTGAGGGATTAGTAGTTGTATGTTTGTGGTATTCATATAGGATATCATGTTTGCATAGTAGTGATAGTTCATGCATGATTGTTATGTTCGTATTATTTACGTTTGTTTCATATAGGACATTATTCTGTTTTTTTTTAGTTCATATTAGTTGCATTTTCATTGCATGCATATTTCATGATCCCTTAGGACGAGCTGATTCTGATTGATAGGTGGATGTTGATTTGGGTGTGATGATGATGAGTAGAGGGCTGATTTATAGTTTCTATGAAATTGACTTGCATGTTACGGGAACAAAATTTATTACACAGTCTCATTGGGGTGCTTTTGGGCTAGGTTAGGGTCATGCCTGTTGGATGTTTTGAGATTTAATCACTTGTTTATATTTAAAATTTTCGTTATTCCCTTTATAGCGTAGGAACATTAAAATCTAAGTTTGGGGGAAAACAAGAATTTCATGCTAGTTGTATTAATTGTCAATAATGGCTAGGTGTCAAATGGCTAGTAGCCAGCTCATATTTATATGAGTAGTCTAGGGTTGGAAATGAGAAAGGCTTATTCCAGATCGCAAAAAAAAAAGTCAATAATTTATTTGTTTATATGCAAAATTAACCAGAGTGGGCTCTTTAATACTCAAGTAATTAAGTCTGAGGGGACTTAGTCCTAGTAACCTAAAGCCCTTGAGGTTTGGGATTGCTGACCTAACACTCGCTACATGGGTATTATTGTATAAGCCTTTTGGGGTCTCATTCATTGCACGGTTAAATAAGCATGCGTATTGTATATAGTGTCGTAGTTTAGTAATAAAGCATGAATTTCTGTCTACCTTGGATAAGGGTGGAGGTGTTCTTAGGTTATGAAGTGTCTACAGTCTATTCTGATTATAAACCTGTGATTGTCTTGACGGAAAGCATGTAAGATTTTTGACCTAGTTTTGGGAGTATTTCTGATGAGCATTGCACACACGCACGTTTCTGTTCATGTAGTTGTTAGTATACGGGGACTTAGTCGAGCTCTATTTGGATTTGTTGCATTCTTTGAGATATTTGCTTGTTAGTTGGTTTTAGTGAGTTTGAAGGGGATCTTGCAATTTTCATAGTAGTTGCATTCATGCATTGCATTGTATTAGGTTAAATGGATTTTGTGGGTACATTCGCTATAGGCCCTCACGAGACCTTACTCGTCCACTAGGGCTGCCTAGGGATTTAAAAGGCTTGTTGCATATGCCAAATGCAACCATGATCACCTACGGAAGTGGTACTAGTTAGTTGTAATTGTTTATGCTTGAGGACAAGCATCAGTTTAAGTTTGGGGGTGTTTGATAAGTTGATTTTATATCCACTTGGAACATTCCATATCGGCTTAAATTGATTGTTTTGGACTCAAGTTTGTTATAGTTTTGATGTGTTTTGCTTAGTTGTGCAGGTTTGCAAAAATACCAATGCTTCTGTCGTTTTTGGAGATTTAATTGATTAAAATTCGGATTTTCCGGGAAGGTTGCGCAGTCTACACTGTTTTGGCCATATCTGGAGTTCTAGAAGTCCGTTTTCAGCGATCTTACTGCCCACGCGAAGCTTGAGAGATTTTCTACAACCTGGAATAGATAGCACGTGCAAGGAATATGCTGAATGAAATCGCGCACGTGATCTTGTAAAAGAAGGCTTGGAATTTACTGTTTTGCCCTTTTTCTAATTCTAATTGTATTCTGGGCAGTTTTGGGTACCTTCTTTAAATCCTAATTGTAATAGAAGGTAATTTTTTGCTGGGCAAGACTTGAAGTATCTGTATAAACACATCTAGGTTATTAATTAAGAGAGCTAGATAGGAAAAAACACTATTCTATAGATACAACTTTGTACGCAGCTTTTAGGGATTTTTCTGGAGAACTATTATTTTCTTTGAAGATTAAAGGTTTTTCTTATATTCTTATAATTATGAGTTCTTCTATTAATCCATGTGTTTTGTTTTCTTCTTTAATTATGTGTAACTAAATCTATAATCTGAGGATTGGGTAGTATTCCTTGGTATTCACGTGTGTTTAATTATCTGTGATTTTCTTGCTTTGTTGATCTGTTATTGAGAGCTTAACACAATTAGGGGAGTCATGAACCTTTGATTGGATTTTAGGGATTGTAATAACTTGGAAGAGGAGTTGCAATTTTAGTACATGATTTAACAGACATAATTCAAGTATTTGATTGGGAGATTAATATGCGAATTGTGAGACTTATAATTCTTGGTGCTTATTAGTTTATGGTTGTACTTTTATTGTATCACGGAAGTGACAATTAAGGTGTAGTTGTAGACACTATATTGTATCTTGGAAGAGAACATTATAACCTTAGAAGAATTGTTTTCAGCAGAGTAAGAACGTAGACATCACATAAATGTGCATTGAAACCAAGTGAAGAACCCCAGTTCTTGGATTGTTTTCCTCATATATTTTATTCTTGATTGATAATTAGTTTAATTTGGTTTATAAACAAACCAAACATTCTTTTACACTTCTAAATTGTGAGAGATAAGATACTTGAGCTTGATATTTAATATGATTCTTCTTTACTTTCGATGGGAGTTTTTAATCACTTTGAGGACCCACCATTAGAAATTGCTAGTGATAATGATATTCCATCTGATTCAATAGCTTGGTACGAGGAGAATGCTAAACTAAATAATTTTATTTGGGAAGTTCGAGTAGTGTGGCATGACGGATGTTATCGAACTCCCCCTTGTGTCAATTTTCCTCTATGCCATGATTCTTGTTTAGCAATTGATGATAATGTTGTGTCTGATGAGTCTACTTGTGTAGTTGATAATTGTCCCATGCGCATTAATGATAATTTGGATGCAATTGAAATTCTACCAAATTTAGAAAATTTTGAGCTTAATACATTGGTAGACGAGATTAAAATTGATGAGTGTCCAATTATAAAAGGGAAGGAAGTTAAGATTGATGAAATTGAAAATCTTGCTTTGGAGTATAAGGATCCGATTTGGGAGGAGTATATGAGTCGTACTTATAATGATTATTCTGATGACTTTTCTAGCTATTTTGATGTTTCCAAGTCTCTTGAGCATGATAGGTTCTTGAAAGTTTTCGTACCTTTCAATTGATCTAAGGCATATATGCACATCATAATTTTATTACTAATTCGTAAATATGTGAATCTATTTGCTTTTTCTCCTCACTGAAGATTTTATGTGCAATTACGTCAAGCTATTGACGTTAAAGAAGCGCTTCGTGGGAGGCAACCCATGCATTAGTGCAAAAAAAAACGAATTTTGAGTGTGTAACGCAGGTTGCGCCTGCGTTTCTGTTTCTGGCGCAGTGTGTAACGCAGGTTGCGCCTGCGTTACTGGTCCTGGGGCAGCCTGCATGCCTGTCACGCAGGTTGCGCCTGCGCGTCTGGATTTGGAGCAGGTTGCAGCAGACACGCGCATGTTGCGCTTGGAGCAGTGGAGCAGTTGTTGTCTGATTTTTTTTTGTGTTTGTTTTTCACCTGTTGTGACTTGTGCTTATAAAAAAAAAAAACTTTTTAACCCAACATCTTATTTATACCTTCTAATCCTATATCAATTCCTACACCTAATTCTTTTCCTATTTCTATTTCAAAAACCCCCCATCTTTTCTTCAAAATTCTAAACCTATTTCTATTCTAATTCATAATTATTATTATTATTATTATTATTATTATTATTATTATTATTATTATTATTATTTATTATTATTATTATTATTATTATTATTATTTATTATTATTATTATTTATTATTATTATTATTATATATCCACCTATACATACAAATCCAATTCCTCTTTTATTTATTTACATCTCTAAAAATTCAATTCTAAAGAGGAATTAATTGCAAGTTCACCTCTTTGATTCGTATTGGGTAAATCTTTTTCTCTAATCTTATTTTAATTACGAATTTGTGTTCTTGTAAATTGGGGATTTTGTAGTATTCAGGCAAGGTGGCGAGTCTATGGAGCTCGTACGCAGTATCCACTGCATGTTTCATTCGAGGAGGGTGATAATTCAGATGGTTAGGTATGTTTTCTAATATCCCTTGTATTTACTTCCATTCAATGCGGACATTGAATATTTTAAGTTTGGGGGTGGTTTGAGGGATTAGTAGTTGTTGTTGTATTATGTGTTCATGTAGGATTTCATGCTTTGCATATTATTAGTAGTAAATCATGCATATATGTTGTGTTATCTACGTTTGTTTCATATAGGACATTCTATTTTTTTCGTATACCATCTGAGTTTTCATTTAGTTGCATTTTCATGGCATGCATATTTCATGATCCCTTAGGACGAGCTAATTCTGATTGATAGGTAGATGTTTTAATTGAGTGTGGTGATGATGAGTAGAGGGCTGATTTATAGTTCCTAGGAATTGACTTGCATGTTACGAGAACAAAACTTTTACACAGTCTCATTGTTTGCTTTTGGGCTAGGTTGAGGTCATGCTTGTTTGGAGTTTTGAGATTTAATCACCTGATTATATTTAGAATTTTCGTTTTTCCCTTGATGGCGTAGGAGCACTAAAGTCTAAGTTTGGGGGAAACCAGGGATTTCATGCTAGTTGTTAATATTCGTTGAATAATGTCTAGGTGTCAAATGGCTAGTAGCCAGCTCATATTTATATGAGTAGTCTAGGGTTGGAATTGAGAATTCTCATTCCAGATTGTATGAAAAAAAAAAAAAAAAAAAAAGAAGGAAAAAAAAAGAAAAAAAAGAGTCAATAGTTTAATTGTTTAAATGCAGAATTAAACAGAGTGAGCTCTTTAATACTCGAGTAATTAAGTCTGAGGGGACTTAGTCCTAGTAACCTAAAGCCTTGTGGTTTGGGATTGCTGACCTAACACTCGCTACATGGGTATTATTGTATAAGCCTTTTGGGGTCTCATTCATTGCACGGTTAAATAAGCATGCGTGTTGTTTGTGGTATTATGTGTCGTAGTGTAGTAATAAAGCATGAATTACTGGCTAACTTGAATGAGGATGGAGGTGTTTCTAAGTTATGAAGTGTCAACAGTCTATTCTATTTATAAACCTGTGATTGTCTTGGCGAAGAATAGGTATGATTTTTGACCTAGTGTCGGGAGTATTTCTGATGAGCATCGCACACACGCACGTTTCTGTCATGTATTGTTAGTATACGGGGACTTAGTCGAGCTCTGCTTGGATTTATTTGCATTCTTTGAGATGTTTGCTTGTTAGTTGGTTTGGTGAGTTTGAAGGGGATCTTTGCATTTTCATTTAGTTGCATTCATGCATTGCATTGCATTGGATTTTGTGGGTACATTCGCTATAGGCCCTCACGAGACCTTACTCGTCCACTAGGGCTGCCTAGGGGTTTAAAGGGCTTGTTGCATATGCCAAATGCAACCGTGATCACCTACGGAAGTGGTACTAGTTAGTTAGTTAGTTAGTTATAATTGTTTATGCTTGAGGACAAGCATCGGTTTAAGTTTGGGGGTGTTTGATAAGTGGATTTTATATCCACTTGGAGCATTCTAAATTGGCTTAAATTGATTGTTTTGGACTCAAGTTTGTGTAGTTTTGATGTGTTTTGTGTAGTTGTGCAGGTTTGAAAGAATATCAATGATTCTGTCGTTTTTGGAGATTTAATTGATTAAAATTCGGATTTTCCGGGAAGGTTTCGCAGTCTACACTGTTTTGGCCATATCTGGAGTTCTAGAAGTCCGTTTTCAGCGATCTTACTGCCCACGCGAAGCTTGAGAGATTTTCTACAACCTGGGATAGATAGCACATGCAAGAAATATGCTGAATGAAATCGCGCACGTGATCTTGTAAAAGAAGGCTGGGAATTTACTGTTTTGCCCTTTTTCTAATTCTAATTGTATTCTGGGCAATTTTGGGTACCTTCTTTAAATTCTAATTGTAATAGAAGGTAATTTCTTGTTGGGCAAGACTTGGAGTATCTATATAAACACATCTAGGTTATTAGTTTAGGAGGAGAAGAAAAATACTATTCTATAGATACAACTTTGTACGCAGCTTTTAGGGATTTTTCTGGAGAATTATTATTTTCTTCAAAGATTGAAGATTAAAGGTTTTTTCTACATTCTTATAATTATGAGTTCTTCTATTAATCCATGTGTTTTGTTTTCTTTCTTAATTATGTGTAACTAAATCTCTAATCTGAGGATTGGGTAGTATTCCTTGGTATTCATGTGTGTTTAATTATCTGTAATTTTCTTGCTTTGCTGATCTATTATTGAGGGCTTAACACAATTAGGGGAGTCATGAACCTTTGATTGGATTTTAGGGATTGTAATAACTTGGAAGAGGAGTTGCAATTTTAGTACATGATTTAACAGACATAATTCAAGTATTTGATTGGAAGATTAATGCGAATTGTGAGACTTATAATTCTTGGTGCTTATTAGTTTATGGTTGTACTTTGATTGTATCACGGAAGTGACAATTAAGGTGTAGTTGTAGACACTATATTGTATCTTGGAAGAGAACATTATAACCTTAGAAGAATTGTTTTCAGCAGAGTAAGAACGTAGACATCATATAGATATTGAATGTGCATTGAAACCAAGTGAAGAACCCCAGTTCTTGGATTGTTTTCCTCATATATTTTATTCTCGATTGATAATTAGTTTAATTTAGTTTATAAACAAACTAAACATTCTTCTACACTTCTAAATTGTGAGAGATAAGATACTTAAACTTGATATTACATTCAGTCCTTCCCTGCGAACGAACACATAAAAATACTACTAACAGTTAACTTGAACATGACTAACATATCTGACCTTTAGTGAAGCTTTAGTATTGGGTTTCGAGTATGCAGCCTTTTCGACTTGCTTCTGAGATTTCTTAGATGTTGACGGTTCTTGATCTGCACAAAGAACATGTGATCAGATTCCCAAAACTAGAGTTGCTAGAAAATTGTAGCTCCTACAGCTTTACATGGCAAGAAAGAAAGTGTACATAACTTGGTTAATATTTGAAGCTATATATTAATATAAGTCATAGAAATCTATATATAAAAAAAAACCTCAAGTTGCAACTACTTGTATGTGGACAAATCATTAGGATGTTCGACATAGTCATGTGGTTATTTATAATTGAATATAGAGAATTTAATATCTAAGCTCAAGTGGGTCAGGTTTGCTTGATCTTGAAAGAAGCAATGTTTTGTTACTTTAAAGAAGAAATGTTTTGTTTCCTTATATCAAAAGAAAAGAAATAGAATAAATGAAATACATATGGTCAAGATCATCATATAAAAAGGCAACGGGTTATCTTATAAACATTGTTTTCGGGTGCTTAAACAGAATGCACAAAGATACAGACCTTGGGTGGTTTTAGAAGCTGTACTTTGTTTTCTCCATGGTTTACCAGCATGCATAAGGTAAGTGTCAATATCAACAAGTTTCCTCTTGTTGTAACATTCTGATATCCACTCCTACAACAAAAGATTACGTACGGATTACCTACACTATCATTAATATATAAGTAATTTCTGCCTTCAGGGATTAATAATATACACAATGCACAGGGCATTAGTACATTATTGTAAATTTGTAATGTGTCTTATAGAAATATATCAGATTATCATAGCAGAAGGCACAGGGCATTATCAATGACGCTTTCACAGCTTCAACAATTTCCTTAGCTTTATCTTCATCTCCAGCTTCAACCTAAATACATATATAATATGTTTGTAATTCAAAACATTAAATGTTAATCAGATTTTGAAACAAATAAATTAGATGATGATATCAAAGGGAGACGAGGTTGTTAAACTTTTATGGACAATTTGTGATGTTCCAAGATGTTTTTACTCTGTTTTAATTCCTGCATAAATTAGGTGTACCAACAAAAAGTAAATCATTACCCACAACAAGGGCATATACTTGGCCAATAGGTCCATCAGGATTAAATCAGTGGTGGTTTGAGCATTCCATGCCTGCCAAATCAGCAAAGCCCAGTAATGTAAAAGAATATTTTAAACTTAAGTACATGGAATGCTTTGAATACATATATTAGGAATCGATATTAGCAGATACAGAAACAAGTGTAAGAATTAGAACTTGAGCAGGTATCACATGTTAAGAAACAATTGCTTTACCTAATGACCACTATATAAATTTTAGATGCTGCTCTCTCCACGTATCCAGTAGAATAAAATATTTCCGTCACCCAGAAAGATCAACAGAGTAATGCAACTAGCTATCAAACCCATAGAAAACCAAATACAGGTTTATAGTAGCATCTCCAACCTGGTATTAACTTCAGCTACCTCTGGATCCCACTGAAGAACGCAAAATTTATACCTTTCTGTTGCAATGAATAGAAGATCTGGTGTCTCACCTGCCAATACAAAAGAAAAAATTATATATGACAACACTGAAAGAAGTCCCAGTTGTTCCTTACATATAGTATTAAAAAAGTTAAATCGTTAAGAGGATAGTATTCCTAAACAATTAATTCGTTAAGAGAAATAGTGTCTAAGCTTGTTAATACCACAGTGTTTTCTACTACACTTTGGCATAAACCTTCATTAAAGCTTCTTGAAAATTCCCGGAATTAATTTTTCTATTCCCTTTTCTCCGATTCTATTAATAGTCCTTAGTGACATAGAATATCTAGCAAATATTCCTAATTATCCAGTACTTATCTAAATGCACAAGAATTTTTATTCCACTACGAAATTATATAGACTATCAAAGTAAATAACTATGCAATATGTGCCTATGAGAATTTAAATTAAAATCAATACAAAAGGGAGAGAAAATGTCACATTTTGATACCATTAACAAACCAAATAAATATTGTGATAGCTCGAATTCTTCTTCTTTTAAACACTGAGATCTTGTCTGTTTAATATCATTTCAAGACACCAAGTACTTAACAGAACTTTAGTGAAACAAGAAATTCTTGTCATGTCATCGTTACCAATTTCAACAATTTGGTATATCGAATTATATAGTTTAGTGATTAAAGAAAACATAGATAGAGGTAAAGCGAAAGTTGAGAATGATGTTTACCCCTATACTCTTTGTTGGATATTTTTGCACCAAGTGTTGCAAAACCTGTATAGCATTATAGGCATAACTTACTAGGAAAACGAGGTGTTAAAAGGAATGACAATTGACAAACGAAAACAAACAGAATTCATAACAAACCTCAACAAAACCCGGTGTTGAAACCACAATCTCTAGCTAAGGTAATCACAAGTGAATTGATTATTATATATACAACCTCGATAAATGAATAATCACGTAATGAAGAACAAAAATAGAGGCTTACACACATAGGCTTACAAATAGAACAAAAACACCAAATTAAACATAACGTAAAGCACAAACAAAAATTACCTAATTGGAGGAAGCCCTAATTGCTGGGTGGAAGAAGAAGGTAGGCTGAGATTTCTCATCTTGCCCTAATTGGAGGAAGCCTTAATTACTCTCGTCGGCTGAGAAGTGCGGAGAAGGTGGAGAGGGGGAGAAGTGCGGAAAACGTGGAGAGGGGGAGAAGTGCGGCGGCTGAGATTGAGAGGGATTGAGAGAAGTAAAGTGAAATGGGGGAATGTAAAGTGAAGTAAAGTAATATCCCGCTCAACCAAAAAAAAACCCCAAAACGTCCCGCTCAACCCACAAAAAATCCCTGATTTTTTTTGTTTTTTTGTTAAATAATATTTTATTAAAATACTTATAATTTAATACAAAAATTTTATAAAACAAAAATGAAGTATTTATTAAAAAAAATAACAATTTTGATATTTTTTATAAAAAAAAATTTTTATTCGATTTTTTTAAAAAATTTGTAGAAAATTTTTAACAATTTTGAAAAAATTGTTACAAAAAAATTGTGAGCATAATTTAAAAAAAATTATAATTTCTAAAAATTATTACAATTTCTGAAAAAAAATATTTTTTGAAAAAAAATTTGATTTTAAAAAATAAAATAATTTTCTAACTCATTTTATAAAAAAGTTAACAAATTTTAAAAACTAGATTTATTTAAAGAATTTAATTAAATTAGATGAAAAGAGTTGGCAAGGCGAACTCTAATGTAACACGTACATATTTATGTTACATGCTTCAACACTTTCTAGCTACTGTAACATCATATTTTTGGCTAAGGTAACATTAAAAACACAATGTTACCTCAGGATGTAAGTAGTATAGCTAAGGTAACATATTGGTGTAACATTTCTCCGGTAGGGGTTACGATAGGCCATATATGGTGTAGTGAGGGGTACGCAAATACCTTCAGTGGTGGAAGGTGGAAGCTTACTACGGGTTCGTTGGTGGTTGCAAGAGGTTCCACTTGTGGCTCTTTGTACAAGACACACGTGACGATGTGTTCAAATGAGTTGAATACAGTTGAAGATGAAGCTTCAGGAAGTTTGTGGCACAAGAGGCTTGGTCACATGAGCGAGAAAGGGCTGCAGATTCTAGCAAAGAAATCCCTCATTCCATTTGCTAAAGGAACTGCATTGCAGCCGTGCGAATATTGTTTATTCGGGAAACAACATAGAGTATCTTTTAGCAGTCCATTGAAGAAAAAGTCGGAGCTGTTAGAAAGAGTTTATTCTGATGTATGTGGTCCGTTTGAGGTGGAGTCCTTAAGCGGAAATAGGTACTTTGTTACCTTCATTGATGAAGCATCTCGAAAGGTGTGGGTTGAGATACTCAAATCCAAAGATCAAGTGTTTGAGTACTTCCAGAAGTTTCATGCCATGGTTGAAAGATCAACAGGGAAACAACTGAAGTGCCTTCGTAGTGACAACGGGGGGGAGTACACTTCAAAAGAGTTTAAAGAGTATCTTGCAAAGCATGGTATCCGGCATGAAAGAACAGTTCCTGGCACTCCACAACAGAATGGCGTTGCGAAAAGAATGAACCGCACCATTGCTGAACGAGTCAGATGCATGTTGAAAATGTCTAAATTGCCAAAGTCATTTTGGGGAGAAGCTGTAAGAACAGCTTGCTACTTGATCAATCGATCTCCATCGGCACCTCTGAATTTTGAGATTCCAGAGAAGATCTGGTTAGAAAAGGATGTATCCTATTCCTACTTGCGGGTGTTTGGATGCAAGGCTTTTGCACACATCCCAAATGAGCATAGAACAAAGCTTGAAGATAAATAAACTCCGTGTATTCTCGTTGGCTACGAGGATCAAGAGTTTGGGTATCGGTTGTGGAATCTTGAATCGAAGAAGATATTCAGGAGCAGAGATGTGGTTTTCCATGAGTCTCAAAATTATGAGAATTTTGGGAGCACTCAACAACCAAGGCAAGCTAGAAATCCAGATACATTAGAAGATGATGGAGATGATACGGCAGATGATAAGGCTGCTGAGCAGGGGGAGCTACCGCCTCAGCCTGAAGCTGAAGAAACTCAGCCACGACGTTCTACGAGAGAACGGAGACCATCAGGAAGATATCTTTCATCCGAGTATATCTTAATTGCTGATGAGGGGGAGCCCGAGACCTTTGAGGAAGTCAAGACTCATAAAGAAAGCAATTGCTGGTTGAAAGTGATGCAAGAGGAGATGGATTCTTTAAACAAGAATGAAACTTATGAGTTGACTACACTTCCGAGAGGACGGAAGGCTTTGAGGAACAAATGGGTCTTCAAAGTAAAAAGGGATGATGAAAAGCTTGTAAAGTATAAAGCACGCTTGGTGGTTAAAGGTTTTGCACAGAAGGAAGGCATTGATTTTGATGAAATCTTTTCTCCGGTTGTAAAGATGACATCAATCCGGACAATTCTAGGATTAGCGGCTAGCATGGATCTTGAGCTTGAGCAGTTAGATGTGAAAACTGCATTCCTTCATGGAGATTTGAAGGAAGAGATCTACATGCACCAACCAGAAGGATTTGAAGTAAAAGGGAAGGAGCACATGGATTGTAAACTCAAGAAGAGTTTATACGGGCTTAAGCAAGCGCCAAGATAGTGGTATAAAAAGTTTGATTCATTCATGAGGAATCATAAGTTCAAGAGAACTGCATCCAATCACTGTGCTTATGTGCAAAGGTTTCCTAACGGTAACTTCATTATCCTGCTGCTTTATGTTGATGATATGTTAGTGGTCGGTCAAGATGCTAACATGATCCACAAGCTGAAAGAAGATTTGTCCAAGTTCTTTGATATGAAAGATTTGGGTCCAGCAAAACAAATCCTAGGGATGAAGATTGTTCGTGACAGAACAACTCGGAGGTTGTGGCTTTCACAACAGGGATATATTGAACGGGTATTGAAAAGGTTCAATATGGATTATGCTAAACCATTTAGCATACCACTGGCGGGACATTTTAAACTGGATAAGAAAATGTGTCCGTCAACAGACAAGGAGAAGGAGGATATGGAGGAAGTTCCCTATTTATCCGCAGTGGGGAGTCTTATGTATGCATTGGATTGTACAAGACCAGATATTGCTTATGTTGTTGGAGTTGTGAGTAGATATCTGTCAAATCCAGGAAGAAAGCATTGAGAAGCAGTTAAGTGGATTCTCAGATATCTCAAGGGCACTTCCGGGTAATGCTTGAAGTATGGACACGGTGAACCAGTCTTGGAAGGTTTTACAGATGCTGACATGGCAGGACATCCAGATGGGATGAAGTCCACGTCAGGGATGCTTTTCACTTTTGCGGGGGGAGCTGTAGCATGGCAGTCCAAGTTGCAAAAGTGTGTTGCGTTGTCAACAACCGAATCAGAGTATATTGCTGCTTGTGAAGCAGGTAAGGAGCTGGTTTGGTTAAAGCGGTTTCTCCAAGAATTGGGTCAGAGGCAAGACAACTTTGAGTTGTATTGTGATAGCCAGAGTGCTATTGACTTGAGCAAGAATGCTACTTGTCACAGTCGTACTAAGAATATTAATGTACGTTATCATTGGCTACAGGAACAGGTCGAAGATGGGGTGATACAGATAGAGAAGATACACACGGATAAGAATCCGTCTGATATGATGACAAAGGTGGTTCCGCGAGAAAAGTTGGAGCTGTGCAAACACGGCGCGGGTATGGAGTGCAAGTGATTAGTTGTGAGTTTGGAAATAGGGGGAGATTGTTAGGTAGCCTACAATTTGTGCCACCAAATGTATAGTTTATTTCCAATTTCACACTACACCTACCATATCTACCACACCTTATATCACCTATATATACCCCCTCCCCCTTCATTAGTTAAACACACCAAAACATCTTACTCTCTTCTCTCCCTCATTTCTTAGTTTATAGCTGCTAGATAGTCCGTCTAGTAGGAAACTTACCTTGCGGTAGTTTCAGGCAAGTCAGGATAGGGGGCCCTCGTGCTACTCTATTCTTTCGTTTCGGGTGAGTTAGTGTGAGAGTTTGGTCGGGCTGTAGCCATCTGAGTTTACAGCATTAGGAGTTCGTCCAGCTATTGCAGCCGCAACAAGGGGAGTCCTCCAGGTTATCCGGTCAAGTACCGAAGGGATAGTTCTGTCCAGGTTATCCGGTCCAGTACCGAAGGAGTAGTGAATCGTTGTATTTCTATTCAGTTGTGCCTCAAGTGTTACTTCGTAAACTTGAGAGAGAATATTGTAACCATTATTATCATTATGGTGGAAACATTCGGAGCAGATCCCGTGGTTTTTACCTCTTTGGCTTAAGGGGGTTTTCCACGTATAAATCTTGGTGTTCATCTGTCAATATCTGTTATTATTATTGACTGTTATAATCTCCGTATTTAATTTACGCAAAGACAGGAAAAGGAAATTCCTAACAAGCTCGTCTGGTGATGATCACCGGGGTTAGAATGCTTATGATGGGATCCAAAAAACAAATTCTTAACATACAGCAAAAACAAATGCAACATATATTTGGTATTTAATTAGGCATTGCTAGTGCCTGATCAGAACCTGTGGATTTTCCTACTTCAGATGACACTAGTTATATACTCCCTTCGTCCATTTCATTTCTTTACACTTTCTATTTTGGGCCGTCCATTCCATTTCTTTACATTACTAAAAATAGTAACTTTTAACAATAAAATACATTATTACATCCACTACCTCACTCCACCTTTTCAACCCTTTACATTATTACACTCACTACTTCACTTATTTTAATAATAAAATTACTATTACACCCACTATTACATTTATTTTAACAATATTACATCCAATATCTTGGTTTCCGTGCAAAAAACAAACGTAAAGAAATCAAAAAAACGGAGGGAGTAGCATATAAATTGTAAATACTCAATGGTCATGATCATTAGTTCCATGTAAAGTACAATACAATTATTTTATTTTTGAAATGATCCTTAGTTTCGTGCCGCTCTTCGTTCTTCAAACATAAGAATCAATCATCACATCTACAACATTGTTTATCGTTAATTTTGACAAGATGTACTCAAAAAACATTAAAAGTTTTAAAGTTGTTTATGTAATCACATAAATTATATTACATATTAATACCTTATATATAATAAGCATAAGGAAGATTTTATTCAAATTTTTTGCCGTCGTCACTGTACTATCAAAATCATATGATCCGTTGGATTAAAAATAGATGATCAAGATCAGATCACATTAAAAAGAAAATTATAATCTAAAAAGGAATCAAGATTAGATCGCATTAAAAAGAAAATTATAATCTAAAAAGGATATAATTAGAAAATGTTGCATTTGAAGTGAATTTTAAAAAGAAAAATTATATTCTAAAAAGGATATAATTAGAAAGGGTTGTATTAAAATTGAATTTTTAAAAGAAAATTATAATCTGAAAAGGATATAATTAAAAAAGGTTAAATTAGAATTATATTTTATTAATTTTTATTTGTATTTAAAAAAAATCATATCTACTACTCTTTGGACTTTATCTTGAGATCTAGAAATTAGATTTGGGTGATTTTACAATCCACGCGAAACTCATAAAATTATTTTTAATTTAGTAATGATATAATAATTATTATTCAAATGGAAAAACTAAGAATCTCAAGAGAAAATATGATTACAAGTTTTTACATTAATCCTATTTAACGTAGAATTCCTACATATCAATGATATTCAATGTAGAAAACCTTATTATATATGATTTAAATCATTGACACATATATTTTCGTATTACAATATAAATACACTTTTTAGTTTATAATATATTAAAATTTAAATATTTTTTATGCTAGATCCAACAGTTTTCATCTATTTATTTTAAGATATTTATCGTATAGAGGTCCAGACTACCGATTATCAAACTTTTGGACAAAATCCCTCTTACACTTGTTATTAAAATTGTATTTGGTTGTTAGTAGAATCATCTTCAAATAATTATAAGGGTATTTTGATAATCAAAATGAATTATAAGTAGAATTCATAAATCAAATAAAATTTTCAACGTAAAAAATCGTCAATTTTTTCTCTTTTTTCCTTCTACGTAGATTTAATTAGAAAACATTTATTAAACCATCACCAAATTAAAGATTATTTTGTTAATTTCACGTGGGCTGTAATCGTCCAAATTAAATTTAAAATTTAAGATAGAGTACAAATATTAAATCGAGCGTGTAAAACTTATATATATATATATATATATATATATCAATTTTTAATAAAAATTTGTTATGTAAATTAATAACTTATAAAATTAAAATATATATAATGTAATTAAAGATATTAAAAAGGGAGTCGTGCGTTGCACGGGTTATAAGCTATTTATATATAGGGTCTTGTTCTAATAGAAACTAAATTAGAATAGAAACTAGAAACTAAACATAAATTAAATATTTCAAGCTAATCTAATGACCAAATTAGGGGTACCCCAATACAAAAAGTTCATAATATTCTTGGCTCCATCCAGCAAAAAAAAAAAAAATTATTGTTCACTGCTGACGTGGCAGTGACGTCAGCGTGAACAGTATTTTTTTTTTTTTTTTGCTGGATGGAGCCAATAATTTTAAACACTTTTTGTGAAGGTGCCCCTGGCGGGGCCATTAGAATGAATGAAATATAATTTATTTAGTGTTGGTTTCTAGTTTCTATTCTAAGATTGGTTTCTATTTGACCACTAGCCTTTATATATAATAAGCATAATAGAGATCTTATCCATAATTTTCGTCACTGTACTACCAAAATAATCTCAACCGTAGAATCTATTTTTTAAAAAATAGACGATCAAGATTATATCATATTAAAAGAGAAAATTAAAATCTAAAAAGGATATGATTAGAAAATGTTGTCTTATAAGTGAATTTTAAAAATAAAATTATAATTTAAAAACGATATAATTAGAAAAGGTTGCACTGGAACTGAATTTTAAAAAAATATATAATTCGAAAAACGATATAATTAAAAAACGTTGCATTAGAATTAAATTTTATTTATTTTTTATTATTAAAAAATATTCATATTTACTATTTGGGCTCTATATTGAGATCTATAAATCAGATTTGGATGATTTTACAATTCACGCGAAACTTATAGAATTATCTTTAATTTATTAATGATTTAATAATTATTATTCAAATGGAAACACCAACGGTTTTCATCTATTTATTTTAAGATTCAACAGTTCTTATTTATTTTGACCATACTACCAATTATCAAAGTTTTTGACAAAATCTTTCATACACTTATTATTAAAATTGTATTTTATTATTAGTAAAACTATCTTCAAATAATAACAAGGGTATTTTGAAAATCAAAACGAATTATAAGTACAATTCATAAATCGAATAGAATTTTCAATGTAAAAAAGCGTCAATTTCTTTTCTTATTTTTTTCTGAGTAGGTTTAATCGGAAAATAATTGTTAAATTATCACTAAATTAAAGATTTTTTTTGTTAATTTCACGTGGGCTATAAAATCTTTCAAATTAAATTTTAATAATTCAAGGTAGAGTACAAATATTAAATCGAAAGTGTAAAATCTTATGTATTATCAAATTTTTAACAATAATTTTATATGTAAATTAATAACATATAAAATTAAAAAAAGTAAAATTATTTTAAAATTTTAAAAAGGAACCGTGCATTGCACGGGTTGTAAGCTAGTAACTCTTAAACTATAATAAACTAGTTGATAAAGCCGCGCTTCGCGGCGGCGTTATAATTTTTTAAAAAAATTCAATACATATTTAAGTTATATTATATTATTAATATTAAATTTTATACATATTTTTTTCTAATGAACCGTTTTCTTGTTAAACACGATTTTTTCGATTGAATCGTTCTTTTTTTAAAATCGAAATCCCGACTTTAACATATATTGTAAAGATTTACATAATAATTTTTATCCATAAAAAGTGAGCCCTAAAAATAAATAAATAAATATGACAGCAGTATCAAATTCTAATAGCTAATATAATCTTTTCTAGTGAGTCGTCTTTCCGTAAAACACGTTTCTAGCCGCTCTTATTTGCAACCGAAATTCTAAATTCATTACATATTATTGATACCACTTATCTTATAAAATAACATCTTATATTCTTAAAAATTAAAACCTAAAAAGAAGTTAAATTTCAAACTTTACATTCTTTAAACTTTCTAATATTTATGGAGTTTTAAAAGATGAAAATACATCTTATATTTTCGGGTAAAATGGCTTAATAGTCACTGAACTCAGCCCCAACTTGCAAGTGAGTCACTGAACTGAAAAAGCTTGCATTTACATACCTCAAGTGATCAAAACTCGCAACTGGGGTACTAAACAAAAATAAACTTGCAACTGGGGCACTGCACAAAACTAAACTTGCAACTGGAAAACTGAACTGAAAAAGCTTCCGATAAAAAGAGATTTCCCTAATCACAAATATTTTAAGGCTGCCCAATATCCCTTACCTTTCCAAATATTGAGAAAGAGTTTAAGAGAGATTAAGAGGGAGGTTGAGAGAGATTGAGAAGTTAAAGAGAGGTTGAGAGAGGTAGGGAGAGATTGAGAGAGTTTGAGAGAGAGGTTGAGAGAGATTGAGAGAGGTATGGAGAGATTGAGAGAGTTTGAGAGAGAGGTTGATAGAGATTGAAAGAGATTGAGAGAGGTAGGGAGAGATTGAGAGAGTTTGAGAGAGAGGTTGATAGATATTGAGAGAGGTAGGGAGAGATTGAGAGAGTTTGAGAGAGAGGTTGATAGAGATTGAGAGAGATTGAGAGAGGTAGGGAGAGATTGAGAGAGAGGTTGATAGATATTGAGAGAGGTAGGGAGAGATTGAGAGAGTTTGAGAGAGAGGTTGAGAGAGGTTGAGAGAGATTGAGAGAGGTAGGGAGAGATTGAGAGAGTTTGAGAGAGAGGTTGATAGAGATTGAGAGAGATTGAGAGAGGTGGGAGAGATTGAGAGAGTTTGAGAGAGAGGTTGATAGATATTGAGAGAGGTAGGGAGAGATTGAGAGAGTTTGAGAGAGAGGTTGATAGAGATTGAGAGAGAGAGAGAGATTGAGAGTTTAGAGATTAGATAGATTGAAAGAGGGAAATGACATGTGGCTAATTTTTATTGGATCCTCCCTTACTAATAATAGTGGCCCCCTGTATGCACATAAATATCCCAATTAAAATCAGCCACATCATTGATAGAGAGATTGAGAGAGAGGTAGAGAGATATTGATAGAGAGATTTAGAGAGATTGAGAGATTTAGAGAAGAGAGAGAGATATTGAGAGTTGCAAGTTTATTTTTATTTAGTGTCTCAGTTGCAAGTTTATTTTTGTTTCAGTGCCTAGTTGCAAGTTTTTATTAATCTAGTAATGTAAATGCAAGTTGGGGTTGAGTTCAGTTTTAAAAGTTGCAAGTTTTGATTTTAATTTGAGAGTGATTTTATCGGCAGTTACCTAAATGCAAGTTTTGATCACTTGAGGTATGTAAATGCAAGTTTTTTCAGTTCAGTGACTCACTTGCAAGTTGGAGCTGAGTTTAGTGACTATTAAGCCATTTTACCCTTATATTTTCTGTATATTATAGATATTCCTGTATTTATTTATAGCTTTTGCATGGAAATGTCTTTCTGTTATGTTAACACATCAATTTTTTTGAATACGAAAACTTTTCGTTACGAGAATAATATTGAATTTATGGACATATTTTTCTAAAGCATGTATAATTAACTTCTATAAAAAAAAGTTAATATAAAAGATTTCTAGGAAAAAAGATAAATAGTTTTAAAAAATCATGTAAGACGTCTACACGGTCCTCGTATTCTACTTCCAATAAACATTTTATTATACGTATTCTTTATATATTCAAAGATCTTTTCTGCCTCCAATGATATTTTTAATTATATGTATTTTCTATAATTCAAACTCTTCTTCTTTATAAATTGGAACTCTTATTTTACTTACAATAAAAGTCTTAATTATATGTTTTACAACAACTATTCTACTTCTAATAAAACTTTTAATTATATATCTTCCCCTATAAATTCAAACTCTTCCTCTCTATAAATTTGAATACCTATTATGCTTTTAACATATAATATGTTAAATGATAGTTTTTTAGTTATTAATATTTAAAATCCTAAAAATTTCAAAATATATTTATCTTCTTTTATATCATCAATATTAAATTTTAATATTCAACATGGTCTTCTCAAATAAACCTTTTTCTCGTTAAACACAGTTATTCCTATTAATCTGTTCTCTCGTCAAGACCAAAACTATAACTTTTACATCTGTCACTTGTATAACAACCCCTTATCCATGATAATCGAATCCTAAAAATAAAATAAAATTTATAACATCAATATCAAATTCTAATAACTAATACAATCTTTTATAGTGAGCGTCATCCCATTAAACATGTTTTGAGTCGCTCTCGTTTGAGATCGAAACCTCTATATATGGAGTGAAATCCAATTTTTACTTTCTCTAAATTTTTTAAAATTTATGGAGTTTTAAAAAAGAAAATACATCTTATTTTCGTTTTATACTATAAATTGATACTCCTGTATTTACTTAGGGTTCTCACATGAAATGTTCTTTTATTATATTGATACATCAATTCTTTTCTTTTTAAATACGAAGACTTCTATTTTATTAGAATAGTATTGGATTTATGAATAAATTTTTCTAATAGATATATAATTAACTTATATAAAAAAATATATAATTTTATAAGTTCATAAAAGATGTCACAACCGTCCTTGTATTCTACTTTCAATAAAATATTTAATTATATGTCTCCTCTATATATTCAAATACCTATTCTACTTCCAATATAACTTTTAATTACATGTTTTTTTCTATAAATTTAAACTCTCATTTTCTACAAATTCGAACTCGTATTCTACTTCCAATCGAACTTTCAATCATATGCCTTATAAATACATATTCTACTTCCAATAGAATTTCTAATTATATGTCTTTCCTAAAAATTCGAACTCTTCTCGAACTATTTTCCTCTATAAATTCGAACACATAGTCTACTTCTAATATGTTAAAAGATATTTTTATATTTATTAGTGTTTAAATCCTATAATTTTTAAAAGTTAGAAAAATAGATTGTGAACTTGTAAGAGGCGCCACCTAAAATTTTACGAAATTTAGAAAAAATAGAATGAGATGACCTAGGAGCACCACCGTACTTAATTATGATGAGTTTTGAGAAAAAATTACGATGAAAAATATTGTGAATAAAAAAATAGACAAACATAATATATCTAGATGAATTAAGTAAATATATATGTATTTAAAAAAGTTCTAGGCAACCACGGAATATGATATTCCGTGAAAGAGATACACCTTTTTTCCCGAAAAATACATGAATTTTAGCCTTCAATTTTGGTACCTGCAGCACGTGATTATAAAAAATTGAGAATGACTTACACTCTAAAAAATAATATGAGCATGACTATTGATTAATTAATAAATTAATTGTAAATTGATATCAAGTTCATAAAATTATTTAGTACTTACCCCGTTACCCGCATACGAAAAGCCTGCAACCATGAATCAAAATGAACCAATTTATTAGATGAAATATGCATTAAATCACAAATCACGCTTATGCACTACATGATATAACTAACTAATTTTAATTCAAAAATATAAATAATAAATTTTAAATAAATAAAATTATAAAATTGTTGAGAAACATGCCTGTTAGGAATATGTTGTACTTGATGATAACTTCACATTCTATGCACAAAATTGTGTAAGTCATGTTTTGTAATTGTCAACGGATGAGACATTATAACTATATTCGTTGACATGTAGCTCATCAACGGATGAGGTTTTGTAGCATACTGCAATATCTCTATTTATTAGTTGATAGTGTTTTTATTCAGAGTCATGTTGACCATCAATGGATAGGCAGAATAGGGTAGCCAATTGTAAATAAGCTATGCTATGTAATTCTGTCTAAATGAAAGTGTATCAACGGATGAGAACAGGACTCTATCAACGGATACAACTCAAATCTACTCTATCAACGGATACAGCTCAAACTACCATCAACGGATGACTGTGTACAACATCAACGAATAATCATTAACACTTTCTTCTATGCTAGTTGGGAATTAGCAGTTGATAAGGACAGATTTGACTGACAGATCACATGGGTTGATAGTAGGTATAAAAAGCAGTATGGCAGCCATACTTTGGAAACGCAGAAGAAAGAAGCATTCCATTTACACAGTGATACAAGAAAGGTGCAGGGGACATATCTGTTCACAAGGACAACCTTTCGGCTACATGTGGATTTGGAGTGGAGTAGCAAGTCAACTTGAATTAGATTAATATTATCTTGTTCCTGTAGTACTTGTAAACTTGGGATATATAACCAAGTGTAGCAACTCTTTAGAGACTAAGAAGATAGACATATTTGCTTAGGGTTTCTTGAATATCTTTAGAAGCAAAGAGTTCTAAAACAGAAGCTGTGTACATTTGTATCACAGAGTTTTCTTCGAATAAAAGTCTCAGGTGGTACATTTAACAACCTGATTTTTATGTGTTTGTGAATCTTTTCTCATTCAGTAACTATCCCCTTATAGATTTCTGTGGTTCTTATCAGAAATTATAAATATCAAGAATTGTATTCAACCCCCCCCCCCTTCTACAATTATATAAGTGTGTAATCTGGGAATAACAATTGGTATCAGAGCAAGCTTCTAACATATTTGAAGTTTAAAGATCAACACACTTCCAACATGTCTAAGAAGGATTATGGAGTAAAGATACCAGTTCTGGATAGAGAAAATTACTTTCACTGGAAAGTAAAAATGCATCTACATCTCATGTCTATTGATGAAGGTTTTGTAGATTGCATTGAGAAGGGTCCTCATGTTCCAATGAAGACTGCTTCAAGAGTTGGCCTTGCTGCAGATGCACCAGACACCTACATTCCCAAACCTGTTTCTGAGTGGAGTACTGAGGATGTTGCAGAAGTCCACAAAGATAAAAAGACCATGAATATTCTGTTTAATGGCTTAGAAACAGACATGGTTGACAATGTTATCAACTGTACTACCTCCAAGGAAGTATGGGACATTGTTCAAACCCTTTATGAATGTACAGAACATGTAAGGGAAAACAAGATGCAACTACTGATCCAACAGTATGAGCACTTCCATTTCAAGAATGGAGAAACATTGAATGACACATTTAGTAGATTTCAGAAGCTACTGAATGGCTTGAAACTGTATGGAAGAATCTACCAAGTGAAAGATTCTAATCTCAAATTTCTGAGATCACTGCCCAAAAAGTGGAAGCCAATGACTGTTTCTCTAAGAAACACTCAAGAGTACAAGACATTTACTCTTGAAAGGCTCTATGGAACTATAAAGACATATGAACTAGAAATGGAGCAGGATGAAGAAATTGAGAAGGCCCAAAAGAAAAGTGGGTCAGTTGCACTTGTTGCCAACTTGGAGCAGAAGGAGGAGAAGAGGACTGAAGCTGCTAAATCTACACCAAACAGGGAGGTTTGTGAAGGTAGAGCAGAATCAAGCAAAAGCAAGGAAAAAGTGTATGAAGAAATGAGTGTCCTTCAGCAGGATGAATTGGATGAGATAGATGAGCATTTAGCCTTTCTATCTAGGAGATTCTCTAAGCTGAAATTCAGAAGAAACTCTGGGGTGGCCAAGCCATTTAACAAGGATTTTTCTACAAGCAACTATGTGGATAAATCCAAAATTAAATGCTACAATTGTGGAATTGCTGGTCACATGATAAGTGAATGCAGGAAGCCTAGATCAGAGAACAAGGGAAAGCCAACTGAAACTGTTGACTACAAGAAGAAATATTTTGATCTTCTCAGACAGAAAGGAAAGGCATTCATGACCCAAGAGTGTGACTGGGTTGCTGATGGAAATCATTCTGATGATGATGCTGAGTTTGTCAACCTTGCATTAATGGCTGATTCTGAGTAAGAAGCAAGTTCAGTTAGCAATCAGGTATTTTCTACTAATCTCTCTGAGCTCACCAAAGAGGAATGCAATAGTGTTATAGATGAAATGTCTACTGAACTATATCACTTGAGTGTTACTCTTAAATCACTTACTAAAGAGAACAATAGGATTAAAGAAACTAATCTGTTTTTAAGTGATAGAAATGCTGCTCTAGAAATTCAATTTCTAGAATTTGAGAAAATGAGGGTTGATTGCAATGATGCTAAAAGTGAACTTGAAGCTGTGTTAAGAAGAGAACTGATTTTAAAAGACTAGCTTGAAAAAGAACAAGGGATAATTGCTAAATTTCAAAGCTGTAGGAATATTTCTCAAAACATAATAGAAGTCCAGGGAATAGAATCATTTGTGAGGGATACCTGGACTCAAAAGAAAAATGAGCTAGAACCTTGCCTTGAGGATCTAGAGACTATTTGTGAATCAACGGATAGTGATCATCCGTTGACAGATGAACCATCAATGGATGAGAGGTATCCGTCGACTAACAAAAAGTCTGTTAGTAAGAAGGAACTCAATAAACTGAATAATCAGTATGGTCCAGTAGCCAAGAACTTTGTTTCTGGTGAAAGTAGCCAAGCCAAATCAAGTGAGAAGGCTAAGGCAGGTGATTTACTTAACAAAAAGGCTGTTGTTAAATCAGTTAATGATAAGGTAGAGACTGAGGGTAAAAAGAAAAAGAACAGAAATGGTAAGATAGGCATTAACAAGAAAAACAATTTTTCTCCTGACAAGTTTGCTCCTAGGAAAACTTGTGGTAATTGCAATAGTGTCAATCACCTATCTTCTAATTGCAAGTCTGTTAAAAGGACTCCTGTTCATGTACCTCAATCTATGCCAAGTATGCATGCAATGCCTGTTATGCCTGGTTTGTATCAGAATGCTAGTTTTTCAAATCCATATGTGAACATGCCATATGTGTCTAATCCTTATTTTCAATCTGTGAATATGCCACAAATGTCATGGAGCATTCCTAGCATGAATAATATGTATGCCAATTTTCCACAAATGCATGCATCAAATATTTATGCAAATGAGCATCTGTCAAAACCTATCACTCAATCATCTACACCTAAAGTGAAGATTGCTAAGAGTGCAAAATCAAAGGCTAACAAGAAAGGACCCAAGGAAACTTGGGTACCAAAATCAACTTGATTTGTGTTTTGGAATGTGTGCAGGGAAATAGAAGGAATCTATGGTACCTAGACAGTGGATGCTCTAGGCACATGACAGGAGATTCAACCCTGCTCACAGAGTTCAAGGAGGCAGCTGGCCCTAGAATTACCTTTGGAGATGACAGCAAAGGATATACTAAGGGATATGGCTTGATTTCAAAGGACAATGTCATCATTGAAGAAGTGGCTTTAGTTGAAGGTCTGAAGCACAATTTGCTAAGTGTCAGTCAGATTTGTGACAAAGACTATGAAGTAAAGTTCACTAAAGAAGCCTGTGTTGTTTCTGCCAAGGAAAACAACAATGTGGTATTGACAGGCTTTAGAAAAGGAAATGTTTACATAGCTGGCTTCAATTCAGTATGCTCAGAATCCATCACTTGTCTCTTCAGCAAAGCAAGCAAGGATGAGAGTTGGCTATGGCATAAAAAGCTGTCACATTTGAATTTTAAAGTTATGAATGATTTGGTAAGAAATGATCTGGCTAGAGGAATCCCTCAATTGGAGTTCATCAAGGATGGATTGTGTGATGCCTGCCAATTAGGGAAACAAAAGAAATTATCCTTCAAGAGCAAGACAGAGTCATCCATTGTTAAGCCACTTCAATTGCTACATATGGACTTATTTGGTCCAGTGAATGTCATGTCCATTTCAAAGAAGAAATACTGTCTGGTGATTGTAGATGATTTTTTTAAGTTTACATGGACCTTCTTTCTGCACTCCAAAGATTGTGCAAGTGAAATCATCATCAATCATCTCAGACTAGTAAACAATGGTTCTGAAGTCAAAGTACAAAGAATCAGGAGTGACAATGGCACTGAATTCAAAAATTCCACAATGAAGATTTTCTATGAAGAGAATGGAATTGTCCATGAGTTTTCTGTTGCTAGAACACCTCAACAAAATGGGGTTGTTGAAAGGAAAAACAGAACTCTCATTGAATTAGCTAGAATAATGCTAAGTGAATCAAGATTGCCAACATATTTCTGGGCTGAAGCTGTCAACACTGCATGTTTCACTCAGAATATTTCCTTGGTCAATCAAGCTAAAGGAATGACTCCTTATCAGTTATTCACCAACAAGAAACCAACTTTAGCTTTTCTTCATGTCTTTGGATGTAAGTGTTTTGTGCTAAGAAATCATGGAGATAACTTGGGAAAATTTGAAGCAAAGGCAGATGAAGCTATCTTTGTTGGGTATGCAGCAGGGAAAGCCTATAGAGTCTACAATCTAAGAACCAACATTGTTATGGAATCTGTACATGTTGTGTTTGATGATCAAAAGATTCTAGGTCTAAATGATGAAGGCTTCCATGAAAAGTTGAGATTTGAAAATGAGGTAGAAGGAAGAATGTACATTGATGATGATGAGGAAAATGAAGATCATGACCATGAAAATTCATCTAGAGTTGTTGGTCCAACTAGAAGTGATGCTAACACTGGAAATGAAGCATCCGTTGACAGTCATACTGGAGCATCAGATGCATCCGTTGACAGGCATTCTCATGCATCCGTCGATAGGCAAAATGGAGCATCCGTTGATAGACAAAATGATGCATCCGTTGATAGTCAACTTCATAATTCTGCAAGGACAACAAACTCAGGGGGAGTTTCTCAAAGTCAAAACTCAATGACCAATCAATAAGATCATGCTCATTTAGATGAAGCAACCTCATCTAGATCAAACCTTCCACCTTCAATAAAATGGACCAGAGATCATCCTTTTGAGTTAATCATTGGTGACTCAAACTCTAGAGTCCAAACTAGGAGGGCCACACAAGAAGAATGCGTATACAGTAGTTTCCTGTCTCAAGAGGAACCTAAGAAAGTAGAAGATGCCCTTCTAGATCCAGATTGGGTCTTAGCAATGCAAGAAGAGCTAAACCAATTTGAGAGAAATAAAGTATGGAAGCTTGTGCCCAAACCTGATGATAGAGGTGTCATATGTACCAAATGGGTTCTCAAGAATAAGACTGATGAAAATGGCATAATTGTGAGGAATAAAGCTAGATTAGTGGTAAAGGGCTACTCTCAAGAAGAAGGGATAGATTTTGATGAAACTTTTGCTCCAGTGGCAAGACTTGAGGCAATTAGAATTTTCCTGGCCTATGCAGCACATGCCAATTTCAAAGTCTATCAGATGGATGTCAAAAGTGCCTTTCTAAATGGGGAACTGGAAGAAGAGGTATATGTCCATCAACCTCCTGGCTTTGAAGATCCAGATTTTCCAGAATATGTATGTCTTCTCCTGAAAGCACTTTATGGTTTGAAGCAAGCACCAAGAGCCTGGTATGACACTTTATCTCAATTTCTTTTGGAGAATCACTTCACTAGAGGTACAGTAGATAAAACCTTATTTCATAGAAATGTCAATGGTTCTTCAATACTTGTTCAAATCTATGTAGATGATATATTATTTTTGGGTCTACAGATGAGAAGCTTTGTAAAAGGTTTGCCAAACTTATGCAAAGTAGGTATGAAATGAGCATGATGGGTGAATTAACTTACTTTCTTGGTTTAGAAGTGAAGCAAGTTAATGAGGGGATTTTCATAAGTCAAACAAAATATATTTATGATCTTTTAAATAAATTTGACTTAATGGATTGTGCCTCTGCAAAAACACCTATGGCCACTGCAACTAAGCTTGAGTTGAATACTAAGGAAAAGTCTGTGGACATCTCAAGTTATAGAGGCATGGTAGGCTCACTTCTATATCTAACAGCTAGTAGACCTGATATAATGTTTTTCACTTGTCTTTGTGCTAGATTTCAAGCTGACCCTAGAGAGTCTCACTTGATTGCTATTAAGAGAATTTTCAGGTATCTCAAGTGAACACCAAACCTTGGCATTTGGTACCCAAGAGATTCTGGCTTTGATCTAATTGGCTATTCAGATGCAGACTATGCAGGTTCAGAATTGATAGGAAAAGTACTACTGTTCCTGTCAATTTCTACGGAACAGACTTGTGTCATGGTTCAGTAAGAAACAGAACTCAGTCTCCACTTCTATAGCTGAAGCTGAGTACATTGCTGCGGAAGTTGTTGTGCACAGATCCTTTGGATGAAAAATCAACTTATTGACTATGGTCTAAAAGTTGAGAAGATTCCAATTTTCTGTGACAACACTAGTGCTATTGCCATCACATAGAATCCAGTGCAACATTCGAGAACCAAGCATATTGACATCAAATACCACTTCATTAGAGAGCATGTGATGAATGGTACAGTAGAAATGCACTTTGTGCCAAGTGAAGTGCAGCTTGCAGATATCTTCACCAAGCCTCTTGATGAATCTTCATTCACAAGGTTGGTAGGTGAACTAGGTATGCTTAATTTTTCGTAATTCCTAGTGATATCTAATCATACTGTATTGCAGCTAGAAATGTGTTTTGATTTACTTAAAAATTAAAAACTCTCAGAAAAAAATTTCTGCATAAATTTTGTCTAAGGCAAAATTTGCTTATCAACGGATATTCTTTTATCCGTTGGTAGTATAAACACATTACTAGATTTTCGTATGTCAACGGATAACAGGTTGTTCACGTCATCGATGGATAAACTGTTTTCTCGACCGTCCATTCTATATCCGTTGATATACATTTTTTTTATATAGCCGTTGGTAAACGTGTATATTTAGTCACGGCTGTACTTCGTTCCTTTTCATTTATTATCTGACAGTTACTTTTGACCAATGGAGTAATTTTTTTTTTAATTATTTCATTTTTAATTCTTGAAAAATATAAAAGGCTGTCTTGTGTCCTCACATCTCACTCTTATTCATTTTCAAGAATCTCATAAGCTAACTGCATCTTCTTCACTAAAACTCTCTACAACAAAAGTTCAAACACTTCAATGGCGCCTATTGTTAAGATGATGTCTTCCACTAGGTTCACCTATGAGAAGAACAATTTCGCGGCCTTTGTTGATACAGTGAACGCTCTAGAAGCTTATCACACCATGATGAATTTCGTGAAGAAATACAAACTGTCATATGCTATGACTGCCACAACTCCTCTAATCCATGAGGTAATTGAAGAGGTGTGGGCATCTGCTGAGTACATTGGCACAGACGGTACACTTGCTTTTTCTTTAAAGGGTAAAAACTATGTAGTTAATTCTGATGTGATAACTGCTTGTTTAAAATTGCCTGAGAATAACTGTCTGGAAGTACCCAGTAATGTTGAAATTGTTACCATGCTTAATTCCATAACTTATACCCTTAGTACTGAGAACTTAGGGAAAATTGTTAGGAAAGGTATGGTTAAAGAATGGAGTTATTTTTGTGATGCCTTCATTAAAACTTTTTCTGGAAAAATTAGTAACTTTGATGCTGTTACCAACTCCATGCTAGTTATGCTATGTATGCTTTTGACTGATAAATTCTATAACTTTGGCACACTAGTCATGTATGAGATAGCAGCTAAATTAGGTAAAAAGGAAACTAGGAGCAAGAATATTTATTTTGCTATATTTTTTATGCTATTAGCACTGCATGTATCTGAGAATGAGCTATCCATTGCTAACCCGGATAACAAGTTCAATTGTTTTGTTCAGGAGAAAAGAGTCTTAAGTGATTAGATTCGAATGAACTTAAATGCAGAAGTACAATTGGTATATCTACCAATTGTTCAGGTAACTGTTTCTAACCCTGAAACTCCTATCTCTAACCCCCAAATTTCTTTGCCTTCTAATGTCACAATGGAGTCTATAGCTGTGACCAAACAGGCTCCTACCAAAGTGACCAAATTCAAAGTTCTAAAACCACAATCAAAAAGACAAACCTCAGGTGTCACTCAAAAGGCACCTGTTGCAAAAACTACCAAAACTCTTGAGGGGAGTGTGAAGGTGGTAGTGAGTGGTGAGGGACAGGGTGAACATCAAAGAAGCCCTAAGGATAAGGAAGATGAGGCAGGTGCAACCAACATTTCAGTCTCTCAAAAGACTATTAATGAACCTTCAAGCCAAATTCTAGTTACATCCTCTCAACAGGATGTGACTACAGATTTAAGTTCCACTCCAGGAACACTGCACAAAAGGGCAAGAGACACAGATAGCCCTCACTCAAAAACCTATGGTAGAAGAGTAAAATCCAAAACCATTGGGGAATCACAGGGTGCACACACAGTACAGCAAACTGTACCTTCTCAAATTCAGTTTGATGTGACTTTAATAAATGTGGAGTCACAGCCCCTTGATCTTAACCTTCAAATCGATACACATTTCAATCCACCATCACCAACTCCATCTCTGGATGTGGATATGATATCTACATAAATTCCTGATTCTCCATCTTTAAAATTCTTGGAGAAGCCCCACTCAACAATTGGTGGTCATCATCTTTTAGATGATTTGTTGGGACATCAATCTTCCATTCCTGAATTCACAACACTATCTGTGGCCTCTTCTTTAAAATCAATCACCACAGATTCAGTGTTGGTTTTCACTTCAACGGATACTATCTTTCCTTCATCAACGGATATCCTTCATCCGTTGACAAGTGTTTCTCCATCAACGGATGCGCCTATGTCTAGCCATCCGTTGACAGCTATAACTACTCCATCAACGGATATTCCTTATCCGTTGATAACTCACTCTACCACTGCTATATCTGACATTCCTGTGTCAAATGTGGAGGAGTTCTCAGTAGTTGAAACACTTTTAGGATTGAGGGAAGAGAGTGAGAGGCTGCCTTGTGAGCAGGCAAAAGGAGAGGCAAATAATGAGAGGCTGACCATTTCTTCCGGTCAGGCAAAAGGAGAGATTGAGAGTTCCACCTTAGTAGGTGAAGGTGAGGGTGTGAGAGGTGTGAGCCAAGGGGAGCCCTTGATGCAAGAAAAGAGAGATGAGAGGAGAGAAGGGACTACAAGAGGCATAAGGTTGGAAGGAGAAGCCATTGCAAGTGAGCCAATGGAGGTTGATGATGCAACCAAGGACATGGAATATCAAAAAGAATATCAGTCAATGATTGACTCCATCTCTTTGGATGCTGAAACCTTTATTCCTCCACCTGCCTATCAAGTTCTGGCTCGCCAAAGCAATGTGGAAGCAGATGAGGCAATGCACCTAGTGCACACCTCACAGTCACTACAAAGAGCTAAGGAATCTTTAGAAGCTCTACCATCCATTGCTGAAGATGAAGACATTGAAGAATTTGACAGTGAAGCCAGCCAGAGCACTGAGGATGAAGGTGCTAGCAGTATTCATGATTGGAAATTTGCTACTATCTACACCTATCTTGACATTGATTTGGAGATCATAAGGCAATATAAATCTGTCATGGCTGAGCACCAATGTGCAGATCCACAAAGACAGGTTGCTCTTCAACAAGCAATTGACTCTCTCAAGTTGCAAAAGATGCAAATGGTGATTCAAAGATCAAACATAGAGGAGGTCAAGCAAGATATCAAAGATGTGAAGATTTCTGTGGATTCCAAGTTGGAGTAGTTGGCTCCTACAGCCACTCAGAGGGTGTTGCAACAAAGATTCATCAAAGAAGACAGCTTGGCTAAGTCTGTGCAACAACTCACCACTAGAGTGAAAAAGATGGAATCCCAGATGGAGCAATTTCTTCAACATCAGAAACTGCAAACTCAACTTTTAGAAAAGTTGGTTGCAGCCCCTACTTCTATTCAAACCCTTGATGCTAACAAAAAGGGGGAGAAAGTGGAAGAGGCTATGGCAACTACAAGACAAATCACTATTTCTAAAAGGAGAGAAGCAACAAGTGAGGGGGAACAGCAGCCTACCATAGTGGTCAATCCACAGGACTTTATTGTCAAAGCTTCCCCCAGCAAATCCAAACCCCTACCAGTAGCTCTATCTGAAGAGTTTGATCTCTCAAACATGACAGAAGAGGAAAAGCTAGCCAAGATTGAAGCTCTACAAAAGATAAGAGAGGAACAAAATGAGAGGATAATGAGGTCAGAAAGGTTGATCAATGAATCTATTGCATCAACTCTGTTCTCTAGCCAAACCTCAGCTCCAACAATATCTACTACAATTCTGAAGGTGCTCACTCCAGCAATTGTGGCTCCTACATATTATGATGTTGAACCCTCTTATGTCAAAGAATTTGAACCCATCATAAAAACCAGAGTTTACTCTCCACCAAAAGCAAATGGGAAGAACAAGTTACAACTGGACTATCCATTTCCCAAGGATGATGAAGAGAAGCTAATGGGAGAAGCTATCATGGAGTTCTAGCAAAAGACTAATAAAAGAGTAAGAGAATGGATGGCTGTAATCACAAGGAATGGAAAAATTCTGAACATCTCCAACAGCCATCCTAGATTTGTTGAAGCCAAGAGGGAAGAGATTTCAAGGCTGCTAAGAGAAGCTCATCCAAATACTGAATTTCCTAATGAAAACTCAGAAGAGAGGCTAGCCAGGCTAGCTCAAGAGTTAGAGGATGAGTTACAAAGTGAAGAAAAGGAGTCTGAGGAACCTCCTAAGCCAGTTAAGAGAAAAGGTGGCACTAAGGTCAGGGTACAGAAAAGACAGAAAAAGCAAAGACCCAACAGACCTATTTCTCCACTGAAAGGATCCAGAGAAACAAGTGGCACACAATTACCAGTTCAAATGCCTCAAGAGGTAATAAACCCATTTGTAAACTTCCATGAACAGCAAATAGAGCCACAGGAGGAACCAGTGAGTTTGACAAAATTGAGGTTCCTAAATTTCTGTTTGAATCAACACAGAAGAAAAGGGCCTCAAGAAATCAAACTCCAAAGTTGCCTATCCAAATATCTAATGTGCCCTCTATTGTTAAACAATCACCTGCTGAGAACAGGGAAGACTACATCTATTAGGCAGTTATAGAAGAATATTCTGGCATCAATCTATATATGGATGAAGTGTCAGAAGTGAGAGGAATTGACAAATACAAACAACTGCCTGAGAGATTAGTGTTTGTCTACAAAGGAGGAAAAGAGAGGACATGGCCTTTACAGAAGGTACTTGGAGAAAATTATCAAATCTTAACCAAAGTATTCTCTGCCATTAAGAGACATACAGGGTTCTCCATGGTAGCCAGGCATGAGATAATCAAGAGGATTGAACAGATTAGAGCATAATGGAATTCTCCATCAAGTTTGCCCAAGAAATTGAAGATCCCATACAATGGACAGAAAATCCATATTCAACCTTATTGGATGATGGAATTCAGGGATGAAGGTGGAAACATGAGATTCTTCAGGTTGGAGGATCAACTATCTAAGGCTAGCACCCAGTACCTTAGGTGGTTGCAATCAAAGCTGAATTCAAAAATTGCTGAAGAATAAGCCTTCTACAGGCAACTCCAAATCCAGATTGAATCAAATTCTCCTAAGGAAGGAAAATCAAGACTGGTGCCAACAAGAGAAAGAAAACATTAATGATCTGCTTAGACTAGAGGAGCAATCTTTCTCTGTAAATTTCTCAAACTTTCTTTGTTTAAATTTTGAAGCTTAATACAATTATGCATCTATCAGTAAATACCTCTAGGGAAATGTTTTGTTATCATCAAGGTCCTAAATTTATGGCTTTATAATGTTCATCAAGCATAAATTGGGGGAGATTGTTAGGAATATGTTGTACTTGATGATAACTTCACATTCTATGCATAAAATTGTATAAGTCATGTTTTGTAAATGTCAACGGATGAGACATTATAACTCTATTCGTTGACAGGTAGCTCATCAACGGATGAGGTTTTGTAGCATACTGCAATATCTATATTTATCAGTTGATAGTATTTTTATTCAGAGTCATGTTGACCATTAATGGATAGGCAGAATAGGGTAGCCAATTGTAAATAAGCCATGCTATGTAATTCTGTCTAAGTGAAAGTGTATCAACGGATGAGAACAGGACTCTATCAATGGATACAACTCAAATCTACTCTATCAACGGATACAGCTCAAACTACCATCAACGGATGACTATGTACAACATCAACGGATAATCATTAACACTTTCTTCTATGCTAGCTGGGAATTAGCAGTTGATAAGGACAGGTTTGACTGACAGATCACATGGGTTGATAGTAGGTATAAAAAGCAGTATGGAAGCCATACTTTGGAAACGCAGAAGAAAGAAGCATTCCATTTACACAGTACATACAAGAAAGGTGCAGGGGACATATCTGTTCACATGGACAACCTTTCGGCTACATGTGGATTTGGAGTGGAGTAGCAAGTCAACTTGAATTAGATTAATATTATCTTGTTCCTGTAGTACTTGTAAACTTGGGATATATAACCAAGTGTAGCAACTCTCTAGAGACTAAGAAAACAGACATATTTGCTTAGGGTTTCTTGAATATCTTTAGAAGCAAAGAGTTGTAAAACAGAAGCTGTGTACATTTGTATCACAGAGTTTTCTTCGAATAAAAGTCTCAGGTGGTACATTTAACCACCTGATTTTTATGTGTTTGTGAATCTTTTCTCATTCAGTAACTATCCCCTTATAGATTTCTGTGATTCTTATCAGAAATTATAAATATCAAGAATTGTATTCAACCCCCCCCCCTTCTACAATTATACAAGTGTGTAATCTGGGAATAACAATGCCCGTGCTCAGCTAAAGTGTATATAGGTTACAATTTGCTAGCAATGATTTTTTTTCCCTTTTTTTTCCTTTCTGTCCACGAATATAGGGTCATATATAAACTTTCATCAGGACGTTAAAATGTTTTGTACGTAGCCTTATATTAATTTGAATTGTACTTCTTTATAAATTTCAAGCACATATTCTACTTCTACTTTTGACAGAACTCAAATTATATATCAAACATTCATTATACTTTCAATTCTCTAAAAATTTGAACACCTATTCTACTTGGAATATTCTATTTATAAGATAAAAAATATTTTCTTATTTATTAATATCAAAACTCTAAAACTCTAAAAAAATTAGAAAAATATATTGAGACAATGTTAGAGGCGCCACCTAAACTCGCTCGTATAACTTAAAAAACACTTTCACACGGAGATCACGATAATCAATATATATATGAGACTATAATTCAATGATTCATGCGTAAAGTTAAAAATTTTTAGCGTTAATCATCCTCGGAATATTGCATCCCTTTTCTATATTGATAGCAGCAAGCAAGTTACATCAATGCGCTAAACACATTGTTACTATTCAAACTTAGCTTAAGAAGTACCCAAATAAAAGAAAGTAAAGATGAACTTAAATAGAACCACTAACAATAACCAAGGTGCATGTCGAAGATCAAAATAAAAAATAGAGCAGAAAATATAAATTGGTAAGTAAAGACAAACATATGGGAAAAAAATATGTACCTTTTTGTATTTAAGATTTTGTTTACAGTAGTATAGTATTAGGAGTCAACTTAAGAATTTATAGCTCAAATTACATGTGGTTGTGTTCGAAAGTTTTTCTACTCCCATAGTCCCGGTACGTTAACAACTCTATTTCCTGTAATTTCGAATAACATTTCTACTTTAAATAGGTTAATTAGAAAGTTAAATTATTAACATTTAAAATTATAGAATTGTAGACATATTTTCATGCTCGTACCCTTCAATAAAACATTTATTATATATCTTTTTTACAAAATCGAACACCTATTCTATTTCTAATATGTTAGAAGATTTTTTTTGATTTATTAGTATTCAAAATTATAAAAATCAAAATTAGGATAAAATAATATTAACCTATCCTATAATTAACAAATAATATTAATAAAGTATTCTTCTTCATAAATTCAAATACTTTATTTTTAATAAAAATAATTTGTTTATAGATTAGAACTCTTCTCTTCTACAAATTCGAACACCTATTCTACTTAAAACTTTTCTCCACTACAATTACGAACACCTCTTCTATTTAGAAATTTTTTCCTCTGCAAATTCGAACACCTATTTTACTTATAACATCTAAATGATATTTTTTTTATTACTATTTAAAATTCAAATTTTTTTAAAAAGTAGAAAAATAGATTGAGACGATCTTAGAGCGCCACCTAAGATTCGGTGTATCCTCCTTTACATATATATTGATTGATGATTGATGATTGTGATGATATTTTTAACTTTTTTTTTTGCATTTTTTATGTATTCTAATAATTTCATGAATTTTTCAAATTTGACAACATCCACAATCTTTGAGCAATCTTTCAATTCTATGTTGTCCTAACATAATTTTCTAACATTTATTTTTTTCATATATTTTTTCCTAACGTGAAGGGTGTTACTACTTGAAATATGATTTTTTCTGGTAAATTACGGATGTTTAATTTTGAAGTAAATTAAGTTCTGATAAACTATTAAGTAATCGATTATTTTAAAATTTTAAGATGTTAGACAAGGCCCAACTTATATCATATTCTAACATCATTTACAAGTAGCATTCGGGAAAACTCTTTAAGTTAAAACAGAAATTTTCATGTTTCCATTTTTTGACACTTAAATTCTTGTACATTTAATTAATGTATTCCTTTTTTCTTTGCACTTATCTTCACTTTATCGATGGTAGATTTGTTATCAAGTATGAATTTGTGATTATATCAATAATTATGTAAATGTGATTTTCTACTATGTATATAATTTATTCTATGTAGCAAAGTTTTGAAATATATCAAGTGAAAAAGTCTATATTGTCTTTCAAATTGATCGTTATGTTTTAGTATTCCATTATTTTGTAATCAAACTATAAGCAGACTAAAACAAATCAGCTTGGAAAAAGTTTAGAAATATTCAAGAAGCAGGATCAAGAAAAGCGTGAAGAAATAATTTGCAAAAAAAAAAAAAAATCAAGGTGTTGTGTCGAGTAGTACATGATAAGCTTCATCGACAAGTGGAAAGGCTATATCACAAAGTTCATAAGTATTCGTATAGCAAAGTCAAAGGTATCGATAATCGGTCGGTCGCAAAATTCACATACAGCAAGTTATTCTACTATATCGTTAGTCGTTTCGACAAATCAAATAAAATTATGTACCGAAATAGGGATATGTATTGACATCTTAGCTAAGCATATGTTGCAAAATGTAAAATCGGAATGATATGGATATTTATATTATGAAATACTATTTCAAAATGAGATTGTAGTTGAAATAGTTGAAAATCTACCTTCCAATAATCCAAATATTACAAACTGAGCTAAAAGGCAAGTCTATAATTTAAAAATTTTAGTTCTGAATTTCTGATACCAACTTTAACATCCCAATTATTGAGATACCTTAAAATAATAAATGAACTTTATTCGCATTTTTCCCAAAATAGTTCACCTATATGTGATCAGTTGCCGGAAGGAATAAGAAAACCAAAAAATCGGTAGTGAGTGAAAGATACAACCGAAAATATAAAACCGAAAACATAACTAATAAAAAGGTAATTTTACTATAACACTTAAGTATAATACTCAAAAATATACAACCGAAAACATAACTAATAAAAAGGTAATTTTACTCTTACGAAAAATTTTACACTTATAAATAATACTCGAAATAATTTTGTGCAAAACCAAACTTAATACAAACATGTGAGATAATCTTACACTTACAAGATATCCTACATTTTCAATTATCCAGAATATGTAGTCATCAAAACTTAAAGGGGCTTGCATAACACAAGACAAATGCTACCCAAAATTTTACAAAAGCTTGCACAGCAATAAGAACAATGCTACCAAAATGACCAAAACATACACACTAGTCATGATTATACGTGTCCCATATCAACGGTGATATGCCTATACTCCCTCCGTCCCAATGAATTGTATACATTGGGGGACGGGGGTGTGGGCACGCATTTTAAGGCTCTTAACTATTATAGTTAGATAACTTATTTTTACAATTTTCCTTTTTTTATATAAAAATAGAACAATCCTATTTTTATAAAAAAAAAAATTGTAAAAACAAGTTTTGGAACCATATTAGTTATGCACCTTAAAATGCGTGTCAGACATTCTAAAAAAAACGTATAGAAATGAATGGGACAGAGGGAGTATTATTTATATACACCGCATCGGAATTGTAAAGTATGAGATTCTCTCCACTAATGACGAGGTCGTACAAATATCTTCCAAATCATAATAATCATAACTAACTTACATATATATAACTTACTCGAAAAAAAATGGACTTACCATAGCTTCCAAATCACACATACATCATAAAAAATCGAAAATCATTGATCCAATATTTGATTGCGGGTTTTGAAAAATTAGTGTTTTGAATAATAGAATTTGTTATTCAATAAGGACTTATGGCACAATTTGTTGCCCGCATAACTCGTATTCTTGCATGAATGTTCTTTTTTTCATTTTTTTGGTTCATGTCTTGCAACGACTTTGGACAGGGTATTACATGCTTAATTGAATTTTTTTAATTTAGGTAAATAGACTGTAAAAGATAAAAATCGGAAGTAATCAATCAGAAAAAAAAAGCCAATTTATTCTCTTAAGACTAACTCGAATCAAAATGTGCGAAGCACGAAACTTGTAGGAGATCCCGAGACCTTTCCAAAATGATAAGACTCATCACAAACAAAGAAGTAAAGAATCTAGGAAGTAAACAAATATGAGTTGTTTGAACAAAAACAGCCCCTGATCAATTCAGTTTTTTAATGTGTAACATTCATGAATCACAAAATATGTCTGTGGTACATAGGATCCAGAACAATATTTTCAGAATGGTATCGCTCGTAATTTTTGGAGAAATACTTAATTTACTATGAATTTTCGAAGTTACACGACAACTCAATTAAACATACCAGATTACACAAACGACAAATCTTGACATACTTATAAGTAGAATTTCAGAAAATTTAACGAACGATAAATGAAGATAATAAAATTTTCTATCCAATGAGTCTAAGATCGTAAAAATCCAATAATCATTGAATTAGATACAAATTTTCACGAGAATTCAGAATATGTTAAAGATCTGAATCCAAGAGCAAAGTGAGATCATACAAAGACGAAAGTACTAACACAAAATCTGTACCTTGAACCTTACTGCTCACAAATACCATCTCTAATATTAGATTGCGCAATATGAAGAACCCTAATTTAAATTGAGAAAACCATGAAAATCATAAGCCCAAAAAATTAGTTTAATAAAACACCATATATAAATACGTATAGCGAAAGGTTTAATCCATTACCTCCAAACTTTATGATTCCTCCTCTCTTTCCAAGTTTTTACATAACTCTTCTCTTTTTCTCCTCCTCTTTTATGTTCTTCTCGTCTCTAATGCAAAGTAACTTTTTTTTTGTAAAGGTGAATTTCTCAGTCATGAATTGTATCAAGGTACAAAAAAAGTACAAGGGAATTTTTTCGTTCAAGAAAATTCATCATCTAACCGAATAACACGCATGTTGCCCCCGGACATTTAGACAATAAAACCTTCAAGTCTGAAAATAAAAACCCCACAATAGAAAGGCCTCGTTAAAAACCCTCAAGAGCAAAACCCTTTGGGAAAAAACTCAAGAGGGAAAAAGAGTGTCCTCAAAAAATAAAAGTACATCGTTAATGCAAAAGTAACTTAAGTTCTCTTTTCTTCTCCTTTTTTAACGCTTATTTTTTCCTTTAAAACCCTCACTTTTTAAACATAAATCATTCCATACTTTTGAGGATTTCTAACATCTTTGATTCCATTTTTATCAATTAAAAATTCATCTTCCTCTTTTTCTACATATCTATTTCCTCTCTTAGATAAAATATTTTTTGTTGTCAGGTAAATATTAATTTATTAATAAGGAATGAATATAGGCATACTTGTTTGAGTTGATATACAAAAAATGTTTTTAAATTAATAATTTTTTTTATATTTATAGAGAACAAACTAAGAAATTGTTGGGCTTACTCTTTGAGTGATCTTGGTAGTTTAAGAAAGGATTTTTTTTAAAAAAAATACCCAAGTTGCAAAACTTTTTTTCAAAAATACGGTTGTAATATTTGCAACCTGGTTTGCAATCCTACTTACAACATTTGCAGCCTCATTTGTAATCGATTTTCACCTACGACTACGATGTCAACGTTGCAACCTCATTTACAACTTTAAGTAATATTTTTGAAAATATTTTCAAATAATTAATTATTTTTGTAAATATCCCTTTAAGAAAACTGTAAAAAATTGTTGTAGCACAAATTTTGTCCACATTCCTTAAATTTTCAACTTAGAAATTTGAGTGACTAATTAGTTGGACTTACTCTTATTTAATTAATAGACAGTTATCAGTATGATATGAACTAGGGCATTTTTAAAAAATGTTCAAGTTGCAAAACTTTGTTTAAAAAATACGGTTACAACATTTGTAATCTGGTTTGCAACTCCATTTTCATCATTAGAAACCTCATTTGCAACCGATTTTTACATGTGGTGCCAACGTTACAACCTCATTTGCGACTTCAGGTAATATTTTTGAAAACATTTTAAAAAAGTTAGGTACTTTTGTAAATATCCGTATGAATTATAACTAGGCTAGTAGGTACACTAATAAGTTGTGATAGGCCCAAAGCAAAATTATATGTATTTTACTATCTTATGAAAAAAATTGTTTAATTTTAAAATTTCATATATTATATAAAAATATGTATTAATTTATCTATTTTAAAAATCGGTTCGGTTCAATTGCAATCTAAAATAAGAAGCATATTATTATGAACAGTTCGATTTTTCAATTTTCAATTTCATTGCAACTTAATATTCATTCATAATATTAATATGTGCTAAAATTAAGCCCTAAAGAAACAATTAATGATGCATTACTTAGACCTAGCCGGATCCAAATACGAAGCCCATTAATAATACGGACGATCATGTAAAGAATACGGACGATCATGTACCGTGTACCGTGATATGATTCTGGCATGGGGTATTGTGCTGCGAACCCAACTAAAACGAAACACAATACACCTTATTACTAACATACACGTTAGAAGAAATAGCGTATTATCCCATATATCATGTTGCACGAATTAACGTGTCATGTCAGTAAATCGGGCCAACTGCTCTGAAAAACTATATATTTCAATAATTTTCTCAATATTTATATGAATATTTTAGGTTAGATGACAATTATTATAAAAAAACATATTCTTTTGAATATAATAAATATTATCGAATAATCGTTTATTTGAAGTAAAAGTGTAGAGAGTGTAACTCTACATTAGTCAGAGTTAAAGGTGGGGGGAGAGGAAAAAGTTAGTACTAGTAAGGTAGGAAGGACGGGAAATGAGAAAAGGGCATCCTTTTTCCTGAAATTCCACCCACGCCACATCTTTGTTTTGTTTTGTTTTGTATCCCCACACCCCCTTTCTACTATAACTGCTGCTGTTCAATTGTTAATATTATACGCTACTACTACTACTAGTACTAGTTCAATTGTAGTAGGCAGCAGTAGATCAATCAGTAATGGCAACTTCTACTTGTTCTTCCACTTTATTGTTATTAGTTTCCCCATTTTCAGATTCTCTTTCTTTTTCTTCTTGTTGTAATTTCCCTTCCCCTTCCCCCTCTTGGAGAACAAGTGTTAAGCAACCAACTTCTACTACTCTCCTTCCCTTGTTTTCTTCCAACAAAAAGGTAACACATCTTTCTATCATTCCAATTTCGTACCCTTTTCGGATTCCCATTTCTGCTACAGCTTTACTTTGATTATTTAGGGCTTGATTATTATTGTTTGTTTGTTTGCTTAATTGCTCTCATTGTATTTCCTTTTCGGATTTAGGGTCTACCATTAGTATCCCCCCCCCCCCTCCTTTGAAAATTATTGTGTACAATGGATGCCTGTATTGTTTTAATATCATCATTTCCCCTTATTTCTTTGTAGATTTATTTTTATTTGGATTTTGATTAGAATATCCCATTTCCTGCTAAAGTTTGTCACCAAACCCAAATTTAAGATTGCAAAGTATTACTTCAAAAAAAAAAAAAAAAAAAAGATTGCAAAGTATTTGCTCTCGTATATTTATTATATAGTTTTTCTTCAAATTCTCTTTCTTCTACGGTTCAGTTACACATTCAAATTCTCTTTCTTCTACGGTTCAGTTACACACAATTATGTCTACTTACTGCTTGACTATACCAATTGTAATGGCTATCTGTGCTCTACATTACGTTCAATCTAGCATGCCTTGTGTATGTCAAAAAATTATAGCTAATGGGATGGTTGAAGTAGAAGATCTTGTTTATTTTAGCATGTGCTTTTCTGATCGTTACAATTGCAGGGTCTCGTGTTTCCTATTTATTTATTTTTTGAAGATTTAGTCTTGTCATTATTACTTCTCCTAGTGCATATTTTATGTTTATGTACCTATTCACTAATAGGAGCCTCTTTCACGTCCTTATTATGATGTGTTAGTGGCTTCGTCGACATGCCAAAGGAGATGGAGGAGACAGTAGTTTGAGTAGTGAAAGCGGACATGAGGTTAAAATGTTTGGTTCTGATGAAGAAGTCACGACACAGATCCCGACACAAGCTCAATCACTTGTTGGAGGGTCAGGCGAAAGTGCAGTTTTAGTTTCGGAATATAAGCCATCTCCTGATATGGACTATCTACAGGTTTGTTAGGTCTTCATACTGTCTTAATAACAAGTCTAAATGCACACCTCTAGCTCTGGCTGGTGACAATTCTTCTTGTATGACTTGTATCTCCAGTTATTTTTAATGGAAAAAGTTTGCATATGAACTGAGCCCTGCAAACAAGGGCTTATGTATGAGACATTGTGATAGTTATTCATCAGATTAATATGACTAATTTAAGAAATTTCTACAATTACCGATGTCTGTCTTATCACTGGACTATGGCAAATAAGAGAATGTGCTACACACACACATTGAAGATTCCTTGGAAGCTCTTTGGTGGATGGCATGTATGAGTATGACTGATATAATTCGTATTGTGAATTGCTTATAACTTTGGATTTTCAGAGCACAACATGCATCCTTTCAAAACTCCTGTAATTCTACTAAATGCTGTCCTGAAATTGTAGCAATGTTAAATATATTATAAATTATGTTGAAACATTATTACATGACATTTGCAGGCATTAACGTCTATTATGTATAGTATATCACTTACAGTACTCTTTTGGTATTTTTTCCTGCAGGAGTTGCTAGCAATTCAGCAGCAAGGACCAAGATCTATTGGGTTTTTTGGGACACGAAATATGGGTTTTATGCACCAAGAACTTATTGAGATCCTAAGCTATGCAATGGTCATAACTGTATGTCTCAAACATCTTTTTTTTCACTACTAAATCATCATCCTAAGTACCTCTGCTTTAATCTTTTGATTGAAGTCAGATGTCCTTGCTGTAGATTTTTGTCTTTGAACTTGGCTATTATAGCATACTAGCTTAGAGCCCGTGCAAAGCACGGGTTACTTTTAATTTTTTATAATTTGTTTATAGTATAATATAATATTATAAATTTTAATTTTAGGGAAATGCTAACCATAGTCCATAGCCCTTAGGGCTATGGTTAATCATTAAATACTCTCATATTTTAAACATCTTTTTTTAGGTATTTAATTGTTTTTAGTTTTTCAATGTCTTTTTGCAACACTAATTTAATTTACTGAGTAATAATAGTGGGACCCCTGCATTCACATTAATTTTCACCTATAAAAACATCCCAAATTTTTAAATAATCATATTGAACTTCGTGCAAAATTGATGTATTAAGTGCAAAACTAGTGTATTAAATGCGTTTATCCATCTACATTAATTCTTAATCATAGCCATAAGGGTTATGTTTAGCATTATCCTTAATTTTAATATGTTATTGGAAGAATTCGAACCTTGCATCTTTGTATATAATAATTTTTAGTATTAAATATAAATTAATATGTTGTTTGCGGGATTCGAACCTTGGACCTCTATATATAACAACTTTTAGTATTATTATATCTAACGGTTATAATCTATTTGAGTTGATGATCTACCGGTGAATGAGGGATAACCAAAAAAGGGGTTAACCAAACTACAAATTATACCCCCTTTCGCTTATTATTGTATAGTATAGATAGTATAGATATCCTTTAATTGTTCACAGAGAAGGATACCCCTGCATGTCTTTAGATATAACTGTTTTTGTTATATTCAAGTAATAAATCTGAATTTTATTAACTAATAGAACATGCAAAGATGCTCTTTCCCATGGTACACTGGGCCGTACTTTGCGGGTTTTTTCCATTTCTTTTGCCTATCAACTAGCTTGGGAGTTGTGTCTAATGCCATAGTTGATTTGAGTACTTCTCAGAGATGAGTTACTTTATTGATTAGATTTTCCCTTGTTTATGTTTCCAGAAAAACCACATTTTTACTTCTGGAGCATCAGGGACAAATGCAGCAGTTATTAGAGGTGCTTTAAGAGCAGAAAAACCTGAGCTGCTAACTGTGATATTACCTCAAAGTTTGAAAATGCAACCACCAGAAAGCCAGGAATTACTGTCTAAAGTAAGCCAATTTGTTGTTATTCTGTTCCATGTAAAAAAGTTCAATAAATATCCGTGTCTTTAAGATATTTTTAAATTATTATCGAGTTATAAACTTATAATCTTCACGCCATAAGCCAAATTGTTTGTAGGTTCAGTAACTTTAGTACCGAAAAGTTTTGCTGGAGTACTGACAGAGAGAGAGAGAGAGGGAGAGGGAGAGAGAGGGAGGGAGGGGGGAGAGAGAGAGAGAGAGATGTCGGCAATTACACCCTACACTTCATTTATCATATACATACGCGCACACACACAATATGTGTGTGTGTTTATGGTATGTAAAACAGGAAAAAATAAATGACATTCTCTTTTGAATCAAGGCATTTAAAGTTTAATCTGGGTTTGTGATGAATGGAATTTCACATCACGCGGATAAGTTTGTCAACTACTTCTTTTGAGGCTTTGGATATTTGTTGCTGATTTATGTTAGAACACATTGAGATCCCACTAAGCAGCCAAGTCAAAGCCATGTGTGACTATTTAGCGGCTGCATAAACGAAGTATAATGTTTTTAGTTAATTCAATTCAGAATGAAGTGCTTTAATTGAAAAGTTTAAAATTTGAAGGACTTAAATATTGTGAAATGTAGTTCAGGGACGTAAATTAAAAAACCTAAATAGCTTATTGGCTGTTCAATCAGTTTTTCCTATAACTAATTGGATACCTTTGATATTTAGCTAGATGTGGGAAAAAATTTGACTCTATATCTCTAAGGAAATTGAAGCCTCGTACTGAAAGTCCAAAAGCCAAATCCTAATCTTTGTCCTGCTCATATAGCACATATAATTTGGCCTACCTCATTAATTCCTTTGCTTTGCAGGTAAAGAATGTCATAGAGAAGCCTTACAATGACCATCTCCCGTTGATTGAAGCCAGCAGGTAAGTGAAGAAATCTACTTGCCAGTCCCCTATCTTTTGTTTGATATAGTATCGTAAGGGAATTTATAATTTCTGCATGGCAGCTGATTACGACACTAAAACATAATACTGGAATTGGTCTTGCTGCCTGAAAATATTGTTTCAGTGTGGCATCTATGCATCGAAAATTCCCAACTTTTAGGGTAGTTTCTAGTTGGCTTATCAAATTATTTGTGTTTTCATAATTATTTGCAGTCAGCCAGTTATGGTATCTAGCTTCGATTACTGTCACTTTGGATATGTTTTGATGCCAGATCATAAATGGTGATGTTGCAGGTCCCTGGTGCTGAAATGGAAATTAGATGTGATATTTAATAAAGTTTAAAATTTATAAAAATTACAGTAGTATAGAATGATGGTGAAAGCTATAAGGTCATTTCTCTTTCATCTCTTAAGCGCAATACAATCTCTAGAACATGATTTAATTTAACACACAATCACTTCTACCAATAATAATATTAACTTGAGTTTTATAAACACTCAAGTTACTCAGACTCTTCATTTTACCATCGAGTACCCGTGTCTGACACTTGACACTTGGACATGGACACTCGGACTTGGACACTTATTATAGGCCAAAAACATGTATATTTTCCAAAATGTTGCCGACTCCGATACTTGGACACGTATCCATGTCGGACACTTCTAACTGAGTCCGAATAACATTACGTGCAAGCTAGGCATAACTTGAGTGTTGTTTTTGCCTATTAATCGATTTTGTTTTATTTTTGCCAAGTTATTAACCCGATGTACATTGTATTTCACGTCAGAAGGTATCATCTATCAATAAAAATATTCAAATTTGCTGAAATCTTAATGCTAGGGTTTGATAACAAGATTTGGTATAGATCAGGGTTATTTTGCAATGGAACCTTACTTCTTCGCCAAGGTTGATGAACTGGTAAAATATAAAAGACACAATAAAGTCATATGGGATTATGCATCAGATTTACTCTCTTTAGTGATTTGTGCATCTCCTTTGGGTAAATTGTTCAAAAGTAAACATCTTACCCTAAAAAAGTCAATTGTAAGAATTTAAATGCTCACATGCCCATGCCTTTTCTAGGCACCCTCAACCTCTTATCACCATAAAAAAAAGGTGTCTGCTAGATTACATCGTGATATTCTTTAATGATGTATATTTATATTACAGACTTCATAAGTCCCAACTTACAGTACGCAGACATATAAAGATCGGTGTTGTGGAATATATGTAGCCGTCATCTGTATTATCCTCTGTTTCTATTATGAGAAAGGTGTTGTGGAAAATATCTAGTAGTTGTCATCTATGTTCTCTGTATCTATTCTGAGAAAAACACTCATATATAATGAATCTTAGTCTTTTCTACTATATCAATTTTTGTAATCCACGGGGTAGAAACCTGTAGCTTTGCAGTTGGGGGCTCTTACTTTCCATCCTTTTTAACACTACTGTAGTGGAATTGTTAAAGAAACGGCTACATTCTAAGCTTTTCACTACCCACGGGAGTCCCCACTGCATATACTGTACATTTCACTTGTGACTGAAAATATAAAATTAATTTGTTTTTTTTACGCTTATAAAAATTGGAATACTTATACTGTCCAGAATCAAATCTTCCATCTGAAGTATAGTGCCAGATTCTGCATACATATCTAGACTTTATGCAAGGTAATATGGCAAAGGTTTTCTCAGGATTACTACGTTCACAGTTCATTCCATTTGGTTCTTTCTTGGTGAGGCTACCTGTGTAGGACATACTAATGCAAATTTAACTAGTTTTATGGCCTGCAGATCTTTGGCTTATGATGCCTTTATTTATCATTACCAATTGATATAAATAATATTAAAATTTTAATTAATGAGTTGTTCATAAATTTGTTAATCTTAGAGTATATTATATTGTAATATCTTAAATTAATGAGTTGTTTATCATGTTGGAATTGCAGGTTGTGTAACATGGATATCATATCTCATGTGCAGCAAGTCATATGTTTCGCTTTTCATGATAGTAGGTTGCTTATGGAAACCTGTCAAGAAGCAAAAAATCTTAGGAAGATTGTTACTCTTTTCTACCTGGACTGATATGAAGTAAAACTTAGCCAACTGTAAAATTATCCTCAGTGGGAGTTGCTTTTTGTTTGTAAATTTACTGGGATATAAAGAGTGATGAATTCATCTAATTGCGGTTATTGAAGGAGGACAGAGGAAAGGCTATGTTTATGGGTCATCAGTCTTGGTTTGGCTGATCAAATACCCATCTAAGATATGTATTAGATAGGTAAATTGATTTTACAATCAGCATCAAAGAGTAGAGATTATTTTAGATCATTTTCTAATGATTTGAACACAATGTAGCCTCAGTTACATTTCATCAGTTCCATGAAATGGTAGTTTGTTCATTTGTAGTATGACATGTTTTTGTTTGTGCCCTCCTTCATTTCATTTTAACAAGAAAAATTTTGGAATTTTTTGCAGTGAACACATGAAGCTTATTATGCTCACTCCTAGAAAGCTTTTTTTTTTTCCTAGCATTGCTATTTGTCATACTTGGGGATGTGTATTCACTCCGGGCCGCCCGATCCCGATCCGGATCCGATCCCAGTATCGAACGAGACGGGGATTCGGGGATTTTTTCGAATACGGGCTGAAAAACGGGGACAATTTTCAAAAAAAATCGGGGAGTGGGCCGAGGCCGAAATTCTGTGTCTCCCCGACCCGATTCTCGTCCCGATTTTTTCCATCACCGACTCCATTTCACCACACTATAATACATGATTATATATATTAATAATCATATATTATATATACGAATTTTTATTGGAAATAAAATGATATTTTGATCTTAAATGTTTCTCATTCAAATAGTTAAATAATTTCATTTTCATGTTATTTAAAATTGTTTCTTCTCATACTTTATATATTACTTTTTTTTTATCTTAATTTAGTGCATATAGCTCCTAGAATCATGTAAGTTTTAGATTTCAAAATGAAATTTTAGGAGTTAACATATATATGTGAATCTGAAAAAAAATCTAAAAATGAAATTTTAAAAGTTAACATATATGCTTGTTAATCTGAAGATGTATTTATTAAATTAATGGTGATTAAATGACGTTGTAACGTAACATCTAATCTAGAATTTCGCTATATATATATATATATCGCAAGAATAAACTATTTCAAACCTCATTTGCTAGTGTTTAAAATTATTTAATATTATTCTTCGTTTAAAATAAAATTTCCCGATTCCCCGCCGTTACCATGTGGATAAAATATTAGTATATCATAAAATAAAATTTTAGAATGTTAGAATATCGTAAAATAAAACTTTATAATTTATAAAAATTTATAGTTTTACAAAATGGAAATACATCTTGTTTTCTCTTTATATTATAAATACTCATGTATTTATTTAGGGATCCCGCTTGAGAATGTACTTTTAGTATGTTAACACATCACTTCTTATCTTTTTAAATATGAAGACTTTTTTTATAAGAATAGTATTGAATTTATGAATAAATTTTCGTAATAGAAGTATACTTAACTTATATAAAAAATTTATAATTTTAGAATATCGTAAAAGATGTCACCACCGTTCTTGTATTCTACTTCCAATAAAATATTTTCAAACACATATTTTACTTCCAATAAAACATTTAATTATATGTTTTTTCAATAAATTTGAACTCTTGTTCTCTATAAATTCGAAATCCTATTATACTTGCAATAGAACTTTTAATCATATGCTTTATAAATACTTATTCTACTTTCAAAAGAAATTTTAATTATATGTTTTCCCTATAAATGGAAGATGTAAGAATGAGTGATAACCGAAACCAAAAACTTAGCTTACTCAGTTATAATACCACTCAAAGTGGTGTCTGAGGAGGGTAGTTGTACGCAGACCATGCCCCTATACAATAGGGAGGCTGTTTCCGAAGGACCCCCGGCCAAATACAAATACAAATACAATTACAATTACAAAGAAAGAAAACTAATACAAACTAAACTCACACACACCCAGGGGTCGAACCCTTGACCTCCTCTATAGTATAGATAGATAGATAGATATATAGATAGATAGATCGATCGACAGTATAGATTACTAATAATTTTATTAAATAATATTACACAGTTAAATTATATCCATAATAAACTATTATATTTTAATTTATTTAATTAAATAATTGAAAAAATAATTTCTAACAATATATATAAGTTTAAAAATATTTATTTAAAATAATCCATACTTTGCACGAATTATAAAATATTATGATCTACTAAAAAGAGAGAGAGAGATAAGATATATGCGTCTAATTTTGAAAAGATTGAACATTTATTTTAAATTTTAGAAAGTAAAAAAAATTCCTTGATTAAAATACATGTAGGGAGAAAGAAAATGAAAAATGTATATGCGGTGGATTAAGAGAAAATGCCCAAAATGGCATAAATTCTGACAACAATTTCTAAAATAGCACATGTAGAAAAGAGGGTCCGTGCCTCGCAAATTCCTGACGTAACTAACACTTGCGTTTGCAACCAAGGCAACTAATACTTGCGTTAGTCTTTCCAGTACAAAACTCAGTCTAGTGATGAATAAAAACGATATACAGACTTGCGTTTTGAACATAAACGAAGACCAAATATACGTTTTCATGTAGAAAATAATACTTTAAATATTAAAATATTAGCTTTAAATTATGAAAATTTTCAATTTTTGATTTTTTTATTATACGTTTAGAAATATTTAGTTTTTTAATTAATTTTTTTTAATTTTATTTGTATTCCTTTACGGGTTCAACAGTTAATCTTTGGGGTTCAACAATTCCATTTCAGGTTTAGAAATATTCCGATTGACGAATAAACCGTATACAGACTTAGGGTTTAGGTTACAACTCTAAACCCTAGACCCTAAACCCTAACTTATCAGGGCGCCGGATTCAATTTTTTTAATTAAAATTTTTAATTAAAATTTCTAAATTTTATCTGTATTACATTGGGGTTTCAACAGTTAACCTTTGGGGTTCAATAGTTCCATTTTGGGTTTTAGAAATATTCCAAATGCCGAATAAACCGTATACGAATTTAAGGTTTAGGGTTTGGGGTTTATAGGTTGTTTACAACCCTAAACCCTAGACCCTAAACCCTAACTTATCCTGATTTTTAAACGCGTTAGCGTTTAAAATCAGGCCGCCGGATTCAATTTTTAATTAAAATTTTTAAATTTTATATGTATTCATTTAAGGGTTCACCAATTAACTTTTTGGTTTTAATAATTTCATTTTGGGTTTTAAAAATATCCGAAGTGGCTTAAAAAAATTGGTTACATCCTAAAGAAAAAAAAATGCAAGTATTATTTGCGTTATGTACTAAACGCAATTATTACATGCTTTATGTACTAAATGCAAGTAATACTTGTGTTTTGGGCTTGCCACCAAAGGGGAAACCAAAAAAAAAAAAAAACGCAAGTGTTACAAGTAACACCTGCATTAAGAGTTAAGAATGTGCCAATAGGGGTACTATTTTGAGGAAGTATCATTTTGATTATTTTGATCAAAATTTATGTCATTTTGACACTTCACCCGTGGATTAGTGGGCGAAGAGATATGTATAAAACAAGTAGTAATAGATTGACCTTGCGTTTAAGTAGTCTTGTCCTCCCCCCGTCAGCAAGCTAAGCATCTTTGCATAAATAAATACCCCTCCTAAAGAAATAGCAACACTGATCCATTCTCCTTTTGGTCATTTGAAAACCCTAGATTTCAATCTCCTCAACGCAAGTCATGGATGAACAATACGATGTGATTGTGCTCGGAACTGGTCTCAAAGAATGTATTCTCAGCGGTCTTCTCTCCGTTGACGGTCTCAAGGTCTCTCTCCTCCCTCTCTACTCGTCGATTCAACTCTCTCTCTCTCTCTCTCTCTCTCTCTCTCTCTCTCTCTCTCTCTCCTCTTACTCATCTTGTTTCAGTAGATCGGAACCACTTTATTTCCTGATTTATTTGTTTCGTTACGGATCGATCCATTTCTTAACTTGTCTCTACTTGAAATCACTTGACACAACTATAATTTTGTCTACTTGATCTTACTTATCAATGTCAAGCTATATCGATTTGTACAATTCAAGTAGGATCAAAGTTATTATATATAGCTTGTATTCTCTTCACCTTATAATATGTGTTGTTTTAGGAGAATTGTTGTTATATCAATTTGCGTGCTCTTCATCCTTTAATTTTCTATTTGTACATCATTCTGATCCATTTCGATTTGTAAGAATTTGTGGTTCCAGTATAAATATACAGTCAAGGTAGAAATGATTGACTGGATTATGTGTGTAAATATGAAACTAGTAGTAGATGTTTTAATTATGCCCGTCTACTTAGGTAAGCATAAATCGGTGCTTCTTTGTTTTGTTGTACTCTTATTTCCGTCAGATATGTTGTTTTTAGACCCGAGTTCTGGATCCATTTCGGGGATTTCACTATCTAAACACGTGTACGAGTCGTTTGATTTTAACTTCTGCGATTTGCTTAATCCAGACTCATCTGTTCCAGTGTCTGCTAAAATTGGATCTGATTGATCATTGTCAGTGGACCTCATCTTTTCGTACCTGAGTTTAATTGATTCTTGTATGCAACATCTGCGACACATATTAACTGGTTCATTTATACACATATCTTGGATCAGGTCCTGCACATGGATAGAAATGACTATTATGGAGGGGAGTCAACTTCGCTCAATCTTATTCAGGTATGTGATGTAAAACGTTCGGTGACAAGAAAGGCCGAGGCCAAATGGTAGTTAAATATTCTAATTTTCTTTCTATGTGATTACCATTGTGCAGCTGTGGAAGAAGTTCAGGGGAAGTGATAAGCCTCCAGCTCATCTGGGTTCGAGCAGGGATTATAATGTGGACATGATACCCAAGGTTTCTAGCAACCCTACTCTGCTTCAAGTGGTCGGAATACTACTTTTCTGTTTTGCTGCTTAAATCGTAGATTAATCTGATTGAAATGTTTTGTTAGTTTATAATGGCAAATGGCGAGCTTGTTCGAGTACTCATTCACACTGATGTTACCAAATATTTGTCATTCAAAGCAGTTGATGGGAGCTTTGTCTATAATAAGGGAAAGGTAAAATCCTCTTTCCTACTTGCAGGGGCAGTTACGTTTTTCTCAGCGAAAATTGTCTTCTCTCTGGTTTGTAGCTATAATTTGTTCTAATATGTACTTGTGACAATCCTGTGCAATAGGTGCACAAAGTGCCAGCAACTGATATGGAGGCCCTCAAATCTCCTCTCATGGGAATTTTTGAGAAGCGTCGTGCTCGTAAATTCTTTATCTATGTCCAAGATTACAATGAAACTGATCCTAAGACGCATGAGGGGATGGATTTGACAAGAGTGACAACCAAAGATCTTATTGCGTATGCTATTTATCTTTTGTGCTTTTGTTTATTCTACATGTAGAGTAACTTAATTTGAAATATAAACAAATATCCAATTATTGTATTTGTTGGAATGATTGAAGAATCTCTCTGAGTTATATTGAACTGTAATCTCTTTAGTTTCAGGTGAGTTACTGTCTATATTAAATAATAATGAAATTCATTGAAGTGTCGCCTGGTTTAACCTGTGGAAAACAGATTTTGCTTCTTTTTGTTGGAATTTAGTAGTATAGAAGAAGAGTGAGAGACTGGAAAACTTAGCTACAAGCCTACAACTATATTTATTTTTTAAAACAAAGTTTGTGATAGTAAGTGGTGCTAAGTTTTCTTTCTTCTGCTGTACTGACACGGACAGTAAATACGGTCTTGATGACAACACTGTTGACTTCATCGGTCATGCATTGGCACTTCATCGAGATGATCGCTATCTGAACGAACCTGCATTGGAAACCGTGAAGAGAATGAAAGTGAAGATTCATACTTTATTTTTTTTCGTGGTTAAATTATAGTATACATGTTATTGAGTATCGACTTGACTTAAGAAAGTTTCTACTTATTTCATAGCTTTACGCGGAATCTCTAGCACGCTTTCAAGGAGGATCACCGTATATTTATCCTTTGTATGGATTAGCAGAGCTCCCACAGGTCTTAATTTTTTTTAATGTTTGCACTTTTTCTTCCCTGCCTAATCTTCTTTTTTCAGTTCCTTAATTCCTGTTTGCTAAAATGTACCCATTATAGTTTCAGAGAAATATATTAAGATTTTAAATTATGGCTTTAAAGTTTACTGGATATCTATATATTTTACTTTCTCAGGCTTTTGCTCGACTTAGTGCTGTCTATGGTGGCACATACATGTTGAACAAACCTGAGTGCAAGGTATGTACTCTCTTCTTATTTGAGATTGTTCAAACACTATATACATTTGCGCTGTTGTGGTGATCTAGCTTAAACATTAGGTTGAGTTTGACGAGGAAGGCAAAGCCTGTGGTGTTACATCAGAAGGGGAAACTGCCAAGTGCAAGAAAGTTGTATGTGATCCTTCATACTTGACCAACAAGGTAATTACCTTTCTAACGTTATCATTTAGATTTCTTCCAACTGGCAATCCAACTTGTGACAGATGCTAAACTTTTTATATTATCGTTTCACTGTTCCTGATAAACTTAATTAACACAACGAAGTCTATCCTTGATCCTCTCGGATACTTAAAACCTCAATAATGTTGTTGTACTCTATTCTTAGTGCTATATACCTGTATACTTGCATAGTGGAGTATATGATTTATATACGATGTATAATACTTATTTCTATTCAATGTGGTATTGACATTTCGATGTTAATCAGTTATAGATCACATAATGTTTTTTTCAAATGCAGATCATTGCTTATATCCGAAAAGCATTTATAGTTTGTATGTACAGAACTGAACTACTGACGTATATGACAAATTGTAAAATATTAATTAGAATTGGCGTAATATAATCTATATAAATCACACCTCTTTGCCTTAAAATGCCTCCTTGCTTCTAGACGGGTGCCTTATCCTCCAGGCATCTAGAGACATCTAGGCCACATCTCGGCTGGGGCTTTAAAAAGCATAACTTGAGCATCCTTTTTTTTTCTTTCCAAGTATAATTTTGCAAGAAGATAAAGTTTATGGGCAATTTTTAACAGGTAGAAAGTGGAAGTACGACATATAAAATGGTAGTACAGTGGTGATAGTATGTATATGGTGTAAATCTTTTGAAAGAACTGTCAAGTGTCGTTTGCTACTGATTACTAACAATTTCAAACTTAGTCATTCCAAATTCCATTCTAAATGCAAGTGCACAAACTTTGCAGGTTAGGAAGGTTGGTAAGGTTGCAAGAGCAATATGCATAATGAGTCACCCAATCCCGAATACCAGTGATTCTCACTCAGTACAGGTTATTCTCCCACAAAAACAGTTGGGTCGTAGATCGGATATGTGAGTTCTATTCCCATTTATTGCAGCAGAAATTTCTGTATAGTCCTGTTAAATTGTATAACACATGTTTAATATATTAGTTATTTGTAATAGGTGAAATTCGTTTCTAGCTATTCTAGATCAAATGGGAAGAAGACAGTCAACTCTTTGAAAAGAAAAACTTTTTTTTATGGTTCTTGATATCTGAGACATAATAACACATTGAATTACTGAATTTGGGTTATTGTATCAAAGTAAGCTAGTCTATAAGTAAAAGAAACCTGTACTCATTCATTAGATACTCAAAATTTTCTTTTGGGGTGAAGGATTTGATTAATTAATTTGAAGAGTTGTGTTAGGCATATCAAACATTAAGGTAACTCTGAATTTCCTTTGGAGCAAATTTAGCTTCTATAAAATATAAATCAATTAAGCTAATAATTATCAGTGAAAACTGAGGTTAAGATTACGGAGGTTGACTCTGAATTTACTTTGACTACAAATATTCTTCTGTCTTTTTGAACTCCTAATTATGGCTGTCTGACATTAGTACAAAATTTACATCAGCTTCTTATTGATAGCATAAATGTTCAATGCTATATGTGAGTATCTTCTGTTGGTATTGTTGCTGATACCTATGTTTCATATTTAGGTATTAATTTAAAATTGTGAACTATTGGCGTTTCAATTGCTCAGAGTCTATGCCCTGTTGTAGGTACTTATTTTGCTGTTCATACTCTCACAATGTTGCTCCAAAAGGGAAATTTATTGCATTTGTCTCCACTGAGGCAGAGACGGACCAGCCACAGTCTGAACTGAAGCCGGGAATTGACTTGTTAGGGCCTGTGGATGAGATATTCTTTGATATGTATGACCGATATGAGCCAGTCAATGAGCCTTCTTTGGACAACTGTTTTATATCCACGGTTAGTCTCGTTTGTGAGTTATCATGGTACTGTCGTTAATATGAATTCTCGTTATATATGTGCATTTCATCCCTCGCCCTATGTTTAACAGAGCTATGACGCCACAACTCATTTTGAGTCCACTGTTGCTGATGTGCTTAACATGTACACCCTGATAACCGGAAAGGTAATTAAATTTTGCTGTATAACGATATTAAAACATGTCTACTAAGCTTTTTTAGTTTTCTTCTATTTTGAAGTGATTGGTGTCTTCATAATTGTCAGCAAAAAAAAGAGAAGCATTTCCTTAGTTTTTGATCCTGTCTGTAATCGGCAACCTTTCTAAACTGATATCTGAAATTTGTGAATGTAATTCTTTGTACAAGATGATTGTAATAACACCACCCTAATAGCGGTATCATTACCAAATGAGTAATTTAATAGCTAGCAGACATCTGGAATCTAACATAAACTCCATGTGAAAAATTTAGCTAGAAGTTATATATATAAAGGTAAAAGGCATAGTAATGTGTGTGTATTTAATAATAAATGATTCTTTAAAGCCGCTTAGAACTACAGGTTGTAAATCCTTTTTATAGGCATGATGATGATGATTATGATAATTATGATTATGATTATCATATCATTATCATCATCATTATCATTATTATTATATTTATATATATATATATATATGGGGCCCGTTCCGTGACACCCCGTCTTTTACACAAATTTCTACACAATTTTTTAACCATTAGATTTGATACATTTGACGGTTGTGATGTACTAATGATCATTAAATACAGTAGACTACTCATTCACTCAGTTTATCCCGCACAGAAAATCAAAACATACATTTTTTTCCTCGCTCTATGCCTCAAACTTCTCTTCTATTCGTATTTATTTTCGTGACAAGAAAAAAGTTTAACTATTATCCAAATTTGTATTAGTAACAATTTTACACAACAATAATTTATTTAGTCAATAAAATTGCAATTTCCTCATTTATATCAAAACAACAAATAACTACAATTTATTTATAAATACTAACATTTACTAAATTTAGAAGTACTAAATAATATAATCATAATTCTTTTGATGTCAGATAAAAAGAATTTAGTCAGATATAAAAATTTCGGAGAAAAAAAATAAACAAAAGCACTACTTAATTTAGTTGTCAAATTAGGATATCTGGAATTCCATAAAAATATTTTTTGCCTCTGTGATGGTTATTTCATAATTTTATTATATTACTATTTAATTTATTAATATACGTTATTCTTTTATATTTGATTTATTAATAGACAATGATATGACGAGAAGCAGATCTACATATAACATATGTGAGTGATAACGAGAGGAGAGAGAGGGGAGATTATTTCAAATAACCTGCATCTAGGCGGTAGGAATAGAGTTGATCTAACGGCTGAAAACTTGTGTACAAATTTGTGTAAAAATTGGAGTGTCATAGAACGGCCCCCTATATATATATATATATATATATATATATATATATATATTCATTTTTAAGAGTCATTGCTCATATTTTGTGGTTGGTTATAAATTTTAATTTATTGAAGTTGAACTAACGGCTGAAAACTTGTGTACAAATTTGTGTAAAAATTGGAGTGCCATAGAACGGCCCCCTATATATATATATTCATTTTTAAGAGTCATTGCTCATATTTTGTGGTTGGTTATAAATTTTAATTTATTGAAGTTGAACTGGAGATATCTAGAGCCTCTTTTTGGCACGGGGCCTCGTGAGGCTTTTTTAGCACAATTAATTAGTAATTTTGTTTACTTCTATTTGTTTTTTTACGGGTAATCACATTGTTTTCCTTTTCGGCAATGTGATTGCAACATTATTAGGTAAACATGGGGTAAGTAACATATATCATTCAACATCTCCTTCATTATGTGATGTATGTCTAGGTTATGGATTTGGGAACTCTTTCTGGGCAAATGTCTCAGAAGGAGACAATTTTCTCTCAAAGGGAAAACAGTCTCAAATCCTTTAATAATATTTTATGAGTAATGAGTAGTACAATTACTTTATATAGAAATTCTCCGACTTGGAAGCATAAAAGCAAAGTAAATTGCTGATGAAAAAACTAATCCCTGTATATATTTACTTTCCTATACTAATCTAGTACCATAATTATATAAAGCAACACACCTTGTATTGCAACAAATGTAGAATATTCATAATAATAGACTTCGGCCTAGATAACCCTCATTCTCTCCCCGAACTCTGTCTTCTTCAGTTCTTCCCCATTATTAGTACATAAAAAGGCAGGGCCCCGGTGCTTGATTAAATAGATATTATAGGGTCCCAATTAGTCACATCTGGATTGAAGATATTAGAACTTCTTAAATCACCTCCTGCCATCAAGATTGAGCATCTACTTGTCATTTATGTTTTCTTTTTTTAATTATGCATGCCAGTCATTTTTCCTGTTTTATTGTCAACTCAGCTTTTTAGGGATCACATGAAAAAGAAAAACCAATGTAAAGATTAAAGACGGAACGACTTCATGAACTCAAAATTATTTTAGGCATGCGTCTAGGAAGAAGTTTTGTTTATGGACATGAACTAGAAATATGGGTAGAGGAGTCGACGTTTGAAATTATTCAGTTTATTGGTAGTTACTTTTGTACAGGCGATAAAATTATTTATTTTGGCATGTGACATCATAAACGTAGGTACTTTTAATGTGTAACTTACAATGGCTTGTAGCATCATAAACTTGGGCACTTTTAATTTGTTGATTGTTTAGGACATTATTTAAGCTAGCTGTTGTCTTTTGCAGGTTCTTGACCTCAATGTTGATCTAAGTGCTGCTAGTGCTGCTGAGGAATGAGAATGAAGTTGTAATTTGTTCTTGCAGTCAACTGTAATATGATATATCTGCTTTGGAGTTCTTTGAAGATTGTCTTGCCTGTTATTGTCATTTGTGTTCTGTCGATGATGTATCAACTTGTTTGGCAACGGATAGTACAAAATTAAACTCTGGTTCCATTTATATCATTTCATCATATGTAACAATATAAGTCTTTAAATCTTGGTTATGCAACACCCATCCTACTGTTGACGGAAAAAGTTATCAAATCAACTAGTTATATCATACTGGGGTGTAGTTTATATTGAAATATAGGGATTTCGTATAAATATTATTTGACGTGTAAACTTGTTTGTCAATGGTGAGAACTGAAAGTAGTCAATTAATTGTCGAATTAATCATTAAATTGCTTAATTTAATGAACAAACGTGTTAAATTAATAAAATTTACTAGAAAGCATGATTCCCCCGTTGTAAATAAGAGTCTAACACTGAAAAGGTGCACGACCATTAATACATAGTGCATTAGTGGTGGTTCAATAATTTCCATAAAATGCTCTTTTGCTTCCCTGCCTGTAGTCATTTGTCTTGGACTCCGTTTCTCTTGATATGTGACAATTATATCCCATATTTAATTGGTGGGATTAGAGATGCACAAAATTTTTTTCGAGGGCATTATTCGGACTTTAAAAAGTCCGAGCTTTTTAAGAATAGGGTCGGGTCGGGCCGGGCTAGGCCTTTTCAAAAATTGGGTCGGGTTGGGCCGGGCTTTCTCTAAAATATAAGTCCGTTTTAGGCCCACGGGCTTGGTCGGATCGGGCTTTTTTCTGATTTTTTTTAAAATTTATATAATTTGTCTTTTTTTTTTTTCAAAACTAATCTATCTATTTCTATTATCTATCTATCTATCTATTTCTATCTATTTATATATATAAAGGAAAACCCCATAGCTCTAGAATCGCTCGAATCCTATTTATCTATTTTTCTAGAGCTCCTCAATTTTAAATAATTAAAAATAAACTTCCAAATATGAAAATAAATCCATCTAGTATTTTTAAAACTCAAATGAACTAATAAAGTAAATAAGGCAAAAGATTCCAGAATTTATACTAATCCCAATGATTTTATAAAATTCTCAGAAGATAAATAACTCATGATTTAAATAGGATTTAATCCTCAAAATAAAAATAGAAATACGTAAACTTATCCGACCCATGTTACTCATCAAATAAACCCATATAATAATATCACACATATTTTACCTCCTCAACAAAATTCACTTCATATAATTCACATTTAATATTTAATAAATAATTATAAATATAAATTTTTCTAAAGCGTGAGCATCATATTCAGTTGCAAACATACCTTGAAATTATAAAGTTCAGAGTAAAAATGACTAAGAAAGCTCACACGATTCTCATCTTCAGCGCTCCGATTAAAGGAATGACAGAAAGGAGAGATTTGCTTAATTATGAGAAAATACAGAGCACCAATACCGATTTTCAGAGCACCGACAATTGTGTAATGTCATTTCAAGAAAAATACTCCAATACCTCTGTATTGATTAAAACATGGATATCAATTAACCCATTAATCCTATCAAAAAGTAAAATGACTAAAAGTAAAAGGACTAAAAAGCCTATGTAAAAAAATAGAATAATATTGATTTCAAAGGGTAATTGGTGTAATTTGATTAAATCCTTTACTAAGCATCATTAAGAAAATATTGATATTGATATTGATATTGATATTGATATTGATACATCAAGATTCTATTAGGTGTTTTTATTAATTATTTTGAAAACATAATATTATTTTATTAGATATTTTTATCAAAATAAATAATTATTATTCAAAAATTTTAAGATATTTATGTAATACAACAAGATTCTATTAGGTGTTTTTTTAGTTATAATTAATTTTTTTATAGCATGTCTTTTAAAATAATTTTCAAATCAATACCAAATTTTTTTTTGATATAATCATTTGAAACATATAAGAGAATCTTGATGTATATGTAGATGTATTTCAAAAGAAATTAATCATTTTTTAGGATATAAAACTAGAAAATAAATGGATACATTTTAAAGATTTTATTACCATAAAAATTTATAGAATAAAGATTTTTTAAAAATTTCATCTTAAACTGCTTTTACATTATTAAAAAGTATTAACATATTTTAATTTTGAAAATATGATTTCAAACACGTTGTAAAATATTATGTAGTACACTAAGATTCTCTTATATGTACTCTTAATTTTTTTTTATAATCATAATAATACTTTATTAGATATCTATATTAAAATTCTTTTAAATTTTTCATTGATCTAAAATACAATAATATTTTTGATTTAAAACATATAAGGTAATATTGGTGTATTAAAATTTTTTTATATGTATCTTAATTTCCAAAAAGAAATGTATATTTTTTTATTTTTAACGATTGATTAAAAAAATTATGTAACCAACCAAGATTCGCTTAGGTGTTTTGTTAAAAAATTATAAAAAATGTATTTTTTTAATGTATTTTCATAAGGAATGTATTTTTTTTAATGTAATACACACCAAAATTCTATTAGATGTTTGAAAACACTTAAGAGAATCTAATCTAATGCACAAAGATTCTTTTAGGTGTTTTTGTTAATTATTTTGAATTCGTAATACTTCTTTATTAGATATTAATATTAAAATAATATTAATAGAAAATATTATAGGTTTAGAGGTTGTATAATGTCATAAAAATCAATCAGTATATATCGTAAAGTATTATAGAAAATAAAAGTCAATCAAGAATTTGTTTCCAAAATTAAAAAGATCCATATGTTCAATCAAATATGTCATGATGTAGAGATTACACAAATAATTTAGTCTAAGCCCTATAAATAATATTGTAAGATTTATAAAAAAAAAAAAACATTGCTTATCGATTGTATTTACATCACTTTCATTATACATTTTTTTATTTAAATTTTCAAAGATATTCATTTTGAATGGCGAGGATTGAGTCCTCTAATTTTCAGGAAGGCCCTAAAACCTCCCACAAACAATCAGTGTTGCAGATTTCGGAAATCGGAACTATCCGGTTAAGGTACCGATTTACAATTTATCAGGTAATTTGGTTGAAAAATCGGCGACGGCAATTTTTACCAAATCGGTCAAATCGATTCCAAAATTTTGACCGATTTTTGGATAATTTATCGGCGATTTTTCAGAAATTGACCGATTTTTATAACACAGCAAACAACCAGTTAGTTTGGCAGGGGATAAAGTTGAGAAGTCAACACATTTTCTCTCCCTCGGCGACTAATAAACTGTGTTTCAAAAACAAAAACACACACACACACACTCTCTTTCTCTCGTTCTTGTTCTCTACTTGAATCTTCCAACTCGCATGCTTCGGGTAAGTCAATTTAACAATCTCTACTGAACGTCTCTATACATAACACTTCTTTACACACACACACGCACAATTCATGTCAAGTTATGTAATTGAAGTTTCTGCCCATTTCGTATTGTTATTAAATCTTTAATTAGTGGAATGAATGCCCTTTACTTTTTTTTATCTTTAATCCTTTTTGTTTCAACAACTAGTTTTGATTATGCAATTGCCAGTCTTTAATTTGTTTTTTTTCTTTATTTTCTTGATTATCCTTTCTTTTAACAACTTTGTCAAGAAAATCGATTAACTAGGGTAAAATTCTGTCACCCTTTACTTTAATTATTGTTTCTTTTGGATATCGAAATTATTTTATGTCCGTAATTCTTTGATGAAACTCCTGCAAATATGTGCACTTGCGAGTTGAAAAGTTATGTGTATTGTTTTACAACATAAACAGGTTAGTGAATGATTCTCAAGTCATGTATGAAAGTTGTTTCTGTAAGAGTTACAAGATGCTCTAAGTCGTTTATAAATGATTTTGGTACTCAGTGTTACGGAATCCTCACTTTGGTGTAGTCGTATCCTAATGCCTATGCTTGTTAAAATTGTTCTTAATTTAATATTTGGTCTTTGGTTCTATTTAAGTATAATGTATGATTTTCCGAATTTGCATTGCTCTCCAATGATTGTGTTTAGCAGAGATATTTAAAGAGTTGATAATATATGTTATCATTCATCAAAATGTGGGTGTTGCTCCAATGTTAGAGATGGACCGTCTACAAACTCAGATAATTAGTTCCTTTTATATGTGCAGGTAATCCTAGTTTAACTTTTTCAAATCTGTAAAGCTGATCAAGGATATGCCTGGTATGAAGAAGGTTGATTCAAACCCTATTTATTGCTACATATTGAATTGTAAAGCTTGTTTAGAACACTAATGTAATCACTCCATATCTACATTGTGTATGGTGAAGTTTATTTGACATGTGATTCCGATAATTTTTACATTATATAATGATTTCACTGGTATTCAGCAACAGTACTGTATATTTTTATTTCCACAAAGGAGATATTATTGGGTAAATTTGATAAGATACTGAGTGAGTTTACGTTATCCTTAAGATCTGAAAATAGTATGCTGTGCGGCCTCTACTTCTCTAATTTAGAGTGCTAAATTGAAGACCATCCTTTAACTTCTCATAATATGTTAAAAAGGTTCAATCTAGTATAACTTCCACAAATTCTTTTGCTATCCCTTATACCATGTGTTTCTTTCTCATCGATGTCTGTCTATCTGTATTCAGAAAAGTAAGCATGAAGGTTTGGGGGACGTATTCGATAAATTGCTAGACAAGATTCCAGCTTCTGTTGACTTTGAGCTTCCAGATTGGTTGAAGAAGCCAAAGCCTATGCACTACAGTTATATAAAGCGCAGTATCCTTACATATTTTTTAAGGAGCACATTTTATTTTTTTGGCTGTTTCCCTATATTAAGCAAATATTTAACAACCTTTGTCTTATATTTCTATTGGTTTTGCTTGCCTGGAATGGTTTTCGTTTCTTTTCGCCATTTTCGATCTCATCGGTTAATGTAATTAATTGTTTATGCAAGTTCTAATGCTTATTTTACTTATTTGGCTCTCTCCTTATCAGTTATTATATCAAAACAGCACCTATAAACATTTACATTTTTGCTTTATCCGCCCACCACCATGTACACATGTATACTGTCTTTCTTTGTTTTACTAACAAATTACTAGATATATATCGCACGAAAAAGATTAAAAAACGTCAGGAAGATGATGGAATATTCTGTTCCTGCAATATAGCAGTCGGATCTTTGGGTGTGTGTGGTAGAGACTGTCATTGTGGGTAAGCACTGCATCCGCATCATGCTTGGTTTATAAGCCTTAAAGGAAAAAAGCAATAGCACTGTCTATACCAGTGCTCTGATTGTGAGACTTGGTCTATGTAGAAATAATGACTGAAATCTATTCAGCATTTTTGTGTCAATACAAATTTATGTACTAGATCTACACCGGAGTAGACTTCAGACCATGCCATACCCTGATTAGATTTTGATTTTAACCTTGAAGATGTCTATAGAGTTATGTAAAAACTACTATTTTCTTCATATTACAAATAGATATCATGGTTATTGTAGGTTATTGTGATTTTTTTTATAATCATGACTTGGCATGCTACTTGACAGTATTTTAGTGGCCTCTTTACAGTTTGCTAGTAACATGACGTATTTGTCCTCTTCTAGTGGGTATTAGTTTTGTTATGAACCTTATATATTTATTTTTCCGTTAACATTCTGGCACATGACGGAGCCAAAGACCAGATGTTAGTAAATAAATTATGGTTTCTTTTTGCAGGATGCTACTGTCTAGCTGCTCTTCAGGATGTAAGTGTGGAAGTGCGTGCATTAACAAACCATTTCACGAAAGGCCCGTGAAGAAGATGAAAATTGTGCAGGTAATCAACTGAAAAATGGATCTTAAAACAAGCATGTGAAACAGAACATGCATATAAATAGTGGAAAGAGTGATTCTTCAACACTACTAACCTTCCCCTTTCTGTTGACCTCCTGCCGCTTGTGTACTTTGCATTTTATGTGTTGGGTAGATGTCATGAGTCATGACTCATAACAACATACTTAAACATCTCAACAAGGTAGACACATTCATTCTCTACAACCTGTGGTGATGTGCTCTGATCAGATTTTCATGATTATTCCACGTAACATTACATCAGTCATCTTTAGTAATCCTCCTATGGTGTCTTTCATCCACATTTATAAGTAGAACAGAAACATCCTTTGTCAGGATTACATTCTAGGGGTGTGCTCTATATCCTTCATTTAAAACCCCATAATCTAAGTGTATATGTATGTATGTATGTATGTATATATGTATATATGTATATGTATATACATATATATATTTGAGTAAAGCTTATAAGCATAAATCAGTGTCCATTCTGAGATAATTCTCGCGTGTGGAAGAATAAATCCCAAGATCTGGGATTAATAGAGGAAAAGCCTTTACCCCTAGGCTCTCCCATCACCCCCATTATATTAAGTACATTAGTGGAACAAATTTGTAACTCTTTCCAAGTATCAACTTTGAAACACATCTACTCTTTTGAATGTGACTTGGAATGTACCTGTAATCCTTGTTTCCGTATTCCATTCAGACGGAAAAGTGTGGATCAGGAATTGAAGCTGACGAAGATATTAAGCGCGGAGAGTTTGTAATAGAGTATGTGGGAGAAGGTGATTTTAGACCACTCTTTGATGTATTTCTTGGGTTCCATATTTGATACAAAAGGGGTTATGAAAATATTTTTTTCTCTTACCAATGCAGTTATAGATGACAAAACATGCGAGGAAAGGCTTTGGAAAATGAAAGACCGTGGTGAATCGAATTTCTACTTGTGTGAAATTAATCGAGATATGGTGATTGATGCTACCTACAAGGGAAATAAGTCGAGATATATAAATCATAGTTGCTGCCCAAATACTGAAATGCAGAAATGGTTATATCCATATCTTTTTGCTTAATTTTTAGTTGCAATGGTCATTGTTCAATTCTTACTAATATTCTCTTTAGGATGATTGATGGTGAAACAAGGATTGGCATATTTGCAACTCGAGACATTAAAAAGGGCGAGCATCTGACCTATGATTATCAGTATGACCCATTCCTTATTTTTACTGTTACACATGCATTCAAGTTAATTTGTTTTTTGCTTATTTCTCAGGCTGTATAAGTTCTTTACCTAATTTAATATCTCCTTCAGAAGTGAGGCATGAGATCTCACACGGCGGTTATGAGTACCATTTACTTCTCGACAATTTTGTATGCTTTCCACAAGTCTAACATTTTTAGCAGGTTTGTTCAATTTGGTGCAGATCAAGATTGCCACTGCAAGGCTGCTGGCTGCAGGCAAAAGCTAGGGGTTAAAGCTAACAAGCCAAAGATTCCTTCCTCTGATGCGACATTAAAATTTGTTGCCAGTCAGGTGACAGTGACTCTTCCCAGACCGAAATCAATTTTGCAAAAGGATGTAAGAATGATTATTTTCTAATCTGAATAAGTATAAATCGAAGCTCAGTCATAGCCTTTTTCTGCATACAGATAATTTACCGTTTAGGAATTGGATCAGAGTCGCTTGGTCCCATGTTGGATTTTTTGTTTATATCTTGAAACTTTCACATGCGTTGTGATTTTATCTACATCATGCCTTTGATCTAGTTACGAGTCGTGTCAATTTTTTTATGCAAATTGCTTCAATGCATTTGTAGGCGAGCTGATTGATACTTAATGTTATATAGATTTAAAGAAAATTGTACCTTTTCTTTTATTTAGTATTTTCCATTATTTTAGATTCTTCTGTTTCTGGTCTACAGATACTCCATGGGGGCACTAAGAAAATCCTTCAGTCTCTTTTATTAACTTGAAACTTTTGCTGTCTGTCTCAGTTGGAAGATAGTTATGGTGCTCGGCATATTACTTTCCCCCCCCCCCCCCCCCCACATCTCTCTCTCTTTAGATGCTCCCCTTTTAATTACGACTAGTTGTATTTACAAATGATATTCAGTACTTAAGCTATTTTTATTCATTACACCTGTATTAAGATATTTTTATTCATCACACCTGTATTAAGCTATTTTTATTCATCACACCTGTAATGGGATGTCTTTATCAAGCTGTTTATAGATTGTTTTACTATGCAACAGTTCAGAGAAACAAGCTGTTTATAGCTTGGTTTACTATGCAACAGTTCAGATATATATGTTCTAATATTTAACTGATTAAAGGAATTATTTTTTTCATAGGCGTATCGGAATGGCGTATCACATCTAGGTAAGCAAGCTCTTTTTTATCTTAGTGTTGTTCATTGGTCCATATTTTTGCATGTTCCCATTATACTTATATTTTGTCAAACCATCAAATTCATGCTCGACATTTGTTACATTGACAGGTTTGAGGCTGAACGAAAACCAAAGAAGGTGCAGCCGTAATTGCATTGGTGAAATTGTTAAGATTACCCGTGGAATTGATACCTGGTAAATTACAAACTCTTTTAACTTATATGCTTTTTAGAAAATATTAAGTCTTTTAACTTGTATCCTTTTTAGAAAATAATTTTTTTATGTAAAAATATTAGATCTAAGTTCGAGCTTTTAGATCCATCTATGGTCATAAATGTCAAAGTAAGGTTTTCGACCTAGTCAGACGCAGAGGTTCTAGTTGTTCAGGCTTGATGGTTTGATCACAAGCCTGTTTTTTCTTGAGTACTTTACAAATAGGGGAGTAAATCTCGCTTAGTGTTATACGCTATGGGATTTCAGGTGCATATGGGCTAAGCATAGATTCTATCCCGTGCCATGGAATCATTTTAGAATTAATTTCACTAAATTATTGCAAAGAAATAAAAATATTGGAAACAATTGCGCAAGACTTGGCACTCACCAGGCTGTATAGGTAAGTCAGACTGTCCCTACAAATATTTAGCTTGTACGAAATTTACCTTTCGTGATTTATAGCGTATATCATAGTAAGTCCATTTATATGTAATATCGAGCTTTAGCAGTTGTGAAAAATGTCCTTTTACCGCAGAGCAAGAAATTCAATTCTTTCGATTAGTTATCCTGTAGTAATTTTCAGAGAAAAACTACTAAAGTAAATGTCTGTAGTAACAATATAAAACAATCATATTCTGTTTGGTAGTAGATATAAGGTGTGTTCCTTATTTTATTACAGCAATGTATAATTATTTGGCAGGAAATATAGAATGATTTTCTTTTTATTAGATTTTTAATTGGCCTTTTCACTTGAACAACTGTGATCTCGATGTTAGTGTCAAAGCCTCGATATATCTTTATTTAAACAATTTGTAGTAAGCTGGATGTTGATGTCAAACTATAAATCTCTCTATCTGCAATTTGGTTCAAGATCAAAGCATAAAGCTAACCACAATGTGTATGCTCCTCACTTGCTGAATATGATTATTTTTGTTGTTATCCTATAATTGCATAAAACATTCCCCTGGACAGAGGGCAGCCTTTAATTTTCCATTGCTCACCTGTCTGATTATTTCCCATGTTACAATGGGTTAGATGGGCTGTTTCTAATACACTTTGAAATTACAGACTTGGCAGAAAATGTGTTTTATTCTTTTCCTATATTAATATTTAGTTTTGTTTACTGATATGGATAGCTAAAGTTCTTTTTCTCAACTTCTTCACATATTTCAGGACATTTGGCATTGTAAAGCGATTCGATAGCATTACCAAAAAACATATGGTACGAAATATTTGTAGTGTATATAATAATCAAGCTGTTTAGCCAATAATCGACTTTTTGCCACAGATAATGTATGAAGATGGCAGTGCTGAGTTTCTTGATATGTCGAAAGAAGATTGGGAAATATGTAACTTTTAGAATATGATAGGTAAGCTTGATTCTTTATTTTACTTCATCTCTCGTCTCCAGCCTTCCCCGTGTTTGTATATATGTATTCAATTAGATATAAAATTAGTTTGACTTATTGGAATGACAAGTACACTATTAATAACAATTGTATGCTAATACCAATGTTGCCTTATTACTCTAATTAATTAATTAAATATCTAGTTAATGCACATAATATTTGTTCCAAATGCTGGTCGCAGGTGCCAATGTAAAAAATTGCTGGAATTCGGGTTACCAACTTGCTCAAGTGTCAAACCTATGTTGTAACAACATAAAGCTTTTCTTTTTGCCAAGTAAGAACATAAAGCTTCTCCTTGGCAACTATATTCTTCTCGACCAACTTTCACCTTTTTATGGTTGTCAGAACTCAGAATGTTGTACTATTAGCAGATATCATTTATGACTGTATATTTGTATCTCAAAATGACAATAAACTCATTGTATAACTTTAGCTGATTGTTTTGCGTCTAAACTTTCATATCCCAAGTATAAAGTTAGATATCATGTAGTTACATTTCGGCACAAGCCCATTTTTCTTAAATAGTAATCACAAATTTAGCCTGCCTTCAAAAAGGTAGTAAAATACATTTCAGCCTATAGCAGTAGTCGTTGGGTATTTCGTCTTGTCAGGAATCTGTGATATTAAATGAAATATAACAGATTACTTCAGTACCCCTGCTAGTGTTTCAGAAGCGAACCTTAAGCTATAGAACAGGGACCCAATTTTGCCAAAATTGGATCTTAATGATTTTTGTATTGAATTAGATTGTGTAAGCGCTGTAATAAATTTACACCAAGCTATTGATGAGTGTTCTGATCTGGATGGTATAATTTTGACCATCAAATTTTTTTTTTTTTTTTCCCGGGTAAATGAGGCTTGGCCTCGTGGATTTTTATAAATAAAAAGAAATGTACAAACCAAGAGTCAAAAACTCCTGGCCAAGAAAATTTTCATTGGAACAAACTCCAAATGAAAAAACAAACTAAAGACTAGGAAAACAACAAAGGACAAAAGCCCACAAATAAAGACGGCCACCTTGAAAACAAAAGCAACACCAAAACAAATAAACTAATCATCCCAACAACTCTCCCCCACAGAAAAATTAGGGAATGAAATAACTGGTTTTAAGAATTAAGTTTCAGCATAGAGAAGCTAATAAGCTTGGTCATTGCATAGCTAGTAAAGCTAGTGCTTGATGGAAAGGGAATGTTCTCTAGTAGCATGTGCTACATTGAGAAGTTTTAAGTTGTAATTCTTTTCGTTGTTATGAATGTTTTAACTTTAATAAACAAAATGAAATGAAGTAAACCCGAAGAAGATGAATTTTTCAGAATTTCCATAAAAAAGGCTTAATATCTTTAGTAATTAACAAGTCGAGCCAAAATAGTGAGGTTTGGGGATGCACAACTTTTCGATCTTGACCTGTAACGGGCCAAATTGTATATAGCCATCCGAATCATTTATAGCTGGTACGGTCTCCTGTCCTTAAGATAAAAAAAACTTCGATCTCAGTTAATAAGTCCAAATCATAGAAATACTCCAACCGGATCAAATTTTACGTATATGGATAGTTTTACAATACTTCTTGAAATAGTATCTAATTAAAGAGATTAAATATTTGAATGTATCATAAGTTGACATAAGAGTAATTTATCTTTTGTATCTCTTTGTTTTACTTAGGGTTTAATAGTTTTGTAATCAACACTTTGCATCCCATAACTTTAATATTCGTAATATTTTACATCCTTGCGCTAGTTTCCGTCAATGTTGACCTTTAATGTTAGTCAACAACGATATTTGCAGGGACATTTAAGTCATTTACTTGAATAAATATTTTCTAAAAGTAAAATAAAATTAGAAAACATTAAATTTGTAAATTTTATATTTGTAAATTTAACACATTCACACATATCATTATAGTATTTTTAAATAGATCCAATATAATATTTTTATGTTTTAAAAATTTTAAATTAAATTATAATAAATTAAAATTATTATACTTTCAGAAAAAAATGAACTACTTATATTTCTCGGAAATAAAATATTTAATTTTATTTTGTTTTTTACAAATTATATTCAATCATACAAAAGAGGAACATTTTCTTAAAAAAACAATATTGAAAAACGTATTTTAAATTTGTTGTATTTTTAAAAATAAAACACATCCTATCTAATGACTGAAATGCCCTTTAATTGATTAATGTCAATTGTCAAAGTTAACGAAAATTCGTTAAAGGGATGTATAATGTAACAGGTTATAAAAATAAGGGATGTGAAGTATTGATTTACAAAGTATGAAACCTAAACTGCAATTATTTAAAAAGCACGGTGATGCAAAATGTAAATTACTCTTGACATAATAAATTAATGAAATAGTAGGGATTAGCGGTATAATAATCTTATATAATAAATAATTGATATTATTCTATGTATTTAAAGTTAAAAAGTAGTTCCTGTAAAAAAAAAAAAAAGTTAAAAAGTAGTTATTAAATTATAAGAAATTAATTTTTTGTATATTAACTAACTGGTCCGATTTGGGCCTGGTTCAGATTATTTCTGTCTAGTTCGATCTCGTCTCAATACTGAACATAATAGGTCCGGTTCTCGATCTAGAAAATTGGAGAAATATGGTCTTTGATCTGGTTTTAGATTTTTGTGTAATCTTAGGATTGTAAATGAGTCGAACCGAATCGAATTTTTGATAGCTCATGTATCAGCTCATTATAAATACATTAAACTCAAATTCGAGCCCAAACTTTTTATCGAACCAATATTTTTTGTTTCTATATCCACTAATTAAGAAAGATATTAGTCACAAACATGTTCGCGAATAGTTCACGAACATGTTTCACGAGTTACTACTCACAAACTTCTCATGAACACTACTCATGATCTCGTGTTCACGAACACTTTAATATATTGTTTGCATTAAATAAAAAAAAATAGAGGATAAAATCTCAAAAACTAGAAACCTGCTTTTAGTCTAGAGTTATCGATAAGTTAATTTTTGATCAAATTTAATTAGTACATTACCAATTAATATGATTATATACAGTGTAACATATGCTATAATTTAATTATTTATAATAAAAATATAGATTTATTAACAAAAAAATAATGAATAGACCAAATAAATTAACATATTAATTTCTAAACATTTATAATTATTTATTAGTTATCATGAATTTAAGAACTTATGTGAAATGTTAATGAAATATGTATATGAACATGTATATATGGAATTTGTGTTTGTTCACGAATTATATTAACAAACTTGTTTGCAAATTTACGAGTCAAACTATGTCGTGTTCAAGTTCAATTTATTTTAAAGATGAATTTCAGAATTGTGTTCATATTCGATTCATTTATAAATTAAACCGAATTCGAATTAACTTTTTTTTCGAATCAAATATCGAACTGTTCGTGAACATATAAATTTATTTACAATTCTAGCCATAATCAGGTTCAGCTCTGTTCACTAAAAGAATACACTGCGAGTTGTGATGAATAAAATTAGATTGATTCGAGGTACATTTTAATATTTAGCTAATTATTATCACACCCGTTAATAACATCTAAAGAGTACTAGAGGAAACATACACCTGGTTAAGGAAACATACATCTGGTTTCTTGATTTGAATCTTCTTCTCTTCTTGAGGTGGCAAAACAGTTGCAGAAGCCATTGAATCAGATTTTGGTAGGTCATTACTAATAGTATTCACCCTAGACTTAGAGTCTTGTGTTGTGGTGAGTTAACTGCTAGCAATGCCTAAGGCTTGCTGTTTTCCAATCTTCCTCTCATAGACTTTGCCTTGGTCATCATCATCTTTCTTGTCCTTGTTGTCTTTCTTCTTCTTCTCATCTCTATCACCCTTATCACTCCTGTGATGACTTCTCCTCTGACAAGGCCGTCGCGTGCCTATCAAATAATAATAAATTCTAACAAATCCTTCTAACTATGTAGTAGGGTAAGTCAGAGTCGATCCCACAGAGACAAACGTATCAATCACTAGTTGTTTCTGATTTAATTCGGCTAAGCAAGTAACACAATAAATATTGAGAGATTATTAAACTAATTTTATACTAAAGAGAATTGTGTTTGTATTAATCAAATATTAAAAACATCCAGAATTAAGTGTCCCCACTAGCATGAATTGATGTAATTGTGAATTCCCGCCCCAATTAATCGTACGCTGCTCAACAGGAAAGATGCGCCCTATAAATACCAATAACCTCTCTCGAGTATTAATGGCTTCTCTTAAAATACAATCAAGCCTATTCTCATGGTATCATGTAATTTAGAGACATTAATTAGAGCACCCTAAATTCCTAACAATCCATTCTACCTATTCTCATGGAGAATTTCATGTTCTTATTGGATAAATCACAACCATCTAATCCAACTCTCGTTGATAATTAGATATTGATTCAAACAATACACATAATCACGTCTAATTTGTAATTGCTAATTAAAACAACTCAATAAGCAAGAGCAATTAAACAATCAAATTGGGGGAATTGGGAAATTCACACATCAATCATAACTAGGGTTCTACTTAACCCTAGATTAATTATCTACTCACTCATGATTGAATTAATAAAACAAGAATTAATAATTGAACACATAATTATAAGAATAGAAGAAAAACCTTTAATCTTGATCTTCAAAGAAAATAAATATTCTCCCAAAAATCTCCAGAAGAAAGTGTTTACAAAGTTGTGTCTAATAATATTTTTTCGATCCCCCAAATAATAACCTCATTCTGTTTATATATCGTGTTACAGGGATAAATATAATTGGCTCCCTAAAATTGAAGGCCAATTCTTTTACAAATAGAATTAAGTACGGGACTCAACAGGTGTACCATGATCCTAGGTGTGCCAGTTCACTCTCCAGTTCACTCAACTGTCGGCGCTTTGTCCACTCTCCCCTCCTCGCGTGCATGGCACGCGCCAGATGATGCTACTAAAAGAACCGCGCGTGAGTGGCAGACAACGGTTCGGGTGCGTGGGTTTGGAGGCAGTTGGAGACACATATAGTTCTTGACGTACATGTACGAGGTCTTTTATCACAGAAAATTAAACACGGCCATCATGATTTTGGCACGGCCATTAATTTATTCTTGCTTATTTCGTTCTGTTCGCACGGCCAGCCCTCTTTTTGCACGGCAAACATATATTTTCTGCTAAAAAATTGCTTAGAAACGAACCGAAATTTCATCCTTTCTCCTCATAAATTCATAAAATCATTCCTTCGAATTAAAAACACCGTAAAATCATCAAATAATGTCAAATCCCTTCCAACTTGGCATTTATTTATTTCCTGCAACAAACTCAAATAAAACTAATTAAATCGACACGATTATTCACAAAAGCACAGTAAATGCGGGAATAAAATCCTATAAAATATATGTAAAATATACTTTATCAAATATCCCCACACTTAGCACTTTGCACGTCCTCGTGCAAACTACATAATAATTATACTAACTAATTAGTACCACTTCCGTAGGTGATCACGGTTGCATTTGGCATATGCAACAAGCCCTTTAAACCCCTAGGTAGCCCTAGTGGACGAGTAAGGTCTCGTGAGGGTTTATAGTGAATATACCCACAAAATTCATCCAACCATGCAAAAGATTAATGCCAACACAACACCACACACAAGTCCTCTCATGCCACATCAGCTTAAGAATCAAAATGAAAATGCAATGCCTTGGTGTCTAAAGTGCGAATATCCACATAGTCTACTCAAAGAAGATGCAATAAAATCATAGAAATTCATGTCAAATGTAAGATTAGGTTGGTAAACATGCTAAGCACACAAGAGCACATCTTTGAGACAAAATCTGGGATCTCCTATGCCAAAAGCAAAAACTCACCCTTCACTCACAAAAATATTCACTCAAAACGAAGGTAAGTATTTCACTCAACTCCAACAACATCATAAACATGCTTCGTCCTTGTTATCAATCTAACCTTTAACGCAACATACATCATCAATGACAATCAAAAGGTCTTTGTTAAGGTTGTAACGGGGCTAGGGACAAGGTATGTCAAGAAAGCCAAAGAAGGTTAAGTCAAAAGCTAGTACCTGACAATAAAATTCAAACAACTCCCATACTTTCATCCCCACACTTGAACTTTTATTTATAAACAACTTGACTAGTCGAAACAAAGTAGGATCACAAAAGATAAAAATGCTCTCAAATTTATATATATATATATATATATATATATATATATATTATTTTTTTTTATTTTTTTTTTCTTTTTGTATTTTTTCTTCTTTTTTTTTAGAGAGCAAAATAATAGCAAGAACAACGATCCCACAAATGTGATTTCAAACTTCGACTAACAAGCTATGAACCAAACCCCAAATATTCCCCCAAAGTTATGATCATCAATAAAACCCCCCCCTTTATACACACCTTATCACTCCCTTACGAACAATACTAGCCTTTGACAATTTGGTTCAAATTTAATGTAAGGCCAATAGAATAAAAAGGATAATGGCAAGTAACTTGGTGTGTCACCGAAAGAATAAGATTAGGCTCAAAGGGTTAACTAATGGATCATGTATAAATGGTTTGGATATATGGGAAATATGAGGTTATACCTAATTGCCTTTATCATGTTATCATCAATTAATGTCATGCATCTTAAGAAAGACTTCAAGCAAGTGCTAGCAATGCAAACGACAAGTGGACACTCAAGCAAACGAAAAATCATGCAAAAGATATGCATATAGGCTCAAAATCTCACTTGGTGTGACAAAGCATAATCAATCCCAAATATAAGTCTTTCTAACGCACCTACTTGTACTCAAAGCATATAGACCAAATTACCTTGCACATATTCATGTCATTCTAATCACTTAGCACATTCAAAAAGTCTACTAGTTTCTACTTGCTAGTGTACGTGTGTGCACAAGAACATCACATATCACTTCTCATACAAAAGCATCCATAAACACAAGATTCCTACGCATGCATGGGTGTATCAAGCAAAATACAACAACTAATCAAATTGCATGGCTAGAATTATTTTTGGTATTTTTCATTTTTAATTTTTTTTTTTAACTACTAATATGCTACTACAACAAAGCACATCCCCACACTTAAATGTGGCAATGTCCTCAATGGCACAATACTAAGAATATCAACTAATAACAAGAAGGAAAGAAATACTCCTCTATGCCGAAGCATGAAGTGCACCAGTCCTCCACAGTATACAGAATCCATGGGTTGCCTCCCAAGTAGCGCATTTGTTTAACGTCGTTAGCCCGACACCGACTCATCAATCAATCAGCAGAAGGAGAAGACAACAGAATATCCACCTCCTCGTTAATTGGTTCACCAGCTCTATAGTGCTTTACTCTTTGCCCATTCACCTTGAATGACTCTCCATGGCTATTCATCAATTCAACTGCACCATAGGGAAAAACCTTGCGTACCTTGAACGGACCTGACCACCTAGAACGAAGTTTTCCGGGAAACAGTCGTAACCTCGAATTGAACAGAAGAACTAACTCCCCTTCCTTGAATTCTCTTCGTAACAGCCCTTTGTCATGCCACTTCTTTGTTTTCTCCTTGTAAAGCTTAGAGCTTTCATAAGCCTCAAAACGAAGCTCATCTAGCTCATTAAGTTGTAGAAGTCTCTTCTCACCCGCTGCTGACATATCAAAATTTAGACCTTTGATAGCCCAAAATGCACGGTGCTCTAACTCCACGGGAAGATGACATGCTTTTCCATAAACCAACCTATACGGAGTTGTCCCAATTGGTGTCTTAAACGCAGTTCTATAAGCCCAAAGTGCATCATCAAGCTTCATAGACCAATCCTTCCTTGATTTTGCGACTGTCTTCTCCAAGATATTCTTTATTTCACGGTTAGATATCTCCACCTGACCACTGGTTTGGGGATGATAAGAAAGTCCCACCTTATGATAAACTCCATATTTCTTCAACATTGCTTCAAAACGATTTTCGAGAAAATGCTTTCCTCCATCACTAATCAAAATCCTTGGCACTCCAAATCTGGGAAAAATCGTCTTCTTAAAGAACTTGCTCACAACACGAGCATCATTAGTGGGAGATGCAATGGCTTCAACCCATTTCGAGACATAATCCACAGCTACCAAGATATACCTGTTCTTAAAAGATGGAGGGAATGGTCCCATGAAATCTACTCCCCAAACATCAAAAAGCTCCACTTCAAGAATGCTATTGAGAGGCATCTCATTGCGTCTTGAAATATTTCCAGTTCTTTGGCAACGATCACAAGAATGAACATATTGGTGGACATCTTTAAAAAGAGTTGGCCAATAAAAACCGCACTGAAGAATCTTTGCAGCAGTTTTTGTAGTACTCGCATGACCACCACTTGGCAAATCGTGACAATGTGAGATTATAGAGGCAATCTCATTATACGGAACACATCTTCTAATGACTCCATCTGCACAAGATTTATAGAGAAAAGGATCATCCCAAAAGTGCTTTCTCACATCATAGAAAAATTTCTTCTTTTGCTGCGACGAGTAACCATGAGGAACAGTTCCACTAGCTAAGAAATTAGCTATGTCAGCATACCAAGGAACCTCTAGACTTGCAAGAGAAAGTAGATGATCATCAGGAAAAGAATCATCAATTGGAGTAGATTTACCATCATCCTCATCAAGAGTAAGGCGTGAAAGATGATCAACAACCACGTTCTCATCCCCTTTCTTATCTTTAATCTCTAAGTCAAATTCTTGGAGAAGCAAAATCCAACGAATCATACGAGGTTTAGCATCCTTCTTACTCATCAATTATCTCAAAGCTGCATGATCAGTGTGAACAATAACCTTCGAACCAACGAGATAAGATCGAAATTTTTCCATAGAATACACCACTGCTAGCAATTCTTTCTCCGTTGTTGCATAATTAATCTGAGCCCCATCCAAGGTCTTGCTTGTATAGTAAATAGCATGCAGCTTTCCATCTTTCCTTTGGCCTAGGACTGCACCAATAGCTTGATCACTAGCATCACACATGATCTCAAATGGTAAATTCCAGTCCGGTGGTTGTATAATTGGAGCAGAAACAAGAGCTTTCTTTAACGTTTCAAAGGCCTCAACACAAGCATCAGTGAACACAAAAGGTACCTCCTTACCCAAGAGCTCAGTAAGAGGTCGAGCAATCTTCGAAAAATCTTTGATGAAACGGCGATAGAATCCAGCATGACCCAGAAAACTTCTTATCCCCTTGACTGAAGTTGGGTGTGGTAAGCGCTCAACAACCTCGACCTTGGCTTTATCAACTTCAATGCCTCTCTTCGAAACAACATGACCCAGAACAACTCCCTCTTGTACCATAAAGTGACATTTTTCCCAATTGAGAATGAGATTAACTTCTTGACATCTATGAAGCACCTTCTCCAAGTTATGTAAGCATACCCCAAAAGAAGTTCCACCAACTGAGAAGTCATCCATAAAAACTTCCATAATGTCTTCAATGAAATCTGAGAAAATTGCCATCATACATCTCTGAAAAGTGGGAGGAGCACAACATAGACCAAATGGCATTCTGCGGTATGCAAATGTACCATAGGGACATGTGAAAGTCGTCTTTTCTTGATCATTCGGATGGATAGGAATCTGAAAGAAGCCTGAATATCCATCTAAGAAGCAGAAGTAAGAATGTTTCGCCAACCGTTCAAGCATTTGATCAATAAAAGGGAGAGGAAAATGATCTTTCCTTGTGGCCTTATTCAATTTTCGATAATCAATGCACATTCGCCACCCTGTCACAGTTCTAGTAGAGATCAACTCACCCTTATCATTCTTCACAACGGTCATTCCTCCTTTCTTTGGAACAACATGCACAGGACTAACCCACTTGCTGTCAGAGATAGGATAGATTATACCTGCATCAAGAAGTTTTAAAACCTCCTTTTTGACCACCTCCATCATATTAGGATTGAGTCTCCGTTGAGGCTCAATAGAAGAAGCTTGCTCATCTTCCAGAATAATCTTATGCATGCAGAATGATGGATTAATGCCCTTAATATCATCAATAGAATATCCAATAACATTTTTATACTTTCTCAAGATCGTGAGCAATTGCTCAATTTGAATGTCATCAAGCTCAGAATTAACAATGATAGGATAAGATTCATTAGGGCCCATAAACACATATTTCAAAGATGCAGGTAGTGGTTTCAGTTCTACCTTAGGAGGCATGGAACTCTCCTTAACTTCCTCATGTTGTAGCACATTAGAATGTTCATGCTTATATGTAAGTGCTGCATCCAAAAGCTTCTCGTAACCCTGACACTCTCCATTTTCTTCATCAACATTACCCTCAAGAACAGCTTGAAGTGGATCCTTAGATAAAAGAATTTTGGCTTTCATGTCGATCACTTCCTCTAGTGCATCCACCCTATTCACAAACTCATCCGTAGAAGGATGTCCCATTGTACTTTGCAGCTTGAATTCCATCTTCTCTTCGCCTACCTCAAAAGAAATTCTTCCATTTTTCATGTCAATGATAGCTCCAGCTGTTGCTAAGAAAGGCCTCCCAAGAATGATAGGAATATTTGCATCTTCTTCCATTTCCATGACAACAAAATCACATGGAATATAAAACTTTCCTACCTTAAGGGGCACATCTTCAAGAATTCCAAGTGGAAATTTCACACTTCTGTCTGCCAGTTGTAGAGAGATACGTGTGGGTTTTAGTTCACCCATCTGAAGCTGTTCACAAATCGACAAAGGCATCAAACTGACACTTGCTCCAAGATCACACAAAGCTCTTTTAATTTCGACATCCCCAAGCTGAACAGGAATAGAGTAGCTACCTGGGTCCGCTAACTTCTTCGGAAGATCATTTTGCAAGATGGCATTGCACTCTGCCGTTAATGAGATGGTAGAGCTTTCTTCAATTTTTCTCTTCCTTGACAAAATGTCTTTCAGGAATTTTGCATAAGATGGCATCTCAGTAATAGCATCCATGAATGGGATATTGATATGTAGTTTCTGCAAGATTTCAAGGAACTTACCATACTTCTTCTCAAGCTTAGCTTGTGCTAACCTTTGTGGAAAAGGAACAGGCGGCACATATGGTTTAAGAGGAACAGCTTCTGATTCTTTGGTTTCTTTCTCCCCAACCTCTAGGTCTACCAGTTTCTCAGTTGCAATCTCCTCTTCACCTTCCTTAGCATTCACAACATTTTTGCTCACTTTCAATTCCGGCTCCTTCAATTCTTTACCACTTCTCAAAGTTACAGCATTGATATGGCCCCTTGACGGTTGCTCAGTTTGGCCAGGAAGTTGGCCTGAAGACTTATTAAGTTGGCTCAACTGTTGAGAAATTTGAGTGATGGTGTTTTCCATCATTTTGTTGTGAGCCTTTATCTCATTGATGCTTGAATCGAAGTGTTCATTCTTCTTTGATTGAGTAGAGATAAATCCTTCCATAAGACTTTCCAAGTTGGATTTCTGCGGCTGAGCTTGCTGAAAACCAGGAGGCTGAGAAAAATTATTTTGTGAAGATTGAGCTTGACCCTGATTGTTCCTGTAAGAGAAATTTGGATTATCTCTCCAACCTGGATTGTACGTGTTGGAGTAAGGATTATACTGCGGCCTCTGATTCTGATTGTAAAGAGCATTAGCTTGCTCAACTGCCATTCCAGAAGGATTGTATTGACAAGCAAGTTTGGTGTGTCCAACAACACCACATATCTCACATGAAGCAACAGTAGATGAAGAACTTATGGAATCCAATTGCTCAATCTTTTTGACCATAGCCTGCATAGTAGTATTCAACATGGTTAGAGCATCAACATCATACTTACCACCTTTCTTAGGATGATTTCGATCACTGTATGGATAATTGTCATTAGACGCTATCTCGTCTAACAAAGCTTTCGCATCCTCAGTACTCTTCTTCATAATAGAACCACCAGAAGAAGCATCAACAAAGTTTTGGAACTCTTGTGTCAACCCATTATAGGATGTTTGAATCAACAACCAGTCAGGAATTCCATGGTGAGGGCATTGTCTCTGAAGTCGCTTAAATTTTCTCCAAGCATCATGAAGTGACTCGTCATCATCTTGACGAAAATTAGATATCTCATTCCGGAGCTTAGAAGTCTTCTTCTGACTGAAGAATTTTAGTAGAAAAGCCTTCGCAAGACTATCCCAAGTAGTGAATGTATTTGGCCCTTCATCCTTCAACCAATCTTTTGCTGTATCTCGAAGAGAGAATGGAAATAAACGCAGCTTTATAGCATCATCACTAAAATTGGTCAGCTTTATTGTATCACACTTCTCAAGAAAACTCTCAAGATGATCAACAGGATTTTCAGTGGACAGTCCTGCGAAAGAATCATTGGAGATGAATTGGATGAACTGAGGCTTGAGCTCAAAGTGTGTAGCTGTGACTGCTGGTCTGACAATGCTGGAGAGTACGCCTGTAGCATCTGGCATACCATGCTCCCTGAGAGCTTTAGCTGTTGTATCAGTCATAATCTCCTTATCCTTGTTTTTCTTTCGCTTGCCTGCTTGCCTTCTTGCTATAGCTTCAATTTCAGGATCAATTTCAATTAAGTTTTCAGTACCTGAACTTCGAGTGTGCATGCAACAAGAGAACTAGAAACGATGATCAATTAACAAGGGAATAATAGCCGAAGCAACTCAACTAAAATACTTAGCTAAATCAATTCAAAATTAACTAATCTAACACTGCTTTGTCCCCGGCAGCGGCGCCAAAAATTTGACAAGGCCGTCGCGTGCCTATCAAATAATAATAAATTCTAACAAATCCTTCTAACTATGTAGTAGGGTAAGTCAGAGTCGATCCCACAGAGACAAACGTATCAATCACTAGTTGTTTCTGATTTAATTCGGCTAAGCAAGTAACACAATAAATATTGAGAGATTATTAAACTAATTTTATACTAAAGAGAATTGTGTTTGTATTAATCAAATATTAAAAACATCCAGAATAAGTGTCCCCACTAGCATGAATTGATGTAATTGTGAATTCCCGCCCCAATTAATCGTACGCTGCTCAACAGGAAAGATGCGCCCTATAAATACCAATAACCTCTCTCGAGTATTAATGGCTTCTCTTAAAATACAATCAAGCCTATTCTCATGGTATCATGTAATTTAGAGACATTAATTAGAGCACCCTAAATTCCTAACAATCCATTCTACCTATTCTCATGGAGAATTTCATGTTCTTATTGGATAAATCACAACCATCTAATCCAACTCTCGTTGATAATTAGATATTGGTTCAAACAATACACATAATCACGTCTGATTTGTAATTGCTAATTAAAACAACTCAATAAGCAAGAGCAATTAAACAATCAAATTGGGGGAATTGGGAAATTCACACATCAATCATAACTAGGGTTCTACTTAACCCTAGATTAATTATCTACTCACTCATGATTGAATTAATAAAACAAGAATTAATAATTGAACACATAATTATAAGAATAGAAGAAAAACCTTTAATCTTGATCTTCAAAGAAAATAAATATTCTCCCAAAAATCTCCAGAAGAAAGTGTTTACAAAGTTGTGTCTAATAATATTTTTTCGATCCCCCAAATAATAACCTCATTCTGTTTATATATCGTGTTACAGGGATAAATATAATTGGCTCCCTAAAATTGGAGGCCAATTCTTTTACAAATAGAATTAAGTACGGGACTCAACAGGTGTACCATGATCCTAGGTGTGCCAGTTCACTCTCCAGTTCACTCAACTGTCGGCGCTTTGTCCACTCTCCCCTCCTCGCGTGCATGGCACGCGCCAGATGATGCTACTAAAAGAACCGCGCGTGAGTGGCAGACAACGGTTCGGGCGCGTGGGTTTGGAGGCAGTTGGAGACACATATAGTTCTTGACGTACATGTACGAGGTCTTTTATCACGGAAAATTAAACACGGCCATCATGATTTTGGCACGGCCATTAATTTATTCCTGCTTATTTCGTTCTGTTCGCACGGCCAGCCCTCTTTTTGCACGGCAAACATATATTTTCTGCTAAAAAATTACTTAGAAACGAACCGAAATTTCATCCTTTCTCCTCATAAATTCATAAAATCATTCCTTCGAATTAAAAACACCGTAAAATCATCAAATAATGTCAAATCCCTTCCAACTTGGCATTTATTTATTTCCTGCAACAAACTCAAATAAAACTAATTAAATCGACACGATTATTCACAAAAGCACAGTAAATGCGGGAATAAAATCCTATAAAATATATGTAAAATATACTTTATCATCCTCCCATCACTCTTGTCATCATCTTTATCATCCTTATTCCTCCTAGGCTGAGCCATTTCTGGAATTGTACTAGTAGCAATGAATGTTCTTAGGATGTGTAGTGCTTCCAACTCTTCAGCCGTTCTGACTCCACCCTTCTTTTGTAGCTGATCAGTAACAGCAATGATGAGTCTGTGGTTTCGAGGGGTGAGATCACTGGGGATAACCAACTGATTAACATCTTGAATTTTAGTACCAGACTGATAGAAGATGGTTCTTGGTTTGATGCATACTTCAGGAAGCCTAGCTTGTTGACCATCTCTCAGTTCAGTGTACAGACTCTTGTTGTTCTCCCCTTTCTGCTCAATTAGTTCCAAGATAGCATCAATCTCAGTGAATTTTAGGGCTTTCAAGGTGTCAATAGATAGGTGCCATATCTTGCCATTGGTCACCATCATGATTTCCTTGAGAAAGATTTGATTTAGCTTTCTTGGAATAACTGTTAGATTTTTGATTTGATCTTTGAGGCTTCTTCTGTATAACAAAGTATCTCCTCCAACCTTTGCCTTTGAGGCTTGCAGAAACTTCAAGAATTTAGCATCATGATAAATCTCTGAATTTGCTACTTCTATCAGCTTGGCCTCTGTAATCACATTAGCTTCCACTGGATCATCTTCATGTCTGGAGGCTTGGACTAGATCACTTGGCATGGAACCTGCCACCACTGTAGTGGTGACAGTTTGCTTTTGGCCACTTGGTGTAGTAATGTGCACAGGTGGTAGAGTGACCACTGGCAGAGAGGATGGAGGTTCATCAACCTTGGATTTTCCTTTGCACGAGACATGAGGTATAGATTTTGAAGCCCTTTGATGACCACCACCCTCATTTATCTCCCCCTTAGGCTTGTTGTCAGGCACAGAGGTTGTAGAAGTGACCTTTGGGGTTGAAGATTCTTCAGGTAGAGGAAGGCCCATGTGCTTCATCATGGCAGACAACATCAATTGTTGATACAAAAGAACCTCAGCTGTGTTGGTGGCTTGAGTGCTCAACTGCTCAGTTAGAGTTGCAACCTTGTCTGTCAAATGAGCATTGAATTCTTTGAGAGTCACTACCTCCTTTTCAAGAGTATCCACTTTAGTGAATAGCTCATTTTCCTTGAAACCAGATAGGGATTGGTCTTGCAGTCTCTTCACTTCATACTTGGACATTTCATGCACAGGGACCTCAGTCACTAGCTTATATCCATATAGATTTTTGAACATAGTCCTCAGTATGGCATTGGCATTTGTTGTCTGATCAGATAGAACTTGAAATTTATGCCCCAGACCTGTGACAGTATCATTGAGTAGAGCTAAGCCATTATCCATCTTGGTGCAGGTAGTGTTGCAATGTTTGAGGTCCTTGAACAAACTGTCCAACTGAGGGAATTTGGCATCAAAGGCCCTCTTGATTTCTTCCACTGTAGTGGCTGTCTTATCACACACTCTGTTGACCTCAGTTTTGACTCCTTTTCCCAGATAGTGTGCAGCCTTGAGGAATCCCTTGTGTGAATCATTCACAGCCTCATACACTTCACCAGGAGTCAGAGATTTACATTGGAACCCAGTGAAGTGATGTATTCCTCTCTGAGATATTGAAGAGCTTCATCAAGAGTAATATCATATTTTCCTTGCAACCAGGCATCTACATTGCCATCTCTCTCAGCATCATCAATTATCTTGGGCTTTTGCATCTCCACATCATCCCTATGGCATAGCAGAATGGCTTCATAGTCTGGATTAGGCATGTTGGAGGTGACCAAGTTCTGAGCTATCTTGACAAACTCAGGAATCTAATCCACAACTAAGCTTTGAAGTGCTTCAACCATCAATTGTGGTGGAACAGACCCTTATCCTGAAGCACTGTCATGTTGCACAAGCTTCAGCCATTGTGACATGAAGTCAGAGCTAGAGCTAGGCAAGCTAGACTCCTCAGTTACAGATGCAACTTCTGTAACCGGATGGAATGACTCTACTACTGTTGTCTCCACAGGAGTGGGATGAGTTACAACAATAGTTGACACAGGCACAGAGTCTCTAGTAAAAACTAGTGAATCCTCTGTGTTTGTGATGGTGTCATCAGGATATGCCCCAGCTAGCATTCCCTCACCATCTGAATGTGGTTTCTGGGTGGTGATCAAAGTGTCATGCACTAAGTCACTTGAATTCATTGGCTCACCAAGAGAAAAGAATTCTTGGTGATCAATGCCTTGCTCTTCAATTTCTTGAATTACAGGCTCCAAAGAAATTTGAGATGTAGATTCTGGAAGAGAAGTGTCTTTTAGAATGGATTTTGGCAACTCCCCCTGAGAAATAGAGGGAGTTTCAAATGTGATGTGCTCTCCACTCAATATTGTGCCAGCCTTATCACTCCCAGGTGCTGACTCTTTACAAATAGGTGCATTGGGGAGGATGCTTGATTCTATAGATGCACCCTGTTGAGAGGATACATCTAGTGAACTGTTTGCCCCTGATTTTACAACTTCAACCATTTGTGTGACTAAAGAGGTGGTTTTAGATTTCTTCTTCTTTGGTCTTATTAAGGGTGACTCAGGTTCCTCACTTTCTAAACCTAATTCAACAGCCAGTGCTACTTCTGATAATATGGTCAAAGGTGCAGAAGCAACCTGTTTTCTCTTCTTCTCCTTTTTATTAACACCACCCTGTTGAGAGGATGATGTAGGTGGCTCTGTGTTTGGTAGAGTGTTTGGTTGATAGGGTTGGTTAGCAGGCCCTGGGTTAACATTGTGTTCTACTTGCTTGGGCTGTGCTAACTGTGTCTTTGAGTCAAATGTTGGCATGTTGTGGGGGTAAGTCCTAAACAAACCCTCCATATGGGGAGTTTTGTTAAGTCTTACATCCACATCATTCCTAGTCTCCAAATTACCAAAAATGAGTTTGGTTATGGATTTAGGATAGCCTATTCTATTTCTATCTATCCCAGGTAATTCAATCAATTTATCATTTTTAAAATTAAGTACAGATTGAATAAAACGAGGGAAGAAAATATCAGTACCTCTCTTGGTTGAGTTCTTAACAAGTCTCCCATACAACTCCTGTAGAATGATCTGTCCAACATCTATCTTTCTCCCATAACCCAAGGCATAGCCAATTTGCTGTAGCTCCATTCTTTTCTCAGATTCTTCCTGTTCAACTTTCCAAGATTGATCACATTTGAGTAGTTGATAAATTCAAAGAATTCCTCTAACTCTGCATTTGTGGCTAGTATGTCATATGCCTCTTGTTGTAGGCCCAGTGCTTGATTCATGTCTTCAGCGGTGATAGTGATTTCCTTATCCTGAATCTTGCAGTAGATTATATATGATGTTATTGCGCTTTCTAGGGCCACAACTTCCACAATAGCAGTTCCCTAAAACTGTTCCAAGAGGTCTAGATACAGAGTTGGGTTAGCTGAAAGTGCATCCTTGATGTATGACTCAAACATCCACTTTACAAAACATTTGAAATTTGCATTGGGTGCCTCAACATCACTGGTTAGGGCGATAAAGTTGGTGTTGAATTTCACGGTTGCCATTGATACAGAGAGAAGAGAGAGAAGAGTAAAGGTTGAAGAAGAAAGTTAGCTTTTGGCAGGTTAGGGTTTTCAGAGGTTTTGGGAGTTTAGATGCTTGAGAAATAGAACGAAATGAATCGAATAGATGTAGAATTGTATAAGTATGAAGTACTTGAATTGTCGATTAGATATATGTTTTGTATCGACAAGTCAGGCATTCGAGAAGTAGAAAACAACTATTCGATAAGTCAAGAAAGGCTTATTCGATAACTCAAGCAGATTGTAACTCACAACTGGCAGTTATCTAACTTAGAAATAATTCTAAATTAAATAAAATGTGTTTTTATGAGTGAATTCAAATTTTAGACAAAAATCCAAAATCGGTTAAGATTCAGCGAGAATTCAGCCTTTTCAAATGATTCGAGAACTCAAATACAGTATTCGAGAACTCAGTCATTAGAGAACTCAATTACCATATTCGAGAAGTCAAGAATACCTCTATTCGATATCTTTAAAAGACCCTATTCGAGAACTCGAGAGTGCTCTAATGAGACTTGTTAGAGATGTCGAACAGTGAACCATTCGAGAAGTCTGACTTATCGAAATATACTCATCACTCACAAAAATCAATTTTCACTATCTTTTAAAATTTACCAATCATATTCAATGAGGAATATTCTAGCAAATTAAACAGTGATTTTCTCAAAATTTCATAGAAATTTCAAGTTGACAAAATATGATTTTCCAACATATGCAACAGATTTGAAATATTTATAAATCATATTTCAGCCAACACTGACTCCAAAAATATTGAGAAGTTAGATAAAATAAGTGTTTACTGCTGCAACAATCTAGATGATATATTCACTTAGCCAGAATCTGAAGAATTCAGCATTCCAATCTCACTAACCAACCTTATGAAGGTGGCTTCATCTAATGGCTTAGTGAATATGTCAGCTAGTTGTTTATCTGTAGAGACATAATGCAACTCAATGGTTCCATTAGTTGCATGTTCTCTAATGAAATGATATCTGATGTGAATGTGCTTTGTTCTAGAATGATTGACAGGATTGGCAACTATAGAGATTGCACTTGTGTTGTCACACATGATTGGAATTCTTTCCAACACAAGTCCATAACCTTTAAGTTGATTTCTAATCCAAAGCACTTGAGCACAGCAACTTCCAGCAGCTATGTATTCAGCCTCAGCTGTAGAAGTTGACACAGATTGTTTTTTCTTGCTATACCAAGAGACTAACCTTTGTCAAAGAAACTGGCAGTTACCTGAGGTGCTTTTCCTATCCACTCTGCATCCAGCATAATTAGCATCAGAATAACCAACCAGATTGAACCTGTGTCCTTAGGATACCATAAACCCAAGTTTGGAGTGCCCTTCAGATATCTAAAGATCCTTTTTATAGCAATCAAATGTGATTCTTTTGGATTTGATTGAAACCTTGCACACAAACATGTAGCAAACATGATGTCTGGCCTACTTGCAGTGAGATAGAGTAGAGAACCAACCATGCCTCTGTAGACTGAGATATCTACTTTCTTGCCTTTCGCATCTTCATCCAATTTAGTGGCAGTGGCCATGGGTGTCTTTGCAGGTGAGCAGTCTTCCAAGTCAAACTTCTTCAATAAATCCTTGATGTACTTGGTTTGACTGATAAAGATACCATCCTTCCTTTGACTGACTTGCAACCCAAGAAAGAATGTCAACTCTCCCATCATACTCATCTCATATCTGCTCTGCATGAGTTTAGAGAATTTCTCACACAGCTTCTCTTTTGTAGAGCCAAATATGATATCATCCACATAAATCAGAACTAGGATAATGTCATCACCATGCTTCTTGTAAAACAGTGTTTTGTCCAATGTGCCTCTAGTGAATTGATTTTCAAGGAAAAATTGTGATAAAGTATCATACCATGCCCTTGGAGCCTGCTTAAGTCCATACAATGCCTTAAGCAATCTGTAGACAAATTCTGGGAAATGTGGATCCTCAAAGCTAGGTGGTTGTTGCACATAAACTTCTTCTTCCAACTCTCCATTCAGAAATGCACTCTTGACATCCATTTGATAAACTTTAAAGTTTGAATGAGCAGCAAATGCTAAGAATATTCTGATGGCTTCCAATCTAGCAACAGGGGCAAATGTCTCATCATAATCAATGCCTTCCTATTGAGAGTATCCTTTTGCAACCAACCTTGCTTTGTTCCTTACTATTACACCATCTTCATCCATCTTATTCTTCAGAACCCATTTTGTTCCAACAATGGTTCTATTCTTTGGTGCAGGCACAAGTTCCCATACTTTGTTTCTTTCAAATTGATTCAGCTCCTCTTGCATGGCAATAATCCAATCTGGATCCAATAGTGCATCATCAAGTTTCTTAGGCTCAACCTGAGATAGAAAATAGCCATAGAGGCACTCATTCTGAGTTGCTCTCCTAGTCCTTACTCCTGCATTAGGATCTCCAATAATTTGCTCTGCAGTGTGTGATCTATCCCATTTCCTTGAATGCTCAGTCTGATTTCTCATTCTTGATGTTGCTTCATCATCCAAGTCATGATCATTCTCATTTCCTCCCCCTGTGAGGTTGTCACTACTCACATGTGTGTCTTGGATGCTTGTTTCTCCACTATTGATTGGCACAAATTCTTCTCTTGATATCATCATTCACTTGAGTTTGTTGAACTTGAGTTTCAACTCCAGTCTCAATCTCTTCATCAGAATCATCTAGATTATCAAACTTTAATGGATCTTTATCTTCATCATTGGCTTCTTCTAATCCAAGTAGTTTGCTGTCATCAAATGTTACATCTGTGCTTTCCATAATTTTCTTTTGACTGATGACATAAACGTTGTATGCAATTTTTTCCATAGAGTAGCCAAGAAAAATTCCTTCAAATGCCTTTGCATCAAACTTACCAACATATTCTGAATTATCCTTCAACACAAAGCATTTGCTTCCAAAAGTATGAACATACTTTAGAGTAGGCTTCTTTCTAGTCATCAAGTTGTAAGGTGTCTTTCCAGTGTTTTTGTTGATGAGGGTTATGTTCTGGATATAGCATGCAGTGCTCACAGCCTCAGCCCAAAAACATGTAAGCATCTTTGCATCAAGCAACATTGTTCTAGCAGCCTCAATTAGAGTTCTATTCTTTCTCTCAACAACTCCATTTTGTTATGGAGTCCTTGGAGCTGAGAATTGCTGAGAAATTCCATTCTCTTTGCAGAATGTTTCAAGTATGGCATTTCTGAACTCTGTTCCATTATCACTTCTCAATCCAATCACACTTGCATTGTTAGCCTTTGCTTCCTTGTCAACTTTCTTTATGTGCTCAATGATTACTTGTGGAGCCTCATCTTTTGATGCCAAAAATTTCACCCATGTATACCTTGTAAAGTCATCAACCATCACCAAGGCATACTTCTTTCTTCCTAGTGACATAATATTGGCAGGCCCAAACAAATCCATATGAATGAGTTGCAGGGGCTTGGTTATTGAGGTCACTGTCTTTGACTTGTGGCTTAATCTTTTCATCTTTCCTCTTTGACAGGCCTCACACACTCCTTCTTGACAGAATTCAAGTGTGGGCATGCCACTCACTAACTCTCTTTTGACTAGAGAATTAATGGCTTTGAAGTTCAAGTGTGATAACCTCTTGTGCCACAGCCAACAATCTTCATTTGATGCTTTTGAGTAGAAGCAAAAAATTTTGTCCTTGTTTGCAGAGTCCATATTTGCTACAAACAGGCTTCCTTTCCTTACTCCAGATAGAGCAAAATCACCAGTCTTCTTGTGGGTGATCAAACATTCATCTTTGTCAAAATCCACTTTGAATCTTCTATCAGTAAACTGACCAACACTTAGCAGATTATGCTTGAGTCCCTTAACTAGTGCTACATCTTCAATGATGACATTACCAACTTTCAACTTGCCATATCCCAATGTGTTACCCATGCTGTCATCTCCAAAAGCAAGCTTGGGCCAGCCTTCTCCTCATACTGTGATAGCAGGGCCATATCACCAGTCATGTGATTTGAGCATCCACTGTCCAAAATCCACAAAACCTTCTTTTCACTTTCTTTGCCCTGCAAACACAAAGGTATTACTTCTCCTTTGGTACCCAAACAAGTTTGGGTCCATGTGACTTAGAAACAGTTTTGTCATAAACAGCATGCTTATCAACTTTCTTGGTGTTAGTCTTCTTGTCACTGTTAGAAGTCTTAGAAACCTGAGGTTTCAGACTTAGGTGATAGAGGTACCTTCCTAGCTCTAGGAGGACTTGAAGACTTTGACCTTGTGTAGTGTGTGTGAGAATTGTGACTGATACAACCATCAATGAATTGCCTTCTCAAATTGAAACAACTAGTCATAACATTCATATTGCATGGCATACAGTCAAATTTATCACAAAATGGAGCATCTCTATGTCTTAAAGGCACAGAGCAATCATAGAAAGGTTTGGGCACACTACCAATAGGTTTCTTGCATGCATGAGTTAAATGATTGGTACTGAAACAATTCTGACAAGTTTTCCTAGGGGCATTAGGCATATAAGCATAGTTGTTATCTTTGTTAATCCCTAGCTTGCCATTTCTATTCTGTTTCTTCTTAGCCACTTTCTTCTCAGATTCATTCTTCCCAGCTGACACAAACTTAACAAACTTCTTAGGTCTATACCTATCACCTACTGGCTCCTTGGCTTTTGGCTTGACACTCTCACTCTTAGAGGATGCTTGTTGTTCACTGGATTGTGCCTCATCCTCATCATTCAACATTTGCTTAATGAGTAAGGCATCCTCATCGATTTCAAATGTTGATTCTTTAAAGATTGGAGTCTCATCCTTTTTCAAAATGTGAGGCACTTCCTCCTGAACAACTATGTCATCTTCAATGACAGCATAGCCTTTCCTTTGTTTAAGAGTGCCATAGTCAAGTCCAATGGCTGCCTTGGGTTTAGCTTGAATTTTCTCACAATAGGATTGCACTAGACCAGATGATTTCTTAAAGGTTTTCAGTTTGAATTCATTTTCAGCTAGTTCATCCCGACTAGCACATAGAACCTTATTATGCAGATATTCAACTTCTTTCTTAAGGTTTTCTACTTGCATAGCAGTTAGCTCAAGTTCTTCATTCTTTTTTATTAACATTTCATTTCTAGTAGACAGTTTAGCAAACTCCTCATTAGCAGCAGTCATACTAGTACGACTATTAAACATTTCAATAGATAGTTGTTCAATCATGCATTTGTACTCAGAAACAGACATGTCTATGGTAGTGAGAGATGGTACCTAAGAGTCTGATGAAGATGTGTCATCCTTGGAATTGGCCATCAAGGCATAGTTGCAAAATTCTTGCTCTTCTCTATCACTATCAGAATCATCCCAACACTTCCCTTCAGCTATGTAGGCCTTACCTTGTGTCTGCTTTTTCAGAAGGGCCTCATACTTAGCATCAAGCTCTAGAAACTCTTTATCCTTCTTTTTAGGCTTCTTGCATTCACTGGCAAAATGCCCTAGGTCATTGCATCTATAACACCTTACAGATGACCTATCCACATGGCTGGTTTTAAATTTATTCTTGTTTGCTTTCACAGGTGCCTTGCTCTTGTTGAATGAATGGTTTTGGGTTTTAGGTTTGAAGGGTTGGTTCCTCTTGAATCTGATGTTTGGAAATTTTCTGGCCATGAAAGCATATGAAGTGTTTTCCATTCCATCTAGTTCTTCAAGAGTATAGAACTTTTCTTCCTCCTTCTCCTCAGCAGGTTCACTTACCTCGGCTTCAGTTTCTTCATCATCTACTATCTCCTCTATCCTTAGTTGGATTGTAGATGCTTCTAGGTCTTGAATAGATTTGTTGACAATCAAGGCACATGATGTGTTTATCATTCTGCCTTGGTTGGCTTGGATAGCCCTTTTCTGAAGCAATTCAAGCTCATGATTTTTTAAAACCCCATAGAGCACATCATATGTGATTTTGTTCAAATCTCTTTCTCTTAGAGAAATGACCCTTTGCTCTACATGATTTGGTGAAGATAGCAGAAACTTCATGTTCAACTCCGTGGCTGTAAACCTTGCCATTCATCTGTAACTCAGTAACTAGCTTGTGAAATCTCTCAAACATCTTAGTGATGCTTTCCTTGGGCTGTGCCATGAAAGCTTCATACTGTGTGACCAGTATCTGTTTCTTGTTTTCCTTGACCTCATCAGTTCCTTCACATAGAACCTCAATATGGTCCCACCTCTCTTTAGCAGATGTACATGATGCAATGTTTGCAAACATTGACATATCCATGGAATCAATAATTAGCAACATGAGATGACTGTCAAGAGTAACCATCTCCTTTTCTGATTCTATCTATTTGGATGGTTCCTTGGCCACATAAGATCTTGGAATAGTTGTGGTTCCAACAGTCTTTTCAGGTATTTCTTGTTGTGGAACAAAGGGACCATTCTTGAGAATGTCAGGATACAAAGGATGAGAAGCTTTGATGAACAACATCATTTTTATCTTCCAGAGGTTGTAATTTTCTTTGTCAAACTTAGGGACTTTCACCGTTCCTGTGGTCTTTGGTGTATTCGAACTCATGATCATTTTTCTGTTTTTGAATAAACAGCCTGATTTGATACCACTTGTTGAGTATTGAATACAACAAAAGAATACAGAGGGGGGGTGAATGGATTCTTGAACTTTTCTTTGTTCTTGAATCTGTGTAGCAGATAAGTTTTTATGTGTGCAAATGTGTTGGTGCGGATAAAGAATAACACAAGACACAATATCACTTTAATCTAATATATTATTAGATAAAGGTTGCTACAATCTATGAATACAAATGGTAGTATTCTCAGCTTCGTTTTTCTCAGAGAGATATATCTTACAGTGTATATGAAAAACTTAATCAACTAAGAAGTGAGATTGTATTCTTATAGAACATGAATACAACTCAGTACTACAAATAAGGTTACAGGATAAATTACTTTCTTGTATGTCTATCCTTTTTGAGTAAGTATCCAAACGGCTACAGATTTGACTTTGCAAAGTTCTGTTCAGATCCACTTCTTTAGCTCTTTGTCTCTTCTATATCTCTCCAAGCTTCCTTGTAGGCTTTCCAGAGCACGTTACAGATTGTGGTCCATAAAGTGCATTGGCTTGTTGCAGGTTTCAGACTTGTATAATTTCTTCAGTATTTTGTCTCCAAGAATGTATTCGAGAAGTGGCTAAGTGGTTGATTCGAGAACTAGGATTAGATAACTCTGAGTTCTCGAATACTGTATGATTGACATATCGAATCACTTCTCGAATAATACTTTTCTCCAGGATTCCTTGAGTTGTCGAATAGAACACTTGACTTGTCGAATCCTTGAGATATCGAATAGCTTTCTGAGTCCTTGAGATATCGAATGGAACTTTGACTTGTTGACTCTTTGAGAACTCGAATACCACTTTGACTTGTTGACTTCTTGAGTTCTCGAATAGAGTATTTAGACATGTAGAATCTCTGAGATATCGAATAGTTCATTCAGAGATATCGAACGGTGTCTTCTCAGATATCGAATCTCTGACTTCTTGAATGCTAGACTTCTCGAATAGACAAATGTACTTCTCGAATTGGTACTTAGGCAAATTCTTCATTTCTTCAAATCCCAACTGTGATTATTTGACAGTCTTTATCTTCTTGCTTGAGGCATGAACCTTGGAACTTCTTTCAAGCATTATTCTTGACTATATAAGTATAGTTACACAACTAGGATTTGATGCCTATTACAAGTACAAAACAAATAGAAACTCTACAACTAGAGGTTCCCTCAGTTAAGAGGTCATGTAAGTAATGCAAGGCATTACAAACAATTAGGCTTGTTATTAGATGTATACAGGCATGCCTCTGTGACTAACATACGGAAAGTGTAACCGCACGACCGTTGTCTTTAGATGGACCGGATGAATATGGGCTTCCATTCGGATTCGGAGTGTTGGGCCTTCGGTCCAGCCCGTTAAGGAAGTGGGCCTCTAACATGTCCCTGGGCTTCGTTCAGAGAGATCCTCAGGACGAAGGCCAAAGCCAAAGCCCATCTTCAGATTACGACCCTCAGATGTCTCATTCGGATAAGAATGGCGATGGACAAGGTCGAAACGTCTTCTGGGAAGTCGTGTCTCTTTATGATTGACAACTGTCTGTTCTCGAGATTTGTGCTTGAATCGCGTCCATTGAATTGGAAACGTCTTTTGTCCAAACGTTACATTTCTGTACTTAAACCTCTAAACCCCTTCATTTTCATTCTTACGCTTACAACTTCTCATTTCACAATCTTCAAAGCAACAAACTTTTTCTCTCAAAACTCTTCACAAGCGAGGATTGGAAACGCTGGTTCGTCCCCGACCGCCTGTAGTCCTCCAATTCTGGTGGCAGCCCGTCTTCAAGAGAGATATCCTCAAGAACTTGATCTTATCACCCATTGGCAAACTAGTAAGTTTCTTTTTCCTCCTTTTGACTAGTAGTGTATGTGTACTTATCTTTTTCGTTCTTGTTTCCCTGCTGTTGTAGCCCTGCATTTTATGCTTTTATGTATGTATCTGTATATGTATATATGCATAAAGTTACCTATGTTCTTTAGGCAAAATACGCACATGCCTAGGACATTTTGTGCGTTTAATTTCACTATCTTGTCTTTGTATGTCCCTCTCCCTAGGATTTTGGGATTTGACTAAAAATTGTTTTGGCAAGAGCATTCTTCGGGATCTTCGACTTCGAGACTCAAGAACCATTTTTGGTCTGTCCCGATCCCTTGTAGCCTTTAGGTCATCTTTAATTTCCTTCGCCCTAGACTTTAGGCTGCCCCTGACCGATCCCGGCCCACTGTACTCGGCTTTCTTTGTTCTTTTCTACTTCTTTCTTGTCCGAGTACAAGGCTAACGTCTCTTCATTTCTGAATGCAGGGACATGGATTGGTCGACCGAGGATGCTGGTCCTTCGGAGGTTTCGCCCGTCAGCGACATCAAACTGTATCCAGCCGCGAATTTCCGGTCGAGGTTGACCGAAGAGAAAATTGAGCACTTCCATTCCAATTATCTGAAAGAGAGACACGTTTGGTACTTCTTCGCACCGAGGAAGAAGGACCGCATCTGGCATAACCCTGAAATTCCACCCATCTGTGGGGGAAGTGTGGCCACGGGCATATCCGAAATGGCGTTCAAATGCGGCTTTCGGTTGCCCATGCTACCCATCCTTAAAAAGTTGCTGAAGCAGTTGGGGATTGCCATAGGACAGTTGGACCCGAACAGCTTCTTTCACATAAACGCCTTTCAGGCCCAATGCCTGGCTAAGAAGATGACTCCGGGGACAACTTTGTTTTGGCATCACTATGAGCTCCGGAGGAATTCAAAGAGCAACGGCTATTATACCATAGCCCGTCGAACTGGCAAAGCCGATTGGGCTCAAACAAATTCCAGCAATAAAGGGACTCACGAGAAGTGGGTTTTAGTCTCGGGGCCAAAGATAGAGAAGTATGGCCACTGGCGGGAGCTCGATCCATCAAGATTGAAGTATCCCGAACTCCTACAGGCGGACGAACACGATTATCGTCTTCTCTCCGAACTCGAAATGGATAGGGTTCCTTTATCGGACGACAGGGATAACGACTGGTTGGTCGCCCTTTGGGGTAGTGGTAACATCTATCTCTGTCTTGTTGTTCATGCATTTAGGTACTGCATTTTCATTTTCTGCCATCATATTTGACCTTCTGGTATTTTGTGCAGTGTCTTCTCTTCAGGCGATCATAGAGCGTAAGCGCAAGAAGGCGGCCGAACTTGCTGCTGCTGTTATGGCTGCTGCCGAAGCTACGGCTCAGGCGACCGAGGGGACGGAGAAGTCGGCTCCCGATCAGAGGGAAACAGATATAATCACAACTCCGCCTGCTTCTTCTCCTCCTTGGGATTTGGAGGCTAGGGATACTGACCTGGTCACTCCGATGGACTCCCGAAAGAGAGGTCGCACGGGGGAGACTGGGTTGAAGGTACATGCCCCTCAATGGGGAGTTCTGGAGACCAACAAGATGATTGTCCCTGCGCCTCGCACTGCCACAATTGTGGGTCCCGTTCTCTGCCGGGCCTAGTTCTTCTAGCCGATCGGCCAACGTTCGCTGAGAAGAACGACCTTGAGGCATGTAATAAGATGATGGCCCTCCTTTCTATGGTAAGCTTTTTTTTTCCTTTGTACTATTTATTTGTTTGCCTTCAACTCTTGATCCTTTTCCTTGTTTGTTTTCAGGGTGTTTCCTGGTCTGCCATAGTCACCGAACGGGTGGAGGGCATGCAAGCCAGGCTGAAGGAAGTGGGTCAGCTGTAAATTCGAGCGGTCAAGGCCGAAGAGGACCTTCGGAACTCTACCAACGAGCTGGAGATGATCACTGGTCAATCCAACGCTCTGAAGCTCGAGAATGACACCTTGAAGGCGAAGCTAGAAGAGATGGATACTTTGAAAAAGCATGTCGAATGAAGAAATCAACAGCTCAAGGCCACAAGGAAGAATGTTCGGAAGTTGCAGAAAAAACTTGATCTGACCGAAGAGCGATGCTACCAGATGGGGTACGACGCCGCCCTGGTGAAGGCACACTCTCTCGGTTTCGATCATACTCAGATGATTGACACCGAGTTGGGTATGACAGATCCAGTCGGCAGGGAGAAATCCAATGGACCCTTGGTTGTCTCTTCGGGTGAAGACGAAGCTCTCTCCGACTAGTTTCCTTGTATTTTCAACCTTTCTATTTTGATGGCCTTCGTGCCTTGTAATTCTTAACATTTGCCTTCGGGCTTTAAATTTGGGCCCCCGGGCTTGTAACCTTAACTTTGCCTTCGGGCTTGTTCAGTATTTGTGCCTTTGGGCTTTTTAAATGTGCCTTTGCATTTTTTTTTGTTTTATGCATCTTCGGCTTCGGCCTTGGCGTAATTATATTCTTGCGCTTCTTTGGTTTTGTTCTGCTTTAGCATAATTGTTTTCATTTTCATGCGTCTTCGGCTTCATTTTGCCTTAGCATATTTATTTTAATTTTTATGCGTCTTCGGCCTGATATTGCCTTAGCATAATTACTTTCATTTTTATGTGTCTTCGGCCTGATATTGCCTTAGCATAATTACTTTCATTTTTATGCGTCTTCGGCCTGATATTGCCTTAGCATAATTACTTTCATTTTTATGCATCTTCGGCTTCAGCCTAGCAAGTATGTGCATTTTTGGTCGTAACCTAGCTGCCCCCAGTATTTAAGGGATTTTGTAAATGATTAAGGTCCCATTCGGTCGGTTGAAAAATATTTCCTCCCGGCCTTAATTAATGTCAAAGCAACTTAAATACTAAGACATTTTGCAAGGGTCCAAATTTCATTCGGTCGGCCCCAAATTTGGATCCGTCAAGCCTTTGTAACTTAAATCATATTGTACTTGAATATTAAAAATAAGCTAGAGGGCGCGTGTTTCATTCGGTCGGCCCCAAACATGGGTCCGCCAAGCTTAATATCATGTACTTCACCTTTTGGGTACAAATGTACTTAGCTAATAGCAGCAGATAAAAATGGAGCAAACAATCTTTCATTAATCATGCACAACAACGTTTACATTATTCTGATTACATATTGATGCTAGCTTAGGGAATTCAGAATGAACTTGCATAAAACAAAATACTGAATTAAAAAGCAGTAAAATGTGTCCAGTAAGCTTACTGGTAAAAATGGCGAAGGCGGGCGGCGTGCCAAGTGTTTTTAATAGGGCTGCCGTCCAAATGGGCTAATTTGTAGGTGCCTGGCCGAACCACTTCAATCACCATGTATGGACCTTCCCAGTTGGGCATAAGTTTGCCTTGCTTAGCTGGCATGGAAGTGGCTAACTCCCGAAGCACTAAGTCTCCGACTTGGAAAGATCTCTTCTTTACTCCCGAATCATAGTACTGTGCTGCCTACAGCTGGTACCTTAGGTTTCTTTGATGAGCTGCCTCCCTTTCTTCCTCCAGTAAATCCACGTTCGCCCGGAGTCCGAACTCATTCGTCTCCACATTAAACACCTGTGTTCGGTAAGACTCTAAGCCAACTTCAACTGGCAGGACAACATCCGTCCTAAAGGCCAACTTGAAGGGCGTTTCTCCGGTAGAAGATCTAGCTGTTGTTCGGTACGCCCAAAGGACCCAAGGTAAGTCTTCAGCCCAAAGTCCTTTGGCTTCTCCCAGTCTCCTTTTGATCCGATCGAAAATGATCTTGTTGGCTGCTTCAATCGCCCCATTTCCTTGAGGGTGCCCTACTGAACTGAACTTCTGTTTGATTCTGAATTGAGCCAAAAACTTTCTAAACTTGCTTCCAATGAACTGAGTTCCGTTGTCTGACACATACACCATAGGAATGCCAAACCTTAAGATTACCTGCTCCAACATGAATTTCTTTGCAGCCTCTTCAGTAATGGCGGAAAGGGGTTTGGCTTCTCTCCACTTGGTCATATAGTCGATCGCCACAATGCAGTACTTTGCTTGCTTGATACTGGTAGGTAGGATCCCAACGATGTCCACCGCCCACATAGAAAATGGAATCGGGCTAAGGACTGAAGACATCTCTTCGGGTGGTTGCTTCTGTATTGTACTGAATAGCTGTCACTGCCTACACTTCTTCGAATATTCAGTTGCATCTTCCTTCATTTTTGGCCAGAAGAACCCTTGCCTAAGGATCTTGAAGGCTAGTGATCTTCCTGCTAAGTGTTCTCCACAAATTCCCTCATGAACTGTCTCGAGGGCTAACTGTTGTTCTTCCCCGTCTAGGCATCTAAGCAGTGGTTGACTTGCCGACCTTCTGAACAAACGGCCCCCGACCAAAGTATAATTCACCGACCGATGCTTCACCTTCTGTGCTTCCCTTCAGTCAAGTGGTAGAGTACCCTTCTCCAAGAATGCCCTGATGGGAGTCATCCAGTTGACCCCTTGGTGAATTTCCATACACTACTTTTTATCTATCGAAGGCGTCTTTACTTCGGTCAGGTAGATTGACCCATTCAGGTTTTAGGTTTCTGCCGAAGCTAGCCTTGAAAGAGCATCTGCCCGACTGTTGTTCTCTCTAGCTACTTGACTTAATTCAAAAGACTCAAACATCAAAGATTACTCACGTACCTTAAGGGCGTAGGCCTTTGTTCTGGGATCTTTTTGCCCATACTCCCCTGAGAATTGTTTTACTACTAACACCGAATCACTGAACGCCCTGAGGTGTTTAACTTCCAAATTCTTCGCCAGGTCCAATCCTGCCAGTAGGGCCTCATATTCGGCTTCGTTGTTCGTCAGAGGAAAAATGAACCTGATAGCCTGATAGAATTCAAAACCCTCTGGACTTGTTAGAATTAACCCAGCTCCACACTTTTCTTTGGCGACTGAACCGTCGACAAAAAGCTTCCACTTTCCCGGTGTCCGAATCAACTACTCTTCGGGGGTTAGATCCTTCGGTCCCGAGAATGAACATCCAACTATAAAATCTGCAAGTGCCTGGGCTTTGATCGAAGTTCTCGATGTATACTCCAGATCGTGCTCCCCCAGTTCGATCGCCCATGCCACCACTCTGCCCGATGCCTCTGGCCTTTGCAAGATTTTCTTCAAAGGTTGATCTATTACTACCTTGATCGTCCTTCCTTGGAAATAGTGTCTCAACTTTCTGGCGGCCATTACCAACCCATAGGCAAATTTCTCTGCGTTCGGATATCTAGTTTCTGCATCTTTGAGAATATGAGAAACATAGAACACCGGATGCTGGTTCCCTTCATGCTCTTTGACCAACATAGCTCCAAGTGTTCGGTCGTTCACTGCTAAGTACAGCTGCAAAGTTTCTTTCAGATCAGGCCTCATTAAAAGTGGGGTTTTTACTAAGTATTCCTTAACCTCCTCAAATGATTTCTGGAAATTTGGCCCCCACTCAAAATTCTTGGACCCCCAGAGTACTTCGAATAATGGTAAGGCCTTTTCGGCCGATCTGGAAATGAACCTCCTCAGGGCTGCTAACCGTCCGGTCAGCTTCTGAATGTCCCTGATCGTCTTCGGTGCTTCCATGTCAATGACTACTTTGATCTTTTCTGGGTTTGCCTCAATCCCTCGGGCACTGACCATGTATCCCAGAAACATTCCACTGTTTACTCCGAACGTACACTTGTTCGGGTTAATCCTCATATTGTTCCTCCTAAGTGTTTCGAAACACTCCCTCAAATCTTCATCATGATCCCTGAAAAGGGACTTAACAATCATGTCATCTACATAGCATTCCATGTTCCAACCAATCTGAGCCTTGAACACCTTGTTGATCATCTTCTGAAATGTTGCCCCGGCGTTCTTTAGGCCAAAAGGCATCTTGATGTAGGCATAGGTGCCATTCGGGGTAATGAATGCTGTCTTTGGTACGTCCTCGGCATTCATGGCGATTTGGTGATATCCAGAGAAAGCGTCCAGAAGATTGAGTATTTGATGCCCCGAAGTAGTATCTATCAGTTGGTCAATGTTGGGCAAGGGGTAGTGATCCTTCGGACAATGTTTGTTTAAGTCTGTATAATCCACACACATCCTCCACTTGCCATTTGATTTTGTAACCACAACCACGTTCGCCAACCAATCGGGATAGTCGATTTCCTCGATGAACTTTGCTTCCAGCAACTTTTCTACTTCAGCTTGAATCACTTTTTGCCTTTCCATGGCAAAATTTCTCTTCTTTTGTCTTACAGGCTTGGCTTCGGGATGTAATAACCCTAATGTGACGCCCCCAGATCCGGGGTCGGGAATCTAGGCGCTCACGGTCCATTTTCCATTATTATCATACTTGTTCTTGCACACAATATAATTAAACAGCCATCGACCCCACAATAAACTCACACCGCATACACGCACACACACACACAGGTTAGAGTCTCAGAAACGTCATACATTTGATTAGGCAAAAGTAAAAGTTTTAGAGTTATTACAGACCGAATTAAATAGCATTTATGCTACCAGCAACACTTCGATATGAAGCGAAGTTGGCGGCTTGAAAGCTTGCTGCGGTACACTGCCTTGCACAGGTCATACTTATAAATAAAACGTACTAACAAAAGTTGCCGACCAATCCGGCTAACGGGGTCTACCGGTGGAATCTCAACTGCAGCCTGGGGTCTAGTCACCTGCTTTCGAACAGTCTGACTGGTTCTTGCCATTTCTCTTAGCTGTTGTGTTTGTAAAATTTGAAAACAAGCAAGAGTGAGCAACTATAGCTCAGCAAGAATATACGTATAAGATAAGCAATATAACGTTCCATATGTATAATAGTCATTAAACTTGTTGTATCAATCAGTTATAGAATCACTTGTCATTATTGGTAAATTTCAAAGGTGCACCAGTACGTGCCCTTGTTTTCAAAATAACCTTGCAGTTCTAGCTACTGCATAAAGTCAACATCTTTCTCATCAAAATAGGACACTATCGGCAACTGGCACATAGGCCTAAGATGCAGTGTCAAAGCATTTTTCCAAAGTGGAGGATGGGACTGGAAGAAAACATAAAAACCTGACAAGGATTGACGATGATCAGTCGCCACATCCGAGTCCAATAATCCGCGGGTCTTCTCTACCGGTAGAAGGATAGAAACTACATCCGTAACTATCCCTGAGTGAAAACTACATCCGTAATCACCCTCGATGAAAACTACATCCGTAATCATCCTTCGGCAACACCTGGGCCGGAATAATAAGTGATGGACCGCCTGGCTCACGGCCGCTTACACATCCCGGGAATCGTTCGTCAACGGTTCCCACACCTGCCAGAGTCCCTTTTTCTTTTTCTTTTTTTTTAAAAACCAGATTTTGATTGAAAACAGAGTAGTTGTGGTTCGACATCAGTCGACCGATAATTCTTGAAATCATACAAGAAGCGAATCCTGACCGGGGGTTTTCGAAAAGATTTTGGGTTCGAAAAAGTTCGAGTTTGAAAGTATTAAAAGGTATCTTGGATTAACTTTGTTTTTAAAATAATGAACAATAATTATTAAATGATATTTAAGATTTAATATTAATAATTAATAAAATAATTATTTAATAAATAAACTTTTAATCCAAGATAGGGTTTCGGGTATTTACGAAGATATAATAATAGTTATTTGAATATATGATACCACCCGAATGACCCTTCGGGTTTTCGCAATATAGGTACGATATAATATACCGCTCCCCGGTCAATAGTATATACGGACCGCTACGACCTCTATTGCTAGAGTCGTTGTCCGAAGAAAACATTCCAATCTAAGTTCAAGGGGTAAAAGCATACATGTACTTGTTCAATCTCAATTGCATCAATACTTCGATAAACATAGCATTTGATATAATTTGAAAACTACAAACACAACAGTGAAAATCCTGGTATATGTATAAGTTTTGAAAAGTAAACTTGCCTTGGTATGGTAAGGGTGGTAAAGCTCTCGGGGTCGCACGGTAATCTATAAATATTCAAGGGTACGCCCGTTAGTAACTTAACGAGACGACTAAATAATAATATAAATAATTATGAGCCTACCCTAGCGACTCCACTCTTAAGTCCACTAACCCTCCTAAAGGTCCTTAATATCATAAGTTCATGTTCGTTAATAATCCGACTCGAAATAATCGCCAAATTTCAATTATGCTAAGTTTGTGTAAAAATCTCGAAAAACTAATCCTACGCGCGATTTTCCACTTGCGCGCATCTCACTCTAACATTTTTAGAAAAATATTAAATTCGAATTTTAACTTAATTCCTTTTGGGTCATCTTCTCCACTGTAAAATCTCACTTCTCAATTTTTACCACGAATTTACCATATTTTTAAAGGGTCCAAACATAATTTACAAGGGGACAATTTTCAGCAGTCTGCCATTCAGAACACGATTTACTAAATAAATCATATCTCCAAATCTACAGCTCTCCTGTCCATGAGCTTTATATTTCTATAAACTACACTCCAAGACCTTTCCAACCATATAAGGTAGGTTTTCAGGGGATTAGATTTAGGCCTCTGAATTGCAGTTACAATTAGGGTCATTTACAGATTCGTCCAACAGCTCATTTCTACAAGTCATCCGCCTTCTAAAATCTCCACCCACTTCAATATCATCATAAATCCACCAAGAAAAATATCATATACTCATGTGACTTCATATAACATAAAAATAATTTTTATTATAGCAATATCCATCAATATCCAAGATATTCATAAATCATGCTCTAACTAACACTTTTTAGCACTAACACTTGTAGATCTAACCATATCAAGCAACTTCTCTTGCCATGGCTACTAGGGTTTAAAATTTATACCTTCCTTGAAGCTCTAGGTACCTTGACAAAGCTTGAAATCCTTCCCAAACACCTTGGTTGATCAATCTAAGGCTTAATCTTTAAGATCAAAAATAAAAGTTTAGATAGTCACTATTCATCTAGAAACTTTAGGAATTTTTTTACCTATCCTAGACTTGGAATTAAATCATGAAAAATTTACCATACCTTAGTTATATCAAGAGGAGGCTTGGGCTAAAATATCATGAATTTAGGATGAGTGGAAGTGGTAGAAGAAATTTTCTTATTCTCCTTGTTTCTTGAAGTGCCGTGAGTTAGCAAGCAAGGGGGGGGGTTGCTCTTGTTTTTACTTGGTGGTGTGTAATAAAATGAGATAAGTGCTAGTGGTCTTGGCTAAATATTGGCCAAGTCTTGAACATGTGGTAAATATTATGCCATGCCTCTTGAATTATACTTGGTGATCCCTAAAATGGGGAACCATGTCATTAAAAAGCCAACTACTAAGTACTAACTTGGTTACTACTACTAACTATCCTACTAACTATTGGTTGATAGCTTTGACTTGGTTAGTGCATGGGATTTGCATGGCATTGCATGTATTTTAGTCACCTTAGCATGGCTAGTAGGTATTTTCCAATTTCCACAATTTTCTAGATAATTTCTTAAACATTTTTTGTGGAGCTTTTCCTTCAAATAATCTTTCTAAAGTCCAACTTCCTAATTCTAAATATATATGGGTCCTTGGGTTTTCAAATAAATAAATCCATGACCTCATCATCGTATTCGTATTTATCGATATCCCGGAAATATACGAAAATAATAAAATAGGATTTTGCGAAATCCGTCGACATTCACATACACTCATTTTTCATAAGGAAACATAATATAACTTCAAATTTTCATTTATCCGTCATTAATATATGGGGGTGGAATTCACTCCTCTTACAAAACAGAGTTACTATTCATTCCGTCTATTCCAATAATATCAAAAATCAGGGTTCTTACAGCCTCCCCTCCTTAAAAGGATTCCGTCCCGGAATCAGGTTGAAAACAGTTGGGGGTGCTTTTCACGCATCGCGCTCTCTAGTTCCCATGTTGATTCTTCGACATTCTGATTCCTCCACAAGACTCTCACTAGTTTGACAACCTTGTTCCTCAGCACCTGTTCTTTTCTATCCATGATTTCTACGGGTTGCTCCACATATGTTAAGTCTTGTTGCAGATCCACTTGATCATGTTCTATCACATGTCGGAAGTCGGTATGGTAGGGTCGTAGCATGGACACATGAAACACATTATGTACTTGTTGTAAGCTCGGAGGTAAAGCCAATTCATAGGCTAACTTTCCAACTCGTTTCAAGATCTCAAAAGGTCCAATGAATCTCGGGCTGAGTTTCCCCTTCTTACCAAATCTCATCAATCCCTTCCACGGTGATACTTTCAACATCACGAACTCTCCTACCTCATATTCCTTATCTTTGCGGGACTGGTCCGCATACTTCTTCTGTCTGTCTTGGGCCGCTACCAGCCGTCCTCTTATAAGCTCGATAGTTTCTCTTGTCTGTTGGACCAGTTCGGGCCCTAAAATCTTCCGTTCTCCTACCTCTTCCCAACACAATGGAGACCGACATCTTCGTCCGTACAAAGCTTCGTACGGGGGCATGCCTATACTCGCATGGTAACTGTTGTTGTAGGAAAATTCGATCAATGGCAAGTGGTCGTCCCAACTTCCCTTGAAATCTATGGCACATACTCTCAACATGTCCTCGATGGTCTGGATGGTTCTCTCGCTCTGTCCGTCTGTTTGGGGATGGTATGCAGTACTCATGTTTAACTTAGTCCCCACACAATCCTGAAAACTCCTCCAGAACCTGGAGTTGAATCTTGGGTCTCTATCTGATACGATGCTCACAGGAACCCCATGCCTAACCACGATCTCTTTTAAGTAAATATCCACCAGCTTGTCGACGGTGTATCTCTCGTTGATTGGAAGAAAATGTGCTGACTTGGTCAATCGATCAATAATTACCCAAATGGCGTCATGATTAGTCTTGGTCCTTGGTAATCCGACCACAAAGTCCATCGCAATCTGCTCCCACTTCCACTCGGGTATCTCCAAGGGTTGCAACAATCCACTGGGCCTCTGATGTTCGGCCTTCACTCTCTGACATGTCAAGCATTTACTTACCCACTCTGCTATGTCTTTCTTCATGTTTGGCCACCAATAATATTCTTTCAAATCCCTATACATCTTGGTGCCTCCAGGATGAATCGAATACCTTGAGCTATGGGCCTCTTGCAAAATCTCATCTTTTAATTCTCGAACGTTCGGGATCCATATCCTAGATGCGTACCTCATAACTCCATTCCCGTCCTTCTCACACCTAATTTCTTCGCCAGTCAAAATTTTCTCCATGGAATTCTTTTCTTCTTCTATCTTCTTTTCCTGACATAACTTGATCTTTTCCAATAGCGGTGGTTGGACTTTTATTTCCATTAGACTCTCTTGGCCAGTTCCTGGCAACCTCACCTCAATCTCCAGCCTCTCGAGGTCCGTGATCAATTCATCCACTGACGTTATCATCTTAAGCTTCTCCTTTCGGCTAAGTGCATCGGCCACTACGTTGGCCTTCCCTGGGTGATAATGAATCCCACAATCATAATCCTTGATTAGCTCTAACCATCTCCTCTGCCTCATGTTTAACTCTTTCTGAGTGAATATGTACTTTAAGCTCTTGTGATCCGTGTAGATTTCACACTTTTCTCCGTAAAGATAATGTCTCCAGATCTTCAAAGCAAAGACTATCGCTGCTAATTCCAAATCATGGGTGGGGTATCTTATCTCATATTCTTTGAGTTGCCTAGACGCATACGCAATCACCTTGCCATGTTGCATGAGCACACAGCCCAGGCCTTTATGGGATGCATCACTATAAATTACAAAATCTCCCTTATCATCGGGTAGGGCTAGTACCGGTGCTGTCACCAACCTCTTTTTCAACTCTTGAAAGCTCTCTTCGCATTTCTCAGTCCACACAAACTTCTCGGTCTTGCGAGTTAGCCGGGTCAAAGGGGCTGCTATCTTGGCAAAGTCTTGGACAAATCTCCTATAGTAGCCGGCCAATCCTATGAAACTTCTCACCTCTGTCGGAGTGGTTGGTCTCTCCCAATTTGATACAGCCTCTATTTTGGCTGGGTCCACTAGGATGCCTTGTTCGCTAATCACATGCCCCAAAAACTGAACTTCCTTCAACCAAAATTCACACTTCGAGAACTTAGCGTACAACTTTTCTTCTCTTAGCGCTCCCAATACAATCCTCAAATGCTCTGCATGTTCCTCTTTCGTCTTGGAATAAATTAAGATGTCGTCGATGAAGACTATAACACACTTGTCCAGATACTTCTTGAAGACTCGATTCATTAAGTCCATGAAAGCTGCGGGTGCATTTGTTAACCCAAACGACATTACTAAAAACTCATAGTGTCCGTACCGGGTGCGAAAGGCCGTCTTTGGTATATCTTCTGGTTTAATCTTTAACTGGTGATACCCGGTCCGCAAATCAATCTTAGAGAAATAAACTGCATCTTTCAATTGGTCAAACAGGTCATCTATCCTGGGCAAGGGATACTTATTCTTGATGGTCACCTTATTCAACTCCCTGTAATCTATGCATAATCTCATACTGCCATCCTTCTTTTTCACGAATAGCACCGGGGCTCCCCACGGTGACACACTAGGTCTTATCATTCCTTTATCCAACAGCTCTTGCAATTGGGTGGCCAACTCTTTCATCTCCACTGGGGCTAGCCTATACGGGGCCTTTGAAATTGGGGCCGTGCCCGGAACTAAATCTATAGCGAACTCGATGTCTCTATCAGGTGGTAGTCCTGGAAGATCATCCGGAAATACGTCCGCGAACTCATTAACGACTGGGATTTCCTGTAGGTTTGGCGTCTCCTTATTGGTATCCTTTACATAGGCTAAATAGGCCTCGCATCCTTTACGTAACAGCCTTTTAGCTTGAATCATAGTCAGGAACTTTTGGGTTTGTCGTTTTCCACTAAACACTACTTCCTTATCCCCTGGCAGTCTTAAACTCACTTTCTTCTTCACGCAATCAATCTGAGCTCCATGGGTTGTCAACCAATCCATACCTATTATTACGTCAAACTCCCCTAATTGAAAAGGTATTAAATCTACCCGAAAGTGTCGCCCTTCTATTTCTAGGTCGCAACCTGGACAAACTTGGTTAACAGGAATAATTTCATGATTAGCTATCTCTACTTGCAGTCTGTCTCGCAGTGGTTCAGTCTTAAGGCCTAACTGACTTACAAAATCTAGAGATATGAAAGACTTGGTGGCTCCCGAATCAAATAAAACATTCGCATTAACTGAGTTGAGTGGTAGGGTACCTGCGATCACATCCGTGTTCCTCACGGCATCTTGCACAGTCATGTTAAAAGTTCTTGCAGTAGGGGCCCTGTTAGAAGCAGTTCCACTCACTCTTGACGCAGCTGGCCCAGAGGACATACATTCCCTCATTCGGTGCCCTGGTTTCCCACACTTGAAGCAATTACCTCCGGCACTGGTGTTGTTACTAGTTCCTCGACAGGTGTTAGCATAATGTCCTGTCAGCCCACACTTGAAGCACTTCACATCTTGTAGATTACACACGCCCGCATGTTTCCTTCCACATTTATTGCATTCCGGGAGTGGGGCTCGGGGTGGGGTAGAGTACGATGATCCCTGTGGTCGGCCGCCCTGGCCCACACTCCAACTTTCAGCTTTCTTGGTTCCAAAGTTCCCACTGGGCTGGACACTGTTCCTCGCTTAAACTTGCTCGGAAAGCTACCTCCCGCAGAGTTCCCCTTTCGACTATCAAACTTCCTCTTCCTTCCTTCTCTCTCCTTCTGCATCTGTTCACCTCCAGCCTCAACAATCGATGCTTTCTGTACCAGGGTGGCATAGTCTGTCAGCTCAAGAACCGCCACACGATTCTGAATCCATTGCTTTAGCCCCAGTTGAAACCTTCGGGCCCTCTTCACCTCAGAGTTCACATATTCCGGCACAAACCTTGACAGCTCAGTAAATCTTGCCTCATACTCGGCCACCGTCATGTTACCTTGTTTGAGTTCCAAAAATTTCAGCTCCATTTGTGTTTCCATGAACCTAGGGAAATACTTTTCCAAGAACAACTCGCTAAACCTCTCCCAGGTCACCATACCTCTTTCCTCCAAATTCTTTTTGGCTTCCCACCAGTAGTTTGCCTCACCCTTCAGCAGATAGGTGGCGAAAACAGTTTTCTGCTCTTCAGCGACTCCTAGTATCTCAAAAGATTTTTCCATTTCTTTCAGCCAGGCTCTTGCCTCGACTGGGTCCGCAGTTCCCTTAAACTCAGGGGGTTTCAGAGATTTGAAATTCCGAAAGGCATTGGCGTTGGCATTGTTGGGTGGTGGCTGAACCGGGGGACGGTCCAAGTTTTGCCTGAGTAGGTCCATGAATCGCTCCATAGGGTCTCTCCTTGGGTTTTCCACCTCCAGGGTATCATCTCCAGCTTCCTCTTCATCATACTCAGAGTTATCAAACAGGTTATAGTCACTATCTTCATCCTCGCTCAGGTTCTGATCCTCTCTCTCTCGGTTTTGGTGGCCTTCCGGCCCATGGTGGCTACCCTGGCCTTCAGAGCTGGCCGGGTGAGCTCGAGTGTTCATTCTTCTGGGTGGCATGATTCTGATAATAAGACAAAAATGGGTTAGGGTTTTCAATTATTTGACCGTATTTAGAGAAGTCAGGAACGTATGTTCCTCCTCACACAGGGTTAAAATGACCGTATTCAGTGCTCTTATGATGGCGATAAACTGTAAAACCTTTTTAGGGGAAGTCGTTACGTGGTTCGAAAACATTTATAGGAATTTCCAAAATTTCGAAACTTCGCAATTTGTAGAAATATTTTCAAAATTTTTTTTTTAAATAACTAAAACCGTTTTTTTTTTTTTTTTTTGAAAGGTTTATTTTGGAAAAATTCGTAGGAATATTTTGGAAAATGTGGAGAACAATTTGAAATCACATATCGTAAATTTGAAATAGCATGGTTGTATTTGGGGCTTGTAGCAGTTGTATAATCACAGTTGTATATCAAAACAGTAGAGCATGGCATCGGAAAGTAAAGCAGTTGAGACAATATCAAGGAAACTGAAACTAAATAAGTACGGTACAAGGGTGGTCACAAGTTCGGATGTTAGAGCCAAATACATAGTTCCGATGTCAAAGTCTAGCAAAAGTGGAACAAATACAAGTACATAATCCGAATAGTCAAGGCTACACAAAAGTAGGGCTACATCCATACATACTATCTGAAGTCACATCTATATGTAGGTCAGTCTACTCATCCACTGGTCAGAAAGGACGCCACTGCACAAGTCAACTATCCCGCAAAATCGACACACTAATGTCATCTGTACCTAGGGGACTGAGCTATCAGTAACACATCACGGGGCCGCACCGCGACGGAGCAAGGCCCTTACCCGGGCAAATGCACGACGCACAACACGCCTAGCATCCCTAGCCCGGATCACTCCGATCCCTAATCCGAGAACCCTCTCGCGACTCCTCCTCTCAATCCTGCGGAGTCGAGCTCTAGTCCTCCTAGCAACAGTAGTCCTCATCTCAGCCTGGATCCTCAAGCGCGCCTCGCGCTCCTCCACTATCACCCTCCTCGCCTCGGTAAGTCGGGCCTCGGCAGAAAGTAAGTCTCGGGTCATGAACTGCACGACATAGGCGTGCTCAGCGCCCGACACCGGGGGCAGGTCCAGTGGTGGGGGTGGCATAACAGGGGCAGGAGCAGGAGCAGGGGTAGGGTCACGCTCCTCCTCGCTAGAAGTGTCCTCCTCGGGATCATCATCATCAGAAGAAGTGAGGCTCAATAACTGTGGAGGGGGCGGGGGTGTCACAACACGGTCCTCACCGGATCGCACACTCTCCTCATCAGTGGCCACAGGGGAAGGGGTAACAGGCTCATGCTCCATAAAGGGCTCCTCCTCCGGGTCCTCATCATCAGAATCCCCTAATATCGTAATCCAGGGGCCCAGCTCAGGGTCAGCATCAGTATCCTCAACAGGGTCCTCAGTCTCTCTCAGTAGTGCCTCATCATGCTCCCTCTCATAGGCCTCAGGGTCTGGTATATCCTCCATCTACACAAGGGAAATAAGCTAGGTTACTAACCAAAAAGAAGGGTTTAAGAAGTAGTTCCCTCACGGGCCTTAGAAGTCAGGGCTATATCCGATAACCCGACTGTGAACTCGATGAGAGCTCCAGGTATTAATGGGATTATTATTAGTGTTATATTATTCGTATTATTATGGTTGCTTTCCTAAATTACTATCGTTTCTGAGAACTGTAACCTTCTCTCTGATACCATTTCTGTGACGCCCCCAGATCCGGGGTCGGGAATCTAGGCGCTCACGGTCCATTTTCCATTATTATCATACTTGTTCTTGCACACAATATAATTAAACAGCCATCGACCCCACAATAAACTCACACCGCATACACGCACACACACACACAGGTTAGAGTCTCAGAAACGTCATACATTTGATTAGGCAAAAGTAAAAGTTTTAGAGTTATTACAGACCGAATTAAATAGCATTTATGCTACCAGCAACACTTCGATATGAAGCGAAGTTGGCGGCTTGAAAGCTTGCTGCGGTACACTGCCTTGCACAGGTCATACTTATAAATAAAACGTACTAACAAAAGTTGCCGACCAATCCGGCTAACGGGGCCTACCGGTGGAATCTCAACTGCAGCCTGGGGTCTAGTCACCTGCTTTCGAACAGTCTGACTGGTTCTTGCCATTTCTCTTAGCTGTTGTGTTTGTAAAATTTGAAAACAAGCAAGAGTGAGCAACTATAGCTCAGCAAGAATATACGTATAAGATAAGCAATATAACGTTCCATATGTATAATAGTCATTAAACTTGTTGTATCAATCAGTTATAGAATCACTTGTCATTATTGGTAAATTTCAAAGGTGCACCAGTACGTGCCCTTGTTTTCAAAATAACCTTGCAGTTCTAGCTACTGCATAAAGTCAACATCTTTCTCATCAAAATAGGACACTATCGGCAACTGGCACATAGGCCTAAGATGCAGTGTCAAAGCATTTTTCCAAAGTGGAGGATGGGACTGGAAGAAAACATAAAAACCTGACAAGGATTGACGATGATCAGTCGCCACATCCGAGTCCAATAATCCGCGGGTCTTCTCTACCGGTAGAAGGATAGAAACTACATCCGTAACTATCCCTGAGTGAAAACTACATCCGTAATCACCCTCGATGAAAACTACATCCGTAATCATCCTTCGGCAACACCTGGGCCGGAATAATAAGTGATGGACCGCCTGGCTCACGGCCGCTTACACATCCCGGGAATCGTTCGTCAACGGTTCCCACACCTGCCAGAGTCCCTTTTTCTTTTTCTTTTTTTTTAAAAACCAGATTTTGATTGAAAACAGAGTAGTTGTGGTTCGACATCAGTCGACCGATAATTCTTGAAATCATACAAGAAGCGAATCCTGACCGGGGGTTTTCGAAAAGATTTTGGGTTCGAAAAAGTTCGAGTTTGAAAGTATTAAAAGGTATCTTGGATTAACTTTGTTTTTAAAATAATGAACAATAATTATTAAATGATATTTAAGATTTAATATTAATAATTAATAAAATAATTATTTAATAAATAAACTTTTAATCCAAGATAGGGTTTCGGGTATTTACGAAGATATAATAATAGTTATTTGAATATATGATACCACCCGAATGACCCTTCGGGTTTTCGCAATATAGGTACGATATAATATACCGCTCCCCGGTCAATAGTATATACGGACCGCTACGACCTCTATTGCTAGAGTCGTTGTCCGAAGAAAACATTCCAATCTAAGTTCAAGGGGTAAAAGCATACATGTACTTGTTCAATCTCAATTGCATCAATACTTCGATAAACATAGCATTTGATATAATTTGAAAACTACAAACACAACAGTGAAAATCCTGGTATATGTATAAGTTTTGAAAAGTAAACTTGCCTTGGTATGGTAAGGGTGGTAAAGCTCTCGGGGTCGCACGGTAATCTATAAATATTCAAGGGTACGCCCGTTAGTAACTTAACGAGACGACTAAATAATAATATAAATAATTATGAGCCTACCCTAGCGACTCCACTCTTAAGTCCACTAACCCTCCTAAAGGTCCTTAATATCATAAGTTCATGTTCGTTAATAATCCGACTCGAAATAATCGCCAAATTTCAATTATGCTAAGTTTGTGTAAAAATCTCGAAAAACTAATCCTACGCGCGATTTTCCACTTGCGCGCATCTCACTCTAACATTTTTAGAAAAATATTAAATTCGAATTTTAACTTAATTCCTTTTGGGTCATCTTCTCCACTGTAAAATCTCACTTCTCAATTTTTACCACGAATTTACCATATTTTTAAAGGGTCCAAACATAATTTACAAGGGGACAATTTTCAGCAGTCTGCCATTCAGAACACGATTTACTAAATAAATCATATCTCCAAATCTACAGCTCTCCTGTCCATGAGCTTTATATTTCTATAAACTACACTCCAAGGCCTTTCCAACCATATAAGGTAGGTTTTCAGGGGATTAGATTTAGGCCTCTGAATTGCAGTTACAAGTAGGGTCATTTACAGATTCGTCCAACAGCTCATTTCTACAAGTCATCCGCCTTCTAAAATCTCCACCCACTTCAATATCATCATAAATCCACCAAGAAAAATATCATATACTCATGTGACTTCATATAACATAAAAATAATTTTTATTATAGCAATATCCATCAATATCCAAGATATTCATAAATCATGCTCTAACTAACACTTTTTAGCACTAAAACTTGTAGATCTAACCATATCAAGCAACTTCTCTTGCCATGGCTACTAGGGTTTAAAATTTATACCTTCCTTGAAGCTCTAGGTACCTTGACAAAGCTTGAAATCCTTCCCAAACACCTTGGTTGATCAATCTAAGGCTTAATCTTTAAGATCAAAAATAAAAGTTTAGATAGTCACTATTCATCTAGAAACTTTAGGAATTTTTTTACCTATCCTAGACTTGGAATTAAATCATGAAAAATTTACCATACCTTAGTTATATCAAGAGGAGGCTTGGGCTAAAATATCATGAATTTAGGATGAGTGGAAGTGGTAGAAGAAATTTTCTTATTCTCCTTGTTTCTTGAAGTGCCGTGAGTTAGCAAGCAAGGGGGGGGGGGTTGCTCTTTTTTTTACTTGGTGGTGTGTAATAAAATGAGATAAGTGCTAGTGGTCTTGGCTAAATATTGGCCAAGTCTTGAACATGTGGTAAATATTATGCCATGCCTCTTGAATTATACTTGGTGATCCCTAAAATGGGGAACCATGTCATTAAAAAGCTAACTACTAAGTACTAACTTGGTTACTACTACTAACTATCCTACTAACTATTGGTTGATAGCTTTGACTTGGTTAGTGCATGGGATTTGCATGGCATTGCATGTATTTTAGTCACCTTAGCATGGCTAGTAGGTATTTTCCAATTTCCACAATTTTCTAGATAATTTCTTAAACATTTTTGGTGGAGCTTTTCCTTCAAATAATCTTTCTAAAGTCCAACTTCCTAATTCTAAATATATATGGGTCCTTGGGTTTTCAAATAAATAAATCCATGACCTCATCATCGTATTCGTATTTATCGATATCCCGGAAATATACGAAAATAATAAAATAGGATTTTGCGAAATCCGTCGACATTCACATACACTCATTTTTCATAAGGAAACATAATATAACTTCAAATTTTCATTTATCCGTCATTAATATATGGGGGTGGAATTCACTCCTCTTACAAAACAGAGTTACTATTCATTCCGTCTACTCCAATAATATCAAAAATCAGGGTTCTTACACCTAACTTTAACAAAGCTACAGTGATCACATGAATAGTAAATTTCGAGGATTTAGAGAAAGGGTATATAAGTACTCCATAATGGAAACGGAAAAGGAATGAACAGAAACCATATTAGTGTTGTACATTGAAATTAAGTGACTCGAAATGACGATGGATTTCAGAAATTCCTAAATATGGATTTTTGAGGATTTTGATTTCGAATAAGCTTCTATTGGACAGTAAGGAGCATGGAAACATTATAAGAATTATATATTGAGGAATTAGTGAATTTAGATTTAACCAAGGGATTATTAAGTTAAGAGAATACCAATGGAATTTGGATTGTTAAATGATTTCAAAACCACTGAGATAATGAGGTACATTCGAAACGAACCACAATTAGACAGATATGGAGATTAAGCAACCAAGATTAGCGATATAACAAGGATACATACCACATTATTATCTACCAATGTGATTGGCATTTTACTTAGGAAAACAAGAAAAGAGGTTATTGGATTATCAAAGTGGTGTCATTAGTCATTAACTTGTTTTTAAGGGTAAATTAGTAACTTTGCAAGCTTTAACCACAAAATATCTTTACAAGCTTCTAAGACAAGCTAGAATTAACAACTAACCAAGATTGGATCAAAAATCAAGCAAAAGAACTCTCCCCCTTCTTGTTTCTTCCATTCGGCCAAAGTGAGAAAAAAAGAGAAAAATCAAAACCAAAATCCTAGCTAGCATCAAGATTAAATCAAGAGAAAAATCATGGAGCTTCTTGGAGGATAGATTAAGACTAGCACAAAGTTTCAAGGCCAACCAACATCATTTAGCAAGGTAATAAAATCATAGAAGTTGAAGATGAATAGTGAATGAATAGTAATTTTCAAGTGTTAACTTTGTTTTAATGGTTTCTTTAGTTGATTCAAGTTAATCTAAGGTTGTTTAAGGAGTGCCCAAGGTTTATCAAGGATTTTTAAGGGTTATCAAAGCTTCAAGAAGGTATAATCATGCTTGCTCTTTTATGTTTATGATGGATATAGTTGTGTTTAGTGATTAAGTGGTATAAATGTTATGATTATGATGTTATAAGTGTTTGTAAGTGATTAAAGTTGATTTTGGAAGGAGTATGTGCTTGTAACCATGGTTGGTAAGATGACCACATGGTGTAGGTGATGGTGTATAAGGTGGATGATTGATTTGGAGGAGTTTGATTTTGGAAAGTATGAAATTACAGCAGTTATAATGTCCGATTTTCGTTAGAACGAAAACTGCCCTGTTTTGTGACCCCTGTATTCATACGGTACCTCACTGCCTAGGTTACCAATTGACCATGAAATGATAGATCTTAGTTCATAGATCGTTTTGATATAAGGTGCGTTAAAATCTGATGAACGGTTTAGGAGAAAAGTCAGTTTTAGTGAAAGACGTTCGATAATCGAGAAAACGTAATTGTATCAACTTTGAGGCTATGATCAACCTACTTAGACATTTTTAAAAATTATGAAACTTTGTGATAATATGGTAGGGTAGTCAAAGAGACATTACCAGTTGACCTTGTAGTAAAAGTCGAAATCTATAATTTATGGGGATTTTTACAGTTAAGTGTGGTCGTTAGGGGAGATGGTGAAAAACCACTGAAACTTCGATTGAGCTTGTAAATGATTAAGTCCTTGAACCTTTGGGGTAATAATAAGACGTTAAACATATATATAAAGTGTCAAGGGTAATGTTATACAAGAGTGTAGTAAGTAAGAGATGTGGTATTCTAATGACGGTCCTTTTGTGTTTATAGAAACTCCGGAAGAGGGACCAGCCTTACTGTCAGGATACAGGAACAGAGGCAAGATTTTTCTATCCCTACTTTGAAGATTATTTATCCTTGGAATAAAAATGACATTATGGAATATATATATGATGTTATTGTTGTTATGTTGCAAAGAATATATTTTCCTCGATTTTGGGAAACTAAAGAGATATGGAAAGAATGGTATCAGTTGTTATCCAGGGTTATATGGTTTATAATACTATATTAAAGATATTCCTTTTAGTGTTAGTAGTATTACAAATATTATTTGATTATTAATTACTACCCTTTAAGTAGACGGAATATGATATAAAAGCATATTTGAATTCTTAAATATAAAAGAGATGTCTGAATCATAATCAGAGTATTATGTTATGTATATATTTTATAGAAATAATGTGCGAGAATGGAAATGAGATGAGTAAATGGTATGTGGAAATGAAAGTGAGAAAATGGAAATGTGGAATGACATTTAATAAATAGAATAACGATTTGACAAAAAGGGGGATAGCAATAAAAAGCGTAAGAGGCTGTGTGCTACACAGTCCAGCAATCAATATTTTAATTCGGCCCAAGAGTTGCCGAAGGAGGATGTAGTGGTGTACCTTCCTCCAGGGGGATGTAGTGGTGGACCTTCCTCCTTCTACCGGTAGTAAAAAGGGACGGATACGGAGGGCGACTGATCATCGTGCCTCACGTATTCGGCAACAGTGAAAACCCCTACAATATTTGAATAAAGAATAAATGATAAAGTCAGATTGGTATACTGAGAAGGGAAAATGATATGAAAGATGGAATTATTGTTATAGATGAAAAGAAACTGATTTTATATTAATTTATAAAAATTGTTACATAAGAAGGAAATGAGAAGATGATAGTAAGAGATTTAAGTAAATATTCATGTTATCCTGAAAAATTACACTGAAAGATTATATTGATGGTTATATATTTAAGAAGAGAAACTGATACTGTATTATTCTAGATTTCTTTCTTATAATAGTAAGTGGATGATGTATTATTAGATAAGAGTTTTATTCTTCCTTAAAGTTTATAATTGATTTCCGTTTACATATGTATATACATGTATACTTGGTTACATTTTTAAATTCTAGTTTATAATAATATCTTGCTGAGCTATTATAGCTCACTCTTGCTACTTATGTATATACAGCTAGGACCAATGCCAATACTCCGTACGACACCCCGCAAGAGGGTAGGGTGAAGGCGACCTATTGAGCGAGTACTGGTGACCGTTCCCGAGGTAGATGACAAGCGCAAGGGGTTTAGTGATCTTATGTATATTAAGTGTGTAAGTGTGTGAGGTTGTAATAAATTTGGTTATTGAAATGCTTCTTGTAGAAGCATCACTCAACAATGTACTTAAGTATGATTCTGGGATTGTAACAACTGTTTAACTCTAAACTTTTATTATGGTGAATGTTGTTCTCTGAGCATATGACTGGTGTGTGTATTACTGTGGGGTCAATTGCATAAGTATAAATAAAAAAAAAAAAAACCCAAGAGATATTGATTTTTAATGGAAGTTGGTCCGTGATGGCCCAGATTCATGACCCCGGATTTGGGGCTGTCACAGTTTGGTATCAGAGCTAAGTCATAATGCTCAGGAACAAGAGTGATAATAATAAATGTATTAGTTATGATATAAAATGGTGAACTTCCATCGAGTTCAAGGGGGGGTTTATCGAACCAAGCGTTTATTCTAAGTAGTGAATATGATTTTATAGATTATTGCTAATAAAGGTTATTATGCCAAAAGTGTCAAGTTTATGTAGCACATGGGACTGATATGAGAGAAGGGAATATTTGATGTAACAGGAAGTGTACGTTAGAAAATAGTGTGAGTATGTGTGGTATGTTAGAATATACAATTTATAAGTATAATTTGAAGGGTCCTTGATACCGGAGCAGTGTCAGGCTAAGACGATCAATATTACGTAAGTATATCGATTAGAGGGTTGTGTTCTATTATGGATAAAGGCAGAAAGTATCGAGCCAAGTCAAGACTAGGTAAATGACGATAACGGGGAATATAAGACGATAGTTTAAGGCTAAAGGATAAGTGCCAAATTTAAGAAATTTTGGAGAGTACGCAGACTTAGATATATATGGTATTTGAGGAAAACCTTCCATTATTTGGGATTTTAAATTGGGCGGAGGCTATTAACGGTACCTATTCTTAAATTTTCTAAATCCCTGCTAAATTATGTTATTGAGTTTCAAATTTTCCTCTACTGTGGGTAAATCCAGTTGTGATCTGGCACCTCTTATTCATTAAGGGTCGGTATCTTTTCAAAATTTTCTGGTACCTCTGGAATGTATTTCAAAATTCTATTCGATCTATCTTAGTCAAAATATTCCTCTAAGATTATTTTTGAAAGGTGGTATTTATCATCGTGATTTAAAATTTTCTTTATACTTCTTATTCCAACTAAGAGGAATAGCCCTATATGTATACACGGGGACAATCTGTCTGTGTGATAGAAAGTCCGAGGGGACGCCCTCACTTGTGTGACGTACGGGTTCTTCCATCATATTGATTTCTCAATATTCTTTTGTTTCGAATAAAGGTTATTTAAAACTCTTAATGTTATAAATTGTTGTGGGACCCTTGCTTATATCTGGGTTCGTTTAAATTTAAGGTCTCTTGAATTCTATCAATTGTTTCGAATATAGAAGGTTTCAGTAATGGATGGGATAAGGGAAGCAATGTTTAGAGTATATATACGTGATTATACGAGGAAACTCGAGATTTCAAGGGAAATTTCAATAAGAGATGATTAGAGCTAGAAACGTTTCGCTATAAAAGAGGAAGGAATTTCGTGAGAAGAAAAAGGGTATAATTGAGGATTAGTGGGACAAAAGAATATGAGGAATTTTAAGGCATAATTGAGATTTACTATTGAGAGTAAGGTGTATTTTGAGGATAGAATTAGAATAAGGATAAACAAAGGAAGTGGGGATAATTAATGAAGTTTGTGTATTCTGTCTAAATTCTATTGTATTTTGATATTAAATGTTGAGATTCAAGGATATTGATGTATATAAGGTGATTGACTTAAATGAAAAGGTTATTGTGCTAAAGGTGATACGCTTAATTGATAAAGTTGAGTTGAGAATATTATGGTATATAAATGAGTTAACTAGTGATATAATTGTGTATATGAGAATGATGTATATTATACCCTAAATTGGGTGATTAAAGAAGAATATTGTTATATACAGAATCATGCCGCCTAAGCGTAATAATAGAGCAAATGCAAAGGAAAATGAGAGAGATGAAGAAAGACGAAATAGACAGAATGAAAATGCTCATAACGAACAAAATCAGATGGGGCGAGAAAGTAAGAAAAGGAGATGTGAGGGTCAGAAAGGAGGTTCAAGCGAAGGAAGTTACTTTAACAAGGTTGGTAAGGGACAAAAATCTCAGTTTGTGGGAAAGATAGGGAGTAACAAGACTGTTAGTGAGACGGTGAATCAGGGTGGTAGATCCACAGGAACCTTTCAGTCTAATCAATCTCGAACACCATTTCCAGACTGTAACACGTGTGGTAGGAAGCATACGGGAGTGTGTAGGAGGTCGAAAGTAACTTGCTTTAAGTGCGGACAGAAAGGACACTATTATAATCAGTGCACATCAACTGACAAGATTGATATCAAGTGTTATCAATGTGGGAAACTAGGACACTTTGCTAGAGATTGCCGTTCCGGTGGGTCATCTGCGCCGGGACAAAGTATGACTGTTTCAAATAAACCTACTGCCAGAGTGTACAACATAACTTTAGGAGAAGCATTGAAAAAGCCGGATACAGATGCAGGTGAACATTTTCTTTTAGTATTTAAATTTTTAGTGTAAATGTTTGGTTAGGAATCAATGTGGTCAACGAATGGTATAGGTAGGTTGACAATCTAGATAAGGAAAATCAGTATCTGTTAGGGGTTAGAAATTCTATGAAAAGGAGAATAATTGTATTTTGGGGGTAAACCATAGACTTATTTAAATACGAACAGGAAATATATATTATAGATAGTATTTCTTACAATTATTTCAAGGAATAATGTTATAGTCAAATTTCTGGAGGATTTTACAGATACAAGATATAATAAGAGCGAAGTATGTATATTTTATGTCATGATAGACATCAACATAGGGATAAACCATAAGTGAGATACACTACCATTCAGGAGAGGCCAATGTGGTGGTCGATACCCATAACTAAAAGAGGGATGTTGATGAATGACAAGCAAGTTTATGTTGGTGTAATTTTGCGCAAATAAGATAGAGATATTATGAAGGAAAAAGGAGGGAGAAAGTGGTATAGAAGTTATAAGGTGTAGATGAAAAGATATCTATGGACATTTCTGACGTGATTCCGGGACGGAATCCTTTTAAGGGGGAAAGGATGTAATAACCCTAACTTTAACAAAGCTACAGTGATCACATGAATAGTAAATTTCGAGGATTTAGAGAAAGGGTATATAAGTACTCCATAATGGAAACGGAAAAGGAATGAACAGAAACCATATTAGTGTTGTACATTGAAATTAAGTGACTCGAAATGACGATGGATTTCAGAAATTCCTAAATATGGATTTTTGAGGATTTTGATTTCGAATAAGCTTCTATTGGACAGTAAGGAGCATGGAAACATTATAAGAATTATATATTGATGAACTAGTGAATTTAGATTTAACCAAGGGATTATTAAGTTAAGAGAATACCAATGGAATTTGGATTGTTAAATGATTTCAAAACCACTGAGATAATGAGGTACATTCGAAACGAACCACAATTAGACAGATATGGAGATTAAGCAACCAAGATTAGCGATATAACAAGGATACATACCACATTATTATCTACCAATGTGATTGGCATTTTACTTAGGAAAACAAGAAAAGAGGTTATTGGATTATCAAAGTGGTGTCATTAGTCATTAACTTGTTTTTAAGGGTAAATTAGTAACTTTGCAAGCTTTAACCACAAAATATCTTTACAAGCTTCTAAGACAAGCTAGAATTAACAACAACTAACCAAGATTGGATCAAAAATCAAGCAAAAGAACTCTCCCCCTTCTTGTTTCTTCCATTCGGCCAAAGTGAGAAAAAAAGAGAAAAATCAAAACCAAAATCCTAGCTAGCATCAAGATTAAATCAAGAGAAAAATCATGGAGCTTCTTGGAGGATAGATTAAGACTAGCACAAAGTTTCAAGGCCAACCAACATCATTTAGCAAGGTAATAAAATCATAGAAGTTGAAGATGAATAGTGAATGAATAGTAATTTTCAAGTGTTAACTTTGTTTTAATGGTTTCTTTAGTTGATTCAAGTTAATCTAAGGTTGTTTAAGGAGTGCCCAAGGTTTATCAAGGATTTTTAAGGGTTATCAAAGCTTCAAGAAGGTATAATCATGCTTGCTCTTTTATGTTTATGATGGATATAGTTGTGTTTAGTGATTAAGTGGTATAAATGTTATGATTATGATGTTATAAGTGTTTGTAAGTGATTAAAGTTGATTTTGGAAGGAGTATGTGCTTGTAACCATGGTTGGTAAGATGACCACATGGTGTAGGTGATGGTGTATAAGGTGGATGATTGATTTGGAGGAGTTTGATTTTGGAAAGTATGAAATTACAGCAGTTATAATGTCCGATTTTCGTTAGAACGAAAACTGCCCTGTTTTGTGACCCCTGTATTCATACGGTACCTCACTGCCTAGGTTACCAATTGACCATGAAATGATAGATCTTAGTTCATAGATCGTTTTGATATAAGGTGCGTTAAAATCTGATGAAAGGTTTAGGAGAAAAGTCAGTTTTAGTGAAAGACGTTCGATAATCGAGAAAACGTAATTGTATCAACTTTGAGGCTATGATCAACCTACTTAGACATTTTTAAAAATTATGAAACTTTGTGATAATATGGTAGGGTAGTCAAAGAGACATTACCAGTTGACCTTGTAGTAAAAGTCGAAATCTATAATTTATGGGGATTTTTACAGTTAAGTGTGGTCGTTAGGGGAGATGGTGAAAAACCACTGAAACTTCGATTGAGCTTGTAAATGATTAAGTCCTTGAACCTTTGGGGTAATAATAAGACGTTAAACATATATATAAAGTGTCAAGGGTAATGTTATACAAGAGTGTAGTAAGTAAGAGATGTGGTATTCTAATGACGGTCCTATTGTGTTTATAGAAACTCCGGAAGAGGGACCAGCCTTACTGTCAGGATACAGGAACAGAGGCAAGATTTTTCTATCCCTACTTTGAAGATTATTTATCCTTGGAATAAAAATGACATTATGGAATATATATATATGATGTTGTTGTTGTTATGTTGCAAAGAATATATTTTCCTCGATTTTGGGAAACTAAAGAGATATGGAAAGAATGGTATCAGTTGTTATCCAGGGTTATATGGTTTATAATACTATATTAAAGATATTCCTTTTAGTGTTAGTAGTATTACAAATATTATTTGATTATTAATTACTACCCTTTAAGTAGACGGAATATGATATAAAAGCATATTTGAATTCTTAAATATAAAAGAGATGTCTGAATCATAATCAGAGTATTATGTTATGTATATATTTTATAGAAATAATGTGCGAGAATGGAAATGAGATGAGTAAATGATATGTGGAAATGAAAGTGAGAAAATGGAAATGTGGAATGACATTTAATAAATAGAATAACGATTTGACAAAAAGGGGGATAGCAATAAAAAGCGTAAGAGGCTGTGTGCTGCACAGTCCAGCAATCAATATTTTAATTCGGCCCAAGAGTTGCCGAAGGAGGATGTAGTGGTGTACCTTCCTCCAGGAGGATGTAGTGGTGGACCTTCCTCCTTCTACCGGTAGTAAAAAGGGACGGATACGGAGGGCGACTGATCATCGTGCCTCACGTATTCGGCAACAGTGAAAACCCCTACAATATTTGAATAAAGAATAAATGATAAAGTCAGATTGGTATACTGAGAAGGGAAAATGATATGAAAGATGGAATTATTGTTATAGATGAAGAGAAACTGATTTTATATTAATTTATAAAAATTGTTACATAAGAAGGAAATGAGAAGATGATAGTAAGAGATTTAAGTAAATATTCATGTTATCCTGAAAAATTACACTGAAAGATTATATTGATGGTTATATATTTAAGAAGAGAAACTGATACTGTATTATTCTAGATTTCTTTCTTATAATAGTAAGTGGATGATGTATTATTAGATAAGAGTTTTATTCTTCCTTAAAGTTTATAATTGATTTCCGTTTACATATGTATATACATGTATACTTGGTTACATTTTTAAATTCTAGTTTATAATAATATCTTGCTGAGCTATTATAGCTCACTCTTGCTACTTATGTATATACAGCTAGGACCAATGCCAATACTCCGTACGACACCCCGCAAGAGGGTAGGGTGAAGGCGACCTATTGAGCGAGTACTGGTGACCGTTCCCGAGGTAGATGACAAGCGCAAGGGGTTTAGTGATCTTATGTATATTAAGTGTGTAAGTGTGTGAGGTTGTAATAAATTTGGTTGTTGAAATGCTTCTTGTAGAAGCATCACTCAACAATGTACTTAAGTATGATTCTGGGATTGTAACAACTGTTTAACTCTAAACTTTTATTATGGTGAATGTTGTTCTCTGAGCATATGACTGGTGTGTGTATTACTGTGGGGTCAATTGCATAAGTATAAATAAAAAAAAAAAACCCAAGAGATATTGATTTTTAATGGAAGTTGGTCCGTGATGGCCCAGATTCATGACCCCGGATTTGGGGCTGTCACAGTTTGGTATCAGAGCTAAGTCATAATGCTCAGGAACAAGAGTGATAATAATAAATGTATTAGTTATGATATAAAATGGTGAACTTCCATCGAGTTCAAGGGGGGGTTTATCGAACCAAGCGTTTATTCTAAGTAGTGAATATGATTTTATAGATTATTGCTAATAAAGGTTATTATGCCAAAAGTGTCAAGTTTATGTAGCACATGGGACTGATATGAGAGAAGGGAATATTTGATGTAACAGGAAGTGTACGTTAGAAAATAGTGTGAGTATGTGTGGTATGTTAGAATATACAATTTATAAGTATAATTTAAAGGGTCCTTGATACCGGAGCAGTGTCAGGCTAAGACGATCAATATTACGTAAGTATATCGATTAGAGGGTTGTGTTCTATTATGGATAAAGGCAGAAAGTATCGAGCCAAGTCAAGACTAGGTAAATGACGATAACGGGGAATATAAGACGATAGTTTAAGGCTAAAGGATAAGTGCCAAATTTAAGAAATTTTGGAGAGTACGCAGACTTAGATATATATGGTATTTGAGGAAAACCTTCCATTATTTGGGATTTTAAATTGGGCGGAGGCTATTAACGGTACCTATTCTTAAATTTTCTAAATCCCTGCTAAATTATGTTATTGAGTTTCAAATTTTCCTCTACTGTGGGTAAATCCAGTTGTGATCTGGCACCTCTTATTCATTAAGGGTCGGTATCTTTTCAAAATTTTCTGGTACCTCTGGAATGTATTTCAAAATTCTATTCGATCTATCTTAGTCAAAATATTCCTCTAAGATTATTTTTGAAAGGTGGTATTTATCATCGTGATTTAAAATTTTCTTTATACTTCTTATTCCAACTAAGAGGAATAGCCCTATATGTATACACGGGGACAATCTGTCTGTGTGATAGAAAGTCCGAGGGGACGCCCTCACTTGTGTGACGTACGGGTTCTTCCATCATATTGATTTCTCAATATTCTTTTGTTTCGAATAAAGGTTATTTAAAACTCTTAATGTTATAAATTGTTGTGGGACCCTTGCTTATATCTGGGTTCGTTTAAATTTAAGGTCTCTTGAATTCTATCAATTGTTTCGAATATAGAAGGTTTCAGTAATGGATGGGATAAGGGAAGCAATGTTTAGAGTATATATACGTGATTATACGAGGAAACTCGAGATTTCAAGGGAAATTTCAATAAGAGATGATTAGAGCTAGAAACGTTTCGCTATAAAAGAGGAAGGAATTTCGTGAGAAGAAAAAGGGTATAATTGAGGATTAGTGGGACAAAAGAATATGAGGAATTTTAAGGCATAATTGAGATTTACTATTGAGAGTAAGGTGTATTTTGAGGATAGAATTAGAATAAGGATAAACAAAGGAAGTGGGGATAATTAATGAAGTTTGTGTATTCTGTCTAAATTCTATTGTATTTTGATATTAAATGTTGAGATTCAAGGATATTGATGTATATAAGGTGATTGACTTAAATGAAAAGGTTATTGTGCTAAAGGTGATACGCTTAATTGATAAAGTTGAGTTGAGAATATTATGGTATATAAATGAGTTAACTAGTGATATAATTGTGTATATGAGAATGATGTATATTATACCCTAAATTGGGTGATTAAAGAAGAATATTGTTATATACAGAATCATGCCGCCTAAGCGTAATAATAGAGCAAATGCAAAGGAAAATGAGAGAGATGAAGAAAGACGAAATAGACAGAATGAAAATGCTCATAACGAACAAAATCAGATGGGGCGAGAAAGTAAGAAAAGGAGATGTGAGGGTCAGAAAGGAGGTTCAAGCGAAGGAAGTTACTTTAACAAGGTTGGTAAGGGACAAAAATCTCAGTTTGTGGGAAAGATAGGGAGTAACAAGACTGTTAGTGAGACGGTGAATCAGGGTGGTAGATCCACAGGAACCTTTCAGTCTAATCAATCTCGAACACCATTTCCAGACTGTAACACGTGTGGTAGGAAGCATACGGGAGTGTGTAGGAGGTCGAAAGTAACTTGCTTTAAGTGCGGACAGAAAGGACACTATTATAATCAGTGCACATCAACTGACAAGATTGATATCAAGTGTTATCAATGTGGGAAACTAGGACACTTTGCTAGAGATTGCCGTTCCGGTGGGTCATCTGCGCCGGGACAAAGTATGACTGTTTCAAATAAACCTACTGCCAGAGTGTACAACATAACTTTAGGAGAAGCATTGAAAAAGCCGGATACAGATGCAGGTGAACATTTTCTTTTAGTATTTAAATTTTTAGTGTAAATGTTTGGTTAGGAATCAATGTGGTCAACGAATGGTATAGGTAGGTTGACAATCTAGATAAGGAAAATCAGTATCTGTTAGGGGTTAGAAATTCTATGAAAAGGAGAATAATTGTATTTTGGGGGTAAACCATAGACTTATTTAAATACGAACAGGAAATATATATTATAGATAGTATTTCTTACAATTATTTCAAGGAATAATGTTATAGTCAAATTTCTGGAGGATTTTACAGATACAAGATATAATAAGAGCGAAGTATGTATATTTTATGTCATGATAGACATCAACATAGGGATAAACCATAAGTGAGATACACTACCATTCAGGAGAGGCCAATGTGGTGGTCGATACCCATAACTAAAAGAGGGATGTTGATGAATGACAAGCAAGTTTATGTTGGTGTAATTTTGCGCAAATAAGATAGAGATATTATGAAGGAAAAAGGAGGGAGAAAGTGGTATAGAAGTTATAAGGTGTAGATGAAAAGATATCTATGGACATTTCTGACGTGATTCCGGGACGGAATCCTTTTAAGGGGGAAAGGATGTAATAACCCTAACTTTAACAAAGCTACAGTGATCACATGAATAGTAAATTTCGAGGATTTAGAGAAAGGGTATATAAGTACTCCATAATGGAAACGGAAAAGGAATGAACAGAAACCATATTAGTGTTGTACATTGAAATTAAGTGACTCGAAATGACGATGGATTTCAGAAATTCCTAAATATGGATTTTTGAGGATTTTGATTTCGAATAAGCTTCTATTGGACAGTAAGGAGCATGGAAACATTATAAGAATTATATATTGATGAATTAGTGAATTTAGATTTAACCAAGGGATTATTAAGTTAAGAGAATACCAATGGAATTTGGATTGTTAAATGATTTCAAAACCACTGAGATAATGAGGTACATTCGAAACGAACCACAATTAGACGGATATGGAGATTAAGCAACCAAGATTAGCGATATAACAAGGATACATACCACATTATTATCTACCAATGTGATTGGCATTTTACTTAGGAAAACAAGAAAAGAGGTTATTGGATTATCAAAGTGGTGTCATTAGTCATTAACTTGTTTTTAAGGGTAAATTAGTAACTTTGCAAGCTTTAACCACAAAATATCTTTACAAGCTTCTAAGACAAGCTAGAATTAACAACAACTAAACAAGATTGGATCAAAAATCAAGCAAAAGAACTCTCCCCCTTCTTGTTTCTTCCATTCGGCCAAAGTGAGAAAAAAAGAGAAAAATCAAAACCAAAATCCTAGCTAGCATCAAGATTAAATCAAGAGAAAAATCATGGAGCTTCTTGGAGGATAGATTAAGACTAGCACAAAGTTTCAAGGCCAACCAACATCATTTAGCAAGGTAATAAATCATAGAAGTTGAAGATGAATAGTGAATGAATAGTAATTTTCAAGTGTTAACTTTGTTTTAATGGTTTCTTTAGTTGATTCAAGTTAATCTAAGGTTGTTTAAGGAGTGCCCAAGGTTTATCAAGGATTTTTAAGGGTTATCAAAGCTTCAAGAAGGTATAATCATGCTTGCTCTTTTATGTTTATGATGGATATAGTTGTGTTTAGTGATTAAGTGGTATAAATGTTATGATTATGATGTTATAAGTGTTTGTAAGTGATTAAAGTTGATTTTGGAAGGAGTATGTGCTTGTAACCATGGTTGGTAAGATGACCACATGGTGTAGGTGATGGTGTATAAGGTGGATGATTGATTTGGAGGAGTTTGATTTTGGAAAGTATGAAATTACAGCAGTTATAATGTCCGATTTTCGTTAGAACGAAAACTGCCCTGTTTTGTGACCCCTGTATTCATACGGTACCTCACTGCCTAGGTTACCAATTGACCATGAAATGATAGATCTTATTTCATAGATCGTTTTGATATAAGGTGCGTTAAAATCTGATGAACGGTTTAGGAGAAAAGTCAATTTTAGTGAAAGACGTTCGATAACCGAGAAAACGTAATTGTATCAACTTTGAGGCTATGATCAACCTACTTAGACATTTTTAAAAATTATGAAACTTTGGGATAATATGGTAGGGTAGTCAAAGAGACATTACCAGTTGACCTTGTAGTAAAAGTCGAAATCTATAATTTATGGGGATTTTTACAGTTAAGTGTGGTCGTTAGGGGAGATGGTGAAAAACCACTGAAACTTCGATTGAGCTTGTAAATGATTAAGTCCTTGAACCTTTGGGGTAATAATAAGACGTTAAACATATATATAAAGTGTCAAGGGTAATGTTATACAAGAGTGTAGTAAGTAAGAGATGTGGTATTCTAATGACGGTCCTTTTGTGTTTATAGAAACTCCGGAAGAGGGACCAGCCTTACTGTCAGGATACAGGAACATAGGCAAGATTTTTCTATCCCTACTTTGAAGATTATTTATCCTTGGAATAAAAATGACATTATGGAATATATATATATGATGTTATTGTTGTTATGTTGCAAAGAATATATTTTCCTCGATTTTGGGAAACTAAAGAGATATGGAAAGAATGGTATCAGTTGTTATCCAGGGTTATATGGTTTATAATACTATATTAAAGATATTCCTTTTAGTGTTAGTAGTATTACAAATATTATTTGATTATTAATTACTACCCTTTAAGTAGACGGAATATGATATAAAAGCATATTTGAATTCTTAAATATAAAAGAGATGTCTGAATCATAATCAGAGTATTATGTTATGTATATATTTTATAGAAATAATGTGCGAGAATGGAAATGAGATGAGTAAATGATATGTGGAAATGAAAGTGAGAAAATGGAAATGTGGAATGACATTTAATAAATAGAATAACGATTTGACAAAAAGGGGGATAGCAATAAAAAGCGTAAGAGGCTGTGTGCTGCACAGTCCAGCAATCAATATTTTAATTCGGCCCAAGAGTTGCCGAAGGAGGATGTAGTGGTGTACCTTCCTCCAGGGGGATGTAGTGGTGGACCTTCCTCCTTCTACCGGTAGTAAAAAGGGACGGATATGGAGGGCGACTGATCATCGTGCCTCACGTATTCGGCAACAGTGAAAACCCCTACAATATTTGAATAAAGAATAAATGATAAAGTCATATTGGTATACTGAGAAGGGAAAATGATATGAAAGATGGAATTATTGTTATAGATGAAGAGAAACTGATTTTATATTAATTTATAAAAATTGTTACATAAGAAGGAAATGAGAAGATGATAGTAAGAGATTTAAGTAAATATTCATGTTATCCTGAAAAATTACACTGAAAGATTATATTGATGGTTATATATTTAAGAAGAGAAACTGATACTGTATTATTCTAGATTTCTTTCTTATAATAGTAAGTGGATGATGTATTATTAGATAAGAGTTTTATTCTTCCTTAAAGTTTATAATTGATTTCCGTTTACATATGTATATACATGTATACTTGGTTACATTTTTAAATTCTAGTTTATAATAATATCTTGTTGAGCTATTATAGCTCACTCTTGCTACTTATGTATATACAGCTAGGACCAATGCCAATACTCCGTACGACACCCCGCAAGAGGGTAGGGTGAAGGCGACCTATTGAGCGAGTACTGGTGACCGTTCCCGAGGTAGATGACAAGCGCAAGGGGTTTAGTGATCTTATGTATATTAAGTGTGTAAGTGTGTGAGGTTGTAATAAATTTGGTTGTTGAAATGCTTCTTGTAGAAGCATCACTCAACAATGTACTTAAGTATGATTCTGGGATTGTAACAACTGTTTAACTCTAAACTTTTATTATGGTGAATGTTGTTCTCTGAGCATATGACTGGTGTGTGTATTACTGTGGGGTCAATTGCATAAGTATAAATAAATAAAAAAAAAACCCAAGAGATATTGATTTTTAATGGAAGTTGTTCCGTGATGGCCCAGATTCATGACCCCGGATTTGGGGCTGTCACACGGGAGCCACATTTAGACAGTGTTTGGCCACCAAAGGGTCCAATCCTGGCATATCTTCGGGATTCCATGCGAACACATCATGGAACTCCCTAATGACTTTGATGACTTTCTCTTTTAGCACTGGTTCCATGTTCTTTCCAATTTAGATCATCTTTTCAGACTGACCCACATACAACTCGACTTCCTCAGTTTCGGTAGCTGACTCGGCAATCGGGCTTGACAGGTCGACCCCAAATTTTTCTAACTCTATGTTCAGTAATTGATGACTGCCCCCGGTTTCGTTCTCACTTCTTTTCCTTTTACCATCTTTAGTCATTTCCACATCCTTGTCTTTCTCCAAATCTTCCAACATAATGATTCGTGCGGCCTTCTGGTCGCCTCATATTTCTCCGAAACCATGTTCGGTCGGGAACTTCAACTTTAGATGGGGGATGGATGACACAGCCTGAAAAAGAGATAAGGCTGGTCTCCCCAAAATGTCGTTGTAGGGGTTGTCGAACCGAACGACGTAGAACTTTGCTTCTTTGACAACTGTATATGGAGCCTTCCCCAACAAAATGTTCAGCGTGATCGTGCCTTCGATCGGTACCGGTTGATTACCGAAACCGTACAGTGGTGCCTCATGGCACGGCTCCAGCTATTCACCACCCAAGTTCATCTTACAATATGTTCGGTGATACAGTATGTTGACCGAACTTCCTTCATCGACCAGCACTGTAACGGTCCCAAAATTCGGGGTACAGATATGGGGCCACTAACCATAAACAATATTGTGCATCTCTGAATATAAACAACATTTAATAATATAAACCCCTTAACCAAGATCGCATACATGTTATGGTGTGAAACAAACTATCGAATTACTTTATTACAACTCAATCTCAGGATAAAAATACTATACAATTCTATGAATATACAAAACCACTATCTAACTACGTATCCAACCTTGGCAATTCCCAAACCACTATTTGACGAAGTCCACAACTCGAACGTCTCTTTTCGCTGCCCGGAGATTAATACCATCTGTCCACTTACTAGGTTTACTAAACTTCTCTCTTAACTGGAGAAAACAAACAAAAGCAAGAGTGAGCCAACAATGCTCAGCAAGTGCATAAAGTGATAACAATTTCAATATCAAAACAATTCTGATAACAAAGGAATTTCAACTCATACTGTGAAAAAATCTGTGATATTACTTTTAAGTTGCCACGAGGGCCAATACTTCACCATTAATGAGGTGCAACATGAACTAGAACAGAATAAAGTTTTGTTCAACCAAAATAAGCATTATAGACTTCAAGGGAATCAAGCTTTAATAATTCAATAATGATACTCAAAATTCAATAATAATACTTGGAACTCATGGTCAAGCGATAAGAATCAATGTCCAACTGGATACTCAATTTATAGATTAGAATTTGATTTTTCATTTCGACGCAACGAGTTAAAGTGGATGATCAGTCACACTAAAACTCCGGATATACTCTCTTGGTATATCCAAATACTCAACTAGATCCAAGGCCCCTTTTGGCCTATAACATAATACTCATATACTGACTGGCGTCCTCAGTCCTGAAAACATTTTCATTTAATAAAAACTTCCAATTCTATCTTTAATACTCAGGTCAGGTGTCGGGACAATCGACCACCCTTGATTTCCAACGACTGGAACTCACGTCCAGAATAACAACTTATGATTAGGAATTAATAAGAAATGACATCATCGTCTGGTATCGACAAGTTCGATACCACATAGGGGAATTTATAAAGAACGTCAATTTATAAGGGTATCAACAAGATCGATACGAATACTTCGAATTATAACCACAACAGATTATGCAAAGAGATATTTCAATTGAGCAAGAATGGGGATATAATTTGCAATAAGATTCCAACAATGAAATTCTAGATTAAAGCAACAACATGGTCAAGTACCGGCATTTAATAAAATTTATACACACTGGAGAATTTGAGCTTCCATAAGTGGAGAAAACAGATTAGAACAATAATTATAAAACAGTTTCAATAGGGAAGGGTTTAGATCAGCACAGGGAACATTGTCTGAGTGGAAGTCCATTGATAAAAATATACTAGATCAGGCATTGTGCCAGCGGGTTTTCATAAAAGTTAAGAGAAACTTAGATATTCTTGTTTAGAAAATTTCTTAGGAGTATTTGACGAAAATAGAAGTAATGGCATTCCATTGTCAAAATGTAAAAAGGTTGTTTACAAGATTCTTGGTAAAACCGACATATGAATTATGGGTGAGGGAAAATCAACAACATCATACTAATTTGAAGAAGTATGTAAATCATCTTTCAACTATACTTGACCAACTTATTTCATACGATAAATGAACTAAATTGCATCACTTGAACAATAAGTGAATAGCAATAACACTTGCCTCGATTTACAGAGTTCCTGATCCTACCATGGATCCTCAACTCAATTTCACATTTGCTACTACCATCTTGTTCAAATTTCCACTTGTCCTTGCACTGCTCTCGGACTGGTCTCTTACTCGTACCTTTACAAATTCAAGTACCGTTTCAATGTCAAATCAAGCAAACTCTTATTTGCTCTACTCTACCCATACGTGTCCTATAACGCTTATACTCATGTATACAAATATACACAATTACATATAGACATATCCAACTATATCCATATAGTAGTCTTAGTATAGTTACTAAGTCACATAAACACGGCATACAACCATTTCAAAACGGCACACCATATACTTTTCAAAACCATAATATATTCTCGGAATACTCCATCGACACATATACTTAAACCCTTAGAAATCATAACACACTTTTAAGCATTGAAATCAAATAATTTAAATAGACTTTTAAATAAACTTGTAGGGGATTTTTAGAAAATTTCGACATGAAGTATTCGTTTATCGGACTATGGGCACAGCCCCTCAAATACAATTCAACCCTGCTTTAGCAAAAATAAAGCTGCCTCAACTTACAGCAACATAAAAATAAACAAGTAAGAAAAGTACCCTCCCAGACATGCGGCACCTAGCACATAATAATTTACATTAACACTACTACTTACGGTACACCAATGATCATATTTCTCACGCATTTTAATGATACGCGTGACAATCAATCATTGATGTTCGTAAGCCCTAGGGAACAACCCCTAGCACTAACTATTACTTACGCTATATCAATGATCACATCACTCAAGTATATTAATTATACTCGTGATAGCTAATCATGGATATTCGTAAGCCCGAGGAACTAGTTGAAGAGAATTACACAAGTACTTAAATATTGACATTTAAGACTTGTGATCTCATTGCAACTCCTCGCAGATAAACACATAATAAATGAATCTAACAATTATTAAGGTCATATAAACTCCAACAATTTCAACTAGCACATAACAATTATAACTTAACAACTAACATCCACGATTGACAATCACTAATAGCAATTAACAATCACCATTGACTATCACTAAACCCTACAGATAATCGAATCCACAATTAAACCATCCATTATTAAACTTGAATAACAATTAACCAATAACAATTAATCATTACTATGCCCTTCAAATTAAATATAGAATTCGGATAATATTCATAATTACCACATTGACCCATCAACAACCATTAACACATTAAACTCACAATTAGAATTTAATTAAATTACAACACTTAACTAATTAACATTTACTAATTCAAACATTTAATCGGCCCACAACTAACCTCCACAATTATAATTACCAACACACTTTCCTAATTAAATCACGGAAATAAAACAATATTCATAATTTACAACATTAAGCTAATTACGAAAATTAACACCATAACGCTTGCACTTTACCACTAATTAAAATGATAACAATTAAACTATATCGAAATTTACAACTAATTATATTACCACAATTAACCCAATTTAATCTAAGATGCAAATTAAATAATTACATCGGAAAATAAATCAAATAAATAAAATACAAATTTATACCTTTTCCGATTTCAATCTCCCCCAAAATCTCTTTCCTCTTTCCTCTCTCTCTCTCTCTCTCTCTTCTCCTCCTCGCTGCACAGCAGCCAACCCACCACCACCGCTCAGCCACAGCTCCCTTCTCCTCTTCTTCCACCTCCCTGATCACTGCAAGACACGACGGAAACCGCGCTGCTCGTTGACAGCTCCGGTCGCGCCTCCTCCTTCCATCACAGCCCAGCCACGGCTCTTTCAACCCTCACAAAACGCACCACACACACACGCGCGTTTATATATACACACACTACACAACATCTACATACGTATATATATATATATACTCCCCCTAATTGATTTCTTAATTTCCCTCAAATCAAATTTCCCCCAATTCTACTTCTTTCTTCCCCAATTCTCTCTTTCTTATCTTTCCCCGACTTCTCTCGAGAGTTCTCACTACTGGGCTCTTTTTTCTTCATATTGGGCTTGGCACAATAACAATAACTCTCTACCTGCACCTCATTCGGCCCAATTATAACACTACTAAACCACTCTTATAAATCAAAATTAAATAAAATATTCGGAAAAATTAAACTTCTCATTTTTAAAATAAAGAATATAAAATTATGAACACCCACATATTTTTAAAATAGTTTTCGGATCAAAAATGAATTAAATATGAATTTTCCAAGTTTTGATCCTTTTAATTACAATAAAACTCTTAAAATCATTTTAAAATACTCAACCGCCCAAATTAATCCACCCAACAATTTTAAAAAATCAATAAATATATAAAGATAATTTTACAAAAGATTTCATGATTTTTAAGCCCTCCGATAATTTTATAAAATTTACAGAGGATAAAAAATACATGATTTAAATATACTTAAATCCTCACAAATACAAATAAAAATATACTGACCTTCATCACTTATCCAAATCATCATATAAGCACATAAGCAAAATTTTCACATGCATTTCACCTTTACAACAATACTCACATAATAAAATTCATAATTTATATAAAATAAATAATTCTAAATTCGAAATTTTCTAGGGCGTTATATCCTTCCCCCCTTAATAGGATTCTGTCCTCAGAATCAACGCTAAGGACACCATTAACAATTTTTCTCAAACATCTTACTTCCACTCCCAGGTTGTATCTTTCAACCTTTAGGATTCCATCATACTAACTCATTCATTAATAAGCTCATTCTGCGAGCCCTCCAATTCCGAAAAACTTTAAACTTTGATTTCCGAGTCTTTTCAACTTTAGACGCTTAACTCACCGGAACGAATATCTTTCCCCGATAATTAATATAACTTTCTCGCATGTTGAACTATACTCTGCGTCAAAACTATACTACCACGCAAACCTTTCGCAATAACACTGCCGTGCATTTTGCCTAGATTTACCACGATCTACGCTTGGTATACTTCCCACACTTTACTTATAGCCACACGATTTTAAATAGAACTTCGAGAAAGAATCTCCAGAAATTCTCTGATCGCTTCCAGTCCGCTTTCAAGTACTATGTTTGATAGAGATGAGAATAATAAAAAAAAAAGTTTCTTTCTGTCTCCTATTTTACCGAGTACCCAATCTGGAAGCTTAAGCATCATACCGTCCATTCTCAGTCAACTTGTAGCATCCTTGCAATCGAATACTATAATCACATATACGTCCTTAGACGTACCTCCAGCATACTTCAACTAACAACTGGATTCTCATTCTTATAAAATAGTCTGGTTTGCCAAATCCTTGGAGAACATAGCCTCGATTATTTTCAGCTTTGATAACTAATATACTTGTCGCCTTATCTGTGACTTCACTTAATACAAACACAAGATTGAATTATCCAATTTGTTACCAATTCTTCTGCCATCACAACTTCACTCAATACTAATCACGAAACAATTCTTCAACGATTTCCAATAACTCCTGCTTTAATCAACATGAATCTTCCACTTAACCTGCATCGCCACTTATTTACATCTCCCAAAATGAACCTTCCTCGGATAAAAGTTTGAGAAAAGATGATGTGTAAAATTATGTCTAACCGCAAGCGCACGATATCAATTGTAGTAGATACTAGCAAATACGGGTCGATTCCTCAAGGAGACAGTTTCAATTTCAATTCAACTATTATCAATTGTTTTTAGTCACAAACGATTATTTGGGAATTTTATTAACTACTAATGCAAATTTAACAAAGTTTTAATTCAATTAATAAAAGGATCTAGGGCAATTCAGGTTCACCATGCTTACACCAAACAAATCACAAAGGTATAGTTTTTTAATGGGATTAAGTAATTAAAGCAATGGTTAATCTTTTTCAAGCATTAACACTCTCAGAATATCTAATGATGCTTTCACAATCACCTTCAATTCCGCTAATTGTATGTAAGCCTCTAGTAGTAAAATCTTTCGGTCTATTACTCCTATTGCAATCGATTAATCCGTGATATTGCGCAATTACACAAATTAAGAATTATAACATATCAATCAGAATTACTCTCTACCCATCAATCTACTAATCAAATTAAGCCCAAATCATGGTGCAAACATGGCTCCCCTTAATACCCTAGAATTAAATTACTCACTCATTCTAGGATTAAAACTAACAATAATAATCAAGAAAGCCACAATAAACATGTAATTAATAAGGAGAAGATAAGAAATACCTTAAACCTTTGAATAACGAAGAACAATTAAATCCAAGAATTAAATTGAGCTTGCAAAGATGGAGAGAAGAAAATAAAACCCTAGCTTTTAATATTAAGAACGTATGTAAAAATTGTGTGTAAAAAGATATATCCCCCCTAAAATAATACCCTAGATGTGTTTATATAGGCACTCCAAGTCTTGCCCAGCAAGAAAATAACCTAAATTGCAATTAGAATTAGAAGAAACTACTCAAAATTCAATCAGAACTCGAACAGGGGCAAAAGGGTAATTTCCAGCAATTCTGGCCGCACCTGGCGCACCCTGCGCGGCTTTGGCGCAGTCTGCGCGGGCCCATTCTACATAAAACCTTCCAAACTAGCGCAGTCTGCTCAGATTTGGCGCAGTCTGCTCAGATTTGGCGCAGTCTGCCCAGCAACATTCTGATGGATTTATTATTTTGCTTCAAACTTCAAGAAAATTCCCCAGGCTTCGCGTGGACAGCTTACGGGCCTCAAACGGACATGTAGAACTCCAGATATGGCCAAAATAGTGTAGACTGCGCAACCATCCGAATTTTACACAATTTGCTCCTTTCTCCTCCGTTTTATCTTCCGAATCTTTTGCCACTTCCCATTCTTCATTCCATATCATAAATCAACTCCAAAAATGACGGAGCTACACCCTTAATCTCAATTCTTCAACTAAAAATTGTTAAACTCCTTCCAACTTGGTAATTCTTTATTTCCTGCGATAAACTCATCAAAAACTAATTAAATCCACACGATTATTCACAAAATCACCGTAAATGCGGGAATAAAATACACTCTATCAAATATCCCCACACTTAGCACTTTGCGCGTCCTCGTGCAAACTAAAATAATAATTACACTAACTAATTAGTACCACTTCCGTAGGTGATCACGGTTGCATTTGACATATGCAACAAGTCCTTTAAACCCCTAGGTAGCCCTAGTGGACGAGTAAGGTCTCGTGAGGGTTTATAGTGAATAAACCCACAAAATTCATCCAACCATGCAAAAGATTAATGCCAACACAACACCACACACACCCGTCCTCTCATGCCACTTCAACTTAAGAATCAAAATGAACATGCAATGCCTTGGTGTCTAAAGTGCAAGTATCCACATAGTCTACTCAAAGAAGATGCATAAGATCATAGAAATTCATGTCAAATGTAAGAATAGGTTGGTAAACATGCTAAGCACACAAGAGCACATCTTTGAGACACAACCTGGGATATCCTATGCAAAAGCAACAACTCACCGTTCACTCACAAAAATATTCACTCGAAACAATTGGTAAGTGTTTCACTCAACTCCAACAATATCATAAACATGCTTCGTCCTTGTTATCAATCTAACCTTTAACGCAACATACATCATCAATGACAATCAAAAGGTCTTTGTTAAGGTTGTAACGGGGCTAGGGACAAGGTATGTCAAGAAAGCCAAAGAAGGTTAAGTCAAAAGCTAGTACCTGACATTGAAATTCAAACAACTCCCATACTTATTAAAACCACTAAATACCTCCCCACACTTGAGCTTTTATTTATAAACAACTTGACTAGTCGAATCAAAGTAGGATCACAAAGAATAAGTATGCTCTCGTATTTATTTATTATTTTTTTCTTTTTTTTTCTTTTTTTTTCAAGAGAGCTTAGTAATAGCAAGAACAATGATCCCATAAATATGATTTCAAACTTCGACTAACAAGCTATGAACCAAACCCCAAATATTCCCCCAAAGTTATGATCATCAATAAAACCCCCCTTTTATGCACACCTTATCACTCCCTTACGAACAATACTAGCCTTTGACAATTGGGTTCAAATTTAATGTAAGGTTAATACAATAAAAAGGATAATGGCAAGTAATGTGGTGTGTCACCGAAAGAATAAGATTAGGCTCAAAGGGTTAACTAATGGATCATGTATAAATGGTTTGGATATATAGGAAATATGAGGTTATACCTAATTGCCTTTATCATGTTATCATCAATTAATGTCATGCATCTTAAGAAAGACTTCAAGCAAGTGCTAGTAATGCAAACAACATGTGGACACTCAAGCAAACGAAATCATGCAAGAGATATGCATATAGGCTCAAAACTCGCTTGGTATGACAAAACATAATCAATCCCAAGTAACAGTCTCTCTAACGCACCTACTTGTACTCAAAGCATATAGACCAAATTACCTTGCACATATTCATGTCATTCTAATCACTTAGCACATTCAATAAGTCTACTAGTTTCTACTTGCTAGTGTACGTGTGTGCACAAGAACATCACATATCACTTCTCAATCAAAAGCATCCATAAACACAAGATTCCTAAGCATGCATGGGTGCATTTACACAAGTAATCTTCACATGGCTAGAATTATTTTTGGTATTTTTCAATTTTTTCAATTTTTTCTTTAATTTTTTTATATACACTATGTTGAGAACACCGAGAACACCTCCCCACACTTAAGCGAGTCAATGTCCTCAATGACTCATTAACTAAACAAAGAAATCTACAATATATAAAATAGAAGGAAAGAAGAACTCCCCTTTACAGAAGCATGATCCATGGGTTGCCTCCCAAGAAGCGCTTTTGTTTAACGTCGTTGGCTCGACTCAGCTGGTTCAGATCTCCGTGGAGGGGTTGTCAAGATAAATCACTTCCATCTTCCCTACGAATGCACCATCCACATATAATTTAAGGCGTGGACCATTGACCTTAAATTTTGTTCCATCTAGTCCCATAACTTCAATAGTACCATAAAATTTGACATCGGTGACAGTAAAAGGTCCGGACCATCTTGATTTGAGCTTCCCCGGAAAAAGTCGAAGTCTGGAATTGAACAACAACACCTTGTCACCAACCTGAAAATCTCTTCTCTGAATCATCTTATCATGCATCTTCTTCGTTCTCTCCTTGTAAAGCCGAGAGTTGTCATAAGCATCAAAACGAAGCTCATCTAACTCATTAAGTTGAAGAAGTCTCGCTTGCCCCGCAGCCTTCAAATCCATGTTGAGTTCTTTTATAGCCCAGAAAGCGCGATGCTCCAATTCCACTGGAAAGTGACATGCTTTACCATAGATCAACCGATAAGGAGTGGTTCCTATAGGTGTTTTGTACGTCGTACGATAAGCCCACAAAGCATCATCTAACTTCAAGTACCAATCTTTCCTTGACTTTGCAACCATTTTCTCCAAAATGCTTTTGATTTGGCGGTTAGAAACCTCCACTTGGCCACTTGTTTGGGGGTGATATGTAAGAGCAACCTTGTGAGTAACGCCATATTTCTTCAACAAAGTTTCAAACTGGCGATGGCGAAAATGAGAGCCACCATCACTTATCACTGTTCTAGGAACTCCAAAACGAGGGAAGATAATATTCTTGAAAAGCTTCATAACTACCTTGGAATCATTGGTTACTGATCCAACTGCTTCAACCCACTTGGACACATAATCGACAGCAACTAAGATGTATCTCATCCCACAAGAACTTGGGAAGGGTCCCATAAAATCAACACCCCATACGTCAAATATCTCGACCTCAAGAATACCAGTTTGAGGCATCTCATGGCGTTTAGAAATATTACCCATCCTTTGACATGCATCACACGCTAAACAGAAAGCACGCGCATCCTTAAATAGATGTAAGAACCCAGATTTTTGGGTAGAATTAAAACTTTTTATTATGTAATAATATAAGAGTGAACAGTGGTTACAACTACAATGTAATACTGGCTTTAAAGAATGAATAATGAAAGGATATATATTCCAAGGTTATATGGCCTGAAGGATGCTATTGGGTGATAACTTAGATTAGAATAATCTATCTCCTAGAAAGTTAAGATAAGATTCCCTATAGAGAAATAGATACCCTCATGTCATCCAAATCAATATCTATTATAAGCCCAGCGGTTTCGTAAAAAGGTTAAGGAACACTCGAGGGTGAACCAGGTTCATTTTCCTAATTATAGGAATTAAATAAAAATAAGTGATGAATAGTGATTTTGGTGGAATTTGGAATATTATTATAATAATGTTATACCCGGTATTCGGAACGGATTTCTGAGTTCGTATTAGTGATCCAGGAGGAAAATAAGTGTATGTAAAAGCTGTCGGATTCAGAAAAAAAGCACTTTTATTTTCTCCGAGATTTCCCTGGACACTGCAAGACTTAAGGATTTATAAAAGGGAATTAAGGAATTTAAATTCGAGAAGTATTAAGAATGATGAAGAATAGTATTAGGAATATTAAGAAGGTTTTCGGTAAAACCCTAGTTAGAAACGAATGAGTTATTCCCTCGAACGATCAACGAATTGAGCAATAACCGGACAAAAGAATCAAGCAGAGGGCCAAGGGGCAACCATGTGCTAGTAGATAAGAGATTTATTATGTCAAGGAATTAAGGATTTTATTTAATTATGATTTGAGAAATTAGAATGAAAATCCTCGAGTTAGAATGATAAGCGTTTTGGAAATCGCTAGAACTTTATAACGAGATTAAGCGATAAAGAGAACGCGAAACGAATTACGAATTAAATATATAACGAGATGAGAAACACCACATGATCATCTAGGGTTTACTAATATTAGATTGGTGGAAAAGAAATGAGGAAAGAAAAGAAAAAGGAAAGAATGAGGTGTGTGATTAAGAAGTAAACAACAAGGCTCTTTGTCATCTTATTTCCTACAAACCACAAGTGATTAACACATGTATTAGAGAGTGACATAGCTGCTATACAACACCAAAATATCATACAAACACTTTCCAACAACTAGTCAAACAAGAAAGAAAGAGAGAAAAGCAAAAACAACTCCATCTCTCCCATTTTTAAAGCATTCGGCTTTATGCATAATTCCAAAATCAAAACCCCTCTTCCCACCATCTTTTGATCTTGCAAAAATTATGGTGAGTCTTAAATTTCCTAAAAGTGATCCCATAAAAATTTCAAAGCCAATCTCACTTGTTTCCATTTTCAATTAATTCATCAAAGAGGAGGATGAATAGTGGTTTTAAGAACTAATCATGTTTTTTCTTGTTTTTCATGGTGGATTTAGCTAGCTTAGGATCATCCAAGGATAGATCAAGGCTTAGGAAGGTTATACTACTCTCTCAGGAAGGTATAAATCATTTCAAACCCTAAGCTTTACTTTGAGTTTATGCATGATTCATGGTGATTTTGGATTAAGTGATATTAGTAGTATTTTACCACCATGTTAGCATGATTTTGTGGTTAGATTAGCTTTATGATGATATTGATGAAGCATGATGTTCTTGAGCTTTTAAGAGATGATTATTAACTATAGTAATTGATTAGATGCCCGGTGTGGCTTGGTTGTTGCGTAATGAATTTTAGAACGTTCGATTTATAGCCGTCGTAATGCCCGATTTTCGTTAACCTTAAGAAATCAAGATTGACAGTAGCTTTAACACACTGTTAAGCTCCGATTTCTGCCATAATAAGCTAGATTATGTTATAAGCTTCGTTTTGATATAAAGTTCGTATGAAATGGACTTACGGTTTAGGAGTTATGATTAAATTCGTAAAAGTGGTTCGAAATCGTAAACGAAAGTTCGTAATTGAAATTGATTCCCTTAAATGTCGTTTAATCAGTGGCGAATCTTATTAATTAAATATTAGAGGTAAAAAGGAAGGTGTGGGACAAAACCACATGTCGAATGGATCGTTTTCCGATTTTATAAAAATGTTTGAATCGAGGTTAAACGCGAACGAACCCCTTAAAGGTATGACTTTGGTTATAACTTAGAAAACGGGCGATAACACTCGAGGTATAATCTTGATTCGTAAACGACCAACCTTAGAACTTATACGACTTAAGTCTATACCAAGTATAAGCATGATGACATGTCTTGATAACGAACGAATGTCGGATCGTATCGGTGATAAAGAGAGTTACACTAAAAGAGACGTAACGAGATAACTCGAAAGCACATGTTTCGATTTAAGTGGAGTTTATACTTAGCCTTTTAATAAGAGTTAAGTGGTTAACCTTAAATATTCTGATTGTTTATAGATTGTCGAGCTGACCCGGGACACATTACCCCTACCCGCACTCGATTCTCAGGCAAGTTTCCAATACTTGGAACTGTTGTTGTGATAATATATATATATATGATGATTGTTGTATACATATGCCATAGCATGCATGTCTACTTTCAAGTTATATTGCAATACTTGTTCCCTGAATTGATATTGGCTTATAGACTAGATACGATATATCAGTATAAGCCGGATTTTTGGTTAAGACCCTTAGTGAAGGGCATGTGATATTCATTCTTTAAATGTAGACCGGGAGTCGGTATTTTGAGATATAGATGTAGTCTTGGAAACCCGGAGGGATTCCAATGACAGATTAGTATTCCTTTTGAGGAATGTTATTATTAAACATTAATTATATTTCCATAAAGTATTATTTACTTGGAAATCTTTCGAGAAATGTTATTTGAGCATTATCTCAGTCGAGAAATATTAAGTGAATATTATTTCGAATATTCATTTAGAGTTTGATTATTTCATGAATATTATTTCAAGATTCATTTAGAATATTGTTTATTAAATGAATATTACTTTCGAATATTCATTTAAGGTTTTATCTACTTAATGAATATTACTTTAAGATATTTCTTTGAAATTCTAATTACTTAAGGAACATTATTTCAAATGTTCCTTGAGAGTATTGATTACTAAATGAATATTAATTAGATATTCATTTAGAATAGTATTTATTAAATGAATATTATTTGGATATTCATTTAAGGTTTTATTTACTTAATAATCATTATTTTAAATATTTATTTGAGTTTATCTATTTATCGAATATCATCTTGAATATTCATTTGATCTTTATTTATTTAATGAATATTACTTTCGAATATTCATTTAAGGTTTGATTTACTTAATGAATATTATTTTAAAATATTCATTGGAAGTTCTATTTACTCAAGGAATATTACTTCGAATATTCCATTAAAGTTTTGATTACTAAATGAATATTATTTGGATATTCATTTGGAATGTTATTGATTAAATGAATATTATTTTCAAATATTCATTTAAGGTTTGGTTTATTCAGTAAATATTATTTTAAATATTTATTTAAGTTTATTTATTCAAGGAATATTATTTTAAATATTCATTTAAGAAGAGACTTATTTAATAAATAATTCTATATATTCATTCGAGGATTACTTACGAGCAATATTATGATTTATTCATATTCCTTAATTATTATTGATTTAATAAACATTCTTGGAATGTTTAATAAAATTCTTTTGAATTCTTTTCTTAATGATTTATATTATTCGAAGGCTATCCTTCACCTTCAGATATTATGTAAAATATTTCGGAGTCTTTTATGACTATTTTATCAAGGGGAGGTTCCCAAAACTTTAATTTCATTTAAATCTATCTTAAAGAAGATTTAAATACTCGCTCAACTTCCAAACGTATATAAGGGGACCTCACTTGAGCGATGTTATTTATTAGACTGCCCGGTCCTATACTTGCTAAAACTATCTTGTCACTCACATCTTGATTCTTTCAAGCATCGATATGAGTCTTTTGGTTACCTCCTCAACGCTCGAGGGGTATGATTGATGTAACAAGTTTATATCCATTAACAAGCATCAGCTTGGGAAATATTGGTGAATTTTCCTTTCCAATTAGATACGACTACTTTGTGGAGTCCTATCAACAAGTGTTACACTTGGGGAAAAAGGGGAACGAACTTTACGTTTCAGAGTCATGGATGATATTCGAACTAGGAGACGCGTAAGTGGCCGAGTGGCGCCGGTCCAGCAATAGCCCCACCGTTGGCTGAGGAGTTCCAGAGGGCGGTAGATAAGTAATTCCGTCGGAGCTACCTTCTACATGTAGAGAACGACTGATGAGATGCATGACATACGACTGATCATCGTAAACGTCAGGGCATCTGGCGCGGCAATGCTCCCGTATTAGTTCATCTTCTAAAAGTAAGAAATTTCTGCAACACTGTTGGTGTTGGCAAGGTGAAAAAGTGTTGAAACCGGAATTGCAATATTTTTCCTGCAAGTTCCTCTTCTATGATAATTGAGAATATCTTGCTTATCTTTTGCATAGCAGATATTTATTCAAAACAAATATATTTTTGAGTTACCTTGTAACTTCATCTCATACCTTATATTGGTACTACATCGTTAATGCATGGCATATGGTTTCAAAGATATTTTGAACTGTCATATATTATTGTCGTTCAATTATATTTTTGGTGGGCTATTGCTCACCCTTGCTTTATTTATTTATATCACAACAACAGCTAGATCAGATGGCCGCGCAAGGCGCACGCAGCGTAAGCAGGTGTCAACCGTCAGAGGTTTACCGCTAAGGTCTTGGCTACCTTGTTGAGGATGCAACTACTGGTAGGCTAGTTGTTAGCAATTGAGCCTCAAATGTATTTATATTATTGTATCTATTAATGGATGGCAAAGAGTATGTAATTGTACAATTGTAATTCTTTGGGTTGTAAGAACTCAAACTTGTGATTAATAATATTGTTGGTTACTCTGATTTCATCTCTGGGACTATAACGGGTGTGTTTTATGTTGTTGTTTTGGGTCACAAGGTTGTAATTTAAATTGTGTTGATTTTGTGATTGGATATTGAGTCCGTAACGACCAGATCCCTGACCCTGGATCTGGGGGTGTTACAGAAATGGTATCAGAGAGAGCGTTATATATCCCAGAGATGATGCGACGTTAAAACAATAAATTCATTAAGATAATAAGAACTCTTGCCAAGTTCATAGTCAGACTACATAATGTAGTATTGACATATAAAACCCTTATGGGAACCCTAAAGTATCATGATAGTAACTTAGCTCGTTCTTGTATCGACTAGTAAGGTGACAGACCTTGGGGATTACGAGCAGTAACATAATGATGCTTGTTTTGATGTTGAAGATCGGATGGTGGCTTCGATAGAGTACCCTACTGAGGACCCGGAAGAGGTTCCAGCAGAGGAGGAGAATATTGATAGTATAAGAAGTTTACACTTAAGGAATGAGGGCTACAGCCAGAAAGACTGTAATAGTTAAGGTATAGTGCTCAGGGAAGTGAGCGTAAAGAACTGAGATATTATTAAGTGAACTAATGATGAGTATTGGATTCATAGCTGGACTGACGGATGAAGTACCAGCAAGTAAGATGGATTTGAGGAATTACTTGAGATCTTATATGGGGTTAGATAAGGATCCTTAGAGACTTTCAGAATAATGAGAAAGGAGTTAGAATGAGGCCTGGTTATCGAAGTCATCGATATAGGATGAAGAGCAGAGTCCCAGAAACAATTGAGATAGAGGCAAGAAGTGTCATATCATTTGATAAATGAGTTAAGTTTGAATATTATCAAATAGTAATTAGCCATGAGAAGGCAGGTTTCATAGGTTACAATTTATAAAGTCAAACTGAGATTGGTAAGGTGGTGTGGTGCAGAGAAATGTCCATTTTATGAATAGATCAACTTAGAAATTAAAGACATTGGAAGGCGATGGTATGATTGGATAAAGTATATAAGGAAGTAGTAAGCGAGACAATGATCTCAGGACCTACAAGACTAAAAGACCAGTGAGGCTATGATAAACTAATAATGAGGCTATCGTCAAGAAACCAAGTATAAGTTCAGTTCAATTCAGTGAAATAATGAACCAGAAACATTAGTTGCATGTGATTCAGAAGAGTATTAAATTCTTTCTTTTCCTTGAATGGATTATGGTAGTTACCTTAAGTTTATTCTGACACTGAATCATAAATGGATTAGGCAAGGCGAGCAGTGGTCGAGATGTAATTGAGAATGCTTCTAGATGCAACTTGAAAGAACAGGCGTAGGACATGTTCTTGAAATAAGAGTTTTGGCAAAATGAAGTCCAGCAATAGGACACATGATCAATAAGAGTAGTGTTGGTCGGCCCTACCAAGTTAAAGACAGTTTCAAATGAAGATTGGCCAACCACACTGGCAAAGGTGAGAAATTTTATAAAATTCACAAGGTATTACCAAAGATTTGCTCAGGACTGTACAGAGAGTATAGTCCCGTAACCCGACTTATTGTAAGAATAAAAGTTTGAGTGGACAAGATAAATGGGGGAAAATCTCCCTGGAGTTAAAGAAAATAAAACTGGTGACGACCCAGCATTGGCGTTACCTAATGGAAGAAGGAGAATTTTAGAATATATTAGGATGCACCTCGTACAGGTTTAGGTGTTGTGCTTGTGCAACATGACAACATAATTTTTGAATACAATTGGACAACACGGTTCACCAGATTCGGATGACCTTGGTACTGCTAATTCTGGGAAGCGACTGACCCCGATGGTAGCATTCCTTCTGAGACTAGTTGTTAAGAAGACTGGTATTTGGTAGTATCGACTAATAGGACGAATATGTATCGGGAAGATGTGTCATGTTACTAGTGGGTGAATAGATTAACTGAAATTTTCCCAAATTCTGGAAAGGAATTCAACGAATTTTGGCAAACCTTGTCTTTCTGATTATCAAAAGATGTCATTGAAGAGAGTGGAAACTGGAGCGAACCCTGTGGATTGGGTAAATTAGCCGCTATACAGGTGGGTAGACATACCCCGATCATTACAGTTGAATGTAGGGATAAAATTATGAAGTTGAATGTAATTAAGAAACAAGCCGGACTGAGAAATTCTGGGATTGACTTAATGAAAAGGTTGTTATGCCAGAAGTGTTAAGCTTTTGTGGTACGTGAAATTGATAAGAGAAGTTGAAATGATAAAAAAAAAAATAAAGGAAAGGTGACCGGAGACGGTACCGAGAAGTCAAGTGAGACTTATATGGAGAAAAATTTTGAAAAGATCAAAAGGTATCAAGTAGAAGGCACTATGCCAACAATTGCTAGAAAAGTAATGCTATTAGCCAACCCCTAAATTCCCATATTTTAGTGTGGCCAGTTGGGGCCAAGTCACTAAGGATTGTCAAGTGACTAATCCAGAAATGAAAGGACAAAGCGGGGTGCTTCTAACAAAGTGCCAACCGCAAGAACTTTTGATGAAGAATGAATTGAGATACATGATGATGGATTTTATAAATACCATGGATGTGTTGGGAATGAGGATGGTGACCAGTAAAGGTTATGAGGATTGTCAGAGATGGTGCAGTATGATGCATAAATGTTATCTGAAACTTGGTGTCCTCAAGAGGAGCATTAGGCATTAAGAGATTCACGTTGAACATGACCAATATCTTCCAGAACATCCTTGCTACCATTACCAAGCTCTGTAAGAAAGACAGATAGACATACGTTGTCTGTTGGGAAAGTCATATAGACTAACATTCGTTTGAAAGAAGAGGTTAGCATTAGGCTACCTATAGATTATCAAGATTAGAATGATTGAAAAGAGACCCTTATTATGGATATATGATTGCCAAGTACAGGATGTAAGTATTCCTCGAAAATGGAATTGAGGATAGAATGTCCATAGATTAATACGAACCCTGGGGGATGCACAAAGGATAGCATCACCCCTAACAAAGACATTGTGAATTCAGACGATATAAGTTGAATCGACCAAAGTATCAATAACCTGTAAGGATTTGTAGAAAGGAGTCCCCAAAAAGTACATAGACAGAGATGTTATAGAATTGACTAATGATGTTTGATATACCCTGTAACCAGGAGATGCAGGAGGAATGATGAGGATGGCCTAAGAAACCTTATAAGGGAGAATGCTTCCCCCCTGAGTTGGAATAGACCTAGAAAACATTGACCCCAATAAATTATTATAATCAGGAAAGGCCAACGAGGTGGCCGACACTTTAAGTATGGGGGAGTAAGTATAAATGCTCAGACCAAAGAAATAGAATGATAATGTAAGGACCTTGATGGTCATAATGTGGTAGAGAAAGTTACATTCCGTCTAATGATTTTGCCAGGATCAACTATAAGAATAGTTTAAGTAAAGATTCGATTCCTGATGTTGCCAGTAGCACATTACCGACATTAGGAGGCTCTACGACAGACCAGACCAAATTCCCCAAGAGACTCGCCTTTTCTTTGGAAAGAGAGAGGGAAGGTTAAGTAACAATAAATGGGTAGTAAATGACCAGAAACAGAGATGGTACAAATACTGATAAGCCAAATGGCACGATGATGAATGACAAGCAAGTTTATGTTGGTGTATTTCTGTGCAAACAAGATAGAGAATTATGAGATTGGCAAGCGATTAAGCAAACCGCTAAGCTTTTAGTCTTCTACCGGAGATATATGATTAATAATCTCACCAGCCTGTTCCAGCTGCGATCCTGGAAGCTTTCCTACAATTTTACCTGCTTCATGTAATATCTACGTCAAGTTCAGGAAGCGTTCCTTATGGATAGGAAATAGTGATTACTTTGTTTTTCTAGAGGATCTTGAATTGATAATTATGATGCTTAGTTGTTAAAGCACTAAGTAAACGATAAACGATGGTGATCCTTCTGAGAAATTAGGTGGTAACGACTGTGGAAATGTCGAAGTGAATCTAAGTTAGAGAAATCATCCAGGTTTATTTCGGATGGTATAATTTCTGGATCGACGGGATATTTGAAATGAAGAATTAGGTTATGATGGTTCATAAGATGATTATAGTAGAAATAAAGACAAGAGAGTCAGATAGGCGGGCCCATGAGAAGCCCCAGTAATGAAGCGAGAAAAGTATGGAATTAGCAGGGCAAGGGTTTTGGCTAAAACAGAAAGTTGGGATTAGGAGCATAAATGACATACAGATTGACTCCTTAGTAAGTTTGGAAAATTCGAGAAAATATGAAATAGATTGACTGAGTAATAAAGAGACTCATGAAATGAAAAAGTGAAATCTAGATGATTAAGCAAAGGAAAATTTGGCCCCAAACGTGTAACACGTATTGAATAAAGGTGACGAGTGCCTCAACTCTGAGATGAAGGTGGAAATAAACAACAAAAGGTAAATAAGAATTAGATAATACGAAGGATGTGATTGATAAAGAAAAGATTGGGAAATAATGATGGACAGAGAATCAAGGACATGTGATATGTGAGATTACGCTAAAGTAGTATTTGATACGAATACGATTACTTTCTTCCCTAATAAACCTCTATAGTTCAGAGGTAAATTCTGAGTATGATATTTTGACAATCATGAAAATCTTCTTATATAATTCTCTGAAATTCTTTCCTTTTAATATCCCTTATTTATTTTCCTCTAAATTGAGAAGAACGACCCTTTAAGGAGGGGAGGTAATACTACGTGACTCTCTGTCTGTGTGATAGGAGTCTAAGTGGAATGCCATTAATTGTTTAATTGCTTGTCAAGTACTAAAGGCTGGCCCCCTTTTGTACTAACTATGCAATATAACAAATGTTCATTGATCACAGTGATCTCTCGATAAAATTTTTCCACCTAAATATATACACATCGAGATTGCGAAGATTAAAACGATCAGGAATTGCAAAATTACGAGTGAGGTTATTTCCGGAATTCGTAGCGCGTTAGTGATACTGAAGTCACTGCACGTACCAATGAGGTTAATAGTGTAAGAACGGACAAGAGCGTATACCGGATGATGTGTTGTGCGAGAGTATCAAAGAATTGGTAGAACGGATAAAGGGTGTATTGTAACACCAGTACGATGTGCTTTAGAAAGATTGGAATGTGTAAAGGTCGACCAGAGAATTGGAAAGCGAAATAACCAACAAGTACCCAATTGTCTTCTACCTGATTCCGGGACGGAATCCTTTTAAGGAGGGGAGACTGTAAGAACCCAGATTTTTGGGTAGAATTAAAACTTTTTATTATGTAATAATATAAGAGTGAACAGTGGTTACAACTACAATGTAATACTGGCTTTAAAGAATGAATAATGAAAGGATATATATTCCAAGGTTATATGGCCTGAAGGATGCTATTGGGTGATAACTTAGATTAGAATAATCTATCTCCTAGAAAGTTAAGATAAGATTCCCTATAGAGAAATAGATACCCTCATGTCATCCAAATCAATATCTATTATAAGCCCAGCGGTTTCGTAAAAAGGTTAAGGAACACTCGAGGGTGAACCAGGTTCATTTTCCTAATTATAGGAATTAAATAAAAATAAGTGATGAATAGTGATTTTGGTGGAATTTGGAATATTATTATAATAATGTTATACCCGGTATTCGGAACGGATTTCTGAGTTCGTATTAGTGATCCAGGAGGAAAATAAGTGTATGTAAAAGCTGTCGGATTCAGAAAAAAAAGCACTTTTATTTTCTCCGAGATTTCCCTGGACACTGCAAGACTTAAGGATTTATAAAAGGGAATTAAGGAATTTAAATTCGAGAAGTATTAAGAATGATGAAGAATAGTATTAGGAATATTAAGAAGGTTTTCGGTAAAACCCTAGTTAGAAACGAATGAGTTATTCCCTCGAACGATCAACGAATTGAGCAATAACCGGACAAAAGAATCAAGCAGAGGGCCAAGGGGCAACCATGTGCTAGTAGATAAGAGATTTATTATGTCAAGGAATTAAGGATTTTATTTAATTATGATTTGAGAAATTAGAATGAAAATCCTCGAGTTAGAATGATAAGCGTTTTGGAAATCGCTAGAACTTTATAACGAGATTAAGCGATAAAGCGAACGCGAAACGAATTACGAATTAAATATATAACGAGATGAGAAACACCACATGATCATCTAGGGTTTACTAATATTAGATTGGTGGAAAAGAAATGAGGAAAGAAAAGAAAAAGGAAAGAATGAGGTGTGTGATTAAGAAGTAAACAACAAGGCTCTTTGTCATCTTATTTCCTACAAACCACAAGTGATTAACACATCTATTAGAGAGTGACATAGCTGCTATACAACACCAAAATATCATACAAACACTTTCCAACAACTAGTCAAACAAGAAAGAAAGAGAGAAAAGCAAAAACAACTCCATCTCTCCCATTTTTAAAGCATTCGGCTTTATGCATAATTCCAAAATCAAAACCCCTCTTCCCACCATCTTTTGATCTTGCAAAAATTATGGTGAGTCTTAAATTTCCTAAAAGTGATCCCATAAAAATTTCAAAGCCAATCTCACTTGTTTCCATTTTCAATTAATTCATCAAAGAGGAGGATGAATAGTGGTTTTAAGAACTAATCATGTTTTTTCTTGTTTTTCATGGTGGATTTAGCTAGCTTAGGATCATCCAAGGATAGATCAAGGCTTAGGAAGGTTATACTACTCTCTCAGGAAGGTATAAATCATTTCAAACCCTAAGCTTTACTTTGAGTTTATGCATGATTCATGGTGATTTTGGATTAAGTGATATTAGTAGTATTTTACCACCATGTTAGCATGATTTTGTGGTTAGATTAGCTTTATGATGATATTGATGAAGCATGATGTTCTTGAGTTTTTAAGAGATTATTATTAACTATAGTAATTGATTAGATGCCCGGTGTGGCTTGGTTGTTGCGTAATGAATTTTAGAACGTTCGATTTATAGCCGTCGTAATGCCCGATTTTCGTTAACCTTAAGAAATCAAGATTGACAGTAGCTTTAACACACTGTTAAGCTCCGATTTCTGCCATAATAAGCTAGATTATGTTATAAGCTTCGTTTTGATATAAAGTTCGTATGAAATGGACTTACGGTTTAGGAGTTATGATTAAATTCGTAAAAGTGGTTCGAAATCGTAAACGAAAGTTCGTAATTGAAATTGATTCCCTTAAATGTCGTTTAATCAGTGGCGAATCTTATTAATTAAATATTAGAGGTAAAAAGGAAGGTGTGGGACAAAACCACATGTCGAATGGATCGTTTTCCGATTTTATAAAAATGTTTGAATCGAGGTTAAACGCGAACGAACCCCTTAAAGGTATGACTTTGGTTATAACTTAGAAAACGGGCGATAACACTCGAGGTATAATCTTGATTCGTAAACGACCAACCTTAGAACTTATACGACTTAAGTCTATACCAAGTATAAGCATGATGACATGTCTTGATAACGAACGAATGTCGGATCGTATCGGTGATAAAGAGAGTTACACTAAAAGAGACGTAACGAGATAACTCGAAAGCACATGTTTCGATTTAAGTGGAGTTTATACTTAGCCTTTTAATAAGCGTTAAGTGGTTAACCTTAAATATTCTGATTGTTTATAGATTGTCGAGCTGACCCGGGACACATTACCCCTACCCGCACTCGATTCTCAGGCAAGTTTCCAATACTTGGAACTGTTGTTGTGATAATATATATATGATGATTGTTGTATACATATGCCATAGCATGCATGTCTACTTTCAAGTTATATTGCAATACTTGTTCCCTGAATTGATATTGGCTTATAGACTAGATACGATATATCAGTATAAGCCGGATTTTTGGTTAAGACCCTTAGTGAAGGGCATGTGATATTCATTCTTTAAATGTAGACCGGGAGTCGGTATTTTGAGATATAGATGTAGTCTTGGAAACCCGGAGGGATTCCAACGACAGATTAGTATTCCTTTTGAGGAATGTTATTATTAAACATTAATTATATTTCCATAAAGTATTATTTACTTGGAAATCTTTCGAGAAATGTTATTTGAGCATTATCTCAGTCGAGAAATATTAAGTGAATATTATTTCGAATATTCATTTAGAGTTTGATTATTTCATGAATATTATTTCAAGATTCATTTAGAATATTGTTTATTAAATGAATATTACTTTCGAATATTCATTTAAGGTTTTATCTACTTAATGAATATTACTTTAAGATATTTCTTTGAAATTCTAATTACTTAAGGAACATTATTTCAAATGTTCCTTGAGAGTATTGATTACTAAATGAATATTAATTAGATATTCATTTAGAATAGTATTTATTAAATGAATATTATTTGGATATTCATTTAAGGTTTTATTTACTTAATAATCATTATTTTAAATATTTATTTGAGTTTATCTATTTATCGAATATCATCTTGAATATTCATTTGATCTTTATTTATTTAATGAATATTACTTTCGAATATTCATTTAAGGTTTGATTTACTTAATGAATATTATTTTAAAATATTCATTGGAAGTTCTATTTACTCAAGGAATATTACTTCGAATATTCCATTAAAGTTTTGATTACTAAATGAATATTATTTGGATATTCATTTGGAATGTTATTGATTAAATGAATATTATTTTCAAATATTCATTTAAGGTTTGGTTTATTCAGTAAATATTATTTTAAATATTTATTTAAGTTTATTTATTCAAGGAATATTATTTTAAATATTCATTTAAGAAGAGACTTATTTAATAAATAATTCTATATATTCATTCGAGGATTACTTACGAGCAATATTATGATTTATTCATATTCCTTAATTATTATTGATTTAATAAACATTCTTGGAATGTTTAATAAAATTCTTTTGAATTCTTTTCTTAATGATTTATATTATTCGAAGGCTATCCTTCACCTTCAGATATTATGTAAAATATTTCGGAGTCTTTTATGACTATTTTATCAAGGGGAGGTTCCCAAAACTTTAATTTCATTTAAATCTATCTTAAAGAAGATTTAAATACTCGCTCAACTTCCAAACGTATATAAGGGGACCTCACTTGAGCGATGTTATTTATTAGACTGCCCGGTCCTATACTTGCTAAAACTATCTTGTCACTCACATCTTGATTCTTTCAAGCATCGATATGAGTCTTTTGGTTACCTCCTCAACGCTCGAGGGGTATGATTGATGTAACAAGTTTATATCCATTAACAAGCATCAGCTTGGGAAATATTGGTGAATTTTCCTTTCCAATTAGATACGACTACTTTGTGGAGTCCTATCAACAAGTGTTACACTTGGGGAAAAAGGGGAACGAACTTTACGTTTCAGAGTCATGGATGATATTCGAACTAGGAGACGCGTAAGTGGCCGAGTGGCGCCGGTCCAGCAATAGCCCCACCGTTGGCTGAGGAGTTCCAGAGGGCGGTAGATAAGTAATTCCGTCGGAGCTACCTTCTACATGTAGAGAACGACTGATGAGATGCATGACATACGACTGATCATCGTAAACGTCAGGGCATCTGGCGCGGCAATGCTCCCGTATTAGTTCATCTTCTAAAAGTAAGAAATTTCTGCAACACTGTTGGTGTTGGCAAGGTGAAAAAGTGTTGAAACCGGAATTGCAATATTTTTCCTGCAAGTTCCTCTTCTATGATAATTGAGAATATCTTGCTTATCTTTTGCATAGCAGATATTTATTCAAAACAAATATATTTTTGAGTTACCTTGTAACTTCATCTCATACCTTATATTGGTACTACATCGTTAATGCATGGCATATGGTTTCAAAGATATTTTGAACTGTCATATATTATTGTCGTTCAATTATATTTTTGGTGGGCTATTGCTCACCCTTGCTTTATTTATTTATATCACAACAACAGCTAGATCAGTTGGCCGCGCAAGGCGCACGCAGCGTAAGCAGGTGTCAACCGTCAGAGGTTTACCGCTAAGGTCTTGGCTACCTTGTTGAGGATGCAACTACTGGTAGGCTAGTTGTTAGCAATTGAGCCTCAAATGTATTTATATTATTGTATCTATTAATGGATGGCAAAGAGTATGTAATTGTACAATTGTAATTCTTTGGGTTGTAAGAACTCAAACTTGTGATTAATAATATTGTTGGTTACTCTGATTTCATCTCTGGGACTATAACGGGTGTGTTTTATGTTGTTGTTTTGGGTCACAAGGTTGTAATTTAAATTGTGTTGATTTTGTGATTGGATATTGAGTCCGTAACGACCAGATCCCTGACCCTGGATCTGGGGGTGTTACAATAGAGACGGCCAAAAGAAACCGGATTGAAGTACCTTAGCAGCAGTTTTTGAAGGACCATGGTGGCCTCCAAATGCGAGAGAATGACAATGATTGAGAATGTCATGTACTTCGAACTCAGGGACACATCTACGAAAGATTCCATCAGCACACTTGCGGTACAAGAAAGGGTCATCCCAAAAATATTGTTTAGCTTCATAATAGAACCTCTTTCTTTGCTGATAAGTCAATTCTGGAGGGTGAGATCCACTAACACAGAAATTTGCAAAATCTGCATACCATGGAGTTTGAGTAGCAACCGATAATAAGTGATCATCTGGAAAAGAATCGTCAATAGGAGTACTTGACGCAATATCAGATTTGAAACGCAACCATGAGAGATGATCCGCAACCACATTCTCAGCACCCTTCTTGTCTTTGATTTCCAAGTCAAATTCTTGGAGTAACAGAATCCAACGAATAAGCCTTGGCTTTGCTTCTTTCTTCGCCAACAGATACTTAAGTGCCGAATGATCAGTGTGAACAATGACTTTGGAGCCAATGAGATAGGCTCGGAATTTGTCAAGAGCGTAGACCACAGCTAGAAGTTCCTTCTCAGTCGTAGCATAATTGACTTGAGCTTCATCCAAGGTTTTACTTGCATAGTAGATGGCGTGCAATACCTTGTCTTTCCTTTGACCGAGAACTGCTCCAACAGCATAATCACTTGCATCACACATGATTTCAAATGGAAGATTCCAATCTAGAGATTGAATGATTGGTGCACTTATCAAAGCTTCATTAATTCTGTTAAAAGACTCCAAATAAGCGTCAATAAACACAAAGGTGGCATCCTTAAGCAACAATTGAGTGAGGGGTTTTGCAATTTTTGAAAAATCTTTTATAAAACAACGATAAAAACCCGCATGACCAAGGAAACTCCTCACTCCCTTGACATTAACAGGAGGAGGAAGTTTCTCAATCACCTCAATTTTTGCTTTGTCAACTTAGATGCCATGTTCAGAAATCAAATGACCAAGTACCACTCCTTCATTGACCATGAAGTGGCACTTTTCCCAATTCAAAACCAAATTCACCTCTTCACAATGTTTAAGCACTTTAGAAAGATTATGCAGACATACATCAAAATCAGACCCATAATCACTGAAATCATCCATAAATACTTCCATGATAGACTCTATGAAATCAGAAAATATGGCAGTCATGCAACGCTGAAAAGTAGCAGGTGCATTGCACAAACCAAAAGGCACTCTACGATATGCAAAAGTACCATATGGGCAAGTAAATGTAGTCTTTTCTTGGTCATCAGGATGTATAGGGATCTGAAAGAACCCTGAATATCCGTCTAAATAGCAAAAGTACTTATGCTTAGCAAGTCTTTCTAACATCTGATCAATGAAAGGGAGAGGGTAATGGTCTTTTCTAGTAACAATGTTTAACTTATGGTAATCAATGCACATTCGCCAACCGGTGACAATTCGAGTGGGAATTAGTTCATCTTTTTCATTTTTAATTACCGTTGTTTCTCCTTTCTTAGGGACTACCTGAACTGGGCTTACCCATTTAGAATCAGAAATTGGGTAAATGATGCCCGCATCTAACAACTTTAAAACTTCTTTTTTAACAACCTCTTGCATGTTAGGGTTCAAGCGACGTTGTCCCTGTATGCAAGGCTTATGGTCATCATCTAAGTGAATTCTATGCATGCAAAAGTCTGGGCTAATCCCTGTAAGATCATCGATACTATACCCAATAGCTTTTCTATGCGCCCGCAAAATAGTTAGAAGCTTAAAAACCTAGTTATCATCAAGACTAGAGCTAACAATCACAGGACAAGTCTTTTCATCATCAAGAAACACATATTTCATATTAGATGGCAAAGGCTTTAGCTCTAACTTATTTACCTGAGGTTCACCATAAGAAGTGACAGTGTTGGTTACCTCACAATTCAGATCAGCTACACCATCCAACTCAAGAATCAATGAATCGACTTCAGCATGTCCTTCTCCTTCGTAAGCTTCAAGCATGAGCACTGCTTCCAATGCATCATTTAATAGAATCTGAGGTGTCTCATCTTGGACAATTCCATCTATAACATCAATCCTGCAACAAGTATTCTCAAGCAAAGGGGATTTAAGAGCAGAGGTTAGAGTAAAAGTAATTTTATCATCACCAACGCTCAGTGTGAGAGTCCCACTTTTAACGTCAATAACAACACCTGCAGTACAGAGAAATGGTCTACCTAAAATAATAGGTATCTGGCTATCCTCTTCCATATCTAGAACTACAAAGTCTACAGGAATATAAAATTTTCCAACCCTAACAGGCACATCCTCTAAAATTCCAAGGGGGTATTTTATAGAACGGTCTGCCATTTGCAAAGTCATCTGTGTACATTTTAATTCTCCCATATTTAGTTTTTGAAAAACCGAGAGAGGCATGACTGAGACGTTAGCGCCCAAATCACATAAAGCTTTATCAATGAACAATGCACCTAATTGACATGGGATCGAAAAACTACCAGGATCTTTAAGCTTAGGTGGAGACTTATTTTGTAAAATAGCACAACACTCTTCAGTAAAAGCTACTGTCTCCACCTCACCAAAAGACCTTTTCTTAGTGAGAATATCCTTAAGAAACTTTGCATATGATGGAACTTGAGAAATTAAATCAGTGAAAGGAACTGTTACCTCAAGATTCTTGACAAGTTGATAAGTGGATTTTATATCCACTTGGAACATTCTATATCGGCTTAAATTGATTGTTTTGGACTAAAGTTTGTTATAGTTTTGATGTGTTTTGCTTAGTTGTGCAGGTTTGCAAGAATATCAATGCTTCTATCGTTTTTGGAGATTTAATTGATTAAAATTCGGATTTTCCGGGAAGGTTGCGCAGTCTACACTGTTTTGGCCATATCTGGAGTTCTAGAAGTCCGTTTTCAGCGATCTTACTGCCCACGCGAAGCTTGAGAGATTTTCTACAACCTGGGATAGATAGCACGTGCAAGGAATATGCTGAATGAAATTGCGCACGTGATCTTGTAAAAGAAGGCTGGGAATTTACTGTTTTGCCCTTTTTCTAATTCTAATTGTATTCTGGGCAATTTTGGGTACCTTCTTTAAATTCTAATTGTAATAGAAGGTAACTTCTTGCTGGGCAAGACTTGGAGTATCTATATAAACACATCTAGGTTATTAATTTAGAGGGAGGAAAAAACACCATTCTATAGATACAACTTTGTACGCAGCTTTTAGGGATTTTTCTGGAGAACTACTATTTTCTTTGAAGATTGAAGATTAAAGGTTTTTCTTATATTCTTATAATTATGAGTTCTTCTATTAATCCATGTGTTTTGTTTTCTTCTTTAATTATGTGTAACTAAATCTCTAATATGAGGATTGGGTAGTATTCCTTGGTATTCATGTGTGTTTAATTATTTGTGATTTTCTTGCTTTGCTGATCTGTTATTGAGGGCTTAACACAATTAGGGGAGTCATGAACCTTTGATTGGATTTTAGGGATTGTAATAACTTGGAAGAGGAGTTGCAATTTTAGTACAAGATTTAACAGACATAACTCGAATATTTGATTGGAAGATTAATAGGAGAGTTGTGAGACTTATAATTCTTGGTGCGTAATAGTTTAAGATTGTACTTTGATTGTATCATGGAAGTGACAATTAAGGTGTAGTTGTAGACATTATATTGTATCTTGGAAGGGAACATTATAACCTTAGAAGAATTGTTTTCAGCAGAGTAAGAACGTAGACGTCACATAGATATTGAATGTGCATTGAAACCAAGTGAAGAACCCCAGTTCTTGGATTGTTTTCCTCATATATTTTATTCTTGATTGATAATTAATTTAATTTAATTTATAAACAACCCAAACACTCTTTTACACTTCTAAATTGTGAGAGATAAGATACTTGAGCTTGATATTATATTCAGTCCTTCCCTGCGAACGAACACATAAAAATACTATTAACAAATTGGCGCCGCTGCCGGGGAAGGTAGTATATTTGAGTTTAGGTTAATTATTTCTTATTGTTTAGATTTTAATTGGTTCCACAAGTTGTTTTGTTGGTGATTTTCAGGTGTATGCGATGTTCATCTTGCGTTAGAAAGTTGGAATTTGACCCTGAAATCGAGCGTACTTTGAGAAAGATCATAAAAGAGAAAGCTAAGATGGGAGAGCCGACAGTTCAAGCTGTTGTTAATGCTGATGTTGATGAGACTTCTATTTGGGACCATGAGACACCAAATCCTGCTAATTGCATGTACAAAACTCCAGAGATTGGTGCAACCCAATTCAACATTAATCCAAGCTTAATACAGATGATCAGCAATCAAGCTTTTGAAGGAGACATTGAACTAGAGGACCCACACAGACATCTAGAGCGTTTTGTGCAGATGTGTGGCTCATTCATAATCAATGGTGTTACGAGTGACAAGATTCGTCTCCATATGTTTCCCTACTCTATTAAGGGAAGAGCTTTGGAATGGTTTCAACAACTTCCAAACACTACGGTTGCTACATGGGATAGTCTTTCTACTGCATTCTTGTCTAAATATTATCCTTCTGACAAGACGCAACAATTGAGGACTATGATTATGAGTTTCAAAGCACAACCGGGTGAAGGTCTATATCAGGCATGGGAGAGATTCAAGGCACTATTGAGGAAGTGTCCACATCACGGCTTAGAAGATTGGGAGATCATTAGTACTTTTTATGGGGCCATGAATGCAGATATTCGTTTGAGTTTGGATGTGGCTGCTGGTGGAAATTTCAAGAAGGCACCAACTACACAGGCTAAAGCACTCCTTGAGGAATTGGCATCTAATAATTATTCATGGGCACCTAGTGGGACGAGCGCAGCAAAAGCAGCACAGGAATCTGAGATGATCACATGCTGGCTCAAAAATTGGATACTCTAACTCAGGAGGTGCGAGGACAAAGGGCAAATGTGAATGCTATTTCTTCACCTATGGAAGGGTATAATGATTATGGTGCTAGTCAGAACTCTTATGTGTAACAATTTCCAGAAGAAGCATCTTTTATTCAGGGAAGACAACCGTGGCCTGTTCAGAATAACTCCTACTACAATCCAAATCAAAGGCCAAACAACAATCTTTCTTACAGTAATAATCATGCGGCTAATCCTTCTTATTCATTTCCAAGGCAGAATCAACCTCCTGGTTTTCATTCACGGCCACCGTATCAAGCACAACAGCAGTATCAACCTCCGCCAAAGAAAGAACCAGCTGATTGGGAGGTTGCACTAAATAAGATTATGCAAGGAACTTCTGGGGCATTGGCTAATATGGAATAAAGAATAGATCAGATGGCATCATCTCAAAAGATGCTAGAAACACAGATTGGACAAATTGCCTAAAAAATGGGTGTTCGTGAGCAAGGTTCTCTTCCAAGTCAACCCGACCAGAATGGTAAGGAACAATGCAAAGCAATTATTTTGAGGAGCGGAAAAGAGTTGCCCGAGGTTGAGGCTCTTGAACCTAAAGAGAGGGATGCTGAAAAAGAAAATGAGATAGTAGAGATTGATGAAGAAAAGTCAGAAAAATGAGATGAAGAAGAAGGAAGAAGAACCAGAAAAGCCGTATTTTCCTCCACCACCTTATGTTCCTCCTATTCCATTTCCACAGAGACTTCACAACAGGCAGTTAGAGAAGCAGTACGAGAAGTTCTTGACTATGTTCCGGCAGTTGCATGTCAATATTCCTTTGGCTGAAGCTTTGAATCAAATGCCACTTTATGCTAAATTTCTTAAGGAGATGTTGACAAAGAAGAGGAAACTTGAGGATGCGGAAACCATTACTCTTAATGCGGAATGCAGTGCAGTTATCCAAAAGGCCATTCCTCAGAAATTGAAAGATCCGGGAAGTTTTTCTTTGCCTTGCACTATTGGGAAGATGGAGAACATGAAAGCCTTGTATGATTTAGGGGCAAGTGTGAGTTTGATGCCATACTCAATTTGCAAACGGCTTGGTTTTGGAGAGCTTAAAAAGACACGGATTTCACTTCAGTTGGCGGATCATTCTGTTAAGTATCCGTTGGGAGTCATTGAAGATGTGGTAGTCAAAGTGGATAAATTTGTCATACCTTGCGATTTCGTGGTGTTAGAGATGGATGAAGATGTCGAGATACCCATTATCTTGGGAAGGCCATTCTTGGCTACTGCTGGCACTACTATCGATGTTAAAGCTGGAAAATTGACATTGAATGTTGGCGAGGACAAAGTGGAATTTGATCTGAACAAAGCAATGAAGATGCCTCCTTTTGGAGCAACTTGTTTTACTGTTGACATAGTTGATGAAATTGTGCAGCTCGAAAATGAACACTTCGTGGGAGCAGAACGGGTGTTAGATGATGTAGTAGAAGGAGAAGCACTTGTTGTTCGAGACACAGAAGTTGAGATGGTTTTTACACTTTCAGAGGCACCACAGGTTGAACTTAAACCTCTACATGCTAATTTGAGGTATGCTTTTCTGGGTCCTAATGATATATATCCTGTGGTAGTTTCTGCTTTGCTTAGTGATGATGAGCTAGAAAAATTATTACATGTTCTTCGGCAATATAAATCAGCTATTGGTTGGACAATTCAAGATATCAAGGGAATTAGCCCTGCTCTTTGCATGCATAGAATTGCCTTAGAAGATGATCATAAGCCTGTGATTGAGGGACAAAGAAGATTGAATCTGAATTTGCAAGAGGTGGTGAAGAAAGAAATCACTAAGTTGCTGGATGCTGGTATCATATATTCGGTTCCACACAGTAAATGGGTTAGTCCTATTCATGTTGTGCCTAAGAAAGGTGGGATGACTGTTGTACACAATGAGAAGAATGAAATAATTCCCACGAGAACAGTAACAGGTTGAAGAGTTTGCATTGATTATAGGAAGTTGAATAACGCTACTCGCAAAGATCACTTTCCCCTCCCATTCATTGATCAAATGCTCGAAAGGTTGGCGGGTAATGAGTATTACAACTTTCTGGATGGTTTCTCGGGTTACTTTCAGATTCCTATTGCACCCGAAGATCAAGAGAAGACCACCTTTACTTGTCCTTATGGTACTTTTGCTTAGCGGAGGCTTCCTTTTGGTTTGTGTAATGGTCCTTCGACGTTTCAACGGCTTATGAACCACATCTTCTCAGATTTTATAGGGAAAGACATGGAGGTCTTCATGGATGACTTCACGGTATATGGTTCTTCCTTTGAATCATGTTTAGCCAGTTTGTCGAAGGTGTTGCAGAGATGTACTGAAACTAATCTTGTTCTTAATTGGGAAAAATGTCACTTTATGGTGAAGGAAGGCATTGTGCTTGGGCATAAAATTTCTAATAAAGGAATTGAGGTCGATAGAGCAAAAATTGAAGTTATTGAAAAATTGCCACCACCTTCATCTGTGAAAGGAATTCGAAGCTTTCTTGGTCATGCTGGTTTTTATCGACGGTTCATCAAGGATTTCTCCAAGTTAGCTCGGCCTCTCTGTAATCTTCTCGAAAAGGATCGTGTTTTTGACTTTGATGAAAGTTGTCTTGTTGCGTTTAACAAGCTGAAGAAGGAACTTACTTCTGCACCCATAGTTACATCTCCCGATTGGAGCTTGCCATTTGAACTTATGTGTGATGCTAGTGACTATGCTGTGGGTGTTGTTCTTGGGCAAAAGAAGGATAAGCGTATGCATGTGATAGCTTATGCAAGCAAGACTCTTGATGATGCACAAATCAACTATTCCACTACGGAGAAAGAACTACTTGCAATGGTATTTGCACTTGATAAATTCAGATCCTATCTTGTTGGGTCTAAGATGATTGTCTATTCGGATCATGCTGCGATTCATTTCTTGATGACAAAGAAGGATGCCAAGCCTCGTTTAGTTCGTTGGATTCTTTTACTTCAGGAATTTGATCTTGAGATTTGAGATAAGAAGGGGTCTGAGAACTTGGTAGCTGATCATTGTTTGGACCAAGGAGATGGAGAGGTAGGAGGTGAAAAACCTATCAATGATAAATTTCCGGAAGAACAGCTTCTAGGTGTGTCCTTGTCTACACCATGGTATGCAGATTTTGTGAACTATATTGTGGGAGGAGTTGTGCCGGATAATCTCTCTTATAACCAAAAGAAGAAATTCTTTTATGATGTGAAGCACTACTATTGGGAGGAACCGCTACTTTATAGGGAATGTGCGGATGGAATGTTTCGTAGATTCGTACCTCATGATGAAGTTCCTCATATTTTCAGGCATTGTCATTTTCTGGAGTGTGGAGGTCATAACGGTAGTATGAAGACAGTGGCGAAAGTTTTGCAGTCAGGATTCTATTGGCCAACCATGCATCAGGATGCTAGAGACTTTGTGGCAAAATGTGATAGATGTCAAAGAGTTGGGAATATTTCGAGGAGGAACAAGATGCCTTTACAGTCTATTCTTGAGGTGGAGATTTTTGATGTGTGGGGGATGGACTTCATGGGTCCATTTCCATCTTCTTATGGGAACCAGTATATCTTGGTGGGAGTTGATTATGTCTCGAAATGGGTTGAAGCTATTGCATCTCCTACTAACGATGCTAGAGTGGTGAAGAAGTTCCTAAAGAAGCATGTGTTCACTAGATTTGGAGTGCCAAGGGCTATTATCAATGATGGAGGTGCGCACTTTTGCAATAAACAGGTGGCTGATCTCTTGAAAAAGTATGGTGTGACACAAAAGGTGGCAACTCCTTATCATCCGCAACAAGTGGACAAGTTGAGATTTCGAATCGTGAGCTGAAGTCAATTTTGGAGAAGACAGTGGCAGGGTCAAGAAAGGATTGGTCAATAAAGCTTGATGATGCTCTTTGGGCATATAGGACGGCGTTTAAAACACCTATTGGAATGTCTCCATATAGGTTGATCTTTGGGAAGCCATGTCATTTGCCCGTGGAACTTCAGCATAAGGCATTTTGGGCGACAAGAGATTTGAATTTTAATCTAAAATCTGCGGGAGAGAAGCGTTTACTTCAACTTGGAGAGCTCGAGGAGATTAGGCTCCAATCTTATGAAAATGCTAGTATCTACCAGGAAAAGGCCAAATTGTGGCATGACAAGCACATTCAGAAGAAGGAATTTGAGGTTGGGCAACATGTTCTATTGTTTAATTCAAGACTCCGTTTATTCCCTGGAAAGCTTAGATCACGATGGTCCGGACCTTTTGAGATTGTGAAGGTCTATCCTAATGGAGTTTGTGAGATTACTAGAGAAGGGTCGGATGTATTCAAGGTGAACGGGCAGAGAGTTAAGCCATACCTGCTTGGAGAAACAGTGGAGCGAGGAATGAGCATTCTTCACCTCCAAGAACCTATCATCAATTGAGAATTGGCGTCGAGCTGATGACGTTAAACAAGCGCTTCTTGGGAGGTAACCCAAGCCTTGTTGTATATATTTTTACTTCTTTCTTTCAAAAAAAAAAATCAAAATCAGGAACAGCCCGCGCCGCCAGCGCAAACCGCGCGCTCAACGCCATATAACGCAGGAGCCATCTGCGCGCTCAGCGCCAGTCACGCTGTCAGTGCCGTGTAACGCAGATTGAAGCTGCGCCTTCAGCGCCATCTGCGCTCTCAGCGCCTCCCACACCTGTCCAGTCGAATTTTCTTTGTAAAAAAACCCACAAAATTCATATTTATTCCTATTATTCACACAATTCCTATCCTAAATCAATCTCAAATCAAAATCCTAACCCCTCTAAATCCTATCCTACATCTAATTCCTTCTCCAATTCCTTTTACATCTATAATATACATACACCATTATCTATATATACACACACCTCACCTCTAAACACAAATTTCATTCAAAATTTTCAACCTTCATCCATTACAAGATTCAAGGGAGGAATCAAATTCGAATTTTTTGGGGATTAATCTAGCAATTTCACCTCTTTGATTCGATTGGGTAATATTCTATCTCATATTTTATTCGAATTTGTGAATTTTGCAATCTAGGGTTCTTGAAGTGGGTGATTTGGGGGATTAGTAGTTGTATGTTTGTGGTATTCATATAGGATATCATGTTTGCATAGTAGTGATAGATTGCATGATTGTTATGTTCGTGTTATTTACGTTTGTTTCATATAGGACATTATTCTATTTTTTTTATTTGAGTTATTTACCCTGTGAGTTCATATTAGTTGCATTTTCATGGCATGCATATTTCATGATCCTTTAGGACGAGATGATTCTGATTGATAGGTGGATGTTGATTTGGGTGTGATGATGATGAGTAGAGGGTTGATTTATAGTTTCTAAGAAATTGACTTGCATGTTACGGGAACAAAATTTATTACACAGTCTCATTGAGGTACTTTTGGGCTAGGTTAGGGTCATGCCTGTTGGTAGGGCTGAGCATTCGGTCGGTTCGGTCCAGAACCGAACCGAACCGAACCGAAATAACCGAAAACCGAATAAGGATTTTTTTTGGAACCGGACCGAACCGAATTATTAACATGGACCGGACCGGAACCGAACCGAAATATTTCGGTTATTTCGGTTCGGTCCTAGTAGAACCGAAATATAAACCACCTGTTTTTGCACCTGTATCTTGTGATCAATTTTCATAACCTCTTATAGAGAATAATAAACTTTCCTCAAACAAAATTACTAGAAAACATGAGCTCCTATACTAATATATTAATTTTGTCAACTGAGTCTGTGAAATAAAAGCAAGCTAGGCAGCCCATCATTCACATGACAAGTTAAGAAGAGGTCCCAAAACTTTGTGTCCGATTAACACAGGAGGAATCTGAGTCCCATTAAATCTTTGGCATGTGAATCTACGATTCTCCACTAAACTGAAATAAGAATTAAGTAATTAAGATACACACGTATGGGTTAGTGTGGGTTACTGACTTACACTTACTGGGGAAAATAAATATTATATATATATATATATATATATAATATAAATGCAAATATATGTTTTAAATATTTCGGTTTATTCGGTCCAGAACCGAAATTTTTTGAAAAGAACCGGACCGAACCGAAATATATTTCGGTCCAGAACCGAAAACCGAAATAACCTGAATTTCAAAATATTTAGAACCAAACCGAACCGAAATAACAAATTTCGGTTCGGTTTTTCGGGTTCGGATCGGTTTTGCTCAGCCCTACCTGTTGGATGTTTTGAGATTTAATCACTTGTTTATATTTAGAATTTTCGTTATTCCCTTTATAGCGTAGGAACATTAAAGTCTAAGTTTGGGGGAAACCAGGAATTTCATGCTAGTTGTTAATAATTGTCAATAATGGCTAGGCGTCAAATGGCTAGTAGCCGGCTCATATTTATATGAGTAGTCTAGGGTTGAAAATGAGAAAGGCTCATTCCAGATTGCATGAAAAAAAAATTAGAAGAAAAAAAAAAAGTCAAAAATTCATTTGTTTATATGCAAAATTAACCAGAGTGAGCTCTTTAATACTCGAGTAATTAAGTCTTAGGGGACTTAGTCCTAGTAACCTAAAGCCTTGTGGCTTGGGATTGCTGACCTAACACTCGCTACATGGGTATTATTGTATAAGCCTTTTGGGGTCTCATTCATTGCTCGGTTAAATAAGCATGTGTATTGTATATAGTATTATGTGTCATAGTAATAAAGCATGAGTTTCTGTCTACCTTTGATAAGGGTGGAGGTGTTCCTAGGTTATGAAGTGTCTATAGTCTATTCTGTTTATAAACCTGTGATTGTCTTGACGGAAAGCATGTATGATTTTTGACCTAGTTTTGGGAGTATTTCTGATGAGCATTGCACACACGCACATTTCTGTTCATGTACTGTTAGTATACGGGGACTTAGTCGAGCTCTGCTTGGATTTGTTACATTCTTTGAGATATTTGCTTGTTAGTTGGTTTTGGTGAGTTTGAAGGGGATCTTGCATTTTTCATATTAGTTGCATTCATGCATTGCATTGCATTAGGTTAAATGGATTTTGTGGGTACATTCGCTATAGGCCCTCACGAGACCTTACTCGTCCACTAGGGCTGCCTAGGGGTTTAAAGGGCTTGTTGCATATGCCAAATGCAACCGTGATCACCTACGGAAGTGGTACTAGTTAGTTAGTTGTAATTGTTTATGCTTGAGGACAAGCATCAGTTTAAGTTTGGGGGTGTTTGATAAGTGGATTTTATATCCACTTGGAACATCCTATATCGGCTTAAATTGATTGTTTTGGACTCAAGTTTGTTATAGTTTTGATGCGTTTTGCTTAGTTGTGCAGGTTTGCAAGAATATCAATGCTTCTGTCGTTTTTGGAGATTTAATTGATTAAAATTCGGATTTTCCGGGAAGGTTGCGCAGTCTACACTGTTTTGGCCATATCTGGAGTTCTAGAAGTCCGTTTTCAGCGATCTTACTGCCCATGCGAAGCTTGAGAGATTTTCTACAACCTGGGATAGATAGCACGTGCAAGGAATATGCTGAATGAAATCGCGTACGTGATCTTGTAAAAGAAGGTTGGGAATTTACTGTTTTGCCCTTTTTCTAATTCTAATTGTATTCTGGGCAATTTTGGGTACCTTCTTTAAATTTTAATTGTAATAGAAGGTAACTTCTTGCTGGGCAAGACTTGGAGTATCTATATAAACACATCTAGGTTATTAATTTAGAGGGAGGAAAAAACACTATTCTATAGATACAACTTTGTACGCAGCTTTTAGGGATTTTTCTGGAGAACTATTATTTTCTTTGAAGATTGAAGATTAAATGTTTTTCTTATATTCTTATAATTATGAGTTCTTCTATTAATCCATGTGTTTTGATTTCTTCTTTAATTATGTGTAACTAAATCTCTAATCTGAGGATTGGGTAGTATTCATGTGTGTTTAATTATTTGTGATTTTCTTGCTTTGCTGATCTGTTATTGAGGGCTTAACACAATTAGGGGAGTCATGAACCTTTGATTGGATTTTAGGGATTATAATAACTTGGAAGAGGAGTTGCAATTTTAGTACAAGATTTAACAGACATAACTCGAATATTTGATTGGAAGATTAATAGGAGAGTTGTGAGACTTATAATTCTTGGTGCGTAATAGTTTATGATTGTACTTTGATTGTATCATGGAAGTGACAATTAAGGTGTAGTTGTAGACATTATATTGTATCTTGGAAGGGAACATTATAACCTTAGAAGAATTGTTTTCAGCAGAGTAAGAACGTAGACGTCACATAGATATTGAATGTGCATTGAAACCAAGTGAAGAACCCCAGTTCTTGGATTGTTTTCCTTATATATTTTATTCTTGATTGATAATTAATTTAATTTAGTTTATAAACAACCCAAACACTCTTTTACACTTCTAAATTGTGAGAGATAAGATACTTGAGCTTGATATTACATTCAGTCCTTCCCTGCGAACGAACACATAAAAATACTATTAACACAAGTGTCATGAACTTACCAAACTGCTGGTCCACCTTAGTTCTGTTCATCCAACTAGGGAATGGGAGCTTTGGCACAAATGGTGGAGGAGTAACTGCAGTCTTCTCTTTGTCCTTTTTCTTGCTTTCCTCAGTTTCACCTTCGTTTGCATCTTCAACAACTTTCTCTACCTTGTTTTCCTCAGAATCCTCTTCTTCTTTCTCAGTAGGAACATCATCAGTAGGCATTAGAGGAGTATCATATGTACGACCACTCCTAAGAGCAATGGCATTCACATTTTCCTTCGGCTGAGTTGGTTGTGCTGGTAGAGAGCCTTGTTGCCTTGTAGATGAAGAACTAGCCATTTGAGCAATCTGAGTTTCCAGCATCTTGTTATGTATCTCCATCTGGTTCATCTTTGTTTGCATTTGTAACAATATCTTCATCATATCACCTTGATTATCAGCCTGTGCAGCTTGATTTGCTTGAGGAGCATAATTCTGAAGAGGCCTTTGGAATCCAGGGGGATTCATAGGTCCTTGAGGAGGCCTATACTGTTGCTGTGGAGGAGGCTGGTACGACTGCTGATATTGCTGCTGATTAGGAACATATGAATTCTGAGTGTTATTGTTCCTATATGAGAAATTCGGATGATCTTTCCAACCAGGATTGTAAGTGTTGGAGTACGGATTGTACTGCTGCCTTTGTTAGAAAACATTCGCTTGCTCCATCTGAAAATTTTGTGAATTTTGAGCATTGTATTGGCAATCATTACCATAGTGGCCTTGGATGCCACAGACTTCACAAACAGGATTATTCATAGGAGCCATGGATGACAATGCATTGATACTCATAGGTTGAGTAGAGGGCTGAGATGTCTTCAATGAGTGGATCTCCTGAGTCAATGCAGCGAGTTGAGATGATGATAGAGAGTATGCATCCACTTCAAGTTTACCCCCTTTCTTGGCTGCTCTCGGGTTACTGAAGTGATTGGCAGCCAAATTTGAAAGAAAAACATGTGCATCATCAACTCCTTTGTCTAAAAACACGCCACCTGCAGCGTTATCAACCATCCCTTTTGTTTCAGGATCAAGACCATTGTAGAAGCGTTTAAGCAGAAACCACTTCTCAAGACCATGGTGAGGGCATGCGCGTTGATAATCCTTGAATCTGTCCCAAGCATCCCGTAGAGATTCACCATAATTTTGCTTAAAACCCATCATCTTGTCGATCAAATCATCGGTTCTGTTAGGAGGGAAGAACTCAGTTAAGAAAGCCTGAGCAATCTTATCCCACTCGGTCAGGTCAATATCATTCAATCATTTTTGAGCTTTTTCACGAAGAGAGAAATCGAACAACATGACTTTCAACTAGTCTGGAGTGACTCCCTGATGTTTAATTGTAGAACAGAGCTGTTGAAACCGTTGCAGATGATTTATAGGGTCTTCAGAGGCAAGCCCAGCAAATTGATTCTGTTGGATCATAGTGAGCAAAGAAGGCTTGATCTCGAAATTTGCTGCTTGAATCGCTGGCATAGCAAGGCCAGTAGGTACCGCACTCGGAGAGGGCTGTGAGTAGTTCTTTAAAGATTTGGGAGGGTCTGCCATCTCAATCTTTGGTTCAGGTATCTTTTGCTGTTTCTCTTTCCTTTGTTGATCTATGTATTGTTGATAAGAAAGTTCAGAATCTGGACTAAGAGGAGTTGTATCCTCTTTCGCTTGATCTTCTTTCGTTTGAGACCGGGCATCAACAACTAAACAAGGAAAAGCAGTAAGATCGGTCTCAGTTGGAACAAGAGTTCCAAAGAGACAAGAGAAACAATCTAAAACAATCGAACTAAAATAATAGAAACTAGGCGTCTCCCCGGCAGCGGCGCCAAAAACTTGATGTGTAAAATTATGTCTAACCGCAAGCGCACGGTATCAATTGTAGTAGATACTAGCAAATATGGGTCGATTCCTCAAGGAGACAGTTTCAATTTCAATTCAACTATTATCAATTGTTTCTAGTCACAAACGATTATTTGGGAATTTTATTAACTACTAATGCAAATTTAACAAAGTTTTAATTCAATTAATAAAAGGATCTAGGGCAATTCAGGTTCACCATGCTTACACCAAACAAATCACAAAGGTATAGTTTTTTAATGGGATTAAGTAATTAAAGCAATGGTTAATCTTTTTCAAGCATTAACACTCTCAGAATATCAAATGATGCTTCCACAATCACCTTCAATTCCGCTAATTGTATGTAAGCCTCTAGTAGTAAAATCTTTCGGTCTATTACTCCTATTGCAATCGATTAATCCGTGATATTGCGCAATTACACAAATTAAGAATTATAACATATCAATCAGAATTACTCTCTACCCATCAATCTACTAATCAAATTAAGCCCAAATCATGGTGCAAACATGGCTCCCCTTAATACCCTAGAATTAAATTACTCACTCATTCTAGGATTAAAACTAACAATAATAATCAAGAAAGCCATAATAAACATGTAATTAATAAGGAGAAGATAAGAAATACCTTAAACCTTTGAATAACGAAGAACAATTAAATCCAAGAATTAAATTGAGCTTGCAAAGATGGAGAGAAGAAAATAAAACCCTAGCTTTTAATATTAAGAATGTATGTAAAAATTGTGTGTAAAAAGATATATCCCCCCTAAAATAATACCATAGATGTGTTTATATAGGCACTCCAAGTCTTGCCCAGCAAGAAAATAACCTAAATTGCAATTAGAATTAGAAGAAACTACTCAAAATTCAATCAGAACTCGAACAGGGGCAAAAGGGTAATTTCCAGCAATTCTGGCCGCACCTGGCGCACCATGCGCGGCTTTGGCGCAGTCTGCGCGGGCCCACTCTGCATAAAACCTTCCAAACTGGCGCAGTCTGCTCAGATTTGGCGCAGTCTGCCCAGCAACATTCTGATGGATTTATTATTTTGCTTCAAACTTTAAGAAAATTCCCCAGGCTTCGCGTGGACAGCTTACGGGCCTCAAACGGACTTATAGAACTCCAGATATGGCCAAAACAGTGTAGACTGCGCAACCATCCGAATTTTACACAATTTGCTCATTTCTCCTCCGTTTTATCTTCCGAATCTTTTGCCACTTCCCATTCTTCATTCCATATCATAAATCAACTCCAAAAATGACGGAGCTACACCCTTAATCCCAATTCTTCAACTAAAAATCGTTAAACTCCTTCCAACTTGGTAATTGTTTATTTCCTGCGACAAACTCATCAAAAACCAATTAAATCCACACGATTATTCATAAAAGCACCGTAAATGCGGGAATAAAATCCTATAAAGTATATATAAAATACACTCTATCAAAAGGAATATCAAGAAATCCTCAATCATCCTTACTCCTTCTTCACGTGCAATGTTACTTGAGAAGGGAATAATCGGAAAATTTCTATTCATCCTTCGTCTCATCGTTTTACCATGCAACCATTTCGAACTAATAACCATTCTTCTTAAATCATATATATTTTATTCACAATACATTATTCTGTTCCTCTGAAATTAACTTTCAAATCACCATTCTGCATACTTGACGAGTCCTCGAAGTTGACTCTACCCGCTACGATTTCAACATTTAACACCACTCACATTAGGATTCTGCATACTTGGAACCTTTCAAGGTCATTCTCCATTGGATTGAATACGCTTTCGGATGCTGTTTGAAAGCTTATTTACTGAAATATGATTTGACTCAATCATCTCCTTTCTGCTACCTTCTACTTATACAAAACAACTTCATTCCTTTAATATCACCATTTCTGGATCTGCTTGGTTGGTAAGACTTCTATATCCGCTTTCGACTTTAATCATCATTTTCACATTTCTTAAGATCAAAATCTCCCCTTCATTAATATGAAATAAATCTAATCCTGAATCACATTTGACTCTCTTTATAGTCATCACCATCCATTTCCTGATAACTTACTTTATAATCGCATTGAATTTCTCGATTCTTGATAATTATAACAGTAGCCTTATTACTCTCTTCATAATTCCACTAAGATTAATATGATACTATTCTGGCAAAAATTTCCATCTTTCCAAGCTCATAACACATAGCTTCGACTTCTGACTCAACTACTTGTCATCATACTGCCCTTCTAGTTACACCCACAACTTCCCACATTTCTCTTAATAAAATCTCTAAGGATTCTACTCCCGAAATCTTACCTTCTGACCATGGGATCTCGTTAATTTCTGCAAATTCTCTTGCTATAGGCACTACGGTGCCTTTTCTCTTCTAACTCCACATCTTCGGGATTCCACATTCTTTTCTTAACTAAATCCTGCATGTCTTCTTATTTAATCACTTCTGGAAACTCTCTCGTTTCTCTGCCTTCCACCTTACTAACATTTTATTTCATCTTGATTAACTTTCCACCATCCTTGGTAATCGTGACTTGCTACACTGGCTTACATAAGTTATTTACTCCACATATTCACCCTACCCCTCATTTAGTCTTGGTTCTTCTTGTTAATTCTTACAAACCTTTTCATTCTACTTTATTCTATTAATATAAGTCATCCTTTTTTATTCTAAAATCTTATGTCTAAAGACAGATTCAAAAATTCAAAATCTGATGACATTATGTTTACTACTTCTGCCATACCAAAGATGTTTACAAATAATCTTCCTTCAGCCTTGTACAACTTATATCCAATATCTCCATTTCCATTCTCTCTTCGCCCTCTAACAACATTTACAACCATGGGTTCTTATTCACTGCCCCTTTTTCCTTTCTCCAACTCTCATTAGCCTCAATCCTTGTTCATGGTTTCGCGAATCGGTACTTATTCCAATTTGACATAACACATCCGTCTTAACCACCAAATTCTTGAACTTACATAACCAGTTCTTCGTCGGCATAATTGTAGTTACATCACTTAAGACGTTGTCGCGTCTAACTTCGTATCCCGTTATCATTAGAAATTTTGAAATCATCAAATCCCCGACAAGGGAGGTCAACGAAATGAATGGGGTATCAATATGAATATATACTGAGTTTGTTTGACAAAACTTTTTAGAAAGGACTTCAACCGAGAGATCAATATGATCTTGGAACTATTTTCAGGTTGCATTTGTCACTTGGTTAACCACCATAGTACATAAGGATGGCCAGTCCTTAGTACTTTCGTGACAAACACAATCAGTGGCGTCCCACTGGACTTCTATCACAAAGATAAAATGTCCCTGAATTCCCTATCTGTATAGGTTGTTCATCTCAGCTGGAATAGAGAAATCAAGTATTCATGAAAATGGAGAGGATTCAAGAGTTTCAAAAATCTTTCTGTAAAGATGGATCAAGTATCATCTGGAAATCTAAATATTTCTAAAAGAATGGAATTGAATTCGAATAAATTTGATGTACGAAACTCATCATCAATTAATGGGTATTAGACTTTTCAACTGTAGCATCAACTACTGATTAGGCAAACATTTAAGAAATTCTTAATTATTCAGTCTCACTCTTGTCGACTAAGCACTACTATACTTAGCTGCCAAACCGGCCTGACAATAATGAGTTGAATAAATAAGAAGATCTCAATTCATTCTCGATTTTTGAACCGTCACTGCGCACGAATGCCTCAGTAACGATGCTAACCGAGAATTAATTTACGATAATTCAAAGAAAGAATAGGGAATGTCTTCAGATAATGACTTGGAACGAATCAATAATTAGGGGTGCACGACTACGCTTAACCTTCAATCCTTGCTAATACTCGCTTCTCACTTCGCATTCTTAACCTTCTCGTACCATCTTCAAAATGTTCACATCGAAACTAATCTCGTAGGATGTCCTAAATTCTACGCAAAATTTCAAGATAACGTCTCTTGGACTGATAGCGCCAGCTGCCCACTTAGCTTATGCCGCTTTGGGTTCGTTGTTTTGCTTCTAGCCAAATCCTGAAATGATTCAATCTCCTACTCATGCATGATTCGCCGAAAGTTCGTTTTGACGTCGCAATACTTGTCGAAGTATCCTAACGCAATCCTTATCCTAAACCATTCTACCCGACATCTATCTTATACACGTACCCTAACTCTCCTCATCTATTTCAGTGACCATAACCTGTAGCTCTGATACCAACTTGTAACGGTCCCAAAATCTGGGGTACAGATATAGGGCCACTAACCATAAACAATATTGTACATCTCTGAATATAAACAACATTTAATAATATAAACCCCTTAACCAAGATCGCATACAGGTTATGGTGTGAAACAAACTATCGAATTACTTTATTACAACTCAATCTCAGGATAAAAATACTATACAATTCTATGAATATACAAAACCACTATCTAACAACGTATCCAACCTTGGCAATTCCCAAACCACTATTTGACGAAGTCCACAACTCGAACGTCTCTTTTCGCTGCCCGGAGATTAATACCATCTGTCCACTTACTAGGTTTACTAAACTTCTCTCTTAACTGGAGAAAACAAACAAAAGCAAGAGTGAGCCAACAATGCTCAGCAAGTGCATAAAGTGATAACAATTTCAATATCAAAACAATTCTAATAACAAAGGAATTTCAACTCATACTGTGAAAGAATCTGTGATATTACTTTTAAGTTGCCACGAGGGCCAATACTTCACCATTAATGAGGTGCAACAGGAACTAGAACAGGATAAAGTTTTGTTTAACCAAAATAAGCATTATAGACTTCAAGGGAATCAAGCTTTAATAATTCAATAATGATACTCAAAATTCAAGGTCAAATGATAACCATTCAATAATAATACTTGGAACTCATGGTCAAGCGATAAGAATCAATGTCCAACTGGATACTCAATTTATAGATTAGAATTTGATTTTTCATTTCGACGCAACGAGTTAAAGTGGATGATCAGTCACACTAAAACTTCGGATATACTCTCTTGGTATATCCAAATACTCAACTGGATCCAAGGCCCCTTTTGGCCTATAACATAATACTCATATACTGACTGGCATCCTCAGTCCTGAAAACATTTTCATTTAATAAAAACTTTCAATTCTATCTTTAATACTCAGGTCAGGTGTCGGGACAATCGACCACCCTTGATTTCTAACGACTGGAACTCACGTCCAGAATAACAACTTATGATTAGGAATTAAAAAGAAGCGACATCATCGTCTGGTATCGACAAGTTCGATACCACATAGGGGCATTTATAAAGAACGTCAATTTATAAGGGTATCAACAAGATCGATACGAATACTTCGAATTATAACCACAACAGATTATGCAAAGAGATATTTCATTTGAGCAAGAATGGGGATATAATTTGCAATAAGTTTCCAACAATGAAATTCTAGATTAAAGCAACAACATGGTCAAGTACCGGCATTTAATAAAATTTATACACACTGGAGAATTTGAGCTTCCATAAGTGGAGAAAACAAATTAGAACAATAATTATAAAACAGTTTCAATAGGGAAGGGTTTAGATCAGCACAGGGAACATTGTCTGAGTGGAAGTCCATTGATAAAAATATACTAGATCAGGCATTGTGCCAGCGGGTTTTCATAAAAGTTAAGAGAAACTTAGATGTTCTTGTTTAGAAAATTTCTTAGGAGTATTTGACGAAAATAGAAGTAATGGCATTCCATTGTCAAAATGTAAAAAGGTTGTTTACAAGATTCTTGGTAAAACCAACATATGAATTATGGGTGAGGGAAAATCAACAGCATCATACTAATTTGAAGAAGTATGTAAATCATCTTTCAACTATACTTGACCAACTTATTTCATACGATAAATGAACTAAATTGCATCACTTGAACAATAAGTGAATAGCAATAACACTTGCCTCGATTTACGGAGTTCCTGATCCTACCATGGATCCTCAACTCAATTTCACATCAGTCCTTACTGGTAATTTGCTACTTCACATCCATACCCTCATCGACTTTGCTACTACCATCTTGTTCCAATTTCCACTTGTCCTTGCACTGCTCTCGGACTGGTCTCTTACTCGTACCTTTACAAATTCAAGTACCGTTTCAATGTCAAAGCAAGCAAACTCTTATTTGCTCTACTCTACCCATACGCGTCCTATAACGCTAATACTCATGTATACAAATATACACAATTACATATAGACATATCCAACTATATCCATATAGGAGTCTTAGTATAGTTACTAAGTCACATAAACACGGCATACAACCATTTCAAAACGGCACACCATATACTTTTCAAAACCATAATATATTCTCGAAATACTCCATCGACACATATACTTAAACTCTTAGAAATCATAACATACTTTTAAGCATTGAAATCAAATAATTTAAATAGACTTTTAAATAAACTTGCAGGGGATTTTTAGAAAATTTCGGCATGAAGTATTCGTTTATCGGACTATGGGCACAGCCCCTCAAATACAATTCAACCCTGCTTTAGCAAAAATAAAGTTGCCTCAACTTGCAGCAACATAAAAATAAACAAGTAAGAAAAGTACCCGCCCAGACATGCGGCACCTTGCACATAATAATTTACATTAACACTACTACTTACGCTACACCAATGATCGTATTTCTCACGCATTTTAATGATACGCGTGACAATCAATCATTGATGTTCGTAAGCCCTAAGGAACAACCCCTAGCACTAACTATTACTTACGCTATATCAATGATCACATCACTCAAGTATATTAATTATACTCGTGATAGCTAATCATGGATATTCGTAAGCCCGAGGAACTAGTTGAAGAGAATTACACAAGTACTAAAATATTGACATTTAAGACTTGTGATCTCATTGCAACTCCTCGCAGATAAACACATAATAAATGAATCTAACAATTATTAAGGTCATATAAACTCCAACAATTTCAACTAGCACATAACAATTATAACTTAACAACTAACATCCACGATTGACAATCACTAATAGCAATTAACAATCACCATTGACTATCACTAAACCCTACAGATTATCGAATCCACAATTAAACCATCCATTATTAAACTTGAATATTATTCAAGTTCCCAAAATTATAAATTACTACTAGCACTTAACCATAACAATTAATCATTACTATGCCCTTCAAATTAAATATAGAATTCGGATAATATTCATAATTACCACATTGACCCATCAACAACCATTAACACATTAAACTCACAATTAGAATTTAATTAAATTACAACACTTAACTAATTAACATTTACTAATTCAAACATTTAATCGGCCCACAACTAACCTCCACAATTATAATTACCAACACACTTTCCGAATTAAATCACGGAAATAAAACAATATTCATAATTTACAACATTAAGCTAATTACGAAAATTAACACCATAACGCTTGCACTTTACCACTAATTAAAATGATAACAATTAAACTATATCGAAATTTACAACTAATTATATTACCACAATTAACCCAATTTAATCTAAGATGCAAATTAAATAATTACATCGGAAAATAAATCAAATAAATAAAATACAAATTTATACCTTTTCCGATTTCAATCTCCCCCAAAATCTCTTTCCTCTTTCCTCTCTCTCTCTTCTCCTCCTCGCTGCACAGCAGCCAACCCACCACCACCGCTCAGCCACAATTCCCTTCTCCTCTTCTTCCACCTCGCCTGATCACTGCAAGACACGCCGTAAACCGCTCCGCTCGTTGACAGCTCCGATTGCGCCTCCTCCTTCCATCACAGCCCAGCAATGGCTCTTTCAACCCTCACAAAACCCACCACACACACACACGCGTTTATATATACACACACTGCACAACATCTACATACATATATATATATATACTACCCCCAATTGATTTCTTAATTTCCCTCAAATCAATTTTCCCCCAATTCTACTTCTTTCTTCCCCAATTCTCTCTTTCTTATCTTTCCCCGACTTCTCTCGAGAGTTCTCACTGCTGGGCTCTTTTTTCTTCATATTGGGCTTGGCCCAATAACAATAACTCTCTACTGCACCTCATTCGGCCCAATTATAACACTACTAAACGACTCTTATAAATCAAAATTAAATAAAATATTCGGAAAAATTAAACTTCTCATTTTTAAAATAAATAATATAAAATTACGAACATCCACATATTTTTAAAATATTTTTCGGATCAAAAATGAATTAAATATGAATTTTCCAAATTTTGATCCTTTTAAATACAATAAAACTCTTAAAATCATTTTAAAATACTCAACCGCCCAAATTAATCCACCCAACAATTTTAAAAACTCAATAAATATATAAAGATAATTTTACAAAAGATTTCATGATTTTTAAGCCCTCCGATAATTTTATAAAATTTACAGAGGATAAAAAATACATGATTTAAATATACTTAAATCCTCACAAATACAAATAAAAATATACTGACCTTCATCACTTATCCAAATCATCATATAAGCACATAAGCAAAATTTTCACATGCATTTCACCTTTACAACAATACTCACATAATAAAATTCATAATTTATATAAAATAAATAATTCTAAATTCGAAATTTTCTAGGGCGTTATAAGCACCCTCCAAATCTTGTTTTCCCCAATGACGGGGTTTATGACAAGAGGGTCTTCGTGCGGCCATATCACATCCTCAAAGTCATCTTCCGTGAATGATATCGGAAGTGGTTGCTTGGCTGCACTTGACTGGTAGAGGCTATATATTTGCCTGGCATACTTCTTTCGGGCTATCTTGCTGTCCCGATCAAGTATGGTACCTCCGGATATTGGCCTGACTTCGCCCCGATACTTTTCTGACCCTTCGGCATCTCTAGTATCTCTCTTCTTTTCTTTATCATCCAGCTTGTCTCTCAGATCCCCAACAAACTTGGTTAATTCTCCTTCTTTTATCATTTTCTCGATCAACTTCTTCAAGTGGTAACATTCATCGGTGTTGTGACCTTTATCCCGATGATAGTCACAATACTTGTTCTCATTCCTTCTGTTTTCAGGGGTCTTTAGCCTGGCCGGTCGAACGAACCCAGGCTTACCCTTTATCTCGTGGAGAATCTTCGAGATAGGTGTGTTAAGTGGTGTGAACACAGTACTATCTATATCTCTTCTTCGTTCGGCCCCCTTATCAGGCCTAATATCATTCAGTCTACTTTTAACATCACCACGACCCCTACGGTCGTCCCTCCTATCATCTTTTCTATCATATCTATCATTCTTCTTATTATCCCCCCCCAATTGATTCTAACTTCCTTCTAATAGCCTCTCCCCTCAAATATATATCATTCAAAGATTTAGGAGGCATATCATAAAGAGAAGATCGAAGCTTCTTACCTTTAATGGGGTCCAGGCCGGCTGCGAGGAATCCAGCTGCCTTGACTTTATCCAAGTTGGTAACCATTCCGGCTTCTTCTTTAAACCTTGCCAAGTAGTCACCCAAATCTTCGTTCGGCCCCTGCCTGCAGTGGATCAGGGCTTCTGTGCCTTTCTCTCTTCGGCACAAGTGGGAGTAGTGCCTCAAGAACTTCCTCTTTATCTGCTCATATGAGCCAATCAACCTAGGTCTTAATGACCTATACCACATGGACGCATTCCCCTTGAGGTATGTCTTGAACATCTTGCAGAGCATCACATCACAGTGCCCCATACCAGTCATGAGCGATTCGTACTTCTCACAATGGTCTTCGGGGTCACCCTTTCCATTGAATTCGTACATCTTCAGGAATTGCCTTCCCGGAGGCAGTCGAAACTTCTCGATATCCTCAGTAACCACTGGCTCATGGCTAATCTTTCTTTCTCCGAACATAACTTTCTCGATCCTACGGATGCGGTCGTCCGTATGAGGACCTTCTTCTTCCGAATCAGAAGAGTACACTACCTTCGACCGGGTTCTTCTAGAATGCGATTCAGAGTCCCCTGACTCATCTTCATCATTTCTAGTCCTCGTCCTCTTATCCCTTCGATCTTCAGGCTCCGGGTCTTCGGCTTCTAGAGCCTCGCGGAGTGCTTTCTCTTGCAACTCGATCTCCTCCCTCTGGAGCTTTAGGGCTTTTAGCCTCAAACGATCGGCCTCCCTCTTCTTGGCCAGTCGTTCGGCCTCCCTACTGTTCTTTTCTTTCTCCATCTCCTTCCGCTTCCCCTTGGCCTTTTGCTGCTCTCGCCATTTCATGAGCATCTCCTGTTGTTCCTCGGGAGACGGCATATCCCCTTCTTCGTCAAAAGTCAACAGCCTTGGGGTGATGGGAGTTGTCCCTGGGATTATGGGAGGAGTGGTGCGACTGTTTCCAGCCACGGTGCTGTCATCAGCTACAGGTATTTCGACATTGTTCGTCATGATTGCTAGTGGATCTTAACACAAACGTATTTCTACGTTCCCACAGACGGCGCCAAATGTTACAACCAGAATTCTGCCAAGCCCTGCTTCGGTCGGACCTGCGAATGAGAAGAATGCGAGGGTTTGGCCCCCCGATTCACCTCCTGCGTGAGAATAAGTTAACTGTTTTTTTGATAGAGTAAGATGGAACGTAGAGTGTTGTGTATTGTGTGTAAATTGTGAATGAATGAATAATCAAACCTCTATTAACCTTATTCCCTTTGTTTCGGCAGTTACCGAAGAATGAGCCACGTGCTTAGTCGTGTTCCACGTTCTACGGAAAGTGTAACTGCACGACTGTTGTCTTTAGATGGACCGGATGAATATGGGCTTCCATTCGGATTCGGAGTGCTGGGCCTTGTCTAGCCCGTTAAGGAAGTGGGCCTCCAACAATTATTATTAAGAATGAAATTTAGGAATGAATAAGATATGTGAACTATATAGAATATTATTATATTTCAAAAATTCATTTTATTAAAATCAAAACAAAAAAGAAAATTCATACTATTATTTCCATTTTCGTTCACGCCATCCAAATATAACATTAGTGATGCCCAGTGCGGTGGCTCAACAGAGTTTTCTTGGAAAATTGAAGTTTAAGTAGAAACTGTTCAACTTGTATTTGTGAATATTTACGGGGCCTGCTTAAAACGGTTTTTTCAATTCACGGTCTTTTTATAGTAAGGGTTTGTTAGTATAAATATTTAAAAAAAATCCCTCGCATGTTCACGAACATATACCTTGATTAATTTTCAAAAAAGATATAAATAAAGGGTGGTAATTTATGCACACCCTAAATTTATTTATGCACACCCTAAATTTATTTAAGACCAAAATAACCATTATTTTCACATGTCAATTTTGTATCTTTTTTTTTCTTGCATAATCTTACCCAAATCTTACGATTATGCATAATTTTCTTTTCTATAATAAAATTATTTGTGAATTTTGAAATTAAATTATTATTATTATTAAATTTTATTACTTGTCTAAATTTAGTAGTTCAATTGTATCTATGATTTACTATGAATATGAATATCCAACTAAAAAATTAATTAATAAAACTACGAAAAAGGAAAGTAATTTTAGATACGTTTTATTATCTACCAGATTAAAAATAATGAGTAGTCCCTTCAAGTTACAATTAACTCATTTCTAATCACATTTACTAATTGTTTTCTTTCTAATATTTTTTTTGAAGATAAGAAAGTTGATAATTTTTATAAGTTTATTTAATTTTTTTCTTATTATTATTATTATTATTATTATTATTATTATTATTATTATTATTATCATCATCATCATTATCATTATTATCATTATCATTATTATAATTTAAAACTTATGTTTATAATAATAATAAAGGATGCCTCAAAAAATAAAAGAGGTCACCTATCGCGGTTATCTTTCTACTATCCTTTTTAAACCAGTAGAGGTATATAAAATGATCAATATTATAATAAATAAAATAAAAAATTAAAAGTATTTTAGTAAAATAAATGAAAAAAGATGTGCATGAATAACTTTAGGGTGAATGTGCCTTGACGACTATTCACATGTTTGTGCGAAACAAATTGACACGTTTGAGTTGTTTTAGAGTTTAAAAATCTCAAAAATTCATCTCCACTTTAACTAGTTTAACTTTCTTCGAACTTAACTTTATTTTATTTTTTAATGTATTAATTAAGGGTAATAGTTGAAAAATTTTATCCAACTAACCTTTTTTTTAATGTGTGTATTTTTCACACAAGGTAAAATGGGACGGAGGGAGTAAAAAATTATGTATTTTAAGAAAATATTAATTAGATGATACATTTTCTTTTTCTTTTTTTGAAAAAACCGCACTTGCATATATTAAACTTCTTCCGAAATAAGGTTACAAATAATGAAATTTGGAGCAATATTTAACCACTCCATAGAATCAGACATAGAATAAGCAGCCTGTTCTAACATATGAACTATATTATTTGTATATCGATGTTCAAATACCACTAACACCTCTTCAAAATGTTTAAGAATTTCTTGACACTCCTTGATAATAATATGAAAATTATATTTTCCTGCAATTCCATGTATTGCATCAACCACTAGCTTCGCATCCATCTCAAAAATACATTCTCCAATTTTTCATCCACAACAATGCTTCTTGGAGGCTCAAGACTTTCCTTTTTATACACATTATAAATGCGTTGACTTTTAAGAACATGAGTTATTTTATATTCTTAGTCATTCATAATTAATTGTTATACAATTTTTAAAAAGGGTAATTTAGAAAAATGATTACAAATTTACAATTAAAATTTGAAATGAACATATATTATGCAAAAAAAAATCTATCAAAAGAGACTATTATTATGAAAAAGGGGGAGTATTTTTTACAAGAATTAACATAATTAACACATAATTTATCATATTAATTAATTATGAACAATTATTTTGAAGCAAATAAAATAGAAAATTTTAGACAACAAAAATGGGATAAAGGGAATAATATAAGTATAAATATCGGCGCACGTTACTCAGATGATGCCCGAAACGGTTGGTTGCGTGGCCAACAGCGGGCCTCGACAACAGAGTTGGTGTGCGATGTAGATGTTGTGGTCTTGTGGATCATGAGCGCCACTAACTACCTGTCTAGGCTCCACCAACCACCTCACATTATATTTGTATTAGTGTGATTGTTTCCCCCGATTTTAAGGGTTAATTGGCTAATACATAATTGAACTCGTGCATAACTTGCAGTTGGGTAACTGAACTCAAAAAGCTTGCTGTCAACTCATCAAAGTAATTAAAACTTGCAATCGACTAATTACCGTTAACTCCGTCTAACGTTCCTGACGGAAATCTGACATGGCATGCTTATGTGTTAAAAATTTACACGTTGTCTGTTGAGTTGTTGAATCTGACCCTAACTATAGTACCTAAATATATAAATTTTTCTTATTTTTCTTTTATTGTATTTGTATCCAACCCCCTCCGCTGTTACGCCGCCACTTTCTCCGTTTCAGCTCACCCATTTCACCACTACCAACCCCCACCCTCCCTTCCGCCTTTCCTCTTTCTTCCACCTCCGTTCACATTCATTGACAACTCCTGTGAACCTTCCTCTGTCCTTCAACAATCACCACCATCACTGCACCTCCTCTGAACCACAATCGCCTCTCAACAATCATTTTTCTCTCCTTCACCCATCCCCCCTCACACCACCACCATTCTCCTTCACCCACCTCCCAATCTCCACCCATCTCCCCTTTCGTTCAAACACATCAAAACTCAACTCCCTCCTCCGTTCTTCCCCTTCTCCCGACTTCACCACCGAACAAACACACCCGTTCACACCTTCCACCTACATCACCAACCCAATTCTAACCCACCATTCTATTCCCCATTCACCAACATCGTCTCTTTCTACAATCACCACTACCTTTCCGACCAACAACTCCTGCCTTCTCTGTTCTTCTGCGCCCACCTGCAATTCCCCACCTCCCATAACTCCCACCACGACTGTGCAATTCACCTCTTCTCCGACGCCGTCCACCTCTCTCGACTCCGTCTCTTCCCACCATTGCTCCTCTATCCATCACCGCACCTCCACCATACTTTTCACCAACAACCATCACCTCTATTCTTCTCACCATACTTCCTTTTTCATTCAATTCGTGCAGCCACCGTTCATCAACACTAACAATCTATGGCAGGTTCATTCAACCATGGTAGGTTCATTCAACCAAACAGGACCAATCCCCTCCATCATAACCAACAATTTAAATAAGAAAATCAAAACCCATTTTCGGTTTTAACACAGTTCAGTACACATCAGGTTCAACTCGCACATACCGATAATAAAAATTGTAAAGAGCAACGAAAATTCAGAGAATCGGAGCTTAAGAAGCTCGGGATCAGAATCAATGACGGAGAAGAGCTCTGATCGAGAGAAGAAAGAGAGGGAACTGAATTGCAACAGGAGAGGGGAATAAAAGGAGATTGGTGGAGTCTGTGGTTGGGTAGTACAGTTTGCAGGAAAGAGGAGGGCGGCGGCAATTGATGGAGATGAGAGGGGAAGGAGATAGAGAGAGATACGAGAGAGAGAGAAAGAGAGAAAAGAGAGGAGAGTAATATATGTAAAAATTAATTTTTACTCTTAAATTAACTTATAGTTGGGTTTAAAGTTTTTTTTATTTAATTTTAAGTTAAAATAATGACATGGCATCACATGTGGCGATACTTAACGGAGCTCTGTTAAAAGTCAATGTGAGTTAACGGTGCTGCAAGTTTTTTCATGTTTAGTAGTTTAATCGCAATAAATTATTAGTGTAGTTACCTATTTGCAAGTTTTTTTAGTTCAGTTACCCAACTGCAAGTTGGGCACGAGTTCAGTTATGTAATAGCCAATTAACCCCCGATTTTAATGGTCCCTGCATGCTTTTTTTTTTCTCTCTCCTAACCAATCTAATTTTATGTAATGGCTTTTCATAAACTCATCAACTTATGTCTTATAAGTTCATAAAAATTTATGGGATTGTTTGCCTATTTAAGTTTTAGCTCAACTTATAATTTATATGTTGATAAGGTAACATTCAACTTTCAATTTATTCTTTTCTCGATATATACGCAATATATAATATCCTTCAAATCTTCAAAATCATATATCTTTTGATCCGTTCATTAGAAAATTAACTAGCTTATAACCCGTGCAAAGCACGGGTTGCTTTTAATTTTTTGTAATTTGTTTATAGTGTAATATAATATTATAAATATTAATTTTAATTTGTTATAGTGTAATTTGTTATATGTTTAATATGGTTTTTAATATTAAAAAATAGGGTTGAACCAAACTACCAATTATCCCATAGTTTAATACTATTATAAGCAAAATAGGATATTTTTTGTTGTCGGTTTGGTACTTTTTTGTTGGTCACTCATTTTGGTCACTCTTTGATTTGCTTAAATCTCTATTATTAATAATAAAAAAAATGTAAAAAAACACACAAAACACTCTCCTGTTAATAAAATTAAAAAAAACACGCACACGCACGCCACTCCTCTCGGTCAACACTCTCGGCTAAATCTTTGCTTACCCGAGAATGTTTTTAGGTAGATAAAATATTAATTAAATTTATTTTTAATTGAACTAAAATTATGGCTAAAAAATAGGGTTGAACCAAACTACCAAACTACCAATTATCCCCTAGTTTACTTATTATAGTATAGTATAGATATGTATATATCAAATTTCTCTACTCATCGATATCTATCCATTGACATCCATTGATATATATTAAAAAACAAATATTTTGAAAAAAAAAATACTTATAAGTTCTAATTTACCAAACACTCTACTGATTTACCAAACACTCTACTGATTTACCAAACACTCTGCTGATTTATAATTTCTGATATACTTATCCCTTATATGACACTTATGCTTATAAGTTATAAGTTACTCATTTTAAGGTAAGCCAAACGTCCCCTAAGACTCGTGAAGAATTTAAGTACAACCGACAATAATAAAAGAGCATAGTTTTTGTATTTCTCGATAGAAAAATGATGATTTTATATATCATGTTTGTACAATCCTAAATATCAGAAGATTGAATAAATCATTTGTTAGGTCCGGAATAACGAAGAAGGGGGGTTGAATACGTTATTTAAAAAATATTTCGATTTTTTATGTGGATATGAAATCAAAAAAATACTAAATCGAAATAACACAACTGTGTGGGAAATATCTTTAAATAGATAAACCCGGAGGTTTGCTACACAATCTAATCCTATATATGGATCAGCTACAAAATCAAACACTCCTAGGATAGTTTAGGCACGAGGACCTTCTACCCGACACTTCCTGAAAGCGGGCTAAGCCGGCTTTCCTACTAGATGGACTGTCTAGCAGCTTACACAGAGATGATATAAGAGAGAGAATAGAAAGTTGTGTGTTGAGGTGTGTTTTGAAATGAAATACAACAGGCCTATTTATAGGTTTTAGAAAGTCACTATGCTGCACTATTTCAACAACCCCTGTGGGCCCCACCTGCATTGTAACACTATTTCAACAACCACAAAAATGTGTTAAAATATTTTGGACGTGGGCCCCACCAACCACTATTTGAACAGTACTATTCACGTGGGCCCCGGATGAATAGTAATTTTCGTTACTATTCATGAATAGTGATTTCGGTTACTATTCATATGAATAGTGATTTTGGTTACTATTCATATGAATAGTAATTTTGAATACTCTTTATTTTCCTCTTAATTTGACATCCTTAAATATGCAGCTTCCAAAATGGAGGATATCAATACTGCTCTAAACTCAATCATACCTCTTAATAGTTTTTCTGAGTTAGATACTTCGATTCCTTTGTGAAGTGTTGACGCCTAGTGCAACTGGTCTGGTTCACAGACGACTAACATTCACTCATGGTCTTTGTATCATGTCTTTAAGACCACTGTAATCTTTTGGCCCTTCAACTGAATCATCTGTACATCTTATTCTGTCACTGAGGCTTGATCATGTTAATGAACTTCTTTCAGCGACTTGATCCTTGTTGATGCCTGTTCTTCAACTTTCACGATCCCTGTATAGAGTTAATATTATTTATCTTTTATCCTAGTTGAGTTATATATGTCCTCTATTACATATTACATTACATTATGCTTTACATCCTTTATGTAGATAAAGAGGAATTGGAGCATCTCTTCTCACTACGCCATAGAGTGCTTATAGCAATCCCAAAACTATGTTACCATAGACCCTGTTTAAAGTTGCTATAGGCCAAAATAGGGTTATGGTAACACTTCAACCGTGTTAGGTTCTCAGCAGTTGCTATAGGTATCAAAGGTAACATAAAAAACAACCTATAGTAACATGGCAAATGCGGTTACTAAAGACCTCTATAGCAATATCTTAAATGTATGGTGATCATCTTAAATGTATGAATCTCTTCCAATATGCTGGATATGGTGATCATCTTAAAAACCAAAGTCAAGCAAATGAAGTTCTTGTCTTGAGCATAATGAAGCTAGTGAGAAAGGCCAATTAAAGTTGGCTACATAATTATAAGGATCATCCTAATGTGATGATTTAGCTGGGTTGGAATTCCAAGATATGACATGTATAGTTCTCAAGTTCTTCATCATAATTTTGGGGATTGGTTCCTATATCACAATATTAATATAAAATGTCCTAAATATTACAATCTAAAATTATAATCCCAAATATCACAGTAGAATACCGGACAAAATCACATTTCCAGAATTATAACATGAACACACAACAAACACTAAATCGCCTAGCATTCACATCTTAATTTTGTAAATCTTATAACGTTAGTTAAAGTTTTGTTTCAGCGATGGAAACGCTGTTTTAACTTCTGTTTTCGGTGAAAATGTAACTTGAATTTGAATGCAAAACTCAGTCAAAACGCAAGTTAAACATTTGTTTTAACGTTGATTAAAGTCATATTTTAGTAGCAAAAACTCTAGTTGATTTTTTGTTTCAACTCCAAACGCTAGCTAAAGTGATGTTTCCAGCTTCTCAAACTATGTAAACCTTAAAACGTAACTTCATATTTTGTTTCAAGGCAAAATGAAATTTAAATCATTGTTCTTAGCTACCTAAACGTTACTTAATGTCATATTCTTCATTAGTTTTGTTGTGTTACTAAAAACGCTGCTTTAATTGTAGTTTTGGGAGCCAAAACGCTACTTTAAACTATGTTCAAGGTCCTGTCTACTTACTGAAAACGCTAGATATTTATTCAAAAGTTTAAGTTTAGAATCTAAGTGTCAAAATGCTACTTTATTTTATGTTAGAAGAACCAAAACACTAATTTAAGTTTGTTAACAACCAATATGCTAGTTTAAGTTTTGTTAGGACCCAAAACACTATATTATCTTGTGTTATATGCTGAAAACGATGTTTTATCTTGTGCTTCCTCCATAAACTAATGCATGAATACATAATTTACAGTGCCTAACAACTAAGTAACATCTCCAAAACATAACATCCAATATAAATTATTTAAAGTATACAAATTAAAAACTATCGAATATAACATAAATCTTGGATGTTCTTTCAACAATTCAAAAGTCTTGGACATAACATAATAAAAGTGTACATAACCCATAATAAGTCTACATAAATACATAAATCAAGGAGCTGAAGCAGATTTTAAAGTGCCTTTTTTCTTCCCTCGAGGTGCTTGAAAATCCATTGCATTTCGAAATCCTCTCGATTTTCTTCTTTCCTTCTTCTTCTCAATGACCTTGTCATGAATGACTTTTGGAAAATCAATTTCCATTGACCAACACGGTTCACCTTTCTTAGGTATCGATTCAAATATACCACCATAAACCTTTGACACGTTCTCCAACTTGTACCACTCGTCGATGAACATTTCATGCTTCGTGAGATTTTCATATGGGCACAACATGCAATGACTCTTGGATTCGAACGGTGTGGTTATTACCTTCCTTCATTCCAACCTTCCTAATAACTACCTCAAACAACCAAGTATCACGGTCAAAAATTTTCACCTGATGCCCACTGCGTGATATAACTCGACTTAATATGTTGTCGGCATATTTAGTGAAGATTTGACCTTTGATAGTTTATAATGCAATTTTCACGCGTCTCTGATCAAAATGTTTAACAGTCTTGAGAAATAACTCACAAACCAAATAAATAATCGGGAGCTTTCGAGCATCAAGAATAGCATTGTTCAAACTTTCAGCATGGTTCATAATCATAATACCAAAGCGTTTTTTCTCATCATGTGCTAATGACCACTTCATCAAAGATTTATTCTCAAACCACTAACCTCTTGTGACAACATTGAAAGTGTTAAATATTGCTAGAAAATACAAATAAAATAAAACTTATTAATTATTGTAATACATGAGTAAATACCAACAATATTTCCCTAAATAAGTACCAACAATATTAAAATATTATATTTGTATTAGCATTTTACTTGTATTATGTGTCGATTGATAAAATATTATTATAATTATTAATATGAACATATATTTTCCATCATTATTTATTATCAAAAATTAGACTATCAATATAAATTTTATTTAAACTTAAAACTACTTATCCATCATTTATACGAATTACATAAATATTAATATTAGGGTTAATAATCAAGTGAGTCACTCGAGTGAGCTTAATGTATCAAGTTGGTCACTGACTTTAAACCGATATCAAGCAGGTCACTTTTATCACATAAGAGTATCAAGCAGGTCACTTTAATCACATAAGAGTACACTCCATTAGTTTTTCAATTATTTAAAGACAGAAAATGCTGACATGTTAAGAAATATCTGATGTGGCATGTACGTTATTAGGTAACGGATCTATTTGGCCATTTCATAACGGCTCTGTCTCTTAAAAAATATGTATATATAGCATCTGTATGTATGTAAATTAGGGTTCATATATATCCTCTTAAAATTCTCCCCCAAATCAATCAAATCCTTCAACCATAGTAATCTAAATATGTTCAAATATGGAAGCCCTAATCCCAAAAGTTCATGAGGTTCTTCCGTTTAAGAGATACATGCCACATCAGATTATTCTTAACACATCATCATTTGCCGTTAATTTAAGTTTAGGCTAATTGATCGAGTGTACTCTTATGTGATTAAAGTGACCTGTTTGATACCGATTTGACATTAGTGACCAACTTGATACATTGAACTCACTCGAGTGACTCACTTGATTATTAACCTATTAATATTATTAACGAATCACCTAATTATTCAAGTTTGACATTTTTCTTCTTTGTTTCTAATTTCTCCCCAAAAATATAATCTCGGCTTTACCACATTTAATTTTTATTTGTTTCTTATTTTAATGAATATTTGTTGTGAGTTTTTATACTAAGTTATTGAGGGTTTTTTTTTCACCCTTAATTCAGGTTTTGTTCTTTATATGTGAGAGTTTTGTGTTTCAATGTCCGGTATCGTGGATTTCTAAGATTTGTGGGAGTCATGGTTAATTTTTCGAATTCTTTATATAAATATAAACATTTTTTTTTTTGAAAATTTTATATAGATATAAACATATTTCTCACGATTACAACAACGAATCATTATATTAATCTGAATCCGTTATGATTGTATAATATAAATTATGAAAATCAACTATAATGTATAGTAATAAAATTGTGGTTGATTTTAAATTAAAAAAGTGGTAGATTAAAAAATTTTAAATTATATAAATTAATTTAAAATATACAATAATACAATTGAAATAATGATTATGTAACAAACATGTTTTAGCTTATATACACATACACACACACACACACACACGATATAAATATATAAATATATAAATATATATATATATATATATATATATATATATATATATATATATATATATATATATATATATATATATATAGAGTAGGGATCTAGTGAAAACCCCTTTAAAAGGATATATTATTTAGCTAAATATTGTTAGATTAGGATTAGATTTTTAAATAAGAAAAGCATTTTTTTTGAAAATAAATATGTAAAGGTCTTAATATAATATTATTGATCTAAAATTAAGGAGTGATATCTAATTGATTCTAAAATAATTTATTATTTTTTAATTGGTCAATTGTATATGTTAATTGATTAAGTGTATAATATAGAGAATTTATAAAAAATACTGTGTTTTCTAATTTATTTTGCAAATATACTATCTTTTCAAATTCATTGCAAATGTACTATCTTAATTGCAAATATACTATACTCCTCATCTCCCTTCTTCTCTCTTCTCCTTTCCTTCCCCAAACCCCACCTCTGCTATACCAATCCCCGACGACCTCCCACCTCTTCCGGCGACCTCCAACCTCCACCACCACCTTCTCCGATCAACGCCCCTCCCCTCCTCCCCTCCTCCCACCTCCGACGTATCACCGACCTCCATCTCCGACCCCGAGCTCCACCTCCGATCTCCGGGATCGCATGCCTCTTCACTCCCCTTCCCCCTTCCGCTGTTCAATTGTCGGAGAAAATAAACAAAATGAAGTCATCTGAAAAAGTAATACTCCTCTTCGAAGACTCCGATGGTTTCACCGCCGCTATTTTCGACGGTCTCCAACCTAACAGTATCGCTTCTCTTCAAACACTATAAGTATCGATAACACTATATAAACAATGATTAACATAATACTCCCTCCGTCTCATAATGCTTCTCTTGTTTGATATGTCGGGACTGTTCATAACATGAGATAAATTACTAATTTACGTCTAATCTATAAGACCAAATATAGTCATGAGTGATCTTGTTGGATTCGTATTTATGAGTATTTTAATACAGTAAAATTTTTATATTTAAAATTAATACAAAATTAAAGATATTAACGATTAAAAGTGTGCATTGGCAAACGTATCCAAGGGAAATGAGAAAAGTTTTTAGAGACGGAGGAAGTAGTATTTAATAAAAAAAAGCACAGAACAGTATCAGTTTAAGTATTTAATTGATTTTGTTTAACAGAAATGAGCAATATGGAATCAAAGAGAAAGTGTCTGTTAATGTTACTCATTTTATCTATCGCGTGTTAACTAATTGAGAGAAGAAGGCTGCAACAATTGAGCGAAAGAAGGAAAGATAGTATTTTTGCAATTTTTTTAAAAAATTGGTATAATTGCAATTAAGATGGTAAAAGTGCAAATAACTTTTTTTAGAAAAAGTCAAATTACAAAAAATTACTTTTGAGAATATATTTATCAAAAAAGATAGGTCACCGGGGTTGGTATGGCAAAGTGTTAGTAGTATTTTTGTGTGTTCGTTCTCAGGGAAGGACTAAATTTAATTCAAAGTTCAGGTTTCTTATCTCTTTACGTCTAGAAGTGTGTGAGAAGAATTTTGGGTTTGTGTATTAACTAAATTATCCAAGAACTAATTATAAGCACTAAGAATTGATTTTAAACTGAGATTCAAATATATGGGAAAACAATCTAAGAACTGGGGTTCTTCACTTGGTCTCAATACATGCTCAATATTAATGTGATATCTTTGTTCCTACCTTGCTGAAAACAATTCTTCTAAAGTTATACTGTACCCTCCCAGGTTACAATATAGTGCCTACAGCTACACCCTAATTGTCACTCCCGTGATACAATCAAAGTATATCTATAAACTGTTAAGTGCCAAGAATTATATGTCTCACAATTCTCCTATTAATCTCCCGATCTAATATTCAAATTATGTCTGTTAAATTATGTACTAAGATTGCAACTTCTCTCCCAAGCTTATTACAATCCCTAGAATACAATCAAAGGTTCATGACTCCCCTAATTGTGTTAAGATTTCATTAACAGATCAGCAAAGCAGAAAATCACGTAATCAAGCATGCATGAATACCAAGGAATACTACCCAATCCTCAGATTAGAGAATTAGTTACGAATATTTAATAAAGAAAACATAATAATAATGATAATGAATGAAAACATAATATTGAAGAAAGAATTGAAGATCGAAAGTACCTTGATACGATTAAAAGCTATGAATTGTTATGATTTACAATGGTAGGATGTGTTTAAATAGGCTCTACAAATCTTGCCCAACAAGATATTACCTTCTATTACAACTAGAATTCAATTAAGGTATTAAAAATTGCCCAAAATACAATTAGAACTAGAAAAGGGCAAAACAGTAATTTCTCTGCTCCCATCTATCTGCTGGTCGTGCTTCCTGGGCCCACCACACGCGGCCTGGTCATGTAAGACCTATCCCATATTGTAGAAAATCTCTCAAGCTTCGCGTGGGCAGTAAGATCGCTGAAAACGGACTTCTAGAACTCCAGATATGGCCAAAACAGTATAAGCCGCCTTCCCGGAAAATCCGAATTTTAATCAATTAAATCTCCAAAAACGATAGAAGCATCAACTTTAATCAACATTCTCGTAAATCTGCACAACTAAGCAAAACACATCAAAACTACAACAACTTGAGTCCAAAACAATCAATTTAAGCCGAACGGAGGCATTCCAAGTGGATATAAAATCCACTTATCAAACCCCCAAACTTAAACTGATGCTTGTCCTCAAGCATAAACAATTACATCTACCTAATTAGTACCACTTCCGTAGGTGATCACGGTTGCATTTGGCATATGCAACAAGCCCTTTAAACCCCTAGGCAGCCCTAGTGGACGAGTAAGGTCTCGTGAGGGCCTATAGCGAATGTACCCACAAAATCCATTTAACCTAATGCAATGCAATGTATGAATGCAACTAATATGAAAAATGCAAAGATCCCCTTGAAACTCACCAACACCAACTAACAAACAAATATCTCAATGAATGTAACAAATCCAAGCAGAGCTCGACTAAGTTCCCGTATACTAACAAATACATGAACAGAAACGTGCGTGTGTGCAATGCTCATCAGAAATACTCCCAAAACTAGGTCAAAAATCATACATGCTTTCCGCCAAGACAATCACAGGTTTATAAACCGAATAGACTGTAGACACTTCATAACCTAGGAACACCTCCACCCTTATCCAAGGTAGACAGAAACTCATGCTTTATTACTACGACACATAATACTATATACAATACACATGCTTATTTAACCGTGCAATGAATGAGACCCCAAAAGGCTTATACAATAATACCCATGTAGCGAGTGTTAGGTCAGCAATCCCAAACCACAAGGGCTTTAGGTTACTAGGACTAAGTCCCCTCAGACTTAATTACTCGAGTATTAAAGAGCTCACTCTGGTTAATTTTGCATACAAAACAACAAACTAATGACTCTTTTTTTTTCCTTCTTTTTTTTTTTCTGATTTTTTTTCCTTTTTTTTTTTCGCAATCTGGAATGAGCCTTTCTCATTTCCAACCCTAGACTACTCATATAAATATGAGCCGGCTACTAGCCATTTGACACCTAGCCTTTATTAACAACTTAGCATGAAATTCCTGTTTTCCCCCAAACTTAGACTTTAATGTTCCTACGCTATAAAGGGAATAACGAAAATTCTAAATATAAACAAGTGATTAAATCTCAAAACATCCAACAGGCATGACCCTAACCTAGCCCAAAAGCACCCCAATGAGACTGTGAAATAAATTTTGTTCCCGTAACATGCAAGTCAATTTCATAAAAACTATAAATCAGCCCTCTACTCATCATCATCACACCCAAATCAACATCCACATATCAATCAGAATCAGCTCGTCCTAAAGGATCATGAAATATGCATGCCATGAAAATGCAACTAATATGACTCACATGGTATACGAAAATAAAACAAAATGTCCTATATGAACACACGTAGATAATATGAACATAACAATCATGCATGAACTATCACTACTATGCAAACATGATATCCTATATGAACACAAAATACAACAATACATACAACTACTAATCCCCCAAATCACCCCCAAACTTAAAATATTCAATGCCCTCATTGAATGGAAGTAAATACAAGGGATAGTAGAACATACCTACTCGTCCTCGCTTTCGTCACCCTCATCGTCCTCATCCTCCTCGTCCGAAGAATCAGGTGGAGGATACGGAGTCCGAGCTCCAAATATAGGCCACTGAACCGGAGTACTAGGTGACTGAAACTTCGCCTCCAATGCTACACCCATATCCTCAGAATACTGTCGACTGCTCACATGCATAGCATCCAATCGCCTAGTCATTCGGCGAAAATAAGAATCAAATACTGACATATCCACCATACGCCGCTGAGAACCCGCCATAGCCACTCTCGGTGCCCTAGAAACCTGTGGCGGAGCGCCCGCTCCCTGACCACCAGCACCACCAACTATAAAACCGAGACCCCTAGGATGAGGAATGCCGCCCGACCACTCCCCCATCCGGTCTATAGAAACATCATTAATAGAACTCAGAGGCTTATGCACCGGCTCACCTTCGTACCATTTAACCTTCGACGCATCACATAAGCACGCAATGATAGAAGCATAAGGAATACTAGCCGACGAATTACTTCCCACATACCGAAGAATGTTTTGATTAATAAGGTACCCTAGGTCAACATACTCACCCTTGAGAATACCCCATAGTAGAATAGCTCTATCAACAGTAACTTCGGAAACATGGGATGATGGAAGGATGCTAGAACTGATGAAATAGAACCATGCTCGTGTGAACTTAGACAATGATTGAGCCGGGAAAGTACACTTCTCGGTGGTACCTGCTCTACACTTCCATTCCGAACCCGGAATACATAGCTCACCAATAATCTCATTAAGATCAACATCATCTCTCGTCATTTTCCCCCAATCTGTAGCACCCCTAGGTTTAGGCGGTTGTCTAATCAAAGAACGAATAGCACGAGGCGAATAATCCACCTTCTAACCCCTAACAACCGTGGAGTTATTCCTTGCTATCGAAGCATTAGCGTAAAACTCCCTAATCACATCCAACGGAGCCTCATTAGCAAATTCGCAAAATAACGTCCAACCCCGCTCATTAACCATCACCACCATCTCCTCATTATTACGAGGAACAAACCTCCTTTCCTGAATAACCCCCTTTTTAACTAACCGTACATACTCCGCTTTAGCATCCTCATTCACAAATCTCTCCACTCCATCTCCCACAACATCATTCTCATTCAAAGATGGAGGAGCACTACTACCACTACCCATTAACCGTTGCCTTTTAGGAGCCATAATCAACAAATATCAAGCAAGGCACAACAATCTCCAAACAATTCACCAAATAAAGAACCCCCAAATTACACACCAAGAACCCTAGTTTGCAAAATTCACAAATTCAAATAAAAGATGAGATAGAATATTACCCAATTGAATCCAAGAGGTGAAATTGCTAGATTAATCCTCAAAACTTCGAATTTAATTCCCCTTTTGCACCTTGAATGGATGAAGCTTGAGAATATTTGGGTTAAATAGAAGGAGTTGTGTATGTATAGGTTTATGTATATGTAGGAGATGTAAGAAATTGAGATGAATTTAGATGTAGAATAGGATTTGGGTGTGTTTAGGATTTGAATTTAAGTTAGGATAGGAGTTGGAGATGAGAAGTGTAAGATTTGGATATGATTTTGGATGTAAGATATGAGAATGAATAAAGATGTGAATGGAATTGAGGTTTTAAGCACATAAACGCGTACAGTGCAGGGAGGGACGGCGCTGACTGCGCTATGGCGCTTGTTGCGCGCTTTGAACCAGCGTGACAGGGCGCTGACAGCGCTCCGGGGCTGTTGGCGCGGCACTGATCTGCGTTACTCGGCGCTGGCAGCCTTGTGGCGCAGTCAGTGCGGCACTGTTCTGTAATTTTTTTTTTATTTTTTTTTTATTTTTTTTTTTGAAAGAAAGAAGTAAAAATCCTATGCTACACCAAGGTACAAAAATGCTTGGGTTTCCTCCCAAGAAGCGCTTCTTTAACGTCAATAGCTTGACGTTACTTCCTCAACTCATGGTGGTTTCAAAAGAATAACTGAACCATCTTCAACAGACAAACCATTCATACGAACGTTGACATCCGGTTTGCTTGATTTCCACAAATCTCTTCCATCAGATTTCAACTTGATTTTACTACCCAACGACCAAATTTTCTTCTTTTTCTTCTTCACACCTCTAAGATGCTTCTCTGACTCAACCGGCTGAACAAAAATTTCTTCTTCCTTATCATCGATTTTCCACCTTCGCAACACGTTATCATGCCCTTCTTCAAAAATCACTAGCTCATTATTCAAAAGGACATACCTCAAATTAGCAGGTAGAGGTTTAAGTTCCACCTGTGGTGCCTCTGAAAGTGTAAAAACCATCTCAACTTCTGTGTCTCGAACAACAATTTCTTCTTCTTCTACTACATCATCTAACACCCGTTCTGCTCCCAAAAAATGTTCATTTTCGAGCTACACAATTTCATCAACTCTGTCAACAGTAAAACAAGTTGCTCCAAAAGGAGGCATCTTCATTGCTTTGTTCAGATCAAATTCCACTTTGTCCTCGCCAACATTCAATGTCAATTTTCCAGCTTTAACATCGATAGTAGTGCTGGCAGTAGCCAAGAATGGCCTTCCCAAGATAATGGGTATCTCGACATCTTCATCCATCTATAACACCACAAAATCACAAGGTATGACAAATTTATCAACTTTGACAACCACATCTTCAACGACCCCCAACGGATATTTAACAGAACGATCCGCTCACTGAAGTGAAATCCGTGTCTTTTTAAGCTCTCCAAGACCAAGTCGTTTGCAGATTGAATATGGCATCAAACTCACACTAGCCCCTAAATCACACAAGGCTTTCATGTTCTCCATCTTCCAATAGTGCAAGGCAAAGAAAAGCTTCCCGGATCTTTCAATTTCTGAGGAATGGCCTTTTGGATGACTGCACTGCATTCAGCATTGAGAGTAATGGTTTCTGCATCCTCAAGTTTCCTCTTCTTTGTCAACATCTCCTTAAGAAATTTAGCATAGAGTGGCATTTGATTCAAAGCTTCAGCCAAAGGAATATTGACATGCAACTGCCGGAACATAGTCAAGAACTTCTCGTACTGCTTCTCTAACTGCCTGTTGTGAAGTCTCCGTGGAAATGGAATAGGAGGAACGTAAGGTGCTGGAGGAACATACGGCTTTTCTGGTTCTTCTTCCTTCTTCTCTTCATCTACTTTTTCTGACTTTTCTGCATCGATCTCTACTATCTTATTTTCTTTTTCAGCATCTTTCTCTTTAGGCTCAAGAGCCTCAACCTCGGGCAACTATTTTCCGCTCCTCAAAGTAATTGCTTTGCATTGTTCCTTACCAGTCTGGTCGGGTTGACTAGGAAGTGATCCTTGCTCACGAACACCCATCTTGGAGGCAATCTGTCCAATCTGTGTTTCTAGCATCTTTTGAGATGATGCCATCTGCTCTATTCTTGATTCCATATTAGCCAATGCCCCAGAAGTTCCTTGCATAATCTTATTTAGTGCAACCTCCCAATCAGCTGGTTCTTTCTTTGGCGGAGGTTGATACTGCTGCTGTGCTTGATACGGTGGTCGTGACTGAAAACCAGGAGGTTGATTCTGCCTTGGAAATGAATAAGACGGATTAGCCGCATGATTATTACTGTAAGAAAGATTGTTGTTTGGCCTTTGATTTGGATTGTAATAGGAGTTATTCTGAACAGGCCACGGTTGTCTTCCCTGAATAAAAGATGCTTCTTCTGGAAATTGTTGCACATAAGAGTTCTGACTAGCACCATAATCATTATACCCCTCCACAGGTGAAGAAATAGCATTCACATTTACCCTTTGTCCTCGCACTTCCTGAGTTAGAGTATCCAATTTTTGAGCCAGCATGTTGATCATCCCAGATTCTTGTGCTGCTTTTGCTGAGCTCGTCCCACTAGGTGCCCATGAATAATTATTAGATGCCAATTCCTCAAGGAGTGCTTTAGCCTGTGTAGTTGGTGCCTTCTTGAAATTTCCACCAGCAGCCACATCCAAACTCAAACGAATATCTGCATTCATGGCCCCATAAAAAGTACTAATGATCTGCCAATCTTCCAAGCCGTGATGTGGACACTTCCTCAATAGTGCCTTGAATCTCTCCCATGCCTGATATAAACCTTCACCCGGTTGTGCTTTAAAACTAATAATCATAGTCATCAATTGTTGCGTCTTGTCAGAAGGATAATATTTGGACAAGAATGCAGTAGAAAGACCATCCCATGTAGCAACCGTAGTATTTGGAAGTTGTTGAAACCATTCCAAAGCTCTTCCCTTAATAGAGTAGGGAAACATATGGAGACGAATCTTGTCACTCGTAACACCATTGATTCTGAATGAGCCACACATCTGCACGAAACGCTCTAGATGTCTATGTGGATCCTCTAGTTCAATGTCTCCTTCAAAAGCTTGATTGCTGATCATCTGAATTAAGCTTGGATAAATGTTGAATTGAGTTGCACCAATCTCTGGAGTTTTGTACATGCAATTAGCAGGATTAGGTGTCTCATGGTTCCAAATAGAAGTCTCATCAACATTATCATTAACAACAGCTTGAGCTGCCGGCTCTCCCATCTTAGCTTTTTCTTTTCTGATCTTTCTCAAAGTACGCTCGATTTCAGGGTCAAATTCCAATTTTCTAACGCAAGATGCACGTCGCATACACCTGAAAATCACCAACAAAACAACTTGTGGAACCAATTAAAATCTAAACAATAAGAAACAATTAACCTAAACTCAAATATACTGCCTTCCCCGGCAGCGGCGACAATTTGTTAGTAGTATTTTTGTGTGTTCGTTCTCAGGGAAGGACTAAATTTAATTCAAAGTTCAGGTTTCTTATCTCTTTACGTCTAGAAGTGTGTGAGAAGAATTTTGGGTTTGTGTATTAACTAAATTATCCAAGAACTAATTATAAGCACTAAGAATTGATTTTAAACTGAGATTCAAATATATGGGAAAACAATCTAAGAACTGGGGTTCTTCACTTGGTCTCAATACATGCTCAATATTAATGTGATATCTTTGTTCCTACCTTGCTGAAAACAATTCTTCTAAAGTTATACTGTACCCTCCCAGGTTACAATATAGTGCCTACAGCTACACCCTAATTGTCACTCCCGTGATACAATCAAAGTATATCTATAAACTGTTAAGTGCCAAGAATTATATGTCTCACAATTCTCCTATTAATCTCCCGATCTAATATTCAAATTATGTCTGTTAAATTATGTACTAAGATTGCAACTTCTCTCCCAAGCTTATTACAATCCCTAGAATACAATCAAAGGTTCATGACTCCCCTAATTGTGTTAAGATCTCATTAACAGATCAGCAAAGCAGAAAATCACGTAATCAAGCATGCATGAATACCAAGGAATACTACCCAATCCTCAGATTAAAGAATTAGTTACACATATTTAATAAAGAAAACATAATAATAATGATAATGAATGAAAACATAATATTGAAGAAAGAATTGAAGATCAAAAGTACCTTGATACGATTAAAAGCTATGAATTGTTATGATTTACAATGGTAGGATGTGTTTAAATAGGCTCTACAAATCTTGCCCATCAAGATATTACCTTCTATTACAACTAGAATTCAATTAAGGTATTAAAAATTGCCCAAAATACAATTAGAACTAGAAAAGGGCAAAACAGTAATTTCTCTGCTCCCACCTATCTGCTGGTCGTGCTTCCTGGGCCCACCACACGCGGCCTGGTCGTGTTAGACCTATCCCATATTGTAGAAAATCTCTCAAGCTTCGCGTGGGCAGTAAGATCGCTGAAAACGGACTTCTAGAACTCCAGATATGGCCAAAACAGTATAAGCTGCGCAGCCTTCCCGGAAAATCCGAATTTTAATCAATTAAATCTCCAAAAACGATAGAAGCATCAACTTTAATCAACATTCTCGTAAATCTGCACAACTAAGCAAAACACATCAAAACTACAACAACTTGAGTCCAAAACAATCAATTTAAACCGAACGGAGGCATTCCAAGTGGATATAAAATCCACTTATCACAAAGGTGGGGGGTTTGGGGAAGGAAAGGAGAAGAGAGAAGAAGGGAGATGAGGAGTATAGTATATTTACAATTAAGATAATATATTTGCAATGAATTTGAAAAATGGTATATTTGCAAAATAAATTAGAAAACATAATATTTTTTATAAATTCTTTTATAAAAATGTAGACGAATAAAAATAAAAAGTAGCTAAAAATGTGAAAAGCAAGCGAAAAAAAAAAAAAAGAGAGACGAAGAGGGGTTGTTGGCGTGGGGCCGCGGAGGGGTTGTAAAATCGTAGTAACACTCTATTGATCGTCTTCAGTGGTTGGTGAAACCCACCCAATCCCATATCTTGACACTCCCCACCTATATATACACCTCTACACACACCCTTTCAGATCTACCACTACCTCTACCCAACCCACCCAAGTAGTACATTTTGTACTAGAGATATTTCTCTCCCCCAACTAGATCTGATCAGGGATGAAGGTGATTGACAAGATTCGTGAATCATCATCCCCCTCCTCAAATGGGGAAGACAAAGTGGTGTTCTCATTCGAGTTCTTCCCTCCGAAAACAGAAGAAGGGGTTGAGAATTTGTTCGAGAGAATGGAGAGAATGGTGTCACACAATCCAACATTCTGTGATATCACATGGGGTGCTGGTGGTTCAACTGCTGATCTTACTCTTGAAATAGCTAATCGTATGCAGAACATGGTTTGTGTGGAGACCATGATGCATCTCACTTGTACTAATATGCCTGTTGATAAGATTGATCATGCTCTTGATTCTATCAAGTCTAATGGTATTCAAAATGTTCTTGCTCTTCGTGGTGATCCTCCTCATGGTCAGGATAAGTTTGTTCAGATTCAGGGTGGCTTCTCGTGTGCTCTTGATCTTGTAAGCCTCTCTCTCTCTCCCTCCCTCTCCCTCCACTCTATCTCTCTCCCCCCCCCCTCTCTCTTGTTATTTAGTTCTTATATAATCTTGTCTAGTTATCAACTCAATTGTGTGGATTGGTGGAGTTTTCTTGTCTAATTTATATCCAACTGCCAAGTGTTCATTAGTGCTAAAAGACACGTGCTTTAACAAGTTTTAGATTCTCCAGTACCAACTTCAATTACTTGAATTATATTGTTTATAATTCTGTTTATGCGTGCTTGTAAATTTTAAAATTGTTAGGTAAATGCATGGTCAAGTGTTTTAGTACTAGCTGTGTAGTTTCATTAACAGGTCTTGGTTCAATTCGCTATTATATCACACCGTTTTGCTTAATTTTTGTGTTTTATTCATGTATTGTAGGTGAAGCACATTCGATCTAAATACGGTGATTACTTCGGCATTACTGTTGCAGGGTATCCAGGTTTCTCCCCAACTCCTCCCAACTTTTAGTCTACCCTTGTTTAATCTTTTCATTGTTCCAAATGTCCAAATTGACAACGATAACCAATTGTAGATATAATAATTTATATCATGTTGATGTTTTATCATTTCTGACACTAGATTCATTCAAGATTTGCAATATAATGTAGCTATTAATTTACTTGTGCAGAGGCGCATCCAGATGTTATACAAAGCAATGGTGTGGCTACATTGGAGAGTTATCAAAGTGACCTTGCCTACCTCAAAAGAAAGGTACACATCTTTTCCCTGTCCTGGTTAATTTTTTTTTTAATCTCCATTTCAGAAAATGTGTAAGTTGTTTTTTGCCCAATCAATTGACTATAATGATAGAAAGAAGTTCTATCCTTCACTCTTTTGCCTAATGTTCTGTAGCCTTCTTCCACTCATTGTTAACTCAAAGGAATCAGGTTCCCTCGGTCTAGCTGCCAATTAACTTTATCCCTATTAAAAACAATATAAATTAAACTTACTAGGAATACATGTATCAGTATAACAACCAATTTTTAATTTAGATTTAATTTTAGTAAGGTTTCAATCAAAAGTAAAAGCAGTAGATATCATTGTTGTGGTTATTACCATGATAATATCTTCTTTACCTCAAGCCTAGATAGTAGATAGTAATTTGGTTATAAAATATTGTTGAAAAATGAGATAGAGTTAAGTTTGATGACTCTTTGTAGTTTTGAATTTCACATGATTGCCAAGAACAACATAGTTGGTTGCCACATCATAAGTATTATAGCTAGTTACCCAGCAATTCTTGGTTATCATGAAAACAATAGGTAGCCACTAATTGATTTTATTTTATACTGTGATATATGTCTGTAAAATCTTAAACAAAGATCTCTAGAAATTAGAATTAGTAGTCCGCTTTCTTTTACTTTAGAAATTTAAAGTTAACAATAAAGAATTTAAATATTATTGGGTACTTAATACACATTGCGTGCTTGTGTCACAGGTGGATGCTGGAGCAGATGTCATTGTCACTCAACTTTTCTACGATACTGATATTTTCCTTAAGTTTGTGAATGATTGTCGGCAAATTGGAATAACTGTCCCCATAGTCCCTGGAATTATGCCAATCAACAATTATAAGGGTTTCATCCGTATGACTGGATTTTGCAAAACCAAGGTATGACTCTGCACAACAATGAACTATAGGTAGGACAGGTTTCATGATTGATTCTATGTCAATCACTTCTATTCTGAGCGACAAAGAGTGCATATCCAGCATTGAGATTCTACTTTATTTAGAGGGAAATATTTAACTTAGTCAAACTGATAGGCTTTGTGGGGTATCTTTGCTAAGGTGTACTTAATTACATCTCCCCCTCCCCCTCCCAAAAAAAAAAAAAAAACTATCCCTTTCGTCCTTTGTTTTAATTTTTTGCCAAGGCGATGTCATAATACAGGAAGAAATCATTCAGAAAGCTCACTCATTACACTTTCATTGCCACAAGAGTTAAAAAATAGTACTTCCTTCTTGCATTGGGGGAATGTGGTGATTAATGATTTTGTTTCGATTTATATAAGGGTTTGAATCATCATTCACATGTGTTTAAAGAAAAACTAATATCTATTTAGCATGCATGGGAAGAACTAGGAATTTTCATTTTTAAAGTTAAAACTTCAACCAAAATTAAAGGCCTATTGATGGGGGATCCATCACACTGCAAACCGTTTATTAGTTTGGACAGTAGTCATGTGCTAATTATTAATTCTTCTGTAATTTAAGAAATGTAAATATTGCAGATACCGGCTGATGTTACAGCTGCCTTGGAGTCCATCAAAGACAATGAAGAAGCTGTTAGAGCCTATGGAATTCACCTTGGAACAGAAATGTGCAAGAGGATAATGGCTTCTGGGATCAAAACTTTACATCTTTACACATTAAACATGGAGAAATCAGCTTTGGCGATATTAATGGTTAGTATTAGATCCTATTATAGTTACATCCCTCTTTGGAGTTCAACATGATTAATCTGCTCACATCTATATCATGCACAGAATCTGGGGCTGATTGAAGAGTCCAAAATTTCGAGGACTTTACCTTGGAGACGGCCAACTAACGTTTTCCGTGTGAAAGAAGATGTCCGCCCAATATTCTGGTACGCAGTATGTTGCGAGTAACATATGTTGATCTCTGCACCACAGTTTCACCAAGTCATGCATGTGCGAGCAAACATAGACACATTAATTGCTCTTCCTATATTTTTGCTCTAGTTTCCCAACCATCTTATGTTTTATGTCCAATTAATACAGGGCTAATCGTCCAAAAAGTTACATATCAAGGACTATAGGTTGGGAGCAATACCCACATGGTCGATGGGGCGATTCTCGTAATGCCTCTTATAGTGCCCTCGCAGATCATCAGGTAACAATGACTAGTATAATTTATGTCTGAACATACTTTTTGTGCTAGTGAATTTAAGTCCGACTCAGTTTGATGATTAAACTCAACGAGAACTACAATGTATACACTCTTCCAGTATAACTGAAATTAACATGCAGGCAACACAAGGTTAGTGGTTGCATGCAGTTTTTTGAAAATGCCTAATTGTGTGACAGTGTGAGGATATTTATTAGATTGTTTCCTTTTGTTGGCTAAAAGGACAAATACGTAGACTTGCAAAATTTATTTCTCTTTTTACAATTACCGAGTCGATAGGCACTAAGGCTATGTATGTTTGTTTTGAGGATTCAAGCTTGGGAAGAATTATTTGCTACAAGTTTACATTACACAGGACTACTTAATACGTATTTCAGAGTGATTGAATATTCCCCTGAAATGGAACTTAAAAAGTGACGACAGTTACTCTTTTGCTCTCAGTTGTAGAATTAAATTATAACCTTTTACCCTATGAACAACTTAGTCTTATTCTAATATGTATGTGTTCGTGTGCGTGCACAAACCCACCAGTTTACATGCATTTTGCCCCTTTATCAAACACTAATCAGTTCTTCGAAAACAATCGCACTTATTTCTGTTCCCCTATTTCCAATGCTTTGTTCTATACCAGTTCATGAGACCACGTTCACGTGATAAGAAACTTCACGAAGAATGGGTTGTTCCTTTGGCGAAAGTTGAAGATATCTACGAGGTATCATTTTTTTCACTGATTATCCTATAATGTTAATTCAGTAAGAATTAGCTTTACATATCATGTCCTTCGTGATTTTTATCTATCAGATATTTAACAACTACTGCCTGGGGAAACTGAGAAGCTGTCCTTGGTCAGAGCTAGATGGGCTTCAGCCAGAGACAAAAATCATCAATGAACAGCTTGGGAATATTAACTTGAAGGGATTTCTCACCATAAACAGCCAACCAGCTGTAAATGGAGCAAAATCTGACTCTCCGTCCATTGGTAAGTTGCATAATTGTGTGATGCTGTGTATATCTTTAGAACATGATCATAACATCTATATATCTGTAAAACATGATCATAAGATGCATGTGTAATGACTAATGGCATATAAAAAAATTAGTTTTTCCAGATCATATCGTAAAAAAAAAAATAGTTGTACTTAAGTATCCATCTTCCTTGTGTATTGATCTGATTCATAAGCAGTTCTAAATCTTGTATTGCAGCATTATGAATTTGTATTGCTCTACTGACTTAGCTCGAAGATCGGTGCTAAATTAGTGTTTGTCCAGAGAAGCATTAACCTATAGTTAAAGCACACATAGTCAAGTGTATTTTGTATTTCTAGAAAATAAGAATGCTACATCGGCTTATAATATTATGCGTTGGTTTTTAAAGTAACTCTACGGCTGTAGAGAAAAACACACTTCTACCTTTTCTTAGTTCGTTCAGTAGCTTTTCAGATCCACAATAATTATTGGTCAGTGGCATAATTGGCTTCATTCTTTTGTAACCCTGCAGGATGGGGTGGCCCAGGTGGCTATATCTATCAAAAGGCTTATGTTGAGTTTTTCTGCTCTACTGAGAAGTTAAATGCTCTGGTTGAGAAATGCAAGGTTTTCCCTTCCCTCACCTACATGGCTGTGAATAAAGAAGGGAGTTGGATTTCCAACATTAAGCAAACTGATGTGAATGCTGTGACATGGGGTGTGTTCCCTGCAAAGGAGGTCATACAACCAACTGTTGTGGATCCTTCCAGCTTCCTCGTGTGGAAGGACGAGGCATTTGAAGTTTGGTCTAAAGGCTGGGCACAGTTATACTCTGAGGACGATGCATCAAAAAATTTACTCGAAGAGGTTAGTGTTACACCCTGTATTTCGATATCTGTTCCCTGCATGAGCTTTTCTTTCCCTTATCGTCATAATTTATCCATGTGAACACTTCTTCACCATTGACAATATCTGAACTACGTTTTTACAGGTGAAGAGCAGTTACTACTTGGTTAGCTTGGTAGATAACGACTACATCCATAGTGATCTCTTTGCTGTTTTCAAAGATTTATGTGATCAGTAGCTCCACAGGTCGTGAATTCCTGAATGACTGCAGGGTCTACGTGGTCGCTGCTTGATTGGTGTGTGGTTGAAATGATCTACAAAGCTTTTCATTTATTCTGTTGGGACTACATTATGTTATGAATAACACAATTCTTTAGAAATTTGAATTATCCCTTTGTTTCATCATGCAAATCGAAGATGAAGTATTATCCCTTTTATGTATTTTACTTAGTTGCTATGCCAGACGCAAGCTTGTATTCGTAACTTACCGTCATATATATTCAACGAGAATTATTGATGTAGTTTACCGTCATATATATTCAACAAGAATTATTGATGTAGTTTACTCGATCATGTGGCCCCTTTTTCGCACAGAAAATTGGTAAATAAGTTATGTTTTCTACTAATGGAAGTCTTTTGTACAAACATTATATGCATTTTTTAGAACATTTGAAAATTGCAGTGTACTATTTGGAGCACCAACAACATTTGGACTTCAAATAGTGAAGAGCTTATTTCTCACTTATATGTAGGATTAGAATTGAATATAAACTTTTTTTAAATATAAATTTACAAATTGTTTTTGTTTAATATATTTATAACTTCAGTTTAACATTATTTATGGAGTTTCCAAAAGATGCTTCAATCATTTATATTAAATGGGTCTTTAAAAACATAGTTGATGAATTTGGTACGATTACTAGAAACAAGATAAAACTTGTTGCACAAGGATACAATCAACAAGAAGGAATCGATTTTGATTAAACTTTTGCCCCGATTGCAAGCTAGAATCAATAAGGATGTTACTTTCATTTACATGCTTCAAGAAGTTCAAATTACATCAAATGGACGTGAATAGTACATTTTTAATGGCTATTTAAAAGAAGTCTATGTCAAGTAATCTCCTGGTTTTGAGAGTGGGCAATTTCCTAACCATGTTTTCAAGTTCAAAAATTATTATATGGACTTCGGTAAACTCCTAGATCATGTTACGAAAGGCTAAGTGATCAATAATGGATTTATTCGAGATAAAATCGATCCCACATTATTTACTAAGTTTAATGGTACTGATATATTAGTTGTACAAATATATATGGATGATATTATCTTTGGATCTACTAATGATTATATGTGCAAGTGGTTTTCTAAGTGTATGCATAGTGAGTTTGACATGAGCATGTTGGGTGAGCTCAATTATTTTTTGGGACTCCAAATCAAGCAAGTGCATCAATCCAAGTACATAAGGAATCCGCTCAAGAAGTTTGGAAATGAGAACATCAAGGCAAAATCTACACATACGAGTTCTACCAGCAAGTTGACAGCAGATGAAAATGGTAAAAATGTTGATGTTCGCAAGTATAGAGGTATGATTGGTAGCTTATTTTATCATACAGCCTCTAGACCAGACATTATGTATAGTGTATATGTTTATGCAAAGTTTCAACCTAAATCGAAAGAGTCTCACTTGAATGCGGTTAAAAGAATTTTTAAATATTTGAGTGGAATTATTACTCTTGGTTTATTCTATCCCATCACAAATGCTGTTAGGAATCATGTTGTCCTTGATGATATTTACAAAGCATCTAAAAACATATTTATATAAGTTGTTTTTGTAACTCATCAACGAATGATACTATGTCTAAGTATCCGTTAATAAGGTAGCTTATCATCGATCGATAAGTTTGTATCATGCTTAGAGGTACCAACGGATAGTTATCAATTGTAGTATTAGTTGATAGCATCCTGAGTTATGTTGACTATCAATGGATAAACAGAATAGGTTAGCTAATTGTATATAGGCTGTGCTTTGTAATTCTGTTTAAGTGAAGTGATACAGCAACGGATGATGGATCTACACCAGCGGATGACTATCAAAGGATAACATGCAACTAATCAATGGATAGTCAGCTTCAACAGGAGATCTCAATAATGTCTTGGAGCTAGGAGTTGATAGCGACTTGACATAGCTGACAGATCACATGGGTTGGTGGACTTCAAAATGGTATGGAAGTCAGTTTCTTGGAAACGAAGAAGAAAAAGAAACATTCCTTTTCCTAGCAAACAATTTGGATGATAAAATCAAGAAATATCTATCCAAAGACAACCACACAAATTTGCATCACATGAAGAAAAGGAGTGGGAGCAGAGCTGCAAATATATTGACTTTGTAATATTCGTTTTGTTTGTAGGGTTTGTAAACTTGGGGTATATATATAACCCAGGTGTAGCATTGCTAGAGTGCAACACACAAGTGTCTAGAAAGTTAGCAAGTACAAGAGAAAACACTGAGCTCATACATAGATTGTTAGGTTTCCTTGTAAGTACAATAGCTTTGTAACCGCAGCTGTGTATCACTACACAGATTATTTCTTCGAAATATAAATCTTAGGTGGACCAGAAAACCCACCTGAAATTTTGTAAGTGTTGTGTGTTTGTCTTGCATTTCATACACTTGCTTATTTCTTAGTTCTGTTTTAGCTGTTCAAACTGTTCAACCTCAAGAATTTGAAAATAGTTTAGTCAAGATTGTATTCAACCCCTTTCTACAATCTTATGGTGTTGTTTGGGATTTATACAACAACTTATTCACAAATTGAGTAATTTCCTTTATTCGATAACTGATTTTACTCAATTTTTTGAGAGTAAGTATAAACCCATCTCACTTTCTCTATTCACTTTTATCTTACTCTCGAATTCTCTAAGGCAAAATTACTTCCCTCTTTCTCTAGAACTCAAAATCCCCTTTTCTAGTTTTTCAGTTTTCTTCAGCAATAATGTCTCCAGTTGTTAAGATGAAGTCTGGAAACGGGTATATTTATGAGAAGAATAATTTTGTTGCCTTCGTGGATACAGAACACTCACTGGCACAGTATCATAAAATGATGGAGTTCATCAAGAAGTGTAAACTGGCTTACGTCATGACTGAGACTCCACTGCTGTATCATGAAGTTGTGGAAGAAGTTTGGACATCAGCCGATTTCAACTCTTCAGATGATACCATTACTTTCTCTCTTAAGGGTAAAGAATATGTTATTAATTCTGATATTGTGTCTGCTTGTCTCAAACTACCCGAGAATAACTATGCTACTCTACCTACTAATGATGATTTAGTTACCATGCTTAACACCATAGGTTATACTCTTAGTACTGAAAAATTGTTAGAAAAGGCATGAGAAAAGAATGGAGTTTCTTGTGTGATGACTTCAGCAAAGTGTTTTCTGGTAAGATTAGTAATTTTAATGTTGTTACTAATGCCTTGCTTAACATGCTCTACATGCTTTTGAATGAAAAATTCTATAATTTTGGTTCTTTAGTACTAAATGAAATTGGTGCTAAATTAGGAAGGAAAGAGACACGGAACAAAAACATCTATTTTACTAGATTCTTAATGTTATTGGCTAACCATGTCTCTGAGAATCCTATAGTATTATAGCAGCCAGCAGGCAGATTCACTTGTTGGGTTCAAGAGAAAAGGGTCCTCAATGACCTAATTCGAATGAACCTCAATTCTGAGATGGAATTGATGTATCTACCAATTATTGAGGTAACAGTTTCTAACTCTATTTCCTCTACTCAACCTCAAGGTTCTTTGCCTTCAAGTGATGTTATGGAAGCTAAAGCTTGTAACCCACAGCTTCCTACCCAGGCAACCAAACAGAAATCCAAATCCAAGTCAAAGAAACCAACCTCAAGTGTCTCGCAAAAGGAACTTGTTGTAAAAACTACCGAACCTGCTGAGGGGAGTGAACAGGTGGTAGTGAGTGGTGAGGGAAAGGGTAAAAATCAAGAAACCCTAAGGATAAGGTTGGAAAGGTGAGTAAGTCCCAACCAAGCCACATTGCAATCTCTCAAAAGATTGTGAGTGCTGAAATGGATAAACACATCCCTAGTGGCATCCTCTCAATAGGGTGTTGCTATTGAAAAGAGTTCCCAACCAGGAACATTGATCAAGAGGGTAAGGGACACCACTGACCAAAATTCATCATCTAAAACCTTTGTTAGGAGAAAGAAGCCAAAGACTACTTTGGGTGCATAGGGCACACACACTGTTCAATCCACAATGATTGAACCTTCTCAAATTCAGTTTGATGTGGTTCGAGTAAATGTGGAATCACAGCCCAAATCTCTTTCAATCGAAACACCACAAACACCCAACTTTTCATCAATATCTTTGGATGTGGATATGATCAACATATCACAAACAGATTCTCCCTCTTTAACTCTAAGGTAGGAGCACCACTTAGAACCTGCTGGTCATCATCTTTTAAATGATTTGTTGGACCAACATCCTAATTTTTCTGAAGCCTTGGTTGAAACTGTGCCTTCTACTTTAAAATCAATCTGCACAGAGTCAACCATAGTTTCTTTATCAACTGCTATTCCTTCTACTTCATCAACGGATATTTCTCATCCATTGACAAGTGTTTGTTCACCGACGGATGTGCTTAACAACAGTCACTCGCTGGTAGTCACAACTACAATATCAACGGATACCCTACATCCATTGATCAAGGATCCTATTGCTATTGCATCAATTCTAAGTCAGTTTGCTCCTATTTCTAAGCCTACTGCAACTTCATCAGAAGAATCCTTAGTTGTACAAACACTCTTAGGATTGAAGGAATGGAGGATTGAGGGAAGGGAGTGGAATCACTGAGAGTGAGAGGCTGCCTTGTGAGCAAGCAAAAGGAGAGCTTGTGATTGAGAGGCTGGAAATTTCTTCTTGCCAGGCAAAAGGAGAGCTAGAGAGTACCACCTTAGTAGGTGAAGGTAAGGGTGTGAGAGGTGTGTCTGGGAGAGCCCCTGATGCAAGAAAAGAGAGATAATGAGAGAAAAGCAGGTACAGGAGAGATAAGGGTTGAAGCAGCCATTGCCAATGAGCCAATGGAGGTTGATGATGCACCCAGGGAAGGTGACTATCAAAAGGTCTCTTAACAAACCATTGATAGCACTAACCTTGGAGCTGAGACCTATACTCATCCTGTATTAGCCATTGACGCTTGGGCTAAACAGGGAAATGTGGAGGCAGAACTACAATTGAACTTGGTTCATACAACAGAATCAATGCAAAGGGTCAAAGATGCCGTAACCAAGTTGCCTCTAGGAGCTGGTGATAGCTTTGAATACAGTGAATCTGAAACCGGAAGTGAGGATAAAGAAGCAGGACCCTCATGCTCTGGAAATTTGCCACAATGGCTCTTGTCATCGTCTTATATCTCCAGAGATGCACATAGAGAGCTTGTGGTCCAGTACAACAAAGCCCTGGCCACACAATCTATTGCAGATCCAGCTATTCGGATGGTTAAAGATAACTTCCTAGCAACTCTGAAGCTGCCCAAATGTATGCTTAATCAAAGTGCCCTGGATAAAGATGAGATAAAAGAAGCCATTAAAACATGTCAAAAAAATCAACAAAAGCCAATGGATCTTTTATTCCCAAACTTTACCATGCAGCAATTACACCGGAGGCTAAGGAAGGAATTAAACACTGAGAGGTCTCTTAACCTTCTTACAAATCGGACTTCTACAAAGACTTCTCATCCTACCTACCTCTGATTCCCTTGAACTCCATGATGCTAACAAAAAGGGGGAGAGTAGTGTAGTTGTGTCCACTCCTACAGTTCCAACAATTCAAGTGTCAACTAGTGAGGGGGAGCAACAAACTTTAATTCCTGAAAATTCTAATGCTGCTGAAGATTTTATTGCAGCTAGGTTGGCCTCGAATCCTCATATTTCTCAAGTCCAAATGCCACCAGTAACCACAACAATCAGGCAAGTACTAGTCCCAGATTTTGTGATTCCAGAATCCTTAACTAAGGGAGAGCCTTCATACTTGTCTGAATTCAAGTCAACCTTCGTCTCTACTCAATCTCCTCCCAAGAAGAATGGTAAGAATGTAATAAGACCCTTCTATCCATTGCCTAAACCAGACAGATTTAACCTTCTAAGAGAAGAGCTGTTAAAGTTGAGGGAAACCAAAGATGTGGTGCTAAAAAGTAAAATGGCAATCATCTACAGAGAGGGAGTTGAAATTTGTGTGTCTGCAGGGCATCCAAATTTCGGAAGGGCCAAGGCTGAAGAAACTGCAAGGTTACTACAAGCTGGACAAATCACATAACCCATTTCTGAGATGATCACAGAATATTTTACTGAGAAAGAAGCTAGACTGACTGAAGAATTATTGAAGGAGTTGGATGAAGAAATGGAACAAGAGGCCGCAAAATAAGAGGCCAAACTGAAAAAAGAGAAGATGAACACCAAGCCCGTGGGAGAGAATTGGAGAAAAAAATCCCATAGGCCTGTGAGTCCAGAGACTGAAACTGAAGCTGATAACACACAACCTCAACAAACCATAACCCTGTCTCAAACTTCACAACCTATAAGTCTTTTTGCAAACTTACTTGATGACATCAAGCCGGAGCCCGTGGAGCTTGACTTTGACATTAATAGCTTGGTGTTTCCAAAGTTCAGAGTTTCTCCAGAAAGAAAGAAGACAAGGACAAGGAAGCAACAACCTGTCCAAGTTCAAATTACTGAGGTGCCCCAGATTTCAAAAGAACCATCCAAGAAGGATATAGAATTGTTCATTCCTGATATTGAAGAAAAGTCAAGTATGAACCTGTTCTTGGATGATGTTGCTGAAGTGATTGGTGCTGATCAAACTGCTAGATTTCCTAATAGATTAATATTCAAGTTTAAGGGAGGCAATCATATATCCTGGCCTTTGGATCATGTGTTGAATGAAAGTTACAGCAAATTGGTCAAGATTTGGTCTAGCATGAAAGAACTGGTGGATACACTCCACATGCAAATTTGCATCTTCAATAAAATTCAAGAGATAAGGACCAGCTGAACTTTAAAGGAAGGATTACCAAAGAAACTGAACATTCCATTCACTCCTGGACAGAAGATTCATCTTCATCCATTCTAGATAATGGAGTTTAGAGATAAAGATAACTATAGAAGATTTTTCAGAATGGAGGATCAATTGAAGAAGGCTAGCAATGAGTACTTACAATACTTGATGTCTATGCTGGATCCAAACCAACATGAAGAAGGATTCTTCTATAGGACTTTGGTAAAGCAGATTGAAAGCAACAAAGACAAGATGCATGGTATGAGGAGAGAAAGGGCTAAAAGGGAATAATCATCTCAGACTAGAGGAGCAACCCTTGTGGAAGTATGTTGTTCAAATTAATTTCATTCTTAGTTCATTTTTTTTTTGCAATTTTTAGAAGCTTAATACAATACATATGTTTTTGCTTAAATTCTGTAATTCTGTTAAGATGTTTTGTTATCATCAAGGCTCTGAATTTATGGATGTTATTCTATCAGTCATAAATTGGGGGAGATTATTAGGAATCATGTTGTCCTTGATGATATTCACAAAGCATCTAAAAACATATTTGTATAAGTTGTTTTTGTAACTCATCAACGGATGATACTATGTCTAAGTATTCGTTGATGAGGTAGCTTATCATCGATCGATAAGTTTGTATCATGCCTAGAAGTACCAACAGATAGTTATCAATTGTAGTATTAGTTGATAGCATCCTGAGTCATGTTGACTATCAATGGATAAACAGAATAGGTTAGCTAATTGTATATAGGCTGTGCTTTGTAATTCTGTTTAAGTGAAGTGATACAGCAACCGATGATGGATCTACACCAGCGGATGATACTATCAATGGATAACATGCAACTCATCAATGGATAGTCAGCTTCAACAAGAGATCTTAATAATGTCTTGGAGCTAGGAGTTGATAGCGACTTGATATAGCTGACAGATGACATGGGTTGGTGGATTTCAAAATGGTATGGAAGCCAGTTTCTTGGAAACGAAGAAGAAAAAGAAACATTCCTTTTCTTAGCAAACAATTTGGATGATAAAATCAAGAAATATCTGTCCAAAGATAATCAGACAAATTTGCATCACATGAAGAAAAGGAGTGGGAGCAGACCTGCAAATATATTGACTTTGTAATATTCATTTTGTTTGTAGGGTTTGTAAACTTGGGGTATATATATAAACCAAGTGTAACATTGCTAGAGTGCAACACACAAGTGTCTAGAAAGTTGGCAAGTTACAAGAGAAAACATTAAGCTCATACATAGATATTGTTAGGTTTTCCTTGTAAGCACAATAGCTTTGTGACCGCAGCTGTGTATCACTACACAGATTATTTCTTCGAAATATAAATCTCAGGTGGACCAGAAAACCCACCTGAAATTTGTAAGTGTTGTGTGTTTGTCTTGCATTTCATACACTTGCTTATTTCTTAGTTCTGTTTTAGCTGTTCAAACTGTTCAACCTCAAGAATTCGAAAAGAGTTTAGTCAAGATTGTATTCAACCCCCCTTCTACAATCTTGTGGTGTTGTTTGGGATTTATCAAATTCATTTGATCTTGATGGGTATAGTGATGCAGATTATGCAGGTTGTCAAACTGATGGTAAAAGTACAAGTGGTGTTTGTGCATTTTTAGGACAAAGTTTGATGACTTGGAAAAGCAAGAAGCAAACTTTTGTTGCATTATCCACGATTGAGAGGGAGTATTTGGCTGTTGGAAGCTGTTGCTCTCAAATGTTATGGATGATACAAATACTTCGAGACTTTGGGATTAAGTGTGGCAAGGTTCCGATTTATTGTCACAACACAAGCACTATCAACATTTCGAATAATCCAGTGAATCATTCGAGGACAAAGCATATTGACTATCGACATCACTTCTTGAGAGACAATGTTGCGAAGGGCAAAATTGAGCTAATTTTTGTAAACACAGAGTACCAGCTAGCTAACATCTTCACTAAGCCGCTGGCAAAGGAACGTTTTACTGTTCTCCGTCGAGAATTAGGCATGTGTACTATCTATTTTCATATTTTGTAATTTTATTTTTTTACTATTTACAAATTGTGATTACTTGATTTGTGGTTGTTGGTTATTAATTGCTATTCAAAGTCCATTTACTTGTTAGCTGTGCTTAATCACTTATTTTATCTAAATTCATATTAATTGCCATATTTGAATTTGTCTTGATATATGAACAGACTTGCATTTTTGAATTTTATATACAGTATCTTTTTCATAGACTTGATAATTCTTTGTTCATTTTTTTTATCATGTTTTCATTTGTTCGAGGTTGGGTAGTTTCTAAAGTTTAACCTACCACTAATTCTCCCCTAATTTATCTTAAAAGAGGAATAAAAGAGGCATTTCATATCCAACTCCTGTCTTTTCTATATCCTCGTTCCAAAAAGAGATCTAGGGTTTTCCAATTTCTACTCAATCGATACACCATCTCCTTTATTTTGATTACTTTCACCATTCACAAAACGAGAACTACTCGTGGTAAGAAGAATGTTACTCCTGCTAAATCCAAGAGTGTAAAGGGCAAAATAAGCGGCTGCATGACGAAGACGAGGACATTTCATTGGTTCAAGTTGAAGAATAGAGGATAGGCAAGGAGAATGACGATAACCTTGAGTCTTAAAGTTCCTTCTTTTTATGATTAAGGGGGAGGCAAATTTTATGAGAACTTTTGGGTTGTTAAATTATTTTCTAAACTTGGTTCAGTATTATGTGTTTGTTAAGTTTTAAGTTTTTGAACTGGGTGTTTTAAGTTAGTGTTTGAACTAGCTTTTGGGTTAACATTTATAGAAGTTTGAACCTTTTGTTGCTAATTACTTAATCATGTTGTTGATATTTGGTTGTGATTGAATGATTATGTGTTGTGCTTTAATATGTGTAGTTGTTTTAGTACTTTAATATATAGTAGATATGTTACCGGATTACTAGAATAAGGGGAATTTTAATCTCACCTAATATTGTTGTGTAATCATGAAACAGGGGGTGATTGAAACCCTGAGATTTTGATAATCACACGCTAGTAGCAAGTTGGTGAAATGTATTGGACTAACTTTGTTTTGCAAGCTTTAGAAATTTAATAATTTATAGCAAAGCAGGGCTTAGCGGCTAGCTGGCCTTATCAGCAGTATCAAGGTCAACAATATGGAGCACAACCTTACTATCCTCAGAATATTCTGCAACAGCAGAACCAGAATTTTCTACAGCAGCATGACCCGTGGCAATCTCAACCTCTGAGTTATGAGGAACAACCATATTTTCAATACCATCCTCAACAGTACCAGCAAGATGTTCCAGATATGTCATATTTATTTGGTAGTGAAGAGTTTCAACATCAGCAACCTACTCCTACTTTTCAGTCAGATGAGGTTGATGCTATGGAGGAGCTTAGGATGCTTATAAAGAGTCATGAGGAGTCTATCAATTCTATGGGGACACTAGTTGCTCAAGTTTTGAGTGCCTTGGAACAAGAGAAACAGCAATTCATACTAGAGGCAATTCCAAAGAATAACGGTGACTTGGAGCAAGGTACTGCATGCATAATTGAGGAAGACAAATTCCAAGGTGAGGTGAGTATTCGCAAGCCATGTAAGGAATTTGATCATGCTAGTATGGTGGATGATTTGGAAAGGGCACAATTCGGGACAGATACTGGTGAGCTGCACAAATTTCAAGAATTGGTATGCGCGTACCAAGAGGACACTGATGAGCTACGCAAATTTCAAGAATTGGTTTGTGCGTACCAAGAGGCTGAAGAACATGGGAAAGATGCAGGTCTTCTACTTGTCTCTGAGTATAAAGATGGAGGTAGCGCATTAGAGCCAATGGAGGAAGTTCTCTTTGAGGAACCAAAGGCTTCAACAACTTACATTTACCCTACTCCATTATATTCAAGTGAAGCCCGCGAATGTGTGTTGTTCTACAAATTGATAGATTTTGGGTCAACAGATGAAGGCATTGGAATAAGGCATAGTTGTTACACGAATAGGCCAAGCGAGGAGAAAGGGCAGAAAGTGTGCCGCCGTGATGACGATGAAGTCTCGCGAAGAGATGACCAGGCCAACTACTATCATCCATAATGGAGGCTTGGAAGTAACGTCAAGCTATTGACGTTAAAGAAGCGCTTCGTGGGAGGCAACCCACGCTTTTCGGCATTTTTATTTAGGTATGTTTTCTACTATCCCTTGTATTACTTTCCATTCAATGCGGACATTGAATATTTCAAGTTTGGGGGTGATTATGGGGGATAAGTAGTGTATAGTAGTTGTTTGTAGTAGTTATTGTGTTCATATAGGATATCATGTTTGCATTTTAGTTGTAATTCATGCATGTTTGTTCATATTATTATCATGTGAGTTCATAATAGTTTGCATTTGCACCCATGCTTGATAGGAATTTTGTGTTGTTGACGTTTTTGATTGAGAAGTGATATGCTTTGTTCTTGTGCACACACATACACTAGTAAGTTGAAGCTAGTAGACTTATTGAATGTTGTAAGTGATTAGAAGGACATGAATATGTGCAAGATGATTTAATTTGCATGCTTCGAATACAAGTCGGTGCATTAGAGAGATTTTTGCTTGGGATTGAGTATGTTTTTCCACCAAGTGAGCTTTTGAGCATATTGCATATTTGTTGCAATCTTATTCGTTTGCTTGAGTGTCCACGGATTGTTTGCATTGCTAGCAGTTGTTTGAGGTCTTTCTTGAAACGCATGACATTATTTGACGATTAAAATGATAAAGGCATTTAGGAATAACCGCATATTTTCCCATATTACCACACCATTTTTACATGATCAATTAGTTAACCCGTTGAGCTTAATCCTATTTTTTCGGTGACATACCACATTACTTGCCTAGACCTTTTCTTGTATTAGCCTTACATTAATTTGAAACCACATTGTCAAAGGCTAGTAGAGTGTTTAAGGGAGTAATAAGGTGTGCAAGGAGGGGTTTATTGTTGGTCTTACTTTTGGGGGAAATATTGAAAATTGGGTTTGTTTACTTGATAGTCGGCATGTGTAATAAAATTGTGGGATCGTTGTTATTGTTTATATTATTGTTTTATTTAGCTCTCGAAGAAAAAAAAAGAAAAAAAAAAAGAAAAAAAGAAAAGATTAGTTAAATACATTTGATATCCTCGTATGGTTGTGTTTCATCTGTGTGTGATCCTCCAGAATGGATCTTGAGATACGTAGCTAACATCTAATTTGTTAAATACATGAAACACAACCATACGAGGATATCAGATATACATCACACACAGATCTGTAAAGCATCAAGATACTAAAGCTCCATAAATAAATCCGTTAGAATCCCATAACAACGATTAGTTCATAATCGAACCTCTCGTCATCATGGGATCTGATGAAACCATGATAAAAACAAAGTATGAAAATATACAAATAAACCTAAGTAATTGATATGTAATGGTTCTTTTTAATTACAATGGTAGGATGTGTTTATATAGGCCACCATGTCTTGTCCACCAAGCAATTGCCGTTTTAGAGTTGGAATAGAAGATTGACAATTTCCGTTCTTGAATAAGATAAGAATTGCAATTTCCATGTGTAGATCTGATTCTGGAATGTTCTAGCCGCCCAAAGCAATTACCATACTTATTAGAAGTAGGAATTATAGCAATTTCCTTGTCAAAGTTGAATTTCTGCAGTTCGGCACATAATACGTTTCCTAAACTGATTCGGTTTTTAAGAAAAATTTGTAGCTGACTTTTCTTCAATATTTCTGGGCCGTTCCAGTTGTAATTGGACCTCTGGAGCACTTTAGAATGAAAGATAATTCCGTTATCTTCGCGTGGACAGTAAGATCGTCCAAAACAGACTTGTAGAACTTAAGATATGGCCAAAATAGTGAATCAGGATTTTTAGGACAATTTCCGGAATTTCCAGAATACACTCGAGGCCGCATCCTGGAGTTCTGAGGCCGCGTCCTGGAGCCAGATCTGCCCAAGATTGTAGAAAATCTCCCAGGCTTCGCGTGAGCTGTAAGATCGTTGAAAACGGACTTCTAGAACTCCAGATATGGCCAAAACAGTTAAGACTGCGCAGCCTTCACGAAAAATCCGAATTTTAATCAATTTAATCTCCAAAAACGATAGAAGCATCAACCTTAATCAACCTTCTTGCAAACCTGCACACTACACAAAACACATCAAAACTACAACAAACTTGAGTCCAAGACAATCAATTTAAGCCGATATGGAACGTTCCAAGTGGATATAAAATCCACTTATCACACCCCCAAACTTAAACCGATGCTTGTCCTCAAGCATAAACAACTAACTCTACCTAACTAGTACCACTTCCGTAGGTGATCACGGTTGCATTTGACATATGCAACAAGCCCTTTAAACCCCTAGGCAGCCCTAGTGGACGAGTAAGGTCTCGTGAGGGCCTATAGCGAATGTACCCACAAAATCCATTTAACCTAATGCAATGCAATGCATGAATGCAACTAAATGAAAATGCAAATGATCTAGTACTAATATCCTACCATACCTTCAAATCCTCTCATGCCATATCAACTTAAGAATCAAAGTAATAACGCAATGTCTTGGTGTCGAAAGTGCAAGTATTCACATAGTCTACTCAATGAACATGCATAAGTTCTCACAAGTCCATGTCAAGTGTAAGAATAAGTTAGTAAACATGCTAAGCCTACAAGAGTACATCTTTGAGACAAAACTCGGGATCTCATATGCAAAAACAAGCAAACACTCACAATCCACTCACAAAAGAATATTCACTCAAGAACAAGGGTAAGTGTATCACTCAATTCCAACAAAATCATAAGCATGCTTGACATTTGGTATCAATCTAACTCTTAACACAACATACATCAATGACGATAATCAAAAGGTCTTCATTTGGGTTGTAACGGGGTTAGGGACAAGGTATGTCAAATAAGCCAAAACAGGTGAAGTGTCAAAAGCTAGTAGGAACTATAATAAATCATACACAACACCCTATTTCCCCCCACATAATTTTTACTAAAAAAAACACTCGACTAGTCGACTGAAATAGGATCACAACAAACAAAAACATGCTCTCATAATATATATTTTTTTCTCTTTTCTTTTTTTTTCTTTTTTTTTCTTCGAGAGCTAAATAAAACAATAATATAAACAATAACAACGATCCCACAATTTTATTACACATGCCGACTATCAAGTAAACAAACCCAATTTTCAATATTTCCCCCAAAAGTAAGACCAACAATAAACCCCTCCTTGCACACCTTATTACTCCCTTAAACACTCTACTAGCCTTTGACAATGTGGTTTCAAATTAATGTAAGGCTAATACAAGAAAAGGTCTAGGCAAGTAATGTGATATGTCACCGAAAAAATAGGATTAAGCTCAACGGGTTAACTAATTGATCATGTAAAAATGGTGTGGTAATATGGGAAAATATGCGGTTATTCCTAAATGCCTTTATCATTTAATCGTCAAATAATGTCAAGCGTTTCAAGAAAGACCTCAAACAACTGCTAGCAATGCAAACAATCCGTGGACACTCAAGCAAACGAATAAGATTGCAACAAATATGCAATATGCTCAAAAGCTCACTTGATGGAAAAACATACTCAATCCCAAGCAAAAATCTCTCTAATGCACCGACTTGTATTCAAAGCATGCAAATTAAATCATCTTGCACATATTCATGTCCTTCCAATCACTTACAACATTCAATAAGTCTACTAGCTTCAACTTACTAGTGTATGTGTGTGCACAAGAACAAAGCATATCACTTCTCAATCAAAAACGTCAACAACACAAAATTCCTATCAAGCATGGGTGCAAATGCAAACTATTATGAACTCACATGATAATAATACGAACAAACATGCATGAATTACAACTAAAATGCAAACATGATATCCTACATGAACACAATAACTACTACAAACAACTACTATACACTACTTATCCCCCACAATCACCCCCAAACTTGAAATATTCAATGTCCGCATTGAATTGAAAGTAATACAAGGGATAGTAGAAAACATACCTAAATAAAAATGCCGAAAAGCGTGGGTTGCCTCCCACGAAGCGCTTCTTTAACGTCAATAGCTTGACGTTACTTCCAAGCCTCCATTATGGATGATAGTAGTTGGTCTGGTCATCTCTTCGCGAGACTTCATCGTCATCACGGCGGCACACTTTCTGCCCTTTCTCCTCGCTTGGCCTATTCGTGTAACAACTATGCCTTATTCCAATGCCTTCATCTGTTGACCCAAAATCTGTCAATTTGTAGAACAACACACATTCGCGGGCTTCACTTGAATATAATGGAGTAGGGTAAATGTAAGTTGCTGAAGCCTTTGGTTCCTCAAAGAGAACTTCCTCCATTGGCTCTAATGCGCTACCTCCATCTTTATACTCAGAGACAAGTAGAAGACCTGCATCTTTCCCATGTTCTTCAACCTCTTGGTACGCACAAACCAATTCTTGAAATTTGCGTAGCTCATCAGTGTCCTCTTGGTACGCACATACCAATTCTTGAAATTTGTGTAGCTCACTAGTGTCTGTCCCGAATTGTGCCCTTTCCAAATCATCCACCATACTAGCATGATCAAATTCCTTACATGGCTTGCGAATACTCACCTCACCTTGGAATTTGTCTTCCTCAATTATGCATGCAGTACCTTGCTCCAAGTCACCGTTATTCTCTGGAATTGCCTCTAGTATGAATTGCTGTTTCTCTTGTTCCAAGGCACTCAAAACTTGAGCAACTAGTGTCCCCATAGAATTGATAGACTCCTCATGACTCTTTATAAGTATCCTAAGCTCCTCCATAGCATCAACCTCATCTGACTGAAAAGTAGGAGTAGGTTGCTGATGTTGAAACTCTTCACTACCAAATAAATATGACATATCTGGAACATCTTGCTGGTACTGTTGAGGATGGTATTGAAAATATGGTTGTTCCTCATAACTCAGAGGTTGAGATTGCCACGGGTCATGCTGCTGTAGAAAATTCTGGTTCTGCTGTTGCAGAATATTCTGAGGATAGTAAAGTTGTGCTCCATATTGTTGACCTTGATACTGCTGATAAGGCTACCGAGGTTGTTGAATACCACCTTGGTTGCTCCAGCACTGATACGTCTCATGTGCGCCCGCACATAGCTCACAAACACTAACCACCTGCTGAACTCCATAGTAATTTAGAAAATCCATCTTCAACGTCAACGTTCTCTGACAAGTACCTGAAACACCAACAAACTATACAAGAATAGATAAGAAAAAATCCAAGTCAGTGAACTCTAACGACCACTATTGACAAGCACATATACCAAAAATAAAACACCGATGATCCCCGGCAGCGGCGCCAAAAAACTTGTTTGCACTAAATCACGCAAGCGTACGTGGTCACAAGTAATATATGAATAAGTCGAGTTCGTTTCTACAGAGATCTGGTTATGGTTTTAAATCATTCGATGTATCTATGCAACAATGTATGATTATTATTCACTGCTAAGAAAATTAACAAGATTGGAGTTTAATAAACTAAATTAACTAAGAAAAACAAATTAACAAACTAAGAATTAACTAACTAACTAGAATTTAAATCAAATTACTTCTGCAAGAGAAAACATGGAATCCTAACTTCATTAAATACTTTACTTAGATCTGACGCCTTTAATCCCTATATGCAATGGTTATGATATCTGATCGGATAACACGAAACAAGTATACGCTACTTCTTAGTATACGAATACCAAACTAAACATACATCCACAAAAGAGATAGAAGATGAATAGACACCAATTATGCTTAGACCCTATATCTCTATAAGATTTGAAAACATAACGGTTGAAGAACAAGTTATCCACATAGATCACATAGGGCAGCATAATATCTCTATTTACGCCACAAATCATGATGTTAAAACATCAACCTATCCTATGCTATCATGGCAAGTTCTAAATCTCAAGATCCACTCTCGCTTCACAAGAGATTAACAAATTAGATGTTAGCTACGCATCTAAATACATGAAACACAACCATACGAGGATATCAGATATACATCACACACAGATCTGTAAAGCATCAAGATACTAAAGCTCCATAAATAAATCCGTTAGAATCCCATGACAACGATTAGTTCATAATCGAACCTCTCGTCATCATGGGATCTGATGAAACCATGATAAAAACAAAGTATGAAAATATACAAATAAACCTAAGTAATTGATATGTAATGGTTCTTTTTAATTACAATGGTAGGATGTGTTTATATAGGCCACCATGTCTTGTCCACCAAGCAATTGTCGTTTTAGAGTTGGAATAGAAGATTGACAATTTCCGTTCTTGAATAAGATAAGAATTGCAATTTCCATGTGTAGATCTGATTCTGGAATGTTCTAGCCGCCCAAAGCAATTACCATACTTATTAGAAGTAGGAATTATAGCAATTTCCTTGTCAAAGTTGAATTTCTGCAGTTCGGCACATAATACGTTTCCTAAACTGATTCGGTTTTTAGGAAAAATTCGTAGCTGACTTTTCTTCAATATTTCTGGGCCGTTCCAGTTGTAATTGGACCTCTGGAGCACTTTAGAATGAAAGAGAATTCCGTTATCTTCGCGTGGACAGTAAGATCGTCCAAAACAGACTTGTAGAACTTAAGATATGGCCAAAATAGTGAATCAGGATTTTTAGGACAATTTCCGGAATTTCCAGAATACACTCGAGGCCGCATCCTGGAGTTCTGAAGCCGCGTCCTGGAGCCAAATCTGCCCAAGATTGTAGAAAATCTCCCAGGCTTCGCGTGAGCTGTAAGATCGCTGAAAACGGATTTCTAGAACTCCAGATATGGCCAAAACAGTTAAGACTGCGCAGCCTTCCCGGAAAATCCGAATTTTAATCAATTTAATCTCCAAAAATGATAGAAGCATCAGCCTTAATCAACCTTCTTGCAAACCTGCACACTACACAAAACACATCAAAACTACAACAAACGTGAGTGCAAGACAATCAATTTAAGCCGATATGGAACGTTCCAAGTGGATATAAAATCCACTTATCAGCTGGCAAGACTCTCCAGTCTAGAATCCAGAAATAACAAAAGTCCTATTTTAGTGGAGATCTGTTAGGACTTAATATTTGTAAGGACTCTATCAGTTATATAGATTCTGTATACATATTTTTGGGGTCAATTAATTTCAAATTGTTTTATACATACATACATATATATATATATATATATATATATACAACAAACTCTATTTTTCTGGGTTTTCTTTTTTAGATGAACTTCTGTTCTTAAACAGAATTATTCTTTCTAAACTTCATCTGTTTCTAAATGTTGCTAGTATAAACGTTAGTTTTTTTATGAACGTTGGATTTGAATTAGTCTAACAACAAATTCGTGAGACTTGGTAGTCAAGACCGTTGGTTGTTATTTTTTTTAATTCAGATGTTTTCAGATTTTTTTCGTTCACTACATAAACACACATAAACACTTGTGTGTTTTCTTACACATAAGTATCAAATTGATATATATTTTATAAATCTTTTCGAACTGATTTGATAAATGTTTTATACCTGAGCTCTATATATTATACGATATATATTCTTGTTAGAGTTCATAGTTTCAAAGGTAATTCAATCTATATTTGTATTGTTCAACTTGTAAGTTAGTAGTTGTTGGATTGTCGAGCTTGGGAAACTAGGGTTCAGCGAACTGGAAGGCTAGTATAGTACTTAGAGGGTTGTGTTCGAGAAACAAAGTGTTTTAGCAAGCAGCAATCAGTGACTGGGAGAATCAGGGTGATAAATTATTGTATCGTGTAATTGTAATTCGTAGTGATCAATAAAATATTTTTTTACCAAAATGGTAGAGGACCAGAACGTAGACCATTAGGAGAAAAGAGTTAAACCTGGCTAAAATTGCTCTTTGTTCTTTACTTATTGCACTTTATATTGACTACAATGCATGACCTAACTAGCTGCTTGTATATTAATTATGTGAATTCAATAAGCTTCCAGACAACATTTTAGACTATTTTGTGCTTATTCAATCGAGTATACTTGGTAATATTAAAATTGATCATTATTAGCTATAACACTTATTCACCCTTGCCTTCTAGGTGTGCATTTTCATTATCACATACATAATATACATAATAATCGAATCAATATTTTTGTTGATATTAGAAAATTTTTTATTATAAAAGTTTTCTAATGTGATTATATTAAATTTGGCAAAAAGAAGTGATTATATTAAATCAATCTATTATGTCATATAACATAGTTTGATAAACGAATTTCCTAAATATATAAACAATCACTGGACATTTTAAAAATTATTACATATACAATAATTGAATCAATATTTTTTTAATATTAGAAATAGTATATTTATTAACGCGTATTATACAATCTATTTAGAGATTAAAGGTGTAATAGGAAATAACTCAATTGAGTAAAAAACTTAATTTGTTAAAAGGGCATGTAAAATAATTGAATTTGTGTTAAAATTGAGTTTATAAAATTTGGACTTTCAATTGTATATAATGACATGAGTTATATCATTTGCTTTGATATTGAACTAAAAAATATGATTTTTTTGTATCACAAATTATTTATATCATCTAAAAATCCATTTCCATCCATCCATTTTATCTATTATAGCTTAACATGCCTTTTCATGCAATTTAGTAATTTACTAAAACACCCCTATATTATTATAAAAATATACTAAAAAGATTTTGATGTCATGGATTGAACCCATGACCTTTTGATGCTAATATACATTATGTCCACATTACAACCATTAGGCTAGAAGCTCAATTAATGAAAATTTGAAGCTCATCTACATGTCTACATGCCAAAGAACTCTTATTTTATATATTTTTTAAAATTTATATTAAAAATATTTAAATTAAAATAATTATATACTTTCATAAATATGAATATATATGTGTGTGTGTGTGTGTGTGTGTGTGATTATAATTAGGAATAACTTACATATAATTTAGACATATGCTCCGTTGTTGGAAAAAATCATATACTCCATAGTTAATTTTGGATATTATATTATAAATCAAATTAATCATATAATAAGAAAAAAAAATAGCATATAAATTTGGATTTTATACTGATCATTGATTAAATAAGAGGATAAAATGTATAATTGGCTAGGCCTTGGAGTATCTAAAATTCATTACAAAAAAGTTTTCTATTAACATGGAGCTTTAAACTATAAATTGGACATTTTTTTTCCTATTTTTAAGATTAAATCATAAAATGTATCATTAACTTCGAATACAGTATTGTAAATGAGATTATCCAGGTTGTACCTAAAGTTAAAAATAGTATCATACATTTTAGACTTCATACTGGTTATCGATTAAATAATTAGATCTCTTAAAGATAAATCATAAAATATATAGTTGAGTTTATATACAGTATTATAAATGTTTAAATTCAGAAATTTTTTACTTAGACACCAACATGACAAGAAATTTCTATTATCATGTTTAAAGGTGTAAGAAACAAAATAAATAAATTTGTATAAATTTTTTACTAATGATATTTACACAATTAAATTCTTAAAATATTTAGGATTATTTGCTAAAATTTTGTAAGTGAAATCATTGTGACAGAAATGGTTTAATAACTATAAAAGTAATATGATATTAATAAAATTATATTTTTTCTAAAATCATAATGATTGTTTTACGAAATTATAATATTAAAATATTTTTCTTTGTATTATGCGTAATGACACGTAAACACGAGACTAAATTACTGATTCACGACATGACAAAAATTTATTAATGTTAAATTTGGACTTTTGGTGCGTGATAAAATTTTATGAAATTATATTATAACAATATTTTCATTATATCACACATATGACACGAAAGTACATGGTACACGAGAAGACATCAATTCATTTAGTATCAAATTTGGGATTCAGTAGATGAAACACGAAAACAGGACACGAATATAAATTTGGAATTCAATTATTATCATAAATATAGAAAATATATTTACGACCTCTAAATTAAATTGAAATTAAATTTACAAACACTGAATCAGAATTATATTCTATTTATTTGACATTAATGTGTTATTTTATATTAAGTACAATTTTATTAAATTAATTACATGATTAATATTAGATAAAATAAATGTCCAATTTAATCATTAAATTGTCAAAGATTAGTTTACTGTGTAATCAATTTTAAAATTGTTCATGTATTTTATGAATTAAACCCAATTAACACTTGAAAAAAATACTCTTTACATTACATAACGATTATACAAGATTATCATGGAAAATGCTTAATTACAAAGTTTAAAATTGAACTATACATAGTTTTAAAGCTTGATCTCAATTAGGCACAGAAAAAGTTACATTACAAATTTTATTTACAAGCAAAAGTTTGGACTACATCCACTTTTAATCAAGGAAAAGATTAAATGATTCGGCAATAGTTTATTAATAAACTAAAATTTTATGTCGTAAGGTTGTAATCGTAATTGGAAATGTAAAATATGACCAATGACATCTAGATCAACAGTACATAAAGTTAGTTGATAAGAAGTGCATTATTAATTTTGATGATGTAATATTTACAAATTACAATACATATTTAGAAATCTACCACCGTGTAACCACGATAGTGATGACTTCCTATAATAATAATAATAATAATAATAATAATAATAATAATAATAATAATAATAATAATAATAATAATAATAATAATAATAATAATAATAATAATAATAATAATAATAATTAAAATGTAGTTCATGTAAAAGAATACAATCATGACATCCACAATTTCTTTGAAAAAATAATAAATGAGATATACGCACAACAAATATTTTTTATACGAACATCTAAAATACTCACTTACCACCAGCAATCACAATAATAAGTTAATAACAATATATGAAATACGTGAATATAAAAATTAACATGCTGACCGTGCTTTGTACGAGCTATCATGCTAGTAATGTAATAACCCTAACTTTTAGAATGCTACAATGCTTAAATAAAAAGTAATTTTGAGGATTTAGGGAAATGGTATGTAAGTACCCTAAATTTGAAATGGAAAATGAATAATCAGGAACCATATTAATGTTGTACTATGAAAATGAGTGACTCGAAACGATGACGGATGTCAGAAATTCCTGAGTATAGATTTTTAAGATGTCTGATTTTAATTGAGCACTATTGTATTGGATATTAAAGGGTATGGAATATGAAAAGGGTGTATACTTTGAGGAACATGTGAAATTAGGTTAAACCAGGGGATTATTAAGTCAAGGGAATGCCAGAGGAATTTGGATTGTTAAACAATTTAGAACCACTTGGAAATGAGATATTAAATTTGAGGAATTGAGTATTTAATATTTTGGAATTTTATTATATTTGAATTGAGAATTTAGAACGAAAACTACTGAGACAGTGAAACGAACGTTCTAGAAACCGCTGAGACTTTTATAACGAGATTAAGCGATCAAGCGAACGAATCATGGGTTAAGGATATTAAATATTAGAAGTCCAAGAGAGGATATATTATGAGAGAGAAAGAGGATTGAGAATATAATCCTAGAACAAAGAGAATGCAAACTAGTTGAGAACACTTGAGAAACCGGGAGAGCAAATTCTGAGATAAAGAGAATATACCAAGGATATTGGATTTAATACCTACTTGAGGATTAAAATCACCCTAACACACTAATATATGATGTGGGAGAGTATATTATATATCCACGGGATTTACAAATGAGGAACCACTGAGACGATCACAGAAATCTTACGATGAATCCAATAACTAGAAACTCTTGGACAAGGCCCAAGTATAAAACCAATAACAAGATATGGGTCTTACCATTGGACCAATCACATTCAAGGGCTGATTTTAAGTGGATTAAGAAGGGAAGTACCAAAGTAGAAGAATTATAAGATTTAAAGGATGTTGGATGCAATTTACATAAAGTTAAGGACTTTCTTGAAAAATTCAAGGATAAGCATTAACAAGGAGCCAACAATTGGCTCTTTCTCATTGGTGGACTACAAAATATCTTTACAAAAGGTAGCTAGCTGATATATAAGGTAGAAACAAGGGATATACATCATTTACACAAGAGAAATAAAGTTGAAAAGCTCTCCCATCTCTTTTCTCTACAAACTGCCCAGCAAGAACAAGGAGGAAAGAAAAATTCATATCTCCATTTCTATCCATGATAAAATCACCAAATTTTAACCATAGCTTCTCCACTCCATGGGTAAAGTTCGTTCAAAAATTTCATGGCCAATAATGTAGTATAGCCTAGTCAAATCCATGCTCAAAGTTGGAGAACCCAATCTGTCCAGTTTCTGTCCAGTGGAAAGATGGAGCTCAAAACCATAGCTAGGAAGCTTTGTTTTTGGTGATATATAGCTCAAATCAAAGCTTATGAAGAGGCCAAGATGTGGTAAATATTTGAGAGCCAAACTCTTATTTTTCGATTTTCTATGATTTTTACAAAGTGATGAATGAATAGTAACCTTCAAGAACTAACTTTTGGTTTTATGATTTCTTTAGTTCATCCAAGCTACTTTAAGGTTGTTTAAGGACTATCCAAGGCTTATTAAGTGTTGTTCACTCTACAAAGAAGGTATAAAGCTCAAGAACCCTTAGTATTACTTTGAGTTGATGATGGATTATGGTTGGTTAAGTAGTTAAAGTTGTATAAAGTATGAAATCATGATGATATATGTATTTATAAGTGATTTGATTGAGTATGGAAGTGAGTTGTGCTTGTAACCATGGCTGGTATGATGACCACATGGTGTAGGGAATAATATATGTGTTGGATGATGGATTGGGAGGAGTGATGATTAGGAAATTGTTAAGAATATAGCCGTTATAATGTCCGATTTTCGTTAAAATTAAAACTACCTTGTATTTGGGCAGAGGTCACGAACTGGTAAGGGTCAGTAGGGTGTGTCAACTGACCATGAGAGGATAGATCTTAGTTCATAGATCGTTTTGATATAAAGTACGTCAAAATCTGATGAACGGTTTAGGAGAAAAGTGAGTTTTAGTGAAAGTCGTTCGGAAACCGAGAAAATACAATTTTGTCAACTTTGAGGCTATAATTACCATACTTAAACATTTTTAAAAGTTATGAAATTTTGGGACAATATAGTAGGGTGAATAGAGAGGTAAACCCCACTGACCTTGTGTCAAAATTCGAAATTGATAATTTATGAAAAATTTTACAGTCATGTGTGGTTAATAAGGAAATGGTGAAAACACTGAAACTTTTATGGAGTCTAATAATGGATAAGTTCTTGGAACTTGTGGTCTATAAAGGGTATGTTAAACTTATATTATGTGTCAAGGGTGTTATTATATATATATATATATATATATATATATATATTTAAGGGTTAAGTGGTTAAGTGAAATATATTCTGATGGTGGTCCTTTTCGTTTCTATAGATACTCGAGACGAACACCAGATCATTCCTTTTGGGATTTAGAGATCGAGGCAAGATTTCTTCTATCTTTACTTTGGAAAAGTATTTACCTTCAAAGAAAAATGATTTCATGGAATATATATGTGATTCTATTGTTACTATATTGTTAGGAATTTATTTCCTGATTTTAGGAATTAAAGAGAGATGGATATGGATTATGGATTATGAATATGGATATATAGATATGATTATGAATAGAGCGAACATGCTTTATGTTTAAAAGGATATGAAGGAATGGTATCAGTTGTTATCTAGGGTTATATGACTTGTAATATTATGTTGAAAATATTTTTTAAATATTGTGATTTAATAAATATTATTCGATTATTATTTACTACTTTTAAAATATATGGAATATTCTATGTAAATATAATTGTATTGGATTTCATTGAATACAGAGGAGATGTATGAGTCATAATCAAAGTATTATGACATATATATATATATATATATATATATATATATTTTTAAAGGTGATGATAAATGGAAATGGAAATGATATATGTGAATGGAATTGTGAATGGAAATGGAAACGGAAAAATGGAAAATGTGAAATGATGTTTTATAAATGGAATAATGATTTGACAAAAAAGAGGATTGCAACAGAAAGCGTAAGAGGCTGTGTGCGGCACAGTCCAGCAACCATCATTTCATGAGGATGTAGTGGAGAACCTTCCTCATTATTTTATTTTCGGCCCATGTGTTGCCGATGGAGGATGTAGTGGAGAACCTTCCTCCAGGAGGATGTAGTGGAGAACCTTCCTCCAGGGATGATTGTCATTCCTTCTACTAGTAGTAAACAAGGAGCAGGTACGTAGGCGACTAATCATCGTCCTAACGTATCTGGCGCTAGCGGATATCCCCAAAACTTTTAAAAGAAGAATTGATAATGGTTTCAGATTGGTATACTGAAAAAGGAAAAATGGTATGAAATTATGGAATTGTTTTTATGGATTGAAGAGAAACTGATTTTATATTATTTTTATATAATTGTTGTATAAAAGGAAATGGAAAGATTATATTGAGAGATTTATTTCAAATGTTATATTATCTTGAGATATTATACTGAGATGATGTATGGATTATGATCTTGTTATAGAAGAGAAACTGATATTATATTACATTAGAAGAGAAACTGATATTATATTGTTCTATATTTCTTTTCTTATAAAGAAAAATGGATGGTGTATTTAATAAGTAAGAATTAATTCTTTTCTTAGGGATTATGATGGGTTTTCTGTTTATTAATATATATATATATATATATATATATATATATATATATATATACTTTCATTAATGCTAGTTTACAAAAATTTATCTTGCTGAGCTATTATAGCTCACTCTTGCTATTTATGTATATAACAGTTAGGTCAAATGCCGATACTCCACACTACACCCCGCAAGAGGGTAAGGGAAAGACGACCTTTTGAGAGAGTGCTGGCGCCTATCCCTGAGGTAGCTGATAGACAGATGGGTGTTGGTAGACTTACGTGTATTAAGTGTGTAAGTTGAGAAATAAACTTTTTGTTGTTGAAATGCTTCCTGTAGAATCATTATTCAACAATGTTCTTAAGTAAGATTCTGGGTTGTAATAACTGCTTAACTTTAAACTTATGATATTATGGATGTTGTTCTCTGAGCATATGACTGGTGTGTAATATTATTAAGTGTGGGGTTTATTGTGTAAGTTTCATTGCGCATTTATATTTCAACTGCCAAGAGTATATTGTTATTAAATGGAAATTGGTCCGTGACGGCCTGGATTCATGACCCCGGATTTGGGGCTGTCACAGTTTGGTATCAGAGCTAAGAGTCATAATGCTCAGGAGCAATAGTGATAATAATATACACATATAGATATATATGTAATGATATAAAATATGAACTCACATCGAGTTCAAGGGTGGTTTATCAAACGAAGCGTTTATTCTAAGTAGTGATTATAATTTTATAGATTATTACAAATAAAAGTTTATGTTTTAGTATAGGGAGAGGAGATTGGTGAGCCAAAGTTAAGGGTATTTAAAGTCTTCTTGTGTTTAAGGGAGTTTGAAGAAATATTGTAAGTGGATTGGTGAACAGACACTGATTGTTTCAATGGATGGTGGAGATGAAATGGTGAAACAGAGATTTGTTGGTAAAGCCAAGATATACCTTAAGGACCAAGACTGACTGAGAAATTCCGAGATTGACTTAAATGAAAATGTTATTATGCTAAAAGTGTTAAACTAATGTAGTACACGGGATTGATATGAGAAATGGAATTTTTGATGTATCGGGAAGTGTATGTTAGACAATCTCGTGAGTATAAGTGGTATGTTAGAATATACAATTATAAAGTATAGTTTTAAAAGGGTCATTGATACCGGAGCATTGTCAGGATAAGACGATCAATATTACGTAAGTATATCGATTGGAAGGTTATGTTCTATTATGGATAAAGGCAGAGAGTATCGAGCCAAGTCATGACTAGGTAAATGAAGATAATTGGGAATAGCAGACGATAGGTTAAGGCTACATGGTGAGTGCCAAATTTAAGAAATTTTGGAGAGTACGCAGTCTAAGATATAAATAGCATTTGAGGAAAACCTTCCATTTTTGGGATTTTCAATTGTGCAGAGGCTATTAACAGTACCTATTTTCAAGCTCCTAAAGCCCTGCTAAATTATACTATTGAGTTTCAAATTTTCCTCCACTGGTGAGTAATTCCGGGGTGATCTATCACCTCTTATTCAAAAATGGCCTGTATCTTTTCAAAACTTTCTGGTACCTTTGGAATGTATTTCAAAATTTTATTCGATATGTCTTAGTCGAAATATTTCTCAAAGATTATTTTCGAAATGTGGTATATATCATCATGATTTAAATTTTTCTTTATATTTTTACTACAACTAAGAGGAACAACCCTATATGCATACACAAGGACGATCTGTCTGTGTGATTGAAAGTCGGAGGGGGCGCCCTCCTTTGTGTGACATACGAGTTCTTCCATTATATTGATTTCTCAGATATCCTTTGTTTCAAATAAAAGTTATTTAAAACTCTTAATTTTATAAATTGTTGTGGGACCTTCGCTTGTTTCTGGGTTCGTTTCAATTCAAAGTTTCTTAAATTCTATAAATTGTTTCGAATATAGAAGATTTCATTAATGGATGGGATAATGGAAGCAAGATTTAGAGTATACGTGATTATACAAGGGAACTGGAGATTCCAAGGGAAATTTCGATAAGAGATAATTAGAGCTAGAAGCATTTCAATATAAGGGAGGAAGGAAATTCGTGAGAAGAAATAGGTATATTTGATGACTAGTAAGAAAAAAAAAGAATATGAGGAATTTTAATGCATAATTGAGATTTACTATTGAGAGTAAGGTGTATTTTGAGGATAGAGTCAGAATAAGGATAAACAAAGGAAGTGGGGATAATTAATGAAGGATTTCGAGGTGCAATAACTATTAGTGGGGGAAAGCCAATATTGTGACTAATACCCTAAGTAGCAGAGAAAGATTATAGATGTTAAGTATTTAAAGGATTAATCCAAAAGGTGTGAATGAGTAAAACTTGAGGTAAAGATTTTGATGAGAATAATAAAGGGAAATTTCAAAGGTGGAATAGATAGCATATCATGAAGGAACTAAGGTGGATCAGCAAGATGTAAAGAGCGTATAGTGAACAATAGACATATGGGATAAGGTATCCGGAGGAAATTGTAGGTACGCTCTAATTTAACCTCTTAAGTGTAAATGTTGGTTAGGGATCGACTAAGTCAATGAATGGTGTAAATGGACTGATAATATAGATAAGAATAATCTATCTGTGAGAAAGTAAACTATGGTGATATAAGAAAGTGAGTTATTCTCGTGTCATCCAAATCAATATCTGTTAAGGGTCAGAGAACTCTATAGAAAGGAGATTAAGAGTATGAGAGAAGGTGTGAGAATATTTTTAAGGATGAAGGAAAAGTACATGCTCGTATAGTTACGAACAGGAAATATATATTATAACCAATATTTTCTTACAATTGGTTCAAGGAATATTATTATAACTTATTTTCTGGAAAATTTTACAGAGGTGATATATATAAATGTTGGAGTATTAATATTTTATGTCATGATAAAGATCAAAACATAGTTAAACAATAGTGAGATACACTACCATTCAGGGAAGGCCAATGTAGTGGCCGATACCATTAGGCAAAAGAGGAAGGAGAGATGAGATAAGATAGAATGACTGAATATAGGAGGAGATTTGCAAGAAAAAGATAGTGAAAGTACTGCTATTGATAAGCTAAATGGCATGTTGATGAATGAAAAGCAAGTATATGTTGGTGTATTTCTGTATAAACAAGATAGAGATGTTTAAGGAGAAACTAAAGGATGGAGGAAGTAATATGAGAATGAGAAGGTGTAATGTGAGAAAGGTATTCGTCAATATTTTCAACGTGATTCCGGGACAGAATCCTTTTAAGGGGGGAAGACTGTAATAACTGTGACAGCCCCAAATCCGGGGTCATGAATCCAGGCCGCCCTGGACCAATTTCCATTTATTACTAATCTTCTCTTTGCAGCTGGAATATAATTGCATAATAAAACTCACACAATCGACCCCACACTTAATAAAATTAATACACACCAGTCATATGCTCAGATAACAACATCCACGATAATAAAAGTTTAGAGTTAAACAGTTATTACAAAACCAGAATCTTACTAAGTACATTGTTGAATAATACTTCTGCAGGAAGCATTTCAACAACCAAAAGTTTAATACACAAGCTTACAACTTAATGTACATAATTCTACCAGGACCCGTCTGTCAATAGGCTACCTCAGGAATAGGTGTCGGCGTTCTCTCAATAGGTCGTCTTATTCCCTTACCCTCTTGCGGGGTGTACGGCGGAGTATCGGCATGCGACCTAGCTGTATATAGATAAGTAGCAAGAGTGAGCTATAATAGCTCAGCAAGATAAACTTTATAAATATCATCAAGGGAACATAGATGTATCTGATTAATAAACAGAAGACAAATCATAATTATTATAAAAAAAAATATTTTTATTATTCGATAACTACTCCTTCTAAATATTTTTTTACTAAAAGAAATATATAGCATTCTAATATCAGCTTCTCTTCTAAAATAATTAAAAACCATTACATCTTCTCAGTATAATTTTTTTTTTCAAGGTAATATATAACCTGCACAAAATCTCTCAATATAATGTTTCTATTCTCCTTCTTATACAACAATTATATAAAAGTAATATAAAATCAGTTTCTCTTCTTATTGTAAAACGATCCCATCATTTCATACCATTTTCCTTTTTCAGTATGCAGACCTGAAACCATTATCAATTCTTCCTTTAAAAATTTTGGGGATATCCGCTAGCGCCAGATACGTTAGGACGATGATCAGTCGCCTAAGTACCTGCTCCTTGTTTACTACTAGTAGAAGGAATGTCAAATATCCCTGGAGGAAGGTTCTCCACTACATCCTCCTGGAGGAAGGTTCTCCACTACATCCTCCATCGGCAACACATGGCCGGAATAAAATAATGAGTGCTGGACTGTGCCGCACACAGCCTCTTACGCTTTATGTTGCAACCCCCTTTTTGACAAAACATTATTCCATATATATGTAACACCATTTCGCATTCACCTTTCCATTCACATTTCTTTTCACATTTTCACTTATCATTACCTTTAAAAATATGTATGTCATAATACTTTGATTATGACTCAAACATCTCCTCTGTATTCAATGAAATTAAATACGCTCTTATATATATAAAATATTCCATCTACTTTTAAAATAGTAGATAATAATCAAATAATACTTATTAAATCACAATTTAAAAGAATAACTTTATAAATCATATAACCTTAGATAACAACTGATACCATTCTTTCATATTCTTTTAATCATAAAGCATGTTCACTTTATGCATGATCATATCAATATTCATACTCATAATCCATAGTTCATCTCCATCTCTCTTTAATTCCAAAAATCAGGGAATAAATTAATTAGTAATATAGCAACAATAGAATCACATGTATATATTTCATTAAATCATTTTCTTCGAAGGTAAATAATTTTCCAAGTAAAGTTAGAAAAATCTTGCCTGGATCCCTAAAGCGAGTAGGTATGATCCTGTGTGTTAGGAATATGTTTTAGTTGATGATAACTTCACAATCAATCAAAATTGTATAAGTCAAGTTTTGTAACTGTCAACGGATGAGACATTATAACTCTATCCGTTGACAGGTAGCTCATCAACGGGTGAGGTTTTGTAGCATACTGCAGTACCTCTATGCTATCAGTTGATAGTGTTTTTATTCAGAGTCATGTTGACCATCAATGGATAGGCAGAATAGGGTAGCCAATTGTAAATAAAGTATGCTATGTAATTCTGTCTAAGTGAAAGTGTATCAACGGATGAGAACAGGACTCTATCAACGGATACAACTCAAATCTACTCTATCAACGGATACAGCTCAAACTACCATCAATGGATGACTGTGTACAACATCAACGGATAATTGTAACGCCCCGACTTTCCAATACTGAAAATATACTTTTTATAATAAAATAGACTTTGATACAGGAAAATTTTATAAAAATTCGGCATGAAATATGCGTAAATCGGACTATCCACCTGTAATTCAACCCAAACCAAATTCCAATTTAACTAATACAATTAAAACTAAATACACCAACAATTCCTCACCGAGGATCGATTCCAGGTTATGGTATGAAACAAGAATCTAAATCATACCCAACTTCTATCTCTGCTCTAATACAAATTACTATACCATCTAATTCGTAACTCAATCCCAATCTGTGCTTACCTGCTCTAGCTCCGAAATCTATCCTGGATAGAATGCCTCATCGCTCTCATTCACGGGGATAAATGTAGTAGATCATCCTTAAACCTAACTGCAAAGGGTTAGGTAAACAAAGCAAGAGTGAGCCAAAGAACGCTCAGCAAGTTATTAATATAGTGAAACAACGATATTACGATAATTCATTGATGAACAATATCAATGAATACTTTATCTCAAGAGATCATTCAATTTCAATCATAGAGTAAAAATTTTCCATTTTCTTCAACTATACTGCCTCAGATAAAACTTTGAGAAAAAGAATATCAAGAAATTCCCCAATCATTCTTACTCCACTTTCAACGTACAATGTTACTCGCGAAGGGAATAACTGGGAAACTCTTATCCATCCCTAGTTCCATTATTTTACTGAGTTCCAAATTTTAATCATTTACCTTGAAACATATACATCTTATCAAAACATTTCTTTCTTTAAAACCATTCCATCATTAAATATACCTTCCATAAAACCTTTTTAATAATCATTTTTAAGTTGATTGGAGTTTTTTTCACGACTACGGACAATACGGGTGATCAGCCACGTAAAGTCCCCATACCGGACACGAAGTCCCTCTGGACATAAAATTGGGTTCCCAATTAGGCAACACATTGGCCTTTAATGCTGGACTGGGCACTCCCCCAGCCTCTTACGCTAAAAATGCTGGACTGGGCACTCCCCCAGCCTCTTACGCTAAAAATGCTGGACCGGCGTCACCCGGCCTCTTACGCCTCCAATCTGAAGGAATCCGTAGAAAACATTTTGACGGAATCCCCCCACAATAAAATCTTTAAAACATTTCACTTTTAAGTCCTTTATACTCACTGATAACAGATCAGCCTAATATAAGGAATTTTTAAAAAAAACATCTTTAATTAATTAACTCATTTTCATTTGCAATTATAGAAGATGAAGGATCAGGGAAGCAATTGATATAAGGTATCATAAACAGCAAAGCAATAAGATTGTACTAAGCATGATATATATAGTTCAGCAAAACAGAATCATATATTAACAAGGAAACATGATAAATTAAATAACTGAGCAATTATCAAGATTCTAGAAATGGAATAGCAATTACAAAGAAAGCAGGGAATAAAGAAAATTCAAAGCTCATCAGAAGATTTAAGTTATTGCACTGGCTAAATCCACTCATTTCAAAGATTATCAATTGATAAAATTTTCATGACAAAATTCGAATTTACATAAAAGATTTGAATAATTTAAAACAAAGATTTAAGAAATTCTCAATTACCCAAGGTCTCACTATTGTCAACTAAGCACTCATAGGCTTCAGCTGCCAAACCGGCATGACAATAATGAGTTTGAATAATTAAGAAGATCTCAATTCATTCTCGGCTTTAACCGTCACTGAGCAACACATGCCTTAACAACAGTATAAACCTCGAATTAGTTTACAATAATTTGAAGAAAAAAATGCTCTTTGAAAAATATTAATAAAGACGAGGAATATTGAAATAAATTAATTTTAAAAGAATTCAACACCTGAACGATAGGTGAGGAAAATAAACAATGACAGAGTAATTTGAGAATGAGTGTTTGTAATTTAATTGAAGAAGAATTTCAGTGGCAACAAAATGAAGAGTTTAAGCAGTAGCAAAATGATTTGAAAGAACGCGCATATATAAATAATAGAAACAGTTTCACATCACTTGAACGATAAGTGAGGGATAGTATACTTGCCTCCACACATGAAGTTTCCAATTCCAATATCTCAACTCTTTACTCTCTTTGTATATCAGTCTCTATTTCTTATTGACCGGCATCCATTCCTCTTTCCTTATCACTAGTCAGCTTCTACATGCACACACTCGTCTATTTCGATGAATAACTCGTTCCTCAGAATTTCCACCTTTACATACACTGGCTCTAAATCGACCTTTTACTGGTACCTATATCAAAATAAAGTACTACTTCAGTACGCTTATAATCGTAACCGTCTAAATCTGTTCTACCCGAACACGTCCTAATACGATTTACAATTAACACATATAACCATCATATTTTCGAAATAGTAACATACAATTTCCAAACCATGTAAGCACTTAGCACATAATAATAATTTACACTTATGCTAGTTATCACATATATCGTATCTACTTACAAATACTTGTTATCAATTTGCTATACAAATTACAAAATAATTCTAATGAAATTCGGACAGCACCTCTCTAAAATAGGTCATAACCTGTCAAAATACAACTGAACCAAACAAGCAATTAAAAAATCCTTAGCTTCAATGCTAACTCAGTTCCACCGCCATAAATCATTCTAATATAACTGCCATAAGCTTCTAACTATCCACACACAATTAACACTTAGCACGTCACTAGAAATTAAGCACTTAATTACATACTCATACCATTCACAATCCAAATCACATTAACATTTAGCATGAAAACACATGGATAAAATATAATTCGATTACTGTTCAAATTAATAGTATATATATTTGTTTATATTCGAGAAAGAGTATAATGTTCCTGAGATTACCTCAGGGATTTACCTGAGATCCTTTGTCTAAATTCTTATAAAATATGGGGTGGACATTTTTGTAAAATTAGAAATTTTTAATTAGCCCTGCGGGCCCAAGCAAAATTAAAGTATATTTTGTAGGTATCTCAGAAAAAGTTCCATGAGATCAATCTTAGGAACCTTTTTCTCTTCGAGAAATGTATAAATAATATTTTCAGAAATTGCATAATTTTTAGAAAATCCGAGCAGAGTCTCCTTTGTATAAGTATACTACTAGTCGGACACCACCAACACAAGCAGCAACAACAATCATCACATATTCGATTTACGAATTATAACCACAAGTAATGAAAAAATTTAAATTATAACTATTCCCAAACCGAACCGTTCTTATATTAATCGAATATAAAAATCTTCGAAACTCTACCAATTATAAACCATAACAATATACAACAAGTACTTTCATCATCATGTGAATCAATAAACTTGCGAAGAATAAACTTTCGAAAATATCATTCCATCAGTTAAACCCCATATGAATACCAGCACAGACCCGGTACACACAGCATCGACCAAACTTAAGCACAACCACGGTTCAGCCACCAACCAACAATACACAGCAGGAGCACTTCGGCCAAGAACATTACTATTGTGACAATGGAATCGCCAGCTGATAACTCACACATACTGATAGGCCATAAACAGCCAAGGCCCAACAAGGAGCCCAAAACAATAAGCAAATCATCTCATGAGAATAAGAATGGCCCAGCCCAGAGTAGTGGACCCCGGGCCCGGGGCCACCACCACGTGGCATGGTCCCCACCCCAGACTAGGGGACCCCCCCGACTGGTGGCACTCAGTCTACGTGGCACCCCACCTCAGCTGACGCTCCTATGTGTGGCGCTGACCAACACTAAAAGACAAGGGAAGACGCGGCCAGATCATGCCCACCACAACATGGCCACACTCCAGTCAATGGTCACCCCAGACAAGACTACGTGTCCTACATCCCGGGAATTCAGCGGCTTGTCCCCCAGATCCAACGGTCGGGGGTGAAGGTAACCTACCCCTAAACCCTAGGCCTAGGGCTATAAATACCCCTAGTAAATAGGGTTTAGGGGGGAGCCATTATTACACACCTACACACATTTATTACCTTGTGATACTCTACTTGATTATTACCTTCCAAAGCCAACTCTTATTCTCACGCAGGAGGCACCTCGGGGCCAAACCCCCCCTCCGGTGTTGTTTTGCAGACACCCCACTACAGCTACACCACTTCCGAGGCAGGAGTTGGCGAGGAAGTACCCGATCAAGTCTCAGAGTTATCATTGGCGCTAGAAGGAGGGGCTGAACCTCCGAACCCCAGAACCCCGAACCAACAGCCAAATTAGAACAACCCGAACTACCTAAAACCGCAAACAATGCCTCGACCAAGCAAATCCACCCAACGCCCAGCAAGCAGCACCCCGAGGGAAGAGCCCCTGGCTCCGATCCCGGAGCAGATCCCGCAAAACCAGGTCCCGGTCCAGGAGAGGCTCGGGATCGGTCCGAATGATGCTCGGGTCACGGTTGAAGTGAACCGGTACAAGTATACCGACGTACCCCTTGACTCTGCCCAAATGAAGAATTTAACCCCGGAGGAACTCGCCGAAGCAATCCGGGCTTATCGAAATCGCCCCCACCCGGAACCTGAACCCGACCAGGCGGAAAACTCCGAAGGATCAACCAACTCCCACAACTCACGAGCCTCGATCTTCGCTCACCTCGGGAACCAAGGCCAAAGAAACGAAGGGGCCCATCCAATCCAGATTAAGGTCAGAAATGATGAGGCTGACGAGCTAAAACGGATAGAAAGGCTCCGGGAAAAAATAAGACAAGAGGAACAAGCTAAGTTGGAGCACAGAATCCAAAGAAGGCTCCAAGAAGAGGAGGAAAGAATAAGAAAATCCAGATCCAAAAGAACCCGGAGAGAGGTAAGCCCGGAGATTATCTCGGATGATGAAGAACATCCCAACAACCTGGTTCAAATGATCCAGGAGCTACAGAGGAAAGTCAACAATGACTCCGGGTTCGAGATCCAAGACACACTCACCCCTTTCAGCCGCTCTCTTGAAGCCATGCCCCGGCAAAAGAACCTCAAGCACTACAACTTTGACTCCTTTAATGGGCTGGAAGACCCAGAAGAACACCTCAACTACTTTGAGCAAATAGCCCTGATATACTTCTATAACGACCTAACCAAGTGCAGGTTCTTTGCCTCCACACTAAAAGGAGCGGCTCAGAGATGGTTCAGCCGGATCCCTTCCCGGAGCATACATAGCTGGAAGGAGTTCAGGGAAGCTTTCCTCCGGAGGTTCCGAGCCAACAAAACCCCGGAATATCACATGTGCCACCTTGAAACAATCAGGCAACATGACAACGAAACACTTTCAGCCTTCATGAAACGGTTCCAAGAAGCCATAAACCAAGTCACGAATCTGGATGAAAGGGAAGCCTTGAGCATCTTCCGGAAGAACCTAGACCCGGAGCGTAGCGAGCGCTATGTAATTGAATTGGTAAACAAAGAGCCCCAGAGCCTGGCTACAGCCTATTCTATGGCCGCCAAGTTCATCAAAGAAACTGATATCCTACAAGCAATGAGGATGACCCGGCAGGGCACCTCCTCGGGAAGAAGTAAAGATGATCGCTCTAGAAATGACCACAACCCAGACAAGAAGTTTAAACCCAATAAGCAATACAACTATATCCCAAGTCACCAACTGACAGTCCCGGACAAAGACCACTCCTCCAGGGCCAAATCCGAAGCCAAGCCCCCGAGACCGGGGAGAGCCGAGCCAAGGCCGGAACCAGACTGGACACCCTTGAACCGGCCACGAGCTGACATACTAAAAGAAGTCCGGAACAAACCATTCTTTTATCCTCCCAAACCCTTGGTATCAGCCCCGGAGAACAGGCCCCGGAACAAACATTGCGACTATCATGCAACTCATGGCCACGAGACAGAAAGTTGTGTCTCCCTTAAGTTCTTTATCGAAGACCAGGTCAAGAAAGGAAATATGGGCCAATACCTAGCTCGGAGAACCACTGAAAGGGGAGAAGGATCCGGGGCCCAGAAGACCAAGCATGTGGTGCACGTGGTATTGGGAGGATCCAATTCCCCTCCGGCAAGTCCGGGCTCCGGAGATGAGGTAATGATGATAGACTCGGCCCCAGAACAAATCATATCTTTCAGTAATGCTGATTTTGAAGGAGTGGATCCTAACCGCAATGAAGCCCTAGTGGTGACCCTAGACATCGCTGAAAATGAGGTAAAGAGAATCCTTGTTGACAATGGCTCCTCTGTCAACGTATTATTCAAACACACCATGGACAGAATGCAGCTCGGAAATGTCAGAATGAACGAGTGCAGGGAAGACCCGCTATACGGCTTCGGCCACAACTTGGTCCCCATCCAAGGAACCCTTTACTTGCCTGTCCAATTCGGCACCGCCCCGAAGCAGATAACCCATATGATCAAATTCTACGTGATCAATATTCCTTCCTCCTACAATGTGATCCTGGGGCACCCAGCCTTGACCAGACTCCGAGCCATAACCTCAACCCCACACCTTAAATTCAAATTTCCCACGGCTTCCGGGGTTGGAGAGGTAAAGGGCGATACTGAAACAGCTAGCCGATGTTATGGCCAAGCCCTGGTCATGGCAGAGACAGACCTGGAGAATAAGAGGAAAGCCTCCTCCTACCAGAAGAATCTAAGCAGAAAGAAACACAGAGCCACAACCTACAAGAACCCCGGAAAGGAGGTACAAAACATTGAAACAACAAGGACCCCGAACCAGGAACCAGGTACATCCGAGGCCCGGGAATACCTAGCCTCAAACTCCCATGCCCGGGTCCAGAAATCATCCCTGGTGAAAGACCAAGCCAAGCTAGAGCCCACCGTAGAAATTGAGACAATCGAGCTCATTCCGGGAAACTCAGAAAGAAAAATCAAGATCGGAACCGGCCTAGAAACTGCCTTCAGGCAAGAATTAATTCAACTACTCCGGGAATATGCTGATATTTTTGCTTGGAGCCCATCTGACATGCCCGGGCTCCGGGAATCCCTTGCCATGCATAGCCTGGATGTTGATCCCAGGAGAAAACCTGTGAAACAGAAAAGAAGGAACTTCGCCCCGGAGAGGCAAAAAGCTATAGACGAGGAAGTAGACAAACTACTCAAGGCAGATATTATCTGCGAGGTCAAATACCCGGAGTGGCTAGCCAACGTGGTTCTAGTCAAAAAACCGAATGGAAAATGGAGGATGTGTGTTGATTACACGGACCTAAATGAAGCCTGCCCCAAAGATCCATATCCACTACCAAGTATAGACCAGCTCATCGACGCCACCACCGGACATGTGATGCTTAGCTTTATGGACGCCTTCTCCGGGTACAACCAAATCAAGATGAACCCTGCAGATATAGCCAAAACCGCATTCATCACTCACAGAGCTGTCTACGCCTATAAGTTCATGCCCTTTGGACTCCGGAATGCTGGGGCTACATACCAAAGAGCCATGGTGGAGGTCTTCAAGGACCAAATTGGCCGGAATCTGGAGTCCTATGTCGATGACATCATTGCCAAGTCTAAAACCGTCAAGGAACATGTCCCCGACCTACGGGAATGCTTTGAAAACCTTAGAAAAAATGAGATGAAGCTAAATCCGGAGAAATGCACCTTTGGAGTAGCAGCAGGAAAATTTCTAGGCTTCATGATCAGTCAAAGAGGGATCGAGGCTAATCCGGAGAAGATAAGGGCCATCCTGGACATGCAACCACCCCGGACTCAGAAAGACATTCAGAAGCTAGCCGGATCATTGGCAGCCCTAAGAAGATTCATATCCAAGCTGGCAGAAAAGTGCTTACCCTTCTTCAATTTGCTCAAGGGGGCCAGCAACAAGAAAGAAATCACTTGGAGCCCTGAGTGCCAGCAAGCTCTTGACACTATCAAGCAATATCTATCATCACCACCCCTCTTAACGAAGCCGGAGCCCGGGGAACCCCTACATCTATACCTCTCCGCCGGGCCCCTGGCTGTGGCCGCGGCCCTAGTCCGGGAAGTCGAGGGAAACCAATGGCCGGTGTACTACGTCAGCTAAGTCTTAAAAGATGCAGAAACCAGATACCCCAATCTGGAGAAGTTTGCCTTTGCCTTAGTCACGGCCTCAAGGAAGCTCAGGCACTATTTCCAAGGCAGAGAAATCAAGGTTGTAACAGATCAGCCACTAAAACTGATAATCCATAAGCCGGACGCATCAGGAAGATTGATAAATTGGGCAATTAAGCTAAGCCAATTCCACTTGACATTCGTACCCCGGACAGCCATCAAGGCACATGCTCTGGCAGATTTCATAGTAGAATGCTCCTTCCCAGAACCACAGCAAGCTACCACAGTAGCTGAACATGTGGCAAACCAGAACCAAACCCCGGGGTCATGGACTCTCCATGTGGACGGATCCTCAACAGCTGACAGATCCGGGGCAGGAATAATTATGAAAAGCCCGGAAGACTTCCAAATCAAGCAGGCCATAACATTCAAATTCCCAGCAACCAACAACCAAGCCGAGTATGAAGCTCTCCTAGCCGGGCTAAGGTTAGCACGAACTCTGAAAATCAACAGCCTGAACATCTATAGTGACTCACAAATCGTGGTGCGACAAACCAAAGGCGAATACATAGCCAAATGATAGGCCATAAACAGCCAAGGCCCAACAAGGAGCCCAAAACAATAAGCAAATCATCTAATGAGAATAAGAATGGCCCAGCCCAGAGTAGTGGACCCCGGGCCCGGGGCCACCACCACGTGGCATGGTCCCCACCCCAGACTAGGGGACCCCCCCGACTGGTGGCACTCAGTCTACGTGGCACCCCACCTCAGCTGACGCTCCTATGTGTGGCGCTGACCAACACTAAAAGACAAGGGAAGACGCGGCCAGATCATGCCCACCACAACATGGCCACACTCCAGTCAATGGTCACCCCAGACAAGACCACGTGTCCTACATCCCGGGAATTCAGCGGCTTGTCCCCCAGATCCAACGGTCGGGGGTGAAGGTAACCTACCCCTAAACCCTAGGCCTAGGGCTATAAATACCCCTAGTAAATAGGGTTTAGGGGGGAGCCATTATTACACACCTACACACATTTATTACCTTGTAATACTCTACTTGATTATTACCTTCCAAAGCCAACTCTTATTCTCACGCCGGAGGCACCTAGGGGCCAAACCCCCCCTCCGGTGTTGTTTTGCAGACACCCCACTACAGCTACACCACTTCCGAGGCAGGAGTTGGCGAGGAAGTACCCGATCAAGTCTCAGAGTTATCACATACCCTCAACCCAAACTCACGCACGCATAGTTATACTCACACACTCAGGATACACTTACACACGCAGAAATTTAGTCACAGCAACTCAACAAAGCCACAGCCAGGAACCCCCAATTACCCCATGACTGTTAACCCACACACACACACACACTTATATAGTGTATATATATACACACACAATTACACAGCCATCACCCATACTTACCCAGCAGTTTAACGCAACACAGGGGACTACCCATGTACACTGGCAGTACCCATACGCACACTCTCACATATGCTGTTAACGCACACACGGAGTACCAATTCGACCCACCAGGAACACAATCGCAGCATACACTCTGCACTCATCAAGAACAGGACTCGCACACACCCTTGAAACCACAGACGCAGTGAACGAAAAGGAGAGAAATATTGGGTGCAGAGAACGAGAGAGATTATCGAGAGAGGGAGGAGAGACGCGAGAGAGAGAGATGATGTTTGGTGAGGGTTCAAGAGAGATTCCCGAAGAATCGAGAGGAATCAAGAACACACTGTAAACTAATTTAGGGATTTAGACTAGTTATAATTGGGGAAAAACAACTGGTGGGCCATATGGGGAATAAAAAAATGTTGAAATACACTTCCTAAACAATTAAATATTCTCTTTAAAAATTCGAAATTTAATATAAAATTTTAAAGGATATTTACCAAGAATACTAGATTTAAAGTTTCTTTTTGCAAAAATACCACCTTCCTTAATAAATTGCAATTTTACCAAAACAAAGTTTCAAATTACAAAAATACTAGGCCCCTCCTCCCTCAACTTTCTCTCTCCTCCCCCCTTGTCTCAACACAGACGCTGCCGACTTGTACTTTTTTTTTTTTTTAAGATGGGGGCTATTTGGGTGGATTTTTGTTTGCAACCACATTCAATCAAATTCAACTAAATGCAACCAAATGCAACTTTTTTTTAAAAAAGGTGGGCTGATTTTGGTGGATTTGGGTTGCAAGGCCCGCCAAGGGCAATATTCAACTAAATGATTTTGGGTTCCAAGGCCCCGCCAGGGGCAATATTCAACTAAATCAACTATTTTCAACTGTTTTCAAATATTTTCAACTACTTTCAACTAGTTGCAACCATTTTCAACTACTTTCAACTAGTTACAACTAGTTGCAACTACATATTATTGGTTTGAATGATTTTGGGTTCCAAGGCCCCGCCAGGGGCAATATTCAACCAAATCAACTGTTTTCAACTAGTTGCAACTATTTTCAACTACTTTCAACTAGTTACAACTAGTTGCAACTACATATTATTGGTTTGGGTGATTTTGGTGGATTTGGGTTGCAAGGCCCCGCAGGGGCATATTCAACTGAATGCAACTGAAATCAGAAATTAAGTTGCTGATTTCAAGTTCCATTTTTCATTTGTCATTTTCGATCTCATTTTTGAACTCTATTATATATATATATATATATATATATAGTGTTCTTTATGGAGCAAAGATATATATAGGCCTTTGCTCCATAAAGAACACTATATATATATATATATATATATATATATATAGGGGGGGCTACTCCAATACAAACCTCCTTAAAATACAAACCTACAAACCAAGCATAATCTAATATTTCAAGCTAATCTAATGACCAAACTAGGGGTACCCCAATACAAAAAATGCTTAAAATAATTGGCTCTATCCAACAAAAAAAAATAAAAAATAAAAAAAAATAAAAAAAAATTCACTGTTCACGTGATGACGTGGCAGTGGATTTCACTGGTTAACGGTGCTTCGCACCTTCTTGTACGGCGCTTCGCGCCTTTATCATTCTAAAGTTGTAAGGAATGGCAATCAATGGTAAAGGCAATAGACGATTGACGGGTGTGTCGAGAGCCTTCGGCCCTCATGACTACCTAACTCATCCGTTTACTGTCTTAAATGCTTCGCATTTCCACGGCAAGATTTTTTTTTTTTTTTTTGAAATTTTTTTTTTTTTTTGTTGGATAGAGCCAATTATTTTAAGCATTTTTTGTGAAGGTACCCTTGGCGGAAACCTTAGAATAGATGAAATATAATTAATTTAGTGTTGGTTTGTAGGTTTGTATTTTAAGAATGGTTTGTATTTGAGCACTTGCCTATATATATATATATATAATAGAGTTCAAAAATGAGGTCGAAAATGACAACTGACAAATGGAACTTGAAATCAGAAATTTAGTTGCATTCAGTTGCAATTAGTTGCAAATTTAGTTGAATATGCCCCTGCGGGGCCAGGAAACCTAAATCCACCAAAATATCACCCTTCTTAAATATATATATATATATATATATATATATATATATATATATATATAGGGTTGGACTCCATAGCAAACACCTTATATAACAAACAACAAAGAACACCTCATATCTAATAGATCCATTGCCCCTGGCGGGGCCTCCCAATACAAAAAGTTCTTATTTTTTTAGGCTCTATCCATCCAGCAAAAAAAATTGAAAATTTACTGTTCATCGATGACGTCATCAGTGACGTCATCATGAACAGTAAAATTTTCAAAAATTTTTTTTTTTTTGCTGGATGGATAGAGCCTAAAAAATAAGAACTTTTTGTATTGGGTGCCCCTGGCGGGGCCAATGGATCTATTGGAATAAATGATTTTATAGTGTTCTTTATTGTTTGTTATATAAGAGTGTTCTTTATGGAGCAAAGGCCTATATATATATATATATATATATATATATATATATATATAGATTCTTGCTCAAATACAAACCAATCCTTAAATACAAACTACAAACTAACATAAAATATTTTATATTTCATTTATTCTAATGGTCCCGCCAGGGGCACCTTTACAAAAAATGTTTAAAATTCTTGGCTCCATTCAGCAAAAAAAAAAAAACTGTTCACTGCTGACGTCACTGCCACGTCAGTAGTGAACAATAACTTCTTTTTTTTTGCTGAATGGAGCCAAGAATTTTAAACATTTTTTGTAAAGGTGCCCCTAGTGGAGCCATTAGAATAAATGAAATATAAAATATTTTATGTTAGTTTGTAGTTTGTATTTAAGGATTGGTTTGTATTTGAGCAAGAACCTATATATATATATATATATATATTAGAGTTCAAAAAAGAGGTCGAAAATGACAACTGAAAAATAGAACTTGAAATCAGCAACTGAATGCAACCACATTCAACTTCAACAGACTTCAACACTTTTTTTTTTTAATGTGAGATGATTTTGGGTTGCATGGCCCCGCAGGGGCATATTCAACTGAATTAAACCACATTCAACTAAATGCAACTAAATTTCTGATTTCAAGTTCCATTTTTCAGTTGTCATATATATATATATTAGAGTTCAAAAAAGAGGTCGAAAATGACAACTGAAAAATGGAACTTGAAATCAGCAACTGAATGCAACCACATGCAACTAAATTTGCAACTACATCCAACTGAATGTAATTTTCATTTTTCAGTTGCATTCAGTTGAATATGCCCCTGCGGGACCTTGCAACCCAAATCCACCAAAATCACCCCACCATTAAAAAAAAAAGTTGAATGTGGTCGCATTTGGTTGAATATTGCCCCTAGTGGGGCCTTGCAACCCAAATCCACCAAAATCACCCCACCTTAAAAAAACGTTGAATGTGATTGCATTTGGTTGTATATTGCCCATAGCGGGGCCTTGCAACCCAAATCCACCAAAATCAACCCACCTTAAATGAGGTCGAAAATGACAACTGACAAATGGAACTTGAAATCAGAAATTTAGTTGCATTCAGTTGCAATTAGTTGCAAATTTAGTTGAATATGCCCCTGCGGGGCCAGGAAACCTAAATCCACCAAAATATCACCCTTCTTGAATATATATATATATATATATATATATATATATATATATATATATATATATATATATATATATATAGGGTGTGGCTCAAAAGAGAACTCTTTTTTGAAGAAAACTAAGGTACTAATCCTAACCATTGGATGTATTATAATCAATGGTCCCGCCAGGGGCACCCACACACTAATCAAATACACCCTCACACACACACAATCCCACCTAATTCCCTCCGTTTTTAATTTGATTTTTCCCGTCAATCGGTGATATTTTTTTAAAATGTAATTTCACCATATTTTTCTTCATCTCTCAACGATCAGTTTGCATACCATATGTGCTATATTTTAATTTAGTTTTCTAAGTTCTCCTTTTAAAGGGGTTTTCTCTAGATCCCTATACGAAGCCAGTAAACATTCACAATGAGGCCAATTTTTTTTTTCATCAACGCAATAAAGATTTTATTCAGTAGGAGCCCAAAATTATTTTTACATATATATATACATACATATATATATATATATATATAAGTAAAAATATAAATTTATATAAAATTTTAACATACATTACTAGTATTATGACAATCCTAGAGGGCCATGGCCCCTTCTATCCCCAATGAAGCCTCGTCCTTGTAATTTTTTTTCTTTTTTGCTAAATTGGGGGTGAGGTTCGAACCTGTAACCTCATTGGATCAACGCTTTGGCCCCTACCACTGGCCCCTACCACTGGGGCAGCTCTCACCTCATCTCGTCCTTGTATTTATGTATATATATGTATTTATTTCTTATATATATATAGATATTTGGATATTGTTTCATGATAATGCAATATTTAAAAATTATTACAGAAATTTAAATGAAATCAAAATGTTATTAATCGTATTTTTAATCACAAAACTAGTGTTTTACCCTTGCTATGCACCGATCGATAAATTGTATTAATAAATTAATATAAATATATTATTTTAATTTTTATTTAGAAAAAAATATAATTTTATTGGAATGTTAATTAACATAAGTATACAATTAATTATCTGTGAATTCATACTAATTGAATAATATTAATATTATGAACCAATCATCAAAACAAATACAACCCCCGTTGAAAAGTTCAAAATCCCTTTTTATTGTTTTTTTTTTAAATTTAGCTTTCATTTTATTTCTCTCTTTGTTAGAGAATATTTATACGTATCATGTTAACAAATTTTTCACCTATATTCTGAGAATTCGATATATTTATTAAATATCGAATCCTTAAAATATTTATTATATTAATTTTTTGAAAATATTTGTATGCACGTGGTTAATTTTTCGATTACATAATAAAAATGTATAGAAATTTAATTCTCACGACTCCAATAAATCATTAGATTGTCTATCAAAAAGGTTGCATATTTCAGCGATATGATAAAGGATATCTACTGTGCAAGGTATATGAAACGAATGTAGTTATAACAATAGATACTTTCATCTAATCTAGTTTGCTATGTTATTGTTCAATATCATTTTTACAAATTATATGTCCTTTTATTAACGAATTGATTTACTATATAAAATTTTTTTATCAACTAACCAAACAAATTCAATATATCGTGCTCTTGGAGTAACATATAATTGTTAGATTTTATGGTTATTGCCCTTAGCTTATATGTAAAGACAACTTAAAATGTGCATTTTCAGTTTGGAAGTTTGTATTTTGGTTTTTTTATTCTTTTCTAGTAAAACATGGAATAATAAATTTTAGTTTTCTTTTATTCTTAAAAGAAGACATATGAAAATGAGTATCATCACCTATCTTTTTTAATTTGACTAACTTGTGAAAATAAACTACTATCCATAAAATTGAAATCAAGTGTGTAATATATAAACACAGCTATTACTATTACTTTAATTCAAGAATACAAAATTCAAAAAGGCACCCTTTTATTAAAATCAAAATATAATTTTAAGTGTATCAACCTTTTTATTTATCATTATTAATAATTTTATAACAAAAATTGTAGCTGCTCTCTCTCTCTCTCTCTCTCTCTATACATTTCCCAAAAGATGCTAAACTAATGTTTATGATATCAGTTTTTTAAGTTTTTTTTAATTTTTATATTGATTTTTCTTTTTTTTTCAATAAAAATATCATTGGGAGTCTAGTACCCGTTGCCCGTTGGTGGATTTTATCTACCAAAATATTAGATTTTGTACTAACTCCATGTAAATGATAAGCCTTATTTTCTTTTCCTTGATTTTACTTTGGCTTTCACTAAATATCTCTCTTTATTTAAAGCCTAATATCCTGTTCGTGGATTTTGTCTACCCATATATTAAATTTTGTTATATTAGTTCATTGATTTGGATAGTATAGAATCACAATTCTGGTCGGTTGTTTGAATACGTTATGACAAATCAGATATACATAACCTCACGTTTATAACAAATTATTAGATTATCTCGCCGAAAAGACTATATAATTTAGTGACATAAGTTAGAGATGTACCATAATGTTCAATGATTGGATAAAGAAAATTAGAGATATAATTTACTATGTGTTTGTTCAATTTTAATTGTTTTTGACTTTATAGATGTTGTATGCCCTTTTATTGATCATTTTTGTGTATGACATATGTCATTTTATTCAAAAACTAATACATGTTAGATTCCGGTATCCTTTATTATAATAAATGATGTTAAAAAACAATTCATAACTAACTTATAGTTTAATTGGTTGAAACGTACCAATATATAACCATATGTAATATACTGCTATGTAGATTTATAGAAAATAATATTTACGGTTAGTAGAAATTTTTAAAATTAAAAACATGTGATATGCGAAGTTATTAAATCAAGATATTTTATATTTAAATTTAATTTAATCGCGATTAGTAAATTAGAATAAGCATGTATCAGAATAGATACTAAAATAATAGAATCAATGTGGCAAAAAAATGAAGAAAAAAAAAAAGAAAAAGTTTAGAAGTAAATTTTGATTGCCTCTAAAATAATTTTAATTTTTGATTGGTAATTTATTCACCAACCAAAAATAATACTCTTATAGCGTATATTTAATAATTAAAATAATTAAAATATATGTAGTGTTCGTTTATATGAATTTATTAATTATTTTATTAACAAATTGTGAATAAATATATTTTTGAACCTTTTGAAAAATCGAGTTTTTGAAGATATGGATTTTATCCAAGCTATTTAAAATTTATTCAAATCCGATTTTGTAGTGTTGGCTTATATGCATTTGCTCCCTCCGTCCCTCGTGGTTCTTTACGTTGGGTTTTTTCGCGAAGACCAAGGATTATGATTAAAATAAGTGAAGTAGTGGGTGTAATAGTGATTTTATTTTTAAAATAAGTGAAGTAGTGGGTGTAATAGTGATTTTATTGTTAAAATAAGTGAAGTAGTGGGTGTAATAGTGTAAAGTGTTGAAAAAGTGGAGTGAAGTAGTGTATGTAATAATTTATTTTATTGTTAAAAGTTACTATTTATGGTATGTAAAGAAATGAGAGGGACGCCCCAAAATAGAAACTGTAAAGAAATGAGAGGGATGGATGGAGTATTAATTAATTTTATTAACAAATGATGAATAAATATATTTTTGAGCTTATAAAAAAACCAAAATTTTGAAGGTATGGATTTTATCCAAGTTATTTAAAATCTGATTTCAAATCCGATTTTTTCATATTTTTAGTTAAGTTATACTATAATTATTTAATATCGCTTATAATTTTACTATATATATTATAAAAATCAGATGATAATATGATTGTGATTGACTTTGTATTAAAAGAGTGGTTGATTAATGAATGATTAATTATGAAATTTAATTAAAATATATAATACTCCCTCCGTCCCGGCCGATTGTTAACATTTCAAAATAGAGTGTTTGGCACGTATTTTAAGGTAGATTTCAAGGATAGTTCCATAACTTATTTTTGAAATTTTCTTTTTTTGTATAAAAGTAGAACAATCCTATTTTTATACAAAAAAAGAAAATTTTAAAAATAAGTTATGGACTATCCTTAAAATCCACCTTAAAATGCGTGTCAGAAAGTGACAAAAAAAGTGTTAAGAATTGGATGGGAGAGGGGGGAGTAGTATATCTTGATTGATTTCAAATTAAAATTGTGATTTTCTAGTAAATATTTTTTGATTTAAAAAATATGTATTTATGGATAAGTTTAATAAAATCAATATTGTATTTAAATTCATTTATATGAATTTATTAATTATTTTATTAACAAATTGTGAATAAATATATTTTTGAAGCTTTTAAAAAATCGAGTTTTTGAAGATATGTTTTATCCAAGCTATTTAAAATTTGTTCAAATCCGATTTTGTAGTGTTGGCTTATATGCATTTATTAATTAATTTATTAACAAATTATGAATAAATTTATTTTTTGAAGGTATGGATTTTATCGAAGTTATTTAAAATCTGATTTCAAATCCGATTTTTTCAAATTTTTAGTTTAGTTAGATTAAAATTATTTAATATCGATTATATTTGTACAATATTTATTATAAAAATCAATTTATAACGTATGATAATATGATTGTGACTGGTTTTATATTAAAAGAATGGTTGATTAATTAGTGATTAATTATGAAATTTAATTTAAAATATATAGTGGTATATCGTGATTGATTTCAAATTAAAATTTTGATTTTCTAGTAAATATTTTTTGATTTAAAAAATAGGTATTTATAGATATGTTTAATAAAATCATTATTGTATTTAAATTAGAAGTGTTAACTAACCATGGTTCAAGAGGTAGGGTGAGATTGTAAATAAAGAAAGGTCTAAATTTTAGGAATTAGCTCTGATTGGTTCTAAAATAATTCCTCGATTCTTATTGGTTAACTGAAGTGTGGTAGACTCAGGTATTATAATAAAGGATTATTCCACTATATATAAGTACATGCAAAAAAAAAAAATATTGTTCATGATGACGTCACTGATGACATCTTCATGAACAATAACTTTTTTTTTGTTGGATGGATAGAGGATAAAAAAATAACAACTTTTGGTATTATGTGGCCCCGCCAGGGGCGTTGAATCTATTAGATCTAAGATGTTCTTTATTTTTTGTTATATAAGGTGTTTGTTATAGAGTGCAACTCTATATATGTATGTATCTATTTCTTATATATATATATAGAAATACTTGGATATTGTTTCATGATAATGCAATATTTAAAAATTACTACACAAATATAAATGAAATCGTAATGTTATTAATCGTATTTTTAATCACAAAATTATTCCACTATATATAAGTTCATGCAAAAAAATAATTGTTTTAAAGGAAATTATACAGACCCGTACTTAAAGCAGAATTTTACACTAATTTTACTTCAAAAAGTTCTAACTTCAGCTCAGAATAGGACAAAGGTTAGTTGCTTCCCGTCGAGCTTTTAGTAGAGTCAGGGAAGGGAGTTTGGCGTTTGGACATGGGCTTAGGGCCAGTAGATGAAAGGTTCATGCTAGGCCAATGTGTTTGGTTTTTTATGTTATTTTGTTCAAGTCCAGTTAGGTTTGAAAATCCAGGCACCGTAGTGTCCTGGTTCAAGCCCCGTTTGTTCAGTTACTTTATAGACTAGCTTATAACCCGTGTAAACGACTCCTTTTTAATATCTGTAATTATATTAAAATTTTAAATTTTATATGTTATTAATTTATATATCAATTTTTTGTTAAAAAATTGATACATACAAGATTTTATACGTTCGATTTAATATTTGTATTCTATCTTGAATTCTTAAAATTTGATTTGAACGATTTTACAGTCCATGTGAAATTAACAAAATAATGTTTAATTCATTGATGGTGTAATTATTATTTTCAAATCAAATCAACGCAGAATCAAACACAAGTTGAATTTATTCGATTTTTTGCGTTGAAAATTCTATTGAAAATTTTGTTGAATATTCAACCAAATTCTATTAGGCCTTAAAAGAATTTGACGATTTTTTGCGTTGAAAATTCTATTCGATTTAGAAAATTTACTTATATTTAGTTGAATTTATCAAAATCATTTTCAGTATTGAATATACTTCTACTAACAACCAAATACAGGTTTTAATATTAGAAAATAACGATTTCCATCTTTTGATTTTAAGACCTAACGATCTTTTTTATTTTGGTATATAATAGAAATTTAATGTTATTTACATAATAATTAAATTGGTCTCCTTATTAAGTTTTAACTTTTTTTTTATTTTAGACTTTTTTAAAATTCAGGTCTAATATAACTTCTTTTAACTTATAATCTTTTTATACAATAATTATTTTTTATATAGTATAATTTTGATCATCTATTTTTTTAAAAAAAATATATCCAACGGTTGAGATTGTTTTGGCAACGACAAATTATCATAGTATCAAAATTTTGGATAAGATATCTTCTACAATTATTATATATAAAAATTTTTTAATTAAAATATTGAAAATCATATAGATTTTGAGATAATCTAGAAGAATTTAATACTTATAAAATTGTTTATTAAAAATACTAATTAAATTTGATGAGTTAAATTTTTTTAAAAAATATTAATTATGGTGTGCTAAAAGCTTCCTAGTTTCCTATCTTTTAGGCGTACACAGAGCCCCAAAAGGTCATATCTACGAACATGGAACATATTAATTAAAGCTGGAGTTAAATACTTTAATACTATAATAATTTTCTCATAATTAAGCGAGAGATTATACATTAATATTACATACTGTATTGGACTACTGGTGGGAATAGGAGGCAGGTCAATAAATACTCTTCTAGTATAGTTCTGACCTATGCTAATACTTATTATTATTTCTCTTACTCTTATTATATAATAGGATATAATTTGTGCTCTATTTTGAATTATTAAAATTTGATTTTGATAATTTTATAGCACGCATGAAATTAACAAAATAATATTTAATTTAGTGATAATTTAAAAATTATTTTCCAATTAAAACTTTAATATTAATAAAATAAAATAAATAAAATTTAATTGTATCATTTTTTAACTATATTATTTTCATATTATAATTTTTTTAAAAAAAATTCAATTCTAATACGACTTTGCTAGATTATATCCTTTTTAAATTATAATTTCCTTTTTAATATGATATACACATATCATCAACAAAAGAACAGTGCACATCCTCCGAATCTATTGGCATAATGTATGTTTCTCTTCCATGGTTTCTTAAAATGTTACCGACTTCAAGAGGGTGAGCCCTCGCATAATGTTTCCCAGGTAGACAAACATATAAATCCTTCGGCTTTAGTACATATATAGATTTTTGATAGAATAATGTAATTATAATTGTATTAGGATTTTTTTTCCCTTGTATTTATAGATTTTTGATAGAATAATGTAATTATTATTGTATTAGGATTTTTTTCCAATTCATTGTAGACATCTTTTTTATTTGTCTATTTGTAATTGATTTTATTTGTTTATACATATTTTATTTGTTTACTAAATTAAAATATTTTTAAATTAAATTTAGTTCTAATGATGAAGAAAAAAACAAATCGATGAAGAAAGGGTATTATAGTAAATTAACAAAGTGAAAATTATAAATAAATATATAAGGATATAATTTATAATCCAATGGATGACTTTTAATCCAACGGATCATATGCTTTTGGTAGTACAGCGACGACGACCAAAACTTTGGATAAGATCTTATAGCTTATAACTCGTGCAATGCACGGTTCCTTTTTAAAATTTTAAAATAATTTTACTTTTTTTAATTTTATATGTTATTAATTTACATATAAAATTATTGTTAAAAAGTTGATAATACATAAGATTTTACACTTTCGATTTAATATTTGTACTCTACCTTGAATTATTAAAATTTGATTTGAAAGATTTTACAGCCCACGTGAAATTAACAAAAAAAAATCTTTAATTTAGTGATAGTTTAGCAATTATTTTCCGATTAAACCTACTCAGAAACAAATAAGAAAAGAAATTGGCGCTTTTTTACATTGAAAATTCTATTCGATTTATGAATTATACTTATATTTCGTTTTGATTTTCAAAATACCCTTGTTATTATTTGAAGATAGTTCTACTAATAATAAAATACAATTTTAATAATAAGTGTATGAGAGATTTTGTCAAAAACTTTGATAATTGGTAGTATGATCAAAATAAATAAGAACCGTTGAATCTTAAAATAAATAGATGAAAACCGTTGGTGTTTCCATTTGAATAATAATTATTAAATCATCAATAAATTAAAGATAATTCTATAAGTTTCGCGTGAATTGTAAAATCATCCAAATCTGATTTATAGATATCAAGATAGAGTCCAAATAGTAAATATGAATATTTTTTAATAATAATAAATAAATAAAATTTAATTCTAATGCAACTTTTTTTTTAATTATATCGTTTTTAAATTATAATTTTATTTTTAAAATTCACTTATATGGCAACATTTTCTAATCATATCCTTTTTAGATTTTAATTTTCTCTTTTAATATGATATAATCTTGATCGTCTATTTTTTAAAAAATAGATTCCACGGTTGAGATTATTTTGGTAGTACAGTGACGAAAATTATGGATAAGATCTCTATTATGCTTATTATATATAAATAGCTTATAACCCGTGCAACGCACGACTCCTTTTTTAATATCTTTAATTACATTATATATTTTTTAATTTTATAATTTATTAATTTACATAACAAATTTTTATTAAAAATTGATATATATAAGTTTTACACGCTCGATTTAATATTTGTACTCTATCTTGAATTCTTAAAATTTAATTTGGACGATTACCGTCCACGTAAAATTAACAAAATATTCTTTAATTTGGTGATGGTTTAATAAGTTTTTTCTAATTAAATCTACGTAGAAGGAAAAAAGAGAAAAAATTGACGATTTTTTACGCTGAAAATTTTATTTGATTTATGAATTCTACTTATAATTCGTTTTGATTATCAAAATACCCTTATAATTATTTGAAGATGGTTCTACTAACAACCAAATACAATTTTAGTAATAAGTGTAAGAGGAATTTTGTTCAAAACTTTGATAATCGGTAGTCTGGACCTCTATACGACAAATATCTTAAAATAAATAGATGAAAACAGTTGATCTAGCATAAAAAAATATTTAAATTTTAATATGTTATAAACTAAAAAGTGTATTTATATTGTAATACGAATATATATATATATGTCAATGATTTAATTCATATATAATTAGGTTTTCTACATTGAATAGCATTATCAATGTAGGAATTCTACGTTAAAGAGGATTAATGTAAAAACTCGTAATCATGTTTCTCTTGAGATTCTTAGTTTTTCCAAGTTTTTTCATTTGAATAATAATTATTATATCATTACTAAATTAAAAATAATTTTATGAGTTTCGCGTGGATGGTAAAATCACCCAAATCTAATTTCTAGATCTCAAGATAAAGCCCAAGGAGTAGTAGATATGATTTTTTTTAAATACTAATAAAAAATAAATAAAATATAATTCTAATTTAACATTTTTTAATTATATCCTTTTCGAATTATAATTTTCTTTTAAAAATTCAATTTTAATACAACCCTTTCTAATTATATCCTTTTTAGAATATAATTTTTCTTTTTAAAATTCACTTCAAATGCAACATTTTCTAATTATATCCTTTTTAGATTATAATTTTCTTTTTAATGCGATTTAATCTTGATTCCTTTTTAGATTATAATTTTCTTTTTAATGTGATCTAATCTTGATCGTCTATTTTTGATCTAATCTTGATTCCTTTTTAGATTATAATTTTCTTTTTAATGTGATCTAATCTTGATCGTCTATTTTTAATCCAACGGATCATATGATTTTGATAGTACAGTGACGACGACAAAAAATTTGGATAAGACCTCCATTATGCTTATTATATATAAGGTATTAATTAATTATATCCTTTTTAGAATATAATTTTTCTTTTTAAAATTCACTTCAAATGCAACATTTTCTAATTAAATCCTTTTTAGATTACAATTTTCTTTTTAATGCGATCTAATCTTGATTCCTTTTTAGATTATAATTTTCTTTTTAATGTGATCTAATCTTGATCGTCTATTTTTGATCTAATTTTTATTCCTTTTTAGATTATAATTTTCTTCTTAATGTGATCTAATCTTGATCGTCTATTTTTAATCCAACGGATCATGTGATTTTGATAGTATAGTGACGACGACCAAAAATCAGTGACGACGACCAAAAATTTGGATAAGATCTCCTTTATGCTTATTATATATAAGGTATTAATGTTGTAAGAGCATCTCCAATAGGGGTTGCCAAGAGGTTGTCTATGCTTAGTTGGCATGGCACCCTTGGTTGCCAACCTATTGGAGTTCTATGATTACCAAGAAGTTGCCAACCAATTTTGACAAAAGTTGGCAACTTCCTAATATAGTTAAAACTCATATAATTCTCAAAAAGTATAAATAGCCCTATCAACTTTAATATGCTTTCATCTTATCATATTGTTTCTCAAATTTATATAGGGGACCATATTGGCAACTTTTGGTTTTGGAGTTGCCAACTATTGGAGTAGATTTTAAATAAAAGTTGCCATGAGTGATATGGACGAGAGAGAAAATAAAAAATTATTATATGTGATGATTTGTCAATGCTTGGCAACTCTATAAGCAACAACTATTGGAGATGCTCTAAGGGCTAATGTAATATCCGTAATTTTTAGAATAATATTAATTAAGAATAAGAGAATAAAAAGGATTAAAATTAGATAATAAATAGGATTTAAAATTAGATTAAAATAATGGGCTTAAAATATGGATCGGACTTGAATACAGATAACTTTTGGACATAGGGTTTTGTAACGTTATAAATACATCATATTCTTCTTCCTCATCTTTTATAACAAAATTCGTAGGGTTTTATAAACACAATTCAGCAGTCTTGTAAAATTCGTAGAAAATTCATCGTAAGTCAAAATTCATTGATTCTGGACTTTTCGGAAAGGTATTTTCGTGCTCTACAACTTTCATTCTTTGAGTTTTTCAAGAAAACATCGTTTAGAGGGTCAAAAAGTCAAAATACAGATCTGGTCAGGAGTGATTACATGTTTTCGATTTTTGTTTTTCCGTGTCGAGGTAAGTTTCTGATCATTCTTTCTAATGTTTTCAAAACTATATGTTATGTGTACGTATTTGTTATCAAAACTTGGGCTAAGTGATTATATTTTGAAGTTATATGTATTATTGTATATATGTGTTATGTGTAAGCAATAGTTTTGGTACTCTAATTTATGCCATGGTTTGCGAAAATAAGAATAAGAATAAGGACCGAGTCACCGGGTTGTAGTGGCAGTTTTCTGAAAATTTAGGATCGTTATCACCGGGTTGTAGTGGTCGTGGTATGAATTATGGTTTTCAAGTTATTGTTGTTATGTGGTATCGTATCGAATAAGAATATGTGTATCGAAAGTTATTGTTTCGTATATCGTATCGTATTGAATACTGTGTTATTTTATATCTGTATCTTCATTACTTTGTCCAACTAGTTGGATCGATTGGTTATTTGTTGGGCTGTTTAGCTCATTACTTACAATTTTCAGGTTCGGTGTAAGATCGAGTGGATAGCATTGGAGTTCGAAGAGCTTAGGTTCGGAGTAGATTAGCTTTTAGATTGTCATTCTTAGCTGCGCTTTTGTAATAAGTATTTTTGTAATGGATTTTTGGATTAATAAAATTTGTTTTATTTTAGTTTTTGATTTAGAATTAATAGTACGAAAAATCAGGTTGTTATGATGGTGGTTTTTATTAATAATATTTTGATTTATCAAAAAAAAAAGAAAAAGTTTTAACCTTTAGCCTAGCCAAACCTAAATTCTTGGCTTATATTTTTGGTTGCTTCCTGATAACTCATATCACAATTCACCCATTTAAACTCAACATTCATATCCCTGATCTTATATTCATATCCCTCTGAACCTCTGTTCTAAAAGTCGGCGATTAATCGGGATTAATCGCCGATTAATCGCTGTTCGGTAAGGAACCGAACTGATTTTACAAAAATCGGCCAAAAAATCGTTTTTTCAAAAAATCGGAATTAATCGGGATTAATCGGTCAAAAATCGGATTAATCAGTCAAAAATCGGCATTATTGATAAAAAATATTGAAAAATAAGTAGAAAAATTTAAAAAATTCAAAAAGTAATAAATTGAATAAATTTTAAGAAAACTATTATTCTCATATACGAAACTAATATTTTAAACGGTTAAATAATGAATTTTATCAATTTTTTCTCTCATATTGACCCCAATTCAAAAATTAGATCTTAAAATTTATATTTACTTTAATAATGCTATGTATTTTAAATATATTTGTATAAATATATGATAATTATTCATGTATAATCAAAATAATAAAATAATTATGTATATTAATAATAATTATATTTAAAAATAATATTAAATTAGTTCCGATTAATGATCCGATTAATCCCCGATTACCCGATTAATCCCTGGACGGTGCCTTCACCGATTAAGTCCGATTTCCGCTTTTTACAAGTCTGAACTCATATCACAATTCACGCATTTAACAATGTAAATAAAAAATAACTGGTTATGAACCTCTAGAGCTTTAAATTATTGCATAAAAATATTAAAATTCTCTTGGGATTGTAAAATTATATAAACTATTGTTTTATAAACATTTCAAACTAAAGATAATAAAACAAGAGAATAATGTTCCTGAGATTACCTCAGGAACTTACCTAAGGTACTTATCTTACTTCTTTATAAAATCTTATAAAATAAATGGTCCGTAGGGGCATCTTATAAAATAAATGGTCCGTAGGGACATTTTTATGAAAACTAGATTACCCAAATGATTTTTCTTGATTTTTCCTTGCATTTTTCTTTGCTTATAGTCCATATACTCATTTTTAACCCCAAATAACACTTTCAAAATTGTTAGTTACTGGTTTAGGCAGATCATTAATGATTTGTTGATAATTTTCTGGCTTAATAGCCTTTGAATCCTTAAAATTTAATACGATATACCCATCAATCATCCATGTTTCAAAACGTACCTTTTAAACCCTGAACTACCCGTAAAGGTCATATTAATCCTTATACCGGTATTGACATAAAAAATTATGAAATCGGTATAAATCGGAGGGGCAAAACAGACATTACACATAATTCTTCTTTAAACATCACAGCAGCCTTCTTTTCTTCTCCAGATTGTTCTTGGCTGGGCTTCTTTGAAAAATCTCTCGAACTCTCTTCTCTCTCTCTCAATCTCTCTCCCCCTAATCTCTTTCTATCTCACGAATCTCTCGTTTCCTCCTCCTTTCTCTCCATTCGACTGTGAGGATGTGTGTGTGTGTGTGTGCGCGTTCGTGGTGTGTGTGTGTGTGTATATTCAGTGTGTGTGTATGTACTCTGCCGGGGTGCGTGGGTGAGTTCACCGAGTCCGTCAAGCCATCGCTGTTAATCATCTTCTCTTCTTTGTTGGGGTTCGATTTCGAACTGGGAAAATTCTTCGATAATGTGTGTGGGTCGAAATGGGTCAAGCTTGTATGTGCTGCTTAGTTGATTTAAGTGATGATTGATACTTGAATGCTGCTAATTAGGATGTAGCTTGTGTTTGGTTGAAGTTTATATTCAAATTAGATTTATTGATTACTACGTTTTAGTGTATAATTGATCGAAGTGTTGTTTGTTTCATGCTTTTGACATAAAAGTTGAGTTCACTGCACATTCTGATGTAAAATTTTGGTGGAGTTCTGGGTCTTGGTCGGAGTTTTAATTTGTTACCGAGTTAAGAAATAATTCGGTGGTGTTCTAGTTGATTTGTAAAATGATTTAGTTTGTAATGTCTGTTTTGCTCCTCCAATTTATACCGGTTTCATAATTTTTTATGTCAATACCGGTATAAGAACTAATACCCCAAAAAATGGACAAATTTGGTTGGTGAATATTTCGTAGGAAACTTTAAGGACTAAAAAACCATTAAGCCTAATTTTCTTCAAAACCAACGGTCAACTTTAACTTTTCCTTCGTACATGTAACTTATTTATTTCTCCAGACATACAAAATTTACTTTTTTTTTTGAAAATACACGTCCGATCACAATTAAAAAAGAAATTATTAACTAAATTGCCAAAGCCAAACTAACCAAATTTTTAAATCATACAACAGTACACAATACTGACATAGTATCAATAACTGCACCCCATTCTAAACAGTGTTATCAAGTCGAGAAGAGAAGGCCATCATGAATATTGAATAGCACAAACAGCAGCTTCTTACTAGAATAGAACATAAAATATGTGCGCTACACAAAGGGGCTGGAAGAGGATAACACGAAATTCAAAATATAAATCAAACATGCTGTCACAAGTCCATGGGTTCTGAGACATATTTAATATTAGTAGTCATCGCCTCTGGATACAACCTCTTTGCAAGTTGGCCGAAGTAAGATCGTGTGCTCAAACTGAGACACATAGCTTCCTTTAACGTCACACAGAGGTGGATATGTCTGTCAGCAAGATAAGGAGATTTGTATTAGTTAACATATCAACAGAGCATACTCTGGGAATCTCCAACCAAATTAAAAGTAGACACATCAATAAAACAGGCATTTACCATGTGATGCAGATAAAATATAGTGCAACTGAATATCAACCCAAGGCTACACATTTAATCCAAAAATGGAAGTCCAATAATATGAAGTATACCTGAACAATACCAGCATCACACAAATTCTTCAGTGCCATCAGATATTTGGTCTCTCCAAGGCGGTCTAAATAACGCCTACAGAACGCCAATGTAGAGAAATTCTTATTGATTGTTGCAAGAAGCTGTTTTGCTCTTGGCAACCGTAATGGCATGTGCCCAACATCAAAATTCTTCATATAATGGCTGCACTCCAGATCTTCCCGGACGTAGCCCTTGCCTTCATACAATAAATAAGAAAACTTGATGTCATACATCTGACCATCGTTATATCACTTGCCCAGCACCAAAACTAAAGAGAGAATATAATATCACCTGTAGATCCAAAAGTTTCAATAGCATAAAATTCACCCTCTTCCATTTTCGTCTGTTCGCCTCCTTTCACGATTGGAACCGACTTCCCAGCATGAATTTGGTAAGGCCCAATGCTATGCCCATTCAAGTTCCGAATACTCTTAACTGTCAAAACACCAACAGATATGTGGATCTTAATATGTAAGACTATAGATCACACAACCAGATACTTGAAGCATCCAAATTTACTAACTAAGAGCAACTCCAAGAGACTCTTTGCAAATTCCTTAAAAAAATTATAAACAATAGAACTCTTAGTAATTTAGGATAAGTTTAGGAGTAGTTACTCCAACAATACTCCTTATATGTGTTTCTTATTATTATTATAATAATAAAAAGAGAGAGAGAAAAGTTAAAAAGAGAGATAAAAAGATGTTGAAAAAAATGAAGGAAGTTAATATTTTATTGGTGAAAATTAAATAAGGGAGGACTAGGAGATCCATAAAAATAAGGCATAAAAGACATGCTAAATTTTAAGGGGTCATTTAGGAGATTGTTGGAGTGCAAAATTAGATCATATTCCTTAAATTTTTGTTTAGAAGCTCATATAAGTAATCTTTTGGAGTTGCTCTAACAATTATATTGTATTCTGCTGCTTCAATGGATCCTAATAAGCATTTCGATACAAGTACGTTTATTGTTTCATCTTTGTTTTTTATAACACCAGTTTAAAACTTTGGGGAAACTAAAACTCTTGGTTTCCAGTTATTCCACAAAAGCCAATGTCCAAAGTAGACATAGTTCTAGAGCAAAATTAAGAATACAGGAAACATCAGTAGGACTTATCGAGAAAAATCAACTGGACATCATGTCAACTTAACAAAGGGGTTAACGCTGTGATGCTTTTCAGACTGAACTTGAGATAAAATAGGATAATTAGATAAACAAAGCTCCTGAAAGAAGCAGCCGGAGAAGATGAAGACTGACAAAAAAAAAAATCTTTACCAACTTAATCGTCCATTATTTACATATGCGGTTACTTTGACACTTGAAATAGGCCGCATAAAACTCCATAAAAACACCACTCAAGTCTGATCTTCATAATAAACTGCACCAAGTACTTTTTATACATAACAAACTCATCCACATTACTACCTAATATAATGCCTCAAGTACCAACGAGGGCTTGGCATGTAAGTGATCAAGAATCTCTGCATAGATAGAGAGCTCAGATGCCCTGTACAGATACAGAGACTGTGAATCATTGACTCCATCAGTCAATGGTCGACAAAGCAATCATTTGACACAATTAATCCATGTAATACATCACAAAACACGAAGTTATATATCATTTTATATCGATCTTACTTGGAAACCATATTTAATAACATAATTCACATGGTTAAGTACATATTATAGAATTCTTTCCATTCATTTGACAACTCTTCTACCTGTACAAACAAAATATAAATTATAAAATAAAAGAATGACAATGCTTTATAAAATAAGTTTAATAGACACCTCTACAGGTAGCCATCACGTGACAAAGACAATTCATGTGTGCACATGTTAAGGCAACTCAAACACATAATTAGAAATTAACGAGGCACGCATTTTTAAGTAAAAATTTTGAAAATTCCAGAAATGCCGGTATAAATTATCTATACCTTGAAACACCTTTCCGTTGATTTCTACTTCATACGATTCCATGACCTCTTGGATTGCAGCACCAACATCACAAAGACGAACATCAATCCCCGATTCCTGAAACAGATTAAAAAATGTGAAGCCACATTTCAGACATTTAGTATTTACCATCATAAAGAGAACAAGTTCGACCCCTGATGCAAAAACCAAAACCCAGTATGGCCTGCTGATATCAAAAGTGGTCCACGAGCATTACTCAGATTTATGATTGGTAGTAAATTTACTATAATCTGACATGAGGCATATCACCGCTTTAGATTCCTAGTCATAGATTGATAGTCTATAGGTTTCTGCTTGTACATTTTTTTTATTGTTGGTTCTCTCAGCTAAGATCTCTCTTCAATCATATCTGAAGCAGACTGGAATTAGGGGATGAGACCTGGGATCACATCAAGGGATAAATCTAAAAAAGGGACAAATTCTAACAAAGATAGGAAATGATTTTAATAATCAAAATAGTCATTCTGATCAAAATTGAAGACCACCTCATCTCCTTGTATAGAACTTGAAACTAGTTTGGATGATACAATGTAATACTAATATTACTTGCTACCTCTCATTCCATTTATAAGTCACGCATAAGTTTAATCTTTAAAATTATATACTTACCAAGTGCGCTTTTCCAAGTTGAGATTTAAAAATATAAGAAATTTTGAGCAATCTACTCGATGCCAGAGCTTTTTTACAAAAAGAGACAATAAAAAAGGTATCTAAAATTCTACACAAATCCTATTTTCTTTCGTAACACAAATTGGGAAGACATAAGGAATTCATGTTCCGTTCTTTTCACTTCATTCATGTCCTTTAATTTCTTCTCTTCTCTTCTGGTAAAATATGTGAAAACAAGTAATGACTTATATTTAAAGACCGGAGGAGTATCTAGAGTAGAGGTCTACTAGTACAACTAATCTTGTCGAGTACCTATGGTGTTCTATAACATTCCTAACGAATTATGAGAAAATATAAACTATCTAAACAATAATGCAAAAACTAAATCAGATACTCAAAGTCTCCTATGTTTCACGTTATTCAATCATCTCATCAAAAAATTCATCTTATGTTTCAGAGTGAAAAATGACACAGATCTGCAGATAGGCTACATGAAGCTTAAACCGCAAAGTGGGAGCAAACCTGTAAGGGTAATGGTGCGGGCATCATGCTGACTAAGTAGCTGAAGGACAAAGTAACGGAAGTGAAAAGGTATAACAGGATTAGGTCGGCAAGAATACTAGTTAGGGCAGACGTGGTTACCGTTGTTGACTTGTTGGTGAGTCAGAGTAGAAAAGAGCTAGGAAAAAACTTTTGTGATTTTAGTGACCATATATATATGGGGGCAACTCCAATGTGATATTGGAGGGGAGAGGGATACCAGGGTGCGCAGGGGATTGGCTTTGTGATAGGTTGAGCTGCGACAAAGAGTGGAAATTGTACAAATTCACAGGGAAGATCCTGTTACATCAGATGATATTCTAGCTCAGCATGTTTCTCTCTCTTCAATATGGTCTTTGTTTCTAACATATCCCCTTTATTGCCGTGGTTTGATATGGTTAAGGGACACAGCCTCTATACCCAAGTGTTCTTCCATATTTTGGCTTGCCATCAAGAACAGGCTGCTTACCAGAGATAGGATCAAGGTTGTTAAGTCGACAAGTCGAGCCGCGACGCCCGAGTACCTTCAAACTCATAAGTCGACAAGTCGCCCGACTAGTCGTAAAAAGTCGACAAATAGTCGACATACATATATTTAGAGTAATTATAATATATAATATAGGGTAACACATAACAATCATCTTCCCCTCCATCTCCTCATCTCCTCCTTGAGTATTCTCCTCGGGTGGTACACCATAATCATCTTCCACCTCATCATCGAAAGGAATATTATCTTCATCATCGAAAGGAACAACATGGCACAGTGTGTGTGTGAAGTATTGAAACAGCAACAGTAATGAAGTGTGTGTGCAGTGCATTGTGCAGGAGCAGAGGCAATAAGGAGAAATAAAACACTATGTATAAAACAACAGACTCTGTATAAAATACTCTGTATAAAGCAGAGAGATGAAGTTTGTAAAAGTTGTAAAGTTTGTAAAGCAGACTCTGAATTTATTTTTTTAAATCTGTGTATGTTTAAATTTCAAACAAAACAACTGATAAAAAAAAAAATTAAAAACGAAAAAAATAAAAGAATTAAAAAATTAAACAACGAAAAAAAAATTAAGTGAAAAATTATTAAAAGATTTACAAAAAAATTGATAAAACAAAAATAATTTGAAGTTAAAAAATTATTAATTTAATTTAAAGTTCAGAAAAATAAAAGAATTAAAGTTGGAAAATAAAACTTTAAAGTAAATGAAAAAAATTAAGTGAAAAAATGTTTTGTACTGTATAGGGCTGGCAATTTTGGACCCACGACACGAACCCGACACGAACCCAACCCGCATGGGTCGGGTTCGGGTTTGCATTTTTCGGGTTGACCCAAAACTGACCCGGAAAAATCGGGTTGGGTTCGGGTCGGGTTCGGGTAACCCGAAACTGACCCGAATATACATATATATATATAATTATTTTTAATATATATAATTATTTTTAATATATATATATATATATAATATATTTTTTTTTATATTTTTAATATAAATATATTTTTTAATGTATATAATTATTTTTAATATATATATTTATTTATTTAATATATATAAATATTTATTTTTTTTAATATATATATATAATTATTTTCGGGTCGGGTTACCCGAAACCCATTCGTGTCGGGTTCGGGTTGAGTACCTGTACCCGAAACCCATTTCGGGTCGGGTTCGGGTTGAGTACCTGTACCCGAAACCCACTGTTGACCCGACCCGAAACCCGAAATTGCCAGCCCTAGTACTGTATATAAAACGAAAATAAGAGATGAAATAAAAACAAATAAAAAAGTAAAACAAAAAGTGTATGTATATATAGTATATACATACAGACCCGACTCAGATGATGGGTTAAAGAAGAGAGAAGATTAAGAAGAGATTAGAGAAAAAGATGAGATGAGATGAAGAAGAAGAAGAAGAAGAGATGAGATGAAGAAGAAGAAGAAGAAAGGGGAAGAAGAGACTTACCGGAGAAGATGAAGTCGTCACCCGTCGGAGTTGACCGGAGGAGAAGATGAAGTCGTTGCAGAGAGCAGCTCTTAACCTCTTATTTTTGTGTTCCAATCCAAGAAACAAGTGTAAGTGTGTAACTAAAAAACCCTATTTTTCTGATTTGGGTCGGGTTTCGGACTGGGTTTCGGTTCGGGTTCCGGGTAAAACCCATGGTCGCCAAACTCAGCAAGTCGTTCCTCGACTTATACTTCTTTGTCGACTTGTCGACGTGACAACCATGGATAGGATAATCTCTTTTGGTATGAGGACTTATGCCCATTGCCTCCTTTGTAATGCTGGTCTCGAGTTGGTCCAACATCTATTTTCGGATTGTCAGTATTTTGACAGGATTTAAAGGTCCTGTCCCGTTGTGTTTTCTGCTAATTGGGTGCAGTGTCAAAATGGTCAGTTTTTCCTAATGGTATTTCTAAAGCTCAGAAGCTAGTGGGGAGTCCTTTTTATTGCTGTTGTTTACTCAATACGGAGGGAAAGGAACTTTAGAATGCAAAATGTACGTCCAGGACATGGTACTTTAGTCACTATTAGCTCAATTAAGAGTATGGTTACGGAGAAACTATTTTCATGTATTTCATTTCGAAAATGGGCTCGTAAAGACCCATTGCTTGTTCCTCACCTGTACTAATTGTTGGTTAGGTGCTCGGCTTTCTGATGCTTTGGCGTACCGAGTGTGTTAATGGGAGCCTTATATTTGTTTGAGAGGGTAGGCTTTAATTTATGGTGTTCTGTTTTAACGCGGGGTATGCCCCTATAAATGTTCTATTTATTTATATACAATTTTTATTTAGAAAAAATAAAAAAGCATAAGTGCTTGCGCACAATATTATGGTTGTAAGTATGCTTAATGTTTTCACCAGGGTAAGACCCCATATTTCTACTCATCACAAATAATAATGCAATATGGCTTATTATTTCAGTACACATAATAACCTTGATCCCGGTATTTGTGGCTTCCTGTGAGGCCTCAAGCAATGGATTAAACATCGGGTTGAATGCCACGGTAAATGCACAATCAACTATACGTCCTGAAAGACCAAACATAAAGAAATAATGCACTTCAGAGATCAACTACAGCAGTCAAATGTGAAGATATAATATGTGGTGGAGGTAAGTTACCATTAATATGAGTTCCAAAATCCAATTTCATCACATCATCATACTGCAATACAGTTGTATCTCCAGAATTTGGGGTCCAGTGGGCTGCAACCCTGTTAAGTACAGTTTAGGCATAAGCAATCAAATGCAACAGTACGTGGAGAAAAGCAGTTCAAACAACAATTACCAGTTCAATGAGCATCCTGTGGGAAATGCAATTCCTGCTTCTAACCCATTCTCTGATATTAACTTGCGAACAGTGTTTTCTAATGTCTCACATAGCTCAGTCATTGGCATCCCAGGCTTTATGATGCCCTTCATATATTTCCTTACCTGCAGATATGTAAATCTGGATTAGTGGGTAGGCATACTTTGCACTGTATTAGCCATTATTTTACATCACAAATCAACACCAATGAAAACCACTTACTTTCATTTTTTCAAAAACGTTCACATGCGCACATATTTCTACTAGTCATGCTAAAATGTATAATGATTGCCCCTTCTAAAACTCAAAAGCAATGTTTACTTGCAGAAATAAGTTTAAGCAAGACTACTTTGTTCTACATATACAGTTCATGGGACTAAATAGTCCCGGACTTAATCTTTTAGGTTGTCATATGACGAAGTATTATGACTCTATAGCCCATTTTACGGGGGATCAATAATCCAATGGTGAGTGTGGGATCAAATAGGGTCTCCCAATTCAATGAGGTCATGCAAGATAGTTCTTGAGAAGGAATACGTATCATAATCCCCTTCTAGTATAGAATTAGAGCAAATACTCCTATTCTGGTCATAATATATATAAACAATCATCACGAATATGAATTATGTTAATGACATGAAACTATAACTTTCTTCAACCTTTAAAAATAGTACTAATAAAACTGTCAAACACCCAGATATTTCTGGCACACATGGAGGAATAATTGACTGTATAGCTAAGCTAAGCTTGTACAATAGTTTTTGAGAGTAACACCACAATATAACATTTACAATCTAATTAATTATTATTACAGTTTAATTTAGATGGAAGGGTGTAAGCCATAAATACGGTGCCAGCCTGTACGACACCTGCAGCTTGTGTTTTATGTAACTTGAGCATACTTATTCATCACACAAACTATAACAGTTTTGCACAACCCGTTCTGCACAAGCTGTCACCCCTCAGATGCAAGCATTGAAACAAAATACCAATTATTAATAACTGGACCTGCTTGGTGTCGATCGTATCCTAACAGTGCTTATGATTAAAAAACTGGTGATTGTATAAGATATCGGTCATGTAGGATGGTTTAAAGAATTTGCAAAGGAAGAACACAAACATAGTAATTGTCCTTGGGAACTCGCCAAACAAAATTTTAAAAATTTATAACAAAAGAATCTGGTAAGCTTTCATGTACCCAACTTCATAATAACAATATAATAATTACTGGATATAAAAGCAAATTCTGAAACCAAACAGCCAAATATTTCATCTAAGCAGAAATAAAAATTCGGCCCATAATTTCACACCTGACGATGAACTTCTGCTGCTTGACGAACTGAATCATATATGGGTTTTTCCAGACGCTCTAACTCCCTCTTTTCCTCTGAAGTAGTCCTCCATAAGTTACTTGAGTTGAGCGAAGGCAAAAAAGCATATAAATAGTTTAGGTAGTCATATAAGAACAAGACAGGAACAAGGTAAAATAGGACCCAGCACAGAATTCCCCAAAACTAATTCTGTAGACCCCTGCTTCCCATACCAAGACAACCAGCCCACAAAATTCTTTTACGAAGTACCAAAATTCATACGCATGAAGTCTCAACAGTTATGAGAAAAAACAAATACTGATATGACAAGCATGCGGGAAATACTCATATTTCAATCCTCATTTTTTTAATTTTCATTTACTCTTGGGGATGGAGAGAGAAGCCGACAAACGTTTTCACTTCAAAAGAAAAAAAATGCTCAAAGACAAGATGACTCTTGAACCAGATGCAGTAAATAAAAGATCCAAAAATCCACATCCTAAGATGTCTCCTGAAAATTTCACACACATTACCAATAACATTATATACTGATTGTGTAGATCAGAGTATAGGAACTGCACACTGACGGATGGACTTTTGAGCTGGATACACAAAATATTTGGACATTTCCTAATTCCTATTGTTAGTCTGAGTTTAAGCTATTTTTTCATAATAAAGTACGGTTTTATCATCATAGCTATTGACTATTCTCTAACTAACATAATCAGAAAATAATTACTCTCCGAATAGTCCAGAAGGACCATTTGGCATCAAGCTTTCCAGGTTATAGTTTCATAGGAGACAAGGATAAAAAAAATAACTATTATCTGTGGTCTTTGTCAGGTAGCTAGACAAATGGTTCTTTCCAATATCCTGAATTAAACATTAGAGGAAATCTGATTGATAGAGCAATACGAAAAATGTTGTTAAATCTATACATACTCATCTTTGTACTGTTGAATTTCTCCTTCTGGATACTCTCCGGAAGGAAAAAGTTCCGAAACAGGTATAGATGGTGGATCAGTTTGCTGTGGCGGTTGTTTTTTCTTCCTGTGCACAAAAAAAACATTTTGCATTCAGTCATCATTAACTAGCGCTTACCAGGAAATGGAAACACTTAAAGATAGTGCTTACTTGCTTTTACTTTTCTTCTTCTTCTTTTTCGCAGATTCTGTGTTAATTAATAGGAATACAATCAAGAACAAATATAAATAAGAATTCAAACACTAGCTTGTACAAATAGTCATGATGAAAAGCAGCACGATGCAATAAAAGAGCTAGAGTGCATAACTAGTATAAGGACTAATCTGCCAAGATCGAGGATATCTAAAGCATATTTAGGACAAGTTAAAATCCTCTTTACCTGTATTGTTAATCAACAACATTAACCATTAAAAAAAAGGAGCGAAGAAATCGAAAATAGCTAACAGACCTTTGAGCAGGATACATTGAGTATGTTTAGTTTGGTTTATTATTTCCACATTTAATTAGGATCCTCATGTCATAACCAAGTTTTGTCACCATATTAATGTGCTACACACCATGATTGGCCACAACTATAAAGACCCATGGCCAGCATTTTGCAAAACATAACTTATAACTTCCACACTAATAACAAACCTGCTTTTTCACTGGGTAAATCTACAAGTTCTTTAGTTACTTGAAAAGCAAAATAATATGCAACAATGTAATGGTTGGAGTGTTGGACCAATGACTTGACATGAGTAGTCAAGGCTATACCATCAAGCATTTTGAAAGTATAATTTCTAGCTTCTAGCAAACATATCATAGGCAATTTTACAATTTCCAAAAGGAAGCTCTCCCTAGTAGTAGAACTGTAATCAGTGTCAAATGTCAAGTGTGTAACTGGATAGGCTGCTAGGGGAGGTAAAACAATGAAAATCACCCTACTATTTCAACATAACAATGTAGAAAGAAGAGCCTATATTTCAGCCTAAAAGTTGGTAAAAAGAAAAAGCAAGCTTACACACACTCTATTCATGACCAAATAAGTCAAAGAAAGAACGAATTAGGAAAAAAGATATGTGTCTAATAAGCTGAAAATAGTCAATTTTCTAAAATGACTTAATATAATCGCTTATTGTTTTTATACTTCAAATATCCTCCACAGAACGAAGTACTATACCAATGAATCAATAAGCAATATAGGTCAATCTATCCTGATGGTTAACTGACGTGAAGCCAGTAAATAAAATATAAACTTGTCTTTAGATTGATTTATCTTTAGGAATAAGGTTACTTGTAATTCATTATGAGTTTAAATAAATTAGATATAAGATTATTAGGATTATATTAAAGTATGGTAGCATAGTACTGAAAGAGTGTCTCCTTTCCTCAATTATTTGGTAGATCAAGATAAAGAAATGGATGCTAATCCTGATTTTATAATTATTAGGGAAATACTTGTTGATTAAGGTTAAGGGTTTAGCCATATATAAAGAAATGGGCTTTTATTGAATTAAGACTATGATAATAGACATTGAAATAGTTCCCGAGTACTATGTTGTGATCCTAACAATCTCTTCTGCGGTCAAAAAATCCTAGAGTACTGGATATTCTGTAATTAAATCGCCTTAGAGCTAGTGGATTCTTTGTAGTTAAATTAAAACTTGTCCTTTTTATTGTTTATTTTGCATAAATAATTTGTTTTCAATTGTTGTCCTGCAGACCTGCACCAAAAACTACTTAGTTTACTATTTTTTAAAAGGGATGAAAACTAATAAGGCATAGATAACAAACAACAAGCACCTTTTTACATAAACAATTGAATTATTTTCTTAAACATCCCTAAGCCAAACTGGTCCTGAGATCGTAATCTTGGAAACTCTATAACTTTCCATGCACTGACAGATACTGAAAGATGGGTTATTAAAGAGTTCGGGCCCCAGTCGATTTTGCTAGTTAAAACTTAATAAGTTTCATCTAACAATAATTACCTAAACTCGTGGTGCGTAGGATACAAGGTCATGTTTGAAGAAGCATTTTACAATACAATCTATAGCTTTTATCATACACCACAAATATTTGAATTGAAGAAACAAAAACTAAATTAACTTTGGGAGACTGTCTATAAGAACCTTACCAGAAGGCTCTGAGTCTAACACCAGATTTTCAACTTTCTCCTGAATATCGGTGGGCAGAGTATCTGCAACCACTGGTGCTGCTTGTTCTTCAGTGGAAACTGCAACGCTCATGTCTCCTGCCATCTGCCAAGTTTGCAACCACATTCAAAACTTGTTAATTTTCTCCAAAAACCTTGCACTACCGGATTTTCGACCAGTTTTTAAATGAAAATCAGGATGGTTTTAACAGTCAGGAGTTGTAAAACCAGTAATATATTTGTCGGGCAGTCAAAATTTGAGTTGCACATATGTTAAACCGAACTCGTAAGACAATGTAAAATAGACTGCACATCTGCTTAATCAGAAAGACACAAAATAATATGCCCTTAAATCTCAATATCCTTTTAGGAGAAACCCATAACAACAAAAAAAAACACAATCATAAAATTGCGAGAGATGCAAACATAAACCCAACAAATCTTCACTCACAAGCACGTAAAAAACACATCTTTGGAAGTAAAATGAACAAGTGAGAATCGTAAATTACAATCAAGAAAATTACAAGTATGTGTGTGTGTTTGAAGACCAAAAAAAAAAAAAGCATGCAAATTGCAATTAGCAATCGAACAACAATCATCACTAGAATACAATAAACACAAAGAAATCAACAACATATTAATTAATTAAAAAAAAGAATCAAACTTGTTGAGTGAATGAATACAGCTGCTACTTATGGTTATTAAATTAGTTAAAATCACAAAATACACACATATATATACATATATATTCGTAAATATATTGGAGGAGAGAATGAAAGAACCTAAACGACGTCGTGGATGGGTGGAGTTGGAAGTCGGCGGCGAGTGAGGGCAAAGGGGGCAGCAGAAGAAGAAGAGATCAATTTTGTTTCGTTATACGCGTGGGTATAAATTAGGGTTAATGACAGTTTAGTCATCCAAGTTTGCAGAGAATTGCACATTCGTCACAAAGGTTTTAAAATGGACGGTTTGATCATCGAAGTTGTCACTCAAAAGTGTACGTTATAACCATGATTAGGCTGAATCGAATATTTTTGGAAGACACGTTCAGACATGTGGCGTGAATGAGTTCCAAACAACATTAACTAAAACAAACAACACTTTCCCCCTTCTCTCATTTCTATTCTTAGAGCAAATGCAATGCAATGTTATCCTTGGTGCTATATAGCAATAGCATCAAGTGCTAAAAAACTCATCTCCAAAGTAGTGTTATAGTTAGAATGTTGGATGCATTCTTAGTGCTATTGCTATATTATGCATTCTTACTGTTAAATTTGAAACCAATGATGCATTTATGCATCATGCCACATCATCATTTAACTAGAATGAGATGAGTTTATTGTGAATATTCAATAGAAGTTAAAAGAGTTAGGTAAAAGGTAAACGAGTTGGTTAAATTTTAAACTAGTTATAGAAATGGGATTCATGTGCCTGAGGATGACCTCAGGCAGAACCCTGAGATTAAAAGCTTTTCAATACAATTTTAAGGATATTTAGGTAAATTTACTGATTAAAAAATTAATATTACAAAAATGCCCCTGCAGGGCCACTTATTCTATATGCTATTTGTCTTGTAACCTCAGGAGAACTACCCTGAGGACATCCTCAGGCCCATTTTTCTCTATAGAAATAACTTTGGAGGGTGATTTTTATTTTAGCACCAAAATTCACTTTTTGATTCAATATTATAGCAATAGTAATAGCAATTTAGCATCTAGCATTGGACTTGCTCTTACTTCCCTTCCATCTTCTCTTATTCTTCTTTTCTCCTTTCTCAATTAAAATCCTTACCCTTAATTTATAATTAACTAAATGGTATATACAAAGTATAACAACCTAGTCCTAACTCCTTAAATTTTTAAAAATGATGACCTGATTGCCCTGTATATATCGTATGTAACGATGTTATAAGTATGGAATACACACAAGGAAAATACAGAGGGGGTGAATGTTTTTTCAAACTTTGCTTCAAATTAGCTTTAAGAACAGTTTCTTTGAATGTTTGAATCTGTGTGTTTGTATGTGTAGCTGAGTGTGTGTTTGTGTTTCAGAAAATTCGTGCGGAAATAAAACACAAGACACAAGTACTCACTTTAATCTAACATTGTATTAGATAAAGCATACAAATTGCAATTAGCAATCGAACAACAATCATCAATAGATTACAATAAACAAAAAGAAATCAACAGCATATTGATTAATTAAAAAAAGAATTAAACTTGTTGAGTGAATGAATACAGCTGCTACTTATGATTATAAAATTAGTTAAAATCACAAAATACACTTATATATACATACATATATTCATAAATATATTCGAGGAGAGAATGAAAGAACCTAAATGATGTCGTGGATGGGTAGAGTTGAAAGTCGGCGGCGAGTACTGAGGGCAAAGGGGGGCAGAAGGAGAAGAAGAAGAGATCACTTTTGTTTCGTTATAGGGGTGGGTATAAATTAGGGTTAATGACAGTTTAGTCATCCAAGTTTGTAGAGAAATGCACATTCGTCACAAAGGTTTTAAAATGGACGGTTTGATCATCCTAGTCAAAAGTGTACGTTATAACAACGATTAGCCTGAATCGAATATTTGGAAGACACGCTCAGACATGTCGCGTGAATGAGTTCCAAACAACGTTAATTAAAACAAGACAATACTTTTCCCCTTCTCTCATTTCTATTCTTACTTTGCTTCCTTCTTCTTATTCTTCTTTTTCCTCTTCACAATTAAAATCCTTACCCTTAATTTATAATTAACTAAATAGCATATACAAACTATAACAACCTAGTCCTAACTCCTTAAATTTCTAAAAATGATGACTCGATTGTCCTGTATATATCGTATGTAACGATATTTTCAAGAATATGTGATATATCTCCTTTCAGTAATATGGACGCTAAACTAGTGGAGCAGTTATTTACCCCAGCACAATGTTGCTTTTACTCTGTTGTGGGAAAAAAGAAAGCAACCACTCACTTGGGGGATGAAGATATGCAATTTCAATTAGTTTTTTGTAATATTTTTCATGATTGTTATGAATAGATTGTTGTATTTCAACATACTGTTTATCTTTGAATTTATCTATACAATTTATGATTACTGATTGTTTATGTGAAATTCTTGATTTATTTTGATGTATTTTGATAGTTTGATTAGTTGCTAATACTACTATTTTTTTGAATGTGAGTTTGTGTATGAGAAATTAGGGGTTGCTATATCTTATTTTAGAGATGGAGTTTAGAACATTTACATATGAATGGAGAGGTTACTATGTTTTGCGTTAGAGTTGCGATAATACTGGTATTTGGTACTTAAGTTGGAATTTGTGAGATAATTGTTAACTAGTTTAAGTCATGGTATACTTTTTTTTAAATATTTTAAGACATTGATGAATATTTGTTTTGCAGATTCTAGTGGATTATGTTTGGAGTATAAAGGTGGGGAAGGTACCACATTTTATGTTTAATAGTTCATGTGTGTGAGTTGGAAGATATAAGCTGTCACAATTTGGTTTATGTAATTAACACTATGACTCATTGTTGTTGCAGAACGAAGTGGATTACTTAAGGAGCAAGATGATGCAATGGAGCATGATGGTTTGGAAGTTGTAGATTTGGTGACTAATACTAAAGAATTCAGCAATGATGAGGATGAATATGATAGTAGTAACAGCAGTACTAGCAATAGTGAATTTGAAAATGATGATACTAGGAAGGTTGTTGTCTTTGGACTTGTTGCTCCAAATAGAGCACTAGCACATTTAACACCAAGGGATAGAGGGCAACATGGTAGAAAGAGGTGTACCAAGGGACAGGGCTCCGATGTTGGTCTAAGCAGGACGAGCAATGGCAAGATGTGAGTATTAATCCAATAATTTCTAGGTTTACAACATGCTTATGCTAAAACTTTTAATTGTTTGCTAAGTATGATTAATTGTTCTATGGTGACATTGGTTTGGATTTTGAGTTTGTTGAATTAAATTGGAAGTGCTAACTATGTTAATGCAATCATTTTCAAAAAAAAATTGCTTATTGTGCTTTTACTGAATCGGTACTTATTGTACTTATTTTCAAAATAATTATTTTACTTATTTTACTTATTAATAAAATTACTAACATATTACTTTTTTATTAGTCCTTAATAAAAAAGAAAATAAGGGATATTTTATTTTCATTTATTTTCTATAATGAGATTATGTTATGTGTATAGATACAAAATATAATTTTAATGTTGATGGTGTTATAGATGTAGTATATATATAATTAAAAAAGAAATGTACCTATACCCATTCATAGGTAATACCTTTTATTGGAATTCAAAATATTCTACAAAAGTGAATTATGTGTAATAATGACTAGCTTGTACATGCAGGCATTTTGGCATTGGAGTTCAAGTCTTGAAACTCCAATATTACAGGTTGTGTCTCTTCATTGTATTGTTATTTTGTATATTCATCTGTATATAAAATCTCTCACACATACTTCATTTCTTTAATATTTTCACCACTACTAAACACAAAATCTTTCATTTCTAAAAAAATTATTTTATTCAGTATGGTAAGGCACTGGACAATCACAAATAGAGTGTTAGTCACAGAGGCATGCATGTATTCATCTAATAACAAGCCTAATTATTTGTAATGCTTTGCATTACTTACATGACCTCTTAACTGAGGGAACCTCTAGCTGTAGAGTTTCTACTTGTTATAGTGCTTATAATAGGCATCAAAATTCTACTTGTGTAATTGTAATTAAAGTCAGAAAATAATGCTTGAAAGAAGTTCCAAGGATCATGCCTCAAGCTTGAAGATCAAGACTGCCAAAATAAACATAGTTATAATTTGGAGAATGAAGATTTGCCTAAGTACCAATTCGAGAAGTGTTTTGCTCTATTTGAGAAGTCTAGCATTCGACAAGTCAAGGATTCGATATATGCAAAGACACTGTTCGACATCTCTGAAAGTCAACAAGTCAAAGTGTCATTCGACAACTCAGAGATTCGACATGTCTAATACTCTATTCGAGAACTAAAGAATTCAACAAGTCAAAGTGGTATTCGAGTTCTCTAAGAGTCAACAAGTCAAAGTTTCATTCGATATCTCAAGGACTCAGAAAGCTATTCGACATCTCAGGGATTCGACAAGTCAAGTGCTCTATTCGACAACTCAAGGATTCTTGGAGAAAAGAGCTATTCAAGAAGTGATTCGATATGTCAACTTTACAGTATTCGAGAACTCAGAGTTATCGATCGAGTCAATTCTAGTTCTCCAATCAAACACTTAGCCACTTCTCGAATACACTCTTGGAGACAAAATACTGAAGGAATTGTACAAGTCAGAAACTTGCAACAAGCCAAGGTGCTTTATGGACCACAAGCTATAAAGTACTTTGGAAAGCCTACAAAGAAGCTTAGAGAGATGTACAAGAGACAAAGAGCTAAAGAAGTGGATCTGAGCAGAACCTCAAGAAGTCAAACCTGTAGCCGCTTGGATGCTTGCTCATAAAGGATAGACATACGAGAAAGTAATTTATCCTGTAACCTTATTTGTAGTAAGTAGGTTATGCTCATGTTCTATAAGGGCACAACCTCACTTCTTTAGAAAAGAAGTTTTTAAGTTTTTCACATACATTCTAGAGTACATTTCTCTGAGAAAAAACGAAGCTGAGAATACTACCATTTGTATTCACAGGTTGTAGCAAATCTTTATCTAATAAAATATTAGATTAAAGTGATATCGTGTCTTGTGTTGTTCATAATCCGCAATTATATCTCTGTACACACATAACACATATCTTGCTACATAACACAATCAGATTCAAGAACAAGAAAAGTTCAAGAATCCATTCATCCCCCTCCCTCTGTATTCTTTAATCGTATTCAAATACTCAACAAGTGGTATCAGAGCAGGTTGTTTTGTTGAGTATTGAACACGGTAAAAGAATACAGAGGGGGGGGGGTGAATGGATTCTTGAACTTTTCTTGATTGAGTCTATGTAGCAGATAAGTGCCTGTGTGTGTAGAAGTGAAGGTGCGGATAAATAAACAACACAAGACACAATATCACTTTAATCTAATGTATATTAGATAAAGGTTGCTACAATCTGTGAATACAAATGGTAGTATTCTCAGCTTCGTTTTTCTCAGAGAGATATAGCTTACAGTGTATGAAAAACTTGACTCACAAAGTTACTAAGTTATGAAGTGAGGCTGTGTCCTTATAGAACATGGATACAGCCCACTTACTGCAAATAAGGTAGCTAAACAAATTACTTTCTAGTCTGTCTATCCTTTTTGAGTAAGTGTCCAAACGGTTACAGATTTGACTTTGCAAAGCCTGTTTAGATCCACTTCTTTAGCTCCTTGTCTCTTCTATATCTCTCCAAGCTCCCTTGTAGGCTTTCCAGAGCACGTTACAGATTGTGGTCCATAAAGTGTATTGGCTTGTTGCAGGTTTCTGACTTGTACAATTTCTTCAGTATTTTGTCTCCAAGAATGTATTCGAGAAGTGACTAAGTAAGTGATTCGAGAACTAGAATTGACTTGATCGATAACTCTGAGTTCTCGAATACTGTTATAGTGACATATCGAACCACTTCTCGAATAGCTCTTTTCCATCAGGATTCCTTGAGTTGTCGAATAGAGCATTTGACTTATCGAATCCTCGAGTTGTCGAATAGCTTTCTGAGTCTTTGAGATATCGAATGGAACTTTGACTTGTTGACTCTTTGAGAACTCGAATACCATCTTGACTTGTTGACTTCTTGAGTTCTCGAATAGAGTAGTAGACATATCGAATCCCTGAGATATCGAACAGTGTATTCAGAGATATCGAATAGTGTCTTGAGATATCGAATCTCTGACTTCTCGAATGCTGGACTTCTCGAATAGACAAATATACTTCTCGAATTGGTACTTAGGCAAATTCTTCATTTCTTCAAATCCCAACTGTGATTATTTGGCAGTCTTTAACTCCTTGCTTGAGGCATGAACCATGGAACTTCTTTCAAGCATTATTCTAGACTCTATTTGTACAGTTACACAACTAGGATTTGATGCCTATTACAAGTACAATACAAACAGAAACTCTACAACTAGAGGTTCCCTCAGTTAAGAGGTCAAGTAAGTAATGCAAAGCATTACAAACAATTAGGCTTGTTATTAGATGTGTACAGGCATGCCTCTGTAACTAACAATCTCCCCCAAATTGTGAGTGAGACCCTTAGTCACAATTTCATGTCTGATAACAAGCCTAACATACATAAAGATAAAACTTTAAAAGTACAGGTATGTATTTTGATTGAACACATAAATGAAATTACAAGATAAATACTCTTACAGTATGATGAGGTACTAGCCATTTTCTTTTGATTGCATCTCCATTGCTTTGGCTTGTAGATCATCATATGCTTTCTGTTTCCTTTCTTTCTCCTTTCTTGCAATCTCATCTACTGCTCTCATGATTTCTGTCATAGCATCCAATTCTTCAATCATAATAGAGTTTTTGAAATCTTCAAGCACTGGCTTCAGAATGTTGGCAGGATAGTGACTGAGTAGGTTCATTCTTATATTGACATTGTCTCCATTTCTCCTCCTATACTTCACCACATAGGGATCAAACTGAACTCTACACAATCCCTTTGCCCTTAGCTTTTCTGCTTCAATCTCCAGTCTATCAATTTCTTTCTCCCTTTCTAACCATTTCTCATAGCAGCCCTTTCTTATCTTCTCAGCATAATCTTTCTTCATTTTCACAAAGTCAATCAATTCCAGCTTCCATACTTTCTCCACCTTGTCTTTAGAATCCAGCAATGCAATGATTCTTTCTATCTCATACAATTTACCCCAATGTTGACAACCCCCTTGTTTGAATTTCATTTCTTTCCCATCAGTGTACTTGATTACAAGGTGGTCATCCACAATTGCAGCATAGCATATCTTTTGAGCTCTTAGAAATAGCAGTTGCTCTTCATCAAAGTCTTCATCAAGTGGCTGGAGCTTTAATCCTGGAATGATTGTTAGGGCTCTAGATTTGGATAGCTTCACTCTCCTTGCAGCATGTTTAAATTTCATCCTCTTGACATGATTGCTTGGCAGAAATCTTTGACCTTTGTTGGTAGACCATAGTAGTATTCCATTAGCAGATTGCTTTCTGAAACATACACATGGTTTCTTGACTTGAATCTTCTTCTCTTCTTGAGATGGTAAGACAGTTGCAGAAGCCATAGATGTAGATTTTGCTAGGTCACTACTAACAGTATTCACCCTAGACTTAGAGTCTTGTGTTGTGGTGAGATTGCTGCTAGCATTGCCTAAGGCTTGCTGTCTTCCACTCTTTCTCACATATGTTTTACCTTGGTCATCATCATCCTTTTTATCCTTGTCTCCCTTTTTCTTCTTGTCTTCATCACCCTTATCTCTCCTGTGATGTCTTCTCCTCCCATCACCTTTGTCTTCAGAATCATCATCCTTATTTCTCCTAGGTTGAGCCATCTCTGGAATTTCACCAGTTGCAATATAGGTTCTGAGGATATGCAGTGCCTCAATTTCTTCAGCATTTCTGGCTCCAACCTTCTTCTGTAATTGATCAATGATAGCAATGATCAGTCTGTGATTTCTGGAGGTGAGATCATGAGGAATGACCAATTGCTTGATATCTTCAATTCTGGTGCCAGACTGATAAATGATTGTCCATGGCTTCTTGATCACTTCTGGTAGCCTTGAAGGTTGGTCATTCCTCAAGTCATCAAACAGACTTTTGTTGTTCTCATTCTTCTTTTCTATAAGCTCGAGTATGGCATCTATCTCTGAGTGTTTCAGTTCTTGTAGAGTCTTGTATGTTAGATGCCATATCTTCAATTTGGATATCATCACTATCTCCTTGATCCACAGATTATTGACTTTCTTAGGAATGACAGTGATGCAATCAATCTGCTTCTTCAACTCCCTCAGATAGAACTGAGTGTCACCAACCTGTTCCCTTGTGGCTTTCAGAAACTCCAAGAAGGCTTTATCATGATAAACATTGGAGTTAGCAACTTCTTGTAGCTTGGCCTCAGTAACAACTTTGACTTCTACAGGCTTGGCACTCTCAGATATAGAGGTTGGAGGTTTGTCAGATGGCATGCTCCCTGCAACCACTGTGGTGGTTATGGATTGCTTCTGTCCTCCTGGAGTAGTGATGTGCACAGTTGGTAGAGTGACAGCTGGCAAGATAGATGGAGGCTCATCCACTTTGGATTTTCCTTTGCCAGGCACATTTGCTAGAGACTTAGAAGCCCTTTGTTGACCACCCTCTTTGATTATTATGCCTTTCTCTCCCTTTGTCTCCCCCTTTGAGTTTGAGTTCCTAGCCTTCTTCTCCCCCTTAGGCTTGTTGTCAGGCACAGAGGCTGTAGAAATGTCCTTTGGGAGTGAAGGTTCATCAGGTAGAGGGAGACCCATATGCTTCATCATTGCAGCTAACATAGATTGTTGATGCAGAAGGACATCAGCTGTGGTGGATGCTTGAGTGTCCAACTGATCATTTAGCAATGCAACCTTTTCTGTGAGATGAGCATTGGTCTTGGTGAGAGTAGCTACCTCCTGCTCAAGAGTGTTGACCTTAGTGAATAACTCATTGGCCTTGAAGCCAGATAAAGATTGGTCCTGAAGCCTCTTCACTTCATATTTAGACAATTCATGCACAGGGACATCAGTCACTAGTCTATCTCCATAAAGATTTTTGAACATTATCCTCAGCATGGCATTGGCATCTGTAGTCTGGTCAGATAGATTCTGAAATTTATGCCCCAGACCTGTGACAGCATCTTTTAGTACAGCCAGCCCATTGTCCACCTGAGTGCAGGTAGAGTTGCAGTGTTTGATGTCCTTGAACACACTGTCCAATTGAGGAAATTTAGCATCAAAGGCCCTCTTGACTTCTGCTACTGAAGTGGCTGTCTTATCACACACCCTGTTGACTTCAGTTTTGACTCCCTTGCCAAGATAGTGTGCAGCCTTGAGGAAACCCTTGTAGGAGTCATTTACAGCTTCATACACTTCACCAGGTGACAGGGATTTTGCATTGGAGCCCAGTGAAGTGATGTATTCCTCCCTGAGATACTGAAGTGCTTCATCGAGAGTAATATCATATTTTCCTTGCAACCAGGCATCTATGTTGCCATCTCTCTCAGCATCATCAATGATCTTTGACTTCTGCACTTCCACATCATCCCTATGGCATAACAGAATAGCCTCATAGTCTGGATTGGGCATGTCTGCAGTGAGAAGGTGCTGAGCAATCTTTGTGAACTCAGGAATCTGATCCACAATTAAGCTTTGAAGTGCTTCAACCGTCAATTGTTGTGGAACAGACCCTGATCCTGAAGCACTGTCATGTTGCACAGGCTTCAGCCATGTTGACATGAAGTCAGAGCTAGAGCTAGGCAAGCTAGTCTCCTCAGTTACAGATGCAACTTCTGTAACCGGATGGATTGACTCTACTACTGGTGTCACCACAGAAGTGGGATGAATTACACCAGCAGTTGACACAGGCACAGAGTCTCTAGTAAAAACTAGGGGAACCTCTGTGTTTGTGATGGTGTCATTAGGATATGCCTCAGCATGCATTCCCTCACCATCTAAATGTGGGTTCTGAGTGGTGAACAAAGTGTCATGCACTAAGTCACTTGAAATTATTGGCTCATCAAGAGAAAAGAATTCTTGATGATCAATACCTTGCATCTCAGTTGTCTGAGTTGCAGGTTCCAAAGAAATTTCAGAGATAGATTCTGGAAGAGAAGTGTGTTTTAGAGTAGATTTTGGCAACTCCCCCTGAGAGATAGAGGAAGTTTCAAAAGTGATGTGCTCTCCACTCAGTGTTGTGCCAGCCTTATCACTCCCATGTGCTGACTCTATACAAGAGGGTGCATTGGGGAGAATGCTTGATTCTATAGGTGCACCCTGTTGAGAGGATACACCTAGTGAGCTGTGTGCCCCTGATTTTACAACTTCAGCCATTTGTGTGACTGAAGAGGTGGTCTTAGTTTTCTTCTTCTTTGTTCTGTGTAAGGGTGACTCAGGTTCCTCACTTCCTAGACCTAATTCAACAGCTAATGCTGCTTCAGACAAGATATTTAAAGGTGCAGACATTACTTCCTTTCTCTTCTTTTTACTAACATCACCCTTTTGAGAGGATGATGCAGTTGGCTCAGTAAGAGGTAGAGTGTTTGGTTGAGAGGGTTGGTTAGCAGGCCCTGGGTTAGCATTTTGTTCTACTTGCTTGGGCTGTGCTAACTTAGATTTTGCATCAAATGTTGGCATGTTGTGGGGGTAAGTCCTAAACAAACTCTCCATATGGGGAGTTATGTTCAGTCTTACATCCACATCATTCCTAGTTTCCAAGTTACCAAAAATGAGTTTGGTCATGGACTTAGGATAGCCTATTTTATTTTTATCAATCCCAGGCAATTCAATCAATGAAGCATTTTTATAATTAAGTACAGATTGAATAAAGCGAGGGAAGAAAATATCAGTACCTCTCTTGGTTGTGTTCTTACCAAGTCTCCCATATAATTCTTGAAGTATGATTTGGCCAACATCTATCTTCTTTCCATAGGCCAAAGCATATCCAATTTGCTGCACAGGTGCACTGATTTGGTCAAAGCTTGATTTCCTGGCAGTGAAGACTTGGAGAAGAGTTGCAAACACATAACTCCACTCCTTTCTCAGATTCTTTCTGTTTAGCTTTCCAAGGTTAATCCCATCTGAGTAGTTTATGAACTCAAAGAATTCCTCCAACTCTGCATTAGTGGCCAGTCTGTCAAATGACTCTTGTTGTAGGCCTAGTGCTTGGTTCATGTCTGCAGTAGTGATAGTGATTTCCTTATCTTGAACTTTGCAGTAGATGACATATGAAGTGATTGCGTTTTCCAGGGCTACAACCTCCACAATAGCAGTACTCCAGAATTGTTCCAGAATATCTAGATATAGAGTTGGGTTGGCAGAGAGTGCATCCTTGATATACGACTCAGCCATCCATTTCACAAAGCACTTGAAATTGGCATTGGGTGCTTCAACATCACTAGTGAGTGCGATGAAGTTGGTGTTAAACTTTACTGTTGCCATTCGTGTAGAAGAGAGAAAAGAAATTGAAGGTTGAAGAAGAAATTTGGCTTTTCGTAGCTAGGGTTTCAGGGGTTTAGAGAGTGTAGATGCTTGAGAAATCGAATGAAATGAATCGAATAGATGTGAGATTGTATAAGTATGAAGTACTTGAATTGTCGATTAGCAGACTGTTTTGTATCGACAAGTCAGGCATTCGAGAAGTAGAAAACAACTATTCGAGAAGTCAAGAATGGCTTAATCGATAACTCAAGCAGATAGAAACTCACAGCTGGCAGTTATCTAACTTAGAAATAATTCTAAATTAAATAAAATGTGTTTTTATGAGTGAATTAACTTTTTAGATAAAAATCCAAAATCGGTTAAAATTCAGCGAGAATTCAGCCTTTTCAAATGATTCGAGAACTCAAATATAGTGTTCGAGAACTCAATCATTCGAGAACTCAGTTACTATATTCGAGAAGTCAATAATTCCTCTATTCGATATCTCAGAAAGACTCTATTCGAGAACTCAAGAGTACTCTAATGAGACTTATTAGAGATGTCGAATAGTGAATCATTCGAGAAGTCTGACTTATCGAACTATACCCATCACTCATAAAAATTTGATTTTCACTATCTTTTTAAAATCTACCAGACATATTCATTGAAAAATATCCTAGCAAATCAAATAGTGATTTTCTCAAAATTTCATAGAAATTTTAAGTTAATAAAAATATGATTTTCAACATATGCAACAGATTTGAAATATTTATAAATCATATTTCAGCCAACACTTACTCCAAAAATATTGAGAATTTAGATAAAGTAAGTGTTTACTGCTGCAACAATCTAGATGATGTATTCACTTAGCCAGAATCTGAAGAATTCAGCATTCCAATCTCACTTACCAACCTTGTGAAGGTGGCTTCATCTAATGGCTTAGTGAATATATCAGCTAGTTGTTTATCTGTAGAGACATAATGCAACTCAATGGTTCCAGTAGTTGCATGTTCTCTTATGAAATGATATCTGATGTCAATGTGCTTTGTTCTAGAATGATTGACAGGATTGGCAACTATAGAGATTGCACTTGTGTTGTCACACATGATTGGAATTCTTTCCAACACAAGTCCATAATCTCTAAGTTGATTTCTAATCCAAAGCACTTGAGCACAGCAACTTCCAGCAGCTATGTATTCAGCCTCAGCTGTAGAAGTTGACACAGATTGTTGCTTCTTGCTATACCAAGAAACTAACCTTTGTCCAAGAAACTGGCAGCTTCCTGAGGTGCTTTTCCTATCCACTCTGCATCCAGCATAATCAGCATCAGAGTAGCCAACCAGATTGAACCCTGTGTCCTTAGGGTACCATAATCCCAAGTTAGGAGTGCCCTTCAGATATCTAAAGATCCTTTTTATTGCAATCAAATGTGATTCCTTTGGATTTGATTGAAACCTTGCACACAAGCATGTACCAAACATGATGTCTGGCCTACTTGCAGTGAGGTAGAGTAGAGAACCAACCATGCCTCTGTAGACTGAGATATCTACTCTCTTGCCTTTAGCATCTTCATCCAATTTAGTGGCAGTGGCCATGGGTGTCTTGGCAGGTGAACAATCTTCCAAGTCAAACTTCTTCAATAAATCCTTGATGTACTTGGTTTGACTGATAAAGATACCATCCTTCCTTTGACTGACTTGCAACCCTAGAAAGAATGTCAACTCTCCCATCATACTCATCTCATATCTGCTCTGCATGAGTTTAGAGAATTTCTCACGCAGTTTCTCATTTGTAGAACCAAAAATGATATCATCCACATAGATTTGAACTAGGATCATATCATCACCATGCTTCTTGTAAAACAGTGTCTTGTCCAATGTGCCTCGAGTGAATTGATTTTCAAGAAGAAATTGTGATAGAGTATCATACCATGCTCTTGGAGCTTGCTTAAGTCCATACAGTGCCTTAAGCAATCTGTAGACAAATTCTGGGAAATGTGGATCCTCAAAGCCAGGTGGTTGTTGCACATAAACCTCTTCTTCCAACTCTCCATTTAGAAATGCACTCTTGACATCCATTTGATAAACTTTAAAGTTTGAATGAGCAGCAAATGCCAAGAATATTCTAATGGCTTCCAATCTAGCAACAGGGGCAAATGTCTCATCATAATCAATGCCTTCCTGTTGAGAGTATCCTTTTGCAACCAGCCTTGCTTTGTTTCTTATTATTACACCATCTTCATCCATCTTATTCTTCAGAACCCATTTTGTTCCAACAATGGTTCTATTCTTTGGTGCAGGCACAAGTTCCCATACTTTGTTCCTTTCAAATTGATTCAGCTCCTCTTGCATGGCAATAATCCAATCTGGATCCAACAATGCATCATCAAGTTTCTTAGGCTCAACTTGTGATAGAAAACATCCATAGAGGCACTCATTTTGAGTTGCTCTCCTAGTCCTTACTCCTGCATTAGGATCTCCAATGATTTGCTCTGCAGTGTGTGATCTATCCCATTTCCTTGAGTGTTCAGCCTGATTTCTCATCCTTGATGTTGCTTCATCATCCTCATCATGATCATCCTCATTTCCTCCCCCTGTGAAGTTGCCATTACTCACAGGTGTGTCTTGGATGCTTGTTTCTTCACTATTGATTGGCACAAATTCTTCTCTTGTATCATTATTCACTTGAGTTTGTTGAACTTGAGTTTCAACTCTAGTTTCAGTCTCTTCATCAGAATCATCTAGATTATCAAACTTCAATGGATCTTTGTCTTCATCATTGGCTTCTTCTAGTCCAGGTAGTTTGCTGTCATCAAATGTTACATCTGTGCTTTCCATAACTTTCTTTTGACTGATGACATAAACCTTGTATGCAATTCTTTCCATAGAATAGCCAAGAAAAATTCCTTCAAATGCTTTTGCATCAAACTTTCCAACATATTCAGAATTGTCCTTAAGTACAAAGCATTTGCTTCCAAAAGTATGAATATACTTCAGTGTAGGCTTCTTTCCAGTCATCAAGTTGTAAGGAGTCTTTCCAGTGTTTTTGTTGATGAGGGTTCTGTTCTGAATATAGCATGCAGTGCTCACAGCCTCAGCCCAAAAACATGTGGGCATTTTTGCATCAAGTAACATTGTTCTAGCAGCCTCAATTAGAGTTCTATTCTTTCTCTCAACAACTCCATTTTGTTGTGGAGTCCTTGGAGCTGAGAATTGCTGAGAAATGCCATTCTCTTTGCAGAATGCTTCAAGTGTGGCATTTCTGAACTCTGTTCCATTATCACTCCTCAATGCAATCACACTTGCATCGTTTGCCTTTGCTTCCTTGTCAACTTTCTTTATATGCTCAATGATTACTTGTGGAGCCTCATCTTTTGATGCCAGAAATTCTACCCATGTATACCTTGAAAAATCATCAACCATTACCAGGGCATACTTCTTTCTTCCAAGTGACATTATGTTGACAGGCCCAAACAAATCCATATGGATGAGTTGTAGTGGCTTGGTTACAGATGTCACTGTCTTTGACTTGTGGCTTGATCTCTTCATTTTTCCTTTTTGACAAGCCTCACACACTCCTTCTTGGCAGAATTCAAGTGTGGGCATGCCTCTCACTAACTCTCTTTTGACTAGAGAATTAATGGCCTTAAAGTTCAGGTGTGATAGTTTCTTGTGCCACAGCCAACAATCTTCATTTGATGCTTTTGAGTAAAAGCAACAAATTTTGTCCTTGTTTGCAGAGTCCATATTGGCTACAAACAGGCTTCCCTTCCTTACTCCAGATAGAGCAAAATCACCAGTCTTCTTGTGGGTGATCAAACATTCATCTTTGTCAAAATTCACTTTGAATCCTCTATCAGTAAACTGACCAACACTTAACAGATTATGCTTGAGCCCCTTGACTAGTGCTACATCTTCAATGGTGACATTTCCAACTTTCAGCTTGCCATATCCCAATGTGTTACCCATGCTGTCATCTCCAAAAGCAACCATTGGGCCAGCCTTTTCCTCATACTGTGATAGCAGGGCCATATCACCAGTCATATGATTTGAGCATCCACTGTCCAAAATCCACATGACCTTCTTCTCACTTTCTTTGCCCTGCAAACACAAAGGTATTACTTTTCCTTTGGTACCCAAACAAGTTTGGGTCCATGTGACTTAGAGACAGTTTTATCATAAACAACATGCTTGTTAACTTTCTTAGTGTCAGTCTTCTTGTCACTGTTGGAAGTCTTAGAACCTGAGGTTTCAGACTTAGGTGACAAAGGTACCTTCCTAGCTTTAGGAGGACTTGAAGACTTTGACCTTGTGTAGTGTGTGTGAGAATTGTGACTGATACAACCATCAATGAACTGTCTTCTTAAATTAAAACAACTAGTCATAACATTCATATTGCATGGCATACAGTCAAATTTATCACAGAAGGGTGCATCTCTATGTCTTAGAGGCACAGAACAATCATAGAAAGGTTTAGACACACTACCAACAGGTTTCTTGCATGCATGAGTTAGATGGTTGGTACTGAAACAGTTCTGACAAGTTTTCCTAGGGGCATTAGGCATATAAGCATAGTTGTTATCCTTGTTAATCCCTAACTTGCCATTTCTGTTCTGTTTCCTTTTAGTCACTTCCTTTTCTGATTCACTCTTCCCAGCTGAGACAAACTTAACAAACTTCTTAGGTCTTGGCCTATCAACTACTGGCTTCTTGGTCTTTGACTTGACACTCTCACCCTTAGAGGATGCTTGCTGTTCACTAGATTGTGCCTCATCCTCATCATTCAACATTTGCTTGATGAGTAAGGCATCCTCATCAATTTCAAATGTTGATTCCTTAAAAATTGGATTTTCAGTTTTTCTCAAAATGTGAGGCACTTTCTCATGAACAGCTATGTCCTCTTCAATGACAGCATAGCCTTTCCTTTGTTTGAGAGAGTCATAGTCAAGTCCAATAGCTGCTTTGGGTTTAGCTTCAATTTTCTCACAGTAGGATTGCACTAAACCAGATGATTTCTTGAAAGTTTTAAGTTTGAATTCATTCTCAGCTAATTCATCCCTAAGAGCCTTCTCTACTTGACTAGCACATAGAACCTTGTTCTCCAAATATTCAACTTCTTCCTTAAGGTTTTCTACTTGCATAGCAGTTAGCTCAAGTTCCTCATTCTTTTTGGTTAATACTTCATTTCTAGTAGACAGTTTAGCAATCTCCTCATTAGCAGCAGTCATACTAGTATGAATATTAAACATTTCAACAGATAATTGTTCAATCATGGATTTGTATTCAGAAACAGACATGTCTATAGTAGTGAGAGATGGTACCTGAGAATCAGATGAAGATGAGTCATCCTTGGAATTGGCCATCAAGGCATAATTGCAGAATTCTTGTTCCTCTTCATCACTCTCAGAATCATCCCAACACTTCCCTTCAGCTATGTAGGCCTTACCATGTGTCTGCTTTTTCAGAAGGGCCTCATACTTAGCTTCTAGCTCAAGATAATCTCTATCCTTCTTTTTAGGCTTCTTGCATTCACTAGCAAAATGCCCTAGGTCATTGCATCTATAACACCTTACAGATGACCTATCCACATAACCGGTTTTGAACTTATTTCTGTTTGGTTTCACAGGTGCCTTGTTCTTGTTGGCTGAATGGTTTTGAGTTTTGGGTTTGAAGGGTTGATTTCTTTTAAATCTGATGTTTGGAAATTTTCTGGCCATGAAAGCATATGAAGTATTTTCCATCCCATCAAGTTCTTCCAGAGTGTAAAACTCCTCTTCTTCTTCCTCCTTTTCCTCAACAGGTTCACTCACCCCAGCTTCAGTTTCTTCATCATCTGCCACCTCCTCTATCCTTAGTTGGCTTGTAGATGCTTCTAGGTCCAGGATGGATTTGTTGACAATCAAGGCACATGATGTGTTTATCATCCTACCTTGGTTTGCTTGGATAGCCCTCTTCTGAAGCAACTCAAGTTCATGAGTCTTTAGGACTCCATAGAGTACATCATAGGTGACTTTGTTCAAATCTCTCTCTCTAAGGGAAATGACTCTTTGCTCCAGATGATTTGGTGAAGACAACAGAAATTTCATATTTAACTCCTTGGTGCTGTAAACCTTTCCATTCATCTGCAACTCAGTAACTAGCTTGTGAAACCTTTCAAACATCTCAGTGATGCTTTCCTTGGGCTGTGCCATGAAAGCTTCATACTGTGTGACCAATATCTGTTTCATGTTTTCTTTAACCTCATCAGTCCCTTCACACAACACCTCAATGTGATCCCACATCTCTTTAGCAGACGTGCATGATGCAATGTTTGCAAACATTGACATATCCATGGAATCAATGATGAGCAACATGAGGTGGCTGTCAAGAGCAACCTTCTCTCTTTCTGACTCTGTCCACTTTGATGGATCCTTGGCCTCATAAGCTCTAGGGATTGTTATGGTTCCAACAGTCTTCTCTGGTATCTCTTGTTGTGGAACAAAAGGACCATTCTTGAGAATCTCAGGATACAAGGGATGAGAGGCTTTAATGAACAACATCATCTTTATCTTCCAGAGGTTGAAGTTTTCTTTATCAAACTTAGGGACCTTCACCGTTCCTGTAGTCTTTGGTGTATTCGAACTCATGATCGTTTCTTTGTTTTTGAATAAACAGCCCGCTCTGATACCACTTGTTGAGTATTGAACACGGTAAAAGAATACAGAGGGGGGGGTGAATGGATTCTTGAACTTTTCTTGATTGAGTCTATGTAGCAGATAAGTGCCTGTGTGTGTAGAAGTGAAGGTGCGGATAAATAAACAACACAAGACACAATATCACTTTAATCTAATGTATATTAGATAAAGGTTGCTACAATCTGTGAATACAAATGGTAGTATTCTCAGCTTCGTTTTTCTCAGAGAGATATAGCTTACAGTGTATGAAAAACTTGACTCACAAAGTTACTAAGTTATGAAGTGAGGCTGTGTCCTTATAGAACATGGATACAGCCCACTTACTGCAAATAAGGTAGCTAAACAAATTACTTTCTAGTCTGTCTATCCTTTTTGAGTAAGTGTCCAAACAGTTACAGATTTGACTTTGCAAAGCCTGTTTAGATCCACTTCTTTAGCTCCTTGTCTCTTCTATATCTCTCCAAGCTCCCTTGTAGGCTTTCCAGAGCACGTTACAGATTGTGGTCCATAAAGTGTATTGGCTTGTTGCAGGTTTCTGACTTGTACAATTTCTTCAGTATTTTGTCTCCAAGAATGTATTCGAGAAGTGACTAAGTAAGTGATTCGAGAACTAGAATTGACTTGATCGATAACTCTGAGTTCTCGAATACTGTTATAGTGACATATCGAACCACTTCTCGAATAGCTCTTTTCCATCAGGATTCCTTGAGTTGTCGAATAGAGCATTTGACTTATCGAATCCTCGAGTTGTCGAATAGCTTTCTGAGTCTTTGAGATATCGAATGGAACTTTGACTTGTTGACTCTTTGAGAACTCGAATACCATCTCGACTTGTTGACTTCTTGAGTTCTCGAATAGAGTAGTAGACATATCGAATCCCTGAGATATCGAATGAGATATCGAACAGTGTATTCAGAGATATCGAATAGTGTCTTGAGATATCGAATCTCTGACTTCTCGAATAGACAAATATACTTCTCGAATTGGTACTTAGGCAAATTCTTCATTTCTTCAAATCCCAACTGTGATTATTTGGCAGTCTTTAACTCCTTGCTTGAGGCATGAACCATGGAACTTCTTTCAAGCATTATTCTAGACTCTATTTGTACAGTTACACAACTAGGATTTGATGCCTATTACAAGTACAATACAAACAGAAACTCTACAACTAGAGGTTCCCTCAGTTAAGAGGTCAAGTAAGTAATGCAAAGCATTACAAACAATTAGGCTTGTTATTAGATGTGTACAGGCATGCCTCTGTAACTAACATGTTTATTCAAAAATAGAAAACGATCATGAATACACCAAAGACTACAGGAACGGTGAAAGTCCCTAAGTTCAACAAAGAGAACTACAACCTCTAGAAGATCAAAATGCAGTTGTTCATCAAAGCGGCTAATCCTCTATATCCTGAGATACTCAAGAATGGGCCCTTTGTTCCACAACAGGAGATTCCTGAGAAGATTGTTGGAACTGTAACCATTCCAAGATCCTATGTGGCTAAAGAACCATCTAAATGGACAAAGACAGAAAAGGAGATGGTTGCCCTTGACAGTCATCTCATGTTGCTGATCATAGATTCTTTGGAGATGTCAATGTTTGCTAACATTGCCTCTTGCAAAACAGCAAAGGAGATGTGGGATCACATTGAGGTATTATGTGAAGGAACAGAGGAGGTAAGAGAGAACAAGATACAGATACTGGTCACACAGTATGAAGCTTTCATGGCACAGTCCAAGGAAATCATTACTGACATGTTTGAGAGATTTCACAAGTTGGTGACTGAGCTACAAATGAGTGGCAAGGTTTACAGTACTAAGGAGTTGAACATGAAGTTTCTATTATCTTCTCCAAACCACCTAGAGCAGAGGGTCATTTCTCTGAGAGAAAGAGATTTGAACAAAGTCACATATGATGTGCTCTATGGGGTTTTAAAGACTCATGAGCTTGAGTTGCTTCAGAAGAGGGTTATCCAATCCAACCAAGGCAAAATGATAAACACATCATGTGCCTTGATTGTCAGTAAATCTGTTCAAGACCTAGAAGCATCTACAAGTCAGCTGAGAATAGAGGAGATAGTAGATGATGAAGAAAATGAAGGTGAAGTGACTGAACCTGTTGAGGAGAAGGAAGAAAAAGAGTTTTATACTCTTGAAGAGCTAGATGGCATGGAAAACACTTCATATGCTTTCATGGCTAGAAAATTTCCTAACATCAGATTCAAGAGGAACCAACCCTTCAAGTCAAGACCCCAAAACTATTCATTCAACAAGAGCAAGGCACCTGTGAAAGCAAACAAGAATAAATTCAAAACCAGCCATGTGGATAGGTCATTAGTAAGGTGCTATAGATGCAATGACCTAGGGCATTTTGCCAGTGAATGCAAGAAGCCTAAAAAGAAGGATAAGGAGTTTCTAGAGCTTGAAGCTAAGTATGAGGCCCTTCTGAAAAAGCAGACACAAGGTAAGGCCTTCATAGCTGAAGGGAAGTGTTGGGATGATTCTGACAATGATGGAGAGGAACAAGAATTCTGTAACTATGCCTTGATGGCTGATTCTAAGGATGAACTATCTCCATCTGACTCTCAGGTACCATCTCTCACTACCATACATATGTCTGTTTCTGAGTATAAATGCATGGTTGAACAATTGTCTATTGAAATGTTTAATATTCATACTAGTATGACTGCTGCTAATGAAGAAATTGGTAAACTATCTACTAGAAATGAATTGTTAAACAAGAAGAATGAGGAACTTGAGCTAACTGCTATGCAAGTAGATAACCTTAAGAAAGAAGTTGAATATCTGCAGAATAAGGTTCTATGTGCTAATCAGGTAGAGAATGCTCTTAGGGATGAACTAGCTGAAAATGAATTTAAACTGAAAACCTTTAAGAACTCATCTAGTCTATTGCAGTTCTACCATGAGAGAAACCAAGCTAAACCCAAAGCTGCCATTGGACTTGACTATGGCACTCTTAAATAGAGGAAAGGCTATGTTGTCATTGAAGATGACATAGTTGTTCAGGAAGAAGTGCCTCACATTTTGAAAAAGACTGAGTCTCCAATTTTTAAAGAACCAACATTTGAAATTGATGAGGATGCCTTACTCTTTAAGCAAATGTTGAATGACGAGGATGAGGCACGGTCTAGTGAACAACCAGCATCCTCTAAGAGTGAGAGTGTCAAGTCAAAAGCCAATGAGCCAATAGGTGGTTGACCTAGACCTAAGAAGTTTGTGAAGTTTGTTTCAGCTGGGAATAATGAATCTGAAAAGAAATGGCTAATAAGAAAGAAAACAGGAATGGCAAGCTAGGGATAAACAAGAATAACAATTATGTTTATGTGCCAAATGCCCCTAGGAAAGTTTGTCAAAACTGTTTTAGTACCAATCATCTAACTCATGCATGCAATAAACCTGTTGGCAGTGTGCCTAAACCTTTCTATGATTGCTTTGTGCCTTTAAGACATAGAGATGCTCCATTCTGTGATAAAATTGACTGTATGTCATGCAATATGAATGTGATGACTAGCTGTTTCAATCTAATAAGGCAATTCATTGATGGTCGTATCAGTCACAATTCTCACACACACTACACAAGGTCAAAGTCTTCAAGTCCTCCTAGAGCTAGGAAGGTACCTCTGTCACCTAAGTCTGAGAACTCAGTTGCTAAGACTTCTAACAGTGACAAGAAGACTAGTCCCAAGAAAGTTAATAAGCATGTTGTCTATGATAAATCTGTTTTTAAGTCAAATGGACCCAAACTTGTTTGGGTACCAAAGCAGAAGTAATACCTTTGTGCTTGCAGGGCAAAAAAAATGAAAAGAAAGTCATGTGAATTTTGGACAGTGGATGCTTAAATCATATGACTGGTGATATGGCCCTGCACTATCACAATATGAGGAGAAGGCTGGCCCAATGGTTGCTTTTGGATATGATAGCATGGGTAACACATTGGGATATGGCAAGTTAAAAGTTGGTAATGTCATCATTGAAGATGTAACACTAGTCAAGGGCCTCAAGCATAATCTGCTGAGTGTTGGTCAGTTTATTGACAGAGGATTCAAAGTGAATTTTGACAAGGATGAATGTTTGATCACCCACAAGAAGACTGGTGACTTTGTTCTATCTGGAGTAAGGAAAGGAAGCCTGTTTGTGGCCAAATATGGACTCTGCAAGCAAGGATAAGATTTGTTGCTTTTATTCAAAGGCCTCAAACAAAGATTGTTGGTTGTGGCACAAGAAGCTATCATACTTGAACTTCAATGCCATTAATTCCCTGGTCAAAAGAGAGTTAGTAAGAGGCATGCCCACACTTCAATTCTGTCAAGAAGGAGTGTGTGAGGCTTGTCAAAAGGGAAAAATGAAAAGGTCAAGCCATAAGTTAAAAACATTGACATCAATCACCAAGTCCCTGCAATTAATTCATATGGATTTGTTTTGGCCTGTCAATATTATGTCACTCTCAAGAAAAAAGTATGCCCTACTGATGGTTGATGACTACACAAGGTATACATGGGTTGAATTTCTAGCATCAAAAGATGAGGGTCCACAAGTAATCATTGAGCACGTAAAGAAAGTTGATAAGGAAGCAAAGGCCAATAATGCAAGTGTGATTGCATTGAGAAGTGATAATGGAACAGAATTCAGAAATGCCTTATTTGAAGCATTTTGCAAAGAGAATGGCATTTCTCAACAATTCTCAGCTCCAAGGACTCCACAACAAAATGGAGTAGTTGAGAGAAAGAATAGAACTCTAATTGAGGCTGCTAGAACAATGTTACTTGATGCAAAGATGCCTACATGTTTTTGGGCTGAGGTTATGTGCACTGCATGCTATATCCAGAACAGAACCCTTATCAACAAAAACACTGGAAAGACACCTTACAATTTGATGACTGGAAAGAAGCCTACTCTAAAGTATGTGCATACTTTTAGAAGTAAATGATTTGTGTTGAAAGACAATTCAGAATATGTTGGGAAGTTTGATGCAAAGGCATTTGAAGGAATTTTTCTTGGCTATTCTATGGAGAGAATTGCATACAAAGTTTATGTCATCAGTCAAAAGAAAGTTATGGAAAGCACGGATGTGACATTTGATGACAGCAGACTACCTGGATTAGAAGAAGCCAATGATGAAGATAGAGATCCATTAAAGTTGAAAATCTAGATGACTCTGATGAAGAGATTGAAACTGAAGTTGAAACTGTAGTTCAACAAACTCAAGTGAATGATGAAGAAAGTGAAGAATCTGTGTCAATCAACAGTAAAGAGACAAGCATCCAAGACACACCTGTGAATAGTGGCAACTTCACAGGGGGAGGAAATGAAAATGATCATGACTTGGATGATGAAGCAACATCAAGGTTGAGAAATCAAACTGAGCATTCAAGGAAATGGGATAGGTCACATATTGCAGAGCAAATCATTGGAGATCCAAATGCAGGAGTAAGAACTATAAAAGCAACTCAAAATGAGTGTTTCTATGGTTGCTTTCTATCTCAGATTGAAACTAAGAAACTTTATGATGCACTGTTGGATCCAGATTGGATTATTGCTATGCAAGAGGAGCTGAATCAATTTGAAAGAAACAAAGTATGGAAACTTGTGCCTACACAAAGAACAGAACCATTTTTTGAACAAAATGGGTTCTGAAGAATAAAATGGATGAAGATGGTGTAATAGTAAGAAACAAAGCAAGGTTGGTTGCAAAAGGATACTCTCAACCAGAAGGCATTGATTATGATGAGACATTTGCCCCTGTTGCTAGATTGGAGGCCATCAGAATCTTCTTCGCATTTGCTGCTCATTCTAACTTCAAAGTCTATCAGATGGATGTCAAAAGTGCATTTCTGAATGGAGAGTAGGAAGAAGAAGTTTATGTGCAACAGCCACCTGGCTGTGAGGATCCACATTTCCCAGAATTTGTCTACAGGTTGCTTAAGGCACTATATGGACTTAAGCAGGCTCACAGGGCATGGTATGACACATTGTCACAATTTCTCCTTGAAAATCAATTCACTAGAGGCACATTGGACAAGACATTGTTTTACAAGAAGCATGGTAATGATATTATCCTAGTTCAGATCTATGTAGATGATATCATATTTGGCTCTACAAATATGAGAAGCTGTGTGAGAAATTCTCTAAGGTCATGCAGAGAAGATATGAGATGAGTATGATGGGAGAGTTGACATTCTTTCTTGGGTTGCAAGTTAGTCAGAGGAAGGATGGTATCTTTATCAGTCAAACCAAGTACATCAAGGATCTATTGAAGAAGTTTGATTTAGAAGACTGCTCACCTGCAAAGACTTCCATGGCCACTGCCACTAAATTGGATGAAGATGCTAAAGGCAAGAAAGTAGATATCTCAGTCTACAGAGGCATGGTTGGATCTCTACTCTATCTCACTGCAAGTAGGCCATATATCATGTTTCCTACATGCTTGTGTGCAAGGTTTCAATCAAATCCATAAGAGTCACATTTGATTGCAATAAAGAGGATCTTTGGATATCTGAAGGGCACTCCAAACTTGGGTTTATGGTATCCTAAGGACACAGGGTTAAGTCTGGTTGGTTATTCTGATGCTGATTATGCTGGATGCAGAGTGGATAGGAAAAGCACCTCAGGTAGCTGCCAGTTTCTTGGACAAAGGTTAGTCTCTTGGTATAGCAAGAAACAACAATCTGTGTCAACTTCCACAGTTGAGGCTGAATACATAGCTGCTGGAAGTTGCTGTACTCAAGTGCTTTGGATTAGAAATCAACTTAGAGATTATGGACTTGTGTTGGAAAGAATTCCAATCATGTGTGACAACACAAGTGCAATCTCTATAGTTGCCAATCCTGTCAATCTCTAGAACAAAGCACATTGACATCAGATATCACTTTATTAGAGAGCATGCAACTAATGGAACCATTGAGTTGTATTATGTCTCTACAGATAAACAACTAGCTGACATATTCACTAAGCCATTAGATGAAGCCACCTTCACAAGGTTGGTTAGTGAGATTGGAATGTTGAATTCTTCAGATTCTGGCTAAGTGAAAATATCAACTAGATTGTTGCAGCAGTAAACACTTATTTTATCTAAATGATCAATATTTTTGAAGTAAGTGTTGGCTAAAATATGATTTATAAATATTTCAAATCTGTTGCATATGTTGAAAAATCATATTATGTCAACTTGAAATTTCTATGAAATTTTGAGAAAATCACTATTTAATTTGTTAGAATATTCTTCATTGAATATGTCTGGTAAATTTTAAAAGATAGTGAAAACTGAATTTTTATGAGTGAAAAGAATATTTCGATAAGTCAGACTTCTCTAATGATTCACTGCTCGACTTCTCTAACAAGTCTCTTTAGATTACTCTTGAGTTCTCGAATAGAGTCTTTTTGAGATATCGAACAGGGACATGCTTGACTTCTCGAATGTTGTAATTGAGTTCTCTAATGACTGAGTTCTCGAACACTGTATTTGAGTTCTCGAATCATTTGAAAAGGATGAATTCTCGCTGAATTTCAACCGATTTTGGATTTTTGTCTAAAATTTCAATTCACTCATAAAAACATATTTTATTTTATTTAGAATTATTTCTAAGTTAGACAACTGCCAGCTGTGAGTTACAAGTTGCTGGAGATATCGATTAACCCTTTCTTGACTTATTGAATAGTTGATTTCTACTTCTCGAATGCCTGACTTGTCGATACAAAACATATATCTAATCGACAATTCAAGTACTTCATTCTTATATAATTCTACATCTATTCGATTCATTTCATTTGATTTCTCAAGCATCTAATATCCCAAAATCTCTGTAAACCCTAATTTCAAAAGCTAAATTTCTTCTTCAAACTTCATTCTCTTCTCTCTTTTCTCTGTATCAATGGCAACTGTGAAATTCAACACCAACTTCATCGCTCTCTCAAGTGATGTCGAAGCCCCAAATGCTAACTACAAGTGCTTTGTGAAATGGATGTCTGAATCATATATCAAAGGAGCAATTACAGCCACCCCAACTCTGTATCTAGACATTCTAGAACAGTTTTGGAGAAACGGTGTAGAAATTTTCATCGAGGATGTAGCCCCGGAAAAGATAATTAAATGGCCATATAGAGATACGGTGTAGAAATTTTCAAGAGAAAAAGCCATTGCCATGTCTAGCTAAAGACTTTAAACAAAGGCGCTTCGTGGGAGGCAACCCATGTGTTTCGATGATTAAGTATGTTTCCTACTATCCCTTGTATTACCTTCCATTCAATGGGGACATTGAATATTTTAAGTTTGGGGTGGTTTGGGGATAAGTAGCGTGTGGTAGTTATTTATGTTATTGTGTTCATGTAGATTGCATATTTTGCATATTAGTAGTAATTCATGCATGTTTGTTCGTATTTTTGCATGTTTGTTTCATGTAGGACATTCTGTTATTTTTGTTTTGTTTTTATATCATGTGAGTTCATTTTAGTTGCATTTTTCTGGCATGCATTTTTTTTTATGATCCCTTAGGATGAGCTAATTCTGATTGGTAGGTAGATGTCTAATTGAGTGTGGTAATGATGAGTAGAGGGTTGATTTATAGTTCTTACGAAATTGACTTGCATGTTTCAGAAACAAAACTTTTTCACAGTCTCATCGTTTGCTTTTGGGCTATGTTGAGGTCATGCTTGTTTGGTTGTTTTAGATTTAATCACTTGATTATATTTAGAATTTTCGTTATTCCCTTGATGGAGTAGGAGCACTAAAGTCTAAGTTTGGGGGAAACCAGAGATTTCATGCTTAATTGTAAATAGTTGTTAATAATGGCTAGGTGTCAAATGGCTAGTAGCCGGCTCATATTTATATGAGTAGTCTAGGGTTGGAAATGAGAATTCTCATTCCAGATTGCATATATATATAAAAAAAAAAGTCAAAAGAAAAAAAATGAAAGAAAAAAAAAAGAGTTATGTGAAAAGTTTAAATTGTTAAATGCAAAATTAACCAGGGTGAGCTCTTTAATACTCGAGTAATTAAGTCTGAGGGGACTTAGTCCTAGTAACCTAAAGCCTTTGTGGTTTGGGATTGCTGACCCAACGCTCGCTACATGGGTATTATTGTATAAGCCTTTTGGGGTCTCATCCATTGCACGGTTAAATAAGCATGCGTATTGTATATAGTATTATGTGTCGTAGTGTAGTAATAAAGCATGAATTTCTGGCTAACTCAGATAAGGATGGAGGTGTTCCTAGGTTATGAAGTGTCTACAGTCTATTCTCTTTATAAACCTGTGATTGTCTTGGCGAAGAATAGGTATGATTTTTGATCTAGTTTGGGAGTATTTCTGATGAGCATTGCACGCACGTACGTTTCTGTTCATGTATTGTTATTATACGAGGACTTAGTCGAGCTCTATTTGGATTTAGTTGCATTCTTTGAGATATTTGTTTGTTAGTTGGTTTTGGTTAGTTTGAAGGGATCTTTGCATTTTCATATTAGTTGCATACATGCATTGCATTGCATTAGGTAGTGATGAATTTTGTGGGTACATTCACTATAGGCCCTCACGAGACCTCACTCATCCACTAGGGCTGCCTAGGGGTTTAAAGGGCTTGTTACATATGTCAAATGCAACCGTGATCACCTACGGAAGTGGTACTAATTAGTTTTAGTGTTTAGTTTTTTATGCTTGAGGACAAGCATCGGTTTAAGTTTGGGTGTGTGATAAGTGGATTTTATATCCACTTGGATCGCTTCAATTCGGCTTAAATTGATTGTCTTGGACTCAAGTTTGTTGTAGTTTTGATGTGTTTTGTGTAGTTGTGCAGGTTTGCAAGAATGTCGATTATGGTTGATGCTTCTGTCGTTTTTGGAGGTTAAATTGATTAAAATTCGGATTTCCGGGAAGGTTGCGCAATCTACACTGTTTTGGCCATATCTGGAGTTCCAGAAGTCCGTTTTCAGCGATCTTACTGTCCATGCGAAGCTTGGGAGATTTTCTACAACCTTGGACAGGTCTTCCACGTGCAGGCTGCGCGTGGTGGGCGCAGGCAGTGCGACAAACAGACTGATGGGAGCAGGAAATTCCAGCTTTGCCCTTTTTCTAATTCTAATTGTATTTTGGGCAGTTTTTGGTACCTTAATCAAATTCTAATTGTAATAGAAGGTAGTTTCCTTGCTGGGGAAGACTTCTAGAGCCTATTTAAACACATCCTACCATTGTAATTTGTATCACCATTACATATCAATTACTTAGGTTTATTTGTATTTTTTTCATACTTTGTTTTTATCATGGTTTCATCAGATCCCATGATGACGAGCGGTTCGATTATGAACTAATCGTTGTCATGGGATTCTAACGGAGTTATCTATGTAGCTTAGTAGTTTGATTGCTTTAAAAATTTATGTGTGGTGAATTCTTGATATCCTCGTATGGTTATGCTTCATGTGTTTAGATGCGTCGCGAACATCTAATTTGTTAATCTCTTGTGAAACGAGAGTGGATCTTGAGATTTAGAACTTGGCATGCTAGCATAGGATAGGTTGATGTTTTAACATCATGATTTGTAGCGTAAATAGAGATATTATGCTGGCCTATATGATCTTAATGGATAACTTGTGCTTCAACCGTTATGTTTTCAAATCTTATAGAGATATAGGGTCTAAGCATAATTGGTGTCTATTCATCTTCTATCTCTTTTGTGGATGTATGTTTAATTTGGTATTCGTATACTGAGAGGTAGCGTTTACTTGTTTCGTGTTGTCTGATCAGATATCATAACCATCACATGCATTGATTAAAGGCATCAACTCTAAGCGAAGTATTTAATGAAGTTAGGATCCCATGTTTACTCTTGTAGAAGTAATTCGATTTTATTTTCATTAGATAATTAATTCTTAGATTGTTTATTTGTTTTATTTAGTTAATTTTAGTTAATTAAAACTCAAATTTGTTAATTGTCTTAGCAGTGAATAATAATCATACATTGTTGCATAGGTACATCTACTGAATTAAAACCGTAACCAGATCTCTGTGGGAACGAACTTGACTTATTCATATATTACTTGTGACCACGTACGCTTGTGTGATTTAGTGCAAACAAAGGTTTTGGGTAAAGAGTTCAACATCACCTCTGAGGACATGAGCAAAGCCTTGGATCTTCACCAGAATGAATATAACAGTCTAGTAACAGATGATCAACTGGTGGAATTCTTTGAACTTATAAGGTACTCAGACACTATCAAAGTGGGTAATCTGAATAGGAAACATCTAAGAAAAGAGTGGAGCTATGTGTTTGCCACACTCTTACAAGTATTCAGTGGAAGGAAGTCCAGCTATGACCAATTGAATGCACCTGCTCAACAGATAGGGTACTCATTGGCCTTTGACAGAAAAATAGATGTTGGAAAGCTCATAATGCAGGAGCTCTATGGAAAACTTGGTAAGAACACAACCAAGAGAGGTAATGATATTTTCGTTCCCAGATTCATTTAGTCTGTACTTAATTATTTAGATAAGAATTTGGTTGATTTACCTGGTTTAGATAAAACCAGAATAGGCTACCCTAGGTCCATGACCAAACTTATTTTTGGTAATTTGGATACTAGGAATGATGTGGATGTTAGACTTGTAATAACCCCTCATATGCAGAGGTTATTTGAGTCTTACCCCCACAATATGCCAATATTTGCCTCTAAATCTGAGTTAGCTAGGCCCAAGCAAGTTGAACAAAATGCCAACCCAGGGCCTGCTAACCAACCCCCTCAACCAAACACTGTACCAAACACAGAGCCAACTGCATCACTCTCTCAACATGGTGATGTTAGTAAAAAGAAGAGAAATGAGATAGTTTTTGAACCCTTGGTAATGTTAACAGAAGCAGTTAGAAGACATTGGCAAGAGAAATGTTGACCCAAATCTCATAATTAATGTTAAGTTAATTCCTCTTTCTTATAATAACCTTGCTAATTACCTGTCCACAAATGGGAGAGAAATCAGGGAGGAATTGATTGTGACCAACAATCCATTTGGAAGTGTGATGGAGATCTAGTATGATCGTCTGGGTCTAGGGTCTCCCTGGATTAGATTCGTGAGTATGGATGCTATAGATGGAGAGGAAGTCCCTGCTACAAGTCCAAGTATGTGTTTTTTTCTGCAAGTACTTGTTATATTTTTATGTGTTGAAGTATATAATTGATATGTGCTCAAGTATATTTTCTTTATGTGTTGAAGTATTCTTTGTGTACTTAGTCAATTCTTGGTACTTTTTTCCATGATGTTATTGATCTTAAAATGGTTTAAACTTGCTGGGTACTTTGTTACACTTTTTTACTTACAATCTTGAAATTTGAAATTGAATATATTTCTAAACGGTTTTTGGGCTTGTTTTGATGATGAACTGGATTGGTATGGTTAGGTATTAATAGGTGGTTTAAGGGTTATTAAATGTAATGTTTTTTTTAAAAAAAAATTCATAAATTATTAGTTGGAATAATGATCTCATCACTATGTATCTAACATTTTTAATAATCTTAAAATTTTATAAACACGAAAACTAATGATTACAATATAAACTAATATTTATAATAAAAAAAATCAGAATTATTAGATCAATTAAATAACATTTTTAAAAGCCAAATTTTTTTAAGTAATTCATTGATGGTAGGAATCGTGATAAGTAGGGCTGTTAACGAATCGAGTTGAGTTTTTGATTAAACAAATCGAGCCGAATTTTTTTTTCTTAACAAACTGAACCGAGCCAAGCTGAGCTTTCATTATGCTACAAAATATGTGTTTTAGCTCGAGCTCATTAATGAATCGAGTCGATCTTGAGTTGTAACGAACAAAAACAAGTCGAGTCGCACGCTAGCCGTTATCGAGCTGCTCGTTAACAATAACAAATTTTCTTGTTTTTTTAAATATTAAATTTTGATTTTTAATATTAAATATTAAAGTATTTGGAATTTTAAAAGAAATCAAGAATATCTGTATCTTTTTCGAGTTTTAACGAGCCATTTCCGAGTCAAACAAGATTGATCCGATCCCCAACCGAACTCGAGCCGCACATGCCAATAGCTCAGCTCAAGCTCATTTTCTTAATGAACACTTTTTTGTGTTCGTGCTCGAGTTCGAGTCACTAACAAACCAAGTTGAATCGAGTCCTTATCGAACCATGCTCGAACTTGCTCACGAATAGCTCGATTCGTTAATAGCCCTATCGATAAATTAAGGAAGTATACAGCTTTTTCAATTAACATCTAAAAAAATTTACATAAATAATACTGATATTTTTACTTTTACACATGAACAAAGTATACATATGGTGCGGACCCGATTAAATTAATATCGTCCATATTCCTGGTCAATTAAATCGATAAAAACATTATACACCACTTATTCCATTATACTAGCTTATAACCCGTGCGATGCACGATTTTCTTTTCATATGTTATAAACTTTATTTAATATTACAATTAGGTTTTTATATAATTATTATTTTTAATAATTTTTTTACTTTTAATTTATTACAATTTAATATACTCATGTTCACGTATTATACTCATATTTCCTTATCATTAACAACGTATATGGATTTTTAATATATTTTATTAATGATTGGAATATAAGGTGTGATATTTTTGGGTATATATTAATGACTGCAAGATTAGTTTTAAATTAAAAGATAACATGTTTTAATTAGAAAAGGAATCTTAATACTTGCAAGTTATGGTACAATTTTAGGTCTTTATAACAGATATTATCTTCAATTAAAAATAAACGTGAAAATGGCAATCGGTTAATTACCATTCATTATATTATTATATTATTTAAATAATTAGGATAATCGTAACAAAAATCAAACCAATGAACTTTCAATATTTTAGTAAAGGTATAAGGATTTTAATATATTTTAATAATTATTGGAAAATATGATGTAATATTTTCGGGTATGTATTAATGATTGCAAGATAAAATTTTAAATTAAAAGGTAACGTGATTTAATAAGAAAAGAAATATTAATAATCGAAAGATATGATATGACTATGTTTTTAGGTGTGTTGAGTATTGAATACAGTAAAAGAATACAGAGGGGGGTGAATGGATTCTTGAACTTTTCTTCGTTCTTGAATCTGTGTAGCAGATAGGTGTTTGTGTGTGCAAAGTGTAGGTGCGGATAAATAACAGTACAAAACACAATATCACTTTAATCTAATATATTATTAGATAAAGGTTGCTACAATCTGTCTATACAAATGATAGTATTCTCAGCTTCATTTTTCTCAGAGAGATATATCTAACAATGTGTATGAAAAACTTGACTCCTTAAAGTTACTACTAAGGAAGTGAGGCTGTATCCTTATAGAACATGAATACAACCTACTTACTACAAATAAGGTAGCTAAACAAATTACTTTCTAGTCTGTCTATCCTTTTTGAGTAAGTGTCCAAACGGCTACAGATTTGACTTTGCAAAGTTCTGTTCAGATCCACTTCTTTAGCTCTTTGTCTCTTCTAAATCTCTCCAAGCTTCCTTGTAGGCTTTCCAGAGCACGTTACAGATTGTGGTCCATAAAGTGTATTGGCTTGTTGCAGGTTTCAGACTTGTACAATTTCTTCAGTATTTTGTCTCCAAGAATGTATTCGAGAAGTGGCTAAGTGATTGATTCGAGAACTAGGATTAGACAACTTTGAGTTCTCGAATACTGTATGATTGACATATCAAATCACTTCTCGAATAATACTTTTCTCCAGGATTCCTTGAGTTGTCGAATAGAACACTTGACTTGTCGAATCCTTGAGATGTCGAATAGCTTTCTAAGTCCTTGAGATATCGAATGGAACTTTGACTTGTTGACTCTTTGAGAACTCGAATACCACTTTGACTTATTGACTTCTTGAATTCTCGAATAGAGTATTTAGACATGTCGAATCTCTGAGATATCGAATGAGATATCGAACAGTTCATTCAGAGATGTCGAATAGTGTCTTCTCAGATATCGAATCTCTGACTTCTCGAACGCTAGACTTCTCGAATAGACAAAAGTACTTCTCGAATTGGTACTTAGGCAAATTCTTCATTCCTTCAAATCCCAACTGTGATTTATTTGACAGTCTTTATCTTCTTGCTTGAGGCATGAACCTTGGAACTTCTTTCAAGCATTATTCTTGACTATATAAGTACAGTTACACAACTAGGATTTGATGCCTATTTCAAGTACAAAACAAATAGAAACTCTACAACTAGAGGTTCCCTCAGTTAATAGGTCATGTAAGTAATGCAAAGCATTACAAACAATTAGGCTTGTTATTAGATGTAAACAGGCATGCCTCTGTGACTAACAATCTCCCCCAAATTGTGAGTGAGACCCTTAGTCACAATTTCATGTCTGATAACAAGCCTAACATACATAAAGATAAAACTTGAAAAAGTACAGGTATGTAGATTGATTGAAGAAAATACATAGAAGTATTCTTACAAGTTATGAGGAACTACTATCCATATCCTTTTGGATTCATCTCTTGAGCTTTGGCTTGCAGATTCTCATTTTTCATCTTTTCTTCAGCTTCTTTAGCTTTCTTCTTTGCATTTTCTTCCATGGCAAGAATAATTTCTTCCATTGCAGTGAGTTCTTCAATTAGAGGGGAGCCTGACAAATTCTTGAGTACTTCATTCAGCTGTTTCTCAGAATAGGAACTGATGTAGTCCATTCTAATCTTAACATTTCTACCATATTTCTTGTATTCAATGATGTAAGGATTAAACTTGACTCTACACAAACCCATAGCCCTCAATTCATCAGCCTTAGCTTCCATTGCAGCCAACTCCTCCTCCCTTTTCTTTAGTAGCTCTTCACTCTTCTTTTTCTGTTCTGCCTGGTGATCTCTCTTCATTTTGACAAAGTCAATTAACTCCAGCTTCCATACCCTTTCCACTCTGTCTTCAGAATCTAACATTGCAATTATCCTTTCTATATCATATAGCTTGCCCCAATGCTGATATGTCCTTTGTCTAAATTTCTTCTATCTCCCATCAGTGTATTTAAATTCAAGACAATCATCAACAATGGCAACATGGTAGATTCTTTGAGCCCTCAGATATTGCAATTTGTCTTCATCAAAGTCTTCATTAAGTGGTTGGAGGTTTAAGCCTGGGATAATTGTCAGTGCCTTAGACTTGAATAGTTTCACCCTTCTTGCAGCATGCTTGAATTTGATCCTTTTTACATGGTTGCCTGGAAGTAGCATATGACCTTTGTTTGTAGACCATTGTAGTATTCCATTAGCAGTTTGCTTTTTGAAACACAGATGGCTTCTTGACTTGAATCTTCTTCTCTTCTTGAGGTGGCAAAACATTTGCAGAAGCCATAGATGTAGATTTTGCTAGGTCACTACTAACAGTATTCACCCTAGACTTAGAGTCTTGTGTTGTGGTGAGGTTACTGTCAGCAATGCCTAAGGCTTGCTGTTTTCCACTTTTACTCTCAGAGACTTTACCTTGATCATCATCATTTTTCTTCTCCTTGTCATCCTTCTTCTTCTTCTTATCTTCATCACCCTTATTACTCCTGTGATGTCTCCTCCTTCCATCACTTTTATCATCATCTTTATCATCATTATTTCTCCTAGGTAGAGCCATTTCTGGAATTGCACCAGTTGCTATGAAAGATCTGAGGATGTGCAGTGCTTCTATTTCTTCAACATTTCTGACTCCACCTTTCTTCTGTAGTTGATCAATGATAGCAATGACAAGTCTGTGATTTCTAGAAGTGAGATCATTGGGAATGACCAATTGCTTAATGTCTTCAATTTTGGTGCCAGACTGATAGATGATTGTCCATGGCTTCTTGATCACTTCTGGCAGCCTTGAAGGTTGGTCATTCCTTAAGTCATCATACAGACTCTTGTTGGTCTCATTTCTCTTCTCAATAAGCTCAAGTATTGCATCTATCTCTGAGTGTTTTAGGCTTTGTAGAGTGTCAAAAGTTAGATGCCATATCTTTGATTTGGATACCATCATTATCTCCTTGAACCATAAGTTGTTGACTTTCTTGGGTATGACAGTGAGGTAGTCAATCTGCTCCTTCAACTTTCTCAGATAGAACTGAGTGTCACCAGCATGTTCCCTTGTGGCTTTCAGAAACTCCAAGAAGGTTTATCATGATAGACATTTGAATTAGCAACTTCTTGTAGCTTGGCCTCAGTAATGACTTCAACTACTTCAGGCTTGGCACTTTCAGATATAGAAGATGGAGGTTTGTTAGATGGCATACTCCCTGCAACCACAGTGGTTGTGATGGATTGCTTCTAGCCACCAGGAGTAATGACATGCACAGTTGGTAGAGTAACAACTGGCAGAGTGGTTAGAGGCTCATCAACTTTGGATTTGCCCTTGCCTGGAACATGAGATATGGGTTTTAGAGCCCTTTGATGTCCAACCTCATTTATCTTTATGCCTTTCTCCTTAGGTTTCTCCCCCTTTGGATTTGAATTCCTTGCTGTCCTCTTCTCCCCCTTAGGCTTGTTGTCAGGCACAGAGGCTTTAGGAGTGACCTTTGGGTTTGAAGATTCTTCAGGGAGAGGGAGACCCATGTGCTTCATCATAGCAGACAACATTCATTGTTGATGCAGAAGGACATTAGCTGTGGTGGTGGCTTGAGTGTCCAACTGTTCATTGAGAAGTGCAACCTTGTCTGTCAGATGAGCATTAGACTTTGTGAGAGAGGCTACCTCCTTTTCAAGAGCATCTACCTTGGAGAATAATGCAGTAGATTTGAAGCCAGACAAGGATTATTCCTTAAGTCTCTGCACTTCAAATCTAGTCATATCATGCACTGGGACTTCAGTAATCAGCTTATCTCCATACTGGTTGGCAAAAAGAGTTCTGAGCATGGCATTTGCATCAGTTGTCTGATTAGATAGATTTTGAAATTTGTGCCCCAGACCTGTAACAGCATCTTTTAGAAGAGCTAAGCCATTGTCCATCTTGGTGCAAGTAGACTTGCATGCTAGAATGTCCATGATTACAGTCTCCAATTTAGGAAATTTGGCCTCAAAAGTCCTCTTTATCTCCTGCACCTCTTTGGTTGTGGCTTTACACACTTCATTAACTTCTGTTTTTAGACCCTTGCCAAGGTAGTGTGCAGCCTTTAGAATGCCCTTGTAGTTGTCATTCACTGCCTCATAAACATCACTAGGGGTGAGAGATTTGGCATTGGACCCTAGTGCAGTGATGTACTCTTCTCTGATGTATTGGAGGCCTTCTGAGAGAGAAATATCAAATTTTCCTTGTAGCCAGGCATCTACATTGCCATCTCTCTCAGTTTCATCTATTATCTTTGCCTTTTGCATCTCCACATCATCTCTGTGGCATAAGAGAATAGCTTTATAGTCTGGATTTGGCATGTTGGCAGTGAGAAGGTTCTGAGCAATCTTTGTGAACTCAGGGATCTGATCCACAATTAAGCTTTGAAGTGCTTCAACCGTCAATTGAGGTGGAACAGACCCTGATCCTGAAGCACTGTCATGTTGCACAGGCTTCAGCCATTGTGACAGAAAGTCAGAGCTAGAGCTAGGCAAGCTAGACTCCTCAGTTACAGATGCAACTTCTATAACCGGATGGAATGACTCTACTACTATTGTCTCCACAGGAGTGGGATGAGTTACAACAGTAGTTGACATAGGCACAGAGTCTCTAGTAAAGACTAGTGAATCCTCTATGTTTATGATGGTTTCATCAGGATATGCACCAGCTAGCATTCACTCACCATCTGAATATGGTTCCTGGGTGGTGAGCAAAGTGTCATGCACTAAGTCACTTGAATTCATTGGCTCATCAAGAGAAAAGAATTCTTGATGATCAATGCCTTGCTCTTCAATTTCTTGAATTACAGGCTCCAAAGAAATTTGAGTTGTAGATTCTGGAAGAGAAGTGTCTTGTAGAATGGATTTTGGAAACTCCCCCTGAGAAATAGAGGGAGTTTCAAATGTGATGTGCTCTCCACTCAGTGTTGTGCCAGCCTTATCACTCCCATGTGCTGACTCTGTACAGATAGGTGCATTGGGGAGGATGCTTGATTCTATAGATGCACCCTATTGAGAGGATACATCTAGTGAGCTGTTTGCCCCTGATTTTAAAACTTCAGCCATTTGTGTGACTGAAGAGGTGGTCTTAGATTTCTTCTTCTTTGGCCTTGTCAAGGGTGACTCAGGTTCCTCACTTTCTAAACCTAATTCAACAGCCAGTGCTGCTTCTGATAATATGGTTAAAGGTGCAGAAGCAACCTGTTTTCTCTTCTTCTCCATTATACTAACATCACCCTTTTGAGAGGATGATGCAGTTGGATCAGTGTTTGGTAGAGTGTTTGGTTTAGGTGGTTGGTTAGCAGACCCTGGGTTAGCATTTTGTTCTACTTGCTTGGGCCTGACTAAATCAGATTTGGAGGCAAATGTTGGCATGTTGTGAGGGTAAGACTCAAATAACTTCTGCATATGAGGAGTTATTACAAGTCTTGCATCCACATCATTCCTAGTATCCAAATTACTAAAAATAAGTTTGGTCATGGATCTAGGGTAGCCTATTCTAGTTTTATCTAAACCAGGTAAATCAGCCACATTTTTATCTAGATAATTAAGTACAGACTGAATGAATCTAGGAAAGAAGATATCATTACCTCTCTTGGTTATGTTCTTACCAAGTTTTCCATAAAGTTCCTGCATTATGAGCTTTCCAACATCTATCTTCCTATCATAGGCAAGTGAGTAGCCTATCTGTTGAACAAGAGCACTTAATTGGTCAAAGCTGGATTTCCTTCCACTGAATACTTGCAGGAGTATGGCAAACACATATCTCCACTCTTTTCGCAGATGCGCCCGTTTCAGGTTTCCAACCTTGATGGTGTCTGAGTACTATATTAGGTCAAAGAATTCCACCAGTTGACCATCTGTTACAAGGCCATTATACTCATCCTGGTGAAGACCCAAGGCCTTGCTCATGTCCTCAGAGGTGATGTTGAACTCTTTACCAAGAATCTTGTAGTTAATGACATAACCCAGACTACCATCATCTAGAACAACAGTTTCAGTAATTGCAGTGTTCCAAAATTGTTCTAGAATGTCTAGATATAGAGTTGGGTTGGCCGTAAGTGCTTCTTTGATATAAGATTCAGACATCCATTTGACAAAACATTTGTAATTAGCATTTGGAGCTTCGACATCACTTGAGAGAGCGATGAAGTTGGTGCTAAATTTCACAGTTGCCATTGATACAGAGAGAAGAGAGAAAAGAATGAAGGTTGAAAAATAAATTTAGCTTTTGCAGTTAGGGTTTTCAGAGGTTTTAGGAGTTTAGATGCTTGAGAAATCAAATGAAATGAATTGAATAGATGTAGAATTGTATAAGTATGAAGTACTTGAATTGTCGATTACAATATGTTCTGTATCGACAAGTCAGGCATTCGAGAAGTAGAAAACAACTATTCGATAAGTCAAGAAAGGCTTATTTGATAACTCAAGCAGATTGTTACTCACAGCTGGCAGTTATCTAACTTAGAAATAATTCTAAATTAAATAAAATGTGTTTTTATGAGTGAATTAAAATTTTAGACAAAAATCCAAAATCAGTTGAGATTCAGCGAGAATTCAGCCTTTTCAAATGATTCGAGAACTCAAATACAGTATTCGAGAACTCAGTCATTAGAGAACTCAATTACCATATTCGAGAAGTCAAGAATACCTCTATTCGATATCTCTAAACGACTCTATTCGAGAACTCGAGAGTGCTCTAATGAGACTTGTTAGAGATGTCGAACAGTGAACCATTCGAGAAGTCTGACTTATCGAAATATGCTCATCACTCACAAAAATCAATTTTCATTATCTTTTAAAATTTACCAGTCATATTCAATGAAGAATATTCTAGCAAATTAAACAGTGATTTTCTCAAAATTTCATAGAAATTTTAAGTTGACAAAATATGATTTTCCAACATATGCAACAGATTTGAAATATTTATAAATCATATTTCAGCCAACACTTACTCAAAAAATATTGAGAATTTAGATAAAGTAAGTGTTTACTGCTGCAACAATCTAGATGATACAGAATCTGAAGAATTCAGCATTCCAATCTCACTAACCAACCTTTTGAAGGTGGCTTCATCTAATGGCTTAGTGAATATGTCAGCTAGTTGTTTATCTATAGAGACATAATGCAACTCAATGGTTCCATTAGTTGCATGTTCTCTAATGAAATGATATCTGATGTCAATGTGTTTTGTTCTAGAATGATTGACAGGATTGGCAACTATAGAGATTGCACTTGTGTTGTCACACATGATTGGAATTCTTTCCAACACAAGTCCATAATCTCTAAGTTGATTTCTAATCCAAAGCACTTGAGCACATCAACTTCCAGCAGCTATGTATTCAGCCTCAGCTGTAAAAGTTGACACGGATTGTTGTTTCTTGCTATACCAAGAGACTAACCTTTGTCCAAGAAACTGGCAGCTACCTGAGGTGCTTTTCCTATCCACTCTGCATCCAGTATAATCAACATCAGAATAACCAACCAGATTGAACCTTGTGTCCTTAGGATACCATAAACCCAAGTTTGGAGTGCCCTTCAGATATCTAAAGATCCTTTTTATAGCATTCAAATATGATTCTTTTGGATTTGATTGAAACCTTGCACACAAACATGTAGCAAACATGATGTCTGGCCTACTTGCAGTGAGGTAGAGTAGAGAATTAACCATGCCTCTATAGACTGAGATATCTACTTTCTTGCCTTTAACATCTTCATCCAATTTAGTGGCAGTGGCCATGGGTGTCTTTGCAGGTGAGCAATCTTCCAAGTCAAACTTCTTCAACAAATCCTTGATATACTTAGTTTGACTGATAAAGATACCATCCTTCCTTTAACTGACTTGCAACCCAAGAAAGAATGTCAACTCTCCCATCATACTCATCTCATATCTGCTCTGCATGAGTTTAGAGAATTTCTCACACAGCTTCTCATTTGTAGAGCCAAAGATGATATCATCCACATAAATATGAACTAGGATAATATCATCACCATGCTTCTTGTAGAACAGTGTTTTGTCCAATGTGCCTCTAGTGAATTGATTTTCAAGGAAAAATTGTGATAAAGTATCATACCATGCCCTTGGAGCCTGCTTACACTACACCATAAACAAGCTATCGCAACCTTTTCCTCACATGTGTTGCTAGATTATATTACCTTAGGTATACTACTTTTGGCCTAGTATAGCCTAATATAACACTTTTTATTTTATGTTACCTTAGGCAGAAATGTAATGTTGCTCTAGCTAGAAAAGTGTTGGATGTGGGGCAAATGCACCATATGTTGCCTTGGATCATTAATAAACACAATTTTTAATTTAGTAACTAAAAATTGAATAATCATTTAAAAATTAAATTTATCATGAAATCAATCTATTTTAATTAAAATTAATCGTTTATCAAATTAATAAGTTACTATTTATAAAAAGTAAGATATTTAATTATTAATAAACAAATATATATTTTTATATAAAATGAGAAATTAAATAATTATTTGACTTTAAAAATATTTAAATTGCATAAAAGTAATTAATAAATTTTTTTTAAAAGTAAAAGTTTATATGATATGAATTATTATTTTTTAATATTAATAAAAAAATTATTTATTAAATTTAAAATGTACAATTTAAAAAGAATAAAATTATATAAATATAAATATAATATTACCAAAACGTAACCAATATTAGAGCGGGCTCAAATATTATAGCCTAAAATTTAAGAGCGGGCTGAGCGGCAAAGAGTACCGCCTAGTATTTCACTTTCACTTTAAAAAAATTTAGAACTTATTATTTCGGTCTCCCAACTCCCTCTTTCTCTAGCTCTTCTCTCGCTCTCCCAACTCCCCCCCAACCCCCAACCCCCAACCCCCAACCCCCAACCCCCAATTCTCTCTCTCTCTCTCTCTCTCATTTTTTCAAATTAAGTACTTAATTAGGTGGAGGCTTCTTCAAATTATTACGTAATTTAGTTTCTCAATTGATTTGAGAAGCTGATCTGGATTCAGTTAGAGCTTCAAATTAGGGCTTGTTCAAATTAGGGGTTCTTAATTTGAGTTCAATTACTTAGTTTTCTTCACTTAAACTTCAACTAATCTATCTCTCTTTGATTTCAGGGCTTCTTCAATGGATTTTGAGTTTGTGCTTCGATTTTAGGTATTACCCCTTTAGCTTTTTATTTTCAATTTCAGTTAAGGCATGTAGTATTTTAATTTTAGATTTTCAGTGTATTTTAATTGGAATTTTGTATTTTTTTTTGTTTTTATCTTGTGACTTGGGTTGTTGCCTTGTAGGTTTTCTTGTTTTTTGCTTCCGCTTTCCAACTTGGGTCGTAATGTTTTCCTGACTGAATATTTAAGTTACTGTCAATATTTGAAAATTTATGTGATTTGTGTTGGATCAAGATTTGTATCTAACAGTTCTTGCTGACTCGACATTTGATTTTGTGTTTAAGGGTTAACGTTTTTTAGCGATTTTAGACATGTAAGGTTAATATGTTACTGAATGTTACTGATTAACCGTGTCTATGTTAATATGTATGTTAATATGCTTGATGGATTGTATATTCTGAAAGCAAATGGTGCCAACAAACAGGTAGTAGTTTTTGTTATGAGTTTTAATATTGTAGCTAAGGCTATTTTTTGTCCTTACCTATGTTAAAATTTGGTAAAATTTTGACAATGCAGGTTGATTTAGTGGGAGGATATTATGATGCAGGGGATAATGTGAAGTTTGGGTACCTTATGGCATTTACTACCACTATACTCCCATGGAGTGTCATTGAGTTTAGTAGTGTATAGTTTCATTATGACCATGTTTGCCAATCCTACATGAATTACGGTTCCGTTTCTTCTTCTAGTCTCTATCTATATTATCTAAAGATCAACACAATTGCAAGGCATAAACCTGAGATTATGTAATATTTATTGGTGTTTTATAATTGATGCTGATCTGTGTGGTATTTTTGTGGGGGGTTTATATTAAAATATTGAGGGGATAATGTTGTTTGGCATATGTGGATTTGTGGGTATTTATTGATTTACGGTGGTGTGGTGTTGGTTTGAAATTTATATTGTGCAGGAACTACGGGGAGTTCTCTTATATATGATATTGCAGTGAGTCTAGCACCTGCGTTGAAGACTACGTCTGATGAGTTTTTGAACTCGGAGGGTGATAAGAATGATTATGAATGGTAATTCTAGTAGAATTTATTTATTCTGCTAAGAATGATAATTCTAGTAGAATGATAAGAATGATTACAACTCCTTTATTTTTGTTTTTGTTTTTATGAGGGATAAATTGGTGTGGCGTTTGTAGAGATAATGTTATCTTATAGAGGTTAGTTCCAAGATGAGGAATTAATACATATTTATGTTATATTATATTTGTGTTATATTGTAATCAATAAAGATATTAATCTTATCACTGTAGGTACCTGGTAATGACCAGTTCGGATGGAACGTAGCTCTGAGGTAAATTTTACCACTACTTGCATATCATTTATATGTTGCTACTGTGGGTAAAAATTTCTTCCTATGTCTTTTCGTTATGACAAGGTTTGGGCAGGACCGCTTTCAGGTTACAGAGTATCTATTATACTTCTCAACTATAGCATTAAACCTGCGAACATCATTGCTCATTGCTAACAACCTATAATCTTTTCCTGTCCCATTCTTCTATTGATCTTTTTGTAGTTTATGTCAAATCTGGAGTTTATAATTTTTCTTCAAGTCTTAAACGGCCGGGACCTTGTTAGTGAATTTTCAGAGCTGTAAACATGAGAGTTGGGCCAGTAATGCAGAGTACCTGGTGGAAGATATCCATTCACTTCTGGTTTTAGAAAAGGTGGAAAACGTAAAGAATGTTCTCGCCATTGTTATCAATTCCGCTTGTGGATTGCAGAAATTCGAAGACAAGAGGATGATGGTGAAAGCCTAATCCCATAAGAGGAATGAAAGCTTGCTGTGAAGGTCTTTTATCTTCCAAAAGTTCTCTAAATAACTTATTGTCATCCTTGTTTATATATATTTGGTGTACGTGTACATGTTGAATTTTGTTATATATTTTGGTGAACTCGCGTCTATCTAGCTCTTCCCCTTTTTTTGGCAGGAAAAGGTTTTGAACAAGTATAAGAGGATGGCATTTAGAAGCGTATAAATGATCAGCAATTTCATCTTACCATTTCTTTGCATCTTTGAGTAGTGACAAGAGTCTTCAACTGCAGCAAATAAATGTGGCCAAGGCTGGATTAGTGTATTTTTTGTTTAATGTAGTGTTATAATGTATTGGAGTATTTTTTGTTTAATGTAGTGTTATAATGTATTTGAGTTGTAATGTATTCCTATATTTGGAATGGTTTATTGGAATGAAGATGTCATTTTTGGATGTATCATATTTATGTGGTGGTAATTCAATTTTTTCTTGGTAAAATTTTGTAGTAGCTACCATATATATATATAGCCAAAACATTGAAAAAAAAACCTAAATTATTATTAATAGTGGGTCCCACAATGGACCCCCACAGTGGGGCCCACTTTTTTAAAAAAATTAAGACACCAAAGGTAACATAAAATTTATGTTGGCATAGATACAAATTTATGTTGCTATGGAATTCTAGTGCAACATAAAATGGCATCTAATAAAAATGTTACCTTAGATACCCTAGGGCAACATTGAAAAAGCTATCTTAAAAAATATGTTACCTTAGCCCCTTTTTGGGCCTAAGGTAACTTATTTGACCCCTGATGAAACACAAATTTTAAGTTGCAGTAGGCTGTTTATGGTGTAGTGAATTAAGTCCATACAATGCCTTAAGCAATCTGTAGACAAATTCTAGGAAATATGGATCCTCAAAGCCAGGTGGTTGTTGCACATAAACTTCTTCTTCCAACTCTCCATTAAAAAATGCACTCTTGACATCCATTTGATAAACTTTAAAGTTTGAATGAGCAGCAAATGCCAAGAATATTCTGATGGCTTCCAATCTAGCAACAGGAGCAAATGTCTCATCATAATCAATGCCTTCTTGTTGAGAGTATACTTTTGCAACCAACCTTGCTTTGTTCCTTACTATTACACCATCTTCATCCATCTTATTCTTCAGAACCTATTTTGTTCCAACAATGGTTCTATTCTTTGGTGCAGGCACAAGTTCTCATACTTTGTTTCTTTCAAATTGATTCAGCTTCTCTTGCATGGCAATTATCCAATCTGGATCCAACAGTGCATCATCAAGTTTCTTAGGCTCAACCTGAGATAGAAAATAGCCATAGAGGCACTCATTCTGAGTTGCTCTCCTAGTCCTTACTCCTGCATTAGGATCTCCAATAATTTGCTCTACAGTGTGTGATCTATCCCATTTCCTTGAGTGCTCAGCCTGATTTCTCATTCTTGATATTGCTTCATCATCCAAATCATGACCATTCTCATTTCCTCCCCCTGTGAGGTTGCCACTACTCACAGGTGTGTCCTGGATGCTTGTTTCTCCACTGTTGATTGGCACAAATTCTTCTCTTGTATCATCATTCACTTGAGTTTGTTGAACTTGAGTTTCAACTCCAGTTTCAATCTCTTCATCAGAATCATCTAGATTATCAAACTTTAATGGATCTTTATCTTCATCATTGGCTTCTTCTAATCTAGGTAGTTTGCTGTCATCAAATGTCACATCTGTGCTTTCCATAATTTTTTTTGACTGATGACATAAACCTTGTATGCAATTCTTTCCATAGAGTAGCCAAGAAAAATTCCTTCAAATGTCTTTGCATCAAACTTTCCAACATATTCTGAATTATCCTTCAATACAAAGCATTTGCTTCCAAAAGTATGAACATACTTTAGAGTAGGCTTCTTTCCAGTCATCAAATTGTAAGGTGTCTTCCCAGTGTTTTTGTTGATGAGGGTTCTGTTCTGGATATAGCACGCAGTGCTCACAGCCTCAGCCCAAAAACATGTTGGCATCTTTGCATCAAGCAACATTGTTCTAGCAGCCTCAATTAGAGTTCTATTCTTTCTCTCAACAACTCCATTTTGTTGTGGAGTCCTTGGAGCTGAGAATTGCTAAGAAATTCCATTCTCTTTGCAGAATGCTTCAAGTATGGCATTTCTGAACTCTGTTCCATTATCACTTCTCAATGCAATCACACTTGCATTGTTGGCCTTTGCTTCCTTGTCAACTTTCTTTATGTGCTAAATGATTACTTGTGGAGCCTCATCTTTTGATGCCAGAAATTCCACCCATGTATACCTTGTAAAGTCATCAACCATCACCAAGGCATACTTATTTCTTCCTAGTGACATAATATTGACAGGCCCAAACAAATCCATATAAATGAGTTGCAGGGGCTTGGTTATTGATGTCACTGTCTTTGACTTGTGGCTTGATCTTTTCATCTTTCCTCTTTGACAAGCCTCATACACTCCTTCTTGACAGAATTCAAGTGTGGGCATGCCTCTCACTAACTCTCTTTTGACTAGAGAATTAATGGCTTTGAAGTTCAGGTGTGATAATTTCTTGTGCCACAGCCAACAATCTTCATTTGATGCTTTTGAGTAGAAGCAACAAATTTTGTCCTTGTTTGCAGAGTCCATATTGGCTACAAACAGGCTTCCTTTCCTTACTCCAGATAGAGCAAAATCACCAGTCTTCTTGTGGGTGATCAAACATTCATCTTTGTCAAAATCCACTTTGAATCCTCTATCAGTAAACTGACCAACACTTAGCAGATTATGCTTGAGTCCCTTGACTAGTGCTACATCTTCAATGATGACATTACCAACTTTCAAATTGCCATATCCCAATGTGTTACCCATGCTGTCATCTCCAAAAGCAACCATTGGGCCAGCCTTCTCCTCATACTGTGATAGCAGGGCCATATCACCAGTCATATGATTTGAGCATCCACTGTCAAAAATCCACATGACCTTCTTTTCACTTTCTTTGCCCTGCAAACACAAAGGTATTACTTCTCCTTTGGTACCCAAACAAGTTTGGGTCCATGTGACTTAGAAACAGTTTTATCATAAACAACATGCTTATCAACTCTCTTGGTGTTAGTCTTCTTGTCACTGTTAGAAGTCTTAGAACCTGAGGTCTCAGACTTAGGTGACAGAGGTACCTTCCTAGCTTTTGGAGGACTTGAAGACTTTGACCTTGTGTAGTGTGTGTGAGAATTGTGACTGATACAACCATCAATGAATTGCCTTCTCAAATTGAAACAAGTAGTCATCACATTCATATTGCATGGCATACAGTCAAATTTATCACAAAATGGATCATCTCTATGTCTTAGAGGCACATAACAATCATAGAAAGGTTTGGGCACACTACCAACAGGTTTCTTGCATGAATGAGTTAAATGATTGGTATAGAAACAATTCTGACAAGTTTTCCTAGGGGCATTAGGCATATAAGCATAGTTGTTATCTTTGTTAATCCCTAACTTGCCATTTCTGTTCTGTTTCTTCTTAGTCACTTTCTTTTCAGATTCACTCTTCCCAGCTGAAATAAACTTAACAAACTTCTTAGGTCTTGACCTATAACCTACTGGCTCCTTGGCTTTTGACTTGACACTCTCACTTTTAGAGGATGCTTGCTGTTCACTGGATTGTGCCTCATCCTCATCATTCAACATTTACTTGTTGAGTAAGGCATCCTCATCAATTTCAAATGTTGATTTTTTAAAAATTGGATTCTCAGCCTTTTTCAAAAACTGAGGCACTTCTTTCTAAACAACTATGTCATCTTCAATGATAGCATAGCCTTTTCTCTGTTTAAGAGTGTCATAGTCAAGTCCAATAGCAACCTTGGGTTTAGCTTGAATTTTCTCACAGTAGGATTGCACTAGACCAGATGATTTCTTAAATGTTTTTAGTTTGAATTGATTTTCAGCTAGTTCATCCCTAAGAGCCTTTTCCACTTGACTAGCACATAGAACCTTATTCTGCAGATATTCAACTTCTTTCTTAAGGTTTTCTACTTGCATAGCAGTTAGCTCAAGTTCCTCATTCCTTTTGATTAACATTTCATTTCTAGTAGATAGTTTAGCAATCTCCTCATTAGCAGCAGTCATACTAGTATGAATATTAAACATCTCAACAGATAGTTGTTCAATCATGCATTTATACTCAGAAACAGACATGTCTATGGTAGTGAGAGATGGTACCTGAGAGTCTGATGAAGATGTGTCATCCTTGGAATTGGCCATCAAGGCATAGTTGCAAAATTCTTGCTCCTCTCCATCACTATCAAAATCATCCCAACACTTCCCTTCAGCTATGTAGGCCTTACCTTGTGTCTGCTTTTTCAGAAGGGCCTCATACTTAGCTTCAAGCTCTAGAAACTCTTTATCCTTCTTTTTAGGCTTCTTGCATTCACTGGCAAAATGTTCTAGGTCATTGCATCTATAACACCTTACAGATGACCTATCCACATGGCTGGTTTTAAACTTGTTCTTGTTTGCTTTCATAGGTGCCTTGCTCTTGTTGAATGAATGGTTTTGGGTTTTAGATTTGAAGGGTTGGCTCCTTTTGAATCTGATGTTTGGAAACTTTCTGGCCATGAAAGGATATGAAGTGTTTTCCAGTCCATCTAGTTCTTCAAGAGTATAAAACTCTTCTTCTTCCTTCTCCTCTACAGGTTCACTCACCTCAGCTTCTGTTTCTTCATTATCTACTATCTCCTCTATCCTTAGCTGGCTTGTAGATGCTTCTAGGTCTTGAATAGATTTGTTGACAATCAAGGCACATGATGTGTTTATCATTCTACCTTGGTTGGCCTAGATAGCCCTTTTCTGAAGCAACTCAAGCTCACGAGTCTTTAAAACCCCATAGAGCACATCATAAGTGATTTTGTTCAAATCTCTTTCCCTTAGAGAAATGACCCTTTGCTCTAGATGATTTGTTGAAGATAACAGAAACTTCATGTTCAACTCTTTGGTGCTATAAACCTTGTCATTCATCTGCAACTCAGTGACTAGCTTGTGAAATCTCTCAAACATCTCAGTGATGCTTTCCTTGGGCTGTGCCATGAAAGCTTCATACTGTGTGACCAGTATCTGTTTCTTGTTTTCCTTGACCTCATCAGTTCCTTCACATAACACCTCAGTGTGATCCCACATTTCTTTGGCAGATGTACACGATGCAATGTTTGCAAACATTGACATATCCATGGAATCAATAATTAGCAACATGAGGTGACTGTCAAGAGCAACCATCTCATTTTCTGATTCTGTCCATTTGGATGGTTCCTTGGCCACATACAATCTTGGAACAGTTATGGTTCCAACAGTCTTCTCAGGTATTTCTTGTTGTGGAACAAAGGGACCATTCTTGAGAATCTCAGGATATAAAGGATGAGAGGCTTTGATGAACAACATCATTTTTATCTTCCAGAGGTTGTAATTTTCTTTGTCAAACTTAGGGACTTTCACCGTTCCTGTGGTCTTTGGTGTATTCGAACTCATGATCGTTTTTCTGTTTTTGAATAAATAGCCTGCTCTGATACCACTTGTTGAGTATTGAATACAGTAAAAGAATACAGAGGGGGGGGTGAATGGATTCTTGAACTTTTCTTCGTTCTTGAATCTGTGTAGTAGATAGGTGTTTGTGTGTGCAAAGTGTAGGTGCGGATAAATAACAATACAAAACACAATATCACTTTAATCTAATATATTATTAGATAAAGGTTGCTACAATCTGTGTATACAAATGATAGTATTCTCAGCTTCATTTTTCTCAGAGAGATATATCTAACAATGTGTATGAAAAACTTGACTCCTTAAAGTTACTACTAAGGAAGTGAGGCTGTATCCTTATAGAACATGAATACAACTTACTTACTACAAATAAGGTAGCTAAACAAATTACTTTCTAGTCTGTCTATCCTTTTTGAGTAAATGTCCAAACGGCTACAGATTTGACTTTGCAAAGTTCTGTTCAGATCCACTTCTTTAGCTCTTTGTCTCTTCTATATCTCTCCATGCTTCCTTGTAGGCTTTCTAGAGTACGTTACAGATTATGATCCATAAAGTGTATTGGCTTGTTAAAGGTTTCAGACTTGTACAATTTCTTCAGTATTTTGTCTCCAAGAATGTATTCGAGAAGTGGCTAAGTGATTGATTCGAGAACTAGGATTAGACAACTCTGAGTTCTCAAATACTGTATGATTGACATATCGAATCACTTCTCGAATAATACTTTTCTCCAGGATTCCTTGAGTTGTCGAATAGAACACTTGACTTGTCGAATCCTTGAGATGTCGAATAGCTTTCTTAGTCCTTGAGATATCGAATGGAACTTTGACTTGTTGACTTTTTGAGAACTCGAATACCACTTTGATTTGTTGACTTCTTGAGTTCTCGAATAGAGTATTTAGACATGTCGAATCTCTGAGATATCGAATGAGATATTGAACAGTTCATTCAGAGATGTCGAATAATGTCTTCTCAGATATCGAATCTCTGACTTCTCGAACGCTAGACTTCTCGAATAGACAAAAGTACTTCTCAAATTGATACTTAGGCAAATTCTTCATTCCTTCAAATCCCAACTGTGATTTATTTGACAGTCTTTATCTTCTTGCTTGAGGCATGAACCTTGGAACTTCTTTCAAGCATTATTCTTGACTATTTAAGTACAGTTACACAACTAGGATTTGATGCCTATTTCATGTACAAAACAAATAGAAACTCTACAACTAGAGGTTCCCTCAATTAAGAGATCATGTATGTTATGCAAAGCATTACAAACAATTAGGCTTGTTATTAGATGTAAACAGGCATGCCTCTGTGACTAACAAGGTGTTTATAAAAGGTAATATATTCAACTAAAAGTAAATGTGAAAAAGGCAACCGACTAATTACAATTATATTTTTATATAATTATTAATTTTAATAATTATTTTAATTTGAATTTAAATAATATATATAAATTTAAATAATGATATGCATGGTTTAAAACTTATATTATGAAATTTTAAATCGAATACGTCGTTGATAAAATTAGAATCTTAAATGTTTTGTAAAGTAACTTAATCATATAAAATATTTAATCATCAGATTTAACGGTACTGATTTTTTTGCTAAAAATCTAACGGTAATTATTCGTTTTATACGGATTTCTATTACATAATTTTATTAATGATTGAAAGATGCAAAATTATGTTTTAAATTAAAAGGTAACATATTTTAAATGGAAAAGAAATATTAATGATTGGAAGATTATGATTGCAAATTATGTTTTAAATTAAAAGGTAACGTGTTCTAATTAGAAAAGAAATATTAATGATTGAATTAGGTGTGTATAAGGGGTAATATGTTAAATTAAAAGTAAACATCTTTTAAATTGATTGAAAAAGAGAAAATGATAAAAAAAAACATTATTTGGTACCCTATTATCCGAAATAACAGTTGTCGGGAATGTTGCCCATTTTAACTAAATGGGTGCGCATAGTCCATATGCGTATATTCTTTTTTTTTTCCCACTATGCCAATGCCAGTGTGCCTGTTGTTGAATAATGTCCTTTCTCTTACCTAACAAACACACAAAAAAAGCAAAGACCACCCATGTGGCTTAAATAGTTTTTATTTGGGGTTTAACGGGTTTTATTTGGGGTTTAGAAATATTTAATTTTTTAATTAAAATTTTTAAATTTTATTTGTATTTTCTTGGATTTTAACAATTAACCTTTGGGGTTTAACAGTTCCATTTTGGGTTTGGAACTTGGGTTTTAAAAATATTCAAAACGACGAATAAACCGTATATGAACTTTTATATATCAAATAGAAACCTAACTTAAAATAGAAACTAAAAATTAATATTAGCCCTTAGATCATTCTAATCTAATGGCCCCGTCAAGGGCACCACACACAAATCCAGTGCACCCTCACATATACAATCCCACCATATATAAATTTTGTAAAAAAAAAAGAAGAAGTTGCGCATGTGATGGATGCGTGTGTTCTCTTTGCATGATACGGAGTATGGCTGCACAATTTTTCGGTCTGGACCGGTAAATTAGACCGGACCGGACCGAATATAACCGGTCCGGTCCCCGGTCCATAAAATCAAAAAATCCGATCTTCGGTCCGGTCCGGTCCAAACCCTGAAAACACCCGGTCCAGACCGGATCGGACCGAATTTTATGTATATAGTTAATTTTACACTATTTTGTCTTTTAAATTATATAGTTTAATGATTAAATATTCACACATAACATATTTTAGTGATCCAAATTGGTAAATAATAAATTTATGAAATAGTATATATAAACACTATAATATAAATGATTAAATTTCATATTTCATACTATATATAATTTATAATTACGTTTACAAATTAATGTTACTTTACAAATAATATGACATTTACTTATTTTTAAATTTAAATTAACTTACCAAGTAATTCATATACTAACAAAGAATGAAAATTAAATTATTGTTAACTCGAATAACTTGTAGAAGGGGGGGTTGAATACAAGTTATATAATCCTGTCTGATTTTTGCTTGATTATAAGAACAAGAATAAACGAATGAATCAAACTCTTGTTTGTATTAATAAGATCAAATACAAACTCTACCAAAGGTGTACAATACCTTTAGCAGCTGCTGACAATACAAATATCTCTCTGTTTGTTTCGAACTTCTCGAATACAAACCTTATACAGAGCTACGCACACGAACTCACAATTTCGTCTTACGCCTCACGCCTCACACTTCACGCTCTTTACAATGATATTGAGAGAGTATTTATAATGCTACCTATCAACTAATAACAGAAAGATATAATCTATACATGACAATGTTCTGCCTTCTAGTCGATAGTTTCCTTCAATAGAAAACTCTTTCCTTCATAATATCTTCTTGCTTGTTCTTCAAACAACGATCCTGTTTTATAGCACTTGCCAGTTTCTGTAGCATCCATAATGACATCATCAGTAGCATGACTGATATCAGGATCTGCACACTGCATCAGTATCTGATCAACCATCAGTATTGGACACGTCATCAGGATTTGCTCTCTGTTCCTGACATGTAGTCTCCGATACACTGTTCATTCCTGATTAAACTATACAGATAACTGTTCTACACATAAAACCTATATACAGTGCTAAATCCTTTATAAGATCAGGATTACAAGAAGTATAATGTGTAAATTCTATTCTTAACATCACAACTTATGAATTATTCCTAACAATCTCCCCCTATTTATGCTTTACAATATGAAGCATAAATCTAAGTTGTGGATGTCAAAACATATAACAATACAACCAGAATAGAATTTATGAATGTAGAATTATGAAGTTAAGTACCTCCTTCACAGATGTAGACGTTTATCTAGTACTTAGAAGAAAGAATTTTAACTATTAATGCTGCTCTTCCTTTACCACTTCCTAGCTGAGATTCACCACTGTCACTCCTGGTTCTTCTTTTTACTACCATTTGTTTGTCTGATCTTTATCTCCCCCAGCTTTAGATTTATCTTTATCTCCTTCAGTCTGGTAGTGTTGTTGTTGTCTTTGAATTGTCTTTATCTCCCCCTTTTTGACATCAGCAACATTAATTCCAAGAGATTCAGAAACAGAACAAATGAGATTCATAAGAACTGCTTGATTTTCCATAATTGTGACTTGGTTATCTTCAAGTGATTGAAGTCTTGTTTGAATAGCAATTTGAGAATTCTGAATATCTTTCAAAACATCAGAATGAACTTCAATGTTGGAAGTGCTTCTAGTATCTTCAGTATCAGAGTCAGAAAGAACTTTATCTTCAAGTCTTGTAGAAGAAGTTGCTTGAGTTGTATGATATTCAAGTAATAAAACCAGATTAGAAGTATCAACATCTTCATCTTTCTGTTCTGGAACTGAAACATGATCATCATCTCCTTCACCAGTATTCTGTGTACTAACATCTTCAAATCCTGACTCCTCCTTAGAGTGATCAGAGACTGTTGATGTCTCAATTCTAGCTGATATTGGAAGTACATACAAAGGAACACTAGGATCATTAGGATCTTCATCTGGTACATATGTATCAAGAGATTGCTGTATCCTGGAACCTCTTCTGTTAATGATTCCTGCAAGCCTCTCCTTTTGCTTCTGAGCTTTAACTTCTGGCTTTGCATTGTGATGTGCTAGGTCATTCTTCTGATACATTTTGATGAATGAATAAGTACCAGCATCCATACCCAAATTTTCAGACCAAGATTCAGGAAAAACCTGATCCCAGAAATCAAATGATGGTTTCCTAATTTTCTCTCCCTCACTATGGAGTTGATCATCCATACCCTCATTCTCACTTTGACTTTCTAAAGTCAACACTCTTTCTACCTCACCTTTTGCCTGGTCAGGAGCCAGCCGCTCAAATTGTGGATCTAAGTCCATCTTTTCAACTGTATCACTCAAATTTAGATAAGTGCTCTCATGACCTACAGAAAAATAGAGTTTAGAAGGAGTTTTTATACCTGAACTCACATGGAGAGAGGGTTCCTCATATGGCATGTGGCTTGAGGTTTTCTCCAAGGAGTGAGCTGCTATAGTCTCTAAACCCATACAATCATCTTCTTTCCTTTCAGAAACTACAGGCTCCAGTATACCACTTTCAGGTTGTTTACTAGACTCTGATGTCTTCAGTAATACTTCATTAGACACCATAGTTAGTACATCACCGTCTTTAAGTGTTGTTTGCTGAGACACACCCTCAAGGTGGATAGACTCTGACTGAACAAAATTTGTTTGATCTTCAGAAAAATCAACCAAAGTCATTCCTCCCATATCATAGGGTATCTCACTTGCATTCTCAGTCATCACAGAAGACCTTTCAACATCAGCTATCACAGCTCCTGAGTCATCCTTCCTCTGACTAGATGGTTCTTGTGTTACAGTGACTGTGATCTGATCTTTCCTACTATTCACCACTGGTGCAATAGTATCTTCTGTTGACTGCTTCCCTCTATCTACTTCCTCCAGTTGTTCACCTTGAGCTGAAGCATCTTCAATAATTACATCCTTGTCAAATATATATGCATGAAGTGATTGAAGTGCAACATGCTTCGAGAGTCCAAATTTCTTGACTAATTGTCTTCTGACAGATACATAGAAATACATCTTCATTAAGTCAAGTCTTTGATGTAGAAGTCCATATTCATCTGGAAATAAAAGTTTTGGTACTTTTTCAACCAAAAAGTCTAGAACAGGCCTTGACAACTTCACTTTGAGAGAAATTAGTCCCATAGCCAGTCTGTATGATAATGTAGTTTCCCATGAAGAATCAATATCCAGATCTCTTTTGTCAAATACTGACATAGATGTAGCTTGATTTGTAGAAACCTGCATGATATTAGTTGGACTAGACTCTGTGTGTGTAGGTGACAATTGAATCTTTCTCCTTGTTCTCCTGATATAGTGAGCAAAAGATTTATCCTGAGAAGACTCAAGAGGTGTAGACACAGAAGTGATCTTGGGATGAGATCTTTGTTCAATAGACACAGTCTTTTGAGAGACAGTATCCAGTAACTGTTTTCCCTTTTTAAGAACTACAGCCTTTTGAGAGACTGCAGCCTGGCTGTGACTAGGTTTTTCATCTCTTTGTGCTAACAAAGAAAGTTGAATTGCAGCCTTCAATTCTGCTCTCTCAGCAAGAGTTAAATCATCATCATCTTCACTAGAGTTACTACTACTACTTGACACAACAAATCTTCTCTTCCTTACAACTGATGTCTTTTGAGAAACACCAGAGGTTGGTTTCTTTGAAACAATAGGCTGTGGATCAAAATTTGGTTCTTGAATTGTTTCAGAGACTATGATGTTTTGGGCTACTTGGGTAGACACAGGTGGGTTCTCCTCCAATTGAGATTCCTGAGCCATTTCACCACAAAAGAAAGAAGAATTGTAGATAGTAGGAAGATGAGTGTTAAGAATTACCTGAAAATGATGTGGATAATGAATTGCAGGTATTTCATCTAGATTCTTTTCATTGTCCTTCTTTGTAATGTCAGAGAAAATTCTCTTTTGCTGTTCATAAGAAGAAACACAATGTTCCCTACCAAATCTAGCTTCAACATCAGGAATAAAATGGTTAATAAACAATTGCATAAATCTATGATAGTAAACCATTTTCCTGTTTTGATCTCTTGACCCAAGTTTAATACTCATCTGACTTAAGATAATATGACCAATGTTAATTACTCTGTCATAAAGCAAACTATAAGCAATATGTGATGTAACAGAAGTAATTTGTTGAAAAGAACTACATTTGCCAGTAAAACATTTAGCAATTTGATCAAAGTAAAAAGACCATTCCTTTCTAAGAAAAGTTCTATTCAACTGGCTCATGTTATCTAAAGGTCCACTATAACCTAATTCAGACAACATAGTTCTTATATTATCATCAGATGGTACATTCTCATAACTATCAGTAACAGGTAAGCAAAGTACTGAACTAACAACAGATTCAGTAATGTCAAATAAATCTTGTCCTAAATGTAGAACAATCTTACCTGATTGACTCTGAGTAGAATCAATTACCTTAGCATTCTCCCAAGCTTGTGAAACAGCTACTTGATTAATCTGTGGAGATGCTGTCAATGCATAACTTAATGGTCCATACACCAGAAAGTCCATGATTGGATGAAAATCAGATGATACTCCTTCCTTGTTGGTGATAGCTGCAACATGATTGTTTGTCATAAAATCAAAGTCACCAAACTTGAAGGCTACTGATTTAGATAATCTTCTCTGAGCTGCCATTTTTGATCTGAAAAGAAACTCGAAAAATTCTTGAAGTGGATTAGTGATTTTGAAAACTCAAGAGTGATTTTTGCTTTAGAGAATGTAAGATTAGAGAAAGCAATTACACGATTAGAGTTTCAAAACAAATATATTTTACAAATCTTTCAGACCACTATCCCACGTTGACACGTAGATTGACAGGTGTCAGTCCCTGAAAAATGCGGTTACCCACGATTTTTGGAAAATAAAATCCAAAATTGATTTTCATGAAATAAATCAGGGTATAAATAAGCAATACTGATCAGCTTCCTTTTCCTGATGACCTCTCATTAAAATAATCACAAGCAATGATTTTCATATCCTGATGGTCACACATGAAATCCTGATCAATATAATCAGCGACTTAATATGGAGTTTTTCACGTGGCATTTTTCTTTTATCTGAAAAAGAAAATAAACAATTAATCTGAACAGAAAATCAATTGGTTAGATATTTTCAATATTTCTTGAAACAAGAAATACAGTCTCATGCAATAATTAGCATTTGACTTCATTAAGACTTCCAAGTGACTGCTCAGCTTCTCACGTCTTTCTTTAAAAGAACCAAACGCCTTATGCCATTCTCCATAACCTTTCAATTTCTTTTCTTCTCAACAATGCTTCTCAACCCAAAAATCCCTTCAAACCCATTTTCCAGATTTTTTATCGATGAATATCCTGTTCTTGATCATCTCTTTGAACAAACGACTCTTCTCATCGAACTAATCATGAATGGATTGGTTTTCGATAATATCCAGAAGTTTCTCCTAGAACATCCATCTGTTGGATACAATCTTCCCCTAACCTCCTCAAAACTTGAGGATGAAGAATTTGGCCGAGAGTCTGAGGTTGATCTTGATGGAGATGCTATTCATTTAAGTTAGCTGCTCTCATTCAAGTCGCCCAGACAAGGAATCCAAGAGCAAACAAGACTTTCATCCCCTAATGGATTTCTTGAGATGCTCCTTGTCCTGTTCCTCAGAGTTCATATCAAAGACAAGTATAGAATAGAGATTTAGACAAAAAGATGTTGTATTTCATTTCCATGTAATGATTTTTATTAATGAAAATACAATTTCTTGTTATCTGCTTGTCTTTTGATTTCTGAATGATGTATAAATTATCAGTATGCAAATATCAAAACTTGCTAGCATAGACTTAACACATCACAGAATCAGATTACTACACAAAGTAAACGTCAGGATCTGAAACAATTTTCATAATCCTGATACTGACACAATACTGATGACGTCAGCATCCTGATAACAAATCCAATCCTGATGATTATTAACAAGTCTATCATACTGAAATTTATCAAGGCAATGTGTTATAGCTAAAGCATTTAACAATCAAATATAGATCCTGACAAGAATATCAAGTCTATAAGCTAAGAACAACATACCTTGCTACTTTTGCAGATGTTAAAGATCTAAAAATTTAACATTCCTAACTCACTTACTAGTCTACTGAATGTAGTCTAATCAAGTGGTTTAGTTAGAATATCTGCAAGCTGTTTGTCAGTAGGAACAAAATGAGGTTCCACAGTACCATTCTCAATATGTTCTCTAATAAAATGATACCTGACATCAATGTGCTTAGTCCTTGAATGTTGAACTGGATTTTCTGCAATTTTAATAGCACTAGTATTATCACAAAACATAGGAATATTACTAAGTGTCATACCATAATCCATCAACTGATTTCTTATCCAAAGGAGCTGTGCACAACAACTGCCTGCTGCTATGTACTCAGCTTCTGCAGTTGAGGTTGAAACAGATTGTTGCTTCTTGCTTGCCCAAGAAATCAATCTATTTCCCAAGAATTGACATGTACCTGTAGTGCTTTTCCTGTCTATTTTACACCCTGCATAATCAGAGTCTGAATAGCCAATTAGAAAGAAATCAGATTCTCTAGGATACCACAAACCAAGATTTGGAGTTCCTTTGAGATATCTAAAAATTCTCTTCACAGCAATTAAATGAGATTCCTTAGGATCACCTTGGAATCTAGCACATAAACAGGTAGAAAACATTATATCTGGCCTACTTGCAGTTAGATATAACAAAGAGCCTATCATGCCTCTATAACTAGTATTATCCACACTCTTCCCCTTAGGATCAGAGTCTAGTTTAGTGGCTGTTGCCATGGGTGTTTTTGCAACTGCACAGTCTTGAAAGTCAAACCTTCTTAAAAGATCTTTGATATACTTTGACTGATTAATGAAAATACCAGTCTCAGTCTGTTTGACCTGCAAGCCTAAGAAATAATTTAGTTCACCCATCATGCTCATCTGATACTTAGACTGCATAAGCTTGCTAAACTTAGCACATAACTTCTCATTAGTAGAACCAAAAATAATATCATCAACATAAACTTGAACTAAAAGCAATTCACCTTTTATCTTTCTAAAGAATAGAGTTTTGTCAATTGTACCTCTTGTGAAGCCATTTTCAAGAAGAAATTTAGACAAAGTCTCATACCATGCTCTTGGTGCCTGCTTTAGTCCATAGAGTGCCTTGTCAAGTTTGTAGACATGATTTGGAAACTTTGGATCAACAAATCCAGGTGGCTGTTCTACATATACTTCTTCATCAAGTTTGCCATTTAGAAAAGCACTCTTAACATCCATCTGGTATACCTTGAATTTTGAATGAGCTGCAAATGCAAGAAACATTCTGATTGCTTCCAATCTTGCTACAGGTGCAAAGGTCTCATCATAATCAATGCCTTCTTCCTGAGAATATCCCTTGGCCACCAGTCTTGCTTTGTTTCTTACAATCATACCAGATTCATCTAGCTTGTTTCTGAAAACCCATCTTGCACCAACAATAGATCTATCTTTAGGTCTTGGTACCAGTTTCCAAACTTTGTTTCTCTCAAACTCATTTAACTCCTCCTGCATTGCAATTACCCAATCAGGATCCTGTAAGGCTTCTTCAACCTTCTTAGGTTCATTCTTTGAGAGAAAGCAACTATACAAGCATTCATTTTGAATTGATCTTCTAGTTCGAACACCACTATTTGGATCACCAATTATCAAATCTTCAGTATGATCCTTTGTCCATTTTCTAACAGGTGGTAGATTAACTCTGCTAGTCTCTCCCCCTAAGTTAGTGGTATCTTTTGTAGAAGAATTCTCTCTACCTTCAAAAACTCTCCTTTGATCAATAGAATCAGTAGATTCCATATTGCTGCTAGTTACTGATCTTTCCTCAGTAGACTCTGAAAGGTCAGTTCCTGATGGAGTAGACTCTGAAACGTCAATTCCTGATGGAATAGACTCTGAAAGACTAGTCTGCTCCTGATGATCACTGTGTTCTCTCTGATTGATTTGCTCCCCCTCAACAGTAGCATTCCTTTGAGAAGCAATAAAAATTCCTTCTGGAGAACCTTCATCATCACTTGAGAGTATCTCAGAAATCTTCAAATTTTCAAATTCCAATTTGTCATGGCTTTCATCAGTTTGCAAAATTCCAAATTTCTTATCATCAAATGCAACATGAATTGATTCCATAACAATATGAGTTCTGAGATTATAAACTTTGAAGGCCTTAGATGCTGAATATCCTAGAAAAATTGCTTCATCCGATTTGGCTTCAAATTTTCCAAGTTGTTCTGGATGAACTTTTAGGACATAGCATTTACATCCAAAGATGTGAAAATATTTCACACTTGGTTTCTTTCCTTTGATCATCTCATAGGGAGTCTTTCCATGACTATTTACCAAGGTACAGTTCTGAGTGAAACATGCAGTGTTAATAGCTTCTGCCCAAAAGTAGGTTGGAAGTTTTGCATCTGCAAGCATGGTTCTTGCTGCCTCTATGAGAGTCCTGTTCTTTCTTTCCACTACACCATTTTGTTGAGGTGTACCAGGTGCAGAAAACTGTTGAGTAATTCCATTGTCTGCACAAAACCCCTCCATTGTAGAATTCTTGAATTCTGTACCATTGTCACTCCTAAGTACTTTGACTTTGTACTCAGAGTTGTTATGAATATTCTTGATGAGTTCAATGATTTGTTGAGGAGCTTCATCCTTCTTGTGTAGAAAGAACACCCATGTAAACCTTGTGAAATCATCCACCATAACTAGAGCATATCTTTTCTTGCTGATAGACATAATGTTTACTGGACCAAACAGATCAAGATGTAGCATGTGAAATGGTTCAGTAATTGAATTTTCAGTCTTGCTCTTGAAAGTGGTTCTTCTTTGCTTTCCAAACTGACATGCATCACAAAGTCCATCTTGCACAAAATTCGCCTGAGGTAGGCCTCTCACCAAATTGTATTTAACAAGTTGATTAAGCTTCTTGAAATTAAGATGTGAGAGCTTCTTGTGCCAATTCCAGCTTTCATCATTTGTTGCTTTGCTGTAGAGACATCTAACAATTCCTTTAGATGTATCACTTAAGCTGGCTTCATATATGTTACCATGCCTTTGACCAGTTAGAACAATGTCTCCATTCTGCATATTCAAGACTTTGCATCCTTCTCTGTCAAAGATTGATTTGTAACCTTTATCACCCAGTTGACTTATGCTTAAAAGAGTATGTTTCAAGCCTTCAACCAGTGCTACATTTTCTATGATGACATTCCCCAAAATAATTGAGCCATATCCCAGAGTTTCTCCTTTGTTGCCATCTCCAAAAGATATTACTGGGCCAGCTTTCCTCTCAAACTTTGTAAGCAGGGACTTCTTTCCAGTCATGTGTCCAGAGCATCCACTGTCCAAGATAATTGAATGCTTCTTTCCTGTGCCCTGCAAACAAAAAGTAACTAGTTAGAATTTTTTAGGACCCAACTTTGATTGGATCCTTTCTTACTAGATTTAGAGACAACAGATTTTGAAGATTTTGCCTTTATTTTACCTGTTGCAGAGTCAACTTTAGACTCTGATCTCACAAACTGTTTGTGACTAGGAGTTTCAGATTTCAAAGAATAATAGTCATAATACAGTTCATGATATTCTCTACACATGTAAATGGAATGAAGTAAACTACCACAATGATAACAAGCTTTTTGTGGTTGGTATTGAATTTTCTGAGTCTTGGGGAATCTGGACTCAGTTTTCCAAGAAGGTTTTTGATTGCAGTCTAGGGCCAAATGATTATGATTTCCACACTTATAGCATTTTTTCCTAGGTGCATCAGGTACATTCTTGTAATTATTCTCTTTGTTAATACCTTCTTTTCCATTCCTATTTCTCTTGATCTTGCTAGACTCTGAAAGACCATCTAATCTCTGTTTCAACTGAGACTTAGACAGAAACCCTATGTTTACATTCTTAGGTTTCTCTAACACTTTCTCATCTGAATAACTATTGTTAATTCTCTTGTGTACAACAGGGATACCTTTTGAATCAACAAATTTAACATGATTAGGTTCAGAAACAATTTTCTTACCTTCAGATTTAGATGTGTTAGCTTCTACCTTACTATCATTATTGACAATAGCTACTCTTTCTTCTTGTCTAGCCTTATCAAAACCTAAACCATTAACCTTACCACGAATTCCACTCTCAAAGATTTCTATTGTCTTCTTACTGGAATTGTTATGGTCTTAATCACATCTCTCTCTTCTTCTAGTTCTTTTCTGACATAGTCATAAGCCTCAAGAATTACACTATAATCATGCTTAGCTTTATCAGAACTCAACTTGTATTCTTCCATTTGAATTAATTCAGATTCAAGAAAATTATTTCTATCAACTAATTTATCATTCTTAACCTTAAGTTCATCTCTTTCACAAGTAAGAATTCTAAAATTAGTCATAAGATTCTTAAACTCAGCATGGATAGATCTAATTTCATCAGAATTTAAGCTATCAAATGAATCAAGAGAGTGAAGTGATACCTTATCAGAGGATGGAGAAGTTTTCTTTGGAGATCCAGGTTTGTCTGAACTATTGGCCATCAATGCAATGTTTTCATAATCCAATTCATCTTCAGAGTCACTGGAATCAGCCCAATCCTTCTGTGTGACCATAAGTGCATTACCCTTTCCTGAATTCCTAGGCTTCTTACACTCACTAGCAAAGTGTCCAAGCTCGCTGCAGTTAAAGCACTTGATCTTGGCCTTATCAAGCTTGACAATTGTACTTTTGCTCTTGTCACTCTTCTTCTCCTCCTTCTTTTGAAAAGGTCCTTTGCTAAATCTTCTCCTGTTGAATCTGCCTTTCTTGAAGGCTTTAGCAAACATAGCAAAGAGTTCTTGCATCTCAGATTCAGAATCATTGTTGTCAGAGTCCATATCAGTAGTCTCTGACTCAAAACTTTCTTTGCTTTTCTTCTTCCTCGAATTCTTTACAGCAATCTCTTCATGCTGTTCTTCAGGAAGCTTCTTTACTTCAGATTGAGCAGTAAGTGCAATAGTCTTCATCTTTCCTTCACTCCTGCTCTTTTTCTGCTGCTTGTCAAGTTCATAAGCTCTCAATTTTCCATAGACTGCCTCTAATGAAATCTCATCCAGATCATTAGCTTCCTCAATCGCAGATATCTTCTCATTGTAGAAATCAGGCAAAGCTTTCATGAACTTTGTATTCATATCCTCCAAGTCATAATATTTACCATGCATGGCCATCTCATTGATGAGTTTTGTAAACCTATCAAAGGTATCAGTAAGTGACTCACCAGACTTGGATTCAAAGTACTCATACTGTTGTATAAGTAATGTCCTCATATTCTTCCTGACAGGCTTAGTTCCTTCACAGTGAACCTTGAGATTGTCCCATATATCCTTAGCAGTTTTACAAGAGAGAACATAATTAGTGAGAACAGAATCAAGACTATTGAATAATATGTTTCTCACTTTAGCATCTTTAAGAACACTCTCCTTGTCCTTATCTGACCATTCAGATTTTGGCTTCTCTGCTGTATGTTCTGGAACAACCTTACCATCAACAGTTGCTTGTCCAATGACCTTTGTTGGAACAAAAGGTCCATCTCTGATTCTGTCAAGATAATCAGGATCTGTTGCTTCCAGATGATGCAACATCTTTACTTCCCATAGAGTATATTCGTTTCTCTTGAGCATAGGAATCTTAGTATTCCCATCCTTGTAACCAGACATGATTGCAGATCTTTATGATTAGTCGAAATCAACCTGCTCTGATACCAATTGTTAACTCGAATAACTTGTAGAAGGGGGGGTTGAATACAAGTTATATAATCCTGTCTGATTTTTGCTTGATTATAAGAACAAGAATAAACGAATGAATCAAACTCTTGTTTGTATTAATAAGATCAAATACAAACTCTACCAAAGGTGTACAATACCTTTAGCAGCTGCTGACAATACAAATATCTCTCTGTTTGTTTCGAACTTCTCGAATACAAACCTTATACAGAGCTACGCACACGAACTCACAATTTCGTCTTACGCCTCACGCCTCACACTTCACGCTCTTTACAATGATATTGAGAGAGTATTTATAATGCTACCTATCAACTAATAACAGAAAGATATAATCTATACATGACAATGTTCTGCCTTCTAGTCGATAGTTTCCTTCAATAGAAAACTCTTTCCTTCATAATATCTTCTTGCTTGTTCTTCAAACAACGATCCTGTTTTATAGCACTTGCCAGTTTCTGTAGCATCCATAATGACATCATCAGTAGCATGACTGATATCAAGATCTGCACACTGCATCAGTATCTGATCAACCATCAGTATTGGACACGTCATCAGGATTTGCTCTCTGTTCCTGACATGTAGTCTCCGATACACTGTTCATTCCTGATTAAACTATACAGATAACTGTTCTACACATAAAACCTATATACGGTGCTAAATCCTTTATAAGATCAGGATTACAAGAAGTATAATGTGTAAATTCTATTCTTAACATCACAACTTATGAATTATTCCTAACATAAAAATTAATTTTTTTTATAAAATATTAACTAACCGGTCCGGTCCGGGTTTTTCCGGTCCGGTCCCAAAGACCGGTTGTGACCGGTCCGGTCCCCTGTCCATGAATTCAATAAAATCCGGTTTTCAGTCCGGTCCGATCCGGTTCGATTTTGGACGCAGTCCTAATACGGAGTATTTACTTCTGCAAGGTGTTGGGTCCCAGAGGCAATCACGTGTGCCTAATGAGGCATAGCCGCATAGGCATAGGCTACATGCTTATAAATGTGGGTCCCATATAAAACACTTCATTTTCCTGCTTTTATCCCAACGGTACATGCTGACATGCATGGTTGAGTGCTCTACTGGGTAGGTTAATTTTTTTTATTAGTCCACGCATCACCAACATGCGCATGGAATTGGTTAAAATAGGCATCTTTCCCGGCTTTTGGTATTATAGGCAGATTTTTATATAAATGTGTTAAAATGGATATTCACCCATTTTAGGTATTTATTAAATTTTATTTAATATTACAATTATGTTTTTATATAATTATTATTTTAATAATTTTTAAATTTTAATTTAATATAATTTAATATATTCATATTTACGGATTATACTAATATTTCTTTATTATAAACAACTTATAGGGATTTTTAATATGTTTTATTAGTAATTGAAAATATGGTGTGATATTTTTGTGTATATATTAATAATTGTAAGATTAGTTTTAAATAATAAAGGTAACGTTTTTTAATTAGAAATGAAATATTAATGATTTGAAGATATAGAATGATTGATGTTTTTATAAAAGACAATATCTTCAATTAAAAGTAAATGTGAAAATGGCAATGATTAATTACCATTAATTAAATTATGTCATTATTTATTTTAATAATTAGGATAACCAAACCGAAAATCAAACCGACAAACTTTCAATTTTTCGATTTTAATATAATAGTATAGATAGATTGTGTTAGAACAAATTATATTCTAATTTATATTCTTATAAACTCTTAATCTCAATGCCCATTTTGGAAGTGAAGAAATATCTATACTATACTATTATTAGCGAAATAGGGTATATTTGTTGTCGGTTTGGTACACTTTTTTTGGTACACTTTTTTTGGTAAACTCGATAACAATCGTTAGATTTTAAGATAAACAAATAAGAATCGCTGGTTCTAATGTTAAAAGAATATTCATTTTCTAATATTTGAAATACTCTTATAGGTTTCAAGGTCGAATCCCACCAACAACATATCTCTATTAAAACATATATATTATTTTATAAACTACTCTCACAAGTTTAGGACTCAATTTCCGTCAATAACATATTATTAATTATTAAAACAATATCGTTAAAAATACTATCAAACATGTATTACATTATTTTATTATTTTTTATAATTTATTTTCCTACTAATTTAAAAATATATATGAAAATATGGGTAATAAAACAAAAAAAAATATTAAAAAAATTCATCTCTGCATCATACGAGTAATAAGCTATATCCTTTATTATAATACCTGAGTCTACCACACGTCAGTTAACCAATAAGAATCGAGGAATTATTTTAGGACCAATCAGAGCTAATTCCTAAAATTTAGTCTTTCTTTATTTACAATCTCACCTTACCTCTTTAACCATGGTTTGTCGATAGCTCCATCGGGGCATGCTGAAGTGGGTACCGATAATCCAACGAGGATGCTCGAAGTGGGTACTTGTATTTGTATATACTTTATCTTCAAAATATCGTTTAACTGTCTCTTCAAGAGAACAGGCGATTGCAATTTACAGTTTGTTCGACTCGATCATTGGTGTAGATGCCGTATGGCTTTTTATTAATGAATTAGCACCTTTGTTCTTCAAAAAAAAAAAACCATGGTTTGTTAATACTTCTAATTTAAATACAATATTGATTTTATTAAATATATTCATAAATACATATTATCTGAATCAAACAATATTTACTAGAAAATCAAAATTTTAATTTGAAAGCAATCACAATATACTATTATATATTTTAAATTAAATTTCATTATTAATCATCATTAATCAACCACTCTTTTAATATAAAGTCAATCACAATCATATTATCATAGGATTTTTATAATATATATTGTACAATTATAATCGATATTAAATAATTATAATTTAGCTTAACTAAAAAACTGTTTTTTACATACATATCAAGCAAAGATGTGGAAGAATACATGATAATGTAACAGTGATCATCATTGAAAACGGTAGTAGAATGCACTGCATGCTTCATGTACATGATATCGGTTGGTTCGAGAGATGTGTAAGAACTTATTAATATTAATAATTAATTTATTAATACAAATTTATTAATCATTATTAATATACCATTATTAATTTGAATTTATTATTAATAATTAATAAAATATCTCCTGCATATCTATACTATAATATAAAAGCCGAAACATTAAAAGTTTTGGTACATGTTTTTCTTTACTTCGTGAATTTACTTATTTACCCTTCATTATAAAGAAAAATATATATTAAAACACCTAAAATAAATATTAACATAATATAATTAATGGTAATTAGTCGATTGCCTTTTTCACATTACTTTTACTTGAAGATGTTACCTTTTATCATATCTTCCAATCATTAATATTTTCTTTCGAATTAAAATACGTTACCTTTTTTATTTAAAACTAATCTTACAATCATTAATACCTGTTTTTTGGTACCTGTTTTTTGATACTTCGTGAATTTATTTATTTACCCTTCATTATAAAGAAAAATATATATTAAAACACCTAAAATAAATATTAACATAATATAATTAATAGTAATTAGTCGATTGCCTTTTTCACATTATTTTTACTTGAAGATGTTACCTTTTATCATATCTTCCAATCATTAATATTTTGTTTCGAATTAAAATACGTTATCTTTTTTATTTAAAACTAATCTTACAATCATTAATATATATTCGAAAATATCATACCATATTTTTCAATTTGGTACACATTTTTTGGTACCTGTTTTTTGGTACTTTTTGAATTTACTTATTTATCATTCATTATAAAGAAAAATATATATTAAAACACCTAAATTAAATATTAAAATAATACAATTAATGATAATTAGTCGATTGCCTTTTCACATTTACTTTTAGTTGAAGATGTTACCTTTTATCATATTATAATAAAGGATATCTTCCAATCATTAATATTTCCTTTCGAATAAAATACGTCACCTTTTTGATTTAAAACTAATCTTACAATCATTAATATATATCCGAAAATATCATACCATATTTTTCAATTATTAATAAAATATATTAAAAATTTGTATACTTTTTTTTTTTGAAATAAATCGTACTTGCATTCAATAAATCATATCCAAATCGAGTACATGATTGAGAAAACTAGGAGGAGTTACATATACTTTGTTTATAATAAGGAAACAATAGTATAATCCGTAAACATGAGTATATTAAATTAAAATTAAAAAATCATGATTATATAAAAACATAATTGTAATTTTTTGGTACCTGTTCTTTGGTACTTCATGAATTTTCTTATTTACCCTTCATTTAAAGAAAAATATATATTAATACACCTAAAATAAATAATAACATAATATAAATAATGGTAATTAGCCGATTGATTTTTTCACATTTAATTTTAGTTGAAGATATTACCTTTTGTCATATCTTCCAATCATTAGTATTTTCTTTCGAATTAAAATACATTTTTTATTTAAAACTAATTTTACAATCATTAATAGATACCCAAAAATATCATACCATATTTTTCAATTATTAATAAAATATATCAAAAATCTGTATACATTGTTTATAATAAACAAACATTATATTCCGTAAACATGGGTATATTAAATTAAAAAATTAAAATTAAAAAAATATTAAAAACAGTGATTATATAAAAACATAATTGTAATATAAAATAAAATTTATAACATAATAAAAGAAATCTGTGCATCGCACGAGCATTAAAAGTTTGTCGGTACGGTTTTCAGCACGTTCATATTATTTATTAAAATAATAATAAAATAATATTAATTAATTATAATTAGTCAATTGTATTTTAATTAAATTTTTTTAAAGAAAATTGATTACTTATATTGGTTTCACATTGCAATGATTTTTACAAAATTTGAAATCCTTAACTTAACATTGGTAAAAGAAAATATAATTATTCAAGGATTTATTTTTATAAAATATTATTTATAAAATCTAAAATCGTGTTGTAAACTATTTAAAAATTTACTCTCAAATGTAATGAAATAGTTTCAATGATGCTATACATAAAAATAGCAATTTTCAAAATAAAACACAAAAAAACTAATTTACTAAATGAAAAAAAATAAAAAAAACCGTGCATCGCACGGGTGATAAGCCAGTAATATGTAAAATAATTTTATTAATATATTTAAAGGCACGTAATTAGTAATTATATTTTTTTTTTGCTAAATAGTAATTATATTATTAATTATTTGAATTTTTTAATATAATTTTATAATATTAAATAATTTATTAATATTAATATATGATAATGTCTAACATTTTACTTATCGATATTTTTAGTTATGCAATAATTAATATTACAAACAAATTAAACTGAATCCGACCTTCTTTCCCATGCATTTTTTAGGGCTTTCGGGTATGCTACGTTAAGAATTATTCAAAATACTAAATACACTCTCAAATAATATTAGACATTATTTGGTGTATAAATTACAATCAAAAAATAAATTAATTACAGAGTCAATGAAAATATTGTTAGCGAAAGTAATCAATATTGGACAAACACATATTAAAATAGATCAGGTTTCCTTCATTCAAACTACATCAGTTCTTAAATAGTGGTACATCCCTCTCTTATATCACTAAAATATATATCTTTTTTGGCGATATAATCCAACAATATATTGTAATCAGTAAAAAAGTATATATTTGATTTGTCATAATGCATTCAAACAACTGATCATAATTACGATTCTATACCATCCAAATCAATGAACCAATACAACAAAATTCTATAGATCTAGGATCCCGGATCCCAAAATAAAAGAATATACTCCTACAAAGAGAAAGAACAAAACCCAATATATGGATAGACAAATTATTAGACTCTCAACAAAGAGATACGTTTATTGAAAAATTAAATAAAATCAAGGAAAAGAAACGGGTGTTGTCAAAAAAAAAAACAAAGCAAAATCAAGAAAAACAATAAAAATGGATATTATCAATTCTAATTTAAATGTAGTAGTTACTTTATTTAACATATCTCTATATTATATATTTTTCAATGTCAAAAAACAATTATAATTAATTAATACTATAAATTAAAATCAATCAGGATTATATAAATACATAATATTAAGCGATTTTCGCAATATTAATCTTCCACCATTTTGATTTACAATTAATCATATTTACAATATTATATATTACGGATTAATTTTCATGAATATATATAAAAGCCAATCAGAATTTATCACTAAAATTAAATTAATCATCTCATTCCTATCCTAATTTACTTATCGTGTTACTTAACAAATTTTTTGAAATAAAAAATTTATTCTATTTAGTACATGCATAAATTACATATTTTTTAAAGTGATCAAATTTTACTAATTTATCAATTTTTTAATTAAAAGTCAAATAAAAAATTATAATATTATATATTACGAGCTAATTTTCATAAAAACAATTACAATCATACTTTAGTATATAGTTATATATTACAGACTAATTTTCATAAATACTTATTAACTAATTAATCATAAAATTTGATTTAAAATCAATCACAATTGTAATATTATATATTATCACATTTGTTTTTTGCGCCCCTCTCTATGTGTAGAGTCATTTTTTTTTTCAAATTTCACATTTATTAATTGATTTTAATCCAAATACATTATTTCATGAATCTATCTAATCTATATTATATAGTATAATATTTTAATATTTCAAACTCTCGATCTACGATCATAAAATGCAATCAAATTTGAATAAATATATTGTTATTGAATTTGAAATTCTAAAATTAAAACATATTTAGCACGGTATTCTTAATATTTTTTTAATATCAAAAGAACCTTAAATATTGGTAAAAAAAAAAAAAGCTTAAGTAGATATATTCTAAACAAACAGAGATATTTATTAACAGTAAACAAAAAAAAAGGGTTTTATTTTATCTTAGTTTTGTTTTATTTATAACCTTATATATAATAAGCGTAAGAGGGATCTTATCCATAATTTTGGTTTGGTCACTGTACCGCCAAAATAATCTCAACCGTCGAATATAATATTTTTAAAAATAGACGATCAAGATTATAACATATTAAAAAGAAAATTATAATCTAAAAAGGATATAGTTAAAAAGGTTGTATTATAATTAAATTTTAAAAAGAAATTATAAACTGAAAAGGATATAAAAGATTGTATTAGAACTGAATTTTATTTATTTATTTATTAATATTAAAAAAGGTTCATATTTACTATCTAGACTCTATCTCGAGATATATGAATCAGATTTTGATGATTTTACCGTCCACGCGAAACTCATAAAATTATTTTTAATTTAGTAATGATTTACAATTATTATCCAAATGAAAACACTTAAAATCTCAAGGAAAAATATAATTACGAATTTTTAAATTAATCCTATTTAGTGTAGAATACCTACATTAATAATCCTATTCAATATAGAAAATCTTATTATATATGATTTAAATCATTGACAAGCACTTTTTTGTATTTTAATATAAATACACTTTTTAGTTTACATGTTAAAATATTAAATATTTTTTATGCTAGATCCAACGTTTTTTATCTATATATTTTAAGATCTAACATTTCTTATTTATTTTATCGTACTGAGGACTAGACTACCAACTACCAAAGTTTTGGACAAAATCCCTCTTACACTTATTATTAAAACTGTATTTGGTTGTTAGTACAACTATCTTCAAATAATAAGAAGGTTATTTTGATAATCAAAACAAAATATAAGTAGATTTCCTAAATAGAATAGAATTTTCAATATGAAAAATCGTCAATTTAATCTTTCTTTTGTTTCTTGGTAGTTTTAATTGTAAAAAATTGTTAAATCATCACTAAATTAAAGATTTTTTTTTAAGTTTCACGTAGGCTGTAAAATCATCCAAATCAAGTTTAAAGAATTCAAGATAAAACATATAATAAATTGAACGTGTAAAATCTTATATATATAATTGAGAAATATAAGTTCTAATTACTACATTTATCTTGACTATTTCCAATGAAATATTTGAATAAAAATAAATAAATTATTTAAATAATTTTCAGATCGGGTATCATTAGATCGAATTAATTTCTGTCATCCCGTTTATGGATAAAAAATTATGTTTTAATTTTATTTGTTACATATTTAGTTGTTCTTCTGAATTTTAATTTTATTTTACAGTTTCTGATTCTCTTATCTAATGTAAACAACCTGTAAGTTTCTTCAATGATCAGTTAGTACTATTCATCTTATTTTCATTTGACTTTTTATGGTAAAAGTTCATATTTGTGCGCATATGCTCCCTTTAAAAGTTAGCTGGATTGAATGTATTGTTTTGTACATATCTTTCGATTTTTAGAGAATTCTATAGTAGAATTACAAATAAATTTACGATTTTATAGGCTTTAGTATTCCATTGTATTCTATAAGCTTTACGATTTTCACTGCTTCTGATTAACACTTTGATTCTACAAACAACAATTACTTTGACTCTACATCCAACAATTACTTTATTATATCAGTAGTTGTCTTGGCTCTACAGTAGCATCAAAATAGTTGCATAGTCAGTTTTTGTGATTTCAACCTATGTAGTTTTAAAATTATATTTGGTTCTGTTATTGAACCACATACAGTTGACCAAATTTGAGTAGTCATAGTAGCTTGTATCTGCTAGTCTGCTACGATTAATATTGAACCTAAAGGCATATCAAGGAATTAGCATCAAATTTTTTTGTTAGGGCTATATTTCCCTGTGTATTATTTTAGCGTCATAATGTCTAGTTTTGTAATTGTTTGTATATATCGTGCCATTTTTAGAGTTTTCTATAGTAGGATCACAATTATAAGTTCTGTATAGCATTCTGGATGAATAATTCTTAGCAATGTGTTTTTATATGTTATATCACATAATAAAAAATTAATTTTGTATGTTATAGTATTTAAGAAAATTTAACTTTTTATTTGTCTTAAGTTTCGTTGTTTTATACGTAGACTTAATGTATTCTGATGTTCATTATTTTTCCCATTCCTTTTGTCTCTCAGTGAACACTTTCAATTCGAAAAACAGTACTCTTGTTGAAGGTGTTTGTGAATCAGCTGGTACTAGCCTAATTGAGGAGTTTGTAGAAGGCTTTGATGAATCATTCAGCAGGACGACTAAACTGTGGAATCCTAAAGTTACAGACAACAAATTCAAACCTTATTCTGGTCAGCGATTTGATGACATTGAATCATGCTTTGTTTTCTATACTGAATACGGAAGGCAAGGTGGGTTTAATGTTCGAAAATCAACCCAACATACCAAGAACAATAAAATTGTGCTAAAGTATATTGTTTGTTCGAAGGCAGGGCATCATGAGACTTCAATGTCAAAATTTTGTGATGCTAAATCAGAATCATCGCATGCATCTAGTGCTTCTGGTGTGCAAGTTAGAAGGAGAAGGACTGTGACTAAAAAAACTGAATGTGATGCAAAAGTTATTCTAAAATACTTGGGTTCAGATGGCGGATATATAATCAGTTGTTTTATTGAGGGTCATAACCATCCATTAGCAACTGAATCTGGAAAGGAATTCCTCCGTGCAAATCGATCTATGACTGCACTTCAGCGACATTTTCTTCTGGATGCTGCAAGAACAAACATTGGTGCTTTTAGAGCTCATGGTCTTTATAAAAATTGTTTTGGATTGTACTCTGATATTGGCCCAACTGCTGTTGATTTCCAAAACTGGATGAGAGATATTAAGCTGTATATAGGGAAACATGATGCAGATATGTTACTTGAAAAATTCAAGACCAAACAAGAGACATCAGATGGAGGATTTTTTTACGAGTACCAGACGGATTCAAATGGTCATCTTACTCGTTTGTTTTGGACTGATGTTCGAGGTCGCAAATATTATGAAATTTTTGGGGATGTGGTTTCGTTTGATGCAACTTACCGTACCAACAAGTAAGTTTTACAAAAAAGTTGTTAAATCAAATGTGATTCTACCGAAATGTATAGTCAGTTATCTTGATTTGAATGATACATATTTTAGTATAGCAATTTGTGGTATAATTTTTAGTTTGTAATAAAAGTTGCCTTATCTAGTCAGTTGAATTACATGTATTCAGTAGTTCTAATTATGTTGAGTAGATAAATGTTTGGATTTTTTTTGCAGGTATGGTATGGTTTTCGTCCCATTTATTGGTGTTGACAACCATTGGAAGAGCATCACTTTTGCTTCTGCTCTGCTTGACCATGAAAACGAAACAAATTTCACATGGGCATGTGAAATGTTTTTAAAAAAAATTCATCGTCCTCCGAAATGTATAATCACTGATCAGTGCCCTGCAATGAAAGTATCTATTGCTGCAACGTTCCCACATTCTATTCATCGCTATTGTATGTGGCATGTGATGCAGAAGTTCCCGGCGAAGGTAAATAAAATTTAATTCTGTAAATTAATTTTCCCTGTCCATAATTTACTTATTTCAATTAAATTTTAAACACATCTAATAATTGCTTCTATTGTAGCATCAGCCTCCTTTCATTAACTTTTTTAAGTCATTTTCCTTTGCACCATATTTTACTGGACAGTTAAGCAAATTTAAAAACTTGACAATTGTTCATTTCCTTGGTAAATTATATCCTTCAGGGATTCCTTGGTAAAATTTACAATTTAAGACCTTTCGATTTTAAATTTTACTTGTTTACATTTTTTGTAGATTGGCCCTGTTTTTTGTGCTGAATCTGGTTTCATGGAAAAGTTAAACAAATTCGTATGGTCATCACATTTGACGGTAACTGAATTTGAGGAAGGATGGGATGCGGTGTTGAAGGAGTTTGGATTGAGCGAGCATGTATGGCTGAATGAGATATATGCTATAAGGGAATCATGGATTCCTGCTTTCTTCAGGGACAAGCCAATGGGAGCCTTACTTAGAACAACTTCAAGGTCAGAAAGCAGTAACTTCTACTTTAATCATTTTGTCCAGAAAGGAGACACACTATCAGAATTCTACATGTGTTATGAGTGTGCACTTGACAAGCAACTCCATGAAACCAAAAAACAGGATAATGGAGATTCATGTATTCCACAACCCATAACCGAGAAGGAAATTGAAAAACATGCTTCTTATCTTTACACTCGTACTATGTTCTATAAGCTTCAGAAACAAATAAAGGCAAGTTGTTTCCACATTAGTTTGGCAAGCCAACCAACTGTGGTTGATGGGGTTAACAGATATGTTGTTCGAGATAAAAGTTTTGATGATAGGCTGTTTGAGGTTGAATTTTCTTTCTCCAACAATGATGTTGCATGTTCTTGTAAGCTTTTCACGAGAGTAGGTTATCTTTGTAGGCATTGCTTTTATATTTTAGGCCTTTGGGGTGTGGAAAGAATTCCACAACAATTCTTGTCTGGTCGTTGGATGAAGAATGCCTTGGAGAAATTTTGCACATTAAAGTTTCCTAATGAATTAGAAAGCAGCAGTAGTCATATGATTAGGGATACATCGAAGCAGATATTGTCTGTGTTCCAAGGCTGTTTTGGCAAAGTTTCTAATGATATTGAGGGACTGAAATTCATGTTGGACGAGATGAAAAGTTTGACAACCAGGGTTGAAGGTAAATTCCAACATTCTGGTACAATAAAAGATGACATTCTGGAAGAAACTTTTGGTGTTAGACCTTCTGGCTCAAGCAATGTACTTCCACCCCTCCAAAGCAATAACAAAGGAAGCAGGAAACGGATCATCCGTCCAGGAGAGATAAGCCGCGATGGTAAAAAGAGGAAATTAAAGACGTGCAAATCTTGTAATAAATTAGGTTATCATGATTCACGTAAATGTCCGAAGAAGGGGCAACAGCTTCAACAAAATCCTCCCTCTCATAGCGTTCAGAGTACATTAAATCAGTCCATTCAACCTCAACATTCCGACAGTCAGAACGTTCATACAAATGGAATCCCCAATTCCACTACTAAAGTATAACAAACAGGTAAGTCTTGCTCATTGTTTTGTTTCCATACTACCTGGATCAAACTGAATATTTAATTTACCTATGTAGTTGTTTGTGCATAGAGCTTTTAATTTCAGTTGAAATAAAAAATTAAAGTTTGTATTGTTTTCATGCAGCGTGTGCAGAAAAAGAGGGGATGTGAATCAAACAATTGCATTGAGGGAGCTCATGGAGATAAACATTGAAACTCTGTTCTGTTGAAACATTGATAAAAGATTGAAAATGTTCATTTGTGACTAATTCTCTGTATTAGAGTTTCATTCGCTAATTGAATATCTGAATCATGTCAATTTTCTTTGTTTTGTATGAATTTTTTTGTGCCTACATTGTAAAAAGACACCATTTTGCTTGAATGGTTTTAATCATTCTTATTACTTGATTTTGTTTGTTTTGTTTTTTTTAAAATTCTAGTTCTTTGTGAAATTACATAATCTGTCAGTAATTGATAATGAAATCTTTCGATTTGTAGTTTTTTCCTTTCTTTTGATTCTATAGTAGAACCAAAGTATAATTATTTTTGATTCTATTGCAGAATCATGTGGATATTCACCATGAAAGTATTACACAAATGCAAACCACTTATATACAATAGTAATTTGTACAGGAATTAAAGTTATTTACAACAACCAAGTACCATAATTTGTCCAACAAATTTATTTACAAGCAATCACAAAATAAAAGTTGAATTTTAACCAACAAGTCTAGATTACATAGAACATAATAAGCGATCATATGTTCAGGATCACTAGTCGACCTCCATGTTGTTGTCATGCCCTTCATCTATATCATTTGCCGTATCTGGTGAACGAACCGATCTAATGGCTCGACGAGGCACGCCTGCATAATTAGGATCACCTGCATGGCTAGCGACAGTACTAGAGCTTTCCTCAGAAAGATTAACAAGAGGATCAGCAGAGCACTCCATAATATTATAATATCTCTCAAATCCTGGTTTATGAGGACATTTATTTTCAAGTTTGTGATCAGGGCTGCAACATAGTGAACATGATCCATTTTGCATGTATTCTATGGTAATTCTTGCATGCGTGAATGTTTCATCAATACCAGGAACTACAACAAGAATGTGTTTTGTCCTAGAGTGCATATAACTCATTTCGAGACATATCTTGGCAGAATATCCTGTCTCATTTCTGGCAGCGGTAGTCCAGGTACTAAGCCCATCATTGCGGATGACTGTACCTAATGCCTCAGCAATATATGTAAGCCCTTCCACGGACCAATATGGCCTTGGAATATTTTTAATGTTCACCCACTGGGTACAAGTATCAAGGGTGTATTTGATGGAAGGATATTTGTGAATTATAGGACCAAAAACAAAAATCTTCCCTTCTACATTTACAGGCCCTAGAGAGATGACCTTGTCCCTTATTTCTTCATTGTCAAATTTAAAATAAAAGAAGCCCGATTCATCAAAATTTATAAAATTAAAACCCCAAGATTCAAACCTTGATGACATGAACTGTTGTACCATTTGAAGGTTAGACTTCTTATTTAAAGCATGATCAACAAAATAGCCTAAGCAACTAAGTTTCCAAGCCTTTTCAGCATTTACAAAGAATTGTAATGGAGGATGGACGATTGTGGAACAATTATAGGAAGAGCAGTGATAAGTGTGGTGAATATCATTGCCTGATTCATTCGAAAGTGCATCAAAAAGCGAACATTTATAGTAGTCTAATGGAGTTATACCTTTTGATTCCAAATCAGAAAAAAATTTATCCCTTGCAGAATAGCGAGATTTTGCATGCATAACCCTTTCGGCAGATGTTGGTGTTATCCATGATTGAAGTTGTTCAATCGGGACTGGTTGAATGGGATTTTGGACTCCAAAATCAGCCACAGGGTGGGCCTCAATCCTACGACCCTCAAGAAACCATATTTCCTTACTTGTTGATGATGAACTGCCATATTTTTCTAATGCTTTGGATGATGAAGCCATACTGTACAGGGTATAAATTTGGGGTAGTTTCTTTTGTTGTTTTTTATGAGAAAGAAATGATGTGGCGATTTGTAGTTGTAACTGAAAATGAAACTTTACTTATATAGCTGTTCAATTCAAAACATGAGTCGTGACTCATTCGTACAGATTTTATACTTGATTTACATTGAATTTAATGATTCTATTGTAGAACCAGTTTCAAAATTTGGTCATTTTTCTTAATCTTTTCCCATCCTAATCCTTAGTTCTACAATGGAATCAATACTCAAGTATTTTTTATTCCAATGTAGAATAAAATTACCAAATATCAAAAACTCAAGTATTTTATTGAATTATTATTTAAGTTTTTATTTGTATTTTATATGGGGTTAAAAATTTTTAATTTTGGGTAGAACGAGTTTAATTTGCGTGTTAGAACTATTAAATTTAAAAGTTAACTTTTGGGGTTCAACATTTGCATTTTGGGTTTTAGAAACATTCAGAATGACGAATAAATCGTATACTGAATTAGGGTTTAAGGTTTAGAGTTTAGGGTTGTTTACAACCCTCGCCGCCAGACTTATTAAGCAAACTCAATTTTTAAATTTTTATCTGTGTTCCCTTATGGCTTCAGACGTTAACTTTTGGGGTTCAACATTTGCATTTTGGGTTTTAGAAACATTCAGAATGACGAATAAATCGTATACTGAATTAGGGTTTAAGGTTTAGAGTTTAGGGTTGTTTACAACCCTAAACTCTAGACTTTAAACCCTAACTTTTCCTGGTTTTTAAAAAATCGGGGCTGGTCCCCGATTTTTTAAAAACCAGGCCGCCGGACTTATTAAGCAAACTCAATTTTTAAATTTTTATCTGTGTTCCCTTATGGCTTCAAACGTTAACTTTTGGGGTTCAACATTTGCATTTTGGGTTTTAAAAACATTCAGAATGACGAATAAATCGTATATTGAATTAGGGTTTAAGGTTTAGAGTTTAGGGTTGTTTACAACCCTAAACTCTAGACTTTAAACCCTAACTTTTCCTGGTTTTTAAAAAATCGGGGCTGGTCCCCGATTTTTTAAAAACCAGGCCGCCGGACTTAGTAAGTAAAATCAAATTTTAAATTTTATCTGTACCTCCCCTAGGGGTTCAAAAGTTAACTTTTTGGGTTCAACATTTGCATTTTGGGTTTTAGAAATATTCAGAATGATGAATAAATCGTATACAGAATTAGGGTTTAAGGTTTAGAGTTTAGGGTTGTTGGTCCCCGATTTTTTAAAAACCAGGCCGCCGGACTTAGTAAGTAAAATGAATTTTTAAATTTTATCTGTACCTCCCCTAGGGGTTCAAAAGTTAATTTTTTGGTTCAACATTTGCATTTTGGGTTTTACAAATATTCAGAATGACGAATAAATCGTATACAGAATTATGGTTTAAGGTTTAGAGTTTAGGGTTGTTGGTCCCCGATTTTTTAAAAACCAGGCCGCCGGACTTAGTAAGTAAAATGAATTTTTAAATTTTATCTTTACCTCCCCTAGGGGTTCAAAAGTTAACTTTTTGGGGTTCAACATTTGCATTTTACTCTTAAATTGGTTTTTTCATTTAAAATGAATTTTTAAAATGAATTATTTAAGAACATTCATTCTTAAATCGGTTTGTTCTGAGTTGTAGTAAAATTTAAACATCATGTTAAATTTTTTACTCTTTTTTTGGAATCTATCAACTAGTAGTCTTTTTACTCTTACGTAATTTCATCAACTCTGTTTTCTTTAGCAGTTTTCAAATTTATTCTTTAGAATTTTGTTTTGGCAAATGTGACTCTGAGATACTTTGCCAAGTTGAAGCTTGACTGTTGAATTAAAATGTTACTTTTGATTCTATTGTAGAACCAGGTAGATAGTAATTTCCCTCTATTGTTTTTCAACATAGATTTTGGTTCTCCAATGCAATCCACAATCAAGTATTCTTCATTCCAATGTAGAAATAAAAGGGGGACTACAGAACCAGATTAGTTTTATAATTTAATTTTTACATTTATACAATGTAAATGTAAATATAATTTTTGGTTCTACAATGGAATCAAATCTCAAGTATTCTTGATTCCATTGTAGAATTCTGCAGGCTATAAGTTGCACCTTCCACATACAACTGTCCTGTAATGGCATTGTGAAATTCCATTTGCAGAATGCACATTACGATAACATGACAATTATATATAGGTTACATTGGACTGATAGTACACCATCAAAATTTGTTTCCCACAATAATCATAAAGATATTCATTGTTAACTACAATACTATAAGAAGAAAATTAATCCAGATTTCTTTAAATTTTTATTTTACTACTGTTAACAAGGATGCACACATAATCAAAGCATCTAATTCATCCAATTATCACTTCCAATTGTCATTGTTGATGCATAGACTTGATCTCTTTGAACATCTTGTTCTTGAAATAATTGATCGGCGAGTATATTATCTTTGCAGCATATATCTGTCGTGCTCTCTGTAGCTGCCTTTTTTGCATGTTGTCCTGCACCCATATTTAAAAATTAGTTCACCATTTGTTAAAATTCAATATAAAGAGTGAACTCAACTTGGACTGAAAAACAACAATTCAATTCGAACAACATAAAGAGGACTAAAAACACTAAAAACAGCCAACCATTCAGCAATTTCAACTAAGCAATTTAAATTTGGACTATACAGCAACTACATCTCAGTCGACTACAACTCGACCATCATCAAAATAGCACAACTAAACATTCAACACCAATCAAACACCAGTCAACTCAGCACAACTCGCAAAACTCAATGACACATCAACGAACTCAAAACTCATAGAACCGAACGACTCAACAATTTACAAACTCGAGAACTCTACTCTACTGCAAACTCAGTGAGAAACCAGCAAAAAGAAAAAAAAACACATTATGCCTAAATACCAGACACAAACAAGAAATACAAGACACTCAGCCACTAAACCACTAAACCAGCGAACACAGTTAACTTGGTAAACTTAAACATCAAACGAAAAGAACTCGAACATCGAACGAACAATACAGAAAACGGAGAACGAACAGAAACTCAAAAAACAACGATTTAGAACAAGAGTAATCCAGAAATCGAACAAAACGTTGAAAAGAAAAGTATAATTAAACTCAAAACCAAGCTGAAAATCGGTGAAAAATAATAGGAGAAGCAGAAAATTACTTTCAATTTCACCTGAAAATTTGCAATCCCAGGATTTTATCCCATTTCCCATGTACGTCTCCATGTGGTTCATTGCAAACACTCTAGCTTCTGAATTCTTGTTCTTTGTCTGCCATTTCATTTGTAAAAGTGTCATGGTAGCATTCCTTATTTGCTGGCTCTTCCTTAGGCTATGCTGTTCCATGTACTTTGAAAAATTCTCTTGCTAACATTTTATAAAACTATATTAGTTGATAGGATGAAATGGAATAGGTATAAGGTACTTTGTAAGGTCAGAAACTTACCAAATTTTATGGGATTCCATTGTAGAATGAAAATATATCTCCCCCATATCTATTGTCTATTATCTTAGCTGCAACATTCTTCAAGTTGAAACAAACCACATAGATATGATTTGAATAATGGATGGGGAAGAAGATCTGCATATTAGTCTATATGTCAGAATCTGGCATATAAATCAAAAAAATAGAATTACACAATAACTGTTGTAGAATTTACCACATCGACATCAGTGATTTTAACTTTATGCTTGTGAAGGACTGAATCCAAATTTATACAAAATTTCATAAAGTTCAGAGCATTGTCGTTTTTTTGGCCTCCAACCACATTCCCCATCTACCGAATCAATTTACAAAATAATTATTAGTACTTTCCAAATCATGCATGGGCATAAAAACACAATTTCGTATCAAACTCAGAAACCATTAAAAAGCACCAGTTAAAATATCCTAATAAACTCTTTAAATGTTTTACCGTGGTCAGTGTGTTGCAAAAGAATCTGCGAGGAGAGTTGGATCGATGATCTGTATTTCTCATCCTCGTTTAGAATGCACGTATACACATCTACGACATTAAAAACAATTTTCTTCTCGAGTTGTAAGCTTTGAATGTGGTGCTTGAAACAACTAGTACCATTCCAGAAGAAAATATCATCCCTGGTAAATGAATAATCATACATACAATCAACATAAAGAACAAATAAGCAATCAACAAGTAAGCAAAAACAAGGTAAATTGCTATTCTACAAGAACAGATAAGAATTCTTTAATTTTGTGTAAATTATACTTACATAGCTCCTTGCCGGGTTCCATTGATCCAATTCCAAACTTCTTCCTCTTCTTTTGTACATCTTGGTCGGTTGAAGTCGATTGTTCGATCTAGGAATGGCGATTTCTGGAATTCTCCCACCTTTTGCTCCCTCCTTAATTTGTTTGCACCGAACTCTATTTGCCTGGTAGATTTTCTTTTAAAAAGATCATCATCAACAATTTGGCCTCCTATATATAATTCCCCTAAAAAGTCGTCTATATCGACTAATTTATTATAAGCTCTGTCATGTTCAGGAAGCATTAAAAGGTCGAATGTTTTCCAATCGTTCTTTGTGAAATAAGGCCATTCGCTGTTTTGCGGGGGAAAAAAAATACTTTGCTAAGAAATTCCTTGCAAAGAAACACATAAAATTTGCAACCAACATAAATAGCATTACCTTTCTACTTCGGTGCTTGACAACTGATCCATCTTTGCAAGCTTCTGTCCATATTGTTTCAGCTCTTCATTATTTGGAAAAAGTACCCTCGCCTTTGCCAAATTATCAGAGCATATTTTCTTCACCTTCTCGAGTTCATTAAAGTCTTTCTGGACTCCTGACAACATTTCCTAGTAAAGTAAAAAAAAATAGTTTTTAGATAACAAGACTATAGATAATGTGGGAATGATAATGTGGAACTAGTGAGTCTATGGAGAATTGAAGAGTACAGTAAAAAATAAAGGCATAGTGTTGGTCCTAGTGGACCAACACTGACCATATAATAAAGGAACGGGAACAGAGATGATACTGGCAAACTACATATAATGTGAAATTAGTGATGTGTAGATTATACCTTCTCTTTAACTTTATCAGATGTATCATGTGTATTTTGTATGTCTCTGGTTACAGACATGATACAATCGTTCACTTCATCTCCTTGCGAAAAATTCAAAGTTTTCTGTACCCCTCTAATAGTTTCTTTTGGAGTTCTCAAATCGTCACCATATCCAAATTCCTAGAAGATATGATATAACCAGATTAAATATGATAAATTAAATATAGCAATTCTATATAATTTAAAGCAGGTGGTAAAACTTAAGATTCCATAATAGAACCATACTTAAATATGTAAAAAAAAATTGTTCTACAAAAGCATTATAGAAAACAAGCCTATAGAACCAGATAAAATATTGTGATTCTCTTTAATATTAACTGTTAGTAGTATTTTTGTGTGTTCGTTCGCAGGGAAGGACTGAATGTAATATCAAGTTCAGGTTTCTTATCTCTTTACGTCTAGAAGTGTGTGAGAAGAATTTTGGGTTTGTGTATTAACTAAATTAACCAAGAACTAATTATAAGCACTAAGAATTGATTTTTAACTGAGATTCAAATATATGGGAAAACAATCTAAGAACTGGGGTTCTTCACTTGGTCTCAATACATGCTCAATATTAATGTGATATATGTGTTCCTACCTTGCTGAAAACAATTCTTCTAAAGTTATACTGTACCCTCCCAGGTTACAATATAGTGCCTACATCTACACCCTAATTGTCACTCCCGTGATACAATCAAAGTATATCTATAAACTGTTAAGTGCCAAGAATTATATGTCTCACAATTCTCCTATTAATCTCCCGATCTAATATTCAAATTATGTCTGTTAAATCATGTACTAAGATTGCAACTTCTCTCCCAAGCTTATTACAATCCCTAGAATACAATCAAAGGTTCATGACTCCCCTAATTGTGTTAAGATCTCATTAACAGATCAGCAAAGCAGAAAATCACATAATCAAGCATGCATGAATACCAAGGAATACTACCCAATCCTCATATTAGAGAATTAGTTACGCATATTTAATAAAGAAAACATAATAATAATGATAATGAATGAAAACATAATATTGAAGAAAGAATTGAAGATCGAAAGTACCTTGATACGATTAAAAGCTATGAATTGTTATGATTTACAATGGTAAGATGTGTTTAAATAGGCTCTACAAATCTTACCCAGCAAGATATTACCTTCTATTACAATTAGGATTTAAAGAAGGTACCCAAAACTGCACAGAATACAATTAGAATTAGAAAAAGGGCAAAACAGTAAATTCATGGCCTTCTTTTATAAGAATACGTGCGCGACTTCATTCAGCACGTCCCTTGCACTTGTTTCCTATCCCAGGTTGTAGAAAATCTCTCAAGCTTCGCGTGGGCAGTAAGATCGCTGAAAACGGACTTCTAGAACTCCAGATATGGCCAAAACAGTATAAACTGCGCAACCTTCCCGGAAAATCCGAATTTTAATCAATTAAATCTCCAAAAACGACAAAAGCTTAGATATTCTTGCAAACCTGCACAACTACACAAAACACATCAAAACTACACAAACTTGAGTCCAAAACAATCAATTTAAGCCGATATAGAATGTTCCAAGTGGATATAAAATCCACTTATCAAACACCCCCAAACTTAAACCGATGCTTGTCCTCAAGCATAAACAATTACAACTAACTAACTAACTAGTACCACTTCCGTAGGTGATCACGGTTGCATTTGGCATATGCAACAAGCCCTTTAAACCCCTAGGCAGCCCTAGTGGACGAGTAAGGTCTCGTGAGGGTCTATAGCGAATGTACCCACAAAATCCATTTAACCTAATGCAATGCAATGCATGAATGCAACTAATATGAAAAATGCAATTAATCTAACCTACCATACCTTCAAATCCTCTCATGCCATATGAACTTAAGAATTAAAGTAAATACGCAATGTCTTGGTGTCGAAAGTGCAAGTATTCACATAGTCTACTCAATGAACATGCATAAGTTCTCACAAGTCCATGTCAAGTGTAAGAATAAGTTAGTAAACATGCTAAGCCTACAAGAGTACATCTTTGAGACAAAACTCGGGATCTCATATGCAAAAATAAGCAAACACTCACAATCCACTCACAAAAGATTATTCACTCAAGAACAAGGGTAAGTGTATCACTCAATTCCAACAAAATCATAAACATGCTTGACATTTGGTATCAATCTAACTCTTAACACAACATACATCAATGACGATAATCAAAAGGTCTTTAATTGGGTTGTAATGTGGGCTAGGGACAAGGTATGTCAAATAAGCCAAAACAGGTGAAGTGTCAAAAGCTAATAAGTACCATAATGAACCATTCACAACACCCTATTTTCCTCCCACATAAATTTTACTAAGAACACTCGACTAGTCGACTAAAGTAGGATCACAACAAACACAAACATGCTCTCATAATATATTTTTTTCTTTTTTCTCTTTTTCTTTTTTTTTCTCTTTTTTTTTCTTTTTTTTCTTTTTTTTCTTTTTTTTTCTATTTTTTCTTTTTTTTTTTCTTTTTTTTTCGAGAGCTAAATAAAACAATAATATAAATAATAACAATGATCCCCCAATTTATTACATATGCCGACTATCAAGCAAACAACCAAACCCAATCTCAATATTTTCCCCAAAAGTATGACCAACAATAAACCCCTCCTTGCACACCTTATTACTCCCTTAAGCACTATACTAGCCTTTGACAATGTGGGTTCAAATTAATGTAAGGCCAATACAAGAAAAAGGTCTAGGCAAGTAATGTGGTGTGTCACCGAAAAAATAGGATTAAGCTCAACGGGTAACTAATTGATCATGTTTAAATGGTGTGGTAATATGGGAAAATATGCGGTTATTCCTAAATGCCTTTATCATTTTAATCGTCAAATAATGTCATGCATTTCAAGAAAGACCTCAAACAACTGCTAGCAATGCAAACAATCCGTGAACACTCAAGCAAACGAATAAATTGCAAAAAATATGCAATATGGCTCAAAATCTCACTTGGTGGAAAAACATACTCAATCCCAAGCAAACATCTCTCTAACGCACCGACTTGTATTCAAAGCATGCAAACTAAATCATCTTGCACATATTCATGTCCTTCTAATCACTTACAACATTCAATAAGTCTACTAGCTTCAACTTACTAGTGTATGTGTGTGCACAAGAACAAGCATATCACTTCTCAATCAAAAGCGTCAACAACACAAAATTCCTATCAAGCATGGGTGCAAATGCAAACTACTATGAACTCACATTAATACAAAAAAATAAAAACAGAATGTCCTATATGAAACAAACGTAGATAACACAAACATAAATGCATAATTTACTACTACTAATATGCAAAGCATGAAATCCTACATGAACAAATAATACAACAACAACTACTAATCCCGCAAACCACCCCCAAACTTAAAATATTCAATGTCCGCATTGAATGGAAGTAAATACGAGGGATAGCAGAAAACATACCTAACCATCTGAATCCTAATCCTCCTCGGTTGAATCTGGTGGAGGGTATTACGTACAAGCTCCATAGATTGGCCACCTTGCCTGAATTCCTACAAAATCCCCAATTGACAAGAACACAAATTCGTAATAAAAATAAGATTAGAGAAAAAGATTTACCCAATACGAATCAAAGAGGTGAACTTGCAATTAATTCCTCTTTAGAATTGAATTTTTAGAGATTTAAAAAAATAGAAGAGGAATTGGATTTGTATGTATAGTTGGGTATATATATAATAATAAAAATAAAAATAATAATAATAAATAAAAATAATAAATATAATAATAATAATAATAATAATAAATAATAATAAATAAATAAATAAGAATAAGAATAATAATAATAATAATAATAATAATAATAATAATAAATATGAATTAGAATAGAAATAGGTTAGAGATTTGAAGAAAAGATGGGGGGTTTTAGAATTGAAATAGGAATAAAATTAGAATTACGATAGGGGTATAAATAGAATGAGAGGTGAACAAATATTTTTTTTTAATATAAAACAGGTGAACAACACAAAAAGCATCGGACAAAAAAAAAATCTGACATACACTGCATACGCGCAAGCTGCGCGCGTTCAGGCAATCTGCACAACAAGCAGCTGCGCAGGCGCAACCTGCGCGATAGGGCCGCAGGCCGCTCCAAGACCAGTAACGCAGGCGCAATCTGCGTTACACACTGCGCCAGATACAGAAACGCAGGCGCAGCCTGCGTCACACACTCAAAATTCGTTTTTTTTTTTTTTTAAACACTCAAATTTTGTTTTTTTTTTTACACTAATGCATGGGTTGCCTCCCACGAAGCGCTCCTTTAACGTCAATAGCTTGACGTATTTGCACATAAAATCTTCAGTGAGGAGAAAAAGCAAATAGATTCACATATTTACGAATTAGTAATAAAATTATGATGTGCATATATGCCTTAGATCCATTGAAAAGTACGAAAACTTTCAAGAACCTATCATGCTCAAGAGACTTGAAAACATCAAAATAGCTAGAAAAGTCATCAGAATAATCATTATAAGTACGACTCATATACTCCTCCCAAATCGGATCCTTATACTCTAAAGCAACATTTTCAACTTCCTCAATCTTAACTTCCTTCACTTTTATAATTGGACACTCATCAATTTTAATCTCGTCTACCAATGTATTAAGCTCAAAATTTTCTAGATTTGGTAGAATTTCAATTGCATCCAAATTATCATTAATGCGCATGGGACAATTATCAACTACACAAGTAGACTCATCAGACACAACATTATCATCAATTGCTAAACAAGAATCATGGCATAGAGGAAAATTGACACAAGGGAGAAGTTCGATAACATCCTTCATACCACACTGCTCGAACTTCCCAAATAAAATTATTTAGTTTAGCATTCTCCTCGTACCAAGCTATTGAATCACATGGAATATCATTGTCACTAGCAATCTCTAAAGTTGGTTCATCAAAAACTCCCAAAGAAAGTAAGGGAGGATTAGACTGAGTTCCTTGAATCATTTTATTGAGCGCAATCTCCCAATCAGCAGGTAAAGAAGGATTAGACTGAGTTAAACTCGTATCAACATCATTACACATATATGGATAAACATCATCATGATATTGATTTTCAAACGAATATGAATAATCATTGCTAGGGGCATATGGAGCATAACATGAGTTCCCAGAATAGAACGAATTCACCTGATATGCATGACAATCCTCATAAGAATTGAATTGTGGGTAAGGATTGAAGTCTTGATATTGTTCCTGACTGTTGTAGAAATTCTGAGCATTGTTCCAACCAAAGTTGTACTCCATCTAGTCTCTCTCCTCAAAACCTGTTTAAGTTGTCTACCTCAAAGAACCTGTAGACACACCAAAGAAAGAAATAAAAAAAGAAAGAAAAGAAAAATATAAACAAAGATAAAATCTAAACAATAAGAAACAATTAACCTAAACTCAACTATACTGCCTTCCCCGGCAGCGGTGCCAATTTGTTAGTAGTATTTTTGTGTGTTCGTTCGCAGGGAAGGACTGAATGTAATATCAAGTTCAGGTTTCTTATCTCTTTACGTCTAGAAGTGTGTGAGAAGAATTTTGGGTTTGTGTATTAACTAAATTAACCAAGAACTAATTATAAGCACTAAGAATTGATTTTAAACTGAGATTCAAATATATGGGAAAACAATCTAAGAACTGGGGTTCTTCACTTGGTCTCAATACATGCTCAATATTAATGTGATATCTGTGTTCCTACCTTGCTGAAAACAATTCTTCTAAAGTTATACTGTACCCTCCCAGGTTACAATATAGTGCCTACAGCTACACCCTAATTGTCACTCCCGTGATACAATCAAAGTATATCTATAAACTGCTAAGTGCCAAGAATTATATGTCTCACAATTCTCCTATTAATCTCCCGATCTAATATTCAAATTATGTCTGTTAAATCATGTACTAAGATTGCAACTTCTCTCCCAAGCTTATTACAATCCCTAGAATACAATCAAAGGTTCATGACTCCCCTAATTGTGTTAAGATCTCATTAACAGATCAGCAAAGCAGAAAATCACATAATCAAGCATGCATGAATACCAAGGAATACTACCCAATCCTCATATTAGAGAATTAGTTACGCATATTTAATAAAGAAAACATAATAATAATGATAATGAATGAAAACATAATATTGAAGAAAGAATTGAAGATCGAAAGTACCTTGATACGATTAAAAGCTATGAATTGTTATGATTTACAATGGTAAGATGTGTTTAAATAGGCTCTACAAATCTTGCCCAGCAAGATATTACCTTCTATTACAATTAGGATTTAAAGAAGGTACCCAAAACTGCCCAGAATACAATTAGAATTAGAAAAAGGGCAAAACAGTAAATTCATGGCCTTCTTTTATAAGAACACGTGCGCGACTTCATTCAGCACGTCCCTTGAACTTGTTTCCTATCCCAGGTTGTAGAAAATCTCTCAAGCTTCGCGTGGGCAGTAAGATCGCTGAAAACGGACTTCTACACAAACTTGAGTCCAAAACAATCAATTTAAGCCGATATAGAATGTTCCAAGTGGATATAAAATTCATTTATCATTAACCTAGCTACACCTCATCATTCTATAACAGAAGCATATTTAAATATGTTAATTTATGATTCTCCAAAAGCATTATAAAAAAAAACAAGTCTATAGAACCATTGTATTTAATATTCAGGATATTAATGTGTTATAAATTAATTATAAAAGTTCCGAAAGTACTAATATTCAGGGTATTAGAGTTATTAGCATAGCAGATACAACGTACTAGAGGGACAAATATGTAAAGACATTTTTATAAATATTTACCTGACAACTTACATTCTCAGCAAATACCTCGGCGTGCACATTTCCTTTCTCAGCATAATCCCAGTTACCATCAATATCTCTGAACAGCTATTTTTTACTTGACAAGTTTTATGATTAGTCACTCACCATGTTAATCCTAAATACTATCCATCCAATCATTAAAATTCATTTTGATACCTCAGCATCTTCTTCTTGTAGACAGTAATTGTTTTCAAAGTTGTATTTCTTTGTTCTCTGTTCAATCTCAAATTCTGCAACCTGCATTATTGTTTTGCTTTGTTAAGGACATAAACGTTGCCACTGAGCCACAATATAGAACCACAAATACATCAGAAATTTTGGAACTAATATAGAAACACAATTTATTCCTTAAAATATAAACACAAAATTGGTTCTATTACAGAACCACAAATAAAACAGATGTAGTTCCACATGAAGATAATTATAAACTCGCATTCTACTACCGAATCAATGTTATAACCATTAAAAATTGATTCTATTACACAAAACTGGTTCTATTACAGAACTACAAATAAAACAGATTAAACAATAATAATAACTTGAAAAGGAACAAAATTAAATTTACCTTGCTAACTGTTCCTTCATCATGCTGGATAAAATGGGTATCACGTCCCTCTTCCTCTTCAGCAAAATCACCATCAACGTGAGTATCTCCAAGTTCCTTTTTTCAAATTTGCATGAAATTTGTCAGCAAGTTGTATTGTAATTTTATTCTACACACCAATACCTTAATTCTCTAATCATTTATTTACGTAGAACCAACTTTATGTTTTACTCATTCCCCTTAATTGAAGTTCACCGAAATTTCTGATTCTACAACGCAATCAAAACTAACTAGAATTATCCTATAAATAAACTAAAACCTTCGATTCTATAGTAGAAGCAATTTATATTGTAGTTAAACCTCTTTAATCGAAAATAAGACAGGTAATTTTTGGTTCTATAATATAATGGAACCAAAACTCACAAAAAAATATACTACATCATGAACTACGGTCTCCGACAACTATAATTAAATTATACATGCTCAACAGGTTCTTCATTATCCTTCTGATTAACAAGTTCTTCACCATCCTGCTCAACAAATTCTATACCATTCTGATCGAATTTGTCTTCATTTCTTGGCTTCTCGATCTCAATCTGCATTAATGTGTTTTTGAAAATGACTAACATGCAGATATCAGAATTATTCTAAGTAAATAATCTTTTGAACCAGAAAATTACACTTACAATTTCTCCTTTGCCAAAAGTATGGTTAAGCATTTCAGCTCTGTTTCTATCCCTTACCCTTGAGTTAAGCCATCCAAGGAAAGCTGGATATGTCTTTTCTACGGTTACTAGACGATTCTCTGTCCGTGTAAGGTAGAAATACTACAAAGTACAGACAGGACACTAGTGCATTACCTCACATTACAAATTAAAAAGTGCTTTTAACTAATTAATCATACACCTAAATGATTTTTACTCACCAGTAGGAATACTACGGAACCGGTGTAGAACTGAGTATTTGGATTTATCCACCAACTCTCATGACTTGATTTCAAATTTTCTATAACTGGTTTGCACCAGTTGTAGTTCTTCGCATCGTCGTAATTACCGCAGAACTTCAAAACTTTTGGGCACACAAATGATGTTTTGTTTGATTTAATGAACAGGTTCGTCATCAGCACCATGAAGTTTTGCTTGAAGTTGTCGTCCGCTACCGTCAATGCTTCAATTTTCTGACGGACGTCCTTCTCGGTAATCCTACTTGCTGGCTTTCCCTCAAACTGCTTTTTCCATTGCCCCATCCTTTCGTTCTCACATTCGAAAGAAACCTCGAGTGGTCCTCTTGGAAGACCTAGGACGTCAACTACGTCTTCTTCTTTCACTTTCAGTTTACGGCCAGGATGTAAAGCCATATATCCCAAATTATGGTCATACCACCATAAACAGTTCACTGCCAGAAACTGCGGGAATGATTTGCTCCCCATTGAGAAAGACAACAAATGTCCGAATCCTGCTTCTTTAACCCACTCTTTTTGAGCAACGGACATCCCTTCAACCACGGCTGTGAATGTAGATGGGTAAGCTCTCAAATTAACTTTCTTTGGGTCCTCAGAATTGCTTGCATTTACCACATCTTTCTTTGGCTTCTTGACATTTTTCTGACTACCCTGATAGAAAGAAAAAGGGGGAAAAAACAATTATTAGTTTGCATTTTTTCTGACATCAATGGAAATGCATGTATGAGCTATCTTAAATACCTGGACTCTAGCTTTTCTTTTTTTTCAGCAAGGCTGTCCCTCTTTCTTTCTTAGGTAGAGTAATTTCAAAATCGCTATCATCATTATCATTAATGATAGTAGACGATTTTCCTTTCTTTTTTGCTGCTGGAGTTGGTTTACCCTGATTAATGATGTGAAAAAAATGTCATTGTATATCAGTTATACTTTATTCTACTATAGATCCAAGTTTTTTTTGGATTCTACTGCAGAACCATAAGCATAAAAATATGTAATCATAATTACTGCATAGTTTTAATACCTGGTCTTGTTTTCTCCTTTTCTTCACTTTAGAAATTTCAACGATATGTATTTTTCACAAAGGTAACATATTATGAAATAGGTACCAATTATGAAAGTTAACATATTATGTCACAAAGGGAAAATAGCCTTAGCAATTACCTCAGGGTCATCACCTTTAGCGTGAAAATCAGAAACTCCAATTACCTCAGGGTCATCGAACTGATTATCCACTGAACCTTTTCTTTTATTTATTCTTGGAGTCTTTGTTGCCCTTACTTTCCTTGGCCGTTTTTCAGGAGGACTTTGTTCCAATTCAGTTTCATCATCACTTTCTTGTTCATCAACTCTTTCTTCATCTTCGAATATTTCTGGTTCTTCAACCCTAATGGCTTCTTCATGTTCTTCGGGCATTCTCATTAGCCTCGGTGATTTCCTCTGTTCTTCACCCAACTTTGATTCATCACAATCAAAAACCTCTTCATTTTCTTCGCGCACAGTCATTAGCCTTGGCGATTTCCTTACACTTCCAGATGTTACAAGTTTCATTCTAGTACTCTCAACAGAAACTGGATTAATATCTTCTTCACCTATTAACAAAATAAATCATGTGATACACAATAATGTAGAAAAATTCAACTGAAATTACAATAAACAAACTGCCATTCAAAATGAATCCTTACATGTAGGTGTTGGCAACACTTGTGAGTCTTGTTTTTCTTGTGAGCTCTCTGGTGTGTATAAAACCAATGCACGAAGAGCATCACTTGCTAGATCCGGTTTAGTAGCTGCTGGGCTTTGGATTAAGTCATTCTTGGCTTTGTAATCTTTGTCAATTCCACCTGCTCCATCTAGAAAATTGAGGTTTTTTAGTATGCAGTTACATTATGGTGTACTAAAGTTAAAAATTCACCATCAAGGACTTCATTTAACCTTTGTCAGTTGCTTTTAATGATGGTCAATAAAGATAAATCTCTGATACCTTTTCCATCTTCTTTTTCCAAGTCTTTGTCCTCGTTCTGTAGTATAGGATTGTCCACTTTGTTTTGTTTCTGTGAGCTTAATGAATCAGGAATATCAATGAACTCTTCTTCCAAATTTCTATCTGCACATCCATCACAACAACAGAGAATATATTACATATAAAATGGGAACATGAAAACGTCATTTTAATAGAAAATATATTCTTTCACACCTTTGTCCTTGGGTCTGAATCTAATTTTGAATCTCCTATGTTCCTTCTTTTCAACTTGTCTGTCAACTAAAATCACAGAGTCTTCCAAACTCCCATCATTGGACTTCAAATCCATATCTGTTGCTTTTCTTTCATCCACCAGAATTGATTCTTGTTCTGAAAACATTCCTTCATAGAATGACTTGAGTTCAGCGTCATCAAACCAGTCCTCGTTCATCTGTTAAGAGTGTAGTTTATTAGAAAACAAACAAATACGAAGTTCTAAAATGAATAAGAAAATAATGTAATCAACTTACAAATCCTGGGTAATGTTCAGCTATGTTGAAATGAGCAGGACACTCTAACAGGAATTTATACAAATAATACAGGACATAGTATCCACACTTGGTACCATCTTTTTGTTGAGGAATTTTTGGTATGAAGAGAGGGATACCAAGAATTTCATCAGATTCTTCCTTCTTTGCATTTTTGAATAAATCAAAAACGAACCTGAACAAATAAAATTTATTAGTTAACATCTAAAATTATAGCTAACAGAGTACATTAAATAATTCCAAGTATTCCATACTTACTGTCTTAGCAAGGGCTCCTTTTTATTTGGTCCTATTCCATGTAGTGAGTCTAACAGAAGCATACAAGGACTCCTTAGTGCAGAACCCATTTTCTCACCAATATTACAGATAACAAGTAAATTCCAGTGGTTTCTATTATTAAACAACAATAATTTTTGTTAGATCTAATCAAGACTCTGAATGCTACGAATAACATGCCAAAATTTTAACTAATACTTACGCTTCACAAATTGGAATAAACATATATCTGCTTTGGAAAATATTTCCAACAGATTTCAACTTCATTGCTTTCTCTCTGCTACCTGAACTCTTCTTTTTTCCATACTTAGCAAACCATAATGGGTCAAAGTACATGCATCCTAATTTTTTTTCACTCAGTATTTTTTCCCATAAGAGTCTACATAAACATGATGAGATGAACAAATTAGGTATAAAAAAGACATATGAGATGAACATGATAAGATATAAAACAGTTACACAGACATAAAAAAGAATGATTTTATAGTTTTATTACCTTTTGTATTCTTCGAAATTAAGTGTGCTTAATTCTTCATCCAAATTAAGCGTGCTTAATTCTTGTTTATCAACAGGAATGGTCATCCTTGACTTTGAACCCCTTGCTTTGAATTAAATTTGCCCCGCAAGCGGTTGCTAGAACGTGAACCTAACAAATTTTAATGACAACTATAAATATATATGTTTCGACAGTAGAATCAAATGGAAGCATATATTCTAAATACATGTATACATTAATTGCTCGGTTCTACTATGCAACCACATTATAACACATCATATCAGAACATATAGATCGGAACATATAGATCGGATTGGAACATCAGACCGGAACATACAAATGTACACAAACATTGAAATCTACAAATTGTTGTTCTACTGTAGAACCAACTTTCATACCACCAAATATACATGAAGCTATAAAACAATCTTAATCAGTCAAATCTACTAAAATTTGGTTCTGTGTTAGAACTTTAATTGTAAAACAAAATTATAATACCTAATTATTAGCAATGTAGTCTAACTTTCAACAGCCAACACCATTACCGAACGACAAGTACACTACCTAATTATTAGCAGCACATGAAGAGACAAACCTAGTAAACTTTGGTTCCATTACAGTTAGAGTACATTGTTGTTCTGTAATAGTACTCTATCTAATTATTAGCGAATAAATTTCAATTAGCTATTAAATTAGCATTCTACTACAGAATCAAAACTTAAGCAAGAAAAAATGACTTTAAATTGATAACCCACACAGTTGTATAAGTAGAGAAGGACATCGCATTTTAGTATAAGTAGATAAAGCTTCTATAGTACAATCAAAAAATCAGAAACACATAAATATGCTTCAATAGTAGAATCAAAATCTAGGCACAACACATACATGAGATTGAAAGCCTGATATTCATGCGATTCTACTATAAAAGCTATATACAGCTACAAATACAAACATGTGTTGTACGGTAGAATCAAAAACTACAAGTAGATAAATAACCAATAACCTTCTATAGTAGAATCAGAAATTCACACAAAACAAAAATGAAACCAAAGAATATCAACATAAATAAGATTCTATAGTAGAATCAAAATACACAAATTATTACCAATTACTTATTAATTTTGAATTCTACTATAGAATCATTCTGTTGTGATTAAACAACTGGTTCTATTACAGAACCACAAATACAACAGAAATTTTGGAACTATTACAGAAACATAATTTATTCCTTACAATCTCTACACAAAACTGGTTCTATTACAGAACCACAATATTATAACACAAATTTTGATTCTATTATAGAAACACAATTTATTCCTTACGATTTATGCACACAAATGGTTCTATTACAGAACGAAAACATTACAACAGATGTAGATAAACATGAAAATAACTGTAAACTCGCATTATATTACCGAATCAATGTTATAATCAACAAAGACTGATTGACATCAACAAATAACTATAGAATCACTATAGAACCAGATCTATTTAAGCATGCATATACATTTTTTAAAACAAAAACAGCTAATAATACCTATTCTTCTCGGAAACATTTTTATCTGTATATCCGATGAAGATTAACCTGAAAATTACAATTCAAAACCCTAAATTAACGAATTGAAGAAAATAACGAATTGAAGTTGAAAGAATAACGAAGAATCTAAGAAAAATAAGAACCTTCCTTTGATGAATAGCTCGAATCTGAAGTTTTAATGGCGTAATCGTGCTGTTTTCTGTCGATTTCTCTCTCTCTCTCTCTCTCTCTCTCGATGAGCTCTGGTCTGTGTGTATCGGTGTGTGTATGTATCGTTGTGTGATTTAATTGTTTTGTTCCGTACAACCGTTACTAATTTATGACACTTGTCCGAACTGTCTTTCTATTTTATAAAATATCCTTAGTTTTTAGGTTAATTACAAAAATGCCATTGATAATTTTGTACTGTTGGATCAAATGGAAGGCTAGGATGATGGTTCTCTCTAATTCTCCATGTAACAATTTCTCCGTAGAAGGGAACTCTACATATGTATTTTAAAGTAATAACTTAAAGCGGCCGACAACCGTGCGAGGATAGTCGACTTTTAACGTTATTATAAAGCAAATAGCATATGTCATGAAAATTAAAATATATTTAATAAAAATGACGGTGTCACTATAGAAATAATTATTAAACTAAAATTATAAATTCAAAATTTCTCAATTTGCAAAAGGGTTTCAAAATATTTAAATTATTATATATATAACATAGTTTTACCAAATAAATTTTTTTAGAAAATTGATAATAATAATCTTATCACATAATTTTTAAAATAAAATTAACTTATATTTTGGTTTTGCTTAAGATTTGAGGATAGAATTAGAATATTCAGATATTTGAAAATAGTTTGGTGATTGAGGCAAATATTAAAAGAAAAAAGAAAGATAAAAAGTGACAAGCAATTAAGGAACAGAAGGCAAGTAGTGTCCCATAATGATAATGTGCAAGTGTGCAACTAGCCAACTATCACCCACCCCACCCCACCGAAGGATGATCTCCTAATAAAACCCCTACCAAACTTGGTTGTCCTTTAAGTTACTAGGTTATTTTATTCTACGAAACCATAATTCTTACTTGATAACAAAGTTTCAACTGTACTAGCTTATAGCTAGTGCAAAACATGGGTTACTTTTAATTTTTTATAATTTATTTATAATATAATATAATATTATAAATATTAATTTAAATATGTTATTGATTCGAACCTTACATCTTTTTATATAATAATTTTTAGTATTAAATATAAATTAATATGTTATTGGCGGGAATCGAACCTTGAACCTGTGCATATAACAACTTTTAGTATTGTTATATCTAACTGTCATGATCTACTTGAGTTGCTGATCGAACGGTGATAAATGAGGGATAACCAAAAATGGGGATAACCAAAAAAGGGGTAACCAACTACAAATTATACCCCTTTTTGCTTATTATAATATAGTATATTTTTAGTATTAAATATAAATTAATATATTATTGGCGGGAATCGAACCTTGAACCTCTGCATATAACAACTTTTAGTATTGTTATATCTAACGGTCATGATCTACTTGAGTTGCTGATGGCCATGATCTACTTGAGTTGCTGATCTAACGGTCATAAATGAGGGATAACCAAAAATGGGGATAATCAAAAATGGGGTAACCAACTATAAATTATACCCCCTTTTGCTTATTATAATAGTAGTATAGAAGTATAGATTTCTAGTATTAAATATAAATTAATATGTTATTGGTGGAAATCGAACCTTGAACCTCTGCATATAACAACTTTTAGTATTGTTATATCTAACGGTCATGATCTACTTGAGTTGCTGATCTAACGGTGATAAATGAGGGATAACCAAAAATGAGGATAACCAAAAAAGGGGTAACCAACTACAAATTATACCCATTTTGCTTATTATAATATATAAGTATAGATAGTATAGATAGTATAGATTAGTGAATTCTAAGTCCACAATAACATAATATTATCCGTTCGTACGAATTTATTTTTGACACATCAAAGTTGTTTTGGTTACTTATATTTAGAATAATTCTTCTTTATCTCGATCAATAAAATAATATTATCTGTTCACACGAATTTATTTTTGACACATTAAAATTATTTTGCCTACTTATATTCGGAATATTTTTTTTATCTTGACGTTGTGGGACTTGGATTGTTGACACTCGCTCTACATTTACATCCCTCTCTCTCTCTCACTCTCTCTTTTACGTGGTATATAAATAGCTAGCGTATGTGTTGATTGATGCTCTAGAGCTATAACCAGAAAAGATAGATAAACTAAGAGATGACAGGGATGAGGGATGGCATGGTTGTTATTCCTATACTGATGGGTTGTTCTTCCACTCTTGATGTTTTAAATCCCTCTCCTCCTACCAAACGTAAACGTAAACCTAAACCACAATCCGCTGATTCTCACATGATCTCAAGTACGCTTTTCCTTCTTAAATTAACTTTGTAATTTAATCATTATATTATACTATATAATTATATGATCAATTACGTACTGTTGAAAATTATATGTTTCTCAAACTGCAAATGGATGTTAATTCTTGTTCCAGAAAAACAAGAAAAAGCCGAAGAGAGTAGCTTATTGTGGCAGATTTCCGGGAAGAACTCGAAAAAAATCCAATCTTTTCCCAAGGCCAGTATTGCTGGTGGCATCCACAAACTAATTCAAAAGAGTTCCAAAAGTTTTTCACAAGTTTTTGGTACGTTCTCCATCGCCCTTATTAAATACTGCTCCCTCCGTCCCATCCAATTTTTAGCATTTGAGTGGAGCAAGGAGATTAAAAAAGTGAAAAAAGAAAAGGGAAAGATGGGTAAGTTAGTGGAACCTATTAAAATTAGTGAAGAAAACTTTGCTATTTTTGAAAAGGTTATCAATATATTGCATGGGAGTATTTTTATTACTTGTAATTAGGGTTGACACTCGACAGAACCTTATATTCTTACAACTTACTTTTCTAAACAATGATTCACCGGCCTTGCCATTTGCAGTTGTTATGTGAGTTTGTGAGGGGTCCTCGTAAGTACTCCACACAAATATGCATGATTGCATTCAAAACTAAGGTTTTACATGTATAAATTATGTGCAAATATAATTGTGATACATGTTATTAAGCAGTGTATAAAGGACACGAGGATGAAGATGATGAAGACAACGAAGATGAATACGAAGAAATGGTGATTGGAGCTCCAACAGATGTAGAGCATTTGACTCACATTGGAATCGGACAATGGAATTCTATCCCATCTACTAGTATCAACAATATTCTAACTGCATGAACAGATGTACGTACAACTAGGTAGCTGGGGGTTTGCTGGTCAGGGTAAAAAAAATGTATTTTTATATTTCAAATTTTCTTATAGTTCCTAGATAGTTACTAAAATTTTCTTTTACTTTTAGTTATGTTGTCGCGTTCATTTTTTGTTGAATTTTAAGAATTGAAAAGAATATAAAATAATATTTATTATTGAATTTCATTACCTCTATAGTCTTAACGTAATTTGTGATGGTCTTCATTCCTCGGTTCGGTTGCCACTTTAGTGTCCACATGAATTTCATTTTTCATTGCTCTCCCGCACGCTCGTTTAATGGATTTACCAAGTGGTTCCTCCAAACTTATAAATTCTTTTTAAATTTTATTAATATTAAAATCCAGTTCCTCTTGAATGCAGACCCGCCCTTTACTTGCGGAAGCCGAGAATTTGAAAACTTCATGAATTCGCTAGTTTAAAATTATATCCACATATAAAACAACTAATGTGTGGAATATTGCAGGTGTATATGGCTGGTATCTATGGTCCTAGGAGAGGGATTCTCGGTAGACCTGTTAAAATGGATCTAAATCCGAAAAATCAAATCGAAATTCATTAAACTGAATCCAATTTTATATTTTAATTGAAAATTTTGATTATTATCCGGCTACTGGGTTGCTGGTAAAGCATTTAAATTTATACGCGTAGCTTCATAAAGCATCGAAATGATGCTTTTTATGTGGGATGCCCTGTTACTGTTAGTACCAGAGGGAATGTATAAAAGCTGTACTGCTGAAAGAAATTTACTGCATCGTAGTAATTTATAATTCAACTGCTAGTTTAAGTGATAGTTACAAGACTTTGCAAACAAATTAAACAACTTTCAGTTGGTGTGGTTTCTATTACTAAAACTTTTGGCTTGATGGAAATTGATATTATAAGTTAATTTCATACCATCAAATGAAGATTTTGTCAGTATTAATGCTGTCAATCTACAAGAGCAGAAAGAAAAACAAAATGTCGTCTGAATAAATGCTTGCAAATTTTATGATTCAAGAAGATCTCGTCTACAGTCACTGAACTGGCCTAGCCCAACCAACATCAATTTAATAAGGGATATTCCAAATGGTACCACTATACAATTGACTTTTCCATTTGGTATCATCCAATATTTTTGACTTTCAAGTGATACCACTGTACTTTTGGCTTCATCCATTTTATACAATTCTATCAAGTAAACGTTAGTGAGACGTTAGACTATTCTTAATGGTAGCACTATACAATTGGTTTTTCCATATAGTACAATTCAATATTTTTTACTTCTACATGGTACCATTTTTCTCTCACTTAGGTCAAATTTTCTTCTGAATTTCACAATTTATCTATATATTTTTACTCTATAATAAGTCATTGATTCTCTCACTAGCTGATAAGTGGATTTTATATCCACTTGGATCGTTCCATATCAGCTTAAATTGATTGTCTTGGACTCAAGTTTGTTGTAGTTTGATGTGTTTTGTGTAGTTGTGCAGGTTTGCAAGAATGTCGATTAAGGTAGATGCTTCTGTCGTTTTTGGAGTTAAATTGATTAAAATTCGGATTTTCTGGGACGGTTGCGCAGTCTACACTGTTTTGGCCATATCTGGAGTTCTATAAGTCCGTTTTCAGCGATCTTACTGTCCACGCGAAGTTTGGGAGATTTTCTATAACATGGGACAGGTCTCACACGAGCAGGTTGCGCATGGTGAGAGCGAAGCACGACAAGCAGACTGATAGAAGCAGGGAAATTACTGTTTTGCCCTTTTTAAGTTCTAATTGTATTTTGGGCAGTTTTTAGTACCTTAATTGAATTCTAATTGTAATAGAAGGTAATTTCTTATTGGGAAAGAATTATAGAGCCTATATAAACACATCCTACCATTGTAATTTGGATAACAATTACATATCAATTACTTAGGTTTATTTGTATCTTTTAATACTTTGTTTTTATCATGGTTTCATCAGATCCCATGATGACGAGAGGTTCGATTATGAACTAATTGTTGTCATGGGATTCTAACGGATTAATTTATGGAGCTTTAGTATCTTGATGCTTTAAAGATCTGTGTGTGATGTATATTAGATATCCTCGTATGGTTATGCTTAATTGATAGATGCGTCATGAACATCTAATTTGTTAATCTCTTGTGAAGCGAGAGTGGATCTTGAGATTTAGAACTTGCCATGCTAGCATAGGATAGGTTGATATTTTAACATCATGATTTGTAGCGTAAATATAGATATTATGCTGCCCTATGTGATCTTAATGGACAACTTGTTCTTCAACCGTTATGTTTTCAAATCTTATAGAGATATAGGGTCTAAGCATAATTGGTGTCTATTCATCTTCTATCTCTTTGTGGATGTATGTTTAGTTTGGTATTCGTATATTGAGAAGTAGCGTATACTTGTTTCGTGTTGTCTGATCAGATATCATAACCATTGCATATAGTGATTAAAGGCGTCAGATTTAAGCAAAGTACTGAATGAAGTTAGGATCCCATGTTTTCTCTTGCAGAAGTAATTCGATTCCAATTCTCGTTAATTAGTTAATTCTTAGTTTGTTAGTTTACTTCTTAGTTAATTTAGTTTATTAAACCCAAAATTGTTAATTTACTGAATATTCAGATATTTGAAAATAGTTTGGTGATTGAGGCAAATATTAAAAGAAAAAAGAAAGATAAAAAGTGACAAGCAATTAAGGAACAGAAGGCAAGTAGTGTCCCATAATGATAATGTGCAAGTGTGCAACTAGCCAACTATCACCCCCCCCACCGCACCCCACCCCACCCCACCCCACCGAAGGATGATCTCCTAATAAAACCCCTACCAAACTTGGTTGTCCTTTAAGTTACTAGGTTATTTTATTCTACGAAACCATAATTCTTACTTGATAACAAAGTTTCAACGGTACTAGCTTATAGCTCGTGCAAAGCATGAGTTACTTTTAATTTTTTATAATTTATTTATAATATAATATTATAAATATTAATTTAAATATGTTATTGATTCGAACCTTACGTCTTTTTATATATAATAATTTTTAGTATTAAATATAAATTAATATGTTATTGGCGGGAATCCAACCTTGAACCTGTGCATATAACAACTTTTAGTATTGTTATATCTAACTGTCATGATCTACTTGAGTTGCTGATCTAACGGTGATAAATGATGGATAACCAAAAATGGGGATAACCAAAAAATGGATAACCAACTACAAATTATACCCCTTTTTGCTTATTATAATATAGTATATTTTTAGTATTAAATATAAATTAATATGTTATTGGCGGGAATCGAACCTTGAACCTCTGCATATAACAACTTTTAGTATTGTTATATCTAACGGTCATGATCTACTTGAGTTGCCGATGGTCATGATCTACTTGAGTTGCTGATCTAACGGTGATAAATGAGGGATAACCAAAAATGAGGATAATCAAAAATGGGGTAACCAACTACAAATTATACCCCTTTTTGCTTATTATAATAGAAGTATAGAAGTATAGATTTTTAGTATTAAATATAAATTAATATGTTATTGGCGGAAATCGAACCTTGAACCTCTGCATATAACAAATTTTAGTATTGTTATATCTAACGGTCATGATCTACTTGAGTTGCTGATCTAACGGTGATAAATGAGGGATAACCAAGAATGAGGATAACCAAAAAAGGGTAACCAACTACAAATTATACCCCTTTTGCTTATTATAATATATATATACTAGCTTATAGTCCGTGCAAAGCACGTGTTACTTTTAATATTTTATAATATAATATAATATAATAAATATTGATTTTAATATGTTATTGAAAGAATTCAAACCTTACATATTTGTATATAATAATTTTAAGTATTAAATATAAATTAATATGTTGTTGGCGGGAATCGAACCTTGGACCTTCTGCATATAACAACTTTTAGTATTTTAGTATTGTTAAATCTAACGGTATCTATTTGAGTTGCTGATCTAACGGTGATTAGTGAGGGATAACCAAAAATGAGGATAACCAAAAATAGGGGGTAACCAACTACAAATTATATCCCCTTTTGCTTATTATAATATAGTATAGATAGTATAGATAGTATAGATTAGTGAATTCTAAGTCCACAATAACATAATATTATCCGTTCGTACGAATTTATTTTTGGCACATCAAAGTTGTTTTGGTTACTTATATTCAGAATAATTCTTCTTTATCTCGATCAATAACATAATATTATCCGTTCACACGAATTTATTTTTGACACATTAAAATTATTTTGCCTACTTATATTCGGAATATTTTTTTTTTTTATCTTGACGTTGTGATTGTTGACACTCACTCTACATTTACATCCCTCTCTCTCTCTCACTCTCTCTTTTACGTGGTATATAAATAGCTAGCGTATGTGTTGATTGATGCTCTAGAGCTATAACCAGAAAAGATAGATAAACTAAGAGATGACAGGGATGAGGGATGGCATGGTTGTTATTCCTATACTGATGGGTTGTTCTTCCACTCTTGATGTTTTAAATCCCTCTCCTCCTACCAAACGTAAACGTAAACCTAAACCACAATCCGCTGATTCTCACATGATCTCAAGTACGCTTTTCCTTCTTAAATTAACTTTGTAATTTAATCATTATATTATACTATATAATTATATGATCAATTACGTACTGTTGAAAATTATATGTTTCTCAAACTGCAAATGGATGTTAATTCTTGTTCCAGAAAAACAAGAAAAAGCCGAAGAGAGTAGCTTATTGTGGCAGATTTCCGGGAAGAACTCGAAAAAAATTCAATCTTTTCCCAAGGCCAGTATTGCTGGTGGCATCCACAAACTAATTCAAAAGAGTTCCAAAAGTTTTTCACAAGTTTTTGGTACGTTAATTCTCCATCGCCATCGCCCTTATTAAATACTGCTCCCTCCGTCCCATCCAATTTTTAGCATTTGAGTGATGCAAGAAGATTAAAAAAGTGAAAAAAGGAAAGGGAAAGATGGGTAGTGGAGCCTATTAAAATTAGTGAAGAAAACTTTGCTATTTTTGAAAATGTTATCAATTGCATGGGATATCATAAAAAAAAAAAAAAAATTGTTAACAGTCTGTTTTGGAACTGGGACGGAGGGAGGAGGGAGTATTTTTAATACTTGTAATTTGGGTCGACACTCGACAAAACCTTATATTCTTACAACAAACTTTTCTAAACAATGATTCACCGGCCTTGCCATTAATTTGCAGTTGTTATGTGAGTTCATGAGTGGTCCTCGTAAGTACACAAATATATATGCATGATTGCATTCAAAACTAAGGTTTTACATGTATAAATTATGTGCAAATTAATATAATTGTGATACATGTTATTAAGCAGTGTATAAAGGACACGAGGATGAAGATGATGAAGACAACGAAGATGAATACGAAGAAATGGTGATTGGAGCTCCAACAGATGTAGAGCATTTGACTCACATTGGAATCGGACAATGGAATTCTATCCCATCTACTAGTATCAATAATATTCTAACTGCATGAACAGATGTACAACTAGGTAGGGGGGGGGGGGGTTTTGCTGGTCAGGGTAAAAAAATGTTTTTTTATATTTCAAATTTTCTTATAGTTACTAGATAATTACTAAAATTTTCTTTTACTTTCAACCACTTTAGTTATGTTATCGCGCTCGGTTTTTGTTGAATTTTAAGAATTGAAAAGAATGTAAAATAATATTTATTACATGAATTTCATTTTTCATTGCTCTCCCGCGCGATCGTTTAATGGATTTACCAAGTGGTTCCTCCAAACTTAATTATAGTCTATACAAATTCTTTTTTAATTTTATTAATATTAAAATCCAGTTCCTATTTATGCAGACCCGCCCTTTACTTGCGGAAGCCGAGAATTTGAAAACTTCATGCATTCGCTAGTTTAAAATTATATCCACATATAAAACAACTAATGTGTGGAATATTGCAGGTGTATATGGCTGGTATCTATGGTCCTAGGAGAGGGATTCTCGGTAGACCTGTTAAAATGGATCTAAATCCGAAAAATCAAATCGAAATTCATTAAACTGAATCCAATTTTATATTTTAATTGAAAATTTTGATTATTATCCGGCTACTGGGTTGCTGGTAAAGCATTTAAATTTATACGCGTAGCTTCATAAAGCATCGAAATGATGCTTTTTATGTGGGATGCCCTGTTACTGTTAGTACCAGAGGGAATGTATAAAAGCTGTACTGCTGAAAGAAATTTACTGCATCGTAGTAATTTATAATTCAACTGCTAGTTTAAGTGATAGTTACAAGACTTTGCAAACAAATTAAACAACTTTCAGTTGGTGTGGTTTCTATTACTAAAACTTTTGGCTTGATGGAAATTGATATTATAAGTTAATTTCATACCATCAAATGAAGATTTTGTCAGTATTAATGCTGTCAATCTACAAGAGCAGAAAGAAAAACAAAATGTCGTCTGAATAAATGCTTGCAAATTTTATGATTCAAGAAGATCTCGTCTACAGTCACTGAACTGGCCTAGCCCAACCAACATCAATTTAATAAGGGATATTCCAAATGGTACCACTATACAATTGACTTTTCCATTTGGTATCATCCAATATTTTTGACTTTCAAGTGATACCACTGTACTTTTGGCTTCATCCATTTTATACAATTCTATCAAGTAAACGTTAGTGAGACGTTAGACTATTCTTAATGGTAGCACTATACAATTGGTTTTTCCATATAGTACAATTCAATATTTTTTACTTCTACATGGTACCATTTTTCTCTCACTTAGGTCAAATTTTCTTCTGAATTTCACAATTTATCTATATATTTTTACTCTATAATAAGTCATTGATTCTCTCACTAGCTGATAAGTGGATTTTATATCCACTTGGATCGTTCCATATCAGCTTAAATTGATTGTCTTGGACTCAAGTTTGTTGTAGTTTGATGTGTTTTGTGTAGTTGTGCAGGTTTGCAAGAATGTCGATTAAGGTAGATGCTTCTGTCGTTTTTGGAGTTAAATTGATTAAAATTCGGATTTTCTGGGACGGTTGCGCAGTCTACACTGTTTTGGCCATATCTGGAGTTCTATAAGTCCGTTTTCAGCGATCTTACTGTCCACGCGAAGTTTGGGAGATTTTCTATAACATGGGACAGGTCTCACACGAGCAGGTTGCGCATGGTGAGAGCGAAGCACGACAAGCAGACTGATAGAAGCAGGGAAATTACTGTTTTGCCCTTTTTAAGTTCTAATTGTATTTTGGGCAGTTTTTAGTACCTTAATTGAATTCTAATTGTAATAGAAGGTAATTTCTTATTGGGAAAGAATTATAGAGCCTATATAAACACATCCTACCATTGTAATTTGGATAACAATTACATATCAATTACTTAGGTTTATTTGTATCTTTTAATACTTTGTTTTTATCATGGTTTCATCAGATCCCATGATGACGAGAGGTTCGATTATGAACTAATTGTTGTCATGGGATTCTAACGGATTAATTTATGGAGCTTTAGTATCTTGATGCTTTAAAGATCTGTGTGTGATGTATATTAGATATCCTCGTATGGTTATGCTTAATTGATAGATGCGTCATGAACATCTAATTTGTTAATCTCTTGTGAAGCGAGAGTGGATCTTGAGATTTAGAACTTGCCATGCTAGCATAGGATAGGTTGATATTTTAACATCATGATTTGTAGCGTAAATATAGATATTATGCTGCCCTATGTGATCTTAATGGACAACTTGTTCTTCAACCGTTATGTTTTCAAATCTTATAGAGATATAGGGTCTAAGCATAATTGGTGTCTATTCATCTTCTATCTCTTTGTGGATGTATGTTTAGTTTGGTATTCGTATATTGAGAAGTAGCGTATACTTGTTTCGTGTTGTCTGATCAGATATCATAACCATTGCATATAGTGATTAAAGGCGTCAGATTTAAGCAAAGTACTGAATGAAGTTAGGATCCCATGTTTTCTCTTGCAGAAGTAATTCGATTCCAATTCTCGTTAATTAGTTAATTCTTAGTTTGTTAGTTTACTTCTTAGTTAATTTAGTTTATTAAACCCAAAATTGTTATTTGTCTTAGCAGTGAATAATAATCATACATTGTTGCATAGGTACATCTACTGAATTGAAACCATAACCAGATCTCTGTGGGAACGAACTTGACTTATTCATATATTACTTGTGACCATGTACGCTTGCGTGAATTAGTGCAAACAAGTTTTTGGCGCCGCTGCCGGGGATCATCGATGTTTTATTTTTAGTTTATGTGCTTGTCAATAGTGGTCGTTAGCGTTCACTGACTCAGATTTCTTATTTAGTTTGTTTGTTTCGTGGTGTTCAGGTACTTAAGTGTATGCGAACACGCTTACAAGCTCGTTTGGAAGAACTGGCGGAAGATGATCTTGTAGAGAATAAAGAGAATAAGAAAGAGGAATCTGAAACTACAGTAGAGATGGCAGATGCAGCATCAACTAAGGCTTTGAAGGAATATTCTCAGCCGAAGATCAATGATATCCAGTCTAGTATTATCAGTCCGTCCATCACGGCTAATAACTTCGAAATCAAACCGGGCACTATTCAGATGGTACAGAATTCGGTTCAGTTTGGGGGTACTTCTACGGAGGATCCTAACATGCATATTCGGGACTTTATCGAGATCTGTGATACTTTCAAGTTCAATGGTGTGTCGGATGATGCTATCAAGTTGAGACTTTTCCCATTTTCTCTAAAGGATAAGGCCAAGGGCTGGTTACACTCTCTACCACCTGGTTCCATTACTACATGGGAGGATCTTGCTCAGAAGTTTCTTACTAAATTCTTCCCTATGGCGAAAACTGCAGCAATAAGGAACCAGCTAACTCAATTTCAGTAGCAATCTGGAGAGTCTTTGTGTGAGGCCTGGGAACGATACAAGGAGATGCTGCGTGGGTGTCCACATCATGGCATGCTTGATTGGATGGTTATCAATAGTTTCCACAATGGGTTGGGAGCACAATCTAGACCTATGCTAGATGCAGCATCAGGAGGAGCTCTATGGGCTAAGAGCTACGATGAAGCTTATGATCTTATTGAGACGATGGCTGCCAATGAATATCAGAATCCAACCCAGAGGCTTTCTCAAGGCAAGGTAGCAGGTATTTTTGAAGTGGATGCAGCTTCAGCTATTGCAGCTCAGTTGAAGGCTTTGACTATGAAGGTGGATTCTCTTGCAAACTATGAGTTCAGCAGGTTGCTAGTGTTTGTGAGCTATGTGCGGGCGCACATGAGATGAATTAGTGTGCTATCTCTTCTGAACCAGCACAGTTCGTGAGTAATTTCCAAAGACCTGTTGCACCTGTTCCAGCCACTTATCATCCTAATAACAGGAATCATCCCAACTTCAGCTGGAGCAACAATCAAGGTGCTCAACAACAACCTTATCAGCAGTTTCAGGGACAGCAATCGAAGCCATTCAACCAGGGCTATCAACAGCCGTATGCTCCAAGGCAACTATATCAGCCTCCTGGATTTCAGCAACAGCCCCAGGCTAATACGGGGCAATCTTCTAATGAAAAATCAGAAATGGATGAGTTGAGGATGATGATTAAAAGTCTGTCAGTTTCTCAAAAGACCTTGGAAAACCAGATGGGACAGCTTGCAAGTGCGTTACTTAGTAGGCCACAAGGAACTCTTCCTAGTGATACGGAGGTTAATCCAGGCAGAAGAGAACAGGTGAAGGCTGTGATTTTGAGATCGGGAAAGGTTACAGCAGATCCAGAATCAGCAGCTAAGGAAGATGAAGAAGTGCAGAATCAACAAGTTGAAAAATCTGCAATGCCTGAAATTGAGAAATCTGACTTGGTAGCTGATGAGCTAGATGGTGAAGTGGAAAAAGGCCAAACCTTTGTTGAAAAATCTACTCCAAAGCAGTCTACAGAGAGCGATCAGATCTATCCACCCCCTCCATTCCCAAAAAGACTTCAAAAGCAAAATTCTGCTGAATACTCTCCTCCGAAGTAGAAGTTAGTAAATCAGATCTATCCTCATCCTCCATATCCTCTACGTTTGCAGAAACAAGATCAAGGAAAACAGTTTCAAAAGTTTATGGATGTCTTCAAGAAACTGTCCATTAACATTCCTTTTGTTGAAGCATTGGAGCAGATGCCAAGATATGCAAAGTTCATGAAGGATATTTTGTCACGGAAGAGAAAGTTGGAAGAATTTGAAACAGTGGCATTGACAGAGGAGTGTAGTGCCGTTCTGCAACAGAAATTGCCTCCTAAACTTAAGGATCCAGGAAGCTTTACAATTCCATGCACCATTGGGAAGTTATCTTTTGACAAATGCTTATGTGATTTGGGAGCTAGTATTAATCTTATGCCCTTGTCTGTTTTCAAGCAACTTGGTCTACCGGAGCCAAAGCCAACTAACATCTCCTTGCAGTTGGCTGATAGGTCGATCACTTATCCGAGGGGTATAATAGAGGATGTCTTGGTGAAGGTTGATTATAAGCTCATATTTCCTGCCGATTTTGTGATTCTAGATTTCGAAGAAGACAAGAAGATTCCCATAATCTTGGGAAGGCCTTTTCTAGCTACGGGTCGTACTTTGATCGATGTGCAAAAAGGAGAGCTTGCAATGAGGGTGCAAGATCAGAATGTCACCTTTAATGTGTTCAAGGCCATGAAATTTCCAACAGAAGATGAAGAGTGTTTCAGTGTGGAAATGGTTGATACGGGTCAGAGAAAGAAGTTTGATTAGTTATTGAGTGAAAAATCTGACACACACATGCTTAAGCATCCCATAATTGAATCCATTGACAGTTCTTCAGTTCGAGATCTCTCGAGTGTAAAGATTGGGAAACTTCCACCACATTTGAGGTATGTCCTTTTGAATAATGAGCTAGTGATTTTTGAAGAGGGGCATGATAACGTGTTGCGAAGGTGGAAAACCGATGATAAGGAAGAAAGTTTTGTTCATCCGTTTGAGTCGGAGAAGCACCTTAGAGGTGTGAAGAAGAAAAAGAAGAAGATTAGGCCGTTGGGTAGTAAAATCAGGTTGAAATCTGATGGAAGAGATTTGTGGAAAGCAAGCAACCAAGATGTCAACGTTCTTATGAATGGTCTTTCTGTTGAGGACAGTTCAGTTATTCTTTTGAAACCGCCATGAGTTGAGGAAGTAACGTCAAGCTATTGACGTTAAAGAAGCGCTTCGTGGGAGGCAACCCGCGCATTAGTATAGGAAAAAAAATTGTGTTTCTTCAAAAAAAAAAAGATTTTCAAGCAGGCTGCAGCTCTGTAACGCAGGCTGCGCCTGCATTTCTACTTCTTCCGCAGTCTGCCCCCCTGTAACGCAGGCTGCGCCTGCGTTACTGCCTCTCGCACGCTCTGCGCCCCTGTAACGCAGGTTGCGCCTGCGTTACTCACCTTCTGCCCAGATTTTTTTTTTCCCGAAAATTGTTGTTTTTGCAACATAATTTTCACCCAAATTCTATCCTAACTCAAATTTCTTCAATCCCTAATTCCTATTTTTATTCTAGATCAATTTCAAACCTACTAAATCTCTCCTACACTCTAATTTTTTTTTACAACCCTCTCCATCATCTTATATATATACCCACCTATAAATACAAATCCAATTCCTCTTCTATTTCTTTAAATCTCTAAAAATTCAATTCTGAAGAGGAATTAATTGCAAGTTCACCTCTTCATTCGTATTGGGTAAAAAAAATTTCTAATCTTATTTTTATTACGAATTTGTGTTCTTGTAAATTCAGGATTTTGTATTATTCTTGGTATTTGGGCTATTTTTGGTATGATATTGCTTGATAATTATTGGTTGAGCTTCTTGTGAGTTGGGTATTGATTCTTATGGCTCTTAAGCATGGGAGAGGTGATGCTAGTGTTGTGAAATTTCGTTTTCGATGGCGGAGGTTGAATTTAATCGGTTGTTGTTGAGGCCAATTACTACAGAAAGAGGATTTTTGCCGAACAAGCATGTTGAGTTGCGATGGGGAAGGATATGTAAGGCGCCTTGTAGGTATGTTTTCTGCTATCCCTTGTATTTACTTCCATTCAATACGGACATTGAATATTTTAAGTTTGGGGGTGGTTTGGGGGATTAGTAGTTGTTGTTGTATTATGTGTTCATGTTGGATTTCATGCTTTGCATATTAGTAGTAGTAAATTATGCATTTATGTTCGTGTTATCTACGTTTGTTTCATATAGGACATTATGTTTTTATGTTTGTATATCATGTGAGTTCATAAAAGTTTGCATTTGCACCCATGCTTGATAGGAATTTTGTGTTGTTGACGCTTTTGATTGAGAAGTGATATGCTTTGTTCTTGTGCACACACATACACTAGTAAGTTGAAGCTAGTAGACTTATTGAATGTTGTAAGTGATTAGAAGGACATGAATATGTGGAAGATGATTTAGTTTGCATGCTTTGAATACAAGTAGGTGCGTTAGAGAAATTTTTTCTTGGGATTGAGTATGTTTTACCACCAAGTGAGTTTTTGAGCCTTATTGCATATTTGCAATTTATTCGTTTGCTTGAATGTCCACAGATTGTTTGCATTGCTAGCAGTTGTTTGAGATCTTTCTTGAAACGCATGACATTAATTGACGATTAAAATGATGTAGCCATTAGGAATAACCGCATATTTTCCCATATTACCACACCATATTTACATGATCAAGTAGTTAACCCGTTGAGCTTAATCCTATTTTTTCGGTGACATACCACATTACTTGCCTAGACCTTTTTCTTGTATTGGCCATACATTAATTTGAACCCACATTGTCAAAGGCTAGTAGAGTGCTTATGGGAGTAATAAGGTGTGCAAGGAGGGGTTTATTGTTGGTCTTACTTTTGGGGGAAATATTGAAAATTGGGTTTGTTTATTTGATAGTCGGCATATGTAATAAATTCATGGGATCATTGTTATTTGTTATATTAGTGTTTTATCAAGCTCTCGAAAAAAAAAAGAAAAAAAAAGAAAAAAAATATATATTATGAGAGCATGTTTGTTGTGATCCTACTTTAGTCGACTAGTCGATTGTTTTTGTTGGAAGAAAAATAGAAAAATTATGTGGGGGGGAAAATAGGGTGTTGTGTATGATTTATTATGGTACTTACTAGCTTTTGACACTTAACCTGTTTTGGCTTATTTAACATACCTTGTCCCTAGCCCCGTTACAACCCAAATAAAGACCTTTTGATTATCGTCATTGATGTATGTTGTGTTAAGAGTTAGATTAATACCAAATGTCAAGCATGTTTATGATTTTGTTGGAATTGAGTGATACACTTACCCTTGTTCTTGAGTGAATATTCTTTTGTGAGTGGATTGAGAGTGTTTACTTATTTTTGCGTATGAGATCCCGAGTTTTGTCTCAAAGATGTACTCTTGTAGGCTTAGAATGTTTACTAACTTATTCTTACATTTGACATGGGCTTGTGAGAACTTATGCATGTTCATTGAGTAGACTATGTGAATACTTGAACTTTCGACACCAAGACATTACGTATTTACTTTGATTCTTAAGTTGATATGGCATGAGAGGATTTGAGGGTATGGTAGGATATTAGTACTAGATTATTTGCATTTTCATTTAGTTGCATTCATGCATTGCATTGCATTATTAGTTAAATGGATTTTGTGGGTACATTCGTTATAGGCCCTCACGAGACCTTACTCGTCCACTAGGGCTACCTAGGGGTTTAAGGGCTTGTTGCATATGCCAAATGCAACCGTGATCACCTACGGAAGTGGTACTAGTTAGTTAGTTGTAATTGTTTATGCTTGAGGACAAGCATCGGTTTAAGTTTGGGGGTGTGATAAGTGGATTTTATATCCACTTGGATCGTTCCATATCGGCTTAAATTGATTGTCTTGGACTCAAGTTTGTTGTAGTTTTGATGTGTTTTGTGTAGTTGTGCAGGTTTGCAAGAATGTCGATTAAGGTAGATGCTTCTATCGTTTTTGGAGGTTAAATTGATTAAAATTCGGATTTTCTGGGACGGTTGCGCAGTCTACACTGTTTTGGCCATATCTGGAGTTCTATAAGTCCGTTTTCAGCGATCTTACTGTCCACGCGAAGTTTGGGAGATTTTCTATAACATGGGACAGGTCTCACACGAGCAGGTTGCGCATGGTGAGAGCAGGAAGCACGACAAGCAGACTGATAGAAGCAGGGAAATTACTGTTTTGCCCTTTTTAAGTTCTAATTGTATTTTGGGCAGTTATTAGTACATTAATTGAATTCTAATTGTAATAGAAGGCAATTTCTTGCTGGGCAAGAATTCTAGAGCCTATATAAACACATCCTACCATTGTAATTTGGATAACAATTACTTATTAATTACTTAGGTTTATTTGTATCTTTTCATACTTTGTTTTTATCATGGTTTCATCAGATCCCATGATGACGAGAGGTTCGATTATGAAGTAATCGTTGTCATGGGATTCTAACGGATTTATTTATGGAGCTTTAGTATCTTGATGCTTTAAAGATCTGTGTGTGATGTATATTTGATATCCTCGTATGGTTATGCTTAATTGATAGATGCGTCATGAACATCTAATTTGTTAATCTCTTGTGAAGCGAGAGTGGATCTTGAGATTTAGAACTTGCCATGCTAGCATAGGATAGGTTGATGTTTTAACATCATGATTTGTAGCGTAAATAGAGATATTATGCTGCCCTATGTGATCTTAATGGACAACTTGTTCTTCAACCGTTATGTTTTCAAATCTTATAGAGATATAGGGTCTAAGCATAATTGGTGTCTATTCATCTTCTATCTCTTTGTGGATGTATGTTTAGTTTGGTATTCGTATACTGAGAAGTAGCGTATACTTGTTTCGTGTTGTCTGATCAGATAGCATAACCATTGCATATAGTGATTAAAGGCGTCAGATCTAAGCAAAGTATTGAATGAAGTTAGGATCCCATGTTTTCTCTTGCAGAAGTAATTCGATTCCAATTCTCGTTAATTAGTTAATTCTTAGTTTGTTAGTTTACTTCTTAGTTAATTTAGTTTATTAAACCCAAAATTGTTATTTGCCTTAGCAGTGAATAATAATCATACATTGTTGCATACGTACATCTACTGAATTGAAACCATAACCAGATCTCTGTGGGAACGAACTTGACTTATTCATATATTACTTGTGACCACGTACGCTTGCGTGAATTAGTGCAAACAATAGCACACATTATATATGTATATGTTCATACAGGTTGATTCTATATATTATATATTAATTTAATATTTTGAACTATTGATCAAAGTTTATTATGATTGGACAATTGGATCCGAGTCTAATGAATGACTTGATTGTTTATCAGAAGTAGTGATAGTTAGAGAATCAATGACTTATTACAGACAAATCATATAGATAAGTTGTGAAAATTCCAAGAAAAAATTGATTTTAGTGAGAAAAATGGTACCACGTAAAAGTCAAAAAATATTGAATGACACTATGCGGAAAAACCAATTGTATAGTGGTACCATTAAGAATAATCTAACGTCTGATTAACGTTTGCTTGACAGAATGGTATAAAATATATGAAGCCAAAAATACAGTGGTACCACTTGGAAGTCAAAAAAGTTGGATGGTACCAAATGAAAAAGTCAATTGTATAGTGGTACCATTTGAAATATCCCATTTAATAATTATGAGAAAAGAAAGATGACTCTCATTTGGGACTCTTGTATCAAGTGATTTTATTTGCACCACGCTCATTTTGTTATCATGTTTTCAGTGAAAGTTTGCACCAGTTGGGTATTTAGGTCTTTCTTTCTATTTTAATTGGATATTTCTTTCTTTCTATTTTAGGACAAATTGGGTATTTTAAGTAGATCAACCTTCACGTATATACTTTCTAAATATCAATAATCAATAATCATGAAACCATAATTCTACTTTAAGTGGTAGTCCATAATTCTCTTCCAAGGAGGATTGATCGATTCATGAAACCCTAATCTTGATCCTCTTTCGGATTCGTATCATCCGTCACACAAATTGATGGGTCTGGTGATGGCATCACTCAACAATCAAAAGTTCCTTACATTCTTACACACTTAATTATACATGAGACTACCAGAACCCGTCTGTCCCTACGCTACCTCAGGAATCGGTGCCAACGTGCTCTCAGCCTTTCCCTTACCCTCTTGCGGGGCGTTCTGCGTAGTATCGGCATACCTAGCTGTTATATAAATAAGTAGCAAGAGTGAGCTATAATAGCTCAGCAAGATATTCTTGTAACTAGAAATCAAGATTTAAACAGATATAAGAATATATGTAACCGGGAACTAACTATAAACCTTAAGAAGAATAAAATTCTTATTTAATAATACATCATCCAATTACTATTATAAGGAAAGGAATATATGATGCTATCTATACTATTATATAAATTCCGAAACATTAAAAGTTTGGTTGGTCGGTTGGTTGGTACCCATTAAATTTACCTAATTATCCTTGCATCCAATTACTAACCTATTAATTTTACTTATTTACCCTTACTCAATTACTTTCCTTCTTGAGGTTAAACATATTATCTTCTTTTATATTTTATCTAACTACAATTTTTCCTTTATTAATCAATTTCCCTTTTCAAGTTAAACATATTATCTTTTCTATTTTTCAATAGCTAAATAATTTTCTTTTTCAGGTAAAATAGAAAATCTTTTACATTTTATTTAACTAAAATTTCAATAATTTCCTTTTTCAGGTAAAATACAATATTCTTTTATATTTTATCAAACTAAAATTTTTCCTTTATTAATCAATTTCCCTTTTCAAGTTAAACATATTACATTTTCTATTTTTCAACAACTAAATAATTTCATCTAAAATTTCTCTACCTATTGATTTTACTTATTTACCCTTGCTCAATTACAGATCTATTAACAGGTTAAACATATTATCTTTTCTATTTTTCAAGAATTAAATAATTTTCTTTTTCAGGTAAAATACAATATTCTTTTATATTTTATCTAACTAAAATTTTTCCTTTATTAATCAATTTTCCTTTTCAAGTTAAACACATTCCCTTTTCTGAATAACTAAATAATTTCCTTTTTCAGATAAAATAGAATATCTTTTACATTTTATTTAACTAAAATTTCAATAATTTTGTTTTTCAGTCAAAACACGTCACCTTTTCTCTTTTCTCTAACTAAAATCTCTTTTTTCCAATTATATTATGGATGATTACTTTTTTCAGCAAAACACATTACCTTTTTTCTTTCTTCTTACTAAAACCTCCATTTTTCTAATTATATTACAGGGGTTTCTATTTAATAAAAAAAATAATAATATTATAATACTAATAATTAACCAATTACCATTTTAGCTAAAAAATAACATAATTATATATAATTATTATAACTAATCAATTACCTTTTTCAGTCAAAAAACGTTACCTATTCTCTTTTCTCTAACTAAAATCTCTCTTTTTCCAATTATATCATGGACGGTTATCCTTTTTTAGCAAAACACGTTACCTTTTTTCTTTCTTCTTACTAAAACCTCCATTTTTCTAATTATATTACAGGCGTTTCTATTTAATACAAATAAAATAATAATATTATAATACTAATCTATACTATTATATAAATTCCGAAACATTAAAAGTTTGGTTGGTCGGTTGGTTGGTACCCAATAAATTTACCTAATTATCCTTGCATCCAATTACTAACCTATTAATTTTACTTATTTACCCTTACTCAATTACTTTCCTTCTTGAGGTTAAACATATTATCTTCTTTTATATTTTATCTAACTACAATTTTTCCTTTATTAATCAATTTCCCTTTTCAAGTTAAACATATTATCTTTTCTATTTTTCAATAGCTAAATATTTTTCTTTTTCAGGTAAAATAGAATATCTTTTACATTTTATTTAACTAAAATTTCAATAATTTCCTTTTTCAGGTAAAATACAATATTCTTTTATATTTTATCAAACTAAAATTTTTCCTTTATTAATCAATTTCCCTTTTCAAGTTAAACATATTACATTTTCTATTTTTCAACAACTAAATAATTTCATCTAAAATTTCTCTATCTATTGATTTTACTTATTTACCCTTGTTCAATTACAGATCTATTAACAGGTTAAACATATTATCTTTTCTATTTTTCAAGAATTAAATAATTTTCTTTTTCAGGTAAAATACAATATTCTTTTATGTTTTATCTAACTAAAATTTTTCCTTTATTAATCAATTTTCCTTTTCAAGTTAAACACATTCCCTTTTCTGAATAACTAAATAATTTCCTTTTTCAGATAAAATAGAATATCTTTTACATTTTATTTAACTAAAATTTCAATAATTTCCTTTTTCAGGTAAAATACAATATTCTTTTATATTTTATCTAACTAAAATTTTTCCTTTATTAATCAATTTCCCTTTTCAAGTTAAACATATTACCTTTTCTATTTTTCAACAACTAAATAATTTCCTTTTTCAGGTAAAATAGAATATCTTTTACATTTTATTTAACTAAAATTTCTCTATTTAATAAAATAGTTTGAGCATTTTTGTTTAATAAAATAACATAATTATATTATAATTACTATTAACTAATCAATTACACTTTTCACCCAAAACACGTTCTCTTTTCTCTTTTCTCTAACTAACATATCTCTTTTTCCAATTATATCATGCACGGTTACCTTTTTTCTTTTTTCTTACTAAAACCTTTCTTTTTCCAATTATATCACAGATGTTTCTATTTAAAAAAAATAAATAATAATATTATAATACTAATAATTAAACGATTACCTTTTCTGCTAAAACGGATCTTCTTTCTATTTTTTCTAATTAAATCCCTTTTTTCTAGAAATATCACTGGCAACATTAATTTCTCATTTTCTAAACATTATGATCAATTTTATTTAGTAAAATGACATAATTAAATTATAATTATTATAATCTAATCAATTAACTTTTTTCACATAAATCATGCCATCTTTTTAATTTTTACGTTACCTTTCTATTTTCTCTAACTAAAATCTCACTTTTTCCAATTATATTAAGGACGGTTCTATTTAATAAAATAAAATAATAATATTTAATATTAAAATTTCTCTACCTATTGATTTTACTTATTTACCCTTGCTCAATTACAGATCTATTAACTAATCAATTTCCTTCTTGAGGTTAAACATATTATCTTTTCTATTTTTCAAGAATTAAATAATTTTCTTTTTCAGATAAAATACAATATTCTTTTATGTTTTATCTAACTAAAATTTTTCCTTTATTAATCAATTTCCCTTTTCAAGTTAAACATATTCCCTTTTCTGAATAACTAAATACTTTCCTTTTGCAGATAAAATAGAATATCTTTTACATTTTATTTAACTAAAATTTCAATAATATCCTTTTTTAGGTAAAATACAATATTCTTTTATATTTTATCTAACTAAAATTTTTCCTTTATTAATCAATTTCCCTTTTCAAGTTAAACATATTACCTTTTCTATTTTTCAACAACTAAATAATTTCCTTTTTCAGGTAAAATAGAATATCTTTTACATTTTATTTAACTAAAATTTCTCTATTTAATAAAATAGTTTGAGCATTTTTGTTTAATAAAATAACATAATTATATTGTAATTACTATTAACTAATCAATTACACTTTTCACCCAAAACACGTTCTCTTTTCTCTAACTAACATATCTCTTTTTCCAATTATATCATGCACGGTTACCTTTTTTCTTCTTTTTTCTTAATAAAATCTTTCTTTTTCCAATTATATCACAGACGTTTCTTTTTAAAAAAATAAAAAATAATATTATAATACTAATAATTAAACGATTACCTTTTCTGCTAAAACGGATCTTCTTTCTATTTTTTCTAATTAAATCCCCTTTTTTTCTAGAAATATCACGGGCAACATTAATTTCTCATTTTCTAAAAACTATGATCAATTTTATTTAGTAAAATGACATAATTAAATTATAATTATTATAAGCTAATCAATTAACGTTTTTCACATAAATCATGCCATCTTTTTAATTTTTACATTACCTTTCTATTTTCTCTAACTAAAATCTCACTTTTTCCAATTATATTAAGGACGGTTCTATTTAATAAAATAAAATAATATTTAATATTAATAGTTACCGATTACCTTTTTCAGCTAAAACATATCATCTTTTCTAACTAAAATCCTTCTTTTATTAGAAATATCACGGGCAACATTAATTTTTTCCTTTTATTAAAATATTACGTGCAATTGTATTTATTAAAAAACTTAATTAAATAATAATTACTATAAACTAATCAATTACCTTTTTCACCTAGAACATGTTATCTTTTTAATTTTCTCTAACTAAATCCTATTTTTTCTTAATCATATCATGGACATTCTATTAATAAAATAAAATAATAGTTTTATAATTACCTATATTTAACCGATTACTTTTTCAACTAAAACCTATCATCTTTTCTATATTTTCTAACTAAAATTGCTCCATTTCTAGAAATATCAGGGATAACATTTATACAATTATTATCAAATCATCTCATATAAAAATGTAAGCCTCCAAAATTCATGTTTTAAAAAATTAATTTAAATAAATGAAAAATTCATGTAATATTAAAATAAAAAAAATCCGTGCATCGCACGGGTTTTAAGCTAGTAATTAACATAAAAGCCGAAACATTAAAAGTTTGGTTCAACGGTACCTATTGAATTTATTTAATTATCCTTACTCAATTACAGATCTATTAGCTAATCAATTTCCTTTTTCAGGTTACGCATATTATCTATTCTATTTTCAAGAACTAAATAATTTCCTTTTCCAAGTAAAATACAATATCTTTTATATTTTATCTAACTAAAATTTCTCATTTATTAATCAATTTCCTTTTTCAGTTTAAACGTATAACCTTTTCTATTTTTCAATAACTAAATAATTTCCTTTTTCATTTAAAATAGAATATCTTTTATATTTTATCTAATTAAAATTTCTCCTTTTTAAAAACACTACGAGCAATTTTGTTTAAAAAAAATAACTTAATTATATATAATTGCTATTAACTAATCAATTACCTTTTTCAGTCAAAACACGTCACCTTTTCTCTTTTCTCTAACTAAAATCTCTTTTTTCCAATTATATTATGGATGGTTACTTTTTTCAGCAAAACACATTACCTTTTTTCTTTCTTCTTACTAAAACCTCCATTTTTCTAATTATATTACAGGGGTTTCTATTTAATAAAAATAATAATAATAATATAATACTAATAATTAACCAATTACCATTTTAGCTAAAAAATAACATAATTATATATAATTATTATAACTAATCAATTACCTTTTTCAGTCAAAACACGTTACCTATTCTCTTTTCTCTAACTAAAATCTCTCTTTTTCCAATTATATCATGGACGGTTATCTTTTTTCAGCAAAACACGTTACCTTTTTTCTTTCTTCTTACTAAAACCTCCATTTTTCTAATTATATTACAGGCGTTTCTATTTAATACAAATAAAATAATAATAATATAATACTAATAATTAACTGATTACCTTTTCAGCTAAAATATATCATCTTTTCTATTTTTTCTAATTACATTCCCTTTTTTCTAGAAATATAACGGGTAGCAATAATTTCTCATTTTCTAAAAACTATGAACAATTTTATTTCGTAAAATAACATAATTAAATTATAATTACTATAAAGTAATCAATTATTTTTTTCACATAAATCATGCACGTTACCTTTCTATTTTCTCTAACTAATTTTTTTTAATTATATCACGAACGGTTCTATTTAATAAAATAAACTAATAATATTATAATATTTTTAATTAATCGATTACCTTTTTCAGCTAAAACATATCATCTTTTCTATATTTTCTAACTAAAATCTCTTTTATAATAGAAATACCACATACAATATTATTTTCTCATTTTTTAAAAACATTACGAGCAATTGTATTTATTAAAATAACGTAATTCAATTATAATTACTATAAACTAATCAATTACCTTTTCACCTAGAACATATAATCTTTTTAATTTTCACTAACTAAATTCTCTATTTTTCTAATCATACCATGGACATTCTATTTAATGAAATGAAGTAGTAATTTTATAATTACTAATAATTAATTGATTATTCTTTTTAACTAAAACCTATCATCTTTTCTATATTTTCTAACTAAATACCTCCTTTTCTAGAAATATCACAAATAACATTTATATAATTATTATCAAATCATCTCATATAAAAAAGTAAGTCTCCAAAATTCATGTTTTAAAAAAATTAATTTTAATTAATGAAATATTTTATATAATATAAAAAAAATTCGTGCATCGCACGGGTTTTAGGCTAGTAATATCAGTTTCTCTTCTAAAACAAAATAATAAACTATACATCATTTCAGTATAATATCCCAGATAATATAACCTTTGAGTAATATCTTTCAATATAATCTTTGTATTCCCTTTTTATACGACAATTATATATAAAATAATATAAACTCAGTTTCTCTTTTAACTGTAAATTAATTCCATACTTTCATACAATTTTTTCCTTTTCAATATACCATCTTATTAATTCTTTCCTTTAAAGAAAACGTTGGGAATTTCCACTGTTGCCGAATACGTAAGGACGATGATCAGTCGCCCTCCGTACCCGTCCCTTTTACTACCGGTAGACGGAGGTGATAAGTGGATTTTATATCTACTTGGAACATTCTAAATCGGCTTAAATTGATTGTCTTGGACTCAAGTTTCTGGTAGTTTTGATGTGTTTTGCTTAGTTGTGCAGATTTACGAGAAGGTTGACTAAGGTGGATGCTTCTATTATTTTTTGGGAATTAATTGATTAAAATTCGGATTTTTAAGAAGGGTTGCGCAGTCTACACTGTTTGGGCCATATCTTGAGTTCTATAAGTCTGTTTTCAGCCCGTAAGCAGTCCACGCGAAGATAACGAGATTCTCTATCATTCTAAGGTGGTCCAGAGGCCCAATTACATCTGGAACGGCTCTGGAAAATATAAGAAAAGTCAGCCACGAATTTCCTTAAGAAAACAGAATCAGTTTAGGAAACGTCTTTTGCAGAAATTCTGTTTTAACTCTATTTTGGGTATTTTCTTGCTGGGCAAGACTTTTAGAGCCTATTTAAACACATCCTACCATTGTAATATAGATATACACAATACCATAGTTTTATTATTGTAACCTAGCTTAGATCTGCAAGGGAGAAAAGGAGAGAAGGGTTCAACGCTCGTGACAAGCAACGGATCTAGATCTACTTCATCCTTTGTGTTACTTTGGATTATAGATTTGTTTTCTCAACTCTTAGTTTTATTAATATTATTGCTTCTTTTATTCATATCTTGTTATTTACCATGTTTTCATCAAATCTCATGGTGACGAAAGGTTTAATTATGAACTAATCGTTGTCATGGGATCCTAGTGGATTTATCTATGTAGCTTAGTAGTTTGCATGCCTTAAAGATTTATGTGTGGTGAATTCTTGATATCCTCGTATGGTTAATCTTAATGCTTTTGGATGCGTAGCTAACATCTAAATTGAATTGTTAATCTCTTGCGAAACGAGAGTGGATCTTGAGATTTAGAACTTGCCATGCTAGCATAGGATAGGTTGGTGTTAAACATCATGATTTGTGGCATCAATAGAGATATTATGCTACCCTATGTGATCTAAGTGGATAACTTGTGCTTCAACCTTTATGTTTTCAAATTCTATAGAGATATAGGGTCTAAACATAATAGGTGCCTATTCATCTTCTATCTCTTTTGTGGATGTATGTGTAGATTGGTACTAGTATACCGAGAGGTAACTTTTACTCTTTTCGTGTTATTCGATCAGGTATCAAAACCATCGCATGTTTTAATTAAAGGCTGCAACTCTAAGTGAAGTAGATGATGAAACTAGGATTCCATGTTTTATTCTCATATTAGTAATTCGAATTTTTACTCTCGTTAATTGTTTAATTCTTAGTTTTATAATTTGCACTTAGTTAATTTAGATAATCAATCTCAATTTTGTTATGTGTCTTAGCAGTGGATAAAAACCATACATTGTTGCATAGGCATATTTACTGAATTGAACACCATTCTAGATCTCTGTGGGAACGAACTTGATTTAATCATATATTACTTGTGACTACGTGCGCTTGCGTGAATTTTGCATAACAGGAGGTAGGTTCTCCACCATCCCCCAGGAGAAAGGTTCACCACTACATCCTCCCTCGGCACTCTTGGGCCGGAATAAATATTGGATGCTGGACTGTGCCACTACCACACAGCCTCTTACGCTTTACTGTTGCAATCCCCCTTTTTCAAATCATTTTTCCATTATCAAATACCATTTCACATTTTCCACTTTTCCGTTTCCATTTCCATTCGCACTTCCATTCATATATATATATATATATATATATATCATTTCCATTTCCATTTATCATCACCTTTAAATATATGTGCATATATATTTATATATATATCATAATACTTTGATTTTGACTCAGACATCTCTTCTATATTCAATGAAAATCAAATATGTTCTTATATACATAGAGTATTCCATTTATCTTAAAAGTATTAAATACTATTCAATAATATTTATTAAATCACAATACTTAGGAAGAATATAATATTATAATTAATGTAACTCTAGATAACAACTGATACCATTCCTTTATATAACTCTAGATAACAACTGATACCATTCCTTTATATAACTCTATATAACAACTGATACCATTCCTTCATATAACTCTAGATAACAACTGATACCATTCCTTTACATAACTCTTAATCATAAGGCATGTTCACTTTATTCATAATCACATCTTTATATCCATAATTCATATCCATCTCTCTTTAATTCCCAAAAATTCAGGAAATAAATTCTTAGCAATATAGCAACCATAGAATAGCATATACATATTCCATGAAATCATTTCACTGTGAAGATAATTAATTTTTCAAAATAAGGATAGAAGAAATCTTGCCTCGGTTTCGATATCCTGACGGTATGGCTCGTGGCTCTTCCGGAGTTTCTATAAACACAAAAGGACCGTCGTTAGAATACCACATCTCTTAATCACCTCATTCTTGTATAACAATACCCTTAACATTTAAATATATGTTTAACGTATCACTATTACCCCAAAGGTTCAAGAACTTAACCATTTATACACTCAATCGAAGTTTAAGGGGTTTTCACCATTTCCCTTAACAACCACACTTGACTATAAAAATTCTCAGAAAATAAAGATTTCAAATTTTACTACAAGGTCAACTGGTAATGACTCTTTGACTACCTTACTACAATATCCCAAAATTTTATAATTTTTAACAGTGTTTAAGTATGTCAACTATAACCTCAAAGTTGCCACAATTGCGTTTTCTCGGTTTGTGAACCGCTTTCACTAAAACTGACTTTTCTCCTAAACCGTACATTAGATTTTAACGCACTTTATATCAAAAAGATCTATGAACTAAGCTCTATCATCTCATGGTCACTTGGGGGTCTGGAAAGTAAGGTACCATACGGGTATAGTGTCCAAAAACAGAGCATTTACTTGGTCTAACGAAAATCGGACATTATAACGGCTATATTTTCATACTTTCCAAAAATCAAACTCCTCCAAATCAAACATCCACCTTATACACCATCACCTACACCATGTGTTCATCTTACCAACCATGGTTACAAGCACATACTCCTTCCATATTCAACTTTAATCACTTACAAACACATGGATCATCATGAAACATAACTTTAATCACTAAACTTTCCATAATCTATCATATAAACAAAGTAATACTAGAGGGCCTTGGGATTATACCTTCTTGAAGCTTTAAGAACCCTTAACAAGCCTTGGGATAACCTTAAACAACCTTATAATATCTTGAATCCACTAAAGGAACCATAAAAACAAAGTTAGTTTCTTGAAAACTACTATTCATCACTATTCATCATCAACTTTCATGAATTTATTACCTATGCAAATGATGCTTGATGGCTATGAAACTTTGTTCTTATCTTAATCTATCCTCCAAGAAGCTCCATGATTTTTCCCTTGATTTAATCTTGATGTTAGCTAGGGTTTTAGATTTTATTTTCTTCCTTTTTCTTGCTTGTGCCGAATGTAATGAAATGGAGAGGGGAGAGATTTTTGTGTTTTGTTTTAATCTTATCTTGACTTAATCTTGCTAATACTAGAGTCTTGTGGAAGCTTGGAAAGATATTTGTGGTTAAACCTTGCAAAAGTACTAATTTGCCCCCTTAAAACAAGTTAATGGAAAGTGATATCATTACTATGTCACTTGGATGATCTAATCTCCTAATTTCTTAATTTTCTAAGTAAAATGCCAATCACATTGGTAAATAATAATGTGGTATGTATCCTTGTTATATTACTAATCTTGGTTGCTTGGTTTCCATACTCGTCTAATTGTGGTTCGTTTCGAATATACCTCATTACCTCAGTGGTTCTGAAATCATTTAACAATCCAAATTCCTTTGGTATTCTCTTAACTTTATAATCCCCTGGTTTAATCTAAATTCACTAATTCCTCAATATATAATTCCTTTAATATCTCCATGTTCCTTAATAATAGAAGCTTATTCAAAAATCAAAATCCTCAAAATCCATATTCAGGAATTTCTGAAATCTGTCGTCATTTCGAGTCACTTATTTCATAGTACAACCCCAATGTGGTTTCTGTTTATTCATTTTCTGTTTCCATTATAGAGTATATACATACCATTTCTCTAAATCCTCAAAATTTACTATTCATGTGATCATTGTAGCATTGCTAAAGTTAGGGTTATTACATCCTTCCCCCTTAAAAGGATTCCATCCCGGAATCACGTTGAAATTGTCCATATATACCTTTTTCATCTATACCTTATAACTTCTATACCCCTTTATCCATCCTTTTTCCTTCATAATATCTTTATCTTGTTTGTGCAAAATACACCAACATAAACTTGCTTGTCATTCATCAACATGCCATTTAACTTATCAATAGTAGTGCTTTCACTATCTTTATCTTGCAATTTCCTGCTGTTTCAGTCATTCTACATTAGTTCATCTCTCATTCCTCTTTTAGCTAAGGGTATCGGCCACCACATTGGCCTCCCCTGAATGGTAGTGTATCTCACTATGGTTTATCTGTATTTTAATCTCTATCATGACATAAAATATGAACACTTCAGTCTTATTATATCCTATCTCTGTAAAATCCTCCAGAAATCTGACTAGAATAAGATTTCTTAAAACAATTGTAAGAAAATACTATCTATAATATATATTTCCTGTTCGTATCTATACAAGTTTGTGTTTTTCCAAAATACTCTTATTCTCCTTTTCATAGAATTTCTGACCCCTAACAGATACTGATTTTCCTTATCTAGATTGTCAACCTACCTACACCATTCATTGACCAAGTTGATTCCTAACCAAACATTTACACTTGGAAGGTTAAATAATAAAAGAAAGATTTTTACCTGCATCTGTATTCGGCTTTTTCAACGCTTCTCCTAAAGTCATATTATACACCCTGGCAGTAGGTCTATTCGAAGCAGTCACACTTTGTCCCGTTGCAGACGACCCACCAGAATGGCAATCTCTAGCCATGTGTCCTAATTTCCCACACTGGTAACACTTGACATCACTCCTAGGTTTCGTATCAACTGATGGGCACCTATCAGAGTAATGCCCCTTCTGTCCACATTTATAACAAGTTATTCCTAACACTCTACACACTCCCGAGTGCTTCCTACCACACACATTACAATCCGGGAATGGCGGTCGTGATTGATCGGACTGAAATGTTCCTGCGGATTTACCACCCTGATTTACTGTCTCACTAGTAGCCTTGTTACTCCCCGACTTTCCCACAAGTTTATATTTTTGTCCTCTACTGAACCTGCTAAAGTAACTTCCTTCACTTGTACCTCCCTTCTGACCCTCAAACTTCCTTTTCTTATTCTCTCGACTTATTTCAGTTTGTTCACTCTCGGCTTCTATAACAGATGCCTTTTGGACCACTGCAGCATAATCAGTCAACTCAAATGGTGCCACTCATGTCCGTAGCCATGGTTTCAATCCTTGTTGGAACCTTTTTGCTCGTTGTTCCTCAGTATGCACAAATTCTGGAACAAACCTAGACAGTTCAGTAAATTTAGTTTCATATTCCACCACTGTTAGGTTATCCTGTTTTAACTCCAAAAATTTTATTTCCATTTGGTTTTCCAAGTACCTAGGGGAATACTTGTCTAGAAACACCCTAGTGAAACGCTCCCAAGTTATCACTCCCGCACCTTCCAGATTCTTCTTGGCTTCCCACCAATAATTTGCCTCTCCCTTTAAGAGATAGGCTGCAAAGATAGTTTTCTAATCCTCCTCTATCCTTAATATCTCGAAAGCTTTCTCCATCTCTTTTAACCAGGCTCTGGCTACTACTGGGTTAGCAGTTCCCTCAAACTCTAGGGGTTTTAATGACTTAAAGGCACGAAAAAAGTTAGCTGTCTGATTGGGAAGAACAGGTGGCTGTTGAGGATTCTGTGGATTAGCCAAATTCTGCCTTAATAGTTCCATAAATTGGTTAAAGGGATCACCACCCTGATTTCCTTGTTGTTCAATTGATTCATCTTCTTCTTCCTCATGATCTTGTTCGTTATGAGCATTTTCGCCCTGCCTATTATGACTTCCTTCCTCTCTTTCATCCTCCCTTGTATTCGCTCTATTATTACGTTTAGGCGGCATTATTCTGTATATAATAATATTCTTCATTAATCACCCAAATTTAGGGTACAACATACATCATTTCCATATATGCATAACTATATTATTAGTTAACTCATTTATACATCACAGTTAATATCTAGTTATAATACCAATTTAATAAATAAACTTAGTACCTTTAGCACAATAACCTTTTCATTTAAGTCAATCACCTCATATATATCAATATTTTTGGAATCTCACATTTAATATGAAAACACAGTAAAAGATTTAGATAGAATGTACAAACTTCATTAATTTACATATATATTTTACAACTTGGGTACCACGCCTTTTACTACTAGTATTATACATCATAGAGTACAAGGTTGGAAACCCCAAAAGCATACCGTACATACTAATCCGCTATAACAAAAGCACTACTGACTGTCCTCTAATCAGACTGGGATTAAGACAGTAAACAACTAAACTAATCCCCAAAATGACATCAACAAGATGACTAGTCTGATTAGTGACCAAAACTACTACTCCGACTCATGGTAACACCGCTCTGACGATATCCCTGATCTGCACAACCATAGAGGTGACTGTGTCTACTATCTGAGCTCTCCACGCTGGGTCCCCCTATCTCCCAACAACCTCCTAATATCACCGAGTGCCCGCAACTCAATACTAACTAAGCCCAAAGACAAACCATCAGGAATAGTACCTCCCCTCCCTCTGTTCGATCTCTGCAAAAGTGTATTTATAGTCCTACGGGACTCCTCCAACTGTCCCTGTAAGACAAAGTACTCTGATAACACAATAGCTGGAAGTGGATCACCTGTTTGTATGGGTGCCTCCTGAGGGGGTATAGCAGCTGGGGGAGGTGCGTCTACAAGTGGGGGTGCATCTACTGGTGGAGGTGGTGGAGGTGTAAATGGTGGGGATGGAGGAACTGGCTCTGTATCTCCATCCTCAGAAGGGTCCTCCTCTATCTCATCCTCGGAGAAAATAAAGTGTCCTGGTGGAGTAAACTACTCAGATGGGTCCTCTAAAGGATCAGGGCTAGGTAGAGGAGATGGAACTGGTGATGGCACTTGGACAGGTAGGATAGGAGTAGGAATCATGTGAATGTCCCTCCACTCAGTCTGCTCCTCAGGTATAACAGCTAACCTAGGCCTCTTACGTAGTGGCATCTCCTCCTCGGGAATCTCTGACCGCACTCGGGAAGGACCTGCCCCATCAGATCCTACAAAGGGTCTACCAGTGTATGGCACCACAGCCATGGCATCTCTCTGTCTGCGCTCCTCTGCCTCCTCAAGTCTCACTCTGATCTCATATCTCTCTATGGCCTCCGCACGAACTCTCCTCCTGAGGTCAGCGACAGCATACTCTGGAACCTCTACACCTACCCGCTGCAAGTCTATAATCTCCTGCTCTGATAGTCCTAGCCACTGGGGGTCCTGACTCGGCTCACCCATCTCCGATCCCTATAATAAAACATAAAATTCTATTAATAACCGTCTATAAAATTATAATATATGCTTAAAATAAATGCTACATGCGATATACCACCCCTGAACTTGATGGAAGTTCAAATTTTTAAATTTTTATATTATTACTGATACATTTATTATTATCACTCTTGTTCCTGAGCATTATGACTCTTAGCTCTGATACCAAACTGTGACAACCCCAAATTCGGGGTCAGGAATCTAGGCCATCACGGTCCAATTTCCATTCAATATCAATAACTCTTGGGTCTTTTTTTTATAACATTTAATACTTATGCAATTGACCCCGCAATAATACACACACACATACACACCAGTCATATGCTCATAGAACAACATTCACAATATTAAAAGTTTAAAATTTTAAGGAGTTATTACAAACCAGGATCAAGCTTAAATACATTGTTGAATAATACTTCGACATGAAGCATTTCAACAATCAAAAGTTCCTTACATTCTTACACACTTAATTATACATGAGACTACCAGAACCCGTCTGTCCCTACGCTACCTCAGGAATCGGTGCCAACGTGCTCTCAGCCTTTCCCTTACCCTCTTGCGGGGCGTTCTGCGTAGTATCGGCATACCTAGCTGTTATATAAATAAGTAGCAAGAGTGAGCTATAATAGCTCAGCAAGATATTCTTGTAACTAGAAATCAAGATTTAAACAGATATAAGAATATATGTAACCGGGAACTAACTATAAACCTTAAGAAGAATAAAATTCTTATTTAATAATGCATCATCCAATTACTATTATAAGGAAAGGAATATATGATGCTATAATATCAGTTTCTCTTCTAAAACAAAATAATAAACTATACATCATTTTAGTATAATATCCCAGATAATATAACCTTTGAGTAATATCTTTCAATATAATCTTTGTATTCCCTTTTTATAAGACAATTATATATAAAATAATATAAACTCAGTTTCTCTTTTAATTGTAAAGTAATTCCATACTTTCATACAATTTTTTTCCTTTCCAATATACCATCTTATTAATTCTTTCCTTTAAAGAAAACGTTGGGGATTTCCACTGTTGCCGAATACGTAAGGACGATGATCAGTCGCCCTCCGTACCCGTCCCTTTTACTACCGGTAGACGGAGGTAGGTTCTCCACCATCCCCCAGGAGGAAGGTTCACCACTACATCCTCCCTCGGCACTCTTGGGCCGGAATAAATATTGGATGATGGACTGTGCCACTACCACTCAGCCTCTTACGCTTTACTGTTGCAATCCCCCTTTTCAAATCATTTTTCCATTACCAAATACCATTTCACATTTTCCACTTTTCCGTTTCCATTTCCATTCGCACTTCCATTCATATATATATATATATATATATATATATATATATATATATATATATATATATATATATATATATATATATATATATATATATATATATATATATATGTCATTTCCATTTCCATTTATCATCACCTTTAAATATATATGCATATATCTATATCATAATACTTTGATTTTGACTCAGACATCTCTTCTATATTCAATGAAAATCAAATATGTTCTTATATACATAGAGTATTCCATTTATCTTAAAAGTATTAAATACTATTCAATAATATTTATTAAATCACAATACTTAGGAAGAATATAATATTATAATTCATATAACTCTAGATAACAACTGATACCATTCCTTTATATAACTCTAGATAACAACTGATACCATTCCTTTATATAACTCTAGATAACAACTAATACCATTCCTTCATATAACTCTAGATAACAACTGATACCATTCCTTTACATAACTCTTAATCATAAGGCATGTTCACTTTATTCATAATCACATCTTTATATCCATAATTCATATCCATCTCTCTTTAATTCCCAAAAATTCAGGAAATAAATTCTTAACAATATAGCAACCATAGAATAGCATATACATATTCCATGAAATCATTTCACTGTGAAGATAATTAATTTTTCAAAATAAGGATACAAGAAATCTTGCCTCGATTTCGATATCCTGACGGTATGGCTCGTGGCTCTTCCGGAGTTTCTATAAACACAAAAGGACCGTCGTTAGAATACCACATCTCTTACTCACCTCACTCTTGTATAACAATACCCTAAACACTTAGGTATATGTTTAACGTATCACTATTACCCCAAAGGTTCAAGAACTTAACCATTTATACACTCAATCGAAGTTTCAGGGGTTTTCACCATTTCCCTTAACAACCAAACTTGACTATAAAAATTCTCAGAAAATAAAGATTTCAAATTTTATTACAAGGTCAACTGGTAATGAATCTTTGACTACCTTACTACAATATCCCAAAATTTTATAATTTTTAAAAGTGTTTAAGTATGTCAACTATAACCTCAAAGTTGCCACAATTGCGTTTTCTCGGTTTCTGAACCGCTTTCACTAAAACTGACTTTTCTCCTAAACCGTACATCAGATTTTAACGCACTTTATATCAAAACGATCTATGAACTAAGCTCTATCATCTCATGGTCACTTGGGGGTCTGGACAGTAAGGTACCGTACGGGTATAGTGTCCAAAAACAGGGCATTTACTTGGTCTAACAAAAATCGGACATTATAACGGCTATATTTTCATACTTTCCAAAAATCAAACTCCTCCAAATCAAACATCCAACTTATACACCATCACCTACACCATGTGGTTATCTTACGAACCATGGTTACAAGCACATACTCCTTCCATATTCAACTTTAATCACTTACAAACACATGGATCATCATGAAACATAACTTTAATCACTAAACTTTCCATAATCTATCATATAAACAAAGTAATACTAGAGGGCCTTGGGATTATACCTTCTTGAAGCTTTAACAACCCTTAACAAGCCTTGGGATAACCTTAAACAACCTTATAATAGCTTGAATCCACTAAAGGAACCATAAAAACAAAGTTAGTTTCTTGAAAACTACTATTCATCACTATCCATCATCAACTTTCATGAATTTATTACCTATGCAAATGATGCTTGATGGCTATGAAACTTTGTGCTTGTCTTAATCTATCCTCCAAGAAGCTCCATGATTTTTCCCTTGATTTAATCTTGATGTTAGCTAGGGTTTTAGATTTTATTTTCTTCCTTTTTCTTGCTTGTGCCAAATGTAATGAAATGGAGAGGGGAGAGATTTTTGTGTTTTGTTTTAATCTTATCTTGACTTAATCTTGCTAATACTAGAGTCTTGTGGAAGCTTGGAAAGATATTTGTGGTTAAACCTTGCAAAAGTACTAATTTGCCCCCTTAAAACAAGTTAATGGAAAGTGATATCATTACTATGTCACTTTGATGATCTAATCTCCTAATTTCTTAATTTTCTAAGTAAAATGCCAATCACATTGGTAAATAATAATGTGGTATGTATCCTTGTTATATTACTAATCTTGGTTGCTTGGTTTCCATACTCGTCTAATTGTGGTTCGTTTCGAATATACCTCATTACCTCAGTGGTTCTGAAATCATTTCACAATCCAAATTCCTTTGGCATTCTCTTAACTTAATAATCCCCTGGTTTAATCTAAATTCACTAATTCCTCAATATGTAATTCCTTTAATATCTCCATGTTCCTTAATAATAGAAGCTTATTCAAAAATCAAAATCCTTAAAATCCATATTCAGGAATTTCTGAAATCTGTCGTCATTTCGAGTCACTTATTTCATAGTACAACCCCAATGTGGTTTCTTTTTATTCATTTTCTGTTTCCATTATAGAGTACCTACATACCATTTCTCTAAATCCTTAAAATTTACTATTCATGTGATCACTGTAGCATTGCTAAAGTTAGGGTTATTACAGGTATTACTCTAAATAATGTTGTTCTTACTGAAAACAATTACAATCAATGGAGTAGATCTATGGAATTAGCTCTTTCTGCTAAGTTGAAATTAGGCTTTATTGATGGAAGTTATATTAAGCCTACTGGATCTGCTCTTCTTATTCATTGGAATAGATGTAATCACATGGTTATCTCCTGGATACTAAACTCTGTTTCTTCAGAAATACGTAATAGCATTGTTTACATGAGTACTGCTTGTGACATTTGGAATGATCTTGCTATTCGATATGCTCAAAGTAATATGCCTAAAGTCTTCAATCTGAGAAAGTAAATCAGTGGATTATCTCAAGGATCAATGTATATTACTTCTTATTTCACAAAATTTAAGACTTTAACAGATGAATTAGATTGTGTCTCTACTCGTTCTGTTTGTGGTTGCAATAAATGTACCTGTGATATCAATACTAAGCTGCATAACTATGAACAAGAACAATTGTTAAACCAGTTCTTAATGGGACTTAGTGATGCTTTCACTACTGTGCGTGGTCAAATCCTGCTTATGAAACCATGTCCTACACTAAGCCAGTGTTATTCTATGCTGTTGCAAGAAGAAAATCAGAGAGATGTATCTTCTTTTGTCTCCCATTTGAGCTCTAGCACTGCAGCAATGTCTGTAAGGTCTAATTCTACTGGTAATGGACCTCGAGTTACTCAGAATAATAGGCAGATCTCTGGTTTCAAGAAGAATAACTTGGAGTCTTCAGTCCAATGTGAATTTTGTCAAGTTGTGGGTCATACAAAGGATAAATGTTACTGTCATAAAGGCCACGTTTTATGCAAGCAAGAAATGCCTCTGCTGCTCAAGTGTCTGTTTGCAATGCTCCAGATACATCAGATATCAAGTCAAATTCTAATGTTAAATCACCTGATAAGTTTGGGATGAGTGAAGGTCAATACAACCAGTTGCTTCAGATGATTCATAGTACCATGAAGTCTGCTCAAAGTGAATCCCATTCACAGCCTGCTACTACTGATTAGCCATATCTTGGTTCTGTAAACTCTGTTGGATCTGCCAATTCTGTCCATTTTGCAGGTATATTTCAATCCATGACAAACACTATAAAACTGATAGCAGCTGATAAATGGATTATTGATTCAGGTGCATCTGACCACATTACTCCTCACTTTCATTTGTTAACTAATGTTGATCCTTGTTGTGCTACTTTAGCTTTACCTAATGGCCAAACAGCAGAAGTCACTCATATTGGCTCTGTATGTTTATCTCATGTGATTACTCTTCATTCTGTATTATGTGTTCCCAAGTTTTCCTATAACTTGTTATCTGTCAACAAGTTACTTCTTAATACTCCATATCACATGATTTTCACTCCTTCTGAATGTTATCTTCAGGACCCTACTCACAGGAGACAGGGCCTAGGGATTGGTAGCTGTAAGGATGGCCTATACCTGTTTCAGCAACAAAATGTTTCTTCTGCTTTAGTTCATCATTGTAATAGCATATCTAAGACTCAAAATGTAGCCACTTGGCATGCTAGAATGGGACATGTTCCCCTACCTTTTCTTAGAATTCTCTCTTTTGCTAAACATGATTCTGATTTACCTGTATGTGACAATTTTCAATTATCTAAATAGTCAAAACTTTGTTTTAAATACAGCACCTCTGTTAGCTCTTTATTGTTTGATTTGGTCCATGCTAACATGTGGGGACCTTACCACCATAAGACCCATGGAAACTGTTCCTATTTTCTCACCCTGGTAGAAGATAAATCAAGATATACTTGGACGTTTCTTTTGTCCAGTAAAACACAAGTGTGTAGTGTTATACAAGAATTTGTTGCATACATTAAAAATTATTTTGGTGTTCCCATTAAAACCTTTCGTACTGATCATGGTTCAGAATTTATTAACCAAAATCTCAGTTCTTTTTTATCCTCATTAGGAATCTTACATCAAAAGAGCTGTGTTTACACACCTCAACAAAATGGAATTGTTGAACGTAAACACAAAAAATTGCTAAACATTGCTCGTTCCTTAAGAACCCATGCCCATTTGCCTTTGCAGTTTTGGGGTGACTGCATTTTAACAGCCACATATTTGTTAAATCGAACTCTATCTTCAGTTCTTGGGGGCAAAACTCCATATGAGCTACTTTACCTAACTCCTCCCCTTTATGACCATTTACGTGTTTTTGGATCTCTATGTTTTGCTACTGTACTTCCAAAACCACAGGACAAATTTTGTTCTCGTGCTTTTAAAGGAGTGTTCTTGGGTTATCCATGTGACCATAAAGGCTACAAAGTTCTTGATTTGGCTACTAGACAGGTGGTTATTACTCGACATGTGAAATTCTATGAGAGTGAATTTCCTTTCAAGGACATAGGGTCATCTTCTGCTGACACAATGTTTTCCAACAATTCGTACTTGGATGATTTGGATGATCCTCTTAACCCACATGTCATGTCTGACGTTCTACCTAAACAACAACCATTAATTCCTGATGAAGTTCAAGCTATAACAGTTGATAATACAAGTGATTCTACTCCGACAACTACTGTCACTCCCATTGTTGACAACAACGATAACAAAGGCCCTTATGTCAGGCCTACACGACAACGGACAATGCCTGCAAAGTTTCAAGATTACGTGGGGTTTCCTTCTCACATGCAGTCTTCTACACACAGTGTCAACTCTGTATTCAAGCTTGAATATACTCATTTTGTTGCCAATGTGGCCAAAATACCTGAGCCTTATTCATATGCTCAAGCTGTCAAATCACCAGAATGGTGCACAACTATGGCCTCTGAACTAACAGCACTTGAAGCCAACAATACCTGGATTGTTACACCATTGCCTCCTAATACAAAGACTGTTGACTGTCGTTGGATCTACAAGGTCAAATACTTGGCAGATGGCACTGTCGAACGATACAAGGCCCGACTTGTGGCTAAGGGCTACACCCAAACTAAAGGACTTGATTATTTTGAGACTTTTGCTCCCGTTGTTAAAATGACCACCCTTCGTACAGTTCTTGCTGTTGTAGCAGTTCAGAATTGGACCCTTACTCAACTGGATGTTACTACAGCATTTCTCAATGGTGATTTGCAGGAAGATGTTTACATGAACCTTCCACCAGGTTATACTCCTCATACTTCTATCATTAATAAATATCCAGGACAACGTTTGGTTTGTAAACTCATTCGTTCTTTATATGGCCTTAAGCAAGCTTCACGTTGTTGGTTTATTAAACTCTGCTCAGCATTACTTGCTTTTGGGTTTAAACAATCTGCTTCAGATCACAGTATGTTTGTTCACACTCATAAAGGTTCTATTTCAGTCCTTTTAGTTTATGTTGATATCATGGTGTTAGCTGGTAACGACAATGGAGTTCTAACTTCAATCAAACAGTTTCTGGCATCTCAATTTCAGATAAAAAATTTTGGTCATTTGAAATATTTCCTTGGTTTGGAACTTGCTCGATCATCTACAAGAATCTACCTACATCAACGGAAATATACTAAGGACTTAATAAGGGATATGGGTCTTTTGCAATGCAAACCTGCCATTACACCCCTGGAACAAAATCATGGATTATTAGCTGATCATTCTGCAGAATTGGATTTTGATGATGTTTCATTGTATCGTCGTCTCATTGGACGTCTGATCTACCTTACTATATCTCATCCAGATATTGCTTACACAGTAAACACCTTAGCTCAGTTTATGGCACACCCTAAACTCTGTCATTATCATGCTGCTACTAGACTCTTACGATATCTCAAAGGTACCATTGGCTAAGGCATCTTGTTTTCTACCACTGGACCACACAAACTCACAGCTTTCAATGATGCGGACTGGGCAACTTGTCAACTTACCAGACGTTCTGTTACAGGATACTGCATCACTCTTGGCTCATCCCTTGTCTCATGGCGTTCCAAGAAGCAACCTACCATTTCACGATCATCTTCAGAAGTAGAATACCGTGCAATGGCAGACACTACATATGAAATTACATGGTTGTTGTCCTTACTAGCAGACCTTCATGTCTATTCTCTTACTCCTGTTACACTTTTCTGTGATAATCAATCCGCTTTATACATAGCTTTAAACCCTGTGTTTCATGAACGCACGAAACACATAGAGATCGACTGCCATCTTGTTCGTGAAAAGCTACTCAAGAATGTCATAAGTACTGCTTATCTCCCCACTCAACAACAACCAGCGGATCTGTTCACAAAATCACTTGTTTCTGCTCATCTTTACTTCTTATTGTCCAAGTTAGGAGTTTGCAACTTATTTCCAACTCCTAACTTTAGGGGGGATGTAGAGAATATTACTAATAATGTCACACCTGCCAGCTGTTGCAAGAGTTAGTTATAGTCACATGTTTAGTCACATTTCATTTTATTTCAGTCACGAGCTGGTCACATGTTCAGATATGTAGTATAAGACTCATTGTATTATGTTTTGTTTCATTATGGAAATGAAAACTTTTCTTCTTTTCTTCATGCTTTCTCCTCTTAAGTATGTAGTTTTACAGGTGGCAAATTAACTCGATGTGGTGTGTCCGGATAGAGAGTCATAGCGAGTCAAGGTCATCTCGATTCATCTGCAGCTGATTATCCCTTTCCATATATGTGGTAAGACTGTGTGTATGATTCCACGGCTCAGGTATGGAGTTCTAGGGTTAGAGTTCCTGAATAGCTTAATGGTCACCATTTAATTGAGATCTGAAAAATGTTTAGTTACCAATTTGTGGTGATAATTTGGTTATATATTATGTAAATTATTGATGTAGTTGTTAATTGTTTGGTTTATACTTGGCTTATGTAACTAGTTATGTTTGATAGATGATGAGTATGTATTGATTACTTGAGTATATGAATATTGGTACACATTTTGTTGATTTTTTCACGATAATTTTATGATGATTTTATGTAGTATACAACTATTTAATTTGATTAATATTAAAATTTTTGATACTATGAAATTTATTTTTTATACTATGTGATTTAGTTATATTAAAATGTCTCGATGAATTTGATTACTTGTTTGTTCATCATGTTGCATAGCTGTTATACAATGCTAGTTGTACAGTATTTTGTATATAGTTCATAGTAGTCCCAGGCGGTTAGAAATCATGAAGAATCCGAATGGTGAATTATCATGTGGCTAAGACAGTTTCAGATGAGAATTATTATAATTTATGGGGTCATTAAGATGATTTTTATTGTATCTTAAATGAGGTATTATGGACCATTAATGGTGATTGGACCAAATATTAAGTTTAGTGTATAACCAATACTTTTTTGTATTTTCGTGTAATTATGAGATAATAGCTAAAATTAGGGATATTATTTATTTTCGGGTTTGACTTTTAATAAAGATTTTGTTATATAAGTTTTTCATATAAATGTCAGCAATATTTATGTGAACGTTTTTAAGTTATTATTCATAATTGGAAGGGATATATTTTAGGAATATAGTTTCATGCTTTAAGAACAAATGGAAATTTTGATAGCTATTTTTTAATTGATTTAAGTATTAGTATTAATTTAATTAAAAATCAATTGTTTGATTAAAGTATTTAGTTGCTTATTTTTTGCATAGTTGTATTTTAGCTTTGACTGTATTTATTATTTTCAAATGTAGTATTTATTTTTCAGTTTCATAAATTTGAATTTCAAATTAATTATCATTTATTGCTTTGATGACATCTTTTATTTCTTTTATTTATTAGTTTTAACTGATTTTATTTTTATAATCTTAAATTAGTTATTAATTTCCCTCATTGTTGTTTTAACATTTGAATTTTGAATTTTTCTAGAATAAGTATTATAAATTTTTTAATAAATGCTAATTGATACTTAATTAATTTTATTTGATGACTAAAATCTTGGATCTTAAGTGGTTTTTTAAAGTTTTGTACCATTTTTGGTGGACATGATTGATGGCGTATATTATGGGCCTTAAAGAGGTTATGATATGTTTTGTACTGTACCATTTATGAACGATCATGATTGATGGCTTATATTTGGGCGTTTTAAATATTAATCAATTTTGACGTTTCTAATCAAGGAAAATTGATATTTTATATGTCTAATCATAGGAGATCCATTTGGTTAGATATATAAAACTGTTCAACTTTATTATGTATACTGAGTATAATAATTATTTAAGGTATATTCAATTAATGGTTTTTGACATAGTTTTATCTGTTATGTTGATATTTTCAGTTTTCGTGGGTGGAAAAAAGTGTAAAGAAAGATGGATGGTGTCAGAATTTTGGATTTTAAGGGAATCAACAAGATACCTATTTTGGTGTGAAGAAGTGTGAGAAGATGGGTGAAGGCGGGTTTATGAATTATCATAGTGGAAGAATCAAGCTGAAGAATTAAGAAGTTTCTAATCTTTTGATTTTTTTGATGTACTCATTTATTTAAGTAAGGCACTCTTTTTCCCCCCTGAGTTTTTGTCCCATAGGGTTTTACTCTTGCGGGGTTTTAATGAGGCCTTATTTGGTGGGTTTTCTATTCAGACATTAAAGTTATATTGTCTAAGCGTCCGGAAGCAACTTGCGTGCTTTTCGGTTAGATGATAAACTTTCTTGAATGAAAGAAACTCTTTCTCCGGCTATACGGATATTGTACTTTGATACAATTCATTAATTAAAAAGTTATTTCTGACAAAAAAAAAATTAGAATACATCTTTACTAAGAGCATCTCCAATGACGTTAACTAAAAATGATTAGCTAAATTACATAAAATATTGATTATGTAAAATTTGTCGAACCTGTAAGACATTGTGTTCCGAGGGTATTGGCTATAATGATTGGCTATATTTTAAAAATGGTATGTTATTAATATTTTAAGTTGTTATTAATGGAATATATAATTTAAATATAGAAATAACTGATGTGACAATTCATTACAGGTCTCTAGAGGTTCGACAAATTAATACCTTATATATAATAAGCATAAGGGAGATCTTATCCAAATTTTTGGTGGTCGTCATTGTACTACCAAAAACATATGATCCGTTGGATTAAAAGTCATCCGTTGGATTATAAATTATATCCTTATATATTTATTTATAATTTTTACTTTGTCAATTTACTATAATATCCTTTCTTCATCGATTTGTTTTTTTCTTCATCATTAGAATTAAATTTAATTTAAAAATATCTTTATAAGAGGGATCTTATTCAAATTTTTGGTCTGGTCGCTATACTACCATAATTATATGATCCGTTGGATTGAAACTAGACGATCAAGATTAGATCACATAAAAAAGAAATTATAATCTAAAAAGGATATAATTAGAAAAGGTTGTATTAGAAGTGAATTTTAAAAGAAAATTATAATCTAAAAAGGATATAATTAAAAAAGGTTGTATAATAATTGAATTTTAAAAAGAAAATTATATTCTAAAAAGGATATAATAAAAAAAAGTTGTATTAGAATTGAATTTTATTTTTTATTTATTAGTATTAAAAAATTTCATATTTACTATTTGGCCTCTATCTTGAGATCTAGAAATCAGATTTGAATGATTTTACAATCAATGCGAACCTCATAAAATTATCTTTAATTTAGTGATGCTTTAATAATTATTATTCAAATAGAAACACTCAGAATAGCAATAGAAAATATAATTACGAATTTTTACATTAATCATAATCTATGTAGAAGTTCTAAATTGATAATGCTATCAATTATAGAAAACCTAATTGTATATGATTTAAATCATTGACATATACATTTTCGTATTTCAATATAAATATACTTTTTATTTTATGACATATTAAAATATAAAACATTTTTTATGCTAAATCTAACGATTTTCATCTATTTATTTTAAGATCTTTGTCGTCCGGAGGAATAGACGATTATCAAAATTTTGGACAAAATCTATCTTATATAAATATATATACGGAGTACTTTTTAGTTTATAACATATTAAAATATTAAAAAAAAATTATGTTAGATCCAACGGTTTTCATCTATTTATTTTAAGATCTTTGTTATACGGAGGAATAGACTACCGATTATCAAAATTTCGGACAAAATCTCTCTCACACCTATTATTAAAATTGTATTTGATTGTGAGTAGAACTATCTTTAAATAATTATAATGATATTTTGATAACGAAAATGAATTATAAGTAGAATTCATAAATCAAATAGAATTTTCAACTTAAAAAATCGTAAATTTCTTCTTTTTTTTGTTTTTGTGTAGATTTAATTATATTAAACCATCATTAATTTAAAGATTATTTTGTTGATTTCATGTGGGCTGTAAACGTCCAAATCAAATTTTAAAATTCAAGATAGAGTACAAATATTAAATCGAATATGTAAAATCTTATATATATCAAATTTTAAATACTAATTTGATATATATGTAAATTAATAACTTATAAAATTTCATAAAAGTAATATAATTGTAGATATTAAAAAAGAGCCGTGCGTTGCACGGGTTATAATCTAGTACAGCTAACATCAAAAGATTATCTATAATTATAGACAACAGTTTTGTCCCATTGGAGTGCAAATTTTTTTACACATTCTTTATAATTCTTATTTTTGGTAATTAATTTTAAATTTTACCTAAGAGGTCTCTCCCATTGGAGATGCTCTAACTACTTATTTTAAAATTCAAGATTAGTGGACAGACCAATTTTAAAATTTATTCTAGCTTAACAAACATAATAATTTATTTTTACAGTTTTTTATTTTAAGAATTTATTATAAGAAATTTAGTTATTCAAAATTATTTTAACGCAATTAATTATATTAAAGGTTTATTTTATTTTAAATACATCATTATGAAAGAAATTATTTGAACATAAATACACATAGCAATTATAATTTAATGTATTTATTATCAATAAAGAAATAAAAATATTATAAATAATAAAATAATAAACATTATATTCCATGGTTGTGGATTTCAGAAATGAGAATAAATCATTTTTGGTACTTAATAGCAATTTATTGGTAAATCGGGATTTATCAAAATGATAAATCGGAACAAAAATCGGATAAATTCTACTATTTTTATAATATTTAATAAATTAATCTAATTTATAATATAAGAAAACTCGGCCTGAAGGATATGTACCTATAAAGTAAGGGATCCATAGGGACATTTTGTAATTATTAATTTTTTTTCAATGATTTACATAAATATCCTTAAATTTGTATTAAAATTGTTTTAAGCTCAGAGTTTTGAGATCACCCTGAAACACATGAAATCCTTTATAATATAATATATCATTTAAAAATATTTCGTAATAATAAATTAAATTATAAAAATTTAATTAATCAAATTATAAAAATTTAATTAATCAAATATTTTTTAACAATTTATCAACGATTTTTAAAAAATCAAACAATTTTTATGTCAAGTAAAATCTTACACAGAAAGAAGATTGATTATGATTTATGAGTAGTAACTAGCGTAACAGCCCGTGCCAGGCACGGGCCTGTATGTAGACACCAGTAGTACTGTTGTAATGAAGATTGCAGAAAATGGGTTAGTAATGTGCTGATTGTGAGGTCGTAAGTAATCGTAATTATTAGAATGTTAAATTAGTAGAGTCCCCGACCCTTATTCGTATTTAGTACAAAGGAGTTTAGCTGGCGAATGGGTATCTACTTTGCATCAGTAGTACTACTGGTGTCTACATACATTGCACGGACTCTTACGCTAGTTATCATTTTTATTAACTATTTTACATATCACCATTGGAGATGCATATATAAGTTCATTTTCATACAAATCCATTTCTTTTGTGTTCTTCTTTAATCAATTTTTATATATTCATTGGTTACTACTATAATTGTTCTTAAAAAGGTTTTAAGTAAATGAATTATAAAAAGAAGAAAAATGTTAGATAATCCAAAAAGTGAACCCAAAAAATCTTCTAAATGTTTGAGTGTTCTCATTCAATTGGTAACTTTTTTTAATAAAAATATGAGATCATGCAACACCCCTATCCCACATTTAGTAGGTTTGGGACTTCTGTTCAATTTATAGGGCAAAGTACTACTACTAAGTGCACCAACAAATCATGATCTTTTGAGGGCCTGTGGCGGGCTTGTGGATTACCCAAGTTGGTTGAATTTGAGACAATTTATTTTGGCTTATTTCGGATTCAAAATCGAGACTCAATCCGATTTTCGAAAAAGGCTCGGGATTTGACATGGGTTGTGTTGAGTATTGAATACAGCAAAAGAACACAGAGGGGGGGTGAATGGATTCTTGAACTTTCCTGGTTCTTGAATCTGTGTAGCAGATAAGTATCTGTGTGTGCAAATGTGTAGGTGCGGATAAGAAATGAAACAAGACACAATATCACTTTAATCTAATATATTATTAGATAAAGGTTGCTCTGTGAATACAAATGATAGTATTCTCAGCTTCGTTTTTCTCAGAGAGATATGACTTCCAATGTATGAAAAACTTGACTTCTCAAAAGTTAACAACTAAGGAAGTGAGGCAGTATCCTTATAGAACATGGATACAACCTACTTACTACAAATAAGGTAGCTGAACAAATTACTTTCTAGTCTGTCTATCCTATTTGAGTAAGTGTCTAAACGGTTACAAATTTGACTTTGCAAATCCTGTTCAGATCCACTTCTTTAGCCCTTTGTCTCTTCTATATCTCTCCAAGCTTCCTTGTAGGCTTTCCAGAGCACGTTACAGATTGTGGTCCACAAAGTGCATTGGCTTGTTGTCGGTTTCAGACTTGTACAATTTCTTCAGTATTTTGTCTCTAAGAATGTATTCGAGAAGTGACTAAGTGATTGATTCGAGTACTAGGATTAGATAACTCTGAGTTCTCGAATACTGTATGATTTACATATCGAATCACTTCTCGAATAGTACTTTTCTCCAGGGTTCCTTGAGTTGTCGAATAGAACACTTGACTTGTCGAATCCCTGAGATATCGAATAGTTCATTCAACACTTGACTTGTTGAATCCCTGAGATATTGAATAGTTCACTCAGAGTCCTTGAGATATCGAATGGAACTTTTACTTGTTGACTCTTTGAGAACACGAATACCACTTTGACTTGTTGACTTCTTGAGTTCTCGAATAGAGCATTTAGACATGTCGAATCTCTGAGATATCGAATAGTGCATTGAGAGATATCGAACAGTGTCTTTTTAGATATCGAATCTCTGGCTTCTCGAACGCTAGACTTCTCGAATAGACAAAAGTACTTCTCGAATTGGTACTTAGGCAAATTCTTCATTTCTTCAAATCCCAACTGTGATTATTTGATAGTCTTTATCTTCTTGCTTGAGGCATGAACCTTGGAACTTCTTTCAAGCATTATTCTTGACTATATAAGTGTAGTTACACAACTAAGATTTGATGCCTACTACAAGTACAGAACAAGTAGAAACTCTACAACTAGAGGTTCCCTCAGTTAAGAGGTCATGTAAGTAATGCAAAGCATTACAGACATTTAGGCTTGTTATTAGATGTAAACAAGCATGCCTCTGTGACTAATAATCTCCCCCAAATTGTGAGTGAGACCCTTAGTCACAATTTCATGTCTGATAACAAGCCTAACATACATAAAGATAAAACTTGAAAAGTGCAGGTATGTAGATTGAACACATTAATGAGATTACAAGATGGATAATCTTACAGTATGCTGAAATACTACCCATTTTCATTTGATTCCATCTCCATTGCTTTGGCCTGTAGATCATCATATGCTTTCTTTCTTTCTCCTTTCTTGCATTCTCATCCATGACCTTTATGATCTCTGCCAAGGCATCCAATTCTTCAAGCATGATAGAGTCTTTGAAATCTTCAAGTACTGGTTTCAGAATGTTGGCAGGATAGTGACTGAGTAGGTTCATTCTTATATTGACATTGTCTCCATTTCTCCTCCTATATTTCACCACATAGGGATTGAATTGAACTCTACACAATCCTTTTGCCCTTAGCTTTTCTGCTTCAAATTCCAGTCTATCAATCTCCTTCTCCCTTTCTAGCCATTTCTCAAAACACCCCTTTCTTATCTTCTCAGCATAGTCTCTCTTCATTTTCATAAAATCAATCAATTCCAACTTCCATACTCTCTCCACTTTGTCTTTAGAATCCAACAGTGCAATTATTCTTTCTATTTCATATAACTTGCCCAAATTTTGACACTGTTCTTGTTTGAATTTCTTCTCCCTTCCATCAGTATATTTAATCTCAAGGCAGTTGTTCACAATGGCAGTATAGTAGATTCTTTGAGCTCTTAGATATTGCAGTTGATCTTCATCAAAGTCTTCATCAAGTGGTTGGAGTTTCAGTCCTGGATAGATTGTCAGAGTTCTGGACTTGGGTAGTTTTGGTTTCCTTGCAGCTTGTTTGAATTTGATCCTTTTTACATGGTTGCCTGGCAATAGCATGTGACCTTTGCTTGTAGACCATTGTAGTATTCCATTAGCAGTTTGCTTTTTGAAACACACAGATGGTTTCTTAACTTGAATCTTCTTCTCTTCTTGAGGTGGCAAAACAGTTGTAGAAGCCATAAATGCTGATTTTGCTAGGTCACTACTAACAGTATTCACCCTAGACTTAGAGTCTTGTGTTGTTGTGAGGTTACTGTCAGCAATGCCTAAGGCTTGCTGTTTTCCAGTTTTCCTCTCATAGACTTTACCTTGGTCATCATCATTCTTCTTGTTCTTATCATCCTTCTTCTTCTTATCTTCATCACCCTTATCTCTCCTGTGATGTCTTCTCCTCCCATCACTTTTATCTTCAGAGTCATCATCCTTATTTCTCCTAGGTAGAGCCATTTCTGGAATTGCACCAGTTGCTATGAAAGATCTGAGGATGTGCAGTGCTTCTATTTCTTCAGCATTTCTGACTCCACCTTTCTTCTGTAGTTGATCATTGATAGCAATGATAAGTCTGTGATTTCTAGAAGTGAGGTCATTGGGAATGACCAACTGCTTGATGTCTTCAATTTTGGTGCCAGACTGGTAGATGATTGTCCATGGCTTCTTGATTACTTCTGGCAGCCTTGAAGGTTAATCATTCTTTAAGTCATCATACAGACTCTTGTTGTTCTCATTTTTCTTCTCAATAAGCTCAAGTATGGCATCTACCTCAGAGTGTTTTAGGGCTTGAAGAGTCTTGTAGGTTAGATGCCATATCATTGAATTGGATACCATCATTATCTCCTTGAACCATGAGCTATTGATTTTCCTGGGTATAACAGTGAGACAGTCAATCTGATCCTTCAGGCTCCTCAGATAAAATTGTGTGTCACTAGCCTGCTCCCTTGAGACTTTCAGAAACTCCAAGAATTCTTCATCATGATAGACATTTGAATTTGCAACTTCTTGTAGCTTGACCTCAGTAACCACCTTTACTTCTACCACCTTTACTTCTACAGGCTTGGCACTTTCAGATTTAGAGGATGGAGGATTATCAGATGGCATACTCCCTGCAACCACTGTGGTTGTGATGGATTGCTTCTGGCCACCAGGAGTAATGACATGCACAGTTGGTAGAGTCACAACTGGCAGAGTGGTTGGGGGCTCATCAACTTTGGATTTCCCTTTCCCAGGCACATTTATAGGTTTTGGAGCCCTTTAGTGACCACCCTCATTTAGCTTTATGCCTTTGGCTTGAGGTTTCTCTTGAGGTTTCTCCCCCTTTGGATTTGAATGCCTTGATGTCTTCTTCTCCCCCTTAGGCTTGTTGTCAGGCACAGAGGCTGTAGGAATGGCCTTTGGGTTGGAAGATTCTTCAAGTAGAGGGAGACCCATGTGCTTCATCATAGGAAACATCATAGATTGTTGATGCAGAAGGAAATTAGCTGTGGTGGTGGCTTGGGTGTCCAACTGTTCATTGAGAATTGCAACCTTGTCTGTAAGATGAGCATTAGACTTTGTGAGAGAAGCTACCTCCTTTTCAAGAGCATCTACCTTGGTGAATAATTCAGTAGATTTGAAGCCAGACAGGGATTGTTCCTTAAGTCTCTGCACCTCAAATGTACTCATATCATGCAATGGGACTTCAGTAATCAGCTTATCTCCATATAGATTTTTGAACATAGTTCTCAGCATGGCATTGGAATCTGTGGTCTGATCAGATAGAGATTGAAATTTATTCCCCAGTCCTGTGACAGCATCCTTGAGTAAGGCTAAGCAATTATCCATCTTGGTACAAGTAGACTTGCATGCTAGAATATCCTTGATTACAGTCTCCAATTAAGGGAATTTGGCCTCAAAAGTCCTCTTTATCTCATTCACCTCTTTGGTTGTGGCTGTACACACTTCATGAACTTCTGATTTTAGACCCTTGCCAAGGTAGTGTGCAGCCTTTAGAATGCCCTTGTAGTTGTCATTCACTGCTTCATAAACATCACTAGGGGTGAGAGATTTGGCATTGGACCCTAGTGCAGTGATGTACTCTTCTCTGATGTACTGGAGGCCCTCTGAGAGAGAAATATCAAATTTTCCTTGTAGTCAGGCATCTACATTGCCATCTCTCTCAGCATCATCTACTATCTTTGCTTTTTGCATCTCCACATCATCTCTGTGGCATAAGAGAATAGCCTCATAATCTGGATTTGGCATGTTTGCAGTGAGAAGGTGCTGAGCAATCTTTGTGAACTCAGGGATCTGATCCACAATTAAGCTTTGGAGTGCTTCAACCGTCAATTGAGGTGGAACAGACCCTGATCCTGAAGCACTATCATGTTGCACAGGCTTCAGCCATTGAGACAAGAAGTTAGAGCTAGAGCTAGGCAAGCTAGACTCCTCAGTTACAGATGCAACTTCTGTAACCGGATGGAATGACTCTACTACTGTTGTCTCCACGGGAGTGGGAGGAGTTACAACAGTAGTTGACATAGGCACAGAGTCTCTAGTAAAAACTAGTAAATCCTCTGTGGTTATGATGGTGTCATCAGGATATGCCCCAGCTAGCATTCCCTCACCATCTGAATGTGGTTTCCGGGTGGTGAGCACAGTGTCAAGCACCATGTCACTTGAATTTATTGGCTCACCAAGAGAAAAGAATTCTTGGTGATCAATGCCTTGTTCTTCAATTTCTTGAAGTACAGGCTCCAAAGAAATTTGTGATGTAGATTCTGGAAGAGAAGTGTCTTGTAGAATTGATTTTGGCAACTCCCCCTGAGAAATAGAGGGAGTTTCAAATGTGATGTGCTCTCCACTCAGTGTTGTGCCAGCCTTATCACTCCCAAGTGCTGACTCTTTACAGATAGGTGCATTGGGGAGGATGCTTGATTCTATAGATGCACCCTGTTGACAGGATACATCTAGTGAACTGTGTGCCCCTGATTTTGCAACTTCAGCCATTTGTGTGACTGAAGAGGTGATTTTAGCTTTCTTCTTCTTTGGTCTGATTAAGGGTGACTCAGGTTCCTCACTTTCTAAACCTAATTCAACAGCCAGTGCTGCTTCTGATAATATGTGCAAAGGTGCAGAAGCAACCTCTTTTCTCTTCTTCTCCTTTTTACTAACATCACCCTTTTGAGAGGATGATGCAGTTGGCTTAGTGTTTGGTAGAGTGTTTGGTTGAGAGGGTTGGTTAGCAGGCCCTGGGTTAGCATTATGTTCTACTTGCTCGGGCTGTGCTAACTGTGACTTTGAATCAAATGTTGGCATGTTGTGGGGGTAAGTCCTAAACAAACCCTCCATATGGGGAGTTATGTTAAGTCTTACATCCACATCATTCCTAGTTTCCAAATTACCAAAAATGAGTTTTGTCATGGATTTAGGATAGCCTATTCTATTTTTATCTATCCCAGGTAAATCAATCAATTGAACATTTTTAAAATTAAGTACAGATTGAATGAAGCGAGGGAAGAAAATGTCAGTACCTCTCTTGGTTGTGTTCTTACCAAGTCTCCCCTACAACTCTTGTAGGATGATTTGACCTACAACTATCTTTCTTCCATAAGCCAATGCATAGGCAATTTGCTGCGTAGGTGCACTGATTTGGTCAAAACTTGATTTCCTGGCAGTGAAGACTTGAAGGAGAGTTGCAAACACATAGCTCCACTCCTTCCTCAGATTCTTCCTGTTTAGCTTTCCAAGATTAATCCTATCTGAGTAGTTGATGAATTCAAAAAATTCTTCCAACTGTGTATTTGTGGCTAGTGTGTCATATGACTCTTGTTGTAGACCCAGTGCTTGATTCATGTCTACAGTGGTGATAGTGATTTCCTGGTCCTGAATCTTGCAGTAGATTATATATGACGTTATTGCGCTTTCTAGGGCTACAACTTCTACAATAGCAGTTCCCCAAAACTATTCCAAGATGTCTAGATACAGAGTTGGGTTGGCAGAGAGTGCATCCTTGATGTATGACTCAGACATCCATTTCACAAAGCACTTGAAGTTCGCATTGGGTGCTTCCACATCACTGGTTAGGGCGATAAAGTTGGTGTTGAATTTCACGGTTGCCATTTATACAGAGAATGGAGTAAAGGTTGAAGAAGAAATTTAGCTTTTGGATGCTTGAGTAGTCGAGTGGAATGAATCGAATAGATGTAGAATTGTAAAAGTATGAAGTACTTGAATTGTCGATTAGTTATATGTTTTGTATCGACAAGTCAGGCATTCGAGAAGTAGAAAACAACTATTTGATAAGTCAAGAAAGGCTTATTCGATAACTCAAGCAGATGGTAACTCACAGCTGGCATTTATCTAACTTAGAAATAATTCTAAATTAAATAAAATATGTTTTTATGAGTGAATTAAAATTTTAGATAAAAATCCAAAATCGGTTGAGATTCAGCGAGAATTCAGCCTTTTTAAATGATTCGAGAACTCAAATATAGTATTCGAGAACTCATTCATTAGAGAATTCAATTACCATATTCGAGAAGTCAAGAATACCTCTATTCGATATCTCTAAAAGACTCTATTCAAGAACTCAAGAATACTCTAATGAGACTTGTTAGAGATGTCGAATAGTGAACCATTCGAGAAGTCTGACTTACCAAAATATGCTCATCACTCACAAAAATTAATTTTCACTATCTTTTAAAGTTTACCAGTCATATTCTAGCAAATTAAACAGTGATTTTCTTAAAATTTTCATAGAAATTTCAAGTTGACAAAATATGATTTTTCAACATATGCAGCAGATTTGAAATATTTATAAATCATATTTCAGCCAACACTTACTCCAAAAATATTGAGAATTTAGATAAAGTAAGTGTTTACTGCTGCAACACTCTAGATGATATATTCACCTAGCCAGAATTTGAAGAATTCAGCATTCCAATCTCACTAACCAACCTTGTGAAGGTGGCTTCATCTAATGGCTTAGTGAATATGTCAGCTAGTTGTTTATCTGTAGAGACATAATGCAACTCAATGGTACCATTAGTTGCATGTTCTCTAATGAAATGATATCTGATGTCAATGTGCTTTGTTCTAGAATGATTGACAGGATTGGCAACTATAGAGATTGCACTTGTGTTGTCACACATAATTGGAATTCTCTCCAACACAAGTCCATAATCTCTAAGTTGGTTTCTAATCCAAAGAACTTGAGCACAGAAACTTCCAGCAGCTATGTATTCAGCCTCAGCTGTAGAAGTTGACACAGATTGTTGTTTCTTGCTATACCAAGAGACTAACCTTTGACCAAGAAAATGACAGCTACCTGAGGTGCTTTTCCTATCCACTCTGCATCCAGCATAATCAGCATCAGAATAACCAACCAGATTGAATCCTGTGTCCTTAGGATACCATAAACCCAAGTATGGAGTGCCCTTCAGATATCTAAAGATCCTTTTTATAGCAATCAAATATGATTCTTTTGGATTTGATTGAAACCTTGCACACAAACATGTAGCAAACATGATGTATGGCCTACTTGCAGTGAGGTAGAGTAGAGAACCAACCATGCCTCTGTAGACTGAGATATCTACTTTCTTGCCTTTAGCATCTTCATCTAATTTAGTTGCAGTGGCCATGGGTGTCTTTGCAGGTGAGCAGTCTTCTAAGTCAAACTTCTTCAATAAATCCTTGATGTACTTGGTTTGACTGATAAAGATACCATCCTTCCTTTGACTGACTTGCAACCCAAGAAAGAATGTCAACTCTCCCATCATACTCATCTCATATCTGCTCTGCATGAGTTTAGAGAATTTCTCACACAGCTTCTCATTTGTAGACCCAAATATGATATCATCCACATAGATCTGATCTAGGATAATATCATCACCATGCTTCTTGTAAAACAATGTTTTGTCCAATGTGCCTCTAGTGAATTGATTTTCAAGAAGAAATTGTGATAAAGTATCATACCATGCCCTTGGAGCCTGCTTAAGTCCATACAATCTCTTAAGCAATCTGTAGACAAATTCTGGAAAGTGTGGATCCTCAAAGCCAGGTGGTTGTTGCACATAAACTTCTTCTTCCAACTCTCCATTCAGAAATGCACTCTTGACATCCATTTGATAAACTTTAAAGTTTGAATGAGCAGCAAATGCCAAGAATATTCTGATGGCTTCCAATCTAGCAACAGGGGCAAATGTCTCATCATAATCAATGCCTTCCTGTTGAGAGTATCCTTTTGCAACCAACCTTGCTTTGTTTCTTACTATTACACCATCTTCATCCATCTTATTCTTCAGAACCCATTTTGTTCCAACAATGGTTCTATTCTTTGGTGCAGGTACAAGTTCTCATACTTTGTTTCTTTCAAATTGATTCAGTTCCTCTTGCATGGCAATAATCCAATCTGGATCCAACAGTGCATCATCAAATTTCTTAGGCTCAACCTGAGATAGAAAACAACCATAGAGGCACTCATTCTAAGTTGCTCTCCTTGTCCTTACTCCTGCACTATGATCTCCAATAATTTGCTCTGCAGTGTGTGATCTATCCCATTTCCTTGAATACTCAGTCTGATTTCTCATTCTTGATGTTGCTTCATCATCCAAGTCCTGATCATTCTCATTTCCTCCCCCTGTGATGTTGCCACTATTCACATGTGTGTCTTGGATGCTTGTTTATCCACTATTGATTGACACAAATTCTTCTCTTGTATCATCATTCACTTGAGTTTGTTGAACTTGAGTTTCAACTCCAGTTTCAATCTCTTCATCAGAATCATCTAGATTATCAAACTTTAATGGATCTTTATCTTAATCATTGGCTTCTTCTAATCCAGATAGTTTGATATCATCAAATGTCACATCTGTGTTTTCCATAATTTTCTTTTGACTAATGACATAAACTTTGTATGCAATCCTTTCCATAGAATAGCCAAGAAAAATTCCTTCAAATGCCTTTGCATCGAATTTTCCAACATATTCTGAATTATCCTTCAATACAAAGCATTTGCTTCCAAAAGTATGAACATACTTTAGACTAGGCTTCTTTCCAGTCATCAAATTGTGAGGTGTCTTTCCAGTGTTTTTGTTGATGAGGGTTCTGTTCTGGATATAGCATGCAGTGCTCACAGCCTCAGCCCAAAAACATGTAGGCATCTTTGCATCAAGCAACATTGTTCTAGCAGCCTCAATTAGAGTTCTATTCTTTCTCTCAATAACTCCATTTTGTTGTGGAGTCCTTGGAGCAGAGAATTGCTGAGAAATTCCATTCTCTTTACAGAATGCTTCAAGTATGGCATTTCTGAACTCTGTTCCATTATCACTTCTTAATGCAATCACACTTGCATTGTTGGCCTTTGCTTCCTTGTCAACTCTCTTTATGTGCTCAATGATTACTTGTGGAGCCTCATCTTTTGATGTTAGAAATTCCACCCATGTATACCTTGTAAAGTCATCGACCATCACTAAGGCATACTTCTTCCTTCCTAGTGACATGATATTGACAGGCCCAAACAAGTCCATATGAATGAGTTATAGGGGCTTGGTTATTGATGTCAGTGTCTTTGACTTGTGGCTTGATCTTTTCAATTTTCCTCTTTGACAAGCCTCACACAGTCCTTCTTGACAGAATTCAAGTCTGGGCATGCCTCTCACTAACTCTCTTTTGACTAGAGAATTAATGGCTTTGAAGTTCAGGTGTGATAATTTCTTGTGCCATAGCCAACAATCTTCATTTGATGCTTTTGAGTATAAGCAACAAATTTTGTCCTTGTTTGCAGAGTCCATGTTGGCTACAAACAGGCTTCCTTTCCTTACTCCAGATAGAGCAAAATCACTAGTCTTCTTGTGGGTGATCAAACATTCATCTTTGTCAAAATCCACCTTGAATCCTCTATCAGTAAACTGACCAACACTTAGCATATTATGCTTGAGTCCCTTGACTAGTGCTACATCTTCAATGATGACATTTCCAACTTTCAACTTGCCATATCCCAATGTGTTACCCATGCTGTCATCTCCAAAAGCAACCATTGGGCCAGCCTTCTCCTCATACTGTGATAGCAGGGCCATATCACCAGTCATATGATTTGAACATCCACTGTCCACAATCTACATGACTTTCTTTTCACTTTCTTTGCCCTGCAAACACAAAGGTATTACTTCTCCTTTGGTACCCAAACAAGTTTGGGTCCATGTGACTTAGAAACAGTTTTGTTAGATATAGTTGATGTGATTTAATGTCAGTGTTTAAGTGTTACAGGTAAAAAGAGTTTAACTTGTTAATGAAAGAAATTGTAGCAGAGTTTGAGTATACGCTGATAGCTGGAAGCGCAAACGCTGACAGAAGGAAGTGTAAACACTGTTAGCTAAACACAAGGAAGCGCAAACACTACTGGCTAGGAGAGCAACAGAGTTTGCTAAAGTCTGTCTACTGGAAGCGTCTACAAGTCAACAGAGTTTGAAGATTAATTTAAGATTAATATGGAAGCAATATCTTTGAAGATTGGATAGCTGTCAAAGAAATTGAGTTGACTTAGAAGACGTGTAGCAATCGTAATTGATATTAATTGTATAGCTTAATTTTAGGAGAATCAATTAACGATTGTACGTAGATGTATATCTTATAAATACAGTTAGGTTAACCCTAGAAGGGTATCCATCGTGAACGAATATCATTCATTGTAACCTAAGCAGCTCTCTGTGATATTTTACATCACTGAGAGGAATTATTAATTCCAAACAGTTTTAAGTACTAAAACGTGTGTTCTTGTTATTTACTCATACAGTACTTGATTATATATATTGTGTATTCGACCTAACAAGTGGTATCAGAGCCAATCTGTTACTTTATTACAGTTTAAGATCCAAAACACAATAGTAATCAATGGCAGAGATTCCTCCTCCATCAGGTTCTGACAAAGCACCTACTACTGTTAGTAGGTATGAAACGATTAGGGTCCCTATACTCAAGCCATCAGAGTATGCAATCTGGAAGGTAAAGATGACCATGTTTCTGGAAGCCACGGATCCAGAATATCTTGATAGAATCTATGAAGGTCCTCATAAACCTATAAAGTTAACTGCTGCTGTTGCTGGTGAGGAATCAAAGGTGATTCCTAAGGAAAAGAAAGATCTAACTGCTGAGGATCTTTCATCTATTGCTAAGGATGCCAAAGTAAGGCATTTACTTCACAGTGCTCTAGACAATGTTATGTCTAACAAAGTGATTAACTGCACAACTGCAAAGGAAATTTGGGATGCACTTGAGGTTAGATGTCAAGGAACTGCTACAATCAAGAAAAATAGAAGGAACATACTCACACAGGAGTATGAGCATTTTGAGGCAAAGTCTGAAGAAACCATGACAGAAACATTTGACAAATTCTGTAAACTACTCAATGATCTATCATTGGTTAACAAAGAATATGATCTAGAAGACTCGAATCTCAAGTTTCTTCTCTCTTTTCCTGAAAAGTGGGATATGAAAGCAACCACTATAAGAGACAACTATGATCTTGCTGATACTGAGATTGATGAAATCTATGGACTGCTCAAGACTCATGAATTGGAAATGGAGCAAAGAAACAAGAGATCAAGCAGGAAGTCAAAGTCTGTTGCTCTGAAAGTTGAAGAAAAATCTTCAAAGAAAGAAGCATCAAGGAAGAAGGCAAAATGAAAAGCTTTGGTCAGTCATTCAGAAAGTGAGTCATCAAACACTGATGTTGACTCAAACACAGATGAATCATCTGATTCTGAAGATGATGAAGAGATGATGCAAATGGCTGCATTGATGGTAAAGACCTTCAAGAAGATGGGATTCAAGAACTTCAAGAAGGGAAAAAGATTCTCCAAGGATTACTCAAAGTCTGACAGGAAAAATTTCAGAAAATCTGAGGGAAAGGACTTTAAATCTGGTAAGAAAGATAAGTCTGAGATTCAATGCTACAAGTGTAAGGAGATGGGTCACTATGCTCCTGAGTGCAAAAAGGGTAAAACTGAAAAGGCACTCTACACCAAAGGCAGAGACTGGGCAGATACTTCAGATTCAGATGAGGAGGTAAACTATGCTCTCATGGCCTCTACTCAGAATGAAGATTCTGAACTTAAGGTACCTCCAACTACCTATGCTTATAATACTGATAATATAACTGAATTGAGAATTTATCTTAAAGCATTACATATCAGTTATAGGGATCAGACTTTAGAGAATGAAAGAATCAAGAATGAGTGTTCTCAACTCAAGGAAAGAAATAAACTTGTTGAAGAACAACTTGAAAACATGAATAAAATTCAAAAAGAAAGAGATGATGCTGTTTTTATAGAACAGGAGTTGCTAGGTAAGTATAAGCAACTAGAATCTGAATTGGATGATGCAAAGCACATTATTAAAACTTGGACACATTCTGGAAAAGACACTCAAGAGGTTTTTCAATCAGACACAGTAGGTCTAGGTTATTCTGAGGATGATGTACTTAGATTTCAGAATACAGTCAAAATTAGACCACCACTTTCTACTAAGAAATTTGGAACATTTGTTCATGGTACTGTTAAAACTGAACATGGAGCTGTTGAAAGTGAGCCAGTAAAAACCTGTGTCAAACGGGTTAATATTGGTTCAATGACAGATAAACAACTCAAGCATAAGCTTAAAGAATTAAAATCTGTCAATAAACAGAAAATGCCTAGGAAAAACAGAAATGGAAAGGTAGGCATTACATCAGGAAATAGGCCAATGCTTGCTACATTTGCACCTAGAAAAACTTGTCATAACTGTGGTAGCACTAATCATGTTGCTAGTTTTTGCAGGAAGAACAAAGACATTAATTCTTTACCCTCCAAATCTGGAGTGAAAAAGGATAATGTCAAACCTAGACCACAAACTCTGTGCAAACATTGTGGAAGTACTTGGTACTCCATTTATACTTGCAAGAATTATCATGCTATTTATCATAATTATTATGAACTGAAACCTAATTTGAAATGGGTTAAAGTTGATTCTGCAAGTGCTAAGACTGAAAATGTTAGTTTAAACTCTGATAATGACAAATCCGCTGCAAAAACTAACAGATTCAATAAAGCAAAAGGATCCAAGCAAGTCTGGATCCTTAAAACTAACAATCAGTGATTGTTTGTGATTGCAGGGCACCAGGGTAAGTACCCTAGTCATGGACAGTGGATGTTCAGGACACATGACTGGAAATAAAGCCCTGCTATCAGAGTATGTGGAGAAGGCTGGTCCAAAAGTTTCCTATGGAGATGGCAACATAGGACATACTCTGGGATATGGCAATATTAATCTTGGAAGTGTCATCATCACAAATGTAGCTCTGGTTCCAGGACTCAAGCATGATCTGCTTTCTGTGAGTCAAATCTGTGACAGAGGATATCATGTAGATTTTCAGCCTGAATATTGTCAAGTCATCAGTAAATCTACAGGGAAAGTTGCTCTAGTTGGAAACAGACACAATAACATCTATGAAATAAAATTGTCAACAAACTCTGATGGCAGAGCAGTGTGTCTGTCAACAAGAATGTCCGGTGAAGAGAGTTGGAAGTGGCATAAGAAACTCTCTCATTTGAATCTGAACAACATCAATGAGCTAATAAAGAATGATCTTGTAAGAGGACTACCAAAGTCTTTGTTGAATGCAGAAGGCCTGTGTGATTCTTGTCAAAAGGCCAAACAGAGAAAAGCTTCTTTCAAAAGCAAATCTGAGTCTTCAATTGTTGATCCTTATCATCTTCTACATGTTGATCTTTTTGGACCAGTGAATATTATATCTCTTGGAAAGAAGAAATATGCTCTAGTCGTTGTTGATGAATACACCAGATACACTTGGGTGTATTTTCTAGCAAAGAAGGATGAAACTGCATTAACACTGGCAGAACATATAATGCAATTGGACAAAGGGTCAAAGAATCAAGTGAAGATTATCAGGAGTGACAATGGAACTGAATTCAGGAATTCAACAATGGAAGAGTTTTGCAAGAACAAAGGAATTAAACAAGAGTTTTCTGCACCTGGCACTCCACAACAAAATGGTGTAGTTGAAAGGAAGAACAGAACTTTAATAGAAGCTGCCAGAACTATGCTTGATGAAGCAAAATTACCAACTTATTTCTGGGCAGAGGCTGTTCAAACAGCTTGTTTTACTCAGAATGCCACTCTGATAAATAAGCATGGAAAAACACCATATGAAATGGTGAGAGAAAAGAAGCCAAACCTGAAATATTTTCATATTTTTGGGTGCAAATGCTTTGTGCTGAAAACTCATCCTGAACAGTTGACCAAATTTGATTTGAAGGCAGATGAAGGAATTTTTGTTGGCTATCCACTGTCAACTAAAGCATTCAGAGTTTATAATCTGAGAACCAGAGTGATCATGGAATCTATTCATGTGTCTTTTGATGACAAGAAAATAACTGGACTTGAAGATGTAAATGAACATGATCAACTGCACTTCGAAAATGAAGATTTAATCTCTGATGAATTAAACTCTGATGAGTCTGATCTGACAAACTCTGAACCTCTACTGGTAAATACTGAAGAGACCTTTCAGCCAGAAACAAGAGAAGAACCAGTTGAGGGGGAGCATGAAGAAACTCATCAAAGTGATAACTCAAATTCTGATAATGACTCAGCTGAAAATTCTGAATCAAACTCTGGTGACTCAAACTCTGAAAGTCCAAAATCTGACAGTTCACACACTGAGCAGTCACATTCAGGGGGAGCCTCAGAGAATGAAGAAAGATATCAAGAAAATCAGGAGAACATGGATCAAGGGGGAGGATCCAACTTTGAAAGAAGTCAATTGCCTTCAGCTAGGAAATGGACCAAATCTTACACACCTGATTTAATCATTGGTGATCCAGATGCAAGAGTAAGGACAAGAAGTGCAACAACAAATGAATGTCTGTTTCATGCATTCTTGTCACAAAATGAACCAAAGAAAGTTGAAGAAGCTCTTAAAGATGCTGACTGGATAACAGCATGCAAGAAGAGTTAAATGAATTTGAGAGAAATGAAGTGTGGACACTAGTACCAAGACCAAAGAACAGGTCTATTGTTGGTACTAAGTGGGTTTTCAGAAACAAAACTGATAGTGAAGGGGTTGTTACAAGAAACAAGGCCAGACTTGTAGCAAAAAGCTATTCACAGCAAGAGGGGATAGATTATGATGAGACTTTTGCTCCAGTTGCAAGGTTGGAGGCAATAAGAATGTTTCTTGCTTATGCTTCTCACAAGAAATTCAAGGTTTTTCAAATGGATGTAAAAAGTGCTTTTCTGAATGGAAAACTTGAAGAAGAAGTGTTTGTTGAACAACCACCTGGTTTTGTATATCCAAAATATCCAGACCATGTCTACAGGCTAGACAAGGCACTTTATGGACTTAAGCAGGCACAAAGAGCATGGTATGAAACTCTGGCTCAGTTTCTTTTAGAAAGTGGATTCAACAGAGGTACAATTGATAAAACTCTGTTTTATTTCAAATCTGGAAGTGACTTGCTTTTAGTTCAAATATATGTTGATGACATCATTTTTGGATCTACTAATGATAAACTCTGTAAGAAGTTTGCCAAGCTCATGCAGTCCAGATATCAAATGAGTATGATGGGAGCGCTAAGTTATTTTCTAGGCTTACAGGTGAAGCAAACAGATGATGGAATTTTTATCAATCAAACAAAATATACCAGAAATCTTCTCAAGAAATTTGGCATGCTTGACTGTTCATCTGCAACAACTCCCATGGCAACTGCAACAAAATTGGACAAAAATACAGGGTCATCAGTAGATATGACAAGTTACAGAGGAATGATTGGCTCTCTTCTCTATCTAACAGCAAGTAGACCTGATATCATGTATGCAACATGTCTGTGCGCAAGGTTTCAGGCAGATCCAAGGGAACCACATTTAACTGCTGTGAAGAGGATTTTCAAGTATCTCAAGGGCACTGTAACTTTAGGGCTGTGGTACCCAAGAGAATCAGATTTCAAACTACTTGGTTACTCTGATGCAGACTTTGCAGACTGTAAGATTGATAGAAAAAGCACCAGTGGAAGTTGTCAATTTCTTGGTGATAGACTTGTTTCTTGGTATAGCAAGAAACAGAAATCAATATCCACATCTACAGCTGAAGCAGAGTATATTGCTGCTGGTAGCTACTGTGCACAGATTCTATGGATGAAGAATCAATTGCTGGATTATGGATTGAGGTATAGCAAAATACCTATTTTTTGTGATAACCAAAGTGCTATTGCAATGACAGGTAATCCAGTACAACACTCAATGACCAAGCACATCAGCATAAGGTATCACTTTATCAGAGAGCATGTAGAGGAAGGCAACATTGAGCTCCACTTTGTGCCTACAGATCAACAACTTGCAGATGTCTTCACCAAGCCTTTGAGTGAAGCAGCATTTACAAGGCTGGTCAATGAACTAGGAATGGTCTCTGGTTTTGACTAAACATGTTGGTTAGACTCAAAATTTTCTTAAAAAAATGTGTTGCTCATATTTCTGTGAATTGTTAAGTGCTATGTGAACTTTGTTGTTTAAACTCTATTATACAGACTCTATTCACATGTTTATGTTTTCACACTGTTAAACTCTGTCAACATGTCTGTCTGTCATACACTGTTAATATGTTTGATAAACTCTGTGAATTCTGAATTGATCTTTGTCTGGATGAAAACACCAATGAAGAAATATGTATGGAGCATGATTCTCACTGAATAAATCAAGACTCTTTCTGAGTCACTGTGATCTAATCAGAATCTGTGCAGTAAGTTAACACAGCATGATACTGTTTCATATTTAGAGCATCTCTTAGTTTATTTGGTCCTAAACTCTGAGTCTATGAATACTGTGTGCATTGCCTCACATGAATAACTTCTGATATTGATGAACTCTAAACTCTGATTAGTGACACTCTGTTCCCAAGACATATACATAGTTCTTGATGACTCCTTGTTTGTACTTGTGAAAATTTTAAAACTTGAGATGTGTCATTGTTTAGTTTGGTGAGAAACAATTCATGTCTGCACCCTGTGAGATTTTGAGCCAAATAAGTGATTGATACATTTTATATCAATCAGATTTTATTGATGTGTGATGTTCATCAGTGAGTATGTTGCTCTAGAACTTGTATTAAACCATTTTGAGACTACATGATATGTGTGTGCATGAAAATGATAAAGGCACTAGGATTTACCATCTTTCTTCAAACACTGTTCATAAATACCACCCTTAGTAAACCCCTTTGAGCCTAATTAACTGCTCATTTTTCTTAAACTCTGACGTATTAAGAGCAGTTATATTTTTGTTGATAATCAAATGCAAGCAGGTGAGATTTTCTCTACAAAAGGAAGGTTTACTCAGTATATATATACATAAAAAAATGTATATATACTGATCATCTTGTACAAATATGTACTAACAGTGTGACTGAACACTTTGGTCTGTTAAATTGTTCAGTTTGAAATTTATTCATTTAAAACATCTCTTCTCACCTGTTTGATCTTACTAAATTACAACCCTGATAAAGTCCTTTTGATTTGTGCATATATGTACTCAAAGTAGTGTAGATTTGGTGGTAATTCAAGCCTATGGAAGTATCTGCTTTTACTGATTGAATTTGAGAGAAAACACTTCACCTAAACACTTGTGTGCTTTGAGAGTTTGTGAGGAAATCCTTGACATGTTACTCACTGAATGATGCTTTGATGCCTATCTCTTGATCTTTTTGTCTATAATGACTGTGTGCTTACTTGGATAATCATGAACATCAATGGGAATAGGGTTATTCAGATTTCTGTATTTAAGGAACTACAGAGTTTAGCATTCATCACATACTCCGTGTTTAATATGAGAGTTTGTGCATTCAGTGTTTATTGATTTGATTTATGGATTTTATGAAATATTAGATGCTATAAAATTGAGTTGGTAACCTCTGCTACACACACACATATATTCACGACTGTGCACTTTTTGAAAGAGTTTTAGTGATAAAGTTGGAAAAATTTGATAAACACTGATGGATTGTGTTCCGTACTCTAAGGTAAATTTTCATTAAGATAATTTGAAAATTTTGGAGTAAATAGAGTGTTTGACAACTGTTAATGAGTGTAATTGTGGTAAAGTGTCTTGATAATAGGAAAGACAGCAGTAATAATTGCTTTTACTGCGCGTGATTAAGTGATTCGCTGCATGTTTAACACGTGTCCCACTCACCCATCATTGTGTCCCACTTTCACACTATTCTAGGAACGATTGCGTGTTTTCAATGTATAAACGATTGAGTTTTAATTTTTAATTACTACTCAAATCATTTTTTTGTTACTATCACTTCACACCCACTCATATTCACTTTACCAAAACACAGGCCTCCTTTGTTTTTCACTTCGACATTTTCACAAACACCTTTCCTACCTATAATTCTCACTGTCATTTCTTGCTTATTTCTTGATCTAATGACAACAAAACCTTTTACTTCGTTTGGTCTTCGTTTTTGCCTAACAATTTTGCAGCTCTACTTGAGAATGACCGTGCTCCCGAAGCGTTTCACCTTATGAAAAATTTTCTTCGTGACTCTGAGATTGGGCAAGCATTGATTGAACCTGCTATTCTATCTGCATCTCAGATTGTCACTTTCTGGCAAAACTCAAGGTATATAGATGGAGGAGAGAATGGGACTTCGTCTATCATCTTCACTCATGATGAACAAGAGTTTGTGATAACTCCACAAACTGTTCGAGAGACCATGGACTTCGACACACATACCTCGTATGCTATTGTTTCTGAGCAGAATCTGAGGGACATGTTAACAGAAATTGGTTACATGGATTCTCTGGCAAAGCTTGGTAGTGTCAAACGGCCAAATCTTAGAAAGGAATGGAATTTTTTCTTTGACTGTATCACCAGGACATTCCAGAAGAAAGTCACCAACTGGGATGCCATTCCAATGGATAGTCTGTAAATTGGGTATTCTCTACTCTATGGCAGTAATTTTGATTTTGGTCGATATGTGTTAATGAATATAGGGGATAAATTGTCAGAGTCTACAACAGTCTATTTTGCTAGATTTTGTCAAATTTTGTTCAATGCCTATGTACCTGGTTTAGAAATTGATGTAGCTGATGTGATTCAACCTTTTCGAGTCAATAAGAGAATATTCTCTGATATGACAAATAAAGATGCTGGTAAAAATCTACCAGAACTTGTTTTGCCACTTGCCCTGCAAAACTTTCTAAATCAACCCCAAGATTCCCAATCACCACCATAAGAACCACAACAGCCACAACAACCAGAAACACAACAAATGCCTGAACCTTTAGACACTGACCACACTGAAACCATACACTCTCATCCTGTACCATCACCTGAGCCAACACCCACAAACACTTTACCTACTACATCAACACACACACAACCTGAACCAATCATTGAACCAACAAACCCTGAGCCTGTCACTACTACTCAACCTCAACCAACAACTAAACCAAAAAGGCAAAAGCATACTGCCCTTAACACAAAACATTCCAAGGCTAAACAGACATCTCCTAGAGCTGTTTATTCCAGAAGAATCATTAAAAGGGCAAATAGGCCTTCATCACCACCAGTTGAGGACAGTTCTAGTGAAGAAGAAGAAGTGATTGAAGTGCCTCAAGCAAAGAGGAGGAGGCTGATTCTTTCAGACTCTGATGATGAGCAAGTTGTTGAAGCTCAAGAGAATATTTCTAAGGATTTTCCTACTGCTGAGATAGAGGTTATCATAGAACCTACTGTAGAAGAATCAGGTTTCAAGATTGCTGAACCAGAACTTGCTAAGATTCAGACTGATAATGATGACATAGATGAAGAGTTTGATGAAACTCCCACTCCATTTTCTTTTGACAATGAAGCATCTACTCCAACACCCATGGTGGTTACAAACTCTGTTGATACTGGTGTTGCAGATGGGCCTACTGTTGTCCTAGAAGACACTGATGTAACACCCCCAGATCCAGGGTCAGGGATCTGGTCGTTACGGTCTCAATATCCATCCATAAAACCAACATAATTTAAATTACAACCTTGTGACCCAAAACAACAGCATAAAACACACCCGTTATAGTCCCAGAGATGAAATCAGAGTAACCATCAATATTATTAATCATAAGTATGAGTTCTTACAACCCAAAGAATTACAATTTTACCATTACATACTTTTTGCCATCCATTGGTATGAGCCATATTATAAATACATTTGATGTACAAGTGCTAACAACTAGCCTACCAGAAGCTACATCCTCAGCAATGGTAGCTATGACCTCAGCGGTTAATCCTCTGATGGCTAACACCTGCTTACGCTGAGTGTGCCTTGCGCGGCCATCTGATCTAGCTGTTGTTGTGATATAGATAAATAAATCAAGGCTGAGCAATAGCCCACCAACAATATATAACTGTGCAGTAATATATATGACAGTTCAAAGATATGTTTTGAAATTATATGCCATGCATTAGCTAAAATAGTGCCAGTTTAATATAAAGGATGAAGTTACAAGGTAACTCAACATGTATATATTTCGTGGAAGCATATGCTACGCCAAAATAAGCAAGATAGCATCATTTTCATAAAAATAGGAACTTGCAAGAAAGATATTGCAATTCCAGTTTGAAATACTTTTCAACTCTGCCAACTATGATGATGTTGCAGAAAATTTCCAACATTGAGTGATGAACTAATACTGGAGTTTGACGCGCCAGGAGACATAGCATTTACACGATGATCAGTCGCATGTTATGCTCCCCACCTCTTGTTTACTACATGTAGAAGGAAGCACCGACGGATTTACTTGTCTACCGCCCTCTGGAACCCCCTCGGCCAACGGTTGGGCCATTTGCTGGACCGGCGCCACTGGGTCACTTACGCATCTCCTAGTTCATTTCACGTCCATAACTTTGAAACGTAAAGTTCGTCTCCCTTTCCCCAAGTATAATACTTGTTGATGAGACTCCACAAAGTAGTCGTATCTAATTGGAAAGGAAAATTCACCAATATTTCCCAAGCTGCTGCTTGTTAATGGATACCAACTTGTTCCAACATTCCTACCCCTCGAATAATGAGTGGGTATACACAATTCCATGAATAATAGCAACCAAGTTGCGAGTGAAACAAATAATTTATGACCGGGCAGTCACGAGATAAATAACATTCTCAAGTAAGGTTCCCTTATTATTTGTGAGACAAGATTGAACGAAGAATAGAGTTTGAGAACCTTCCTTGATAATATAACAATAATAATAAGACTATAAAATAATTTATATAATGTTCGAAGGTCTATCATACTATGTGAATGAAATAAATCAGTTTTGAAACGAGTTATAAATATTCCAAGAATATTTATTAAGTCACAGATATTGGAAAAGGGTTTCTCGGAATAATCTTTGAATAAATATTTAGAATAATATTCATTGAACGAATAATGAATTTTCAAACTGATCATAATATTTATTGATGAAATAATCGTCAAATGGATATTTGAGATAATATTCATTGAATCAATAATGAATATTTAACTTAAGGATGATACTTATTGATGAAATAATTATCGACTGAATATTCGAGACAATATTCATTGAATAAACAATGAGTATTCAATTAATAGTGTTTATAGAAGAAATGATTATTGAATGAATATTTGAAATAAGGTTCAATAATTGAATCGACTTTAAATGAACGTCGAAGATAAGGTTCACCGTCCCAAGGGAATATTTAAAATAATATTTATCGAGTAACTGGAGTTCGAATCAATGCTCAACTAATATTTATGAAATAAATAGAGATTGAATGAATATTCGAAATAATATTCATTTAAATAAATAAGGCTTGAATGAATATTATCATAATGTTCATTAAATAAATAAACTCGAAAGAATATTCAAAATAATATCTATTGAGTAATTAAGAATGAATATTCTTTAAGTAAATAACTTAAATGAGTGTTCGAAATAATATTCGAATATTAAATCGACCTTAGATGAATATTAAAGATAGTATTCATCGAATAAATAAATATCGGCTGAATATTCCGAATAATATTTATCACATAATCTCCAAGGAATATTCCGAATAATATTTACCAGATAATAAATGGAAAATATTTATTTAAATATTTTCCCCTGAAAATAATATCAATATATCAAGAAATAACGATTCCCGGTCTATAATCAAAGAATGAGATTCAACTGCCCTTCGCTTAAGGGTCTTAGTAATTTCCGGCTTATAACTGATATAATAACTATCTAGCTTATAAGCCAACAATAATTCAGGGAACAAGTATATCAATATGACTTTGAAAGTAGGCATGCATGCTATGGCATATGTACTGTAACAGAAAACATATATATATTCACAACAACAGCCTTAAAGAAGGATTTGAACTTGCCTGGGAATCGAGTGCGAGTAGGGGTAGTGGTAGCGTGTCCCGGGTTAGCCTGGTGATCTATAAATAGCCAAGGTATTCGGAATTAATCACTTAACACTTTATAAGGTTAAATATAAACTTCACTTAAGTCGAAACACGTTTTCGAATTATCTCGCTATACACCTCTTAGTGTAACTCTTTTTATCACTGATGCGGTTCGACATATGTTCGCTATTATGCCACGTCATCATACCCACACTTGATACATACTTAAGTCATATAAGTTTTAAGATCGATCATTTACGAATCAAGGTTGTGCTACGAGTTTTATCGCCCGTTTTCTAAGTCGTTTACCAAAGTCATAACTAAGTATGCTTTTAGGGGTTCGTTCGCGTTTAACCTTGATTCGAACATTTTTATAAAATCGGAAAACGATCTATTCGACATGTGGTTTTCTCCCACACCTTCCTTTTTACCTCTATTATTTAATTATCAAGATTCGCCACTGATTTCGTAGTGTTAAGGGAATCCAATTTCAGTTACGAACTTCCGTGTACGGTTTCGAACCACTTTTACGAATTTAATCATAACTCCTAAACCGTAAGTCCATTTCATACGAACTTTATATCAAAATGAAGCTTATAACATAATCTATCTTAACATGGCATATTACTAAGCTATGCAGTGAGTTAAGCCTACTGTGATTCACAGTTTTCAAGGTTTAACGAAAATCGGGCATTACGACGGCTATAAATCGAACGTTCTAAAATTCACAACATCAATCACAAGCCACACCGGGCATCCATACAACTTATACATATATTATTCATCCCCCAACTGTCCAAAATCATCTACTTGACCATCATAACATAATCATACTTAGATCCACTAACAAACTCCATAATCATGCTTGTAATCATACTAATATCATGACTATGCTAAAAATCATCAAGAACATGCAAGATCTTAAAATAAGGCCTAGGGTTTCAAGAGGTGATTACCTTCCTTGGTGTATAAAACAACTTAATAAGCCTTGTATAGTCCTCGTGTGGCCTTATAATCTTAGATCATCCAAAAGAAACCAAGAAAGCAAAGTTAGATCTTGAAGGTTACTATACATCCGTTCAAAGAACTGCAAAAATGGGGGCCTTACCATGTTTTTCTGAATGAGATTTCTAAAGGAGAGTTGTAGAGAATCTTAACAGCTTTCCAAAAAGCTAAAGAACACAAAATTTCATTGGATAAGGAAGGAGATATGGCTGTTTGAAATTCGCTACAGAAACTATCCAGAATCTGGACAGGTTGGTTACTTCAAATTGGGGAGGGGATTTGACTAGGCTAGACTACTTGGATTGCCATGAAACTTTGAGAGAATATTGCCCATGGAGTGGAGAGGCTTGGGTTAAAGTTTGGTGATTTTATCGTGGTTAGAAATGGAGATGGGAATTTTTCTTTCCATGATGCTCCTGCTGGGCAGTTTGTAGAAAGATGGAGAGATGGAATTGTTTTGCTTCTCTTGATCCAATCTTGCATTATTGTGGTGTTTTAGATAATATCTAGCCTAAAGCCACTTTATTAAAGTGATTTGGTCATGCATGAGGTAATCAAGTGGACATGTGTTAGTGTTTAATGGTTGGATGATGAAATGAAGCTAAGTACTTGGTTTGTTTTTCTAATCTTGCTAGTTACTCTTGTAACTACTTAATTACTTGGTCTTATCCTCTTGCACATGCATGCACCTTGATCCTCTGCTTGCTCTTTTGTCCGGTTATTGCTTAATTCGTTGATCGCTCGAGGGAATAACTCATTCGTTTCTAGTTAGGGTTTTACCGAAAGCCTTCTTAATATTTATAATAGCATTCTCCATCTTTCTTAATACTTCTCGAATTTAATTTCCTTAAATCCCTTTAATAATTCCTTAAGTCTTGCAGTGTCCAGGGAATTCTCGGAGAAAATAAAAGTGCTATTTTTTTGAATCCGACAGCTTTTACATACACTTAATTTCCTCATGGATCATGAATACAAACTCAGAAATCCGTTCTGAATACTTCTATATAGCGTCGTCCAATAATATTCCCATCTCCACCAAAATCACTATTCACACTCTATTATTTCTTTTATTCCTTATATTTAATAAAAAATGCCCTGGTCCTCTTTCGGGCGTTCCTTAACCCTTTTACGGAATCACTGTACTAATAACAGATACTGATTTGGATGACACGTGAATAATCTTTCTTGGAATAATATATCTTATATCCCTAGGAGATAGATCATTCTTATCTATGTTGTCAACCAGAAGTATTCTTCATGACATAAAAATATTTGAATCTGAATCCATCTCATTCATTCAATAGACATTCGTTACATCGCAGTCATAACCACTATTCACTCCTATATTATTACATAATAAAAGTTTTAATTCTACCGAAAATTTGGGTTCTTACAGTCTCCCCTCCTTAAAAGGATTACGTCCCGGAATTAGGTAGAAGACAATTGAGTACTTGTTGGTTATTTCACTTTCCAGTTCTCCAGTCAATCCTCAATCAATCCAAATCCTTTTTCAGGACATCTTACTAGTGCTACAATACATCCTTTACCTTTTTTTCATTAATCCCTGCCACTTTTCGTACAGCACACTATCCGAGTTATGCTCTTACTCGGTCATATACTATTTTCCTTATTGGTATTGGTAGTGACTTTGGTATCACTATCGTGCTACGAATTTCGGAGATAACCTCACTCGTAATTATGCATTTCCTGATTGCTTTAATCTTCGCAATCTCGATCAATATATAGAATTAGAGGAATTTATTGAGAGATCAATGTGATCAGCGAACATTTGTTATATTGCATAGTTAGTATAGAAGGTGGCCAACCTTTAGTACTTGATAAGCAATTAAACAAGTTATGGTATTCTACTTAGACTTCTATCACACAGACAGATAGTCACGTAGCAGTACCTCCCCTCCTTAAAGAGTTGTTCTTCTCAATTCATAAAGAAGATGAATAAGAGAGAAGAAAAGAAGAAGAATTTTACAGAATTATAGAAAATTCTCAGGATTGCAAAATATCATACTTAGAATTTACCTCTGAACAATAGAGGTTCAACGGAGAAGAGAAATAATCACAATCGTATCCAATACTACTTTATCGTACTCTCACGTGTCAACATATCCTCGCTGCTCTGTCCATCATCCTATGAACCTATTCTCTTGTTCAATCTTAGCAACACTTACTTTTTGGAAATCCTTTAACCTTCCAGGTTAAACCTTAGATTTTTCGCTTGACATCGTTGTTACTGACGTTCCATGACACGCTACCATCTCGTTCATATTCGTAATACTTAACACTATCAGGTTGTCATTCCGAGAGTTCGTTAGAGAACCCATTCATCAATCCATTCATAACATTCCTTGCTTCACGTTCCACAATTACTTTCCAATCTTTTCTATATCAATCACATCTGTCTTATTGTCTGATCCTTATTCACTTTTGTTATTTACCTCCACTGTTATCTCATTAACAAGACGTCCTTTGTACTTGGCACCTTCTTATTGGTATCCCATCACATTTACTCAATAATCATTCTTGGGGTTAAACTTTCCTTTGTTTAACCCTCCTAAATTCTCACTTTCTCGATCCATGAGTCTCCTTATTGCTCAATCAATCTATTCCAAATTTCCTTAAATTTTCTCTCAACTTAAAGGAAGTCAATCCGCGTGTCATCCATACTTTAAATTTTCAATTTTCCGTTGTGACCAACAACCTTTGCCAGGTCAATTTCATACCTTTCTAGCTTTATTGCTGGGGTTTCTCAGAAGTCCGCATATCTAACTCCCTTATTGATCCTCAACTATTTATTCATTTCTATTAGTCACTTGGTTTTCATTTCTACTATAATCATTTTATGCACCATCATGACATTATCATTTATCGCATCATTCCAAATTTAAACCATCCGAAATAACCCTGGATGATTTCTCTACTTAGAGTCCATTCGACATTTCCACCGTCGTTATCACCTAATTTCTCAGAAGGGTCATCATTGCTTATCGTTTACGCAGTGCTTTAATAGCTAAACATACGGTTTTCATGATTGTTAATTCAAGATCCTCTAGGAAAACAAAATAATCAATATTCCCTATCCATAAGGAACGCTTCCTAAACTTGACGTAGATATTACATGAAGTAGATAAAATTTTCAGGAAAGCTTCCAGCATCGTAGCTGGAACAAGCTGGTGAGATTATTAATCATATGTCTCCAGTATAAGACTAGAAGCTTAGTGGTTTGCTCAATCACTTACTAATCTCATAATTCTCTTTCTTGTTTGCACAGAATTACACCAACATAAACTTGCTTGTCATTCATCATCATGCCAATTAGCTTATCAATATCAGTATCCATCTATCTTCTGTATTCAATTATCTCTTATTACCTCATCTCTTCTCCCTCTTCCTAAAATAAAGGAGAGTCGCTTGGGGAATTTGGTCTGGCCTGTCGCAGAACCTTCTAATGTCGGTAATGTGCTGCAGACAAAATCAGGAATCGAATTTTTACTTCAACTATCCTTATAGTTACCCCTTGTACAATCATCAGGGGAACGTAAATTCTTCCATCACATTCTGACCTTCAAGGCCCTTCTTATTTTCAAGCTATTTCTTTAGTATGAGCATGTATCCTTAATCTCTTGTACTGAAAGTGTCGGCCACCTCATTGGCCTTTCCTGAATACAATAATTTCTTGAGATCAATGTCTCCCGGATCTATTCCAACTTAGGATGGAAGCATCCTCCCTTGAACTCTGCTAAATGAGAGTAAACATATTCCAGTCTTTTCCGAAAGTCATTGCTTCCACCTTTCTGGTGTGAACATTACTACAGGTACTCCCAATCATACCTATGATATTTCCTTACTTAACTCCCTTCTTGTTTTAGAATAATCTTAACCTTATTGGTTCAATCCATACTTCCTCATGGTTTTACACGTGCTTCATCTGGCCTCATTGTTACTATGTCATACATTCCTTACCAAACTTCCCTTTTGAAATTTAGAATATTACCACTTCCCTTATAAAGTTTCTTAGGCCATCCTCATCATTCTTCCTGTATCTTCTGGTTACAGTGTATATCAAACATTATTAATCAATCCTATAACAATTCTGTCTATGTACATTTCGAGACTCCTTTCCACAAATCCTTACTGGTTATTGATACCTTGGTCGATTCAACTTATATCGTCTGATTTCACCATGTCTTTATTAGGGGTGATGCTATCCTTTGTGCATCCCCCAGGGTTCATTTTAATCTATAGACATTCTATCCTCAATTTTGTTTTCAAGGAATACTTACATCCTGTACTTGGCAATTCAATCATATATCCTTAATAAGGGTCTCTTTTCAATCATTCTCATCTTGATAATCTATAGGTAGCCTAATGCTAACCTCTTCTTTCAAACAAATGCCAGTCTATATGACCTTCCAAAAGACAACCTATGTCTATCTGTCTTTCTTACAGAACTTGGTAATGGTAGCAAGGATGTTCTGGAAGATATTGGTCATGTTCAACGTGAATCTCTTAGTGCCTAATGCTCCTCTTGAGGACACTTTTGCATTTTTGCATCATACTACACCATCTTTGACAATCTTTGTAACTCTTTATTGGTCACTATCCTCAATCCTAATACGTCCATGGTATATATAAAATCCATCATCATGTTTCTCAATTCATTTTATATCAAAAGTCCTCGCGGTTGGCACTTGGTTAGAAGCACCCCGCTTTGTCCTTACCTTGCTGGTTCAGTCACTTGATAATCTTTAGTGACTTGGCCCCAACTGGCCATGCTAAAATATGTGAGTTTAGGGGTCGGCTAATAGCATTACTTTTCTAGCAATTGCTGGCATAGTGCCTTCTACTTTGATACCTTTTGATCATTTCAAAACTTTACTCCATATAAGTCTTAATCAACTTCTCGGTACCGTCTCTGGTCACCTTCTTTTACTTTTATATTCTTTCAACTATTCTTATCAATTTTATGTGCCACAAAAGCTTAACACTTCTGGCATAACAACCTTTTTATTTAAGTCAATCCCGGAATTTCTCAGTCTGGCTCGTTTCTTAATTACGTTTCTCTTTTTATCATCCTATCTCAACTTCATCAGTTTATCTCTAGAATCAATCGTAATAATCGGGGTCTGTCTACCAACCTGCATAGCGGCTACTTTACCCAATTCACGAGGTTCGCTCCAATTTCCACTCTTCGGTGACATATTCAGATAATCAGAAAGACAAGGTTTGCCAAATTGTTGAAGTTCTTTCTAGAATCAGGGGAATTTCAGTCAATCTATCCACCCACTAATGATCCTAAGAAGATCCATTTCGATACCCTAAGAATATTTCTAGGAACATCCAAGCGGGTGGAACCATAAAAAGCTATATTAACGAAATGATTGACATTAACTTGGGAGTTTAATCATTGAAAAGAAACCAAATATATATACCTCCCCTAGAAGGGAAATCAAAATTCCCAAACTGAAACAGGCCACATTTTCTCGGTACATATTCGTCCTAATAGTCGATGCTTCTAAATGCCAGTCTACCTAACAACTAGTCTCAGAAGGAACACTACCGTCGAAATTAGTCATTACACAAAATTGGCACTATCAAGGCTATCCGAATCTGGTGAATCGTGCTGTCTGTATACATTCGTAATCACCCTACCGTGTTGCATAAGCACAGCATCTAAACCTGCACGAGGTGCATCCTAATAAATTTCCAAAATTTTTCCTTCCTCTATTAGATAACGCCAATGCTGGGTCGTCACAAATTTTATCTTTAGCTCCATGGAGATTTCTCCCCATTTATCTTGTACATTCAGACTTCTAGTCTTACAATTAAGTCGGGTTATGGGACTACACTCTTTGTAAAGTCCTGAGCAAATCTTGGGTGATACCTCGTGAATCTTATTAAATTTCTCACCTTTGCCGGTGTGGTTGGCCAATCTCCATTTGAAACTGTCTTTAACTTGGTGGGGTTGATCAATCACTACTTCCTATTGCTCATATGTCCTATTATCTGGACTTCATTTTGCCAAACTCTTACTTCGAGAACTTGGTCTACACCTGTTCCTTCAAGTTTTATCTAAAAGCATTCTCAATTACATCTCAACCACTGCTCGCCTTACCTAATCCATTTAAGGAAAAGAAGGAATTTAATATTCCTTTGAATCACATGCATCTAATGTTTCTGGTTCATCATTCCACTGAATTGAACTAGACTTATACTGGGTTTCTGACGATAGCCTTATTACTAGTTTATCACAGACTCACTGGTCTTCTCCTCTTGTAGGTTCTGAGATCATTGTCTCGCTTACTACTTCCTTATATTCTTTATCCAATCATGCCATCACCTTCCAATGTCTTTATTTTCTAAGTTGATCCATTCATAAAATGGACATTTCCTTGAGCCAAACCACCTCATTAATCTCAGTCTGACTTTATAATTTATAACTTATTAAATCTGCCTTCTCATGGTGAATTACCATTAACAATATTCACATTAATCCATTTATCACATGATATGACACTTGCTGCCTCTATCTCAACTGCTCCTGGAGACTCTGCTCCTTGTCCTCTATTGTTGTCTTTGATATTCATGTACCACTCTAATTCTTTTCTCATTAATCTAAAGGCCTCTAAGGATTTTTATCTATCCCCATATAAGATCTCAAGTAATTCCATCAAATCCATCTTACTTGCTGGTACTTCATCTAGCAGTCCAGCTATGAATCCAATACGCATCTTTAGTTCTCTTAATAATATCTCAGTTCTTTACGCTCACTTTTCTGAGTACTGCACCTTAACTCTTACAGTCTCTCTGGCTGTAGCCCTCATTTCCTTAAGGGTAAACTCCTTATCATTATCAGGATTCTCCTCCTTTGCTAGAACCTCTTCCGGGTCCTCATTAGGGTACTCTATCGAATCCATCATCCGATCTTCAGCATCATAACAAGCATCATTGTGTTACTGCTCGTAATCCCCAAGGTCTGTCGCCTTACAAGTCGATACAAGAACGAGCTAAGTTACTATCATGATACTTTAGGGTTCCCGTAAGGGTTTTATATGTCTGTACTACATTATGTAGTCTGACTATGAACTTGGCAAGAGTTCTTATAATCTTAATGAATTTATTGTTTTAACGTCACGTCATCTCTGGGATTTATAACGCTCTCTCTGATACCATTTCTGTAACACCCCCAGATCCAGGGTCAGGGATCTGGTCGTTACGGTCTCAATATCCATCCATAAAACCAACATAATTTAAATTACAACCTTGTGACCCAAAACAACAGCATAAAACACACCCGTTATAGTCCCAGAGATGAAATCAGAGTAACCATCAATATTATTAATCATAAGTATGAGTTCTTACAACCCAAAGAATTACAATTTTACCATTACATACTTTTTGCCATCCATTGGTATGAGCCATATTATAAATACATTTGATGTACAAGTGCTAACAACTAGCCTACCAGAAGCTGCATCCTCAGCAATGGTAGCTATGACCTCAGCGGTTAATCCTCTGATGGCTAACACCTGCTTACGCTGAGTGTGCCTTGCGCGGCCATCTGATCTAGCTGTTGTTGTGATATAGATAAATAAATCAAGGCTGAGCAATAGCCCACCAACAATATATAACTGTGCAGTAATATATATGACAGTTCAAAGATATGTTTTGAAATTATATGCCATGCATTAGCTAAAATAGTGCCAGTTTAATATAAAGGATGAAGTTACAAGGTAACTCAACATGTATATATTTCGTGGAAGCATATGCTACGCCAAAATAAGCAAGATAGCATCATTTTCATAAAAATAGGAACTTGCAAGAAAGATATTGCAATTCCAGTTTGAAATACTTTTCAACTCTGCCAACTATGATGATGTTGCAGAAAATTTCCAACATTGAGTGATGAACTAATACTGGAGTTTGACGCGCCAGGAGACATAGCATTTACACGATGATCAGTCGCATGTTATGCTCCCCACCTCTTGTTTACTACATGTAGAAGGAAGCACCGACGGATTTACTTGTCCACCGCCCTCTGGAACCCCCTCGGCCAACGGTTGGGCCATTTGCTGGACCGGCGCCACTGGGTCACTTACGCATCTCCTAGTTCATTTCACGTCCATAACTTTGAAACGTAAAGTTCGTCTCCCTTTCCCCAAGTATAATACTTGTTGATGAGACTCCACAAAGTAGTCGTATCTAATTGGAAAGGAAAATTCACCAATATTTCCCAAGCTGCTGCTTGTTAATGGATACCAACTTGTTCCAACATTCCTACCCCTCGAATAATGAGTGGGTATACACAATTCCATGAATAATAGCAACCAAGTTGCGAGTGAAACAAATAATTTATGACCGGGCAGTCACGAGATAAATAACATTCTCAAGTAAGGTTCCCTTATTATTTGTGAGACAAGATTGAACGAAGAATAGAGTTTGAGAACCTTCCTTGATAATATAACAATAATAATAAGACTATAAAATAATTTATATAATGTTCGAAGGTCTATCATACTATGTGAATGAAATAAATCAGTTTTGAAACGAGTTATAAATATTCCAAGAATATTTATTAAGTCACAGATATTGGAAAAGGGTTTCTCGGAATAATCTTTGAATAAATATTTAGAATAATATTCATTGAACGAATAATGAATTTTCAAACTGATCATAATATTTATTGATGAAATAATCGTCAAATGGATATTTGAGATAATATTCATTGAATCAATAATGAATATTTAACTTAAGGATGATACTTATTGATGAAATAATTATCGACTGAATATTCGAGACAATATTCATTGAATAAACAATGAGTATTCAATTAATAGTGTTTATAGAAGAAATGATTATTGAATGAATATTTGAAATAAGGTTCAATAATTGAATCGACTTTAAATGAACGTCGAAGATAAGGTTCACCGTCCCAAGGGAATATTTAAAATAATATTTATCGAGTAACTGGAGTTCGAATCAATGCTCAACTAATATTTATGAAATAAATAGAGATTGAATGAATATTCGAAATAATATTCATTTAAATAAATAAGGCTTGAATGAATATTATCATAATGTTCATTAAATAAATAAACTCGAAAGAAAATTCAAAATAATATCTATTGAGTAATTAAGAATGAATATTCTTTAAGTAAATAACTTAAATGAGTGTTCGAAATAATATTCGAATATTAAATCGACCTTAGATAAATATTAAAGATAGTATTCATCGAATAAATAAATATCGGCTGAATATTCCGAATAATATTTATCACATAATCTCCAAGGAATATTCCAAATAATATTTACCAGATAATAAATGGAAAATATTTATTTAAATATTTTCCCCTGAAAATAATATCAATATATCAAGAAATAACGACTCCCGGTCTATAATCAAAGAATGAGATTCAACTGCCCTTCGCTTAAGGGTCTTAGTAATTTCCGGCTTATAACTGATATAATAACTATTTAGCTTATAAGCCAACAATAATTCAGGGAACCAGTATATCAATATGACTTTGAAAGTAGAGAGAATTACCAAAATGCCTATTTTTCACAAGTTTTTGTCCAAAATACTGATTTTGAAAAAAATGGCCCGAAATACCGACGGGATACGGAGAATCGTCCTCCGTATTAGCATAATACGGAACACCGTGTTCCGTATTATGCATGATACGGAACACCATCTTCCGTGTTAGCATGATACGGAACACGGTGTTCCGCAACACCCCATGATACGGAATATGGTGTTCCGCAACACCTCATGATACGGAACACGGTGTTCCGCAACACCCCATGATACGGAACACGGTCTTCCGCAACACCCCTTATATCACGGTAGACGGTGTAGCGTTTTCAGTCAGTAAAAAGGGCCAGCATGGCTCCCATATGAATATTTTGGGCCATCACCGCATGCATGCTATGGCATATGTACTGTAACAGAAAACATATATATATTCACAACAACAGCCTTAAAGAAGGATTTGAACTTGCCTGGGAATCGAGTGCGAGTAGTGGTAGTGGTAGCGTGTCCCGGGTTAGCCTGGTGATCTATAAATAGCCAAGATATTCGGAATTAATCACTTAACACTTTATAAGGTTAAATATAAACTTCACTTAAGTCGAAACACGTTTTCGAATTATCTCGTTATACACCTCTTAGTGTAACTCTTTTTATCACTGATGCGGTTCGACATATGTTCGCTATTATGCCACGTCATCATACCCACACTTGATACATACTTAAGTCATATAAGTTTTAAGATCGATCATTTACGAATCAAGGTTGTGCTACGAGTTTTATCGCCCGTTTTCTAAGTCGTTTACCAAAGTCATAACTAAGTATGCTTTTAGGGGTTCGTTCGCGTTTAACCTTGATTCGAACATTTTTATAAAATCGGAAAACGATCTATTCGACATGTGGTTTTCTTCCACACCTTCCTTTTTACCTCTATTATTTAATTATCAAGATTCGCCACTGATTTCGTAGTGTTAAGGGAATCCAATTTCAGTTACGAACTTCCGTGTACGGTTTCGAACCACTTTTACGAATTTAATCATAACTCCTAAACCGTAAGTCCATTTCATACGAACTTTATATCAAAATGAAGCTTATAACATAATCTATCTTAACATGGCATATTACTAAGCTATGCAGTGATTTAAGCCTACTGTGATTCACGGTTTTCAAGGTTTAACGAAAATCGGGCATTACGACGGCTATAAATCGAACGTTCTAAAATTCACAACATCAATCACAAGCCACACCGGGCATCCATACAACTTATACATATATTATTCATCCCCCAACTGTCCAAAATCATCTACTTGACCATCATAACATAATCATACTTAGATCCACTAACAAACTCCATAATCATGCTTGTAATCATACTAATATCATGACTATGCTAAAAATCATCAAGAACATGCAAGATCTTAAAATAAGGCCCAGGGTTTCAAGAGGTGACTACCTTCCTTGGTGTATAAAACAACTTAATAAGCCTTGTATAGTCCTCGTGTGGCCTTATAATCTTAGATCATCCAAAAGAAACCAAGAAAGCAAAGTTAGATCTTGAAGGTTACTATACATCCGTTCAAAGAACTGCAAAAATGGGGGCCTTACCATGTTTTTCTGAATGAGATTTCTAAAGGAGAGTTGTAGAGAATCTTAACAGCTTTCCAAAAAGCTAAAGAACACAAAATTTCATTGGATAAGGAAGGAGATATGGCTGTTTGAAATTCGCTACAGAAACTGTCCAGAATCTGGACAGGTTGGTTACTTCAAATTGGGGAGGGGATTTGACTAGGCTAGACTACTTGGATTGCCATGAAACTTTGAGAGAATATTTCCCATGGAGTGGAGAGGCTTGGGTTAAAGTTTGGTGATTTTATCATGGTTAGAAATGGAGATGTGAATTTTTCTTTCCATGATGCTCCTGCTGGGCAGTTTGTAGAAAGATGGAGAGATGGAATTGTTTTGCTTCTCTTGATCCAATATTGCATTATTGTGGTGTGTTTAGATAATATCTAGCCTAAAGCCACTTTATTAAAGTGATTTGGTCATGCATGAGGTAATCAAGTGGACATGTGTTAGTGTTTAATGGTTGGATGATGAAATGAAGCTAAGTACTTGGTTTGTTTTTCTAATCTTGCTAGTTACTCTTGTAACTACTTAATTACTTGGTCTTATCCTCTTGCACATGCATGCACCTTGATCCTCTGCTTGCTCTTTTGTCCGGTTATTGCTTAATTCGTTGATCGCTCGAGGGAATAACTCATTCGTTTCTAGTTAGGGTTTTACCGAAAGCCTTCTTAATATTTATAATAGCATTCTCCATCTTTCTTAATACTTCTCGAATTTAATTTCCTTAAATCCCTTTAATAATTCCTTAAGTCTTGCAGTGTCCAGGGAATTCTCGGAGAAAATAAAAGTGCTATTTTTTTGAATCCGACGGCTTTTACATACACTTAATTTCCTCATGGATCATGAATACGAACTCAGAAATCCGTTCTGAATACTTCTATATAGCGTCGTCCAATAATATTCCCATCTCCACCAAAATCACTATTCACACTCTATTATTTCTTTTATTCCTTATATTCAATAAAAAAATGCCCTGGTCCTCTTTCGGGCGTTCCTTAACCCTTTTACGGAATCACTGTACTAATAACAGATACTGATTTGGATGACACGTGAATAATCTTTCTTGGAATAATATATCTTATATCCCTAGGAGATAGATCATTCTTATCTATGTTGTCAACCAGAAGCATTCTTCATGACATAAAAATATTTGAATCTGAATCCATCTCATTCATTCAATAGACATTCGTTACATCGCAGTCATAACCACTATTCACTCCTATATTATTACATAATAAAAGTTTTAATTCTACCGAAAATTTGGGTTCTTACAACTGAGGTTGCATCACACACAGAATTATACTCTGATGCACATCATGTTTCTGATCATGGTGAGGAGATTGATCAACCAGAAAAAGTTGTTTCTTCAGAGCATACCCAATGTGATAAAGGAAAACAGGTTGCTCAAGAACCAGTTGTTGCTCCAAATGAAGACATTGCTTCAGTTGCACCTACTGATGTTTCAGTTAGTGATTCTTTTGAAGACAGGAGTACAGAAGCTAATCAAGAACAATTTCAAACTGATGGTCAGAAAACAAGAGAAAAACCAGACTTTGCAGGACCTTCTGTTAATGAAATTGATGATAATTATTTGACCAAGCAAACTGCAGATTGGTACAAGTCAGATTGTATTTTTCCTCCTGGCAGAGTAGCTACCTTTCTCAAGGCAAATTCTTCAAAGATTTCAAATCCGGATATTTTCACTTGTCTACAAGGAACAGTGATTCAGATCAAGTCTTTGAATCACAGGTTTGATGATAATCAGAAGGAAATTTTTGATCTTCGAACAGAGGTTGCTACTCATGAGGGGAAATCTCAAAGAGCTAATTCTAAGCTATTTCAACAATTTTCCAAAGCTCAGGAGACTCTTAATGACAGATTGAGCAAAGTTGAACAGAATCAGCTTTTGCTGACTGAGAAGGTTGATTCTATTGCAAACTCTCTTGAGTTAATCACCTCTATTCTGATTCCAGATGGTGATGATGTCAAAAAGGGGGAGAGAATTGCTAAAACTAAGTGTAAGCAAACTCAAACTCTGTCAAAGAAGGATCATCTGGATGAAGAAGGTGCAAATGCTGATAAGGGGTTAAGAAGTGCAAATCCAAGACATGGACATGGAAGGTCTACAAGGTCAAAGCCAAATTTGGTGGCAGATACAAATCTTCAGAGTACTTCTACTTCAAGGCAAAAGGATTTGTCATTCACTGACAATCCACAAACAGATGAAGAGTTAGCTGCTAAGATTTTTCGTGAGGAAAATGCTGAGGCTACACTTGAAGATATACATGCTGAAGAAAAGCTGTTACAAAAAGAACATCAGAAGGCATTGAAGTCCAAGAAAGGAAAGAAGATAGTCAAAGCTTCGAGGCCTGCAAGGAAAGGGATTGAAATTAAAGAAAATTTATCTGGTATTCAAGAAGAAGAAGAATAAGAAGGAAAGTTGGTAAGAAAGTCTTCTCTTGATGCCAAGTTAAAACTAAAAGGGGTAATGGGTGAAGAAAGCAAAGGCAAAATTACAGTTACAACCTCTGTTGCCACACAAGTTGTACAGATTCAAAGCAAACCTTTACCTGGGTTTTCTAGGCCAAAGATTCCAGTTCAAGCACAAACATGAGTGATTGGTGGTTATCAACATAATGTTGCTTGTTCAGGAAAGCCACCAGGCAGGAATACTTCTGGCTTAGGTTCAAGAAGAGATTTGAGAGTTAGTAACAGTCCAAGAGATCCCTCTGCACTTGTCTCTCTTGGTTCTGGTATTACTCAAGAAAATCTGGACAAGTTGGAATCAGTTCAACTAGTTCATCAAAGGAGCTTAGATATTCACTTTCTGTTATACTTTATGACAGATGGAACAGTGTATAGAGTGAATGAAGAAGCAATCAAGCTAAAGTTGTTTGAAGAACTTCAGTATGTTCTGCATATATTTAGAGTCAGAAACCGACGAACAGAGCTTATTGCTAATTCTATAAGGGAATATATGCTGAGAGCCAAAGCCTTTACAGGATCGAAGACTACTGAAGAGTATGTTCCTAAATACAGAGATTGGAATGGAAATCTTGTTGAGATGAAGAAAGGAACTGCTAAATTAAAGACTGATCTGGGGATTACAGTTCTTGATTTTAATTCTCAATCAGAGGAAGTCAAGTTCATTAGACTGGGTAATGAGATGAGGAGAAATAAAATCTACAATCTAAGAGCTGCTATCTATCAAACTGATGAGAATGATCCAGAATTAAAAGAGATCAAGGAAGCTATGCAGAGAGAACTTGAAAATGCTGAGAGAAGACTGTTGATAGATTATCTCAGAACAACTCCAGATCTTGAGGAGGTTAGGTAGACAGAATTTGTAAGTAATTTGAATTTTCTGTAGATTTTGTTAAGTCAAGATTAAACTCTGGTTATATGTTAGACACTGTGTTTTTATTTGATTGTTTTGACATCATCAATTACTGTGAACTTGTACATTTTTCTAATGAACAAGTTGGGGGAGATTGTTAGATATAATTGATGTGATTTAATGTCAGTGTTTAAGTGTTACAGGTAAAAAGAGTTTAACTTGTTAATGAAAGCAATTGTAGCAGAGTTTGAGTATACGCTGATAGCTGGAAGCGCAAACGCTGACAGAAGGAAGTGTAAACACTGCTAGCTGAACACAAGGATGCGCAAACACTGCTGGCTAGGAGAGCAACAGAGTTTGCTAAAGTCTGTCTACTGGAAGTGTCTACAAGTCAACAGAGTTTGAAGATTAATTTAAGATTAATATGGAAGCAATATCTTTGAAGATTGGATAGCTGTCAAAGAGATTGAGTTGACTTAGAAGACGTGTAGCAATCGTAATTGATATCAATTGTATAGCTTAATTTTAGGAGAATCAATTAACGATTGTACGTAGCTGTATATCTTATAAATACAGTTAGGTTAACCCTAGAAGGGTATCCATCGTGAACGAATATCATTCATTGTAACCTAAGCAGCTCTCTGTGATATTTTACATCACTGAGAGAGGAATTATTAATTCCAAACAGTTTTAAGTACTAAAACGTGTGTTCTTGTTATTTACTCATACAGTACTTGATTATATATATTATGTATTCGACCTAACAAGTTTTATCATAAACAACATGCTTATCAACTTTCTTGATGTTAGTCTTCTTGTCAATGTTAGAAGTCTTAGAACCTGAGGTTTCAGACTTAGGTGATAGAGGTACCTTCCTAGCTTTAGGAGGACTCGAAGACTTTGACCTTGTGTAGTGTGTGTGAGAATTATGACTGATACAACCATCAATGAATTGTCTTCTTAAATTAAAACAACTAGTCATAACATTCATGTTGGCATACAGTCAAATTTATCACATAATGGAGCATCTCTATGACTTAGAGGCACAGAACAATCATAGAAAGGTTTGGGCACACTACCAACCGGTTTCTTGCATGCATGAGTTAAATGATTGGTACTAAAACAATTCTGACAAGTTTTCCTAGGGGCATTAGGCATATAAGCATAGTTGTTATCTTTGTTAATCCCTAACTTGCCATTTCTGTTCTGTTTCTTCTTAGTCACTTTCTTCTCTGATTCACTCTTCCCAGCTGAAACAAACTTAACAAACTTCTTAGGTCTTGACCTATCACCTACTGGCTCCTTGGCTTTTGACTTGACACTCTCACTATTAGAGGATACTTGTTGTTCACTGGATTTTGCCTCATCCTCATCAATCAACATTTGCTTGATGAGTAAGGCATCCTCATCAATTTCAAAAGTTGATTCTTTAAAAATTGGAGTCTGAGCCTTTTTCAAAATCTGAGGCACTTCCATCTGAACAACAATGTCATCTTCAATGACAGCATAGCCTTTCCTCTACTTAAGAGTGTCATAATCAAGTCCAATTGCAGCCTTGGGTTTAGCTTGAATCTTCTCACAGTAGGATTGTACTAGACTAGATGATTTCTTAAAAGTTTTCAGTTTGAATTCATTTTCAGCTAGTTCATCCCTAAGGGCCTTTTCAACTTGACTAGCACATAAAACCTTATTCTGAAAAGATTTAACTTCTTTCTTAAGGTTTTTTACTTGCATAGCAGTTAGCTCAAGTTCCTCATTCTTTTTTATTAACATTTCATTTCTAGTAGACAGTTTAGCAATTTCTTCATTAGCAGCAGTCATACTAGTATGAATATTAAACATCTCAACAGATAGTTGTTCAATCATGCATTTATACTCAGAAACAAACATGTCTATAGTAGTGAGAGATGGTACCTGAGAGTCTGATGAAGATGTGTCATCCTTGGAATTGGCCATCAAGGCATAGTTACAAAATTCCTGCTCTTCTCCATCACTGTCAGAATCATCCCAGCACTTCCCTTCAGCTATGTAGGCCTTACCTTGTGTCTGCTTTTTCAGAAGGGCCTCATACTTAGCTTCGAGCTCAAGATACTCTCTATCCTTCTTTTTAGGCTTCTTGCATTCACTGGCAAAATGCCCTAGGTCATTGCATCTATAACACCTTACAGATGACCTATCCACATGGCTGGTTTTGAACTTATTCTTGTTTGGCTTCACAGGCGCCTTGCTCTTGTTGAATGAATGGTTTTGGGTTTTAGGTTTGAAGGGTTGATTCCTCTTGAATCTGATGTTTGGAAATTTTCTGGCCATGAAAGCATATGAAGTGTTTTCCATCCCATCTAGTTCTTCAAGAGTGTAAAACTCTTCTTCCTCCTTCTCCTCAACAGGTTCACTAACCTCAGCTTCAGCTTCTTCATCATCTACTATCTCCTCTATCCTCAATTGGCTTGTAGATGCTTCTAGGTCTTGAATAGATTTGTTGACAATCAAGGCACATGATGTGTTTATCATTCTGCCTTGGTTGGCTTGGATAGCCCTTTTCTGAAGCAACTCAAGCTCATGAGTTTTTAAAACCCCATAGAGCACATCATATGTAACTTTGTTCAAATATCTTTCCCTTAGAGAAATGACCCTTTGTTCTAGATGATTTGGTGAAGATAGCAGAAACTTCATGTTCAACTCCTTTGTGCTGTAAACCTTGCCATTCATCTGCAACTCAGTAACTAGCTTGTGAAATATCTCAAACATCTCAGTGATGCTTTCCTTGGACTGTGCCATGAAAGCCTCATACTATGTGACCAGTATCTGTTTCTTATTTTCCTTGACCTCATCCGTTCCTTCACATAACACCTCAATGTGATCCCACATTTCTTTGGCAGATGTGCATGATGCAATGTTTGCAAACATTGACACGTCCATGGAATCAATGGTTAACAACATGAGGTGACTGTCAAGTGCAACCATCTCCTTTTCTGATTCTGTCCATTTGGATGGTTCCTTGGCCACATAAGATCTTGGAACAGTTATGGTTCCAACAGTCTTCTCAGGTATTTCTTGTTGTGGAACAAAGGGACCATTCTTGAGAATCTCAGGATATAAAGGATGAGAGGCTTTAATGAACAACATCATTTTTATCTTCCAGAGGTTGTAATTTTCTTTGTCAAACTTAGGGACTTTCACTGTTCCTATGGTCTTTGGTGTATTCGAACTCATGATCTTTTTTCTGTTTTTGAATAAATAGCCCGCTCTGATACCACTTGTTGAGTATTGAAGACATCAAAAGAATATAGAGGGGGGTGAATGGATTCTTAAACTTTCCTGGTTCTTGAATCTGTGTAGCAGATAAGTATCTGTGTGTGCAAATGTGTAGGTGCAGATAAGAAATGACACAAGACACAATATCACTTTAATCTAATATATTATTAGATAAAGGTTGCTATAATCTGTGAATAGAAATGATAGTATTCTCAGCTTCATTTTTCTCAGAGAGATATGACTTCCAATGTATGAAAAACTTGACTCTCAAAAGTTAACAACTAAGGAAGTGAGGCTGTATCCTTATAGAACATGGATACAACCTACTTACTACAAATAAGGTAGCTGAACAAATTACTTTCTAGTCTGTCTATCCTATTTGAGTAAGTGTCCAAACGGTTACAGATTTGACTTTGCAAAGCCTGTTCAGATCCACTTCTTTAGCCCTTTGTCTCTTCTATATCTCTCCAAGCTTCCTTGTAGGCTTTCCAGAGCACGTTATAGATTGTGGTCCATAAAGTGCATTGGCTTGTTGTAGGTTTCAGACTTGTACAATTTCTTCAGTATTTTGCACTACTACAAATCTGATCTTGGGAAACAGCACTTGCATAGCGTTTTTTGTGAAACGCTACCCAAGTAGATCACTTCTATAGCGTTTAAAATATAAATGCTATGCAAGTAATTTTATCATAGAATTAAATAAAAATGAAATAAAATAAAAATTACTAATGTATTGTTTAAGAAAGAAACGCTATGTTAAGGAGTTTTCCCATAGCGTTTGTTGAAAACGCTATGCAAGATTAAGTAATTTAAGTAATATTTACTTAATTTTTATTTTTTTAAAAAAAATATTAAGCTCTTCCATAGCGCTTTTAAAATGGTTATGGTAGTTAATGTATTTTAAAGAATATTCTGATATTTATAAAATTTTGTTTAACTAATATAGCGTTGAGAAAAACGTTTTTTTAGTAAATAGTTTATAATAAAACATTAATACAAACAATTGATAAAAAAAATTGTAAGTAAATTAAACAAGGGGCCGGGGAATACAAAACACGTATTGATCAGTTCGTCATCTACAATGCCTTCACTACTCTCGCTTCAGTTACTCTCGCTTCAGTTCTCTCTCAATTAGGTTATCTCTGACACAATCTCTGTCTCCCTCAATTAGTTTAATTATCACTCTCGATTATCACTCTAGCAGACGTTGCATATAACTGTTGGGCTGGATTTGGTTCTCCTTCCTCCCTCTCTCTCTTTCCCTCCCTCTCTCGCTCTTTCCCTCCCTCTCTCTCTCTCTCTCTCTCTCTCGCTCTCTCTTTCCCCCTCTCTTTCCCTCTCTCTCTCGCTCGCTCTCTCCCTCCCCCTCTCTCTCACCCTCCCTCTCTCTCTCACCTGTGCCCCATCAACACTAATTTGGGTTTTTTAATTTTGTAGCTTCTCCCTGGCTCAGCATTTCTCTTGGGTACCAACCTTCTAATTGCGTTCTTCTTTTGGAGTTTATTGGGTTCTGTAATTAAAGGTACACAAATTGAGTTTATTGTGTAATTTTGATATTTGTTTATGTAGTTAAGTTAATGGTTGAATGATCTTATTTATGTGTTTGTATGAATGTTCTGATTTTTGTGATGTTTGATGAATTGGTTCCCCTATTATTATTCCCCTTTTATTTCTTATCAATTGTTGCATCAGTAGTCTAGTATATAAGCTATATATAGAATCGTTCATGTTAATGATGTGCGTTGTGATGAATTTTTTGAATTAATTTGGATGCTGGATGTGGCCATGGTGACTGTACTCCTTTGTAAATTTTAGTTTTTACTATTTGTTGTTGTAGTCTTCACTGACATGTTACTTTGTACCTGTACTTTATGGATTTGTAATTAGTACTATTAACTATTTTGTGGGAGTTCTCGCTCACATTATCATTATGTTGGTTAGGTAAAGACATCGAAAATGGTACACGAGGACCTTTTGCTCTTGGGATGTAAAAGTGTGTAGAGTCTAGTTTGTCACAACCTGCTCAGTGGGGGAGTCTTATAGTCAGTTAAAATTCTTTGGCAAAGCAGTAGGATTCCTTATAATTAATTGTAATTGGTTGGTACAGTATAAAATTTTGGTGTAAATGCAAATCCTTAATAAGGTTTAGGAAAGAAATAAAAAAACAAAAGATGGAGGCTAAACAATATCTATTTTAGCACAAGAAACAAAAAACTAAACATATTTTGATGCAGCTCATCATCTTAATTTTCTATGTGCCCATCAACTAAGTACTGCACATGATGTGCTGGTTTTTTTTGCCAAATATAAAATACAAAAAAGATGCTATAAGAAAAGCATACTTTAAGCAACCTACGGTAACAAAATATGATATATAGATAGGTTTTTCTAATTATTTGGTCATATGTACATGAACAGAAGATTTATTAAATTCTATGCAATTTAATTCAGAAAATTAACATTTGAAACTTATGTGTTTGTGATAAAGATTATGCTACTGGAACACCGGACAAAGATAAATTATAGCTGCTTAAACGTTCAGTCAATAGTTAAGCTCTGGTTTAGAATATAATATATCAGTGTATATAGTTCTTGTTAGGTCGAATACACAATAAGCAATCAAATACTGTATGAGTAACTTAACAAGAACACACTGTTTAACAATTAAAAACTGTTTGGAATTAATAATTCCTCTCTCAGTGATGTAAATATCACAGAGAGCTGCTTAGGTTACAATGGATGAATATCTCAATGTTCGACTACCCTTCTAGGGTTAACCTAACTGTATTTATAGAACATACAGCTTCGTACAATCAGTAACTGATACTCCTAAAATCAAGCTATACAATTGATATCAATCACGATTGCTTCAGTCTTCCAAGTCAACTCAATCTCTTTGACAGCTTTCCAATCTTCAAAGATATTGCTTCCATATTTATCAATCTTCAAACACTGTTGACTCTTCAGACAATACCGCTACAGAGTTTAACAAACTCTGTTTGCGCTTCCAGTCAGTGTTTAATCAAACTCTGACTGCCTCCAGCTAAACTCTGTTTTCTGACTTTAGCTTCCAAACACTGTTTTCATCAATCATTTCTAACAATCTCCCCCAACTTGTCCATTAGCAAGAATGTACAAGTTTTACAGTAAATGATGATGTCAAAACAAATACAAAGTTTACAGTGTTTAACATACAAACAGAGTTTAAGCTATTACTTAACAAATTCTACATGAAATAAGAAAATTCTTACAGACTTTAATCTCTAATCTCTTGAAGATCAGGCACTGTTCTAAGATAGTCTATAAGCAACCTTCTTTCAGCATTTTCAAGCTCTATCTGCATAGCTTCTTTGATTTCTCTCAACTGAGGATCATTCTCATCAGTTTGATAGATAGCAGCTCTAAGATCGTAGATTTTGTTTCTTCTCATCTCATTTCCCAACCTGATATATTTCACCTCTTCAGATTTTACATTGAAATCCAGAACAGTAATTCCAAGATCAGTCTTCAGTTTTGTAGTTCCCTTCTCCATTTCAATCAGATTGCCATTCCAATCTCTGTATTTAGGAACATACTTGCTGTTGAATTTCATTTGCCTTCTTGCAAGGTTTTGAATCATTCTTTGTTGAAGCACATTTGCAACTGACTGAGTTCTTTGACTTCTCACTCTGAAAATATATAGGACATATTCAAGTTCTTCAGCATACTTTAATTCAATATCCTTTTCAGAGACTTTAAATACTGTTCCATCAGCCATGAAATATAACAAGAAATCCTTTTCTAAACTCTTCTGATATACAAGCTGTACTGATTCCAGTTTGTCTAAACTCTCTTGAGTGACACCACCTCCTGGAACAGACAGTAAAGAAGGATCTCTAGGACCAACATATTGTCTTTTATCTCTGTATGAGCCTATGCCTCCTTTGTTGTATCCAATTTTACCAGATAATGCTCTACCATCAGCAAAATCCATTGGAATTGTAGCTTCTAGTCTTGGATCATGAGGAGCACCTCTTTTAAATGTTGATTTCAACTGAAAAGACACTAATGGTGTGGTCACCACTTGTGCAGCAACAGAGGTTGTGTCTTTATTCTTCTGTACAACATGTGTATCAACAGAGGTTGTAACTATACTTTTCAGCTTTTGCTTGGCTTCTGCATCTGTTGGTTTTCTGAATACTTGCATTCTTTGATCTGTACCAACAGGTTCTTTGATTTGAATGCCTTTAAGAACAGGCTTTGCAGCTTTAGCAATTTTCACATTCCTCTTTGCTTTTTCAGACTTTAGAGCTTTCAGATGCTTTTCTTGTAAACTCTTCTCTTCAGCTTTAGCATCTTCTATGGTCACTCCTTCTGCATTCTCTTCCATGAAAAGCTTAACAGCTAACTCCTCATCAGTCTTTGGGTTTGATGTTAATTCCAAACTCTTGGTCTTTGAGGTACCTTGAGTTTCAGTGTTTGTTCCAACAGACTGTGATTTAAAAGATTTGCCAGATCTCAGAGTTTGCCTTTCAGAGTTTAAAACCTTGCTTTTATCACTTGCCCCTCCATCTCCAGCATCATCCTTTTGAGTCAGAGTTTGAGAAACTTTGCATTTAGACTTAGTCACTCTCTCCCCCTTTTTGACATCATCAGGAATTAGTATTGATGTAATGAGCTCTAAAGAGTTTGCAATTGAATCTACCTTAGCAGATAAAGCAGTCTGATTTTCTTCAACCTTTCCTAGCCTGGCAAAGAGAGTGTCTTGAACTTTGGACAACTGAACAGCTTTTATTTTGGACTCTCTTTCCATTTTCAACTCTCTTGACTGAATCTCAGTCTTCAAGGAAGCAATTTCATGTTTAGTGTCAGCAAAATTCCCTTCCAGAGTCTTGACTTGGACTACAGTTGCCTTTAAACAGGATAAGATATCTGGATTTGAAATCTGCTTTGCAGTTTGCCTAACAAACTCAGATGCTCTCCCTTTTGGAAAAATGCAATCTTGTCTATACCAATTTTCAGCAGATTTAGCAAGATGCTCTACTTCAACAGCATGTGATGGACAAGGCTGAGCAAAAGGTGTATGTTTACTATCTGTCTGTGCAGGTGCACTCACAAAAGAATCAGAGTTTGCATCACTGTCAGATTTATCTTCATCACTTGCACCTTGAGCTTGACCATCTTTGAAAGAACCACTGTGCTGAGCAGTGTCAGCCACAGTTTCTGCAATAACTTCTGTAACCTTTTCAATAATCACCTCATGTTGCACAGGCTCTGCAACAGAGTTTGCCTTAGTAGCTTCATCACCTTTGTCTTGAATTTGAGAAGATACCAGCTCTGTGTGTGATGCCACAGCTTCAGAAACATGTACTGCAGGTGAGACAGGATCAAGAATTGATTCAGGAACATCATGTACTGGTGACAAACCATCTCTTTGATCCTCTTCTACAGGCATTTTATCCTCTGTAGGTATTTCAACAGTAACATTATCCTCTGCAGGCATTTCAACCTCTGCAGGTATTTGTACTTTGTCATCCACAATATTCTCTGCAGGCATGTCAACTTTTGCAGGTACTTCAACATTCACTGTATCCTCAACAGTAGGTGTTTGCTGTGAAACCACCTCTGGAGCTTCAACAACATTCTCTGCATCTGAATCAGAAAGAATTAGTCTCCTTTTCTTGATTGGCACAACAATCTCCTCTTCATCTTCACTTGAGCTTTCTCTTGGTGGTGAAAGTGAAGGTCTGTTTGCATGTTGCTTCATTCTTCTAGTATAAACAGCTCCAGATAATGTCTGTTTAGCCTTTGAATGTTTAGTGTTTTGGGCAGTGTGCTTCTTTCTCTTTGGCTTGGTTTTGGCTGGTTCAGTAGGTGCTGGCTCAGAGTGTAAGGTATCAGTGTTTAAAGTTTCAGTGTTTAATGGTTCAGTGTTTGAGGGTTCAGTGTTTAATGGTGGAGAGTTTATTGGTGGAGAGTTTAAGGTTTCTGGTTGTGGTTGTTGAGATGTAGTAGGTACTGTAGTTGTGGGTGTTGGAGGTGTTGGTTCAGAGTTTATGGTTTCTGTTGGTTCAGGCATTTGTTGTGGTGATTGAGGGTCTTGTGGTTGGTTTACATAGTTTCGTAAGGCTAAAGGCATAAACAACTCAGGTATTTGCTGTTTAGTGACATCTTTGTTTGTCAAATCACTGAACATTCTCTTAGCAACTTGAAAAGGCTGAATTACATCAGCTTCATCAATTGGAATGTTAGGCACACATGCAGTAAATAGCAATTGACAAAAACGAGCAAAATACACAGTAGTAGACTCAGATAATCTCTCTCCCAAGTTCATTAGTACTAGTCTACCAAAATCGAAGTTACCTCCATATAGTAGAGCATGACCAATTTGGAGAGTATCCAGAGGTAGTGCATCCCAGTTTGTTGTCTTCTTTCCAAAAGCCCTTGTTATACAATCAAAGAAGAAACTCCATTCCTTTCTCAAACTTGGCCGTCTCAAAGACCCTATCTTGTTCAAGTTTCCTGCACATCCAATTTGTTCCAACATTGTTCTCAATCGATCATGACCAACAACACTGTAAGAAGTGTGTGTCTCAAAATCCAAAGCATCCCTGACAGTGGTTGGAGTAATGATATACTCTGATTCTTCATGAGTGAAAATGATTGTTGGAGTGCCAGCTTCTCCTCCATCATCATATTCAGAGTTTGTCCAGAAAGTAGCAATCTGTGAAGCAGATAACGTTGGTGGTGCAATTAGAGCCGTCCCTATCTCTGAATCGTTCAAAAAGTTTTGGAACAAGTGAAACGCCTGTGGAGCATTTTCATTATCCAATGGTGCTGCATAGTTACTAGGGAGAAAAACTAACCCTGCTGCATCAAACGCTTTAGTTGCCATTAGTAACAAGATACGAAGATATTCAGAGAAAAGATTTGTATGCACTGTAAGTGTTTATCAAAAAGTGAAGGAGAGAATAAGAGAAGTGTGAAAATGAATAAGTATGTAAGTAACTGTGAGTGGGTGAATGTGAATCGATATGGAGTGAGAGACTAAAGACGATTAGAGTAAAATTAAAACTCAATCGTTTATTTAGTACAAACGCGCAACTGTTGAAGAGTAGTGTGTGAGTGGGACACAATCATGGGACACGTGTCAAACAGCCAATGGATCACTTAATAATTACCGCTGTTATCCCAATAATCACGACACTTAGACACATTAACACTAATTAACAGTTGTCAACTACCCCAATTACTCCAAAATAGTCAAATCATCTCAATAAGACTTTACCTCAGAGTACTTAACACAACTCAACAGTGTTTATCAATTTTCCAACTTTATCACTAAAATCCTTTCAAAAATTGCACAGTTGTGGATATGAGTGTGTGTGAAGCAGAGTTTACTGAAATCAATTTTTAGAGCATCTAATATTTCATAAAATCCATAACAAACAGTTAATAAACACTGAATGCACAAACTCTCATATTAAACACTGATTGTTTGATGAATGCTAAACTCTGTAGTTACTGTTATACAGAAATCTGAAAACTTCCATTTCCTTTGATGTCCATGATTATCCAAGTAAGCACACAGTCTTTAAAGACAAAAATATCAAGAGATAGAAATCAGAGCATCATTCAGTGAATAACAGTCATGAACTGTATAACCTCACAAACTCTCAAAGCACACAAGTGTTTAGGTGATGTGTTTACACTCACATTCAATCAGAAATAGCAGAGTCTACCATATGCTTGAATGTCCACCAATTCTACACTACTTTGAGTACATGTATTCACAAATCAAAAGGACTTTATTCAGGGTTTAAATGGAGTAAGATCAAACAGATGAAAAGAGATGTTTTATTCAAGAGTGACTTCAAGCTGAGCATCTTAAGAGAACAAAGTGTTCAGTCACAGTATATATTTGTACAAGATCAGTATATAAGCTCTTTTTTTTTTTTTTTTTTTTTTATATTTTTTTATTTAGCATATATACTGAGTAAACTTTTTCTTTTCTTGAGAAACACTCATCTGTTTGAAAAAAAAATATTTAACTGCTCTTAATACTTCAGAGTATAAGAAAAATAAGCAGTAAATAAGGCTCAAAGGGGTTTACTAAGGATGGAATTTATGAACATTGTTTATACAGTGTTTGTACAATGTTCAAAAGAATTTTGAACAGTGTTTGAAACCATGAAAGAATGGTAAATCCTATTGCCTTTATCATTTTCATGCACACACATATCATGTAGTCTCAAAATGGTTTAATACAAGTTCTAGAGAAACATACTACCTGATGAATATCACACAACAATAAATACTGATTGATAGAAAATGTATCAATCACTGATTTGGCTCAAACTCTTACATGGTGTAAACATGAATCTGAACTCACCAAACTAATCACTGACACATCTCAAGTTTTATGATTTTCACAAGTACAAACAAGGAATCATCATGAATCATACCTTTGGAAACAGAATGTCACTGATCAGAGTTTAGAGTTCATCAATAACCAAAATTATTTATGAGTGGCCATGCACACAATATTCATAGACTCAGAGTTTAGGACTGAATAAACTAAGAGATGCTATAAATATGAAACAGTATCATGTTGTGTTGATTTTCTGCACAAAGTCTGACTAGATAGCAGTGACTCAGAAAGAATCATGATTTATTTACTGAGAATCATGCTCCATACAATTTTCTTCATTGGTATTTTCATTCAGACAATAATCAATTCTGAATTTACTGAGTGTATCTAACATGTTAACAGTATTTAACAGACAGACATGCTGACAGAGTTTAAAAAGATTTAAACATTAGCATGCAGAACAGAGTTTAATACTAAGGTTCACATAGCACTTAACAATGTTTTAAATCATGAGCAATGAGATTTTGAGTCTAACCAACATCTCTAGTCAAAACTAGAGACCATTCCTAGTTCATTGACCAGTCTTGTAAATGTAGCTTCACTCAATGGCTTGGTGAAGATATCTGCAAGTTGTTGTTCTGTAGACACAAAGTGAAGCTCTATGTTGCCTTCCTCTACATGCTCTCTGATGAAGTGATACCTTATGCTGATGTGCTTTGTCATTGAATGTTGCACTGGATTACCTGTCATTGCAATAGCACTTTGATTATCACAGTAAATAGGTATCTTGGAATACCTTAATCCATAATCCAGCAGTTGATTCTTCATCCATAAAATCTGTGCACAACAGCTACCAGCAGCAATATACTCTGCTTCAGCTGTAGATGTAGATATTGACTTCTGTTTCTTGCTATACCAGGAAACAAGTCTGTCACCCAGAAATTGACAACTTCCACTGGTGCTTTTTCTGTCTATCTTACATCCAGCAAAGTCTGCATCAGAGTAACCAAGAAGTTTAAACTCTGATTCTCTTGGATACCACAGCCCCAAAGTCATAGTGCCCTTGAGGTATTTGAATATCCTCTTTACTGCTGTTAAATGTGGTTCTCTTGGATCTGCCTGGAACCTTGCACACAAGCAAGTTGCATACATGATATCAGGTCTGCTAGCTGTCAAATAGAGCAAAGAACCAATCATTCCTCTGTAACTTGTCATATCTACTGATGACCCTGCATCTTTGTCCAACTTAGTTGCAGTTGCCATGGGAGTTGTTGCAGATGAACAGTCAAGCATACCAAATTTCTTGAGAAGGTTTCTGGTATATTTTGCTTGATTTATAAAAATTCCATCATCTGTTTGCTTCACCTGTAGGCCTAGAAAATAACTAAGCTCTCCCATCATACTCATTTGATATCTTGACTGCATGAGTTTGGCAAACTTCTTGCAGAGTTTATCATTAGTAGACCCAAAAATAATGTCATCCACATATATCTGAACTAAAAGCAAGTCACTACCATTTTGGAAGTAAAACAGAGTTTTGTCAATAGTACCTCTGTTAAATCCACTTTCTAGTAGAAATTTGGCAAGGGTTTCATACCATGCCCTTGGTGCCTGCTTAAGTCCATAGAGAGCCTTGTCTAACCTGTAGACATGGTCTGGATATTTTGGATCTACAAACCCTGGTGGTTGTTCCACAAACACTTCTTCTTCAAGTTTTCCATTCAAAAATGCACTTTTTACATCCATCTGAAACACTTTGAATTTCATGTGGGAGGCATATGCTAGAAAAATCCTGATTGCCTCCAATCTAGCCACTGGTGCAAATGTTTCATCATAGACAATTCCTTCCTGTTGTGAGTAGCCTTTTGCAACCAGTCTTGCCTTGTTCCTTGTGATAACACCCTCACTGTCAGTTTTATTCCTGAAAACCCATTTAGTACCAACAATGGATCTATTCTTAGGCCTTGGTACAAGTGTCCACACTTCATTTCTTTCAAATTCATTTAGCTCTTCTTGCATTGCTGTTATCCAGTCAGCATCTTTAAGAGCTTCTTCCACTTTCTTTGGCTCAGATTGTGACAAGAATGCATGAAATAAACATTCATTTGTTGTTGCACTTCTTGTCCTTACTTTTGCATCTGGATCACCAATAATCAAATCAGGTGTGTGAGATTTAGTCCATTTTCTTGCAGAAGGCAGATTGCTTCTGTCATCATGTGATCCTCCCCCTTGATCCATGCTCTCCTGATTTTCTTGATGTCTTTCTTCATTTTCAGATGCTCCCCCTGAATGTGACTGCTCAGAATTTGGATGATCAGAGTTTGAATCAACAGTGTTTGATTCAGAGTTATCAATTGAGTCACTATCAGTGTTTGAATTTTCACTTTGATGTGATTCTTCATGCTCCCCCTCAACTGGTTCTTCCCTTGTTTCTGATTGAAGAGTTTCTTCAGTATTTACCAGTAGAGGTACAGAGTTTAGATTAACAGAGTTTGACACATCAGTCTGATCAGAGTTTACTTTTTCAGAGAATAAATCTTCATTTTCAAAGTGCAGTTGATCATGTTCATTTACATCTTCAAGTCCAGTTATTTTCTTGTCATCAAATGACACATGAATTGATTCCATGATCACTCTGGTTCTCAGATTATAAACTCTGAATGCCTTAGTTGACAGTGGATAGCCAACAAAAATTCCTTCATCTGCCTTTAGGTCAAACTTGGTCAACTGTTCAGGATGAGTCTTCAACACAAAGCACTTGCATCCAAAAATATGAAAATATTTTAGATTTGGCTTTTTCTTCTTCACCATTTCATATGGTGTTTTACCATGCTTGTTGATCAGTGTTGCATTTTGAGTAAAACAAGCAGTTTGAACTGCTTCTGCCCAGAAATATGTTGGCAATTTTGCTTCATCTAGCATGGTTCTGGCAGCTTCTATCAAGGTTCTGTTCTTTCTCTCCACTACACCATTTTGTTGTGGAGTACCAGGTGCAGAAAACTCTTGTTTTATCCCTTTACTCTTGCAAAATTCTTCCATAGATGAATTCCTGAATTCAGTTCCATTGTCACTTCTGATTATCTTCACTTGATGCTCTGACCCTTTTTCCAGTTGAATTACATGTTCTGTCAGTGTTAATGCAGTTTCATCCTTCTTTGCAAGAAAATATACCCATGTGAATCTGGTATATTCATCAACAATGACTAATGCATATTTCTTCTTTCCAAGAGACATCACATTCACTGGACCAAAAAGATCAACATGTAGTAGATGATAAGGATCAGCAATTGAAGACTCAGATTTACTTTTGAAAGATGTTTTTCTCTGTTTGGCTTTTTGACAAGAATCACACAGTCCTTCTACATTCAACAAGGACTTTGGTAGACCTCTTACAAGATCATTCTTGATTAGCTCATTGATGTTGTTCAGATTCAAATGAGAGAGTTTCTTGTGCCATTTCCAACTCTCTTCACTGGACATCCTTGAAGACAGACACACTGCTTTGCCATCAGTGTTTGTTGACAATTTGATTTCATAGATGTTATTGTGTCTGTTTCCAACTAGAGCAACTTTCCCTGTAGATTTACTGATCACTTGACAATATTCAGGCTGAAAATCTACATGATAACCTCTGTCACAGATTTGACTCACAGATAGCAAATCATGCTTGAGTCCTGGAACAAGAGCTACATTTGTGATGATGACATTTCCAAGATTAATATTGCCATATCCCAGTGTATGTCCTATGTTGCCATCTCCATAGGAAACTTCTGGGCCAGCCTTCTCCTCAAACTCTGATAGCAGGGCTTTATTTCCTGTCATGTGTCCTGAACATCCACTGTCCACGACTAGGGTACTGACCCTTGAGCCCTGCAATCACAAACAATCACTGATTATTAGTTTTAAGGATCCAGACTTGCTTGGATCCTTTGGCTTTCTTAATTCTGTTAGCTTTTGCAGCGGAATTCAAATTAACAGAGTTTAAGCTAACTTTTTCAGAGTTTACATTTGCAGAGTTTACTTTAACCCATTTCAAATTTGGTTTGGGTTCATAGTAATTATAATAAATAGCATGATAATCTCTGCAATTGTAAATAGAATGCCAAGTACTTCCACAGTGTTTGCATAAAGTCTGTGGTCTAGTTCTCACATAATCAATCTTTACTGCAGTTTTAGAAGGCAAAGAATTAATGTTCTTATTCTTACTGCAGAAACTAGCAAGATGATTAGTGCTACCACAATTAAAGCATGTTTTTCTAGGAGCTAATGAAGCAAGCATTGGCTTAATTCCTGATGTGATGCCTACTTTTCCATTTTTGTTTTTCTTAGGCAATCTCTGTTTGTTGACAGATTTTATCTCCTTAAGCTTATGCTTGAGTTGTTTATCTGTCATTAAACCAATGTTAGCCTCTTTAACAAAAGTTTTAGCATATGACTCCTTAACAGCCTTTTTCTGTGCTTCAGTCTTAGGTCCACCTGTTCCCATGACATTACCTTCAGATGAATAATGTGGTCTTTTCTTTACCTGATTTTCAAATCTAAGTTCATCTCCTACAGAGTAACCTAGACCTACTGTGTCTGACTGAAACACTTCTTGAGTGTCTTTACCAGAGTGTGTCCAAGTTTTAATGATGTGTTTAGTATCCTCCAATTCTGATTCTAGTTGCTTATACTTACCTAGCAACTCTTGTTCAATAAACACTGCATCATCTCTCTCTTTCTGAATTTTATTCATGTTCTCTAGCTGTTCCTCAACAAGTTTATTTCTTTCTTTAAGTTGAGAACACTCAGACTTTATCCTCTCATTTTCTAAAGTCTGATCCCTATAACTGATATGCAATGCTTTAAGATAAATTCTCAATTCAGTTATATTATCAGTGTTATAAGCATAGGTAGTTGGAGGTACCTTGAGATCATCATTTTCAGTCTGAGTAGTAGCCATGAGAGCATAGTTGACTTCCTCATCTGAATCTGAAGTGTCTGCCCAATCTCTGCCTTTGGTGTAGAGTGCCTTTTCAGTTTTACCCTTCTTGCACTCTGGAGCATAGTGTCCCATCTCCTTACACTTGTAGCATTGAATCTCAGACTTATCTTTCTTTCCAGATTTGAAGTCCTTTCCCTCAGCTTTCTTGAAATTCTTCTTGTCAGACTTTGAGTAGTCCCTTGAGAATCTCTTTCCCTTCTTGAAGTTCTTGTAACCCATCTTCTTGAAGGTCTTTACCATCAATGCAGCCATTTGCATCATCTCTTCATCATCTTCAGAATCAGATGAACCATCTGTGTTTGAGTCAATATCAGTGTTTGATGACTCATTCTCTGAATGGATGACTAAGGCTTTCCCTTTTTCCTTTCTCCTTGATGCCTCCTTCTTTGATGGTTTCTCCTCAACCTTGAGTGCAACAGATTTTGACTTTCTACTTGATCTTTTGTTTCTCTGCTCCAATTCCAATTCATGGGTTTTGAGCAGCCCATAAATTTCATCAATCTCTGTTTCACCAAGTTCATAATTATCTCTAATAGTGGTTGTTTTCACATCCCACTTTTCAGGTAGAGAAAGAAGAAACTTGAGATTTGAGTCTTCTAAATCATACTCTTTGTTAACCAATGACAAATCATTGAGCAGTTTACAGAATCTGTCAAATGTTTCTGTCATGGTTTCATCAGACTTTGCCTCAAAGTGCTCATACTCCTGAGTGAGTATGTTTCTTCTGTTTTTCTTGATTGCAGGAGTTCCTTGACACCTAACCTCAAGTGCATCCCATATTTCCTTTGCAGTTGTGCAATTAATCACTTTATTAGACATAACATTGTCTAATGCACTGTGAAGTAAATGTCTCACTTTTGCATCCTTTGCAATAGATGAAAGATCTTCAGCAGTTAGATCTTTCTTTTCCTTTGGAATGACCTTTGCCTCCTCACCAGCAGCAGCAGCAGATAATTTTGTTGGTTTGTGAGGACCTTCATATATTCTATCAAGGTATTCTGGATCTGTAGCCTCCAGAAACATGGTCATTTTCACCTTCCAAATTGCATACTCTGATGGCCTAAGTATAGGAACCCTGATTGTCTCATACCTACTAACAGTAGTAGGGGCTTTCTCAGATGGTGGAGGAATCTCTGCCATTGATTACTTTTGTGTTTGGATCTTTAACTGTAATAAAGTAACAGATTAGGCTCTGATACCACTTGTTAGGTCGAATACACAATAAGCAATCAAATACTGTATGAGTAACTTAACAAGAACACACTGTTTAACAATTAAAAACTGTTTGGAATTAATAATTCCTCTCTCAGTGATGTAAATATCACAGAGAGCTGCTTAGGTTACAATGGATGAATATCTCAATGTTCGACTACCCTTCTAGGGTTAACCTAACTGTATTTATAGAACATACAGCTTCGTACAATCAGTAACTGATACTCCTAAAATCAAGCTATACAATTGATATCAATCACGATTGCTTCAGTCTTCCAAGTCAACTCAATCTCTTTGACAGCTTTCCAATCTTCAAAGATATTGCTTCCATATTTATCAATCTTCAAACACTGTTGACTCTTCAGACAATACCGCTACAGAGTTTAACAAACTCTGTTTGCGCTTCCAGTCAGTGTTTAATCAAACTCTGACTGCCTCCAGCTAAACTCTGTTTTCTGACTTTAGCTTCCAAACACTGTTTTCATCAATCATTTCTAACAGTTCTGAACTTGTTTTTTTTAATTTTTTAATTTTAAATTTGTATAAGCATTTGGTCTTGTGTGAATTGTGGCCTATTTATTTGATACTGAATTATATAACAAAAACTTCAGGTTGCATATTTTATTAGTGTTTTAATGGATCGTAATTGGATAAAAGCACATCGGTTGTCAAAAGAATACAAAGATGGTGTGGAAAAGTTTTGTGAACATGCTGCTAAAAATGCCAAGAATATTAGTTTCATCTTATGCCCGTGTAAGAAATGTTTGAATGTGATAGAAGTTAATGGTCCAGACCAATTGAAAGAACACTTGATGTTTCACGGTATCGATAAAACCTATACATGTTGGACATATCACGGTGAAGAGAAAGGAGAACCTAGCTCTATAAATTTTGGTTCTGATTATCTGTTTGTTGATACAATTGAAACTGATGTTATGGAAGACACCAAGGGTGATTGTTCTGATAGTTCTAGTGTTGAAAAGGATATCCCAAACATTATTAATGATGAATTACGTGATCATCCGGATATGCATGAGGGTTTAAAGGATGATGCTGCTTTACCATTGTGGCCTGGGTGCACCAAGGCTTCTAGATTATCAGCTGTGTTGACTCTATATAACTTAAAAGTTGGACATCAAATTTCTGATGCATTCTTCACAGAGATGCTCACAGCTGTTAGTGAACTCTTGCCAGATGGTAATGTCCTCCCACGTAGAGCATATGAGGCTAAACAAATGCTTAAATCCATTGGATTAGTACATAACCGGATACATGCTTGCCCAAATGATTGCATTCTTTATCGAAAAGAGTATGCAGAGTTAGATGAATGTCCAAAGTGCCAGTTAAAACGTTTCAAGAATGGCAATTCTCCGGCCAAGGTCATATGGTACTTCCCAATAATACCTAGAATCAGACGATTGTATGCTAGTGCAGAAGACTCTAAGCATTTAACTTGGCATCATGATGGGAGAATTAAAGATGGAATGTTGAGACACCCTGCCGATTCACCTCAGTGGAAGTCATTTGATGATGTACATCAGGACTTTGGGAAAGAACCAAGGAATCTTCGCCTAGCACTTTCAACTGATGGAATGAACCCTCACAGTCTTCAAAGTACTTCTCATAGTACTTGGCCTGTCATTTTGATGATCTATAATTTGGCACCGTGGCTCTGTATGAAGCGTAAATATATGATGATGTCTACCTTAATATCTGGTCCTGTACAACCTGGTAATGACATTGATGTATATTTGGAACCTTTGATCGAGGACTTGAAGCTACTTTGGGAGGAGGGCATTGAAGTAGAAGATCGATATAGAAATGATCATTTTAGGTTGAAGGCCATGTTGTTCGGAACAATAAGTGATTTTCCTGCTTATAGCAATCTATCTGGTTATAGTGTCAAAGGTTATGATGCATGTCCTTTGTGTGGTGAGGAGACCGATACCATACGATTAAAGCATTGTAAGAAGTGTGTTTATATGGGGCATAGACGGTGGTTGGAACCAAATCATCGGTATCGAAATATGGCAATGGCATTCAATGGTGAAGTTGAAAAGCGAGGTCATCCTCGAATACCATCGGGCACTGAAGTCTTCAAAGAGGTTGAAAATCTTAAAATACAGTTTGGTAAGAAATTCGCAAAGGATATTCCTTCTAAGGGTTGGAAAAAATGTTCAATCTTCTTTGAATTACCTTATTGGAAGGACCTTTATGTCAGACATTTTATCGATCTCATGCATGTACAGAAAAATGTGTTTGACAGCCTCATTGGAACTTTGTTGGGTGTCCAGGGTAAAACAAAAGATGGTTGGAATGCTAGAATGGACATGATGGACATGGGAATAAGAAGCGAACTAGCCCCTGTGGAAGTGGAAGGAAAGAAACCTTATTTGCCTCCTGCCGCCTATACACTATCCAGGAAGGAGAAGAAATTGTTATTACAAACACTTCATTCTATCAAGGTCCCTGAAGGATACTCATCGAACATCAAAAATCTTGTGGATTTGAATGAAATGAAATTGAAGGGCTTAAAGTCCCATGATTGTCATGTCATCATGGAGAATTTTCTTCCTATCGCTATACGTTCAATATTGCCAGAAAAGGTGAGGGTGACAATCACAAAGTTGTGTTGGTTTTTTAAATCAATGAGCAGCAAAGTCATTGACCCAAGAAGGTTGTCGTATCTACAACGACAAATTGTGGAGACACTTTGTGAGGTTGAGATGTATTTCACGCCATCTTTCTTTGACATCATGGTTCATTTGACTGTTCACTTGATTTATGAGACTAGGATGTGTGGTCCTGCACGTATGAGATGGATGTACCCAGTCGAGCGATATTTGAAAATTTTGAAAGAATATGTGATGAACAGATCTCGACCGGAGGGTTGCATAGCAGAACGCTATTTAATAGAAGAAGCAATAGAGTTTTGGTCAGAATTTATCCCAAATGTGGATGCAATTGGTCTACCAATTGATCGTCATAGTGGTAGAATTGATGGTGAAGGTGTAACTGGAGGTCAACCTGTAGAGATTGATAGTGCACAATGGCATCGGGTGCACCTTTGTGTTTTACACAACACTGTTGACGTTGTTCCCTTTGTAGATATGCATAAGCAATCAATCACTTTAAACAATCCAGGTAGAGGTGCTAATTGGATAGAAGTAGAGCATAATCGTACATTTATTAGTTGGTTCAAGAATCATGTCACAGATGAGTTACTAAAAAAAAATGAATCAATATCGGATAGGATTAAATGGTTGTCAAGAGGTCCTGATTCATTTGTGTATTCTTACAAATGTTATCTCATAAATGGATACACATTTTACACGAAAGAGCATGATGCAACAAGCACAATGCAGAATAGTGGAGTGGCAATTACCGCAACAGCACTGCACCAATCAAGTATTGACAAAGATCCAACTTTGGCCCAAACCACTTACTTTGGAAGAATTGAGAATATTTGGGAGCTCGATTATGTTGGATTTAGGGTGCCGGTGTTTGATTGCAATTGGGTTAACAATGTCGGTGGTGTGCATGTTGAAGAATCAGGATTCATACGGGTTGATCATACCAAGGTCGGGTACAAAGATGATTCGTTCATAATGGCAACACAAGCCCAACAAGTTTTCTATGTTACTGATCCGGTTGATAAGAAGTGGTCGATTGTTGTGTTGTCGAACAAACTCAACAATAGTTATCAAGTTAATGATGGTATAAACGAAGAAGATGCCATGGATGATCCTTTTGACAGAGCCAATATTTCCACAAACATTAACGACGATGATGAATGTTATTACTCTAGAAATGATCATGACGAGGGAGAATATGTGAATCCAGAATTTCTTAATGTGCATGGGCACGAAAGATCAAAGCCTACTAAAAAACGCAAAAGGAAAAGTAAAGCTAAGAAATGTACGTACAATTACTTTAATTACTATAAATTTTCTGTCAAATTAACCTTGTTTGTTATTTTATTACACTAGGTAGATATTATAATTACCTCCCAGCAGCTCCTGGATTCTGGTATTCCCAGAAATATATGTTTACCTGGACAGTAATCTAGTAATCCCAGAATTGTATAAATATAATATAAATTCTGAAATATCTTACAAGATATTCTACCAAATGCTATATGTCAACTGAATAGAAATGAATACTCATATATGCATGTATTCAACTGGGGTTTTTTAAATTCTTTACAGAGCATTTCTCCAGAATATACTTTCATTACATTTATTATAAACCATTAATGCACCTACAATAAATAAATGAATTATTTTGCAACTGCTTTGAGTTGTATCTATATAGCAGTAGCTAGTGTCATACATGTGATAGCTATTGTTGTTTCACATTTTGCCATTTTGAACCCTTCCTTTCTGCGTCAATTTATTGCTTTGTCGCCTTGCCAGGAGTTTGAGTTTCCCTTGCACAAAAGTTATGTGATTTTCTAAACATTGCTTAAATGTTTTTTTTTTTAGGATTATGGCTTCTGGATCCCGTAGTACAAGTGGCACCGACGGCACGAATGGAACTAGTGACACAAAAAAAAGATCGAGGCGTGGGATAGTAAACATGCTCAAGATCAAAAAAGCCAGGAGTAAAGGGATAGTACAGAAGGTAAACAAAAAAATGTAAAATAATATTGGATAGTTAATTTCATTGTGGCTGCAAATGATTATAACTTGCATAGTACTTATGTTTTAGAATACTTATTATCACTCATTAATTATCAGGTGAGTTGGAATGAGCTCGGGCAACCAATTGGTGAAGGATCTACATCCCTGTCATATTTTATCGGCTCTTACGCAAGACGACATGTCCCAATAACATGTAGTAATTGGCGCCAAAAAGATTTGTGTAATATAAAAGAAGCTTTGTGGGATGAAGTTAAGGTACAATATATTCAATTTGGTTGCATATTAAGACTGATTTAGTTGTATTATTTTATTCTGATTGCTTGTTATTACATTATAATTAGCCTTAATGTTCTGGTAATCTGTTACTGTTCTAGCTCTCAGTTAATAGGGACTAGAGAGCTGAGAGCTAAGTTGTGAATTGTGAGATGACATAGTTTTGTTAGGTTAAGTTCATCTAGACAGTATACAGGAACAATTAACAACGCTTACCGCCAACATTAAGTTTTTAAACAAAACCGAGCAAATAGATAGCTATCGAGAAAAAAACATTTAAATGTCATGTTCCTTTTATAATTAGTTTTGTTAATATGCAGCAAACTTTCCATGGCATTGAAGAGGAACATAAGGAAAAAATTATTTCCCGTGCGGGAACTCTTCATCGACAATTCAGAACTAGATTAAGGGAGTTATCAAGAGATGAAAATGGTAACTACTCTGTGGAGCCTCCTCTTTTGTATGCACACTTATCCACGGTGGCCCCTTACTGGAAAGAGTTTGTGGAGATGTCGACGGACGAAGTGTTTGTGGTAAATTTATTTTATACTTATTTTTTTTTATCGATCTATGTATATAGTTGACCTTAAAAGACAATAGTGCTAAAAAGATGATAACTCTACCTACGTATATAATTGACCTAACTTGTATTAAACTTGAATGACAATTCTATTGTAGGAGAAAAGTAAAAAAAATAAAGTGCAAGCAGAAGCTATGGAGGCGAGATATAAAAAAGCCTGTCTCGGGTACGCTCGTATAAGAGAAATAATTGTAAGTTCAGTTTTACCTCCTTTATTGTGTATTTTACATTGTTTGTACTTCTCTTCATGATCAAAACACTGGAGAAACGAACCCTGTTGTGTATGGTAGTGTATTGTTTATACTTCTAAATTGTCATCATGTGTACAGATTGCTGACAAAATTAAAGCTGGAGATCTGAATCCTGTTGTGACTCGAATAGATGCATGGGAGTATGCTAGGACAAATGCTAGTGGTGTAGTGGATGACCCTGTTACACTACAAATTCTTGAAGATGTGGTAATACATCATCTTTATATTTCACTAATTTATCGACAGAATTGTACTACACAAGCACAAACTAAATTTATGTTTGAAATTGTATTATATGTTATTAGGTTGCTATATCAGATCAATTGGGAGAACATGAGCTTACAAATATTGGAACGGATGATTTGCTTGCACGGTTAATACCTTTAGAGTATCCAGGACGAGTGAGAGCTGTTGGATGGGGGGTAACTAAGACCTCAATGCAGAAACATTCATCTGGGAGCGAGATCACTAAGTTAAAAAATGATATTGCTTTCCTGAAAAATGAAATCAAGGAGTTTGCTTTCCTGAAAAATGAAATCAAGGAGTTAAAATGCAAGGGCTATATTCCGGGGGCGCATTCGGGAGGTTCAAGCCATATGGATAACTTTAACATTGATAATGATGTTAGTGGTGATGACATTGATGATCATGATACTGATTTAAGTAAAGACCTTCCAGAGGTAAATATTCAGCTCTACGTAATTATTTAGTTTTTTAATCATGTTTAAGTATATGTTTTCGCTGATAATATTTCCAAATACAGGGGAAAAATCCTTGCTATTTGTACCTAGATCCCGGTCGTAGATATGTGGGAAGAGGGACTTTGTGGAATGATCTAAATGATAGGATGCTTCATGGTGTTTCACTAGAAGAAGAGTATGTGAGGGTACAATTTGAGGTGGCCACACCATCAGAGTTTAAAACTCCACTACCTAGACCTTGCGATGAGGCCAACCTTGTCGGGGAAGCTCCAGGATATTTTCTTGCTTGGCCACGCAAACTCGTCTCCATGAATCTAGAGGTTAAACATCTAATCTATTTTATCTAGATCGAGGTTAAACATCTAATCTATTTTATTTTTGTTGTATGGATGCCATTGATAAAATTCTTGAATTTGTTGGAAACCTAGTGATTATAATTCTGTAAAAGTGAATTAGGTACTAGGATTATCCGTTTATTTTTGGAAACCTAGTGATTATAATTTCTGAATTAGGTGCAACATTAGATCCATTGACATCAACCTCATTAACCTGAAATACCAGTTACCAGACTTTAGTTCAACTACATTTAAATTGTTTAAATAAGCAATATGTGCAATCTCTAGTGATTAAATTGTTTACATTTACTGTCCTTGTCCAGGAGCCGGGGAATTACAATTTATATCAATTAGGTTCTCATCTAATTAGATTTTTAATTTTATTCTTCTAATTTGTAGATACCCCCAAATACCAACAAGGAAAAGAAAAAGAAAAAGAACAAGGAAAAGAATAAGGAAAAGAACAAGAATGCTACTAGCCAGGAAAAGGTTAAGGATAAACACATGGAAACAATCGAGTCCATCACCGGCGTGCCTTCGAATCAACTTGGTTATCCTCTCCGACAAGATGTTTCTCATGATGGGGTTTTGGAGTTGGTTCATGTTGCTGTTATGTTAGATCGTGTTACCGATATAGAGATTGAAATGGGACCTTTTTGGGATGGAGATCCTTGGATTGAGCATATTAATAAGGAAAATGTTTTGGAGGTATTGGATGAACAGTGGTTAAGTGCGACTAGCCTTGCCTTCTACATTAGGTAATATTAAAACAAATTTCTTGGTTTGAGTTTTCTATTATTTCTTCTAATTTTGTTTTTTTCTTAGGTATTTGAGTGAAGTCTATTTATCCAAAAATCCCAACATGGCAGCCAAGTATTCTTTTGCATCACCTCATGTCATTTCTTACTTATTGGATATTTCCAAAGCTTCATCAATTTTGGCAGAGTTTATGATGGGATATGTTGACAAAGATCACTTACTTTTTGTGCCATATAATGTTTCGTAAGTTGCATTTTTTTTTATGCTATATAAATTTATTAATTTTATGTGCTTATTACTTATAAAACATGTGTAGAGCACATTGGGTCTTGGTTGCTATTAATACAAAAACAGAGAGTATATATTTTATGGATCCTGCTCCAAGGGCCACCATTGTAAAGTACAAGAATTTGAAGGCACTTGTAGAAACGTAAGTAAAAATATAACATGGGATTGCACTACTTGTACAAAAGTTTATAATAAAGTTAATTTCTGAAGTCAAATATGTGTTCTGTTTGCAGTGCTTTGGTTTCTTTTCGGACTAGATGTGGGAAGACATACACGAAGACCGCACAGAACACTTTTAAATGGACAAATATACAGGTAATCGTACTACCTTAGTGATTATATTTATGAGTACCATTGATTTGTACATTTCCCCTTATCTAGCTGTTGCGATCTTACTTTCTTAACCTGTTGCTCATGTATGGTAACATACTTATATTTTAAAATTTTAAACACGAATAAAGGTAATATAAATGTTAGATTTATAAACAATAATTTTTGTTTTACCATCAAATTTTTTATTTTTTATATACGATGAGCCTTTAAAACCTCCTGGATCAATACTATTCTAGAACCTCTAAAACAAACAAATTAGTAAAGAAAAAATACTGCAATATATTTGCATAATACTACAGAAATAATTAATATTTATAATATTGTTTGTCTGTGTTAGGAGAAATTCCAAATAGGTTAATATATAGGATGTGCTTCTGAGGTTCTTATGGTTATTGTTTGAACTTGTTTTTGTCCCTTAAATCAATTTGCCGGAACCTGCAAAAGTTGTTGGAGGGGATGGTTACAATTCTTCTAAATTTTACATATTAGCTAACAGCTTTTCTATAATATGAAATCTTCAGTGGCTTTTCTCCTTTGTTATGCTTGACAAAAGTTGATACAATAGTAGGTGCTTGAAAGAGAGCTTTTATTTCATACCCGTGATGACTTTCTCTTTTTCTCTATTATCTGCATTCCTTGTCCATGATAAGTTCTGGAATTCTTCTGTTTATTGCATAATGTTGTCACAGTCTGTTTATTAAAGTTTATCCCCTGATTTTGAAAGTAACTACCAATCTTTTAATCATCTTATTATTAAAAGTTATTTAATGGTGATGTAAATTTACTTATTATTCACAGTGCCCTAAACAAGCTGAGAATGATGGTATTTTCTGTGGACATTATGTTGGATGTTTCATTGAAGATGTGTTGCGTTCCAGTGAAACAAGCATCAGTGTGAATGTAAGTAAATATAACCACTTACACTGTTAAAATAAGTGCACTATTTTGCATCATCTTCTAACTAATTTTATAATTTTTTGGTGTACAGTTTACTCGTTCCAACAGGCTCATGTGCTATTCTCCCGATAAAATGCTCCGCTTCCGAGATAATTGGGTAGGATTCTATTACAACCGGTTCCTCAAGGGAAAACTTTTAAAGAAAGTTCCTGATCCTTTAAAGATGTAGTTCCTGAACATATCTTTTACTATCCTATTGTACGAATCCGTGAGATCTACTTATATTTTGTGACTTATTACGTAATTGTTACTCGATCTTGGGTATATTTTAACTATTTTATGGAAGTTAGTTTTGATTTGAGGTTATATTTTACTAGTTCACTTTTTGTGATTGGTTGGAATTTGAGTTTTATAGTTTGTTTCATGAAGTTGGTCAGGTATTAATAAAACGAATAAATAAAAAAAAATTCAAATGGCATGAAAATGGCAGGAAAGCATTAAAATTTAAAAAAAAAAAAAAAACTTATATAGCGCTTACGAAACGCTATAAAAGAACTAGCTTAAAAAGCGTTTGAATAAACGCTATTGTAGAATAGTTACTTAAAGAACCCTTCCTCCATAGCGTTTTTAAACGTGTTATTGTAGTATTGTGCTTGCAGAGCGCCAAGACAAACGCTAATCAAGTTCTGGTCACTTACATAGCAGCGCCTTACATAGTGTTTAAAAACGCTATTGAAGGTACAAAATAAACGCTGTTGAAGAACAGTTACTTACAGAATGCTTACTTCCATAGCGTGTTTAAAAGTGTTATTGTAGTATTGTGCTTGCAGAGCGCCAAGATAAATGCTATGCAAGTTCTGGTCACTTCCATAGCGGCTCCTTACATAGTGTTTAAAAAGCTATGCAAGGTGTAAAATAAACGCTATGCAAGTTCAGATTTGTAGTAGTGTTGTCTCTAAGAATGTATTTGAGAAGTGACTAAGTGATTGATTCGAGAACTAGGATTAGATAACTCTGAGTTCTCGAATACTGTATGATTTACATATCGAATCACTTCTCGAATAGTACTTTTCTCCAGGGTTCCTTAAGTTGTCGAATAGAACACTTGACTTATCGAATCCCTGAGATATCGAATAGTTCATTTAACGCTTGACTTGTTGAATCCCTGAGATATTGAATAGTTCATTCAGAGTCCTTGAGATATCGAATGGAACTTTGACTTGTTGACTCTTTGAGAACTCGAATACCACTTTGACTTGTTGACTTCTTGAGTTCTCGAATAGAGCATTTAGACATGTCGAATCTCTGAGATATCGAATAGTGCATTCAGAGATATCGAACAGTGTCTTCTTAGCTATCGAATATCTTACTTCTCGAACGCTAGACTTCTCGAATATACAAAAGTACTTCTCGAATTGGTACTTAGGCAAATTCTTCATTTCTTCAAATCCCAACTGTGATTATTTGACAGTCTTTATCTTCTTGCTTGAGGCATGAACCTTGGAACTTCTTTCAAGCATTATTCTTGACTATATAAGTACAGTTACACAACTAGGATTTGATGCCTACTACAAGTACATAACAAGTAGAAACTCTACAACTAGAGGTTTCCTCAGTTAAGAGGTCATGTAAGTAATGCAAAGCATTACAGACAATTAGGCTTGTTATTAGATGTAAACAGGCACGCCTCTGTGACTAACAGGTTGTCACATAAAGTAAAAGAAAGAATAATGTACATCACACATGATACCGTTATCAAAATTTGATATTAAAAATCTTTAAAATTGGTTTTATAGATAATCATATATGATATTAATTTTTGATAATAAAATACAAAGTTTTATAAACAATATAAGTCTTCATTAACATATTTACTCAAAAGTTAAATTAATATTGGAAATAGGAAAATGGAGATACCGGAATTATGTAATACTACTCGAGAATCAAGTTTAAGTGTCAGTTATACAAGGATGACATATTTATTCGTATTTTAGTTATATTTTGAAATTCTCGGTACCACAAGAAATTATCTACGTAATGATGAAAGATATTGAGGTGATGTATAATCAATATGCGAAAAAAATGACATATTCTAAACTTTTATCTTTTTTGCATTGGCATATAATTTGAAAAAACACGAAGTGTATAATGTAATTGTTTTATCCTAATATTTTGTTTACTTGGATATTATGCAAAATCCCATATTCTAATATATCGACCTTTATTGAATTGAGTTTGGATTTTAATCCATTCTTATTTTTAATCCAAAAGTTAAATTGGTAGCAAAAATAGGAAAAGGGTGAGACTGGAGGTTTAAGTAATATATTTTTTTAGTTTAAACCAAAAACATATTCAGTTCAATGGTTATAAGGATGAGTTTCTTTAAAGAGGATTCAATTCCCCACATGAACATAATTTGCTCAAATTTTTTATTTGAACAAGAGATGGATTTTTTTTTGCTAGGAATGAAATATATTTCATAAATGAATTGTATTAGAATACAATATCCTAATAATGAGTTTCTTTCGATCAAGAAAGTTCATCATCTAACCGAAAGGCACGCATGTTGCCCCCGGACATTTAGACAATAACACCTTCAAGTCTGAAAAGATGAACCCCACAAAGAAGGGCCTCGTTAAAACCCCACAAGAGCAAAACCCTATGGGAAAAAAACTCAAGGGGGGAAAAGAGTACCCTTAAAATACATGAATACATCGTAATACAAATGTGGCTACTAAAAGACTAAAACTTGTGAGTCCCCATTGTCATTAAGAGCTTTATTCATTCCTATTGCCAAAGATTTGCCCTTTCTTTTGTCAAAGACATGCCTTCGCTTTTACTCTGCACCGTGACTGCTCCATTACTTCCTTTTGAAAAAACTGAGGCATTTTGAGACTACTTTATTGCTATAAAAACTGCAAGTCATCAAAACAAACCCAACAAGAAAAGAAAAAAGTCAATGAATCACTTCTTGCCAAAATATAAAATTAAATACATTAAAACTTATATGAATTTTGACAAAATAGATGCTCACTCCTAACCAAAGGGGATCCCCTTTGGTTAGACATCTAAAACAATAATCAATAATTTATTAAAAAATATGAAAATTGCTTTTTAAAACTCTATATATAAAATATATACATGTACATATATAAATATATAAATATATATATATATATATATATATATATATATATATATATATAGGGAGCTATTCTAATGAGAACCTGTTATTATGAGAACTAGAAACTAGCCCAAATATCCAGTGGCAATTTTGTAAATTCGTACAAAACTAAGGACACACACGAAAACAAAAAAATACCGTTCGAGCACTTAACTACCTCATTTAATTTGCACAACTCTCAAATACACAGTTTGTTTTTTTGATATCAGACCACCAACAACGCTATTAAAACCTCCATTAAAACTGAAGTAAAAGCTTCAAAACCCTCGAATAAAACTGAAGAAAGCACCGATTCGAAGGTAAGAAAATCTCTTTCTATCACTATATCATAATCTACTTCTTATTTTGAAGAAAGTTGCATGGATTAGTACTCGTACAATCAATGAATCGTAACTTATTAAGTTGTTTTATAATGTTTTTTTTTGCTTTTCTAGAAACGCGAATCAACAACACGGAACAGAGATGTCTAAGAACACACGAGGTAGGTTTTGTGATTTTTTTTCCAATTTTTAGTGATTAGATCTTATTTGTGCGTTGTATTTCTTATATTTTTTAGTTTAATTTTGTGATTTCAGTGTTTTTTAGTAATTTTAGATCTAGAAGATGTAAAACTTTTTCTGGTGATTGAATATGTGTTATCACTGATTTAGGTCTATTTTTCACTGATGTGTTATTTTGTGATTTAGTTTTATCACTAGAATAGTAACTCTCTTGTGGATACCTTTTTTGTGATTTTATACGTGTAAAAGGTGAGCTATCACTTATTTAGGTATATTTTTTAATGATGTGTTGTTTTGTGATTTATTTTATCACTAGAATTAACAACTCTATACTGGATACCTTTTTTTTGTGATTTTACATGTGTAAAAAGTGATTTAATATGTATTTGTGGAATACGTAATGACTTAAGAATTTTTTTTGTGATTTTAGTGTTATTTTTAAAGATAATATTTTTTTTAATGATTTGACTTAAGAGATGATTTGGTTACAGTATCTTATGTGACATCACATTTGCAGATTCAACTTTAAGAAGGGAAAGTCCGAGACTAAAATTGCAGAAAGCATCTTACAGTAACCCACTACAAATTGATGATCAGAGTTCTGAGCAGCAGCCTAATAGAATAGGTGCTCTACATTTTTTACTTTGTTTTTTCACTTTGTTACTTGTGTAGTAATTTATGTGATTTGATAACTCTAGATTCAATTATGAGAAGAGAAAGTGGGAGGCTAAAAATTCTGAAATCGCAAAAAGCAACCTATAGTAACCCGCAAGTACTTGATGAGGGGAGCGCTGAGGAGCCTAAAAAAAGAGGTGAAAACTACTTTAATGTCTTACTTTAAATCAATAACTATTTATTTGTTATCACTAATTAAATTTACTATGAGCTTATTTATATTGTCCATCAGATACTAGATCTGTGCACTTTGATGACGATGATGATTTTGTAACTCCACCTATTAAGACAAAAAGAAATGCATTAATAGTAATAACAGATCCATCAACTGTTGCGACCAAAAGGAGACTTGATGTTGAGGTATAAAAATCACCTTTGCACAAAAATTTACATGAACAAATCACTGTTATAAAAATATATTAATACATGGTAGGAAATTGGACAAGAAGAGATAGAAAAATATGAAGGGAAAAAATTGAAGATCATACATCAGAAGACCAAATCCCGACTTGTTGATGAGGTAAAATAGTAACTTGTTTTTTATTATTATTTATTTGTCAAAAATAAATGTTGTTAATACTTTCCTTAATAACTCATTATTCAATGTTTACAGGAAAATGATCAAGATAAAGTTGGTGATGCTAATGGAGAAGTAAGAAAAACTAAGAAAACAAAGACTACAAGGGTAAATATTATACACCTCAACTAAAAAAAATTTAGATTGAGTAAGTTGAGCTAAGTTGTTTAATATTTGACAGGAACCATCTAAACAGAAGCAGGACAAGAAAGCTGGAAAAGTGAATGTAACTGATAAGTTGAAGATACGGAATTCACCAAATATTTTGACGGACATGGTAACGAGTCTATCGGAGCAGCAGAAACAATGGGTGAGAATAAGTGGTTTTGGACCACTACTTGATTTTCACTTGGAGAAGATTCCCCATAAGCTGGCATGCAATGTGCTTGAAGCATTTGATGCACCTACCTGCTTACTGGAACTTCATAGTGAAAGCATTCCTATCACTAATGAAGATGTGTATAATGTACTTGGATTGCCAATTGGGGATCGCATTTTGACACCGGCAACAGGAGATGAAGCATCGAATGCCTTGCGGAGACAAAATTTATGGATGATGGTTAGAGTTGAGGAACACCACTCTAACCATGAAGGTGAACAAGGACTTGGAGGGCAGGTAAAATGATGATGGATCAAATATAGACTGAGCCACCAACTCAGTGATCAAAATTATTGAATTGTAAATTTAGTGATTTTATTCTTAATTTTAGTGATTTTATTGATCACCAAAAAATAATTACTAATTCAATAGTAACAATCACCAATTAATAATTGGAAATTACCAATAATTTAGTAATTTGAATGTAAAAAATTTTAAAACTGATTTTTCGTTTCCATTGATATTTTGTAGGATGGTTTTGATCATGTGAGGAATGATGGAAAAATGTCCATGGCCAAGGAAAGACAAGAGGTAGTGTTCGATGCAATAAACTTGCCTTTCCTATAAACTTACCTGGTCATTATAAGTTATCTTATTGAATTATTTGTTTTATTAGAACTGGTTCAATAGTTTAAATGTGAAAGCTACAATGGTGATGGATGCTTTGGAACAATATAGAGCTGACTTGCAAAATGCTAAGGAAAATCATCCAAATGACGTGAACATTGCTCAGCTTGAAGGGAAAATTGCTGAATCTTTGCAAAGTTTCATTCCAAACAGTAAACCCGAGACTGTCCCTGAAAATAAAGAGACTGTTGAAGAAATAGAGAAGGATTTGGAAGTAGAAGATGTTGCAGCTTTGGCAATAGAAAGTGCAGAAATTGTTCCTTTAGTATTAGATCATGTCGAGCTAATAGAATATTTGTTCTCATCCCAAGGGAAGAAAGACATGGAAATAGACTTCGAAAACTTGTCAATTCCTTCATTTGCACTTGGGATTGATTTTCCTATTTATGATAGTAATACATGCAAGGACATAAAAAGGGAGCATAGAAATGAAAACAATGTTGAGCAAGAGACAGAAAAAGATGATTATAAGACACCTGCACTTGAAGAACAGAAAAGGGAAAGCAGGGAAACCAAAGTGGCGAACAATGTTGAGCAAGAGACTGAAAAAGATGATTATAAAACACCTGCACTTGAAGAACAACAGAAAAGGGAAAGGAGGGAAACAAAAGTGGCTACAGCATATCGATCGCCATATGTTCAAAGGGAAATAGACATTACAAAGAGCTACACATCACAAGACTATGTTGTTTGGAGATGGTTAACTAAAGAAGGCGAAGATGATATGTAAGTATTTCTTAAAAAAACTTGTTATCTTTTTAAGTTTTCATTTGGTCCTTGTTAATATAGTGATATTATTGTATCAGGGAGCATGTTTTTGAGTATGGAGAGCAATACTGTACTAGAGAGCATATGGTAACCCTAAAGCCAAATGAGAAGTTGTATTATTCTGTTATAGATGTGTGGTCTACTTTGATGAATGATAAAGAAAAGTACAAGGCACCTGAATCACCACTACGTGTATTCTTCGACGTTGGCTTTTCGGTAATTTAAATTTGTATTACTATTGGCTACACTCTATACAAGTTTGAATCACCAAGTACTAATTTATTGACTTAAAACCAAACAAATTGGACCACTGGATGTAACTAAGTCTGAAGAGGATCAGTATGAGATGTTTTCTGTTGAAATGGATCACTTCTTTAATAGATACCCAAACATGAAGATTGAAGACTGCGAGCTGGTACATTTTAATTGCTTCAATTTTATTTATAATTATGAGTGTGATTTTAGTTGAATAATAATTCTTTTACAGTCCTCAATCACCAAATGGCTAAAAAAAATTTGTAAATATTCTTTCCAATTCTACAAGATGAGCATTACTACTTGGTTTGCATGAATAAGAAAGAAGATAGTTGTGAGGTAATTGATAACATCATAATCGGTAGAGCAGTCACAAACTTGTATGGGAAGAGTGTTCGTAAACTGGTAATAATAAAAAAACTTGGTATCTTAATACTACTATCGAGCATAAAAGCACAATATTAACAATTTTTTTATATTTCTATGTTTGTTATTCTAATTGCAGAAAAGCCACTTTGTGAAATACTTGGAAGATAAAGAGGAAAAGTTTTTAGCAAAGACAATAAATAAAATGAAGGTTTCTTATTTGTCCATGAGTTGGCAGACACTCGAAAATGACGTAGATTGTGGAGTTTATCTTATGCGGCACATGGAGACATACAAAGGTAGTCTAAACAAGTGGAAAACTCAACTAAAAACAGAAAAGGTAATTCATATATTTTCTGATAAAGAAAATATTAGTGATTTGTCAGATTTTGCTTGAGATGATGAAAGTAATTGTTTACTGTATTGCTGTAGGCGGCGGGATAGAAAGGGCAAATGGAGAAGCTAAGAACAAAATATGCAAATGCTATTTTGACTTCACATGTCAATGAAAGGAGGCAATTTGTCCAACAAGAAACTGCAACTTTTTACAATAAAATAGCAGCTGAGAGCTTGGTGAGCATAATCGAAGAAAACGCAAGTGTAAAGACGCCAAGAAAATACAAAATGCATGGGACTTTCCTTTTTTCTGATAATTACAAAGTTGTAAAAGAGAAGGCAGGTGAAGAGAAAGCTACTGAGTAGAAAACTAATGTAGGTGATGTGTAGGCTGGTTTTAAAAGTTACATTGAAAACTTGTACTGAGGCAACTAATATTTGGTGAATTCTGTTGAAATATTATTTGTATTGGAGCAAAAATTCCTTGGTAAATGGTAGAAAATGATAAGGTTTTTCATGGTAAAAATTTCAAAGTTGTACTTTATTGTTCTTTTTTTAAGTTGTTTTATGATACTACATTTTGTAGTTATATTGTTGGTAAATTTAGCATACATGAACTTTACTGTTTCAAATAGTAGTAGAACATAAATTGACTTTGAATGACTAAAATGTAGGAAATGGGGAAAATTGAAATCACCAAAAAAAATGCAAAATTACCAAACTCAATAGGCCAATGAAAATAGTAATCATAAAAAATTAAACAAAAAGATAACAAGAGAAAAATTACAAGAGATAACAAGAGAAAAATTAACAACTTAGGACATGAGAAATGAATGAAACTAAGAATTGACAAATGACTTTATATCGTATTATCGCAACAAAGTACACATCATATTGGTCGAAATGTAGTAGAATTTTTTTTAAAACTACGATAGAATACAAATAAGCTTTCTACTCAATCTGAACATCAGCTGACACCATCTCAACATGGACAGTAGGAACATTGGTAGTAGGAACAGTGGGTTTATCCGGACATGTTCTGGCATCATGAACTACGGAAGTACAGAACTTGCATTTCCTAGGGCGCTTGTTTCCTTCCATTATTGCCTTCTCCCTATGACTGATGAACCTCTTCAAACCCGAACCTTTGTTTTTAGATTGATTTGGTGCACGAATAATAATTTCTTCAGTTGGTTGAGGACCCATCATCTTTTCCATCTGAGCTTTCTTTGTCATAACAAAATCATCGCCAAGATCAGAACCCAATTGTTTTATTGTCTTTTCAACATGACAGAGCTTGTCAATATTCACTCCATCTTTGTTCATAGTTTTCTGAAAATTAAACCATATATTTGTCACTTTAAGAGAAACATTGTCCACCTTAGCAAAATCATCAGAAACACCAGTAAATTTGGACGAAGAATTGTGTTCTGCACATCTACTCCATCTATTGAGAACAAGATTCCTCGGTATTTTCACAACCTCAAACTGGTTAAGCGCAAAGAAAGCATGTCTGCAGAGTATGCCACACATGACAAACTTCATACAAGAGCATTCTGCATGATATTGACTGACTTTAACCTGAAATCAGTAATAAAATTATCATATCACCAAAATAGACCATCAAAAATCACTAAACAAAGTATCATATCACCAAAACAGACAAAAAAAAATAACAAAAAAAATTAACTAAATCACAAAAAAATAAACATTATGCTCATAATGAAGTTAATGTTTTTAAAAGTGTGAAATTACCTCAAACAATTTATCTTTCATTTTCACATCCTTCATTTGATAGGTTTTAAGTCCATCGACTAATGGGCTAATATCTACGACTCGCATGTCATAACAAGATGCTAGTATCTCTTCTTGTATTTTATAAAAAATAGGTCGAGTATACAACTGTGCAGCATCAGCCTCAAGTAACAATGTAGAAACAGTAGAAGGTATTGCGGACCTGCCCTCTTCATTCAACCGAGCAGTTTCATGGCGCTGTTTATCCATCGCACTCTCAAAACGAAGATAAAACTCACATAGTGTATCACTCTGTTTATGAAACTGACTAAAAAAGTTATTCTCACTTTCCGACCTCGATGTCGTCCGCATTAATCCAAACATAGGTTTGTCTCGAAAAAATGCTGGGATCCACGATGTTCGAATAACATACATCTTCCAAAGCCATTTGTGCCCCTCTAATTTAAATTCTTTCAAAACTGATTTCCAACCTTTTTCAAAATCAAAAGGCTCTAAAGTAGATGACTATATGTAATTTTTCATTTTGGTCATGAAATCAGTCTCCTTACACAAGAAATTACCAAGCTGCAAAATAATGTTGTAATTTGTTAGCAACAATCACTACCAGAAATAATGAAATTAAAAGAAATAAGAAGGCAATTTCAACCTTGAGAGGAAACTTTTCCATTATATGCCACATACATAAGCGATGCTTCGTAGCGGGAAATTCATCTGTGGCAGGAAAAGAGAGAGGTACAGCTTGTTTCATAGCAGGGCACTGGTCAGTCACTATTACAACCGGATTACGACCCATTGCTTTTAAAAGGTGATCAAACGCCCACTTGAAATGCGAAATATCTTCTTTAGAGAGAAGAGTAAATGCAAAAGTGACACACTTATCGTACTTGTCAACACCAGTAAATGGGCAAAAAACCATGTTATACCTGTTGTAGTGCAGGAATCAGTAGAGAAACTAAATTAAAAAGAGCACCAGTAAACAAAATAAAAGGCTATAACCAAATTTAATCAAGCATGAAGAAAACAGAAGTAAATAATCACCAAAAATATGGATTCTTAATAAAAAAAAAAGGCCAGATCATCAAAAATATTTTTGTCAATCACCAAAAAACTAAATAAGGCAACTATTGAAATGAATTTATATGAGTACGCAAATAACCAATTATATTAAACATGTACAACAAAATCTAACTAAAAAAATTCAGAATCATAAAAAGAAGGAAAATATTAAATATAAAGGCAAGGAAGTTGACATACATATTTGTATCAAATGTGGCATCAAACGAAACAGCATCACCATAAACCTCGTAATTCTTCCTAGCAACTGAATCAGCCCAAAACAGTTTTGTCAAATGTCCTTCTGCATCAACATCGTATGCATAGTAAAACGATTCACAGCTCTCATGTTTAACCTTAAATTTGTCAATAATCATTTGTGCATCGCGCTCACCAACATATGCCTTCAAATCCCTACTAAAGTTTCGGTAATCCCTAACTGTAGCACCAACATTGGCATATCCACCAACCATTTCCTTCATCAACCTAAATGATTGACTAATTCCAACATTAACCTTTGAAGAATCAAAGACGAATTTGCGTGAAGTGTAAGACATTTGACGGTTAACTCTTAAAAATTGTCGTCCTTCTTCAGAAGCTACATCATGATTATGTTCCTCAACAAAGACAGAAATCCTATAGCTCTCACCCGAAGCAATTTTCAAAATGACCTTCGCATTACAACCACACCTGTTAGAAACTGTCCTCCTCCGAATAGCTTTACTATTACTATAATTAGATTTCTTTTTTCTCTCTTTAAATCCAGCTCGACTACAAACAACATATTTAGTTATTATAGTTTTATCATCATCAGCCTTTTTTCTGTAGTCCTACGTGTATCAAATCCACATATTTGGCCATACTCCTTATAGAAATTCATAGCTTTCTCCAAAGAGTCAAAATTCTGATTGACAAACGGTTTAGAACTATCATCGACACAAATAGGTACATAATAACGATGACCACCAGGGGTAACAGTACACCTTGAAATAGCATAATCACTTTCAGTTGAACCAGAAAGACTAGCAGAAGCATTAGCACAATCAGAAATAGTATCTTCAATAAATCGACTAACGCTTGAAGAATCACCACTAGTAATTCCTATATATATAAATAATAAACTAATTAAAAGTAAAATCAAGAAAAATCACTAATATAAAAGCACTAATTACAGAAGTACTAAATCACAAAAACACTAATTACAGAAGCACTAATTACATAATATAAAAGCACTAATCACTAATTACACAATACAAATAGCACTAGATCACTACTTGTAAATAAGTAATTGTTCAATCAAATAGCAGGAACTTAACAATATGATAAGAACAATTTGTTTTTTGTGAATTGAAGCGTAAACTTATCAACTATGGATTTAACAACATACAAAATATACAGTTTTAGAAGAAATTACCTTGATTAGTACTGATTCGTAACAAATCCTCTGTTATCATGATGAAGAACACCAATTTATATCAATTTGATTGATATAACATGGAATCAAATAGTTACAAGCAGCTAAATTCAACGTAATAATAATGATGAAGATGAGTATAGAGATTGTATATAGAGAGAATATGGAGATCGTATACAGAGAGATGCGGCAAGAAAGAGAGGTACAGGGAAGGAGTGTGTGTGTGTGTGTGAGAGAGAGAGAGCGCATTAAAGAGAGATTTGATATAATTATTATTTGTATCTTTGTCTGTTACGAAAGTTATAAAAACATACGGTCAGGATTAAAAGGTATAACATAAAAATGAACGGTGATGATGGAGACTAAGTTCTCATTTTAATACAGGTTCTCATTTGATCATCTCCCTATATATATATAGGCTAGTGATCAAATAGAAACCACTTTTAAAATAAAAACTAGAAACCATTATCTGCACACCCTACTCTACTATCTCCACACCATATTTTACTATCTTCAATTACTATCTCCACACCATATTTACTATCTCCACTCTTATACATCCCCACTCCCACCCCCACCCCCACCCCCACCTGACCTGCCACCCCCACCCCACCCCCATCACCACCGCCACCGACGCACCACCACCTCCACCTCCACCTCCACTGATGCACCACCACTGCCATCTTCTTTTCCGACCACTGGCCCCACGGGGGCTCCGATTCCACCACCAATTTCCGATTCTGATTGCAAATTTACTTCTTCCCGATCATTAATTGTGCAACTACAAATATAATTTAGTGATTTTTAACTTCGGATCGTAATCTTATCTTCATCTACTGATTCTGAACATTCCGATGATGACTTCTAGATCTGAATTTGTGTATTTGTGTGTATGTAACGATGTATGTGTGTATATAGCTGAACAATCATGGTGGTGGTGGTCGATGGTAGCGAGGCAGGTGGTGGTGGCGTTGACAGGTGGTGTGGTGGTCGATTGCAGCGATGGTAGGTGGTGGTGGCGATGGTAAGTGAAGGTGGGGCTGGGGTAGGTACGGTATCAGTAATTACAGCTGTATAGATTAGTGATTTCTATCATAATAGTTAGTGATTTCCGCAATACAAATTATTGATTTTGTAGTACAAAATTAGTGATTTATGCATAAATTTGGGGATTTATATTAATAAATCAGATTTATTAATCGTGTTGATAGTGTTTCTCGGAGTAAGGAAGTTCACTATTTGTGATTGGAGGTTTAGGATTGGTATGTATATACATGTTGTATGTATATACATGTAAAATAAGAGATGATCAGACATGTTTGTTGTCGGAAATATTAGTTGCCAGAGACGATGGTTGTTGATAATGATCGTGAGTGACGATACAGTATGATGTGGGCTATCTACTATCCAGATGAATCATGATGTGAATGTAAGTGGCCATTCCAATGATAGCGGGTGACTTTGATCAACAAAACATATAGTACAGTAACTAGTTTCTAGTTTTTATTTTAAGGTACTCCCTCCGTCCCGTATTGTTTTTCTTATTTCATATGTCGGGACTGTTCATAACATGAGATAAATTAATAATTCACGCATAATCTATAAGACCAAATATAGTCATGAGTGATCTTGTTGGATTCGTATTTATGAGTACTTTAATACAGTGAAATTTTTATATTTAATACTAATACGAAATTCAAGATATAAACGTTTAAAAGTGTACGTTGGCAAACGTGTCCAGTCAAAATAGGAAAAACATTAAGGGACGGAGGGAGTAGTTTTTATTTGAATAAGACCCTATATATATACACACATAAATATCTATAATTAGCTAATAAATTTGAAAAATATAAAATAACCAATAATAACACATATTAAATATTAGTAACACATATTAAATATTGAATAAGAGATGGATTTTATTTAAATAAGAGATGAGATTTATTGGCTCAATTTACCCCTCTATTATATATAGAAAGATATTTGTAATTGACCATTGATAGCCAATTAATGAGCCTAATATGAACTAATTGACTAAATAAGGGTGACTAGTTGGAGTAGCTAATTTGTAGTTGGATGCAACATTATTACACCAAGAAGCGAATTGGTCCTTTCTGTCCTGTTGTCGTCTACTCATAACGCACTCATAAAAATCTCGTCTCTCTCTCTCTCTCAAAAAAAAAAAAACAAACGAAGAAGATGGATTCAAGCGACGAAGAAGGTGGGGAAGAGTATCTATTCAAAGTAGTAATAATAGGAGATTCAGCAGTGGGGAAATCAAATCTACTATCAAGGTACGCAAGAAATGAGTTCAATCTCCACTCAAAAGCAACAATAGGGGTTGAGTTTCAAACACAAAGCATGGAGATTGATGGCAAAGAAGTCAAAGCTCAGATTTGGGATACTGCTGGTCAAGAACGCTTTCGTGCTGTTACTTCCGCTTATTATCGTGGTGCTGTCGGTGCTCTTATTGTTTACGATATTAGTCGTCGTACTACTTTTGATAGTGTTACTCGTTGGCTTCAAGAACTTGACTGTAAGTACTCTATGCCTCTTTCATGTTTTTCTTCATCTATTTCATTGTTATCTCAAATGGGTTGTGCTTACAATTTTCATTGCTATTGTAGATTTGTAGCTGTTATGTTGTTTGAATCTGGTCACTCATATTCTATTCCTGAGTTGTCTAGTCCTTTTTTGTAACTTCATACCTTAGTACTCATATGTAGACTGAGTTGCTTTCTTACAATGTGCTCTGATATACGTACTCCAAACCAATATTATAAGCTTGGCCAATGGTCCTAACTACTATCACTCTATCAGTCCTCTCACTTGTGTAATATTAGTTGGTGACTATTGATGCAAGAAGGCTTATTCATCTACTAGAGATATGAAAGTCTAGATATCTTGACTTGCAGAAGATGGACTATGACTTCACTATTTCGTATATGAATTTAACTCCACAGTAATAAGAGAATGTATCCATTAGATGATATCTTCAAGTGGCTCTCTTGCAGATAGTATGTCACAAATAGGGCAAAGAATAATGATCTTGTTGGTGAGAATAATTTCCTTATCCAGTTGTTTACATTGATCGTTAATGTACCATTGGGCAAAGTACTACTTGTAAAGAGTGTTATTAGTTGACTGACTTCGACTAATCTTTACCAACTTACTTCTGCTACAGACTTAAGAGCAGAATCCTTACTATTTGAACTAGTAACTATCCGTGAGCAGGAAGGATGAGGGTATAATTGATTGTAGTTAACACACGAAATATTAGAACTTTGACCTGAGTAAAGTCAAGAACCTTGGTTAAGAGATGTAGCTTGCTGATTAGAAGGTAATTGTGCTGAAGAGATGGCACCTAGCTTGAGCCTTTATTCACACTGGATGGCATTCAGTACTTCAGTTGCCCCAAACATATTCATTTCACAACAGAGTTAATCATGGAAGATGAAGTTCATGAAAAAAGTTGATAAGCCACATAATTCACAAGTGTCTGTAGTGCTCAACTTCAGAGTACGAACAAGATACAGTTGGCTGTTATATACTCTTTCAAGGGACTAGAGATGACGCAATGGAACGGTAGTATTTCAAAACATGCCTAGACTCGTTGCAGCCTTCCCCAGTCCTCATGGCAGTATGTTCTAATGTTAAGGGACTTGTATATCCTGAATTACTGACAGTAAAATACTTCAACCGTAAGGCTGTTTTGGTAATTTACAAGTTTGTAGGTGTTGCAGATGATTTTACCTCTTCTGAAGAGGTAAAATTCAGAGTGTCTAAATGAACATGGTCCTAGTTAATGGAAGATATCTGCATTATTATAACAGGGGATGAGAAGGATCAAGCAAACTAGGATCCTGATAGGAATCTTTGACTTAGTAGCAGTGTAGCCCACACCATCCAGTGAATCCAATGTATATTTGTGCCAATTTAAATTAGTCTCCAAATCAGATTTATTTGTGCTTGTAAGTGAGGCATGAACTGCACCGGAATACTAAGCAGAGTTAGCTGGATATACGCAAATACTTTGATGCATTACAGGATGAGGTGTAATTTATTTCTAATCTGCTTGTTATGGGAGTTTAATGTTGATTTGGCTATATAAACTGCATAATAGACCGGCATGGAAATGAGGTGAAGATTGTAATACAATACTCCTTGACAGGCATTAGGTCCAGCAGATATAAATTTCCTTAATATATACCGGTCTCTGTTACATGTATTACGATAGGGATCTGATGAATTTAGCTGTTTGAAGAGTGTGAAACTCTGGATTGGAGCAGCAATGTTACTCAGATCATGGTGTGGTGTTTAACTGGGAGGGTTCATCACTGTAAGAGTGTAAGGTAGTGACTAGTGAGTAAACAAGTCAAATATCCATCGAATAGGGGATGTGATGAATTTTAAATTTTCCCCAAATGTAGATTGGGCAATGTAATAGGCATGAGTGGATTAATAGTAGAGGCTGAAGGAGAGGGCAGGCTCGATAAATTCCCCTAAAGAAATAACAAAACGAACAATAGAAACTTTAGTAAAAACCAATGGACTATGGGAACTGCTGCAGTTACTTGGACTAGGTAACTGGATTTTTTTTTTTTTTTTTGCCAACTTGTACTGGAAATGTGTGAATAGAATTTTGAGCCTAATCTAAATTGAAGTCATGCGATTCTATATTAATCTCTAGTGAAGGTGATAGCTTTATTTGTGGACATGTTTGGACCATCAGGTGAGTAATTCCTCTAAGATCAGTGGTACTGGAAGGTGATGATACCTGAGCACCACTGATTGCCTTATTGCTCGTAAATCTGGATTTGGATTGTTTACCAAATAATCTATGACATTGTTAATGATTATGAAGGCTGAAATACATATACTTCAATGGCCCTTCTAGTAAAAGAGTACACACATTGAATATCAGGTACCATGTATACTTGTTTTGTTATTTTTACTCCCTTGTTTTCAGAACTAACATGAAGTAGCTTATATTGACATTGAAACATCATGGAGAATGGAGATTTCACTGCTACAGTTATATCTATACTTTGATATGCTTTAAAACTTATAGCCTTTGAACTTTGTGAGAATAATCATTTGTGCAGCTCATTCTGAAACAACCGTGGCAAGGATGTTGATTGGAAACAAAAGTGATCTAGATAACATTAGGGAAGTAAGTGTGGAAGAAGGTGTAAAGCTTGCAGAGGAGGAGGGACTGTTCTTTATGGAAACATCAGCACTTGATTCCACCAATGTACAGAAGGCTTTCGAGATTGTCATCCGGGAAATCTACAGCAATGTCAGCCGCAAAGTCTTGAATTCTGATTCATACAAAGCTGAGTTGACCGTCAATAGAGTAAGCCTAGTAAACAATGGAGCTGACAGCAAAAGACACACTTCATGTTGTTCAAGATGAGCTTAATTTTTATTCTGCAATTCAATTGTTCTGAGATTTCTCAGCATATGTTTTTTTCCTTTTTGTTAAATTTTTTGATTATTTTTAAAGATTTGTTACTTGTTGACTGAATAACATATGTAATTTGAATCAACCACATCAGTAGCAAGTGTTTATTTACTTTTAATTTTTATTAAATTTATTTTATCTAATATGCCACATTTTAAAACATTAGCCGACTGATCTTTGATGTTGCGGTTTTTTTAATGTGTGATTGATGTTGTGCACTGAAATTCTTGCTATTCTGCATATAATTGGTATAATCTTCTTATGTTTTTCCTTTTCGAGCAGTTCCCCAAATATTTTTCCAAAAATTTTACCGAATGATGTGTCATGATACATGACACATTTTAATTTGTGGCGCATATGTATGCACGCGAGGTCCATTTTATAGTTAGGAAAGTTACTAATCATAGGCATGATATATATGCATTTTGGAAAAAAAATTTGAGCTATCTAGCATTTTCCTTTTCATAGTATTGATCTTTGAAACAAAAGTATTAAGTATACTCTCCCATTGTATTTATCAAACTGGATGGTGGCACTGGCCGTGTTCTTGAAGATCTAGTAGAATCTTTTACAGCGTTAAAATTGTTATTTGGACTTTGGAGTGACAGAAGAATTTTTTACTGAAATATTAGAACTAGGCAAGTCCAATGCATAGCTGCATTCAGTTGTATAACTACGAAAGAAAGTCATAATAAATAAAACCTACTCTAATCCATAATTGATTACTTTTGCATATAAAATCCTTAAAAATTACAACTTTAAAAATTAAATTACATATTCTTTTACAAAATATAATATTTTTTTAAGTGATAATTAAGTGGATTAAACGGTCAAACAATGTTGATTGGCAAAACTTCTAATTCTAAAATATTAATATATATTTTAACAATCTATACTATAATATAAAAGCCGAAACATTAAAAGTTTGGTTAGTCGGTTAGTTGGTCGGTATAGTACCTGTTGATTTTACTTATTTACCCTTATTCAATTACAAATCTACTAACTAATCAATTTCCTTTTTTAGGTTACACACATTATCTTTTTTATTTTTCAAAAACTAAATAATTTCCTTTTTCAGGTAAATATAAAATATTTTATATTTTATCTAACTAAAATTTCTCCTTTATTAACCAATTTCCTTTTTCAGGTTAAACATACAATTTCCTTTTTCAGGTTAAACATATTACATTTTTCTATTTTTCAACTAAATAATTTCTTTTTTCATGTAAAATAGAATATCGTTTACACTTTATCTAACTAAAATTTCTCCATTTTAAAAACACTACGAGCAATTTTGTTAAATAAAATAACATAATTATATTATAATTACTATTAACTAATCAATTACCTTTTTCAATCAACCTTTTCTCTTTTCTCTAACTAAAATATCTCATTTTCCAAATATATCATGGACGGTTATCTTTTTCCGGTACATGTTGATTTTACTTATTTATCCTTGCTCAATTACATATCTACTAACTAATAAATTTCCATTTTTAGGTTACACATATTATCTTTTCTATTTTTCAAAAACTAAATAATTTCCTTTTTCAGGTAAAATACAATATCTTTTATATTTTATCTAACTAAAATTTCTCATTTATTAACCAATTTCCTTTTTCAGGTTAAACATATTACCTTTTCTATTTTTCAATAACTAAATAATTTTCTTTTTCATGTAAAATAGAATATTTTTTACATTTTATCTAACTAAAATTTCTCCTTTTTAAAACCACTACGAGCAATTTTGTTTAATAAAATAACATAATTATATTATAATTACTATTAACTAATCAGTTACCTTTTTCAGTCAAAACATGTTACCTTTTCTCTTTTCTCTAACTAAAATCTCTCCTTTTCCAATTATATCATGGACGGTTACCTTTTTCAGCCAACAGACGTTAGCTTTTTTCTTTTCTCTTACTAAAACCTTCTTTTTTCCAATTATATCACGGGCGTTTCTGTTTAATAAAAATAAAATAAATATATTATAATACTAATAATTAACCGATTACTTTTCAGCTAAAATATATCATCTTTTCTATTTTTTCTAATTAAATTCCCTTTTTCTAGAAATATAAGGGGAAACATTAATTTCTCATTTTCCAAAACTATGAACAATTTTATTTAGTAAAATAACATAATTAAATTATAATTACTATAAACTAATCAATTACCTTTTTCACATAAATCATGTCAACTTCACATTATCTTTATATTTTCTCTAACTAAAATCTCTATTTTTCCAAATATAATCTATACTATTATATAAAAGCTGAAACATTAAAAGTTTTGGTACCTGTTTTTTGGTACTAAGTGAATTTACTTATTTACCCTTCATTAAAAAGAAAAATAAAGGAAAAATATATTCTATATCTATACTATTAAAACACATAAAATAATTAATGGTAATTAGTCGATTGCCTTTTTCACATTTACTTTTAGTTGAAGATATTACCTTTTATAAACACCTAAAAACATCAATCCTATCATATCTTCCAATCATTAATATTTCATTTCGAATTAAAACACGTTACCATTTTGATTTATAAGGAAACGTTAGTATAATTCTTCATTAAAAAAATTTATTCGATATCATAATAATATAAAATAATTAATGGTAATTAGTCGATTGTCTTTTTCACATTTGTTTTAGTTGAAGATATTACCTTTTATAAATACCTAAAAACATCAATCGTATCATATCTTCCAATCATTAAAATTTCATTTCGAACTTAAACACGTTACCTTTTCGATTTAAAACTAACCTTATCACACCATATTTTTCAATTATTTAATAAAATATATTAAAAAACCATATACATTACTTATAATAAGGAAACATTAGTATAATTCGTAAACATGAGTATATTAAATTATATTAAATTAAAATTAAAAAAATATTAAAAATAATGATTATATAAAAACATAATTGTAATATTAAATAAAATTTATAACATAATAAAAGAAACACCATATCAATAAATTTTATTTATAACATAATAAAATTTTATTATAATTTTATAAATTTATATTTTCAATCAATAATATTTGTTCCTAATTTAAACACGTTAACTTTTAATTGAAGATATTAACTTTTATAAACACCTAAAAACATCAATCGTATCATATCTTCCAATCATTAATATTTTCTTTTGAATTAAAACACGTTACCTTTTTGATTTATAAGGAAACGTTAGTATAATTCTTCATTAAAAAAATATATTCGATATCGATACTATTAAAACACCTAAAATCAATAATAACATAAAATAATTAATGGTAATTAGTCGGTTGTTTTTTTCACATTTACTTTTAGTTGAACATATTACCTTTTATAAATACCTAAAAACATCAATCGTATCATATCTTCCAACTATTAATATTTTTTTTCAAATTAAAACACGTTACCTTTTTGATGTAAAACTAATCTTATCACACCATATTTTTCAATTATTTAATAAAATATATTAAAAAACCATATACGCTATTTATAATAAGGAAACATTAGTATAATTCGTAAACATGAGTATATTAAATTATATTAAATTAAAATTAAAAAATTATTAAAATTAATGATTATATAAAAACATAATTGTAATATTAAATGAAATTTATAACATAATAAAAGAAACACCATATTAATAAATTTAATTTATAACATAATAAAATTCTATTATAATTTTATAAATTTATATTTTCCAATCAATAATATTTGTTCCTAATTTAAACACATTAACTTTTAATTTAAAACATAATCTTGCAAGAAGTAATATATACCCAAAAATATAATATCATATCTTCTAATCACTAACAAAATATAATAGAAATCCGTATAATACGAATAATGACAGTTAGATTTTTAGTAAAACATCAAAATCGTTAGATCTAATGATTAGATATATTATATGATTAAATTAATTTACTAAAATTTCAAAGTTCTAATTCCAACAACGACATATTTATTTTAAAATTTTGTAATATAAGTTTTAAACCATTCATATTATTAATTACATTTTTATTAAATAATTAAATTTAAAATTATAATAAAATATTGTAAATAATAATTATATAAAAATGTAATTGTAACATAAAATAAAATTTATTACATATCAAAAGAAATCCGTGCATTGCAATTATTAATTAAATTTTTATTAAATAATTTAATTTAAAATTATAATAAAATATTGTAAATAATAATTATATAAAAATGTAATTGTTACATAAAATAAAATTTATTACATATCAGAAGAAATCCGTGCATCGCACGGGTTATAAGCTAGTATATTAATTAAAATTTGGAAATACATTGTTGTGTCAAGTACCTTTTTATGTTTAGATTCTAATTTACAGTTTTACGTATATTAATATTATATTTCAAATTTTAAATAAAAATATTATTTATCCACTTAATAATTCGTTTAAAATCTATATATATTATAATGCCAGGAGATCGGAAATGCACCAGAAGCGTTTAAAATATTTTTCTTAAATTCTCACTTTTTGATTTTTTTTATTAAATTCTTTTTTGCATTAAGTAGCATCTTAATGGCATATTAATGACATCTTAATAATCATTAATTACACTTATGAATATACATACATATATATATATATATATATATATAAATTTACTTCATATTATTTATAGAAAAGATTGACAAACTTTATTTGAGCATTATTATTATTATTCAAATTTAAAATATTAATTATGTGTATAAAATTATGATTATTTTCCATGTAAATTAACGACTTAAATTTGTTCGCATTGCGTCATTTTTTATTACATGTTGAAGATTTTTGAAAACTTTTTTCAGACGATTATAGAACAAACGATTTAAACTTCTCAAACAATTTTTAATCAGTAATTGTGAAAATATTTATAAGTTGTGCAAGTATAATCTTTTAGTTAAAATCTAGAATTTGTATAAAATAATATTTACATATTTTTTTTATTTTTTACATAATAAACTCAACCATTTTATTGACCGATTAAGTTGATAAAAATGTTATACACATGTTGTTTCATTATATTGTGCCATAATAAATTACTATTCTAATTAGACTTAATTGTATGAGATGGGCTCAACTATTTTTTTTTTGCACAAAAATGGTCCAAATATAAAAATAGATAATGTGATGACCTAACTATTTTTTAAAATAGATGAATGTATTCAGTTTATGATTTAATTACAACATGATGGCTGAACAATGTATTTTTAACACAGAAATGGTCCAAAAATAAACAACAATATAAATTCTTATGCTACTATTGAGCATGTATGTTATGAGAGAGGTGTCGGCTTTCAAAACGTTATTTAGTTATATTTAATATTGTAAATGCTACTTTTAATATTTATCATATTTTTAAGATTATTAAAAAAATTTTGATATATAATATGAGAGTATTATTTCAAATAATAATTCATACACCTGTTTTAAATCACTTTTTTAGGAAAATTTTAAAATATCAATCAATTTTTAGTACCTAACAATAAAAATTTATTAACCGCGCGAAGCGCGGCTAAATTACCTAGTTATGCTTAATGGTCCATATCGCTTAAGGGTTAAGGGTTTGGAAGGTCTTTTAATCGCTTGGCACTAATTTGTACTCCCTCCGTCCCATCAATTTTTAACATTTTTTGTTATTTTTTGACACGTATTTTAAAGTGAATTTTAAGGATAGTTTCATAATTTATTTTTAAAATTTTCTTTTTTGTATAAAAATAGAATTGTTCTATTTTTACAAAAGAAAGAAATTAAAAAATTAATTATAGAACTATTCTTAAAATCTACATTAAAATGCATGTCAAACACCTTATTTTGAAATGTCAACTATTGGACGAGACGGAAGAAACACCATCCGGAACAGAACGAGCTTATATGGATTATTGATTATAAAATCTTAAACTTATATTGACTTTAAGTTCTAACTTAAAATTAGTGTCCCGTTTGGCAAAACTTTTTTTATGGACTTATTTTCGGGTAAAAATTTATATTTTTATAAAATTTTTTAATACAAGTATTTAATGTATGTTTGAGATTCAATAAGTTGGAAAAATAAGTTGGAAAATAAGTTGGAAAGTTAGGAATCTCTAACTTTATTTTAAAATAAGTTGACTTATTCTGAAAAAAAGTTCCCCAAACACCCCCTAGGTATCAATCTAAACCTAATCTCTTAGTTGTATTTTAGATTCAAAAATAATTATTATCATTTTAATTATATCATTAATAATTTGAGATAAGACGTAAGGTGGTCCACTTTAGATGAAAATGAAAATAAAAAAATAAAATATAAGTTAAATTTAAAATTATTGTTTGCAAAATGAAATTAACATTGGATTGCAATTGCTATTTTAATCCAAAATATTTTTTTTTTTTGCTAAATTGATAAATATTAGAAGAGGAAAGAATATACTTCCTCGGTCCCCCAGGTTCTTTACATTGTGTTTCGACACGGAGACCAAGGATAGTGGTGTAATCTTGTTAAAATAAATGAAGTAGTGGGTGTAATAGTGATTTTATTGTTAAAATAAGTGAAGTAGTGAGTGTAATAGTATAAAGTGTTGAAAAAGTGGATTGAAGTAGTGGATGTAATAATGTATTTTATTGTTAAAAGTTACTATTTTCAGTAGTGAGTTATTAGTCAAAAAACCCAACCAACTTTCTATTTTTTTGCAATTTAACCAATGAACATATTTTTTCACATAAAAATCCAACAAACTTTATTAAACTGTGAAAATAAATTAACTATAGTTAGTCACTGTTAATGTGTATTAACTATTGTTCAACCACATCTTTATTAAATAAGCAATAAATTATTAATCAAAAAATTCATTCAAATTATTACTTCGTTGTAGTTTATTATCTTTTTTTTTTTATAAACCAAAATATATTTATAATTATGAAATATTAAACTAGATTAAAATAAAATATATTAATAATAATTTTAATTACAAATCTTTCAATTGCATTGTTAGTTTATGTATTTTCATATTTTTAAAATTTATATTTTAAGTATTTGTACCCTTCCCTATTTTTATGACAAAAAAAAGAGTGATCTGATTTATCATAATTAAAATTATTTTCTGAATTCAATAAATTTGAAAAATAGGTATGTAATATTGACAAAAATCACATAAAGGACAAAGGCATGCATGACTTTTGCTAAGTTTGTCCGGTAATTTTTTTAAAATTAATAGTTGCGTGGAATTTCATGATTTTATTATAATATTGTTAATAACTAATATAAAATGAAATTTGTCCGGATTCATTACGTTGATCAATTTTACGAGGTGTTATTTCCCAGTTGCACACTTAAGATTGTAGAAGGGGGGGTTTGAATACAATCTTATAAATTTTTTCCGATTTAAAACAAGACAACAGTTAAACTTCAATGGAGATAGATGGATAAATTCAAAACTAAAATGTAAAGAAGAAACGAACAAGCACACAACACACTTAAAAATCTCAGGTGGGGTTTTTCTCGACTCCACCTGAGGGTTGTATTGAAGAAAACTTTTCTGTGTAAACGAGTACACCGCTCCGAATACAAAACTAAAATATTACAAGAGAACCTAATGCTTTTTGCTTCTTAGCTCAGTGTTTCTCTTCTTACTTAGCTATGCTACACTTGAAGTATATAAATACTTCAAGTTTACAAACCCTACAAAATAAACGAATCTAACAAGTCAAAGTATTATACAGGGTTGCTGCCACTCCTTTTTCTCCATGTGATACAATTTGTCTGGTTGTCTTGGACGGATATGCACTAGATTTACCAGCTAGATTGTTTATGAGAATAATGAATGTTTCTTTTTCTTCTTCATTTCTAATACTGGTTTCCATACCTCTTTTAAGTTTATCAACCCATATGATCTGTCAGGCATGTCAAGTTGCCATCAACCTCTAATCCCAAGACATTATTGGTTGAAGCATTTTATCCATTGATGTAGACATGGATCGACAGGTTAATAGATGCTTGTTGAGAATACCATATCCGTTGACGTAGAAACTTCATCCGTTGATCACCACTTCACTTATACAGAATTACATAGCACAATCTATATACAATTAGCTACCTTATTCTGCATATCTATTGATAGTCAACATGAATTATGAATTCTAATAACTATGGAATTAACAAACAATATTAAACTTAAAGACAAGGTATGCTACAAACTTATCAGTTGATAAGCTGCCTCATCAACGGATGTGCATGGCTTGGATATCCGTTGATAAGTTAAAAAACTTAATCTTGTACACATATGTTTTTCAAGGTGTTTTATGGATGTATATCATCAAGGACAACATAATTCCTAACACGAGGAAAAAAATAAATATAATCAATTTTGGAGAAAAAAGGTAATAGAAGTTTTATAATGAAATTAATTGTCTGACTATACACTAAAATGGTTTGCAAGTACGTAAAAAAAATTAATTTTATATTATAAAATTAAAAATTATATAATAATAATTAACCATGGTTAAATTTAGGACAAATTTTTGCAATTTAGCAAAGTTTGTTGGAGTTCCTTGTGAAAAAAATAATTGATTGGTTAAATGGCAAAAAAATGTAAAGTAGTTGGTTGATTTTTTTTGGCTAATTGCTCTAATAAAGAATTAGTGGGACATCTCAAAAAGGAAAGTGTAAAGAAATAAGAGGGAAAAGAATAACATCTAGGTCTATCTTAAAAAATTACCCAACCATACTCTAAGGAAGAGCATCAAAGAGAGCATGCAGCGCTCTAGAAATCGGAAAGCAAAACTCAAAAACAGAAAAAACCTACTACGTAATCCAACTAATAATCTCTGGTCTAGTACAAATAATTTTGGAAAACCAAGTAGAAGTCTTCAATCTGGCTAAATGTCAACTCGAATCCTCAAGAGTAACTTTGAGGGATTGAACATCCCTTCATTATGAGCTCGAGCATTACGCTCCCTCCATAAATGATAAGCAAATACCTGAATAGAAAGTAGAGCCACTTGCCTTTTGACCACATCTGGAATAAGCAAAAGCAACCAACAAATTTTGCCCAAGTAACCGTCAAGCCAACCTCTATGCCTAAATCTTGCCAAATAAGGTAGTCAAGGATGTAGTTCGCATGAGGACATGATATGAAGAGATGTTGGGCTATCTCTTCCCCCCAACACAAAGCAAACACTGAGACCTGCATCCCCAAATGAGCCAGCATAGCAAAGGTATTAACCCAGGACAGACAAAATAACCATGAAAAAGTATACTGATTGACCCCCACTCTAAGCCAAACACCATCCACCCAATTAATAACTGGCACTAAAGCACGAATACACTTCCATATGTCCCTAACAGTTACTATAGCTGAGGGAACACCATTCCAAAAGATTCTATCCTGGCTGTTGTATTTGACTTATTTTATTAAATAAAATAATGTGTAAATACATGTATAATAAATACATAAGTTACAAGTACGTATTGATTGTGAGGTTAATGCAATTAATTGTACATCATTGTAATGATTAAATGTTATATGGACAATTACAATTTGGGTGAAGGTGATGTGATAAATGTGTATATAGTGACTTGTGTTCAAGAGAAGAAAGCAATCATCTAGAGAGATAACTTGTTCAAACACATACCCGGCACTCCAAAATATAAATTATAGGGGGTGTTTGGAAGTTAGAGGTTTGGGATAAAATTAGAGGTTTGGGGGTAGATTAGAGGTTTGACCAAATGAAACCTCTAATGTGAGTGTTTGGTTGTTAGAGGTTTGAGTTAGAGGTTTGGGATCAAAAAGCTAATTTTGAAAAAGCTCATTTTAGGAGCTTTTTCAATTAGAGGTTTGCTATGTGTCACAAAAAGTTATTCAAAAAGCTATTTACCAAACACTTTTATTCAAAACAGCTAATTTCAATCCGCTAGTCAAAACAGCTAATTCAATCAGCTAGTCAAAACAGCTAATTCAATCCGCTATCAGCTAATAGCTATCAGCTAATTGCCAAACAGGGCCATAGATTTTCTTTTGTTTATAATCATCTATCTTATATTATTACAGGTGGATAGTTCTTACATTGGTATCAGAGCATAGTTGTGTTCTTACGATCTCCAATCTATGCTACGGTTGCAGTTGTCTTTTCAATTTGGTAATATTATTGCTTTAGCTTTCTTTTGGTGCAGTTACCAAGGACTTGTAAATCTGGTTTTTTCTTTTATTCACTTTTTGCCTAGTATAAGCACATGCTCTAATTAATTTTAAATAATTGTACAGTACTTTATATGCCTAGAATTTGTTTTCCCAACATGGTATTCGACTGTATTACATGTTTTGTCCTAATATATTTTGGTTGCGTTTCTTTTAGGTAGGTTGTTGTTTTATGGGTAAAATGACATTTTCACCACTGTATTATTTCCGGAATTGCAATTGCACTACTGAACTACAGACGGACTACTGTACTTTAACGTTTTTAACAAGTTCACTACTGTACTTTAACGTTTTTAACATTTTCACCCTTGGTTTTGTGACATTTGACTGACGGAAGTGGTGAACTTGTTAAAAACATTAAAGTACAGTAGTCCGTTTGTAGTATAGTAGTGCAATTGCAATTCCGAAAATAGTACAGTGGTGAAAATATCCTTTTACCCGTTGTCTTATACATGTACTACCCTTTTTGTGAATTTTCTTTTTTCATGTTTACCTTACTAGCTAGTGATTGGTGTACTAATTATTTTTATAATTGATTAGCCAATAAGTTGATCTGATGCTTTCATATATATTTTAATTCTAAATTCATCTTCCATGTTTAGATGTCTAGCCTACAATTTTGATTGTTCGTTGTATTTAGATTGTGTTTTTGGTATATTTGTATATATGCAGTATGCATTGCTTATGTTTTATGTTTAGGTGCCAAGACGATTTTCTTTTAATTTTTTTTATATTTGTTTATCCCATATCTTTGTGTACCCTGTCGCATATTAGGTTTTTTTCTAAAATTTATATATATCCATGTTCATCTGTTAATTTTATATCGGTCCTTTTTCTGTCTACATTTTCTATAGACCAGACATTGTTTTTCTACTCAACTACGTACTTTTAATGATTGTATGTATTAAATTTTGTTTTATCTTTTCGATGTTAATTTCGTTTTGATTCCGTGTGCTCTAATTTTTTGTCAATTTTTGCTGATTGCATAGAGGTTGTCTCCTTGTTTTTATGGTTAAAAAAAAGGGTATTGACATGGTGGAATATTTATTTATACCACTCAGCATAAATAAATCTAGAAAGGAAAAATTTATTATAAATGTGGAAATTATTGTTGAGAAACGACAAGTAAATTGATTGCGCATGAATTGAGAAAAATAATGGAGGTAAATAATTGTGTCGGAATTGACATATATTAAAATGGAAATTAAAAGGCACCATTTTATTTTACGTGGAGCTGGAAAATGAGAAATAAATTATTTTCAAATAATTTGAAAGCTATCGTTGAAAAATACGGAACTAAACTAGAGTAAATTTCTAGTGAAACTCTAAAAGGGAGTATAAAATTTATAAATAATAATTAGGTGCAAATTGTGAATTATCGTTGAAAAAGACGATACTGTACTAGAGGAAATTTCTAGTAGTGCTCGAAAATTGAGCATAGAAAATAATGATGAGTTGGTTATATTTTTCGGTTTAGAGAATATGAAAAATTGAATGACCCGAATTAATATGTATGAAGCCAGAAATTAAGAAATAAATTATTTCGAGACAATTTGGAAAGTGATGCTCAAAATAGATGTGAAATATTGTTTTGTTGACAAACAACTACTTGACCAAGTTAGAGAAACTCAAGAAAGGAACAAGGGCAAGTGCCTTGAAAAGGGAAAGATCATTGACACCCGACTAGAAGTGGGAAGGATTGAAAATTTGTTAAATGATTGAAAATTTGTTAAATGATTGAAAATAGGAAAGCTATTTTTAGAAATATTTCAAGTATTTGAGGATACAAGATATTTAGTTGTCATGTATGTGATTATGACAATAAAAGTTATAAAATATTGAGGCATGTGTGGAAGTAGATCGAAATGAATATTATGATCATGATCTGAATATTGGTATTGAATATATTAGTGAATAATCTTGCTTTTCGCAAGAATTGGAATTATCAAAGGAAAATAATGAAAAATGAGTTTGAGTCAATTTTTAAAGAATCAAGTGTGAGAGTTGTGTGATCAACCCCGATATAGAGAATTCATAGGTTGTATATGGATTTTTGAAAGGGAAAAGGTGAGAAATGTGTCTATAACTATTCAATTGCGAAAGGTTTTACGCATAAATTGAGAAAATTTTGCTGAGAATGAATTAGACAATAGTGTCTGTATTTTGAAAAGTGGGAGTTTGGTTACAATATTATCAGTATATGTTAATGATATATTGTTGTTAGTAATTAATAAAATAATGCTCAACAAAACTAAGTTGGAACTTAGTGGGAAGGTTGAGAATATAAGTGAAATCTGATAAATTCAGGGAATTAAATATTTTGAATATTTAGTGTGAACTAGAGGTATCCGAGTGAAATGCTTAATCATTTTGGGATGCAAAATTACAGTCCGGCACCAACCCATTTGTAATGGGGAACGGTTAATGCGGAAAAGGCACTTGATGTATCATGTGCGCAAGTAGTCGGAAGTTCGATGTTGTGTAATCGATTGACTTGACTTGGCGTATTTAATTGGCCTAGTGAATGGATACGAAAGAAATCCTAATCAAGCCTAGTGAGAGGTTGTGAATAGGATAATTAAGTACTTGAAGTGTACATTGCACCACTAATTGGTTATGAGGCAGACGTGCCTGAATTTATTGATTATTCTGGTGCAGATTTCGAAGGTGATAAAAGAATGTGAATTCTTCGGAAGATCTATTGATTTATGTGGATCCGAAGTTGGGAAAGTAAGAAACATGAATGTGTTGCAAGAAGTGAAAATGACAATGTTTAATTAGAGATTGTGAATTTTTAACAGAAGGTATTTCTGTGAAACACTAGTACAAAACTGACCTTATACGTCGCCTCTTATACGTCGGTTCTGGCCAAAGGCGACGTATAAAGTAGTTATATACGTCGGTTCCGCATAAAGGCGACATATAATGTCAATTTTTAACATTTTTTACGTCGGTTGAAGAAAACGCCGACGTATAAGGTCATATTATACGTCGGTTGAGGACAAGGCGACGTATAAAATGCTACTTTATACGTCGGTTGAGAAAAGGCGACGTATAAAATGCTACTTTATACGTCGGTTGAGAAAAAGACGACGTATATAATACTACTTTATACGTCGGTTGAGAAAAAGCGACGTATATAATACAACTTTATACGTCGCTCTTAATATGACCGACGTATATTATGCTACTATATACGTCGGTTGAGGAAAAGACGACGTATATAATGCTATTATATACGTCGCTCTTAATATAACCGACGTATAAAACCTTTAAAAGATATAACTTCTAATCGAACACCAGCGTCTATTTCCAATCTACCCTAATCTCTCTCGCCTCTCTCCCTGCGGCGCCTCCTTCTACACGAAGATGTGTGATTTCAGCCTCTCTATCGTCATTCTCAAATCTCTCTCCGTCTCTCTCATCTTTCTCGCTCAATCTCTCCACCACCGCCTCTCTTTCTCCGCCCTCTCTTTCTCAAATCGCTGAATACACGCCATATATAAATCTACTGCTAGTCGACTTTGGATTCATTCGATTTGGAAGATTCAATCGATTTGGGTACTAATCGATTTATCAATTAACGATTCATTCCATTGTTCTTCTCATTTTTAAAACCCTAAACATACCCACATATATACGCTTTCATTGTTTAGATTTGGTTTTTAATTCATGTGAATTGTGGATTATTTGTGGATCTGGAGTTTATTTGGTGATTAATTGATTCTCTATCTAATCAACTTCTTTTTAAAACTGAAGCTAATATCCCCCCTTCTCTATTTGACATAATTCCCTGACATAAAATTCATCAGCACTCTGCGGTGTTGTCTTCTATAACTACATAAAAGTCAAGGATGTTCGTTCATCTCAACTTCCAGTTGAAAGTATTCCAGAAAGAATGGTGAAGGTCAGTTTTTGCATTACCTCTTGTTATTTCTGGACAAGCTAATTTATGACTTCACTTGCTTCTATTTGGTAAGGTTATTTTTTTTCTTTCAAATCATTGGTCATCCATTTGATAATTTTTTTTTATCTTCAGTGCTATAAATTTTGTACTATTGAACTATTTTGTTAAGGCACATGTTAGAATTTTGACTGTGCATTAATTATTTTCTAGCAAAAGAATGTAATTTTGATTGTTGAGCATGTAAACAATGGTTCAACATTGTAAATTTCAGCCAAATGAATGTGTGTTATAGTGCAGAACAAGGTGTTAAACATTTATTAAGCATGTTAATAATACTGGTTTGGTGTCCTTTTACATGTTTGTGTTTGTGCTTGAGAGATACTTGATTATACATGTTTGCTTCTTATATTTCTTTGGGTGATTTGAAGTCAACTTGATGGATTTTTTTTTGTTACACATTGCAAATATTAAATTTGACAGTTTGCTATATTTTTCTTTTGTTTAGGTTGATTTCCAGATGTGTAGCAATTTATATTTTCACTAGGGTAAACACTTCTAAGGGTGGTTTAATATGCAGAGCAAACAATCCAACTGAGGAGCCTACTAAGAAGAAGTTTAGACGTGACAGTCTTTTCATTGATAAAGATGGAAAGCTGACACATTTTAACCATAAAAATGTGTCAAAAAAAGGTAGCAACGATATTTAACACTTGAGGTTCCACGGATATGTATAATAGTATTATATTATGTGAATATTCACGTTCTGTTCCTTCCAACAGGACCTTTAATTGCAATTATATGGGTGTGTGAATGCCAGGAGTATTAAGCCTAGATCAGTTCCTTGTTTTTCTTTTGGGAATGTATATTCTCAGTCTCGGATAAATCAGATGGTATTGAGACTGTGATGCTTGTAACAGTCTAAGTTACAGAAGAGAAGAAACTTAAAATACACCAAACTTGTGTGATATTGGTGGAATTGTCCTCTTATAAAATGTAAGTTGTGTTCCAATCTTAATAATTCTATGTCAAAAATGTCTCGTTATGCGTATTTTCTTTGATAAGAGTCTGAAATTGGTATGTTCCGTAAATGTAATTTACATGTATTGTATGTGTGTCAGTCTTGGTTTATTGTATGTCTTGGCCTGATGGTAACTTAGAATTATTTTGTAACTCTTTTAGTGAGAGTCTTCTGTAAAGAATTTTATATACATTTTGTACTAACTCATTCATGCTATATGCATAGTTGGTAGGGTATCTGTCTAGATAAGTTGGATTCATAGTTGTGTCTTACTTGGAGATTATCTGTCATAGCTTAGAGATCCCTGTTATCTCATTCTTCATCTTTATTGTCTTAAGATAAGATTTTATCTAACTCTTGCATCTTTTATAGAATCACTATGACGGATTTGTCTTGTTTTATACTTTGACTTGGAAGGTAATTATAGTTATACAAGAGTTAGTAATCTGGAAACTAACTATCGCAGCCGTAAAACTTAAGATGTTTTATACTATTTAATCAGGTGACTGGAGAAGTTCGTGGGCATTAATATGCAAGCTTTTTAGCCAAATATTCTACTGAAGTGAGGACAACTGGAGTTCTAACCTGCTTAGCAAAAAAAAGAACTGGAGTTCTAACCTCTCCCAGAAGCCCTATAAAGAATCTTACATCCCCTGTTCGGTTGAGATCAAAGTCGCAGCAAGTTCCTGTCCTGACGGAAAAAGCAAAGGTACAACAACTTGTTACAGCTGAAAGACCCATTGTATAGGTCTCACTCACAACTGAAAAGCCCACAGTTCAACAAGTCATGTCCAGGCCTTCAAATGCGCCCTTAATTCCAGGATCTTGACCACCTGCCGCTGTTGTTTCTGTTGTTCAATCAGCACCGGTATTGTCACGTTCAACAAGCAGTTCACAAGTTCGTTTATCATCTCTGCCTCTTAACATACTATTTTTGTCATTATTTTTGTTTGAAAAATGGTTGTATATGCATGCAGTTTAATAATTGTTATACTTTAATCATCAGGGATACAGAATTGAGACCAGGCTGTTGAGTTTGATGTCAATTGTAATGATATTAATATTAGTCCTTAACCGTTTAGGTGTGTCATTCTTGCCCTGTAAGTATCTGCCACAACTATTTCAGGGATTTATCAACGTCTATTTTTGCTACGGGAAATTAATCAAGGATAAAAAGGTTTACCGAGAAGGGTGGATATATATATGCTATGCGCACATGAATATATTATCATGTATATGTATATGTTACTTTTGAAGTAGATTACACCTTGTTCTGGCATGTAAATAGTTTGTGTCAATTTAAATTTTTCATCCAGGTTCGTGGAGATTATGGCACCAGTATTTTCTCAAGAAGCTTGGCGGTGTGTGTGGCATACAATTCAGGTACATTTGTGTAAATAGTAAATAGTAAATATATTGACTGATGAATGTAAATAGTAATATTCCTTGTGGTTACCTGGTGCAGACAATGAAAAGCAACAATTATGCCGCTGATCCAATGTTACGTTCATGTGGTGTAACAATCCAGAGTCAGTTTACCAAGATAGATGGTCGAATTCTTGTTGCTCCAAAGGTACCAGTGCACACTATATTGCCATTGCTTTCCTACTTATGTCAGTCAATTTCAGTCATTTGATGATCCTCAATTTCTAAATCTTTCGAGGTGTTTAATGAATTTCTGTAGGGAAGTTCGATTTGTATCCTTCGCTGTTCTTACCTTGTATTATTATATCATTAAACATGCAAAGCAACCACGTGCACACATGCTTACATATACGTTTATTAATAGGTATATGGAGTGGGGGAACTTTTGGTCATCTCACTTGCCCAGAACATGTTATGACATCTATTTAGACAGTGAGAGCCCAAATTGTAATGATTAGGTAAACTTCAGTTTTCACTTTCCGCTGCTTCTCAAAAATTAAAATATTATCTTCCCTCATCTGTCTGCCTTGTAAAATGTAATTTTCATTTATTAGCTCATTGTTTGCTACAGGGTTTTGAGAAAATGATATCTGGGATGTATCTAACACTCTTTGATTGCAGGGGAACTCCTCAAATTGAAGTTATGTTTGAGGTTGATGCCAATGGTATTCTGAATGTTAAAGCTGAAGACAAAGCCTCGGGTATATCTGAAAAGATTACAATCACAAATGACAAGGGTCGTTTGTGTCAAGACGAGATTGTTCGTGAGGCTGAGGAGTTTGCAGATGAAGATCTAGGATCATGATCATGGAATCAGTGGGAGAATTAGTGGGAGAGTTAGATGAATATAATAATGTCAGGGTTTTTTTGTTCTCTTTGTTCTGTTTGGTTTTGGTATTTCTTCTCTTGGGTATGTCCTTGAGAAGTTTCTTGGACCTGAGCTTTTTTGCTCTAGGTTGTATATTATTTTTCCGTTGATATAAAATTTCTGCTCTAGGTTGTATATTATTTTTCTGTTGATATAAATTTTTTACAAGGTGCCCGTCCTCATTTACCAAAAATTAAAAAAAAAATTAAAAATTTTTTTGGACAATATACGTCGGTTCTTGTATGGGTGACATATAAAACATAATCAATATACGTCGGTTTTTCTGACTTTATACGTCGCTTGTATTGACTCATATACGTCGGCATTTTGGTTTTTTACGTCGGTTATTAGGCGACGTATATTCTATTTTTTACGTCGCCTATTTAACCGACGTAAAAGACCCATACTTTATACGTCGCCCCTCTATACGTCGCCAAAATGCCGACGTATAAGACCTATTTAACCGACGTAAAAGACCAGTTTTGTACTAGTGAAAGTATTTGTCAAAACTGTTTGTTTAATAGAATTTAAGAGAAAATTAAGTTCTAAAAAGGTGGTAGTCACAAAGAATTCATATTACTAAGTTTAATAGTACTATGAATTCATATTTGAATTATAGACTCTAAAAAGATGGGAGTCACAAAGAATATTTGACAAAATAAGTCAAGTGGGAGATGTTGTATTTGACTTATTTTATTAAATAAAATAATGTGTAAATACATGAATAATAAATACATAAGTTACAAGTATGTATTGATTGTGAGGTTAATGCAATTAATTGTACATCAATGTAATGATTAAATGTTATATGGACAGTTACAATTTGGGGTGAAGGTGATGTGAGAAATGTCCTATATAGTGACTTGTGTTCAAGAGAAGAAAGCAATCATCTAGAGAGAGAACTTGTTCAAACACATACCCGGAACTCCAAAATATAAATTGTTAGGTCGAATACACAATAAGTAATCAAATACTGTATGAATAACTTAACAAGAACACACTGTTTAACAATTAAAAACTGTTTGGAATTAATAATTCCTCTCTCAGTGATGTAAATATCACAGAGAGCTGCTTAGGTTACAATGGATGAATATCTCAATGTTCGACTACCCTTCTAGGGTTAACCTAACTGTATTTATAGTACATACAGCTTCGTACAATCAGTAACTGATACTCCTAAAATCAAGCTATACAATTGATATCAATCACGATTGCTTCAGTCTTCCAAGTCAACTCAATCTCTTTGACAGCTTTCCAATCTTCAAAGATATTGCTTCCATATTTATCAATCTTCAAACACTGTTGACTCTTCAGACAATACCGCTACAGAGTTTAACAAACTCTGTTTGCGCTTCCAGTCAGTGTTTAATCAAACTCTGACTGCTTCCAGCTAAACTCTGTTTTCTGACTTTAGCTTCCAAACACTGTTTTCATCAATCATTTCTAACAATCTCCCCCAACTTGTCCATTAGCAAGAATGTACAAGTTTTACAGTAAATGATGATGTCAAAACAAATACAAAGTTTACAGTGTTTAACATACAAACAGAGTTTAAGCTATTACTTAACAAATTCTACATGAAATAAGAAAATTCTTACAGACTTTAATCTCTAATCTCTTGAAGATCAGGCACTGTTCTGAGATAGTCTATAAGCAACCTTCTTTCCGCATTTTCAAGCTCTATCTGCATAGCTTCTTTGATTTCTCTCAACTGAGGATCATTCTCATCAGTTTGATAGATAGCAGCTCTAAGATCGTAGATTTTGTTTCTTCTCATCTCATTTCCCAGCCTGATGTATTTCACCTCTTCAGATTTTACATTGAAATCCAGAACAGTAATTCCAAGATCTGTTTTCAACTTCGTAGTCCCCTTCTCCATTTCAATCAGATTGCCATTCCAATCTCTGTATTTAGGAACATACTTGCTGTTGAATTTCATTTGCCTTCTTGCAAGGTTTTGAATCATTCTTTGTTGAAGCACATTTGCAACTGACTGTGCTCTTTGGTTTCTCACTCTGAAAATATATAGGACATATTCAAGTTCTTCAGCATACTTTAATTCGATATCCTTTTCAGAGACTTTAAATACTGTTCCATCAGCCATGAAATATAGCAAGAAATCCTTTTCTAGACTCTTCTGATATACAAGCTGTACTGACTCCAGTTTGTCCAAACTCTCTTGAGTGACACCACCTCCTGGAACAGACAGTGAAGAAGGATCTCTAGGACCAACATATTGTCTTTTATCTCTGTGTGAGCCTATGCCTTCTTTGTTGTATCCAACTTTACCAGATAAAGCTCTACCATCAGAAAAATCCATTGGAATTGTAGCTTCTAGTCTTGGATCATGAGGAGCACCCCTCTTAAATGTTGATTTCAACTGAGAAGACAATAATGGTGTGGTCACAACTTGTGCAGCAACAGAGGTTGTGTTTTCATTCTTCTGTACAACATGTGTATCAACAGAGGTTGTAACTATACTTTTCAGTTTTTGCTTAGCTTCTGCATCTGTTGGTTTTCTGAATACTTGCATTCTTTGATCTGTACCAACTGGTTCTTTGATTTGAATACCTTTAAGAACAGGCTTTGCAGCTTTAGCAACTTTCACATTCTTCTTTCCTTTTTCAGACTTTAAAGCTTTCAGATGTTTTTCTTGTAAACTCTTCTCTTCAGCTTTAGCATCTTCTATGGTCACTCCTTCTGCATTCTCTTCCATGAAAAGCTTAACAGCTAACTCCTCATCAGTCTTTGGATTTGATGTTAATTCCAAACTCTTGGTCTTTGAAGTACCTTGAGTTTCAGTGTTTATTCCAACAGACTGTGATTTAAAAGATTTGCCAGATCTCAGAGTTTGCTTTTCAGAGTTTAAAACCTTGCTTTTATCACTTGCCCCTCCATCTCCAGCATCATCCTTTTGAGTCAGAGTTTGAGAAACTTTGCATTTAGACTTAGTCACTCTCTCCCCCTTTTTGACATCATCAGGAATTAGTATTGATGTAATGAGCTCTAAAGAGTTTGCAATTGAATCCACCTTAGCAGATAAAGCAGTCTGATTTTCTTCAACCTTTCCTAGCCTGGCAAAGAGAGTGTCTTGAACTTTGGACAGCTGAACAGCTTTTATTTTGGACTCTCTTTCCATCTTCAACTCTCTTAACTGAATCTCAGTCTTCAAGGAAGCAATTTCTTGTTTAGTTTCAGCAAAATTTCCTTCAAGAGTCTTGACTTGTACTACAGTTGCCTTTAAACAGGATAGGATTTCTGGATTTGAAATTTTCTTTGCAGTTTGCTTAACAAACTCAGATGCTCTCCCTTTTGGAAAAATGCAATCTTGTTTATACCAATTTTCAGCAGATTTAGCAAGATGCTCTACTTCAACAGCATGTGATGGACAAGGCTGAGCAAAAGGTGTATGTTTACTATCTGTCTGTGCAGGTGCACTCACAAAAGAATCAGAGTTTGCATCACTGTCAGATTTATCTTCATCACTTGCACCTTGAGCTTGACCATCTTTGAAAGAACCACTGTGCTGAGCAGTGTCAGCCACAATTTCTGCAATAACTTCTGCAACCTTTTCAATAATCACCTCATGTTGCACAGGCTCTGCAACAGAGTTTGCCTTAGTAGCTTCATCACCTTTGTCTTGAATTTGAGAAGATACCAGCTCTGTGTGTGATGCCACAGCTTCAGGAACATGTACTGCAGGCTCATCAGCTACACCAGGAGCTTCAACATGAACAACAGGTGAGACAGGATCAAGAATTGATTCAGGAACATCATGTACTGGTGACAAACCATCTCTTTGATCCTCTTCTACAGGCATTTTATCCTCTGTAGGTATTTCAACAGTAACATTATCCTCTGCAGGCATTTCAACCTCTGCAGGTATTTCAACTTTGTCATCCACAATATTCTCTGCAGGCATGTCAACTTTTGCAGGTACTTCAACATTCACTGTATCCTCAACAGTAGGTGTTTGCTGTGAAACCACCTCTGGAGCTTCAACAACATTCTCTGCATCTGAATCAGAAAGAATTAGTCTCCTTTTCTTGATTGGCACAACAATCTCCTCTTCATCTTCACTTGAGCTTTCTTTTGGTGGTGAAAGTGAAGGTCTGTTTGCATGTTGCTTCATTCTTCTAGTATAAACAGCTTCAGGTAATGTCTGTTTAGCCTTTGAATGTTTAGTGTTTTGGGCAGTGTGTTTCTTTCTCTTTGGCTTGGTTTTGGCTGGTTCAGTAGGTGCTGGCTCAGAGTGTAAGGTATCAGTGTTTAAAGCTTCAGTGTTTAATGGTTCAGTGTTTGAGAGTTCAGTGTTTGAGGGTGGAGAGTTTATTGGTGGAGAGTTTAAAGTTTCTGGTTGTGGTTGTTGAGATGTAGGAGGTACAGTAGTTGTGGGTGTTGGAGGTGTTGGTTCAGAGTTTATGGTTTCTGGTGGTTCAGGCATTTGTTGTGGTGATTGAGGGTCTTGTGGTTGGTTCACATAGTTTTGTAAGGCTAAAGGCATAAACAACTCAGGTATTTGCTGTTTAGTGACATCTTTGTTTGTCAAATCAGTGAACATTCTCTTAGCAACTTGAAAAGGCTGAATTACATCAGCTTCATCAATTGGAATGTTAGGCACACATGCAGTAAATAGCAATTGACAAAAACGAGCAAAATAAACAGTAGTAGACTCAGACAATCGCTCTCCCAAGTTCATTAGTACTAGTCTACCAAAATCGAAGTTACCTCCATATAGTAGAGCATGACCAATTTGGAGAGTATCCAGAGGAAGTGCATCCCAGTTTGTTGTCTTCTTTCCAAAAGCCCTTGTTATACAATCAAAGAAGAAACTCCATTCCTTTCTCAAACTTGGCCGTCTCAAAGACCCTATCTTGTTCAAGTTTCCTGCACATCCAATTTGTTCCAACATTGTCCTCAATCGATCATGACCAACAACACTGTAAGAAGTGTGTGTCTCAAAATCCAGAGCATCCCTAACAGTAGTTGGAGTAATTATATATTCTGATTCATCATGAGTGAAAGTGATTGTAGGAGTGCCAGCCTCTCCTCCATCATCATATTCAGAGTTTGTCCAGAAAGTAGCAATCTGTGAAGCAGATAATGTTCGTGGTGCAGTTAGAGCCGTCCCTATCTCAGAATCGTTCAAGAAGTTTTGGAACAAGTGAAACGCCTGTGGAGCATTTTCATTATCCAATGGTGCTGCATAGTTACTAGGGAGAAAAACTAACCCTGCTGCATCAAACGCTTTAGTTGCCATTAGTAACAAGATACGAAGATATGCAGAGAAAAGATTTGAATGCACTGTAAGTGTTTATCAAAAAGTGAAGGAGAGAATAAGAGAAGTGTGAAAATGAATAAGTATGTAAGTAACTGTGAGTGGGTGAATGTGAATCGATATGGAGTGAGAGACTAAAGACGATTAGAGTAAAATTAAAACTCAATCGTTTATTTAGTAAAAACGCGCAACTGTTGTAGAGTAGTGTTTGAGTGGGACACAATCATGGGACACGTGTCAAACAGCCAATGGATCACTTAATAATTACCGCTGTTATTCCTATAATCACGACACTTAGACATATTAACACTAATTAACAGTTGTCAACTACCCCAATTACTCCAAAATAGTCAAATCATCTCATTGAGACTTTACCTCAGAGTACTTAACACAACTCAACAGTGTTTATCAATTTTTCAACTTTATCACTGAAACCCTTTCAAAAATTGCACAGTTGTGAATTGAGTGTGTGTGAAGCAGAGTTTACTGAAATCAATTTTTAGAGCATCTAATATTTCATAAAATCCATAACAAACAGTTAATAAACACTGAATGCACAAACTCTCATATTAAACACTGACTGTTTGATGAATGCTAAACTCTGTAGTTACTGTAATACAGAAATCTGAAAACTTCTATTCCCTTTGATGTCCATGATTATCCAAGTAAGCACACAGTCTTTAAAGACAAAAATATCAAGAGATAGAAATCAGAGCATCATTCAGTGAATAACAGTCATGAACTGTATAACCTCACAAACTCTCAAAGCACACAAGTGTTTAGGTGATGTGTTTACACTCACATTCAATCAGAAATAGCAGAGTCTACCATATGCTTGAATGTCCACCAATTCTACACTACTTTGAGTACATGTATCCACAAATCAAAAGGACTTTATTCAGGGTTTAAATGGAGTAAGATCAAACAGATGAAAAGAGATGTTTTATTCATGAGTGACTTCAAGTGTTTAGTCACAGTATATATTTGTATAAGATCAGTATATATGCTCTCTTTTTTTTTCTTCTTTTTTTTTTTTTTTTTTATTTTATTTTTTTTATTTTTTTTTTATTTAGCATATATACTGAATAAACTTTTCTTTTCTTGAGAAATACTCATCTGTTTGAGAAAAAAAATATTTAACTGCTCTTAATACTTCAGAGTATAAGAAAAATGAGCAGTTAATAAGGCTCAAAGGGGTTTACTAAGGATGGAATTTATGAACAGTGTTTATACAGTGTTTGTACAATGTTCAAAAGAATTTCGAACAGTGTTTGAAAGAATGGTAAATCCTATTGCCTTTATCATTTTCATGCACACACATATCCTGTAGTCTCAAAATGGTTTAATACAAGTTCTAGAGAAACATACTACCTGATGAATATCACACAACAATAAATACTGATTGATAGAAAATGTATCAATCACTGATTTGGCTCAAACTCTCACATGGTGTAAACATGAGTCTGAACTCACCAAACTAATCACTGACACATCTCAAGTTTTATGATTTTCACAAGTACAAACAAGGAATCATCATGAACCATACCTTTGGAAATAGAATGTCACTTATCAGAGTTTAGAGTTCATCAATAACCAAAATTATTTATGAGTGGCCATGCACACAATATTCATAGATTCAGAGTTTAGGACTAAATAAACTAAGAGATGCTATAAATATGAAACAGTATCATGCTGTGTTAATTTTCTGCACAAAGTCTGATTAGATAGCAGTGACTCAGAAAGAATCATGATTTAATTACTGTGAATCATGCTTCATACATATTTCTTCATTGGTATTTTCATTCAGACAATAATCAATTCTGAATTCACTGAGTGTATCTAACATGTTAACAGTATTTAACAGACAGACATGCTGACAGAGTTTAAAAAGATTTAAACATTAGCATGCAGAACAGAGTTTAATACTAAGGTTCACATAGCACTTAACAATTTACAGAAAACATGAGCAATAAGTTTTTGAGTCTAACCAACATCTCTAGTCAAAACTAGAGACCATTCCTAGTTCATTGACCAGTCTTGTAAATGTAACTTCACTCAATGGCTTGGTGAAGATATCTGCAAGTTGTTGTTCTGTAGACACAAAGTGAAGCTCAATGTTGCCTTCCTCTACATGCTCTCTGATGAAGTGATACCTTATGCTGATGTGCTTTGTCATTGAATGTTGCACTGGATTACCTGTCATTGCAATAGCACTTTGATTATCACAGTAAATAGGTATCTTGGAATACCTTAATCCATAATCCAGCAGTTGATTCTTCATCCATAAAATCTGTGCACAACAGCTACCAGCAGCAATATACTCTGCTTCAGCTGTAGATGTAGATATTGACTTCTGTTTCTTGCTATACCAGGAAACAAGTCTGTCACCCAGAAATTGACAACTTCCACTGGTGCTTTTTCTGTCTATCTTACATCCAGCAAAGTCTGCATCAGAGTAACCAAGAAGTTTAAACTCTGATTCTCTTGGATACCACAGCCTCAAAGTCATAGTGCCCTTGAGGTACTTGAATATCCTCTTTACTGCTGTTAAATGTGGTTCTCTTGGATCTGCCTGGAACCTTGCACACAAACAAGTTGCATACATGATATCAGGTCTGCTAGCTGTCAAATAGAGCAAAGAACCAATCATTCCTCTGTAACTTGTCATATCTACTGATGACCCTGCATCTTTGTCCAACTTTGTTGCAGTTGCCATGGGAGTTGTTGCAGATGAACAGTCAAGCATACCAAATTTCTTGAGAAGGTTTCTGGTATATTTTGCTTGATTTATAAAAATTCCATCATCTGTTTGCTTCACCTGTAGGCCTAGAAAATAACTAAGCTCTCCCATCATACTCATTTGATATCTTGACTGCATGAGTTTGGCAAACTTCTTACAGAGTTTATCATTAGTAGACCCAAAAATGATGTCATCCACATATATCTGAACTAAAAGCAAGTCACTACCATTTTGGAAATAAAACAGAGTTTTGTCAATAGTACCTCTGTGAAATCCACTTTCTAGTAGAAATTTGGCAAGGGTTTCATACCATGCCCTTGGTGCCTGCTTAAGTCCATAGAGAGCCTTGTCTAACCTGTAGACATAATCTGGATATTTTGGATCTACAAACCCTGGTGGTTGTTCTACAAACACTTCTTCTTCAAGTTTTCCATTCAAAAATGCACTTTTTACATCCATCTGAAACACTTTGAATTTCATGTGGGAGGCATATGCTAGAAAAATTCTGATTGCCTCCAATCTAGCCACTGGTGCAAATGTTTCATCATAGTCAATTCCTTCCTGTTGTGAGTAGCCTTTTGCAACCAGTCTTGCCTTGTTCCTTGTGATAACACCCTCACTGTCAGTTTTATTCCTGAAAACCCATTTAGTACCAACAATGGATCTATTCTTAGGCCTTGGTACAAGTGTCCACACTTCATTTCTTTCAAATTCATTTAGCTCTTCTTGCATTGCTGTTATCCAGTCAGCATCTTTAAGAGCTTCTTCCACTTTCTTTGGCTCAGATTGTGACAAGAATGCATGAAATAAACATTCATTTGTTGTTGCACTTCTTGTCCTTACTTTTGCATCTGGATCACCAATGATCAAATCAGGTGTGTGAGATTTAGTCCATTTTCTTGCAGAAGGCAGATTGCTTCTGTCATCATGTGATCCTCCCCCTTGATCCATGCTCTCCTGATTTTCCTGGTGTCTTTCCTCATTTTCAGATGCTCCCCCTGAATGTGACTGCTCAGAATTTGAATGATCAGAGTTTGAATCAACAGTGTTTGATTCAGAGTTATCATTTGAGTCACTATCAGTGTTTGAATTTTCACTTTGATGTGATTCTTCATGCTCCCCCTCAACTGGTTCTTCCCTTGTTTCTGATTGAAGAGTTTCTTCAGTATTTACCAGTAGAGGTTCAGAGTTTAGATCAACAGAGTTTGACACATCAGTCTGATCAGAGTTTACTTTTTCAGAGAATAAATCTTCATTTTCAAAATGCAGTTGATCATGTTCATCTACATCTTCAAGTCCAGTTATCTTCTTGTCATCAAATGACACATGAATTGATTCCATGATCACTCTGGTTCTCAGATTATAAACTCTGAATGCCTTAGTTGACAATGGATAGCCAACAAAAATACCTTCATCTGCCTTTAGGTCAAACTTGGTCAACTGTTCAGGATGAGTCTTCAACACAAAGCACTTGCATCCAAAAATATGAAAATATTTTAGATTTGGCTTTTTCTTCTTCACCATTTCATATGGTGTTTTACCATGCTTGTTGATCAGTGTTGCATTTTGAGTAAAACAAGCAGTTTGAACTGCTTCTGCCCAGAAATATGTTGGCAACTTTGCTTCATCTAGCATGGTTCTGGCAGCTTCTATCAAGGTTCTGTTCTTCCTCTCCACTACACCATTTTGTTGTGGAGTACCAGGTGCAGAAAACTCTTGTTTTATCCCTTTACTCTTGCAAAATTCTTCCATAGATGAATTCCTGAATTCAGTTCCATTGTCACTTCTGATTATCTTCACTTGATGCTCTGACCCTTTTTCCAGTTGAATTACATGTTCTGTCAGTGTTAATGCAGTTTCATCCTTCTTTGCAAGAAAATATACCCATGTGAATCTGGTATATTCATCAACAATGACTAATGCATATTTCTTCTTTCCAAGAGACATCACATTCACTGGACCAAAAAGATCAACATGTAGTAGATGATAAGGATCAGCAATTGAAGACTCAGATTTACTTTTGAAAGATGTTTTTCTCTGTTTGGCCTTTTGACAAGAATCACACAGTCCTTCTACATTCAACAAGGACTTTGGTAGACCTCTTACAAGATCATTCTTGATTAGCTCATTGATGTTGTTCAGATTCAAATGAGAGAGTTTCTTGTGCCATTTCCAACTCTCTTCACTGGACATCCTTGTAGACAGACACACTGCTTTGCCATCAGTGTTTGTTGACAATTTGATTTCATAGATGTTATTGTGTCTGTTTCCAACTAGAGCAACTTTCCCTGTAGATTTACTGATCACTTGACAATATTCAGGCTGAAAATCTACATGATATCCTCTGTCACAGATTTGACTCACAGATAGCAAATCATGCTTGAGTCCTGGAACAAGAGCTACATTTGTGATGATGACATTTCCAAGATTAATATTGCCATATCCCAGTGTATGTCCTATGTTGCCATCTCCATAGGAAACTTCTGGGCCAGCCTTCTCCTTAAACTCTGATAGCAGGGCTTTATTTCCTGTCATATGTCCTGAACATCCACTGTCCACGACTAGGGTACTAACCCTGTTGCCCTGCAATCACAAACAATCACTGATTATTAGTTTTAAGGATCCAGACTTGCTTGGATCCTTTGGCTTTCTTAAATCTGTTAGCTTTTGCAGCGGAATTCATATTAACAGAGTTTAAGCTAACTTTTTCAGAGTTTACATTTGCAGAGTTTACTTTAACCCATTTCAAATTTGGCTTGGGTTCATAGTAATTATAGTAAATAGCATGATAATCTCTGCAAGTGTAAATAGAATGCCAAGTACTTCCACAGTGTTTGCATAAAGTCTGTGGTCTAGTTCTCACATAATCACTCTTTACTGCAGTTTTAGAGGTCAAAGAATTAATGTTCTTATTCTTATTGCAGAAACTAGCAAGATGATTAGTGCTACCACAATTAAAGCATGTTTTTCTAGGGGCTAATGAAGCAAGCATTGGCTTAATTCCTGATGTGATGCCTACTTTTCCATTTTTGTTTTTCTTAGGCAATCTCTGTTTGTTGACAGATTTTATCTCCTTAAGCTTATGCTTGAGTTGTTTATCTGTCATTAAACCAATGTTAGCCTCTTTAACAAAAGTTTTAGCATATGACTCCTTAACAGCCTTTTTCTGTGCTTCAGTCTTAGGTCCACCTGTTCCCATGACATTACCCTCAGATGAACAATATGGTCTAACTTTTACCTTATTTTCAAATCTAAGTTCATCTCCAACAGAGTAACCTAGACCTACTGTATCTGACTGAAACACTTCTTGAGTGTCTTTGCCAGAGTGTGTCCAAGTTTTAATGATGTGTTTACTATCCTCCAATTCAGATTCTAGTTGCTTATACTTACCTAGCAACTCCTGTTCAATAAACACTGCATCATCTCTCTCTTTTTGAATTTTATTCATGTTCTCTAACTGTTCCTCAACAAGTTTATTTCTTTCTTTGAGTTGAGAACACTCAGACTTTATCCTTTCATTTTCTAAAGTCTGATCCCTATAACTGATATGCAATGCTTTAAGATAAATTCTCAATTCAGTTATATTATCTGTGTTATAAGCATAAGTAGTTGGAGGTACCTTGAGATCATCATTTTCAGTCTGAGTAGTAGCCATGAGAGCATAGTTGACTTCCTCATCTGAATCTGAAGTGTCTGCCCAATCTCTGCCTTTGGTGTAGAGTGCCTTTTCAGTTTTACCTTTCTTGCACTCAGGAGCATAGTGACCCATCTCCTTACACTTGTAGCATTGAATCTCAGACTTATCTTTCTTTCCAGATTTGAAGTCCTTTCCCTCAGCTTTCTTGAAATTCTTCTTGTCAGACTTTGAATAGTCCCTGGAGAATCTCTTTCCCTTCTTGAAGTTCTTGTATCCCATCTTCTTGAAGGTCTTTACCATCAATGCAGCCATTTGCATCATCTCTTCATCATCTTCAGAATCAGATGATCCATCAGTGTTTGAGTCAACATCAGTGTTTGATGACTCATTCTCTGAATGTATGACTAAGGCTTTTCCTTTTGCTTTTCTCCTTGATGCCTCCTTCTTTGATGGTTTCTCCTCAACCTTGAGTGCAACAGACTTTGACTTTCTACTTGATCTTTTATTTCTCTGCTCCAATTCCAATTCATGGGTTTTGAGCAGTCCATAAATTTCATCAATCTCTGTTTCACCAAGTTCATAATTATCTCTAATAGTGATTGTTTTCACATCCCACTTTTCAGGTAGAGAAAGAAGAAACTTGAGATTTGAGTCTTCTAAATCATATTCTTTGTTAACCAATGACAAATCATTGAGCAGTTTACAGAATCTGTCAAATGTTTCAGTCATGGTTTCATCAGACTTTGCCTCAAAGTGCTCATACTCCTGAGTGAGTATGTTTCTTCTGTTTTTCTTGATTGCAGGAGTTCCTTGACACCTAACCTCAAGTGCATCCCATATTTCCTTTGCAGTTGTGCAATTAATCACTTTATTAGACATAACATTGTCTAATGCACTGTGAAGTAAATGTCTCACTTTTGCATCCTTTGCAATAGATGAAAGATCCTCAGCAGTTAGATCTTTCTTTTCCTTTGGAATGACCTTTGCCTCCTCACCAGCAGCAGCAGCAGATAATTTTGTTGGTTTGTGAGGACCTTCATATATTCTATCAAGGTATTCTGGATCTGTAGCCTCCAGAAACATGGTCATTTTCACCTTCCAAATTGCATACTCTGATGGCCTAAGTATAGGAACCCTGATTGTCTCATACCTACTAACAGTAGTAGGGGCTTTCTCAGATGGTGGAGGAATCTCTGCCATTGATTACTTTTGTGTTTGGATCTTTAACTGTAATAAAGTAACAGATTAGTCTCTGATACCACTTGTTAGGTCGAATACACAATAAGTAATCAAATACTGTATGAATAACTTAACAAGAACACACTGTTTAACAATTAAAAACTGTTTGGAATTAATAATTCCTCTCTCAGTGATGTAAATATCACAGAGAGCTGCTTAGGTTACAATGGATGAATATCTCAATGTTCGACTACCCTTCTAGGGTTAACCTAACTGTATTTATAGTACATACAGCTTCGTACAATCAGTAACTGATACTCCTAAAATCAAGCTATACAATTGATATCAATCACGATTGCTTCAGTCTTCCAAGTCAACTCAATCTCTTTGACAGCTTTCCAATCTTCAAAGATATTGCTTCCATATTTATCAATCTTCAAACACTGTTGACTCTTCAGACAATACCGCTACAGAGTTTAACAAACTCTGTTTGCGCTTCCAGTCAGTGTTTAATCAAACTCTGACTGCTTCCAGCTAAACTCTGTTTTCTGACTTTAGCTTCCAAACACTGTTTTCATCAATCATTTCTAACATAAATTATAGATTTTCTTTTGTTTATAATCATCTATCTTATATTATTACAGGTGGATAGTTCTTACACTGGCGACCAAGGTCGAAGCCCGGGAAGTCAAACTGGTCACGCCACTCAAGCAATGAGGCACTCACATGGTGATGCAGGACCCAAAAACCCGTGAAAATCATGAAGAATATCACTAGTGATATGTTACTTTCTACAAGCAGCCTAGATGTTATAATCCTGACCCAACGAGGTCGTCAAGCCCGGGATTTTCCCCTATTAACCAATCCGGACCCGCGGAGACAATCCAAGCTCTGGGTAGCAGAACACGTGACGTCTCAAAATTTCTATCATCATCAGGGGTCCCAGTTGACAATGACAGCTAATGATTACCAATAATTGGCACAATCCAAGAATGAGGATGTCACACTCTAAAAGGCGCCTGACACACTTTCCCACAATTATTCTCCTGGACAGGTGTCGCGCATCTGTGCGCCCCATGTGTCCTACCTACCTAGAATTCAACGATCAAGATTAAAGGTACTAACCCCTAAACCCTAATTCTTGGCCTATAAATAGGCCAAGAAAAGAAGGTTTAATGGTTACGTTCTTTTACACACTCATATACACACACCCTCCATATTTTCGATACTCTAGTCCTTATCTTTTACCTTTCAAAGCCTACTCTTATTCTCACACCGGAGGCACCGCGGGTCCAAACCCACCTCCCGGCATTGTTTTGCAGAGGCCCCAACATCTCCCCTCTCCTGACGTGGGAACGGCAGAGGAGGCACCTGATCGGGTTCCGGAGTTATCAACTAGCTTATAACCTGTGTGAACCCTTGGAAATCAAGTCATGAAGAGTATCACTAATTTATAACCCGTGTAAAATACATGTTACTTTTAAATATTTTCAAAATTATATGATTAAACAAAATAAAGTATAATAATTTATTATGTATATAATTTAACTTTGTAACATTAATTGATTAAATTATTAGTAATAATAATAATTATTTTATAAATGACATGTATTGTTTAGAACTAATAATATAAAATTTGTAAATTTGTTGTGACGGGATTCCAAACTTAGATTTTTAAAAAATTTAAATATATAATATTTTTTTATTATTAGATCTAATGATTATCATCTATTTACTAAACAATAATGGATAAAATTATTTTGTATTTAGTAGTAAACTAGCTCTAACCACTACCTTATAACCCTTATTTTGTTAAAATTTAATTATGTATGATTTTTATTTTGTGTAGTTTACTTATGTAGTTGTATTTCATAAATTTCATTTCTAATTATTTTATTTGTCTTATTTTATCAGAAAGAATGTCTTTGCCGAAAAAAAAACCCAAGCATTTCAATAGTTTTTGTTGAGTATTGAATACGGTAAAAGAATACAGAGGGGGGGGTGAATGGATTCTTGAACTTTTCTTTGATTGAGTCTATGTAGCAGATAAGTGCCTGTGTGTGTAGAAGTGAAGGTGCGGATAAATAAACAACACAAGACACAATATCACTTTAATCTAATGTATTATTAGATAAAGGTTGCTACAATCTGTGAATACAAATGGTAGTATTCTCAGCTTCGTTTTTCTCAGAGAGATATGGCTTACAGTGTATGAAAAACTTGACTCACAAAAAGTTGCTAAGTTATGAAGTGAGGCTGTGTCCTTATAGAACATGGATACAGCCTACTTACTGCAAATAAGGTAGCTAAACAAATTTCTTTCTAGTCTGTCTATCCTTTTTGAGTAAGTGTCCAAACGGTTACATATTTGACTTTGCAAAGCCTGTTTAGATCCACTTCTTTAGCTCCTTGTCTCTTCTATATCTCTCCAAGCTTCCTTGTAGGCTTTCCAGAGCACGTTACAGATTGTGGTCCATAAAGTGCATTGGCTTGTTGCAGGTTTCTGACTTGTACAATTTCTTCAGTATTTTGTCTCCAAGAATGTATTCGAGAAGTGACTAAGTAAGTGATTCGAGAACTAGAATTGACTTGATCGATAACTCTGAGTTCTCGAATACTGTTATAATGACATATCGAACCACTTCTCGAATAGCTCTTTTCCATCAGGATTCCTTGAGTTGTCGAATAGCACATTTGACTTATCGAATCCTCGAGTTGTCGAATAGCTTTCTGAGTCCTTGATATATCGAATGGAACTTTGACTTGTTGACTCTTTGAGTTCTCGAATAGAGTAGTAGACATATCGAATTCCTGAGATATCGAATGAGATATCGAACAGTGTATTCAGAGATATCGAATAGTGTCTTGAGATATCGAATCCCTGACTTCTCGAATGCTGGACTTCTCGAATAGACAAATATACTTCTCGAATTGGTACTTAGGCAAATTCTTCATTTCTTCAAATCCCAACTATGATTATTTGACAGTCTTTAACTCCTTGCTTGAGGCATGAACCTTGGAACTTCTTTCAAGCATTATTCTAGACTCTATTTGTACAATTACACAACTAGGATTTGATGCCTACTACAAGTACAATACAAACAGAAACTCTACAACTAGAGGTTCCCTCAGTTAAGAGGTCATGTAAGTAATGCAAAGCATTACAAACAATTAGGCTTGTTATTAGATGTGTACAGGCATGCCTCTGTAACTAACAATCTCCCCCAAATTGTGAGTGAGACCCTTAGTCACAATTTCATGTCTGATAACAAGCCTAACATACATAAAGATAAAACTTTAAAAGTACAGGTATGTATTTTGATTGAACACATAAATGAAATTACAAGATAAATACTCTTACAGTATGATGAGGTACTAGCCATTTTCTTTTGATTGCATCTCCATTGCTTTGGCTTGTAGATCATCATATGCTTTCTGTTTCCTTTCTTTCTCCTTTCTTGCAATCTCATCTATTGTTCTCATGATTTCTGTCATAGCATCCAATTCTTCAATCATAATAGAGTTTTTGAAATCTTCAAGCACCGGCTTCAGAATGTTGGCAGGATAGTGACTGAGTAGGTCCATTCTTATATTGACATTGTCTGCATTTCTTCTCCTATACTTCACCACATAGGGATCAAACTGAACTCTACACAATCCCTTTGCCCTTAGCTTTTCTGCTTCAATCTCCAGTCTATCAATTTCTTTCTCCCTTTCTAACCATTTCTCATAGCAGCCCTTTCTTATCTTCTCAGCATAATCTTTCTTCATTTTCACAAAGTCAATCAATTCCAGCTTCCATACTTTCTCCACCTTGTCTTTAGAATTCAGCAATGCAATGATTCTTTCTATCTCATACAATTTACCCCAATGTTGACAACCCCCTTGTTTGAATTTCATTTCTTTCCCATCAGTGTACTTGATTTCAAGGTGGTCATCCACAATTGCAGCATAGCATATCTTTTGAGCTCTTAGAAATTGCAGTTGCTCTTCATCAAAGTCTTCATCAAGTGGCTGGAGTTTCAATCCTGGAATGATTGTTAGGGCTCTAGATTTGGATAGCTTCACTCTTCTTGCAACATGTTTAAGTTTCATCCTCTTGACATGATTGCTTGGCAGAAATCTTTGACCTTTGTTGGTAGACCATAGTAGTATTCCATTAGCAGATTGCTTTCTGAAACATACACATGGTTTCTTGACTTGAATCTTCTTCTCTTCTTGAGGTGGTAAGACAGTTGCAGAAGCCATAAATGTAGATTTTGCTAGGTCACTACTAACAGTATTCACCCTAGACTTAGAGTCTTGTGTTGTGGTGAGGTTACTGCTAGCAGTGCCTAAGGCTTGCTGTCTTCCACTCTTCCTCTCATAGGTTTTACCTTGGTCATCATCATCCTTTTTATCCTTGTCTCCCTTTTTCTTCGTGTCTTCATCACCCTTATCTCTCCTGTGATGTCTTCTCCTCCCATCACCTTTGTCTTCAGAATCATCATCCTTATTTCTCCTAGGTTGAGCCATCTCTGGAATTTCACCAGTTGCAATATAGGTTCTGAGGATGTGCAGTGCCTCAGTTTCTTCAGCATTTCTGGCTCCAACCTTCTTCTGTAATTGATCAATGATAGCAATGATCAGTCTGTGATTTCTAGTGGTGAGATCATGGGGAATGACCAATTGCTTGATATCTTCAATTCTGGTGCCAGACTGATAAATGATTGTCCATGGCTTCTTGATCACTTCTGGTAGCCTTGAAGGTTGACCATTCCTCAAATCATCAAACAGACTTTTGCTGTTCTCATTCCTCTTCTCAATGAGCTCAAGTATGGCATCTATCTCTGAGTGTTTTAGGTCTTGTAGAGTCTGGTATGTTAGATGCCATATCTTTAATTTGGAAACCATCACTATCTCCTTGACCCATAGATTGTTGACTTTCTTGGGGATGACAGTGATGTAGTCAATCTGCTTCTTCACCTCCCTCAGATAAAACTGAGTGTCACCAACCTGTTCCCTTATGGCTTTCAGAAACTCCAAGAAGGCTTTATCATGATAAACATCTGAGTTGGCAACTTCTTGCAGCTTGGCCTCAGTAACAACTTTGACTTCTACAGGCTTGGCACTCTCAGATATAGAGGTTGGAGGTTTGTCATATGGCATACTCCCTGCAACCACTATGGTGGTTATGGATTGCTTTTGTCCTCCAGGAGTAGTGATGTGCACAGTTGGTAGAGTGACAACTGGCAAGGTAGATGGAGGCTCATCCACTTTGGATTTTCCTTTGCCAGGCACATTTGGTAGAGACTTTGAAGCCCTTTGTGGACCACCCTCTTTTATTATTATGCCTTTCTCCCCCTTTGTATTTGAGTTCCTTGCCTTCTTCTCCCCCTTAGGCTTGTTGTCAGGCACAGAGGCTGTAGAAATGTCCTTCGGGATTGAAGATTCATCAGGTAGAGGGAGACCCATATGCTTCATCATTGCAGCTAACATGGATTGTTGATGCAGAAGGACATCAGCTGTGGTGGATGCTTGAGTGTCCAACTGATCATTTAGCAGTGCAACCTTTTCTGTAAGATGAGCATTGGACTTGGTAAGAGTAGCTACCTCCTGTTCAAGAGTGTTCACCTTAGTGAATAACTCATTGGCCTTGAAACCAGATAAAGATTGATCCTGCAGCCTCTTCACTTCATATTTAGACAGTTCATGCACAGGGACATCAGTCACTAGCCTATCTCCATAAAGATTCTTGAACATTGTCCTCAGCATGGCATTGGCATCTGTAGTCTGGTCAGATAGATTTTGAAATTTATGCCCCAGACCTGTGACAATATCCTTTAGCAGAGCTAGCCCATTATCCATCTGGGTGCAGGTAGAGTTGCAGTGTTTGATGTCCTTGAACACACTATCTAGCTGAGGGAATTTAGCATCAAAGGCCCTCTTGACTTCTGCTACTGAAGTGGATGTCTTGTCACACACCCTGTTAACTTCAGTTTTGACTCCCTTGCCAAGATAGTGTGCAGCCTTGAGGAAACCCTTGTAGGAATCATTTACAGCTTCATACACTTCACCAGGTGACAGGGATTTTGCATTGGAGCCCAGTGAAGTGATGTATTCCTCCCTGAGATACTGAAGTGCTTCATCGAGAGTAATATCATATTTTCCTTGCAACCAGGCATCTATGTTGCCATCTCTCTCAGCATCATCAATGATCTTTGACTTCTGCACTTCCACATCATCCCTATGGCATAACAGAATAGCCTCATAGTCTGGATTAGGCATGTCTGCAGTGAGAAGGTTCTGAGCAATCTTTGTGAACTCAGGAATCTGATCCACAATTAAGCTTTGAAGTGCTTCAACCGTCAATTGTTGTGGAACAGACCCTGATCCTGAAGCACTGTCATGTTGCACAGGCTTCAGCCATTTTGACATGAAGTCAGAGCTAGAGCTAGGCAAGCTAGACTCCTCAGTTACAGATGCAACTTCTGTAACTGGATGGATTGACTCTACTACTGGTGTCACCACAGAGGTGGGATGAATTACACCAGCAGTTGACACAGGCACAGAGTCTCTAGTAAAAACTAGTGGAACCTCTGTGTTTGTGATGGTGTCATTAGGAGATGCCTCAGCATGTATTCCCTCACCATCTAAATGTGGGTTCTGAGTGGTGAACAAAGTGTCATGCACTAAGTCACTTGAAATTATTGGCTCATCAAGAGAAAGGAATTCTTGATGATCAATACCTTGCATCTCAGTTGCCTGAGTTGCAGGTTCCAAAGAAATTTCAGAGTTAGATTCTGGAAGAGAAGTGTGTTTAAGAGTAGATTTTGGCAACTCCCCCTGAGAGATAGAGGGAGTTTCAAATGTGATGTGCTCTCCACTCAGTGTTGTGCCAGCCTTATCACTCCCATGTGCTGACTCTATACAAGAAGGTGCATTGGGGAGGATGCTTGATTCTATAGGTGCACCCTGTTGAGAGGATACACCTAGTGAGCTGTGTGCCCCTGATTTTACAACTTCAGCCATTTGTGTGACTGAAGAGGTGGTCTTAATTTTCTTCTTCTTTGTCCTGTGTAAGGGTAACTCAGTTTCCTCACTTCCTAGACCTAATTCAACAGCTAATGCTGCTTCAGACAAGATATTCAATGGTGCAGACATTACTTCCTTTCTCTTCTTTTTACTAACATCACCCTTTTGAGAGGATGATGCAGTTGGCTCAGTATGTGGTAGAGTGTTTGGTTGAGAGGGTTGGTTAGCAGGCCCTGGGTTAGCATTTTGTTCTACTTGCTTGGGCTGTGCTAACTGAGATTTTGCATCAAATGTTGGCATGTTGTGGGGATAAGTCCTAAACAAACTCTCCATATGGGGAGTTATGTTCAGTCTTACATCCACATCATTCCTAGTCTCCAAATTACCAAAAATGAGTTTGGTCATGGACTTAGGATAGCCTATTTTATTTTTATCAATCCCAGGCAATTCAATCAATGAAGCATTTTTAAAATTAAGTACAGATTGAATAAAGCGAGGGAAGAAAATATCAGTACCTCTCTTGGTTGTGTTCTTACCAAGTCTCCCATATAATTCTTGGAGTATGATTTGGCCAACATCAATCTTCTTCCCATAGGCCAAAGCATATCCAATTTGCTGCACAGGTGCACTGTTTTATCAAAGCTTGATTTCCTGGCAGTGAAGACTTGGAGAAGAGTTGCAAACACATAACTCCACTCCTTTCTCAGATTCTTTCTGTTTAGCTTTCCAAGGTTAATCCCATCTGAGTAGTTTATGAACTCAAAGAATTCCTCCAACTCTGCATTAGTGGCCATTCTGTCAAATGACTCTTGTTGTAGGCCTAGTGCTTGGTTCATGTCTGCAGTAGTGATAGTGATTTCCTTATCTTGAACCTTGCAGTAGATGACATATGAAGTAATTGCGTTTTCCAGGGCTACAACCTCCACAATAGCAGTACTCCAGAATTGTTCCAGAATATCTAGATATAGAGTTGGGTTGGCAGAGAGTGCATCCTTGATATACGACTCAGCCATCCATTTCACAAAGCACTTGAAATTGGCATTGGGTGCTTCAACATCACTAGTGAGAGCGATGAAGTTGGTGTTAAACTTTACTGTTGCCATTTGTGTAGAAGAGAGGAAAGAAATTGAAGGTTGAAGAAGAAATTTGGCTTTTCGTAGCTAGGGTTTCAGGGGTTTAGAGAGTGTAGATGCTTGAGAAATCGAATGAAATGAATCGAATAGTTGTGAAATTGTATAAGTATGAAGTACTTGAATTGTCGATTAGCAGTTTTGTATCGACAAGTCAGGCATTCGAGAAGTAGGAAACAACTATTCGAGAAGTCAAGAATGGCTTAATCGATAACTCAAGCAGATAGAAACTCACAGCTGGCAGTTATCTAACTCAGAAATAATTTTAAATTAAATAATATGTGTTTTTATGAGTGAATTAAACTTTTAGACAAAAGTCCAAAATCGGTTAAAATTCAGCGAGAATTCAGCCTTTTCAAATGATTCGAGAAGTCAAGAATTCCTCTATTCGATATCTCAGAAAGACTCTATTCGAGAACTCAAGAGTACTCTAATGAGACTTATTAAAGATGTCGAATAGTGAATCATTCGAGAAGTCTGACTTATCGAACTATACCCATCACTCATAAAAATTTGATTTTCACTATCTTTTAAAAATTTACCAGATATATTCATTGAAAAATATCCTAGCAAATTAAATAGTGATTTTCTCAAAATTTCATAGAAATTTTAAGTTAATAAAAATATGATTTTCAACATATACAACAGATTTGAAATATTTATAAATCATATTTCAGCCAACACTTACTCCAATAATATTGAGAATTTAGATAAAGTAAGTGTTTACTGCTGCAACAATCTAGATGGTGTATTCACTTAGCCAGAATCTGAAGAATTCAGCATTCCAATCTCACTTACCAACCTTGTGAAGGTGGCTTCATCTAATGGCTTAGTGAATATATCAGCTAGTTGTTTATCTGTAGAGACATAATGCAACTCAATGGTTCCATTAGTTGCATGTTCTCTTATGAAATGATATCTGATGTCAATGTGCTTTGTTCTAGAATGATTGACAGGATTGGCAACTATAGAGATTGCACTTGTGTTGTCACACATGATTGGAATTCTTTCCAACACAAGTCCATAATCTCTAAGTTGATTTCTAATCCAAAGCACTTGAGCACAGCAACTTCCAGCAGCTATGTATTCAGCCTCAGCTGTAGAAGTTGACACAGATTGTTGCTTCTTGCTATACCAAGAAACTAACCTTTGTCCAAGAAACTGGCAGCTTCCTGAGGTGCTTTTCCTATCCACTCTGCATCCAGCATAATCAGCATCAGAATAACCAACCAGATTGAACCCTGTGTCCTTAGGATACCATAATCCCAAGTTAGGAGTGCCCTTCAGATATCTAAAGATCCTTTTTATTGCAATCAAATGTGATTCCTTTGGATTTGATTGAAACCTTGCACACAAGCATGTAGCAAACATGATGTCTGGCCTACTTGCAGTGAGGTAGAGTAGAGAACCAACCATGCCTCTGTAGACTGAGATATCTACTCTCTTGCCTTTAGCATCTTCATCCAATTTAGTGGCAGTGGCCATGGGTGTCTTGGCAGGTGAACAATCTTCCAAGTCAAACTTCTTCAATAAATCCTTGATGTACTTGGTTTGACTGATAAAGATACCATCCTTCCTTTGACTGACTTGCAACCCTAGAAAGAATGTCAACTCTCCCATCATACTCATCTCATATCTGCTCTGCATGAGTTTAGAGAATTTCTCACACAGTTTCTCATTTGTAGAACCAAAAATGATATCATCCACATAGATTTGAACTAGGATCATATCATCACCATGCTTCTTGTAAAACAGTGTCTTGTCCAATGTGCCTCTAGTGAATTGATTTTCAAGAAGGAATTGTGATAAAGTATCATACCATGCTCTTGGAGCTTGCTTAAGTCCATACAATGCCTTAAACAATCTGTAGACAAATTCTGGGAAATGTGGATCCTCAAAGCCAGGTGGTTGTTGCACATAAACCTCTTCTTCCAACTCTCCATTTAGAAATGCACTTTTGACATCCATTTGATAAACTTTAAAGTTTGAATGAGCAGCAAATGCCAAGAATATTCTAATGGCTTCCAATCTAGCAACAGGGGCAAATGTCTCATCATAATCAATGCCTTCCTGTTGAGAGTATCCTTTTGCAACCAGCCTTGCTTTGTTTCTTATTATTACACCATCTTCATCCATCTTATTCTTCAGAACCCATTTTGTTCCAACAATGGTTCTATTCTTTGGTGCAGGCACAAGTTCCCATACTTTGTTCCTTTCAAATTGATTCAGCTCCTCTTGCATGGCAATAATCCAGTCTGGATCCAACAATGCATCATCAAGTTTCTTAGGCTCAACTTGTGATAGAAAACATCCATAGAGGCACTCATTTTGAGTTGCTCTCCTAGTCCTTACTCCTGCATTAGGATCTCCAATGATTTGCTCTGCAGTGTGTGATCTATCCCATTTCCTCGAGTGTTCAGCCTGATTTCTCATTCTTGATGTTGCTTCATCATCCTCATTTCCTCCCCCTGTGAAGTTACCATTACTCACAGGTGTGTCTTGGATGCTTGTTTCTCCACTATTGATTGGCACAAATTCTTCTCTTGTATCATTATTCACTTGAGAATGTTGAACTTGAGTTTCAACTCCAGTTTCAGTCTCTTCATCAGAATCATCTAGATTATCAAACTTCAATGGATCTCTGTCTTCATCATTGGCTTTTTCTAGTCCAGGTAGTTTGTTGTCATCAAATGTTACATCTGTGCTTTCCATAACTTTCTTTTGACTGATGACATAAACCTTGTATGCAATTCTTTCCATAGAATAGCCAAGAAAAATTCCTTCAAATGCTTTTGCATCAAACTTTCCAACGTATTCAGAATTATCCTTGAGTACAAAGCATTTGCTTCCAAAAGTATGAACATACTTTAGTGTAGGCTTCTTTCCAGTCATCAAGTTGTAAAGTGTCTTTCCAGTGTTTTTGTTGATGAGGGTCCTGTTCTGAATATAGCATGCAGTGCTCACAGCCTCAGCCCAAAAACATGTAGGCATTTTTGCATCAAGTAACATTGTTCTAGCAGCCTCAATTAGAGTTCTATTCTTCCTCTCAACAACTCCATTTTGTTGTGGAGTCCTTGGAGCTGAGAATTGCTGAGAAATGCCATTCTCTTTGCAGAATGCTTCAAGTGTGGCATTTCTGAACTCTGTTCCATTATCACTCCTCAGTGCAATCACACTTGCATCGTTTGCCTTTGCTTCCTTGTCAACTTTCTTTATATGCTCAATAATTACTTGTGGAGCCTCATCTTTTGATGCCAGAAATTCCACCCATGTATACCTTGAAAAATCATCAACCATTACCAGGGCATACTTCTTTCTTCCAAGTGACATTATGTTGACAGGCCCAAACAAATCCATATGGATGAGTTGTAGTGGCTTGGTTACAGATGTCACTGTCTTTGACTTGTGGCTTGATCTCTTCATTTTTCCTTTTTGACAAGCCTCACACACTCCTTCTTGGCAGAATTCAAGTGTGGGCATGCCTCTCACTAACTCTCTTTTGACTAGAGAGTTAATGGCCTTGAAGTTCAGGTGTGATAGTTTCTTGTGCCACAGCCAACAATCTTCATTTGATGCTTTTGAGTAAAAGCAACAAATTTTGTCCTTGTTTGCAGAGTCCATATTGGCTACAAACAGGCTTCCCTTCCTTACTCCAGATAGAGCAAAATCACCAGTCTTCTTGTGGGTGATCAAACATTCATCCTTGTCAAAATTCACTTTGAATCCTCTATCAGTAAACTGACCAACACTTAACAGATTATGCTTGAGCCCCTTGACTAGTGCTACATCTTCAATGATGACATTTCCAACTTTCAGCTTGCCATATCCCAATGTGTTACCCATGCTGTCATCTCCAAAAGCAACCATTGGGCCAGCCTTTTCCTCATACTGTGATAGCAGGGCCATATCACCAGTCATATGATTTGAGCATCCACTGTCCAAAATCCACATGACCTTCTTTTCACTTTCTTTGCCCTGAGAATCAGATGAAGATGAGTCATCCTTGGAGTTGGCCATCAAGGCATAGTTGCAGAATTCTTGTTCCTCTTCATCACTCTCAGAATCATCCCAACACTTCCCTTCAGCTATGTAGGCCTTACCATGTGTCTGCTTTTTCAGAAGGGCCTCATACTTAGCTTCTAGCTCAAGATAATCTCTATCCTTCTTTTTAGGCTTCTTGCATTCACTGGCAAAATGCCCTAGGTCATTGCATCTATAACACCTTACAGATGACCTATCCACATAACCGGTTTTGAACTTATTTCTGTTTGGCTTCACAGGTGCCTTGTTCTTGTTGGCTGAATGGTTTTGAGTTTTGGGTTTGAAGGGTTGATTTCTTTTAAATCTGATGTTTGGAAATTTTCTGGCCATGAAGGCATATGAGGTATTTTCCATCCCATCAAGTTCTTCCAGAGTGTAAAACTCTTCTTCTTCTTCCTCCTTTTCCTCAACAGGTTCACTCACCCCAGCTTCAGTTTCTTCATCATCTGCCACCTCCTCTATCCTTAGTTGGCTTGTAGATGCTTCTAGGTCCAGGATGGATTTGTTGACAATCAAGGCACATGATGTGTTTATCATCCTACCTTGGTTGGCTTGGATAGCCCTTTTCTGAAGCAACTCAAGTTCATGAGTCTTTAGGACTCCATAGAGCACATCATAGGTGACTTTATTCAAATCTCTCTCTCTTAGAGAAATGACTCTTTGCTCCAGATGATTTGGTGAAGACAACAGAAATTTCATATTTAACTCCTTGGTGCTGTAAACCTTTCCATTCATCTGCAACTCAGTAACTAGCTTGTGAAACCTTTCAAACATTTCAGTGATGCTTTCCTTGGGCTGTGCCATGAAAGCTTCATACTGTGTGACCAGTATCTGTTTCCTGTTTTCCTTAACCTCATCAGTCCCTTCACACAACACCTCAATGTGATCCCACATCTCTTTAGCAGACGTGCATGATGCAATGTTTGCAAACATTGACATGTCTATGGAATCAATGATAAGCAACATGAGGTGGCTGTCAAGAGCAACCTTCTCCTTTTCTGACTCTGTCCACTTTGATGGATCCTTGGCCTCATAAGTTCTTGGGATAGTTATGGTTCCAACAGTCTTCTCTGGTATCTCTTGTTGTGGAACAAAAGGACCATTCTTGAGAATCTCAGGATACAAGGGATGAGAGGCTTTAATGAACAACATCATCTTTATCTTCCAGAGGTTGAAGTTTTCTTTATCAAACTTAGGGACCTTCACCGTTCCTGTAGTCTTTGGTGTATTCGAACTCATGATCGTTTCTCTGTTTTTGAATAAACAGCCCGCTCTGATACCACTTGTTGAGTATTGAATACGGTAAAAGAATACAGAGGGGGGGGTGAATGGATTCTTGAACTTTTCTTTGATTGAGTCTATGTAGCAGATAAGTGCCTGTGTGTGTAGAAGTGAAGGTGCGGATAAATAAACAACACAAGACACAATATCACTTTAATCTAATGTATTATTAGATAAAGGTTGCTACAATCTGTGAATACAAATGGTAGTATTCTCAGCTTCGTTTTTCTCAGAGAGATATGGCTTACAGTGTATGAAAAACTTGACTCACAAAAAGTTGCTAAGTTATGAAGTGAGGCTGTGTCCTTATAGAACATGGATACAGCCTACTTACTGCAAATAAGGTAGCTAAACAAATTTCTTTCTAGTCTGTCTATCCTTTTTGAGTAAGTGTCCAAACGGTTACAGATTTGACTTTGCAAAGCCTGTTTAGATCCACTTCTTTAGCTCCTTGTCTCTTCTATATCTCTCCAAGCTTCCTTGTAGGCTTTCCAGAGCACGTTACAGATTGTGGTCCATAAAGTGCATTGGCTTGTTGCAGGTTTCTGACTTGTACAATTTCTTCAGTATTTTGTCTCCAAGAATGTATTCGAGAAGTGACTAAGTAAGTGATTCGAGAACTAGAATTGACTTGATCGATAACTCTGAGTTCTCGAATACTGTTATAATGACATATCGAACCACTTCTCGAATAGCTCTTTTCCATCAGGATTCCTTGAGTTGTCGAATAGCACATTTGACTTATCGAATCCTCGAGTTGTCGAATAGCTTTCTGAGTCCTTGAGATATCGAATGGAACTTTGACTTGTTGACTCTTTGAGTTCTCGAATAGAGTAGTAGACATATCGAATTCCTGAGATATCGAATGAGATATCGAACAGTGTATTCAGAGATATCGAATAGTGTCTTGAGATATCGAATCCCTGACTTCTCGAATGCTGGACTTCTCGAATAGACAAATATACTTCTCGAATTGGTACTTAGGCAAATTCTTCATTTCTTCAAATCCCAACTATGATTATTTGACAGTCTTTAACTCCTTGCTTGAGGCATGAACCTTGGAACTTCTTCCAAGCATTATTCTAGACTCTATTTGTACAATTACACAACTAGGATTTGATGCCTACTACAAGTACAATACAAACAGAAACTCTACAACTAGAGGTTCCCTCAGTTAAGAGGTCATGTAAGTAATGCAAAGCATTACAAACAATTAGGCTTGTTATTAGATGTGTACAGACATGCCTCTGTAACTAACAGTTTTGAATGCTAGACGATTGCTCAAAAAGTAGTTACTCTTTACTATTGGCAATTCCCTTGTTATTCTTTCATGAAATATTATTTTTTATTCTAATATATTATAGACTTAATTGCAGGAGGATGGCATCAACTATTTTTTTTTTGCACAAAAATGGCCCAATTATAAAAATAGACAGTGTAATGGCCAAACTATTTTTTTAAACAGATGAGTGTATTCAATTTGTGACTTAATTGCAGCATTATGGCTGACCAATGTTTTTTTTAACACAAAAAAGGCCCAAAAATAAAAATAAACAACAGTTTTTAGATTAATTTTGACGAAATGCAATCATCTGCTTAAAATAATTTTTGAGCCATTTTTGTGCAAAAAAAAAATAGTTGAGGCCATCCTCCTACAATTAAGTCTATATTATATTATGATTTTTTAAATTTGTTACTTGCATTTTTTAAAATACTTAATATTATAAATATATTAGAATAGTATTTTTTTTGAATATTTTCTATTAGTTATGTTTTATTTGTACTAGCTTAAAACCCGTGCGATGCACGGACTTTTTTAATTTTAAATAAAAAAATTCATTAATTTGAATTAATTTCTTTAAAACATGATTTTCGGAGGTTTAAATTTTTAAATTAGATGATTTGATAATAATTATATAAATGTTATCCGTGATATTTCTAGAAAAAGAGAGATTTTAGTTATAAAATATATAAAAGATGGTAGGTTTTAGTTAAAAAGTATAATCGATTAATTATTAGTAATTATAAAATTATTATTTAATTTTATTAAATAGAATTGTCCGTGATATAATTGGAAAATGGGAGATCTTAGTTAAGATAATATTAGAAAGGTAACATGTTTTAGGTAAAAAAAAAAGGTAATTGATTAATTTATAGTAATTATAATTTGATTATGTTATTTAACTAAATAAAATTGTTTATAGTGTTTTTAGAAAAGGAGAAATTAAAGTTGTCCGTGATATTTCTACAAAAAGAAGGGTTTTAGTTAGAAAATATAGAAAAAATAATACGTTTTAAATGAAAAAGGTACTCGTAGAGTTTTTAAAAAGGAGAAATTTTAGTTAGACAAAATTTAAAAAATATTATGTTTTACCTTAAAAAGGAAATTAATTAGTTATTGAAAAAGAGAAAATGTAATGTGGTTAACCTGAAAAAGGAAATTGATTAGTTATTAGAATGAATTTTATATGTAATATTTTGGATATTATAATATAGTATAGATTTAATTAAGGATAATTAAGTAAAAAAATCAAGTTTGAAAATGAGATATTTCAGTTATAAAATATAAAAATATATTACCTTTTAGTTGGAAAAAGGTAATTAGTTAGCTATTAGTAAATATAATATTATTAGTTTATTTCATTAATTAGAACGACTATTATTTTTGGAAAGAAAAGATTTTAATTAGAAAAGTTAGAAAAGATAATAGCTGAAAAAGGTAATTGGTTAGTTATTATTTAGGAGAAAATGAGATATTTTAGTTAGAAAAGATATAAAAGATATTATCTTTTAGCTGGAAAAAACAATCAGTTAGTTATTAGTAATTATAATATTATTAGTTTATTTCATTAATTAAAACGATCATATTTTTGGAAAGAAAATATTATAGTTAGAAAAGGTAATAGCTAAAAAAGATAATTGGTTATTTATTATTTAGAAGAAAATGAGGTATTTTAGTTAGAAAATATAGAAAAGGTATTACCTTTTAGCTAGAAAAGGTAATCAGTTAGTTATTAGTAATTATAATATATTAGTTATTTCAATTAGAACGATCATGTTTTTGAAAAAAAATAAATTTTAGTTAGAAAAATTAGAAAAGGTAATAGCTGAAAAAGGTAGTTGGTTATTTATTATTTAGGGGAAGTGTTTGGAGAGCTTTTGGAAAAAATAGATTTTAGTTAGAAAAGTAAGAAAATGTAATAGCTAAAAAATGTAGTTGTTTAGTTATTATTGGAGAGCTGTTGAGAAAAGATTGTGTTCTGTTTTTTAATAAGTAAGTAAAATAATTAATGGTAATAAAGTAAAACAATTAAATAAGGTAAGTATTGTGAAAAGATAATTGGTTAGTTATTATTTAGAAGAAAATGAGATATTTTAGTTATAAAATATAGAAAATATATTATCTTTTAGCTGGAAAAGGTAATCAGTTAGTTATAAGTAATTATAATATATTTGTTATTTCATTAATTAGAACGATCATGTTTTTGGAAATAATAGATTTTAGTTATAAAAAAGTTAGGAAATGTAATTGTTGAAAAAAGTAGTTGGTTAGTTGTTATTTAGGGGCGTGTGATATTTTGAGAAAAAATTGTGTTTTTTTAATAAGTAAGTAAAATAACTAATGATAATAAAGTAAAACAATTAAATAAGGTAAGTACTGTACGTACCAAAACTTTCAATGTTTCGTCTACTTTTATAATATACTACCTCCGTCCCGAAAAGATTGAGCTGGTTTGACTTTCACGGAGATTAAGAAAATGTAGTAGAAAAAGAGTAAAGTTAGTTGAAAAGTGGATAAATTGGTGGGACCTATTAATATTTAATTGTAGATTTGAGATAGTGGAGGAAAGTAGTGGGTGTAATAGTGTAAAAAAGAGTATAAAATGGAGAAGTAGTGGGTGTAATAGTGAAAAGTAGCGTTCAAAAATAGTAAGTAAAGTAGGTTCATTAGTTTTGGGACGTCCCAAAAAGGAAAGTGTGTCAATCTTTTTGGGACGGAGGGAGTAGTACTATAGATTAGATATAAATAGTGTATCTTAATATTTCCTTCATTTTATTTTAATTGTTGTTTTTTGATCATGCACGCGTATTAAGAATAGTATTTATTAGGTTTTTTTTATCATTAATGTAATTTTATTTTCTAACTTTATCCTTAATCTATCTCTATTTAATACTAATATTTGGAGAAGGGTACATTTAATATTACGTAATCAAGGGTATTTAGGTGAAGAAAATTTGTTTGTTGAAAATGTAGAAGCAACATTTAAATTGAAATTCAAACCTAATAAAAATGATATTTAAAATGAAATGGAGGGAATACATTTTTTAATTTTTACCTTTTAACTTGTAGTAGGACTAAATCATTTTAAATTTATTATAATATATAAATAGGGTTTAATTAGCTGGTGCATGTTAACAAATCTGCTATGATATTTGGTACTGCACGCAAAATAACAATTAGCCGTCTTAGCTCAGCTGGTAGAGCGCGTGACTTTTAATCCCGTGGTCGTGGGTTCGATTCCCACAGACGGCTTATTTTTTTTTACTATATTTTCAAATTGCGAAGTGTATTTTTTTTTTACTATATTTTCAAATTGCGAAGTGTGAGATTGCGAGTCATCACATATATTTTATATATTTTCTTGTTGAAATAATTAAACGTAATAGAAATAGAATATTAAGAAGAGGGAAACAAACTCCCTGGAGCAATATAATAGAAAAAATATGTCAGGAAACTTTAAAAAAAATGTCACTTGTTTTGCTATAACTGGTTGTAAAAACATTGAAAAATGGACTCTTGCATTTATCAATTAAAAATTCCCATTTTGTCATGTATGATAATTTTTACAGAATATTTTTTGATTTCCAAGAATTATGGTTAATTTGTAATGTTGATTGGTTGTTTGATAAATCTAAACCGTAATTTTCAAATAAATGGAAATTTTTAGAAATGATTTTAATATACAATTCTTCTCCTAAAATTTTATCACCAAGTACACCAAATAACTAGTGTATAAAGAGTAATCAATAATTTTAACAATTAAAAAAAACGTAACTAGTGTACAAAGAGTACTGATTTTTTTAAAAAAAATCAAAGTTATACTAGGATAGTTTGTATTAAGCAACAAAGGACTGGCTCGGGGGAAAAAATTTAGTGGGTGTTTGGCTACTACTAAAACGAGCTTAAATGGATCATAAAGCTCATTCCAACTTAACGCAACCGTTTGGCAAACTTTGAGATCTAACTTATTACTAACTTTTTGGAAATAAGTTGGAAGTTAGAAATAACGAGCATGTTTGGCACTTCATTTATCCAACTTATCTGGGCTTAAGTCCATTTGGACTTAAAATAAAGTGTTTGGCTAAATCCAGAAATGACCTTATTTTTGATAGATAAGCCCGTTTGAAAAAAGTACAGAAACGGGTACTTACAGACATGACTTATTTCATAAAACAAGAAAACACACTGAGACCCGTGAATGAAGGCCGACATAAATTCATACTTTTAACTTTATTTATTCTTTATCTATTCTTTTAACTTTTTGCTCATACATATCTATTCAATTATAATTCGGTTTTTAAATTTTAAAATTAAAAATATTCAACTTGGATAGCAGACTAGTACTGAGCCCGCATTCTTTGTTATTAAAATTTATTTTAAAATTATATAAATTAATTTGTAACTGTAATATACTAAAATTATATAATTATATTTTTATGAGATAATAAACGAATTAAAATTATATAGATAATATGTAAGTGTATCATATATGTATATAATTTTATAATGTATTTTAATAACAAAGAATGTATTTTATATAATTTTATGATGTATCATATATGTTCAAATTGTTTCGGATAATATTTTATGCATTCGATTAAAATATTATAATTTATTTAGAAAAAATGATAACTTATAAGTCATAATTAATTGCCAAACATCTTTAACTTATAAGTTAAACATCCAAACACGAAAATATAAGTTATAAGTATTACTTATTTCATATAAGTTACTTATTACATTTAAGTGATAAGTAACTTATTTTAAGATTTCCCAAACGGGCTCAACATTCAATTTTCAGCTTATTCTTATTTTTCGATACACGTAATATATAATAATCCTTTAAATCTTCAAAATCATATATCTTTTTATCCATTTATTAGAAAATTGATATGTATATATCAAATTTCTCTACTTATCGAGATCTATCCATTGATATATATTAAAAAACAAATATTTTGAAAATAATAAAAAAAAGTTAACTTATAAGTTCTGATTTACTAAATACTCTACTGATTTATAAGTTCTGATTTACCAAATACTCTACTGACTTATAAGCTCTGATTTACTTATCACATTATTACTCTACTGATTTATAAGTTCTGATTTACCAAATACTCAACTGACTTATAAGCTCTGATTTACTTATCACATTATTTTAAGGTAAGCTAAACGGGGAGTAACTCGTTCAAATGATTCTGACTTCGTCCAGAACTTTTGAATAAGCAAACAAACGATCTGAATAGCAATTTATCATTCATCCAATTCATTTTGATTCCTTCAGTTGTTATCAAATGGATCCTTACACTGCAAAAAAACTCTAAAAAAAAAAAAATCTTCATCCCACAGTACAAGTCTCTTTTTGAAAATATTACGTACCTTAAAAAAATACTCCCTCCGTCCCATATTTCTTGGCTGATTTACTTTTTTTAGTTGTCCCAAAATATTGGCTGGTTTCCATTTTATTTTTGACAAATGACGTACTGATAACCTAGTTTTTTGATCCTGTAGTTATCAATCATTAAAGTCTATACCACTTACCCATGATATCATAAATACTTGTTTATTTTCAATACCATTAATAATTGATGTATACATTAAGTGTAAATATATTTTTGCCTCCATTTTTATGTGCTGATAATCTAGGTTTTTGCCTCCATTTTTATTTAAGAATTACAAAATAGTTTTACAAAAAAAATATATATTTCAAATTGCTAAAAAATTCAGTCATTTTTTAATCTTATATATATATATATTTATTTATTTATTTAATTTTTATACGTAAAACTTTTTTGACTACATTTAAAATTAAAATTTGATAATGAAACTTAACACTTAAAAACAAAATGAAGTGTCCGAATTAAATAAAATTTTATTCTTAGAACTATTTTACAATATGCATATCGAATTTAAATTAAAAATTATTTTAACATTAGATACACGTTTTTACCTTTGTACTCTAAAAATCAAACTTCCCACGTTAATATGAAAAGTTAAAAATTTCCCCCGTAAAGTTTCCTCCCTTACCTCCTTAATTTTCAAGTTTACATGAATTCCCTCCATTAGTGATGATGTTTTGATAAAATTTCACTTAAAATTTAAATAAACTCCCTCCAACATTTATCTTTGTCTGTTCCTTTTTCCAGCTTATATAAAGAGATGATAAGCATCACCATGTTGTACATCACCTTCTCTATATATATACACCAAACATACATTCATATGATTGAGTTTTTTTAAAGTCATGGAAAATGATCCAGGTGAAACAAATGATTTTAAACATATGACGGTAGAACAAAAGGGGATTGTGTTTGAGTATCTGCTAAAACACTCAACCAATATGAAGGTGAAACATGGTTTTAAGACTGTTGCATCTACAAAATTCTCTACTTCAACTAGAACAATTACAAGAATATGGTCACTAGGTAAACAAAACATTACCAGGGGAATTGACTTTTCAAGTAGGTCAAAAAATGCCGGAAGAAAAAGCATACAGATTGATATTAACACGGTGAAAGGAGTACCTATGAGGAGAAGAACTAACATCCATTCTTTAGCAAGTGCCATCCACGTATCAAAGTCTACTCTACATCGTCGAATTGGAGAAGGATTCATGCGTCCAAATACAAATCCCGTCAAGCCACTCTTGACCGATGACAACAAGAAAGCTCGTTTAAGGTTTTGTCTATCTATGCTTACTCATGACATTAATTTCGATATTTCTTTATTTTCAAGTATGATGAATTGTATTCACATAGATGAAAAATGGTTTACCATGACAAAAAAATGTCAAAGATATTATCTTTTTCCAGATGAAAATCCTCCATTGCGTACTTGTAAGAGCTCAACTTTTATTGACAAAATAATGTTTTTATGTGCGGTTGCACGCCCAAGATTTGATGTATCTCGTAACATGATGTTTAAAGGAAAAATTGGTATATACGCCTTTGTCATGAAAGAACCCGCTAAGAGAAGAAGCAAAAATAGGCCGGCGGGAACCTTGGAGACTAAACCAATAAATCATGTAACCAAAGATGTGACGAGAAACATGATGATACAAAAGTTGCTCCCGAATATTCGATCCAAATGGCCGGGAGGTAATGTTGGTGGCATCATTTTTGTCCAACAAGATAATGCAAAACCACATATTAGTGTGAATGATATAGAATTTGTTCAAGCTGCTCAAAAGGATGGGTTTGATATACGTTTGCGTTTTCAACCTCCTAATAGTCCTGATTTGAATGTATTAGACCTGGGCTTTTTTTAGAGCAATTCAAACTTTGCGGCATGAAGAGGCACCTACAAGTATAGATGGACTTATTGCTGCTGTTGAAAAATCTTTTGAAGAACTTCACCATGATAAGCTTGATAAGATATTTTTAACTCCACAACTGAATATGATGGAGATTATGAAGGCTGGTGGTGGCAACAATTTCGAACAACCTCATTTTAATGATGATCAGTGTCCAAGTGGTACAATCCCTCTCCAGTTAACATGTGAAGAAGAACTCATCAACTCTGTCAACAAAGAGTTGTCCAGGACTTAAGAATGTGTAATTTTTTTACATTTGCAGCTAAATTTTAATGTTTGATCTTGTTTTTATTGTGTTTTAAAATGAAAATTTAATCAAAGCCTGAATTTGGAGTATATTTTAATTGTATTATTTGTAAAATGTTGAAAATCGTTTTTTTTATTGAAGCATAAAAAAGGAATGTGTAATTTTTTACATTTGCAGCTAAATTTTAAATTTTTGATCTTCTTTTTATTGTGTTTTGAAATTAATTTTTATAATCAAAGACTATAATTTAGTTTGGAGTATATTTTAATTGTATTATTTGTTAAATGTTGAAAATCGTTTTTTTATTGAAGCATAAAAAAAGAATGTGTAATTTTTTACATTTGCAGCTAAATTTTAAATTTTTGATCTTCTTTTTATTGTGTTTTGAAATGAATTTTTATAATCAAAGACTATAATTTAGTTTGGAGTATATTTTAATTGTATTATTTTTTAAATGTTGAAAATCTTCTTTTTATTGAAGCATAAAAAAGAATGTGTAATTTTTTATATTTGCAGTTAAATTTTAAATTTTTGATCTTGTTTTTATTGTGTTTTGAAATGAAAATTTAATCAAAGCCTATAATTTAGTTTGGAGTATATTTTAATTGGATTATTTGTAAAATGTTGAAAATCTTTTTTTTATTGAAGAATAAAAAAAGAATATGTAATTTTTTACATTTGCAGCTAAATTTTAAATTTTTGATCTTGTTTTTATTGTGTTTTGAAATGAAAATTTAATCAAAGCCTATAATTTAGTTTGGAGTATATTTTAATTGGATTATTTGTAAAATGTTGAAAATCTTTTTTTTATTGAAGCATAAAAAAAGAATGTGTAATTTTTTACATTTGCAGCTAAATTTTAAATTTTTGATCTTGTTTTTATTGTGTTTTGAAATGAAAATTTAATCAAAGCCTATAATTTAGTTTGGAGTATATTTTAATTGAATTATTTTTTTATTGAAGCATAACAAAATAATGTATAATTACATCCAATAATCTAACAACAAGATACATCCAATAAAATTCATATTTTTAATACTCCATAAATTACATCCAAATTTCTATGGAGTAATACAAAAACAATAAGAATATTTAGATAATTAACACATGGATTTAACATTGGATTGTAGTCTGCTTGCTTATGCACTTAATAATCTTTTTAGTAGCAACCTGTAAAAAAATCACAAGAACTAATCACAATAATTTATTTAAAATTTGTATGAAGAATATGAAAAACAATTTATTTAATTTTAAAAAGAAACAAGGGAAAACTTACAATCACAACAAGGTATAAGTATACTTAACCATTTTATGATGAATTGTTGCTTCTCAATAGACATATTTTCAGGAGGCTCAGGTTCATTAGCCTCAAGTATTTTAGGTACCAGTGGTGGTTCATTGAGATCAAAATATATTCTCTTTTTGGTACATATAGTTGTGGTTGCTCAAATTCCATTTGATACGTGTAACGTGTCTATACAAAAAATAATGGAGTTTTTGATTGTCTGACTACACAAGTGCTTACCTCTATTTATATAGAGTTTTGGATCAACACATCAATAAATTTTTACTATTTTCAATAAGTCAAACAAAAATTCCAGAGTATTCATTTATTGGAAAGGGTTTAAAATTAGATAAAAGAGACTTTTTGTAATTTACTAAGAAGCATTATAGACTTTCTTAATATGTGTGCAAAAGTCAAATCAGCCAAGAAATATGGGACAGAGGGAGTATTTACATTTCCTTTAATACTCATAATAAATGCATTGACCTTTTAAAACATAAGCTAATTTATACTCTTGTCATTCTTCATTAATTACTATACAATTTTCAAAAAAAATAATTTAAAAAAAATGATCATAAATTTACATTGAAAACTGAAAATGAACATGTATTAGAATATTATTATAGAATTTATCAAATATGTCCCAGATTAAGGGGTGCTTTTATGTTTATATCCCATTTTATTCATAATTTATAAATATATCATATGGTTAAAATCTAACTCACATATAACTCATATACATATAATTATATATATATTTATACTAATTAAGACTATAATACCCCTCTCCTACCCATTTCATATCCTCCTCTTGGCCCCCTAGGGGCACAACCATTCATCGGAAACACCCGCCGACCCACCCACCGGAATCACCTCATTCACCGACGCTGCCACTACCACCACCTCCTCCTTCGAGCTCTGGCCCCGCAGGGGCACCCTTCTTCTCCTACCTAGTTGCTATTGTGAGAGAACCCTTTACTATGGGTAGGAAACGACCTTTGTCGAACGGGAATATACACCTCTGGAAAGAACCTGGTCTGGGAAATGGTTCGTTTCGTTTGATCATACTGCACCAGTGGCCCCATCTGTTAGTAGTTCTCCTTAATATCAAATACAATCAATTTAGTCCTTCCGGCCCACACAGTGTATTAGACCCTAGGATAATTAGGAGGATAAAAATATCTTTTAATAATATAAAGTTAGTAAGTTAATCATGGTTATATTTGAAAATGGAATATATTAGTAAAATAGGACATATTTATAATTAAAATTAAAAATAGGGCATATTCATAAATAGCCTTTTCAAATGGGATATATTAGAAAAAAAAAACCCATATTATTATGGGACGGAGGGAGTAGAATTCCCTACATACCCCCTTTTTTGCGGTGCTTTGCCGGGATTTTTAGTCGAATGGAGTACATAATTTTCCAGTTGAATATGTACAAATCCCATCCCAAATCGTGTCCGCATTTTTCATTGCACACGGGCTTTCGCTATGTAGACATTAAAACCCGGTTTCTTACTTGAAACTTTAAAATAATTGAATACTCGATTTACAGCAAGTAACTCTTTTATTATATATAAACTAGTTTCGTTACCCGTGCAAGGCACGGGGATATTCTAGTTTTATTGTTAAATTTTGATTTTTATTATTTATGATTATGAATATTCTTAAGTTTGTTGTAATGTTACCTAAATATAGATTAACTTACTCTTTTTTCAAGTGCTCTCACTTTCTAACAGGTTGTGTCCAAAATATTCTAATATCCATTCAATTACTCATATAGTTCAATGATTTTAGCTATAAATTTAATTTCTTTATACTTAGAACTGGATGTCACAGTTTCGATTCTGGACAATGTGAAGATTAACTAACGTTTTCATAGCATTTGACTTTAGGGGGATTTTAGAGTTAAATCATAGAAAATTGGAAGGCATAAATGTGAAATGATATTAAATAAAATGTGGAATATTATGATATTTTGGATTTTAATAGTTCGAATTTGTAGCCGTGAACACCTTTCAATTCGTAGCGGTGTTGCCTAAATATAGCTTAGCAACTCTCTTCTCGAGAGCTTCATTTTCAACATGATTTGTCTAAGATTTATAATATCTATTAAAATAGTCATCTAATTCAATGTTTTCAGTTGTGAATTTAAATTCACTTTATTCAATTGTGAATTTAAATTCATTTTATTCAGAACTGAGAATTTAAATCTGATTACTCGCTATGAACTTTTAAATAGTATATTTTATTACAAATTAGACTAATACATTAAATACTATTATTACTAAAATATATATGTTTATTATTCTTGTTATTCCCAAGCTTAATTCCTAATCGTGAACACAATCGTTTAGTTCCGATTCTCGAGTTTTATAAGTATTTCTATACAATTATTATTCATATATTGGCGTAATTATATAATAATTTACCCAAGAATTTTAATCTAAATATATGCACCAATATAAATTATTAAAAGTTAATGGATATTATTAGTTTGTTGTAATTAATTACGTAATATTAAAGTAGATATTAAATAATCATATTGAATATAAGTTTATTAAATGATATAACTTTAAAATATCTTAGAAATTAAAATACCAAATATTCTTCAATCATCACGCGACTTACATAGCATATTTATGATTTACAACAAAAGTGATTGGTTACCCTATTGGTAATGTGATGTGCATATGAATGGAAAGATTTAGGTTCGATTCTCCACAACAACAACTTTTTGGAAAAAAACTACTACCTCCGTCCCAAAAAGACCGACCCTCTTTGACTTTCACGGATATTAAGAAAATGTAGTAAAAAAAGTGTAAAGTTGTTTGAAAATTGGATAAAATGGTAGGACCTATCAATATTTAATAATAGATTTGAGATAGTGGGGGAGAGTAGTGGGTGTAATAGTGTTTATAGTTATTTGTTTAATAAAAAAGGAATAAAGTTAGTTGGTGTAATAATGTAAAGTAGTGTTCAAAAATAGTAAGTATAGTAGGTTCATTAGTTTTGGGACGTCCCAAAAAGGAAAGAGTGTCAATCTTTTTTGGACGGAGGGAGTAAATGGATTAAAATGCAGGGCTAAAATAGAAACTTTGCAAGGAATAAAATGTGACATTATAAAATATCTTAGAAATTAAAATACCAAATATTCTTCAATCATCACGCGACTTACATAGCATATTTATGATTTACAACACAAAGTCTAGTGGTAAAGTGATCTGCATATGAATGGAAAGACTTTGGTTCGATTATCCACAACAACAACTTTTTGGGAAAAAACTAAATGGATTAAAATGCAGGGCTAAAATAGTAACTTTGCAAGGAATAAAATGTGACATGTTGTAATATTATATATATAATAGATAACAAATGTAAGAGTATTCCAAAGAAACAAGAAGTGAACTCGCTCAGAATTACCTGTCATAGACAATGAGCAATACCTAGTTGAAACAAATAATACCATGATTTGAAATGCTTGATGACAATACAGAGTGAGAACCATTGTGCAGTATCAAAATTTACAATCATGATCTTTGGATCTTGAATCAGAGGATGGGGGTGTTTAGAAGTTAGAGGTTTGGGGTGAAATCAGAAGTTAGAGGTTTGGGGTGTTTAGAAGTTAGAGGTTTGGGGTGAAATTAGAGGTTTGGGTAGATTGGAGGTTTGACCAAATCAAACATCTAATATGAGTGTTTGGTTGTTAGAGGTTTGAGATCAAAAAGCTAATTTTGAAAAAGCTCATTTTAGTAGCTTTTTCAAATGTGTCACAAAAAGTTGCTCAAAAAACTATTTACCAAACATTTTTATTCAAAACAGACAATTTAAATCCGCTAGTCAAAACAGCTAATTCAACCCGCTAGTCAAAACAGCTAATTCAATCAGCTACAGCTAACAGCTATCAGCTAATTACCAAACAGGGTCGATATATTTTGCACCTGCGTTTTACATTCCCACAAGGCCTAGCTTGCATAAAAAATTAGATAAAACGATCAAGGATATGAAACATGGGTCCCGTTCTTTGGCAATTGTTTGCCAAAGAACTGTTTGACAACAAATGATTTTGTAACCGTTGGATCGTTTATCTAACAATCTTGATTTTAAAAAAAATATACATCGTACCGTAGAAACTTTCCGCGGTACGGGAAAATTACCAAAATACCCCTACTGTTCACGTACCGCAGAAAATTTCTGCGGTACGTGTGAACAGTAGATTTCTGATGTGAAAACAGGGGCATTTTAGTAATTTGCCCGTACCGCGGAAAGTTTCTGCGGTACGATGCGAATTTTTTTAAAACCTCAGCCATTGGATCAATCATCCAACAATGAAGAAACCATTTGTTTTGTAACAGTTCCGTGGCAAATGTTTGCCAGTGACCATTCTCCATGAAACATTTAGAGCACATGGCTTAGAACAATAACACAAGCACAAAATCTCCATGACCTGAAAATATATTAATAATAAAGAACTACTCCCTCTGTTTTCAAATAATTGACGTTTGACTTTCTGACACGCACTTTTAGGAGCATTGACCATATAGTTAGAATTATTATTTTAAAAATTTTCATTTTGTGAATAAAAATAGGGAATTGATAAAAAAGTTCCATAAATTGATATTTAAGCTCCAGTTGATATGTAAATGACACAACTATCCATGATAAAAACAAAATCAATGAAATTCATTATTTAGAAATCATAGGTAGTAGTGTAATTAAATTATCAAAAAATTAAAGTTGGAGCTTTAATAGTAAAAACAGGAGCTTATTTATCAATTCCCTAAAAATATAGGATTAAAACTTTTATTCACAAAAAGAAAATTAAAAATAATTTTTCTAACTATGTGATCAATGCTTCAATGTGTTCCGGTAAGTCAAACGTCAATTATCTGAAAACGGAGGGAATATGTTTAATTCATGGACAACTCCAATATACTGTAACTAGAATTATCTATTTATACCTCCAGCAGACCAAGTTTTACATACTCTACACACTTGAAGCACTCTTACATATTAAATGGGGCTTCAAGTTCTATAAACAACCATATACTATACAAGAGTGAACGAAATTGGCATCCTTTAAGATTTTAGTTAAGCATACAACCAGGCGTTCGACAAACTAACCTTTACCGCTACAAACTAAATGTGTATTATTATTCAGAGCTCAGAAAAATCCTCTAACCATGTGGCTTATACATCATCAGCAATAATTATTTCATCGTCATCATCAGCTTTTACATCCATTGAATACAGTGTATCCGTCCATTCCTTCAAACCATTATGATGATCCTTTCTCCACATCACTTCTAGATTGTTAACAGTTTTCTTGGGAACTCCGCGTTTCACAAGAACAACTCCAATTGATCTTAATGTAGAACCATCAGGTTGAACACCAGATTTCAACATTTCCTTAAAAGTTTTTATTGCTTCCTTGAATCTCCCATCTGCTGCATACAACCCAAGAACGTGATTATAACTCAACAAATTAGTCAAAAGCCCTAATTCTTTCATCTTCTCTGCTACCTGTATGCCATCCTCAATTCTTTCTAGTTTTCTGTACATACACAACATCATAGCATATGAGAACTCATTTGCTTTCCCCTTTACCCTTAGGTTTTCAAATATTTCTTCCGCTTGTACAACCATAGATCGCTCGCTGTAAAGATCAATCATACAGTTCGACGAATAAACTTCAGCACCCATTTCTGATAACAGAAGCATACGGTATGCTTCCTCTGCCTCTTTAAGGCAACCAACTTTTGTATAGAGCTTAATCAATGAATTATATATAACATCATTCATGGGCAAGCCCATTTCTCTCATTGCATTTACATAACCTAAAGCTTCATTGACATTTCCAACATCAGCAAAAGCATTTATCAATACACCATAAACAATGACATCAGGATGGACATTTGAAGCAATCATCTCTCTGAATACAGCCACGGCCTCTTCAAGTTGATTTAGTCTAATATAGCTCGAAATAACCGCACAATAAGGGATGCAATCATTGACCACTATGGCCTCCTGCATCTTCCGCAAATAAGATCTTGCTATGTGTGGTAGTTCTGCATTAGCTAACATCTGGATGAATGAATTATAGCTAATCTTATCCGGAACTACACCATGTTGTCCCTCCATACTATCAAATAACTGGCATGCTTGATCATATCTCTTGTTGAGACCATATGCCTTGATCATCACGTTGAACTCGAGGACAGTAGGATTATTCTTCTCTTGACAACATCTGAAAACTTTCTCAGCTTCCAGAATATGGCCCCGCTCCCCAAAAGCATCAATAGTCGCCGAGTAACACTCAGAAGTCATATTTCCCTCAACATGAAACCTGTTGAACCAAACCCATGACTTGTTAAGCATATTAGCTTCTATGTACATTCTAGTTAGTGCAGACTGGGTAAACTCATCAATCTCAAAACCCTTGTTGTCCATCTCGGAAACTAGTTCTTCTGCTTCAGGAACCATATGCCTTATCGAGAATGCATACAAGAGAGTACGGTAACTTACATGGTCTGGCTCTAGGGCAGCCTCCTTCATTTTTTTGAAGTAGTCGGCTGCTAATTCAATATTATCATGCCTGGTATGGAGGGATATAAGAATATTATAAGTTCTGGTATCAGGTAAGCACCCAAACTGATCCATCATCTGCATTAATGAAGCCACTTCCCCTAATTTACCATGGTTGCCGAAAATGTGAATCATTGTATTGAAAGTTACTGTGGTCGGGGCAATACCTTCTCGAAGCATCCATGCAAAAGTCTCAGATGCTTCTTGAATTTGTCCAGACTTCCCATAGGTATCTATTAGTGTGTTATACGTATGGGAGTTTTGACAAATATGAACCGACCATTTCTTAAAGAAATGTTCAGCTTTCCTAAACTCCCCAGCCTTCTTATACATATGAACCACAACGCCCATAGTCACCTCATCCGGTTCCATTCCTTGTTTTTGCATTAAAACGAACCAATTTAAAGCCTTCTCCCTATGTCCACCTTTAGTATAAACATCGATTAAGGTCCCATAAGTAGAATTTAACGGCGTAATACCTCTTCTCCCCATCTCATCCCACAACCTCTCAACCTCATTCCAAATCCTTGCTTTCCCAAGACTCCTAAGCATTACATTATAATGAATAGCATTCACCTCATAACAACCCCTCATCTTAAACCACTCGAAAATCTCCAAAGACCGTTTCCAATATGTCTGCTCCTTCAAGATTATAGTCCTCGCCTTTTTACTCAAAGTCTCTCTCCACGGCCTCAACGCCTCATCCACGTCCTCGACTCTTTCCAAAGCCTCCAACATAGCCGCAATACAATCTCCATAACGTGCCCATTTGGTTTGCACTCTCTCCCTATCCTTAAACTTACCATTTTCGCGGTCGCCTGCCTTATTTCTGTCAGACATTTTCACAAACACATGGCGGGCATTACTTGCAACATCACTTTTGATGGGCTTTCCATTAGTTCTGCTACCTGTTTTACCAAACCCATCTGAATTTTCAAGAATTAGGTGTCGTTTATTGATGGGTTGGTGGTCAAATGTGTTAACTTGGGGAGAAACAGAAATAGGAACACTAGTAACTGGAGTTTGTATGGGATATAGTTTGTGGAAAGAACTTGTATCTAAATTATGAAGCTTCACAAACATTTTCTTGTCTACTCAGTTGGCAACCAATGGATATTAAAAGTGACTAAACTAAAATAAACTAAGGATTCTCAGATTAACAATGTAGGAGGAAATGATGTTGTCTGAGAAGTCTGCCAAGGCACCTGAAAATTTTGGTAAATTTTTTGATTCAAATGTTACCTTATCTATTACTCCCTCCGTTCCATCCGCTTATTTACATATCGGCTGGGCACGGAGGTCAAGGATAATGGGTGTAAAGTGAGTGTAATATTGTTAAAATAAATGAGGTAGTGGGTGTAATAATGATTTTATTGTTAAAATAAGTGAAGTAGTGGGTGTAATAGTGATTTTATTGTTAAAATAAGTTAAGTAGTGAGTGAAATAGCGTAAAGTATTGTTAAAATAAGTGAAGTAGTGGGTGTAATAGTGTTAAAACTTACTCCCTCTGTTTTTTTATGTTAGTCTCTTGACTTTTCTGCACGTACTTTCATAAATATATTAGAAAAAGTAAAAATTTGCAAAAATACTATTATTTTAAAGTTCTATTTACAAAAATACCATCTTTTAAAAAAAATTGCAAAAATACAGGATTCAACTACATTCAACCAGATGCAACTGTTTTGATAATTTAGTAAAAATACGATTCAACTACTTGCAACCATCTGCAACCATATTTGCAACTTTTTGCAACCATATACAACTTCGCAAAAAAAGGTTGCAAACAAGTCAATATACACAAGCAACCAAAATCAATCCCAGGCGGGGCCAAAAGCAACTAAAATCAACTGATTTCAACCTCCAAAATCAACTATGCAATTTGTAGATCTAGATTAAAAATCAACGATTTGGAATTAAAGGAATAAGTAATTACAAGTCCAAACACTTAAGCCTGTGTTTGATTTGATTCTCCCAGCTTTACAAGTTAAGTCATACGCAACACAAAATACGATTAGGTCGGAATCGAAGGATGAATACGAGCAGGTCGAAATCGGAGGATGAATCCGTTCAAATTGGGGTCGGAGGAGGGAGAAGGGGGTGAACACCATCTGAATACACACACACGATAAATCGATAAATGAAGGAGAAAGAAAGAAGGGAGAGAGATTTGGGTCGGGATTAGGGAGGTCGTCGGAGAAGGAGAGATACCCGGAAGAGAGATGGTAGGTTGGTGTTGATGGAGTATGCTGACTTTGACAGAACAGAGAACGTATTTCTGCAACTTTAATTATAAAAGATTGTATAATTGTAAGAATTTCTAAAGTATAGTATATTTGCAATAAGTATTAGAAAAGTTAGTATTTTCAATAAATTCCCAATATAATATCCAAATCGTATCCAAATATAATAAAGTACTCCCTCCGTCTCTTATTATTTTTTAAAAAATTGCCCAAAATACCCACTTTTTTACTACCCACTCTCCAAAATGCCCGTTTTAAAATCACTGCCCAAAATATCCACGGGATACGCCGTTAGGAGAGGCGTATCCCACGTATTGTAGCTCCCCCGTTTCTCTCTTCCTCTCGCCTTCTCTCTCTCTCCGACGTTCAATCGTCATTTGGGGAAAAAAATTCGGCAATAAAAATGGGATAATATTGGCATAGGGTTGTAGATCGTCGAGAGATGAATCTAATGAGCTATAAAACATCAACGGGAAGTAAACGGAGATGCCGAACGGAGGGAAAATATTTTCGTCGGAAAATCGGGTTTTGGGTTCGAATTGGGGATTTACAATCCGACAATAGAACTTGTTTAAGTTTGACAAAGGGTTGTAGATCGTTGTAATACGCATATATTGATGTATGCAACATGAACGTAGCCGTGAGAGGGAGAACGGAGAGGACGAGAGTTCACCGGAAATCGCCGACGAAATCGCCATGGGATCGCCCAGAGCTGCTCTGTGATATGCTTTCTGTAGATGCGTATCTCCTGATACGCGGGTGAGTAATGCGTATCTTTGTTTGGTTCGTTTCTGCAGTAGGCGTAAACAATAACTTACGTGTCACCTGTGGGCGTCAATCATATCATACGTTACCTGTATGGGTGTGACCCACGATACTCCTTTCCCAAAGGCGTATCCCCTGGGTATTTACGCGCAACACAAACAGTGGATATTTTGGACAACAAACAATAAAAAATGGGTATTTAGGGCACTCACCCTTACTTTTTTTATTTGGACTGGACACAACTAACGCACATTTTTGATGTTATATCTTTAATTTCGTATTAATATTAAATATAAAAACTTCACTATATTAATGTATTTACAAATACGAATCAAACAAAATCACTCATGACTATATTTTGTCTTATAAATTATACGTAAATTAGTACTCAACCACTTATAATGAATAATGTAAAAAGTGAAAACAGTAAAAGTAATATGAGACGGAGCGAGTATAATTTAGTTTGTTTCTCCGAGAATGAATTCAAGTTTCCGTTCAGGATTAACTGGTTCTGCATTGATTCACGAGCTAGCTCCATTTTCTTCCCATCCTTGTTACGTCTTTTATTTAGAGCCCACGCACGTAGCATCCGACGGCATTTTCAGATTGGCTTTATTTTTTATTAGCCACAATTCCTTTTTTGTATGTCCTAAAAGTAGTGGTCACGTTTCCTAAATAAATCAAATTAAGTATTAATAATTTTATGTTTTTGAAAGTATGCAAACAAATGAGTGTAAGTTTGACAGTTTTCACTTGATTGCTCAATATGTGCTTTTTGATTGATCGCGTGATGTATGGTTAAAATAAAGATATTTTGCTTCATATTAATCCTCATTAGCCTTGTTTTATGATACTTTAGTCCTATATAAATAATGTAAATTGTTATTTAACTTAGATGGATGCTAAGTGGGTGTTTTCTATGTTTGTAGGAGATTCTCATGGAGCAAGGTGTTGGGAACAAGAAGGCACATGCTGAAGGGAGACAAAGAGGAAATAGGTCCTGAGCATTGGCTCAAGGGTCTTGAACAAACCAGAATTTTCAGTATTTGGAGCGTCAGGACCTGAGCCTCGCACTCAGGGGCCATGAGCAGATTAGAATGTTCATTTTTTGGAGTCATGGGACCTGAACCTCGAACTCAGGGGCCTTGAGGGAAGCTGCAGCAAGCTCAGGGGGCCTGAGCATCACATTTAGGGGTCTTGAGCTGGATAAAAACAGATTTATTTATTTAATTATAATTAGTTTTTAGTTACCATGTATGACTTTTAAAAACCCATCCATGTATATAAAAAATATTGGAACGAGGGTTTTGATGGTATCGTATAACGGAAGAGAAGAGAGAGAGAGAGAGAGAGAGAGAGAGAGAGAGAGAAAAAAACACTTTTGATATAGGATTTGAGAGCAAGGATTGAAGGGATTCCATCCAAGCTTTAAGAGATTTCATCAATTTGTATCTTCTTTACACTTCTAATCATGATTTTGCCCATTAATATATACTTGTTTTCTGTATCTAGCATGGGTAACTAATTCTCTAATCCGAGAATTAGGTAGTATTCATTGGTGATATATGCTTGTTTGATTGTGATGCGAATTCTCTACTTTTGCTAATCTATCATTGAGGGCTTAACCCAATTAAGGGAGTAGCTAACCTTTAATTGTATTCATAGGGATTACGATGAATTGGGAGAGGAGTCATAATTCTTGTTCATGATTTGGTAGACATAGTTTGATTATTGGATCGGGGGATTAATAAGAGGACTATGAAACTTATAATTCTTGGGTTTTAATAGTTTATAATTGTATTTCGATTGATCATGGGAGTGACTTTTGAGATATGGTTGTAGACACTATCTTGTATCTTGGGAGAGAACATTATAAAGTTTAGAAGAATTATTTTTAGCAAAGTACGAAAAATTTATATCGCATTACATCAACATCATTGAGCCAATTGAAGAACCCTAGTTCTCAGGTTGTTTCTCCTTATCGATAAATCTTAGTTTTACTTGCTTATAATTATTTTACTTTAGTTAACAACAAACCTCCATAATATTTCACCACACTTCTAGATTGTAAGAGATAAAAGACTTGAAATTGGTATTGATATCAGTCCTTCCCTGTGAACGAACTTCGTAAAAATACACATGAACAAATTGGCGCCGCTACCGGGGAAGGCAACAATATTGATTTTGAGTTAATTGTTTCTTGTAGTTTGGATTGTAATGAATCGGGAGAGGATTTATGATTCTAGTTTATGATACAACAGACGTAATTCAAGTATTTAATTGGGAGATTAATATGCGAGTTATGAAACAGAAATTCCTTGGGCTTAAATAGTTTTTAATTATGTGTTGATTGATCATGGGAGTGACATCAATGTGTAGTTGTGGGCATTATATTGTATCTTTGGAGAGAACAATATAAATATTAGAGGAACGTTTTTAGCAAGAGCACGAGACTTGAACATCGAAAACTTATACACATTCATTAATACAAATGAGGAACCCTATTTCCTCGACTGCTTTTTATCATCGTTAAATTGAAATCTTTATTTGATTTTTAGTTTAAGTTAGTTAGTAAAAAAAACACCCATTATTCTTCTCACTTCTGGATTTTAAGAAGTAACAACTTGAAATTAAATTACTATTAGTCCTTCCCTGCGAACGAACTTATTCACAAATATTACATAAACAAATTGGCGCCGCTGCCGGGGAAGGCAACAATATTGATTTTGAGTTAATTGTTTCTTGTAGTTTGGATTTTATCGTTGTACATATTTTTTTCCCTTCTTGTGTTCTTTTTTGGCGTGTCTACAGGTTTCTTTGAGGTTTCTTTGAAGAACCTAGAGCAAGCTTTTGAGGTAGAGAGACGACATGGATAACAACTATGGTTGGAATAACGCTTAGATTTTCTATAGCAATCAGGAACGATATCAAGACTTCAATCCTTTCCAATAATTCAATGCTTATGAGGATTTTAATCCATATCAGGTGAATTCGTTCCATTCTGAGAACTCATATTATGCTCCATACCCACCTAGCACTGATTTTTCATGTACCTTTGAAAATCAATATCATGATCTTTATCCATACATGTACAATGATGTTGATACGAGCTTTATTCATTCTAATCCTTCTTTACATTCTTTGGGAATTTTTAAACACTTTGATGACCCAACTTTTGAGATTGCTAGTACGAATGATATTCCATGTGAACCAGAATCAATAGGTCGGTTCAAGAAGAATGCTAAAAGAAATAGTTTTATTATGGAAGTTCAACTTGTGATGCATAACGATTATCTTCAAATTCCTCCTTGTGTCAATTTTCCAATGATCCATGATTCTTGTTTAGCAATTGATGAAAATTTTGTGTTTGATGAGTTTGCATGTTTAGTTAATGATTGTCCCATGCGTGAAGCGTGATACTGCTAAATTGGATGCAACTGAAATTCTACCAAATCTAGAAAATATTGTTGAGCTTAATACATTGGTAGACGAGATAAAAATTGAGGAGTGTCCAATTAAAATTGAGGAGGAGTCCAAATTTGATGAAATTGAAAATCTTGCTTTGGAATATAAGGATCCAATTTGGGAGGAGTTTATGAGTCGTATTTATGATGATTATTCTGACGACTTTTCTAGCTATTTTGATATTTCCAAGTCTCTCGAACATGTGGAGATCATAAAATTTTTCTTACATTTTTATGGATCAAAGGTACGTAGACACATCATACAGTTGTTAATGATTCGTAAGTGTACATTTGTTTGTTTTTTCTCCTCACTAGTATCACTACTTTTGTAAATAAGTCGAGCTAATGACAATAAACAAGCGCTTCTTGGAAGGCAATCCAAGATTTCGGTATTAGTTCTGATAATGGGTAGTGAATGTTGTTCCTTGGGGACAAGGAACATGCTAAGTTGGGGTGTGTTTATGTTAGATAGTATTTGTTTGGGTTATGTGGTGGTGTAGTAGTAGTAAAAATACAAAAAAAATCATTTTTTTTTTAAAATCACAAAAAGAATTCTAGCCTTGTGAATATTACTTGTTGTATTTCGCCTTAATGCATCCATGCATGCTATAGAAATTTTGTGTTATTGACGCTTTTGATTGAGAAGTGATATGCTTTGTTCTTTTGCACACACATACACTAGTAAGTTGAAGCTAGTAGACTTATGAATGCTGTAAGTGATTAAAATGACATGAATATGTGCAAGATGATTTGGTTTGCATGCTTTGAGTATAAGTAGGTGCATTATAGAGACTTTTAGCTTGTGATTGATTATGTTTTGCCACCAAGTGAACTTTTGAGCCTATATGCATATCTTTTGCATCTTATATTCATTTGCTTGAGTGTCCACATGTTGTTTGCATTGTTAGCACTTGCTTGAGACCTTTCTTGAAATGCATGACATTATTAAATGAAAACGTGATAATTAAAGGCATTTAGATAAAATCTCATATTTCCTATAGGGGTTAATAGGCAGTTACATCACTGAAGTGGTGGATAACTTTCAAGTGGCCTACCGAGTTAAAAAAGCTTTCAAACGAATCACTAAGTTAATTAAAGATTACAATTTGATTATTAAACTAATTAAAATTTTCACGGCCGTTAAGTCCTATTGATTTTTAACGGAAAACGTTAGTCAACACACACGTAATTGCCAGCTAGGATGCCACATAACCAACCCCATCAGCTGTTATCCTCCCATGTCTCTCTTATCTCTCTCACTATCTCTTTCTCTCCCCAATTGTTCACCATCGCCACCCACCTCCGCCTTGTTCCAACTCATTTTGAAGCTTAAATCATCCAAAAAGCCTGGATTTGGTAACATCCACAGCTGACAATGCAGCCAAATCAGCAATCCTAGTCATCTTTCCGTTAGATTTCTAACGGGACTGACGGAAGAAACCAAAATGAAAGTTATATATTACTTAGTGATTCGTTTGAAAGCTTTTTTTTACTCGGTAGACCACTTGAAAGTATCCACCACTTCAGTGATGTAACTGCCTATTAACCCTTTCCTATAGTACCACACCATTTATACATGATCAATTAGTTAACCCGTTGAGCTTAATCCTATTTTTTTCGGTGACACACCACATTATTTGCCTAGACCTTTTTCATGTATTGGCCTTACTTTAACTTGAACCCAAATTGTCAAAGGCTAGTGAAGTGTTTGAGGGAGTAAAAAGGTGTGCAAAAGGGGGGGGTTTATTGATGGTCATTACTTTGGAAGAATATGGGGGTATGGTTGTTTACTTTTTAGTTGAATTTTGTATTAATGTCATGGGATCAATGTACTTGTTTATATTTAGCTCTCATTAAAAAAAACAAAAAGAAAAAAAATATATATATATATATATATATGAGAGCATACTTATGTTTGTGTGATCCTTCTTTGTTCGACTATTAAAGTTATTTGTTGGAAGAATAAAAAATTTCAAGTGTGGGGATGATAGATAAGGAGGTGAATGGTCTATGTTGTTGGGTACTAGCCTTTGGCACTTCACCTTTTCTTTGGCTTTACTTGACATACCTTGTCCCTAGCCCCGTACAACCCGAATAAAGATCTTTTGATTATCATCATTGATGTATGTTGTGTTAAAGTTAGGTTGATATCAAATGTCAAGCATGCTTATGATTTTGTTGGAATGGAGTGATGCACTTATCCTTGTTTTTGAGTGAATATTCTTTTGTGAGTGAAAGGTGAGTTATTACTTGTTTTGGCATATGAGATCCCAAGTTTTGACTCAAAGATGTACTCTTGTAAGCTTAGCATGGTTACCAACTTATTCTTGCACTTGACATGGATTTGAGAACTTATGCATATTCATTGAGTAGTCTATGTGAATACTTGACACCAAGGCATTGCATTATTCACTTTGATTCTTAAGTTGATGTGACATGAGAGGACTTGTATGTGTGGTGTTGCATTGGCATTAAATCTTTTACATGAGCTAGATGGATTTTGTGGGTACATTCGCTATAGGCCCTCACGAGACCTCACTCGTCCACTAGGGCTACCTAGGGGTTTAAAGGGCTTGTTGCATATGCCAAATGCAACCGTGATCATCGCGGAGTAACACGCTAACTCTCGAATTCCTAATTTTAAGTGAAAAATATTATTAAAAGAAAAAATTCTTCCATTTGCTTTGTTTTTAATTTTTTTTTAATGTTATAACTTCATAATCAATCACTTTGCATAAAATGATTAAGTAAGAGAAAATATTTACCAAAGTTGATTTAAGAAAACTTACATGAGGTTACGAAATTTTCACATACAAATATATGGAGTTATATTTATAAATTCAGATTTAAGTACATCCCTATGTACGATTTTACACCTAAAATACTTTTAAACTTAGGTGATACACAACAAATTCATTAATTTATTAGTGATAATTTATTACTTAACTTAATATTTTCAATGTTGACTTATTTGTCTACAGTAAGTTCATTATTTATTAAATATATAAATTATTTTTTAATAAATATTAAAAATTGGATCGGATCCGGATATCCGGATTTGTAAAAAGTTGTGATCCGGATCCGTATCTGAATTCATAAAAAAAAATATGAATCGAATATCTGATCCGATTTTTCGGATTGGATATCCTAATTTTCAAAATTTTCTAATCGGATGCCGAATCGAAAAATCGGATTATCCGATTTTCGAATTTTTGTGCTCACCCTTAACTGTAACCACTCTCATTTTTGTTTCTACTTACTATGTATCATTATTTTGATGATACTGATACTTGTTTTACTATTCTGTTTTATGAATATAATTTATGTTTGTTTTGTATTTGAGTAGATGGTTTCTGTTGAAACCAAACTCAAACCCTACTATCTCTTTAAACACATCATCAATGAATTCAGTTCCATTTCTAGGTTACATATGCACGAAATAAATGGACAACAAATTGCATCATCAGACCTCGTTGAATTACAAATCCTACCCGTCGAAATACATGTTACTATTTTTCTACTTATTGTACATTACTATTTTGATGATACAAATATTTGTTTTACTATTCTATTTTTTGAATATAATTTATATTTGTTTTGTATTTGAGTAAAGGTTAGAGGGTCTATAAAAACAATCATTCAAAATTTTTGAAGTAGAGGTAACATCTGTGTAAATTTTGCTCTTCTCACACACTACTTTATATATGGGATACGCTTGATTTGTTTAATTTGATTAGGTTCAGTTACATTAAATGAGATAATGATCATGGATTTTCATTTATAGAGATGTAGGGAATACTTATGATTAAAAATGTCAATTAATTGAGTCAAAAAAAAATGTCAATTAAATTTTGACTAAAAAATTTAAAGTTTTTGGGATCGGGTTAAAACCTTGTCCAATAAAATTTTTGTGCATTCTTATTTTAAAACTAGTAATATTGCCCGTGCTCCGCACACGAAAATTCTTTTTTGTCCATTCATATTTTAAAATCGACGTACAAAATCATTCTCGTAAGTAAGCAACAAAATGTCAGTTATTAGCTTAAGATGTAAAACTAAAAGAGATTGAACATACATTAATTCCCTCTACAAACAATTTGGTTGCTATTTTTCCAATTAAACGTTTCGCTGCACGATCCAGGAGAGCAAAGTTGAAAGCTTCTGTATCATCTTTAGACCGCACAACAATCCGTTACCTGATAATAAAACAAACATGTTAGAAATACTAATTCAATGATCGTCAGAATCTGTTATGAGGCTGATCAGGAACTGATGGGTGACGTCATCAGTATTGAAGTTCGCCAGTTTCTGAAGAATGACATCAAGATCTGGAAGCTGATCAGTACTGGATGTTTGTCAGTATTAGCTGATATCTATTAGTCCAGTAAAATATGATAGATTGATATGTCGGTTGCTGATTTATAGGATCGTAGCCATCAATTAAGATATGTGCTGAAAGTTGTTTATAATTGATATTTCATATCTTGTAATTGATAGAACAACTGTGTAGAAAGATCAAAACAAATAAAGCAAAGATCAAAACAATAGGCAACAATTTGGTACATGAGAATTTACTTGAAATTTAAAACTAATACCTCTTCTGAGGAAGTGGGAAATTCCTGGTGCATTTGAAACACCTGTACTTGCCTTCTAGAAAAGGTAATTATTTTTTGGCAATTTATATGCGTCGTCCTCACATTTTGTTAGTTAGAAAAGGTAATATGTTATAATATGATAGTTGTACTACAAAACAAACATCTTCATTAAAATGTTTATATTCTTAAAAAGGAATTACTTGTCAGGAATAAAATCACAAATTTTAAGAATAATTAAGCCCGATATGACGTGGAATTTCATCTAGCTTTATAAAAAATGAATTTACCAAAATATCAACTTTAGATCTTTATATACATTTTGGGCATGTTAATCCGTCTAACAAAGTCTTTATCATTATCATTATTTTTTCTAACTATAAATTGAAGACACTATCTAAAAGAGAATAAAACCGTCCCACATTCCATATTAAATTTAAGCATATTTATTGACGATTTGTAATTGAAAACACTATCTAAAAAATTAAAATTGTCTAGCCTTCCATATTAAATTTTTGCATATGTAATTTAAAAAAAAACAGAAAATACAGTTTTTAATAAAAAATATTTGAATATAGAAACATATGTTTTTTTAAAATGTATAATGGATGCATAATAATTATAATGGGAAAAATGATATTAAAATTAATTTAAATTATATATTGGCGATTTCTCGATGTTACATTTTGTTAACTAAAAAATTACTATATGTTATATTATAATAAATTTATTATATAAGAAATATTTTAATTATTTTGTTAACTAAAGATTTTAATAAATTTATTATATATTATAATCTAACTCAACTATATATGTAACTATTTCCCTTGTAACTTATATGATTGGAAGATTATGATTATAAAATTATGTTTTAAATTAAAAGGTAACATGTTTTAACTAGAAAAGAAATATTAATAATTGAAAGATACGATATTTTAGATGTGTATAAAGGTAGTATGTTCAATTAAAAGGTAACGTCTTTTAAATTGATTGAAATATACATAGACGTGTGCATATTTTTTTAGGCATAAAAAAGTAGAATATTATACTTCATGACTTAAATTATTCACGTCATGAGTTTTATATTTTAAAATATGTAGTAGGTATAATATAGTCCTTTTGTTATATAAAGTATGAATATAGTTTTATATGATGTTGTGGCTACAATAAAATTATAATGTAAGTATTTTTTTGTTATATAAGATATTAGTTTTATTTAACACTCGGCTTTAATCAAATATATAATTGTCATGTCCAATAAAGATAAGTAAATTTATATTTATCGTTAGGTGTTTTTCTTAGACATAACCTTATAACCTTAAGGTTGTCACTTCTTGTATAAAAAAGGTGTCATTTTGAGAATTCTTTTTGTTTTTTAAGTTTTATTTTCTGAAACCACAACTTCTCACCTACTTGTACAAAAAAAGTCAAATATTTATGTATAAAGAAAGCTCATGTTCTGAAGTTAGAAATACCCAGGTTTCATGAAAATTGAATCTATTACTATTTTACTAAAGAGTTTGTACCTATAAATTTAAAAACCTCATTTTTTTCTTTATAGGATTAAATTAAAGAATAAATATCTTCATTTCTAAATGAAATAATATTTTTGTTTGGCAAAATGAGCATGAAATGAGAACACTAATCACAACCCTATGCACAGAATTTAATCAGAATTCTAAGCACAAAATTTAACATGTCAAATACTTATTAATGGTGGTCAGGACAAAAAAATGGAAAATGTATGGAACTCCATCAAGATGTTGAATCCAGGATCAGAACATTGCAAAGGAATGTTGTTAGAGACTATGACTCAGGCACTCATCACCATCAATTCGAGATCACCGGCCAGTATTATTGATCAGCAGTCCGACCCTCCTAACTTACTATGAGCCTCCTATAAATAAAAAGACACATGTTAAAACTCTAATTCTTAAAACACATGCACACACAAACTCACTCTAAATTCATAGAGTCTGTGCTGGAAGGGTAACAATCTCTAAATAAAATAACAAAAAAAAAATTAAAAGACGAGTTTGGAACATTTTTTTATACCTCGGGATGATCTATAGTCTATAATATAGTTCTAATTAATTAAAGTAGTCCTAACATGTCAACTAATTGCCGTTGTTCTAATCATCAGACCCTCTAGAAAAAGGTTACTTAGTTGATGCAATATCGTTAACTCCAATAAAGAATGTCATGGAAGAACTTAGTCAAACCACTATCTGAAGTTAATAGCTTACTGGGAAATCTGGATTTATAAAGAGCTGGCCTAAAGAAATAGTTCCAGTGGACTTGCCACACCAAAATCATTAGCACAGCAGAAAAGAAGCCAAAATTCTTTCACATGTCAATGATCTTTCACATGTCATCTATTAGTTGTTGAAACGTAAAAGTACCCTGGTCTTGTTTTTTGCTGTTGTTTACTTCATGGAAACCGTACCCTGGTCTTGTTTTTTGCTACTGTTTACTTCATGGAAACCACAACATACGGGTTAGCCTTCCCCATTAAAATGCTAGTGCAAAGTCGTCAACAGATATCATATCAGAATAGCAGCGAGTACTCCTCTTGTAATAACTTCTCTTCTTATGTTTCTGACGTCACCTTCATTTTCAGCAGAGGCCATATCTTCCACACCACTGTTAAGCACCTTCTCCAAGGAAGTCATTGAGAGTTCGGGAACAAACGGATTGGTGAACCCTTTTTCATGCCAAAAGGACAACATAATAGTTCCAAGTGCACCTAAAGTGATGGAATAATGACACATCAAAATATTTAAAATGTAAATGCCACAAATCGTAGTACAGTACTCATCTCAGTCAAAATTTATCCAACACAAAAGTCCAATTTACATGATAATTTAGAGCCATTGTTTTGCTAAAATAAATTAATGGACACTATTTTCAGGAAGCACCAGAAAAGCATTTAATATTTGAGAAGGCGAAGTATTGAAGACATAGAAGACTAAAAGGGACCATATAATATATAAAAAAATACACAGAGGTTTTGATTGATGATGGCATCACACTATTATACTCTTTTAAACTTTGATTATGATAATCAGAAGCACGACAATAGTTAGAAAAGCTTCAGTGCCACCTTTGACCACAATGATTATGCCTTTCTAGGAGTTTAATAAATGATGATAACAAAAACTACTTGCCTTTAGTAATCTGTTATTGAGCGGATTCCCTTTCTTTGCGAGAGTCTGTTATTAAGCTTATGGTACCAAAACCATATGTCTAATGACCATCTATAGCGCTTGAAGTTCAGTAATCTGTTTCAAACTCATTTCTTTTCCTCCATCTCTATCATCTATGTTTCCAGTAGAACCTATCGAATGCTTCTTCATGTGCCAACTTTACATAATTCTGAGCCTCATACCGCATTTATTTATTCACCCTGCAATACCTTACCTTTTCCCCGCATAGCAGGTTGGACCACCTTCCCGCCCTCTAAACTTTGTATATCATGTTTAGACCTACTTTAATCCTTCATCAAAAGTTCTGGTGCGATAAGATTCTTCTAATATAAAAGCCATCTTATAATTTCCTCAACATCTGGCCCTTCATACACAACATGTGACACAAAACTGTTTGCCACTTCCTAGATTAGACTTTGAAAGGTGGATCATTGGCTCAGGCTCAGGCTCAGGCTTCGACTCCGGCTCTTTTGCTTGCCAGGTCTTGGCGCCTGCTTAGCAGTGAGAACAATTTTTGATAAATAGTTGTGTATAAGGTGAAACACCATAAAAAAGATTGCAATAGGTTCTTCCATAAGGATACAACTTTCAACCCGTATGTGTGATTCACATTTATCAATTCACATTGTGACAAATGTGACAAATTTATCAATTGGATTCAAACGACAATTGAGAACTACAAAACGTAAACGTGTTACTTTGATGGACAAAAAACCAAACTATAAGGTAATAGGATGAGAACATCAATACCAGAAGCATTGAGAACTGGTGAAGAAGTTTTTAAAGGATATTGAGTTGGTGTTGGCGGAACCTGAGTTGGTGTCGGCGGAACCAAATTGTAGATACCTCCTATCTAAATTTTAGATAGTTGGTAAAATGATACCTGCTGCATTAGATTGTTGAGTTGGTAAGTTTAGATCCAAAGTCCCTAGAACACTACTTGACTGAGAAGAACTATTATAAGGAACATTACTGTGATGACGTCTGAACACTATATAAAATGCATTAAACCAACAATTAAATATCATAAGCACAAAATCAACCATACTGAATGAACACATAATAACTTTCATCACGGGTATAGTATTAATATTTCATGAGTAAAATATATGATTATTAAAATTTCGTCAATGTAATAAGCCTACTATACATAGTTGAAGGAATGTTATAATTAGTAATCTAAAAATTCAAGAATCACACGGTATGCATAGTTTCCTATCTGAAGTGATCTATGTGACTGTGTTCCTACATTTTGCTCCATTCTTAAATCTGGAGCTTGCGGAAGAATGAAGAAGAACAGTAATGCACAAAGTATGATTATATTCTGCCAATTAATGAGAAGAGCATTTAGTACAATATTTAAAAGTCAAAGGTCAAAATACAATAAACAATTCCCCAAGAGATCATTTTGTTTTCTAATGCATTTTGCTGTTCAATTAAATGAAGTCAACCGATGAGGTGTCGAGATGAATTTGGAGAAGATAACTTTTCAACTTGATTCATACGCAGATCGCAATATGACAACTTTATATCAAGATAGCATATTATATAGTCTACATATTAGTTTCCTTGAACGAACTTATGTACAATTAAAATCAATTCATAAGAAGCCTAATAATATAAGTGTACTACTATTTAGGACTCAGGCATCAATTCATAAAAAGCCCAATAATATAAGTGTACTACTATTTAGGACTCAGGCATTTACTTAAAGATATCTTACAAAGAAAAATACCATTTTTCAACATAGTTAAATAACATAAATAAATCGTTTACTGACCTGTTTGTTTAAAACCAATATACCATATCTAGAGTGTGACAAATATCTAGCTGCTCTAGGAGAGAGCTGATCGCATAGAAGAGCAGGCTTATCTTACAAAAAAAAATAACCTAACAGTTTAATTGAAAGTATCAGTGGTAGCCAACAAATGCTCAATACATCAATTCATAAGTTCAATTATTATATAAATTAGTCAATTGAATATGGACAAACACCTCAATGTAGAACCTGCATATCCAAATATAAAGACATTCTAATCCAAATATCCAAATCCAAATATATACAAAACTTGAGAACATGAGTAATTACATCAAGAGAATCAAACAAATATGAATACATTATTAATGTAAAAATAATGGAGAGATGAGAGACATACAGAGGCGCAAAATAATACAGTGAAAAATATCTTCGATTCATATAAAACAGAGAAAGGATACGAATCAACTATCCAGTATTGAATTACATGAAAATTACTCAATTTATGGCATGATTTGTGAGATTGAAGACTAATTCAAATTGTTAGGTATATTGTGTGTGTATAGGTATCCAGAAAAAAAGGAATTTAAATTCAAAGATAACAGATTATGGGCCCGTTTGGGAAATCTTATTTTTCAGAAATAAGTTACTTATTCTGAAAAAAAGTTAGGATATTTGTACTTTTTTCTGAAATAAGTAACTTATTTTTGCAAGATTACGAATATTAAACTCCCAATACACATTTTTTTCTAAACAAAGTATGTAAATACAAATTTTTTTCCGAAATAAGTAACTTATAAGTTGGAAAACAGATTTACCAAACAGTCACTATATAAGGAAATATGGTGGAAGAAGGAGAAAAAGAAATTAGCATAAAATCAGTTACATAACTTATAGAGTATGAGTCTTTATCTATCTTCATGTTTGAATAGTTAAAGCGTAGCAGACGTGTATATACATTAGTATAGGGTTTTAAAAGAAGTTATATGGATGCTTCATGGATATTAGATAAAACTAATTGAAAGACAGTTAAACTTGATAAATGGGTCAATCCGTTTATATATGGGTGGTTCGGTTGAGGGTAAAAAGTCTTTAAAGTACATGAATTAATATTAAGATAGAAAAAGTAGGAAGGGTATTGGAAGTAATTTGGAAAACTCAATGCTAGCACAAATTTAGAATATATTGATATTGATAGGATGCAAGATGAAAAAAGAATAAAAATGAAAGACCTAACATCTGTGAGCAATTTGTTAAAATTTGGCAGAGTTAACATATTGAGTAGGTATTCTAAAAATTTGTAACTTATCACTTGTAAAACAGTGTTAACCTCATTTATGAATGAAATTTATCCAATTTTTGACAAATATAAATGATATGGGCTAAAAATAAGTCCTAAAGACATAATTAGTGTTGTATTAATTAAACCTAACCTGATCCAAACACAAGGCCTATAAATGAGGCCCAAAACTCTAATTAAATATTAATTTCGTAATTAATATTTAAGGGTAATTAACAGCTTGGAAATAAGAGTTAAATAAGGATATAACTTCTACAAGAAGTAGCCTCCAAGACACCTAATCGTACAAGTAAACAGACTCCTACAAGATAGAATCTTCTCCAAGGAGGTGACTTGTCCACCAAGTCTCCTAACCCTCCTCTAAATCTAAGGCTTCCAACGTCTATATAAAGGGCTTGACCCCTCATTCTCAAAACTACGTCTTGACTTGATTCTCTAAGCAATACAGAGATACGTAGGCATCTCTCAAGGACTGGTTAGTCCCGAATAGCATGAACAACTATTAAAACTCGAAGCTCACTAACTCTAGCATTAAATACTCGTGAACCTTAACCGCAATCTAAAACCCTCGTTTTTATTTCACAACTATAAAACTAATATATTTTAGATAAAAAGGTTAAACTTGTATCGAACAAGTATAACAATCAAATTAATATGATAGATAACCCACCAAATTAAATCCAACCAGTTCAATTAAAAAAATCCAAATAATTTACTAAGAAAATAATATATATATATATATTAAAAATTGGTGGATAACCCATTCCTTAAGTTTGGTATCCATATTTAGGTTCAGTTAAATTTTTAACTTTATTTTGACTCATTGACTATCCATTTTTCAGGTTTAGAATCCATATTTAGGTTCGTAAAGATTCATATTTTTATTTGACCTGTTCTTAATTATAGAAAGTCTACATATAAATTTAAATATCGTTAATGTAATTTATATTTTTATGGTAAACTCATTAAAAAGAATTTGAATTAATCTTTTTATTCTGGTAAGTTCTTTTATACATATATACAATAAAATATCTAATTGAAAAACTCTTTAAATATATTTATATATTTATTAGGGTTAAGGAGCAAAAACACCCTTATAATATAGGTGTAGGAGCAAATACATCCTTATAATTTAAAAAGGATCAAATACACCCCTATATTTTAAGTTTATGGTTCAAAAATACCTTTCTAGTTAGTTTTTTGTTAACCATGGTTAGAAAATAATTTATAATTAAAACATTTAATATAACTAATATTATTAATTTAGTAAAGGTTTTTTACTCCCAATTTGGAATTTAAAAACTTGGCATTTAAATTTATTTTATGTTAATATATATAAAACATATATACTTAAAATAAAATTAATTTTTAGATAATCATAATAAGATAAAATAAAATATGATTAAACATAATTTTTCAATAAAATTTATTTTGGGTTGTTGTGCCCAAAATCTCCATGGACTAGATTTAGGCCCATTAATCTATAGGGTACGGTCCATACAAGCTAGAAGATTGATCCAGTACGAGTTAGGAAGATCAAATAGAAGAAATGACTAAAGAAGTACGAATAACAGGAGGTTCCCCAATGGTCAGGAAGCTGAGCTGAACACTCGAAGACCAGGTTCCTCCCAGCCGAGGAGTTCGAATTAGCATAACAACAGCCATAGAGATGATAAAAGCATATGAAAAGTTATCCAGTCTAACTAGTTTGTTATTTGTGCAGGTACTAACACCAAAAGGGAGGTTCCTAAGTGATATGTCCCGAAATAAGGAGGTCCCTGAGAAACAGGCTCCTGAAATGTAGGTTCCTGAGCACCAGGTTCCTACGAGTTGCCAACAGAAAGTTCTAGAAGCCATCTAGAACAGATAAACGAATTGGTATCTGAGTATGATTCTAGGGCGCAGATGATCCTAGAATAACTCTAACCAATGAGAGAATCATAAGTGGAGTACGAACTCGAGTTCTACTCCACTTAGCCAAACTAGTTCGTGAAAGGCTCTAAAGGAACCTGAGTCCAACACGAACTAGGTGACCGAATACAGCTATTCCAGTAAGAGACAGAATCATATTAGAACTACGTGAGCTTGATCCCTATAAATACAAGGGTACGTAGGCACCTCAGGGTACGACGCATTAAGTTCTCTAGTTTTCTCTAAAGGCACCTGAGATTATTGGAGATACCCTCGAGCTCAGCTCAACCCCCACGAACACAACCCAAACCTTTCGTAGAACAGTTGATCGCTAGCCTATACAACTACCTGTAAACCTCACATAAGTTGATTACGAAATCCACTCATCAACATTGGCGCTAGAAGGAGGGGCAGTTAATATCTTAAGAGTGGAAAAGATGTCAGGCAGCTCGGAGAGCGAAGCAACCCGTTCTGAGCGACAGGTTCATGAGGAGAACGCATCTCCTCCCAGAGCACCGAAGGTCACTAAAGCAGCCATGATGGAAATCCTAAAGACTGTGGGAGAACGTTTATCGACTTTGGAGCAGGCTTCAAGCAAAAAGAAGAAAAAGAAGGCAAAGAAGAGCAAGAAGTCGAAGGTTACTCCGAAACAGTTGAATTTTGAAGAATCTGAGAATGGAGAGGAGGTTCCTGACGATGGTGAAGAACCGAAAGAAGGTAATGATGATGAAGATATGGAGAATCCTGAGAAGAATAAAACTGGTAGCAAGGACCGTACAGGGTCCAAGAAGAAGAAGAAAACCAGGACTGGAGGTTCCTCAAAGAAAAAGAAGAACGATAAAGACCCATCTGTCGAGATAATTGAAGAAAAAAGCACGGATTCAGATGAGGATACTGAAGAATCAAGTGCTACAGGGTCGCAAGAGGAAGAAGGGACGAGTAAGAAGACAAAGGCGGAAGCTGTTGGGGAGGTGACGGCAGAAGATGTCAAGAAAATTTTGGCTCAACTCAAGGACGAAAAGAATCTTGCTGTGAACCCTATAACAGCTTCTCCTTTCACCAAGAAGGTTCGAAAGTCGGCTTTGCCTAGGTCTTACAGGCCCTCAAATGAGTTGAAATTCGATGGGACTACTGACCCCATTGAGTACCTTAGTCGTTTTGACACAGAGATGGATGTTTATCAAGTGAAGGAAGCCACCAGGTGCAGGTTACTGGCTGCAACTCTACAGGGCGGAGCCCATCAGTGGTTCAAAAGGTTACCTGCAGATTCGATTGGTTCTTGGGCAAGTATGGGGAAGCTCTTTGTCACTCAATTTAGAGCATCTGTTGCATTCGCACCACCAACCAATACCTTAGCCAATATCAAACAAAGACCTAGTGAAACGTTGACGGAATATTTCAAGAGGTTTAATGCGGAGGTTCCTAAAGTTAGGAAAGCATCTGAGGAAACAATAAAGAACTTCTTAATTGCTGGAGTCAAAGGAGGCTCGGATTTTTGGAAAGCACTGCAAGGAAAAGAACCAGAGACATTGGCCGATTTTTATGCCCAGGCAGAACCCTTTCGTCTGGTGGAGGAGTCTCTAGCTGAATTAAGGAAGGATCCAGATTTTGTAAGGCAAAGTGGAAGCAAGAGGTCGAGACAAAGAAGCCCCAATGGTCGTGACAATAAAAAGGTGGTTAGTCGCACATCTCAGGTGAAGCCTGAAGCTGTGAATCCTACTAAACCTGTCATGAGTCAGGTACCGCCACCAGCTTCCTATAACAGCAATAGACCAGAGAGACCCGTCTATGAAACTTTCACCCCTTTGGTAGCTCCGATTGATCATATTTACGCAGTGAATGAGAAGTCCTCATGGTTTAAGAAGCCTTTCAGAACCGGTCCCCCAGGAAATAAGAATGAGCGCCCCTACTGTGACTTCCATGATAATAATGGGCATAATACTGCAGATTGTCGTCACCTCAGAGATCTAATTGAAACTCTAATCAGACAAGGGCAATTGAGTGAATGGGTGGCCCAGGAAGGAAAAAAGTATAGAGATGAGAAGACTCAGAAGACACAGACACAAGAACCTGTCGTGATGGAGGGACCACCTAAGGCTGGGTGCATACGCACAATTATAGGAGGTCCCCACATTGGAGGAAGCAGCAGGAATGCCATGGAGAGGTATACCCGTGAGGCTAAAGAACGTCCTTTGACCAGTATTTACAATCTGTCTCAGAGGTCCCCAAAGTTGTTCGAAGGAGAGGATGCAGATATTACTTTCACTGAAGAAGATGCTTCCTGGGTACATCATCCCCATACTGATGCTTTGGTTGTTGAAGCAGGAATTGGGTCTTATGAGGTTCATCGAGTGCTAGTTGATAATGGAAGCTCTGTAAACTTGTTATCTTACTCAGCTTTCAAGAAGATGCATTTTCTGGATAAGGATTTAACTCCAACAAACGATACCTTGTACGGATTCACTAATAATCAGGTTCCTATCAAAGGTAAGATTCGTTTGCCAGTAACTTTAGGTGATAAACCATGTTGCATTACACAGTTGGCAGAATTCATTGTTATAGAGGAGAATATGAATTACAATGCTATCTTGGGAAGACCTATTTTGAAAGAGATGAGGGTAATAACCTCCATTTACCACCTCACTATGAAGTTCCCGACACCAAATGGAGTTGGTATAGTTCGAGGATGTCAGTATGAGTCTAGAGAGTGTTACACCAAAGCTTTGCAACATGCTGCTAGAGCTGCTAAATTGCCTGAACCTATGGACGAGGTTCCTGATAGTTTTCCAGGAAAGAACCCAGACAAAATAACGGTCGACCTGCACGGTTCGCCTTTGGAAGGTTTTGTGTCAGCATCCTGTAGAGCTATAAGAATTGAAGAAATCATAGAAGAGGAACCTCATGCTGAGATTCCAGTTTTTCGGGGACCAGATTCCCCCTACTTACTGATAGAAAGTGCACCCCCTACGGACAAGGGTGGTGACGTGTGTATGGTAGAAGGATTGGATGAAGAAAAATCCCGAAAACTGAAACATAATGGAAGCAATGAAGACAGTCAGCCAGCATTAAAGAGAAGGAATGTCATATACGAAGAGCAGGAACCGTCTACCGTCCAGGAACCTCAAGAGGACTCAACCACAGAGATGGAGGTAGACTTAGATCCTCGAATGCCAGAAACCATGGTTAAGGCGGGACCAGCTGGTGAAACTCTGGATGTGAAGATCAATGACAAAGATGGTACAAAGGTATTGAAGATTGGAGCTCAACTTGATCCAGCCTTAAAGGAATCTCTCATTACCTTTTTGGGCAAGAACCTGGATGTGTTCGCATGGTGTCATGCAGATATGGAAGGGATAGATCCAAGGGTCATGTGTCATAAGTTGAATATTGATCCAGAAAAGAAAGGAGTGAGACAGAAGCGAAGACCAGTTAGTGGAGAAAGAGCACAGGCATTGAAAGAAGAGGTCGACAGATTATTGGATGCAGGATTAGTTAAAGAATCTTTTTACCCAATATGGTTGGCAAATCCTGTTTTGGTAAAGAAACCTAATGGAAAATGGAGAACCTGTGTGGACTTCACAGATCTCAACAAAGCATGTCCGAAGGACAGCTTCCCACTGCCACGGATTGATCAGTTAGTAGATGCAACAGCTGGACATGCCCTCCTTAGCTTCATGGATGCCTATTCAGGTTATAATCAAATCCCTATGTATGAACCTGACCAAGAGCATACTTCTTTTATTACGGACAGAGGTCTTTATTGCTATGTATGCATGCCATTTGGGTTGATTAATGCTGGAGCTACATATCAACGGTTAGTGAATATGATGTTTAAAGACCAAATTGGCCATACTATGGAGGTATATGTGGATGATATGTTAGTTAAGTCTAAGGAAGCTGTTGACCATGTAAAGCACTTAGAAGAAATGTTTGGAATCTTGCGGAAGTACAGAATGAAGCTGAACCCTCAAAAATGTGTGTTTGGGGTAGAATCAGGAAAGTTTCTAGGTTTCATGGTAAACCACAGAGGTATCAAAGCCAACCCAGCCAAGATTAAAGCATTGATTGATATGAGGTCTCCGAGAACTGTGAGAGAGGTTCAATCTCTTGCAGGAAGAGTTGCAGCTTTGAATAGATTCATTTCGAGGTCCACTGATAAGTGTCAGGAGTTCTTTAAAGCCATAAAGAAAGGAAACAAATTTGAGTGGACCGCAGAATGTGAGATAGCGTTTGGAAAGCTAAAGGAGCATTTGGGGAGCCCCCCACTGTTAGCCAAACCTGTGGATGGAGAAACATTGATACTTTATTTGGCTGTTTCAGAGTATTCCATTAGTGCAGTTCTGGTTCGAGAAGAGAATGGACAGCAGAGCCCAGTTTACTATGTTAGTAAAAGGTTACTTGACGCAGAAACGAGGTACACAGGAATGGAGAAGTTGGTTTTCGCATTGATTCTGGCTTCCAGGAAGCTGCGACCTTATTTCCAAGCTCACAAGATTGAAGTAAGAACCTCATATCCACTTAAGCAAGTGATGCATAGGCCAGAAACCTCTGGAAGAATGTTAAAATGGGCTGTGGAGCTAGGACAGTTCGACATAGAATATAAGCCAAAGACAGCAATCAAAGCTCAAGCTTTAGCAGATTTCTTAATCGAGTTTCCACCTCATGTAGAGGTTACTGGCCAAGAGGGGCCAAAAGAAGTGGTGGAAAAACAGGCGGACAATGACAACTGTGCACCTTGGTGGACACTGTATGTGGATGGAGCTGCTAACAGTGGTGGAGCAGGTGCAGGCATAGAATTAGTTAGTCCAGAAGGGCACCAACTCTATAGCTCGATTCATTTTGCTTTTAAAGCCACGAACAATGATGCAGAATATGAGGCATTGATTGCAGGCCTCAAATTGGCTTTGGAGATGAAAGTAGAGAATATCAGGGTGTTTAGTGATTCGATGTTAGTAGTTTGGCAGATTCGTGGTGGTTTTCAGGCGAGAGGGCCGAGAACAGACTTATATTTGAGATACTCCCAGGAGTTGATCGCAAGGTTCAAAGAGGTGAAGCTGGATCAAGTACCTCGAGGAAAGAATACCAAAGCGGATGCATTGGCCAAGCTAGGGTCACAGAGAGAATCCACATTATTGGGGGTAATTCCACTTCAAATCCAGGAGCAACCAAGTGTTTTCAAGGAAGAAGTAATGGACATTGAGTTTCCAGTTGAAGATTCCTGGATGACCCCGATATATCGTTACCTGGACAAAGGGGAGCTACCTCCCAATCAAAGTGATATCAGGAAGCTGAGGTATCGAGCAGCCAGGTATGTAATCTATGATGGAGTTCTGTATAAACGAGGATTCAATCAGCCTTTGCTCAAGTGTGTAGCTGGAGAACAATGCAAGTATATCCTCGAGGAAATTCATGAAGGAGTATGTGGAAATCACTCGGGGGGTAATTCTTTAGCCATGAAAGTCCTTCGACAAGGATATTATTGGCCAACCATCAAAGCAGATGCTACAAAGTTCGTGCAGGCATGCAGTAATTGTCAGAGGTTTGCCAATTTTGATAGTCGTCCGGTAGCACCTATCAAACCGATTGTTAGCCCTTGGCCATTCGCTGTTTGGGGAATAGACCTCATTGGAGAGCTCCCGAAAGGAAAAGGAGGAGTGAAATACGCAGTGGTTGCAGTCGATTACTTTACAAAGTGGGCAGAAGCAGAACCACTTGCTAAGATTACAGCGTCAAAATTGACTGAGTTTGTGTTTCGAGCCATTGTATGCAGGTTTGGCATTCCACAGAAGCTGATTTCTGACAATGGGAAGCAGTTCGATAGTAGAGAGATTAGAGGATTATGTGAGCAGTTTGGAATCCAAAAAGCATTTTCAGCAGTATATTATCCGCAGAGTAATGGACAGACTGAAGCAGTGAATAAGATTATCAAGCACACTTTGAAGACAAGGCTTGAAGATAAGAAGGGAAGCTGGCCAGAGGAGCTTCCTGGAGTCTTGTGGTCGTATAATACCACGCCTAGAACTACAACTGGTGAGTCTCCTTTTACCCTCACTTATGGTTGTGAAGCTATGGTACCTGTGAAAGTTGGAACAGGTTCCTTGAGAAGAAAGTATTTTGATCCCGAGAGCAATGAGGTCAATCATAGACTGTATTTGGACATGGTCGAAGAGTTGAGAGCAGATTCACAAGTGAAGTTAGCAGCATATCAACAGAGAGTTCGAAGGTATTACGACAAAAAGGTGAAGGCAAGACCTTTCAAAGTTGGTGACCTAGTTTTGAGGAAAGTTATGCCAAATACCAGGGTTCTGGCGCATGGAGCCTTTGGAGCAAATTGGGAGGGACCTTACCAGATAAAGTCAGCAATTTGGGAAGGGACCTACCACTTGATGGATATAGATGGGAACCTCATTCCAAGAGCCTGGAATGCAGAACATCTCAAGAAGTATTATCAGTAATTCTTTTATGTGTTTTTCCTAGGAAAAGTAAGGCTCTTTCAGCCCAAGAATAAAGGCAGCTTATTAGTTATAGCTGACCAGTATTTTGATTCCAGTATTCAATTATGCATGTACTCGGGGGGTACTTAATGTGAACCTCTCTACTTGCAAGACGATTTTGTTTTAAGTATTGAGCGATGTATAGCTCTACGTTGAATATTTTGAGTGCATTATTTGCAGCTATAGCTCCTTAATAGTTCTTTTACGTAATAATCATTACCCAAAAGAACTGGGGGGTAGTATTCCTACTTAGACAGTATTGCACATGCTATTTGATATTTCATATGCCAATTTGAAATTTTTGAAACAGGTTACCTAGATTAACAGGTTCCTGTAGCATTGTGTTGCATTTTGCAGGTTACCTAAGCTGACAGGTTCCTGTAGCATTGACAGTATGTGTGAAGTATGAATATGAATTGACAGAATGTGCAGACTACGATTGATTGATCAGAATTAGTTTGTGGACAGATTGTTGAGAAAAGTCCCAGGTAGCTTCCTGGGCATCGAGCAAAGTCCCAGGTAGCTTCCTGGGCATCGAGCAAAGCCCCAGGTAGCTTCCTGGGCATCGAGCAAAGCCCCAGGTAGCTTCCTGGGCATCGAGCAAAGTCCTAGGTAGCTTCCTGGGCATCGAGAAAAGTCCCAGGTAGCTTCCTGGGCATTGAGAAAAGCCTCAGGTAGCTTCCTGAGCAAATGAGATTGAAAAGCCTCAGTTGACTGAGCACGACATTGTTGCCAAAAGCCTCAAGTTCCTTGAGCACGTGAATTAAAGTCCTGACAAAAGGCATCTAAAGTCCTGACAAAAGGCACCTTAAAGAGAGGCCTAATAAGCTCTCCCTCATGTGGAACCGCCTTTGGCACATGGGAAGAAGGGATAAAATCCTTAGCATATACCTTCATAAGATGTCTAGCCTGACACATGGAGAAGAGGAATCTGTGTGGACTCCTAGAACGGCACACAGGTTCCTAGAATCGCCCCGAGGCATAAAAAGGAACCAACATGCCTCGAGGCATGTTGGGACCTAGAGAGTAGGATTGGGAACCCAGCAGGTTACCTCTCCAGGAGAAAAAAGGAACCAACAGGCCTCGAGGCATGTTGGGACCTAGAGATTAGGATTGGAAGCCAAGCAGGCAACCTTTCCAAGAGATGACCCGAATTAAACAAGAGAAAGCTTTTACTAACGTTAACTGTTTTTTGTTTTATGTTTATTTTGCAGGATTAATACTCGAGGAACCTGGTATTGATAAAGAAGAAGTTATTAAAGAAGGCTACGGTTTAGATTATCGGTACAAAGTATAAGCACAAAGGTTCCAGGTTTTACAATTCAGCTGTAATTTGTTGCATTTGTTTTGAGAATAAGCAAGTGGAAATATGCATGTGTTCTGTTTCTTACAATGGGTTAGCCCACGTAAGCTTGACCATATGAATAAGGAAGCTGAATTATTCTCTAAGGCATAACAGCATAGTATTTCATAAGGTTTAGAAGAAAAGTATGCAGCAAAAGCAAATATCATAAAGAGAGTTATGGGTACAGAGACCCAGAAAACCAACATAAGAGTTAATGGCACGAAGGCCATGGAAATCAAATTTAAAGTTACATATTGCGAGGCGTTACGAGGAGCCCGCGACCTCATTGAAAGTTATCAAAAGTTTTTAAGAATCTTGTTGAAATTACGAAGGAGGAACTTCATTGGAACCCTTAGCAGCAACAGGAGGAGTTGGAAGGATAGGCTGAACAACGTCAGGAGCAGGAACCTCTGCAGTCTCAAGGTTGGCACCTGGAGACCTCTCAACCGTTTTCACGGGAGGTACAGAGGTTGCAGCAGCAGCTTTCTCTTCAAAATCTTTGATCATCCCTACCACGTCTTCACCCAGGAGGGACCAGTCTATATTGGGCATCTTCTCCCATGTGGAACGTATGTAGTCATTAATACCTTCATCATAGCCTTCATCGTATCTGGCCTTCTCCTTGATAAGTATGGATGACTTCACAACTTCAGCAGCAGCATTCAAGGCATCCACTTGGGCTTCCAGTTCATTGGTTCTTTCCAACATCGACAGTTTCTCGTCCCTAAGGATCTTGACCTGTTCTTGAAGTTCATCCTTGCTATTCTTCAACGAGGTTTCAACAGCTTTAGCCCTCCTTACCGCAGCAGTGGCAACATTCACACTCTCCTCTTTAGCAACCAGCTCCTCTTTGAGCTTCGAGATTTCCCCTTGTAACCTGAGGTCATATTGGATCTTCAAGGCAAAGTCATCACAGAATCTAAGAGTAAAAAAGGCGTTCTGGGCCGCAGAGAACCTCATAGCTTCCAAAGCTTCAGTAGAGTTCATTTTCGACCAGCCAGTAATAGTCTCAGCAGGAACATGAGTGTCAATCAAGTCCTTAAACTGGTTCTGAGCAGCGGTAGGTTCAGTCTTCACAGCTTTGTTCTTCCTCATGGATCTAGTCTGAGAGCTCCCTGATAAGTCAAGTGTGGTCTGAGCCAATTTGCGTTTCGAAGAACCTGATGGTTGAGTCTGGACGGATACAGGGGTTGGAACTTGGTTAATTGGAGTTGCATCAAGCGGAACCTCCTTTACACTGTCTTCAACCTTGAAAATTTCTTCCACGTTTTTAGATCTCTTTATAAATGAAGGAACTTTTGGAGCCATATCTGCATAAGTTAGAAGGTTAAGGTTAGAGATATATATATATGAAGTGAGCAAATGAAATTGCACAAATATAAAGAAACTCCTACCAGAAGTTGAAGGAATAAAGCCTAAAGTCATCAAGTTATCAGGGGTCATCAAGACCAGACAATCTCTAGTGGAGGCTGATAGTTTCAAAATCTTAGTTGCTCTTTCCAAGCAGACTCCCGTAAGAACGGTTTGCTTAGGGATATTGGGACGACAATTAAACTCGTATCTAACGTAGGGGCAGTCATAGCAATAAAGAAACTGTTCCGACCATTGTTCAAAGTTTTGCTTAACATTTTTTATGCACTGACCCTGGTGACAAGGCCAGGCCGAAAGGTAAAAACAACCAGAATTTCTTCCAGTGTCTTTCAGTCTGAAGAAATAGCCCAATTCAGGGGCTGTCAAAGGAACTGAAAACTTGCTGGAATATAGTATAAAAGTGCTGATGGCTAACCGATAAGAATTAGGGGTGAGTTGCATTGGTGCTAATTGATAAAAGTCAAGAACCTCTCGTAAGAAAGGATGAAGAGGCATGGAAACACCTACCCTCAGGAAAGCGGCAGATATGACAGCATGGGGGATACCTTGTTTTGGGATTTTCAAATCAAACCTGTGAGCTCTCTCACCAGGTTCTGGGACTGTTATCTTACAGACAGGGCGGTGACATTCCTCGAATAGTCTTTCCAGTTTAACTGAGGTCATGATAGAATCAGTTTTTTCACAAAAAGGGACAATCTCTTGTTTGAATGGTTCTCTTTCTACAGATATCTCACTTTGAAAGTCAGGTTCTAGGAAGGACTCAGGTTCAAATTCAGGTTTTGATACCTCTTCATTATCAGACCAGTCATCTCCTAAATCGATTAAGCTTAAAGGCTTTAAGGGATCAATAGCATTTGGAGGTTTCATCAAAATATCTTGAGGATCACCAGTGTTGGGAATCAAGACCCTAGACCTAGTTCTATTACCTACAGATGCGACAAAAACAGGTTTTACGGAAGAGAGGTGGTCAGAATGTGTTGAATCAGAAGACATCTGCAAGAAACAGACGAAAAAAGGTCAGACTTTGGAATTCTTAAAGGGAGACCTGTGGTTTTAAGACGATTGAACTACTTTGATTATGTCAAGTAAGTTTCTTTTTAAAAGTTATATGGAGGGTGTACACTCACAGAGATAGGTATGAAATATGACATGAATACGAAACAAATTAAGATAGAAGACAAACAAACAGTCAAAAGCTTTCAGTAGAATCATAGTGATGGAACCACAAATCGGTGATGGAACTACCAGTAAAGAAGGTATTATGGATGGTTGTATGTGTGACATATAAAAACCATATACAAACACTTATCAGATAAAAGACAGCATGCAAGACACAAAAGTGCAGACAAGTACGAAATGAAGTCAAAAGAGCAGAAAGAAAGGATTCAGAATCATACCTTGGATTGAAGAAAACGGCGATAGAAGGTTTGGATTAAGCAGATGACCGTCGGACTTCTCCTATTTTTCTCTCCAAGGGTTTTAGAAAATATTTGGTAAAGGTAAAAATGAAGATGAAGTCATTCATTTGTTTATATAATCAAGACAGCTCTATACACGTGGCAGCACATTACTGGAGCGGTAAAAACGAAGAGGTACACGCGTGAGAAGCGTGTAAACCTTGGGAACTCACACATTAACTACAGCTTTGGTAAGTGATAAGTTTAATTCAAATTTTGAATTATCTTCTACAACCAACCATTATCCTCTTTTAACTTATTAAATTTAAAGAGGCATGAAGTTAAGTGACAAGTTGGATTCCTTGAGAAGTTGAATGCAAGCATAAAGTAGATTCCGAGAGCTGGAGCAAGAAAGAAGAAAATAGCGAGATAACAGGTTCCTTAATACAAAGGAAGCTTACTCAAAATTATATCAAGCTGAAAATATTTTATGTCCTGTTTCCTATACCGAGTTAGCTCATATAGGCTTGGATATACAATGCTGAAGCAAGATCTAGTTACCAGGATGGGTTAACATTAAACCTCTGATGATAGAATTAGAATAGGTTCCTTTCACATTACATGATTTCAAGGAACCGGGGGGTACTTGTTGTGCCCAAAATCTCCATGGACTAGATTTAGGCCCATTAATCTATAGGGTACGGTCCATACAAGCTAGAAGATTGATCCAGTACGAGTTAGGAAGATCAAATAGAAGAAATGACTAAAGAAGTACGAATAACAGGAGGTTCCCCAATGGTCAGGAAGCTGAGCTGAACACTCGAAGACCAGGTTCCTCCCAGCCGAGGAGTTCGAATTAGCATAACAACAGCCATAGAGATGATAAAAGCATATGAAAAGTTATCCAGTCTAACTAGTTTGTTATTTGTGCAGGTACTAACACCAAAAGGGAGGTTCCTAAGTGATATGTCCCGAAATAAGGAGGTCCCTGAGAAACAGGCTCCTGAAATGTAGGTTCCTGAGCACCAGGTTCCTACGAGTTGCCAACAGAAAGTTCTAGAAGCCATCTAGAACAGATAAACGAATTGGTATCTGAGTATGATTCTAGGGCGCAGATGATCCTAGAATAACTCTAACCAATGAGAGAATCATAAGTGGAGTACGAACTCGAGTTCTACTCCACTTAGCCAAACTAGTTCGTGAAAGGCTCTAAAGGAACCTGAGTCCAACACGAACTAGGTGACCGAATACAGCTATTCCAGTAAGAGACAGAATCATATTAGAACTACGTGAGCTTGATCCCTATAAATACAAGGGTACGTAGGCACCTCAGGGTACGACGCATTAAGTTCTCTAGTTTTCTCTAAAGGCACCTGAGATTATTGGAGATACCCTCGAGCTCAGCTCAACCCCCACGAACACAACCCAAACCTTTCGTAGAACAGTTGATCGCTAGCCTATACAACTACCTGTAAACCTCACATAAGTTGATTACGAAATCCACTCATCAACAGTATATATAGAAGGTATATATATATATATGTATATATATATATATATATATATATATTCTAAATATACCCAAATATATATATGTATATATATATATATATATTTTTTTTTTTTTTTTCTAAATATACCCAAAAAAATTTTTATTGACAAATTATGTTTATTCCTATTTTATTTTATCTTATTACGATTATCTAAAAATTAATTTTATAAACTAATCGTCTCTACTAATTTTTTATATTTTATAAACTCTCAGCCATCCATTTAAATATTGTAAATCGTTCATAAAACAATTTGGAATATTCTTAATGGTACCTTTCTGGTTTTAACTTTTTCAAATGGTACCATTCCTTATTTTTGACTTACGAGTGGTACCCTTGTATTTTAGGTTTCACGTATGTTATAACATTCCGTTACTCAAACGTTAAAATATAAGGGTACCATACATAAATGTCAAAAACTTAATGGCATCAATTATAAAAGGTAATAGTATAATGGTATTATTGAGAATATTCATAAACTTATTTTCTAAAATTTGGCACTATTTTTGTTCAAATATTTTGATGAATGATGTTTATATAAGGGTGATTGCCCTTTCTACCCACTTTTTATTATTTCTTATCCAAAATGCCCAAATTCGCGAACAGGTGCCCAAAATACCCACTGGATACGCCTACCATAAAGGAGCGTCCCCAGATACGCCCATGGAGGAGGAGTAATTTAACGTATACGCCTACAGCAACAGAGTAAGCAATCTAACACGCCTACAGAATCGGCGCATATCCTGTAGATACGCATTCTCTAACGGCACAACAGGGTGATATGCATATGCTACATGCGTGATGATGTCAGATGACGTTATCCGTCATTTTCCTCAGATTTACGCGATTCTCTCCCTCTCTTCTCCAATGGCGATTGCCGGTGACTTCGATGCCTCTTCTCGTTCATCCCATTCCAGTGGTCGTCCACTACAATACTATACACCAATAGAACCGCCTTCGTATGCTCTACAATCCTATACAAGTTTCATCACTTATCGAACTCCATAAATCGAGATCTCACGATTTAAAATCAAATTCTCGATTCCAGCGTCTCTTTTTTCTCTCCCTCCGTTCATCCCCCTCCCGTGCTTTTTCAGTCATGTTATACACATAAATCGACTCGCCTCTTCACCCTCTACACATTCATACCACTTTTGTATCGTTTTATTCGCCGGAATCAAAACCCCCAAACTGAGCTCTCGACGTCGACGGAGTTGCTACAGTAGTTCCGACACGCCTCTCCCATAGGCGTGTCCAGTGGGTAATTTGGGCGGTATTTTGAAAATTGGGCATTTTTTGCAGTGGGTAGGCAAAAAGTGGGTATTTTGGGCATTCTTTCTTTATATAACTAATATAATGATTGAAATTTAAATCAGAAATTAGATCATTTACTTTTTTTTTTTTGAAACTTAAACTTCTCATTAAAACTGAAACTCGGAAGATAACCTCTCTGCCAACATATCTGGAAGAGATGTAAAATAATTAAAGTTATTTAACAAACAAGGCATTTTTGCTAACAAGTGCGCAGCCCTATTTGCTTGCTTTTTGACATGGCAAACGGATAAATCAGCTCTCCGATTAAGACTCTCCCTGCAAACCTCTAAAGTGTGACCAACTTCCAGCAAGTACTCCATATCTCTCTGCAACGCATGAATTACAAGTTCTGAATCAGATTCAATTATGACATTCTGCATTCCCATCTCCTCAACCCAGTTCAACGCCTCCTGTACCCCTCTTGCTTCAGCCTCCATAACAGACCGTTTCTCTCATATTCTCATATTTTTACCTGCAACAAATCCACCTAGATCATCTCGAACAACCATTCCCAAAGCAAACAAATTATCATTACTATACACTGAGGCATCCACATTTACTTTAAAACACCCTGCTGATGGAGGATTCCATTTGATTTCATTGTTATCAGTATAGGTGATTACCTCATTACTCTGTAGAGATTTCCGTTTGTTTGCCTCCTGCCATTCAACCACTAATTTCTTACTGATCTCCATGGCTACTACAGGTGATAACAATTTCCCTTCCCAAACTTTCCTATTCCTAGCAAACCATATACCCCAAACCACCATTGCTATCTTCTCAGCAAACACCAAGCTCTCCCTGCTTAACACATCCAACAGCCACTCTGGTACTACTTCCACTTCCTGGAAATCAACCTCCAAACCCATCTGTTGCCAACATCCCAAAGCATAAGGACATTCACAGAAAAGATGTCTCATATGCTCGACATCCACATCACACATCGGACATAATATGGTGGTCGCCACCCCTTTACTTCGAAGTAATTTTCTTACAGGAACGTTGTTCCTATAGAACCTCCATATGAACGTTCTCACCTTATGAGGTACCTGAAGCTTCCATATCATGCTCCACCCCTTCGAACTTGTCACACTTTGATCATTGCCCTGCTGAGAGACCCAATACTGATAGCCTGATTTAACTGTATAATGCCCTTGACTCGAGCCCGTCCAAGCTACTCTATCCTTAACAGTAGTTTGAGGAATTTTCGTTTGTAAGATAGCTTGAACATCATTGATATGAAAATCATGCTGAACCTTTTGCACGTCCCAGGCTTTGCTGTTCGGACGGAAGTATTGACATGCTCTCTCATCTCTGACGTTGTTCAAAGGACTATCTTCAACACAAAAATCCTCTTTCTCTTTCAACCATGGATCCTTAAAAACTCGAATCTCCTCCCCATCCCCTAACACCCACCTAAAACCCTTTTTTAACTTCTCTTTTGCTTCCCAGATACTCGTCCAAATAAAACTCGAATCAGTACCCTTCTGAGCTTCTAATATGTGTCGATCAGCAAAGTATCTAGCTTTGAAAATTCGTGCCACTAAAGATGAAGGATTATGACAAAATTTCCAAACATGTTTACCTAGGAGAGCTATATTAAAACCATGTAAATTTCGAAATCCTAAACCCCCCATACACTTAGGAGTAGCCATTTTATCCCAAGCAAGCCACCTTATCCCCTTACTACCATTACCACTCGAGCTCCACCAATACCCATTCATCAATCGTTCAATTTCAGTACACAAAGTTGTTGGCAGCATAAAGCATGACATAGCATAAGATGGAATTGACTGGGCTACATTCTTCACCATAACAGTTTTACCTGCTTTGGACAGCAACTTATGACTCCAATCTTGCACTTTCCTCCACACCCTCTCCTTAACAAAATTAAACACTTTCTTTCTCGACCTTCCAACAAGCGATGGCAACCCCAAATATTTGCTATCACCCAATTCATTACTAACTCCCAGGATATCCTTAATAGCTTGCTGTTTATCTCTCCGCACATTTGCACTGAAAAAAATCCCTGATTTTTGATAGTTAATTACTTGTCCAGAACTACATCCATACTCAGTCAGAAGTGCCTTTACTGCTTGAGCTTCTTCTAATGTGGCTTTAAAAAATAGGAAACTATCATCAGCGAAAAGCAAATGAGTAACACAAGGAGCATTCATACTTACTTGACACCCAATTATCACCCCTTCATTAGCTGCTTTCGATAAAGTGTGTGAAAGACCTTCTACACAGAAGAGAAATAGATAAGGAGACAGTGGGTCTCTTTGTCTCAACCCTCTCCTCGGAATTATAGGGCCAACAGAACTACCATTGAAAGAAACCCTGTAACTAACCGTTGTAACACACAACATCATCCATCTAATCCATTTATCAGCAAAACCCATAGATTTCATTCTGCTTCTCAAATAGGCCCAGTCAACGCGATCGTACGCTTTGGAGATATCCAATTTCAACGCTACCTCCCCATCTTGACCTCTATTTCTCCTTTTCATATAATGTAAATTCTCGAAGGCCACTAACACATTATCTGAACTGTTCCTACCTGGGACAAAAGCCGACTGGTTCTCCGAGATGACATTTGGAAGAATCATTTTCAACCTAGTTGCAAGAACTTTAGAAAGGATTTTATACAGCACATTGCATAAGGCAATTGGACGCAAATCTGACATTCTATCTGCATTATCTTTCTTAGGTATAAGCACCAATGTCGTGTCATTTAAATCAGATGGAAATGACACTTCTGAAAGCCAAACTCGACATGCCTTGAAAATATCCTCTCCAACCAAGTCCCAAAAGTGTTGAAAGAAAGCAGGGCTAAACCCATCTGGGCCAGCTGCTTTATCAGGGTGCATTTGTTTCACCGCAATAAAAAACTCTGCAAACGTAACTTCAGCTGTCAATTTCTCATTCTGCCTCTCCGTAACAACCCTCATATTAACCTCTTCCCTCTGCACAGGTTCCCCTATAGCCCCTTCTACAAATATCTCCTTAAAATATTCGACTACAACCTTACACATGTCTTCGTGCTTATCAAACACTTCATCCTCGTTTTTGATCAACTGTGCAATATGATTCAGTCTCTTCATTTTTGAGGCTGCATGAAAAAACTTTGAATTAGTGTCCCCTTCTGTTAACCAAAAGGTCTTAGCTCGCTGTTTCCAGTATAATTCCTCATGAAGTAACAGTTCATCTAGTTTCTTCGTTTCCTCAAAATAATTTGTCACTTCTTCCTCATCATTCCTGTTAATCAAAACACTAATTACATCCTTCTGTTTCTTCACCTTGTCACGAAACTTATGAAAGAAAGTTCGACCCCACCTCGCCATAAAAGATGATACTGAAATAAGTTTAGGAAGCAAGTGAATCGCAGGGATATTCTTCCAGAAACCCACCACCTCTTCTTTAAAACTCAGCTCATTTAGCCACGTATTTTCGAATTTGAACCTAAACTGTTTCCTTGAAAAACTACTATTCATAAGTTCAATCAAAATTGGATCATGATCAGACTTAATAACATGTGAAACAGAGAGCTTACATAATGGGTATTTCCTCCACCACAGAACATCAGCAAAAGCTCTATCAAGACGTTCTCTTACCCATCTTTCTGTACCCCTACTTTTCTCCCAAGTAAAATCACCTCTTGTTAACTCTAACTCCGTGAGACCACAGTCCTCTACAGCCATTTTAAAACCTTCAAGGAACGATCTTGGATGAGGATGAGGGCCCATCTTATCCGACTCCAAAAGCATGTCATTAAAATCTCCGAACACACACCATGGGATATTGTCACTCCGAACCAGGCTTCTTAAAAAATCCCAAGATTCCTGTCTACGAGTATTTTCAGGATAGCCGTAAAAACATGTTAACCTCCAAGATATACTTGTTCTTTCCATCATGTGAACATCTATATGGTTCCTTGACGAGCCTACTACTTGACAATCCATGCAACGTTTCCACATCACAGCCAAACCACCTCCCCTACCTTCTCTATTTACTACAAACGAGTCAACAAAACCATTCTTAACAGCTAACTCCTTAATAACCTTCTCCTCTACTAAAGTTTCTGTTAAAAAAACAAAATCAGGGCATCGAGATTTAAGTAAATCTTCAAAGATTCGAACTGCACGGAGGCTCCCCATACCTCTGCAGTTCCAGCTTAAGTAATTCATAATGGACGGCTAGCTTGCCTAGCAAGCGTAGCCAAATCAGAGTTTTTGTTGGTGACTGTATAATCCACACCAGAAAATGCAGTGTCCATTTGATGTTCTCCAGTTGAGATCAATTCTAATCTTGGTAAATTACCATCTGTATCCATAACTGTCTTAAAAATTGGGCCAGTACGTTTCCTTTTTTTCTCCTCCAATTCCAGTTCTGGATCCTCTTCTATAAACAACCCATTATCCACCATATGAAAATTAGTTGACCCAGGCCCACTTTTTTCCCCGCCTTGTCTTATCACTAGACTTTTATTTGAATTTTCCCCCTCTAACAAACTCCTGATATCTCTCCTCCCAACTGAATCTTTATCCCTTTCACCGTAAATTACTCCCGTAGTACGTGGGACGTTATTTTCACGCCCAATTCTCGCCGTCCAATCTGCGTCATCCTCCTCCCTAAGCCACTTACTACCGCCCTGCCCAGCTCCTCGCCGCGGTGGTGCTCGAAGCCATGCTCCCCACTCCTTAACCCCCTCCTCGCTCCTATTGTCTATAGACCGTCTGCAAAATCTCTCAGTATGAGTAACTAAACCACATTCAAAACAGAAGTCTCCAAGACGTTCATATTTGCAGGTCACTATAAACTCTGTACCATTCTTCCTTTTAATCTTCTTCTTCCTCTTCAATGGTTTCCTCACATCCAGCCTGATTTTAACTCTCATACTTTCTCTCCATATACTGCTATTATTCTTCGCATCATACTGGACGAACTCCCCAAAGAAATTACCTAGTTGAACACCCACTGTCTCTGACATAAAACCACTGGGTAAATCATGGATCTGAACCCAAATATTTAACCACCAAAGCGGCACTTTCAAAGGCTCCTCACCCATGGGGATTTGCTCAATAAGCAACATAGCATTATTAAATTCCACGGACCTCCATTTAAAACCCATGATTTGTCCTCCTTGTAATAAAACTGGAATAAATATATGCCTGCCTCCAATTCCTTAATGTTAATACCCATCGTGGGTTTCCAGATATCAGCCATCTTCGTTTTCATTGCTCTAGTGTTAATGTTCTTCTCCGTGAGAAATCTACCAATCAAACACAGCTCATACTTGTTAACCTCCTCTACCACATCCCCTTCAAATATCAAGTCTTCATTCTCCTCATCCTCCACGTTCAGATTCTCCAATTGTTCGTTAATGTTTTGATACCTCGCCATGAACTCACTCACACGGTTCTAAGATAGAAACGGAGAGAATAACCAACTCTCACATGAATGGAGAGAAAATATTCATTTACTTGTATTTTAACATTTGGACTATAACATATATAAATCTAAAATACAATTCGTAAGTCAAAAAAAAAATAATTAATACCATCTAAAAAAAGTCAAAACCAAAACGGTATTTACATGGACAAGATTAATAAAAAGAAAATATCCCAAACAATTGGACTACTTTACATTTTCCCCAAATTCAATTCAAACTTGTTCATCCCTCCAAAATCACCCCATTCTCTCTGCACCAAAACCCAAACTCAAACCCTACTCTCTCTCTCTCTCTCTCTCTCTCTCTCTCTCTCTCTCTCTCTCTAAACTCATCATCAATCAATTAAGTTCCATTTCTGGTCTCCAATTCCAAACACAACACAAATTGTTATGAAATGAAGCATTTTATGCATCCTCGAAACCCTACAATCCTGCGTGACGCTACAGACACTCCTTCATCTACTTCGCCTAGCCCTAGTCCTCTCAAGCGATCCAATCGAAAACACAAATTATCCAAAGAGAATGCGCCTCCAACTAATTCCTTTCCGGATTCATCATCTTATTCTCCCTCTCTCGCCCCTAAGCCATCACGTGGTCTCCCCCCCAGACCTCCTCCCAATCCTCTCAAACGTAAGATTAATGTCGATGCTGCTGTCGTCGATGCTGGATTTCCGAATGCCTCCTCCGATTCCGGAGTCAAGGTGTGTTTATATGCATTTATGTCTATTGTTTTGATATTTTTTGGGTATCTAAATCGAATTCTGATATATCGATGTATATGGCATGAATTGAATTTAGCATACTTTTGAGGTTGTTTTCAGCTTGCGGATTTTGTGTACGTATAAAAATTTAGCATCTAGGTAAGACATTTCAATGGATTCGAGGTAAACACGAAAGAATTGAAAAAAGGCAAGGTTAAAGAGCATTAGCATTTACGGTTGGGTTCTTTTATCTTAATGCTTTGAAGACAAGTGAGGTTAATGAGAACTTGTAAATTGTAAATTCGGATTATTAGGCTATTTATTATTGTGTAAGATGTACTTTATTGATAGTGTATGTCTTGATGAATTTCAGCCTATTTGATGAATAGTTGACAATACTTGAGATGGGTTTTTTTACCGGATTTGATTCTGTGCCTTCTCTAGGATATTTGCTGGGTAGATAGAATGTTGAATTGATAAGTTCTTAAGTAGGATTTGTTGAGTAGAGCTAATGCCATTTATGAAATCGTTGGAAAGTGTAGGATAGATGTGCATGTTTAAAAAAAAAAGTGAAGTTCACGAAAGAAAGAAATCAGATCCGGATTTTGTTATTTCTTTATGTAAGGGATGGAGTGGGTAAGGTGGGTGAAAACTTGTGAATTTTACAATTATTTCATTCATCAACTTGTTCCTATAGAAAATATAGTACAATGATAGTGCCAATGTTGATTCTCATGTATGTGCTCTATTAATCAGGTTATTGTCAGAATGCGCCCCCCTAATATGGCTGATGGGGATGGGGAGTTGATAGTTCAAAAAAACTCTGGTCATTCTTTGTCCGTCGCTGGTCAGACATTTATGTTTGACTCGGTTGCTGATTTTACATCAACACAGGCAAGACAATTTATTGGTTCTCTTTACATGAAGCAAGGTTGGATTAATATGTGGATTTCTTACAGTATTTGACTGTTTGTTAAATGTCAACTTTATCAGCTAGATGTATTTCAACTTGTGGGAGCTCCTCTTGTTGAAAATTGTCTTGCTGGGTTCAACAATTCAGTATTTGCTTATGGACAGGTATTCTGTATCCTGACACTTTCACCCTTTAAAGAATGTGATTATGCACACATGTTCCCACACAATAGAATTGTTTATTGACATACTTTTCTAATTCAACTGATTAGACTGGAAGTGGAAAGACGTACACAATATGGGGCCCAGCCAATGCGTATTCGGAAGAAAATTTTCCAAGTGATCAGCTAGGACTGACACCACGTGTATTTGAGAGGCTTTTTGCCCGCATAGAGGAGGTTGTATTCTACTCTCTTTGTGTCACTTTTTGAGTTTTTCATAGTTCTCATACTTTGCTTCACAAATATAATTACGACATTTAGGAGCAAACCAAGCATGGCGACAAACAACTCCGGTACCAGTGCCGCTGTTCTTTTCTTGAGGTTAAGTGAATAAATCTACTTGAATTGATTCTGCAGTCCAAAATTCTTATGGGTTTTTCCTGCACATCTACATTGAAACAACATTTTGGTTATCATTGACATGTTTTATTTACAGATTTATAATGAACAAATAACTGATTTATTAGACCCGAGTCAAAGGTGCCTCCAGGTAAATAGCAACTATTCTGTTCACTAAAGTAATAAATTCTATTTCACTTAATTAATGATTTGGCTATATGGCATTCGTGGGTTTCTTTTACTCTTTACAATTTTCTAATCTGGTGCTTCCTACCAGATAAGAGAAGATGTCAAAACTGGTGTATACGTTGAAAATCTAAGGGAGGAGTGTGTATGCACGATGAAGGATGTGACACAACTTTTGCTGAAGGTTAGAATATCTTATATGCTCATGCAATGTGCATATGTGTTTTTATTCTGATACCCACAGTGCGTTATTGCACAGAAAGGAATATGGATGGTATATATGCTTTAATTTATAGTTAGGCAGAAGCTTCATGGTTTTATTTTCTGGGACGGTAAAAACTAGAGGGAGGAAGATAAGGACAAGTAGAATGAGAACACGATATGAGCAGTTTATTCAGGAAAGATTCAAGAGTTAATACTCTTGCTTTTTTCTTTTCTCTCTGATGTCTTTGCAGGCTAGATAGTTTTGGGAGGAGATTAGTTGGCATAACAAAATAAGGCATTTTCTTTCTTTCGCATGACAAAATAATAGAACTACTATTACTAGGTTTCAAAGAGGTTCAACGGCTAATATTGCAGATGGGTTTTTTGGTTAAATATATGAAGCCTTCAGTATTCTCGCCCTAGACTACGAGCATTTAAATATCTAATGTTAAAATAGTTACGTGATCTCTACAAATATTGTTCATGATTGCTGAATATAACTTTTTTCCATTTAGAAAATGAGGTACAGTGTTGATGCGGATGTATTTTTTGTGTGCTTATACTGCCTTACAATTAGCATGCACTTATCCGCTTGCACTGTCCTGGTTTGAATAGTGAAGTGAATAAGTTGAAAATTTCTTGCATGTTGAATGTTGAAGGCTTGAAGTTATCTGTTGTGATAGTTTTACTCGTTAATTCTATTTTTGCATGAAAGAGGTCGTTCCTTTGTTTTCACATGTAATTTCAGAATTGATAGGCATTTATTCTAAGCAAATGCATTTGTATTTGCATAAATGATTCAGGGCTTGTCCAACAGGAGGATTGGTGCAACAAGCACAAATGCTGAGAGTTCTCGATCGCACTGTGTTATCACTTGTGTTGTTGAGTCACGAAGCAAGGTTAGAATGGTGATAAATTAAGTAATGTATATATATTGGTTTGCTAGCTTGTGTTGGAAAGAGCTTATGAGTATCGAATAAATTTTTGGTCCTGTATGTTCAAGCTTCTGAGATACACACACACACACACACATATAATAGTATGTGCCTGTGTGTGTATTTTCGCATCAATTTCACTTAAGTTCGTATTCACGTTTGTCTAATCTGAAATTTAATATGAAGAGTGTGGCAGATGGGTTGACCTGCTTCAAGTCAAGTAGAATAAATCTTGTTGATCTTGCTGGATCTGAAAGACAAAAGCTTACAGGGGCAGCCGGAGAACGCTTAAAAGAGGCAGGGAATATTAATCGGTCACTTTCCCAGCTCGGGTAGGCTTTACATGGTTGTATCTTATTGTGTGGAACAAGTTGCGGTGACTAATTTTAATAAGTGATAATTATATCTTTTTTACCCTCTTTATACATGTGCCCAGTGCACCTATCAATTTAATCAAGACTACATTTTATTTCGATAACTTAAAAGCATAACTTCGAGCAATGTGATGTTGAAGTCTGGTACTCTGGTTTACTTTACAGCTCAGATGATCAATACCTCCCTTTGGCCATTAATAATCAATTGCTATTTGCTAATAGTAACTTTTGAATTGGTGACTCTAGAAGACTATTTTTTTAGCTATATAGCATCGATTTCCTCATGGTAAAACAGGACAAAAAAATTTATTTATCTAATACATTATAATATTACTGAAGTGTCTAATTTGCTTATTTGAACGATGTTGCTGTGGCTAATGATTATTAATTTTCTGTAAATAGCGACTTCTTTTTTCATTCAGAAACATCCTTAGAATGTATTCTTTACGAAGCAGCACATACATTATTCAAAGGAAAGGCGTTGTGAAAACCATTGGAGCAGTAAATAAATTACATTGTGATATTTACTTTGAAATCTGTAGTTATGTGTCGGCTTACCCTACAGCTCACAAAATTGACTATGTACCGGAGAAGTTTTTCCTTGTTGGCCACTAAAAAATTACTAGTTTAATGCTTTTACCTATGTTATCGATTATTGTAGAACCATCATGAATTTGTGATATCTACAGGAACTTGATAAACATTCTCGCAGAAGTTTCCCAAACAGGAAAGCAGCGACATATCCCTTACAGGGATTCCAAATTGACATTTTTGCTGCAAGAATCGTTGGGTGGAAATGCAAAACTGGCTATGGTTTGTGCCATTTCTCCGGCCCTAAGGTTATTTGCAGAATCTTGTTGCCACCTATTCTCTTTCGTGTTTTGATTTTTCTTTCCCACTTCTCTTTTGATATGAAAATTATAATAACCTATAATGCAGTTGTAAGAGTGAGACTCTTGGTACACTCAGATTTGCACAACGTGCAAAAGCACTTAAGAACAAGGCAGTTGTCAATGAAGAAATGCAAGACGATGTTAATGTCTTGCGGCAAGTGATAAAGCAGCTTAAGGTTCATTCTGCTTGACTGCTTGTTACTCTATGTATATATTAATGCTTAATGTGAATAGTTTTCCTCCGTTATAACTTGAAATCATTCTTTTTCTAACTGTAACTTCAAAAATAACTTTTGCTGACTATGTGCGGCAGGACGAATTATCTCAAATGAAGAACAAGGAAAATCAAATTGAATCTAAAGGATGCTATACGTCAGGGTGGAATGCCCGAAGAAGCTTGAATCTTCTGAAATTTAGTCTCAACCGTCCAATAACATTGCCTCATGTTGATGATGACGGTGATGAAGAAATGGAAATTGTTGAACAAGCTGAAGAAATTGGTTTGCTTCTAGCAGGCATTGAAGAAAACAATGGCATGGATCAAAAGAAACTTGAAAGTGTACAGTCAACTGATACAAATCTTATGGTCCCTACTGAAATTAAAAGGATTTCGGCTGAAAGGCAGGCAGGTCTTCCAATCACAGGCAGTGAAGAAAAAATGCACGTTGAAGGGAGAAAACTAGAGGATCTAAATGAAAATGAAACCGACAAACTTCCGGTCACATCTGGAGCTCATTTTAGAAAGCAATGGGGTTCTGAGGATACTAATGTAGATATGGATTATGAAACCTCTGAGCAGGCCACGAGTCATTTAAATGTTCCACATGGAGAATCTTGTATGAATATCGGAAGTTGTTCGAGGAATTCTGAAGAGAACTTAGTTAGCAGAAGGAATGAAAATTATGAGCAGCACGCCGCAGATCCTTCTAAATTTAGCATGGCGACATGTGAGGTATCCCCACTTCTTAAATCTCCCACTGCAAGTGTTTCACCAAGACTTAGCAGCAGCTGCCGGAAAAGTCTTAAAACTTCATCAACTTCAACTGCTTCACAGAAAGATCTTGTAGACACTTCCCTGATCCCAGAGTCCGTACATCTATCTTTTGCAAAGCCTTACAAAAACATCTGTCTGAATGCCCTGTCCAATCGTGATATTAAAAATTATGATGGACCAAGTAAACATCTGGCTGCTAGTCTGCAGCGTGGATTTGAAATTCTTAATACTTATCAAAGTTTGGGTTTGAGACGGTCTTCTTTCAGGTTTTCTTATAAATGTGGTGATACTAATTCAGTTCTAAGAGTAAAAAAAGTTGATGTGGGTATCCAAACTTTTCCAGAGGACAGTGAGGTTGCAGATCCAGTTACTAATTTGTGCTATAAATGCAAGGGTATGCATTCTGAAGAATCCAAAGATGCTAGTTCAAATATGGAATTGGTAACTGTTGATGATGTTTCACTATTGGCAGACAAGTCAAGAATGCAAGTTCCCAAAGTATGTCTGAAGTATAACCTGATTACTAGTCTCTCTTTCATGTATCCAGTTCGTATAAATCTTATATATTTTATTTTGTTGTAGGCAGTAGAGAAGGTTTTGGCAGGGGCTATAAGGAGAGAGATGGCAATAGAGGAGTATTGCACAAAGCAAAATTTGGAAATTAGGCAACTTAATCGTCTGGTAGATTTTCTTTTCACCTCATAGCATTACTAAACAAAGCAGACATATACTTCCTCCTATTTAACACTCTATATGGATACCAATAGGTTCAACAGTATAAACATGAAAGAGAGTGCAATGCCATAATTGGACATATGCGTGAGGACAAAATTGTTCGCCTTGAAAGCCTGATGGATGGAGTTTTGTTGAAAGAGGATTTTCTGGAGGATGAAATAGTATCACTGAGAGATGAGAATAAGGTATAAATTAAAAAATTTACTTTTACTAAACACGTATATCTTGTGCAGTTCGCATATCTGTTGCTAATTGCATCTCATCTTGATCTTGCTTACAGATTTTAAAGAATCAATATGATAACCACCCTGAAGTTTTAAGCACAAAAATTGAGCTAAAAAGAGTTCAAGGCGAGCTGGAAAGTTACCGGAATTTCTATGATAATGGTGAGAGGGATGTACTGGTGGAAGAAATTCAAGACTTGAGAAGTCAACTTCAGTATTATATGAATGCTTCACCAAAATCTGTTGGATCAAGAAGTCCTCTGCAATTAACTAATACAAGCTCATTGTGCTCTGCTCCTGAGTCAACTGAGGATAATGTGGAACATAAACTGGAAAAGGAGAGATTAGTATGGGCTGAAGCAGAGAGCAAATGGATTTCTCTTGTAGAGGAACTCAGAACTGAGCTTGAAGCTAGTCGTGTTCTCTTAAAAAAGCAAAAAGAAGAGCTAGACGTGGAGAAGAAATGCTCAGAAGAGTTAAAAGTATCAATGCAGATGGCTATGGAGGGCCATGCCCGCATGATTGAACAATATGCAGATCTTCAAGAGAAACATGTTCAATTGCTTGATAGGCACAGGAAGATTCAGGAGGGTATAGAAGATGTCAAGAAAACTGCTGCGAGGGCCGGAGTAAGAGGTGCTGAATCTAGGTTCATTAACATCCTTGCTGCAGAAATTTCGGCACTGAAAGTTGAAAAAGAAAAAGAGAGTAGTTATCTTAGGGATGAAAACAGAGGTCTTCAAGCTCAATTGAGAGATACTGCTGAAGCTGTACAAGCAGCTGGTGAACTACTTATCCGGCTTAAAGAAGCAGAAGAAGCTGTTGCTAATGCCCAGGTGTGTTAGAATCTGTTGCTTTTAACAGTTTTACCTTTTAGTTTTCATTTGTATGTCATATTAAACTATGGTGTTGTTATATATATGTGTGTGTGTGTGTTTTATTATCTGTGTTATACTATATGCCTATCATACTTTTATAATGATTTTGGTGTGCAAAAAAAGTTGAGTATATATTTCCTCTTTGTCATATAAAGATGACTATTTTAGACCTTTTATAATCTGTTTGGCTTCTTTTCAAGTTCCAAGTATATCGTGATTAACATAAATATCTCCAAACTTAAATTTACAGTTATCAGTATCTATACGTTGTGAACAAGGATTGCATAGCTGTTGAAATCCATGAAATTACGACTTTCAGAAATTAAATTGGGTCATTGTATTGAAATAGCAAAATTAGTAAATTGGTTTATTAAAAGTTCCTTGCATGAGATGGATGATGGATCTTTAATAATGACTTTTACTGCATACAGCTATAAGAACTGCACCTTCTAATTATTATTGAACCTTATCAATTGAGGAATCTACTTTATTTTAGACAACATAAAATGTTGTTATCTAAAATGTTTCCACATTTTTGAAAAATTAAGAACTCATTGGGAATGTCTTATGACGAATCAGCCTGTGACCGATTCTTATTTACTAACAGGAAATAAGTCGTGACTAAGTGGTTTTGACTGGCATGCGTTATGTTTGATAGAGGATGGGTAGAATTCATTCCAAGCTGTTCTAGTACATCGCCAATGCTAAAATTGTTAAGCTTTTTTTTCCCCCAAGTAATGAACACTTTTTTCTTGACCTATATGGTACAGCTTCTTATTTGATATATAGGCTATAATTAACAAACAAATTAATTTGATGCTGCTTAGGGATATGGTATAATATAAGAGTCATAATTGCTTCTTACTATCAGTTAAAATTAAGTATGGATATTAGAGTATAATATACTTTTCCGTGAAACACTTGCCTGCATACTTGTCAAGGCGTAAAGACGAGGCTAGACGACATTGTACCGCCTAGGCGATTATGCGCTCGCCTAGACGACATTAGGCGGATTATACGTTTAACTATACATATTTGGTATATTATATATATACATTCATTTATATGTTATAATAAAATATATATACAATTTACAATTATATTTGGTACAATTTGTTCAAACATATATACATACATATATATGTATGTATATACGAGAGAAAAAGAGAAGAAGAATAGTTAAAGAAGATTGAAGAACAAACAAAGAACGTAAAATACCTAAAAGATTAGGGTTAAGTTATTTTTGTAGTCTTTTTCCTTTCCTCTGTACTTTGTCGATGGTTGTATGTTATAAATTAGGGTTAAGTTATGACGGCTGTTATGTCTTAATAACTTAAAATGGGCTGGATGATATAAAATAGGTTGGGCTGGACCATATAAAATAAGTTGGGCTTGGGTCAAAAAAAAAAAAGACCAGGTCAAAATAAAACGAGATTAGACGGGTTTAGACGAATTATGCGCTCGCCTAGCCGCCTAGGCGCCCCTAGGCGTCGCCTACCCACTAAAAACTGATAAATTGTGTATACAAGTAGAGAGATTTACCCACTAAAAACTGATAAATTGTGTATACAAGTAGAGAGATTCAGAGGAGAAGGAAGTAATCATAGTAGTAATTTGTATATTGATATATCGTGTTACATGAGCTCTATATTGATATATATAGAACTACTAGCACAACAAAGTCTTATACTAGGGTGCTATATTCAACATGACGGTGCCAACTATGCTGACTATCCTAGGCACAACTATGCTGACTATTGACTATTTGACACTCCCCCTCAAGTTGATGCATATATATCACTCATGCCCAACTTGCCAATAAGAGGATGAAGCATCTTCTGATTTAAACCTTTGGTAAATATGTCAGCTATCTGGTCTTCCGATCTTACAAAGTGAATACCAATGGTATCATTATTGATCTTCTCTTTTATGAAGTGTCGATCAATTTCGATGTGTTTGGTCCGATCATGTTGGACTGGATTATGTGCAATGGCAATAGCGGCTTTGTTATCACAATGTAGCTTCATTGGAGTTGCAAATGCAAGTCCCAATTCTTCTAGGAACAGTCTTATCCACAATAATTCACGTACACCTTTAGCCATAGCTCTATATTCTGCCTCAGCACTAGATAAGGCAACCACAGGTTGTTTCTTGCTTCGCCAAGTAACCAAATTGCCACCAACAAATGTGCAATATCCTGAAGTAGATCGTCTATCGTCTTGACATCCGGCCCAATCTGCATCTGTATAGCTTTCAACCCCGAGATGATTATTTTTAGTAAACATTACTCCTTTTCCAGGAGCAGCCTTAAGATACCTTAATATCATATAAACTGCATCCAAATGTGGTTGACGAGGATCATGCATATACCTACTAACAATTCCCACTGCATATGATATGTCTGGCCTTGTATGTGCAAGGTAGATTAGTCGACCAACTAACCTTTGATATTGAGATTTCTCGATAATTTCACCAGCATCTCCACAAAGTTTATGATTTGCTTCTATTGGAGATTCTGCAGGTCTACATCCCAACATCCTTGTTTCATTCAGAAGATCAAGTGTATACTTCCGTTGTGAGAGGAAGATGCCACCTGGACTTCTAAAGACCTCAATACCAAGGAAATACCGTAGTTTTCCTAAGTCCTTCATCTCGAATTCAGAGGCAAGCTTGCGTTTAACATTAGCAATCTCACAGGTGTCGTTGCCGGTGATCACAATATCATCGACATAAACAATCAATACTGTGATTTTTTCATCTCGTCTTTTTACGAACATGGTGTTATCTGAGTTGCTCTGTTTGTAGTCAAATTTAATCATTGCTCCCTGAAATTTGCCAAACCAGTCCCTTGGAGACTGTTTTAACCCATAAATAGTCTTCTTTAGCTTGCATATTTTCCCAATGGTCGCAGCTGTAGAAAAACCCGGTGGAATATCCATGTAAACCTCTTCTTTCAGGTCTCCATGTAAGAATGCATTTTTTACATCCAATTGCTGAAGTTCCCATCCAAGATTTGCTGCACATGATATCAAGGCTCGAATAGAGTCCATCTTTGCTACTGGAGCAAAAGTTTCCTGATAATCAATCCCATAAGTTTGAGTATACCCTTTTGCTACAAGTCTCGCTTTGTACCTATCAATCAGCCCATTAGGTTTCTGTTTCACAGTAAATACCCATCTGCATCCTACTACCTTCCTTCCAGCGGGAAGATGAGTTAACTCCCAAGTGCCATTATGTTTCAAGGCATTCATTTCCTCTATCATAGCATCTTTCCATTTAGGATCACATAAAGCATCCTGCCAAGTATGCGGAACAGAAACACTAGACAAAGATGACACAAAAGCAAGTGAGATGGAGATAATGCATTATAAGATACAAAGTTTGAGATAGGATGGTTAGTGCAAGAGCGTACACCCTTTCTTATAGCAATAGGAAGATCCAAAGTGGGATCAAGAGTACTACCATTATCAGGCTCAGTTATAGGAGCTGTAGGATCTGCAGGATCTGATTCGAGGTCAGAGGTCTCTGGATGTGGTAAAGTGGTGATATCATCATTTCTTCGTCTAGAGTATGTAAGCAAATCTGGTATGCCAAATCTATTTAAATCATCCGACTCATTATTCGTAGGCAACGATTTTGAGCCAATGTTTGGAATAGGTATATTTATGAACGGAAGTGACTGTGATTCACTATCAAGGGGACTGTGATCTGACTCATTTGTTTCATTATCAAGACTATGTCTGTTTATCTCCCCCTGAAGCAAAGAGGAGGAGCCCGGAGAGAAGTAAGAAATGGACTCCCAGAAAGTAACATCGTAACTGACAAATACCCGACGTGAGGGAGGATGGTAACATTTATACCCTTTCTGAGTGGGGGAATATCCAATGAAGACACATCTAAGGGCCCGAGAATCAAGCTTATCTCGAGAGGGTGCATGGTTATGAGCAAAACATACGCTCCCAAATACCCGAAGAGGAAGTGGATGAGAAGAGGGTGCAGGAACACATGACAATGGTGTTTTGAATTTTAGAACCTTGGTAGGAAGACGGTTGATAAGATAAGCAGCAGTCATGACTGCCTCTCCCCAAAGATATTTAGGAACATGCATGGTTAGCATAAGAGACCGTGCAACCTGTGTTAAGTGGCCAATTTTTCTCTCGGCTACCCCATTTTGTTGAGAAGTTTTAACACATGTAGTTTGATGAATAATACCACATGTGTCCAAATAAGATGTAAATGGACCTCCATATTCAGTACCATTATCACTTCGAAGGATTTTAACAGAGGCATTAAACTGTGTTTGTAGCATGTGATGAAAAGATTTAAAACACCCGAAAACTTCATTTTTTTGTTTCAGAAGATAAACCCAAGTTAATCGAGAATAACAATCAACAAAGACAACAAACCACCTATACCCATCATGTGTACGATTTCTAAATGGACCCCAAACATCAGTATGAATAATAGAAAACAAGGTAGAACTTCTTTTATTTCTGGGCGGATAAGTTGATCTTTTATGTTTAGCCAATTCACATGGTTCACAGAAAAAATCTTCCTTATTACAGTGTTTTACTAAAGCGGGAAATAGATGTGTTAAAACACCGAAGGATGGATGACCTAACCGTCTATGCCATTGATACAAGGATTCAGAAACAGAATTAGATGACACCTGATAATTTGAAGGAGAAACAGAATTCCCTTCCATAACATAGAGACCATCGACCACTTTACCACTGCCAAGGACCTTGCCTGTCATTAGATCCTGAAATACACAGTGGGAAGAAAAAAAAGGTTACTGAACAATTGAGGTTGTCAGTAATACTGTGGATAGATAGTAAATTTGCAGATAAAGAAGGAACATGCAAAACATCTGATAATGGTAATGATGATGAAAGACAAAGATAGGTGCCCTGTCCATGAATAGGTGCAAGATCTCCATTAGCAACACGTATATTGCCTGTTTTGTCATGATATGATTCCAGAATACTAGAATCTCCAGTCATATGTGCTGATGCTCCTGAATCAATGATCCAAGATGTTGGATATTTATCGGAAGTAAGATGGCAGGATATACCTGCATGAGCAGAATTAGCTGTAGGAGAAGGGGTCTTGATTTGTGACATGAATTGGCGGAAGGCGTTGAGCTCTGAAGCGGTCATCGTCCCTGTTGTAGAGTCAGGCTCGCATTCTGAAGTAGTATGATGAGCATTAAAGGAACCCCTACTCATGCCTCTTCCAGATGAGACACCACGGTAACCACCTCGGCCACGTCCACCTCGTCCTCGAATTCTGAGATGAGGGTGCAGAATAAAACATGTCTCACGAGTGTGGCCTAATTTTTTGCAGTAGTCACATTAAATAGATTTATCTCCAATTACAGCTATTGACACATGCTCTGGTTGTTCTGGTTCTGATTGCTGGACACCTTTAGTTAAGAGTGCGGATCGATCAGAAGGAACCATTGGGGTCATACTTTGCTTTCGGCTTTCCTTTAGCCTGACACGACCATAGGCCTCTTCCACAATGGGAAATGGGACTTGTCTGATAAGTTGATTTTTAATTGAATCATACTCATCCGACAATCCATCAAGAAATTTCATCACTTTTTCTTCAGTGATCATCTTCTGATATTTTTCTTGATCTTCAGCAGTTTTACACTCAAATATAGTGTAGTGTCCCAATTCACTCCATAATGATGTTAGCTCAGAATAATATTGAGCTAGTGTGCAGCTTCCTTGAGTCAATGCCCACATCTTTCGCTTCACCTCAAACCGTTTGGCTACATTCCCGGAGAAGGAATAAGTCCGAGTAAGAGAATTCCACACATCTTCAGCGGTATCAATGAAGATATAGCTTTTTCGAATATCTACCTCCATGGAGTTAGATAACCATGAACACACCATGGCATTTTCAGAATCCCAATCATCAAAGTTTGCATCATTCTCCTCGGGCTGTTTAGCTTTCCCATTGATGTATTTCATCATTTTATGAGATTTTAGTGCCATTGTGCACGCCTTTGACCATTCAAGAAAATTTTTTCCATTGAATTTAGGACTCACAAATGGAGTACTATGAAACCCCGATTTACTACTTCTTAAAGTAGTACCTTCACTCACGACGGTAGAGTCAGCAGTATCCGCCATCACAAATAATATATATTATTTGTCTATATATAACAGATGCGTATGACTAGTATAATAGAGTTTATATTAGTAAAATGGGTCTGTGTTTCTCTCTCTCAAATTCACAGCAATACCCACAGACTATGTATAAACTGACAGAAAATCAGCAGCAACAAAATCAAACTGACAGAAAATCAAACTTCTCAGATTCAAGAAATAATACCACGGTTGGATTCGGAATGATGAGGAGAATAAGAGTCTCTGAAGAAATTTTTCCAAAATCTGCTCGGGAGAGGCCTCACGCGCCGGCGCGTGTGCGCGTGTGGCGGCGCGGACGCGCGTGCGGCGGCGCGTGAGGGCGCGTGGCAGTCGGTTTTTCCAGTTTTTTTGTTTCTGTAATCTCCTCTTCTCCTGCTCTTTCCAGTGATATGCTTATATTTGTGTTTGGGTGTGTTTTTGAAATTCGAGTTTTTGACAGAGGTATATTTCTGGGCTTGTTTGTTGTGTTTGTTTGGTTTCTTCCTTCTGTGTTTCCCTAGGATTTCACATGCTTTGATACCATGATAAATTGTGTATACAAGTAGAGAGATTCAGAGGAGAAGGAAGTAATCACAGTAGTAATTTGTATATTGATATATCGTGTTACATGAGCTCTATATTGATATATATAGAACTACTAGCACAACAAAGTCTTATACTAGGGTGCTATATTCAACATGACGGTGCCAACTATGCTGACTATCCTAGGCACAACTATGCTGACTACTGACTATTTGACAAAAACCAAGGCGGGTCGGACGCCTACCCGTTTTTTACCGCCTAGCCGCCTAAGCGGCGCCTAGGCGACGCCTTAACAACTATGCTTGCCTGCATCTGTTTTAACGGCCTCATTATCTGACGTGCTCTGTTTTATGCATTAAACCAGTCAAATTTTCGTTGCAGTTTCTGACTTTCTGTATCATGCCTTTGCACTTGTGTGCTCACTAGTTCCCTCCAAAAAAATGGTATATTGATTGAAAGCATGATGGACACTAACTCGTTTTAAATAGCAACTTGTAAATGATAATTTTAAGCTACCACATGAAGCAATCAACTCTCTTAATACCTAAGCAGGAAAATAAACATACAACAAAATGATATTCATCTGTGGAGAGGCGTGCAAGTATATTTATTAGAAGTTGGAATATTAATTTCTATATTTGGAAACTTAAAGTTATATAAATCATTTTGGGCGGTACTCTAGAATTTTCTCGCACTTTCCTGCTCCAATTTGCTACAGAAGTTTTTTTTTTCTTCTATAGATTTAGAATAATTTGCGGATATGAGGTACTTATTAGTTATTCCAGCACGGTAACAAGTACACATGTTCTTTTGAATCTTGTATCTTGGAAAGTTGTAAAGTTTGTTGCTAAATCAATGCTGAATGTTTTCAGGCTCGAGCTGCAGATGCTGTGGAAGAATCTAGGAAGGCCTATGAACAGATTGATGATTTAAAGAGGAAGCATGAAAAAGATGTTTGTACATGTCAAATGCTGGCAAATTCCTGTCTGCGAAAGGAAACAGTAGGACCTGTTTATCACGACTCAAACATGGCAGAAGATGATGCTGTGGAGTTGGATAGTAAAGCCGATGTGAGATACAGAGATGATTTCGAGTCCTTTCGTGATGCTGAAGAGGACTCAACCAGGCTGGTAGAAGAACCTTCTTCGTGGTTCTCGGGGTATGATCGTTGCAACATATAGACTTAGTGAATGTAATGACAATTTATTGTTTGTTTAGCAGCGGTATTACATGTTTATAGCTGACACAGGGTATGTATATTTTATCTTTTGCCTTCTTTTATAAGGGAAGGCCAGCTAATACATATAGTTATCAGTTGCGGTCCTAAATCCTAATCCTGCTAATATTTGTTTCCATTTGGTGGTGATTTTTTTTTCTGGACGTGTAATTATTTTAATGTGATTGTTTTATGAAGATATTTGACGTTGTAGCCTTGTAGGGAAAGGCAGAAAGCACCGCAAGTCTGCAAAACAATTTCTTTCTATGTTCTATTTACCCAAAAAAAAAAAAAAATAATAATTCTTTCTAAACTATCCATGAAAAATTTCCGCCATGTAAAAGTGTTTCTTAGAATTTTTTCGATGATAGTCTAGAAAGAAAATTCTTGAAATTCTCTGTTTCCTGCCTTCTCCTGTTTTATAATTTTGCCCTTGCCACACTAAAAATTGTTGGTATGATTGGTGTGGTTGCGAACTTGCGATCCTACTAGCTCAAATGTTTACAATATAAATAATTTATAAAATTTTTATATATTGTATTATTATCAAATATTGTTAAATTAAGTCAGAAGATCTATAGTAAGTCAGGTGATCTACAGTGCTAATAATGATTTAGTTGATTACCTATATATGCAGAAGTTAGGCAGTTTCTTGTATTATATATAGGACTTCATAGCACTTGTAATAGATAATACAATCAATACAATGTAGTTCTAATATTACTACTGTGTTTTTCTCTCCTCTCTACTAGTTCCGTTTATTACTTCCGTATTGCTCATATTTTGACATGGTATCAGAGCGGGAGTAGAGAGGAGGAGATTTTCAGATGAAACTTTGTGGGTTTTCAAGGAAAACACAAGCTGTCAAAGTTGCAGAAGAAAAACCAAACGGCCAAGAATTCGAGAATTTCGGAACTTATCAAAACAAAAATCTAAACATACCACAAAGTAGTGCACTACCAGAGGAGCTCCCAGAAATTTTCCGATCTGAAAAACGACGCCGCACACGCCACCCCACGCGGGGTAGTCCGCGACCACGCACACCACGCGCCGGCGCGTGGGCCCTCTTTCAGACGTTTTCCGGCGATGACTTTTCAGGGAGAGTTGCTCGTCTCATCTAGCCCAGTCTTTTCGTGGTACACCTTCTCCATCACGTACAATTGATATAAATCATATATATACACGTATATATATATATATATATATATATATATATATATATATATATATATATATATATATAGGGGTCCCTTATACAGCCACATTTGGATATTTTTAAATATCCAACCAACCCGTTTATAACCATCCGATTAAAAAATTAACGGCGCAGATGAACAGTATTACGCTCTATTATAAAGCGTAATACGCTATATAATAAAGCGTAAGCAAATTGACATTTATGCCCTCAGATCTGTTTTCAACTTACGCTATATTATACAGAGTAGTACGCTCTATAATAGAGCGTAAGTGGTTTTTTTTTCAAAAATCGGGTTTTTAACATAATAGAGCGTATTGTGGTTGAAAAACATATCCTCATTTTACAAATTAAACATCACAAACCACAAATCTCCACAAACCTTTACACACCACCGGGAAATCGGAAGTTAAACGCAAAACCATCGGATAATCGGAAGTAATATATCTTCGTGTACATGTATGTAGGTATGTATATATCATCATTATCATCATCATCTAATTGTAGATTTGTATACATGTATGTATGTAGATTTTTGTATATATGTTTCGAATTTTTGGATAATTTCGATTTAGGGTTCAACTTTTTGGATAATTTCGAATTAGGGTTCGAATTTTTGGATTAATTTGGAATTAGGGTTCGAATTATGTAGATTTTGGATTAATTAGGAATCGAATTATTGTCAAATTTTGTCGAATTAGGGTTTAAATTTTTAGATTTGTGGATAAAGTTTACATTTTAAAGTTTATTGGATTAAAGTTTGCATTGTGGATTAAGTTTGGATTTGTGTAGTTTGGATTTGTTTTGTATGCATTAAAGTTTTTTATATGTATTGAATTTTAGATGGAAGATTTTTGCGGTCCGGTTGATCATTCTCTCCTTGTCAACCAAGATAACCATATAAGTAGTAGTATATGGGTTGGTAATCATCGTGATAAACTTACAATCCGTCAAAGTACCTCATTGCTTAATGAATGGAAATTAGAGGCATATCAAATTCATCTTTTACAACATTGGGGTTTCAGAATGTTTACCAACCCAAAAGCCGTTATGCAAAATGATGTGACTTTAATTACTTCATTAGTGGAGCGTTGGAGGTCGGAAACCAACACATTCCACTTTACTTTCGGGGAGATGACGTTGACACTTGAAGATGTGTACATGTTGACGGGGCTTCCGGTTCTTGGAGAGGCGGTAACTTTGGGTGACACAATTAACGTAAATAATCTTTGGTCACATGATTGGCCAGATCCGACACTCTCATTAGAGGAAAGGAGGGAGGCTTTGGGTAGAGGTGGCGTTAAATTAAATTTTTTGAGGAGTAGATATTGCAAGTGCCCGAACAAGGACGATCGGGAGCTTCTTGAAATATATACACGGGGGTATGTGTTTTATTTGTGTGGGGCGATATTGTTCCCCACAAAATCAAACAATGTGGCTCATCCAAGATTAATTCCCTTGTTGATTGATACATCGAGAATTTTTGGGTATGCTTGGGGTGCAGCGGCACTTGCCTATCCATATATGAATTTATTTGAGGCAAGTCATAAGGATTGTAAGTCTATTTCGGGATGCTTGACAATATTGATGCTTTAGGCACGTGAGAGGTTGCGTCCGGGACAACCTAAGCTAGGGACAACCTAAGCTAGCATCTCAAACCAAGCATATATGGACTAGGGCTTTGGCATGGGCGATTGATCCCGTTGGCTCAGGAAAATCGAAGTACTTTAATATGCATCACAATATTGATCCATATCGCGGGATGTTCGATAAATTTGACAGACAATGGGTTAATTGGATGCCATATGCTCGCTTCCATCGGCATTTTGATGCCCAATTTCGGTGGGCCTTTTTTGCCGGTCTAGCTCATGTGCCCCTTGTGTTTTTTGAAGATGTTGAACATCAACTTCCGGAAAGGGTGGGAAGACAATTTGGTTTTCCATTAAGCATTCCGTCGCCGCCATCGGATGATATGGCAACGATGAGGGTGAGATCCGAACATTCTTTTGTATATCAACATTATCTCAATTTTGCTCGATATGTAGCTATTTGGAATGAATTTGTGCAAAATGCTGTTGGTATTTTGGGGCCACCTTTGAATGCCATATCTCTAGAGGAGTATATGGATTGGTACTATAATGTTACCAAATTAAAGATTTTGCCACCTTCAAAACCAACCAAGGATCCGAAAATATTCCAACAACCGAAAGACAAGTTCGACAATGCCAAGGCAATGGACTTGGTACGTATTTTTTATAACATGGAGTATGTTATTTGAGATAGTTTCGTTGAATATTTTTGTATTTATATTTATACTTTGTCCTTGCTTCATATGTATTGTAGATCATACGTACCGTTCGAGACATGAGTAGGCTTTGCTCTTTAGATATGCCGGGGACTTTTCACGAGGAAATATTGCCAAACTTCGTGAATAAATTTGATGAATTGATGCTCGAGACATATGGCCCGACATATGAAAGGCCCGATTTCAAGAGTTGTTTGCCTAAAAGAAAGGCAAGAAAGACAAAAAAGACCTAAGAAATTAGTCCCGAGAAGGAAAATTATTTCGAGGGGTATGAAAGTTATTACCATCCTTATGATACTCAAGAAACTTTTATGGTTGGTCTTAGTGCTCCAATTCTTAATCCAACCCAATTCGATGATGATCCTAGTGTACATTTCGAATTGGAAGAGGCTCCGGTTGAGGTATAATTTCTTATTTGTAATTTCACAATGTCACTTTGTCAATTAGTAAGTCGTTAATAACTCATTTGTTCACTATGTTCATTTTAGGGTTTATCAACAAATCCAAGGGACATGGTTGGTCCTAGTGCTCCAATTATTAATCCTACCCAATTTGATAAAGGATCCCTTGTAAAGCCGATTAAGATAAATAAAGTAAATTGGTTGAATAAAAATTGGTGGGAATGTGGTAAGCCTAAAAATCCTCCAATCAATTGTAGTGCAAAAGCGGTTCTTTCTTTGAAACCGGGATTTGAAGTGGAGGATACTATGATCGATTGCTATACGATATTGCTTGAAAAAAGAGAAAAAACCCTCTTTGGTCATCAAGAAGGTGTCATCAAATATTTCTTCATGTCTCCGTGGTTCTTCCAAGTGATGGCGGCTCATCATTGCAAACCAATGAAGAAGAATCCCGCAAAAAGGAAAGCTAGTGAATGGCCGGCCATTGATACAGACTTTAAAGCATATGGCATAAAGGATGGTGAAATGGTGACCAATTACGACTATATTATCATACCGCTTGTTGTTGGTGGTCATTGGATCCTATTCTTGTGGTCAATGATCAATTTTAGAATATCTTTGTTTGATCCTCTAAGGGACGATGCTCCTTGCAAGAAATTAAAAGAGCTATACAAGACGCAGTTCTACATTGTGGTATATTTTATCTTCCTTTTTTTTTTAATTTCTAGTAGTCCATATTTATGTTAGTATTGTTTGATACATTACTAAGACAATTCATGTTTGTTTGATAGGAAAAATTGGTCCCTCTCATGTTGCATCGGTTGGATCCTAAAAAATTTGAACATGTCGGATTCCCTGATGTTGAAAACGTCGTTGAGCGACCTAGGCAAACCACTCCTTGGGATTGTGGAGTTTTTGTTATGAAATATATAGATTGTATATTGACTTGCAATACCCAAGATTGGTGTGATGTCCAATGGAATGATGATATAATCATATATTTCCGACGACGTATTGGTTGGGAGCTCCATAAAAACCAAGCTCGACATTTGACTTTGTCGTCCCAAGATGCAAGACTAGCGGGATTGTAATTTAATAGTTTGAGATTGTATGTTAATAGTTCGAATTTTTAGAGATTGTTGATTACTTGTTTGAGTTTTAGTTAGTTGGAATGTTCTAATGTTGAAATTGTAAGTTAAAGATTGTGTTGAATGTTAAAATTGCACAAAGTTGTAAGTTAAAGATTGTGTTGAATGTTGAATGTTAAAATTGCACAAAGTTGATGTTTTTATAGATTGGTTTTGGTTGATGTTTTTAGAGATTGGTTTTGGTTTTGGTTGAATGTTGAATGTTAAAATTGCACAAAGTTGATGTTTTTAGAGATTGGTTTTGGTTGATGTTTATAGAGATTGGTTTTGGTTGATGTTTTTAGAGATTGGTTGTTCAACAAACAGGAAAAAACAGTGCAAAACTGGACTGTACTTAAGCTATATTATATAGCGTAAGCCGCTATATGATACAGCGTAAGTACAGAACAAAACCGAGCAAAACAGGGGAACAGAGCAAAACTTCTATACTTACGCTGTATTATATAGCGGCTTACGCTATATTATATAGCGTAAGTACAGTCCAGTTTTTTTTTGTTATGTTTTTTTTCTTTTGTACTATACCAAATCAATTACAAATTCACTCAAAAGTAAAATCAAAAGCACCACCAAGCCACCACCAAATCAATACCAAATTCAAGTACCAAATTGAAAATTGCTAACCAAATCAAAAAAACAATACCAAATTGAAAATTGCTAACAAAATCAATACCAAATTGAAAATTGCTAACCAAATCAACAAAAACAATACCAAATTGAAAATTGCTAACCAAATCAACAAAATCAATACCAAATTCACTAAAAAGTAAAATCACGAATTACATTTCCTTGGTTTTTTTGATTTGGACTTTTTGGGAATCGACTTTTCTAATTTTTTTGGACAATTTCGTGAATCATGTTTAACATCAAATTCTTTGCAAAGATTACATTTTCTTGATTTTTTTGGGGTGGACTATTCTATGCCACTTTTCATTCTTTCCCTCTTGCGACCTTTAGTGGTGGAAATTATAGGGTCTTTCAAATCTTCAAAATCTTCAAATCCATCAAAATCTTCACCTCCACGTTCATCCTCACATGATGGTGTTTTTTCGTAGAAGGCATCTCCATAGGAAAATTTTCCACATATTCCGACTCTTCTTCAATCAATCCCATGACGTATTTAAATCTTGGAACCGGACAACTTCCACGAGCCGCTAAATCTTGAAAGGCTTTGCACAAAGTTGTATATCGGTCGGGTTGTGATTAAAGAATATCGCCAATGATAGGAGGTTTATACGATATAGACCCGGCAATTTTATTTGCTCCAATTGTCCATCTCAATTTAATTAAATTTGAAGGGATCTCCGTCCATTGCATCATATTCAAGTATCGAATAATATGACGACAAATCATTCCCGAACTTTTAAATTTCCGACAAATACAATTTATCATATCATTGGTCACGATTATTTGATAAACTTTTCTATTTTCCTCCGCCACCGTGGTCTTATGTGCTTCGTACACCTTAAATAGCATAGTACTCATTGAAGCTCTCTCATTCACAACATAGGCTTCACTTTGTTTAAGTTCGTGTTGAAAACGTCTAAACATTTCTTTTGTATAAATAGATGCCGCATGATTCTCCAATGAGGATGATGTTATTCTTGACCTTTCTTTATACTTTGTTTCATAGTCCGCTTCTTTCTCACGAAGATATTGTTTCTCCAATGCTTTTTGTGAATTCTCTATAAACTCTTTCAAACCGGTGCTAGCTTTTACATACTCGTCAAAAAATGCATTCATTGACTCACTTCTCGAGGTAGTTGTTATCCCGGTAGTGAAATGAAGTTTAGTGTACACACGAACCCACTTATGTCGAACATAATACATTTCTTGCAACCAACCATGATAAACCAAGTTATATTTTTCAACCAAATCTTCCCACCTATTTTCAAATTGTTCAACCGTCATTGACTTGTACAAACATAAGTTGAAATCTTCTTTGAAATGTGGTTCATATGTGTACAAACCGGATAACTTCTCCCCGAATTTAGTACTTATATGCCAAGTACAATAAAGATGGTTCGTGTTTGGTAAAACTTCGGAAATTGCATTTCCAAGTACAATGTCTTGATCGGTGATGATTGAGATTGGAGGCTTGTTTCCTATAGCTTCCAACCAATTCTTCAAAACCCATACATAAGAACTTTCTTTCTCATCCCTTATTAGTGCAAAACCAAACAATATGGATTGGTAGTGGTGGTTCACCCCCGTAATAGGTACAAATGGCATACTATACCTATTGGTGCGGTATGTGGAGTCAAATACTACCACGTCTCAAAAAATTTTATATGCATTTAACGATCTTGGATCAACCCACAACATGGAACGCACCCGATTATCCTCATCAGCATCTACTCGATAGAAAAATTCCCCAAAACTATTACATTTCAATTCTTGGAGTAATTTTAAACCTTCTTTGGCATCACTCGAATCAAATACATGATGTCTAATATCACGCAAAACATTCCGAATCTCTTGACTAGTAAATCCAATATTCTCTAAGCTTCCCGTAAGCTCACCCATTACATTCAAAGATTGTTGAGGCCCAATACCCGACTTACTCAAAATTATAATCAATTCTCGCATGATGGGTGTTATGTTTCTTGGCCTTTGCATGAAATGTACCTTACTAGGTGAAACCATCTCATGATTGTGTACCAAATTAACCAATGTTACCTCCCACTTCTTTGATGCCTCTCTATGAACAACATACATTCGCGCCTTACACTTTGTTCTACCAAGAGAATCTCTATTTCTCTTTTTTTTCGAAACTTCACCTTCATCATCCAAAGATTTTGAGGCTAATCTCCCACCCTTTCGACATATATATAAACGCGAACAAATCTTTTTAGTTTTTAAACGTTTATGTGTAGTTCTAATTATTACTTCAAAACCAATACGCCTACCATAATCTCTATAAAACCCCTCCGCTTCATCTAAACTATCGAATAATTGACCAACACATGGGTAAACATCATTCAAATCATCCAAAGAAACACCATTACCTTCACCATCATCATTGTCATCACCATCATCAACATCATAGACAACATCACCATCATCATCACCATCATCATTCTTAACATCTTCATTATTATCATCATCAAGATCTATTATTTTAGGTGTGTGTGGACTTTCGTTAACATCTTCATTTTCTACCTCAATCTCAATCTTACTAGGTGTCTTACTAGGAGATTTTAACTTCGAAAAAATGAAAGAAGCCATGGATTAAATAGAAAGCTAACCTTAAATTCCAAGCTCAATCTTCAAAATCTTAATTTGGGATTGGTACTCCAAGCTCAATCTTCAAAGTCTTCAAAATCTTCAAATTTGAACAAATTTGGATGAATAAATTAAGGTTGGTAGATTAAAAATAGGTATAGATTAAGTTTGTGATGGTGTAAATATATCTCCAAATGATTAAGTTTGGTATAGATTAAGTTTGAACACTCTTGAAATGATATTTCAAAACATGAAAGGCTGTTTGAGCTGAAATTGGTGTATTTCTCGGCTAAGATATATAATAGAGCGGAACAGATTAAGGGTAAAATGAGAATATTTGATACGCTATATAATATAGCGTATTACGCTCTACGTTGTATTATATAGCGTATGTGTAAATCCATCCTGACCGTTAATTGGACATTTTAGTGGTATAAGATTGGTTAGTTGGATATTTAAAAATATCCAACTGTGATTGGTGACTAGTTTCCATATATATATATATATATATATATATATATATATATATATATATATATATATATATATATAAGTAAGGATCTAGGGAAAACCTCGTTTAATGGAAAACTTAGAAAACTAAATCGAAATATAGCATATATGGTATGCAAACTAATCGTTGGGAGATGAAGAAAAATGTGGTGAAATTAGATTTAAAAAAAAAATATCACCGATTGACTGGAAAAATCAAATTAAAAATGGAGGGGATTAGGTGTGATTCTGTGTGTGAGGGTGTATTTGATTAGTGTGTGGGTGCCCCTGGCGGGGCCATTGATCTTAATACATCTAATGGCTAGGATTAGTACCTTAGTTTTCTTCAAAAAATAAGTTCTCTTTTGAGCACTTGCCTATATATATATATATATGTTTGTGTTCCGCTTGCTGGGGTTTTTTGGTTAAGAAAACAAGAGGGATTGGAGAGATTTGGGAGAGATAAACAACGAAGGGGAGTCAGTATGTTGCAGTGGTGATTATACATACACGATATTGTGTATATAATATATATTGAATCAGTACTTGGTTATACAACTGGTGCTTCTCTGTTATTGGGCTAGCAGGCTATTTTTTTGTTATTGGGCCTTTTTTTTGTTGGGCCAGAAACAAAAGAGGACATCCTCTTTAAATTGGTGGGTTAGTTTATTTGACCCGATTTATTATTATTTTTCCTAAATAAAATGATTATATGTATTTAGATCCGTTAAAATATTTAATAGTTATCTTCTCAAGGGAAAATTCTGTTAGGATCGTTTGTACAAGCATATCATTTTTAGTTTAAGAGTTTGCCCCGGTTATAGATTTAATTGTGTAGTATTCAAGTGGTTGTTGATATTACGGTATCTCTCCAATTTTTTACGATACTGCAAATTAAATAGTTCAGGGGGCGTTATTCCGACGAAGCAGCAGAAGTAGTGTATATACAGATGTACACACAGTTCACTGCCACAAAAGACAAAGCAGCAAAAGTAGTGTATATACAGATGTACACACAGTTCACTGCCATGACGACAAAGAAGCAGAAGTAGTAGTATGTATACAAATACATACACAGTTCACTGCTAAATCTTGCATTTCATTCTTGTAAAAGAAGCAGAAGGACCAATTCATGGACGATCTTAAGGGATGCAGTCTACCAAATACGGTTCCAGTTGCTTATAGTTCAAGGGATGACAGATGCAGATTCCTCCTGTGTTCAGACATGGGCTTGTTAATACTGAGTGATCACAAAGTCGAGTCTCAGTTTCTTCAAAAAAATCAATTCAAGGACTGATTGGTGGTCATCCACCGTTGTGCTGAAAAGCAACACTTTCTATTATTTTCACATTTCCTAAAAATATATCGTGTGGTCGCAAAGTCGGGTCCCGATATACCCAAAATTCTCAGATAATTAATCCCAAGATAGGTCAATCCCAAGACGAGCAATCTCAAGATGGATCGTTTACTCCAAGATGAGTAAATCTCAAGATGGGTCAATCCTAAGATGGGTCTTCAATTCCTAGAGATGGGTCAAGTTGAATACCTAGGTTACGCTCAAGAGCTCCTAGTGTTCCACTCTTCAATCCCAATATAGGTATTTCATCCCAAGATGGGATTTCGAGTGAGGGGGCGTGTCAAATATTGTTAAATTAAGTCAGAAGATCTACAGTAAGTCAGATGATCTACAGTGCTAATAGTGATGTAGTTGATTACGTATATGTGCAGAAGTTAGGCAGCTTCTTGTATTATATATAGGACTTCATAGCACTTGTAATAGATAATACAATCAATACAATGTAGTGTTGGATTCGACGGGATCCAATCCATTATTTATGGCCCATTGGGTTTTATTATTAATCATCTAAATAAGACTTGAGCCTAATTAATAATTAAATATATAAATAGCACTTAATATATATTTAATTATTACATCTAATATATATCTATTTAGATATATTTATTTATAATGGCTTAAGTACCCAAGCCCATAACTTTGATGGACGGTTATGGGTTTAGCCCATTAGGGTTGGTCCCATTATTCCCTCTATATAATGAATCTTATGCAAGAACAAAAGTTACGCTTCTCATAATATTCAGAAAATACACACACCCCATCCTTACGTATAGAGGAGAATAGTGAAGATCAAAGCCCTCAAGTACTTACGTTCTTCGGACTCTCTTACGATCATTAATGGCCTCTTTTGATTCAGGTACGCTTCCGCTATTAATTATACTCATAGTCTTGATCAGGAGATTCATGTATATTATTATGTATATTATTATGTTGTATATATATACATGATTTATTCTAATAATTGGTATCAGAGACGACTCCTAGATTAATTCCTTGAGTTTAATAATTTGATCCGAATCGGGTTTTGTCTGATATCCAAAAACATGTCTGAATCGTGGATGAATGGTGCAATAATTTTGTTAAAGCATGAAGGATCCGCTAGGTTTATATTTTATTAAATCTTTGGGTATGATTGTTATCCGAATTAAATTTTATATTTTATGAACGTGTGTGGCTTTCATATATTACTCGGAGATCAGTGCAATAACATGTATAGTATAATTGGCTATATTAGTTCAAGAAATTAGTTTATCAATTATTAGAATTTTGTGGCTATATTGACGCAGCAGCCTCATCAATTATGTGATAAATGGTTTTCCTTGTCGACACTGTACATGTATTTTTATGATTCTTATAACTAATAATTTTTACATTTTATATACACTGAAATTATGTTTCGCACGGTATATGAATTATATGTATTGAACTTTATGTCTAAAAGGGATACTTATGATTTTAAATGAATATTAGTCCCTCATAAAAATTATTATTTAATAATTTTATGGACTAATGTAGTGATTTCTTAATTATTAAAGTATTGGATGGACCAACGAAAATCTTTTACTTTAATTATTAGGAGAATTAAAAATCACCTAATGTACGTGTACAAGTTGATGTACGAATCGGCCCAACGGAAGATTTGTATATTAATTTTGTAAACGGAATTTTTAAAGTTCAAATTGTAGAATTTAAATTATTTTCTGCCCAACGGTGATATAATTTAATATTTTACTTTTGTAATCTCATGTTTAATTATAAAATTAATTTTGTATTAATAATCGGCCCAACGGAAGATATTAATATTAAATTAATTTTAATTGTAGGAAAATTTTTGTGTATTTTATTTTTCCTATTTAGATAAACTGTTTATCCCTCAGTTTATTTAACTTATGTGTTACTTGGTGAACTAACTGTTATTCATCATGTGGATTATATTTATTGTACTTGTTGTACTTATGTGCATGATTGTGATTAACCTTGATTCAGCATTTGGTCTTGTTTCACTTACCAACTACTTTTCACACATTGAACCAATGAGTGGCTCTAATTTTAAGAAGTAGAAAGAGCAAATTGATCTTACGTTGGGAGTTACTGCCCTTGATTATGCCATAAGGGTTGCAAAACCTGCTGCCATTACAGCCGAAAGCTCTGCTGAGCAAAAGGCTGATTATGCAAAATGGGAGCATAGCAACCGTGTTTCCTTAATGATTCTTAAGGGCTCCATTACTAGTGCAATTCGTGGAGCAATCCCCGAATCTGATAATGCAAAGGAGTACCTAGCGAACATTGAGGAACAATTCAAGGCTTCCACTAAGGCTCAAGCCACTACACTGATCTCGAAAATGGTCACTCTCAAGTATAATGGTTCAAGTGGTGTTCGTGATCACATTATGAGAATGAATGATATGGCTGCTCAGTTAAAGGATATGAACATGGAAATCTCTGAAGGTTTTCTCGTTCACTTCATAATGACTTCTCTTCCTACACAGTTTGGTCCTTTTAAGATCAACTACAATACGCAGAAAGAAAAGTGGAAGATGAGCGAGTTGATTTTTATGTGCGTTCAAGAAGAAGAACGCCTTAAGTCTGAGAAGGTTGAAAGTGCTCATGTTGTGACCACGACACCCGCTAAAGGAAAAGGAAAGAAATATGGCAATAGTCAAAAGAAAAAAGGGAATTGATGCAGCTGTCACGAAAGACAAGGGACAGACTTCTGGCACAAAGAACTTTGGAGGTCCTAAATGTAACTTCTGCAGAGCTAAAGGACACATAAGGAAAGAGTGTTCCAAATTTCGTGAGTGGTTAGATAAGAAAGGTAATGCATCTATTTATGTTTGTTATGAAGCTTTTACATCTGAAGCTCCTTTAAATACATGGTGGATAGACACTGGTGCAACTGTGCATATAACTAATTCATTGCAGGGATTCCTTTCCGTGAAGAAGCTAAATAAAGGAGACCGATATTTGCTCGTTGGAAATGGAGAGAAAGTACAAATTGAAGCTGTAGGAACTTTCCGACTTATGTTGGAAAGTGGTTTTAATTTGGATTTAGTGGATACTGTTTATGTTCCCAGTATTACTAGAAACCTTATTTCTGTTTCAAAGTTAGACGCTTATGGATATTCGTTTAAATTTGAAAATAAAGGGTTTTCTCTGTTTCTTTATTCTGAGTATATTGGCTCTGGGCTGTTGGAGGGAAACCTTTACAGATTATGTTTGAATGCTTCTTTTAGTGAATCCTTAATTTCAATGAATGTGTAAGATGAAGTTGCAACTGGTTCTAAAAAGAGAAAAAGAAATGATGAGAATTCCTCAAAATTGTGGCATGAACGACTTGGTCACATATCCAAAAGTCGAATGGAAAGACTTGTTAAAGAAGGACTTCTTCATCCATTAGATTTCTCAGATTTTGACACATGTGTTAAATGTATTAAAGGAAAATTTGTAAAAACAAACAAAAAGGGTGCAAATCGTAGCACTAAGTGCTTAGAGATAATTCACACTGACATTAGTGGACCATACACTCCAGGCATAGGTGGTCATAAGTATTTTATTACTTTTATTGATGACTACTCACGTTATGGCTACATTTATCTTTTGCATGAAAAATCTGAAGCACTTGATATGTTTAAAATTTATAAAGCAGAAGTTGAAAAACAACTCAAATTAGATATTAAGGTTGTTAGATCTGATAGAGGAGGAGAGTATTATGGAAAATTCTCTGAATCTGGACAGAATCCAGGACCTTTTGCCTTATTTTTGCGAGAGTGTGGCATCGTTCCTCAGTACACAATGCCGGGTACACCCCAACAGAATGGTGTTGCTGAGAGACGAAATCGAACTCTTATGGATATGGTTCGAAGCATGATATGTCAAAGTACGTTGCCAGAATTTTTGTGGGTTGAAGCCCTTAAAACAGCTATGCATATCCTTAATCGGGTCCCAAGTAAGTCCGTGCCTAAAACACCTTACGAAATATGGACTGAAAGGGAAGTCAGTTTTGGATATATGCATGTATGGGGTTGTTTGGCTGAAGCGAAAATATATAACCCACACATCAAGAAATTGGACCCTAAGACTATTACTTGTCATTTTATTGGTTATCCCGAAAGATCTAAAGGTTTTAGATTTTATTGTCCATCACACACCACTCGAATAGTTGAGACTAGAAATGCAGTATTTTTTGAGGATGCTGAAGTCAGTGGGAGTACATCTCGAAAGATAAATCTGGAAGAGATTCAGGAAAATGTCCCTATTCCTATCATTCCAGATATTAGTGCACCAGAAAATGATGATAAAAATGTTGGTGCAAATGAGAATGTACATCAAGAACCACCTCAAGATGACAATAACACTACTGAACCTCTCAGGAGGTCAGAAAGAGTAAGACGATCAGCAATCTCGGATGATTATATTGTGTACTTAGATGAAATTGAGTCTAATCTTGGCATGGGACCTGATCCTATTTCTTATAAAGAAGCTATTGCAAGTAACCATTCAACTCAATGGCTTGTAGCCATGGAGGATGAGTTGAAATCTATGAAGGATAATGATGTATGGGATCTAGTTGAGTTGCCACAAGGGGTCAAAGCTGTAGGCTGCAAATGGGTCTACAAAACTAAGCTTGATCCTAGTGGTAACATCGAAAGATATAAAGCTAGATTGGTTGCAAAGGGCTTCACACAAAGAAAAGGAATTGATTATAATGATACTTTTTCCCCTGTTTCGAGTAAGGACTCATTTCGTATCATCATGGCTTTAGTAGCTCATTATGATTTAGAGTTACACCAAATGGATGTTAAAACTGCTTTTCTTAATGGTGACTTGCATGAGGATGTCTACATGTCACAACCGGAAGGTTTTGTAGTCAAAGGCAAGGAACAAATGAAATGTCGGTTAAAGAAGTCCATATATGGATTAAGGCAAGCTTCTAGAGAGTGGTATATTAAATTTGATGATGTGATTGGAAAATTTGGGTTTAAAGAAAATTTTGTTGACCAATGCATATATCTAAAAGTGAGTGGGAGCAAGTACATTATTTTAGTACTATATGTGGATGATATTCTACTCGCTAGTAGTGATATGAATTTAATGCATGAGACAAAGAGATTCCTTCATAAGAATTTTGATATGAAGGATCTGGGGGAAGCATCTTATGTCTTGGGCATTGAAATTCATAGAAATAGATCTCATGGAATTTTGGGTTTATCACAAAGAGCTTATATTGATAAAGTTCTCAAACGTTTTAACATGCAAAATTGTTCTCCAAGCGTTGCTCCTGTTGTCAAGGGTGACAAATTTAGCTTGAAACAATGTCCTCAAAATCAGCTAGAATTGGATCAAATGGAGCATATTCCTTATGCTTCGGCAGTTGGGAGTCTTATGTATGCTCAGGTTTGTACTCGTCCAGACATAGCATATATTGTTGGAATGCTAGGGCGATACCAAATAAATCCAGGTCCGGATCATTGGAAAGCTGTTAAAAAGGTCATGCGGTATTTACAAGGTACAAAAGATTTTATGCTCACATATCGAAAGACGGATAACCTTGAAGTCATTGGTTATTCGGATTCCGATTATGCTGGGTGTAAAGATGAGTTGAAATCCACTTCAGGTTACATTTTTATGCTTTCTGGAGGAGCCATATCATGGAAAAGTGCTAAGCAGTCGCTGCATACCTCTTCTACAATGGAAGCTGAATTTGTGGCTTGCTATAAGGCAACGAAGCAAGCTTTATGGTTGAGGAATTTTGTCACGTATCTCAAAATAGTTGACACTATTTCTAGACCACTGAAAATTTATTGCGATAATAAAGCTGCTGTTTCTTTCTCTAAAGACTACAAGATAAGTGATGCGACAAAACACATAGATATAAAGTATCTTGTAGTGCGAGAAAGAGTTCAAAAACAACAAGTGTCTATTGAGCAAATTAGTACAGTTGCTATGTTGGCGGATCCATTAACAAAAGGTTTACCGCCCAATCTCTTTCGAGAACATGTTGCTAGCATGGGTTTGGTTGATAATCTTTCTTATTGATTCATGGATTTTATTGTAAGACACTAGTATTGTGATCACCTTATGTTATGGTTTTTGGACAAATTATTTAGTTTGTTACTTCTATTATTGTGCACATTCGAAGTTTATGGAACAAACAATTATGTAAGGACCTCATGGACATATTGATTTGCTATTGATTATGAAATATTATGTTGTTCATGATTTAAGCTAGTATCTCTGTTAAGTTTTATAATTATACTTGGATTGTAACTGGAGGACGGTTTCATATTTGTACATGAGTGTGATACTACCTTTAATTCTGTTCTTGTATGATGTAAGATTTAGCCTGTCTTATGGGATGTAATGCTCAGTAATAAAAGTCTTGTTATATGTATGTTGATGATATACTGACCCTCGGCCAAGTGGAAGAATGTTGGATTCGACGGGATCCAATCCATTATTTATGGCCCATTGGGTTTTATTATTAATCATCTAAATAAGACTTGAGCCTAATTAATAATTAAATATATAAATAGCACTTAATATATATTTAATTATTACATCTAATATATATCTATTTAGATATATTTATTTATAATGGCTTAAGTACCCAAGCCCATAACTTTGATGGACGGTTATGGGTTTAGCCCATTAGGGTTGGTCCCATTATTCCCTCTATATAATGAATCTTATGCAAGAACAAAAGTTACGCTTCTCATAATATTCAGAAAATACACACACCCCATCCTTACGTATAGAGGAGAATAGTGAAGATCAAAGCCCTCAAGTACTTACGTTCTTCGGACTCTCTTACGATCATTAATGGCCTCTTTTGATTCAGGTACGCTTCCGCTATTAATTATACTCATAGTCTTGATCAGGAGATTCATGTATATTATTATGTATATTATTATGTTGTATATATATACATGATTTATTCTAATATGTAGTTCTAATATTACTACCGTATTTTCTCTCCTCTCTACTAGTTCCGTTTATTACTTCCGCATTGCTTGATAAGTGGATTTTATATCCACTTGGAGCATTCTAAATCGGCTTAAATTGATTGTTTTGGACTCAAGTTTGTGTAGTTTTGATGTGTTTTGTGTAGTTGTGCAGGGTTGAAGAAATATCGATTAAAGGTGTAGTTTTCGTCATTTTTGGAGCATTTTGTGGAGTTGATTGATGATATGGAATGAAGAATGGTGGCTAATATCAACTCCTAAGAAGTATAAAAGTCATTAAGAATGAAAGACGGAAGCTCATGCAAAAGGAACGGGAAGAAAAGGCGAAAAAAGCTAAGAAAAATCAGTTTTCGCAGAACGGGACCAAACCGGGGGCTCCCAGCCTTGTTTCCAGCGCTCCAGCCTTGTTTGGGCAGATTGGGCCGGCGCTTCAGGCGCCCATATGGCGCATCAGGCGCTGCGGGATGCTGGTGGTGCGCAGGTGAAAAATCAGCCAGAATTTCTGATTTTGTTTTGGCCATATCTTGAGTTCTAGAAGTCCGTTTGAGGCCCGTAAGCTGTCCACGCGAAGATAACGAGATTCTCTATCATTATAAAGTGGTCCAGAGGTCCAATTATGATTGGAATGTTCCAGAAAATCTGAAGAAAAGATAGCTGCGAATTTCCCTTTAAATCAGAATCAGTTTAGGAAACGTACTTCTATTATAATTCTGATTAGGTATTTTCTTGTTGGGCAAGATTTGTAGAGCCTATATAAACACATCCTACCATTGTAAATCATAACAATTCATAGCTAACAATTCATAGCTAACAATTCATAGCTAACAATTCATAGATAACAATTCATAGCTTTTAATCGTATCAAGGTACTTTCGATCTTCAATTCTTTCTTCAATATTATGTTTTCATTCATTATCATTATTATTATGTTTTCTTTATTAAATATGCGTAACTAATTCTCTAATCTGAGGATTGGGTAGTATTCCTTGGTATTCATGCATGCTTGATTACGTGATTTTCTGCTTTGCTGATCTGTTAATGAGATCTTAACACAATTAGGGGAGTCATGAACCTTTGATTGTATTCTAGGGATTGTAATAAGCTTGGGAGAGAAGTTGCAATCTTAGTACATGATTTAACAGACATAATTTGAATATTAGATCGGGAGATTAATAGGAGAATTGTGAGACATATAATTCTTGGCACTTAACAGTTTATAGATATACTTTGATTGTATCACGGGAGTGACAATTGGGGTGTAGCTGTAGGCACTATATTGTAACCTGGGAGGGTACAATATAACTTTAGAAGAATTGTTTTCAGCAAGGTAGGAACACAGATATCACATTAATATTGAGCATGTATTGAGACCAAGTGAAGAACCCCAGTTCTTAGATTGTTTTCCCATATATTTAAATCTCAATTTAAAATCAATTCTTAGTGCTTATAATTAGTTCTTGGATAATTTAGTTAATACACAAACCCAAAATTCTTCTCACACACTTCTAGACGTAAAGAGATAAGAAACCTGAACTTGATATTACATTCAGTCCTTCCCTGCGAACGAACAACAAAAATACTACTAACAAATTGGCGCCGCTGCCGGGGAAGGCAGTATAGTTGAGTTTAGGTTAATTGTTTCTTATTGTTTAGATTTTATCTTTGTATATATTTTTCTTTTCTTTCTTTTTGTATTTCTTTCTTTGGTTTTGAGGAGAGAGACTAGATGGAGTACAACTTTGGTTGGAACAATGCTCAGAATTTCTACAACAGTCAGGAACAATATCAAGACTTCAATCCTTACCAACAATTCAATTCCTATGAGGATTGTAATGCATATCAGGTGAATTCGTTCTATTCTGAGAACTCATGTTATGCTCCATATGCCCCTAGCAATGATTATTCATATTCGTTTGAAAATCAATATCATGATGATGTTTATCCATATATGTGTAATGATGTTGATACGAGTTTAACTCAGTCTAATCCTTCTTTACCTGCTGATTGGGAGATTGCGCTCAATAAAATAATTCAAGGAACTCAGTCTAATCCTCCCTTACTTTCTTTGAGAGTTTTTGATGAACCAACTTTAGAAATTGCTAGTGATAATGATATTCCATGTGATTCAATAGCTTGGTACGAGGAGAATGCTAAACTAAATAATTTTATTTGGGAAGTTCGAGCAGTGTGGTATGAAGGTTGTTATAGAACTCCCCCTTGTGTCAATTTTCCTCTATGCCATGATTCTTGTTTAGCAATTGATGATAATGTTGTGTCTGATGAGTCTACTTGTGTAGTTGATAATTGTCCCATGCGCATTAATGATAATTTGGATGCAATTCAAATTCTACCAAATCTAGAAAATTTTGAGCTTAATATATTGGTAGACGAGATTAAAATTGATGAGTGTCCAATTATAAAAGAGAAGGAAGTTAAGATTGAGGAAGTTGAAAATCTTGCTATAGAGTATAAGGATCCGATTTGGGAGGAGTATATGAGTCGTACTTATAATGATTATTCTGACGACTTTTCTAGCTATTTTGATGTTTCCAAGTCTCTTGAGCATGATAGGTTCTTGGAAGTTTTCGTACCTTTCAATGAATCTAAGGTTTATTTGCACAATATGCTTATATTAGAAATTCGTAGATATGTGCATCTGTTTGCTTTTTATCCTCATTGAAGTTTCCAGGTATAATCGGCGTCAAGCTATTGACGTCTTGACGCCGAAGAAGCGCTTGGTGGGAGGCAACCCACGCATTAGTGTAGGAAAAAAAATGAGTGTTGTATGGAAAAAAAGAAAGAAAGAGTGTAGTGAAAAAAAAAAAAAAAAATCGACAGGAGGTTCACCGCGCCGTAGCGCCAACCGCGCGCCATGTCTTGGCAAAGTTTCTGTCCAGGTGATAGTCTACAAGAGTAGTACGTGTGTTGTGTTTTGTAAAAAAAAAAAAATACATAAATCAACGATCTGTTTCAACAGTCAAGTCACGCGCGCCTACTCAAACTTCTGGCCAGGTTTGTTAATGTACGTGTATTATATGTTTTAATATATATATTAAATAATCAATTCATCTTCTAAATCAATTCCAACCCCTTTTCTAATTATTCTCTCCATCAAAAATCCTAATTTTAGTCCGATATTAATTCCAAATTATTCCCAATTCATCTCTTATTTCATATTATTTTATTTTATTTTATTTTTTTTCCCAAATCTATATACCCATCTATATATACACCTATAGACACACAAATCCTACCCCATTCCAATCAATTTCAAGGCTTCAAGATTCAAGTTTGGGGGATTTTTAATTGCAAGCTTCACCTCTCCGGTTCGTATTTGCGGTATATTTCGTCCTTTTATTTTGATATTACGAATTGTGTTCTTGCAATATTAGGGTTGTGTGTTCTTGATTATTTGGGGATATTTGTGAGTTCGAATTTTTTGTGGATTTTGGTGAATTTTGTGAGTTGGGTATTGATTCTTATGGCTCCTAAGCGTGGGAGAAGTGGTGCTAGTGTTGGGAAATTTTATTTCCGACGGCGGAGGTTGAATTTAGTCGGTTGTTGTTGAGGCCAATTGCTACAGAAAGGGGATTTTTGCCAAACAAGCGTGTTGAGTTGCGATGGGGAAGGATATGTAAGGCGCTTTGTAGGTATGTTTTCTGCTATCCCTTGTATTTACTTCCATTCAATGCGGACATTGAATATTTTAAGTTTGGGGGTGGTTTGAGGGATTAGTAGTTGTTGTTGTATTATTTGTTCATGTAGGATTTCATGCTTTGCATATTAGTAGTAGTAAATTATGCATTTATGTTTGTGTTATCTACGTTTGTTTCATATAGGACATTCTGTTTTTATTTTTTTTGTATTCATGTGAGTTCATAGTAGTTTGCATTTGCACACATGCTTGATAGGAATTTTGTGTTGTTGACGCTTTTGATTGAGAAGTGATATGCTTTGTTCTTGTGCACACACATACACTAGTAAGCTGAAGCTAGTAGACTTATTGAATGTTGTAAGTTATTAGAAGGACATGAATATGTGCAAGATGATTTAGTTTGCATGCTTTGAATACAAGTTGGTGCGTTAGAGAGATGTTTGCTTGGGATTGAGTATGTTTTTCCACCAAGTGAGTTTTTGAGCCATATTGCATATTTTTTGCAATTTATTCGTTTGCTTGAGTGTCCACGGATTGTTTGCATTGCTAGCAGTTGTTTGAGGTCTTTCTTGAAACGCATGACATTATTTGACGATTAAAATGATAAAGGCAATTAGGAATAACCACATATTTTCCCATATTACCACACCATGTTTACATGATCAACTAGTTAACCCGTTGAGCTTAATCCTATTTTTCGGTGACATACCACATTACTTGCCTAGACCTTTTTCTTGGATTGGCCTTACATTAATTTGAACCCACATTGTCAAAGGCTAGTAAAGTGCTTAAGGGAGTAATAAGGTGTGCAATGAGGGGTTTATTGTTGGTCATACTTTTGGGGAAAATATTGAAATTGGGTTTGTTTACTTGATAGTCGGCATATGTAATAAATTGTGGGATCATTGTTATTGTTTATATTATTGTTTTATTTAGCTCTCGAAAAAAAAGGAAAAAAAAAGAGAAAAAAAAAAGAAAAAAAAAAGAAAAAAAGCAAAAAAAATATATTATGAGAGCAAGTTTGTGTTTGTTGTGATCCTACTTTAGTCGACTAGTCGAGTGTTCTTAGTAAAATTATGTGGGGGGAAAATAGGGTGTTGTGAATGGTTCATTATGGTACTTACTAGCTTTTGACACTTCACCTATTTTGGCTTATTTGACATACCTTGTCCCTAGCCCACGTTACAACCCAATTAAAGACCTTTTGATTATCGTCATTGATGTATGTTGTGTTAAGAGTTAGATTGATACCAAATGTCAAGCATGTTTATGATTTTGTTGGAATTGAGTGATACACTTACCCTTGTTCTTGAGTGAATATTCTTTTGTGAGTGGATTGTGAGTGTTTGCTTGTTCTTGCGTATGAGATCCCGAGTGTTGTCTCAAAGATGTGCTCTTGTAGGCTTAGCATGTTTACTAACTTATTCTTACACTTGACATGGGCTTGTGAGAACTTATGCATGTTCATTGAGTAGACTATGTGAATACTTGCACTTTCGACACCAAGACATTGCGTATTTACTTTGATTCTTAAGTTGATATGGCATGGGAGGATTTGAAGGTATGGTAGGCTAGATTAATTGCATTTGCATATTAGTTGCATTCATGCATTGCATTGCATTAGGTTAAATGGATTTTGTGGGTACATTCGCTATAGGCCCTCACGAGACCTTACTCGTCCACTAGGGCTGCCTAGGGGTTTAAAGGGCTTGTTGCGTATGCTAAATGCAACCGTGATCACCTACGAAAGTGGTACTAATTAGGTAGTTGTAATTGTTTATGCTTGAGGACAAGCATCGGTTTAAGTTTGGGGGTGTTTGATAAGTGGATTTTATATCCACTTGGAGCATTCTAAATCGGCTTAAATTGATTGTTTTAGACTCAAGTTTGTGTAGTTTTGATGTGTTTTGTGTAGTTGTGCAGGGTTGAAGAAATATCGATTAAAGGTGTAGTTTTCGTCATTTTTGGAGCGTTTTGTGGAGTTGATTGATGATATGGAATGAAGAATGGTGGCTAATATCAACTCCTAAGAAGTATAAAAGTCATTAAGAATGAAAGACGGAAGCTCATGCAAAAGGAACGGGAAGAAAAGGCGAAAAAAGCTAAGAAAAATCAGTTTTCGCAGAACGGGACCAAACCGGGGGCTCCCAGCCTTGTTTCCAGCGCTCCAGCCTTGTTTGGGCAGATTGGGCCGGCGCTTCAGGCGCCCATATGGCGCATCAGGCGCTGCGGGATGCTGGTGGTGCGCGGGTGAAAAATCAGCCAGAATTTCTGATTTTGTTTTGGCCATATCTTGAGTTCTAGAAGTCCGTTTGAGGCCCGTAAGCTGTCCACGCGAAGATAACGAGATTCTCTATCATTATAAAGTGGTCCAGAGGTCCAATTATGATTGGAACGTTCCAGAAAATCTGAAGAAAAGATAGCTGCGAATTTCCCTTTAAATCAGAATCAGTTTAGGAAACGTACTTCTATTATAATTCTGATTAGGTATTTTCTTGTTGGGCAAGATTTGTAGAGCCTATATAAACACATCCTACCATTGTAAATCATAACAATTCATAGCTAACAATTCATAGCTAACAATTCATAGCTAACAATTCATAGATAACAATTCATAGCTTTTAATCGTATCAAGGTACTTTCGATCTTCAATTCTTTCTTCAATATTATGTTTTCATTCATTATCATTATTATTATGTTTTCTTTATTAAATATGCGTAACTAATTCTCTAATCTGAGGATTGGGTAGTATTCCTTGGTATTCATGCATGCTTGATTACGTGATTTTCTGCTTTGCTGATCTGTTAATGAGATCTTAACACAATTAGGGGAGTCATGAACCTTTGATTGTATTCTAGGGATTGTAATAAGCTTGGGAGAGAAGTTGCAATCTTAGTACATGATTTAACAGACATAATTTGAATATTAGATCGGGAGATTAATAGGAGAATTGTGAGACATATAATTCTTGGCACTTAACAGTTTATAGATATACTTTGATTGTATCACGGGAGTGACAATTGGGGTGTAGCTGTAGGCACTATATTGTAACCTGGGAGGGTACAGTATAACTTTAGAAGAATTGTTTTCAGCAAGGTAGGAACACAGATATCACATTAATATTGAGCATGTATTGAGACCAAGTGAAGAACCCCAGTTCTTAGATTGTTTTCCCATATATTTAAATCTCAATTTAAAATCAATTCTTAGTGCTTATAATTAGTTCTTGGATAATTTAGTTAATACACAAACCCAAAATTCTTCTCACACACTTCTAGACGTAAAGAGATAAGAAACCTGAACTTGATATTACATTCAGTCCTTCCCTGCGAACGAACAACAAAAATACTACTAACATTGCTCATATTTTGACAATTATATCTTTATATATAATAAGCGTAAGAAAGATATTATTCATAATTTTAATTCCTTAATTTTGGTCATTGTACCACCAAAATAATCTCCACTGTCGAATCTAATAATAATTTTAAAAATAGATGATCAAGATTTTATCATATTACAAAGAAAATTATAATATAAAAATGATATAATTAAAAGAGAAAAAGGAACCTGAGATTGATCTCAGGAAACTTTTCCTAAGATACTTAAAAAATACACTTTCTGATTTTACAAAAATGTTCATCCCATATTTGCATATAAATTCCATGTATCTCAGGGAATTTACCTGAAATACATCTCAGGCTTCCTAATCTCTAATTAAAAAAAGGTTGTAATAGAATTGAATTTTAAAAAAGAAAATTATAATCTGAAAAGGATATAATTAAAAAAGGTTGTAATAGAATATAATTTATTTATTTATTAATATTAAAAAAAGTTCATATTTACTAAAGTTCATTGACATTCATTTTTTCGTATTTCAATATAAATATGCTTTTTGGTTTACATGTTAAAATATAAAATATTTTTTTGCTAGATCCAATATTTTTCATCTATTTATTTTAAAATATAATTGTTCTTATATAATTTGTCGTACCGAGGACCAAACGATCGACTACCAAAGTTTTGGACAAAATCCCCTTTACACTTATTATTAAAACTGTATTTGGTTGTTAGTACAACTACCTTCAAATAATAAGAAGATTATTTTAATAATCAAACAGAATATAAGTAGATTTCCTAAATCGAATAGAATTTTCAACATAAAAAATTGTCATTTTCTTCACTCTTTTGTTACATGGTAGTTTTAATTGAAAAATGAGAGGTTTTAGTTAGAAAAGTTAGAAAAGGTAATGTCTTTTTGTTAAAAAAAGGTAATTGGTTAGTTATTAGAAACTATAATATTGTTCTTTTGTTTAATAAAATAGAATTGCACGTAATTATTACAAAATAAATGTGTACCAAAATAAAGAAAATTAAGGAAATAATAACCAAGCGAGATGACATAACTCAAGTGATTAGACTTATCTCTTGTTATCCCAGATCGTAGGTTCGATTCTCGTTCACCCGAGATTTATTGAGAACATATACTCATTTTAAGCCATTTAAACTTACTAATTATTCAGAAAAAAAATAAAGAATCTTATATTTCAGAAATAAGTTACTTATTCTGGAAAAAAGTACGTAAATATGTACTTTTTTCTGAAATAAATAACTTATTTTTGCAAGATAACGAATATTAAACTCCCCATACACATTTTTTTCTAAAAAAAGTAAGTAAATACGAATTTTTTTTCCGAAATAAGTAACTTATAAGTTCGAGTTAAGATTTGGCAAACGGAGCCTAACTAAGTAAGGGTGATTAAGTAAAAACACAAAGTACTGTATCGATCGACCAAACTTTCAATATTTCAACTATTATATAGCATTTGTTGAGTATGAAATAAACCTGGATAATACAGAGGGTGGTGAATGTATTATCAACATTTTCTTGACTTTTCTTGTTTTGTTTGGATGTTTGAATTTGTTGATTTTGTAGCTTGAGTATGTGTGTTAGAATAAGAATAGTGCGGAAATGAAACAATACACAAACTAGGATAAGTTAGGGCTCAGGGTCTAGCCCTAAACTCTAAGTCCGTATACGATTTATTCGTTATTCTGAATATTTCTAAAACCCAAAATGGAACTATTGAACTCCAAAAGTTAACTATTGAACCCCTAAAGAAATATAGATAAATTTAAAAATTTTAATTAAAAAAATAAAAAATAAAATTTTAATAATTTAATAATAATATTTTAATGTTTAAAGTATTGCGTTGATAATTTTTATGTAGTACTGAGAACGGGTTCTAAAAGAATGAAAATGTTATTTTAAAAAAAGAAAGAAAAAAAATGAAAACATGTACTCCCTCCGACCCATCCAATTGTTTACACTTTTCAAGAGGTGTCCGACACGCATTTTAAGGATAGTTCCATAACTTATTTTTAATTTTTTTTTTGTATAAAAATTTAATGTTTATATTTTTATACAAGAAAAGAAAATTTTAAAAATAAGTTATGGAACTATCCTTAAAATGCACCTTAAAATGCGTGCCGAACACTACTTGAAAAGTATAAACAATTGGATGAGACGGAAGGAGTATATAACATTAGAAAAGTGCTAGTGGAGGGCAAGTTTTTCAGAGGGTAATTGTTAAAAATAACCGTTTTTTAAAATTCCATCATGAAAACACCCATTTTGAAAATGATTGGTTATTTACAACGAATGGAATACCCATTTGTGAGTTGAGTATTTCATTTTATATAGATACCCATCTATGAGTTGGGTATCACAATTTTTTTTAATTTTTTGGGATATCCATTTGTGAGTGGGATATTTTATACAAAATGAGGATAATTGGGTATTCCATCGAGTAAAAATAATTATACACTTTGAAAATTGTTATTTTTATCATTTTTAACTCAAAAATTGATATTTTTATCAATTCTTTTTTCAGAAAATGTTATTTTGGACATTCTATCCCAATTTTATACTACCATTTTGGGTGTTTTCTAAAAAAAAAAGAGACTAATTTGCACTTCACATCCCCTTAGTTTGGGCTTATTGCACTTTGCACTCTGTAGTATTCATATATGCACTTTGCATCCCTCAACTTTCTAACCAGCTACAGTTTGCATCCCTTTTACATTTGCGCCGTTAAATCTGACCATTACCGCCAGTCAAGAGGGGTAAATCAGACTTTTCACATATAAACATATACATACGATCTTGACTAATTTGCACTTTGCATCCCCTTGGTTTGGGCTTATTGCGCTTTGCATCCCTTAACTTTCTAACCCGCTACAATTTGCACTTTTTTATATTTGCATCCGATGAGTTTAATAAATTTTAAATATATATATATATTTTTTAATTTTAAAAATAATATTTTAAAATATTATGACGAAATAAAAATTAAATATATACATTGACAAATCCAAATTTATATTCCAAAATAATACTATTTATATAAAATTATATATTATATATGTTTTATATATAGATTTAATATATATTATATACAGACTTGTTTTTCCTGAGGTTACCTCAGGTGAGTTTCCTGAGGCTATTAAAAAACCAATACAAGAATAGGCTTATTTTTGTAAATACAGGGGGACATGTTCAATTATTACAAAAATGCAATTAAAAATTTATACTAAAGTGTCTGGTAAATTTTCTGCGATTACCTTAGGAACATTATTCTCATTATATATTACATAGATATATAAAATATATAATAAATATAACATATTCAGATCAGATCGTTATCGGATCATACATGATCCATATATAAAACATATATAATATAATAAACATATAATTTCGCGTATATTATTCCGATGAACAATTCACGTATTTGCGAAATTATATGTTTATTATAAACATATATTATAAATATAAACACATATTATAAACATACTACCTCCGTCCCATAATATATGACATGTTTATTATTTAGGCGTACTTCAATGTGTTTAAAAAAGGTACTTGTATATAATATTTTTTCATAATTTTTGTTTTGTATAAAAGTTTAAAGTTCAAATTTTTATACAAAATAAAAATCATAAAAAAATATTATATGAAAGTATCTCATTTATGCTCCTAGAAATCCGTGCATTAAGTGATAAGGTCATATTTTATGGGACGGAGGGAGTATAATATATGAATACTACAGAATGCAAAGTGCATATATGAATACTACAGAATGCAAAGTGCAATTAGCCCAAACCAACGGGATGCGAAGTGCAAATTAGTAAAAAAAAAAAAAAAAAAAAAAAGAGGATGTAGACTGTAGAGGGGCATATAGGGATCCGAGGGAGGGCTGACTGGATCGAAAAGGGTTTATATAACATACGCACATGAGCGCACTGTGCCCTCCATTATTATCACTCATCACTCCTTCTTCAGTCTCCTCCTTAGACTAGTCCTCTCTCTCTCTCTCTCTCTCTCTCTCTCTGTAGACTTCTCTCTCACTAAAAGTCTGTTACCCCATTAATCTAATACTCTCTTTACTTTTCTTTTTATAAACTTTTCTCGGAAAACATGGATACCCATCTCCACCTACCCACCATTACTCCTTCAGGTGTGCCCTCCCTTTTTTCTTCTTGGATTTTTTCATGTCTTGCCTTACTTTTTAATTTTTTTTATGTTTAATTGTTTTAGGGTTTTAATTTATAGGGTTTATGCCAACATTGTCATATTATATAAGTTGTTTTGCCTTTTCTTGATTCATATTATGTGCATTTGTGTATAGAATGTTGTGCAAAGTTAGATACCCTTTATGATTTTATATGTTTCTTGTTGGATTATGTATGTATGTAGGTCATGAGAATAATCAAAGTGTTCATGTGTGTCACAAATGTGGCTGGCCTTTTCCAAAATTACACCCAAGTTCCAAACACCGAAGGGCCCACAAGAGGATCTGTGGAACCATTGAAGGCTACAAATTCACACATTTGAATGTTTCTGATGGTGAACAAGATCACCCCTCTGATGAAGATTGCAAAACCCCAAGTTAGAATTTCTTGCCCCTCCTTGTTTCCTTTTGGTTATTCTTTATGTTTTTCGAGATATGCAGCAGTTTTCGTGCCATGCTTGTTTGTGTTTCTGAATCCTCCAATTCAAATGAGAATTATTGTTATTGAGCATGTTTCCTAGTTTGATAGGCCGTTCCTTTTTTTTTTAAAATATAAAATAAAATTAGTTTTTGTTTTTTTTGGGTGTTTTTTTTTGGGTTTATAGATGCTATATAAGTCGCAGAACCCTAAGAATTTACGTTTTTAACTTGTTACTGGTTTTGTTTGGTTATTATTTTTTCAAATAGTATGTTTTTGGGGTTTGTTAGCTTTCAGAGCTTTACATCTGATGTTTTTGAAGGTCCAAAAGTCGAGAAGAGAAGCATTGCAGGAGTTGGGGAAAGATCGTACAGATCGGAAGATGAAGTGTTTTCAGATGCTGTTGCGGAGTTTTCGGATAGTGGGATGAGTCCTGGAAATGAAGAGCAATTGGAGGATGTTAAAGAGTTGGAGAAGAATTTTCAAAAAACTGTGGTGGATGATGATATATATAGTACTGGAACACTGAAAGTTGATTCAGATTGTGGTAAGCACGATATGAGTTCAGTATTATTGAATTTAGTTATTCGTTACTTATATCTTGTTCTGCGAACCTAACTGTGGACTTCTTTTAACAATGAACAAAAAGAGAATAGAAGCAATATATAAGTGTAACTTCCATGATTGTGTTGGGCATTAGTGAATAAAGTCAAAAAAATGGTTGGATGCGGCTTAAACGTTGTTTGGGATGGGATATTAGCTTTGCAGAAGGTATTGAATTTCTAAATGGTGAATCATTTCAGTGAGTCGGTATGGCTACTAGTTTAAGTTAGGCTGTTAACCAATATGGACTATTACATACAGTTTGCTGTGTTTGTGGAACATATATAGTGTAAGTGTTAATGCGTAATTAACTGTTGATGGTAAATGTTGAAGGATAGAGGATAATAAATGGTAAATGTTGAAGGATAGAGGATAATAAACTCCTATGTAAAGTGTGAATCTGCAGAACTTTCTACTTTGCAAACATTTACAATAATTTTTTATTATCTGTTGACTGTCAGGGAAAGTTTAATCTATACAGAAACTAAACCTAAATTTTCATTAAAGTTGGTGCAAAATAATTGGTACACACATACGCCTGGGATGTTGAGATTAAAACTCCCAAACAGATCAAAATATAAATTGTATGCAGTGTAAGGTTTTAGATTATGCTTAGATAGGTTTTGTTTTGTCTATTGATCATATAGTTGTTTGATCATATAGTTGTTACAACTGTAGAAAAAAATAATTTAGTGGTTGTGGCTTTATTATGTGTTATTTAAGAGAAATTATTTGAAATCAGAGAACAAATCCTATAACCTCACCTCTGTCTTATAAAAAGCATCAAACAGGCTCTGCTGCGATTATGATGCTATCTTACCTGTGAACTTTACTTGACAATAGACTGAAATATTTGGAAAACTATGTATTTATTAGTTGTATGATTCAGTTGCACATAAATGATAGTAAACAAAAACACTAGAAGTTGTTCCAGACATGACTTTACTTGGTTTACCATTTGAAATTGCCATTAACTAACAGCTACTTATATGATTAGGAAGATGGAGAATAACTCCTTACTGCATGTAACAATTACCAAACAGTCTCGGCTGAGATTATGGTGCTGTCCTATGTGTGATTTTTACTTGGTTTGCTTTAGTAACATATTAAATTTTCATTTACAACAGGTGAGAGAGAGTTTACATGTAGCAAGATATATCATCTCCGCAAATTCGAGTGAAATATAGTTCTGATTATTAATTATATCAGCGTAACTGAATAATAAGCCTTGGTAAGCAAATAGGGCTGTCTTATATAACTATATGTGTAGTATAAATAGTAGGGTGTAATGGGTAACTGACTGTAGATGAGATGATTAAGTAAATGAGTAAGATTCATGAGACATGACAAATGTTGAAGCATGGTGGAATAGATACATTTGTGAAAACTGAACAGTTGTGAAATGTGGGCATTTATTTTATTAGCTTGTTCAGAAGGGGACGAGGACATTTTGAGAGAGGCAAGGAACCTGCTCCCATGTAGATTGTCAGATCGGTCCAAAGTAGATGGTAGATACACATATGCTTTACTGTAAGCAATATCAAAGATTTCAGTTTACAATTCGATATGCTGTTGTTTGTGTTTGATTGGCTAGCTGGTTCCTGGTGATGCAAAACTATTTGGTGGCTGTGGCTTTAAATTAACCTAATTGATGTAAAATCTCTTGTAGTGAATGTAAAAGGGTAATTATGTAAACAACCAAGCGTTACAGGCTAGTATATCTGTCTTATATCAACTAACAGCCTCTGCCGCGATAGTTGTCTGTGTACTCTGCTAGAATAGTTATCTTGTTCTTGTTTTATATGGTATATTATGAACCTTGCAGGAAAGCACTAGACAGAGCCTTGCCAACTACATAACCTCTAATTCCTTAACATGAGATCAAGTTAGGAATGGAAAATTAGTGATGTACTTATGTCCTTGTAGCATTTGACATTACTGAATCGATGAATATCCGATTAGGATGATTGTGGTATAATAGCCACTTTCATGGAATAGATTTAAATTCTATGTTGCATAGTTTTTTCAGCAACCAATCTTGATCAACGTTACTCTGGAAAGTATTAATTATTTTTAGGCTAATCAGTTAAATTAATGTATACAATTGAGATCTTCAGATAGTCGTTTGTTATGTCATATGTGTGTAACAGTCACTTTCGAAGAAGTCCTAGTCAACAAAGAACCACCACTGCAGAACTATCATCCATTTCTAGTTTCAGCTGAATTTCTTGCTGTTTTCGAGCATCATATCTAATATTTGCATTTGTTTATAAATGAATCTCTCTTTGCCTTTGTAGCATGATCACTTGTATAGTTCAAATTTCTTTGTTCTATTTTGTAGATTCTGCTAATCCAGTAGGCAGCCAACCGGCAGATAACGTATTGTCATCAAGTGGTCTTGTAGAGTCAACACCATCCGGAAAAGATAAAGCTGAGATGTCCAATCACGATCTTTCCCTGCTCTCTGCGCCTGTTGAAAACACAGAGGCTATTGTTGATGCAGCTCAAATACAAGGATATCTTGCCCAGGACATGAATGATGGTAGCAGTAGTAATTTGGCAAAGAGGGAAGTGAAGGAAGCTACCCCTGTACAATCAGTTCCCAATGATTCACCTTTAGCAGAGGATGCTGATATCGTGCTAAAAGATACTGTAAACCAGGAGACGCTGAAGTCTGAATTTCCTTTAGTTTTAGGCTCTGTTGATGTAAAGAGAACCTACAATAAGGATAATAAGGACATTCCAGAGGGTCAATTAATTGAGCCGGCTAAAACTTTGACTGGGTTCGAATGTGTGAAGACTGAACATGATTTGTCCCATCTATCAGGATGTGCTAAACAGGAGACATCTGCTGGTACTCTTCTCGTCGGAGTGGATCCTACCCGGGACGAAGAGTCTGGTACTAAATGTGATTCTGTTGAGATCTGTAATACAAACAGGGAAAATGAGGAAACTAAGCATGTGCTTTCTGTGGCCAATGATTTACCTATAGTTGATCATGCTGATCTTATGCTTCAAGACTTTAAAGACCATAGAACATTTAAAAGCGGGGTTCCTCCAATGGGCTTTGAAAATGTAATTAGATCTCTTGAAGGTGATAATGAACTCATGGTTGTTGAGGAGAGTCCTTTGAACCTGCATTCTGTTAAGCTAGGTGGTGCCAGTGATACTTCAGCTGATATGGATGATGTGGAAGAGGACATGATTACGATCGAAGGGCCTGACAAAGGTTTAGCTGACAGTTTAAAATCCAGTGTCACAACTGGCAAGACGTTTGAATATGAGGATTTAGAGGTCCCTCTTAGTACATCCAGAAGTAAGAGAGAGAATATTCAACCAAATTGCTCTCTTCAAGGAGTAGAACCTTATTATGAAGCGAGCCATACAGAGTCCACCGACAATGATGAAGTCAGCCAGACAACCATATTAAGTGACAACAACAAGAAGAGCAATCATAATGTAATGGCTCGAGCAGAAGAAGTGGATACTGAAGGAAATGAGAATAGTGAGAGGGTGACAAGAGAAGAACGTTTTGCTGAGGCAAATACTATCTTAGTTTATGAAGGTGGTAATCAAGCGTCTAAATTAAGACTAAACAATGGAGGTCAACATGTAGATGATACAATGAACTTCTCTGATGAAGCTTGGATTGAAGACATTGCAGAGGCAGCAGCTGTAGAGAAGTTTTCGACACCCACAATGACGAACCTTGAACCTGAACAGGAGCTTTTGAGTTCATATTATTCTGCTTCTATCCCAGATATGCCTGTATCAAGTATTAACACAAGTGTTTCAGCTACCATCATGCCTGCTCATCCCCATTCCAGGAAATTATCAGATAAAGACTTTCAGGAAGTCATCACAGAGCCTGTATTAAACATTGAGAACAGAAATGTTGTTAAAGGTTCTGATGGAGGCATTGTTGATTCTAAATTTAGCCATAGTGGCGATCTTGAAGTAGAAGAAGATAATTCAAAGAGGCCCATGTGGAAAGAGCCAGAAACTTTGCCTATACATTCCAAAATTTCTCTTGAATGCTTACCTGATATTAAAAGTGGAAATGAAATGGATGGCGAATCTGATATAATGCAAGAGAGTGATGTCGAGCTTACTGGGCAAGCTGGTAGTGCTTCTGCAATCAAGTTAGTTGATTTGGGTAGCCGAACTGAGAGTGTAGAAGGCAAGCCGGGATCAGTCGCAGGTAAATTTGCATTTGCATGTTATCCATTGGCACTGTTAAAAACTATTCGAAAACACTTTCCCTTGTTGAATAACGTATCTAGGTTTTTTTATTTGTATATTGAAAATATGATTGATTATATGTAAATAATATTAGATTATAACATGTGAACAAGCTTCCAGTAGATGGCATTACATTTGACCATTATGTTGAACTGTATGACAGATTACAAGATTTCCTCTCATTATTTGTGTATCATGTCTCTTTACGGTGTTACATGATAGTTATTCATTGAACTAAGTTGCCCTAGTTTGGTGCTCATGGTTACAATGATAAAATAAAACAGGACCATGCTAACTCTACATGTTCACATGTTCTTATTGTATTAGTGCATAGTGCCAAGTCAAATCAACCTGCTGCTGGGGATGAAGTTCAACCAAAGACTGATCATGAAGGACCTGAGAAATTAGAAAGCACCAAGTTGCATCCGGAAAGTTCATCTGAGAGACTAGATTTGCACAAGGCTGATGTTTTTGAGCCTCCATCTTTTATGACACTGGTTGAACCAAGAGGATCAGATCAAAAAAATGCTACGTCTGAGATTGAGACAGTACAGGCCACCCAGCAGCCAAAAACTGAGGGGTTACATGCTGGGTGGTTACCTTTGCTTTCTAATGTTACCAACGAGTCTGCAGGAAGGAAAAAGAATGAAGACATGATTGCCAAGGTGACCAACTGGAGTACAGCCAAACAGCCTAGTACTCCTCTAAAGAACCTTTTGGGGGAGGCAAAGGTGGAAACCAGAACCAGGTCGCCAAGCCCAAAACGGCCAGATACTAACATTCAGACAGATGCAACAGAGGCCAAAAGCAATGTCAGTTCTGCCACGACTGTGAAAGAAGTTCTGGGCTCTGAAGCGTTTGCTGGTGATCAAACTGTTAGAGGTGTAACAGCAGAGGAATGGAACTCTCCCGCAAGGTACCCTGTTGAGATCAAGAAAGAGAAGAAGAAAGCCAACGGGAAACCATTTTGGGTGCCATTTGCTTGCTGTTCATCAGTAAATTGAAGCATCTGGGAGTTCCTGGTTAGTTGCATATACAGTGTAGTAGAGATATACAATTCTTAGCTAGAGTTGATTTTTTGCTGTTGAAGTTTATTGAGCAGTATGATAGAATGGGGTAAAATTTTATGGGAGTTAATATAATATGATAAAAAATCTAGAACTTATTTTATACTAGATGAAAATTTTATATTGAATTACAAGTACTGCAAGGTGTTGGTGAAATTTTCGGTGATATCATCAAACATGATTTTCTCAGAAAGTCTCTGAGAGAAAAAACGATGCCCAGTTGATATACAGTAACCATTTATATAATGAACACTAGTTTTGTCTAAAGTTTGGCTGGACCTGAAGCATTAGTTCTGTGATTTAAGGGATTTAATAATAAAGTGGTATGTCAAAAAATTATTTTTCTGGGATCTTTTCATAAATCTGGATAATAAGATTTCATAAAGTTGATGTATTTGGTACATTTTGGCTGGAGATTTAGAATAATGATCACTCGGATTTATGAGAAGTGGAAAAAGTATTGTTAACATCCATTGAAATTCACGTTATCTATCCATCTATATAGTCTTTCACTCAAAAGTTTCAAAACATTTTTCTTAGTGTTTCACATTTTTAATTTTTTTATTAAAATAATTTTCTTACATTTAATAGCATTTTAATTCATCATTAATCGTACGTATTAAATATATATCATATACATTTTATCTTATATTTAATATTAAATTTTAGCAATATTTATTAGAACATTATAATTATTACTCCTATATTAATATAAAATATTAATTATTAATATAAAAATACAATTATTTTAAGGTAAAACGAAAAAACAAAATTATTTATATCGTCCATTTTTAATTCTTATTCAAAATCACTGCAATTTTTTCGACACCAAGAAATAGATGATTTTAATTTTTCGATAAATTCGTAATTAGTGATTGCGAGAATCATAATAAGTACGGAAGTATATAAAATTTTCAATTAACATCCACAAAATTTTAATACAAGTATATTATAGAATTTACTTTTACATATTAATAAATTATACACAGTGTATGATCAACTCAATTAAATTGAAATAACCTTCTTCACTGATTGAATCAATAAAAGAGTATACATTCATTGTTCTATTAAATCGTGTTGGAATAAATTAACATTTTAATTAAATACATTCTTATGCTATTACTAATCAATTAATCATTTATATATGTTATGAAACGAGCGTAAGCATTTAAAAACGTTAATTAGTTATATTTAATAATTAATACACATTTATAAATTTTTATTATAAAACTTATGATGACATTGTAATTTGGTGTGAAAAAAGTAAGAATCTTTTATGGAGTTGATGAAATTGATTATATGTTAGAGGATTTTAATTTTATTTATATAATTAATTTTAAAAAACCTAATGTTTATTGAGATTCCAATTTTCAATGATTTTTATTTATTGTTAAATTGGAGATTGAAAATTAATACATATACATATTTATTATAAAATTTAATATGAGAGTATTAGAATATGTGAGTACCATGTTGAATACGATCCATGAATTTAATTTAATATTACATACAAAATGTTTATCCAATAATGTTACTTTTACTTATCCAATACCAAATTTTGTTTTTATGCGATAAAATAGCTGTCGCCAAAATCTTCGAAAATATTATTATTAATGCTTAAGAATTTAACTGAAACATGTTTTCTTTTTGCTAATTCTTTTTTTTATAATTCTTAAATACTTAAATTTAATTACATTTTACACAAATTTTAATTCATCATATCAATTTTCAAATTATAAAATTTAACGAATAATAATATTATATATACGATTTTTAGAAATGTTTTCCTGCTTCGCTACACGCGACTTGTTTAAATTCAAAGAATTAACGTAGCGTTTTTCTACCATCACTCCATCAGAGTTTATAGATTGTTTTTGAAAATTTATAAAATTTAGAAGACTACATTTTAGTGTATAATTTTAGATTCAGTATATTACAAATGCTTATAAATATTTTTTCATATTTATAAATGTTAATAATTTTTGTGAAAAATGTTTCTGAATTTCTGAATTTTTAAAATTAGCATTATAACCTGTAAAGAATACAATTTCCATTTAAATTCGTACAATCTAGTTATTTTTATTTTTGATGTAGATGATTTGTAATTTTTAAAATGTTACGTATTTTTAGTGTTACATATGTGACAAAATATATTTTAGAATTAACTTGAATTCCAAATAAAAATAATAATTTAATAAAATTATATAAAATTTAATTCAATTACATCATCAATTTATATTCATTTCATAAAAATAAAAAATAGTTAGAGAATATTCAGGGTCTCGAACACAACTGATAGGTAGAGAGTAGTCGTAACTCGTTGAGCATCAACATTTTAAAAACATAGATGTATGGCTAAGGGGTCATTTGTTAAATCTGAACCATAATTTCTGAACTATTAATATTTCTGGATGAATGATAATCTGAATGCTAAACGAGCGATATCATTTGATAAATAAAAAATTTAGATTTCTGAATGAAAATATTTATTCAGAAAACATATTTTAACTCGAATAACTATTTTTAAAAATTTATTTCAAAAAGGACTTTTCACATTAAAAAAGTTTATAAAACACATGTAACTATTTTAAGTTAAAAAATACAATAAAAAATTTAGCACTAGAAAAATATCAATATTTATGTAATTTTGAATTAATTAATGTTAAAAACTACATATCCTTCCAAACGACATGTTATAGAGTTAAGTAAACTTTGGAAAAAAACTTTGAATTATGATGTAATTTAAAATTGGCTGTTGGGTTTTCATTTTACCCCTCTGAACCACTCTATCTTCTTTTTTTCAACTCACTCGTCCAGAAGAATTTCTTGTCTCGTCCAGATCTCCTAGATCGTCCAGAAGACAAAAAAAGACAGCCAAATGATCTGAACAACGGAACCATTCCATTCAATCCAGTTCAGTTATTAACAAATGGCCCCTAAGAATGTTTTAATTTTAAAATTCATAAATATGATTTAGATAGTCACAGTCATTGTAAAAATCGGTAATCGGTATAAATCAATTGATGTACCGATTTAAGATTAATCGGATAATCGGGGATTAATCGGAAGGATTAATCGGAGTATTAATCGGATATTATAATAATATTTAATATATTAATCTAATTTACAATTAAATATATCATTTTAAATAAATTCATAAGATTAATCGGATTTCAAAAATCGAATCGGTTGGCTACCTTATAGAGGATTAATCGGGGATTAATCGGTTAAATCGGGGATTTTTAGAACCATGGTCACAGTGCGGGAATCATCCCATGTATGAGAACTTTTTTATATTATTGTAAATTATTACTCCCTCCGTTCCATTTTGTTTGACACTCTTCTTTTTTCACGTATTTTAATGCGTTTGAACGGGATATCGATAATTAATATTTTTTAATATTTTTTGTTTTGTATAAAAATATAGAATCTATATTTTTATACAAATCGAAAAAAATTAAAAAATATTATTTACAAGTACCCGGTCTAAATACATTAAAATGCGTGAAAAAGTCAGAGAATCATACTTTATGGACGGAGGTAGTATTATAATTTTGATTGTGGGTTCCTTATGCTTGTTTTATATATTAAAAATGCTAAACTATATCTTGTGCGGTTAGGCCGTCTTGAACTTTCTTAAATACTCCCTCCGTCCCACTGGCTTCTTAACATTTTAAAATGGGATGTTTGACACGCATTTTAAGCTGAATTTTAAGGATAGTTTCATAACTTATTTTTGAAATTTTCTTTTTTCTATAAAAATAGAACAATTCTATTTTTATACAAAAAAAAAAAATTTCAAAAATAAGTTTTGGAACTATCCTTAAAATTCACCTTAAAATGCGTGCAATAAAATGAAAAAAAAGTGTTAAGAATTGGATGGGACGGATGGAGTATAAAATTTGGTCTCAAAGAGAACATTCTAGAAAGACGTCAAAATTATGTAAATGATTTAATTATTCGGGTAGATAATATCATAAATTTTTGAGCAATCGTAAAAAAAATATAAATTTTAGGTCTACAGTATATGCAAGTTTAGAAATTTAGGAGTTCTTCAAATTTTGAGATCCTGTGCTATAGAATTTTTTGCACACCTCCTTGTGCGCGGTGATTCATTTTCAATATTTATTTTTATTACAAATATTTAAATTATGTTAGATATGAATGTACAATTGTAAGTATCTATTTAAAATTTTGTAACTTGAAATCTTGCTTAAAAGAAAATAAATGTGAAATAAAATATTTAAATTTTATATTTTATTAGATCAAAATACTGCTACTAGCTGTGAATGCAGAGTACTCTCATCTTCTTATTTTTCTTAGAAAGGAATCTTACGATAAGATACCGTATAAATTATAAATTCTTTGTCGCTGAATTTATAATTATTCACATTAATACGAAGGTATTGGATAGTCTACCTACTTATTGGCTGAATTTATATTCTATTCCTAAAGGAGTATTAAATAAGATAGAATCCATTAGAAGTGGTTTCTTTTGGGGGGAGAGAATTAAGGATGGTAAGAAGGAGAAGAAGTTGCATATCTTAGGTTGGGATAAAATTACCAGATCAAAAGAACAAGTGGGTTGGGTATAGTACCTTTAGGGCCCGTTTGGATTGAGGGTTGAGAAGGGTCGGGTTGGGTCGGGTTCAAATTTAAAAATTCGTTTTTAAGAAAATTTTGAAAAATAAAGTGTTGGATTTTGATAGTTTACGAAATAATTAACGTAATATTACATATTAAATCCAAAATTCAACATTTTCCTTTTCAAAATTTTCTCAAAAACGAATTTTTAAATTTGAACCCGACCCAACCCGACCCTTCTCAACCCTCAATCCAAACGGACTCTTAGAGGTGAAGAATAAGGCTCTGCTAGGTAAGTGGTGGTTCAGGTGACAGAATGAAAGAGATAATCAGTGGATCAAATTCATCAAAGCAAAGTACAATTATGGTGAGGTTGAAGATTTAGGATGTAATGGAAACAGTGCAAGATATTACTACCTCTGGAATAACATTCTTCAAGTTAACAATGCAGAAGGATTTGATAATTCTTTGGAAGCAGTAACAATAAATGGGAAATCAGTAATGGAAAGTCAGCATTATTCTGGGAAGATTGGTGGTTAAGAAAACTTTTCAAAGATTATACAATCTCTGTAATATCAAGGGAGTAGTTGTCAAAGATTTCATTGAATTGTGGAAGAAAGAAGATACCAAATTTGAGCAATTATGGAAAAGAAGACTTAGATCATGGGAATTAGATGAGGTGGAAACACTGAATGAAGTGATAGATCACATTCATCTCAAGAGAGGAGCAAATAAGTTAATATGGAATCCTTCAGGTACTTCTTACACAAGAAATAAAGGAACCATGTTTCTTTTTAATAGATTTAATAGGGTGAATGCAAATTGGAAGAGAATTTGGAATATCAAAGTTCCTTCAAATGTTCTCATATTTCTCTGGAAGTTTGAGAATAACATCATTCCATCAAAAGAATTTCTTAATTATGGAATTTCTCAATATGAATGTAACATGTGGTAGATGTAATCAAACAGTAGAAAGTCAACATCATATTTTCTGGGGTTGTTTTTTGCTAGGAAAGCATGGCAACCATTATTTAGGTGGTGGGGTTTCAATGTTGACTGTTCATATTTGAACATCAAAGATGTGTGGAATTGGATCTTTTGGTTCAGAAGTCAAGCAATAAGAATCGGATGGAGTATTGCTTTAGTGTCAACTTTATGGTCCCTTTGGCTCTGCAGGAATGAGGAAGTGTTTCAGGGGTTAAAAGTGTCCATTGAGGAGCTAGATTTTCTGATTAAAATAAGAGCAAAAAAGTGGTGTGAGGTAATTGGTTTATGCAAAGAGGAAGATGGGTGTATATGGGAAGTGAATCCTGCAGGGATCATTTTAAAAAAAATTAATGCTTACTCAAAAAAATTAATTGAAATCAAATCAGATCTTGTGGGATTTATAGATGGCTCTTTCATGTTAGTAGAAGGGAGAGAAGCTTTATCAGGAGTTGGAGGTATCCTTAAAGATGAGGAAGGAAACTTAGTTTTCATGTTCTCAGGACATGCTCAAGCTTCTTGTGCTTTTGAGGCTGAAGAAAAAGCATTGGTACTATTACTAAAAGCCTTATGGAATAGCACTTGGTGCAAATTGAGGTGTACAATATACACTGACTGCATGGAACTGGTTAAGAAGGTGGCCAGGATTTTATCAGAGGGAATAGGCTCTTGGATGAATGATAATCAGTTAAGATCATTGTTATCTAACCTCAACATAGAAATCAAGTTTATAAGCAGAAATTTCAATAACGTAGCAGATCAGCTAGCTAAAGATGTGGCATTAAGATCTCAAGTTTTGAGTTCATGGTGTTAATTGGGCTGTGAGTAAAGCCCAACTCTGCTAGGGAAGGAATAATGGGTGGGCTAGAAGAAAAATTGGTAGGCTTCACAGAACTGAGGTAAAATATTGGAATCAACCAGAGGAGAAAATGAAAAGAGAGACGGGAATATTAAAATATTTGTTTTTGTATATATCAAAAGTTACTGGCATTGGGGATGGTGCACATTCATGTATCAAGGGATGCCAAGGGTTTTTTGAGAGGGTTACAGTATGCCTTTAAATACCTTTTACTATCCTTGTAAGTTTTATTTACTTTATACTTTCTAGTGTAAAACAAAAATAAGAGAGCAGTATTCCAATGGAAGATGATGAAGTGCACATTGTGGAGCTGGTGGATGTTGGGGTTTTATGGAGAATGCCAAGACAAGGCTTTGTGAAGATCAATGCTCACGCCTGTTTCTTTGATGAACCTCTACCAAGTGCAATCGTACAGGTATAGGTTTTGTTTTCCAAAATGATCATGGTAGAATAGTTCGAATGGTTGCAGGGTCGCTAGGGATTCAAGAAAGAAGGATTAACGAGTTCTATGCAATGTTTCTGGGGCTAAGGAGGCCATATCTTGAAAGCTATACCCAGATAATGTTGGAGACTGATAATGCGGGAGCTTATTGGGAATGGAGGTTCTGTGATGGAGGGTTCTTTCCAGAGCACAGGTATGTAGTTAACAGCTGAACCAGAGGAAGGCGGATAAGAACCAAGTTTTGGAAATCAAAACTATTAGGGAGGAAGCTAATGAGATGACAAGGTACTTGGCACATCATGGTACACATACTTGGAATAGAATGGTGATTATTCAAGCTCCTTTTGGAAGGGTTCGTGAAATTTGGGCTAATGACATGGGTTTGGGTCCTCTGGGTGAGCAATTCGAAGAAGTCCTCGAAGGTGATCTGCAGGCTGAGGTGGCAGTGGAAGAAGAAGGAATGGAGGAAATGCCCTAAGCTGTGGAAGATGAAGCATCAGTTTCTTTTATCTATCTGTTTTCTTTTGATTAATGTTATTTAGCTATTAGGCCTATTAAGTGTATGGAAGTCTTTTGGGGTTTATTAGGGCTAGTTGTAAGCCTTGTTAGTGGGTTATTTTGTTCTGGCTTTTGTTGTGTCGGTCATGGATGTAATGGTTGGGCTGAGCCCGTTTACCCTGCGCTTTCCAAAAAAAAAAAACGAAGGTAGAGATATTGGTGCTATTTGGCTAAGCTTATTTTAAGTTCTTATGAACTTATTTTCGGGTAAAAATGTCATATTTTGATAATTTTTTTATATGAGTGTATTTAATGTATGTTTTAGATTTCATAAGTTGCAAAAAAAAATATTTTTTTAGAAAAAAGTTAAGAATCTTAGTTTTTTTCTTAAAATAAGTCAACTTTTCGGGAAAATAAGCTCACCCAAATATTCCCAATTATATCCTTTTTCTCCTTTTAAATAAAATTTATTAGGAATGGTGTTAGCTAGGTCTAATTCTTGTTTTCTCCAATTATGTCCTTTTTCTCCTTTTAAATAAAATTTAGACTATTTTGTAGTCCACAAGTAACTCGCGAAATAATCTTTAATGGTTTAACAATTAATATTTAATTGTAATTTTTCAAAAATTGAAGGCAGGAAAAAGTAACGAATTTTTATATTAAGAATTACTTTCAATTTAAAAAACTTTTTATATTTTAATTTCAATTATTAAAATGCATTTTTTGTATTTAAATGTAATTATTATTATTATTTTTTTTGGAAAGCACGATATATCGATAATTCTCCAATTATAGTAGGAGAGATGATACAATTAACGCGTAAAAAACAAGAATTGCAAGCTGGACAGAAGCCAAATGAACCAGCAAGGAGACCCAAGAACTGGGCAATATAAGAACACAGATAGAGGAACTACGAACTACACTTAACTAAAATGTAATTATTCTACTGACAACCAAATACTCTTTTTATATTAAATTCAATTATTTTCGTCTATCTATGTAAGATCGGTCCTTATTAGTTTAGTCATCAACGACCAAAGTTTTGAATAAGATTTTTGTTATGTTTATTAAATATAAGAATATAATAATATAGATAGTATAAATTATTAATTAGACGTGAAAATAAATAATTTTAAACGTTTATTATATTGAAATAGTTTTTCTTAAAATAAGTTTTAGAAATGTGTTTAAATTAACATATTTATATATGTTTTAATTTGAATAGGTTTGTAAAATAATTAAACCCCGTTAAGATAAGCAAATCATAATAACATAAATTGATTTATATAATAAATAGGCACAAATATCAAAATTTAAGTATCCAAGGCAATTACCAAAAATTAGATGTGAATTTGTATAATAAGTATGTACAAATACCAGAATTTGATATATAATAAGTATATCCAAAAGTGAAAATGCACACCTATAGGGGGTGAATAGGTGTAAATGGCTAACTATGTTCAATTTTAACAATTACCAGAAACAACTTAATTACTAATTTCAATTTTAACAGATGCAAATGGTACGCTGAATGTAAATGGTAATCAACGAAATAAACCAATTACAAGATACAATAATATATCTTCCTTAATCCCAGCTGACAAATGGCTTGCTGAACACCTATTTCAGAACTTGCTCTCTAAGCTATACTTCCAAGTATACTTCTCTAGCAACGTTCACCAAACCCTAGTTACCTAGCCAATATGTCCAACAACTAATGCTTACTATTATAGGGAGAATTTGGTATAACAATGTTTTGGAGGTTTGCTGGATTAACGGAGCAAAATACGGATATCTTGCTAAGAAATGAAGAACAAGGATTAGGGTTTTGGTGTTTAGGTGTGGCTGAACTTGTATGGTGTTTTTAGAGTGAACTGTTTCTCATCCCATATCAAGGTGCGTACGTACCCTATTTACATGGATCAAGCCATACGTAGTTCTTAGAGAATAAGATACCTAGACGGGCTAGGGTTTTAGGAGATAAATCATAGCCCAAGCCCACTAGCGTTAGGGCTGACTTGGCAACGAATCATCAATTCTGCTCCTGATCCATGGCCCACTAAAGGTTACTCATGGCTACATGATGCTAGAACTATATGATGTTCCTAGCGAAGCTGATGGAGAGCTTGTGAGGACCTCGCATGCGACCCTGCTAGGCTCAGTCATGCGAGGCGATCCCAAATATAGAGATACTCATGCGACCTTGCTGGGTTTAGCTATGAGTCTTCATTATAAGAAAGTCCTAGGCCACGCTGGACCTTAGTGTAGAGTAGTGATAGAGCGACCCCTTGCCGGGAGCTATGCGCGAAGCGATCCCTTGTTGGGGATCGTTTTCTTCTAATAATCAACGAAGATAAGATAAAAGAACATGTTAGGCTGGTCCCTGCTGGCGGGCTTTAGCAACCCAATTATCATATTTAAGCCCAGTATGGCCCAGTGGGCTTGTTTTATGTCTATGCCAGATTTGGGCATAACAACTACCTCCCGAGTCCATATTGCCATTGTAGATGCGATGTGGAATCAATTATATGTCTGAGAATCTTCAACGATGCGAAGCCTGCGATCGATATAAGTCTAAGCGTCAAAGCCCTTGGGATCGCATTGAGGTGTCAAGAATTTGAGGAGGTGTGCCAACTGTCACGCCTTGAGATTCGCGTTCAGCCGCTAGGATCATGACACGTGTCCCATCCCCTTTCTCTCTCTTGATGCCTACATAAACCCGTACTTTCTATTCATTTTTCACTTTCCTTATAAACAAGTTAACGAATTGCTGTCAGTTTGCTCCCGGATCAAATACATGAATTTTTCGAGTTCAATCACAAGCGAGCCCCAATTTCTTCCGATTTATTCAATCTCTCTCCAGAAAAAGTAAGTCTTCATTCCTTCTTGATATTTAAATTGATGTTCTTTTTTTTAAATGCATGATTACATTACTTTACTTCCACGTGATGCGATCGCTCATGACTGCGATCACACACTACCAATTTCACTTTGCGATCCCTTCCTCGCTTAGGTAGAGCAACGTTCCTTTGCTTATGAACATAGCTTCTTCCTTTTTACTTAGAATAGCACCCCGTAATACCTCTCGTAAGCGGAGTGAGGACACGTAGAGCCCTTCTGTTCATTTATTCTTTTTTCGTTTATTCCCTTTTTGCTTTCTGTAAGGGCACACACTTAATTTTTCACATTCTTTTTAGATGTCGAAAGACGACAATTCCAGGACGCCCTCTCCCCTACCCAACATTCGGATCAGCGAGGAGGCTGCTTCCAATATCGCAAAGGCAGCGAGCACTAGTGAGAGCTCGTTCAAACTCTATTTCGATCCTTTGTGGTCCAATGAGGAATACACTAGAGAAGTACCTCTACATTCATGGAGAACGAAGCATCCTTCGAGCTCGCGATACCAATCCCTAGAAATTCTCCCGGCCCAAAGCGAGCCTCGAGCTGAGATGACATACGTCAAAAGAGAAATAGAGGCACTGCAAAAGAAGGGAGAAGAATTCAGTTCCCAAGCGGCACAACTTCTCGCAATAATCCCTCCTCCTCAAGCCATTTCACCCATTCATATAAGCGATTCTCCAGTAGGTTCATTGGGCGATGCCTACTATGACCTCAAAGGAGGTGCAGACAACGAAGCTGATTCTGATGACACTGACTACGAGGAGCCTTCCTCGGATGATGGTGGTCTTGACGAGTTGTCAAGAGTTGTAAATTTCAAAGATTATGATTACATCCTAGAGGTATCGCCTGAACCTTATATGCCGACCCTCAACCGGAGCTAGAGGGAGTTATATATATTGGTGGGCCTTGCCCAGAAGATATCGAGCCCGGCTCGAAAGTGAAGCCAGGTGAACCTCACATTCTTGCTTGCCGAGATTTATCCACAATCTGAATGTGAAGACCGTAACAGAGGGGGTCAAAAGTTTAGGCCAGAAGGCAAGATCATCCTTCCCAAGCCCGCAATGCGGTGCTACCGCTTTAACCACGCAGAAAATGGGGGTACGGTTCCAAGAATGGTGCTAACTGTGCCCTTAATGAAAATAGGTATTTTTTCCCCTCTTCACCCATTTATCAGAGATGTCTGCGAAACCTATCACCTAGCCCCCATTCAAATAAGCACAAATGGGTACAGGTCCATGATCACTCTTTACATCCTCTACCATAAACTCGGCTACCCCCTACTGGATGCAAAAACCATGGGCTACTTTTTACAACTCAAGCGATGTGGGGCCAAGGATTTTGGCTATGTCTACTTCTCCGTGTGGCCCGAATTCAACAGAAGAACCTTCTACCTCGGGGAATAAGTAATGGTGGCTCGTGGAAGGAGCCTTTTTCCTTCATTCACGAGGTCCCCAGAATCAAAACAAGCTTCAATTACCTTCCTAGTGAGCATGTTTCCTATGTTCGTCCTGATTATTTTCTTGTTCACCTTTTGTTCATATCTGATCATCTTATGTGGGATCGCAGTGGGTCCAGTTCGCACTATCCTTAAGGGCAAGGAGAAAAAATGAGCCGATGAGGTGCTAACGAAGTCAACTAAGGAGGAGAGGAACATTAGGACTCTTCTTTCATTAGAAAGCTTAATTGAGTGTGGATTCCTTAAGGAAGGAGTAGGTTCTTCTCTAGAAACGGGGCCTTCTACTGCGAGGAGGTCCTCGCGTAAAAGAAAGATGAGAAAAGAAGCTTCCTCTTCGCGTATAGAATTTCTTGATGAAGAGGGTATATGTTAGACATAATACAATCTAGAACTTTGCATCGCATTTTAATATTTCTCCATGTGCATTACTCCATGTTAATTGTCTTCGCATCTTAATTATTAATAAACTATCTTTGACTTTGTCTTCTTTTGTCTCAAGTATGTCAAATCGCAGTGGCCAAGTTCCTCCCTTTCTTCAGCAAGGGGCCAAGAAAGGTGTAGTCTCTAAAGCGGTATCTCCATTGAAAGCTCCTCCTCAAAAACCACTAGTTCCTCAGCAAAAAGTTATCAACGATCCACCTCCTCAAACCGGCATCACTGGAGATCTGGTCTTAGATTCCTCCGAGCAAAGCCCTTTCAAACGGGCTAGGAAAGATGGGGTATTGGATGGGCCCTCCCGACCACCCTCAGGGGTCGTTACTGCCACTACTTCTCAACATCTCTTCGCCACATTGGGGTCTAAATACTCTGACGAGGCTGAAGCTTCTGGTTGGTGGAAGGTGACCCCTGAAGAGAATGCCAATGCCTTGACAAAATGCCTCGTTGAAGCTTTCATCCGTCAAGCTGCGCACATCAAACACTTCTTCCAGCTTGATAAGAAGAATAAGGTGCTTGAGTTCTAGAAGGTTGAGCACTAGGTCACCCACATGTAGGGGTCGTACCCTGACCTTCCCATTGTAATACATGGCAGTTCTCCTTTGATAGGCCGCGAGCCGAGTTTGGGCCTCGCTTCGAGTCTCTTCAATCATGTCTAGATAGAGCCTATGATTCACCTCATTAGACTCAGGATTGTAATGTTCCCTTTTGAACGACCCCGATCCAACCTCAACTGGGACCATGGCCTCGCATCCATAGGTCAAAGAAAAAGGAGTCTCCCCTGTAGTAGTCCTTGGGGTCGTGTTATATGCCCATAAGACCCTTGGTAACTCCTCAGGCCAGTTGCCTTTACTTTCCTCTAGCTTAGCTTTCAAAGTATGCTTGATTATTTTATTTATGGCCTCAGTTCGACCATTTGTTTGAGGATGACTAACAGCTGAAAAAATCTTCTTTATACCCAAGTTTACACAAAATTCTTTCATCTCCTTGCTATCAAATTGCTTCCCATTATCTGATATGAGCTGATAAGGGATCCCATAGCGGCACATAATCGCTCTATACACGAAGTCCTTTAGCTTCTTGGCAGTGATAGTTGCAAGTGGCTCAGCCTCGGCCCACTTAGTGAAGTAATCTACCGCCACAACTGCATATTTAACTCCCCCCTTAGCCTTGGGGAGCTCCCAAATTAAATCAATTTCCCACATAGCGAAGGGCCATGGGCTCGTGAGCGAGGTGAGATGGGAAACTGGAGCATTGCTGAAATTAGCGATCCTCTGACAGGCATCGCACTTCCTTGCAAATTCAAATGCATCTATTTTTAATGTAGGCCAAAAATATCCCTGTCGAAGAATCTTCTGAGCCAATGAACTACCCCCCGAGTGATTTCCACATATCCCTTCATGGACCTCCCTCATGATATAGTTACACTCCTCGCCATCTACGCACCTCAGAAGTAGTGTGTTGAACCCCCTTCTATACAGAACCTCATCATATATTACATAGCGAGCCGCTTGATACTTAACTTTTCTAGCTTCCTTCTTATCTTGAGGCAGTACCCCATTTTTCACATACTCCCATATAGGGGTCATCTATGTTGGTTCTGAGCTCGCGATCTCCATGGCAAACTCTTCAGGGACACTAGGCTTAGCCTGAATTTCCAGTGGTATAACTCCAAGTAATATGGCCTCGCGACGCGAGCCCAGTTTTGCGAGGGCATCGGCTCCTTGATTTTTTGCCCTTCTGATAAACTCCACTTTCACTTGCTTGTATGACTTCATCAACCTTTGTACACATCGCAGATAAAGTTCAATTTAAGGCCCCTTGGCCTGCTATCCACATCCAATGTGACATGTGACTAGCATAGAATCATTGTATGCATTAAGATTTTCACTTTCATTTCAAGTGCAAGTTTGAGGCCAATGATCAAGGCCTCGTATTCAGATGCATTGTTAGATGCTTCGAATGTAAAATGGACTGCGTTGCTTATCCTACGTAACAAGTAACAAGTTCGATCCCAGCTCCGGCCCCTTCTTTGTTGGAGGCACCATCCACATAAAGCTCCCACCATGAGGCTGGGTTCTCAACTTTGGCCTCGCTATTGATATTCTCAGGGATCGCCACGAGAGCCCAAGAATCTTGCTCAATTTGAGGGGGAAATTCAAGTATGAAATCTGCTAAAGCCTGACCTTTTAGTGCCCCATGTGGTTTGTACTCGATGTCAAATTGTCTTAGCTCCACGGTCCATTTCAGGAGTCTTCCCGATGTTTCCGGTTTATGCATTACCCGCCTTAGAGGATAAGACGTGCGAACCTCGATCCTGTGGGCCTGGAAGTATGGCCTTAATTTTCGCGAGGCCAACACCAGGGCATAGGCAAGTTTTTCCATGTTGGTGTAGCGAGTCTCTGCATCCAACATTCTCCGGCTAACATAATAAACAGGATACTAGATTTTTTCTTCCTTGCGAACCAAGACCGCACTGATCGCGTGTTCTGACACAGCGAGGCAGACAATGAGTGTCTCCCCATTCTAAGGTTTGGACAGCAAAGGCGGCGATCCCAAGTGCTCCTTGATTTTCTGAAAAGCCTCCTCGCACTGCGAGGTCCACTCAAAATTCTTTCCCACTTTCTTGATTGCCTTAAAGAACTTTTGGCACTTGTTTGATGATTTTGACACAAATCTATTAAGAGCAGCTATCCTCCCTGTGAGGCTTTGCACTTCCTTCACATTTCTGGGCGATCTCATCTCCATTAGGGCCTTGATTGACAATAAACCCAAGAAACTTTCCAGATTCGACCCCAAAAATACACTTCTGGGGGTTGAGCTTCATCATATATTTCCTCAGTATATCAAACATCTCTGCGAGGTGGGTAATGTGATCCCCAGCTTCCTTAGACTTTACAAGCATGTCATCCATATATACTTCCATTGTTTTCCCAATTTGCTTTTCAAACATCATGTTGACGAGCCTTTGGTAGGTGGCCCCAGCATTAAGAAGACCAAAGGGCATCCCTATGTAGCAATAGAGGCCTCTATCAGTTATGAATGAAGTGTGCTCTTGGTCAGGTTCGTACATGGGTATCTGATTGTACCTTGGATAGGCATCTATGATGTTAAATATAATTGATGTGAATAATGTCAATGTTTAAGTGTTATAGAGATTCATCAGAGTTTAACTGGAAGCTGGAAGCGGTCAGAGTTTATTTAAACTCTGACAGGTGGAAGCTCGACAGAGTTTGCTAAACTCTGTCAGGAGGAAGCGTTTGCTGGTCATCATCAGAGTTTAAAGAATAATTGAAGATAATTATGGAAGCGATATCTTTGAAGATTGGATAGCTATCAAAGACATCGTGATGACTAAGAAGACGTGTAACAATCATAATTGATAGCATTTGTATAGCTGATTTATAGGAATATCAATTATCGATTGTATCGTAGCTGTATATCTTTATAAATACAGTTAGGTTAACCCTAGAAGGGTATTGTGAAACGAATTATCATTCATTGTAACCTAAGTAGCTCTCTGTGATATTTTACATCACTGAGAGAGGAGTTATTAATTCCATACAAGTTTTTGATTGTTTAAACGTGTGTTAATTGTTATTCTCTCATACGAACTTGATTATATTTGTGTATTCGGCCTAACAATTGGTATCAGAGCAGATCTGTTACTCTATACAGTTTAAGATCCACACATAATTATAATCAATGATAGAGATACCTCCTCCATCTGGTTCTATGACTGAGAAGGCTCAACCTACTACTGTGAGTCGTTATTAGACAATTAGGGTACTTATTCTCAGGCCGGTAGAATATTCAATCTGGAAGGTGAAGATGACCATGTTTCTGGACGCTACAGATCCAGAATATCTTGACAGAATTTATGAAGGTCCTCATAAGCCTATAAAGTTATCTGCTGCTACACCTAGCGAAAAGGATTCTAACTTCGCGCAAGCAAGCGCGAGATAAACAAGCAAAATAGAAGCTTTGCCAGAAGCAAGACGGGGAAGCGGAGCTGTCGTAGAAGTGGTAGCTTCCCCCGACCGACTAAAATACAACAGTCGCGACCTACTTTGATAAAAAAAAGGCGAAGGGTTTGGCAACAAGCAAACGGCTTTCTATCATAGTTGCAAGAGCTCAATTACTTATGATAAATTCCCATATCTTTTTTTTAATGTAATGAGCCTATCCTCTACTCTCTTCATATTTCAAAATAAAAATACCAAAACCAATCACTAATCCAAACCCCTACCTCCTTTATCACTGAGCGGTCATTTAGGGGCCTTAGCTGGTGATCCGGGCTGTTTCCCTCTCGACGATGAAGCTTATCCCCCATCGTCTCACTGGCCGACCTTGACCCCTATTATTTTATATTTTATTTTGAGGTCATATCTAGTATTCAGAGTTTGCCTCGATTTGGTACCGCTCTCGTGGCCCGCACCGAAAAAGTGCTTTACTATTGGTCAAGAAGCTAAAACAGTTTCAAAGGAGAAGAAAGATCTGCCTCATGAGGATATTTCATCTATTGCTAAGGATGCAAAGGTTAGACATCTACTTCATAGTGCCTTAGACAATGTTATGTCTAACAAAATGATTAATTGCACAACTGCCAAAGAAATCTGGGATGCCCTTGAAGTTAGATGTCAAGGAACTGCTGCTATCAAGAAAAATAGAAGGAACATACTCACATAGGAGTATGAACATTTTGAGGCTAGATCTGAAGAAACCATGACAGAAACATTTGATAGATTCTGTAAGCTACTCAATGATTTGTCACTGGTCAATAAAGAGTATGATCTAGAAGATTCGAATCTCAAATTTCTTCTTGCTCTACCTGAAAAGTGGGATGTTAAGACAACCACTATAAGAGATAATTATGATCTTGCTGATACTGAGATTGATGAAATCTATGGATTGCTCAAAACTCATGAACTGGAAATGGAACAGAAAAACAGGAGATCAAGCAAGAAGACAAAGTTTGTTGCTCTAAAGGTTGAAGAAAAACCCTTGAAGAAGGAAGCATCAAGGAAGAAATTAAGCTAAGGGAAAAGCTTTGGTCATACACTCTGAGAATGAGTCATCAAATTCTGATGTTGACTCAAACACTGATGAATCATCTGACTCTGAGGATGATGAAGAAGAAATGTTGCAAATGGCTGCTTTGATGGTTAAGACCTTCAAGAAGATGGGTTTCAAGAACTTCAAGAAGAGAAAAAGGTTCTCTAAGAAAGATTCAAACTCTGACAGAAAGAGTTTCAGAAAGTCTGAGAGGAAGGATACCAAATCTGGGAAGAAAGACAAGTCTGAGATTCAATGCTACAAGTGTAAGGAGATGGGTCACTATGCTCCTGAGTGCAAGAAGGGTAAAACTGAAAAAGCAATCTTCACAAAAGGCAGAGACTGGGCAGACACTTCAGACTCAGATGAGGATGTTAACTATGCTCTCATGGCTTCTATTGAGAATGAATCTGAAGATTCTAAAAACAAGGTACCCCTAACTACATATGCTTATAATACTGATAATGTATCTGAATTGAGAATTTATCTTAAGACCTTATATATCAGTTATAGGGATCAGACTTTAGAGAATGAGAGAATCAAATCTGAGAATTTTGAACTTAAAGAAAGAAATAAATGTATTGAAGAGAGACTTGTTAACATGCAACAAGTTCAGAAAGAAAGAGATGATGCTGTTTATCTAGAACAGGAGTTTCTTAGAAGATATAAGCAACTAGAATCTGAATTGGAGAAAGCAAATCATATAATTAAAACTTGGACTCATTCTGGAAAAGACACTCATGAGGTTTTTCAATCAGACACAGTTGGTTTAGGTTACTGTGAGGAAGATGAACTTAGGTTTCAAAATCAAATCAAAATTAGAACACATCTTCCATCTAGAAAATTTGTTACTGGAACAAGTGAACCTAAGTCTGAAGTTGAAAAAGAAGCTGTTAAGGAAGAATCAGTAAAAACTTGTGTTAAACAGATTAATATTGGTTCAATGACAGATAAACAACTCAAACATAAGCTTAAGGAGTTAAAATTTGTTAGAAAACAGAAAGTGTCCAGGAAGAATAGAAATGGTAAAGTAGGCATTACTAAAGGTAATTATCAGATTCTTGCTACTTATGCTCCAAGAAAGACATGTCATACTGTGGTAGTACTAACCATCTTGCTAATTTCTGCAGGAAAAATAAAGACATTAATTCTTTACCCTCCAGAGTAAAAAATGATTATGTTAAAACTAGACCTCAGACTTTATGCAAACATTGTGGAAGTACTTGGCATTCCATTTATACTTGCAGGGATTATCATGCTATTTATCATAATTATTATGAACTGAAGCCCAATCTGAAATGCGTTAAGGTTAATTCTGCAAGTGTAAACTCTGAAAATGTTAGCTTAAACTCTGATAATAAGAATTCCGCTGCTAAAGCTAACAAAGTTAAGAAAGCCAAAGGATCCAAGCAAGTATGGATCCTTAAATCTGACCTTAAGTGAATGATTATGATTGCAGGGCATCAGGGAGAGTACCCTAGTCGTGGACAGTGGATGTTCAGGACACATGACTGAAAATAAAGCCCTGCTATCAGAGTATGTGGAGAAGGCTGGCCCAAAAGTTTCCTATGGAGATGGCAACGTAGGACGTACTCTGGGATATGGCAATATCAATCTTGGAAGTGTCATCATCACAAATGTAGCTCTGGTTCCAGGACTCAAGCATGATCTGCTATCTGTGAGTCAAATCTGTGACAGAGGTTATCATGTAGATTTTCAACCTGAATACTGTGGAATTATAAGTAATTCTACAGGTAAAGTTGTTCTAGTTGGACACAGGCACATAATATCTATGAAATAAGTTTGTCAACAAACTCGGATGGAAAAGCTGTGCGCCTGTCAACAAGAATGTCTAGTGAAGAGAGTTGGAAGTGGCATAATAAACTCTCTCATTTGAATCTGAACAACATCAATGAGTTGATAAGAAAGGATCTTGTAAGGGGACTCCCAAAGTCTTTATTAAGTGTTGATGGTCTGTGTGATTCTTGTCAAAAGGCCAAACAAAGGGAGTCATCTTTCAAAAGCAAGTCTGAATCTTCAATTGTTGATCCTTATCATCTTCTACATGTTGATCTTTTTGGACCAGTGAATGTCTTGTCTATTGGAAGAAAGAAATATGCTTTAGTCATTGTTGATGAATACACCCGATACACTTGGGTGTATTTTATAGCAAAGAAGGATGAAACTACATTAACTCTGATGGAGCATGTAAAGCTGTTGGACAAAGGGTCAAAATACAAAGTCAAAATAATCAGGAGTGATAATGGAATAGAATTTAGGAATGCAACAATGGAGGAATTCTGTAAGAACAGAGGAGTGAAGCAAGAGTTTTCTGCACATGGTACACCACAGCAAAATGGTGTAGTTGAGAGGAAAAACAGAACCTTGATAGAAGCTGCCAGAACTATGCTTGATGAAGAAAAATTGCCAACCTATTTCTGGGCAGAAGCAGTTCAAACTGCCTGTTTTACTCAGAATGCCACTCTGATCAACAAACATGGGAAAATACCATATGAGATGGTGAAGGAAAAGAAGCCTAACCTAAAATATTTTCATATTTTTGGGTGCAAATGCTTTGTGTTGAAGACTCATCCTGAATAGTTGACCAAATTTGAGTTAAAAGCTGATAAAGGAATTTTTGTTGGCTATCCGCTGTCAACTAAGGCATTCAGAGTTTATAATCTGAGAACCAAGGTGATTATGGAGTCAATTCATGTGTCATTTGATGACAAGAAAATAACTGGACTTGAAGATGTAGATGAACATGATCAACTGCTCTTTGGAAATGAAGATTTAATCTCTGATGAAGTAAACTCTGATGAAGCTGATGATAAGTGGATTTTATATCCACTTGGAGCGTTCCATATCGGCTTAAATTGATTGACTTGGTCTCAAGTTTGTTGTATTTTTGATGTGCAGGGTTGTAGCCATCGGCTAGTGTTGGTGTTTCTAATCGATATTAGAGTGGAATTAAGCATTGGAATGAAGATTGGACACTTGTGTTATGCTATCAAGGAGTTACATGTGTCATGGTATTGAAGATGTTAGCTAATGCAAAAGAAACGGAGGAGAAAGGAGCAAATTTGTGTAAAATTCGGATTTTCTGGATAGGTTGCGCAGTCTTCACTGTTTTGGCCATATCTGGAGTTCTAGAAGTCCGTTTTCAGCGATCTTACTGCCCACGCGAAGCCTGGGAGATTTTCTACAACCTTGGATAGGTCTTCCACGTTCAGGCTGCGCGTGGTGGGCGCTGGCGGCGCGAAGAATAGACTGTTGGGCGCAGGTTGCACGCGCGCGACCGCTGGAAAAATTCTTATTTATTGTTTTGGCCATATCTTGAGTTTTACAAGTCTGTTTTGGACGATCTTACTGTCCATGCGAAGATAACGGAATTCTATTTCATTCTAAAGTACTCCAGAGGTCCAATTACAACTGGAACGGCCCAAAAATATTAAAGAAAAGTCAGCTACGAATTTTCCTTAAAAACCGAATAAGTTTAGGAAACGTATTATGTGCCGAACTGCAGAAATTCAACTTTGACAAGGAAATTGCTATAATTCCTACTTCTAATAAGTATGGTAATTTCTTTGGGCAGCTAGAACATTCCAGAATCAGATCTACACATGGAATTTGCAATTCTATTCTCATTCAAGAACGGAAATTGCCAATCTTCTATTCCAACTCTAAAAAGGCAATTGCTTGGTGGACAAGACTTCTAGAGCCTATATAAACACATCCAACCCTTGTAATTTGTATCATTAGGAGTATAACGATTACATATCAATTACTTAGGTTTATTTGTATTTTTTCATACTTTGTTTTTATCATGGTTTCATCAGATCCCATGATGACGAGAGGTTCAATTATGAACTAATCGTTGTCATGGGATTCTAACGGATTTATTTATGGAGCTTTAGTATCTTGATGCTTTATAGATCTGTGTGTGATGTATATCTGATATCCTCGTATGGTTGTGCTTTATGAATTTAGATGCGTAGCTAACATCTAATTTGTTAATCTCTTATGAAGCGAGAGTGGATTTTGAGATTTAGAACTTGCCATGCTAGCATAGGATAGGTTGATGTTTTAACATCATGATTTGTGGCGTAAATAGAGATATTATGCTGCCCTATGTGATCAATGTGGATAACTTGTTCTTCAACCTTTATGTTTTCAAATTCTATAGAGATATAGGGTCTAAGCATAATTGGTGTCTATTCATCTTCTATCTATTTTGTGGATGTATGTTTAGTTTGGTATTCGAATACTGAGAAGTAGCGTATACTTGTTTCGTGTTGTCTGATCAGATATCATAACCATTGCATATAGTGATTAAAGGCGTCAGATCTAAGTGAAGTATTTAATGAAGTTAGGATTCCATGGTTTCTCTTGCAGTAGTAATTCAATTCCAATTCTCGTTAGTTAGTTAGTTAATTCTTAGTTTGTTAATTTACATCTTAGTTAATTTAGTTTATTAAACCCAAAATTGTTATTTGTCTTAGCAGTGCATAATAACCATACATTGTTGCATAGGTACACAGCTGAATTAAAAACCAGATCTCTGTGGGAACGAACTCAACTTATATCTATATTACTTGTGACCACGTACGCTTGCGTGATTTAGTGCAAACAAGTTTTTTGCGCCGCTGCCGGGGATCATCGGTGTTTTATTTTTGGTTTATGTGCTTGTCAATAGTGGTCGTTAGAGTTCACTGACTCGGATTGCTTTTTCTCATCTATTCTTGGGTGTTTCAGGTACTTGTCAGAGAGCGTTGACGCTGAAGATGGATTTTCTAACTTACTATGGAATTCAGCAGGTGGCTAGTGTTTGTGAGCTATGTGCGGGCGCACATGAGACGTATCAGTGCTGGAGCAACCAAGGTGGCATTCAACAGCCTTAGCAATGTGAGCAGTGTTTGGGCGTTCATGATCCCTTACAATATTGTTACTATGAAGGAGTTGATCCATACGTCACTTATGAAGAGCAACCATATTTTCAATATCATCCTCAACAGTACCAGCAAGATGTTCCAGATAAGTCATATTTCTTTGGTAGTGAAGAGTTTCAACTTCAGCAACCTATTCATACTTTTCAGTCAGATGAGGTTGATGATTTGAAGGAGATTAGGATGCTTGCAGAGAGTCATGAGAAGTCTCTCAAATCTATGGGGACACTAATTGCTTAAGTTTTGAGTGCCTTGGAACAAGAGAAACAACAATTCATACAAGAGGGAATTCCAGAGAATAACGGTGACTTGGAGCAAGGTACTGCATGCTTAATTGAGGAAGACAAATTCCAAGATGAGGTGAGCGTTCGCAAGCCATGTGAGGAATTTGATCATGTTAGGATGGTGGATGATTTGGAAAGGGCACTATTTGGGATAGACACTGATGAGCTGCACAAATTTCAAGAATTGGTATGTGCGTACCAAAAGGTTGAAGAACATGGGAAAAATGCAGATCTTCTACTTGTCTCAGAGTTTAATGATGGAGGTAGCTCATTAGAGCCAATGGAGGAAGTTCTCTTTGAGGAACCAAAGGCTTCAGCAACTTACAACCCTCCTCCATTATATTCAAGCGAAGCCCGCGAATGTGTGTTTTTCTACAAATTGCCAGATTTTGGTTCAACAGATGAAGGCATTGGAATAGGACAGAATTGTTATATGAATAGGCCAAGCGAGGAGAAGTGGCAGAAAGTGTGTCGCCGTGATGACGATGAAGTCTCGCGAAGAGATGACCAGGCAAACTATTATCATCCTTAATGAAGGCTTGGAAGTAACGTCAAGTTATTGACGTTAAAGAAGCACTTCGTGGGAGGCAACCCACGCTTTTTGGAATTTTTATTTAGGTATGTTTTCTACTATTCCTTGTTTAACCTTCCATTCAATGCGGACATTGAATATTTTAAGTTTGGGGGTGGTTTGGGGGATTAGTTGTTGTTGTTGTATTATGTGTTCATGTAGGATTTTATGCTTTGCATATTAGTAGTAGTAAATTATGCATTTATGTTCGTGTTATCTACGTTTGTTTCATATAGGACATTCTGTTTTTTATGTTTGTATATCATGTGAGTTCATAATAGTTCGCATGTGCACCCATGCTTGATAGGAATTTTGTGTTGTTGACGCTTTTGATTGAGAAGTGATATGCTTTGTTCTTGTGCACACACATACACTAGTAAGTTGAAGCTAGTAGACTTATTGAATGTTGTAAGTAATTAGAAGGACATGAATATGTGCAAGATGATTTAGTTTGCATGCTTTGAATACAAGTCGGTGCATTAGAGAGATTTTTTGCTTGGGATTGAGTATGTTTTTCCACCAAGTGAGTTTTTGAGCCATATTGCATATTTGTTGCAATTCATTCGTTTGCTTGAGTGTCCACAGATTGTTTGCATTGTTAGCAGTTGTTTGAGGTCTTTCTTAAAATGCATGACATTATTTGACGATTAAAATGATAAAGGCATTTAGGATTAACCACATATTTTCCCATATTACCACACCATATTTACATGATCAATTAGTAAACCCGTTGAGCTTAATCCTATTTTTTCGGTGACATACCACGTTACTTGCCTAGACCTTTTTCTTTTATTGGCCTTACATTATTTTGAACCCGCATTGTCAAAGGCTAGTAGAGTGTTTAAGGGAGTAATAAGGTGTGCAAAGAGGGGTATTGTTGGTCTTACTTTTAGGGGAAATATTGAAAATTGGGTTTGTTTATTTGATAGTCGGCATATGTAATAAATTATGGGATCATTGTTATTGTTTATATTATTGTTTGTGTTCTATTTAGCTCTCGAAAAAAAAAGAAGAAAAAAAGAAAAAAAAAAGAGAAAAAGGAAAAAAGCGAAAATAGAAAAAAGAAAAAAAAGAAGAAAAAAAGAAATATATATATATATATATATATATATATTATGAGAGCATGTTTGTGTTTGTTGTGATCCTATTTTAGTCGACTAGTCGAGCGTTTTTGTTGAAAAGAAGAAGAGTAAAAATTATGTGGGGGGAAAATAGGGTGTTGTGTATGATTTATTATAGTTCCTACTAGCTTTTGACACTTCACCTGATTTGGCTTATTTGACATACCTTGTCCCTAGCCCCGTTACAACCCAAATAAAGACCTTTTGATTATCGTCATTGATGTATGTTGTGTTAAGAGTTAGATTGATACCAAATGTCAAGCATGTTTATGGTTTTGTTGGAATTGAGTGATACACTTACCCTTGTTCTTGAGTGAATATTCTTTTGTGAGTGGATTGTGAGTGTTTACTTGTTTTTTGCGTATGAGATCCCGAGTTTTGTTTCAAAGATGTACTCTTGTAGGCTTAGCATGTTTACTAACTTATTCTTACATTTGACATGGGCTTTTGAGAACTTATGCATGTTCATTGAGTAGACTATGTGAATACTTGCACTTTCGACACCAAGACATTGCGTTATTACTTTGATTCTTAAGTTGATATGGCATGAGAGGATTTGAGGGTATGGTAGGATATTAGTACTAGATTAATTGCATTTTCAATTAGTTGCATTCATGCATTGCATTATTAGTTAAATGGATTTTGTGGGTACATTCGCTATGGGCCCTCACGAGACCTTACTCGTCCACTAGGGCTGCCTAGGGGTTTAAAGGGCTTGTTGCATATGCCAAATGCAACCGTGATCACCACGGAAGTGGTACTAATTAGTTAGTTAGTTGTAATTGTTTATGCTTGAGGACAAGCATCGGTTTAAGTTTGGGGGTGTGATAAGTGGATTTTATATCCACTTGGAGCGTTCCATATCGGCTTAAATTGATTGACTTGGTCTCAAGTTTGTTGTATTTTTGATGTGTTTTGTGTAGTTGTGCAGGGTTGTAGCCATCGGCTAGTGTTGGTGTTTCTAATCGATATTAGAGTGGAATTAAGCATTGGAATGAAGATTGGACACTTGTGTTATGCTATCAAGGAGTTACATGTGTCATGGTATTGAAGATGTTAGCTAATGCAAAAGAAACGGAGGAGAAAGGAGCAAATTTGTGTAAAATTCGGATTTTCTGGATAGGTTGCGCAGTCTTCACTGTTTTGGCCATATCTGGAGTTCTAGAAGTCCGTTTTCAGCGATCTTTGTGATAGCCTCAAATCCGGGGTCATAAATCTGGGCCATCACGGACCAATTTCCATTCAATATCAATATCCCTTGGGTCTTTTTTTTTTTTTACCATTTAATGCTTAAACAGTTGACCCCACACTAATACACACTCACACCAGTCATATGCTCAGAGAACAACATTTACCATAACAAAAGTTTAGAGTTGAAAGTTAAAAGAGTTATTACACACCAGGATCATACGTAAGTACATTGTTGAATAACACTTCGACATGATGTGTTTCAACAACCAAAAGTTTATTACATGCCTTCATACTTAATTATACATAAGCCCTTGGAACCCATCTGCCTCAACACTACCTCCGGAATCGATGCTAACGTGCCCTCAGAAGGTCGCCTTTCCCTTACCCTCTTGCGGGGCGTTCTGCGTAGTATTGGCATACCTAGCTGTATATAGATAAGTAGCAAGAGTGAGCTATAATAGCTCAGCAAGATAATATTGTAAACTAGAATTTAAAATGTAACCAAGTATACATGTATATACATATGTAAGCGGTAACCAATTATAAACTTTAAGGAAGAATGTAATTCTTATTTAATAATACATCATCCACTTACTACTAGAAGAAAGAAATTTAGGATAATACAGTATCAGTTTCTCTTCTTAAATAATATAACAATCAATCTACCCTTTTAGTATAATATTTCAAGATAATATGAATACTTGAATAACTCTCTCTCTATCACCTTATCATTTCCTTCTTATGCAACAATTTATAAATTAATATAAAATCAGTTTCTCTTCATCTATAACAATAATTCCATCTTTCATATCATTTTCTCTTTTCAGTATACCAATCTGACTTTATCATTTATTCTTTGTTCAATAATCGTGGGGGTTTTCACTGTTGCCGAATACGTGAGGCACGATGATAAGTCGTCCTCCGTACCCGTCCCTTTTTTACTACCGGTAGAAGGAATGAAGGCCACCTGCTAACATCATCCCTGGAGGAAGGCCACCTGCTAACATCCTCCCTTGGCATCTTCGTGCCGAATCATGAATGCTAGACTATGTCGCACACAGCCCTGACACAGCCTCTTATGCAAGTTTGTTGCTAATCCCCCTTTTTATAAAATCATTATTCAATTTATCAACACCATTTCACATTTCCATTCCCGTATATCACTTCCATTCTTGCACATTATTTCTATAAAATATATATATAACATAACACTTTGATTATGATTCAGATATCTCTTTTATATTTAAGAATTCAATTATGCTTTTATATTCATAAAACCTTTCCGTCTACTTTAAGAGTAGTAAATAATAATCAAATAATATTTATTCAACCACTAACACTAAAAAGAATATTTATAATATAGCATTATAAACCATATAACCCTAGATAACAACGGATACCATTCTCTTTCATATCTCTTTTACCCTAGAGCATATTCGCTCCATTCGTAATCATCTCTATATTCATATTTCAGAAAACATATCCATCTCTCTTTAACTTCCCACAATCAAGATAATACATTCTTTGCAATATAGCAACAAAAGCATCACATATACATAAATATTCCATGATATCATTATTATTCCGAAGATAAATAATTTTTAAAGTAGGGATAGAAGGATCTTGCCTCGGTTTCTGTATCCTGACAGTATGGCTGGTCCCTCCTCCGGAATTTCTATAAACACAAAAGGACCGTCATTAGAATACCACATCTCTTACTCACTACCCTCTTGTATAACAAAACCCTTTACACTTCAACATATATGTTTAATGTATCTTTATTACCCCAAAGGTTCAAGAACTTAACCATTTATAAACTAAATCGAAGTTTCAGGGGTTTTTCACCATTTCCCCTAACCACCACACTTAACTGTAAAAATCCCCATAAATTATAAATTTCGACTTTTACTACAAGGTCAACTGGTAATGTCTCTTTGACTACCCTACCATATTATCCCAAAGTTTCATAATTTTTAAAAATGTCTAAGTAGGTTGATCATAGCCTCAAAGTTGATACAATTACGGTTTCTCGGTTTTCGAACACCTTTCACTAAAATTGACTTTTCTCCTAAACCGTTCATCATATTTTAACGCACCTTATATCGAAACGATCTATGAACCAAGCTCTATCATTTCATGGTCAATTGGTAACCTAGGCAATGAGGTACCGTACGAATGCAGGGGTCACAAAACAGGGCAGATTTCGTTCTAACGAAAATCGGACATTATAACGGCTATATTTTCATACTTTCCAAAAATCAAACTCCTCCAAATCAATCATCCACCTTATACCATCACCTACACCATGTGGTCTACATCCCAACCATGGTTACAAGTCCACAACACACAATTTCCATATCAAAACAAACCATTTATAACACCTAATCATCATAAACATTACATTAACACCACTTAACTACCAACCACTTCAATATCTACCATAAATATAAAAGGGCAAGGGTTGTTATACCTCTTTGAAGCTTGAAGAACACTTAATAATCCTTAATAATCCTTGGGCACACCTTGAACAACCTTGAATTAGCTTGGATTAACTAAAGGAGCCATTAAAACAAAGTTAATACTAAGATTTTACTATTCATTTACTATTCATCATCAACTTCATAATTTTCCTTACCTATGCAAATGAAGTTGGATGGCTATGAAACTTTGTGCTAGTCTTGATCTATCCTCCAAGATGCTCCATGATTTTTCTCTTGATTTGTAGTTGATTTTTGCTAGGGTTTTTATTTTTCTTTTTCTCTTTTTTTCTTGAATGGCCGAATGAAGAAATGAGGTGGGGGGAGAGATTTCTTTCTCTTAGTTTGGTCTTATCTTGCTAATTGATTGTTAATGCTAGAGTATATTAGAAGCCTTGGAAAGATATTTGTGATTTAAGCCTTGTAAAGTTACTAATTTACCCTTGAAAACACATTAGTGGAAAATGATGTCATCTAGATGACCTAATAATCTCTTTCCTTGTTTTTTTTTCTAAATATTATGTTAATAATCTTGGTAAGTAAAAATGTGGTATGTATCCTTGTTATATTACTAATCTTGGTTGCTTAATCTCCATATTCGTCTAATTATGGTTCGTTTCGAATGTACCTCATTATCTCAGTGGTTTTGAAATCATTTAACAAATCCAAATTCCATTGGTATTCTCTTAACTTAATAATCCCCTGGCTCAAATCTAAATTCACTAATCCCTCAATATATAATTCTTAAAATGTTTCCATGCTCCTTAATATCTAATAGAAGCTTATTCGAAATCAAAATCCTCAAAATCCGTGTTCAGGAATTTCTGGAATCTATCGTCATTTCGAGTCACTTATTTTCAATGTACAACACTGATATGGTTTCTATTTACTCATTTTCCGTTTCCATTAGGGAGTACTTATATACCATTTCACTAAATCCTCGAAATTTACTATTCATGTGACCACTGTAGCATTACTGAAGTTAGGGTTATTACAATCTTACTGCCCACGCGAAGCCTGGGAGATTTTCTACAACCTTGGACAGGTCTTCTATGCGCAGGCTGCGCGTGGTGGGCGCAGGCTGCGCGAAGAACAGACTGTTGGGCGCAGGTTGCACGCGCGCGACCGCTGGAAAAATTCTGATTTATTGTTTTGGCCATATCTTGAGTTCTACAAGTCTGTTTTGGACGATCTTACTGTCCATGAGAAGATAACGGAATTTTCTTTCATTCTAAAGTGCTCCAGAGGTCCAATTACAACTGGAACGGCCCAAAAATATTGAAGAAAAGTCAGCTACGAATTTTCCTTAAAAACCGAATCAGTTTAGGAAACGTATTATGTGCCGAACTGCAGAAATTAAACTTTGATAAGGAAATTGCTATAATTCCTACTTCTAATAAGTATGGTAATTGCTTTGGGTGGCTAGAACATTCCAGAATCAGATCTACATATGGAATTTGCAATTCTATTCTCATTCAAGAACGGAAATTGCCAATCTTCTATTCCAACTCTAAAAAGGCAATTGCTTGGTGGACAAGACTTCTAGAGCCTATATAAACACATCCAACCCTTGTAATTTGTATCATTAGGAGTATAACGATTACATATCAATTACTTAGGTTTATTTGTATTTTTTCATACTTTGTTTTTATCATGGTTTCATCAGATCCCATGATGACGAGAGGTTCAATTATGAACTAATCGTTGTCATGGGATTCTAACGGATTTATTTATGGAGCTTTAGTATCTTGATGCTTTACAGATCTGTGTGTGATGTATATCTGATATCCTCGTATGGTTGTGCTTTATGAATTTAGATGCGTAGCTAACATCTAATTTGTTAATCTCTGGTGAAGCGAGAGTGGATTTTGAGATTTAGAACTTGCCATGCTAGCATAGGATAGGTTGATGTTTTAACATCATGATTTGTGGCGTAAATAGAGATATTATGCTGCCCTATGTGATCAATGTGGATAACTTGTTCTTCAACCTTTATGTTTTCAAATTCTATAGAGATATAGGGTCTAAGCATAATTGGTGTCTATTCATCTTCTATCTCTTTTGTGGATGTATGTTTAGTTTGGTATTCGAATACTGAGAAGTAGCGTATACTTGTTTCATGTTGTCTGATCAGATATCATAACCATTGCATATAGTGATTAAAGGCGTCAGATCTAAGTGAAGTATTTAATGAAGTTAGGATTCCATGGTTTCTCTTGCAGTAGTAATTCAATTCCAATTCTCGTTAGTTAGTTAGTTAATTCTTAGTTTGTTAATTTACATCTTAGTTAATTTAGTTTATTAAACCCAAAATTGTTATTTGTCTTAGCAGTGCATAATAACCATACATTGTTGCATAGGTACACAACTGAATTAAAAACCGGATCTCTGTGGGAACGAACTCAACTTATATCTATATTACTTGTGACCACGTACGCTTGCGTGATTTAGTACAAACAGCTGAGTCGACAAACTCTGTTGAATCAAACTCTGAACCTCTACTGGTAAACACTGAAGAAACTTTTCAGCCAGAACAAAGGGGAGAACTAGTTGAGGGGGAGCATGAAGGATCACTTCAAAGTGATGACTCAAATACTGAAAGTGAGTCAGCTGAAAAATCTGGATCAAACTCTGATGACTCAAACTCTGAAAGTTCAAAAAATGACAGTTCAAACTCTGAGCAGTCAAATTCAGGGGGAGCCTTAGAGAATGAAGAAAGGCAACAAGAAAATCAGGAGAGCATGGATCAAGGGGGAGGATCAAATACTGATAGAAGTCATTTACCTTCAGCAATGAAATGGACAAAATCTCATACACCTGATTTAATTATTGGAGATCCAGATGCGAAAGTAAGGACAAGGAGTGCTACAACAAATGAATGTCTGTTTCATGCATTTTTGTGTAAATCTGAACCAAAGACGGTAGAAGAAGCTCTTCAAGATGCTGACTGGATAACAGCAATGCAGGAGGAGTTAAATGAATTTGAAAGAAATGAAGTTTGGACCTTTGTACCAAGACCAAAGAATAGATCTGTTGTTGGTACTAAATGGGTTTTAACTGATAGTGAGGGAGTTGTTACAAGGAACAAGGCTAGACTTGTGGCAAAAGGCTATTCACAACAGGAAGGAATAGACTATGATGAAACTTTTGCTCCAGTTGCAAGATTGGAGGCAATAAGGATTTTTCTAGCTTATGCCTCTCATAAGAAATTCAAGGTATTTCAGATGGATGTAAAAAGTGCTTTTCTGAATGGGAAGCTTGAAGAAGTAGTGTTTGTTGAACAACCACCAGGATTTGTGGTTCCCAAATATCCAGATTATGTCTACAGGCTAGATAAGGAACTCTATGGACTTAAGCAGGCACCTAGAGCATGGTATGAAACTCTGGCTCAATTTCACTACACCATATATGGTCTATGGCAACACCCAAAATAAGTGTTAAAATGCTGAAAAATGTTACCATAGGATTTAAGGCAACACTTTGGTCAATTTTGAAGGTGTTGGGAATTTGCATGTGGGCTTAGAGGTTAAGGCAACACATTTTGTCAAAACTATGGCAACATCAACATGATGTTGCCTTAGACATTTATGCCAACATTTCATGCAAAATAGCAACACTATTTCCGGTGTTGGCATAAAGTCTATGGCAACACTGTCTACTCAACACCAACACCCTTGCGATGTTGCCATATAGCCTATTCCAACATCTTTGTCCCTCTACAGCAACACCTGGTATAAATTTTCTAAAAATTTATATTTTCATTATTTTTTTTGGATTTTGTTTTATTTGTGATATTCTTAAAATTTTCAATAATACAATAAAAATTAACGCAAGTCAAGGTAAATTAAAATATAATTTGAATGAATCACATTTATCAACTTTTATAAAACTAAAATATATCACTAATTCCGTTACAAAAAATTACTAATTACACAAGTCAAATCATTATACAATAATAAGAAGGTCCTCAAATTCCTGTGGCATTCTGGAACTTGCCCAACTCTCCGCATTCATAAGAAGGTATGATTTTTTATCAATTGCTAGTTGTAATTCTTCAGCAGCCTCATGCACTTCTTCTAGCAAATCTCCTGGGCTTAATTTGTCCATCCTTTAAACCTTTTCTCCAAGCTCAAGTAACACTTTAGCACCTGCAGTGCCAACTTTCTGAATCTCGCTGCTAAAGACCTATCGCAACTCAGCTGCTGCCTGTAAATGTTAAATTATAAATTTGATATCAAATGTCATATTGATCCAAGTCTATGCGCTTGCTTACTAAAGCTTCCAGCATTCTAAGTAGAAGAATTAATAGAACATATCAAAATGTAAAATTACCAATGTAACAAGCAATACATGTGTCCACAATTGTTGTTTCTGCCACACCTGCATTGTTTGGGGTCAGTTAATGTAAATCTATTGGCAATGTTATGCCAATGAGCTGCACAAATGATTCCATCATGATCTGTTCAGCAGCTTATAAGAACTAAGAAGTGAGAAGGGAGCTAGTGAACCAACAGTTGTTAATTGCAGGAAATTACTATTCCACAAGTTTTATAAAAAACTACAAAAATAGAGTTCGTCATTATACTTCAAAAGTAATAAGGACTTTTGTAATAGAGAGTAGTACTTAAACACACTGGGACAAAATAATCCTGTAAAGGACTTACCAGTTGTCCTTCTTCTTCAGAAAGTGTTTTTTCCATCTGACTGAACAGTGCATTCCATCTAGCTTTGTGCATGTCTGCTGATGAATTTGGGACAGACATTCTTGTAACATAGGGATTAATACGCCAGATCAAAAGTTCATTATTTTTTGTTATCGTTGAAGTATATATATTCATTGTTATAGTATATGCAAATTATCGCATATACTACATAATTAAATCACTAACAGCTCGAATTATGCTTATGGACATAATAGAATTTTTATATAATCAAATCAGACACATATTAAATCTGCAACATTTACTGCCAAGTACTAGTGCCTAACCTGTTTTGAAACATAGAGGGTATGAGCAAGCCGTGTCTTCCTAGATCAGTATGTGTGTGCTCGTGGTACCTCTTTGAACTGCATGATGACCTGTGATTTTCCCTAGGAATCCAGAGGGAGAATGTTATAGGGAGCATAAAGTTTTTTCTTTGCTTGGACATCTTTTGCTGCAACAATAATCTGTTTGTGGGGGTCTATATCTGTTAGCTCCTAATGTATTACACTAATGACATCAAACTAATAATGAAAATAATGTTACAATGCAAGTACATAACCTGCAGAACAATATGATTTTAGTGTAGCTACTCGCTGGGCCGATGAAAGATCCGATAAAATGATACTTCCGTTGGAGGAACCACCAATAATCATCTGAGTATCACTTAATGATATACAAGTGACAGGCCCATCCTGTATCTTGGAAACAAGGAAATTATAGCTTACTTTTACTGTAATATCCAGAACTTTCATTGAATGTTTAAGTATGCTTTACATATAATTTTTGAATAAATATAGCATAACATACCACATACAAGAAGCTTTAGGAATGTCTCCTTTACGGGATACGAATATACTCTTTTGCACATTCTGCCTTCATATGCCTACACTAGTTGTCCCTAGCAAACTAACAATCTGCGAGAAAGGTAAAAAGTTGGAGTTACAGAATTTTTTTATTAAGAGAAGTTATGTAAGACGATGAGTGAAATTCAAAAATTAGTAGATTTCTCTGATGGGACAACAGTTCTGTAGAAAGTGATGAATATATTCAATTACCAGGTATATCTTTTGATGAGCACGTGAGAATTTGCTACGTGAGAATTTGCTACTACAAAGGTGAAATATATGAGCCATATCATTTTTAAAAGGATTGTGGAATTTGACATTCCACAACCAGTAAATCACAAAAGACCGATGTTTCTTTTAAAAAAATTTACTGCGCTACTACAAGTCTCCAATTAATTTTTGGGCAAAAAGAAACACACACACAACCACCAGGCTTAACCATGCCCAAGTTAAGAAAGATATAGGACTGAACATGGGTAAAGTCAATGAAAACGAGGCGAACAAATGTTAGGAATAATTCATAAGTTGTGATGTTAAGAATAGAATTTACACATTATACTTCTTGTAATCCTGATCTTATAAAGGATTTAGCACTATATAGAATTTATGTGTAAGACAGTTATCTGTACAGTTTAGTCAGGAATGAACAGTGTATCGGAGACTACATGTCAGGAACAAAGAGCAAATCCTGATAACAGTCTAATACTGATGCAAGATGAAATCCTGATATCAGTCGTGTTACTGATGATGTCATTATGGATGCTACAGAAACTGGCAAGTGCTATAAAACAGGATTGTTGTTTGAAGAACAAGCAAGAAGATATTATGAAGGAAAGAGTTTTCTATTGATGGAAACTATCGACTAGAAGGCAGAACATTGTCATGTATAGATTATATCTTTTTGTTATTAGTTGATAGGTAGCATTATAAATACTCTCTCTATATCATTGTAAAAAGTGTCGTAGTCGAACAAACGTGTGTTGTGAGTTCGTGTGCGTAGCTCTGTATAAGGTTTGCATTCGAGAGTTCGAAACAAACAGAGAGAGAGATTTGTATTGTCAGCAGCTGCTAAAGGTATTGTACACCTTTGGTAGAGTTTGTATTTGATCTTATTAATACAAACAGATTTTGATTCATTCGTTTATTCTTGTTCATATAATCAAGCAAAAATCAGACACGATTATATAACTTGTATTCAACCCCCCTTCTACAAGTTATTCGAGTTAACAATTGGTATCAGAGCGGGTTGATTTCGAATAATCATAAAGATCTGCAATCATGTCTGGTTACAAGGATGGGAATACTAAGATTCCTATGCTCAAGAGAAACGAATATACTCTATGGGAAGTAAAGATGTTGCATCATCTAGAAGCAACAGATCCTGATTATCTTGACAGAATTAGAGATGGACCTTTTGTTCCAACAGATCCTGATTATCTTGACAGAAGTAAGGATGGGAATACTAAGATTCCTATGAAGACTATTGCACTTACTGCTCAATCTGAAGTAAAGAAGCTTCCTGAAGAACAGCATGAAGAGATTGCTGTAAAGAATTCAAGGAAGAAGAAAAACAAAGAAAGTTCTGAGTCAGAGACTACTGATATGGACTCTGACAACAATGATTCTGAATCTGAGATGCAGGAACTCTTTGCTATGTTTGCTAAAGCTTTCAAGAAAGGTAGATTTAACAGGAGAAGATTTAGCAAAGGACCTTTTCAAAAGAAGGAGGAGAAGAAGAGTGACAAAGGCAAAAGTACAATTGTCAAGCTTGATAAGGCCAAGATCAAGTGCTTTAACTGCAGCGAGCTTGGACACTTTCCTAGTGAGTGTAAGAAGCCTAGGAATTCAGGAAAGGGTAATGCACTTATGGTCACACAGAAGGATTGGGCTGATTCCAGTGATTCTGAAGATGAATTGGATTATGACAACATTGCATTGATGGCAAATAGTTAAGACAAACCTGGATCTCCAAAGAAAACTTCTCCATCCTCTGTTAAGGTATCACTTCACTCTCTTGATTCATTTGATAGCTTAAATTCTGATGAAATTAGATCTGTCCATGCTGAGTTTAAGAATCTTATGACTAATTTTAGAATTCTTACTTGTGAAAGAGATGAACTTAAGGTCAAGAATGATAAATTAGTTGATAGAAATAATTTTCTTGAATCTGAATTAATTCAAATGGAAGAATACAAGTTAAGTTCTGATAAAGTTAAGCATGATTATAGTGTTATTCTTGAGGCTTATGACTATGTCAGAAAAGAACTAGAAGAAGAGAGAGATGTGATTAAGACCATTAACAATTCCAGTAAAAAGACTATAGAAATCTTTGAAAGTGGAATTCGTGGTAAGGTTAATGGTTTAGGTTTTGATAAGGCTAGACAAGAAGAAAAAGTAGCTATTGTCAATGATGATAGTAAGGTAGAAGCTAACACATCTAAATCTGAAGGTAAGAAAATTGTTTCTGAACCTAATCATGTTAAATTTGTTGATTCAAAAGGTACCCCTGTTGTACACAAAAGGATTAACAATAGTAATTCAGATGAGAAAGTGTTAGAGAAACCTAAGAATGTAAATATAGGGTTTCTGTCTAAGTCTCAGTTGAAACAGAGATTAGATGATCTTTCAGAGTCTAGCAAGATCAAAAGAAATAGGAATGGAAAGGAAGGTATTAACAAAGAGAATAATTACAAGAATGTACCTGATGCACCTAGGAAATAATGCTATAAGTGTGGAAATCATAATCATTTGTCCCTAGACTGCAATCAAAAACCTTCTTGGAAAATTGAGTCCAGATTCCCCAAGACTCAGAAAATTCAATACCAACCACAAAAAGCTTGTTATCATTGTGGTAGTTTACTTCATTCCATTTACATGTGTAGAGAATATCATGAACTGTATTATGACTATTATTCCTTGAAATCTGAAACTCCTAGTCACAAACAGTTTGTGAAATTAGAGTCTAAAGTTGACTCTACAACAGGTAAAGTAAAAGAAAAATCTTCAAAGCCTGTCGTTTCTAAATCTAGTATGAAAGGATCCAATCAAAGTTGGGTCCTAAAAAATTCTAACTAGTTACTTTTTGTTTGCAGGGCACAGGAAAGAAGCATTCAATTATCCTGGACAGTGGATGCTCTGGACATATGACTGGAAAGAAGTCCCTGCTTACAAAGTTTGAGAGGAAAGCTGGCCCAGTAATATCTTTTGGAGATGGCAACAAAGGAGAAACTCTGGGATATGGCTCAATTGTTTTGGGGAATGTCATCATAGAAAATGTAGCACTGGTTAAAGGCTTGAAACATACTCTTTTAAGCATAAGTCAACTGGGTGATAAAGGTTACAAATCAATCTTTGACAAAGAAGGATGCAAAATCTTGAATATGCAGAATGGAGACATTGTTCTAACTGGTCAAAGACGTGGTAACATATATGAAGCCAGCTTAAGTGATACATCTAAAGGAATTGTTAGATGTCTCTACAGCAAAGCAACAAGTGATGAAACCTGGAATTGGCACAAGAAGCTCTCACATCTTAATTTCAAGAAGCTTAATCAACTTGTTAAGCACAATTTGGTGAGAGGCCTACCTCAGGCAAATTTTGTGCAAGATGGACTTTGTGATGCATGTCAGCTTGGAAAGCAAAGAAGAACCACTTTCAAGAGCAAGACTGAAAATTCAATTACTGAACCATTTCACATGCTACATCTTGATCTGTTTGGTCCAGTAAACATTATGTCTATCAGCAAGAAAATATATGCTCTAGTTATAGTGGATGATTTCACAAGGTTCACATGGGTGTTCTTTCTACACAAGAAGGATGAAGCTCCTCAGCAAATCATTGAACTTATCAAGAATATTCATAATATCTCTGAGTACAAAGTCAAAGTACTTAGAAGTGACAATGGCACAGAATTCAAGAATTCTACGATGGAGGGGTTTTGTGCAGACAATGGAATCACTCAACAGTTTTCTGCACCTGGTACACCTCAGCAGAATGGTGTAGTGGAAAGAAAGAACAGGACTCTCATAGAGGCAGCAAGAACCATGCTTGTAGATGCAAAACTTCCAACCTACTTTTGGGCAGAAGCTATTAACACTGCATGTTTCACTCAAAATTGTACCTTGGTAAATAGTCATGGAAAAACTCCCTATGAGATGATCAAAGGAAAGAAACCAAGTGTGAAATACTTTCACATCTTTGGATGTAAATGCTATGTCCTAAAAGTTCATCCAGAACAACTTGGAAAATTTGAAGCCAAATCGGATGAAGCAATTTTTCTAGGATATTCAGCATCTAAAGCCTTCAAAGTTTATAATCTCAGAACTCACATTGTTATGGAATCAATTCATGTTGCATTTGATGATAAGAAGTTTGGAATTCTGCAAACTGATGAAAGCCATGACAAATTGGAATTTGAAAATCTGAAGAATTCTGAGATACTCTCCAGTGATGATGAAGGTTCTCCAGAAGGAATTTCTATTGCTTCTCAAAGGAATGCTACTGTTGAGGGGGAGCAAATAAATCAAAGAGAATACAGTGATCATCAGGAGCAGACTAGCCTTTCAGAGTCTATTCCATCAGGAATTGACGTTTCAGAGTCTACTCCATCAGGAACTGATCTTTCAGAGTCTACTGAGGAAAGATCAGTAACTAGCAGCAATATGGAATCTACTGATTCTATTGATCAAAGGAGAGTTTTTGAAGGTAGAGAGAATTCTTCTACAAGAGATACCACTAACTTTGGGGGAGAGACTAGCAGAGTTAATCTACCACCTGTTAGAAAATGGACAAAGGATCATACTGAAGATTTGATAATTGGTGATCCAAATAGTGGTGTTCGAACTAGAAGATCAATTCAAAATGAATGCTTGTATAGTTGCTTTCTCTCAAAGAATGAACCTAAGAAGGTTGAAGAAGCCTTACAGGATCCTGATTGGGTAATTGCAATGCAGGAGGAGTTAAATGAGTTTGAGAGAAACAAAGTCTGGAAACTGGTACCAAGACCTAAAGATAGATCTATTGTTGGTGCAAGATGGGTTTTCAGAAACAAGCTAGATGAATCTGGTATGATTGTAAGAAACAAAGCAAGACTGGTGGCCAAGGGTTATTCTCAGGAAGAAGGCATTGATTATGATGAGACCTTTGCACCTGTAGCAAGATTAGAAGCAATCAGAATGTTTCTTGCATTTGCAGCTCATTCAAAATTCAAGGTATACCAGATGGATGTAAAGAGTGCTTTTCTAAATGGCAAACTTGATGAGGAAGTGTATGTGGAACAGCCACCTGGATTTGTTGATCCAAAGTTTCCAAATCATGTCTACAAACTTGACAAGGCACTCTATGGACTAAAGCAAGCACCAAGAGCATGGTATGATACTTTGTCTAAATTTCTTCTTGAAAATGGCTTCACAAGAGGTACAATTGACAAAACTCTATTCTTTAGAAAGATAAAAGGTGAATTGCTTTTAGTTCAAGTTTATGTTGATGATATTATTTTTGGTTCTACTAATGAAAAGTTGTGTGCTAAGTTTAGCAAGCTTATGCAGTCTAAGTATCAGATGAGCATGATGGGTGAATTAAATTATTTCTTAGGCTTGCAGGTCAAACAGACTGAGACTGGTATTTTCATTAATCAGTTAAAATATATCAAAGATCTTTTAAGAAGGTTTGACTTTCAAGACTGTGCAGTTGCAAAAACACCCATGGCAACAGCCACTAAACTAGACTCTGATCCTAAGGGAAAGAGTGTGGATAATACTAGTTATAGAGGCATGATAGGCTCATTATTATATCTAACTGCAAGTAGGCCAGATATAATGTTTTCTACCTGTTTATGTGCTAGATTCCAAGGTGATCCTAAGGAATCTCATTTAATTGCTGTGAAGAGAATTTTTAGATATCTCAAAGGAACTCCAAATCTTGGTTTGTGGTATCCTAGAGAATCTGATTTCTTTCTAATTGGCTATTCAGACTCTGATTATGCAGGGTGTAAGATAGACAGGAAAAGCACTACAGGTACATGTCAATTCTTGGGAAATAGATTGATTTTTTGGGCAAGCAAGAAGCAACAATCTGTTTCAACCTCAACTGTAGAAGCTGAGTACATAGCAGCAGGCAGTTGTTGTGCACAGCTCCTTTGGATAAGAAATCAGTTGATGGATTATGGTATGACACTAAGTAATATTCCTATGTTTTGTGATAATACTAGTGCTATTAAAATTGCAGAAAATCCAGTTCAACATTCAAGGACTAAGCACATTGATGTCAGGTATCATTTTATTAGAGAACATATTGAGAATGGTACTGTGGAACTTCATTTTGTTCCTATTGACAAACAGCTTGCAGATATTCTAACTAAACCACTTGATGAGACTACATTCAGTAGATTAGTAAGTGAGTTAGGAATGTTAAATTTTTAGATCTTTAACATCTACAAAAGTAGCAAGGTATGTTGTTCTTAGCTTATAGACTTGATATTTCTTGTCAGGATCTATATTTGATTGTTAAATGCTTTAGCTATAACACTTTGCCTTGATAAATTTCAGTATGATAGACTTGTTAATAATCATCAGGATTAGATTTGTTATCAGGATGCTGACGTCATCAGTATTGTGTCAGTATCAGGATTATGAAAATTGTTTCAGATCCTGACATTTACTTTGTGTAGTAATCTAATTCTATGATGTGTTAAGTCTATGTCAGCATGTTTTGATATTTGCATACTGATAATTTATACATCATTCAATAATCAAAAGACAGTAGATAACAAGTAATTGTATTTTCATTAATTGAAAGCATTACATATATGGAAATGAAATACAACATCTTTTTGTCTAATTTCTACTGATAATTCTATACTTGTCTATTGATATGAATTCTGAGGTATAGGACAAGGAGCATCTCAAGAAATTCATCAGGGGATTGAATAGCCTCGTTTACTCTTGGATTCCTTGTCTGGGCGACTTGAATGAGAGCAGCTAACTTAAATGAATAGCATCTCCATCAAGATCAACCTCAGACTCTCGGCCAAATTCTTCATCCTCAAGTTTTGAGGAGGTTAAGGGAAGATTGTATCCAATAGATGGATGTTCTAGGAGAAACCTCTGGATATTATCGGAAACCAATCCATCCATGATTAGTTCGATGAGAAGAGTCATCTTTTCAAAGAGATGATCAAGAACAGTATGTTCATCGACCGTGAAAGATTTAAAGAATGGGTTTGAAGGGAATTTTGGTTTGAAAAGCATTGTTGAGAAGAAAAGAAATTGAAAGGTTTATGGAGAATGGCATAAGGCGTCTGTTTCTTTTAAAGAAAGACGTGAGAAGCTGAACAGTCACTTGGAAGTTTAATGAAGTCAGATGCTAAATGACTGTATTTCTTGTTTTCAAGAAATGTTGAATATATCTAACCAATTGATTTTTGTTCAGATTAATTGTTTATTTCTTTTTCAAATAAAAGAAAAATGCCACGTGGAAACTCCATATTAAGTCTCTGGAATTAGGATGATATTGATCAGGATTTGAGAATTATTATCACATTGTATTTTGTGGTTATTGTGATGAAAGGTCAACAGGAAAAGGAAGCTGATCAGTATTGATTATTTATACCCTGATTTATTTCATGAAAATCAATTTTGGATTTTATTTTCCAAAAATCGTGGGTAACCGCACTTTTCAGGGACTGACAACTGTCAATCTACGTGTCAATGTGGGATAGTGGTCTGAAAGATTTGTGAAATATATTTGTTTTGAAACTCTAATCGTGTAATTGCTTTCTCTAATTTTACATTCTCTAAAGCAAAAACACTCTTGAGTTTTCAAAATCACTAATCCATTTCAAGAATTTTTCAAGTTATTTTCAGATCAAAAATGGCAGCTCAAAGAAGATTACCTAAATCAGTAGCCTTCAAGTTTGGTGACTTCGATTTTATGACAAACAATCATGTAGCAGCTATCACCAACAAGGAAGGAGTGTCATCTGATTTTCATCCAATCATGGACTTTCTGGCGTATGGACCATTAAGTTATGCATTGACAGCATCTCCGCAAATTAATCAAGCAGCTGTTTCACAAGCTTGGGAGAATGCTGAGGTAATTGATTCTACTCAGAGTCAATCAGGTAAGATTGTTCTACATTTAGGACAAGATTCATTTGACATTACTGAATCTGTTGTTAATTCAGTACTTTGCTTACCTGTTACTGATAATTATGCAAGTGAACCATCTGATGATAATGTAAGAACTATGTTGTCTGCATTAGGTTATAGTGGACCTCTAGACAACATGAGCCAGTTGAATAGGTCTTTTCTTAGAAAGGAATGGTCTTTTTACTTTGATCAAATTGCTAAATGTTTTACTGGTAAATGTAGTTCTTTTCAGCAAATTACTTCTGTTACATCACATATTGCTTATAGTTTGCTTTATGACAGAGTAATTAACATTGGTCACATTATCTTAAGTCAGATGAGTATTAAACTTGGGTTTAGAGATCAAAACAGGAAAATGGTTTATTATCATAGATTTATGCAAATGTTTATTAACCATTTTATTCCTGATGTTGAAGCTAGATTTGGTAGGGAACATTGTGTTTCTTCTTATGAACAGCAAAAGAGAATTTTCTCTGACATTACAAAGAAGGACAATGAAAAGAATCTAGATGAAATACCTGCAATTCATTATCCACATCATTTTCAGGTAATTCTTAAAACTCATCTTTCTACTCTCTACAATTCTTCTTTCTTTTGTGGTGAAATGGCTCAGGAATCTCATCTGGAGGAGAACCCACCTGTGTCTACCCAAGTAGCCCAAAACATTATAGTCTCTGAAACAATTCAAGAACCAAATTTTGATCTACAGCCTATTGTTTCAAAGAAACCAACCTCTGGTGTTTCTCAAAAGACATCAGTTGTAAGGAAGAGAAGATTTGTTGTGTCAAGTAGTAGTAATTCTAGTAAAGATGATGATGATTTAACTCTTGCTGAGAGAGCAGAATTGAAGGCTGCAATTCAACTTTCTCTGTTAGCACATACAGATGAAAAACCTAGCCACAGCCAGGCTGCAGTCTCCCAAAAGGCTGTAGTTCTTAAAAAGGGAAAACAGTTACTGGATACTGTCTCTCAAAAGACTGTGTCTATTGAACAAAGATCTCATCCCAAGATCACTTCTGTGTCTACACCTCTTGAGTCTTCTCAGGATAAATCTTTTGCTCACTATACCAGGAGAACAAGAAGAAAGATTCAATTGTCACCTACACACACAGAGTCTAGTCCAACTAACATTATGCAGGTTTCTACACATCAAGCTACATCTATGTCAGTATTTGACAAGAGAGATCTGGATATTGATTCTTCATGGGAAACTACATTGTCATACAGACTGGCTATGAGACTAATTTCTCTCAAAGTGAAGTTGTCAAGGCCTGTTCTAGATTTTTTGGTTGAAAGAGTACCAAAACTTTTATTTCCAGATGAATATGGACTTCTACATCAAAGACTTGACTTAATGAAGATGTATTTCTATGTATCTGTCAGAAGACAATTAGTCAAGAAATTTGGACTCTCGAAGCATGTTGCACTTCAATCACTTCATGCATATTTATTTGACAAAGATGTCATTATTGAAGATGCCTCAGCTCAAGGTGAACAACTGGAGGAAGTAGATAGAGGGAAGCAGTCAACAGAAGATACTATTGCACCAGTGGTGAATAGTAGGAAAGATCAGATCACAATCACTGCAACACAAGAACCATCTAGTCAGAGGTTGGATGACTCAGGAGCTGTGATAGCTGATGTTGAAAGGACTTCTGTGATGACTGAGAATGCAAGTGAGATACCCTATGATATGGGAGGAATGACTTTGGTTAATTTTTCTGAAGGTCAAACAAATTTTGTTCGGTCAGAGTCTATCCACCTTGAGGGTGAGTCTCAGCAAACAACACTTAAAGACGGTGATGTACTAACTATGGTGTCTAATGAAGTATTACTGAAGACATCAAAGTCTAGTAAAGAACCTGAAAGTGGTATACTGGAGCCTGTAGTCTCTGAAAGGAAAGAAGATGATTGTAAGGGTTCAGAGATTATAGCAGCTCACTCCTTGGATAAAACCTCAAGCCCCTTGCCATATGAGGAACCCTCTCTCCATGTGAGTTCAGGTATAAAAACTCTTTTTAGCCCCTATTTTTCTGTAGGTCATGAGAGCACTTATCCAAATTTGAGTGATACACTTGAAAAGATGGACTTAGATCCACAAACTAAGAGGCTGGCTCCTGACCAGGAAAAAGGTGAGGTAGAAAGAGTGTTGACTTTAGTAAGTCAAAGTGAGAATGAGGGTATGGATGATCAACTCCATAGTGAGGGAGAGAAAATTAGGAAACCATCATTTGATTTCTGGGATCAGGTTTTTCCTGAATCTTGGTCTGAAAATTTGGATATGGATGCTGGTACTTATTCATTCATCAAAATGTATCAGAAGAATGACCTAGCACATCACAATGCAAAGCCAGAAATTAAAGCTCAGAAGCAAAAGGAGAGGCTTGCAGGAATCATTAACAGAAGAGGTGCCAGGATAAAGCAATCTCTTGATACATATGTACCAGATGAAGTTCCTAATGATCCTAGTGTTCCTTTGTATGTACTTCCAATATCAGCTAGAATTGAGACATCTACAGTCTCTGATCACTCTAAGGAGGAGTCAGGATTTGAAGAAGTTAGTACACAGAATACTGGTGAAGGAGATGATGATCATGTTTCAGTTACAGATCAGAAAGATGAAGATGTTGATACTTCTAATCAGGTTTTATTACTTGAATATCATACAACACATGCAACTTCTTCTACAAGACTTGAAGATACAGTTCTTTCTGATTCTGATTCTGATTCTGAAGATACTAGAAGCACTTCCAACATTGAAGTTCATTCTGATATTTTGAAAGATATTCAGAATTCTCAAATTGCTATGCAAACAAGACTTCAATCACTTGAAGATAACCAAGTCACAATTATGGAAAATCAAGCAGTTCTGATGAATATCATTTGTTCTGTTTCTGAATCTCTTGGAATTAATGTTGCTGATGTCAAAAAGGGGGAGATAAAGACAATTCAAACAACAACAACACCAGACCGGGGGAGATAAAGAGTAGACAAAGGGAAGTAAAAAGAAGAACTAGGAGTGACAGTGGTGAATCTCATCTAGGAAGTGGTAAAGAAAGAGCAGCATTAATAGTTGAAATTCTTTCTTCTAAGTACTAGATAAACGTCTACATCTGGGAAGGAGGTACTTAACTTCATAATTCTACATTCATAAATTCTATTCTAGTTGTATTGTTATATGTTTTGACATCCACAACTTAGATTTATGCTTCAGATTTTAAAGCATAAATAGGGGGAGATTGTTAGGAATAATTCATAAGTTATGATGTTAAGAATAGAATTTACACATTATACTTCTTGTAATCCTGATCTTATAAAGGATTTAGCACTATATAGGATTTATGTGTAAGACAGTTATCTGTACAGTTTAGTCAGGAATGAACAGTGTATCGGAGACTACATGTCAGGAACAAAGAGCAAATCCTGATAACAGTCTAATACTGATGATGATCAGATACTGATGCAAGATGAAATCCTGATATCAGTCGTGTTACTGATGATGTCATTATGGATGCTACAGAAACTGGCAAGTGCTATAAAACAAGATTGTTGTTTGAAGAACAAGCAAGAAGATATTATGAAGGAAAGAGTTTTATATTGATGGAAACTATCGACTAGAAGGCAGAACATTGTCATGTATAGATTATATCTTTCTGTTATTAGTTGATAGGTAGCATTATAAATACTCTCTCTATATCATTGTAAAAAGTGTCGTAGTCGAACAAACGTGTGTTGTGAGTTCGTGTGCGTAGCTCTGTATAAGGTTTGTATTCGAGAGTTCGAAACAAACAGAGAGAGAGATTTGTATTGTCAGCAGCTGCTAAAGGTATTGTACACCTTTGGTAGAGTTTGTATTTGATCTTATTAATACAAACAGAGTTTAATTCATTCGTTTATTCTTGTTCATATAATCAAGCAAAAATCAGACACGATTATATAACTTGTATTCAACCCCCCTTCTACAAGTTATTCGAGTTAACAACAAAGTACCATTATAATAATACAGAGGAGGCATTCAATTACCTTACTTTTATCAAAATCAAAATCAATCAGATGGGCTCTATCAGGAACGGAGTATTCCTCCAAACATTTGTAACTTTTTACTGACCACGAACGCATCACCTAACATAATTGGATCTCCAATTGTCAGTAGAAAGAAGGAACATTAAATATGCCTGAAGCAGATCAAAACATTCAACTCTTTTGTTCAAATAAATCATAAATTAGTGTAAACCATATGAAAACTTGAAATGAACACACACACATGTACATACATATGAATATGATAAAGGAGCTAACATTTACACCTCAAAATTGACCACAGTCAAGAGTTGCGGTAAAGTTTAAAGTTGTTCAATTCAATGGGTGACAAAAAGAGATATATTAAACCACTTGAGCTTTTACTAACCACCTGAGTTTTAGAAACTTTGACTTAAGAATTTGAACTCTCTATCACTGGTCACTTTAGTAAACATATATGATATATGGAATCTTCTCATCGAGATCGGGTTGGTGAAAATATAATTTAATCGATACAAAAGTAAGTGTGCATATAACTAAAAATATTCCTAGTAATAATCTCATATAATTAAAAATTTGATAAATTACGATCAACTTTATTCTTAGATAATAACTTGAAATAAAAACAAACTAATATTTTAATTCCATGTTCTGCATCATTAATCTTACCTTATCAACTCCACCAGTAAGGACCAAACCCATCTTCATGCGGCACTGATATATCCTAAATAAAAGCATGGTTAATAGAACTATCCACAGAGCGATATACTTCCTTGAGTAATATTGTTAAAGAGAACATACAGATACCAAGAAATATATGCAAATACTTTTTGATGAAGAACGCAAGCACGTAATAGACACTCTGTTCAACATAGCAGGCAATAGATAAACTTCAAAGTAATTAACAAATTTATCAAGGCGTACTACCGGATATCTCATCTCTAGAAGTATGCATCGACCACAACAAGAAGACTACCCACGAACACTGATAAACCTTATTCTAGAATCATATGTCAAAAACTCCATCAAATGACTTGAACCGTGACAGTTCCTTTCTTTCTAATTCTTCTACTTCAAGACAAATATGATTTATCTTATCTTAGAAAAGTCTAGTTTAAAATTTGTATAACAATTAAAATTATCAGAAACTAACATTGTATTGAACTATGTTAGACAAGTTCATATATAATCATGTTTCTTTTGATACCAAGATAATTATTACATACAAAAATGACAAATCATCAAAAATAAAAGAGAGAGACGAAGGGAGGAGAGAGAGAGAGAGAGAGGGAGAGAGATATACAAAGAGAGAGACGAAGGGAGGAAGGAGAGAGAGTGAGAGACACAGAGAGACAAAGAGGGGAAAGAGAGAGGTCAAACCAAGCTAAAAATACGTAAATCGAAGCATACAAATAGAGATTTATACCTCAATTTGATATCAAATACCTTCAAACACAAACCATGCTTCGATTAACTCTAATTTAATTCTTCAACTAAAGTTTGATTAACCTAGCACAAATCCTAATTGAATTCTTGGACCAAACTTCATACCCAGCTCGAATCATCTTTGAACCCTAATTTAATTAGTGAGAGAGCGAGTGAGAGAAGAACAGTAATAGAAATGCGAAAGAAGTGAGAGATGAGAGCGGATAGAGATGAGAGTGTGAGCGGAGTGAGAGAGATGAGAGAGATATGTTTTCATTGTTTTCTGAGCGGGCTGTTTAATTTAGAGTGAATATCTAAGCGGGCTTTTTATTTCAGTAATAGCGAGCTTCTTCCCCCCCTTTTTTTAAACATTTTTTCAGTTATCTAAGGCAACACTAGTTCATGTGTTGGCATTGAGGATTAAAATTGCATCTAAGGCAACATGAATGGCAACATCCGGTTACGATGTTGGATTATATAAAATTTATTCGATTTTTAGCATCTAAGGCAACATTTTACGTGGCAACATCGGTTTTCAGTGTTGGGATAGACCATATATGGTGTAGTGTTTCTTCTAGAAAGTGGGTTTCACAGAGGTACAATTGATAAAACCCTGTTCTATTTAAATCTGGTAGTGACTTGCTATTAGTTCAGATATATGTTGATGACAAAATTTTTGGGTCTACTAATGATAAACTCTGTAAGAAGTTTGTCAAGCTCATGCAGTCCAGGTATCAAATGAGCATGATGGGAGAACTTAGTTATTTTCTAGGCCTACAAGTGAAGCAAACAGATGATGGGATTTTTATAAATCAAGCAAAATACACCAGAAATCTTCTCAAGAAATTTGGTATGCTTGACTGTTCATCTACAACAACTCCCATGGCAATAGCAACAAAGTTGGATAAAGACACAGGGGTTTCAGTAGATATGACAAGCTACAGAGGCATGATAGGGTCTCTTCTATATCTGACAGCAAGTAGACCTGACATCATGTATGCAACCTGCCTCTGTGCAAGGTTTCAGGCTGACCCCAGAGAACCACATCTAACAGCTGTGAAGAGAATTCTTAAGTTTCTCAAGGGCACCATAACCTTAGGTCTGTGGTATCCCAGAGAATCAGATTTTAAGCTACTTGGTTACTCTGATGCAGACTTTGCAGGTTGTAAGATAGACAGAAAAAACACTAGTGGAAGTTGTCAATTTCTGGGTGACAGACTTGTTTCCTGGTATAGCATGAAACAGAAGTCAATTTCTACATCTACAGCTGAAGCATAGTATATTGCATCTGGTAGCTATTGTGCACAGATTCTGTGGATGAAGAATCAGTTGCTGGACTATGGATTAAGGTACAGTAAAATACCTATTTACTTTGATAATCAAAGTGGTATTGCAATGACAGGTAACCCAGTACAACATTCAATGACCAAACACATCAGCATAAGGTACCATTTTATCATAGAACATGTAGAGGAAGGAAATATTGAGCTTCATTTTGTGTCTACAGAACAACAACTAGCAGATATCTTCACCAAGCCATTGACTAAAGCTACATTTACAAGGCTGGTAAATGAACTAGGAATGATCTCTGATTTTGACTAGAGATACTGGTTAGACTCAAAATTCTCTTATATAATATGTTGCTCATGTTTCTGTGATTTTGTTCTCTGTTATGCAAACTCGGTTATTAAACACTGTTCGTATACCTTGATGTGGTAAAACACTGTTAGAATACTCTGTAGATCATACACTGTTGAAATGTTGGATAAACTCTGATAAACTCTGATAATGTTATTGTCTGAACATAAACACCAATGAAGAAATCTGTATGAAGCATGATTCTCAGTAATTAATCATGAATCCTTCTAAGTTATTTGTGATATAATCTTAGACTGTGCAGAAAATTAACACAGCATTACACTGTTTTCATATTTATAGCATCTCTTAGTTTATCTATCCTAAACTCTGAGTCTGTAAATGCTGTGTGCATTGCCTCTCATGAATAACTTCTGATGTTGATGGCTTCTAAACTCTGTTAGTTACACTCTGTTTAGTTAGATGCTGTAATTAGTCTACCCCCAAAGCAAATGTATATAGGCTGATAGATCATGTTGTGTTTAGGACGACCCAGGAACTTGCTGGTAAAAAGTAAGGGCTAAAATTCTCTAATTTTTGGTGACTAGTCAAAGACTAGGAAGAACCAGGAACTTATCCAAACGATAAGGGCTAAAATTCTCTAATTTTTGGTGACTAGTCAAAGACTAGGAAGACCAAAGAACTTATCAAAACGATAAGGGCTAAAATTATAGGATTTTTGGTGACTAGTCAAAGTCTAGGACGACCCAGGACCTTATCAAAAAGATAAAGGCTAAAATTATAGGAATTTTGGTGACTAGTTCCAACCTCTGATTAAAAAAAAATATTAGTTAGAAAGGGGGTATAAGTAAGTTCAGAGTTACTGTATAACAATTATTTTCTATAGAGTTTAGCATTCATCGGATATTAAGAGTTTACTATGAGAGTTTGTGCAAACAGTGTTTACTGATTTATTTTATGGATTTTATGAAAAATTAGATGCTCTAAATACTGATTTAGTAAACTCTGCTATACACACACAAATTCACAACTGTGTAGTTTTTAAAAGGGTTATGATAATAAAGTTGGAGAATTGACAAACACTGACGTATTTTGTCTAGTAATCTAAGTATATTTTATTTCAGACAATTTGCATACTTGGGGTAAAAAGAGTTTTTGAAAAATGAGATAAATTATTGCCAACTGTTGATGAGTATTAGAGTGTTAAAGTGTATTGGAAATAGGAGAGAGAGAGTAGCAGTAATTATTGCTATAATTACTGAGCGTACAAAGCTGTTCCACTGAATATGTGCCACGTGTCCCACTAACACATTTAACAAGAATCGTGTCCCACTCACACATATAACTGGTTGCGTGTATTAATGTTAAAATGATTTGTTTTAATTTTAATTACATATCTAATCATTTAACATAAACGGTTCATATTTTTATTGCACATCACTATTCTCTTTGCACACAACCACTCACAGTTACTTTGTTCTTTCTCTTGCACATTTTCGTAAACACCTTTCATACACATCTTTTTCTCTGATATTTTCTTCTCTAAGGCCACCAAATCTTTTAACGCACGAGGGTTAGTGTTTGTACCTAACAACTATGCAGCTCCGTTGAATAATGAGAACGTTCCTGAGGCGTTTCATCTGATTCAAAACTTTTTGCGAGATTCGGAGATTGGTAGAGCACTAGTTGAACCAACAGAGCTCTCTACTGCACATATTGCTACCTTCTGGCAGACAGGTACTTATGATGATGGAGGAGAGAATGAGACTCCTTCAATTATTTTCACATCTGAGGAAACAGAGTATGTCGTTACTCCAACGATGGTCAGAGAAGCTTTGGGTTTTGATACACACACTGCATACAGTGTTGTTGGTGAAAGATATCTAAGTGAGATGTTGCAGCAAATTGGGTACTCAGGATCTTTAGCAAGACTCAGTCAAGTGAAAAGGCCACAACTGAGGAAGGAGTGGAGTTTCTTTTTCGATTGCATCACAAGGGCGTTTGGGAAGAAAATAAAAAAATGGGATGCTATTCGAGGTGACAGTCTTCAAATCGGGTATTCTCTTCTTTATGTAAGTAACTTTGATTTTGGTAGACTCGTCTTGATGAATATAAGTGAAAGATTGTCAGAGTCTAGTACCATTGTTTATTTTTCTAGATTTTGTCAATTACTATTCTCTACTTGTTTGCCTGAGGTTGAAATCTTTGGGGAAGATATCATTCAGGCCTTTAAAGTTAATAAGAGAGTATTATCTGATTTGACCAACAAGGATGTAAACAAGGGGCAAGTACCTGACTTGTTTTTGCCTCTTGCTCTTCAAAATTTTCTCAATCAACCTCAAGAACCATAACAGCCTGACCCTGCACCTTTACAACCTACAAACATTGAAACACAACCTCAACCCTCTCAACCTGCAAATGCTGAGCCAAACACTGACCAAATTCAACCAACACCCACTCAACCTCAACCTTCCATGAATGAGCCAATTGCAAACTCTGCACAAATTTCATCACCTACACAGGCTAAATCAAAGGGTAGAGGTAAAACAAAGCACAGAGCTATCAGGGCTAAAAAGGCAAGAGTACCAAGGTCTGAATTTTCAAACTCTGGTGAAGAATGAATGGCATCTGAGGTGCCTAAATCAAAGAAGAGAATGTTGTTGCTTGATGAGTCAGATGAAGAGATGAATGTTGAAGCTCCAGAGGAAATTTCTAAGGAGATACCTACTGTTGAGATACCTACTGTTGAGATACCTACTGTTGCGGTACCTACTATTGAGGTAAATACTGAAGAAGTTGTACAAATGGATGTTGAAAACAGAGATGGTTTTACTGCTATGGATGCTTTTGTTGAGTCATTCATTCTATTCTCTGATGGCATTGAAGTTCCTATCTCATCACCTGTTGTTGACTCTGAAGCAACTGGTGTAGCTGATCAACCTACTGTGGTACTTGATGAAACAGTAGCCACTCATATTGAATTATTCTCTGATGCTCACCAAGTTACTGAACAAGGTGAAGAAATTGATCAACCAACCAAGGCTGTAATCTCTGAGCCTGTGAATGATGTTCTTGTGATTGTAAAGTTTGTTAAAGATGGAGAGAGAATTGCAGAGAATAATGAGGAGATTTTTGCTGAAAATATTGAAGTTGCAGAGACTGTTGCTGCAAATGTTGAAGCTACAGTGATTATTGCTGAAAATGATCCAGTTGAAAATGCAAATGCTGAAGTTGAGGTTGAAGATGAAGGAAGTGCCGAGTCTAATTCTTCTCAGCAAAAACCAGTACAAACTGATGCAAAGATAACTGATTTTTCTGGACCTTCAAATCAACGTGAGATTGAAGAGGAATATTTTGCCAAATTTTCAGAGAATAGGTATAAAGAAGATTGCATTTTTCTCGCTGGAAGAGCAGCTAAGTTTGTTAATAGAACTGCTACAACAATTTCAAATCCAGATATTCTTTCAAGTTTGAAAGCCACTGTTGTTCAAATCAAGACTCTTAATACAAGGTTTGATGATTCTCAACAAGCAATCACTGATCTGCGAACTGAAATTGTTAACAGAGACATGCTTTTGCAGAGAGATAATAAAATGAAGTTTCAGGCTTTTTCTAAAGATCAAGAAACTCTGTTTAAAAGGCTAAGTAAAGTGGAAGAGAATCAAACTGTCTTGTCTGGTAAGATTGACTCTATTGCTAACTCTTTGGAATTGATCACATCTATATTGATTCCTGATGATGTCAAAAAGGGGGAGAGAGTTGCTAAGTTAAAATGCAGGCCATCTCAAACTCTGACTAAGAAGGATGATGCTGAAGATGGAGGAGCAGATGATCAAGAAAAGAGATTAAAATCAAAAACTGGTAGAGATATGAGTCTGAGATCTGGTAAGTCCTCTACAAGGTCTAATGGAATAAATACTGATGCTCAGGGTACTTCAAAGACCAGGAGCTTGTTATTCACTGACAATCCACAAACAAATGAAGAATTGGCTGTAAGATTGTTTCTTGAAGAGAATGAAGAAGGAGTTACAATTGAAGACATTCAAGCTGAAGAGAAGAATTTACAAGAAGAACATCAAAAAGCTTTGAAGTCTGGAAAGTTAAAGAAGAATGAGAAAGCTCCTAGGCCTGTTTAAAAGGCATTTTTTTTAAAGAAAATGTTGGTGTTGATCAGAATTTATCATTGTCTAGGAAACCAACAGAAGATGCTAAACAGAAGCTGAAAGGTAAAGTTGGTGAAGAAGAAAAGGTTTCGAAGAAAGTGCATACAACCTCTATTGCTACACAAGTTGTACATAAACCATTGTCTACACAGATGCAAATGATTTTTGGAAAACCAACTATTCTTGATCAAACTCTGAAGGATCAAACCCTGAAGACTGGAGATACTAATTTTCTACAAGGCAGAGCTTATATGTCCAAGCAAAGTCGAGATACATCTGCTTTGGGATCAGGTAGAGAAGTTATAGTGAATACTAGTCTTCTAGATCCTTCATCACTGGCTGTTCCAGGTCAAGGTGTTACTCAGGAGAGTTTAGACAGACTGGAATCAGTATAGTTGATTCATCAAAGGAGTTTGAAGAAAGATTTTCTGCTGTACTTCATGGTTGATGGAACTGTGTTTAAAGTTAGTGAGGATGATATTGGTTTGAAGATATGGGAAGAATTGGAATATGTTCTATATGTTTTCAAAGTGAAAAATCAAAGGACTCAGCAAGCTGCTAATGTGCTAAGGAATAAGATGTTGAAAGCCATGGCAATTCGTGGTGCAAAATATACAAGTGAGTATATTCCAAAGTACAGAGATTATCAGGGGAAGATTGTTGAGATGAAGAAAAATAGTGCACGACTGAAGACAGATCTAGGTATAACTATTTTAGATTTTAATCCAGAGTCAGAAGAAAGCACATTTTATCAGACTGAGTAATGATATGAAGAAGAACAAAATATATTCTCTGAGATCTGCAATTTATCGGACTGGTAAATGATCCTAAACTTAAAGAGATTAAGAAGATCATGCAGAGAGAACTCGAGAATGCAGAAAGAAGATTGCTTATAGACTATCTCAGATCAACACCAGATTTTGAGGAAATTAAGTAATTAAAGCTCTGTAAGTATTTCGTGTTTTCTGTAAATTTTGTCAAAGTAGAAGTTTAAACTCTGATTATTTATTAAACACTGCATTTGTCTAATTGTTTTGACATCATCAATTATTATTATTAACTTGTGCATTTTTGCTAATGAACAAGTTGGGGGAGATTCTTAAATATAATTGATGTGAATAATGTCAGTGTTTAAGTGTTACAGAGATTCATCAGAGTTTAACTGGAAGCTGGAAGCGGTCAGAGTTTATTTAAACTCTGACAGGTGGAAGCTCGACAGAGTTTGCTAAACTATGTCAGGAGGAAGCGTTTACTGGTCATCATCAGAGTTTGAAGAATAATTGAAGATAATTATGGAAGCGATATCTATGAAGATTGGATAGCTGTCAAAGACATCGTGATGACTAAGAAGACGTGTAACAATCATAATTGATAACATTTGTATAGCTGATTTATAGGAATATCAATTATCGATTGTATCGTAGCTGTATATCTTTATAAATACAGTTAGGTTAACCCTAGAAGGGTATTGTGAAACTAATTATCATTCATTGTAACCTAAGCAGCTCTCTGTGATATTTTACATCACTGAGAGAAGAGTTATTAATTCCATACAAGTTTTTGATTGTTTAAACGTGTGTTATTTGTTATTCTCTCATACGAACTTGATTATATTTTTGTATTCGGCCTAACACATGAAGCTAAGGAGTGCATGCCACTACGTCAAATTTTGGCTTCGGCCACATAAAATATGTGTGGCTATGACCTTTACGTCACTCTTTAATTTTTCAACCAAGTGTGACATAAGGTCGGATCATCATACGCCCCCTACGGACACACCCCTGTTGTGTGGTTGTAACTGAAAACAGAGTGACTAAAGCATACCACCACTTGGGTCTGACAGCCCCCATTTTAAGCTCAAAAGTGTGACTAAATACCAGCTTGCAGCCACAGGATGCGTAGTGGCTAAAGAGAATTAATAACGTGGCTAAATACCAACATTCATCAAAGGCTTAGTTTTGGTCGCACTATTTATTGGTAAATCGTGGCAAAAAGCTTTGGTATGTCCATATTCTATAATTTTTGTGTGGTCGTTTCTATGTTATATACTCTATTAAATAACTGCTTTTAGTCACTAATAATTGTAGAAACTATAGTTCTAGCTAAAACCTATTTTTATAGAATTTTTGTAATATATAGTGTGGTTAAATAATAGTAATAGCCACACACACTTAACTAAATTATACAGGGTTTTATTTGTATTATAAATGATCCATAATAAGTAATAATACCAAAATGCCAAAATTGAAACACAATGCTACTCTAAAATTCAAATACTTAGCCATACATAAATCAATTCTCATGACATAAAAATTTTGTGCGATAGAAACTTATTCAATTGTTGAAGGAAAAAAATCAATTGCTAGTCAATTAATTTTCCACATTCCATTACACGAACAAGAACTAGCTATTCTTGCAACCTTTTGTTTTAGTTTCTTTGGTCTTCTATCAGCTGCTTTCACGATATCAACCTTCACTAGATGATGATCAGATGTGCCTTTTGATGAAATCACTGAATATGTTTCAGGAACAAACTTATAATGCAAGTCTTGTGATGCCATAATGTAATCTACTCGTGTTCCATACTTGCACTTACCCTGTACATCTGCATCCAACAAATATAAGTTAAAGAATATCCACTCATACACAAATGAGGCTTCTTGTACAACAGAGGCAAGTACTTTGGCCTTTGGCAATCATCACAACAATGAGTACCACCGCAGGAATTACAAAGACGTTATAGACTTGATTATTTTCAAAGAGGAATTACCCAAGTTCTAATTAAATGTGATCTTCATCAACCATGTATTTATGTTAAAACATTACAAAAAATAATAGAATATATACTGAAGTATATGATATGCAAATACACAGAAACTTCTACCAAGGCTCGCTATAGGGATCTGCTAGAAATATGGAAAACTGAATCAACCAAATAGTAGTACAAACCTAATCCAATAGCATCAGAGCCCTTCATGATCTTCAGCCTCTTGCACGAATCAATAAACATCCTATGACAAACATTGCAATTTTTAAGTACATTCCCTCCCAGAAATGATATTAGTTTGGTTATAAACACTTTGTAACTTTTTACACAGAAATGATGTTCTCAGCGACACACGTTACCTGCATACTCTGAATGTTAGCACAAAGAAACTGATTGATAAAATCAGGTGAAACCTAAGACTCGTTAATTTCTTGCTGACATTTCTCTTTGAAACAACCAAGATGAACTCAAGTTGGACTGCCAAGTCTTGATTCACCTACCAAGTCTTGATTCAGAGACCATTTGTAGTCCCTTGAAGAAAATGCATTGTCTACGACTACCTATGTAACTATGCCTGTCGAGTTGTAAGAACCCGAAATTTTGGTAGAATTAAAACTTTTTATATATTCATGAAAGGATGAACAGTGACTCCGACTTCAAGGTATTAACAATGAATGTGACTGGGTATAGATTTAAATGATTATATGTCACGAAGAATGCAATGGGTTGACAACCTAGATTAGAATAATCTATATCCTAGAAAGATAAGATATGGAAATTCCAAGTAGAGGAAATATTTTCATGTCATCCAAATCGATATCTGTTAGTAGTCCGGAGGTTCCATGAAAGAGTTAAAGAACGCTCGAGGAAGCACAAAGATATTTTCTAAGTGCCAGGATTAAAAAGAGAATAAGTGATGAATAGTGTTTTTGATGGAAATAAGAATATTATGAGACGACACTATATAGAAGTACCCGGAATGAATTTCTGAGTTCGTATTAGTGATCCGAGGGGAAAATAAGTGTATGTAAAGACTGTCGGATTCTAAAAAATAGCACTTTCATTTTCTCCGAGATTTTCCTAGACACTGATAGATTAAGGATTTAATATTTAATATTTAAGGAATTTAAATTCGAGAAGTATTAAGAAAGATGGAGAATGGTATTATAATTATTAAGAAGGTTTTCCGGTAAAACCCTAACTAGAAACGACTGAGTTATTCCTTCGAACGATCAACGAATTAAGCAATAACTGGACAAAGAAATCAAGTCGATGAACAAATGAGATGCATCCAATCTTCCATCATACACCATTCAAGTAGTGGACCATGACACCACACCTTTATTAAAGTAACAAGCATCAAAAGGTAATTAACCAAAGGACTTAAGTGCAATACCATCAAAGTTAAGGATTTTGGTTGCAATTCAAGGGGATAAGGCAATCTAGAAAGGACCAATAAGAGCTTGACACCTATCCAAAAGAGGATGCATCCAAGAGATGAGATATTTAGTCCATGCTTTAGTGTATTATTGAAATAAACACAAAAATCAAACCAAGAACACCTCCATAAGCACCATTCGGCTTCTCCTCCAAATTCAAAATCAAAATCCAACTTTCAACCATTTGTTGACCTTGAAATTTTTATGGTGAGTCTTACATTTCATAAAAATGATCTCCTCAAAATCCTAGCTTCAATATCATCTTTTTCGATTTTCAAATAAATCCTCCAAGGTGAGGGTGAATAGTATTTTTCAAGAACTAACATTGTTTTCTTTGATTCTCATGGTTGATCTAGCTACTATAAGGCCACACAAGGATAGATCAAGGCTTAGCAATGCTATAGAATACTCTGAGAAAGGTAATCATCACTTGGAACCCTAGGCCTTACTTTGAGATTTTGCATGCTCTTGATGGATTTAGTATAAGATGTGTGAATAGCATGATTATAAGCATGATTATGTAGTAATTGTTTGATTTAAGAGATGTGATGATCATGTTGATAAAGTAGATGATTTTGGACAGTTGGGGATAAGAAATATGTTTACAAGTTGTTTGGATGCCCGGTGTGGCTTTGTGGAATCGTTATGATTTTAGAACGTTCGATTTATACCCGTCTTAATGCCGAATTTTCGTTAACCTTAAGAAATCATGTTTGACAGTAACCATAACTCACTGACTAGCTTCGTATTCTGCCATGATAAGCTAGATTATGTTATAAGCTTCGTTTTGATATAAATATCGCATGAAACGGACTTACGGTTTAGGAGTTATGATTAAATTCGTAAAAGTGGTTCGAAACCGTAATCGAAAGTTCGTAACTGAAATTGGAATCCCTTAACATGACTAAGTCAGTGACGAATCATGGTAATTAAATATTAGAGGTCATAAGGAAGGCATGAGAGAAAACCACAAGTAAAATGGATCATTTTCCGATTTTATAAAAATGTTCGAATCGAGGTTAAGTGCGAAGAAACCACTTTTCAGAGATAACACTATTCATTCGAATGCTCCTGCCCTGTTTTAGTAAAATCTGGAAAATTTATCTTTTGAACAAAGTCAGATTTTGAGCTAGCCATCTTATAGACATTCTCTAGAGTATGTACGCGAAAACGGTGCGTCATTTGAGTTAACGGTTACCGAGTTATGAACGTTTTAGTATAAGAGGTGTGAATAGTGAAAATCCGCCGTTGACTGAACTTCGAAAATACATTTCACCTATCTAGACCTGTGTTTTCAGATTGGAAATTTTATGATAAATATTACAAATACCAAAGATGATTTTGGAAGTGGTTTCATAATTAAATACATTTCCGGTGATTTATTAAAAGTGTTTGAGTGTGAGGCACGGAATAGTAATTCTCAGGGAAGTCAACTCTAGAGGTACTATTTTGACCACCCATTTTGGCTAGATTAAAAGAGGAATTTTGAGTCAACTAAAACACGAAACTTGTTAAGAATTATCAAGACCACATATTGGTGCAAAGAACGAGGTTATAAATGATTAAGTAAGATATACGAAAGATCCGACATTAAGGATGGGTTCGAGGCGTGTTTTGGACTAAACTTACATGACTTAAGTTAAGTTATACTTAACCTTCGAAATGTTAAGTGATTGACCTCGGTTATTGTGACTATTTATAGATCACTGGATTGACACGAGGCACACTACCCCTACAGGATTACCAGGCAAGTTTCCAATACCTTGGAACTGTTGTTATGATAATATATATATGATTGTTGTTACACCTATGCCATAGCATGCATGTTTGTTTTCAAAGTATATTGGAATACTTGTTCCCTGAACTGATATTGGCTTATAGACTAGATATGGATTATCAGTTATAAGCAGGATTGTTTTGTTAGGACCCTTAGTGAAGGGCATATGATATTTATTCTTTAAATATGAGACCGGGAGTCGGTATTTTGTGTTATATAGATAGTCATGGAAACCCGGAGGGATTCCAGCGACAGAGTAGTATTCATTTTGAGGAATGTTATTATTAAACATTATTTATGTTTCCATAAAAGTATCAAATACTTGGAAATCTTTCGAGAAATATTAAATGAATATTATTTTTGAATATTCATTAGAGTTTGATTATTAATGAATAATTACTTTGATATTCATTAGAATTTTATTCATTAAATGGATATCACTTTCGGATATTCATTTAAGTTTTATCTAATTGATAAATATTATTTCAAAAGTCTTCTTTGGAAGTTCTAATTACTCAAGGAATATTATTTCGAATATTAAGGTTTTGATTACTAAATGAATATCATTTGGATATTTATTTAGAATATTATTTATTAAGTGAATATTATTTGGATATTCATTTAGAATATCATTTGTTTAATGAATATCCATTGAATATTCATTTGGAATTTATTTATTAAATGAATATTATTTTGAATATTCATTTAAAATTTTATGTACTTGATGAATATTATGTTAAAATATTCATTTGAAGTTCTATTTACTTAAGGAATATTGCTTCGAATATTCCTTTAAAGTTTTGATTACTAAGAATATTATTTGGCTATTCATTTAGAATATTATTTATTAAATGAATTTTATTTTCAAATATTCATTTAAAGTTTGATTTATTTAGTGAATATTATTTTAAATATTTATTTGAGTTTATTTAATTAATGAATATTACATTGAATATTCATTTAAAGAAGAGAGTTATTTAGTAAACGATTCTATATATTTATTCGAGGATTACTTACGAGCAATATTATGATTTAATCATATCCCTTAATTATTATTGATTTAATAAATATTCTTGGAATATTTATTTAAATTCTTTTAAGTTTTTTTATAATAATTCATATTACTCAAAGATTATCTTTCAACTTCAGATATGGTGTAAAATATTTCGGAATATCTTATGACTATTTATATCAAGGGGAGGTTCCCAAACTTTAATTCCATTTAAATCTATCTTAACGAAGATTTAAATACTCGCTCAACTTCCAAACATATATAAGGGAACCTCACTTGAGAGATGTTATTTATTGGACTGCCCGGTCCTATACTTGCTAAACTATCTTGTAACTCACATCTTGATTCTTTCAAACATCGATATGAATCTGTTTGGTTACCTCCTCAACGCTCGAGGGGTAAGAATTGATGGAACAAGTTTATATCCATTAACAAGCATCGGCTTGGGAAATATTGGTAAATTTTCCTTTCCAAATAGATACGACTACTTTGTGGAGTCCTATCAACAAGTGTTATACTTGGGGAAAGGGGGACGAACTTTACGTTTCAAAGTTATGGATGTGAAATGAACTAGGAGATGCGTAAGTGACCCAGTGGCACCGGTCCAGCAAATGGCCCAACCGTTGGCCGGGGGGTTCCAGAGGGTGGTAGACAAGTAAATCCGTCGGTGCTTCCTTCTACATGTAGAGAACAAGAGGTGGGGAGCATAACATGCGACTGATCATCGTGTAAATGCTATGTCTCCTGGCGCGTCAAACTCCAGTATTAGTTCATCTCTCAATGTTGGAAAATTTCCTGCAACATTATCATTGTTGGCAGGTTTGAAAAGTGTTTTGAACTGGAATTGTAATATTCTTCCTTCAAGTTCCTCTATTATGAAAATTTGATAATATCTTGCTTATCTTTGACATAGCAGATATTTCTTCGGAACAATTATATTTTAAGTTACCTTGCAACTTCATCTCATACCTTATATTGGTAATACGTTCGTTAATGCATGGCATATGGTTTCAAAGATATTTTGGACTATTATACATTATCACTGTTCAATTATATTTTGGTGGGCTATTGCTCACCCTTGCTTTATTTATTTATATCACAACAACAGCTAGATCAGATGGCCGCACAAGGCGTACCCAACATGGGCAGGTGTCAGCCGTCAGAGGATTAACCGCTGAGGTCATAGCTACCATTGCCGAGGAGGCAGCTTCTGGTAGGCTAGTTGTTAGCATTTGAGCATCAAATGTATTTATAATATGGCATATACCAATGGATGGCAAAGAATATGTAGTGGTATGAATGTAATGCTTTGGGTTGTAAGAACTCAAACTTATGATCAATAATATTGATGGTTACTCTGATTTCATTTCTGGGACTATAACGGGTGTGTTTTATGTTGTTGTTTGGGTCACAAGGTTATAAATTATATTATGTTGGTTTTGTGCATGGATATTGAGACCGTAACGACCAGATCCCCGACCCCGGATCTGGGGGTGTTACAGAAATGGTATCAGAGAGAGCGTTATAAATCCCAGAGATTACGCGACGATAAAACAATAAATTCATTAAGATAATAAGAACTCTTGCCAAGTTCATAGTCGGACTACATGATGTAGTATTGACATATAAAACCCTTATGGGAACCTTAAAGTATCATGATAGTAACTTAGCTCGTTCTTGTATCGACTAGTAAGGCGACAGACCTTGGGGATTACGAGCAGTAACACAATGATGCTTGTTTTGATGCTGACGATCGAATGGTGGATTCGATAGAGTACCCTACTAAGGACCCGGAAAGGGTTCCAGCAGAAGAAGGGAATCCTGTTGAGGATGAGGAGTTACCCCTGAGAAAATAGGGGCTGTAGCCCGAAAGACTGTAAGAGTTAAGATATAGTGCTCAGAGGAATGAGCGTAAAGAACTGAGATATTGCTAATGGAATTAAAGAGGCATATTGGATTCATAGCCGGACTACCGGATGAAGTACCCGCAAGTAAGGTGGATTTGAGGAATTACTCAAGATCTTATGTAAGGATATATAAGAATCCTTGGGGACTTTCAGATTGATGAGAAAGGAGTTAGAATGATGCATGATTTTGATATAGGACGGGGAGCAGAGTCCCTAGGAACAGTTAAGACATAGGTGGCAAGTGCCATATCTTCAGATAAATGGATTAGTGTGAATATTGTCAATGGTAATTCGCCATGAGAAGACAGATTTCATAGGTTTTAATTTATGAAACCAAATTGATAGTGTTAAGGTGATTTTATTCAGGGAAATGTCCATTGTATGAATGGTTCAACTGAGAAAATAAAGACATTGGAAGGTGATGGTATGATTGGATAAAGTATATGAGGAAGTAGTAAGCGAGACAATGATCTCGGAACCTACAAGAGGAAAAGACCAGTAAGTCAATGGTAAACTCGTAACGAGACTACTATTAGAGACTAAGTATAAGGTTATTTTAACCCAGTGGAATGATGAACCAGAAACATTGGATGCATGTGATTCAGAGGAACACTAAATTCTTTCTTTTCCTTGAATAGATTATATTAGTTACATTAGTTTACTCCGACGCGGAATCTTAAATGGATCGAGTAACACGATCAGTGGTTAGGAGGTAATGTAGAATGTTTTAAAAACGTGAGAAGATCTTCCTGGAGCTAAAGATGAAGTTGGTGATGACCCAGTGTTGGCGTTGCCTAGGGGAAGAAGGAAACTTTGGGATATATTATGATGCAACTCATACAGGTATAAGTTATGTGCTTATGCAGCACGACAACGTAATTTCAGATACATTTGGACAACACGGTTCACCAGATTCGGATGGCCTTGGTAGTGCCAACTTTGTTAGCCAACCCCTAAACTTGCATACTTGAGTGTGGCCAGTTGAGGCCAAGTCACAAAGGATTACCCAGTGACTAGACCAGTAATGAAAGGACAAAGCGGGGTTATTTCTAACCAAGCGCCAACCGCGAGAACTTTTGATGTAAAATGAATTAAGATACATGATGATGGATTTTATAAATACCATGAATGAATTAGGACTGAGGATGGTGACCAACAAAGGTTATGAGGATTGTCGTAAATAGTGCAGTATGATGCATAAAAGTTATCTGAAGCTTAGTGTCCTCAAGAAGAACAATAGGAACTAAGATATTCACGTTGAACACGACCAATATCTTCCAGAACATCTTTTCTACCATTACCAAGTTCTGTAAGAGAGATAGATAGACATATGGTGTCTTTAGAAGGCCAAGTAGACTGGCATTTGTTTGGAAAAGAGAGGTTAGCACTAAGCTACCAATAGATTATTAATATAAGAATGATTGAAAAGAGACCTTTATTAAGGATATATGATTGGATTGCCAATTACAGAATATAAGTATTCCTTGAAGATAGAATTGAGGATAGAATGTCCATATATTAAGATGAACCCTGGGGGATGCACAAAGGATAACATCACCCCTAATAAAGACATTGTGAAATCAGATGATATAAATGAATCGACCAAGGTGTCAATAACCTATAAGGATTTGTAGAAAGGAGTCTCGAAAAGTATATAGACAGAATTGTTATAGAATTGATTGATGATGTTTGATATACCCTGTACCCGGAAGATACAGGAGGAATGATGAGGATGACCTAAGAAACCTTGTAAGAGAAGAGGTAATATTCTGAACTTCAAAAGGGAAGTTTGGTAAGGAATGTATGACATAGTAACAATGATGCCGGATGAGGCATGTAAGAAACCATGAGAAGGTATGGATTGAACCAATAAGGTTGAGATTGTTAAAAAAAAAAAACCTGAGACAAAAGATATCCTAGACCCGATGAGGATATTAGCCGGGATAAAAATCACATTTAAGGATTAAGGCAATAACTTATGGAAAAAGACTGATGGATATTTTCTCCTTTAGCAGAATTTAAGGAAAAATACTTTCACCCAACAGTGATGGGAATAAGGTAGAAAAAGTTGAGTTGAATAGATCAAGAAAACATTGATTGCAAGAAATTATTATCAGGAAAGGCCAATGAGGGGGCCGACACTTTAAGTATTGAGGTGTAATTATGAATGCTCATACCAAAGAAACGGAATGGTATTGAGAAGAACTTTGAAGGTCAGAATGCGGTGGAGGAATTTACATTCCCTCTAATGATTGTGCAAGAATCAACCATAAGAGTAGTTTAAGTAAAGACTCGATTCCTGATGTCGTCGTAAGCATATTACCTGCGTTAGGAGGTCCTATGTTGAGGTAAACCAGGACCTGGTACGAAATTGACTAAGTAAACCGTTAGCTTCCAGTCTTCTACTGAAGATATATGATTGATAATTTCGTCAACTTGGCATAGCTACGATGTTTGAAGCTCTTCTTCAATTTTATCTACTTCATGTAATATCTACATCAAGTTCAGGAAGCGTTCCTTATGGATAGGGAATAATGATTATTTTTCTTTCCTAGAGGATCTTGGATTGACAATTATGAAACCTGTATGTCTAGATATTAAAAACACTGCGTAAATGATAAGCAATGATGACCCTTCTGGGAAATTAAGTGTTAACGATAGCAGAAATGTCGAATTGAATCTAAGTTAGAGAAATCGTCCAGGTCAATTTCGGATGGTTTAATTTTGGAGACGATAGGATATTTGTAATAAATGATCCGGCTATGATGGTTCATAGAATGATTATAGTAGAAATGAAGACAAGTGACTGATAGAGATGGAAATAGAGTTGAAAATCAATAAGAGAGTCAGATAGGACTCATGAGAGGCTCCAGTAATGAGGTGAGAAAAGTATGGAATTGACAGGGCAAGGGTATTGGCCAAAACAAAAATTTGGAATTAGGAGCATAAATGACATACAAATTGACTCCTTTTAAGTTTGGAAAATTCGAGGAAATATGGAAAAGATTGATTGAGTAATAAAGAAACTCATGGAATGAAAAAGTGAAATCTAGATGGTTGAATAAAGGAAAATTTGGCCCCAAACTTGTAACACGTATTGAGTAAAGGTAACGAGTGTCTCAACCCTGAGATGACGGTGGAGATAAACAATAGAAGTAAATAAGAATTAGATAATACGAAGGATGTGATTGATAAAGAAAAGATTGGGAAATAATTATGGAATGTGAAGCAAGGAATGTTATGAATGGATTGATGAATGGGTTTTCCTAACGAGCTCTCGGAATGACAATCTGATAGTGTTAGTATTATGAATACGAAAAGAGCCAGTGTCGTGGCGTGAAATGTCAGTAATAATAATGTCAAGCGAGAAATCCAAGATTGAACCTGAGAGGTTGAAGGATTTTCCAAAGTAAGTGATGCTAATATTGAACAAGAATATAGGTCCATAGAAGGATGGACAGAGCAGTAAGGACATGTGATATGTGAGATTACGATAAAGTAGTATTTGATACGAATACGATTATTTTTCTTCTCTAATAAACCTCTATAGTGCAGAGGTAAATTCTAAGTATGATATTTTGACAATCATGAAAATTTTCTTATATAAATCTTTGAAATTCTTTCCTTTTCTTCTCCCTTATTTATCTTCTTCTAATTTAGAAGAACAACCCTTTTAAAGAGGGGAGGTACTGCTACGTGACTACCTGTCTATGTGATAGAAGTCTAAGTGGAATACCATAGCTTGTCTAAATTGCTTGTCAAGTACTAAAGGCTGGCCACCTTCTGTACTAACTATGCAATAGGACAAATGTTCATTGATCATAGTGATCTCTCAATAAATTCTTCTAATTCTATGTATTGATCGAGATTGCGAAGATTAAAGCGATCAGGAATTGCATAATTACGAGTGAGGTTATCTCCGAAATTCGCAATGCAATAGTGATACCGAAGTCACTACCGATACCAATAAGGAAAATAGTATATGACTGGGTAAGAGCATGACACGGATAGTGTGTTGTACGAAAAGTAGCGAAGATTAATGAAAAAGGATAAAGGATGTATTGTAGCACTAGTAAGATGTGCTGAATAAGGATTGGGATTGATTAAGGATTGACAACGAAATTGGAAAGTGAAATAACCAACAAGTACCCCAATTGTCTTCTATCTGATTCCGGGACGGAATCCTTTTAAGGAGGGGAGACTGTAAGAACCCGAAATTTTGGTAGAATTAAAACTTTTTATATATTCATGAAAGGATGAACAGTGACTCCGACTTCAAGGTATTAACAATGAATGTGACTGGGTATAGATTTAAATGATTATATGTCACGAAGAATGCAATGGGTTGACAACCTAGATTAGAATAATCTATATCCTAGAAAGATAAGATATGGAAATTCCAAGTAGAGGAACTATTTTCATGTCATCCAAATCGATATCTGTTAGTAGTCCGGAGGTTCCATGAAAGAGTTAAAGAACGCTCGAGGAAGCACAAAGATATTTTCTAAGTGCCAGGATTAAAAAGAGAATAAGTGATGAATAGTATTTTTGATGGAAATAAGAATATTATGAGACGACACTATATAGAAGTACCCGGAATGAATTTCTGAGTTCGTATTAGTGATCCGAGGGGAAAATAAGTGTATGTAAAGACTGTCGGATTCTGAAAAACAGCACTTTCATTTTCTCCGAGATTTTCCTAGACACTGATAGATTAAGGATTTAATATTTAATATTTAAGGAATTTAAATTCGAGAAGTATTAAGAAAGATGGAGAATGGTATTATAATTATTAAGAAGGTTTTCCGGTAAAACCCTAACTAGAAACGACTGAGTTATTCCTCCGAACGATCAACGAATTAAGCAATAACCGGACAAAGAAATCAAGTTGATGAACAAATGAGATGCATCCAATCTTGCATCATACACCATTCAAGTAGTGGACCATGACACCACACCTTTATTAAAGTAACAAGCATCAAAAGGTAATTAACCAAAGGACTTAAGTGCAATACCATCAAAGTTAAGGATTTGGTTGCAATTCAAGGGGATAAGGCAATCTAGAAAGGACCAATAAGAGCTTGACACCTATCCAAAAGAGGATGCATCCAAGAGATGAGATATTTAGTCCATGTTTTAGTGTATTATTGAAATAAACACAAAAATCAAACCAAGAACACTTCCATAAGCACCACTCGGCTTCTCCTCCAAATTCAAAATCAAAATCCAACTTTCAACCATTTGTTGACCTTGAAATTTTTATGGTGAGTCTTACATTTCATAAAAATGATCTCCTCAAAATCCTAGCTTCAATATCATCTTTTTCCATTTTCAAATAAATCCTCCAAGGTGAGGGTGAATAATGTTTTTCAAGAACTAACATTATTTTCTTTGATTCTCATGGTTGATCTAGCTACTATAATGCCACACAAGGATAGATCAAGGCTTAGCAATACTCTATAATACTCTAAGGAAGGTAATCATCACTTGGAACCCTAGGCCTTACTTTGAGATTTTCCATGCTCTTGATGGATTTAGTATAAGATGTGTGAATAGCATGATTATAAGCATGATTATGTAGTGATTGTTTGATTTAAGAGATGTGATGATCATGTTGGTAAAGTAGATGATTTTGGACAGTTGGGGATAAGTAATATGTTTACAAGTTGTTTGGATGCCCGGTGTGGCTTTGTGGAATCGTTATGATTTTAGAACGTTCGATTTATACCCGTCATAATGCCGAATTTTCGTTAATCTTAAGAAATCATGTTTGCCAGTAACCATAACTCACTGACTAGCTTCGTATTCTGCCATGATAAGCTAGATTATGTTATAAGCTTCGTTTTGATATAAATATCGCATGAAACGGACTTACGGTTTAGGAGTTATGATTAAATTCGTAAAAGTGGTTCGAAACCGTGATCGAAAGTTCGTAACTGAAATTGGAATCCCTTAACATGACTAAGTCAGTGACGAATCATGGTAATTAAATATTAGAGGTCATAAGGAAGGCGTGAGAGAAAACCACAAGTAAAATGGATCATTTTCCGATTTTATAAAAATGTTCGAATCGAGGTTAAGTGCGAAGAAACTACTTTTCAGAGATAACACTATTCATTCGAATGATCCTGCCCTGTTTTAGTAAAATCTGGAAAATTTATCTTTTGAACAAAGTCAGATTTTGAGCTAGCCACTTTATAGACATTCTCTAGAGTATGTACGCGAAAACGGTGCGTCATTTGAGTTAACGGTTACTGATTTATGAACGTTTTAGTATAAGAGGTGTGAATAGTGAAAATCAGCCGTTGACAGAACTTCGAAAATACATTTCACCTATCTAGACCTGTGTTTTCAGATTGGAAATTTTATGATAAATATTACAAATACCAAAGATGATTTTGGAAGTGGTTTCATAATTAAATACATTTCCGGTGATTTATTAAAAGTGTTGGAGTGTGAGGCACGGAATAGTAATTCTCAGGGAAGTCAACTCTAGAGGTACTATTTTGACCACCCATTTTGGCTAGATTAAAAGAGGAATTTTGAGTCGACTAAAACACGAAACTTGTTAAGAATTATCAAGACCACATATTGGTGCAAAGAACGAGATTATAAATGATTAAGTAAGATATACGAAAGATCCGACATTAAGGATGGGTTCGAGGTGTGTTTTGGACTAAACTTACATGACTTAAGTTAAGTTATACTTAATCTTCGAAATGTTAAGTGATTGACCTCGGTTATTGTGACTATTTATAGATCACTGGATTGACACGAGGCACACTACCCCTACAGGATTACCAGGCAAGTTTCCAATACCTTGGAACTGTTGTTGTGATAATATATATATGATTGTTGTTACACCTATGCCATAGCATGCATGTTTGTTTTCAAAGTATATTGGAATACTTGTTCCCTGAACTGATATTGGCTTATAGACTAGATATGGATTATCAGTTATAAGCAGGATTGTTTTGTTAGGACCCTTAGTGAAGGGCGTATGATATTTATTCTTTAAATATGAGACCGGGAGTCGGTATTTTGTGTTATATAGATAGTCGTGGAAACCAGGAGGGATTCCAGCGACAGAGTAGTATTCATTTTGAGGAATGTTATTATTAAACATTATTTATGTTTCCATAAAAGTATCAAATACTTGGAAATCTTTCGAGAAATATTAAATGAATATTATTTTTGAATATTCATTAGAGTTTGATTATTAATGAATAATTACTTTGATATTCATTAGAATTTTATTCATTAAATGGATATCACTTTCGGATATTCATTTAAGTTTTATCTAATTGATAAATATTATTTTAAAAGTCTTCTTTGGAAGTTCTAATTACTCAAGGAATATTATTTCGTATATTAAGGTTTTGATTACTAAATGAATATCGTTTGGATATTTATTTAGAATATTATTTATTAAGTGAATATTATTTGGATATTCATTTAGAATATCATTTGTTTAATGAATATCAATTGAATATTCATTTGGAATTTATTTATTAAATGAATATTATTTTGAATATTCATTTAAGATTTTATGTACTTGATGAATATTATGTTAAAATATTCATTTGAAGTTCTATTTACTTAAGGAATATTGCTTCGAATATTCCTTTAAAGTTTTGATTACTAAGAATATTATTTGGCTATTCATTTAGAATATTATTTATTAAATGAATTTTATTTTCAAATATTCATTTAAAGTTTGATTTATTTAGTGAATATTATTTTAAATATTTATTTGAGTTTATTTAATTAATGAATATTACATTGAATATTCATTTAAAGAAGAGAGTTATTTAGTAAACGATTTCGAGGATTACTTACGAGCAATATTATGATTTAATCATATCCCTTAATTATTATTGATTTAATAAATATTCTTGGAATATTTATTTAAATTCTTTTAAGTTTTTTTATAATAATTCATATTACTCAAAGATTATCTTTCAACTTCAGATATGGTGTAAAATATTTCGGAATATCTTATGACTATTTATATCAAGGGGAGGTTCCCAAACTTTAATTCCATTTAAATCTATCTTAAAGAAGATTTAAATACTCGCTCAACTTCCAAACATGTATAAGGGAACCTCACTTGAGAGATGTTATTTATTGGACTGCCCGGTCCTATACTTGCTAAACTATCTTGTAACTCACATCTTGATTCTTTCAAACATCGATATGAATCTGTTTGGTTACCTCCTCAACGCTCGAGGGGTAAGAATTGATGGAACAAGTTTATATCCATTAACAAGCATCGGCTTGGGAAATATTGGTAAATTTTCCTTTCCAAATAGATACGACTACTTTGTGGAGTCCTATCAACAAGTGTTATACTTGGGGAAAGGGGGACGGACTTTACGTTTCAAAGTTATGGATGTGAAATGAACTAGGAGATGCGTAAGTGACCCAGTGGCGCCGGTCCAGCAAATGGCCCAACCGTTGGCCGGGGGGTTCCAGAGGGCGGTAGACAAGTAAATCCGTCGGTGCTTCCTTCTACATGTAGAGAACAAGAGGTGGGGAGCATAACATGCGACTGATCATCGTGTAAATGCTATGTCTCCTGGCGCGTCAAACTCCAGTATTAGTTCATATCTCAATGTTGGAAAATTTCCTGCAACATTATCATTGTTGGCAGGTTTGAAAAGTGTTTTGAACTGGAATTGCAATATTCTTCCTTCAAGTTCCTCTATTATGAAAATTTGATAATATCTTGCTTATCTTTGACATAGCAGATATTTCTTCGGAACAATTATATTTTAAGTTACCTTGCAACTTCATCTCATACCTTATATTGGTAATACGTTCGTTAATGCATGGCATATGGTTTCAAAGATATTTTGGACTATTATACATTATCACTGTTCAATTATATTTTGGTGGGCTATTGCTCACCCTTGCTTTATTTATTTATATCACAACAAAAGCTAGATCAGATGGCCGCACAAGGCGTACCCAACATGGGCAGGTGTCAGCCATTAGAGGATTAACCGCTGAGGTCATAGCTACCATTGCCGAGGAGGCAGCTTCTGGTAGGCTAGTTGTTAGCATTTGAGCATCAAATGTATTTATAATATGGCATATACCAATGGATGGAAAAGAATATGTAGTGGTATGAATGTAATGCTTTGGGTTGTAAGAACTCAAACTTATGATTAATAATATTGATGGTTACTCTGATTTCATCTCTGGGACTATAACGGGTGTGTTTTATGTGGTTGTTTGGGTCACAAGGTTGTAAATTATATTATGTTGGTTTTGTGGATGGATATTGAGACCGTAACGACCAGATCCCCGACCCCGGATCTGGGGGTGTTACACGAGTTGTCCTTCCCAAGGCTTCCAATGCTACAAAGAGGAATCAAAGTGAGCTAGAAATTTTTTATGTAATTTCGCCAAAATATCAAAATGACTGTTATCCAAAAATAGAGGAATCATCAAATGAATCAATGGACTTGAATTAGAGAAATGAGAAGGCAGTATCCAAAAACAGAGGGCGCTAAATATAATGACAATGTGATAACCACATTTACATTTACATTCCAGCATCCATAATTCAAATGGAGTAATTCTACAATATTTATCACATCTCAATATCGAAATTACAGTTATCCGTTAAAATCAACAAGACACTGCATCACTAGTAACACAAACACAAACATAAAGATATATTGGCCCGTTAGAGAAACGATCTTGTTATGCATCCGATAAGCCTTCTATCAAGTATCGAGTTAGTACTTGGCAATATGAAACCCTCCAACATCATTTCGCATACAAGATTCAAAACAAACACACAAGTTTCAAAATACACACAACAAAGCCGATTCAAAATAGCGATGAGGGTGAATTTACCTTTATTTAATCAAAACCGTTGAACCAGTAAACAGCGATTGAGAGAGTTTGAGATTTTCTCGATGTATGTGTCCCCTGATTTTGTCACAAACAAAATTTGATAATCAAAATAATAAAAGCACCTTTATGTTTGTGATAAAATCAGGAACACCTACATCTAGCAAAATCAATTGACCAACAAACAGATCGGGGCTGGGACTATGTAAGAAAAGAAGGTTTCCCTTGAATTTGTCTGTGTGTGTTTGATTGAACTTGAGCCGTGAACATATTGAAATCGAGCTAAGAGCCGTGAACATATGTGTGTGCTGAAAAAGAAGGGGAAAATGGGGAAATGAAATACTAGGTAGGGAGGGAAGTGAATTTTTGGGTACATAGGGGGGAAAGAGGAAGCAGGAAATGAAATATCGGGTGGGGAGGGAAATGAATTTTAACATAGATCTAGTTAATTCGTATCCGATTCACACAAATATTATTTTTATATTGACGATCGAACTGTACGGATGTTATTAAACACTCACTTTAGTGTTGGAAAAAAAAAAGAAAAAAAAACTGGGTTGTACGAGATCTTAACAAAACCGTAGTAAAAGTGCTACTTCCTATAACATGACACGATCCAGATTCACTGAATAATTTTTTTGAATGTTTTTTTGACGATCGAACCCTACAGACGTTATTAAACACTCATTTTAGTGTTAGGAAAAAATAATCAAAAAATAAAAAACCCGGGTTGTACGAGATCTTAACAAAACCGTAGTAAAAGTGCTACTTCCTATAACAGGACACGATCCAGATTCACTGAATAATTTTTTTGAATGTTTTTTTCGACGATCGAACCATATGGATGTTATTAAACACTAATTTTAGTGTTGTGAAAAAATAATGAAAAAATAAAAAACCCGGGTTGTATGATATCTTAACAAAACCGTAGTGAAATTGCTACTTCCTACAACTGGACAAGATCCAGATTCACTGAATAATTTTTTTGAATGTTTTTTCGATAATCGAACCGTACGGACGTTATTAAACACTCATTTTAGTGTTGGGAAAAAATTATCAAAAAATAAAAAACCCGGGTTGTACGAGATCTTAACAAAACCGTAGTAAAAGTGCTACTTCCTATAACAGGACACGATCCAGATTCACTGAATAATTTTTTTAAATGTTTTTTTCGACAATCGAACCGTACGGACATTATTAAGCACTCATTTTAGTGTTGGGAAAAAATAATCAAAAAATAAAAAACCCGGGTTGTGCGAGATCTTAACAAAACCGTAGTAAGTTGATTCGTTTTTGATCTTAAACTTGTAAAAATCGTAAAAAATTCATTTTTGATCCCAAAATAATTTTAAAAATATGGGATTGAGCTAATTTTGATATCTTGATTTTAAAATCAAAATTTCGATTTTAGAATATTATTTTATTTAAATATCAAATTAATAAATGAATTAAAGTTGATTTTCAAAAAATAAATTAAATAAAAAATTATACCAAATATTTCCCCCCTTAATCAAATGTTCCCCCTTTTACACCAAATATTTTCCGCCCTTAACAATTATACCATAAATCACATCTCTCTCTCTCGACTGAATCTGTCACACACACAATTTAATCCTTTTTCCCTCTTATACAACAATTGGTTCTAGATTTGAGTGAAACAAAGCCCCAGAAGCTAAAAATTAAGATGAGATGAGCGGAGGCACTGTTCAGATGAATTGGCATGACACAACGCATGTTTTAACCCTAGGTTTTCACCCCCTTTTCGGCGAAGATGATGTCCGGCAATTAGTACCTGTATGTCTCTGTTATCACAAAATCACGCAAGCGTACGTGGTCACAAGTAATATAGATATAAGTCAAGTTCGTTCCCACAGAGATCTGGTTTAGGTTTTAATTCAGCTAATGTACGTATACAACAATGTATGATTTTTACTCACTGCTAAGACAAATAACAAGATTGGGTTTTGATTAACTAAATTTAACTAAAAAAAACAAATTAACAAACTAAGAATTAATTAACTAATGAGAATTAAAATCGAATTACTTATATGAGAATAAGCATGAGATCCTAACTTCATTAAATACTTCGCTTAGATCTGATGCATTTAATCACTATATGCAATGGTTATGATATCTGATCGGACAACACGAAACAAGTACACGCTACTTCTCAGTATACGTATACCAAACTACCCATACATCCACAAAAGAGATAGAAGATGAATACCAATTATGCTTAGAACCTATATCTCTATAAGATTTGAAAACATAACGGTTGAAGCACAAGTTATCCATATTGATCACATAGGGCAGCATAATATATCTCTATTTACGCTACAAATCATGATGTCAAACATACATAATCCTATGCTAGCATGGCAAGTTCTAAATCTAAAGATCCCCTCTCGTTTCACAAGAGATTAACAATTTAGATGTTAGCTACTCATATAAAAACATTAAGCACAACCATACGAGGATATCAATCATACATCACACAAAGATCTTTAAAGCATCAAGATACTTAAACTCCATAAATAAATCCGTTAGAATCTCATGACAACGATTAGTTCATAATCGAACCGTTCGTCATCATGGGATCAAGTGAAAACATGATAATAAAGCAAGATTTGAATAATAAACTAGAGTAATAGAGTAAGAAAACAAATCCCAAAAACATCCAAGAGTTTCGCCTTAATAGAAGAATACAAAAGAAAAGTAGATCTTAGAACTCCGTTGATTGTCACGATCATTGGAATCCTTCCTTGATTATGTTTCTCCATCTCTCGGCTCTCTCTATGTGTTATGTGAAGTGTTGGTACCAATTACAATGATAAGATGTGTTTATATAGGTCCTAGAAGTCTTTTCCAACAATAAAATACCCTAATTACATCTTAAATTCGAAATAGAATATAAAACAGAATTTTTCCAGAATCATGAAGGCTGCCAGCGCCCAGAGTTCTGCCAGGACTGATTTTTCTGCACTTTTCTTCGTTCTCGCTCCGTTTTCTTTCTTTTGCATTAGATGCCGTCTTCAACCCCAAGACACATGAAACTCCACGGTAGCATAAGAAATCACTCTTAGCTTCATTCCAAGCTAAGAATCCACTCCAAAATCACTAGAAATCTCCAACCTTAACCGATATTTACAATCATGCACAACTACACAAAACACCTCAAAAATACAACAAACTTGAGACCAAGTTAATCAATTTAAGCCGATATGGAACGCTCCAAGTGGATATAAAAGCCACTTATCACACCCCCAAACTTAAACCGATGCTTGTCCTCAAACATAAACAACTAAACACTAACTAATTAGTACCACTTCCGTAGGTGATCACGGTTGCATTTGAAATATGCAACAAGCCCTTTAAACCCCTAGGTAGCCCTAGTGGACGAGTGAGGTCTCGTGAGGGCCTATAGCGAATGTACCCACAAAATCCATCTAACTAAACAATGCAAAAACAATGCAATGCATGAATGCAACTAATATGAGAATGCAACAATCCCCTTAAACTAAGGCTTTTATAGTCTGGGATCCACTAACCCAACGCTCGCTACATGGGTATTATTGTATAAGCCTTTAGGGGCTCATCCATTGCACGATTAAATAAGCATGTTTATCGTATTATGAGTCGTAGTTGTAGTAATAAAGCATGAATTCATGGCTAACTCAGATGAGGATAGAGGTGTTTCTAGGTTATGAAGTGTTTACAGTCTATTCTATTTATAAACTTGTGATTGTCTTGGTGAAGAATGAGTACGATTTCGATCTAGTGTTAGGAGTATATCGATGAGCATCACACACACGCACGTTTCTGTTCATGTATTGTTAGTATACGGGGAATTAGTCGAGCTCTATTTGGATTTAGTTGCAATCTTTGAGATATTTGATTGCTAGTTGGTTAAGTTTGACTCATTCGTTTATCTTTGTCATTTACTTGAGCATGAAACAGAGACGATTACTGATACTTGTATTCAACCTCCCTCTACTAGTATATTCGGATTAACAAGTATATTCGGATTAACAAGAGCGGCTCAATAGGAATAAGCATGTTCAACGAGAAAGCGGTTCATTAAAGAAAAACGTGTTAAATATTAAATTTAATATTGATGATATAATAGAAAATAAATATATTTAAATTTTTTATAATTTTAGGATTTTTAATATTAATAGCTAAAAAACTATTTGTTTAACATTTTAGAAGCATAATAGGTGTTCAAATTTATTGAGAATAAGAGTTTTAATTTATAGGGAAGACATATAATTAAAAGTTTTATTATATATGTTTAAGTTGAGATTTCGGTTTTAATAAAAGAGTTGCTCAATCAAAAGAATCGTATTTAATAAGAACAATTTAGAAAAGATTATATAACTATTAAAATTTAATATTGATAATATAATGTAAATATATATTGAATTTTAAAAAAAAATTGTAATGCCGCCGCGAAGCGTGGTTTTATCGACTAGTTATAATTATAATATATACAATACAATATATAGAGAAAGGAACCATTAAATTTCAATAATATATTAAAAATCTAAAATCAATATATATATATATATATATATATATATATATATATATATATATATATATATATATATATATATAAAGGAGGATACGAGGGCGTTTAGGTGGCGCATCTCAAATCATCTTATGCTATTTTTCTAATTTTGTAGAATTGTAGAATTTTAAATATTAATAAATAAAAAATATTCTTTAATATATTAGAAGTAGGATAGGTATTCCAATTTATAGGGGAGAAAAATTCAAATTGATGGAGAACACATTGTCTATATAAACAAATCTAATTTACAATTACTTATTTTTTATGTATGTTTTTATTGATGTTGTTACGTGTTTGTATGTTATGGTTGTTGCCTATTAGTTTGTTGTTTTAACTTCTTTTTTTTCCTTTTCTCCGTTTTCAATTTATAGTTTCACGAGTTTTGATATTACGTATTTATGATGTTACACTCATGGAGTGTAGAGTTCTGGCATTTGATTTTCCTTAAAATCGTCGAGTCAATTTACTAGCATCTGATTTTTCTTACCCAGAAAGGTACAATATTTATAGTTACAAAAATTACTTCCATTATTTATATTGATTCCTCTTCGACAAATAGGTTGTGATAGCACATTCTCGAGATACTCTATTTTTTTAAAAAATTTACAATTAAATATGAAAATCTATAATATTTCTTTACATATATAAGTAGAATAGTTGTTCGAATATATAAAAGGTTAGAAGTATAATATATGTTTGAATTTATAAAAGAGAAGAATTTGAATTTACGAAAAAATTTAAAAAAAATATAAGTAAGCTATATAAATCAGAGCATACAGACATTTGTTTAACTTTGATATAGGTTAGATCTATAATTCTAGAAGTACAATGAGTGTTTGTGGGACTAGGAAATTGCAAGCTTAAATATTAAATCAAAGTCTTCAACGTTGAAAAGGATATACAATCTTTCAATTGAAAAATGGTACATTTTTATTTTTATGTTATTCGTGATGTAGTTGCTTTTTATTTGTGGGTCAATATTGTTAACTTGCTTTGTGATTTTATATTTTATTATGGGAGCTTATGGTGTGTAATGTGTGGTTCATTCTACTAGCTATCTTTTTTTAACGATTTTAAGCTTGCATTTAGAATTTTAGCTTTAAGTGATTTTGATTAATAGTTTTTTAGTCATACTTGATATCCATATATTAATATATGAGTACAAAATCATAAAAACGAGGCTCCGTTGCTTTTCTGGTACAATACGTTTCATTTGTTTCAGAAATGGTATAGCTGTGTACAACTTTGCAAAAATGGTATAGGGCGCCACTTCAAGTGGCGACCCAAGAACTAGACGCCACTTCAAGTGGCGACTATGTCTTGGGCGCCACTTGAAGTGGCGACCAAAGCCCATGTTTTTTTAAAATTATTTTTTCTACTTACGCAGCAAACAAGCAAATAAACAGAAGTAGACATGTGAGGAGGTAATTTTGCACAAAATATAAGCTATTTTTAACAAGATATTTTTTTAATTTTATAGGTTTGAATTTAAGTATAAAAGACCTACTTTTTTATAAGCTAAAAATCTTAAAAAAAGAATAAGTGTAATTATGGTATTATTTTGTCCGAATATGACAACTAGAAATAAGATTCTTAACAATTAGTTTGGGGAGGCATGTTGAGGGTCCTAAAAAACTAAATTTTACAAGTTTTTTTGTCTTTATTTTTGTTTGACATTATAGTATTAACGTCCTATTTTGGTGTAAGCCCAAAAAGATGAACAAATATAATGCGCAATTATGTTTTGTTAAGGTCCGAAAATGATAAAAATTCCCAAATTTGGACATAAAAATTTTATTGAAATTAAGCAAATAAAGTACATGAAATGAAGCACACAAACGATGAATTCATTACATAGTGAAAAGCAGATTCTAGAATACAGCTAATATATTTGAATAGCCCCCATGAAAAGTGAAATTTTCGTAGTCTATAACGTCGGCGGCAAAAGTGATCTCAAATTGACAGCATATCTTGTAGAGGACAATAACACATCCGACTTCAACCGGTTTACGGATAAGTGGGTACCTATCCCTATCCAATCGGAGATAACAATCAACTTGCCGTGTGCCATCATCTATTACGATGATTCTTTTACCAAATAGGTCCGAGTCGCGGATGCTACGATCCATCCCTTTGCATAATCGATTGGTATGGTGTCGATGCCCACAAAGTCATCGTATTCTTCAAATGCATATTTTGATATTCCTTTAAGAGTCCTGCAAGTGACGGAATAAGGGATTTTGCATTCTATCTTCATTGGATTCGGATACATGTTAGCCATTGATTCCGCATCTGCAAAATTCCATATTTTTAGCAATTTAAATAAATGAATAATAAATCATTACAAGAAACATGAAATTTGTAAAAATGATCTTACCACCACTTTGGATGAACATTTTACAATCCTTCCACTGCTTACTTTTGTAATCAATTCTGGGGGCTTGCAAAATTGGATTGCTTGATTGAGGAGGCTCTAGAGTGATTGGTTGAGGATTGGAAGTGGTTCCTCTTTCTCTTTGAGGGGATTGTTGGGGAAGGTTTACAGAACTATCCGGGTGTGGTTGATATAAAGCATCGGCAGCTCTATACATTTCATCAATTGCTTCTTTTTGAGAAATTGTAAGGTTATTCCAATCCCAATTGTAACTATGATCGGAACTTGGAGCGAGTGGTTCTAGAGGGATTGGATTGATTGTTTGTGGAATTTCTGGAGTGGTTGGCCGAGGATTGGAAGTGTTTTCGATTTCTGTTTGAGTAGGGGGTTGGGAGAAGTCTAGGGGACTATCCGGGTGTGCTGCATAATAATCATCACCAGCTTGATAGATTTCATCAATTGCTTGTTGCTGAAAGAATGTAAGGTTATTCCAATCCCAATTACAACTACAACGGGAGTTGCAACTATGATCGGAAATGTTATCTCCATCATCTTCACTACCCATTTCATGCAACTGACTTTGGGAAGAATATGTTAGCTATATTATTGTTGATGATAGAACAGAATTTTTTACACACACAAAGTAGTACGTGAATTATTGAGCTTTACAATAATATGCATTCATAAATAATTGAGCTGTACACACATGTGAATTATGACTGTGAGCACAGTTATAGGAAGATGTGACTACTCAATTTCAATAACTTTAAGTAAATTTATGCCACTGTTATCTGCATACTGTTGAAGATGAGACCACACATTACTGAGATGCACAGCTGCAATAGGTGGATTTGACTACCCAACCTTGTGATCCCATATCTAAAGTTTATGTTTTGAACGAAATTAAAATTTCAACTGACTACTCTACTTTATAGGCATATGATTTATTACCCCACCTGAGCACAAAGTTTTGATGATGTGATAAGTAAAACTGAATTACTTGCATGAATACAGAAAGCCACAACTTTTAACATTTAGAGCTTTATTTTACTGTTGACTACACTACACATAGTGAGAAGGTGAAATAATGAATAATAACACAGCATGTATTATGGAGGAATCCCAATGTTATGTCTCTTGTGATTTATTTATTTGTTATATGCTTTCACTGAAGACGCTATAAAAAACGAGTATGTGTTGAGGTTTGTTCACCCACTACAAAACATTTTAGCACTTCTCTCATACAATTGAATATCAATTATACTCCTGGTGATATTTTCAAAGCAATGGGTAGGCACTGGTGGTGTGATGATGATTTCGACTACTCGCTCGATCCAAATTTACGTTACTCAACTATGTCAATAAGGACAATGCGTCGGGAGTGGGATTGGCGAAAACATCAACTCTCTTGTTGTGTAGAACAATGTCGGTTGAATGAATTAAGAATACCAAAATAGCGTGCCATACTCATGCCCCGTGACACTCCTCAACAACTGGAATTAGCGTTATTTCGTGTACGAGAGGAAGAAAATCGGATGAGATTACGGTTACGCCGAAAGAGTCTACGTGATGAACGTGATGCATATTTTGAAGAGGGCGACTTAAGAGAAGCAAGGATATATCAGCTCTATAGTATGAGTCCTGATCTTAACTCTGATTGCTATATGTCCGATGATGAATAAAGTCTATACCAATGTAATATTTGATGTACTTCTGAAAGTAGTTTAGAAGTTGTTTACTTTCGATATTGTTTATGGCAAGTGATTTTATGTATTACTTCCATCAATTTACAAAGATTATGGTGGTGTCATTTTCCATGTAGTTATGAAATTAGTTTTCTATTTGTTTGCTTTAAATATTTATGTAAACGTGAAGTTTAATAAAAGAGAAATTTAAAACAAGGAATTAATTTCATTCAAAGTTCAAACATCAAACAAATTACGAAGTGCAAAGACAGATATTGAAAAACCATCATGCTCGTGCTCCCCCAGGTCCTGGACATTTTTTACTCCTTTTTGTGTGACCCTCTTGTTTCCAGACTCTGCATTTTTTCCCAGTGCGGGAAGCATCCATCTCAGTTTGAATTCTGACCGATTGGCCCTTATCCCCGCGTTTCTTCTTTAACTTCTTCAAGGCCTCGTCGGGTACCAATTTCCCAAACCGTTGCCACTGCCTCGGTAATTCATAGTTCCATAGTGGAGTTGGTTGAAGTGGATATATCACCGGTCTCCACACCTTTTGCAGTTGAATGTTGTAATGGTAAGGCTCAATAAACTGGTGCCAATCAAGTTTATTTTTCATGCACCCTGCCACTACATGAGAACACGGTAAATGATGGGTGGCCCATTTCCCGCATGTACAACTACGCGTGGATAGGTTGACGACTTGGGTGTTACCACCCTTCACAACACCTTTGACTCTATAATGGTGCGTAAGAACTGAAAACATTCCATCAGGACGACTGAAAGTCCTGACCGTATGTGCAGTGGCCTTGGTTTGAATTTTGGCTAACATAGCCATGGTACGCGAGCACAAATCTTCTCCCCTCTGGAGGCTTTCTTCAACACTATTTTGATGTGTATTCATAATTTTGACAATCTTGTAAAACAAATACTCCATCATTGCTGTTACTGGAAGAAAACGAGCCCTCCGTATGTTGCCATTAAAACCTTCCATCATGTTTGTCGTAGCCTGACCATAACGAGCACCATGTGTATCATGAGATAAGGTCCATTTGTTTTTTGGTATTCTGTGAAGATAATCAAATGCAGCCGGGGAAATTTCAGCAATGCGCTTCATGTAGGCTTCATGTTTTCCCACTTGTGGTGTAATTCCAGCCTTCCACATCAACCCTTTTAGTTCACCTCCTGGATGATGTGTGCTGAAGTTGCTTCTCACATGGAATAAACAAAACCTATGAATGCCCAATGGCATACGTAAACCATTATCGGGGTCTCTCACCGCAGCAAGAATACCTCCAGCACGGTCAGAAATTAAGCACACAGCCTTCCTCTGCTTACACACATGTTCACGCAAAAGTTTAAGAAACCAAGACCAATTCTCATATGACTCCTCATCCACCAAAGCATAACATAGAGGAAAAGGGTGATTGTTGGAATCAACACCCATAGCAATGAGTATCTTCCCTCTATATGTTCCCTTCAAGAAGGTGCCGTCTATTGAAATTACTGGACGGGCATTTTGCCAACCGTCAGAAATTGCTTTCAAACACCAAAAAATACGCTTGCAAACGGAGGTACCGCGTTGGTCTACATGAGGAACAGCATCAATCTCAGCATAACTTCCTTCATTTGCATGTGGAAGGGCTGTTAGAAACATCGGAAGTGTTTGGTAGGTTTTAGCCCAACTCCCATATACCTCCTCAATGGCGATTTGTTTTCCTTGCCATGCTTTGAAGTATGTCGCTTGATGGTTGTATTCCTTCACAACAAGTGGTATAATTGTTTTGATGGCTATTTCTGGTGTCTCTATCACCTGTTTCAACGATTATAAATATATGTCAAAATATTGAAACCACAATGGGTGGAATTATAAGTAAATAACTATATTGACAAATAAATTTGTTTAAATAAAGAACTTACAAGTGGCTTCACAAGCCTGGATATCATTCTTGCTGATATCTTCTTATGCTCTTGCAAGGGCCGTGTAAGCAAACAAGTGTGCTCTTCCTTGTTCACGATTATCTCAAAGTATCCATGTATCTCCTTTTTCGCAGCTCTCAGCCTCCAGTTGCAGTCAGGCACAGTGCATGCCGGCTATGGGTTCGTCGAGAATAGGCATATCGGCTTGAAGAATCGGAACGTTTGCGAAATGACCTAATTGCTATGGGTGCAAGGGTCCCTATTTGTCATTCGCTCGACATGTTTCCGCGTACTGGTGAATCATCGGGTTGGAATGATTATAAGCGTAAATTCATTCGAGCTGTGCAACATATACGAATTGAGAACAACCGAATGTTGTTACGTAGAACTCGTCACTACATCTATCAACTTGCCAAAGACTCCGTTCGTGCAAGTGGGAGAGAGCTAACATCTGTTGAGGAACAACGTCTTCAACAAAACCCATGTTACATCTCTGATGATTACATGTCTGACGAAGAAATTTAATTAAGTACTAGTCAATTATTTAAGTTTTTGATTTTTCTATTATGTATTTGTAGTGTGCAATTTTCGATTATGTATTTGTAGTGTGTATTCTTCTATTATGATGGTGTTATAGTGTGCAACAAAAGTACGTAAATAATTAAAACATCACATTCCACAACATCACACGACATGAAAACAAGAAATACAAATGAATATCCGTAGAGGACATTCTTTAGGGGAAACTAAAAACAACCACATTTAATCACAGACGAAGAAATTAATCTTCATCTTCATCATCATCATCATCTTCCGCATCTTCCTCCACAGAGTCCTCGAACTCATTCTTATTCTCATCACTTGATTCATCGAGACCAGCAAAGGGATTACTAGGCTCAATCCCATCATTATGCTCATTCCCATCCACCTTCACGGAGTCCTCGCCTTCATTCTCATTTTCATCAGGTGATGCACACATATGGTGAGTTAGTTCTCTGACTCGTTGCATTTCTAATTTCTCGAAATCACGCGCAGCACGCTCCTCTAATGGTTCATGAAGCCAACGAATGTACCCACATCCGTTGCGTCCATTTGGACAATTTAGATAGCTCCTTCCCGCATTTCTTCCACAGGGCCATGTGCGTTGAACGCACAACTTATCACAAAAACAGAGATTCAAATCGGGAATGTTGGACATGTTGAATTGTGTGGGAAATGCTAAATTAGATTGCAGTGGTTGGGTGAACAAGCCTCACCACTATGTTGTTTTATAGCTGAGAATCAAGGGATAAATTATTGATTGGTGTTCAACTAGCCCGTGACTCAACAGTACGATCAAAGAACACTTAAATGAACTGCAAAATCATGTGAATGCACATCAGCAAACACTTAGATTTACCCTGCATTATTGAAAAAAAGCACTCTGAGAAAGGACTGCAAGATTAGCCTGTAGTAAAATAAAGCTGATTTCTGAAAAAGTAAAGCTTATTTCAGGCATAGTGAAATAAAGCTGATTTATGAAAAAGTAAAGATAATTGCAGGCATAGTAAAATAAAGCTCATTTCAGAAATCCCTAATTATTATCATGCAGGCTAATAATTTTGAGTATTCATATCTTCTATTGCTTGTACGCATAGTGCTCTAGTCACTTCACATCCCGTGAATGCATAGTAATTTTTTTTTATAATAGTCTGCCTTATTGGAAAAAAGCAATCTGAGAAAGCATTGCAAAGATTCTCATGTTAAAAAAATGACTAGTCACTTGAACATATATTTAAGCAGTACATGAAATAATTGACAATAGTATTAAGCAAGTGGTCATTCATTTTCATACGTTTTTTAAAGTTCATTTCAGGAGTAGTCAAATAAAGTTGATTTCTGAAAAAGCAAAGTTGATTTCATATTTCCTGTACATTTTCCTGCAACCCACTAACTTTGAATAGTCACATATACTTATCAGTTGCTCGTACACTAGTGTGTTCACTTGGAAATTACGTTTGTTTAAATTAAGTTAGTAATTTTGCATCAACAAAAATGCCAGATAATAATCACACCTTCGTTCTATAAATAGGTCTTCCTATTCGGTTAGTAAATATTCACATAACAACACAACTTCATTTTGTTAAATACCCTGAAAGGCAGTTTGTACCAAATGGATAAGGGAAAAAGGCCTATGCATTCTGGTCCAAGTAGGAACCGGAGGCGAGATTTCCCCCCTCTAGGGGAAGATGAAGCAAGCGCTCGAAAAAGAATTAACGAAGCAGCCTTGAAAGCCGAGGTAGAACATGGGTGGAACATGTTTTACAATAAAATGCGCAAGTATACAAACAGAAAGAACAGAAGGGGTAAAGATTGGGTGCCAACTTCTGATGAGGTTGAGGACGAGGCGGAAACATATCCAGAGGTGAACAGGCTTTGGAATGACAAACATGATGAATATTTGGCATTATTTAGAAAAAAAAATTATCACATTTGAAGAATTCGTGGAGCAGAAAGATGCATTACGTGGGGAGTGTAAGGATTTACAAAAAAAACTTGACGAACGTGACGAAGCCGAATGGTGGGCTGCATGGAATGCTCCTGATGAAGATTAATGACAAGATTAATATCTTCGTCTCCTCAATCAACTTCAAATTTGTGGTTTTTTATGAATCATTTTAATTAATTGTTTGCATTTCCATTTTATGTAATCGTGTGCTTTATTTAATGAAGTGTGTATGTTCCTTCTTTCATATGAAAAATAAAGTGTTTGGTAGAAAATTGTGTTTTTTAGTAATCTTCGAGCCTACAAATAATGTACTAATAAGTTTTTGTATAAATTTGTGTAGCCCCGTCAACAGTATTTTAACTATTCACATTTATTCGTATTTCTATTATTCTGCATATTATGTACAAAGTTGTTAAGTCTTGTCAACAGTAACACAACTTGAAGTGTTCACAACTATCAGTATAATTATTCATCTCCAAAATTGCCTATCACAACTAACTAGCTTCTTCTAAAATAAACTTTCTCCAAGACAATACCATAAGATGGATAAGGGCAAAAAACCACAAACCAGCAACACCGAAATCAGACAAACCAAGAAAAGCAAAAGGTCAATCGATTTGCAGGCTGAGGATGCTAAACTTGCAAAACATTTTGAATTTGCTGCACAACAAGTTAAATTTAAAATGGAAATGGAAGCTCGAGCTGCAAAGGGACGTGAAATTGCAATAAAAGCTGAAGCTGCAAAGGAACGTCAAATTGACAAGGAAATTGAGGAAGCTGAGGATGAGAATTATGCTGTTGATCTCACTGAATTTTAAGAACTTGCATGGCGGTTCTCGTGTCATCATATGCTTATTTTCATAATTTCGTGTTGTTTTCCTTCTCTTTCATTTCAATAAAAGTGTGAAATTTGGGTTTTATTGTCATTTTTAGGCCTCAAAGTAAACATAATTATACAAATAAATTTTTCAAGAATTGTAGCTTACACAAAAGTAGAACGTGAGCACTTTCATACCAAACAAAATAATTTAAAAATTTACATGTAAAAATATGTTTTTTAGGCCCCTAAACATGCCTACACAAATAAATTCTTACAAATTTGATGTGGACTTCCCATAATCACACAACATTTTAACATATCTACATAAATTATTTTTTCCACATTTATAACTTACCTAAAAGTAAAACATCAAAACTCGAATACGGAACAAAATTTAATGAAAAATTTATTTTCAAAAGTTATATTTTAATAGTGTCAAATTCGCGCTTCAAAATATTATTTAGCAGCTCAAAATAGCAACTCACAAACGGAAAAGTAACAGCTGAGGAACCAAAACAAAAATATAAGATTGGTCGCCACTTCAAGTGGCGCCCAGGGACCAGTCGCCACTTGAAGTGGCGTCTGTTTTCTTGGTCGCCACTTGAAGTGGCGCCCTGTACCATTTTTGCAAAGTTGAACGTAGTTTCTGAAACAACGGAACGTTACTATACCAGAAATGTAACGGAGCCTAAAAATGAAGCATGTGCACTTTCTGGTTTTTATTGTTAAGCAAGTATTGGTATCTACGAGTGAAAAAGGTTAATCGTGTGATCTTAAATCACGATCTCATGTTCGGTCTACATTAGATTTGGAAAATAACACTTGCTAAAGGATACATTTAGGTAGGGGTGAAAAATGATTTGGGTGATACCGAGTATACCCTTACTCAGGTCTCGGATCATTTTACTTTTATCGTGTCCAGATTTGGGATCGGTATCGTTTAATTCGGATATGATCCGATCCCGAGTATTGAGGTCCGGATCCAAATCGAATATGAACCAGTATCATATTTTCTTTTTTCTAACCGGGTAGTTTTTGATCCATCGAATACGAGTCAAATATGATCCAGCAACATTAGTATCATTTTTATTTGAACTATATAAATAATCATTTAATCATTTTTTTTTGTATTAATCTGTTAATTGTTAAAGTTTGAATAGCAACTTTCACTCCAGTTGCATAATATTTTAGTTGCTAGTGTATTTTTGTTCTTTGATAATCAACAAATTGAATAGTATTTAGTTTTATGGATATGAGCCTGGTTCGGGTATTATGGATATGAACCTGGTTCGGGTATGGTTCGTTTTACAAAAATAATATGATACTGGATATGGATGGGTAGGGTAGTTCTCAGATTCAGGATCATATTTTATCCGGGCTCAAAATTTCCGCCAGACCCGTATCGTTTACAAAACGAATCTGAGACATGTATCATATTTTCGAGCCGAATATAAGCCGAGATACCGGATAGTCAGGATCAGTTTTCAGCCCTACATTTAGGTGACGTTTCTCATATTTCTTTGATTTTTTTTAAGTTTTTTGTAATTTTAATTTTAATAATTTAAATATTTTTTAACAAATCAGAAATGAAAAAATAAATTAGGTAAATTTAAAAAAGAGAAGTGTTCAAATATCAAGAGAAGACATTATAATTCTAATCATATTACCTTTTTGAAACTCTATTATTATCACATCCTTTGAATCATATGATGATTAGATTTACATAATCTATTTTTTTTAAAAAAATAAGTGTCTAGATGGCGCTTCTAAAATCGTTTCAATCTATTTTTCTAATTTTTTATAATTTTAAAATTTCAAATACTAATATATAAAAAATGTTTTTTAACATATTAGAAATAAAATAGATGTTAGAATTATAGAGGAGAAGCGTTCAAATTCACTTAAAAATTATATAATTAAAAGTTTTACTAGAAATAAAATAGGTGTTCAAATTTATAAAGGAGAACAATCTAAATTTATAGGTAAAACATTTAATTAAAAGTTCTATTGGAACTAACATAGGTGTTCTATTTATAGAGGAAAATAATTCAAATTTATAAGAAATACATATATTTAAAGATACTATTATAAGTAGAATAGGTGGTTGAATTCATAGAGAAGAAGGGTTCGAATTTATATATAAAACAAATAAGCAAGAGTTCAATTGGAAGTAAAAAAGGTGTTTGATATATAGAGGAGAAAATTTTGAATTTATACAGAGGACCTATAATTAAAAGTTCTTTTGAAAGTAGAATACGATCAAGTTCTATCAGAAGTAAAATAGGTATTTGTAAGACATTCAATTAAAATTTCTATTGGAAGTGGAATAGATGTTCAAATTTATAAAAGAGAAGAGTTCGAATTTATAAAAAAGATATAATTGAAAGTTGTATTGTATATGTGTTTAAATATATAGTGGAGAATAGTTTGAATTTATAAAATAAACATATAATTAAAAGTTTTATTGGAAGTAGAATATGAGACGATGAGATGGCATCTTTTACTAACTTTTAAGTTTTAAAGTTATTTATCCTTTTTCTTAGAGGTCGTTCATGTTAAAATTTTCCACATAAGTTAACCATACTTGCATTAAGAAAACATAAATTCATAAATTAAATATTATTCCTATATTGAAAAGTACATTCCAGGCTGGAATTGTAAATTTTATCTTTTGGTGTGTATTCGAATTTATAGAAAAATAAAAATTTGAAAACCATACAAATTTACAAGAAAGTAGAAATCTAAATTTACAATGTAGACCTAATATTTATTTTTCACATAATCAAGTTTTAAAAAAAGAATTCAAAGATAATTTTTAGAAAGTATCATCTAAAAATTGTACTATATAATATTTTTATCAGAAGTTTTAAATAAAAATAAAATTAATTCTCTTTGTAGGTTCTAAAAATTTTTAGGTAAGAAAAAAAAAGTAGGAGTATTTGTTATATATAGTAAAGATAAGTTGCATTTTCATTTTCTAAAATTTCATATAAAAAATCTAGAAAAAGTAAAAATTGGAATTCACTATCTTCCTAGGATTTAATTTTAAAGAAAAAAGTTAAGTTGGGACTTCGATCGCAAACGAAAACTATTCGAAATGTGTTTACCGAGAATACTACTCATTAGAAAAGATTATCTTTAACTGTTATAATTTGATATCGATGTCACAAATTTTATTTTATTTTTGAGCTTCAATTTTTATGGATTACAATTATAATATAAATTTTCATAATTTATATATGTTAAAATTGGGTTTTGGTTTTAATGAGAGAACGATTTTATTGGAAGAATCGTGTTTAAGGAGAAAGCGGCTCAATAGAGAGGACCGTGTTAATTGTTAAAATTTAATATTGATGATATAAATAAAATAAATGTACATTTAAATATTTTTAAAAAATATTTTAACGCCGTCACGAATCGCGGCTTTATTGACTAGTTTATAATAATTGGAAATAAAAATTTAACAAAAGTTTCACAATGAAAAATATTCGAATACTTTAAAAGGGAAGTAAATTAATATAAGAGTCCCGTTAACAACAGCCCTTAGGGCGTTCAAGGATTAATTTTTGTCATGTGATGAATTTTTATTGGATAATTTATGTGAATACATGAGGGCACATACTTTTTTACAAGTGGGGCACAACCTAAACTACTACATAATAACTTAACCATAGCCCTTATGGTTAACATTTTCCTTAATATAAATATATATAAATTTACATCTTATTAGTATCACAACACACCCAATCCAATTGGAGAGAAAAGAAATCTGAAAATTAGGGTTTGACAAGAAAATCGAATTTGATGAAGCGTGGATATGTGCCGTCTTTCTCATCCGATGATGAAAGAGACTTGGAACGGGAAGGTTGGTCTCGTTACTGGGAGGAACTCGAGAAGAGTGATGTATGTGAATTCAAACCTCCCTCAATCCTTTATATTGCATATTTAATATTTATTTACTGCATGATATTGTGTATTTATATGTATATATATATACTGCTTGCAGAATTTTGAGGTTGGAGACATTCCACGCCCTTGCGGTCATAAACAGCCGCTGGTTGGGAATGCTGTCTCAAAAATTTACGATGCATCACGCGAACCCGACCCAGATTACGAACTCGAGGATTACACCTTACTTTGTTTCTCTAGGTTGGCTATTTGCTTTTATAACATGAGGGAGGTAAATATTTATCATTGTCCTTTCCCTAATTTTACTCTAAATTATTACTTATATTATCATCGTTATCACTAAATTATTATTAATTGGTAAATTATTATTAAGTGGAATGACCTCACTTTTGTTCCTGCCATCTGAAAAGCGTATAATTAAACACACACCTGGTGTTCACCAGATGAGGAGGTGTGAGTTATTACATATAAGGTGGTGTGATAACCGAATACTGCAGTGTGCGTGTATGTAAATTTTCGTTTTTTCCTAAAAAACCCCAACTTGTGTTCAAGAATTGTTACTAGTCAACAGCAAACAATTAAATCAAACTTCATGGGAGCCATTTATTTCAAAGGTAGAACCAAAATTGTGGCTATTTTTTGAGTTTTCTGTAAATCCAGTCGTTTTCTTTTGCTATCTAGTGTAACTATGGCACACACTTCGTAATTTACACTTATTTAATATCATATTACTCTTCTATACCATTCTTCTTCTTCTCCTCCTCCTATGTACTATTCTTTATCATCTGATCATTTTACCACTAAACATATGTACAGGGAACATACTTTCGCGATGTCAAAGTCCTCATGGCAACGAGAAGTGGTCTCACGGATCCCGATTACTATATCACTTTCCAAGCCTTCTCTTATAAAAGTAGGAGCAGGGGGAATGCCGTAACCTTCCAAACACATATAATTGAATTTGTCTGTAATTGCCCAAGGTTTCAAATTATGTTTGTTAGGATCAAACCTGATGGTAACAAGGCGAAAAAATCTCAGCCCTCTGAATATGATCCCAAGGCTCAAATCGTTCAAGACCACCTCTTTCGAGTCATCAAAACATACACCATCGTATGTCTACGTATTCCTTCCTATCTAAGGCTTTACGACCTGACCTTTTTGTATGTGCTGCGTACATATATGATTCATATATTCTGAATGTCTGATCAATGTAGGACTCTCGATTGGATTCTCGATACAGTTTAGCCCTTTATCTCTCCCAGTTTGCTCTTGTCAGCCATAACCTCGATGTGGTCCGTCTCTAACTATACTGTATCTAAATTATTTCTTTTTAGAAGTGAAAAAGCCCAGTAATTAATTTATCTAACTCTCATTTTAAACTACACGCACAGTTGAAAGAAACTGTTGCGAAGCATGACATGGAGTCGCTGAAAGTTCTCAAGCTGGTGAAATCTGTTGACGGGGTTCCAACCTACCATATCACTTTTGAAGCTGCCTTGCTTGCTGAGACTGAGGGGAAGAATGTTGAAACCTTCGAAGCAAAAGTATGCATGCCTACCCTCTTCCCAACTACAATGATAGAGTCCGAAGCGCGAGTGATTACAGGTAATTCCATCATGCAGCACATTCAATTAATCATGGTGTTAATTTTAGTTCATGTTATCCTCACTTGATTTCAGTGAAGACTTGTAATATTCACATCTGTGAAACATTAAATGCTCTTTTTTTTCCCGGTAATTAATAAATCAGAACATACAATGGAAATCAAGGATTTGGGGTTTCATGCGAAATGTGAATATTTGTCGGATTATGGTTAATTTTTGTTATAAAAAAAGGGATATTCCATTTGGTACCATTGTAAAAATGACTTTTCCATTTGGTATCATTTTCCATGTGGTACCATTCACTAGTTAACTTACGATGGTACCATTTGAAAATACAGATACTAACATTTTGATTGACGGAGTGGTATTTTATGGAAAAATCAGTTGTACAATGGTACCTTTTGGAAGTAAAAAATAGTGAATGATATTTCATGAAAAAACCAATTGTACAAGGGTACCATTTGCAATTTTCCTAAAAAAAATGTCTTATTACCCCCCTTTTCCTACTCACCCACCGGCCACCACTTTCTTTTTGTTTGTCGCTGACTCGAGGCTGAATCTTGTTTTACATACGAGGGGATTTTTGACTAGTGCTTTGTATTATATTTAAAATTTGACAAAATATCTTGGAACCGAGTGTGGATTTTGAAGTTTAGCGAGGAAAAGTAGGGAACTTCAATTTTATAATATTGCTATATTTGTTTTTGCTCATAAGATATGTTTACATGCAAACCTGTGTAATTATAGTTATAATTAGTGTTTATATTTGATAGGCAAACTAGCCTGCTATCTTAATTTATTAGGCCCGGTTTCCATTTTTAAATTTTATTATTATCAGTTTATTTTGTATAGATAATTGATCAAGTATATCATGGGAAAGTGCTAAATTACTATTAATTTATGAATATTAGAGTAATCTATATGTTTATTTGATTTGTGTCCCTTGTATCAATGAGATGTACACATTGCTTTACAACTTACATAGAATGATGAAATTTAATGCATCAGGAAATATATTATCATTTATGTTGTTCTCTCTATTGTTTTATCCTAAAATTATAATGGAAATCAAGGATTTGGAGTTTCATGCGAAATGTGAATATTTGTCGGATCATGGTTAATTTTTGTTATAAAAAAATGTCTTATTACCCCCCTTTTCCTACTCACCCACCACTTTCTTTTTGTTTGTCGCTGACTCGAGGCTGAATCTTGTTTTACATACGAGGGGATTTTTGACTAGTGCTTTGTATTATATTTAAAATTTGACAAAATATCGTGGAACCGAGTGTGTGTGGTGGAGCGTCCACTCCCTGACCACCAGCACCATCCACTCTGTAATCTGCTTAGAACAAGAACAAGTAGATGGTCCATCAGCTGGTTCGGTGGTGTGTGTTTTAAAACTCAGTATGTAATGGAAGGGGCAAGCTGCTGGGGACATCTGTGTCCAAATTTTTTTTAGAAATTGTCCCTTCGCTGTGTTGAAGGTTCACTACATATAGTAGAGCGCAATACTGATATTTGAGATAGATTGACTATAAACACTTTGTGTTTGGTAGAGAGAAATTTTTTTGTTACGTTCTATGAAATTCCAATGTTTTCTTTTCTATTGCAAGATGTTGCTATATAGTTTAGCTAAAATGATAGTGCTATAAAAGCGCAGTAATACAGCAAGAATGTCATTCCAAGTACAACTTAATAAAATAAAGGATGCATATATCTCTAAAACTGATTTGCATATCTGCTGCAATTAGATTTATCGTTGTACTCTACAACTATAATTAAGGATAACACATTTGAGGATCTGTTAGAGCTCTGTTACTTAAGATAATTGCAATTAGAGTGGTTGTTTAGGATTTTTGCAATTTACCCGCATTCTCAATTTGCCAAATTGCCTTGCAGATCCCACTTCTTGATTTGCATTAAACATTATTCATTCCTGGGCTTCTTTATTTCAACAATTCTTGGAGCAACTTGGTGTTGAATGTGTTTTGCATCCCATTGTTTTCAAGATTTTTGGCTGGTAAGTCACCAATTTTATCTTTTTTATATTTTGCTGTGGAACTGAGAATTATGTCTTTGATCCAAGCTTTGGTTTTTACAGCTTTAAGAAGTTAAGCATACTCGTTTTAAGGGTGCTGTCATGGTAGTTTATACTGAATTTAAGTACGTTGATCATGCAGAATGTATACATGTAATGGTTATTGTTTATTATGGCTATCATGGTGGTTTTGTTGTTTAGCTGTCCCAATGATTCTCATGTTTTATGTGTTCAGGTTGATTTTATTTGGGTCATAGGATTGGTCTAGAATCATGTATACATGTTTTTATATCATAAGTTTGACCTAATCAAATGTTTTTTGACAATATTAAAAAGATTGTAATGTCTATTGCCAATCGGAAGATATAGAAGTGAAGTCAGAATTTATCAACCTAAAATAACTGAGGCCTTAGAACCATGGAGGTATACTTAGATTTATGCTTTAATTTTAGTACTAAATTTCAATTTAATTACATGTAATATATCGTTATAATATAATGATCAATTTTTTAATTTTTAAGAAGGAAGCGTGCTAGGACAAGGAAGCTAAAGACTTGTTGCTAAAAGAACGTGAGGCTGCCAAAAAGTTGGCGGAACAAGTCCCTGTCATACAAGAAGTCCCAGTTGTTGATCATGGGCTGATGGATAAACTCACTGTTGAAGTATTAACTGAACAAGTCCCAGTTATTATTGTAGCTTTACAATGGATTTGAACTATAATGAATATTTTCTGACTTCTGATCTAATGTATTAACATTGATTTTGAGTTTGACTATTGCTCCATTTATAAATTTTTTGAAGTTCATTTGACTTGTGAAAAATAGTAATGTGTATATTGTATAGTATGAGCACCTTTTGGATGGGCATGATTAAAAAACATTGATGACCATGATCTGGGGGCTTTAAACTTAGGACGGATTCTGTCCCATGTTCTGGAAATTGTAATTACTTTATGACATAATCTGTCATAAGGGCAATCAACTTCGTGACAGAATCAGTCATAAATTTAATCAATTTTGATGGAATGTTTGTCGTAACTACTGGAATTACATTAGTATTTAGGACAGAATGTTTGTCGCAAGTGCTGGATATGATATGAATATTTAGGACAGATTGATACACGTCTGTCATAAATATTCTTGATTTTTCCTTTTCTTAAAAATTATTTGAGTTATTTGCAATTTGCACCCCCAAACTATTGTTCAAAATCAATTCTGTACCAGGATTTTGAGATAAACAATCTGCACCCCTTAACTTTCAATCTTGATTGCAATGTGCACCCCTTCACCATTTTCTTTGATTTTATGAAGGGTAAAATAGATATTTCAGTATAAAATTTAAGTAATATAAATTTCAATTTTTCAAAATTATTTTTAAAATTATAAAATAATAATTTTTAATATCCAAATCATACTAATAATTAGAATTACATTTCTTATGACAAAATATTAATTCCAAAATTTATGTTTTACTAATATTAAATTTTAAATAAATTTAACATTAACTTGAATTATACATTAAATTTAAATACAAAATTTGCTTTACAAATTTTTATTTGAAGTTGTTATCAATGTAGCAGGAAAATTATAATTTAATACAAATATTTATTATAAAAGAATTTATTAGTATAATTTTTTAAACTTATTTGAAATTCTAAATATAAATGTCATTGAAAATTGATATGAAAGTTCTGATTTTACCCCTCATTAATTTAACAATAAAGGTTAATAATAATAAAAAATTATTAAAGGGGTGCACATTGCAATCAAGATTGAAAGTTAAGGGGTGCAGATTGTTTATCTCAAAATCCTGGTACAGAATTGATTTTGAACAATAGTTTGAGGGTGCAAATTGCAAATAACTCAAATTACTTTGATGGTTTTGTATAAGTGGGGTCCACTTGTAATTAATGACCGAATAATAATATGTGACGGAATAAGAACTTTCGACAAGGACGATTTAGACTGATTTTGTTTGTCGTAATTGGTGGCAATTGTGACAGATTCTTTGTATTAACTCGATCTGTCCCAATAGGCCTTTCCTCTTGTAGTGATGCCGCCCGACCATTCCACCATCCTGTCAAAAGTAGAGTCATCAATGGGAGCACCGGGCATCTGCAACTCCTCGTCCTCACCCCATCTAACACCACTAGTCATACACAACCCGGCTACAATAGAAGCATGTGGAATTGCAGTCGAACCAAATTTCAAGAACCGGAGAATATTCTGATGAATAATATGGCCCACATCAATATACTTTCCCTTCAGAATGCCCCACAGAATAATAGCTCTCTCAAATGTTACTTCACTCGTATGTGAAGTAGGCATAAGATTCTCACAAATAAATAGGTGCCAAATCCGTGCAACCCTGTTCATCGTAGAAGCAGTGAAAGTAGTCGGCTCCGTAGTACCCACTTTATATTTCCACACCGTACCTGGAACGCAAAGCTCAAGAATAATCTCCTCCATGTCCACATCTGCCCTAGTCTTCAACACCCAATTTTCAGCACCCCTCGGCTTAGGTGGCTGTCCAATAACCGGACGAATAGCAGCCGGCCTATAGTCCACCCGCATACCACGAACCACACAACCCATCCTTATTCTCCTTGGCATTTGCAAAAAACTCCCGAACACATCCAACGGAACCGGCGATGGCGCCTCACAAAAACCTTCCCTTCTTAAATCACAAATCATCCAAACCAACTCGCCATTAATAGACGGCAGAAACCCCCTCTCTTTAGCAACCGGCCTCGACAACAACCGGTTATACTCAACTTCCACCTCCGGAGATGAAAATCTATCCCTAATACCTCCACTCATGCTAGAATCCTCATCCGATGACGGACGAGCACTAGTACTACCTCTTTGACGTTTTTTCGGTGCCATTATCAATCCACAACCTCAACAACAATCACCCCCACTATTCAACACAAAATTTCGCACAAAATAACCCAACTAACAAGAACAAAACAAAATCCCAAATTGACAAGAACACAATTCGTATTAACAAGATTTAAAGGTGAGAAGTATACCCCATACGAATCCGAGAGGTGAACTTGCAAGCATAACTCCCCCAAACTTGAATCTTGAAGCTTTATAATTGAATGGAGTTGGAGAAATTTGTAATGGGTTATGTAATTGTGTGTATATATGTAAGTATAGGTATGAAAAGTAGGAGATATATAGGAGGAGATGGAGTTGGGAGGGTTGAGAAGTGATATAGATATAGGATTAGGATTAGGGATTGAGAAAATATGAGAAGAAATAGAATTTGGGGATTTTTTTTTTATGTTTTAACACACAAAATCGTGTTGGTCAGAAGGTTGGGCGCTGCCAGCGCGTGGAAATCTGATTCTCTATATTTTTTTTTGAATAATAACTACAACAATGCTTGGGTTGCCTCCCAAGAAGCGCTTGTTTTACGTCAATAGCTTGACGTACTTCCGATAATTCACGTTGTTGACAAAACGGCGGTAACCTTCTCACGGTTCACCGTTCCTCCATAATAAGGCTTAAGTCGCTGTCCATTCACTTTGAAAGCATCATCAGAAGACCCCCTATAAATCTCCACTGCTCCATGTGGAAACACTGTCTTGACTGTAAACGGACCCGACCACTTTGACTTGAGTTTACCCGGGAAACGTTTGAGGCGAAAGTTGTATAGCAAAACCTGTTGACCCGGCACAAATGACTTGTGCACTAACTTCCTATCATGCCACCTCTTAACCTTCTCTTTGTACATTTTGTTATTTTCATAAGCCTGTGCACGAAATTGCTCAAGCTCATTTAACTGAAATAGACGTTTTTCACCCGCAGCCCTAATATCCAAGTTCAATTTCTTCAACGCCCAATAGGCCTTGTGCTCTAGCTCGACCGACAAATGACAAGCCTTACCAAATACCAACTGATAAGGAGACATACCTAGGGGTGTCTTATAAGTAGTTCTGTACGCCCAAACTGCTTTGTCTAACTTCAAAGACCAATCCTTCCTTGATGGATTCACCACTTTCTCGAGAATTCTCTTGATTTCACGATTCGAAACCTTCGCTTGACCATTAGTTTGGGGATGATAAGCAGTAGCAACACGATTTGTCACATTATACTTCGCCATCATTGCAGTAAACTGAGGATTGCAAAAATGTGTCCCCTCATAACTGATTATAGCTCGTGGAGTTCCAAAACGCGTGAATATTTGCTTGTGAAGAAAATTCAGCACCACCTTAGCATCATTGGTCGGTAATGATTTCACCTCGACCCATTTAGACACATAATCCACTGCCAAAAGAATGTACTGATTATTGCAAGACGAAACAAACGGAACCATGAAATCAATTCCCCACATCAAATATCTCAACTTCAAGGATCGTATTAAGAGGCATCTCATTCCTCCTAGAGATATTACCAACCCTTTGGCATCGATCACATCTCATCACAAACTGATGAGCATCTTTAAACAGAGTTGGCCAATAGAATCCCGCTTGAAGTACTTTTTGAGCTGTCTTATCACCACCATAGTGGCCCCCATATGTGGTAGAATGACAATCATGCAAAACACTATCCGTTTCACTGTAAGGTATGCATCTCCTTATAATCCGATCCACACCAATTTTGAACAAGAATGGCTCGTCCCAACGATACCACTTCACATCATGTAGAAACTTCTTCCTCTGAACATAAGAGAAATCCGGAGGGATGACATTACTAACAAGATAGTTCACAATGTCTGCAAACCATGATTCTTCACCTTGCATCCCAAAAAGATGTTCATTGGGAAAATATTCATTAATAAGAGTTTTATCATGTGAATTCTTACCGTTGTCCTCCAAACGTGATAGATGATCCGCCACCTGGTTTTCCGTACCTTTCCTATCCTTGATCTCCAAATCAAACTCTTGAAGCAAAAGAACCCAACGAATCAACCGAGGCTTTGAATCCTTCTTAGAAATCAGATATCTAATGGCTGCATGATCAGTGTAGACTATCACCTTAGTCCCAAGCAAATAAGATCTAAATGTGACAGCCCCAAATCCGGGGTCAGGAATCCAGGCCGTCACGGACCAATTTCCATTTACTAACAATATCTCTTGATTTTTTTTATTACTATTTAATATCCACACAAATGACCCCACACTAATATCATCACACACACCAGTCATATGCTCAGAGAACAACATCCACAATATTAAAAGTTTATAGTTAAAGGAGTTATTACAAACCAGGATCATACTTAAATACATTGTTGAATAATACTTCGACATGAAGCATTTCAACAATCAAAAGTTTATTACACCAGCTTACACACTTAATGTACATAATCTACCAGTACCCAACCGTCCGATAGCTACCTCGGGAATCGTTGCCAACACTCTCTCAAAAGTTCATCTTTCCCGTACCCTCTTGCGGGGTGTATTGCGGAGTATCGGCATACCTAGCTGTTGTATACATAATAGCAAGAATGAGCTAAAATAGCTCAGCAAGATAAATTCTATCAACTAGCATCAAAGGGAAATAAACCATTATATATATATATATATATATATATATATATATATATATATATATATATATATATATATATATAATAGACAAAAACAAATTTCAGTTATTATGGAAAGAATTTTATTTTCATTCAATATATATACACTTTCCAATTATCTTTGCACGAAAAGAAATATATAGTATTATAATATCAGTTTCTCTTCTAATATCCTATAATATCAGTTTCTCTTCTTAAATAATATAACAATCAATATACCATTTCAGTGTAATCTTTCAAGATAATATGAAAACTTGAACAAATCTCTCGCTATCATCTTCTCATTTCCTTCTTATACAACAATTATATAAATTAATATAAAATCAGTTTCTCTTCATCTTGTAACAATAAATCCATCATTTCATATCATTTTTCCTTTTTTCTGTTTTCAGTATAGAAATCTGAAAACCATTTTCAATTCTTTCTTTCAAGTTTTGGGGATATCTGCTGGCGCCAGATACGTAGGACGATGATCAGTCGCCTGACCGTACCCGCTCTCTGTTTACTACTAGTAGAAGGGATGATCCTACCTGGTTATCAACCCTGGAGGAAGGCTACCTGCTACATCCTCCCTTGGCATCTTCGTGCCGTAATAAAATATTGGGTGCCGGACTGTGCCACTCCCACACAGCCTCTTACGCTTACTGTTGCAATCCCCCCTTTTCAAATCGTTATTCCATTTATAAAACATCATTCCATATTTTCCATTTTCCGTTTCCATTTCCATTCACGTATATCATTTCCCTTTCCATTCACATATACCATCACTTTTAAAACATATGTCATAATACTCTGATTATAACTCAGACATCTTCTCTGTATTCAATGAAATCCAGTACTCTCATATGTATATAAAGTATTCCATCTACTTTTAAAATAGTAAAGGATAATCAAATAATACTTATCAAATCACGATATTTAAAAGAATGACATTATAACTCATATAACCTTAGATAACAACTGATACCATTCTTTCATATAACTCTTAACCATAAGGCACGTTCACTTTATGCATCTCGTATTTATATCCATACTCATAATTCAAAGTTCATATCCATCTCTCTTTAATCCCCACAATTCAGGAAATAAATTCTTTAACAAAATAGCAACAATGGAATCACACACACACACACAACACACACACACACACAGATATATATATATATATATTCCATAAAATCATTTTCTTCGAAAATAATAATTTTCCAAGTAGGGATAGAAAAGATCTTGCCTGGATCTCTAAAGCGAGTAGGTAGGATCCTGAGTTCGTCTCCCGTCTCTATAGGAACGAAAGGATCACCGTTAGTACATATCCCACTTAATCACCTAATCTCTATACAATAACACCCTTGACACATATTATAGTTTTTTATGCACCAAAAGTTTACATGAACTTAACCATTTCTAAACTCGATCTAAGTTTTAGAGTATTCCACCATTTACCTTAATAACCACACTCGATTGTAAAATTTCTCATAAATTCTCAAATTCGAATTTTAATGCTAGGTCAGTGGGGTTTTAATCTCTGTTCAACCTACTATATTGTCCCAAAATTTCATAACCTTTAAAAATGTATAGGTATGGTAATTATAGCCTCAAAGTTGACACAATTACGGTTTCTCGGTTTTCGAACGTCTTTCACTAAAACTGACTTTTCTCCTAAACCGTTCATCAGATTTTAACGCACCTTATATCAAAACAATCTATGAACCAAGCTCTAGCCTTTCATGATCAGTTGGTGCTCTGGACAAGAACCTACCGTGTGAATATGGGTGCCAAAAACAGGGCATCTTTTGGTTTAACGAAAATCGGGCATTATAACGGCTATATTTTCATACTTTCCAAAATTCAACTCCTCCAAATCCATTCACCAATCACATATATCAACCCTACACCATGTGGTCATCATAGCAACCATGGTTACAATCAAACCCACTTCCATATTTAACTTAAACCACTTACAAACACATATATCATCATGAATAATCACTTATCATAACCTTAATCACTAAACTTTCTACAATCCATCATATATTCAAAGTAATACTAAAGGGTATTGAGATTTATACCTTCTTGAAGCTTTAACAACCCTTATCAAGCCTTGGGATATGCTTAATCAACTTTACACTAGCTTGGATCAACTAAAGACACCATAAAAACAAAGTTAGTTTCTAAGGGTTACTATTCATCATCACTTTTGTAAAAATCATAACAAATCGAAAAATAAGAGTTTGGCTCTCAAATTTTTACCACATCTTGGCCTCTGTATAAGCTTTGATTTGAGCTATAGATCACCAAAAACAAAGCTTCCTAGCTATGGTTTTGAGCTCCATCTTTTCGCTGGACAGGTTTGGTTCTCCCACTTTGAGCATGGATTTGACTAGGCTATACGACTTGGATTGCTTTGAAATTTGGAGCGAATATTTCCCATGGAGTGGAGAGGCTTGGGTTAAAATTTGGTGATTTTATCATGGATAGAAATGGAGATATGATTTTTCTTCTCCTTCCTATTCCTGCTGGACAGTTTGAGAGAAATGGAGAATCATGGATTTCTCTTGTTTTGATCTTATCTTGCTTAATTCTTGAGAATTCTAGAGTATGGTGAAAGCTTGGAGATATTTTGTGTGTAAAACCATGCTAAAATGACTAATCTACCCTTAAAACAAGTTAGTGGAATGTGATGTCATTCTAATGATCTCACAATCTCTTTTTCTTGTTTTTCTAAGTATTATGCTATTACTTTTGGTAATTAATAATGTGGTATGTATCCTTGTTATATTACTAATCTTGGTTGTTTGGTTTCCATACTCGTCTAATTGTGATTCGTTTCGAATATCCCTCATTATCTCAATGGTTCTGAAATCATTTAACAATCCAACTTCCTTTGGTATTTCCTTAACTTAATAATCCTTTAGTTTATACTAATCCACTAATTCCTCAATATATAATTCTTTTAATATCTTCATGCTCCTTAATATCCGATAGAAGCTCATTCGAAATCAAAATTCTCAAAAATCCATATTCAGGAATTTCTGAAGTCCATCGTCATTTCGAGTAACTTATTTTTATAGTATATCACTAATATGGTTTCTGTTTACTCATTTTCTGTTTCAAGTATAGAGTACCTACATACCATTTCTCTAAATCCTCAAAATTTACTGTTCATGTGATCACTATAGCATTGCTAAAGTTAGGGTTATTATAGTCTGCCCCCCTTAAAAGGATTCCGTCCTGGAATCATGTTGAAAATGTCCATAGATACATTTTTCATCCACACCTTCTAACTTCTACACCACTTTCTCTATCCTTTTTTTTCCTTCAGAATATCTCTATCTTGTTTGCGCAAAAATACACCAACATAAACTTGCTTGTCATTCATCAACATGCCATTTAGCTTTTCAATAGCAGTACTTTCACTATTGTTTGCACTAAATCACGCAAGCGTACGTGGTCACAAGTAATACAGATATATAAGTCAAGTTCGTTCCCATAGAGATCTGGTTATGGTTTTAATTCAGTAAACGCACCTATGCAATAGTGTATGGTTATTATACACTGCTAAGACAAATAACAAATATGGGTTTTAACTATCTAAATTAACTAAAAAGCAAATTAACAAAACTACAAATTAACTAACTAGCAAGAATTGAAATCTAATTACTTCTGCAAGAAAAACCATGGAATCCTAACTTCATTAAATACTTTGCTTAGATCTGACGCCTTTAATCACTATATGCAATGGTTATGATATCTGATCGGATAACACGTAACAAGTACAGGCTACCTGTCAGCATACGTATACCAAACTACCCATACATCCACAAAAGAGATAGAAGATGAATAGACACCAATTATGCTTAGACCCTATGTGTCTATAGAATTTGAAAACATAACGGTTGAAGAGCAAGTTATCCACATTGATCACACAGGGCAATATAAGTATTTTCATCTCATACTACGAATCATATTGATAAACAATTATGAACCTATGCTAGCATGGCAAGTTCTAAATCTCAAGATCCACTTTCACTTCACAAGAGATTAACAAATTAGATGTTCATGACGCATCTATCAATTAAGCATAACCATACGAGGATATCAGATATACATCACACACAGATCTTTAAAGCAATCAAGATACTAAAGCTCCATAAATAAATCCGTTAGAATCCCATTACAACAATTAGTTCGTAATCGAACCTCTCGTCATCATGGGATCTGATGAAACCATGATAAAAACAAAGTATGAAAAAATACAATTAAATCTAAGTAATTGATATGTAATGGTTCTACTCCTAATGATGATGATCATATTTTACAAGGGTTGAGGTGTTTTTATAGGCTCTAGACATCTTGCCCAACAAGAAAATACCAAATCAGAATTATAATAGAAGTACGTTTCCTAAACTGATTCTGATTTAAAGGGAAATTCGCAGCAGTCTTTTCTTCAGATTTTCTGGAACGTTCCAGCTTCAATTGGGCCTCTTGACCACTTTAGAATGATAGGGAATCTCGTTATCTTCGCGTGGACAGCTTACGGGCCTCAAACGGACTTCTAGAACTCAAGATATGGCCAAAACAAAATCAGAAATTCTGGCTGATTTTTCTCCCGCGCACCACCAGCATCCCGCAGCGCCTGATGCGCCATATGGGCGCCTGAAGCGCCGGGCCAATCTGCCCAAACTCGGCTGGGAGCGCTGGAAACAAGGCTGGAGCGTCCGGTTCGGTCCCGTTTTGCGAAAACTGATTTTTCTTTGATTTTTTCGCCTTTTCTTCCAGTTCCTTTTGCATGAGCTTCCGTCTTTCATATTTTATGACTTGTATACTTCTAGGGAATTGACATTAGCCTCCATTCTTCATTCCATATCATCAATCAACTCCTCAAAACGCACCAAAAACGACGGAAACTATACCTTTAATCGATATTTCTTCAACCCTGCACAATTAAACAAAACACATCAAAACTACCACAAACTTGAGGCCAAAGCAATCAATTTAAGCCGACTTGGAATGTTTCAAGTGGATATAAGATCCACTTATCACACCCCCAAAGTTAAACCGATGCTTGTCCTCAAGCATAAACAATTACAACTAACTAACTAAATAGTACCACTTCCGTAGGTGATCACGGTTGCATTTGGCATATGCAACAAGCCCTTTAAACCCCTAGGCAGCCCTAGTGGACGAGTAAGGTCTCGTGAGGGCCTATAGCGAATGTACCCACAAAATCCAATGCAATGCAATGCATGAATGCAACTAATATGAAAAATGTAATTAATCTAATACTAAAATCCTACCATACCTTCAAATCCTCTCATGCCATATCAACTTAAGAATCAAAGTAAATACGCAATGTCTTGGTGTCGAAAGTGCAAGTATTCACATAGTCTACTCAATGAACATGCATAAGTTCTCACAAGTCCATGTCAAGTGTAAGAATAAGTTAGTAAACATGCTAAGCTTACAAGAGTACATCTTTGAGACAAAACTTGGGATCTCATACGCAAAAACAAGCAAACACTCACAATCCACTCACAAAAGAATATTCACTCAAGAACAAGGGTAAGTGTATCACTCAATTCCAACAAAATCATAAGCATGCTTGACATTTGGTATCAATCTAACTCTTAACACAACATACATCAATGACGATAATCAAAAGGTCTTTATTTGGGTTGTAACGGGGCTAGGGACAAGGTATGTCAAATAAGCCAAATCAGGTGAAGTGTCAAAAGCTAGTAAGTACCATAATAAATCATACACAACACCCTATTTTCCCCCCCACATAATTTTTCTATTCTTCTTCCAACAAACGCTCGACTAGTCGACTAGAGTAGGATCACATCAAACACAAATATGCTCTCATAATATATATATATATTTTTCTTTTTTCTCTTTTTTTTCTTTTCTTTTTCTTTTCTTTTTTTTTTCTTCTTTTTTTTTCTTCGAGAGCTAGATAAAACAATAATATAAACAATAACAATGATCCCACAATTTTATTACACATGTCGACTATCAAGTAAACAACCAAACCCAATATTCAATATTTCCCCCAAAATTATGATCAATAATAACCCTTCTTTGCACACCTTATTACTCCCTTAAGCACTCTACTAGCCTTTGACAATGTGGGTTCAAATTAATGTAAGGCCAATACAAGAAAAAGGTATAGGCAAGTAATGTGGTATGTCACCAAAAAAATAGGATTAAGCTCAACGGGTTAACTAATTGATCTTGTAAATATGGTGTGGTAATATGGGAAAATATGCGGTTATTCCTAATGCCTTTATCATTTTAATCGTCAAATAATGTCACGCGTTTCAAGAAAGACCTCAAACAACTGCTAGCAATGCAAACAATCTGTGAACACTCAAGCAAACGAATAAATTGCAAATAATATGCAATATGGCTCAAAAACTCACTTGGTGGAAAAACATACTCAATCCCAAGCAAAAATCTCTCTAACGCACCTACTTGTATTCAAAGCATGCAAACTAAATCATCTTGCACATATTCATGTCCTTCTAATCACTTACAACATTCAATAAGTCTACTAGCTTCAACTTACTAGTGTATGTGTGTGCACAAGAACAAAGCATATCACTTCTCAATCAAAAGCATCAACAACACAAAATTCCTATCAAGCATGGGTGCAAATGCAACTATTATGAACTCACATGATATACGAACATAAAAACAGAATGCCCTATATGAAACAAACGTAGATAACACGAACATAAATGCATAACTTACTACTACTAATATGCAAAGCATGAAATCCTACATGAACACAATGACTAACAATCACATAAATATACACTACTTATCCCTCAAACCACCCCCAAACTTAAAATATTCAATGTCCTCATTGAATGGAAGTAAATACAAGGGAAAGTAAAAAAAACATACCAGTATACAACAATGCTTGGGTTGCCTCCCAAGAAGCGCTCGTTTAACGTCAATAGCTTGACATTACTTCCAAGCCTCCATTAAGGATGATAATAGTTGGCCTGGTCATCTCTTCGCGAGACTTCATCGTCATCACGATGACACACTTTCTGCCCCTTCTCCTTGCTTGGCCTATTCGTGTAACAACTCTGTCCTATTCCAATGCCTTCATCTGTTGACCCAAAATCTATCAATTTGTAGAACAACACACATTCACGGGCTTTGCTTGAATATAATGGGGGAGGGTAAATGTAAGTTTCTGAAGCCTTTGGTTCCTCAACGAGAACTTCCTCCATTGGCTCTAATGCGCTACCTCCATCTTTAAACTCTGAGACAAGTAGAAGATCTGCATCTTTCCCATGTTCTTCATCCTCTTGGTTCGCACATACCAATTCTTGAAATTTGCGTAGCTCATCAGTGTCTGTCCTAAATAGTGCCCTTTCCAAATCTTCCACCATCATAACATGATCAAATTCCTCACATGGCTTGTGAACACTCACCTCACCTTGGAATTTGTCTTCCTCAAGAAAAGACTCAATTGCACTATCCTCAAGATTTGACCATGAAACAACCTCATCAATCAGCACCTTAGAATCCCAGAGATCAGCCAAGCCGAGCGACTCACACTCTTCCTCCTCATCACTATCCACCACAGGTTCTGACAAAACAGAATTTTCTTCTTTTTCTATAGGATTCTGATCATGAATTCCTTTTTCATCCTCAACTGCTGAATTCTGATCGTTCATGACTTTTCCAGATCTGAGTGTTATGGCCTTAACCTGCTCCATGCCATCTCGTTTTCCTGGATTCACCTCTGTGTCACTAAGAAGAACTCCATGCGGTCCGTTGAGAAAGGCACTTGCAATTTGCCCAAACTGATTCTCCAATGTCTTGAGAGATACCGCCTGACTTTCAATCATCAACCTCAATTCATCCAATTCAGATTTTTCAATCGAAGATTGACCATCATCTCCATGAAACTGTTGCTGCTGAAAATCTTGATTGTTGCTCCAGCCAAAATTGGGATGATAGGTGGCTGGAGCTGGTTGCGAAGGTTGCTGGAAGTTGCTCACAAACTGTGCCGATTCAGAAGATATAGCACATTGACTCATCTCATGTGCGCCCTCACATAGCTCACAAACACTAGCAACTTGAGGCACCCCATGCTTTGACATAAAATCCAATTTCTTATTAAGTGCCTCTAGCTGAGCTGCTAGAGCTGTGACTGTATTAACTTCCAGAATTCCTGCTAATTTGCCTTGTGATAATCTCTGAATTGGATTCTGGTATTCATTCGCAGCCATCATCTCAATTAGCTCATAAGCTTCCGCATAGCTCTTAGCCCATAAAGCTCCACCTGATGCTCCATCTAGCATGGGTCTTGACTGTGCACCCAAGCCAATATAAAAGCAGTTAATTACCATCCACTCAGGCATCCCATGATGTGGACACTTCCTTAGCATCTCATTATATCGCTCCCAAGCCTCGCACAAAGATTCTTCAGACTGCTGTGAAAATTGAGTAATAGCGTTCCTGATTGCTACGGTCTTTGTCATGGGGAAAAATTTAGTGAGAAATTTCTGAGCAAGATCCTCCCATGTCAAAATAGAACCTGCTGGTAGAGAATGCAACCAACCCTTAGCTTTATCCCTCAAAGAGAATGGGAAAAGTCTCAATTTGATAGCATCTTCCGACACCCCGTTGATCTTGAAAGTGTCGCAGATCTCAATAAAGTCCCGGATGTGCATGTCAGGATCCTCCGTAGGAGCACCCCCAAACTGAAACAAATTCTGCACCATCTGAATTATGCTAGGCTTGCTTTCGAAAGTATTAGCTGCAATAGCTGGCCTGACAATGCTAAATTGGATGTCCTTGATCTTTGGTTGAGAATAATACATCAATGCTTTCGCTGCTGCTGCTGGTTCTCCCATTGCTACCTGCAACACATAAAACTAAACAACTATATATAAGAAACAATCCGAGTCAGTGAACTCTAACGACCACTATTGACAAGCACATAAACCAAAAATAAAACACCGAAGGTCCCCGGCAGCGGCGCCAAAAACTTGTTTGCACTAAATCAAGCAAGCGTACGTGGTCACAAGTAATACAGATATATAAGTCAAGTTCGTTCCCACAGAGATCTGGTTATGGTTTTAATTCAGTAAATGCACCTATGCAACAGTGTATGGTTATTATGCATTGCTAAGACAAATAACAAATATGGGTTTTAACTATCTAAATTAACTAAAAAGTAAATTAACAAAACTACAAATTAACTAACTAGCAAGAATTGAAATCTAATTACTTCTGCAAGAAAAACCATGGAATCCTAACTTCATTAAATACTTTGCTTAGATCTGACGCCTTTAATCACTATATGCAATGGTTATGATATCTGATCGGATAACACGAAACAAGTACACGCTACCTGTCAGCATACGTATACCAAACTACCCATACATCCACAAAAGAGATAGAATATGAATAGACACCAATTATGCTTAGACCCTATATGTCTATAGAATTTGAAAACATAACGGTTAAAGAGCAAGTTATCCACATTGATCACACAGGGCAATATAAGTATTCTCATCTCATACTACGAATCATATTGATAAACAATTATGAACCTATGCTAGCATGGCAAGTTCTAAATCTCAAGATCGACTTTCACTTCACAAGAGATTAACAAATTAGATGTTCATGACGCATCTATCAATTAAGCATAACCATACGAGGATATCAGATATACATCACACACAGATATTTAAAGCAATCAAGATACTAAAGCTCCATAAATAAATCCGTTAGAATCCCATGACAACAATTAGTTCGTAATCGAACCTCTCGTCATCATGGGATCTGATGAAACCATGATAAAAATAAAGTATGAAAAAATACAAATAAATCTAAGTAATTGATATGTAATGGTTCTACTCCTAATGATGATGATCATATTTTACAAGGGTTGAGGTATTTTTATAGGCTCTAGACATCTTGCCCAACAAGAAAATACCAAATCAGAATTATAATAGAAGTACGTTTCCTAAACTGATTCTAATTTAAAGGGAAATTCGCAGCTATCTTTTCTTTAGATTTTCTGGAACGTTCCAGCTGCAATTGGGCCTCTTGACCACTTTAGAATGATAGGGAATCTCGTTATCTTTGCGTGGACAGCTTACGGGCCTCAAACGGACTTCTAGAACTCAAGATATGGCCAAAACAAAATCAGAAATTTTGACTGATTTTTCTCCCGCGCACCACCAGCATCCCGCAGCGCCTGATGCGCCATATGGGCGCCTGAAGCGCCGGGCCAATCTGCCCAAACTCGGCTGGGAGCGCTGGAAACAAGGCTGGAGTGTCCGGTTTGGTCCCGTTTTGCGAAAACTGATTTTTCTTTGATTTTTTCGCCTTTTCTTCCCGTTCCTTTTGCATGAGCTTCCGTCTTTCATATTTTATGACTTGTATACTTCTAGGGAATTGACATTAGCCTCCATTCTTCATTCCATATCATCAATCAACTCCTCAAAACGCACCAAAAATGACGGAAACTACACCTTTAATCGATATTTCTTCAACCCTGCACAATTAAACAAAACACATCAAAACTACCACAAACTTGAGGCCAAAGCAATCAATTTAAGCCGACTTGGAATGTTTCAAGTGGATATAAGATCCACTTATCAACTATCTTTTTCTTGCAAATCTCCTCCTGTATTCAGTCATTCTATCTTATCTCATCTCTCCTTCCTCTTTTGCTTAAGGGTATCGGCCACCACATTGGCCTTCTCTGAATGGTAGTGTATCTCACTATTGTTTAACTATGTTTTGATCTCTATCATGACATAAATATTAATACTCCAACATTTGTATATATCACCTCTGTAAAATTTTCCAGAAAATAAGTTATAATAATATTCCTTGAAACAATTGTAAGAAAATATTATCTATAATATAAATTTCCTATTCATACTTATACAAACATATACTTTCCTTTCATCCTTGAAAAATATTCTCGCGCTTTCCCCAATACTCTTAATCTCCTTTTTATAGAGTTCTTTGACTCTTAACAGATATTGATTTGGATGACACGAGAATAACTCACTTTCTTATATCACCATAGTTTACTTTCTCACAGATAGATTATTCTTATCTATATTATCAGTCCATTTACACCATTCATTGACTTAGTCGATCCCTAACCAAACATTTACACTTAAGAGGTTAAATTAGAGCGTAACTGCAATTTCCTCCGGATACCTTATCCCAGATGTCTATTGTTCACTATACGCTCTTTACATCTTGCTGATCCACCTTAGTTCCTTCATGATATACTATCTATTCCACCTCTGAAATTTCCCTTTATTATTCTCATCAAAATCTTTACCTCAAGTTTTACTCATTCACACCTTTTGGATTAATCCTTTGAATACGTAACATCTTTAATCTCTCTCTGCTACTTAGGGTATTAGTCACAATATTGGCCTTCCCCCACTAATAGTTATTGCACCTCGAGTCCTTCATTAATTATCCCACTTCCTTTGTTTATCCTTATTCTGACTCTATCCTCAAAATACACCTTACTTTCAATAGTAAATCTCAATTATGCCTTAAAATTCCTCATTTTCTTTTCTCTTACTAATCATCAAATATTCCCATTTCTTCTCAGGAAATTCCTTTCTCTATTATATTGAAATGCTTCTAGCTCTAATTATCTCTTATTGAAATTTCCCTTGGAATCTCAAGTTCCCTTTTATAATCACGTATACTCTAAACCTTGCTTCCATTATCCTATCTATTAATGAAATCTTCTATATTCGAAACAATTTATAGAATTTAAGAAACTTTGAATTGAAACGAACCCAGAAACAAGCAAGGGTCCCACAACAATTTATAAATTAAGAGTTTTAAATAACTTTTATTTTAAACAAAAGGATATTTAAGAAATCAATATGATGGAAGAACCGGTACGTCACACAAGTGAGGGCGTCCCCTCCGACTTTCTATCACACAGACAGATTGTCCCTGTATATGCATATAGGACTTTTCCTCTTAGTTGGAGTAAGAAATATAGAGGGAAATTTAAATCACGATGATAAACACCATTTTTCGAAAATAATCTTAGAGAAATATTTTGACTAAGATAGATAAAATACAATTTTGAAACACATTCCAAAGGTACCAGAAAGTTTTGAAAAGATACCGGCCCTTAATAAATAATTACCCACTAGTGGAGGAAAATTTGAAACTCAATAATATAATTTAGCAGGGCTTTAGGAGCTTGAAAATAGGTACTGTTAATAGCCTCTGTCCAATTAAAAATCCCAATAATGGAAGGCTTTCCTCAAATACTATTTATATCTTAGACTTCGTACTCTCCAAAATTTCTTAAATTTGGCACTCACCATGAAGCCTCAACCTATCGTCTGCTATTCCCAATTATCTTCATTTACCTAGTTGTGACTTGGCTCGATACTCTCTGCCTTTATCCATAATAGAACACAACCTTCTAATCGATATACTTACGTAATATTGATCGTCTTGGCCTAACATTGCTCTAGTATCAAGGACCCATCAACTATACTTCTAAATTGTATAATCTAACATACCCTGTATACTCACGAGGTTATCTAACGTACACTTCCCAATACATCAAGTATCCCCTTTCTCATATCGATCCCGTGTACTATATAAACTTAACACTTTTGACATAGTAACCTTTTCATTTAAGTCAATCTCGGAATGTCTCAGTCTGTCTTGGTCCTGTATATCTTGGCTTTAAAGACCAACCTCAGTTTCACCCTTTCATCTCCACAAACAATCAGTGTCTATTCACCAATCTACTTACTCTATTACCTCAAACTCCCTCATTTTCCTTTACATCTACCCTAGTATTACGTTTAGGCGGCATGATTCTGTACATAACAATATTCTCCATTATTTACCCAAATTTAGGGTACAATATACAATATTCCATTTTCAATAATTATATAACCGATTAACACATATATATATATATATATATATATATATATATCCCTAGCCACTCACGAACATAACTCGACTTACTCATTTCCTCTCCATCTATAATAAAACATAAACCTTTATTAGTAATAATCTATAAAATTATAATCACTACTTAGAATAAACGCTACGTTCGATAAACCACCCTTGAATTCGATGTGAGTTCACAATTTCTATTATTACTGATATATTTATTATTATCACTATTGTTCCTGAGCATTATGACTCTTAGCTCTGATACCATCTGTGACAGCCCCAAATCCGGGGTCAGGAATCCAGGCCGTCACGGACCAATTTCCATTTACTAACAATATCTCTTGATTTTTTTATTGCTATTTAATATCCACACAAATGACCCCACACTAATATCATCACACACACCAGTCATATGCTCAGAGAACAACATCCACAATATTAAAAGTTTAGAGTTAAATGAGTTATTACAAACCAGGATCATACTTAAATACATTGTTGAATAATACTTCGACATGAAGCATTTCAACAATCAAAAGTTTATTACACCAGCTTTCACACTTAATGTACATAATCTACCAGTACCCAACCGTCCGATAGCTACCTCGGGAATCGTTGCCAACACTCTCTCAAAAGTTCATCTTTCCCGTACCCTCTTGCGGGGTGTAGTGCGGAGTATCGGCATACTTAGTTGTTGTATACATAATAGCAAGAATGAGCTAAAATAGCTCAGCAAGATAAATTCTATCAACTAGCAACAAAGGGAAATAAACCATTATATATATATATATATATATATATATATATAGAGTCCTACTCCACTGCAAACTAAAATTAACTAAAAACTAAACACTAATCTAATATTTCAAGCTAATCTAATGACCAAACTAGGGGTACCCCAATACAAAAAATGCTTAAAATAATTGGCTCAATCCAACAAAAAAAATAAAAAAAAATCACTGTTCACGTGATGACGTGGCAGTGGATTTAACTTGTTAACGGTGCTTCGCACCTTCTTGTACGGTGCTTCGCGCCTTTATCATTCTAAAGTTGTAAGGAATGACAATCAATGGTAAAGGCAATAGACGATTGACGGGTGTGTCGAGAGCCTTCGGCCCTCATGACTACCTAACTCATCCGTTTACTGTCTTAAATGCTTCGCATTTCCACGGCAGTGATTTTTTTTATTTTTTTATTATTTTTTTATTATTTTTTATTTTTTTGTTGGATAGAGCCAATTATTTTAAGCATTTTTTGTGAAGGTACCCTTGGCGGGAACCTTAGAATAGATGAAATATAATTAATTTAGTGTTAGTTTGTAGTTTGTATTTAAGGATTGGTTTGTATTTGAGCAAAAACCTATATATATATATATATATATATATATATATATAATAGACAAAAACAAATTTCAGTTATTATGGAAAGAATTTTATTTTCATTCAATATATATACACTTTCCAATTATCTTTGTACGAAAAGAAATATATAGTATTATAATATCAGTTTCTCTTCTAATATCCTATAATATCAGTTTCTCTTCTTAAATAATGTAACAATCAATATACCATTTCAGTGTAATCTTTCAAGATAATAAGAAAACTTGAACAAATCTCTCGCTATCATCTTCTCATTTCCTTCTTATGCAACAATTATATAAATTAATATAAAATCAGTTTCTCTTCATCTTGTAACAATAAATCCATCATTTCATATCATTTTTCCTTTTTTCTGTTTTCAGTATAGAAATCTGAAAACCATTTTCAATTCTTTCTTTCAAGTTTTGGGGATATCTGCTGGCGCCAGATACGTAGGACGATGATCAGTCGCCTGACCGTACCCGCTCTCTGTTTACTACTAGTAGAAGGGATGATCCTACTTGGTTATCAACCCTGGAGGAAGGCTACCTGCTACATCATCCCTTGGCATCTTCGTGCCGTAATAAAATATTGGGTGCCGGACTGTGCCACTCCCACACAGCCTCTTACGCTTACTGTTGCAATCCCCCTTTTTCAAATCGTTATTCCATTTATAAAACATCGTTCCATATTTTCCATTTTCCGTTTCCATTTCCATTCACGTATATCATTTCCCTTTCCATTCACATATACCATCACTTTTAAAACATATGTCATAATACTATGATTATAACTCAGACATCTTCTCTGTATTCAATGAAATCTAGTACTCTCATATGTATATAAAGTATTCCATCTACTTTTAAAATAGTAAAGGATAATCAAATAATACTTATCAAATCACGATATTTAAAAGAATGACATTATAACTCATATAACCTTAGATAACAACTGATACCATTCTTTCATATAACTCTTAACCATAAGGCACGTTCACTTTATGCATCTCGTATTTATATCCATACTCATAATTCATAGTTCATATCCATCTCTCTTTAATCCCCACAATTCAGGAAATAAATTCTTTAACAAAATAGCAACAATGGAATCACACACACACACACACACACACACACACACACACACACACACACACACACACACACACACACACACACACATATATATATATATATATATTCCATAAAAATCATTTTCTTCGAAAATAATAATTTTCCAAGTAGGGATAGAAAAGATCTTGCCTGGATCTCTAAAGCGAGTAGGTAGGATCCTGAGTTCGTCTCCCATCTCTATAGGAACGAAAGGATCACCGTTAGTACATATCCCACTTAATCACCTAATCTCTATACAATAACACCCTTGACACATATTATAGTTTTTTTTGCACCAAAAGTTTACATGAACTTAACCATTTCTAAACTCGATCTAAGTTTTAGTGTATTCCACCATTTCCCTTAATAACCACACTCGATTGTAAAATTTCTCATAAATTCTCAAATTCGAATTTTAATGCTAGGTCAGTGGGGTTTTAATCTCTGTTCAACCTACTATAGTGTCCCAAAATTTTATAACCTTTAAAAATGTATAGGTATGGTAATTATAGCCTCAAAGTTGACACAATTACGGTTTCTCGGTTTTCGAACGTCTTTCACTAAAACTGACTTTTCTCCTAAACCGTTCATCAGATTTTAACGCACCTTATATCAAAACAATCTATGAACCAAGCTCTAGCATTTCATGATCCGTTGGTGCTCTGGACAGGAACCTACCGTGTGAATATGGGTGCCAAAAACAGGGCGTCTTTTGGTTTAACGAAATCGGACATTATAACGGCTATATTTTCATACTTTCCAAAATTCAACTCCTCCAAATCTATTCACCAATCACATATATCAACCCTACACCATGTGGTCATCATACCAACCATGGTTACAATCACAACCCACTTCCATATTTAACTTAAACCACTTACAAACACATATATCATCATGAATAATCACTTATCATAACCTTAATTAATCACTAAACTTTCTATAATCCATCATATATTCAAAGTAATACTAAAGGGTCTTGAGATTTATACCTTCTTAAAGCTTTAACAACCCTTATCAAGCCTTGGTATATGCTTAATCAACTTTATACTAGCTTGGATCAACTAAAGACACCATAAAAACAAAGTTAGTTTCTAAGGGTTACTATTCATCATCACTTTTGTAAAAATCATAACAAATCGAAAAATAAGAGTTTGGCTCTCCAATTTTTACCACATCTTGGCCTCTGTATAAGCTTTGATTTGAACTATAGATCACCAAAACCAAAGCTTCCTAGCTATGATTTTGAGCTCCGTCTTTTTGCTGGACAGAAACTGGATAGGTTTGGCTCTCCCACTTTGAGCATGGATTTGACTAGGCTATACTACTTGGATTGCTATTCAATTTGGAGCAAATATTGCCTATGGAGTGGAGAGGCTTGGGTTAAAAGTTGGTGATTTTATCATGGATAGAAATGGAGATATGATTTTTCTTCTCCTTCCTGTTCCTGCTGGACAGTTTGAGAGAAATGGAGAATCATGGATTTCTCTTGTTTTGTTTTGATTTTATCTTGCTTAATTCTTGAGAATTCTAGAGTATGGTGGAAGCTTGGAGATATTTTGTCTGTAAAACCATGCTAAAATGACTAATCTACCCTTAAAACAAGTTAATGGAATGTGATGTCATTCTAATGATCTCACAATCTCTTTTTCTTGTTTTTCTAAGTATTATGCTAATACTTTGGTAATTAATAATGTGGCATGTATCCTTGTTATATTACTAATCTTGGTTGTTTGGTTTCCATACTCGTCTAATTGTGATTCGTTTCGAATATCCCTCATTATCTCAATGGTTCTGAAATCATTTAACAATCCAACTTCCTTTGGTATTTCCTTAACTTAATAATCCTTTAGTTTATACTAATCCACCTATTCCTCAATATATAATTTTTTTAATATGTCCATGCTCCTTAATATCCGATAGAAGCTCATTCGAAATCAAAATTCTCAAAAATCCATATTAAGGAATTTCTGAAGTCCATCGTCATTTCGAGTCACTTATTTTTATAGTATATCACTAATATGGTTTCTGTTTACTCATTTTCTGTTTCAAGTATAGAGTACCTACATACCATTTCTCTAAATCCTCAAAATTTACTGTTCATGTGATCACTGTAGCATTGCTAAAGTTAGGGTTATTACACTAAACTTCTCGAAAGCATAAACAACTACCAACAACTCCTTCTCCGTAGTGGTGTAGTTTAGCTGTGCGTCATTGAGTGTTTTACTAGCATAGTAAACCACATGAAAAACATTGCTCTTCCTTTGCCCAAGCACAGCTCCAACAGCATAGTCACTAGCATCACACATTAGCTCAAAAGGTTCCTCCCAATTAGGTGCAGTGATAACAGGCGCCGTTGTCAACTTCTTCTTCAAAAGCTCAAAAGCCGCTAAACAATCTTCATCAAACTTAAAAGGAACATCTTTCTTCAACTAATTACATAAGGGCTTAGATATTTTCGAGAAATCTTTAATGAATCGCCGATAGAAACCCGCATGACCAAGAAAACTGCGAATTCCTTTAACTGAGATAGGTGGAGGAAGATTTTCAATAGTCTCCACCTTAGCCTTATCCACTTCAAGCCCTCTACTAGATACCTTGTGCCTAAGAATAATTCCTTCTTGCACCATGAAGTGACACTTTTCCCAATTAAGCACCAAATTAGTCTCCACGCACCTTTTTAATACAAAGCCAAGATTATGCAAGCACTCGTCATACGAAGTACCAAAAACTGAGAAATCATCCATGAAGACCTCCATATTAGTGCCAATCATGTCCAAGAAAATAGCCATCATGCACCTTTGAAAAGTGGCAGGAGCACCACATAGTCCGACAGAAACTCAACGAAAAGCAAAAGTGCCAAAAGGACATGTGAATGTGGTCTTCTCTTGATCTTCCGGAGCAATGAAAATCTGATTATAACATGAAAAACCATCAAGAAGGCAATAGTACTCGTGGCCAGCCAACCTGTCTAGCATCTGATCAATGGAAGGTAGAGGAAAGTGATCTTTTCTCGTGGCCTTGTTCAGCTTCCTATAGTCCATGCATACTCTCTACCCCGTGACTGTTCGAGTAGGGATGGGCTCATTCTTCTCATTAACAACAACTGTCATGCCTCCTTTTTTAGGCACGCACTGCACCAGGCTCACCCAAGAACTGTCTGAGATAGGATAGATAATACCTGCATCAAGCCACTTTAGAATTTCCTTCTTCACCACCTCTTTCATGATAGGATTGAGTCTTCGCTGATGCTCGACAGTAGGCTTACTTCCCTCCTCTATCAGAATTTTATGCATGCGATAAGAAGGGCTGATTCCCTTGATATCTGCTATGGTCCAACCAATTGCTGATTTGAACTCTCTCAGAATTCGCAAGAGCTTTTCTTCCTCACTACCTGACAATTTAGAAGCAATAATAACAGGTAATGTAGATGCATCACCTAGAAACGCATACCTCAAGTGTTCGGGCAATGGTTTGAGTTCAATTATCGATGCTTCCTCAATAGATGGTTTAAGGCGCCCCTGAGAGTTCTTAAGCTCTGTTAACCCAAGAGATTCGAATGGCATATCAAACTTCCTCTTCCATGGAGCTGCATTCTAAAAATGCACACCTAGAGGGGGGTGAATAGGTGTAAATGGCTAACTATATTCAACTAAGTCAGATTTTAAAAATTACCAGAAACAGCTTACTGATTTCGTTTTATGCAGAGACAAATGGTATGCTGAATGCACAGACAATAAGTACAGTAAAGTGCAGAAACAGTAAGCTAAATGCAAGCAGTAAGTAAATAACAGAAAATAAAGAACACGGAGACTTTTAGCCAGGTTCGACCCCTAACCCCTATGGTCTACGTCCTGGTCCCTTACCAACTTGGTAAGAGAATAAATTATTGATCACTGAAATAAACCAATTACAAGATACAACAATATATCTCCCTTTTATCCCAGCTGTTGACAAATGGCGTGCTGAACTCCTGTTTCTGAACTTGCTCTCTAAGCTATACTTCCCAAGTATACTTCTCTAGCAACGATCACCAAACCCTAGTTCCCTAGCCAATTTGTCCAACAACTAAACCTTACAAATCGAACAATACAATCAATAATGGATACAACTAAAACTATGAACTCTCTAAGATATAGCACGTATGAATATATTAAGAGCTCGAGAGGATCAAAAGATATAGCATTGAAAAACTGAGTTGTTTGTAATCTTGTGTGCTTGAAAGTTTTTCTCTGAATGTTCTACAACGAATGAACACAAGAATCAGGTTTATAAAGCTTCACACCAACGTTCAGAAAATCAATCACCAATTATTCGAACGATTTGAAATCAATTTCCAACGTTCAATTGGTTAGAGATTTTACAAACGTTCTTGTGAACGTTAGACAGAAGGTTTGAGAGAAAGAGATCGATGAAAACTTAACCTTCTGATTTGTATAGATAGAAAACGTGTATAGGAGATTTTGTAGAAAGAAATCTTTTAAATAAGGAAACTCCCATAAGTTTTATAAAATGTTTTAAAGAAAGATATTTGAAAAGATTTTAGCTCTAGAATATATTGTGTACGTATTATATAATAAAGAGTCCTCACAATATATTTCCTTAATAAAATCCATGAGAAATAATCTTGATCTTTATCTCCAGGATTTCTGGCAGTTACAAATGGCTTGCTGTTTGTGACTGTCTGTTGGAAATGGCTTGCCAGACTGTCTCTGTTGTAGCACCAAATGGCTTGCTGCTAGTATATTCTCTGTAAACAATCAGTAGGCTTAATATACCATGTAAAACCAAGTTAGTACAAACATAACATGATGTTTTATATCAAACTACAAGCAAATAGCTTGCTGAATGTGATCATCAAAACCATAGGAGTATCACATTCAACTGATGAAGTTGCTCGGCTACTTTTTCATCTTCAAAATCAGAATCCCCAACTAAAACTTTCTCCAAAGAATATGACTTACGCAATTGCTCAATCTCTGCAGTAACTGCAGAATTGACCAAATTCACCTTAAAGCATTCCTCTTCATCTGTTGGAAACGTCATAGCATTGAACACATTAAAAGTGACATTCTGGTCTTGCACCCTCATGGTGAGCTCCTTTTTATGCACATCAATCAAGGTCCTACCCGTAGCCAAGAATGGTCTTCCCAAGATTATGGGAATCTTCTTATCTTCCTCGAAGTCCAAGATAAAAAATCAGCAGGAAAGATGAGTTTATCAACTTTCACCAAAACATCTTCCACTTTACCTCTCGGATAAGTGATTGATCGATCAGCCAACTGCAAATAGATGTTGGTAGGCTTCGGCTCCGATAAACCAAGTTGCATGAAAACCGACAATGGCATAAGATTAATGCTAGCTCCCAAGTCACACAAACACTTGTTGAAAGATAAGTTGCCAATAGTGCACGGAATAGTGAAGCTACCAGGATCCTTTAGCTTCGGAGGTAATTTCTGTTGCAGAACAGCACTGCATTCTTCCGTTAGAGCAACGGTATCTAATTCATCGAGCTTCAATTTCCGAGATAGAATACCCTTCATGAACTTGGCATAGCTCGTCATCTGTTTAAGAGCTTCAGCAAAAGGGATGTTAATCTGCAACTTCTTGAATACCTCTAGGAACTTAGCAAACTGCTTGTCCAACGTCTGCTTCTGGAGTCTTCTAGGATATGGATGAGGAGGATAGATCTGATTGTTCTTTGTAGATTGCTCCGGAGAAGCTTTTTCAACAGGTTCCTTGCTCTTTACCACTTCACCATCTAGTTGATCAGCTACCAAATCAGATTTTTCAATTTCTGGCACTACAGATTTTTCAACCTACTGATTTTGAACTTTTTCATCTTTCTTAGCTGCTGATTTTGGATCTGTTGTAACATTTCCCGATCTCAAAGTTACTGCTTTCACCTGTTCTCTGCCCTCCCTCTTGCCTGGATTAGCCTCCGTATCGCTAGAAAGAGTTCCTTGTTGCCTGTTAAGTAAGGCACTTGCAATTTGGCCAATCTGATTCTCCAAAGTCTTTAAAGATACCGCCTAGCTTTTAACCATCAACGTCAATTCATCCAATTCAGATATTTCAGAAGAAGATTGCCCCGCACTTGCATGAGGCTGTTGTTGAAATCCCGGAGGTTGATATGGTTACCTTGGAGCATACTACTGCTGATAACCTTGATTGAATGGCCTTGCTTACTGACCCTGAAACTGCTGATAAGGCTATTGTGGTTGTTGAGCACCTTGATTGTTTCTCTAGCTAAAATTAGAATGATTCATGTTATTCAGATGATAGGTGGATGGAACTGGTGCAGCAGGTCTCTGAAAATTACTCACAAACTTTGTTGATTCAGAAGAGATAGCACACTGATTCGTCTCATGTGCTCCCGCACATAACTCACAAACACTAGCAACCTGCTGAACTCCATAGTTGGTAAGAGAATCCACCTTCATAGTCAAAGCCTTCAACTGAGATGCAATAGCTGAAGCTGCATCAACTTTCAGAATACCTGCTACTTTGCCTTGAGATAGTCTCTGAGTTGGATTTTGATATTCATTCGTAGCCATCGTCTTAAAAAGATCATAAGCTTCCTCATAGCTCTTAGCCCATAGAGCTCCACCTGATGCTGCATCTAGCAAAGGTCTAGATTGTGCTCCCAACCCATTGTAGAAACCATTGATCACCATCCAGTCAGGCATACCATGATGAGGACACATTCGAAGCATCTCCTTGTAACGTTCCAAAGTCTCACACAAAGATTCTCCAGATTGCTGTGCAAATTGAGTTAGAGCGTTCCTTATTGCTGCAGTTTTCGCCATAGGGAAGAATTTAGTAAGAAACTTTTGAGCAAGATCCTCCCATGTAGTAATTGAACCGGCTGGTAGAGAGTGTAACCAACCCTTAACCTTATCCCTCAAAGAGAATGGGAAAAGTCTCAATTTCACAGCATCTTTCGACACACCATTGAACTTGAAGGTGTCGCAGATCTCAATAAAGTCCCGAATGTGCATATTAGGATCCTCCGTAGGAGCACCCCCAAACTGAACTGAATTTTTCACCATCTGAATTGTGCTAGGCTTGATTTCAAAGTTATTAGCTGTAATGGCTGGCCTGACAATACTAGATTGTATGTCATTGATCTTTGGCTAAGAATAGTCCTTCAAAGCCTTAACTGCTGCTGCTGCTCGATCACCCATCTCTACTACTGGTTCAAGTACCTCTTCGGTTTTATCTACTACTCGCTCTACGTCCTCCAGGTTTCGAGTTTGAGAACGTGTTCGCATACACGCTCAAATACCTAAAACACACAAACAAAGTAACTTAGTAAGAAACAATCCGAGTCAGTGAACTCTAACGACCACTGATGACAAGCACATAAATTAAAAATAAAACACCGATGATCCCCGGTAGCGGCGCCAAAAACTTGTTACCACAAAATCACGCAAGCGTACGTGGTCACAAGTAATATAGATATAAGTCAAGTTCGTTCCCACAGAGATCTGATTTAGGTTTTAATTCAGTTAATGTACCTATGCAACAATGTATGGTTTTTACTCACTGCTAAAACAAATAACAAGATTGGGTTTTAATTAACTAAATTTAACTAAAAAGCAAATTAACAAACTAAGAATTAATTGACTAATGAGAATTAAAATCGAATTACTTATATGGGAATAAACATGGGATCCTATTTTCATTAAATACTTCGCTTAGATCTGATGCCTTTAATCACTATATGCAATGGTTATGACATCTAATCGGACAACACGAAACAAGTACACGTTACTTCTCAGTATACGTATACCAAACTACCCATACATCCACAAAAGAGATAGAAGATGAATAGACACCAATTATGCTTAGACCCTATATCTCTATAAGATTTGAAAACATAACGGTTGAAGCACAAGTTATCCATATTGATCACATAGGGCAGCATAATATATCTCTGTTTACGCTACAAATCATGATGTCAAACATATAGAATCCTATGGTAGCATGACAAGTTCTAAATCTCAAGATCCACTCTCGTTTCATAAGAGATTAACAATTTAGATGTTAGCTACTCATCTAAAAACATTAAGCACAACCATACTACATCACACACATGGGATCAAGTGAAAACATGATAACAAAGCAAGATTTGAATAATAAACTAGAGTAATAGAGTAAGAACACAAATCCCAAAAACATCCAAGAGTTTCACCTTAATAGAAGAATACAAAAGAAAAGTAGATCTTAGAACTCCTTTGATTGTCACGATCATTGGAATCCTTCCTTGATTATGTTTCTCCGTCTCTCGGCTCTCTCTATGTGTTATGTGAAGTGTTGGTACCAGTTACAATGATAAAATGTGTTTATATAGGCCCTAGATGTCTTTTCCAGCAAGAAAATACCCTAATTAATTCGAAATAGAATATAAAACAGAATTTTTCCAGAATCACGAAGGCTGCCAGCCACCACTGCCAGCGCCCAGCTCCCGTGCTTCCAGCCCCCATCCAGCGCTTCCAGCGCCCAGAGTTCTGCCAGGACTGATTTTTCTGCACTTTTCTTCGTTCTCGCTCCGTTTTCTTTCCGTTTCTTTTGTATTAGCTTATGTCTTCAACCCCAAGACACATGAAACTCCACGGTAGCATAAGAAATCACTCTTAACTTCATTCCATGCTAAGAATCCACTCCAAAATCACTAGAAATCTCCAACCCTAACCGATATTTACAATCCTGCATAACTACACAAAACACCTAAAAAATACAACAAACTTGAGACCAAGTCAATCAATTTAAGCCGATATTGAACGCTCCAAGTGGATATAAAAGCCACTTATTAGTCTCCTCTCTCTCTAAATCTATTAAGTCTTGCATTTTTTGAAAAGATGCGTACCTATTAATTAGATGTTTCTCAAAAGTTTAATTGGAAATCTAATAGTTTTAGTTTTAATTGATCTCTGAGTTTAAGAATATGTTTATTGAAAGATTATGACTAAAACTAAGAGAGTGTGTTGCGTCTATTGGGAATCTAAGCGACTACAACTGCATGCAATTATGACTAAGAGAGTGTGTTGCGTCTGTTGGGAATCGAAGAGTGCGTTGTTTCATATGCCTTACACTCTTCTATTTAAACCATCCCCAGTTAATCAATTTCTCATCCTCTCAAACATTCTTAATTGTTATTAACTTTTCATAATCAAATATATCAAATGGCCTTCAACGCTCTCACCATACGTATATCAAATGTATTGTTCAACTACGAAAACTTCACGATCGTAGTGGAAGGTGCAAGCTTTCCAGTGGACGATGTTCCAAAGAACATCAGCTCTGAGTTCTCCTATGATCAGGAACTCGAGTGGATGTTTCTGATGATGAACTGGGTGCTAGAGAAGGAGAGGAGGGAGACGGAGCGTCTCCCGGCCCTGGAGTTGCGTGAGAGGATCATTGGACTGGTTGTCATCATGTCCAGGATTTACAAGAGGAGGAGGGAGACTGGTTTTTAGAATTTTGTTATTATTTCTTTGTAATTCTTTTTTGCAATGTTATGCAGGTGTTATGACGTAAGGAGACAATTGTGGAAGTATTTTGATTTTTATCATAATAGTGTGGAAATCTTTTGATTTTTATCATAACAATTGTTATTTATAGTGTTATGTATGAGTTCTTTTTGTCTTCTTGATAATGTGTATTTTATACACATTTTGTCCTTTATTCTCTTGCATTTTTGTTAGTTTCGAATGTAGTTTTATTGATATTAATTATGTCTTTCATCTTTCAGTGCCTCATGGTAATTGTTGAAAAGATGACTTATTTTGGGCTTGGAAGGCAAAGATGATTCAAGAGGGTAGTTAGAAGATGCAAGCTCGTGATATCGGGAGGTGTTTAATGCATTATATTGAAGATTTTATCTCGTACGGGCAGTTGTATGGCCGTTCGACAGGCCGTTCAAAGGAGCAGATTTTTTGTACGGGCAGCTGTACGGTCGTTCAACAGGCCGAACAGAGCTGTTGTGTATTAAAAGAGCAAAACATCTCTTAATCTCTGAACCTAATATCTAACCTAACACCTTCATCTCTTCTTTTGCCTCTTCAAGAACACAATTAGGGTTAGTAGGAATTAGAGAGGAGACATTAATTACTTGTAATCTAGCATTGATTATGAGTAACTAACTCCATTTATTTGGCTCAAGGAGGAATTCTTGTACTAAACTCATTCCAATTTAAGTAAGATTTATTTAACTCTATCTTGAATACTTGTGATGTATTGTTTATGATTTTGCTTGGAGATTTGTAAGTTGCTTCATCTTACTGTTTGCACTAAATCACGCAAGCGTACGTGGTCACAAGTAATATATGAATAAGTCAAGTTCGTTCCCACAGAGATCTGGTTATGGTTTTAATTCAGTAAACGTACCTATGCAACAATGTATGATTATTATTCACTGCTAAGACAATTAACAATATTGGGTTTTGATTATCTAAATTAAACTAAGATGCAAACTATTAAACTAAGAATTAACTAACTAACGAGAATTTAAATCAAATTACTTCTGCAAGAGAAAACATGGGATCCTGACTTCATTAAATACTTCACTTAGATCTGACGCCTTTAATCACTATATGCAATGGTTATGATATCTGATCAGACAACACGAAACAAGTACACGCTACCTCTCAGTATACGTATACCAAACTAAACATACATCCATAAAAGAGATAGAAGATGAATAGACACCAATTATGTTTAGACCCTATATGTCTATAGAATTTGAAAACATAACGGTTGAAGAACAAGTTATCCATTAAGATCACATAGGGCAATTTAAGTATTCTCATCTCATACTACGAATCATGTTGATAAACAATCATGAACCTATGCTAGCATGGCAAGTTCTAAATCTCAAGATCCACTTTCACTTCACAAGAGATTAACAAATTAGATGTTAGCTACGCATCTAAATACATGGAACACAACCATACGAGGATATCAGATAAACATCACACACAGATCTTTAAAGCATCAAGATACTAAAGCTCCATAAATAAATCCGTTAGAATCCCATGACAACGATTAGCTCATAATTGAACCTCTCGTCATCATGGGATCTGATTAAACCATGAAAGAAACAAAGTATGAAAAATACAAATGAACCTAAGTAATTGATATGTAATGGTTCTCTTAATTACAATGGTAGGATGTGTTTAAATAGGCTCTAGAAGTCTTGCCCAGCAAGAAAATACCAAAACAGAATTATAATAGAATTTCTGTAAAATACGTTTCCTAAACTCATTCTGTTTTGAAGAAAAATTCGTAGCTGACTTTTCTTCAATATTTCTGGGCCGTTCCATTTGTAATTGGACCTCTGAACCACTTTTGAATGGAAGAGAATCTCGTTAGCTTCGCGTGGACTGTAAGATCGCCCAAAACGGAGTTGTAGAACTCAAGATATGGCCAAAATAGTAAAAACTGTAATTTTTCAGCACCGCGCGCGTGCAACCTGCGCCCAGCAGTCTGTTCTTCGCGCTGCCTTCGCCCACCACGCGCAGCCTGCGCGTGGCATACCTTTCCAAGATTGTAGAAAATCTCCCAAGCTTCGCGTGGGCAGTAAGATCACTGAAAACGGACTTCTAGAACTCCAGATATGGCCAAAACAGTGAAGACTGCGCAACCTATCCAGAAAATCCGAATTTTACACAAATTTGCTCTTTTCTCCTCCGTTTCTTTTGCATTATCTAACATCTTCAATACCATGATACATGTAACTCCTTGGTAGCATAACACAAGTGTCCAATCTTCATTCCAATGCTTAATTCCACTCTAATATCGATCAGAAACACCAACACTAACCAATAGCTACAACCCTGCACAACTACACAAAACACATCAAAAAATACAACAAACTTGAGACCAAGTCAATCAATTTAAGCCTATATGGAACGCTCCAAGTGGATATAAAATCCACTTATCACACCCCCAAAATTAAACCGATGCTTGTCCTCAAGCATTAACAATTACAACTAACTAATTAATTAGTACCACTTCCGTAGGTGATCACGGTTGCATTTGGCATATGCAACAAGCCCTTTAAACCCCTAGGCAGCCCAAGTGGACGAGTAAGGTCTCGTGAGGGCCTATAGCGAATGTACCACAAAATCCTTCTAACTAAACAATGCAAAAAAAATGCAATGCATGAATGCAACTAATATGAAAATGCAAAGATCCCCTTGAACTAACCAAAACCAACTAGCAAGAAAATATCTCAAAGAATGCAACTAAATCCAAATAGAGCTCGACTAAGTCCCCGTATACTAACAATACATGAACAGAAACGTGCGTGTGCGATGCCCATCAGAAATACTCCCAAAACTAGATAAAAAATCATACCTATTCTTCACCAAGACAATCACAGGTTTATAAATAGGATAGACTGTAGACACTTCATAACCTAGGAACACCTCCATCCTTATCTGAGTTAGCCAGAAATTCATGTTTTATTACTACACTACGACACATAATAATATACAAGCATGCTTATTTAACCGTGCAATGGATGAGACCCCGAAAGGCTTATACAATAATACCCATGTAGCGAGCGTTGGGTTAGTGGATCCCAGACTATAAAAGCCTTAGGTCACTAGGCACAAAGTCCCCGCGAACTTAATTGCTCGAGTATTAAAGAGCTCACCCTGGTTAATTTTGCATTTAACAATTGGACTTTTGACTCTTTTTTTCTTTTTTTTTTTTTTCTTCTTTTTTTTTTCTTTTTTCTTATATATATGAAATCTGGAATGAGAATTCTCAATTCCAACCCTATACTACTCATATAAATATGAGCCGGCTACTAGCCATTTGACACCTAGCCAACAACTAGCATGAAATTCCTGTTTTCCCCCAAACTTAGACTTTAGTGCTCCTACGCCATCAAGGGAATAACGAAAATTCTAAATATAATCAAGTGATTAAATCTCAAAACTACCAAACAAGTATGACCTCAACCTAGCCCAAAAGCAAACAATGAGACTGTGTAAAAATTTTGTTTCCTGAAACATGCAAGTCAATTCCATAAGGACTATAAATCAACCCTCTACTCATCATTACCACACTCAAATCAACATCGACCTACCAACGGAAATTGCTCGTCCTAAGGGATCATGAAATATGCATGCCATGAAAATGCAACTAAACATAAATAATACGAACAAACATGCATGAATTACACTAAACATGCAAAATATGATTTCTACATGAACACAATGACATAACTAACTACCACACACTACTTATCCCCTAAACCACCCCCAAACTTGAAATATTCAATGGAAGGTAATACAAAGGATAGTAGGAAACATACCTAAATAAAAATGCCGAAAAGCGTGGGTTGCCTCCCACGGAGCGCCTTTGTTTAAAGTCTTTAGCTAGACCGTATCTCTATATGGCCATTTAATTATCTTTTCCGGAGCTACAGCCTTGATGACAAGTTTCAACCTTCTTTGCTCCTCAAAAGTATCAGCCACAATGTTCACTCCACTACCTGAAAAGTTAACAACAATAATAATAATAAACAAAGTAGATGAATGACCCAAATATGCATACCTCCTGTGATCTGGTAGTTTAAGATCAAGTTTGGAATCTTCTTCAACATGATGATTTACTACCAAAGACTGATCAAGAATGGAGATAGACGGACTAGGAACAGAGGTGGGTAGTTCACCAACAGAAGTCTTAACCACAGACTTAGGATCAAAAGAACTATCCTCAAGTTGGATTTCATGCTTAGCACAAATAGCATTCAATTCCTCCAACATCTCATCAGAAGTAAAAGTCCTATACAACTCATGAAGATCTTTATTGTTCTCATACTCTAACAAAGCATCTTCCTCAAGAACAGACTCAATTGCACTATCCTCAAGATTTGACCATGAAACAACCTCATCAATCAGCACCTTAGAATCCCAAAGATCAGCCAAGCCTAGCGACTCACATTCTTCCTCTTCATCACTATCCACCACAGGTTCTGACAAAATAGAATTTTCTTCTTTTTCTGTAGGATCCTGATCATGAATTCCTTCTTCATCCTCAATTGCTGAATTCTGATCGTTCGCGAATATTCCAGATCTGAGTGTTATGGCATTAACCTACTCCATGCCATCTTGTTTTCCTGGAATTACCTTTGTGTCACTAGGAAGAACTCCCTGCGGCCCGTTGAGAAAGGCACTTGCAATTTGCCCAATCTGATTCTCCATTGTTTTGAGAGATACCGCATGACTTTTAATCATCAACCTCAATTCATCCAATTCAGATTTTTCATTCGAAGATTAACCATCGTCCCCATGAAACTGTTGCTACTGAAAACCTTGATTGTTGTTCCAGCCGAAATTGGGATGATAGGTGGCTGGAACTGGTTGCGAAGGTTGCTGGAAGTTGCTCACAAACTGTGCCGATTCAGAAGATATGACACATTGACTCATCTCATGTGCGCCCGCACATATCTCACAAACACTAGCAACTTGAGGCACCCCATGCTTTGACATAGAATCCAATTTCTTATTAAGTGCCTCTAGCTGAGCTGCTAGAGCTGTGACTGTATTAACTTCCAGAATTCCTGCTAATTTGCCTTGTGATAATCTCTGAGTTGAATTCTGGTATTCATTCGCAACCATCATCTCAATTAGCTCATAAGCTTCCTCATAGCTCTTAGCCCATAATGCTCCTCCTGAAGCTGCATCCACCATCTGTCTCGACTGCCATCCTAACCCATTGTAAAAACAGTTGATTACCATCCAGTTCGGCATGCCATGATGGGGGCATGATCTAAGCATCTCTGTATAGCGCTCCCAAGCTTCACATAAAGATTCTCCAGATTGCTGTGCAAATTGAGTTAGAGCATTCCTAATAGCCGCTATTTTAGTCATGGGGAAGAATTTAATAAGAAACTTCTGAGCAAGATCCTCCCACGTAGTAATGGAACTGGCTGGTAGATAGTGTAACTAGCCCTTAGCTTTATCCCTCGAAGAGAATGGGAAAAGTCTCAATTTGATAGCATCTTCCGACACCCCGTTGATCTTAAAAGTGTCGCAGATCTCAATGAAATTTCGGATGTGCATGTTAGGATCTTCAGTCTGAGCACCCCCAAACTGAACCGAATTCTGCACCATCTGAATTATGATAGGCTTGATTTCGAAAGTATTAGCTGTAATAGCTGGCCTGACAATGCTAAATTGGATGTCCTTGATCTTTGGTTGAGAATAATACATCAATGCTTTCGCTGCTGCTGGTTCTCCCATTGCTACCTGTAACACATAAAACTAAACAAATATATAAGAAACAATCCGAGTCATTGAACTCTAACGACCACTATTGAAAAGCACATAAACCAAAAATAAAACACCGTTGATCCCCGGCAGCGGCGCCAAAAACTTTGTTTGCACTAAATCACGCAAGCGTACGTGGTCACAAGTAATATATGAATAAGTCAAGTTCATTCCCACAGAGATCTGGTTATGGTTTTAATTCAGTAAACGTACCTATGCAACAATGTATGATTATTATTCACTGCTAAGACAATTAACAATATTGGGTTTTGATTATCTAAATTAAACTAAGATGCAAACTATTAAACTAAGAATTAACTAACTAACGAGAATTTAAATCAAATTACTTCTGCAAGAGAAAACATGGGATCCTGACTTCATTAAATACTTCACTTAGATCTGACGCCTTTAATCACTATATGCAATGGTTATGATATCTGATCAGACAACACAAAACAAGTAAACGCTATCTCTCAGTATACGTATACCAAACTAAACATACAACCACGAAAGAGATAGAAGATGAATAGACACCAATTATATTTAGACCCTATATGTCTATAGAATTTGAAAACATAACGGTTGAAGAACAAGTTATCCATTAAGATCACATAGGGCAATATAAGTATTCTCATCTCATACTACGAATCATGTTGATAAACAATCATGAACCTATGCTAGCATGGCAAGTTCTAAATCTCAAGATCCACTTTCACTTCACAAGAGATTAACAAATTAGATGTTAGCTACGCATCTAAATACATGAAATACAACCATACGAGGATATCAGATATATATCACACACAGATCTTTAAAGCATCAAGATACTAAAGCTCCATAAATAAATCCGTTAGAATCCCATGACAACGATTAGCTCATAATTGAACCTCTCGTCATCATGGGATCTGATGAAACCATGATAGAAACAAAGTATGAAAATTACAAATAAACCTAAGTAATTGATATGTAATGGTTCTCTTAATTATAATGGTAGGATGTGTTTAAATAGGCTCTAGAAGTCTTGCCCAGCAAGAAAATACCAAAACAGAATTATAATAGAATATCTGCAAAATACGTTTCCTAAACTGATTCTGTTTTGAAGGAAAATTCGTAGCTGACTTTTCATCAATATTTCTGAGCCGTTCCAGTTGTAATTTGACATCTGAACCACTTTATAAAGGAAGATAATCTCGTTAGCTTCGCGTGGACTGTAAGATCACCCAAAACGGAGTTGTAGAACTCAAGATATGGCCAAAATAGTAAAAACTGTAATTTTTCAGCACCGCGCGCGTGCAACCTGCGCCCAGCAGTCTGTTCTTCGCGCTGACTGCGCTGACGGAGTTGTAGAACTCAAAGATGATTCAAGAGGGTAGTTAGAAGATGCAAGCTCGTGATGTCGGGAGGTGTTTAATGCATTATATTGAAGATTGTATCTCGTACAGGCAGCTGTACGGCCGTTCGACAGGCCGTTCAAAGGAGTAGATTTTTTGTACGGGTAGCTGTACGGCCGTTCAACAGGCCGTACAGAGCTGCTGTGTATTAAAAGAGCAAAACATCTCTTAATCTCTGAACCTAATATCTAACCTAACACCTTCATCTCTTTTTTTGCCTCTTCAAGAACACAATTAGGGTTAGTAGGAATTAGAGATGAGACATTAATTACTTGTAATCTAGCATTGATTATGAGTAACTAACTCCATTTATTTGGCTCAAGGAGGAATTTTTGTACTAAACTCATTCCAATTTAATTAAGATTTATTTAACTCTATCTTGAATACTTGTGATGTATTGTTTATGATTTTGCTTGGAGATTTGTAAGTTGCTTCATCTTACTCTTCTTGTATCTTCAATTGCTAATTGTTTGTTCTAATACGTAATCGTTAGTTCATTCATTATAGTAGCACAAGGTTTGGCGTGCCTAAACTTCAAGATTCAAGTACAAATACCAAGGTTGAGCTTCTCATCCTTGGGTTTGTCCTAGCCTCTCTTTGTTTAATTCCTTGACTTGGTTAAATTGATAGTGCTTCATTATTGGTTGCTATTGTCAAGAGAGCTAATTTATGTGTTTCACTAAATTAGTGTTTTTAGAAGAGAAATAAGTGATTGTGTGCTTCACCAATTATCTTGGTTAGGTAGAGTTGGATATATTTTGCTTGTTTGGGTGGAAGTGCTTGAGTTTCCATTATCCTTGGGTCAAATATCTCTATATCTTGCTTATTCACTAATTGTATTGTTGTGTTGGTAAATTTGGATGATTGTCATTAACATAGTTGTATTTCTCTAGCAATTTATTTCTTGTAGGCTAGGTGTTTGATAAAACACCTCAACAAAACTCAAAACCCCCCCTTAGTCCATACTTCTAAATTGTAAGAAATAATCTACTTGAAATCAATATTGATAGTCCTTCCCTGTGAACGAACTTACGAAAACACTACCTTCACTTCTTCTATTTTTCAAGAAGGAATAGCTAGGTAAATCTGCATATAGTGTTCTGTTAACTATCTGTTTCGACCCCTAATACTTTCTTGTTTAACATGGTCATTGTTCATTATTGGTAGCTTAGATGCATTTGATTTCAAGAAAGAAAAATGGTGTATGACGTGCTTAGAGTTTTATTGATCATTAGCTTGTAAGTATGAAGTTGTAGACCTTGAAAAGATGTGTACTAGATGAATGTTCTACAGATTGACTTGCATGATGGTTAAATCTGATTTATGTTTACTCACATATTGAGGTATTGAACCAGTTCTGTTAATTTTATATCAATGTTGACAATCTTCATTGATTTTGACCAAGGGAGATTTCACGATCAAGATTTCAATGCTTTGAACCAGAAAACCCCTAATTTGGTGACCCTTAATTTGTCTCTGTAATTTGTTCCAATGTAGAGTGATGAAGTTGTGTTCAACTAGTAGCTGTGACCTGCTTATCACTAGCAGCAATATTGGAGGATATTAGTGTGCCACCTATTGTTCATATGCAGGCAAGTAAAATTCTTCTAAAGGTTATCATGTATGTGTCTGTGTGTGTGTTATGTTTATACTAGTTGTGCGACATAATATGTTTTCTATGATTAAAGCTTGGTCTGAATCTTTGATTGTTAGAAGAAGACGTGGCTTTGTTTATTTCAGGTTAATGTGTGTTAATGTTAATTCAGTAAAAGTTGTTGGCAGCCCAATGTTGGATGCTGTTTTACACAATGTTCCACTGGACAAGGAGATGGTGCATTGGTTGAAGCACAAACCTTCAATTTTTCATGGCAGAAGAGCTAGGTAGTTTAAGCAGAAGCAGGGAGAGAGATGGTTTGCAAGGAGAGTTTGTAGCTAGGATTCTTCCCGGGGCTGCTACCATAGAAAACACATATACGTTGGAATCTTGATTTCATTGTATATTTTTGTAGCTCTTTGTTTTCCATGTCAAATGCTTTATTTGTATATCCGGTTTTATCAAGGAAAAATAATAAAGGTTGTATGTTTTTGTTTTGTTTGGTTTGGTTTGATTAATTTAGTTAGATGTGGGAGAATATATCTTATATTCGGTACTTGTATGTGGAGGACTTTGGTTTGATTATCAAGGAATGAAACAAGTAGATGGCGTACGATACTGCGTAGGAACTTTTGCAAGTTTTTCTATTTTATTCAGGTTAGGTCGTATGAATCCTGCATACATCTTTCTTTTGAAATTACGAAGCAGCCCATCGAGCCGAGTCATTACAAACTTTCGACGACAAAGTTCTATATCAAAAAAATACTGCAATATATAATACATGGTGTTAATACATATAAAAGGCAAGCAGATAAGTTGAACAATCGTGTTTCATATTGAAAATGTAACATATATTTAGAGTAATTAATGCGAAGTAGCTGATTTACTGTTACTTGATCCCACAGCTTAGACTTCACTTCTTTTGGCACCTCCTTCCATGTTAACTGTAATAACCCTAACTTTAGCAATGCTACAGTGATCCCATGAATAGTAAATTTTGAGGATTTAGAGAAATGGTATGTAGGTACTCTATAACGGAAATAGAAAATGAATAAACAGAAACCATATTAGTGTTGTACATTGAAAATAAGTGACTCGAAATGACGATAGATTTCAGAAATTCCCGAATATGGATTTTGAGGATTTTGAGTTCGAATAAGCTTATATTGGATATTAAGGAGCATGGAAATATTTAAGGAATTATATATTGAGGAATTAGGAGATTTAGGTTAAACCAAGGGATTATTAAGTTAATGGAATACCAAAGGAAATTGGATTTGTAAATGATTTCAAAAACCACTGAGATAATGAGGTATACTCGAAACGAACCACAACTAGACGAGTATGGAAACCAAACAACCAAGATTAGTAATCTAACAAGGATACATACCATATTATTATTATCCAAGATTATTAGCATAATATTTAGAAAAACAAGAAAAGAGATTATTAGGTCATCAAGATGACATCACATTTCATTAATTTGTTTTTAAGGGTAAATTAGTAACTTTGCAAGGTTTAACCACAAAATATCTTACCAAGCTTCCAAGACAAGCTAGAAGGATCAAGAGAAAGCCAAGATAAGATCAACCAAACACAAAAATCTTCTCCCCCTCCATTTCTTGCAAATTCGGCTAAAACAACAGCAGATCAGTAAAACGAGCATAACTCCTTCGTTTCTCAGCCAAATTTTGCGTTCTATAGCTTTTTGGAAAGCCCATGAGATAATCTACAACTCTTATTTCACACGGTTTGTCCAGAAAAGCAAGGTAAGGGCCTCGTTTTTCATGTTCTTTCAGCTGGATTTTGGAAACTCCGAAAATTCTAAGTATGTTCTTGATGTTTCTTGTTAGTTTAAGGTGATATAAGGCTATATCAAGGCTTCTCAAGGACTACAAGCCTTTGTTAAGTGTTGTTAAAGCTTCAAGAAGGTATAATCATGCTTGCTCTTTTATATTTATGATGGATATGGTTGTGTTTAGTGATTAAGTGGTATAGATGTTATGAATATGATGTTATAAGTGCTTGTAAGTGATTAAAGTTGAATATGGAAGTGTTTGGGCTTGTAACCATGGCTGGTAATGAAGACCACATGGTGTAGGTGATGATTATTGTGTTTGATGATTGATTTGGAGGAGTTTGATTTTGGAAAATACGAAAATATAGCCGTTATAATGTCCGATTTTCGTTAGATTCCCAAACTGCCCTGTTTTTAGCATTTATACACGGATGGTACCTTACTGTCCAGACCCTCTTGTGACCATGATGAGATAGAGTTTAGTTCATAGATCGTTTTGATATAAGGTGCGTTAAAATCTGATGAACGGTTTAGGAGAAAAGTCAGTTTTAGTGAAAGACGTTTTAAAACCGAGAAACCGTAATTGTGTTAACTTTGAGACTATAACTACCATACTTATACATTCTTATAAGTCACGAAATTTTGGGATAGTGTAGTTGGGTTGTCAGAGGACCCTTTACAGTTGACCTTGCATTAAAATTCGAAATCCATATTTTCTGAGAATTTTTACAGTTAAGTGTGGTCGTTAGGGGAAATGGTGAAAACCCCTGAAACTTCGATTGAGTTTATAAGTGGTTAAGTTCTTGAACCTTTGGGGTAATAGTGATACGTTAAACATATATTAAAGTGTCAAGGGTAATGTTATACAAGAGTGTAGTGAGTAAGAGATGTGGTATTCTAACGACGGTCCTTTTGTGTTTATAGAAACTCCGGAAGAGGGACGAACCATACCGTCAGGATACCGGAACCGAGGCAAGATCTTTTCTATCCCTACTTGGAAGTTATTTATCTTCAAAGAAATTTGATTTCATGAAATATATATATGTGATGCTATTGTTACTATATTGTTAAGAAATGGTTTTCTTTGATTATTAATGTAAAAAGGGAAGGTATATGAGTATGATATGAATATGGATATGAGTATGAGTATGAGATGGATATGAATATACATAGAGATGATTATGCATGAAGTGAACATGCCTTATGATTAAGGGAAGATGAAGGAATGGTATCAGTCGTTATATAGAGTTATATATAAAGGAATGGTATCAGTTGTTATCTAAAGATATATAAAGGAATGGTATCAGTTGTTATCTAAAGATATATAAAGGAATGGAATCAGTTATTATCTAGGGATTATACGATTTATAATATTATATTCTTTCTAAGTATTGTGATTTGATAAATCTTATTGAATGGTATTTAATATTTTTTAGATAAATGGAATACTCTACGTAAATAAAAGCATATTGATTTCATTGAATACAGAGGAGATGTCTGAGTCATAATCAAAGTATTATGACATATATAAATTTAAAGGTAATGATAAATGGAAATGGAAATGATGTATGTGAAAGGAAATGTGAATGGAAATGGAAAATGTGAAATGGTATTTGATGATTTGAAAAAGGGGGATTGCAACAGTAAGCGTAAGAGGCTGTGTGGTAGTGGCACAGTCCAGCATCCAATATTTTATTTCGGCACGAAGGTGCCAAGGGAAGATGTAGCAGGTAGCCTTCCTCCAGGGTTGATTACCAGGTAGGGATCATCCCTTCTACTAGTAGTAAACAGAGAGCGGATACGGTCAGGCGACTGATCATCATCCTACGTATCTGGCGCCAACAGAGATCCCCAAAACTTGAAAGAAAGAATTGAAAATGGTTTTCAGATTTTTATAACTGAAAACAGAAAAGTGATATGAAATGATGGAATTATTGTTACGAACGAAGAGAAACTGATTTTATATTAATTTATATGATTGTTGCATAAGAAGGAAATGAGAAGATTATAGTGAGAGATTTGTTCAAGTTTTTATATTATCTTGAAAGATTACATTGAAATGGTATATTGATGGTTATGGCATTCAAGAAGAGGAACTGATATTATATGATGTTAGAAGCGAGATTGATGGAATGATACTATATATTTCTCACGTACAAGGATAATTAGAAAGTGTATATACATATTGAATGGAAATAAAATTCTTCCATAATAACTGAAGTTTGCTATTGTCTATATATATAACGGTTTATTTTCCTTTGATGTTAGTAGATAGAAATTATCTTGCTGAGCTATTTTGGCTCATTCTTGCTACTTATCTATATACAGCTAGTAATGCCAATACTTCGCAGAATGCCCCGCAAGAGGGTAGGGGGAAGGCGACCTTCTGAGAGCGCGCTAGCATCGATTCCTGAGGTAGCGTAGAGGCAGAAGGGTTCTGGGATCTTATGTATAATTAATTGTGTAAGAATGTAATAAACTTTGATTGTTGGAACGCTTCATGTCGAAGTGTTATTCAACAATGTACTTAAGTATGATCCTGGTTTGTAATAACTCTTTTAAATCTCAACTCTAAACTGTTATTATGGTGGATGTTGTTCTCTGAGCATATGACTGGTGTGTGTGTGTGTGTATTATTGCGGGGTCAATTGCCTAAGTATTGATTGTTATAAAAAAAAAAGACCCAAGAGATATTGATTTTGAATGGAAGTTGGTCCGTGACGGCCCGGATTCATGACCTCGGATTTGGGGCTGTCACAGTTTGGTATCAGAGCTTAGAGTCATATTGCTCAGGAACAAGAGTGATAGTAATATACGCATAGAGATATATAGGTAAGGATATAAAATATGAACTCACATCGAGTTCAAGGGGGGTTTATCGAACGAAGCGTTTATTCTAAGTAGTGATTAAAATTTTATAGATTATTGCTAATAAAGGTTATTATGCCAAAAGTGTTAAGTTTATGTAGCACACGAGATCGATATGAGAAAAGGAATACTTGATGTATCGGGAGGTGTACGTTAAATAACCTCGTGAGTAATTCCAGGGTGACCTATCATCTCTTATTCAAAAGGGGCCGGTATCTCTTCAAAACTTTCTGGTACCTTTGGAATGTGTTTCAAAATTGTATTTTATCTATTTTAGTCAAAATATTTTCCTAAGATTATTTTTGGAAGAGGGTATTTATCATCGTGACTAAATATTTCTTTATACTTTTTATTCCAACTAAGAGGAACAATCCTATATGTATACACAAGGACGATCTGTCTGTGTGATTGAAAGTCGGAGGGGACGCCCTCACTTGTGTTACGTACAGGTTCTTCCATCATATTGATTTCCCAAAATATTCTTTTGTTTCGAATAAGAGCTATTTAAAACTCTTAATCTTATAAATTGTTGTGGGACACTTGCTTGTTTCTGGGTCCATTTCAAATCAAAGTTTCTTAAATTCTATAAATTGTTTCGAGTATAGAAGATTTCAGTAATGGATGAGATAATGGAAGTAAGGTTTAGAGTACACGTGATTATACGGGGAAACTCGAGATTTCAAGGGAAATTTCAATAAGAGATAATTAGAGCTAGAAGCGTTTCGATATATAAGAGAAAGGAATTTCGTGAGAAGAAATGGGTATATTTGATGATTAGAATATGAGGAATTTTAAGGTACAATTGAGATTTACTATTGAGAGTAAGGTGTATTTTGAGGAAAAAGTCAGAATAAGGATAAACAAAGGAAGTGAGATAATTAATGAAGTTTGTATGTTCTGTCTAAATTCTATCGCATTTTAATATTAAATGTTGAGATTCAAGAATATTGACGTGTATAAGGTGATTGACTTAAATGAAAAGGTTATTGTGCAAAAGGTGATACGCTTAATTGCTAAAGTTGAGTTGAGAATATTATGGTATATAAATGAGTTAACTAATGATATATGTTGTACCCTAAATTTGGGTGATTAATGGAGAATATTGCTATATACAGAATCATGCCGCCTAAGCGTAATAATAGAACAAATGCAAGAGAAAATGAGAGAGAGGAAGGAAGTCACAATAGACAGAATGAAAATACTCATAATGAACAAAATCATGAAGAAGAAGAGGAAGATGAATCAACTGAACAACAAGGAAATCAGGGTGGTGATCCCTTTAACCAATTCATGGAACTATTAAGGCAGAATTTGGCTAATCCACAGAACCCTCAACCACCACCTGTTCTTCCTAATCAAGCAGCTAACTCCTTTCGTGCCTTTAAGTCATTGAAACCCCCAGAGTTTGAGGGAACTGTTGACCCAGTAGTAGCCAGAGCATGGCTGAAAGAAATAGAGAAAGCTTTTGAGATATTGAGGATCGAAGAGGATCAGAAAACGACCTTTGCAGCCTATCTCTTAAAGGGAGAGGCAAATTATTGGTGGGAAACTAAGAAGAATCTAGAGGGAGCGGGAGTGATAACTTGGGAACGTTTCACTAGGGTATTTTTAGAGAAGTACTCCCCTAGGTATTTGGAAAAACAAATGGAGATGAAATTTCTGGAATTAAAGCAGGATAATCTATCAGTGGCCGAGTATGAAACGAAATTTACTGAATTGTCTAGGTTTGTTCCAGAATTTGTGCGTACTGAGGAACAACGAGCAAAAAGGTTCCAACAAGGATTGAAACCATGGCTACGGACGAGAGTGGCACCGTTTGAGTTAACTGATTATGCTGCGGTGGTTCAAAAGGCATCCATTATAGAAGTTGAGAGTGAACAAAACCAGATAGGTCGAGAAAGTAAGAAAAGGAGATTTGAGGGCCGGAAGGGAGGTTCAAGTGAAGGAAGTTACTTTAGCAAGGTTAGTAAGGGACAAAAATCTCAGTTTGTGGGAAAGTCGGGGAGTAACAAGGCTGTCAGTGAAACTGTGAATCAAGGTGGCAAATCCTCAGGAACTTTTCAGTCTAATCAAGCACGACCACCCTTACCAGATTGTAGCAAGTGTGGTAGAAAGCATACGGGAGTGTGTAGGAGGTCGGAAATAACTTGCTTTAAGTGCGGACAGAAAGGACACTATTATAACCAGTGCACAGCAACTGACAAGATTGATATCAAGTGTTATCAATGTGGGAAACTAGGACATTTTTCTAGAGATTGTCGTTCTGGTGGGTCGTCTGCGCCAGGACAAGGTATGACTGCTTCAAATAGACCTACTGCCAGAGTGTACAATATGACCTTAGGAGAAGCGTTGAAAAAGCCGGATACAGATGCAGGTGAAATATTGTTTTTTAATTATTTACCCTTGTAAGTATAAATGTTTGGTTAGGGATCGACTTGGTCAATGAATGGTGTAGGTAGGTTGACAATCTAGATAAGGAAAATCAGTATCTGTTAGGGGCCAGGAAATTCTATGCAACGGAGAATAAGTATTTTGAGAAAAGCACAAACTTGATTAGATACGAACAGGAAATATATATTATAGATAGTATTTTCTTACAATTGTTTCAAGGAATCTTATTCTAGTCAGATTTCTGGAGGATTTTACAGAGACAGGATATAACAAGATTGAAGTGTTCATATTTTATGTCATGATAGAGATCAAAATATAGATAAACCATAAGTGAGATACACTACCATTCAGGGGAGGCCAATGTGGTGGCCGATACCCTTAGCTAAAAGAGGAATGAGAGATGAACTAATGTGGAATGAATGAAACAGGAGGAAAATAAAAGGAACTGATATTGATAAGCTAAAGGACATGTTGATGAATGACAAGCAAATTTATGTTGGTGTATTTTTGCACAAACAAGATAAAGATATTATGAAGGAAAAAATATGGAGAAAGTGGTATAGAAGTTATAAGGTGTAGATGAAAAAGGTATCTACGGACAATTTCAACGTGATTCCGGGACGGAATCCTTTTAAGGGGGGAAGACTGTAATAACCATAACTTTAGCAATGCTACAGTGATCCCATGAATAGTAAATTTTGAGGATTTAGAGAAATGGTATGTAGGTATGTTAGGTCCAAAATTGTTTGTAGAAGGGGGGTTGAATACAAACTATACCATTTTATCGAAATTGTTCTTTGGGTATATATTCATTTTTAAACAATTCGATGCGGAATAAAACGAAGCCAATATTCAAGTTAAATATAAAATTTATATTAACTTGGAGGGGTGTGCCTTAATGCACGGGTACAAATTACAAGGTTTGATGACCAAACTAATTATTACAAATTCTATAGAAAATTCGACATGAACTTTTCTATATTTATAATAAAAAGATCGAATGCTAAAAAGCAATTCGAGATAAGTACTAGGAGTAAAAACTCGCTAGTTAGTTCCAAGGATACAAGTAAACTACTTCTATCGGTTTAGATTTAACAATGCAATCTAGAAATAATTTACAAGAAATTAATTAAGCTCAGGAACTATTTATCTTGGTCTCTTCTTTTCTCTCTAGTTCGTCTGTGTGTTTTTAGAGAGGAGTGAAGATATGTTGTTGTTATTTGAAGACTGAGCTGCCTTGGATATTTGTAGTACTTGAAATAATAAAGTTTCTGCCAAGTCTGTTGACACAATTGCCTCGAACTACCTTTGCAAAGGTCTGTACTACCTTTTCCAAGAAGGCTACTACCTTTTAAATGGTCGGTACTACCTTTTAAATGGCCAGTACTACCTTTTCAAGAAGGCTACTACCTTTCAGTTGGCGGTACCACCTTTGGAACTACCTTTCTGATTGAACTTGTACTACCTTTGCTGAAATGAACTTGTACTACCTTCGGTACTACCTTCTGAATAAGCTTGTACTACCTTCGGTACTACCTTCTGAATAGGCTTGTACTACCTTCGGTACTACCTTTCTGAAAAGGCTTGTACTACCTTCGGTACTACCTTTCTGAAAAGGTAGTATCAGTACAATTTTCAGCTTAAATCAATTAAATGATTTTCTGATAATCATTTAATTAATTTTCTTTTACATAAAATTCTGATTTAATTAATTAAGTAATTAATTTAATGAATAAATTAATTCTTATAGAATTAATTTATTAATTAAATTAAACACATAATTTAATCAATTAAAGTAGAATAAATATGAATCCTTTAAGTAGCCAAATCTTTTCTTGAACCACTGAAATTAACAAAGAAATACCAATGAATTTTTTGTTGACGTTCGATGTACTGTCTGGTTCATGAACGACTAACTTCAATGACAATTCTTCGTTTCTGACTTTTGAATGTGGTTCTTTTCCTCTTCTCATTTCTCTTGATAGTCCTTTGTGAATTATATTAATTCCAACTTAATTAACCTTTTAATTAATTTACAAAATAAATTAATTCTGATAGAATTAATTTATTAAAGTAAATCAACCAAATGATTTAATCAATTAAGAGAGAATTAATACACCTCCTTGATAGCATAACCTTTGTGGTCTTCCATGTCTTGATAAATCTGATCCTCCACAAAGATTATTCCTTAGCAAGTCTTGATAGCTTGAACCATTGAAGTTAATGACGAACAATCATTGTTTAATGTTGACACTCGATGCACGGTCTGGTTCATGAGTAACTAACTGCAATGATTGTTTTTCATATATTGACTTTAAAGTTGTGGTTCCTGTCTTCCTTTTCTTCACTCTTATTCAAACCTTTATAATCTGTATTCTGTCACTGTAGGAACCTCTTGTCACTATAAATAGAACCCACTGTCTTGATTACTCCACTGACGCTTGATCAACTTAATGAACTTCTTCAAGTGTAGTATAACTCAAAACGGTAGATTGACTTTGTCTTCTTTCTCTTGACAGATAATACAATCTGCGATTCCTTGTGACAGTCTATGTACTATTTACTATTACAATCTTGTTTAAGTTAAGTTGTATCCTTGAAATACAAATAGGCTACATCATATGCCTTTCAATCTCCCCCTATTTGTTTGTTAAACATTAACATACAAATTCCTAGAAGATAACTCAACTATAAACAAGAAGAAGATAAAGCATTAAAGAATTATAGTAAATAATACATTAAAAAAAAATTTCTGGTTTAAATATAACATTTCCAGAATCTCAGTAGATGAAATGATAGATGATTGTTCCTCTGACACTGAACTGATCTTCATTAAGTAACTCATCTTAATTTCTTGACATATCTGCTTGATAACCCTTTACATTTAACATTGAACATTATCAGCAGATACTTGGAAATTCTTCAGTGGTAAAGAATATGACTTGTCAATCACATACTGAAGAATTCTTCTTTGTCGTTTCATACTTCTCTCCTTCCTAAGGTGATATATCTCCTCCTCATAATGAAGAATACTTCTCATCTCCCCTAACAAGGCGAATATTTCTATCTCCCCCTGACAAGGTGAATACTCCCCCTTTTTAAGGTATATCCTTTTTCTTCCATATCTCTCCCCTTAGATATAACATCTCCCCCTCACTAAGGTAATCTTATACTCTCCCCCTTAATTGAGTATCTCTTACTAAGGTAATCGTTGAGTATATATCTTCTTCAATATTTCTCTCCCCCTTAGTTGAGTAATCCTCCAAACATTCAATTATAGCAAACATCCAATTAAATTAGATGATACTAAATATTCAATTATAACTCACCTCTTACCTTTAGTACAATAGATTCTTCAAACATATAACATTGTCTGCTGCAATAAAGAAAAGAAGCTTTGCTTGTATGGAAGGATTTTCATGAAGACTTCCAGAATAGAAGTATGTAGTCTGATCAACTTTGCCCTTAAAATATTCAATATGGCTTCACTGTCGATCATGCTGTCAACCAAATCTCCCGACAATTTCCTTATATCTCCCAACTGTTGCAAGTGAACTTTGTTTGGGGAATAGGGAATGGGATTTGGTGTTTATCTTTCTTCCTCAATGTGAGTGTGTGATTCTGTTTCGTGTACCTCACAAGTGTTTAACTCATCTCTCCACTCATATCACTTAAAATGAGTGATCTCTTCTCTCACCTCTCAAGTGTTTACACTCATTCTCACTAGTGTATCACTCTTATCCCTCATAGCTCCAACATCCATGTGTAGTACCTACAAGGAAAAATCACCCTAGCCCCTTCAAGAGAGGTCAGTGGTGGTGCAATGGAGTTTCGCAAATCCCCGATCCTCATTGGACTCGTCAGACGAATCTGAGTCATAATCTACAAGTTAATAAAATTTTCCCTTTTTGTGGGTTTCAGAATTGAATTCTGAGAAAGTAAACAATGAAATCAAAACTTAGAATTAAAATCACGTTTCCTTCTAATGTCGGTGAAGACATCTCCTTGTTTAACTCATCAGGTGAATCTGAATCATAGTCAACAAGTTGCCGATCCGCACCTATGTCGGACCCGATACCCGCAGGATCCAGAGATGTTCCCTCTGGGGAGTTAGATAATGATCTTGTTGAATTTTGCATTGAGATCACTACCTTCTCTCGAGGTCTGTGAAGACTCTTAGTTCATTGAAGAACCTTGAACTTATAATCCTAACCGTAATATGGTTGGAATAAAAGTTTCCGTCAATTCATCCTTAGTGTGTGCAATCTCACTTTGTGCATAGGAAGTATTTTAGTTTGTGTATGAAGTAGTGACTTACCAACAGATGCCCTGGCTAACAGGCGAATTTCAATAGACTCATCCTGTTGAGAGAATGAATCCAGAGACTGTTTTAGTGCCATTTTCAGCTCTGCATCCTTTTGGGAGAATGCAGGCGAGCTTACAGATACCTCAAGTTGTATACATCTATTCTCCTTGAGAGGTAGAGCTGTGGGTTTACTATCCCTCACATCCTTATTTGCTGCATAAAGTGCAGTTACTCCCTTATTGACCTCTAGTCTAATAGGTTACTTCCACTTCAGGGGTAAGTTAGGATGTGTTTAGATTTGGATTTATAGTCCGGGATAAAAGTTGTTGGGTTTACAACCTCATGACTAGCATGTGAGAAAATTTCCACTAGGAGCTGAACCTACATCACAGAGCAGTAGAGCAATATAGAGATAGAATGCATTTGCAATATATCAGAACATTGAATGAGAACATATGCATTATATCATGTGAGAAATGATGTACAGTTATGATTTCAAAAGGTTTTACAATATAAGCAATCACAACTGTAGAAAGATTGAGTTTTCTTTTAAGAACTGTTAATGTGCAAGAGTTTGTATTTATGCATAAAACATTATATTATCATGTCTCTTAATGAAAACTAAGTCGTTTTATTTTTAAAAGACACAAACTCTTGACTTCACAGTAATTAAGAAAGAAAGATTTTCTTTAAGTGCTTATCTTGAATAGAGAACTTTAACACAAAAGTTAGTGAAAAGATCAAACCAGCACTAAATGTCATTTAGGTAGCAAAGATTACCAAGTACATAAGTACATATAACCAATGTCTCTCCTTTGGCACTATATTACCTAGCACAACATAAACTAAGTAATCGTCTGAATGATGTAAAAAATTCTAAGAACTATCATATGCATAAAGTGGTGTATAACCTGAATTAGAGAATTTAATTTTAAAAGTTCTCACCACTTTAAGATCTGATAGGAGACAGAATGTAACTTTAAGTCTCACTTATACTTAGAAAGTCAAACATCTTAATATATACTAACACTAATGATTTGTAGATAAGACACTCTTACTTAGAATAAATCCTAAGTAATATCATCAGAGCTAATATATATACCACAATTAACATGCAATAAAGTATTAGAGCAATTAGCAACTGTTAGTAAACAAATATTCACTATTTGATACCAACTGATAGTATTTATCAAATACTTTAGAATGCAAGTAATTGTGTTTATGATTACTTTACCAAAATTAAATTATGAGCAAATAAACCATTGAATTGCTTCACGTCATAATTTAACTAGGATATAAATAATCACTGCTAAATACTAAATATTCAATGATACCAATTGTTTGATAAATTCAATCTATTGTATGATAAATTCAATATAGTGAGGATTGAATTGTTACATTAAGTACCAATTGACAGAATGAATATTAGTATCTTTCTACTTAAGAACATCATTCACTGATATTCATAAGTACGAGGAACTGGTTGATAAGAAATACACAAGTTCTTTAGATGTAACATTTCAAACTTATGACTTCAAGGCAACTCCTCGATAATAACAATTGTTAACTGCTAACAACTGTTTACTGGTAGACAACCTTGGTTCTATAAATAAGACTCGATTACCAAAGCTGTCTTGTCTGCAATCTTAGAAATGATATTCTAAGTCCTATACACCTTGATCCATATTATATAACATTTATTATCAAAGTGATTAGAAGCTTGCAAATAAGCACAAAAATTATTCCAAGTAACTGAACAAAGGTCACTTTAGATATTTCAATATCCATAGTTCTACTTAGAGAATTTTCATACCATGTATAATAATATGGGTGAATTGTAAAAGGTATAACAATGATTACTTAGAGGAGTTCTAAGTAATTTCACACATACTAATATATCTCACAATTAGTTAGTAAATAGAATTCTAACTAAATATCATTAACTGATATAAGTCAAAACTTCAATACAACCAATTGTTAGAACAATGATATTAATTATAATGAATTTATGAAAATGAAGCATTGATAAAATTTACTAGAATTAACATCTCACAACTAATTGAAGACCAATACAGATTTGGTCCAAATTAGTTATGTTGTTTATTTATTTTAATAAATATGAGGTACAGAGCAAATACTAAATTGAATTGCTTTAGATTCTATAACTCATATTAATCAAAGTAAATAATTAAATAAATAAATACTAAATCTCTATGAGTTAGATTTTAGCATTTAAGTATTTTATTATCCTGAAATAATCACCACTAAAATATATTGCAATAATACACATGGCAATCATTCAACAGATAATTCTCAGCGTGAGGTCTGGATGTAAATAAGTTCACAAGTCCTTTCAATATGGACATTTGAATACTTGTGAGCTTACTTAAGAATTACTTAACAGATGGGATTTACAAATCATATAGCATTAATAAAATCCCAAGTTTACAAACCAATCTTGAAAAATTAATTTCATCAAGTGATTTAGCAAGCATGTCTGCAAGTTAATCTTAACTAAAGACATGCTCTCAAAATAATTGATACCTTATGTTAAAATGCTTGGCCTTGAGTGTTCCACAGAGTTGTTGGAGATAAATTGTTTCCTTGTATTCTCCTGCTTTCGTACAACTCATTTGATCTGTCTCTATGCAGCAAAACATGTCAGAACTGAGGTCTCTAGGGTACCATCTCCGCAGATTTGGATCCAACTTAAGACATCTGAAAATCAAGTGTAATAACTACAAGAATAGATTCTCTAGGATCCACTTGGGGCCTAGCACATTTGCATATTGAGAATATAATATGTGTGTAAGTGATCTATTATCAATTGAATAAGATAATGAGCTGATGATTCCTCTATAGCCTGATTAGGTCCTAATTAGTAGATCCTGAACTTATTGGGTCAAATATCTCTAGGGTACCATTTCCTCAGATTTGGGTCCAGCTTAAGATTTTTGATTACCCACTTGTTAGGTCCAAACTAATAGGTCAAAAGCCAACTAGAGTGGTGTGTTGGCATATAGTCTTGACAGGTCTAAAATCTTCTGAACAGAAACAAAAGATCCTTGACTTACTTTTATTGTCATCATTCTTTTGGCTTACTAAAGTAAATCAAAAGAATTGCAACTTTACCAACATCAAAACAGAAAATATCTTGATACCAATTTTTAGTTAGTAGACCAACATATAATATAATCAAGATATCATTGCACATATATATCATTTATGTTTGTGCCTAAAGATGTAGAGAGTTCTATAAATATGACACCAATTGTTAAAAGATACCAACTGTTAAAAATTGATACCAGATGTTAAATTATAGTTAGAGTGTCATACTATGTCTTCCATGCTTGCTTGAGTGATTATACCAGCTCACACTAACCTGTAGAGATCTTCAATTATCTTAATAACCAGGATTGCATTTGTTCACATTCCTCTAGCATCCAGATTCTGTAGGTCCAGATGTCCATTATGATCATGAATGTACAACAGGTGCCTGATATCCTCAAGTCTTGTCACTGGTGCTTCTTGTTAGATATACTGTCTTATCAGCTTGTAACCTTGCATCTAGTTTGGCTTTGTCCCTCATAACAATGCCTTGACATCATCCAGGTAGACTTCTGGTTATCCTTGTACCAAATACAGCCTTATTCTTTGGTCTGGATACCAGCTTCCCTACAATCTGCTTTCTGTACTGATTGAGATCATCTTGCATTGCAATCACTCAATCTGGATCTTTCAGAGCCTTTGTAGCTTTCTTAGTTTCTTCTGAAAGAAAACAATAGAAATAATCATTGGTACTTGAAGCTCTGCTAGTCTTTTACTTCCACCATTAGAAACACTAAGAACTGGGACAAAGAGTTAATTGAGTCAACACTCTTTGTCTTGGTAGATATGTTCTCATAGTGTCCTTTGATTTTCAATGTGGTGTTAAGTTGACTATTTGATCCTTCAGTTTCTCCCCCTAAGCTGTTGCTGGGTTTACATGAAGATTCTTCATATTTCACATTGGTTGGATCTGAATCATCATTACCATTGACAGCTGGAGCTAGAAGTTGTTGAACATCACTAAGACTATCAATCATCTTCTGTTGATTAATAACAATCACCCTGTAAGCTGTTGACTCCATTGAGTAACAAAGGAAATTATCCTCTTGAGCATTAGCTGATTGCTAGGATGCTCACTTATATTTAACATTGCAAAACAATTTCCTTCATAACTTGTGGGGGCTTACTATATTTCTTACTGATCAGGGTTTAAAATGTGATCAATCACCATCAGTGGTGTCTTGTCTTCAGATTGTCTGAACAACAACTTGTTTGTTGAGAGAAGTCATCAGTCATCACCACTGAAATATATTTTACTTTGATGTAGAACTTCTGTGTGATGCTTCTTTAACTTCCCTTTATGACATACCTCGTAATTTCATTTTACGTTAATTTCAGATGAGGCAGTCTCCTTTACTGATTTGATTTTCAGGAAAGAATCTCTTGATTTGACATTCAGGTAAGAGAGCTTCTTTATGTCATAGCTGAGCTCTTATCTGATGAAGCTTTAGATTAAACCTTGTTGACTTCACCTTGCCTGAGTACTCCTGTTTGATGAAGTTTTAGATAAGATGCTGTTGACTCCACCTTTGCATGAGATACTCTTGCAGAGATTCCAGATCAGCTACGAATAAGTTTCCTTTCCTTTATCCTCGAATAGCAAGATTACCATCTCTCTTGTGTAAGATCAGACACTTCTCTTTGAAAACTATAACGTTGTATGATCCTGAGAAGTTGTGCTTGGGACCTTCCACATAAGAGGTATTATTACTGACAACATTCCTAGCTATTGAATAGCCATGACCCTAGGTCATTCCCTTGCTGTTATCTCCAAGGGATAACCACTTGGCCTGTCTTCACATTCACATTTGATAGTAGGGTTCTTTCTTCGATGATACGCTTTGAATAAATCATTGACAATGCATAATCAATTAACCTGTTAAGCCCTACATTCACAAATGGATAAAAAGTTCTTGGTACCCAAATTGTTTAATTGGGTCCAGATGGATTAGAGATTTCTCTTTTATCAGTGTTAACAACAGTTTTAACCTTAACATGCTCATTCTTATCTGTGACTGACCATTTCTCCTTTTTAATGTCATTGACAAAATAGTCACTGAGCAAGGAGAATAATGGTTCCTTCCTACATAAGGAGGACTAGCAGTCTGTACCTTATTGTTATTCTTAAACATGCTTTTTCTATAATCAATGCAAATACTAGGAGATGCATTTATGACATTTGAAATAAGCAGGCATGATAATAAGAATACATGGCATACATTCAGTATTAAAACATTTCAGATAAGAATTATGCAAATTAGGCATGTTATGCATTTTAGAAAATTCAGTACTATCTACTTTAACCTATGTACACTAGTGTAACAGGTAGCAAGTAGATTTATAGATATTCAATAATTTTCTAAACATGCATGGAATAGAAGAATTAACAATTAATCACTAATTCTATCAAATCCATTCCTATTGTTATATGATATTATATAGTCTTTATTACATAAGTCAGTTTTACAAATGAATTGATGTTCTGCTGACACCCTAGGTAATTATTCCATCTTTTAAACTTTTTAAACCTTAACAAACAATTCAGAATGAATAAGCAAATCTTGTTCTACTGGGGATCCTGAAACTAGCTTAAGCAGAGGTCTTATATGCTTGACATATATCATTTAAGAATTAAAAGATATTGTCTAAGAACAGTTCTACCTCACTATTGCAATTAACTAAATTCAACCAATATTCATACACATATTAAGATCTTCTAACCAAAGATATAATAATTAAAAGCTAAGATCTGAACATGCTTTGAATTTCTGAGAATTACATATTACACTAGTTCAAAGAATTGATACCTGAGACATATGAGGTGAATCATCTTCAGAGATTGCTGTGAAGGCAAGATATTACTTATGCACTTCTCATCATCATCTGATCCATCCCAACTCTTTCCTTCAGCAAGATAAGTTCTGCGCTGATGCTTCTGTTTCATCTCATTTAATGAATCCCTATTCATCCTTGTCTGTCAGAATTCTGTACCATGTTGCACACCTTGATAGTTACTTATCACATAAAGCTTTTCATAACTGCAACTATCATGTCTTGTTCTTTCCACCATCTCAGTCTTGTAACCACCTCTTGAGTTGAACTATATCTTGAAGAGTTTCTGCTTCATAGTAGATAGGCCTGATCCCTGGATACAAATTTAGTACTCTTTCTGAGTTAGTAACTCTTCATGTCTATTCTGAGGTTCCATCATTAATTCCTGACTGAGATGTATAACTATCTGGTCCATTCTCAAACCACCCTGATTCCATTCTTCTAAAATCTCTGTTGATTCCTTGAAAGATATGCTCTTGTACAAACCACTAAGTGTATTGGATTTAACATTGCGGAAATCCACTAAGTGTTTGTATATCACTAAATCACTAGAGTTGACTAAAATCTTCAAGAAAAAATCCATCCACTAAAACTTCTTCCATTCATGCTTCTGAAAAACCAGTGGGATCCTATGGATATAACTTTGAGGAAGTACCACCAATTTTTCTTCAGTAGGTAGAAATTAATTCCAATGAAAAATACATCTGCTTCAAAAGATTCAAATCATCTTTGATGTCCGGAGGAATCTTCAGCTAACAACCTTCTAAGAACCATTGGCTTAGAATAAATTCAAAATATTTAAAATTCAAAAACTTCAAGGACTTGAAAATTTTTGAGAAATAAAAATCTGAAAGTAAGTTCAAATTAATTAAAATTTGAAATTAGAGTCAAATTTATTAAGAATAAAAAATTCTCAAGAAATGAAAATTTTTCAGAGTTAAAGAATCCGAAAATAAATTCAATTTAATTAAAATTCGAAAGTATCAAGAATTAAAAATTTTGAGAATTAAACAATTTGAAAATAAACTCAAGTTGTTTAAAAATCAAAATTTTCAAGAATTAATCATTTCAAGAATTAAAAAATTCGAATATAAGTTAAGATTATTTAACAATAAAAAAATTATCATAAAATGAAAATATTTGAAGGTTAAACAATTCGAGAATAAATTCAAGTTAATTAAAAATTGAAAATAAACTCATATTGTTTAAAAATAAAAAATAACATAAATTGAGAATTTTTAAAGGTTAAAGAATTCGAAAATAAATCTAGATTATTTAAAATTCAAAAATCTCAAAATTGAAAATTTTGAAAGTTAAAGAATCCAAAAATAAGTTCAAATTATTTAAAGTTCAAAAATCTCAAGAATTGAATTTTTTTTGAAAGTTAAAAAATTGAAAATAAGAGGAGTTGACTTTTTGATCTAATACCGGATTTAATTTTGTGTATGGGTCAACAAACTCGAAAACCAATTGGAGGACCACAAAAATAAGGATCTTGATTTGTGCGTCAATCAAAAGGCTCGGATACCAATTGTTAGGTCCAAAATAGTTTGTAGAAGGGGGGTTGAATACAAACTATACCGTTTTATCGAAATTGTTCTTTGGGTATATATTCATTTTTAAACAATTCGATGCGGAATAAAACGAAGCCAAGATTCAAGTTAAATATAAAATTTATATTAACTTGGAGGGGTGTGCCTTAATGCACGGGTACAAATTACAAGGTTTGATGACCAAACTAATTATTACAAATTCTATAGAAAATTCGACATGAACTTTTCTATATTTGTAATAAAAAGATCGAATGCTAAAAAGCAATTCGAGATAAGTACTAGGAGTAAAAACTCGCTAGTTAGTTCCAAGGATACAAGTAAACTACTTCTATCGGTTTAGATTTAACAATGCAATCTAGAAATAATTTACAAGAAATTAATTAAGCTCAGGAACTATTTATCTTGGTCTCTTCTTTTCTCTCTGGTTCGTCTGTGTGTTTTTAGAGAGGAGTGAAGATATGTTGTTGTTATTTGAAGACTGAGCCGCCTTGGATATTTGTAGTACTTGAAATAATAAAGTTTCTGCCAAGTCTGTTGACACAATTGCCTCGAACTACCTTTGCAAAGGTCTGTACTACCTTTTCCAAGAAGGCTACTACCTTTTAAATGGTCGGTACTACCTTTTAAATGGCCGGTACTACCTTTTCAAGAAGGCTACTACCTTTCAGTTGGCGGTACTACCTTTGGAACTACCTTTCTGATTGAACTTGTACTACCTTTGCTGAAATGAACATGTACTACCTTCGGTACTACCTTCTGAATAAGCTTGTACTACCTTCGGTACTACCTTCTGAATAGGCTTGTACTACCTTCGGTACTACCTTTCTGAAAAGGCTTGTACTACCTTCGGTACTACCTTTCTGAAAAGGTAGTATCAGTACAATTTTCAGCTTAAATCAATTAAATGATTTTCTGATAATCATTTAATTAATTTTCTTTTACATAAAATTCTGATTTAATTAATTAAGTAATTAATTTAATGAATAAATTAATTCTTATAGAATTAATTTATTAATTAAATTAAACACATAATTTAATCAATTAAAGTAGAATAAATATGAATCCTTTAAGTAGCCAAATCTTTTCTTGAACCACTGAAATTAACAAAGAAATACCAATGAATTTTTTGTTGACGTTCGATGTACTGTCTGGTTCATGAACGACTAACTTCAATGACAATTCTTCGTTTCTGACTTTTGAATGTGGTTCTTTTCCTCTTCTCATTTCTCTTGATAGTCCTTTGTGAATTATATTAATTCCAACTTAATTAACCTTTTAATTAATTTACAAAATAAATTAATTCTGATAGAATTAATTTATTAAAGTAAATCAACCAAATGATTTAATCAATTAAGAGAGAATTAATACACCTCCTTGATAGCATAACCTTTGTGGTCTTCCATGTCTTGATAAATCTGATCCTCCACAAAGATTATTCCTTAGCAAGTCTTGATAGCTTGAACCATTGAAGTTAATGACGAACAATCATTGTTTAATGTTGACACTCGATGCACGGTCTGGTTCATGAGTAACTAACTGCAATGATTGTTTTTCATATATTGACTTTAAAGTTGTGGTTCCTGTCTTCCTTTTCTTCACTCTTATTCAAACCTTTATAATCTGTATTCTGTCACTGTAGGAACCTCTTGTCACTATAAATAGAACCCACTGTCTTGATTACTCCACTGACGCTTGATCAACTTAATGAACTTCTTCAAGTGTAGTATAACTCAAAACGGTAGATTGACTTTGTCTTCTTTCTCTTGACAGATAATACAATCTGCGATTCCTTGTGACAGTCTATGTACTATTTACTATTACAATCTTGTTTAAGTTAAGTTGTATCCTTGAAATACAAATAGGCTACATCATATGCCTTTCAATCTCCCCCTATTTGTTTGTTAAACATTAACATACAAATTCCTAGAAGATAACTCAACTATAAACAAGAAGAAGATAAAGCATTAAAGAATTATAGTAAATAATACATTAAAAAAAAATTTCTGTGATACACTTACCCTGTGGGAACGAACTTGACTTCTATCTGTATTACTTGTGACCACGTACGCTTGCGTGTCCACGGATTGTTTGCATTGCTAGCAGTTGTTTGAGGTCTTTCTTGAAACGCATGACATTATTTGACGATTAAAATGATAAAGGCATTTAGGAATAACCGTATATTTTCCCATATTACCATACCATGTTTACATGATCAAGTAGTTAACCCATTGAGCTTAATCCTATTTTTTCGGTGACATACCACATTACTTGCCTAGACCTTTTTCTTGTATTAGCCTTACATTAATTTGAACCCATATTGTCAAAGGCTAGTAAAGTGCTTAAGGGAGTAATAAGGTGTGCAAGGAGGGGTTTATTGTTGGTCATACTTTTGGGGGAAATATTGAAAATTGGGTTCGTTTACTTGATAGTCGACATATGTAATAAATTATGGGATCATTGTTATTGTTTATATTATTGTTTGTGTTCTATTTAGCTCTCGAAAAAAAAATAAAAAAAAAAAAAGAAAGAAAAAAAAAAAAAAATGAAAAGAAAAGAGAAAAGAAAAGAAAAAAAATATTATGAGAGCATGTTTGTTTTTGTTGTGATCCTACTTTAGTCGACTAGTCGAGTGTTTGTTGCGATATGTGGGGGGAAATATGGTGTTGTGTATGATTTATTATGGTACTTACTAGCTTTTGACACTTCACCTGTTTTGGCTTATTTGACATACCTTGTCCCTAGCCCCATTACAACCCAATTAAAGACCTTTTGATTATCGTCATTGATGTATGTTGTGTTAAGAGTTAGATTGATACCAAATGTCAAGCATGCTTATGATTTTGTTGGAATTGAGTGATACACTTACCCTTGTTCTTGAGTGAAAATTCTTTGTTGAGTGGATTGTGAGTGTTTGCTTGTTTTTGCGTATGAGATCCCGAGTTTTGTCTCAAAGATGTACTCTTGTAGGCTTAGCATGTTTACTAACTTATTCTTACACTTGACATGGGCTTGTGAGAACTTATGCATGTTCATTGAGTAGACTATGTGAATACTTGCACTTTCGACACCAAGACATTGCGTTATTACTTTGATTCTTAAGTTGATATGGCATGAGAGGATTTGAAGGTATGGTAGATTAGATTAATTGCATTTTCATAGTAGTTGCATTCATGCATTGCATTGCATTAGGTTAAATGGATTTTGTGGGTACATTCGCTATAGGCCCTCACGAGACCTTACTCGTCCACTAGGGCTGCCTAGGGGTTTAAAGGGCTTGTTGCATATGCCAAATGCAACCGTGATCACCTACGGAAGTGGTACTAGTTAGTTAGTTAGTTGTAATTGTTTATGCTTGAGGACAAGCATCGGTTTAAGTTTGGGGGTGTGATAAGTGGATTTATATCCACTTGGAACATTCTAAATTGGCTTAAATTAATTGTCTTGGGCTCAAGTTTCTGGTAGTTTTGATGTGTTTTGTTTAGTTGTGCAGATTTACAAGGATGTTGATTATGGTGGATGTTTTTGTCGTTTTTGGAGGTTTAAATTATTAAAATTCGGAATTATTGGGCTGCACGCGTGAGATTCACTGTTTGGGCCATATCTTGAGTTCTATAAGTCTGTTTTCAGCCCGTAAGCAGTCCACGCGAAGATAACGAGATTCTCTATCATTCTAAGGTGGTCCAGAAGCCCAATTACGTCTGGAACGGCTCTGGAAAACAGAAGAAAAGTCAGCTACGAATTTCCCTTAAAAAACAGAATCAGTTTAGGAAACGTATCTTGCAGAAATTCTATTATAATTCTGTTTTGGTATTTTCTTGCTGGGCAAGATGTCTAGAGCCTATATAAACACATCCAACCCTTGTAAATTGTATTAGGAAGATCATTAGATTATCATCATTAGGAGTAGAACTATTACATATCAATTACTTAGGTTTATTTGTATATTTTCATACTTTGTTTTTATCATGGTTTCATCAGATTCCATGATGACGAGAGGTTCGATTATGAACTAATTGTTGTCATGGGATTCTAACGGATTTATTTATGGAGCTTTAGTATCTTGATGCTTTAAAGATCTGTGTGTGATGTATATCTGATATCCTCGTATGGTTATGCTTAATTGATAGATGCGTCATGAACATCTAATTTGTTAATCTCTTGTGAAGTGAAAGTGGATCTTGAGATTTAGAACTTGCCATGCTAGCATAGGTTCATAATTGTTTATCAATATGGTTGTGGTACGAGATGAGAATACTTGTATTGCCCTATGTGATCTTTATGGATAACTTGTTCTTCAACCGTTATGTTTTCAAATTCTATAGACATATAGGGTCTAAGCATAATTGGTGTCTATTCATCTTCTATCTCTTTTGTGGATGTATGAGTAGTTTGGTATACGTATGCTGACAGGTAGCGTGTACTTGTTTCGTGTTGTCCGATCAGATATCATAACCATTGCATATAGAGATTAAAGGCGTCAGATCTAAGCAAAGTATTTAATGAAGTTAGGATTCCATGGTTTTTCTTGCAGAAGTAATTAGATTTCAATTCTTGTTAGTTAGTTAATTCTTAGTTTGTTAATTTACTTTCTTAGTTTAATTTAGTTAATTAAAACCCAATTTGTTATTTGTCTTAGCAGTGAATTAAAACCATACATTGTTGCATAGGTACAATACTGAATTAAAAACCAGATCTCTGTGGGAACGAACTTGACTTCTATCTGTATTACTTGTGACCACGTACGCTTGCGTGTCCACGGATTGTTTGCATTGCTAGCAGTTGTTTGAGGTCTTTCTTGAAACGCATGACATTATTTGACGATTAAAATGATAAAGGCATTTAGGAATAACCGTATATTTTCCCATATTACCATACCATGTTTACATGATCAAGTAGTTAACCCATTGAGCTTAATCCTATTTTTTCGGTGACATACCACATTACTTGCCTAGACCTTTTTCTTGTATTAGCCTTACATTAATTTGAACCCATATTGTCAAAGGCTAGTAAAGTGCTTAAGGGAGTAATAAGGTGTGCAAGGAGGGGTTTATTGTTGGTCATACTTTTGGGGGAAATATTGAAAATTGGGTTCGTTTACTTGATAGTCGACATATGTAATAAATTATGGGATCATTGTTATTGTTTATATTATTGTTTGTGTTCTATTTAGCTCTCGAAAAAAAAATAAAAAAAAAAAGAAAGAAAAAAAAGAAAAAAAAAATGAAAAGAAAAGAGAAAAGAAAAGAAAAAAAATATTATGAGAGCATGTTTGTTTTTGTTGTGATCCTACTTTAGTCGACTAGTCGAGTGTTTGTTGCGATATGTGGGGGGAAATATGGTGTTGTGTATGATTTATTATGGTACTTACTAGCTTTTGACACTTCACCTGTTTTGGCTTATTTGACATACCTTGTCCCTAGCCCCATTACAACCCAATTAAAGACCTTTTGATTATCGTCATTGATGTATGTTGTGTTAAGAGTTAGATTGATACCAAATGTCAAGCATGCTTATGATTTTATTGGAATTGAGTGATACACTTACCCTTGTTCTTGAGTGAAAATTCTTTGTTGAGTGGATTGTGAGTGTTTGCTTGTTTTTGCGTATGAGATCCCGAGTTTTGTCTCAAAGATGTACTCTTGTAGGCTTAGCATGTTTACTAACTTATTCTTACACTTGACATGGGCTTGTGAGAACTTATGCATGTTCATTGAGTAGACTATGTGAATACTTGCACTTTCGACACCAAGACATTGCGTTATTACTTTGATTCTTAAGTTGATATGGCATGAGAGGATTTGAAGGTATGGTAGATTAGATTAATTGCATTTTCATAGTAGTTGCATTCATGCATTGCATTGCATTAGGTTAAATGGATTTTGTGGGTACATTCGCTATAGGCCCTCACGAGACCTTACTCGTCCACTAGGGCTGCCTAGGGGTTTAAAGGGCTTGTTGCATATGCCAAATGCAACCGTGATCACCTACGGAAGTGGTACTAGTTAGTTAGTTAGTTGTAATTGTTTATGCTTGAGGACAAGCATCGGTTTAAGTTTGGGGGTGTGATAAGTGGATTTATATCCACTTGGAACATTCTAAATTGGCTTAAATTGATTGTCTTGGGCTCAAGTTTCTGGTAGTTTTGATGTGTTTTGTTTAGTTGTGCAGATTTACAAGGATGTTGATTATGGTGGATGTTTTTGTCGTTTTTGGAGGTTTAAATTATTAAAATTCGGAATTATTGGGCTGCACGCGTGAGATTCACTGTTTGGGCCATATCTTGAGTTCTATAAGTCTGTTTTCAGCCCGTAAGCAGTCCACGCGAAGATAACGAGATTCTCTATCATTCTAAGGTGGTCCAGAAGCCCAATTACGTCTGGAACGGCTCTGGAAAACAGAAGAAAAGTCAGCTACGAATTTCCCTTAAAAAACAGAATCAGTTTAGGAAACGTATCTTGCAGAAATTCTATTATAATTCTGTTTTGGTATTTTCTTGCTGGGCAAGATGTCTAGAGCCTATATAAACACATCCAACCCTTGTAAATTGTATTAGGAAGATCATTAGATTATCATCATTAGGAGTAGAACTATTACATATCAATTACTTAGGTTTATTTGTATATTTTCATACTTTGTTTTTATCATGGTTTCATCAGATTCCATGATGACGAGAGGTTCGATTATGAACTAATTGTTGTCATGGGATTCTAACGGATTTATTTATGGAGCTTTAGTATCTTGATGCTTTAAAGATCTGTGTGTGATGTATATCTGATATCCTCGTATGGTTATGCTTAATTGATAGATGCGTCATGAACATCTAATTTGTTAATCTCTTGTGAAGTGAAAGTGGATCTTGAGATTTAGAACTTGCCATGCTAGCATAGGTTCATAATTGTTTATCAATATGGTTGTGGTACGAGATGAGAATACTTGTATTGCCCTATGTGATCTTTATGGATAACTTGTTCTTCAACCGTTATGTTTTCAAATTCTATAGACATATAGGGTCTAAACATAATAGGTGCCTATTCATCTTCTATCTCTTTTGTGGATGTATGTGTAGATTGGTACTAGTATACCGAGAGGTAACTTTTACTCTTTTCGTGTTATCCGATCAGATATCATAACCATTGCATATAGTGATTAAAGGCGTCAGATCTAAGCAAAGTATTTAATGAAGTTAGGATTCCATGGTTTTTCTTGCAGACGTAATTAGATTTTAATTCTTGTTAGTTAGTTAATTATTAGTTTTGTTAATTTGTGTCTTAGTTAATTTAGTTTAATAAACCCAAAATTGTTATTGTCTTAGCAGTGCATAATAACCATACATTGTTGCATAGGCATATTTACTGAATAGAACCATAACTTGATCCCTGTGGGAACGAATTTGGACTTAACCTTATATATTACTTGTGACCACGTACGCTTGCGTGATTTAGCATAACACTTCCTTTTCTTCACTCTTATTCAAACCTTTATAATCTGTATTCTGTCACTATAGGAACCTCTTGTCACTATAAATAGAACCCACTGTCTTGATTACTCCACTGACGCTTGATCAACTTAATGAACTTCTTCAAGTGTAGTATAACTCAAAACGGTAGATTGACTTTGTCTTCTTTCTCTTGATAGATAATACAATCTGCGATTCCTTGTGACAGTCTATGTACTATTTACTATTACAATCTTGTTTAAGTTGAGTTGTATCCTCGAAATACAAATAGGCTACATCATATGCCTTTCAAGGTACTCTATAACGGAAATAGAAAATGAATAAACAGAAACCATATTAGTGTTGTACATTGAAAATAAGTGACTCGAAATGACGATAGATTTCAGAAATTCCCGAATATGGATTTTGAGGATTTTGAGTTCGAATAAGCTTATATTGGATATTAAGGAGCATGGAAATATTTAAGGAATTATATATTGAGGAATTAGAAGATTTAGGTTAAACCAAGGGATTATTAAGTTAATGGAATACCAAAGGAAATTGGATTTGTAAATGATTTCAAAAACCACTGAGATAATGAGGTATACTCGAAACGAACCACAACTAGACGAGTATGGAAACCAAACAACCAAGATTAGTAATCTAACAAGGATACATACCATATTATTATTATCCAAGATTATTAGCATAATATTTAGAAAAACAAGAAAAGAGATTATTAGGTCATCAAGATGACATCACATTTCATTAATTTGTTTTTAAGGGTAAATTAGTAACTTTGCAAGGTTTAACCACAAAATATCTTACCAAGCTTCCAAGACAAGCTAGAAGGATCAAGAGAAAGCCAAGATAAGATCAACCAAACACAAAAATCTTCTCCCCCTCCATTTCTTGCAAATTCGGCTAAAACAACAGCAGATCAGTAAAACGAGCATAACTCCTTCGTTTCTCTGCCAAATTTTGCGTTCTATAGCTTTTTGGAAAGCCCATGAGATAATATACAACTCTTATTTCACACGGTTTGTCCAGAAAAGCAAGGTAAGGGCCTCATTTTTCATGTTCTTTCAGCTGGGTTTTGGAAACTCCGAAAATTCTAAGTATGTTCTTGATGTTTCTTGTTAGTTTAAGGTGTTATAAGGCTATATCAAGGCTTCTCAAGGACTACAAGCCTTTGTTAAGTGTTGTTAAAGCTTCAAGAAGGTATAATCATGCTTGCTCTTTTATATTTATGATGGATATGGTTGTGTTTAGTGATTCAGTGGTATAAATGTTATGATTATGATGTTATAAGTGTTTGTAAGTGATTAAAGTTGAATATGGAAGTGTTTGGGCTTGTAACCATGGCTGGTAATGAATACCACATGGTGTAGGTGATGATTATTGTGTTTGATGATTGATTTGGAGGAGTTTGATTTTGGAAAGTACGAAAATATAGCCGTTATAATGTCCGATTTTCGTTAGATTCCCAAACTGCACTGTTTTTAGCATTTATACACGGATGGTACCTTACTGTCCAGACCCTCTTGTGACCATGATGAGATAGAGTTTAGTTCATAGATCGTTTTGATATAAGGTGCGTTAAAATCTGATGAACGGTTTAGGAGAAAAGTCAGTTTTAGTGAAAGACGTTTTAAAACCGAGAAACCGTAATTGTGTTAACTTTGAGACTATAACTACCATACTTATACATTCTTATAAGTAACGAAATTTTGGGATAGTGTAGTTGGGTGGTCAGAGGACCCTTTACAGTTGACCTTGCATTAAAATTCGAAATCCATATTTTCTGAGAATTTTTACAGTTAAGTGTGGTCGTTAGGGGAAATGGTGAAAACCCCTGAAACTTCGATTGAGTTTATAAGTGGTTAAGTTCTTGAACCTTTGGGGTAATAGTGATACGTTAAACATATATTAAAGTGTCAAGGGTAATGTTATACAAGAGTGTAGTGAGTAAGAGATGTGGTATTCTAACGACGGTCCTTTTGTGTTTATAGAAACTCCGGAAGAGGGACGAACCATACCGTCAGGATACCGGAACCGAGGCAAGATCTTTTCTATCCCTACCTGGAAGTTATTTATCTTCAAAGAAACTTGATTTCATGAAATATATATATGTGATGCTATTGTTACTATATTGTTAAGAAATGGTTTTCTTTGATTATTAATGTAAAAAGGGAAGGTATATGAGTATGATATGAATATGGATATGAGTATGAGTATGAGATGGATATGAATATACATAGAGATGATTATGCATGAAGTGAACATGCCTTATGATTAAGGGAAGATGAAGGAATGGTATCAGTCGTTATATAGAGTTATATATAAAGGAATGGTATCAGTTGTTATCTAAAGATATATAAAGGAATGGTATCAGTTGTTATCTAAAGATATATAAAGGAATGGAATCAGTTATTATCTAGGGATTATACGATTTATAATATTATATTCTTTCTAAGTATTATGATTTGATAAATCTTATTGAATGGTATTTAATATTTTTGAGATAAATGGAATACTCTACGTATATAAAAGCATATTGATTTCATTGAATACAGAGGAGATGTCTGAGTCATAATCAAAGTATTATGACATATATAAATTTAAAGGTGATGATAAATGGAAATGGAAATGATGTATGTGAAAGGAAGTGTGAATGGAAATGGAAAATGTGAAATGGTATTTGATGATTTGAAAAAGGGGGATTGCAACAGTAAGCGTAAGAGGCTGTGTGGTAGTGGCACAGTCCAGCATCCAATATTTTATTTCGGCACGAAGGTGCCAAGGGAGGATGTAGCAGGTAGCCTTCCTCCAGGGTTGATTACCAGGTAGGGATCATCCCTTCTACTAGTAGTAAACAGAGAGCGGATACGGTCAGGCGACTGATGATAGAGTATATTTTTATATATATTTTAGATGATTTTATTCTCATATTTATTGTGTTTTGCATTGATTTGGATTTTTATTTAATATATTTTATTGTTTTATTGTAGGAAATAAAGAATTCATAACTTGGAAGGATTTGGAGCAAAAAGAGCTATTTTGGAGATAAAATAGGAGAAAATTCGTAATATTGGGCTATACGGGCTGCCTGCACTGTTTGGACCATATCTTGAGTTCCAGAAGTCAGAATTTGACGATCTTACTGTCCACGCGAAGCTTAGGAAATTATCTTTAATTCAGAGGTGGTCCAGTAAGCAAAATCCAACTGAAAGAGCCCAGAAACAGAGGAGCAAAATTAGTGACGAATTTTACAAGAAAATCCTATTTAATTATGGATATCTTTTTGTAAATTGATTAGGATATTAAAAATACTTTTATTAGATGATAGAGATCAGATTTTATTGGGGGGTTTTATTATAAAAACGTGGAAAGAGGGGAATAGACATAGACAGATACGTATTTTTACAAAAGCTAAGGTTTTGGTTTATTCTTTGCTCTCTTCATCTCTTCTTTTGTAAGCACTTAGTTTAAATTGGATCTTCATTGTTCTTCGTTAATACAAAGTTTGAGGTATTCTTTATTCTCTTGTTTTATTATTATATGTTTTACATGGCTTCTTTCATTATTATTATTGCTTTTACTTCTAGAATGAGTGAGTAGTTTAATTCTAGGGTATTAAGGGGAGCCATGTTTGCACCATGATTTGGGCTTAATTTGATTAGTAAATTGATGGGTAAAGAGTAATTCTGATTGATATGTTATAATTCTTAATTTGTGTAATTGCGCAATATCATGGATTAATTGATTGCAATAGGAGTAATAGATCGAAAGATTTTACTACTAGAGGCTTACATACAATTAGCGGAATTGAAGGTGAGTGTGAAAACATCATTAGATATTCTGAGAGTGTTAATGCTTGAGAAAGATTAACCATTGCTTTAATTACTTAATCCCATTGAAAAGCTATACTTTTGTGAATTGTTTGGTGTAAACATGGTGAACCTGAATTGCCCTAGATCCTTTAATTAATTAATTTAAATCATTGTTAAATTTGTTTTAGTAGTTAATAAAATTCCAAAATAATCGTTTGTGATTAGAAAAAATTAATAACAATTGAATTGAAACTGAAACTGTCTCCTTGAGGAATCGACCCGTATTTGCTAGTATCTACTACAATTGATACCGTGCGCTTGCGGTTAGGTATAATTTAACACATCAAGTTTTTGGCGCCGCTGCCGGGGAGACGCCTAGTTTCTATAATTTTAGTTTGATTGTTTTAGATTGTTTCTCTTGTCTCTTTGGAACTCTTGTTCCAACTGAGACCGATCTTACTGCTTTTCCTTGTTTAGTTGTTGATGCCCAGGACCAGGTCTCAAACGAAAGAAGATCAAGCGAAAGAGGATACAACTCCTCTAAGTCCAGATTCTGGAATTACTTGTCAACAATACATAGATTTACAAAGGAAAGAGAAACAGCAAAGGATATCTGAACCAAAGATTGAGATGGCGGACCTTCCTCCCAAATCTTTGAAGAACTACTCACAGCCCTCTCCGAGTGGGGTACCTACTGGCCTTGCTATACCAGCAATTCAAGCAGCAAATTTCGAGATCAAGCCTGCTTTGCTCACTATGATCCAACAGAATCAATTTGCTGGGCTTGCCTCTAAAGACCCTACACTTCATCTGCAACGGTTTCAACAGCTCTGTTCTACAATTAAACATCAGGGAGTCACTCCAGACCAGTTGAAAGTCATGTTGTTCGGTTTCTCTCTTTGTGATAAAGCTCAAAAGTGGTTGAATGATATTGAATTGACCAAGTGGGATGAGATTGCTCAAGCCTTCTTAACTGAGTTCTTCCCTCCTAACAGAACTGATGATTTGATCGACAAGATGATGAGTTTTAAGCAAGATTATGGTGAATCTCTACGGGATGCTTGGGACAGATTCAAGGATTATCAACGTGCATGCCCTCACCATGGTCTTAAGAAGTGGTTTCTGCTTAAACGCTTCTACAATGGTCTTGATCCTGAGACGAAAGGGATGGTTGATAACGCTGCAGGTGGTGTATTTTTAGATAAAGGAGTTGATGATGCACATGCTTTTCTTTCAAATTTGGCTGCCAATCACTTCAGTAATCCGAGAGCAACCAAGAAAGGGGGTAAACTTGAAATGGATGCTTACTCTTTATTATCATCTCAACTAGCTGCATTAACTCAGGAGATCCACTCTTTGAAGACATCTCAGCCCTCTACTCAACCTATGAGTATCAATGCATTGGCATCCATGGCTCCTATGAATAATCCTGTTTGTGAAGTCTGTGGCATCCAAGGCCACTATGGTAACGATTGCCAATACAATGGCCAAAATTCACAACATTTTCAGATGGAGCAAGCAAATGTTTTCCAACAGAGGCAGCAGTACAATCCGTACTCCAGCATTTACAATCCTGGTTGGAAAGATCATCCTAACTTCTCATATAGGAACAATAATGCTCAGAATTCAAATGTTCCTAATCAGCAGCAATATCAGCAGTCGTACCAGCCTCCTCCACAGCAGCAGTATAGGCCTCCTCAAGGACCTATGAATCCCCCTGGATTTCAAAGGCCTCCTCAGAATTATGCTCCTCAAGCCAATCAAGCTGCACAGGCTGATAATCAAGGTGACATGATGAAGATATTGTTACAAATGCAAAAGAGTATGGATGATACCAACAGAAAGATGAACCAGATGGAGATTCATAACAAGATGTTGGAAACTCAGATTGCTCAAATGGCTAGTTCTTCATCTACAAGGCAACAAGGCTCTCTACCAGCACAATCAACTCAGCCAAAGGAAAATGTGAATGCCATTGCTCTTAGGAGTGGTCGTACATATGATGCTCCTCCAATGCCTACTGACGATGTTCCTACTGAGAAAGAAAAAGAGAATTCTAAGAAAGACAAGGTAGAGAAAGTTGTTGAAGATACAAACAAAGATGAAACTGAGGAAAGCAAGAAAAAGGACAAAGAGAAGACTGCAGTTACTCCTCCACCATTTGTGCCAAAGCTCCCATTCCCTAGCAGGATGAACAGAACTAAGGTGGACCAGCAGTTTGGTAAGTTCATGACACTTGTCAAGAATCTTGAGGTAACAGTTCCTTTCACTGATTTAATTTCTCAAGTTCCATCATATGCAAAGTTTCTTAAGGATATTCTCACTAAGAAAAGGTCTTTTGGTGAGGTAGAGACAGTAGCTTTTACTGAAGAGTGTAGTGCTGTTTTACAAAATAAGTCTCCACCTAAGCTTAAAGATCCTGGTAGTTTTTCGATCCCGTGTCATTTAGGTGCATTATTCATTGATAAAGCTTTATGTGATTTAGGCGCTAGTGTCTCAATCATGCCTCTCTCGGTTTTTCAAAAACTAAATATGGGAGAATTAAAATGTACACAGATGACTTTGCAAATGGCAGACCGTTCGATAAAATATCCCCTTGGAATTTTAGAGGATGTGCCTGTTAGGGTTGGAAAATTCTATATTCCTATAGACTTTGTAGTTCTAGATATGGAAGAGGACAGCCAAATACCTATTATTCTAGGTAGACCATTTCTTTGTACTGCAGGTGCTGTTATTGATGTTAAAAGTGGGACTCTCACATTGAGTGTTGGTGATGATAAAATTACTTTTACTCTAACCTCTGCTCTTAAATCCCCTTTGTTTGAGAATACTTGCTGCAGGATTGATGTTATAGATGGTTGAAGCTGGTAGACTTAATTGGATGTAGTAAGTGATTAGAATGACATGAATATGTGCAAGATGACTTGGTTTTCATGCTTTGAGTACAAGTAGGTGCGTTAGAGAGTCTTGTTACTTGGGATTGATTATGTTTTGTCACACCAAGTGAGTTTTGAGCCTATATGCATATCTTTTGCATGATTTTTCGTTTGCTTGAGTGTCCACATGTTGTTTACATTGCTAGCACTTACTTGAGATCTTTCTTGAAATGCATGACATTACTTGATGATGAGATGATAAAGGCACTTAGGTATAACCTCGTATTTCCCATATTTCCACACCTTTTAAACATGATCAATTAGTTAACCCTTTGAGCTTAATCCTATTCTTTCGGTGACACACCACATTACTTGCCAGTATCCTTTTTATTCTATTGGCCTTACATTGAATTTGATCCTAAATTGTCAAAGGCTAGTATCGTGCTTAAAGGAGTAATAAGGTGTTCATAAAAGGGGGGGTTTTATTGATGATCATACTTTTGGGGAATATTGATTTTGGGTTGATGCTTGCTAGTCGAAATTCATAATAATATCTATGGATCATTGTGCTTATTCCTTAGCTCTCAGAAAAAAAAAGAAAAAAAAAGAAAAAAAAAACAGAAAAAAAATAGAAAAAAAAAGAAAAAAAATGAATAAATTTGAGAGCATTCTTATGTTTGTATGATCCTTCTTCATTCGACTAGTCAAGTTATTATGTAAGGGTTATTGAAAAATCCAAGTGTGGGGAAGTATTTTTTTTAATAGAAAGGGAATTGAATAATGATTATTGTTGGGTACTAGCTTTTGATTTAACCTGTTTTAGCTTTACTTGACATACCTGGTCCCTAGCCCACGCTACAGCCCGAATAAAGACCTTTTGATTGTCATCAGTAATGTATGTTGTGTTAAGAGTGAGATTGATTGCGAGTGTCAAGTTGTGTTTATGATTTTGTTGGAATTGAGTGATACACTTAACCTTGTTCTTGAGTGAATATTCGTTTTTGAGTGAAAGGTGAGTTATTACTTGTTTTGGCATAGGAGATCCCGGGTTTAGACTTAAAGATGTATTTCTTGTGGGCTTAGCATGATTACCAACGATTTTTACACTTGACATGAATTTTTATGACCTTCTGCATGTTGGTTGAGTAGACTACGTGAATACTTGCACTTTCGACACCAAGACATCGTATGTTTACTTTGATTCTTAAGTTGATGTGGCATGAGAGGACTTGTGTGTGTGGTGTTGTGTTAGCATTGATCTTTTGCATGGTTAGATGAATTTTGTGGGTACATTCACTATAAACCCTCACGAGACAACACTCGTCCTACTAGGGCTGCCTAGGGGTTTAACGGCTTGTTGCATATGCTCAATGCAATCGTGTCATCTACGAAAGTGATGTTTGTTAGGACTTAGTTTTTATTTCACTTATTTGCCCGAGGACGTGCAAATGCTTAGTGTGGGGATGTTTGATAGAGTATATTTTTATATATATTTTAGATGATTTTATTCTCATATTTATTGTGTTTTGCATTGATTTGGATTTTTATTTAATATATTTTATTGTTTTATTGTAGGAAATAAAGAATTTATAACTTGGAAGGATTTGGAGCAAAAAGAGCTATTTTGGAGATAAAATAGGAGAAAATTCGTAATATTGGGCTATACGGGCTGCCTGCACTGTTTGGGCCATATCTTGAGTTCCAGAAGTCAGAATTTGATGATCTTACTGTCCACGCGAAGCTTAGGAAATTATCTTTAATTCAGAGGTGGTCCAGTAAGCAAAATCCAACTGGAAGAGCCCAGAAACAGAGGAGCAAAATTAGTGACGAATTTTACAAGAAAATCCTATTTAATTATGGATATCTTTTTGTAAATTGATTAGGATATTAAAAATACTTTTATTAGATGATAGAGATCAGATTTTATTGGGGGGTTTTATTATAAAAACGTGGAAAGAGGGGAATAGACATAGACAGATACGTATTTTTTACAAAAGCTAAGGTTTTGGTTTATTCTTTGCTCTCTTCATCTCTTCTTTTGTAAGCACTTAGTTTAAATTGGATCTTCATTGTTCTTCGTTAATACAAAGTTTGAGGTATTCTTTATTCTCTTGTTTTATTATTATATGTTTTACATGGCTTCTTTCATTATTATTATTGCTTTTACTTCTAGAATGAGTGAGTAGTTTAATTCTAGGGTATTAAGGGGAGCCATGTTTGCACCATGATTTGGGCTTAATTTGATTAGTAGATTGATGGGTAAAGAGTAATTCTGATTGATATGTTATAATTCTTAATTTGTGTAATTGCGCAATATCATGGATTAATTGATTGCAATAGGAGTAATAGATCGAAAGATTTTACTACTAGAGGCTTACATACAATTAGCGGAATTGAAGGTGAGTGTGAAAACATCATTAGATATTCTGAGAGTGTTAATGCTTGAGAAAGATTAACCATTGCTTTAATTACTTAATCCCATTGAAAAGCTATACTTTTGTGAATTGTTTGGTGTAAACATGGTGAACCTGAATTGCCCTAGATCCTTTAATTAATTAATTTAAATCATTGTTAAATTTGTTTTAGTAGTTAATAAAATTCCAAAATAATCGTTTGTGACTAGAAACAATTAATAACAATTGAATTGAAACTGAAACTGTCTCCTTGAGGAATCGACCCGTATTTGCTAGTATCTACTACAATTGATACCGTGCGCTTGCGGTTAGGTATAATTTAACACATCAACTGATCATCGTCCTACGTATCTGGCGCCAGCAGAGATCCCCAAAACTTGAAAGAAAGAATTGAAAATGGTTTTCAGATTTTTATAACTGAAAACAGAAAAGTGATATGAAATGATGGAATTATTGTTACGAACGAAGAGAAACTGATTTTATATTAATTTATATGATTGTTGCATAAGAAGGAAATGAGAAGATTATAGTGAGAGATTTGTTCAAGTTTTTATATCATCTTGAAAGATTACATTGAAATGGTATATTGATGGTTATGGCATTCAAGAAGAGGAACTGATATTATATGATGTTAGAAGCGAGATTGATGGAATGATACTATATATTTCTCACGTACAAGGATAATTAGAAAGTGTATATACATATTGAATGGAAATAAAATTCTTCCATAATAACTGAAGTTTGCTATTGTCTATATATATAACGGTTTATTTTCCTTTGATGTTAGTAGATAGAAATTATCTTGCTGAGCTATTTTGGCTCATTCTTGCTACTTATCTATATACAGCTAGGAATGCCAATACTTCGCAGAATGCCCCGCAAGAGGGTAGGGGGAAGGCGACCTTCTGAGAGCGCGCTAGCATCGATTCCTGAGGTAGCGTAGAGGCAGAAGGGTTCTGGGATCTTATGTATAATTAATTGTGTAAGAATGTAATAAACTTTGATTGTTGGAACGCTTCATGTCGAAGTGTTATTCAACAATGTACTTAAGTATGATCCTGGTTTGTAATAACTCTTTTAAATCTCAACTCTAAACTGTTATTATGGTGGATGTTGTTCTCTGAGCATATGACTGGTGTGTGTGTGTGTGTATTATTGCGGGGTCAATTGCATAAGTATTGATTGTTATAAAAAAAAAAGACCCAAGAGATATTGATTTTGAATGGAAGTTGGTCCGTGACGGCCCGGATTCATGACCTCGGATTTGGGGCTGTCACATTAACCATCTTAATCCCACATGCTCCCTGACCGTGTCTCCCAAAAAGCTCGTAAGTTCTGATCTGTATTCCCTCGTCAACCTACCAAGTGAGTCAAATTCAACCTCATGTCTTTTTCCACCAGAGTTTGTAAACCTGGTACGTAGCTTTGGCAACCTGGTTAGCTCCTGTTTGCATTCTTCTTCTTCTACGCTTTCTCCTTCTTCTGTGCTTTCTCCTTCTTCTTCGCTACAATCTTCCGTTGAATATTGATCCTCAAGTTCCTCATTGCCCGCACCTACAACCATTATAAGAACCCTTAGCAATTAAAGGATTGATCTGTTCAATATACATACACATGAATAAATATGAGAAGTAAAAAATGAGTCTACCTAAGTATTCTTCTTCAACGCAAACTGGTGCAGTAGCTGTGGACCAGGAATGGAAGACATGAATCTTGCAGACTCTAGTCATGATAGAAGCATTAGCCAACTCTTTTAAGTCACTGTCTCGAAGCAATAAACCATATCCATTATCTGGGGTCACCCCATCTTTCATGAAATAAAGCTTTTCATCATCCGAAACTACATCCGCTACCAAATCCCTAACTTGTTTAACAGTCATGTTGTACACTTCCATTCCTTCGAACACCTTAGACTTAGGACCAGTGTATTGCCACTTAACACATGTCATTAAGTCACCCCCATAGTAAACAACTAACCTGTACCTCTTTCCCATGGTACTCAAATTAGCTGCAGAAAACAAGCACAACACAAAATATTCAATCTCTCAAACCATATATCAAATAACTCATATAACAAAAATAACACAAATATTACTCGAAGAACTCAAATAAGTCTACAGGTAATGTATACCTACACAGAGTTCATCATAGAAAAAGGATGGAAGTGTCTCAAATAGTAGTATTATTCGTATAATAGTCTCAATCTCTTAAATACAACTCAAACATATAGCTCTCAAACATGCAATCTCTCAAACCATAGATCTGAAATATATATCTCTCAAACATTCAATCAGTCAAATAGTTTGTGCAAAGAATGGTTTACCTGTGATAAGCAAGGTGATTTAAACGCCGGTGGAAAAAGCCCTAATTAAAACAAGATTGGGTCACCAGATTTCACCGATGGTGTAACCTAATTTCACTGATTGAAAGTTGTGCACAGCGAGGGAGGGAGAATTTGAAAGTAAAGTGAATTTGGGGGTAAAGTGAATTGGGGGTGAAGTGATGTTGAAAGTGAATTGGGGGGAAGTTTGAGTTATTTTGGGAAAGGTTTAGCCGCCTAGGTCTTTGTTTTCAGACAACTTTGAAGGCTCGTATATCAATATAAAGTATTATTTATATTAATATTTATATATCATATATTGTATTATTTATATTAATATTTGTAATTTATTATTTTATTAAAATTAATTAAGGTAAATTAATTTATTATTAAAATAAAGAATTATTTGGATCGTCGAAAAATACATTTAAAAAAATATTTCCACTTTCGGGGACGATCTCGTTATTGGGAGTAGTACTTTGGCCAGATCTTTGTAAAAACGTCGTACAAGATAAATTCCCGATTTTTCGATTATTTTTTCCCAACATCACAATGCGTATCTATTAACATCCGTACAGTTGGATCGTCGAAAAATGCATTTAAAAAAAATATTTCCACTTTCGGGGACGAATCTCGTTATTGGGAGTAATACTTTGGCCAGATATTTGTAAAAACGTCGTACAAGATAAATTCCCAATTTTTCGATTATTTTTTCTCAATATCACAATGTGTATCTATTAACATCCGTACGGTTGGATCGTCGAAAAATGCATATAAAAAAAATATTTCCACTTTCGGGGACAAATCTCGTTATTGGGAGTAGTACTTTGGCCAGATCTTTGTAAAAACGTCGTACAAGATAAATTCCTGATTTTTCGATTATTTTTTCCCAACATCACAATGCGTATCTATTAACATCCGTACGGTTGGATCGTCGAAAAATGCATTTAAAAAAAATATTTCCACTTTCGGGGACGAATCTCGTTATTGGGAGTAGTACTTTGGCCAGATCTTTGTAAAAACGTCATACAAGATAATTTTCCAATTTTTCAATTATTTTTTCCCAACATCATAATACGTATCTATTAATATCCGTACGGTTGGATCGTCGAAAAATGCATTTAAAAAAATATTTCCACTTTCGGGGACGAATCTCGTTATCGGGAGTAGTACTTTGGCCAGATCTTTGTAAAAACGTCGTACAAGATAAATTCCTGATTTTTCAATTATTTTTTCCCAACATCACAATGCGTATCTGTTAACATCCGTACGATTGGATCGTCGAAAAATGCATTTAAAAAAAAAATCCACTTTCGGGCCATAAATATTCTATTTGGGCCAATACTATTCTAATTGCCCAATACTATTCTAATTAATCGGGCCTTAAACAAGTTCAGTCCAACGGGAGTAGCCGCTATGCTGGTTAAATACCTAAATGGAAAGTCTAGTCTCTCAATTGGAAACCACACTCTCGGATTCAAATTACAAGTAGCCGCTTCTCTTAATTTTGGATTCAAACTTTATCCACAACGATTTCATCCATAATTTCATTGGACTTCTACTCTTAATCACTCCTGCTCCTCTTTCTTGGTAATTCATGTGTTATTTTTGATTTTTATGCTTTAATATGCTCGTAATTGCTGTAGTTATGCTGTAATAAGCTCGTAATTGATTTAGTTGATATGTATTAAAGCTTCAAAATTATGGATAAGTCTTGGATGTTAACTGATAGAAATAGTGAACCGTATATGGATGAAGTTGTAGCATTTATCGAATTTGCGGTTTCAAATTTGAAGATGTCAACGAACACTATGCCATGTCCATGTGTAAGCTGTTTAAACCACTACTCTCTGTGGATGAGGTGCATTACCACTTACTCATTAAAGGATTCGATCGGAATTATACAAGGTGGATTAAACATGGAGAGAAAGACAAGCCAACAACTTCCAACCAATTTGATGCATTAGAAATTCCAACAGATGCTGCAGAAACAATAGAATGGTAAAAGCTACGGAAGACAATTTCATAGATGACATTGACAAGTTTCAAGAACTACTTGCAGATGCGGAGAAGCCCTTGTATAAATATTGTCATAATTTCACAAAGTTGTCTGCAACAGTTGAACTGCTAAACTTGAAGAGTAAGCATGGAATGAAAAATAAGTGCTTTACTGAATTGCTACTTCTGTTGAAAAGGATGCTACCTGCAAAAGGTAACGAGATGGTGAACAACACATATGAGGCCAAAAAGATAATGACAGCAATGGGTTTAGGACACGAAAAGATACATGCTTGCATTAACAACTGCATTCTGTACAGGAAGGAGTACAAGGACTTGGTGGTCTGTCCAACTTGTGGCATGTCACGGTGGAAGGTGGATGAGAAGACTAAAGTCATATACGAAAATGTTCTTACAAAGGTATTATGGTACTTCCCCCTTATTCCACGGTTGAAACGACTTTATAAAGTGAAAAGCATATCAAAAGATTTGATATGGCACTCCATCAGTTCCAAAAAGCCCGGTGTTTTACGCCACCCATCTGATTCACCTGCATGGAAAACAATAGATGACAGATTTTCGGAAATTGCCTCTGATCCAAGAAATCTTCGGCTTGGCATTTCCACAAACGGGGTCGACGTAAACAGAGGGAATAGGAATTACAGTGTGTGGCCGGTATTAACTATCATTTACAACCTTCCACCTTGGTTGTGTATGAAAAGAAAGTTCATCATGCTTTCGTTATTAATATTGGGAACGCCTGGAAACGATATCGATGTGTTTTTGGATCCTTTGATCGATGATCTGGAGCTCTTGTTTGAAGAAGGAGTTGAGACATATGATTCCTATGCACAGGAACAGTTCACTTTACGTGCTGTTGTCTTATGGACGATTAATGATTACCCTGCTCTTGGTGCATTATGTGGATTTCCTTATAGTGCATTCCATGGTTGTGTGGTGTGCAGGAAAGAAACTCATTGTGTAAGACTTCCGTTCTCTGCCAAGCAGAGTTATGGTGGTCACCGAAGATATCTACCATATAGTCATCCCTTCAGAAAGCAAACTAAGGCGTTCAGTGGAAAAGAAGAGTGAGGAACTGCTGCAGATCCTATGACAGGGGAAGAAATATTCAACGAGGTTAAGTTTGTTCGAAATAAGCGGGGGAAGGGATTTAAGGATAAAGATTCAGAACTCATGGACACTTCGACTGGAAGAGGGGGAAAACAAAAAAGAGAAAATCAAAAGGGGGTGGTAGCTCAAATTCCGGACAGAAAGAACAGACCTATTATATGTTAATATCATATATGATAATTATCACACTTTGTTTTTTTTTTCAAATCAATATGTAGGAAAGAAATCAATGTAGAAGACCTCGATAAATTGCATGAGGAGCTTTGTGTGACACTGTGCTTGATGGAGAAATACTTTACCCCATCCTTTCTTGATGTTATGCTTCATCTAACTGTGCACCTTGTTAGAGAGGTAAAATTATGTGGCCCAATATGCTTTCGGTGGATGTATCCCTTTGAGAGGATGATGAAAGTAATGGAGAGGGAATTCCTTTGTCAGCTGGTAAACCAGTTGAAGTTTCTCAAGATCTCTACATGAAAGCACATTTCTATGTATTGCAAAATACGCCTGAAGTTGTGCCGTATATCGAGTAAGGACTCCTAATGAGCATGTTTATTTGTGTTTTTATTTTATTTAATAGTAGGATCATATTTGATACTCATTTTTGTACTTGCAGACAACACATGGCATTTTTGAAAAACAAGCATCCTGGTAAACGACAAGCATGGCTGGAGAAAGAGCGTAGCACAACGTTTGGTCACTGGTTACGCAACAAGGTAATATTTAAATCAGTATGATCTTAGTTTGATCCTTGTTATTGTGTAATTTAGGTTGAAAGCGAGTTATCGATCTCCCAAGAAAGTGTATCAGAAACAGTGAAGTGGATCTCACATGGAGCACGCAGAATCGTGAAAAAATACGATGTATATGACATCAATGGCTAAACATTTTGTACAAAAATTCGTGATGGCAGAATTCACCAGAACAATGGGGTTTGTGTTGAGGCAACTGAGATGCACATTTATAAAGAAGTAGTAACCTATGGAAAGAACTTTTATTATGGGGTTCTACGAGAGATATGGGTACTAGATTATTATAGTAAGAAATTCCTCTTTTCATGTGCGACTGAGTTGACAATGGAAATGGTGTCAAACAAGATGGCATGGGTTACACGTTGGTCGAACTTAACAGATTAGGCCACAAGGATGATCCGTTCATATTGGCCTCACAAGCACGACAGGTGTTTTATGTTAAAGACCAGCTGGATAAAAAAATGTCTATTGTCCTGATGACACCTCCCAAGAATTATAGAGATCTGTACGATGATGTCAATGAGGATTTCAGTACTGTAATTCTTCCTCATAATGATAATATATTACCACCTGTAGATCCACGTGACTTGGGTAGTGAATCTCGTGATGATTACTTTAGACAGGACTGTAAGGGTATTATTATACGTAATGGTAACTAAATCCGGTAAATATTATCATTATGTTTATCATTTTCCACGTTTTTTATGTAATGCTAAATTCTATTGTTTGGTTAAATTCTATGTTCCATTTTAATTCCTATTTTTTTCTCCAGGTGTGTGCAAAGAAAAAGGCCTGATCATGATGTCGTCTTCGAATTCCTACAGCTCAAACCAAAATCGAAGTGATCTCTGCTACTGTGGTCTTCCTGCTCGGATTAGAACATCAAACACACTTGACAACCCTGGAAGAAGATTTTGGGTGTGTCATAAATCAAATTCATTGGTAAGCTCATGGTTATCAGTTTCATCTGTTTAATTTAACAAACAGCTTTTAATTTGAATTCCCTTTTCAAGTCTTTTGAACCCAAATGTTAGTTTTTGGAATGGATTGATCCTGAACCAGTTGTCATGAAGATCAAGATCCAGAAAGAAGTTGATGACGTGAAGACTAAGCTGCAAAACTGCATGTCAACAGTTGAAGATCTTTGAAAGGAGGTTGATGTCATACGTGGGAAGTTGTATAATGTTATCATTGTCTTGGTCATTTTCTTTGTTTTTTATTTGATAAAGAATTAATATGTAATGGTGAATTTGAATGTTGGCCGAAGGACATGGATTTGTTGAATTGTTCTAGTTTTAAGCTTCATTATCAAGTTTTAAGGTCATCTGGTATGCAACTTGGATAAATCAAGTTTGTATTTGTCATTTGTGGTTAATCTGTTATACTATACTTCATGTCCAGTTGGTCAAATATTTTGCCACACATAAATGTAATAATGTGACAGATCTGTTGCAAATGATGATCTTGAAAACAGAATACTCTGTTTCAAGAGGGTATTCCTGAAAACAGAGTAGCTTTTAGTCACACAATAATACAGTCACTAGTTTTTAGGTCCCTTAAGCGAACAAAGGTTTGACATATGCAGAAAACTCTACTTTTTAGTCACATAAAACTGTAGTGACCATAGATTATTTCCCATTTAGCCACATCACAGAAAATGACTGTGACCGTTTCGTAACATTTAGACACAACAAAGAAGCGTCGCTATATTTTGTCACATTCTATCTCTCAAGTATGACTATAAATTTTGGATTTGGTCAAAGCCAACAAAAAACCATGCTGTTTTATCTCTCAACTGTCACACTGTTTTTAAATTGTGACTAAATCTGCCAAAAAATGTGTTTTCGGTCACTCAAAAAATAATTGTGTGGCTAAAACTTGGGACGATGACCTTTAGCCACTCATTTTTTCCAAAGTGTCACAGCCTTTACTGTACAAAAGAGTGACAAAAGCCCAAATTTGACGTAGTGTGTCCACCTCTTCTTTAAGAGCATCAGCTCACTCACCACTTATAGGTCGCCTCTTCTGCCTTATCCCTTTTTTATTTGGGACCAAATTGAGCTTATGACACATGACATTAGGGTCGATCCCAATCATATCACTACAAGAAATATGGGCTATTACAAGCCCAATATATATTTGTGTTACATAAAGTGTTACAATAGATACAAAATTTGGTAGCCTATTGCAAAATTTAAAAAAATGTTGTAATAAATATGAAAAGTGTTGCAAGCAAAAAGATCATTTGAAATTTTTACAACAATTGCAATACTTTAGCAAAGCGTTACAATAGACGAAACACTTTTAATCAACTTGCTGAAAATTGTAGGCGGGAACTTGATTTTTTCATTGGGCGGGATAAAATGGTAGTGAAATGTTATTATACCAAAATATTTCTTACACAAAATTAAAACAAACCCCAAAACATTTATACATCTCTCATCTCATACGGCTCCTCTCTCTCTCGACCTCGCCACTCTACTGCTCCTGTCTCTCGACCTCACCACTCTCTGCCTCTCTCCTCATATATAATCGATTGAGCAAAATCCCAAAACCCCAAACCTAATTGAACAAAGATTTTAGCAAAACTTCAATTAGAGGTAAATTACCCATCTCTTTCCGATTGTAATGGATTATACATGTATATATATATGTATGTATGTGAATTTTTTCGATTGTATGTTGGATTAAAGCTTCTATTTGTCAGATTTGTTGGATTTTGTATTTTTTAGTTGGATATGTGTTAATATTGTTTTAATTTTGTTAACAATTAATTTTATGCTCATAGTTTAGAGGTTTTTCCCAGGTTGTGATTTTTTTGTTAATTAATTCCATATGTCAATTTTGCTATTTCTTCAAGATGTGTTCTTTTAGAGTGAATCTATTTGTATCGTACTTCAGTATCTAGGCATATAATCTCAATGTATTAAACACTAAACAAGTCATATTCGACCTGTAATTTACTCGTAATTTATTTAGATATATTGTAAATTATTTGGATACTTGTAGATTCTGTCTTAAAGTGAACTAGATGAAGTTTACCTACAACTGGCAGTGGCAACTCTACATGTTAGACTCTAAATAAGACTATTTTTTTATGACGTAGGGTTAAAATTGACAGCCAATACAATTAGAATATAATTATGTAATTGTATTCCTTTGTCTTAAAAGTGACCTGTCCTGTTTCCTCGATGAGAATGTGTCGAGAGGAACTTTTAAAGTTTTGCATTTCATTTTCTTGTTCGGGTCTTTATCTTATTCTAGTTGCTATGTGATTTCTTGATATTGTAATTTTATCCATAGTTTGTTATATAATTCAACTAAATAAGTTCACTAGATGTGATTTACAAGAGCCACTATTGCATCAGTAGGAATTTTAATTTAAACCATATCACTTATCTACATTTTTCCATCTTCTCTCAGCTTCAGTGTATCAACTATAGTTGGTAAAGAATTAGGCGCCAACCGACCTGCAAAAGCCAAGCTTGCTACCATTGTTGGCCTTTCTTGTAGCTTTGTGCTGGGATTTTCAGCACTTTTCTTTGCAGTAAGTGTAAGAAATGTTTGGGCTACTATGTTCAATATTGCATTGACTTCCCTTGTTTAATTTCTCCAATAGCTTAGTAAGAACTGAGCAGCCTTATCACCTAGTCATGTTTCTTCTTTTTCAGTTTCAGAGTAACATCCTTATCCAGGGGTATAATGGTGCTAACAATTTTCCAGGCTACTAATCTTCACTTTAGAGGACAAAGGATTTTTCTTGCTGTTATTGAGGATCTATTAGCAAAAGGAATGAAGGATGCTAAAATGTATGTGTGCCAATTATTTATTAATGCTTTCCTCATTCTTTTTCGTTCTTACTAATTCTTTAAGGTTTTTAATCATAGGCAATAATTTCTCGCTGTTCGCTGGTGGATGAGCTTCCATATATATTGCATTGTGATAAATTTAGATCTCTTCTACCTGCGAGTGCTAAAGTCTTTATCCTCTTCCTTATGTGTTACTAGTCATATATAATTTTATGTGTTTGGATTTTAAAAATATATGTCTTTGTTGCAGGGATCAGCAAAGAACTTACCTTTATCTTGCACTTCGCGACTCAAATCTTTGGGTAATTTTGAGTATCACAAGCTATTAAACTGCAGAATAATATATGGATACTATTTTATGCCCATACTTCTCTAGATGAGATATATAGTAATCATTACTGAGCTTCAGAATAAATGAGCAAAACTGTTATTCTACTGGTTGAGTTGAAGTTCAAAAAGAACAGTGCGAGGCTTGTGCAGCAGCTGGCAGAAGAGAAGGCCAAGCTTGAGCAGAAGCTTGCAGAAGAGAAGGCAAGGCTTAAGCATAAACTTGCAGAATTAATGCAGTGCATCAATCAGAAAGGTTTAATTTTACTTCCTTACATTTCACTATGTTTCTTATATAAAGCGGAATACCCCCTCCTGTGCCTAATTGTTCGTGCCTGTACATATTAAATTAGCAGAATTTAAGTCATTTAAATCATCTTATTCAGATTTTTAGTATGCTAATTGGTAAAATAACATATCAGATATTCTGATAGCTCATCCATTCCATCTTTCTTTTCACAATCTGAAAATGGGTGACCTACTTCATTAATTGAGCACTTAATAGATTGCAAGTGCATTTTAATGGTTGAGAAATCTGATGTTTCAGTAATTTACTAATTCCTCTTACAGTTAGAGTTGGGATTCGTACTTGTGCCTCCGGGTGTTGCTAAGATTTTTGGCAGGTTAATCTTACAAATAAGAAAAGAAAACAGGGTCCTGGTAGCGAGGATAGAATAGCTTATTGCCTTAGTCGCTACACAGAAAAGAAAAATATGAAGCATGCTGAAAAAAATAGAAAACTAGGTGTTTAGAGTCTGAAGCTATCACCACAAATCCAAAAACAATAAAATATTGTCATCACTTTGTTAAAGGAAGATGCCATGAGGTATTTTCTTTAGCAATCAAATTTTTTTTGGAGGTACACTTTGGATTAAAAGTCTGACTGGCTCACTTTTTCCTCATGCATCTATTCAGAAATTTTGATTATGTCTTTATGATTCTACAGGGTGCTAACTGCAAATTTTCTCATGATAAGATTTTATCACTATATAAGACTAATTATATGTTTATCTCCTTTTAAAAGGTGTTGTTGTTGTTTTTCATTTGATATGGTTATTTATATTATTATTCAGTGTTGAATTATGGTTGCGTGGGTACTTAAGTTTGGTTCATTGATGTATATAAGAGTGTTTACTCTCCGAGTATCTATTGTGTGTGGAAATACTGTCTTACACGTGGACCTGTGTATTTTAGTAAGCCGGTTGATCATTGTGGATTCTAATTTACTGCATTATTGTACTCCTCATTATGCCACTTTATCGGTATTAGTCTTGGGCCGGTGGTTTCTTGTAGGCTTTCATTATTTAAGTCATTTTAATTTTTTTTGGAAGGTCCTTTACTTCTATGGTTTTAATTTTCTGCAGATCAAAGGAAGAAAGGAACAGAGCAAGGAACGTGATAGGGAAGGTAGTAGGGATCGAGGAGGGAGTCGTGAACGAGCAAGGGATTGTGACCTGAAAGATTAAGTTTAATGTAGAATTGTGGTGCAAGTCGATATGTGTTTCGACTTTAGATTTAGGTATTAGATGTAAGATGATATTGTGGTACAAGCCGACCCTTTTTGGGCTTTATTGACATATATTCTGTTGGATTTGCTATGTGGAAATTTGGAAATGTGATTTCTGGTTTGATATGCATTTGTAATGGTTTATTAACATTTCAAACACATATTGCAATTTGGACTAATACAAAATGTTGCACATAAATGTTGCTAAAAAAATCTAAATGTATTGCAATAGGAACAGGAGTGTTGCATATAAATGTTGCTAAAAAATCAAAAGTGTGACAAAAGGAAAGAAAATGTTGCATGAAAATGTTGCAATAAATTAACTTTGTAACACTTTTAACAAAATTATGTTACAAAATGGTGTTGCAATAGTCTATTGCAACATCATAAAAGTGTCACTATAACAGAGAAAAATGTTGCACTAAAGGCGATATTGTAATACTTACAAAATGTTTCAATAAATAGAAAAAACGTTGCTATAGGGGTCTATTGCAACGGCCGCAGATGCAACGCTGAATTTTTGCAAAAACGTTGCAAAAACCTCTATTGTAACACATTTGGGGTCTAATATGACACTTTTTTGGCGTTGCAATAGCCCATATTTCTTGTAGTGTCCTCATGTGACCAAGCGAAGACATCATATCCCAATCATATTCAACGAGCCTCTCACGAAGCTCAGTATTGAGCTGTGACCCGACCTTCAATACCTTGGAAGGATCTTTAGCATCAACAATAATAGGGATTGTATCTTCTGCAGTCCGGCTCGCTCAACATGTTCTGGGATGCGAGGATCCAGATCGAGCTCATAGTTGCGAGCCGTAATGGACTCTACTTCCTCCTTTTTCGCGATCCTATCTTATTGTTCATGTGATGCGAGCTCTAGAGTAGGGGTCACATCCACATGACCATACTCAGTCACCATTGTAGTCTCATGGGTGATCCCGTTAGGTAGGTCCATTAAAGTTGAAGTCTCTTTACGAACCCACTTCCCCTTTTGGGCTCGCACAACAGCCTGTTCTGGACTTTCTTCATCATCACTTGCCTCTTCCACTATCCCCTCTTGAAGAACTAACACAGGTTGCGAGGCTTCCATCATGAGTGCTCCTGGGATCGGTTCTACCTGAATGCCCACGTTATCAAAATAATCATCTGGGAGCTCTTCGATTGAGATCATACTGCATTCCATCTTTTCTGACATAGAGCTACCTCTCTTTTCTACTGCTTTGAGGGCCTTATTATAGCATTCGCGAGATTCGTGTTGAATTCCTTTCACACAACCAACACCATGCGGGGTGGGAGATTTCATAGAGATGGTAAATAGAGGTTACCACCCTCATTTCCTTAAGAATAGGCCTCCCCACAATAGCATTATAGGCTGATGGTTGATCCATTACCATAAAATCCGTGACCTGTGTGGTGAAGCAGGGCTCGTCCCCTAATGTGATGGGGAGCCTTATGAGGCCCTTGACACTTACTGAGGCCCCAGTAAACCCATAGAGATGTCCCACCGTAGGTATATTGTCTTTGTCCATGTATCCCATCTTCTTGTAGACCTCGTACCTAAGAATGTTCACCGCACTTCCATTATCCACAAGGACTCTATAGACATTCTGAGAGCGAATGCGAACTCGAACTACCAATGCATCAGAGTGAGGATGATGGACCCACTTCGCATCTTCCTCAGTAAACATTATATTCGTGTCTTCCTCCTTGAAAAGTTTTGGGGGTTGCTCCTGTAAATGATGCACATTGGTGAGAGGTCGTTCACGAGCCTCGCGTGTAATAACGTGTATTTTATACACGTTTTGTCTTTCATTCTCTTGCATTTTTGTTAGTTCCGATTGTAGTTTTATTGATATTAATTGCGTTTTTCATCTTTCAGTGCCTCATGCTTAATTGTTGAAAAGATGATTTATTTTGGGCTTGAAAGCAAAGATTATTCAAGAGGAAAGTTAGAAGATGCATGCTCGCCATGCCGTGAGGTTTTAAATGCATTATCTTGAAGATTTGTCTTGTACGGCCGTTTCGCAGGCCGTTCAAAGAGTTTAAAAGGTGCAGTCTCTTGTACGGGTTGCTGTACGGCCGTTCAACAGGCCGTTCAACACTTGCTGGAATTTTTTGGAGCTAATTGTCTATCTTGCCCCCTTGTTTAATTGATGTATTAATAAAGTAGAAATGAACTAAGCAATCATATCATATATTATCTTCATCCCATCTTTACCTCTTCAAGAACACAATTAGGGTTAGGAGGAGTGGAGAGCAGAATTCATTACTCATAATCTAGCACTGATTATGAGTAACTAACTCTATTTATTTGGCTCAAGGAAGGAACTCTTGTACTAAACCCATTCAATATTTAAGTAAGATCTACTTCATTATATCTTAATTGCTTGAGTTGTATTGTTTATGATTTTGCTTGGAGATTTGTAAGTTGCTTCATCTTGCTCTTCTTGTAATTTCAATTGCTAATTGTTTGTGCTAATCCGTAATTGTTAGTACATTCATTATAGTAGCACGAGTTTAGTTTACCTAAATTCTCAAGCTTTAAGTGCTAATACCTAGGTTGAGCTTCTCATCCTTGGGTTTGTCCTAACCTCTCTTTGTTTGAATCCTTGATTTGGTTAAATTGGTAGTGCTTCACTATTGGTTGCTAGTATAAAGAGAACTAATTTATGTGCTTCACTAACTTAGTGTTTCTAGAAGAGAAATAGGTGATTGTGTACTCCACCAATTATCTTGGTTAGGTAGAGTTGATTATATCTTGCTTACATTTGTTTGGGTGTAATACTTGAGTTTCCATTATCCTTGGATCAAATATCTCTTTATCTTGCTAATTCACTATTTGTGTTGTTGTGTTGGTAAATTTGGATGATTGCCATTAACATAGTTCTATTTCTATAGCAATTTATTTATTGTATGCAAGGTGTTTGATAAAACACAATAACCAACTAAAACCCCCCATTTTCCTCACTTCTAGATTGTAAGAAATAATCTACTTGAAATCAATATTGATAGTCCTTCCCTGTGAACGAACTTACGAAAAATACTACCTTCAAATTGGCGCCACTGCCGGGGAAGGCAACAATATTAATTTTGAGTTAATTGTTTCTTATATTTTAGATTTTGTCTTTGTATACAGGTTTTTCTTTCTTTTTTTATTGGTGTTTTTTCATGTTTATTGGAGATAGACAACTAACTCTTTCAGGAGACGATGGATAATTATTTTGGTTGGAATAACGCTCAAGATTTCACCCACGATCAAGAACGATATCAAGATTTTAATTCTTTTCAAAATTTAAATGCGTATCAGGTGAATTCTTTATATTCTACAAACTCATGCTATGTTCCTTACCCTCCTAGCATTGATTTTTCATATGCTTTTGAAAATCAATGTTATGATCCGCAATATAATTCCCAAGGCCATCAAGGGTCTTCTTCATCTTTCTTATCATCATTAGAGGAGATGATTAAACAAATGGCGGCAAACAACCTCCAATTTCAAAACATCACTTCTCAAAGCATATCCAACTTAGAAAAGAAAATGAGTCAACTAGTCGAAACCGTGAATCGATTAGCGGAGGTCAATTCTCCTACTAATCATGATTCTTGTTTTGTAATTGATGAAAATTTTGTGCATGATGAATCTGCTTGTTTAGTTGTCGATTGTCCTATGCTTAATAATGATAAATTGGATGTAGTTGAGGATCTACCAAACTTAGAAAATACCTTATTTTTATTATTGATTCGTAGGTATGTGCATTTATTTGCTTTTTCACCTCATTAGTTATGATACTTGTATAAATAAGTCGAGCCAACGACATTAAACAAAGGCGCTTTTTTGGTGGCAACCCAAGGTAGTATTTACATATTATGCGTGTGTCGAATTTTGTTCCTCACTTGCATTTATGTAGGGTGTTATGCATATTGTGGGTTTGAGGATTGATCAAAATATTAGTGAGTGGGGATTTCTTTTTCATCTATTTTAATTCATAAGAAAAACAACTCAAAAATATATAATAATTAATTATTATGTATTTTCGTGGTGTGACAAATGAATTTTATTATAGATTTTTATAAAAAAAGAGTTTATAATAATAATTCCCTACTCAATAATATTTAGTATCGTTAATTCTAATTTTTATAATTTTTATATTTGTTCCACTCGTGTCTTGATGTGTTTGTTTCATGTTTTCAGGTATTAATATTTTATTCAAGCATTTTAAGGATTTGTGTGATTTTCTTGAAAAAAAAAATCAGTTTTATAAATTTTTGGGGCTGCACGGGCTGTAGTACGGGATGTAAACCGTGCAACAAGCCGTGCAAGTTTTTCTAACGTCTGTCCAGTGCATAGTTCAAAATGAGTGGAAATTTTAACCCCCTACCCACTTGTTGCACGGGCTGTACAGCCCCTCCTCTGTTCTTCACTCCGCCTAAAACACCACCCATTTACCTTTCACCCACAACAGTAGTCCACCATTCTTCAATTCTCGCAACTCCCACCTCCATTACACCTCTGTGCTCCATCTGCTAGCATTCCTCAGCCTCGCAACCAGAACCCACATCATCTCCTCTCCTAGCCCCATCCCCTCCGTTCATTCAACACCACCGCATCACACCCTCCTCGCCACCATCTCTCCTCCATTTCCTTCACCTCCCCAAGTCAACCGTGCTTCACGAACAACACAATCTCTCCTACCATCGCACATTCAAACCCAACACCGGCCCTCCACCTCTGTTTCAAACATCACCATCCATTTCCTCCACTCACCTTCTACTCCGTTCAAACTCATGCCAGCACCACTCCTCGAACCAACTCCGCTACTTTTCTTCTTCTTCAATTCACGCACCTTAACACCCATTTCCATCTCCATTTCTCCAGCCCACTCACCGCTATTCGCACCACAGCCTTCTCTTCTGTTCTTCTCCATTCCAACCCAACTGCTTCTTCTCTCACATCAACTCCTTCACAACTGTTTCTCCGATTTCACCCCAGTTCACCTTCAACCTCCACCATCTCCACATCTCGCACTTCACCAACACCCATTTCTTTCTCGTCCGCCCCTCTACAACCGCCGTCCTCTCTTCCAACAAGCCCCTTCGTCCTTTACCTCCACAATTCCGTTCATCTCCGCCCCGCCTTAATTCCTCTCCGCCAACACCATCTTCTCTCTCTCTATCCTCTCTTTGATATTAGAGCAGCTAGGTTTTTTCTTAAAAACGAATTATCAAAAACCACACCCTAAAACTATACATCATTATGTATATATAGGGCAAAGAGATTGGGCCTAACCCTAATCAGCTTGGGCTTCTACTAAACCAAACTGATTTAGGTTTTTTAATGAATTAAATTCGAAATACAATTTAATTAACTAAGTCCAACTTAATTAATTAATTAACCAATTTTGGATTTACAATCATTTAATATAAAAAACGAAATCTGATTCTAAAATCAATTTTGAATTTTAATTATTTAATTTAAATCTGATATTTAAATTAGAACTCCTTTTAAAACGTTCTTATTGTGTAACCCTTTAGGTTATTATTACGTTTGCAATAATTTTAATATCCAATAATAAAATTATAAACAATGAGCGACATCTAGTAATACATCATTGTTACCCAAGTAATAATAATAATTGGTGATCCAATTAAACCTTTCGTGATTAATGTTTCCGTGCAATATAATCCCTTTAACCAAATATTATAGATTAAACTCGAAGCATGTTCTTCAGTCATCCTCTTCAACATTTAATCCAGGTTTCCTTGATCAATGAGTAGACAATTAAAACAAATCAATATTTGAGCATGGTCAAGCATTTTCATAGTCTCACTCAATCAAGAGGCCAATAATATCTCTCCTAGTAATAGGAGGGTTAAATCCTATATCTATCATTCATATTTCTCATACGTCTCATAATATACCCGATGTCCACTTTTATCATCACCCGGTCAAAGGTAACTTTTAATGTAGTCAAAGTATATTAATCCTCGTATAGAAATATAATGATCTCAAGTCTAAGGATCATTACACCATTATCACTATGAGTCTTTCTAATGACATTATTAACATGTAGAATCTCACTGTGGGTTAATCCAGTGCCATGTAGTATATTACATGCACCTATGTTCTTGACTTTAGTATCACTATACCTATGACCAATGAGATGTGGTCATCAGTCAACAAACATACTAATCTTTATGCATTATAATTGTCCCATATTATTCATGCTCGATTAGGGATATGTTAGGAATATTAGCACTATTCATATAATCTCATTTCTAAGTCACATACTTAAAGATATAGAATACGTGTTACATATTCCAAGGGCTTTTATTATTCTAATATTTATTTCGTAGTAAACAAAGATATAATAAATCAATGTAGAATAATCCATAAACATAATTATCAAATAACAAAATAGTCTCGCTAGAAACATTTTTACATTGTCTCTAGGGCACTAACACTATCATTTGAGATATGCCATAACTTCCTCATGGTCAGTCCTCTGTTTGGAAGGGGTCATAATGCTCTTCAGGGGATCAGTCTTAGGCGGACCGTCCTTGGGTGGATCGCTTCTAGGGTTCTCCCCGTTGTGGCCATTACCCTGCTTATTCTTCTTATTTTTAGTCATCGTTCTCCCAAATCAATGACTAGCCCCTCCTTCTAGCGCCAGATGTTATAGGGAGAATTTGGTATAACAATATTTTGGAGGTTTGCTGGATTAACGGAGCAAAATACGGATGTCTTGCTAAGAAATGAAGAACAAGGATTAGGGTTTTGGTGTTTAGGTGTGGCTGAACTTGTATGGTGTTTTTAGAGTGAACTGTTTCTCATCCCATATCAAGATGCCTACGTACCCTATTTATAGGGATCAAGCCATATGTAGTTCTTAGAGAATAAGATACCTAGACGGGCTAGGGTTTTGGGAGATAAATCATAGCCCAAGCCCACTAGCTTTAGGGCTGACATGACAATGAGTCATCAATTCTGCTCCTGATCCATGACCCACTAAAGGTTACTCATGGCTACATGATGCTAGAACTATATGATGTTCCTAGCGAAGCTGATGGAGAGCTGGTGAGGACCTCGCAGGCGACCCTGCTAGGCTCAGTCATGCGATGCGATCCCAAATATAGAGATACTCATGCGAACTTGTTGGGTTTAGCTATGAGTCTTCATTATAAGAGAGTCCTAGGCCACGCTGGACCTTAGTGTAGAGTAGTGATGGAGCGACCCCTTGACGGGAGCTATGCGCGAAGTGATCCCTTGTTTGGGATCGTTTTCTTCTAATAATCAACGAAGATAAGATAAAAGAACATGTTAGGCTGGTCCCTGCTAGAGGGCTTTAGCAACCCAATTATCATATTTAAGCCTAGTATGGCCCAGTGGGCTTGTTTTATGTCTATGTCAGATTTGGGCATAACATTTACAAATCGAACAATACAAATGAGAGATTTACAACTCAAACTATGGATTCTCTAAATAAACAATACGGATAGATATATAAATGAGCTCGAGAGAATCAAAGAGTTTTGCAAAGAAAGCACTGTGTTTTCTTGTTCTTGATGTTCTTAGATTAACAACCGAAAATCTGAACAAGAACAAGTATATAAAGTTGTTACATAAACAGTCACAAACTAAACCAACAAATTTGCAACGGTTAGATCCAATCTAACGTTCAATTTTGTTAGAGTTGTTTATAGACGTTAATGTGAACGTGTAATAACCCTAATTTTTGTACTTAAGAATAATTGGTTTTATGAGTGAATAGTGTTTTGCATGGATGAATAGTGAAATGCTTGAATGAATAGTGATTTCAAGACTCGAGAAATTTTTCACGTTACCATATGTACGGAACGGGATATGGATATTTCGAAGTTATATTAACGATCTACGAAGCAAATAAGTGTATGTAAACGCGATCGGATTTTAGAAAATCCAAAATTTTTTTTAAGGAAAATTTGATCGAGCAGTAAAGAGCATATTAATGCGAACAAGATAAGAGAATTATTATGTCAAGGAATTAAGGATTTTATTTAATTATGATTTGAGAATTTAGAATGAAAATCCTCGAGTTAGAATAATAAGCGTTTTAGAAATCGCTAGAACTTTATAACGAGATTAAGTGATAAAGCGAACGCGAAACGAACTACAGATTAAATATATAACGAGATGAGAAACCTTACATGATCATCTAGGGTTAGTAATATTAGATTGGTGGAAAAGAAAATAAGAAAAAAAAAAGAAAAATAAAAGGATGAGGTGTGTGATTAAGAAGAGAACAACAAGGCAACACATCACCTCTTTTCTCCCACTCACCAAGGCCTCTTGACACTTGTAATTAAAGTGTATTAGCAGCCATAACACCCCACAAATATCACAAAATCATTTCACCAACAATTCAAAAAGAGAAAAAGTAGAGAAAGAGCAAAAACAACCAACACCACCACCAAAACAAGCCATTCGGCTTTTCTTGTAATTCCAAAATCAAAACCCCAATTCCCAATCCTTGTTTTTCTTGATCTATGGCTTAAATCAAAGCTAATAAAGAGATTAAGGTACGGTTAAAGTTTGATCTCCATTTGATAATCCTAGCTATGTCAAAAGTTGGTTCAAAGATGGAGATGAATAGTGACTAACTTGATTTTCTTGTTTTGATCTTAAGGTTCTAGCATTATAAGGATTATATAAAGCTTGTTTAGTGATTATAAAGACTTGGTAGTGTTGTTAAAGCTTTTAAGGAGGTAAAACCCTAACCCACCTGTGAGTTTATTTGAGTTTTTATGGTTGTTATGAAGTTACATGCATAAGAGTTCATGTTTAAGAATTTTAGTGATTTTGTAACTTTGTAAATTGTGAAAAATAATGGATATTGGATTATAGCCTCACCACTGATTTTAGAGTCATGTGAAGGTTGTTTGGTGAGGATATGGATGTATGGTGCACCCGGTGTGGCTTGGCTGTGTTGTAAAAAAAATGGAAATGTTCGAGTTATAGCCGTCGTAGTGGCGAATTTTCCTTTGGCCTTAAAACAGTCCATACCCGGGACCATAAACTGACTTTTAGCATCACTACTGCATATGGTTACAAAGATATGGTTGTATAGTTTACATGGCCGCAAGAATTGCATTAAATGGATTTACGGTTTAAGAGTTATGTTGTTTTAGTGAAAGTAGTTCGAAGGATTTTATCGCAGAAATATAACTACTTTGATGCTAAGTTCAAGACCCTTAATAGTCAAATTAAAATGTGAGAAATTGTGATAACATGGTATGGACAGTTAGAAAGCCGTGTGCGAAGGTTTCGAGTCAAAAAGTTTATTTTTTGATTTTATAAAAATACGTAAGCCGAGGTTGCGCAAGTGGAAAACCCCTAAGAACGTGACTTTAAAACCAATTCTATAAGTGGTTTAGTAAAACTTGAATTCGAGGATTGGTTTCAAACCAAACTTATGACTTAAGTATTTGACGAATAATATGGACTTAGTACGAGTCTAGAGTGAGCCAGTAGTGCTTTGTTTATGCATCGCTTAAGTTTACAATTACGAGCTATAAGTGGATTGTCTAGGGGATTAATCGTGTGATTTTTATTTTGTCTAGATTATCGGACATCTTCACGAGCTCCTACCACCACCAGTGAACCAGACAAGTTTTCTAAACTTGTACTTTTGAAGTATTGTGTATAATACTACTTTTGTCATATATAGTGTTATACCGTTTTGCGATAATTGTTATATCGTGTTAAATTGAGACTTGATTCTTGGTTTATGTACTAGCTTCGAGATAAGTAGTTCTAAGCCGGTTTACTTTGTAGCTCTAGAGATACGAGCATAGTGGTTGTTGTGACTCTAGACCGGGAGTCAGTATTTCTTGATATATCGTGATTATTTTCGGAGGGAAATATCTAAGTAAATATTTTTCCCATTATTTATTTAATGAATATTATGTGAATATTCATTCGAGATTATTTACGTATTAAATATTATTTCTAAATTCCTTTTAAGCTTTACTCATTTAATTAAAATTGTTTTAAATATTCACTTGAACTTTATTTATTGAATGTTATCTTCAATATTCATTTAAAGTCCATTCAATTATCGAGTATTATTTCGAGTATTCATTTGGAATATTACTTCAAATATTCATTTGATCATTATTTATTCAATGAATATTATTTCGAATATTCATTTGATAATTATTTCTTTAATAAGTATTATTAATTGGAATATTCATTATTCGTTCAATGAATGTTATTTTTAACATTTATTAAATCTCAGTAATTGATTTAAAAATCATATTATTTATTTTAAAAATCATTTGAGGTCATGGAAAATTATTATAAATATCTTCTCACCTTCACAAATATTATAAAAAATTATGAGGATTCCCAAATAATTATTCCTAATTATTGACAGCTCACTTGAGCCATCTAAACGCTTCAATTCCATTTGAGATTGGGAATCCAGAGTTCAAGAGTCATTGTTGATTCCTTTTCATTGAGATCTTCCAACATATCATGAGCATATAACCCTGCTAATAAGGGCTTTCAATTTTGTTACAAGAGTGTATGATTCAAATCTTTACTCCATGAGAATTTTCGTTGTTCAAGTTGAGATTCCGGCCAAGGGCCAATGAGAAATTTCGGTTAGCTTCCATTCGATTTCGGGAGTAACCAAGGGACGACTAAGATCTGCTAACCGGCAGAGGCCCGGGGAACTTGAATTTATTGAGTTCCAGGTTTGCAGATGTGTTTAAAGACGAGAACTGGGAAATGGAGTTAGAAGCGATAGTAGCGCGTCGTCCAACCACGGCCCGAATGAGGTCAGGGAGACTGGAAACCAGGATTGTCCTCTACATGTAGAAAACTTTGATCAAGAGAGCCCAAGCATATCGACTGATCATCGAGCAGGGGTGCGCCCGAGTTATTCCCGCAAAAAGTTCAAGTCAATTCTCTTTCCTACGAAGCATCAATTAATTCTTTTCAACAGTACTTGAAACAGTTGGTATTGTTGTTTGCACTAAATCACACAAGCGTACGTGGTCACAAGTAATATATGAATAAGTCAAGCTCGTTCCCACAGAGATCTGGTTTTTAATTCAATTTAGTACCTATGCAACAATGTATGGTTATTATTCACTGCTAAGACAAATAACAATTAGGAGTTTAACAAACTAAATTAACTAAGAAGTAAATTAACAAACTTAGAATTAACTAACTAACTAGAATTGGAATCGAATTACTTCTGCAAGAGAAAACATGGAATCCTAACTTCATTAAATACTTCGCTTAGATCTGACACCTTTAATCACTATATGCAATGGTTATGATATCTGATCGGATAACACGAAACAAGTACACGCTACCTGTCAGCATACGTATACCAAACTACCCATACATCCACAAAAGAGATAGAAGATGAATAGACACCAATTATGCTTAGACCCTATATGTCTATAGAATTTGAAAACATAACGGTTGAAGAGCAAGTTATCCATAAAGATCACATAGGGCAATATAAGTATTTTCATCTCATACTACGAATCATGTTGATAAACAATCATGAACCTATGCTAGCATGGCAAGTTCTAAATCTCAAGATCCACTTTCACTTCACAAGAGATTAACAGATTAGATGTTAGCTACGCATCTAACAATTAAGCATAACCGTACGAGGATATCAGATATACATCACACACAGATCTTTAAAGCATCAATATACTAAAGCTCCATAAATAAATCCGTTAGAATCCCATGACAACGATTAGTTCATAATCGAACCTCTCATCATCATGGGATCTGATGAAACCATGATAAAAACAAAGTATGAAAAGATACAAATAAACCTAAGTAATTGATATGTAATGGTTCTCCTAAATTACAATGGTAGGATGTGTTTATATAGGCTCTAGAAGTCTTGTCCAACAATAAATTCCCCAAAATAGAGTTAAAATAGATTTCTGCAAAATACGTTTCCTAAACTGATTCTGTTTTTAAGGAAAATTCGTAGCTGACTTTTCTTCAATATTTCTGGGCCGTTCCATTTGTAATTGGACATCTGGACCACTTTATAATGATATAGAATCTCGTTAGTTTCGCATGGACTGTAAGATCGCCCAAAACGGAGTTGTAGAACTCAAGATAAGGCCAAAACAAAATCTGAAATTCTGGCTGATTTTCTCCGTGCGCTGCCAGCGCTCTCTGGAGCGCAGCCAGCGCTCTAACATCTGTTCTGGCACTATTTGAGCGCTGCCAGCGCTCCTGGCTGCGCTGCCTGCGCTCCAGTTGCTGGTGGTGGCTCGTTTTCCGCATTTTTTCTTCATTTTTCAGCCTTTTTCTTCCGTTTTTCTTGCACTAACTTCCCGACTTCAATTCCTTGACTTGTAAACCTCTTGATAGTTGATATTAAGACGCCATTATTCATTCAATATCATAAATCAACTCCAAAAACAACGGAAAATTCACCCCTAATCGACATTTCTTCAAACCTGCACAATTAAATAAAACACATCAAAACTACCACAAAATTGAGGCCAAGTACACCAATTTAAGCCGATATGGAACGCTCCAAGTGGATATAAATCCACTTATCAATTGTTCATTCCCAAGTGGAGTTTGGGTGCATCCATCTTCTATAACATCCCATTAAGGGCGACAATTTCGAGTTTCATTAAAGGATGCATGTTTCATAAATTGCTTCGGTAGATGTGAGCTTCAATTACATTTCATATAAAATATTCTTGAATAATTAAAGTACTAGTCTAGTACTATATTTTGAATATCTTTCGTTAAAGAAACAAATTCTAGTGTTGAGTTATTGAGTTAATAACCAGAGTTTTATTCTCCAGGAAGGGAGGTGATTTCATTATTGAAATATTTTTGTAAATTCTTGTCCTATACCAGTTATTGTTATTCCCATATTACACACTTGTATAATTGTAGAAGGGGGGGGGTTGAATATAATTCTTGATATTTATAATTTCTGATAAGAATCACAGAAATCTATAAGGAGATAATTGCTGAATCAGAAATGATTCACAAACACATAAAAAATCAGGTGGTTAAATGTACCACCTGAGACTTTTATTCGAAGAAAACTCTGTGATACAAATGTACACAGCTTCTGTTTTACAACTCTTTGCTTCTAAGGATATTCAAGAAACCCTAAGCAAATATGTCTGTTTTCTTAGTTTCTAAAGAGTTGTTACACTTGGTTATATATCCCAAGTTTACAAGTACTACAGGAATAAGATAATATTAATCTAATTCAAGTTGACTTGCTACTCCACTCCAAATCCACATGTAGCCGAAAGGTTGTCCTTGTGAACAGGTATGTCCCCTGCACCTTTCTTGTATGTACTGTGTAAATGGAATGCTTCTTTCTTCTGCGTTTTCAAAGTATGGCTGCCATACTGCTTTTTATACCTATTATCAACCCATGTGATCTGTCAGTCAAACCTGTCCTTATCAACTTCTAATTCCCAGCTAGCATAGAAGTAAGTGTCAATGATTATCCGTTGACATTGTACACTAACATCCGTTGATGATATATTGAACTGTATCCGTTGATATTGAGATTTGTGATGTATCCGTTGATAGAGTGGATTTGATTTGTATCCGTTGATAGAGTTATGTCTTCATCCGTTGATACACTTTCACTTAAACAGAATTACATAGCATAGCTTATTTACAATTGGCTACCATATTCTGTCTATCCATTGATGGTCAACATGACTGGGGATAAAAACACTATCAATCGATAACATAGAGATACTGCAGTATGCTACAAAACCTCATCCGTTGATGAGCTACCTGTCAACGGATAGAGTTATAGTGTCTCATCCGTTGACAGTTACAAAACATGACTTATACAATTTGATTGATTGTGAAGTTATCATCAAGTACAACATATTCCTAACAATCTCCCCCAATTTATACTTGATGGCAATAAAGCATAAATTTAGGACCTTGATGATAACAAAACATTCCTAAGGATATATATATTGAACAATGCAAAAATTTTATTAAGCTACAAAAATTAAAAACAGAAAGTTTGAGAAATTTACCGAGAAGTGCCCCTCTAGACTGAGCAGATTAATACTGTTTCTTCTCTCTGGTTGGCATCACCCTTGATTTTCCTTCTTTGGCAGAGTTGGACTCAATCTGCATTTGGAGTTGCCTATAGAAGGCATCTTCTTCAACAACTTTTGGATTTAGCTTTTGTTGTAACCATCTCAGGTATTGAGAACTAGCCTTTGATAGTTGGTCTTCTAACCTGAAGAATCTCCTGTTACCATCTTCATCCCCGAACTCCATTATCCAGAAGGGTTGAAGGTGGATTTTCTGTCCATTGTATGGGATCTTCATCTTCCTTGGTAGTCTTGATGGTGAGTTCCATTCTCTCCTTATCTATTCAATTTTGTCCAGTATCTCCCCTTTTGCTATCCTGGAGAACCCTGTGTATCTCTTGATTACAGAGAACACTTTGGTTAAGGTCAGATAATTTTCTCCAAGAACCCTCTGTAGTGGCCATGTCCTTTCCTTTCCTCCCTTGTATACAAAGACCAATCTCTCAGGCAAATGTTTATATTTGTCAATTCCTCTTACTTTTGACAATTTATCCAGATACAGATTCATGCCAGAGTATTCTTCAATATCTTCTTGATAGATAAAATCATCCTTGTTTTCCAATATTGGCTGCTTGACAATAGCAGGTACCCTAGCAACTTGAATTGGTTCCTTTGAAGGTTACTTCCTTGGTATCCTTTTCTTCTGTTTAGGCTTCTGTTGAGGCTTCAGCAAGAATGAAGGAACCTCAATGGAGTCAAGATTCATTGGTTCCTCTTTAGGGAGTATAGGGTCACCATGTAAATTCACATCTGGGTCGAATACTTGTGCAGAATTAGATTGTGATGAGCCAACAGTTTCACTTCTTTCAATTTCTGGAGAGACAGGCCTCCTTGCCTTTGATTTCACTCTCCTTTTGGATTTGGGGACTTCCTCAGGTTCCCTCATTTCATCCTCTACCTCATCCATTAACTCCTGAGCCAGCCTGGCTTGCTTCTCATCTGAGTTTTCATATTGATTTTCTTCACTTGGATGAGCTTCCCTTAGAAGTTTGGAGGTCACCTCTCTTTTTGCTTCAACAAATCTAGGATGGCTATTGGATATATTTAACACTTTTCCATTCCTTATTATCACAGCCATCCAATCTCTTACACTCTTCTTTGTCTTTTCCTTGAACTCTTTGATTGTATCTCCCATTAGCTTCTCATCATCATCCTTGGGAAATGGAAAGTCCAATTGTAACTTGTTCTTCCCATTTGCCTTTGGTGGAGAGTAGGCTCTGGTTCTTATGTATGGTTCAAATTCTTTGACATAAGATGGTTCAGCATCATAGAGTGAGCACCTTCAGAATTGTAGTTGATATTGTTGGAGCTGCGGACTGAGTAGAGAACAGAGTTGATACAATTGATTCATTGATCATTCTCTCTGTCCTCGGAATTCTTTCATTTGCCTCCATGTTGATCTTTTCTAAGGCCTCTATTCTATCTTGCCTTTCACCATCTGAGATTTCTGATAGACTCTGAATCTCAGGCAACACCATTTGTTTCTTCTTCACAGGGGAAGCCTCTATAGAAAACTCTGTTGGATTGACCACTATAGTTGGCTGTTGCTGCTCCCCCTCAATTTGTGCTACCTTGCTACTTGAAGCTGGAATTGGACTAGAAGTAGCTGCAACCTCTACCTTTTTCTCCCCCTTTTTGTTAGCATCAAGGGCTAGAGGTGAGGCTACAAGTAGCTTTTCCAGTAGCTCAGTCTGTTTGGCTTGGTTGGCAATGATTGTCTACATTTGAGATTCCATACTATCCACTCTGGAGGAAAGATGCTTAACAGATTTGGCCAGACTATCTTTCTTCAATAATTTCCTAGTCAGCACCTTCTGAGTGGTAGTAGGGGCTAGTGCCTCAATCTTGGCATCTAGTTCTACTTTCATTTCCCTTATTGTAGTTTGGACCTCCTCCTGTTGTGTTCTTTGAATAACCATATGCATCTTGTGAAGTTTGAGGGAGGCCATTATTTGCTGAAGGATAGCCTTCCTCTGTGGGTTTGCATTCTGGTGCTCAGCCATAGCAGATGGATATTGCTTCATAATCTCCACATTGAAATCACCAATCACAGTGGTAGTAGAAAATACCCATTCTAGAGTATCCTCCACATTGACTTCTTCATCACTTGGTGTGCTATCACTGTCATCATTGCCAAACTCTTCACTGTCAGCATCTGAAGGCAGAGCTGCCAAAGCTTCCTTTGCTCTTTGTAGAGATTGTGAGGTGTGCACTAGGTGCATTGCCTCCTCTGCCTCCACATTGCCCTGTTGTGCCATGACTTGATAGGAAGAAACAGGATGAGTAAAGGTTTCAGGATCCAAAGAGATGGAGTCAATGATTGACTGATATTCTTGTCGAAATTCCATCTCTTTAGAAGCTTCATTAACCTCCATTAACTCACTTGCAATGGCTGGATCTTCCTGTCTTATTTCTCCTGTAGTCCCTTCTCTCCACTCATCTCTCTTTTCTTGCATCAGGGGCTCCCCCTGGCTCACACCTCTCACACCCTCACCTTCACCTACTAAGGTGGAACTCTCTTGCTCTCCTTTTGCCTGACTTGAAGAAATGGTCAACCTCTCATTATTTGCCTCTCCTTTTGCCTGCTCACAAGGCAGCCTCTCACTCCCTTCCCTCATTCCTAAAAGTGTTTCAACTACCACAAACTCCTCCACAGTTGACATGGGAATGTCACATTTTGCAGTGGTAGAGAGAGTTGTCAACGGATAAAGTATATCTGTTGATGTAGTAGTTATTGATGTCAACGGATGATTAGTTGTAGACACATCCGTTGATGGAGAAACACTTGTCACCGGATGAAGGATATCCGTTGATGAAGGAAAAAGAGTATCTATTGAAGTGAAAACCAACACTGAATCTGTGGTGATTGATTTTAAGGAAGAGGCCACAGATAGTGTTGTGAATTCAGGAATGGAAGATTGATGGCCCAACAAATCATCTAAAAGATGATGACCACCAATTGTTGAGTGGGGGCTTCTCCAAGAATTTTAAAGATGGAGAATCTGGAATTGATGTAGATATCATATCCACATCTAGAGATGGAGTTGGTGATGGTGGATTGAAATGTGTATCGATTTGAAGGTTAAGATCAAGGGGCTGTGACTCGACATTTATTGAAGTCACATCAAACTGAATTTGAGAAGGTACAGTTTGCTATACTGTGTGTGCACCCTGTGATTCCCCAATGGTTTTGGATTTTACTCTTCTACCAAAGGTTTTTGAGTGAGAGCTATCTGTGTCTCTTGCCCTTTTGTGCAGTGTTCCTGGAGTGGAAATTAAATCAGTAGTCACACCCTGTTGAGAGGATGTAACCAGAATTTGGCTTAAAGGTTCATTAACAGTCTTTTGAGAGACTGAAATGTTGGTTGCACCTACCTCGCCTTCCTCATCCTTAGGGCTTCTTTGATGTTCACCCTATCCCTCACCACTCACTACCACCTTCACACTCCCCTCAAGAGTTTTGGTAGTTTTTGCAACAGGTGCCTTTTTAGAGACACCTGAGGTTTGTCTTTTAGATTGTGGTTTTGGAAATTTGGATTTGGTCACTTTGGTAGGAGCCTGTTTGGTCACAACTACAGACTCCATTGTGACACTAGAAGGCAAAGAAATTTAGGGGTTAGAGATAGGAGTTTCAGGGTTAGAAACAGTTACCTGAACAATTGGTAGATATACCAATTGTACTTCTGCATTTACGTTCATTCGAATCAAATCACTTAAGACTCTTTTCTCCTGAACAAAACAATTGAACTTGCTATCCGGTTAGCAATGGATAGCTCATTCTCAGATACATGCAGTGCTAAGAGCATAAAAAATCTAGCAAAATAGATATTCTTGCTCCTAGTTTCCTTTTTACCTAATTTTTGCTGCTATCTCATACATGACTAGTGTGCCAAAATTATAGAATTTATCAGTCAAAAGCATACACATCATAACTAGCATGGAATTAGTAATAGCATCAAAGTTACTAATTTTGCCAGAAAAAGTTTTAATGAAGGCATCACAAAAATAACTCCATTCTTTAAACATCCCTTTCCTAACAATTTTCCCTAAGTTCTCAGTACTAAGGGTATAGTTTATGGAATTAAGCATGGCAACAATTTCAGCATTACTGGGTACTTCCAGACAGTTATTCTCAGGCAATTTTAAACAAGCAGTTATCACATCAGAGTTAACTACATAGTTTTTACCCTGTAAAGAAAAAGCAAGTGTACCGTCTGTGCCAATGTACTCAGCAGATGCCCACACCTCTTCAATTACCTCGTGGATTAGAAGAGTGGTGGTAGTCCTAGCATATGACAGTTTGCATTTCTTCACGAAATTCATCATGGTGTGATAAGCTTTGGAGCATTCACTGTATCAACAAAGGCCGCGAAATTGTTCTTCTCATAGGTGAACCCAGTGGAAGACATCATCTTAACAATTTGCGCCATTGAAGTGTTTGAACTTTTGTTGCAGAGAGTTTTAGTGAAGAAGATGCAGTTAACTTATGAGATTCTTGAAAATGAATAAAGGTGAGATGTGAGAGCACAAGACAGCCTTTTATATTTTTCAAGAGTTAAAAATGAAATAATTAAAAGTAATTACTCCATTCGGCAAAAGTAACTGATAGATAATAAATGAAAAGAAAAGAAGTACAACCATGACTAAATATACACGTTCACAAACGGATATAATTAAAAAGAAATGTATATCAACGGATAAAGAATGGACGGTTGAGAACCAGTTTATCCATCGATGACGTGGACAACCTGTTATCCGTTGACATACGAAAATCTAGTAATGTGTTTATACTACCAACGGATAAAAAGATATCCGTTGATAAGCAAATTTTACCTTAGACAAAATTTCTGCAGAAAATTTTTCTGAGAGTTTTTAATTCTCAAGTGAATCAAAACACATTTCTAGCTGCAATTCAGTATGATCAAATATCACTAGGTATTATGAAAAATTAAGCATACCTAGTTCACCTACCAATCTTGTGAATGAAGATTCATCAAGAGGCTTGGTGAAGATATCTGCAATCTGCATTTCACTTGGCACAAAGTGCATTTTTACTGTACCATTCATCAAATGCTCTCTAATGAAGTGGTATTTGATGTCAATATGCTTGGTTCTCGAATGTTGCACTGGATTCTCTGTGATGGAAATAGCACTAGTGTTGTCACAGAAAATTGGAATCTTCTCAACTTTTAGACCATAGTCAATAAGTTGATTTTTCATCCAAAGAATCTGTGCACAACAACTTCCAGCAGCAATGTACTCAGCTTCAGCTGTAGAAGTGGAGACTGAGTTCTGTTTCTTACTGAACCATGACACAAGCCTGTTCCCTAGAAATTGACAGGAACCTGTAGTACTTTTCCTATCAATTCTGCAACCTGCATAATCTGCATCTGAATAGCCAATTAGATCAAAGCCAGAATCTCTTGGGTACCAAATGCCAAGGTTTGGTATTCCCTTAAGATACCTGAAAATTCTCTTAATAGCAATCAAGTGAGACTCTCTAGGGCCAGCTTGAAATCTAGCATAAAGATAGGTAGAAAACATTATATCAGGTCTACTAGCTGTTAGATATAGAAGTGAGCCTACCATGCCTCTATAGCTTGAGATGTCCACAGACTTTTCCTTAGTATTCAACTCAAGCTTAGTTGCAGTGGCCATAAGTGTTTTTGCAGAGGCACAATCCATTAAGTCAAATTTCTTTAAAAGATCATAAATATATTTTTTTGACTTATGAAAATGCCCTCATTAAATTGCTTCACTTGTAAACCAAGAAAGTAAGTTAATTCACCCATCATGCTCATTTCATACCTACTTTGCATAAGTTTGGCAAAGCTTTTACAAAGCTTCTCATCTGTAGACCCAAAAATAATATCATCTACATAGATTTGAACAAGTATTGAAGAACCATTGACTTTTCTATGAAATAAGGTTTTATCTACTATACCTCTAGTTAAGTGATTCTCCAAAAGAAATTGAGATAAAGTGTCATACCAGGCTCTTGGTGCTTGCTTCAAACCATAAAGTGCTTTCAAGAGAAGATATTCATATTCTGGAAATTCTGGATCTTCAAAGCCAGGAGGTTGATGGACATAAACCTCTTCTTACAGTTCCCCATTTAGAAAGGCACTTTTGACATCCATCTGATAGACTTTGAAATTGGCATGTGCTGCATAGGCTAGGAATATTTTAATTGCCTCAAGTCTTGCCACTGGAGCAAAAGTTTCATCAAAATCTATCCCTTCTTCTTGAGAATAGCCCTTTGCCACCAATCTAGCTTTATTCCTCACAATTATGCCATTTTCATCAGTCTTATTCTTGAGAACCCATTTGGTACCTATGACACCTCTATCATCAGGTCTGGGCACAAGCTTCCATACTTTATTTCTCTCAAACTGGTTTAGCTCTTCTTGAATTGTTAAGACCCAATCTGGATCTAGAAGGGCATCTTCCACTTTCTTAGGTTCCTCTTGAGATAGGAAACTGCTGTATAGGCATTCTTCTTGAGTGGCCCTCCTAGTTTGAACTCTTGAACTTGAATCACCAATGATTAACTCAAATGGGTGATCTCTAGTCCATTTTCTTGAAGGTGGAAGGTTTGATCTGGATGAGGTTGCTTCATCTAAATGAGCAAGATCTTGTTGATTGGTCATTGAGTTTTGACTTTGAGAAACTCCCCCTGAGTTTGTTGTCCTTGCAGAATTATGAAGTTGACTGTCAATAGATGCATCATTTTGTCTATCAATGGATGCTCCATTTTGCCTGTCGACGGATGCATGAGAATGCCTGTCAACGCACTACGCCATAGATGGCTTGCAGCAACGTTTTAAAAATGTTGCAGCAAGCCAAAAAAACGTTGTTGTAGAGCAAAAAAATGAAACGGCAACGCTTTTTCAGCGTTGCATTTGGCACAGCTGCCGTAGGTGTCTACGGCAATGCTTTTGTTCACTACAGCAACGCTACTACTTTTGTTACCAGAAACTTCTATGGCAACGTTAAACATAATGTACAGCAACGCTAAACTAGTGTTGCAGTAGATGTCAACATTCTGAAAATTGTGGGTCCCACATGGGATACCCATGTAGGACATACTTGTGGGACCCACTCATGAATTTTTAAGTGGGTCCCATATAAACAAATTTTGAGCAATTGATGATAGCAATATATAATACCTACAACACTTTTATAATAAAAATTTAAGAGGAACAATTTGTATATATGCATTTCCCAAAAATTACAAACTTGTTTTATTACACCAATACCAAAATTCATCAATACAAGTTAATGGGATTCATAACCCTTAACCCAAAAAAATAAAAAATTATATAAGGACCTACAGATCCCTTAGCTAGATTCTGCACATATTTGAGGCCAAATTTCTTGGGAGCCATGTTCTCTTTCAATGGTGATACAACATCTGCATAATGTTTGTCCAAGGCTTCCACAACTACCTTCTCAATGTCAGCAATAACCTGTTTTTGCAGATAATAAATGTCACATTGAAAGTTATAACTGCATGCTACCCTTACTAAATTGTAACTTAAATACAGGTATCTGTAAAAGAACAAATTTTAGCACGTTCCTTTCTTCTTTATTTTGCTCTCTGTTATAACTTGATAGTTTCATAAAAAAACAAAACTTTTACTAGACTTTATACTCGGTGCCTAGTAGATAATTGTTCTTGAATGACTAATATTAAATTGCTATGAGTAGTATGTACAAAACCAGAGTGTGACTGAATGAAAAGGGATACAAAACAAGAAATGCACATTCATGCCAATGCTCCTTCAATACTATGCACAACCACATTGAGCAACATGAGCATAAAGACTTGGTTAAGAAAGTCTAATAACTTACATTCTCCAAAGCAAAAGTATATTCTGGCCAGCGACTAATGATGATACCATAATCATTTAGGATCTCTTGCAAGCGATCATACATCTCATCAACAAATGGAGTTGTGGAGTATTGCGTCCTGACTCCAGACCATTTTACCTACAAGTAAATACCTTCAGACCATTTTATACCAACTGTCTATAATCAACAGACCTTGGGTGTCCATGGACCCTTGTACTCGGGATTTGGGACTGTTGGGGGGTGTCCACTCACCATCTTCCTCATCATCCCAGTCCTCTGGCTGAAGTTGGAAACAAATATTCAAACAGTTAAAATCTGATAGAGAACATAATCTGTGCCAATCTGAGAAACTGAGTAATCATAATATGTTACCTTCTTGGCATCAGCATCTTGAATCTCCTTGGGAATGTCATCATAACCCTGTTTAATAGGATAGGTATCAAGTTTTACAAACTTGTAACTGAAGTATAGGCACATCTATTATATGATCAGAAAGTTTCAACATTAAAAGAATGAGAGCATGTACCTCTGGTTTCTTATCTTCAGGATCAGGGATAAATTCTTTATCATCCCAATCTTCAGGCTATCATTTTTACGAGTGGTAGGTTTAATATTATTATCAAAATTACCAATGTTAAATATAATATAAGAACATACATAAGACAATGATTAATGAATTACCTTTTTTGCCTCGGGATCCTTGATTTTCTTTGGTGGAAGAAGATCCCAGTTAGAGTACAAACTTCCAGTCTGCTTTTCCATATTATCAATGAGAATGCTGTAGGTAGCATCAGGACGAAGGATGAAGGTATACACATGAGACAACTGGTCAGTTTCACAAGGAACATCCTTCTTAATCAAGTGGTTTGTGTCATTGTATGTAAGGATAACATGTACTTTTTTGGTGCTATATCCACAGATATCATGTCCAAACATGATACTACAAGAAGAAACATATTACACATGATCAGTAAACCAGAAGCATTCACCAATAATAAATAATAGTAAGAAAGTTAAAAAATACACATAAAAGATAGAAATTAAAGCCTTGCCTGTATGGGGTATCACCACCAAATTTCTTTTGATCGACTTGACCACTAAGCAACTTCATGTATCCACCACCACAGTCAAGTTTCTGTTCATGCTTGACCAAAAACTGGAAAACAAAGGTTTGGTCTTTGTTGCTGAATTCTGGAAACTCAGCTGAGATATCATAAAACCTATAGTCTTCACTGGTTTGGATACCTGACAACAACCCAAGTGAATATTCATGTTAGAGGCAGTCTAAACATGTGACATCAGAGTTAATCATATTCTCAATAATATTTTAATCAAATCAGAAGTCATCCAAAGGATAACTAATGCATACCTTTGTCGTTAGAGTCTCCATTCCATTTACCAGAAGTGTAATTCCACTCCCCTGCCATATTTTCATCTTTCTTCCACTCTGATTTAACCCACCTACTCTCCCATCCATCTGAATTATACCAAACAAATATTAAGAAATGGACATACAATACTGAAAACAGGAAACAATTAATTACAACCAAAATTTACAATGCAACACCTAATAAAAAAGCAAGCAAACACATTATTACAAGTTAAAGTAACAGTGAAATTGGACCGTAATATTGGCAAATGAGAACTGACATATCTCGATGAACATATTTAGATATAGGCATTGAGGTTTTAGTCTAAGCATGCCAATTTGTCAAAACTATCAAAGATTTAAAGAACGCCTGATTCCGCATATCAAATGAGTAGCACTTCCTGAATGATTTGATTAATATTTTTAAAATTAAACAGCAATGCATTAAACTACTGCAGCTACTTCAAACATCGAAATTGAGAAAGCAAATCGAATTAAATAAAAAACATTGAATATTTGAAGCATATAAACACACATTAACAAGATCTAATTGAATCAAAAAACAAATTGAAGTAAGTATAATTACTAATTGAATCGATACCCCAATTGAAGAAGCCGTAAGTGAAGCTTGAAGAGAAAACCCAAATCAAGAAGCCCTAATCGGAGAATCCTAAATATAGTTGTAAGAAACCTATGCCCTAATTAAGTAAGTCAGCTTTAACAAACCCCAAATCTTGACAAATCCTCTTTGCTAAAGAACCGAACCGATATGTTGAGAGAGAAAATGTTGTGGTGAGACTTGAGAGTGAGAGAGAAAGAGCGCCGATGTAAGCTATAAGCTACAAGGTTCCTTTTCAATTTTTTTGCCAAAAAACGACGCGGCAATTTTCCCGCTTCTAACAATTTCACTGCCGTTTTCATATTCCTGTAATTTTCTAAAGAAAAATAATCACTTTTATAATAATTTTGTCATTTAAAATTTATTAAAAATATATTACTTTATAGATAACATCAAAAATAATTCCATTAAATAATTGTTAATTTTAAATTTTAAAAATATTTTTTTCGATATATATTCATTTTCGTGTAAAATTATTATTTATTTTTAATTTTTTGATAATTTTTTTAAATAGTTTGATATTTTTCAAATTACTTGAAAATATTTTATTTTTGTAAAAAAATGCAATTGAATCTTGGTTTACGGTATATTACGTTTTAATTTTCAGGAAAACCTGTAAAAATAATTTTTCTAAAAAAATTATAATAATTTGTTTCATTTTTTTAATGATTTGATCTATTTTCAAATTATAAAAAATGTTATATTTTATAAAAATTCTAATATTGACTCTAATAACAAGCTTTGAAAATTTAAATTATTTGTTTTTTAAATTAATTAATTTTAATTCACAATAATTATTTATTTTAATTTTTGTTAAAAAGATTGTGTTTAAATCATATTAACGGTAACACTTCACAAGTGTTGCAACTTGCTACGTTTTTTATAGCTACGGCAACACCATATTTTGTATACAGCAACACAAAAACAAAACGTTGCTGCAGGCCATCAAGTTTAGAGCTACTGTAACATTTTTCATTGCAACACCGAAAAAAAGCGTTGCTGCAGGCCATCTATGGCGTAGTGACGGATGCATCTGATGCTCCAATATGACTGTCAACGGATGCATCTGATGCTCCATTTCCAGTGTTAGCATCACTTCTAGTTGGACCAACAACTCTAGGTGAATTTTCATGGTCATGATCTTCATTTTCCTCATCATCATCAATGTACATTCTTCCTTCTACTTTCTTTTCAAATTTCAACTTTTCATGGAAGCCTTCATCATTTAGACCTAGAATCTTTTGATCATCAAACACAACATGTACAGATTCCATAACAATGTTGGTTCTTAGATTGTAGACTCTATAGGCTTTCTCTGCTACGTACCCAACAAAGATAGCTTCATCTGCCTTTGCTTCAAATTTGCCCAAGTTATCTCCATGATTCCTTAGCACAAAACACTTACATCCAAACACATGAAGAAAAGCTAAAGTTGGTTTCTTGTTGGTAAATAACTGATAAGGAGTCATTCCTCTAGCTTGATTGACCAAGGAAATATTCTGAGTGAAACAAGCAGTGTTGACAGCTTCAGCCCAGAAATTTGTTGGCAATCTTGATTCACTTAGCATTGTTCTAGCTGCTTCAATGAGAGTTATGTTCTTCCTTTCAACAACCCCATTTTGTTGAGGTGTTCTAGCAGCAGAAAACTCATGGACAATTCCATTCTCTTCACAGAAAATCTTCATTGTGGAATTTTTGAATTCAGTGCCATTGTCACTCCTGATTCTTTGTACTTTGACTTCAGAACCATTGTTTACTAGTCTGAGATGATTGATAATGATTTCACTTGCACAATCTTTGGGGTGTAGAAAGAAGGTCCATGTAAACTTAGAAAAATCATCTACAATCACCAGACAGTATTTCTTCTTTGAAATGGACATGACATTTACTGGACCAAATAAGTCCATATGCAGCAATTGATGTGGCTTAACAATGGATGACTCTGTCTTGCTCTTGAAGGATTATTTCTTTTGTTTCCCTAATTGACAGGCATCACACAATCCATCCTTGATGAACTCCAATTGAGGGATTCCTCTAGCCAGATCCTTTCTTACAAAATCATTCATAACTTTAAAATTCAAATGTGACAGCTTTTTATGCCATAGCCAACTCTCATCCTTGGACTTACAGCTAGTGGGTGTAGAGGTTCCAGAGTATGAGTGCCAGAGAGAGATATGAGCAGAGCCTGAGAGAGGAGGCAGAGGAGCGCAGACAGAGAGATGCCCTGGTTATGGTACCATACACTGGTAGACCCTTTGTAGGATCTGATGGGGCAGGTCCTTCCCGAGTGTGGTCAGATATTCCAGAGGAGGAGATGCCATTGCGTAAGAGGCCTAGGTTATCAGTTATACCTGAGGAGCAGATTGAGTGGAGGGATATTCACATGGTTCCTACTCTTATCCTACCTGTTCCAGTGCCATCACCAGTTCCATCCCCTCTACCTATCCCTGATCCTTTAGAGGACCCAGCCGAGCAGTTCACTCCACCAGGACACTTTATTTTCTCCGAGGATGAGGTAGAGGAGGACCCTTCTGAGGATGGAGATACAGAGCCAGTTCCTCCATCTCCACCAGTAGATGCACCCCCACCTGTAGATGCACCTCCCCCAGCTGCTATACCCCCTCAGGAGGCACCTATACTTGTAGGTGACCAGCTCCCAGCGATTTTATTGTCAGAGTACTTTGTCTTACAGGGTCAGTTTCAGGAGTCCCGTAGGATGATAGATACACTTTTGCAGAGGTCAGATAGAGGGAGAGGAGGTACCCTTCCGGATGGTTTATCCTTAGGGATAGTCAGTATTGAGCTGCGAGCACTCGGCGATATTAGGAGGTTGTTGGCGGATAGAGGGGATCAAGTATGGAGAGCTCAGATAGTAGACACAGTCACCACTATGGTAGTGCAGATCAGGGATATTGTCAGAGCAGCATTACCGTGAGACGGAGTAGTAGTCTTAGTTACTAATCAGACTAGTCATCTTGTTGATGTCATTTTGGGGATTAGGTTAGTTGTTTACTGTCTTAATCCCAGTCTGATTAGAGGATAGTTAGTAGTGCTTTTGTTATAGCGGGTTAGTATGTACGGTTATGCTTTTGGGGTTTCGAGCCTTGTACTTTATGATGTATATATTAGCTAGTAGTGAAGAATGTTATCCAAAAATTGTAAAATATTTATGTGAATTAATGAAGTTTATGTATTTTGCCTAATTTTATCGTATTTTGATAATAAATGTTGGGATTCGAAAATATTAATGTATGACAGGTGATTGACTTAAATGAAAAGGTTATTATGCTAAAGGTGATAAGCTTATTTGTTAAAGTTGTAATATAACTAGAGATTAACTGTGTGGAGTTAAAAATATTGTGATGTATAAATGAGTTAACTAAAGATATAATTGTGTATATAGAAATGATGTATATTGTACCCTAAATTTGGGTGATTAATGGAGAATATTGTTACATACAGAATCATGCCGCCTAAGCGTAATAATAGAGCGAATGCAAGGGAAAATGAGAGAGAGGAAGGAAGTCATAATACGCAGGGTGAAAACGCTCATAATGAACAAGATCATGAAGAAAAAGAAGATGAATCAACTGGCCAACAAGGAAATCAGGGTGGTGACCACCCTTTTAACCAACTCATGGACCTATTAAGGCATAATTTAGCTAATCCACAGAATCCTCAACAACCACCTGTTCTTCCCAATCAGGCAGCTAACTCCTTTCGTGCCTTTAAGTCATTAAAACCCCCAGAGTTTGAGGGAACTGCTAACCTAGTAGTAGCCAGAGCCTGGTTAAAAGAGATGGAGAAAGCTTTTGAGATATTGAGGATAGAAAAGGATCAGAAAACAATCTTTGCAGCCTATCTCTTAAAGGGAGAGGCAAATTATTGGTGGGAAGCTAAGAAGAATCTAGAGGGAGCGGGAGTGATAACTTGGGAATGTTTCACTAGGGTGTTTCTAGATAAATATTCCCCTAGGTATCTGGAAAATCAAATGGAAATGAAATTTTTGGAGTTAAAACAGGATAAACTAACAGTGGCGGAATATGAAACTAAATTTACTGAACTGTCTAGGTTTGTTCCGGAATTTGTGCGTACTGAGGAACAACGAGCAAAAAGGTTCCAACAAGGATTGAAACCATGGCTACGGACGAGAGTGGCACCGTTTGAGTTAATTGATTATGCTGCGGTAGTTCAAAAGGCATCTATTATCGAAGCCGAGAGTGAACAGACTCAAATAGGTCGAGAGAATAAGAAAAGGAAATTTAAGGGTCAGAAAGGAGGTTCAAGTGAAGGAAGTTACTTTAGCAAGGTTGGTAAAGGACAAAAATCTCAGTTTGTGGGAAGGTCAGGGAGTAACAAGGCTGTTAATGAGACTGTGAATCAGGGTGGTAAGTCCTCAGGAACATTTTAGTCTAATCAATCAAGACCACCATTACCAGATTGCAATACGTGTGGTAGGAAGCATACAGGAGTGCGTAGACTGTTGGGAGTAACTTGTTATAAATGTGGACAGAAGGGGCACTACTCTGACAGGTGCCCATAAGTTGATACAAACCCTAGGAATGACGTCAAGTGTTACCAGTGTGGGAAATTAGGACACATGGCTAGAGATTGCCGTTCTGGTGGGTCATCTGCGCCGGGACAAAGTATGATTGCTTCAAATAGACCTACTGCCAGGGTGTATAATATGACTTTAGGAGAAGCATTGAAAAAGCCGGATACAGATGCAAGTGAACATTTTCTTTTATTATTTAACCTTCTAAGTGTAAATGTTTGGTTAGGAATCAACGGGGTCAATGAATGGTGTAAATAAGTTAATAAAATAGATAAGAATGATCTATCTGAGTTGGAGGTAAGATATGCTGATCCTGAGAGAGAAAGTAATAGTATTTTGGGGTAAACCACAGACTTGTTTAGATACGAACAGGAAATATATATTATAGGTAATATTTTCTTACAATTGTTTCAAGGAGTAATGTTATAGTCAAATTTCTGGAGGATTTTACAGAGACAGGATATAACAAGATTGAAGTGTTCATATTTGATACATGATAGAGATCAAAATATAGACAAACCATAGTGAGAAACACTACCATGTAGGAAAGGCCAGTGTGGTGGCCGAGGTACTAGAAAAAAAAAGAGGAGAATGAGGAGATAAAATAGAATGATTAAATACGGGAAGAGATTAGCGAGGGAAGATAATGAAAAGACTGGTATTGATAAGCTAAATGGCATGTTGATGAATGACAAGCAAGTATATGTTGGTGTATTTTTGCGCAAACAAGATAAAGATATTATGAAGGAAAAAGGATAGAGAAAGTGGTGTAGAAGTTAGAAGGTGTAGATGAAAAAGGTATCTATAGGCATTTTCAACATGATTCCGGGACGGAATCCTTTAAAGGGGGGAAGACTGTAATAACCCTAACTTTAGCAATGCTATAGTGATAACATGAATAGTAAATTTTGAGGATTTAGAGAAATGGTATGTAGGTACTCTATAATGGAAACAGAAAATGAGTAAACAGAAACCATATTAGTGTTGTACAATGAAAATGAGTGACTCGAAATGATGACGGATTTCAGAAATTCCTGAATATGAATTTTGAGGATTTTGATTTCAAATAAGCTTCTATTGGATATTAAGGAGCATGGAAATATTGAAGGAATTATATATTGAGGAATTAGTGAATTAGGGTAAACTAAGGGATTATTAAGTTAAAGAAATACCAAAGGAATTTGGATTGCTAAATGATTTCAAAAACCACTGAGATAATGAGGTACATTCGAAACGAATCACAATTAGACGAGTATGGAAACCAAACAACCAAGATTAGTAATATAGCAAGGATTCATACCACAGTATTATTTACCAAGATTGTTAGTATATTACTTAAGAAAAATCAAGAACAAGATCAAGGATTGGTAGAATGACATCATTGTTTACATCACTTTCCACTAACTAATTAACCAAGGATTAGTTAGTAATTTTACTTAATAATTATCTATAAACCACCACAAAACTCTAGAATCCTCAAGATATTATCAACCAACACAAATCAACACCTTATCCTCTTCATTAGAAGCATTCGGCTAAGAAAAAAAAGAAGAAAAGAAAATCCAAAACCCTAGCTAACATCCATAACAAATCAAGAGAAAATTCATGGAGGATCTTGGAGGATATATTAAGACAAGCACAAAGTTTCAAGGCCAACCATCATCATTTGCATAGGTAATAAAATCTCCAAAGTTGCTTGATGAATAGTGATGAATAGTAGTTTTCAAGAACTAACTTGTGTTTTATGGTTTCTTTAGACTATACAAGCTATTGTAAGGTTGTTTACGGGCTAGCTAAGGATTATTAAGTGCTGTTAAAGCTTCAAGAAGGTATAAATACTCTTGCCCTTTTTATATTTATGATGGATATTGAGTTGGTTAGTGATTAAGTGGTGTAAATGTTAAGATCATGATGTTATATGTGTTTGTAAGTGATTAAAGTTGAATATGGAAGGAGTATGTGCTTGTAACCATGGTTGGTAAGATGACCACATGGTGTAGGTGATGGTGTATAAGGTGGATGATTGATTTGGAGGAGTTAGAGTTTTGGAAAGTATGAAAATTAGCCGTTATAATGCCCGATTTTTGTTTAACCAAAGAATGCCCTGTTTTTGGAACAACAGACGCGTACGGTAGGTTCCTGTTCAGAACACCAAGTGACAATGAGATGATAGATCTTAGTTCATAGATCGTTTTGATATAAAGTGCGCTAAAATCTGATGAACGGTTTAGGAGAAAAGTCAGTTTTAGTGAAAGACGTTCGAAAACCGAGAAACCGTAATTGTGTTAACTTTGAGGCTATAATTACCATACCTATGCATTTTTAAATGTTATGAAATTTTGGGATATTGTAGTAGGGTGGTCAGAGAACTAGTACCAGTTGACCTAACATTAAAATTCGAATTCTATATTTTATAAGAATTTTTACAGTCAAATGTGGTTATTAGGGGAAATGGTGGAATACACTAAAACTTTGATTTAGTTTAAAAATGGCTAAGTTCTTGGAACTTTTGGTGCATAAAAGCTATGTTGAACATATATTATGTGTCAAGGGTGTGTTTGTATAAAGATTAGGTGATTAAGTGGGATATATATATATATATATATATATATATATATATATATATATATATATATATATATATATATATATATATATATATATATATATATACTAACGGTGATCCTTTCGTTTCTATAGAGGCGGGAGACGAACACAGGATCATACCTACTCGCTTTAGGGATCCAGGCAAGATTTTCCTATCTTTACTTGGAAAATTATTTACCTTCAAAGAAGATGATTTCATGGAATATGTATATGTGATGTTATTGCTACTATATTGTTAAGAAATTATTTCCTGATTTTGGTAATTAAAGAGAAATGGATATATAGATACGATTATGAATAGAGCGAACATGCTTTATGTTTAAAAGAATATGAAGGAATGGTATCAGTTGTTATCAAGGGTTATATGATTTATAATATTATGTTAAAAATATTCTTTCTAAATGTTGTGATTTAATAGATATTATTGAGTATTATTTAATACTTCTAAAATAAATGGAATACTTTATGTATATAAGAGCGTATTTGATTTCATTGAATACAGAGGAGATGTCCGAGTCATAATCAAAGTATTATGACATATATATTTTTAAAGGCGATGATAATTGGAAATGGAAATGATATAAGTGAATGGAAATGTGAATGGAAATGTGAATGGAAATGTGAATGGAAATGGAAATGGAAAAAAGGAAAATGTGAAATGGTGTTTTATAAATGGAATAATGATTTGACAAAAAGGGGGATTGCAACAGAAAGCGTAAGAGGCTGTGTGCGGCACAGACCAGCAACCATCATTTTATGAGGATGTAGTGGAGAACATTCCTCATTATTTTATTTTCGGCCCATGTGTTGCCGATGGAGGATGTAGTGGAGAACCTTCCTCCAGGGATGTTTGACATTCCTTCTACTAGTAGTAAACAAGGAGCAGGTACTTAGGCAACTGATCATCGTCCTAACGTATCTGGCGCTAGCGGATATCCCCAAAACTTTTAAAAGAAGTATTGATAGTGGTTTCAGGTTTATATACTGAAAAAGGAAAATGGTATGAAATGATGGGATTATTTTGCAATAAGAAGATAAACCGATTTTATATTATTTTTATATAATTGTTGTATAAGAAGGAAAATGGAAATATTATACTGAGATGATATAATGGTTATAATTATTTTAGAAGAGAAACTAATATTAGAAGGCTATATATTTCTTTTGGTATAAAAATATTTGGAAGGAGTATTTATCGAATAAAAAATAAATTCTTTACATAATAATTATGAGTTGTCTTCTGTTTATTATACAGATATATCTATGTTTCCCTTTGATGTTAGTTTATAAAGTTATCTTGCTGAGCTATTATAGGTCACTCTTGCTACTTATTTATATAACAGCTAGGTATGCCGATACTACGCAAAACACCCCGAAAGAGGGTAGGGGGAAGGCGACCTTTTGAGAGCACGCTGGCACCGATTCCTGAGGTAGCATAGAGATAGACGGGTCCTGGTAGCCTTATGTATAATTAAGTGTGTAAGCATGTATGGAACTTTTGATAGTTGAAATGCTTCATGTCGAAGTATTATTCAACAATGTATTTAAGTATGATCCTGGTTTGTAATAACTTCTTAACTATAAACTTTTAATATCGTGGATGTTGTTCACTGAGCATATGACTGGTGTGTATTAATTTTATTAAGTGTGGGGTCGATTGTGTGAGTTTTATTATGCATTTATATTCCAGCTGCAAGAGAAGAATATTAATAAATGGAAATTGGTCCGTGACGACCTGGATTCATAACCCCGGATTTGGGGCTGTCACATTTGTACCCATTACCCACAGAGAGGTCCCCTTCACCCCGTATACCCCCAAGGAGCCCGTTATCCACGGAGGGGGATGATTCAGAGGACTACATTTCTGAGCCCTTAGAAGAGGATCCAGAGGAAGATCCTAAGGAGGACCCCATAGAGGAGGATCAGATTACCCATGAGGATGGATGGACGGATGTACGTATGTACCCCCTACCTACTGTGAGGGCCCCTACACCCCCTATGCCCACGCTGAGTCCCTTACCCACAAATAGTGATGATGATGAGGACTCTACTCCTGAGGCCGAGATGGCCGGTGAGGCCCCTGCAGGTGATCCAGATACACCACCCCTACCTCCTCAGGAAGTAGTCTCACACTGCAAGAAAAACTGGATCAGACAACTGTTTTTGCCCGTTGTCTGATGACCCCTTTTCCCGTCGTCTATTGAAATGCCGTCTGATATCTAGATCAGACAACAGCACACAAATCGTTATCTGATCGTGTACAAGACAACATACCTAGTTCTGAAAAATGTTGTCTGATACCTAGAAACAACAACAGTCGGTTGAAAAATGCTTGTCTGAAATCATTTGAGACAAGTGTTTTCAAAACTATGATTGTTGTTGTTCAGTCAAAAAGACAATGGTTTTTGAAATAAAAACTGTTGTTCTGTCGTGTGCGACACATTGGTTTTTAGAAACAAATGCATTGCATGAGTGCCTGTTACACAACTGTTTATTATGAAGGAAACCATTGTTGAAGTTCTCTACATACAAAGCTTTGTTTATCTTAAAGTGTTGTTAGAACTCCAACACACAAAGGTTTATTCCTTCCAATTGCTTGTGTTTATTGTAGTCATACAATGGCTTTTCTTTTAATGTGTTGTATGTGCATAGAATAGACAATGGTTTCTTGAAACATGTCCATTGTCTGGTGATATTTTCCATAAGTGTTTCTAAAAGATGATAACATTGACTAATGATAAATAAAACAACACTTTTATTTATAACAAAAATTAGAGTTTATACAGTACTAGCAACTACCAATCATTATTCATCGCTACAATGCTACTACCGGTACCAATTTCCAACAAAGTATCACTACCATCATCTAAATTACAATGTTAGAATGAGAAGAAGATCCTTAGATCCTTTCTTTTACATTTTCTTATAAGGAGTTTTCTTGTATTTTAACTTGCTTGATGTCGGTGAGATTTTCTCTTGATCCTTCCCTTGATGTTTTCGCTTCTTGTCCTTCTTTACCATAGCCCTGAAATTCAGAATTTGATGAAGTGAACACCATTGCGCTACTACATACCAATGAAAACAGAAACAATCACCTTGATTGTCCCGCCAGCAACACACAGTGCACCAAGTTTTGGAATAACTTCAAATGGAAATTCTACCTAGCTTCTCCCAGTACTGTAACAAGCCATTACTGGTATCACTTTGCGGTAATAAAAAACACAAACATGATGTATGGTTAGCATTTAAAAATGTCTCAAACATATATCTTGACCTTTATGAACTCAAACCTCTGAATATTATCAAAACATTAAGACAAAAGAAAACCAAAAGAATTCTCCAAACTGATCTCCATGTCACCACTCATGCTCGTCACTTATGAGTTAACAGAAGAAAAATACCTTGGTCATTATTGGAGCAACTTCTTTCTCCATGCACTCTTTGACTTTTAATCTCAAGGCTTGTTCCTCAGGAGTCAACAAATCACCGAAGTGGTAGAAGTCAGAAACTGCATTTATTCAAAGGCAAAATCAATTTATTAACGGACACAATATGGTAGATCCTATAAAGTATAAATATCATATAGCCATCTTATCTGGACAGGATACTATAATCATTTTACTTGATCATAAATAATGTAAAACATTGTCAATGATACCAGCAAGAGGAAAGATGGATGCTGGTGTGGCTTACGGGAATGCAATAGAAACATCCTATATTGCTAGGGACTATTTACAATTGCAACTGTAATAATAATTTGGTCAGCCACAAAATACAATAACAAAGATGTGGGAAAAGCTTACTTATAGGGCAATCGATGCTCCATTTCAAAATCATTTTCGTAATTTTAATTATGTTTGATTCTTATCTGATGCTTAATGCTTCACAATCTAATATCAGACCTGCAGTTCCTTTTTCGAAAACACACACATTACAACTATATGACCTAATGTTGAGCCAAATGAGCATGCATGATTAATTGTAACTAATTAATTCCAGGTGATGATTAAATAATCATGATGAATGGGGGAGGAAACGAGTGATGGTAAAGGATGCGAACATGAGAAAATATAGTATCACATTAATAATTAACAGTAATGATTTGGTTTCTTTTAAATCAGAAAATTATAACAGGAGCCTCTTAGCTACTTAAAAATTACAAACAAAATATTTCTTACACACACAAATATAATAATTTATATGGCATGCCAAGTGCCAACCTGTTTCCCAAGAGAGCATGAAGTTGAATGATTGTTTGTTCTTCCTGCAGACTAAACTTGCCTCTCTTAATATCGGGTCTAAGATAATTTATCCATCTCAGTCTGCAACTTTTCCCACATCTTTGAAGCCCTATAAGTAATCAAACGATAAACAAATTTAGACATGTGATAGACATGTATTATTTACAATTGCAACTGTAATAATAAACCCAATTTTGTGTGTGTTTATAATAAACAAGTGCATGTATAACAAAAGGCCAAAGCAAACTCACATGTCTTAGGAGAATATGCGGTGCATATGGAATCAACAGCTGAGTTTTAGGAGAGTTCATGATGCCTTGAAATATCCCAGAATAAGCTTCCAAGATACCATTTCTCAAAAGATAGCCCCCTGCAATCCATTCAATACTTTTACTATACAGCTAGCTGTAAAAGAGTAGAAAACTATTGGCAGACCAAACACACAAAGTTAAAACAATTGGACAGGGTAAATGTCCCTGTATCCAGAACCATTATAACACAAAGTTAGTCAATTTAGAGGAGATCAAAAAAATTGAATTCAATTATCTTGATACAAACACACAAACCGAATAATTTTGAAACACAAAGAACAGTCCTTGAAAATACTTACATTGGGGCCAAGAAGAGGAACAAGCCAGTCAACGGTAGGAGGATTGGACATCGATCCGGCAAGGGGAGTTGGAAATGGTGCTGCTGTAGGTTGAAACGGTTGGAGACAAAGAGTAGATGACCTAAATTAATTTAACTTCATTTTTCAAGGAATAAGAACCTAGATCGAAAAAGCCCTAAATTGAATTTAATTCATTGTGGTTTCGATGTATGAGCTCAAGATTTAGGCCTTTTTTGTGCAAGAGAGTGATGAGCTCAATAACTCGATTTAGGACCCGTGTTCATGATTTTGACTTGAATCTGTGTGTTTTGTGTTGGGTGTGTGATTTGGTTGGGAGATAAAAAGGGGGGAAAAATTTAGAAGGGGGAAATGAGATAGAGTTCCTGGGTTTATAAAATGAGAGAGATGTATCGTGTATTTGTGGTTGAGAGGGTGGGAAGTAAAAATCTGATAAAGGGGGGAAACAAAATTTGATAAAGGGGGGAAATGAAATATTGGGCAGGGTGGGAAATGAAATTTACGAAGCGGGGAAAGGAAATACAGTAATTTTAGGATAATAAAATATTTTTTAAAAAATATTATGTATAATCGGGATTGGATTAGTCAGAGCGAGTACTACTTTTAGGAGATTTATATTATAAAATTATATAAGATTCCAATTTATTTTAGTATTGGGAAAAAATTATCTAAATATAAAGAAGTCGGGTTGAACGAGATTAAAACAAAAACGTAATAAAAATACTGCTTCCTATAATGGGGCACGATCCATGTTCACTGAATAAAATTTTTGAATGATTTCTTCGACGATCGAATAGTACGGATGTTAATAAACACTCATTTTAGTGTTGAGAAAAAATAATCGAAAAATAAAAAGGTCGGGTTTTACGGGATTTTAACAAAAATGTAGTAAAAATGCTACTTCCTATAACGGGACACGATCCAGATTCACTGAATAATTTTTTTGAATGATTTCTTCGACGATCGAACCGTACGGATGTTAATAAACACTCATTTTAGTGTTGGGAAAAAATAATCAAAAAATAAAAAGGTCGGGTTGTACGGGATTTTAACAAAAACGTAGTAAAAGTGTTGCTTCCTATAACGGGACACGATCCAGATTTACTGAATAATTTTTTTTTGAATGATTTCTTCGACGATCGAACCGTGCGTATGTTAATAAACACTCATTTTATTGTTGGGAAAAAATAATCGAAAAATAAAAATGTTGGGTTGAACGAGATTTTAAAAAAAACTTAGTAAAAGTGTTGCTTCCTATAACGGCACACGATCCAGAGTTACTGAATAATTTTTTTGAAAGATTTCTTCGACGATCGAACCGTACGGATGTTAATACACACTCATTTTAGTGTTGGGAAAAAATAATCGAAAAATAAAAAGGTCGGGTTGAACGGGATTTTAACAAAAACGTAGTAAATTTCCTAAAACGGGGCACGATCCAGATTAACTGAATAATTTTTTTGAATGATTTCTTCGACGATCCAATCGTACAGATGTTAATAAACACTCATTTTAGTGTTGGGAAAAAATAATCAAAAAATACAAAAGGTCGGATGGTACGTGATTTTAACAAAAACGTAGTACAAGTGCTACTTCCTATAACGGGGCACGATCCAGATTCACTGAATAATTTTTTTGAATGATTTCTTCGACAATTCAACCGTACGGATGATAATAAACACTCAATTTAGTGTTGGGAAAAAATATTCGAAAAATAAAAAGGTCGGGTTGTACGAGATTTTAACAAAAACAAAAACGTTGTAATAGTATAGATTCCGATAAATATGGTTCTTGAAGATCAAAGTCCAATTCGAAGACGTTATTGAATTTAGATTGTGACGCTCCTCTAGTCGAATCGAAGCTCTCAACGAACCCTACGTGTTTTTGCCAACAGATGTGGTGCAGGTGATTTCGATTTTTTTCTAAAATTCGATTTATTTTCGAAATTATTAGGATGAAAAATAAAAAAAATTGCAAACAGTGTTTCTTGTGAAATCTGAAGATGCCATGTTGTAGATCTTGTTTTTCTGGTCAATTTCATATAGAAATTGGAGATTGATTATTGTGTTATTCGTGTTCTTGGTGTTCTTGGAATGAAAGCTTGAAGATGGTGATGAATAGTATTGCTTTAATCCTGTTTTGGTAAAAAGGTAAAAACGGAAATGTTATTAACCTTTTCACCTTTTAACTTATTTACTTCTAATTAATAAATTACCTTTTATTTAAAAAGGTAAATTTTTTATTTACTTTTTACAATTGTTTTTATTTTGATTATTTATTTTAAATCCGAAATTTAGTTATAAAACTACAGAAAAGTTATTTTCTAAAATTGTATTTTAAATTCAGTGAATTTCTGGATTTATTTTACTTGATTATTTGTTTTTAAAAATAATTTACCTATTTACTTTAATCGAAAACAATTAAGGATTAAATACTTTTAATTATTTTAATTAATTTCAAATAATGATTAATTAATTTAATTATTTAAAAAATGTGAATATTTATTAAATAATTTATTAATTGATTGTTAAATGATTTTAATTAATTTAATTAAAGTTATTTAATTTATAATTATTTGTTTAATAGTTTCCAGTGATTTAAAAATAGTGTAAAATTGTTTAAAAATGTAGAAAATGATTTAAAAATTCTAGAAAATTCTAGAAAATTTTCTAAAAATCTAGAAAATGATGTGGAGGTGTTTAAAAATATTTGGAGTCAAGTTATGCTTGAAAACAAGTATGATTTCTAAAAATGTTGTTGTGCTTAATATCTCACAACATTTTTTATAACAAAACTGTTGTCTGATTTTTTCATTATTTCCCACCAAATCTAATTCAATTTTTTCATTATTTCCCACCAAATTCAATTCAAATTATTTCATTATTTCCCACCAAATTCAATTCGAAATTTTATGTAGTTCAAATAACGGTTTCTTGAAAACTTGTCTGAAGCCTATTCAAACAACACTTTTATAAACCGTTGTCTATAGTTATTGCTTTGCACAACACAACAATTTAAAATACGATGTTTGATACCGTTGTTTGAAGACGTTTTACATAACAGCGAGCAAAAAACACTTGTCAAATTTCAACAACGGTTTCTTGCAACGTTGTTTGTAATTTATTCAGACAATTGTTTTTTAAACCGTTGTACGAAGCTATTACTTTGCACAACACGACAGTTAAAAAGCGTTGTCTGATTTAATTTTTTAGACAACGATTTAAAAATAGTTGTACAATATTGGCTCAGACAACACTTTTTCGAGTCTAAAAATAAACAGTTGTTTGTTAAATCTGGACGACACTTTTTTCTCTGAGCGTTGTCTGATCAGTGTCGTCTGTTTGCGTTTTTCTTGTAGTGTCAGAGGCTAGAGTATGTGAGATGAGGATGCAGCTAGTAGCAGAGAGAGACGCAAGGTATGTGACCCAGCCCGGGACTAGTCTCATGACTCCTCGAACTGTTAGGAGGGCGATGACCAGCATCGAGATGCAGAGTAGGTGTGCAGTTAGGAGGTTGCCAATGGAGGGCAACGGGCTAGTCTCCAGGTCCGAGGCGGAGCAGATAATTGCAGATGGTATGTAGAGGGTCCGGGAGCTGACTCGTTCAGCAGACAGTCCGTGATAGGTGATAGCAACATGGTCCGCTAATTTCAGATGGCCTAGTAGTGTCAATTTTGTGAAGCGACAAACTTTGACAGTAGCGTTCCTTCGGAGACTAGTGGATAGGTAGACTGACATTTGGTAGTACTGACTATTCGGATGTATATGTATCAGGATGATGTGGCATATTCCAGTTTAAAACTTTGTTTTCCCCCTTCTGTGGGATGTATATATTTGCTTCCTTTCCAGTCATTAAAATTCCAGTATTGCTTCCACTATCCTATTATTTCAACTGTTTGAGATTCTTTCCGCACTGACGTTCATATAATTATGAACCCTCCAATTTCGCGAAAATTTTGAAATATATATATATATATATATATATATATATATATATATATATATATATATATATATATATATATATATATTAAGCTTTGAATTTCATAAATAATTCTTCAGGTTTCGAAATTTGATTCCAAGTGTTACCAGATGGTAACCAAATCGATCAACTTTCCCTGATTGTGAAAATCTATAAATCCTGATAAACCTTATCTTTCTGATTATCAGAGAATGCCACCAAGAAGAATGGGAACAAGGGCTAACCCCGCTGAGTCAGAGGGGCAGGGCAGTCACCATGAGGAAGGTGACCAATAGAACTTTGAAAGTGATGAGAGTGATCAGGATTATAATCAGGAAGAAGACTTAGATTCTAACGAAGAGGTAGACATGGAATTTGATGAGGAAGAATTTGAGGAAGAGGAAGTTCAGAATGATAACCAGGGCGGGGAAAACCCAGACGGGAACCCTATGAATCAGTTTATGCACCTATTGAGGCAGAATTTGCACCACACCCCAACCCTCAGCGACGTGATACCACGAGCGCTAATGCCTTTAGAGCCTTTAAGTCCCTAAAGCCCCCAGAGTTTCACGGGACTGCTGACCCAGTGGAAGCTAGGGCTTGGCTTAAAGAGATAGAAAAATCATTTGAAATATTAGTTACCACCGAGAACCAGAAGACAGCATTCGCCGCTTATCTCCTGAAGGGAGAAGCAAATTACTGGTGGGAGTCCAAGAAAAACCAAGAGGGCCCAGGCGTTGTGACTTGGGAGAGATTCAGGCGACTATTTCTGGAAAAGTATTATCCAAGATTTATTGAGACTCGGATGGAGTTGAAGTTTCTAGAGCTTAAACAAGGAAACATGACAGTGGCCGAAAATGAGACTAAGTTTTTGGAGTTATCAAGGTTTGTCCCGTAGTTTGTGGACACAGAACTTAAGAGAGCCCGTAGGTTCCAGCAAGGACTAAGGCAATGGATACAGAACCGTGTGGCGGTACTCGAGCTAACTGATTATACAACGCTAGTACAGAAAGCCATAATTGTGGAGGCTGGTAGTGATCAGAGTCATAAGGAAAAAGATGGAAAAAAGAGGAAACGGGATAGCCAGAGAGGAACTTCCGCAGGTGGGAGTGTCTCATCTAAGTTTAACCGAGGGGCTATATCTGAACCCAAACGGAATACTGGAGCTAAGAAAGCTGAAAGTTGGAGCATGAGCCAAGGCGGCCGGCAGGCTGGGGCATCTTACTCAAACCAATCTAGACCCCCACTGCCAGAGTGTAAGAAATGTCGAAAGAAACATCTGGGCACTTGTAAGTTATTAGCAGTTAGGTGTTTTAAGTGTGGGCAAGAAGGGCACTATGCTACAAATTGTCCTGCGAGCAGGATTAGGTGTTTCCAGTGTGGAAAGGAAGGGCACATGAAGAAAGACTGCCCAATTGTAGGACCAACCGCGCCGAGAGCTAGTGGAAGTGCTTCTAACCGACCACCCACTGCTAGGACTTTCAACGTGACTGTACAAGATGCCGTGAGAGACACGGATGTGATAGCAGGTACCCTCCTACTTAACTCAGTTAGTGCTAATGTTTTATTTGATTCTGGAGCTACAAAGTCGTTTATATCCTAGGATTTTGCTTGTCAATTAGACCTTAAGGCTCAACCCTTAAGAAAGCGGTTGCATGTAGAAATAGCACATCGGGAGGTTTTTCCCGTAGGGATGATTCATCAAATGTGTGACCTAGAAGTAGGAGGTCGGCATTTTTCAATGGATTTGATTCCTTTTAAGATTTGGAGAATTTGACATTATAATAGGAATGGACTGGTTGACGTCTAGTAGAGCCCATACTGATTGTAAAGGAAAGAAGGTGGCCTTAAAGAGGATGAAATGACATTTAAAGGGCAAAGACAGATGCAGAAATTTTTGAATATAGTACAGACGAAGAGACTATTACGTCAAGGATGTGAGGCCTATTTAGCTTACGTAGTTGATACCCAGAATAAGACCCCTAAAATTCAGGAGATTCCAGTGATTAATGAATTGAGGATGTATTTTCGGAAGAGTTACATGGATTACCACCAGACCGAGAAATTGAGTTTTCTATGGAGTTAGTCCCAGGCACTGCCCCAGTCTCGAAGGCACCCTATAGACTAGCCCCGGTTGAAATGAAAGAGTTAGAGATTGAGTTGCAATAATTGTTGGATAGGGGTTTGATAAGACCCAGTGTGTCACCGTGGGGAGCCCCGGTGTTGTTTGTGAGAAAGAAAGACGGTAGCATGCGATTGTGCAGTGACTACCGAGAACTAGACAAGCTTACCATTAAGAGTAGGTATCCATTACCTAGGATAGAGGATTCGTTCGACCAGCTGAATGATGATGTGTATTTTCTAAGATTGACATGAGAACTGGATATCACCAGCTAAAGATTAAACCTGAGGATATACCTAAGACAGCGTTTCTTAATAGGTATGGACACTATGAGCTTTTTAGTGATGTCGTTTTGGTTAACAAATGCACCCGTAGCTTTTATGTATTTAACGAATCGAGTGTTCAAACAATATTTGGATAAATTTGTTATTGTATTTATTGATGACATCTTAGTCTATTCAAAAATAGAGGAAGAGCATGCTGAGCATTTAAGGATTATTTTAGAGACATTGCGAAGGGAAACGTTATATGCCAAATTCTCAAAGTGTGAATTTTGGCATAAGGAAGTTTAGTTTCTAGGACACATAGTTAGTAGCTAAGGAATTTTGGTGGATCTCGCTAAGATAGAAGATGTCTTAAATTTGGAAAAGACCAACTGCACCCACTAAGGTGAGGAGTTTTATAGGCTTACCCGATTATTATCGGAGATTCATCCAAGATTTTGCAAGGATAGCAGCACCATTGACACGACTTACGAGAAAGATCGAGAAAATATAGTGGAATCCTAAGTGTGAGGAAAGTTTTCAAGAATTGAAGAAGAGATTATTGTCAACCCAGTGTTGGCATTACCGGATGATAAAGGAAACTTTGTGATTTACAGTGACGCTTCTCATAAAAGATTAGGCTGTGTACTCATGCAACATGATAGGGTAATAGCGTATGCATCCAGACAATTAAAAGATTATGAGACGAGATACCCCACCCATGAGCTAGAGCTAGCTGCAATAGTGTTTGCCTTAAAGATTTGGAGGCATCATTTATATGGAGAGAAGTGCGAGTTCTGTACGGATCATAAGAGCCTGAAGTACATATCCCCCCAGAAAGAGTTAAACATGGGACCGAGGAGATGGCTAGATTTGATAAAGGATTATGACTGTGAGATACCCTACCATCCAGGGAAGGCCAATGTGGTGGCCGATACCCTTAATCAAAAAGAGAGAGATGGATTCTGAATGTTCATGAATTAAAGGATATAGATAGTACTGCTATTGATGAGCTAAATGGAAAGTTGATGAATGACAAGTAAGTTTATGTGGGTGTATTTCTGCGCAATCAAGATAGAGAATATGAGGTTGGAGATTCGTTGGGCCATTTGAGATTTTAAAACGCGTCAGGAAGGTAGCCTACGACCCAGCCTTACCCCCCAAACCAATAGAATGTTCATAACGTGTTTCATGTGTCAATGCCACGTTAGTATGACGCAGATGCCCGACATGTGATAGAATGCGAGCAGGTAGATATACAGCCAGACCTGACTTATAAAGAACAACCTGTGGAAATCCTAGATAGAAAAGAACAAGTGTTAAGGAACAAGAGTGTTCAACTTGTTCGCGTATTGTGGAGGAACCAGAATGTCGAAGAGTCGACCTTGGAACTCGAGAGAGCAATGCACGAGAAGTACCATCAATTATTCACCGACTGATTCCGGGACGGAATCCTTTTATGGAGGGGAGACTATAATAACCCTAATTTTTGTAGTTAAGAATAATTTCACGTTACTGATTAGTGCATATTTTTGCATATTTTTATTACCTATTTATTTCTTGAACTCGTATTTTAATAATTTATTTTGTTACATTTCAGGAAATTTGTGAATAAATAAAGAAATAAAGTGCAAGGAAGGGAAAAAGAGAAAGAAAAAGGACTTAAATGAAAAGAGGAAAAAGAATTAGGAGCTTGGTGGAAAAGGAATCTTTTAAGACATGTGGAAGGTGGAGATCATCCCAACACACTAATTAAGTGTATGGCCAAGATCCACTCATCAAAGCTTAAGGGGGAAGGAAACAAATAGATGGCTAGGATTTGTCCACCACATTTAGAATGTGTAGGGCCAAGATTTACCCAACACACCCCTCAACCCTAATTCTTGTCCTATAAATACCCCCTCACCCCCTTGTATTTATAACCTAGATTTTAGTGTAGTTTTAGGGTAGATTTCATTTCTTGTTTTGTAGTTCTAAATTTTGTAAACACTCCTCTTTTATTAATGCAAACTTTCATTTCCTTTAATTTCTTGTCTTGCTCTCTGTTTTATGTTGCCTCGCCTTCGTTAATTTCGTAAATCCGATTTATGGACAAAGTAGCGAAATGCTAACCACTTGTGGTTGAAAGTAATGAATTTTAATTTCTTGCTCTTAGTTGTTAATTGTAGTTGTGCCCCTTTAAATCTCTATTTTATTGTGGGTTCCATAATTTTAAATTGTAGATCCAATTTTATGTTTTATGTGTTAAATATAATTTTTAAAAAAAATACAAAAATATTAGTTTGATTAATTTTTGGTTCTTAATTTCTGTTTCTTTTTGGTTTAATTCGAAGCAATAGAACTCTCCCCTGTTTTCTCTTTTGTTTGATCCATTCCCCTATTTTTATAAACAAACCCACCAGTCCTTTCTCCCTTTTCTTTTCTGCAAACTCCCCTCCCCTCTCGTTTTAATTTCTGATTCCTCTCTTTAACCCATTTCCTCCTCCTTCTTAAAATTCTTCTTTACTGCGAGTTTATTTGTCGAGTATCTGATCTGTTTGTTAAATTTTCTCCGAGTTCTTGTCATCGAGTTATGTTTAAGTGCTACGATTTTTGTGCTACGTTCTTCAATCCTCTTTACTGTGTTTTTATGCTTTCTGCTTTGTGCTAATTGCTGTCAAATAATTGGTTGTTTGGTTGAGTTCCGTTACTGAGTTTAATCGGGTTCTCATTGTCTTGTTTGCTGCGAGTTCTTCGTTCTTTGTTGAGTTTCTGATTTCGTTATGTCTGAGTTAGTTAGATGAATTATTATGCTTTCATTTTCTTAGTTAATTGCTATTTCTAGTTTCCGAGTCACCATTGCTGAGTTGTTTGATAAGTCGTGTGCGTAGTTTTGGTTGTTTTTGAGTCGAATGCTGTTAGTGTTTGCTGCTGATTTTGTAGAATTTGTTGAGTTAAGTTTCGTTGTTTTGTAACGAGTTGATTTCTGAGAGTTGCTGTTGTTTTTATGAGTTATTGTCGAGTTCATTTTTTGTTTTCAGTTACTATTTGAAATAGCCGAGTTTCAATCTGCCGTTTTAATCTGCCGAGTTGTTCACAGCTGCCGAGTTATGGGTCTTGTTTTAATCTGCCGTTTGTTTGTTTGCTGAGTTTGCGTTTTGTACTGAGTCACGTAGCCTGAGTCGAGTCATGTCTGCTGAGTTAGCTGCGTTTCTGTTTCTGAGTTAGTTTCGTTCGAGTTCTTGAGCCGTTTATTAGCTTTTTTAAATTTGTTGTGTGGATTTTGCTGCTATCATTGCCGAGTTGTAATTGATTTATGGCTGAGTCAAATGGGTGATTCTGAGTTACCTAGTCCTGGATTGAGTAGAGTTCTGGTTTCCTTTTCTTTTATGCGATTTGTTGAAATCTCTGGTTTTTTGTTTCATTGGTAACGAGTTGTGTCATTTGCTGTTCGTGTTCTAAAAATTCTGTAAATAAGTTCGAATTTTGAATTTTTAAATAATTTAGTTTTGTTATTTTTACTTTTAATTAGTTAGTTAAAAATTAGAATAAATTTAAATTTCTTTTAAAAACAGCTTAAATTTTCTGTTAGGAATTAAATATTATAAAATCGAATTTTCCAAAACCCAATTGTTCTAATCCGATTAAATTAAAAATTAAGTTCTTGCGAAAATGTTAGTCTCTGTGGATCGAATCTTAAAATACTAAAACGAATGAATTGTGCGCTTGCAATTCAAAAATCTTATTTCTAGCACATCAGTTACCATATGTACGGAACGAGATATGGATATTTCGAAGTTATATTAGCGATCTACGAAGCAAATAAGTGTATGTAAATATTAGGTCCAAACTAGTTTGTAGATGGGGGGGGTTGAATACAAACTATACCGTTTTATCGAAATTGTTCTTTGGGTGTATATTAATTTTTAAACAATTCAATGCGGAATAAAACGAATAACGATATTTCAAGTTAAATATAAAATTATATTAAACTTGATGGGTGAGTCTAAATACATGGGTACAAATTACAATGTTTGATGACCAAACTAATTATTACAAATTCTATAGAAAATTGGACATGAACTTTTCTATATTTGTAATAAAAAGATCGAATGCTAAAAGCAATTCGAGAGATAAGTTCTAGGGAACTTAATCCGCTAGATAGTTCCAATAGTACAAGTAAACTATTTCTAGTGGTTTAGATTTAACGATACAAGCTAGAAATAATTTACAAGAATTAAATTAGAAGCTCAGAACCATTTTCTCTTGGTCTCTCTTTTTCTTCTGTTGAAACAAGAGTGTGAAGCTGTATGTCTCTGTTTGTGGCCGTCTGTCAATTTGTATAGACTTTGAGTTGAAAATATCTTCTGCCTATTTTTCTAACCAAAACAGACTACATCCAAATGACCATTGAAGCCTTGCAGTATCAAGTGATTCTCCAGACTATCGGTATGACTATCTAGGCTTGCAGACTATCCACTTCTCTTTGTAGACTATCGGAATGACTATCCAAATAGTCTTTAATACTTGATTTTCTGGCAGACTATCAGCTCTCAGACTTTCTTTAGGACTTCCTTGCAGACTATCAAGCAGACTATCTGACTATTAATTAAATAGACTTTTCAAACTATTAATTAAATAGACTTTTCAGACTATTAATTAAATAGACTTTCACACTATTAATTAAATAGACTTTCAGACTATCAATCAATTTAATGAATTAAAAGAACTCGGCCAGACTATTGAATTTAAGTTAATAAACCTGGCCAATTCTTCTTAATTCTTTTAACATCACACGGGTCGCCTGCCAACTCAAATCAAATGACTTTTGTTTTATTTAGACGGGCTCTGTAGAAATGCTTTTAATCCGCACAGCTTATGATCTTTAATTAATAAATAATTATTTTAATCCAGAAACTATAAAAATAAATATCTAATATTATTAGATATTTATAAATATAATTTTCTAAATAAATAAAATATTTATTAATATAAATAAATCCTTACGCTCTAAGCTGCGGTCTCCTAATGGTCTGAAACCGGACTCCTTTTGCTTAACATAAAATATATCAATTTCAACCGGGGTTCCAGCTTTACGAACATATCACTTTGCATTTCTTTGTGATAATTCTTTTTCCACATAGCCAATCCACTTGATAGTAAAATCCTTGTGGTTAATGAATTTAGCACTTCTGTTGCTTGCACAATGATTTTCTCTTTGTATCAGCCTTGATAGCTTGAACCACTGAATTTAATGACGAACAACCACTGATTAATGTTGACACTCAATGCACGATCTGGTTCATGAGTGACTAACCGTAATGACTGTTCTTCATTTATTGACTTTAAAATTGTGGTTCCTGACATCCTTTTCTTCACACTTTATTCAAACCTTTTCATCTGTATTCTGTCACTATAGGAACCTCTTGTCACTATAAATAGATTCCACTGTCTTGATTACTCCACTGACGCTTGATCAACTGAATGAACTTCTTCAAGTGTAGTATACCTCAAAATGGTAGATTGACTTTGTCTTCTTTTCTCTTGACAGTTAATCATTTGAGATCCATGTGACAGTACATATACTATTTACTATTACATTCTTGTTTAAGTTGAGTTGAATCCTCGATGTTTACAAATAGGTTAAACATATGACTTTTAATCCCCCCATATTTGTTTGTTAAACATTAACATACAAATTCCTAGAGGATAACTCAACTAAAAACAAGAAGAAGATAAAGCATTAAAGAACTATAGTAAATAATACATTAAAAAAAATTTCTGGTTTAGATATAACATTTCCAGAATCTCAGTAGATGAAATGATAGATGATTGTTTCTCTGACACTGAACTGATCTTCATTAAGTAACTCATCTTCATTTCTGACATATCTGCCTGATAACTCTTTACATCTCACATTGAACATTATCAGCAGATACTAGAATTCATTCAGTGGTAAAGAATATGACTTTACAACCACATACTGAAGAATTCTTCTTTGTCGTTTCATAATTCTCTCCTTCCTTATGTCTCCCTACCTAAGGTGATATGTCTTCTCCTTATAACGGTGAATACTCCCCCTTTCTATGGTATAACCTTTTTCATATCTCTCCCACTTAGATAGAAAATATCCCCCTCGCTAAGGTAAGCTTATACTCTCCCCCTTAGTTGAGTATCTCTTACTAAGGTAATCTTTGAGTATATCTTCTTCAATATATCTCTCCCCCTTAGTTGAGTAATCCTGCAATCATTCATTTATAGCAAACATCCAATTAAATTAGATGATACCAAATATTCAATTATAACTCACCTCTTACCTTTAGAACAACAGTTTCTTCATACATCTAACATTGACTGCTGGAATAAAGTAAAGAAGCTTTGCCTGTGTTGAAGGATTTTCCATGAAGACTTCCAGACTAGAAGGATGTAGATTGATCAACTTTGCCCTTTAGATATTATAGAATGACTTCACTGTTGATCATCTTGACAACCAAATCTCCCGACAATTTCCTTATATCTCCCAACTCTTGTAAATGAACTTTGTTTGGGGAATAGGGACTGTGATTTGGTGTTTATCGATCTTTCTTCCTCACTGTGAGTGTGTGATTCTGTTTCGTGTACCTCACAAGTGTTTAACTCATCTCTCCATTCATATCACTTAAAATGAGTGATCTCTTCTCTCATCTCTCTAGTGTTTACACTCATGTTCAATAGTCTCATTCTAATCTCTCATAGCTCCAACATCCATGTGTACCTGCAAGGAAAATTCACCATAGCCCCTTCTAGAGAGGTCGCTGGTGGTGCAATGGGGTTTCACAAATCCCCGATCCTCATTAGACTCGTTAGACGAATCTGAGTCATAATCTACAAGTTGATAAAATTTTCCCTTTTTGTGGGTTTCAGAATTGAATTCTGAGAAGGTAAGCAATGAAATCAAAACTTAGAATTAAAATCATGTTTCCTTCTAATTTCAGTGAAGACATCTCCTTGTTTAACTCATCAGGTGAATCTGAATCATAGTCAACAAGTTGTCGATCCGCACCTATGTCGGACGCGTTACCCGCAGGATCCAGAGATGTTCCCTCTGGGGAGTTAGATAATGATCTTGTTGAATTTTGCATTGAGATCAATACCTTCTCTCGAGGTCTGTGAAGACTCTTGGTTCATTGAAAAACCTTGAACTTATAATCCTAACCGTAATATGGTTGGAGTACAAGTTTTCGTCAATTCATCCTTAGTGTGTGCGATCTCACTTTGTGCATATGAAGTATTTTAGTTTGTGTATGAAGTAGTGACTTACCAACAGATGCCCTGGCTGATAGACAAATTTCAATAGACTCATCCCTCTGAGAGAATGAATCCAGAGACTGTTTTAGTGTCATTTTCAGCTCTGCATTCTTTTGGGAGAATGTAGGCGAGCTTACAGATACCTCAAGTTGTATATGACTATTCTCCTTGAGAGGTAGAGCTGTGGGTTTACTATCCCTCACATCCTTATTTGCTGCATCAAGTGCAGTTACTCCTTTATTGACCTCTAGTCTAATAGGTTACTTCCACTTCAGGGGTAAGTTAGGATGTGTTTAGATTTGGATTTATAGTCCGGGATACAAGTTGTTGGGTTTACAACCTCGTGACTTTCAATTGTGAGAAAACTTTCACTAGGAGCTGAACCTGCATCACATAGCAGTAGAGCAATATAGATATAGAATGCATTTACAACATACCAGAACATTGAGTGAAAACATATGCATTATATCTTGTGAGAGAAATGATGTACAATTGTGACTTCAAAAAGTTTTACAATATAAGCAATCACAACTGTAAAAAGGTTGAGTTTTCTTTTAAAAACTGTTAATGTGCAAGAGTCTGTATTTATGCATAAAACAATGTATTATCATGTCTTTTAATGAAAACTAGGTCGTTTTAATTTTTAAAAGACACAAACTCTTGACTTCGCAGTAATTAAAAAGAAATTACTAAATATATACTAACAATATTGATTTGTAGATAAGCAACATTTACTTAGAATAAATCCTAAGTAATATCATCAGAGCTAATATATAAATCTCAATTAGTTTGCAATAAAGTATTAGAGCAACCAACAATTGTTTGTAGCAAATATTTTACTATTTGATACCAACTGTTAGTATTTGTCAAACACTTAAAAATGCAAGTAATTGTATTTGTGATTACTTTATCAAAATTAAATTATGAGCAAATAAAACATAGAATTGCTTCAAATCATAATTTAACTAAGATAGAAATAATCACTGGTAAATACTAAATATTCAATGATGCCAATTGTTAGATAAATTCAATTCAATGAAGATTGAATTATTATATTGGAGACCAATTGACCTAATGAATATTAGCATCTAACTACTTATGACTATCATTCACTGACATTCATAAGTACGAGGAACTGGTTGACAAGAATTGTATAAGTTCTTTAGATGTAACATTTCAAACTTATGACTTCAAGGCATCTCCTCGATAATAACAATTGTTAACTCCTAACAACTGCTAGTTATAGACAAACTTGGTTCAATAAATAAGACTCGATTACCAAAGCTGTCTTGTCTGCAATCTTAGAAAAATATTCTAAGTCTAATACACCTTGATCCATTGTATATAACATTTATTATCAAAGTGATTAGAAGCTTGCAAATAAGCATAAAAATTATTCCAAATAAATGAACTATGGTCTCTTTATACGCCATAAGTGAGCATACGCAACCCTTTTTACAAAGCGTTGCACAGAAAGCGTTTCGTTAGATAGAAGTTTTGGGTCTTTTGCAACTGAGCTGAATTGGTGTTGCGTTAGATATAGATTAGCGTTGCGTATTACCCACAGTGTTTCACATTATGCAACACTAACTGATGGCGTTGCGTTAGATAATTTTTTATTTTAATAAATGGTGACGTGGCAGGAGTGGGACCCACATGTGCTGACGTGGCATTTGCTGACGTGGCACATGTGGGACCCACATTTGTTGACGTGGCAGAAGTGGGGCCCACTTTTGCTGACGTGGCATTTGCTGACGTGGCAAAAAACGTTGCATTAGATACCAGTAGTGTTGCGTTTGCTCTTTGAAGTGTTGCATTAGATATATTCATTTTTTTAAAAAAATATGACGTGGCAGATGTGGGCCCCACAACTGCTGACGTGGCAGTGTGAGACCCACAAGGGTGACGTGGCAGGAGGCCCATCATGCTGACATGGCAATTGTGGGACCCACAATTGCTGACGTGGCAGAAGTGGGGCCCACCTTTGCTGACGTGGCATTTGTTGACGTGGCAAAAAGCGTTGCATTAGATACCTGTAGTGTTGCATTTGATGTTTGAAGTGTTGCATTAGATAAATATATATTTTTTTTAAAAAATATGACGTGGCAGATGTGGGACCCACCACTGCTGACGTGGTAGTGTGGGACCCACAAGGGTGACATGGCAGAAGGCCCATCATGCTGACGTGGCAATTGTGGGACCCACATTTGCTGACGTGGCAGAAGTGGGACCCACTAATGCTGACGTGGCATTTGCTGACGTGGCAGAAGCGTTGCATTAGGTATCAGTAGTGTTGCATTTGCTGTTTGAAGTGTTGCATTAGATATTTATTTTCTTTTATTAACTAGTCTTGTCTCGAATGATGAATCTATTTTTTAAAATTATTTTTTCGACGTTCCAATCGCACGGATGTCAACATATAACGATTTTAGTGTCGCGGAAATTTTTCAAAAAAATTCCTACATGTACTTGGTTTGGTTTTATAACGGTCAAACCGGTCAAAGTGGAGTTTCCTTTTAACTAGTCTTGTCCCGAATGATGAATCTATTTTTTTTAATTATTTTTTCGACGTTCCAATCGCACGGATGTCAAGATATAACGATTTTAGTGATGCGATAATTTTTCAAAAAAATTCCTACATGTACTTGGTTTGGTTTTATAACGATCAAACCGGTAAAAGTGGACTTTCCTTTTAACTAGTCTTGTCCCGAATGATGAATTTATTTTTTTAAATTATTTTTTCGACGTTTCAATCGCACGGATGTCAAGATATAACGATTTTAGTGTCGCTGTAATTTTTAAAAAAAATTCCTACATGTACTTGGTTTGGTTTTATAACGGTCAAACCGGTCAAAGTGGACTTTCCTTTTAACTAGTCTTGTCCCGAATGATGAATCTTATTGTTCTATATATTGTAGTGACGCGGTAATTTTTCAAAAAAATTCCTATAATTATTTGGTTTGGTTTATAACGGTCAAACCGGTCAAAGTCGACCTTTTTTTAACTAGTCTCTTTCCGAATGAAGATTCTATTTTTTTAAATTATTTTTTCGACGTTCCAATCGCACGAATGTAAAGATTTAATGATTTTTGTGATGAGGTAATTTTTTAAAAAAATTCTAGACATATTTGGTTTTATTTTGTACTGGTCAAACCGGTCAAAATAAACATTTCCTTTAACATTAAATTATTTTTAAAATTATGGAAGATAGATGTATTATCAAAATTTATAAAATAACAATGCATTTTGATTTTTCTTTCATTTTATAATTTGATAAATAATATATTTTAAAAATTTTTAAATAAATTTGTATATTGCAATAAAAAAATGTAATGAAAGTACAATGCACATGACACAATGAAAATTTGGGCGGAAAAATTTGGAAGGATTCCCCCTTCACAAATTTGGGTGCCCTCCACTTTCCCCTAAAAAATTCTAACTTCCCCCCAAAACACTCCCAAAACCCTGCTCCCAGCCTCCCTCTCAACTCATTCTCTCTCTCTCTCTCTCTCATCTCCACAATTACCCCTCTCTCTCTGTCTCTCAATCCGCTATCTCTCTCGACAATCTCTCTACTCGATTCATCCGGGTCAATAATTTTAGGTCATATCTCTCAGCCTCTCACTTTCGCCCTCGCCGCACAGCGTCGCCGCCTCTCACCCTCGCCCTCGCCCTCTCTCTCTCTCTCTCTCTCTTTCTCTCTACAAAATATAACAGAACACGGGCTTAGCCGTGAAATTTTAGGGTTCAATTGTTATATTAATAGGATCTTCAATTTTAGGGTTCAATTTTAGGGGTTTAATTTTAGGGGTTCAATAAACTATGATTATAGGTGTGTATATATGATTCGATTTGGTGTAATTGAGGCGTGAGGTAATATTACTCGTTGTCGTCACTTGTTTTTGTTTTTTAGTATTTTTTGTACTAGATTTGTTTTCGGAAAATCAGTGGATTTTGTTGTGTTTGCAGTTAAATTACCTTCAAAATGACAATGAGTTGCTTGATAACAAGCAAAAGGAGTTGCAAGGAACTATTAATAGATTGCTTCAATCAAAGGAAAGTTTTGTTAAAGCTTACGAGGTTTGTATACTGATTGTTAAAGTTTTCTTGTTAATTGTTTGAACTTCGGAAGTTTTTATCTTGTTTGTGATTATGTACACATCAGACATGTATACTACTTTACTATATTCTGCCATTACAAACAGCTACTTAAGGTGTACATACTTTATGTGACCAGGAACTTCATTTCTGAATGATCGAGTACTATGCACACAGCGCTTGTTTTGGTGGGCTTGACATAAATACAGTTTGTGTAATCTGTAGTCTTTTTTATACGTCTAGACTTCCTATTATCTATAATGGCTTAATCTCCACTAACCCACCAGATGCCTATTATCAAAGACGGATTAATCTCCACTTACCCACCAGAAGCCATTCTTTGTTAGTTTTATTTCTTGAAACTATATATATCGTCTCTAAACTTAAACAAGTCCTTTATAATTCGAGAATCATTATGACAAATATTGAAGGAAAGTGAATCTAGTACATAATAGTAATCCACTTATAATAAGCCTCTTGCCTGTAAACTTTTTAAACCTTTTCTTTGACTTCTACAGCTCTAGAAAAAAGATCAAACAGGTTAACCTTGAGATGGTAGTGAGGTTCACTCAAGCTTTGTAGTGGACTTAATTTTCTGATTACCATATATATATAATAGAATAAACCAAAGATAAGGTCAACTAGAAGAAACACGCACTTGACTCTTGGGTGGAGATTCCATGATAATATATATTGCTCGTCTCTTTTCTTTCTCCTTCTGTAAAGCTGATTCGAGGAGGAACATGTACATGTCTACTGGCTAATCTACTTGGCAAACTTGTTATTTACCTTAAATTAACTGGAATGGTGGATAAGTACACTGTACATATGGTACTTCATTTGTATTATAAAAAGATACAAGTATATATAAATTTATTCACATTCTAAACAGGGAGTACCAGATTTATCAGATTTCGGTGATGCATATGACTTTGAGTTCAGGCTGGGGCAAGATCAACCTCCTACCAATGCTGTGGTGAAGAAAGATTTACAACGCAAAATCATTTATCATACGAGCCCAAATGAGGTAACTAAAAGAAATTAATAAGATATCTATGCTAATAAAGGAATATATATTTTTCTGAAAAAATAAGCAACTGTAAACATGTAATCAACATTAAGAAATGCATGCATGAATCATGACGTATATCAGGTTTCATGATATGATATTGGTAATTGGTACTCAGGACTAGACATTAGCTGCAATGCTATTAAGACCAGCGCCAATTCAAGCAATACTGTCTACCAAATTTAAAGAGGAAGATGAGAATGTGAGTAATAACGTACCTCGCATATACATAAGAACAACTGACGATAGAGTGATTAAACCAGAACAACAAGATGCGATGATCAAGAGATGGCCGCCATCAGAGGTATATGAATTGGAGAGTGATCACAGCCCTTTTTTCTCCACCCCATTTTTGCTATTTGGTTTGCTAATCAAGGCTGCAACATCTCTTGCTGTTTTTTATGCACACAGCGTTAAATTTTTGATTTTGAGGCTGATTTGATGATTTTCTTGGTGGGTTTTAAGGAAAATGCTTCTTTTGTTTGAAACTCCTGCTGGGTTTGCCCTTTTTAAAGTTTTGGATGAGGGAAAGCTCTCTAAAGTTGAGGTAATTATTGATTTTGATTGTACGTAGTTGATTTAATTGTTAGTGTTTATGTCTTGAGTGATGTTTTTGTGATTGATTGTGGTTTCGGACCATAGTATATGATGATTGGAATGTTTTGCAGGACTTGTCCAAGGAGTTTGCTACGGTTGACACATCTAGAAAGGTTCCTCACATTCTAGCTTTTTTGGTGGTTTGTTTTGCTATCTAAAGTTTATTTTTGAGTGATGTTTTGATATCAGGAAAGACTGAACTTGACTTAACATTTGTACAACAGGATTTTTGAAGGAGTTTACCGACCTTTTAAAGTGAGAGTTGAACAAGTTCTTTAATCTCAACCATATCTCATAATTTCATATAAACTCAGTAACAAATTGGAGTAACAGGTTAAGCTCACTGTCTCATGTAGTTACCCTAAGTGACTGAAGATGATTTTTCCAGGCTCTGCCCTGGAAAACATTAGTAACAAATTTACTCTATATGTTTGCACCATTTTTCTCTAATTTACTCTGTATGTTGTTACTAATGTATGCTTTGTATCCATTCTTTCTACTCCTCTTTGTGAGCTTTGGCTTCATTACTGTGTTTTTTATGGTGTTTGAAAAGTAGTACCTGTTTACGGTGTACCTGTTTTTCTCTTCCTATTAAACTCCATGTCTCTTTCAATGCTTCTAATATTGAATTTCCAGATGATGTAGGCCACATTTTAGTGTTTTATATGTATGAAAATTTGTTTAAGCTTCTTACATGTGACTTAGGATTCTTGATATGGTTTGTCATAATAATTTAAGCCCCCCTCCTCCCCTTCTCTCTCAGGTAAATATGGCTGACCAGGAAGAATATCGTTCTTTCATTGGGAATCTCTCTTGGTCAACATCCGACAAAGACTTGAAGGATGCTTTTAAAAAGTTTGGCCGCCTTCTTGTTGCAAAGGTATACATGGTGCTTTTTTCATAGTTGTTCTTATCTTCCTCTTTTGGGTTATTATAATTTTCTACTTCAGCATTGCTATCCAATACAGCAATACAACAACATTGCTATCCAATATGAGAGCCACAATTCTTTCACATCTTCATGTTGATTGTCATGTGTTTCATTAAATAGTAGAGTAGACTGTACTATTGTATACCACTGTACTTGTGGTCTATGCTATTATGAAATTTAATAATCTGATTTCATTATTGAGCCATCAATTTTCCTAACGTTATATACCTTGTAAGCAGTTTAGTGTGCAATCCGTTTCTAGTTATCATCTTCAATATTTTTTATCAGATCTGCTTTGTATCCATTCTTTACTTTTAACTCTAATTCTTAACATATTAAGCATATAGAGTAAATTAATTCTTAATATGGGTGACTTTGAACCCCTTTGAATTTAACTCTTTCACTACCTGATAGCGTGTACAAATATTTTATTTATTTTTGACTCAAATTATGCATTTGTTATTTGACTATCAATGTTCACTTTGACTCATAGGTCGGGGTCTCAATGGTTGTGGTAGAAAGTGTTGTTACATCCATTTACATCTATTTCGCAGAAGACCTTTTGTTGATACAAAGGTTGGACCCTGACTTCTTTGACCAGATGTTTGCTGCACCAGCGTTTGCAGCACAGGGGTGCCTGAGCAAAGGAAGTTTTAAATCATAGAAGAGTTGAGGAATGGATACAATTAAGAAGCAACACCCATCTGACATATTAATCTTTGTGCTTAATTAGTTCTAAAGTTTGTAAGAATTAGTAACAGTTACTTGGTTTTATTATATGCTGGTAAGAATTTGTTGGTTGGACATTAAGTATTTTATTGTCTTAGGTTTGTTATTTTTGGGATTATGTATAAACAATGAAGCCATTTCAAATTTTTTGTTAAAAAGTGTTGCATTTGACTATATATGATGTTGCATTATGGTATATTTAATGTTGCTAAAAAAACTTCTGATGTTGCTTAAAAAAAAATTTAGTGTTGCATTAGACTCAACTAGTGTTGCATTAGATTGTGGCCCTACTGCTGACGTGGCATGTGGGCCCCACTACTGAAGTGATATGTGGGACCTATTGCTGACGTGGCATGTGGGCCCTACTGCTGACGTGGCATGTGGGCCCCAATGCTGACGTGGCACTTTGGTGGGACCCACTGCTGACGTGGCATGCCCCCCACCTGTGACGTGGCTCTTGTGGGCCCCACTGATGACGTGTCATCATGCTGATGTGGCACCTTGTTTACATGTCAGCATGCTGACGTGGCACCTTGCTTCCATGTCAGCATGCTGACATGGCTGAAACATCTTATGCAACCCCCTGAAGTGTTGCGTTTGTATGCTTTTGGTGTTGCATAAGGCCTCTTATGCAATGCTTTTTGAAGTGTTGCAATAGCTTGGAAAAGCGTTGCGTTAGGGGTCTTACGCAACGCCAGTATTGGTAACGCCCCAAAAGCGTTACGTAAGACCTTACGCAACGCTTTTCATGCCTTACGCAACTGAAAATAGGGGTTGCATATGTGCGTTTATGGCGTAGTTACAATATCCATAGTTCTACTCAGAGAATTTTCATACCATGTATAGTAGTATGAGTGAATTGTAAAAGATATAACAATGATTACTTAGAGGAGTTCTAAGTAATTTCACTCATACCAATACATCTCACAATTAGTTAGTAAATAGAATTCTAACTAAATATCATTAACTGATATAAGTCAAAACTTCAATACAACCAATTGTTAGAACCATGATATTAATTATAGTGAATTTCTGAAAATGGAGCAATGATAAATTCACTAGAATTAACATCTCATAACTAATTGAAGACCAACACAGATTAGGTCCAAATTAGTTGTGTTGTATATTTATTTTAATAAATATGAGGTACAGAGCAAATACTTATTTTGAATTGCTTCAGGTTCCATAGCTCAAATTAATCAAAGTAAATAATCAAATAAATAAACACTAAATCTCTACGAGTTAGATTTTAGCATTTAAGTATTTAAATTATCCTTAAATAATCACCATTGAAATATATTGCAATTATACACATGGCAATCATTCAACAGATAATTCTCAGCATGAGGTCTGGATGTAAATAAGTTCACAAGTCCTTTCAATACGGACAATTGAATATTTATGAACTCATTTATGAATTGCTTACAATGAATTCACAAGTCCTTTCAATAATGACAGTTGAATACTTGTAAACTCAATTAAGAATTATTTATAGTAAAATCACAAGTCCTTTCAATACGGACAACTGAATACTTGTGAGCTTACTTATGAATTACTTAACAGATGGGATTTATAAATCATATAGCATTAATAAAATCCAAAGTTTACAAACCAAACTTAAAAAATTAATTTCATCAAGTGATTAACAAACATGTCTGCAAGTTAATCTTAATTAAAGACATGCTCTCGAAATAATTGATACCTTATGCAAGTTGCTTAGCCCTTGCGTGTTCCACAGAGTTGTTGGAGATTAATTTGATTCCTTGTGTTCTCCTGCTTTCGTACAACTCATTTGATCTGTCTCTATGCAGCAAAACATGTCAGAACTGATGTCTCTAGGGTACCATCTCCGCAGATTTGGGTCCAACTTAAGACATCTAAAAAGCAGTTGTAATAACTACAAGAATATATTCTCTAGGTTCCACTTGGGGCCTTGCACATTTGCATATTAAGAATATAATATGTTTGTAAGTGATCGAACTATTAGTAATTGAATAAGATAATGAGCTGATGATTTCTCTATAGCCTGATTAGGTCTTAATTAGTAGATCCTGAACTTGTTGGGTCAAATTTCTCTAGGGTACCATTTCCTCAAACTTGGGTCCAACTTAAGATTTTTGATTACCAACTTGTTAGGTCCAAACTAATAGGTCAAAATCCAGTTATAGTGATGTGTTGGCAGAGAGTCTTGACAAGTCTAAAATCTTCTGAACAGAGGCAAAAGATCCTTGAATTACTTTTATTATCATCATTCTTTTGGCTTACTAAAGTAAATCAAAAGAATTACAACTTTACCAACATCAAAACAGCAAATATCTTGATACCAATTTATAGTTAGTAAACCAACATATAATATAATCAAGATATCATTGCACATATATATCATTTATGTTTGTGCCTAAAGATGTAGAGAGTTCTATAAGTATGACACCAATTGTTAAAAGATACCAACTTTTAAGGATGATACCAAATGTTAAATTATAGTTAGAGTGTCATACCTTGTCTTCCATGCTTGCTTGAGTGTGATACCAGTTCATACTAACATGTAGAGTGTTAGTGTAGGTGCCCTAGAGGCAATACATTGTTTCTTGAATAAACCTTTATGTTATTTGATTATTAAATAAACGTATTTATTATGACTTTAATTACTGCGATATTTTTGTTAGCATAATAAATGTCCTTAGAATCATGATACACATTGTATAGTTTAAGTACATGACTTGAACTTGAGATTATATAATATATCATATTCTTAAAGGTCCCTATTCGATTATTATTATATAGGACAATAATAATACATAAATAGACTAGTATGTTGTTTGACAGATAACCACATCTCATTGGTTATAAGTATGGAGATACTAAAGTCAATACATAGGTACATGTAGGAGTACATGGTACTGGACAGACCCACAGTGAGATTCTTCATGTTTAATAAAGTCATAAGAATGACTCACAATGGTAATGGTGTAATGATCCTTTGACTTGAGAACATTATATTTCTATACGGGGATTAATATACTTTGACAACATTAAAAGTTACCTTTGACCGGGTGATGATAAAAGTGGACATCGAGTATATCATGAGTCGTATGAGAAATATGAATGATAGATAAAGGATTTAACCCTCCTATAATTAGGAGAGATATTATTGGCCTCTTGATTGAGTGAGACTATAAAATGCATGGCCGTGCTCAAATAATGATTTGTTTTTTTAATAGTCTACTCATTGATCAAGTAAATCCGGATTAAATGTTGAAGAGGATGACTAAAGACATGCCTCGAGTTTAATCTATAATATTTGGTTAAAGGGATTATATTACACGGAAACATTAATCACGAAAGGTTTTATCGAATCACGATTTAATTATTGTTTAATTGGGTAGCAATGATGTATTACTAGATACCACTCATTGTTTATAATTTTATTGGAGAATAAAATTATTGCCAATTAAATAATAGCCTATAGGGTCGCACACATTGCGCACTTAAAGGAATAATTAATTTAAATTGTGGATTTAAATTAATTGATGATTATTTGAATTTTATTATATTAGTTAAGTGAGACTTAATTAATTGAAATAATATAAATTCGAATTAGAGGAGTATTTCCGCACATAATAATTAAGTGTGACTTAGTTATTAATTAAATAATAGAATTTCATTTTATTATTTAATCCTAAACCTAATAAGGTTGGGATTTTGTTGTTAGGGCCTTGTAACGAGTCATTATAAATAGATAATGATAGGTTAAGAGGATTTACGTTTTTGTGAAAAACCCTAGAGAGAGGCAGCAAGAAAAAGGCAGAAAACGAATCATCAAGAGGGAGGCTAGTACATCCGTTCCGAAGTCAAGTTCGTGAGTCGTTCTTGAAGGTGCTCGTGTGGATACCATAGAGGTGTTTTCCGAGAGGTAGACACAAGCCGTGAAAGCTAGGATCTCCGTTGAGTTCGTGAAAGTAATTTTATTGAAAGGTACGATTCGTTATCTCCATAATCTGTCCATAATTATACATGGATCTTGCGTTTGGGTTCTGAAAATTTTGTTATATTTAAGTTATTCCGCTGCATTTTATGCCTCGGAACCCAACAATGGCATCAGAGCTACGTGTATAAGGGATTGATTTGGTTACGTGTTTACTGTATTTTTACGAGTATGCATGTTAGATGAATCTGCCATAATATAGTTATGTTATATGATTGATATAATGAATCTGTATAATCTGATATGATGATATTAGTATTCTTGGAATCTGCCATGACTCATATGTATACGATCTGTTATGACATGTATGCTGTTTGGTTTGTATGATGATATAAACTGTCCGTTGGATAAAAATGGATACGATCTGTTTGCTGGGATTAGGGTTACGTGTATGATGATACATGTTTCTGGTAATTGGAATCATGGTCGCATGTATATTGATATATGCTTCTGGACATGTATTCTGATACATGATTTGCATGTATTTTGATACGTGATTTTGCATGTATTCTGGACATATATTGATGTAGTCATGGTCGATCCGCGTGTTTAGGGCTTAGTGACATATGCTTTAAATGATTACTTGAGCATGGTGCATGGTTATGGCTTATTGACCCTAGTGTAATGGTTTATTCTTTTGGTTTGTAATAAATACGACTTGCATGTCGTTTTCTATCTTAATGGTTTATCTCGAATGTAACTCGAGTTCTTTTGTAAGTTCAATAGTATAGTTATTTTTGTAACTTCCAAGAAGGACAAGGGAACAAGGAGGCATTCCATGGAGGCTAAGGAGTCAATGGAAGCAATTAAGAAGACAAATGTAATAGTTATTATTACCCCATAGATTGACCTTGATCTTTTCATTAGCTTGAAAAGATCACATGGGATTGAGCCATAACCATTGCACGTTTACTTTATGCACTTTACATATGATGTATAGAATGTATGTGTAGAGTAGAAGATGCATGCTTTGATTAAATTAATGATGTATGCATGTATTAGATACGTCACCCATGCCATGCTTGCCATGCTAAACAAGATAAAATCTGTAACGATTCAAGATTTTAAAATGAACAAACGATCATGAGATTCTTGTGTTTATGAAATATGGATTTTTAAAACACGGAATTAAATATGGATTTTTTGATATCAAAAATTGGGATTTTCTGACAAAAACGGATATGCGTATTCGTAAGGTTAATGGGTATTAAGTGTGACCATTGGGATCCTCCATCTACCTGGGAAATGAACAGTTTAAGATGTCAATTTGAAATATTTGATTCAAGGAAAAATTGAGGATCTCTTTATGATGTGATCATGATCGTTATAATTTTTATAAACCCCTTAACAAAATATTAAGTTTTAATCGGATGCTTTCCAATGAATGAACAGTCATTGAATCCTAGATCGATAAGGGGAATGACTGCCAGTGGCAGGGAACTCCTGTCTATCGTGGTGAGATGCGATGAATATAAGCGGTAATATTCGGCCATTGTATCATTGGGTCTAACTTAACTGAGTCGTCATAATAAGGTGAAAATAAACGGTTATATTCAACTATTATGAACTTAGAAGCATAGAGTTTGGTTCAAAATCTATTAGATAGATAAGAACAATTGTTGTTCACCAAACTATCCAAGAATTATATATGATATAATTGACAACTGTTGTCTACCTAAATAATCATGTTTTAAGGACTACCAGTGGTTGACTTAGGATATGACGAAATATGGATCTTGGCTCACTAGAAAGATTTATGGGATATTCTTTCCGATTTAATAGTAAGGGTTATTAATTTGATAAAAATAGTGGGAGATATATTATGAATATGTCATAATCACTTGAACATATTATTGTAACAATCTAACTTATCTTATGCATTTTATCATTGTAGAAAATAAATGGCACAAAACACAAACAACATTTTCTCTGTGCGATCAGTCCTTGAGAAGGACAAGCTAACAGGATCAAACTTCCTTGACTGGTCTAGGAATTTGAGAATTGTTCTCATGCAGGAAAAGAAATCTTATGTGATTGATATTCCTGCACCGGCAGCCCCTGCTGCCAATGCCACTGCTGCTCAACGAAATGCTTATCAGAAGCATATTGATGATGCAACTGATGTGGCTTGTCTTATGCTTGCGACTATGGATGCTGAGCTTCAGAAGCAGCATTTTGATATGAATGCTTATGCTATGTTTGAACATCTTTCAACGATGTTTCAATCATAGGCTCGTGTGGAAAAGTTCAACACGAGCAAAGCACTCTTCTCGTACAAGCAGGGCAACAGACCAGTCGGACCACATGTTTTAAAGATGATTGGGTATTGTGATTACCTTGCTCATTTGGGTTTCCCGCTTCAGCGAGAGGCTCATGTCGATATAATCTTGCAATCTTTGAACAACGACTATACTCAGTTCATTATGACTTTTAATATGACTGAGCAAGATAAGACTCATATGGAATTGTTGGCCATGCTGAGGACCACTGAAGCAAATATGGTCAAGGCACCTGACAAAGCTCCCATAATGATGGTGGGCAAGAAAGGTGCTAAGGGAAAGGGGAAATGGAAGGGCAAGAAAAAGGTGGCATCAAAAGATCTTGGTCCTTCTAAGCCCTCTTTCAAAAAGGCTAAAAAGCCGAAGGGAGATGTCGCAAAGGCTGACAAAGGTGATTGTCACTATTGCCATAAGCCTGGTCACTGGAAGAGAAACTGTCCTGCTTACTTGGAGGATCTGAAGAAAATGAAGGGTGTTCAGATTTCTGGATCAGGTATTTATGTTATAGAAGTCAATCTGTCTATTTCTACATCTTGGGTATTGGATACTGGATGTGCTTCTCACATTTGTATAAATGTGCAGGAACTGCAGAGAAGTAGGACTTTGGCTAAGGAAGAAGTGGACCTACGAGTAAGCAATGGAGCAAGAGTTGCTGCTTTAGCTGTAGGGACTTATTATTTATCTTTGCCCTCTGGCCTTGTTTTAGAACTTGAAGACTGTTTTTACGTGTCTGCGATTCGCAGAAACATTATTTCTGTTTCTTGTTTGGACAAGAAAGGTTTTTCGTTTACAATAAAGAACAACAGTTGATCTTTTTCTTTGAATGATTTAACCTATGGTGTTGCGCGTTTATTTAATGGTTTATATGTTCTTGATTTAGATAATCCTGTCTGTAACATAGAAAACAAACGACTTAAAGTTAATGACTCAAATCAAACATACCTCTGGCATTGTCGTCTAGGCCATATAAATGAGAAACGCATATCCAAATTACATAAGGATGGATACTTGGATAAGTTTGATTTTGAATCATACGATGAATACGAATCTTGTTTGCTTGGTAAGATGACTAAAGCCCCTTTCACTGGTAAGGGTCAAAGGGCCACTGAACGTCTGGAGCTAATACATAGTGATGTATGTGGCCCAATGCGTGTGATGGCTAGAGGAGGCTACTACTACTTCATAACATTTACTGATGATTTCAGTAGATATGGATATGTATATCTTATGAAGAATAAATCTGATTCTTTTGAAAAATTCAAAGAATACAAGGCTGAAATAGAGAAGCAAATAGGCGGAGGTGCAAGTATTAAGATCTTACGATCTGATCGTGGGGGTTAATACTTAAGCACCGAATTTAAAGAGTATTTAAAAGAGTGTGGTATTGTATCACAACTCACTCCACCAGGTACACCTCAATGGAATGGAGTTTCAGAGAGGAGAAATCGCACCCTGTTGGACATGGTACGATCGATGATGAGTCATGCAGATCTTCCAATAAGTTTCTGGGGTGACGCTCTAGAAACAACGGCTTTCACACTTTACCGTGTTCCTACTAAAAAGGTTCAAAAGACTCCATATGAAATATGGAAGGAGAAACGGTCAGGCATGAACTTTATGAAATTTTGGGGATGCAAGGCGTTTGTGAAACGTCAAGTATCTAACAAGATTAGACCTAAATCCGAAGAGTGCAATTTTGTGGGATACCCTAATGAAACAAAGGCGTATTATTTTTATAGTCCTTCTGAGCAGAAAGTGTTTATTGCTCGAGATGCTGTCTTCATGGAAAGAGATTATGTTTCCAAAAGAAACAGTGGGAGAACTATTGATCTCGATGAAGATCGAGAACCACAAAATAGCATTGAACCTGAAGTGGAACAAGAGCAGGATAACGATAATGCTCAACAAACACAGGTTGTTCGTAGATCTGGTAGAATTCGTCATGAGCCAGAGAGATATGGATTTCTCTTGACTCAATGTGGTGATTTGATGCTCATAGATGAAGATGAGCCTCTCACATACCAAGAATCTAAGAGATGGCTTGAAGCCATGAAATCCGAGATGGATTCCATGTATGAAAACCAAGTATGGAATTTGGTTAATCCACCTGAAGGGGTAAAACCCGTAGGGTGCAAATGGGTTTTCAAGAAAAAAACTAACATGGATGGAAATGTTAAGACCTATAAAGCAAGACTGGTTGCGAAAGGTTTTAAACAAATTCATGGTATTGACTATGATGAAACTTTCTCACCAGTTGCCATGGTCAAGTCCATAAGGATTTTGCTTGCAATTGTAGCATTCCATGATTATGAAATCTGGCAAATGGATGTCAAAACAGCCTTCCTTAATGGAAGCCTTGAAGAGGATGTGTACATGACACAACCTGAAGGTTTTGTTGATCCAAGGAATGTTGGCAAGGTATGTAAATTACGTCGATCCATTTATGGATTGAAGCAAGCCTCTAGGAGATGGAATATCCATTTTGATGAAACAGTCAAGGAGTATGGCATTATTCAAAACGAGGATGAACCTTGTGTTTACAAGAAGGTTAGTGGGAGCCATGTGGCATTCATAGTACTGTATGTTGATGATATACTACTAATGGGGAATGACATACCTTCTCTAAAGGCTGTTAAGACTTGGTTAGGGAGCAATTTCTCTATGAAAGACTTAGGAAAGGCAACCTACATTCTAGGAATGAGGATCTATAGAGATAGATCTAGAAGGATGATCGGTCTAAGTCAGAGTACATACATTGATAAGGTTTTGCATCGTTTTGGTATTCAAAATGCAAAAAAGGGATATGTCCCCGTGTCTTAAGGGATAACGATCTCTAAAGACCAGTGTCCGAAATCATTGGATGAGAAGGACCATATGAGTAAAGTTCCATATGCATGAGCAATTGGATTTATCATATATGCAATGGTATGTACTCGCCCAGATGTTTCGTATGCTTTGAGCATGACGAGCAGATACCAATCTAATCCAGGTGAAGGTCACTGGACGGCAGTCAAGAATAATCTAAAGTACCTTAAAAGGACTAAAGATTCATTCTTGGTGTATGGTGGAGAGGAAAAACTGGTTGTAAAAGGTTACACCGATGCAAGTTTCCAAATAGATAGGGATGATACTGTATCACAATCTGGTTTTGTGTTTTGTCTAAACGGAGGTGCTGTAAGCTGGAAGAGTTCAGAGCAAGAAACAGTAGCTGATTCTACAATGGAGGCTGAGTACATTGCAGCTTGTGAAGCGGCTAAGGAGGCTGTTTGGATTCGAAAATTCATTACTGATTTGGAAGTGGTTCCATCGATTGCAGATCCCACTGATCTATACTGCGATAATAATGGGGCCATTGCACAGGCTAAAGAGCCTAGATCACACTCCAGATCCAAACATATACTCAGGAGATATCACCTCATTCGAGAGATTAATGAAAGGGGTGACATACACATATGTAAAGTGCACACAAATGATAACATTGCAGATCCACTGACCAAAGGCTTGTCGCAGCAAAAGCATGATGGTCACACTAGTTCCACGGGTATTAGATACATGGGTGATTGGCTCTAGTGCAAGTGGGAGATTGTTAGTGTAGGTGCCCTAGAGGCAATACATTGTTTCCTGAATAAACCTTTATGTCATTTGATAATTAAATAAACGTATTTACTATGACTTTAATTACTGCGATATTTTTGTTAGCATAATAAATGTCCTTAGAATCATGATACACATTGTATAGTTTAAGTACATGACTTGAACTTGAGATTATATAATATATCATATTCTTAAAGGTCCCTAGTCGATTATTATTATATAGGACAATAATAATACATAAATAGACAAGTATGTTGTTTGACAGATAACCACATCTCATTGGTTATATGTATAGAGATACTAAAGTCAATACATAGGTACATGTAGGAGTACATGGTACTGGACAGACCCACAGTGAGATTCTTCATGTTTAATAAAGTCATAAGAATGACTCACAGTGGTAATGGTGTAATGATCCTTTGACTTGAGATCATTATATTTCTATAAGAGGATTAATATACTTTGACAACATTAAAAGTTACCTTTGACCGGGCAATGATAAAAGTGGACATCGGGTATATCATGAGTCGTATGAGAAATATGAATGATAGATAAATGATTTAACCCTCCTATAATTAGGAGAGATATTATTGGTCTCTTGATTGAGTGAGACTATAAAATGCATGGCTGTGCCCAAATAATGATTTGTTTTTTTAATAGTCTACTCATTGATCAAGTAAATCCGGATTAAATGTTGAAGAGGATGACTAAAGACATGCCTCGAGTTTAATCTATAATATTTGGTTAAAGGGATTATATTACACGGAAACATTAATCACGAAAGGTTTTATCGAATCACGATTTAATTATTGTTTAATTGGGTAGCAATGATGTATTACTAGATACCGCTCATTGTTTATAATTTTATTGGAGAATAAAATTATTTCCAATTAAATAATAGCCTATAGGGTCGCACACATTGAGCACTTAAAGGAATAATTAATTTAAATTATGGATTTAAATTAATTGATGATTATTTGAATTTTATTATATTAGTTAAGTGAGACTTAATTAATTGAAATAATATAAATTCGAATTAGAGGAGTATTTCTGCACATAATAATTAAGTGTGACTTAGTTATTAATTAAATAATAGAATTTCGTTTTATTATTTAATCCTAAACCTAATAAGGTTGGGCTTTTCTGTTAGGGCCTTTTAACCAGTCATTATAAATAGATAATGATTGGTTAAGAGGATTTACGTTTTTGTGAAAAACCCTAGAGAGAGGCAGCAAGAAAAAGGCAGAAAACGAATCATCAAGAGGGAGGCTAGTACATCCGTTCCGAAGTCAAGTTCGTGAGTCGTTCTTGAAGGTGCTCGTGTGGATACCATAGTGGTGTTTTCCGAGAGGTAGACACAAGTCGTGAAAGCTAGGATCTCTGTTGAGTTCGTGAAAGTAATTTTATTGAAAGGTACGATTCGTTATCTCCATAATCTGTCCATAATTATACATGGATCTTGCGTTTGGGTTCTGAAAATTTTGTTATATTTACGTTATTCTGTTGCGTTTTATGCCTCGGAACCCAACATAGAGTTCTTCCATTATCTCACCAACGAGGAGTGCACTTGTTCACATTCCTCTAGCATTCAGATTCAGTAGGTCCAGATGTCCATTATAATCTTGAATGTGCAACAGGTGCCTGATATCCTCAAGTCTTATAACTGGTGCTTCTTGTCAGATATACTATCTTATCAAATTTTAACCTAGCATCCAGTTTGGCTTTGTCCCTCATAACAATGCCTAGACATCCAGTTAGACTTCTGGTTATCCTTGTACCAAAAACAACCTTGTTCTTTGGTCTGGATACCAGCTTCCCTACAATCTGTCTTTTGTACTGATAGAGATCATCTTGCATTGCAATCACTCAATCTGGATCTTGCAGAGCCTTTATAGCTTTCTTAGTTTCTTCTAAAAGAAAACTAAAGAAATAATCATTGGTACTTGAAACTCTACTAGTCTTTTACTTCCACCATTAGGAACACCAAGAACTAGGTTAAAGAGTTAGTTGAGTCAACACTTTTTTTCTTGGCAGACATGTTCTCAGAGTGTCCTTTGATTTTCAATGTGGTGTTTAGTTGACTAGTTGATCCTTCAGTTGCTCCCCTTAAGCTGTTGCTGGGTATACATGTAGATTCTCCATGTTTGACATTGGTTGGATCTGAATAATCATCACCATTGACAGTTGGGAGCTTGAAGTTGTTGAACATCACTAAGACTTTCAATCACCTTCTGTTAATTAATAACAAACACCCTATAGGCTGTAGACTCCATTGAGTAACCAAGGAAATTATCCTCTTGAGCATTAGCTGATTGCCAAGATGCTCAGTTCCATTTATCATTACAAAACAATTTCCTTCATACTTGTGAGGTCTTCCTATATTTCTTACGGATCAGGGTTCGATCATGCCAGTAGCAAACTATTGACTCCTTCAGTATTAATACTCTTGAAGGTGCAGCAATCATCCAGAACACTAATTGATAGGTCCTGTAATCTGGACTCCAAGTTGTCATAGTCAGTTTTGCTTCCTGCTAATCTTCTAGATGTGGTCAATCACCATCAGTGGTGTCTTGTCTTCAGATTGTCTGAATAACAACTTGTTTGTTGAGAGAAGTCATCAGTCATCACCACTAAAGTATATTTTTCTTTGATGTAGAACTTCTGTGTGATGCTTCTTTGACTTCCCTTTATGACATGCCTCATAATTTCATTTTGCTTAAATTCCAGATGAGGCAGTCTCCTTTACTGATTCGATTTCCAGGAAAGAATATCTTGATTTGACATTCAGGTGGAGAGCTTCTTATGTCATAGATGAACTCTTGTCTGATGAAGCTTTAGATTAAACCTTGTTGGCTTCACCTTTACTCTTGTCTGAAATTCCCTTGCTGAGATTCCATGTCAGCTACGAATAAGTTAACTTTCCTTTATCCTCGAATAGCAAGCTTACCATCTCTATTGTGTAAGATCGGACACTTCTCTTTAACAGATTTATAATTGTATGATCCTGAGAAGTTATGCTTGGGACCTTCCACATAAGAGGTTTTATTACTGACAACATTCCTAGCTATTGAATAGCCATGACCCTAGGTCATACCCTTGTTGTTGTCTCCAAGGGAAGACCACTTAGCCTGTCTTCACAATTACATTTGATAGTAGGGTTTTTTTCTTCGATGATATGCTTTGAACAAATCATTGAGAATGCATAATCGATTAACCTGTTATGCCCTACATTCACAAATGGATAAAAAGTTCTTGGTACCCAAATTATTTAATTGGGTCCAGATGGATTAAAGATTTCTCTTTTATTAGAGTTAACAACAGTTTTAACCTTAACATGCTCATTCTTATCTTTGACTGACCATTTCTCCTTTTTAATGTCATTGACAAAATAGTCACTGAGCAAGGAGAATAATGGTTCCTTCCTAACATAAGGAGGACTAGCAGTCTATACCTTATTGTTATTCTTAAACATGCTTTTTCTATAATCAATGCAAATACTAGGAGATGCATTTATGACATTTGAAATAAGCAGGAATGATAATAAGAACACAAGGCATACATTCAACATTAAAACATTGCAGATAAGAATTATACAAATTAGGCATGTTATGCATTTTAGAAAATTCTGTATTATCTACTTTAACCTATGTACTCTAGTGTAACAGGTAGCAAATAGATTTATAGATATTCAATAATTTTCTAAACATGCATGGAATAGAAGAATTAACAATTAATCACTAATTCTATCCAATCCATTCCTATTGTTATATGATATTATATAGTCTCTATTACCTAAGTCAGTTTTACAAATGAACATGCTTTTTCTATAATCAATGCAAATACTAGGAGATGCATTTATGACATTTGAAATAAGCAGGCATGATAATAAGAACACAAGGCATACATTCAGCATTAAAACATTGCAAATAAGAATTATGCAAATTAGGCATGTTATGCATTTTAGAAAATTCAGTACTATCTACTTTAACCTATGTACTCTAGTGTAACAGGTAGCAAGTAGATTTATAGATATTCAATAATTTTCTAAACATGCATGGAATAGAAGAATTAACAATTAATCACTAATTCTATCCAATCCATTCCTATTGTTATATGATATTATATAGTCTCTACTACCTAAGTCAGTTTTACAAATGAATTGATGTTCTACTGACACCCTAGGTAATTATTCCATCTTTTAAACTTTTTAAACCTTAACAAACAATTCAGAATGAATAAGCAAATCTTGTTCTACTGGGAATCCTGAAACTAGCTTAAGCAGAGGTCTTATATGCTTGACATATATCATTTAAGAATTAAAAGATATTGTCTAAGAACAGTTTTAACTCACTATTGCAATTAATTAAATTCAACAAATATTCATACACATATTAAGATCTTCTAACCAAAGATATAATGATTAAAAGCTAAGATCATAACATGCTTTGAATTTCTGAGAATTACATATTACACTAGTTCGAAGAATTGATACCTGAGTCATGTGAGGTGAATCATCTTCAAAGATTGCTGTGAAGGCAAGATATTAATTATGCTCTTCTCATCATCATCTGATCCATCCCAACTCTTTCCTTCAGCAAGATAAGTTCTGCGTTGATGCTTATGTTTCATCTCATTTAATGAATCCGTATTCATCCTTGTCTGTCAGAATTCTGTACCATGTTGCACACCTTGATAGTTACGTATCACATAAAGCTTTTCATAACTGCAACTATCATGTCTTGTTCTTTCCACCATCTCAGTCTTGTAACCACCTCTTGAGTTGAACTATATCTTGAAGAGTTTCTGCTTCGGAGTAGATAGGCCTGATCCCTGGATACAACTTTAATACTCTTTCTGAATTAGTAACTCTGCATGTCTGTTATGAGGTTCCATCATTAATTCCTGACTGAGATGTCTAACTGTCTAGTCCATTCTTAAACCTCCTTGATTCCACTTTTCTAAAATCTCTGTTGATTCCTTGAAAGATATTTCTTGGTACAATCCACTAAGTGTAGTAGATGTTACATTGGAGCAATCCACTGAGTGTTTGTATATCACAGAATCAATAAAGTTAATTCAAATCTTCGAGAAAAATTCTATCCACTAAAATCTCTTCCATTCCTGCTTCTGAAAACCAGTGAATTCTATGGATATAACTTTGAGGAGCTTCCACAAATTTTTCTTCAATAGGTAAAAATTAATTTCATTGAAAAATGCATCTTCTTCAAAAGATTCAAATCATATTTGACAACCCGGAGGAATCTTCAACTAATAATCTTCTTAGAACCATTGGATTAGAATAAATTCAAAATATTTAAAATTCAAAAACTTCAAGGACTTGAAAATTTTTGAGAAATAAAAATCTGAAAGTAAGTTCAAATTAATTAAAATTCAAAATTAGAGTCAAATTAATTAAGAATCAAAAAATCTCAAGAAATGAAAATTTTTTAGAGTTAAAGAATCCAAAAATTAATTCAAGTTAATTAAAATTTGAAATAATCAAGATTTAAAATTTTGAGAATTAATCAATTTAAAAATAAATTCAAGTTGTTTAAAAATCAAAATTTCCAAGAATTAATCATTTCAAGAATTAAAAAAATCGAATATAAGTTCAAATTATTTAACAATAAAAAAAATCTCAAAAATGAATATTTTTGAAGGTTAAAGAATTCGAAAATAAGGGAGTTGACTTTTTGGTCTAATACCGGATTTAATTTCTGTATGGGTCAACAAACTCGAAAATCAATTAGAGGACCACAAAAATAAGGATCTTAATTTGTACGTCAATCAAAAGGCTCGGATGCCAATTGTTAGGTCCAAAATAGTTTGTAGAAGGGGGGGGTTGAATACAAACTATACCGTTTTATCGAAATTATTCTTTGGGTGTATATTAATTTTTAAACAATTCGATGCGAAATAAAACGAATACCGATATTTCAAGTTAAATATAAAATTATATTAAACTTGATGGGGTGTGTCTAAATACACGGGTACAAATTACAATGTTTGATGACCAAACTAATTATTACAAATTCTATAGAAAATTGGACATGAACTTTTCTATATTTGTAATAAAAAGATCGAATGCTAAAAGCAATTCGAGAGATAAGTTCTAGGGAACTTAATCCGCTAGATAGTTCTAATAGTACAAGTAAACTATTTCTAGTGGTTTAGATTTAACCATACAAGCTAGAAATAATTTACAAGAATTAAATTAGAAGCTCAGAACCATTTTCTCTTGTTCTCTCTTTTTCTTCTATTGAAACAAGAGTGTGAAGCTGTATGTCTCTGTTTGTGACCGTCTGTCTATTTGTATAGACTTTGAGTTGAAAATATCTTCTGCTTATTTTTCTAACCAAAACAGACTATCCAAATGACCATTGAAGCCTTGCAGACTATCAAGTGATTCTCCAGACTATCGGTATGACTACCAAGGCTTGCAGACTATCCACTTGTCTTTGTAGACTATCGGAATGACTATCCAAATAGTCTTTAATACTTGATTTTCTGGCAGACTATCGAACCATGCAGACTATCAGCTCTCAGACTTTCTTTAAGACTTCCTTGCAGACTATCAAGCAGACTATCTGACTATTAATTAAATAGACTTTTCAAACTATTAATTAAATAGACTTTTCAGACTATTAATTAAATAGACTTTCACACTATTAATTAAATAGACTTTCAGACTATCAATCAATTTAAAGAATTAAAAGAACTCGGCCAGACTATTGAATTTAAGTTAATAAACCTGGACAATTCTTCTTAATTCTTTTAACATCACACGGGTCGCCTGCCAACACAAATCAAATGATTTTTGTTTTATTTAGACGGGCTCCGTAGAAATGTTTTTAATCCGCACAGCTTATGATCTTTAATTAATAAATAATTATTTTAATCCAGAAATTATAAAAATAAATATCTAATATTATGAGATATTTATAAATATAATATTTAAAATAAATAAAATATTTATTAATATAAATAAATCCTTACGCTCTAAGCTGCGGTCTCTTGACGGTCTGGAACCGTACTCCTTTTGCTTAACAAAAAATATATCAATTCCAACCCGGGTTCCAGCTTTACGAACATATCACTTTGCATTTCTTTGTGATAATTCTTTTTCCTCATAGCCAATCCACTTGATAGTAAAATCCTTGTGGTTAATGAATTTAGCACTTCTGTTACATGCACAATGATTTTCTCTTTGTATCAGTCTTGATAGCTTGAACCACTGAATTTAATGACGAACAACCACTGATTAATGTTGACACTCGATGCACGGTCTGGTTCATGAGTGACTAACCGCAATGACTATTCTTCATATATTGACTTTAAAATTGTGGTTCCTGTCATCCTTTTCTTCACACTTTATTCAAACCTTTTCATCTGTATTCTGTCACTATAGGAACCTCTTGTCATTATAAATAGATTCCACTGACGCTTGATCAACTGAATGAACTTCTTCAAGTGTAATATACCTCAAAACGGTAGATTGACTTTGTCTTCTTTTCTCTTGATAGTTAATCATTTGTGTAAGAACCCAGATTTTTGGTACGAATTAAAACTTTTGTTATGTGATGGAGTATAAGTGTAACAGTGGTTCTAATGAATGAGTATGGAATGGATATGGATTCCAATGTTTATATGTAATGAAGATTGCAATTGGTTGATAACTTAGATTAGAATAATCTATCTCCTAGGAAAGTAAGATATGGTAATTCCAAAGAGGAAGGATATTCTCATGTCATCCAAATCGATATCTGTTATAAGTCCAGTGGTTCCGTAAAAGGGTTAAGGAACGCTCGAAAAAGAACAAGGGCATTTTTCTAATTATAAGAATTAAACAGAAAAGAAGTGATGAATAGTTTTTTTGGTGGAAATTGGAATATTATTAGACGATGCTATATAGAAGTATTCAGAACGGATTTCTGAGTTCGTATTGATGATCTATAGACAATAAAAAGGTATGTAAACGATGTCAGATTCAGAAAAATAGCACTTTTTATTTTCTCTGAGATTTACCTGGACACTAAAGGATTTAAGGATTTATTAAAGAGATTTAAGGAATTTAAATTCAAGAATATTAAGGAGGATTGAGAATGGTAGTATAAATATCAAGAAGGTTTCCGGTAAAACCCTAACAATAAATACTTGAGATATTCCTCCGAACGAGCAAATTGAGCAATAACCGGACAAAGAAACAAGCAGAGAGCCAAGATATAAGCATGTGCAAGTGGATGGAGTAAGTAACCAAGTTAGTTACCAAGGAAATAGCATCATTAGCAACTAAACCAAACTAGTTACAAGATTACATCATCTACACCACTAAAACTCAACACATGGCAAGAGATGATGCATTGGATGACCAAATCACTTTAATAAAGTAGTTTTATGCTAGATATTATCATCAATAATTCATTTAGCCAAGGATTAGATCAAGAGCAAGCAACCAACTCCATTGCTCTCTCCTTTAAGCTATATTAGGCCAAACACACAGCAGCTGAGTAAAACAGCCATAACTCCTTCGTTTCTCAATGAAATTTTGCATTCTATAGCTTGTTGGAAAGGTATTGAGATTCCCTACAACTCCTCTTTATTACCCTCATCCAGAAAGGCATGGTAAGGACCTCGTTTTTGCAGTTCTTTGAACAGATGAATAGTAACTTTCAAGAACTAATTTTAGTTTTATTGTTTCTTTGGATGATTTAAGCTTGGTTAAGGTGTTCTAAGGGCTATACAAGGTTTGTTAAGGCTTATACACTCTCCAAGGAAGGTATATCTCACCTAAACCCTAGATCTTACTTTGAGTTTTATGGATATTCTTGATGGTTTTAGATTAGTTATGATCATGGTGTTGATATAAGCATGTAAGCATGATTATGTAGTTAGTTTTGTTGATCTATGAGATTTGGTGGTTATAATGATGAAGTGAGATGTTCTTGGACTTGTTAAGATGAGTATTGTGTGTATAAGATGTATGGTATGCCCGGTGTGGCTTGGTTATGTCGTGACAATATGGAAATGTTCGAGTTATAGCCGTCGTAATGAGGAAATTTCTTTAGGACTTAAAAACAGTCAATACCCGAGATATTAAAATGATTTTTAGCACCACCACTGACTATGATTACAAAGATACGGTTGTCTAGTTTATTTCGCCGAAAGAATCGAGTTAAAAGAGTTTACGGTTTAAGAGTTATGCTAGTTTTAGTGAACGTGGTTCAAGAGATTCCATCGCAGAAATGTACCTACTTTGAGGCTATGATTGAGACCCTTAATAGTCGACTTATAATATGAAATTTTGAGGATAAATACTAAGGTCAGTTAGCAAGGTATGTGCGAAGGTTTTGAGTTAAAAAGATTATTTTCCGATTTTATAAAAATGCGTAAGCTGAGATTGCGCAAGTGGAAAAGCCTTTTAGGGGAGGATACTATTCATTATAAACCTCCTGCCCTGTTTTGTAAAATTCTGAAAAATACATCTTCTGACCAGAGCCATGTCTTGAGTTGGTTACCTTCAAGACATTCTCTAGATCGTGCACGCGAAGATGGTGCGTCATTTGAGTTAACGGTTATCGAGTTATGAAGGTTTTAGTAATAGTGGTGCAAATAGTAAGAATCCGCAGTTGACCCAACTTTGAAAATACATTTCACCTATCTAGACCCGTGTTTTCGAATCAAGATTTTTAAGATAAATATTACCAATACCAAAGATGATTTTATAAGTGGTTTTGTATTTAAATACGTTTCCAGTGATTTATTAAAAGTGTTGGAGTGCGAATCATGGAATAGTAATTCTCAGGAAGGTCAACTCTAGAGGTGCTACTTTGACCATCCGTTTTGGCTAAGTTAAAAGAGGAATTTCGAGTCGACTAAAACATGAAACTTATTAAGGATTATCAAGGCAACATATTGGTGTAAAGATCGAGGTTATAAATGCTTAACATGGATTAGAGGATCGATTTTGGATTAAACTATGACTAAGGTGTTTGCCGATTAACGTGGACTTAGTATGAGTTTTGAGGGACCCCTTAGTGCCTTGTTTGTGTTTGGATTAAGTGTCTGAGCATTAAGTTATAAATGGATTGTATAGGGGATTAATCGCGTATTTTCTTGACTTTGTTTAGATCGTCGGATCCCGCTACGAGCCCCCTACTACATCTGGAACACCAGGCAAGTATACTTAACCCTACTCTATTGTTCAGAGTATATGTGTTTCAATGTATGGAGTATGCCATTTCAAATGTTTTATTTACAAGTTGCAAGTATTTTATCTCGTTACTCAAATACCGGATATTGATGTAATTGAATGCATGTATATATATTATTGTTGTGAATGTTATCCGGACAGTTTATAAGTATAGTAGTATGTATAAGAGTTATTGGTCCATAAGATTGGGAAAAGTATCGAGGTACACTGTTCGTACTCGGAGGGAGATAAATGTTTTGGAAAACTATCTTGGTAATTATTGGAGGTGATGAGATTTTTGATCTGGATCATTTTATTCGAATCAATGATCAAAGCAATCATTCATATTTCTCCTCTTATATTTCGAGAGGAGAGTGATTTATTGGAAGTAGTAATTGTTCGTTGTTCCGAACGATGATAATTATTATAAGTTGAGGTGCACGTGGAATTATACGTGTCATCTAAGATAAAGAGTATATTGAGGTGCACGTGGAATTATATGTGTCATCCAAGATAAGGAGTATATTGAGGTTCACGTGGAATTATACGTGACATCTAAGGTGATAAGTGTTAAAGGTGCCCAGGGATACTCTGGTACCCCAGGTTCTGGACTGGAGATAGTGTAAGAGACTGGTACGGTGGCCAGCCCAACAAAGGTGTATAAATGCCCGGATGCGGCTTAGGGTGTGATAGGCGGATCATCCTTCTACCGGTAGTAAATTGCAAGATGTATGGACTGATCATCCATTACAGCCCAGCGGATAAGAATCTCCTGAATATAGTCCATCAGCAGTGTAATTAATACCAGAGGCGGGTATTAATTGCAGTATGAATATTATATTCTTACTCAGTTTTTGCGGGTAAATTTCAGTATGATGAGGAAATTATGGGGAGTCTTTTCTCGAAGAAGTTTGTAGTATATATATATATGAGTAATATCCAAAGTGGGAGAGTTTAAGGGTTCAATTGTTTATTGTTAATCAAAAGAAGAATATATTTCTAAAATGATTTTGATAGTACATTGTTGAAGTACAATTCATATCTTTGAGTATAAATATATATGATTCTGGTGTATAAAACTTGCTGGGCATTCTTTGGCTCATTCTTGCTATTTAAATATTATTAAACAACGGCGATCAGAGATGGCACTAATACGGCGAACCATGATAAGAGGAAAGGTCCTGCAACGGACGTAGCATGCTAGAAGAAAGGTTCCAGATATGAGAATAAGGTGGAAGAAGTATTATGAATTATATTGTGATATATGGGATTAACTGTTAAGTATTGTAATAGCTCTAGTGCTTTGAAGTTGTAATAAGATTATGGAGGATACTCTGATGTGTAAACACTTTTAGATTAGTAAGTTCTTGTTCTAAGACTATAACCCCTGGAGTAGATTATGGAGTGCATTATGAATATTGTTGTAGATTATATTGTGAGCAGGTGGTAGAATATTCCGCAAAGGTATGTATCGGTATGGTTAAGGTTGTGACGATCCAGATTCCTGGTAAGGGATTAGGGGGCGTGACAGAAATGGTATCAGAGCAGTAGGTTATAAACCCTAGATCCCTGACCTCGGGTCTGGGGGTGTTACAGAACGTTTGAATGAAGAAGAAAGAGAGATACACCATTTAAGACCTATTCTTCTGAAAACTATAGGAGTCAAATACGTATAGGATGTTTTGAATAAGTAAAGAAGAGTTTTGAATAAAAACAAACTCCTATAATTTAGCAGCTCACTCACATATATATAAATACATATTCCATATTTAAATAATCCTTACAGCTGTTTAAAAGTCCATTCCTATAAAATCTCCTTGATTTTCGCACTCCTAAACTTTCTAGACTGCTGACAAATGGCATGTTGATTATGAACTACCTCTATACAAATGGCTTGCTAAACTGTTACTGATTATACAATCAGTAAGCTACATTACCCTACAAAACCAAGTTAGTACATACAGAAATAACATGATGTTTTATATCTACCAATAAGCCATTTGGCTTGCTGTTTGTGATCATCAAAACCTAAGGAGTATCAATCTCCCCCTTTTTTATGATTACAACTAGTTTAGGAGAATTAGAATAACTCCCCCTAAATCCTTGCATCTCAGGATCATATATAAAACAATGACCTAAAATATAAAACATATAACACCAAAGATCATATATTAAAACATTCATAAACCTATAAAACATATAACACCAATTATCATATATTTAAAATTCATAAAACCAACTTCAACATAAACCATCAGTTCTAATCAGTTCAAAATACCACAATCTAGCACAATTAAACATCAAAGTACCAAATCCAACATACAATCACCAAAATCCAACAACAAGAATAATTCTCCTAAAGTTCTCCCCTTAATTCATCAAAACTAAGAGTCTATAGGATCTCAAAGCACATAAAATTAAAACACATTCGAGCATAAATATAAGATCAACAAATGGTATGCAAGAATTTAATGCAATCAATATACCAATTGTAACATACTGACAGAACAAATGGTATGCTAACCTGACCAACAGATACCATTCAGCAAGCTAATTTACACAGAGCACATGCCAAGTTACCTTTAGCAACATTATCTCTCAAAAAATGGTGTCAAACATCAATATGATTCGTTCTTGAGTGATTCACCAGATTCTTCGAAACATTTATGGTGCTAGTGTTGTCATAATTTATTGGAATCTTTCGACACTTGATATCAAAGTCCCTTAGTGTTTGAATCATCCATAAAATCTGAGAACAACAGCTACCAACTGCTAGATATTCCCCTTTGGCCGTGGATAAAGCAATAGAAGTTTGTTTCTTGCATTGCCATGAAACCAAGCTTTGTCCAAGGAATTTACAAACACCACTAGTACTCTTTCCATCAATTTGACAACCTGTATAATCTGCATCACTATACCCAACAAGATCAAAAGTATTTGTGATAGGATAGAACAAACCAAGAGAAATGGTACCATTTAAGTATCGAAGAATTCTTTTAATTGCATTTAAGTGAGACTCTTTAGGCTTGGATTGAAACCTTGCACACATACACACACTATACATGATGTCAAGTCTAGAATGTTAAGTTTGTGGAGTCTAGGCTGTTCAGGGCCCCTGAGCGGATGCTCAGGGCCTTTGAACAAATCAGCCAACATCAATATGTGTGCTCAGGACCATGATCTCAAGCTCAGGGCCCCTGAGTGTGTGTTTTTTTTAGCTTTGGCCCATATGTTGAGATAGGCCCAGTTTCTTCTATTATAAATATTCTCTTGTAATTGTAAAACCCTAACACAACATAATTGTGAGAGATCAATACAAAATTAGTGCGGCTTGTGGAGTAGGAATTTCCGAACCACGTTAAATCTTTGTCTTGTGTGATTGTCGTTTATTTTCTTGTTCTTGTTTATTCGCTTTGGGTTTTGCTTTCGTTGTTGTATGCCCAACAAGTGGTATCAAGAGCCTAGGTTTTCAGGCGAGTGGGAGCGATGGCAGAAGAAGGGAAAGTAAAGATCGACAAATTTGATGGCAAAGATTTTGGGTTTTGGAAGATGCAAATTGAAGATTATTTGTATCAGAAAAAACTACACGAACCGCTGGAGGAGAAGAAGCCAGAAAAGATGGATGACAAAGATTGGAATCTATTGGATAGGCAGGCTCTAGGTGTTGTTAGATTGACTTTGGCGAAGAACGTTGCTTACAATATCGTCAAGGAAACGACAACTTATGGATTGATCAAGGCGTTATCAAATATGTATGAGAAGCCGTCTGCTTCGAATAAGGTATATTTGTGTCGCTTGTTGTTTGCCACAAAATTGAATAAAGGTGATTGTGTTGCTGATCATGTGAACGAATTTAACTCTATCCTATCAAGATTGACATCAGTGGATATTAAATTCGATGATGAAGTACAAGCCTTGTTGTTGGTATCCTCGTTACCTGACAGTTGGTCAGGATTTGTCACTGCTATTTGTAATTCATCTGGGAGCAGTAAGATGACTTTTGATGGAGTTCGTGATGCGATTCTTGGAGAAGATATTCGTAGGAGAAACTCAGGAGAGTCGTCAGGTTCCTTGTTGAGTACTGAGAGTAGAGGCAGAAAGTCCGATAGGGGGCAGAATCAGGGGCGTAGCAGATCGAAGTCACAGAAGAGAGGACAGTCCAAAGATCGCAAGGAGATTGTTTGTTGGAATTATCAGAAGAAAGGTCACTTCAGAAATCAGTGTACGGCTCCCGCAGCTCCTAAAGGAAAGAAGAAAGAGGATAATTCAGCTAATGTAGTTGAAGAAGTGGCGGATGACGATGCTTTGATTTGTTGTGTTGAATGTTCCATTGAATCATGGGTTATGGATTCTGGTGCATCATTCCATGCTACCCCTTGCAAGGATTTGATGTTAAATTTCAGACTTGGAAATTTTGGTAAAGTCCGTCTTGCTGATGATGAGACTTTGGATATTGCGGGCATGGGAGATATTAATCTCAAGACCTCTTTGGGGACTAGCTGGACGTTGAAAGATGTAAGATACATTCCTAGACTGAAGAAGATGCTGATATCTGTGGGTCAGTTAGATAAGGAAGGGTATCGAGTTACTTTCGGAGACGGACAGTGGAAGGTTATAAAGGGGAATCTAGTTGTTGCTCGTGGAGACAAAAAGGGGACGTTGTACATAGTTGAACAATCTAGCTATGAAGCAAATGCAGTTGCTGATGAGATTGGGTCTTCAACTTTGTGGCACCAAAGACTTGGTCATATGAGTGAAAAGGGTATGAAGCTGTTAACTTCGAAGGGAAAGATTCCAGAGTTGAAGAATGTGGAAGTTGGGTTCTGTGAGCCATGTGTTCTTGGAAAACAGAAACGAGTTACTTTTGCAAAATCAGGGAGGACACCCAAGGCTGAGAGGTTAGAGCTAGTTCATACAGATGTATATGGTCCAACAGCAGTTGCGTCGTTGGGAGGATCTCGCTACTATGTCACTTTCATTGACGATTCCACTAGAAAGGTATGGTTTATTTCTTGAAGAATAAATCAGATGTGTTTGCTACTTTCAAGAAGTGGAAGACTAAAGTTGAAAATCAGACCGGTTTGAAGGTTAAGAGCTTGATGTCAGATAATGGTGGTGAGTACAGTAGTGATGAGTTTAAAAGCTATTGCGCAGAATATGGGATTAGAATGATCAAAACTATTCCAGAGACACCGCAGCAGAATGGTGTTGCAGAGCGCATGAATAGAAGCTTGAATGAGAGGGCCAAGAGTATGAGGTTGCATGCAGGGTTGCCAAAGACTTTTTGGGCAGATGCAGTTAGCACAGCAGCGTATCTCATAAATAGAGGACCTTCATTTCCTTTGGGGTTCAAGATTCCTGAAGAAGAGTGGCAGAAAAAGGAGGTAAATCTTTCACACTTGCGAGTTTTTGGTTGTGTTTCTTATGTGCGTGTTAAAGATTCTGACAGGGACAAGCTTGATCCGAAAGCAAAGAAGTGTATCTTCATTGGTTATGGCTCAGATGATATGGGTTACCGTTTCTGGGATGAATTAACGAAGAAGGTTGTTAGAAGTAGAGATGTTACTTTTAACGAAAGTGCAGTGTACAAGGATAAGCTTGCAGTCGATTCTGAGTTTGCAAAAGAAAAACCTGAGAAAGAGAAAGCAGTGCTTGAAGATATTACAGAAAAAGATCTTGCTGGAAATAGTGGGAGTTCGGGGAATGGTGATGACACAGTTCCAGTTACTCCACAGGCTGAGGTAAGAAGATCTAGCAGAATTGTGAGGCCACCACAAAGATTTTCTCCTTCATCATATTATATGTTATTGACCGAGGATGGAGAGCCTCAGTGTTATTCAGAGGCAGTTCAGGTGGATGATTCAGTTCAGTGGAAATCAGCCATGGAAGAAGAGATGAGTTCTCTTGAGAAGAATGAAACTTGGTCTTTAACAGAATTACCAGCAGGAAAGAAGGCTTTACAAAATAAGTGGGTGTTCCGGATCAAAGAAGAACCTGATGGCAGCAAGAGATACAAGGCGAGGTTAGTAGTCAAGGGTTATCAACAGAAAAAGGGTATTGACTATACTGATATATTTTCTCCGGTTGTTAAGATGACTACAGTTAGAATTGTGCTAAGTATTGTGGCTGCAGAGGAGTTACATCTAGAGCAACTAGATGTTAAGACCGCGTTCTTACATGGTGATCTTGAGGAAGACATCTACATGGTACAGCCAGAGGGATTTCAGGTAGCTGGGAAAGAAAACCTTGTTTGCAAGCTTATAAAAAGCTTGTATGGTTTGAAGCAAGCGCCAAGACAATGGTACTTGAAGTTTGATAGCTTTATGATGAAGAATGGGTACACTAGGAGTGCTATGGATCATTGTTTTTATTTTAAACAATTTGATTCATCTTATATCATATTGTTGTTGTATGTTGATGACATGTTGATAGCAGGATCAAACATGAGGGAAATCAACAGGTTAAAGAGACAGATGTCTGAGGAGTTTGAGATGAAAGATATGGGTGCAGCAAAACAGATACTTGGTATGAGCATCATAAGGGATAGATCTGAAGGTACTTTGAAATTATCTCAAGAGAAGTATATTGAGAAATTGTTGCAGAAATTCAGTGTCCAAGATGCGAAGACCAGAAGTACACCGTTGGCGACTCACTTTAATCTCACGAAGAAGCAGTCACCTAAAACGGATGAAGGCAAGAAGGATATGGCTAAAGTTCCGTATGCATCTGTAGTTGGCAGTTTGATGTATGCTATGGTGTGTACAAGGCCAGATATTGCTCATGCAGTGGGAGTTGTTAGCAGGTTCATGTCTAATCCAGGAAGAGAGCATTGGGAAGTAGTCAAGTGGTTGTTGCGCTACTTGAAAGGCACGTCCAAGGTTGCATTATGTTTTAGCAAGAAAGATGTTATCTTGGAAGGGTTCTCTGATACAGATTTGGGTGGATGTTTGGATACAAGAAAAAGTACTACGGGATATATTTTCACTTTGGGTGGCACAGCAGTTAGTTGGATGTCTCGACTTCAAAAGAGTGTTGCTCTTTCAACCACAGAAGCAGAATATATGGTTATCTCTGAAGCTAGCAAGGAGATGATTTGGTTGAAGAATTTTCTTGAGGAGTTGAGCAAGAAACAGGCGGACAGTGCTTTGTATAGCGACAGTCAGAGTGGTATTCATCTTGCGAAGAATCCTGTGTTTCATGCTAGGACGAAGCATATTCAGCTAAGATATCACTTTACAAGAGAGTTGATTAGCAATGGTACTTTGTCCTTGAAGAAAATCCTTGGTTCAAAGAATCCTGCAGATATGTTGACTAAGGTGGTTACTAATGAAAAGTTGAAGCTTTGCATAGCTTCAACTGGCCTTCAAAACTGATTGTTGAGAAGGCGCTGCACTAGTTAGAGTTATTGATCGAAGGATTGGGTGATACTAGACTTACAAGAGTGAAGCGAAGATGTGGTCAGACTCCAAGTGGGAGATTGTTAAGTTTGTGGAGTCTAGGCTGTTCAGGGCCCCTAAGCGGATGCTCAGGGCCTTTGAACAAATCAGCCAACATCAATATGTGTGCTCAGGACCATGAGCTCAAGCTCAGGGCCCCTGAGTGTGTGTTTTTTTCAGCTTTGGCCCATATGTTGAGATAGGCCCAGTTTCTTCTATTATAAATATTCTCTTGTAATTGTAAAACCCTAACACAACACAATTGTGAGAGATCAATACAAAATTAGTGCGGCTTGTGGAGTATGAATTTCCGAACCACGTTAAATCTTTGTCTTGTGTGATTGTCGTTTATTTTCTTGTTCTTGTTTATTCGCTTTGGGTTTTGCTTTCGTTGTTGTATGCCCAACATAGAAGTAGTTAAATATAATAGGCATCCAATCATACCTCGATACCTTTTGATATCAAAATCCTTACCATGTTCGTTTGCAGTCAACTTGCTGTTTTGGGTCATAGGAGTTGATTTTGGCTTAACATCTTCATAGCCAAATCTCTTGAGCAGATTCTTTGTATACTTAGACTGATGCACAAATATTCCATCTTTAGATTGCTTGATTTGAAGACCCAAGAAATAATTGAGCTCACCCATCATGTTCATCTCAAATTCACTATGCATACACTTAGAAAACCACTCACACATAGATTCATTAATAGATCCAAAAATATTATCATCCACATATATTTGTACAACAAAAATATCTTTACCATTTTGTTTAATAAATAATGTGGGATCGATTTTACCTCGAATGAATCCATTTTTGAGAAGAAACTTACTAAGCCTTTTGTACCAAGCTCTAGGGACCTGCTTTAAACCATAGAAAGCCTTCTTTAGCTTGAATACATAGTCTGGATATTGTTCATGTTCGAAACCAAGAGGTTGTTTGACATAAACTTCCTCTTCCAGCAAGCCATTTAGAAACGCACTCTTCACGTCCATTTGATATAGCTTGAATTTCTTGAAACATGCATAGGTCAGAAGAGTTTTGAATAAAAACAAACTCCTATAATTTAGGAAATCTATTTTGAATGGAAAGATATGATTAAATGTGCTCACATATATATAAATACTTATTCCATATTTAAATAATCCTTACAGCTATTTAAAAGTCCATTCCTATTAAATCTCCTTGATTTCCGCACTCTTAAACTTTCTGGACTGCTGACAAATGGCATGCTGATTGTGAACTAACTCTGTGCAAATGGCTTGCCAAACTGTCACTGTAATCCAACTTTGGCTTGCTCTTTGTGACATACTGATTATACAATCAGTAAGCTATATTACCCTACAAAACCAAGTTAGAACATATAGAAATAACATGTTGTTTTATATCTACCAATAAGCCATTTGGTTGCTGTTTGTGATAATCAAAACCTAACGAGTATCAAAAAGTACTAAAATTTGATATCAAATAAAATTGGTTAAAATATTAAAATTTTAATATCAATATCAAAGGCCAAGCAACAAAATAAAATAATAAAGTAAATATTAATTAAAGAGGGTAATAGGTAATTAAGTAATAATAGCGAGTATAAAAAACATTGTAACCTATTTTAATATAATAGTATAAATGAAGAAAATAATAATAATAATAATAATAATAATAATAATAATAATAAAAAATTAAAGATAATTAACCATAATTCTACTGTTACCTTTTATTTTAGTTGAAATAAATAGAAAAAATAGTGTATTTTAGCAAAAAAAATTAATAAATTAATTTTCATTTTTTTGAAATAAATAATTTAAGAAACCATTTGTTCAAAAGGAGTTACATTCATAGAGGTCCAATAAAAAGTGTAATTTGAGCGTTAACACCATAGAGTTAGAGTAGTGCACAAGTCAACTTCCCAACCCTTTCAGCATAACATAATAATTCAATGCTAAACACGAAACTGATAACAACCATAAAAAATCGAACAAAAATATTTATTAGTGAAATCCAACTCATTCCGTAAATGTTTCTGTGCAAATTTTCTGTGCACCTAGCACTACTCATAATTCAATGCTAAAGATGAAACTGATAACAAGCATGAAAAATCCTTACATAATTGATGGTAGGCCGCATTTGAATGGCCAACATACGAATTACGGTTACATAGCAAGTAAGAGTAAACTAAACATAATATGATTTCAAAGGACAGAGACCATACATAACAAATGACGAAGAAGACAACTAACAGACATGGTGATCCACAAAAGCCTTTAGATTCTTATCCGAAGATCCACCTTCACTTATTGCTTCCCTAGCCAAATCACCCCATTTCTTTGCATTGCTTCTCAATTCTTCATTTCCCATCACCATTTCGATGCACCTATCAACTTCATCACCATCAACCACTCCTTCTTCATTACCATTTACTCTCACTCCCGTCTTCCACACATCTTCTATCAACTTCGCATTTGTCGTCTGATCCGTCCAATGCGGAAATGCCACCACTGGAACCCTCGATACCAAACTCTCCAATGTCGAATTCCATCCGCAATGTGTCACGAAACATCCTAGTGCAGGGTGTGACAGTACTTCTAGTTGACTACACCATGGCACTATCATTCCTTGTTTTTCCAATTCCTCCATGCCACTTAATTTCTCTTCCTCTACTTCTTGCCCCTTTGATTCGCCTTCTTTTTTCCTTATCACCCACAAAAATGGCATTCCACTTTTTAACAAGCCTTTTACAATCTCGTTCATTTGAGGCTTTGACAATGTTAATATACTTCCGAATGATATATAAATCACGGATTTAGGAGGCTTGGAATCCAACCAATCTTTATAGTCTCTTGATTTTTGGAATAGGTCACCTCCAACTGAAGTGTCCGAAGGATCCTTGCCATCCAAGAAAGCTGATGGAAGGACCGGACCGATTGCAATCAACTCGAGCTTTTTGATTGCTTTGAGAGCCTCCGATTCCAGTGCATCAAAAGAATTTACAAGCACCATAGGTCTTTCATCCGCATTCAGTGCATCGAGCTGCTCTTTGAATGATGGGAGAGCAAAACTGTACATTTCATGGCATGTAGGAAGTATAAACGAAGGAAGGTCACGTGCATGGAGGAGTGGCAAACCAGGTAATTGTATTGACCAAGAGGGGTCATCTAAACATTTGTTCATGGCCTCACCATACCCATTGAAATAGTAGTAGTAAATATCCAAAACAGAAGCAGGTTGAATCCAAAGGAGGGCAGACGGCAAGTGAAATTCACGTGCCACCTCTGCCACCCATGGGAGAAGAAGTGTGTACACAACACAACTGACAGGGCGGCCTTTTTCAGCACTAGAACGTAATATTTGTTTGACACTCTCGGATCCGTGATTACGTATGGAGGACATGAAATGCTTAGCGTCATCAGTAACCTTGAAGCCATCATCATAGCCATCGGAGAAGGAAGCGATATTAAGGCCTTTTGTGGCTGCTAGAGTGTTGGCCATGCGGCTGTGGGCTGACAAACTGGTTGCAAATGTAACTTCAACCCCCATCCTTGTAAGTTTCTTGGAAAATTGGAGGCTGGGATTTATGTGACCTTGTGCTGGAAATGTTATTAGGAGGATGTGACGGTGGTTTGCCATTCTTACAAAGCTTTCGGTATTTCTCAACTTTTGGGGTAACAAGATAATTGAAATGTTCTGTTGGAGGAGCTAGCAGGTTGGCTACTAACCCGAACAATGAGTGGATATATATAGGCTCAAAATTAACATAACAATAATGATTATTGATCTATCGATATATTTCTCGCTCTCTTCTAGATTGATGTGTGATTTTTACGTGGTGTGTGCTTTTAATTTGTAGCAGAGAAAAAGTTCGTTTTCTGTTTTCTCTGCTACGTTGCAGAATCAAGTTGGACATAATGCATGGCAAGGAACCACATGATCATACAAAAACAAAACCCGGGGCCACTCGCTGGCTGGCTGCTCGGACCAACGTCTTATGATTAATAAATTTAGAAAAAAAAGTTACTCCCTCTGTCTCACATTGTTTTTCTTGTTTGAAATATCGGTCCTGTTCATAAATGAGACAAATTACTAATTTACGTCTAATTTATAAGACGGAATATAGTCATGAGTGATCTTGTTGGATTCGTATTTATGAGTACTTTAATACAGTGAAGTTTTTATATTTAAAACTAATACGAAATTAAAGATATTAACGATCAAAAGTATGCGTTGGCAAACGTGTTCAGTCAAAACATGAATGATATTTAGGGACGGAGGGAGTATTTTTTTAACAATAAAATGCTTATAAGTTTACAAATATGTTCTAACAATTTTCGAGAATGAACGATAATCGAACTCACCTGATGGACAATGGCGTCCATCTGTAACTAACTTTAATAATGAGACATTTGATAACTAACTTGATACTGTAAATAAGTGATTATGTAGCATTTAATTTTTAAATTTGGATGAAATTTTATGATAGATTTGATATGTTAATTTTAATTATTGTTAAAAGAGAATAAAGTTATGAGATTATCTTTATCTGAGATACCAAGTTATCTTATTTTATGCATTCATGCATATATTTTCAATCAAAAAATTATTCACTTTCCTTGTATATCATAAATGCACAAATCTAATATTTACAATCTAAATACATAGGAAAGGTGTTATCTTATTATTAGATTTAATTTCATAATTACCTATAAGTTTCTAATCTCATGAACTTTATTCTCTTATTAAAATTTATAATTTTTATCATAACAAATCAATTTTTATGAAAAATAAAGTTTTGTAATAATGTTTTTTTATTAATATATAAAGGTGTTCTCTCTAAAATTGCAATATATAAATATATATATATATATATATATATAGGCTAGCGTTCAAATAGAAACCAACCTTAGAATAGAAACTAGAAACCTACACTAAATAAATTATATTTCATTTATTTTAATGGCCCCGCTAGGGGCACCTTCACAAAAAACTTATAAAATTCTTGGCTCTATTCAACAAAAATATAAAAAAAAATAAAAAAAAGTTACTGTTCACGTGCCACGTCATCACGTGAACAGTAACTTTTTTTAATTTTTTTTTATATTTTTGTTGAATAGAGCCAAGAATTTTAAACGTTTTTTGTATTGGGGTACCCCTAATTTGGTCATTAGATTAGCTTGAAATATTTAATTTAGGTTTAGTTTCTAATTTCTAGTTTCTATTCTAACTTAGTTTCTATTAGAACAAGACCCTATATATATATATATATATATATATATATATATAGGGTTGGACTCCATAAAGAACACTTTAAATAAAGAATAACAAAGAACACCTCATATCTAATAGATCCATTGCCCCTGGCGGGGCCACCCAATACAAAAAGTTCTTATTTTTTTAGGCTCTATCCATCCAGCAAAAAAAAAAAAAAAGAAGAAAATTTTACTGTTCATGATGACGTCACTGATGACGTCATCGATGAACAGTAAAATTTTCAATTTTTTTTTTTTGCTGGATGGATAGAGCCTAAAAAAATAAGAACTTTTTGTATTTGGTGCCCCTGGCGGGGCCAATGGATCTATTGGAATAAATGATTTTATAGTGTTCTTTATTGTTCTTTATATAAGAGTGTTCTTTATGGAGCAAAGGCCTATATATATATATATATATATATATATATATATATTATATAGAAAATTGGTTCTACCCTGAGATTAAAAGATTTTGTTACTAAACAAGCTTCATGAGATTAAAAAAATTTATTACTATAAAACAAGTGATCTCGCAGGGCAATTTTATAAATATAATTTTTTTTACAATAATTTACATAGATACCCTAAATTTATATTAAAAATCTTTTAACATCATGGGAGAATTCTGAGGACAATCTCATGAGAGAATCCTGAGGACAATCTCAGACACATCAAGCCCTATATTATCAGAGGCGGAGGCACATGGGGGCCTTTGGGTGCATGTGCCCCCACAGGTTTTATTAAAAAAAAAATTGTATGTGGGACCCACACAATGATAATATTAAAATACAAATGTTACCTTCTGTGCTCCCATAAATGCTATTTTTCTCTATTAATTCTTTTTGTTTAGTATAAGTTTTACAAAGACAAAATATAGTGACAAGTCAATCCTTCAAACAGGTTCCAACAGTTAAGTTTTTTGCCCCCACTAGCCTTGACGCTGGCTCCGCCACTGTATATTACTCCCTCCGTCCCATTTTATATGACACTTATTCCTTTTTGGAACGTCCAAAAAAAAAATGAACCTACTAAACTTACTATTTTTGAACATTACTTTTCACTATTACACCCACTACTTCTCTATTTTATACTTCCTTTTTATTAAATAAACACTATTACACTCACTACTTTCCTACTTTACTCATTTTTTATACACCCACTTTCATAACCAACCAACCACATGCTACCACCTAACAAGTCAAATACTCCCTCCGTCCCAGCCAGTTCTTTACATGGCGGCTGGGCACGGAGGTCAAGGATAGTGGGTGTAAAGTGAGTGTAATATTGTTAAAATAAATGAAGTAATGGGTGTAATAGTGATTTTATTGTTAAAATAAGTGAAGTAGTGGGTGTAATAGTGATTTTATTGTTAAAATAAGTTAAGTAGTAGGTGAAATAGTGTTAAGTATTGTTAAAATAAGTGAAGTAGTGGGTGTAATAGTGTTAAAACTTACTATTTTGGGTAATGTAAAGAAATGGTGGGACGGCCCAAAAAGGAAATTGTAAAGAAATGGATGGGACAGAGGGAGTAGTATTTTCTTAATCTCCGTGAAAGTCAAATCATGTCTTACAAAATGGGACGGAGGGAGTATAAAATAAATAATTTATGAAGATTATGTTTAGCACCAACGTATCAAAACCTCTTGTTTAGTTCCCTGTTTTAGACTTTTAGTAATACAAGTACGTGTTTGAGAAGTCGATTATATCTTAAAAGAATTTTGGGTGATGGAAGAATTTTGGAGTATCAGGTTGGACGAGGACAGAAATGGATTTTTTGGTTAATATTTATAAAAATGGATATTTTGGGTAAAAAAATAAAAAATGAAATATATTGATATTTTTCTAGAATTCTAAGTAAATAATAAATAGAAGATACTCCCTCTGTCTCATATTACTCTTCTCCTTTCCAATGTCGGTCCTGTTCATAACATGAGACAAATTATTAATTTACGCATAATCTATAAGACCAAATATAGTCATGAGTGATCTTGTTGGATTCGTATTTATGAGTACTTTAATACAGTGAAGTTTTTATATTTAAAACTAATACGAAATTGAAGATATTAACGATCAAAAGTGTGCGTTGGCAAACGTGTCCGGCCGAAATGGGAAGAGATTTTTGAGACGGAGGTAGTATAATTTTGTACAACATATATGTGTTAAATCATAATTGTCATATCAAAACCAAATCCCTCCTGTCATGAATTAATTATCAACAAATTAAAAAATTCAAATTGACTTGGATTGATACAGCACAAATGAAAAATGGATGTCAGTAAATATTATTTTCTCCATTCTAACTAACTTTTTTACATTTTTCATTATAGGTGTTCTACTAAAATTTTATAATTTGAACAAAAATAATAATAAAAAAACTTATTATTACTAGTCTTTTTTGCCCGCGCTCTGCGAGCGGGCGTTGATTAATCTTGTTTGTTAGAATTTTTTAATGATAGAATAATATAAATATCAATTTTAATAAAAAATAAATAAATTATGATGCAAAATGTTTTAGAATAATGGTATGTACTTTGTTTAAATTGTTTTATAAATATTTTCGACTCTATTTTTAATTGTTTTTTTGCTGATTAAATTTGAACTTGTAATAAAAAGTGAGAATTGTGTTATTTTGACTAATATTTTTTTAAGTCAAAATACATTATTACAAAATCTTCATCTTCTTTGATTATTTTTTTCCCATACCGAAAGTTTTCAATGCTGCTGTCTCGTACCACGGTCATAATCAACATTGGGTTCCAGTATAAAATGGTATGATCTATATGAGTATTTTAGTATCTAAGTATTTACTTTGCTTCATCCTACATTTGCTATAAATACCTATAACCTTGCAAATCATGATAATTGGTAGTGAAAGAATTGTTTTGACATAGCTGCTTGGTACTTAGATACTCAAAGTCATAGCTACACAATTAATAAATTGGTTTTGCTTAAAAAACGCAACACCTGCAATTACTTTTAGAGCCAAAAGTAATTAGGAAGATTAAAATCTTGCTTTTCTATTGACCTGGTTTGATTTGATTTGGTAAAACATTTTGGGTTTTATGTGTGAATAAACTTGTTGATTTCTTTGTTAGTATTTTGAGATCCTCTTCATTCTCAAATCTTAGTTAATGGTAATCATATATTAAATATACGCATACAAATTATAATCCATGCAATTATATATTGCCTAATTTTGATTTTCATTTGATTATGACATGCAATTGTTATGACAAACTAATGCACCAAATTTGGATAGGAGAGGTGACTTAGAAGTAGCTAGCGACAAAGTGTTACGTACAATACTTCCATTACCTTTAAACATTCTTTGCACAGTCGAGCTCCCTGAGATGGAGTTCTGATCAAGAATGGCGATATAATGATCTGGCCAGTTTCAGTTGAACAACAGAGATTATTCCACATTTGTTTGCATCGTCAATGGACAACATAGTTGTTTTAGAATCATTTTTGAATGTGTATGTAAATGGACCAATGCTTTTGAATGTGTATTCCCGGATATAGCTGTTATGGTCCATCGTTAATGGAATGTTATTAGAAATGCTTTTCCTATCAATCTTATAACCTGTAAAATCTGAGTTTATATAGCCTTGTACCTTTAGGATACCAAATTTGGAGTACCCTTCATGTAATATATTTGAATTTTGCTATATTTTATTTCAAAAAAATAGAATAAAATATTAAGTTCTATTCCAGTTTTGAATTTTGATGGTTTTAAATCTTAAAATGCTATTTATACTGCACTCTAACATTTTTATAAAATTATTGGAATGAGTAAAACTTATGAAATTTTCCATTTTATCATCTTGGTATATTTATGGACTTTTTAAAAATAATAGCTTGATGATTTTAAGCTGGATGTACTCAGAATTTATATATACATAGATGATAGCACTAAATCTTACACTCTAGAAATATACACGTGCTTCATAAAAAGTGATTATTTTTTTTAAAAATTATACATATTAACTTTAAAAATTCCCCTTAAAAAAACTTTAAAATATTATTTTTATTTTTAGATAGTACACAGGTAAACTTTACTTTTAAGTTTTTTATATTTTAAATTTTAGAAAGAGAATCTTACAAAAATAATCTGCACAATTTTAGATTGCATATAACACTTCAAAAATAGAGCAATTTAGTTTAGTAATGAAAAATGTGAAAAATCATAGCATTATTTTGCATACAAAGAAATTGAACTGAAAACCAAAACCCATTATCCATAATTATTGAAAAGTTCAAATATTTTTATTCTAATAGGATAATAAAATTAAGTTCAGAAATCGAATTTCTACCTTAGCTCTCAAAATTCAGCAAAGCATATTCTTCATTTCTCCCGCTTTCAATAGATTTAGAATACTAAATAAGTAAACGAACACACAATATAAAGAAAAGAAAAAGTCATTCATTGTTAATGAATATTCACGAATTTAAATTTCTTGGAGGTGGATTTTGTACGGACATTGACAAATCAATCATATTCTAAAACCAAGAACTAATAATCTATAAAATAAGAAAATCAAGAAAAGTTTTGATACTAAAATAATATAGTATTTATGCAAGTACGACAGTAATAGCAGCAATCAAGCAAAATAGTGAGTTTTCTGATTTGCAAGTATACAAAGCCAGACTAACTAATCCTTCCATTTACATAATTTTCCACATAGCGCCATAACATTAAATACTAATGATATGGGATTGGGTCCCCTAGGAGATCAGTTTGTGAAAGTGCTAGAAGAAGATCTCCAAGCAGAGGTTGCAGTGGAAGAAGAAGGGTTGGAGGATATGCCTTAAGTTTTTAATCAAAGTCTGTTCAGATCGCATGCCCAGCAATAGTTTTAAGTTATTAGTTTTTGGTTTTGTTTAATTTATGATGCTGGTTGTATTAGTTTGTTGGGGTAATTGGGCAGTTAAAAAATTTTAGTGGGATGAAGGATTGGGCTTGTAAGGATGAACTTGAATTGTAATGTTTGGGCTAGTCCTATTATCTAATATATTGCTTTCTGCTTTTAAAAAAAAACTACTTTGCTTATTCTATGAACTTTTATGGGGTAATTTTAAGATTTACGGTCTAGAAAAAACTCTATGCCTATGCCAGGTTCAGTACCATAGTAAACAGAAGAAAGAAGACTTGGTAACACTTTTTAGCACTTTTATAGTGAATTTTTGACTTTTTGTAAAAGGCAATTGACCCTTATATTGGAGAAGATTGGATAATACTTTTTAGAACCCTTATATTTTGTTTAAAAGAAATAGCTTATATATAATAATCTTTTAATATATTTCTATACAACAATTTGAATATCTTAAATTTGTATATCAAAGAAATATTAAAAGATGTAATGTATCAAATATTAAAATATTGAATTATAATGTAAATCTATAATAATCATTAGATGTAATATTTATATAATATTCTACATTTTAATATTTAAAATATTAATAAATTATGGGAGGTTAATAATTATATAGTTCACTCACTTAATAATATCAATAATTTCAATTTTTATATTAGAAATCATACGTTTATCGATGATAATCCTATAATAGTATTCTTAAATCTAATGGTAAGAAAATATAATTTTTTTTACAAAATAGGACAAAAAAATTAACATAAAATATATTTACTTAAATATTAAGTATCATTAGCGTTCACAATAAGTTTTGCTTTAAACGAATGTGCGTGGAATCTAAATCAGAGCATTTCTAACTCATTATATTATGTATTTGTTTGGCGTTTCTACTCGCACCAAATTTAACATTAAAAAAAATTATTTGTGTGTTTTAAATATTATTTTATTATTAAAAATAATAAAATATAAGGGCATAAATGAAATAAATTTATTTTAATTAATGAGTATAAAGATAATATTAGAATTTTAAAAAATTTGAAAGTTAGACCCAATTTTAGTCTTACATCAAATTTAGTGTAATTTAAATATTTGATAAAAATCATTTCATTGTGTAAAATTATTTTCAAATGATTAATTTATTAATTTAAATTAAAATAATATTTTATTATAATAGTTTCTCGGCTCGTCATCGGCTCGACTTTTAAACTAATTTTGAAAAACAGCAAGCATACATGAGTTAACCTAGATATTTCAGCAAAACAGCAAGTTCTATATGTTATTTCAAGTACCAAATGTTGTTTATACTACCATTAATTTAATCACTATTGTAAAATTCATCAGCATATGAATCAGGAGTCATTGGACCAATATCAGCACCACTGCTATTCCCATCACTTATATCTTCATCACTGACATCTTTGTCCATTGCACTATTAATTGGAATCTGTCCAAAGTCATGGCTTAATTCATCATCAAAGTCATCATGTGTCCCTGCTAACTTCCTTTACAAAATCCCATCAAATAAAGGGAAGGTATTGATTATGCATCACCCGCAAGATATCTCCCCATCTATGTTTTCAGTGCTTCAACAAACCAATGCCAAAATTTTAAAACAGTCCGCAAATTGTCTTCATGATAAAACTAATTTACAACATTCATATTGCTGGAACCAAAACCCCTGTTCTTCAGCACCTGCTGCTTATAGTTAGTTACTTTCTTTTCGTCATAGTTACCAGAAGTGCGCTCAATTACATTGCAACTTCTTTTTCTCCTTCTTGATTCTGCATCTCCAAGCTCTTTCTTAGATTCCAACCCCTCAACCTTTTCCTCAAGATTTCTATAGTGTCATCCAGCAAACACACATTATCAACCTTCATACAAAAAAAAATAGATATCTGAAAAATGAGCATTCAAAACATATAAGAGAGCGTGTGAAAAATATCACTACATTAAAGTAAAATGATCTCAGTCCAGGGTTTGTCTACCTTGCCTGTTGAAGGTATTATCGATCTAAGAATCATAATTTTTTTCATGCATCTTTTCTCTTTGCCTTCTCTCTTCTGGTGCATGGTTTGCATCAAGTTCTTGAGTCTCTGCTCTCCTTATTTCACCATCGCTATGCATCAGAGAAACTTCATAGAGAACCTTTTTTAGTAATCATTGTGAAGTTCCAACTGACTTATATTTACCCGGCGATCTGCCTTATTTCCATCTAATAAAGCATAGTAATCTTTGCAGTCTTGATGTTGGTTCAATAGCCTCATGCAGGTACGCAAGCCTGCTAGGTGTTTATTAAGTTCAATTATTTAGTTAAGCACTTCCTAAAAAAAGAAATAACAACAAAAAGCATATAAATTACATAACCATGCAAAACTAAATCAAGTACCTCACTCAAAGTTTGATGCAGAGATCGGTCTTAGACCAATTATGCTATAAAATTAATATATAAATGCTTCTCGATTTGCTGTAGGTATCTCTAGCATACACAGTACACTAATGCCATAAGATGCAAGGATAAAATCTCACCGATCACTGTCATACAAACTAATAAGTCTGTTTTGTTAGGTAGCAGCCATGCATTCTTTCCTCACCAACTCTTCACCAACCATGCATTTCACCAACCCCATCTACCCCCCCCCCCCTTCACCTATAAATACCCCATCCCTCATTCATAATATTGACACCTTAATTTTCTCTTCTCTCTCTATATAGCTGCTAGATAGTCCGTCTAGTAGGAAAGCCGGTTTAGCCCGCTTTCAGGAAGTGTCGGGATAGAAGGTCCTCGTGCCTAAACTATTCCTTAGGGTACTTTGGTCTGACTGCAGCCATCGGAGGTGGTCCCGCTGCAGGGGGTCTTTCTATCAGGTTGTGTGGCACTGTCCGGGTTGGGAGAGGGAGAGAAGGAAAGGTTGTCGGGAAACAGTGATAGGGGGAGGTTTTGAGATAAACACTTCAGTGAGTTGGGGATATACATAATAGGTATTGTAGGGCTGAATTTTTGTATGAAATTCAAGGGGCCGGATACCCGGATATTGTAATCTCTTTTATCTAGTGTGAAGTTGTTGCTCTTGTGGATGTAGGCTGGGCCGAACCACGTTAAATCTCTTGTCTCTTTTACTGTATTGTTGGTTTGTTGCTTCATTACTATCACGTATATTTGTGGGATCTAAGCGCACATAGTTACCAAATCGCTTCCGCATTCGCAGGGAATCGGGCAGATTCCTAACAGTTGGCATCAGAGCTAGTTGTGTCTAAATTATTGGTGCCGAAGGAAAGTCGTTAAGAAAAGTGGTTGTCTAATTTGGCGCCGTTTTGACGGAAGTGCTCCCATTGTTTCTTACACTTACCTGGCCAATTGATTTAGTTGTTTGGATTGGTTGTTGTGTGCAAACGGAGATCATGGCAAGTATTAAAGGATTCACGGTGACTCCATATGATGGTAAAGGAAGTTTTACTCTTTGGCAGAGAAGGGTAAAGGATATTCTAACCCAACAGAAGCTAGCAAGGGCTTTAAAGGGGAAGGAGGGAAAACCAACAAAGATGAGCGATGAAGATTGGGAGGATGCTGAGTCGCAATGCATGAGTACCATCAGACTATGCATTGCTGATAACATTATCAATAATGTTGTTGACGAAAGCACGCCGAAGGAATTATGGTCAAAGTTGGAGACATTGTATCTCGGGAAGAACTTGACTACAAAGTTAAATCTGAAGCGCGAGTTATACAAGCTGAAGATGGCAGCTCAAGGCAATGTTATTGAGCACATGAATGTGTTTAACGGTATTGTTGATCAACTTGAAAAGGTTGATGTAAAATTGGAGGAGGAAGATAAGGCCCTTATTCTTCTTACTTCGCTTCCGGAGTCATTCGATCATTTGGTCACAACCATTTTATACGGAAAGGACACGTTAAAAATGGAGGAGGTTCAGTCAGCACTTTTGTCAAATGCTGGAAGGAAGAACCAGGATGGTGACAAGGACGGAATGACAGTTTTGGCTTTGCGTAGTCAAAATAATAGAGGAAGAGGTGCTGTGAGAGGATCTACCAATAGCAGGGGTAAATCCAGATACAGGGAAAAGGGCATGCAGTGCTTTGGTTGCAAGGAGTGGGGTCATATTAGGCCGAATTGTCCGCTTAATAAGAAGGATCCAGATGCATCATTGGCTGTGGTTACTCTCGATTGTGAAGATGTTTGCACTGTCTTCAATCGAGGCACTAGTTCTCCAGGAGAATGGATATTAGACTCAGGGTCATCTTACCATGTATGTTCCGAGAGGGGGCATTTTGACAAATTCCAAGATACAAAGAATGAAACAGTTTCTTTGGCTGATGGATCTACTTGTGAGATCAAGGGGATTGGAATTGTGAAAATCAAAATGTTCGATGGAATAGTTCGCAGCTTGAACGGGGTAAGATATGTGCCTAAGCTGAGGAAGAATCTAATATCTATCGGTCGATTAGCTTCAGAAGGCTACAGATGCTCTGTAGTAGGGGGAGCTATGAATATCAAAAGAGGCCGTGTGGTTCGGATGAAGGGAGAGCTACGTGGGGGAATATATCGTCTGATTAGTACGTGGCCAGAACGTACTGGAACTTCGAAAATCTGGTTATCTCGTGCACGAGGGAAGAGTGACTTGAAGGATACTGCTGCGGTTGTATTGCCTTCTAGTCTAGACGATGGTGCAAAGACTGCTGGGATGGATGCTTGGTCGAAGGGCTTCCACGACATCAACGAGTAGTTGGTGTGTTGCAGCTGCATATGGGCATCGATCAACACGAATCAAGTGAGCAGTGAACCATGCAACAGATTGATTTGTTTGATATGCAGTTGGGGAGTAAATGAAAGATCGATGGTCACACTTGTGTGTGTGATGGTCACACTTGTGTGTGTGATGGACTACATATGGAATTGGCCGACGTGAATCAAGTGAGTATGTGTGTATACAACAGATTGCTTCACATGTATGTAGTTGGACAAATAGAGGTCAATGGTACACTTGTGCGTATAGCAAGTAGGCATTCGAGAATGAATGTGCAAACTAGGGTATAGTTTGGAGTCTTGGACTCGGGGGGAGTTTTGTCGTATGGAATGATACGGATCGAGGAAAAGTTGGAGTTGTGCCAACAAGGCGCAGGTATAGAGTGCAAGTGAAGAGCTGTGAGTTTGGAAAGAGGGGGAGATTGTTAGGCAGCAGCCATGCATTCTTTCCTCACCAACTCTTCACCAACCATGCATTTCACCAACCCCATCTACCCCCCCCCCCCTTCACCTATAAATACCCCATCCCTCATTCATAATATTGACACCTTAATTTTCTCTTCTCTCTCTATATAGCTGCTAGATAGTCCGTCTAGTAGGAAAGCCGGTTTAGCCCGCTTTCAGGAAGTGTCGGGATAGAAGGTCCTCGTGCCTAAACTATTCCTTAGGGTACTTTGGTCTGACTGCAGCCATCGGAGGTGGTCCCGCTGCAGGGGGTCTTTCTATCAGGTTGTGTGGCACTGTCCGGGTTGGGAGAGGGAGAGAAGGAAAGGTTGTCGGGAAACAGTGATAGGGGGAGGTTTTGAGATAAACACTTCAGTGAGTTGGGGATATACATAATAGGTATTGTAGGGCTGAATTTTTGTATGAAATTCAAGGGGCCGGATACCCGGATATTGTAATCTCTTTTATCTAGTGTGAAGTTGTTGCTCTTGTGGATGTAGGCTGGGCCGAACCACGTTAAATCTCTTGTCTCTTTTACTGTATTGTTGGTTTGTTGCTTCATTACTATCACGTATATTTGTGGGATCTAAGCGCACATAGTTACCAAATCGCTTCCGCATTCGCAGGGAATCGGGCAGATTCCTAACATGTTTCGTATGTCATTGTATTTCTATATAAATCGAACATAAGAACATCAACATTGCAGCTTTAGTGGCATTTGGAGATACCTGGTTAAACGAAGTTGTACAGTTGGAATCTACTGAAAATATATAAATATATTGGCATTTGTGTAACAAACTTATTAGTTGAAGAAACCAAAAATAAAAGTAGTAACCTGACCGCGTTGCAGATATTGCACAATTTTTTGATTGTTTACCCATCCATGAATATTGATCGTAAATTCACCTTGTAAAAAGTAATGAAATTGATACATTAAACAATAATTCCCAAATGAAACACAGACCGCAATTAACAGAGGTGAAACTTGGAGCGGCTAAACAAAGTATGAGTTTGAAAATGATAAGAAATCATCTCGAACAGTTAATTATGTTTTTGAATCCATGAATATGTACACACAAAATTAAATACAAAACTTTACCGTCACTTTAGTTAGATTGTAATACACATATACACACCTACTGAAAAAATAAGAGTAAGAAGTATTTTAACATCACACCAATCTTATAAGCACAATTTATGTTTTATGTGAATGAGGTCTGAATAAGTTTAGAAAATGTTTACCAACCCAAAATAAGTTGAATAATCTGTTTTTGTTTCTAAATACTCTGTCAAACTATTTGTGACTTGCTATTAAAACCCCTGCCAATTTCATACATCATACATATGTACACTTAGAATGTCAAGCCACACTCATCTTAATAAATTATCTTAATGAAAAAGTAAATCCATTGAAAGTGACGATAGATCATCTCTCAAATTCATCAAATTGTCTACCTTTATAAAGAACAGATGGGAGGTCCAGTGTATAGTCTTCCTTTTAAAGTGAGCATATGCATCATATTACTCTTCTTTCTCGCATGAAGTGCCAAATAATTCTTTGGAATAGGAAGCATAGACCCCAGTAATGCAAGCATAATTATTAAACCCCAATTGTAGTTTAGAAAGTGTCCAAATTTTTGAGAATCAGTAACCTTGAGTTTGATTTCAATTTTTGGTCATACAACGAATTTATTAAAACCTATACAGAAACTATTAGATATGATTAGGTCTAGAGGTCTTTGTGCTAGTACAATTACAAAGCTGCTACATAAAATCTTATATGCTGATCAAACTCCCGAAACATGCTGCAACATGTAAAATATATTTCTTATAACTGTATATATTCTGAACTGTACTAATTCTCATAAGAAAGCATGAAAAATTTATAAACATACCAGGTTTAGTCGAATCTGGAGATAAATAATTAAATGAAGTCCGGCGTTCTGAAGCTACAAAAAAATTGAAAAATTGGCTAATCAGAACTCAATCTTTATCAAAACAATAATAAAACTCAATCTTTATCAAAACCATCAAATTAGGATTGTTCTAGAATTCAGGACTGTTTTTATACCCGATTTGGCTATCGAAATGGTTTGTTGTTCCATTGCTTCGTGAATGGCAACTCTGAGCCATGTGTACAAATTGTTTGAGAAATCTGAGATATAAAATATGACTATCAAACCAGAACTCAACACTTATGTACCTATCTTCTGCCCTCATTTTGTCGAACTCATCTATGCAAAAAATATTCACAATCACATAAATCACATTTATCAATACAATTCATCATCATTACAATAACATTCGATAAAAACTTGAAAGAAAAACAAAAAACCAATCGGTGAATAACACCGTGAGAGTGACAATGAGCAACACCTTTACGCAACTGAAACTGAAAGCTCTGAATAATCAAATTAGGCAACGGCCTAGGGGGAACAACTAAAAGATTGTGCTATTGCATATCAGAAATTAGAGTATAGCAGGTATTAATATAGTTAAGCTGATGTTTCGAATCGAATCACAATTTTGTCACTGTTCCACATTATTCTTGAAATGCCAAAGTTTAGAATTTAATACTTGTTAACATAGGCATGATTTACATTTAGGCATTACAACAAACACTTTAGTGGTATTGATTTATTAATGTGTCTAAACCATCTGATAAATAATAGTACCCGATCGATTTATTGTCCACTTGTAGTTAATTGCCTTTCACAATCAATCCGACTATGTCTTCACAATTGTCACATACAACCTGCAAAAGAACAAATTTAAAATGATCAAAATGTTGATAATTTATGATAGCCGCAAAGTATATTGGAATTTGTGAAAATTATAAAACATGAAATCAAGATTCAACGAAATCAGTATCAGATTCGACCAAAAACACTATAGACTTCGCTTGGTTTGGTAAAATGAACAATGCTACGCCTACCTCTTTTCCTCCGCATGAATTCAAGATTCGACGAAACTCTGTACTCATCGTTTGGATTGCTATCATCAGTTGCAGAATTCGATTTCTTTGATTGATCGTCCATTTTAAATTTAGGATAATTACTTCATTTTGAAATTCGTCTGTGTGTTTTCTGCAGATGTATAGTTCGTGGTTATGTATAGTTCGTGGTTGAATTTTGAAAATGAAGATAGGTTTTTACGGTTAGCCTGTATAAGCGGACAATCAGTCGTGATTGATTTCTGACGTGGAGTTAAAGTGATTTTACATTTATGTCCTTTTCAAATGTTATTTTAGAAAGTGGGAGGAAGGACATAACAGGAAGATTGTGGCAAAAAGTATTCAGGATTTATATTATACATACATACATAGATGTAAAACTATATCAGATAAAGAAAAAAAAACTATATACAATTAGACAATGACTTGGAATTAATCAGATGTTCTCAAGAAACTATAGACAATTCAATAGCAAACTCAAGTAATGCTCAAAAAATTCAGAAGGATTATCTTTGTCATGCAATTGTACATACCTTGTAATTGTCAACCAATCGAGTAAGCATCACAATTACAGGGCAGCGATATTGGAGCACCATCTCCCAAAAATCTTCATAGGTGTGGGGCATTGGACCTTATGTGGCTATGAACCGTGAAATATTTTCAGACGTAGAAGTCTACATCTCAACATATACACAAATCTAAAATCTGGAAGTTAGATGATATGGTTGCTAGAGATTACTTCCATGTCATTATGTCCAGTTCCAGAGAGAAGGATCTGCATCTGCTATAAGTTAAATTCATAGGCTGCTCAGGATATGTTGATATTCACCAGGTCAAAACATTATCAAGGTTGTTTTCTATTCATCCACATTCTAATCGCTAAAGAATATTTCAATGTCCTAAAGTGTCTACTCTCTCGGTCGCTAGAAATGATTGCCCAAATTCTTTATCAGAAATAAGATGAACAAAATATGTTATAGTAGACCAGAAATACTCACGGCAGTGTACTGAACTAAAGTCAACATTTTCTGCATCACAGTCTCGACTTCTTCTTTCAATTGTTTTTGAGGTGTAAGTTCTGAACCCGACCTATAGTTCACAATTCACATAAATAAAGCACTTCTTGATTTTGCCATAGTGTGAAATTAAATGAACAATAAACATATAAGTGACTATTTACTTTTCAAAATAGCGGTTCAAGTTATGCCACTGAGGATCCCTGCAATGATTTCCAAAACGGACCACTTCTTTGGAGAAAGTTTTCAGTTCATCTCTGTTTCAGTCAAAACACATTATAATCATTATCCTACATTTAGTCCAGAAGCTACAACCAAAACCTAGATCATATCAACTATACCTAATATATATAGGCACATTTGTATACCACTGTGTATGTATATGTCCTACGAAATCGATTAAAATAGTGCTCTCTGTATTTACCTCTTGTCAGATGCAGCGATTCTCAGCAATTCTTCCATATCTTTTGATATTAGCCTCTGCACTCCTTCCGCGGGAAGTACCACCTCTTTAAGATGTTTAATGCTTTCCTCTGAAAGGGATTGCATTTAACTTCTCGTTAACAAACTTCATGGATGGCATACAAAAGATACATAACATACAAAAGATATGGTCATAACATGCAGTACCTTGTTTTTTGGTTGCCAATATGCGATAATAATCCTCTGGAGTAAATTCATAGAAATCGTCTTGCTCATCTGCAAATGAAAGAGGGAGAATGATTGTAAATATCATAAGAATCCCTATTATGTAACAGTAAAATTAATAAGAAAACTTAAAAAAGTGGGTTGTACCACCATTGGCAAAATCATTCTGTGCTTGAGAGGCAATAGACGTTTCAAGCACACGGATATCTCGTCCAAACTTCTCTTTTGCAGCTAAAGCTTTGCCTATATCAATCAGGAAAAAGAATCACATTATTGAAAAGTTTACAAAATGAGACACTATAGAAGATATGTGCAAGCAGAAAAATTAGGTGAAAAAAGGATATGTGAAAGTAGCTGAACCGGAGTATACTGGGCCTGGAAATTAAGTGATCCTGGAATTAAAGAACATATATAATTGTCAGAGTGTGTTTTATATTCCTGTAGACCTTGTATTCTTGCCTCCAGAAAATGAAACTAATTATGGAGATCGAGGATATTGCACATACATAAAAACATATAAAGTAATGTAGTAGATGATCTTCCAAATGAGGCAGAAGATCGTACCAGAAAGAATGAAACCAATTTGCTCCGCTCACCGTCAACCACTATAGAATCCATAAGCATTATCAGTCAATGAGCATGATAAATAAATTAATATTACAATTATCAGTTAATCAGCATGAAGAAAATGCTTTTTGTATTAAATATGTATAACATTAAAGAAAACACCCAAATACCACCTTAAGCAGAGAATTGTGGTATGTGGATTATATTTCTATTCTTGGGGCTCTAAACCGCACATATTAGATGGTAACACAATGGATAGACAGATTGAAAAGAATAAGTAATGTTTAGACCAACACATTCAGTAAAATAGTTTTATGGGCACCACTAACACCCATTACAGCGATGTTGTCACCCGGCTTAAAAGCTTTACTGACATCCTTCATCATTGACATCTTGGTCTTTCATTTTCCTTATACGAAACCATATCTTTACAATTTAAGATTCTTGTATATGGACTAACCATAACAACTTTATTTATATATCAACACACTACGGCAGCAATATATCAAACACTTTGTAACATTAAAAGTATTTTTCTTAAACAATACAAAGAGTAGACATTACATTAGGCTCGGCAAGAAAAAGTCTAAACAATGAAACAACAGTAAATCTTAATCAGTTTTCCCCAATATTATCATCAAAGAAGGTCAGTTTTCAAAGCAGTTCTATGACAACAACAAAATCGAAACTTAAACTAAACTTATCATGGAAAAATCTCAATACAAACACACACACATATACATATATAATTACCTAATGATCTCGACTTCTTCGACACTTGAATCGCCTAGCTGGAATTTCAACCCTACAAATGATGAAAATATATTAGTTATCATCACGCCCTCTATAAAAATGACAAAGACCCACATTGAAATCGCAAAAACTGAAACTTGATAAAAAGAACTGAAATAAAATTATGAACCAAACAATCACAATATCCTGAAAATACAAATTTTACAGTAGTCAAATCCATTTTTCTGCAATCCAATTTCATAAACACAACAAACACAAATCCTGGAATAACCGCAACATAAACTAAAACAATAATAATAACTACGAAGAAACGAAAAAAGATACCTGAAATCATAGAAGCTTCAGTCTGGACAATTTTCTCGACTTCTTCGACACTTGAAGGGACTCCTCCTCCGGTTTCTTTAATACACAAATTCAGTTCAGTTCGATTAATACATCTGGCTGCAACCCCAATTCAGTTTGATTAATACACAAATTTAGTCTACAAAATACATATTTGTATATCATCAACTCTACTTCAATACATACACCGTTATTATATGAAAATAAGAACAAAAAAAAGTGCTAATTGAAATTTCTACTTGATTTTGGAACATTACGATTTACGATTATATAAAAATAAGAACAGTGAAGAGCACAAAGAAGTTTTACCTAATTTTTGGATCTCCTTCAAAGTTGTACAAATTTATGACCATTCGTATTTGAATTAAGGTCACTCCTGATTCAAAATTAAAAGAGGAAGCGGAGAAACAGAGAATTGGGTTAGCATAGCCTCCATCAACGGAGAAACAACTGTTTTCTTGCAGATGTATTGTTCGTGAATTTTGAAAATAAAGATAGGTTGTAGGGTTAGCCCGTATAAGCTGACAATCAGTTGCGATTGATTTCTGACGTGTATTTCTGACGTGGAGTTAAAGTGATTTTACACTTATGTCCTTTGCAAAGGTTATTTTAGAAGGTGGAAGGAAGGACATAACAGGAAGATTGTGGCAAAAAGTATTCAGGATTTATATTATACATAGATACGTATTTAGACTTTACCAGCCTTTCATCATTTTTTGCTAAACTAAAATTATGTAGAGTAAATAAAAAGGAATGAATGTGGAAAAGTTTGATTTCTTGTCATGTGCAAACTGAATTACAAGTACGTTTGTGCAAACTGCAATTACATTCATGCAGTGACGTTTGAGCTGACGAACATGTAGCCTAAAAGAATTGGGATTCCCTGCACCGCAAGAGATCGGATGATAATCAATTTGTATAGTTAAAAGAATTTGGCTTAGATAATCAATTTGTATAGTTAAAAGAATTTGGCTTAGACTTGGATACATGCCAAATCTTAAGCTCGATCCATATATAATATAATTTGGTCACTCATTACATCATTAGCAATTCATCCACATCCAACATTTTACATCTACATGTGGCCAATAGATACACAGTTGCACACCACAAGTTTTGTAGTAGTTCATAATGTAGACAGGCTGGGTTCATGACCGTTACTGACATTTGGGGTCTCGCTACACTACATCAGTGTCGTAAAAATCGGTCTAGGCGACGTCTAGGTGTTAAGCGCCATCAAAATGCCTCGATTCGGATTTAGATGATTAAAAAAATGTTCTTTTATGTAAATCGGTCAAAAATTGGCAAAAAATTGGTTTAGGCGGTCAAAAATCGATCTTGACGATCAAAAAATCGGCCTGAGCGGTCAAAAATTGGAAAAAATCAGAAAATTTGCAAAAAAAACTTGACAAAAATATTTTATACGGAGTAAATAAAAATATTAAAAATAATATTTAAATACAACCGAATAATGCTCTGATTAATCCGTCCGATTAATCCCTGCCTACCCGATTAGGTGCTAGATGGGGTACCTGGGCCGCTAGCGATTTCTGGAACACTGCAATACATACAAAAATATGAGCCCCAAAAATCGTGAAAAATGTTGTTTTCAGAATCGTATTTTTATTTCCAGAATTATTTGCATGCAGGGACATATGCTACTTGCTTTGAAAAAAAGAAAAATTAAAAATAATATTCTAATTGTTAAAATAAAGATTATTTTACTGAAATTCTTCCTCTATTTTTTTATATAAGTCACTTGATTTTTTTGCACTTATTTTTAAGTATTTTTACTATACAGTTAAAATTAATTTTTTTTGTAAATTAAAATTTTGATTACATATTTTTATTAAAAAAGAAAATTTCAAAAACAATAATTTTAACTATGTTGTCATTGCACCTAAAAATGTGTGCAGAATATTCAAACAACCGATATAAAAAAAACAAAGGGAGTAACCATTAATAAATTAACAACAGTTATGACTTGTGACTTGTGAGACACATGGGATGTTTGGGAGAAATTTTTTCCAGAATAAATCAACTTATTTTAAGATAATTCAAATATACATTAAATTTTTGTATAAAAAAATTATCAAAATATCACATTTTTACCCGAAAATAAATCCATAAGAACTTATTTTAAGTAGGGCCAAACAGACCAACAACTCTTCAAACATTTCTTATGAAAAGCTAGTAATGATATTCACTTTATTTTTAGGGAAATGCTAACCATAGTTGTTGTGGAATAAAAACTAGGTTATGATTATGACGGCTAGGGTTCGGGAGCTTCGTGCTCTTATGGCTGCTTCTGCGTTCGAGACTAAACGGTCCTCACAGAATGCCTACGTCTCTCTGTATTAGAGAATCAAGCCAAGAAAACGTAGTTCTGAGGTGAGGGGTCAGACCCTTTATATAGGCTGAGAAGCCCTAAAATCGTAGTAGAATTAGGTGACTTGGTGGGCAAGTCACCGCCTTGAGGAAGGTTCTAGACCCCTTCCTTGTAGGAGTCAGTTTCCATGTTGGAATATGTATCTTGGAGGCTAAGTCAGGCAAGAGTAATATCCTTGTTTGACTCTTATTTGCTGAGCTGTTTATTACCCCTAATATTAATTACGAAATTAATATTATAAATAGGGATTGGGCCCATCTGGTGGGCCCCACGTTTGGACCATTCCGGGTCTAATTAATGCCACATTAAATGTGTCTTTAGGGCTTACTTTTAGCCCATATCATTTGCCCCCCAACTTCTAGGAAAACTGATCAGGTTTTCCTTGAAGTTATAACGGCCTTATTCGAGACTTGGGTCAGGGTTTATTGCTCTTACGTGAGTATTTTCAACAATATCATCTTAATGTAAAGCGTGGAGCGACCGACGCATTTACAACGATGTTGAACGACACTAAACGGTGTTAAATGGCACTAGACAGCGCTAATAAGCCTTAAACAACGTTTAAACAGCGTTAAACAATGTTAAATGGCATAAAATGGCACTAACGGCACTAATCGGCGCTAAACAGTGCTAACCGGCACTCATCTGTGCTAACAGGCACTAAACAGTGCTTAAACAACACTAAACGGTGCTAACCGGCACTAATCTGTGCTAAAAGGCACTAAACAATGCTTAAACAGCACTAAACGGTGCTAATCAGCACTAATTTGTGCTAACAGGCACTAAACATCGCTTAAACAGCACTAAACGGTGCTAATTGGCACTAATCTGTGCTAACAGGCACTAAACGGTGCTAATCTCGACCTCTTTTTATCATTAACAATCATCCGAGATTCGCTGAAAAAGTCGAGATTTAGGTTTGAAAACTATTCAAAGTTCACTGAAAAAGTCGGGATCCAGGACCAAGAACTGAACCTGGACCGGCTGGATCCAGGTTCAGAAGTTGGTCGGCTGAAGCTCCTGAAAATGACCTGGTCGGCCGGGACCTGGTCGGCTGGCCCTCCTCCAGGGGAGCTGGTCGGCTGGGACCTGGTCGGCCGGGACCTGGTCGGCTGGTCCTCCTTCGGGGGAGCTGGTCGGCTGGGACCTGGTCCTCCGGGACCTGGTTGGCTGAAATCCCTCTTCTAGGGCTGACTAGTCAGTAGTTGGCCTAAAAAACCTGAACTCAGACTCCTTCATGATTTTAAAAGAGAGTGTGGATCTAGGATCATGAATCATCCGTGGTCCTAAGGATCAAGAATCTTAATCCTGATTTCGAATCGTCAGCTTAGTCGTTCGTGGCTTCATGGCTATCTCTGGCCTTCATGATTAATCTTGGCCTTCATGGCTAATCTTGGCCTTTCTTTAGCATCGGCAATCATCCAAGATTTGCTGGAAAAGTCGAGAACCATGTTCGAAATCACTTGCTGAAAAAGTTGGGATCCAGGACCAAGTACTGAACCTAGACCGGCCGGATCCAGGTTCAGGAGCTGGTCGGCTGGACCTCCTTAAAAGGAGCTGGTCGGCCGGGACCTGGTCGGCCGGGGTCTCCAAGACTATAGAAAACTCAGAGATCTTCGCGTGGACAGTAAGATCGTCCAAATCTGATACCCGGAGCTAAAGATATGGCCCAAACAACGTCAACAGTCCGTGTAGGACTGAAAATCAGTCTTGGTCGGCTAACGCCCTCCTCGGAGCTTGGTCTTGAACCTTGAGTTCATTCATGGTTGTTGGTTATCATCAACCCTTGACTCTCATCCTTGTGATGAAGTTCTTTAGTTCTTACCTCATCTTTGTTTCTCATGGAGGAGGTCTTCCTTCTCGGTTGATCATTCAGGTAGTTCACTTGCTCCTTAGCACTTGACTTTAGGCCTTGTATGCCTTTGTTGGTTTTCAACCCTTTAGCTTGATTCTAGGTTTCCAACCTTATTTTCTTATGCTCATATAACCTTTCTTAGGTCTCAACTTGATTGACAACTCTTGGTTCGAGTCCTTAAACTCAAACGACAAGCTCGATTGGAGGCAGACAGCCTTGTTGGCCATCGAGGCTTAATTAATGTTGTGTTGAGATTTGAAGTTCAAGGATTCAATCCTTAATCTTTGAATGTGTTCATCATCCAAGATTTCCAACCTGTAGAATCCTCGTCCTGGTGTCTTCCTGACTCGATACGACCCTTCCCAATTGGGGGATAGTCTTCCCTTCTGGCCAACTCTGGAGGCCTCTATCTTCCTCAGAGTCAAGTTGTCTTGTCGAAAGAACTTCTCCTTAACCCTTTGGTTGCAGTGGAAAGATGCTTTCTTCTGACGCTCTGCGTTTCTAGCATTCGCTTCATCCCTAACCTCGTCAATCAGATCGAGGGCGAGCCTCACGCCTTTTTCATTGGTCTCGTGATCATATGCTTCCACTCTTGGCGATGCATGTGTAATCTCTAGGGGGCACAACTGCATTGGCTCCATAAGCCAGCAAAAATGGGGTTGCTTCAGTTATCACTTCGTAGGTGGTGTGGTATACCCAAAGTATAGGCAGCAACTCATCCACCTAAGTGTTTCTTGATCGTCCGACCCTCTTCTTCAGTCCATCAAGGATAATTCAATTTGCTACCTCAGCTTGTCCATTAGCCTCAGGGTGAGCTACTGAAGAAAAGCGAAGTTCAATAACATTCTCCTTGCAGTACTTCTTAAACTCTTCATTGTTGAATTTTGTCCCATTATCCGTCACAAGGATTCGGGGGATTCCCTATCTGCAGATGATGCTCTCCCAAAAGAACTGGGAAATTTGTTTGGTGGTTATCTTGGCTAAGGGCTTAGCCTCAATCCACTTAGTGAAGTAGTCGATGGCCACTATCATAAACTTCCTTTGTGCCGAAGCCATAGGGAAAGGACATAGTATGTCCATTCCCCACATTGCAAACGAGATGGGAGAATTGATCGAAGTTAACATCTCAGGCGGCTGCCTTACAATTGGAGCGTGCTTTTGACATCTGTCACACTTCTTGACATAATTCTGCGCTTCGGCCAACATCTCTGGCCAATAGAATCCCAGTCGTGTGATCTTGTGAGCTAGGGCTCTGCCCCCAAGTGTTGCCCACATATCCCTTCATGAACTTCCTCCAAGGCTTCTCTTGCCTCTTGGGGCCTCAAGCACTTCAGGTACGGGACGACAAACGATCTTTTGTAGAGGATGCCTTCAATCAAGGCGTATCTCAATGCCCTCACTGACAGCTTTCGTGCCTCCAAGGCATTGTCAGGGAGCCAGCCTGTCTCGAGGTGAGCTTTGATAGGGTCAATCCAGCAACCTCCCATATCAATCGGTGCTATCAACTTAGAATTGATGGTCGGGGCCTTCAAGACTTGGAAGTAAACACTCCCTGCATAGTTCTCAATTTCAGAAGAAGCAAATTTAGACAAGGCATCGGCCTTAGCGTTCTCCTCTCTCGGAATGTGTTCCACATAGCATTCCTCAAACTGAGTCATAACAGCTTTCACGACTCTCAGGTATTTTGCCATAGTCTCATCATTGGCTTCAAACTCGCCATTCACTTGCGAGACCACCAGTCTTGAATCTCCACACACTTTGAGGTTCTTGACCCTCATGACTCTAGCTAAGCCCAATCCAGCTATCAATGCCTCATACTCAGCTTCATTGTTGGTAGTAGGAAAATCCAACTTCAAAGCATACTCAACTGTGAACCCATCGGGGCTTTGCAGAACTAAACCTGCATGGCTTGATTTTGTTTTTGATGCTCCATCAAAATAGAGCACCCAATATTCCTTCTGACCAGTTACAAGTTCCTCATCTTTATCTCCACTCTCAGTGGTAGTTACTATCTCCTGCCCCCCGACTTCTTGGTTGTTAATGGTGCATTCAACCACGAAGTCAGCCAATGCCTGAGCCTTGACGGCTGTCCGAGGCTTATACTTGATATCAAACTCTCCAAGTTATATGGCCCACTTGATTAGCTTTCCACTGGCCTTAGGGCTATGCAATATGTTCCTCAGCTGCTGGTCCGTCCGGACTTCAATTTTGTGAGCCTGGAAGTACGATCGTAGCTTCCTTGAGGCCGTTATCAATGCCAAGGCAAACTTCTCAATGGTAGAGTAATTTAACTCAACCCCATGCAACACCTTGCTTACATAGTAGATGGGTTTCTGAACCTTGCTTTCTTCTCGAACGAGAACGGTACTCAGTGCTTGCTCAGATACTGCCAAGTATAGGTAGAGAGTCTCTCCGGGACTAGTTTAGCCAACAACGGGGCTTCGGCCATGTACTTCTTCAATTGTTCAAAGACCTCCTGGCTCTAAGGTGTCCACTCAAAATTTTTCACTTTCTTCAATGCTTGAAAGAACGGCAGACATTTATCACCAGATTTGGAGATGAATCTCCCCAAGGCCGCAAATCGGCCTGTCAACTTCTACACATCTCTTATAGAGCGTGGTGGCTGCATGTAGAAGATCTCCTTGATCTTGTCAGGGTTGGCCTCAATGCCTCTTTTTGAAACCATCAGTCCTAAAAACTTCCCAGATCCAATGCCAAAGGCACACTTGGCTGGATTCAACATCATCTTGTGGTGCCTCAGCACTTCAAATGCATCTCCGAGGTGTTTAATATGATCTGCCGTGAATAGGCTCTTGACTAACATATCATCAATATAGACCTCCATGGTTTTTCCAATTATATGGGCAAATATTTTATTCACCAATCGTTGGTAAGTAGCTCCTGTATTCTTTAGCACAAATGCCATAGCAAGATAACAGAAAACACCAAAGTCGGTTATGAAAGATACCTTAGGGATGTCGTCCTTATGCATCTTGATCTGGTTGTATCCACTGAAACCATCCATGAAACTCAGCATCTCGTGCCCAACTGTGGCATCTATCAACGTATCTATCCTTGGTAGAGGGAAACAATCCTTAGGACATGCATCATTCAAGTCAGTGAAGTCTATACACATCCTCCACTTCCCATTTGCCTTCTTGACCATCACAGGGTTAGCCAACCACTTGAGGAACTGAATCTCTTCAATAAACCCAGCTTATAAGAGCATGCCAACTTCTTGTTTAATGGCCTCTTGCCTTTCTGGAGCGAAATTCCTCTTCTTCTGCTTTAATGTCGTTCATTTAGGATCGACATTCAATTTGTGAGTTATGAGCTGGGGATCAATCCCTGGCATATCAGTTGCTGTCCAAGCAAACACATCACTATTCTCTTGTAAGAATGCTGTCAACTTGCCCTTCAAGGGGTTCCTTCAATTGGCTTTCGGGCTATGCAATATGTTTCTTCAACGGGTGGTCCATCAGGACTTCAACGTTTGTCTTGGTTCCATCATTTTTTTTTTTTTTGTTTTTCTTGATTCTAGGTCAAGGATTCAAGGTTGATTCTTCGATTTAGATTTCCAATTAAACAATCATGTGGGCTTCTCGCCTTTTAAACTCTTTAAAACGAGAGTTTGCTTGAACTTCTTGATCATTGTTTAAGGTTCTCTATTGGTCTTCTACCTTAGATTCTCCATCCAAGTCATTTTTGAAAACATTAAAAAGTGGCTAGTCTTTAGCCTCCACAGCCTTACATGGCTTTGATTGCCAGATGTCTTTTATCCCGGATCCTTCAAGGACTTGAAACACTTATTTGGTTGTGCTGTAACCTAACTCTCGACCCTTCAGAGTTTTATTTATGCGTTTGTTTGCTTCCATTTGTATATTCTTTTATTTTCGGTACTTGGTCATCTTTGACTTACACACATCAGGTGCTTGGTACATAAATAGAATCATAGAACGAAAAGCAAACTTGCATTAATAACATAAATGGGTTCAACCCCTATATAGAGTACTACTGTCCTACTCAGAGCGACATGCTCTGCATGGTTTCATCGAACCTTATTTCTACTTCTACTAGATAAATATGAAGCTAAGTCCAACTTTGCAAGACTAGGCCTGCATGGCTTGATTTTGTTTTTGATGCTCCATCAAAATAGAGCATCTACTACTCCTTCTAGTCTCCTCATTCTTCTTCTGAAGTTCACTTTCTTCTTGGGGTACTATCTCTTGCCCCCGACTTCTTGGTTGCCAATGTTACTTTCAACCACGAAGTCAGTTGACGCCTTAGCCTTGATGGCTGTTCGAGGCTTATGTGTGATGTCCTCTTCTGGACTTTCTTTGTGTTCCTTATCACTGCGGATGTCCATGTCTTCAATCGGAAGGACCTGCCCCCCGACTCCGTCAGGCCTTAACGCGGCTACATAACAGCTTCGTGCCATCTTTTGATTGCCTTTATGTTCTCCAACACCATTCTGGGTTGGGAACTTGATCTTCATATGATAAGTTGAGGCAACAGCCTTGAATGCATGAAGTCCAGCCCTTCCAAGGATAGCGTTGTACGTTGAAACCGCCTTGATTACCAGGAAGTTCAACATCTGAGTGGCCTTCTTGGGCTCCTGTCCAATAGTCATAGGCAATTGAATAGTCCCTTCAACTTTAGATCCTACTCCATTAAATCCATATATAGGCATGTTATTGGGGGTCAACTGAGAATCATTGTAACCTATCTTCATAAATGCATCATGAAATAGAACGTCAACGGAAGCTCCATTATCTATCAAGACTCGCTTCACTTCTGAGTTTCCAATTACAGGAGTTATGACCAACGGGTCGTCATGGGGGAACTTCACCCCTTCAAGATCAGAATCATCAAAACCAAGTGTGATTTCAGTCCTAGCCCGCTTCGGGGCCTCTCCCACTATGTGTATAACTTCTCTGGCATAAGCCTTCCGAGAATTCCTTGTTGTGCCGGCTGTAGTAGGGCCTCCTAAGATCATGTTGATTATTGGCCCTCGGGGCTGTGGGTTACGATCTTGATCGTCATCCCTTCTGTTATAATCTCTAATTTGATTAACACGATCTTCACCCTTAGTGAAGTTGCTCAATTTCCCTCTACGGATCAAGAACTCGATCTCATCTTTGAGTTGCTTGCAATCATCTGTATCATGCCCCACATCGCGGTGGAATCTACAATACTGATCCTTGTTTCTCTTTGCGGGATCACCCCTAAGTGGCTTCGGCCATCGAAAATCTTTGTCTTTCTCAATATCTAACAAGATCTGACTCCAAGGAGCATTCAGTCTTGCATAGTCGTTGAATCTTGGTCCCAAACTCTTCTTCGGTGATGATTCAGAATCCTTGCTAGTCCGGGAATACTTGTCCCTAGCATCATACTCTTGTTCTTGCTTTCGTTTCTTAAAGTCATTGGAGCCCTTGCCATTGCCTCCAACAGCTTCTTTCTTCATGCTATCCTCAACCTTGATATACTTGTCAGCCCTTCGCTGGAGCTCAGCCATGTTTTCAGGAGGATGCTTGGCCAATGACCTTTTAAAGAACTCGTCAGTGGTTCCGTGTTCTAGGGCTACCATGGCCACCTTATTCTCCAGATCAGTGATGTTCAACGTCTCCTTGGTGAACCTCTTAAGGTAGTCTCTCAGATTTTCGTTCTTCCCTTGTACCACATACATAAGGGATGCAGAACCTTTCTCATGAACTCTTCCGCTGATAAACTGACTAACGAAAGCAGCACTTAACTCCTTAAAGGAGCCAATTGAGTTTGCAGGCAGCCGGCTATACCATCTTTGAGCCATGCCCGACAAAGTTTGAGGGAACGCCCTACACTTCAAAGCGTCACTTGCAGGCTGCAACAGCAGTGCGTTCGAGAATGTCCTGACGTGGTTTGCGGGATCACCCGTTCCATCATAAGCTTTAATCGTTGGCATCTTGAACTTCTTTGAGATACGAGCGTTCATCACCTCCTCAGTAAACGGGGGTGTAGGATCATCAGGATCCCCAAGTGGCATCAGATCCTTGGGGTTGCTCTTGGGGGTTTCCACCCTCGTTGTTCTTCCAGTTGGGGCATCAGCCCTTCTCTGCCTTCTTGAAGACCCCTCCAGATCTATAAAGGGAATCGGTCCTGAGGTTGGAGGAGGCTGAGTTTGATTCAACCTAGCTTGTTCTCTGGCAATATCTTCCTTTATCCTTAAAATCTCGGCCTCATGAGCCTTGATTCTTTCATCAGCTGTCAAGGGGGGTCCATCATGGATAGTTTATGTTCTTCTTCTTCATTTTCTGCTAGCACGTCGCCTTCTCGGGGCTTCATCACGATCATCATCAGTTGATGAATCGTCAGTATAGGGGCCAGAGTAGTCAAGATACACTCGATCTCGGATCTGCAAGGCATGACCACTGGGTCCAGGAGGGTAGTTAGGAAGGCCATACATCGGGTTAGTACTCACGGGGAGATCCGTAGTATGGATCTGTACCCCTGGTGGTGGGTAACTGGGATCAACTAGAGGAGAGACCAGCGTCTGGAGGGAGCTGGTTCCTTGACCTGGGTGAACGACCATAGGTAACGTTCTCTCGACATGGGGATTCGTCCCTGGAGGTTGAGAAACCTGAGTTTGAGTGATCGCCCATGTGGTTGGGGGTACTTGTTCAGTGACAGGCGGAGCAGAGCTTAGAGGTAGAGCCTCGGTAGCGATTGGCTCGGTAGTGCTTGGTGCTGTTCTTCGTGTTTGAACCATGGTTGATGTCTTTTTCCCACAGACGGCGCCAAATGTTGTGGAATAAAAACTAGGTTATGATTATGACGGCTAGGGTTCGGGAGCTTCGTGCTCTTATGGCTGCTTCTGCGTTCGAGACTAAACGGTCCTCACAGAATGCCTACGTATCTCTGTATTAGAGAATCAAGCCAAGAAAACGTAGTTCTGAGGTGAGGGGTCAGACCCTTTATATAGGCTGAGAAGCCCTAAAATCGTAGTAGAATTAGGTGACTTGGTGGGCAAGTCACCGCCTTGAGGAAGGTTCTAGACCCCTTCCTTGTAGGAGTCAGTTTCCATGTTGGAATATGTATCTTGGAGGCTAAGTCAGGCAAGAGTAATATCCTTGTTTGACTCTTATTTGCTGAGCTGTTTATTACCCCTAATATTAATTACGAAATTAATATTATAAATAGGGATTGGGCCCATCTGGTGGGCCCCACGTTTGGACCATTCCGGGTCTAATTAATGCCACATTAAATGTGTCTTTAGGGCTTACTTTTAGCCCATATCAATAGTCTTAAAGGTTATGGTTAAACATTAAATATTCTCATATTTTCAACATTTTTTCTTAGTTATTTAATTGATTTTTGGTTTTTCAATGCTTCTTTACAACTTAATTTATTTTTTCGAGTAATAATAATGGATCCCCCTGCATTCACATTAATTTTCACTAATAAAAATATCCTCAATTACTAAATAATTATATTGATATTCATGCAAGATTATTGTTTTGCTAACGTAAATATATAATAAAAATAAGTAATTTCTAACGTAAACCCTTTTCTCTCTCTAGCCGTTCATCTTCTTTTTCTTTTACTTAGCGGCCGTCGGGGCTTCCACGGATCTCCATCGGTGGAAGCCCCAAAACCTTTCATTTCCTTTGTGTTTTCTTCCTTTTTTCAATAAATCTTATTTTAAAGTTTTAATTTCCCAAAAAATCTTCCTTAAGATTCTATTTTTTTCTTAAGATTTGGCATTAGTTTGTATTTTCCGATCTAAGGCTTCAAAACTTTTTCCGATTTGGCCTTCAATTTCTTAGATCTCAATTCCATGGAGCTCCGAATTTCTCGTTCTTCCTAGTGATTTTGTTCTCGAAAGTGCTTCGAGTTATCTTGTTATTGTGGGTTTGTTCCCCAGATATAAGGAGTGTCTCGGTTTTAGCTAGTACGTAATTTTCGTAGTTGCAAATCTAAAGTTGCTAGTTTGTCGCTTTTAGTTCGCGTTTGGTTTTAGTTTGTAACTTTACTTTGTAATCTCATTTTTAAAGTTGTAAGATCGGTTTTTTTTATGTCTTACTGTTTGTGTGAGTTTTGTTATTTGTGTGGGTATGGTGCTTGATTTTGTAATAAAAGTTTTTAGGGGATTGCATTCTCGATCGATAGCTCAAACTGGTTATGGCGGAAGCGGAAGTGACGAAACATGTGTAAATATCATCTTTAACAAATCACGTGATTTTATCTCCCAGAAGAATGAATTAATCAATGATTGTTTTTGTGTTTTGTTTATTCGACGCGACTGTTTATGTGGATGTCGTATAGTTTTTTATTATTGAATTAGATCATTTATAAAAAAAAAACGTAAATGTGTTAATTCAAATGATTTAATGAATTGCATCAATCATTTTTAACAAAAAATAATTGATCGATGACGGAGTCAGAAAAATGTAATTATGGAGGCTAATTTAAGGTAAAAAAAACATAAGTTAAAATTATTGTACAAAAATTAACTTTTTAAATATGAATAATATACGATTCATTTTTTCTTGTATTGAAATTGTTCTTAAATCATATAATATTAATATGTTTCAAATGTATTAGAGTTTAAATATATCATAAAATAATACTTTAAATCATTAGGAATTTTTGAACAATACTATACGTTATTCCTAAAAAAATTTGGTGCCATCTATTTGATTTTAAAATTATGTTGAGTATGAATATACCGACAAGAAAATACAGAGGGGTAATGTATTTTCAAATTTTTCTTCGAACAAATATATTGAAGTGAAGATTGTTTGTGTGTTTGAATCTGTTTTTGTGTAGCCAAGTGTGTGTTTGTGTTTAGCAAGATATGTAAGTGCAGAACAAAAACACAAGAACACGATCACTCACTTTAATCTAATATTTTATTTGATAAAGATTTGCTACAAACTGTTAATACAGATGATAGTATTCTCAACTTCGTTTTCTCAGAGAGATGTGTTTAGATATGTTCTTGAAAAACCTTAACTACTAGAGAAGTGAGATTGTACTCTTATAGAACATGAGTACAACTACTTACTACAAATAAGGTGACATACAAAATTACTTTCTAATCTGTCTATCCCTTTTTGAGTAACATCCAAACGGCTTGAGATTTGATTTTCTTGAACTCTGTTCAGATCCACTTCTTTAGCAGCTTGTCTCCTGTAACAACTCTCTAAGCTTCTTGTAGTCTTTCCAAAACACTTTACAGTACTGTGGTCCTGAAAGTGTTTTGGCTTGCTGCAGGTTTCTGACTTGTACTATTCTTCAGTATTTTGTCTCCAAGACTGCATTTTAGAAGTAACTGAGTGATTGATTCGAGAACTAGAATTGACTTGATAGATAACTCTGAGTTCTCGAATACTGTATAATTGTCATATTGAATCACTTCTCGAATTAGTCTTTTCTCCAGAAATCCTGGAGATGTCGAATAGAACATTTGACTTGTCGAATCCCTGAGATGTCGAATAGTTTCCCTGAGTCCTTGAGATATCGAATACAGCTTTGACTTGTTGACTCTTAGAGAACTCGAATGATGCTTTGACTTGTTGACTTCTTGAGTTCTCGAATAGAGTATTAGACATGTCGAATCTCTGAGTTATCGAATGGCACTTTGACTTGTTGACTTTCAGAGATGTCGAACAGTGTCTTTACAGATATCGAATCCTTGACTTGTCGAATGCTAGACTTCTCGAATATGACAAACATACTTCTCGAATTGGTACTTAGGCAAATCTACATTTTTCAAAATCTAACTGTGTTTATTTTTACAGCCTTGTTCTTCAAGCTTGAGGCATGATCCTTGGATCTTCTTTCAAACAATATTTTCTGACTTTAAATTACACTTACACAGGTAGAATTTGATGCTTATTATAAGTACTAATACAGATAGAAACTCTATAGCTAGAGGTTCGCTCAGTTAAGAGGTCATGTAAGTAATGCATAACATTACAAACAATTAGGATTGTTATTAGATACATACAGGCATGTCTCTATGACTAACAAATTATAAAAAAAATATTTTAATAATTGAAAATTTATTAAATAAAATAAACAAACTGTAAACGTCTTGCATCTATTTTAAAATGACTGAATAGGAAAAGTGATAAGTGGGAACAAGATAAAAGGGACAACCACATAATTCTAATTTACTAATAATTATATTTTAACACTTTTGTTAAAATTAAAAAAATTATTCGTATTAATTAGATAAAATAATTAAAATTTAACCATAAAATTTTTATAGAAGAAAAAAAAAGTGATGAACTATTCTTAAAATCTGTGCCGGACATCATTTAAAAAGTGTAAATAATAAAAAAAATTCACACTTATTAGTAAAGAAAAGCAAACAACACAAGGAAGAACAGTATTTCAAAAAACAAATGTTACATCAATTTATTTATATCGGCATACAAAAGTGATTGATATTAATATGTATTTATGAAAATCATTTATAATTTATAATATTATAATCCTGAATGATTTTATATTGAAATAATACTTTATTAATAAATATATTTTTATTTGAAAAAAAAGTAATAAATATGAATATGTTTAATTTAAATTATTACCATATTCAGATTAAAATTATTACTTTTTTTGAAGAAAAAGGATTTTATTTCAATAATAAAAAGGCATACGACATCTACAAAAATAATCGAGTAAAATAAACATAGAGATTTTATCGCCGGACATCAAGGAGAGACCATAAGTGATTTTTGAAGTTGATTAATTAAAATTGTTAATTAATCATGGTTAGTAAAATATGATAAGAATGGTAAATAAGAAAATTCTTTAATACAATATGATTGGTCTAAAATTTGGAAATGACATCTAATTACTATCTATACAATACTATACTATAATAAGCAAAAGGGTGTATAATTTGTAATTTTTTTAACCCCCTATATTTGGTTATCCTCTCATTTTTTGTTATCACTATTTCACAAATGTTCAACTCAAATAGATCATGTCCGTTAAATATAACAATACTAAAAGTTGTTTTATAAAGAGGACTAAGGTTCGATTAGCAACAACAATATATTAATTTTTATTTAATACTAAAAATTATTATATGCAAAAATATAAGATTCGAACTCTTCCAATAACATATTAAAATTAATTTTTATAATATTATATTACATTATAAATATATTTAAAAAAATTAAAAATAACCCGTTCTTTACACGGACTATATGGTAGTTGGTTCTAAATAATTAGTTAAGTTTATATTACAAGTATTATAATAAAGAATTAGTAGCATGCATCATTTTTAATTTATCATACTCATACTGTAAAATCACGTTAAATTAATACTCGATAAATTAATAATCTTTCTAAGTTAATAAATTCCTCCGGTCCCAAGTTGGACCAGTTAAAAAAAGTGATCAATTTCGATATGATAATAAGATAATATATTTTTTGAAAAATCCTATATAAATAATGGTCCCAATAATATTATTAATTAATAAATCTTTTATAACCATAAAAATATATGTATTATTCTAATTATTTTATATCCAATAAACCTTAATTTCTAATTTAAGTAAATTAGATCAAATTAGTTTTTAGATGAAATTGCTGATTTTCAATTAATTAACTAGAGAAAATTTAATATATAAAATAAGAAAAATATATATAACCAGGCAGAACTAAAAGCAAGAAAGAATCAGAAATAAAACAAGCAAACGTTTATTTGGTTAAGTTATCAAAAGTTTGCACTACAGAAATTTTATAAAGAAGTACTGGGCTTAATTCAAATTGGGCCAAGATTGATAGAAACGGGTTACCAATTACAGTAAAAGATCAATAAATTAATATAATTGGGATAGGAGAGTTATACGGAGTACTAATTTAGAGAGGTATTAATTAATTGATAAGTTAATAATTATTAATTTATAGAAAATTTTGATATCAAAGAAAATAAATTTCCAATTATATACATTTAAATAGATTGAATTATACAATTTATATTTTATACTTAATTCAATTAGTTAAAGGGTCCTGGTCCCTGACAAGGAACCAATTATGTAACAATTAATTTCTCAGCCGTTGGGATTAAAAAAAAATTTGCATGTCTGCTATAATTTTCTGCGAATAGGTTCAGCCAATCAGCCTATCCGTCAAAAATTATAACGAACATGCAATTTTTTTTAATCCCTGCCATTGGATCAAGGATCTAACGGTTGGGAAATCAATTGTTATATAATTGGACAATCGATTATCAGGGATTAGAACCCTTAATTAAATATAGGGATATTTACAAATTTAATGAACATTAGCAAGATTAAAAAATATGTATATATTAAATAATTTAGCACAGCCTGCACATCTTTTTTTATATCCTTTATAATTATCATTACAATCAGGACATTCTGGGAAGAAAAAAAAGCGAGGTTATCAACAAAATTTCTCAACAACTAGCTCGTAGTTATCACTAAAAAGCTTAAGAAACGATTTTCAGCTTAAATATTTAACCATCAACAAATATAGGCCATTGATCTATAAAAAACACCCTTATATAAAGAAAAATAATGAATACTATATAATTAATCTAAACCATTGAATCAATTATGATCTAACGGTTCTGTCAGGAACATCCACACAATAAAAATGCACCCTCACAAACTAGATTTAAAAAAAAAAATCTGGAGGCCACGTCAGCAAGTGGACCCCCATTTGCTGATGTGGCAGTGACACGTTAGCAAATGCCACGTGTCACTGTCACGTCACCATTTACTGACATGGCAATGACAGGTGGCATTTGCTGACGTGGCTATCACGTCATCAATCACTGTTCACCCAAAATATTTTTTTAATTTTTTTTGATAATGTTCTTTATTATTTTTTATATAAGATGTTCATGGAGTGCAACTCACAAACAAATATAATGACATGGAAGATGTGAGTATATGCTGAAGAAATGACGCCATTTCTTTCCCCAAAAGAGGAAATGACCGAGATGCCTTCAAGTTTTAACACCTTAGCACTAAAATAAATGATTGTACACAGATTGATTTTTTAAAAAAAATCAGATACATAACTTTTATAAAGTAAATAATATGTATACAGATGGTAAAGATGGTAAACTAGAGATAATGTCCAAAATACCTACTTTAGACAAGGTATGGTTCTATATGTCTCTTTCTATACTTTTGGCCCTTTTTACCCACCAAGGACCACATCATTTATTTACATGTTTCATTAAGTTATTAATAGCTTATATGTCTTGTAAACTTCATAAAAAAATAGATTTTAATCTAATTCAAATTCCACGAACTGCTGTAAAAAAAACTTGCCCTAAACTTCGTATCAGAGCCTAGTTAATAATCTTTTAAAATGAACCTTTTAAAAGAGAAAAATCATATTCCTGAGGAGGAAACTTCTGATAATTTAGAAATCGAGTTTTCAGAATCAAAAAAAGGCTTTCAAGCCAGTTTTCGAGTAAAATACGATTTAATTTCTAAAATCAGGAACACAGAGTTTGATTTAAAGAAAGAAACTATTTTTAACGTTCTTTGGCTGGATCGCTTAAAAAGAAAGAACAAATCTTTTAATACGTATCTACGAAAGAAATGCATGTAGATATAAAAGATACTACAGGAAAAGTGTATTTGTCTTTAATCACTAAAGAAGAGATTAATAGACAATTACAGAAAATGGATTCAAAGACGAGGTCAACAATCTCTATGTTTCAATTAGGAGCTGTTAAGATTTTGATAAAATCTGAATTCCTTGAAGGTATAGATTCTCCAATAAAAATGGTTTTACTGGATAATCGAATCATACCAAGAAATGACAGTATTTTAGGTGCTGCTAGAGGTAATTTAGCATACCAAAAATTCATGTTTACAGTATACCCCAAATACGCAGTTAGTTTGGATACTGAAAGATTTGATCAAATTCTATCTTTTATTCATGATTTTGAAACATCCTAGTGCAGGGTGTGACAGTACTTCTAGTTGACTACACCATGGCACTATCATTCCTTGTTTTTCCAATTCCTCCATGCCACTTAATTTCTCTTCCTCTACTTCTTGCCCCTTTGATTCGCCTTCTTTTTTCCTTATCACCCACAAAAATGGCATTCCACTTTTTAACAAGCCTTTTACAATCTCGTTCATTTGAGGCTTTGACAATGTTAATATACTTCCGAATGATATATAAATCACGGATTTAGGAGGCTTGGAATCCAACCAATCTTTATAGTCTCTTGATTTTTGGAATAGGTCACCTCCAACTGAAGTGTCCGAAGGATCCTTGCCATCCAAGAAAGCTGATGGAAGGACCGGACCGATTGCAATCAACTCGAGCTTTTTGATTGCTTTGAGAGCCTCCGATTCCAGTGCATCAAAAGAATTTACAAGCACCATAGGTCTTTCATCCGCATTCAGTGCATCGAGCTGCTCTTTGAATGATGGGAGAGCAAAACTGTACATTTCATGGCATGTAGGAAGTATAAACGAAGGAAGGTCACGTGCATGGAGGAGTGGCAAACCAGGTAATTGTATTGACCAAGAGGGGTCATCTAAACATTTGTTCATGGCCTCACCATACCCATTGAAATAGTAGTAGTAAATATCCAAAACAGAAGCAGGTTGAATCCAAAGGAGGGCAGACGGCAAGTGAAATTCACGTGCCACCTCTGCCACCCATGGGAGAAGAAGTGTGTACACAACACAACTGACAGGGCGGCCTTTTTCAGCACTAGAACGTAATATTTGTTTGACACTCTCGGATCCGTGATTACGTATGGAGGACATGAAATGCTTAGCGTCATCAGTAACCTTGAAGCCATCATCATAGCCATCGGAGAAGGAAGCGATATTAAGGCCTTTTGTGGCTGCTAGAGTGTTGGCCATGCGGCTGTGGGCTGACAAACTGGTTGCAAATGTAACTTCAACCCCCATCCTTGTAAGTTTCTTGGAAAATTGGAGGCTGGGATTTATGTGACCTTGTGCTGGAAATGTTATTAGGAGGATGTGACGGTGGTTTGCCATTCTTACAAAGCTTTCGGTATTTCTCAACTTTTGGGGTAACAAGATAATTGAAATGTTCTGTTGGAGGAGCTAGCAGGTTGGCTACTAACCCGAACAATGAGTGGATATATATAGGCTCAAAATTAACATAACAATAATGATTATTGATCTATCGATATATTTCTCGCTCTCTTCTAGATTGATGTGTGATTTTTACGTGGTGTGTGCTTTTAATTTGTAGCAGAGAAAAAGTTCGTTTTCTGTTTTCTCTGCTACGTTGCAGAATCAAGTTGGACATAATGCATGGCAAGGAACCACATGATCATACAAAAACAAAACCCGGGGCCACTCGCTGGCTGGCTGCTCGGACCAACGTCTTATGATTAATAAATTTAGAAAAAAAAGTTACTCCCTCTGTCTCACATTGTTTTTCTTGTTTGAAATATCGGTCCTGTTCATAAATGAGACAAATTACTAATTTACGTCTAATTTATAAGACGGAATATAGTCATGAGTGATCTTGTTGGATTCGTATTTATGAGTACTTTAATACAGTGAAGTTTTTATATTTAAAACTAATACGAAATTAAAGATATTAACGATCAAAAGTATGCGTTGGCAAATGTGTTCAGTCAAAACATGAATGATATTTAGGGACGGAGGGAGTATTTTTTTAACAATAAAATGCTTATAAGTTTACAAATATGTTCTAACAATTTTCGAGAATGAACGATAATCGAACTCACCTGATGGACAATGGCGTCCATCTGTAACTAACTTTAATAATGAGACATTTGATAACTAACTTGATACTGTAAATAAGTGATTATGTAGCATTTAATTTTTAAATTTGGATGAAATTTTATGATAGATTTGATATGTTAATTTTAATTATTGTTAAAAGAGAATAAAGTTATGAGATTATCTTTATCTGAGATACCAAGTTATCTTATTTTATGCATTCATGCATATATTTTCAATCAAAAAATTATTCACTTTCCTTGTATATCATAAATGCACAAATCTAATATTTACAATCTAAATACATAGGAAAGGTGTTATCTTATTATTAGATTTAATTTCATAATTACCTATAAGTTTCTAATCTCATGAACTTTATTCTCTTATTAAAATTTATAATTTTTATCATAACAAATCAATTTTTATGAAAAATAAAGTTTTGTAATAATGTTTTTTTATTAATATATAAAGGTGTTCTCTCTAAAATTGCAATATATAAATATATATATATATATATATATATAGGCTAGCGTTCAAATAGAAACCAACCTTAGAATAGAAACTAGAAACCTACACTAAATAAATTATATTTCATTTATTTTAATGGCCCCGCTAGGGGCACCTTCACAAAAAACTTATAAAATTCTTGGCTCTATTCAACAAAAATATAAAAAAAAATAAAAAAAAGTTACTGTTCACGTGCCACGTCATCACGTGAACAGTAACTTTTTTTAATTTTTTTTTATATTTTTGTTGAATAGAGCCAAGAATTTTAAACGTTTTTTGTATTGGGGTACCCCTAATTTGGTCATTAGATTAGCTTGAAATATTTAATTTAGGTTTAGTTTCTAATTTCTAGTTTCTATTCTAACTTAGTTTCTATTAGAACAAGACCCTATATATATATATATATATATATATATATATATATATAGGGTTGGACTCCATAAAGAACACTTTAAATAAAGAATAACAAAGAACACCTCATATCTAATAGATCCATTGCCCCTGGCGGGGCCACCCAATACAAAAAGTTCTTATTTTTTTAGGCTCTATCCATCCAGCAAAAAAAAAAAATTGAAAATTTTACTGTTCATCGATGACGTCATCAGTGACGTCATCATGAACAGTAAAATTTTCTTCTTTTTTTTTTTTTTTGCTGGATGGATAGAGCCTAAAAAAATAAGAACTTTTTGTATTTGGTGCCCCTGGCGGGGCCAATGGATCTATTGGAATAAATGATTTTATAGTGTTCTTTATTGTTCTTTATATAAGAGTGTTCTTTATGGAGCAAAGGCCTATATATATATATATATATATATATATATATATTATATAGAAAATTGGTTCTACCCTGAGATTAAAAGATTTTGTTACTAAACAAGCTTCATGAGATTAAAAAAATTTATTACTATAAAACAAGTGATCTCGCAGGGCAATTTTATAAATATAATTTTTTTTACAATAATTTACATAGATACCCTAAATTTATATTAAAAATCTTTTAACATCATGGGAGAATTCTGAGGACAATCTCATGAGAGAATCCTGAGGACAATCTCAGACACATCAAGCCCTATATTATCAGAGGCGGAGGCACATGGGGGCCTTTGGGTGCATGTGCCCCCACAGGTTTTATTAAAAAAAAAATTGTATGTGGGACCCACACAATGATAATATTAAAATACAAATGTTACCTTCTGTGCTCCCATAAATGCTATTTTTCTCTATTAATTCTTTTTGTTTAGTATAAGTTTTACAAAGACAAAATATAGTGACAAGTCAATCCTTCAAACAGGTTCCAACAGTTAAGTTTTTTGCCCCCACTAGCCTTGACGCTGGCTCCGCCACTGTATATTACTCCCTCCGTCCCATTTTATATGACACTTATTCCTTTTTGGAACGTCCAAAAAAAAAATGAACCTACTAAACTTACTATTTTTGAACATTACTTTTCACTATTACACCCACTACTTCTCTATTTTATACTTCCTTTTTATTAAATAAACACTATTACACTCACTACTTTCCTACTTTACTCATTTTTTATACACCCACTTTCATAACCAACCAACCACATGCTACCACCTAACAAGTCAAATACTCCCTCCGTCCCAGCCAGTTCTTTACATGGCGGCTGGGCACGGAGGTCAAGGATAGTGGGTGTAAAGTGAGTGTAATATTGTTAAAATAAATGAAGTAATGGGTGTAATAGTGATTTTATTGTTAAAATAAGTGAAGTAGTGGGTGTAATAGTGATTTTATTGTTAAAATAAGTTAAGTAGTAGGTGAAATAGTGTTAAGTATTGTTAAAATAAGTGAAGTAGTGGGTGTAATAGTGTTAAAACTTACTATTTTGGGTAATGTAAAGAAATGGTGGGACGGCCCAAAAAGGAAATTGTAAAGAAATGGATGGGACAGAGGGAGTAGTATTTTCTTAATCTCCGTGAAAGTCAAATCATGTCTTACAAAATGGGACGGAGGGAGTATAAAATAAATAATTTATGAAGATTATGTTTAGCACCAACGTATCAAAACCTCTTGTTTAGTTCCCTGTTTTAGACTTTTAGTAATACAAGTACGTGTTTGAGAAGTCGATTATATCTTAAAAGAATTTTGGGTGATGGAAGAATTTTGGAGTATCAGGTTGGACGAGGACAGAAATGGATTTTTTGGTTAATATTTATAAAAATGGATATTTTGGGTAAAAAAATAAAAAATGAAATATATTGATATTTTTCTAGAATTCTAAGTAAATAATAAATAGAAGATACTCCCTCTGTCTCATATTACTCTTCTCCTTTCCAATGTCGGTCCTGTTCATAACATGAGACAAATTATTAATTTACGCATAATCTATAAGACCAAATATAGTCATGAGTGATCTTGTTGGATTCGTATTTATGAGTACTTTAATACAGTGAAGTTTTTATATTTAAAACTAATACGAAATTGAAGATATTAACGATCAAAAGTGTGCGTTGGCAAACGTGTCCGGCCGAAATGGGAAGAGATTTTTGAGACGGAGGTAGTATAATTTTGTACAACATATATGTGTTAAATCATAATTGTCATATCAAAACCAAATCCCTCCTGTCATGAATTAATTATCAACAAATTAAAAAATTCAAATTGACTTGGATTGATACAGCACAAATGAAAAATGGATGTCAGTAAATATTATTTTCTCCATTCTAACTAACTTTTTTACATTTTTCATTATAGGTGTTCTACTAAAATTTTATAATTTGAACAAAAATAATAATAAAAAAACTTATTATTACTAGTCTTTTTTGCCCGCGCTCTGCGAGCGGGCGTTGATTAATCTTGTTTGTTAGAATTTTTTAATGATAGAATAATATAAATATCAATTTTAATAAAAAATAAATAAATTATGATGCAAAATGTTTTAGAATAATGGTATGTACTTTGTTTAAATTGTTTTATAAATATTTTCGACTCTATTTTTAATTGTTTTTTTGCTGATTAAATTTGAACTTGTAATAAAAAGTGAGAATTGTGTTATTTTGACTAATATTTTTTTAAGTCAAAATACATTATTACAAAATCTTCATCTTCTTTGATTATTTTTTTCCCATACCGAAAGTTTTCAATGCTGCTGTCTCGTACCACGGTCATAATCAACATTGGGTTCCAGTATAAAATGGTATGATCTATATGAGTATTTTAGTATCTAAGTATTTACTTTGCTTCATCCTACATTTGCTATAAATACCTATAACCTTGCAAATCATGATAATTGGTAGTGAAAGAATTGTTTTGACATAGCTGCTTGGTACTTAGATACTCAAAGTCATAGCTACACAATTAATAAATTGGTTTTGCTTAAAAAACGCAACACCTGCAATTACTTTTAGAGCCAAAAGTAATTAGGAAGATTAAAATCTTGCTTTTCTATTGACCTGGTTTGATTTGATTTGGTAAAACATTTTGGGTTTTATGTGTGAATAAACTTGTTGATTTCTTTGTTAGTATTTTGAGATCCTCTTCATTCTCAAATCTTAGTTAATGGTAATCATATATTAAATATACGCATACAAATTATAATCCATGCAATTATATATTGCCTAATTTTGATTTTCATTTGATTATGACATGCAATTGTTATGACAAACTAATGCACCAAATTTGGATAGGAGAGGTGACTTAGAAGTAGCTAGCGACAAAGTGTTACGTACAATACTTCCATTACCTTTAAACATTCTTTGCACAGTCGAGCTCCCTGAGATGGAGTTCTGATCAAGAATGGCGATATAATGATCTGGCCAGTTTCAGTTGAACAACAGAGATTATTCCACATTTGTTTGCATCGTCAATGGACAACATAGTTGTTTTAGAATCATTTTTGAATGTGTATGTAAATGGACCAATGCTTTTGAATGTGTATTCCCGGATATAGCTGTTATGGTCCATCGTTAATGGAATGTTATTAGAAATGCTTTTCCTATCAATCTTATAACCTGTAAAATCTGAGTTTATATAGCCTTGTACCTTTAGGATACCAAATTTGGAGTACCCTTCATGTAATATATTTGAATTTTGCTATATTTTATTTCAAAAAAATAGAATAAAATATTAAGTTCTATTCCAGTTTTGAATTTTGATGGTTTTAAATCTTAAAATGTTATTTATACTGCACTCTAACATTTTTATAAAATTATTGGAATGAGTAAAACTTATGAAATTTTCCATTTTATCATCTTGGTATATTTATGGACTTTTTAAAAATAATAGCTTGATGATTTTAAGCTGGATGTACTCAGAATTTATATATACATAGATGATAGCACTAAATCTTACACTCTAGAAATATACACGTGCTTCATAAAAAGTGATTATTTTTTTTAAAAATTATACATATTAACTTTAAAAATTCCCCTTAAAAAAACTTTAAAATATTATTTTTATTTTTAGATAGTACACAGGTAAACTTTACTTTTAAGTTTTTTATATTTTAAATTTTAGAAAGAGAATCTTACAAAAATAATCTGCACAATTTTAGATTGCATATAACACTTCAAAAATAGAGCAATTTAGTTTAGTAATGAAAAATGTGAAAAATCATAGCATTATTTTGCATACAAAGAAATTGAACTGAAAACCAAAACCCATTATCCATAATTATTGAAAAGTTCAAATATTTTTATTCTAATAGGATAATAAAATTAAGTTCAGAAATCGAATTTCTACCTTAGCTCTCAAAATTCAGCAAAGCATATTCTTCATTTCTCCCGCTTTCAATAGATTTAGAATACTAAATAAGTAAACGAACACACAATATAAAGAAAAGAAAAAGTCATTCATTGTTAATGAATATTCACGAATTTAAATTTCTTGGAGGTGGATTTTGTACGGACATTGACAAATCAATCATATTCTAAAACCAAGAACTAATAATCTATAAAATAAGAAAATCAAGAAAAGTTTTGATACTAAAATAATATAGTATTTATGCAAGTACGACAGTAATAGCAGCAATCAAGCAAAATAGTGAGTTTTCTGATTTGCAAGTATACAAAGCCAGACTAACTAATCCTTCCATTTACATAATTTTCCACATAGCGCCATAACATTAAATACTAATGATATGGGATTGGGTCCCCTAGGAGATCAGTTTGTGAAAGTGCTAGAAGAAGATCTCCAAGCAGAGGTTGCAGTGGAAGAAGAAGGGTTGGAGGATATGCCTTAAGTTTTTAATCAAAGTCTGTTCAGATCGCATGCCCAGCAATAGTTTTAAGTTATTAGTTTTTGGTTTTGTTTAATTTATGATGCTGGTTGTATTAGTTTGTTGGGGTAATTGGGCAGTTAAAAAATTTTAGTGGGATGAAGGATTGGGCTTGTAAGGATGAACTTGAATTGTAATGTTTGGGCTAGTCCTATTATCTAATATATTGCTTTCTGCTTTTAAAAAAAAACTACTTTGCTTATTCTATGAACTTTTATGGGGTAATTTTAAGATTTACGGTCTAGAAAAAACTCTATGCCTATGCCAGGTTCAGTACCATAGTAAACAGAAGAAAGAAGACTTGGTAACACTTTTTAGCACTTTTATAGTGAATTTTTGACTTTTTGTAAAAGGCAATTGACCCTTATATTGGAGAAGATTGGATAATACTTTTTAGAACCCTTATATTTTGTTTAAAAGAAATAGCTTATATATAATAATCTTTTAATATATTTCTATACAACAATTTGAATATCTTAAATTTGTATATCAAAGAAATATTAAAAGATGTAATGTATCAAATATTAAAATATTGAATTATAATGTAAATCTATAATAATCATTAGATGTAATATTTATATAATATTCTACATTTTAATATTTAAAATATTAATAAATTATGGGAGGTTAATAATTATATAGTTCACTCACTTAATAATATCAATAATTTCAATTTTTATATTAGAAATCATACGTTTATCGATGATAATCCTATAATAGTATTCTTAAATCTAATGGTAAGAAAATATAATTTTTTTTACAAAATAGGACAAAAAAATTAACATAAAATATATTTACTTAAATATTAAGTATCATTAGCGTTCACAATAAGTTTTGCTTTAAACGAATGTGCGTGGAATCTAAATCAGAGCATTTCTAACTCATTATATTATGTATTTGTTTGGCGTTTCTACTCGCACCAAATTTAACATTAAAAAAAATTATTTGTGTGTTTTAAATATTATTTTATTATTAAAAATAATAAAATATAAGGGCATAAATGAAATAAATTTATTTTAATTAATGAGTATAAAGATAATATTAGAATTTTAAAAAATTTGAAAGTTAGACCCAATTTTAGTCTTACATCAAATTTAGTGTAATTTAAATATTTGATAAAAATCATTTCATTGTGTAAAATTATTTTCAAATGATTAATTTATTAATTTAAATTAAAATAATATTTTATTATAATAGTTTCTCGGCTCGTCATCGGCTCGACTTTTAAACTAATTTTGAAAAACAGCAAGCATACATGAGTTAACCTAGATATTTCAGCAAAACAGCAAGTTCTATATGTTATTTCAAGTACCAAATGTTGTTTATACTACCATTAATTTAATCACTATTGTAAAATTCATCAGCATATGAATCAGGAGTCATTGGACCAATATCAGCACCACTGCTATTCCCATCACTTATATCTTCATCACTGACATCTTTGTCCATTGCACTATTAATTGGAATCTGTCCAAAGTCATGGCTTAATTCATCATCAAAGTCATCATGTGTCCCTGCTAACTTCCTTTACAAAATCCCATCAAATAAAGGGAAGGTATTGATTATGCATCACCCGCAAGATATCTCCCCATCTATGTTTTCAGTGCTTCAACAAACCAATGCCAAAATTTTAAAACAGTCCGCAAATTGTCTTCATGATAAAACTAATTTACAACATTCATATTGCTGGAACCAAAACCCCTGTTCTTCAGCACCTGCTGCTTATAGTTAGTTACTTTCTTTTCGTCATAGTTACCAGAAGTGCGCTCAATTACATTGCAACTTCTTTTTCTCCTTCTTGATTCTGCATCTCCAAGCTCTTTCTTAGATTCCAACCCCTCAACCTTTTCCTCAAGATTTCTATAGTGTCATCCAGCAAACACACATTATCAACCTTCATACAAAAAAAAATAGATATCTGAAAAATGAGCATTCAAAACATATAAGAGAGCGTGTGAAAAATATCACTACATTAAAGTAAAATGATCTCAGTCCAGGGTTTGTCTACCTTGCCTGTTGAAGGTATTATCGATCTAAGAATCATAATTTTTTTCATGCATCTTTTCTCTTTGCCTTCTCTCTTCTGGTGCATGGTTTGCATCAAGTTCTTGAGTCTCTGCTCTCCTTATTTCACCATCGCTATGCATCAGAGAAACTTCATAGAGAACCTTTTTTAGTAATCATTGTGAAGTTCCAACTGACTTATATTTACCCGGCGATCTGCCTTATTTCCATCTAATAAAGCATAGTAATCTTTGCAGTCTTGATGTTGGTTCAATAGCCTCATGCAGGTACGCAAGCCTGCTAGGTGTTTATTAAGTTCAATTATTTAGTTAAGCACTTCCTAAAAAAAGAAATAACAACAAAAAGCATATAAATTACATAACCATGCAAAACTAAATCAAGTACCTCACTCAAAGTTTGATGCAGAGATCGGTCTTAGACCAATTATGCTATAAAATTAATATATAAATGCTTCTCGATTTGCTGTAGGTATCTCTAGCATACACAGTACACTAATGCCATAAGATGCAAGGATAAAATCTCACCGATCACTGTCATACAAACTAATAAGTCTGTTTTGTTAGGTAGCAGCCATGCATTCTTTCCTCACCAACTCTTCACCAACCATGCATTTCACCAACCCCATCTACCCCCCCCCCCCTTCACCTATAAATACCCCATCCCTCATTCATAATATTGACACCTTAATTTTCTCTTCTCTCTCTATATAGCTGCTAGATAGTCCGTCTAGTAGGAAAGCCGGTTTAGCCCGCTTTCAGGAAGTGTCGGGATAGAAGGTCCTCGTGCCTAAACTATTCCTTAGGGTACTTTGGTCTGACTGCAGCCATCGGAGGTGGTCCCGCTGCAGGGGGTCTTTCTATCAGGTTGTGTGGCACTGTCCGGGTTGGGAGAGGGAGAGAAGGAAAGGTTGTCGGGAAACAGTGATAGGGGGAGGTTTTGAGATAAACACTTCAGTGAGTTGGGGATATACATAATAGGTATTGTAGGGCTGAATTTTTGTATGAAATTCAAGGGGCCGGATACCCGGATATTGTAATCTCTTTTATCTAGTGTGAAGTTGTTGCTCTTGTGGATGTAGGCTGGGCCGAACCACGTTAAATCTCTTGTCTCTTTTACTGTATTGTTGGTTTGTTGCTTCATTACTATCACGTATATTTGTGGGATCTAAGCGCACATAGTTACCAAATCGCTTCCGCATTCGCAGGGAATCGGGCAGATTCCTAACAGTTGGCATCAGAGCTAGTTGTGTCTAAATTATTGGTGCCGAAGGAAAGTCGTTAAGAAAAGTGGTTGTCTAATTTGGCGCCGTTTTGACGGAAGTGCTCCCATTGTTTCTTACACTTACCTGGCCAATTGATTTAGTTGTTTGGATTGGTTGTTGTGTGCAAACGGAGATCATGGCAAGTATTAAAGGATTCACGGTGACTCCATATGATGGTAAAGGAAGTTTTACTCTTTGGCAGAGAAGGGTAAAGGATATTCTAACCCAACAGAAGCTAGCAAGGGCTTTAAAGGGGAAGGAGGGAAAACCAACAAAGATGAGCGATGAAGATTGGGAGGATGCTGAGTCGCAATGCATGAGTACCATCAGACTATGCATTGCTGATAACATTATCAATAATGTTGTTGACGAAAGCACGCCGAAGGAATTATGGTCAAAGTTGGAGACATTGTATCTCGGGAAGAACTTGACTACAAAGTTAAATCTGAAGCGCGAGTTATACAAGCTGAAGATGGCAGCTCAAGGCAATGTTATTGAGCACATGAATGTGTTTAACGGTATTGTTGATCAACTTGAAAAGGTTGATGTAAAATTGGAGGAGGAAGATAAGGCCCTTATTCTTCTTACTTCGCTTCCGGAGTCATTCGATCATTTGGTCACAACCATTTTATACGGAAAGGACACGTTAAAAATGGAGGAGGTTCAGTCAGCACTTTTGTCAAATGCTGGAAGGAAGAACCAGGATGGTGACAAGGACGGAATGACAGTTTTGGCTTTGCGTAGTCAAAATAATAGAGGAAGAGGTGCTGTGAGAGGATCTACCAATAGCAGGGGTAAATCCAGATACAGGGAAAAGGGCATGCAGTGCTTTGGTTGCAAGGAGTGGGGTCATATTAGGCCGAATTGTCCGCTTAATAAGAAGGATCCAGATGCATCATTGGCTGTGGTTACTCTCGATTGTGAAGATGTTTGCACTGTCTTCAATCGAGGCACTAGTTCTCCAGGAGAATGGATATTAGACTCAGGGTCATCTTACCATGTATGTTCCGAGAGGGGGCATTTTGACAAATTCCAAGATACAAAGAATGAAACAGTTTCTTTGGCTGATGGATCTACTTGTGAGATCAAGGGGATTGGAATTGTGAAAATCAAAATGTTCGATGGAATAGTTCGCAGCTTGAACGGGGTAAGATATGTGCCTAAGCTGAGGAAGAATCTAATATCTATCGGTCGATTAGCTTCAGAAGGCTACAGATGCTCTGTAGTAGGGGGAGCTATGAATATCAAAAGAGGCCGTGTGGTTCGGATGAAGGGAGAGCTACGTGGGGGAATATATCGTCTGATTAGTACGTGGCCAGAACGTACTGGAACTTCGAAAATCTGGTTATCTCGTGCACGAGGGAAGAGTGACTTGAAGGATACTGCTGCGGTTGTATTGCCTTCTAGTCTAGACGATGGTGCAAAGACTGCTGGGATGGATGCTTGGTCGAAGGGCTTCCACGACATCAACGAGTAGTTGGTGTGTTGCAGCTGCATATGGGCATCGATCAACACGAATCAAGTGAGCAGTGAACCATGCAACAGATTGATTTGTTTGATATGCAGTTGGGGAGTAAATGAAAGATCGATGGTCACACTTGTGTGTGTGATGGTCACACTTGTGTGTGTGATGGACTACATATGGAATTGGCCGACGTGAATCAAGTGAGTATGTGTGTATACAACAGATTGCTTCACATGTATGTAGTTGGACAAATAGAGGTCAATGGTACACTTGTGCGTATAGCAAGTAGGCATTCGAGAATGAATGTGCAAACTAGGGTATAGTTTGGAGTCTTGGACTCGGGGGGAGTTTTGTCGTATGGAATGATACGGATCGAGGAAAAGTTGGAGTTGTGCCAACAAGGCGCAGGTATAGAGTGCAAGTGAAGAGCTGTGAGTTTGGAAAGAGGGGGAGATTGTTAGGCAGCAGCCATGCATTCTTTCCTCACCAACTCTTCACCAACCATGCATTTCACCAACCCCATCTACCCCCCCCCCCCTTCACCTATAAATACCCCATCCCTCATTCATAATATTGACACCTTAATTTTCTCTTCTCTCTCTATATAGCTGCTAGATAGTCCGTCTAGTAGGAAAGCCGGTTTAGCCCGCTTTCAGGAAGTGTCGGGATAGAAGGTCCTCGTGCCTAAACTATTCCTTAGGGTACTTTGGTCTGACTGCAGCCATCGGAGGTGGTCCCGCTGCAGGGGGTCTTTCTATCAGGTTGTGTGGCACTGTCCGGGTTGGGAGAGGGAGAGAAGGAAAGGTTGTCGGGAAACAGTGATAGGGGAGGTTTTGAGATAAACACTTCAGTGAGTTGGGGATATACATAATAGGTATTGTAGGGCTGAATTTTTGTATGAAATTCAAGGGGCCGGATACCCGGATATTGTAATCTCTTTTATCTAGTGTGAAGTTGTTGCTCTTGTGGATGTAGGCTGGGCCGAACCACGTTAAATCTCTTGTCTCTTTTACTGTATTGTTGGTTTGTTGCTTCATTACTATCACGTATATTTGTGGGATCTAAGCGCACATAGTTACCAAATCGCTTCCGCATTCGCAGGGAATCGGGCAGATTCCTAACATGTTTCGTATGTCATTGTATTTCTATATAAATCGAACATAAGAACATCAACATTGCAGCTTTAGTGGCATTTGGAGATACCTGGTTAAACGAAGTTGTACAGTTGGAATCTACTGAAAATATATAAATATATTGGCATTTGTGTAACAAACTTATTAGTTGAAGAAACCAAAAATAAAAGTAGTAACCTGACCGCGTTGCAGATATTGCACAATTTTTTGATTGTTTACCCATCCATGAATATTGATCGTAAATTCACCTTGTAAAAAGTAATGAAATTGATACATTAAACAATAATTCCCAAATGAAACACAGACCGCAATTAACAGAGGTGAAACTTGGAGCGGCTAAACAAAGTATGAGTTTGAAAATGATAAGAAATCATCTCGAACAGTTAATTATGTTTTTGAATCCATGAATATGTACACACAAAATTAAATACAAAACTTTACCGTCACTTTAGTTAGATTGTAATACACATATACACACCTACTGAAAAAATAAGAGTAAGAAGTATTTTAACATCACACCAATCTTATAAGCACAATTTATGTTTTATGTGAATGAGGTCTGAATAAGTTTAGAAAATGTTTACCAACCCAAAATAAGTTGAATAATCTGTTTTTGTTTCTAAATACTCTGTCAAACTATTTGTGACTTGCTATTAAAACCCCTGCCAATTTCATACATCATACATATGTACACTTAGAATGTCAAGCCACACTCATCTTAATAAATTATCTTAATGAAAAAGTAAATCCATTGAAAGTGACGATAGATCATCTCTCAAATTCATCAAATTGTCTACCTTTATAAAGAACAGATGGGAGGTCCAGTGTATAGTCTTCCTTTTAAAGTGAGCATATGCATCATATTACTCTTCTTTCTCGCATGAAGTGCCAAATAATTCTTTGGAATAGGAAGCATAGACCCCAGTAATGCAAGCATAATTATTAAACCCCAATTGTAGTTTAGAAAGTGTCCAAATTTTTGAGAATCAGTAACCTTGAGTTTGATTTCAATTTTTGGTCATACAACGAATTTATTAAAACCTATACAGAAACTATTAGATATGATTAGGTCTAGAGGTCTTTGTGCTAGTACAATTACAAAGCTGCTACATAAAATCTTATATGCTGATCAAACTCCCGAAACATGCTGCAACATGTAAAATATATTTCTTATAACTGTATATATTCTGAACTGTACTAATTCTCATAAGAAAGCATGAAAAATTTATAAACATACCAGGTTTAGTCGAATCTGGAGATAAATAATTAAATGAAGTCCGGCGTTCTGAAGCTACAAAAAAATTGAAAAATTGGCTAATCAGAACTCAATCTTTATCAAAACAATAATAAAACTCAATCTTTATCAAAACCATCAAATTAGGATTGTTCTAGAATTCAGGACTGTTTTTATACCCGATTTGGCTATCGAAATGGTTTGTTGTTCCATTGCTTCGTGAATGGCAACTCTGAGCCATGTGTACAAATTGTTTGAGAAATCTGAGATATAAAATATGACTATCAAACCAGAACTCAACACTTATGTACCTATCTTCTGCCCTCATTTTGTCGAACTCATCTATGCAAAAAATATTCACAATCACATAAATCACATTTATCAATACAATTCATCATCATTACAATAACATTCGATAAAAACTTGAAAGAAAAACAAAAAACCAATCGGTGAATAACACCGTGAGAGTGACAATGAGCAACACCTTTACGCAACTGAAACTGAAAGCTCTGAATAATCAAATTAGGCAACGGCCTAGGGGGAACAACTAAAAGATTGTGCTATTGCATATCAGAAATTAGAGTATAGCAGGTATTAATATAGTTAAGCTGATGTTTCGAATCGAATCACAATTTTGTCACTGTTCCACATTATTCTTGAAATGCCAAAGTTTAGAATTTAATACTTGTTAACATAGGCATGATTTACATTTAGGCATTACAACAAACACTTTAGTGGTATTGATTTATTAATGTGTCTAAACCATCTGATAAATAATAGTACCCGATCGATTTATTGTCCACTTGTAGTTAATTGCCTTTCACAATCAATCCGACTATGTCTTCACAATTGTCACATACAACCTGCAAAAGAACAAATTTAAAATGATCAAAATGTTGATAATTTATGATAGCCGCAAAGTATATTGGAATTTGTGAAAATTATAAAACATGAAATCAAGATTCAACGAAATCAGTATCAGATTCGACCAAAAACACTATAGACTTCGCTTGGTTTGGTAAAATGAACAATGCTACGCCTACCTCTTTTCCTCCGCATGAATTCAAGATTCGACGAAACTCTGTACTCATCGTTTGGATTGCTATCATCAGTTGCAGAATTCGATTTCTTTGATTGATCGTCCATTTTAAATTTAGGATAATTACTTCATTTTGAAATTCGTCTGTGTGTTTTCTGCAGATGTATAGTTCGTGGTTATGTATAGTTCGTGGTTGAATTTTGAAAATGAAGATAGGTTTTTACGGTTAGCCTGTATAAGCGGACAATCAGTCGTGATTGATTTCTGACGTGGAGTTAAAGTGATTTTACATTTATGTCCTTTTCAAATGTTATTTTAGAAAGTGGGAGGAAGGACATAACAGGAAGATTGTGGCAAAAAGTATTCAGGATTTATATTATACATACATACATAGATGTAAAACTATATCAGATAAAGAAAAAAAAACTATATACAATTAGACAATGACTTGGAATTAATCAGATGTTCTCAAGAAACTATAGACAATTCAATAGCAAACTCAAGTAATGCTCAAAAAATTCAGAAGGATTATCTTTGTCATGCAATTGTACATACCTTGTAATTGTCAACCAATCGAGTAAGCATCACAATTACAGGGCAGCGATATTGGAGCACCATCTCCCAAAAATCTTCATAGGTGTGGGGCATTGGACCTTATGTGGCTATGAACCGTGAAATATTTTCAGACGTAGAAGTCTACATCTCAACATATACACAAATCTAAAATCTGGAAGTTAGATGATATGGTTGCTAGAGATTACTTCCATGTCATTATGTCCAGTTCCAGAGAGAAGGATCTGCATCTGCTATAAGTTAAATTCATAGGCTGCTCAGGATATGTTGATATTCACCAGGTCAAAACATTATCAAGGTTGTTTTCTATTCATCCACATTCTAATCGCTAAAGAATATTTCAATGTCCTAAAGTGTCTACTCTCTCGGTCGCTAGAAATGATTGCCCAAATTCTTTATCAGAAATAAGATGAACAAAATATGTTATAGTAGACCAGAAATACTCACGGCAGTGTACTGAACTAAAGTCAACATTTTCTGCATCACAGTCTCGACTTCTTCTTTCAATTGTTTTTGAGGTGTAAGTTCTGAACCCGACCTATAGTTCACAATTCACATAAATAAAGCACTTCTTGATTTTGCCATAGGGTGAAATTAAATGAACAATAAACATATAAGTGACTATTTACTTTTCAAAATAGCGGTTCAAGTTATGCCACTGAGGATCCCTGCAATGATTTCCAAAACGGACCACTTCTTTGGAGAAAGTTTTCAGTTCATCTCTGTTTCAGTCAAAACACATTATAATCATTATCCTACATTTAGTCCAGAAGCTACAACCAAAACCTAGATCATATCAACTATACCTAATATATATAGGCACATTTGTATACCACTGTGTATGTATATGTCCTACGAAATCGATTAAAATAGTGCTCTCTGTATTTACCTCTTGTCAGATGCAGCGATTCTCAGCAATTCTTCCATATCTTTTGATATTAGCCTCTGCACTCCTTCCGCGGGAAGTACCACCTCTTTAAGATGTTTAATGCTTTCCTCTGAAAGGGATTGCATTTAACTTCTCGTTAACAAACTTCATGGATGGCATACAAAAGATACATAACATACAAAAGATATGGTCATAACATGCAGTACCTTGTTTTTTGGTTGCCAATATGCGATAATAATCCTCTGGAGTAAATTCATAGAAATCGTCTTGCTCATCTGCAAATGAAAGAGGGAGAATGATTGTAAATATCATAAGAATCCCTATTATGTAACAGTAAAATTAATAAGAAAACTTAAAAAAGTGGGTTGTACCACCATTGGCAAAATCATTCTGTGCTTGAGAGGCAATAGACGTTTCAAGCACACGGATATCTCGTCCAAACTTCTCTTTTGCAGCTAAAGCTTTGCCTATATCAATCAGGAAAAAGAATCACATTATTGAAAAGTTTACAAAATGAGACACTATAGAAGATATGTGCAAGCAGAAAAATTAGGTGAAAAAAGGATATGTGAAAGTAGCTGAACCGGAGTATACTGGGCCTGGAAATTAAGTGATCCTGGAATTAAAGAACATATATAATTGTCAGAGTGTGTTTTATATTCCTGTAGACCTTGTATTCTTGCCTCCAGAAAATGAAACTAATTATGGAGATCGAGGATATTGCACATACATAAAAACATATAAAGTAATGTAGTAGATGATCTTCCAAATGAGGCAGAAGATCGTACCAGAAAGAATGAAACCAATTTGCTCCGCTCACCGTCAACCACTATAGAATCCATAAGCATTATCAGTCAATGAGCATGATAAATAAATTAATATTACAATTATCAGTTAATCAGCATGAAGAAAATGCTTTTTGTATTAAATATGTATAACATTAAAGAAAACACCCAAATACCACCTTAAGCAGAGAATTGTGGTATGTGGATTATATTTCTATTCTTGGGGCTCTAAACCGCACATATTAGATGGTAACACAATGGATAGACAGATTGAAAAGAATAAGTAATGTTTAGACCAACACATTCAGTAAAATAGTTTTATGGGCACCACTAACACCCATTACAGCGATGTTGTCACCCGGCTTAAAAGCTTTACTGACATCCTTCATCATTGACATCTTGGTCTTTCATTTTCCTTATACGAAACCATATCTTTACAATTTAAGATTCTTGTATATGGACTAACCATAACAACTTTATTTATATATCAACACACTACGGCAGCAATATATCAAACACTTTGTAACATTAAAAGTATTTTTCTTAAACAATACAAAGAGTAGACATTACATTAGGCTCGGCAAGAAAAAGTCTAAACAATGAAACAACAGTAAATCTTAATCAGTTTTCCCCAATATTATCATCAAAGAAGGTCAGTTTTCAAAGCAGTTCTATGACAACAACAAAATCGAAACTTAAACTAAACTTATCATGGAAAAATCTCAATACAAACACACACACATATACATATATAATTACCTAATGATCTCGACTTCTTCGACACTTGAATCGCCTAGCTGGAATTTCAACCCTACAAATGATGAAAATATATTAGTTATCATCACGCCCTCTATAAAAATGACAAAGACCCACATTGAAATCGCAAAAACTGAAACTTGATAAAAAGAACTGAAATAAAATTATGAACCAAACAATCACAATATCCTGAAAATACAAATTTTACAGTAGTCAAATCCATTTTTCTGCAATCCAATTTCATAAACACAACAAACACAAATCCTGGAATAACCGCAACATAAACTAAAACAATAATAATAACTACGAAGAAACGAAAAAAGATACCTGAAATCATAGAAGCTTCAGTCTGGACAATTTTCTCGACTTCTTCGACACTTGAAGGGACTCCTCCTCCGGTTTCTTTAATACACAAATTCAGTTCAGTTCGATTAATACATCTGGCTGCAACCCCAATTCAGTTTGATTAATACACAAATTTAGTCTACAAAATACATATTTGTATATCATCAACTCTACTTCAATACATACACCGTTATTATATGAAAATAAGAACAAAAAAAAGTGCTAATTGAAATTTCTACTTGATTTTGGAACATTACGATTTACGATTATATAAAAATAAGAACAGTGAAGAGCACAAAGAAGTTTTACCTAATTTTTGGATCTCCTTCAAAGTTGTACAAATTTATGACCATTCGTATTTGAATTAAGGTCACTCCTGATTCAAAATTAAAAGAGGAAGCGGAGAAACAGAGAATTGGGTTAGCATAGCCTCCATCAACGGAGAAACAACTGTTTTCTTGCAGATGTATTGTTCGTGAATTTTGAAAATAAAGATAGGTTGTAGGGTTAGCCCGTATAAGCTGACAATCAGTTGCGATTGATTTCTGACGTGTATTTCTGACGTGGAGTTAAAGTGATTTTACACTTATGTCCTTTGCAAAGGTTATTTTAGAAGGTGGAAGGAAGGACATAACAGGAAGATTGTGGCAAAAAGTATTCAGGATTTATATTATACATAGATACGTATTTAGACTTTACCAGCCTTTCATCATTTTTTGCTAAACTAAAATTATGTAGAGTAAATAAAAAGGAATGAATGTGGAAAAGTTTGATTTCTTGTCATGTGCAAACTGAATTACAAGTACGTTTGTGCAAACTGCAATTACATTCATGCAGTGACGTTTGAGCTGACGAACATGTAGCCTAAAAGAATTGGGATTCCCTGCACCGCAAGAGATCGGATGATAATCAATTTGTATAGTTAAAAGAATTTGGCTTAGATAATCAATTTGTATAGTTAAAAGAATTTGGCTTAGACTTGGATACATGCCAAATCTTAAGCTCGATCCATATATAATATAATTTGGTCACTCATTACATCATTAGCAATTCATCCACATCCAACATTTTACATCTACATGTGGCCAATAGATACACAGTTGCACACCACAAGTTTTGTAGTAGTTCATAATGTAGACAGGCTGGGTTCATGACCGTTACTGACATTTGGGGTCTCGCTACACTACATCAGTGTCGTAAAAATCGGTCTAGGCGACGTCTAGGTGTTAAGCGCCATCAAAATGCCTCGATTCGGATTTAGATGATTAAAAAAATGTTCTTTTATGTAAATCGGTCAAAAATTGGCAAAAAATTGGTTTAGGCGGTCAAAAATCGATCTTGACGATCAAAAAATCGGCCTGAGCGGTCAAAAATTGGAAAAAATCAGAAAATTTGCAAAAAAAACTTGACAAAAATATTTTATACGGAGTAAATAAAAATATTAAAAATAATATTTAAATACAACCGAATAATGCTCTGATTAATCCGTCCGATTAATCCCTGCCTACCCGATTAGGTGCTAGATGGGGTACCTGGGCCGCTAGCGATTTCTGGAACACTGCAATACATACAAAAATATGAGCCCCAAAAATCGTGAAAAATGTTGTTTTCAGAATCGTATTTTTATTTCCAGAATTATTTGCATGCAGGGACATATGCTACTTGCTTTGAAAAAAAGAAAAATTAAAAATAATATTCTAATTGTTAAAATAAAGATTATTTTACTGAAATTCTTCCTCTATTTTTTTATATAAGTCACTTGATTTTTTTGCACTTATTTTTAAGTATTTTTACTATACAGTTAAAATTAATTTTTTTTGTAAATTAAAATTTTGATTACATATTTTTATTAAAAAAGAAAATTTCAAAAACAATAATTTTAACTATGTTGTCATTGCACCTAAAAATGTGTGCAGAATATTCAAACAACCGATATAAAAAAAACAAAGGGAGTAACCATTAATAAATTAACAACAGTTATGACTTGTGACTTGTGAGACACATGGGATGTTTGGGAGAAATTTTTTCCAGAATAAATCAACTTATTTTAAGATAATTCAAATATACATTAAATTTTTGTATAAAAAAATTATCAAAATATCACATTTTTACCCGAAAATAAATCCATAAGAACTTATTTTAAGTAGGGCCAAACAGACCAACAACTCTTCAAACATTTCTTATGAAAAGCTAGTAATGATATTCACTTTATTTTTAGGGAAATGCTAACCATAGTTGTTGTGGAATAAAAACTAGGTTATGATTATGACGGCTAGGGTTCGGGAGCTTCGTGCTCTTATGGCTGCTTCTGCGTTCGAGACTAAACGGTCCTCACAGAATGCCTACGTCTCTCTGTATTAGAGAATCAAGCCAAGAAAACGTAGTTCTGAGGTGAGGGGTCAGACCCTTTATATAGGCTGAGAAGCCCTAAAATCGTAGTAGAATTAGGTGACTTGGTGGGCAAGTCACCGCCTTGAGGAAGGTTCTAGACCCCTTCCTTGTAGGAGTCAGTTTCCATGTTGGAATATGTATCTTGGAGGCTAAGTCAGGCAAGAGTAATATCCTTGTTTGACTCTTATTTGCTGAGCTGTTTATTACCCCTAATATTAATTACGAAATTAATATTATAAATAGGGATTGGGCCCATCTGGTGGGCCCCACGTTTGGACCATTCCGGGTCTAATTAATGCCACATTAAATGTGTCTTTAGGGCTTACTTTTAGCCCATATCATTTGCCCCCCAACTTCTAGGAAAACTGATCAGGTTTTCCTTGAAGTTATAACGGCCTTATTCGAGACTTGGGTCAGGGTTTATTGCTCTTACGTGAGTATTTTCAACAATATCATCTTAATGTAAAGCGTGGAGCGACCGACGCATTTACAACGATGTTGAACGACACTAAACGGTGTTAAATGGCACTAGACAGCGCTAATAAGCCTTAAACAACGTTTAAACAGCGTTAAACAATGTTAAATGGCATAAAATGGCACTAACGGCACTAATCGGCGCTAAACAGTGCTAACCGGCACTCATCTGTGCTAACAGGCACTAAACAGTGCTTAAACAACACTAAACGGTGCTAACCGGCACTAATCTGTGCTAAAAGGCACTAAACAATGCTTAAACAGCACTAAACGGTGCTAATCAGCACTAATTTGTGCTAACAGGCACTAAACATCGCTTAAACAGCACTAAACGGTGCTAATTGGCACTAATCTGTGCTAACAGGCACTAAACGGTGCTAATCTCGACCTCTTTTTATCATTAACAATCATCCGAGATTCGCTGAAAAAGTCGAGATTTAGGTTTGAAAACTATTCAAAGTTCACTGAAAAAGTCGGGATCCAGGACCAAGAACTGAACCTGGACCGGCTGGATCCAGGTTCAGAAGTTGGTCGGCTGAAGCTCCTGAAAATGACCTGGTCGGCCGGGACCTGGTCGGCTGGCCCTCCTCCAGGGGAGCTGGTCGGCTGGGACCTGGTCGGCCGGGACCTGGTCGGCTGGTCCTCCTTCGAGGGAGCTGGTCGGCTGGGACCTGGTCCTCCGGGACCTGGTTGGCTGAAATCCCTCTTCTAGGGCTGACTAGTCAGTAGTTGGCCTAAAAAACCTGAACTCAGACTCCTTCATGATTTTAAAAGAGAGTGTGGATCTAGGATCATGAATCATCCGTGGTCCTAAGGATCAAGAATCTTAATCCTGATTTCGAATCGTCAGCTTAGTCGTTCGTGGCTTCATGGCTATCTCTGGCCTTCATGATTAATCTTGGCCTTCATGGCTAATCTTGGCCTTTCTTTAGCATCGGCAATCATCCAAGATTTGCTGGAAAAGTCGAGAACCATGTTCGAAATCACTTGCTGAAAAAGTTGGGATCCAGGACCAAGTACTGAACCTAGACCGGCCGGATCCAGGTTCAGGAGCTGGTCGGCTGGACCTCCTTAAAAGGAGCTGGTCGGCCGGGACCTGGTCGGCCGGGGTCTCCAAGACTATAGAAAACTCAGAGATCTTCGCGTGGACAGTAAGATCGTCCAAATCTGATACCCGGAGCTAAAGATATGGCCCAAACAACGTCAACAGTCCGTGTAGGACTGAAAATCAGTCTTGGTCGGCTAACGCCCTCCTCGGAGCTTGGTCTTGAACCTTGAGTTCATTCATGGTTGTTGGTTATCATCAACCCTTGACTCTCATCCTTGTGATGAAGTTCTTTAGTTCTTACCTCATCTTTGTTTCTCATGGAGGAGGTCTTCCTTCTCGGTTGATCATTCAGGTAGTTCACTTGCTCCTTAGCACTTGACTTTAGGCCTTGTATGCCTTTGTTGGTTTTCAACCCTTTAGCTTGATTCTAGGTTTCCAACCTTATTTTCTTATGCTCATATAACCTTTCTTAGGTCTCAACTTGATTGACAACTCTTGGTTCGAGTCCTTAAACTCAAACGACAAGCTCGATTGGAGGCAGACAGCCTTGTTGGCCATCGAGGCTTAATTAATGTTGTGTTGAGATTTGAAGTTCAAGGATTCAATCCTTAATCTTTGAATGTGTTCATCATCCAAGATTTCCAACCTGTAGAATCCTCGTCCTGGTGTCTTCCTGACTCGATACGACCCTTCCCAATTGGGGGATAGTCTTCCCTTCTGGCCAACTCTGGAGGCCTCTATCTTCCTCAGAGTCAAGTTGTCTTGTCGAAAGAACTTCTCCTTAACCCTTTGGTTGCAGTGGAAAGATGCTTTCTTCTGACGCTCTGCGTTTCTAGCATTCGCTTCATCCCTAACCTCGTCAATCAGATCGAGGGCGAGCCTCACGCCTTTTTCATTGGTCTCGTGATCATATGCTTCCACTCTTGGCGATGCATGTGTAATCTCTAGGGGGCACAACTGCATTGGCTCCATAAGCCAGCAAAAATGGGGTTGCTTCAGTTATCACTTCGTAGGTGGTGTGGTATACCCAAAGTATAGGCAGCAACTCATCCACCTAAGTGTTTCTTGATCGTCCGACCCTCTTCTTCAGTCCATCAAGGATAATTCAATTTGCTACCTCAGCTTGTCCATTAGCCTCAGGGTGAGCTACTGAAGAAAAGCGAAGTTCAATAACATTCTCCTTGCAGTACTTCTTAAACTCTTCATTGTTGAATTTTGTCCCATTATCCGTCACAAGGATTCGGGGGATTCCCTATCTGCAGATGATGCTCTCCCAAAAGAACTGGGAAATTTGTTTGGTGGTTATCTTGGCTAAGGGCTTAGCCTCAATCCACTTAGTGAAGTAGTCGATGGCCACTATCATAAACTTCCTTTGTGCCGAAGCCATAGGGAAAGGACATAGTATGTCCATTCCCCACATTGCAAACGAGATGGGAGAATTGATCGAAGTTAACATCTCAGGCGGCTGCCTTACAATTGGAGCGTGCTTTTGACATCTGTCACACTTCTTGACATAATTCTGCGCTTCGGCCAACATCTCTGGCCAATAGAATCCCAGTCGTGTGATCTTGTGAGCTAGGGCTCTGCCCCCAAGTGTTGCCCACATATCCCTTCATGAACTTCCTCCAAGGCTTCTCTTGCCTCTTGGGGCCTCAAGCACTTCAGGTACGGGACGACAAACGATCTTTTGTAGAGGATGCCTTCAATCAAGGCGTATCTCAATGCCCTCACTGACAGCTTTCGTGCCTCCAAGGCATTGTCAGGGAGCCAGCCTGTCTCGAGGTGAGCTTTGATAGGGTCAATCCAGCAACCTCCCATATCAATCGGTGCTATCAACTTAGAATTGATGGTCGGGGCCTTCAAGACTTGGAAGTAAACACTCCCTGCATAGTTCTCAATTTCAGAAGAAGCAAATTTAGACAAGGCATCGGCCTTAGCGTTCTCCTCTCTCGGAATGTGTTCCACATAGCATTCCTCAAACTGAGTCATAACAGCTTTCACGACTCTCAGGTATTTTGCCATAGTCTCATCATTGGCTTCAAACTCGCCATTCACTTGCGAGACCACCAGTCTTGAATCTCCACACACTTTGAGGTTCTTGACCCTCATGACTCTAGCTAAGCCCAATCCAGCTATCAATGCCTCATACTCAGCTTCATTGTTGGTAGTAGGAAAATCCAACTTCAAAGCATACTCAACTGTGAACCCATCGGGGCTTTGCAGAACTAAACCTGCATGGCTTGATTTTGTTTTTGATGCTCCATCAAAATAGAGCACCCAATATTCCTTCTGACCAGTTACAAGTTCCTCATCTTTATCTCCACTCTCAGTGGTAGTTACTATCTCCTGCCCCCCGACTTCTTGGTTGTTAATGGTGCATTCAACCACGAAGTCAGCCAATGCCTGAGCCTTGACGGCTGTCCGAGGCTTATACTTGATATCAAACTCTCCAAGTTATATGGCCCACTTGATTAGCTTTCCACTGGCCTTAGGGCTATGCAATATGTTCCTCAGCTGCTGGTCCGTCCGGACTTCAATTTTGTGAGCCTGGAAGTACGATCGTAGCTTCCTTGAGGCCGTTATCAATGCCAAGGCAAACTTCTCAATGGTAGAGTAATTTAACTCAACCCCATGCAACACCTTGCTTACATAGTAGATGGGTTTCTGAACCTTGCTTTCTTCTCGAACGAGAACGGTACTCAGTGCTTGCTCAGATACTGCCAAGTATAGGTAGAGAGTCTCTCCGGGACTAGTTTAGCCAACAACGGGGCTTCGGCCATGTACTTCTTCAATTGTTCAAAGACCTCCTGGCTCTAAGGTGTCCACTCAAAATTTTTCACTTTCTTCAATGCTTGAAAGAACGGCAGACATTTATCACCAGATTTGGAGATGAATCTCCCCAAGGCCGCAAATCGGCCTGTCAACTTCTACACATCTCTTATAGAGCGTGGTGGCTGCATGTAGAAGATCTCCTTGATCTTGTCAGGGTTGGCCTCAATGCCTCTTTTTGAAACCATCAGTCCTAAAAACTTCCCAGATCCAATGCCAAAGGCACACTTGGCTGGATTCAACATCATCTTGTGGTGCCTCAGCACTTCAAATGCATCTCCGAGGTGTTTAATATGATCTGCCGTGAATAGGCTCTTGACTAACATATCATCAATATAGACCTCCATGGTTTTTCCAATTATATGGGCAAATATTTTATTCACCAATCGTTGGTAAGTAGCTCCTGTATTCTTTAGCACAAATGCCATAGCAAGATAACAGAAAACACCAAAGTCGGTTATGAAAGATACCTTAGGGATGTCGTCCTTATGCATCTTGATCTGGTTGTATCCACTGAAACCATCCATGAAACTCAGCATCTCGTGCCCAACTGTGGCATCTATCAACGTATCTATCCTTGGTAGAGGGAAACAATCCTTAGGACATGCATCATTCAAGTCAGTGAAGTCTATACACATCCTCCACTTCCCATTTGCCTTCTTGACCATCACAGGGTTAGCCAACCACTTGAGGAACTGAATCTCTTCAATAAACCCAGCTTATAAGAGCATGCCAACTTCTTGTTTAATGGCCTCTTGCCTTTCTGGAGCGAAATTCCTCTTCTTCTGCTTTAATGTCGTTCATTTAGGATCGACATTCAATTTGTGAGTTATGAGCTGGGGATCAATCCCTGGCATATCAGTTGCTGTCCAAGCAAACACATCACTATTCTCTTGTAAGAATGCTGTCAACTTGCCCTTCAAGGGGTTCCTTCAATTGGCTTTCGGGCTATGCAATATGTTTCTTCAACGGGTGGTCCATCAGGACTTCAACGTTTGTCTTGGTTCCATCATTTTTTTTTTTTTGTTTTTCTTGATTCTAGGTCAAGGATTCAAGGTTGATTCTTCGATTTAGATTTCCAATTAAACAATCATGTGGGCTTCTCGCCTTTTAAACTCTTTAAAACGAGAGTTTGCTTGAACTTCTTGATCATTGTTTAAGGTTCTCTATTGGTCTTCTACCTTAGATTCTCCATCCAAGTCATTTTTGAAAACATTAAAAAGTGGCTAGTCTTTAGCCTCCACAGCCTTACATGGCTTTGATTGCCAGATGTCTTTTATCCCGGATCCTTCAAGGACTTGAAACACTTATTTGGTTGTGCTGTAACCTAACTCTCGACCCTTCAGAGTTTTATTTATGCGTTTGTTTGCTTCCATTTGTATATTCTTTTATTTTCGGTACTTGGTCATCTTTGACTTACACACATCAGGTGCTTGGTACATAAATAGAATCATAGAACGAAAAGCAAACTTGCATTAATAACATAAATGGGTTCAACCCCTATATAGAGTACTACTGTCCTACTCAGAGCGACATGCTCTGCATGGTTTCATCGAACCTTATTTCTACTTCTACTAGATAAATATGAAGCTAAGTCCAACTTTGCAAGACTAGGCCTGCATGGCTTGATTTTGTTTTTGATGCTCCATCAAAATAGAGCATCTACTACTCCTTCTAGTCTCCTCATTCTTCTTCTGAAGTTCACTTTCTTCTTGGGGTACTATCTCTTGCCCCCGACTTCTTGGTTGCCAATGTTACTTTCAACCACGAAGTCAGTTGACGCCTTAGCCTTGATGGCTGTTCGAGGCTTATGTGTGATGTCCTCTTCTGGACTTTCTTTGTGTTCCTTATCACTGCGGATGTCCATGTCTTCAATCGGAAGGACCTGCCCCCCGACTCCGTCAGGCCTTAACGCGGCTACATAACAGCTTCGTGCCATCTTTTGATTGCCTTTATGTTCTCCAACACCATTCTGGGTTGGGAACTTGATCTTCATATGATAAGTTGAGGCAACAGCCTTGAATGCATGAAGTCCAGCCCTTCCAAGGATAGCGTTGTACGTTGAAACCGCCTTGATTACCAGGAAGTTCAACATCTGAGTGGCCTTCTTGGGCTCCTGTCCAATAGTCATAGGCAATTGAATAGTCCCTTCAACTTTAGATCCTACTCCATTAAATCCATATATAGGCATGTTATTGGGGGTCAACTGAGAATCATTGTAACCTATCTTCATAAATGCATCATGAAATAGAACGTCAACGGAAGCTCCATTATCTATCAAGACTCGCTTCACTTCTGAGTTTCCAATTACAGGAGTTATGACCAACGGGTCGTCATGGGGGAACTTCACCCCTTCAAGATCAGAATCATCAAAACCAAGTGTGATTTCAGTCCTAGCCCGCTTCGGGGCCTCTCCCACTATGTGTATAACTTCTCTGGCATAAGCCTTCCGAGAATTCCTTGTTGTGCCGGCTGTAGTAGGGCCTCCTAAGATCATGTTGATTATTGGCCCTCGGGGCTGTGGGTTACGATCTTGATCGTCATCCCTTCTGTTATAATCTCTAATTTGATTAACACGATCTTCACCCTTAGTGAAGTTGCTCAATTTCCCTCTACGGATCAAGAACTCGATCTCATCTTTGAGTTGCTTGCAATCATCTGTATCATGCCCCACATCGCGGTGGAATCTACAATACTGATCCTTGTTTCTCTTTGCGGGATCACCCCTAAGTGGCTTCGGCCATCGAAAATCTTTGTCTTTCTCAATATCTAACAAGATCTGACTCCAAGGAGCATTCAGTCTTGCATAGTCGTTGAATCTTGGTCCCAAACTCTTCTTCGGTGATGATTCAGAATCCTTGCTAGTCCGGGAATACTTGTCCCTAGCATCATACTCTTGTTCTTGCTTTCGTTTCTTAAAGTCATTGGAGCCCTTGCCATTGCCTCCAACAGCTTCTTTCTTCATGCTATCCTCAACCTTGATATACTTGTCAGCCCTTCGCTGGAGCTCAGCCATGTTTTCAGGAGGATGCTTGGCCAATGACCTTTTAAAGAACTCGTCAGTGGTTCCGTGTTCTAGGGCTACCATGGCCACCTTATTCTCCAGATCAGTGATGTTCAACGTCTCCTTGGTGAACCTCTTAAGGTAGTCTCTCAGATTTTCGTTCTTCCCTTGTACCACATACATAAGGGATGCAGAACCTTTCTCATGAACTCTTCCGCTGATAAACTGACTAACGAAAGCAGCACTTAACTCCTTAAAGGAGCCAATTGAGTTTGCAGGCAGCCGGCTATACCATCTTTGAGCCATGCCCGACAAAGTTTGAGGGAACGCCCTACACTTCAAAGCGTCACTTGCAGGCTGCAACAGCAGTGCGTTCGAGAATGTCCTGACGTGGTTTGCGGGATCACCCGTTCCATCATAAGCTTTAATCGTTGGCATCTTGAACTTCTTTGAGATACGAGCGTTCATCACCTCCTCAGTAAACGGGGGTGTAGGATCATCAGGATCCCCAAGTGGCATCAGATCCTTGGGGTTGCTCTTGGGGGTTTCCACCCTCGTTGTTCTTCCAGTTGGGGCATCAGCCCTTCTCTGCCTTCTTGAAGACCCCTCCAGATCTATAAAGGGAATCGGTCCTGAGGTTGGAGGAGGCTGAGTTTGATTCAACCTAGCTTGTTCTCTGGCAATATCTTCCTTTATCCTTAAAATCTCGGCCTCATGAGCCTTGATTCTTTCATCAGCTGTCAAGGGGGGTCCATCATGGATAGTTTATGTTCTTCTTCTTCATTTTCTGCTAGCACGTCGCCTTCTCGGGGCTTCATCACGATCATCATCAGTTGATGAATCGTCAGTATAGGGGCCAGAGTAGTCAAGATACACTCGATCTCGGATCTGCAAGGCATGACCACTGGGTCCAGGAGGGTAGTTAGGAAGGCCATACATCGGGTTAGTACTCACGGGGAGATCCGTAGTATGGATCTGTACCCCTGGTGGTGGGTAACTGGGATCAACTAGAGGAGAGACCAGCGTCTGGAGGGAGCTGGTTCCTTGACCTGGGTGAACGACCATAGGTAACGTTCTCTCGACATGGGGATTCGTCCCTGGAGGTTGAGAAACCTGAGTTTGAGTGATCGCCCATGTGGTTGGGGGTACTTGTTCAGTGACAGGCGGAGCAGAGCTTAGAGGTAGAGCCTCGGTAGCGATTGGCTCGGTAGTGCTTGGTGCTGTTCTTCGTGTTTGAACCATGGTTGATGTCTTTTTCCCACAGACGGCGCCAAATGTTGTGGAATAAAAACTAGGTTATGATTATGACGGCTAGGGTTCGGGAGCTTCGTGCTCTTATGGCTGCTTCTGCGTTCGAGACTAAACGGTCCTCACAGAATGCCTACGTATCTCTGTATTAGAGAATCAAGCCAAGAAAACGTAGTTCTGAGGTGAGGGGTCAGACCCTTTATATAGGCTGAGAAGCCCTAAAATCGTAGTAGAATTAGGTGACTTGGTGGGCAAGTCACCGCCTTGAGGAAGGTTCTAGACCCCTTCCTTGTAGGAGTCAGTTTCCATGTTGGAATATGTATCTTGGAGGCTAAGTCAGGCAAGAGTAATATCCTTGTTTGACTCTTATTTGCTGAGCTGTTTATTACCCCTAATATTAATTACGAAATTAATATTATAAATAGGGATTGGGCCCATCTGGTGGGCCCCACGTTTGGACCATTCCGGGTCTAATTAATGCCACATTAAATGTGTCTTTAGGGCTTACTTTTAGCCCATATCAATAGTCTTAAAGGTTATGGTTAAACATTAAATATTCTCATATTCTCAACATTTTTTCTTAGTTATTTAATTGATTTTTGGTTTTTCAATGCTTCTTTACAACTTAATTTATTTTTTCGAGTAATAATAATGGATCCCCCTGCATTCACATTAATTTTCACTAATAAAAATATCCTCAATTACTAAATAATTATATTGATATTCATGCAAGATTATTGTTTTGCTAACGTAAATATATAATAAAAATAAGTAATTTCTAACGTAAACCCTTTTCTCTCTCTAGCCGTTCATCTTCTTTTTCTTTTACTTAGCGGCCGTCGGGGCTTCCACGGATCTCCATCGGTGGAAGCCCCAAAACCTTTCATTTCCTTTGTGTTTTCTTCCTTTTTTCAATAAATCTTATTTTAAAGTTTTAATTTCCCAAAAAATCTTCCTTAAGATTCTATTTTTTTCTTAAGATTTGGCATTAGTTTGTATTTTCCGATCTAAGGCTTCAAAACTTTTTCCGATTTGGCCTTCAATTTCTTAGATCTCAATTCCATGGAGCTCCGAATTTCTCGTTCTTCCTAGTGATTTTGTTCTCGAAAGTGCTTCGAGTTATCTTGTTATTGTGGGTTTGTTCCCCAGATATAAGGAGTGTCTCGGTTTTAGCTAGTACGTAATTTTCGTAGTTGCAAATCTAAAGTTGCTAGTTTGTCGCTTTTAGTTCGCGTTTGGTTTTAGTTTGTAACTTTACTTTGTAATCTCATTTTTAAAGTTGTAAGATCGGTTTTTTTTATGTCTTACTGTTTGTGTGAGTTTTGTTATTTGTGTGGGTATGGTGCTTGATTTTGTAATAAAAGTTTTTAGGGGATTGCATTCTCGATCGATAGCTCAAACTGGTTATGGCGGAAGCGGAAGTGACGAAACATGTGTAAATATCATCTTTAACAAATCACGTGATTTTATCTCCCAGAAGAATGAATTAATCAATGATTGTTTTTGTGTTTTGTTTATTCGACGCGACTGTTTATGTGGATGTCGTATAGTTTTTTATTATTGAATTAGATCATTTATAAAAAAAAAACGTAAATGTGTTAATTCAAATGATTTAATGAATTGCATCAATCATTTTTAACAAAAAATAATTGATCGATGACGGAGTCAGAAAAATGTAATTATGGAGGCTAATTTAAGGTAAAAAAAACATAAGTTAAAATTATTGTACAAAAATTAACTTTTTAAATATGAATAATATACGATTCATTTTTTCTTGTATTGAAATTGTTCTTAAATCATATAATATTAATATGTTTCAAATGTATTAGAGTTTAAATATATCATAAAATAATACTTTAAATCATTAGGAATTTTTGAACAATACTATACGTTATTCCTAAAAAAATTTGGTGCCATCTATTTGATTTTAAAATTATGTTGAGTATGAATATACCGACAAGAAAATACAGAGGGGTAATGTATTTTCAAATTTTTCTTCGAACAAATATATTGAAGTGAAGATTGTTTGTGTGTTTGAATCTGTTTTTGTGTAGCCAAGTGTGTGTTTGTGTTTAGCAAGATATGTAAGTGCAGAACAAAAACACAAGAACACGATCACTCACTTTAATCTAATATTTTATTTGATAAAGATTTGCTACAAACTGTTAATACAGATGATAGTATTCTCAACTTCGTTTTCTCAGAGAGATGTGTTTAGATATGTTCTTGAAAAACCTTAACTACTAGAGAAGTGAGATTGTACTCTTATAGAACATGAGTACAACTACTTACTACAAATAAGGTGACATACAAAATTACTTTCTAATCTGTCTATCCCTTTTTGAGTAACATCCAAACGGCTTGAGATTTGATTTTCTTGAACTCTGTTCAGATCCACTTCTTTAGCAGCTTGTCTCCTGTAACAACTCTCTAAGCTTCTTGTAGTCTTTCCAAAACACTTTACAGTACTGTGGTCCTGAAAGTGTTTTGGCTTGCTGCAGGTTTCTGACTTGTACTATTCTTCAGTATTTTGTCTCCAAGACTGCATTTTAGAAGTAACTGAGTGATTGATTCGAGAACTAGAATTGACTTGATAGATAACTCTGAGTTCTCGAATACTGTATAATTGTCATATTGAATCACTTCTCGAATTAGTCTTTTCTCCAGAAATCCTGGAGATGTCGAATAGAACATTTGACTTGTCGAATCCCTGAGATGTCGAATAGTTTCCCTGAGTCCTTGAGATATCGAATACAGCTTTGACTTGTTGACTCTTAGAGAACTCGAATGATGCTTTGACTTGTTGACTTCTTGAGTTCTCGAATAGAGTATTAGACATGTCGAATCTCTGAGTTATCGAATGGCACTTTGACTTGTTGACTTTCAGAGATGTCGAACAGTGTCTTTACAGATATCGAATCCTTGACTTGTCGAATGCTAGACTTCTCGAATATGACAAACATACTTCTCGAATTGGTACTTAGGCAAATCTACATTTTTCAAAATCTAACTGTGTTTATTTTTACAGCCTTGTTCTTCAAGCTTGAGGCATGATCCTTGGATCTTCTTTCAAACAATATTTTCTGACTTTAAATTACACTTACACAGGTAGAATTTGATGCTTATTATAAGTACTAATACAGATAGAAACTCTATAGCTAGAGGTTCGCTCAGTTAAGAGGTCATGTAAGTAATGCATAACATTACAAACAATTAGGATTGTTATTAGATACATACAGGCATGTCTCTATGACTAACAAATTATAAAAAAAATATTTTAATAATTGAAAATTTATTAAATAAAATAAACAAACTGTAAACGTCTTGCATCTATTTTAAAATGACTGAATAGGAAAAGTGATAAGTGGGAACAAGATAAAAGGGACAACCACATAATTCTAATTTACTAATAATTATATTTTAACACTTTTGTTAAAATTAAAAAAATTATTCGTATTAATTAGATAAAATAATTAAAATTTAACCATAAAATTTTTATAGAAGAAAAAAAAAGTGATGAACTATTCTTAAAATCTGTGCCGGACATCATTTAAAAAGTGTAAATAATAAAAAAAATTCACACTTATTAGTAAAGAAAAGCAAACAACACAAGGAAGAACAGTATTTCAAAAAACAAATGTTACATCAATTTATTTATATCGGCATACAAAAGTGATTGATATTAATATGTATTTATGAAAATCATTTATAATTTATAATATTATAATCCTGAATGATTTTATATTGAAATAATACTTTATTAATAAATATATTTTTATTTGAAAAAAAAGTAATAAATATGAATATGTTTAATTTAAATTATTACCATATTCAGATTAAAATTATTACTTTTTTTGAAGAAAAAGGATTTTATTTCAATAATAAAAAGGCATACGACATCTACAAAAATAATCGAGTAAAATAAACATAGAGATTTTATCGCCGGACATCAAGGAGAGACCATAAGTGATTTTTGAAGTTGATTAATTAAAATTGTTAATTAATCATGGTTAGTAAAATATGATAAGAATGGTAAATAAGAAAATTCTTTAATACAATATGATTGGTCTAAAATTTGGAAATGACATCTAATTACTATCTATACAATACTATACTATAATAAGCAAAAGGGTGTATAATTTGTAATTTTTTTAACCCCCTATATTTGGTTATCCTCTCATTTTTTGTTATCACTATTTCACAAATGTTCAACTCAAATAGATCATGTCCGTTAAATATAACAATACTAAAAGTTGTTTTATAAAGAGGACTAAGGTTCGATTAGCAACAACAATATATTAATTTTTATTTAATACTAAAAATTATTATATGCAAAAATATAAGATTCGAACTCTTCCAATAACATATTAAAATTAATTTTTATAATATTATATTACATTATAAATATATTTAAAAAAATTAAAAATAACCCGTTCTTTACACGGACTATATGGTAGTTGGTTCTAAATAATTAGTTAAGTTTATATTACAAGTATTATAATAAAGAATTAGTAGCATGCATCATTTTTAATTTATCATACTCATACTGTAAAACCACGTTAAATTAATACTCGATAAATTAATAATCTTTCTAAGTTAATAAATTCCTCCGGTCCCAAGTTGGACCAGTTAAAAAAAGTGATCAATTTCGATATGATAATAAGATAATATATTTTTTGAAAAATCCTATATAAATAATGGTCCCAATAATATTATTAATTAATAAATCTTTTATAACCATAAAAATATATGTATTATTCTAATTATTTTATATCCAATAAACCTTAATTTCTAATTTAAGTAAATTAGATCAAATTAGTTTTTAGATGAAATTGCTGATTTTCAATTAATTAACTAGAGAAAATTTAATATATAAAATAAGAAAAATATATATAACCAGGCAGAACTAAAAGCAAGAAAGAATCAGAAATAAAACAAGCAAACGTTTATTTGGTTAAGTTATCAAAAGTTTGCACTACAGAAATTTTATAAAGAAGTACTGGGCTTAATTCAAATTGGGCCAAGATTGATAGAAACGGGTTACCAATTACAGTAAAAGATCAATAAATTAATATAATTGGGATAGGAGAGTTATACGGAGTACTAATTTAGAGAGGTATTAATTAATTGATAAGTTAATAATTATTAATTTATAGAAAATTTTGATATCAAAGAAAATAAATTTCCAATTATATACATTTAAATAGATTGAATTATACAATTTATATTTTATACTTAATTCAATTAGTTAAAGGGTCCTGGTCCCTGACAAGGAACCAATTATGTAACAATTAATTTCTCAGCCGTTGGGATTAAAAAAAAATTTGCATGTCTGCTATAATTTTCTGCGAATAGGTTCAGCCAATCAGCCTATCCGTCAAAAATTATAACGAACATGCAATTTTTTTTAATCCCTGCCATTGGATCAAGGATCTAACGGTTGGGAAATCAATTGTTATATAATTGGACAATCGATTATCAGGGATTAGAACCCTTAATTAAATATAGGGATATTTACAAATTTAATGAACATTAGCAAGATTAAAAAATATGTATATATTAAATAATTTAGCACAGCCTGCACATCTTTTTTTATATCCTTTATAATTATCATTACAATCAGGACATTCTGGGAAGAAAAAAAAGCGAGGTTATCAACAAAATTTCTCAACAACTAGCTCGTAGTTATCACTAAAAAGCTTAAGAAACGATTTTCAGCTTAAATATTTAACCATCAACAAATATAGGCCATTGATCTATAAAAAACACCCTTATATAAAGAAAAATAATGAATACTATATAATTAATCTAAACCATTGAATCAATTATGATCTAACGGTTCTGTCAGGAACATCCACACAATAAAAATGCACCCTCACAAACTAGATTTTAAAAAAAAAATCTGGAGGCCACGTCAGCAAGTGGACCCCCATTTGCTGATGTGGCAGTGACACGTTAGCAAATGCCACGTGTCACTGTCACGTCACCATTTACTGACATGGCAATGACAGGTGGCATTTGCTGACGTGGCTATCACGTCATCAATCACTGTTCACCCAAAATATTTTTTTAATTTTTTTTGATAATGTTCTTTATTATTTTTTATATAAGATGTTCATGGAGTGCAACTCACAAACAAATATAATGACATGGAAGATGTGAGTATATGCTGAAGAAATGACGCCATTTCTTTCCCCAAAAGAGGAAATGACCGAGATGCCTTCAAGTTTTAACACCTTAGCACTAAAATAAATGATTGTACACAGATTGATTTTTTAAAAAAAATCAGATACATAACTTTTATAAAGTAAATAATATGTATACAGATGGTAAAGATGGTAAACTAGAGATAATGTCCAAAATACCTACTTTAGACAAGGTATGGTTCTATATGTCTCTTTCTATACTTTTGGCCCTTTTTACCCACCAAGGACCACATCATTTATTTACATGTTTCATTAAGTTATTAATAGCTTATATGTCTTGTAAACTTCATAAAAAAATAGATTTTAATCTAATTCAAATTCCACGAACTGCTGTAAAAAAAACTTGCCCTAAACTTCGTATCAGAGCCTAGTTAATAATCTTTTAAAATGAACCTTTTAAAAGAGAAAAATCATATTCCTGAGGAGGAAACTTCTGATAATTTAGAAATCGAGTTTTCAGAATCAAAAAAAGGCTTTCAAGCCAGTTTTCGAGTAAAATACGATTTAATTTCTAAAATCAGGAACACAGAGTTTGATTTAAAGAAAGAAACTATTTTTAACGTTCTTTGGCTGGATCGCTTAAAAAGAAAGAACAAATCTTTTAATACGTATCTACGAAAGAAATGCATGTAGATATAAAAGATACTACAGGAAAAGTGTATTTGTCTTTAATCACTAAAGAAGAGATTAATAGACAATTACAGAAAATGGATTCAAAGACGAGGTCAACAATCTCTATGTTTCAATTAGGAGCTGTTAAGATTTTGATAAAATCTGAATTCCTTGAAGGTATAGATTCTCCAATAAAAATGGTTTTACTGGATAATCGAATCATACCAAGAAATGACAGTATTTTAGGTGCTGCTAGAGGTAATTTAGCATACCAAAAATTCATGTTTACAGTATACCCCAAATACGCAGTTAGTTTGGATACTGAAAGATTTGATCAAATTCTATCTTTTATTCATGATTTTGAAAGAAAAGATTTGATGCAAAAAGGTGATAAAGTATTTAGCATCACTTATTTAGTTGCTTATGCTTTAACTAATAGTCATCAAAGTATTGAGTATAAGAAAAAAGAATACATCGAATTAGATTACGTATTCTCTGAAGTAGGTTCAGTAGAGGAAAAACCTTCTTTTCAGGAAAAACCTAGAAGAAGCTTTAGAGCTGGAGGAAACCTAGCTATTAGGGAACCCTTAACAGAAGGAAACGATATGCTCCTTAGAAGCATGTCTCAAAGGATAAATGATCTATCAGATAAATTTGCTAGTATCATTTAAAATGAGCCTTAAAGAGTTAATTGAGGATTTCAATGACAACGTTAAGTCCCAGCTAACAGAAATTTTAGCTTTGCTTAAAAGAAATGCAAACAATGATGTCAAATGCAATATTGAAGCTACAGCAGCGAAGATAATCACAGAGCTGAAAACAATAATTCAGGATTATCAGAACAATAAAACTCTTGAAGCAATTGGTAAGCAACCAGAAGCTCTCAATGAAAAACAGCTTGTCCTCACACCAGAACAAGGTAACAAAGATAAAGGTAAAAGACGTTATCGATACAATTTTCCTAACCATGATATAGGAAACGAAGAACTCGGAACAGGTAAGAATCCGAATAGTATGACTTGGTCATTTGGTTCTGTTTCTAATAAGAAAATATGAATTATATGCAAGACATAGAGAAGTTCTTTTGGAATGTTCTTGAATCAGAAATTCAAGATGATCACCAAGAAATAGGTTTATTAAAGATGCAACATGGAATTTCGAAAATCTCGAACCCATAGAATTTGATTAATACAATTATCGACGGAATCTATACTATATTTTTAGGAATTGATTACATCAATGCTAAAGATTTAGAAAAAGATAAAATCAAACAAAATGCTAAGATGGCTCTTAGTAAAATGCAATTATGTGATATATGCTTAATTGATAAATTCTTTTGTGAATATGAAAAGCATATGATCAATACAGGTGACCTAATAGGTTATCATGTTTATGTGGAAGAATACATACGCAAGATACCATTAGTATATGATTAAGTTTTTACAGGAGAGAACAGTCCCGACACAACACAGTTTGGCTTTTGCTCAAAGAATAGTAAAAAATGAAATCATCAGTTATTGTGATTTTAGCAAGACTCAAAATAGGCTAAAAGCCTTCAGCGGGAAATGTTGCAAAAAGATTTCAGAAGAATCTTATAATTTCGGTTGTAATCCCAATTACACCAAGAAATATAAGAAGAAATATTCTAAAAAGAAAATATCTTCTAAATACAGGTTTAAGAAGAAAAAGAAATCTTTTAAACCAGAAAAATATGTTAAGAATAAAACTTTTTCTACTAGCAAAGAAAAGCTCTGTCCGAAAGGAAAGAAAAATGGCAGGTGTTGGGTCTGCAACGAAGAAGGACATTATGCAAATGAATGCCCTAACAAGAAAAAATATCCTGACAAACTTAAGGTATTAGAAGAAATCTACTACATAGGTTATGAACCAGTAGAAGATGATTATGATGAGACGAAAGAAGTCTTTATCATACAAGAAATAGACCCTGGACCATCGTCCAACGAGTCAGAAGATAAATCAACGGACGAAAGCGACTGAAGATTCACAAGAAGAATTAGTAATGACAAACATTACTAATCCATTATCAATCTATATCAAAGGTATGCTTAGATTTGCTGGATATAGAAAAATAGAATTACATTTCTATGTTGATACAGGTGCAAGCCTATGTATAGCAAGTAAATACGTCATTCCACCGGAACATTGGGTAAATGCTGAACGGCCTATTGAGGTAAAAATCGATAATGGTAAAATCATTATGATTAATAAGGTATGTAAAGACCTTGATATTATGATAACAGAAGAAATATTTCATATTCCTACTGTTTATCAACAAGAATCAGGTATAGACTTTCTTTTAGGTAATAATTTTTGTCTAGCCTACAAACCTTTTATACAAGTAGATGGTAAAAGGATTATTTTTACACTCAAAGGTGAGCCAGTATGGGTTAAGAAAGTTATTCAAGCTAATCGAGTAGGCTTTCCCGAGTTCTTAGCATCAAAGAAAAAGAATTCGAAAACAAAACCTGTCACACCTGTTAACATTTCCCAAAACAAAATTCAATTTTTAGAGAGGGGGAGAGATATGTTATTAAAATATCGAGAAATGAATTTTGCTTTAACAAATTTATCTCAAGATATTGACAGGAAATCTAAGATTGAACAACTCTTAGAAAAAGTATGCTCAGACAATCCATTGGATCCAAAGAAGACCAAGCATTGGATGAAAGCATCAATCAAACTCAATAATCCAAAGGATATTTGCAGGGTAAAACCTATGAAATATAGTCCGCATGATGTTGAAGAATTTGCAGTGCAAATTAAAGAATTACTTGAGATGAAGGTAATCATCCCTAGTAAATCAGCCCATATGTCACCAGCATTTTTAGTTGAAAATGAAGTTGAACGACGAAGAGGCAAGAAAAGAATGGTTGTCAACTATAAGAAGATGAATGATCTTACTATAGGATATGGTCACAACTTACCAAATAAGGACAGTCTACTAGCCCTTATACGAGGTAAGAAAATGTTTGCTTCATTAGACTGTAAATCAGGATTATGGCAGGTACTGTTAGACGAAGAATCACAGCTATTGACAGCATTTACATGTCCCTAAGGACATTTTCAGTGGAGAGTGTTACCGTTTGGTTTCAAACAAGCTCCATCAATATTTTAAAGGCATATGCAAGAAGCATTCAGACTTTTGAAAAATTCTGTTGTATTTATGTAGTTGATATTCTTATATTTTCTATCAATGAAAAAGAACATCTTATACATTTGGCAGCAGTATTGAAGAAATGTGAAACTCTTGGCATAATCCTATCCAAGAAGAAAGCTCAACTCTTCAAAACTAGTATTAATTTCCTAGGGTTGGAAATTGATCAAGGAACACACTGTCCTCAAAATCATATCTTGGAACATATTCATAAATTTCCAGATCAAATAGAAGACATAAAACAGTTGCAAAGATTTTTAGGTATACTAACTCATGCATCTGATTATATTCCTAAACTTGCAGCTTTAAGATCACCTTTGCAGGCTAAGCTCAAAAAGGAAAATCCATGGAAATGGATAGAAACTGATACTTCTTATATTAAGAAAATAAAGAAGCAGTTAGTAAGTTTTCCAAAGCTCTATCATCCAGGGCCCGAAGACAAGCTTAACGTAGAGACAGACGCATCCGATAATCATTGGGGTGGATTTCTCAAAGCTGTTAATTCTGACGAAAAAGAATTAATATGCCGATATGTATCAGGAAGCTTTAAAGACGCAGAAACAAGATATCATTCAAATGAGAAGGAATACTTGGCAGTCAAGAGAGCTATTACAAAATTCTCTATTTATCTAACCCTTGTTGAATTTACTGTCAGGACATATAAAAAGAATTTTACTTATTTCCTTAAATTAAAGATTGAAGGAGATAACAAGCAAGGAAGACTCGTTCGATGGCAGCAATGGTTTTCCAGATATAGCTTAAGGTTGAACACCTTAGTGGAGTTAAGAATTGTCTTGCCGACTTCTTAACCAGAGAATATCAGCAAAAGAAAAAGGTATGACATCAAGAACTCAATAGGAAAATGTCACATCTTATTTGCAGGTATCCAAGGCATCTCAAGCCTATAAATAGAAGAGGAATTCAACATTTAGAAACCACACCAAACACCAAAGATCTTTTGCTCAGATCAAAGAGCTCTACTCTATAAAAATCTCTTTCTTTGAGATAAAGATATGGAATTCTCCATAGAAAAATTGTTAGCAGAACAAATGATTTTGCTAAAAGAATACGAATCATTGGAAAATAGACTTTCAATAATTCGAAAAAAAATAGCATTTGTAAGGAAGTACTCTCTTCCTGAACATCAAAAGGTCATCTCTGAACCTTCTTCTTCAATGAACGAATTTGAGACTAGCCCGGAGCAAACGGCTACCGGTAAAGGCATATCAACTCCGTTGACGCCTGTGAATTTGGCAAAAATTCAACACGAAGCTTTGACTTCGTCTCAAAAGGTAATTACTTCACCTTCCTCAAAAATGAGTCAAGAAGTGACTAATCCTGAGCAAACGGCTCCAGGTAAAGATTCAACAAATCCGTTGAAGATTGTGAATTTGCCAAAAATTCAGAATGATGTACAGACCTCCACAACGTTAATTAAACCCTCAGACTTAAGTTTGAGACCTAACGGGGGAATTCAAATCCCTAAAAAGACTGAAGGTCAAACTTCAGCAGTCCCTTCCGGATATAAAGGCCCTAAAGCCTATTATGTTGTGTTTAATGGTCCTAATGCAGGAATATACACCACATGGGAGATTGCAAAAAAATCTGTTAAAGGTTTCTCTAATGTCAAGCACAAGAAGTATAAATCTTTCGCAGAGGCAAAAGTTGCTTCAAACATTTATACTAACTTAACAGTCCAAGCCACCACTTGAGCTGATAAGTCACGCAGATGCATTAAAACCAACTTATGCAGGTGCAGTTACTCAAAAGAAGGATTTGTCAAGCAAAATAGTGCTAGGAACAATTCCGAAAAATCAACAACCCTTGTTGATCCAGACTGATGAAGATACCATCGATATTCACTATTCAAGGTTCCGTTATCTTTATCAATATGGCAGGTCAGCCACAGAACAGAAGTTCGTTGATGAGCATTTCTTTACCACAGACAAGAAGAATGTCAGCTACTTCAACTTCTATCCAAATGCCGATCCAGACATGCAGGTATACGAGGCATGTCAATATGGATTATTAGCACAAGTTTATCCTACTGCTAGTAATCTCTTGGAAATTTCTAGGTTCCCTAAAGAATTTAGAAAAGCAGTTAAGGCATACAAAGCAAATTGTCTTAAAGGCCAAGAAGTCGATATCTTCATTAAAACTATCAGCACAATTATTTGTTGGGAAGATGAAGAAGAATATGACTGTCCAGCAAATCAACCAACTCATTATGTCCAGGTTGGTATTGCAAAGGGAAAAATCTATTCCCCAAGTCAAGCCATGGAGTCTACCTTGGAAAAGAAAGATTTAAGAGGCTTACTGAGCAAAAATTATTAGTTCTAATCAATAAGTTATTCAGCATTAAGCCAGAAGATAAATTAAAAGTTAACCTTGCAACATGTTATTCTTTAATGACGTCTTACTCCCATAAGGGATTAACTGAAGAAGACTACAACAAGATTGTAGCTTTCAGAAGACAGCTATTGCACAAAGATGCTGTTGGCTCCCATAAAGATCACTTTTGCAAAAGAAAGCAAAAGAAGATAAGAAAGTTTGGCATCCAGTTTGAATGTCAACATTGTAGCCCTACCACTAGGGAAGAAGAAGACAAGCTGTCTAAATCAACTGAAAAAGCAAAGGTGGAGGATTAAAGTAGAAGGAATCTACTTTAAGCACAGAAGAAGACATGATAAGAAGAATCTTATCTCTTCAAAAGAAAGCACAGGAGAAGAGGAATCTTATCTCTTCAAAAGGCAAAATAATAAAGTACAAAAACGTAATCACTTACGTTAGTAATTTTGTACAGATTCTCGACCTTATTCTGTAAAAGGCGAGTTAAGTTTTTAGTATTGAACATCTTGAATTTAGCAGAGTCTACCCACTGTACACTTAGCAGTCAAAGAAGTTCATAATTAGTGAGTAAAAATCCTTAGGGGTTGTGTGTTTAAACAGGCTCATAATGAGTCTGTATCTGTATAATTATATGAATCAATAAAAAGTCTTTCTCTTCAGAGATCTTGGTTATATTTTGAGTTATTCTGGAGTCCGCTTTGGAGCACAGGAAGTACCGCTAGGCAGGAGGCCATTAGGGAAACGCCGCTCATAGGATTGAAGACAAGGAATAATAACCTGAAGATTTATAGAAGAAAATGAATTTTTAAAGATCAATAATTTCCATGCAGATAGAGGTCACTTGAAGAAACCTGGTAAAACTCACAACCCTAATTAACAAAATTTTATATTTCAGTTTCGATTAACTGTTATTATCATGAACGATAAACCGTTTGTTAATGTTAAACGTAATGCCATGATTGACATGTCTAACCTTGAATATCTAGATCATCTCTTAAAGACCTCTAGAAATATTGTTTAACCTGGAAATCAAGCAGCAACTAGATGCCTAATTTGGGATTTAGAAGCTATAAAAGAAGAGCAACCCGCTTTTTATAAAAGATTTCTAATATCATAGAAAATGAAATTCGTAATCTGAGAAGAATTATGAAATTAGAACCCTATCCGCGTAATATGACTAGAATATCAGAGGCCAGTTCCTCTAATATATGTCAGAATAACATAAGTCTAAACAAATCGTTATAAGACGAAAAGAAATATATATTTTGGACCCTTCAACCTGGAAATGGGTATTTTGGATCTATCAACAGAAAAAACAGAAAAAAGTAGGTAAAAGAGACCTTCACCTGGTAAACTAAGATACACAAATAAATATTAATTCTTAATAAAATGATGTCGTTAAACTTTCCATCCATTTTACTTCATTTAAATTTAATTTATATGTTAATTTTTAATTAATTCATTCCATCCTAGTAGCTTATATTAACGTAAATAATCATATTAACCAAACCATCGACCAAGCTTTCATTTTTTGAGTTCTAAATACACAAAATGAAATCCAAAAGTTTCCATGACACAAAAATAAATCCAAAAAATAGGCAAGATAAAATTTTTAAATTGAATAAGGCCACGTCCAGCAAATTTGGCACATGAGTTGAAGTACCCATGAACGAACTCACAATATAATTTTTCATGGTCACGTCAGCTGGAAAATCAATTATTATATAACTGGTCCTGACAATCAATTATCAGGAATCAGAACTCTTAATTAAATATAAGGGTATTTACAAATTCAATGAGCATTAGCAAAATTAAAAAATATATGTATTAAATAATTTAGCACAGCTTGCACATCTTTTTTTATATCCTTTATAATTATCATTATAATCAGGACATTCTGGGAAAAAAAATTGAGGTTATCAACAAAATTTCTTAACAACTAGCTCGTAGTTATCACTAAAAAGCTTAAGAAACGATTCTCAGCTTAAGGGGTTGTATTCAATTGGGATTTTGAAGGATTTTGAGGGATTTTAGAAATCTAAGGGTATTCAATTTGAATTATTTTAAATCCATTAAAATCTTGAGGTATTCAATTCGGATTTCAAAATGTCATTTAAAATCCGAGAGTATTCAATTAAGATTTCAAAAAGTCTTTTAAAATCTGGGTATATTCAATCTGGATTTAAAACAATTCATTTAAATCTAGGGGTATTAAAAAATCCACGGATTTTTTAGATTTATTAAAATGGTGGATTTTGGTGGATTTGCTAGTTGTTTTTATAATTTTGAAATCTTGCAAAAATCAATAAGATTTTGAGGATTTCTAAAAAAAATTTTCAAATCTCAATGACTCTACACCAATTTTACTAGATTCTTTGTAGAATTTAAACAATCTGAGGATCTAAAAAAATCGTTAAAATCCATGAATTATCAAAAATCCATTAAAATCTCAATTGAATACATCCTCGTAAATATTTAACCATCAATAAATATAGGTCATTAGTGTATAAAGAACACCCTTATATAGAATAATAAAGAATGTTATAGAATTAATCTAAACCATTGAATCAATTATGATCTAACCGCCCCGCCGGGAACATCGACACAATTAAAATGCACCCTCGCACACTAAATTTCAAAAAATAAATCTGGATGAACAATGATTGATGACGTGGTAAGCCACATCAACAAGTGGACCTCCATTTGCTGATTTGGCAGTAACACGTTAGCAAGTGGCACGTATCACTGCCTTGTCACCATTTACTGACATGGCAGTGACACATAGCAGTGTTAGGTGACATCTGCTGGCGTGGCTACCATGTCATCAATCATTATTCACCCGAAATATTTTTTTTTAAAATTTTTTGACAGTGTTCTTTATTTTTTTTTTATACTCGATAGTGTTCTTTATTATTTTTTATATAAGATGTTCAAGAAATGCAATTCAGAAACAAACATAATGACAGGGAAGATGTGAGTATATGCCGAAGAAATGACGCCATTTCTTTCCCCAAAAGAGCAAATGACCGAGATTGCCTTCAAGTTTTAACACCTTAGCACTAAAATTAATGATGGTACACAGATTGATTTTTTTAAAAAAATTCTGATACACAACTTTAATAGAGTAAATAATACTGTATGTATACAGTCTATACAGATGGTAAAGATGGTAAACCACATATACACAAATCAATCAATATATTCCTAATGTCGGCTAGTATTGCATTTTAAAAATTACTGCTTTTATCCTTCATTTTTTTAATCTTCTTTATCTCTTTGATGCCCTTTTTTGTCATTACACAGGAAAATTACTGCTTTTATCCCTTATTCTTTTAATCTTCTTTATTTCTTTATTGTCTCTTTTTGTCATTACACAGCATTTGGAGCGACCCAATTTAGATTGGATCGACCCAAATCTAAATCTATACTATTTTTTATCATTACACAACATTTGGATCGACCCAATTGGATTGACCCAAATCTAAACCTTTACTATTATCCTTCATTTTTTTATTTATAATATAATTAATTATAATTAGCCGATTGCCTTTTTAAATTAAAAGATGTTTACTTATAATTGATGATATTACCTTTTATAAATACCTAAAATATCATATCTTCCAATCAATAATTTTTTTTCTCTCTAATTAAAACCGTTGACTTTTAATTCAAAACATAATATTGCAATAATTAATACATACTCAAAAATATGACATCATATCTTCTTCTTTTTTTGAAAAAAAGAAAAATTCGTATACAACGAATAATATCCATTAGATTTTTAGTTAAAAATTAGAATTGCTAGATCTAATGATTAAATATATTACATAATTAAATTTATTTACTAATTACATACCCAAAAATATGACATCATATCTTCTAACCACTAACAAAATATAATAAAAATTCGTATACAATTAATAATATCCGTTAGATTTTTAGTTAAAAATTAAAACGGATAGATCTAATGATTAAATATATTACATGATTAAATTTATTTACTAAAATTTCAAGGTTCGAATTTTTATAAATACCTAAAATATCATATCTTCCGATCAATATTTTTTTTCTCTCTAATTAAAACACGTTGACTTTTAATTTAAAACATAATATTGCAATAATTAGTACATACACAAAAATATGACATCATATCTTCTAACCACTAACAAAATATAAAAAAAATTCGTATACAACGAATAATATCAGTTAGATTTTAAGTTAAAAATTAGAATTGTTAGATCTAATGATTAAATATATTACATTATTAAATTTATTTACTAAAATTTCAAGGTTCAAATTTTTATAAATACCTAAAATATCATATCTTTCAATCAATAATTTTTTATCTCTAATTAAAACACGTTATCTAAACCTCTACTATTATCCTTCATTTTTTTATTAATAATATAATTAATGATAATTAGCCGATTGCCTTTTTCAATTAAAAGATGTTTCCTTATAATTTATATGATATTACCTTTTATAAATACCTAACATATTGTATCTTCCAATCAATAATTTTTTCCTCTCTAATCAACATTTGGAGCGATCCAATTGGATCAACCCAAATAATTAGCTGATTGTCTTTTTCAATTAAAAGATGTTTACTTATAATTGATGATATTACCTTTTATAAATACCTAAAATATCATATCTTCCAATTAATAATTTTTTTCTCTCTAATTAAAACACGTTGACTTTTAATTTAAAACATAATATTGCAATAATTAATACATACCCAAAAATATGACATCATATCTTCTAACCACTATAAAAATATAATAAAAATTCATATACAACGAATAATATCCGTTATAATTTTAGTTAAAAATTAGAAATGTTAGATCTAATGATTAAATATATTACATGATTAAATTTATTTACTAAATACATACCCAAAAATATGACATCATATCTTCTAACCACTAACAAAATATAATAAAAATTCGTATAAAATGAATAATATCCGTTAGATTTTTAGTTAAAAATTAGAACGGTTAGATCTAATGATTAAATATATTACATGATTAAATTTATTTACTAAAATTTCAAGGTTCGTATTTTTATAAATACCTAAAATATTATATCTTCCAATCAATAATTTTTTTTCTCTAATTAAAACACGTTGACTTTTAATTTAAAACGTAATATTGCAATAATTAATACATACACAAAAATATGACATCATATCTTCTAACCACTAACAAAATATAATAAAAATTCGTATACAACGAATAATATCAGTTAGATTTTTAGTTAAAAATCAGAATTGTTAGATCTAATGATTAAATATATTACATGATTAAATTTATTTACTAAAATTTCAAGGTTCAAATTTTTATAAATACCTAAAATATCATATCTTTCAATCAATAATTTTTTATCTCTAATTAAAACACGTTGATTTTTAATTTAAAACATAATATTACAATAATTAATACATACCCAAAAATATGACATCATATCTTCTAACCACTAATAAAATCTATACTATATTATAAAAGCCGAACATTAAAAGTTTGGTCGGTCGGTTGGTACGATACCTATTGATTTTAATTATTTACCCTTACTCAAATAAAATCCATCATACTAACTAATTAATTTCTTTTTTCAGGTTAAACATATTATCTTCTCTATTTTTCAATAAATAAATAATTTCCTTTTTCAGGTAAATTCAATATCTTTTATGTTTATCTACCTAAAATTTCCATCATACTAACTAATTAATTTCCCTTTTCAGGTTAAACATATTGTCTTTTCTATTTTTCAAAAACTAAATAATTTCCTTTTTCAGGTAAAATACAATATTTTTTATATTTTTCTAACTAAAATTTCTTCTTTATTAATCAATTTCCTTTTTCAGGTTAAACATATTACCTTTTCTATTTTTCAATAACTAAATAATTTCCTTCTTAGGTAAAATACAATATCTTTTACATTTATCTAACTAAAATTTCTCATTTTTTAAAAACTACGATCAATTTTGTATAATAAAATAACATAATTATATTATAATTAGTATTAACTAATCAATTACGTTTTTGAGCCAAAATACATTACCTTTTCTCTTTTCTCTAACTAAAATATCTCTTTTTCCAATTGTATCATGGACGGTTACCTTTTTCAAACACATTACCTTTTTTCATTTCTCTTACAAAAATTTCTCTTTTTCCAATTACATCACGGACGATTCTATTTCATAAAAATAAAATAATAATATTATAGTACTAATAATTAACTGCACTTTTCAGATTTGAAAGCTGGGTTTTTCACCAAATTAAGATCTCAACCCCCTGAAGTAGGGGTAGGGGTGATATATGTTTGGTTCCGGTTTTTAGTTTGGCCATAAGAGTTAAGTTTTTATAGATTTCACAGTATTAAAAATTAGACAGGATAATATTTGTTTGGTTTGGATTTTGGTTTGGAATTTAAGAATTAAAGTTTTAATGAATTACCCGATGTTATAATAATATACAGGACACCAGAAAGGTACCTTTAAAATATTTGCTTGGCCTTTAAATTTTCGATTTTGCATGTCATAATAACAAAGGTAGTTGGAACATGGGGTAGACATGCTACGTACCAGAAGGCCTTATGGAATAACATACTTTTTATCGGATGTCTCTGAAGGGACTATGGAATAGCATACTTAGAAGTTCAGACCCACGTCACAAGCCTCACCCTCTGGGTCAGGCAACATTACTCTTCTTTACTCGCGTTCAATTTCACTTCATATATGATCTCATATTTAGCACTTTCACTTGAGCTCCATATTAAAATATAAATGCACTAACTGTTCCCTTTTTCAGTTTAGTTGGCTTTTTGAGAGAGAATAGGTAGTGGAAAATGTGATTGTTATAATTTGTAATCATACATTATTTGAAGATAAAAGTGAATAAGTGAGATTCTTGCGGAGACCTGTGTTTTTGGTAAACAATATTATCTTTCATTTTTTTAATCTTCTTTATTTCTTTAATGCCCCTTTTTGTCATTACACAGCATTTGAAGCAACCCAATTTAGATTGGAACAAAAAATTCTATTATGATATTGTACTTATTTTCAGTAATGTTGTAGTACTACGATTGCACCTCCAGCCTTTCTCTTCTCCTCCGGCTCCAGCTACATAATTTTAAATATTGAAAACAAAATACAATACAAGAAGAAGTTTGCATTTATAAATATAGATTATAAGCAGAGAGAGATGTTTAGTTACAGATAGACTACATAGCAACAACATAAGTGATAAAAAGAAAGATGTTAGTTACAGATAGACTACATAGTAGCAACATAAGTGATAAAAAGAAAGATGGTCCACATGATGATCAAGCTAATGAAGTATTGAAGTAATTAACAAGCCTGAACCACATAAGCAACTTCCATTTTATAGGTATTGGTTATCATAACGTTGGTAATGGGTTTATGTATTCCCATTAATTTTATTTTTGGTCACCCCTCTAAGTTGATCACAAAAAAATTAACAACCCATCAAAATAAGTAGTTTAAAAATATATTCAAATTCAAATTATTATATTCGTTTCAATAAGAACATACTTTTAATATAATAAAGTCAATAAAATAAAAATTCAACAATTTCAGAAAGCGAGAGCCATGGTGAAAGACCTTAATTTGAACATAAACTATAAATCTACTAGAATATTTATCTGATATTTTGGCTTGCTTATTTAATTGTATAATTTACTTATTTTTAATAAAAGAATCTATATTAATAATATATATACATTGTATTTTCATACATGAATTTACTAATACAGTTTAATGGTCACGCTCTGGTGAGAATGAGAACAGTGAGAACACACATATTCACTACATTTCAAGCTATTTTAAAGGGCCCCGCTAGGGGCATCTTCACAAAAAAAGTCTTATAATTCTACCCTCTATCCATTCATAAAAAAAATTAACAAAAAAAAATTAAAATGAGAACAGTGAGAACACACATATTCGCTACATTTCAAGCTATTTTAAAAGGCCCCGCTAGGGCCATCTTCACACAAAAGTCTTATAATTCTACTCTCTATCCATTCATAAAAAAAATTAACAAAAAAAATTAAAAATTACTTCAAATGTGGTCTCATTGTTCTCCAACATTTACATATTATATTAACTATGAGGTCTCATAGTTAATATAATATGTTCTTTGTATTATATGAGGTTTAATGTTTTGGAGCCATTTAATGTTTTGGAGCCATTGTGGGTGAAAGGATTATCATTTTCGCATTTGAATAATGAAGACAATTTGTTATTGTTTTCAATTAGAGAACAATATTTGTAAAAATATTTATTACTTTTATTGCAGATTTTGATGGATTAAATAAATTTTCAACATTGTTAAAATAGAATTGTATGCTACTTTTTTATATAAATTTTAGCATATCATTATTTTATTAAATACTTATATAACTTTATATAATATGTTTCTAAGAATTGATTATTTACTCCCTCTATCCCATCCATTTTTTTACATAAAAAACTGCGTATCTGACACGTATTTTAAGGTGCGTTTTGAGGATAGTTCTATAACGCTTTTTGATATTTTCTTTTTTTTTTTTGTATAAAAATAGAAAACTGGTCCGCAAATGTAAACTACTCAATGGGACGGAGTGAGTATATAATTGCATACAATATCTTTTTAAGAAATCAATCAAATTAATTTGTTAAATTTTTTGTATTGTCAATTTAAATTAAATAAGATGTTTTAAGAAATCAATCAAATTTGTTAAATTTTTGGTATTATCATTTTGAATTAAATAAGATGCCGTGTACGAAGTACGGGCAAAATGCTAGTAAATATTAATTCTTAATAAAACGATGTCGTTAATTTTCCATCCATTTTACTTCATTTAAATTTAATTTATATGTTAATTTTCAATTAATTCATTCCATCATAATCATATTAACCAAACTATCGACCAAGCTTTCATTTTTGAGTTCTAAAAACACAAAATGAAATCCAAAAAATAGGCAAGATAAAATTTTTAAATTGAATAAGGCCACGTCCAGCAAACTTGGCACATGAGTTGAAGGACCCATGAACTAAATGGAGTATAATTTTTCATGGTCACGCCGTTAAACTCTCCATCTCCACATCTATACACACACAAAACACATACATTTGGGGTAGCAGCAATGGCCACCCAGAAAAATCACCACCACCAGCACCTCCTCCACCATGTATCTATCCTCCTCCTCCTCATCCTCTCTATCTCCGCCGCAGACGACGGCGAGGCAATGTCAAAGCTAATGAGCTCAATCTCCCCGACCCCACCAGGATGGTCTTCTTCTACATCATACTGCGATTGGAAAGGCATTAACTGTGATGACTCTAACCATGTCACTGCGATTAACATGGCTTCTAATTCACTCACTGGCTCTCTCCCCACCCAACTATCTTCTCTCTCCCAGCTCAAAACCCTAGCTTTTCAGAATAACAATCTCTTTGGATCTCTCCCATCTCTCTCAAATCTCTCCTCTCTCCAACAAATCTTTCTTGATAACAATGCTTTTAGTTCTATTCCCAAAGATTTCTTTTCGGGTCTCTCTAGTTTACAGACTTTTAGCATTAGTGATAATGGTAAGCTCTCTTCTTGGGTATTGCCTGACTCTTTTAAAGATTGTGGTAGTCTTGTTAATTTTAGTGCTAGTAATGCCAGCATTGTTGGGTCTATTCCTGATTTTTTCGATTCGTTTCCGAGTTTGCAGAATCTTAGATTGTCTTATAATAATTTGACTGGGTTGTTACCTAAATCGTTTGGGGGTTCCGAGATTCAGAATCTTTGGTTGAATAATCAGGAGGTGGGCTTGTCGGGAACGATTGATGTGTTGTCTAATATGTCTCAGCTTTCTCAAGTTTGGCTTCAAGAGAATAGGTTTACGGGTCAGGTCCCGGATCTTAGCAAGTGTGAGAATTTGTTTGATTTGCAGCTTAGGGATAATCAGTTTACTGGGGTTATTCCGCCTTCGTTGACTGAGCTTCCGAAATTGGTTAATATTTCTTTGCAGAATAATAAGTTGCAGGGGGAGCTGCCAGTGTTTAAGAGAGGTGTTGAGAGTTCGGTTGGTACAGATACGAATAGTTTTTGTAGAGAGACTCAGGGTCCTTGTGATCCTCAGGTTAATGTACTTCTTGCTGTTGCTGGGGCAATGGGGTATCCGGCTAGTTTGGCGGAGTCTTGGAAAGGTAATAATGCTTGTGCAAAATGGACATTTATTACTTGTGATACGCAGGGAAAGAATGTGACTATTGTGAATTTTTCCAAGCAGCAATTTGGAGGTACGATTTCCCCTGATTTTGCTAATCTTACTTCGTTACGGACTTTGTTGTTGAGCGATGATAATCTTAAAGGTTCCATCCCCCAGAGATTGACGACGTTGCCCGACCTCCAAGTACTTGATGTGTCCAATAATGATTTGAGTGGGCCGATACCAGTTTTTCGACCTGGTGTGAAATTAACAACATCAGGCAATCCTTCACTTGGGAAAAATACCAGTGATAGTGGTAATGGGGATAAACCCGGGTCAGGATCAAATCCCACACCAAATGGCACCTCTCCCGGAGGATCCAAGGGGGTTTCAGGAGGTATCATTGCTGGTGTTGTTATTGCTGTTCTTGTTTTTGTTGTGGTTGTATCATTTGTGTCTTACAAGTGTTTTGTCAAAAAACGACATCAAAGATTTGGAAGCGTCACAAGGCCTGACCACGGGAAAGAATTGTTTAGTGATAACTTAGCGGGTGGTAAGAATGGTCATGGTGGAGGCGTGAGTGAATTGCAAAGCCAGAGTAGTGGTGATCATAGTGAGATGCCTGTTTTTGAAGGCGGAAGTAGCATTGTAATTTCAGTCCAAGTGCTTCGACAGGTGACAAACAATTTTAGCGAAAAAAATATATTGGGTAGAGGTGGATTTGGCGTTGTTTACAAGGGGGAGTTGCATGATGGGACTAAGATTGCCGTGAAGAGGATGGAATCTGGGATAATGGGTACGAAGGGACTAAATGAGTTCCAAGCAGAAATTGCTGTTCTTACCAAAGTTAGGCACAGACACTTGGTTGCTCTTTTAGGATATTGTATCAATGGCAACGAGAGACTTTTGGTATATGAGTACATGCCACAGGGAACTTTAAGCCAGCATTTGTTTGAGTACGAGGAACTTGGGTACCCTCCACTTTCATGGAAGCAAAGAGTCACGATTGCATTGGATGTGGCCAGGGGGGTTGAGTACCTACATAGCTTGGCACAACAAAGTTTCATTCATCGAGATTTAAAGCCTTCCAACATACTTCTAGGAGATGACATGAGGGCAAAGGTCGCAGATTTTGGTTTGGTCAAAAATGCACCTGATGGGAAGTATTCTGTTGAAACGCGGTTGGCTGGAACTTTTGGGTATCTTGCCCCGGAATATGCTGGTAAGTTGCTCGTGCCCTTGTTAAATTTACACAAGTTACTGAATTTTATCTAGTCTGGTTATATTTATTGACTCGAACCTGTCATTTAATGAATTAATAAATATTTTGCATATACATATGTCAGCATTGGACAAGAGGCTTTATTTGAATCATTGTTGGCTCAATATGTAAATAGAAAATGTTGTTCTGTCACATTAAATTTCCCCTTTTGAACCATAGTTTGTGAGTATGCGTAAGTTCCTTGTGGGGGCGGATGATCAGTTTGAGGTCGTTTGAAATTCTGCAAAGTGTCAAAAATACCATAACAAACTTATGCCTGTTAGGAAACAGTTTGAGCTAGATATTTTTTTACAATTTAAGAATTAAATATCCAGATTCCAGACAGCTTGTTATAATGATTTAGATATTTCTAAGCATCAGTATATTTACCATGCAAGTAGGAGATAGTTATCTGTTTAAAGTTGTCTATATCAATATTTGTTTGTTTTCTCTAGTAAATTGTACTCATTTATATCATTCATCACATGTCGTAGCATAACATTATTAAATCCATTTGGACTTGAATGTTAGTGTATTCAGTTATTGTTTTGAACCACCATCAAATGGAATATGTACTTATCATGAATCAACTTTGTTGTGGCTTACCGGCTTATCCATGAATCACCTAATTGTGGTCATATTATTTTCATAGTGACTGAGTATTGTATAACGAACTATAGCAGGTTCACAGGTTTTAAGTAATTATAGATTACATAAGAAGTTGATTTGGATGAATCTCGAGAACAGTAAGGCCTTGACACACGAGTTTAATAACTTCAGATCTTCCTTTGTAAAATAAGTTAAAATTCTGTTTTTTCATTTAAACAAAATTTAAGCATAAGTATGTTCATCTTTAATTGTTTCCGTGGAGATCTAAATATGATAAATCATCTAATCTTTTGGGTCAGTTCCAGTATTATACGAAGACAAAATAATAAGCATAATGCTTAATAAGTTCCTCTATGTATAGTGGAGCTGGAATTAGTGCAGTTAGTTCTTTTATTCTTTCTTGTGGAATCATTTTTCTTGTTGTCTTGCTATGTGGTTGTAATTGTCCCGCTGTACGCTTTTATCCAAAAATTAACACCTCCAAAATAGCCAAAAACCCCACCCCAAGTCCCCGACAACATCTGATTGCTCTCAGCACCGTCAACATTCCAATACCAAGAACTAGAAAATGTATAATTTGTAGATACCAATTGTAAAGGTAATAATTTCTAGTTTGGCATAGCCGCATAGGTGGTTCTGGTGATGGCTTTTAGAAACATAAGAACTTGTGAAGGTTAAGAAATTTTCTTCATTTTTTCTCCTTGGATCTTTTTCCTGGCTTATAAGATTGTGGGCCATGTATATTTCTAGCAAATTTCTTGACGGTTAAAGGCAGAGTAGAGTTGAGTTTTTACTTCTTGCCTCATACTCATAGCCTCTTTTCCTTTCATCTCTGAAAGGTTCGAGAGGTTGAATGTAGCGGTTCTTGTCTATTTATGTTTTCCAGGTTTGATTATAGACTGGTTTACATAGATTGTTACATTTTAACAATTCATTTTGTGTTATATTGTATGACTATGTGTTTGGACTTCTGATTAAACAAATTAACAACAATTAATTGATCTTGAAATTGCTGCTTGAGATGAGCAACCCCATCAGAGTAAACAGGTCGTACCTTTTATTATAGACAAGCCTGTAAGTGTTTTATAATAGATTGTATTACTAAGGTCTGGGGAAAACAATCTGAAGGTTCCTTATTTTATTGTTATTTCTCCAAATGACAACATGAAGACAAATAAAAATATGCATGCTTTTGTTTGTTGTTGTTACAGCCACTGGCAGAGTAACTACCAAAGTGGATATCTATGCTTATGGTGTGGTTTTGATGGAGATAATTACTGGTAGAAAAGCTCTAGATGAAAGTTTACCGGAAGAGATTTCACATTTGGTTGCATGGTTCCGGAGAGTCTTGATCAACAAGGATAACATACGAAAGGCTATTGATCAAGTTCTAGATCCTGACGAAGAGACTTATGACAGTATTTGCAAGGTGGCTGAGTTGGCAGGGCATTGCACAGCCCGTGATCCAGTTCAGAGACCAGATATGGGACATGCAGTTAATGTGTTGGGTCCCCTTGTAGAGCAATGGAAACCTTCTCGTCGTGAGGAAGAAGAAAGTTATGGTGTTGATCTCCATATGAGCCTTCCCCAAGCTCTTCAGAGATGGCAAGATGAAGGTTCTTCCACTATGTCATTTAGTCAAACTCAATCCAGCATCACATCAAAGCCTTCAGGATTTGCAGACACTTTTGATTCAATGGATTGTAGATAACAGAAAAGGAAAAAGTACTTTAAATTTTGAACAGAAAAGCAAATCGCGAGCACTGATCAGAAAAGGGACAAGGAAAAAAACAGTGAAAGACAGATTCCTCATTATCAAGTCACTGTATTTGTCATTTTTTGATCAACATATGGAGATGGTTATTGAAATGGGTGTTTTTGATGGTTATCGATATAGGTCTTCTAGAATAATTTTGTTGTGAGTTCTTAAGTGGACACAAGAAAGGCAGAATATTTTACACTCTTGTATTGTCCTCATCAAAGATGCATGTATACAATGTTTGTAACATTTGGGATGTAAAGCTATGTTTTAAACTTCTTTTGTGAAAACAAGTATGCCCTTGTGAGGTCTAGTGAAGAATGTGAATCTTGGTGGCGATATTCGAATGCCAAGAAGAACTGAGAAAAGTTACAAGGTTTACTTTGTATAATATGATCATATGGAGAAAGGGGGTATGTTTACGGTGTGACGGGTAGGAAGACAGGAGTGGGAAAGGTGCAAATTATGTAACAAATGATTCTGATATAAATTTGTCTTTCTGGCTAATTTAGTTCCTTTTGCTTTATTTTATGTTATTTTATTTTTTTTACCTTTTTACCAGATTTTCAGATCTTCAACTGAACTTATACAAGTTTTTATCTTTATTCAGACGTAATGATATCTTGTTATTATTTGTATTGGGAAACACTATTATTCTAGCTTCGATTTGCAGAGAAAAAGCTGGACCATGTCCATGCTCAGCGATGGCCCCAGTTACCACTTACCAGTGAATGCTGTTTGCAGCCTGACTTGAACACAAGGTACTGGTGTGTTCTTATTTTGCTGCATATTCGTAAATCATTGTTATTGACAGGTTATACATTGGAGGGAAGGGGTCAACCATATTAGATTTGATGTTTAATATGAAGAGGACTCTGAATTCTGATGATACTTGAGCATCAGTTTCTTAAAGGAACTGTTTGTATAAACATTTATACTGTTAGGATAATTAAACTAAATTCGATGGGGGTTGAAGACTTGAAGCTGAAGCTAAAGTTCACATGGGATGAATAGTGAACTTTTAATGTTCTGTGCTGCACTGCACATGTAGTAGGGTCTATTTTCCAGCAGCCCCTTCTCAGTTTGTTGGTTTGTTAGCCAAGTTCCTTTCAATCACAAAATATTATAAATATATGACTTCAATCCAAAATTTGCTTCAAAATACTACATAAGTTAAAGAAGCTTGTGTGCATCTGAGAGGTGTTTACCAGATACATATCTTCGAATACTTTGTGGTGTTTTGGGGCCTACTTTTGTATCATGATATTTTTATCTATTATTTACAAAGTTTCGATTTGTTTCTTTGAAATGAAAATTTTTGATATTCAAGACAATCTTTCTTTCTTTGTTCGTAAACAGGGGATTGACGGTTGATGGATACAAAATTTTTGTATAACTTTGTAGAATTTGACTGTATGCAGCAAAACAAGAACATTAGTACCTTTCCAGTTTCCAGGCTTGTGATTTCTAAGATTATGGTGGTTTAGATGGTAAATAATACCATTGACATGTGGAGTTTGAATTTAATGAACTTGCAACTTTTCTTGAAATTAGAAGTAGCCAGTAAATTCAATCCTGAAAACATACCATGAAAATGGAAGAAAAACACTACTATAAAACTGCAATAGACGATGTCTTTGAACTTTCATGTTTGATGTTTTTGTGGGTGATGTCTAAAGTCCCAATCTTAGATATCAGTTTCCAGCCGATGTCTAGTAACATTTTACACATCAATTATAAATACATTTCTGATGTTTATGTCTATTTTTCTTGGTTCAATTGCATGAGTTTAACTTTTTAATTGTTATAAAAAGATGATGCTATTTGAAGTGGAACGTGTGGAGAAACCATAAAGAGTGCATGAGGCAACTGCTCTGGAATTCTTTATGCACTCAAATTTATTTTCCAACAAGAAGCAAATAAGAGATCATTACAAGAAAATTAGTGCTGATCATGCAAATCCTCTGTTCAACAAAAAAGATCTTGTACTAACTTTACTATTCTCTCACAAAGATCATTCGTAGGTTTGTTTTTATTAAACTTGTCTCAGTTAGTTGAACTGTCTCTTTGATTTACTCGGCATTTCATACGTGCTCCTGCATATATATAGCCAACATAAGTATCATTCTTGTACACCATTTCCTCTGTAGTCACTTAGCTGTCTACTTTGATGTCGAACGACAGACTAGAAGAGATGGCTCTCGTTGCTCTCCTCTTCTTTTCTCTCTTTTATTTCTCATGTAAGTGTGTGTGTGTCATAATATTTCTTACTTTGCTAATCTGTGCTAACACTTGTTTTGCATACTATTGACAGATGGAATACTATTGACAGATGGAATAGAGAAACCCTCGAGTATAGTCGGAGTGAACTATGGCAGACAAGGAAACAACATACAGTCCCCATATCAAACCATAAGGCTACTTGAAAACATGAATGCCACTTTTGTAAAGTTATATGATGCTGATTCTGAAACCCTCAGACTCTTATCCAAAACAAACATCCAAGTATCGGTCATGGTACCGAATGAAGAAATATCAAAAATTGCTTTAAATCAAAGCCAAGCAAACCTTTGGGTACGTGAGAATGTACTTGCTTACTACCCTGATACAAGAATTCGATTCATACTCGTTGGAAATGAAGTCCTTAGCTACAACAAAAGTAGTGACATTAGGGTATGGCATGATCTTGTACCTGCCATGCAGAAAATTAAGAAATCACTAGTAGCTAAAAACATTAGAAACATTAAAATTGGAACCCCGCTTGCCATGGATATGATGGAATCTACATTCCCTCCTTCAAACGGAAAATTTCGGGCTAATATTAGAAGTAATTTGATGGCACCATTGCTACACTTCTTGAACTCTACGAAATCATATTTTTTCCTAGATGTCTACCCTTACTACGCGTGGTCAAGAAATCCAACTGGGGTTAGTCTTGACTATGCACTGTTTGAAGGTGGAAATGGTTCTGCATACACTGATCCTACTAGTGGCTTAAGTTACACAAACCTCCTTGATCAAATGCTTGATTCTGTCGTTTTTGCAATGTCAAACTTGGGCTATGATAGCATAAAGCTTGCAATATCAGAAACTGGATGGCCTCACTCGGGGGACCTTGAGGAACCTGGGGCAAATATGTACAATGCAGCAACATACAATCGCAATCTCGTGAAAAAAGTGACAGCTCAGCCAACAACAGGCACCCCTGCTCGACCGGGAGCTGTTATACCAACCTTTATATTTTCGTTGTACGATGAAAATAGAAAGAATGGTCCAGGGACGGAGCGACATTGGGGCTTACGTCATCCTACTAACGGAAGGGCCATATATGATCTGGACATCACTGGGGCCCGATCAGACTATGGGCGGGCATTGATAAAACCAACAAACAGCGGGGCATATAGAGGAAAGGCCTGGTGTGTGGTGGCAAGAGGGGCAAATGAGGTCGAGGTGAGATCAGTAATAGGATCTGCATGCAGTCAATTCGAAGGAATGTGTGAGGCACTGAGGCCGGGCAGGGAGTGTTATGAACCAGTTAGTGTAATTTCCCATGCAGATTACGCTTTTAGTTCATATTGGGCTAGGTTGCGGAATGTCACAGGTGCTAGTTGTTATTTCAATGGACTTGCTGTTGAAACTACCACGGATCCAAGTAAGTGTCTGTGCCTGCCTGCTTTGTTTATCTATTGTATTTTACATACTGAATGACTGACTTTCTAATGTAAATAGGCCATGGATCCTGCAAAGTCCCAAGTGTGACCTTATGAAGATAATCGCCCTAACGGAGAGGATGAATAAAAGGAAGACAAGCTGCAAACAATTACCTTTCAGGGTGTCCATATACAACATATACATGTACTGGAATACGTAAATGAGTAGCCTACCTTAGTAAAACTTTGATATAGCTAATTGTTTAGCAGTAATTTTCTATAATTTCTACTGTTTGGATATCAAACCTGTAAGAAAAGTAATGAATTATGTGAGCCCGTGTTATATCAGAATTTTAAAATTAGAAAAAAAAAAAAAAAACCATCTCACTGTACTATTCTCAAGTTTTCATGTCTTGGCAGTTACCACCTACCACAGAGCAACTCCTATTGATAACCAAAATTTATTTCAACTTCAAAGACATGGAGTAACTTTTATGGCAAACTGTACAGAAGCAAATTAAGGATGGCATAACTTTTATGGAAATGAACACCAAATCATCTACAATAGTTTCTCACCGGCTAATCCTTTTCCATCTAGTATTGTAACTATCACTATAACAGACAAATGTTGTAAACCCAAAAGAAATGCCCCCAATCATTAGTTACAAGAAAAGAATAGTAAAGCAAACAACAGTAACAGAAAGTATAATGGACTATAGTAATCGATAAAATCTTCTACAGTTATTTCTAGTGCTCAGGAAATTACGTTTGCCATTTGCAAGATAAAGAGTATAATGGACCACAGTTAATGATAAACTCTTTACATTCGCTTCAAGTGAATTCTGCAGTCGTGGGGATTACTTTTTCCGTTTGCAGGGGATATAATTCTGAACTTGTGGGCATTACATTTTCTGTTTGCAAGGGATATAGAGGCTGTCTTGTTGAATCAAAATCGCTTAGATCAATTTTCTTCATAACAGAGCTACTCATCTTGGGGCTAGATTTCCGCTTACTTCCCTGCAAGAGGTCAGTGTAAACATTGATAAATTTTTGAAAAATAAATAAATACTGGATATTCCAAAAGTGTGTTTATTATAGCATAATTGCCACCTTCACAGATCCACCACCAGTGTGTTTTCCAGCAGAATCAGAGGTTTGACCTTCTTTGAGGACTTTCCTCATCAACCTTTTATTCTCTCTATCTAGTATGTCATTTTCTTCGAACAAGACTTTCACCTAGGCACATCAAATGTGTTTGGTCAACAGAAGTCCACCTAATATTAGTTAAATAATAAAGTACAAATAACCACCAACCTCCTCTTCAGCTCTATGAAGATTAATCCTCAAATGCTCCTTGTCAGTATGGAGGCTCTTGATCTCAGAGAGTAGTGCTAAAACATTTTGGGTTGATGGCCTCAAGCTACAACACCAAAAGAAGGATTCGCTTCAAATTATGTTAACAGAAATCGTAGACAATAGATGTTCACCATTTCATATATAAGTATCAAAGTACTTTTAGTGTAACTAAAGAGGCTCACCTATTCTCCATTTTTAACAGCCTTTGGCAAACTTCAGATTCACTGTTTGCCTCTAAAAATGCATGTGATTTTGATGCAACATCATCGTTGCCAATCAAGCTTGTCAGCAGAGATTCAACTAGTTTGTTTTCCACAGCTGTTGTCTCTAATGATGTATCAACCTTCAGTTACACAAGTATTACATTAAACAACATAGCCTAAAAAGGTGTTCAAAAGCTATTCATGACATGATTCCATAAGGGAGAAGCAAACACAAGTTTAAAATTTTGACTTTAGCTTTACCATACAACACAACTCAGGTAAGACGAATAATCATTAATGCATATCAACCTCAGAACACACGTGACAACAGATATAAAAGGATCGGTGTCCCCTGTACAGCATAACATATTACCCTAACAGTTAAAAGGATAATTGGAAGGTACTATGGACTAGCTTTCGCTGTTGAGTGAGAACAAAAATATTGTATATAGTTATAAGATGGAGTATCCTAAGTTAGCAACTTAAATACATTGTGTTTCTCGTACAAACTAGCCTTTAAATTTCATTTTACAAGACATTCCTCTTAACAGGCATTGCCTCATCTAATCTCAACTAGTTTTTTCTCCTAGGAGGGGATTCACTTGAAAGGAAAATGGTTAAATAACTGACAATACTTCGATTTGACAGTGAACAATCATTTCAGAACAATAAAAATGCCCTGTCTGCTTCCTAACTTCAAAAGAAACCAACCTTGCTTGCTCTTCAACCTAGTTTTATCCCATCTGCTCGGGCATTATCAGCTAAAGTAATTTCTACAATATCTTTTTAAATCTTCCATTGACATGAATATGCGTAAAAAGGTCATACTTGGCAATACATTCAAATTTCCATGGTTTTGTATCAAAACTAAGGGTTGAGTGTCCATAGGCAAGTCCTCAAGCGTCCGACATGGCTACTCAAGGCTAAACAAAGAGCTCAGGTAACAAATTCAATGACCCAATTTAACAGTTCTAAACTAGTTTTAGTTAGACCGTAAACTGTAGTAAAGATATAAGTTTTAACTGTCAAAGCCTCTTGTAAAGGTTTATATCACGCAAATTACTACGCATTTTACAACAAAAGTGTACACAATAATTTTTTCAGAGGTTTCTATTCCTTGTTAAGAGCTACCACTGATAAGAAGTACGTGGTTTTCTTATTGATAGGGTTTCACTTGTAGGTTAAGTTTGAGGGTTCTAACTTATATCAATACTAATACTCACCAAAAATTAGTACTGGATTATTTTAAGCAACATCCAAAGACCTAGTATCAATCAATTTGTGCAAGACCATCACACATTGAGGTGCGAAAAATTATCACTTTGATAACAGTAAATAAAGAGGCAACAAGAGAAATAGCAATATTACCACATGCATTTCAGACCGATGCTTGTAGAACTGCAGATCCTCGGATAATCTTCTCAACTCTTCAGATAATGTTTTCAACTCTGCCTCCAAATCATGTGCACGGGACTCTGCTTGCTTTGCACGTTCATCAGCTTCATTTCCAAAATCCATCACTGCATCACGGTCACGTTCATACAGCGCACACTCTCGCTCCCACTTTTTACACTGAGACAGTAAGTTGGAACACTCTATTGCCAATTTCTCATTTTCTTCTACAAATTTCTTCACTGCTTGTGCATTCATACTCGACTCAGCCTAATAAATCACAAAATCACCAGACTAAGACAAAGACCACGCAACAGCCAGAATGCAATTTAAAGAGATGCATTAACATATTGGAACAACAATGCCAACCATAGTGGTATCATTATATGAAGCCAAAGCAACAACAGAAATGAAATTGTATTCAATAACACCAGTCCAACTAATCGTCTAGTATTACAAACAAAACCACAAACTGAGATTAGACGAAGCATGCCGCTAAAATTATGATAATGACTCACCGTAGAAAAAAAACGAGAGAGCATAAAGCAACCCAAGACTAAAAGAGGGGCAACAATAAGAAACGGAGATATACAAAATCAAGAGACCCTACAAGAAGATTAGCATAATCTAAGCAATCCAAGATAATTACGACGACAAGAATAAGAAAGGGAAACACTTAATTGAATTATGATCCAAGCAATACAAAGATTGAAACACAGAAAAAAACAAGAATGAGAAACAAACCCTAGCAAGTTGAATCTGTTGATCTTTGGCATTGAATTTGGAAAGCAAATGGAGATACTGTTGGTGAATACGACGATGCGATTCCTGGGAAACACGAAGCTTGGTCTCCAGAGTACTAGTAGAGACGGGAAGACCCAAGGTATAATCGATGGATTCTCTCAAATACGAGTCTGTTTCTGGAGGAACATCCATTGCTGTGATTAATTACAATTCAAGATTCTAAAACCCTAGATCTATCTGTAAGCAAACAAAAAGAGGGGACAAGTTGATTGATTAAGATTAAGATTATACAAGGTGAGTAAGTTTTGAGTAATAAATTGAGAGAGAGGAAAGGCAAAAGGGAGGGGGGTTTTGATTTGATTTTATTTGATTTGATTTCTGTTCGGAGCCGTTAGGCTGTGGGCCTAATCCCTCTTTATCACTCGCTTCCCTCAAATTTTATGTTCATTTCAAATTTTTAATATTAAATTTTAATAATTTAAAATTTTCAGGCCTATTGTCCTCTGTAATGTGCTTTATAAGGTAATGGCTAAAGTGCTTGCTAATAGAATTAAAGTAGTGTTACCAGATATCATCTCGGAGAATCAGTCAGCTTTTGTGCAGGAAAGGAGTATAACTGATAATGTATTAGTTGCTTTTGAACTCATTCACCATCTTCGGTTGAAGAATAGAGGGAAGGAGGGAGAAGTAGCTCTTAAATTAGATATCAGTAAGGCTTATGATAGGGTAAGTTGGAAATTTCTTCGACATTGAATGCAAGTTATGAATTTCTCTGAACAATGGATTAGGTGGATGTTTCTTTGTGTTCAAATAGTTTCGTACCAGTTCTGTATTAATGACGCTTTGGTTGGGCCAATCATTTCGAAACGTGGATTGAGACAAAGGGATCATCTCTCCCCTTATCTCTTTTTGCTTTGTGTTGAGGGTTTGTCCAATGCGTTGGATAAAGCTGTTGTTGAAGGGATCATTGAAGGGTGTAGAATAGCACCAACAACACCTGTTGTTTCCCACCTCCTTTTCGCAGATGATAGTTTCTTGTTTTTTAAGAGAACTACTGAAGAAGCTCATGCAGTGAAGACAATTCTAGCAGCCTATGAAAGAGTTTCTGGTCAATCTGTGAATTATAAAAAATCAGGCATATTTTTTAGTGCCAATATTCGGCAAGATAAGTAGTTAGAGCTCTCTAATATTTTAGGAGTTCACAATGGTATTGCTAATACAAACTATCTTGGTCTACCTTCACTTATAGGCAGATCAAAGAAGCGAGTATTTGGCTATCTTAAAGACAGAGCAAGTCAGCGTATTCAGGGTTGGGGCAAGAAACCGATTTCGAGAGCGGGGAAAACAGTGTTAATTAAGAATGTTGCTCAGGCCATACCGGCTTATAGCATGTCCTGTTTTCTTCTTCCAAAGTCTATCTGTCAGGACTTGGAAGTCATGTTCAACAAATACTGGTGGCGGTCGAGCTCTAGTAATAGTAAAGGTTTAAATTGGCTCTCGTGGAGCAAGATGTGTATGGCTAAAGCGAAAGGTGGTCTGGGCTTTAGAGACTTGCATGGGTTCAATATTGCGCTCCTTGGTAAACAATGTTGGAATTTTATGAAGAATCCTACTACTCTGGTTTCAAGAGTTTTTAGATCTAGGTACTTTCCAGATTCTCATATTCTAGAGGCAAGGAAGGGGCAAAATCCGAGTTTTATTTGGCAAGGTTTACTGACAGCTATGGATTCTCTTCGGATGGGTTCAGGTGGATTGTTGGCAATGGTGAGGAGATTCGAGCAACAAAGGATCGTTGGATTCGAGGAAATGAGGGTTTTAGTGTTGTGAATGATCACAGATATATTGGCAGGAGTGAAAAAGTGTCTACCTATATTATTCCCATTTCTAAGAAGTGGAATGCTACTCTAGTAAATGAGAATTTCCTGCCTGAAGATGCTAAAGCAATTCTCTCAATTCCTATCCCCCAACGAGATGTGAAGGATAGAGTTGTATGGGCTGGTTCGACTACAGGCCTCTATTCTGCTAAGGAGGGTTATAAATTTTGGTTCAACTAGAATTGTAGCAATTTATTTGTCAATCAGTGTTATGGGTGGAAAAGATTGTGGACACTGCTGCTTCTTCATAAGATAAAATTTTTTGTCTGGAGATTTTGTCGTAATACGATACCAGTTCGATGGAGTCTGCGTATGAAGGGGATTCGTCTCCCAATAACGTGTCCCGTGTGTTCTTCAGATATCGAACATCTCTCTCATGTATTTTTTGACTGCGAGTTTGCATCTCAATGTTGGAGGTATGGTGGGTTAGAGTACGATATGAGTATGGTGGAAGATGTTTCAGAATGGGTACTAGATAAGTTGTCCAATGCAAAGTCAGATGAGATCACTAAAATCTGTATTTTTCTATGGGGCATTTGGATTTGGAGAAATAAGCGAGTTTGGGAGGGGAAGACAGTCACTGCTGCTATAGCCATGGGGTACAGTTTTAATCATGTGGAGGAGTGGAAGGTGGCAATTTCTACAGTTAAAGGAGTAGGGCAGAATTGTGATAAACGCAACCAACAACATGTTCCTCGGTGGTGTCATCCTGCAACTGATGTCTTGAAGGTCAATGTGGATGCTTCTTTCAAACCAGATTCTGATACATTCAAGGTGGGGATGGTGTTAAGGAATCATCGTGGAGAATTCATGGCAGGTAGGACGAGCTATTTTGAGGGTGTAACTACTGTATTGGAAGCAGAGGCTGTAGGAGTTCGGGAAGCTCTCTCGTGTTAAATCAATGCAGCTTAGAGATCGGAAAGTTGAGCTGGAAACGGATTCATTGCTGGTAGTGAAGGGAGTATTAAATGAGTCTGAGAATTTATTGGAAGTGTGTGAAGTTATTGAGCAAAGCAAGCTTTTACTTGGGGAATTGGTAGATACTTCTATTCACTTTGTTAGGAATCAAGCTAACAGGCTAGCACATGAGATTGCTAGATTGCCCTGTTTAGTCAATTACCATGTTGATTAATCATCTCTCCCTATAAGATTGGTAGAGATTTTATTGAGAGATTCAGTTTATGAATGAAAGTTTGCATTTTCCAAAAAATAATTTAAAATTCGTGCGATATATAGATTTGTTTTAATACTATGTAATATTTTTATATTTGAATTAAAATTTAAATATGTAAATTTAATAGGTTTAAAATGTTAAGGGATATGAATCAATTGATTATTTAGTTATAAGTAATTATAATATTATTAATTTATTTTATTAGATAGAAGGATGTCAAAATAATAAATTTCAATGTTACGATTTTAATATTTTGGTACCTATGGGATAAACATATTTCTTTAATATGATCTTTTTTTGATTTGAATTGAATTTGACATGAATTTGTAAACTTAAATTTTCAAATGATATGATTTAATAATAATAGTTATATATATGTTGACCGTGATATTTTTAAAAAAAAATAATTTTAGTTAGAAAATATAGAAAAGAAATGTCCTAGCTGAAAAAGATTATTGGTTGATTACTAATATTTGTAATAATATTATTTATTTATTACATAGAACTACCTGTAATATTATTGTAAAATAAGACGTTTTTGTTAGAATAAATAGAAAAATTAACATGTTTCAACTGAAAAAAGTAATTGATTAGTTGATCTTTATTAGTAATTATAAAATTATTATTTTATTTTATTAGAATTGTTTGTAGTGTTTATAAAAGGGGGAAAAATTTGTTAGAAGAAATATAAAATATATTACATTTTACCTACAAAAGATTATTGATTCGTACTATTTTTAGAAGGGAAGAACTCAAAAAACAAATTATTAGAATTGTAACATAGAAAAGACAATTTGTTTCATCAGAAAAAAAAATTGATTAGTTATTAATAAAAATAAGGGTAAATAAGTGAAAAACACGAAGTACAAAAAAACGAGTACTGTACCGACTGAACTTTTAATGCTTCATTTTTATACTATAATACAGATTTTCAGTGTTTTTGCTTTATACTTCTTTACTTTTTTATTAACCTAAATATGAATATAAAAATTTAGATATTAATTTTATTATCATATTTTTTTCAGATTAAAAACCTTTAGCATGTCAATCATTTTTAAATTAGAGAAAAAGAAACCTGAGATACATCTCTGACTCTTTCCATTAAAGCTGCATATGGGTAGGGTTGGGTCGGATTTTTGTCAAATCCCGACCCAACCCTATTAGTTTGGTTTTATAAGAAATCAATCCATTAACTGAAAAAAAATTCTGTAACCCAACCCCGACCCAACCCAATTAGTTCGATTTGGTTCGGGTTGGGTTGGGTTAAATTTACTAATCGGAAGAATTTTGTAGAAAATTTTGCATATTGTAGAAATTTTTGCACTTCGTAGAAAGTGTTGCAGAATCCAGAAAGTGTTGCAGAATTTTGCTGAAAGTGTTGCAGAATGTTGCAGAAGCCAGAAAGTGTTACAAAATGTTGCAAAAAGTTTAAATAGTGCAGAAAATTTATAAAATTTGTAGAAAATATGCCACAAATATACATAATATGTATAAAATATGTAAAAAAATCTGCATTTTATGTAAACGGGTTGGGTTGGGTAAGAGTTAAAATTTGTTAAACCTTTACTCAACCCAATTAGTTCGGGTTTTTTAAAAATTAATCCGTTTAACCCATGGTTTTGGACGGTTCGGTTAGATCGGTTAAAAATAGGGTCGGTTTGGATCGATTTGGTCGATTTTTAAAACCCATGTGCAGCCCTACTTTCCATAAGATTTTAGTGAAATTACATTGTTTTACGTTTTTAGTCACTACTATATAAAACCTTTCTCTTCTTGTCAATTCATATCTTCTCTCTCCTTCATAAACAAAACATAAACTCAAGAAACAAATTCCGTGCGAACATGTTGCTTGTTTCAGAGATTTTGAGATTTAAAACTTTAAACAAAATCAAGCCCTCAGCGAGATGGGTGATAAATAACATAATAAATTTGAATTTTAAGAGTAAAATAAAATCATCAATAGGAGGTACAAATTCATAGTGATGTGAAGGTTGTGGGAATTGGATGAGTATGATGATGTATAAGAATTGTATAGAAAGAAAGACGATTGAATGAATGAAGAGGGTTGATTGAATGAATGGTGAAAGTGATTATATAGACATCGATTTTTCAAGGAGGTTAAAATTGGGGAAAGATAATTTATTAAAACAAAATCAATTTCAGCTTGTGAGTAAAATGACATCAGGGAGGGAGTCTGAGATGTATCTTCTCTTTAAATTAATAATACAACTTTGAATAATACATTCAAATCCTAATTTTTTATTGGTGTCTGTATGAATAATAATAATATAAGATTTTAATGTGTTTTGTTGTTATTATAACTAATAATATTAATATTAGATTTTAATATTTCGTCAATGACATTCAGACCATAAATTTTAATATCTATTATGACGTTTTCAAATTCGTGTCAAACGAATCTAAGTCACCAACACATGCTTGTTCATATTATAACTAAATGAAGAAATTTGTGCACTTATAGTCAAACTATATATATCCACCTTTTACAATTTTCACACTACAAAGCATAAGACAAATGCTTTGTCATGTCAATATTCCCTTGATCGTTTATTCCTTAAATTTCTCTCCAAACTTCATAAGAGGCTTGTCACGTGTACTTTGTGATATTTGAACCACCGCATGTGTTCAGATTTCACGATCGTTTGTCCTTGAAAGTTTTCAGAAAATTTTCTATTGTAAGTTTAAAATTGGCTTTGTCCCCCATATGAAGAAACATGAAAAGCAGCTAGACTTATCGATATATTTTATTTTGAAAATATGAGATTTCTCGAATGAGTATAAATGTTTTTGAGAACTCTTATAGATATCTATGTTTTAGACATGTCGATATGTTACTTTGACTTGTCAACATGTAGACTTCTCGAATTGAAACTTCTCAAATGAGTATGCTAATTTCTCAAATTGAGACTTCTTAACAGGTGTGCGGACTTCTCGAATTAATATGCTCACTTTTCAAATTGAGACTTCTCGAATTTATATGTTCACTTATCGAATCGAGACTTCTCAAATCAAAATATTGACTTCTCGAATTGAGATTTTTTTGATAAGTATGCTAACTTTTCGAAGTGAGACTTTTCTAACAGGTTTTCTTAAATTTTGACTTAACAAATTTTTCATCTCCAATCTGCAACTTCATTATTTTGATAGCCTTCATCATCAACCTAGGACATGATCATATGATCTTCTTACAAACTTTATTTCATGGCTTACTTATATTGAGTAATACAAATTTTTCACTATTTATACTATGTACAATTACATTCAAATCATAAAAATAAAGTTTTCCCAATTAAGTGATCATGTAAGTGTTGAGTATTGAATACAGTAAAAGAATATAGAGGGGGGGGGTGTAACACCCCCAAATCCGGGGTCCGGGATCGGGTTGTTACGGTCTTATTTTCCATGATTGATGCTTTACTTGAATCCACAATAAATAATTCACATGCTGTGACCCCACAATAATCCACTCACACACACTCACACAGTTATAGTCCCAGAGATGAAATTGAAATAAGTCTCACATTACGGATTACGAATAAAAGTTATTACAATCCAAAAGGGTAACATCATAAGTTTAAGGTTCTTGCCGTTGATTAACATTATTGATACATATAATTAAACTGGAAGCAAAAGCTGACTATCTGTGCTACCTCAGCAATGGCAGCAACAATATCAGCGGGGAGTCCTGTGCGACGGGTAACCTGCTTGCGCCGAGTGCGCCTTACGCGAGCCATGCGACCTAGCTGTTGTTGTGACATAATAATAAGCAAGGGTGAGCAATAGCCCACCAATAATATAACTGTGCAGTAATATATATGACAGTTCAAAGATATATTTTGAAACCATATGCCATGCCTTAATGAAAAGAGTTCCAGCAGGCATATGGTTTCATTAAGGATGAAGTTACAAGGCAACTCAAAATATAAAGGATGAAGTTACAAGGTAACTCAAAGTATATATAAATTCTGTGGAAATATCTGCTATATCAAGATGAGCAAGATAGCATCATTTTCATAAAAGAGGAACTTGCAGAAAAATAGTGCAATTCCAGTTTTCAACATGTTTCAACACTGCCAACACAGATGGTGTTGCAGAAGATTTCCAATCTTGAAAGATGAACTAATACGGGAGCATTGCCGCGCCAGATGCCCTGACGTTTACGATGATCAGTCGTATGTCATGCATCTCATCAGTCGTTCTCTACATGTAGAAGGTAGCTCCGACGGATTTACTTGTCTACCGCCCTCTGGAACTCCTAAGCCAACGGTTGGGCTATTGCTGGACCGGCGCCACTCGGCCACTTACGCGTCTCCTAGTTCATTTAACATCCATCATTGTGAAATGTAATGTTCGTTCCCCTTTTCCCCAGGTATGATACCTGTTGATATGACTCCACAAGGTAGTCGTATCTAATGTGGAAAGGAAAATTTACCACTATTTCCCAAGCTGTTGCTTGTTAATGGACACCAACTTGTTCCAACATTCTACCCCTCGAATGATGAGAGGGTACACACAATTCCATGAATAATAGCAACCAAGTTGCGAATGAAACGAATAATTTATGATCGGGCAGTCACAAGTAAATAACATTTCCCAAGTAAGGTTCCCTTATTATTTGAGAGGCAGGATTGAACGAAGAGTAGAGTTTGAGAACCTTCCTTGATAATATAATAATAGTATTAAGTCTGTGAAATAATTTATGTAATATTCGAAGATCAATTATACTATGTGAATGAAGTAAATCATTTTCGAAACGAGTTAGAAGAATTAAATAAATATTCCAAGAATATTTATTAAGTCACAGATATTGGAAAAGTGTTTCTCGGAATAATCATTGAATAAATATTCAGGATAATATTCATTGAACGAATAATGAATATTCAAATTGATAATAATGGTATTTATTGATGAAATAATCGTCAAATGAATATCTGAAATAATATTCATTGAATAAATAATGAATATTCAACTTAAGAATGATACTTGTTGATGAAATAATTATCGACTGAATATTTGAGACAATATTCATCAAACAAATAATGAATATTCGACTTAATAATATTTATCGATGAAATGATTATTGAATGAATATTTAAAATTATGTTCAATAATAGAATTGACTTTAACACTGTGTTCCCGAACCAATTTTGTGAAAGAAAAGAAAAGAAGGTTAAGGAAATTTCAAGATATATTTTCTACAGGGTGTTCCCGAGATTTTTGGTGGGGAGAAGGGTAAAGAAAGTTGAGGAAAATAAGGGTCAATTTCTTCCAAATATTTTCTTCCCAAAAGTGGGAAGATTGGGAGAGAAACAGAATCAGCCGAAATAGCGATGATCTTATCTACCAGTATTACCCTTTTCACTTGTATTGATATCTTACTATATCCCTTTATTTTCTACCGCGTATTTTTACTCCCGCTCAGCAATACTCTATTTTTCCCGCGTAACATTCTTGTTATAAGGAGTATTCGGAAGAAATTTTTCAATCACATCATTCCAGTCTCTATCGCCTTCATATTAAGGTACTCTTCTTAAATATCCCCAAGGATTACTGTGTTTCTTGTTAAATTCTTTGATCATGTGTTGTTTATTGACTTATGATTTTGTTAATTATTCAATTTTTGATTGTAGGTCTTATTCTGTTAACCCTTTTGTGTTTATATGTGATGATGAATTTAAGTTCCATAATGTACTATTACTTGTCTTGGATTAAACCTCTACTCTCCTAATTCAATTTATAGGGTTTCTGTGCACATATATGATGTTATTTGTGTGAAAGCATGATAGCTACTGTAGATTAATATCTCCTAAGTACATTAACTTTATTAACAATAAGACTATAACTAAAAATGAGATATTGAGTATATTTTTCTGGGTGAAGATGGATAGCACTATATATGAGAGAGCTTCAGAACTCCGACGTTTGGTTCGAAGTAGGCAATTGGCTGCAATTCATTCGATTTCTTTGTTGCTTGGTTTTTTCACACGCCGTAGACTCCGATCTAAAAAGGTTAATTTACCTACAAGGGAATTCGTTTACATAGAAAAAAAGTGCGTGAAGAAATTATGAACAGCCTTTCTTTAAGTGGTAAAGCACGTAAAATTATCCGTATGAATATTGATGCCTTTTTAAAGTTGTGCAATGTCTTAGTACAACATGGCGGCCTTAAACCTACTAAACGGATGTCAGTTGAAGAACAAGTCGCTAGATTTTTGCACATAGTAGGCAATGACCTAAGAAATCGTATGATTTCGTGATCGTCGCTCAGAGTCAAGTACAAGTAGGTCTTTTCATCGAGTTTTGAGGGCGATTTTGGCCATAGAAGATCACTACTTACAACAGCCTAGTGGAAAAACAGTTCCAAAAGAGATTCGAGAGAAGAGTCGATTTTATCCTTATTTTAAGGTAAGTAGGTAAATATATTTGAACACTTTGTTATATAATGTCAAATAACTATTAAAAAAAAGCAATATATTTCAGGATTGTGTCGGGGCTATTGATGGAACACACGCTCGTGTGAAAGTATTGAATAAGGATGTTCCAAGATACTGTGGCCGAAAGGGATATCCTACAATCAATGTCTTGGCAGCATGCACTTTTGACCTAAGATTTACATATATTTTAACTGGGTGGGAAGGTACTGCATCAGATTCAAGAATAGTAAAAGATGCGCTTGTAAGAGAGGATAACCTAAGCATTCCTAATGGTAATATGTAAAAAAGTGTTACAACTTTTTTACCCTTGTTTTTGGACTTATATGTATTAATAAACTATTTAAATATAGGTAAATATTATCTAGTAGATGCGGGACTTCCCCAAAGAGGTGGCCTGATTGCTCCTTTTAGAGGAGTTCGGTATCATTTGAAAGAATACTCAAGTCGGGCGCCAAGAAATTTCAAAGAGTTGTTTAATCTTCGTCATGCATCATTGAGAAATGTTATCGAACGGGCATTTGGGGTTCTTAAAAAAAGATTTCCAATAGTTAGAAGTATGGCCGAACCGTTCTACTCATGTGACACACAAGCTCAGATTTTCTTAGCTTGTTGTATCCTCCATAACTTCTTGTTGGAGGAAGACCGTGATGAACAAATCGAAGAAGAAGTGATTGAAGAAATTCTAAATGCACCTCCTGAAGTAGAAGTTTCTGCTCCAAGGGACACAAATGATGATAGTATTCGAGTAGATCAAATTCAAAATTCAATTGCGCACGCTATGTGGACTGATTATGTGACCCATCCCGATAATGAAACCAACATGTCTAATTAGACTTTCAGTGCTTTGTAATAAAAATGCAGTTGACATCGTAATGTTTTCTGTTATTATGTACAATTGCTAATTTTGTTTGCAAGTTAAATTTTGATGGTTATGGATGATATTCCATTATTTTGATTGATCTTGTTTATTTCTACTTTTAGTATTCTGTCATTTTGTTACTATTATTTACATGTATGGTCTCCTACAGGAAAATTTAACACACCTTCATTTAAGTTTTCTAGCATACTGCTTGTGTAGACTACATCCTATTTTGGTTAGATATTGTTCTTTATCGCATTTCTTTGTAAATTAGGTATGGGGAAAAATTCGAAAGGAGATAATGTCAAAAGAGAAATGCTAATGTGGACACCTCAAATGGATGAATATTTTATCCAGGCTATGCTCACACAACAATATCTTGGAAATAGAATTGATGGAACCTTTACTTCTACTGCCTACACAAACATGGTTAAGGAGTTGCGTGAGAAGCTCAATATGGATTTCAATAAAACACATTTGAAAAATCGTCTCAAGACCCTCAAAGACCACTTTGCACAATGTTATGATTTGTTCCATGGTGTAGGATTGAGCGGAATTGCTTGGAATTCTGAAACCAAGTTATTTGAAGCTGACAATGAAGTTTGGGATGCTCTGATAGCGGTATGTATCCACAGTCTCACCAGTTTATTCTGAGTTTATTTTGTGTGTAATACAAACCATTAGTTTAACTTGAAACTGGAAATTAGAATCATTCTCAGGCATCTGCATTGCATATTACCTGCTGGCATATTTTGCAGAACAATTCCTGGAAGGACAGATTAGAAATGAAATAAAGAGTCAGGTGACCTGTTCAGGGTACATAAATGTAGTTTCTGACTTTTAACTATGCCACAATCCTAAGTACGTACTTATCTAATTTGTTGTAGAATATACACTTGACAACAACAACCAGTAGAAGTCTGCTAAAATTAGCCGCCTATGGAACAGGTTTATTTATTCAGTCTACATCTACTAACCTCAAGCAACCCATGAATAATGATAAAATTAATATTCAGGCAACAATCTTTATTAAGATTATGTGATACCATACATTCAGAGCAAGAAAATCATATATATATAGGCATTCTTGTAGACGAAATTTTGGGTTTTTAATATAGAATTTAGTTGACAAGAGTATAGGTGATTCGAATGTCACATTTAGTTTGTCTTCTTTTGCAGCCCATTGTTTTACTTAATTGCCTTGTCAATCACGAAGTAAGAGAAGCTTAACAAATGTCAGCCAGTAATTTAAAAGGATGATGTGTCCATATAACTTTTGTCATTTAAAACAAAGAGCAGAGTTGTAAAAACAGTATAACTGGTGGGATATATGAAACAGGTGATGTACACGTAGAGAATGATTTTTTTTCTATTCCCCTGCCTTTTGTACTAAATGTTTGTTTTATCTGTTTTCTTATGCGTTGGTTGTTCTGATTAATAATAACCCTAGTTTGTTCACATATCTTAAAGAATATTGCATCCATCTCCCTGTCATGTAAACAAGTTTTTAGTACAATCCTTACAAGAATTCAAGGTTAGAATTATGGGAAGTAAAAGGAAAGGTCAAGCAACCTTGTGCTTTTCTGTGTGAATTATTAGTGTTCAGACACAAAAAAAATGCCGACAGTGGTGTTTTCTCGACATGACCTAGCAGAGGTGTAGGGTGAAAAACTTTTAAGGAAAAATCAAAGTCAGAAGAAATTATTGTCACTACCTGATGGACTTATCTATACCAGATTTGGAGCTTCCTTCAGCTGACCAATTACACCCACGACCACCTCCTGGATTGCCACTGCCACTTGTGTGACTAGTTGGAGATTGTGTGAGAGCTAAGTTGTAACATCTCCTAACAAAAATGTTTTTATCAATATGTCATTAACTACAGTCTACAAGGTTAATTTCTAGTTCTTTTGAATTGGTGATTTGTTGAATTGTCTGGTAGGATTAAAATATTTCTAGCAGCAGTGGTACATAAATGTATTATATTTACCAGTTGTAAGGCTGTGGTAATAAGTTTTTTTTCCTGTTCCACAAATTAGGCAAAGCCTGATGCTATAAAGTGGAAAACAAAGAAGATACATAACTACAATGAGCTGTCAGAATTATTTTCTAAAGATAGAGCAACTGGGGCTGCTGCTGGAACTGCAAAAGAAAAGAACAAGCAATTGTCGAAAGCAACTTTTGAGCAACCAGAAACACTCGAGGAAGTTGATCGATTATTGTCTACTAACAAAGTGACTCTGGAAAGTTTAATTATTGATGATGACGTGTTTGTGTCTTCCATGCCAGCTTCGGAAGAGCTGCATACGAACTCAAGTTCATCAAACAATAAGAAAAGAAAACGCGAAGAGGAAGAGGAAATGACGAACAAAATTATGGCCTCACTTGAAGTTGTTGGAGAGGCTATCAAAGAAGGTAATGCAATACTCAAAGATTGCAACACCATAATGGAGCGATCTCGTCAACGGGTGTATAGTGGAGAGGAGATTTATAATGAATTAGAGCTTATGAATTTAGACCCAAAGATAATTTCCAAAGCATATCTTTTCTTGATCAAAAATCAGGACAGCGCACAAGCACTCTTTGGTTGTCCAACTCGAATGCGAAAGGCTATACTAGATGAGTTGATTGGACATGATGCTTCTTCTTAAGCTCGTGGAATGTCTTATTTCTTAATTTTGCATTCAATTTATTCACCTCAGTTTGAATATGAACTTCAAGTGGTCATTGGTTGTTTACTTCAGACTTATTTATCTTACTTTTTCGTACTCCTTGATTGTTTTTGCTAAGCTTTGCTTTTGTTTCTTTTGTGAGGATGAACAGAATGATTTGTAGTTCTAATAAAGATTACTAGAATTTATGGTTGGTTTTTATGTCTGACGTATTTGAGATTAAGGTGTTTTTGCATCAAAGATTGACTGAGTTGACTAATGGACATACTTTATCTTTGCAACATCAAGTTCAAGCAGTTGCTCCATTTGTTTTGCAGCAATACACTTCTATTTAGTTAACAGGGTGTTAAACAGTAGTACTGGGCCTGAAACTTTTGAGCAACTAGCATTTGCAAGTCAGGCTCTATTTAGTTAGAAAAAAAGTGTGTGTTATCAATGTGATGTTTTCTAAAATGTTCATGATGTGATTTGGGAGTCGTGCCCTACTTTGTACTCCATTAGATTTCAGTTCTCTTTGTATGTTATTACATTCCAACTTGACTCGCCAATTTCATCCATGTTTGAGGTTAGTAGTGATCATTGATTCGTCTTGAATCTGTCAGAAAAAAATACTAATGTTTAAAAATTACTTGCAATTAATTATTAGTTTATTTTTTGAAAGAGGGATAAGATTGTAAATTACCAAATTTTCTTTTCTTTTCTCTACTGTCAGGAACAAAAGAAAGAAATATTACAATCACATTTTTTTTCTTTCCAGTGAGATTCTGGAACGCTAGAGAGAAAATTGTGTAAATCCATTTCTTCTCCTTCCTCTCATATTCTATAACATTCTTTTCCTTTCTTTTCTTTCAGAGTTGTGGAACACAGTGTAAGTGAACGTCGAAGATAATATTTATCGAATAACTGGAGTTCGAATCAATGCTCAATTAATATTTATAAAATAAATAGAGCTGAATGAATATTCGAAATAATATTCATTTAAATAAAGAAGGCTCGAATGAATATTAAAATAATATTCATTAAATAAATAAACTCGAATGAATATTCAAGATAATATTTGTCGAAGAAATAAGAATGAATATTCTCTAAGTTAATAACTTAACTGAGGGTTCGAAATAATATTCGAATATTAAATCGGCTTTAGATGAACATTAAAGATAATGTTCATCGAATAAATAAATATCTGATGAATAACCCGAATAATATTTATCAAATAATCTCAAAGGAATATCTCAATAATATTCGCCAGATAATAAATGGGAAATTATTTACTTAAACATTTTCCTCTGAAAATAATATCTATATATATCAAGAATTATCGACTCCCGGTCTATAATCAAAGAATGAGATTCACTGCCCTTCGATTAAGGGTCTAAATAATTTCCGGCTTATAACTGATATACATCTATCTAGCTTATAAGCCAACAATAAATCAGGGAACAAGTATCACAATATAACTTGAAAATAGGCATGCATGCTATGGCATATGTCTAACAGAAATCATATATATATATATTCACAACAACAGCCTTTAAAAGGTTTGAAAACTTGCCTGGAAATCGAGTGCGGGTAGGGGTAGTGGTAGCGTGTCCCGGGTCAGCCTGATGATCTATAAATAGCCAAGGCATTCGGTATTAATCACTTAACACTTTACAAGATTAAATATAGACTTCACTAATTAAGTCGAAACACGTTTTCGAATTATCTCGTTATACACCCCTTAGTGTAATTCTTTTTATCACCGATGCGGTTCGACATACGTTCGCTATTATAACCCGTCATTGCACCCACACTTAACACATACTTAAGCCATGTAAGTCTTAAGATCGATTAAATACGAATCGAGATTGTACTACGAGTTTTATCCCCCGTTTTCTAAGTTATTAACCAAAGTCATAATCAAGCATGCTTCTAGGGGTTCGTTCGCGTTTAACCTTGATTCGAACATTTTTATAAAATCGGAAAACGATCCTTTTTACATGCAGTCTTTTCCCACACCTTCCTTTTTATCTCTATTAAATTATCATCATTCACCACTGCATTACTCGAGTTAAGGGGGTTTAAATCCAGTTACGAACTTTCGTTTACGGTTTCGAACCACTTTTATTAAATCGGCCATATTTCCTAAACCGTATATCCGTTTCATACGAACTTTATATCAAAACGAAGCTTATAACATAATCTAGCTTATCATGGCAAAATCCGAGACTGGACAGTGTATATATGCTACTGCTATGCACGGATTTCAAGGGTTAACGAATTTTCGGCATTACGACGGCTATGTTTACACGTTTTCCAAAATTCAAACCATCCAATGATCATGTACACCCCAAACATCATATACATGTTATTTATCCATGAACTAAGACCAAGCAATGTCTTTCCGTTCATCTAAACTAATTTAACATTTAACAAAGCCCAATCATAATCTCAAGGTTCTAAACATGTATATAACCACTAAAACTTCATAAAAACTTAAGATTAATCCAAAGGTTTCAAGTGTTATACCTTGGTTTGAAGCTTGGTAATGCTATTATACTCTTAAAACTCTTATGCCTTGCTTATACTATCCTTTGGAAGTCATAAATCAAAGATCAAAAGCAAAACAAACATGTTAGTTACTATTCATCATCACTTTCATAAATCTTTTGAAAATGTAAACCTTGAAGGATGATGCTAAGGTTTTGGATTTACCTTCTACTAGTCTCAAGCTTCATTTTAAGCTATAGGTTGAAGTGAATGGATGGTGGCAAGTCTCCCCCCCTTTTTCCTTTTCTTGGCCGAGAGCTTTAAGCTTGGTGGTGGTGGTTTTGTTTTTGTGTTTTGTTTTTGTGTTTTGTTTGTATAAAATGACTTAATGCATGTATATATCTTGGATGCATCTCTTACTTTTGTGTTGTCACTCATCTATTGGTGCCACTTGTCAACCTCTTACTTGTCCAAGTGTTGCTTCCACATTAAACAAGTCCATTTTTGCAAAAGTGCACTTATACCACCTAGCTTGTAGTTGACTTACAAACATGTTACTTAGGTTTCTCCTTTTTCCACTAATTGCACTTGTTTGTCTCTTGGTTATTTTGTTCGTTTCTTTGTCCGGTTATTACTCAATTTCCTTGCTTGTTCGGATGAATAACTCGTTCGTTTCTAGTTAGGGTTTTACCGAAAACCTTCTTAATAATTATAACACCATCCTCCATCTTACTTAATACTTCTCGAATTTAAATTCCTTAAATCCCTTTTATAAATCCTTAAGTCTTGTAGTGTCCAGGGAAATCTCGGAGAAAATGAAAGTGCTATTTTTCTGAATTCGATATCGTTTACATACACTTATCTTGCCCCTAGATCATGAATACAAACTCGAAATTCCGTTCTGAATACTTCTATATAGCGTCGTCCAATAATATACACATATCCCCCAAAATCACTATTCACACTTCATTATTCCTTTTTTATTCCTTATATATAATAATAATGCCCTGGTCCTTCTAGGGCGTTCCTTAACCCTTTTACGGAACCACTGGACTAATCATATATATTGATTTGGATGACACAAGAATAATCTTTCTTGGAATAATATAACTCATATCCCTAAGGAGATAGATCATTCTTATCTATGCTGTCAACCAAAAGTATTCTGCATGACATATAAATAATTGAATTCAAATCCATTTCATTCATTTAATAGACATTCGTTACATTACAGTCATAACCACCATTCACTCCTTATATTATTACATAAGAAAAAGTTTTAATTCTACCAAAAATCTGGGTTCTTACAGGGTGAATGGATTCTTGAACTTTATTTAGTTCTTGAATCTGTGTAGCAGATAAGTGTTTGTGTGTGCAAATGTATAGGTGCGGATAAAGATAACACAAGACACAATATCACTTTAATCTAATATATTATTAGATAAAGGTTGCTACAATCTGTTAATACAAATGATAGTATTCTCAGCTTCGTTTTTCTCAGAGAGATATGTCTTAAGTGTGTATGAAAAACTTCTCCTCTCAAAACGATTACTACTAAGGAAGTGAGGCTGTATTCTTATAGAACATGAATACAACCTACTTACTGCAAATAAGGTAGCTAAAACAAATTACTTTCTGGTCTGTCTATCCTTTATGAGTAAGTGTCCAAACGGCTACAGATTTGACTTTGCAAAGTTCTGTTCAGATCCACTTCTTTAGCTCTTTGTCTCTTCTATATCTCTCCAAGCTTCCTTGTAGGCTTTCCAGAGCATGTTACAGATTGTGGTCCATAAAGTGCATTGGCTTGTTGCAAGTTGTTAACTCGAATAACTTGTAGAAGGGGGGGGGGGGGGTTGAATACAAGTTATATAATCCTGTCTGATTTTTGCTTGATTATAAAAACAAGAATAAACGAATGAATCAAACTCTTGTTTGTATTAATAAGATCAAATACAAACTCTACCAAAGGTGTACAATACCTTTAGCAGCTGCTGACAATACAAATATCTCTCTGTTTGTTTCGAACTTCTCGAATACAAACCTTATACAGAGCTACGCACACGAACTCACAATTTCGTCTCACGCCTCACACTCTTTACAATGATATTGAGAGAGTATTTATAATGCTACCTATCAACTAATAACAGAAAGATATAATCTATACATGACAATGTTCTGCCTTCTAGTCGATAGTTTCCTTCAATAGAAAACTCTTTCCTTCATAATATCTTCTTGCTTGTTCTTCAAACAACGATCCTGTTTTATAGCACTTGCCAGTTTCTGTAGCATCCATAATGACATCATCAGTAACACGACTGATATCAGGATCTGCACACTGCATCAGTATCTGATCAACCATCAGTATTGGACACGTCATCAGGATTTGCTCTCTGTTCCTGACATGTAGTCTCCGATACACTGTTCATTCCTGATTAAACTATACAGATAACTGTTTTACACATAAAACCTATATACAGTGCTAAATCCTTTATAAGATCAGGATTACAAGAAGTATAATGTGTAAATTCTATTCTTAACATCACAACTTATGAATTATTCCTAACAATCTCCCCCTATTTATGCTTTACAATCTGAAGCATAAATCTAAGTTGTGGATGTCAAAACATATAACAATACAACCAGAATAGAATTTATGAATGTAGAATTATGAAGTTAAGTACCTCCTTCACAGATGTAGACGTTTATCTAGTACTTAGAAGAAAGAATTTTAACTATTAATGCTGCTCTTCCTTTACCACTTCCTAGCTGAGATTCACCACTGTCACTCCTGGTTCTTCTTTTTACTACCCTTTGTCTGATCTTTATCTCCCCCAGCTTTAGATTTATCTTTATCTCCTTCAGTCTGGTAGTGTTGTTGTTGTCTTTGAATTGTCTTTATCTCCCCCTTTTTGACATCAGCAACATTAATTCCAAGAGATTCAGAAACAGAACAAATGAGATTCATAAGAACTGCTTGATTTTCCATAATTGTGACTTGGTTATCTTCAAGTGATTGAAGTCTTGTTTGAATAGCAATTTGAGAATTCTGAATATCTTTCAAAACATCAGAATGAACTTCAATGTTGGAAGTGCTTCTAGTATCTTCAGTATCAGGATCAGAAAGAACTTTATCTTCAAGTCTTGTAGAAGAAGTTGCTTGAGTTGTATGATATTCAAGTAATAAAACCTGATTAGAAGTATCAACGTCTTCATCTTTCTGTTCTGGAACTGAAACATGATCATCATCTCCTTCACCAGTATTCTGTGTAATAACATCTTCAAATCCTGACTCCTCCTTAGAGTGATCAGAGACTGTTGATGTCTCAATTCTAGCTGATATTGGAAGTACATACAAAGGAACACTAGGATCATTAGGATCTTCATCTGGTACATATGTATCAAGAGATTGCTTTATCCTGGCACCTCTTCTGTTAATGATTTCTGCAAGCCTCTCCTTTTGCTTCTGAGATTTAACTTCTGGCTTTGCATTGTGATGTGCTAGGTCATTCTTCTGATACATTTTGATGAATGAATAAGTACCAGCATCCATGCCCAAATTTTCAGACCAAGATTCAGGAAAAACCTGATCCCAGAAATCAAATGATGGTTTCCTAATTTTCTCTCCCTCACTATGGAGTTGATCATCCATACCCTCATTCTCACTTTGACTTTCTAAAGTCAACACTCTTTCTACCTCACCTTTTGCCTGGTCAGGAGCCAGCCGCTCAAATTGTGGATCTAAGTCCATCTTTTCAACTGTATCACTCAAATTTAGATAAGTGCTCTCATGACCTACAGAAAAATAGAGTTTAGAAGGAGTTTTTATACCTGAACTCACATGGAGAGAGGGTTCCTCATATGGCATGTGGCTTGAGGTTTTCTCCAAGGAGTGAGCTGCTATAGTCTCTGAACCCATACAATCATCTTCTTTCCTTTCAGAAACTACAGGCTCCAGTATACCACTTTCAGGTTGTTTACTAGACTCTGATGTCTTCAGTAATACTTCATTAGACACCATAGTTAGTATATCACCGTCTTTAAGTGTTGTTTGCTGAGACACACCCTCAAGGTGGATAGACTCTGACTGAACAAAATTTGTTTGATCTTCAGAAAAATCAACCAAAGTCATTCCTCCCATATCATAGGGTATCTCACTTGCATTCTCAGTCATCACAGAAGACCTTTCAACATCAGCTATCACAGCTCCTGAGTCATCCTTCCTCTGACTAGATGGTTCTTGTGTTACAGTGACTGTGATCTGATCTTTCCTACTATTCACCACTGGTGCAATAGTATCTTCTGTTGACTGCTTCACTCTATCTACTTCCTCCAGTTGTTCACCTTGAGCTGAAGCATCTTCAATAATTACATCCTTGTCAAATAAATATGCATGAAGTGATTGAAGTGCAACATGCTTCGAGAGTCCAAATTTCTTGACTAATTGTCTTCTGACAGATACATAGAAATACATCTTCATTAAGTCAAGTCTTTGATGTAGAAGTCCATACTCATCTGGAAATAAAAGTTTTGGTACTTTTTCAACCAAAAAGTCTAGAACAGGCCTTGACAACTTCACTTTGAGAGAAATTAGTCCCATAGCCAGTCTGTATGATAATGTAGTTTCCCATGAAGAATCAATATCCAGATCTCTCTTGTCAAATACTGACATAGATGTAGCTTGATTTGTAGAAACCTGCATGATATTAGTTGGACTAGACTCTGTGTGTGTAAGTGACAATTGAATCTTTCTCCTTGTTCTCCTGATATAGTGAGCAAAAGATTTATCCTGAGAAGACTCAAGAGGTGTAGACACAGAAGTGATCTTGGGATGAGATCTTTGTTCAATAGACACAGTCTTTTGTGAGACAGTATCCAGTAACTGTTTTCCCTTTTTAAGAACTACAGCCTTTTGAGAGACTGCAGCCTGGCTGTGATTACGTTTTTCATCTCTTTGTGCTAACAAAGAAAGTTGAATTGCAGCCTTCAATTCTGCTCTCTCTGCAAGAGTTAAATCATCATCATCTTCACTAGAATTACTACTACTACTTGACACAACAAATCTTCTCTTCCTTACAACTGATATCTTTTGAGAAACACCAGAGGTTGGTTTCTTTGAAACAATAGGCTGTGGATCAAAATTTGGTTCTTGAATTGTTTCAGAGACTATGATGTTTTGGGCTACTTGGGTAGACACAGGTGGGTTCTCCTCCAATTGAGATTCCTGAGCCATTTCACCACAAAAGAAAGAAGAATTGTAGATAGTAGGAAGATGAGTGTTAAGAATTACCTGAAAATGATGTGGATAATGAATTGCAGGTATTTCATCTAGATTCTTTTCATTGTCCTTCTTTGTAATATCAGAGAAAATTCTCTTTTGCTGTTCATAAGAAGAAACACAATGTTCCCTACCAAATCTAGCTTCAACATCAGGAATAAAATGGTTAATAAACAATTGCATAAATCTATGATAATAAACCATTTTCCTGTTTTGATCTCTTGACCCAAGTTTAATACTCATCTGACTTAAGATAATATGACCAATGTTAATTACTCTGTCATAAAGCAAACTATAAGCAATATGTGATGTAACAGAAGTAATTTGTTGAAAAGAACTACATTTGCCAGTAAAACATTTAGCAATTTGATCAAAGTAAAAAGACCATTCCTTTCTAAGAAAAGTTCTATTCAACTGGCTCATGTTATCTAGAGGTCCACTATAACCTAATTCAGACAACATAGTTCTTATATTATCATCAGATGGTACATTCTCATAACTATCAGTAACAGGTAAGCAAAGTACTGAACTAACAACAGATTCAGTAATGTCAAATAAATCTTGTCCTAAATGTAGAACAATCTTACCTGATTGACTCTGAGTAGAATCAATTACCTCAGCATTCTCCCAAGCTTGTGAAACAGCTACTTGATTAATCTGTGGAGATGCTGTCAATGCATAACTTAATGGTCCATACACCAGAAAGTCCATGATTGGATGAAAATCAGATGACACTCCTTCCTTGTTGGTAATAGCTGCAACATGATTGTTTGTCATAAAATCAAAGTCACCAAACTTGAAGGTTACTGATTTAGGTAATCTTCTCTGAGCTGCCATTTTTGATCTGAAAAGAAACTTGAAAAATTCTTGAAATGGATTAGTGATTTTGAAAACTCAAGAGTGATTTTTGCTTTAGAGAATGTAAGATTAGAGAAAGCAATTGCACGATTAGAGTTTTAAAACAAATATATTTCACAAATCTTTCAGACCACTATCCCACGTTGACACGTAGATTGACAGGTGTCAGTCCCTGAAAAATGCGGTTACCCACGATTTTTGGAAAATAAAATCCAAAATTGATTTTCATGAAATAAATCAGGGTATAAATAAGCAATACTGATCAGCTTCCTTTTCATGATGACCTCTTATCAAAATAATCACAAAATGCAATGTGATTTAAAAATATGATTTTCAAATCCTGATGGTCACACATGAAATCCTGACCAATATTATCAGAGACTTAATATGGAGTTTTTCACGTGGCATTTTTCTTTTATCTGAAAAAGAAAATAAACAATTAATCTGAACAGAAAATCAATTGGTTAGATATTTTCAATATTTCTTGAAACAAGAAATACAGTCTCATGCAATAATTAGCATTTGACTTCATTAAGACTTCCAAGTGACTGCTCAGCTTCTCACGTCTTTCTTTAAAAGAACCAAACGCCTTATGCCATTCTCCATAACCTTTCAATTTCTTTTCTTCTCAACAATGCTTCTCAACCCAAAAATCCCTTCAAACCCATTTTCCAGATTTTTGATCGATGAATATCCTGTTCTTGATCATCTCTTTGAACAAACGACTCTTCTCATCGAACTAATCATGAATGGATTGGTTTTCGATAATATCCAGAGGTTTCTCCTAGAACATCCATCTGTTGGATACAATCTTCCCCTAACCTCCTCAAAACTTGAGGATGAAGAATTTGGCCGAGAGTCCGAGGTTGATCTTGATGAGGATGCTATACATTTAAGTTAGCTGCTCTCATTCAAGTCGCCCAGACAAGGAATCCAAGAGCAAACAAGACTTTCATCCCCTAATGGATTTCTTGAGATGCTCCTTGTCCTGTTCCTCAGAGTTCATATCAAAGACAAGTATAGAATAGAGATTTAGACAAAAAGATGTTGTATTTTATTTCCATGTAATGATTTCTATTAATGAAAATACAATTTCTTGTTATCTGCTTGTCTTTTGATTTCTGAATGATGTACAAATTATCAGTATGCAAATATCAAAACTTGCTAGCATAGACTTAACACATCACAGAATCAGATTACTACACAAAGTAAACGTCAGGATCTGAAACAATTTTCATAATCCTGATACTGACACAATACTGATGACGTCAGCATCCTGATAACAAATCTAATCCTGATGATTATTAACAAGTCTATCATACTAAAATTTATCAAGGCAATGTGTTATAGCTAAAACATTTAACAATCAAATATAGATCCTGACAAGAATATCAAGTCTATAAGCTAAGAACAACATACCTTGCTACTTTTGCAGATGTTAAAGATCTAAAAATTTAACATTCCTAACTCACTTACTAGTCTACTGAATGTAGTCTCATCAAGTGGTTTAGTTAGAATATCTGCAAGCTGTTTGTCAGTAGGAACAAAATGAAGTTCCACAGTACCATTCTCAATATGTTCTCTAATAAAATGATACCTGACATCAATGTGCTTAGTCCTTGAATGTTGAACTGGATTTTCTGCAATTTTAATAGCACTAGTATTATCACAAAACATAGGAATATTACTAAGTGTCATACCATAATCCATCAACTGATTTCTTATCCAAAGGAGCTGTGCACAACAACTGCCTGCTGCTATGTACTCAGCTTCTGCAGTTGAGGTTGAAACAGATTGTTGCTTCTTGCTTGCCCAAGAAATCAATCTATTTCCCAAGAATTGACATGTACCTGTAGTGCTTTTCCTGTCTATTTTACACCCTGCATAATCAGAGTCTGAATAGCCAATTAGAAAGAAATCAGATTCTCTAGGATACCACAAACCAAGATTTGGAGTTCCTTTGAGATATCTAAAAATTCTCTTCACAGCAATTAAATGAGATTCCTTAGGATCACCTTGGAATCTAGCACATAAACAGGTAGAAAACATTATATCTGGCCTACTTGCAGTTAGATATAACAAAGAGCCTATCATGCCTCTATAACTAATATTATCCACACTCTTCCCTTAGGATCAGAGTCTAGTTTAGTGGCTGTTGCCATGGGTGTTTTTGCAACTGCACAGTCTTGAAAGTCAAATCTTCTTAAAAGATCTTTGATATACTTTGACTGATTAATGAAAATACCAGTCTCAGTCTGTTTGACCTGCAAGCCTAAGAAATAATTTAGTTCACCCATCATGCTCATCTGATACTTAGACTGCATAAGCTTGCTAAACTTAGCACATAACTTCTCATTAGTAGAACCAAAAATAATATCATCAACATAAACTTGAACTAAAAGCAATTCACCTTTTATCTTTCTAAAGAATAGAGTTTTGTCAATTGTACCTCTTGTGAAGCCATTTTCAAGAAGAAATTTAGACAAAGTCTCATACCATGCTCTTGGTGCCTGCTTTAGTCCATAGAGTGCCTTGTCAAGTTTGTAGACATGATTTGGAAACTTTGGATCAACAAATCCAGGTGGCTGTTCTACATATACTTCGTCATCAAGTTTGCCATTTAGAAAAGCACTCTTAACATCCATCTGGTATACCTTGAATTTTGAATGAGCTTCAAATGCAAGAAACATTCTGATTGCTTCCAATCTTGCTACAGGTGCAAAGGTCTCATCATAATCAATGCCTTCTTCCTGAGAATATCCCTTGGCCACCAGTCTTGCTTTGTTTCTTACAATCATACCAGATTCATCTAGCTTGTTTCTGAAAACCCATCTTGCACCAACAATAGATCTACCTTTAGGTCTTGGTACCAGTTTCCAAACTTTGTTTCTCTCAAACTCATTTAACTCCTCCTGCATTGCAATTACCCAATCAGGATCCTGTAAGGCTTCTTCAACCTTCTTAGGTTCATTCTTTGAGAGAAAGCAACTATACAAGCATTCATTTTGAATTGATCTTCTAGTTCGAACACCACTATTTGGATCACCAATTATCAAATCTTTAGTATGATCCTTTGTCCATTTTCTAACAGGTGGTAGATTAACTCTGCTAGTCTCTCCCCCTAAGTTAGTGGTATCTTTTGTAGAAGAATTCTCTCTACCTTCAAAAACTCTCCTTTGATCAATAGAATCAGTAGATTCCATATTGCTGCTAGTTACTGATCTTTCCTCAGTAGACTCTGAAAGGTCAGTTCCTGATGGAGTAGACTCTGAAACGTCAATTCCTGATGGAATAGACTCTGAAAGACTAGTCTGCTCCTGATGATCACTGTGTTCTCTCTGATTGATTTGCTCCCCCTCAACAGTAGCATTCCTTTGAGAAGCAATAGAAATTCCTTCTGGAGAACCTTCATCATCACTTGAGAGTATCTCAGAAATCTTCAGATTTTCAAATTCCAATTTGTCATGGCTTTCATCAGTTTGCAAAATTCCAAATTTCTTATCATCAAATGCAACATGAATTGATTCCATAACAATGTGAGTTCTGAGATTATAAACTTTGAAGGCCTTAGATGCTGAATATCCTAGAAAAATTGCTTCATCCGATTTGGCTTCAAATTTTCCAAGTTGTTCTGGATGAACTTTTAGGACATAGCATTTACATCCAAAGATGTGAAAATATTTCACACTTGGTTTCTTTCCTTTGATCATCTCATAGGGAGTCTTTCCATGACTATTTACCAAGGTACAGTTCTGAGTGAAACATGCAGTGTTAATAGCTTCTGCCCAAAAGTAGGTTGGAAGTTTTGCATCTGCAAGCATGGTTCTTGCTGCCTCTATGAGAGTCCTGTTCTTTCTTTCCACTACACCATTTTGTTGAGGTGTACCAGGTGCAGAAAACTGTTGAGTAATTCCATTGTCTGCACAAAACCCCTCCATTGTAGAATTCTTGAATTCTGTACCATTGTCACTCCTAAGTACTTTGACTTTGTACTCAGAGTTATTATGAATATTCTTGATGAGTTCAATGATTTGCTGAGGAGCTTCATCCTTCTTGTGTAGAAAGAACACCCATGTAAACCTTGTGAAATCATCCACCATAACTAGAGCATATCTTTTCTTGCTGATAGACATAATGTTTACTGGACCAAACAGATCAAGATGTAGCATGTGAAATGGTTCAGTAATTGAATTTTCAGTCTTGCTCTTGAAAGTGGTTCTTCTTTGCTTTCCAAACTGACATGCATCACAAAGTCCATCTTGCACAAAATTCGCCTGAGGTAGGCCTCTCACCAAATTGTATTTAACAAGTTGATTAAGCTTCTTGAAATTAAGATGTGAGAGCTTCTTGTGCCAATTCCAGCTTTCATCCTTTGTTGCTTTGCTGTAGAGACATCTAACAATTCCTTTAGATGTATCACTTAAGCTGGCTTCATATATGTTACCATGCCTTTGACCAGTTAGAACAATGTCTCCATTCTGCATATTCAAGACTTTGCATCCTTCTCTGTCAAAGATTGATTTGTAACCTTTATCACCCAGTTGACTTATGCTTAAAAGAGTATGTTTCAAGCCTTCAACCAGTGCTACATTTTCTATGATGACATTCCCAAAAATAATTGAGCCATATCCCAGAGTTTCTCCTTTGTTGCCATCTCCAAAAGATATTACTGGGACAGCTTTCCTCTCAAACTTTGTAAGCAGGGACTTCTTTCCAGTCATGTGTCCAGAGCATCCACTGTCCAAGATAATTGAATGCTTCTTTCCTGTGCCCTGCAAACAAAAAGTAACTAGTTAGAATTTTTTAGGACCCAACTTTGATTGGATCCTTTCTTACTAGATTTAGAGACAACAGATTTTGAAGATTTTGCCTTTATTTTACCTGTTGCAGAGTCAACTTTAGACTCTGATCTCACAAACTGTTTGTGACTAGGAGTTTCAGATTTCAAAGAATAATAGTCATAATACAGTTCATGATATTCTCTACACATGTAAATGGAATGAAGTAAACTACCACAATGATAACAAGCTTTTTGTGGTTGGTATTGAATTTTCTGAGTCTTGGGGAATCTGGACTCAGTTTTCCAAGAAGGTTTTTGATTGCAGTCTAGGGCCAAATGATTATGATTTCCACACTTATAGCATTTTTTCCTAGGTGCATCAGGTACATTCTTGTAATTATTCTCTTTGTTAATACCTTCTTTTCCATTCCTATTTCTCTTGATCTTGCTAGACTCTGAAAGACCATCTAATCTCTGTTTCAACTGAGACTTAGACAGAAACCCTATGTTTACATTCTTAGGTTTCTCTAACACTTTCTCATCTGAATAACTATTGTTAATTCTCTTTTGTACAACAGGGGTACCTTTTGAATCAACAAATTTAACATGATTAGGTTCAGAAACAATTTTCTTACCTTCAGATTTAGATGTGTTAGCTTCTACCTTACTATCATTATTGACAATAGCTACTTTTTCTTCTTGTCTAGCCTTATCAAAACCTAAACCATTAACCTTACCACGAATTCCACTCTCAAAGATTTCTATTGTCTTCTTACTGGAATTGTTAATGGTCTTAATCACATCTCTCTCTTCTTCTAGTTCTTTTCTGACATAGTCATAAGCCTCAAGAATTACACTATAATCATGCTTAGCTTTATCAGAACTCAACTTGTATTCTTCCATTTGAATTAATTCAGATTCAAGAAAATTATTTCTATCAACTAATTTATCATTCTTAACCTTAAGTTCATCTCTTTCACAAGTAAGAATTCTAAAATTAGTCATAAGATTCTTAAACTCAGCATGGATAGATCTAATTTCATCAGAATTTAAGCTATCAAATGAATCAAGAGAGTGAAGTGATACCTTAACAGAGGATGGAGAAGTTTTCTTTGGAGATCCAGGTTTGTCTGAACTATCGGCCATCAATGCAATGTTTTCATAATCCAATTCATCTTCAGAGTCACTGGAATCAGCCCAATCCTTCTGTGTGACCATAAGTGCATTACCCTTTCCTGAATTCCTAGGCTTCTTACACTCACTAGCAAAGTGTCCAAGCTCGCTGCAGTTAAAGCACTTGATCTTGGCCTTATCAAGCTTGACAATTGTACTTTTGCTCTTGTCACTCTTCTTCTCCTCCTTCTTTTGAAAAGGTCCTTTGCTAAATCTTCTCCTGTTGAATCTGCCTTTCTTGAAGGCTTTAGCAAACATAGCAAAGAGTTCTTGCATCTCAGATTCAGAATCATTGTTGTCAGAGTCCATATCAGTAGTCTCTGACTCAGAACTTTCTTTGCTTTTCTTCTTCCTCGAATTCTTTACAGCAATATCTTCATGCTGTTCTTCAGAAAGTTTCTTTACTTCAGATTGAGCAGTAAGTGCAATAGTCTTCATCTTTCCTTCACTCCTGCTCTTCTTCTGCTGCTTGTCAAGTTCATAAGCTCTCAATTTTCCATAGACTGCCTCTAATGAAATCTCATCCAGATCATTAGCTTCCTCAATCGCAGATATCTTCTCATTGTAGAAATCAGGCAAAGCTTTCATGAACTTTGTATTCATATCCTCCAAGTCATAATATTTACCATGCATGGCCATCTCATTGATGAGTTTTGTAAACCTATCAAAGGTATCAGTAAGTGACTCACCAGACTTGGATTCAAAGTACTCATACTGTTGTATAAGTAATGTCCTCATATTCTTCCTGACAGGCTTAGTTCCTTCACAGTGAACCTTAAGATTGTCCCATATATCCTTAGCAGTTTTACAAGAGAGAACATAATTAGTGAGAACAGAATCAAGACTATTGAATAATATGTTTCTCACTTTAGCATCTTTAAGAACACTCTCCTTGTCCTTATCTGACCATTCAGATTTTGGCTTCTCTGCTGTATGTTCTGGAACAACCTTACCATCAACAGTTGCTTGTCCAACGACCTTTGTTGGAACAAAAGGTCCATCTCTGATTCTGTCAAGATAATCAGGATCTGTTGCTTCCAGATGATGCAACATCTTTACTTCCCATAGAGTATATTCGTTTCTCTTGAGCATAGGAATCTTAGTATTCCCATCCTTGTAACCAGACATGATTGCAGATCTTTATGATTACTCGAAATCAACCCGCTCTGATACCAATTGTTAACTCGAATAACTTGTAGAAGGGGGGGTTGAATACAAGTTATATAATCCTGTCTGATTTTTGCTTGATTATAAAAACAAGAATAAACGAATGAATCAAACTCTTGTTTGTATTAATAAGATCAAATACAAACTCTACCAAAGGTGTACAATACCTTTAGCAGCTGCTGACAATACAAATATCTCTCTGTTTGTTTCGAACTTCTCGAATACAAACCTTATACAGAGCTACGCACACGAACTCACAATTTCGTCTCACGCCTCACACTCTTTACAATGATATTGAGAGAGTATTTATAATGCTACCTATCAACTAATAACAGAAAGATATAATCTATACATGACAATGTTCTGCCTTCTAGTCGATAGTTTCCTTCAATAGAAAACTCTTTCCTTCATAATATCTTCTTGCTTGTTCTTCAAACAACGATCCTGTTTTATAGCACTTGCCAGTTTCTGTAGCATCCATAATGACATCATCAGTAACACGACTGATATCAGGATCTGCACACTGCATCAGTATCTGATCAACCATCAGTATTGGACACGTCATCAGGATTTGCTCTCTGTTCCTGACATGTAGTCTCCGATACACTGTTCATTCCTGATTAAACTATACAGATAACTGTTTTACACATAAAACCTATATACAGTGCTAAATCCTTTATAAGATCAGGATTACAAGAAGTATAATGTGTAAATTCTATTCTTAACATCACAACTTATGAATTATTCCTAACACAAGTTCCAGACTTGTACAATTTCTTCAGTATTTTGTCTCCAAGAATGTATTCGAGAAGTGACTAAGTGATTGATTCGAGAACTAGGATTAGATAACTCTGAGTTCTCAAATACTGTATGATTTACATATCGAATCACTTCTCGAATAGTACTTTTCTCCAGGATTCCTTGAGTTGTCGAATAGAACACTTGACTTGTCGAATCCTTGAGATATCGAATAGTTCATTCAGAGTCCTTGAGATATCGAATGGAACTTTGACTTGTTGACTCTTTGAGAACTCGAATACCACTTTGACTTGTTGACTTCTTGAGTTCTCGAATAGAGCATTTAGACATGTCGAATCTCTGAGATATCGAATGAGATATCGAATGAGATATCGAATAGTGCATTCAGAGATATCGAACAGTGTCTTCTTAGATATTGAATCTCTGACTTCTCGAACGCTAGACTTCTCGAATAGACAAAAGTACTTCTCGAATTGGTACTTAGGCAAATTCTTCATTTCTTCAAATCCCAACTGTGATTATTTGACAGTCTTTATCTTCTTGCTTGAGGCATGAACCTTGGAACTTCTTTCAAGCATTATTCTTGACTATATAAGTACAGTTACACAACTAGGATTTGATGCCTATTGCAAGTACAAAACAAATAGAAACTCTACAACTAGAGGTTCCCTCAGTTAGAGGTCATGTAAGTAATGCAAAGCATTACAGACAATTAGGCTTGTTATTAGATGTAAACAGGCATGCCTCTGTGACTAACAATCTCCCCCAAATTGTGAGTGAGACCCTTAGTCATAATTTCATGTCTGATAACAAGCCTAACAAACATAAAGATAAAACTTTAAAGGTACATGTATGAAATTTGATTGAGCACATGAATGAAATTACAAGATGAATAATCTTACAGTATGATGAAATGCTAGCCATTCTCATTTGATTCCATCTCCATTGCTTTGGCTAGTAGATCATCATATGCTTTCTGTTTTCTTTCTTTCTCCTTTCTTGCATTCTCATCCATGGCCTTTATGATCTCTGCCAAAGCATCCAATTCTTCAAGCATGATAGAGTCTTTGAAATCTTCAAGTACTGGTTTCAGAATGTTGGCAGGATAGTGACTGAGTAGGTTCATTCTTATATTGACATTATCTCCTTTTCTCCTCCTATATTTCACCACATAGGGATTGAATTGAACTCTACAAAATCCTTTTGCCCTTAGATTTTCTACTTCAACTTCCAGCCTATCAATCTCCTTCTCCCTTTCTAACCATTTCTCAAAGCACCTCTTTCTTATCTTCTCATCATAGTCTCTCTTCATCTTACAAAATCAATCAACTCCAGCTTCCATACTTTCTCCACTTTGTCTTCAGAATCCAATAATGCAATGATTCTTTCTATTTCATATAGCTTGCCCTAATTTTGACATTGTCCTTGTTTGAATTTCTTCTCCCTTCCATCAGTATATTTAATCTCAAGGAAGTTATTCATAATGGCAGCATAGTAGATTCTTTGAGCTCTTAGATATTGCAATTGGTCTTCATCAAAGTCTTCATCTAATGCTTGGAGTTTTAAGCCTGGATAGATTGTCAGAGTCCTTGATTTGGATAGCTTTGGTTTCCTTGCAGCTTATTTGAATTTGATCATTTTTACATGGTTACCTGGCAGTAGCATGTGACCTTTGTTTGTAGACCATTGTAGTATTCCATTAGCAGTTTGCTTTTTGAAACACACAGATGGTTTCTTGACTTGAATCTTCTTCTCTTCTTGAGGTGGCAAAATAGTTGCAGAAACCATAGATGTAGATTTTGCTAGGTAACTACTAACAATATTCACCTTAGACTTAGAGTCTTGTGTTGTGGTGAGATTACTACAAGCAATGCCTAAGTCTTGCTGTTTTCCAATCTTCCTCTCATAGACTTTGCCCTGGTCATCACCATCTTTCTTGTCTTTGTTATCTTTCTTCTTCTCATCTCTATCACCCTTATCACTCCTGTGATGACTTCTCTTCCCATCACTCTTGTCATCATCTTTATCATCCTTATTCCTCCTAGGCTGAGCCATTTCTGGAATTGTACCAGTAGAAATAAATGTTCTTAGGATGTGTAGTGCTTCCAACTCTTCAGCAGTTCTGACTCCACCCTTCTTTTGTAGTTGATCAGTAACAGCAATGATGAGTCTGTAGTTTCGAGGGGTGAGATCACTGGGGATAACCAACTGATTAACATCTTGAATTTTTGTACCAGACTGATAGAAGATGGTTCTTGGTTTGATGCATACTTCAGGAAGCCTAGCTTGTTGACTATTTCTCAGTTCAGTGTACAGACTCTTGTTGTTCTCCCCTTTCCGCTCAATTAGTTCCAAGATGGCATCAATCTCAGTGAATTTAAGAGCTTTCAAGGTGTCAATAGATAGGTGACATATCTTGCCATTGGTCACCATCATGATTTCCTTGAGAAAGATTTGTGTTAACTTGAATAACTTGTAGAAGGGGGGGTTGAATACAAGTTATATAATCGTGTCTGATTTTTGCTTGGTTATATAAACAAGAATAAATGAATGCATCAAACTGTTTGTATTAATAAGATCAAATACAAACTCTACCAAAGGTGTACAAATACCTTTAGCAGCTGCTGACAATACAAATCTCTCTCTGTTTGTACCCTCGTATACTTACGATTACAAACTTCACGAACGAACTCTTTTTACAGTGACATAGAGAGAATATTTATAATGTTTCCTATCAACTAATCACAGAAAGATAATATATACATGACAATGTTCTGCCGTCCAGTTGATAGTTTTCATCAATAGAAAATTCTTTCCTTCATAAAATCTTCTTGCTTGTTCCTCAAACAAAGATCCTGTTTTTTAGCACTTGCTAGTTTCTGTAGCATCCATAATGACATCATCAGTAACATGACTGATATCAAGATTCTATCTTGCATCAGGATTTGACCATCCCATCAGTACTTGATCAGTACTTGACTTGACGTATCAGGATTCAATCTCAGTTCCTGACATGTAGTACTCGATGCACTGTTCATTCCTGACTAAACTTTACAGATAACTGTCTAACACATATTTCCTATACAAAGTGCTAAATCCTTTATAAATCAGGATATACAAGAAGTATAAGTAAAATTCTATTCTTAACATCACAGCTCATAAATTATTCCTAACAATCTCCCCTATTTATGCTTTAAAATCTGAAGCATAAATCTGAGTTGTTGATGTCAAAACATATAACAATACAATCAGAATAGAATTTATGAATTCAAAAATCATGAAGTTAACCTTTTTCAGATATAGACATAGTATCCAGTACTTAGAAGAAAGAATTCAACTATTTGATGCTTCTTTTCCTTTACCACTTCCCTGATAAGATTCACCTTTGTCATCCTTAGTTCTTCTTTTATTTCTCCCAGTCTGTTTATCTCCTCCCCCAGTCTGTTGCCTTTTAACTATTTTTATCTCCCCCTTTTTGACATCAGCAACATTAATTCCAAGAGATTCAGTAACAGAACAAATGAGATTCATCAGAACTGCTTGATTTTCCATAATAGTGACTTGGTTATCTTCAAGTGTTTGAAGTCTTGATTGAATTTCAACTTGAGATTTCTGAATGTCTTGTAGAACTTCAGAATGGACTTCAATGTTGGAAGTGTTTGGAATATCTTCAGATTCAAGTCTTATAGAAGAAGTTGCCTGTGTAGAATGATATTCAAGTAATAAAACTCGAGTAGAGTTACAAACATCTTCATCTTTCGGATCTGAAGTTGCAATATGATCATCTTGTCCTTCACCAGTATTCTGTGTACTAACATCTAATAAACCTGACTCCTCCTTAGATTGATCAGATACTGTTGATGTCTCAATTCTGGCTGATATTGGTAGTACAAACAAAGGAATACTAGGATCATTAGGAATATCTTCTAGTACTGGTGTTATAGAAGTTTATCTTAGCCTTTCACCTATTCTGTTTATAATTCCTGCAAGCCTTTCTTTTTGCTTATGAGCTTTAACTTCTGGCTTTGAGTTGTGCTTTGCTAAGTCATTCTTCTCATACATCTTGATAAAAGAATAAGTACCAGCATCCATACCAAGATTATCAGACCAAGATTCAGGAAAAACCTGATCCCAGAAATCAAACGATGGTGGTTTCCTAATTTTCTCTCCCTCTGAAGGTAGTGTTTTTCGAAGTTCATTCACAGGGAAGGACTATCAATATTGGTTTCAAGTAGATTATTTCTTACAATTTAGATGTATGGAAAATGGGGGGTTTTGAGTTTGTTGTGGTATTTTATCAAACACCTAGCCTACAAGAAATAAATTGCTAGAGATATACAACTAAGTTAATGGCAATCATCCAATTTACCAACACAACAACACAATGAGTAAATTAGCAAGATAAGAGATATTTGACCCAAGGATTATAGAAACTCAAGCACTTCAACCCAACAAACAAGCAAAATATATCCAACTCTACCTAACCAAGATAATTGGTGAAGCACACAATCACTTATTTCTCTTCTAAAAACACTAATTTAGTGAAGCACATAAATTAACTCTCTTGACATTAGCAACCAATAATGAAGCACTATCAATTTAACCAAGTCAAGGAATTAAACAAAGAGAGGCTAGGATAAACCCAAGGATGAGAAGCTCAACCTAGGTATTTGTACTTGAATCTTGAAGTTTAGGCACGCCAAACCTTGTGTTACTATAATGAATGAACTAACGATTACGTATTAGCACAAACAATTAGCAATTGAAATTACAAGAAGAGCAAGATGAAGCAACTTACAAATCTCCAAGCAAAATCATAAACAATACATCACAAGTATTCAAGATAGAGTTAAATAAATCTTACTTCAATTGAATGGGTTTTAATACAAGAATCCCTCCTTGAGCCAAATATATAGAGTTAGTTACTCATAATCAATGCTAGATTATGAGTAATAAATGTTATCTCTACTCACTAATTAACCCTAATTTAATGCTCTTGAAGAGGCTAGGTTAGATGAAGATAAGATGTTAGGTTATGAAGATGATGAAGATGTGTTAAATGTTAGATATTAGGTTAAGAGATTAAGAGATGCTTTTATATCTTTTTTTAATACACAGCAAGGGTCGTACGGCCTGTTGAACGGCCGTACAGCAACCCGTACAGAAAATCTGCTCCTTTGAACGGCCTGTCGAACGGCCGTACAGCTGCCCGTACGAGATAAATTCTTCAATATAATGCATTAAACACCTCCCGCCATCACGAGCTTGCATCTTCTAACTACCCTCTTGAATCATCTTTGCCTTCCAAGCCCAAAATAAGTCATCTTTTCAACAATTACCATCAGGCACTGAAAGATGAAAAACATAATTAATATCAATAAAACTACATTCGAAACTAACAAAAATGCAAGAGAATAAAGGACAAAATGTGTATAAAATACACATTATCAAATCTTCCCCCACTTAAACTTTGCTAGTCCCGAGCAAACTAATATTAACATAACCATATACTCCTAACTAGTACCACTTCCGTAGGTGATCACGGTTGCATTTGGCATATGCAACAAGCCCTTGGAACCCCTAGGTAGCCCTAGTGGACGAGTGTGGTCTCGTGAGGGTTTATAGATGATGTACCCACAAAATCACAAAAATCACCAATAAACAAAAAACTAACAATACCTACTAATTAAACTAACTACTGCACTCACATGTCCGAATCGTCATACACATAGGAAACAAGCCAAGCATGGTGCAATATCTACTTGTAACTAAAATCAAACATATAGAGCTATTCACATTGTCATCCACTCTAACGAGCTAACAACCAATTCAAGAATCAAGATAACACACCTTGTGCAAAATGTAACCATGACATTAAAGCTAGAATGAATGTACTTCAATCGTGAACACTAGACAAGATTATCACAAAGCATACATGGCTTCGCATTAAAAAGATGAAATTGTATGGTGAAAAATCTCACATCTCTCAATTATGAATCACACAAGTATGGTTAGAGATTTCACTCAACTCCAAGTCTAAATGCATGCGCTCTACTTGACCTTGCATGTCCACCTAAATTCCGGATTGCACCAAAAACAAGGAATTCATAAAATGGGTTGTAATGGGGCTTGGGTGAAGATGTGAAAATTTAAGTTCAAGGAAGGTGAAAAAGTCTCGCTAGTTGAGTCAAAATGACGCTTGCTTTCTTCATACACCAAACTCTCAAGCTAAAGCATATCTCCACTCATTTACAATTACAAAACACAACCACATTTACTAAGAAAATTGAATCAAAATAAAATACAAAGATTTATTGATTTTTTTTTTCATTTTATTTTTCTTCTTTTTTTTTACATCCCCTTTATATTTTTTTTCTTTTTTTTTAGCAAAAGGGATGCATTACATATATAAATACTACAAAGAACTTTGAACCACATCTAAATATAAACATCAAACTAGTCCCCACTAACAATAATTAACATTCTTCTTTTTCACAACATCTCCAAATTCACATGCTCATCAATCAATTCTTTCCAAGACTCAACTAGCTCAACTAGGTCGAGAGTGATGTATTTGGCTATGACTCATGTATAAAAGGGGAAAGTGACGAAGAAAAATATGAAGCTTCAAAGGGGGTAACTAGAGATTATTTTCATGGTTCACAAGCTAAAAAGGCAAAAATGGCTATCCTAAATAGAATTTCCTCATTATGGTGCATCAATGAATTAAGGTTTAATGCAAGCCCTAGAGCAAAAACACACATAAAGAGGGAGAAACACTCAAGCACAAAAGAATTCATCGTTCAAGGCCTCACAAGGTTTAAGTTGTAATAACATCTTCTCGATTTGATTCCATGCATACTAAGAAATAATCGTCATGCTCACAATTTAATTACAAACATCTAGACTTTTCATGCCATTTAAGTGCGTGTGTGCAAAAAGAGGTGCATCAAACTTATAGATTCACATCAAATTGGTAATGCTAGGCACGAAATAAGAGAAAACAAGGCTACAAGCTCACAATGTCTTAAATTTTACAAACAAGTAAACTTGTTCCCAAATGCAAACGAAACGGACATCAAAATAAACCAAAGAAAATACTAACACGAGCTACATATTATACTACAAGGAGGAACATAAACAATCCTTCCCCCACTTAAAACATGGCATGTCCTCATGCATGACAAATAAAAATGAGGGTGAAACAAAAGCGAAAGAAACTCCCCTGAAAATATGCAACAAGGACCGGGAGCACCACTCATGCTTGCCAAAATCCAACTCCGAACTTGCAAATCCATGAATTGAATTAAAGCTACACACCACAATCAACCCAACAAAAATAGCCGACAAGCCGATATCCAACCCCCTTCAAAGCCCTGCAATACACTAATTAGGAGAATAGAAATAATAAAAATATTCGTTTTTGTTTTTTTTTTTAAAAAAAATAATAAAAATAAAATTAAATAAAACAAAATAACTAGCTAATTAATAATATAAAATAAAAATCAAATCAAATTTAAAAATGAAATAATAATAAAAGCAAAAATCAAATTTAAAATTAAAACTAAAATAAAATAAAATAATTACTTACTTTTAGAAAATTAAAAGCTAAACTCAAACTAAAAAAATTAAATTTTGGTTTTTGATTTTTTTTTTAAAAAAAATACAAATAAAATAAAATAAAATAGAAAATAAATAATAATAATAATAATAATAATAATACTAATAAACTAACCAATTAATAATAAAATCAAAAATCAAAATTAAAAAGAAAGAAGTAAAAATTAAAACTAAAAATCAAAATTAAAAAGAAAGAAGTAAATAAAAATAAAGAAAAGAAATAAAAGTAAAATAAAACAAAACAAAAATAATCAGGGGAGGGGACTGTTTTGATTAAACGGAAGGGGTTAAAAAAGGGGGGGCTGTAGGAGGTTGCTGGGAGGTTGTTGGTGATGAAGGGCGGTTGAGGCTATGGTTCGAGGTGAACGGAGAAGGTGGAAGACGGGAAAAGGAGAACGGGGGAGAAGGGTGAGAGGTCGGAGAGCTGTGTTGTTGCGACGGTGGTGTTTGAAACAGAGATGGGCGGTGGTAATGGAAGGAGGAGGAGTTGAACAGTAGCTTGGCGGTGTGGCTAATGGCGAGGATGAATTGTTGACAGGGATGGGAGAACGGTGGTGGGGTGGAGGTGAACGTAGGGAAATTAAAGGGAGAGGGGTCGTGGCTGTGATGTTTGAATTGAAGGAGAGGTGAATAAGGGAGATGGGTTGTGTAGAAAAGAGAGCAGTGGTGTGATTGGTGATGGTAAGGGGAAGAAAATGGGTTGAAATGGAGGTCGAAGGAGGTGGTGCTAGTGGGTGTTGCAGCGGTGCGAGGTGGAGTGGTGTTGGTGAAGAAGCGAACGGAGGTGAAGAACGGAAATAGGGACTGAACATTGGTCGGTGGGAATGGACGAGGCAGTGGTGAGGTGTGGTGAAGAGAGAAGTCGAAAGTGATGACTGGTAGTGGTGGTTGCGAAGAAGAAGGAGGTGAGAATGGAATGGACGGAAATGGGTGGTGCGTTTTGGGGGAAAGCAGGGGAATGGACTGAGCTGCGAGTTGAAAGGAGGCGCCACAAGAGTGGTGGGAGATGGGTGGAGGGGATCGGTGAAGGGAAATGAGTAGAATGAAAGAAAGGAAACGGGGCAGGAGGAGAAGGATGCTCTGTTTTTTCTGTTTTTTAAGAGTTGCACGGGCTGTACACCAAGTGGGTTGGGGGTTTCAAATTTCCCTCATTTTGAACTACAAACACTCACAGAAGCTTGGCAAAACTAGACAAATTGTGAACGGCCTGTTGTACGGTTTGTTGCACGGTTTGTAGTCCGTACGATAGCCCGTTCAGCCCTGAAAACTTAAAAAAAATTGCATTTTTTTTTCTTTGTACAGAAAATTCCCACAAATCCTTGAATGCTTGAATAGAATATTAATTCCTGAAAATATGAAACAAACAAATCAAGGCACGGGTGGAACAAATATAAAAATTATAAAAACTATAATTAACGATACTAAATATTATTGAGCGGGACATTAATTTTTTTTTAAACTCTATTATAATGTACACACACATAAAAATATATAAATACATGCATACCTTGGGTTGCCTCCCAAAAAGCGCTTTGTTTATTGTCGTTGGCTCGACTTATTTATACAACTATTCTAACTAATGAGGTGAAAAAGCAAATAGATGCACATACCTACGAATCAATAATAAAAATAAAGTGTGCAAATATACCCTAGATCCATAAAAATATAAAAATATTTTTATGATCTTCACATCTTCGGGAGACTTTGAAAAGGCAAAATAGTTAGAAAAATCGTCAGAATAATCATTATAACTACGACTCAAAAATTGTTCCCAAATTAGATCCTTATATACCCAAGCAAAAATTTCAACCTCATCAATCTTAAGCTCAAATTCCTTCTCAATTTCAATTGGACATTCATCAATTTTTCTCTCATCTACCAATTCATTAAGCACAAAAGTATTTTCTATGTTTGGTAGATCCTCAACTACATCCAATTTATCATTGACAAGCTTAGGGCAATCGTCAACTAAACAAGCAAATTCATCATGCACAACATTTTCATCAATAACAAAACAAGAATCATGATTAGTAGGAGAATTGACCTCCTCTAATCGACTCACGGTTTCCGCTAGTTGACTCATTTGCTTTTCCAAGTTGGATATGAATTGAGAAGTGCTCTTTTCCAAGTTAGATATGCTTTGAGAAATGGTGTTTTGGAATTGAAGGTTGTTTTCCGCCATTTGTTTAATCGTCTCCTCTATTGATGATAAGGAAGGTGAAGAAGACCCTTGATGGTCTTGGGAATTATATTGCGGATCATAACATTGATTTTCAAGAGCATATGAATAATCGATGCTAGGAGGGTAAGGATCATAGCATGAGTTTGTAGAATATAAAGAATTCACCTGATACGCATTAAAATTCTGAAAAGAATTAAAATCTTGATATCTTTCTTGATCATAGGTAAAATCTTGAGCGCTATTCCAACCAAAATCGTTATCCATCGTCTCCTGAAAGGGTTAGTTCATGTCTATATCCAATAAAAATGAAGACACACCAATAAAAAAAACAAAGAAAGAAAGAAAAAATTATATACAAAGAGAAAATTTAAAATATAAGAAACAATTAACTCAAAATAAATATTGTTGCCTTCCCCGGCAGCGGCGCCAATTTGAAGGTAGTGTTTTTCGAAGTTCGTTCACAGGGAAGGACTATCAATATTGGTTTCAAGTAGATTATTTCTTACAATTTAGATGTGTGGAAAATGGGGGGTTTTGAGTTTGTTGTGGTATTTTATCAAACACCTAGCCTACAAGAAATAAATTGCTAGAGATATACAACTAAGTTAATGGCAATCATCCAATTTACCAACACAACAACACAATGAGTAAATTAGCAAGATAAGAGATATTTGACCCAAGGATTATAGAAACTCAAGCACTTCAACCCAACAAACAAGCAAAATATATCCAACTCTACCTAACCAAGATAATTGGTGAAGCACACAATCACTTATTTCTCTTCTAAAAACACTAATTTAGTGAAGCACATAAATTAGCTCTCTTGACATTAGCAACCAATAATGAAGCACTATCAATTTAACCAAGTCAAGGAATTAAACAAAGAGAGGCTAGGACAAACCCAAGGATGAGAAGCTCAACCTAGGTATTTGTACTTGAATCTTGAAGTTTAGGCACGCCAAACCTTGTGCTACTATAATGAATGAACTACCGATTACGTATTAGCACAAACAATTAGCAATTGAAATTACAAGAAGAGCAAGATGAAGCAACTTACAAATCTCCAAGCAAAATCATAAACAATACATCACAAGTATTCAAGATAGAGTTAAATAAATCTTACTTCAATTGAATGGGTTTTAATACAAGAATCCCTCCTTGAGCCAAATATATAGAGTTAGTTACTCATAATCAATGCTAGATTATGAGTAATAAATGTTATATCTACTCACTAATTAACCCTAATTTAATGCTCTTGAAGAGGCTAGGTTAGATGAAGATGAGATGTTAGGTTATGAAGATGATGAAGATGTGTTAAATGTTAGATATTAGGTTAAGAGATTAAGAGATGCTTTTATATCTCTTTTTAATACACAGCAAGGGTCGTATAATGCATTAAACACCTTCCGCCATCACGAGCTTGCATCTTCTAACTACCCTCTTGAATCATCTTTGCCTTCCAAGCCCAAAATAAGTCATCTTTTCAACAATTACCATCAGGCACTGAAAGATGAAAAACATAGTTAATATCAATAAAACTACATTCGAAACTAACAAAAATGCAAGAGAATAAAGGACAAAATGTGTATAAAATACACATTATCACCCTAACTATGGAGTTGATCATCCATACCCTCATTCTCACTTTGACTATCTAAAGTCAACACTCTTTCTACCTCTCCTTTTGCCTGGTCAGGAGCCAGCCTCTCTGATTGTGGATCAATATCCATCTTTTCAAGTGTATCACTCAAATTTGGATAAGTGCTCTCATGACCTACAGAAAAATAGAGTTTAGAAGAAGTTTTTATACCTGAACTCACATGGAGAGAGGGTTCCTCATTTGGCATGGGGCTTGAGGTTTTCTCCAAGGAGTGAGCTGCTATAGTCTCTAAACCCTCACAAACATCTTCTTTCCTTCCAGAGACTACAGGCTCAAGTATACCACTTTCAGGTTCTTTACTAGACTCTGATGTCTTCAGTAATACTTCATTAGACACCATAGTTAGTACATCACCGTCTTTAAGTGTTGTTTGCTGAGACTCACCCTCAAGGTGGATAGACTCTGACTGAATAACATTTGTTTGATCTTCAAGAAAACCAATCAAAGTTATTCCTCCCATATCATAGGGTTTCTCACTTGCAATTTCAGTCATCACAGAATACCTTTCAACATCAGCTATCACATCTCCTGAGTCATCCAACCTCTGACTAGATGGTTCTTGTGTTGCAGTGACTGTGATCTGATCTTTCCTACTATCCACCACTGGTGCAATAGTATCTTCTGTTGACTGCATTCCACTATATACTTCCTCCAGTTGTTCACCTTGAGCTGAAGCATCTTCAATAATGACATCCTTGTCAAATAAATATGCATGTAGTGATTGAAGTGCAACATGCTTCGAGAGTCCAAATTTCTTGACAAATTGTCTTCTGACAGATACATAGAAATACATCTTCATTAAGTCAAGTCTTTGATGTAGAAGTCTGATAAGTGGATTTTATATCCATTTGGAGCGTTCCATATCGGCTTAAATTGATTGACTTGGTCTCAAGTTTGTTGTATTTTTGATGTTTTTTTGTAGTTGTGCAGGGTTGTAGCTATCGGTTAGTGTTGGTGTTTCTAATCGATATTAGAGTGGAATTAAGCATTGGAATGAAGATTGGACACTTGTGTTGTGCTATCAAGGAGTTACATGTGTCATGGTATTGAAGATGTTAGCTAATGCAAAAGAAACGGAGGAAAAAGGAGCAATTTGTGTAAAATTCGGATTTTCTGGGTAGGTTGCGCAATCTACACTGTTTTGGCCATATCTGGAGTTCTAGAAGTCCGTTTTCAGCGATCTTACTGCCCACGCGAAGCCTGGGAGATTTTCTATAATCTTGGACAGAAAGCATGGTGCGCTGCGGCCTGGGAATGGCGCTGCAGCGCGGGAACCCTTATGGAAATTCGAAATTTTGTCCTGAAAATCCTGATTTACTGTTTGGGCCATATCTTGAGTTCTACAAGTCTGTTTTGGACGATCTTACAGTCCACGCAAAGATAACGGAATTCTCTTTCATTCTAAAGTGGTCCAGATGTCCAATTACAACTGGAATGGTCTAGAAATACTGAAGAAAAGTCAGCTACGAATTTTTCTTAAAAATAGAATCAGTTTAGGAAACATATTTTGCAGAAATTCTATTTTAACTCTATTTTGGGTATTTTCTTTCTGGGAAAGAATTATAGAGCCTATATAAACACATCCAACCCTTGTAATTTGTATCATCATTAGGAGTAGAACCATTACATATCAATTACTTAGGTTTATTTTTATATTTTCATACTTTGTTTTTATCATGGTTTCATCAGATCCCATGATGACGAGAGGTTCAATTATGAGCTAATCGTTGTCATGGGATTCTAACGGATTTATTTATGGAGCTTTAGTATCTTGATGCTTTAGAGATCTGTGTGTGATGTATATTTGATATCTTCGTATGGTTATGCTTAATTGTTAGATGCGTAGCTAACATCTAATTTGTTAATCTCTTGTGAAGTGAAAGTGGATCTTGAGATTTAGAACTTGCCATGCTAGCATAGGTTCATGATTGTTTATCAACATGATTCGTAGTATGAGATGAAAATACTTATATTGCCCTATGTGATCATTATGGATAACTTGCTCTTCAACCGTTATGTTTTCAAATTCTATAGACATATAGGGTCTAAGCATAATTGGTGTCTATTCATCTTCTATCTCTTTTGTAGATGTATGTTTAGTTTGGTATACGTATACTGAGAGGTAGCGTGTACTTGTTTCGTGTTATCCGATCAGATATCATAACCATTGCATATAGTGATTAAAGGCGTCAGATCTAAGCAAAGTATTTAATGAAGTTAGGATCCCATGTTTTCTCTTGCAGAAGTAATTCGATTTTAATTCTCGTTAGTTAGTTAATTCTTAGTTTGTTAATTTGTTTTTTTTAGTTAATCTTATTTAATCAAAACCCAATTTGTTAATTGTCTTGGCAGTGAATAATAATCATACATTGTTGCATAGGTACATCTACTGAATTAAAACCACAACCAGATCTCTGTGGGAACGAACTTGACTTCTATCTGTATTACTTGTGACCACGTGCGCTTGCGTGAATTAGTGCAACTAGTTTTTGGCACCGCTGCCGGGGATCATCGGTGTTTTATTTTTGGTTTATGTGCTTGTCAATAGTGGTCGTTAGAGTTCACTGACTCGGATTTCTTTTTCTCATCTATTCTTGTATAGTTCGTTGGTGTTTCAGGTACTTGTCAGAGAGTGTTGACGTTGAAGATGGATTTTCTAACTTACTATGGAGTTCAGCAGGTGGCTAGTGTTTGTGAGCTATGTGCGAGCGCACATGAGACGTATCAGTGCTGGAGCAACCAAGGTGGTATTCAACAGCCTCAGCAATGTGAGCGGTTTTTGGGCGTTCATGATCCCTCACAATATTGTTACTACGAAGGAGTTGATCCATATGTCAATGATGAGGAGCAACCATATTTTCAATACCATTCTCAACTATACCAGCAAGATGTTCCAGATATGTCATATGTCACTTATGAGGAACAACCATTTTTTCAATATCATCCTCAACAGTACCAGCAAGATGTTCCAGATATGTCATATGTCTTTGGTAGTGAAGAGTTTCAACATCAGCAACCTATTCCTACTTTTCAGTCAGATGAGGTTGATGATTTGAAGGAGATTAGGAAGGAGATTAGGATGCTTATAAAGAGTCATGAGGAGTCTATCAATTCTATGGGGACACTAGTTGCTCAAGTTTTGAGTGCCTTGGAACAAGAGAAACAACAATTCATACTAGAGGCAACACCAGAAAATAACGGTGACTTGGAGCAAGGTACTATATGCTTAATTGAGGAAGACAAATTTTGAGGTGAGGTGATCGTTCACAAGCCATGTGAGGAATTTGATCAAGCTAGTGAGGTGGATGATTTGGAAAGGGCACAATTCGGGACAGACACTGGTGAGCTGCATAAATTTCAAGAATTGGTATGTGCGTACCAAGAGGACATTGATGAGTTACGCAAATTTCAAGAATTGGTATGTGCGAACCAAGAGGCTGATGACCATGGGAAAGATGCAGGTCTTCTACTTGTCTCAGAGTTTAAAGATGGAGGTAGCGCATTAGAGCCAATGGAGGAAGTTCTGTTTGAGGAACCAAAGGCTTCAGCAACTTACATTTACCCTCCTCCATTATATTCAAGCGAAGCCCGCGAGTGTGTGTTGTTCTACAAATTGACAGATTTTGGGTCAACAGATGAAGGCATTGGAATAGGGCATAGTTGTTACACGAATAGCCCAAGTGAGGAGAAGGGGCAGAAAGTGTGCCGATCGACGTGATGACGATGAAGTTTCGCGAAGAGATGACCAGACCAACTATTATCATCCTTAATAGAGGCTTGGAAGTAACGTCAAGCTATTGACGTTAAAGAAGCGCTTCGTGGGAGGCAACCCACGTTTTCGGCATTTTTATTTAGGTATGTTTTCTACTATCCCTCGTATTTACTTCCATTCAATGCGGACATTGAATATTTCAAGTTTGGGGGTGGTTTGGGGGATTAGTAGTTGTTGTATATGTGTTCATGTAGGATTTCATGTTTTGCATATTAGTAGTAGTAAATTATGCATTTATGTTCGTGTTATCTACGTTTGTTTCATATAGGACATTCTGTTTTTATGTTCGTATTTCATGTGAGTTCATAGTAGTTTGCATTTGCACCCATGCTTGATAGGAATTTTGTGTTGTTGACGCTTTTGATTGAGAAGTGATATGCTTTGTTCTTGTGCACACACATACACTAGTAAGTTGAAGTTAGTAGACTTCTTGAATGTTGTAAGTGATTAGAAGGACAAGAATATGTGCAAGATGATTTAGTTTGCATGCTTTGAATACAAGTTGGTGCGTTAGAGAGATTTTTGCTTGGGATTGAGTATGTTTTTCCACCAAGTGAGTTTTTGAGCCATATTGCATATTTATTTGCAATGTATTCGTTTGATTGAGTGTCCACGGATTGTTTGCATTGCTAGCAGTTGTTTGAGGTCTTTTTTGAAACGCATGACATTATTTGACGATTAAAATGATAAAGGCATTTAGGAATAACCGCATATTTTCTCATATTACCACACCATATTTACATGATCAATTAGTTAACCCGTTGAGCTTAATCCTATTTTTTCGGTGACATACCACATTACTTGCCTAGACCTTTTTCTTGTATTGGCCTTCCATTAATTTGAACCCACATTGTCAAAGGCTAGTAGAGTGCTTAAGGGAGTAATAAGGTGTGCAAGGAGGGGTTTATTGTTGGTCATAATTTTGGGAGAAATATTGAAAATTGGGATTGTTTACTTGATAGTCGGCATGTGTAATAAAATTGTGGGATCATTGTTATTGTTTATATTATTGTTGCTATAGCTCTCGAAAAAAAAAACAAAAAAAAAATAAAAGAAAAAAAAAGAAAAAAAATTATTATGAGAGCATATTTGTGTTTATTGTGATCCTACTTTAGTCGACTATTCGAGTGTTTTTGTTGAGTAAAATTATGTGGGGGGGGAATAGGTGGTTGTGTATGATTATTATAGTTCCTACTAGCTTTTGACACTTCACCTGTTTTGGCTTATTTGACATACCTAGACAACTTCACTTTGACAACTTCACTTTGAGAGAAATTAGTCCCATAGCCAGTCTATATGATAATGTAGTTTCCCATGAAGAATCAATATCCAGATTTCTATAGTCATTTGCTGACTTGATTGTAGGTTCATTTGTAGAGACCTGCATGATATTAGTTGGACTAGACTCTATGTGTGTAGGTGACAATTGAATCTTTCTCCTTATTCTCCTGATATAGTGAGCAAAAGATTTATCCTGAGAAGACTCAAGAGGTGTAGACACAGAAGTGATCTTGGGATGAGATCCTTTTTCAATAGACACAGTCTTTTGAGAGACAATATCCAGTAACTGTTTTCCCTTTTTAAGTACTGCAGTCTTTTGAGAAACTACAGCCTGGCTGTGACTAGGTGCTTCATCTCTTTGTCCTAGCTTAGAAAGTCGAATTGCAGCCTTCAATTCTTCTCTCTCAGCAAGAGATATATAATCATCATCTTCACTAGAACTACTACTACTTGACACAACAAATCTTCTCTTCCTTACAACTGATGTCTTTTGAGCAGTGTTACAGATTTCGGAAATCGGAACTATTCGGTTGAGGTACCGATTTACGATTTATCGGGTGATTTGATTGAAAATTCGGCGATTTATCGGCAATTTTTGCAAAATCGGCCGAATCGGTTCCAAAATTTTGACCGATTTTTGGCCGATTTATCGGCGATTTTTCAAAAATCGGCTGATTTCTATAACAGAGCTTTTGAGAAACACCAGAGGTTGGTTTCTTTGAAACAATAGGTTGTGGATTAAAATGTTGTTCTTGATTTGTTTCAGAGACTATAATGTTTTGGGCTACTTGGGTAGACACAGGTGGGTTCTCCTCCAAATGAGATTCCTGAGCCATTTCACCACAAAAGAAAGAAGAATTGTAGAGAGTAGGAAGATGAATTTTAAGAATTACCTGAACATGATGTGGATATTGAATTGCAGGTATTTCATCTAGATTCTTTTCATTGTCCTTCTTTGTAATGTTAGAGAAAATTCTCTTTTGCTGTACATAAGAAGAAACACAATGTTCTCTACCAAATCTAGCTTCAATATCAGGAATAAAATGGTTAATAAACATTTGCATAAATCTATGATAATAAACCATTTTCCTGTTTTGATCTCTTAACCCAAGTTTAATACTCATCTGATTTAAGATAATGTGACCAATGTTAATTACTCTGTCATAAAGCAAACTGTAAGCACTATGTGAATGCAGATAACATAGTTCTAACATCATCATCAGATGGTACATTCTCATAATTCAAACTAACAGGTAAGTGAAGTACTGAATTAACAACAGATTCAGTAATATCAAAAGAATCTTGTCCTAAGTGTAGAACAATCTTACCTGATTGACTCTGAGTAGAATCAATTACCTCAGCATTCTCCCAAGCTTGTGTAACAGCTGCTTGATTAATCTGTGGAGATGCTGTCAATGCATAACTTAATGGTCCATACGCCAGAAAGTCCATGATTGGGTGAAAATCAGTTGACACTCCTTCCTTGTTGGTGATAGCTGCTACATGATTGTTCGTCATAAAATCGAAGTCACCAAACTTGAAGGCTACTGATTTAGGTAATCTTCTTTGAGCGGCCATTGATTTTGATCTGAAAAGAACTTGAAAAATTCTTGAAATGGATTAGTGATTTTGAAAACTCGAGAGTGTTTTTGCTTTAGAGAATGTGAAATTAGAGAAATCAATTACATGATTAGAGTTTCAAAACAAATATATTTCACAAATCTTTCAGACCACTATCCCACGTCGACACGTAGATTGACAGGTGTCAGTCCCTGAAAAGTGCGGTTACCCACGATTTTTGGAAAATAAAATCCAAAATTGATTTTCATGAAATAAATCAGGGTATTATCAAGATAAAAATCAATACTGATCAGCTTCCTTTTCCTGTTGTGACCTCCCATCAAAATAATCACAAAATGCAATGTGATTTAAAAATAATAATTCTCAAATCCTGATGGTCACACTTGAAATTCTGATTAATATAATCCTGATTCCAGAGACTTAAATGGAGTTTCCATGTGGCATTTTTTTTCTTTTATCTGAAAAAGAAATAAACAATTAATCTGAACAAAATCAATTGGTTAGATATATTCGACATTTCTTGAAAATACAAGAAATACAATCACACGCGATAATTAGCGTCTGACTTCATTGATAGTTCCAAGTGACTGTTCAGCTTCTCACGCCTTTCTATAAAAGAAACAGACGCCTTATGCCATTCTCCATAAACCTTTCAATTTCTTTTCTTCTCAACAATGATTCTCAAACCAAAACTCCATTCGAACCCATTCTTTAGGTTTTTCACAGTCGATGAACATCCTGTTCTTGATCATCTCTTTGAAGAGACGACTTTTCTCATTGAACTAGTCATGGATGGAGTAGTTCTAGATAATATCCAGAGGTTTCTCCTAGAACATCCATCTGTTGGATACAATCTTCCCCTAACCTCCTCAAAACTTGAGGATGAAGAATTTGGCCGAGAGTCTGAGGTTGATCCTGATGGGGATGCTATACATTTAAGTTAGCTACTCTTATTCAAGTCACCCAGACAAGGAATCCAAGAGCAGACGAGGCTGTTCAAATCCCCTGATGGATTTCTTGAGATGCTCTATGTCCTGTATCTCAAAATCCATATCATTAGACAAGTATAGGATTATCAGTAGAAGTTAGACAAAAAGATGTTGTATTTCATTTCCATGTATGTAATGCTTTCAATTAATGAAAATACAATTTCTTATTATCTACTTGTCTTTTGATTTTATTGACTGAATTGAATGATAATATAAACTATCAGTATGAATGAATTAAAACTTGCTTGCCTAGACTTAACACATCTCAGAATTAGATTGCTACACAAAGTAAATGTCAGGATCTGAAACAATTTTCACAATCCTGATATTGTCACAATACTGATGACGTCAGCATCCTGATAACAGTTCTAATCTTGATGATTATTAACAAGTCTATCATACTGAAATTTATCAAGGCAAAGTGTTATAGCTAAAGTATTTAACAATCAAATATAGATCCTGACAAGAATATCAAGTCTATAAGCTAAAAACAATATACCTTGCTACTTTTGCAGATGTTAAAGATCTGGAAATTTAACATTCCTAACTTACTTACTAATCTACTGAATGTAGTCTCATCAAGTGGTTTAGTTAGAATATCTGCAAGCTATTTGTCAGTAGGAACAAAATGAAGTTCCACAGTACCATTCTCAAAATGTTCTCTAATAAAATGATACCTAACATCAATATGCTTAGTCCTTGAATGTTGAACTGGATTTTCTGCAATTTTGATAGCACTAGTATTATCACAAAACATAGGAATATTACTAAGTGTCATACAATAATCCATCAACTAATTTCTTATCCAAAGGAGCTGTGCACAACAACTGCCTGCTGCTATGTATTCAGCTTCTGCAGTTGAGGTTGAAACAGATTGTTGCTTCTTGCTTGCCCAAGAAATCAATCTATTTCCCAAGAATTGACATGTACCTGTAGTGCTTTTCCAGTCTATCTTACACCCTGCATAATCAGAGTCTGAATAGCCAATTAGGAAGAAATCAGATTCTCTAGGATACCACAAACCAAAATTTGGAGTTCCTTTGAGATATCTAAAAATTCTCTTCACAGCAATTAAATGAGATTCCTTAGGATCACTTTGGAATCTAGCACATAAACAGGTAGAAAACATTATATCTGGCCTACTTGTAGTTAGAAATAACAATGAGCCTATCATGCGTCTATAACTAGTATTATCCACACTCTTTCCCTTAGAATCAGAGTCTAGTTTAGTGGCTGTTGCCATGGGTGTTTTTGCAACTGCACAGTCTTGAAAGTCAAACCTTCTTAAAAGATCTTTGATATACTTTGACTGATTAATGAAAATACCAGTCTCAGTCTGTTTGACCTGCAAGCCTAAGAAATAATTTAATTCACCCATCATGCTCATCTGATACTTAGACTGCATAAGCTTGCTAAACTTAGCACATAACTTTTCATTAGTAGAGCCAAATATGATATCATCAACATAAACTTGAACTAAAAGAAATTCACCTTTTATCTTTCTAAAGAATAGAGTTTTGTCAATTGTACCTCTTGTGAAGCCATTTTCAAGAAGAAATTTAGACAAAGTCTCATACCATGCTCTTGGTGCCTGCTTTAATCCATAGAGTGCCTTGTCAAGTTTGTAGACATGATTTGGAAACTTTGGATCAACAAATCCAGGTGGCTGTTCCACATACACTTCCTCATCAAGTTTGCCATTAAGAAAAGCACTCTTTACATCCATCTGGTATACCTTGAATTTTGAATGAGCTGCAAATGCAAGAAACATTCTGATTGCTTCCAATCTTGCTACAGGTGCAAAGGTCTCATCATAATCAATGCCTTCTTCCTGAGAATAACCTTTGGCCACCAGTCTTGCTTTGTTTCTTACAATCATACCAGATTCATCTAGCTTGTTTCTGAAAACCCATTTTGCACCAACAATAGATCTATCTTTAGGTCTTGGTACCAGTTTCCAGACTTTGTTTCTCTCAAACTCATTTAACTCCTCCTGCATTGCAATTACCCAATCAGGATCCTGTAAGGCTTCTTCAACCTTCTTAGGTTCATTCTTTGAGAGAAAACAACTATACAAGCATTCATTTTGAATTGATCTTCTAGTTCGAACACCACTATCTGGATCACCAATAATCAAATCTTCAGTATGATCCTTTGTCCATTTTCTAACAAGTGGTAGATTGCCTCTTCTAGATTCTCCCCCTAAGTTAGTGGTATCTCTTGTAGAAGAATTCTCTCTGCCTTCAATAACTCCCCTTTGATCAATAGAATCAGTAGATTCCATATTGTTGTTATTTACTGGTCTTTCCTCAGTAGACTCTGAAAGATAGACTCTGAATAGCTAGTCTACTCCTGATGATCACTGTGTTCTCTTTGATTTACTTTCTCCCCCTCAACAGTAGCATTCCTTTGAGAAGCAATAGAAATTCCTTCTGGAGAACCTTCATCATCACGGGAGAGTATCTCAGAATTCTTCAGATTTTCAAATTCCAATTTGTCATGACTCTCGTCAGTTTGCAGAGTTCCAAATTTCTTATCATCAAATGCAACATGAATTGATTCCATAACAATGTGAGTTCTGAGATTATAAACTTTGAAGGCCTTAGATGCTGAATATTCAAGAAAGATTGCTTCATCCAATTTGGCTTCAAATTTTTCAAGTTGTTCTGGATGAACTTTTAGGACATAACATTTGCATCCAAAGATGTGAAAGTATTTCATACTTGGTTTCTTTCCTTTGATCATCTCATAAGGAGTTTTTCCATGACTATTTACCAAGGTACAGTTTTGAGTGAAACATGCAGTGTTAATAGCTTCTGCCCAAAAATAGGTTGGAAGTTTTGCATCTACAAGCATGGTTCTTGCTTCCTCTATGAGAGTCCTGTTCTTTCTTTCCACTACACCATTTTGCTGAGGTGTACCAGGTGCAGAAAACTGTTGAGTGATTCCATTGTCTGCACAAAAATCCTCCATTGTAGAATTCTTGAATTCTGTACCATTGTCACTCCTAAGTACTTTGACTTTGTACTCAGAGTTATTCTGAATATTCTTGACAAGTTCAATGATTTGCTGAGGAGCTTCATCCTTCTTGTGTAGAAAGAACACCCATGTGAATCTTGTGAAATCATCCACTATCACTAGAGCATATCTTTTCTTGCTGATAGACATAATGTTTACTGGACCAAACAGATCAAGATGTAACATGTAAAATGGTTCAGTAATTGAATTTTCAGTCTTGCTCTTGAAAGTGGTTCTTCTTTGCTTTTCAAGCTAACATGCATCACAAAGTCCATCTTGCACATAATTTGCCTGAGGTAGGCCTCTCACCAGATTGTGCTTAACAAGTTGATTAAGCTTCTTGAAGTTGAGATGTGAGAGTTTCTTGTGCCAACTCCAGCTTTCATTACTTGTTGCTTTGCTGTAGAGACATCTAATAATTCCTTTAGATGTATCACTTAAGCTGGCTTCATATATGTTACCATGTCTTTGACCAGTTAGAAAAATGTCTCCATTCTGCATATTCAATATTTTGCATCCTTTTCTGTCAAAGATTGATTTGTAACCTTTATCACCCAGTTGACTTATGCTTAAAAGAGTATGTTTCAAGCTTTCAACCAGTGCTACATTTTCTATAATGACATTCCAAAACAATTGAGCCATATCCCAGAGTTTCTCCTTTGTTGCCATCTCCAAAAGATATTTCTGGGCCAGCTTTCCTCTCAAACTTTGTAAGCAGGGACTTCTTTCCAGTCATATGTCTAGAGCATCCACTGTCCAAGATAATTGAATGCTTCTTTCTTGTGCCCTGCAAACAAAAAGTAACTAGTTAGAATTTTTTAGGACCCAACTTTGATTGGATCCTTTCTTACTAGATTTTGAAACAACAGGCTTTGAAGATTTTGCCTTTACTTTACCTATTGCAGAGTCAACCTTAGACTCTGATTTCACAAACTGTTTGTGACTAGGAGTTTCAGATTTCAGAGAATAATAGTCATAATACAGTTCATGATATTCTCTACACATGTAAATGGAATGAAGTAAACTACCACAATGATAACAAGCTTTTTGTGGTTGGTATTGAATTTTCTGAGTCTTGGGGAATCTGGACTCAGTTTTCCAAGAAGGTTTTTGATTGCAGTCTAGGACCAAATGATTATGATTTCCACACTTATAGCATATTTTCCTAGGTGCATCAGATACATTCTTGTAATTATTCTCTTTGTTAATACCTTCTTTTCCATTCATATTTCTCTTGATCTTGCTAGACTCTGAAAGACCATCTAATCTCTGTTTCAACTGAGACTTAGACAGAAACCCTATGTTTACATTCTTAGGTTTCTCTAACACTTTCTCATCTGAATTACTATTGTTAATCCTTTTGTGTACAATAGGGGTACCTTTTGAATCAACAAATTTAACATGAATAGGTTCAGAAACAATTTTCTTACCTTCAGATTTAGATGTGCTAGCTTCTATTTTACTATCATCATTGACAATAGCTACTTTTTCTTCTTATCTAGCCTTATCAAAACCTAAACCATTAACCATACCACGAATTCCATTTTCGATGATTTCTTGTGTCTTTTTACCAGAAATGTTAATGGTCTTAATCACATCTCTCTCTTCCACTAGTTCTTTTCTGACATAGTCATAAGCCTCAAGAATAACACTGTAATCATGCTTAGCTTATCAGAACTTAACTTGTATTCTTCCATTTGAATTAACTCAGATTCAAGAAAATTATTTCTATCAACTAATTTATCATTCTTAACCTTAAGTTCATCTCTTTCATAAGTAAGAATTCTAAAATTAGTCATAAGATTCTTAAACTCAGCATAGATAGATCTAATTTCATCAGAATTTAAGCTATCAAATGAATCAAGAGAGTGAAGTGATACCTTAACAAAGGATGGATAAGTTTTCCTTGGAGATCCAGGTTTGTCTGAAACATTTGCCATCAGTGCAATGTTGTCATAATCCAATTCATCTTCAGAATCACTGGAATCAGCCTTCTGTGTGACCATAACTGCATTACCCTTTCCTGAATTCCTAGGCTTCTTACACTCACTAGCAAAGTGTCCAAGCTCGCTGCAGTTAAAGCACTTGATCTTGGCCTTATCAAGCTTGACAATTGTACTTTTGCCTTTGTCACTCTTCTTCTCCTCCTTCTTTTGAAAAGGTCCTTTGCTAAGTCTTTTTCTGTTGAATCTTCCTTTCTTGAAAGCTTTAGCAAACATAGCAAAAAGTTCCTGCACCTCAGATTCAGAATCATTGTTGTCAGAGTCTATATCAGTAGTCTTTGACTCAGAACTTTCTTTGCTTTTCTTCTTCCTTGAGTTCTTTACAACAGGCTCATCATGCTGTTCCTCTGGAAGCTTCTTTAATTCAGATTGAGCAATAAGTGCAACAGTCTTCATCTTTCCTTCACTCCTGCTCTTCTTCTACTGCTTGTCAAGTTCATAAGCTCTTAGTTTTCCATACACTGCCTCTAATGAAATCTCATCCAGATCATTAGCTTCCTCAATCGTAGATATCTTCTCATTGTAGAAATCATGCAAAGCTTTCATGAACTTTGTATTCATATCCTCCAAGTCATAATATTTACCATGCATGGCCATCTCATTGATGAGTTTTGTAAACCTATCAAAGGTATCAGTAAGTGACTCACCAGACTTGGATTCAAAGTACTCATACTATTGTATAAGTAGTGTCCTCATATTCTTCCTGACAGGCTTAGTTCCTTCACAGTGAACCTTAAGATTGTCCCATATATCCTTAGCAGTTTTACAAGAGAGAACATAGTTAGTGAGAACAGAATCAAGACTGTTGAATAATATGTTTCTCACTTTAGCATCTTTAAGAACATTCTCCTTGTCCTTATCTGACCACTCAGATTCAGGCTTATCTGTTGTATGTTCTGGAACAACCTCACCATCAACAGTTGCTTGTCCAACAACCTTCGTTGGGATAAAAGGTCCATCTCTGATTCTGTCAAGATAATCAGGATCTGTTGCTTACAGATGATGCAACATCTTTACTTCCCATAGAGTATATTCGTTTCTCTTGAGCATAGGAATCTTAGTATTCCCATCCTTGGAACCAGACATGATTGCAGATCTTTATGATTATTCGAAATCAACCTGCTCCGATACCAATTGTTAACTCGAATAACTTGTAGAAGGGGGGGTTGAATACAAGTTATATAATCGTGTCTGATTTTTGCTTGGTTATATAAACAAGAATAAACGAATGAATCAAACTGTTTGTATTAATAAGATCAAATACAAACTCTACCAAAGGTATAAAAATACCTTTAGCAGCTGCTGACAATACAAATCTCTCTCTGTTTGTACTCTCGTATACTTACGATTACAAACTTCATGAACGAACTCTTTTTACAATGACATAGAGAGAGTATTTATAATGCTTCCTATCAACTAATCACAGAAAGATAATCTATACATGACAATGTTCTGCCGTCTAGTTGATAGTTTCCATCAATAGAAAATTCTTTCCTTCATAAAATCTTCTTGCTTGTTCCTCAAACAAAGATCCTGTTTTTTAGCACTTGCCAGTTTCTATAGCATCCATAATGACATCATCAGTAACATGATTGATATCAGGATTCTATCTTGCATCAGGATTTGACCATCCCATCAATACTTGATCAGTACTTGACTTGACGTATCAGGATTCAATCTCAATTCCTGACATGTAGTACTCGATGCATTGTTCATTCATGACTAAACTTTACAGATAACTGTCTAACACATATTTCCTATACAAAGTGCTAAATCCTTTATAAATCAGGATATACAAGAAGTATAAGTAAAATTCTATTCTTAACATCACAACTCATGAATTATTCCTAACAATTTGATTTAGCTTTCTTGGAATAACTATTAGATATTTAATTTGGTCTTTGAGGCTTCTTCTGTATAGTAAAGTATCTCCTCCTACCTTTGCCTTTGAAACTTACAGAAACTTCAAGAATGCAGCATCATGATAAGTCTCTGAATTTGCTACTTCTATCAGCTTGGCCTCAATAATCACACTAGCTTCCAATGGGTCATCTTCATGTCTAGAGGCTTGGACTAGATCACTTGGCATGGAACCTGCCACCACTGTAGTAGTGACAGTTTGCTTTTGGCCACTTGGTGTAGTGATGTGCACAGTTGGTAGAGTAACAACTGGCAGAGAGGTAGGAGGCTCATCCACTTTAGCTTTCCCTTTTCTTGGGACATGAGTTATGGATTTAGAAGCCCTTTGGTGACCACCCTTATTTAGCTTTATGCCTTTGGCTTGAGGTTTCTCTTGAGGTTTCTCCCTCTTTGGATTTGAATGCCTTGATGTCCTCTTCTCCCCCTTAGGCTTGTTGTCAGGCACAGAGGCTGTAGGAATGACCTTTGGGTTTGAAGAGTCTTCAGGTAGAGGGAGACCTATGTGCTTCATCATGGCAGACAACATTGATTGTTGATGTAGAAGAACCTCAGCTATGTTGGTGGCTTGAGTGCTCAACTGCTCAGTTAGAGTTGCAACCTTGTCTGTCAAATGAGCATTGGATTCTTTGAGAGACACCACCTCCATTTCAAGAGTATCCACTTTAATGAATAGCTCATTTGCCTTGAAACCAATAAGGATTGGTCTTGCAGTCTCTTCACTTCATACTTGGACATTTCATGCACAGGGACCTCAGTCACTAGCTTATCTCCATATAGATTTTTGAACATAGTCCTCAGCATGGCATTGGCATCTGTTGTCTGATCAGATAGAACTTGAAATTTATGCCCCAGACCTGTGACAGTATCCTTGAGTAGAGCTAGGCCATTATCCATTTTGGTACAGGTGGTGTTGCAGTGTTTGAGGTCCTTGAATACACTGTCCAACTGAGGGAATTTGGCATCGAAGACCCTCTTGATTTCTTCCACTGTAGTGGCTGTCTTATCACACACTCTGTTGACCTCAATTTTGACTCCTTTTCCCAGATAGTGTGCAGCCTTGAGGAATCCCTTGTGTGAATCATTCATAGCCTCATACACTTCACCAGGAGTCAGAGATTTTGCATTGGAACCCAGTGAAGTGATGTATTCCTCTCTGAGATATTGAAGAGCTTCATCAAGAGTAATATCATATTTTCCTTGCAGCCAGGCATCTACATTGCCATCTCTTTCAGCATCATCAATTATCTTGGCCTTTTACATCTCCACATTATCCCTATGGCATAGCAGAATGGCTTCATAGTCTGGATTAGGCATGTTGGAGGTGACCAAGTTCTGAGCAATCTTGACAAACTCAGGAATCTGATCCACAACTAAGCTTTGAAGTGCTTCAACCGTCAATTGTGGTGGAACAGACCCTGATCCTGAAGCACTGTCATGTTGCACAGGCTTCAGCCATTGTGACATAAAGTCAGAGCTAGAGCTAGGCAAGCTAGACTCCTCAGTTACAGATGCAACTTTTGTAACCAGATGGAATGACTCTACTACTGTTGTCTCCACAGGAGTGGGATGAGTTACAACAGTAGTTGACACAGGCATAGAGTCTCTAGTAAAAACTAGTGAATCCTCTGTGGTTATGATGGTGTCATCAGGATATGCCCCAGCTAGCATTCCCTCACCATCTGAATATGGTTTCTGGGTGGTGAGCACAGTGTCAAGCACCATGTCACTTGAAGTTGTCGGCTCATCAAGAGAGAAGAATTCTTGATGATCAAGTCCTTGCTCCTCAATTGCTTGAGTTGCAGGCTGCAAAGAAATTTCAGTTGTAGATTCTGGAAGAGAAGTGTCTTGTGGAATAGATTTTGGCAAATCCCCCTGAGAAATAGAGGGAGTTTCAAATGTGATGTGCTCTCCACTCAGTGTGGTGCCAGCCTTATCACTCCCAGGTGCTGACTCTGTACAAGTAGGTGCATTGGGGAGGATGCTTGATTCTATAGATGCACCCTGTTGAGAGGATACATCTAGTGAACTGTTTGCCCCTGATTTTACAACTTCAGCCATTTGTGTGACTAAAGAGGTGGTTTTAGTTTTCTTCTTCTTTGTCCTGACAAGGGGTGGCTCAGGTTCCTCACTTTCTAATTCTACAGCCAATGCTGCTTCAGATAATATGGTTAATGGTGCAGAAGCTATCTTATTTCTCTTCTTTTTAGTAACATCACCCTTTTGAGAGGATGATGCAGTTGGTTTAATGTTTGGTAGAGTGTTTGGTTGAGAGGGTTGGTTAGCAAGCCCTGGGTTAGCATTGTGTTCTACTTGCTTGGGCTGTGCTAACTGAGATTTTGAATCAAATATTGGCATGTTGTGGGGGTAAGTCCTAAATAGACTCTCCATATGGGGAGTTATTTTGAGTCTTACATCCACATCATTCCTAGTCTCCAAGTTACCAAAAATGAGTTTGGTCATGGATCTAGGGTAGCCTATTCTAGTCTTATCTAATCCAGGCAATTCAATCAATTTATTAACTACAAAATTGAGCACAGATTGAATAAAACGAGGAAAGAAAATTTCAGTACCTCTCTTGGCTGTGTTCTTACCAAGTCTCACATATAGTTCCTGTAGAATGATCTGTCCAACATCAATCTTTCTCCCATAAGCCAAAGCATAGCCAATTTGCTGCGCAGGTGCACTGATTTGGTCAAAACTAGACTTCCTGGCAGTGAAGACTTGAAGGAGAGTGGCAAATACATAGCTCCACTCTTTCCTTAGATTCTTTCTGTTTAACTTTCCAAGATTGATTGCATCTGAGTAGTTGATAAATTCAAAGAATTCTTCTAACTGTGCATTTGTGGCCAGTATGTCATACTCCTCTTGTTGTAAATCCAGTGCCTTATTCATGTCAGATGTAGTGATAGTGATATCCTTTCCTTGAATTTTGCAGTAGAATACATATGAGGTTATAGCATTCTCAAGAGCAATGACTTCCACGGTGACAGTCCTCCAAAACTATTCTAGTAGGTCCAGATACAGAGTTGGGTTGGCTGATAGAGCATTCTTGATATATGATTCAGACATCTAGCGAACAAAGCACTTAAAGTTCGCATTTGGTGCTTCCACATCATTTGTTATGGCAATGAAATTGGTCTGAGTGGGTATGGTGAGTTGAGTGTTTGCCATTTGTATAGAGAGAGAAAGAGAATGAAGATTGAAGAAGAAATTAAGTTTTTGCAGTTAGGGTTTTCAGAGGTTTTGGGAGTTTAGATGCTTGAGAAATCGAATGAAATGAACCGAATAGATGTAGAATTGTATAAGTATGAAGTACTTGAATTGTCGATTAAATATATGTTTTGTATCGATAAGTCAGGCATTCGAGAAGTAGAAAATAACTATTCGATAAGTCAAGAAAGACTTATTCGATATCTCAAGCAAATAGTAACTTACAGCTGGCAGTTATCCAACTTAGAAATAATTCTAAATTAAATAAAATGTGTTTTTATGAGTGAATTAAAATTTCAGACAAAAATCCAAAATCGGTTGAGATTCAACGAGAATTCAGCCTTTTCAAATGATTCGAGAACTCAAATATAGTATTCGAGAACTCAGTCATTAGAGAACTCAATTACCATATTCGAGAAGTCAAGAATACCTCTATTCGATATCTCTAAAAGACTCTATTCAAGAACTCGAGAGTGCTCTAATGGGACTTATTAGAGATGTCGAATAGTGAACCATTCGAGAAGTCTGACTTATCGAAATATACTCATCACTCACAAAAATTAATTTTCACAATCTTTTAAGAATTTACCAGTCATATTCAATGAAGAATATTCTAGCAAATTAAACAGTGATTTTCTCAAAATTTCATAAAAATTTCAAGTTAACAAAATATGATTTTTCAACATATGCAGCAGATTTGAAATATTTATAAATCATATTTCAGCCAACACCCACTCCAAAAATATTGAGAATTTAGATAAAATAAGTGTTTATTGCTGTAACAATCTAGATGATATATTCACTTAGCCAGAATCTGAAGAATTCAGCATTCCAATCTCACTAACCAACCTTGTGAAGGTGGCTTCATCTAATGGCTTAGTGAATATGTCAGCTAGTTGTTTATCCGTAGAGACATAATGCAACTCAATGGTACCATTAGTTGCATGTTCTCTAATGAAATGATATTTATGTCAATGTGCTTTGTTCTAGATTGATTGACAGGATTGGCAACTATAGAGATTGCACTTGTGTTGTCACACATGATTGGAATTCTTTCCAACACAAGTCCATAATCTCTAAGTTGATTTCTAATCCAAAGCACTTGAGCACAGCAACTTCCAGCAGCTATGTATTCAGCCTCAGCTGTAGAAGTTGACACAAGTTGTTGTTTCTTGCTATACCAAGAGACTAACCTTTGTCCAAGAAACTGGCAGCTACCTGAGGTGCTTTTCCTATCCACTCTGCATCCAGCATAATCAGCATCAGAATAACCAACTAGATTGAACCTTGTGTCCTTAGGATACCATAAACCCAAGTTTGGAGTGCCCTTCAGATATCTAAAGATCCTTTTTATCAATCAAATGTGATTCTTTTGGATTTGATTGAAACCTTGCACACAAACATGTGGCAAACATGATGTCTGGCCTACTTGCAGTGAGGTAGAGTAGAGAACCAACCATGCCTCTGTAGACTGAGATATCTACTTTCTTGCCTTTAGCATCTTCATCTAATTTAGTTGCTGTGGCCATGGGTGTCTTTGCAGGTGAGCAGTCTTCTAAGTCAAACTTCTTCAATAAATCCTTGATGTACTTGGTTTGATTGATAAAGATACCATCCTTCCTTTGACTGACTTGCAACCCAGAAAAGAATGTCAACTCTCCCATCATACTCATCTCATATCTGCTCTGCATGAGTTTAGAGAATTTCTCACACAGCTTCTCATTTGTAGACCCAAATATGATATCATCCACATAGATCTGAACTAGGATAATATCATCACCATGCTTCTTGTAAAATAGTGTTTTGTCCAATGTGCCTCTAGTGAATTGATTTTCAAGGAGAAATTGTGATAGAGTATCATACCATGCCCTTGGAGCCTGCTTAAGTTCATACAATGCCTTAAGCAATCTGTAGACAAATTCTGGGAAGTGTGGATCCTCAAAGCCAGGTGGTTGTTGCACATAAACTTCTTCTTCCAACTCTCCATTCAGAAATGCACTCTTGACATCCATTTGATAAACTTTAAAGTTTGAATGAGCAGCAAATGCCAAGAATATTCTGATGGCTTCCAATCTAGCAACAGGGGAAAATGTCTCATCATAATCAATGCCTTCCTGTTGAGAGTATCCTTTTGCAACCAACCTTGCTTTGTTTCTTACTATTACACCATCTTCATCCATCTTATTCTTCAGAACCCATTTTGTTCCAACAATGGTTCTATTCTTTGGTGCAGGCACAAGTCCCCATACTTTGTTTCTTTTAAATTGATTCAGCTCCTCTTGCATGGCAATAATCCAATCTGGATCCAACAGTGCATCATCAAGTTTCTTAGGCTCAACCTGAGATAGAAAACAACCATAGAGGCACTCATTCTGAGTTGCTCTCCTAGTCCTTACTCCTGCATTAGGATCTCCAATAATTTTCTCTGCAGTGTGTGATCTGTCCCATTTCCTTGAATGCTCAGTCTAATTTCTCATTCTTGATGTTACTTCATCAGCCAAGTCCTGATCATTCTCATTTCCTCCCCCTGTGATGTTGCCACTATTCACATGTGTGTCTTGGATGCTTGTTTCTCCACTATTGATTGGCACAAATTCTTCTCTTGTATCATCATTCACTTGAGTTTGTTGAACTTGAGCTTCAACTCCAGTTTCAATCTCTTCATCAGAATCATCTAGATTATCAAACTTTAATGGATCTTTATCTTCATCATTGGCTTCTTCTAATCCAGGTAGTTTGCTATCATCAAATGTCACATCTGTGCTTTCCATAATTTTTTTTTGACTGATGACATAAACTTTGTATGCAATTTTTTCCATAGAGTGGCCAAGAAAAATTCCTTCAAATGCCTTTGCATCGAATTTTCCAACATATTTTGAAATATCCTTCAATACAAAGCATTTGCTTCCAAAAGTATGAACATACTTTAGACTAGGCTTCTTTCCAGTCATCAAATTGTAAGGTGTCTTTCCAGTGTTTTTGTTGATGAGGGTTCTGTTCTGGATATAGCATGCAGTGCTCACAACCTCAACCCAAAAAACATGTAGGCATCTTTGCATCAAGCAACATTGTTCTAGCAACCTCAATTAGAGTTCTATTCTTTCTCTCAACAACTCCATTTTGTTATGGAGTCCTTAGAGCAGAGAATTGCTGAGAAATTCCATTCTCTTTGCAGAATGCTTCAAGTATGGCATTTCTGAACTCTGTTCCATTATCACTTCTTAATGTAATCACACTTGCATTGTTGGCCTTTGCTTCCTTGTCAACTCTCTTTATGTGCTCAATGATTACTTGTGGAGCCTCATCTTTTGATGCCAGAAATTCCACCCATGTATACCTTGTAAAGTCATCAACCATCACTAAGGCATACTTCTTTCTTCCTAGTGACATAATATTGACAGGCCCAAACAAGTCCATATGAATGAGTTGTAGGGGCTTGGTTATTGATGTCACTGTCTTTGACTTGTGGCTTGATCTTTTAATTTTTCCTCTTTGACAAGCCTCACACACTCCTTCTTGACAGAATTCAAGTGTGGGCATGCCTCTCACTAACTCTCTTTTGACTAGAGAATTAATGGCTTTGAAGTTCAGGTGTGATAATTTCTTGTACCACAGTCAACAATCTTCATTTGATGCTTTTGAGTAGAAGCAATAAATTTTGTCCTTGTTTGTAGAGTCCATATTGGCTACAAACAGGCTTCCTTTCCTTACTCCAGGTAGAGCAAAATCACCAGTCTTCTTGTGTGTGATTAAACATTCATCTTTGTTAAAATCCACCTTGAATCCCCTATCAGGTAAACTAACCAACACTTAGCAGATTATGCTTGAGTCCCTTGACCAGTGCTACATCTTCAATGATGACATTTCCAACTTTCAACTTGCCATATCCCAATGTGTCACCCATGCTGTCATCTCCAAAAGCAACCATTGGGCCAGCATTCTCCTCATACTGTGATAGCAGGGCCATATCACCAGTCATATGATTTGAGCATCCACTGTCCAAAATCCACATGACTTTCTTTTCACTTTCTTTGCCCTGCAAACACAAAGGTATTACTTCTCCTTTGGTACCCAAACAAGTTTGGGTCCATGTGACTTAGAAACAGTTTTATCATAAACAACATGCTTATCAACTTTCTTGGTGTTAGTCTTCTTGTCACCGTTAGAAGTCTTAGAACCTGAGGTTTCAGACTTAGGTGACAGAGGTACCTTCCTAGCTTTAGGAGGACTCGAAGACTCTGACCTTGTGTAGTGTGTGTGAGAATTGTGACTGATACAACCATCAATGAATTGCCTTCTCAAATTAAAACAACTAGTCATAACATTCATGTTGCATGGCATACAGTCAAATTTATCACAGAATGGAGCATCTCTATGTCTTAGAGGCACGGAACAATCATAGAAAGGTTTGAGCACACCACCAACAGGTTTCTTGCATGCATGAGTTAAATGATTGGTACTGAAACAATTCTGACAAGTTTTCCTAGGTGCATTAGGCATATAAGCATAGTTGTTATCTTTGTTAATCCCTAACTTGCCATTTCTGTTCTGTTTCTTCTTAGTCACTTTCTTCTCAGAATTACTATTCCCAGCTGAAACAAACTTAACAAACTTCTTAGGTCTTGACCTATCACCTACTGGCTCCTTGGCTTTTGACTTGACACTCTCACTCTTAGAGGATGCTTGTTGTTCACTGGATTGTACCTCATCCTCATCATTCAACATTTGCTTGATGAGTAAGGCATCCTCATCAATTTCAAATGTTGGTTCTTTAAAAATTGGAGTCTGAGCCTTTTTCAAAATCTGAGGCACTTCCATCTGAACAACAATGTCATCTTCAATGACAGCATAGCCTTTCCTCTGTTTAAGAGTGTCATAGTCAAGTCCAATTGCAACCTTGGGTTTATCTTGAATCTTCTCACAGTAGGATTGTACTAGACCAGATGATTTCTTAAAAGTTTTCAGTTTGAATTCATTTTCAGCTAGTTCATCCCTAAGGGCCTTTTCAACTTGACTAGCACATAGAACCTTATTCTGTAGATATTCAACTTCTTTCTTAAGGTTTTCTACTTGCATAGCAGTTAGCTCAAGTTCTTCATTCTTTTTTGTTAATATTTCATTTCTAGTAGACAATTTAGCAATTTCTTCATTAGCAGCAGTCATACTAGTATGAATATTAAACATCTCAACAGATAGTTGTTCAATCATGCATTTATACTCAGAAACAGACATGTCTATAGTAGTGAGAGATGGTACCTGAGAGTTTGATGAAGATGTGTCATCCTTGGAATTGGCCATCAAGGCATAGTTACAAAATTCATGCTCTTCTCCATCACTGTCAGAATCATCCCAGCACTTCCCTTCAGCTATGTAGGCCTTACCTTGTGTCTGCTTTTTCAGAAGGGCCTCATACTTAGCTTCGAGCTCAAGATACTCTCTATCCTTCTTTTTAGGCTTCTTGCATTCACTGGCAAAATGCCCTAGGTCATTGCATCTATAACACCTTACAGATGACCTATCCACATGGCTGGTTTTGAACTTATTCTTGTTTAGTTTCACAGGTGCCTTGCTCTTGTTGAATGAATGGTTTTGGGTTTTAGGTTTGAAGGGTTGATTCCTCTTGAATCTGATGTTTGGAAATTTTCTGGCCATGAAAGCATATGAAATGTTTTCCATCCCATCTAGTTCTTCAAGAGTGTAAAACTCTTCTTCCTCCTTCTCCTCAACAGGTTCACTAACCTCAGCTTCAGTTTCTTCATCATCTACTATCTCCTCTATTCTCAGTTGGCTTGTAGATGCTTCTAGGTCTTGAATAGATTTGTTGACAATCAAGGCACATGATGTGTTTATCATTCTGCCTTGGTTGGCTTGAATAGCCCTTTTCTGAAGCAACTCAAGCTCATGAGTTTTTAAAACCCCATAGAGCACATCATATGTAACTTTGTTCAAATCTCTTTCCCTTAGAGAAATGACCCTTTGCTCTAGATGATTTGGTGAAGATAGCAGAAACTTCATGTTCAACTCCTTTGTGCTGTAAACCTTGCCATTCATCTACAACTCGGTAACTAGCTTGTGAAATCTCTCAAACATCTTATTGATGCTTTCCTTGGACTGTGCCATTAAAGCTTCATACTGTGTGACCAGTATCTGTTTCTTGTTTTCCTTGACCTCATCCGTTCCTTCACATAACACCTCAATGTGATCCCACATTTCTTTGGCAGATGTGCATGATGCAATGTTTGAAACATTGACATATCCATGGAATCAATGATTAGCAACATGAGGTGACTGTCAAGAGCAACCATCTCCTTTTCTAATTCTGTCCATTTAGATGGTTCCTTGGCCACATAAGATCTTGGAACAGTTATGGTTCCAACAGTCTTCTCAGGTATCTCTTATTGTGGAACAAAGAGACCATTCTTGAGAATCTCAGGATACAAAGGATGAGAGGCTTTGATGAACAACATTATTTTTATATTCCAGAGGTTGTAATTCTCTTTGTCAAACTTAGGGAGTTTCACCGTTCATGTAGTCTTTGGTGTATTCGAACTCATGATCGTTTTTCTGTTTTTGAATAAACAGCTCGCTCTGATACCACTTGTTGAGTATTGAATACAGTAAAAAAATACAGAGGGGGGGTGAATGGATTCTTGAACTTTATTTAGTTCTTGAATCTATGTAGCAGATAAGTGTTTGTGTGTGCAAATGTATAGGTGCGGATAAAGATAACACAAGACACAATATCACTTTAATCTAATATATTATTATAAGGTTGCTACAATCTGTGAATACAAATAATAGTATTCTCAGCTTCGTTTTTCTCAGAGAGATATGCCTTAAGTGTGTATGAAAAACTTCTCCTCTCAAAAAGATTACTACTAAGGAAGTGAGGCTGTATTCTTATAGAACACGAATACAACCTACTTACTGCAAATAAGGTAGGTAAAACAAATTACTTTCTGGTCTGTCTATCCTTTTTGAGTAAGTGTCCAAACGGCTACAGATTTGACTTTGCAAAGTTCTGTTCAGATCCACTTCTTTAGCTCTTTGTCTCTTCTATATCTCTCCAAGCTTCCTTGTAGGTTTTCCAGAGCACGTTATAGATTGTAGTCCATAAAGTGCATTGGCTTGTTGCAGGTTTCAGACTTGTACAATTTCTTCAGTATTTTGTCTTCAAGAATGTATTCGGAAGTGACTAAGTGATTGATTCGAGAACTAGGATTAGATAACTCTGAGTTCTCGAATACTGTATGATTTACATATCGAATCACTTCTCTAATAGTACTTTTCTCCAGGGTTCCTTGAGTTATCGAATAGAACACTTGACTTGTCGAATCCCTGAGATATCGAATAGTTCATTCAGAGTCCTTGAGATATCGAATGGAACTTTGACTTGTTGACTCTTTGAGAACTCGAATACCACTTTGACTTGTTGACTTCTTGAGTTCTCGAATAGAGCATTTAGACATGTCGAATCTCTGAGATATCGAATAGTGCATTCAGAGATATCGAACAGTGTCTTCTTAGATATCGAATCTCTGACTTCTCGAACGCTAGACTTCTCGAATAGACAAAAGTACTTCTCGAATTGGTACTTAGGCAAATTCTTCATTTCTTCAAATCCCAACTGTGATTATTTGACAGTCTTTATCTTCTTGCTTGAGGCATGAACCTTGGAACTTCTTTCAAGCATTACTCTTGACTATATAAGTATAGTTACACAACTAGGATTTGATGCCTATTGCAAATACAAAATAAATAGAAACTCTACAACTAGAGGTTCCCTCAGTTAAGAGATCATGTAAGTAATGCAAAGCATTACAGACAATTAGGCTTGTTATTAGATGTAAACAGGCATGCCTCTGTGACTAACAATATTACGTTACAGAATAATAGGCTTGTCATTAGATGTACTCTGGCATGTCTGATAACGTGTATTTTATACACGATTTTGTATTTCTTTATCTTGATTTTATTTTAGTTTCATGAGAATTTTACTTATATTTGCTTTGTTTCCATTTGTAGTGCCATTTGCTTAATTGTTGAAAAGATGGCTTATTTTGGGCTTGAAAGTGAAGATTATTCAAGAAGGAAGTTAGAAGATGCAAGCTCGCGATGCCGGGAGGTTTTTAATGTGTTATCTTGAAGATTTTGTCTCGCACGACCGCTCCGCAAGCCGTTCGCTAGGCCGTTCAAAGAGTTTAAGTGTTGCAGTCTTTTGCACGGCCGTGCAAGCATGTACACGGCCGTGCAAAAATCTGCTGTGTATTAAAAGAGAAGGGCTCAAAACATATCATCCATCCAACCTCATAACCTAATATTCTCTCTAACACATCTAACTTCATCTTTTTCTAGCCTCTTCAAGAACACAATTAGGGTTAGTAGGAATTAGAGAGGAGACATTAATTACTTGTAATCTAGCATTGATTATGAGTAACTAACTCCATATATTTGGCTCAAGGAAGCATCTCTTGTACTAAACCCATTCAATTTAAGTAAGATCTATTTCACTCTATCTTGAATTCTTGAGTTGTATTGTTTATGATTTTGCTTGGAGAATTGTAAGTTGCTTCAATTTACTCTTCTTGTAATATCAATTGCTAATTGTTTGTGCTAATCCGTAATTGTTAGTACATTCATTATAGTAGCACAAGTTTAGTGTACCTAAATTCTCAAGATTCAAGTGCAAATACCTAGGTTGAGCTTCTCATCCTTGGGTTTGTCCTAGCCTCTCTTTGTTTAATTCCTTGACTTGGTTAAATTGATAGTGCTTCATTATTGGTTGCTAGTGTCAAGAGAGCTAATTTATGTGCTTCACTAAATTAGTGTTTATAATAGAAGAAAAATAAGTGATTGTGTGCTTCACCAATTATCTTGGTTAGGTAGAGTTGGATATATTTTGCTTGTTGGGTTGAAGTGCTTGATTTGCATTAATCCTTGGGTCAAATAACTCTATATCTTGCTAATTCATTCATTGTGTTGTTGTGTTGGTAAAATTTGGATGATTGGCATTAACTTAGTTGTATATCTATAGAAATTTATTTATTGTATGCAAGGTGTTTGATAGAACACCTCAACCAAACTCAAAGCCCCCTTTGTCCACACTTCTAAATTGTAAGAAATAACATACTTGAAATCAATATTTAGTCCTTCCCTGTGAACGAACTTTCGAAAAACACAACCTTCAATGTCTTTATGCTTAACAAATATTTTTATTTATTTTTTGTTTGCTACAAGGTTTGAAGAAATGGTTTATCCAGTTACAATTGCTTGGAAGTGCTTTACTGAGTTTAGTTCAAAAATTTAACTTACATGTGTTGTGAGTGGTGCTTATATATCTCTTTGACATCACACTCACTTACAAGAAGATCATATGCAGGTGTTAAACATAATGTACATTGTTTAATAGTATATTGCTACTTTTAAAAACCTAATACACATTTTGTTTGAGGCTTCTACTTTAATTTTTTGCCAAATAAGATCTTTGATTGACTCTTGATATAAAGTATATATCTATATATCTTACTTGATTTTTTAAGTTGTAATTGTAGCCCTGATTATTGGAAAAAATAGGATTACAAGGGCAATATTTCTTTTATCCAATTATTTGAAACTCTAGCCCAAATAAATAATTAATGTTGTTATTAATCTTCATTCGTTTCTCTGACAATATGATTCCATATCAAGGTTGTTGTCAAAGTTATACTAAAGATGCTATGAAGTAATGTCTCTAGGGATGTTTTCAATGTGGCTAGACTGTGTTGTCAATTTATGTGCATTCTTGTTGTCAAAACTTCACTCTATATTGTTGTCAAAGATTTCAGAAAAATATTGTCAGCAAACATTCCGTCAATCTTCATGCTATCAAATGTAGTTTGTTGTCAGTTTGTCAAATATCCTCTTTTAGAGACTTTGCTCTCATTCCTGTAAAACTAATTTTCATTGTAATTGTGTTGTCATGTAACTTGTCAAATGTAGTTTATGTTATTCCAAAAATAAATAGTGAGATATATTGTAGAAAGGGGGGGGGGTTAAATACAATATATGAAATTTTGAACTATTTTTATATTTTTGTGTTTATGTTGATGTAGAACAAATTTCAAGTATGTAAAGAAATGAAATGAACAACAAGAAACACTTTAACAATTTTAGGTGAATGCTTGGATGATTCACCTGAGGCTGTTTATGTATTCCTTGAATAATCTATGAAATTTAATTCACTACTACTTACACAGTTTGATTGTTTTTGCCTTACAAGTTACTCTCTAAAGAACTAGCAAAAATAATTGTGTTTTGCACACCTGAAACTTTGCTACTCGCTTGTTTTATGTAGACCAAGTGTTACAAAACTTTTTGCATCAAATAATTCATAAATACGTTTCAGGTAAAACTTTGTCACATGTTCATTCTGCTTGTTTAGCTATTTTGGAAATGTCTCGAGATTCTGTAAATCTAATGTTGACCTTCTTCCAAACTGCTTCAGCTCTAACCATGCTTCTATCTTTAAGGGATGACTGGGAATGGCAAATTGACCCAGCTCCCAAGTCCATATGATATCTCTACAAAGTGCTGTTGTCCAGATTTGTCTTTTCTAATTGTTAAGTCTATTTCATCTCTTTTGTAGAAGATAGACTATAACAATCGACTGCTATTTGCATTTGTCAAGTCATTGTTTTAATTTAACAATCGATCTAATCTTTCAGGTTGGTATTTGTAATTTTTTATACTCTACTTGTGGTTGATGGATAGCTGTCGATTCCACACTTCACTTGCAAGAACTTGTATTGTCAAATATTTACAATTCAGTACCCTCTTCTTTGCATCTTCTTGCTTCTTTAAAAACTAGCTATCAGTTACAAGCTTATTGGACACATGAATTACATTCCATACTAACTGTAGATCTATTGACTGAACTGATACATCCCATAACTTGCTATAGAATAAATTCCTAGTCTTAGTGAGTTACTATGTTTGTTAATTAGTTGTTTTAATTAGCTTCTTATATTAACTAGACACATTTACAATTTTCTAAATGAGAAAATTCCTCTAATTGACTTTTTGAAAATTAGTTATTAAGTCCAAATCATTGTTTCTATTCGTTAACTATCAAACATCTATATTAGAGATTTAATTTGATCAAAGCTCTAATTTACCTCAAATATCTAAAAACAGGCCTATGTTCCTTATTTGAATGACTACTTTAAGATTTAACTAGGAGTGGCAATTTCGGGTTCGTGTCGGGTCATATCGTACCTAGTTGTTTCGGGTTGATTTTTCCTAACCCTAACCCGTACCTATCAGGTTTGTGTCGGATTTCGGGTCATTTCGGGTTTCACCACCTCGACTCTTTTTCAGGCTGATTGAAAATATACTCTAATATTATACTTCATCTATCCCGATTTACATGGACTGATTGCTTTTTCAGAAATTTAAGAAAAAACAGTTCATTTCTTTTTCATTGCACGTGAATGTTACAATTCAAATGTATAATATGTATTGTACCCACTTTGTGAGGCGTCAAAAAGGGCATGACATATAAAAAATATTGTTATTACTGTTAAATAATTATAAACCAACTAGCGAGTCTCTATCATTGCACGTGAAAGTTACTTTATTGTACTTAAATTTTGTTATTTTAAACTAAAGTATTTCAAAAGCAGGATTATAAATGAAGGGTTCATTAATTTTCGGGTCATTTTCGGGTTCGTGTCTGATTATACCTAGTTGTTTCGGATTGAATATTTATTGACCCAAATTCATATTTTCTCGGATTGAGTTGGTGTCGGATTTCGGGTTGGATCGAAAATTACCACCCCTAGATTTAACCCATATAAAAAGTTCTTGTTGAAAACCAGCCTTAATCACTTTTAACACGTCAATATTTTTGTATGTTATATAGAAAGTGCTAAGTGCTCATTCATATGTTTTTAAAATTGTTTTAAGTAAATAGTCGAAAGTGTAATGTTAAAGGAACAAAAAAATTATTCCAAATAATGTGATGATATTGAAGTCGAAATTTTTTTTATTGATGTAATTGATGTGAAAGTTTCATTTTACGTATAATTTTAAAAATTAAATTATAATAAGATATGTGATATTTAAAAAAGATATTAAAAATAATCTTTGATTTTTCTAGCATTTTTCATGAAAATTACCAACCTATACAATAACTACTCTCCTCTCCTCGAAGATCCTCCAACAAAACTGTTTGCTTTGTGCGATGGCTAGAAGTTTATTTTGGAAAACAGTTTGATGAGTCGGTAAATCTAATCATTATTTTCTGAAATGAAAATTTAATCATTATTAAGTTAACACATTATATGCATGCATGTTTCGTAAAGCATGAAAAATGCAAAAGAGATCGAGAAACACAGTAAATTGTATCGATGAAAAATGAGCCATATAGAACTAAATACCTATGTTTCAATTTGGAATCGCTTATTGACCTTAACATTGAAATTGAATTATTTTACTCATATATAAATCAATATGAGGTATTCTGTCAAAAAAAAATTTCAATATAGGGTATTAAAATTTAAACCTCTGATCCAAATAAAATTTGAGACGGTCTTAATTTTTTTTTCTTTATAGTTGTTCCATAGAGAATCATCTTATATATATTCTAGAAGAAAATTAATCTGAACCATTGAATTTATTATAATTTAATGGTTCTGTCAGGAATACCCTCAAACAATAAACATTGGCGGAGAGCACGGTTCGGTTCGGGGAGGTTTTGTCTCGAAATCGAACCCGAAATTGCATGTTTTCGGTTTTAAAAATTGAAAACCGTAACCATAGCCAAACCATCGGTTTCGGTTTTAAAAAGCTTGGTTCGGTTTTTAACGGTTTGGTTCGGTTAGCTTCGTTCGGTTTTTAACGGTTCGGTTAGGTTATAAAACCGAACGAAAAAATCATAAATATATTACAAGACTTTAAATTTATAAATTATAACGTTCTTGATTTTTAAACAAAGTGACTGAACTATTGAATGAGTACACTTTGTGTATATGTTAGTGCTAATGTTAGATGTGCAGATCAATGGCATTGCATTGTAGCATTTATATATAGGTGGTCTGGCAATTATCTAAATTTTTTTGTAGGGATATATAAGATAGCTAGCTTTTGCGACGTTATTCAAGGTTTGAGGAAATTGCATAGCAAATCTATTCTATTTTCTTAAACCACACATTATTAATATTATTTCTTATTTATGAAGAAAAGGAGAAGTCTAACGTCTCTGTTTTTTATGATGAAATCAACACTCTCTTTGGATTTGGGTGCTACTAAAATCTTATACGTTTCTAATTTACTCGGATATTTATTTAATGTGAGCTAAAACCTTTATTGTATTTACGCTCTTATGAAGTTCTACTGATGCTGCTTTTTCTTCAAAAAAAAACTAATGTTTAGGTTGCTAGAATTCGGACACTCAACCTCTCCCCCTGTGAAGTTCAATACATAATTAAGGATTTAAGATAAAGAATTTTATTACATATATCCAGCTCCGACATCTTCCCTTTCCTCATCCGACATCGTTCTGAAGCTTCATTATAATTCAAGATATAATATATTTAATAATTTTAAGAATACATATAAACTAGCATGAAAGCCCGTGCAAAGCACGGGCACCATTTAAATTCTTGTAATTCATTTTTTTTATTTTTGAAGTAGATGACTCGTAATTTCATAATTTTTGAAATATTATACGTTATTAGTGTGATATATTTAATCAAATATATATTTTATGAAGATTAATAGTAGTCGAATTTCTTACCTGAATTCAGATATTATCGTAATATTTTACTTACACTTAAGAATTCATATGCATTTTTATAAATAAATTAAAATTTTAGTTTAGAAAGACAGAACAATAAGTATTTTGAAAAATTTATCCTTGACTTAGGAGACTCACGTATAGACATATATAGGAAAGTGCTCAAATGATAACTCATATTATAATGAGGATTATAATGAGGACTGAGAACTAATCTCATGCTCAAATGTATAATGCGTGCATATATACACCATTCTTACTCAATCATTCATTCGCGTCACCAAATCGATCATCACTCTAGCAATAATTTATGAACATTTTTATCACCGAGTTCCAACCACATTCCCGACCCCACATTCGATAGTTTATTCATTCCATTTTTCATCTTCTAACAATATAAATGAGTTTATAAATCCCCACCGATGTCGTTCTCACCCACTCTACCACCATCAATGCCATCACCAACTCCTTCGAATACTATCAAAATTTCAGATTTGGAAATTTTTGGTAATTTGTATTCAAAACTTTTAGTATAATTTTGGTGATTCAAGTTGAATTTTCTTTGATTCTGCTTTGATTTTGGTGGTGTAAGTGGTGGTGCACATTCAAATGTAACCTACATCTCCAACTTTACCCTTTCACCTCTACTATTTTTGAAGATTTTTTTACACCATCTTCGACAATACAACAATGTCATCACCACCTCTTCTCCACTTGTATACATTGTGTGTATACATCTATACACCTTCCTCACTTAACCATTTCTTTGTGTCATCAAATCGACCAACACTCTAAAAATAACTTGCGAACACGTTTATCATCGAATTCCAACCACCCTACTCCGCTAGCTCATTCATCTCGTTTGTTGTCCTCTCACATAAGATCCGAGTTTATAGAGCTTCATCGATGTCGTTTTCACCCACTTTACTACCGACCATCAACACCAGCACCTCCGAACACTATCAGAATTTCAAATTTTAGAAATTTTGGTAATTTGCATTTAAAATTTTAGTGATTTGGGTTCAGTTTTTGGTGATTCAAGTTGAAAGTAGAGTAATTCTGCTTTCATTTTGATTTTTTTGGTAGTGCAAAGGGTGGTTTTGATGTGATTGCATTAAAAGTTTTAGTGATTTCGCTCGTGATTCTAGTGTTGTTGTGTGATAGTGACGGTATTGTGGTGGTATGGTAGTGATGGTGGTAGTGGTGTTAGCGATGTGTTGTTAATGGTGGTATTGATAGTGATGTATCCATCGAGAAACACACGACTTATATATAGTATTTTCTTACATATTGATTGTTAATATGAAATACATGATCTATGATTTTTTTATGTATTATATATAAAAGCTTCATAAGTAACTACTGACAATTATATAATTGTGTATACGTACATTACATGTAGTCTTTTTTTAAAAACACTTTTAGTGACCTATAATTTTGAATTTCTTTTAAATACAATCTAATTAGTTATTTTTTGAATTTATCTTTTTAAATTCAATCATTTTTACAGTCCTTAAATTCAACTAATCGATAATTATAATTTGTGTATTTTATACAATTTAGTATTCTCTTTTTAAATATCTATCTTTCATTAATATAGGTATAGATCTTAATCTCATAATTATTTGTATTGAATCTACGAACTAATTTATAATATCGTTTTCTAACCCAACTACAGTTCTTTTATTTAATTAAAAAATTAATGTTTATATCTCACATGTAAATATTTAATTGATCACAAAATAATTTTTTAAATTAGTATAAGAGTTCTCGTCAAAAAATCATTTTGGCCTGTACTAAACACAACACAATTCATTTTGATAATTTTAACTTGATTAAATCTCAAAATAAATATTAAATATAGTAAAGCATGCGTATTATTTGTGCATGTAGTAAATAATTTTTAAAAGTTACCTGTACTAAACATAATAGGCAGACAAGTGTACAATTCATTTTAATAATTTTAACTTGATTAAATCACAAAATAAATATTAAATAAAGTAGAGCATGCGAATTATTTATGCATGTAGTAAATGATTTTTAAAAAGTTGTTGTAAGTTTCTTCTTTAATTGGCTTAGTAAAAATATGTTTTACACCTCATTTATCATTTCTTGTATTAATTTAATAATAAACATATTCTGGTCATTCGACTAATATATACATAATTGTTAAAAGAGAAATATTGTAATAAATTTTGATATACCTATTTTCACTTCCGCACGTTTACCTACTTGAGATAAACTTCTACTAATTTTCGGTCACCTACCTCCTCACTTTGATTTTTTTTTTTACCAATTTTCGGCCACCTCAGTACCTTTCATACTTAAAATAAAATATTATACTGAAATCGAGTAAAAATATGTTATACACTTCATTCATCAATTTTTGTAACAATTTAATAATAAACATATTCTGGTTATTTGACTATTATATAGACATAATTTTTAAAAGAGAGAAATATTGTAATAAATTCTTATGGATCTATTTTCACTTTCGCCCGTTTACCTACTTGAGATAAACTTCTACTTATTCTTCGTCACCTACCTCCTCACTTTGATTTTTTTTTTGACCAATTTTCGGCCACTCAATACCTTTCTTAATTGACTTTGACGACATCATCTTTGTCAATCTATATTTTCCCTCCCCGACTACCATTTTTTACTATTATATGTGAAAATATTTGAACGATTTTATCCCTAATAAATCATAAAAATAAACGTGAGCATAAATTTATGAGTATATGAATGTCATTGTTTTAATTCTTATCAAAATTCAACTTATTAAAATTAGTAAAATTATGTGGGCACTTTTATCCTGAATAAATTGCAAAATAAATATTGCTAATTGGTGGTTATTTGAGCATGTAGTGAATGAGTTTAAAATGTTCCAAAAAAAAAGTGATTTTGTCTAGTGGTTGGATATGTAAACATAAAGTTACAGTTGTTGGAAGGTTATAAAATAAATATTGGTAATAGGTGGTTATTTGAGCATGATGTAGTGAATGAGTTTCAAATGTTTCACAAAAAAGTGATTTGGTCTAGTGATTGGACATGTAAACATAAATTTACAGTTGTTGAAAGGTCATGGGTTCAATTCCTTCCAACTACAATTTTTTTAACATTAATATAAATGTAAGGACAAATTTGTAATTTACTAAATAGGCACAAAACTCATGTTGGCCTATAATAGATATAATGGATTACATAAATTATATATTTATTTAATTATTTCAATAATTGGTTCGGTTCGGTTCGATTTTATCCGGTTCGGTTTTAACTTATAACCGGAATCGGAACCGAAACCGAAAATCTCGGTTTTTAAAAAGCAAAAACCGTAACCGTCGTTTCGGTTTCTGTTTTTTCGATTCGATTTTGGCCGGTTTCGATTCGGTTTCAATTCGATTTTTTACTCACACCTAATAAACATGTTCCCTCACACACATTAAAAAATCAAAAAAAACTGGTGAACAGTATCCGATGGCATGGCCACGAGTCATTACGACATCATCATTTAATATGATGACGTGGCAGTGCCACATCAGCAGGCACCACATGGTAGTACAACGTCACCATTTGATGATGTGGTAGTGACACGTGGCACTACCACGTCATCGGGTATTGTTTATCAAAAAAATTTTTTGATTTTTCTTTATTGGGTTGGGTTATTGTGTGTGATGGTGTATTTTAATTGTGTGACGTGCATTATATATGTGGTCTAGAATAGTTTTCTGTAATTCTCCGTATAACATGTTCTCTCTAGAGGACTCAGGTAACACTTTAAAAATATCATCTAATATAGAGTCTAAGGTACAAAATACATATATTTATCTTTTTGTGTTTGAAAAATAATTATAAATCTTCAGTAAGAAATTAAAAATGAAATTACATAACTTTTTTTTGGATAATCATTAAAAATTAATAAATTAATCCAAAGCAATTCTCCTATATGATCAAATTTATCCAAAATGATTCTACTGTAGAATCAAATTCAAATCAAATTTTTGTTCAAATTTTATGGGTTAAATCCTTTATAAACTTGATATGTCATTGTCATTAGTATTCTACATTAGAATCAAATTTTATGTTTTTAAAAATTTATTTTTAAGTGATTGATTAAATTCTATGGTGGAATTAATGATTCTCTCTGGGACTTTATGTAAGAAGGTTTTTTTTTTTTGGAACAATGGCGTAAACTTGTGTGATTGTAATTCGAGTAAAAGAGTAGAGTCAAGCAGTTCGTTTAAGTTAAACGAATTTAAATTTTTTATCGAACCCGTTTAATGAACGAGTGCAATTGAGTTTAATCGCGAATAAAATGAATTTAGTTTAAATGAGTTGAGCCGGATTTAAGCCTGAACTCAGTTAAAAATATTAAAAAAGAAAATAAAGTTAATTAATGTTTAATATTTAAATAATAAAAGTAAGATTTTATAATAATTTATTTGAAACTATAAACGACTTGGAGTTTGAGTTTGAGTCGAGCTGAATTTACGAGTTCGAGCTACGAGTTCGAGTTGGGTTCTAATCGAGTCTAACACATACCCGGCTCAGCTTGATTCATTTTAACTAAACGAGATTGGACTTGTGTTTTAGTGCGGCTCGTATACGAGTTCGAGCTGATTCTTCTGATCTTATGAAATGAGTTCGATCTTGAGTTGCGCGTGAATAGCCTGACTCGAATTATAGCCCAAAACTTGTATATGCTCTATGTTGAAAGGTGTCAATCTAAGCAGCAAATCGAGGATATAAAATATGGTTTTCTTATATATATATAGAGTAATCGGTTAACTTCATTAATATAAGGTTTTTTGGGACGTGTTCAAAAATAAATTCGTGCAAGCTTGATTCAAGTGCCACATTTATTAATAAAAAATTGTTGGATGATGTCAATCCAAGTATCACACCGAAAAGATAAGAGATAGTTCTCTTATATATAGAGCAGCAGGTTAACTCCCTGAGGCATTTTGGGATGTGTCTAAAAACAAATTCATGCAAATTTGGCCCTTCCGATATAAAATGAGCTGCGAAGAACCGGATGCCCCTTTACTCAAGTCTCGGATCATTTTATTCAAATCAAAATTGATCTGAGGTATTGAGGTTCGAATCCAAACCAAATTAAGCCATTATCATATTTTATATTTTCTAATCGGTAGTTTGTGATTTATCGAATACGAGTTAAATATGATCTACAAACATTAAATATATTACTTTTTTAACTATATGAATGATAATTTATTCTAAAATAAATATTATTTTATTAAAAACATAATAATCACGAATTAAAACTTAAAAATATGATTTATTAAATTTATATGATGAGAATTGTTCCATTATAAGGATCAATTCATATTTTGTGAAAGTTTCAACTTATAAAAGATGTTGGGAAATTATAAAACGGCTATTTATTTGGCAATGTAATGAGTTAAAATTATAATTTACTTTCATGTGTACCGGATATGGATCATAGATCATATTTGAAGATCATTTATAAAAAATAATATTGGGACCAAACCTCGGCGATTATATAAAAAAAAACTTAGCTTACTCAGTTATAATACCACTCAAAGTGGTGTCTGAGGAGGGTAAATGTACGCAGACCATGCCCCTATACAATAGGGAGGCTGTTTCCGAAGGACCCCCGGCCAAATACAAATACAAATATAAAGAAAGGAAACTAATACAATCTAAACTCACACACATCCAGGGATCGAACCCTTGACCTCCTACAAAGGAGACAAGGGTTCAACCCACTGCACCAACATGTTGTTGGCAAGCCTCGGCGATTATATGAATGCTCATATTTGAAATCACATTTTATATAATTTTAATTATTTTTATCATATTTGAATCACTTATAAAATAAATATACCTATCACATTTATATTGGACATAAGTCAAGGTATTGAATAATCCAAATCTATACTACACCCTCCGTCCCTTATGGTTCTTTATATGGGGATGGACACGGAGACCAAGAAAATGTGTAAAAAATGAGTGAAGTTAGATGAAAAGTGGGTAAAGTGATGGGACCTATTAATATTTAATTATAGAATTGACATTGTGGAGGAAAGTAGTGGGTGTAAGTGACGCTCTTCTGTAACATCACTCCAATCTGTTTTATCCTTACAGTAAGGGTTAATACGCTTAAAGGAGACAGTCACACACTGGACTCGGGTAATTCGTTCATTTTCTCCTCTGTTTAACTGATTTGTTTTTTGTTCTTTGTTTTGATTACACGCTAATTAAATTGTTACTCTCATACACACGATTGTTATTATTTATCATGTATTTATCACAAATTGTCTATATATATATATATATATATATACGTGTATGTATGTATGTATGTATGTATGTATGTATGTATGTATGTATGTATATGTGTGTCTATATATCATCATCTTTTCAATCACTACTACCACATCTCTAAACACTAGTTTGTTCCTTCAAATTACACCCATTACCTCCGTAAGCTACCACTATCACCTTATTTTGATTTGAACCTTTAAAAATTTGTTATCATTGAAGTATAGTCGACTCTAACCAAATCACTCTAGAGCTTGATAAGGAACTTCTTGTAAAGCATAATGTAATGTAATATGTAATAGAGGACATATATAACTCAACTAGGATAAAAGATAAATAATATTAACTCTATACAGGGATCGTGAAAGTTGAAGAACAGGCATCAACAAGGATCAAGTCGATGAAAGAAGTTCATTAACATGATCAAGCCTTAGTGACAGAATAAGATGTACAGATGATTCAGTTGAAGGGCCAAAAGATTACAGTGGTCTTAAAGACATGATACAAAGACCATGAGTGAATGTTAGTCGTCTGTGAACCAGACCAGTTGCACTAGGCGTCAACACTTCACAAAGGAATCGAAGTATCTAACTCAGAAAAACTGTTAAGAGGTATGATTGAGTTTAGAGCAGTATTGATATCCTCCATTTTGGAAGCTGCATATTTAAGGATGTCAAATTAAGAGGAAAATGAATAGTAACCAAAATCAGTAACCGAAATCACTATTCATATGAATAGTAACCGAAATCACTATTCACATGAATAGTAACCGAAATTACTATTCATGAATAGTAACGAAAATTACTATTCATGAATAGTAACGAAAATTACTATTCATCCGGGGCCCACGTGAATAGTACTGTTCAAATAGTGGCTGGTGGGGCCCACGTCCAAAATATTTTCAACAGACACGTTTTTGTGGTTGTTGGAATAGTGTTACTATGCAGGTGGGGCCCACGGGGGTTGTTGAAATAGTGCAGCATAGTGACTTTCTATAACCTATAAATAGGCATGTTGTATTTCATTTCAAAACACACCTCCACACACAACTTTCTATTCTCTCTCTTATATCTTCTCTGTGTAAGCTGCTAGACAGTCCATCTAGTAGGAAAGTCGGCTTAGCCCGCTTTCAGGAAGTGTCCGGTAGAAGGTCCTCGTGCCTAAACTATCCTTAGGAGTGTTTGATTTTGTAGCTGATCCATAGGATTAGATTGTGTAACAGACCTCCGGGTTTTATCTATTAAAAGATATTTCCCAAACAGTTGTGTTATTTCGATTGAGTATTTTTGATCTCATATCCACATCAAAAAATGAAATATTTTTTAATAACGTATTCAACCCCCCTTCTACGTTATTCCGGACCTAACACTTCTTCAAGATAATATTGGTAATTCGTTCAAGATATGTGGTGATTTTCACGAAATAATTGTTTGGGATTTGTTTTAATTTCACAATTATTATTGAAGTGTCTTCCTATATATACATACACAATAATATCATTATGTACTTGTATTACATTTGCATTTAATTTTATTTTTCTTTTGTCAACTTGTTTGGTTTCGATTGTGTTACATAAATTTTATTGGATTTCCTCCTCGAACTCATTAATGGTTAATAAAATGATTAGTTGATGACATGTGTTATTCGCCAACATCAAACCTCATTTTGTGCTCTAATATGTGCTAATTAAGATCTAAGTAGAACAAATGTTACTATAAAATCATTAAAATTGGTGAATGATATCAGTACCACTACATTTTTGGATTAGGTTAATACTAGTGGCTTTGTACCTTTTAACCCTATTTAAAGATTAATCACATTAAATAATTGTGTTGATTCTCTTTAATGTCTTTTTTGTTGGCTTTAATGTTTTTTATTTGAATTTATCAATGTGTATCCTTTTATGTTTGATCGTCAACTTGGTTCAATCCCTAACATATTGGCATAAAAAACATGGGTTTCCGAAAAGATTGTTTTTAAATAAAATAAATCACTAAATAAATTGATGGAGTCTTTTTAAAAAATTTACTCCAATGTGTTAAACTCTTGTGGGAAGGTTTGGTATTTCAAGAAACATGAAGACCTATAAGACAAGGCAAAGTCCCTACAACGGGGAGATGATTGTTATATTGCATATTAAGTTAATTATCTAAAATTTCATCAATGTACTCTCTAGCACCTTGCCAAGGATCTCAATACATGTCAAGTTTGGACATAACGGTTCATGTCGTTTGATAATAAACTTTCATTATTTGTAGTAAGAACAAAGTTGAGAAATCTTCCAAGAATTATTATAAGTTAGAATTCTAATTTTAGTCAAAATCTTATGTTTAACATTATCGGTGTATCTTAGCTTCATAAAAACGTCAATTGCAATGGAATAGATATTCGATATAAGAATTACAATTCATTGTTACATAGTATACCAATCCAAAATAGATTGGGATCTGAAAATTTAGTTGCATGGAAAATTATAGGCTTTTTGAGGTTATGCAAAAGGTGTTTTGTCCATTATCATTATGCGAGTAGAGTTAAGAATCGAGCAACTATGAGAAATACAATGTTTTTACATTTGAATGAGTTGGTCATGTTCGATAATATTGAAGGAGTGGCTTTATTTTGTATCCGTCATCCTAATGGATTCCACGTTAGTTGTCACTTGATCTTATCTTGATATTATACTATGTCAATGACGGGTATATGATGCGGGGACTGATGTTTTAGTTCTCATGAAGAAAATTATGGCTTTAAACTTCTTTTCATCTGATCTTATGCATGGACATTGGTTGGGAAATTTTACAAATGCCAGTAGTCGGGCTAATCTATTGGATTGGGTTGATTCCTATATATTCATCATTTACCAGATTTTTGGTTACACTTACAAGTTTTTACCTTTCATTTGAAAGGATTTTCTTGTTTTAAGCACCTGGAATTTGATTTTCTTGTTCGATTTGGTTTTAATGTAATTTCCTAGTCATAGTAGGTTTTTATATAATCTCCTATCTGGATTGGGTTTTTGAGTGGTTTTCAAGTTAGACTCAAATGTTAGCTAACTAGCTGATTTTGAATCTGATTGTAATACCTAATGGGTTTAGGTTATTTGTCTAGCCTATATATACCTCTTTATTGTAATCTTTTGAGATAGAATAAATAGTGAGTTTGTACTCGAAAAACCTTCGAAAGTTGGAGGTTAATTCTTTTATACTTTCTTATCCGGATTTCCTTTAGTTTGTGGGTGTTTATATTCTATAAATAATCTAAACAAGTCGATCCTTTAATTTTGTCTCTTGGTGATTAAAATCTTCATAAAAGCAAGGTAAAGTTACTTTTTCCTCCACAAATCTGATCTACACAAGACATATATATCAGTATATTTGAATGTGATCGGAACATATTTATCAATATATTTGAATGTGATCAGAACATTTCTTACTGATACATATAAACTTATTTAGGTACAACATGGCACCAAAGCTAAGCTCAAGAAAGATAAAGAAGTCAAAAATTTTGAAGCCTCGGATGAATAAAGATCCAGTATGCAAAAAAGACCGATTACAATACATCAGCGATGAAACTTTTAAAGCTGTCATTCCTGTTGGATCTCGTTATCAAGCTGATGTGCCAGGTTGGAGCAGCAAATTTCAAAAGGAGTATACATTTGAGCCAAAGTGGTTGGGTGCTAATGCATGGAAAACAAAACATGCAACCCCGGCCACAGTTAAAGAAGATGATAATGCTATCGGAAAGGGCAGGTCTAACTTTTGTTCATGTTCCTTCTCGGGATCTGCTGAATGTATCAAACTACATGTCAGAGATAAGATCAATAAATTAATGTCGGATCTGGGACCTGCTTATGAGGAATGGAGATTTAACGAGATGGATGATATGGTTGGAAATTCGTGGAACTTGAACAAGCAGAAGAAGTTCCGTTCTCTAGTTACAATGTGCAATGCGGGATCAAAACGTACCAGTTTCTTGGATCTTGGTCTTGCGAATTCGCCTTCAACATGTGAGCTACTACATCAATGTTTATGTTCCACAACGAATCAGCAAGAAAATCAGATCCGGTGCGTTGGAAGTTGACAGTGATGAGGGCTGAAGTTACTTATAGATTAAAATCCTAAAAATGTCAAAAAACTTGATCGTAACAATTTTCACCTCATTTAACCTAACAAATGTCAGTACCAACTTATATAATATACAAGAATGATGTTGGTTTAAACTGTATTTGGTGCTTCTTAATTCAATCAGAACAGAAAATGTAACTGAAATTGATTCTCTGCAGTATTCTTATGTTCTAAAGGATAAATATATCTAGAACTATTTCCTCTGTGATTGACCTTTTATATAAATAAATTTCTTGATAATTTCTAGAAGTAAATCAAATTTTCTCTCGAGCTTCCTGACTCTGGTCTATTACCTATATAGCCCAACAAATTTTGCCAGATGATGCATCTTGATCTGAGTTTTAAAGCTTGGGCTGGCAAAGTGCTTGAAATCAAAATCAGTATACAAAAGTACAAATGGTGATAGGCTGGGGAATACGAATCGCAAATTACTTTTTTTTTAATAAAGAGAAAGTCTGTTCCTATGGCACCAGACCTCATCAGTTAAAGCAGAAAACAACAGAAACAAGCAAACTTTAAAATTGCAAGTGAATCCATCAGAAGAGGGCTGAAGCAAATAAACTAGTGCAAATCGTGAGTTTGTAAAACCTTTGAAAGTTGGAGGTTAATTCTTTTATACTTTCTTATCCGGATTTCGTTTAGTTTGTGGGTGATTAAATTCTTTAAGTAATCTAAACAAGTGAATCCTTTAATTTTGTCTCTTGGTGATTAAAATCTTTATAAAACCGTGGTAAAGTTACTTTTTTCTCTACAAATCTGATCTACACAAAACATAGACAGTATGCAACAAAGATCGATTAATAAACATCAACGATGAAACTTTTAAAGCTGTCATTCCTGTTGGATCCCGTTATCAAGCTGATGTGCCAGGTTGGAGCAGCAAATTTCAAAAGGAGTATACATTTGAGCCAAAGTGGTTGGGTGCTAATGCATGGCAACAAAACATGCAACCCCGACCACAGTTAAAGAAGATGATAAAGCTATCGGAAAGGGAAGGTCTAACTTATGTTCATGTTCCTTCTCGGGATCTGCTGAATGTGTCAAACTACATGTCAGAGACAAGATCAATAAATTAATGCCGGATCTGGGACCTGCTTATTAGGAATGGAGATTCGTGGAACTTTAACAAGCAGAAGAAGTTTTGTTCTCTTGTTACAATGTGCAATGCGGGATCAAAACGTACGAGTTTCTTGGATCTTGGTCTGGCGAATTTGCCTTCAACATGTCGAGAAAGTATTGTGAGCTACTACTTCAATGTTTATGTTCCACAACTAATTTGCAAGAAAATCAGATCTGGTGCTTTGGAAGTTGACAGTGCTGAGGACTGAAGTTACTTATAGATTTAAAATCATAAAAATGTCAAAAAAACTTGATCGTAACAATTTTCACCTCATTTAACCTAACAAATGTCAGTACCAACTTTTATACAGTAATATACAAGAATGATGTCTTTGCACATTTTCTTTTTAAAATACCGGAAGGAAGTGAAGTTGGTTTAAACTGTATTTGGTGCTTCTTAATTCAATCAGAACAGAAAATGTAACTGAAATTGATTCTCTGCAGTATTCTTATGTTCCAAAGGATAAATATATCTAAAACTAATTCCTCTGTGATTGACCTTTTATATAAACAAATTTCTTGATTATTTCTAGAAGTATCAAAATTTCTCTCGAGCTTCCTGACTCTAGTCTATTTCCGATATAGCCCAACAAATTTTGCCAGAGGATGCATATTGATCTGAGTTTTAATGCTTGGGCTGGCAAAGTGCTTGAGTGATTTGTTTATATAAGGTTATTCGTTCATTGTCTCCTCTGTTTAAGTGATTTGTTTTCTGTTCTTTGTTTTGATTACACGCTAAATTGTTACTCACACACACACGTTTGTTATTATTTATCATGTATTTATTACAGATTGTCTAATTATATATATATATATATATATATATATATATATATATATATATATATAGGGTAGGGTTCTAGGGAGAACCTCCTTATCAAGAGAACTAGAGAACCTTATCTAAGACCGTTAGATCAGATCATTGATTATTAAAATAATACAATAAAAACCAATGGCAATCTTGTTATTTTTTTTATGATTTAGGATAAATACACAAACAGTATAAACAATATACGTACTACAGAATCTCATAAGTATGGAAATATCTATAATCAATTTTTGATTGTCAGAGATCACGATTATCTTAAAGATGGTAACAATCAATTACATTAGAAATAATTATAGAAACATGCTTATAGTATATCTCATTGATTCTTAACAAATATCCTTATGCAGCTCAAAGAAAACCAGATCAAGAAAAATGGCGGATAACTATACCATCAAAGTGTAAGTAATAATGATCGGTTGTTATTCATTATATTGTAATTCATGTAGTGTGCAATGAATATTTTTAACAGATTCTTCTATGTGTTCTTAGCAAATCGACTTTGCACTAATCGAAATATTTAAATTGCGGCCAATATTTTAAGTGGAAATCAAGACGTCTAAGACTATGGACTAACTTGTCATTCACAGTGGCAGCTCTTCCAGCAGAAATATACTTGTGTTATTGTAAAGTTCCAGAAATTTTTGCGGTGTTCATGTAAACTTAAGGTTCTTTAATGTATTCACATAAGATTCAATAAAGTGTTCATTTAAAACTTAATAAACATACTTTAAGGTGTTCCTGTTAAAAAAAATATTTAAAATCTATAATTCTTTAAGGTGTTCTAAGATTCTTTAAGATGTTCTAAGTGTGTTGTGTATGTTTTTTTTTTTTTTGACAAAAGTGTTGTGTATGTTTTAAATGTGTAGTAAGGACATATTTCATGTGTATAAATTCTTCTACTAAAAATTATCTTGAATGTGTATATTTTTCATCTAGACCACAATGACCATTTACTATAAATTTGAGGTCATAGCTTGTGAAGAAGAAGGAATCAATGAGCACGAACACTGATGAGAAAATTAAGGTCTCTAGTAACAAAAAGAAGATGATCATGCATGCTTAGCGGCTGATAAATATGTAAAGGCCTCAGATCGAGAGAAGGCTGCCATGTACATAAAGTATCATGACACCGTATTTGGAGTAAAAGAGTAAAAAATCCGCTCAAGGCATTGAATTGACTTCAATAACAATAATGCATCTTGCAAACTAAAATTGAAGGATTATAAGGAATCAAAAAACCCGCTCAAGACATTGAATTGACTTCAATAACAATAATGCATCTTGCAAACTAAAACTTAAGGATTATAAGGAATCATGGAAGCTATGTACCAAGACTATGGAGATTGACGTTAAAATTTGGAGGACTCAAGCTTACATCAACCTTATTATCAAGATTCAGTATGATATCAAGAAAGCTCTAGAAATTGAATAGTACAAGTTTCTGAAGAAGTAAATGAAGTTTCTTTAAGTTGCTATCTTAAGTGTTCATTATAATTTTAAGATTTTTAATATTTTCTGTTCTCAAAATAATATAAAGAATGCGAATTTGCAAAACTAAATTTAAAAAAACAAATACATTTAATAAAAGAATATTGTAATACAAATACATTTTAATTTATTTTATTATCTTTTTTAGATTCCTTCAAGAATTGTTTTAAATAGATATGGTAAAAAAAATTAAACTCTAATTCGAAAAAATCTCAAAAATTAAAAATAATATTTTAAAATGAAATATTATAATACTTTGAAAAATCTCAAAAGTTTTTAAAAAAATAAAATAAATATTTAATAAAATAATACTACAATTTTAAAATAATTAACAAAACACCTAAAAAAATCTTGGTAACTTACATAATATTTTTATACACTTTTTAAAAAAAGAAAACTATACATTTCTTTTAAATTAAGTTACATATAAAATTATCATCTAATACACCAAGATTCTCTTACGTGTTTCAAATTATTATATAAATTTATTTCCTTTTATTATGTTTTTGAAATTCCTTTGATTATTATTTTAATTGACATGCTATAAAAAATTAAATTTTAATTCAAAAAAAATTCTATAGATTTTCTTAAATTTTCGATGAATCATTTATAGTGTTGTATTTGTGCCTAACTATATCCAAAACTTATTTTAGATCAATAAAATAAAATATTTAGTAGAATTTTAATATAAATATCTAATAAAGTAGTATTACGATTTCAAAGTAATTAACAAAATACCTAAGAGAATGTTGTACTTGTGCCTAACTATATTCAAAACTTATTTTAGATCATTAAAATAAAATATTTAGTAGAATTTTAATATAAATATCTAATAAAGTAGTATTACGATTTCAAAGTAATTAACAAAACTTGGTGTATCACATAATATTTCTATATATTTTTTTTTCAAAAAAAATTATACATTTCTTTTAAAATTAAGTTACATTTAGAAATATTATGTTACATGCCAAGATCATGTTACGTGTTTAAAAAAAATTATAATTCGAAAAAATCTCAAAAATTAAAAAAATTATTTTAAATAAAAATATTATACTCCCTCTGTCCCAACCATTTCTTTACACTTTCCTTTTTGGGACGTCCCATCCATTTCTTTACATTTCAAAACTTTCCCAAAATAGTAAAGTTTTATAATATAAAAATCAACTACATCCATTACTTTCTTCCACTAACTCATTTTATACATTATATAGTGATGGGTCCCACCACTTTACTCATTTTTCCTCCTTCTCTCCTCTTTCTTTATATTTTCCCTTGGTCTCCGTGCCCAACCCAAATGTAAACATTTGGGTGGGACGGAGGGAGTAATACTTTGAATAATCTCAAAAGTATAAAAAAATATAAATATCCAATAAAATAAAACTACAATTTCAAATAATTAACAAAACACCTCTGAGAATTTTGGTGGATTACATAATATTTTTATACATTTAAAAAAAACTATACATTTCTTTTAAAATTAAGTTGCATATAAAAATATCATCTAATACACCAAAATTCTCTTACGTGTTGCAAATCATTATATTAATTTATTTTCTTTTATCATTTTTTTGAGATTCCTTTGAGAATTATTTTAAAAGACATGCTATAAAAAAATTGAATTCTAATTCAAAAACAAAATCTATAGATTTTCTTAAATTTTCAATGAATCATTTATAGTATTGTACTTGTGCCTAGCTACATTCAAAACTTATTTTAGATCAATAAAATTTTAGTAGAATTTTAATATAAATATCTAAAAAAGTAATATTACGATTTTAAGATAATTAACAAAGCACCTAAGCACCTAAGAGTGTGACAAAAAAACAAAGCACCTAAGAGAATTTTGTTATATTACATAATATTTCTATATATTTCCTTATTTTAAAAAAAATTAACATTTATTCTAAAATTAAGTTATATTTAGAAATATTATGTTACATACCAATATTCTATTAGGTGTTTCAAAAAATTTAAATTCTAATTCAAAAAATCTCAATAACTAAAAATATTATAATACTTTGAATAATCTCAAAAGTTTAAAAAAATTAATATAAATATCTAATAAAATAATACTACAATTTTCAAATAATTAACAAAACACCTAAGAGAATCTTGGTGGGTTACATAATATTTTTATACATTTTTAAAGAAAAGAAAACGTTACATTACTTTTGAAATTAAGTTACATAGAAAAATATCATCTAATACACTAAGATTCTCTTACGTGTTGCAAATCATTATATCAATTTATTTCCTTTTATTATCTTTTTGAGATTCTTTCGAGAATTATTTTAAAAGACATGCTATAAAAAATTGAATTCTAATTCAAAAGAAAATTCTATAAATTTTCTTAAATTTTCGATTAATCATTCATAGTGTTGTACTTGTACCTAACTATATTCAAAACTTATTTTAGATCAATCTAATATTTAGTAGAATTTTAATATTATCTAATACATTAGTATTTCGATTTCAAAGTAATTAACAAAACAGCTAATAGAATCTTGATGTATTACATAATATTTCTATATATATCTTTTTTTTAAAAAAAATATACATTTCTTCTAAAAAAACACTTAATAGAATCTTTTTGTATTACATAAATATCTTTAAATTTTTGAATAATAATTTTTTATTTTAATATAAATATGTAATAAAGTAGTATTACGAATTCAAAATAATTAACAAAAACACCTAATAGAATCTTTATGTATTACATTAGATTCTCTTAAATGTTTCAAAACATCTAATAGAATTTGGTGTGTATTACATTAAAAAAAACACATTTCTTATGAAATACATTAAAAAAATACATTTCTTATAAAATTCTTTAACAAAACACCTAAGCGAATCTTGGTTGGTTACATTATTTTTTAAATCAGTTGTTAAAATATAAAAATATACATTTATTTTGGAAATTAAGATACATATAAAAAAACTTTTAATACACCAATATTACCTTACATGTACATGTAAGAGAATTTTAGTGTATTACATAATATTTTATAACGTGTTTGAAATCATATTTTTAAAATTAAAAATAAGTTAATACTTTTTAATAATGTCAAAAAATTTTAAGACAACAATTTTAAAGTATCTTTATTTTATAAATTTTTATCATAATAAAATCTTAAAAATGTATCCATTTATTTTCTAGATCTATGTCTTAAAAATTCATTAATTACTTTTAAAATACAGCTACATATAAAAATATTACCTAATACATCAAAATTCTCTTACGTGTTTCAAATGATTATATCAATTTATTTCTTTTTTTGTTACCGGCTTGAAAATTATTTTAAAAGACATGCTATAAAAAATTGGATTATAATTAAAAAAAACACCTAATAGAGTCTCGTTGTATTACATAAATATCTTTAAAGTTTTGAATAATAACTTTTTATTTTAATATAAATATCTAATAAAGTAGTATTACGAATTCAAAATAATTAACAAAAACACCTAATAGAATCTTTATGTATTACATTAGATTCTCTTAAGTATTTCAAAACATCTAATAGAATTTTGGTGTGTATTACATTAAAAAAAATACATTCCTTATGAAAAATACATTAAAAAAAATATGTTTCACATAATTTTTTTTTAACAAAACACCTAAGCGAATCTTGTTTGGTTACATAATTTTTTTTAAACAATCGTTAAAACATAAAAATATACATTTCTTTTTGGAAATTAAGATACATATTAAAAAAACTTTTAATAAACCAATATTACCTTATATGTTTTAAATCAAAAATATTATTGTAGTTTAGATCAGTGAAATATTTAGAAGAATAGTAATATAGGTATCTAATAAAGTAGTATTATGATTATAAAAAAAATTAACTATCGAATCTTAGTGTACTACATGATATTTTATAACGTGTTTGAAATCATATTTTTAAAATTAAAAATATGTTAATACTTTTTAATAATGTAAAAAGAGTTTAAGACAAAAATTTTAAAGAATCTTTATTTTATAAATCTTTATCATAATAAAATTTTAAAAATGTATCCGTTTATATTCTAATTTTATATCTTAAAAATTCACTAATTTTTTTTTTTGAAATATAGCTACATATAAAATATTACCTAATACACCAAGATTCTCCTTTTGTTTCAAATGATTATATCAAAAAAAATTGGTACTGGTTTGAAAATTATTTTAATTAAAAGACATACTATAAAAAAATTTAATTATAAAAAAAACACCTAATAGAATCTTATTGTATTACATAAATATCTTTAAATTTTTGAATAATAACTATTTATTTGATATAAATATCTTATAAAATAGTATTATGATTTCAAAATAATTAATAAAAACACATAATAGAATCTTTATGTATTACATTAGATTCTTTTATCTTTTATGTGTTCTTGATATATTAAAAATTTCCATAAGTGTTTCAATGTTAATGTATCTTTTTAACACAGTTGATCATAATAACACCTAGATGAATCAAAAAAGAATGTAAACAGATAACTTTTCAAAATCGGCATGAGTAAATTTTAACCTATCAAAGCGTTTTGATAATGAAAATAGAGATAGTTGTAGTCAAATCAATTACATTAAATTTATGAATAATTCGTAAATGGAAACTACTATGATGGATAAACAAATCATATGAAAATCTTGTAATATATGGTAACCTATACCACAAATCTTGTACTATATGGTAACCTATATGACAATACGTATGCTTTATCTTTGTATTTAAAAATATTCTATACTACCCTTATAGTATAAACATAGCAATATATAAAAAGATTTGTATTTAATATGAGCCACATGATTAGAAATAAATCAATGGTGGATGTAAGGGTTCTCTGGTTCTCTTGCTAAGGAGGGTTCTCTTTTGAACCTCCTCCTATATATATATATTACCTCCAAAAGCTACCACTATCACCTTATTTTGATTTGGACCATTAAAAATTTGTTATCATTGAAGTATAGTCGACTCTAACCAAATCACTCTAGAGCTGATAAGGAACTTCTTCAAGGTAATATTGGTAATTCGTTCAAGATATGTGGTGATTTTCACCAAATAATTGTTTGGGATTTGTTTTGATTTTCACAGTTATTATTAAATCATCTTCCTATACATACACACATAATGATATCATTATGTACTTGTATTTCATTTGCATTCAATTTTATCTTTTCTTTTGTCAACTTATTTAGTTTTGATGGTGTCACATAAATTTTATTGGATTTCCTTCTCGAACTCATTAATGGTTAATAAATTGATTAGTTGATGACATGGGTTATTCGTCAACATCAAACCTCATTTTGTGCTCTAATACGTGCAAATTAAGATATAAGTAGAACAAATGTTACTAGAAAATCAATCAAATTGGTGAATGATATCAGTACCACTATATTTTTGGATTACGTTTATACTAGTGGCTTTGTTCCTTTTAACCCTATTTAAAGATTATTAACTTTAAATCATTGTGTTGATTCTCTTTAATGTTTTTTGCTTTCTTTTTTGTCGGTTTTAATGTTTTTTACTTGAATTTTATCAATGCGTATCCTTCTATGTTTGATCGTCAACTTGGTTCGATCCCTAACATTTTGGCATCAAAAACTTGGGTTCCCGGAAAAGATTGTTTTTAAAAAAAAGATAAATCGCTAAATTAATTGATGGACTCTTTCGAAAAAATTTACTCCAATGTGTTAAATTCTTATGGGAAGGTTTGGTATTGCAAGAAACAAGAAGACCTAGAAGACAAGGCTAAGTCGCTACAACGGGGAGATGATTGTTATATTGCATATTAAGTTAATTATCTAATATTTCATCAATGTACTCCCCGGCACGTTCCCAAGGATGTCAGTACATGTCAAGTTTGCACATAACAGTTCATGTCGTATGATAATAAACTTTCATTATTTTGTAGTAAGAATTAAGTTGAGAAATCTTCCTAGAATTATCAAAAGTTAGGATTCTAATTTAAGTCAAAATCTTATGTTTAATATTATAGGTGTATCTTAGCTTCATAAAAACGTCGGTAGCAATGGAATAGATACTCGAGATAAGAATTACAAATTATTATTACATAGTATACCAATCCAAAATAGACTGGGATCTGAAAATTGAGTTACATGGAAAATTATAGGCTTTCTGAGGTTATGCAAAAGGTGTTTTGTCCATTATCATTACTAGCTGATAACCCATGCGAAGCACGGGCATAGATTGAACACGAGTCGAGATTAAAAAATTAATATTAATACATTATTTAATTATGTATAAAGAATTGAATCTGAGATAAAGTTAAAAAAATTAAAGTAAATAAATCTTTATAATTATGTCAGAAATTGAACCCCTTATAGGAAATCGAACATGCGATGGAATTAAAGAAATTAAATAATAAATCTTGTATAATTATGTAGTTGGAAAGAATCGAACCCCGAGTTAAGTGATAATCGTCAAACCCCTTAATCGAACCCCTTATAGGAAATCGAACATGGGGTGAAATTAAATTAAATAATAAATCTTGTATAATTATGTAGTTGGAAGGGATCGAACCCCGAGTTAAGTGATAACCAAATTTGGTACTTTTGGTACTTTGGTACTATTGTTTACCATTAAAACATGGTTTTGCATGTTAATATAGAGTATAGATGCGAGTAGAGTTAAGAATCGGGCAACTGTGAGAAATACAATGTTTTTACGTTCGAATGAGTTCGTTGTGTTAGATAGTATTGAAGGAGTGGCTTTATTTTGTATCCGTCATCCTAGTGGATTCCACATTAGTTGTCACTAGATCTCATCTTGAAATTATACTATGTCAATGACGGGTATATGATGCGGGGGCTGTTCTTTTAGTTCTCTTGAAAAAAATGTGGCTTTAAACTTCTTTTCATCTGATCCTATGCATGAACATTGGTTAGCCATTTTTACAAAGGCCAGTAGTCGGGCTAATCTATTCGATTGGGTTGATTCCTATATATTCATTTACTAGATTTTTTGCTACAAGTTTTTACCTTTCACGTGAAATAATTTTTCTTTTTTTAAGCACCTGGGATTTGATTTTCTTGTTCGATTTGGTTTTAATGTAGTTTCCTATACATAGTAGGTTTTTATGTAATTTCTCATCTGGATTGGGTTTTTGAGTGGTTTTCAAGTTAGAATCAAATGTTAGCTAACTAGCTGATTTTGAATCTGACTGGGATACCTAATGGGTTTAGGTTATTTGTCTAGCCTATATATACCTCTTTATTGTAATCTTTTGAGACAAAAAAATTTATGAGATTGAATAAATCGTGAGTTTGTACTTGCAAAACCTTTGAAAGTTGCAGGTTAATTCCTTTATACTTTCTTATCCTGATTTCCTTTAGTTTGTGGGTGACTATTCTTTAAGTAATCTAAACAAGTCGATCTTTTAATTTTGTCTCTTGATGATTAAAATCTTTATAGAAGCAAGGTAAAGTTACTTTTTCTTCTACAAATCTTATCTACACAAAACATATATATCAGTATATTTGAATGTGATCGGAACAAATTTATAAATATATTTGAATGTGATCAGAACATTTTCTTACTGATACATATAAACTTATTTAGGTACAACATGGCACCAAAGGTAAGATCAAGAAAGTTGAAGAAGTCAAAATTTTTGAAGCCTCGGATGACTAAAGATACAATATGCAACAAAGATCGATTACAATATATCAGCGATGAAACTTTTAAAGCTGTCATTCCTGTTGGATCCCGTTATCAAGCTGATGTGCCAGGTTGGAGCAGCAAATTTCAAAAGGAGTTTACATTTGAGCCAAAGTGGTTGGGTGCTAATGCATGGCAAACAAAACATGCAACCCCGACCACAGTTAAAGAAGATGATAATGCTATCGGAAAGGGAAGGTCTAACTTTTGTTCATGTTCCTTCTCGGGATCTGCTGAATGTGTCAAACTACATGTCAGAGATAAGATCAATAAATTAATATTGTCGGATCTGGGACCTGCTTATTAGGAATGGAGATTTAACGAGATGGGTGATATGGTTGGAAATTCGTGGAACTTGAACAAGCAGAAGAAGTTCCGTTCTCTAGTTACAATGTGCAATGCGGGATCAAAACGTACGAGTTTCTTGGATCTTGGTCTGGCGAATTCGCCTTCAACATGTCGAGAAAGTGTTGTGAGCTACTACATCAATGTTTATGTTCCACAACGAATTAGCAAGAAAATCAGATCCGGGTGCTTTGGAAGTTGACAATGAGGACTGAAGTTACTTATAAATTAAAATCCTAAATGTCAGAAAACTTGATCGTAACAATTTTCACCTCATTTAACCTAACAAATATCAGTACCAACTTATATATAATATACAAGAATGATGTCTTTGCACATTTTATTTTTAAAATACAGTGTTACAGATATAACAGATTCAACCAAAGTAGAGGGAAAAGAAATGAAAAAGGAGCTGCAGAATTCAAATATAAAAGAGGCGCCAAAAACAGCAACTTGGAAATCCAGCTCAGCAAATAACAGAATTCTGTTATGATGAAGAGATATAGGATTGTACATATAGATGAAGTAGCTTGTAGAACAAGCTGAGATAGGTCTATAAATACAGATTGTAATCTTCACATTTGTTAAGCTTGAATAAACATTTTTCTCATTTCTGATTAAGATGCTTTCTGTTTTGTTGAGATGTTTTCTGTTTTGTGATATGGTATCAGAGCCTAATACTCTGTAAATGCGTTCATACGCTTCCGCCTTACGACCTCCAGTTCATAGATATGTGTGAGAGTCATGAAGAGAGGAATCTGTGTATAGTTCATGAAATGGAGACACAGTAAACATAGGACTTGTATGAGAAATCAATTCTGAGTCAGACTTATGATTACTGAAAGGAAATTGATTTTCAATAAAATGAACATCTCTAGAGATATAGCATTTTCTGGATTTTAAATCCATAACCCTGTATCCCTTTTTATTAAAAGGATATCCTAGAAAGACACACTTGAGAGTTCTAGGTGCTAATTTATCAGGTGGATTATATAGATTGGAGATATAGCACAGACAGCCAAATGTTCTAAGATAAGAGTAATCTGGAGATTTTTGAAACAACATTTCATAAGGTGATTTGTAGGCAATGACTGGAGAAGGAAGCAAATTAATTAAGTGTGTAGCAGTTAACACACAATCACCCCATAGAGAGATAGGCAAGTTAGATTGAATTCTTAAAGATCTTGCCACATTAAGCAAATGCTGATGTTTTCTTTCCACTGTGCCATTTTGCTGAGGAGTGTGTGCACAGGTAAACTGTTGAAGTATACCAAGATTTAACAAATGAGTTTGAAGTTCTGAATTAGTGAATTCTGTGCCATTATCAGATCTTAAGATTTTAATCTGTTTGTTGAACTGATTGGACACATAAGCAATGAAGTGTTTTATTAGAGTGAAAACTTGAGTTTTGGATGACATCAAAAATATCCAAGTGCATTTAGAAAAATCATCCACTATAGTAAGGAACTGATTACAATTATTGTGAGTAACATGTCTATAGGGACCCCAGACATCACATTGAACAATCTCAAAGATACTAGAACTCTTAGACTCTCTAACTGGAAATGGTAATCTGACTTGCTTAGACAAATGACAGATATCACAAGCAGACTTTACATTGTGAGAATTAGACAAAGATAAACTCTTAATATGACTCAAAACACTGTATGATGGATGACCTAATCTCCAATGCCAGTGAACAGAAGAATCTTTGATTGAAGAAGAATAAGCTGCATTTAGAGAATTACTCTGAATTTTGTTTGTTTGAAGTTTGTACAGTCCATCCATCATATCACCAATCTCTTTCTCCATCATCAATGCAGGGTCCTGCAGTACACATTTAGTTGCAGAAAACAAAATATTGACAGCAGAATGATGTGTTAGTTGAGGTATGGATAGTAGGTTACATTGAAATTTAGGTACTACTAACACATCATGAAGAAGAATATCTGTAGTCAACTGAATTTGACCAATATGAGTAATTTCTGATACTTCTCCATTTGGTAAATGTAACTCAGAATTCACAGGTTTTGCATTAGAAACTAAATACAAAAGTGGAGTGATATGATGTGTTGCTCCAGAGTCTAAAATCCATGTATGTTCTGACTTTCCAAAACTGACAGGTGAAGCAAATATAACAGAATTTGTATAGAAATCTGATTTACCTGCAGCATGATTAATACTAGTATTCAGCCAAGGTGCAGTTGCAGTTGCAGGAGATTTGTACTTAGCCTGTAACATCTGAATCAACTGATAACATTGAGCCTCAGATAATTCATCAGTTTGAGTTGAAGTTGTATTCTGAGTTGATTTAACCACATGATCATCAGTAGTCTGAGACACATCTGTAGTGCTAACATTTGCTGCACTTTTCTTGTTATTTGCAAACCTAGGTTTAGGCTTAGGCTGACCATGGAGTTTGTGCCACTCCGGATAACCATGAAGAGCAAAACATTTATCTCTTGTGTGACCAGTAAGATTGCAGTAATCACACATATCCACTATCTTCTACTCATACTGATTCACACACTCATCCTGATAATCACACTTCTGAACAAGATACATCTTCAACTTCTGATACTCCTCATTCTCTGCCCATTGCTGTTACTAAACCTACCAGAACTAAACAATTACCAGCTAAATATAAGGATTTTACAGGACTTCCAATCACCATATCTCATTCTTCAGCAGGCAATGTTTCAGGTACACATTTAGATACTTCTTCTTGTCTCTATCCAATACAGAAAGTTATGTCTTACAGTATGTTTGCTCCTCATTACTCTAAGTTTTTAGCTGCAACTGCTGCTGTCATTCTACCTACTACATACAAGCAGACTTCTACAGATTCTAACTGGCTTAATGCCATGAAATTGGAGATTCATGCTCTAGAATCAAATAATACATGGGAGTTGGTTCCTAAACCTAAAGATCAACATATAGTTGATTGCAAGTGGTTGTTCAGAATCAAATACTTGCCTGATGGAAGTATAGAGAGGTATAAAGCCAGATTAGTGGCAAAGGGATTTACACAAACCTATGGATTGGACTACTTTGAAACATTTGCTCCTGTTGCCAAAATGACAACAGTGAGACTTCTAGTTGCTGTTGCTGCATCTCAGAATTGGCCAATCACTCAACTTGATGTTACTAATGCATTTCTGCATGGTGACCTAAGTGAAGAAGTTTATATGAGAGTGCCTCCAGGTTATTTTCAATTGTCATCTATACCTGCCATTAACAACATAAATGATCCTACTTCTTGGGTGTGCAAATTGATAAAATCCATTTATGGTTTAAGGCAGGCTCCAAGGTGTTGGTTTACCAAATTTTACAAGACTATTAAGCAGTATGGATTTGTACAATGTCATGCAGATAATAGTTTATTCACATATCATTCAAAATCAGAGTTTATTGCAATTCTGGTATATGTTGATGATATTCTGATTACAGGAACTAGTACAGCACTAATTCAACATATAATTGCTTTTATGGCCAAAGCTTTTAAGGTCAAGGACTTAGGTTCCTTAAAGTATTTTCTTGGAATTGAAGCTGCAAGGTCTGAATCTGGCATTTATCTGCATCAGCATAAATACACTTTAGATATTCTCAGAGATACTGGCTTACTTGCAGCTAAACCTTCAAAGGTTCCTATGGAACAAAATCATAATCTACATCTTAATGAAAGTGATTTTCTTCATGAATCAGATATTTTCACTTATCGACGACTAGTTGGCAGGCTTATTTACTTAACTGTGACTAGACCTGATCTATCTTACTCAGTTCAGGTTCTTTCTCAATTTATTGCTCAACCAAGGGCTGATCATCTTACAGCTGCTTATAAAGTGGTCAGATACTTAAAAATGTCTCCTGGTCAAGGATTGTTTATGGCAGCAAGTGCAAAGCCTATACTCACTGCATTCTGTGACTCAGATTGGGGGGGATGTAAAGCAACCAGACAGTCACTTACTGGCTATTGTGTTCTATTTGGCTCCACAGTTATTTCCTGGAAATGCAAGAAACAAAATACAGTATCAAGGTCCTCTGCAGAGGCTGAATATAGATGCATGGCAGATACATGTTGTGAACTCACTTGGCTACTCAATTTGTTTAAAGCCTTTGGATATTACAATTTGACTCCTGTTTCTCTGGCTTGTGACAGCAAATCTGCATTATATATTGCCTCTAATCCTGTGTTTCATGAGCGAACGAAACACATTGAAATTGATTGTCACATTGTTAGAGAAAAACTACAACTTGGTGTTATTACTACTCAACATATCAGTTCTACTTCTCAACCAGCTGATCTCTTTACAAAGTCTTTATCTTCTCATCAACTCAGCTATCTGTTATCCAAGTTAGGAGTTTGTAACTTCTTTCAATCTCCTAACTTGAGGGGGGATGTTACAGATATAACAGATTCAACCAAAGTAGAGGGAAAAGAAATGAAAAAGGAGCTGCAGAATTCAAATATAAAAGAGGCGCCAAAAACAGCAACTTGGAAATCCAGCTCAGCAAATAACAGAATTCTGTTATGATGAAGAGATATAGGATTGTACATATAGATGAAGTAGCTTGTAGAACAAGCTGAGATAGGTCTATAAATACAGATTGTAATCTTCACATTTGTTAAGCTTGAATAAACATTTTTCTCATTTCTGATTAAGATGCTTTCTGTTTTGTTGAGATGTTTTCTGTTTTGTGATATACAGGAAGGAGGTGAAGTTGGTTTAAACTGTATTTGGTGCTTCTTAATTCAATCAGAACAGAAAATGTAACTGAAATTGATTCTCTGCCGTATTCTTATGTTCCAAAGGATAAATATATCTAGAACTATTTCCTCTGATTGACTTTTATCTAAACAAATTTCTTGATTATTTCTAGAAGTAAATCAAAATTTCTCTCGGGCTTCCTGACTCTGATCTATTACCTATATAGCCCAACAAATTTTGCCAGAGGATGCACCTTGATCTGTGTTTTAAAGCTTGGGCTGGAAAAGTTCTTGAAATCAAAATCAGTATACAAAAGTACAAATGGTGATAGGCTGGAGAATACGAATCGCAAATTACTTTTTTTTTAAAATAAAGAGAAAGTCTGTTCCTATGGCACCAGACCTCATCAGTCAAAGCAGAAAACAACAGAAACAAGCAAACTTTAAAATTGCAAGTGAATCCATCAGAAGAGGGCTGAAGCAAATAACTAGTGCAAATTCCGACTTGCTAAAAATTTATCTTTCCCAAAAAAAAGATTAAAAGTTAATTCCTGAAGTTGTGATATCATGATATATAAAGCAGAGCACAGTTTCATTAAGAATCACAAGTGCAAAAAAGTGAGTGCAAATTTCTGCACTAGTCACACTAGAGAGGTAATTCTGAAAAATCCATTTAGAGAAAACACATTTAAAAAAATTAAAAGGTCAGTTTGAGGGACGATTCATCAACGCAAGAACGCAAGTGCAAATTATATATTATGAAGAATCTGTTTCTAAAAGCATATAGTATCTTTTCCCAGAAGAAGATTAAAGGTTAATACAAGTTCCAATATCTTGATAAATAGAGCAGAGCACAGTTTCATTAAGATTCACAAGTGCAAAAAAGTGATTGCAAATTTCACCACTAGTCACACTAGAGAGGTAATTCTGAAAAATCCATTTTAAAAAACACATTTAAAAAAATTTAAAGGTCAGTTTGAACTTTGAAGGACGATTCATCAACACAAGTGCAAATTATATACTCCCTCCGTCCCATTTTATGTGAACCTCTTTTATTTTTGGTACGTCCAAAAAGAGTGAACATAACATACTTACTATTTTTGAACACTACTTTTTACTATTACACCCACTACTTGTCCACTTTTTTATTAAATAAATACTATTACACCCACTATCTTTCTCCACTATCTCAAATCTATTATTAAATATTGATAGGCCCCACCACTTTACCCACTTTTCAACTAACTTTACTTTATTTCTACTACTTTTTCTTAATCTCCGTGAAAGTCAAACAGGTTCATACATTATGGGACGGAAGGAGTATTATGAAGAATCAGTTTCTAAAATCATATACTATCTTTTCCCAAAAGAAGATTAAAGGTTAATACAAGTTCTAATATCAAGATAAATTGAGCAGATCGAGCAACGTTTCATTAAGATTCATAAGTGAAAAAAAGTGAGTACAAATTTCTGCAGTAGTCATAATGGTTAGTAATTCTGAAATATGGAAAAGTTAAACTGCATTTTATGACATACCATGAAAACTTGCCATCAATTTATAAGATAGATTCATCCAGACCAAACATATTCAAAACAATTAATGAGGTCAATTTGAAAAACTATTCGTCAGTGCAAGTGCAAATCATATATTACCAAGAATCTGTTTCTCTTAAAACACATGCCTCTATGTCCAGGGACGGAGGTAAGGGGTGGCGTGTGGGGGCGGCCGCCACCCCAAAACCTCGTGTAATCATGAAATTAGTAGTAAAATTCATGAAAAAAAATTCAAATATTCACATTTTTAATGTTAAACTATTATAATATTTTGATTTCGACCCCTCAAATTTATACAAATATAGTGATACAATTTTCGATATTTATCATAATTTTGAATTTTAATGCTTGAATTTAAGTATATTCTTAAATCAAAAATTTATATTAACAATTTTTTATTTTTGTTAACAACAAATCATTTAAATAAATTAATTATTAAGAGGAAAAATAATATTCGCCCCCGCGAGCCGGACTTTCTAGCTCCGTCCCTGTCTATGTCTTCACATCCTTGTATAATAAACATAAAAAATATAAGTTCTTTTTAAATAATGTAAAAGTAAAAATTATTACTTGAATATTAGTATATTACAGATGCTTCCCTTAGCGATACGATCTCTGGTTTACATGTTTCTAACTAATGAGCCACTTGGTATTTTTAAATGTAACGTCTATAAACTATGAGTCACGTTGTAATCACTAAAGGAAATTTAATATAAGACTCAAAAAGTATTTCATTAAGTATTATCAATTTTTTCTTTCCAAATTAGCATCAAGAAAACAAAATCAATTTTTACCATGTAAAATTGATGTATTTTTAAAATATTTTAATTCGATTTTAATTTCGATTACTATATAATTATGGTATTTATGATTTAATTTGATTTTGAGTTAAAGATAAATAATAAAAATTTTGAAAAATAGTTTCTAGCGATTTGAGAGTGCCAAAAAATCTCCTTTACATAATATAAAAATATTGATTGATGTTCATTAACTGATTGATTTTAAAAAATGATTGTACCAGCTAAAAAATGAAATAGTTCTGAGATTCAAATATTAATTTACTTTCAAGGGAGTATATGTTGGAAAAGGTGGGTGTTTAGACCCACGTTGTCTAAGCCATGTTGGAACTAGTTTTGCAAATTATATATTACTAGCTAATAACCCGTGCAGTGAACGGGTTTTTTTATATGCTATAAATTTTATTTAATATTATAATTAGGTTTTTATATAATCGTTATTTTTAATAAAAATTATTCCTTTTAATATAATTTTATATACTCATGTTTACGGCTTATACTCATGTTTCCTCATTATTAACAACGTATACATATTTTTAATATATTTTATTAATGATTGAAAGATAAGGTATCATATTTTTTAGAATATTAATGATTGAAATATTAGTTTAAAATTGAAAGGTAACATGTTTTAGTTAGAAAAGAATATTAATGATGGTAAAATATTGTACAATTTTATGTGTTTATAAAAGGTAATATCTTCAATTAAAATTAAACGTGGAAAAGGTAATAGGCTAATTACCATTTATTATATTATTGAAATAATTATGATAATCGTACTGAAAATCAAACCGAGAAAATTTTAATGTTTTAGTAAAAGTATAAGAATTTTTAATATATTTTATTAATGATTGGAAAATATGATGTAATATTTTTGGTTATATATTAATGATTGCAAGATTAATTTTAAATAAGAATGTAATGTGATTTTATTAATGATTAATTTTGGTTATATATTCGAATTTAAATTTGAATTAATTGATTCGGTAAAATCAATTCCGTTTTATAACGGATTTTTTGCCAACGACTTAATTAATTAGGACAATTGTGTCGCGCACAAGTTATACGAGCCTATATATACTCATCATATAGCGTTTAATTTGAAACACAGTCTCTTTTCATACACCTCTCTGTCCTTTATGTCTTGTCGTCTCAAGCTCGCTGAGACTTGTAATATGTTTTTTATTGTTAAATATATGAGATAGTGGGTGTAATTGTAATAACCCGGATTTTTCAAGAAATGAATTTATTATTATTTCAATAATAATAATGTTTTCCTAAAATGAGGAATTTTTTTTATTATTTTATTATTCAATTATTTAATTATTTTCGGTTAAGTGGAGCCTGGTGCTCCTATTTAAAATTTTATTGACTGAGTATATACCCCGAGTCAATAGTTTATTTGTGCAAAGATTTAATTTTGGAATGTGAAATTATTCAGTAAAGATTTTATTTTAAATTATTGAATAATTTAGAGATTTTAAAATCCTTAGAAAATGTTTATTTTAATTATTTGAGGATTTGCAGAAATTACTCGATTAATTTATAATATCGAGAATTCGGGATTTTACTAAAACAATAGTGTTTGTAGTATTTTTATAAAGCCATGTAAATTGTGATTTATGAATCACAATTATTATTTTTATGAATTGTTTTTATAAATTATTAATATTTGTAAAATACATATCAATTTAGAAAATTGAGATTTAATTCTAATTCTTTCGCCAAAAGTCTTTAAAAATATTCTAGTATTTAATTATGCTAGAAATTTTATTTTTACAAATTAGAGTTATTAGTGTAAAATATTATTTAGAGTATGTAGTGATTAATTGTATTGTTTTTAATTGTTATTGGGCTTGAGCCCATTAGGGTTAAACAAAACACACACAGCACACATAGATATACACACAATACACACACAGCCGCACAAAAACACACACAGGCAGAACACATCGGGGAAAGAGAAATTGGGAGAGAAAAGAGAAGAAAGAAAGGGGGAAGAAGAAGATGAGGCTTGGGGGTTTGAATATACACATATATATACATATAATCGCGTGTGTATGTGTGTGTATCTGTGCGTGGATGTGTGTGTGGCGTGCGTGTGAGTGATGTGCCATGGTGGAAAGGTCGCGGGCGGAGGAAGACCGGCGGCGGCGCGGCGTCGGGCAGTGGTGCGCGGAGGAGGAGGCGCGCGGAGGGGGTGGAAGAAGCTTGAAGTAGAGAGAGAGAGAGAGAGAGAGAGATGGTTGGGTGAATTGATTTTTTCCGGTGACATGAATTTTGCGGGTTGAATCGGAAACGAAAATGGTATAATTTCTTCGTATTTTTAAATTATGTATTTAATTAGCTAATTGTAGTATATTAATTAGTTAATTGTTATCAGCTAATTAGTGGTAAAATTGATATAGTTTAATTGTTATGATTTTAATTAGCTAATTGTGGTAATTAGTTAGTTTAAATTGCGAGGTTAATTATGGTGGTTTAATTAGTTTAAATGGAAAGCTTAATGTGTAATTTTTGTGTGGTTAGATTAAATTCCGAGATTTAATTCAGAAGCTATGTTTGTAATTATAATTGTTGAGTTTAATTATGAGTCCAATTAAAGGTTCGGGTTAGTGATTGTTAATTGTTAAATTGCTAATTGTTAATTGTTAGTGAGTAATTATTAATTGTCGGATAATATATTCGGGCTAGTTGTCAAGTAATTGTTAAGTGCTAATTGCTAATTGTTAGTTTCCAATTGAAATTGTTAATTGCTAAGTGTTAAGTGCTAATTGTTATCGCCATGTAATGTAGTCATAAGAGTTGGATAACTTGTAAATGTCTACGTGCTAAATGGTATGAATCAAGTTATAGTATATGTTGAGAGTATAAGTGCCAACCACGTGGTGTTTGCTTAAATGTGGATAAACTTAGTTTACTTTCCTTAAATGTTGAGGTGCCGCATGTCTGGGCGGGTACTTTTCCTTATGTGCTAGTTGCCGCAAGTCTGGGCGGGTACTTTTCCTTATGTGCTAGTTGCCGCATGTCTGGGCGGGTACTTTTCTTACTTGTTTACTTTGCTGCAAGTTGAGGCAGCTTTATTTTTATTTAAAACAGGGTTGAAATGTTTTGATTGGCATAGAGGGGCTGTGCCCATAGTCCGATAAACGAATACCTCATGCCCAAATTTTCTGAAAATCCCCTGCAATCAAATTTATTTAATTTAGTTAAATACAATGGTCTAGAAGCATGAAATGAATATTAATTGTTATGTGAATATGTGCTAAGTGGACTATTTGAGGGTTAATTGTTATTTCGAGGGTTATGTGCTAATTTGCTGATTTGATGTGTCTCGAGGATTAATTATGTTTGAGGACTATCTATATACTAATTTGATTAAGTGGTATGGTTTGAGGTGTTTAGCACCAGGAATTGTCCACTTTAAAAAGGGGACTTTTCCATTTCATTTTCTTTACTATAATATGTTATGTGCAGTAAGTGGTATTAGAATAGTCAACTATAGGGAGGACACCTATAGTTTGACTTTATGTTATTTAGTGATAATCCCGAGTTGTGTTCACTCGATATACGAGGTAGGACTGACACGCACTCATAACTATTTCAGTACCATTAGGGCATAATCGAGTTGGAATGACGTGCATCAAAAAGGGAAGATCGAGGCGCCGTATAAAGAAAGGTAAGCTACCTCCAGGGAATTGCTTGGACGAAGTGCGAAAGGTTAATTCGCGGTTTCTGCTTTCTTCTAAGGACCAGAGGCAAGTTTATTTACACATACTCTATCGTTCAGAGTATACCTATTTTGAATTATATAAAATGTGCGGAAAAAGGTTTTCAATCCCTAATTGCGAGTTTTTAATCTTGTGCTCCTCCTTCCAAATCATTTTATTCTTGACTTTGCTAGCGATATTAAATTCTTCTCGTGCAATAATCAAAACCCATGACTTATAATACTGTCGATGGGCGGTGACATTCTTATGGTTCTACATCTCGATTTATATGTTGTATATTTATAAACTTTTGTAATGTGGTAGAGGACTATATGTTATGAGGTATATATAGATACATATACGTATATATGGAACTACGTGGTAAAGGCTCCGAGGGTAGAGCGTGTATTGAGTTATCGAACTTAGCCCGCGTGTCGGGGCTATTTTGTATTGTATGTTTTCGAAAACCCGGGCAAAGCTTTTAAAAAGTATTTCGCATAATTAACCTAAAGGCAACATCACCAATAAACCAGTGTTTATTTAATTAATAGATGCTCCTGAAAGCATTTACTAATTAAATAAACCTCATTCGCCTAATTAAATTTATTTAATTAGATGAATATCATTTTCAAAACGCTTTCTTAAAATCACTTTGTCCCGGAGAAATAATAAAACAATTTAATGGAGTGATTCTATCTAGTATATTATTTATTGGAGATAGTTTATTTTCAATACGGATTAAAGATATTCCAATGGTTATAAATTGGTTACTTACAGCTTAAAACAGCTAGATTGATATCGATATATGTTATTTGAATGCTTATTTAATTCGATGAATATTAATTATAATATTCATTAAGAAACAAAAAAAAAAAGAAGGATTTTCATGCTTATTAATTATTTCTTATTGACCGAGAGTCAGTAGTAGTTATTTGATAAAGTGGCTAAAGTTTGGAGACTGCTGGAGAGATTGTGTCTTGATTTTGATTAGAAACATTCCAAGAGTTGTATTTGGGTGTTTTGAGGTTATTAAATATTCCAGTATTAAAAGTAAATATTATTTGAATATTACTTAATAAATGAATATTAATTTGAGTATTCTTTTAAAAAGGGATTATTGAATATTTATTATTTGTTACATAGTAGTCAAATATTTATTAAATACTCTAAGTGTTTTGAAGGTTATAAAACACTATTTAAAGGTTGTCTAAGGACTTTCATAGTCATTTAAAATATTATATTTTGAATCTATCTCGGTAAGTTACTTTTCAAGAACTTATATATATATATGGAATTACCCTGTTGTGGTTACAAGCTTTATGCGTACCATTTTCCATGTGTGATCACAAAACCCTGTGTCGAGATTGATATCGGTACAAGTGTATATCTATACTTGAACTCTTTTGAACTCAAAACATTTTCGAAAACCCCCGGTCAGGTTTTACTCTCTTGCTCGTTTTTCAAGAAATTATCGGTCGACTGAAGTCGAACTTCAACTACTCAAGTTTTCTATCAAAATGATTTTGACAAGAAAAGAAAAGGGGACTCTGGCAGGTGTGGGAATCGTTGACGAACGATTCCCGGGATGTGTAAGCGGCCATGAGCCAGGCGGCCCATCAATTATTATTCCGGCCCAGGTGTTGCCGAAGGATGATTACGGATGTAGTTTTCATCGAGGGTGATTACGGATGTAGTTTTCACCCGGGGATAGTTACGGATGTAGTTTCTATCCTTCTACCGGTAGAGAAGACCCTCGGATTATTGGACTTGGATGTGGCGACTGATCATCGTCAATCATTGTCAGGTTTTTATGTTTTCCTTAAGTCCCATCCTCCACTTTGGAAAAATACTCAAACACTGCTTCTTAGGCCTAAGTGCCAAGTAGCCGATAGTGTTGTTTTCAATTCTGAAAGATGATGAATTCATGCAGTATCTAGAACTGCAAGATTATTTCGATAATATTGGCACGTGTTCAGTGCACTTGTGAAAGTACTTAAAAGATGAAAGATGGTTCATCGATTATTGTGGTCAAATCTCAAATGGTTCGTTTCAAGAACTTTGACTCTCTTTCTATCAGCTATTTCTGAGTTTAACTTATCAAGTGGTTAACGAACTTATACCCTGTACAGAATCTTGAACTGTAAGGTGTTTTGATGATAATGATATACTCATGTGTATATACTTACAAACTTGAGGAGTATTAAAAAGGGAACTTTATAATGGTTTGGTTTATGAAGGGTGGTAATAACCATCTTAGCAGCATATTGAACTGCATATTTTGAAAAGCTCCCTAAGGGGTTATCAATACTATGAGGTATGGTATGTGGATAAGGTATGAGGATTACTATTGTTGACATGAACTTACTTTATTTATCTGATGTTACTCGAAATGTCATATATCCCCTACTGAGGTTTCATTGTTGTAAATATTTCGAAATTGATATTAAGTATCGTTATATTTCGAAAACTCCATGTGTATATTGATATATATTATTGTGCTCTATTAATACTTGCTGGGCAATTCTTTCGCTCATACTTGCTTGTTTTAAATATTAACCTTTCAGAGGAAGGTAGATGATTGAGGCTTATTTGCATGGCTTAGAAGAAGCAGGCAGTACGCCCTTATGAAGATGATATGATCCAGAAAAGTTATAGCTGGAATAAGTTATATGTAAGTACATTGATGTGTAATATATATTACTTTGTACTGAGTAGTACTAGTTGCTGGTGTACTTCCCAACGAAGCTATACTAGTAGTATAAGATTTTTAAGACATAGTGCGATGTAATAGAATGGATGTAATAAAGATGTAAAGATTTTAGTTCTTGTTTCTAGCCCTATAACCTAAAAGATGCTTGGTGGTTGGGGTCACAGATGTTGTAATTCAGTTATTAAATGATTACAGGTGATTTAATGTTAAGGATTTCCGCGTGACGACCAAATCCCTGACCCCGGATTTGTGGCGTTACAGTAGTGGGAGAAACTTACTATTTTTGGAATGTAAATAAATGAGAGGGACACCCCAAAATAGTAACTGTAAAGAAATGAAAGGGACAGAGAGAGTATTATATAAAAATCGAAACATTAAAAGTTTTGGTACCTGTTTTTTGGTACTTGTTTTTTGGTACCTATTTTTTGGTACTTCGTGAATTTACTTATTTACCCTTCATTATAAAGAAAAATAAATACACCTAAATAAATAATAACACAATATAATTAATGGTAATTAGTCAAGATATTACCTTTTATAAACACCTAAAAACATCAATCGTATCATATATTTTCATCATTAATATTTCTTTTCGAACTAAAATATGTTACCTTTATAATTTAAAACAAATCTTCCAATCATTAATGAAAGAATGCCCAAACTACACCACATTTGTATAGAAGGTGCCCAAAATGCCTATATTCAAAGCTGTCCGCCCTTTTTAACCACGGAGTACGCATGCTGTTGATGCGTATAGCGAGATACGCATTCTGTTGATGCGTATACGGAGACACGCATTACTGGAATGCGTTATGACGTCAAAATTCGTCATTTTTCACTTAACTCGCCGGCGTCTCTCTGAGGCGATTCTTCGCCTCTCCGGTTTATCTCCGTCGTACATGACATTCAGGCAATCTCCAGTACTGATTATGGTACCAAAACGAATCCCAGAGCTTCCTCTTGATTTTAATCCATCGATTTGTTGGTTGTTGGCCCCGTAGGGGCGTGGAAGGAATCATCGGAAAACATATCGGAGAAAAAAGAGTTTGAATGGGGATTTGAAATCCGGCAAATAAAATGGAAAATGAAAATTATAGATATGTAGAGGGTAATCAGATGATGAATTTGGTATATGGTATGGTATTGAACGATGTCTGGAAAAGACGTACGAAGTGCTCGAAGTTTCGACGGAAAATTGCTCCGACGACTTCCAAATGGAGACGATGAACAGTTCGTCATATACGCATGTGGGACATGCGCATATTCGAACACGCATTTGGAAGTCACGTATCCCATGCCCTGTTCCACACTCCCACACCTTACTTTTACAAAAACCACGCATCTATATAATGCGTATAGGTCCTGTACGCATTTCTAACATGCGTATACCCTTGTACGCATGTGTATAATGCGCGGCTCGTGGGTAAAAATGGCGGAGGTTTCAGCTCGTGGGTATTTCGGGCAGGAGGAATATTTTGGTGGGTATTTTGGCATGAGGAATATTTTGGTGGGTATTTTGGTTTTTCACCCATCATTAATATATACCCGAAAATATCACACCATAATTTTCAAGAAAAATTTAAAACCTAAAATAAATAAAAACATAATATAATTAATGATAATTAATCGATTAACATAATAAAATTAATGGTAATTAGTCAATTGTCTTTTTCACATTAATATAATAAAACTAACGTAATAAGTCGATTGTCTTTTTCATATTTACTTTTAGTTGAAGATATTACCTCTAATAAACACCTAAAAACATCAATCATATCATATATTTCAATCATTAATATTTCCTTTCGAACTAAAACACGTTACCTGATTAATTTTAAACAAATCTTTCACTCATTAATATATATACCCGAAAATATTGCACCATAATTTTCAAGTAAAAATGATAATTAGTCGATTGCATCTTTCATATTTACTTTTAGTTGAAGATATTATCTTTTATAAACACCTAAAAAGATCAATCTATCATATATTTTAATCCCTAATATTTCCTTTCTAATTAAAATATGTTACCTTTTTAATTTACAACAAATCTTACAATCATTAATATATACCCGAAAATATCACACCAAAATTTTCAATTATTAATAAAATATATTAAAATCATATACGTTGCTTATAATAAGGAAACATTATTATAATCCGTAAACATGAGTATATTAAATTATATCAAATTAAAATTTAAAAAATTATTAAAAAATTATGAGTATATAAAAACATAATTATAATATTAAATAAAATTTATAACAAAAGCATTGCAATACTAATAATTAACCGATTATCTTTTCAGCTAAAACATATCATCTTTCTATTTTTCTAATTAAATTTTCTTTTTTTCTAGAAATATCACGGGCAACGTTAATTTCTCATTTTCTAAAAAACACTAGGAGCAATTTTAATTAGTAAAAGAACATAATTAAATTATAATTAATATAAACTAATCAATTACGTTATATTTTATATTTTCTCTAACTAAAATCTCTCATTATATTAAGGCAGTTCTATTTAATAAAATAAAATAGTAATATGATAATACTAATAATTAATCGATTAACTTTTTCAGCTAAAACATATCATATTTTAATGTTTTCTAATTAAAATACCTCTTTTCTTAGAAATATCAGGACAACAATAATTTCTCTTTTTCTAAAAACATTACGAGCAATTTATTTAGTAAAATAACATAATTAACTTATAATTACTATAAACTAATCAGTTACTTTTTTCACCTAAAATACGTTACCTTTTCAATTTTCTCTAACCAAATCATCTGTTTTTCCAATTATATCATGGGCATTCTATTTAAAAATAGAAACAAATAATTTTATAATTACTAATAATTAACCGATTAGCTTTTTCAACTAAAATCCATCATCTTTTCTAAATTTCTAACTAAAATTCCTCATTTTTTAGAATTATCACGAATAACATTTATATAATTATCATCAAATAATCTCATTTAAAAATTTAAGCCTCCAAAAATCATGATTTAAAAAAATTAATTCAAATAATGAAAAATTTTCATATAATACTTAAAAAAATCTAAAAATTTGTTCATCGCACCGGTTTGATGCTAGTAAATTTATAATCCTACTTATCTAAAATGGACAATATTATATATTATCATGGAGTCATGGATCTCGAGCTAACACTCTATAATTCGATGTCCTACATATGTACACATATTCCGTATGATTAATTGATTATATAAGAGTAGGTGGTAGTGCGGTGACTGTAGACTGTAGTCCTGTACGAAGTTGCTTTATTGTCTTCCACCACTCCTCCACACCTTTATATAATCCCTAACATTTGCTCTACTACTATTGACAGACTGATAAAACTCTTACAAGAAATGGCAAAAACTTCAACCAAAATAATGGAGCTTAGCCTCCTTTGTTTGTTTGTTGTAATGAGTTTAAGCTACAACTATGTATTTAGCTTAAACGCAGGATCATCTAATACATCGATGGAGCTGGATGACCTGATGGAGTGGGAGAGAAGCGAGGGAAGATTCTTGACAGAAAATAAGAAGTTTATAACACCAGGTGTGCTGAAGAGAGACCAGCCAGTGTGTAATGGTGGCACTAGAGGCCAATCTTACTCCAGCAGCTGCCTCCCTGCACCATCTAATTCCTACAACAGAGGCTGTTCTAAAATTTATCGTTGCCGGAGTTGAGTTCGTGTTTCGTCCCAATCCTGACTCTACTGCGTTTGGTAGAAGGGAAGGAAATGTGTTGGCTCAAATTTTCTATATTCATAGTTTGTGTAAGGAATGAGTAGGATGTAACAATAATCATTCTTGCATTTTGTTGGAATGAACTCTTTCTTCTGAATTTGTTTCAAAAATAATCAATATGATTGAGAAATGAACTCTTGTATTAATGTTGTTACACAAAATCTAAGATTACAATATGGGAAATTCTGGTTGGTACCCTTCTGGAATTGGCTTTTTTAGATGGTGTCATTTCGTGTTTTGGACTTACGACTGGTACCCCTAAAGTAACTGATTATCCTAATTATGTCATTCTGTTAATCAAAACATTAAGAAACGTTAACAAATTTCAATGGCTTAATGACCTTTTGACCCTTCAAGTTTGCGCAGTTATACCCATAAAGCCCTAAGGTTTAAAGTCGTTCCTTTTTGCCCCTCCAACTTCAGAAATATACCTTTTAGTCACTTTACCGTCGTCTTTTTGACACAAAACCGTCGCCTTTTAAAGGCCAAAGACGACGGTTTGTGGCTAAAAGGTACATTTTTGAAGTTGGAGGGGCGAAAATGAATGACTTTAAACCTTAGGGCTTTATGGGTATAACTGCGTAAACTTGAAGGGTCAAAAGGTCATTAAGCCAATTTCAATATTTATTCCATAATAAAATTTTATGTCATATAAACCACAAATTAAAAAAAGTTAAATGTGGAATTATGTTATTTTATGGTCAGAAAATGACTTAACACGTATTTTAGATTAACGGTATGTTAACTTATTACAGATTAATGTTTAATATATCATGATTTTTTTTAATTAGTAATACATTAAAAACTTATAGATCATGATTTATTTTCATAATTTTTTTAACGTTTCTTAACGTTTTGATTAACAAAATGTTATAGTTAGGATAATCAGTTACTTTAGGGGTGCCAGTCGTAAGTCCAAAACACGAAATGGCACCATCTGGAAAAGCCAATTCCAAAAGGGTACCAACGAGAATTTCCCTTACAATATTCTATAGTACTAGTACATGATTTAAGTATCAACTAGCTTCGTTACCCGTGCAAGGCACGGGGATATTCTAGCTTTATTGTGAAATTTTGTTTTTTATTATTTGTGATTATGAATATTCTTCAATTTGTTGCAATGTTACCTAAATATAAATTAACTTACTCTTTTTTCAAGTGCTCTCACTTTCTAACAGGTTGTGTCCAAAATATTCTAATATCCATTCAATTAGTCATATAGTTCAATGATTTTAGCTATAAATTTAAATTCTTTCTACTTAGAACTGGATGTCACAGTTTCGATTCTGGAAAATGTGAAGATTAACTAACGTTTTCATAGCATTTGACTTTAGAGGGATTTTAAAGTTAAATCATAGAAAATTGGAAGGCATAAATGTGAAATGATATTAAATAAAATGTGGAATATTGTGATATTTTGGATTTTAGTAGTTCGAATTTGTAGCCGTGAACACCTTTCAATTTGTAGCGGTGTAGCCTAAATATAGCTTAGCAACTCTCTTCTCGAGAGCTTCATTTTCAACATGAATTGTCTAAGATTTATAATATCTATTAAAATAGTCATCTAATTCAATGTTTTCAGTTGTGAATTTAAATTCACTTTATTCAGAACTGAGAATCTAAATCTGATTACTCGCTATGAACTTTTAAATAGTATATTTTATTACAAATTAGACTAATACATTAAATACTATTATTACTAAAATATATATGTTTATTATTCTTGTTATTCCCAAGCTTAATTCCTAATCGTGAACACAATCGTTTAGTTCCGATTCTCGAGTTTTATAAGTATTTTTATACAATTATTATTCATATATTGGCGTAATTATATAATAATTTACCCAAGAATTTTAATCTAAATATATGCACCAACATAAATTATTAAAAATTAATGGCTATTATTAGTTTGTTGTAATTAATTACGTAATATTAAAGTAGATATTAAATAATCATATTGAATATAAGTTTATTAAATGATATAACTTTGATAGGAATAAAATGTGACATGTTATGGTATATACGGAGTATCTAAGTTCACTACATATCATGTATCACTAATTATACTAAACTATAACATATAAAATATCTTAGAAATTAAAATACCAAATATTCTTCATCCATCACGCGACTTACATAGCATATTTATGATTTACAACACAAGTGATTGGTTAGCCTAGTGGTAAGGTGATGTGCATACGAATGGAAAGACTTAGGTTCGATTCTCTACGAAAACAACTTTTTGGAAAAAGACTAAATGGATTAAAATGCAGGGCTAAAATAGTAACTTTGCAAGAAATAAAATGTGACATGTTGTGGTATTATATATATAATAGATGCGCTAGGATCCTTACCTATAACTCGTTGAGGTGGACAGAAATATGGATTTAGCTTCAAAAAATCTGCTCCAACCTTCCCCTTCCCAATATATTTTAGGTGAGAGAAAGTTCCTTCTCTATTTGTGAGGAACCAAAATTGCTTTCATATCTACTATTCTGCTTGGTGACTCAGCTCCCGCTTCTGTCTTTATCTTTGCGGCTTCTTTCTTTTATCAGTTTCCTTTTCATTCTTTTATTTTCTATTTATTTTAATGGTCGAATTCTACTAGGATTTTTAATATTTATTTTTTAATTTTTTATTTATAATAAGGATATTTACCAAAAATACTTGGTTCAAAGTTTCTATTTGCAAAAAGAACATCTCTTTTAATTAATTGCAATTTTACTAAACTAAGTTTCAAAAATTGCAAAAATACTAGGCCCTTTCCCCCTCCCTCCTTCCCAGCCCAGCCCACTCCCCCTCCCTCCTTCCCAGCCCAGCCCACTGCCGACTTGTGAACTCTTTTTTGTTTTTTTTTATTTTTAAGACGGGGGCTATTTTGGTGGATTTTGGTTTGCAACTCAATGCACCCAAATGCAACTTTTTTTAAAAGGTGGGGTGATTTTGGTGGATTTGGGTTGCAAGGCTCCACCAGGGGCAATATTCAACTGAATGCAACCACATTCAACTTATTTTTTTTAAAAAAAGGTAGGGTGATTTTGGTGGCTTTGGGTTGCAAGGCCCCGCTAGTGGCAATATTCAACTGAATGCAATCACATTCAACTGAATGCAACCACATTCAACTGAATGCAACCACATTCAACTTCTTTTTTTTTTAAAAGGTAGGGTGATTTTGGTGGCTTTGGGTTGCAAGGCCCCGCCAGGGGCAATATTCAACTGAATGCAACTAAAATCAGAAATTGAGTTGAATGTGGTTGCATTCAGTTGCTGATTTCAGGTTCCATTTGTTAGTTGTCATTTTCGACCTCATTTTTGGATTCTATATATATATATATGTATATATAGAGAGTTAAAAAATGAGGTCGAAAATGACAACTGACAAATGAAACCTGAAATCAGAAATTTAGTTTCATGTGGTTGCATTCAATTTCATATTTAGTTGAATATACCCCTGCGGGACCATGGAACCTAAATCCACCAAAATATCACCCACCTTATATATATATATATATATATATATATATATATATATATATATATATATAGTTAAAAAATGAGGTCGAAAATGACAACTGACAAATGGAACATGAAATCAGAAATTTAGTTGCATGTGGTTGCATTCAGTTGCAAATTTTGTTGAATTATGCCCCTGCGGGACCATGGAACCTAAATCCACCAAAATATCACCCACCTTATATATATATATATATATATATATATATATATATATATATAATCTTACTCCACTACAAACCAATTTAAAATAAAAACTAGAAACCAGACCCAGCCCACATAAATAAAGCCGGCCCAATCCGAAAAACACAAAACTCCTACTGCTAGCAACTATCACCACCCCTGTCACCTACAATCGCCACCACACACCTCCTTCTTTCTTCAACCAACTAACCCAATCTGTCCATGTCTCGTTTCTCATCCCACTCCCACCCCTCCTATTCTTCACCGTTACACACATCTAAATGTTGTATATATACATACATATATACTTATATATCACTTTATGCATATCTGTCAGTTAATCACCCATATAGGCTATAGCAAGTAACATTAACGCTTAACACTATCGCCGCCATTGATTCCGACAAAAGAAGTGTATTGGAATCAATGATTTCTACCGGAGAAATACGAAAAATCAAGAAATCACTAAATTATGTTATAGGAATCAGCCGTTTATATTACAGAAATCAATAATTTATACGATGGAAATCACCGACTAGTTCAGCAGAAGCTTCAGCACAAACCCCATTTCTTCTTCCCCGCACCACCATTGCCGCCACATCTCTACCATCATCGCCACACTGTACCATTGTATCCACTATAATTAAGTCGGCGATTTCGAATCAAATATGGCTGATGAACACGGATTTCAAATCAAATACGACGGATTACATATCTGAAAGTGATGACGATCTGTAATCAAACATGGTAGAGGAAGACGATGAAGATGGTGCCCCTGCGGGGCCAGAGGTCGAAATGGAAGAGAAGCTCGATTAGGAATCTCGTCGGAGTCAGATTTTTAAAATCCAAGTTCGCCGAAAAATTTGAGCACCGGAAAAGATGACCGGAAATGTGGTGGTGGTGGTGTGGTGGCAGCTGTGGTGGTGGGTGGTGGGTGGCAGCAGTGGTGGTGGTGGTGGGTTATTGATGGGGTGGGATGTGGGGGTGGGACGTGGGTTTTATATTTATAATTTTGGTTTTTTTATATTTTTAAAATTTAATATAAAAATAATGATTTTAATTGTACAAAATAGTGATGGTTTGTAGTTTGTATTTTAAGAGTGGTTTGTATTTGATCACTTGCCTATATATATATATATATATATATATACTAGCTTATAACCCGTGCAACGCACGGCTCCTTTTTAATATCTACAATTATATTACTTTTATGAAATTTTATAAGTTATTAATTTACATATCAAATTGGTGTTTAAAAATTGATATATATAAGATTTTACATGTTTGATTTAATATTTGTACTCTATCTTGAATTTTAAAATTTGATTTGGACGTTTACAGCCCACATGAAATTAACAAAATAATCTTTAAATTAATGATGGTTTAATATAATTAAATCTACACATAAACAAAAAAGAGAATAAATTGACGATTTTTTAAGTTGAAAATTCTAGTTGATTTATGAATTCTAATTATAATTCGTTTTCATTATCAAAATATCCTTATAATTATTTAAAGATAGTTCTACTCACAATCAAATACAATTTTAATAATAAGTGTAAGAGAGATTTTGTTCGAAATTTTTATAATCGGTAGTCTATTCCTCCGTATGACAAAGATCTTAAAATAAATAGATGAAAACCGTTGGATCTAGCATAAAAAATGTTTTATATTTTAATATGTTATAAACTAAAAAGTACTCCGTATATATATATTTATATAAGATAAATTTTGTCCAAAATTTTGATAATCGTCTATTCCTCCGGACGACAAAGATCTTAAAATAAATAGATGAAAATCGTTGGATTTAGCATAAAAATTGTTCTATATTTTAATATGTTATAAAATAAAAAGTATATTTATATTGAAATACGAAAATGTATATGTCAATGATTTTAATCATATACAATTGGGTTTTTTACAATTGATAGCATTATCAATGTAGAACTTCTACATAGATTAGGATTAATGTAAAAATTCGTAAGTATATTTTCTCTTGATATTCTTAGTGTTTCTATTTGAATAATAATTATTAAAGCATCACTAAATTAAAGATAATTTAATGAGGTTCGCATGGATTATAAAATCATTCAAATCTGATTTATAGATCTCAAGATAGAGGCCAAATAGTAAATATAAATTTTTTTAATACTAATAAATAAAAAATAAAATTCAATTTTAATACAACTTTTTTTAATTATATCCTTTTTAGAATATAATTTTCTTTTTAAAATTCAATTATAATACAACCTTTTTTTAATTATATCCTTTTTAGATTATAATTTTCTTTTAAAATTCACTTCTAATACAACCTTTTCTAATTATATCCTTTTTAGATTATAATTTCTTTTTTATGTAATCTAATCTTGATCGTCTAGTTTCAATCCAACGGATCATATGTTTTGGTAGTAGAGTGACGACGACCAAAAATTTGGATAAGATCTCACTTATGCTTATTATAGTGAAATGCACGGCTCCTGTTTAATATCTACAATTATATTACTTTTATGTAATTTTATAGGTTATTAATTTACAAATCAAATTGGTGTTTAAAAATTGATATATATATAAGATTTTACATGTTCGATTTAATATTTGTACTCTATCTTAAATTTTAAAATTTGATTTGGACGTTTACAACCCACATGAAATTAACAAAATAATCTTTAAATTAATGATGGTTTAATATAATTAAATCTACATAGAAACAACAAAGAGAAGAAATTGACAATTTTTTAAGTTGAAAATTCTATTTGATTTATGAATTCTATTTATAATTCGTTTTGATTATCAAAATATCATTATAATTATTTAAAGATAGTTCTACTCACAATCAAATACAATTTTAATAATAAGTGTAAGAGAGATTTTGTTCGAAATTTTGATAATCGGTAGTCTATTCCTCCGTATGACAAAGATCTTAAAATAAATAGATGAAAATCGTTGGATCTAGCATAAAAAATGTTTTATATTTTAATATGTTATAAACTAAAAAGTACTCCGTATATATATTTATATAAGATAGATTTTGTCCAAAATTTTGATAATCGTCTATTCCTCCGGACGACAAAGATCTTAAAATAAATAGATGAAAATCGTTGGATTTAGCATAAAAAATGTTTTATATTTTAATATGTCATAAAATAAAAAGTATATTTATATTGAAATACGAAATTGTATATGTCAATGATTTAATCATATACAATTAGGTTTTCTACAATTGATAGCATTATCCATGTAGAACTTCTACATAGATTAGGATTAATGTAAAAATTCGTAAGTATATTTTCTCTTGATATTCTTAGTGTTTCTATTTGAATAATAATTATTAAAGCATCACTAAATTAAAGATAATTTAATGAGGTTCGCATGGATTATAAAATCATTCAAATCTGATTTATAGATCTCAAGATAGAGGCCAAATAGTAAATATAAATTTTTTTAATACTAATAAATAAAAAATAAAATTCAATTTTAATACAACTTTTTTTAATTATATCCTTTTTAGAATATAATTTTCTTTTTAAAATTCAATTATAATACAACCTTTTTTAATTATATCCTTTTTAGATTATAATTTTCTTTTAAAATTCACTTCTAATACAACCTTTTCTAATTATATCCTTTTTAGATTATAATTTCTCTTTTATGTAATCTAATCTTGATCGTCTAGTTTCAATCCAACGGATCATATGTTTTGGTAGTAGAGTGACGACGACCAAAAATTTGGATAAGATCTCACTTATGCTTATTATAGTGAAATGCACGGCTCCTGTTTAATATCTATAATTATATTACTTTTATGTAATTTTATAGGTTATTAATTTACAAATCAAATTGGTGTTTAAAAATTGATATATATAAGATTTTACATGTTCGATTTAATATTTGTACTCTATCTTAAATTTTAAAATTTGATTTGGACGTTTACAACCCACATGAAATTAACAAAATAATCTTTAAATTAATGATGGTTTAATATAATTAAATCTACATAGAAACAACAAAGAGAAGAAATTGACAATTTTTTAAGTTGAAAATTCTATTTGATTTATGAATTCTATTTATAATTCGTTTTGATTATCAAAATATCATTATAATTATTTAAAGATAGTTCTACTCACAATCAAATACAATTTTAATAATAAGTGTAAGAGAGATTTTGTTCGAAATTTTGATAATCGGTAGTCTATTCCTCCGTATGACAAAGATCTTAAAATAAATAGATGAAAATCGTTGGATCTAGCATAAAAAATGTTTTATATTTTAATATGTTATAAACTAAAAAGTACTCCGTATATATATTTATATAAGATAGATTTTGTCCAAAATTTTGATAATCGTCTATTCCTCCGGACGACAAAGATCTTAAAATAAATAGATGAAAATCGTTGGATTTAGCATAAAAAATGTTTTATATTTTAATATGTCATAAAATAAAAATTATATTTATATTGAAATACGAAATTGTATATGTCAATGATTTAAATCATATACAATTAGGTTTTCTACAATTGTTAGCATTATCCATGTAGAACTTCTACATAGATTAGGATTAATGTAAAAATTCGAAATTATATTTTCTCTTGATATTCTCAGTGTTTCTATTTGAATAATAATTATTAAAGCATCACTAAATTAAAGATAATTTTATGAGGTTCGCATGGATTGTAAAATCATTCAAATCTGATTTCTAGATCTCAAAATAGAGGTCAAATAGTAAATATGAAATTTTTTAATACTAATAAATAAAAAATAAAATTCAATTCTAATACAATTTTTTTTTAATTATATCCTTTTTAGAATATAATTTTCTTTTTAAAATTCAAGTATAATACAACCTTTTTTAATTAAATCCTTTTTAGATTATAATTTTCTTTTAAAATTCACTTCTAATACAACATTTTCTAATTATATCCTTTTTAGATTATAATTTCTTTTTTATGTGATCTAATCTTGATCGTCAAGTTTCAATCCAACGGATCATATAATTTTGGTAGTACAGCGACCAGACCAAAAATTTGGATAAAATCCCTCTTTTAAATTTAGTTCTAATAATGAAAAAAAAACAAATCGATGAAGAAAGGGTATTATAGTAAATTAACAAAGTGAAAATTATAAATAAAAATTTAAGGATATAATTTATAATCCAACGGATGACTTTTAATCAACGGATCATATGTTTTTGCTTGTACAGTGACGACGACCAAAAATTTGGTGACGACGACCAAAAATTTGGATAAGATGTCCCTTATGCTTATTATATATAAGGTATTAATAGTTCAAAAATGATGTCGAAAATGACAACTGACAAATGGAACCTGAAATCAGAAATTTAGTTGCATGTGGTTGCATTAAGTTGCAAATTTAGTTGAATGTGGTTGCATTCAGTTGAATATGCCCTTGCGGGTCCAGGAAACCCAAATCCACCAAAATAGCCTCCACCTAAAATAAAAAAAAAAACTATTTATTTATGACAAAAGCCCTAAAATTTTCATATAAAATAAATTGTATATATATTAAACTCTTTATTTAATGTCAGCAATACATAAATTATTTTATTACATCAAATACATAAATTATATAAATTGTATATAATATTTAATGTCAATAATACATAATTTCAAATTTCAAAATAATACTTTAAAATTACTTTTAAAAATATAGGAAACCAATATAGGGAATATCTTTGAAGTAAAACAACTTTTTGGTTACCTATATTTTAGGGAACCAATATTTTATTATATTTTAAGGATCCAAAATAGGGAATGACATTGGAGTTGCTCTAATATTGCTTGGTCAGAAGGGCGTTTTGATGGTTGCTTATTGCTTTGTCAAAGGGTGTCTTGATGGTTGCCCGCTACCGGCCAATACATTCTCGGAAACTGCCTACGTATCTCATGAGCGTTTGAGAATCAAGTTCAAAATAGCTCGTGGGAAACCCCCTCCCTTATATTTTTAGGGTTTGGATAATTAATGAATTAGATTTTGAATCGAAGCATTTGATTTGAAATACAATTTTCTTAAAATACCTAATACTCCAATGATCATCTTATCCTAATAGTCCCCCTTCCATTTGCTGTACAATTCCAACCATGGTTCATTAAAAGTTACTCAGACATATAAGCAATAAACCATATATCACAAATGATTGTGACGAATCCAAGACTCTTTACAAAGCAAAGTTTACACAAGCATATATTGATAATAGCATCAAATTTCATTTTGAAACCACATGAATAACCCATTCCTCAATTACATTAAGCCGAGTGTGTGTACTCTTAAGAAGCTGCTGCCTCGAGCTCTACTTAATTTCAAGCTTCCATACCTCACGAACATTAGAAGAGCCATCTGCAACCTCCGCAACCAGACTTGCTTTCAGAAAACCTGAAATGAAAATTTAAAACATATCATCAATATGCCACTCCGGCGAAAAAAAAATAATTAATAATTGTGCAGTTCTATGCAGAATTAAGATGTTTGATAAGTTTCCCTAGCATTCCCACCTACCCTCTCTTCCTTGTAAATAGATAGAGAATAGCATGTTCACGGAGGTGTCCAGCAGATATCAACAATCTTAGCCCTCATATCCATCACTAGACTCACCAAATTACCAGCTTGCTACAGTATACAAATACTATCCCTCCCGGCTCCAAAATCTGGCTTTTTGACTGTCTCAAATTTATTCTTTTAAATTTTTTGCAAATTTTTAAGGAAAAAATTAAATGTTGTTTCCTACGATATATTTCTATAAACTATATCTATGAGACAGAGACAATACAAAAATGGCCGCTTTGAATAGAAAAATCAAACGAGCCAGTTGGTTTTGGACAGAGGATGTATTTATATAGAACATACATTATTAACATGACTTCCTCCTAACACACAAGCAAATGAGTCATAAGGAGAAATCATAGCAAGTAATTTCAATGACAAAAGAAAAATAGAAGAAAGAGCATACTATTCTATGACAGAGACACTGGGCAGGGAACCCACTGATTTCCCTTATATGTATGTAGAATTAGATGTCCGCTATTATATATCCATGTAGTTTTTCGTACTTTCCAATTCAAGATTTTATCGTTAAGTAACATAGCTTGGCATGCATTGATGTAGTATCACTTAAATAAGATTTGATCAAAAGTATATTATCCATTTAAAATTCAAGTACAAAATAAAACACAGTGAATATGCCTTAAAACTAGCCTGTTTTTTATCTTCTTCTTTTTTTCCCTGTTTCCCTAAGTTCTAATACCTTGAATTTCAAAATAAGATACAAGTTTCGAGAAAAACACCTGTTTATTGCAAATTTAAAAACTAGATTGCCTCAGCCTCGACCTTGTTTTCGAAGCTAGCTTCTTTTTTTTCTCTTTTTTCCCCAAGTTCTAATATGCACATTTCAGCTTCATAGGCTTACAAAGTAATCTCTCTGATCCCAAAATAGGAGACGGATTTCAGAAAGAACAACCATTTTTGGCAAATTTTATATTTTTACAATGGCACGAAATATGATGTGATGCTGAATTGCTACTTGATTCACCTAAAGAGCAGAGGCCCATCTAGAACCTAAATTAATTTGTGATCTGAAACTGGAACAATAATGGACATGTACTTTCTATTTTAGAACGAGGAAAATAAATAATTTATCTCTCACTTTCAAAATGAACGCGTGGAATGAGAAATCCATCCGATAAATCTAACTATTGCTACCTTCGTTCCAATTTTAATGTCCTCATTTATCCCGGCTCGTGGATTGAAAAAAGGTTCTTCTAAATTATTCCTCCCCTTGACACATTCTCTGCCCACTTTAATATACTATATACTATTCTAATATGTAACTAATTAGTATAAAAAGAATGGGAGACCGTACATATATGATATAAAATACACCTAAAAACCTAGTAAACTTTTATATTTGCAATTAATTTGAAGGTATTTTTAATAAAAGATAGAGTAAAGTGTACTTTGTGTACCTGAATTTTGACGAAGACACCACTTGCAATACTACATTTCAAAAACTACCACGTGCAATACTGAAAAATGAATTTACTTAAACTTCGTGTACTGTCATCTATCTCTTTTAATGTTGAGTCCAACAAAGCTGTTCTAATTTGCCATGAGAATCTAACGCCGTTTGAAAGAGATAGACGGCGGTACACGAAGTTTAAGTAAATCCATTTTTCAGTATTGCACGTGGTAGTTTTTGAAAGGTAGTATTGCAAGCGTTGTCTTCGTCAAAGTTCAGGTACACAAAGTGCACTTTTCTCTAAAAGATATATAAAATTTCTACTTAATAATAGAAATCAGAGGTGAGGACTATATGGATGTGTTCTTGGTCTTGGAGACTTGACGGGTTCAATTTTAATTGGAATGGGTTCTGACGTGGGTGCAAGTGACCCAAATATGGTTCGGAATTTGTTTGGACCTCATTCGCATAATGTTGAGTCCAACAAAGCTATTCTATCCAATAAAAGGCAACGTCTTCCCTATAGTTCTGTAGAATTAGCTTCATTTAAGGTAAGATTTTTTTTTTCTTGTCCATTTCTCTCCTCTATCGTTGTCCATTTCTCTCATTTCTTGTACTCAGTACTTATGTCTTTTTGATATGTGATCCAGGTAAGAGCAAAGGAATGCACCAAGCAATTACTCCTCCGATGTGGTGAAGTTTTATTTTTGGTTCAACTTCTTTCACAGCATCATGTCACACGGTTAGTTCAAGGCTTTGATGAGAATATAAAACGAGCATTACTTCTGTTAACATTTCATCAATTAGTCTGCTCCGAGGACGGTGATCGACTTGCTACACGGCTTGTATCTGGCTATCTGCTTGATGGAGGCACTTTTTCTGAAGTTTCTGAGAAAATCTATTGCTTTATTTGTGGTAGCGGATCATAGCAGTTCGCACTTCACAACCTCATAGTTAATCAACTACAGTCCCTCGTCCTTTCATTTCTTCTTATTAGCTATATGTATGTTTGGTTTCTTCTGTTATCCAACTCAATCGCTATTTCTTGATGGAGGTACTTTTTCTGAAGTTTCTGAGAAAATCTATTGCTTCATTTGTGGTAGCGGATCATAGCAGTTCGCACTTCACAGCCTCATAGTTAATCAACTACAGTCCCTCGTCCTTTCATTTCTTCTTGATTAGCTATATGTATGTTTGGTTTCTTCTGTTTTCCAACTGAATCGCTATTTCTTAACATGTGAACTGATGTTGCAGTATTACATTGGTCGTGATGGCAGGGGAACAGAGAACAGTTGATATAAGTGGTAGACTACGCGATGGTTGTCCGAGCTATTACAAAGAGTCTGTTTAAAAATTAGGAATTAGGAATGCTCTAGGTGGAAAAGACTAATTTGCCCTGAGAATCTAACGCCGTTTGAAAGAGATAGACGGCGGTACACGAAGTTTAAGTAAATCCATTTTTCAGTATTGCACGTGGTAGTTTTTAAAAGGTATTATTGCAAGTGGTGTCTTCGTCAAAATTCAGGTACACAAAGTGCACTTTTCTCTAAAAGATATATAAATTTCTACTTAATAATAGAAATCAGAGGCGAGGGCTATATGGATGTGTTCCTGGTCTTGGAGACTTGACGGGTTCAATTTTCATTGGAATGGGTTCTACATGGGTGCAAGTGACCCAAGTATGGTTCGGAATTTGTTTGGACCTCATTCGCATAATGTTGAGTCCAACAAAGCTGTTCTATCCAATAAAAGGCAACGTCTTCCCTATAGTTCTGCAGAATTAGCTTCATTTGAGGTAAGATTTTTTTTTCTTGTCCATTTCTCTCTTTTATCGTTGTCCATTTCTCTCATTTCTTGTACTCATTACTTATGTCTTTTTGATATGTGATGCAGGTAAGAGCAATGGAATGCACCAGGCAATTACTCCTCCGATGTGGTGAAGCTTTATTTTTGCTTCAACTTTTTTCACAGCATCATGTCACACGGTTAGTTCAGGGCTTTGATGAGAATATAAAACAAGCATTACTTATGTTAACATTTCATCAATTAGTGTGCTCCGAGGATGGTGATCGACTTGCTACACGGCTTGTATCTGGCTATCTACATTGATGGAGGTACTTTTTCTGAAGTTTCTGAGAAAGTCTATTGCTTTATTTGTGGTAGCGGATAATAGCAGTTCGCACTTCACAGCCTCATAGTAAATCAACTATAGTCCCTCGTCCTTTCATTTCTTCTTGATTAGCTATATGTATGGTTTCTTCTGTTATCCAACTCAAACTCTATTTCTTAACATGTGAACTCTTCTGTCTTGCAGTATTACACTGGTCCTGATGGAAGGGGAACAGAGAATAGTTGATGATATAAGTGGTAGACTACGCGATGGTTGTCCGAGATATTACAAAGAGTCTAATTAAAAATTAGGAATTAGGAATGCTCTAGGTGGAAAAGACTAATTTGCCCAGAGAATCTAACGTCGTTTGAAAGAGATAGACGGCGGTACACGAATTTTAAGTAAATCCATTTTTCAGTATTGCACGTGGTAGTTTTTGAAAGGTGGTATTGCAAGTGGTGTCTTCGTCAAAGTTCAGGTACACAAAGTGCACTTTACTCTAAAAGATATATAAAATTTCTACTTAGTAATATAAATCAGAGGCGAGAGCTATATGGATGTGTTCATGGTCTTGGAGACTTGACGGGTTCAATTTTAATTGGAATGGGTTCTGACGTGGGTGCAAGTGACCCAAGTATGGTTCGGAATTTGTTTGGACCTCATTCGCATAATGTTGAGTCCAACAAAGCTGGCTATCCAATAAAAGGCAATGTCTTGCCTATAGTTCTGCAGAATTAGCTTCATTTGAGGTAAGATTTTTTTTTCTTGTCCATTTCTTTCTTTTATCGTTGTCCATTTCTCTCATTTCTTGTACTCAGTACTTATGTATTTTTGATATGTGATGCAGGTAAGAGCAATGGAATGCACCAAGCAATTACTCCTCCAATGTGGTGAAGCTTTATTTTTGCTTCAACTTCTTTCACAGCATCATGTCACACGGTTAGTTCAGGGCTTTGATGAGAATATAAAACGAGCATTACTTCTGTTAACATTTCATCAATTAGTCTGCTCCGAGGATGGTGATCGACTTCCTACACGGCTTGTATCTGGCTATCTACATTGATGGAGGTACTTTTTCTGAAGTTTCTGAGAAAGTCTATTGCTTTATTTGTGGTAGCGGATCATAGCAGTTTGCACTTCACAGCCTCATAGTTAATCAACTACAGTCCCTCGTCCTTTCATTTCTTCTTGATTAGCTATATGTATGTTTGGTTTCATCTGTTATCCAACTCAATCGCTATTTCTTAACATGTGAACTCTTCTGCTCTTGCAGTATTACACTGGTCCTGATGGCAGGGGAACAGAGAACAGTTAAAGATATAAGCGGTAGACTACGCGATGGTTGTCCGAGCTATTACAAAGAGTCTGATTAAAAATTAGGAATTAGGAATGCTCTAGGTGGAAAAGACTAATTTGCCCTGAGAATCTAACGTCGTTTGAAAGAGATAGACGGCGGTACACGAAGTTTAAGTAAATCCATTTTTCAGTATTGCGCGTGGTAATTTTTGAAAGGTAGTATTGCAAGTGGTGTCTTCGTCAAAGTTCAGGTACACAAAGTGCACTTTTCTCTAAAAGATATATAAAATTTCTACTTAATAATAGAAATCAGAGGCGAGGACTATATGGATGTGTTCCTGGTCTTGGAGACTTGATGGGTTCAGTTTTAATTGGAATGGGTTCTGACATGGGTGCAAGTGACCCAAGTATGGTTCGGAATTTGTTTGGACCTCATTCGCATAATGTTGAGTCCAACAAAGCTGTTCTATCCAATAAAAGGCAACGTCTTCCCTATAGTTCTGCAGAATTAGCTTCATTTGAGGTAAGATTTTTTTTTCTTGTCCATTTCTCTCTTCTATCGTTGTCCATTTCTCTCATTTCTTGTACTCAGTACTTATGTCTTTTTGATATGTGATGCAGGTAAGAGCAATGGAATGCACCAAGCAATTACTCCTCCGATGTGGTGAAGCTTTATTTTTGCTTCAACTTCTTTCACAGCATCATGTCACATGGTTAGTTCAGGGCTTTGATGAGAATATAAAACGAGCATTACTTTTGTTAACATTTCATCAATTAGTCTGCTTCGAGGATGGTGATCGACTTGCTACACGGCTTGTATCTGGCTATCTGCATTGATGGAGGTACTTTTTCTGAAGTTTCTGAGAAAATCTATTGCTTTATTTGTGGTAGCGGATCATAGCAGTTCGCACTTCACAGCCTCATAGTTAATCAACTACAGTCCCTCCTCCTTTCATTTCTTCTTGATTAGCTATATGTATGTTTGGTTTCTTCTGTTATCCAACTCAATAGCTATTTCTTAACATGTGAACTCTTCTGCTCTTGCAGTATTACACTGGTCCTGATGGCAGGGGAACAGAGAACAGTTGATGATATAAGTGGTAGACTACGCGATGGTTGTCCGGGCTATTACAAAGAGTCTGATTAAAAATTAGGAATTAGGAATGCTCTAGTTGGAAAAGACTAATTTGCCCCGAGAATCTAACGTCGTTTGAAAGAGATAGACGGCGGTACACGAAGTTTAAGTAAATCCATTTTTCAGTATTGCACGTGGTAGTTTTTGAAAGGTGGTATTGCAAGTGGTGTCTTCGTCAAAGTTCAGGTACACAAAGTGCACTTTTCTCTAAAAGATATATAAAATTTCTACTTAATAATAGAAATCAGAGGCGAGGACTATATGGATGTGTTCCTGGTCTTGGAGACTTGATGGGTTCAGTTTTAATTGGAATGGGTTCTGACATGGTTTCAAGTGACCAAAGTATGGTTCAGAAGTTGTTTGGACCTCATTCGCATAATGTTGAGTCCAACAAAGCTATTCTATCCAATAAAAGGCAACGTCTTCCCTATAGTTCTGTAGAATTAGCTTCATTTAAGGTAAGATTTTTTTCTTGTCCATTTCTCTCTTCTATCGTTGTCCATTTCTCTCATTTCTTGTACTCAGTACTTATGTCTTTTTGATATGTGATGCAGGTAAGAGCAATGGAATGCACCAAGAAATTACTCCTCCGATGTGGTGAAGTTTTATTTTTGGTTCAACTTCTTTCACAGCATCATGTCACACGGTTAGTTCAGGGCTTTGATGAGAATATAAAACGAGCATTACTTCTGTTAACATTTCATCAATTAGTCTGCTCCGAGGACGGTGATCGACTTGCTACACGGCTTGTATCTGGCTATCTGCTTGATGGAGGTACTTTTTCTGAAGTTTCTGAGAAAATCTATTGCTTTATTTGTGGTAGCGGATCATAGCAGTTCGCACTTCACAACCTCTTAGTTAATCAACTACAGTCCCTCGTCCTTTCATTTCTTCTTATTAGCTATATGTATGTTTGGTTTCTTCTGTTATCCAACTCAATCGCTATTTCTTGATGGAGGTACTTTTTCTGAAGTTTCTGAGAAAATCTATTGCTTCATTTGTGGTAGCGACTAGCGGATCATAGCAGTTCGCACTTCACAGCCTCATAGTTAATCAACTACAGTCCCTCGTCCTTTCATTTCTTCTTGATTAGCTATATGTATGTTTGGTTTCTTCTGTTATCCAACTGAATCACTATTTCTTAACATGTGAACTGTTGTTGCAGTATTACATTGGTCGTGATGGCAGGGATCCTGATGGCAGGGGAAAAGAGAACAGTTGATATAAGTGGTAGACTACGCGATGGTTGTCCGAGCTATTACAAAGGGTCTGATTAAAAATTAGGAATTAGGAATGCTCTAGGTGGAAAAGACTAATTTGCCCTGAGAATCTAACGCCGTTTGAAAGAGATAGACGGCGGTACACGAAGTTTAAGTAAATCCATTTTTCAGTATTGCACGTGGTAGTTTTTGAAAGGTATTATTGCAAGTGGTGTCTTCGTCAAAGTTCAGGTACACAAAATGCACTTTTCTCTAAAAGATATATAAATTTCTACTTAATAATAGAAATCAGAGGCGAGGACTATATGGATGTGTTCCTGGTCTTGGAGACTTGACGGGTTCAATTTTCATTGGAATGGCAACTGACATGGGTGCAAGTGACCCAAGTATGGTTCGGAATTTGTTTGGACCTCATTCGCATAATGTTGAGTCCAACAAAGCTGTTCTATCCAATAAAAGGCAACGTCTTCCCTATAGTTATGCAGAATTAGCTTCATTTGAGGTAAGATTTTTTTTTCTTGTCCATTTCTCTCTTTTATCGTTGTCCATTTCTCTCATTTCTTGTACTCAGTACTTATGTCTTTTTGATATGTGATGCAGGTAAGAGCAATGGAATGCACTAGGCAATTACTCCTCCGATGTGGTGAAGCTTTATTTTTGCTTCAACTTTTTTCACAGCATCATGTCACACGGTTAGTTCAGGTCTTTGATGAGAATATAAAACGAGCATTACTTCTGTTAACATTTCATCAATTAGTGTGCTCCGAGGATGGTGATCGACTTGCTACACGGCTTGTATCCGGCTATCTACATTGATGGAGGTACTTTTTCTGAAGTTTCTGAGAAAGTCTATTGCTTTATTTGTGGTAGCGGATCATAGCAGTTCGCACTTCACAGCCTCATAGTTAATCAACTACAGTCCCTCGTCCTTTCATTTCTTCTTGATTAGCTATATGTATGGTTTCTTCTGTTATCCAACTCAATCTCTATTTCTTAACATGTGAACTCTTCTGCTCTTGCAGTATTACACTGGTCCTGATGGAAGGGGAACAGAGAATAGTTGATGATATAAGTGGTAGACTACGCGATGGTTGTCCGAGATATTACAAAGAGTCTAATTAAAAATTAGGAATTAGGAATGCTCTAGGTGGAAAAGACTAATTTGCCCAGAGAATCTAACGCCGTTTGAAAGAGATAGACGGCGGTACACGAATTTTAAGTAAATCCATTTTTCAGTATTGCACGTGGTAGTTTTTGAAAGGTGGTATTGCAAGTGGTGTCTTCGTCAAAGTTCAGGTACACAAAGTGCACTTTACTCTAAAAGATATATAAAATTTCTACTTAATAATAGAAATCAGAGGCGAGAGCTATATGGATGTGTTCATGGTCTTGGAGACTTGACGGATTCAATTTTAATTGGGATGGGTTCTGACGTGGGTGCAAGTGACCCAAGTATGGTTCGGAATTTGTTTGGACCTCATTCGCATAATGTTGAGTCCAACAAAGCTGGCTATCCAATAAAAGGCAACGTCTTCCCTATAGTTCTGCAGAATTAGCTTCATTTGAGGTAAGATTTTTTTTTCTTGTCCATTTCTCCCTTGTATCGTTGTCCATTTCTCTCATTTCTTGTACTCAGTACTTATGTATTTTTGATATATGATGCAGGTAAGAGCAATGGAATGCACCAAGCAATTACTCCTCCGATGTGGTGAAGCTTTATTTTTGCTTCAACTTCTTTCACAGCATCATGTCACACGGTTAGTTCAGGGCTTTGATGAGAATATAAAACGAGCATTACTTTTGTTAACATTTCATCAATTAGTCTGCTCCGAGGATGGTGATCGACTTGCTACACGGCTTGTATCTGGCTATCTACATTGATGGAGGTACTTTTTCTGAAGTTTCTGAAAAAGTCTATTGCTTTATTTGTGGTAGCGGATCATAGCAGTTTGCACTTCACAGCCTCATAGTGAATCAACTATAGTCCCTCGTCCTTTCATTTCTTCTTGATTAGCTATATGTATGTTTGGTTTCTTCTGTTATCCAACTCAATCGCTATTTCTTAACATGTGAACTCTTCTGCTCTTGCAGTATTACACTGGTCCTGATGGCAGGGGAACAGAGAACAGTTAATGATATAAGTGGTAGACTACGCGATGGTTGTCCGACCTATTACAAAGAGTCTGATTAAAAATTAGGAATTAGGATGCTCTAGGTGGAAAAGACTAATTTGCCCTGAGAATCTAAAGTCGTTTGAAAGAGATAGACGACGGTACACGAAGTTTAAGTAAATCCATTTTTCAGTATTGCACGTGGTAGTTTTTGAAAGGTAGCATTGCAAGTGGTGTCTTCGTCAAAGTTCAGGTACACAAAGTGCACTTTTCTCTAAAAGATATATAAAATTTCTACTTAATAATAGAAATAAGAGGCGAGGACTATATGGATGTGTTCCTGGTCTTGGAGACTTGATGGGTTCAGTATTAATTGGAATGGGTTCTGACATGGGTGCAAGTGACCCAAGTATGGTACTGAATTTGTTTGGACCTCATTCGCATAATGTTGAGTCCATCAAAGCTGTTCTATCCAATAAAAGGCAACGTCTTCCCTATAGTTTTGCAGAATTAGCTTCATTTGAGGTAAGATTTTTTTTTTCTCGTCCATTTCTCTCTTTTATCGTTGTCAATTCTCTCATTTCTTGTACTCAGTACTTATGACTTTTTGATATGTGATGCAGGTAAGAGCAATGGAATGCACCAAGCAATTACTCCTCCGATGTGGTGAAGCTTTATTTTTGCTTCAACTTCTTTCACAGCATCATGTCACATGGTTAGTTCAGGGCTTTGATGAGAATATAAAACGAGCAATACTTCTGTTAACATTTCATCAATTAGTCTGCTTCGAGGATGGTGATCGACTTGCTACACGGCTTGTATCTGGCTATCTGCATTGATGGAGGTACTTTTTCTGAAGTTTCTGAGAAAATCTATTGCTTTATTTGTGGTAGCGGATCATAGCAGTTCGCACTTCACAGCCTCATAGTTAATCAACTACAGTCCCTCCTCCTTTCATTTCTTCTTGATTAGCTATATGTATGTTTGGTTTCTTCTGTTATCCAACTCAATAGCTATTTCCTAACATGTGAACTCTTCTGCTCTTGCAGTATAACACTGGTTCTGATGGCAGGGGAACAGAGAACAGTTGATGATATAAGTGGTAGACAACGCGATGGTTGTCCGAGCTATTACAAAGAGTCTGATTAAAAATTAGGAATTAGGAATGCTCTAGTTGGAAAAGACTAATTTGCCCCGAGAATCTACCGTCGTTTGAAAGAGATAGATGGCGGTGCACGAAGTTTAAGTAAATCCATTTTTCAGTATTGCACGTGGTAGTTTTTGAAAGGTGGTATTGCAAGTGGTGTCTTCATCAAAGTTCAGGTACACAAAGTGCACTTTTCTCTAAAAGATATATAAAATTTCTACTTAATAATAGAAATCAGAGGCGAGGACTATATGGATGTGTTCCTGGTCTTGGAGACTTGATGGGTTCAGTTTTAATTGGAATGGGTTCTGACATGGTTGCAAGTGACCCAAGTATGGTTCGGAATTTTTTTGGACCTCATTCGCATAATGTTGAGTCCAACAAAGCTGTTCTATCCAATAAAAGGCAACGTCTTCCCTATAGTTCTGCAGAATTAGCTTCATTTGAGGTAAGATTTTTTTTTCTTCTCCATTTCTCTCTATTATCGTTGTCCGTTTCTCTCATTTCTTGTACTCAGTACTTTTGTCTTTTTGATATATGATGCAGGTAAGAGCAATAGAATGCACTAGGCAATTACTCCTCCGATGTGAAGCTTTATTTTTGCTTCAACTTTTTTCACAGCATCATGTCACACGGTTAGTTCAGGGCTTTGATGAGAATATAAAACGAGCATTACTTCTGTTAACATTTCATCAATTAGTCTTCTTCGAGGATGGTGATCGACTTGCTACACGGCTTGTATCTGGCTATCTGCATTGATGGAGGTATTTTTTCTGAAGTTTCTGAGAAAATCTATTGCTTTATTTGTGGTAGCGGATCATAGTAGTTCGCACTTCACAGCCTCATAGTTAATCAACTACAGTCCCTCGTCCTTTCATTTCTTCTTGATTAGCTATATGTATGTTTGGTTTCTTCTGTTATCCAACTCAATCTCTAATTCTTAACATGTGAACTCTTCTGCTCTTGCAGTATTACACTGGTCCTGATGGCAGGGGAACATAGAACAGTTGATGATATAAGTGGTAGACTACGCGATGGTTGTCCGAGCTATTACAAAGAGTCTGATTAAAAATTAGGAATTAGGAATGCTCTAGGTGGAAAAGACTAATTTGCCCTGAGAATCTAACGCCGTTTGAAAGAGATAGACGGCGGTACACGAAGTTTAAGTAAATCCATTTTTCAGTATTGCACGTGGTAGTTTTTGAAAGGTAGTATTGCAAGTGGTGTCTTCGTCAAAGTTCAGGTACACAAAGTGCACTTTACTCTAAAAGATATATAAATTTCTACTTAATAATAGAAAGTAGACATTAAAATAGAGACATCCCTAGAAGGAGAGAAGATATCTGCATTGAAATGGAAGAAGTATAACTATATAGAGGCTTACCGCATAACAAAGGGAATCTGTTCAGTGAAGAATAAAAAGAATTGAAACAAGAAATACATCCTACAGGTCAGACAGATCACATATGGACACTGTTACATGTGAACGAATCCATACTGATACTCGAAAAATCAAATAAATGAAATTTTAGAAGATCTTACCATCTTTCTCCACCAAAGATAAGAACCGCCTTGATCCCCCTCCTACTCCAAAATAATGCTTTTTTGCTGCCATATACACAACTCCACCAGGATGACTCATGCACTGTATACAGATACAACAACTGTAATCAAACTCCACAATGAACATGTATTAAAAGCATATTTACAAACGTAGATAGAGTTACCTTTTTTATAAGTTGATAGAGGTTCGGGAGAGCAGAAATTGAGTATACTGTCTCTGCCATTAGAATAATATCATACCCACCAGATTTATCCAGCTCAGAGCTACAACTTTTATCAGTATTTGAATGGCTGAGCAATTGATGCACTTCACCCCAGTCACCAGCAAAGTAACGAATTTCTGCCTCGCAAGTTTGTAGAAGATTAGCATTTACGTTGGGGATGGTAAGACATTGCAGGACTTCAGCATTAAAATCCTGGAAATGAACAGCAGCAGCACCCTGATGCACCAAAGAACAGGTATGTGAGTTTGGAGCATTTCTGCAAAGATACAAATCAGAATAACACATGCATGTTTACCTTCAGGCAAGCAAAGATTCCAGGTAGTCCATGACCACATCCAAGCTGAAATTCATTAAATTGTAATAAGTGGTATTGGCAACAAGCAGAACCAACAAGATATATAGGTTCACAACTACTAGGAGTGCTATATGTGCATATGTGTAGGGAAAGAAACTATACTCTTATTTCTTGAACTTATGAGGAGATGAGGAGAGGTTGACTATGTTAGCCAGACTCTCTGTTTTGCCTCTACTACCCGTGTCAGATAATTAAACTTCCAAAATAGGCTGAAACATGCAAAACATTCAAAAGTACTCCCGAGCCCGACACTTGGACATTTAACCATGTTGGACACTTCCATTAAAGTGCGGGTAACATAGATTAACAACTCTAAGAAACTGCAAGATGATACCATAAATAGTACTCTTCAGTCTTCCTGATGTCTAATGTCTTCTGGATAGTTCACTCAAGAAAGTCTAAATTTAAGTAATTGCAGCAATCATTGATACTATAATGCCAAGATGGGTTTTAGGCTTAGAAGGGTGTTTCACCTGGCTTATACTGTATAAGCTTGTCAAAAAAGTAGGGAAATCTGAATCTATGTTGACATAAAATTTTAGTTCAAAAACTTGATGATTTTATTTTTACTAGTACGTGCACTTAATTACACCAAGTAGTAAAACGAACTTGCTTCCAAGTATTGCTCCTGTAGTGACCAATTGTTTATTTACAAAATAGTATGTCTATTGTCAAATGTATGAACGCTAGTGTTAAACTAGGGGTGGCTTAGGATTCTTTCGGCATTCCTTCTGTTTCCCAATTACATCTGCATGTTTGTTTATTCCATCCTGTTTTGTATTATTGTACACTAAGATGATGTTGGATTGATGTTTTCTATCTCTCTCATTCCATATCATGCTCTTACTTTTTTATTTTATTTTTTAATTGTCCATCGTCTTTTATATAGTGCTCTACTTTTTTTGTACCATTCAAGCTAAGGCTCTTTGCGGAGTAGACTTAAAGTTTGCCTACCTCCCTAAACCCTGCTCCACGAGCGGGATATACTAGCTTGGCTCAGTTTGGTTTTAGTAATATAACATAATAAAACAATTCACTTATTCAATTAAAACATAATGTTAATTGTCATTCAATAATATCATAATAAATTTCTACAAATCATTTATACAGTCAAAACATAATGTTAATACTGCCATCTAATCATTTCATATCAAATATAGTGTCTGTGACACACACTCTAAGAACATGTATTATCAAGATCTTGATGTCTATACTCTTACTAATACCATCTCACTAAGCCAAGAACCCTATACAACACTTGAAAGTTGAAAGTCATGCCCTTTTAATGGTACAAAAAGAATAGAGCTTAAACACTGAAGGAATTTCACCATGTTGAGTACAAATATGTTACAGCAGCATGAGAGAGTAAGATCACCTTAGCAATCACATCCCACCTCTAATACTCTCTTTCCAGCAATTGATAATCGGTTAGCTTCATGTTCTGAGCGAAGAGTTTTTACCAGATCTAGTGAACCTTCCCATAGCTTCAAACCTCCTACTTGATAAAAAAGCACATAACATAGTTTTAATTAACTGAAATAAGTATACAATTGCTCCAAAATTGTTACAAATATGTCCGTACATTAAAAAAACAAATACATGCATAATTACAGACATAAAAGTAGGATAGAATGATGTACAAACCTTCGTATTTCCCTGGAACTAAATCAGAATTTGAAAGTGAGAAAACCTGTTGCGTACTAACCCGACCCTAAAAAGAAGACGGGCAATAAGCTTGATAGTAGACTAGTAGTATACAAAACAATTGAAAAGCAAACAAGATTAATAAAATTTACCAACCACCACATTAAAAACATGTGAGAATTTTCATTTCATGGATTTCTTATTCTAAAAAATCGAAATTCTGTAAGCAAAAATAGAACAGTGGCAAGAGCTTGGAATTGGTACATTTTGGCAATGAGCATCTTTAAAATGAGGTGGGTAAATGGGGTTAATAAAATATGTACCTTGAGTAAAGTGAGACCATCCAAGTTGAGTGGCTCCAAAGTAAGTTTGACAGAAGAAGGAACCTGCTGTTTTTCCAAAGGACAAGAAAAGTGAATACAAAAAAGAGAAAAGGGGAAGATATAATTAACATATGCATAGATATAGGGATGCAATACAAAACATACAGAGGGAAAAACTTCAAGACAAGGAGGGGGAGGGGGAGGGGGAAGGGGATCAAGTGGGGTATCAAGAAAAGATAAACCCAATCCAAATTGCTGTTGATGTTGCTGGGGTTGGGGTTGGGGTTTTTCATCAGAGGAAAGAGTAAACCCTGATTGCTCTGCCGCCATTCTTCACCCCCTCTCTCTGTCGACCTAATATTCAAACTCTATTCCAGACTTCCAGTGTTCTAACATCTCCACACAACACACTCTTTCACTTAGGGCTGTAATTTGAGTCGAGCCCGTCTAGTTCGAGCCCAGCTTTAAATCGAGCCGAGCTTTTTCTGACGAGTAAAGCCGGGCTCGTTTATTAAACGAGCCGAAACTCCTCGCCGAACTTGGCTCGTTTATTATACGAGTCGAGTCGAGCTACACGCGAGCCCCTCACGAGTCGAGTCGAGTTTATGTTATACAAGTCGAGTCGAGTTCTCTTATACGAGCCGAGCCTAATGAGCTGTTAAACGAGCCGAGCCTAACGAGTTTCCAACCAAATTAATTAATTTTTATTAAGATCTCCAACCAAATTAATTTTTTATTTTTTCAAAATTTGGGAATATCATTTAATTAGATATTTCTTGACATCCGTACGGTTGAATCGTCGAGAAATATGTTTAAAAAAATAGAAACAATAATCTGAGACAAAACACTAGTTACGAGTACTAGACAATATGTTAGTGTTCTATTAAGATCTCCAACCAAATTAATTTTTTATTTTTTCAAAATTTGGGAATATCATTTAATTAGATATTTCTTGACATCCGTACGGTTGGATCGTCGAGAAATATGTTTTAAAAAATAGAAACAATAATCTGGAACAAAGCACTTGTTCCAAGTACTAGACAATATCGTAGTGTTCTATTAAGATCTCCAACCAAATTAATTTTTTATTTTTTCAAAATTTGAGAATATCATTTAATTAGATATTTCTTGACATCCGTACGGTTGGATCGTCGAGAAATCTATACTATTATATAAAAGCCGAAACATTAAAAGTTTGGTTAGTCGGTTGGTTGGTCGGTACGGTACCTGTTGATTTTACGTATTTACCTTTACTCAATTACTACTAACTAATCAATTTTCTTTTCCAAATTAAACATATTATCTTTTCTACTTTTCAAGAATTAAATAATTTCCTTTTTCAAGTAAAATACAATATCTTTTACATTTTATTTAACTAAAATTTCTCCTTTATGAATCAATTTCTTTTTCAGGTCATATTACCATTTCTATTTTTCAATAATTAAATAATTTCCTTTTTCAAGTAAATTAGAATATCTTTTACATTTTATATAACTAAAATTTCTCTTTTTTAAAAACACTACGAGTAATTTTGTTTAATAAAATAACATAATTATATTATTATTACTATTAACCATGGTTCTAAAAATCCCCGATTTAGCCGATTAATCCCCGATTAATCCTCTGTAAGGTAACCCACCGATTCGATTTTTGAAATCCGATTAATCCTATAAATTTATTTAAAATGATATGTTTAATTGTAAATTAGACTAATATATTAAATATTATTATAATATCCGATTTACACTCCGATTAATCCCCGATTACCCGATTAATCTTAAATCGGTACCTCAACCGATTTATACCGATTACCGATTTTTACAACCATGCTATTAACTAATCAATTACCTTTTTCATTCAAAACACGTTACATTTTCTCTATTCTCTAACTAAAATCTTTCTTTTTTCAATTATATCATGGACGGTTACCTTTTTCAGCCAAAACACGTTACCTTTTTTCTTTTCTCTTACTAAAACCTCCTTTTTTCAATAATATCACGGGCGTTTCTATTTAATAAAAATAAAATAATAATAATATTATAATACTAATAATTAACCAATTCAACTAAAATATATAATCTTTTCTATTTTTTCTAATTAAACTAATCAATTTCCTTTTCCAAATTAAACACATTATCTTTTCTACTTTTCAAGAATTAAATAATTTCCTTTTTCAAGTAAAATACAATATCTTTTACATTTTATCTAACTAAAATTTCTCCTTTATGAATCAATTTCTTTTTCAGGTCATATTACCTTTTCTATTTTTCAATAATTAAATAATTTCCTTTTTCAAGTAAATTAGAATATCTTTTACATTTTATCTAACTAAAATTTCTCTTTTTTAAAAATACTACGAGCAATTTTATTTAATAAAATAACATAATTATATTATAATTACTATTAACTAATCAATTACCTTTTTCATTCAAAACACGTTACCTTTTCTCTTTTCTCTAACTAAAACCTTTCTTTTTTCAATTATATCATGGACGGTTACCTTTTTCAGCCAAAACACGTTACCTTTTTTCTTTTCTCTTACTAAAACCTCATTTTTTCCAATAATATCACGGGCGTTTCTATTTAATAAAAATAAAATAATAATAATATTATAATACTAATAATTAACCAATTCAACTAAAATATATAATCTTTTCTATTTTTTCTAATTAAACTAATCAATTTCCTTTTCCAAATTAAACATATTATCTTTTCTACTTTTCAAGAATTAAATAATTTCCTTTTTCAAGTAAAATACAATAACTTTTACATTTTATCTAACTAAAATTTCTCCTTTATGAATCAATTTCTTTTTCAGGTCATATTACCTTTTCTATTTTTCAATAATTAAATAATTTCCTTTTTCAAGTAAATTAGAATATCTTTTACATTTTATCTAACTAAAATTTCTCTTTTTTAAAAATACTACGAGCAATTTTATTTAATAAAATAACATAATTATATTATAATTACTATTAACTAATCAATTACCTTTTTCATTCAAAACACGTTACTTTTTCTCTTTTCTCTAACTAAAATCTTTCTTTTTTCAATTATATCATGGACGGTTACCTTTTTCAGCCAAAACACGTTACCTTTTTTCTTTTCTCTTACTAAAACCTCCTTTTTTCCAATAATATCACGGGCGTTTCTATTTAATAAAAATAAAATAATAATAATATTATAATACTAATAATTAACCAATTCAACTAAAATATATAATCTTTTCTATTTTTTCTAATTAAATTCCCTTTTTTTTTCTAGAAATATAACGGGCAACATTAAATTTCTCAATTTCTAAAAACTATGAGCAATTTTATTTAGTAAAATAACATAATTAAATTATAATCACTATAAACTAATCAATTTTTTCTAATAAAATTCCTTTTTTTCTAGAAATATAACGGGCAACATTAATTTCTCATTTTCTAAAAACTATGAGCAATTTTATTTAGTAAAATAACATAATTAAATTATAATTTCTATAAACTAATCAATTACCATTTTCACATAAATCATGTCATCTTCATGTTATCCTTACTTAATTATTTATAATTACTAATAACTAATAAATTTCCTTCTTCGGGTAAAACATGTTACCTTTTCTATTTTTCAATAACTAATCTTTTATCACATAAAATATGAGAAATTCATTCCTTTTTCAAGTAAAATATGCTACATTTTCTATTTTTCAATAGCCAATTTTTCTTTTTACGTAAAATACAGTTTATCTAGCTAAAAATTTTCCTTTTCTAAAAAAACTATGAGCAATTATGTTTAATAAAATAACATATTATAATTACTAATAATTAATCAATTACCATTTTCAGCTAAAATACATTATCTTTTCTATTTTATTATTTTTTTTCAGAAAAACCTATTTGGTTTGCTTTAATTAAGTACAATAAAATAATAACAATATAATAACTAATAACTAACCGATTACGTTTTTAGCTAAAATATTTCATCTTTTCAATATTTTCAAACTAAAATCCATCATTTTCTAAAAATATCACGGACAACATATCTATCTATCTATACTATTATATATATTCCGAAACATTAAAAGTTTGGTTCAACGGTACCTATTGAATTTATATAATTACCCTTACTCAATTACAAATCTACTAACTAATCAATTTTATTTTTCAGGTTACACATATTATCTTTTCTATTTTCAAGAACTAAATAATTTCCTTTTTCAGGTAAAATAAAATATCTTTTATATTTATCTAACTAAAATTTCTCTTTATTAATCAATTTTCTTTTTCAGTTTAAACATATAACCTTTTCTATTTTCCAATAACTAAATAATTTCTTTTTTTATTTAAAATAGAATATCTTTTATATTTTATCTAACTAAAATTTCTCCTTTTTAAAAACACTACGAGCAATTTTATTTAATAAAATAACATTTATATATAATTACTATTAACTAATCAAATACCTTTTTCACTCAAAACACATTACCTTTTCTCTAACTAAATATCTCTTCTTCCAATTATATCATGGACTGTTACATTTTTCAGCAAAACACGTTACCTTTTTTCTTTCTTCTTACTAAAACCTCCATTTATCTAATTATATTACAGGCGTTTCTATTTAATAATAAAAATAAAAATATTATAATACTAATAATTAACCAATTACCTTTTCAGCTAAAAATAACATAATTATATATAATTATTATTAACTAATCAATTACCTTTTTCAGTCAAAACACGTTACCTTTTCTCTTTTCTCAAACTAAAATCTCTCATTTTCCAATTATATCATGACGGTTACCTTTTTTCAGTAAAACACGTTACCTTTTTTCTTTTTTCTTACTAAAACCTCCATTTTTCTAATTATATTACAGGCGTTTCTATTTAATACAAATAAAATAATAATATTATAATACTAATAATTAACCGATTACCTTTTCTACTAAAATATATCATTTTTTCTATTTTTTCTAATTACAATCCATTTTTTTCTAAAAATATAACGGGTAGCGTTACTTTCTCATTTTCTAAAAACTATGAACAATTTTATTTCGTAAAATAACATAATTAAATTATAATTACTATAAAATCTCTTTTTTCCAATTATATCACGGACGGTTCTTTTTAATAAAATAAACTAATAATATTATAATATTATTAATTAACCGATTACCTTTTTCAGCTAAAACATATCATCTTTTCTATATTTTCTAACTAAAATTCCTTTTATAATAGCAATACCACGGACAATATTATTTTCTCATTTTCTAAAAATATTACGAGCAATTGTATTTACTAAATAATGTAATTCAATTATAATTACTATAAACTAATCAATTACCTTTTTCACATTCTATTTAAAAATGAAGTAATAATTTTATAATTACTAATAATTAATTGATTATTCTTTTTAACTAAAACCTATCATCTTTTCTATATTTTCTAACTAAATCCCTACTTTTCTAGAAATATCACGAATAACATTTATATACTTATTATCAAATCATCTCATATAAAAAAGTAAGCCTCCAAAATTCATGTTTTTAAAAAAATAATTTTAGTTAATGATTTTTTTATATAATATAAAAAAAATCCGTGCATCGCACGGGTTTTAGGCTAGTATGTTTTAAAAAATAGAAACAATAATCTGGGACAAAACACTAGTTCTAAGTACTAGACAATATCGTAGTGTTCTATTAAGATCTCCAACCAAATTAATTTTTTATTTTTTCAAAATTTGGGAATATCATTTAATTAGATATATCTTGACATCCGTACGGTTGGATCGTCGAGAAATATGTTTAAAAAAATGGAAACAATAATTTGGGACGAAGCACTAGTTACAAGTATTAGACAAGTGTTATATTAAGTTCTCCAACCCAATTAATTTTTTATTTTTTGAAAATTTAGGAATATCATTTAAAATTAATATTGCACTAAGCCGGGGGTCTCCACGGAAACAACCTCTCTACTGTAAAAAGTAGGGGTATGGTCTGCGTACATCTTACCCTCCCCAGACCCTGCTCTAAGCGGGATATACTGGGTATGTTTGGTTTTGGTTTTGGTTATTTAAAATTAATATTATTATTCTCAGCCTTTAAAGATTTTAAAATGATTTTAGAAATTGTTTCATAATTTAAATGATCAAAACTTGTAAATTTCATATTTAAGTCATTTTTTTATCCTGAAAATATTTTAAAAATATGTGGGTGTTTGTAATTTCATACTCTTTATTTTAAAATTTCAAAGATTAACATTTCACCAAGTTTCCACTTTATTTCAATTTTAAAGTTTGATTTAATTGAATTTATTCGGTTATTTTTCAACAAAGTGCAATTATAGATTGCAACACGACACACGCTTGACACACACGACACACGCTTGACACACGCAACACACGCTTTACACACACAAATCCTAATTAATCTCATCCATTGGATTTGTATTAGGGATTTAATCATGATCGTTCATTTCAATAATTACATAAACTAAATAATTTCCTTGTAAGTACTGTTCAGACTTCAGCCGCAGCACTCTTTCAATCTCTCTCGAAGTTCTCTCTGTTCTCTCTAGACTCTAGCAGCTTCTATCCTTTTCGATTCAAAACCCTAATTTCTCAATCATTTTTAACATCCTAAACACTAAATCGAGTCCTTATTCAATCGTTTATATCGATTAATTCAAGAATCGATATGAATCGAAGCAAGGGTTGGTTAAATTGAATGATTTTTGATGAATTACTCATTTTTGCCTCAATCGATCTTGAGTTACCAGTCGAAATCAAACATTTATATGTATATACACGACATATACACACACATACAAGACAATAATTATTTTGGTAAACGAGTTAAACGAGTTCGGGTTCGAGTCGAGCCGAACTCTCGAGTTTCGAGTCGGGCATAATCGAGTATCGAGTATACTCGGCTCGCTCGAGTAACTTAAACGAGCCAACTTCTGTGATCGGACTCGGCTCGTTTACACTATCGAGTCGAGTCGAGCAGCCTTAAACGAGTTCGAGCCGGGTAGGCTCGCGAGCTACCCGACTCGAATTACAGCCCTACAGTTTCACTCGATCTTAAATATAATGCAAAATATTTATTCAAAAAAAAATATAATGTAAATTATTGAATTAGCAATTTAATGGATGCCGATATTTGTACATTCATATAGTCTTTTATTTTATTTGATCATAATATCTTGGGATATTTACAAAAATACTTAAGTTTTTTAGTTTCTTTAACGTTTTTACGGTTACTACTTTACTGTTACAAATCTATGTTTATCGTTTTTTTATTAATATGGTTAGCTTCAATTTAATAGTTTTCTGTTTTTAAAAATATGATCCAATCAGTTGGGCTTTAAAACCTGTTAACATCCATCTCTTCTCATCTCCTTCAGTCGCATCTTCGATCACCACCAACATCATCACTTCTGGCGCATCTCTGATCTCTGGCATCATAGGCATCCTTATCCATTGATCTCCACTCCACTTCATCTCTCTCTCTCTCTCTCATATATGTCTATACATATGTTGTACATGAATTTTGATATATACAGCGATAGCTACTTTTATATGTGTTGAATTGAATTTTAGTATGTGATTGGTCCACTTCTACCTGTTTAATTTATACTTATATATAACTGTTTTTGTTGCTTATTTATTAGTTTACAATTGCCTCTGATTAGTTGTTAGAGTTTGTAACTGATTGAATTGCCGGTAGGAATATTAGATTCTTGATTCAATCGCGTCAATACTTGCTTTGTTTTTCACTACTTGGCAAATTAACTGGATCACTGTTACCCTTGCTAAGGTGACTCGAATCAAACTCTTTTGGACCATTTATATGTCCCGTTCCATGTTCAAAATTTCTAGTTTTACGATCTGAAGGTTCCAATCCTGTTATTGCATTTTTATAAGCATTTACGAGTTGTTCAAATGTTGTGTCAGCCATTAGTAGTTCCTTAAAGTTTCTTGATTGAGTAATTCGCCCGCATTCCATAACCTTGGAAAAGTAAAACAAGAGATGCTAACTAAATATAAAAATATATAAGATATAGTTGCATTTTAAACATTTTAGTTACTATAATATTCCCTATTACCATAATGTTGTCCACCACCGAAATAAATTCTACTTAATGAGTCACGACGCAAGTATATTGTAGGAGCCTTCATTCTTGTTATGCTCAAGGTTTTTCTATTCACTCCAAGATATATCATTCCAGTTTGCTTAGACAGGCCCCGCAGGGACAGTTTTAAATGCATATTCACTGCACTAGTGTTTACACAGAAGGCAATGTCCAGTCCGCTGTAATTGCTGCTTCAGTCCATTTACTATGAAAAGTGTGGCATCGATGTTGTCATGGGTACTCATGTCAAGTCTCACTTGGGCATTGTGATGTCGAAAAGCTTTTGATAATTACCTTTACAGCACTCTTGATAAGTGGATTTATATCCACTTGGAACATTCTAAATCGGCTTAAATTGATTGTCTTGGGCTCAAGTTTCTTGTAGTTTTGATGTATTTTGTTTAGTTGTGCAGATTTACAAGGATGTTGATTATGGTGGATGTTTTTGTCGTTTTTGGAGATTTAATTTATTAAAATTCGGATTTATTGGGCTGCACGCTTGAGATTCACTGTTTGGGCCATATCTTGAGTTCTATAAGTCTGTTTTCAGCCCGTAAGCAGTCCACGCGAAGATAACGAGATTCTCTATCATTCTAAGGTGGTCCAGAGGTCCAATTACGTCTGGAACGGCTCTGGAAAACAGAAGAAAAGTCAGCTACGAATTTCCTTAGAAAACAGAATCAGTTTAGGAAACGTATCTTGCAGAAATTCTATTATAATTCTGTTTTAGTATTTTCTTGCTGGGGAAGACTTTTAGAGCCTATTTAAACACATCCTACCATTGTAATAGAGATATACACATTATCATAGTTTTATTATTGTAACCTAGCTTAGATCTGCAAGGGAGAAAAGGAGAGAAGGGTTCAACGCTCGTGACAAGCAACGGATCTAGATCTACTTCATCCTTTGTTCTAGATTTGTTTTCTCAAACTTTAGTTTTATTAATATTATTGCTTCTTTTATTCATATCTTGTTATTTATCATGTTTTCATCAAATCCCACGATGATGAACAGTTCAATTATGGGCTAATCGTTGTCGTGGGATCCTAGTGAATTTATCTATGTAGCTTAGTAGTTTGCATGCCTTAAAGATTTATGTGTGGTGAATTCTTGATATCCTCGTATGGTTAATCTTAATGCTTTTGGATGCGTAGCTAACATCTAAACTGAATTGTTAATCTCTTGTGAAGCGAGAGTGGATCTTGAGATTTAGAACTTGCCATGCTAGCATAGGTTCATAATTGTTATCAATATGATTGTGGTGTGAGATGAAAATACTTATACTGCCCTATGTGATCTAAGTGGATAACTTGTGCTTCAACCTCTATGTTTTCAAATTCTATAGAGATATAGGGTCTAAACATAATAGGTGTCTATTCATCTTCTATCTCTTTTGTGGATGTATGTGTAGATTGGTACTAGTATACCGAGAGGTAACTTTTACTCTTTTCGTGTTATCCGATCAGATATCAAAACCATCGCATGTTTTAATTAAAGGCTACAACTCTAAGTGAAGTAGATGATGAAACTAGGGTTCCATGTTTTATTCTCATATTAGTAATTCAATTTTAATCTCTTTCATTAGCTAATCTTTAGTTTGATAATTAATTTAGTAGTTAATAAAAATACAATTTGTTATTTGTCTTAGCAGTGAGTTAAAACCATACATTGTTGCATAGGCATATTTACTGAATTGAACACCATTCTAGATCTCTGTGGGAACGAACTTGATTTAATCATATATTACTTGTGACAACGTGCGCTTGCGTGATTTTGCATAACAACTCTCTTGTTTCAGGATTAATACGGTGAATTGACAGATTTAGCTGCAGTTAGTGCCGGAAACAACTATGAAGTAGGAAATATGATAGCAGAAGCAATGAGTAAAGTGGGCCGAAAAGGTGTGGTGACCCTGGAAGAGGGAAAAAGTGCGGAAAACAGTTTATATAGCTGAATGAATGCAATTTGATCGCGGTTACATCTCACCATACTGTGTAACTGATAGTCAAATGTATAATGTGTGTATGGTACTTGTATGTAGAGATGGCATTTTATGGTCAATCAATTACTCTTTTGTTGGGAATTCGATGTAACCAATATATATTGTATCTAGCTTGATGTTATTACTTTGTAGCATTTGCTTGTTTGTTCTGTTCAATTGGATGATATTGGTGTAAGATGACAATGTTGCCTCTCTCAATCAGCATGCATTTGCTATTTATGTCTTTGTTTTTATATTTCCATACTAGCTAGCTTCTCATATAGCTTGAATTTGCTATAACAGGCCCCGTAGGGGCACCCATCATAATAGTCATATTCAAGTATTTCTATTAGTTGTAACTTTTGCAACATCAGTTGCAATTGATGCAACCTTGTTGCAACTGCTACAACCATATTTGCAACCATGGTTGCAGAAGTTGCAACTGAGGTTGCAAAAGGTTGCAACAATTGCAAACATTGTTGCAACTTTTGCAACCTCAGTTGCAACTTATCAATATCAGTTGCACACTATTTTCAACTTATCAATATCTGTTGCAACACTATTTGCAACATATCAATGTCAATTGTAATTTATGCAACTCTATTTTCAACTTATGCCTTTCAATATAGTACTTGTCGATGGGAGTTTTTGCAGGAGCTGGTTGTATTTCCTTTGAGAGGAGTCCTCTCACACTGTTTGTAAATATTTCTTTTTGATATATATATATACAAAACTCAGTCATCCGATATCAACCATATAGTCAGATTTAACTATTTCTATCATTTTTTTAGAGTATGTTCGAAGATGATTATACATGGTTGTAAAGGCTCACACATGTCATTTATATACTTTTATATTTCTAAAGATAGTATGATTCTCCGTAGAGCAGGTCCCGTAGGGGCACCCATCTTAATAGCCAGATTTAACTATTTCTTTCAGGTGTAACATTTATAACATTTGCAACCTTTTCTGCAACTATGTTTACAAAGGTTGCAACCATATATGGTCGCAACCTTTGCAAACATATTAGCAACTTATATGTATCAGTTGCAACTTATGCAAAACTATTTGCGACTTATGCAAAAGCATTTGCAACTTAATTAACTAAGCAATTCTACTCAAAAGAAAAAAAGTGGCATAACGGAAAAGCCACCACCATCTCTTATAAAAATTACAAACCCTAAAATTTTTATAAAATCAAACGATATTTACAAACCAAATTAGAGGACTCTCTCTAAAAAGAAAACGGAACAAATCGCCATAGAGTATGTTCCAAGATGATTACACATGGTTGTAAAGGCTCAAACATTTCATGCATATACTTTTATATTTCTAAAGACATTATGATTCTCCATAGAGCAGGGCCCGCAGGGGCACCCATCTTGATAGTCATATTTAACTATTTCTATCAGTTGCAACTATGTTTGCAACTTCTGAAACCTTGTTTGCAACTTCTGCAACCTTGTTTGCAACTTCTGTAACCATGGTTGCAAATATGACATAGCTTCGACAAACTATATTGCAATGACATAGGCAAATCAAAGACGAGTACAGGATGTATAGATACAAACACATGTATATATGTATGAATACCTTTGGGATCTGAAGAAAGAGAGTGTAAATTAGGGTTAAGAAACCAAGTAAAGGGGTATGGAAAAAAAAAAAAATTGAAAAAAAAGAAAAAGAAAAAGAAAATAATAAATCTTTGTACTTTATTTTGTTTCAATTTTCTTGGAATCTTTGTACTTTATTTTGTTTCAATTTTCTTGGTAAATGTGGTTGTGTTTTGTAATTGTAAATGAGTGGAGATTTACCTTAGTTTGAGATTTTGGTGTATGAAGAGAGCAAGCGTCATTTTGACTCAACTAGCGAGACTTTTACACCTTCCTTGAACTTAAATTTTTCTACCTTCACCCAAGCCTCGTTACAACCCATTTTATGAATTCCTTGTTTTTGGTGCAATCCGAAATTTAGGTGGACATGCAAGGTCAAGTAGAGCGCATGCATTTAGACTTGGAGTTGAGTGAAATCTCTAGCCCATACTTGTGTGATCCATAATTGAGAGATGTGAGATTTTTCACCATACAATTTCATCTTCTTAATGCGAAGCCATGTATGCTTTGTGATAATCTTGTCTAGTGTTCACAATTGAAGTGCATTCATTCTAGCTTTAATGTCATGGTTACATTTTGCACAAGGTGTGTTATCTTGATTCTTGAATTGGTTGTTAGCTCGTTAGAGTGGATAACAAGGTGAATAGCTCTATATGTTTGATTTAAGTTACAAGTAGACACCATGCTTGGCTTGTTTCCTATTTGTATGACGATTCGGACTTGTGAGTGTAGTAGTTAGTTTAATTATTAGGTATTGTTAGTTTCTTGTTTATTGGTTTTTTTTTGTGATTTTGTGGGTACATCATCTATAAACCCTCACGAGACCTCACTCGTCCACTAGGGCTACCTAGGGGTTCCAAGGGCTTGTTGCATATGCCAAATGCAACCGTGATCACCTACGGAAGTGGTACTAGTTAGGAGTATATGGTTATGTTATATTCAGTTTGCTCGGGACTAGCAAAGTTTAAGTGGGGGAATATTTGATAACGTGTATTTTATACACGATTTTGTATTTCTTTATCTTGATTTTATTTTAGTTTCATGAGCATTTTACTTATATTTGCTTTGTTTCCATTTGTAGTGCCATTTGCTTAATTGTTGAAAAGATGGCTTATTTTGGGCTTGAAAGTGAAGATTATTCAACAAGGAAGTTAGAAGATGCAAGCTCGCGATGCCGGGAGGTTTTTAATGTGTTATCTTGAAGATTTTGTCTCGCACGACCGCTCCGCAAGCCGTTCGCTAGGCCGTTCAAAGAGTTTAAGTGTTGCAGTCTTTTGCACGGCCGTGCAAGCATGTACACGGCCGTGCAAAAACCTGCTGTGTATTAAAAGAGAAGGGCTCAAAACATATCATCTATCTAACCTCATAACCTAATATTCTCTCTGAACATTTTAACTTCATCTTCATCTAGCCTCTTCAAGAACACAATTAGGGTTAGTAGGAATTAGAGAGGAGACATTAATTACTTGTAATCTAGCATTGATTATGAGTAACTAACTCCATATATTTGGCTCAAGGAAGCATCTCTTGTACTAAACCCATTTCATTTTAAGTAAGATCTATTTCACTCTATCTTGAATACTTGTGATGTATTGTTTATGATTTTGCTTGGAGATTGTAAGTTGCTTCATCTTGCTCTTCTTGTAATTTCAATTGCTAATTGTTTGTGCTAATCCGTAATTGTTAGTACATTCATTATAGTAGCACAAGTTTAGTGTACCTAAATTCTCAAGATTCAAGTGCAAATACCTAGGTTGAGCTTCTCATCCTTGGGTTTGTCCTAGCCTCTCTTTGTTTAATTCCTTGACTTGGTTAAATTGATAGTGCTTCATTATTGGTTGCTAGTGTCAAGAGAGCTAATTTATGTGCTTCACTAAATTAGTGTTTATAATAGAAGAGAAATAAGTGATTGTGTGCTTCACCAATTATCTTGGTTAGGTAGAGTTGGATATATTTTGCTTGTTGGGTTGAAGTGCTTGATTTGCATTAATCCTTGGGTCAAATAACTCTATATCTTGCTAATTCCCTCATTGTGTTGTGTTGGTAAAAATTTGGATGTTTGTTATTAACATAGTTGTATCTTTGTAGTAATTTATTTATTGTATGCAAGGTGTTTGATAGAACACCTCAACCAAGCTCAAAACCCCCCTTTGTCCACACTTCTAGATTGTAAGAGATAATCTACTCAGAATCACTATTGATAGTCCTTCCCTGTGAACGAACTACGAAAAACACTACCTTCAAATTAATAATTGGTTAGTTATTTTATTTTTTTTATTATTATTTTTTTTAAAAAAAAAACAAAAACAAAATTTTTAATTATTTCTATATCCTTAATTAGTGTATTAAATTAGTTTTGAGGGTATGGATTTTGGCTTGTCAGATATCTTTGTTAGGTTGCTTGTGGTTTGTGGCATTGGTTCAATTCGTGGCTTACAATTTTTCGGAGTTGGATTTTGGCAAATATGAGTGGTGCTCCCGGTCCTTGTTATTAATTTTTAGGGGAGTTCTCTTTCACTTATATCTCTACTTCGTTTGTATTTGTCATGCATGAGGACATGCCATGTTTTAAGTGGGGGAAGGATTGTTAATAATTATGTCCGTCTCGTTTGCATTTAGAAGCAAGGTTAGTCATAAAATTTAAGACATTGTGAGCTTGTAGCATTGTTTTCTCCTATTTCGTGTCTAGCATTATCAATTTGATGTGAATCTATAAGTTTGATGCACCTTTTTTTCACACACACACACTTTAAATGGCATGAAAAGTCTAGATTGTTGTAATTAAATTGTGAATATGACGATTATCTCTTAGCATGCATGGAATCAAATCGGGAAGATGTTATTACAACGTAAACCTTGTGAGGCCTTGAACGATGATTTCTTTTGCTTGTGTGTTTCTCCGTCTTTATGTATGTTTGTTGCTCTAGGGCTTGCATTAAACCTTTATTTATGGATGCACCATAATAAGGAAATTCTTTTTAGGAAAACCTTTTTGGCCTTTTTAGCTTGTGAACCATGAAAGTAATCCCTAGTTTCCCCTTTTGAAGCTTATATCCATATTTTTCTTCGTCACTCTCCCCATTTATACATGAGTCATAGCCAAATACTTCACTCTCGACCTAGTTGAGCTAGTTGAGTCTTGGAAATAATTGATTGATGAGCATGTGAATTTCAAGAAGTTGTGAAGAAGAAGAATTCTATTTATTGTAAGTGGGAACTAGTTTGTGTATATCTAGATGTGGTTCAAAGTTCTTTGTAGTATTTATTTATGGTATGCATCCCCTTTGCTAAAAAAAAAGAAAGCAATAAGTAAAGGGGTATGGAAAAAAAAAAAATTTGAAAAAAAAGAAAAAGAAAAAGAAAATAATAAATCTTTGTACTTTATTTTGTTTCAATTTTCTTGGAATCTTTGTACTTTATTTTGTTTCAATTTTCTTGGTAAATGTGGTTGTGTTTTGTAATTGTAAATGAGTGGAGATTTACCTTAGTTTGAGATTTTGGTGTATGAAGAGAGCAAGCGTCATTTTGACTCAACTAGCGAGACTTTTACACCTTCCTTGAACTTAAATTTTTCTACCTTCACCCAAGCCTCGTTACAACCCATTTTATGAATTCCTTGTTTTTGGTGCAATCCGAAATTTAGGTGGACATGCAAGGTCAAGTAGAGCGCATGCATTTAGACTTGGAGTTGAGTGAAATCTCTAGCCCATACTTGTGTGATCCATAATTGAGAGATGTGAGATTTTTCACCATACAATTTCATCTTCTTAATGCGAAGCCATGTATGCTTTGTGATAATCTTGTCTAGTGTTCACAATTGAAGTGCATTCATTCTAGCTTTAATGTCATGGTTACATTTTGCACAAGGTGTGTTATCTTGATTCTTGAATTGGTTGTTAGCTCGTTAGAGTGGATAACAAGGTGAATAGCTCTATATGTTTGATTTAAGTTACAAGTAGACACCATGCTTGGCTTGTTTCCTATTTGTATGACGATTCGGACTTGTGAGTGTAGTAGTTAGTTTAATTATTAGGTATTGTTAGTTTCTTGTTTATTGGTTTTTTTTTGTGATTTTGTGGGTACATCATCTATAAACCCTCACGAGACCTCACTCGTCCACTAGGGCTACCTAGGGGTTCCAAGGGCTTGTTGCATATGCCAAATGCAACCGTGATCACCTACGGAAGTGGTACTAGTTAGGAGTATATGGTTATGTTATATTCAGTTTGCTCGGGACTAGCAAAGTTTAAGTGGGGGAATATTTGATAACGTGTATTTTATACACGATTTTGTATTTCTTTATCTTGATTTTATTTTAGTTTCATGAGCATTTTACTTATATTTGCTTTGTTTCCATTTGTAGTGCCATTTGCTTAATTGTTGAAAAGATGGCTTATTTTGGGCTTGAAAGTGAAGATTATTCAACAAGGAAGTTAGAAGATGCAAGCTCGCGATGCCGGGAGGTTTTTAATGTGTTATCTTGAAGATTTTGTCTCGCACGACCGCTCCGCAAGCCGTTCGCTAGGCCGTTCAAAGAGTTTAAGTGTTGCAGTCTTTTGCACGGCCGTGCAAGCATGTACACGGCCGTGCAAAAACCTGCTGTGTATTAAAAGAGAAGGGCTCAAAACATATCATCTATCTAACCTCATAACCTAATATTCTCTCTGAACATTTTAACTTCATCTTCATCTAGCCTCTTCAAGAACACAATTAGGGTTAGTAGGAATTAGAGAGGAGACATTAATTACTTGTAATCTAGCATTGATTATGAGTAACTAACTCCATATATTTGGCTCAAGGAAGCATCTCTTGTACTAAACCCATTTCATTTTAAGTAAGATCTATTTCACTCTATCTTGAATACTTGTGATGTATTGTTTATGATTTTGCTTGGAGATTGTAAGTTGCTTCATCTTGCTCTTCTTGTAATTTCAATTGCTAATTGTTTGTGCTAATCCGTAATTGTTAGTACATTCATTATAGTAGCACAAGTTTAGTGTACCTAAATTCTCAAGATTCAAGTGCAAATACCTAGGTTGAGCTTCTCATCCTTGGGTTTGTCCTAGCCTCTCTTTGTTTAATTCCTTGACTTGGTTAAATTGATAGTGCTTCATTATTGGTTGCTAGTGTCAAGAGAGCTAATTTATGTGCTTCACTAAATTAGTGTTTATAATAGAAGAGAAATAAGTGATTGTGTGCTTCACCAATTATCTTGGTTAGGTAGAGTTGGATATATTTTGCTTGTTGGGTTGAAGTGCTTGATTTGCATTAATCCTTGGGTCAAATAACTCTATATCTTGCTAATTCCCTCATTGTGTTGTGTTGGTAAAAATTTGGATGTTTGTTATTAACATAGTTGTATCTTTGTAGTAATTTATTTATTGTATGCAAGGTGTTTGATAGAACACCTCAACCAAGCTCAAAACCCCCCTTTGTCCACACTTCTAGATTGTAAGAGATAATCTACTCAGAATCACTATTGATAGTCCTTCCCTGTGAACGAACTACGAAAAACACTACCTTCAGTTTACAAAAACTGGCGGAAGACGGTCGTGTAGAGAATTTAGAGAATAAGGAAGAGGAAGCTGAAACTACAGTAGCAATGGCAGAAGCAGCAGCATCTAAGGCTTTGAGGGAGTATTCTCAGCCGAAACTCAATGATATCCAGTCTAGCATTATTAGGCCAGCTATTGCAGCGAACAACTTTGAGATCAAGCCGGGCACAATTCAGATGGTGCAGAATTCAGTCCAGTTTGGGGGAGCTTCTACGGAGGATCCTAACATGCATGTTCGGGACTTTATCGAAATCTGCGACACTTTCAAATGTAATGGTGTGACGGATGATGCTATCAGATTGAGACTTTTCCCATTCTCTCTGAGGGATAAGGCTAAGAGCTGGCTACACTCTTTACCACCTGGTTCCATTACTACATGGGAAGATCTTGCTCAGAAGTTTCTTACTAAATTCTTCCCTATGGCGAAAACTGCAGCATTAAGGAACCAGTTGACTCAATTCCAACAGCAATCTGGTGAGTCATTGTGTGAGGCTTGGGAACGCTACAAGGAGATGCTACGGAAGTGTCCTCATCATGGCATGCCTGATTGGATGGTTATTAATGGATTCTACAATGGGTTGGGAGCACAGTCTAGACCTTTGCTAGATGCAGCATCAGGTGGAGCTCTGTGGGCGAAGAGCTATGATGAAGCTTATGATCTTATAGAGATGATGGCTGCCAATGAATATCAAAATCCAACCCAAAGGTTTTCTCAAGGCAAGGCAGCAGGAATTTTTGAAGTAGATACAGCTGCAATGATTACAGCCCAGTTGAAAGCTCTTGCTATGAAGGTGGATTCTCTTGCTAATTATGGAGTTCAGCAGGTGGCTAGTGTTTGTGAATTATGTGCGGGCGCACATGAGACGAATCAGTGTGCTATTTCTCCTGAATCAGTACAGTTCGTGAGTAATTTCCAGAGACCTGCTGCACCAGTTCCATCCACTTATCATCCTAATAATCGGAATCATCCTAATTTCAGCTGGAGCAACAATCAAAATACTCAAAAATCTTATCAGCAAGCGAAGCCGTACAATCAAGGCTATCAGCAGCCTTATGCTCCAAGGCCACCATATCAACCTCCGGGATTTCATCAGCAACAACCCCAGGCTCATGCGGGGCAATCTTCTAATGAAAAATCTGATGAGATGTGGATATTGGTAAAGAACCTACAAGCTGGTCAGAAGCTTTTGGAAACCCAGTTGGGGCAGATTACAAGTGCCTTGGTAAATATGCAACAAGGAATTCTTCCTAGTGATACGGAGGTAAATCCAGGCAGGAGGGACAATAAAGAACAGGTGAATGCAGTTACTTTGAGATCTGGAAAAGTCACGAGTGATCATAAATCAGCAACTGAAGAAGATGAAGTTGTTCAGAATCAGCAGGTTGAAAAATCTGCAGTGCCAGAAATTGAAAAATCTGACTTAGTGGCTGATCAGCTAGATGGTGAGAAGAGCAAGAAACCTGTTGAAAAGTTTACTCCGGAACAATCTTCAATGAATACTCAGATCTATCCACCTCCGCCATATCCTGGACGTTTGAAGAAAAGTCAAGAAAAACAATTTCAGAAATTTATGGATGTCTTCAAGAAACTGTCCATTAACATTCCTTTTGTTGAAGCGTTGGAGCAGATGCCAAGATATGCTAAGTTCATGAAGGATATTTTGTCAAGGAAGAGAAGGTTGGAAGATTTTGAAACAGTGGCATTGACAGAGGAATGTAGTGCCGTTCTGCAGCAGAAATTGCCTCCTAAACTTAAAGATCCGGGAAGTTTTACTATTCCATGCACTATTGGCAACCTTTCATTCAGCAAGTGTTTATGTGATTTGGGAGCTAGCATTAATCTCATGCCCTTGTCTGTTTTCAAGCAACTTGGTCTACCGGAGCCAAAACCAACTAACATCTCTTTGCAGTTGGCTGATCGATCTATCACTTATCCGAGGGGTATAGTGGAGGATGTTTTGGTGAAGGTTGATAAGCTTATATTCCCAGCTGATTTTGTTATCTTGGATTTCGAGGAAGATAAGAAGATTCCCATAATCTTGGGAAGACCGTTCTTGGCTACAGGAAGGACTTTAATTGATGTGCAAAAAGGAGAGCTTACAATGAGGGTGCAAGATCAGAGTGTCACCTTTAATGTGTTCAAGGCCATGAAATTTCCAACAGAGGATGAGGAGTGTTGCAGTGTGGAAATAGTTGATACAGGTCAGAGACAGAAGTTTGATCAGTTGCTGAGCGAGAAATCGGACAGTTCGTCGGTTCGTGATCTTTCGAAAGTAAAGCTTGGAAAACTTCCACCACATTTGAGGTATGTCCTTTTGAATAATGAGCTAGTGATTTTTGAAGAGGGGCATGATAACGTGTTGCGAAGGTGGAAAACCGATGATAAGGAAGAAGAAATTTTTGTTCAACCGGTTGAGTCGGAGAAGCACTTTAGAGATGTGAAGAAGAAAAAGAAGAAGATTTGGCCGTTTGGTAGTAAAATTAGGTTGAAATCTGAAGGAAGAAATTTGTGGAAAGCAAGCAATCAAGATGTCAACATTCGTATGAGTGGTTTGTCGGTTGAAGATGGTTCGGTTATTCTTTTGAAACCACCATGATTTGAGGAAGTAACGTCAAGCTATTGACGTTAAAGAAGCGCTTCGTGGGAGGCAACCCATGCATTAGTATAGGGGAAAAAAAAAAAAAAAAAAAAATTTTGAGTGTTGTGTGAAAAAAAAAAAAATCGAAATTGGAGCAAATTGCAGGGGTGTAACGCAACCTGCGTGTGCGTTTCTGGAATGGAGGCAATCTGCGGCCCTGTAACGCAACTGGCGTCTGCGTCTCTGGAAGGAAAGCAACTTGCCCCCCTGTGGCGCAAGTTGTATATGCGTTTCTGGAAGAAGGGCGGTTTGCCCCCACACGCGGCAACTTGCGCGTGAGTCAGTTGGGTGAAGAATTTTTTCAGAATATCACTGTAAGCTTTGTCCGTGTTTTTGCCGAGAGTTTGTGTGTTTATATAAAAAGAAAAATATTTTCTTTCACCCCAATTTCTTTTTATATCCCCCATCTTCTCCCCAAATCTTTTCCTATTTTAATTCCAAAACCCCTCATCTCTCCTAAAAAAAAAAATCCAATTCCTATTTCTTTTCTAAATCTTTTTCTTTTATCCATTAAATATTTTTTCTATCCCATATCAAATTCCAAATTCCACCCAATTTTTTTCCTTTTCACATTAAAATTCTTATATTCATCTTATCACTCCATGGCCTATATATACCCATACATACACACCCAATTCATTATCTACCTCCTCTACATCTCTTAAAAATTCAAGTTTGGGGGAAAATTAGTACAAGTTCACCTCTTTGATTCGTAGTGGGATTTCTTTTCTCTATTTTATTTTATTACGAATTTGTGCTCTTGTAAATTGGGGTTTTTGTATTATTTCTGTTACTTGGGTATTTTTGGTGTGATTCTGCTTGGTGGTTTTTGGTGGGATATTTTGAGGTGGTTATTGGTGGAGCTTCTTGTGAGTTGGGTATTGATTTTTATGGTTCCTAAGCGTGGGAGAGGTGGTGCTAGTGTTGTAAAATTTTCGTCTCCCGCATGATTCAACAGAGGATGAGGCATTGCAGGTATGTTTTCTACTATCCCTTGTATTTACTTTCATTCAATGCGGACATTGAATATTTTAAGTTTGGGGGTGGTTTGAGGGATTAGTAATTGTATATATTGTTGTATTATTTGTTCATATAGGATTGCATGCTTTGCATATTAGTATTAGTAAATTATGCATTTATGTTCGTGTTATCTATGTTTGTTTCATATAGGACATTTTGTTTTATTTTCGTATACCATGTGAGTTTTCATTTAGTTGCATTTTCATGGCATGCATATTTCATGATCCCTTAGGACGAGCTGAGTCTGATTGATAGGTGGATGTTGATTTGGGTGTGATGATGATGAGTAGAGGGCTGATTTATAGTTTCTATGAAATTGACTTGCATGTTACGGGAACAAAATTTATTACACAGTCTCATTGGGGTGCTTTTGGGCTAGGTTAAGGTCATGCCTGTGGGATGTTTTGAGATTTAATCACTTGTTTATATTTAGAATTTTCGTTATTCCCTTTATAGCGTAGGAACATTAAAGTCTAAGTTTGGGGGAAACCAGGAATTTTCATGCTAGTTGTTCATAATTGTTAATAATGGCTAGGCGTCAAATGGCTAGTAGCCGGCTCATATTTATATGAGTAGTCTAGGGTTGGAAATGAGAAAGGCTCATTCCAGATTGCAGAAAGAAAAAAAAAGAAAAAAAAAAGAGAAAAAAAAAGAGAAAAAAAAAGAGTCAATAAGTTATTTGTTCATATGCAAAATTAACCAGAGTGAGCTCTTTAATACTCGAGTAATTAAGTCTGAGGGGACTTAGTCCTAGTAACCTAAAGCCTTGTGGTTTGGGATTGCTGACCTAACACTCGCTACATGGGTATTATTGTATAAGCCTTTTGGGGTCTCATTCATTGCACGGTTAAATAAGCATGCGTATTGTATATTCTATTATGTGTCATAGTAATAAAGCATGAGTTTCTGTCTACCTTGGATAAGGGTGGAGGTGTTCCTAGGTTATGGAGTGTCTACAGTCTATTCTGATTATAAACCTGTGATTGTCTTGACGGAAAGCATGTATGATTTTTGACCTAGTTTTGGGAGTATTTCTGATGAGCATCGCACACACGCACGTTTCTGTTCATGTGTTTGTTAGTATACGGGGATTTAGTCGAGCTCTGCTTGGATTTGTTACGTTCATTGAGATATTTATTTGTTAGTTGGTTTTGGTGAGTTTGAAGGGGATCTTGCATTTTCATAGTAGTTGCATTCATGCATTGCATTGCATTAGGTTAAATGGATTTTGTGGGTACATTCGCTATAGGCCCTCACGAGACCTTACTCGTCCACTAGGGCTGCCTAGGGGTTTAAAGGGCTTGTTGCATATGCCAAATGCAACCGTGATCACCTACGGAAGTGGTACTAGTTAGTTAGTTAGTTGTAATTGTTTATGCTTGAGGACAAGCATCGGTTTAAGTTTGGGGGTGTGATAAGTGGATTTATATCCACTTGGAACATTCTAAATCGGCTTAAATTGATTGTCTTGGGCTCAAGTTTCTTGTAGTTTTGATGTATTTTGTTTAGTTGTGCAGATTTACAAGGATGTTGATTATGGTGGATGTTTTTGTCGTTTTTGGAGATTTAATTTATTAAAATTCGGATTTATTGGGCTGCACGCTTGAGATTCACTGTTTGGGCCATATCTTGAGTTCTATAAGTCTGTTTTCAGCCCGTAAGCAGTCCACGCGAAGATAACGAGATTCTCTATCATTCTAAGGTGGTCCAGAGGTCCAATTACGTCTGGAACGGCTCTGGAAAACAGAAGAAAAGTCAGCTACGAATTTCCTTAGAAAACAGAATCAGTTTAGGAAACGTATCTTGCAGAAATTCTATTATAATTCTGTTTTAGTATTTTCTTGCTGGGGAAGACTTTTAGAGCCTATTTAAACACATCCTACCATTGTAATAGAGATATACACATTATCATAGTTTTATTATTGTAACCTAGCTTAGATCTGCAAGGGAGAAAAGGAGAGAAGGGTTCAACGCTCGTGACAAGCAACGGATCTAGATCTACTTCATCCTTTGTTCTAGATTTGTTTTCTCAAACTTTAGTTTTATTAATATTATTGCTTCTTTTATTCATATCTTGTTATTTATCATGTTTTCATCAAATCCCACGATGATGAACAGTTCAATTATGGGCTAATCGTTGTCGTGGGATCCTAGTGAATTTATCTATGTAGCTTAGTAGTTTGCATGCCTTAAAGATTTATGTGTGGTGAATTCTTGATATCCTCGTATGGTTAATCTTAATGCTTTTGGATGCGTAGCTAACATCTAAACTGAATTGTTAATCTCTTGTGAAGCGAGAGTGGATCTTGAGATTTAGAACTTGCCATGCTAGCATAGGTTCATAATTGTTATCAATATGATTGTGGTGTGAGATGAAAATACTTATACTGCCCTATGTGATCTAAGTGGATAACTTGTGCTTCAACCTCTATGTTTTCAAATTCTATAGAGATATAGGGTCTAAACATAATAGGTGTCTATTCATCTTCTATCTCTTTTATGGATGTATGTGTAGATTGGTACTAGTATACCGAGAGGTAACTTTTACTCTTTTCGTGTTATCCGATCAGATATCAAAACCATCGCATGTTTTAATTAAAGGCTACAACTCTAAGTGAAGTAGATGATGAAACTAGGGTTCCATGTTTTATTCTCATATTAGTAATTCAATTTTAATCTCTTTCATTAGCTAATCTTTAGTTTGATAATTAATTTAGTAGTTAATAAAAATACAATTTGTTATTTGTCTTAGCAGTGAGTTAAAACCATACATTGTTGCATAGGCATATTTACTGAATTGAACACCATTCTAGATCTCTGTGGGAACGAACTTGATTTAATCATATATTACTTGTGACAACGTGCGCTTGCGTGATTTTGCATAACAACTCTCTTGTTTCAGGATTAATACGGTGAATTGACAGATTTAGCTGCAGTTAGTGCCGGAAACAACTATGAAGTAGGAAATATGATAGCAGAAGCAATGAGTAAAGTGGGCCGAAAAGGTGTGGTGACCCTGGAAGAGGGAAAAAGTGCGGAAAACAGTTTATATAGCTGAATGAATGCAATTTGATCGCGGTTACATCTCACCATACTGTGTAACTGATAGTCAAATGTATAATGTGTGTATGGTACTTGTATGTAGAGATGGCATTTTATGGTCAATCAATTACTCTTTTGTTGGGAATTCGATGTAACCAATATATATTGTATCTAGCTTGATGTTATTACTTTGTAGCATTTGCTTGTTTGTTCTGTTCAATTGGATGATATTGGTGTAAGATGACAATGTTGCCTCTCTCAATCAGCATGCATTTGCTATTTATGTCTTTGTTTTTATATTTCCATACTAGCTAGCTTCTCATATAGCTTGAATTTGCTATAACAGGCCCCGTAGGGGCACCCATCATAATAGTCATATTCAAGTATTTCTATTAGTTGTAACTTTTGCAACATCAGTTGCAATTGATGCAACCTTGTTGCAACTGCTACAACCATATTTGCAACCATGGTTGCAGAAGTTGCAACTGAGGTTGCAAAAGGTTGCAACAATTGCAAACATTGTTGCAACTTTTGCAACCTCAGTTGCAACTTATCAATATCAGTTGCACACTATTTTCAACTTATCAATATCTGTTGCAACACTATTTGCAACATATCAATGTCAATTGTAATTTATGCAACTCTATTTTCAACTTATGCCTTTCAATATAGTACTTGTCGATGGGAGTTTTTGCAGGAGCTGGTTGTATTTCCTTTGAGAGGAGTCCTCTCACACTGTTTGTAAATATTTCTTTTTGATATATATATATACAAAACTCAGTCATCCGATATCAACCATATAGTCAGATTTAACTATTTCTATCATTTTTTTAGAGTATGTTCGAAGATGATTATACATGGTTGTAAAGGCTCACACATGTCATTTATATACTTTTATATTTCTAAAGATAGTATGATTCTCCGTAGAGCAGGTCCCGTAGGGGCACCCATCTTAATAGCCAGATTTAACTATTTCTTTCAGGTGTAACATTTATAACATTTGCAACCTTTTCTGCAACTATGTTTACAAAGGTTGCAACCATATATGGTCGCAACCTTTGCAAACATATTAGCAACTTATATGTATCAGTTGCAACTTATGCAAAACTATTTGCGACTTATGCAAAAGCATTTGCAACTTAATTAACTAAGCAATTCTACTCAAAAGAAAAAAAGTGGCATAACGGAAAAGCCACCACCATCTCTTATAAAAATTACAAACCCTAAAATTTTTATAAAATCAAACGATATTTACAAACCAAATTAGAGGACTCTCTCTAAAAAGAAAACGGAACAAATCGCCATAGAGTATGTTCCAAGATGATTACACATGGTTGTAAAGGCTCAAACATTTCATGCATATACTTTTATATTTCTAAAGACATTATGATTCTCCATAGAGCAGGGCCCGCAGGGGCACCCATCTTGATAGTCATATTTAACTATTTCTATCAGTTGCAACTATGTTTGCAACTTCTGAAACCTTGTTTGCAACTTCTGCAACCTTGTTTGCAACTTCTGTAACCATGGTTGCAAATATGACATAGCTTCGACAAACTATATTGCAATGACATAGGCAAATCAAAGACGAGTACAGGATGTATAGATACAAACACATGTATATATGTATGAATACCTTTGGGATCTGAAGAAAGAGAGTGTAAATTAGGGTTAAGAAACCAAGGAGGAGTATTAATTCCTTGTTGATCAAAAGGTAGGTTTGTTGCTTCACTTATTGTACAATCCAATTAAAGTTGAATTAACAATCAAAGATGAAATTAAGGCACGTGGCGTCATCGCCGGAGAACTCACCTCCACCGCTTCGATTAAGACGGTGCCCTGCGGGGCCTATTCCACATAAAAACAAATTTTATTCATATTACCAGTTGAGTACCATTAATTATTGTACTCTGTATAAAATCATAAAATCTCAAAACAATGAACAATTACCAAACATTAACAATTGCATAAAATCTCAAAACAATGAATCATTACCAAACATAGTTGCAAAACAAAGTTTCTATTAAACTTTGAACCATTATACTGTGTTCCAGAAAAATATTTTGGAAAGAAAAGAAAAGAAAATTAATGAGTAATTTCCACACCTTGTTCCAGAATTATTTTTTTGGAAAGAAGAGAAAAGAAAGCTAGAGATTAGGAAAGAAGTTGTCTTTATATTTGTTTCCAAAATTTTCTTCTCACTTTTGGAAAGATTTGAAAAGAAGAGAAAATTAGTCATTTTCCATTCTTTTCTTTTCTCTATAAAGTTCTGGAACACAATGTTAATTATCAAATTTCTCGAACCAAAAGAACTACATAGTGATGTCAGCAACATTGTTTTTTACTACTTACTATCATAAAATAAAAAACACAACTAATTTCTTCATATCTCTCGCATTTCTCTATCTGTCATATGCCATTGTTGTTGGAACCTTTGTTGATGGAACCTTTGTTGATAAAGCCTTTGTTGTTGGAGCCTTTGCAATGTTGTCCAACTCATTCTCATAGCCGTACATTTGTAACCATGGTTGGCTGACTTGTGATCTTTAAATGGAATAATATAATCCATTCCCTGCAGTATTATGGATGACATGTGTGAGCCTTTACAAATGTATAATTATAAGCTGCACCCATGTTTGCAGAAGTTTTAACCATGGTTGGAGAAGTTGCAACCTTTTCAACCATGGTTGCAAAGGTTGCAAATATGGTTGCAACTTATAAAAATAGACAGTTAAGATGAGTGCCCTTGCGAGGCAAGTACTGATATCACAAACAATGAGAAATATGAATCAGGAAATACCTCATCAACAGGAACAGGATCATCGTGGATGGCTAACTTGAGCCTCTTATCTTTAACATGGTCCACACCATGATGCCGTGAAATCCACAACCATTTACAAACAAAGCATGACTCTATTTCATTTTTTTCTTGCTAAATAACCCTGAATCAATTTCATTTCTATCTATAAGGAAACAATGTCAAAATTGAATTAAGTATCTTCTAAAGAAAACAGGAGGCTTGTGCTACTATAGGCTAGTACCAAACAAGTTGTTCCTAAGATTGTATCACATAAAGCATGGAATTAACATATAATCTGTATTTGTATCCAACACTTTATTACTAACTCGCAAACATAATAATATCATGAACACATCAGTATCAACTTATGCAACCCTATTTTCAACTTATGCCTTTCAATATAGTACTTGTTAGCTAAAGAAATTATTACTTTTAACAAATCGTAATTCTAAAGACAATATGATTCTCCGTAGAGCAGGCCCCGCAGGGGCACCCATCTTAATTGTTAGATTTAACTATTTCTATCAATTGTAACTTTTGCAAACATATTTGCAACTTCAGCAACATTGTTTGCAACATCAACAAACATGTTTGCAAATAGTTAAATGGTTCCAAATAATTTGCAACTTAATAAGAAACCAAAATTTAGAATTTACAACTTCATAATTCATTGTGATATTTTATCTATAATAACATGGGTGTCCATAGAGCAGCCCCGCAGTGGCACCCATCTTGGTAGTCAAATTTAACTATTTTTATCAGTTGCAACCATGTTTGCAACTTCTGCAACCTTGTTTGCAACTTTTGTAACCATGGTTGCAAATATGACATAGCTCCGACAAACTATATTGCAATGACATAGGCAAATCAAAGACGAGTACGGGATGTATAAATACAGACACATGTATGAATGAATACCTTTGGGATCTGAAGAAGGAGAGTGTAAATTAAGGTTAAGAAACCAAGGAGAAGTATAAATTTCTTATTGATCAAAAGGTAGGTTTTTGCTTCACTTGTTGTACAATCCAATTCAAGCTGAATTAACAATCAAAGATGAAATTAAGGCACGCGGCGTCATCGCCAGAGAACTCACCTTCACCGCTTCGATGGATTCGATGGAGACGGTTCCCCTACGGGGCCTGCGATTAGAAGTCGTATAAGTTGCTACTATAGTTGTCATCGGCGATGAAGGTCGGGGAGATAGAGGTCGAAGGCCGGCAAAGGTTGGGGATGGAAGAAGATGAACGCCACACCAGATAGAAGAGGAAGAAGAAGAAAACGAAGCCGTATTTTTAAAAAACTCAAAGTATGAACCGTAGCACTGGAATTTAAGAAAGGTTAGCCCGTATATTTAAAACCCAAAAACGTGAGATGGGTAGTTATAAAATTATCCCTAATATCTTTGCTATAATAATATTTTGTTTCCGGTCCTGAAATAATGGAGACGGTATTTTTTACTCTCGATAAAGTAATAAACTCGATAAAGTAATATTTTTTCCCGATTCCAAGCGTATTAATTTAAAGAGATTTAACTGTAACTTCAGATGCTTTTATGTGATAGTAAATAAATAATATTTAATTTTTAAATAAATTTTGACTAAAACCTATATTAGTTTTTCCTTCTTTTAATTCATATGCAATTTTGTGTAAAACTATACTAAATCGTAAAAACATATACATAAAATCTAGAATATTTATCAAAAATTCCATTTTTTAAATTATTTTTATGTTTTTATCATCTTTACAAAATATTTACAAAAATAACTTTTTAAAAAAATAATTTGAAAAAGTACCGTCTCATTTGCAAAAATATGGTCCGCAATTATATGTATACATATGTGTTTGCAAATAATTGCATTTAGTTGCATCTGGTTCCATACCGTATTTTTGCAAATGGGACATTACTTTTACAAATTATTTTTTTGAAAGTATCATATTTGTAAAATAATTTCTAGCCTTAGATATTTATGAAAAAAACCCCTAAAATCTATTAAAATTATTTCTCTAAAATATGTTCATATTTACTACGATCATAAGTAACAGCTTTTATTTCATATAAATGAAATAAAAAATAAATAAATGCATAATAAATCATTTTTAGTTATCCTATTATATGTTGAAAAGGAAGTTAGTCCTTTCTATCACAATTTTAAAAAAAATATCAAAAATATCATAATTTCAAAAAATAACCTTTTGTATTACACAAAAACACATCATTTTCATTGAAATGATTGAAATGCGTCTTTTTAGAAAACTTCACAGGCCCAATTCCTTGGCCTAACAAGATAGACAACGAACTTTATTTTTTTTAAATGTATAGTTAAATTGGGTCTTGTTGTGATAGAAATGATCATTTTCATGAATAGTAATATTTTGATCATTTTAACTTTAAGTTGTGATCAAAAAGATCATTTCTATATTGAAAAAACGTAATTCACTATATGTAAATATCACACGCAAATAAATTCTATATATTTTTTCTAATAATATAATAATAATAATAAAATTAAGAAGGATTCACAATGCAATTTATACTTAATCAAATCAAAAAAGGAAATTTATAATTTTAATTGAGCAGATGCTTCCATGCCAGGACAAAATGGACAATATGAGATAAAATCAGGGTAACTTTAACAATACTATTTATATTAACTTATTATTTAATTGTTTATACTTATTTATTATCATTTGATTTTATATTATAAAAATAAGTTGAACCCATAATAACACAAAAGAAAAATGGAGGAGAACTGGGTTAATTGATTATTTCATAAATGTATTGTTGAGAGTACGAGTTCAATTATGAATTTGCCAAGCTTTTTGTATTTTATAAATTTATTATTAAATATTGATTAGAACTGAAAGAAACTCATTTGTTAACCACTTAATCCGTTCAGCTGTTAAGATTATTTGGTTGGATTTTTTTTGTGCTGGACGACTTCAAGTTACCTGGACAGGACAAGAAAAATCACTGGACGAGTGTCATGAAAAAAAGGAGGTGGATTGGTTCAGATAATCATATCTATTGTTTATGCTTAAGTCATAACCTAACGCCAAGTTTTATTTATTATCATAATTTAACTCTTCACAAATATTATTATTATTTGAAAGGGTGTATTTTTCAACATTAATTAATAAAAATTGCATAAATATTGATATTTATTGGTACCTTTAAGATTTAATATTTTTGTTATTTATACTTGATATTAAATTCTTTTTTACATGATACTTGTATTTTATTATTAATATGTAATATTATTTTTACAATTTTATTTATTTTTATATTAGAGTTATGTTTAAATTAGAATAGTTCTATATATTTAAGTAAACTGTAGTTTCGAAATAATTAGGTTTATTCAATTATATTTATATATATATATATATAATATATATAAACAAATCCAATTACCTAACAATAAATTATTATTAAATTTTAAATATTTTAGATTTAATGGTATACTATGACATATATATAATTACATTTTAGTATGATTAAAATGTTATGTTATTGTATTATATTATTTAAAATTAAGTTTGAGGTTGTGTATCGTTAACCAGATAAAATGTGTTACAAATAAAATTTTCATTCAGAAATTCAAAAATATTATTTATCAAATGATATCATTCATTCAGCATTCAGATTATCATTCATCCAGAAATATTACTCATTCAGAAATAATGGTTCAGATTTAACAAATGACCCCTTACAATTGAGAAAATAAATTACATTTTCAATTAATTTATGAGTAATTAAGAGTCTTTTGGAACATACATATTTCTTCTATGTTCTCAAATCCCAATTTAAGAAACACATGAAAAATTCCCTGGAGGTGCTCTTAAAAACATAAAGCGATTCTAAAGTGCAGAAGTCGTTGGAATCAGACTTTCCCTTTGAGGAGGAACTCATGGAGATTGATGAAGCCTTGGTGGACTGTATTAGATTAAATCATGTATATATACAACATAATAATATACATAATAATATACATGAATCTCCTGATCAAGACTATGAGTATAATTAATAGCGGAAGCGTACCTGAATCAAAAGAGGCCATTAATGATCGTGAGAGAGTCCGAAAAGCGCAAGTACTTGAGGGCTTTGATCTTCACTATTCTCCTCTATACGTAAGGATGGGGTGTGTGTATTTTCTGAATATTATGAGAAGCGTATCTTTTCTTTTCACATAAGATTCATTATATAGAGGGAATAATGGGACCAACCCTAATGGGCTAAACCCATAACCGTCCATCAAAGTTATGGGCTTGGGTACTTAAGCCATTATAAATAAATATATCTAAATAGATATATATTAGATGTAATAATTAAATATATATTAAGTGCTATTTATATATTTAATTATTAATTAGGCTGAAGTCTTATTTAGATGATTAATAATAAAACCCGATGGGCCATAAATAATGGATTGGATCCCGTCGAATCCAACATTCTCCCACTTGGCCGAGGGTCAGTATATCATCAACATACATATAACAAGACTTTTATTACTGAGCATTACATCCCATAAGACAGGCTAAATCTTACATCATACAAGAACAGAATTAAAGGTAGTATCATACTCATGTACAAATATGAAACCGTCCTCTAGTTACAATCCAAGTATAATTATAAAACTTAACAGAGATACTAGCTTAAGTCATGAACAACATAATATTTCATAATCAATAGCAAATCAATATGTCCATGAGGTCCTTACATAATTGTTTGTTCCATAAACTTCGAATGTGCACAATAATAGAAGTAACAAACTAAATACTTTGTCCAAAAACCATAACATAAGGTGATCACAATACTAGTGTCTTACAATAAAATCCATGAATCAATAAGAAAGATTATCAACCAAACCCATGCTAGCAACATGTTCTCGAAAGAGATTGGGCGGTAAACCTTTTGTCAATGGATCCGCCAACATAGCAACTGTACTAATTTGCTCAATAGACACTTGTTGTTTTTGAACTCTTTCTCGCACTACAAGATACTTTATATCTATGTGTTTTGTCGCATCACTTATCTTGTAGTCTTTAGAGAAAGAAACAGCAGCTTTATTATCGCAATAAATTTTCAGTGGTCTAGAAATAGTGTCAACTATTTTGAGATACGTGACAAAATTCCTCAACCATAGAGCTTGCTTCGTTGCCTTATAGCAAGCCACAAATTCAGCTTCCATTGTAGAAGAGGTATGCAGCGACTGCTTAGCACTTTTCCATGATATAGCTCCTCCAGAAAGCATAAAAATGTAACCTGAAGTGGATTTCAACTCATCTTTACACCCAGCATAATCGGAATCCGAATAACCAATGACTTCAAGGTTATCCGTCTTTCGATATGTGAGCATAAAATCTTTTGTACCTTGTAAATACCGCATGACCTTTTTAACAGCTTTCCAATGATCCGGACCTGGATTTATTTGGTATCGTCCTAGCATTCCAACAGTATATGCTATGTCTGGACGAGTACAAACCTGAGCATACATAAGACTCCCAACTGCCGAAGCATAAGGAATATGCTCCATTTGATCCAATTCTAGCTGATTTTGAGGACATTGTTTCAAGCTAAATTTGTCACCCTTGACAACAGGAGCAACGCTTGGAGAACAATTTTGCATGTTAAAACGTTTGAGAACTTTATCAATATAAGCTCTTTGTGATAAACCCAAAATTCCATGAGATCTATTTCTATGAATTTCAATGCCCAAGACATAAGATGCTTCCCCCAGATCCTTCATATCAAAATTCTTATGAAGGAATCTCTTTGTCTCATGCATTAAATTCATATCACTACTAGCGAGTAGAATATCATCCACATATAGTACTAAAATAATGTACTTGCTCCCACTCACTTTTAGATATATGCATTGGTCAACAAAATTTTCTTTAAACCCAAATTTTCCAATCACATCATCAAATTTAATATACCACTCTCTAGAAGCTTGCCTTAATCCATATATGGACTTCTTTAACCGACATTTCATGTGTTCCTTGCCTTTGACTACAAAACCTTCCGGTTGTGACATGTAGACATCCTCATGCAAGTCACCATTAAGAAAAGCAGTTTTAACATCCATTTGGTGTAACTCTAAATCATAATGAGCTACTAAAGCCATGATGATACGAAATGAGTCCTTACTCGAAACAGGGGAAAATGTGTCATTATAATCAATTCCTTTTCTTTGTGTGAAGCCTTTTGCAACCAATCTAGCTTTATATCTTTCGATGTTACCACTAGGATCAAGCTTAGTTTTGTAGACCCATTTGCAGCCTACAGCTTTGACCCCTTGTGGCAACTCAACTAGATCCCATACATCATTATCCTTCATGGATTTCAACTCATCCTCCATGGCTACAAGCCATTGAGTTGAATGGTTACTATCAATAGCTTCTTTATAAGAAATAGGATCAGGTCGCATGCCAAGATTAGACTCAATTTCATCTAAATACACAATATAATCATCCGAGATTGCTGATCGTCTTACTCTTTCTGACCTCCTAAGAGGTTCAGTAGTGTTATTGTCATCTTGAGGTGGTTCTTGATGTACATTTTCATTTGCACCAACATTTTTATCATCATTTTCTGGTGCACTAATATCTGGAATGATAGGAATAGGGACATTTTCCTGAATCTCTTCCAGATTTATCTTTCGAGATGTACTCCCACTGACTTCAGCATCCTCAAAAAATACTGCATTTCTAGTCTCAACTATTCGAGTGGTGTGTGATGGACAATAAAATCTAAAACCTTTAGATCTTTCGGGGTAACCAATAAAATGACAAGTAATAGTCTTAGGGTCCAATTTCTTGATGTGTGGGTTATATATTTTCGCTTCAGCCAAACAACCCCATACATGCATATATCCAAAACTGACTTCCCTTTCAGTCCATATTTCGTAAGGTGTTTTAGGCACGGACTTACTTGGGACCCGATTAAGGATATGCATAGCTGTTTTAAGGGCTTCAACCCACAAAAATTCTGGCAACGTACTGTGACATATCATGCTTCGAACCATATCCATAAGAGTTCGATTTCGTCTCTCAGCAACACCATTCTGTTGGGGTGTACCCGGCATTGTGTACTGAGGAACGATGCCACACTCTCGCAAAAATAAGGCAAAAGATCCTGGATTCTGTCCAGATTCAGAGAATTTTCCATAATACTCTCCTCCTCTATCAGATCTAACAACCTTAATATCTAATTTAAGCTGTTTTTCAACTTCTGCTTTATAAATTTTAAACATATCGAGTGCTTCAGATTTTTCATGTAAAAGATAAATGTAGCCATAACGTGAGTAGTCATCAATAAAAGTAATAAAATACTTATGACCACCTATGCCTGGAGTGTATGGTCCACTTATGTCAGTGTGGATTATCTCCAAACACTTAGTGCTACGAGTTGCACCCTTTTTGTTTGTTTTTACAAATTTTCCTTTAATACATTTAATACATGTGTCAAAATCTGAGAAATCTAATGGATGAAGAAGTCCTTCTTTAACAAGTCTTTCCATTCGACTTTTGGATATGTGACCAAGTCGTTCATGCCACAATTTTGAAGAATTCTCATCATTTCTTTTTCTCTTTTTAGAACCAGTTGCAACTTCATCTTGCACATTCATTGAAATTAAGGATTCACTAAAAGAAGCATTCAAACATAATCTGTAAAGGTTTCCCTCTAACAGCCCAGAGCCAATATACTCAGAATAAAGAAAAAGAGAAAAACCTTTATTTTCAAATTTAAACGAATATCCATAAGCGTCTAACTTTGAAACAGAAATAAGGTTTCTAGTAATACTGGGAACATAAACAGTATCCATTAAATCCAAATTAAAACCACTTTCCAACATAAGTCGGAAAGTTCCTACAGCTTCAATTTGTACTTTCTCTCCATTTCCAACGAGTAAATATCGGTCTCCTTTATTTAGCTTCTTCACGGAAAGGAATCCCTGCAATGAATTAGTTATATGCACAGTTGCACCAGTATCTATCCACCATGTATTTAAAGGAGCTTCAGATGTAAAAGCTTCATAACAAACATAAATGGATGCATTACCTTTCTTATCTAACCACTCGCGAAATTTGGAACACTCTTTCCTTATGTGTCCCTTAGATCTGCAGAAGTTACATTTAGGACCTCCAAAGTTCTTTGTGCCAGAAGTCTGTCCCTTGTCTTTTGTGACAGCTGCATCAATTCCCTTTTTCTTTTGACTATTGCCATATTTCTTTCCTTTTTCCTTTAGCGGGTGTCGTGGTCACAACATGAGCACTTTCAACCTTCTCAGACTTAAGGCGTTCTTCTTCTTGAACGCACATAGAAATCAACTCGCTCATCTTCCACTTTTCTTTCTGCGTATTGTAGTTGATCTTAAAAGGACCAAATTGTGCAGGAAGAGAAGTCATTATGAAGTGGACGAGAAAACCTTCAGAGATTTCCATGTTCATATCCTTTAACTGAGCAGCCATATCATTCATTCTCATAATGTGATCACGAACACCACTTGAACCATTATACTTGAGAGTGACCATTTTCGAGATCAGTGTAGTGGCTTGAGCCTTAGTGGAAGCCTTGAATTGTTCCTCAATGTTCGCTAGGTACTCCTTTGCATTATCAGATTCGGGAATTGCTCCACGAATTGCACTAGTAATGGAGCCCTTAAGAATCATTAAGGAGACACGGTTGCTATGCTCCCATTTTGCATAATCAGCCTTTTGCTCAGCAGAGCTTTCGGCTATAATGGCAGCAGGTTTTGCAACCCTTATGGCATAATCAAGGGCAGTAACTCCCAACGTAAGATCAATTTGCTCTTTCCACTTCTTAAAATTAGAGCCACTCAATGGTTCAATGTGTGAAAAGTAGTTGGTTAGTGAAACAGGACCAAATGCTGAATCGAGGTTAATCACAATCATGCACATAAGTACAACAAGTACAATAAATATAATCCACATGATGAAAAACAGTTAGTTCACCAAGTAACACATAAGTTAAATAAACCGAGGGATAAACAGTTTATCTAAATAGGAAAAATAAAATACACAAAAATTTTCCTTCCATTAAAATTAATTAAATATTAATATCTTCCGTTGGGCCGATAATTAATATTAAATTAATTTTGCCATTAAACATAAGATTACAAATAGTAAAATATTAAATTATATAACCGTTGGGCAGAAAATAATTTAAATTCTACAATTTGAACTTTAAAAATTCCGTTTACAAAATCAATATACAAATCTTCCGTTGGGCCGATTCGTACATTAACTTGTACACGTACATTAGGTGATTTATCATTCTCTTAAATAATTAAAATAAAAGATTTTCGTTGGTCCATCTAATATTTTAATAATTAAGAAATTACTATATTAGTCCAAAAATAACTTAATAATATTTTACATGAGGGACTAATATTTTTTTTTTATCATAAGTATCCCTGAATCAGAATCGCAGACAGCATAAACATATCATACCATATTATATTTCTCATGATACAATCATAGAAATCAAATAAAACATAAATCAGAAAATTCGAAATTAAATCAGAAAATCATAATTCGCTGTTTACAGGCAGTAAACGACGTCAAACGGCTTACAGATGCAAACCTTACTTATGTCAGTCTTGCTCAGTGGCCCGATTCCAGTCAAAAAACATATATTTTATGCGCAAATCGGACACAGTACGCAAATTTCACTAAATCTGGACAATTTTTCAGAAATCGTATCGCATACAATCTCCAAAATAAGAACAAGCATGTATCATATACATACAGCAATATATACAACAACCAAATTCATTCAATTCACACGGTTTGCAACATACCCACACATAATATATATGTATAACAACATATATCGATTCAGATTTATACATGTCAAACAAATCCAATTCAATTCTAATTAATTAAACTCAAAGAATCAATCAAGGAGTTTGCTCAGATACCAATTATTAGATTAAATCATGTATATATACAACATAATAATATACATAATAATATACATGAATCTCCTGATCAAGACTATGAGTATAATTAATAGCGGAAGCGTACCTGAATCAAAAGAGGCCATTAATGATCGTGAGAGAGTCCGAAAAGCGCAAGTACTTGAGGGCTTTGATCTTCACTATTCTCCTCTATACGTAAGGATGGGGTGTGTGTATTTTCTGAATATTATGAGAAGCGTATCTTTTCTTTTCACATAAGATTCATTATATAGAGGGAATAATGGGACCAACCCTAATGAGCTAAACCCATAACCGTCCATCAAAGTTATGGGCTTGGGTACTTAAGCCATTATAAATAAATATATCTAAATAGATATATATTAGATGTAATAATTAAATATATATTAAGTGCTATTTATATATTTAATTATTAATTAGGCTGAAGTCTTATTTAGATGATTAATAATAAAACCCGATGGGCCATAAATAATGGATTGGATCCCGTCGAATCCAACAGACTGGGCCTTATTTGATCAGGCCTCTATGGAAAGGATGGGTTAAATTTTTAAGTTTTTAGTTTGGCTGAGCTAAGCAGAGTCTGCTGTCAAAGTCTATGAGGTTTTTGTATCTTACAGTAGTCGAAGTTGGTCTGTCAGCGTCTGTTTGTTTTGTCCAGTCGAAGTTGGCTTTGTTTCCTAAAATCATGTGGGCTGTCAGGTTGATGTAATCTTCTTAAGGCGTTACCTTTTAGTATTTAATATATTTCCTGTTTATAAAAAAACCGGCGAAAAAATTGAAATCAATGAATGGTTAATTAATATTAAAAAAAATCATTTTAAACAATTTGATAATGATTAATAACAATTAATCGAATTAATTGAAACCAAATCAAATATGTTAATTCGATAAGGGTTTAGAAATCGTTCCAAATCGCACCATGTCAAGATCTTTGAATTGTGTATTACTTACTTTATTTTAACCTCAGTTTTCTTTGATTTGTTGACATGCAGAGTAGTTGTATGAAATACTCCATGAGATTTGTGATTTGTCGGCTGTCGGTGATCTAAACTACTGGTACAAAAAGGAACAGATCTGCGCAGGACTCGGCAACGACAGGTCAAATCTTCTCAATGCTCATAGTAATGTATGAGCACTCCTCATGCACGTATACTCTCGGTTTCGATTTATGTTTTATATCCTTAAGCTGTTCAAATAATTGCACCGTAGTATAAATTTCTTCGTGCTCAAGAAATCCATCTTAGTTAAGTGTAATTTATAGTATTAATACTAAACTATAATAATTACATTAGCGTTTTACCCGAATTATGCACTCAACGGTAAAATTTATTAATTAATTAATATAAATATATTATTTTAATCATTATTTAGGGAAAAAAAAGAATTTTATTGAAATGTAAGTAATTTAAGTAAATATTACTTACTCGTTAATTTATATCAATTACATTAATATTATCAAACAATCATCATAACATTTACATCTTCCACTAAACCTTTCTAAACCCCTTTTTATTGTTTTTTCTTAATTTCATTTTTCATTTTATTTTTCTCTTTTTTGAATTTTTTTTTACCAAATGTATAAGTTTTTTTTACCATATTTTAAGTTTTGTTCTATTGAAAATTTAGTATACTAGCTTATAACCCGTGCGATGCACGAATTTCTTCTGATATGTAATAAATTTTATTTTATGTAACAATTACATTTTTATATAATTATTATTTACAATATTTTATTATAATTTTAAATTAAATTATTTAATAAAAATTTAATTAATAATTGCAATGCACGGATTTCTTTTGATATGTAATAAATTTTATTTTATGTTACAATTACATTTTTATATAATTATTATTTACAATAAATTATTATAATTTTAAATTAAATTATTTAATAAAAATTTAATTAATAATATGAATGGTTTAAAACATATATTACAAACTTTTAAAATAAATATGTCGTTGATGGAATTAGAACTTTGAAATTTTAGTAAATTAATTTAATCATATAATATATCTAATCATTAGATCTAACGATTTTGATGTTTTACTAAAAATCTAACTGTCATTATTCGTATTATACGGATTTCTATTATATATTGTTAGTGATTAGAAGATATGGTATTATATTTTTGGGTATATATTACTTATTGTAAGATTATGTTTTAAATTAAAAGTTAATGTGTTTAAATTAGGAATAAATATTATTGATTGGAAAATATAAATTTATAAAATTATAATAGAATTTTATTATGTTATAGATAAAATTTATTAATATGGTGTTTCTTTTATTATGTTATAAATTTCATTTAATATTACAATTATGTTTTTATATAATCATTAATTTTAATGATTTTTTAATTTTAATTTAATATAATTTAATATACTCATGTTTACGAATTATACTAATGTTACCTTATTATAAATAACGTATATGGTTTTTTAATATATTTTATTAAATAATTGAAAAATATGGTGTGATAAGATTAGTTTTAAATCAAAAAGGTAACGTGTTTTAATTTGAAAAAAAATATTAATAGTTGGAAGATATGATACGATTTATGTTTTTAGGTATTTATAAAAGGTAATATTTTCAACAAAAAGTAAATGTGAAAAAGACAACCGACTAATTACCATTAATTATTTTATGTTATTATTGATTTTAGGTGTTTTAATAGTATCGATATCGAATAAATTTTTTTAATGAAGAATTATACTAACGTTTCCTTATAAATCAAAAAGGTAACGTGTTTTAATTCAAAAGAAAATATTAATGATTGGAAGATATGATACGATTGATGTTTTTAGGTGTTTATAAAAGTTAATATCTTCAATTAAAAGTTAATGTGTTTAAATTAAGAACAAATATTATTGATTGAAAAAATAAATTTATAAAATTATAATAAAATTTTATTATGTTATAAATAAAATTTATTGATATGGTGTTTCTTTTATTATGTTATAAATTTTATTTAATATTAAAATTATGTTTTTATATAATCATTATTTTTAATATTTTTTAATTTTAATTTAATATAATTTAATATACTCATGTTTACGAATTATACTGATGTTTCCTTATTATAAGTAACGTATATGGTTTTTTTAATAATTTTATTAAATAATTGAAAAATATGGTGTGATAAGATTAGTTTTAAATCGAAAAGGTAAAGTATTTTAGTTCGAAATGAAATTTTAATGATTGGAAGATATGATACGATTGATGTTTTTAGGTATTTATAAAAGGTAATATCTTCAACTAAAACAAATGTGAAAAAGACAATTGACTAATTACCATTAATTATTTTATATTATTATGATATCGAATAAATTTTTTTAATGAAGAATTATACTAACGTTTCCTTATAAATCAAAATGGTAACGTGTTTTAATTCGAAATAAAATATTAATGATTGGAAGATATGATAGAATTGATGTTTTTAGGTGTTTATAAAAGGTAATATCTTCAACTAAAAGTAAATGTGAAAAAGGCAATCGACTAATTACCATTAATTATTTTATGTGTTTTAATAGTATAGATATAGAATATATTTTTCCTTTATTTTTCTTTTTAATGAAGGGTAAATAAGTAAATTCACTTAGTACCAAAAAACTGGTACCAAAACTTTTAATGTTTCGGCTTTTATATAATAGTATTGATTATAATTGGAAAAATAGAGATTTTAGTTAGAGAAAATATAAAGATAATGTGAAGTTGACATGATTTATGTGAAAAAGGTAATTGATTAGTTTATAGTAATTATAATTTAATTATGTTACTTTACTAAATAAAATTGTTCATAGTTTTGGAAAATGAGAAATTAATGTTGCCCCTTATATTTCTAGAAAAAGGGAATTTAATTAGAAAAAATAGAAAAGATTATATATTTTAGCTGAAAAGTAATCGGTTAATTATTAGTATTATAATATTTTATTTTATTTTTATTAAACAGAAACGTCCGTGATATAATTGGAAAAAATGAGATTTTAGTAAGAGAAAAGAAAAAAGCTAACGTCTGTTGGCTGAAAAAGGTAACCGTCCATAATATAATTGGAAAAGGAGGTAACCGTAACTGATTAGTTAATAGTAATTATAATATAATTATGTTATTTTATTAAACAAAATTGCTCGTAGTGGTTTTAAAAAAGAGAAATTTTAGTTAGATAAAATGTAAAAATTATTCTATTTTACATGAAAAAAAAAATTATTTAGTTATTGAAAAATAGAAAAGGTAATATGTTTAACCTGAAAAAGGAAATTGGTTAATAAATGAGAAATTTTAGTTAGATAAAATATAAAAGATATTGTATTTTACCTGAAAAAGGAAATTATTTAGTTTTTGGAAAATAGAAAAGATAATATGTGTAACCTAAAAATGGAAATTGATTAGTTAGTAGATATGTAATTGAGTAAGGATAAATAAGTAAAATCAACATGTACCGGAAAAAGGTAACCGTCCATGATATATTTGGAAAATGAGATATTTTAGTTAGAGAAAAGAGAAAAGGTTGACTGAAAAAGGTAATTGATTAGTTAATAGTAATTATAATATAATTATGTTATTTTATTTAACAAAATTGCTCGTAGTGTTTTTAAAATGGAGAAATTTTAGTTAGATAAAGTGTAAACGATATTCTATTTTACATGAAAAAAGAAATTATTTAGTTGAAAAATAGAAAAATGTAATATGTTTAACCTGAAAAAGGAAATTGTATGTTTAACCTGAAAAAGGAAATTGGTTAATAAATGAGAAATTTTAGTTAGATAAAATATAAAATATTTTGTATTTTACCTGAAAAAGGAAATTATTTAGTTTTTGAAAAATAAAAAAGATGATATGTGTAACCTAAAAAAGGAAATTGATTAGTTAGTAGATTTGTAATTGAATAAGGGTAAATAAGTAAAATCAACAGGTACTATACCGACCGACTAACCGACTAACCAAACTTTTAATGTTTCGGTTTTTATATAATAGTATAGATTTAAATATGCAATATCGTGAGTTTCTAAAATTTTTATTATATTAATTCATTCGAAAATTTGCATGGATCACGATCAATTATCAATTTCATAGAGTACTCATGTGTTTACGTTGAAACTTTAATCTTAAATTAGCAATTTGTGTGCAAAATTTTCTTCTATTTATAATTAGGCGAGAAATTTTGGTCAATATTGGAAATTTTAAATAAAAATTTGGGTTCAATTATCAAACTTTTTTTTTTAAAGGAAAAAGCCAACGTTGGTATTTAGTTTTGGAAAGAATTTTATTTATTTAAAAATGGTGTGAATGTTACCCATGCAACGTTCATTCAAAAAGGACCAGAAATGTTTACACTATTTCCCTTAAATTTTCACTTTTTAATTTTTTTTATTAAAGTTAGTTCATACTTTAAGTAACATCTTAATAACACTTTAATTAGTCATTAAATACATTTATTAAATATATATTAATTTAATTCACTTCATATAATTTATATAAAAGATTACCAAAGAGCATTACGATTATTATTTAAATATAAAATATTAATTATATGTTTAAAATTAAAATTATTTTTAATAAATTGATGACTTAAAATTGTTTACATTGCATTATTTTTTATTCAATATTCAAAGTCACGTAATTTTTTTCAGACGATTATAGGATATTATCTTAACTTCTCAAACAATTTTTTATTAGTAATTGTGAGAATCGTTATAAGTTATGTAAGTATATGGATTTTGAGAATAAAATCAAGAATTTGCATACAAATAATATTGACATGTTTTACTGATACATATAGAATTTTATTGATACAAAAGTAATATGGATATATTTTCACTTTTGCACATGAAAAAAATTATACATGAACTGTATCTAATTTGATTAAATTGAATCAACTCAACTCCTTTCTCGATCGAGATCGCTAAACAAATAATACCTCATTGTTCTATTGTTTTTTTTGGATAAACCGAAATATATTAAATAAAGCAGCAAGTTGCTAGAATTACATCAACACCGAAAGAAAACATAGATAGAAAGACACACCAGCCCCATCCAAACTAAACAAAATTCTGAGAGCAAGCAAAAAACAGAAGAGAAGTCTTAATAAAACTAAATCTACTAGACCAGATATGCAACCGCCACACTAGGCTACTAAAGCCTCTGCCTAAGCCCACCAACCCATTAAATTCGCTTATCAGCAACCTCTTCAAGCATTGCCATTTGCAGATATAGCTCATCCACTTTCATGAAACCTGGATCCAACAGAAGGTTTTCAGCCTCTGCAACTTTGTGTTCTGCATCTGTCTCTGCAATCCTGATACCCTTCAACCCAGAAGAATTCACTGACATTTTTTTCAAAAGAGTATATAAAGTACCTTCGACGGCATTGTGTAAGACATCTTTGACATAGACTCCTTTAAAGACTTCCTCTTCCATGTCAATAACATTCTTTTTAAAGACCTTGGATATTGAAGATAAACAACCACTATCCAGTATCTTCACCGTTGTTGGACTCAAAAGCCCATCCAGATTGAAAGCATAATTTTCAAGAACCTTGTTTTTACCTTTATCAACAGAAGCAGCCATTCCCAGTCTGCTTGCATCCATTCCCAGTCTGCTTGCATCCATATCCACGTTGGTAGTAGAGATAATTTGAGAATTAGCAGCAAGAGGCACGATTATTTCCTTCGCAACTAAGACAGGAGAAGACACAACTTGTACTACATTCCTTTCCTCGACTTCCTCAGCCCCTATACCAATATCAACATCAACATCTTGAGCACCATCATTAACTGGATTCATCATCCATTCTTGCTCAGGTTCCAGTATATCCAAATGCTGATCAAAAGATGGAGAATAGTTAGGTAAATTAGCAATAACATTTTCTCCCTCAACCATATCACCAAGGCCAAAATTAGGCAATACTTCAAATGGAAGGAAAAGGCCCATATCCCTATCTAGAATTTCCTAAAGTCTCCCAAAGGTGCCAGGAGCCTCTGCAAATGTTGTTAGGTTCTCCATTCCAAACCGAGCCATGAACTCCGCTGCCCTATTTGCATCCAATTTAATTTTTGACATATGACAAGCAGTGACCCCCTCAATGAAAAAATTTGCGTACAAGTTGTTAAACTGGGACATAACCTCCATCAGATCATTTGGAATAAAAACATGCTCTTGAAATCTTATAGTGTCAAATACATCTCTATTAACCAACTCAATATGGGTTTTATGATGACCCATTCTCAATGTTTGAACAAGACTAACCTGAATGGCCCAGAATAAAGCTTGGCTTTCGTTAAGACCTTGCATTGGGCCCGTTGCCCCCATAATTTGACACCCATGTGTTAGGCAGCCGTCCATGCCTAATCTTGCCAAACTTTCAACCAAAACTTCACCAACCCCTCCCCACCTACTATATATTTCCTCCTATAAATACCCCCTCCTCCTTCATTAGTTATTACACCATAATTCTCTCTTCTCTCTCTATAGCTGCTAGATAGTCCGTCTAGTAGGGGAGCCGGTTTAGCCCGCTTTCAGGAAGTGTCGGGATAGAAGGTCCTCGTGCCTAAACTATTCCTTAGGGTACTTGGGTTTGACTGCAGCCATCGGAGGTGGTCCCGCTACAGGGGTCTTTCTATCAGGTTGTGTGGCACTGTCCGGGTTGGGAGAGGGAGAGAAGGAAAGGTTGTCGGGAAACAGTGATAGGGGGAGGTTTTGAGATAAACACTTCAGTGAGTTGGGGATATACATAATAGGTATTGTAGGGCTGAATTTTTGTATGAAATTCAAGGGGCCGGATACCCGGATATTGTAATCTCTTTTATCTAGTGTGAAGTTGTTGCTCTTGTGGATGTAGGCTGGGCCGAACCACGTTAAATCTCTTGTCTCTTTTACTGTATTGTTGGTTTGTTGCTTCATTACTATCACATATATTTGTGGGATCTAAGCACACATATTTACCAAATCACTTCCGCATTCGCAGGGAATCGGGCAGATTCTTAACAGTTGGCATCAGAGCTAGTTGTGTCTAAATTATTGGTGCCGAAGGAAAGTCATTAAGAAAAGTGGTTGTCTAATTTGGCGCCGTTTTGATGGAAGTGCTCCCATTGTTTTTACACTTACCTGGCCAATTGATTTAGTTGTTTGGATTGGTTTGTGTGTGCAAACGGAGATCATGGCAAGTATTGGAGGATTCAAGGTGACTCCATATGATGGTAAAGGAAGTTTTACTCTTTGGCAGAGAAGGGTAAAGGATATCCTAACCCAACAGAAGCTAGCAAGGGCTTTGAAGGGGAAGGAGGGAAAACCCACAAAGATGAGCGATGAAGATTGGGAGGATGCTGAGTCGCAATGCATGAGTACCATCAGGCTATGCATTGCTGATAACATTATCAATAATGTTGTTGACGAAAGCACGCCGAAGGAATTATGGTCAAAGTTGGAGACATTGTATCTCGGGAAGGACTTGACTACAAAGTTAAATCTGAAGCGCGAGTTATACAAGCTGAAGATGGCAGCTCAAGGCAATGTTATTGAGCACATGAATGTGTTTAATGGTATTGTTGATCAACTTGAAAAGGTTGATGTAAAATTGGAGGAAGAAGATAAGGCCCTTATTCTTCTTACTTCGATTCCAGAGTCATTCGATCATTTGGTCACAACCATTTTGTACGGAAAGGACACGTTAAAAATGGAGGAGGTTCAGTCAACACTTTTGTCAAATGCTGGAAGGAAGAACCCGGATGGTGACAAGGATAGAATGACAGTTTTGGCTTTGCGTAGTCAAAATAATAGAGGAAGGGGTGCTGTGAGAGGATCTACCAATAGCAGGGGTAAATCCAGATACAGTGAAAAGGGCATGTAGTGCTTTGGTTGCAAGGAGTGGGGTCATATTAGGCCGAATTGTCCGTTTAATTAGAAGGATCCAGATGCATCATTGGCTGTGGTTACTCTCGATTGTGAAGATGTTTGCACCGTCTTCAATCGAGGCACTAGTTCTCCAGGAGAATGGATATTAGACTCAGGATCATCTTACCATGTATGTTCCGAGAGGGGGCATTTTGACAAATTCCAAGATACAAAGAATGAAACAGTTTCTTTGGCTGATGGATCTACTTGTGAGATCAAGGGGATTGGAATTGTGAAAATCAAAATGTTCGATGGAATAGTTCGCAGCTTGAACGGGTAAGATATGTGCCTAAGCTGAGGAAGAATCTAATATCTATCGGTCGGTTAGCTTCAGAAGGTTACAGATGCTCTGTAGTAGGGGGAGCTATGAATATCAAAAGAGGTCGTGTGGTTCGGATGAAGGGAGAGCTACGTGGGGGAATATATCGTCTGATTAGTACGTGGCCAGAACGTACTGGAACTTCGAAAATCTGGTTATCTCGTGCACGAGGGAAGAGTGACTTGAAGGATACTGATGCGGTTGTATTGCCTTCCAGTCTAGACGATGGTGCAAAGACTGCTGGGATGGATGCTTGGTCGAAGGGCTTCCACGACATCAACGAGTAGTTGGTGTGTTGCAGCTGCATATGGGCATTGATCAACATGAATCAAGTGAGCAGTGAACCATGCAACAGATTGATTTGTTTGATATGCAGTTAGGGAGTAAATGAAAGATCGATGGTCACACTTGTGTGTGTGATGGTCACACTTGCGTGTGTGATGGACTACATATAGGATTGGCCGACGTGAATCAAGTGAGTATGTGTGTATACAATAGATTGCTTCACATGTATGTAGTTGGACAAATAGAGGTCAATGATACACTTGTGCGTATAGCAAGTAGGCATTCAAGAATGAATGTGCGAACTAGGGTATAGTTTGGAGTCTTGGACTCGGGGGGGAGTTTTTGTCGTAGGGAATGATACGGATCGAGGAAAGTTGGAGTTGTGCCAACAGGGCGCATGTATGGAATGCAAGTGAAGAGCTGTGAGTTTGGAAAGAGGGGGAGATTGTTAGGCAGCCGTCCATGCCTAATCTTGCCAAACTTTCAACCAAAACTTCACCAACCCCTCCCCACCTACTACATATTTCCTCCTATAAATACCCCCTCCTCCTTCATTAGTTATTACACCATAATTCTCTCTTCTCTCTCTCTCTATAGCTGCTAGATAGTCCGTCTAGTAGGGGAGCCGATTTAGCCCACTTTCAGGAAGTGTCGGGATAGAAGGTCCTCGTGCCTAAACTATTCCTTAGGGTACTTGGGTTTGACTGCAACCATCGGAGGTGGTCCCGCTGCAGGGGTCTTTCTATCAGGTTGTGTGGCACTGTCCGGGTTGGGAGAGGGAGAGAAGAAAAGGTTGTCGGGAAACAGTGATAGGGGGAGGTTTTGAGATAAACACTTCAGTGAGTTAGGGATATACATAATAGGTATTGTAGGGCTGAATTTTTGTATGAAATTCAAGGGGCCGGATACCCGGATATTGTAATTTCTTTTATCTAGTGTGAAGTTGTTGCTCTTGTGGATGTAGGCTGGGTCGAACCACGTTAAATCTCTTGTCTCTTTTACTGTATTGTTGGTTTGGTGCTTCATTACTATCACGTATATTTGTGGGATCTAAGCACACATATTTACCAAATCGCTTCCGCATTCGCAGGGAATCGGGAAGATTCCTAACACCATGTTGTTCCTATTGATTGTTGTGACCCCATTGCGATTTCCGTTAGGAGAAGGGATTTAAGAACTAACGAAATGCACACTGATTTTTAGAAAAGAGGACTCTGGGGAAGCCACTGAAAATCCATCTGAAAGTACTGAAGAAGAGATGAAAAAATTCTGAGAAGAATAAGCTCTATAAACTCAGTTATATAGCCCTTAGTAATAATACCAAGAAGCCTTTACACTTCCCTAGCCAGAAAATAGCTTGGTTCGTAGCTCTTTCAAGAAGAGAAATAATATTATGTTTATTATTATTTTAAAATTATCAAATTTTAGATATACAACTAAAATTAGAATAAAAATATGGTAAATAATAGAAGACCGAAAACTCGAAAAGGTTTGGAACACTTTAAAATCATTTTTCTTGAATTTTATCTTTGCTGCATTTTTTACTAATTTTTTGCTTTCATTTAATAGTATTTTAATTATTAATAAATTATGCCTATTAAATATAATGTAATTCACTTTATTTAATTTATATAAAAGTTTAGCAAATTTTTTAAAGGCATTATAACTATTATTTTAATATAAATTATTAATTTTCTACAGAAAAGTGAAACATTTCCAGGTAAGATGACGACATAAAATGATTTATATCGTATTATTTTATATTTTCCATTTAAGATTACTGCAATTTTTTCGGGTGATTGGAGAATAGACGATGTTAACTTTTCAAAATATTATTTATCAGCTATCTTAAAAATCGTGTAAATCATGATAGGTAATGGAAGTAAATAGATTATTCTGTTAACATCTAAAATTGCTACACAAGTAACATTTGTAGTTTTATTTTTGTACATGAACAAATTACACATCAGATATGACTAACTCGATTAAAATGTATCAACCTCATCCTTTTCTCAGCCGATTAATTCGATAAACAAATTGTACATCTATTGTTCCAATATATTGTGGCGGATTAAATTAATATCCTAATTAAATAAATTTTTACACTATTTCTGAGCATGTATGTTATTAGAGGGGTATCGGTTTTTAGAACGTTAATTAGTTATATTTTACATCTATAATTTTTTACCGTAAAATTAATGAACATATTGTAATCGCTAATTTTCACATTTTTGATTTATTCAAATTACTGAAATTGTAGATATATGATGAGAGTATTATTCCAATTAATAATTCATGTAAATTGTTTGAATCAATTTTTTTAAAAAAAATCTAAAATAGCTATCAATATTTTTTTATGAAAAAAATATTAGTGTCTTGATTTTTTTTAAAAAATTTAATAGTACCATTTGATAAACAATGTTTTAAAAGGTTTTTGTTATTTGTTTTATATTAAAATTTAATTTAAAATTTGTTTAAATACCATATAAGGTTTATTTATTATTTGTTTAAAAATTTATAACTATTATCTTGCATAAATTAGACGCTTGATTTTATATTTTTCACTAATCTATCTATCTATCTATCTATACTATTATATAATGAGTAAGCAGTGTTATAATTTGGTTATTTGGTTCAACCACCTAAAAGAATACGAATTAATGCCCAAAATACCCACTTTTCCCCTACCCACTACCCAAAATACCCATTTTTCAAAACACCGCCCAAAATACTCACGGGTCACGTCCATGTGAGAGGCGCAACCGGCGTTCACTGTTCATGACAGAACCGCCGCCTACCACCACCGGCCGACGAAGCAATCGAATTTAGGCGTTTCAATTACAGCAAACAAAACGTTACGAAAATGGTATGAATGTGTAGAGGGTGAAGAGGCGAAGTGATTGGTGTGTATAACGTGCCTGAAAAAACACGGGAGGGGGAACGGAGGTTGAAAACGTTCGATCGCCGAAATCGCGATTTAAATGTAAATCGTGAGATCTAAAATTCTGGAAATTTAAATGAAATAAAACTTGTGTAGGATTGTAGGGGTGACATATGCGATTCAGTTGTGTGCATATAGTGACCGGAAAACCAGTGGGGAGTGGTGAACATTGAGATCGATTGAAATCACCGGTGAATCGCCAAATCGCCAGAGCACTGCAAAGAAGAAGACGCCAGATACGCATCTTCAAGATGCGTATCCCCAGTTGCGCTACTAGAAAAGGCGTATCCGACCTTGAATGCGCCTTCTTTATTGATTTGCGCTGTAAGCACAGGCGTATCCAACCATGCTTGCTCCTTTAGGCGAATCCAGCGGTTCCTCCTTTCCTATAGGCGTATCGAAGCGTTACTCATCTGTCATGGGCGTATCCCGTGGGTATTTTGGGCGGTACTTCCCGAATCTGGGCATTTTGGTGAGAGAAACCTAATTTTTGGGTATATAGGGCACTCACCCAAAGAATAGTGACCGTTATATATTTAGTAAATAGATGATAGCCATTAGATCTAATAATAAGGAATATTCTATATTTAAATTCATCTTCTACAGATCCAAGATTCAAATCCCGTCAACAACAAATTTACATTAAGATTTTATATTATTAGTTCTAATCAATACATATCATTTATTAAATAACTATTATTATTACTAATAAATTTATTAATTAATATTACAAAGTTAAATCATATCCATAGTAAATTATTATACTCTATTTTATTTAATCATAAAATTTTAAAAGTATTTAAAAGTAATCCTATTTTATATATTTATAAATTATTAAAGATTGCGTAAGTATAATTTGAAGGCTGGCGAAAGTAAGGAAAGGAGCTCGGCACTGTTGGAAATTGGTGCTTTTAGATTGTGGAAAATGCCCTCGCTTCAACAACCCTGCCCTTGTGTAAATATCACTCAAAATCTGAGTCCATGTCTCTTCTTGACATAGATCGCCAACCACACACCAATGACCAACCTCCCAACAATGAGCTAGCAGTGTTCTCATGGTTCTTTACTTTTCCCACACACATGAAATTAAATTCTACCACCGAACTATTTTTAGATAAAAAAATTTAAAATTTGGAGTCCAAATTTATCACCTAAAAGTCGATTCAAATAAAAAACAAAGTAAAAACTTTGACTCCCAAGTCCATATATGTCATCTAAAGTCGAATTCACTTGAAATAAAATATTTCTTGAAATAATATATAAGTTCTAGGTATTTATTAATTTCATTTTATTATGTAAGTGCTTAACTACCAATAGCATGATGTAACGTAAATAGTATATTTAAGTAATATACATCAAAATGGAGTTGAAATAATAAAGTGTAGAATTTATTTATCAATGATTCATTATTTCATGCATTTATATGTATTTTCAAATTTATTTAAAAAACGTGTCCTTTTTGTTTGATTTACATGCTCTTTTTGTTTAACTTTTGTAAAATTAGAACGGTTATAAACATGTATTTAACCAAAATTATATTTTTAATTTTGTTGTTTTAATTAGAAACACATTTTTATTTTTCATGATTTCTTTACTGGTGCAATATATATATATATAGGGTTGGACTCCATAGCAAACACCTTATATAAAAAACAATAAAGAACACCTCATATCTAATAGATCCATTGTCCCTGGCGGGGTCACCCAATACAAAAAATTCTTATTTTTTTACCCCCTATCCATCCATCATCTCAACAAAAAAAAATTAAAAAGTTACTGTTCATGACGATGACGTCATCAGTGACGTCATCATGAACAGTAAAATTTTTATTTTTATTTATTTATTTTGTTTTTGCTGGCTTGATAGAGGATAAAAAAATAACAACTTTTTGTACTGGGTGCCCCTGGCGGGGCCAAAGGATCTAATAGATCTAAGGTGTTCTTTGTTGTTTGTTACTTATATAAGAGTGTTCTGTATGGAGGAAAGGCCTATATATATATATATAGGGTCCTACTCCACTACAAACTAAAATTAACTACAAACTAAAAACTAAACACTAATCTAATATTTCAAGCTAATCTAATGATCAACCTAGGGGTACCCCAATACAAAAAATGATTAAAATAATTGGCTCTATTCAACAAAAAAACAAAAAAAAAATTACTGTTCACGTGATGACGTGGCAGTGGATTTCACTGGTTAACGGTGCTTCGCACCTTCTTGTACGGCGCTTCGCGTCTTTATCATTCTAAAGTTGTAAGGAATGGCAATCAATGGTAAAGGCAATAGACGATTGACGGGTGTGTCGAGGGCCTTCGGCCCTCATGACTACCTAACTCATCCGTTTACTGTCTTAAATGCTTCGCATTTCCACGGCAGAGATTTTTTTTTTTTGTTGGATAGAGCCAATTATTTTAAGCATCTTTCGTGAAGGTACCCTTGGCGGGAAACTTAGAATAGATGAAATATAATTAATTTAGTGTTAGTTTGTAGTTTGTATTTAAGGATTGGTTTGTATTTAAGCAAAAGCCTATATATATATATATCATTGTATTTTTCTCAAATGTCTTAGAAATTGTTTGGTTCAAAATAGTCTCGAATCAAATATTTGTTTCATTTATTCCGATCTTTGACGTTATAATTGATAAAAAAAAGTTAAAATCCATTATTCAACCCACAAGATATGGGAGGTGGTATTTACAGGGTATGGGAAATCATTATACTACTTTTTTCATCTTCATTCAAATAATTTAAAACAAATGTTTAATACAAAAAGAGATAATGACATAAAAATATATTAAAATAATAATTATGTTAAATATTTTATAGAGAACAAGGATGTAGATTTTAGGAAAAATTGCCTGAAATAGTAATTGACTTAGTGTGTTATGTTAATTATCTAATTATTCACGATAAGATAACTTTATAGCTTATTTCTTGTGTTCGATTCTCGCTCTAAATTTATTGAGAATAGATACCAATTATACTTATTGAACAAAATTATTTACTTTCCTTAATTTATAAACAAATTGAAATTAATGGCAATTACATATTTAAAAAGTGATTAGATAAAATGAAATCTATACTATTATATAAATTCCGAAACATTAAAAGTTTGGTTGGTCGGTTGGTTGGTACCTGTTGAATTTACCTAATTACCCTTACTTAATTACAGATAAAATCTTTTTTTATATTTTATCTAACTAAAATTTTGTTTTACTAATCAATTTCCTTTTTCAGGTTTAACATGTTACCTTTAAAATTTTTGTTTTACTAATCAATTTCCTTTTTGAGGTTAAACATGTTACCTTTTCTTTTCTTTTTAATAACTAAACAGTTTCCTTTTTCAGTTAAAATATAATATCTTTTATATTTTATCTAACTAAAAAGCATATTATAATTACTATTAACTAATTAATTAATTTTTTCATTCAAATTATCTTTTCTCTTTTCTCTAACTAAAATATCTCTTTTTCCAATTATATCACGAGTTACCTTTTAAAAATCTTCTTTTATATTTTATTTAACTAAAATTTCTACATTACAAATCAACCTACTTTTTCAGGTTAAACGTGTTACATTTTTTTTAATAACCAAGCAGTTTCCTTTTTCAGGTGGTACCTATTGAATTTACCTAATTACCCTTACTTAATTATAGATAAAATCTTTTTTTATATTTTATCTAACTAAAATTTTTGTTTTACTAATCAATTTCCTTTTTCAAGTTAAACATGTTACCTTTAAATTTTTTGCTTTACTAATCAATTTCTTTTTTCAGGTTAAGCATGTTACCTTTTTTTTTTTTTTAATAACTAAGCAGTTTCCTTTTTCAGTTAAAATATAATATTTTTTATATTTTATCTAACTAAAAAGCATATTATAATTACTATTAACTAATTAATTAAATTTTTCGTTCAAATTATCTTTTCTCTTTTCTCTAATTAAAATATCTATTTTTCCAATTATATCACGAGTTACCTTTTAAAAATATTCTTTTATATTTTATTTAACTAAAATTTTTACTTTACAAATCAACCTACTTTTAAGGTTAAACGTGTTACCTTTTTTTCTAATAACTAAGCAGTTTCCTTTTTCAGGTAAAATATAATATCTTTTATATTTTATCTAATAAAAAAAATTATGAATACTGTTAATTAATAAAAAAAAATTTCTTTTCTCTTTTCTCTAACTAAAATATTTTTTTCCAATTATATAACGGGTTACCTTTTTCAGCCAAAACAAGTTACCTTTTTTATTTTCTCTAACTAAAACCTCTCTTTGTCAAATTATATCACGGGCGATTCTATTTAATAAAAATAAAATCATAATATTATAATGCTATTAATTAACCGATTACCTTTTCAGCTAAAAACGTATCATCTTTTTTATTTTTTCTAATTAAATTCCTTTTTTTAGAAATATCACGGTAACATTAATTTCTCATTTTCTAAAAATATTACCTGCAATTTTATTTAGTAAAATAACAATTAAATTATAATTACTATAAACTAATCAATTACCATTTTCACCCTAAAGTATGTCACCTTTTAATTTTCACGTTATTTTTTTCTATTTTTTCAAACTAAAATCTCGCTTTTTCCAATTATATCACGGACGGTTCTATTTAATAAAATTAAATAATATACACTCAAAAATATCTCACCATATATTCAAATCATTATTTTTAGTAATAAATAAGAATCGTTAGATCTAATAATAAGATATATTACATGATTAAATTAATTTACTAAAAATTCAAAGTTCATAATTATAATGTTAATAAATTTTATAACCTATCAAAAGAAACCCGTGATTCGCACGGGTTATAAGCTAGTAAATGATTAAATTTACTTGTGTACATTTATTTATCATGATCTCACGAAAAATATCGAAATTAATTAGAGGTGCCTCATTTTCTATTTAATTTAATTAAAATAAATATTTAAATAATTTTGAATCAAGCATATATATTAAGCCCTCAACTAAACACATAATACTAGAAATGAAACCTCAATCATAATTCATATGTCACCTTTACTCGATTTTGATTTTTGATTTTAATCCAATGATCCCTTTTTTTTTTTTTTTTGAAAAAGGTAGACTTTCATTACTACGAAACATCATACATAATAGCCTCCACCACACATAACGGAGGAGACGTGAAAAGAACATGACAGTAAGCTAAACAAGGAAATCGAGCTAACTCATGAGCTACCCTGTTAGCGTTTCTCCAAATAAAATGAACTGACACCCCTTCAAGCTGATGGAGTTCTTGACGGCAACTTTCAATCACCATTCCCACCTCCAGATAATTTGCTTCCCTGTCGTGTATTGCTTGCACTGTAAGCTGAGAGTCAGATTCAATGAATACTCTTCTACCACTCAGTCTTTGATCTTTGACCCACGACAACGCTTCTCTAACTCCTATAGCCTCAGCCTCAAACACCGATCCTGGCGTGTGTCGATTTAGAGTTTTACCTGCAACAAAGGACCCCTCGTGATCTCTTAATACCATACCAATCGAAAATGTGTCAGCATCTTCTCGTACACTAACATCCACATTGATCTTCCAGGCTCCCAAGGTAGCATATTCATAAAAATTGTTTTTTTGCAACATTTTTCTTTTTTGCTAAATCTCTTTGCAACATATTTAATCTCAAAATATGTAATTACTATCGTATAAATTTTAAAAGAATTGTATTGTGTTAACAATTCCACTATATGACAACATGCTCTTCCCACCTATTTAGTAATTTACTAAATTACCCCTAAAATTATGTTAATGTTTAAAAATAATGACTTTCAAATCAATGATTGCACACATATACAATCCATTTGCTAAATTTTTTTTAATATGACCTCCCTGTACCAAAATTTTTATGTTCACATGTATTAGTACTACACTAGAACATTTAATGATACATTTCTTATAATCAATATAATTGCATACATAGACAATTGACTTGTTAATTTTTTTAATGTTTATTTTCAAATTTATTCATAATAAAATTAATTAAAATGATAAGAACGTGTAAACTATTTTTAATTGAATATATGTGTATATAATATAAAATTTTAAATATATAATTCACATGCTACACGAAATAACATAAATTTTAATTTTAAACTCTGATACATGTATATTAATATTTTTATCCGAACACCAGTTGTAATATTTATTTATGTTTGTTACGTGGTACACGTATGAATGAGCATTTCACCATATCTACCCGAACTGATTACCTTTCCCATTTGGATTGTGGATTCGGGAAATTTTTCGGGTCAACATGAAATATTATAGAATAAAAAATCGTGCAAAGGTAATAGGCTCGGGGATTAAGGTATCCCGGCACGATCCCCGCTTTCGTTCCCCGGCTGATTATCATATTTAGAAAAAAAACATTACACATATATTTACTAGATTATTAAAGAGATTGAAAGTATGTGTATTTAATATAAAATTTTAAATATATAGGACTCGAATTCACATGATACACGAAATAACATAAATTCAAATTTTGATTTATGGTATGTGTATATTAGTTTTATTTTGTAAAATTATAAATTATATTAGTTATCTATGTTTGTTATTCTCATAACAAAATGAAACTAATTCATGTGTAACACGTAAGGATGAGCATTTCATCATGTGACCTCGATCTGATCTGTTTCCCATTTTTCTTAGGTATTTGACAATTTTTTCGGGACAACATGAAATATTGTAGAAAAAATTGGAGGAAAGGAACGACATCAGAGATTAATGTATCCCAGTCCGATCCCTGATTTCGTTCCCCAAATGATTATCATATTTATGAAGAATAATTTTTTAAAATATATGTTTACTAGATTATTAAAAATAATATAATTCAAAATTTTTATAAACTTAGAATTTCTGATATAAAATTTAACAAACTAAAATAGAATTTTAATACTATATTTCATCTTTTTTATTAAAAAATTAATTCAAATATCTATTTATAATATAATAATAATTTTATCATGATTTATCAAATTAATTTTATTATCCGATATATTCAAGAATATATACATTTTAAATAAAAAAAATTAAGTATTTCCCATTTTTCGCGGGGATCCTCGTTCCACGTTTGTGCTAAGAATCATGAAGCAAAATAATCCTCATTCGGGGATCGATACGGGTTCAACGATTATGTTCAAAATTTTAACTAAAAAAAATTTAAAATCCACGATTTCTCGCGGGAATCCCTATTTCCCTTTCGGGGCAGAAATCTAAGAACATAATGATCCTCGTTCGAAAATCGGGACGGGTTCAATAATTATGTTCGAATTCGGGGAGTGTGATGGGTATAACACTACCCGATCCTGAATTGACCGACCTGATGACCATCCCCAAGTATACATATAATATGAATTCGTTTATTGTTAAATTTGGACATCTAGATACGAAATACACTCAACTAAATACCAACAAAAGAATAGGTACATCAATTTTTTTTATCTAACTTAAAAAAACAATAATACAACTAAATAAGGTACAATAAAATGTTAATCCAATTTGTTGATAAATATTAAAAGAGTTTAACTGAAATTCAAAAAAAAATGTTACTAAAATAACATTCGAAAAATGTATACATGTTTAATGTGCGAGAGATATAACAATTAACTATTTTTTTATAATAACACCTATTCAGCTCGTAAAGACAACAATAGTAATTTTATATAAACATGGAAACGCAAGTCGATGAGAGATTATCAAAGATGAATGAGAGATGATTGGAGAGAGAAAAGACGAAAAAACTTAAGGTTGTTAAAGACAAAAGAAAGGTGGTGGGGCAAGATAAATGTGCATATATGATGTCGTTGGAGGAAAGAGAGGATCTTAGAGGTATAATGAGGTGGCTGGATAGTGCTCGTAAAAAGGCCGAAGTGAGAGTGCACATTGTTATAGCCAAAATTCGGTTTGGGTATTTTCAAGATGGATTCGGGTCGGTATCGGGTTCAATTTGGAACAAATTAGGGATTTCTAGAAGTTAGGGCGCGCCCTGGGGGGTTTAGGCCGCGCCCTGGGATATGGTGGAATTTCAGAATATCAATAATGTCGATTTCGTATTTGTTTATTGAAGAATTCCCTCATGTCGTATCTCAGGAGGGGGATGTCCGTCGTAGAAGGCCTCCAGGGGTTTGCCTGGATATAAGGACCCTTCTTAGACGCTAAGGGAGGCATCCGTGCGCCCTAAGGTGGAAAGATGGGGACTTTTTGGTGTGTGCTTTGGGAGCTCTGTTCCTGTAGCCAATGGGCGCGCCCTCATTGGGGAACTTTGGAGTAATCCTGCACTTTGCACCCAAAAGCTCTGGATCACCAGTCCTGCTATCTGGTGGGTGCTTCTCATTCGGGGGACAGGGATGCGTTCTGCACTTGGGGTAAACCACGGCTATACCTGCATCCTTGAAATCAAGAAATAGCTGGTAGCGGATAGGACTAGTCCTCGACGGGGGAAGTTTCCTTATCCGTGAAGTCTTGAGATCCTGGATGAGCCATGGGCCTTTGTGGTTAGGCCTCATAGTAGAACAAATATACCATTCCTTTATATATCTTTAGATAACAACTGATACCATTCCTTTATATTCCCTTAATCATAAGGCATGTTCACTTCATGCACAATCATCTCTATGTATATCCATATCCATCTCATACTTATATCCATATCCATATTCATATCATACTCATATACCTCTCCTTTGAATATCAATAATCAAGGAAAACAAATTTTTAACAATATAGTAACAATAGCATCACATATATATATATATATTCCATGAAATCAAGTTTCTTTGAAGATAATAATTTCCAAGTAGGGATAGAAAAGATCTTGCCTCGGTTTCGGTATCCGGACGGTGTGTCTCGTGTCTCCTCCGGAGTTTCTATAAACACAAAAGGTCCGTCGTTAGAATACCACATCTCTTACTCACTACACTCTTGTATAACTAGACCCTTGACACTTCAATATATGCTTAACGTATCATTATTACCCCAAAGGTTCAAGAACTTAACCATTTATAAACTCAATCGAAGTTTCAGGGGTTTTTCACCATTTCCCCTAACGACAACACTTAACTGTAAAAATTCTCAGAAAATATGGATTTCGAATTTTACTACAAGGTCAACTGGTAATGCCTCTTTGACTACCCTACTACAATATACCAAAATTTTATAATTTTTAACAGTGTTTAAGTATGTCAACTATAACCTCAAAGTTGCCACAATTTCGTTTTCTCGATTTCTGAACCACTTTCACTAAAACTGACTTTTCTCCTAAACCGTACATCAGATTTTAACGCACTTTATATCAAAACGATCTATGAAATAAGATCTATCATCTCATGGTCACTTGGGGGTCTGGAAAGTAAGGTACCGTACGGGTATAGTGTCCAAAAACAGGGCAGTTTATGATTCTAATGAAAATCGGACATTATAACGGCTATATTTTCATACTTTCCAAAATCAAACTCCTCCAAATCAATCATCCACCTTATACACCATCACCTACACCATGTGGCCATCTTACCAATCATGGTTACAAGCACATACTCCTTCCATATTCAACTTTAATCACTTACAAACACATGGATCATCATAATCTTAACATTTACACCACTTAATCACTAAACCAAACAATATCTATCATAAATATAAAAGGGCAAGCATAATTATACCTTCTTGAAGCTTTAACAACACTTAACAAAGGCTTGTAGTCCTTGAGAAGCCTTGATATAGCCTTATAACACCTTAAACTAACAAGAAACATCAAGAACATACTTAGAATTTTCGGAGTTTCCAAAACCCAGATGAAAGAACATGAACAACGAGCCCCTTACCTTGCTTTTCTGGAAGAACCTTGTGAAATAAGAGTTGTAGATTATCTCATGGGCTTTCTAAAAAGCTATAGAACGCAAAATGTGGCTGAGAAACGAAGGAGTTATGCTCGTTTTACTGAGCCGATGCCTATTTACCCGAATTGTTCTTAATGGATTAAGATGATAAGATTTTTGTGTTGGTTGGTGTTATCTTGAGAAGTCTAGAGTTTTGTGGAGTTTTATGGATACTTACTTGGCAAAATTACTAATTAATCCTTGGTGGAAGTAAGTGGAAGCTTGCCAAATTTGATGAAATAAGCAGTGATGTCATGGATGATGTCACAACACTAATTCCTTAATCTTGTTCTTGATTTTCTTAAGTAAAATGTTAATTAACTTGGTGGATTATAATGTAATATATATCCTTGTTGTATCACTAATTTGGGTTGTTTTGTTCCCATACTCGTCTAATTGCGATTTGTTTCAAATATACCTCGTTATCCCAGTGGTTCTGAAATCATTTAAAGATCTTAATTCCTTGGGTATTTCCTTAACTTAATAATCCCTTGGTTTAACCTAAATTCACTAATCCCTCAATATATAATTCTTATAATATTTCCATGCTCCTCAATATCCAATAGAAGCTTATTCGAAATCAAAATCCTCAAAATCCATATTCGGGAATTTCTGAAATCTATCGTCATTTCGAGTCACTTATTTTCAATGTACAACACTAATATGGTTTCTGTTTATTCATTTTCTATTTCCATTATAGAGTATCTACATACCATTTCTCTAAATCCTCAAAATTTACTATTCATGGGATCACTGTAGCATTGCTAAAGTTAGGGTTATTACAGATAATCGAAAGACCGATAATCAAAACAGTTCTAAGGTAAAGATCGGAAAGAGGAAGGATAGGTCTCCCAGTCCAACTCGCCGGATAGCAACAGGTGCCAATCGTGTGAACTTAACTGAATCTGGCAGAAATTGGGGTCCCCCAGATACTTACACTTATGATCAAAGGCCGGGTAATTATACACCCCTAGCCGCCTCCATTGAACATATTTTTGAAGTGAACAAAAATAAAGGATTCTTCAGAAAGCCAGAGCCTCTCTCTTCTTGGCAAAGTAAAGATAAAAGGAAGTACTGTGAATTCCATGAGTCTTCTGGGCACAATACTCATGAGTGCCGTCAATTGAAGGATGAGATTGAGGATCTAATCAAGGAAGGATATCTAACAGAATGGATTGTCAGAGAGGTGAAAAAACATAGGGAGAATCCTGATAAGCAAGATGGAGGGCGCCCCCCCCATGTAGATGGTAAGCCTGAAGAAAAGAAGTTTGTGAGGGAAGGAAGTATTCATACTATCTTTGGTGGACACCACCTGGGAGGTGACAACAATCATGCTATGGAGAGGTATACTAGAGAAGCGAGATATCGACCTCTTACAAATGTGAATAGTTTGGAGTTGAGGCCGCCTAAATTGTTCAAAGGGGAATTTGCTGATATCACTTTCACTGAAGAAGAGGCAAGATGGGTACACCATCCTCATAATGATGCTTTGGTGGTGGCAATTCAGATTGGGTCCAAGAATGTACATCGAGTTTTTGTTGATAATAGAAGTTCGGTGAATATTCTGTATTACAGTACTTATCAAAAGCTGGGACTTCTAGATAAGGATATGATTCAGGATAACGGATGGATCTATGGTTTTTTGGGCGAATCTGTAAAGGTCATGGGAGCTATCAAGTTACCAGTAACTCTCGGGGAAGGGACTCTTTCTGTAACACAAATGATGGATTTCATGATTTTGAATGTGGAATCATCACACAATGCTTTGGTGGGACGTCCCTTGTTGAAAGAAATGAAGGTTGTGACCTCCATCTATCATCTTGCAATGAAGTTTCCTACGCCAAATGGTGTGGGAACAATTCGAGGATCCCAGCATGACTCGAGAGACTGTTATCATAAGGCAATTAAAGGGTTCAGGAGACAGCAGGATGGAGGGCGCGCCCTCAGTGAAAGTAGTTCTGGAGTTATGAGTATTGCTCTTGGAGAAGTGAGAGTCCATTATCTTGTTCAAGAGCCAGAGGAAGAAACGCCTTGCTACAAGGCGCGCCCTGAAGAAAGAATTCCAGTACTTGATGATCTTCAAGATGGAATTCTAGAAGAAATTGAAGAAGATTCGGAGGTGATTTCGGTTAATATCAGAGGAGAGCAAGTCGAAGGAAGGCGAATGTTACTTGAAGGTTTGTTGCATACTCTTGTTGAGGAAGACTTCCCTCTTAAAGAGGACGCGCCCTCCAAGGGTGCAACACCAATCGAGGATCCTCGAAGTTTTGATTTTGATCTTGATCCGAGAACACCATAACCTGTGGAAAAGATTGGTCCTGCAGAGGATACTATTTCAATTATGGTGGACGAAAAGGATTCAAGTAAGGTTTTGAAAGTCGGATCTCAGTTGAATTCCAAGTTGAGAGGAATGCTCACTAGTTTTCTCTTGAATAATCTGGATGTCTTTGCTTGGAGTCATGCTTATATGGTAGGAATCGATCCAAAGATTATGTGTCATCATTTGAACATAGATCCCACCAAGAAAGGAATCCGCCAGAAACGTCGACCTGTGAGTGGAGAGAGAGCTATAGCATTGAAAGAGGAAGTTGATAGACTTCTAGATGTTGGTTTGATCAAGGAATCATATTACCCCGATTGGCTGGCTAATCCTGTTCTTGTCAAGAAGCCTAATGGAAAGTGGAGAACTTGTGTGGATTTCACGGACCTGAACAAGGCTTGCCCTAAAGATAGTTTTCCTCTCCCTCGAATTGATCAGTTGGTGGATGCTACCGCTGGCCACGCTCTTTTGAGTTTCATGGATGCTTATTCGGGCTACAATCAAATTCCCATGTACGAACCTGATCAAGAACACACCTCTTTCATCACGGATAGGGGTTTGTACTGTTATATTGGAATGCCATTTGGTTTGATCAATGCTAGAGCTACTTATCAGAGGTTGGTGAACATGATGTTTAAAGATCTGATAGGGAAAACCATGGAAGTGTATATGGATGACATGCTTGTCAAATCCTTGAGGGCGGAGGACCATGTAAAGCATTTGGAGCAGATGTTCGGAGTATTGAGGAAGTTCAGAATGAAGTTGAATCCTCAAAAATGTGTGTTTGGAGTGGAATCCGGAAAATTCTTGGGATTCATGGTTAACCATCGTGGGATCGAGGCGAATCCAGCCAAAATTAAAGCCTTACTTGACATGAAATCTCCATCCAGTGTGAAGCAAGTTCAGAGTTTAGCTGGGAGAATTGCAGCGCTAAATCGCTTTGTGTCAAAATCTTCGGATAGATGCAGAGAGTTCTTCAAGGCAATCAAAGGAGCATCCAAAGATTTTGTGTGGACTCCTGAGTGTGAAGATGCTTTTCAGAAAATTAAAGAACAGTTGGGGAATCCTCCGCTCTTAGCTAAGCCCGTGGAGGGAGAAACCTTGGTATTATACTTGGCAGTATCAGAATACTCCATTAGTGCAGTATTGGTGAGAGAAGAGATTGATCATCAGTCCCCGGTTTACTATGTGAGCAAGCGTTTGCATGATGCAGAGACTCGATACACCAGTATGGAAAAGTTGGTTTTTGCTTTAATCTTGGCGGCAAGGAAACTTCGTCCTTACTTTCAAGCTCATAGGATCGAGGTTCGTACTGCTTATCCATTGAGAAGTATTCTTCACAAACCGGAAGCTTCAGGAAGAATGTTGAAATGGGCCATCGAATTAGGGCAGTTTGATTTGGAATATACACCAAGAACAGCAATTAAAGGTCAGGCTTTAGCGGATTTCATCCTGGAGTTTGATTCAGAGACCGAGGAAAAGTCAATTGTATTAGTGGAACCTGGAATTCCTCCTAAGAGGGCGCGCCCTCTTGAGGAAATTCCCCAACCTTGGTGGAGGTTGCACGTAGATGGAGCTGTAAACAATGGAGGAGCTGGTGCAGGTGTAATTCTGGTGACACCTGAAGGAAATCAACTAATGAGTGCTATTCATTTCAAATTCGAGGCAACTAATAATGATGCGGAATATGAAGCTTTGATTAATGGATTGAAAATGGCCTTGGAAATGAAAGTAGTAAATTTGGTTGTGTCAAGTGATTCAGAGTTAGTGGTCAGGCAGAGCAAAGGAGGTTTTCAGTGTAGAGGTCCGAGAACAGATCTCTACATGAAGTGTGCACAACGATTAATTCAGAAGTTTCGTGAAGTAAGGTTGGAATGCATTCCTCGAGATGAAAATTGCTCTGCAGATGTTTTGGCTAAGCTAGGATCTCAGAAGGATGCTATGTTGTTAGGAACAGTTCCTCTACAAATTCAAGAAGTGCTAAGTATTCCAGAGGTCGAAGTTATGGAAGTGGAGAGTACTCCGTCAGTTACCTGGATGACTCCAATTCTAGAATATCTCCGTAAGGGGATTCTCCCAAGCGATAAAATTGAAGCAAGGCGTCTTCGATATCATGCTGCCAGGTTTGTGGAGTATGATGAGATTCTGTACAAGAGAGGTTTCAATCAACCGCTTCTGAAATGCATAGATGGGGATGACTGCAATTATATCCTAAGGGAGGTACATGAAGGAATTTGTGGCAATCACTCGGGGGGTGGTTCGTTGGCAATGAAGGTGTTAAGGCAAGGTTATTATTGGCCTACTATGAAGAAGGATGCCTATGAGTTTGTTAAGGCATGCGATAGATGCCAGAGGTTTGCCAATTATTCAACGATTCCCGTAACTACCTTGACTTCTATGATGAGTCCATGGCCATTTGCTATGTGGGGAATTGATCTTATTGGAGAACTCCCTAAATCTAAGGGAGGAGTCAAGTACGCTGTTGTGGCTGTAGATTATTTCACCAAGTGGGCGGAAGCAATGCCCTTGGCCAAGATAACAGCGAAGAAAATCAAGGATTTTGTGTTCAACTCTATTGTGTGCAGATTCGAGATTCCTTACAAGCTTGTTTCAGATAATGGAAAGCAGTTTGATAGCAAAGAGTTGCGAAAGCTATGTGAAGATTTAGGAATCAAGAAAGAATTTGCAGCTGTATATCACCCTCAGAGTAATGGGCAGACTGAAGCTATTAACAAGATAATCAAGCACACTTTGAAGACCAAATTGGAAGAAAGCAAAGGGAATTGGCCCGAGGAACTTCCTATGGTCTTATGGTCGTATAACAGAACTCCAAGAACCACAACTGGAGAGTCTCCTTTCATGTTATCTTATGGGTGTGAGGCAATGGTTCCAGTGGAAATTGGAGCAGGGTCATTCCGAAGAGATTTCTATGAGGAAGAATCGAATATGGTGAACCAAAGGCTAAATCTCGATTTTCTGGAGGAGACAAGGACTAACTCGTAGTTGAGGTTGGCAACTTATCAGTAGAGGGCTGCAAGGTACTATAACAAGAAGGTGAAGATTCAGCCTTTCAAGGTGGGTGATTTAGTTCTGCGGAAAGTTATGCCTAATACAAGAGTAGCAGCACATGGAGTTTTTGGTCCCAACTGGGAAGGACCTTACAAGATCAAGTCTATCATCTGGGAAGGAACTTATCATCTAGAAGACTTGGATGGCAACATAATCCCAAGAGCATGGAATGCAGAGCATTTGAGAAAGTATTATCAGTAGGATGCGGCTTTGACCCCCTATTGTATGAAGGCTTATATTTAAGTTATAGACTAGTATAAATAAATCTTCTCCTAGTCTAGGGGGGTAGTACACATACGCCTTCTTTAGTTCTAGTCGAGACTTGCTATTTTTATTTCACGTTTTTTAGAAGTTTATTCTCCTTAGCTCGGGGGGTAGAACATGTATACCTTCCCTTGTTCTGCTGAGATTTGAGATTATTTGAAGATTAATAAAGTATATCAAGACATTTTTTCAAGAATTTTGAAGACTTTTTGATTGAAGTATAAGAGGTCGTGCCCATTTCTTAGGGCGCGCCCTCAACATGTATGAAGATTTGCTATGTAGTAATTGACAAGTTAAAGGAATCCTGAAAAAGGTAGTGCCTTAAGGCGCGCCCTCAACATGAATGAAGAATCTTTGTGTTTTATTTTGGTCAAGATTAAAGACATCAAGGGCGCGCCCTAATTTGAAGAATTTAATAAATGAAAGCATGAAGATAAGTTATAAGCATAGCAAGGTTCAAAAGACACTAAAAGTTAGGAATTACAACTTGCAGGGTTTTACAAAGGACCCGCACCTTAAAGGTTAAAGTATGTACGAAACAGATTTAAAGATTAAAAACCTAAGGCGCGTCCTTAGGGGGAGAAGAGGGGATGACCTTGGAAGGTGAAGGAAGCGCATCCTGAGCATCGTTTGGGCGAACCGTTTTAAGGGGAGATACATTTGCGGGAGGAGAGCTTTGAGTAGGGATAGCTGCAGGAGAGGGTTGAACATTGTCAGTAGAGGGCGCACCCTCAGAAGCATCCTCTAACCCTAGTTCCACTCTTTTTGCCTTAATGACTAAGGCTTGGTCAACCTTAAACTTTGTTATATCCTCAGCAGCAGCAGGTCCAAATTTCCCCCAGTCATAGTCAGGATCGTTGGCTAGAAAGCCAATAAGATAGAAGTTAAAACCCTTTTCAAAGTTTTCATCTTCAATGGCTTCTCTCTGTTCTTTTAACTTGGCCTTTTCGATTTCTAGGGCACCTTGCTGAGCTCGGAGTTCCTCCACCTCTCTCTAATTCGTCATTTTTGGTATTCAAAAGAGTGCGATGTTCAATGGATTCATCCAGTTCATGCTTCAGATCAGCAATTCTGTCATTTTTGGCATCCAGATATTTTTTCCATTTATTATCATTGTCGACAATCATCTTCGAATACTTCCTATTCTCAGTTTCAAGTCTGTAGATGTGAAGTTTTTCATTATGAACCCTCTGGGCGCGCCCTAGAGATTGAATAAGCAGTTGAGCAGATGCCCGGATCATGGACTGAGATTCCTCATCCGCATTCATATTTTGCCAAATGTCAACCTCCTTTTCTTCAACAAGGGAGGCAGCAGCAGGGCCATTTAAGGTTTCAACATATGAGGGTGCGCCCTCATATCTTGGCTTCTTGCCCCTGTTAGTGATAGGTTCTTGAATATCAGCACTCCTTTTCAGAGATTCTGTGGATGGAGTGACTATGTCACTGGAATTCTTGTCCTGCACAGGGCGCGCCCTGGAGTCAGATGTATCCGCTTGGTCGTGTTTCTTTTCTTTGTCATTCTTCTTTTTGGCAGCGCCAAATCCGCGAGGAATCCTAGGAGCCATACCTGTACAAGATAAAAGAGAAGAAAGGTTAGGCCGCGCCCTGGGTAAAGAAGGCAAAGTATAAAACAAAACATAAGAAATGAAAAAGAAATGGTTAAGGCGCGCCCTGACCTACGCTATAACTATTACCTTCATCAGAATCGGAAAGCTCACTATCACTAGATGAGAGTGTGGGAACAGGAATTCCCTTCTTAAATTTTTTAAATTTGCAAATGTGACCAACTTTATCAGATAAAATTCCGACTCTCTTTAAGTTTTCCTCTGTGATTAAGGATTGGAGGTTAAATTTTTCGGAGGCAACTTTCAGAACGGCTTTTGCCCGAATTGAGGCCGCGCCTTCAAGTGTTTTCTGTGTTCTCTTATCTGTTGGAATTAAAAGGAATCAATAAATAGTTGAAAACTAAAAAGATAAGAAAAGTACAGGGCGCGCCCTCACTTACTAGGGTTCGTGTTGAATTGTACCCGGACTCGAGGAACGTCCCAGACATAGTAAAAGGGTTCTTTCCAGAATTTTAGATAACTCATTCTTCCTTCAGAAAAACCCTTGTTGTTGTGAGGCTTATTGATTACAAGATAATAGTAGCCAATGCTGGATTGTCGAAGGCTGAAGAAATAGCTAACTTCAGGCATAGAGGGGGTTCCTAACTCAAGGTCGTGATAAAGGATAAATAAAGCCAACACAAGTTTGTAGCTGTTGGGGGAGAGTTGGATAGGTGCTATGTCATACCATCTAAGTATTTGTTGAAGGTAGGGATGTAAGGGCGCGCCCACACCAAGAGCCACCAGCTTTGGGGTTAAGACCATCCTCGGAATTTTAAAATTTCTACCATAATTGAAGATGTGAGGACGGTGATGAGCATGTGGGATAGCCCAAATTCCTTCTTGACCATAATACTGCATGGCTCATCCTACTTCGTCACTTGTGGCAATAGAAGACATGTTTACACAGGCAAGTTTGCCCCGTTTCTTTCTGAGTTGATTTTTCTCCTTTTCGGGTAGGTCATCATATCTTCCCCAGTCGATATCAATTTCTTCCTCAAGGACTTCCCAGTGTTCAAATGGGACAGGAGAAGGTAGTGGAGATGTTGGTTCGGAATCAGCCATGGGTGAGATGGTCGATGCTGAGGGCGCGTCCTCTGAAGAATAAGTGTCAGAAGGATGTGTATCACTAGAAGAATTAGAGTCAGGAGTGAAATCGTAGTCAGAAGGATCTGTGTATAGGGGATTTGGGGTTTTTTCAGGTAGTGGTGTTGGAGTTTTTTCAAGTATTTGAGTGCTAAGGGGAATATCATCAATAGAATCTTCACTGGAAAAATTCATTCTGCCTTCGTTAAAATCTTTGATAAGGCGCGCCTTGTCCTCAGGAGAAATAAATGAGAAGGGGCTCCTATAAGGTTCAGGAGATAAGGGGGGTGGTAGTGGAGAATGGATCCCTAAACGATCGTTGAATTCCCTAAATGGGTGAAAAGGGGGAGACGCGCCCTCCAGCTGCAAAATTAAATGAAAAAGGGGGCTTAGGGCGCGTCCAAAAGTTAAATAAACAGAAGAAGTTTTTACAAATTGAGATTGAAGGACGTTTGCAAAAAGCTATTCTAAAAATCTAAGGCATGTTGTACATTTTACCCTGATTTCTATTTAAGACGCGTCCTGGGTAGAAGGCGCGCCCAAGAAAGATTTAATGAAGAATCAAACTTTTAAAGTTATATGGTGATATTAGAAGAATCCAAGACGCGCCCTGTGTTAAAGGCGCGCCCTGAGAATTAACTAGCCGTATTGATTTACCAGAAACATATTTTAGAAAATTACAACAGCAAAAAGAGATCAAGTGCACATGCATACATACATACATACAGTCAGTTTTGAAGAACACGAAAATAACCAAAGGTCAAATCGCAAAATCGGACAATATACATGGTAAAAACGCAAGTTAAAGGTATAAAAATGTACCTTAGAAGTTCTGGAACAAGATTGGTGGAAGAAAATTGAAGAAAACCGTCGAGATCGGCCGGATTGTTACTCGGAAAAAGAAGTCGCCGGAGTATAGTTTTTGGGAGAGAGAGAGAGTAAAGAGTAAAGTGAGAAATGTTTGGGTATTTATAGGGAATATAAAAGTTAATGGATGACAGCTGTAAACCGTTTGGGATTCTGAAGACGCGCCCTCAAATTAAGGCGCGCCCTGTGAAGAATGTTGTGAGAATTTTGGGCTTTGCTTATGAAAATTCCATACATCATCTCTGATTTCATATGGAATTGAGGGGTAGTTGTTATAGCCAAAATTCGGTTTGGGTATTTTCAAGATGGATTCGGGTCGGTATCGGGTTCAATTTGGAACAAATTAGGGATTTCTAGAAGTTAGGGCGCGCCCTGGGGGGTTTATGCCGCGCCCTGGGATATGGTGGAATTTCAGAATATCAATAATGTCGATTTCGTATTTGTTTATTGAAGAATTCCCTCCTGTCGTATCTCAGGAGGGGGATGTCCGTCGTAGAAGGCCTCCAGGGGTTTGCCTGGATATAAGGACCCTTCTTAGACGCTAAGGGAGGCATCCGTGCGCCCTAAGGTGGAAAGATGGGGACTTTTTGGTGTGTGCTTTGGGAGCTCTGTTCCTGTAGCCAATGGGCGCGCCCTCATTGGGGAACTTTGGAGTAATCCTGCACTTTGCACCCAAAAGCTCTGGATCACCAGTCCTGCTATCTGGTGGGTGCTTCTCATTCGGGGGACAGGGATGCGTTCTGCACTTGGGGTAAACCACGGCTATACCTGCATCCTTGAAATCAAGAAATAGCTGGTAGCGGATAGGACTAGTCCTCGACGGGGGAAGTTTCCTTATCCGTGAAGTCTTGAGATCCTGGATGAGCCTTGGGCCTTTGTGGTTAGGCCTCATAGTAGAACATTCCGGAAGCTGGTCCGTTATCCAAGCCCATTTGGGTTTCTTGCTCTCCAAGAACTACGTCTGGCTTGATCCTCTTTAAATATAGAGGTACGTAGGCAAATTGGGGGGTTGGAAGTCGAGAGCTCTGAATAGCCGCCACTAACCCTATCAATCTCAGCCACCAATTACAAACAGCCACCACACGCCACCACTCTTTTCGGCAAAGAACCACCGCTGTAGATCTTGTTTCCGGCGAAGTACCTCGAATTTTGTTGTTACCAAATTCCTCCGTCAACACACATGATCAGTAATAAATTGGAGTAGATATGAGGTAGACATATGAGTAGAAGAGAAAATAGATATTCAAAAAATGTTGCGCTAAAATCGAAAGTAGTTAAAAGAAGACTTAATGACCTTTTGGTCCTTCAAGTTTGCACAGTTATACCCGTAAAGCCCTACAGTTTTAAAGTGTTCCTTTTCGCCATTCCAACTTTAAAAATGTACCTTTTAGCCACAAAACCGTTGTCTTTTAGAACGAATAGATGACGGTTTGTGGCAAAAATGTACATTCTAAAGTTAGAGGGACGAAAATGAGCGCTTTAAACTATAGAGTTTTATGGGTATAAATGTTTAAACTTGAAGCGCCAAAAGGTCATTAAGCCTTAAAATAACTACTATCATGGTAATTCTTTTAGGATTTTACTGAAAAACAAATTAAAGGACACTATTATCGTGGTAATACTTGATAGCTAACGATTAACTCTTCTTGTATACCACTTTTGTCGGTTATCCTTCTCACGTTCAATAAGCATCACTATAAATATGGTCCTCGAAATTTAGAGTATGCTAATAATTTCAATTTAGAACGATTATTAACAATTGAATCTTAGTGAACCGTTGAAGTCAAAGGTAAAACACACTTACAAGAGGATATAACGAACTCCATCCCAAATTTGAAAAATATTATATGAATTAAAATGTGGCCCGTGCCTTGCACGGGCTATCATGCTAGTTTAACCTTACGTATGGTTTTGAAATATGTTATAAATATAGATAGATTTTTTTTCCCACAATAATTCTATTATTTTAGTATATGTTCTGATACATGCGATAAGGGAGAATCGAACCTTGGTAGTTCGATAAGGCATAGTCCTCATCTATCACATGAGGATAGATTGAAAACAATGATAAAAAAAATTAAAAATCTAATTAAATAGAAGAATGACATTTTGTAATAAAATAAAAATATTAAAATAAGTTATAAAACATATTGTTATAAAACTGGTAAATATGAAGCATACCAAAAAAGTAGTGCCGTAAATGAATCGAACAGTAAGTTCGTTAGTGTTCAAGTTCAAGTTCGTTAAGCTCGGTTCGATTGCTTAACGAACACGGACATGGATAATAAAATCTTTCCTATAAGCTCGACAGTTCAGTTTGTTAAAAGTCCGTGTTCGTTAAAAGTTCGTATGAGTTCGTTCGAGTTCATCCGAGTTCGATGAGCTCACGTTCGTTCGATAAAAAACAATAATATTTACAATATTATATGTATATACAATATATAGTATCCATAATCTATACTATATTATAATAAGCAAAATGAGGTATAATTTGTAGTTGGTTACCCCTTTTTTGGTTATCCCCATTTTTGTTTATCCCTCATTTATCACCGTTAGATCAGCAACTCAAGTAGATCATGACCTTTAGATATTACAATACTAAAAGTTGTTATACGCAGAGGTTCAAGGTTCGATTCTCGCCAATAACATATTAATTTATATTTAATACTAAAAATTATTATATATAAAGATGTAAGGTTCGAATCAATAACATATTTAAATTAATATTTATAATATTATATTATATTATAAATAAATTAAAAAAATTAAAAGTAACCCGTTCGCACGGGCTATAAGCTAGTATATGTAGTTTTTATTTTATAATTATAAAATCGTCTAAAATAGATATTGTATGGGTTAAAAATATTTAAATAATAGATGGGCTAATTTTTTTATATTAAATTAAGTTAAAAATAGGTTTAAAAATTTTGAAATATAAAATGTTAACGAACTGTTCGTGTTCGATTTGTTTTCGGTTCAATTCGATATATTCGCAAACTGTTCGATATTTGTTCGATTGCTTAACGAATTGTACAATTCGTTAAGATTTTGTTCATATTTGTAAAAAATTCATCCGGGTTTGATTTGTTTACAGGTCGACAAAAAAGCATACCAAACCCTGGTCCAAACCAAGTAAGAGCATCTCCAACCACAACAAATCCTTAGCTAAAATTAGATAAAAGATACCATAAATAAAAATTATAGAGATTATCTAAAAAAACTTGAACTCCAATGGGTCAAAGCTGTTAGCTATAATTTTAGATAATTTCTACAGGTTGGTTATATTTGTCGAACCTCTATATAGCTGTAAGAAATCTGTAAGAAGATTCCACATCATTCATTACCATATTGAAGTGATATATTCTATTTATAACAACCTAAATTATTAATAACATACTATTTTTAAAATATAGCCAACCAATATAGCTAATACCATTGAAGTAAAATGTCTTACAGATTCAACAAATTTTACATAATGTCCTACAGGTCCAATTTAGCCAACTAATTTTAGCTATTCCCATTGGAGATGCTCTAACCGCGTTTTTATATTGTTTCCATATTTATACCACAATGGAGTTTGATATGAGAAGGAAAGAGTAAAACATCAGATCACCAACCTCGTGGGTGTGAAACTACCCTTCTCTCCCCACCACCAACAACCAAATCCCAAAAATATCTACAAACCCAGAGGACCAAAAAGTAAATTGAAGAACCTACCACGCCTTTAAAACCCCACCTCCCATCCTCAACCCAATCTGTGCAAACCCCCCAAACTCAACTCAACTCAACTCTCCCCCATTTCAACTCCCAAGTCTATTCCAAATGGATCCCGTAAACTCATGGGGCAACACACCCCTGGTAACAGTAGACCCCGAGATCCATGACCTCATCGAAAAAGAAAAACGCCGTCAGTGCCGCGGCATCGAACTCATTGCCTCGGAGAACTTCACTTCTTTCGCCGTCATCGAAGCCCTCGGCAGCCCCTTAACCAACAAATACTCCGAAGGCATGCCCGGTAATCGTTACTACGGGGGAAATGAATTCATCGACGAGATCGAAAACCTCTGCAGATCACGAGCCCTCATTGCTTACCGTTTGGACCCCACCAAGTGGGGTGTCAATGTCCAGCCTTATTCCGGCAGTCCCGCTAATTTCGCTGCCTACACGGCTGTGTTGAACCCACATGACAGGATCATGGGGCTTGATTTGCCTTCGGGTGGGCATTTGACTCACGGCTATTATACTTCCGGGGGGAAGAAGATATCGGCTACTTCGATTTACTTTGAGAGTTTGCCTTATAAGGTGAATTCCACAACGGGGTACATCGATTACGAGAAGCTGGAGGAGAAGGCGTTGGATTTTAGGCCTAAGTTGATTATTTGTGGTGGGAGTGCTTATCCTAGAGATTGGGAGTACAAGAAGCTTAGAGATGTGGCTGATAAGTGTGGTGCTCTTTTGCTTTGCGATATGGCTCATATTAGTGGCCTTGTTGCTGCTCAGGTATTTTTTTTTTCTTTTGCTGTGGACTTGGATCTATCTATATTAATATTCTTGTTGTTTTTGTATATTGGTTTTTTATAATGTGGACTTAGATCTGGGGTTTCTGTCAAATGGGGATACTGGAATTATGTCATCTACGAGTGGGATACCTCGGATATGTAATGGAGTTAGATCTACGTTTCGTGTTATAATTTCGGGTTTTGATTTGTCAACCATAAGTCACAGGTTACGCTCTGCATTATAGGGAACTTTGTATGATGTTGTTTGTGCACAACATTTTATTTCTTTTTTATTGCTGGTAACTTTTTTTCTTGGTTAGCTTCAGAAACTCAATTTGATTGAATTTTATATCTGGTTTTTGTGTAGAATGTGAGTAATAACGCTGGTTTTTGGGAGTTTGTCCTAGATATTTGTGTATGCAGTGTATTTGTCGGTCAATTTTTAAGTATAGGAATTGAATTTGGAGCCAGTTATTGTGTCTGAGATTTAAGCTTCTGCAGTCACATTTGAATGTGTCTATATGTTATACCATATCAAGTTTTCTTTGCTTCTGCTTAGGATATTACAGTTAGTGAACTGGATAGGGAGAAATTTCTGTTTTTGTGAATGCCCTGTTAAAATGATTTTGTTTTTTGCATGTTTTATTGATTTTTGATCATGAGTTGTAGGGGTTTTGTGCTTTTTACTTCATTATTGATTTATGAAGTATAACTGTACTAGTAGAGGTTTACTTTGTTGGCAAAGATTCAGTTTGAATGAAATAAGCTCCTGATGGCATTTGAACAATTATTTTATTATATCAATTTGTATTTGATCTAAATCTACATTTTTATATTCAATAATTTAATGATCAGATCTGCATCTGATCTAATTGTCTTGGTTAGTTTTGTATATCCAATCTCAGTCATATTTGCGGGATTTTTTTGAATCTATTGAATAAGAAAGTTTGTGAGATGTGTATGTCACATTTGCCAGACTGGATATTGCACATGCTACTGCCGATATCTTATAATACTTTTTCCGAATTGTAGGAAGCTGCTGATCCCTTTGAATACTGTGACATTGTCACAACCACAACCCACAAGAGTCTGAGGGGTCCCAGGGCTGGTATGATTTTCTACCGCAAGGGTCCTAAACCACCAAAGAAGGGTCAGCCAGAAAATGCTGAATATGATTTCGAGGACAAAATCAACTTTGCTGTGTTCCCATCTCTACAGGGTGGTCCTCACAATCACCAGATTGGAGCCTTAGCCGTTGCCCTCAAACAAGCTGCCACTCCTGCATTTAAGGCATATGCCAAGCAAGTTAGGGCTAATGCAGTTGCCCTTGGAAATTACTTGATGAGCAAAGACTATAAGCTAGTTACTGGCGGAACTGAAAATCACCTTGTCCTTTGGGATCTTCGTCCTCTTGGATTGACTGGTAAAACATTTAAGTTTGCATAGTTCTTTGTTGAATAAATTGTTTTTGTTATTTGTATAAATGTATTCAACATGCCAACATGATTTATTGCCAGAAAAGTTTCAATGCAAACTTATTATATATTTGTTGCTGACAATTCAGGCAACAAAGTTGAGAAGCTTTGTGATCTGTGCAACATTACTGTTAACAAGAATGCTGTATTTGGTGATAGCAGTGCATTGGCTCCTGGAGGAGTCCGCATCGGTATGAACTGTTCATTGAGTTAATTTATTCCGTTGGGTAACGGTGAAGAAGAATAACATTTGGCTTTTCTTTTCAGGTACCCCGGCTATGACTTCAAGGGGTTTGGTTGAGAAGGACTTTGAACAGATTGGAGAGTTTCTTCACCGTGCTGTTACCCTCACCTTGTCGATCCAGAAGGAATATGGCAAGCTCTTGAAGGACTTCAACAAGGGTCTAACAAACAACAAGGAGATTGAGGAACTAAAGGCTGACGTTGAGAAGTTCTCGTCGTCTTTTGACATGCCTGGGTTCTCGATGGCTGACATGAAGTACAAGGATTAAGTTGGAACAATCCCTTGCAAGTGTCACCATATCTTTGTTATGTTTGAATTATATAATTCTTATACTTAAGTCAAATGTTTTCTAAAAGGAAATAAGGTCCATGTCTTCTTGACCAAATGGGTTTTGAGCTTGTAGGTTAGCATGTGGATTTTGAGCTTAATAGAAAGCATGTAGGAAATTTGGAATGGTGTGAACACCCTCCAAAATATGTTATGGATTGTTATTGCTTCGTTTATTTTTCCTAAAAATTGTTATCCTATACTATTGCTGTATTGCTTTAGACGGATCGGTTGGCGTTTTGGATGTCAAGATTATAAAAATAAAACAAAGTTAAGCAGGTAATCATAAAATCCCAGTAACAAAAATGATTACAGAAAAGAAGGGAAGAGCCCGGGCTTTATTTGAGCATTAAATTATCTTATGTTTAAACATCTAAAATTAATTTTAATTTCTAAAATTTGTAAAATATCACATTTTGTTGGAGTTTAAAAATATTGATTTGTAGATTTTCAAAGAAATCAATCGTACTTAAGGAAATTATTGTATTTATGAAAACAATTATAATTGTACTACTGAAAATTTATGTAATTGAATATTTTAATCAATCCTTAAACACACAACATTTAGGATTGTTATTAACCGGACCAAGAAAAGGACTTGCCCATCACTGTAAAAAAATGTATTTTATTACACTTTGTATACGCAAGCAAGGAGAACATTATGCTAATATACTGTCATACTGATGAGGCTGTATTGGATTATGATTCTAAACTAATTTTTAAAGCCTGCACAAGTAAGGATATATTCAATTAAAAATTGTTAGTCATTAAGAGTCCAGAGTTATTGAAAAGTTAATAATTATAAATTAATTTATTCGCCCTTCATATACGTATGGAGAGATTTATAAATTTACTATAAGTTATTGATATTGTCATTAGCTTATGTGAAAAAAATTATAAGAGAGCATTCTTCTTCTTCTTCCTCCTCCTCTTCTTCTTCTGGAAGTGGAAGGAAGGGTAAACATAGTACTAAAAACAAGACTTACTCGGTTATAATACCACTCAAAGTGGTGTCTGAGGAGGGTAGATGTACGCAGACCATGCCCCCTATACAATAGGGAGGCTGTTTCCGAAGGACCCCCGGCCAAGTACAGAATTACAAATACAGGCCAAGTACATAATTACAAATACAGAAAGGAAACCTAATACAAACTAAGAAACTCACGCATACGCAGGAGTCGAACCCCTGACCTCCTCCAAAGGAGACCAGTGGCTCAACCACTGCACCAACATGTTGTTGGTAAAGTAAACATAGTACTCATCTTTTAAAAGTAAAACATTTATGTTGTTGTAGTTAACTTTAAGAAATTCTCCTAAAATTAATCATTAAGATTCTAGCACATATGTACAATCATTAATGTCCCTGCGGGACCCTTTTAAATAAAAAAAGAAATCGATCAAAATTACGTAATTACGTAATTTTGATGGGTTAACTTTAGAAAATTTTCTACACTTTAGGACCATTTTTCTCATATATATATTGTTGGGATTTATGGGTGATGGAATAGACAACTTAACTAGTTTTATTGGTATACTTAGTTTTACTAAGTAGAACATACTGTCATAGCCTGAAGTGTATTCCTGTAATCAAAATAAGTACTGTCATGTAATAATTGTAATTCTTGAAAGAAGTTCGATCATGTTCAAGCCTCAAGAAATACAGAAGTTCGACAACAGGAATAAAAGTTACTGTCAAGTATTGACAGTAAGATTACAAGGAAACAACATGTTGCAAAGCTCGACAGCAAGTTTAATTGAGTCGACAACAAGTTTCAACTTGACAGCAACATTGGCGGAGATTCTGATGACAGCAACTTTGATATATAGTTTGTGACAGTAAGTTTGGAATTCTTGACAGCAATCTCTGCGGGAAATTCATACTGTCAATCAAAGCACAATCCTTGACAGTAATCTCTGCGGGAATTCATACTGTCAACCAAAGCACAATCCATTGATAGCAAACTCTGAAGCAAACATACTGTCATAAAGAATCAAATTGATTTAGGAATTTTCTAAGTCAATTTAAGCGACATAATACATGTTCAAAAGAAGCAGGCGTGTTGTAATATTCAACCTTTACAGCAAGCTTGGAAAGTCTATAACTGAAGCTCGAGAGATCACATGGAGCAACCTGTAAAGTCTAGAGCAGATAAAATTGAATACGGCTAGATCTGGGTGGCTCAAATGTGGAAAGTATCTTAAAGTTACTTTGTGATGATCACATGGGAATAAATCATGGAATGAGCTGCAAAAGGAATATAACAACAACTCAACAACCCATACTGATAGTGGTAGTACAGTCGACTATCACATTATAAATAGAGCACTCTATTTATACAATAGATGAGATCTCTACAACTATAATCTCTTGAGTATTTGAAGCTTGAGAATTATTTTGTTCTCAAGGTTGTAGCAAAACCTCGCAAAATAAATAAAACAATTATTTTGTGAAACATCTTGTTAGATATTACTTGTGATTGCATTTCTTCTACTAGTAAATTACAAACTCTATTTAAGTTGTTGAAATAGTTTTTGAAATTTATTAGTATTGCATTCAACCCCCTTCTGCAATACTTTCCGGGACCAACAACTGGTATCAGAGCCTTCAGATTAATACACATATCTGAGATCCAAATGGCAAGTATTCAATGGTCAAGTAATATCAAGATTCCAGCTTTTGATAAAGAAAACTACAACATATGGAAAAAGAAGATTATGTTATTTATCAAAGCTCAGAATCCATTATTCCTAGGTATTCTGGAAAATGGCCCATTCGTTCCTCAAAAGGAAATTCCATCTGCTACAGTTAATGATGTAGTAATCCCAGCTCATTGGGTTGCTAAGAAGCCTACTGAGTATAATGACTCAGAAAAAGAAAAGGTAGCACTGGATGATCATCTGCAACTCATTCTACTAGATGCACTTACCCTGGACAAAGCTATGAGTGGAAATATAATAGCATGCAACTCTGCTAGGGATATGTGGAAAAAGATAGAACTGTTATGTGAAGGAAGTGAAGAGGTCAGAGAAAATCAAAAACAAATACTGGTGTCACAATATGAAGCGTTTATGGGCAAGCATGGAGAAGAGTTAACTCACATGTTTGAAAGATTTAGCAAACTGATAGCTGAGCTCCAGATTCATGGAAAGTTTTATGAAAAGAAGGAAGTCAATATCAAGTTTCTGCTAACTCTTCCAGAACACCTTGAGCATAGAGTAACAGCCATAAGAGAAGGAAGAGATTTAAACTCTGTCTCTCTTGAAACATTGTATGGAGTTCTAAAATCTTATGAACTTGAATATTATCAAAAGAAAGCCATACAAAGTGGATCCAAAGGATTGATGGCAAACATGGCTGGTGCTCTAGTTGCTCAAGGACCATCATATTTTCAAGCAAGTGAGCAAATTCAAAATGATCAACAACCTCAATTTTCATCTGTGAAAATTGAAGAGGTGGTTGAAGATGAAGAAAAGGTTGTCCTTCAACTAGAAGATGTTGAAGATGAAGAATTCTTCACTCTAGAAGAAATGGAGAAAATGGATAATCCAACCATGGCTTTTATGGCAAGAAAATTCAAAAATATAAGGTTCAGGAGGAACAAGCCATATAAGCCTCAAGGTCAATTTCCAAAATATAACCAAGGAAGCTCATCAAAACCTGCTACTGGCACCAAGGGAGGATACAAAACAGGAATGGTAGATAGATCAAAGTTTAGATGCTACAATTGCAATGAACTTGGTCACTTTGCTACTGAATGCAAAAGACCAAAACAAATACAAAGAATGGAGAGAGGAACTGGAAGTCAATTTAAGAAAGGACAAGGAAAAGCCTATGTGGCTGAAGGAAAATGCTGGGATGAATCTGATGATGAAGAAGAAGAGGAATTTGTGAATCTAGCCTTGATGGCTAGAGAGGATGAAGAAGCATCAACCTCGACAAGTCAGGTACCATCTTTAGTTTTACTAGATATGTCTTTAAATGACTATAAGCAAACCATTGAGGAAATGAGTACTGAAATGTTTAATATTCACACTAGTTTATCTGCTGCAAATGAAGAAATCGCTAGATTAACTAAAGAAAATGAAGTACTCAGATCCAACAATGATGTGTTGTTGCTTAAGACCAGTTCTATTGATTCTTTAGCTCAGGAAAAAGAAAGATTAAAAAATGATTTAATCTGTGCTAAAGAGATAGAGGAATATCTAAGAAAAGAAATTTCTGAAAATGAATTTAAGCTAAAGGCATTTAGAAATTCCTCTAAAATAGTTCAAGAGTATCATGAGAAACATACTGAAAGTAAGAAGATAGGCATAGGCTATGATTATAGTAGGAGACCTGGTAAAGAGGCTGTTATACAGAACAATGATGATAACAATACTGTAAGACCTCACATCCTCAAAAATGTGAGCAATCCAATTTTCAAAAGTACAGAGTTTGAGGTTAATGAAAATTCCCTAATTATTAATCAAGAACTCTGTGATGAAGATGAGAGGGCTGACAGTGCATCTAAGAAAGAAAAAGATTCTGTCAAAATGACTATGACAGAAACCGTATCAAACAGCCCAACCAAGTGTTCAAAAGAAACTATCACAAAGGATGAGACAGTAACTTTCAAAGATACTGTCAAGAAGTCAACCAAGACAGTAACTTTCAAACCTACTGTCAAGACAGCAAGTACAAAAGGTGCTGTCAAAAATAGCTCGACAGTACCTTCTGAACAGATTGTCAAGAAAGTTGTCTCCAAGTCCAAAAACAGAAATGGGAATCTAGGCATTGATAAAAAGAATAATTATGCGTATGTTAAGCAGGCACCCAGGAAACTTTGCAATAATTGTGGCTCCTCACATCATTTAACTCATGTTTGTAAGAAATCAACTAGTAGCATATCTAATGCAACATAGTTGAAAGGGAACTTACACGGAATCCCCATTATGCAAAGAAAATTGGTAGTTTGTAATAACATTGACTGTATGCCATGCAAAATTACTGCCATGAGTACATGTTTTAATTTGCAAATTTCATCTAATGAATTATGTTCTTATATGCAAACTGCAAAGACTTCTGAATCTACTAAAGAAAGTGAGAAGACTGCTCTCACTAAGAAAAAGTCTAAGTCAATGTCTAAAACTAAGTGGGTAATAAAAGAAGTCAAGGAACCATCTTCTGATGATATTGTTTCAAATATTGATAAAGTTTCTGATGATACTGAGTGTGCAGGACCCAACAAGACTTGGGTACCAAATGCAAATTAAACTCTTTCTGTCTTGCAGGGAAAGAAAGGTAAACAGATCATGTGGATAATCGACAGTGGATGTTCCAAACACATGACTGGTGATATATCCCTGCTATCACAATATGTTGAGAAGGCTGGCCCAACAATAACCTTTGGAGACAACAGCAAAGGTTACACTGTGGGATATGGCTGCTTAAAAGCTGGAAATGTTGTCATTGAAGAAATCTCCCTTGTGGAAGGTTTGAAGCATAATCTGCTCAGTGTCAGTCAATTCACTGACAAAGGATTCAAAGTTAACTTTGGCATGATGGAATGCACAATCTACCACAAGAAGAATAGAAGCCTATCTCTGAAAGGAGTCAGGAAAGGAAGCCTATTTGTTGCAGACTTAAACTCAACAAATGAGGAAAGAATATTTTGCTTCTACAGCAAAGCAAGTGTTGGAGATAGCATGCTTTGGCACAAGAAGCTTTCCCATCTCAACTTCAAAACTATGAACATGTTAATGAAGAAGGAATTGGTGAGAGGACTGCCTCAACAGGAATTCTGTCAAGAAGGACTGTGTGAAGATTGTCAAATGGGAAAACTAAGGAAATCAATGCACAAATCAAAACAAGTCAACACCAACATTGAAGCACTCAAGTTAATTCATATGGATCTTTTTGGACCAGTGAATGTTCAATCACTATCCAGAAAAAGATATGCACTGGTCATGATAGATGACTATTCTAGGTACACTTGGGTGAAATTTTTAGAATCAAAAGATGAAGCTGCTCAAGAAATCATTGATCACATAAGGGTACTTGATAGGACCCCTGGAGCAAAAGTTCAATTTCTAAGAAGTGACAATGGAACTGAATTCAGAAATGCTACACTTGGAAACTTCTGCAAAGATCAAGGGATAGTTCAACAATTCTCTGCTGCAAGGACTCCACAGCAAAATGGAGTTGTAGAAAGAAAGAATAGGACACTTATTGAAGCTGCAAGAACTATGTTGAGCAATGCTAAATTACCAACATATTTCTGGGCAGAAGCCATCAACACTGCTTGTTACACACAGAACAGAACACTAATCAACAAGGCTCATGGTAATACTCCTTACTATCTTTTGACAGGAAAGAAACCAACTGTTAAATACTTTCATGTCTTTGGAAGCAAATGCTTTTTAATGAAAGACAACCATGAAAGAAGAGGAAAATTTGATACTAAAGCATATGAAGGCATTTTCATGGGATATGGGCTAGAAAGGACTACCTACAGAGTCTATATCATGGAGCACAAGACAATTGAAGAAAGTGTAAATGTCACATTTGATGAAACCAAGTGTCCAGGATTTCATGAGGATGGTCAAATGCAACCCTTCAGATTTGAGAATCAAGGATACTTGGAAACAGAAGAATATGTTGATGAAGAACCTAGTCTCACTCAATCAATGGGATATGAGAAAGAATCTGTCAATACTCATAATCTAAATCAAACCTCAGCCCAATCACAGACAATTTCAGGCATCAATCAACAAGACTGTGAGACTGGAGAAATTGAGCTAAATGAGCAGAACAATGAAAATGGTGGAGAATCAAATCATCATATTGATGAAAGGCAATCTCATCAAACAAGAAGCTTGCCTCAATCAACAAAGTGGAACAGAGATCATACCAGTAATCTAATTATTGGATATCCCACTACTGGTGTAAGGACAAGGAGGAATATCTCTGCTGACAGCATGTTTTCATGTTTCTTATCTCAAATGGAACCAAAAATAGTTGAAGAAGCATTGTTGGATTCTGATTGGGTGATGGCCATGCAGGAAGAGCTCAATCAATTTGAAAGAAACAATGTTTGGAAGCTGGTTCCAAGGCCAAAAGGAAAATCAGTCATTGAGACAAAATGGGTCTTCAGAAACAAGATAGATGAAAGTGGAAATGTGACAAGAAATAAAGGAAGGCTAGTGGCCAAAGGTTACTGTCAACAGGAAGGGATAGATTATGATGAAACATTTGCACCTGTTGCCAGACTTGAAGCCATAAGAATTTTCTTAGCCTTTGTTGCACACTATAAATTCAAGTGATTTCAAATGGATGTCAAAAGTGCCTTTCTAAATGGAGAATTAGAAGAAGAAGTGTATGTTGAACAGCCTCCTGGATTTGCGAATGACAAACTGCATAATTTTGTCTACAAGCTGTTCAAGGCTCTATATGGCTTAAAGCAAGCACCAAGAGCCTGGTATGACACACTATCCACTTTTCTCCTGGAAAATCAATTTGTAAGAGGTATGGTGGATAAACTTTATTCTATAAATACCATGGCAAAGACATCATCCTTGTGCAGATATATGTTGATGACATAATTTTTGGTTCAACAAACGAAAAATTGTGTGAAAAGTTCTCATCTCTAATGAGAAACAAGTATGAAATGAGCATGATGGGAGAATTAGCATTCTTTCTTGGTCTTCAAATCTATCAGAAGAAGGATGGAATCTTCATCTGTCAATCTAAGTATGTCAAAGAACTTCTCAAGAAGTTTAACTTAGAAGATTCATCACCTGCCAAGACACCTATCTCAACAGCCACCAAATTAGAGTTAGATCCTAAAGGCAAGAAAGTGGATTCTAGTACCTACAGAGGCATGGTTGGATCATTGCTTTACTTAACAGCAAGCAGGCCAGACATAATGTTTGCTACATGTCTTTGTGCAAGGTTTCAGGCTGATCCAAAAGAATCACACTTAGTTGCAATTAAAAGAATCTTTAGGTATCTCAAAGGCACCCCAAATCTAGGTCTTTGGTACCCTAGGGAAACTGGATTTGATCTAATTGGATATTCTGATTCAGACTATGCTGGCTGCAAGATTGACAGAAAAAGTACTACAGGAAGCTGTCAACTTCTTGGGGGGAGATTGGTGTCATGGTTCAGTAAGAAGCAACACTCAGTTTCTACATCAACTGCAGAAGCTGAATATATTACAGCTGGAAGTTGCTGTGCACAAATACTTTGGATGAAGAATCAATTAATGGATTATGGACTAGAGTTGTCAAATATTCCTATCTACTGTGACAACACTAGTGCCATAGCCATATCAGACAATCCAGTTCAACACTCCAGAACAAAAGATATTGATATAAGGCATCATTTCATCAGGGAGCATGTTGAAAAGGGAGATGTAAAATTGGTTTATGTTCCAACAGATAAGCAACTTGCAGATATATTCACCAAGCCACTGGATGAAGCAACATTTACCAGGTTGGTGAGTGAATTGGGAATGCTAAATCAGGTATGACTATCTAACTGGTTTGTCAATTCTCAGTCGCAGCTCATGACAGAAACTTTCAAGGTACTGTAATAAAAAAAAAGGTACTGTCACTAGAAGGTACTGTCATGAGAAGTTAAGGTTCTAGGTGCTACTTGTTCAGACAGCATGTTTGCTATGACTATGCTAAAAGGATTTTTAGATATCATGTTTGCTATGACTATGCTAAAATGATTTTTAGATATCATGATTGCTATGACTATGCTAAAATAGTTTTACATGTCTGTCTTAATACGGTTTTAAGAAATCAAGTGTCCTTAACTTAAGTTATGTGTGAACAGTGAGAGCATGATTTTGCGCTTAGTTTACTGTCAGATAAACTTACTGTCACTCATTAAACTGATTGACAGAAATGTTGTTAGCGCACAGGTTGCTGTCAATGAAAGTTGCTGTCACGAGAAATTGCTGTCAAAAATAGTAGAAAGAAAGAAAAGCGCACAGGTTACTGTCAATGAAAGTTGCTGTCACGAGAAGTTGTTGTCAAAGATAGTGGGGAGATATAAATTTACTTACAGTAATTTATATATATATATATATATATATATATATATATATATAAACTTAATCCACCAATCCACGATCTAGTAGCAACTGCCACGTGATATAGCAAGTGCGGTTAATGGGTAAAATCATTACTACACGTTCAATTAAGACAGGTTAAATCGATTCATCTTATAAACTGAATCTACCGTTTAATCTACTATCAATTTCATTTGCAAAACCTTTCAACTTTCTGCATCCAAAAACCACATTTTCTCTCTCATTTTTCAAAGCATTCATCAATGGCACCTAAACAAAGTGTTGCTCAAACCAACTTTGCTGGTATCTTCTCTCCTAGTGATGCTGGTGAAAGCTTCAAAGGACTTATTTCTTTCATAAATAAATCCTACCTAGGTCATGCAATAATCTCAACCCCTAAAATCAATATTGATAGAATTGAAAAGTTCTGGAAATCAGCCAGTGTTCAAGGAACTGGAGAGGATGAAGCAATTAACTTCAAAATAGATGATGCAAGCCATACTCTCTCAGTCAAGGATATCAATAATGCCTTGGGTATTGTTTTGGCCAGTGGAGAAAGCTTTCAGGAACTAGCAAATGATGACACTCTGAAGAGGTTCTTTCTGAAGATTGGGTATTCAGGTTCTAAACTTGAAGAAACCTCTGATAAATGGTATCAAACGGGAGAAATGGACAGGAAGTATCTGAGAAAGGAGTGGAGCATGATCTTTGATGTTATGGTGAAGGTGTTCTCTACTAAATCTACTGGCTGGAATGGAATACCATCATATATCAAGAAACTCACTCATTCTTTAGTCCATGGATACAAGGTGAACGTTGGAAAGCTGGTCATGGCACAGTTGAAAAGCACCATAGGCAAAAAGGTATCCATATACCCTCGCTTTTTAACTATGTGTATTAATCATATTTGTGGAAATGTTGAAAATGCACCTAATACTGAGGAATGCCCTGTTTTGAAGAAAAACACACACACATCTCTCAACACACAAAATTTGAATGCAAATATTCCACTATGTCTCACACAACACATGGTTAATCAAGTGCCCAACCTTGATTTTCCATTACCTACAGGGTACACTGTTTTCACACTTGAGAATGAGACTGAATTAGACCCAAATTCAGTTAACCCACATTCTACACCATACATTCCACCTAGGGACTCTAGACTGCCCAAAGCCCTTAAAATGGCCAAACAGGAATCCAAGAAAAGAACCCTAGAGAGTGCAACTGGTGAAAATGTTGTGAGTCAAGAGGGAGTTACTGCACCTAGTGCAGCAAATAAGGATGGTAGTGAAATAGAACCCACAGTAGCCCCTTCTGAGCCTAAGAAGAAGAGAGCTAGAAGGGCCAAGGTTACTGTCAGCCACTCTACAGTTTCCCAAAAGACTGTAGAGGATGATAGGGAAATAAACTCATCTCTAGGTGCCACTTCTCAACAAGAGGCATCTATTGAAATTGGCCTGTCTCCCAAGGCACCTTGTAAAGAGTCTGCACAAATTCAAGAACTCACTCTTGAGGAACCTGTATTTGAAGATACACACATAGAGATAGAGCACAGTGAGGAATTCACTCATACTGTTGATGTTCCACAATCTTCTTCTGTGGAACAGCCAATTAATCAATCTGAACTTCAAACTTCTTCTTTCATTCCTACATCTGTTGTTTCTTCTGAACAACCTAGAGAGGGGGACAATACCAACTCCTCAGGTTTTGATCATCCATCTCAAATCATGGATGAGCCCCCATCTAGTGGTCCATAAGAACCCATTTCTCAAAGTGAAATGGATACCACTCCATCAAACACTAGATTAGATCAAGATGCAAATTTGTCAGAAATTGAAACAGCCAGCATCTTGATCGATTCCCTCAAAGCATCTTACCCTAGGGAAGTTGCTGTCACAGCCAAAGATGCTGTCAATGACAAACCAAAAGATGCTGTCAAAGGTCTCTCTAAAGCTGCTGTCAACACACCTTCTGACAGTAACTTATTGGTGAAAGATGCTGTCAACCCTGCTCAACCTTAATATCAGGAAGGATTAATTGAGGACATCTCTGATGATGACATGCCACTCTCCGAAGCTTTTAAGGTAAAATCTAAATCACCTTTCTCTTCATTGCATGTTAGTACTGCTCATACTCATGCATCTAGGATGAGTGAGGGAGAGCAAAAGAAAAGAGAGATAAAAGAAAAGAGAAGTGAGTCTAAAAATGAGAGGCAGCCAAATGTGCTGGCAAAATGAGAGGGACTTGAGCATGTCCAGAGTGAAATTGAGGGAGCCATTCAACAAAAGGCATTAGGCCTTGAGGGATTTATTGTGAGTGGTGATGAGATCACCAGAAAAGACACTGAGAGTGTGAGAACCCCAACAGCCTCCATGCCCCAGACTTATCCCTTACCTCCTAAGAGGCTTAGGTCTGGTGGTCCTTCTGCATCCACAAATGACAGGCTCCAAGCTATTGAAGATAGATGTGCTAAAATGGAGAGCAAGCTGGATACTCTGTCATCTACTGTGAAGACTGGTTTTGCTGAAATACAAGCCACCCTACTGTCACTTTCTTCCTTGATTCAAGCTGCCAACTTAACTAAGGGGGAGAAAGTAATAGATCAGAAAAAGGCTGAGCAACCAGAAAGGAAAATGGAGTTACAAAGGGAAGCTGAAAGACAGGGGGAGCAAAGGAGTAAGGGGGAGCAAAGGAGTAAGGGGGAGAAAAAAGATAATGTCATAGCCTCTGGAACTGGTGAACTGTTAGAAACTGAAGTAGATGGGGAGAAAATGCTAGTATCTGAGGAAGTATTGAAACTGATACAAAGAAATAAAGCATCTTCCATCAAAATTAGTGAACCAGTTCCTGAAAAGAAAGAATCTACTTTGGAGAGAAAAGGAGGAGTCTAACAGGATGGGTAAAGGCAAGGGCAAGCTGCCTGAATATGTGAATCCTTCAGAGTTGGTTACTTGGACTGATGGAAGCACATATTCTCAAGAAGAAGCTGATTCTATAATAGTAAGTCATATGGAGAGCACCTTGAATAATAAGGATGAGGAATTCAACACTCTGGTGAATGAAGCAATCACAGAATCTAGAGGAAAACCTGCTAAGTTGGCAGAAGCTTTGAAAGAAAAGATTGTCAATCTTTCTGTGAAGATTAGCTCAGAGAAGAGGTGGGCAGTTGAAGTGTACCTGAAGAGTGGACATTCAATATTCATAACAATGCAACTGCTAGAAACTTTCTCTGCTAGAGTGCAATACATCCTTGGGATTCTTGTTAAGAAAAAGTCTACCATTTTTTATGAAAGTCTCTATATGCAACTGAGTACAATGGTTAACAGCAAACTTCCAGAAGTATGTCTCCAGCCATATGGTGTAAGCTTTAAACAGACAACAGCCAAAGGAACTAAAGGACTTGGGTTCTTAACTCTTGAAGGCAAAACATCTCTACAAAGTAAAGTCATCATGGATGTACTTAAGTTGTTGCTGAAAGCACCCATCACCAAGGAAAGGATTCAAGCAGTTAAAGATATCCACAAGATAATGGCAGTGTCAAAATTAAGAAGCTCATTGCCAAAGCAAACGAAAGCAGAAATGCTCAAGGTGGAAAATGCTCCTTTGATGACACCTTGGATAAAGATGGTGATGATAATGAAGATGGAGGTAAAGCTGGAGGAGCTAAAGAGTCAGAAAAGGGAAACTCTTCAAAAGAGCAATCCCAAGCTAAAGAAGCTGAGCCGAATGAAACTTCAGAAGCTCCTGGAACAAGCAAGAAAAATGAAGAAAAGGAGAAAGAAGAGGAGATACTTGAAGCATTAGAAATTAACCAAGCAGAAATGGAAATTGACAGTATGTATTCTGAAAAAGACACTGTCAATGATCCTACTATCAAAATATCCAAGACAGTAAGAATCAAAAGAAATTCAAACAGACCAAAAAGGGGAAAGACTGTCTATTCTGGACAAAGAAAAGCTACAGGTCTAGGGTTTAAGAAACCAATCATGAGCAGAAGGATGAACAGCCTTGAACAACTGCAAGAGAAAGCCAAAGAAACAATCACTTCTGTATCCATAGAGTTGGATGAGTCAAAAGAAAAAGTCACAAGATACATTCTATGGGAAAATAAAGAAAGATTGATTATGGTAGAACCTGATTTCACTCAGATATCAAAATCAAAAGTAATATCCAACAGTCTAGTTCAAACCCAAGCACATGTAAGAAGAAGAATTGATTATTTCAATTTGGAAAGAATGGTTGAACTCTTGGAAAGCTACGGTGATATCTCTGAAAAGATCATGGATAATGTTCATAAGTACTATGCATCCAGACATGCTGAATTCATTGAAAAGCATGGTGATTGGACACTTCAAAATGATGAAGATGTTTTTGAAGCTCTAGGTCTGTAAAATGAAGAAGATAATCCTATCCCTGAGTATGACTGGAATGAAATGGAGAAACCTTATTCAAAGCAAGAGATGGATAGGTATGAGGCAGAGCAGAAATTCAGAGAAGAATTAGCCTCAAGACAAAAATCTCGTCAACAGATAGAAGATGAGATTGAAGCTCAAATAAAGGAAAGTTGGAGTAAACTCAACAAGGTCAACATCAGTGAATTAAACTATCAGCCAATTGTACTAGACAATCCTCTGAGAATCAAATATGGCAAAGAAGAAATCTACATAGACAGCTTTTCTAAGTTGAAGACCAGTGTGCTAAAAGAACTGTACTGGCAAGTGATAGGATCATCTAACAAACTTGAAGCACTATGTTCTTGGGAGCTAGATATGATTTTTGATCAAAGGAAAGGAGAGAATCCCAGCTTGAACAGACCAAGAAGGGAAACTTTAAATCAGCTTCCTGGCAGAAGATTCAAGATGGAGGGAGATGTGTTGAAATTCAGATCAATAGTAAAACAAAATGTTTATTGGATGGAACTCAAAGATGTATTAAACACTACTTCCTTAATGATCAGAAAATACATCGTGGAAAATGAAGATGATGCACAGTCCCCTGAAGAAAAGGAGTTAATTGAAAATCTCAGAAGAGCTCTGAGGGAAAAGGAGCAAGGCGAAAGTTTAAATCAAGCTAAGTAAAGATTTTTTCTTGATTTTTAATTATGAACTTTTGTGATACATTGTTTGAAAACAATCCAGTTTAATCATTGTTCAGAAATGAAGAGTTTATTTTTTCTGATCTATGTTAGTTAAGTTGTCAGCATGATATTTGTAAATTTGTCCTTATTGTCCAACAAAAACAAATTTGGGGAGATTGTTGGGATTTATGGGTGATGGAATAGACAACTTAACTAGTTTTATTGGTATACTTAGTTTTACTAAGTAGAACATACTGTCATAGCCTGAAGTGTATTCCTGTAATCAAAATAAGTACTGTCATGTAATAATTGTAATTCTTGAAAGGAGTTCGATCATGTTCAAGCCTCAAGAAATACAAAAGTTCGACAGCAGGAATAAAAGTTACTGTCAAGTATTGACAGTAAGATTACAAGGAAACATCATGTTGCAAAGCTCGACAACAAGTTTAATTGAGTCGACAGCAAGTTTCAACTTGACACCAACATTGGCGGAGATTCTGATGACAGCAACTTTGATATATAGTTTGCGACAGTAAGTTTGGAATTCTTGACAGCAATCTCTGCGGGAAATTCATACTGTCAATCAAAGCACAATCCTTGACAGTAATCTCTGCGGGAATTCATACTGTCAACCAAAGCACAATCCATTGACAGCAAACTCTGAAGCAAACATACTGTCATATAGAATCAAATTGATTTAGGAATTTTCTAAGTCAATTTAAGCGACATAATACATGTTCAAAAGAAGTAGGCGTGTTGTAATATTCAACCTTTACAGCAAGCTTGGAAAGTCTATAACTGAAGCTCGAGAGATCACATGGAGCAACCTGTAAAGTCTAGAGCAGATAAAATTGAATACGGCTAGATCTGGGTGGCTCAAATGTGGAAAGTATCTTAAAGTTACTTTGTGATGATCACATGGGAATAAATCATGGAATGAGCTGCAAAAGGAATATAACAGCAACTCAACAACCCATACTGATAGTGGTAGTACAGTCGACTATCACACTATAAATAGAGCACTTTATTTATACAATAGATAAGATCTCTACAACTGTAATTTCTTGAGTATTTGAAGCTTGAGAATTATTTTGTTCTCAAGGTTGTAGCAAAACCTCGCAAAATAAATAAAACAATTATTTTGTGAAAAATCTTGTTAGATATTACTTGTGATTGCATTTCTTCTACTAGTAAATTACAAACTCTATTTAAGTTGTTGAAATAGTTTTTGAAATTTATTAGTATTGCATTCAACCCCCCTTCTGCAATACTTTCCGGGACCAACATATATATAGAGCCCTACTCCACTACAAACTAAAATTAACTACAAACTAAAAACTAAGCACTAATCTAATATTTCAAGCTAATCTAATGACCAAATTAGGGGTACCCCAATACAAAAAATGCTTAAAATAATTGGCTCTATCCAACAAAAATGCACTAATCTATATATAGATTTTTGCTCAAGTGAGAACCTCTTATTTTGGTGAGATATGAGATCTAATCTTATCCCTTCATTTTAATCTAATCTTATGGCCCTGTTAGGGGCACCCACACTAATAACCTACACCCTCACACACACTAACCCTACCCCTGATGACGTCATCATGATGTCATAAATATAATTTTCAAAAAAAATTGGGAGAAAAAAATTTTTTGAAAAAAAATCTGACGTCATGCTGACGTCATACTGATGATTCTTTACAAAATCTTGTGATTTCTATTGAATTCTAGTGATTTTTTACGAAATCTGGTAATTTTTGTTGAATTCTAGTGATTTTTTTACGAAATCCGGTGATTTTTTTATATCTAACAAAACGCGAAAACCTATTAAAAACTACCAATTTATTCTCCTTCCTTACTATGAACATTATTACATAATTTATAAAAATTCTTCCGCACTATATAATAAGATCACTATAATAGGTGGTCTGTATATTATACAACATCCATTAATAATTTATACCAGAATAAATTTATTAACCTTAGGGGTTCAATAATTAACCTTTGGGATTCAACATTTCCATTTTTTTGGGTTTTAGAAATATTCGGAACGACGAATAAACCTTATGCGAACTTAGGGTTTAGGGTTGTAAACTTATCCTGATTTTTAAACGTGTTAGCGTTTAAAAATCAGGCCATCAGATTCAAATTTTTAATTAAAATTTTTAAATTTTATTTGTATTCCCTCGTGGTTTCAACGGTTAACCTTTGGGGCTCAACAGTTCCATTTTGGGTTTAGAAATATTTGAAACGACGAATAAACTGTATGCGAACTTAGGGTTTAGGATTGTTTACAACCCTAAACCTTAAACCCTAAACCCTAGCTTATCTTGATTTTTAAACGCTTAGGCCGCCAGATTCAATTTTTAATTAATTTTTTTAAATTTTATCTATATCAACTCGGGATTTTAACGATTAACCATTGGGGTTCAACGTTTCCAATTTGGGTTTTAGAAATATTCGGAACGATAATTAAACCGTATATATTTAGGAGAAAAAAGAAAAAAAATGCTATAAAAAATCACTAGATTTTGTAAAAAATATCACCAAAATTCAACAAAAATCACCAGATTTCGTAAAAAATCACCAGAATTCGACAAAAATCACTAGTATGACGTCAACATGACGTCAGATTTTTTTTTTGCCAGATTTAAAAAAAAATCAATTTTTTTTAAAAAAAAATATATTTATGACATCATCATGACGTGGGTTCTCATAGTTCTCATAATAAGAGGATTCTCAATGGAGCAAGACACTATATATATATATAGAGAGTTATTCTAATGAGAACCAAATAAAATAAGAATTGAGACCCCGGTGGCAATTTTGTAATTAAACTGAATTACAGGGATAGTTACAGAATTAATGATACGCTAAAAATACACAATACAAATATTATACAGCATATCTTTGTATGTCCTTGCACATCGCCACCGACCCACCACCCTCTCCTACATCAGAATAATTTGCCACTATCTTTCCATCGCCATTCCATCTCACGACAAACAATCATTCCCATAACCACAACTGCACCATCATCGTAACATCACCACCATCACCAAACACCAATCACCACCATCACCACCACGACATCGTGTACATATACACAACCGTCACCACATGGATTTTTAAATTCGAATCCAAATCACTAATTTAAAACATATCGACATAATCACCCTACACTATAAGCTACTTAATCACCAAATTTATATTCAAATCACCAATATTTAGATCACAATCGCTATCAACAACTACAGAATCATCAAATTAAAATTCATCCCAAAATTTAAAGACAAATCACCAAATTTACACCCAAATCACTAAAAATTATGGGCACAAAATCAATAAAAACAATTCAGATGTAAGTTCGTAATGGTATCAAAATCACCAGATCTGAGTCATCATCGCCATTTCAAATCACCAAGATTTAGATCACAATCGCTATCAGCAACTACAGAATCACCAAATTAAAATTCAACCCAAAATTTAAAGACAAATCACCAAATTTACATCCAAATCACTAAAATTCTGGGCACAAAATAAATAAAAACAATTCAGATGTAAGTTCGTAATGGTATCAAAATCACCAGATCTGAGTCATCATCACCATTTCACTAGCCCACACAACCACTGTCATGCTCGCTGATTGTTAGCCTACATCGTGGTAAATTGAAATTTTAATTGATCCATGACGTATCTTCTTCTTTTATACCTTCAAAAGATTCGTCGAAGCTTCTATCGTAGCATGTAATGGTCTATAATCGACATCGGGAAGGTGAGAGTCTAGGATGGAATATGATTTCGAAAACTTTTTAAAGGTTCGAAGATGTTTCAAAGAGAGAGAGAGAGAGAGGGGAGATTGGGAAGAAGAAGAGTGAGAAATGTAAAAAACTACGAGATAATAGGTGACGGGATGGAGCAGAGAAAGAATATAATGTGTGGTTTAGATTAAAGGAGCCTTATTAAAATAAAGGTTTGTGATGAATTCTCAGTTCTCATTTTAATTAGCAGTGACGTCATCGTGAACAATGATTTTTTTTTTGCTGAATGGATAGAGGATCAAAAAATAAGAATTTTATATATTGGGTGCCATGACGGAACTCTTAGATAAGATTAAATATGAGTGTTATAATGGTGTTCTTTATTGTTATTCATATAAGGTGTTCTTCATGGAGTGCAACTCTCTCTCTCTCTCCCTCTCTCTCTATCTATATATATATATATATAGGGTTTTGCTCAAATGAGAACCCCTAATTAAAATGAGAACTGAGATCTAATCTCAGCCCTCTATTTTAAAAAAAATCCTTTTAATCTTAACCGTTCTTTATCACACTTTATACCCATTGCCCCTCCCCCAATTCACCAGACCCGTTTCTCTCTATCTTCCTCCATCCATCACCGCTGTACCACCGTCGCTATCGCTACCGCCGACCCACCCCATACACCCCCCCCGATTTCATTTTTCTCCCTCCAGTCTCTCTTCTCCCCTTCCTCCCCTGACTCTCCTTTACTCTCTTGTTCTTCATCTCCAATAAATTAAAAACCCAAAACATAATGATTTTGTGATCCAAATCGCAAGTATTAGTAACCAAACTACTCCTCTCCTTCTCCTCTATCAATTCGTATCATAAAATCAAGCTTTCGAATTATTCAAGTTTGAAGGTAAAAATCGGGTTTGATTTTTGACTCCTATTTTGATGATTTTAATTCCATGAATGTATAGATCGGTGTATGTGGAGTGGATATATAAATTTTTCTAATTTTTCTGGGTTGTTAAGTAAGTCGTCGAAAAATTTCTGGTGATTTGGTGTTATGGTGGTGTTTGTTTCGTGGTGGTTGGTGGTGATGTGTTGGATATGCTCATAATCAATTCAATTGCAACTGGTGAATTTTTCTTGAGTTTATGGTGATTTTTGTCGTTAAATTTTCTGAACTGAATTTGTATTCGCCGGATTTTGGCCGATTTTCTTTTGAGTTAGTGATTTTTGGAAGTGTTTAGCTTGTGAGAAAGTGCTAATTTGTGGTGATTTTTGGGTTCCGGTGGTTATTTTTGGAGGTGGTAGCGGAGATATGGTGGTTGGTCGCGATGATTTTTGTACACGGACGGTGATTTTCTAATGGCGGTGGCGGCAGTGCGGTGGTCGGACGTGGCGGGGTGGTGATTTTTTGTTTACAGGCGGTGATTTTTGTTGGTGGTGATCGGAGATGGTGGCGGGAGGTGGCGGAAGTGCGGTGATTTTCTGTTTACCGGTAGTGATTTTCTGGGTTGCCGGAATTGGTCGCCGGAGATGGTGACCGGAGTGGGGAACAAATGATTGTGGAAAATGATGTCGAATTAAATAAATAATAAAAATATAAAGTATTAAATAATAATTGTAGGGTTAGGATTTAATTTAAATATAATAAATATGGGGCTAGGATTTGATCTCATATCTCACCATAAGTGAGGGTTCTCACCAGAGCAAGACCCTATATATATATATATATATATATTATCATCAAATAATAATATCAAAAGTATGATAAGAGTACTTTTTTTAATTTGTTTTAAGGATGAACTCTTAATTTTTATTTTCGCTTCATTACCCAACTCTTTGACTAATTATACAATTTTTTACTAATTCTGCTTACTTTATAGTTGATGTTAAATGTTAAAGGTTTGTAAATTGTAAGTTAAAATATTTTTTTTATCTACTTATATATTTTTTGTTAAGTTATCTACTTATATTTTCTCTCTATTACATTATTTGCTTACTTGCAAATTTTAATAGAAAATTCTCATTGGCACCCTTCTACAATTAGCTTTTTTAAATGGTATCATTTCGTGTTTTAGTCTTACGAGTGGTATCCCTAAAATAAGTGATTGCATTTGTCATACCCTTATCCAGTGTTGTAAAAAGCGCAAATCGGACCTAAGCAATAGGATGACCTTCTAGCGCTTAAAAGGATGCTTAAGCGATTTTAAAAGCGGATCATTAATCGGATTATAAATAAATATATATTTATATAAATAAATATAATACTATTTTTTTTTTAAAAAAAGATAACATTCACATATGATATAACATATTATGATAAGTTAAAACCAGTAATCTTCAGATTCACAAAGTCATAGTTACTTATAATGTATTTAGAAAATACAAACGTAACATTTAGAAATATCAAATTACAAATTTGCTTTCAGACCCGTTTAAAACCGCTTAAACCCGTTTTTGACCCGCTTAAACCCCACTAAACGCTTAAAAACCCGATTTTACTACAAGTTAGGCATTTTTATCCCGCTTCCTTTTAAGCGTCCGCTTTAAGCGGATGTTAATGCGCTTTTTAGAAATATGCCCTTCTGTTATTAAAAACGTTAATGAAACATTAAGTAACTAGTTTTTTGTGGATTAATTGCACTTTGTACCCCTATATTTAGGCCAAAATTCACTTTGCATCTTACTATTCAAACAATTGCAATTTGCATTCCAATTGTTTTAATCCCGCTACAATTCGCACACTTTTAATGATTTCAAGCTAATTTTGACCGTTACCGTTAGTCAAAATGAGGGTATTTCGGTCATTATACTATATAATAGTTTTTAAAATTAAATTATTTCAATTACTGTTATAATTTTTAGATTTTTAGATTTAACAACATTTTATCTACAATTCACAGATTTTTTAAAATATAATTTATAATTCATATTTTTTTAAATATTTACATTACTAAATTCTCGTAAAATATTATTTAAATATAAACTACATTTGTTATAATTTTCAAAATATTATCCATTAAATAAATATCATAAATTTCAGATTTTGCGTTTTTTTTTCTCAATTTTTTTGAAAAAAAATCAATTTTTAAATTTTGTTTCTTACTTTTTTTAAAATAAGTTATTTAATATATTAATTAATGACCGAAATACCCTTACTTTGACTAATGGTAACAGTCAAAATTAGCTTGAAATCGTTAAAGGGATGCAAACTGTAGCATGATTGAAACAATCAGGATGCAAATTGCAATTGTTTGAATAGTAAGATGCAAAGTGAATTTGGGCCAAAGTACAGGGGTGCAAAGTATAATTAAGTCTAATTTTTATTGGTGTCCTTCTATAATTGGACTTTTTCAAATGATGTCATTTTACTGTTAATTAAATGAAATTACTATTTTTAATTAAATAAAAGACTAAACACAATAAAAGAAAAATTTAAATCGGGTGGAGACCATCATAAAAGTGAAACACATATTAACGAAACACATTCATATGAATGAATCGAAGTGTAAGTTAAGATGTGATGATTGTGATGATACTGAGAACCTTGTTTTACTTCTTTTCTCTTTTTAATCGAATCATAACTCTTATTCTGTCTAACTGAACATGACTAATATGGTCTTCACTTGACTTAATCTTTTTTTTATTTTGCTAATCTTTTATTTTAAATAAAAACAATCATTTCATTTTAAATAATTTAACATTTAATTAACATTTTCACTAACTTAAGGATATGACAAATGTAATTACTCATTTTAGAGGTATCATTTGTAACACCAAAACATAAAATAATACCATTTATAAAAGTCAATTGTAAAAGTAAACCAATGAGAATTTCCCAATTTTAGCATATAAATATATTTTTACATTTTCAGTACTTACGCTACGCATTTCATCAATTTTTTTTAAATTTTCATTATTATGATGGTATTGTAATAATAATAATAATAATAATAATAATAATAATAATAATAATATAAGGATGATGATGATGATATTAATAATATTAATAATAATAATAATAATAATAATAATAATAATAATAATAATAATAACCGTTGTCGACTTAATAAGAATAATACATTTTAAAATTAAAATCAAGGATCACATTCCGGTGAGAACATATGTTAGTGTGAGAACAGTGAGAACTCTATTGTTCTGCAATGAAAATGTGAAAAATATGCAGAACAATTATTCTACACTTTTACCCACCACAGATGTTTCAGTTCGTTGGTACTGTGACTTAGGGGCTTACCATCCCAAGATCATAGGTTTATCCCACTGGGAGGTACGGAAGTAAGTGGACTATCATGTTTGATAGTACGAGTATGCTAGCAATCCTCCGAATTAGTCGAGGTGCACGAAAGCTGAATACCGAATTATCAAAAAAAATTGTTCCGTACTTTTTAAAAGAATGTAAAATAACTTTTTTTTACTTTATATTGTCACCTGAATCATATCCTCAAAAACATAGTTGGAAGATGAAACTAAAGCAGTGTTGTAAAAAGCGGAAATCGGACTTAATCGGTGGAGGCACCGTCCAGGGATTAATCGGGTAATCGGGGATTAATCGGAATGATTAATCGGATCATTAATCGGAACTAATTTAATATTATTTTTAAATATAATTATTATTAATATACATAATTATTTTGATTATACATGAATAATTATCATATATTTATACAAATATATTTAAAATACATAGCATTATTAAAGTAAATATAAATGTTAAGATCTAATTTTTGAATTGGGGTCAATATGAGAGAAAAAATTGATAAAATTCATTATTTAACCGTTTAAAATATTAGTTTCGTATATGAGAATAATAGTTTTCTTAAAAAAATTTCAATTTATTACTTTTTGAATTTTTTTAATTTTTCTACTTATTTTTCAATTTTTTTTATCAATAATGCCGATTTTTGACCGATTAATCCGATTTTTGACCGATTAATCCCGATTAATCCCGATTTTTTGAAAAAACGATTTTTTGGCCGATTTTTGTAAAATCAGTTCGGTTCCTTACCGAACAGCGATTAATCGGCGATTAATCCCGATTAATCGCCGACTTTTAGAACAGAGAACTAAAGTCATAAATTTTATTGTTAACAATGGCGCGTTTTGCTTTTCACAATAAGACATGTAAATTATAATTTACTAACAACATCTATTATCTATCTAACACACCAACAGGGGGTTTCCCTGAGCAAATTTATTCATAGGCTCGGACCCTCCGAACCTCACTCCAAACCTAACTCTAAATATTTGTAAAAATATTGTTATTCAAGGGGTTCCAACCCATGACCTTACAATACTAAATTCAACAACATAACCAATTGAGCTATGTGAGCATTTGAGCTTATATTAAAAATCATTATCTACATACTGTTAACGGAGGAATTTGGTGATAACAAATTTCGGAGGTTGCTGGAATAACGAAATCATGAAAATAAGGGGATTTGGGATTTTGGATGTTTGGGGCTGGACTTGAGAGGCGTCTCGATTTGTCTCGTGTATCGGATCCTTTTTCAAGATGCATGCGTACCTTATATTTATAAGGATCAAGCCAACGCAGTTCTGTGAAATTGATTTGTGTTTATCCCTTAGAGACTTTAGGGATAAACTTCGTTAATCTGGGTAATTACTGATTTTATCTGATTTAATCTTATCGTTGTGATATCTTCCTGATTTGAAGAATATCGTTTGGAGATATTTTCTATCATTAATTGGAGATTATTCCTCGTTTCAGAGAGAGGAAATAATTAACTTGGGGGTTAAGTTAATTATTATTAGATTCATATTTGGAAATTTGGGAGATAATTAGACATGCCAAAAATCTGGCGTAACAACTACCCCCAGTTCTTCAGTGTAACTTGCTGCGGTGGAGAACTAAGCATGCTTCGATCTTCCAAATTTCCTGAGTCACTGAAACAGCTAGGAGAGGAAGATTAGTAAAAAATATGAAGCACCAAAGTGCTTGTAATATGGGTGTAGATGTAAATAAGACAATATGCAATATGTAAATAATAAGTTTTTTAGGTGTGAGAGAATTTATCTTGGAGAGCCATCCAAGCATTATTCGCATAATCGTGTAAAGCTTTCCGAGCAATACCCTGAAAAGCAAATATTCAAAGAAATATCATCCATTAAGTACTCCGAGAAATACCCTCCTCAAAGAAAGTCGTATTCTAGAGTTTTCATAACATATTCCGAAAAATATCTTCCTCAAAGAAGGTCATATCCACCAGAATTTCCATAAATGCTTCAGAAATATCCCTCCTCACAGGAGGTGGATTTTCCGAAGCTCGAACCTTGATGAGGCGCCAGAAGTACGGACATCCCCCCGGAAGTACGGTTTTTGCAAGGATTTGGTAATTTGGGATACCCTCCTCAAAGGAGGTCATTCCCCATTCCAGAAATATCCCTCCTCACATGAGGTGGACTTCCCGAAGTTCGTGCCTTGATGAGGCGCCGGAAGTACGGACATCCCCCCCGGAAGTACGGTTTTTGCAAGAACTTTGGTAATTTGCGATACCCTCCTTAAAGGAGGTCGTTCCCCATTCCAGAAATATCCCTCCTCACAGGAGGTGGACTTCCCGAAGTTCGTGCCTTGATGAGGCGCCAGAAGTACGGACATCCCCCCGGAAGTACGGTTTTTGCAAGGACTTTGGTAATTTGGGATACCCTCCTCAAAGGAGGTCGTTCCCCATTCCAGAAATATCCCTCCTCACAGGAGGTGGATTTCCCGAAGTTTATTCCATTAACTCTCCTTAAAGGAGACCATTTTTTTTATATAAATTACGAAGACCCTCCTTAGAGGAGGTCGTCTAACACAAAAAATAATGGAGACCCTTCCTAGAGGAGGTTATCTTCCCAGAGCAATATCAATATCCCAAGATTCTTCCAGAAAATATCAGCAACACTTGAAGGGTCTTCTAAAAAATATCAGCAACACACAAAAGGTCTTCTAAAAATATAAAAAATATCCTCATCACAAAGGGTCTTAAAAAATAATCAACTCTTCGAATAAGAGCCTTCCAAAATATTACCCATACAAACGAGTACCTTCTAAAATAATGAACTCTTCGAATAAGAGCCTTCCAAAATTATAAACTCTTAGAATAAGAGCTTTCCAAAATATTACCCCCACAAAGGAAGACCTTCCAAAATATTACCCACACAAGAGGGCCTTCTAAAATAATAAAATCTTCAATTAAGAGTATTCCAAAATATTATACCACAAAGGAGGACCTTCCAAAATAATAAACTCTTCGAATAAGAGCCTTCCAAAATATTACCCTTACAAAATAGGGCCTTCCAAAATATTACCCCCATAAAGGAGGGCCTTCTAAAATAATAAAATCTTCGAATAAGGCTCTTCCAAAATAATATACCACAAAGGAGGGCCTTCTAAAATAATAAACTCTTCGAATAAGAGTCTTCCAAAATATTACCCCTACAAAGGAGGGCCTTCCAAATATTAACCCCACAAAAGAGGACCTTCCAAAATATTAACCCCACAAAGGAGGACCTTCTAAAATAATAAACTCTTTGAATAAGAGCCTTCCAAAATATTACCCTTACAAAATAGGGCCTTCCAAAATAATAAACTCTTCGAATAAGAGCCTTCTAAAATAATAAACTCTTCGAATAAGAGCCTTCCAAAATAATAAACTCTTCGAATAAGAGCCTTCCAAAATATTACCAATGCAAAGGAGGGCATTCTAAAATAATAAACTCTTCGAATAAGAGCCCTTCAAAATTTATCCCTAGAAAAGAGGGTTTTCCAAAATATTACCCCCACAAAGGAGGGCCTTCCAAAATATTACCCACAAAAGAGGGCCTTCTAAAATAATAAAATATTCAATTAAGAGTCTTCCAAAATATTACCCCCACACAGGAGGGCCTTCTAAAATAATATGCCGGAGGGTCTTTTTTTTAAGAATTCAATCCACAAATCCAAAATTAATTTTCTATATATGATGCAAGAGTATATGCAAAATAAAAATAAATTTAAGACATAATTCATGCATAATAAACATGTTAATTTAAGCATGCATAAAATATTTAACCGAAAATAATTTATATCTCACAAATATTTTAATAATAAAAATATAATATTTATGATATAAATATTTATATAATTGCATAAAATTAAAAATAAACAGAAAACTTATCTCGATTTTTCACAGTTGTAAGTTTCAAATCGTAGTCCTGGTTCGGGTTTGTTTTTACGGGTCTGGTGCTTCTGGTTCGACTTTCATGCCAAGCGGGTCCCAAAATATTTTCTGAATTTGCATTCTCCTTATTCCATGCGCTGCTTCCTCTAAGTTTATTTTCTTAATACTTTTTTTCTTCTATTTTTTTTTCACGCGGGTCCACTACTCTAATTGTTTTGATAGCCTTTTATTTGCCTCGTTGGATCCTGTTGCTCCGAGTTTTGTTAATAAAACCTTCGACCTTTTTTTTTTCCTCCGATCTTTCATCGCCTTCAAGTTTTTTTTTCCTTTTCCTTGTTTTTCCCGATTGTCGCCCAGACGCACAATTTTTCAGACACAAACATTAAAACGTATACCATGCTGGCCCACCAAAAAACTTGGAACCAACCTTCTTTCTTCTTTGTATGTTTTTTCAAGTACACGAACTTGGCCTTCAATTTTTTTTTATTCATGACCCCATCACTTGGCTTGTTTTGTATTCTCCTACCTTGGTTTGGTCGCCTGTTGTCGCCTGCCATCTTTTCTTCTTTTTTTTCGCGCGTGTATTGCCTTCCTGCAAAGCCTTTACTAACTCGCGGTTTTTACCTTTTTAATCACCACAAATTCCAGCTTCAAATCTTACTGATGAGCCCATTGCTATTTCCCGATCAATCGTTAATAATATTATAAAATTTAAAATAGAAACCACCGCCTCCACCGTTCTGCTCCTCCATTAAAATCGCCTCATATCCAATATAAACCCCATACGCATGAATTGATTGTCCTCCACAATCAAAAAATATATCCCCTCCTTCCAGCGCCAATTGTTAACGGAGGAATTTGGTGATAACAAATTTCGGAGGTTGCTGGAATAACGAAATCATGAAAATAGGGGGATTTGGGATTTTGGATGTTTGGGGCTGGAATTGAGAGGTGTCTCGATTTGTCTCGTGTATCGGATCCTTTTTCAAGATGCCTGCGTACCTTATATTTATAAGGATCAAGCCAACGCAGTTCTGTGAAATTGATTTGTGTCTATCCCTTAGAGACTTTAGGGATAAACTTCGTTAATCTGGGTAATTACTGATTTTATCTGATTTAATCTTATCGTTGTGATATCTTCCTGATTTGAAGAATATCGTTTGGAGATATTTTCTATCATTAATTGGAGATTATTCCTCGTTTCAGAGAGAGCAAATAATTAACTTGGGGGTTAAGTTAATTATTATTAGATTCATATTTTGAAATTTTGGAGATAATTAGACATGCCAAAAATCTGGCGTAACACATACATAAACACATATATACATACATACATACACTACATACATAAACATAAATAATTATACATGCATATGTGCATACACACATACATACATCCATACATACATACATAATTATTAATTATACATGCATAAGTACTATATACATACATACATACATACATACATACATACATACATAAATTTATGTTGTATAATCTATTAATATTTCATTATTTGTAATATATTAATTGTTGTATAATTAATATGTATATTTATATATACAAACACATGTACAAACATAAATACATACATATATAAATTTATGTGGATATATATATATATATATATATATATATATATATATAGGCTAGTGGTCAAATAGAAACCAATCTTAGAATAGAAACTAGAAACCAACACTAAATAAATTATATTTCATTCATTCTAATGGCCCCGCCAGGGGCACCTTCACAAAAAGTGTTTAAAATTATTGGCTCCATCCAGCAAAAAAAAAAAAAAAAAAAATACTGTTCACGCTGACGTCACTGCCACGTCAGCAGTGAACAGTAATATTTTTTTTTTTTTTTTTTTTTTGCTGGATGGAGCCAAGAATATTATGAACTTTTTGTATTGGGGTACCCCTAATTTGGTCATTAGATTATCTTGAAATATTTAATTTATGTTTAGTTTCTAGTTTCTATTCTAATTTAGTTTCTATTAGAACAAGACCCTATATATATATATATATAATAATATACTATAATATTATATACATACATACATGCATACATACTATATAACATACATACATACATACATACATGCATGCATGCATACAAACATACATCCATACATTTATATTGTATAATCTATTAATATTTCATTATTTGTAATCTATTAATTGTTGTATAATTAATATGCATATTTATACATACAAACATAAATACATACATATATAAATTTTTGTGGATATATAACAATGTACTATAATATTATATACATACACATACTATATATTTTTGTTTATATGTATTAATTTGTAGATAAATCTCAGTTGGCTTAACTCAGATAATGTATAATTATTAATTATAATGTATATTTGTAGATAATTATTAATTATACATGCATACGTACATACGTACATACATACATACATACATACATACATACATACATACATACATACATACAACATAACTATTAATTATACATGCATACGTACATGCATACATACATATAATATATACATACATTTATGTTGTATAATCTATTAATATTTCATTATTTGTAATCTATTAATTGTTGTATAATTAATATGCATATTTATACATACATACACATGTACAAACATAAATACATACATATATAAATTTATGTGCATATATAATAATCTACTATAATATTATATACATATATACATACATACTATATAGCATACATACATACATACATTTATGTTGTATTATCTATTAATATTTCATTATTTATAATATATTAATTACTGCATAATTATACATACATAAACTTGTACAAACATAAATACATATATAAATTTATGTGGATATGTTATAATGTACTATAATATTCACTAACATATACCATATCTTATTAATCATTTTAGATCTACTTTAATTATTTACGAATTAAATATTACAAAAAATATCCCAATACAAAAAAAAACCTTCATGCGTATGTAAGTATAATACGAACTTGTATTAATATTAACTATCGTAAAACTCATAAATCACATCTTCAATACGTAAACGCATAAAACAATATAACAAATATATATATATATATATATATATATATATATATATATATATATATATATATATATATATAGGCTAGTGATCAAATAGAAATCACTTTTAAAATAGAAACTAGAAACCATTATCTACACACCCTACTTTACTATCTCCACACCATATTTTACTATCTCCAATTACTATCTCCACACCATATTTACTATCTTCACTCCTATACATAACCCACCCGACATCACCCTATCACCCTGTCACCCTCCACCCCCATCACCACCCCCTCCACCGACGCACCTCCACCTCCACCGATGCACTACCACCGCCATCTTCTTTTCCGACCACTGGCCCCGCAGGGGCTCCGATTTCACCACCAATTTTCAATTCCGATTGCAGATTTACTTTTTCCCGATCATTAATTGTGTAACTACAAATATAATTTAGTGATTTTTAACTTTAGATCGTAATCTTATCTTCATCCACTGATTCTGAACATTCCGATGATGACTTCCAGATCTGAATTCGTGTACTTGTGTGTATGTAACGATGTATGTGTGTATGTATCTGAACAATCATGGTGGTGGTGGTCGATGGTAGCGATGGCAGGTGGTGGTGGCGTTGACAGGTGGTGTGGTGGTTGATTGCAACGATGACAGGTGGTGGTGGTGATGGCAAGTGAAGGTGGGGCTGGGGCTGGGGTAGGTACGGTATCAATGATTTTAGCTGTATAGATTAGTGATTTCTACCATACTAGTTAGTGATTTCTGCAATACAAATTAGTGATTTCACGTATATCTGGTATTTATGTTCATAATATGCTTAAATTCAAATCTGATTAGTTTTATAAAAGGTGATGATTGTTTTGGGAGTCGGCTGGTGAAAATCGAATTTATGAAGTAGAGAAATATAGATCAAAGAGTGGTAAGCAAAAAGGCATCGAAAATGGTGGTTGGAGGTGGTGGCCGGAATTAATGGTGGTTGAAGGTGGTGATCAATGGTGGTGGCTGGAATCAATGGTGGTTGATGATGATGATGTGGGATGTATATGTACGAGATGTATATGTTGAAACTTGAAACAGAATGTTATGGGGTTAGGTGGAAAGCGCGTGAGTCAGAGAAAGAATAATGAATTGGTTTCTAGTTTCCATTTTAATTTGGTTTCTATTGGAGTAGGACCCTATATATATATATATATATATATATATATATATATATATATATATATATATATATATATATATATATATATATCTTTCTATATATAATAGAGCAACATGGAGATAATTTGAGCCAATAAACCCCCTGTGAAATTACAGTTATACCCTTACAAATTATAAAATTACATGAAATGCCACTCTTTTATTTAAATGAAAAAAATGAGTAGTTGTGGTGAATCGAACCTAGAACTTCCACTACACAAGTTATCCTACCAACCACTATGCTACACTGACTCTTTTGTTTTAATTTAAAAAACCTTTTACATAAACCCGATCTCTCCATTATCTTATTTTTACTATTATTTTAATTGGAAAAAATGAGTTGTTTTGGTGAATCGAACCTAGAACCTCCTCTACAAAAGTTATCCTGCTGACCATTGTGCTACATTGACTTTTTTGTTTTAAGTTAAAAAACTTTTTACATAAACCCGACCTCTCCATTATCTTATTTTTATTATTATTTTAATTTTTAAGTAAAAATAATGGCGATTCGCATTATTTTAAAAATATTATATTTTAGGTTTCACAATATGGTACACATCCATCCATTCTTTCTATGTATAATAAGATAACAAGGGGATTTTTAGGGGCATGTTGAGCCAATAAATCATCTATGATATTACAGTTATACCCTTACAAGTTATAAAATTAAATGAAATGTCACTCTTTTATTTAAATGGAAAAAATGAGTAAATTTTATTCTTATGGTGAATCGAACTAAGAACCTCATCTACACAATTTATCCTACTAACCATTGTGTTGCACGGACTTTATTATTTTGAGCTAATAAGTCTTTTAAACAAACTCGACCTCTCCATTATCTTACTTTTACTATTACTTTATTTTTGAGTGAAAATAATGGTGACTCGTATTATTTTAAAATGTCATATTTTAGGTTTCACAATATGGTACACAATCTATATATCTATTACTATATATTAAACAACAACACAAGTGCAAAAAGTGTCATTTTAATGGTTGTGAACTTACGATAATATCCCTCTATGTTCAAACATTACAAAAGTACCATCCTTTTAATATTTATGCAAACAATATATGAAATTATGTTAGTGTTGGGAATCAACCCTCTCGTAATTTCGAAGTATAATTCTATGCGACTTATATCTTGATGAGATATTTAAAGAAATAAATATTAAGAAACGTTCTAATTTTATCTAGAAAGTATTGTATGACGAGTATTATTCACATCGATGATATGTCTTTTTATCATTGTTCTAAAAGAAATTGTGTTATAACCTATATAATATATGTATATGCTACAAAACATCATCTTTTTAGTGCTCATATGATCTATACATAAATAAAATAATACCTAAATTAAAATACTAATATTATAATATGTATGAACATAAAAGCTGCAATTATATTCAAAAATATCCTTAAATCGTAAAACTATACAGAATTTATAGCAATTGCTAGAGGATGACCCGTGGTTCAGTCAATACCAGCACATGCAATGTCTTATTTTTTTGATTCCTTAATCATTATGTTAGGAAATTCAAAGAGTGATGAATGCATTCTGGTGGAAATCGCAGTCATCTAATAATAAAGGTATTCGATGGTTAGGTTGGAACAAGATGTGTATGTCGAAGAATAATGGAGGGATGGGGTTCAGAGATATCAATGGCTTTATAACAACTTTTAGTATTGTTGTATCTAACGGTCATGATCTATTTGAGCTGAAGATTTAACTGTTGTGAATGAGGGATAACAAAAAATGAGGGGATAACCAAAAATAGGAGGTTAACCAAACTACAAATTATACCCCCTTTCGCTTAATATAGATAGATAGTATAGATACGTTTGGGGAAGATCTGCTACTTCTCCGTTATTTCTCCGTTATTTCTCCGTTATCTGTTGCTGCTACATATCGCCTTCGAACCCTTCCACTGCTCTGTTACATCCATTTTCTTTAACGCCTAGCTCTGAATAAACCAGTGCGATTTATAAAAGGATATATTCCATGAGCAAATTTATTCATATAAAAAGTAATATTTACCTCTACTAATTATATCTATGTTATATTTCCAGGGGCTATTTAGGTATTGCAACACTAACATATTTATTACATATATAATAATAACTGATATGAACTAATATGCATTTATTATTATGTAATTAATACTTGAATGTATCTCTGTATCCATCCATGTTAACTCTATATATTTATATTTCGAAGTACGGTTTTGATCTTAACATTGACCAATTTATTACATATCGTTCAAGTTTATTTTAACAAAACAAAACAAAACATAGCGTAAAATATAAAATAGATTTAATTTAACCAGAATTATAATTTGCATGTCACGATCGGGTATTGCATAAATTCTATTTACTCAGAACAATTGTTACAAATATATGAACAATCGAAGATATCAACAAATCAATCCTACGTGATTACGACTAATTCATAAATATTTGTAATCTAGAGCATGCCCGTGCCTTGGACGGGCTACAAAGCTAGTTGAAACAATTGAGCAACATTAAATTCAAAGGTGTCAATCACTTATTATTAGTGTAAGTTCTAAAATCGTTCAATTTTTTAAAAATCGCTTATAAATCATCGATAAAATATTAAAAAATATTTGATTGATTTAATTTTTAAAATGTGATTTATCGTTATGAATTTTTTTAAATGGCATATTATATTCTAAATTAGACTAATTTATTAAAATATTAAAATTTACTGATTTTTGTTTCGATTTATCATTCCAATAAATCCCACTTTACCGAAAACCACTATTAGGTATCTAAACCGATTTATTCCGATTTCCGAAATTTACAACCATAGTTATTATTATTCGCTGTTGTCTAATTAACAAACCTTCCTGGATATCAGACCTCAACCTAGGTTATCAGACCTTAACACACTTTGGTCACCAGACCTTACGAATCAATGGACCTTAACATCAGACCTTAACACACTTTGGTCACCAGACCTTATGAATCAATGGACCTTAACATGTATGTTGTGCAACAAGCTTCTTTGGATTTAGGTTTCATGGCTTTCTGTTGAGGCTTCATGTTAGGTCCGATAAGATTGTAGAAGGGGGGGTTGAATACAATCTATATCAATTTCTCGAAATTTGTCCTTTAAATAAAATTTAGTTTAGACAAATTTGTGCGGAATTAATTGAAACAAATTTTCAAGTTGAATATAACAATATATTAACTTGATGGGTGTTACAATTTCAGTACAAATGATTATCAAGTAATTAATAACTAATTAGAAAATTCGACATGAACTTTTCTAATTTAGTTAATAAAAATCAAGATATCAAGTTGTGAACTAGGAAACTTAATTCGCTAGTAGTACAAGAATCACAAATAATTAACTTCCAGTGGAACAAATATTACAAAGATGATGAACTTAATTTTCTGGGAATTAATTTGAGCTTTGGTGTTCTTGAGCTTGAGAGAGAATGGAGCTCCTGGATATATTGTTTGTGTCCGTGTATGTATGTTATGTTGTTTTTTATAGCTTCTGTCTCTTTTTTGTTTATATACTAACATAACAAAACACTCCTGACTTCCTTTTTAATCACACGGTGATAGTATAGCTTGTGTAGAGATAGTATAACAGCCTAGAGATAGTAGGACTCATTCCCTTGTAATAGTATGGATTTACTCAGAAATAGTATACATTTACTTAAGAAATAGTACACTTAAAACGTTGGTAATAGTATAATTACCTCGGTAATAGTATAACTATAACTCAGAAATAGTATAACTAAATCAGGGATAGTATGGGCTCGGTGATAGTATGGATGGCTGGAAATAGTATAGCTGAAATTTCTTGGTAATAGTATGCAGAAGCCTCCAGAAATAGTACAACATATCTCCAGAAATAGTATACCAGAAATAGTATGTTGAAGCCTCCAGAAATAGTATAACCTCCAGAAATAGTATAACCTCCAGAAATAGTATAACCTCCAGAAATAGTATAACGTCCAGAAATAGTATAACCTCCAGAAATAGTATAACCTTAATTCTTTTAAACAAGGTCACGCACCTGGCCATTTTGACAAAGCAATTTCAATTCGTGGCCAATTCTTTAAAAACAAGGTTCTACTTCGTCCTTATTAGATGCAGCTCCGTATACTTTCTTTTTATCCCGCACAGCTTATAATCTTTAATTAATAAATAATTATTTTAATTCAGAAATTATAAAAATAAATATCTAATATTATTAGATATTTATAAATATAATTTTCTAAATAAATAAAATATTTATTAATATAAAATTATACTTAAACTCTAAACTGCGGTTACTTGAGCGTCTGAAACCGGACTCCTTTTGCTTAGCAAAAAATACAACAATTCTAACCGGAGTTTCAGCATTAAGAATATATCACATAGAATTTCTTTGTGATAATTCTTTTTCCTCGTAGCCATTCTACTTGATAATAAAATCCTTGTGATTAAATAATTTAACCTTTCTGTTGCTTGCAAAATGATTTTCTCTCATACCAGTCTTGATATCTTGAACCACTGAAGTTAATGACGAACAACCACTGTTTAATGTTGACACTCGATGTACTGTCTGGTTCATGAGTGACTAACCGCAATGACTGTTCTTCATATATTGACTTTAAAATCTGGTTCCTTTTGTTTTCTCCTGTCTCTCTTTAATTCTCTGTACTGTCACTGTCACTGTTGAAATCTCTATCACTTTAAATGAATCCACTACTTAACAAATACTCCACCGAGGCTTGATCAGATGACTGAGCTTCTTTCAATGTAGTAATTCCTCAAGTCTGTAGATTGACCTTGATCTTTTTCTTCTGACAGATAATATAATCTGAGATTCCTTGTGACAGTCTATATACTATTTACTATTACAATCTTGTTTAAGTTGAGTTGTATCCTCGAAATACAAATAGGCTATATCATATGCCTTTCAATCTCCCCCTATTTGTTTGTTAGACAATAACAAGCAAATACCTAGAGGATAACTCAACTAACTCACTTAAACAAGAAAAAGATTAAGCATTTAAGAGCTTAGCAAATAGTACATTAAAAAAAAAAATTCTCTGGTTTAGATTTAACAATTCCAGAATCCTCAGTTGATGAAATGATAGATGATTGTTCCTCTAGCACTGAACTGATCTTCAATAGATAACTCATCTTCATTTCTGATTCTTCATATCTCTGCCTGATAATCCTTCATATCTTACATTGGTGATTATCAGCAGTTCTTGATTTACAATCACTTCCCTTCTCTGACACAGTTTTTCTCACTTAAGAAAAAACAACTACTCCTAATAAATAGACAATGGTGAATCAATACCATTTCTTTAACTTCTAGGAAATCTACTACTTCTCCACTTAGCCTTTATACATAGAACATTGAAAGACTAATAGAATAGTATTGTGATGTAACTTCTCCTTATATCTCCCCTTTCTTCTCAACTGAATCTCCCCTTACTTCTCCATCTAAGGCTCCCCCTTAGTAACTTGACTTGCTTCTCTTCCAAAGCACAGTCTGTAAATGCTCCCCCTTTCTAACCTACTCTCCTTTTTCTTGTACCTCCTTCACTTCTCCCCCTTAGTTGAGGAATCCTCCAATCAACTAGTTGACAAAGTAGTTGTACCAATTACAGAGTTCTTTGTTAGAAAGGAAGTTTCCATTTCTTCCTCACTGTGAGTGTGTGATAGTGTTTAGTGTACCTCACAAGTGTTTCACTCTTCTCTCCACTCAATTGTGTTGAGTGTTTCACTTCTCTCTGTGTTTGCACTCTTGCTCACTAGTGTATCACTCATAGCTCCAACATCCTTTAGTGTACCTGCAAGGAAAAATCACCCTAGCCCCTTCAAGAGAGGTCAGTGGTGGTGCAATGGGAGTTCGCAAATCCCAAATCCTCGTTGGACTCGTCAGATGAATCTGAGTCATAATCTACAAGTTGCTAGTTTTCCCTTTTTAGGGTTTTCAGATTTGAATTCTGAGAAGGTAAACAATGATCTAAAAATTTAGCATTGTGATCAAGATTCCCTTCTAATGTCTGTGAAGACACTTGGTTCATTAAAGAAAAATCTTTAACTTATAATCCTAACCGTCAAATGTTTGAATTATAGGTTTCCGTCAATTCATCCTTAGTGTGTGCATTCTCACTTTGTGCATATGAAATATTTTGGTTAGTGTATGAGGTAGTGACTTTCCAACTGAATATCCCACACATCCTTATTTGCTGCATCAGATGCAGTTACTCCCTGGTGACCTTTAGTCTGATAGGTTACTTCCTTTTAGGGGGTAAGTCAGAATGTGTTTGAGTTTGACTGTAGTCTGGGATAAAAGTTGTTGGGTTTACAACCTCATGACTAATCATGTGAGAAAACAAAATTCCATTTAGATGAACCTGCATCACAGAATATGAGCAATAGATATAGAATGATATACAGTTGTGATTTCAAAAAGGTTTACATTGTAAGCAATCACAACTATAGAAAGAAATTTTGAGTTATGGGAAAGATAGAGATATTGAGCCGGTTTTACTAAACAAAAACATAAACAAAAATCCAATTAACAATAAATATTAATCAAATTAATGAATGTTAATGTTTAACCCAATACAAACAAAACTATTTTATCATGTTTTAGATCCTGTATGTTAGATACCAACAATTACCACTTGTTAACACTTGTTAGGTCTTGTCTTCCAATTGTTAGAACCTGAAAATCAAACGTTAGTTCCTAAACAATTGAATTGACATATACCATTTTGATACCAACAATGTTCCTTAATAAGAAATTTTGTTAATAACAACACAACAAAGATTAGAAGTTAAACAGCATGATATGTGTGTGTTAAACAGAAGAATCAGTAAAAGAACCAAGTACAGGGACCTGTTTGTAAGTTTTAAAAGTATAGTGACTAAACTGAAAAACTATACAAACTATTTATATACACATGAAAAATAATATACAAAAATAATAAATAATATACATAAAAATATTATTAAATAAAAACTAAAAAGAAAAGAAAAAAATCGATTTTATTTTTTTTTTATTTTTATTTTTATTTTTATTTTTATTTTTATTTTTTCGATATTTTTTTTAATTTTTTTTTATTAATTAATTTTTTTTAATTCAAAAATAAATGTATTAATAATATTTACAGAATATTAGAAATAAAAGAAAATAATTTATAAAAATATTTACAACAATATAACTACTTAAAAATAGCTAAATAGAAAATAGAAAATGCTAGAAATACCATAGGTTATCCTTTTTACGAAATCAAACATTAATAACAAAAGGACAAACACTACAAACCAATTAATAAACTATTAACTATTTACATAAATATTTGTAGTAAGTTAATAAATCTATATATTTTCTTAATAAAGTAACTTTCTTATAGAAAATCATTTAAAGAGAAAATATGACTTATTAAATCAACACAAATATTCAAAAGTAATTTTCAACAAAAATAGATTTCTCAAAAATTTCAACTTGTAAAATTTGAGAAAAATATTTTTAGAGAAAATTAAAATATTCTAAAATTAAAAGAAGTAAGTAGGAATATATTAAGAAGATAATGACAATGATTTGAGAATTAACAAGCAAGAAGATAAGTTGATAAAATAATTATACAAGTGATTTTAATAACAAATATTAACAAAGTAATCACTTATAAATTATTAAAGAGCAAACCTCAGATATTAACTAGTTTAATTACTAGGACTATTTAACATACCCAATTCACCAACAATTCTGGTGAATGTGGATTCGTCAAGAGACTTAGTAAAAATATCTGCTGTTTGTTCTTCCGTGGGTACAAAATGTAACTCCACGGTACCATTCATGACATGCTCTCGAATAAAATGATACCTGATGTCAATGTGCTTGGTCCTTGTATGCTGCACAGGATTGTTGGAGATTGCTATGGCACTTGTATTGTCACACAAGATAGGAATCCTGTCAAGTACAAAGTCATAGTCCCTTAGCTGATTCCTAATCCACAAGATCTGTGCACAACAGCTTCCAGCAGCTATATATTCAGCTTCAGCTGTTGAGTTGGAAACTATTTGCTTTTTCTTGCTGTACCAGGAAACCAACCTGCCACCTAGGAGTTGACAACTCCCAGAGGTGCTTTTCCTATCTACAACACTTCCTGCATAATCTGAATCTGTATATCCAACAAGATTAAAACCAGAATCTTTAGGGTACCAGATGCCTAAGTTAGGCGTACCCTTAAGATATCTCAAGATTCGTTTAACAGCAATGAGATGAACATCTCTAGGATCCGATTGGAACCTTGCACACAAACATGTAGCATGCATAATATCTGGTCTACTTGCAGTAAGGTAAAGTAATGAGCCTATCATACCTCTGTAGCTTGTGATATCTACCTTAGCAGAATTTTTACATGCTCCAAATTTAACAGCTGTAGATGATGGTGTTCTTGCTGAAGATGAGTCCTCCATTTGATATTTCTTGAGAAGCTCTTTGACATACTTGGATTGACAGATAAATATCCCATCTGTCCTTTGACTTACTTGCAATCCAAGAAAGAACTTCAGCTCACCCATCATGCTCATTTCAAACTTACCCTGCATTAGCTTAGCAAATTTCTTGCAAAGAAGATCATTAGTAGACCCGAATATTATATCGTCCACATAGATTTGAACTAATATTGTATCATTTTTATGTTTCTTTGTGAAGAGAGTTTTGTCTATGACACCTCTAACAAAACCATTTTCAAGTAAAAATTCAGAGAGAGTGTCATACCATTTTCTTGGCGCTTGCTTAAGACCATAGATGGCCTTGAAGAGAAAGTAGACATAATCCATGAATTCTGGATCTTCAAAGCCAGGGGGCTGTTCTACATATACCTCTTCATCTAGCTTACCATTCAGAAAAGCACTCTTGACATCCATTTGTTAAACCTTAAAGTTTGAGAATGCTGCGAATGCCAAGAATATTCTGATAGCCTCAAGTCTTGCCACTGGAGCGTAGGTTTCATCATAATCAATGCCTTCAGCTTGTGAATAACCTTTTGCTACCAGTCTTGCTTTATTTCTCGTCACTATGCCATCTTCATCAAGTTTGTTTCTGAATACCCACCTAGTGCCAACCACAGTTCTGTTTGTAGGTTTGGGTACCAGCTTCCATACTTCTTGTTGTTTGAATTGATTGAGTTCATCTTGCATAGCAATCACCCAATCAGGATCAGAAAGAGCTTCCTCAATTTTCTTAGGTTCCATTTCAGATAGAAACCCTGAATAGTTACATTGATTTTGAGTAGCACTTCTAGTTTTGACTCCAACATCTGGATCACCAATAATCAGCTCAAAAGGATGAGCTCTATTCCAAACTGTTTGTCTTGGAAGATTTAATCTTGATGATTTGCCTTGTTCTTCATTTTGATGTTGAGTATGACTAGTTGATCCTTCATTATCTCCCCCTGAGTTGTTGCCAGGTTGACTAGATGAATGTTCAGGAGTGTCAGGTGTATCTCCATTATTCTCATTGTTTTCATCACCATTACCCTGATCATCATCATCACCATTTTCATTGTTGTCATTAGCATCATCAAAAACATCAGGTGGATTATCATCATCTGAATCTGGATCTGTCATATCATCAAAAGATAGCTTTTCAGATGAATCCTCAGTTTGGATACTAGGGAGTTTAGTGTCATCAAATGTTACATTGACACTTTCCATCATCTTTTGTTCATCAATCACATACACCCTGTATGCTCTCATTGAATAACCAATAAAAATTGCTTCAAATGCTTTGGCATCAAATTTTCCACCTTGATCATCACCTTCTTTAAGCACAAAGCATTTTGCCCCAAATACATGAAAGTATTTGAGTGATGGTTTCTTATCAGCCATAATTTCATAGGGTGTCTTCATATGGTCTTTATTGATTAGAGTTCGATTCTGGGTATAGCAAGTAGTGTTGACAGCTTCAGCCCAAAAGTACAATGGAAGCCTTGATTCACTTAGCATAGTACGTGCAGCTTCAATCAAGGTTCTATTCTTTCTTTCCACTACTCCATTTTGCTGAGGAGTTCTTGGTGCTGAATATTGTCTGGTTATACCCTTCTCAGTGCAGAAGTCATTTAGAACTGCATTCTTGAATTCAGTTCCATTGTCTGATCTTATAGCTCTCACTGGATATGTAGAATCTCGCTTAATTAATTTGATGTGATCAATCACCAGTTGTGGAGTCTCATCTTTAGAATTCAAAAATATGACCCATGTGTATTTTGAAAAATCAATCAGCGATCACTAGAGCATATCTCTTCCTTGACATAGACATCACATTAACTGGACCAAACAAATCCATATGAAGTAATTGTAATGGTTCAGTTATTGAAGATGTGTCAGTGCTCCTGTGACTTGCCCTTTTTAGCTTGCCTTTTTGACATGCATCACACAGTCCTTCTTGAGTGAATTCCATTGAAGGCAAACCTCTCACCAATTCTCTTTTAACTAGAGAATTCATTGTTTTGAAATTGAGATGAGAAAGTTTCTTGTGCCATAGCCAACTCTCTTCATTAGATGCTTTAGTGTAGAAGCAAGTAATTTCTCCAGTGCTTCCTGAGTTCATATTGGCTACGTACAGATTGCCTTTTCTAACTCCTGTCAGTTGTGGCTTTTCATGTCTCTTGTGTGAAATTAGACAATTCTTCTTGTTGAAATAAACTTCATATCCTTTGTCACAGAATTGACTAACACTGAGCAAATTGTGCTCAAGTCCTTTCACAAAAGAGACTTCATCAATGATAACATTTCCAGCTTCAAGTCTGCCATATCCATCAGTTCTACCTTTGTTGTTATCTCCAAAGGTAACTACTGGGCCGGCCTTCTCCACCACATTTGTCAGCAGGGTTTTGTCACCAGTCATATGCCTTGAACATCCACTATCTAAGATCCAGGTCACTCGTTCAACCTGCTCAACACCCTACAATGACAAACGGATTAAACTTTCTTCGGAACCCAAGCTTGGTTGGGTCCAGAGTACTTGAAAAATTGACCTTTGTCAGGCAAAACAACATTTTTAACCTTGACACCATCAGTCAACAAACATTTTACCCTATAAACAGATTTGACAATCTTTTGTTTAATTTTGGGTATCCATGTTTGTTTAGCAGCAATAACATTTTTTTCATTGACTAGACATTTGACCTTGTAGACAGCCTTAGTAAAACTTTGTTTAGGCTTAAGTACAAATGTCTCTCTCCTAACATGAGGAGGACTAGCAGTCTTTGATCTAACATTATTATTTCTGTTCATATGTTGTCGAGGAGTAGTCTTATTATCACATGCATGATTACCATTAAAGTAAGCAGACATAACATTAAAAGCATGTTAGGTCGAATACACAATATATATAATCACGTACTGTATGAGTAAATAACAAGAACACACGTTTTAGTACTTAAAACTGTTTGGAATTAATAATTCCTCTCTCAGTGATGTAAATATCACAGAGAGCTGCTTAGGTTACAATGAATGATATTCGTTCACGATGGATACCCTTCTAGGGTTAACCTAACTGTATTTATAAGATATACAGCTACATACAATCGTTAATTGATTCTCCTAAAATTAAGCTATACAATTGATATCAATTACGATTGCTACACGTCTTCTAAGTCAACTCAATCTCTTTGACAGCTATCCAATCTTCAAAGATATTGCTTCCATATTAATCTTGAATTAATCTTCAAACTCTGTTGACTTGTAGACGCTTCCAGTAGACAGACTTTAGCAAACTCTGTTGCTCTCCTAGCCAGCAGTGTTTGCGCTTCCTTGTGTTCAGCTAGCAGTGTTTACACTTCCTTCTGTCAGCGTTTGCGCTTCAAGCTATCAGCGTATAATCAAACTCTGCTACGACTGCTTTCAATAACAAGTTAAACTCTTTTTACCTGTAACACTTAAACACTGACATTAAATCACATCAATTATATCTAACAATCTCCCCCAACTTGTTCATTAGAAAAATGTACAAGTTCACAGTAATTGATGATGTCAAAACAATCAAATAAAAACACAGTGTTTAACATATATTCAGAGTTTAATCTTAACTTAACAAAATCTACAGAAAATTCAAATTACTTACAAATTCTGTCTACCTAACCTCCTCAAGATCTGGAGTTGTTCTGAGATAGTCGATCAACAATCTTCTCTCAGCATTTTCAAGTTCAATCTGCATAGCTTCCTTGATCTCTCTTAACTCTGGATCATTTTCATCAGTTTGAAAGATAGCAGCTCTTAGATCATAGATTTTATTTCTCCTCATCTGATTACCCAGTCTAATGAATTTGACTTCCTCTGATTGAGAATTAAAATCAAGAACTGTAATCCCCAGATCAGTCTTTAATTTAGCAGTTCCTTTCTTCATCTCTACAAGATTTCCATTCCAATCTCTGTATTTAGGAACATACTTTTCAGTAGTCTTCGATCCTGTAATGACTTTGGCTCTCTGCATATATTCCCTTATAGAATTAGCAATAAGCTGTGTTTGTCGGTTTCTGACTCTGAATATATGCAGAACATACTAAAGTTCTTCAAATAGCTTTAGCTTGATTGCTTCTTCATTCACTCTATACACTGATCCATCTGTCATAAAGTATAACAAAAAGTGAATATCTAAGCTCCTTTGATGAACTAGTTGAACTGATTCCAACTTGTCTAGATTTTCTTGAGTAATACCAGAACCAAGAGAGACAAGTGCAGAGGGATCTCTTGGACTATTACTTACTCTCAAATCTCTTCTTGAACCTAAGCCAGAAGTATTCCTGCCTGGTGGCTTTCCTGAACAAGCAACATTATGTTGATGCCCACCAGTCACTCCTGTTTGTGCTTGAACTGGAATCTTTGGCCTAGAAAACCCAGGTAAAGGTTTGCTTTGAGTCTGTACAACTTGTGTGGCAACAGAGGTTGTAACTATCATTTTACTTTTGCTCTCTTCACCCATTACCCCTTTTAGCTTCAACTTAGCATCAAGAGAAGACTTTCTTACCAACTTTCCTTCTTCTTCTTCTTCTTCTTGAATACCAGATAATTTTTCTTTGATTTCAATCCCTTTCATTGCAGGCTTTGAAGCTTTGACAGTCTTTCTTTCCTTTCTTGGACTTTAGTGCTTTTAAATGCTCTTTTTGTAACAGCTTTTCTTCAGCTTGTATGTCCTCAAGTGTAGCCTCAGCATTTTCTTCACGAAAGATTTTAGCAGCCAACTCTTCATCTGTTTGTGGATTGTCAGTGAATGACAAATCCTTTTGCTTTGAAGTAGAAGTACTCTGAAGATTTGTATCTGCCACCACATTTTGCTTTGACCTTGTAGACCTTCCATGTCCATGTCTTGGATTTGCACTTTTTAATCCCTTATCAGCATTTGCACCTTCTTCATCCAGATGATCCTTCTTAAACAGAGTTTGAGTTTGCTTACACTTAGTTTTATAGCAAGTCTCTCCCCCTTTTTGACATCATCTCCATCTGGAATCAGAATTGAGGTGATTAACTCAAGAGAGTTTGCAATAGAATCAACCTTCTCAGTCAGTAAAAGCTGATTCTTTTCAACTTTGCTCAATCTGTCATTAAGATTCTCTTGAGCTTTGGAGAATTGTTGAAAAAGCTTAGAATTAGCTCGTTGAGATTTCTCCTCATGAGTAGCAACCTCTGTTCGAAGATCAACAATGGCCTTCTGATTATCATCAAATCTGTGATTCAAGGACTTGATCTGAATAACTGTTCCTTGCAGACAAGTGAAAATATCAGGATTTGAAATCTTTGAAGAATGTGCCTTGAGAAAGGTAGCTGCTCTACCAGGAGGAAAAATACAATCTGACTTGTACCAATCTGCAGTTTGCTTTGTCAAGTAATTATCATCAATTTCATTAGTGGAAGGTCCAGCAAAGTCTGGTTTTTCTCCTGTTTTCTGACCATCAGATTGAAATTGATTTTTATGAGCTTCTGTACTCCTTTCTTCAAAAGAATCACTGACAGAAACATCAGTAGGTGCAACTGAAGCAATGTCCTCATCTTGAGCAGCAACTGGTTCTTGAACAACCTGTTTTCCTTTATCATCTTGAATATGCTCTGAAGAAATAACTTTCTCTGGTTGATCAATCTCCTCACCATGATCAGAAACATGATGTGCATCAGAGTTTAATTCTGTGTGTGATGCAACCTCAGTGTCTTCCAGGACAACAGTAGGCCCATCTGCAACACCAGTATCAACAGAGTGTGTAACCTCCATGGGTATTGGAGTAGATGCTTCATAATCAAAAGAAAATGGAGTTTCATCAAACTCTTCCATTGTAGGCAATGCATCTCTAACATCTTCATGAGTTTGAACCTTAGCAAGTTCTGGTTCAGCAATCTTGAAACCTGTTTCTTCTATAGTAGATTCTATGATAACCTCTGTCTCACCAGTAGGAATATCATGAGAAAGCTTCTTTTGAGCCTCAACAACTTGCTCATCATCAGAATCTGTAAGAATCAGCCTCCTCCTCTTTGCTTGAGGCACTTCAATCAGTTCTTCTTCTTCACTAGAACTTTCCACAACTGGTGGCGATGAAGGCCTATTTGCCCTTTTAATGATTCTTCTGGAATAAACAGCTCTAGGAGATGTTTGTTTAGCCTTGGAATGTTTTGTGTTGAGGGCAGTATGCTTCTTCCTTTTTGGTTTAGATGTTGGTTGAGGTTGAGTAGTTGTGACAGGGTTTGTTGGCTCAGGGTTTGTTGGTTCAGGTTGTGTGTGTGGTGATGTAGTAGGTACAGTGTTTGTTGGTGTTTGCTCAGGTGATGGTACAGGATGAGAGGGTATGGTTTCAGTATGGTCAGTGGCTAAAGGTTCAGGCATATTTTGTGTTTCTGGTTGTTGTGTTTTGTGTGGTTCATGTTGTGGTGATTGGGAATCTTGCGGTTGGTTGAGAAAGTTCTGCAAGGCAAGTGGCAAAACAAAAGCAGGTAAATCTTTACCAACATCTTTATTAGTCATATCAGAGAATATTCTATTATTGACTCTAAAAGGTTGAATCACATCAGCTGCATCAACTTCTAACCCAGGTACACAGGCATTGAACAAAAGTTGACAAAATCTAGCAAAATAAACTATAGTAGACTCTGACAACTTATCACCTAAGTTCATTAGCACATATCGACCAAAATCAAAATTACTGCCATAGAGTAGAGAATACCCAATTTGCAGACTATCCATTGGAATGGCATCCCAGTTGGTGACTTTCTTCTGGAATGTCCTGGTGATACAGTCGAAGAAAAAATTCCATTCCTTTCTAAGATTCGGCCTTCTCACACTGCCCAGCTTTGCAAGAGATTCCATGTACCCAATCTCTGTTAACATTTCTCTCAAATTCTGTTCTGAAACAATAGCATACGATGTGTGTGTGTCGAAGTCCAAGGTCTCTCGAACAGTTTGTGGAGTTATCACAAACTCTTGTTCATCATGAGTGAAGATGATAGACGGAGTTCCATTCTCTCCTCCATCTATATACCTTTTGTTTTGCCAGAAAGTGACAATCTGAGATGCAGATAGAGTAGCAGGTTCAATCAATGCTTGCCCAATCTCAGAGTCACGAAGAAAATTTTGCATAAGGTGAAACGCTTCAGGAGCACGGTCGTTTTCAAGTAGAGCTGCAAAATTGTTAGGCACAAAACGAAGACCAAACGAAGTAAAAGGTTTTGTTGCCATTAGATCAAGAAATAAGCAAAAATCGACTGTGAAAGTGATATGTAAGAAAGGTGTTTGTGAAAATGTCAAAGTGAAAAACAAAGGATGGCTGTGTTTTTGGTAAAGTGAATATGAGTGGATGTGGAGTGATAGAAAAAAAAAATGATTTGAGTAGTAAAAAAAATAAAACTCAATCGTTTTTACATTGAAAACACGCAACCGTTCCTAGAATAGTATGAAAGTGGTACATAATGATGAGTGAGTGGGTGAAAGTGGGACACATGTCAAACATGCAGCGAATCACTTAATCACGCACAGTAAAAGCCATTATTACTGCTGTCTTTCCTATTATCAAGACACTTTTCCACAAAATACACTCATTAATAGTTGTCAAACACTCTATTTACTCCAAAATTTTCAAATTATCTTAATGAAAATTTACCTTAGAGTACGGAACACAATCCATCAGTGTTTGTCAAATTTTCAAACTATATCCCTAAAACCCTTTCAGAAAATGCACAGTCGTGAATATTTTGTGTGTGTATAGCAGAGGTTACCAAATCAATTTTTATAGCATCTAATATTTCATAAAATCCATAAATCAAATCAATAAACACTGAATGCACAAACTCTCATATTAAACACGGAGTATGTGATGAATGCTAAACTCTGTAGTTCCTTAAATACAGAAATCTGAATAACCCTATTCCCATTGATGTTCATGATTATCCAAGTAAGCACACAGTCATTAAAGACAAAAAGATCAGGAGATAAACATCAAAGCATCATTCAGTGAGTTACATGTCAAGGATTTCCTCACAAACTCTCAAAGCACACAAGTGTTTAGGTGAAGTGTTTTCTCTCAAATTTAATCAGTAAAAGCAGATACTTCCATAGGCTTGAATTTCCACCAGATCTACACTACTTTGATTACATATATGCACAAATCAAAAGGACTTTATTCAGGGTTGTAATGTAGTAAGTTCAAAACAGGTGAAAAGAGATGTTTTTAAAATGAATGAATTTCGGACTGAACAATTTAACAGACCAAAGTGTTCAGTCACACTGTTAGTACATATTTGTACAAGATGATCAGTATATATACCCCTTTTTTTTCTTTTTTCTTTCTTTTTTCTTTTTTCTTTTTTTTTTATATATACTGAGTAAACTTTTCTTTTCTTGAGAAACACTCACCTGCTTGCATTTGATTTTCCAAAAGAATATAACTGCTCTTAATACGTCAGAGTTTAAGAAAAATAAGCAGTTAATTAGGCTCAAAGGGGTTTACTAAGGGTGGTATTTATGAACAGTGTTTGAAGAAAGATGGTAAATCCTAGTGCCTTTATCATTTTCATGCACACACATATCATGTAGTCTCAAAATGGTTTAACACAAGTTCTAGAGCAACATACTCACTGATGAACATCACACATCAATAAAATCTGATTGATATAAAATGTATCAATCAATTATTTGGCTCAAAATCTCACAGGGTGCTGACATGAATTTTTCCTCACCAAACTAAACAATGACACATCTCAAGTTTTACAATTTTTACAAGTACAAACAAGGAATCATCAAGAACTATGTATGTCTTGGAAACAGAGTGTTACTAGTCAGAGTTTAGAGTTCATCAATATCAGAAGTTATGCATGAGAGGCAATGCACACAGTATTCATAGACTCAGAGTTTAGGACCAAATAAACTAAGAGATGCTCTAAATATGAAACAGTATCATGCTGTGTTAACTTACTGCACAATTTCTGATTAGATCACAGTGACTCAGAAAGCATATTGATTTATTCACTGAGAATCATGCTTCATACATATTTCTTCATTGGTGTTTTCATTCAGACAAAAATCAATTCAGAATTCACAGAGTTTATCAAACATATTAACAGTGTATGACAGACAAACATGCTGACAGAGTTTAACAGTGTGAGAACAGAAACATGTGAACAGAGTCTGCATAACAGAGTTTAAACAACAAGGTTCACATATCACTTAACAATTCACAGAAATATGAGCAACACATTTTATAAGAAAATTTTGAGTCTAACCAACATGTTTAGTCAAAACCAGAGACCATTCCTAGTTCATTGACTAGCCTTGTAAATGCTGCTTCACTCAAAGGCTTGGTGAAGACATCTGCAAGTTGTTGATCTGTAGGCACAAAGTGAAGCTCAATATTGCCTTCCTCTACATGCTCTCTGATAAAGTGATACCTTATGCTGATGTGCTTGGTCATTGAGTGTTGTACTGGATTACCTGTCATTGCAATAGCACTCTGGTTATCACAAAAAATAGGTATTTTGCTATACCTCAATCCATAATCCAGCAATTGATTCTTCATCCATAGAATCTGTGCACAGCAGCTACCAACAGCAATATACTCTGCTTCAGCTATAGATGTTGATATTGATTTCTGTTTCTTGCTGTACCAAGACACAAGTCTGTCACCAAGAAATTGACAACTTCCACTTGTGCTTTTTCTGTCAATCTTACAACCCGCAAAGTCTGCATCAGAGTAACCAAGTAGCTTGAAATCTGATTCTCTTGGGTACCACAGCCCTAAAGTTACAGTGCCCTTGAGATACTTGAAAATCCTCTTCACAGCTGTTAAATGTGGTTCCCTTGGATCTGCCTGAAACCTTGCACACAGACATGTTGCATACATGATATCAGGTCTACTTGCTGTTAGATAGAGAAGAGAGCCAATCATTCCTCTGTAACTTGTCATATCTACTGATGACCCTGTATTTTTGTCCAATTTTGTTGCAGTTGCCATGGGAGTTGTTGCAGATGAACAGTCAAGCATGCCAAATTTCTTGAGAAGATTTCTGGTATATTTTGCTTGATTGATAAAGATTCCATCATCTGTTTGCTTCACCTGTAAGCCTAGAAAATAACTTAGCTCTCCCATCATACTCATTTGATATCTGGACTGCATGAGCTTGGCAAACTTCTTGCAGAGTTTATCATTAGTAGATCCAAAAATGATATCATCAACATATATCTGAACTAAAAGCAAGTCACTTCCAGATTTGAAATAAAACAGAGTTTTATCAATTGTACCTCTGTTGAATCCACTTTCTAAAAGAAACTGAGTCAGGGTTTCATACCATGCTCTTGGTGCCTGCTTAAGTCCATAAAGAGCCTTGTCTAGCCTGTAGACATGGTCAGGATATTTTGGATCTACAAAACCAGGTGGTTGTTCAACAAACACTTCTTCTTCAAGTTTTCCATTTAGAAAAGCACTTTTCACATCCATTTGAAAAACCTTGAATTTCTTGTGAGAAGCATAAGCAAGAAACATCCTAATTGCCTCCAATCTGGCAACTGGTGCAAAAGTCTCATCATAATCTATCCCCTCTTGCTGTGAATAGCCTTTTGCCACAAGTCTTGCTTTGTTTCTTGTAACAACCCCTTCACTATCAGTTTTGTTTCTAAAAACCCACTTAGTACCAACAATAGACCTGTTCTTTGGCCTTGGTACTAGTGTCCACACTTCATTTCTTTCAAATTCATTTAACTCTTCTTGCATTGCTGTTATCCAGTCAGCATCTTTAAGAGCTTCTTCAACTTTCTTTGGTTCATTTTGTGACAAGAATGAATGAAACAGACATTCATTTGTTGTTGCACTTCTTGTCCTTACTCTTGCATCTGGGTCACCAATGATTAAATCAGGTGTGTGAGATTTGGTCCATTTACTAGCTGAAGGCAATTGACTTCTTTCAAAGTTGGATCCTCCCCCTTGATCCATGTTCTCCTGATTTTCTTGATATCTTTCTTCATTCTCTGAGGCTCCCCCTGAATGTGACTGCTCAGTATTTGAACTGTCAGATTTTGGACTTTCAGAGTTTGAGTCACCAGAGTTTGATTCAGAATTTTCAGCTGAGTCATTATCAGAATTTGAGCTATCTCTTTGATGAGTTTCTTCATGCTCCCCCTCAACTGGTTCTTCTCTTGTTTCTGGCTGAAAAGTCTCTTCAGTATTTACCAGTAGAGGTTCAGAGTTTGTCAGATCAGACTCATCAGAGTTTAGTTCATCAGAGATTAAATCTTCATTTTCGAAGTGGAGTTGATCATGTTCATTTACATCTTCAAGTCCAGTTATTTTCTTGTCATCAAAAGACACATGAATAGATTCCATGATCACTCTAGTTCTCAGATTATAAACTCTGAATGCTTTAGTTGACAGTGGATAGCCAACAAAAATTCCTTCATCTGCCTTCAAATCAAATTTTGTCAACTGTTCAGGATGAGTTTTCAGCACAAAGCATTTGCACTCAAAAATATGAAAATATTTCAGGTTTGGCTTCTTTTCTCTCACCATTTCATATGGTGTTTTTCCATGCTTATTTATCAAAGTAGCATTCTGAGTAAAATAGGCTGTTTGAACAGCTTCTGCCCAGAAATAGGTTGGTAATTTTGCTTCATCAAGCATAGTTCTGGCAGCTTCTATCAAAGTTCTGTTCTTCCTTTCAACTACACCATTTTGTTGTGGAGTACCAGGTGCAGAAAACTCTTGTTTGATTCCTTTGTTCTTGCAAAATTCTTCCATTGTTGAATTCCTGAATTCAGTTCCATTGTCACTTCTGATAATCTTCACTTGATTCTTTGACCCTTTGTCCAGTTGCATTATATGTTCTGCCAGTGTTAATGCAGTTTCATCCTTCTTTGCTAGAAAATACACCCATGTGTATCTGGTGTATTCATCAACAATGACTAGAGCATATTTCTTCTTTCCAAGAGACATAACATTCACTGGTCCAAAAAGATCAACATGTAGAAGATGATAAGGATCAACAATTGAAGACTCAGATTTGCTTTTGAAAGAGGCTTTTCTCTGTTTGGCCTTTTGACAAGAATCACACAGACCTTCTGCATTCAACAAAGACTTTGGTAGTCCTCTTACAAGATCATTCTTTATTAGCTCATTGATGTTGTTCAGATTCAAATGAGAGAGTTTCTTGTGCCACTTCCAACTTTCTTCACTGGACATTCTTGTTGACAGACACACTACTTTGCCATCAGAGTTTGTTGACAATTTTATTTCATAGATGTTATTGTGTCTGTTTCCAACTAGAGCAACTTTCCCTGTAGATTTACTGATGACTTGACAATATTCAGGCTGAAAATCTACATGATATCCTCTGTCACAGATTTGACTCACAGAAAGCAGATCATGCTTTAGTCTTGGAACCAGAGCTACCTTAGTGATGATGACACTTCCAAGATTAATATTGCCATATCCTAGAGTATGTCCTATGTTGCCATCTCCATAGGAAACTTTTGGGCCAGCCTTCTCCTCATACTCTGATAGCAGGGCTTTATTTCCAGTCATGTGTCCTGAACATCCACTGTCCACGACTAGGGTACTTACCCTGGTGCCCTGCAATCACAAACAATCACTGATTGTTAGTTTTAAGGATCCAGACTTGCTTGGATCCTTTTGCTTTATTGAATCTGTTAGTTTTTGCAGCGGATTTGTTCTTATCAGAGTTTAAACTAACATTTTCATTCTTAGTACTTGCAGAATCAACTTTAACCCATTTCAAATTAGGTTTCAGTTCATAATAATTATGATAAATAGCATGATAATTCTTGCAAGTATAAATTGAGTGCCAACTACTTCCACAATGTTTGCACAGAGTTTGTGGTCTTGGTTTGACATTATCCTTTTTCACTCCAGATTTGGAGGGTAAAGAATTAATGTCTTTGTTCTTCCTGCAAAAACTAGCAAGATGATTAGTGCTACCACAATTATGACAAGTTTTTCTAGGTGCAAATGTAGCAAGCATTGGCTTTATTCCTGATGTTATGCCTACCTTTCCATTTCTGTTTTTCCTAGGCATTCTCTGTTTGTTGACAGATTTTATTTCTTTAAGCCTATGCTTGAGTTGTTTATCTGTCATTGAACCAATATTAACCTATTTGACACGGGTTTTTACTGGCTCACTTTCAACAGCTCCATGTTCAGTTTTAACAGTACCATGAACAAATGTTCCAAATTTCATAGAAGAAAGAGGTGGTCTAATATTGACTGTATTCTGAAACCTAAGCACATCATCCTCAGAATAACCTAGACCTACTGTGTCTGATTGAAAAACCTCTTGAGTGTCTTTTCCAGAATGTGTCCAAGTTTTAATAATGTGCTTTGCATCCTCCAATTCAGAGTCTAGTTGCTTATACTTACCTAGCAACTCCTGTTCTATAAACACAACATCATCTCTCTCTCTTTCTGAATTTTATTCATATTTTCAAGTTGTTCCTCAACAAGTTTATTTCTTTCTTTAAGTTGAGAGCACTCATACTTGATTCTCTCATTTTCTAAAGTCTAATCTCTATAACTGATATGTAATGCCTTAAGATAAATTCTTAATTCAGTTATATTATCAGTATTATAAGCATAGGTAGTTGGAGGTACCTTTAGTTCAGAATCTTCATTCTGACTAGAGGCCATGAGTGCATAGTTCACCTCCTCATCTGAATCTGAGGTGTCTGCCCAGTCTCTGCCTTTGGTGTATAGTGCCTTTTCAGTTTTACCCTTTTTGCACTCAGGAGCATAGTGACCCATCTCCTTACACTTGTAGCATTGAATCTCAGACTTATCTTTCTTACCAGATTTGAAGTCCTTTCCCTCAGATTTTCTAAAAATTTTCTTGTCAGACTTTGAGTAATCCTTGGAGAATCTTTTTCCCTTCTTGAAGTTCTTGAATCCCATCTTCTTGAAGGTCTTTACCATCAATGCAGCCATTTGCATCATCTCTTCATCATCTTCAGAATCAGATGATCCATCTGTGTTTGAGTCAACATCAGTGTTTGATGATTCACTTTCTGAATGGATGACCAAGGCTTTTCCTTTTGCCTTCTTCCTTGATGCTTCTTTCTTTGAAGGTTTTTCTTCAACTTTCAGAGCAACAGACTTTGACTTCCTGCTTGATCTTCTATTTCTTTGCTCCATTTCCAATTCATGAGTCTTGAGCAGTCCATAGATTTCATCAATCTCAGTGTCAGCAAGATCATAGTTGTCTCTTATAGTGGTTGCTTTCACATCCCACTTTTCAGGAAGAGAGAGAAGAAACTTGAGATTCGAGTCTTCTAGATCATATTCTTTGTTAACCAATGATAGATCATTGAGCAGTTTACAGAATCTGTCAAATATTTCTGTCATGGTTTCTTCAGACTTTGCCTCAAAATGCTTGAAAGGCATATGATGTAGCCTATTTGTATTTCGAGGATACAACTCAACTTAAACAAGATTGCATTAGTAAATAGTATATAGACTGTCACAAGGAATCTCAAATTGTATTATCTGTCAGAAGAAAAAGATCAAGGTCAATCTACAGACTTGAGGATTTACTACATTGAAAGAAGTTCAGTCAACTGATCAAGCCTCAGTGGAGTATTTGTTAAGAAGTGGATTCATTTAAAGTGACAGAGATTTCAAGGTGATAGAGACAGTACAAAAGATTAAAGAGAGAGAGAGAAGAAAAGAAAAGGAACCAGATTTTAAAGTCAACTTATGAAGAACAGTCATTGCGGTTAGTCACTCATGAACCAGACAGTACATCGAGTGTCAACATTAAACAGTGATTGTTCATCATTAACTTCAGTGGTTCAAGCTATCAAGACTGGTATGTGAGAAAATCATTGTGCAAGCAACAGAAGTGTTAAATTATTTAATCACAAGGATTTTATTATAAGTGGACTGGCTACGAGGAAAAAGAATTATCATAAAGAAATTCTAAATGATATATTCTTAATGCTGAAACTCCGGTAAGAATTGTTGTAATTTTTGCTAAGCAAAAGGAGTCCGGTTTCACATCCTCAAGAGACCGTAGCTTACACCTGGACGGGTTATGAGAAAATAGAATTATCACAAAGAGATGCAAAGTGATATATTCTTAAAGCTGGAACTCCGGTTGGAATTGATATATTTTTTGTTAAGCAAAAGAAGTCCGGTTCCAGACGCCCAGGTAACCGCAGTTTAGAGTTTAAGTATAATTTTATATTAATAAATATTTTATTTATTTAGAAAATTATATTTATAAATATCTAATAATATTAGATATTTATTTTTATAATTTCTGGATTAAAATAATTATTTATTAATTAAAGATTATAAGATGTGCGGGTTAAAAAGCATTACTACGGACTCTATCCTAATTTAACTAAACTAGTCACCCGAATTGATTATTGAAAGATGCCCAGGTGATATGTTTAAGTTATACCGATAGTTATATTCAATATTGGATAGCATATTCAGTTCATATTGGATAGTCATATTCAGTGCAAGTTTGATAGTCATATTTAGTTCAAACTGGGATAGTCATATCTAGTTCAAACTGGATAGTCATACCGAAAGTTATATTGAATGGATTGTTATATTCAGTTCAAACGGACAGTCATATTACTTGCAAAGGGATAGTCATACCGATTGTTATATCAGCCAGCAGATAGTTATATCAAGCACAACAGATAGTCATATTTAACTACAATATGACTATGTTTAAACAAGTTGGTCAGGAGGCTATATAAAGACAGAAGCCAGTGAACACAGGATAAATACAGACACACACAAACAACACAGAAGAAAAAGAAGAGCTAAAAACATTTCATCTCTTTCATCTTCAAGCAATTAAATTGCCATAAATTCTTGAGTTCCTTGTATCAAATATTGTATCCATTGGAACTTAATTATTTGTGATTCTTGTACTACTAGCGAATTAAGTTTCCTAGTTCTTGACTTGATATCTTGATTTTTATTAACTAAATTAGAAAAGTTCATGTTGAATTTTCTAATTAGTTATTAATTACTTGATAATCATTTGTACTAATTTTGTAACACCCATCAAGTTAATATATTGTTATATTCAACTTGAAATTTGTGTTATTTATATTCCGCACAAATTTGTTTGAATTAAATTTTATTCATAAGACAAATTTGGAGAAAATGATATAGATTGTATTCAACCCCCCTTCTACAATCTTATCGGACCTAACAATTGGCATCAGAGCCTATTGATTGCTACACAAATCAAGATCCTATTTTTATTCAATCAAAAATTTATCTCGAATTTTTAACTCACTTAAAAATTCATCATGTCTTTAAAAGCCATTGTTAAGATTCCCATATTTAATAAGGATAATTATGATATGTGGAAAAATAAAATGGAGTTGTTTCTTGATGTTACAAATCCAAAATATTTGTGGGTTTTGAAAAATGGACCAAAAATTCCTATGGTTCATGAAGAACAAGTTGTTACTGATGGAGTTGTAACAATACCTGCTAAATCCTATCCAAAGGACCCTAAGAACTATACTCCTGATGAAAAGGAGGATGCTGGATTGGACAAAAATTTGAGACTCATTCTAATAGATTCCCTAGATGCTGTAATGTATAGCCATGTAATGAATTGTAAAACTGCTAAGCACATCTGGGAAACTATTGAGACTATTAATGAAGGGACTGATGAAGTCAGGGAAAATAGACTTCAAATTTTGACCTCTGAATATGAACACTTTAGAGCTGGCCCTAACGAAGGCATTCAGGAAGTGTTCGAAAGGTATAACAAAATAATCAACAACTTGCAAGTTCATGGCAAACAATATACTCAGAAGGAGATCAACATGAAGTTTCTACTGACTATGCCTACTCACCTGGAGCATAGGATAACTGCCATCAGAGAATCTAGAGATTTGAATAAGATTGCTCTTGAAAGGCTGTTTGGTGTTCTAGAAACGTATGAATTAGAACAAGTACAGCAGAAGGAGTTCTCTGGTAAAGGCAGGGTGGCAAGTTCTTCTACAGCTCTGGTAGTTGAGGTTCCTAAAGAAGTGGAAGCTAAAGTTGTTCAACCTAAAAGCTTCACCAAGGAACAAACTGAAGTTGAACATGGCCAAACTCCAGCTACTCAGGATGGTAGTGAATTCTATTCACTAGAAGAGCTGGATCAATTAGAAGATGAATCCATGGCGATGATGGTGAGACAATTCAGTAACTTCAGATTTAGAAGAAATCCAAAGTTCAGGTTTAAGTCAAATAGCAGATTTCAAAGAGGAGGTTCTTCATCCTCTAGTAACAGGGGAGGATACAAAACTGGAACTGTTGACAGAAGCAAGATTCGTTGCTTCAACTGTAATGAGTTGGGACACTTTGCTACTGAGTGTCAAAAACCCAAGCAAGCACAGAAAAAGGACTATGCTTCTGAAAAGAAGAAAACTGGAAGAGCTTATGTAGCTGCCGGTAAAAGCTGGGATGACACAGACAGCGAAGATGAAGAATATGGAAACTTTGCACTGGTGGCAAATGCTGAGTCATCAACTTATTACACCACACCGGTAATTCTTACTGACGCTGAGTTGATTGATAGCTTATATAATTCCATGGGTAATGCAAAGAAACAAATTGAAAGAATAACTCTATTAAACACTAAACTTGAAAATGAAGTGTTAGAGTTAAAAAAGGTGCCTGATAATCAAGATCAGCAAATAAAAGAAATAGCTCGACTTAACTATAGAGAAAAGTCGATATCAGAATACATGCATAAACAAATTGCTAAAGTTGCTGAACTTGAAACTAAGATAAAGGAACAGAATGTCAAATTATCTGCTTGTTTTAATTCTGTGAAAATTTCTAAAGAGTTATTCAATAAACAAGCTGTAGAACAAACCGTAGGAATAGGGTTTGGCTACAACGAAGCTGTTGGAATGTTAGGCATAAATTCCCCTAATCCTGTTAGTGCTAAAGAAAGGGGAATACCACATGTGCTTAAGAATGTTGAAGATCCACTCTTTAAGAAGTCTGTTGCAGAGCCTCTAGATATGACTTCTCTTGTTATTCAAGAAGAGATGCGTACTGAGGACATTCCTAGTGGAAGTGTCCAACTTAATGAAAAATCTGTTAAGGCACCTACAACCAAAAATGTTAAATCTAATAAGGTTGTTTCTATGAAACCAGTGAAGTTTGTTCCCAGTTCATCTAAAATTGAGTTAGGTGATAACAAGTTGGAGCAGAATGATAACATGTCTAACATGAATACCATGCCTGTTATTGATACTTCTCATAAAGCATGTGGTGTTGTCAATTGTATGTCTTGTGCTTTTAATGTAATGTCTGCTTACTTTAATGGTAATCATGCATGTGCTAATAAGACTGCTCCTCGACAACACATGAACAGGAATAATAATGTCAGATCAATTACTGCTAGTCCTCCTCATGTTAGGAGAGAGACATTTGTACCTAAGCCTAAACAAAGTTTTACTAAGGCTGTTTACAAGGTCAAATGTCCAGTCAATGAAACAAGTGTTATTGCTGATAAACAAACATGGATACCCAAAATGAAACAAAAGATTGTAAAATCTGTTTATAGGGTAAAATGCTTGTTGACTAATGGTAAAATTGGTGTTAAGGTGAAAAATGTTGTTTTGCCTGACAAAGGCCAATTCTTTAAATATTCTGGACCCAATCAAATTTGGGTTCCGAAGAAGGTTTAATCCATTTGTCATTGCAGGGTGTTGAACAGGTTGAACGAGTAACCTGGATCTTGGACAGTGGATGTTCAAGGCATATGACTGGTGACAGAACCCTGCTGACAAATGTGGTGGAGAAGGCCGGCCCAGTAGTTACCTTTGGAGATAACAGCAAAGGTAGAACTGATGGATATGGCAGACTTGAAGCTGGAAATGTTATCATTGATGAAGATTCTTTTGTGAAAGGACTTGAGCACAATTTGCTCAGTGTTAGTCAATTCTGTGACAAAGGATATGAAGTTTATTTCAACAAGAAGAATTGTCTAATTTCACACAAGAGAAATGAAAAGCCACAACTGACAGGAGTTAGAAAAGGCAATCTGTACGTAGCCAATATGAACTCAGGAAGCACTGCAGAAATTACTTGCTTCTACACTAAAGCATCTAATGACGAGAGTTGGCTATGGCACAAGAAACTTTCTCATCTAAATTTCAAGACAATGAATTCTCTAGTTAAAAGAGAATTGGTGAGAGGTTTGCCTTCAATGGAATTCACTCAAGAAGGACTGTGTGATGCATGTCAAAAAGGCAAGCTAAAAAGGGCAAGTCACAGGAGCACTGACACATCTTCAATAACTGAACCATTACAATTACTTCATATGGATTTGTTTGGTCCAGTTAATGTGATGTCTATGTCAAGGAAGAGATATGCTCTAGTGATTGTTGATGATTTTTCGAAATACACATGGGTCCTGTTTTTGAATTCTAAAGATGAGACTCCACAACTGGTGATTGATCACATCAAATTAATTGAGCGAGATTCTACATATCCAGTGAGAGCTATAAGATCAGACAATGGAACTGAATTCAAGAATGCAGTTCTAAATGACTTCTGCACTGAGAAGGGTATAACCAGACAATATTCAGCTCCAAGAACTCCTCAGCAAAATGGAGTAGTGGAAAGAAAGAATAGAACCTTGATTGAAGCTGCACGTACGATGTTAAGTGAATCAAGGCTTCCATTGTACTTTTGGGCTGAAGCTGTCAACACTGCTTGCTATACCCAGAATCGAACTCTAATCAATAAAGACCATATGAAGACACCCTATGAAATTATGGCTGATAAGAAACCATCACTCAAATACTTTCATGTATTTGGGGCAAAATGCTTTGTGCTTAAAGAAGGTGATGATCAAGGTGGTAAATTCGATACCAAAGCATTTGAAGCAATTTTTATTGGTTATTCAATGAGAGCATACAGGGTGTATGTGATTGATGAACAGAAGATGATGGAAAGTGTCAATGTAACATTTGATGACACTAAACTCCCTAGTATCCAAACTGAGGATCCATCTGAAAAGCTATCTTTCGATGACATGACAGATACAGATTCAGATGATGACAATTCACCTGAGATTTTTGCTGATGCTAATGACAACGATGATGATCAGAGTAATGGTGGTGAAAACAATGAGAATAATGAAGATACACCTGACACTCCTGAACAATCATCTAGTCAACCTGGCAACAACTCAGGGGGAGATAATGAAGGATCAACTGGTCACACACAACATCACAATGAAGAACAAGGCGAATCATCAAGATCTAATCTTCCCAGACAGATTGTTTGGAATAGAGCTCATCCTTTTGAGCTGATTATTGGTGATCCAGATGTTGGTGTCAAAACTAGAAGTGCTACTCAAAATCAATGTAACTATTCAGGGTTTCTGTCTGAAATGGAACCTAAGAAAACTGAGGAAGCTCCTTCTGATCCTGATTGGGTGATTGCTATGCAAGATGAACTCAATCAATTCAAACAACAAGAAGTATGGAAGCTGGTACCCAGACCCAAAGACAGGAAAGTGGTTGACACAAGGTGGGTATTCAGAAATAAGCTAGATGAAGATGGTACAGTGACAAGAAATAAAGCAAGACTGGTAGCAAAGGGTTATTCACAAGCTGAAGGCATTGATTATGATGAAACCTACGCTCCAGTGGCAAGACTTGAGGCTATCAGAATATTCTTGGCATTCGCAGCATTCTCAAACTTTAAGGTTTATCAAATGGATGTCAAGAGTGCCTTTCTGAATGGTAAGCTAGATGAAGAGGTATATGTAGAACAGCCCCCTGGCTTTGAAGATCCAGAATTCATGGACTATGTCTACTTTCTCTTCAAGGCTATTTATGGTCTTAAGCAAGCACCAAGGAAATGGTATGACACTCTCTCTGAATTTTTAATTGAAAATGGTTTTGTTAGAGGTGTCATAGACAAAACTCTCTTCACAAAGAAACATAAAAATGATACAATATTAGTTCAAATCTATGTGGATGATATAATATTCGGGTCTACTAATGATTTTCTTTGCAAGAAATTTGCTAAGTTAATGCAGGGTAAGTTTGAAATGAGCATGATGGGTGAGCTGAAGTTCTTTCTTGGATTGCAAGTAAGTCAAAGGACAGATGGTATATTTATCTGTCAATCCAAGTATGTTAGAGAGCTCCTCAAGAAATATCAAATGGAGGACTCATCTTCAGCAAGAAAACCATCATCTACAACTGTTAAATTTGGAGCATGTGAAAATTCTGCTAAGGTAGATATCACAAGCTACAGAGGTATGATAGGCTCATTACTTTACCTTACTGCAAGTAGACCAGATATTATGCATGCTACATGTTTGTGTGCAAGGTTCCAATCGGATCCTAGAGATGTTCATCTCATTGCTGTTAAACGAATCTTAAGATATCTTAAGGGTACGCCTAACTTAGGCATCTGGTACCCTAAAGATTCTGGTTTTAATCTTGTTGGATATACAGATTCAGATTATGCAGGAAGTGTTGTAGATAGGAAAAGCACCTCTGGGAGTTGTCAATTCCTAGGTGGCAGGTTGGTTTCCTGGTACAGCAAGAAGCAACAAACAGTTTCCAACTCAACAGCTGAAGCTGAATACATAGCTGCTGGAAGCTGTTGTGCTCAGATCTTGTGGATTAGGAATCAGCTACGGGACTATGGCTTTGTACTTGACAAAATTCCTATCTTGTGTGACAATACAAGTGCCATAGCAATCTCCAACAATCCTGTGCAGCATACGAGAACAAAGCACATCGATATCAGGTATCATTTTATTCGAGAGCATGTCATGAATGGTACCGTGGAGTTACATTTTGTACCCACGGAAGAACAAACAGCAGATATTTTTACTAAGTCTCTTGACGAATCCACATTCACCAGAATTGTTGGTGAATTGGGTATGTTAAATAGTCCTAGTAATCAAACTAGTTAATATCTGAGGTTTGCTCTTTAATAATTTATAAGTGATTACTTTGTTAATATTTGTTATTAAAATCACTTGTATAATTATTTTATCAACTTATCTTCTTGCTTGTTAATTCTTAAATAATTGTCGTTATCTTCTTAATATATTCCTACTTACTTCTTTTAATTTTAGAATATTTTAATTTTCTTTAAAAATATTTTTCTCAAATTTTACAAGTTGAAATTAGTGAGAAATCTATTTTTGTTGAAAATTACTTTTGAATATTTGTGTTGATTTAATAAGTCATATTTTCTTTTTAAATGGTTTTCTATAAGAAAGTTATTTTATTAAGAAAATATATAGATTTATTAATTTACTACAAATATTTATGTAAATAGTTAATAGTTTATTTAATATTTTGTAGTGTTTGTCCTTTTGTTATTAATGTTTGATTTCGTAAAAAGGATAACCTATGGTATTTTTATTATTTTCTATTTAGCTATTTTTAAGTAATTTTATTGTTGTAAATATTTTCATAAATTATTTTCTTTTATTTCTAATATTCTGTAAATATTATTAATACAGTTATTTTTTAATAATAAAAAAAAAATTGTATTTTTCTTTTGTTTTTAGTTTTCATTTTATATAATTATTATGTATATTATTTCTTATATTTGTATATTATTTTTCATGTGTATATAAATAGTTTGTTTAGTTTTTCAGTTTAGTCACTATACTTTCAAAACTTACAAACAGGTCCCTGTACTTGGTTCTTTTGTACTTCTTCTGTTTAACACACACATATCATGCTGTTTTAACTTCTAATCTTTGTTGTGTTGTTGTTATTAACAGAATTTCGTATATAGGAACATTGTTGGTATCAAAATGGTATATGTCAATTCAATTGTTTAGGAAACGTTTGATTTTCAGGTTCTAACAATTGGAAGACAAGACCTAACAAGTGTTAACAAGTGGTAACAGTTGGTATCTAACATACAGGATATAAAACATGATAAAATAGTTTTGTTTGTATTGGTTTAAACATTAACATTCATTAATTTGATTAATATTTATTGTTAATTGGATTTTTGTTTATGTTTTTGTTTAGTAAAATCTGCTCAAGATCTTTATATTTCATAACTCAAAATCTCCTTTATAGTTGTGATTGCTTATATCAGGTTCATCCACATGGAATTTTGTTTTCTCACATGATTAGTCATAAGGTTGTAAACCCAACAACTTTTATCCCAGACTATAGTCAAACTCAAACACATTATATCTTACACCCTAAAAGGAAGTAACCTATCAGACTAGAGGTCACCAGGGAGTAACTGCACGTGATGCAGCAAATAAGGATGTGTGGGATATTCAGTTGGAGAGTCACTACCTTATACACTATCCAAAATATTTCATATGCACAATGTGAGATTGCACACACTAAGGATGAATTGACGGAAACCTGTAATTCAACCATTTTACGGTTAGGATTATAAGTTAAAGGTTCTTTAATGAACCAAGTGTCTTCACAGACATTAGAAGGGAATCTTGATCTCAATGCTAAATTTCTAGATCATTGTTTACCTTCTCAGAATTCAAATCTGAAAACCTTTAAAAGGGAAATTAGCAACTTGTAGATTATGACTCAGATTCGTCTGACGAGTCTAACGAGGATTTGGGATTTGCGAACTCCCATTGCACCACCACAGACCTCTCTTGAAGGGGCTAGGGTGATTTTTTTCCTTGCAGGTACACTAAAGGATGTTGGAGCTATGAGTGATAAGAGTGATACACTAGTGAGCAAGAGTGTAAACACAGAGAGAAGTGAGACACTCAACACAAATGAGTGGAGAGAAGAGTGAAACACTTGTGAGGTACACTAAACACTATCACACACTCACAGTGAGGAAGAAAATGAAACTTCCTTTCTAACAAAGAACTCTATAATTGGTACAACTACTTTGTCAACTAGTTGATTGGAGGATTCCTCAACTAAGGGGGAGAAGTAAAGGGGTACAAGAAAAAGGAGAGTAGGTTAGAAAGGGGGAGCATTTACAGACTTTGCTTTGGAAGAGAATCAAGTCAAGTTACTAAGGGGGAGCCTTAGATGGAGAAGTAAGGGGAGCCTTTGATGGAGAAGTAAGGGGAGATTCAGTTGAGAAGAAAGGGGAGATATAAGGAGAAGCTTACATCACAATACTATTCTATTAGTCTTTCAATGTACTATGTATAAAGGCTAACTGGAGGAGTAGTAGATTTCCTAGAAGTTAGAGAAATGGTATTGATTCACCATTGTCTATTTATTAGGAGCAGTTGTTTTTCTTAATTGAGAAAAGCTGTGTTAGAGAAGGGAAGTGATTGTAAATCAAGAACTACTGATAATCACCAATGTAGGATATGAAGGATTATCATGCAGAGATATGAAGAATCAGAAATGAAGATGAGTTATCTATTGAAGATCAGTTCAGTGCTGGAGGAACAATCATCTATCATTTCATCAACTGAGGATTCTGGAATTGTTAAATCTAAACCAGAAAATTTTTTTTTAATGTATTATTTACTAAGCTCTTAAATGCTTAATCTTTTTCTTGTTTAAGTGAGTTAGTTGCGTTATCCTCTAAGTATTTCCTTGTTATTGTCTAACAAACAAATAGGGGGAGATTGAAAGGCATATGATGTAGCCTATTTGTATTTCGAGGATACAACTCAACTTAAACAAGATTGCATTAGTAAATAGTATATAGACTGTCACAAGGAATCTCAAATTGTATTATCTGTCAGAAGAAAAAGATCAAGGTCAATCTACAGACTTGAGGATTTACTACATTGAAAGAAGTTCAGTCAACTGATCAAGCCTCAGTGGAGTATTTGTTAAGAAGTGGATTCATTTAAAGTGACAGAGATTTCAAGGTGATAGAGACAGTACAAAAGATTAAAGAGAGAGAGAAGAAAAGAAAAGGAACCAGATTTTAAAGTCAACTTATGAAGAACAGTCATTGCGGTTAGTCACTCATGAACCAGACAGTACATCGAGTGTCAACATTAAACAGTGATTGTTCATCATTAACTTCAGTGGTTCAAGCTATCAAGACTGGTATGTGAGAAAATCATTGTGCAAGCAACAGAAGTGTTAAATTATTTAATCACAAGGATTTTATTATAAGTGGACTGGCTACGAGGAAAAAGAATTATCATAAAGAAATTCTAAATGATATATTCTTAATGCTGAAACTCCGGTAAGAATTGTTGTAATTTTTGCTAAGCAAAAGGAGTCCGGTTTCACATCCTCAAGAGACCGTAGCTTACACCTGGACGGGTTATGAGAAAATAGAATTATCACAAAGAGATGCAAAGTGATATATTCTTAAAGCTGGAACTCCGGTTGGAATTGATATATTTTTTGTTAAGCAAAAGGAGTCCGGTTCCAGATGCCCAGGTAACCGCAGTTTAGAGTTTAAGTATAATTTTATATTAATAAATATTTTATTTATTTAGAAAATTATATTTATAAATATCTAATAATATTAGATATTTATTTTTATAATTTCTGGATTAAAATAATTATTTATTAATTAAAGATTATAAGATGTGCGGGTTAAAAAGCATTACTACGGACTCTATCCTAATTTAACTAAACTAGTCACCCGAATTGATTATTGAAAGATGCCCAGGTGATATGTTTAAGTTATACCGATAGTTATATTCAATATTGGATAGTCATATTCAGTTCATATTGGATAGTCATATTCAGTGCAAGTTTGATAGTCATATTTAGTTCAAACTGGGATAGTCATATCTAGTTCAAACTGGATAGTCATACCGAAAGTTATATTGAATGGATTGTTATATTCAGTTCAAACGGACAGTCATATTACTTGCAAAGGGATAGTCATACCGATTGTTATATCAGCCAGCAGATAGTTATATCAAGCACAACAGATAGTCATATTTAACTACAATATGACTATGTTTAAACAAGTTGGTCAGGAGGCTATATAAAGACAGAAGCCAGTGAACACAGGATAAATACAGACACACGCAAACAACACAGAAGAAAAAGAAGAGCTAAAAACATTTCATCTCTTTCATCTTCAAGCAATTAAATTGCCATAAATTCTTGAGTTCCTTGTATCAAATATTGTATCCATTGGAACTTAATTATTTGTGATTCTTGTACTACTAGCGAATTAAGTTTCCTAGTTCTTGACTTGATATCTTGATTTTTATTAACTAAATTAGAAAAGTTCATGTTGAATTTTCTAATTAGTTATTAATTACTTGATAATCATTTGTACTAATTTTGTAACACCCATCAAGTTAATATATTGTTATATTCAACTTGAAATTTGTGTTATTTATATTCCGCACAAATTTGTTTGAATTAAATTTTATTCATAAGACAAATTTGGAGAAAATGATATAGATTGTATTCAACCCCCCTTCTACAATCTTATCGGACCTAACAATGCTCATATTCCTGTGTGAGTATGTTCCTTCTATTCTTCTTAATTGCAGCAGTTCCTTGACATCTAACCTCAAGTGCATCCCAAATATCCTTTGCAGTTGTGCAGTTTATCACTTTGTTAGACATAACATTGTCAAGAGCACTGTGAAGTAAGTGCCTTACTTTGGCATCCTTAGCAATAGATGAAAGATCCTCAGCAGTTAGATCTTTCTTTTCCTTAGGAACCACCTTTGATTCCTCACCAGCAGCAGCAGCAGTTAACTTTGTAGGTTTATGAGGACCTTCATAAATTCTATCAAGATATTCTGGATCTGTGGCTTCCAGAAACATGGTCATCTTTACCTTCCAGATTGCATATTCTGATGGCTTGAGTATTGGAACCCTAATTGTTTCATACCTACTAACAGTAGTAGGTGCTTTCTCAGAACCTGATGGAGGAGGAATCTCTTCCATTGATTACTATTGTGTTTTGGATCTTTAACTGTAATAAAGTAACAGATTGTCTCTGATACCACTTATTAGGTCGAATACACAATATATATAATCACGTACTGTATGAGTAAATAACAAGAACACACGTTTTAGTACTTAAAACTGTTTGGAATTAATAATTCCTCTCTCAGTGATGTAAATATCACAGAGAGCTGCTTAGGTTACAATGAATGATATTCGTTCACGATGGATACCCTTCTAGGGTTAACCTAACTGTATTTATAAGATATACAGCTACATACAATCATTAATTGATTCTCCTAAAATTAAGGTATACAATTGATATCAATTACGATTGCTACACGTCTTCTAAGTCAACTCAATCTCTTTGACAGCTATCCAATCTTCAAAGATATTGCTTCCATATTAATCTTGAATTAATCTTCAAACTCTGTTGACTTGTAGACGCTTCCAGTAGACAGACTTTAGCAAACTCTGTTGCTCTCCTAGCCAGCAGTGTTTGCACTTCCTTGTGTTCAGCTAGCAGTGTTTACACTTCCTTCTGTCAGCGTTTGCGCTTCAAGCTATCAGCGTATAATCAAACTCTGCTACGACTGCTTTCAATAACAAGTTAAACTCTTTTTACCTGTAACACTTAAACACTGACATTAAATCACATCAATTATATCTAACAAAGCACAAGACATACAATTGACAACACCACATGCTTTATTAGAAGTATCAATAACAGACATGGTATTCATGTTAGACATGTTATCATTCTGCTCCAACTTGTTATCACCTAACTCAATTTTAGATGAACTGGGAACAAACTTCACTGGTTTCATAGAAATAACCTTATTAGATTTAACATTTTTGGTTGTAGGTGCCCTAACAGATTTTTCATTATCAATGACTATGCCATTAGCACTGTCCTCATTTCTCATTTCTTCTTGAATCACAATAGAATACATGTTTGGTGGTTCAGAAACAGATTCTTTAAACATGGGTTTTTCAACATTCTTGAGTACGTGTGGTATACCTCTTTCTTTAGCAGGAATAGGATTAGCAGAATGATTGCCCAAAGAACCAGCAGCTTCTTTGTAACCAAACCCTATTCCTACAATTTGTTCTCTAGCTTGTTTGCTGAAGTGCTCTTTGGAAACTTTAACAGAATTATAACAAGCTCTAATCCGTGTTTCAAGTTCTCTAATCCTGATGTCTTGTTCAGCAATCCTATCAACTTGTTTTACCATGTATTCTCCTAGACCCTTTTCTTTGTAGTTAAGTCGAGCTATTTCTTCTATATGCTTATCTTGATTAACATGTATTTTTTTTAATTCGGACAGTTCGTTTTTGTTGAGTATTGAATACGGTAAAAGAATACAGAGGGGGGGTGAATGGATTCTTGAACTTTTCTTTGATTGAGTCTATGTAGCAGATAAGTGCCTGTGTGTGTAGAAATGAAGGTGCGGATAAAGAAACAACACAAGACACAATATCACTTTAATCTAATGTATTATTAGATAAAGGTTGCTACAATCTGTGAATACAAATGGTAGTATTCTCAGCTTCGTTTTTCTCAGAGAGATATAGCTTACAGTGTATGAAAAACTTGACTCACAAAAGTTACTAAGTTATGAAGTGAGGCTGTGTCCTTATAGAACATGGATACAGCCTACTTACTGCAAATAAGGTAGCTAAACAAATTACTTTCTAGTCTGTCTATCCTTTTTGAGTAAGTGTCCAAACGGTTACAGATTTGACTTTGCAAAGCCTGTTTAGATCCACTTCTTTAGCTCCTTGTCTCTTCTATATCTCTCCAAGCTTCCTTGTAGGCTTTCCAGAGCACGTTACAGATTGTGGTCCATAAAGTGCATTGGCTTGTTGCAGGTTTCTGACTTGTACAATTTCTTCAGTATTTTGTCTCCAAGAATGTATTCGAGAAGTGACTAAGTAAGTGATTCGAGAACTAGAATTGACTTGATCGATAACTCTGAGTTCTCGAATACTGTTATATTGACATATCGAATTACTTCTCGAATAGCTCTTTTTCATCAGGATTCCTTGAGTTGTCGAATAGAACATTTGACTTATCGAATCCTCGAGATATCGAATAGCTTTCTGAGTCCTTGAGATATCGAATGAAACTTTGACTTGTTGACTCTTTGAGAACTCGAATACCATCTTGACTTGTTGACTTCTTGAGTTCTCGAATAGAGTAGTAGACATATCGAATCCCTGAGATATCGAATGAGATATCGAACAGTGTATTCAGAGATATTGAATAGTGTCTTGAGATATCGAATCCCTGACTTCTCGAATGCTGGACTTCTCGAATAGACAAATATACTTCTCGAATTGGTACTTAGGCAAATTCTTCATTTCTACAAATCCCAGCTGTGATTATTTGACAGTCTTTAACTCCTTGCTTGAGGCATGAACCTTGGAACTTCTTTCAAGCATTATTCTAGACTCTATAAGTACAGTTACACAACTAGGATTTGATGCCTACTACAAGTACAATACAAACAGAAACTCTACAACTAGAGGTTCCCTCAGTTAAGAGGTCATGTAAGTAATGCAAAGCATTACAAACAATTAGGCTTGTTATTAGATGTGTACAGGCATGCCTCTGTAACTAACAATCTCCCCCAAATTGTGAGTGAGACCCTTAGTCACAATTTCATGTCTGATAACAAGCCTAACATACATAAAGATAAAGCTTTTAAAAGTACAGGTATGAATTTGATTGAAGAAATTACATAGAAGTATTCTTACTAGTTATGAGGAACTACTTAGCCATATCCTTTTGGATTCATCTCTTGAGCTTTGGCTTACAGATTCTCATTTTTCATCCTATCTTCAGCTTCTTTGGCTTTCTTCTTTGCAATTTCTTCCATGGCAAGAATGATATCTTCCATTGCAGTGAGTTCTTCAATTAGAGGAGAGCCTGATAAATCCTTGAGCACTTCATTTAGCTGTTTCTCAGAGTAGGAACTGATGTAGTCCATTCTAATCTTCACATTTCTACCATATTTCTTGTACTCAATGATGTAAGGATTAAACTTGACTCTACACAGACCCATAGCTCTCAACTCATCAGCCTTAGCTTCCATTGCAGCAAACTCCTCCTCCCTTTTCTTTAGTAGCTTTTCACTGTTCTTTCTCATTTCTGCCTGGTGATCTCTTTTCATCTTGACAAAGTCAATTAACTCCAGCTTCCACACCCTTTCCACTCTGTCTTCAGAATCCAACATTGCAATTATCCTTTCTATGTCATACAGCCTGCCCCAGTGCTGGCATTTTCCTTGTCTGAATTTCTTCTGTCTTCCATCAGAATATTTAACTTCAAGAAAATCATCAACAATGGCAACATGATAGATTCTTTGAGCCCATAGAAACTGCAGTTGGTCTTCATCATAGCTTTCATCCAGAGGTGGTAGGTTTAATCCTGGGATAATTGTCAGTGCCTTAGATTTGGATAGCTTCACCTTTCTTGCAACATGTTTAAATTTCATTCTCTTGACATGGTTGCTTGGTAGAAATCTTTGACCTTTGTTGGTAGACCATAGTAGTATTCCATTAGCAGTTTGCTTTCTGAAACATACACATGGTTTCTTGCCTTGAATCTTCTTCTCTTCTTGAGGTGGCAAAACAGTTGTAGAAGCCATAGATGTAGATTTTGCTAGGTCACCACTAACAGTATTCACCCTAGACTTAGAGTCTTGTGTTGTGGTGAGGTTACTGCTAGCAATGCCTAAGGCTTGCTGTTTTCCAATCTTCCTCTCATAAACTCTTCCTTGGTCATCATCATTCTTCTTATCCTTGTCACCCTTCTTCTTCTTGTCTTCATCACCCTTATCTCTCCTGTGATGTCTTCTCCTCCCATCACCTTTGTCTTCAGAATCATCATCCTTATTTCTCCTAGGTTGAGCCATCTCTGGAATTTCACCAGTTGCTATAAAAGTTCTGAGGATGTGCAGTGCCTCAGTTTCTTCAGCATTTCTGGCTCCAACCTTCTTCTGTAATTGATCAATAATAGCAATGATCAGTCTGTGATTTCTAGAGGTGAGATCATGGGGAATGACCAATTGCTTGATGTCTTCAATTCTGGTGCCAGACTGATAAATGATTGTCCATGGCTTCTTGATCACTTCTGGTAGCCTTGAAGGTTGGCCATTCCTCAAATCATCAAACAGACTCTTGCTGTTCTCATTCCTCTTCTCAATAAGCTCAAGTATGGCATCTATCTCTGAGTGTTTTAGGTCTTGTAGAGTCTTGTATGTTAGATGCCATATCTTTAATTTGGATATCATCACTATCTCCTTAACCCATAGATTATTGACTTTCTTGGGGATGACAGTGATGTAGTCAATCTGCTTCTTCACCTCCCTCAGATAGAACTGAGTGTCACCAACCTGTTCCCTTGTGGCTTTCAGAAACTCCAAGAAGGCTTTATCATGATAAACATCTGAGTTGGCAACTTCTTGTAGCTTGGCCTCAGTAACAACTTTAACTTCTACAGGCTTGGCACTCTCAGATATGGAGGTTGGAGGTTTGTCAGATGGCATACTCCCTGCAATCACTGTGGTAGTTATGGATTGCTTTTGTCCTCCAGGAGTAGTGATGTGCACAGTTGGTAGAGTGACAACTGGCAAGGTAGATGGGGGCTCATCCACTTTGGATTTTCCTTTGCCTGGCACATCAGGTAGAGATTTTGAAGCTCTTTGTTGACCACCCTCATTTATTTTTATGCCTTTCTCCCCCTTTGTATTTGAGTTCTTTGTCCTCTTCTCCCCCTTAGGCTTGTTGTCAGGCACAGAGGCTGTAGAAATATCCTTTGGGATTGAAGATTCGTCAGGTAGAGGGAGACCCATATGCTTCATCATAGCAGCTAACATGGATTGTTGATGTAGAAGGACATCAGCTGTGGTGGATGCTTGAGTGTCTAACTGGTCATTTAGAAGTGCAACCTTGTCTGTAAGATGAGCATTGGACTTAGTGAGAGTAGCCACCTCCTTCTCAAGTGCATCTACTTTGCTGAATAACTCAATAGATTTGAAGCCAGACAGGGATTTTTCTTTGAGTCTCTGCACTTCAAATCTAGTCATATCATGTACTGGGACTTCAGTGATCAGTCTGTCTCCATATAGATTTTTGAACATGGTCCTCAGCATGGCATTGGCATCTGTGGTCTGATCAGATAGAGTTTGAAATTGATGCCCCAGACCTGTGACAGTATCCTTTAGCAGAGCTAGTCCATTGTCCACCTTGGTGCAGGTGATGTTGCAGTGTTTGAGGTCCTTGAACACACTGTCTAGCTGAGGGAATTTGGCATCAAAGGTCCTCTTGATTTCTTCTACTGTGGTGGTTGTCTTATCACACACTCTATTGACCTCAGTTTTGACTCCTTTTCCAAGATAGTGTGCAGCCTTGAGGAATCCCTTGTGTGAATCATTCATAGCCTCATACACTTCACCAGGGGTCAGAGATTTGGCATTGGAACCCCGTGAAGTGAGGTATTCCTCCCTGAGATACTGAAGTGCTTCATCAAGAGTAATATCATATTTTCCTTGCAACCAGGCATCTATGTTGCCATCTCTCTCAGCATCATCAATGATCTTTGTCTTCTGCAACTCCACATCATCCCTATGGCATAACAGAATGGCCTCATAGTCTGGATTAGGCATGTCTGCAGTGAGAAGGTTCTGAGCAATCTTTGTGAACTTAGGAATCTGATCCACAATTAAGCTTTGAAGTGCTTCAACCGTCAATTGTTGTGGAACAGACCCTGATCCTGAAGCACTGTCATGTTGCACAGGCTTCAGCCATTGTGACATAAAGTCAGAGCTAGAGCTAGGCAAGCTAGACTCCTCAGTTACAGATGCAACTTCTGTAACCGGATGGATTGACTCTACTACTGGTGTCACCACAGAAGTGGGATGAATTACACCAGCAGTTGACACAGGCACAGAGTCTATAGTAAGAACTAGTGGAACCTCTGTGTTTGTGATGGTGTCATCAGGAGATGCCTCATCATGCATTCCCTCACCATCTAAAAGTGGGTTCTGAGTGGTGAGCAAAGTGTCATGCACTAAGTCACTTGAAATTATTGGCTCATCAAGAGAAAAGAATTCTTGGTGATCAATGCCTTGCATCTCAGTTGCCTGAGTTGCAGGTTCCAAAGAAATTTCAGTGTTAGATTCTGGAAGAGAAGTGTGTTTAAGAGTAGATTTTGGCAACTCCCCCTGAGAGATAGAGGGAGTTTCAAGTGTGATGTGCTCTCCACTCAATGTAGTGCCAGCCTTATCACTCCTATGTGCTGACTCTGTACAAGAAGGTGCATTGGGGAGGATGCTTGATTCTATAGGTGCACCCTGTTGAGAGGATACACCTAGTGAGCTGTGTGCCCCTGATTTTACAACTTCAGCCATTTGTGTGACTGAAGAGGTGGTCTTAGTTTTCCTCTTCTTTAGCCTTTGTAAGGGTGACTCAGGTTCCTCACTTTCTAGCCCTAATTCAACAGTTAATGCTGCTTCAGATAAGATATTTAATGGTGCAGACATTACTTCCTTTCTCTTCTTTTTACTAACATCACCCTTTTGAGAGGATGATGCAGTTGGCTCAGTATGTGGTAGAGTGTTTGGTTGAGAGGGTTGGTTAGCAGGCCCTGGGTTAGCATTTTGTTCTACTTGCTTGGGCTGTGCTAACTTAGATTTTGCATCAAATGTTGGCATGTTGTGGGGATAAGTTCTAAACAAACTCTCCATATGGGGAGTTATGTTCAGTCTTACATCCACATCATTCCTAGTCTCCAAATTACCAAAAATGAGTTTGGTCATGGACTTAGGATAGCCTATTTTATTTTTATCAATCCCAGGAAATTCAATCAATGAAGCATTCTTAAAATTAAGTACAGATTGAATAAAGCGAGGGAAGAAAATATCAGTACCTCTCTTGGTTGTGTTCTTACCAAGTCTCCCATATAGTTCTTGGAGGATGATTTGGCCAACATCTATCTTCTTTCCATAGGCCAATGCATATCCAATTTGCTGCACATGTGCACTGATTTGATCAAAGCTTGATTTCCTGGCAGTGAAGACTTGAAGAAGAGTTGCAAACACATAGCTCCACTCCTTTCTCAGATTCTTTCTGTTTAGCTTTCCAAGATTGATCCCATCTGAGTAGTTGATGAACTCAAAGAATTCCTCTAACTCTGCATTAGTGGCCAGTCTATCAAATGACTCGAGTTGTAGGCCCAGTGCTTGATTCATGTCTGTAGGAGTGATAGTGATTTCCTTATCTTGAATCTTGCAGTAGATGATGTATGAGGTGATTGCGTTTTCCAGGGCTACAACCTCCACAATAGCAGTACCCCAAAACTGTTCCAGGATATCTAGATACAGAGTTGGGTTGGCAGAGAGTGCATCCTTGATGTATGACTCAGCCATCCATTTCACAAAGCACTTGAATTGGCATTGGGTGCTTCAACATCACTAGTGAGAGCGATGAAGTTGGTGTTGAACTTTACTGTTGCCATTTGTGTAGAAGAGAGGAAAGAAATTGAAGGTTGAAGAAGAAATTCGGCTTTTCGTAGATAGGGTTTCAGGGGTTTAGAGAGTGTAGATGCTTGAGAAATCGAATGAAATGAATCGAATAGATGTGAAATTGTATAAGTATGAAGTACTTGAATTGTCGATTAGATGAAAGTTTTGTATCGACAAGTCAGGCATTCGAGAAGTAGAAAACAACTATTCGAGAAGTCAAGAAAGGCTTAATCGATAACTCAAGCAGATAGAAACTCACAGCTGGCAGTTATCTAACTTAGAAATAATTCTAAATTAAATAAAATGTGTTTTTATGAGTGAATTAAACTTTTAGACAAAAGTCCAAAATCGGTTAAAATTCAGCGAGAATTCAGCCTTTTCAAATGATTCGAGAACTCAAATATAGTGTTCGAGAACTCAATCATTCGAGAACTCAGTTACTATATTCGAGAAGTCAAGAATGCCTCTATTCGATATCTCAGAAAGACTCTATTCGAGAACTCAAGAGTACTCTAATGAGACTTGTTAGAGATGTCGAATAGTGAATAATTCGAGAAGTCTGACTTATCGAACTATACCCATCACTCATAAAAATTTGATTTTCACTATCTTTTAAAATTTACCAGACATATTCATTGAAGAATATCCTAGCAAATTAAATAGTGATTTTCTCAAAATTTCATAGAAATTTTAAGTTAATAGAAATATGATTTTCAACATATGCAACAGATTTGAAATATTTATAAATCATATTTCAGCCAACACTTACTCCAAAAATATTGAGAATTTAGATAAAGTAAGTGTTTACTGCTGCAACAACCTAGATGTTGTATTCACTTAGCCAGAATCTGAAGAATTCAGCATTCCAATCTCACTTACCAACCTTGTGAAGGTGGCTTCATCTAATGGCTTAGTGAATATATCAGCTAGTTGTTTATCTGTAGAGACATAATGCAACTCAATGGTTCCATTAGTTGCATGTTCTCTTATGAAATGATATCTGATGTCAATGTGCTTTGTTCTAGAATGATTGACAGGATTGGTAACTATAGAGATTGCACTTGTGTTGTCACACATGATTGGAATTCTTTCCAACACAAGTCCATAATCTCTAAGTTGATTTCTAATCCAAAGCACTTGAGCACAGCAACTTCCAGCAGCTATGTATTCAGCTTCAGCTGTAGAAGTTGACACAGATTGTTGCTTCTTGCTATACCAAGAAACTAACCTTTGTCCAAGAAACTGGCAGCTTCCTGAGGTGCTTTTCCTATCCACTCTGCATCCAGCATAATCAGCATCAGAATAACCAACCAGATTGAACCCCGTGTCCTTAGGATACCATAGACCCAAGTTTGGAGTGCCCTTCAGATATCTAAAGATCCTTTTTATTGCAATCAAATGTGATTCTTTTGGATTTGATTGAAACCTTGCACACAGGCATGTAGCAAACATGATGTCTGGCCTACTTGCAGTGAGGTAGAGTAGAGAACCAACCATACCTCTGTAGACTGAGATATTTACTTTCTTGCCTTTAGCATCTTCATCCAACTTAGTTGCAGTGGCCATGGGTGTCTTTGCAGGTGAGCAGTCTTCCAAGTCAAACTTCTTCAATAAATCCTTGATGTACTTGGTTTGACTGATAAAGATACCATCCTTCCTTTGACTGACTTGCAACCCTAGAAAGAATGTCAACTCTCTCATCATACTCATCTCATATCTGCTCTGCATGAGTTTAGAGAATTTCTCACACAGCTTCTCATTTGTAGAACCAAAAATGATATCATCCACATAAATTTGGACTAGGATAATATCATCACCATGCTTCTTGTAAAACAGTGTCTTGTCCAATGTACCCCTAGTGAATTGATTTTCAAGAAGAAATTGTGATAAAGTATCATACCATGCTCTTGGAGCTTGCTTAAGTCCATACAGTGCCTTAAGCAATCTGTAGACAAATTCTGGGAAATGTGGATCCTCAAAGCCAGGTGGTTGTTGCACATAAACCTCTTCTTCCAACTCTCCATTTAGAAATGCACTCTTGACATCCATTTGATAAACTTTAAAGTTTGAATGAGCAGCAAATGCCAAGAATATTCTGATGGCTTCCAATCTAGCAACAGGGGCAAATGTCTCATCATAATCAATGCCTTCCTGTTGAGAGTATCCTTTTGCAACCAGCCTTGCTTTGTTTCTTATTATTACACCATCTTCATCCATCTTATTCTTCAGAACCCATTTTGTTCCAACAATGGTTCTATTCTTTGGTGCAGGCACAAGTTCCCATACTTTGTTCTTTCAAATTGATTCAGCTCCTTTTGCATGGCAATAATCCAATCTGGATCCAACAGTGCATCATCAAGTTTCTTAGGCTCAACTTGTGATAGAAAACATCCATAGAGGCACTCATTTTGAGTTGCTCTCCTAGTCCTTACTCCTGCATTAGGATCTCCAATGATTTGCTTTGCAGTGTGTGATCTATCCCATTTCCTCGAGTGTTCAGCCTGACTTCTCATTCTTGATGTTGCTTCATCATCCACATCATGGTCATCCTCATTTCCTCCCCCTGTGAAGTTGCCATTACTCACAGGTGTGTCTTGGATACTTGTTTCTCCACTATCGATTGGCACAAATTCTTCTCTGGTATCATTATTCACTTGAGTTTGTTGAACTTGAGTTTCAACTCCAGTTTCAATCTCTTCATCAGAATCATCTAGATTATCAAACCTCAATGGATCTTTGTCTTCATCATTGGCTTCTTCTAGTCCAGGTAGTTTGCTGTCATCAAATGTTACATCTGTGCTTTCCATAACTTTCTTTTGACTGATGACATAAACCTTGTATGCAATTCTTTCCATAGAATAGCCAAGAAAAATTCCTTCAAATGCTTTTGCATCAAATTTTCCAACATATTCAGAATTATCCTTTAGTACAAAGCATTTGCTTCCAAAAGTATGAACATACTTTAGAGTAGGCTTCTTTCCAGTCATCAAGTTGTAAGGTGTCTTTCCAGTGTTTTTGTTGATGAGAGTCCTGTTCTGGATATAGCATGCAGTGCTCACAGCCTCAGCCCAAAAACATGTAGGCATTTTTGCATCAAGTAACATTGTTCTAGCAGCCTCAATTAGAGTTCTTTTCTTTCTCTCAACAACTCCATTTTGTTGTGGAGTCCTTGGAGCTGAGAATTGCTGAGAAATGCCATTCTCTTTGCAGAATGCTTCAAGTGTGGCATTTCTGAACTCTGTTCCATTATCATTCCTCAGTGCAATTACACTTGCATCGTTTGCCTTTGCTTCCTTGTCAACTTTCTTTATATGCTCAATAATTACTTGTGGAGCCTCATCTTTTGATGCCAGAAATTCCACCCATGTATACCTTGAAAAATCATCAACCATTACCAGGGCATACTTCTTTCTTCCAAGTGACATTATGCTGACAGGCCCAAACAAATCCATATGGATGAGTTGTAATGGCTTGGTTATTGATGTCACTGTCTTTGACTTGTGGCTTGATCTTTTCAATTTTCCTTTTTGACAAGCCTCACACACTCCTTCTTGGCAGAATTCAAGTGTGGGCATGCCTCTCACTAACTCTCTTTTGACTAGAGAATTAATGGCCTTGAAGTTCAGGTGAGATAGTTTCTTGTGCCAAAGCCAACAATCTTCATTTGATGCTTTTGAGTAAAAGCAACAAATTTTGTCCTTGTTTGCAGAGTCCATATTGGCTACAAACAGGCTTCCCTTCCTTACTCCAGATAGAGCAAAATCACCAGTCTTCTTGTGGGTGATCAAACAATCATCTTTGTCAAAATTCACTTTGAATCCTCTATCAGTAAACTGACCAACACTTAGCAGATTATGCTTGAGCCCCTTGACTAGTGCTACATCTTCAATGATGACATTACCAACTTTCAGCTTGCCATATCCCAATGTGTTACCCATGCTGTCATCTCCAAAAGCAACCATTGGGCCAGCCTTTTCCTCATACTGTGATAGCAGGGCCATATCACCAGTCATATGATTTGAGCATCCACTGTCCAAAATCCACATGACCTTCTTTTCACTTTCTTTGCCCTGCAAACACAAAGGTATTACTTTTCCTTTGGTACCCAAAGAAGTTTGGGTCAATGTGACTTAGAGACAGTTTTATCATAAACAACATGCTTGTCAACTTTCTTAGTGTTAGTCTTCTTGTCACTGTTGGAAGTCTTAGAACCTGAAGTTTCAGACTTAGGTGACAGAGGTACCTTCCTTGCTTTAGGAGGACTTGAAGACTTTGACCTTGTGTAGTGTGTGTGAGAATTGTGACTGATACAACCATCAATGAATTGCCTTCTTAAATTAAAACAACTAGTCATAACATTCATATTGCATGGCATACAGTCAAATTTATCACAAAAAGGTGCATCTCTATGACTTAGAGGCACAGAACAATCATAGAAAGGTTTAGACACACTACCAACAGGTTTCTTGCATGCATGAGTTAAATGATTGGTACTGAAACAGTTCTGACAAGTTTTCCTAGGGGCATTAGGCATATAAGCATAGTTGTTATCCTTGTTAATCCCTAACTTGCCATTTCTGTTCTGTTTCTTCTTAGTCACTTTCTTTTCTGATTCACTCTTCCCAGCTGAGACAAACTTAACAAACTTCTTAGGTCTTGGTCTATCAACTACTGGTTCCTTGGTCTTTGACTTGACACTCTCACTCTTAGAGGATGCTTGTTGTTCACTAGATTGTGCCTCATCCTCATCATTCAACATTTGCTTGATGAGTAAGGCATCCTCATCAATTTCAAATGTTGATTCCTTAAAAATTGGATTTTCAGTCTTTCTCAAAATGTGAGGCACTTTCTCATGAACAGCAGTGTCCTCTTCAATGACAGCATAGCCTTTCCTCTGTTTGAGAGAGTCATAGTCAAGTCCAATAGCTGCTTTGGGTTTAGCTTCAATTTTCTCACACTAGGATTGCACTAAACCAGATGATTTCTTGAAAGTTTTCAGTTTGAATTCATTCTCAGCTAATTCATCCCTAAGAGCCTTCTCTACTTGACTAGCACATAAAACCTTGTTCTGAAAATATTCAACTTCTTTCTTAAGGTTTTCTACTTGCATAGCAGTTAGCTCAAGTTCCTCATTCTTTTTGGTTAATATTTCATTTCTAGTAGACAGTTTAGCAATCTCCTCATTAGCAGCAGTCATACTAGTATGAATATTAAACATTTCAACAGATAGTTGTTCGATCATGCATTTATACTCAGAAACAGACATGTCTATAGTAGTGAGAGATGGTACCTGAGAATCAGATGAAGATGAGTCATCCTTGGAGTTGGCCATCAAGGCATAATTGCAGAATTCTTATTCCTCTCCATCACTCTCAGAATCATCCCAACACTTCCCTTCAACTATGTAGGCCTTACCTTGTGTCTGCTTTTTCAGAAGGGCCTCATACTTAGCTTCGAGCTCAAGATAATCTCTATCCTTCTTTTTAGGCTTCTTGCATTCACTGGCAAAATGCCCTAGGTCATTGCATCTATAGCACCTTACAGATGACCTATCCACATAACTGGTTTTGAACTTATTTCTGTTTGGTTTCACAGGTGCCTTGTTCTTGTTGGCTGAATGGTTTTGAGTTTTGGGTTTGAAGGGTTGATTTCTCTTAAATCTGATGTTTGGAAATTTTCTGGCCATGAAAGCATATGAAGTATTTTCCATCCCATCAAGTTCTTCCAGAGTGTAAAACTCTTCTTCTTCTTCTTCCTCCTTTTCCTCAATAGGTTCACTCACCCCAGCTTCAGTTTCTTCATCATCTGCTACCTCCTCTATCCTTAGCTGGCTTGTAGATGCTTCTAGGTCCAGAATAGATTTGTTGACAATCAAGGCACATGATGTGTTTATCATTCTACCTTGGTTGGCTTGGATAGCCCTTTTCTGAAGCAACTCAAGTTCATGAGTCTTTAGGACTCCATAGAGCACATCATAGGTGACTTTGTTCAAATCTCTCTCCCTTAGAGAAATGACTCTTTGCTCCAGATGATTTGGTGAAGACAACAGAAATTTCATATTTAACTCCTTGGTGCTGTAAACCTTGCCATTCATTTGTAACTCAGTAACTAGCTTTTGAAACCTTTCAAACATTTTAGTGATGCTTTCCTTGGGCTGTGCCATGAAAGCTTCATACTGTGTGACCAGTATCTGTTTCTTGTTTTCCTTAACCTCATCAGTCCCTTCACACAACACCTCAATGTGATCCCACATCTCTTTAGCAGACGTGCATGATGCAATGTTTGCAAACATTGACATGTCCATGGAATCAATGATAAGCAGCATGAGGTGGCTGTCAAGAGCAACCTTCTCCCTTTTTGATTCTGTCCACTTTGATGGATCCTTGGCCTCATAAGATCTTGGGATAGTTGTGGTTCCAACAGTCTTCTCTGGTATCTCTTGTTGTGGAACAAAAGGACCATTCTTGAGAATCTCAGGATACAAGGGATGAGAGGCTTTAATGAACAACATCATCTTTATCTTCCAGAGGTTGAAGTTTTCTTTGTCAAACTTAGGGACCTTCACCGTTCCTGTAGTCTTTGGTGTATTCGAACTCATGATCGTTTTTCTGTTTTTGAATAAACAGCCTGCTCTGATACCACTTGTTGAGTATTGAATACGGTAAAAGAATACAGATGGGGGGGTGAATGGATTCTTGAACTTTTCTTTGATTGAGTCTATGTAGCAGATAAGTGCCTGTGTGTGTAGAAATGAAGGTGCGGATAAAGAAACAACACAAGACACAATATCACTTTAATCTAATGTATATTAGATAAAGGTTGCTACAATCTGTGAATACAAATGGTAGTATTCTCAGCTTCGTTTTTCTCAGAGAGATATAGCTTACAGTGTATGAAAAACTTGACTCACAAAAGTTACTAAGTTATGAAGTGAGGCTGTGTCCTTATAGAACATGGATACAGCCTACTTACTGCAAATAAGGTAGCTAAACAAATTACTTTCTAGTCTGTCTATCCTTTTTGAGTAAGTGTCCAAACGGTTACAGATTTGACTTTGCAAAGCCTGTTTAGATCCACTTCTTTAGCTCCTTGTCTCTTCTATATCTCTCCAAGCTTCCTTGTAGGCTTTCCAGAGCACGTTACAAATTGTGGTCCATAAAGTGCATTGGCTTGTTGCAGGTTTCTGACTTGTACAATTTCTTCAGTATTTTGTCTCCAAGAATGTATTCGAGAAGTGACTAAGTAAGTGATTTGAGAACTAGAATTGACTTGATCGATAACTCTGAGTTCTCGAATACTGTTATATTGACATATCGAATTACTTCTCGAATAGCTCTTTTTCATCAGGATTCCTTGAGTTGTCGAATAGAACATTTGACTTATCGAATCCTCGAGATATCGAATAGCTTTCTGAGTCCTTGAGATATCGAATGAAACTTTGACTTGTTGACTCTTTGAGAACTCGAATACCATCTTGACTTGTTGACTTCTTGAGTTCTCGAATAGAGTAGTAGACATATCGAATCCCTGAGATATCGAATGAGATATCGAACAGTATATTCAGAGATATCGAATAGTGTCTTGAGATATCGAATCCCTGACTTCTCGAATGCTGGACTTCTCGAATAGACAAATATACTTCTCGAATTGGTACTTAGGCAAATTCTTCATTTCTTCAAATCCCAACTGTGATTATTTGACAGTCTTTAACTCCTTGCTTGAGGCATGAACCTTGGAACTTCTTTCAAGCATTATTCTAGACTCTATAAGTACAGTTACACAACTAGGATTCGATGCCTACTACAAGTACAATACAAACAGAAACTCTACAACTAGAGGTTCCCTCAGTTAAGAGGTCATGTAAGTAATGCAAAGCATTACAAACAATTAGGCTTGTTATTAGATGTGTACAGGCATGCCTCTGTAACTAACAGTTTTCAAGTTTAGTGTTAACAAGACTTATTCTCTCGTATCCCTTTTGTGCATTATTCAAGGAATTACGTAAGCTACGAATTAACTCATCATCAGTAAGAATTACCGGTGTGGTGTAATAAGTTGATGACTCAGCATTTGCCACCAGCGCAAAGTTTCCATATTCTTCATCTTCGTTGTCTGTGTCATCCCAGCTTTTACCGGCAGCTACATAAGCTCTTCCAGTTTTCTTCTTTTCAGAAGCATAGTCCTTTTTCTGTGCTTGCTTGGGTTTTTGACACTCAGTAGCAAAGTGTCCCAACTCATTACAGTTGAAGCAATGGATCTTGCTTCTGTCAACTGTACCAGTTTTGTAACCTCCCCTGTTACTAGAGGATGAAGAACCTCCTCTCTGAAATCTGTTATTTGACTTAAAACTGAACTTTGGATTTCTTCTAAATCTGAAGTTACTGAATTGTCTCACCATCATTGCCATAGATTCATCTTCTAATTGATCCAGCTCTTCTAGTGAATAGAATTCACTACCATCCTGAGTAGCTGGAGTTTGGCCATGTTCAACTTCAGTTTGTTCCTTGGTGAAGCTTTTAGGTTGAACAACTTTAGCTTCCACTTCTTTAGGAACCTCAGCTACTAGAGCTGTAGAAGAACTTGCAACTCTGCCTTTGCCAGAGAACTCCTTCTGCTGTACTTGTTCTAATTCATATGTTTTCAGAACACCAAACAGCCTGTCAAGAGCAATCTTATTTAAATCTCTCGATTCTCTTATGGCAGTTATTCTATGCTCTAGGGGAGTAGGCATAGTCAGCAAAAACTTCATGTTGATCTCCTTCTGGGTATATTGCTTGCCATGAACTTGCAAGTTGTTGATTATTTTGTTATACCTTTCAAACACTTCCTGAATGCCTTCGTTAGGGCCAGCTCTAAAGTGTTCATATTCAGAGGTCAAAATTTGAAGTCTATTTTCCCTGACTTCATCAGTCCCTTCATTAATAGTCTCAATAGTTTCCCAGATGTGCTTAGCAGTTTTACAATTCATTACATGGCTATACATTACAGCATCTAGGGAATCTATTAGTACGAGTCTCAAATTTTTGTCCAGTCCAGCTTCATCTTTTTCTTCAGCAGTAAAGTTCTTAGGGTCCTTTGGATAATCTTTTGCAGGTATTGTTACAACTCCATTTGTAACCGTTTCAGCATCATGTTGCATAGGAATTATTGGTCCATTTTTCAAAACTGATAAATAATTTGGATTTGTAACATCAAGAAACAATTCCATTTTACTTTTCCACATGTCATAGTTATCTTTGTTAAAGATAGGAATTTTAACAATGCCTTTGGTTGACATGATGAATTTTTAAGAGAGTTAAAAATTCGAGCTTGATTTTTGATTGAGTAAAAATAGGATCTTGATTTGTGTATCAATCAATAGGCTCTGATACCAATTGTTAGGTCCGATAAGATTGTAGAAGGGGGGGTTGAATACAATCTATATCAATTTCTCGAAATTTGTCCTTTAAATAAAATTTAGTTTAGACAAATTTGTGCGGAATTAATTGAAACAAATTTTCAAGTTGAATATAACAATATATTAACTTGATGGGTGTTACAATTTCAGTACAAATGATTATCAAGTAATTAATAACTAATTAGAAAATTCGACATGAACTATTCTAATTTAGTTAATAAAAATCAAGATATCAAGTTGTGAACTAGGAAACTTAATTCGCTAGTAGTACAAGAATCACAAATAATTAACTTCCAGTGGAACAAATATTACAAAGATGATGAACTTATTTTTTTGGGAATTAATTTGAGCTTTAGTGTTCTTGAGCTTGAGAGAGAATGGAGCTCCTGGATATATTGTTTGTGTCCGTGTATGTATGTTATGTTGTTTTTTGTAGCTTCTGTCTCTTTTTTGTTTATATACTAACATAACAAAACACTCCTGACTTCCTTTTTAATCACACGGTGATAGTATAGCTTGTGTAGAGATAGTATAACAGCCTAGAGATAGTAGGACTCATTCCCTTGTAATAGTATGGATTTACTCAGAAATAGTATACATTTACTTAAGAAATAGTACACTTAAAACGTTGGTAATAGTATAATTACCTCGGTAATAGTATAACTATAACTCAGAAATAGTATAACTAAATCAGGGATAGTATGGGCTCGGTGATAGTATGGATGGCTGGAAATAGTATAGCTGAAATTTCTTGGTAATAGTATGCAGAAGCCTCCAGAAATAGTATAACATATCTCCAGAAATAGTATACCAGAAATAGTATGTTGAAGCCTCCAAAAATAGTATAACCTCCAGAAATAGTATAACGTCCAGAAATAGTATAACCTCCAGAAATAGTATAACCTCCAGAAATAGTATAACCTCCAGAAATAGTATAACGTCCAGAAATAGTATAACCTCCAGAAATAGTATAACCTTAATTCTTTTAAACAAGGTCACGCACCTGGCCATTTTGACAAAGCAATTTCAATTCGTGGCCAATTCTTTAAAAACAAGGTTCTACTTCGTCCTTATTAGATGCAGCTCCGTATACTTGCTTTTTATCCCGCACAGCTTATAATCTTTAATCAATAAATAATTATTTTAATTCAGAAATTATAAAAATAAATATCTAATATTATTAGATATTTATAAATATAATTTTCTAAATAAATAAAATATTTATTAATATAAAATTATACTTAAACTCTAAACTGCGGTTACCTGAGCGTCTGAAACCGGACTCCTTTTGCTTAGCAAAAAATACAACAATTCTAACCGGAGTTTCAGCATTAAGAATATATCACATAGAATTTCTTTGTGATAATTCTTTTTCCTCGTAGCCATTCCACTTGATAAAAAAATCCTTGTGATTAAATAATTTAACCTTTCTGTTGCTTGCAAAATGATTTTCTCTCATACCAGTCTTGATATCTTGAACCACTGAAGTTAATGACGAACAACCACTGTTTAATGTTGACACTCGATGTACTGTCTGGTTCATGAGTGACTAACCGCAATGACTGTTCTTCATATATTGACTTTAAAATCTGGTTCCTTTTGTTTTCTCCTCTCTCTCTTTAATTCTCTGTACTGTCTCTGTCACTGTTGAAATCTCTATCACTTTAAATGAATCCACTACTTAACAAATACTCCACGGAGGCTTGATCAGATGACTGAGCTTCTTTCAATGTAGTAATTCCTCAAGTCTGTAGATTGACCTTGATCTCTTTCTTCTGACAGATAATATAATCTGAGATTCCTTATGACAGTCTATATACTATTTACTATTACAATCTTGTTTAAGTTGAGTTGTATCCTCGAAATACAAATAGGCTACATCATATGCCTTTCACTTCATAATCAACTTATGTTGTAAGGAATATTTTACTTTGAATTTAAGCACAATTATACAAGCACTAGATAAAAACCAAACCAAACCAAACATACCCAGTATATCCCGCTCAGAGCAGGGTCTGGGGAGGGTAGGATGTACGCAGACCATGCCCCCGCTTTTTAAGGTGGGGAGTCTGTTTCCGTGAAGACCCTCGGCTACATGCACGACAAATACGGTGGGTGATATATACACAGTAATCCAAATGGTACACAAATGTTCACATCAATACCTGAGCCCATGGCTTCTCCACATGGGACCTACCTGCCTGCTAGAAATTACGATACTCAGGTCCTGAATGCGTTCCGCTATAACTCCAGACGGACTTCCTGCATAAAAAACCACAAGCAAACGACAACATGCCAAACCGACGACAACAAAAACGACAAATGAGAACGAAAAACCCAAACTACTAAGCTAAAGTTAACCGAGACAACCCAACTCTGAGGCTCTCTACGACGGAGCCGCTCCCTAAAAGAGAATCCACCACTCTGATACGACGCCTCCAAGAGCACCTGTCTGCGGTCATGGTCTCATTCAAGTTTAAGGCCTTCAGATCCAACCTGAGCTGCTCCTCCCACGACCTCCTAGGTCTACCTCTCCTTCTCACCCCAACCACCGATAGACTTTCGACCCTCTTCACTGGTGCTTCAGCCAGCCTCCTACGGATGTGGCCGAACCATCTCAACCTCCCTTCCCTGACTTTCGCAGCAAGAGGCGCCACTTCAAGCTCGCTCCTAAACACCCCATTTGGGATTCTATCTAACATCGTGCGCCCACATGACCACCGTAACATCCTCATTTCGGCCGCTTCCAACTTGCTTTCGAGGGCCTTCTTCACCGGCCAACACTCAGAACCGTATAGCATCGCAGGCCGGATTGCCACTCTATAGAATTTCCCATTCAACTTTAATGGAACCTTCTTATCGCACATCACCCCTGACGCTGCCCTCCACCTTAGCCATCCAGCCTTGATACGATGTTTGACATCGTCTTCCACCTCACCTTCCTTATGGATGATCGAACCTAGATACTTGAACTTATCCGTACTAGGTACGTTCTGATCTTGAATCTTGACCTCCACTCCTTCCTCGTTGACCTCGCCACTGAAGTTACACCATAGATACTCGGTTTTAGATCTGCTCATACGTAAGCCTTGGGACTCCAAAGTAGATCTCCATAGCTCCAGCTTCTCGTTTACCTCCCCCTCGACTCCGCCACTAACACAATATCATCAGCGAAGAGCATGCACCAAGGGACGGTATCTTGAATCCCTCGTGACATGACATCAAGGACGAGAGCGAAAAGAAGAGGACTAAGGGCCGACCCCTGATGAAGCCCTATCTCAACATGGAAAAAACGGGAGTCACCCACTGGTGTCTGGACGCAGGAACTAGCTTGAGAGTACATGTCTTGAATAGCCCTAACGTACGACTGTGCCACTCTTCTCTTTTCAAGACTCTTCCAAATAGCTTCACGGGGGATGCTATCATAGGCCTTCTCAAGATCAATGAACATCATATGAAGGTCTTTGCGACGCTCCCTGAACTTCTCCATAAGGCGTCTGACGAGATGGATGGCCTCGGTCGTCGATCTCCCAGGCATAAAACCAAATTGATCCTCTGAGATTTCAACAACTCTTCTAATCCGACATTCAACCACTCTCTCCCACAGTTTCATAGTGTGATTGAACAATTTAATACCTGAAAGGCATATGATGTAGCCTATTTGTATTTCGAGGATACAACACAACTTAAACAAGATTGTAATAGTAAATAGTATATAGACTGTCACAAGGAATCTCAGATTGTATTATCTGTCAGAAGAAAAAGATCAAGGTCAATCTACAGACTTGAGGAATTACTACAATGAAAGAAGTTCAGTTAACTGTTCAAGCCTCACTGGAATATTCATTAAGAAGTGGATTTATTTGAAGTGGCAGAGATTTCAACAGTGACAGAGACAGTACAGAAGAATTAAAGAGAGAGAGGAGAAAATAAAAGGAACCACATCATAGAGTCAAAAATAAAGGAAAGCCGTTGGAGTTAGTCGCTCATGAACCAGACCGTGCATGGAGCGTCAACAAAAATTCGGTGGTAATTCTTTATTACTTTCAGTGGTTCGAGAAAAGATTGGGCTGTCAAATGATTAATATTAATTCTCATTTAATTAATATAATTATGTAATTGATTTAATTAATAAATTAATTCATTCAGAATTAATTAATTAATTAAATTAAATTATTATGTTAATTAACTTTGAATTAATAATTTAATCTTAATTGATTTAATTATTTAATGATTTATTCATTAAATGATTAAATTAATTAAATGACTTATAAAAGAAGAGAAAGTTTCGTTTGATTAAACAAATTAAGTTGAACCAAGAACAGAAGCTAGCGAATTGGTTTGTTTAATTAGCAAAAGGATGAAACAAGCCATGCCTGAACTATTTGTTTAAAATGCATGCAAGTGGCTGGTCAGAGAGTGAAAATCAGATGAATTGTTTTGTAAAGTAAACAATTCAAAAGATTAGACAGGAAAGCTTTTAAGTTGTCTGCACATGTTGTCGGCCAAGCTCATGACTCGCCTACACAGCGCGTGTCATGCACGCGCCTGAGATAATGCAGCAAAAGCCGCCCGCGTGTTCTTCAGTTGCTCTTCCTGCGTCTGGTTTTCATCCTGACAGAATAAATCAGATGTTAAAACAATTCTTTCCGAATTGTTTTATTAATTCAGAAAAGGTAGTTCTGATTTCTTTATTAAAATCAAAGGTAGTACCGCCAAGTTTGAAAGGTAGTCCCCAGAATTATATTTTCAAAGGTAGTACCGAAGGTAGTTTTGAAAGGTAGTACAAGGCTTGTTCAAAGGTAGTGCAAGGCTTATTGAAAAGGTAGTGCAAGGTTTGTCCAGCAAAGGTAGTACCGAGTTTTGTCTTCAAAGGTAGTTCGAGAGTTAATCTTCAAAAGAAAGACAGAAGCTTTGTGTACTAAAAGATCATGAGGCGGCCAGACAAAAACACAATTACAACATAATATCTTTCAAGATCAAAAAGACCCAGCAGCTCTCAAACTCTCTCTTCTCAAACACGAACTGCAAGAGTTAAATAAATTCATAGAAAATCAAGTTCTCAATATTTGTAATATCTGATCCGATAGAACTTGATCATTTGTATCTCTTGTACTACTAGCGAGTTTTTACTCCTAGCACTTATCTTGATTTTTATTAACAAATCTAGAAAAGTTCATGTCGAATTTTCTAATTTGTTTTTATCAACTTGATAATTAATCTGTACTGAAATTGTAACACCCATCAAGTTAATATATTGTTATATTCAACTTGAAATTTGTTTCAATTTATTCTACACAAATTTGTCTAAACTAAATTTTATTTAACGGACAAATTTCGATAAATTGGTATAGATTGTATTCAACCCCCCTTCTACAATCTTATCGGACCTAACAATTGGTATGAGAGCCTATTGATTGATACACAAATCAAGATCCTATTTTTATTCAATCAAAAATTTATCTCGAATTTTAACTCACTTAAAAATTCATAATGTCTTCAAAAGTTGGTTCTGTTAAGATACCCATATTTGACAAGGAAAATTATGAACTGTGGAAAAAGAAAATGACCCTTTTTCTACAAGTGGCCAATCCTAAATATTTAGGAATATTGAAAACCGGGCCAATAATTCATATGGTTACAGAAGAGGAAGTAATTGTGGATGGAGTTGTTGAATTTGCTGAAAGGACGTATCCAAAGGATCCTAATAATTATACCCTTGCTGAAAAGGAGGAAGCTGCCCTGGATATGAACCTACAGCTGATTTTGATGGAATCCCTAGATTTAATCATGCAAAATCATGTTGTTAATTGTAAAGATGCAAAGCATATCTGGGATACCATTTTGACAATAAATGAGGAAAGGGTAGATGACACTTCTACTGCTTTGGTTGGTGAAGCCTCGGTGAAATTGAAAGCTAATGTTGTTCAACCTTACAGCTTTGAAAATGAGGTCATTGTAGCAGAATATGGGAAGACAGCTGCAAGTCAGGGTTGTGGAGAATTTTATTCATTAGAGGAGCTGGAGCAGTTGGAGGAAGAGTCAATGACAATGGTTGTAAGGCAATTTGATAATTTCAGATTTAGAAGAAGTCCAAATTTCAGATTCAAGTCCACTGAGAATAGATTCCAGCATGGAGGTTTTTCATCAAGTAGCACAAAGGGTGGCTAAGAAACTGGGATGGTAGACAGAAGCAGGATCATGTGCTTTAAATGTAATGAACTTGGACATTTTGCAACTGAGTGTCAACAACCTCAACAAGATGCAAGGAGAGAGTATGCATCTGAAAAGAAGAAGGCAGACAATGCCTATGTAGCTCGGGAAAGGAGCTGGGATGACACAGACAGCGAAGACGAAGAATATGGAAATTTCGTGCTGGTGGCAAATGCTGAGACATCCGACTATTACAGAACTCCGGTAATACTCACTGATGCTGAACTAATTCGTAGTTTGCGTAATTGCTAGACTAATGCACAAAATGGATACGAGAGATTAAGTCTGGTAAACACTAAACTTGAAAATGAAGTGTCCGAATTAAAAAAGGTGCATGTTAATCAAGATAAGCATATAGAAGAAATAGCTCGACTTAACTACAAAGAAAAGTCGCTAGGAGAATACATGGTAAAACAAGTTGCTAAGATTGCTGAACAAGAAATCAGGATTACAGAACTTGAAACACAGATTAGAGCTTGTTATAATTCTGTTAAAGTTTCTAAAGAGCACTTCAACAAAAAAGCTAGAGAACGAACTGTAGGGATAGGGTTTGGTTACAAAGAAGCTGTTGGTTCATTGAGCAACCATTCTGCTAATCCTATTCCTGCTAAAGAAAGAGGTATACCACACGTTCTCAAGAATGTTGAAAAACCCATGTTTAAAGAATCTGTTTCTGAACCACCAAACATGTTTTCTATCGTTATCCAGGAAGAGATGCAAAACGAGGACAGTGCAAATGGCATAGTCCAAGAAAATGATAAAACTGTTAAGGCACAAACAACTAAAAATGTTAAATCTAATAAGGTTGTTTCTAAGGGACCAATTAAGTTTGTTGAGTCAACCAGTTCGTCTAAAACTGGGTTAGGTGATAATGAGTTGAAAAAGAACAAGAACATGTCTAACATGCATACCATGCCTATCATTGACTCTAATCATAAAGCATGTGGTGTTGTCAATTGTATGTCTTGTGCTTTCAATGTTATGTCTGCTTACTTTAATGGTAATCATGCATGTGCTAATAAGACTGCTCCTCGACAACACATGAACAGAAATAAAAATGTTATTCAAAGACTGCTAGTCCTCCTCAGGTTAGGAGAGAGACATTTGTACCAAAGCCTAAACAAAGTTTTACTAAGGCTGTTTACAAAGTCAAATGTCCAGTCACTGAAAAGAGTGTTATTGTTGCTAAACAAACATGGATACATAAAATGAAACAAAAGATTGTTAAATCTGTTTACAGAGTAAAATGCTTGTTGACTAATGGTAAAATTGGTGTTAAGGTGAAAAATGTTGTTTTGCCTGACAAAGGCCAATTTTTCAAGTACTCTAGACCCAACCAAGCTTGGGTCCTGAAGAAAGTTTAACCGTTTTGGCATTGCAGGGTGTGTAACAGGTAGATCGTGTTATGTGGATTTTGGACAGTGGATGTTCAAGGCATATGACTGAAGATAGAGCCCTGCTGTCAATAGTGGTGAAGGTATCTGGCCAAGTGGCATCCCTTGGAGACAACAGCAAGGGTATGACCCAGGGTCATGGCTATTCTATAGCTAAGAATGTTGTCAGTAATAAAGCATCTTTTACAAGATGAAGAGCTTACTATTCAAGGATTAAGGAAAGAGAACTTATCTGTAGCTGACATGAAATCTCAGTCAAAGGTGAAGTCAACATGTCTAATCTAAAGCTTCATCAAACAAGAGTTCAGCTATGATATACGGAGCTCTCACACCTGAATGTCTAATCAAGAGATTCTTTCCCGAAAATCGAATCAGTAAAGGAGACTGCCTCATCTGAAATTAAAGTAAAATGAAATCACGAGGCATGTCATAATGGGAAGTCAAAGAAGCATCACACATAAGTTCTACATCAAAGAAAAATATATTTTAGTGGTGATGACTGATGACTTCTCTCAACAAACAAGTTGTTGTTCAGACAATCTGAAGACAAGACACAACAGAAGGTGATTGAAAGTCTTATTGATGTTCAATAACTTCTAGCTCCCAGCTTTCAATGGTTATGATGATTATTCAGATCCAACCAATGTGAAGCATGGAGAATCTTCATGAATACCCAGCAACAGCTTAGGGGGAGCAACTGAATGATCAACCAGTCAACTCAACACCACATTGAAAATCGAAGGACACTATGAGAACATGTCTGCCATGACAAAGAATGATGACTTAATTAATTCTTGTCCTAATTCTTAGTGTTCATAATGGTGGAAGTAAAAGACTAGCAGAGCTTCAAGTACCAATGATTATTTCGTTAGTTTTTTTTTTTTGAAGAAACTAATTAAGCTACAAAGGCCCTGAATGATCCAGATTGAGTGATTGCAATGCAAGTTGATCTTAATCAGTACAAAAGGCAGATTGAAGGGAAGCTGGTATCCAGACTAAACAACAAGGTTGCATTTGGTACAAGGATAACCAGAAGTCTAACTGGATGTCAAGGCATTGTTATGAGGGACAAAGCTAAACTGGATGCTAGGCATTGTTATGAGGGACAAAGCTAAACTGGATGCTAGGTTACAATTTGATCAAATGGTATATCTGACAAGAAGCATCAGTGACAAGACTTGAGGATATCAGGCACCTGCTGCACATTCAAGATTATAATGGACATCTGGACCTACTGAATCTGGATGCTAGAGGAATGTGAACAAGTGCACTCCTGGTTGGTGAGATAATGGAAGATCTCTACAGGTTAGTATGAACTGGTATCATCACTCAAGCAAGCATGGAAGATATGGTATGACATCCTAACTATAATTTAACATTTGGTATCAATCTTCAACAGTTGGTATTTTTTAACAATTGGTGTCATACTAATAGAACTCTCTGCATCTTTAGGCACAAACATAAATAATATGTATGTGCAATGATATCCTGATTATATTATGTTGGTCTACTAACTATAAATTGATATCAAGATATTTGTTGTTTTGATGTTGGTAAAGTTGCAATTCTTTTGATTTGCTTTAGTAAGCCAAAAGAATGATGACAATAAAAGTAAGTCAAGGATCTTTTGTTTCTGTTCAGAAGATTCTAGACCTGTCAAGACTCTCTGCCAACACACCACTATAGCTGGCTTTTGACCTATTAGTTTGGACCTAACAAGTTGGTAGTCAAAAATCTTAAGCTGGCCCAAATCTGAGGAAATGGTACCCTAAAGATATTTGATCCAACAAGTTCAGGATCTACTAATTAGGACCTAATCAGGCTATAGAGGAATCATCGGCTTATTATCTTATTCAATTGCTAATAGATCACTTACACACATATTATATTCTCAATATGCAATTGTGCAAGGTCCCAAGTGGAACCTAGAGAATCTATTCTTGTAGTTATTACAATTGATTTTCAGATGTCTTCAGTTGGACCCAAATCTTCGGAGATGGTACCTAGAGACATCAGTTCTGACATGTTTTGCTGCATAGAGACATGTCAATGAGTTGTACGGAAGTAGGAAAACACAAGGAAACAATTTCATCTCCAACAACTCTGTGGAACACTCAAGGCTAAGCATCTTGCATAAGGTATCAATTCTTTTGAGAGAGCATATCTTTAGTAAAGAATAACTTGCAGATATGTTTGCTAAATCACTTGATGAAACAAATTTTTCAAGATTGGTTTGTAAATTTGGGATTTTATTAATGCTATATGATTTGTAAATCCCATCTGTTAAGTAATTCTTAAATGATTTTACAAGTATTCAATTGTCAATATTGAAAAGACTTGTGAACTTATTTACATCCAGACCTCAAGCTGAAAATTATCTGTTGAATGATTGCCATGTGTATAATTGTAATATATTTCAGTGGTGTTTATTTAAGGATAATTTAAATATTTAAATGCTAAAATCTAACTCATAGAGATTTAGTATTTAATTATTTAATTATTTATTTGGATTAATATGAGTTATAGAACCTAAAGCAATTCAAATTAGTATTTGCTCTATACCTCATTTATCAAAATAAATATGAATCATAACTAATTTGGACCTATCTGTCGCGGTCTTCAATTAGTTGTGAGATGTTAATTCTAGTGAACTTATTAATGCATCATTTTCAGAAATTCACTATAATTAATATCATAGTTGTAACAATTGGTTGTATTGAAGTTTTGACTTATATCAGGTAATGATATTTAGTTAGAATTCTATTTACAAACTAATTGTGAGATGTATTGGTTTGAGTGAAATTACTTAGAACTCCTCTAAGTAATCATTGTCTTATCTTTTGAAATTCACTCATTCTACTATACATAATATGAAAATTATCTAAGTAGAACTATGGATATTGTAATATCTTAAGTTACCATAGTTCAGTTACTTCGAATAATTTTTATGCTTATTTGCAAGCTTCTAATCACTTTGATAATGAATGTTGTTTACTATGGATCAAGGTATATTGGACTTAGAATATTATTTCTAAGATTGCAGACAAGACAGTCTTGGTAATCAAGTTTTATTTTTAGAACCAAGGTTGTCTACCAACAAACAGTTGTTAGGAGTTAACAATTGTTGTTGTCGAGGAGTTGCCTTAAAGTCATAAGTTTAAAATGTTAATGATGATAATTATCCAAGTGATAGTGGTGGAAACAATTTTAATATTGGAGATACCCATGTCACTGGAGAAGAATCATCAAGTCATTCTGACAATAACTCGAGGATAGTAAACAAAGGATCAACTAGTCAAACACAACATCACAATGAAGAACAAGGTGAATCATCAAGATCTAACCTTCTCGGACAGTATATTTGGAATAGAGCTAATCATTGATGATCCAGATGTTGGAGTAAGAACTAGAAGGGCTTCTCAGAATCAAGATATAGAATCTAAGGAATCTGAGAAAGCAATTGCTGATCCTGAACAACAAGAAGCATGGAAGCTGGTGCCTAGGTCTAAGCACCAAATAAATGGTATGACATTATTTCCAAATTCTTACTTGTTATCTTTCTAAAAAGGATTGTCATAGTCATTCTCTTGTTATACTCCATGTTTCTGTATTTTAGAATGATAAATTTTCTCTAAAAATAATTTTCTCTAATTCTCAAGTTAGAATTTTTAGGAAAGTATTTTTGTTGAAAATTTCATTATTTTAAAGTAACTGCAATGTTCATAATATTTTACTAAATCAGATTTTCTCATTAAATAATTTTCTATTAGAAAGTTATTTTATTAGAAAATATATAGATTTATTAAGGTACTATAAATGTTTATGTAAATAGTTAATAGGTTATTCAATATTTTGTAGTGTTTGTCCTTTTGTTATTAATGTTTGATTTCATAAAAAGGATAACCTATGGTATTTTTAGTATTTTCTATTTTCTGTTTAGCTATTTTTAAGTAGTTATATTGTTGTAAATTATTTTCTTTTATTTCTAATATTCTGTAAATATTATTAAAACAGTTATTTTTGAATAAAAAAAATCGTATTTTTCTTTTCTTTTAATTTTTATTTAATATTATTGTTATTATGTATATTATTTCTTATTTTTGTATATATTATTTTTCATGTGTATGTAAATAGTTTGTATAGTTTTTCAGTTTAGTCACTATATTTTCCAAAACTTACAAACAGGTCCCTGTACTTGGTTCTTTTGTACTTCTTCTGTTTAACACACACATATCATGCTGTTTTAACTTCTAATCTTTGTTGTGTTTTTGTTATTAACAGAATTTCTTATATAGGACCATTGTTGGTATCAAATTGGTATATGTCAATTCAATTGTTTAGAAACTAATGTTTGATTTTCAGGATCTAACAATTGGAAGACAAGACCTATCATATGCTAACAATTTCTAATAGTTGGTATCTATCATGCAGGACCTAAAACATGATAAACTAGTTTTGATTGTATTGGTTTAAACATTAACATACATTAATTCGATTAATATTTATTATTAATTGGATTCTTTAACTTTTTAACTCAAAATCTCTTTCTGTAGTTGTGATTGCTTATATGTTAAACCTTTTGAAATCACAACTGTACATCATTTCTCTTAAGATAAAATGCAATATTTTCTTAGAAAACTTTTCAGTGTTAAAAATGCATTCTATCCATATTGCTCATATTCTGTGATGCAGGTTCATCTACATGGAATTTTGTATTCTCACATGTTTAGTCATAAGGTTGTAAACCCAACAACTTTTATCCCAGACTACAGTCAAACTCAAACACATTCTGACTTACCCCCTAAAAAGAAGTAACCTATCATACTAAAGGTCAACAGGGAGTAACTGCACTTGATGATGCAGCAAATAAGGATGTGTGGGATATTCAGTTGGAGAGTCACTATCTTATACACTATTCAAAATATTTCATATGCACAAAGTGAGATTGCACACACTAAGGATGAATTGACGGAAACCTGTAATCCAACCATTTTACGGTTAGGATTATAAGTTAAAGGTTCTTTAATGAATCAAGAGTCTTCACAGACCTCGAGAAAAGGTATTGATCTCAATGCAAAATTCAACAAGATCATTATCTAACTCCCCAGAGGGAACATCTCTGGATCCTGCGGGTAACGGGTCCGACATAGGTGCGGATCGGCAACTTGTGAACTATGATTCAGATTTACCTGATGAGTTTAACAAGGTAATGTCTTCACAGGCATCCGAAGGAAACTTGATCTCAATGCTAATTTATAGATCATTGTCTACCTTCTCAGAATTCAAATCTGAAAACCCTAAAAAGGGAAAACTAGCAACTTGTAGATTATGACTCAGATTCGTCTGACGAGTCTAACGAGGATTTGGGATTTTTGAACTCTCATTGCACCATCTCTGACCTCTCTTGAAGAGGCTAAGGTGATTTTTCCTTGCAGGTACACTAAAGGATGTTGGAGCTATGAGTGATATGAGTGATACACCAGTGAGCAAGAGTGTAAACACAGAGAAAAGTGAGACACTCAACACAAATGAGTGAAGAGAAGAGTGAAACACTTGTGAGGTACACTAAACACTATCACACACTCACAGTGAGGAAGAAAATGAAACTTCCTTTCTAACAAAGAACTCTGTAATTGGTACAACTACTTTGTCAAATAGTTGATTGGAGGATTCCTCAACTAAGGGGGAGAAGTAAGGGGTACAAGAAAAAGGAGAGTAAGTTAGAAAGGGGAAGCATTTACAGACTGTGCTTTGGAAGAGAAGCAAGTCAAGTTACTAAGGGGGAGCCTTAGATGGAGAAGTAAGGGAAGATATAGTTGAGAAGAAAGGGGAGATATAAGGAGAAGCTTACATCACAATACTATTCTATTAGTCTTTCAATGTACTATGTATAAAGGCTAAGTGAAGGAGTAGTAGATTTCCTAGAAGTTATAGAAATGGTATTGATTCATCATTGTCTATTTATTATGAGCAGTTGTTTTTTCTTAAGTGAGAAAAGCTGTGTCAGAGAAGGGTAGTGATTGTAAATCAAGAACTGCTGATAAACACCAATGTAAGATGTGAAGGATTATCAGGCAGAGATATGAAGAATCAGAAATGAAGATGAGTTATCTATTGAAGATCAGTTCAGTGCTAGAGGAACAATCATCTATCATTTCATCAACTGAGGATTCTGGAATTGTTAAATTCAAACCAGAGAAATTTTTTTAATGTACTATTTGCTAAGCTCCTAAATGCTTAATCTTTTTCTTGTTTAAGTGAGTTAGTTGAGTTATCCTCTAGGAATTTGCTTGTTATTGTCTAACAAACAAATAGGGGGAGATTGAAAGGCATATGATGTAGCCTATTTGTATTTCGAGGATACAACTCAACTTAAACAAGATTGTAATAGTAAATAGTATATAGACTGTCACAAGAAATCTCAGATTGTATTATCTGTCAGAAGAAAAAGATCAAGGTCAATCTACAGACTTGAGGAATTACTACAATGAAAGAAGTTCAGTTAACTGTTCAAGCCTCAGTGGAGTATTCATTAAGAAGTGGATTTATTTGAAGTGGCAGAGATTTCAACAGTGACAGAGACAGTACAGAAGAATTAAAGAGAGAGAGGAGAAAAGAAAAGGAACCACATCATAGAGTCAAAAATAAAGGAAAGCCGTTGGAGTTAGTCGCTCATGAACCAGACCGTGCATGGAGCGTCAACAAAAATTCGGTGGTAATTCTTTATTACTTTCAGTGGTTCGAGAAAAGATTGGGCTGTCAAATGATTAATATTAATTCTCATTTAATTAATATAATTATGTAAATTATTTAATTAATAAATTAATTCATTCAGAATTAATTAATTAATTAAATTAATTATTATGTTAATTAACTTTGAATTAATAATTTAATCTTAATTGATTTAATTATTTAATGATTTATTCATTAAATGATTAAATTAAGGGTATCCTGGGCCTGAGGACAACCTTAGGATTCTAACCTGAGGTTAAAACAAAAAACACTACAAGTCAAGGTTATTTTTGTAAATACAGGAGGGTAGATTTTTTATTACAAAAATGTCATTCATCATTTGTACTAGAAAATAATGTAACCTCAGGTAAGTGCCCTGGGGTCAACCTCAGGGCCATTTTTCTCTTAAATTAATTAAATGACTTATAAAAGAAGAGAAAGTTTCGTTTGATTAAACAAATTAAGTTGAACCAAGAACAGAAGCTAGCGAATTGGTTTGTTTAATTAGCAAAAGGATGAAACAAGCCATGTCTGAACTATTTGTTTAAAATGCATGCAAGTGGCTGGTCAGAGAGTGAAAATCAGATGAATTGTTTTGTAAAGTAAACAATTCAAAAGATTAGACAGGAAAGCTTTTAAGTTGTCTGCACATGTTGTCGGCCAAGCTCATGACTCGCCTACACAGCGCGTGTCATGCACGCGCCTGAGATAATGCAGCAAAAGCCGCCCGCGTGTTCTTCAGTTGCTCTTCCTGCGTCTGGTTTTCATCCTGACAGAATAAATCAGATGTTAAAACAATTCTTTCCGAATTGTTTTATTAATTCAGAAAAGGTAGTTCTGATTTCTTTATTAAAATCAAAGGTAGTACCGCCAAGTTTGAAAGGTAGTCCCCATAATTATATTTTCAAAGGTAGTACCGAATGTAGTTTTGAAAGGTAGTACAAGGCTTGTTCAAAGGTAGTGCAAGGCTTATTGAAAAGGTAGTGCAAGGTTTGTCCAGCAAAGGTAGTACCGAGTTTTGTCTTCAAAAGTAGTTCGAGAGTTAATCTTCAAAAGAAAGACAGAAGCTTTGTGTACTAATAAAAGATCATGAGGCGGCCAGACAAAAACACAATTACAACATAATATCTTTTAAGATCAAAAAGACCCAGCAACTCTCAAACTCTCTCTTCTCAAACACGAACTGCAAGAGTTAAATAAATTCATAGAAAATCAAGTTCTCAATATTTGTAATATCTGATCCGATAGAACTTGATCATTTGTATCTCTTGTACTACTAGCGAGTTTTTACTCCTAGCACTTATCTTGATTTTTATTAACAAATCTAGAAAAGTTCATGTCGAATTTTCTAATTTGTTTTTATCAAATTGATAATTAATCTGTACTGAAATTGTAACACCCATCAAGTTAATATATTGTTATAATCAACTTGAAATTTGTATCAATTTATTCCGCACAAATTTGTCTAAACTAAATTTTATTTAACGGACAAATTTCGATAAATTGGTATAGATTATATTCAACCCCCCCTTCTACAATCTTATCGGACCTAACAATACTCCGATAGTTACTACAACTCTGGGCATCGCCTTTGTTCTTGAAAAAAGGGGAAACTATACTAAACCTCCATTCCGCTGGCATCTTGGCACCCAGGAGGAGATCATTGAACAAATAAAAAGAACACCATAGATTTTCTTCCCTTCAGTTTTCAGTCGACCTTATTCTTGTCATCGTTTTCTCCCATTTATATGATTTAATAAGAAAAAGTTTCTTTATTCTAAATACAGGTTGTTATATGATGAATAATATTGTCAACTATTCGAGCTCAAGCAACATGCAAATTCGGGTGGTTTGTACTCAACAAGAAGAATTGTTTCAGTCCGGATTATATTATAAGGCTTATCTTTTAAGAGACTAGAATTTCTCGAACATACAAGGATATTAGTTGCTTTATATTGAAAAAATAGTCGTTCATGAACAGGAAACATGTACAAATGCCTAGCTAGTTAGAGAAAAGAAAGTTACTTTTTCAGCTACTTTCAAGAGAGTAACAAAATTTCTATCAAATTTGACTTGAGAGGATAAATTAACATCAAGAACACAAACGAGAAATGTAATGAAGTAAAGGAACTGGTAAAGAAGATATGGTTTGTTTTTCATATACAGTTCAAGTTCCAAAGAACTTTGCCACTACCCACTGCATCTAACTTGCTCAAACTGGGAAAACTAGTCGCCCAAGGTGTTCAGATACTGAATAGTTCAAAGTAAACAAACTTTGTCACTGCAGCTACTCCATTGGCAACCAACATGTCAATGGTTAGTTCTGAATTAGATTTTAATCAAAAATTTCCTGAGCCTCGATTATACTGTGCTGACTGACAACGGGTCATAAAAAAAAAGAGAAAAAAAAAATAGAAGAGGATAAGTTACGGAAAACAAAGAAAAACTATATTAGAAGTATATTAGAACACTAGATCATTGACTAGGGCTTACTGCTCATCTTTAGTTATCCGATAATATTTTTCTGCATGCTGACGCTGACCAATAAGCTGAGCAAATCTCTCATCGTGTGTGATTACTATAAGTTGAAAATTCTCCTGACCTTTTCTGTCCTCCATAATCCTACACACGTTAAATGCAACCATAAAATGCTAGCTCAGATTCAGAATCACATAAAATGAATATGTGCATATTATTGCAGGGTTAATACCTTAGAAGAGCTGCAGCAAGACTCTCGGCATTGGGGCCATCAAGATTTGTAGTTGGTTCATCTAGAGCTAGTATTCCACAATTGAGGCAAAAAGTTTCAGCCAGTGCCAACCGTATGATAAGTGAAGCAAGAACCTGAAATCAAGATTACATATTTTATGACTAAGATGGACATCAAAACTGAGGGGCGAAGTCCAAAGGGATGGTGGATAGAATTATCTTAGAATTTGTTACAAACAGGTAATATAGTAGAGAAACATCCAGCCAATTCATATCATCACTAACCTTTTGACCTGCACTACACCTGCCACGCATCTCTAGTTCCGCATCACCAGTTTGCATTAAAAGCTGAATATATCGGCATACATACACAGTTTATATGTGCAAGTCTTTATGAAGAAATACTACTAAAAGATTTAGACACACCTCAAAAAAAGAAGGAAAGTGAAGAGAAAAAAGGACCAAGTTTTCCAACCTTGTAGCTGTAAGAGCGAGTACCAGCCCCTTCAGAATCAGAATGAATACTTATATAATCAATATCCTGACCTCTGTAAGTTTGCTGCCACAACTCCCGTATTATTTTGTTTATCTCTTCCATTTTCATTGTGTGGAAGCGCATGAGAGCTCTAGAGAAGTAGAGATAGAGGACAGACAGAGACAAATAAATAAACAGCATAAGCTAAGATAGAAAAAAGCAAAATAACATAAACTAAAACATCAGTGGAATCCTCGATCACATGCAACACGTCAATCCTCATACAATAATCATCAAGCTTATATACTTGTTAGCTGTTTGCTATAGTGTATCTATTTACAGCTTTCCACACAGAACCTAATAAAGAGACTGAGAGCATCCAACAGAAAAATAGAGTTAGATAAAAACTTGTACTGGGAGCTCACTTGTCAAGAGCACTATAATATCGATCCAGATCCTTGTTAGCCATCTCAGTTGTCTGTCACAGAAAGTATTAAACTTACCACCAAAATTAAAATTGAGTGACTAAAAAAATCTTATCAAGGTTGTGCTTCACCTTGAGCAGGATCATTTGATCAAAATAACGCTTGTCAATGTCCTTGTACTGTGCTTGTTTAAGATCAATTTTGTTTTTCGAAATATTGCTCTGATACACTGAAACTGTACCGATGCACCTGTTTAACTGCAAATTTAAACCAGAATTCAAATGTTGCATTGCTTTCACAATGAAAAGATGAGTTACATGATATAAAGTACTGCAAATTACCCATACCTCTGAAGAAAACCTATCTCTTTCTTGTTGAAGTTTGTGAAGCTCAGTTTTAAATTTGGAAACTCCACCCATTTTCACAATTTCCTCTTCCTTGAGGTTGATATCGGAAGTAAGCTCATCTACCTTTTTTTTTGTTTCCCTGTAGTTCAGATTGTCTTGGATATTTCTTTTTAGTGCCTCTTGTCTCAGTAACAACTGATTACTTTTTGCAAGTTCAGCTGAAATCTCTTGTACCCTGATATCATAACTTTGGAGTTGAGACTCCAGGACTGTCATATTCTCTGATGCATTCTTTAACATTTCACGCTTCTTTAATTCATTATACCTAGTTTAACAGAATGACTGATCAAAAACACTTGCGGAAGAAAAATACTAACTCATCATGAGAACATAACATACTCTTTAATCTTTGAGTTCTGATTCAGAAGTGTCCTAAACTCCATTTCGTAATTCTTTACACGTGTATCTTGTTCCTCATATCGTCTCTCGAGCCTTTCTTTTAAAACCTTGTGGTCATTGAACAACTTCTGTTTCTCCGCATGTAAAGGACCAAGTGCCTCTGACACATGCTGAAAAGAACAAATCAAATATTAAAAAGAACTGCATCAGCAATAATACAAGAAGCGAAGAACCTTGAGCACTGATACAAGCATTATAAAACGTTAACATAAGAAGTAAAATTTTATTTAATCAACAAAAGTATAAAAAATAGAAAAACAGAAACATAAAATTTGCAAAACTATGCATCATTCAATATACACCCAAGCAGATAGAACATAATTCAACATACATATGCACACACATGCAAGCCTGTGCACTAATGCAGGCTGGATCAGGGTTCACAGGACCCTGCCCATGAGCAGATTCAGTTACAAGATAGTGATTACGGCACAAAGCTATGACCCACCCACCTTGACCGATTAAGCCACTTCATGACTGTGAGGTACACGTACCCCACGTGATCAATTCCTAGGAAGCATTAATTTACAGCTTCAATCCTATCACCTTGGAGGGCCGATGACCTACAAACAACCTAAAAGGAGTAATAGCACAAACTCAGGTAATTTACCATTCAGTCAGACACAACATGCACTCCAGATCTTTGAGGCCATTGCCTGTTTAGATTGTTGATGACAAAGTGAAGGGTCTGGGATGGGGGAAAATAGGAACAGAAAATGATTTAGAATTCCATGAGGTATATAGGAATGGAATTCCCTGTAAATGGGGATGAAATTCCTATTCTGACACATAATTTCTCTCGACCAAACTCCAACACACAGTAGTAACATGTGATTCCCCATATGACCCTATATTTTCGAACAAGATTCCCTGTTCTTCAATGCAAAGTACCACTTGGCCTCATGCATGCCCCGCTACGTAATCTGTAAGAAACTATTTCAATCTGAAGTGATAATCTGAACTAGCTTCTTTGGATACAGTGAGTACAAAATAAAAGAACACCTTGATAGGTATAAAATCTTTTATCAAACAGAAGAAGCAGAATTACAGAAACCTACTGTATAAACTGCTCAGCGTCAACGGATCAACACAGGTGTATGTATAATTAACAGATGAAGAACTGTGTGTTGTAAAACATTACAGTACACATAGATTCATATAACAATACAATTTATAGACCCTGTAATATCAAAATTTGGTAAAACCAAGAACCTAATTCAGATGATAAGATCTCGTTTGTACTTGGGTTTTGCTTTTGCACTACCAAACGTTGGTGATTTTCAACTTGGGAAGCAAAAAATGGTAACAATATCCTCTTTCATAAATACAAGTCAAAGGAAACCAGAACTAAGGTGCAAGTTTAATCATTCTCTCTACCTTCTCTTCAAGAATGATTTGACTGCGTTCCTCTTCCAAACGATCTAACTCCGCCTCTATCTTCTTCAGTTCAGTCAAAGCACTAGATGCTTTCACCTTCTCCTCCCTTGCATCAGCCCACCTCGACCGCATACGATAGAGATCTCCTTCCATCACAGTCTGTTCATCATGCAATCTCTCAAGTTCATTATGTAGATTATCGCTGCCAAATATCATAGAAATCACATGCCAGTTACTAATCATTCATCAATGAGAAAAAAAAACTGGAAATAGTACAGCTTCTACATAAACATATTTAATATGTTATACATTTTACTCTGCAAAGCATTTATCTCGGACGTAATATCCTCCATCGATTTGGTATCTTGACCTTGGATATCAAACTTGGCTTCTAAATCATCAACTTCCTTCTGCATAGCCTGCATTTCGTGAAAAAATGTATCTGCTATTCCTATAGGCTGCACCAGAGCTTCAACAGAATCTTTATCGGCCTTTATTTGAGCTAAAACACCCAGTACCTGTCAAATAATTATGATCAAGTAAAAAGGAAAAGCCTTCAGCACAACAAATGTGCCTATTCTAGATAGTGACAGAATTTAGGGACAGCTAAAATATCATAAAGTGAACAGCATATAACAAATTATTATTATTATTATTATTATTATTATTATTATTATTATTATTATTATTATTATTACTATTATTATTATTATTATAAATTTGTTATTATTATTATTATTATTATTAACTATCACTATGTTATTATTGTTGTTGTTGTTGAGTAATTAACATAAGAAAGACCTGCAAAATTTGATAACAATTATTTCTAGGGGGCACTGCTGGGTAACTGATGGTCAAATACAAGAAAACGGATGAACACACAGACTCACATCATATTTTGCAGTGCATTAGTTTAGCCTTTACAAGGGCCACTTGTGCTTATGGGAATAAGACTGCACTATCCAGTCACATATAATCCATGATCTTATTCTAAAATGAGTAAAAACTTTGATTAGTAAAAAGACTAACTTATAACTGGTTCTCTAAAGTTTTCAACATTGAAAGAACACCTTAATTAGGAAAAGTACTAACTGGTTCTCTAAAATTTTCAGCAACCTTAATTAGTTTAAAGACTAACTGGTTCTCCGAATTTTTCAGCAACACAATCACATGCTAACACTTTATATCCAAAATGAAAACATCATAAAGGCTAGAGTTTTGAATGGTTGAAGTGCGTCTGGTTGCTACAGGATAATCTTCAACAATATTATCATAATTCGGTAAAAGGCTAACTAGTTCTCTACATTTTTCAGCAAAACAATGCACTAACTAATACTTTATATCCTATATGAAAGCAGCATACAGCATACTATCATGGAATGCTTGAAGTGTATGTCTGGATGCTACAGGGTACATGCATTAATTAGTTCAGTTATTTAATTCCCCCATACCCACTTTGGTAATGTCATACTTTTGACGTACGTAACTACCATGTCCTTACTATCTGCCCGGTCCGTAAATCGAGATGATGTGAAGCATGATTACGTTATAGTTAATGTGAAGCAATAGATCGGATCTTAAAGAATGTCAAATGTCAAGCAGGGTATTTTGGGAACATGTTAGTATAAGATTTGTATAATTGTGGATATATGATGAACAATCATCAACAAATAGCTAACACACACAAGCAATAACGACAACAAAAAACTCAGAAAAATGAAATCATGAACACAAGTTGTATTCTGGTACAGAGGACAATATATCCCAAATTAGAGTGTCGAATTAGGATATTATGGCATTTCAATAAGAACAATAAATAAGTGTGTCCTAAGTTGTCGGAGTTTTAAACTTAATGCTGCCTCTTAGTTCAGCTTTAGTATTGGGCATACCTTACTTATCTGTGGTGGGAAAAAATAATCTTGAGCTACATAACATGGCCTAGCAAGAGAACTCAAGCTATAAAGTTCTCGAATGTCCTGTCTAAATTGAGAAATGGCCAGATATTGAGCTATAAAACGAGCAATGAAGCAAAGAAAGGGTCAAAAGGCATAGTGAGAGATGAAGGGGAAGGGGCAAGCAGTAAATGAATCTTATCACAAAAGATAACAGTCATGGACTACAAATATAGCATATGGAAGTAATACATTTTTTTAAAATGAAAGAAGTATCAACATGCATAGAAAAGAAGTTGCAAGAATTGTAAGTTCATCTCAAGGGGTTCAAGAACATTGCGGGAATTGAGGGCTAAATATAATATAACTACATAAGAGGAGAAAGAGGATCCTAGTTTAGAGATTTTATTGTTAATGCTCTCGAGACATCGGAATCTTTTAGAGGAATATAACTAACAAAAAGAATGTTCAACCATCAGAAATGTGGCAATCTGTCTAATAAACCCATCCCTACATTGTTCTCCCCAATAGTTATCATGTAAAAACTCTGAATATCAGGATTAAGGAGGTGAGGATAACCACGGGGGAACAGATGAATATCAGCCACTTATAATTTAATCAGATTAATATCATATGAACTGAACAATAAGAAAAAAAAACATGAACACAGTAAAGTTACTCTGGAGAGTTACATCATCAAGGGATTGAGACTTCATATCCATCTCGGCACTAAGCTCGTTCAGGTTCTTCTCAGTAAGTGGAATTGTGTCCTTCCAAATTTTAGTATATTCTTCATATACTATACGTAGCTTTTCTAACTGCTGGAAACAAGAATCGACATTTGTACACTCCACAGCCAACAACTTGATACGCTCTGCAGAATTTGTAGCTTTCGCTCTTTGCTGTAGATGTACATAATAAATCCCAATAAATTTTAATCTTATTGAGTAGAAAATATTTCAATTTACTTCAGAGCATGCTGATAAAACTTACTTTGATGCTTGATATACTAAACAAAATATTACCAACCTTATTAACAAAGTCATCTTCCTCTTCAGCAGAGAAAGACCGCTCACAACATGGGCACATATGATGAGCACGTGCAACTCTTTCAAAAGGATCAAACATTTGCCGCATTCCTTCAGCTATACTGTATTTGCTGCAGGCAAAGTATCAAGTAATGACAATACAAATATTTAGTATCATAGAGAACAAGTGTCTGTACTAAACTGTTTGAGAAGATTAAGGTTAAAGAACCTTTTTTTATCATCTCTTTGTTCTCTTGCTCTGTCCAAGACTTCAAGATACAAATCTATACTAGCAGTCTGCTGATCTAAGGACTTCAACTTTGACTCAATAAATCTCTTTCTTGCTGCAGTAGAAATAGGGCAAACAAACTGATCACATATAACCAATCAGTTGCAGATAACTGAAATCACTCAACTCTTTTACTGAACAAGTATACTATGAAAATTTAAAAAAAAAAAACACTAGAACATTGTTTTTTTTTTTTGAAATTAACACTAGATCATTGTTAAGTTACCAACTTCCCTAAAACATAAAGGTGTAAGGAGTACGGCATGATTAGATCATATATTATATCTACACTCACTCGAAAGCCTGTTTTGGTTAAACAGTGGATTACTACTACTAGGTGCCCATTTGTGATTTGGCAATAATCAACCTTGGAGTAGTAATTAGATAATTGAGTAACTTTTGTGATAGGAGAGGGTTTGAACTCGTGAGCCCCCTTAACCTGAGCTAACATGTTTAGTTGCCAACTTCCCTAAAACCTTAATGTGCAAGGAGGGCTTAATTAAAACATATATTATATTAACAATTAGAAAAGGTTACAATAAGGTAATAAAAGGTACAAGAACAAGATGTTTCCAGGTGCAAAGAAGTGCTAGAATTTGGGGGTATAAATGATTCCTGTAAATGATCCAGATAGGATCACTGTTCCGGAATTCTGGTATATCAAAAATCAACTTGATTTTATAATCTATGCTATGACTTCAATCCATCTGGAGTTCACCTCTCATAATTAAGGTAAAGAACTACTAAGGTTCAACAAACGATCATGTTAAACCTTAGTGAATTCTCACTGTTCCCATTTTGTTCGGTTTTCATTTGATCAAGACCCCACATGTATATGTATGAAAGACAACACATTCGTTAGATTGACACTATATATATCCTTGAAATGCATCTGGAACAAGTCATTCATATACTACTTGAAGATATATGCACAACATGGTTCTACTCGGATAAGCCTTCTCAAAATACAAACAGTACAAACTACTAAGATTAAAACATTAGACACATTGAATCTTTACATCATCTATGTACTGATTTCCAGATAGAGATAATTATTTCAGTATATTTATAATTCAACATGCTAAATATGTTACATCTTAATGTTTTAAATGGTTTGTATTTTAAGCTTGTAGTGGTGCCTTCCCCAATACTCATTTACAAACACACATATATGACACTTCTTAGAAAGGTTTTCGCCCTTTACATGTTAAGCTATTCTTAATCCAAAACAGCACCCTTCTATTATTTATCCCACAAGGATGATGTATCTTCGGTTTTCATATACTCACGCATCTGGGGAATGTGACCAGGTTAGTAAAACATCTATAACATGAGCAACTCCCTGTTTTGAATCTAGGAGATGCGCATTAAATTTCTAATAACTGTAATGCAATCATAGAGGCTACAGAAGTGTCAAAAAGGGACACCCAGATATTATGTTACTGTGGACCTTTTATCTTTCAAATTATAAAATGAAGCTTACAATCTCTATCCTTGTGAAGCTTGGAAAGGTGATTCTCAGCTTCTTGTATTTTCATCTGCAACATATTAACTTCCTTCTCGGCTTCACGTGATTTAACACTCAAATCATCATACTCCAATTCAAGTGCCCTGCACAAGGAAATGTGAATCAGTAAACCTAATCTTAAAAAAAGTTACTTAAAAATAAGGATGGTGTAAAATGTCTAGGAGGGCCAGATCCATATATAGAGCACAAAAACACGAAAGAAATGATGTTGTTGTTCACTAAATTGTATACAGCCTTTTGAAGTCACAATTATGAACAATAAAAACACTACGACTATAAAACCTTATATGAATTTTACACTATATTCACAGAAGAATCTAGAACTATCTATGGTACTCAAACTTGGCAATACGAAAACACCAAATGGGTTGTAGTTTTAAGTAAGCTGGCTCAGGATAAACTGTGCAAACAGGTAATGTTAATAGATCCAGTCAAATTTTATGTATTGAACTCCAAGTTCATTTCATCGCTGGAATTAATGAAGAAACGAATAAACAGCATATAAATATTTCAATAATGGTTTAGAGTGCACAATAAATTGTTAAGAACATTGCACAATAAATTGTTAAGAACATCCCTATTTTAGAGGCTAGAGCTAACTGGTTTTAAAATCAGACTTGCAATATTAGTTTTGAGAAAATATATTATGCAGAGGAAGAGGGCTCGTAAAAAGCCACTTGTTAAAATTCATTCATTTGTGATGATAATGCATGTTGGATCATGGGTAGCATCTATGTAAGAAAAAATGGTACAGCCTGATTTATTCCTACAAGTCAGTAAATTTAGTATTGTAAGAGCATGTCCAATGCAATTCTATAAGTGAAGTTATATCTATTATTTGACACCAAAGGAAAAAACATCACTCCAATGCAATGCTAAACATGGATGTAATATAGCATAATTCTATACTTGGTGCAAAATATAGAAGCAAGTATAGATGATGCTATTTTTGTCACATAAGCACGCAATTGGGAAAATGGATATTCGAAAACTAGCATTCAATTTTTTAAAATATGGATAGATTCCAAATAAGTTGAATAAATTAAATTTAGAACTATTTGACTCTTTTTTTTAAAAAACTATGCATTGGACCTCAAATTCTATTTTAGCAAAAATCACTTTTTAGTGTTATAATATAGCAATAACAATAAGATTTTAGCATTAGCATTCAACATGCTCCAAGAGTAGAGGTCCAATGGTCCTATCCAGTGTTATAAGTGATGCTATATCCATAATTTGGCATCAAAAATAAAAGACAGCACAATGCTAAACATGAATGCAAAATAGCATTCTGCAATATTTGTGTACTTTACTACTTTGTACTTCTATTTTTATTTTTGAAATAAATTTCTTACTTTACATGTTTCAATACAATTTATATCATTCTATGTTACGTATTTAAAAACTGAAATTTTATATTGAAAATACTAAAAAACAGATAAAATATAAAAGTACAGCACTTTTAAATTGCAGGAAAAAACTATAAATGTATTAGATGTGTGTTACGTATACGTCTATTAGATGTCTGTTACATTTTAGTCCGTTTATAATGCGTCATCCAATATTAGATGTCTGTTACATTCTAGTCCGTTTATTATGCGTCATCCAACCAATAAAAATAAGTTACTTAGTTACCCAGCTACACTGGTTACCCATAGAATCTCACCCACTAGATAGATACTACCTTAGAGCTTGAATAACTTCTTTCTTCACATCCTTGTCTGGGGGAAGCCTTCCTTTTAGCACTCCTTTAATTCTATCCTTGAACTCATCTATTCTGAAATTTAAAAAGATGAAAAGAAGGGTATTAGGGGGACATGTGGGGAAAAAATTATTTTACACTAAATCATAGTAGAGTATGGAAATCAATTTGACTTGCATCTTTCGGTGTTTTTTCCTGTGGATCTCTAGTCCTTGTTTCTTGAGAGTGAGTTTTATCCTATCTTCAGAATCAGCAGCCATGATGTCTTTCTCACGGCTGAGAGCTTTAAGTTGATGTGTTAATGTTAGTTTCTCCATCTGTACTTGCCCAATGAGTGTTTTAAAATTTTTCTGTTCAAGCTGCTTTATCTTTCTATCAACATCAATCCCCTAGAACGTTAAAAAGAAGATTAAGTCAACCATAAGCTATAAGGTTCTCAAACAAATTCAAGGCGCAGTAATTAAAATAAACAACAACCATATTCTTTTCCTTCTCATCAATTTGAACAAGGTCAACATCTGCAATTTGCATTTCACTTGTATCGCGCTCCTTTTCCTTCTCTTCTATACGCTTTAAATTCCCATTCTGCAATAATAATGCGGCAAAATTAAGCTATCAAGACAGTTTGACATGTAAAATGAAGGACCGAGATTACAGCATATAGCATGCAACCCTGAGCATGAACCTTGATTTCACGTTTAGCATTTTGTTCGGCTTGAAGATTTTTCCAACGGCCATCTGCAGCATTGTGAAGTCCCCACGCCACCTCAATCTCTTCCCTGTTTAACTTCTGATATATATATATATATATATATATATATATATATATATAGAGAGAGAGAGAGAGAGAGAGAGAGAGGACGATTTCAGTAAAGTTTATTAAAGAATATAATATGCTTAGTACACTGAATACAAAACATCCTGAAAGTGGGCCACATTGGTTAGTTCTTTAATAGTAATTAATTAGCTTGAAGATGTGACAATAATTGAACACCACACAATAGATTGTACTAAAATGTCTAGTGAGGTGTGGCCGTGTGGGATAAATAAATCTGGTAAACTTCAAACAGCTCATAAAAGAAGTCCTTAAGCAAAATAATGCCATAAACACAAATGATGATGCAAGTGAAAAAAATAAGAAAATATTTTAAAAAATGGATGTATCTCTTCATCTTATCTGTCAGGTCTGCATAAGAAATAGAATCAACTCCTAGGGTATCAGTGTTAAAATTAAATAATTATTGTTGCATCTATTGGTAAGAAACTCATGTATTGTATGTCTACCCTTAAAACTAAGGCCATTTCTCACTTTGACTAAATATTCTCTACCATCTAATTAACATATAAAAGTAGTTTCTTTTGTTACCAAATGATACGTGTCACTTGTTGTTACTTTTATTACTAACAAGTAAAAGTACCTTTCTACTTGTAACTTAACGTATGTTTGGACTATTTTACTAGTTATACACAACTTTGTTTTTTGCTAATTAAACACACACACACCGAACTTGTCTTTGACAAGGTTCGAATCCTCGACATCCCGTAGAGGGAGCGAGGTGAATACCGCTAGTCGCTAGACCAAGAGGTTTTGGGTTAGTTAAACATAAGTTATAATAGATTAAATACAAAGCAATTACACAGAAGTACTAGAACCTTTCAGAAAGGATAAAATTCGTCAGTCAAATTACATATTTAAAATAAGTAACTGATATAAGTATTATCTTTTACTTCTCAAAACTTATAACTTACTTAAAAGTTACTTTTACTTTTTACACAGTCTAAAATATTACTTGAAGTCAGTTTTAACTTAAAAGTTACTCTGAAGCTCAGACAAACAGCAGAATCAGGTCAGTGATGCATCTATCACAACATCTTAAGGTTGCCTAACAATTAGAAACTGGGAACAACAAGTCCCTGACTCCCTGAGTTTATAATATCGATTGACATAAGCACAATGGTTATATCCGTGTATTAGTTACGAAGACAGTTCTGTGATGATTTCCTAAATATCTGGAATTCTGGACTATAATTCTATAAAGAAAAAAATGGGTAAAATTATTTCAAAACCCAAAGCACATGCAGGAAATATAACTTCTGTAAAAATCAAATAGGAGAGAACAAATTTGATCTGGTCTTCTGGCTTCACATTACTATCAGTCATATAAAGCAGTATTATATATGCAGATAGCACTGTTCTGAATTTACGTGTATATGAAGAAAGGTAATGAACGATAAACTGTGTCCATGGTGTAATATGTTCAAAGTGTTATCGCTCCATTTCGGTCGTGGACCGAGATATAGATATTTCGTCGATATATCGACGAGATATCGATATTTCGATATATTTCGATATTGCTGCCAGAGCGAGATGACGATATTTCGTCGATATATCGACGAGATATCGACTATTTAATAACTTTGCATGAGAATACAGGTGAGATGCATCTGATAAAAACATTAGGGAGATAATCTTCACCTTTTGATCTTCCAAGTCTTTTTTGCAATCTTCCAACCTTAATTCTATGCAATTAGTTAGGTTCCGAGCAACTTCGGTGCTGAAGGGGCTAGTTGGAAGATCTCCCAAATTTAGCATTTCATGAATTTTTTGGATAGTTACATCTCTTTCCCTTTTCAAAGACATATATGCCTGCAAAACGCATGTAAACTTTAGTACTATTATAATGCAAGCTGGGTATGAAGATTATCAGCAAGTGCATGTACTTCAGCCTCAGTTTGGAGCTTGCTGATCACTTGGATACATTCCTTGATTTTGTCCTTGTGTCCATCAGCCCTGATGTCTGTCTCTTCCTTTTCCCTCTCCCACTTACGAATTTTAGATTCTAAAGCTGCAGTCCTTTCTTCAAACTGATCTTTCCATACCTTCAATTCTTCATCAGTGTCTAATCGATTGGTAAAAAATTGCAATTTGCACACAAGTTTTAAAACAAAAAATACAAATGTCAGCATCATGGAAACTAGAGTATGCTTAATCGAAGTAAAAGTGCATATCAGACAGAAGTACCATAAACATTTCAAGAAGGTAAACAAAGAAAAACACAGAAAGAAAACAAAAATATAAGGAAGCAGGCTTTCCGCTTTCAGCATCAACAATTTGGCATACCATTACTCTCGTCTTCACCCAGAGCATCACGTTGTCTCTCATTCTCCTTCACCAAAGTGTTTTTTTCAGTGCTCTTATTTGAGATCAGAGTCTGTTGGTCGGTCAAATCCTTCAAGGTGATTTCAGTATTTTGGATCTTGGCATCCAAATTTCGAATTTTATTTTCTATTTCTTGCATTTGACTTTTCAACAATTCCGTTTTCTCCTGATCTTGAGCAATACTCTCTCGAAGCTGTAGTAAGGAAGGACAGAACAATGACTTAAACAGGTGAAGGAAGAACTTTTCAACAAATGCAACTAGCCAAATATTTTATACAATAGTAAAACTATTACAAATCTAGTATCTTCACATCTTGTTTAATCAGTTATTTTCACAAATACGAAAATTGATTTCAATATAGGCCTCGTTTGGTTGGATGTAACCCAACTACGTAACTTCAATTACCTTGGAACTTTAATAAGTTACACCGTTTGGATGGGCAATTTTTGAAATAATGGTGTAACCTACACTTCCCAGGTATTTTGAGTTACTACAAAACACGGGAACCTAGTTACCTAGCTGAGGCGTGGTCACCAAGAGTTACATAGTAAAATAGCATTAACTTTCCTTTTATTTTATTATTTGTATCCATAATTACACATTCCCTTTTTTAATACAAAGCAATTTTGTAATAATTTCTAAATTATAACTATGTAACCTCAAGTTACATAGTCATTAACCAAACACATGTTTTTAATTATTCTGGGAACTTTAGCTTAGTATGTTAGTTCCAAGGATTTTTGAGTTCATGTGTAACTCCAAAATTGCATAAACAAACGAGGCCATAGTTTTTAGAAATCAGTTATCCTGAGAAGTGTCTTTGGCCCAAACACAATTTGCATGACAAATCATACTAAGCAGTCAAAACAGACAAAATTAATGTACACCCCTGTGCTACTACTAGAGAATGTAAACCAATTGAAAATACCTTGTACGCAGCATCTTTCAATGTTTGAAGATTCTCCAACTTTAGCTTGTATGTTTTAATTTCTTGCGCCTGATCCTTGTGAAGCTTTTTAATAATCTCCAACGCCTTCGTATATCTAAGTGAATCAAATGACAATTCAACAAATCAATGTAACAGGTGGAGCAACATGGAATTACAAAGAATAAGAATGCTATCACTTTAAATGCAACAGACATTCATCATCAGTTCCAACAGTACACATTTTTAATTAAATTCTTAATGATTACACATTACTAATGTGTCCTCATATGTTCTTTACATCCGGTATCAGTAGTTCAGTACAAATCAAACTAACTGCAAGACTAATTACTGTACCCAAGCTAAATACTAGCATATCTGTACATAAAATGCAAAAACTAAGTAAAACCATGCTTGTCAAGATCCACTCACAATTTGAACATATGGTTCAATAGGATAATATGTGAACCACGTAACCAACAGAAACTAACATGTATTTATTAGGTGAACCACCTTTTGTGTGTGAATAGTACAGATTAGAGCATATTGTGTGCGACTAGTATAATATGATTGATGTGTACTCATTTGCTAAATGCTAACTGTATGACAAATCGAACTCAAAAGAAATTGAGGATACATAAGGGATCGAGTATGATCACGATGAATAGGACCTAGCATGAAATTTTAGAAAATGAATCATCCAAATGGAAATGGACAGCAGGACTCTAGGAAAAAAAACTATTCAATGAATTTTAAGGAACTAGGGATGATCATGGATCAGCTTTGATGCGGAACGAAAACTTACAAGACTAATTTGTATTTATTTCATACTTTTTAGTATTATTTGAACTAGGGATGATCATGGATCAGTTTTGTATTAGAGTTCAATGTGTACAGCTTAGAGCAGTATCAGATGCCATGAGAAGCAAATAGGAATCTACTTCTGCTTATCAGAGACGTCTCAATAAATTTGATTTTAAGAACTTGTCGTGAGGAAGTTCATCTCATCCAAGGATATTTAAAATAAGTTAAGCTGAATGCATAATATAACCAACTAGCTGAAATGATCAATCTTTAAGGGGACAGCTAATGTGCAAGTGTGTCTTCTATCAACCATCTACCAGTAAAAAAATATTGTGGAGCTTAAACAAGCGTAGTAGTACCAAAGGGCACCAACTAATGGAGAACCTTCACAATACCTTGGTGCAAAAATGAATGAAACAGTATAATTAGAGGACAAGATGGAATGAGTATAGGAGAACAAACAGAAGAGGCACAGATAGATGCACAAATAAATTTAGAACAGTACTTAGCCCCAGTTTAAAGCATCAAGATTGTTTTGAGAGAACACTTGTAATATTGAATCTTATATGGGTCTATGTATGTGAGTGCATTCAACTATCTACCACCATCAATATTATTTATGTGGAGCTCATGCAAGAGTATTATTTATTATCAACTTACTGTGCAAGTTCTACAATACTACAGAAAAATAATAACCTTGGTGCAAAATCAAAAGCAGCACCAGAATTTAAGGAAAATCAGGAATCATTCAAGTCTAGTACTAATAGAGGAGGCCTACATAGATGCACAAATTGATTAGAACTAATAAAATTAAGCCAAAGTTCCAGGCTAAACACGGAGGAAAAGCTAATATGCTTCTTACACTCTTTTTTGACAGGTTTAGCCTTGATACAAGAAAGCATTTCTATTCGGGGGTAATCTGAATAACAGAATGCACAAATTCTTCAAAAGTGTCTTTTAAACTATCCAAAATTCATATAGACATGTATATACTAGCACAGATTTCATTAATATGTCTTCCAGCCTTCCTTTAAGTAGGGCATGCTTTGTCATTTCAACTAAAAGTGGACAAAATGAAGATCTGCAATATTCGCAATAAAATAGTGGAAACTGCAACGGACTGACAACTGTTGAAAATTATAGACTTGTACATCATCTGGAAGCTTGTTTGATTTATACTGACAATAGAAAGTACCTAGTTGCTGAGAAAATATCATCAAACTTCTTTTTTAGCGTAGAAGGATCTTGCAACGGCCAGTTGGCCTCATCTTGATGTACAAATATAACATTTTCAAGAACAGCCTTCGAGACACCCATAAGTGCTGGAATTTCTCGGTCCATGTCAGCACAACGATAGCTGAGACAAACTTTCTGCAATGTTTGAAAAAGAAAATATATGCACAGCAGGAAATTAGTCTTATTTTAATTTCTACTATGAGAAATATAGACTCATCACATCTCATATGTGTTAGTATAGCAAATAATGATACCCCCAATTCTATCCCTAGAAGTTGGGGGAGCACAGTTCTTTCTAACCAAAACAGCAAACTTGTACCACTTTTCATATTTAGTTGGGTTATGACTTATGACATTCCTCTACTAACTTCATTCAAGAAACAGGTTTACTTTATCACTATATCGTCCGCAAGGACTTTTTATCCTGTGGCCAGAAAACAATTGTTTGTCTCTGGTTTGAAAAGGTTGAACACCAACCACAAAGGCTCTACATTCGTTTGTTAACTTCAACTGAAACAGTTCATCTAGATAACTTTAAAATACTAAACATTTCTAAAAAATAAGGCAAGTACATAATGTACTTAACAGATACTTGCCTTCTTGTCTTATTTATCCATCGAATTTAAAAAAAACCCACTATGAACGTTAAGCGGAGGCCAAGTACCAAAGTATAAGTGTATAACCACTTAGAACTAAATAAAGAGACTCAAACCTTAATTGTATTTTTTTAGCTTTGATAATCTTTGAGAATCCCGAGTAAGCACAATCCTCACCTATTTAAAACTTTAATCATTTTCTTGTCTTTTTTTACATAGTTGTCATAGAGGGTATTTTTGTCTAGTAAATTGGAAGGCTAGAGCTATTTTATGATTGCATTATCGTTAGGGACAAGCAGAGACTTAATATTTCAGAGGAGCCATGTAGAAGCATGTACATGACAAATTGGTTTAGGGAAATTGTAAGTACCTCCCCAGTGTGAGGATTAATAGTCTGAAGAACACTCTCAATTGCCTTGTACTCCATCTTGGAAGTCTTTTGTGTAAGCTGAAAAGATCTAATGCACACAACATCCTTACCAGCAGCTGTCTTAAATCGAAGCTTGATTTGGCCCTTGGTTTCGGTTTCTCCTGCTACCTTCATCCATATATGAAATTCTGTTTATAATCTAATGTATAGCAAAGAAATACTGAAATAAGAACAGGGAGAGAGAGAGAGAAAGAGAGAGGGAGGGAGAGCGGGAGGGGAGAGAGAGAGAGAGAGAGAGAGAGAGAGAGAGAGAGGTGAAGAGAGAGAGGTGAAGAGAGAGAGATGGAGAGAGAGAGAGAGGGATAGAGAGAGTGAGAGAGAGACGAAGAAGGAGAGAGAGAGGGGGGAGGGAGAGGGAGAGAGAGAGAGCAATTAGGGATTATAGTGCATATTACCTTGGGATCGTGAACAAAACTGTGGCCAGACCTAGCATTTGGGGGTAATTCGCCAGTGCAGGAGAGCTTAAGGCATTCAATAATGGTAGTTTTGCCGGCACCGTTGGGACCCACGATGAGAGTTAAGGGACGGAAGAAGGTGATGACGTGCTTGTTTTCCGGGTCGAATGCCCGGATGCCCTTTATAAGCATCTTATCTACTGTACTCATCTTCCTTCTTGTATATATATATATATATGAAAATGGTGTAATCAATTCACTTGTGCTACATCTATTATTATCTGCTTGCTTGCCTGCTGTTGTTGAGGGTTTATGCGGGGCTCTGTGTCACTCCTGGAAATATGGAGGACAACCTAGTCTTTCTTATTTCTACCAGAACCCTTCTCCTGAGAAATGCATTTTTATATGAGTAAATTGCATTTTGGGAGTAAATTGCATTTTGGTGGCCTGGACTAAAATATTTTCGTACTTTGATGGTCGATGTATTAAATTCGTAAATATGGTACCCGAACAATTAATTTTAAAGCGATGTGGGGGCTCCACCTTAAATCATTTAACTCCGTCAATTGAATGAAGGGTAATTTGGTCTCTTTACTCCTCTCCCCACTTCACTCCTCTCTCCTTCTTCCCGTCTTCTTCTCCAGCCTTCCATTTCCGTCGCCTGCAAACCACTAGCAACTCACCTCTGTTCTACTCCTTCACTAGCACACTCCCACTCATCATCACAGCACCAACCCACGTCTTCTTCGTCGTTCTCCCACCCTGCAACACTACAATCGCCGCCCTCAACCTCCTCTACGCCGGTCTCTACTCGACCTCACGTCGCGCCGCCATACTCCGCGACCACCTGCTCCACCCCAGTGAGTTACCCCCTCCTTTCTGCTACCACGAATTACAACCACAAACTCCTGATTCTTCCTCTTCAATTTCTCCCAACACAAAAAGGCCAAATTGAATAAAACCCCAATTGTTTTTTCTAAATCCCTAATTTCCCCCCCAAACATCTTCTTCTCTCTCCCCGTTTATTGTTTCTGTCGTGTGTGTGTTTGTATTTTTTTTGTCGAATGTGCTCTGTTTGGTTTTCCTTTGGACGAGTGGCAATTCTGAGGTTTTTACGTTAAATGACCAAATTACTCTTCATTTAATTGACGGAGTTACATGATTTGAGACGGAGCCCCTACATCGCTTTAAAATTAATTATTCGGATACCATATTTACGAATTTAATACATCGGCCACCAAAGTGAAAAAATATTTTAGTTCAGGCCACCAAAATGCAATTTACTCTTTTTATATTGAATTTTATAATTTTGTATTTTTTTTCAAAACAGTTATATACGCCCTTTTCAGTTTTCACTTATTGCCAGAAAAACTACGCTAGTGTTAAAAGCGGGGTGTTACTGAGAAAAAATTCATGTAATACTAACTTACGCACAATACAAGTTTTTTTTAAAAATACTACACGCATTTTAAAAAAATATTAACTAGCATGATAGTCCGTGCGAAGCACGGGCACCATTTAAATTCGTATAATTTAGTTGTTTTGATTTTTGAAATAGATGACTTGTAATTTTTGAATTTAGTTGTTTTGATTTTTGAAATAGATTACTCGTAATTTTGGAATTTTTTATGCTATAGGGTGATACATTTGACAAAATATATTTTTTATGAATATTGATAATAGCTTGAACTTCTTAGCTTAAACACATATATGATCGTAACAATTTACTCACATTTAAGAACTTATATGAATTTTTATAGATAATTTTAAAAACATAACTTAGAAAGTCTAAACAATGCACACATTTAAAAAATCTACCCTTAAGGTAATAGACTCACATGTAGATATATATTGGCAAGTACTCAAATGATAACTTTTAATATTATACTGAGAACCGAGAACTAACCTCACGTTCTTTTATTTATACATATATTTATATATACCCGCACATTTTTATATCTCCACCTTTATCCTCATGTCTCTTACATTTCTAGAAACGTTTTACACCTTTTTTGGCAATACACCCATGTTATCACTATCTATCCTCCACTTGTATATCTCCTTCTTCATCTTCATGATACATACATACATACATAAATGTATAGCGTGTGTGCGCGCGCGCATATACAGACCATCATAACTCGGTCATTTATTCGTGTCACCAAATCGATTACCATTATAGCAATAACTTACGAACACTTTTGTCACCGAGTTTCAGCCACATTCCCGATCATACTTTCGATAGCTCATTCATCTCATTTTTCTTCCTCTCACAATAGAAATGAGTATATAAATCCCCATTAATGTCGTTTTCACCCACTTTACCACCGTCAACGCCATCACTGACACCTTCAAGCACTATCAAAATTTTAGAACTGGAAATATTTAGTAATTTTTGTTTATAATTTTTTGTATAATTTGGATTCAAATTTTGGTGATTCAAGTTGAATTTTTTGTGATTCTATTTTGAGTTTGGTGGTGTAAGTGATGGTGCACACTCAAATATAATCTACATCTCCACCTTTACACTACTACCTCTGCTATTTCGATGATTATTTACACCGTCTTTTACACCAACATTATCAGTCACACAGTCCTTCCCTCATGTCACCAGATCGATCGCTACCCTAAAAATAACTTGCGAACAGGTTTGTCATCGAATTCCAATCACATTTCTTAGCACACCTTCGATAACTCATTCATCTCATTTTTTGTCCTCTTACAGTAAATCCGATTTTCGAGTAATTGCTAAAATATCTATATTACATCAACATAGCTATACATATTAATATTATAATTATTTGTACTACATCTATAATATAGTTTATAATATTTTTGTTCTAACCCAATAACGCTTTTTTTATTTAATTGACAATCAATACAATATTTATATCTCCTATTAAAATAATTTAACTGATCACAAAACCATGTTTTAAATTAATATAAAGGATAGTCTTTTTATATAATTGGTCAAAAAATCATGTTGGCCTATATTAAACATAATAGATAAAGAAAATAAATTTTTTTAATAAAAATTTTAATTATTAGCAAGGGAGTAATATTTGATAATTTTAACTTGATTAAATCTTAAAATAAATATAGAATAGAATAAAACATGTGAGTTCTTTGTGCATTTGTGCATGTAGTTAATGATTTTTAGAATGTCATTATCAATCTCTTTGGTATAGCGGTTGGAGGTGGGTACATAATTCATTCCTAGAACTTGGAGGACATGGGTTCAATTCTCATGGCCAACATTTTTTTATACATTAATATAATAGAGGGGTAAATGTGCTTGAAAAACCTTGTTGGTCTATAATAAGTATAATGGATTAGATATAAAAATAAACATAATTTTACATTGAAAATTAAAAATAAACATATATTATGGGAAAAAAATTGGGTGAAAAACCAAAATACCCACCATTTAATTTCAATTGCCCAAAATGCCTACAGGCGGAAAGATCCGCCCAAAATAACCACTGATTACGCATTTAGGACATGCGTAGAGGGTACACGCATTTTTCAAATGCGTATAGCGTGTAAATTGGAGAACTGCACTGGTGAACCTTAGGTGAACTACGCAACTTTAACATGCGTATTGTGAAATACGCATCTTCAAGATGCGTATTGCAGCTACTGTTCATCTTCTCCAACCACGTCGTGCCGGAGCTTTTTTTCGGTCGAAACTTCGACGAATCTGTTCAACACACTCCAAGCTTCTTTCACTAACATACCATACATCGTTAGAATCGTATTCTCCCCCTTTACAACCCTATATCCTTTAATTTTCATTTCTTTTACCGGAATACGAACCCCCAAAACAGAACCTTATTTTCCGATTCGTTTTCCGAGCAGCACATACACGCCCCTGCGGGGCCGAAAATCAATAAAGAAACGGATAAAAATGAAGAGGAAGCTTTGGGCTTCGGTTTGATGCCATCAACAGTAGTGCAGGTTGTCGGAATGCCATGGACGGGGGAGATGAACCGGAGAGGCGATTTTTCGCCTCAGAGAACGCCGACAACTCAATTGAAAAAATGACGCATGCTGACGTCATTGCGCATTTGGGGGGAATGCGTGACCCCAGATGCGCATTTTCTAAATGCGTATCTTAGAGTACGCATGTTGGGCATGCGTACACCGTGGGCAAAAAGGGCGGACGTTCCCGCAAACAGGTATTTCGGGCAAGTTGTAAGGGAAAGTAGTGTATTTTGGGCATTATTTCAAAAAAATTTCTCTAAAAAGAAACTAGTATTGTGGGATGGAAGAAATATTTAGGTAAAATATTAAAATGTAATATTAATCCTAAATATAGAAATTGTTTTAATTATTTCACAAGCAAGTAAATGGCTAAATAAATTATTAAAATAATATGAACAAACATAATTATGCATTTATAGACTTTATAGTTAACTAGCTTTAAAAAATCGCTTTTAAAAAAATAGCTTGAAAAATCGTTCGATGCACGGATTTTTTCTGTATAATAATTTTTTTGAATTTAAATTGAATGTTTTGATACATGAATTTTGTAGAGAAATTTATCAAAATAATCATTTTTGAGACTTAGTGGCCTAAAATACTGATTTTAAGATTTTTGGCCCTTTCTACCGACAGGATGCGGAACATCGTGCACGTATCCCATAGTCACTGTTCACCATCTCTATCATGTCTCTCCTCCGTCTCTTTCATCACTCTCCGATCTCTCCGCCTCCCTCCGGCCACCTCCACTCCTTCTGAACACGCCCAAACGATCAGCACACCTTGCTCTCCATTTTGCCCAATCGATTTAACGGAATCTGGCCCCGTAGGGGCTTGTACGAGCTCGTTGAAAAATCGAGGAGAGAGGTTGGGTTCGATTTGAGGGTTTAAAATCCGACGAAACAAGTGGTATAAAATTTGTACTTATGTGGGCCCCATAGGGGCATACTTGCATGAGGCCTGACATGAAGATACGTTACACGGTGTAGCGTATTTGAAGGACGGATTGTGTATCTGTCTCACTGGATCCACCCTTCCGTAACATGAAGACACGGATGACCCAATACCGTAACATGAAGATACGTTACACGGTGTAGCGTAATAAGCTGCGTATTTGAAGGATACGGTATACGCAATACCGTATACCGTCGGTATTTAGGGACAACTTTTCCAGAATCAGTATTTTGGGCCAATTGATCCCAAAAATGATTATTTAGGGTCATCACCCAATTTTGTAACCTTTAATTTTTAAATGATACCATTTGATAATAATTGTATAAATGTTGTCCGTGATATTTCTAAACAATGAGAGATTTTAGTTAAAAAATAGATGATATGTTTTAACTGAAAATGGTAATCCATTAATTTTTAGTAATTATATTGATATTATTTTATTTTATTAAATACAATTGTTCGTGATATAATTGGAAAAAAAGTTTTAGTTAGAAAAATAGAAAAGTTAACTTGTTTTAGCTAAAAAAATGTAATTGATTAATTAATAATAATTATAATATAATTATTTTAATTTATTAATATAATTGCCCGTAATGTTTTTAACCAAAAAAGAAATTTTAGTTAGATAAAATATTTTATATTACTAGCATATAATACGTCTAGGCACGACTCCTTTTCTAATATCTATAATTACATTATTTTTTAATATTTTTTTGTTATTAATATACATATCAAATTGTTGTTAAAAATTAAGATTTACACTTTCAATTTACTATGTAGTTTATCTTAAATTCTTAAAAGAGAATCAAGTGCCTGAGGATGACCTCGGGAGAAAACCCTGAGGTTAAAAGTTTTTTAATACAAATTTTAGGGCATTTAGGTAAATTTACTAATAAAAAAATTAATATTTACGAAGATGCCCCTGCGGGGCCACTTATTCTAAAGGCTATTTATTATAACCTCAGGAGAAATCCCTGAGGACAACCTCAGGCCCATTTTTCTCATTCTTAAAATTTGATTTGGACGATTTTACAGCCCACGTCAAATTAACAAAATAATCTTTAATTTAGTGATGGTTTAACAATTATTTCCCAATTAAAACTAACAAGAAACAAAAGAGGAAAGAATTTGAGGATTTTTACGTTTAAGATTTTATTTGATTTAGGAAATATACTTGTATTTCGTTTTGATAATCAAAATAAACTTCTTATTATTTTGAAAATAGTTGTACTAACAACCAAATACAGCTTTAATAATAAGTATATGAGGGATTTTGTTCAAAACCTTGGTAGTTGGTAGTCTGATCCTCAGTACGGCAAAATAAATAAGGACTGTTAGATCTTAAAATAAATAGATGAAAAACGTTGGATTTAGCATAGAATATATTTTATATTTTAACATGTAAACTAAAAAGTGTATTTATATTGGAGATATTTACAGAAATACATAAGATTTTAACAATTCTTTCCAATTTTACTACCATCCAACTATCATTTCACTTCTATAAAATCATTTTTTCAAAAATACTACCTCATTATAATTTTATGTTTTCAATATTCCAAAAATACTACCTTCCTCAATTGCAACTTTTGCAACCTCATTTGCAACTTCGATGCTACAAATTTCTGATTGCAAGTTCCGGGGTTCAGATGTCATTTTCGACCAGTTTTTTGGAATATATATATATATATATATATATATATATATATATATATGTTTTTGCTCAAATACAAACCAATCCTTAAATACAAACTACAAACTAACACTAAATTAATTATATTTCATCTATTCTAAGGTTCCCGCCAAGGGTACCTTCACAAAAAATGCTTAAAATAATTGGCTCTATCCAACAAAAAAAAAATCACTGCCGTCGAAATGCGAAGCATTTAAGACAGTAAACGGATGAGTTAGGTAGTCATGAGGGCCGAAGGCTCTCGACACACCTGTCAATCGTCTATTGTCTTTACCATTGATGTAGTCATGAGGGCCGAAGGCTCTCGACACACCTGTCAATCGTCTATTGCCTTTACCATTGATTGTCATTCCTTACAACTTTAGAATGATAAAGGCGCGAAGCGCCATACAAGAAGGTGCGAAGCACCGTTAACCAGTGAAATCCACTGCCACGTCATCACGTGAACAGTGATTTTTTTTAATTTTTTAATTTTTTTGTTGTATAGAGCCAATTATTTTAAGCATTTTTTGTATTGGGGTACCCCTAGTTTGGTCATTAGATTAGCTTGAAATATTATATTAGTGTTTAGTTTTTAGTTTGTAGTTAATTTTAGTTTGTAGTGGAGTAGAACTCTATATATATATTCCAAAAAACTGGTCGAAAATGACATCTGAAAACTGGAACTTGCAATCAGAAATTCGTAGCATCTCAGTTGTAAATGAGGTTGCAAGGCCTCGCCAGGGGCACTCATAATTGGTGGATTTGGGTTGCAAGGCCCCGCCAGGGGCACTCATAATTGGTGGATTTCTGATTTGCAACTTTAAGTTTTCAGTTGCAACTTTTGCAACCTCAGTTGCAACTGAGGTTTGCAACCTCAGTTAACCTCAAAAGCAACTTTTGCAACTGAGGTTTGCAACCTCAGTTGCAACTTTTGCAACTGAAAACTGAAAGTTGCAAATCAGAAATCCACCAATTATGAGTGCCCCTGGCGGGGCCTTGCAACCCAAATCCACCAATTATGAGTGCCCCTGGCGGGGCCTTGCAACCTCATTTGCAACTGAGATGCTACGAATTTCTGATTGCAAGTTCCAGTTTTCAGATGTCATTTTCGACCACTTTTTTGGAATCTATAGTTATATATATATATATATATATATATATTCCAAAAAAGTGGTCGAAAATGACATCTGAACCCCGGAACTTGCAATCAGAAATTTGTAGCATCGAAGTTGCAAATGATGTTGCAATTGAGGAATGTAGTATTTTTGGAATTTTGAAAACAAGGTCGGTATTTTTAGAATTTTAGAAAGGTTGGTAGTATATATTTAAAAATCTAATTGTTAACATGGGTAGTTTTGAAACTATCCCTTTATATTGAAATACGAAAAAGTGAATGTCAATGATTTAAATTATACTCCCACTGTCCCCCTTGGTTCTTTACCTTAGGGGACGTAATTCTGTCACGGATTTTAAGGTGCATTTTGTGAATAGTTTCATAACTTATTTTAAAATTTTCTTTTTGTGTATAAAAATAGAATTGTTCTATTTTTATATAAAAAAAGAAAATTTTAAAAATAAGTTATGGAACTATATTTTTTAGGAGCCTTAAAATGCGTGTCAAGCAGTGAAAAAAAACTGTAAATAAATGAGAGGGACGGAGGGAGTATATAATTAGATTTTTTACATTGAATAAGATTATCAATATAGGCCTTACACCCTGAATAGGATTAATGTAAAAATTTGCAATTATATTTTATTTTGAGGGACTGTTTCCATTTGAATAATAATTGTTAAATCATCACTAAATTAAAGATAATTTTATGAGTTTCTTGTGGACCGTAAAATCATCCAAATTTGATTTCTAGATCTCGAGATAGAACCCGAATAGTAAATATAAACTTTTTATAAAATCAATAAATAAATAAATAAATTTTAATTTCTAATACAACCTTTTTTAATTATATCATTTTCAGATTATAATTTTCTTTTTAAAATTCAATTCTAACACAACCGTTTTTAATTACATCCTTTTTAGATTATATTTTTTTTAATATGATATAATCATGATCGTCTATTTTTAAAATTAATAGATTCGACGGTTGAGATTACTTTGGCGGTACAGTGATCAAAATTATGGATAAAATCACTCTTACGCTTAGTATATATAAGGATATAATAGTATAGATTTGGATATGTTTTATGCCATTTTAAAACTATACATTAGAACATAAGTTCTATTTTAACCTTACCATTATTGTAACACCCTAGTCCCACATCGAGTAGATTTGGGACTTCAGTTCAGTTTATAAGACAAAGTACTACTATTAAGTGCACCAAGAAATCATGATCTTTTGGGGGCCTGTGGTGGGCTCGTGATTTACTTAAGTTGGCTGCATTTGGGCCAGTTTGGGGTTGTGGTTTACCTAAGTTTACTTTGGATTATTTCGGAAGATGAAGTGCTGTCTCATAGTGCCATGAGTGCAAGATTGTCAACTTCTTCATCATCATTATCAGAATCATCCTGTTGAGTATTGAACACACGAAAAGAATACAAAGGGGGGGTGAATGGATTCTTGAACTTTTTCTCGTTCTTGAATCTGTTTGGTGTATATAGCAAGATATGTGTTATGTGTGTGCAGAAATATAAGTAAGGTTAATGAACAACACAAGACACAATATTCACTTTAATCTAATATTTTATTAAATAAAGATTTGCTACAACCTGTGAATACAAATGGTAGTATTCTCAGCTTCGTTTTTCTCAGAGAGGTGTATGTTCTTTGAATGTGTATCTCAAAAAAACTTATTAACTCAATAAGTGAGGTTGTATTCTTATAGAACATGAATACAAACTACTTACTACAAATAAGGTTACAGGATAAATTACTTTCTAGTATTTCTATCCTATTTGAGTAAGCATCCAAATGGCTACAGGTTTGACTTCTTGAAGTTCTGTTCAGATCCACTTCTTTAGCTCTTTGTCTCTTGTACATCTCTCTAAGCTTATTTGTAGGCTTTCCAAAGTACCTTACAGTTTGTGGTCCATAAAGTGCTTTGGCTTGTTGAAGGTTTCTGACTTGTACAATTTCTCCAGTATTTTGTCTCCAAGACTGTATTCAAGAAGTAATTGAGTGATTGATTCGAGAACTAGAATTGACTTGATAGATAACTCTGAGTTCTCGAATACTGTATAATTATCATATTGAATCACTTCTCGAATTAGTCTTTTCTCCAGGAATCCTTGAGTTGTCGAATAGAACACTTGACTTGTCGAATCCCTAAGATGTCGAATAGCTTCATGAGTCATTGAGATATCGAATGGAACTTTGACTTGTTGACTCCTAGAGAACTCGAATGATGCTTTGACTTGTTGACTTCTTGAGTTCTCGAATAGAGTAGCAGACATGTCGAATCACTGAGATATCAAATGAGATATCGAATACTGCATTCAGAGATATCGAATTCTTGACTTTTCGAAGGCTAAACTTCTTGAATATGACAAACATACTTCTCGAATTGGTACTTAGGCATCATTCTTCAAATTTCAATTGTGTTTATTTTGATAGTCTTGATCTTCAAGTTTGAGGCATGATCCTTGGAACTTCTTTCAAGCATTATTCTCTGACTTTAATTATAGTTACACAGGTAGAATATGATGCCTATTATAAGTACTACAACAAGTAGAAACTCTACAACTAGAGGTTCCCTCAGTTAAGAGGTCATGTAAGTAATGCAAAGCATTACAAACATTTAGGCTTGTTATTAGATGTACTCAGGCATGCCTCTGTGACTAACACATCCCATCATTTTCCTTCAGCTAGATAAGCTTTACCAGGTTGCTTCTTCTGAGGTGCATACTCTTTTTCTCTTTACTTGCTTTGGCTTTTGACATTCAGTTGCAAAGTGTCTCATTTCATTACAACCAAAGCAACAAATCTTACTTTTATCCACCATTTCAGTTTTATAGCCATCCCTTGTGCTATTAGAGGATGAAGAACCACCTCTCTGGAATCTATTGCCTTTGGACTTGTACTTGAAATTAGGATTCCTTCTAAATTTGAAGTTACCAAACTTCTTCACAACTAATGTCATAGACTCGTCCAAAGAATAAAAGTCACCATCAGCTTGACTAACTCAGCTACAATTCCATCCCTTGTCAATGCTGGAAGGTTGAACAACCTTGACTTCCTGTTTCTCTGTTTCACTTGCCTCATCTTTAGAGTGCAGAAATAATGTCCAAGTATATTTTGAGAAATTATCAATAATCAGAAGACAGTATTTCTTGTTAGAAATAGACAATACATATTGACTGGTCCAAACAGATTCATATGTAGTAGCTATAAGGGTTGATCAATTGATGACATTGACTTGGGTTTGAAAGAGGCCTTCTTTTGCTTTCCTTTCTGGCATGCATCACACAATCCATCCTTGGAGAAATCCAATTTTGGAATACCTCTAACTAAATCCTTCTTAACCAACTCATTTATTGCTTTAAAACATAAGTGTGTCAATCTCTTGTGCCAAAGCCAACCTTCATCTACACTTGCCTTGCTGAAAAGACATGTAGCAGAGTTTGCACTTGTTGAATTGTAGTCAACAATGTACACATTTCCTTTCCTGTTTCCTGTCATCACCACCTTGTCGAATTGAACTCTGGATTTGTCCTTCATTCGATATGTTTCATTAGAGAACTCTGGTATCACTAGAAATTCAGACTGAATTCTTGAACTGATAGATTTTGACTTCTCAAATGTTGACTTTTCGAATAGCCGCTTTTGTTGAGTTCTCGAATAGCCTATTTTGCAGACTTCTCGAATAGAGACATCAACCTGACTTCTCGAATATGGACTTCTTGAATAACCCTTTTGGCAGAGTTCTCGAATAGAGTCATTATAATGACTTGACTTATCGAACTCTTTCTTTTCTTGACTTCTCGAATTACTTGCATGAGTTGTATGTTAGGCCGAATACACAAATTATAATCAAGTACTGTATGAGAGATTAACAAGAACACACGTTTTTGCACTTAAAAACTGTTTGGAATTAATAATTCCTATCTCAGTGATGTAAAATATCACAGAGAGCTGCTTAGGTTACAATGAATGAATATTTCAATGTTCGATACCCTTTTAGGGTTAACCTAACTGTATTTATAAAACATACTGAAAGGCATATGACTCAGCCTATTTGTAGTTCGAGGATCCAACTCAACTTAAAGTAGATTGTAATAAGTAAATAACATTAACTGTCACAGGAATCTCAGAAGATGCTATCTATCAGAAGGAACAAATCTACAAGTCAATCTATAGTTTTGATATTTTACACTGGAAGAAGTTCAGTCTACTGATCAAGCCTCAGTGTGGTATTCAAAGTCATGGATTTAATTCAGAAGGACAGAGATTTCTACAAGTGACAAGAGACAGTACGAGTACAGAATATTTAAAGAAAGTTGTCAGAAGAAATTGACCACAGCTTAAAGTCAAAATGAAGAACAGAAGTTGAAGTTAGTCGTTCATGAACCAGACCGTGCATTGAGCGTCAACAAATATTCAGTGGAGGTTCTTTATTTATTTCAGTGGTTTAAAAGTGAAGATTAGACTATCAAATGAATTATGTTAATTCTCTATTAATTAATTTAAAGTATTTAGTTAACTTAATTAATAAATTAATTCTTCAAGAATTAATTTATTTATTAAGTTAATTATTGAATTAATTAATTTAGAATTAATATAGATTGCTGAAAGACTATCAGAAGTGTTTTAAGACTATGGTTTTATTATTAAAAGATTATCTGAGTTAGTCTAGGAGATAGTCTGCTCAGCATACACAGCTCAGTTTGATAGTCTGCTAAAGAATTGGGTAGTCTGCCAAGAAAGAAAGTCACACCGGTAGTCTGCACTAAGAAGGATAGTCACACCGGTAGTCTGCCAAGAAGGAAAGTCACACCGGTAGTCTGCACCAAGAAGGATAGTCACACCGGTAGTCTGCAACAAGACAGATAGTCACACCGGTAGTCTGTGTGTCCCCTGGATAGTCTGCAAGCCTCTAAACAGTCTGTGAATAGTCTGTTTTAAGTGTTAAAATAGACAGAAGATATTTACACTTGACTACTACAAAAGAGACAGAAGCTGGTGGTCACTAGATTCACACAGATACACGAGACAAGAAAATTAAAGACTGGAAGAACAAAACATTACATCTCTCATCTTTAAGAGCCACTGACTATCTCATTTAATTCACAAAAAAATCAAGTTCAACTCATTTGTAATATTTGATCCGATAGAACTTAATTATTTGTGACTCTTGTATTACTAGCGAATTAAGTTTCCTAGTTCGTATCTCGATTTTTATTAACTAAATTAGAAAAGTTCATGTCGAATTTTCTAATTAGTTTTTATTAACGTGATAATACTCTGTACTGATTTTGTAACAACCATCAAGTTTAATATATCGTTATATTTAACTTGAATTTTGTTTCAATTAATTCCGCTCAAATTTGTCTAAACTAAATTTTATTTAACGGACAAATTTCGATAAAAAGATATAGATTGTATTCAACCCCCCCTTCTACAATCTTAACGGACCTAACAATTGGTATCCGAGCCGTTTGATTGATATACAAATCAAGATCCTATTTTTATTCAATTAAAAATCAAGCTCGAATTTTTAACTCTCTTAAAAATTCATCATGACTTCTAAAGCCATTGTTAAGATACCTATCTTTGACAAAGATAATTATGATATGTGGAAGAATAAGATGGAGTTGTTTCTGGAATGTACAAACGTTAAATATTTGGTTGTTTTGAAAACCGGACCTAAAACTCCTATGGTCTATGAAGATGAAGTTGAAGCTGAGGGTAAAATTGTGATTCCTGCTAAATCTTATGAAAAGGACCCTGCTACCTATACACCTGAGGAAAAGGAGGATGCAGGGCTTGATAAAAACCTCAGACTCATTCTAATAGATTCCCTGGATGCTGTGATGTATAGCCATGTGATGAATTGTAAAACTGCCAAACACATGTGGGAAACTATTGAAACCATTAATGAAGGAACCGATGAAGTCAGGGAGAACAGACTTCAAATATTAACCTCTGAGTATGAACACTTCAGAGCTGGCCCTAATGAAGGCATTCAAGAAGTGTTTGAAAGGTATAATAAAATAATCAACAACTTGCAAATCCATGGCAAGAACTATACACAGAAGGAGATTAATCTGAAGTTCTTACTGACTATGCCGACTCACCTGGAACACAGGATAACAGCCATAAGAGAATCTCGTGACTTGAATAAAGTTAGTCTTGAAAAACTCTTCGGTGTTTTAAAAACCTATGAGTTGGAACAAGTCCAACAGAAAGAGATTCATGGTAAAGGTAGAGTTGCAAGTTCATCTACAGCATTAGTGGTTGAGGCTCCTAAGGAAGTGGAAGCTAAGGTTGTTCGACCTTACAGCTCAGACAAGGAGCAGACTGAAGTGGAACATGGTCAGACACCAGCTACTCAGGATGGAAGTGAGTTTTACTCATTAGAAGAATTGGATCAGTTGGAGGATGAATCCATGGCACTCATGGTTAGACAGTTTGGCAACTTTAGATTCAGGAGAAATCCTAAGTTCAAGTTCAAGTCTAATAACAGATTCCAGAGAGGAGGTTCCTCATCCTCCAGTAGCAGAGGTGGCTACAAAACTGGAACTGTTGATAGAAGCAAAATTCGTTGTTATAATTGCAATGAACTTGGACACTTTGCCACTGAGTGTCAGAAACCTAAACAAGCCCAGAAGAGAGATTATGTTTCTGAAAAGAAGAAACCTGGAAAAGCCTATGTGGCTGCTGGTAAAAGCTGGGATGACACAGATAGTGAAGATGAAGAATTTGGAAATCTTGCACTAATGGCAAATGGTGACATGCTCACTGATCCTAAACCACAGGTAAAACTTACTGACTCTGAGTTGGTTCGTCAGTTAGGTGGTTCCTTGGCTAATGCACAAAAACACATTGCTAGATTAAATCTGTTAAACACTTAACTTGAAAATGAAGTGTTAGAACTAAAAAAGGTGCATGTTAATCAAGATCAACAAAAAGAGGAAATAGCACGACTTAATAGAAGAGAGAAATCCATTCTAGAAGTAGTGACTAAACAACTTTCTAAAATTGCTGAACTTGAAACCAAGGTTAGTGCTTGCTTTAATTCTGTTAAACTTTCTAAAGAGCATTTCAATAAACAAGCTATAGAACGAACTGTAGGAATAGGGTTTGGTTATAACGAAGCTGTTGGATTGTTAGGCATAAATACCCCTAATCTTGTTAGTGCTAAAGAGAGGGGTATACTACATGTGCTTAAGAAGGTTGAAGATCCGCTCTTTAAGAAGTCGATTGCAGAACCTCCAAACTTCACTTCTATCATTATTCAAGAAGAGATGCGTAATGAGGACAGTGCAAATGGCATTGTCCTTGATAATGTTAAATCTGTTAAGAAACCAGTTAAGGTTGTTTATCCAATGAGTTCATCTAAAACTGGGTTAAGTGGTGATAAGTTGAAAAAGAACAATAACATATCTAACATGCATACCATGCCTACCATTGATTTTTACCATAAAGCATGTGGTGTTGTCAATTGTATGTCTTGTGCTTTTAATGTAATGTCTGCTTACTTTAATGGTAATCAAGCATGTGCTAGTAAGACTGCTCCTCGACAACACATGAATAAGAATAAAAATGTTAGATCAAAGACTGCTAGTCCTCCTCAAGATAGGAGAGAGACATTTGTATCAAAGCCTAAACAGACTTTTGGTAAGGCTGCTTACAAGGTCAAATGTCCAGTCAGTAAAACAAATGTCATTGCTGCTAAAGAAACATGGATACCCAAGATAAAACAGAAGATTGTCAAATCTGTTTATAGGGTTAAATGTATGTTGGTTAGTGGTGAAGATGGTGTCAATGTTAAAAATGTTGTTTTGCCTGACAAAGGCCAATTCTTTAAGTATTCTGGACCCAATCAGGTTTGGGTTCCGAAGAAGGTTTAATCTATTTGTCATTGCAGGGTGTGAAACAGGTTGATCGAGTGACCTGGATCTTGGACAGTGGATGTTCAAGGCATATGACTGGAGACAGAACCCTGCTGACAAATGTGGTTGAGAAAGCCGGCCCAGTGGTTACCTTTGGAGATAACAGCATAGGTACAACTGATGGATATGGCAGATTGGAAGCTGGAAATGTTATCATTGATGAAGTGTCTTTTGTGAAAGGACTTGAGCACAATTTGTTAAGTGTCAGTCAATTTTGTGACAAGGGATTCGAGGCTTACTTCAACAAGAAGAATTGTCTAATCTCACACAAGAGACATGAACAACCATCTCTTACTGGAGTCAGAAAAGGAAATCTGTACGTGGCCAATATGAACACTGGAAGCACTGAAGAAATCAACTGCTTTTATTCTAAAGCATCTACAGATGAAAGTTGGCTATGGCACAAGAAACTCTCCCACCTTAATTTCAAGACAATGAATTCTCTAGTTAAAAGAGAACTGGTGAGAGGTTTACCTTCAATGGAATTCACTAAAGAAGGACTCTGTGATGCCTGTCAAAAAGGAAAATTGAAAACAGCAACTCAAAGGAGCACTGACACATCATCAATAACTGAACCTCTACAACTGTTGCACATGGATCTGTTCGGTCCAGTTAATATGATGTCTATGTCAAAGAAAAGATATGCTCTCGTGATTGTTGATGACTACTCAAAGTACACATGGGTTTTATTTCTGAATTCCAAAGATGAAACTCCACAGTTAGTGATTGATCACATCAAGTTGATTGAAATGGAGTACAAGAAACCAGTTAGAGCAATAAGGTCAGACAATGGAACTGAATTTAAGAATGCAGTGCTAAATGAGTTTTGTACTGAAAAGGGAATAACAAGGCAGTACTCAGCCCCAAGAACTCCTCAGCAAAATGGGGTAGTAGAAAGAAAGAATAGAACCTTGATTGAAGCTGCACGTACTATGATAAGTGAAGCAAAGCTTCCCTTGTACTTTTGGGCTGAAGCTGTTAACACTGCATGTTATACCCAGAATCGAACTTTAATCAACAAAGACTTGATGAAGACCCCCTATGAAATTATGTATGAAAAGAGACCAACACTCAAGTACTTTCATGTATTTGGAGCAAAATGCTTTGTGCTTAAAGATGGAGATGATCGTGGTGGTAAATTTGAGGCCAAAGCACATGAAGCAATTTTCATTGGTTATTCAAGAAGAGCTTACAAGGTGTATGTGATTGATCATCAGACAATGCTTGAAAGTGTCAATGTATCATTTGATGACACTAAACTTCCTAGTATCCAAACAGAGGATTCATCTGAAAAGTTATCTTTCGATGATTTGACAGACTCCGATTCAGATGGTGACAACCAACCTGATGTTGCTGCTAATGATAACAGTAATAATGATGATAATGATCAGGGTGGTGGTGGTGGAAACAATGATCAGACTGGAGATACCACTGACACTCCTGAACATTCATCTAGTCAAACTGGCAACAACTCAGGGGGAGGTGATGAAGGATCAGCTGATCATACTCAACATCATAATGAAGAACAAGGTGAATCATCAAGGTCAAATCTTCCCAGACAGACTGTGTGGAATAGAGCTCATCCTTTTGAGTTGATCGTTGGTGATCCAGATGTTGGTGTAAAAACTAGAAGGAGCTATCAAAATCAATGCAATTATTCTGGGTTTCTGTCTGCAATAGAACCTAAGAAAACAGAAGAAGCTCTCTCTGATCCTGATTGGGTGATTGCTATGCAAGATGAACTCAATCAATTCAAACAACAAGAAGTATGGAAGCTGGTACCCAGACCTGAAGACAGGAAAGTAGTTGATACCAAGTGGGTATTCAGAAACAAACTTGATGAAGATGGCATTGTAACTAGAAACAAAGCAAGACTGGTTGCTAAAGGTTATTCCCAAGCTGAAGGAATAGATTATGATGAAACCTATGCACCAGTGGCTAGACTTGAGGCTATAAGGATATTCTTGGCATTCGTAGCACATTCAAACTTCAAAGTTTATCAAATGGATGTTAAGAGTGCCTTCCTGAATGGCAAGCTGGATGAAGAGGTATATGTAGAAAAACCCCCTGGCTTTGAAGATCCAGAATTCTTGGATTTTGTCTACTTTCTCTTCAAGGCAATTTATGGTCTTAAGCAAGCTCCAAGGAAATGGTATGACACTCTTTCTGAATTTTTACTTGAAAATGGATTTGTTAGAGGTGTCATAGACAAAACTCTCTTTACTAAGAAACATAAGAATGATACTATATTAGTCCAAGTCTATGTGGACGATATAATATTTGGGTCTACTAATGATCTTTTGTGCAAGAAATTTGCTAAGTTAATGCAGGGTAAATTTGAGATGAGCCTGATGGGTGAGCTGAAGTTCTTTCTTGGATTACAAGTAAGTCAAAGGACAGATGGAATTTTTATTTGTCAATCCAAGTATGTCAGAGAGCTCCTCAAGAAATATCAAATGGAGGACTCATCTTCAACAAGAACACCATCATCAACAGCTGTGAAATTTGGAGCTTGTGAAAATTCTGCTAAGGTAGATATCACAAGCTACAGAGGTATGATAGGTTCATTACTTTATCTTACTGCAAGTAGACCTGATATTATGTATGCTACATGCTTGTGTGCAAGGTTCCAAGCGGATCCTAGAGATGTGCATCTCATTGCTGTTAAACGAATCTTGAGATATCTTAAGGGTACACCTAACTTAGGTATTTGGTACCCTAAAGAATCTGGTTTTAACCTTGTTGGATATACAGATTCAGATTATGCAGGAAGTGTTGTAGATAGAAAAAGCACCTCTGGGAGTTGTCAATTCCTAGGTGGTAGGTTGGTCTCCTGGTACAGCAAGAAACAACAAACAGTTTCTAACTCAACAGCTGAAGCAGAATATATAGCTGCTGGAAGCTGTTGTGCTCAAATCTTGTGGATTAGGAATCAGCTTCGTGACTATGGCTTTGTACTTGACAATATTCCAATTCTGTGTGACAATACAAGTGCCTTAGCAATCTCCAACAATCCTGTGCAGCATACGAGGACCAAGCACAATGACATCAGGTATCATTTTATCCGAGAGCATGTCATGAATGGTACCGTGGAGTTACATTTTGTACCCACGGAAAAACAAACAACAGATATTTTTACTAAGTCTCTTGACGAATCCACATTCACCAGAATTGTTGGTGAATTGGGTATGTTAAATAGTCCTAGTAATTAAACTAGTTAATATCTGAGGTTTGATCTTTAATAATTTACAAGTGATTATCTTATTAATATTTGTTGATTAAAATCACTTGTATAATTATTTTATCAACTTACCTTGTTACTTGTTAATGTTCAAATCATTGCCATTATCATCTTAATATATCCCTACTTACTTCTTTTCAATGTTAAAATAATTCTTTTTCCTTAAAAATATTTTTCTCAAATTTTACAAGTTGTAATTTATGAGAAACTTATTTTTCTTGAAAATTATATTTATGATGGTTAAATAAGTCATATTTTCTTTTTAAATAATTTTCTATTAGAAAGTTATTTTATTAGAAAATATATAGATTTATTAATTTACCATGAATATTTATGTAAATTATTAATACTTAATATTTTGTAGTGTTTGTCTTTCTATTATTAATGTTTTGTTTCCATGTAAAGGACAACCTATGGTTGGTTTATTAACTATGTAAATTATTAATAGAATTCTCTACTTTTTATTTTTATTTTTATTTTTATTTTGTTTATTTTTTTATTTTATCAAGTAATTGTTTAATTCGAATTTTTTAAGTTGTGTGTCTAGTACAGTTTAATTTAAAAGTCTGTACTTATAGTCTATAGTCTGTAACGATAATCATAGTCTGTTGTACAAATTTTGTCTGTTCAGACTACCGGGCAGACTATCCAGCCAATAGTCTACATAGTTAGTCTCTAATTGTCTTATAGTCTGTTAATACTAAAATGTCTATATTAATAGTCTATTTTACTAATATTCAGTTAGTCTGTATAGTTTTAGTGTAAGTTAAATAGTCTAAATTGTCATAGTCTATATTAGTAATCTATAGTCTATTCTAGTCTATTTAGACTATCGGTATTAATTAGTCTAAATTATTTAGTCCATATTCGATAGTCTATGTTCTGCTATATTATAGTCTAAATTGTTTAGTCTATATTCTGTTTTTAAAATAGTCTAAATGGTTTAAATAGTTTAGTCTAGACAGTCTATTTTAGTCTAATTAGACTATCAGATAGACTATCAGGTATAGTCTATTAGTCTATAGTCTAATTCTTTTATTAATTCTATTTTAGACTACCGTTTAGACTACCGTTAGTATATATACAGAATTGTCTGTAGACTATCGTTAGTCTATTGTTTGTCTAAAACTCACGAGTTAAGTCTCTGAGTCTTTTTCTCTGTTTGTTTATATACATACAATACACACAACGAACCGCCGCCCGATTTTCTTCAAAAATCGACCGTGTTTCTCAACCAAATCACGATCTGAAAACACCATTATTCCGATCTCTTCAAGCCCGTTAATTTGATTGGTAATCTTTCGATTTGGTAGTGTTTTAAGAAATCGTAATTTTCAAGAACTTAGTCGAATTTCTTGAATAATCTGCACTTTGAGAACGATTCTGCAAAAACTAAAAATAGTGGTGTGTTTGTGTGAATTCAGAGATCAACATACATTAATTTCAGAATTTTCTGTGAAGTTTCGATTTTATTGATTTTTCTGGTTAATTGAATTAATTGTTAAAATCCCTAAAATTCGAATTTGGGCAAATTAATTCAGTGTGTTGAAATTTAAATGGCTGGTAATATGGAGATAATAAATCATAATTTTGTTGGTCATTTTAATCCCGATAATTGTACTCTCGAGAGGGTTAAGCCTTGGATTCGGTTTTTAAATGAGCATTCTCTTATTCGTCATGCCTTAATTCTCGATGCTCCTTTAAAAGTTGATTCACTGTTGGCAATGTGTTCTACATTTGTTCTCTCCTCGGACTCAACATCTTTTACTTTTACTGTGGGAGACACACCTTATGTTGTGAATGACTCAACTGTTAACACCGTTCTACGACTTCCAACAAATGACTTTGTTGATCTTCCATCTGAAGCAGTACTGACACAATTTTTCAATGACATCCATTATCAAGGAGAAGTTGATCTTTCTAAGTTGTCTAAAAGTAACTTCATGGCTGAGTGGGATTATTTCTTTGACACAATTGCTAAGGTGTTTGCTAACACTAAAAAGAATAATTTTCACAATATTTCTACTTTGCTTCAGAGAATTGGTTATGCAGTTGCTAATAATCAAAGGGTTAATTTTGGTAAATTAATTTTTGATGCCATGGTAAATCGTCTCATAACTGCCAAGAACGATCATGATTTGGGTAGTAAAATTGATTGTTACTATCCAAGGTTTTTATCTCTCATATTTAATCATGTTGTGTCTGATGTTCATCAAAGATTGTTTGCTAACTCTCGTACTGAAGCATCAGGAAAAACACATAAAAAAATTTTCACCAGGTTAGCAACAATGAAGAAGTACACAAATGTTCCAGTGGTCATTACTCAGTATATGTCCAACTTCATAGAACTGCCAATCATACAAGAACAACCACCACAACAGCAACCTGAGCATGTTCCTGAGCAACCAGAACAAGAAGCAGCAACTGCTCCTGTACCTGAACATCAACTTCAAGTGGCTCAACCCACTATTGCTGGGATTTCTGCATCTGCTACTGAACAGGTATTATCTTTCCCTGAAACTACTTCTGGAGCCCAAGTGGCTGATAGGTTAGACCAAGAGGTTGTAGAACCACAACTTCTATCCCAGGTCTTAGAGCCAAACACAGTGTCATCTAAAATCTCAAAACCCAAATCCAGAAGTAAAGTAAGAAGTAGTGATATGAGTGATCCCACAGCTCTGCCTCCACTAAAGAAGCGAAGAAACTTACAAATTGAGGCAACTGTCAGCCCATCCATATCCTCCCAAAAGGATACGGACATTGAAATGGCACATGAACAGTTACTGGAAACATTCTCTCAACAGGATGAGTCCATTGAAATTCGCCAGTCGGCCATGGCACCCTGTACAGAGTCAAGCACACCCCTATTACTCACAATGGGGGAAAACATAACTGTAGAATCTGATGTGGCTAGGGACAATGAGCAAGGAGAGCACAATAGGGTTGTTACTGAAACAGTGCCTACCATAGTCACGGTAGAAGAGCCTTCACAGGTTAATGAGGGAAATCTTGACTCTCAGCCACAAATAATAGAGTCATCATCTCCCCTCCCAGGAGGAACATTCCTGGCTCCCTCAAGGGATTTTCCACTCGCAGTTTCAACTGGAGAAAGTGGAAGGCAACTCGATCTTTCTGTCACTGAAGAAATTCAGACATCAATTCCAAATGAGATGACAGAAATGACTGAGGAAAGGGATTTGCGAACTCCCATTGCACCACCACTGACCTTCCAAGAGGAGGCTAGGGTGATTTTATCTGCAGGTACACTTTCTGGAGCAGCTAAGGAATTAGTGAGGAGTGATGTGAGGAACACCACTAAACTGAGTGAAACACATGCACGTCAGATGAGTGAAACTCAGAGTGATATTCAGGTGAGTGCACACACTGACACATACACTCGTTCATTGGAAGAAAAGATTAAAGCTCTAGAAAAGGAACTTGAGGCCAGTAAAGCTGAAGCAAAATTACTTCGAGCACAAGTGGGTGAACGGTCTTCTTCATCTACCTCTGTCAAAAATCAGCTTGCTGTGATAAAGAATGACATCACCAAGATGAAGACAACTTACACAAACAAGTTCAACACTCTCGAATTATCTTATGAACGGGCACTTGATGATGCTGGAGAGGTTACTGTGACTCAAGATAAACTTATTTCTGTAATCTCCGACAAAGTTGAAAATCTTCAAACAGCATTGATTAAGAGTCAGTTGTCTACTAAACGCCGTCTTGATGTGATTGAAAGGCAGAATGCACAACAAGGTAAGGGGATCAAACATTTGTTCAACATGATCAGCAGAACTCACACACCCACAGCAGAAGAAAGGGAATTCTTTGTAGGAAAAGGTGGAGATGGTGATGAGCGAGACCCTGGAGATGGTGCATTTCACACTTCGGTAGAGGATTCCTCAACTAAGGGGGAGAAGTCAAGAGAGGGAACTAGTGAACAAGGGAGAGATAAGGGGAAGAAGATAGCAGATTCTCAGAAGAGTGCAGAAGACACTGAAGGGTATTACTACTCAGGTGAACCAGACAACTTTGATGTTTTTGCTGATCTAAAGTTCTCTGATGAGGGTGAAAAAATACCAGAACCAGATTTTAGCAGCTGGGAAGATGAAGTGCCAGTTGACCCTGAATATGAAGCTGAGCAAGCAAAACTGGATTTTGAAGCTGAATTAGAAGCTGAAAGGCAAGAAGCAAATCTCAAATTGCGAGATGAAAAGCTTCAGAGAACACTAGATATGCTTGCACACAAAGAAAGACTTCAAAAAGAGGAAGCAGAAGCAAGGCAACGAGAGCATGTACTTAAAACTCAAGAGAGGAAGTTATACGTCAAGTTTAAGAGTGGTGAGAAATGGGATCGTGCTCAACGAATAATAGACTCACATCAATCTCTTGATAATGATGATAGTCGACTTCTTTCTATCTTTGAAAGACTCAAAGAGCTTAACCCAACACACGATATGTACATGAGAGCCCTAAGAACAGAAGTTGTGAGAATAACAACTGCAGGTGAAACGAAAACAGATGAGCTTTTAATATTTGTTGATTGTCATGAGTTTGGAACACAAAGAGTTTCAATTCAGTTCTTCTATGACAAATCATTGACAGAAATCTGGGTTCTTAGGCCAAAGGTAAGAACTTCCTCTGAGTTGGGTGTACTACTTCATGAGAAATTCAAAGAGTTTGCTGAAAGAGCTGGTCCTGAAATAGTTGAATTGCCTAGACAATTGAAATTCCTTAAAGGTGAGGTGCTTCATACAATCAATCTTGAGAATGAGGAATTGTTCACACACTCTGCCAAGCAGCTGGTCTATATTGAACATGTTCTGAGAAATCAAGGATTTTCTACTAAAGAGAAGTTAGAAATTGCTGATCGTATTAAATCCTATGCAGAAGTCAATTTTTTTAAGGATTATGAGAAGTTCAAAGGTCAGTTGAGAAAGGCACTTGGAATTCCTCTTGTTCGCCCTACAGGATTCTCATCAAGAAGAGAGTTGCTAGTTGATGCAGAATTGCACAAAAATCTGCCAGAAATGGATGATCCAGAAGATGGAGAAATAAGGAAGGAAGACAGTCAGAAATGAAGAACAACTCTACATGTAATATCTTTAGAGTTAGATAGATCAAGATAGGATAATGTTTAATATGATCAGGCTAGAGGATCATCTATCTTGTATTTATCATTATGTTTGAATCTGGAAATTGTTATAAAAACCAGAACTTTATCATTATTTACTTGCTATTAATGTTTTTATCATTTACTAGTTTAAGTTGAGTTAGTTGAGTTATCCTCTAGGAATTTGCTTGTTAATTTATAACAAACAAATAGGGGGAGATTGAAAGGCATATGACTCAGCCTATTTGTAGTTCGAGGATCCAACTCAACTTAAAGTAGATTGTAATAAGTAAATAACATTAACTGTCACAGGAATCTCAGAAGATGCTATCTATCAGAAGGAACAAATCTACAAGTCAATCTATAGTTTTGATATTTTACACTGGAAGAAGTTCAGTCTACTGATCAAGCCTCAGTGTGGTATTCAAAGTCATGGATTTAATTCAGAAGGACAGAGATTTCTACAAGTGACAAGAGACAGTACGAGTACAGAATATTTAAAGAAAGTTGTCAGAAGAAATTGACCACAGCTTAAAGTCAAAATGAAGAACAGAAGTTGAAGTTAGTCGTTCATGAACCAGACCGTGCATTGAGCGTCAACAAATATTCAGTGGAGGTTCTTTATTTATTTCAGTGGTTTAAAAGTGAAGATTAGACTATCAAATGAATTATGTTAATTCTCTATTAATTAATTTAAAGTATTTAGTTAACTTAATTAATAAATTAATTCTTCAAGAATTAATTTATTTATTAAGTTAATTATTGAATTAATTAATTTAGAATTAATATAGATTGCTGAAAGACTATCAGAAGTGTTTTAAGACTATGGTTTTATTATTAAAAGATTATCTGAGTTAGTCTAGGAGATAGTCTGCTCAGCATACACAGCTCAGTTTGATAGTCTGCTAAAGAATTGGGTAGTCTGCCAAGAAAGAAAGTCACACCGGTAGTCTGCACTAAGAAGGATAGTCACACCGGTAGTCTGCCAAGAAGGAAAGTCACACCGGTAGTCTGCACCAAGAAGGATAGTCACACCGGTAGTCTGCAACAAGACAGATAGTCACACCGGTAGTCTGTGTGTCCCCTGGATAGTCTGCAAGCCTCTAAACAGTCTGTGAATAGTCTGTTTTAAGTGTTAAAATAGACAGAAGATATTTACACTTGACTACTACAAAAGAGACAGAAGCTGATGGTCACTAGATTCACACAGATACACGAGACAAGAAAATTAAAGACTGGAAGAACAAAACATTACATCTCTCATCTTTAAGAGCCACTGACTATCTCATTTAATTCACAAAAAAATCAAGTTCAACTCATTTGTAATATTTGATCCGATAGAACTTAATTATTTGTGACTCTTGTATTACTAGCGAATTAAGTTTCCTAGTTCGTATCTCGATTTTTATTAACTAAATTAGAAAAGTTCATGTCGAATTTTCTAATTAGTTTTTATTAACGTGATAATACTCTGTACTGATTTTGTAACAACCATCAAGTTTAATATATCGTTATATTTAACTTGAATTTTGTTTCAATTAATTCCGCTCAAATTTGTCTAAACTAAATTTTATTTAACGGACAAATTTCGATAAAAAGATATAGATTGTATTCAACCCCCCCCTTCTACAATCTTAACGGACCTAACACATACAGCTTCAGTACAATCGTAAATTGATACTCCTATAATTAAGCTATACAATTGATATCAATCACGATTGCTACACGTCTTCTAAGTCAACTCAATCTCTTTGATAGCATAAAATACAAGAGAAAATCTTTTTCTAAACTCTTTTGATAGACCAACTGTACTAATTCCAGTCTGTCTAAACTCTCTTGAGTAACACCACGACCTGGAATAGCCAGTGAGGAAGGATCTCTAGGACCAACATGTTGCCTTGAATCTTTATGTGAGCCAAGACCAACTCTATTTCTTCCAATCTTTCCTGTTAAACTTCTTCCATCAGAAAAATCAATAGGACCTCCAGTCTCTGGGGTTTGTTCAAACACTGATGTCTTTCCAAAAACTGATTGTAATGAAGAAGATAGAGAGTTCTGCACAACTTGTGAAGCAACAGAGGTTGTGTTTCCTTTCTTCTGTACAACTTGTGTAGCAACAGAGGTTGTACTTGATTTTTTAGCATCTCTTTCTCCTTCTACAGCTTTGCCTTTCATTTTCAACTTAGCTTCTTCTTCTGTTGGCTTTTTGAATACTTGCATCCTCTGATCAGTACCAACTTTTTCTTTAATTTCAATGCCTTTAAGAACAGGCCTAGAAGCTTTTACATTTTTCTTGAATTTGCCAGACTTCAGAGCTTTCTGATGTTCTGCTTGTAAACTCTTCTCTTCAGCTTGAATGTCTGCAAAAGTAACTCCTTCTTCATTCTCATCTAAAAACACTTTAACAGCTAACTCTTCATCGGTCTATGGATTATCAGTGAATAGCAAACTCTGGGTCTTTGATGTACCCTGAGTATCAGTATTTACTCCACCAGACATTGACTTAGAAGTTTTGCCAGATAGTAAACTCTTATCAGTTGCCCTTGACCTTAGACTCCTTTGACCTTTTGCTCCTCCATCTCCTGCATCATCCTTCTAAGTCAGAGTTTGAGATTGCCTGCATTTAGTCTTAGCATATCTCTCCCCCTTTTTGACATCATCAGGCATGAGAATAGATGTTATCAGCTCCAAGGAGGTAGCAATTGAATCAACTTTACCAGACAAAATGTTCTGATTGTCTTCAATTTTGGTCAGCCTATCAAACATAGAGTCTTGAGCTTTGGAGAATTTGGTAATTTTGAGTTTGGTGTCAAACTCCAGAGTCATATCTTTTGCCTTAAGATCAGTTTTTAGATCAGTAATTGCCTTCTGACATTGATCAAGTCTGCCATCCAGTGTTTTGACTTGCACCACTGTGGCCTTCAGACAAGAAACAATGTCTGGATTGGAAATTGCTGTAGCAGTTTGTTTGACAAAATTGGCTGCTCTCCCTCTTGGTAGGAGGCTGAGATTGTGATTGAGATGTTTGAGGTGGTTCAGTATTTAGTGGTTCGGGTTGAGTTGATGAAGGTTTGGGTTGTGTGGATGATGGTTTAGTTTGAGGTTTAGTTTGAAATGGGTACAGAGTTTGAAGTATGATTAATGAGTAGGTCGAGATTCTTGTAGTTGATTTATGAAGTTTTGTAAAGCAAGAGGAAAAACCAAGGCAGGTAACTGCTCTTTGGTGGCATCTTTGTTTGTCAAATCAGAGAAAATTCTCTTGTTGACTTTAAAGGGCTGAATTGTGTCATCCTCAACAATTTGAACATTAGGCACACAAGCAGTAAATAGCAATTGACAGAATCTAGCAAAATACACTGTTGTAGGTGCTGACAATCTACCACCTAAATTCATTAACACATGTCTTCCAAAATCGAAATTAGTATCATAAAGAAGAGAATACCCGATTTGAAGACTGTCAGTTGGAATTGCATCCCAGTTGGTGACCTTGTTCCCAAAAGCCCTGGTAATAAAGTCGAAAAAGAAACTCCATTCTTTTCGCAACTGTGGCCTTTTCACTGATCCAAGCTTTGCCAAAGACCCTGAGAACCCAATTTGCTGCAGCATCTCTCGCAGGTTTGTTTCAGAAAGCATACTATACGAAGTATGAGTGTCAAACCCCATTGTTTCCCTGACAGTATCTGGAGTGATAACATAGTCAGTGTCTTCATAAGAAAAAATAATAGATGGAGTCCCATTCTCTCCACCATTATCATAAACAGAGCGTTGCCATAAAGAAGCAATTTGTGAGGCAGACAGTGTTTGAGGTTCAACCAGAGCCTGACCAATTTCTGAATCGCGTAAGAAATTCTGCATCAAATGAAACGCATCTGGAGCAATTTCATTTTCCAGTGGTGCTGCATAATTATTAGAAACAAACAACATGCCAAGAGAAGTGAAAGATTTGGTTGCCATTAGTAAGATTTGAGAAGAAAATACGAAGAGAATGATATGAGAGAAAGGTGTTTGATGAAATGTTCAAATGAAAAGTATGATGTAACTGTGAGTGGTTGTGTAAAAAGTAATTATGAGTGGGTGAAAGTGTATGAGTGAATATGAAATGATAAATGAAACTCAATCATTTTAACATTAAAACACGCAACCAGTTACCATGTGTAGTGGAACACGATTTTTGAAACATGTGTGAGTGGAACACATGTCACAAATCTAGCGGAACAGACGTGCATGCTCAGTAATTATACCCATAATTACTGCTACTTTCTCTCTATTAAAACTAACACAATTAAACACTTTTACACACATCAACAACTGTCAAAAACTCTTTTTACCCCAATTATGAAATCATCTGAAGTAAAATATACCTTAGAGTATTTAGACAAAATCCATCAGCGTTTGTCAATCCTCCAACTTTATTACCGAAACCCTTTCAAATACTGCACAGAGGTGAATATTTGTGTGTGGATAGCAGAGTTTACTAATCCAATTTTTAGAGCATTTAATATTTCATAAAATCCATAATAAATCAGTAAATACTGGATGCACAAACTCTCATTGTAAACACTGAATATATGACGAATGCTAAACTCTATAGTAACTTAAATACAGAAATCTGAATACACCTATTCCCTTTGATGTCCATGATTATCCAAGTAAGCACACAGTCTTTATAGACAAAAAGATCAAGAGATAGATATCAAAGCATCATTCAGTGAGTAACATGCCAGGGATTTGATAAACTCACAAACTCTCAAAGCACACAAGTGTTTAGGTGAAGTGTTTACACACAAGTTCAATCAGTAAAAGCAGATGCTACCATATGCTTGGTTATCCACCAAATCTACACTACTTTGAATACATGTATGCACAAATCAAAAGGACTTTATTCAAGGTAATAATTTGGTTGAAATCAAACAGGTGAGAAGAAAGAAAATAAATGGCTAACTGAGCAATTTAATAGAGCAAAGTGTTCAGTTGTACTGCAAGTACATTTTTGTACATTATGATCAGTATATATACACATCTTTTTTTTTTATTATGTGTATATATCCACCAAATAAACTTTCCTTTGTAGAGAAACTCTCACATGTTTGCTCTTCAATTTCCAAATATATATAACTGCTCTTGGTGCATCAAAGTTTAAAAGAAACAGTTAATAAGGCTCAAAGGGGTTCACTAAGGGTGTAATTTATGGACAGTGTTTGGAGAAATGTGGTAAATCCTAGTGCCTTTATAATTTTCATGCACACACATATCATGCAGTCTCAAAATGGTTTAAAACAAGTTCTAGAGCAACATACTCACTGATGAACATCACACAACAATAAAATTCGATTGATATAAAATGTATCAATCACTATTTGGCTCAAGTACTCACAGGGTGCATGCATGCTTTAGTACACACCAAAATAAACAATGACACATCTCAAGTTTTATAATTTTCACAAGTACAAACAAGGAATCATCAAGTACCATGTGAATGTCTTGGGAACAGAGTGTCACTAACAGAGTTTAGGAGTCATCAATATCAGAAATTATTCATGAAAGGCAATGCACACACCATTTACAGACTCATAGTTTAGGATAAATAAACTAAGAGATGCTATAAATATGAACAGTATCATGCTTGTGTTGGATAACTTAAAAAGATTCAAGATTAATAACTGAGAATCATGCTTCATACATTTTCTTCATTGGTGTTCATCTCAGACAATAACATTATCAGGATTAATCAGATTTTATCCAGCATGTTAACAGTGTTTGACTGACAAAACATGCTATCAGAGTTTGACAGTCTACGAACAGAGTTTACATAACAGAGTTTAAAAACTGAGTTCACATAGCATTTAACACATCACAGAAACATAAGTAATGCATTCCATAAGTGAAATTTGAGTCTAACCAATATCTCTAGTCAAAACCAGAGACCATTCCAAGTTCATTTACTAGCCTTGTAAATATAGCTTCACTCAAAGGCTTGGTGAAGATGTTTGCAAGCTGTTGGTCTGTAGACACAAAATGAAGCTCAATGTTTCCTTCCTCTACATGCTCTCTGATAAAATGATACCTTATGCTGATGTGCTTGGTCATTGAGTGTTGTACTGGATTACCTGTCATAGCAATATCACTTTGATTATCACATTAAATAGGAATCTTACTGTACCTTAATACATAATCCAGCAACTGATTCTTCATCCATAGAATTTGTGCACAACAGCTACCAGCAGCAATATACTCTGCCTCAGCTGTAGATGTAGAAATTGATTTCTGTTTCTTACTGTACCAAGAAACCAGTCTGTCACCCAGAAATTGACAACTTCCAATAGTGCTTTTTCTATCTATCTTACAGCCTGCAAAGTCTGCATCAGAGTAACCAATAAGCTTGAAATCTGATTCTCTGGGATACCACAACCCTAAAGTAATGGTGCCCTTGAGATATTTGAAAATTCTTTTCACTGCTGTGAGATGTGGTTCTCTGGGATCAGCTTGAAACCTTGCACAGAGACAGGTTGCATACATGATATCAGGTCTACTTGCTGTCAGATAAAGAAGAGACCCTATCATGGCTCTGTAGTTTGTCATATCCACTGATGCTCCTGTATCCTTATCCAACTTAGTTGCTGTTGCCATGGGAGTTGATGCAGATGAGCAATCAAGCATATCAAATTTCTTAAGAAGGTTTCTGGTATATTTTGCTTGATTTATAAAAATTCCATCATCTGTTTGCTTCACATGTAGGCCTAGAAAATAACTAAGCTCTCCCATCATACTCATTTGATACCTGGACTGCATTAGCTTGGCAAACTTTGTACCGAATTTGTCATTAGTAGACCCAAAAATTATGTCATCAACATACATTTGAACCATAAGCAAGTCACTACCAGATTTAAAGTAAAATAGAGTTTTATTAATTGTACCTCTGTGAAACCCACTTTCTAGTAGAAATTGAGCAAGAGTTTCATACCATGCTCTTGGTGCTTGCTTAAGTCCATAAAGTGCTTTATCAATCCTGTAGACATAATCTGGATATTTGGGGTCCACAAATCCTAGTGGTTGTTCAACAAACACTTCTTCTTCAAGTTTCCCATTCAGAAAGGCACTTTTCACATCCATCTGAAATACCTTGAATTTCTTGTGAGAAGCATAAGCAAGAAACATTCTTATTGCCTCCAACCTGGCAACTGGAGCAAAAGTCTCATCATAATCTATTCCTTCTTGCTGTGAATAGCCTTTTGCCACAAGTCTGGCCTTGTTTCTTGTAACAACCCCCTCACTGTCAGTCTTATTTCTGAAACCCACTTAGTACCAACAACAGACCTATTCTTGGGTCTTGGTACAAGTGTCCAAACATCATTTCTCTCAAATTCATTTAACTCCTCATGCATTGCTGTTATCCAGTCAGCATCTTTAAGAGCTTCTTCAACCTTCTTTGGCTCAGTTTTTGACAAAAATGCATGAAATAGACATTCATTTGTTGTTGCACTTCTTGTCCTTACTCTTGCATCTGGATCACCAATAATCAAATCAGGTGTGTGAGATTTGGTCCATATTCTAGCTGAAGGCAAATGACTTCTCTCAGAGTTTGATCCTCCCCCTCGATCCATGTTCTCCTGATTTTCTTGATGTCTTTCTTCATTCTCTGAGGCTCCCCCTGAATGTGACTGCTCAGAGTTTGAACTATCAGATTTTGGATTTTCAGAGTTTGAGTCATCAGAGTTTGATCCAGATTTTTTAGCTGAGTCAATATCAGTATTTGAGTCATCATTATGAAGTGATTCTTCATGCTCCCCCTTAACTGGTTCTTCTCTAGTATTTGGCTGAAAGGTTTCTTCAGTATTTACCAGTAGAGGATCAGAGTTTAACTCAACAGAGTTTGTTAGTTCAGCATTATCAAAGTTTACTTCATCAGAGAATAATTCTTCATTTTCAAAGTGCAGTTGATCATGTTCATTTACATCTTCAAGTCCAGTTATCTTCTTGTCATCAAATGACACATGAATAGACTCCATGATCACTTTGGTTCTCAGATTGTAAACTCTGAATGCCTTAGTTGACAGTGGATAGCCAACAAAAATTCCTTCATCAGCTTTTAATTCAAATTTTGTCAACTGTTCAGGATGAGTTTTCAGCACAAAGCACTTGCATCCAAAAATATGAAAATATTTCAGATTTGGCTTCTTTTCCCTCACCATTTCATATGGTGTTTTTCCATGCTTGTTTATCAAAGTGGCATTCTGAGTAAAACAGGCAGTTTGAACAGCCTCTGCCCAGAAATAGGTTGGCAACTTTGCTTTATCAAGCATAGTTCTGGTAGCTTCTATCAAGGTTCTGTTCTTTCTTTCAACTACACCATTTTGCTGTGGTGTACCAGGTGCAAAAAACTCTTGCTCAACTCCTCTATTTTTGCAGAATTCTTCCATTGTTGCATTCCTGAATTCAGTTCCATTATCACTTCTGATTATCTTGACTTTATGTTTTGATCCTTTGTCCAGTTGCTTTATATGCTCCATCAGAGTTAATGCAGTTTCATCCTTCTTTGCTAGAAAATACACCCATGTATATCTGGTGTGTTCATCAACAATGAATAAAGCATATTTCTTTCTTCCAAGTGACATTACATTTACTGGACCAAAAAGGTCAACATGTAGAAGATGATAAGGATCAACAATTGAAGATTCAGTCTTGCTCTTGAAAGATGACTTTCTTTGTTTGGCCTTTTGACAGGAATCACACAAGCCATCAACATTCAATAATGATTTTGGGAGCCCTCTAACAAGATTCTTTCTAATCAGCTCATGGATGTTGTTTAGATTCAAATGAGAGAGTTTCTTGTGCCACTTCCAACTCTCTTCACTGGACATTCTTGTTGACATACACACTGCTTTGCCATCAGAGTTTGTTGACAACTTTATTTCATAGATGTTATTGTGCCTGTTTCCAACTAGAACAACGTTCCCTGTAGATTTACTGATGATTTCACAGTATTCAGGCTGAAAATCTACATGATATCCTCTGTCACAGATTTGACTCACAGATAGCAGGTCATGCTTGAGTCCTGGAACCAGAGCTACATTTGAAATGATGACACTTCCAAGATTGATGTTGCCATATCCTAGAGTATGTCCTATGTTGCCATCTCCATAGGAAACTTTTGGGCCAGCCTTCTCCACATACTCTGATAACAGGGCTTTATTTCCAGTCATGTGTCCTGAACATCCACTGTCCACGACTAGGGTACTTTCCCTGGTGCCCTGCAATCACAAACATTTACTAATGATTAGTTTTAAGGATCTAGACTTGCTTGGATCCTTTGGCTTTCTTAACTTTGTTAGCTTTTGCAGCGGAATTCACATTATCAGAGTTTAAGCTAACTTTATCAGAGTTTACATTTGCAGAATCAACTTTAACCCATTTCAAATTTGGCTTGGGTTCATAGTAATTATGATAAATAACATGATAATCTCTACAAGTATACATAGAATGCCAAGTACTTCCACAATGTTTGCATAATATCTGTGGTCTAGTTCTAACATTAACTTTCTTTACTTCAGACTTTGAAGGTAAATAATTAATGTTTTTGTTTTTCCTGCAAAAACTAGCAAGATGATTAGTGCTACCACAGTTATGACATGTCTTTCTTGGAGCAAAAGTAGCAAGCATTGGATAATTACCCTGAGAAATGCCTACTTTACCATTTCTGTTCTTTCTAGACACTTTCTGTTTCTTAACAGATTTTAACTCCTTAAGCTTATGCTTGAGTTGTTTATCTGTCATTGAACCAATATTAACCTGTTTAACACTGTTTTTTACTGGTCCTATCTTGACAGCTTGTTTATCACCTTCAAACCTAGGTTCAATTATTCCATTAACAAATGTTCCAAATTTCTTAGGTTGAAGTGGTGGTCTAATCTTGACTTTATTCTGAAACCTAAGTTCATCTTCCTCAGAATAACCTAGACCTACAGTGTCAGATTGAAAAACCTTTTGAGTGTCTTTTCCAGAATGAGTCCAAGTTTTGATTATATGATTTGCATTCTCCAATTCAGATTCTAGTTGCTTATACTTACCTAGCAACTCCTGTTCTAGAAAAACAGCATCATCTCTTTCTTTCTGAACTTGCTGCATATTTTCAAGTTTTTCTTCAACAATTTTGTTTCTATCCTTAAGTTCAGAATTTTCAGATTTGATTCTCTCTTTCTCTAAAGTCTGATCCCTATAACTGATATGCAAAGCCTTAAGATAAATTCTCAACTCAGTTATATTATCAGTGTTATAGGCATAGGTAGTAAGGGGTACCTTGTTTTCAGAGCTTTCAGAATCTGTCTCAATAGAAGCCATGAGAGCATAGTTGATTTCCTCATCTGAGTCTGAAGTGTCTGCCCAATCTCTGCCTTTTGTGATAAGTGCCTTACCAGTTTTACCCTTTTTGCACTCAGGAGCATAATGACCCATCTCCTTACACTTGTAGCATTGAATCTCAGACTTGTCTTTCTTCCCAGATTTGGTATCCTTTCTCTCAGACTTTCTGAAACTCTTTCTGTCTTCATTTGAATCTCTAGAAAACCTTTTTCCCTTCTTGAAATTCTTGAAACCCATTTTCTTGAAAGTCTTCACCATTAAAACAACCATTTTCCTCATTTCTTCTTCATCATCCTCAGAGTCAGATGAATCAGAAGTGTTTGAATCACCATCAGAGTTTGATGATTCACTTTCAGAATGAATGACTAAAGCCTTTCCTTTAGCTTTCTTCTTCAATGGTTTCTCTTCAACCTTAAGAGCAACAGACTTTAACTTCTTGCTTGATCTCCTATTTCTCCAATTCATGAGTTTTGAGGAGTCCATAGATTTCATCAATCTCAGTATCAGCAAGATCATAGTTATCTCTTATAGTGGTTGTTTTCACATCCCACTTTTCAGGTAGAGACAGAAGAAACTTGAGATTTGAGTCTTCTAGATCATACTCTTTGTTAACCAATGACAAATCATTGAGCAGTTTACAGAATCTGTCAAATGTTTCTGTCATGGTTTCTTCAGACTTTGCCTCAAAATGCTCATACTCCTGTGTGAGTATGTTCCTTCTATTCTTCTTGATGGCAGCAGTTCCTTGACATCTAACCTCAAGTGCATCCCAGATTTCTTTTGCAGTAGTGCAATTAATCACCTTATTAGGCATAACATTGTCTAAAGCACTGTGAAGTAGATGCCTAACCTTTGCATCCTTAGCAATAGATGACAAATCATCAGGAGTCATGTCCTTCTTCTCCTTTAGAACTATTTTTGCTTCTTAACCAGCAGTTGTAGCAGATAGCTTTGTAGGTTTATGAGGGCCTTCATAAATCCTGTCAAGGTATTCTGGATCTGTAGCTTCCAGAAACATAGTCATCTTTACCTTCCAGATAGCATATTCTGATGGCCTCAGAATAGGAACTCTAATTGTTTCATACCTACTCACAGTAGTAGGAGCTTTCTCAGAACCTGATGGAAGAGGAATCTCTGCCATTGATTATTATTGTGCTTGGATCTTAAACTGTAATAAAGTAACAGATTGGCTCTGATACCACTTGTTAGGCCGCATACACAAATTATAATCAAGTATTGTATGAGAGATTAACAAGAACACACGTTTTTGCACTTTAAAACTGTTTGGAATTAATAATTCCTCTCTCAGTGATGTAAAATATCAAAGAGAGCTGCTTAGGTTACAATGAATGAATATTTCAATGTTCGATACCCTTTTAGGGTTAACCTAACTGTATTTATAAAACATACAGCTTCAGTACAATCGTAAATTGATACTCCTATAACTAAGCTATACAATTGATATAAATCACGATTGCTACACGTCTTCTAAGTCAACTCAATCTCTTTGATAGCTATCCAATCTTCAAAGATATTGCTTCCATATTTATCTTCAATTAATCTTCAATCACTGTTGACTTGTAGACGCTTCTGTCAGACAGAGTTTAACAAACTCTGTTGCTTCCATTCGTCACTGTTTGCGCTTCCACCCGTCAGCGTTTATCCAAACTCTGACAGCTTCCAGCTTAAACTTTGATGTATCACAGTATCACTTAAACACTGATTAATACTTACATCAATTATATCTAACATTGTACATTGCAAATCTCTTTTAATTATTGATACTCGATTACAACATCTCACGGCCTGTTGCATAATTACTTCCTATCTGTTTGCAGAAATCTGTTCATAAGATGTAGTTTTAGTTGACCTGCATTTCATTTAGCTTCTTGATTTATTTGTTAGCTTAGAACTTTTTATTCGTTTCTTGCCTTGTGGTATTTGTTATCATCATCTATATACATGTGTGTCTAAATATATTAGAATGTCTTTTGTAATTTTATCTATCCAATATTTTGGAAATAATATGAATCAGTATTTTATTTACTCATTATATCCTATATATAATTGGCATAAGGAGGTTTACATGGTATGGTTTGGTCGTCAGGGGCATATATGTCATTTTAAAAATATTATTAATATTTTAATTTTTAAATAATCTATTATATATATAATGCCACAACATGTACCATTTTAATCCAACTTAAATTACTATTTTGACCCTCTATGGATTAATTTTTTTTCAAAAAATTGTTGCTCATGAGAATCGAACCTAGGTCTTTAGGTTCATTTGCACATCACCTTACCACTAGGCTAACACATCACACATGTTATAAGTCATAAAATATGCTATGTATGTTGGGTGATGAATGAAGAATCTTTGGTATTTTGATTTCTAAGATATTTTAATCATTTTTCTTCGTTTTACATTTACATATTTATATTTTATTATGTTATAGTTTAGTATAAATGAGTGATATATGGTATTTAGTGAACTTAGATATTTTGAAATTATTCGATTTAATAAAATAATATTAATGACCCTCTATTATATATATAATGCCACAACATGTACCATTTTAATCCAACTTAGATTACTATTTTGACCCTCTGCATTCATTAATGCACATCAATTAAAATTCGTATTTAATATGTATATTCATTATTATACATCATTTAATACTATCTACTTAATTAATTATAACACTTTGTTATGTTGCAATTAACTAACCATTCGAAGAAATTTGTGTGTCGCACGAGTAAAGAGCCTTACAACTCATTATAAGTTATCTAACATTATTGAAGAAATAATATTGGAACATTAACTTTAGATTGCTAACAGCATATATATTTTTGCTATACAATTTACAGAATAAATTAATTTTGTGTAATGTAATTTAGTATTTTTACTTTATAGAAATGTGTCTAATACAATATTTTTTTTATGCTTTCTTGGCTCCGGTGCATTACTTGACAATCTGTAATATCAAATACAACATATACATGATTTAAGCACTTTGGAAAAATAAAAAGCACATCCGAATGTTTTAATCAAAATGGGAGATCTTGAAAAGGGGACAAAATAAATGTTGGTTAAAAAAGAATGCGATAAGCTGAAAAGAATTTTAGACATCACAATATCAATTGCTAATATTAATATCAAAACATAACGAGAAAAAAATACCAATTACAATATAAAATAGAGCAATCCCGTGCCTTGCACGGGAATTGAAGCTAGTATTAAATAAAAGTTCAAAGCATTATTAAATTGTACAACTTATTTCAAAAATTATGAACAAGATTTACAGACATTGTTTTGGAACTTTTCAAAAGAAAATGAAATATTAATTATATAGAGTATGATAAAGTTATTGAGTAAACTTAATATAAAAAATTGTAAATTTAATAATTGTAAAATTAGAAAATAAGAATTTTCAGCCAAAAAAGTACAACAATAATTAAAATAGTAAAATTTATGTTGATAAAATAACTATCATCAATTTAATAAAATTTGCAAATATTGTTTTGTAAGTCTTTCAAAAATATTAAAAAAAATAAAAATTTAACATAAAAGTTCATTAATAATATTTATAAAGTATCTCGTGCATTGCACGGGTATAAAGCTTGTAAATACTAGTAATATTACCCGTGCTTCGCACACGGAAATTATTTTTTGTCCATTCATTTTTTAAAATCGATGCACTCGTTACTACTTAGACGAATGTTTTAAAACGTTAATGTTTAAATTGTTTTTATAAATTGCTAATAAATGTTTGATCTTACCAACATATCTAAGATAAAACACCAATGAAATAATAATCAAACGTTTCGATGCACGGTCCAAGAGAACAAAGTTGAAAGCTTCTGTATGATCTTCAGCCAACACAATAATCCTATGCCTATACCTGATAATAAAACAAACATGTTAAAAATACTTATTCAATGGTCATCAGGAGCTGTTATGAGGCTGATCAGGAATTGATGAGTGACGTAATCAGTATTGGAATTCATTAGTATATGAAGAATGACATCAGAATCTGGATGCTGATCAGTACTGGATGTTTGTCAATATTAGCTGATATCTATTAGTCCACTAAAATATTGTAGATTTATATGTCGGTTGCTAATTTATAGGATCGTAGCCATCAATTGAGATATGTACTGAAAGTTGTTTGTAATTGATATATCATATCTTGTAATTTATAGGGTAACTATGTAGAAAGATCAAAATAAATAAAGCAAAGATCAAAACAACAGGCATCAATTTGGTACATGAGAGTTTACTTGAAAATTTAAAACTAATACCTCTTCTGAGAAAGTGGGAAATTCCTCGTGCATTTAAAACACATGTGCTTGCCTTTCTAGTTTAGAAACCTCTTCATTGTATTTGGTTTTGTGATAGCAATTATACCATAATTTATCGCTTTCTTCAACTTTTTTAACTTTGACTTTGCAAAGAAAATCTCTCTAAAAACATATAAATATGATGGAATAATTAAGCATTGAATTGCAAACAATAGTAAACATAAAGAGTAAACTATATTGTTAGATAATAGAGATTGAACGAAAAGAATGTATTAATGAAGAACGTTGCATTATTGAAGTCCAGAATCTGATTACTTTCAAAATAAGAAGGAAAACACATATTTCTAAGTTCAATACTTAAGCCTACCTTAAGAAATTTAGTGCTTGTTTTTTCGCTTAATTATTTCGAAGTCACAATTTGAATCATAGTTGTAGACATGGATGGTGTCGGTGAAGCTAAAGTCTTCTCTGCAGAGACAAAGCCTTCTTCATCGAGTCTAACATAAGAATTTGAATCAATATTTTATTATATTTGTGTATTTACTGGTAAAAAACCTATATGGCATTTACAAAAATGCTACTAAATCAAAAGAGCTTTGAAAACCTCTGCCTCATTTCAGTAACAACTTCGTTTTCCAGGTTTAGGTAAATTTTTGATTAAGGCAACGTACTTAGATATACAGATTCTGAAATCAAGAATGTTTGACACTGTAAATCCAAAATAATTCCACGAAAGATAAACCAAATGAGTGAATATTAATAACTTACTACGAAAAAAAATGGAATATAATAATACAGATGTTTAAAATACTCATACAAAAAAACAACCATATATGCATTAAGATATTGACTACGATGTCGCTATTAATCTTTTTTTTAATCTTTTTCTTTTATACAAATTATAAAAATTAAAAGTTTGAAATAATAAATTTTCTATCGAAAATATTCATTGGTGAGATTCTTTAACTTATTAAAAAATTTAAAGATATCAATATATATTTTAATTTTGTTTCTTAACTTTGTGAGTATTTAAGTTACTTTTTTTTTGAATAATTAGGCTTATAGCATTACAATTGAGTATGTGTTCTAAAAACCTTTTCAGGGTGAGTTAGAGTCAAACTCAGATCCCGGAATAACAAAGAATAAGTCCTTACCACCACTTGGTTAGAACATCCATTTCGCAAGACGTGTTCAAAAATTTAACGTAAGTTTAGAGAAAATTGAGGAAGCAACAACAAAACGGGTTAACCAAAATGCAATATTCTAAGTAACAACATTCTTAATTTTTCCTAAATTTAGAGAAAATTGAGGAAGCAACAACGATAACGTAAACAGAAATGCAACATTCTCGACACTGCACCAGCATTGATGCTTAGAACATCAATATGCATTTGCATATCCTTGATATTTTAACAAAAAATGCCTCAACAAAAAATATTAAAACTGTACTACATTCTATATTAAAATTAAACATATTTATTAACGATTTCTCGGTGCCGTCTTTGACGACGCCTTGCATTTTGTTAACAAAAAGAGGTATAACAAATAATATGTTACATTATTAACGATTGCATGTATATTTTCAAAAAATCACAAAATACTTTTTTTAAACATAGAACATTTGAATATGTAAACATATATGTTTTCTTGAAATGTATGAAAGGTAGATAATTATTATAATGCAAACAATGAGAAAATTTTAATTTAAATTATTAATTGGCAATTTCTAAGCGTCGTCCTCACATTTTGTTAGTTAAAAAAGGTAATATGTTATATTATGATAGTTGCACTACAGAACAAACATCTTCATTAAAATAACTATATTCAAATTAAGGAATTAATTGTTAAGAATGGAATCACAAATTTTAAGAATAATTAAGCCCGATATAGTGTGGAATTTCATCTAGTTTTCTAAAATTCGAATTTACCAAAATATCAACTTTAGATCTTTATATTCATTTTGGACACGTTAATCCGTCTAACAAAGTCTTTATTGTTATCATTGTTTTTGTAAATATAAATTGAAATATATTAAAATATTGTTGAGTATTGAACACAGAGAAAGAATACAGAGGGGGGGTGAATGGATTCTTGAACCTTTCTTGCCTTGAGTCTGTGTAGCAAACAAGTGTTGTGTGTACAGAGATGTAGATGCGGATAAAGAACAGCACAGAACACAATATCACTTTAATCTAATGTATTATTAGATAAAGATTGCTACAATCTGTGAATACAAATGATAGTATTCTCAGCTTCGTTTTTCTCAGAGAGATATAGCTTACAGTGTATGAAAAACTCGACTCACTTGGTTCATTCACTCACACTAACTGAGGAAGTGAGGCTGTATCCTTATAGCATGGATACAACCTACTTACTACAAATAAGGTAGCTAAACAAATTACTTTCTAGTCTGTCTATCCTTTTTGAGTAAGCGTCCAAACGGTTACAGATTTGACTTTGCAAAGCCTGTTCAGATCCACTTCTTTAGCTCCTTGTCTTTTCTATATCTCTCCAAGCTTCCTTGTAGGCTTTCCAGAGCACGTTACAGATTGTGGTCCATAAAGTGCATTGGCTTGTTGCAGGTTTCTGACTTGTACAATTTCTTCAGTATTTTGTCTCCAAGAATGTATTCGAGAAGTGACTAAGTAAGTGATTCGAGAACTGGAATTGACTTGATCGATAACTCTGAGTTCTCGAACACTTTTATATTGACATATCGAACCACTTCTCGAATAGCTCTTTTCCATCAGGATTCCTTGAGTTGTCGAATAGAACATTTGACTTATCGAATCCTCGAGATATCGAATAGCTTTCAGAGTCCTTGAGATATCGAATGGAACTTTGACTTGTTGACTCCTTGAGAACTCGAATACTACTTTGATTCGTTGACTTCCTGAGTTCTCGAATAGAGTACATAGACATATCGAATCTCCGAGATATCGAATGAGATATCGAACAGTGTATTCAGAGATATCGAATAGTGTCTTGAGATATCGAATCCCTGACTTCTCGAATGCTGGACTTCTCGAATAGACAAATAGACTTCTCGAATTGGTACTTAGGCAAATTCCTCATTTCTTCAAATCCCAACTGTGATTATTTGACAGTCTTTAACTCCTTGCTTGAGGCATGAACCTTGGAACTTCTTTCAAGCATTATTCTAGACTCTATAAGTACAATTACACAACTAGGATTTGATGCCTACTACAAGTACAATACAAACAGAAACTCTACAACTAGAGGTTCCCTCAGTTAAGAGGTCATGTAAGTAATGCAAAGCATTGCAAACAATTAGGCTTGTTATTAGATGTGTACAGGCATGCCTCCGTAACTAACAATCTCCCCCAAATTGTGAGTGAGACCCTTAGTCACAATTTCATGTCTGATAACAAGCCTAACATACATAAGGATAAAACTTTAAAAGTACAGGTATGTAGATTGATTGAACACATAAATGGAATTACAAGATAAATACTCTTACAGTATGATGAGGTACTAGCCATTTTCATTTGATTGCATCTCCATTGCTTTGGCTTGTAGATCATCATATGCTTTCTGTTTCCTTTCTTTCTCCTTTCTTGCATTCTCATCTATTGCTCTTATGATTTCTGCCATAGCATCCAATTCTTCAATCATGATAGAGTTTTTGAAATCTTCAAGCACTGGCTTCAGAATGTTGGCAGGATAGTGACTGAGTAGGTTCATTCTTATATTGACATTGTCTCCATTTCTTCTCCTATACTTCACCACATAGGGATCAAACTGAACTCTACACAATCCCTTTGCACTTAGCTTTTCTGCTTCAATCTCCAGTCTGTCAATTTCTTTCTCCCTTTCTAACCACTTCTCATAGCAGCCCTTTCTCATCTTTTCAGCATAATCTCTTTTCATTTTCACAAAGTCAATCAATTCCAGCTTCCATACTTTCTCCACCTTGTCATTAGAGTCCAGCAATGCAATGATTCTTTCTATCTCATACAATTTACCCCAATTTTGACAACCCCCTTGTTTGAATTTCATTTCTCTCCCATCAGTGTACTTGATTTCAAGGTGGTCATCCACAATTGCAGCATAGCATATCTTTTGAGCTCTTAGAAATTGCAATTGCTCTTCATCAAAGTCTTCATCAAGTGGCTGGAGTTTCAATCCGGGAATGATTGTTAGGGCCCTTGACCTGGATGGCTTTACTCTCCTAGCAGCATGCTTGAGTTTAAACTTTTTCACTGGATTGTTTGGCAGAAACTTCTGACCTTTGTTGGCTGACCATAGTAGTGTTCCATTAGCAGTTTGCTTTTTGAAACACACATATGGTTTCTTGACTTGAATCTCCTTCTCTTCTTGAGGTAGTAAAACATTTGCAGAGGCCAGAGATGTAGATTTTGATGAATCATTACTAGTGACATCCACCCTAGACATTGAGCCTTGTGTTGTGGTAGGATTGTCATTAGTAATGTTCATGGCTTGCTGTTTTCCAATCTTCCTCTCATAGACTTTGCCTTGGTCATCATCATTCTTCTTATCCTTGTCACCCTTCTTCTTCTTCTTGTCTTCATCACCCTTATCTCTCCTGTGATGTCTTCTCCTCCCATCACTTTTGTCTTCAGAATCATCATCCTTATTTCTCCTAGGTTGAGCCCTCTCTGGAGGTTCACCAGTTGCTATAAAAGATCTGAGAATGTGCAGAGCTTCAATTTCTTCAGCATTTCTGGCTCCAACCTTCTTCTGTAGTTGATCAATGATAGCAATGACCAGTCTGTGATTTCGAGAAGTGAGATCATGGGGAATGACCAATTGCTTGATGTCTTCAATTCTGGTGCCAGACTGATAGATGATTGTCCATGGCTTCTTGATCACTTCTGGTAGCCTTGAAGGTTGGCCATTCCTCAAATCATCAAACAGACTTTTGTTGTTCTCATTTTTCTTCTCAATAAGCTCAAGTATGGCATCCATCTCTGAGTGTTTTAGGTCTTGTAGAGTCTTGAATGTTAGATGCCATATCTTTAATTTGGATATCATCACTATCTCCTTGAACCATAGATTATTGACTTTCTTGGGGATGACAGTGATGTAGTCAATCTGCTCCTTCAACTCCCTCAGATAGAACTGAGTGTCACCAACCTGTTCCCTTGTGGCTTTCAGAAACTCCAAGAAGGCTTTATCATGATAAACATTTGAGTTAGCAACTTCTTGTAGCTTGGCCTCAGTAACAACTTTAACTTCTACAGGCTTGGCACTCTCAGGTATGGAGGATGGAAGTTTGTCAGAAGGCATACTCCCTGCAACCACTGTGGTAGTTATGGATTGCTTTTGACCACCAGGAGTAGTAATGTGCCCAGTTGGTAGAGTAACAACTGGCAGTGAGGTAGGAGGCTCATCAACTTTGGATTTGCCTTTGCCTGGCACATTGGTTATAGATTTTGCTCTGTGATGACCACCCTCATTCAACTGTATGCCCTTCTCCTTAGGTTTCTCCCCCTTTGGATTTGAGTTTCTAGACCTTTTCTCCCCCTTAGGCTTGTTGTCAGGCACAGAGGCTGTAGAAATCACCTGTGGGTTGAAAGATTCTTCAGGTAGAGGGAGACCCATGTGCTTCATCATTGCAGCCAACATAGATTGCTGATGCAGAAGGACATTAGCTATGGTGGTTGCTTGAGTGTCCAACTGATCATGGAGAAGGGCAACCGTGTCTGTAAGATGAGCATTTGACTTAGTGAGAGTAGCCACCTCCTTTTCAAGAGTATCCACCTTAGTGAATAGCTCATTTGCCTTGAAACCAGACAAAGATTGATCCTGCAGTCTCTTCACTTCATACTTAGATAGTTCATGCATAGGGACTTCAGTCACTAGCCTATCTCCATAAAGATTCTTGAACATTGTCCTCAGCATGGCATTGGCCTCTGTAGTCTGGTCAGGTAGATTTTGAAATCTGCTTCCTAGGCCTGTGACTGTATCTGTGAGGAGGGCTAGGCCATTGTCCATCTTTGTGCAGGTGATGTTGCAGTGTTTGAGATCTTTGACCACATTGTCTAGTTGAGGAAATTTAGCATCAAAGGCCCTCTTGACTTCTGCTACTGAAGTGGCTATCTTGTCACACACCCTGTTGACTTCAGTTTTGACTCCCTTGCCAAGATAGTGTGCAGCCTTGAGGAAACCCTTGTAGGAATCATTGACAGCTTCATACACTTCACCAGGAGACAGGGATTTTGCATTGGAGCCCAGTGAAGTGATGTATTCCTCTCTAAGATATTGAAGTACTTCACTGAGAGTTACATCATACTTTCCTTGCAGCCAGGCATCTACATTGCCATCTCTCTCAGCATCATCAATAATCTTGGCCTTCTGCATCTCCACATCATCCCTATGGCATAGTAGGATGGCCTCATAGTCTGGATTAGGGATATTGGAGGTGACAAGGTTCTGAGCTATTTTTACAAACTCAGGAATCTGATCCACAATTAAGCTTTGAAGTGCTTCAACCGTCAATTTTTGTGGAACGGACCCTGATCCTGAAGCACTGTCATGTTGCACAGGCTTCAGCCATTGTGACATAAAGTCAGAGCTAGAGCTAGGCAAGCTAGACTCCTCAGTTACAGATGCAACTTCTGTAACCGGATGGATTGACTCTACTACTGGTGTCTCCACAGAAGTGGGATGAGTTACACCAGTAGTTGACACAGGCACAGAGTCTCTAGTAAAAACTATTGAAGCGTCTGTGGTTGTGATGGTGTCATTAGGATATGCCCCAGCATGCATTCCGTCACCATCTAAATGTGGGTCCTGGGTGGTGAGCAAAGTGTCATGCACTAAGTCACTTGAAATTATTGGTTCATCAAGAGAAAAGAATTCTTGATGATCAATGCCTTGCATCTCAGGTGCCTGAGTTGCAGGTTCCAAAGAAATTTCAATGTTAGATTCTGGAAGAGAAGTGTGTTGTACAGTAGATTTTGGCAACTCCCCCTGAGAGATAGAGGGAGTTTCAAGTGTGATGTGCTCTCCACTCAATGTAGTGCCAGCCTTATCACTCCCATGTGCTGACCCAATACAATGAGGTGCATTGGGGAGGATGCTTGATTCTATAGATGCACCCTGTTGAGAGGATACATCTAGTGAGCTGTTTGCCCCTGATTGTACAACTTCAGTCATTTGTGTGACTGAAGAGGTGGTCTTAGTTTTCTTCTTCTTCTTTGGCCTTAGTAAGGGTGACTCTGGTTCCTCACTTTCTAGACCTAGTTCAACAGCCAATGCTGCTTCAGATAGAATATTTAGGGGTGCAGACATTACTTCCTTTCTCTTCTTTTTACTAACATCACCCTTTTTAGAGGATGATGCAGTTGGCTCACTGTGTGGTAAAGTGTTTGGTTGAGAGGGTTGGTTAGCTAGCCCTGGGTTAGCATTTTGTTCTACTTGCTTGGGCTTAGCTAACTCAGACTTAGAAGCAAATGTTGGCATGTTGTGGGGGTAAGTTCTAAACACACTCTCCATATGGGGAGTTATGTTAAGTCTTACATCCACATCATTCCTAGTCTCCAAATTACCAAAAATGAGTTTGGTCATGGATTTAGGATAGCCTATTCTATTTTTATTCATCCCATCTAATTCAATCAATTTATCATCTAAGAAATTAAGAACAGATTGAATAAAACGAGGGAAGAAAATTTCATTACCTCTCCTGGCTGAATTTTTACCAAGTCTCCCATACAGTTCCTGCAGAATGATGAGACCAACGTCTATCTTCTTTCCATAAGCTAAGGCATAGCCTATTTGCTGTGCAGGAGTACTGATTTGGTCATAGCTGGATTTTCTTGCTGTGAAGACTTGAAGAAGTGTAGCAAACACATAGCTCCATTCCTTCCTCAAATGCTTCCTATTCAGATGCCCAAGACTGATTTTGTCTGCATATTTGATGAAATCGAAGAAGTCTTCCAATTCAGCATTTGTAGCCAGTGGGTCATACACCTCTCCTTTGATACCCATCCCAAGTGCCTCATTCATATTCTCTGTGGTGATAGTGATATTTTTGTCTTGAATCTTGCAGTAGATGATGTACGAGGTTATTGCAGAGTCAAGAGCCACCACCTCCACTGTAGCAGACTGCCAAAACTGTTCTAGAATATCGAGATACAGAGTTGGGTTAACAGATAGAGCATTCTTAATGTACGATTCAGACATCCACTTCACAAAGCACTTGAAGTTAGCGTTGGGTGCCTCAACATCACTAGTTAGAGCAATGAAGTTGGTGTTGAACTTTACTGTTGCCATTTGTGTAGGAGAGAGAGAAAGGAAATTGAAGATTAAAGAAGAAATTTAGCTTATTACAGTTAGGGTTTCAGAGGTTTTGGGAGTTTAGGTGCTTGAGAAATCGAACGAAATGAATCGAATAGATGTGGAATTGTATAAGTATGAAGTACTTGAATTGTCGATTAGATGAATGTTTTGTATCGACAAGTCAGGCATTCGAGAAGTAGAAAACAACTATTCGAGAAGTCAAGAAAGGCTTAATCGATAACTCAAGCGGATAGAAACTCACAGCTGGCGGTTATCTAACTCAGAAATAATTCTAAATTAAATAAAATGTGTTTTTATGAGTGAATTTAACTTTTAGACAAGAGTCCAAAATCGGTTAAAATTCAGCGAGAATTCAGCCTTTTCAAATGATTCGAGAACTCAAATATAGTGTTCGAGAACTCAATCATTCGAGAACTCAGTTACTACATTCGAGAAGTCAAGAATACCTCTATTCGATATCTCAGAAAGACTCTATTCGAGAACTCAAGAGTACTCTAATGAGACTTGTTAGAGATGTCGAATAGTGAATCATTCGAGAAGTTTGACTTATCGAACTATACCCATCACTCATAAAAATTTGATTTTCACTATATTTTAAAATTTACCAGACATATTCATTGAAGAATATCCTAGCAAATTAAATAGTGATTTTCTCAAAATTTCATAGAAATTTTAAGTTAAATAAATATGATTTTCAACATATGCAACAGATTTGAAATATTTATAAATCATATTTCAGCCAACACTTACTCCAAAAATATTGAGAATTTAGATAAAGTAAGTGTTTACTGCTGCAACAATCTAGATGCTGTATTCACTTAGCCAGAATCTGAAGAATTCAGCATTCCAATCTCACTTACCAACCTTGTGAAGGTGGCTTCATCTAATGGCTTAGTGAATATATCAGCTAGTTGTTTATCTATAGAGACATAATGCAACTCAATGGTTCCATTAGTTGCATGTTCTCTTATGAAATGATATCTGATGTCAATGTGCTTTGTTCTAGAATGATTGACAGGATTGGCAACTATAGAGATTGCACTTGTGTTGTCACACATGATTGGAATTCTTTCCAACACAAGTCCATAATCTCTAAGTTGATTTCTAATCCAAAGCACTTGAGCACAGCAACTTCCAGCAGCTATGTATTCAGCCTCAGCTGTAGAAGTTGACACAGATTGTTGCTTCTTGCTATACCAAGAAACTAACCTTTGTCCAAGAAACTGGCAGCTTCTTGAGGTGCTTTTCCTATCCACTCTGCATCCAGCATAATCAGCATCAGAATAACCAACCAGATTGAACCCTGTGTCCTTAGGATACCATAAACCCAAGTTTGGAGTGCCCTTCAGATATCTAAAGATCCTTTTTATTGCAATCAAATGTGATTCCTTTGGATTTGATTGAAATCTAGCACATAGACATGTAGCAAACATGATGTCTTGCCTACTTGCAGTGAGGTAGAGTAGAGAACCAACCATGCCTCTGTAGATTGAGATATCTACTTTCTTGCCTTTAGCATCTTCATCCAACTTAGTTGCAGTGGCCATAGGTGTCTTTGCAGGTGAGCAGTCTTCCAAGTCAAACTTCTTCAATAGATCCTTGATGTATTTGGTCTGACTGATAAAGATACCATCCTTCCTTTGACTGACTTGCAACCCAAGAAAGAATGTCAACTCTCCCATCATACTCATCTCATATCTGCTATGCATGAGTTTGGAAAATTTCTCACATAGCTTCTCATTTGTAGACCCAAAAATGATATCATCCACATAAATTTGGACTAGGATAATATCATCACCATGCTTCTTGTAAAACAGTGTCTTGTCCAATGTGCCTCTAGTGAATTGATTTTCAAGAAGAAATTGTGATAAAGTATCATACCATGCTCTTGGAGCCTGCTTAAGTCCATACAATGCCTTAAGCAATCTGTAGACAAATTCTGGGAAATGTGGATCCTCAAAGCTAGGTGGTTGTTGCACATAAACCTCTTCTTCCAACTCTCCATTTAGAAATGCACTCTTGACATCCATTTGATAAACTTTAAAGTTTGAATGAGCAGCAAATGCCAAGAATATTCTGATGGCTTCCAATCTAGCAACAGGGGCAAATGTCTCATCATAATCAATGCCTTCCTGTTGAGAGTATCCTTTTGCAACCAGCCTTGCTTTGTTTCTTATTATTACACCATCTTCATCCATCTTATTCTTCAGAACCCATTTTGTTCCAACAATGGTTCTAGTCTTTGGTACAGGCACAAGTTCCCATACTTTGTTCCTTTCAAATTGATTCAGCTCCTCTTGCATAGCAATAATCCAATCTGGATCCAACAGTGCATCATCAAGTTTCTTAGGCTCAACTTGTGATAGAAAACATCCATAGAGGCACTCATTTTGAGTTGCTCTCCTAGTCCTTACTCCTGCATTAGGATCTCCAATGATTTGCTCTGCAGTGTGTGATCTATCCCATTTCCTCGAGTGTTCAGCCTGACTTCTCATTCTTGATGTTGCTTCATCATCCACATCATGGTCATCCTCATTTCCTCCCCCTGTGAAGTTGCCATTACTCACAGGTGTGTCTTGGATGCTTGTTTCTCCACTATCGATTGGCACAAATTCTTCTCTTGTATCATTATTCACTTGAGTTTGTTGAACTTGAGTTTCAACTCCAGTTTCAATCTCTTCATCAGAATCATCTAGATTATCAAACCTCAATGGATCTTTGTCTTCATCATTGGCTTCTTCTAGTCCAGGTAGTTTGCTGTCATCAAATGTTACATCTGTGCTTTCCATAACTTTCTTTTGACTGATGACATAAACCTTGTATGCAATTCTTTCCATATAATAGCCAAGAAAAATTCCTTCAAATGCTTTTGCATCAAATTTTCCAACATATTCAGAATTATCCTTTAGTACAAAGCATTTGCTTCCAAACGTATGAACATACTTTAGAGTAGGCTTCTTTCCAGTCATCAAGTTGTAAGGTGTCTTTCCAGTGTTTTTGTTGATGAGGGTTCTGTTCTGAATATAGCATGCAGTACTCACAGCCTCAGCCCAAAAACATGTAGGCATTTTTGCATCAAGTAACATTGTTCTAGCAGCCTCAATTAGAGTTCTATTCTTTCTCTCAACAACTCCATTTTGTTGTAGAGTCCTTGGAGCTGAGAATTGCTGAGAAATACCATTCTCTTTACAGAATGCTTCGAGTATGGCATTTCTGAACTCTTTTCCATTATCACTTCTCAGTGCAATCACACTTGCATTGTTTGCCTTTGCTTCCTTGTCAACTTTCTTTATATGCTCAATAATTACTTGTGGAGCCTCATCTTTTGATGCCAGAAATTCCACCCATGTATACCTTGAAAAATCATCAACCATTACCAGGGCATACTTCTTTCTTCCAAGTGACATAATGTTGACAGGCCCAAACAAATCCATATGAATGAGTTGTAATGGCTTGGTTATTGATGTCACTGTCTTTGACTTGTGGCTTGATCTTTACATTTTTCCTTTTTGACAAGCCTCACACACTCCTTCTTGGTAGAATTCAAGTGTGGGCATGCCTCTCACTAACTCTCTTTTGACTAGAGAATTAATGGCCTTGAAGTTCAGGTGTGATAGTTTCTTGTGCCACAGCCAACAATCTTCATTTGATGCTTTTGAGTAAAAGCAACAAATTTTGTCCTTGTTTGCAGAGTCCATATTGGCTACAAACAGGCTTCCCTTCCTCACTCCAGATAGAGCAAAATCACCTGTCTTCTTGTGGGTGATCAAACATTCATCTTTGTCAAAATTCACTTTGAATCCTCTATCAGTAAACTGACCAACACTTAGCAGATTATGCTTGAGCCCCTTGACTAGTGCTACATCTTCAATGATGACATTACCAACTTTCAGCTTGCCATATCCCAATGTGTTACCCATGCTGTCATCTCCAAAAGCAACCATTGGGTCAGCCTTTTCCTCATACTGTGATAGCAGGGCCATATCACCAGTCATATGATTTGAGCATCCACTGTCCAAAATCCACATGACCTTCTTTTCACTTTCTTTGCCATGCAGACACAAAGGTATTACTTTTCCTTTGGTACCTAAACAAGTTTGGGTCCATGTGACTTAGAGACAGTTTTATCATAAACAACATGCTTGTCAACTTTCTTAGTGTTAGTCTTCTTGTCACTGTTGGAAGTCTTAGAACCTGAAGTTTCAGACTTAGGTGACAGAGGTACCTTCCTAGCTTTAGGAGGACTTGAAGACTTTGACCTTGTGTAGTGTGTGTGAGAATTGTGACTGATACAACCATCAATGAATTGCCTTCTTAAATTAAAACAACTAGTCATAACATTCATATTGCATGGCATACAGTCAAATTTATCACAAAAAGGTGCATCTCTATGTCTTAGAGACACAGAACAATCATAGAAAGGTTTAGACACATTACCAACAGGTTTCTTGCATGCATGAGTTAAATGATTGGTACTGAAACAGTTCTGACACGTTTTCCTAGGGGCATTAGGCATATAAGCATAGTTGTTATCCTTGTTAATCCCTAACTTGCCATTTCTGTTCTGTTTCTTCTTAGTCACTTTCTTTTCTGATTCACTCTTCCCAGCTGAGACAAACTTAACAAACTTCTTAGGTCTTGGCCTATCAACTACTGTTTCCTTGGTCTTTGACTTGACACTCTCACTCTTAGAGGATGCTTGTTGTTCACTAGATTGTGCCTCATCCTCATCATTCAACATTTGTTTGATGAGTAAGGCATCCTCATCAATTTCAAATGTTGATTCCTTAAAAATTGGATTTTCAGTCTTTTTCAATATGTGAGGCACTTTCTCATGAACAGTTGTGTCCTCTTCAATGACAGCATAGCCTTTCCTCTGTTTGAGAGAGTCATAGTCAAGTCCAATAGCTGCTTTGGGTTTAGCTTCAATTTTCTCACAGTAGGATTGCACTAGACCATATGATTTCTTGAAAGTTTTCAGTTTGAATTCATTTTCAGCTAATTCATCCCTAAGAGCCTTCTCTACTTGACTAGCACATAAAACCTTGTTCTGCAAATATTCAACTTCTTTCTTAAGGTTTTCTACTTGCATAGCAGTTAGCTCAAGTTCCTCATTCTTTTTTGTTAATATTTCATTTCTAGTAGACAGTTTAGCAATCTCCTCATTAGCAGCAGTCATACTAGTATGAATATTAAACATTTCAACAGATAGTTGTTCGATCATGCATTTATACTCAGAAACAGACATGTCTATAGTAGTGAGAGATGGTACCTGAGAATCAGATGGAGATGGGTCATCCTTGGAGTTGGCCATCAAGGCATAATTGCAGAATTCTTGTTCCTCTCCATCACTCTCAGAATCATCCCAACACTTCCCTTCAGCTATGTAGGCCTTACCTTGTGTCTGCTTTTTCAGAAGGGCCTCATACTTAGCTTCGAGCTCAAGATAATCTCTATCCTTCTTTTTAGGCTTCTTGCATTCACTGGCAAAATGCCCTAGGTCATTGCATCTATAGCACCTTACAGATGACCTATCCACATAACTGGTTTTGAATTTATTTCTGTTTGGTTTCACAAGTGCCTTGTTCTTGTTGACTGAATGGTTTTGAGTTTTGGGTTTGAAGGGTTGATTTCTTTTAAATCTGATGTTTGGAAATTTTCTGGCCATGAAAGCATATGAAGTATTTTCCATCCCATCAAGTTCTTTCAGAGTGTAAAACTCTTCTTCTTCCTCCTTTTCCTCAACAGGTTCACTCACCCCAGCTTCAGTTTCTTCATCATCTGCTACCTCCTCTATCCTTAGCTGGCTTGTAGATGCTTCTAGGTCCAGAATAGATTTGTTAACAATCAAGGCACATGATGTGTTTATCATTCTACCTTGGTTGGCTTGGATAGCCCTTTTCTGAAGCAACTCAAGTTCATGAGTCTTTAGGACTCCATAGAGCACATCATATGTGACTTTGTTCAAATCTCTCTCCCTTAGAGAAATGACTCTTTGCTCTAGATGATTTGGTGAAGATAACAGAAATTTCATATTTAACTCCTTGGTGCTGTAAACTTTGCCATTCATCTGCAACTCAGTAACTAGCTTGTGAAACCTTTCAAACATTTCAGTAATGCTTTCCTTGGGCTGTGCCATGAAAGCTTCATACTGTGTGACCAGTATCTGTTTCTTGTTTTCCTTAACCTCATCAGTTCCTTCACACAACACCTCAATGTGATCCCACATCTCTTTGGCAGACGTACATGATGCAATGTTCGCAAACATTGACATGTCCATGGAATCAATGATAAGCAGCATGAGGTGGCTGTCAAGAGCAACCTTCTCCCTTTCTGATTCTGTCCATTTTGATGGATCCTTGGCCTCATAAGATCTTGGGATAGTTGTGGTTCCAACAGTCTTTTCTGGTATCTCTTGTTGTGGAACAAAAGGACCATTCTTGAGAATCTCAGGATACAAGGGATGAGAGGCTTTAATGAACAACATCATCTTTATCTTCCAGAGGTTGAAGTTTTCTTTGTCAAACTTAGGGACCTTCACCGTTCCTGTAGTCTTTGGTGTATTCGAACTCATGATCATTTTTCTGTTTTTGAATAAACAGCCCGCTCTGATACCACTTGTTGAGTATTGAACACAAAGAAAGAATACAGAGGGGGGTGAATGGATTCTTGAACCTTTCTTGCCTTGAGTCTGTGTAGCAAACAAGTGTTGTGTGTACAGAGATGTAGATGCGGATAAAGAACAGCACAGAACACAATATCACTTTAATCTAATGTATTATTAGATAAAGATTGCTACAATCTGTGAATACAAATGATAGTATTCTCAGCTTCGTTTTTCTCAGAGAGATATAGCTTACAGTGTATGAAAAACTCGACTCACTTGGTTCATTCACTCACACTAACTAAGGAAGTGAGGCTGTATCCTTATAGCATGGATACAACCTACTTACTACAAATAAGGTAGCTAAACAAATTACTTTCTAGTCTGTCTATCCTTTTTGAGTAAGCGTCCAAACGGTTACAGATTTGACTTTGCAAAGCCTGTTCAGATCCACTTCTTTAGCTCTTTGTCTCTTCTATATCTCTCCAAGCTTCCTTGTAGGCTTTCCAGAGCACGTTACAGATTGTGGTCCATAAAGTGCATTGGCTTGTTGCAGGTTTCTGACTTGTACAATTTCTTCAGTATTTTGTCTCCAAGAATGTATTCGAGAAGTGACTAAGTAAGTGATTCGAGAACTGGAATTGACTTGATCGATAACTCTGAGTTCTCGAACACTTTTATATTGACATATCGAACCACTTCTCGAATAGCTCTTTTCCATCAGGATTCCTTGAGTTGTCGAATAGAACATTTGACTTATCGAATCCTCGAGATATCGAATAGCTTTCAGAGTCCTTGAGATATCGAATGGAACTTTGACTTGTTGACTCCTTGAGAACTCGAATACTACTTTGATTCGTTGACTTCCTGAGTTCTCGAATAGAGTACATAGACATATCAAATCTCCGAGATATCGAATGAGATATCGAACAGTGTATTCAGAGATATCGAATAGTGTCTTGAGATATCGAATCCCTGACTTCTCGAATGCTGGACTTCTCGAATAGACAAATAGACTTCTCGAATTGGTACTTAGGCAAATTCCTCATTTCTTCAAATCCCAACTGTGATTATTTGACAGTCTTTAACTCCTTGCTTGAGGCATGAACCTTGGAACTTCTTTCAAGCATTATTCTAGACTCTATAAGTACAATTACACAACTAGGATTTGATGCCTACTACAAGTACAATACAAACAGAAACTCTACAACTAGAGGTTCCCTCAGTTAAGAGGCCATGTAAGTAATGCAAAGCATTACAAACAATTAGGCTTGTTATTAGATGTGTACAGGCATGCGTCTGTAACTAACAAATATTTAAAGAATACATATTATGTTATTTATTATTTTAAAATAATCTATAGGATAAAATTAAAGAACCCTCTTTAAAAAACAGTCGTGAATTGCATGGTTTATAAGATATTAGTTTAAAAGTTGTTTTTTTTCACATACAAAATTTCTAAACTAATACATTACATACAATTACAAAATATTTAAATCGTCACTCTTCGTAATTTAAAAAAAATATTTTAGTTAATTTGAATATATTTTTTTATATAATACATTTTGCTAATATTTTTTTTGAAAAAATACATATTGCTAATATAAATAATTAAATTTGTATAAATGTACCCGACTTTTATTAGAATAATAAATATCACATATGTATACGTAATAAATTTAGTTTTAAAAAACAGGATTGTAAAATTATTTATTGGTAAAAGTTGTTCGACGTCGCCTCACGGCGACACCTCGGTGCGTTTATATTAACGAAAACTACATATACTTGAATTTAATAGAGTATTTCACATAATGAATGTTTTCAATTAAAGAAAAACTTCTTTTCTATTAATTTATTGAATGTTTTAAGAAAAACATTTTTTAAGTACTATAAAGTGCAGAATTTGTGATCAAAGTGTAGGTAATGAGATGTTTTTATTCTTTATATCATTACTATTATATAGCTATCATGCATAGTTATTTTGTAATTAACAAATTTTGTAAAATATATGAATCATATCTATTAATCAGTAAGGTAAATTAAGGTCAAATAATTAAAAATGAATTTTAGTGATTACATTATTAGTAAATTTAAATAATAAATAAGGGAAATGTTATTTTTAGAACTCATTTTTAATTTTCAGTGCTATTTGTAGCGCATTATAGTAGAATATGCTACACTTTGTGAATTTTTATGCTTTAAATTTAGCTGTGAAAATAGAAAAAAATAATAATTCTAGATATAACAATTATCTAAACAAATACATGATTATGATATAAAATATATTGTCTTGCGACGACACCTCAACTCGTTTATATAAATAAAAATCATTAATTTTTTACTTTAATATCTGAAAGTGAAATTCTTTTTTTTTTGTGTTATTTTGTAAATTACTCTAAATTTTCTTAAATTTTGAAATTTAATAAAATTAATCAATTCAAGTGTCTCAAATTATTTTTTATTTTCAATTTACATTGATACATTACTGAAACATATAATTCACTTCATTGCAACATTTCATATCTATACTATACTATTATAATCAAAATAGGGTATATTTGGTTTGGTACTCTTTTTTTGGTCACTCTTTTTTAGTACTCTTTTTTTGGTCACTCTTTGGTTTGGTTAAATCTCTATTATTAATAAAATTCAAAAAACTCTTTTTTAGTACTCTTTTTTTGTCACTCTTTGGTTTGGTTAAATTTCTATTATTAATAAAATTAAAAAAAAAACACACACGCACACGGTAAAGCCCACGAGAGTCCTTTCTACAGCAAACAAGTCGTCAAGACGTCAAGTAGTTTGTCTGTTACAGTGCACAATTTTTGTAATCAGCATTAAAATTAATTTTGTCACAAAAAAAGTTAAAAAATAATTAATTAATAGAAAAGATCGTTTCGAAATTTTGGAGTTTTGAAAAATATAATGGTCTGTTTTATATTAAAAAAAAGACTATCAGTTATATCAAAAACCAATAATCATATTTTATTATCTTTTATAATTTATATTATTACTAATTAATTAGCAAATATTAAAATTATAAACAATCAAATAAAAATATTAAGATAAAAATATTTAAAATGTTAAAAAAAACTACTTTTATATAATATTTTTATATATACATATGTAGTTGAAAGTAATAATTAAAATACGTAATTAGAATAACATTTATTTTCATGAAATTTATAAAATTCAAAAAATATTTTAATAATAAAAACATATATACAACTTAAAATTTTAATGAAATATAATTAAACGGTTTAATAGCAACCGTTAGGGGTGTACACGGTTCGGATCGGATCGGTTTTGGACTAAAAGTCGAACCAAACCGCATATAGCGGTTTTACAAAAATTTCAACCACAACCGCATTCGCGGTTGCGATTAACCACATCAATTCTAACCGCGAAAATGCGGTTGATGCGATTCGGTTTGCGGTTCAACCACCGAATAAAAATAAATAATAACTTGAGAATATTAAATTCAAAATATAACAAACACTATACATAATAGGTCTTGATAATCATTGTTGAGGCAAAAGTAAATATACATAATACCTGGTTTGGAAATACTTAAATACATAACATGGGAACGAAAGATTAAAACTAGCACGTGCAATCCATTTAAGTGATTTGTTGTCCATGATGTAAGTTGCAATATAGAAGATTTGATTGGGCTTAAGCCTTAAAGTGTTGGGCTACGATCGAATACGACCCAAACATAAATAATGTGGTATTAAATATTAATCTTGTTAATAATGAATAAATAAACATATATTTATTTAAATTATTAATTTATAAAATATAAATATATATTTTTTGAATATAATTTATATATTGCGGTTTGCGGTTGCGATTCGGATTTTGCGATTTTTGAATATATAAAATCGCAACCAAACCATAAATAAGCGATTATTAAAAATTACATCCGCAACCAACCCACATTTCGCGATTATCCGCAAAATGCGATTCGGTTGTGAGTGGTGTAAGCGGTTTATGCGGTTGAGCGGATCGTCTGTACACCCCTAGCAACCGTGCATCGCACTGGTTATAGGCTAGTGTTATATAATTTATAGTAAATGTGAGTAGCGAATCAAAAGTAGTACATTTTTATACATTTATTTTTCAATGTAAATAAATAATATCAAATAAATATTATAAGATATCTAAATGGGTTGTAAACTTACAATATATGAGAAATCATTAAAAATATTTTTTTAATTTATTTGCATTTATATTAAATATGTCCAAATTGTTATATAAATTCTAATTTGAGCTTTTTTATTACATTTTGGTTCAATATTGGTTATACGTGTAGATGTACTATGATTGTTTATTAGTAAAGTAATAATTAGTATTAAAAAATTAAAATTATGTATGTATGAATATTTAATCATATTTTGTAGAAAATGACGTTTTTCATAACATAATTTCATAAAAAGTCAATCTAAAATTATTTAATTTTGTTCAAATATTAAAATATATGTAACATTAAATAAGTTATTAAAAAGTAATATTAAAAAGAAGATCAATTATTAAATTATATAAATCAATTTGGTTTAGTTTCACGACATCTCGAATTGTTTATTTTAATAAAATATAAATAAAATTTTTGACAGCTTATATAATGTTAAAACATGTATATAATATTTTTTTCAAATTAAATTAGTTTATTTATTTATCTTTTTTTGGTTCGTGTAAACCCCTCCCATATAAGTTTTAAATGTTATAACTTAGTTCATTTATCTTTAATTCATATTGATACATGATTATTTAATATTGGTGAAATATTGGGATAAAAACTTATATGTAAAATAAATTTTATTTACAAATAATTTGGATTTGAATCATATTTTTGATGCATTATATTATGGCACAGTTTCTCGGTCTCGCCTCACGGCAATACCTCGATTTATTTAATTAAAAAAATCAAAATAAATATTAACTCATTTCATGATGATGACTCATTTTACATTAAAAAAATTAATTTTGATAACTTATATAACATAAAAATATGTATATATATTTTTTGAAACTACAATAGTTTTTATATTTTTTATATTTAAATATGAGATGTAAAATAACTTTTTTCTGCAAATCACTCCCCTCTTTCTTAGAATTTGGAATAATAACATTAATTTGTTTAAAGTATTCGAGCTTAATTCATTTATTTTCAATTTACGTTAATACACAATTACTATTTTTGGTGTGAAATATGGACATAAAATATTTATGTAAAAAATGAATTATAGGAATTTTTTGTCACACGTGTGGAATCTCATTTATGTTAAAAGAAGTAATAAAATTTGTAATTTTAAATAGTCAGTTTAATATTAAAAAATCAATGATAAATTTTTTAATTAGTTCTCTAAAAAAATCAATAATAATTTTAATCTCAAAGGTGCTTTTTTTATAGAATATACTCCAACATTTTTTTTAGTTCTCCAAAATTATTCAACATTTTTATGTAATAAAATATGGTCTTGTAAATTTTAAAAGTAGAATAAAAATTACTTATTATTATGAATTTATCTAATAATCTCTTTTATATAAATTATTTATCCAACAAATTAGTAAAACATTCAAATAATTTCTATTTAGATAAATAAATTTATAAACAAAAACAAATGGTATTATATGTAATGGAGAAAATTGCATGTGACTAAAAAGACACTATGATGCTATCACTCTAAACATGGTAAAAGAAATAAGAGAAAATGCCCAAAATACACTATTTTTGTAGTCCAACTAGCCGAAATGCCCATATGCGGAGCAGTCTGTCCAAAATAACCACGGACTACGCATGCCCAGCATGCGCAGTATACGATACGCATGTCCCTCTTGCGTATAACGTGTCACGCATTCCAGAGATGCGTGATGACGTCATCCCACTTCATTTTCTCAGAAAATCAACCGGCGTCTCAGGCGACTCACGTTCGCCACTCCCGTTCTTCTCCCCCGTCCGTCATATTCCGGCATCCTCCCTCATCAATGAACACATAAAAACGATCAGCACACCTTCCTCTACCTCTATCCATGTCGATTTATTAATTTCTGGCCCCGCAGGGGCGTGCACAGCTAGATCGGAAACTTTAACCGGAACTTAGATCGGAAACTAGGGTTAGTTTAGGTGTTTCAAAATCCGGCATTAGAAATTATAAATCAACTATATAGGGTTGTAGAGGATGTAATTTCGAGTCGATTGGTATATAGAATGCGATGAAAAAATTACGGGAAGGTGCTGAACGGACCTTCGCCAGATTTTCGAAAAAAATCGCCTCTCTCTCGCCTCTCTCTCGTCTCTGAGGAGACGATGAACTGTAACCCCGATACGCATATGAGAGATGCGTATCGTCGAATACGCCAACTGTAGATGCGTGTTTGGGATTAGAATTTGCCCAGTGAATTTCCATTTTGTATAGTATACGCAATCTTAACATGCGTATACTCTATACGCAACCTCAATATGCGCATTTCGTGGGTATTTTGGGCGGAGTGTCGTGAGTGTAGGTATTTCGGGCGGAGCATTTTAAAATATGGGTATTCTTGTTCATCACCCAAGAAATAATTACCCTTCACATGCCTTACAATATATTACAATGTAGAAAATACATCTGACTCTCCTCTACAACATTATAAAACCCCAAAGAGTTCATCTACATAATTTTTTTTGCTAATTGCATAATTTAAAATATTTGTTGGTGAAATAAAAATTATTCATCCACAATAATGTGTAAAATGACTACAGTACCTTAAATCAAAAGATCATCCTCTATAGGACTGTGTACACATGGACTCATCAACTCAATTCTGGTATTCAGGTCAAGCTCATTGTCACGGTTGGAAAATGTTAGTAACTCAAAATGCTGTCACGACAGTGTTAGCTTCTTGACATTCATGTTAGGGACAACAATACAGGGCCGCAGTGGAGTGTACACGCTGAATCTAGTTCAGTTCCATCATCACACTTTGGTGGGTATGTGTCTGGTGCAACGAGCTTCATATAACAGTCATTAAGTCATTATCTGTAGTCTTTTGCCAAACAGCAATATCGCTTTTCTTTTTAAATAACTTAAAGCATATTGAAGTGAGCAATCCTTGCAACTTCTCATAATCAGACTTTTGCATGTCAAGTGTAGTGTTCCAACCTCTCCAACGCCTTTCATAATTTATCGGTGGGCCAGATAAGACCCAAGTATTCGATGAACTTCTAGAAGCTAGACCCCACCTGAAATTAAATCAAACTGCATTGGCAAGAAGTTCATTGCATGATACATTATCAAATGCAAACTACATTCGCTATATAGTATAACAAAATTAGTCAGTTATAACAGATGGCATGTACTCTTGACTGATACGTAACACAGGGGGGAAAGAAGGTAAAACAAAGGAGGGAAACATATTTCTGAATTTTAGTGAAGGGCCAACAGATGATGAATTGGATGGCCTCGAACTAGAAGAGAGAAAAAGGACGAGATTGGACCCGAAGGACAGTATGGACACAGAACGAGTAAATGTTACAACAAACCAGGACTCTATGCTTTCTGAAACTGATTGCACTAAGACCTCAAATTCTGTTTTGGCTCCGCTTGTTCAACAAGCGAGCCATGACCAATGAGTTGCATAAGTTGGAACTGTCGAGGGCTTGGGAACCCTCGATCAGTTCGTGCTCTTAGCGATCTTGTTAGAGATCGTAAACCCGAAATTTTATTTTTGAGTGAAACAATTTCAGATAGAAATAGAATAGAAGCTTTGCGAGTAAAATTGGGCTTTGATAACTGTTTTCCTGTTGATCGTGTGGGAAGGAGTGGAGGTCTAGCTGTTTACTGGAAGAGGTCGATAAATTGTAGCATAACTGGTTCACTACAAGAAAAACGCAAACAGGCGACACTGATCAGACAACGCTAAGAGAAAAAAGTGTCGTTCAGATTTAACAGACAATTGTTTATTTTTAGACTCGAAAAAGTGTTATCTGAGCCAATATTGTACAACTGTTTTAAACCGTTGTCTAAAAAATTTAATCAGACAACGCTTTTTAACTGTCGTGTTGGGCAAAGTAATAGCTTCGTACAACGGTTTTAAAAAACAGTTGTCTGAATAAACTTCAGACAACGTTGCAAGAAACCGTTGTTGAAATCAGACAAGTGTTTTTTGCTCGTTGTTATGTAAAACGTCTCTAAACAACGGTATGATATTGTGTTGTTTGAATGATTTTATCAGACAACGTATTTTAAATTGTTGTGTTGTGCAAAACAATAACTTTAGATAACGATTTATAAAAGTGTTGTTTGAATAGGCTTTAGACAAGTTTTCAATAAATCGTTATCTGAACTACATAAAATTTTGAATTGAATTTGGTGGGAAATAATGAAATAATATGAATTGAATTTGGTGGGAAATGAAAAAAACAAATTATATTTGGTGGGAAATATTGAAAAAATCAGACAACGGTTTTGTTATAATAAAATGTTGTATGATTTTAAGCACAACAACATTTTTAGAAATCAAACTTGTTTTCAAGCATAACTTGACTCCAAATATTTTTAAATACCTCCACATCATTTTCTAGATTTTTAGAAATTTTTCTAGAATTTTATAGAATTTTTAAATCATTTTCTACATTTTTAAATAATTTTATACTATTTTTAAATCATTGGAAACTATTAAACAAATAATTATAAATTAAATAACTTTAATTAAATTAATTAAAATCATTTAACAATCAATTAATAAATTATTTAATAAATATACACATTTATTAACTAAATAAATTAATTAATCATTATTTGAAATTAATTAAAATAATTAAAAGTATTTAATCCTTAATTGTTTCCGATTAAAGTAAATAGGTAAATGATTTTTAAAAATAAATAATCAAGTAAAATAAATCTAGAAATTCACTGAATTTAAAATACAATCTTAGAAAAAAAACTTTTCGGCATTTTTATAACTAAATTTCGGATTTAAAATAAATAACCAAAATAAAAACAACTGTGAAAAGTAAATAAATAATTTACCTTTTTAAATAAAAGAATTTAGTAATTAGAAGTAAATAAGTTAAAAGGTGAAAAGGTTAAAGACATTTCCATTTTTACCTTTTTACCAAAACAAGATTAAAGCAATACTATTCATCACCATCTTCAAGCTTTCATTCCAAGAACACCAAGAACACGAAGAACACAATAATCAATCTCCAATTTCTATATGTTATGAAACTCAAAATCCAACAAATGACATATGAAATTGACCAGAAAAACAAGATCTATAACATGGCATCTTCAGATTTCACAACAAACACTGTTTACAAATTTTTTTTATTTTTAATTCTAATAATTTCGAAAATAAATCGAATTTTAGAAAAAAATCAAAATCACCCGCACCACATCTGTTGGCAAAAACACGTAGGGTTCGTTGAGAGCTTCGATTCGACTATAGGAGCGTCAAAATCCGAATTCAATAACGTCTTCGAATTGGAATTTGATCTTCAAGAACAATATTTACCGGAATCTATACTATTACAACGTTTTCATTTTTGTTAAAATCTCGTACAACCCGACTTTTTTATTTTTCGATTATTTTTCCCAACACTAAAATGAGTGTTTATTAACATCCGTACGGTTGGATCGTCGAAGAAATCATTCAAAAAAATTATTCAGTGAATCTGGATCGTGCCTCGTTATAGGAAGCAACACTTTTAATACGTTTTTGTTAAAATCTCGTACAATCCGACCTTTTTATTTTTCAATTATTTTTTCCCAACACTAAAATGAGTGTTTATGAACATCCGTACTATTGGATCGTCGAAAAAATCATTCAAAAAAATTATTCAGTGAATCTGGATCGTGCCCCATTAAAGGAAACAACACTTGTACCACGTTTTTGTGAAAATCTCGTACAACCCGACCTTTTTATTTTTCGATTATTTTTTCCCAACACTAAAATGAGTATTTATTAACTTTTTTATGGTTCGATCATCGAAGAAATCATTCAAAAAAATTATTCAGTTAATCTGGATCGTGCATCGTTATAAGAAGCAACACTTTTACTACTTTTTTGTTAAAACGTACAACCCGACCTTTTTATTTTTTGATTATTTTTTTCCAACACTAAAATGAGTGTTTATTAACATCCGTATGGTTGGATCGTCGAAGAAATCATTCAAAAAAATTATTCAGTGAATCTGGATCGTGCCTCGTTATAGGAAGCAACACTTTTACTACGTTTTTGTTAAAATCTCATACAACCCAACCTTTTTATTTTTCGATTATTTTTTCCCAACACTAAATGAGTATTTATTAACTTTTGTACGGTTCGATCATCGAAGAAATCATTCAAAAAAATTATTCAGTGAATCTGGATCGTGCCCCGTTATAGGAAACATCACTTGTACTACGTTTTTGTTAAAATCCCGTACCACCCGACCTTTTTATTTTATTGATTATTTTTTTCCAACACTAAAATGAGTGTTTATTAACATCCGTACGGTTCGATCGTCGAAGAAATCATTCAAAAAATTTATTCAGTGAATCTGGATCGTGCCCCATTATATGAAGCAACATTTTTACTACCTTTTTGTTAAAATCTCGTACGACCCGATCTTTTTATTTTTTGATTATTTTTTAATTGTAATTAATTAAAAATAACTAAAATTTTCTAATTTTTCTAATTTTTCTTCATAAAATTTATCTATTTCAATTAATTTTTTTATCAAATAGTAAAAAAATTCATCCATATTTCACTTCCTCCTTTAATTCATTTCCCCCTCGTAAATGTTTCCCCCTTTGTGAATATTTCATTTCCCCCCTTGTAAATCCCCCCCCCCTTTGTGAATATTTCAGTTCCCCCCTTTTCCATCTATCTCTTTTCACTAACCTAGCTCAGCCGCCCTCTCTTTTCCATCCTTCTCTCATTTCACTAGCCCACCCAGCTCGAGAACTCTCTCTGTTTCAATTAATTTTCTCTTAACCTTTTCTCTATTTTTATTCAACTTTGTTATATGATTCTTCCCCTTCTTGTATTAAACCCGTCAATTAATTACTTATATAATCAGGTTTGTTTGTACTTCTCCTCTTTTCTTTTTTCTTTATAATTCTTCATTTTTTTAATATATGAATTGGATATATGCTAATTTGGTTGCTTTTAATTACATGTGTGTATGTATGATTGAGTTAGAGAGTATATTGTATTCACTGTTAATTACCTGAATTATATCCCCTTTAAGAAATATGCTGCTAGTGTTTTTCATAGTAATGTTGTTCGAAAATCGGAATTCAGTCTTTGCCCTAACAAATCCGGTTTAATTGCTATTTCTAGTAGTAATTTTCCTAGTGATTTGGCTTGCTTTATGTGTTTTCGTTACGCGGTTAATTTCACTCAACAATGTGCACATTTGTATTATATTTAATTTAATGTTTATGTCCGTGCCTAGGAAATTTTATGCTTATATCTGTGTAGTGGTGATAGTTATTTAAAGAATATACGTTTAATTTGAAGTCACAGGTTATAACCTTAGTGATTTGGTCCAAGAAGCTCAACACCGGTGGCTTCAAGTTCTCTTTATATTGAAGAATTACGAGGATAGCCAGCTTACTGATAAGCCTCTTCAAAAGCCACCTGGTATCCTCTTCTTGATTTCTTAGTCCTGCACTACAAAAAAATTACTAGCTTCTATAGCTGAAATTTGTGGATGTTGCTTTCTGTGGCTCTAGGTGGCCTTTAACCAAAAAGTTCTTCGCTATTTTTGTAAAGATGGTCATAGCTGGCGTAGGAAGATGGATGGGAGAACTATTGGAGAAGCACATGAACGTCTAAAGGTTCAGTATGCTGCCATATGTTCAATGCTATTATCTGCTATCTTACATGTTAACATATAAATAATTTTGAACGAAAGTCTTAATTTAGTGATTTATATTCATTGTACCCACTACTCTCCAAGATGGACTAACATGATCACAGGCCAGGAATATGTACGTTACATGTGTATTGCACTGCAAGTAGTGAAATGTGAGCTGTGTTGATATAACTTGAAAATGGAGATGGGAGAGTTTCCTGCATGTTTCAGCCATCTGGGCCTGACTCCATGGAGCCTTTCGATCTTCCCTTTGGTAAGTTTATAATTGGTTCCGCCTGTTTGATTATTACTTCAATTATAAATGCAACAGAATTATGGGTACTTATTTCATAAGTTTTTGTTTAATATTTCATTACCTTGTTGAAGGAAATTCAACGAAATGACTTCCTTACTAGACTTATATAAAAAGAGAGATTTGTTTTATTTTCTGACTAATAGTAAAGGGTATAGATTGACACGACAAATCAAAAAGAAGAATGAGAATTATATACTTAAGTAAACACTTTTTATAAGCGGCTATCTTCGTGCTTGTAATTGTTCCAACCATTTTAGGCAACAGAACCTGAGCTTATTTAATTTCTTCTAGTCTTTGTTAAGCTTTATATATCCTTTGTGCAAATGCTTCCTGTTTGAGTTTTCCTGCCTGCAAAGGCAAAAGCTTTGCTTGGTGAATAATCTATATTATAAGTTATAACTATACAAATGCATTTAATTCCAATCCTTAATCCGAGAACAACAGGTCCAGAAGGATCACTGATGGAAATTCCTGGTAAATTAGCTGACCAATCTCTATATTACTGTTATCATCTATCTGTCCTATGAGTTTGAAACTTGGGCGATTTTCAGATTGGAAAAAATCACTAGAAATTAATCTGCGGTCAGGGTCTATTTATTATGTCAGTATGTGTGATATCATAGCTTTTATCAAATTCCATGCAGGATCAAATCATGGTAGCAGTAATTTAAGAGCATGTGATATGTAGTACAACTACAAATGACTAAAACCAAGTTATTCTTTAATGAAATAAATAAGAGCACGAAATACACTAACGTTTGAGATCGTTAGATTTGTTGTTGTGGTTACCAGTTTCCACCTTTTAGTCGATTTTCATGTACTCAGGTTAACATTCTGTCTATTCAACTAACGTTGTCCTATCTTTTGCATTTTCACATTAACGGTTTTAGTATATAGTTTACAGAACTATTGATCTGTGGTTAAATATATATTTGCTCTTCAAATGAAGTCTGGTAGTTGCAGTTCGTAATGTGATATATTTAGTGGTGGTCATATAAATCTCTCACAAAGTTTTGCTTCGATATGTCTCTGGATTTAATTTTGTGTGTGCGTATTTCACTTATTTTTATCTATGCCTCATCTATTAGGGTCTTGATCAGCTTCGATCTGGGCTTAATCAGCAGCAGAGGTCATTTATGCCGTGCTTTTAGCCATTTCATCAACCTCAGATGTTAACCACAACATCAGCAACAACAACTAATGCTAGCACAACAAAATTTGACTTAACTGGGTATTAGCACTTCTAGCTAGACACCATTTGGGTTCAAAATTGGAACATGTGGAAGTAATATTGATTGGTACCATTAGTAGCTTTGTAGCGATGAATATTGATTGGTAGTTTTTGTTATGAATATTGGTTAGTTGCTAGTACTGTATAAACTCTAATTTTTGTTGTAAATAAAAGTGTTGTTTCATTTATCATTAGCCAATGTTATCATCTTTTAGAAACACTTGTGGAAAATATCATCAGATAATGGACATGTTTCAAGAAACCATTGTCTATTCTATGCACATACAACACATAAAAAGGAAAAACCATTGTCTGACTACAAGAAACACAAATAAAAACCGTTGTTTAAAGAGAATACATACAACACATAAAAAGAAAAACCATTGTATGACTACAATAAACACAAGCATTTGGAAGGAATAAATCGTTGTGTGTTGGAGTTCTAACAACACTGTAAGATAAGCAAAGCTTTGTATGTATAGAACTTCAACAACGGTTTCCTTCATAGTAAACAGTTGTGTGACAGGCACTCATGCAATGCATTTGTTTCTAAAAGCCATTGTGTCAGACACGATAGAACAACAGTTTTTATTTCAAAAACCATTTTCGTTTTGACTGAACAACAACAATCATAGTTTTGAAACCACGTGTCTCAAATGATTTCAGACAAGTATTTTTCAACCGACTGTTGTTGTTTCTAGGTATCAGACAACATTTTCCAGAAGTAGGTATGTTATCTTGTACACGATCAGATAACGATTTGTGTGCTGTTGTCTGATCTAGATATCAGACGGCATCTCAATAGACGACGGGAAAAGGGGTCATCAGACAACGGCAAAAACAGTTGTCTCATCCAGTTTTTCTTGTAGTGGTTATTCTCAGAACCGTATTGATCTGGTGTTTAAGGAGAATGAGGTTGAAGCTTGGCGTCTGTCGTGCTTCTATGGCTACCCTGAAAGAGATCGAAGAAGGGATTCCTGGGATTTAATTCGAGTTTTAGCTCAAATTTCGCCCCTGCCCTGGTGTATTATAGGGGACTTTAATGATATGTTGTATAGCTCTGACAAGAAAGGTGCACATCCTCATCCAAAATCGTTACTAGAAGGATTTGGGAAAGCTATTGAGGATAGTTATCTCATGGAGTTGGATTTGAGTGGGGGTTTATTCACTTGGGAAAAGAGTTGAGGATCAAGTAATTGGGTGCAAGAGAGACTAGATAGAGCTTTTGGTACGTTTGGTTGGTGGTCTAAATTCCCCCTTTGTAAGTTGAATTTGATCTCAGTTCCTGTGTCAGATCATAACCCGCTGCAACTTGTGTTTCTTGAAGTAGCTATCTCGAAGAAGACTTTCAGATTTCGTTTCGAAAACATGTGGCTTAAAGAGCCAGGTTTTATTAAGAAAACCACAGAGTATTGGAGAAGTCTTCCAATCACGCACTTAATCCCAAAATTACAGGCAGTCTCGTCTTTTATGGAGAATTGGGGGCGTATCTTCTTTAACAAGTTCAAAGAGAAACTAAAAATTCAAAAAGTGGTTATTGATAAGTTAAAGGATAAAATAGATGATTTGAGTGTGAGAAGGTTTTTACAGGAAAAGGAGAAGTTAAATGAACTTCTATTGCAAGAAGAAATCTATTGGAAGCAGCGTGCTAAACTATTTTGGTTGCAGGAGGGAGATGAAAACACCAGTTTCTTTTACACAAATGCGTCTGCAAGGAAGAAAACAAACCATATAAACTACTTAGAAAAGGAAAATGGTGAGCGTGTGGAGGATCTGGAGGGTATGGGTGATATAGTGCAAGAATATTTTACACAGGTTTTCGTAGCGTCAGAAACAAATGCTACTAGTACAGAATCAGAATCTCCGAGAAGTGTAACAGGGGATCAAAATAGGGAGCTGACGAAGGCGGTTACTATGGAGGAATTTACAACAGCCATCAACGAAATGCATCCCGATAAGGCATCGGGACCTGATGGTCTCAACCCATCATTTTATCAGCAGTTTTGGAAGATTATGGGAGGCGAGATTTTTCAATGTTGCAAACAGTGGCTTCAAGGAAACCCATTTCCTGCGGACTTAAATAGCACCAATGTTGTCTTAATTCCAAAAAAGCAAAATGCTGCCTTGATGACAGACTTTAGACCAATTGCTCTATGTAACGTCTTGTATAAGATTATGGCTAAGGTCCTCGCGAATAGGCTCAAAATTACGCTGCCAGGTCTAATATCTGAAAATCAATCAGCTTTTGTGCCGAGAAGAAGTATTACAGATAATGTTTTAGTGGCGTTTGAGACGATTCATCATATGAAAAATAAACACAAAGGACAAGAAGGGGAGATAGCTTTGAAGTTGGATATCAGCAAAGCCTATGATAGAGTTGATTTGAATTTTTTGAAGCATCGAATGCAAGTCATGGGTTTTTGTAAGAAGTGGGTGGATTGGATTATGCGATGTGTCACCACGATTTCATACGACTTTTGCTTTAATGGAAAGACAGTAGGCCCTATTGTTCCTCGAAGGGGCCTCAGGCAAGGAGACCCCCTCTCACCGTATTTATTCCTCTTTTGTGCAGACGACAACTTTCTATTCTTCAAGGCGACAAAGGAAGAGGTTGATCATGTAAAGTGTATTTTGAATGATTACACTCTCAAGTCGGGTCAGGCTATCAATTTTCAAAAATCAAGGATTTATTTTAGCTCAAATGTTACGAGGGACAAGCAGAATGAATTAGCTGCTGCGATAGGAGTGCACAATAGTATTGAGAATTCAAATTACCTGGGTCTACCTTCGCTTGTTGGTCGTTCAAAGAGGAGAGTTTTTGGCTTTATAAAAGAGAGAGTCAACAAACGGATCCAAGCTTGGAGTGCAAAGTCTATCTCTAGAGCAGGCAAAACAGTTTTACTGAGGAATGTAGCTCAAGCTATTCCTTCATATAGCATGTCCTGCTTTCTTCTACCTAAGACGCTTTGTCAGGAAATTGAAAGAAGCTTTAATAATTACTGGTGGAAGTCAGGATCGAACAGTCGAAAAGGGATTAACTGGCATGCTTGGGAGACGATGAGTATGACCAAAAACGAAGGGGGGGCTAGGTTTTCGTACTTTACATGGCTTTAATATCGCGTTTCTTGGTAAACATGTGTGGAGACGTGTGAATAATCCTCAGTTGCTAGTATCCCGAGTTCTTAAAGCTCGTTATTTTCCTACCTCGAACATTCTTAATGCGTCAAAGGGAAGAAATTCGAGCTTTATATGGATGGGTATTTGGCAAGCAAAGGAATGTTTGAGTAGTGGCTTTCGTTGGGTTATTGGAGATGGAAGAGATGTTATAGCTGCTCAAGATCTGTGGTTACGTTCTAAGTCTAATTTTAAGGTTGATGATTACCATGGGTATGAGGGTAGAGTTGAGAGAGTTAATACACTATTCGAACCAGGTACTAAGAACTGGGACATCGAGAAAGCGCAGAATATGTTCACATTAAATGATGCAAAAGCTATTTTGGCAACTAGGGTGCCTCAGCATGATGCTGTTGATAGAATATCTTGGTCCAGATCAACCGATGGTATATATAGTGCGAAATCTGGATATAAGATGTGGCATGCGCACAACAGTGGAACTACTATCTGTTAACTCAAATAACTTGTAGAAGGGGGGTTGAATACAAGTTATATAATCGTGTCTGATTTTTGCTTGGTTAGATGAACAAGAATAAACGAATGAATCAAACTTTGTTTGTATTAATAAGATCAAATACAAACTCTACCAAAGGTGTACAAATACCTTTAGCAGCTACTGACAATACAAATTTCTCTCTGTTTGCACTCTCGTATCCTTACGATTACAAACCTCATGAACACTTTTTACAATGATATAGAGAGTATTTATAATGCTACCTATCAACTAATAACAGAAAGATATGATCTATACATGACAATGTTCTGCCTTCCAGTTGATAGTTTCCATCAATAGAAAATTCTTTCCTTCACGAAATCTTCTTGCTTGTTCTCCAAACAAAGATCCTGTTTTATAGCACTTGCCAGTTTCTGTAGCATCCATAATGACATCATCAGTAGCATGACTAATATCAGGATCTGTACACTGCATCAGTATCTGATCATCCATCAGTATTAGACGTTCATCAGGATTTGATCTCTGGTCCTGACATGTAGTCTCCGATACACTGTTCACTCCTGACTAAATTCTACAGATAACTGTCTTACAAATATATCCTACATACAGTGCTAAATCCTTTATAAGATCAGGATATACAAGAAGTATAAATAAAATTCTATTCTCAACATCACAACTCATGAATTATTCCTAACAATCTCCCCCTATTTATGCTTTAAGATCTGAAGCATAAATCTAAGTTATGGATGTCAAAACATATAACAATACAACCAGAATAGAACTTATGAATTCAAAAAAATCATGAAGTTAAGTACCTCCTTCTTCAGATGTAGACAAAGTATCCAGTATTTAGAAGAAAGAATTTTAACTATTAATGATGCTCTGCTCTTCCTTTACCACTTCCCTGCTAAGATTTACCTCTGTCACTCCTAGTTCTTCTTTTTATTTCCCTTTGTCTGTTCTTTATCTCCCACAGTCTGGTACTCTTTATCTCCCCCAGTCTGGTGTTGTTGTTGTCTTTGAATCGTCTTTATCTCCCCCTTTTTGACATCAGCAACATTAATTCCAAGAGATTCAGAAATAGAACAAATGAGATTCATCAGAACTTTTTGATTTTCCATAATTGTGACTTGGTTATCTTCAAGTGATTGAAGTCTTGATTGAATAACCATTTGAGAATTCTGAATATCTTTCAAAACATCAGAATCAACTTCAATGTTGGAAGTGCTTCTAGTATCTTCAGAATCAGATTCAGAAAGAACTGTATCTTCAAGTCTTGTAGAAGAAGTTGCCTGTGTTGTATGATATTCAAGTAATAAAACTTGATTAGAAGTATCAACATCTTCATCTTTCCGATCTGGAGCTGAAATTTGATGATCTTCTCCTTCACCAGTATTCTGTGTACTAACATCTTCAAATCCTGACTCCTCCTTAGATTGATCAGAAACTGTTGATGTCTCAAATCGAGCTGATATTGGAAGTACATACAAAGGAATACTTGGATCATTAGGAACTTCATCTGGTACATATGTATCAAGAGATTGTTTTATCCTGACACCTCTTCTGTTAATGATTCCTGTAAGCCTCTCTTTTTGCTGCTGAGCTTTAACCTCTGGCTTTGCATTATGATGTGCTAGGTCATTCTTCTGATACATCTTGATAATGAATAAGTACCAGCATCCATACCAAGATTATCAGACCAAGATTCAGGAAAAACCTGATCCCAGAAATCAAACGATGGTTTCCTAATTTTCTCTCCCTCACTATGGAGTTGATCATCCATACCCTCATTCTCACTTTGACTTGATAAAGTCAACACTCTTTCTACCTCACCTTTTGCCTGGTCAGGAGCCAGCCTCTCAGATTGTGGATCAATATCCATCTTTTCAAGTGTATCACTCAAATTTGGATAAGTGCTCTCATGACCTACAAAAAAATAGAGTGTAGATGAAGTTTTTATACCTGAACTCACATGGAGAGAGGGTTCCTCATTTGGCAAGGGGCTTGAAGTTTTCTCCAAGGAGTGAGCTGCTATAGTCTCTGAACCCATACAATCATCTTCTTTCCTTCCAAAGACTACAGGCTCCAGTATACCACTTTCAGGTTCTCTACTAGACTCTGATGTCTTCAGTAATACTTCATTAGACACCATAATTAGTATGTTACCGTCCTTAAGTGTTGTTTGCTGAGACTCACCCTCAAGGTAGATAGACTCTGACTGAACAATATTTATTTGATATTCAAGAAAATCAGTCAAAGTTATTCCTTCCATATCATAGGGTTTCTCACTTGCAATTTCAGTCATCACAGAAGACCTTTCAGCATCAGCTATCACAGCTCCTGAGTCACTACACCATAAAAGGCCTATGAACACATCTAGAGCCTATGTTGCCTTTGGATATGTTGCCTTTGCCATGCATGTTTTTTGTTAATACCACATTATCATTTTTATGTTGCCTTAGGTAGAAAAAATATGTTGGCATAGAATAAAAATGTTTGTGTGTTGCCGTAGGTCTGAAATTGTGTTGCCGTGATTTTGCAATGAACAAAATTTTATAATTTCTACTACAAATTAAAATTTTAACCTTTTTTCACATGGAAATTACTTTTTTAATAAAAATACTAAAATTATTTTATAAAAATCTAGAATATTCCATTAGAGAGTGAATATTTCACTAAACATGTTAAAACTTTTTAAGATGCGTAATTTTATTTTTATATTTATTAAATATTATTAAACAAAATTTTTAAAATATTTTTTTTCTAAATATATTTAATATATTAATAAATAAATAAATGTTTTCGCATATAAAGTTTTTTTGAATATATTAACAAATTATGTAAAAAAATCATTTAGCAAAAAAAAAGAAATTAAATATTTAATAAAGAAATAAATTAATAAAATGAAATGTTGAAAAAAAAGTAAATTTGGGGCTAAAGTTTGGTGAGCGGCAAAAATACCGCCCAACCAAAATTTCAGACTGCTAAAATAAGGGTTTCAGACACACTCTCTCCTCACTCTCTCCACGGTCTCTCTCTCCGCTCACAGTCGATACACACACACACACACACACACACTCGTACACACACATTCTCTCTTTCCTTTCTTTCTCTCCTCTCTCACATTCTCTGTTAGTCTAATTCTCTGTTACTCACACTCGTACACACACATGCAGCTCTCAATTGGTTCAATTGGTTTAGTTTAGGGATTTAATTCACTAATTCCGGGATTTATTTCTCTTTCTCAGGATTAATTTGGAGTTAGGGCTTGAAACGGGTCGGTCAATTTCGGGGCTTTGAAATTAGGGTTTCAGTGTGTTCGATTTGGGGCTCGAAATTAGGGTTTCATCGTGTTCGATTTGGGGCTTTTACTTTAAGGTATTTACACTATCTTTATGGATTGTGATATGTTTCAATTTTCACGTTGTAATATGATATTTATCAGTATGTTTTGTGAGTACTTGTTTATGTTTTGTCAGTGCTTGTTTATATTCATGTTCTTAAAGTCGAAGATAGCTGTTTTATCTCTTATAGCTGCACTATATCTTCCTGTAAAGCATGATATATCCTGTTCTTGTTGTTGTAAAGTTGTTAGATATAATTGATGTGATTTAATGTCAGTGTTTAAGTGTTACAGGTAAAAAGAGTTTTAACTTGTTATTGAAAGCAGTCGTAGCAGAGTTTGAACATACGCTGATAGCTGGAAGCGCAAACGCTGACAGAAGAAAGCGTAAACGCTGCTAGCTGAACACAAGGAAGCGCAAACACTGCTGGCTAGGAGAGCAACAGAGTTTGCTAAAGTCTGTCTACTGGAAGCGTCTACAAGTCAACAGAGTTTGAAGATTAATTCAAGATTAATATGGAAGCAATATCTTTGAAGATTGGATAGCTATCAAAGAGATTGAGTTGACTTAGAAGACGTGTAGCAATCGTAATTGATATCAATTGTATAGCTTAATTTTAGGAGAATCAATTAACGATTGTACGTAGCTGTATATCTTATAAATACAGTTAGGTTAACCCTAGAAGGGTATCCATCGTGAACGAATATCAATCATTGTAACCTAAGCAGCTCTTTGTGATATTTTACATCACTGAGAGAGGAATTATTAATTCCAAACAGTTTTAAGTACTAAAACGTGTGTTCTTGTTATTTACTCATACAGTACTTGATTATATATATATTGTGTATTCGACCTAACAAGTGGTATCAGAGACAATCTGTTACTTTATTACAGTTAAAGATCCAAAACACAATAGTAATCAATGGCAGAGATTCCTCCTCCATCAGGTTCTGAGAAAGCACCTACTACTGTTAGTAGGTATGAAACGATTAGGGTTCCAATACTCAAGCCATCAGAATATGCAATCTAGAAGGTAAAGATGACCATGTTTCTGGAAGCCACAGATCCAGAATATCTTGATAGAATTTATGAAGGTCCTCATAAACCTACAAAGTTAACTGCTGCTACTGCTGGTGAGGAATCAAAGGTGGTTCCTAAGGAAAAGAAAGATCTAACTGCTGAGGATCTTTCATCTATTGCTAAGGATGCCAAAGTAAGGCACTTACTTCACAGTGCTCTCGACAATGTTATGTCTAACAAACTGATTAACTGCACAACTGCAAAGGATATTTGGGATGCACTTGAGGTTAGATGTCAAGGAACTGCTGCAATTAAGAAGAATAGAAGGAACATACTCACACAGGAGTATGAGCATTTTGAGGCAAAGTCTGAAGAAACCATGACAGAAACATTTGACAGATTCTGTAAATTGCTCAATGATCTATCATTGGTTAACAAAGAATATGATCTAGAAGACTCGAATCTTAAGTTTCTTCTCTCTCTTCCTGAAAAGTGGGATGTGAAAGCAACCACTATAAGAGACAACTATGATCTTGCTGATACTGAGATTGATGAAATCTATGGACTGCTCAAGACTCATGAATTGGAAATGGAGCAAAGAAATAGAAGATCAAGCAGGAAGTCAAAGTCTGTTGCTCTGAAAGTTGAAGAAAAATCTTCAAAGAAAGAAGCATCAAGGAAGAAGGCAAAAGGAAAAGCCTTGGTCATTCATTTAGAAAGTGAGTCATCAAACACTGATGTTGACTCAAACATAGATGGATCATCTGATTCTGAAGATGATGAGGAGATGATGCAAATGGCTGCATTGATGGTAAAGACCTTCAAGAAGATGGGATTCAAGAACTTCAAGAAGGGAAAGAGATTCTCCAAGGATTACTCAAAGTCTGACAAGAAAAATTTCAGAAAATCTGAGGGAAAGGACTTTAAATCTGGTAAGAAAGATAAGTCTGAGATTCAATGCTACAAGTGTAAGGAGATGGGTCACTATGCTCCTGAGTGCAAAAAGGGTAAAACTAAAAAGGCACTCTACACCAAAGGCAGAGATTGGGCAGACACCTCAGATTCAGATGAGGAGGTGAACTATGCACTCATGGCCTCTACTCAGAATGAAGATTCTGAACTAAATGTACCTCCAACTACCTATGCTTATAATACAGATAATATAACTGAATTGAGAATTTATCTTAAGGCATTACATATCAGTTATAGGGATCAGACTTTAGAAAATGAGAGAATCAAAAGTGAGTGTTCTCAACTCAAAGAAAGAAATAAACTTGTTGAGGAACAACTTGAAAACATGAATAAAATTCAGAAAGAAAGAGATGATGCTGTGTTTATAGAACAGGAGTTGCTAGGTAAGTATAAGCAACTAGAATCTGAATTGGGGGATGCAAAGCACATTATTAAAACTTGGACTCATTCTGGAAAAGACACTCAAGAGGTCTTTCAATCAGACACATTAGGTCTAGGTTATTCTGAGGATGATGTGCTTAGGTTTCAGAATACAGTCAAGATTAGACCACCTCTTTCTTCTAAGAAATTTGGAACATTTGTTCATGGTACTGTTAAAACTGAACATGGAGCTGTTGACCATGAGCCAGTAAAAACCTATGTCAAACAGGTTAATATTGGTTCAATGACAGATAAACAACTTAAGCATAAGCTTAAAGAAATGAAATCTGTCAACAAACAGAGAATGCCTAGGAAAAACAGAAATGGAAAGGTAGGCATAACATCAGGAATTAAGCCAATGCTTGCTACATTTGCACCTAGAAAAACTTGTCATAATTGTGGTAGCACTAATCATCTTGCTAGTTTTTGCAGGAAGAACAAATACATTAATTCTTTACCCTCCAAATCTAGAGTGAAAAAGGATAATGCCAAACCAAGACCACAAACTCTGTGCAAATATTGTGGAAGTAGTTGGCACTCAATTTATACTTGCAAGAATTATCATGCTATTTATCATAATTATTATGAACTGAAACCTAATTTGAAATGGGTTAAAGTTGATTCTGCAAGTACTAAGAATGAAAATGTTAGTTTAAACTATGATAATGACAAATCCGCTGCAAAAACTAACAGATTCAATAAAGCAAAAGGATCCAAGCAAGTCTGGATCCTTAAAACTAACAATCAGTGATTGTTTGTGATTGCAGGGCACCAGGGTAAGTACCCTAGTCGTGGACAGTGGATGTTCAGGACACATGACTGGAAATAAAGCCCTGCTATCAGAGTATGAGGAGAAGGCTGGCCCAAAAGTTTCCTACGGAGATGGCAACATAGGACATACTCTGGGATATGGCAATATTAATCTTGGAAGTGTCATCATCACAAATGTAGCTCTGGTTCCAGGACTCAAGCATGATCTGCTTTCTGTGAGTCAAATCTGTGACAGAGGATATCATGTAGATTTTCAGCCTGAATATTGTCAAGTCATCAATAAATCTACAGGGAAAGTTGCTCTAGTTGGAAACAGACACAATAACATCTATGAAATAAAATTGTCAACAAACTCTGATGGCAAAGCAGTGTGTCTGTCAACAAGAATGTCCAGTGAAGAGAGTTGGAAGTGGCACAAGAAACTCTCTCATTTAAACCTGAACAACATCAATGAGCTAATAAAGAATGATCTTGTAAGAGGACTACTAAAATCTTTGTTGAATGTAGAAGGCCTGTGTGATTCTTGTCAAAAGGCCAAACAGAGAAAAGCCTCTTTCAAAAGCAAATCTGAGTCTTCAATTGTTGATCCTTATCATCTTTTACATGTTGATCTTTTTGGACCAGTGAATGTTATGTCTCTTGGAAAGAAGAAATATGCTCTAGTCATTGTTGATGAATACACCAGATACACATGGGTGTATTTTCTAGCAAAGAAGGATGAAACTGCATTAACACTGGCAGAACATATAATGCAACTGGACAAAGGGTCAAAGAATCAAGTGAAGATTATCAGAAGTGACAATGGAACTGAATTCAGGAATTCAACAATGGAAGAATTTTGCAAGAACAAAAGAATTAAACAAGAGTTTTCTGCACCTGGCACTCCATAACAAAATGGTGTAGTTGAAAGGAAGAACAGAACTTTAATAGAAGCTACCAGAACTATGCTTGATGAAGCAAAATTACCAACCTATTTCTGGGCAGAAGCTGTTCAAACAGCTTGTTTTACTCAGAATGCCACTCTGATAAATAAGCATGGAAAAACACCATATGAAATAGTGAGAGAAAAGAAGCCAAACCTGAAATATTTTCATATTTTTGGGTGCAAATGCTTTGTGCTGAAAACTCATCCTGAACAGTTGACCAAATTTGATTTGAAGGCAGATGAAGGAATTTTTGTTGGCTATCCACTGTCAACTAAAGCATTCAGAGTTTATAATCTGAGAACTAGAGTGATCATGGAGTCTATTCATGTGTCTTTTGATGACAAGAAAATAACTGGACTTGAAGATGTAGATGAACATGGTCAATTGCACTTCGAAAATGAAGATTTAATCTCTGATGAACTAAACTCTGATGAGTCTGATCTGACAAACTCTGAACCTCTACTGGTAAATACTGAAGAGACCTTTCAGCCAGAAACAAGAGAAGAACCAGTTGAGGGGGAGCATGAAGAAACTCATCAAAGTGATAACTCAAATTCTGATAATGACTCAGCTGAAAATTCTGAATCAAACTCTGGTGACTCAAACTCTGAAAGTCCAAAATCTGACAGTTCACACACTGAGCAGTCACATTCAGGGGGAGCCTCAGAGAATGAAGAAAGATATCAAGAAAATCAGGAGAACATGGATCGAGGGGGAGGATCCAACTTTGACAGAAGTCAATTGCCTTCAGCTAGGAAATGGACCAAATCTCACACACCTGATTTAATCATTGGTGATCCAGATGCAAGAATAAGGACAAGAAGTGCAACAACAAATGAATGTCTGTTTCATGCATTCTTGTCACAAAATGAACCAAAGAAAGTTGAAGAAGCTCTTAAAGATGCTGACTGGATAACAGCAATGCAAGAAGAGTTAAATGAATTTGAAAGAAATGAAGTATGGACACTAGTACCAAGACCAAAGAACAGATCTATTGTTGGTACTAAGTGGGTTTTTAGAAACAAAACTGATAGTGAAGGGGTTGTTACAAGAAACAAAGCAAGACTTGTGGCAAAAGGCTATTCACAACAAGAGGGGATAGATTATGATGAGACTTTTGCACCACTTGCCAAATTGGAGGCAATAAGGATGTTTCTTGCTTATGCTTCTCACAAGAAATTCAAGGTTTTTGAAATGGATGTGAAAAGTGCTTTTCTGAATGGAAAACTTGAAGAAGAAGTGTTTGTTGAACAACCACCTGGTTTTGTAGATCCAAAATATCCTGACCATGTCTACAGGCTAGACAAGGCACTTTATGGACTTAAGCAGGCACCGAGAGCATGGTATGAAACCCTAGCTCAGTTTCTTTTAGAAAGTGGATTCAACAGAGGTACAATTGATAAAACTCTGTTTTATTTCAAATCTGGAAGTGACTTGCTTTTAGTTCAGATATATGTTGATGATATTATTTTTGGATCTACTAATGATAAACTCTGTAAGAAGTTTGCCAAGCTCATGCAATCCAGATATCAAATGAGTATGATGAGAGAGCTAAGTTACTTTCTAGGCTTACAGGTGAAGCAAACAGATGATGGAATCTTTATCAATCAAGCAAAATATACCAGAAATCTTCTCAAGAAATTTGGCATGCTTGACTGTTCATCTGCAACAACTCCCATGGCAACTGCAACAAAATTGGACAAAGATACAGGGTCATCAGTAGATATGACAAGTTACAGAGGAATGATTGGCTCTCTTCTCTATCTAACAGCAAGTAGACCTGATATCATGTATGCAACATGTCTGTGTGCAAGGTTTCAGGCAGATCCAAGGGAACCACATTTAACAGCTGTGAAGAGGATCTTCAAGTATCTCAAGGGCACTATAACTTTAGGGCTATGGTACCCAAGAGAATCAGATTTTAAGCTACTTGGTTACTCTGATGCAGACTTTGCCGGTTGTAAGATTGACAGAAAAAGCATAAGTGGAAGTTGTCAATTTCTTGGTGACAGACTTGTGTCTTGGTACAGCAAGAAACAAAAATCAATATCAACATCTACAGCTGAAGCAGAGTATATTGCTGTTGGTAGCTGCTGTGCACAGATTCTATGGATGAAGAATCAATTGCTGGATTATGGGTTGAGGTATAGCAAAATACCTATTTTCTGTGATAATCAAAGTGCTATTGCAATGACATGTAATCCAGTACAACACTCAATGACCAAGCACATCAGCATAAGGTATCACTTTATCAGAGAGCATGTAGAGGAAGGAAATATTGAGCTTCACTTTGTGTCTACAGATCAACAACTTGCAGATGTCTTCACCAAGCCTTTGAGTGAAGCAGCATTTACAAGACTGGTCAATGAACTAGGAATGGTATCTGGTTTTGACTAAACATGTTGGTTAGACTCAAAATTTTCTTATAAAATGTGCTGCTCATATTTCTGTGAATTGCTAAAGTGCTATGTGAACCTTGTTAATTAAACTCTGTTATGCAGACTCTGTTCACATGTTTCTATTCTCACACTGTTAAACTCTGTCAGCATGTTTGTTGGTCATACACTGTTAATATGTTTGATAAACTCTGTGAATTCTGAGTTGATTTTTGTCTGAATGAAAACACCAATGAAGAAAAATGTATGAAGCATGATTCTCAGTGAATAAATCAAGATTCTTTCTGAGTCACTGTGATCTAATCAGAAATTGTGCAGTAAGTTAACACAGCATGATACTGTTTCATATTTAGAGCATCTCTTAGTTTATTTGATCCTAAACTCTGAGTCTATGAATACTGTGTGCATTGCCTCTCATGAATAACTTCTGATATTGATGAACTCTAAACTCTGATTAGTAACACTCTGTTTCCAAGACATACATAGTTCTTGATGATTCCTTGTTTGTACTTGTGAAAATTTTAAAACTTGAGATGTGTCATTGTTTAGTTTGGTGAGAAACAATTCATGTCTGCACCCTGTGAGATTTTGAGCCAAATAAGTGATTGATACATTTTATATCAATCAGATTTTATTGATGTGTGATGTTCATCAGTGAGTATGTTGCTCTAGAACTTGCATTAAACCATTTTGAGACTACATGATATGTGTGTGCATGAAAATGATAAAGGCACTAGGATTTACCATCTTTCTTCAAACACTGTTCAAAACTCCTTTGAACACTGTTCAAACACTGTTCATAAATTCCACCCTTAGTAAACCCCTTTGAGCCTAATTAACTGCTCATTTTTCTTAAACTCTGAAGTATTAAGAGCAGTTATATTCTTTTGAAAAATCAAATGCAAGCAGGTGAGTGTTTCTCAAGAAAAGAAAAGTTTACTCAGTATATATATTAAGAAAAAAAAAAGGTATATATACTGATCACCTTGTAAAAATATGTACTAACAGTGTGACTGAACACTTTGGTCTGTTAAATTGTTCAGTTCGAAATTCACTCATGTTAAAAACATCTCTTCTCACCTGTTTGATCTTACTACATTACAACCCTGAATAAAGTCCTTTTGATTTGTGCATATATGTAATCGAAGTAGTGTAGATCTGGTGGAAATTCAAGCCTATGGAAGTATCTGTTTTTACTGATTGAATTTGAGAGAAAACACTTCACCTAAACACTTGTGTGCTTTGAGAGTTTGTGAGGAAATCCTTGACATGTAACTCACTGAATGATGCTTTGATGTCTATCTCCTGATCTTTTTGTCTATAATGACTGTGTGCTTACTTGGATAATCATGAACATCAATGGGAACAGGGTTATTCAGATTTCTGTATTTAAGGAACTACAGAGTTTAGCATTCATCACATACTCCGTGTTTAATATGAGAGTTTGTGCAATCAGTGTTTATTGATTTGATTTATGGATTTTATGAAATATTAGATGCTATAAAAATTGATTTGGTAACCTCTGCTACTCACACACAAAATAATCACGACTGCGCATTTTTGAAAGGGTTTTAGTGATAAAGTTTGAAAATTTGACAAACACTGATGGATTGTGTTCCATACTCTAAGGTAAATTTTCATTAAGATAATTTGAAAATTTTGGAGTAAATAGAGTGGTTGACAACTGTTAATGAGTGTATTTTGTGGTAAAGTGTCTTGATAATAGGAAAGACAGCAGTAATAATGGCTTTTACTGCGCGTGATTAAGTGATTCACTGCATGTTTGACACGTGTCCCACTTTCACCCACTCACTCATCATTATGTACCACTTTCACACTTCTCTAGGGAACAGTTGCGTGATTTCAATGTAAAAACGATTGAGTTTAATTTTTAATTACTACTTAAATCACTTTTTGTTACAATCACTTCTCATCCACTCATATTCACTTTACCAAAACACAGACCTCCTTTGTTTTTCACTTTGACATTTTCACAAACACCTTTCTTACATATCACTTTCACAGTCAATTCTTGCTTATTTCTTGATCTAATGGCAACAAAACCTTTTACTTCGTTTGGTCTTCATTTTGTGCCTAACAATTTTGCAGCTTTACTTGAGAACGATCGTGCTCCTGAAGCGTTTCACCTAATGCAAAATTTTCTTCGCGACTCTGAGATTGGGCAAGCGTTGATTGAACCTGCTATTCTATCTGCATCTCAGGTTGTCACTTTCTAGCAAAACTCAAGGTATATAGAAGGAGGAGAAAATGGAACCCCGTCTATCATCTTCACTCATGATGAACAAGAGTTTGTGATTACTCCACAAACTGTTCGCGAGACCATGGATTTCGACACACATACTTCGTATGCTGTTGTCTCTGAGCAAAATCTGAGAGAAATGTTAACAGAGATTGGGTATATGGAATCTCTTGCAAAGCTGGGCAGTGTGAGGAGGCCGAATCTTAGAAAAGAATGGAACTTTTTCTTTGACTGTATCACCAGGACATTCCAGAAGATAGCCTGGTTCCTATAGGCCGTGGTCAACGAGAACTTATAATCGGGGACCGACAAACTTCACCAACTGGGATGCCATTCCAATGGATAGTCTGCAAATTGGGTATTCTCTACTCTATGGCAGTAATTTTGATTATGGTCGTTATGTGTTAATGAACTTAGGTGATAAGTTGTCAGAGTCTACTACAGTTTATTTTGCTAGATTTTGTCAACTTTTGTTCAATGCCTGTGTACCTGGGTTAGAAGTTGATGCAGCTGATGTGATTCAACCCTTTAGAATCAATAAGAGAATATTCTCTGATATGACTAATAAAGATGTTGGTAAGATTTACCTGCTTTTGTATTGCCACTTGCCTTGCAGAACTTTCTCAACCAACCACAAGATCCCCAATCACCACAACATGAACCACACCAAACACAACAACCAGAAACACAAAATATGCCTGAACCTTTAGCCACTGACCATACTGAAACCATACCCTCTCATCCTGTACAATCACCTGAGCCAGCACCAACAACCACTGTACCTACTACATCACCACAAACACAACCTGAACCAATAAACCCTGAGCCAACAAACCCTGTCACTACTACTCACCCTCAACCAACATCTAAACCAAAAAGGAAGAAGCATACTGCCCTCAACACAAAAGATTCCAAGGCTAAACAGACATCTCCTAGAGCTGTTTATTCCAGAAGATTCATTAAAAGGGCAAATAGGCCTTCAACACCACCAGTTAAGGAAAGTTCTAGTGAAGAAGAAGAACTGATTGAAGTGCCTCAAGCAAAGAGGAGAAGGCTGATTCTTACTGATTCTGATGATGAGCATGTTGTTGAGGCTCAAGAGAAAATTTCTAATGATATTCCTATTGGTGAGAAAGAGGTTATCATAGAACCTACTATAACAGAATCAGGAGCCAAGATTACTGAACCAGAACTTGCTAAGGTTCAAGATAATGAAGATCTTAAAGATGCATTGCCTACAATGGAAGAGTTTGATGAAACTCCATTTTCTTTTGATAATGAAGCATCTACTCCAACACCCATGGTGGTTACAAACTCTGTTGATACTGGTGTTGCAGATGGGCCTACTGTTGTCCTGGAAGACACTGAGGTTGCATCCCATACAGAATTAAACTCTGATGCACATCATGTTTCTGATCATGGTGAGGAGATTGATCAACCAGAGAAAGTTATTTCTTCTGAGCATATTCAAGAGGATAAAAGAAAACAGGTTGTTCAAGAACCAGTTGCTGTTCAAGATGAGGACATTGCTTCAGTTGCACCTACTGATGTGTCAGTGAGTGATTCAGTGAAGACAAGAGTACAGGAGCTGAAAATGCACAATTTCAAACTGATGGTCAGAAAACAGGAGAAAAACCAGACTTTACTGGACCTTCTGTTAATGAGATTGATGATAATTATTTGACTCAACAAACTGCAGATTGGTACAAGTCAGATTGTATTTTTCCTCCTGGTAGAGCAGCTACCTTTCTCAAGGCAAATTCGTCAAAGATTTCAAATCCTGATATTTTCACTTGTCTACAAGGAACAGTGATTCAGATCAAGTCCTTGAATCACAGATTTGATGATAATCAGAAGGCCATTGTTGATCTTCGAACAGAGGTTGCTACTCATGAGGAGAAATCTCAACGAGCTAATTCTAAGCTTTTTCATAATGACAGACTGAGCACAGTTGAAAAGAATCAGCTTTTACTGACTGAGAAGGTTGATTCTATTGCAAACTCTCTTGAGTTAATCACCTCAATTCTGATTCCAGATGGTGATGATGTCAAAAGGGGGGAGAGAATTGCTAAAGCTAAGTGTAAGCAAACTCAAACTCTGTTTAAGAAGGATCATCTGGATGAAGAAGGTTCAAATGCTGATAAGGGATTAAAAAGTGCAAATCCAAAACATGGACATAGAAGGTCTACAAGATCAAAGCCAAATTTGGTGGCAGATACAAATCTTCAGAGTACCTCTACTTCAAAGCAAAAGGATTTGTCATTTACTGATGATCCACAAACAGATGAAGAATTGGCTGCTAAACTCTTTCATGAAGAAAATGCCGTGGCTACACTTGAGGACATACAAGTTGAAGAAAAGCTGTTGCAAAAAGAGCATTTAAAAGTACTAAAGTCCAAGAAAGGGAAGAAGACTGTCAGAGCTTCAAAGCCTGCAATGAAAGGGATTGAAATCAAAGAGAAATTATTTGGTATTCAAGAAGAAGAAGAAGAAGAAGAAGAAGATAAAGGAAAGTTGATAAGAAAGTCTTCTCTTGATGCTAAGTTGAAGTTAAAAGGGGTAATGGGTGAAGAGAGCAAAGGCAAAATGATAGTTACAACCTCTGTTGCTACACAAGTTGTACAGACTCAAAGTAAACCTTTACCTGGGTTTTCTAGGCCAACAATTCCAGTTCAAGCACAAACAGGAGTGACTGGTGGATATCAACATAATGTTGCTTGTTCAGGAAAGCCACCAGGCAGGAATACTTCTGGCTTAGGTTCAAGAAGAGATTTGAGAGTTAGTAACAGTCCAAGAGATCCCTATGCACTTGTCTCTCTTGGTTCTGGTATTACTCAAGAAAATCTAGACAAGTTGGAATCAGTTCAACTAGTTCATCAAAGGAGCTTAGATATTGACTTTCTGTTATACTTTATGACAGATGGATCAGTGTATAGAGTGAATGAAGAAGCAATCAAGTTAAAGTTATTTGAAGAACTTCAGTATGTTCTGCATATATTCAGAGTCAGAAATCGTCAAACACAGCTTATTGCTAATTCTATAAGGGGATATATGCAGAAAGCTAAAGTCGTTACAGGATCAAAGTCTGCTGAAAAGTATGTTCCTAAATACAGAGATTGGAATGGAAATCTTGTAGAGATGAAGAAAGGAACTGCTAAATTAAAGACTGATCTGGGGATTACAGTTCTTGATTTTAATTCTCAATCAGAGGAAGTCAAATTCATCAGACTGGGTAATTAGATGAGGAGAAATACAATCTATGATCTAAGAGCTGCTATCTTTCAAACTGATGAGAATGATCCAGATTTAAGAGAGATCAAGGAAGCTATGCAGATTGAACTTGAAAATGCTGAGAGAAGATTGTTGATTGACTATCTCAGAACAACTCCAGATCTTGAGGAAGTTAGGTAGACATAATTTGTAAGTAATTTGAATTTTTTGTAGATTTTGTTAAGTCAAGATTAAACTTTGGTTATATGTTAAACACTGTGTTTTTATTTGATTGTTTTGACATCATCAATTACTGTGAACTTGTACATTTTTCTAATGAACAAGTTGGGGGAGATTGTTAGATATAATTGATGTGATTTAATGTCAGTGTTTAAGTGTTACAGGTAAAAAGAGTTTAACTTGTTATTGAAAGCAGTCGTAGCAGAGTTTGAACATACGCTGATAGCTGGAAGCGCAAACGCTGACAGAAGAAAGCGTAAACACTGCTAGCTGAACACAAGGAAGTGCAAACACTGCTGGCTAGGAGAGCAACAGAGTTTGCTAAAGTCTGTCTACTGGAAGCGTCTACAAGTCAACAGAGTTTGAAGATTAATTCAAGATTAATATGGAAGCAATATCTTTGAAGATTGGATAGCTATCAAAGAGATTGAGTTGACTTAGAAGACGTGTAGCAATCGTAATTGATATAAATTGTATAGCTTAATTTTAGGAGAATCAATTAACGATTGTACGTAGCTGTATATCTTATAAATACAGTTAGGTTAACCCTAGAAGGGTATCCATCGTGAACGAATATCAATCATTGTAACCTAAGCAGCTCTTTGTGATATTTTACATCACTGAGAGAGGAATTATTAATTCCAAATAGTTTTAAGTACTAAAACGTGTGTTCTTGTTATTTACTCATACAGTACTTGATTATATATATTGTGTATTCGACCTAACAAAAGTTCTTGTTTTTGTCTAAGGCATATGCTGTTCTTGTTTGTATATCCTGTTCTTGTATTTGTATCTATGATATTATTTTTTATTCATTGTCTAGATTTTTGCTCAAAGTATGTGGTTCTTCCTTGTTAACTGAGATAGCAAATACAGTATGTGGTTCTTCCTTGTTATTCTTGGATTTAAATTAAATGTAAAATATTTTTCTTCTAGTTAATCGTTTAATGAGGGATTAGCATATTCCCTTTACCTTTCATTAAGATATTATAATACTACAACTACATGTGCTTCAGAACTTTTAGTTTACGACACATGACTATACGTTCTACACTAAGCTAACTTTTAGTTCTGTACTAACCTTACGTTGGTGTGTCATTCTTTTCTTGTCCAAACCGATAGCATTTTTTAGACCAGGGAGCTAGAGTGTGGTTTTTAGTCGAAACCCCTGCTATAAACACACACTACTTTGGCGTGATCTAATATTATAGGTGGTCTGGGCTTGCATAGGTTTTAATTAGCAAACACACACACATAAAGATCGTTCATTATAATAGTTTTATGCTTCTCAACTGTAGTGATTGACGACGAGGAAAATGTTCTTTGGATAAACCTACCAAAGTACAGTGAAGGATACATTAGTGGGGTAGAGGCATTTTTGCAAAATGCATTTCCCAAATTTTCCATAGGTGATGAAATAACCTGCCCTTGCAAGATTTGTAAAAATGGCAAGTGGCGCCGTGCAGATCTGATCTACGACCATCTTATCTGCAATGGTCCATCTCCATTATATGTTAATTGGATTTATGAGGTTTCACTCGAGTCCTACAAAAATAGTCATGAGGATCGTATGGATTATGAAACCTTTATAAATTTTGGAGATAACCTAGAGGAGATGCTTCATCATACTAATGGACCAAATGGAGATGTTAAAAATGTTAGTCACCATGTTGAGGAGGGAAAGCTGCCTTTATATCCAGGCTGTGCAAACTTTTCCCGATTAAGTTTTATCGTTAGGCTTTATTCCTTGAAGTGTACTCATGGAATTTCAGAGTCAGGATTTGGGGAGATACTAGAGCTGATAAGAGAAGCCTTTCCCCACGCACACTTACCTTTATCCTTCAATGCCGCAAAGAATATCATTAAAGATTTAGGTCTCACCTACCAAAAGATACATGCTTGTCCGAACATTTGTATGTTGTACTGGGGTGAAAACGAAAAAGAAGATTCTTGTAAAACTTGCTGTGCTTCGAGATGGACTATAGTGGAAAAAAAAGGCACGAGTGACAATGATCCACAGAAGTTGATTAACAAAGTCCCGGCGAATTTTATGCGCTATTTTCCACTAAAACCAAGGCTGCAACGTATGTTTATGTGCAAGGAGTTTGCAGAACTTATGACATGGCATGAGGTCGGACGGGAAAAAGACGGGAAACTTAGACATCCAGCAGATGCCGAGGCGTGGAAAGCAATGGATGATAGGTATCCTCATTTCTCGTAAGAGAAAAGAAATGTACGGTTGGGTGTCGCTGCTGATGGATTCAATCCATTCCGAACAATGAGTTCAACACACAGCACCTGGCCAATTATTTTGGTAAACTATAACCTGCCTCCCTGGTTATGTATGAAACAGGAAAATCTTATCCTTTCAACGCTCATTTCTGGTCCAGAATCTCCGGGTAATAGCATTGAGGTTTATATGCAACCTCTTATTTCCGAGTTAAAAGAGTTGTGGGAGGCAGGCATGGAAGCCTACGATGCCTTTACTGGTCAGAATTTCATCTTACGTGCAAGTGTCATGTGGACGATAAGCAATTTCCCGGGATATGCAATGTTATCCGGTTGGAGCACCAAAGGTAAATTAGCCTGTCCAGTTTGCAACTACGAGACTTCTTCAATGTACCTGAAGCTTAGTAAGAAAATGTGCTATATGAACCACAGAAAATTTCTGTGTCCTGAGCATAAATGGAGGTTCAACAAGAAAAGGTTCAACGGTGAAGTTGAAATGGGAGAAAGTCCTGAAATTTTAACAGGAACAGACATTGAGGAATTGTTATCTGGCTATGTAAATGACTTTGGGACGAAACCAGTGCAAAGAAAGAGGAAGACTGATTCTCCTTTTAAGAAGAAGTCAATATTTTTTGATTTACCATATTGGAGTCACAGTTTACTTCGTCATAACCTTGATGTTATGCACATCGAGAAGAACATCTGTGACAATATAATCGGTACACTGCTTAATATTTCTGGCAAGTCAAAAGACCATATCAATGCTCGTAAGGATTTACAAGAATTCGGCATTAGGAAGGTTCTTCATCCTGTTGAATCAAGTGACGGAAAATATCTTGAAATTGCTCCTACCATTTTCGATATGACAAATAAGGAGAAAGATATATTCTGCTCAGTTCTCAAGAATGCAAAATTGCCACATGGTTGTGCATCGAACATTAGTCGTTATGTGCACATGAAGGATAGAAAAGTATCGGGTTATAAGAGCCACGATGCTCATTTTATGTTGCACTATTTACTACCATTTGCCGTGAAAAAATATCTGAAACCTGAGGTTGCAGTTCCTTTGATTAGATTAAGTGCATTTTTAAGAGGTATTTGGAGCAAAGTCATCGACTTGAGCAAACTTAAGAGGCTACAACATGAAATTATTGAAGTTCTTTGTCAATTTGAGACTATTTTCCCACCAGCTTATTTCGATGTAATGGTGCACTTGTTGATTCACTTATGTCAAGAAATACAATACGGTGGACCTGCGCATCTACGTTCCATGTTTCCAATTGAGAGATATCTAAATAAACTGAAGTCATATGCGCGCTACAGAAGCAGACCTGAGGGTTCTATTGCTGAGGGTTATTTGGCAGATGAATGCTTGATATTTTGTTCAAGGTTCTTGGTTGGCGACACAGGAATAAAAAGTGACAAGTATTCTGCTAAACTTGAAAGTTGTCCACCAAAATTAGCGTATCCTATTGGTACAAGAAGAAACAGAGATGGAAAGTCTATTCACTTGGAAGAATCTGAATGGATAGCATGTCATCGATATATCTTGTGCAATTCTGGTAACAAAGAAATAAAGAGTCTAATTGAATAAGTTTTTAACCTCTAGCTTTATTTTAATACTTTAGAAATAGCATCTTTATCTACTGATTTTGTTAACTAGGTGACCTAATTATTGTAGGGAGCATCGAGCTCTAGTTGATGTTCAGACCAAGTCAAAAAGATATAAAAGGGAGAGAGAGAACATAGTGAAGATTTTTGGAAGTGGTTGAAGGACGAGGTTGCAAAAAAAGAGAACATTTCAAAAGAATTAGAAGTGTTTTCGATGGGGCCTAATCGAGCAGCAAAGAGGTTTAGTGGATATGTAATTAATGGATATAGATTCCATACAAAGTACCGAGATTCTAAGTGTACTACATAAAATAGTGGTGTTTTCTTGACTGCCTTGACGACTAGTTTTGCAAGTTTGAAAGATAAGAACCCACTGGTTGGGGATGTCAACTACTACGGACCAATTGAAGAGATATTAGAAGCCGATTACTGGGGAGAATTTAACGTGGTATTGTTCAAGTGCTGTTGGTTCCAAGAAGTAAAAGATTTGTACGGGCTGACTTGTGTTAATTTTAACAAATTATGCCAAAAATCCGATCCCTATGTTCTGGCTTCACAAGTTCAACAAATATTCTATGTACAAGATCCAACAGACAAGATGAAGTATAATGTTATCAAAAGGTTGCCTATGGACTGGTGTGACATCGAGAGTGAATATGCGAATGAAGCTGAAAATGATTTGATATTACATGAAATTCATGGTGGTGCAGGACTGGAAAATGAACCTGGTGATGTTAATTGGTGTAGGGATGATCTCCCAGCAAGACAAGTCCCCGTTGAGCCTAGCAATGTTGAAAAAAATTCTTAATTTTTGTTTATATAATTTGAATAGGGGACTAGTTTTTGATGTATTGCTTCACAAGCGAATGCTTAATCTATTGATTAATTAAGTGAACTTTGAAATTATTCCTTCTTGATTATCTCCTCTGCTTAATGTATTGATTCGTAATTATTTGCTTCTATATACTTTCAGGCTCTAGTTAGCTAATTGCTTAATTCATTTTGCTTTCTCATGTTTAATTTAAGTTAGTTTATTGTACTTAATCATGCTTAATTAGGTTACTACTTTCAGGCTCTTGTTCATTTATAATTAGTTGATTTCTCCTTGTATTTATTTTATCTGTTGATTTCTTAATTTAGTTTTGTTTTCTAATGTAATTTTCTGCATATTGTATAGGATGGAAGATAAAATATTGCATCTCAGATTCCACCACAAAGGAGAATTTCAGGAAAGATGATATGTTAGTGGAGAACAGATAGTGGTATATGGCATTGCTTCTGATGTGTTTTCGTATACTGTCCTGATGGAGCATGTCAAAGAGGACCTGCAATATTCAGAAATTGGAGGGATTTATGTAAACAAAGGCATGGAGTCGGGGGGTTGGCAGATGGTCACCAATGATGCTGAGCTGAATGCATTAGTTGCTAGAGTTGACAGTGGTGACCACATCGATTTTTATGTCGACACGGTCGTCGATCATAAGGCTGAACCACTCAAGGAAATGCAGCCGCATGTAGTTATACGGTCAAGGCAGAATATATATGCAGGTAAATTCTAACTGTTTATGCATCCCACTTGTGAATGTATATGGTTTATGTCACTCTTGCCATCTAACTTCCTGTTGTATTTTTCAGCTAAAAAGCAAGCCAAACGCAAGTATGTCACTGCTCATCACTTGCAACAACAAAGAAACAAGAAATCAGTTCAACGTGATAAGACAGAGGTGATAAGTACTCGGAAATCGCCACGACTGAATAAACTGCAAGTAAATACTGATGCAACTGTGACTAAAAGCTCACCAAGTGCTAGGAGGAAATTGGATTTGCAGGATCCACCTCATCAAGATGAACAAATGGGTGAAAATATTTCTGAGCTAATTAAAGTTTCATATTTATTTTGAGGTTTTAGGAAATTTTAGCTATTCCTTTGTTAGCTTTTCCATGAATAACTGAGTTAAACTTGTTAAATCGTATAGTACTAATATCCCAATTTTTATAATACAACCTGTTTTGTAATATTTTAAACAATTACCAAAATTTGTAATTTTTATATATACTGCCTTGCAGGACTGCTATCAACCCCCTCCACCCCTTCCACCACCTTTGACACCAGAAAACAAGAAGTTTTCTATGCGAGCAACAGATAAGGAATTAAAGTTATGCGGTAAGAATATGAATGAGTATGAAAAACAGAGAGCGTTGAATGTAAAGAAAAATAATGAAATGATGATAGCTCTCAACTTGCCTACTCTAGCAGCTGGAATGATATGTAAAAAACCCAATAAAAAAGGGAAAAGAAAAGGTGCAAGGTGAAAGAAAAGGGGGCGACGATGATTATGTTCCAGGAGCTGGGGAGGAACAAAGCGGTAATAATGCTTTGGAAAATCCACTAAAGGTGTGTCGTAGCTAGAGATTTAACTTTGCAATTTATAAAAAACAACAAGTAAAATAACAAGGTGTGGTACCTAATCCAATTTTATTTCAGAGAACCAAACAAGTTGAGAAGACCAAGTCTCTTGCTGGACCAACAACTCGTTCCCGAGCTAATGTTGCACATGCTAAGGATGCAGCTGAGGAGGAAACGAGTCATCCAATTCATGAGGAACCTGGTATCATTGTGTTACCAGAACCAACTACTGGACAAAGTTCAATGGCCGCTTTTTTGGCTATGTGGAAACGCCAAAAGGAAAAAGCTACTAAGGCTACTACAACTGAAAATGCACCTACAACTAGGACGGTTGGTGTAGAAACCGCCTTGCCTGATTATGAAGAGGAAGAAGATCCTGGATCTCAAGGTAATTTTCTTTCTTCATTTTTCTTTCATTATTACATGAATATTGGTCACTGGTATGTCATTTATGTGTCCTGTTTTTCATAGGACTGAATTAAGAAAGTGTGTTCTAATTTCTTATTTTTTGTACTTGATAATTGATGTTGTAGTTCCCAAGAGATTCAGAGGACCAACAAGAATGGACAGAGTTCACACCAAGTCCATCGACAAGAGAGTTGTTATTGACATGAATGCTAAGTTCCAGCCTGTTTCAGAAGACGACAGAGTAGTAACTGAATTTGGCAACTTTCTCGGGACAATCTCAAAGCGTTGTGTGTCGCTTACTTATGCAGATTAGCGTCATGTTCCTAGGAACTTAAAGGACACTATGTGGAATTATGTAAAGGTAACATTTTAACTTTAAATAAGTGCAAACTGTTCTTGCATCTATAAAATTATTTTGGTGATACAGTTGACTACATATGATTGATTTAATCTATTTTTGTGTTTGATTTATTTTAAGCAACGGTATATTATTCCTGAGGAATTGCGAGGCTACGCGTTGAAGTCGATTCAAGAATCTTGGAGGGGACGCAAGAGTTGCTTGAAGAGGGATCATTATAAGCCTTACCCTAACGATGAGGCTAGGCTAGAAAATAGGCCTGATGAAGTCCCACTCGAGACTTTCAAGTCGCTTTTGGAGTATTGGGGAGATGAACATATTCAGGTAAATTTGCTGGAGTATTGGAGTAATTGTGCTTGTTCACATTAATTGAGATGAAAAAAAGTACCAATTATTTTTCATGTGTTTTTCAGAAAAGGGCCAAGACAAATGCTGAGAGCCGCATTAAAGTCACAGACACGCATACTACTGGCCCCAAACTTTTTTCACAACTAAAGCACAAAATGGTAAATCATTTTTTGGTTGTCTACTTGTTATATTTATTATTACATAATACCAAATGAAGCATTTAACTAAATAATATTGTTAGTGTTCTGTCTTTTATTCTTTATATATAAAGCAGGTAATTAAAGATGAAATTAATTAGAAGTATTTCGTTCAGCTAAAGTATCTAACCTGATGCCTGTTAATTAATCAACTTTATAAAATTTTGAAATAATCTTGTCCATTTCTGTAGAACAAGGGGAAGCCAGATCAGGGTGAACCGTCAAGGGGAAGGATTTTTATTAAAACTCGTAAGCGAACAGAAGGACGCACCTATAAGACTGATCCTGCAGTATTGAATTACAGAATTGTAAGCATTCAGTTTTTTTATCAAATCACTTGTAATTGATAAATCATTTTATTTTCATAGTTGATGAATTGTTGATAAATCACTGTTATGTCTTAATTTCGTAGGAAAAGATTCAGGATCGTCTCGACACATCAGGAGAGGGTGTTGATGAATTGCTGATTACTAATGGAAAAGCACACTGTCCGACATGGCTCCTAGGGAGATCTGTGAATCCATAAAAAATTCCTGCTCAAGCTCAAAAAGAGACCTACGTACAGGACCTGACATGCAAGATAAGGGAAACTTTGGTTGAAGAAATCGAGGCGAAAGTGAACAGGAAAATGCAAGCAGAAATGGATGCACAGCTGAACAAAAAGGTACAGGAGGTGCTTAAAAAATTAGGCGAGGCGAACCCAGACATCATAGTTGATCTTGGGGAGCTTTGTGCGACTGTCTCTAGTGGCCATGAAGATGGTACTCCAATGACTGGTGGCATCAGCTTTTAATTTGTTGTTTATGTCTATGTGACTATTTGGGGAGCCATGCTTATGTTTTAGACTGTCTTCTGTTATGTTAGTTCTATTAAGTACTTAGTAAGATTATGTACTTATGGTGCACCAGATCTTATGTCTTTTGCTTAAGGCACCTAGTCTTATGCATTTGCTTTGAATTTGGATTGTAGTTTATGTACTTATGGCACCAGATTGTAGTTTATGTAATGAATCTGGTATGTACTATGGCACCAGCTGTTATGGATAATTATGGTTGTGGTATTTGGTAATCTAGGGATGCATATTTTCTTATTTATGAATTTTTTTGGAAATAGTAATGTGTTGCCATTGATGCTATAAGTGTTGGCAGAAATGAAAATTAATGTGAAGAATGTTGCTAGAAAATGTTGCTATAGGCTAAAATTTGTGTTTCCATTAAAGTGGGCCCCACAGTGGCCCCCAAAAGTGGGCCCCACAGTGGCCCCCAAAAGTGGGCCCCACAGTGGGTTCCAAAAGTGGGCCCAACTGTGGGTCCCAAAAGTGGGGTCCACTGGTGGGACCCACTATTTTTAAAAAAAATATTACACAAAGGCAACATAATATTATGTTACTAAAGACTACTGGTAATGTTGCTAAAAGAAGTCTATGCCAACATTAAAACTGATGTTGCCTTAGAGAATAAGAATGTTGCCATTGACCCCCAAAGGCAACGGCAAAAATGGCAACATCAGCAAAATGTTGCCTTAGGGGTTTTTTGGCCCTACAGCAACATATTTCGGGCCTACGCCAACACTTTTTAGGTGTTTCCGTAGGCCTTTTTTGGTGCAGTGAGTCATCCAACCTCTGACTAGATGGTTCTTGTGTTGTAGTGATTGTGATCTGATCTGTCCTACTATCCACCACTGGTGCAATAGTATCTTCTGTTGACTGCTTTTCTCTAGCTACTTCCTCCTGTTATTCACCTTGAGCTGAAACATCTTCAATAGTGACATCTTTGTCAAATAAATATGCATGAAGTGATTGAAGTGCAACATGCTTTGAGAGTCCAAATTTCTTGACTAATTGTCTTCTGACAGTGACATAGAAAGACATCTTCATTAAGTCAAGTCTTTTATGTAGAAGTCCATACTCTTCTGGAAATGAAAGTTTTGGTACTCTTTCAATTAGAAAATCTAGAACAGGCCTTGACAGCTTCACTTTGATAGAAATAACTCCCATAGCCAGTCTGTATGATATTGTAGTTTCCCATGAAGAATCAATATCAAGATCTTTATTGTCATTTGCTGACTTGATTGTGTCTTCATTTGTAGAGACCTGCATGATATTAGTAGGACTAGACTCTGTGTGTGTAGGTGACAATTGAATCTTTCTCCTTGTTCTCCTGGTATAGTGAACAAAAGATTTATCCTGAGAAGAATCAAGAGGTGTAGACACAGAAGTGATCTTAGGATGAGATCCTTTTTCAATAGACACAGTATTTTGAGAGACAATATTCAGTAATTGTTTTCCCTTTTTAATTACTACAGCCTTTTGAGAGACTGCAGCCTGGATGTGACTAGGTGCTTCATCTCTTTGTCCTAGCTTAGAAAGTTGAATTGCAGCCTTCAATTCTTCTCTCTCAGCAAGAGTTAAATTATCATCATCTTCACTAGAACTACTACTACTTGACACAACAAATCTTCTCTTCCTTACAACTGATGTCTTTTGAGAAACACCAGAGGTTGGTTTCTTTGAAACAATAGGCTGTGGATCAAAACTTAGTTCTTGAATTGTTTCAGAGACTATAATGTTTTGGGCTACTTGGGTTGACACAGGGGAATTCTCCTCCAAATGAGATTCCTGAGCCATTTCACCACAAAAGAAAGAAGTGATACTCCTATGGTTTTGATGATCAAAATCAGCAAGCTATTTGCTTATAGTTTGATATAAAACATCATGTTATTACTGTATTGTACTAACATGGTTTTGCAGGGTATATTAGCCTACTAGTTGTTTAAACAGGATATACAAACAGCAAGCCATTTGGTGCTACAACAGAGACAGTCTGGCAAGCCATTTCCAACAGACAGACACAAACAGCAAGCCATTTCAAACTGCCAGAAATCCTAAAGATAAAGATCAAGATTGACTCTCATGGATTTATTTCAGGAAATATATTGTGAGGATTCTTTATTATATAATACGTACACAATATATTCTAGAGCTCAAATCTTTTTAAATATCTTTCTTTAAAACGTTTTATAAAACTTATGGGAGTTTCCTTATTTAAAAGATTTCTTTCTACAAAATCTCATATACGCGTTTTATATCTATACAAATCAGAAGGGTTATGCTTTCATCGATTTCTTTCTCCCAAACCTTCTGTCTAACGTTCACAAGAACGTTTGTAAAATCTCTAACCAATTGAACGTTGGAAATTGATTCTAATAGTTTGAATAATTGGTGATTGATTTTCTGAACGTTGGTGTGAAGCTTTATAAACTGGTTCTTGTGTTCATTCGTTAGAGAAGAACATTCAGAGAAAACTTTCAAACACACAAGATTACAAACAACTCGGTTTTTCATTGCTATATCTTTGATTCTCTCGAGCTCTTAATATATTCATACGTGCTATATCTTAAAGAGTTCATAGTTTGAGTTGTATTCATTATTGATTGTATTGTTCGATTTGTAAAGGTTTAGTTGTTGGACAAATTGGCTAGGGAACTAGGGTTTGGTAATCGTTGCTAGAGAAGTATACTTGGGAAGTATAGCTTAGAGAGCAAGTTCAGAAACAGGAGTTCAACAAGCCATTTGTCAACAGCTGGGATATTGAGGGAGATATATTATTGTTCTTGTAATTGGTTTATTTCGTTGATCAATAATATATTCTCTTACCAAGTTGGTAAGGGACCAGGACGTAGACCATAGGGGTTAGGGGTCGAACCTGGCTAAAAGTCTCTATGTTCTTTATTTTCTGCTCTTTACTTACTGCTTGCATTTAGCTTACTGTTTACAAACAGCTTACCATTTGTCACTGCATAAAACGAAATCAGTAAGCTGTTTCTGGTAATTTTTTAAAATCGGACTTAGTTGAATATAGTTAGCCATTTACACCTATTCACCCCCCTCTAGGTGTGCATTTTCATTTGGTATCAGAGCCTTGGTATACTAACATTTCTGTAACAGGAAAGTATTCGATCATAATGGCTGAAAACTATCCCGAAGGAAAATCTGATTTCAGGCCTCCACTTCTTCATGGCACACACAACTACCACTGGTGGAAAAGCAGCATGGAAACAACTTTATCCAGAGATCCATTAGTTCTGAGAGTTGTGCAAAAAGGTCCATATGTCTTTCTTGATAAAGATGGCAAGCCAAAGGATGTTGATGATCTTACTCCGGACGAATTAATCAAACTTGGCTACAATGGAAAGGCTAGGAGCTCTCTTATGAATGGTTTGAACCAGGCTGAATATGACAAAGTATCTTCACTCAAATCAGCAAAAGAAATGTGGGATGCTTTGGAGACTTATCATGAAGGTTCGAAATCCTTAAAGAAGGTGAAACTTAGCAAGCTAATGAATGATTTTGGGAATTTCAAGCTTAATGAAGGTGAAACCATCAAGGATAGTCAAGCACGGTTTCAAGTTACTATAAATTCACTAAAGAGGCTTGGAAAATCTATTCCACAAGACGAAATCAATATGAAGGTATTGAGTGTAGTACCATTCATCTACGAAGCTAAAGTTACTGCCTTGGAATCCTCACCACTTATTGATACTATGGATCACTTGGCCGTATTTGCTGAGCTAGAGCAATTTGAAAGCAAGATAAATGGAAATCAGGTGGGAAGTTCAAGTGTTAAAGCTCCAACAGAAAAGATGAAGAATATGGCTCTCCATTCTAAAAACAGCAAGCCAATTGACTCTGATGGTGAATCTGATTCTGATGAGGAACTTGCACTTATTTCAAAGAAGATCAAGAGGTTGATAGAAAAGAAGAATATGATGAAAAGGGAAAGAGGTGGTTTCTACAACAACAAGAAAGGCTCAAAAGACTCTAAGGAGGAAACTTGTTTCGAATGTGGCAAGCCAGGCCATTATAAAAAGAACTGCTACAAACTAAAGTCAAAACAGCCTACTGTTTTCAAGGACAAGAAGAAATCAAAGGCTCTACTGACTTGGAGTGATGATGATTCAGATTCCAGTGATGACTCAAGTGAAGAGATGGTGAACTTAGCACTTGTTGGAATTGAAGATGAGTCTACTCAAGGAAATTTTGAAGGAGTTTATACCGAAACTGATTCTGAAGAAGATCAAAGTGAGGTAAATTCTTTTAATGATTATGTATCTTCAGATGATACTATGTTAGATACACTAACAATGCAGGAACATACAAATATAAGCACTGTGGAGTTCATGGAACTAAAGGCCGAAAAAGATGAGCTTGAAAAGACAAATACTCATTTAAAGAAAATCATTTCTGATCCCATGACCCAAAAGACTCCAGCTAGAAATGATGATAAAATGGTTATGGATCTAAAGACAAAAGTCTCTCAACTTGAGGGAGTAAATCGTATGGTTCTAAAAAGAAATGATGTACTAATGGAGGAACTCAAAGAGCGGATGAATGAAATCAAAGGGCTTAGATCTGATGATAATATGAAAGACAAAGCATTGGAATCATACAAGATGAAGGAATCTAGTCAAGCCGAATCGTCAAAAACTGCTGAAAAGAGAGTTCAGCAAGCTGAACTCATCAAACAGCAAGCTGAAGTGATCACCCTCCTAGAAACAGAAGTTAAAGATCTCAAGAAGGGCATGGAAACTTTTGTTCAAGGTGAAGACACTTTAAAAACAATGATGAAGAAGGCAAATGTACCTTTGGTCAGAGAAGGTGTTGGTCTAAACTTCAACAAGAAAGATAAGGTGCTCAAATATGATGGAAGGAATGGCATACCCTATGACTATGCTATGCCCTGGAAGACATACAACAAATGTGGTGCAAAAGGTCATCTGGAAAAACATTGTATGGTTCAAGTAAATCATAAAGTGAAAACAGCTTACCAGAATGAACCAGTCAGGCGACAAACAGCTTACCAGAATGGACCAGTCAGGCGAAAAACAGCATACTAGAATGCTTCTGGCAGAAGACAAACAGCTTACCAACAGAATGACAGAAAGCAAAATCACTCCCCAAAAGTGGTCCAAATGTGGATCAAGAAATCTGATATAAATGCTTTATATATTCTTGCTACTAACCAACCTGGACCCAAACCTATATGGGTACCAAAACATTGAGTTATTTTTGTTTGTTTTGTAAATGTGCCTTGCTGCTAAGGTCAAGTCAAAGAAATGGATCTTGGACAGTGGATGCACAAGACATATGTGTGGAGACAAATCTCAGTTTATGAATCTCAAAATGAAAAAGGGTGGAAGAGTGACAATTGGGAATAGCAAAACTCTTCAAATCCTTGGTACCGGTTCTATTGGTAATAGTAATATTTCAATCGATAAAGTTCAATATGTCAAAGGTCTTTCTTATAATTTGCTTAGTGTCACTCAATTATTTGATGATGGACATCATGTTGAATTGGGCATTGATAAAGCTATTATTACTATTGGTACTAACAAAATCCCCCTAGTTGCTAGAAGGGAAGGAAATATATATGTATTAGACTTTGATATGCAGGAAACAGCGTGCTGTTTGGCTGCAGTGGATAATGACCCATATATATTTGGCATAGAAGATTGGGACATGCACACATGGATTTGCTCAGAAAGTTGTCAAGGAAGAAACTATTAAGAGGGCTACCCAAGCTAAAGTATGTCAAAACAGAAGTCTGTTCAGCTTGCCAATTGGGAAAACAGCTTCGAAGTACTCACAAATCAAAGAAAATGGTATCTACTTCTAAACCCTTAGAGCTTCTGCATTTGGACTCATTTGGTCCAGAAGCTTACAAGAGTATTGGAGGTAAACAATATGGTTTTGTGATTGTAGATGATTATTCTAGATTTACATGGGTATTATTTCTTCGTACTAAAGATTGTGCTTTTGATGAGTTTAAGAAGCTAATCAAATTACTTGAGAACAAGTTGAATACAAAGCTTGTAGGTATAAGAAGTGATAGAGGAGGTGAATTTCTCAACAAAGACTTCATTGCTTATTGTGAAAAAAGAGGAATTACACATGAATTTTCTGCACCAAGGACTCCACAACAAAATGGAGTGGTAGAAAGGAAGAACATGTCACTACAAGAAACATCAAGGACTTTATTGCAAGAAAGCAAGCTACCTAGAAGTTTTTGGGCGGAAGCAGTGAATACAGCATGCTATGTGTTGAATAGAGTCATAATCAGACCTATTTTGAACAAAACTCCGTATGAATTGTTGAGGAAAAAGAAGCCAAACATTAGTTACTTCAAAATCTTTGGCTCAAAGTGTTTTGTGCTCAAGACAATTGATAATGATGGTAAATTCGATGCTAAATCTTATGAAGCTATTTTTCTTGGCTATTCTTTAACTAGTAGAGCATATAGAGTTTATAACTTAAATAAACGTATAGTTGAAGAATCTATTGATGTTACTTTTCAAGAGCCTAACAATGATCGGTCAAGAGACGAGGAAGAATTTGCAGGTAAAGATGATATCATACAACCTCAAGTTACTGGAAATCAGCAAGCCATCAATACTGCTGAAACTGGAAGTCAGCAAGCCAACAACACTACTGAGAATGGAAAACAGCAAGCTGGAACTTCAAGTCAGCAAGCTGAAGTGGTCAGATTAACTTCACATGAAGAAATTGCTCAACATTCTCTACCAAAAGCTACAAGGACAGTAAAGAATCATCCTCCAGAACTTGTTATTGGAAATATCTCAGATGGAATCACAACAAGGAGAGGAAAAGCAAATTTTTGTGCTTATGCTGCCTTTTTAGCTCAAGAAGAACCCAAAAATATCAAGGAAGCATTAGAAGATGAAAATTGGATCATGGCAATGCAAGAGGAACTCAACCAATTCGAGAGATGTGATGTTTGGGAACTTGTAAAGCCACCAGAAGATGCTTCTATCATAGGAACCAAATGGGTGTTCAAGAACAAAGTGGATGAATTTGGAACCGTTACTCGAAATAAGGCAAGGCTCATGGCTCAAGGCTATAATCAACAAGAAGGAATTGATTTTGAAGAAACATATGCCCCTGTAGCTCGTTTAGAATCAATCAGAATGCTTCTTGCCTATGCATGCTACAAGAAATTCAAGTTATATCAAATGGACGTAAAAAGCGCATTTCTAAATGGCGTGCTGGATGAGGAAGTCTATGTCAAACAGCCTCCTGGATTCGAACATGAGAAGTTTGATGATTATGTTTACAAGCTCAAGAAGGCATTATATGGTTTAAGGCAGGCCCCTAGAGCATGGTATGAGAGGCTTAGTAAGTTTCTTCTCAAATGGATTCACTCGAGGTAATATCGATCCCACATTATTTACAAAGCAAAATGGTAAAGATATTCTTGTTGTTCAAATATATGTGGATGATATTGTATTCGGTTCTACTAATGAATCTCTGTGTGAGTGGTTTCTAAGTGCATGTACAATGAATTTGACATGAGCATGATGGGGAAACTCAATTATTTCTTGGGTCTCCAAATCAAGCAAACCATTGATGGTATTTATGTGCACCAATCAAAGTATACAAAGAATCTGCTCAAAAGATTTGGTTATGAAGATGTCAAAGCAAAAACAACTCCTATGACTCAAAACAGCAAGCTGTTTGCAGATGAGAATGGTAAGGATGTGGATGTCAAAAGGTATAGAGGTATGATTGGAAGTTTATTATATTTAACTGCCTCAAGACCTGATATCATGTATAGTGTATGTGTTTGTGCAAGGTTTCAGTCCAACCCTAAAGAGTCTCACTTAAATGCGGTTAAAAGAATATTTAGATATTTAAGTGGTACTATCAATCTTTGTTTGTTTCTTTTGATCTTGTTGGGTATAGTGATGCAGATTATGCAGGGTCTCAAACTGATAGAAAGAGTACAAGTGGTATTTGTGCATTCATTGGACAAAGCTTGGTTTCTTGGCAATGCAAAAAGCAAGCTTCTGTTGCTTTATCCACGGCTGAAGGAGAATATCTAGCAGCTGGTAGCTGTTGTTCTCAGATTTTATGGATGATTCAAACACTAAAGGACTTTGATATCAAGTGTGGCAAGATTCCTATATATTGTGACAACACAAGCGCCATCAATATTTCGAAGAATCCGGTGAATCACTCAAGAACAAAACATATTGATGTTCGACACCATTTCTTGAGAGATAATGTTGCTAAATGAAAGATTGAGTTGGAATTTGTCTCAACAGAATTTCAACGAGCGGATATCTTCACGAAGCCATTAGCTGAAGAAAGATTCTCATTCTTACGAAGGGAGCTTGGCATGTGTACTGTGTAGTCAGTAAGCTGACAAGCACAGAATGGGTAACGTTGGCTTACCATTTGTATCTGAATTGTTTATATGCCATTACCATGATTTGATTTTTTTAATTTTATTTCTCTATGCTTATTCCTGACCTGGACTAATATTCTTTTTGTTGAATTTTTTGATGGATTAAGGGGGAGAAATTTAGGAGAACTTATTTGCTTGTTTGGTCAAGATATTCGATTTGGATATGATTGATTATGCTTGTTTATCTTGAATCTGTTTTATATCAAAATGTACTAATATGCAGGGATTTTGGGGGAGCTTTCTTATTCTCCTAAATAGTGTGGAGATTTAGGGGGAGCTTTCTTATTCTCCTAAATAGTATGGGGATTTAGGGGGAGCTTTCTTATTCTCCTAAATAGTGTGTAATCATCAAAAAGGGGGAGATTGATACTCCTATGGTTTTGATGATTACAATCAACAAGCTATTTGCATATAGTTTGATATAAAACATCATGTTATTACTGTATTGTACTAACATGGTTTTGCAGGGTATATTAGCCTACTAGTTGTTTAAACAGGATATACAAACAGCAAGCCATTTGATGCTACAACAGAGACAGTCTGGCAAGCCATTTCCAACAGACAGATACAAACAGCAAGCCATTTCAAACTGCCAGAAATCCTAAAGATAAAGATCAAGATTGACTCTCATGGATTTATTTCAGGAAATATATTGTGAGGATTCTTTATTATATAATACGTACACAATATATTCTAGAGCTCAAATCTTTTTAAATATCTTTCTTTAAAACGTTTTATAAAACTTATGGGAGTTTCCTTATTTAAAAGATTTCTTTCTACAAAATCTCATATACGCGTTTTATATCTATACAAATCAGAAGGGTTATGCTTTCATCGATTTCTTTCTCCCAAACCTTCTGTCTAACGTTCACAAGAACGTTTGTAAAATCTCTAACCAATTGAACGTTGGAAATTGATTCTAATAGTTAGAATAATTGGTGATTGATTTTCTGAACGTTGGTGTGAAGCTTTATAAACTGGTTCTTGTGTTCATTCGTTAGAGAAGAACATTCAGAGAAAACTTTCAAACACACAAGATTACAAACAACTCGGTTTTTCATTGCTATATCTTTGATTCTCTCGAGCTCTTAATATATTCATACGTGCTATATCTTAAAGAGTTCATAGTTTGAGTTGTATTCATTATTGATTGTATTGTTCGATTTGTAAAGGTTTAGTTGTTGGACAAATTGGCTAGGGAACTAGGGTTTGGTAATCGTTGCTAGAGAAGTATACTTGGGAAGTATAGCTTAGAGAGCAAGTTCAGAAACAGGAGTTCAGCACGCCATTTGTCAACAGCTGGGATATTGAGGGAGATATATTATTGTTCTTGTAATTGGTTTATTTCGTTGATTAATAATATATTCTCTTACCAAGTTGGTAAGGGACCAGGACGTAGACCATAGGGGTTAGGGGTCGAACCTGGCTAAAAGTCTCTGTGTTCTTTATTTTCTGCTCTTTACTTACTGCTTGCATTTAGCTTACTGTTTATAATCAGCTTACCATTTGTCACTGCATAAAATGAAATCAGTAAGCTGTTTCTCGTAATTTTTTAAAATCGGACTTAGTTGAATATAGTTAGCCATTTACACCTATTCACCCCCTCTAGGTGTGCATTTTCAAGAAGAATTGTAGAGATAGGAAGATGAGTTTGAAGAATTACCTAAACATGATTTGGATAATGAATTGCAGGTATTTCATCTAGATTCTTTTCATTGTCCTTCTTTGTAATGTTAGAGAAAATTCTCTTTTGCTGTACATAAGAAGAAACACAATGTTCCCTACCAAATCTAGCTTCAACATCAGGAATAAAATGGTTAATAAACATTTGCATAAATCTATGATGATAAACCATTTTCCTGTTTTGATCTCTTGACCCAAGTTTGATACACATCTGACTTAAGATAATGTGACCAATGTTAATCACTCTGTCATAAAGTAAACTATAAGCAATATGTGAAGTAACAGAAGTAATTTGCTGAAAAGAACTACATTTACCAGTGTTGATGGAGGAATTTGGTAACAACAAAATTCGAGGTACTTCGCCGGAAACAAGATCTTCAGTGGTGGTTCTTTGCCGAAAAGAGTGGTGGCGTGTGGTGGCTGTTTTTGATTGGTGGCTGAGATTGATAGGGTTAGTGGCGGCTATTCAGAGCTCTCGACTTCCAACCCCCCAATCGGCCTACGTACCCCGGTATTTATAGGGGATCAAACCATACGTAGTTCTTGGAGAACAAGAAACCCAAATGGGCTTGGATAACGGACCAGCTTCCGGAATGTTCTACTATGAGGCCTAACCACAAAAGGCCCAAGGCTCATCCAGGATCTCAAGACTTCACGGATAAGGAAACTTCCCCCGTCGAGGACTAGTCCTATCCGCTACCAGCTATTTCTTGATTTCAAGGATGCAGGTATAGCCGTGATTTACCCCAAGTGCAGAACGCATCCCTGTCCCCCGAATAAGAAGCACCCACCAGATAGCAGGACAGGTGATCCAGAGCTTTTGGGTGCAAAGTGCAGGATTACTCCAAAGTTCCCCAATGAGGGCGCGCCCATTGGCTACAGGAACAGAGCTCCCAAAGCACACACCAGAAAGTCCCCATCTTTCCACCTTAGGGCGCGCCCTTAATGTTTAAGAAAGATCCTTATATCCAGGCAAACCCCTGGAGGCCTTCTGCGACGGACATCCCCCTCCTGAGATACGACAGGAGGGAATTCTTCAACTTTTGGAATTCCAGCTTGAGTGCAATCCTAGGAGAGATTTCCTTAATGCCTGACTTCTCCCTTTTCTGCCAAAACCCTAATTAATCCTAGAATTCCCCAAATTGAACCCGTATTTAACCCGAATCCATCTTGAAAATACCCGAACCGAATTTTGGCTATAACAACTACCCCCCAATTCCGTATGAAATCAAAGATGATATATGGAATTTCTCTCATAAAACCCAAAATTCCCAATTTCTCCTCAAAATATTTCACTAGGGCGCTCCCTGGTAAAGGACGCGTCCTTAGAATTCCAATCGATCCAAGTGGTTGACAGCTGTTTTCCACTAACTTCTCAAACCTCTATAAATACCTCTCTAACCTTCACTTTACTCTTTTTACTTCTCTCTCTCAAAATATATACCCTACTCCGGCGATTTTCTTTTACGAGCAATAATCCGGCTAATTCCATTACATTTTTGGTCATTTCTTCACCAAATCGAACTCTAGAACTTGCAAGGTACATCTTTATGTCTTTATTTCAAGTTTTCACCATGTTATTCGCTTGATTTTGCACTTTGACTGTCCGACTCCACCATGTTCTTCGTTTTTGATGTATGTATATCTGTATGCATTATTGTTTGATCTGGTTTCGTCATCACCATCTTTTAACAACATGATTCTGAATATTAGGCTAAATCCTAGGGCGTGTCTTACACTTAGGGCACGCCCTAAGGTCTTCTGAACAATTTTGAACGTCCAATTAATAATGTTGTCACGTAATTAGTTTAATTCGTAGTACAAACTTTCCTTCATTTTTCTTCCCTTGGGCGCACCCTTAGTGCTTTTATTTTTAATTTTGCAGCTGGAGGGCGCGTCTCTGCCTTTTCACCCATTTAGGGAATTCAACGATCGTTTAGGGATCCATTCTCCTCTACCAGCCCCTTTGTCTCCTGAGCATTATAGGCCTCCTTTCTCTTTTATTTCTTCAGAAGATAGGGCGCGCCTTATCGAAGATTTTAACGAGGGCAGAATGAGTTTTTCCAGTGAAGATTCCCTTGATGATATCCCCCTTAGCACTCAAATACTTGAAAAAAATCCAACACCAATACCTGAAAAAACTCCAACACCCCTATACACAGATCCGTCTGATAATGATTATACTCCGGACTCCAATTTTCCCAGTGACACGCACTCTTCAGATACCTACTACACAGAGGGCGCGCCTTCTGCCTCATCCATTTCACCTCTAATCAATTCCGAACCGACATCCCCACCTTTATCACCTACCCCGTTTGAACATTGGGAAGTTCTTGATAAGGAAATTGACATTGATTGGGGCAAATACAATGAGATATCCGAAAAGGAAAAGAACCAGCTTAGAAAGAATCAAGGCAAACTAGCCTGTGTTAGCATGTCCTCTACAGCCACAAAGATTGAGGTGGAATGGGCAATGAAATACTATGGTCAAGAAGGACTTTGGGCCATTCCCCACTCTCACCATCGACCCCATATTTTCAACTACGGTAAAGAGTTTAGAATTCCAAGAATGGTTCTAACTCCAAAACTCGTAGCCCTTGGTGTGGGCGCGCCTTTGCACCCCTACCTAAAAGAGATCCTTGAATGGTATGATCTAGCTCTAATCCAGCTTTCTCCCAACAGCTATAAACTCGTTCTAGGCTTATTTATTCTCTACCATGATTTGGGTTTCAAAGCACCTTCCATGCCAGAAGTTAGCTATTTCTTTAGTATCCGTCAGTCAAACATTGGATACTACTACCTGGTAATCAACAAACCTCACAACAACAAAGGCTTTTCTGAAGGAAGGATTAGCCATACTAAACTCTGGAAGGAACCTTTCTTCTTCATCTGGGACGTTCCTCGAATTCGTCTCCAATTCAATACAGACCCCTGTAAGTGAGGGCGCGCCCTACACCCTTGTTTTCTTCCATTTTAACTTTAACTATTATTAATTCCTTTAAACTAAAACAGATAGAAGAGTTCAAAAAGAACTTCAGGGCGCGGCCCTACATCGGGCCAAAGCCGTCCTCAAGGTTGCAGCGGAAAGATTCAATCTTCAAACTCTAATTACTGAAGAAAACTTAAAAAGAGTTGGAATCCTATCAGATAGAGTTGGTCATATTTGTAAATTCAAAAAATTCCGAAATGGCTTTGCCGTTCCATCATCGACATCTAATGATAGTGAATGTGAAACATTTGATACTAATGAAGGTAAAAATTATAATGTAGGGCGCGCCCTAACATTATACAGTATTCTTATTTTGATTGATGTTTCTCTTTATTATTTGCTTAAAAATCTTTTTCACCTAAAGCACGGACTAACCATTTTCTTTGTTTTTTCTTGTACAGGTATGGCTCCCAAAATTCCCCGTGGATTTGGAGCTTCAAAGAAAAGAGATGATAAGGAGAAGAAAACTGATCAATACGGTACTTCCGATTCCGGGGTACGCCCTGCACAGAGGAAAGATCCTGGTGACATTGTCACTTTGTCCAAAGAGCCTTTGAAGAGAAATGCTGAGACTCAAGAACCCATTATTGACAAGGGCAAGAAACCAAGAACTGAGGGCGCGCCCTCGTATGTGGAGACCTTAATTGGTCCAGCTACCGCCTCTTTTGTTAAAGAAAAAGATATTGACTTGTGGCAAAACATGAATGCCGAAGACGAAGCCCAGTCCATGATCAAAGCTTCTGCTCAACTGCTAGTTCAATCTCTAGGGCGCGCCCAGAGAGTTCACAAGGAAAAGCTCCATATTAACAAGCTTGAGGCTGAAAACAGAAAATATTCAAAGATGATTGATGAAAATGACAACAAATGGAAGAAAGATCTGGATGCCAAAAATGACAGAATTGCTGATCTGAAGCATGACCTGGATGAATCTATTGAACATCGTCATCTTTTGAATACCAAAAATGACAAGCTGGAGAAAGAGGTGGAGGACTTGAAGATGCAGTGTGGCACTCTTGAGATTGAAAAAGCCAATTGTTGGAAAGATGAGAAGCAGGCCATGGAAGATCGAAACTTCCAAGCTGGGTTTGATTTCTATCTTCTTGGTTTTCTAGCAAACGATCCTGATTACAATTGGGAGGAAAAATTCGGCCGTGAAAGTGCTGAAGATATCGAAGATTTCAAGAGGGTGCATACAAGTGCCATCAAGGCAAAGAGGATTGAGATAGGGTTGGATAAGGATCCCCAGGGCGCGCCCTCAACTGATGAGGTTCCCCTAGAAATCGAGCCAACTAAAGACCCAGAAATCCAAACAGTTGACCCTTCCAACCAAAACTCTGCTCCTGAAGTAATATCTTCTCCCTCCATTCGTCCCTCAGAAAATCAGGACGCGTCACCTGCAAAGGACACGCCTTAAGGCTTTTTTTGTCTTCAACTTAAACTTTTGCTTGAATTTTACATTTGAGGTGCGGGCCCTCTGTAAAACCCTGCAAGTTGTACTTCCTAAACTTTCATGCCTAATTTTGATTATGTTTCCATATTTAACTACCGAATTGCTTTTGCCAGACCTTATTTTGTTCTTCTAGATCTTCAAAAATATTCACAGGGCGCGCCCTAACACATAGGGGGCGGCCTTCTTGAAATATTCTTTTTAAATTCTTCCAATAAGGGCGCGCCCTTTACGGGAGCGCGACCTTTTGTTTTCAAAATTTCGTTTAAGAAAAATGTGAAACACAGAATTCCTTTAACTTGTCAATTTTTTGCTTGAAACTACACAAAATTTCACAGGGCACGCCCTAAGACATGGACACGACCTCTTGTACTTGAATCAAAAAATCTTCATACAATAAGGGGCCAAAAAATCTTGATATACTTTATTAATCTTCAAATTAACTCAAATCTTGACAGAACAAGGGAAGGTATACATGTACTACCCCCCGAGCTAAGGAGAATAAATTCTGAAAAAACGTGGAATAAAAACAGCAAGTCTCGACTAGAACCAGGAAAGGCGTATGTGTACTACCCCTAGACTAGGAGAACAATTATTGATTCTAGTCTAACTTATATATAAGCCTTCATAAAATAGGGGGCCGAAGCCGCACCCTACTGGTAGTACTTCTTCAAATGCTCTGCATTCCATGCTCTTGGAATTGTGTTGCCATCCAAGTCTTCCAGATGATAAGTGCCTTCCCAAATGATAGACTTGATCTTGTAAGGTCCTTCCCAGTTGGGACCAAAAACTCCATGTGCTGCTACTCTTGTATTTGGCATGACTTTCCGCAGAACTAGATCACCCACGTTGAAAGGACGTGTCTTCACTTTCCGGTTATAGTATCTTGCAATTCTTTTTTGATAGGTTGCCAACCTCAACTGCGAATTTCCCCTTATCTCTTCGAGGAAATCAAGATTCAGCCTTTGGTTCACCATATTCGATTCTTCCTCGTAGAAATCTCTTCGGAATGACCCTGCTCCAATCTCTACTGGAACCATTGCCTCACACCCATAAGACAACATGAAAGGAGACTCTCCAGTTGTGGTTCTTGGAGTTGTGTTATACGACCATAATACCATAGGAAGTTCCTCGGGCCAATTCCCTTTGCTTTCTTCCAACTTGGTCTTCAAAGTGTGCTTGATTATCTTGTTAATAGCTTCAGTCTGCCCATTACTCTGAGGGTGATACACAGCTGCAAACTCTTTCTTGATTCCTAAATCTTCACATAGCTTTCGCAACTCTTTGCTATCAAACTGCTTTCCATTATCTGAAATAAGTTTGTAAGGAATCCCGAACCTGCACACAATTGAGTTGAACACAAAATCCTTGATTTTCTTTGCAGTGATTGTGGCCAAGGGCATTGCTTCCGCCCATTTGGTGAAGTAATCCACAGCAACCACAGCATACTTGACTCCTCCCTTAGATTTAAGGAGTTCTCCAATAAGATCTATTCCCCACATAGCAAATGGCCATGGACTTATCATAGAAGTCAAAGTAGTCACCGGAACTGTTGAAAAATTGGCAAACCTCTGACATTTATCACATGCCTTGACAAACTCATAGGCATCCTTCTTCATAGTAGGCCAATAATAACCTTGCCTTAACACCTTCATTGCCAACGAACCACCCCCCGAGTGATTTCCACAAATTCTTTCATGCACCTCCCTTAGGATATAATTACACTCATCTCCATCTATGCATTTCAGAAGCGGTTGATTGAAACCTCTCTTGTATAGAATACCATCATACTCTACAAACCTAGCAGCATGATATCGAAGACGCCTTGCTTCAATCTTATTGTTCGGAAGAATCCCCTTACGGAGATACTGTAAAATTGGAGTCATCCAAGTAACTTGCAGGATAATTTCCACTTCCATGATTTCTACTTCCGGAATACTAGGCACTTCTTGAACTTGTAGAGGAACCGTTCCCAACAGCATAGCATCTTTCTGAGATCCTAACTTATCTAAAACATCTGCACTACAATTTTCATCCCGAGGAATACAATCCAACCTTACTTCACGAAACTTCTGAATTAATCGCTGTGCACACTTCATGTAAAGCTCTGTTCTTGGACCTCTACACTGAAAACCTCCTTTGATCTGCCTGACTACTAACTCCGAATCACTTGACACGATCAAATTTGCTACCTTCATTTCCAAAGCCATCTTCAATCCGTTAATCAAAGCTTCATACTCTGCATCATTATTAGTTGCCTCGAATTTGAAGTGAATGGCACTCATGAATTGATTTCCTTCAGGCGTCACCAAAATTACTCCTGCACCAGCTCCCCCATTATTCACTGCTCCATCTACGTGCAACTTCCACCAAGGTTGGGGAACTTCTTCAAGAGGGCGCGCCCTCTTAGGAGGAATTCCAGGTTCCACTAATACAAGCGACTTTTCCTCGGTCTCTAAATCAAACTCCAGGATGAAATCTGCTAAAGCCTGACCTTTAATTGCTGTTCTTTGTGTATATTCCAAATCAAACTGTCCTAACTCGATGGCCCATTTCAACATTCTTCCTGAAGCTTCCGGTTTGTGAAGAATACTCCTCAATGGATAAGCAGTACGAACCTCGATCTTATGAGCTTGAAAGTAAGGACGAAGTTTTCTTGCCGCCAAGATTAAAGCATAAACCAACTTTTCCATACTGGTATATCGAGTTTCTGCATCATGCAAACGCTTGCTCACATAGTAAACCGGGGACTGATGATCAATCTCTTCTCTTACCAACACTGCACTAACGGAGTACTCCGAAACTGCCAAGTACAATATCAAAGTCTCTCCTTCCACGGGCTTGGCTAAGAGCGGAGGATTCCCCAACTGCTCCTTGATTTTCTGAAAAGCTTCTTCACACTCAGGAGTCCACACGAAATCTTTGGATGCTCCCTTGATTGCGTTGAAGAATTCTCTGCATCTATCCGAAGATTTTGACACAAAGCGATTTAGTGCGGCAATTCTCCCAGCCAAACTCTGAACTTGCTTCACACTAGATGGAGATTTCATGTCAAGTAAGGCTTTAATCTTGGCTGGATTCGCTTCGATCCCACGATGGTTGACAATGAATCCCAAGAACTTTCCGGATTCCACTCCAAAGACACATTTTTGAGGATTCAACTTCATCATGAACTTCCTCAATACTCCGAACATTTGCTCTAAGTGCTTCACATGGTCTTCCGCCCTCAAAGACTTAACAAGCATATCATCCACATACACTTCCATAGTTTTCCCAATCAGGTCTTTGAACATCATGTTTACCAACCTCTGATAAGTGGCTCCGGCGTTGATCAAACCGAATGGCATTCCAATGTAACAATACAAACCTCTATCTGTGATAAAAGAAGTATGTTCTTGATCTGGCTCATACATAGGAATCTGATTGTAGCCCGAGTAAGCATCCATGAAACTCAAAAGAGCATGGCCAGCTGTAGCATCCACCAACTGATCAATTCGAGGGAGAGGAAAACTATCCTTAGGACAAGCCTTGTTCAAATCCGTGAAATCCACGCAAGTCCTCCACTTTCCATTAGGCTTCTTGACAAGAACTGGATTAGCCAACCAATCTGGATAATATGATTCCTTGATCAAACCAACATCTAGAAGTCTATCAACTTCCTCTTTTAATGCTATAGCTCTTTTTCCACTCACAGGTCGACGTTTCTGGCGAATTCCTTTCTTGGTGGAATCTATGTTCAGATGGTGACACATAACCTTTGGATCGATTCCCACCATATCATCATGACTCCAAGCAAAGACATCCAAATTATTCAAGAGAAAATAGGTGAGCATTCCTCTCAACCTGGAATTCAGTTGAGATCCAATTCTCAAAACTTTACCTGCATCTTTCTCATCCACCATGATTGGGATGGTATCCTCTACAGGACCAGTCTTTTCCACAGGTTGTGGTGTTCTTGGATCTAGATCAAAATCAAAGCTTCGTGGATCCTCGATTGGTGTTACATCCCTGGAGGGCGCGTCCTCTTTAAGAGGAGAGTCTTCCTCAACAAGGGTATGCACCAAGCCTTCAAGTAACATGCGCCTCCCTTCAACCAGCTCACCTCTGATATTAACTGAAATCACCTCCTCTGAATCTTCTTCAATTTCCTCCAGAATTCCATCCTGAAGATCATCAAGTACTGGAATACTCTCCTCAAGGCGCGCCCTAAATGGGGGTGTGTCTTCTACTGGTTCTTGGACAAGATAGTGGACTTTTACTTCTCCCGGGACAATACTCATAACCCCTGAACTACTTTCATTGAGGGCGCGCCCTCCATCCTACTGCCTCCTGAATCCCTTGATTGCCTTGTGATAACAATCTCTCGAGTCATGCTGGGATCCTCGGATCGTTCCCACACCATTTGGCGTAGGAAACTTCATTGCAAGATGATAGATGGAGGTCACAACCTTCATTTCTTTCAACAAGGGACGTCCTACCAAAGCATTATGTGACGATTCCACATTCAAAATCATGAAATCCATCATTTGAGTCACAGAAAGAGTTCCTTCCCCGAGAGTTACTGGTAACTTGATAACCCCATGACCTTTACAGATTCGCCCGAAAAACCATAGATCCATCCGTTATCTTGAATCATATCCTTATCTAGAAGTCCCAACTTTTGGTAAGTGCTGTAATACAGAATATTCACCGAACTTCCATTATCAACAAAAACTCGATGCACATTCTTGGAGCCAATCTGAATTGCCACCACCAAAGCATCATTGTGAGGATGGTGTACCCACCTTGCTTCTTCTTCGGTGAAAGTGATATCAGCACATTCCCCTTTGAACAATTTAGGCGGCCTCAGTTCCAAACTATTCATATTTGTAAGAGGTCGGTATCTTGCTTCCCTAGTATACCTCTCCACAGCATGATTGCTGTCACCTCCCAGGTGATGTCCACCAAAGATGATGTGAATACTTCCTTCCTTGACAAACTTCTTCTCTTCAGGCTTGCCGTCAACATGGAGGGCGCGCCCTCCATCTCTCTTATCAGGATTCTCCCTATGTTTCTTTACCTCTCTGACAATCCATTATGTTAAATATCCTTCCTTGATTAGATCCTCGATTTCATCATTCAATTGACGGCACTCATGAGTATTGTGCCCAGAAGACTCATGGAATTCACAGTACTTTCTCTTGTCTTTACTTTGCCAAGAAGAGAGAGGCCCTGGCTTTCTGAAGAATCCTTTATTTTTGTTTACTTCGAAAATATGTTCAATGGAGGCTGCCAGAGGTGTATAACTACCCGGTCTTTGATCGTAAGTGTAAGTATCTGGGGACCCCAATTTCTGCCAGATTCGGTTAAGTTCACCTGATTGGCACCAGTTGCTATACGGCGAGTTGGACTAGGAGACCTATCCTTCCTCTTTCCGACCTTTACCTTAGAACTGTTTTGATTATCGGTCTTTCGATTATCTGCCAAAGACTGTTCCAAAATCTTGAAAGATTCAGCTTGTGCAAACACATCAGCCAATGTCGGTGGATCTCGTCCTTGAAATGATTCCAGAAATCAGTTCCCACTGATAATCCAGCTATTAGAAAACTCTTGAGCGTTTCATCAGTTGCTCCTCTCACCAGAGTTGATTCCGAGTTGAATCTCTTGAAGTAGGATTGCAGACTTTCACCTTCCCTCTGCTTGATATTGGCCAAAGTTGTGACGGGAGGGGCATATTTCACCGCCGCCTGGAATTTAGTCAAAAACAAATTCCTCATCACCTGCCAAGATGTAATAACTCCCGGGCCAAGTTTCTGAAACCATTGCTGAGCACTTTCCCTGAAAGTTGCTGCCAACAATCGACACCTAGCCAGCTCTGTCACTTGATAAACATCCATCTCGATATCAAAGCGTCCGAGGAATTCAACAGGGTCTGCATTTCCGTGAAAGCGCAAATCATTTGTCATGGATCTATACCCAGTAGGAAGCTGCACCTCTCTTACTTCAGTTGAAAATGGAGAGAATGTTTGCATAGTAGCAGATATTCTTCCTCCGTCCAAGTGAGCAAGGAGCTTCTTCAAGTCATCCACATTGAAAGTTCCAACCCCGGGAACATTCTGAATATTTGGTTGTGTTGCAGTTTGTACACCTTCCGGGGGTGGAGGTGGAGCCGCTGTTAAAACACCTCCTTGAGTTCCTGCTTGAGGTTGAACCTCAACATCCCCCTGAGTTTGAGTTTGCTGACCTTGAGGATTTCCCTCACTCTCTGGATTTCCCTGAGACCGTTGATTCCCTCGAGGTTGTGGATTTTCTCGCGATCCTCTTTGATATTGTTCCCCTGAGTTAGGGCGCGTCCTTGACCTGGACTCACTTGAAGTGCTCGAAGGAACTTGATGAATGCGAGGGGGTCTAAAACCTGAGGGCGCGCCCTCTCTATTACGAGGTCGCACGTCTCCTCTGTATAGCTCCATTCTTCTATCACCGTCAGCACGGTTATTTTGCCTTCCAGCATTGCCTCTATAAGGAGCTTGTTGAAGTCTAAGGGGCCGCGTCCTGTCATTAACAGAGGGCGCACGCTGTGGATTTCCATTCTGAGGAAGGGCTCGCTCATGTCCAAGGGGCCTCGACCTGTCATCGACAGGGGGTGCGCGCTGTGGATCATGGGGCCGTGATTCCAAATTTTTGTCTTTCTTCTGAAGTTCGAGGAGATATATCCTAAGGTCATCATTATTAAGCCTTATTCCAAGGCGTTCTTTCAAACTTGCAAAATCTCTCTTCTCCTTAGCAATCTGTTCTTCATCCCGCTGAATCTCACTGGGGGTGCGCCCTGAACGGTGAGGGTGAGGGCGCGCCCTAGCTTCAGGATTCAACAACCTGCGCTCAGAATTATCTTCACTAGGATGTTCAATAATAGGATCAGAGTAGTCTAACCTTCGAGGAGTAATTAGCTGAAATCTCTTCTCCTGCACTTCGCCGTCTCTACGAGAGCTTTCCTCGACTTGGAGGGCTTTCCCTATTCGATGATGATTTCGTGGGATACTCCGAGATTCTCCTAGATTCTTGCACTTCCTCCACAGAACTCAATCTTGCTCCGAAATTATTTAGGACATCCCCCATGCGATACAACTGTTCCATTAACGCCGCGTTACTGATAAGAACAGGTGGCGGTCCGCCAGCGGCGACCGGAGTCCCATGATGGTGTGAAGGAGCGGAGATTTCCTCCGGAACATAAGCCTCATGGTGGGTTGGATTTCCCCCCATGCTATCTTCAGAATCGTAATCCTCTTCTTCGTGAGAACCCCTACGTTGATTGTGAGTCATCTTTTCCTCCTAAGATGAAAATCTTGATTGGCTCCCCTCCTTCTAGCGCCAATTTGTTGATGGAGGAATTTGGTAACAACAAAATTCGAGGTACTTCGCCGGAAACAAGATCTTCAGCGGTGGTTCTTGTAACACCCCCAGATCCGGGGTCCGGGATCGGGTCGTTACGGTCTTATTTTCCATTATTAATACTTTACTTGAGTCCATAATAAATAAATCACAAGCTGTGACCCCACAATAATAACCACTCACACACACACAGTTATAGTCCCGGAGATGAAATTGAAATAAGTCTCACATTACGGGTTTACGAATAAAAGTTATTACAAGCCAATAGGATAACATCGTAAGTTTAAAGTTCTTGCCGTTGATTAACATTATTGTTACATATAATTAAACTGGAAGCAAAAGCTGACTATCCGTGCTACCTCAGCAATGGCAGCAACAATATCAGCGGGGAGTCCTGTGGGACGGGTAACCTGCTTGCGCCGAGTGCGCCTTACGCGAGACATGAGACCTAGCTGTAGTTGTGACATAATAATAAGCAAGGGTGAGCAATATGGTTTCAAAATATATTTTTGAACTGTCATATATATATATATATATATATATGACAGTTCAGAAATATATTTTGAAACCATATGCCATGCATTAACGAAAATTGTGCCAGATCAACATAAAGGATGAAGTTACAAGGTAACTCAAAACATGTTTATATTTTGTGGGAATATCTGCTATGTCAAAGATAAGTCAGATCATCAATTTTCATGATAGGGGAACATGCAGGAAGAATGCTGCAATCCCAGTTCAAACATTTTTCAGCGCTACCCACAATGGTAGCGTTACAGAATATTCTTCGAATTTGGGTGATGAACTAATACGAGAGCTTGCCGCGCCAGGAGCCACAACATCTACGATGATCAGTCGCATGTCATGCTCCCCATCATTTGTTCTCTACATGTAGAAGGAAGTACCGACGGATCGCCCGCCCTCTGGAACCCCCCGGCCAACGGTTGGGCCATTGCTGGACCGGCGCCACTCGGCCACTTACGCGTCTCCTAATTCAATTAACCTCCATAACTTTGAAATGTAAAGTTCGTCCCCCTTTCCCCAAGTATAGCACTTGTTGATAAGACTCCATAAGGTAGTCATATCTAGTTGGAAAGGAAAATTCACCAATATTTCCCAAGCCGAGGCTTGTTAATGGATACCAACTTGTTCCAACATTCTACCCCTCGAATGATGAGAGGGTACACAAGATTCCATGAATAATAGCAACCAAGTTGCGAGTGAAACGAATAATTTATGACCGGGCAGTCACGAGATAAATAAAATTTCTCAAGTAAGGTTCCCTTATAATTTAAGAGACAAGATTGAACGAAGAATAGAGTTTGAGAACCTTCCTTGATAATATAATAATAGTAATAAGTCTTTGAAATATTTTATATAATATTCGAAGGTCGAAGATACAGAGTGAATGGAGTAACTCATCTTTGGAACGAGTTAGAAGAGTTTAATGAATATTCCAAGAATATTTCTTAAGTCACAGATATTGGGAAAAGTGTTGCTCGGAATGATCTTTGAATAACTATTCAGGATAATATTCATTGGACGAATAATGAATATTTCAATTAATAATGATAGTATTTTATTGATGAAATAATCGTCAAATGGATATTTGAAATAATATTCATTGAATAAATAATGAATATTCAACTTAAGAATGATACTTAATGATGAAATAATTATTGATTGAATAATTGAGACCATATTCATTGAATAAATAATGAATATTCGACTTGATAATAATTATCGAAGAAATGAATATTGAATGAATATTTAAAATTATGTTCAATAATAGAATTGACTTTGAATGAATGAAGAAGATAATATTTATCGAATAACTGGAGTTCGAATCAATGCTCAACTAATATTTATAAAATCATAGAGATTGAATGAATATTCGAAATAATATTCATTAAATAAATAATCTCGAATGAATATTCAAAATAATATTCATTAAATAAATAAACTCGAATGAATATTCAAAATAATATTTATCGAAGAAATAAAATGAATATTCTCTAAGTAAATAACTTAGCTGAGAGTTCGAAATAATATTCGAATATTAAATCGACTTTAGATGAATATTACAGATAATGTTCATCGAATAAATAACTATCTGATGAATAACCCGAATAATGTTAATCCAATATCTCAAAGGAATATCGCAATAATATTCGCCAGATAATACATAGAAAAATATTTACTTAAATATTTTCCTCTGAAAATAATATCGATATATCAAGAAATAACGACTCCCGGTCTATAATCAGAGAATGAGATTCGACTACCCTTCGCTTAAGGGTGTTGGAAATTTCCGGCTTATAACTGATATAATAACTATCTAGCTCATAAGCCAACAATAATTCAGGGAACAAGTATATCAATATGACTTGAAAGTAGACATGCATGCTATGGCATATGTATAACAGAAAGCATATATATGTATTCACAACAACAGCCTATTAGAAGGATTTGAAACTTGCCTGGAAAGCGAGTGCGGGTAGGGGTAGTGGTAGCGTGTCCCGGGTCAGCCTGACGATCTATAAATAGCCAAGGCATTCGGAATTAATCACTTAACACTTTACAAGGTTAAATATAGACTTCACTTAAGTCGAAACATGTTTTCGAATTATCTCGTTATACACCTCTTAGTGTAACTCTTTTTATCACCGATGCGGTTCGACATACGTTCGCTATTATAACCCGACATTGCACCCACACTTAATACATACTTAAGCCACGTAAGTTTTAATATCGAACATTTACGAATCAAGATTGTACTACGAGTTTTATCGTCCGTTTTCTAAGTTATTAACCAAAGTCATAATCAAGCATGCTTCTAGGGGTTCGTTCGCGTTTAACCTTGATTCGAACATTTTTATAAAATCGGAAAACAATCCTTTTTACATGAGGTCTTCTCCCACACCTTCCTTTTTATCTCTATTATTTAATTATAATTATTCACCACTGCATAACTCGAGTTAAGGGGGTTTAAATACCGTTACGAACCTTTGTTTACGGTTTCGAACTACTTTTATTAAATCGGCCATATCTCCTAAACCGTATATCCGTTTCATACGAACTTTATATCAAAACGAAGCTTATAACATAATCTAGCTTTTCATGGCAAAATCCGAGACTGGACAGTAAGGTAAGGCTACTGCTAATCACGGTTTATTAAGTTTAACGACAATCGGGCATTACGACGGCTATGTTTACATGATTTCCAAATTTCAAACCATCCAATAATCATAGTTTCCACTCCAAACAACATATACATGTTATTCAACCATGAACTAAGACCAAGCAATGTCTTTCCGTTCATCTAAACTAATTTAACAATTATCAAAGCCCAAACATAAACTTAATGTCTTAAACATGCATATAACTATAAAACTCCATGAAAACTCATGTTTCATTCAAGGGCTACAAGTGTTATACCTTCCTTGATGTATGAATGAACTTAGTAATCCTTGGTTAGTCCTTATCTAGCCTTAATATAGCTTGATCTAGCCAAAGAAATCAAGAAAAGAAAAGTTAGTTCATAAGAACACTATTCATCAAGAACTTTGATCAAGGTTTTGATCTAGTTAAACACCTTGGTTGATGATGATCTCTTGGATTTACCTTTTACTTGATACTAGCTTTGATTTAAGCTTAAGATTGTGTGACTTGGATGGTTGGAAGTGGAGATCTCCTCCTAGAATGGAGCTTGGCCGAGAGCTTCTCAAGGCTTGGTGGTGGTGGTTTTGTTTTTATGTTAATGATTTATGGCTAATACATGTAACCCTTGCATATATAATGGATGCATCTATTTTAATGTGTTGTCACTCATCTATAGGTGCCACTTGTTGCTTCCTCATTGGGCCAAGTGTTGGCACTACAACAAACAACTCCATTTTTGCAAAAATGCAATTACACCACTCATCTTGTAGTTGACTTATAAGGATGTTACTTTGGTTTCTCCTTTTTCCACCAATTGCACTTGGTTGTCTCTTCGTTCCTTTGTCCGGGTATTACTCAATTTCCTTGCTTGTTCGGAGGAATAACTCATTCGTTTCTAGTTAGGGTTTTACCGAAAACCTTCTTAATAATTATAATACCATCCTCCATCTTACTTAATACTTCTCAAATCTAAATTCCTTAAATCCCTTTTTATAAATCCTTAAGTCTTGCAGTGTCCAGGGAAATCTCGGAGAAAATGAAAGTGCTATTTTTCTGAATCCGATATCGTTTACATACACTTATCTTGTTCCTGGATCATGAATACGAACTCGAAAATCCGTTCTGAACACTTCTATATAGCGTTGTCCAATAATATACCCATATCCACCAAAATCACTATTCACACTTCATTATTTCTTTTATTCCTTATATAATATAAAATGCCCTGGTCCTCTTTCGGGCGTTCCTTAACTCTTTTTCGGAACCACTAGACTAATAATAGATATTGATTTAGATGACACAAGAATAATCTTTCTTGGAATAATATACTTATGTCCTTAGGAGATAGATCATTCTTATCTATGCTGACAACCAAAAGTATACTGCATGACATATAAATATTTGAATTTAAATCCATCCCATTCATTTAATAAACATTCGTTACATCGCTGTCATAACCACTATTCACTCCTTATATTATTACATAAGAAAAGTTTTAATTCTACCAAAAATCTGGGTTCTTACAGTCTCCCCTCCTTAAAAGGATTCCGTCCCGGAATCAGCTTGAAAACAAATGGGGGTACTTTTCCATCATTGCACTTTCTAGCTCCCAGGTTGATTCTTCTAGGTTGTGGTTCTGCCATAAAACTCTGACAAGCTTGATGACCTTGTTTCGGAGCACTTGATCATTTTTGTCTATGATTTCCACAGGTTGCTCTACATAGGTCAAGTCTGGTTGCATATCCACGTGCTCATATTCCACTATGTGCTTGGCATCTGGGTTATACTTCCTCAGCATTGAGACAAGGAACACATTGTGCACTTGCTGCAGGTTCGGGGGCAATGCCAGTTCATAAGCTAGCTCCCCAATTCGCCTTAGGATCTCAAATGGGCCAATATATCTAGGACTCAACTTCCCTTTCTTTCCAAACCTCATTAAACCCTTCCAAGGAGACACTTTCAGGAACACTAGGTCCCCCACTTCATATTCTTTTCCTTTCCGAGCTAAGTCGGCATATTTCTTTTGTCGATCCTGTGCCGCTACCAGTCGACCTCTGATTAAATCTACTGCATCTTTTGTTCGTTGGACCATCTCAGGTCTGAGCATCTTTCGCTCTCCAACTTCATCCCAATATAGGGGAGATCGGCATTTTCTTCCATAAAGGGCCTCGTAAGGCGGCATTCCTATGCTTGAATGAAAGCTATTGTTGTAGGAGAACTCAATCAATGGCAAGTGATCATCCCAATTTCCTTTAAAGTCTATAGCACAGACTCTCAACATATCTTCTAGTGTCTGGATGGTCCTTTCACTTTGCCCGTCTGTCTGGGGATGGTAAGCTGTACTCATATTTAGCCTGGTTCCCACATAGTCCTGAAAGCTCCTCCAAAACCTGGAGTTAAATCTGGGATCTCTGTCGGATACTATGGCGACTGGGACTCCATGTCGCGCCACTATCTCTTTGAGGTAGATGTCTACAAGCCTATCAACCGTGTACCTTTCGTTGATCGGTAGGAAGTGAGCTGACTTTGTTAGTCGGTCTATAATCACCCATATGGCATCATGATTTGCTTTGGTCCTTGGCAAACCTACTACGAAGTCCATAGCTATATGTTCCCATTTCCATTCGGGAATCTCTAAGGGGTGCAGGAGTCCACTGGGCCTCTGGTGCTCTGCTTTCACTTTCTGGCAAGTCAAGCATTTGCTTACCCATTCTACCACGTCCTTTTTCATGTTGGGCCACCAGTAGTACTCTTTCAAATCTCTATACATCTTGGTGCTACCGGGGTGCACTGAGTATCCTGAGTTGTGTGCCTCATATAGAATTTCTTCCTTGAGTTCCTGATCATTTGGGACCCATATCCTCCACATGTATCTCATAATTCCTCCTTTATCTTTTTCACACTTGATTTCTTCCCCAGTCATTAACTCCTTAGTCGAGTTCTTTTCTGCTTCCATCATTTGCTCTTGGCATAGCCTAATCTTTTCCAACAATGGAGGCTTGATTCGAATTTCCATCAACTTTTCTTGACCTTCTTCAGGTGTCTTAATCTCAATTTCCAGTTTCTCAAAGTCTTTTATCAATTCTTTCTCCGTAGTTATCATTTTGAGCTTCTCTTTCCTACTAAGGGCGTCAGCCACCACATTGGCCTTGCCTGGGTGAAAACAAATCTCACAGTCATAATCCTTGATTAGCTCTAGCCATCTTCTCTGGCGCATGTTAAGCTCTTTCTCCGTAAAAATGTACTTGAGGCTCTTATGGTCAGTGTAAATCTCACACTTCTCTCCATACAAGTAGTGCCTCCAAATTTTTAAGGCAAAAACAATTGCTGCTAATTCCAGATCATGGGTGGGGTATCGGATCTCGTAATCCTTCAATTGTCTTGACGCATATGCTATTACCTTGCCGTGCTGCATAAGCACACATCCCAATCCTTTATGCGAAGCATCACTGTAAATTACGAAATCTCCTTTTCCATCAGGCAACGCCAACACTAGGGCCGTTACCAACCTCTTCTTCAGCTCTTGAAAACTCTTCTCGCATTTTTTAGTCCATTCAAATTTCTCAATTTTACGGGTAAGTCGAGTTAACGGAGCTGCGATCTTTGCGAAATCTTGAACAAATCGTCTATAATACCCAGCCAGTCTGATGAAACTCCTTACCTCTGTTGGAGTGGTTGGTCGTTCCCAATTTGAAACTGCCTCTATCTTGGAGGGGTCAACTAGCACTCCTTCTCTGTTGATTACGTGCCCTAAAAATTGTACCTCATTTTTCCAGAACTCACACTTTGAGAATTTGGCATATAATTGCTCCTTCCGGAGCGTCTCTAAGGTTATCCTCAAATATTAAGCGTGTTCTTCCTCTGTTTTTGAGTAGATCAAAATATCATCAATAAAGACTATAACAAACTGGTCCAAATATTCCTTGAACACTCTATTCATTAAATCCATGAAAGCTGCTGGGGCGTTGGTCAATCCGAATGACATCACCAAGAACTCATAATGTCCATACCTAGTACGGAATGCAGTCTTTGGAATATCTTCAGGTTTAATCTTCAGCTGGTGATATTCGGTTCTCAAGTCAATCTTGGAGAAATACACAGCTCCTCTTAGCTGGTCAAACAAATCATCAATTCTGGGCAACGGGTACTTGTTCTTTATGGTTAGCTTGTTCAACTCTCGATAGTCGATGCATAACCTCATACTCCCGTCCTTTTTCTTAACGAATAAGACTGGTACGCCCCAAGGCGACACACTGGGTCTTATCATACCCTTATCCAACAATTCCTGTAATTGTTTTGCTAGCTCTTTCATTTCCACTGGTGCTAATCGGTACGGGGCCTTTGAGACTGGCGCCGTCCCCGGGGCTAACTCGATAGCAAACTCAATCACTCTATCTGGTGGTAATCCGGGAAGATCTTGAGGAAACACGTCTTCAAATTCGTTAACTACCGGAATATCTTGTATCTTGGGCGCCTCTTTCTGGGTGTCTATAACGTAAGCTAAATAAGCTTCATTCCCTTTTCGTAGCAGTCTCTTGGTTTGTACCATAGTTAGAATGGTCTGGGTCTGTCGTAGCCCTTTAAACACTATTTCCTTCTTTCATGGGGCTTTCAACTTAACCTTTTTCCCTTTACAATCTATTTGTGCATTATTACGAGACAACCAGTCCATACCCAAAATAACATCGAATTCCCCTAGCTTAAAAGGGATCAAATCAACACAGAAGGATCGTCCTCCTATTTCTATTTTGCAATTGGGGTGAATCTGATTAACTGGAACGACTTCCTGATTAGCTATCTCTATTTGCAAAGACTCCCTTAGCGGTTGAGTTTCAAGTTTCAATTTATGCACAAAATCTCTAGATATAAAAGACTTAGTTGCTCCAGAATCAAACAAAACATTTGCACTGACTGAATTGAGGGAAAATGTACCCGCTATCACATCCGCGTCCTTTACGGCATCTTGCACTGTCATGTTAAAAGTTTTAGCAGTTGGTGGCCTGTTGGAGGCAGCTCTGCTTGCCCCCGATGCTGCTGGCTTATTCATTGGGCAATCCCTCCTCATGTGACCCTGACGACCACACTGGAAACAAGTAGTGCCCTTACTGGTAGCAGGAGTAACCGGGGTACACTGGTGGGCGTAGTGGCCTATTCGTCCGCACTTATAACAGGTTATCAGTTTCTGGTTACACTCTCCTGGGTGTTTCTTCCCACAAGTGGCACATACTGGCAGTGGGGGTCTGGAAAGGTTGGAACGGGACACCCCTGCCTGCTTGCTGCCCTGGCTCACAGTTGCACTCACAGATGGTTTAAACCCTACACTTTTCCCAGGTAGGGAAACTGCTCCTCGGTTGAACCTATTTGGGGGCCTTCCCCCTGCGGAACCTCCGCCCATGCTGGCATGCTTTCTCTTTAATCCCCCTTTTTCTCTTTCTCTTTGCATCTGATCACTCCCTGCTTCCACAATGGTTGCCTTTTGTACCAAGGTGGCATAATCTGTAATCTCTAGAACCGCCACTCGATTCTGAATCCATTGTTTCAACAAATTCCGGCACAAACCTTGATAACTCAGTAAACTTGGCTTCATAATCGGCCACCGACAAGTTATTCTGCTTTAGCTCTAGAAACTTAAGCTCCATCTGGGTTTTTATAAACTTTGGGAAATACTTCTCTAGAAACAATTGTTTAAACCTATCCCAGGTTACAATAGCATCGGTCTCCATATTCTTCTTAGCTTCCCACCAATAGTTGGCCTCTCCTTTTAGCAAGTAGGTAGCAAAGACAGTCTTTTGGGCTTCCTCAATACTCAGAATCTCGAAAGATTTCTCCATTTCCTTGACCCAGGCCCTGGCCTCTACGGGGTCAGCTGATCCGTGAAACTCTGGGGGTTTGAGGGACTTGAAGGCCCTAAAGGAATTGGCCACAGTGGTATTGTTTCCTTGGGGTGGTTGGGGATGTTGGTTCAAATTTTGCCTTAGCAGATCCATAAATTGTCCCATGGGGTTTCCGCCCTGGTTCTCCCCCTGATGCTCGACTTCGGTTTCCCCTTCTTCTACTTCCTCTTCAAAATCTGCAGTATAAAAAGTTTCATCCCCCATACCATACTGGGAATCTTCTTGTTCATTGTAATCCTGGTCCTGTTCTTCATTATACTCAAGGTCTTCCTCAGGTTGATTGCGACTTTCTTGGTCAGTAGACTCATGAGGGTTAGCCCTAGTACCCATTCTTCTTGGAGGCATTTTACTGAAAATTTGGACAATATACATTAGGCTTATTCACCTATTTAAGAGGGTTTTCCTCACAATATTGATGCATAGATGGATTTAGGATCCCACAGTTCTATATATCATGGCAGTTTTAGTCGAAAGCAGTACGGGCAGATATAATATAATAAACTAGTGGTCGCGTCATAAGAAAACTGAAATGACTGAAAAGGGAAATAAATATATACCAAGTACCAAACGGTACAATATCCGACATACAACAACAGTTTTAAAAGAAATACAACCGTCCGAATAATAACTAGTCAAAAGTGAGATAAGCTGTCTATTTGTCTAGTCTGCAACAGGGAACTACAAGCTGAAACTATCCCTACCAAAAGTTGGCACTACTATGTCGTACAATACTAGACAACTAGACCAATACATCACTAACACTACAGTCAGCCACAATGGTGGGCCAAATCTCGAACCCTCCTCATAGCAAGGCGGAAAATCTCCTCTGCATCAGCCCTGGATACCATGCCATGCCCATCACTGGGTAACTGTCGCACCCTCACACGGGCCCTCAGCTCTATGCCAGTCACCTGCCTATACATCTCTCTAGCTCTGGCACGCTTACCACCCAGGTGCCTCAACCGGGCCTCTCTCTCTGCGGCTAGCTCTCTGTGGGACTCTGCCAGCCTGGCCTCAGCCACGGCTATCTCAGTAGTAAGTCTGGTCACAACGTAGTGGTGAAAACATGCTGGGACGTCCCCTGTCGGACCATGGGGTGGAGGGGCTGGATCTGCTGGAAGGGCAGCCTCTGCCTGCTGTGGCTTTGGGGTCAATGCCTCAAACTCATCTGACAATGGGCTCATAGGTAGTGGTGGCGGGGTAGGGGCTCTCTCATCAGAGAGGGGTGGCACATGAAGTCCGGAACTCCCTACAACATCAACCACGGGCTCATCAACATCTCCCTCGGCACCCTCATCTACATCCTAGTCTAAAACAACAGCCATCACCTGCTCTGTGGTCATGTCAGTATCCTCCTCCATCACCCTAAAATCATCAACAAGCTGGGCCTCCTCAGGGTCCTCCACATCAACATCCTCAGCAACTACCTCAGTATCCTCCCCCAAAGTCCTCATCTCAGATACATACCAGAAATCCTCCCCCTCATCAACTAACTCAACGTCCTGCCCTGCCTGGACCTCCTCCGGGTCCTCCTCCTCCTCCTCAGACTCAATGACATCAGTATCAACATCAACCTGGACCTCAGGGTCCTCCTCCTCTGACTCAACAACATCAGTATCAGCATCAACCTGGACCTCAGGGTCCTCCTCCTCTGACTTAACAACATCAGTATCAGCATCAACCTGGACCTCCTCATCGTGCTGTCTCTCATACTCCTCCGGATCAGGGATGTCGCTCGCCTACACAATGACAAATTATATTACTATCATGATACTTAAAAGTTCCCATGAGGGTTTTAAGTGAACTTGGAAAGAGTTCTTATTATATTAGTGAATTTATTATTGTATAACGTCGTATCATCTCTTGGGGTATATAACTCTCTCTCTGATACCATTTCTGTAACACCCCCAGATCCGGGGTCCGGGATCGGGTCGTTACGGTCTTATTTTCCATGATTAATACTTTACTTGAGTCCATAATAAATAAATCACATGCTGTGACCCCACAATAATAACCACTCACACACACACAGTTATAGTCCCAGAGATGAAATTGAAATAAGTCTCACATTACGGGTTTAAGAATAAAAGTTATTACAAGCCAAAAGGATAACATCGTAAGTTTAAAGTTCTTGCCATTGATTAACATTATTGATACATATAATTAAACTGGAAGCAAAAGCTGACTATCTGTGCTACCTCAGCAATGGCAGCAACAATATCAGCGGGGAGTCCTGTGGGACGGGTAACCTGCTTGCGCCGAGTGCGCCATACGCGAGCCATGAGACCTAGCTGTTGTTGTGACATAATAATAAGCAAGGGTGAGCAATAGCCCACCAACAATAATATAACTGCATAGGTATATATATATATATATGACAGTTCAAAAATATATTTTGAAACCATATGCCATGCATTAACGAAAATTGTGCCAGATCAACATAAAGGATGAAGTTACAAGGTAACTCAAAAAATGTTTATATTTTGTGGGAATATCTGCTATGTCAAAGATAAGCCAGATCATCAATTTTCATGATAGGGGAACATGTAGGAAGAATGCTGCAATCCCAGTTCAAACATTTTTCAGCGCTACCCACAATGGTAGCGTTACAAAATATTCTTCGAATTTGGGTGATGAACTAATACGGGAGCTTGCCGCGCCAGGAGCCACAACATCTACGATGATCAGTCGCATGTCATGCTCCCCATCATTTGTTCTCTACATGTAGAAGGAAGTACCGACGGATCGCCCGCCCTCTGGAACCCCCCGGCCAACGGTTGGGCCATTGCTGGACCGGCGCCACTCGGCCACTTACGCATCTCCTAGTTCAATTAACCTCCATAACTTTGAAATGTAAAGTTCGTCCCCCTTTCCCCAAGTATAGCACTTGTTGATAAGACTCCATAAGGTAGTCATATCTAGTTGGAAAGGAAAATTCACCAATATTTCCCAAGCCGAGGCTTGTTAATGGATACCAACTTGTTCCAACATTCTACCCCTCGAATGATGAGAGGGTACACAAGATTCCATGAATAATAGCAACCAAGTTGCGAGTGAAACGAATAATTTATGACCGGGCAGTCACGAGATAAATAACATTTCTCAAGTAAGGTTCCCTTATAATTTAAGAGACAGGATTGAACGAAGAATAGAGTTTGAGAACCTTCCTTGATAATATAATAATAGTAATAAGTCTTTGAAATATGTTATATAATATTCGAAGGTCGAAGATACAGAGTGAATGAAGTAACTCATCTTTGGAACGAGTTAGAAGAGTTTAATGAATATTCCAAGAATATTTCTTAAGTCACAGATATTGGGAAAAGTGTTGCTCGGAATGATCTTTGAATAACTATTCAGGATAATATTCATTGGACGAATAATGAATATTTCAATTAATAATAATAGTATTTTATTGATGAAATAATCGTCAAATGGATATTTGAAATAATATTCATTGAATAAATAATGAATATTCAACTTAAGAATGATACTTAATGATGAAATAATTATCGATTGAATAATTGAGACCATATTCATTGAATAAATAATGAATATTCGACTTGATAATAATTATCGAAGAAATGAATATCGAATGAATATTTAAAATTATGTTCAATAATAGAATTGACTTTAAATGAATGACGAAGATAATATTTATCGAATAACTAGAGTTCGAATCAATGCTCAAATAATATTTATAAAATCATAGAGATTGAATGAATATTCGAAATAATATTCATTAAATAAATAATCTCGAATGAATATTCAAAATAATATTCATTAAATAAATAAACTCGAATGAATATTCAAAATAATATTTATCGAAGAAATAAAATGAATATTCTCTAAGTAAATAACTTAGCTGAGAGTTCGAAATAATATTCGAATATTAAATCGAGTTTAGATGAATATTACAGATAATGTTCATCGAATAAATAACTATCTGATGAATAACCCGAATAATGTTAATCCAATATCTCAAAGGAATATCGCAATAATATTCGCCAGATAATACATAGAAAAATATTTACTTAAATATTTTCCTTTGAAAATAATATCTATATATCAAGAAATAACGACTCCCGGTCTATAATCAGAGAATGAGATTCGACTACCCTTCGCTTAAGGGTGTTGGAAATTTCCGGTTTATAACTGATATAATAACTATCTAGCTCATAAGCCAACAATAATTCAGGGAACAAGTATATCAATATGACTTGAAAGTAGGCATGCATGCTATGGCATATGTATAACAGAAAGCATATATATGTATTCACAACAACAGCCTATTAGAAGGATTTGAAACTTGCCTGGAAAGCGAGTGCGGGTAGGGGTAGTGGTAGCGTGTCCCGGGTCAGCCTGACGATCTATAAATAGCCAAGGCATTCGGAATTAATCACTTAACACTTTACAAGGTTAAATATAGACTTCACTTAAGTCGAAACACGTTTTCGAATTATCTCGTTATACACCTCTTAGTGTAACTCTTTTTATCACCGATGCGGTTCGACATACGTTCGCTATTATAACCCGACATTGCACCCACACTTAATACATACTTAAGCCACGTAAGTTTTAATATCGAACATTTACAAATCAAGATTGTACTACGAGTTTTATCGTCCGTTTTCTAAGTTATTAACCAAAGTCATAATCAAGCATGCTTCTAGGGGTTCGTTCGCGTTTAACCTTGATTCGAACATTTTTATAAAATCGGAAAACAATCCTTTTTACATGAGGTCTTCTCCCAAACCTTCCTTTTTATCTCTATTATTTAATTATAATTATTCACCACTGCATAACTCGATTTAAGGGGGTTTAAATACCGTTACGAACCTTTGTTTACGGTTTCGAACTACTTTTATTAAATCGGCCATATCTCCTAAACCGTATATCGGTTTCATACGAACTTTATATCAAAACGAAGCTTATAACATAATCTAGCTTTTCATGGCAAAATCCAAGACTGGACAGTAAGGTAAGGCTACTGCTAATCACGGTTTCATAAGGTTAACGACAATCGGGCATTACGACGGCTATGTTTACATGATTTCCAAATTTCAAACCATCCAATAATCATAGTTTCCACTCCAAACAACATATACATGTTATTCAACCATGAACTAAGACCAAGCAATGTCTTTCCGTTCATCTAAACTAATTTAACAATTATCAAAGCCCAAACATAAACTTAATGTCTTAAACATGCATATAACTATAAAACTCCATGAAAACTCATGTTTCATCCAAGGGCTACAAGTGTTATACCTTCCTTGATGTATGAATGAACTTAGTAATCCTTGGCTAGTCCTTATCTAGCCTTAATATAGCTTGATCTAGCCAAAGAAATCAAGAAAAGAAAAGTTAGTTCATAAGAACACTATTCATCAAGAACTTTGATCAAGGTTTTGATCTAGTTAAACACCTTGGTTGATGATGATCTCTTGGATTTACCTTCTACTTGATACTAGCTCTGATTTAAGCTCAAGATTGTGTGACTTGGATGGTTGGAAGTGGAGATCTCCTCCTAGAATGGAGCTTGGCCGAGAGCTTCTCAAGGCTTGGTGGTGGTGGTTTTGTTTTTGTGTTAATGATTTATGGCTAATACATGTAACCCTTGCATATATAATGGATGCATCTATTTTAATGTGTTGTCACTCATCTATAGGTGCCACTTGTTGCTTCCTCATTGGGCCAAGTGTTGGCACTACAATAAACAACTCCATTTTTGCAAAAATGCAATTACACCACTCATCTTGTAGTTGACTTATAAGGATGTTACTTTGGTTTCTCCTTTTTCCACCAATTGCACTTGGTTGTCTCTTGGTTATTTATTCGTTCCTTTGTCCGGGTATTACTCAATTTTCTTGCTTGTTCGGAAGAATAACTCATTCGTTTCTAGTTAGGGTTTTACCGAAAACATTCTTAATAATTATAATACCATCCTCCATCTTACTTAATACTTCTCAAATCTAAATTCCTTAAATCCCTTTTTATAAATCCTTAAGTCTTGCAGTGTCCAGGGAAATCTCGGAGAAAATGAAAGTGCTATTTTTCTGAATCCGATATCGTTTACATACACTTATCTTGCTCCTGGATCATGAATACGAATTCGAAAATCCGTTCTGAACACTTCTATATAGCATTGTCCAATAATATACCCATATCCACCAAAATCACTATTCACACTTCATTATTTCTTTTATTCCTTATATAATATAAAATGCCCTGGTCCTCTTTCGGGCGTTCCTTAACTCTTTTTCGGAACCACTCGACTAATAACAGATATTGATTTAGATGACACAAGAATAATCTTTCTTGGAATAATATACTTATGTCCTTAGGAGATAGATCATTCTTATCTATGCTGACAACCAAAAGTATACTGCATGACATATAAATATTTGAATTTAAATACATCCCATTCATTTAATAAACATTCGTTACCTCGCTGTCATAACCACTATTCACTCCTTATATTATTACATAAGAAAAGTTTTAATTCTACCAAAAATCTGGGTTCTTACAGTTCTTTGCCGAAAAGAGTGGTGGCGTGTGGTGGCTGTTTTTGATTGGTGGCTGAGATTGATAGGGTTAGTGGCGGCTATTCAAAGCTCTCGACTTCCAACCCCCCAATCAGCCTACGTACCCCGGTATTTATAGGGGATCAAGCCATACGTAGTTCTTGGAGAGCAAGAAACCCAAATGGGCTTGGATAACGGACCAGCTTCCGGAATGTTCTACTATGAGGTATAACCACAAAAGGCCCAAGGCTCATCCAGGATCTCAAGACTTCACGGATAAGAAAACTTCCCCCGTCGAGGACTAGTCCTATCCGCTACCAGCTATTTCTTGATTTCAAGGATGCAGGTATAGCCGTGATTTACCCCAAGTGCAGAACGCATCCCTGTCCCCCGAATGAGAAGCACCCACCAGATAGCAGGACAGGTGATCCAGAGCTTTTGGGTGCAAAGTGCAGGATTACTCCAAAGTTCCCCAATGAGGGCGCGCCCATTGGCTACAGGAACAGAGCTCCCAAAGCACACACCAGAAAGTCCCCATTGTTAACTCGAATAACTTGTAGATGGGGGGGGGTTGAATACAAGTTATATAATCGTGTCTGATTTTTGCCTGATTATATGAACAAGAATAAACGAATGAATCAAACTCTGTTTGTATTAATAAGATCAAATACAAACTCTACCAAAGGTGTACAAATACCTTTAGCAGCTGCTGACAATATAAATCTCTCTCTCTGTTTGTTTCGTACTCACGAATACAAACCTTATACAGAGCTACGCACATTCGCTTAACACACTCTTTACAATGATATTGAGAGAGTATTTATAATGCTACCTATCAACTAATAACAGAAAGATATAATTTATACATGACAATGTTCTGCCTTCTAGTCGATAGTTTCCATCAATAGAAAACTCTTTCCTTCATAATATCTTCTTGCTTGTTCTTCAAACAACGATCCTATTTTATAGCACTTGCCAGTTTCTGTAGCATCCATAATGACATCATCAGTAACATGATTGATATCAGGATCTGCACACTGCATCAGTATCTGATCAACCATCAGTATTAGACCATCATCAGGATTTGCTCTCTGTTCCTGACACGTAGTCTCCGATACACTGTTCATTCCTGACTAAACTATACAGATAACTGTCTTACACATAAATCCTATATACAGTGCTAAATCCTTTATAAGATCAGGATTACAAGAAGTATAATGTGTAAATTCTATTCTTAACATCACAACTTTATGAATTATTCCGAACAATCTCCCCCTATTTATGCTTTAAAATCTGAAGCATAAATCAAAGTTGTGGATGTCAAAACATATAACAATACAACCAGAATAGAATTTATGAATGTAGAATTATGAAGCTAAGTACCTCCTTCCCAGATGTAGATGTTTATCTAGTACTTAGAAGAAAGAATTTTAACTATTAATGCTGCTCTTCCTTTACCACTTCCTAGCTGAGATTCACCACCTGTCACTCTTGGTTCCTCTTTTTACTTCCCTTTGTCTGATCTTTATCTCCCCCAGCTTTATCTCCTTCAGTCTGGTGGTGTTGTTGTTGTCTTTGAATTGTCTTTATCTTTATCTCCCCCTTTTGACATCAGCAACATTAATTCCAAGAGATTCAGAAACAGAACAAATGAGATTCATAAGAACTGCTTGATTTTCCATAATTGTGACTTGGTTATCTTCAAGTGATTGAAGTCTTGTTTGAATAGCAATTTGAGAATTCTGAATATCTTTCAAAACATCAGAATGAACTTCAATGTTGGAAGTGCTTCTAGTATCTTCAGTATCAGAATCAGAAAGAACTGTATCTTCAAGTCTTGTAGAAGAAGTTGCTTGAGTTGTATGATATTCAAGTAATAAAACCTGATTAGAAGTATCAACATCTTCATCTTTCTGTTCTGGAACTGAAACATGATCATCATCTCCTTCACCAGTATTCTGTGTACGAACATCTTCAAATCCTGACTCCTCCTTAGAGTGATCAGAGACTGTTGATGTCTCAATTCTAGCTGATATTGGAAGTACATACAAAGGAACACTAGGATCATTAGGAACTTCATCTGGTACATATGTATCAAGAGATTGCTTTATCCTGGCACCTCTTCTGTTAATTATTCCTGCAAGCCTCTCCTTTTGCTTCTGAGCTTTAACTTCCGGCTTTGCATTGTGATGTGCTAGGTCATTCTTCTGATACATTTTGATGAATGAATAAGTACCAGCATCCATATCCAAATTTTCAGACCAAGATTCAGGAAAAACCTGATCCCAGAAATCAAATGATGGTTTCCTAATTTTCTCTCCCTCACTATGGAGTTGATCATCCATACCCTCATTCTCACTTTGACTTACTAAAGTCAACACTCTTTCTACCTCACCTTTTGCCTGGTCAGGAGCCAGCCGCTCAAATTGTGGATCTAAGTCCATCTTTTCAAGTGTATCACTCAAATTTAGATAAGTGCTCTCATGACCTACAGAAAAATAGGGTTTAGAAGGAGTTTTTATACCTGAACTCACATGGAGAGAGGGTTCCTCATTTGGCATGTGGCTTGAGGTTTTCTCCAAGGAGTGAGCTGCTATAGTCTCTGAATCCTTACAATCATCTTCTTTCCTTCCAAAGACTACAGGCTCCAGTATACCACTTTCAGGTTCTTTACTAGACTCTGATGTCTTCAGTAATACTTTATTAGACACCATAGTTAGTACATCACCGTCTTTAAGTGTTGTTTGCTGAGACACACCCTCAAGGTGAATAAACTCTGACTGAACAAAATTTGTTTGATCTTCAGAAAAATCAACCAAAGTCATTCCTCCCATATCATAGGGTATCTCACTTGCGTTCTCAGTCATCACAGAAGACCTTTCAACATCAGCTATCATAGCTCCTGAGTCATCCTTCCTCTGACTAGATGGTTCTTGTGTTGCAGTGACCGTGATCTGATCTTTCCTACTATTCACCACTGGTGCAATAGTATCTTCTGTTGACTGCTTTCCTCTATCTACTTCCTCCAGTTGTTCACCTTGAGCTAAAGCATCTTTAATAATGACATCCTTGTCAAATAAATATGCATGAAGTGATTGAAGTGCAACATGCTTCGAGAGTCCAAATTTCTTGACTAATTGTCTTCTGACAAATACATAGAAATACTTCTTCATTAAGTCAAGTCTTTGATGTAGAAGTCCATATTCATCTGGAAATAAAAGTTTTGGTACTCTTTCAACCAGAAAATCTAGAACAGGCCTTGACAACTTCACTTTGAGATAAATTAGTTCCATAGCCAGTCTGTATGATAATGTAGTTTCCCATGAAGAATCAATATCCAGATCTCTCTTGTCAAATACTGACATAGATGTAGCTTGATTTGTAGAAACCTGCATGATATTAGTTGGACTAGACTCTGTGTGTGTAGGTGACAATTGAATCTTTCTCCTTGTTCTCCTGATATAGTGAGCAAAAGATTTATCCTGAGAAGACTCAAGAGGTGTAGACACAGAAGTGATCTTGGGATGAGATCTTTGTTCAATAGACACAGTCTTTTGAGAGACAGTATCCAGTAACTGTTTTCCCTTTTTAAGAACTACAGCCTTTTGAGAGACTGCAGCCTGGCTGTGACTAGGTTTTTCATCTCTTTGTGCTATCAGAGAAAGTTGAATTGCAGCCTTCAATTCTGCTCTCTCAGCAAGAGTTAAATCATCATCATCTTCACTAGAATTACTGCTGCTACTTGACACAACAAATCTTCTCTTCCTTACAACTGATGTCTTTTGAGAAACACCAGAGGTTGGTTTCTTTGAAACAATAGGCTGTGGATCAAAATTTGGTTCTTGAATTGTTTCAGAGACTATGATGTTTTGGGCTACTTGGGTAGACACAGGTGGGTTCTCCTCCAATTGAGATTCCTGAGCCATTTCACCACAAAAGAAAGAAGAATTGTAGAAAGTAGGAAGATGAGTTTTAAGAATTACCTGAAAATGATGTGGATAATGAATTGCAGGTATTTCATCTAGATTCTTTTCATTGTCCTTCTTTGTAATGTCAGAGAAAATTCTCTTTTGCTGTTCATAAGAAGAAATACAATGTTCCCTACCAAATCTAGCTTCAACATCAGGAATGAAATGTTTAACAAACATTTGCATAAATCTATGATAATAAACCATTTTCCTGTTTTGATCTCTTAACCCAAGTTTAATACTCATCTGACTTAAGATAATATGACCAATGTTAATTACTCTGTCATAAAGCAAACCATAAGCAATATGTGATGTAACAGAAGTAATTTGCTGAAAAGAACTACATTTGCCAGTAAAACATTTAGCAATTTGATCAAAATAAAAAGACCATTCCTTTCTAAGAAAAGACCTATTCAACTGGCTCATGTTATCTAGAGGTCCACTATAACCTAATTCAGACAACATAGTTCTTATATCATCATCAGATGGTTCATTTAAATAACTATCAATAACAGGTAAGCAAAGTACTGAACTAACAACAGATTCAGTAATGTCAAATGAATCTTGTCCTAAATGTAGAACAATCTTACCTGATTGACTCTGAGTAGAATCAATTACCTCAGCATTCTCCCAAGCTTGTGAAACAGCTGATTGATTAATTTGTGGAGATGTTGTCAATGCATAACTTAATGGTCCATTCGCCAGAAAGTCCATGATTGGATGAAAATCAGATGATACTCCTTCCTTGTTGGTGATAGCTGCTACATGATTGTTTGTCATAAAATCAAAGTCACCAAACTTGAAGGCTACTGATTTAGGTAATCTTCTCTGAGCTGCCATTTTTGATCTGAAGAGAACTTGAAAAATTCTTGAAATGGATTAGTGATTTTGAAAACTCAAGAGTGATTTTTGCTTTAGAGAATGTAAAATTAGAGAAAGCAATTACACGATTAGAGTTTCAAAACAAACATATTTCACAAATCTTTCAGACCACTATCCCACGTTAACATGTAGATTGACAGGTGTCAGTCCCTGAAAAATGCGGTTATCCACGATTTTTGGAAAATAAAATCCAAAATTGATTTTCATGAAATAAATCAGGGTATAAATAATCAATACTGATCAGCTTCCTTTTCCTGTTGACCACTCATCAAAATAATCACAAAACACAATGTGATAAAATTCTCAAATCCTGATGGTCACACATGAAATCCTGATCAATATCATCAGAGACTTAATATGGAGTTTCCACATAGCATTTTCCTTTTATCTGAAAAAGAAATAAACAATTAATCTGAACAAAAATCAATTGATTAGATATTTTCAATATTTCTTGAAAACAAGAAATATAGTCACACGCAATAATTAGCATTTGACTTCATTCAAACTTCCAAGTGACTGTTCAGCTTCTCACGACTTTCTTTAAAAGAAACAGACGCCTTATGCCATTCTCCATAAACCTTTCAATTTCTTTTCTTCTCAACAATGTTTCTCAAACCAAAATTCCATTCAAACCCATTCTTTAGATCTTTCTTGATCGATGAACATCCTGTTCTTGATCATCTCTTTGAACAGACAACTCTTTTCATCGAATTAATCATGGATGGATTGGTTTCTGATAATATCCAGAGGTTTCTCCTTGAACATCCATCTGTTGGATACAATCTTCCCCTAACCTCCTCAAAACTTGAGGATGAAGAATTTGGTCGAGAGTCTGAGGTTGATCTTGATGAGGATGCTATACATTTAAGTTAGCTGCTCTCATTCAAGTCGCCCAGACAAGGAATCCAAGAGCAAACGAGGCTGTTCAAATCCCCTGATGGATTTCCTGAGATTCTCCTTGTCCTGTACCTCAGAGTTCATATCAATAGACAAGTATAGAATTATCAGTAGAAGTTAGACAAAAAGATGTTGTATTTCATTTCCATGTAATGATTTCAATTAATGAAAATACAATTTCTTGTTATCTACTTGTCTTTTGATTATTGAATAATGTATAAATTATCAGTATGCAAATATCAAAACATGCTGCTATAGACTTAACACATCACAGAATTAGATTACTCTTCAAAGTAAAAGTCAGGATCTGAAACAATTTTCATAATCCTGATACTGACACAATACTGATGACGTCAGCATCCTGATAACAAATCTAATCCTGATGATTATTAACAAGTCTATCATACTGAAATTTTATCAAGGCAAAGTGTTATAGCTCAAGCATTTAACAATCAATTATAGATCCTGACAGGAATATCAAGTCTATAAGCTAAGAACACATACCTTGCTACTCTTGCAGATGTTAAGGATCTAAAAATTTAACATTCCTAACTCACTTACTAGTCTACTGAATGTAGTCTCATCAAGTGGTTTAGTTAGAATATCTGCAAGCTGTTTGTCAGTAGGAACAAAATGAAGTTCCACAGTACCATTCTCAATATGTTCTCTAATAAAATGATACCTGACATCAATGTGCTTAGTCCTTGAATGTTGAACTGGATTTTCTGCAATTTTAATAGCACTAGTATTATCACAAAACATAGGAATATTACTAAGTGTCATACCATAATCCATCAACTGATTTCTTATCCAAAGGAGCTGTGCACAACAACTGCCTGCTGCTATGTACTCAGCTTCTGCAGTTGAGGTTGAAACAGATTGTTGCTTCTTGCTTGCCCAAGAAATCAATCTATTTCCCAAAAATTGACATGTACCTGTAGTGCTTTTCCTGTCTATCTTACACCCTGCATAATCAGAGTCTGAATAGCCAATTAGAAAGAAATCTGATTCTCTAGGATACCACAAACCAAGATTTGGAGTTCCTTTGAGATATCTAAAAATTCTCTTCACAGCAATTAAATGAGATTCCTTAGGATTACCTTGGAATCTAGCACATAAACAGGTAGAAAACATTATATCTGGCCTACTTGCAGATAGATATAACAAAGAGCCTATCATGCCTCTATAACTAGTATTATCCACACTCTTTCCTTTAGGATCAGAGTCTAGTTTAGTGGCTGTTGCCATGGGTGTTTTTGCAACTGCACAGTCTTGAAAGTCAAACCTTCTTAAAAGATCTTTGATATACTTTGACTGATTAATGAAAATACCAGTCTCAATTTGTTTGACCTGCAAGCCTAAGAAATAATTTAATTCACCCATCATGCTCATCTGATACTTAGACTGCATAAGCTTGCTAAACTTAGCACACAACTTTTCATTAGTAGAACCAAAAATAATATCATCAACATAAACTTGAACTAAAAGCAATTCACCTTTTATCTTTCTAAAGAATAGAGTTTTGTCAATTGTACCTCTTGTGAAGCCATTTTCAAGAAGAAATTTAGACAAAGTCTCATACCATGCTCTTGGTGCCTGCTTTAGTCCATAGATTGCCTTGTCAAGTTTGTAGACATGATTTGGAAACTTTGGATCAACAAATCCAGGTGGCTGTTCCACATACACTTCCTCATCAAGTTTGCCATTTAGAAAAGCACTCTTTACATCCATCTGATATACTTTGAATTTTGAATGAGCTGCAAATGCAAGAAACATTCTGATTGCTTCCAATCTTGCTACAGGTGCAAAGGTCTCATCATAATCAATGCCTTCTTCCAGAGAATAACCCTTGGCCACCAGTCTTGCTTTGTTTCTTACAATCATACCAGATTCATCTAGCTTGTTTCTGAAAACCCATCTTGCACCAACAATAGATCTATCTTTAGGTCTTGGTACCAGTTTCCAGACTTTGTTTCTCTCAAACTCATTTAACTCCTCCTGCATTGCAATTACCCAATCAGGATCTTGTAAGGCTTCTTCAACCTTCTTAGGTTCATTCTTTGAGAGAAAGCAACTATACAAGCATTCATTTTGAATTGATCTTCTAGTTCGAACACCACTATTTGGATCACCAATTATCAAATCTTCAGTATGATCCTTTGTCCATTTTCTAACAGGTGGTAGATTAACTCTGCTAGTCTCTCCTCCTAAGTTAGTGGTATCTCTTGTAGAAGAATTCTCTCTACCTTCAAAAACTCTCCTTTGATCAATAGAATCATTAGATTCCATATTGCTGCTAGTTACTGATCTTTCCTCAGTAAACTCTGAAAGGTCAGTTCCTGATGGAGTAGACTCTGAAAGGCTAATCTGCTCCTGATGATCACTGTGTTCTCTTTGATTTATTTGCTCCCCCTCAACAGTAGCATTCCTTTGAGAAGCAATAGAAATTCCTTCTGGAGAACCTTCATCATCACTTGAGAGTATCTCAGAATTCTTCAGATTTTCAAATTCCAATTTGTCATGGCTTTCATCAGTTTGCAAAATTCCAAATTTCTTATCATCAAATGCAACATGAATTGATTCCATAACAATGTGAGTTCTGAGATTATAAACTTTGAAGGCCTTAGATGCTGAATATCCTAGAAAAATTGCTTCATCCGATTTGGCTTCAAATTTTCCAAGTTGTTCTGGATGAACTTTTAGGACATAGCATTTGCATCCAAAGATGTGAAAATATTTCACACTTGGTTTCTTTCCTTTGATCATCTCATAGGGAGTTTTTCCATGACTATTTACCAAGGTACAATTTTGAGTGAAACATGCAGTGTTAATAGCTTCTGCCCAAAAGTAGGTTGGAAGTTTTGCATCTGCAAGCATGGTTCTTGCTGCCTCTATGAGAGTCCTGTTCTTTCTTTCCACTACACCATTCTGCTGAGGTGTACCAGGTGCAGAAAACTGTTGAGTGATTCCATTGTCTGCACAAAACCCCTCCATCGTAGAATTCTTGAATTCTGTACCATTGTCACTTCTAAGTACTTTGACTTTGTACTCAGAGTTATTCTGAATATTCTTGATGAGTTCAATGATTTGCTGAGGAGCTTCATCCTTCTTGTGTAGAAAGAACACCCATGTGAACCTTGTGAAATCATCCACCATAACTAGAGCATATCTTTTCTTGCTGATAGACATAATGTTTACTGGACCAAACAGATCAAGATGTAGCATGTGAAATGGTTCAGTAATTGAATTTTCAGTCTTGCTCTTGAAAGTGGTTCTTCTTTGCTTTCCAAGCTGACATGCATCACAAAGTCCATCTTGCACATAATTTGCCTGTGGTAGGCCTCTCACCAAATTGTGTTTAACAAGTTGATTAAGCTTCTTGAAATTAAGATATGAGAGCTTCTTGTGCCAATTCCAGCTTTCTTCACTTGTTGCTTTGCTGTAGAGACATCTAACAATTCCTTTAGATGTATCACTTAAGCTGGCTTCATATATGTTACCATGTCTTTGACCAGTTAGAACAATGTCTCCATTCTGCATATTCAAGATTTTGCATCCTTCTCTGTCAAAGATTGATTTGTAACCTTTATCACCCAGTTGACTTATGCTTAAAAGAGTATGTTTCAAGCCTTCAACCAGTGCTACATTTTCTATGATGACATTCCCCAAAACAATTGAGTCATATCCCAGAGTTTCTCCTTTGTTGCCATCTCCAAAAGATATTACTGGGCCAGCTTTCCTCTCAAACTTTGTAAGCAGGGACTTCTTTCCAGTCATATGTCCAGAGCATCCACTGTCCAAGATAATTGAATGCTTCTTTCCTGTGCCCTGCAAACAAAAAGTAACTAGTTAGAATTTTTTAGGACCCAACTTTGATTGGATCCTTTCTTACTAGATTTGGAGATAACAGGCTTTGAAGATTTTGCTTTTATTTTACCTGTTGCAGAGTCAACTTTAGACTCTGATTTCACAAACTGTTTGTGACTGGGAGTTTCAGATTTCAAAGAATAATAGTCATAATACAGTTTATGATATTCTCTACACATGTAAATGGAATGAAGTAAACTACCACAATGATAACAAGCTTTTTGTGGCTGGTATTGAATTTTCTGAGTCTTGGGGAATCTGGACTCAGTTTTCCAAGAAGGTTTTTGATTGCAGTCTAGAGCCAAATGATTATGATTTCCACATTTATAGCATTTTTTTCTAGGTGCATCAGGTACATTCTTGTAATTATTCTCTTTGTTAATACCTTCTTTTCCATTCCTATTTCTTTTGATCTTGCTAGACTCTGAAAGACCATCTAATCTCTGTTTCAACTGAGACTTAGACAGAAACCCTATGTTTACATTCTTAGGTTTCTCTAACACTTTCTCATCTGAATTACTATTGTTAATCCTTTTGTGTACAACAGGGGTACCTTTTGAATCAATAAATTTAACATGATTAGGTTCAGAAACAATTTTCTTACCTTCAGATTTAGATGTGTTAGCTTCTATCTTACTATCATCATTGACAATAGCTACTCTTTCTTATTGTCTAGCCTTATCAAAACCTAAACCATTAACCTTACCACGAATTCCACTCTCAAAGATTTCTAAAGTCTTCTTACTGGAATTGTTAATGGTCTTAATCACATCTCTCTCTTCTTCTAGTTCTTTTCTGACATAGTCATAAGCCTCAAGAATAACACTATAATCATGCTTAGCTTTATCAGAACTTAACTTGTATTCTTCCATTTGAATTAATTCAGATTCAAGAAAATTATTTCTATCAACTAATTTATCATTCTTAACCTTAAGTTCATCTCTTTCATAAGTAAGAATTCTAAAATTAGTCATAAGATTCTTAAACTCAGCATGGATAGATCTAATTTCATCAGAATTTAAGCTATCAAATGAATCAAGAGAGTGAAGTGATACCTTAACAGAGGATGGAGAAGTTTTCTTTGGAGATCCAGGTTTGTCTGAACTATTAGCCATCAATGCAATGTTGTCATAATCCAATTCATCTTCAGAATCACTGGAATCAGCCCAATCCTTCTGTATGACCATAAGTGCATTACCCTTTCCTGAATTCCTAGGCTTCTTACACTCACTAGCAAAGTGTCCAAGCTCACTGCAGTTAAAGCACTTGATCTTGGCCTTATCAAGCTTGACAATTGTACTTTTGCCTTTGTCACTCTTCTTCTCCTCCTTCTTTTGAAAAGGTCCTTTGCTAAATCTTCTCCTGTTGAATCTTCCTTTCTTGAAAGCTTTAGCAAACATAGCAAAGAGCTCCTGCATCTCAGATTCAGAATCATTGTTGTCAGAGTCCATATCAGTAGTCTCTGACTCAGAACTTTCTTTGCTTTTCTTCTTCCTTGAATTCTTTAAAGCAATCTTTTCAGGCTGTTCTTCAGGAAGCTTCTTAACTTCAGATTGAGCAGTAAGTGCAATAGTCTTCATCTTTCCTTCACTCCTGCTCTTCTTCTGCTGCTTGTCAAGTTCATAAGCTCTCAATTTTCCATATACTGCCTCTAATGAAATCTCATCCAGATCATTAGCTTCCTCAATCGCAGATATCTTCTCATTGTAGAAATCAGGCAAAGCTTTCATGAACTTTGTATTCATATCCTCCAAGTCATAATATTTACCATGCATGGCCATCTCATTGATGAGTTTTGTAAACCTATCAAAGGTATCAGTAAGTGACTCACCAGACTTGGATTCAAAGTACTCATACTGTTGTATAAGTAATGTCCTCATATTCTTCCTGACAGGCTTAGTTCCTTCACAGTGAACCTTAATATTGTCCCATATATCCTTAGCAGTTTTACAAGAGAGAACATAGTCAGTGAGAACAGAATCAAGACTGTTGAATAATATGTTTCTCACTTTAGCATCTTTAAGAACATTCTCCTTGTCCTTATCTGACCATTCAGATTTTGGCTTCTCTGCTGTATGTTCTGGAACAACCACACCATCAACAGTTGCTTGTCCAACGACCTTTGTTGGAACAAAAGGTCCATCTCTGATTCTGTCAAGATAATCAGGATCTGTTGCTTCCAGATGATGCAACATCTTTACTTCCCATAGAGTATATTCGTTTCTCTTGAGCATAGGAATCTTAGTATTCCCATCCTTGTAACCAGACATGATTGCAGATCTTTATGATTATTCGAAATCAACCTGCTCTGATACCAATTGTTAACTCGAATAACTTGTAGAAGGGGGGGGGGTTGAATACAAGTTATATAATCGTGTCTGATTTTTGCTTGATTATATGAACAAGAATAAACGAATGAATCAAACTCTATTTGTATTAATAAGATCAAATACAAACTCTACCAAAGGTGTACAAATACCTTTAGCAGCTGCTGACAATATAAATCTCTCTCTCTGTTTGTTTCGTACTCACGAATACAAACCTTATACAGAGCTACGCACATTCGCTTAACACACTCTTTACAATGATATTGAGAGAGTATTTATAAAGCTACCTATCAACTAATAACAGAAAGATATAATTTATACATGACAATGTTCTGCCTTCTAGTCGATAGTTTCCATCAATAGAAAACTCTTTCCTTCATAATATCTTCTTGCTTGTTCTTCAAATAACGATCCTATTTTATAGCACTTGCCAGTTTCTGTAGCATCCATAATGACATCATCAGTAACATGACTGATATCAGGATCTGCACACTGCATCAGTATCTGATCAACCATCAGTATTAGACCATCATCAGGATTTGCTCTCTGTTCCTGACACGTAGTCTCCGATACACTGTTCATTCCTGACTAAACTATACAGATAACTGTCTTACACATAAATCCTATATACAGTGCTAAATCCTTTATAAGATCAGGATTACAAGAAGTATAATGTGTAAATTCTATTCTTAACATCACAACTTTATGAATTATTCCTAACACCCATCTTTCCACCTTAGGGCGCGCCCTTAGTGTTTAAGAAGGATCCTTATATCCAGGCAAACCCCTGGAGGCCTTCTGCGACGGACATCCCCCTCTTGAGATACGACAGGAGGGAATTCTTCAACTTTTGGAATTCCAGCTTGAGTGGAATCCTAGGAGAGATTTCCTTAATGTCTTCTCAGAAAATCAACTTGAATCAGTTTGTCACCATGTTTTATATTTAGGGCGCGCCCTCTTTGTAGAGAAAGAGAGGGCGCGGCCTGACTTCTCCCTTTTCTGCCAAAACCCTAATTAATCCTAGAATTCCCCAAATTGAACCCGTGTTTAACCCGAATCCATCTTGAAAATACCCAAACCGAATTTTGGCTATAACAACTACCCCCCAATTCCGTATGAAATCAAAGATGATATATGGAATTTCTCTCATAAAACCCAAAATTCCGAATTTCTCCTCAAAATATTTCACTAGGGCGCGCCCTGGTAAAGGACGCGTCCTTAGAATTCCAATCGATCCAAGTGGTTGACAGCTGTTTTCCACTAACTTCTCAAACCTCTATAAATAACTCTCTAACCTTCACTTTACTCTTTTTACTTCTCTCTCTCAAAATATATACCCTACTCCGGCTATTTTCTTTTCCGAGCAATAATCCGGCTAATTCCATTACATTTTTGGTCATTTCTTCACCAAATCGAACTCTAGAACTTGCAAGGTACATCTTTATGTCTTTATTTCAAGTTTTCACCATGTTATTCGCTTGATTTTGCACTTTGACTGTCCGACTCCACCATGTTCTTCGTTTTTGATGTATGTATATCTGTATGCATTATTGTTTGATCTGGTTTCGTCATCACCATCTTTTAACAACATGATTCTGAATATTAGGCTAAATCCTTGGGTGTGTCTTACACTTAGGGCGCGCCCTAAGGTCTTCTGAACAATTTTGAACGTCAAATTAATAATGTTGTCACGTAATTAGTTTAATTCATTTTTCCTTGGGCGCGCCCTTAGTGTTTTTTTTTTAATTTTGCAGCTGGAGGGCGCGTCTCCGCCTTTTCACCCATTTAGGGAATTCAACGATCGTTTAGGGATCCATTCTCCTCTACCAGCCCCTTTGTCTCCTGAGCATTATAGGCCTCCTTTCTCTTTTATTTCTTCAGAAGATAGGGCGCGCCTTATCGAAGATTTTAACGAGGGCAGAATGTGTTCTTTCAGTGAAGATTCCCTTGATGATATCCCCCTTAGCACTCAAATACTTGAAAAAACTACAACACCAATACCTGAAAAAACTCCAACACCCCTATACACAGATCCGTCTGATAATGATTATACTCCGGACTCCAATTTTCCTAGTGACACGCACTCTTCAGATACCTACTACACAGAGGGCGCGCCTTCTGCCTCATCCATTTCACCTTTAATCAATTCCGAACCGACATCCCCACCTTTATCACCTACCCCGTTTGAACATTGGGAAGTTCTTGATAAGGAAATTGACATTGATTGGGGCAAATACAATGAGATATCCGAAAAGGAAAAGAACCAGCTTAGAAAGAATTAAGGCAAACTAGTCTGTGTTAGCATGTCCTCTACAACCAAAAATGATGAGGTGGAATGGGCAATGAAATACTATGGTCAAGAAGGACTTTGGGCCATTCCCCACTCTCACCATCGACCCCATATTTTCAACTACGGTAAAGAGTTTAGAATTCCAAGAATGGTTCTAACTCCAAAACTCGTAGCCCTTGGTGTGGACGCGCCTTTGCACCCCTACCTAAAAGAGATCCTTGAATGGTATGATCTAGCTCCAATCCAACTTTCTCCCAACAGCTATAAACTCGTTCTAGGCTTATTTATTCTCTACCATGATTTGGGTTTCAAAGCACCTTCCATGCCAGAAGTTAGCTATTTCTTTAGTATCCGTCAGTCAAACATTGGATACTACAACCTGGTAATCAACAAACCTCACAACAACAAAGGCTTTTCTGAAGGAAGGATTAGCCATACTAAACTCTGGAAGGAACCTTTCTTCTTTATCTGGGACGTTCCTCGAATTCGTCTCCAATTCAATACAGACCCCTGTAAGTGAGGGCGCGCCCTACACCCTTGTTTTCTTCCATTTTAACTTTAACTATTATTAATTCCTTTAAACTAAAATAGATAGAAGAGTTCAAAAAAAACTTCAGGGCACGGCCCTACATCGGGCCAAAGCCGTCCTCAAGGTTGCAGCGGAAAGATTCAATCTTCAAACTCTAATTACTGAAGAAAACTTAAAAAGAGTTGGAATCTTATCAGATAAAGTTGGTCATATTTGTAAATTCAAAAAATTCCGAAATGGCTTTGCCGTTCCATCATCGTCATCTAATGATAGTGAATGTGAAACATTTGATACTAATGAAGGTAAAAATTATAATGTAGGGCGCGCCCTAACATTATACTGTATCCTTATTTTGCTTGATGTTTCTCTTTATTATTTGCTTAAAAATCTTTTTCACCTAAAGCACGGACTAACCATTTTCTTAGTTTTTTCTTGCACAGGTATGGTTCCCAAAATTCCCCGTGGATTTGGAGCTTCAAAGAAAAGAGATGATAAGGAGAAGAAAACTGATCAATCCGGTACTTCCGATTCCGGGGTACGCCCTGCACAGAGGAAAGATCCTGGTGACATTGTCACTTTGTCCAAAGAGCCTTTGAAGAGAAATGCTGAGACTCAAGAACCCATTATTGACAAGGGCAAGAAACCAAGAACTGAGGGCGCGCCCTCGTATGTGGAGACCTTAATTGGTCCAGCTGCCGCCTCTTTTGTTAAAGAAAAAGATATTGACTTGTGGCAAAACATGAATGCCGAAGACGAAGCCCAGTCCATGATCAAAGCTTCTGCTCAACTGCTAGTTCAATCTCTAGGGCGCGCCCAGAGAGTTCACAAGGAAAAGCTCCATATTAACAAGCTTGAGGCTGAAAACAGAAAATATTCAAAGATGATTGTTGAAAATGACAACAAATGGAAGAAAGATCTGGATGCCAAAAATGACAGAATTGCTGATCTGAAGCATGACCTGGATGAATCTATTGAACATCGTCATCTTTTGAATACCAAAAATGACAAGCTGGAGAAAGAGGTGGAGGACTTGAAGATGCAGTGTGGCACTCTTGAGATTGAAAAAGCCAATTGTTGGAAAGATGAGAAGCAGACCATGGAAGATCGAAACTTCCAAGCTGGGTTTGATTTCTATCTTCTTGGTTTTCTAGCAAACGATCCTGATTACAATTGGGAGGAAAAATTCGGCCGTGAAAGTTCTGAAGATATCGAAGATTTCAAGAGGGTGCATGCAAGTGCCATCAAGGCAAAGAGGATTGAGATAGGGTTGGATAAGGATCCCCAGGGCGCGCCCTCAACTGATGAGGTTCCCCTAGAAATCGAGCCAACTAAAGACCCAGAAATCCAAACAGCTGACCCTTCCAACCAAAACTCTGCTCCTGAAGTAATATCTTCTCCCTCCATTCGTCCCTCAGGAAATCAGGACGCGTCACCTGCAAAGGACACGCCTTAAGGCTTTTATTGTCTTCAACTTAAACTTTTGCTTGAATTTTACATTTGAGGTGCGGGCCCTCTGTAAAACCCTGCAAGTTGTACTTCCTAAACTTTCATGCCTAATTTTGATTATGTTTCCATATTTAACCGCCGAATTGCTTTTGCCAGACCTTATTTTGTTCTTCTAGATCTTCAAAAATATTCACAGGGCGCGCCCTAACACATAGGGGGCGGCCTGCTATGAATTCTACAACCCACGCACACCAGACAACGATCCCAACAAGAGATACTGATATTCAATTACTGAATAATAGCATAGCCACAGTTTAGTTACAATAGTTCCTCGCACTTCGAGAGGCGAGAGTCTCCAATAAACCCTAATTACACAAGATAGTTAATCGATACATAATACGCACCCACACCCTTCCTCTTATTCTCTCACGACCTAATAGCATATGAAAAGACTGAATTATCCCTCAGACGGGTTGGACCATTCTATTGGGCCATTTACTTGGGCCTTGACTTCCTTGCATATGTTAAAGTATCATAGGGCCTGGTTGAGTCCATGGCATTACCCCGGGCCCAAACACTCACCTTGTCCTTAAGGTGAAAGGATGGAAACATGTGAGCAATGTTTTGAGATAACTCCCAAGTGGCTTCTTGATTGGACATCCCCTTCCACTGAATTAGTACTTCCAGAGCCCCCCCTTGTTCCTGTGGCCCATTCCTCACACCCAAAATTTTCTCTGGTACACTATCAACCTGTAGAGACTCAGTTATAGTTGCTGGAAGTTTAGAGATAGGGTGGGCACCCTTCACTGCTTTCTTGAGCAACGACACATGAAAAACCGGGTGATTTTTTGCCTCAGTTGGTAGCTGTAGCTTGTAGGCAACTGAGCCAATACGCTGTAGGATGGTATATGGCCCATAGTAGCGGGCTGCTAGCTTGTCAAACGGTCGCCTGGCCACTGATTGTTGACGATAAGGTCTTAATTTCAAGAAAACTTCATCACCAACCTTGAATTCCACTTCTCTTCTCGACAAGTCTTCCTGAATCTTCATTCGGTGCTGTGCCCATACTAAATTAGCCTTCAAGTCATCTAATATAGCATCACGGGCGATCAACTGGTCCTCCAATGTGGATAAAACTGTGTGACCTGTTTCGTATCTGAGCAGTTGTGGCGGATCTCTCCCATACAAAGCTTTAAATGGCGTCATTCCCGTAGATGAATGAGTCGTAGTGTTATACCAATATTCAGCCCAAGGAATCCACGCAGCCCAGTTTTTTGGTTGCCCATTTATGAAACATCTCAAGTAAGTCTCAAGTACCTTATTCACGACCTCCGTTTGCCCATCTGATTCGGGATGGTAAGCTGTGCTTTTGTGTAGCAACGTACCCTGCAACTTGAATAATTCCTTCCAAAAAAGACTGAGGAAGACCTTGTCACGGTCGGACACTATGGTCAACGGAAACCCATGCAACCGAACGATTTCCTTGACAAAAACTGCTGCCATTGAGACTGCTGTAAAAGGATGTTTTAAAGGTATGAAATGGCTGAACTTGGTCAAGCGGTCAACTACCACCAAAATTGAGTCAACTCCCTGGGACTTTGGTAAACCCTCAATAAAGTCCATTGAGATCTCTTCCCATACAAGAGCAGGTATTGGAAGTGGCTGCAGCAGCCCCGCCGGACTCAAAGTCGAAGTCTTGGCTTGTTGGCACACATTGCAAGACCTTACGTACTCTGATATGTCCTTACGCATCCCGGGCCAAAACCAATCTGAAGCCATGCGAACGTATGTCTTGAAATCCCCTGAGTGGCCTCCCAAAACTGAGTCATGATAATCGTGCAATATTGTAGCAATCATGGGTGACTTAGGGGGTAGCACCAGCCGACCTTTGTAACGCAAGTCACCATGCTCCAGATTATACCCTTTGGGCACACTCTTACCAGCAGTCAAATCTTCTGTTAGTTTTTTTATGAACTCATGAGAACGGACACTACTACTATATGTATCCCAAGCTGCCCCCCTGACAGTAGGAGTGCTCCCAATTCAATGTGACCCGAAAATTCACGAGACAGGGCGTCGGCCACTTTATTAGTAGTTCCCACCTTGTAGTGTATCGAGAAATCAAATCCCATTAATTTACTAACCCAACGTTGATATTCTGGACCGACCTCCCTTTGCTCCATTAAAAATTTCAGACTTTGCTGATTGGTGCGGATGATAAATCTGCGCCCCAATAAGTAGTGCTTCCATTTTAATACCGCAAAAACAATCGCCATTAGTTCCTTTTCATAGATTGACTTCAGCCTCGCCCTCGAGCCCAGAACCTTGCTAAAATATGCCACTGGATGATCATTTTGTAGTAACACAGCCCCTACACCGAAGCCAGACGCGTCGGTTTCCAAAATGAACTCCTTGGAGAAATCAGGCATGATGAGTATTGGGGCCTCCATGAGAGCACGTTTTAAAACCTCGAAGGCTGTTGTGGCTTCTATCGACCATCCAAACTGATCTTTCTTCAACTGATCAGTCAGTGGGCTAGCAATAGAGGCATAATTGGCGATAAACTTACGGTAGTATCCCGTAAGACCCAAGAAGCCACGCAACTGTTTTAAAGTGGTAGGCTGTGGCCACTCCTGCATAGCTCGAACCTTGTCCATATCCATAGCCACGCCCTTTTGCGATATCACATGACCCAAGTAACATAGTTGCTCCTGTCCAAATTCACACTTACCCCCATTGGCGTACAACTGATGGCCACTCAACAGCTCTAAAACCTGGTTTAAGTCCTCCACATGCTGCTCCCTTGTGGGACTATAGACTAAGATGTCGTCGAAAAAGACCAAAACTTTTTTTCTTAATAAGGGCTTGAAAACAGCATTCATAAGTCCTTGGAAGGTTGCCGGAGCGTTCATCATACCAAAAGGCATCACGAGGAACTCATAATGTCCCTCGTGAGTACGGAATGCCGTCTTTTGAACATCTTCACTGCGTACTCGGATCTGGTGATAACCGGATTTTAAATCAAACTTGGAAAAGTATCTTGCCCCATGTAATTCATCTAATAATTCGTCTATCACCGGAATTGGAAATTTATCAGCCACTGTCACCTTGTTCAACGCTCTGTAGTCCACGCAGAAACGCCACGAACCATTTTTCTTCTTCACGAGTAAAACAGGACTTGAGAATGGACTTGAGGACGGTTGTATGATACCTGCTTTCAACATATCCTTGATGAGAGACTCAATCTCATCCTTCTGTGCTTGTGCATATCGATACGGACGAACACTAACAGGATCTGTTCCGTCCTTGAGTCTGATGGCATGTTCAAAACCCCTAATAGGTGGCAACCCCATGGGCAGTTGAAACACGTGCTGGTAGTGCTGAATAGTTGGTTGCAAGAAGGAAGGCACCTGTAGAGTAGTAGTGTCGTCCAACTGCACCGAAACCCCAGCTGCTAGGTGATTTAATTCTACCAGAAAACCAGTCCCTTCTTTGCGTATTGCCCTCATCATGGCCTTTAGCGAAATTTTGGAACGACCCAAGGATGGATCTCCCTTAATTGTCACAGTAGTCTCCCCCATTCGAAACTTCATAGTCTGCGTTTTCCAATTAGTAGACATAGTACCCAACTTTTCGAGCCATTGCACCCCTAAAATCACATCTGAATTCCCTAACGGCAGTGGTAAGTAGTTCTCAATAATTGTGAGACCCGCCAGCTGAAGTACTACTGCCCTGCACTCTCCCTTCCCTTGTACAGCCTCCCCTGTTCCTAATGACACATCAAATTCAGGAGACGAAGTCACAGGAAGTCCTAATTTGTGTACTGCCTCCACCGAAATGAAGTTGTGAGTGGCCCCCGGATCCACCATGACCACCACCTCTTGCCCCTGAATCTCTCCTTTTAATTTCAATGTCTTGGGACTGGTAATTCCCACCACTGAGTTTAGACAAATCTCAGGCCTGTCCTGCACCACCCCCTCACCCATACCTGGCAATTCCTCCTCCAACTCCCCACTTTCCTCACTGCAATAATCAGCCTCTTCTGGTTGCATCACAATCACACTCAACTCCTTTTTTTTACAATGATGACCCACACTCCATTTCTCATCGCACCGAAAACATTCCCCCATCTCTCTTTTTAACTGAAACTCCTTGTCACTTAATCTCTTTACGTCCCTAATGGGCTTGGCCACTGGTATATACCCTTGACTCGTGGGGCTCGATGGTGACTGATTTGGGGACGCATGGGATTGTGCGGATACTGAGCGTGTAGAGGGTGCAATCGAACTGGATTGTGACTTAAAGGACGAGTAGGAAGAGGTACCTGATTTAGGACTGTAGGACATAACCGAGTAATAATTTGGGCTCGAACCCCTGTTCTCCAGCTTCTTGCCCCCACCTGCTCGTAGCTTGTCCTCCACCTTCACTGAGAGATCCATAGCATGATCCAAACTATGGGGATCTAACAATCGAACTTCCACCTTAACATCCTCCCTTAACCCATTAATAAATTGGCCCTTTGCTATTTCTTCGGGTACCCCAGTCAATGGTGCCAACAACTCGATGAATTTACGACGATACTCAAGCACCCCTCCAGTTTGAGAGAGGTTCAACCATTGTTCATACAAACTCCCCGACGATGATGGTCGAAACTGTCTCAACAGCATCCCCTTCAGCTCTTCCCAACGGTGTATAGGTCTTCGACCGTGCTCAAACTGATACCATAATAACGCATCACCATCCAATGATACCACTGCAGCCTCTAACTGTTCTTCCTCGCTCAACCGGTAAAAACTAAAATAACGCTTAGCCCTTAGCAGCCACCCATCTGGATTTACACCAGCAAAAACAGGTAGATCCATCTTCTTGTGCCTCCAATTAGACCCATTGTTCCTTCCCTGGAAGTGATTGCCCATCTCTCCTCCATTTTCACCCCCAAACCCAACAAAGTGACCCGACCCCACTCCGGAGCCCTCGGGTCGACCCATGACCTCTATTCCCCCAGGAGGTAACCCCCTTCCTTTACCCCCAACACCCGAAGAATTTACACCAATACCAGTTGACACATCCCCCAATTTTAAGGAAGAGAGAGAGGATCTTACCTCTTCTTGAAATTTCAATTGTTCCTCCCTCAGAGAATTCATTGTAATCGCCATTTGGTCGAGAAAATTCTGCTGCATCTCACGAGTCATCGACCCCACCGACATCGCTACTTGCTCTGCCATCGTCGACCTTAACTCCCCAAAACTCTTCTCTAGAGCGTCGATGCGTTGCTAGTTTGAAGGCGGCGCACCCATATATTGCTCGTGAACGGACCGGAGACTGCTCTGATACCAATTTGCTATGAATTCTACAACCCACGCACACCAGACAACGATCCCAACAAGAGATACTGATATTCAATTACTGAATAATAGCATAGCCACAGTTTAGTTACAATAGTTCCTCGCACTTCGAGAGGCGAGAGTCTCCAATAAACCCTAATTACACAAGATAGTTAATCGATACATAATACGCACCCACACCCTTCCTCTTATTCTCTCACGACCTAATAGCATATGAAAAGACTGAATTATCCCTCAGACGGGTTGGACCATTCTATTGGGCCATTTACTTGGGCCTTGACTTCCTTGCATATGTTAAAGTATCATAGGGCCTGGTTGAGTCCATGGCACGGCCTTCTTGAAATATTCTTTTTAAATTCTTCCAATAAGGGCGCGCCCTTTACGGGAGCGCGACCTTTTGTTTTCAAAATTTCGTTTAAGAAAAATGTGACACACAGAATTCCTTTAACTTGTCAATTTTTTGCTTGAAACTACACAAAATTTCACAGCGCGCGCCCTAAGACATTGACACGACCTCTTGTACTTGAATCAAAAAATCTTCATACAATAAGGGGCCAAAAAATCTTGATATACTTTATTAATCTTCAAATAAACTCAAATCTTGACAGAACAAGGGAAGGTATACATTACTACCCCCCGAGCTAAGGAGAATAAATTCTGAAAAAACGTGGAATAAAAACAGCAAGTCTTGACTAGAACCAGGAAAGGCGTATGTGTACTACCCCCCTAGACTAGGAGAACAATTATTGATTCTAGTCTAACTTATATATAAGCCTTCATAAAATAGGGGGCCGAAGCCGCACCCTACTGGTAGTACTTCTTCAAATGCTCTGCATTCCATGCTCTTGGAATTGTGTTGCCATCCAAGTCTTCCAGATGATAAGTGCCTTCCCAAATGATAGACTTGATCTTGTAAGGTCCTTCCCAGTTGGGACCAAAAACTCCATGTGCTTCTACTCTTGTATTTGGCATGACTTTCTGCAGAACTAGATCACCCACGTTGAAAGGACGTGTCTTCACTTTCTGGTTATAGTATCTTGCAATTCTTTGTTAATAGGTTGCCAACCTCATCTGTGAATTTCCCCTAAGAAAAGATCTATTTAACTGGCTTATGTTATCTAAAGGTCTAGAATAACCTAACTCAGATAACATAGTTCTAACATTATCGTCAGATGGTACATTCTCAAAGTTCATACAAACAGGTAAGTGAAGTACTGAATTAACAACAGATTCAGTAATATCAAATGAGTCTTATCCTAAGTGTAGAACAATCTTACCTGATTGACCCTGAGTAGAATCAATTATCTCAGCATTCTCCCAAGCTTTTGAAACAGCAGCTTGATTTATTTCTGGAGATGCTGTCAATTCATAACTCAAAGGTCCAATAGCCATAAAATCCATCACTGGATGAAAATCAGCTGATACTCCTTTCTTGCTGGTGATTGTTGCAACATGATTGTTAGTCATAAAATCAAATTCACCAAACTTGAAAGCTACTGGTTTAGGTAGATTTCTTTGAGCTACCATTTTTGATCTGAAAAGAACTTGAGAATTCTTGAAATTGATTCGAGATTTTGAGCACTCAATGAATGTTTTTGCCTTTGAAAATACGAATTAGAGGTTAGCAATAAACAATCAGAGTCTCAAAATAAAGATACATTAAAAAAATCTTTCAGACCCACTAACCCACGTTGACACGTAGGTTGACAGGTGTTAGTCCCTGAAAAATGTAGTTTACCCACGATTTTTGGAAAATAAAATCCAAAATTGATTTCAATTAAATAAATTAGGGTAAAATCAAAATAAAATCAATACTGATCAGCTTCGTTTTCTAATGTGATCTTTTTCACCAAGATAATCACAATTCTCAATGTGATTAAAAATAATAAAATTAATCATCAATCCTGATGAAATCAATCTCGCTTTCCTTATCACTATCATCCTGATTTCAGAATTAAATGGAGTTCCACGTGGCAATTTTAGAATTTAACCTGAAAAGAACATTAATAATCTAAACAAAAATATTTCGTTAGATTGTCAAAATATCTTGGAAATATGAAAGAATCAGTCATACGCATAGATATTTACGCAGATACATTGAATATTTCACAATGACTGTTCAGCTTCTCATACTTCTCTTTATAAACCCTTGATGTCTTTTGCCTTTCTTAACTCCAAAAACACACAAAACCTCTCTGTAAACACAGAGCTTCCACAAAACAATGACTTTCAACCCAATCTTTCGATTTCTCACAGACGATGAACAAATTTTCCAAAGATTCATAATTCTTCTCTTTGAAGAGATGACTTTTCTCATCGATTTAGACATGATTGAAATAAATCCACATAATGTCCAGAACCTTCTCTTAAAACATTCGTCTGTTGGATACAATCACCCTCTAACCTCCTCAAAACTTGAGGATGAAGAATTTGGCCGAGAGTCTGAGGTTGATCTTGACGGGGATGCTATACATTTAAGTCAGCTGCTCTCATTCAAGTCGCCCAGACAAGGAATCCAAGAATAATCATCAAGGTGACTCTTGATATGCTCCTTGTCCTGAAATAGATCTCTGAAGACTTAGAATAGCAACAACTTTTAGACAAGAGTAATGTTACAGTAGAAGTTAGACAAAAAGATGTTGTATTTCATTTACATGTATGTATTGCTTTCAATTAATGAAAATACAATTTCTTATTATCTACTTGTCTTTGTTGTTTATTGACTGATTTGAATGATGTATAAATTATCAGTATGCATGAATTAAAACTTGCTAGTCTAGACTTAACAAAACTCAGAATTAGATCACTGCATAAATTAAACGTTAGGATCTGAAACAGAAAATCTCAAAATCCTGATACTGACACAATACTGATGACGTCAGCATACTGATAGCAATCCTGATCCTGATGTTTATTAACAAGTCTATCATACTGAAATTTATCAAAGTACAATGTTACAGCTTAAGCATTTAACAATCAAATATAGACCCTGACAAGAATATCAAGTCTATAAGCTGAAAACAACATACCTTGCTACTTTTGCAGATGTTAAAGATCTAGAAATTTAACATTCCCAACTCACTTACTAACCTACTGAATGTAGACTCATCAAGTGGTTTAGTTAGAATATCTGCAAGCTGTCTGTCAGTAGGAACAAAATGAAGTTCCACAGTACCATTCTCAATATGTTCTCTAATAAAATGATACCTGACATCAATGTGCTTAGTCCTTGAATGTTGAACTGGATTTTCTGCAATTTTAACAGCACTAGTATTATCACAAAACATAGGATTATTACTAAGTGTCATACCATAATCCATCAACTGATTTCTTATCCAAAGGAGCTATGCACAACAACTGCCTGCTGCTATGTACTCAGCTTCTGCAGTTGAGGTTGAAACTGATTGTTGCTTCTTGCTTGCCCAAGAAATCAATTTGTTTCCCAAGAATTGACATGTACCTGTAGTGCTTTTCCTGTCTATTTTACACCCTGCATAATCAGAGTCTGAATAGCCAATTAGGGAGAAGTCAGATTCTTTAGGATACCACAAACCAAGATTTGGAGTTCCTTTGAGATATCTAAAAATTCTCTTCACAATAATTAAATGAGATTCCTTAGGATCACTTTGGAATCTAGCATATAAACATGTAGAAAATATTATATCTGGTCTACTTACAGTTAAATATAACAATGAGCCTATCATGCCTCTATAACTAGTATTATCCACACTCTTTCCCTTAGGATCAGAGTCTAGTTTAGTGGTTGTTGCCATGGGTGTTTTTGCAACTGCACAGTCTTGAAAGTCAAACCTTCTTAAAAGATCTTTGATATACTTTGACTGATTAATGAAAATACCAGTCTCAGTCTGTTTGACTTGCAAGCCTAAGAAATAATTTAGTTCACCCATCATGCTCATCTGATACTTAGATTGCATAAGCTTGCTAAACTTAGCACACAACTTTTCATTAGTAGAACCAAAAATAATATCATCAACATAAACTTGAACTAAAAGCAATTCACCTTTTATCTTTCTAAAGAATAGAGTTTTGTCAATTGTACCTCTTGTGAAGCCATTTACAAGAAGAAATTTAGACAAAGTCTCATACCATGCTCTTGGTGCCTGCTTTAGTCCATAAAGTGCCTTGTCAAGTTTGTAGACATGATTTGGAAACTTTGGATCAACAAATCCAGGTGGTTGCTCCACATATACTTCCTCACCAAGCTTGCCATTTAGAAAAAGCACTCTTTACATCCATCTGGTATACCTTGAATTTTGAATGAGCTACAAATGGAAGAAACATCCTGATTGCCTCCAATCTTGCTACAGGTGCAAAGGTTTCATCATCATCAATGCCTTCTTCTTGAGAATAACCCTTGGCCACCAGTCTAGCTTTGTTTCTTACAATCATACCAGATTCATCTAGCTTGTTTCTGAAAACCCATTTTGCACCAACAATAGATCTATCTTTAGGTCTTGGTACCAGTTTCCAGACTTTGTTTCTCTCAAACTCATTTAACTCTTCCTGCATTGCAATTACCCAATCAGGATCCTGTAAGGCTTATTCAACCTTCTTAGTTTCATTCTTTGAGAGATAGCAACTGTACAAGCATTCATTTTGAATTGATCTTCTAGTTCGAACACCACTTTTTGGATCACCAATAATCAAATCTTCAGTATGATCCTTTGTCCATTTTCTAACAGGTGGTAGATTGCCTCTGCTAGACTCTCCACCTAAGTTAGTGGTATCTCTTGTAGAAGAACTTTCTATGTCTTCAAAAACTCTCCCTTGATCAGTAGAATTAGTAGACTCAATACTGCTGCTAGATACTAATCTTTTCTCAGAAGACTCTGAAGGATCAGTTCCTGATGGAGTAGACTCTGTATAGCTAGTCTGCTCCTGATGATTACTGTGTCCTCCTTGATTTATTTGCTTCCCCTCAACAGTAGCATTCCTTTGATAAGCAATAGAAATTTCTTCTGGAGAACCTTCATCATCACTGGAGAGTATCTCAGAATCTTTCAGATTTTCAAATTCCAATTTGTCATGGCTTTCATCAGTTTGCAGAATTCCAAATTTCTTGTCATCAAATGCAACATGAATTGATTCCATAAAAATGTGAGTTCTGAGATTATAAACTTTGAAGGCCTTTGATGCTGAATATCCTAGAAAAATTGCTTCATCCGATTTGGCTTCAAATTTTCCAAGTTGTTATGGATGAACTTTTAGGACATAGCATTTGCATCCAAAGATGTGAAAGTATTTCACACTTGGTTTCTTTCCTTTGATCATCTCATAGGGAGTCTTTCCATGACTATTTATCAAGGTACAATTTTGAGTGAAACATGCAGTATTAATAGCTTCTGCCCAAAAATAGGTTGGAAGTTTTGCATCTGCAAGCATGGTTCTTGCTGCCTCTATGAGAGTCCTGTTCTTTCTTTCCACTACACCATTCTACTGAGGTGTAACAGGTGCAGAAAACTGTTGAGTGATTCCATTATCTGCACAAAACTCCTCCATTGTAGAATTCTTGAATTCTGTACCATTGTCACTCCTAAATATTTTGACTTTGTACTTAGAGCTATTCTGAATATTCTTGACAAGTTCAATGATTTGCTGAGGAGCTTCATCCTTCTTGTGTAGAAAGAACACCCATGTGAACCTTGTGAAATCATCCACTATCACTAGAGCATATCTTTTCTTGCTGATAGACATAATGTTTACTGGACCAAACAGATCAAGATGTAGCATGTGAAATGGTTCAGTAATTGAATTTTCAGTCTTGCTCTTGAAAGTGGTTCTTCTCTATTTTCCAAGTTGAGATGTGAGAGCTTCTTGTGCCAATTCCAGCTTTCATCATTTGTTGCTTTACTGTAGAGACATCTAACAATTCCTTTAGATGTATCACTTAAGCTGGCTTCATATATGTTACCATGTCTTTGACCAGTTAGAACAATGTCTTCATTCTACATATTCAAGATTTTGCATCCTTCTCTATCAAAGATTGATTGGTAACCTTTATCACTCAGTTGACTTATGCTTAAAAGTGTATGTTTCAAGCCTTCAACCAGTGCAACGTTTTCTATGATGACATTTCCCAAAACAATTGAGCCATATCCCAGAGTTTCTCCTTTGTTGCCATCTCCAAAAGATATTACTGGGCCAGCTTTCCTCTCAAACTTTGTAAGCAGGGACTTCTTTCCAGTCATATGTCCAGAGCATCCACTGTCCAAGATAATTGAATGCTTCTTTCCTGTGCCCTGCAAACAAAAAGTAACTAGTTAAAATTTTTTAGGACCCAACTTTGATTGGATCCTTTCTTACTAGATTTAGAAACAACAGGCTTTGAAGATTTTGCTTTTACTTTACCTGTTGCAGAGTCAACCTTAGACTCTGATTTCACAAACTATTTGTGACTAGGAGTTTCAGATTTCAGAGAATAATAGTCATAATACAGTTCACGATATTCTCTACACATATAAATGGAATGAAGTAACTACCACAATGATAACAAGCTTTTTGTGGTTGGTATTGAATTTTCTGAGTCTTGGGGAATCTGGACTCAGTTTTCCAAGAAGGTTTTTGATTGCAGTCTAGGGCCAAATGATTATGATTTCCACACTTATAGTATTTTTCCCTAGGTGCATCAGGTACATTCTTGTAATTATTCTCTTTGTTAATACCTTCTTTTCCATTCCTATTTCTCTTGATCTTGCTAGACTCTGAACGACCATCTAGTCTCTGTTTCAACTGAGACTTAGACAGAAACCCTATGTTGACATTGTGACAGCCCCAAATCCGGGGTCATAAATCTGGGCCATCACGGACCAATTTCCATTCAATATCAATATCTCTTGGGTTTTTTTTTATAATTAATACTTATGCAATTGACCCCGTAATAATAAACACACCCACACCAGTCATATGCTCAGAGAACAACATTTACTATAATAAAAGTTTAAAGTTGAGAGTTAAAAGAGTTATTACAAACCAGGATCATACTTAAGTACATTGCTGAATAACACTTCGACATGAAGCATTTCAACAATCAAAAGTTTATTACATACTTGCACACTTAATTATACATAAAGTTCCCAGCACCCGTCTGTCTCATCACTACCTCAGGAATCGATGCTAGCGTGCTCTCAGAAGGTCGCCTTCCCCCTATCCTCTTGCGGGGCATTCTGCGAAGTATTGGCATACCTAGATGTATATAGATATGTAGCAAGAGTGAGCTATAATAGCTCAGCAAGATCATATGGTAAACTAGAATTTTAAAATGTGGACAAGTATATATATATCTATGAAAGCGGAAACTATTTATAAACTTCAAGGAAGAATAAAATTCTTACTTAATAATACATCATCCACTTACTATTATAAGGAAGAAATCTAGGATAATACAGTATCAGTTTCTCTTTTCAAATAATATAACCATCAATATACATTTTCAGTGTAATATTTCAAGATAATATGAATACTTGAATAAATCTCTCTCTATCATCTTCTCATGACCTTCTTATGCAACAATTATATAAATTAAAATAAAATCAGTTTCTCTTCATCTATAACAATAATTCCATCGTCTCATATCATTTGTAATAACCCGGATTTTTCAAGAAATGATTTTATTATTATTTCAATAATAGTAATGTTTTCCTAAAATGAGGAGGAATTTTTTTTATTATTTTATTATTCAATTATTTAATTATTTTCGGTTAAGTGGAACCGGGTCCCATTTTAAAATTTTATTGACCTAGTAGATATCTCGAGTCAATAGTTTATTTGGACAAAGATTTAATTTTGGAATGTGAAATTATTCAGTAAAGATTTTATTTTAAATTATTGAATAATTTAGAGATTTTAAAATCCTTAGAAAATGTTTATTTTAATTATTTGAGGATTTGTAGAAATTACTTGATTAATATATAAAATCAAGAATTTGAGATTTTACTAAAACAATAGTGTTTGTAGTATTTTTATAAAGCCCTGTAAATTGTGAATTATGAATCACAATTATTATTTTTATGATTTGTTTTTATAAATTATTAATATTTGTAAAATGCATATCAATTTAGAAAATTTAGATTTAATTCTAATTCTTTCGCCAAAAGTCTTTAAAAATATTCTAGTATTTAATTATGCTAGAAATTTTATTTTTACAAATTAGATTTATTTACTCCGAATATTATTTTAAGGTGTGTAGTATTTAAATGTATTACTTTTTGAATAGTGTTGGGCTTGAGCCCATTAGGGTTAAAAAAACACACAACACACATAGATATACACATAATACACACAAAGCCGCACAAAAACACGCAGAGACAAAATCAGTCGGGGGAGAGGGAAAAATCGGAGGGGGAGGAAGAGAGTTGGAGATTGGGGATTTTAATTGAAGAAATGAGAAGAGGAAAGAAGTGTGTGTGCGTATGTGGGTTGACTGGTAGGAGCAGCTGTGTAGATGAAGGAGAAGGCGGCTGGTCGCAGGTCGGACAGGCGGCGGCGCGCCGGCGAAGTCTGGTGGCAGGCCCGTGGTGGCGACTGGACGGCGCGGGGAGGAGAGAGACCAGTCGAAACGCAGAGAGAGAGAGAGAGAGAGAGAGAGAGAGAGAGAGAGAGAGAGAGAGGAGGGAGAGATTGTTGCGGGGAATCGATTAATTCGGGAGGTATAATCTCGCATCTCCATATCTATTTAATTTTCGTAGTTAATTAGTTGTAAATTTTGAGTTAATTGTTTTAATTTTATTTTGTAGTTTAAATTCGGAAAGTATATAAATTATTGTAATTGTTGTAATTTAATTGATTTTAAATTGTGAGATTATTGTGGTAATTAAATTAGATTTAATTGTGAGGTTAATTATGGTGGTTTAATTAGTTTAAATGGAAGGCTTAATGTGGTAATGGGTATAATTAGACTAAAATTGTAAGATTATGATTATTGGTTGAATTTCCGATATTTAATTCGGAAGGTATGTTTGTAATTATAATTGTTGAGTTTAATTATGAGTCCGATTAAAGGTTCGGGTTAGTGATTGTTAATTGTTAAATTGCTAATTGTTAATTGTTAGTGAGTAATTATTAATTGTCGGATAATATATTTGGGTTAGTTGTCAAGTAATTGTTAAGTGCTAATTGCTAATTGTTAGTTTCCAAATTGTAATTTTTAATTTGTTAAGTGCTAAGTGCTAAGTGCTAAGTGCTAATTGTTATTGTCATATGAGGTATAGTTATAAGAGTTGGCTTATCGGTAAATGTTTATGTGCTAAATGGTATAAGTCGGGTCGTAGTAATTGTTAGAAGTCATAAGTGCCAACTACGTGGTGTTGGCTTAAATGTGGATAAACTTAGTTTACTTTTCCCTTATGTGCTAGTTGCCGCATGTCTGGGCGGGTACTTTTCCTTATGTGCTAGTTGCCGCATGTCTGGGCGGGTACTTTTCTTATATGTTTACTTTTATGTTGCTGCAAGTTGAGGCAGCTTTTATTTTATCAAAAACAGGGTTATAAATTGTTTTGTTGGCATGGAGGGGCTGAGCCCATAGTCCGATAAACGAATACTACATGCCAAAATTTTCTAAAAATCCCCTGCGTTTTAATTTATTTAACTTATTTGATTTCAAGGGTTTAAAGGTATGATTTGGGTGTTAACTGTTTATGTGCATATGTGTTAAGTGAATTAATTCGAGGATTATGTGCTAATTCGAGGATTAAATGTGTCTTGAAGATTAAATGGGTATTATGAGTCTTTATCGAGGGCTAAGTATGTTTTGAGGATTACTTGTTAATTAACTTATGACAAAAGTATGTCAATAGTATTATGGTCAAAAGTGTTAAGTGGAGTTTTGACTAAGTGTTATAACTGTGTAGTGTTATGATATGTTGGTACTAGGAAATGTTCACTTTATATTAGGGGACTCTTCCCGTGTTGTTTGCTATTACTAAATGTCTTATGTGCATTGAGTGCTATTAGAGTAGTCAACTATAGGGAGGACACCTATAGTTTGACTTTATGATTATTTAGTGATAATCCCGAGTTGTGTCTACTCGATATACGTGGTATGACTGACACGTACTCGTAACCATTTCAGTACCATTAGGGCGAAATCAAATTGGAGCGACGTGCATCCAAAAAGGAAGACCGAGACGTCAGGTAAGGTCCATGGAATTACTTGGACGAGGTGCGAAGGGTTTATTCGCGATTTCTGCTAAGGACCAAAGGCAAGTTTATTATGCATACTCTATTGTTCAGAGTATATTTATTTTAAATATATGAAATGTGTTAAATAAGTTTTCAATCCATAAACGCGAGTTTTTCCAACCTTGTACTTCTTCTCCCAAATCATTGTATTCCTTGCTTTGCCAACAATATTAAATCCTGCTCGTGCAATAACCAAAACCCCATGGCTTATAATACCGTTGATGGGCAGTGATATTTTTATGGCTCTATATCTTGATTTATACGGTATATATATATATCTATAAACTTTTTGTACTATGGAAGTAGACTATATGTTACGAGGTATATACTTATGTATCGGAATGAGAAAGGCTCCGAGGGTAGAGCGTGTATTGAGTTATCAAATTTAGCCCGCGTGTCGGGGCTATTTTGTATTGTATGTTTTCGAAAACCCGGGCAAAACTTTTAAAAAGAATTTCGCAATAATTAACCTAAAGGCAACATCACCAATAAACCAGTGTTTATTTAATTAATAGATGCTCCTGAAAGTATTTACTAATTAAATAAACCTCATTCGCCTAATTAAATTTATTTAATTAGATGAATATCATTTTCAAAACGCTTTCTTAAAATCACTTTGTCCCGGAGAAATAATAAAACAATTTAATGGAGTGATTCTATCTAGTATATTATTTATCGGAGATAGTTTATTTTCAATACGGATTAAAGATATTCCAATGGTTATAAATTGGGTACTTTCAGCTTAAAACAGCTAGATTGATATCGATATATGTTATTTGAATGCTTATTTAATTCGATGAATATTAATTATAATATTCATTAAGAAACAAAAAAAAAAGAGAAGAAGGATTTTCATGCTTATTAATTATTTCTTATTGACCGAGAGTCAGTAGTAGTTATTTGATAAAGTGGCTAAAGTTGGGAGACTGCTGGAGAGATTGTGTCTTGATTTTGACTAGAAACACTTCAAGAGTTGTATTTGGGTGTTTTGAGGTTATTAAATATTCCAGTATTAATAGTAAATATTATTTGAATATTACTTAATAATGAATATTAATTTGAGTATTCTTTTAAAAAGGGATTATTGAATATTTATTATTTGTTACATAGTAGTCAAATATTTATTAAATACTCTAAGTGTTTTGAAGGTTATAAAACACTATTTAAAGATTGTCTAAGAACTTTCATAGTCATTTAAAATATTATATTTTGAATCTATCTAGGTAAGTTACTTTTCAAGAACTTATATATATATGGAATTACCCTGTTGTGGTTACAAGCTTTATGCGTACCATTTTCCATGTGTGATCACAAACCCTGTGTCGAGATTGATATCGGTACAAGTGTATATCTATACTTGAACTCTTTTGAACTCAAAACATTTTCGAAAACCCCCGGTCAGGTTTTACTCTCTTGCTCGTTTTTCAAGAAATTATCGGTCGACTGAAGTCGAACTTCAACTACTCAAGTTTTCTATCAAAATGATTTTGACAAGAAAAGAAAAAGGGGACTCTGGCAGGTGTGGGAATCGTTGACGAACGATTCCCGGGATGTGTAAGCGGCCGTGAGCCAGGCGGTCCATCAATTATTATTCCGGCCCATGTGTTGCCGAAGGATGATTACGGATGTAGTTTTCATCGAGGGTGATTACGGATGTAGTTTTCACTCGGGGATAGTTACGGATGTAGTTTCTATCCTTCTACCGGTAGAGAAGACCCGCGGATTATTGGACTTGGATGTGGCGACTGATCATCGTCAATCCTTGTCAGGTTTTATGTTTTCCTTAAGTCCCATCCTCCACTTTGGAAAAATACTCAAACACTGCTTCTTAGGCCTAAGTGCCAAGTAGCCGATAGTGTTGTTTTCAGTTTTGAAAGATGATGAATTCATGCAGTATCTAGAACTGCAAGATTATTCTAACAATAATGGCACGTGCTTGTGCACTTTTGCAATTATTCAAAAGATGAAAGATGGTTCATCGGTTATTGATGTTAAGTCCCAAATGTTTTGCTTCAAGAACTTTGACTCTCTTCCTATCAGTTATTTCTGAGTTTCACTTATCAAGTGGTTAACGAACTTATATCCTGTACAGAATCTTGAACTGTAAGGTGTTTTAATGATAATGATATACTCATGTGTATTTACTTACAAACTTGAGGAGTATTAAAAAGGGAACTTTATAATGGTTTGGTTTATGAAGAGTGGTAATAACTATCTTAGCAGCATATTGAACTGCATATTTTGAAAAGCTCCCTAAGAGGTTATCAATACTATGAGTATGGTATGTGGATAGGGTATGAGGATTACTATTGTTGACATGAACTTACTTTATTTATCTGATGTTACTCGAAATGTCATATATTCCCTACTGAGGTTTCATTGTTGCAAATATTTCGAAATTGATATTAAGTATCGTTATATTTCGAAAACTCCATGTGTATATTGATATATATTGTTGTGCTCTATTAATACTTGCTGGGCAATTCTTTCGCTCATACTTGCTTGTTTTAAATATTAACCTTTCAGAGGAAGGTAGATGATTGAGGCTTATCTGCATGGCTCAGGAGAAGCAGGCAGTGTGCCTTTGTGAAGATGTTATGATCCAGAACATAGATAGCTGGAATAAGTTATATGTAAGTACATTGATGTGTAATATATATTACTTTGTACTGAGTAGTACTAGTTGCTGGTGTACTTCCCAACGAAGCTATACTAGTAGCATAAGATTTTTAAGGCATAGTGCGATGTAGTAGAATGGATGTAATAAAGATGTAAAGATTTTAGTTCTTGTTTCTAGCCCTATAACCTAAAAGATGCTTGGTGGTTGGGGTCACAGATGTTGTAATTCAGTTATTAAATGATTACATGTGGTTTAATATTGTCAAACAGGTAATTTGATGTTAAGGATTTCCGCGTGACGACCAAATCCCTGACCCCGGATTTGGGGCGTTACAGAAATGGTATCAGAGATGAGGTTATAGTAAACTAGAAACGAGAGTGAGTAGGAGTGGGTATAGTTATGTGAGAACGTCAGAACTCATGTAGAGTTCATGTTGGACTATTGGATATAGTACCAATGATTAAGATAAGATTTTGAGGAATATGTTGAGGTAGACTTCACTTCTTGTGGTGATGGATGTTTGCTAAAGAACTCTTAGAGACAAGTGTTGGTTGGCAAGGGCATAGAGCGCCCAAGGCCTAAATTTAAGATGATTTTAGGGGATTCATGGAGGCAGTTATGTATTCCCCGAACTATAGGGAAGCAAAACAAGATCACTATGAAAGGTTATCAGTCGAAGTTGCGGGTATTTAAAACCCTCTCGAGCTTGATAGAGTTTAAGGTAATATTATGAATGGATTGGTGGATAGACACCGATTGTTTCAATTGATTATAGAGATAAATGGCAAAGTTGAGGTTTGTCAATAAAGACGAGATATATTTTTAGAACCAAGACGGACTGAGAAAGTCTGAGAGACTAGTACGAAGGTTGTTATGCCAAAAAGGGATAAGCTTAAGTTGCACACGGAATTGTCATGAGGACAGGAACATGTGGTATAAACACGGTTATAATGGTGACTGGATCTAAGTATGTATTTCCAGCAATGTTCCAGAATATCGCCCATTCGACACGTGGAATTCGTCGTTGCTAGGGGCGACACCGGTATCGAAGTCTTCTCAAAGAATAGAACGCTTGCGTGAGATGCTTGCGCCGAGTCGAATAGAACTCCTTAATATCGTAAAATGCCGATGGTTAAATCTCTAGCGACTATTACGAGTCGACGATGACGTCGGTTATCGAGCACCTTAGGGTGTGCGTGGAAAAGAAGAGCGCTACAATCGAAAAATTATCCGTCAGAGGAGCCGACATGAAAGGCATCCGTGGAGACCTTGGCATTACCCTCCCCAATTATGAATCATTTTGATTACTTCCCCAGTCTGAATTATTTGATATCTCCCCATTTGCAACTTATGTTTATTATCTCCCCAATGTGAATTATTTGACACATCCCCGTGCATAAATTATTTGGATTACCTCCCTAATCTATGACCTATCTTGACATCTCTCCAAGAGAGAATTTTGATAAAGAATATACTCCCTCTTCGAAGTTGTTTTATAATACTCATGTTAAACCATATTGGTTTCAATTTTGCTAGAAGCTGTCATCATACCTACTTTCAGATTTATGAGGCCCTATCGATTGATGATATTTAAATTCCCACTTTTCTTCAAATATTAGATAATCCTATGGTGCTATAGCACCACTTGCTTGTTGTATACCAGTATCTTTCTGGTTATCCTTTTCCTTGGAAATTGCACCTTGGAATCTGATCAATTTTAATCCAGGGTGTCCACTTGAGAATTATCTGTCGAAAGACGATAATTATTATCTTCACTTCGAATTGCTTTCATACTTCCCAGCTTCCACTGAGACGAACAACCCTATACTTATAGGGGACACAAGGGCTATCTGTCTGTGTGATAGAAGTCCGACGGGACGCCGTCACTTGTGAGTTGTGAAATACAAGAAGGCTAACTACCTTTAGTAATGTCTTAACTGAGACACGCAACGTGAGTTCTTATGATCATATTGATCTCTCAGTAAATTTCCTTATTTCAAACAAGGTTTACTTTAATACTCTTAACCTTATGATCACCAGTGTGTGACAATTGCCTTGATATGACAGCTATCTTTTCAAAGCTCCATTATTCTTATTATCTCTAATAAATTTGAAGGGGATACCAACCAGGTCTGCCAAGTCATAAATTCGCTGATAGAAACTGAATTCGAACGGAATCGCCAAGAGCAGGAGCGAATTCCAAAACGAATAGAATATCAGTGAGGTATAGCTAGAATTGGTTCGTTCTCTCTCTCAAGAATGTCATGTTAATAGAGTCAGTGAACTCTCTCTCTCAGGGATAGTATGATAATGGAAAGTGGGTCAAGACATATGTGTGAAAGGAATAACGTGGTAAGACTCCAGTGATAACTGTGTCAAATAGAGAATCGAGGTTTGAATTGAGATATTGGAGGAGTTGTTTACGAAGAGACACTATCTCCTGTTTTGCAGAATAAGTGTTGATGATAAAAGAGTTAAGGAATCCCAGTAGTGGCCTTAGCTGATTCCGTGGACGGAATCCTTTTAAGGAGGGTAGACTGTAATAACCCGGATTTTTCAAGAAATGATTTTATTATTATTTCAATAATAGTAATGTTTTCCTAAAATGAGGAGGAATTTTTTTTATTATTTTATTATTCAATTATTTAATTATTTTCGGTTAAGTGGAATCGGGTCCCATTTTAAAATTTTATTGACCTAGTAGATATCTCGAGTCAATAGTTTATTTGGACAAAGATTTAATTTTGGAATGTGAAATTATTCAGTAAAGATTTTATTTTAAATTATTGAATAATTTAGAGATTTTAAAATCCTTAGAAAATGTTTATTTTAATTATTTGAGGATTTGTAGAAATTACTTGATTAATATATAAAATCAAGAATTTGAGATTTTACTAAAACAATAGTGTTTGTAGTATTTTTATAAAGCCCTGTAAATTGTGAATTATGAATCACAATTATTATTTTTATGATTTGTTTTTATAAATTATTAATATTTGTAAAATGCATATCAATTTAGAAAATTTAGATTTAATTCTAATTCTTTCGCCAAAAGTCTTTAAAAATATTCTAGTATTTAATTATGCTAGAAATTTTATTTTTACAAATTAGATTTATTTACTCCGAATATTATTTTAAGGTGTGTAGTATTTAAATGTATTACTTTTTGAATAGTGTTGGGCTTGAGCCCATTAGGGTTAAAAAAACACACAACACACATAGATATACACATAATACACACAAAGCCGCACAAAAACACGCAGAGACAAAATCAGTCGGGGGAGAGGGAAAAATCGGAGGGGGAGGAAGAGAGTTGGAGATTGGGGATTTTAATTGAAGAAATGAGAAGAGGAAAGAAGTGTGTGTGCGTATGTGGGTTGACTGGTAGGAGCAGCTGTGTAGATGAAGGAGAAGGCGGCTGGTCGCAGGTCGGACAGGCGGCGGCGCACCGGCGAAGTCTGGTGGCAGGCCCGTGGTGGCGACTGGACGGCGCGGGGAGGAGAGAGACCAGTCGAAACGCAGAGAGAGAGAGAGAGAGAGAGAGAGAGAGAGAGAGAGAGAGAGGAGGGAGAGATTGTTGCGGGGAATCGATTAATTCGGGAGGTATAATCTCGCATCTCCATATCTATTTAATTTTCGTAGTTAATTAGTTGTAAATTTTGAGTTAATTGTTTTAATTTTATTTTGTAGTTTAAATTCGGAAAGTATATAAATTATTGTAATTGTTGTAATTTAATTGATTTTAAATTGTGAGATTATTGTGGTAATTAAATTAGATTTAATTGTGAGGTTAATTATGGTGGTTTAATTAGTTTAAATGGAAGGCTTAATGTGGTAATGGGTATAATTAGACTAAAATTGTAAGATTATGATTATTGGTTGAATTTCCGATATTTAATTCGGAAGGTATGTTTGTAATTATAATTGTTGAGTTTAATTATGAGTCCGATTAAAGGTTCGGGTTAGTGATTGTTAATTGTTAAATTGCTAATTGTTAATTGTTAGTGAGTAATTATTAATTGTCGGATAATATATTTGGGTTAGTTGTCAAGTAATTGTTAAGTGCTAATTGCTAATTGTTAGTTTCCAAATTGTAATTTTTAATTTGTTAAGTGCTAAGTGCTAAGTGCTAAGTGCTAATTGTTATTGTCATATGAGGTATAGTTATAAGAGTTGGCTTATCGGTAAATGTTTATGTGCTAAATGGTATAAGTCGGGTCGTAGTAATTGTTAGAAGTCATAAGTGCCAACTACGTGGTGTTGGCTTAAATGTGGATAAACTTAGTTTACTTTTCCCTTATGTGCTAGTTGCCGCATGTCTGGGCGGGTACTTTTCCTTATGTGCTAGTTGCCGCATGTCTGGACGGGTACTTTTCCTTATGTGCTAGTTGCCGCATGTCTGGGCGGGTACTTTTCTTATATGTTTACTTTTATGTTGCTGCAAGTTGAGGCAGCTTTTATTTTATCAAAAACAGGGTTATAAATTGTTTTGTTGGCATGGAGGGGCTGAGCCCATAGTCCGATAAACGAATACTACATGCCGAAATTTTCTAAAAATCCCCTGCGTTTTAATTTATTTAACTTATTTGATTTCAAGGGTTTAAAGGTATGATTTGGGTGTTAACTGTTTATGTGCATATGTGTTAAGTGAATTAATTCGAGGATTATGTGCTAATTCGAGGATTAAATGTGTCTTGAAGATTAAATGGGTATTATGAGTCTTTATCGAGGGCTAAGTATGTTTTGAGGATTACTTGTTAATTAACTTATGACAAAAGTATGTCAATAGTATTATGGTCAAAAGTGTTAAGTGGAGTTTTGACTAAGTGTTATAACTGTGTAGTGTTATGATATGTTGGTACTAGGAAATGTTCACTTTATATTAGGGGACTCTTCCCGTGTTGTTTGCTATTACTAAATGTCTTATGTGCATTGAGTGCTATTAGAGTAGTCAACTATAGGGAGGACACCTATAGTTTGACTTTATGATTATTTAGTGATAATCCCGAGTTGTGTCTACTCGATATACGTGGTATGACTGACACGTACTCGTAACCATTTCAGTACCATTAGGGCGAAATCAAATTGGAGCGACGTGCATCCAAAAAGGAAGACCGAGACGTCAGGTAAGGTCCATGGAATTACTTGGACGAGGTGCGAAGGGTTTATTCGCGGTTTCTGCTAAGGACCAGAGGCAAGTTTATTATGCATACTCTATTGTTCAGAGTATATTTATTTTAAATATATGAAATATGTTAAATAAGTTTTCAATCCATAAACGCGAGTTTTTCCAACCTTGTACTTCTTCTCCCAAATCATTGTATTCCTTGCTTTGCCAACAATATTAAATCCTGCTCGTGCAATAACCAAAACCCCATGGCTTATAATACCGTTGATGGGCAGTGATATTTTTATGGCTCTATATCTTGATTTATACGGTATATATATATATCTATAAACTTTTTGTACTATGGAAGTAGACTATATGTTACGAGGTATATACTTATGTATCGGAATGAGAAAGGCTCCGAGGGTAGAGCGTGTATTGAGTTATCAAATTTAGCCCGCGTGTCGGGGCTATTTTGTATTGTATGTTTTCGAAAACCCGGGCAAAACTTTTAAAAAGAATTTCGCAATAATTAACCTAAAGGCAACATCACCAACAAACCAGTGTTTATTTAATTAATAGATGCTCCTGAAAGTATTTACTAATTAAATAAACCTCATTCGCCTAATTAAATTTATTTAATTAGATGAATATCATTTTCAAAACGCTTTCTTAAAATCACTTTGTCCCGGAGAAATAATAAAACAATTTAATGGAGTGATTCTATCTAGTATATTATTTATCGGAGATAGTTTATTTTCAATACGGATTAAAGATATTCCAATGGTTATAAATTGGGTACTTTCAGCTTAAAACAGCTAGATTGATATCGATATATGTTATTTGAATGCTTATTTAATTCGATGAATATTAATTATAATATTCATTAAGAAACAAAAAAAAAGAGAAGAAGGATTTTCATGCTTATTAATTATTTCTTATTGACCGAGAGTCAGTAGTAGTTATTTGATAAAGTGGCTAAAGTTGGGAGACTGCTGGAGAGATTGTGTCTTGATTTTGACTAGAAACACTTCAAGAGTTGTATTTGGGTGTTTTGAGGTTATTAAATATTCCAGTATTAATAGTAAATATTATTTGAATATTACTTAATAATGAATATTAATTTGAGTATTCTTTTAAAAAGGGATTATTGAATATTTATTATTTGTTACATAGTAGTCAAATATTTATTAAATACTCTAAGTGTTTTGAAGGTTATAAAACACTATTTAAACATTGTCTAAGAACTTTCATAGTCATTTAAAATATTATATTTTGAATCTATCTAGGTAAGTTACTTTTCAAGAACTTATATATATATGGAATTACCCTGTTGTGGTTACAAGCTTTATGCGTACCATTTTCCATGTGTGATCACAAACCCTGTGTCGAGATTGATATCGGTACAAGTGTATATCTATACTTGAACTCTTTTGAACTCAAAACATTTTCGAAAACCCCCGGTCAGGTTTTACTCTCTTGCTCGTTTTTCAAGAAATTATCGGTCGACTGAAGTCGAACTTCAACTACTCAAGTTTTCTATCAAAATGATTTTGACAAGAAAAGAAAAAGGGGACTCTGGCAGGTGTGGGAATCGTTGACGAACGATTCCCGGGATGTGTAAGCGGCCGTGAGCCAGGCGGTCCATCAATTATTATTCCGGCCCATGTGTTGCCGAAGGATGATTACGGATGTAGTTTTCATCGAGGGTGATTACGGATGTAGTTTTCACTCGGGGATAGTTACGGATGTAGTTTCTATCCTTCTACCGGTAGAGAAGACCCGCGGATTATTGGACTTGGATGTGGCGACTGATCATCGTCAATCCTTGTCAGGTTTTATGTTTTCCTTAAGTCCCATCCTCCACTTTGGAAAAATACTCAAACACTGCTTCTTAGGCCTAAGTGCCAAGTAGCCGATAGTGTTGTTTTCAGTTTTGAAAGATGATGAATTCATGCAGTATCTAGAACTGCAAGATTATTCTAACAATAATGGCACGTGCTTGTGCACTTTTGCAATTATTCAAAAGATGAAAGATGGTTCATCGGTTATTGATGTTAAGTCCCAAATGTTTTGCTTCAAGAACTTTGACTCTCTTCCTATCAGTTATTTCTGAGTTTCACTTATCAAGTGGTTAACGAACTTATATCCTGTACAGAATCTTGAACTGTAAGGTGTTTTAATGATAATGATATACTCATGTGTATTTACTTACAAACTTGAGGAGTATTAAAAAGGGAACTTTATAATGGTTTGGTTTATGAAGAGTGGTAATAACTATCTTAGCAGCATATTGAACTGCATATTTTGAAAAGCTCCCTAAGAGGTTATCAATACTATGAGTATGGTATGTGGATAGGGTATGAGGATTACTATTGTTGACATGAACTTACTTTATTTATCTGATGTTACTCGAAATGTCATATATTCCCTACTGAGGTTTCATTGTTGCAAATATTTCGAAATTGATATTAAGTATCGTTATATTTCGAAAACTCCATGTGTATATTGATATATATTGTTGTGCTCTATTAATACTTGCTGGGCAATTCTTTCGCTCATACTTGCTTGTTTTAAATATTAACCTTTCAGAGGAAGGTAGATGATTGAGGCTTATCTGCATGGCTCAGGAGAAGCAGGCAGTGTGCCTTTGTGAAGATGATATGATCCAGAACATAGATAGCTGGAATAAGTTATATGTAAGTACATTGATGTGTAATATATATTACTTTGTACTGAGTAGTACTAGTTGCTGGTGTACTAGTAGCATAAGATTTTTAAGGCATAGTGCGATGTAGTAGAATGGATGTAATAAAGATGTAAAGATTTTAGTTCTTGTTTCTAGCCCTATAACCTAAAAGATGCTTGGTGGTTGGGGTCACAGATGTTGTAATTCAGTTATTAAATGATTACATGTGGTTTAATATTGTCAAACAGGTAATTTGATGTTAAGGATTTCCGCGTGACGACCAAATCCCTGACCCCGGATTTGGGGCGTTACATCATTTTACCTTTTCAGTATACCAATCTGACTTTATCGTTGATTCTTTGTTCAATAATCGTGGGGGTTTTCACTGTTGCCGAATACGTGAGCCACGATGATCAGTCGTCCTCCGTACCCGTCCCTTTTTTACTACCGGTAGACGGAGGTAGGTCTGCCACCATCCCCCAGGAGGAAGGTCTACCACTACATCCTCCTTCGGCAACTCTTGGGCCGAAATGAAATATTAAGTGCTGGACTGTGCAACTTCCACACAGCCTCTTACGCTAGTTTGTTGCTATTTCCCCCTCTTTATAAAATCATTATTCCATTTATCAACACCATTTCACATTTCCATTCCCGTATATCATTACCATTATCATTTATCATTCACTCATATCATTTCCATTCTCGCACATTACTTCTATAAAATATATATATAACATAATACTTTGATTATGATTCAAACATCTCCTTTATATTCAAGAATTCAAATATGCTTTTATATACGTAGAGTATTCCATTTATCTCAAAAGTATTAAATACTATTCAATAATATTTATTAAATCACAATACTTAGAAAGAATATAATATTATAAATCATATAACCCTAGATAATAACTGATTCCATTCCTTTATATATCTTTAGATAACAACTGATACCATTCCTTTATATATCTTTAGATAACAACTGATACCATTCCTTTATATATCTTTAGATAACAACTGATACCATTCCTTTATATATCTTTAGATAACAACTGATACCATTCCTTTATATATCTTTAGATAACAACTGATACCATTCCTTTATATTCCCTTAATCATAAGGCATGTTCACTTCATGCATAATCATCTCTATGTATATTCATATCCATCTCATACTCATACTCATATCCATATTCATATCATACTCATATACCTTCCCTTTTTACATCAATAATCGAGGAAAACCATTTCTTAACAATATAGTAACAATAGCATCACATATATATATTTCATGAATCAAGTTTCTTTGAAGATAAATAATTTCCAAGTAGGGATAGAAAAGATCTTGCCTGGATCTCTAAAGCGAGTAGGTGAAATCCCGAGTTCGTCTCCCGTCTCTATAGGAACGAAAGGATCACCGTTAGTATATATCCCACTTAATCACTTAATCTCTACACCACAACACCCTTAACACATATTATACGTTTAACATGGTTTTTATGCACCCAAAGTTTACATGCACTTAACCATTTTTAAACTCGATCTAAGTTTCAGTGTATTCCACCATTCCCCTTAATAACCACACTCGACTGTAAAAATTCTCAGAAAATATAGATTCCGAATTTTAATGCAAGGTCAACTGTCAAGGGTCCTCTGACCACCCTACTACACTATCCCAAAATTTCGTGACTTCTAAAAATGTCTAAGTATTGTAACTTTAGCCTCAAAGTTGATACATTTACGTTTTCTCGGTTATCGAACACCTTTCACTAAAACTGACTTTTCTCCTAAACCGTTCATCAGATTTTAACGCACCTTATATCGAAACAATCTATGAACCAAGCTCTATCATTTTATGGTCAATTGGTAACCTAGGCAGTGAGGTACCTTACGAATGCAGGGGTCACAAAACAGGGAAGATTTCGTCCTAACGAAAATCGGACATTATAACGGCTATATTTTCGTACTTTCCAAAATCAAACTCCTCCAAATCAATCATCCACCTTATACACCATCACCTACACCATGTGGTCATCTTACCAACCATGGTTACAAGCACATACTCCTTCCAAAATCAACTTTAATCACTTACAACCACTTATAACATCATAATCATAACATTTATACCACTTAATCACTAAACACAACCATATCCATCATAAATATAAAAGGGTAAGCATGATTATACCTTCTTGAAGCTTTGATAACCCTTAACAATACTTGATAAACCTTGGACACTCCTTAAACAACCTTAGATTAACTTGAATCAACTAAAGAAACCATTAAAACAAAGTTAACACTTGAAAATTACTATTCATTCACTATTCATCTTCAACTTTCATGAATTTATTACCTTGCCAAATGATGTTAGTTTGCTATGAAACTTTGTAGATGATCCTTCCTAACCTCCAAGAAGCTCCATGATTTTTCTCTTGATTTGTTATTGGCTAGAGCTTGGGTTTTGAATTTTATTTTTCTCTTTTTTTCTTGATAAATTTGAATGGATGAAGAAGAAGATGGGGGAGAGTTCTTTTGCTTGATTTTTGATCTAATATTGGTTAGTTGTTGTTAATTCTAGCTTGTCTTAGAAGCTTGTGAAGATATTTGTGGTTAACACCTTGCAAAGTTACTAATTTACCCTTAAAAACAAGTTAATGGCTAATGACACCACTTTGATGATCCAATAACCTCTTTTCTTGTTTTTCTAAGTAAAATGCCAATCACATTGGTAGATAATAATGTGGTATGTATCCTTGTTATATCGCTAATCTTGGTTGCTTGGATTCCATACTCGTCTAATTGTGGTTCGTTTCGAATGTACCTTATCATCTCAGTGGTTTTTTTTTTTTGAAATCATTTACAAATCCAATTTCCTTTGGTATTCTCTTAACTTAATAATCCCTTGGTTTAATCTAAATTCACTAATCCCCCAATTTGTCATTCTTATAATATTTCCATGCTCCTCAATATCCAATAGAAGCTTATTCGAAATCAAAATCCTCAAAATCCATATTCAGGAATTTCTGCAATCCTTCGTCATTTCGAGTCTCTTATTTTCAATGTACACCACTAATATGGTTCCTGATTATTCCTTTTTCCGTTTCCATTATGGAGTGCTTATATACCCTTTCTCTAAATCCTCGAAATTTACTATTCATGTGATCACTGTAGCTTTGTTAAAGTTAAGGTTATTACAGACATTCTTAGGTTTCTCTAACACTTTCTCATCTAAATTACTATTGTTAATTCTTTTGTGTACAACAGGGGTACCTTTTGAATCAACAAATTTAATATAACTGATAGTTCTGAATATTGAGCTACATATGGTGCTTATGTGAAGATCAATTACGATGCTACTACTTTCACAGTTGATGCAGGTTGTATTGCTCTAGATGTCATTGTAATACTTTTTAGACTAAAGAATTTGGAATTTGGATAATTATGTGTTAAGCAATCTGAAGATAAAACGGTTATTTGTTTAGTTCGTTTTTTGTTTCACAATTAGGTTGTATTTGACAGTTCCGGAAATGTTAATAAAATCTTTTTGTTTGTAAAAAAAAAAGAAAAAAAATGCTCCTTATATTTTTTTCAACTAATTGAAGGTTTTTAAGACGCATCAAAATAAATTTTAACATGATTGAAAATAGTACCGAGTAGTATTTTTTTGTGAACAGTTTAATTTGAAAAGAGGGGTAGAGTAGTATGTTAGTCAAGTCGCCTACTCGCCTCAAAAGCCAAAATCCTAACAATACACACAACTACATTTGTGTGTCAGCAAGAGCTGTGTGCTATGACGACTCCTTCCCATCTTATTTCGCCACCGGAAGATAAGAAGAAGAAGATGAAGAGCAAGAAACTTAAAGGGTGTTCAAAACACACTCTCCCCGAGATAAAAAAGCTAGGGATTGAGCTTCTCTCGTCAACAACTCACATTAATAATCTCCAAGTTTTAATATCTATAATTAGCAACCCATCTTCTCCCCCACACTTTGTGCTTGAATCTCTTCTTTCTCTTCAATCATTCTTCACTCCATTACTTCCCACAATCCCATCTTCTTCTTCCAACAAAAGTCTCACTCATAATGATGATGCTCAATTAATTTACCTCACTTGGCTTCGCTCCAAGTTCGATCAGCTCACTCAATCGCTTATCCATATTTCGGTTTCCGAAAGCTGTGATGCCACCCTTAGAGTAATTCTTGTGCCCCCATTTTCATGTTTTTCTTGTATATGTGATATATGTATGTGTATTCTTTTATTTTATTTATTTACCTGTTTTGTTTGTTTCTAGGAAGTGGTTCTTGATACCATAATGGAGTTTGTTAAAGTTGGTAATGGAGGAAAGTTTCATTCACTTATTTTTCATAAATTGATCCTTGCTATTGTAAGTAACATTCCCTTTTGTTTTATTAATGTAATAGAGCCAAGTTAAATTATTGCTTTATTTATAAATTAAGTCAGAGACGTGGACTATTATGTCGTGTTATTTCGTTTGGGCTTAACATTAGTGGACCAGCCCACATTTTATTTTACGATGTAACAGGCCTGAGGCCCAAGTAGAGCAACGTAACTGATTACTTAGTTCGAAGAGAGAGGGAGGAAAGGCTGTGGAATGACTGGTGTATTTTTCTGTTATTTTCATTCTCTCTCGTCTTTGAAACTAGGGTTTATTGATTATCAATTAAATTCCAATTCTGTTGCTCGTTACCGTTTTGTTATCGTATTTCATTTAATTAGATTAACGTTGGATTGAGTGTTCGGTTACAAGTGGTATCAGAGCGGTAGGTTCTCGGAAACGCTACCGCTGAATGGTTAAAATGGCGGAGGGTACTCGGTCGAAGATGATGGATGAGAGGTTGGGAGCGCAAGACGTGAAATTAGAGGAGATGAACGAGGGATTGACTAAAACGAGGGATGAATTGAATAATAAGATTGAAGGGCTGGAGGGTAGTATTGCAGAGTTGAAACAAATGTTAATGGGCATACAAAATGAGAAGAGGAAGGAAGATGAGGTGGTGATACAGATCGAAGAAGGGACAGGGGTCACCATGGACAGCCCGGTCATACAAAGGATGGATCCTCCCAGCAAGGAATCAGGTAACCTTAGTCCCAATTCTCCAGTTAATATCACTACTATACCCCCACACCAATGGACAACTGATTCACCCAATACACGAATCCCTACTACCCACAACTTCACCACATACACTTTGCCCTTATCTACCAGTCAGCAAGGGTTCCATCCTATTAACCCACCAGTGAACTCATATTCCAACTACACTGCGTCTCAAGCTCAGCCTATATACTCAAATACCATGACTCCTAACCCTATAGGAGCCCAGAATTACCAGATCTATATGCCTCCCACAACCCAATACACGTACTCACCATACAACCCCCCACTTACACACCCCAGTCATGTTCCACCCTTAAGTCCTATAACTGGAGCTCGAAATGATTCACCCAACTTTAACCCTATACCAAAAATCGAATTTCCCAAGTTTAATGGAGTAGATCCCAAGAGTTGGGTGTTGAAGGCGGAGCAGTATTTCGAGTTTATTCCTATGGAGGATAGTAAGAGAATTAAGCTAGCGGGGTTGCATTTTGAGGGGAAGGCTAGCGTATGGTTCAGATATTATCAAGTGGGAAGAACGGTCAATAATTGGAAGAGTTTTCAGGCAGATTTGATATTGAAATTTGAATCATTGGAGAATATGGATGTGCAAGATCAGTTTAACAAGTTAAAGCAATCAGGGACCGTGGCTGATTATGAGGACCGTTTCGAGGAGTTGAGGGCGTTGGTGTTATCCAAGAATAGAGGGTTTAACGAGGAATACTTTATATCAAGCTTCATAAGTGGCTTGAAGGATCATATAAAAGGGTCGGTTAAAATGTTTAAGCCACAAAGCTTGTATGATGCTGTTCTACTTGCTAAACAGGAGGAGAGTAAAAACAATAGGACCATGGGTAGTAGTGGTGTCAAAACAGGGAACTCTAAGGGCTTCTCTACAAGTTCTTTAGACACCAAACCAGGGACTATGACCACAGCTGCTGTTAAACCATCGTATCAAGGAGATAACAAGAAGATCAGGTCCACCCTTAGTAGTAAGGAGTTGCTAGAGAGGAGAGCAAAAGGACAGTGTTTCCACTGTGATGAATTATATCATCCAGGAAAGGATTGCAAGACAAAGTTGTACATGATGATTGGGGAAGTAGAGGAGACAAACAGCGAAGAGGGTAATGAGGTGGATAAGGTGCTCATAGAAATGGAAGCCTTGCTAAAGGATGAATGTACACCAGGGGAGATCTCTCTTAATGCTGTAACAGGGAATCAGTCATTGAGCACCATACGTATGCAGGGAAGAATAAAGAACAGGATGGTGAATATTCTCATCGATAGTGGGTCGACCCACAACTTTATTGATCAACTATTAGTGAGGCAGTTGAAGCTTACAGCAGAAGTAATCCCACCTCTGTCGGTTACAGTAGCAGATGGTAACACTAAATTGATTGATACAGCCTGCAAGGCGTTGAAGTACTCAATACAAGGGCACGAGTTCACTACAGATTTGAGGCTGTACCCCTTGGGGGGTTCTGACATTATCCTTGGGGTCGATTGGCTAAAAAATGTGAACCCTGTTACTTTTGACTTCAATAAGCACAAAGTCAGCATTGTAAAGGATGGAAGGCAGGTTGTACTTCAGGGTCATATTCCTACTGGAGGGTTGCAATCTATCAGTAGTAAGCAGCTTCATAAGCTGTTTAAAAACAAAAACTCTACTCCCCAAGGGTACATTTGCTTAATGTCAGGGGTAACAGCTAGTAAATGGGGGGATTCGAGTAATTCAATTGCTGGGCCACTGCACCTACTTGTCGAAGAATACAGGGATGTTTTCGAAGAGCCCAAAGGGTTGCCTCCTGTACGTAAATATGATCATCATATTCCTCTACTCGAAGGCACACAAGCCATTAATCAGCGGAGCTATAAGGTTCCATATGTGCAGAAGGCCGAGATTGAGCGACAGGTGAAGGAAATGTTGCAATCAGGGGTGATACGTGAAAGCACCAGTCCATTCGCATCCCCTGTGATTCTAGTCAAAAAGAAAGATGTTACATGGCGTATGTGCGTGGATTACCGAAAGCTCAATGAAGCTACTATAAAAAATAAGTACCCCATCCCAATAATAGATGAGTTACTCGATGAATTGAAGGGTGCATCCTGGTTCACGAAGCTGGATCTGTCGGGTTACCATCAAATCAGAGTGGCAGATGCTGACATCTTTAAAACCGCCTTTCGTACCCACCAGGGGTTATACGAATTTAAAGTCATGCCCTTCGGGTTGACTAACGCACCTGCTACTTTCCAAGGCTTAATGAACTCGGTGTTCAAGGAAGAATTAAGAAAAAGTGTGTTGGTCTTCTTCGACGACATACTAGTATACAGTACTAGCTTGGAAGAACACATTAAACATCTGCGAAAGGTTTTATCTAAGATGAGAGAACACTAACTATATGCCAAGATGAGTAAATGTATGTTTGGGCAGCAGCAACTCGAGTACTTGGGACACATCATCTCGAGGGAGGGAGTATCAACTGATCCTTCGAAAATTGTGGTTATGAAGGAGTGGCCTACACCTCAAAATATCAAACAGCTTCGTGGCTTCTTGGGATTAACAGGGTATTACCGTAAGTTCGTCAAAGATTACGGTGTGATTAGTCGACCACTGACCAAATTATTGAAAAAAGGAGCTTACTGTTGGAATTCAGAGGCTGAGCAGGCGTTTCAAAAACTCAAGTTGGCTATGACAACTACTCCGGTATTGACATTACCAGATTATAATCTACCCTTCACTGTCGAGACGGATGCTAGTGATGTGGGCTTAGGTGCGGTCCTTATGCAACAAGGGCGTCCTATTGCTTTTATTAGCAAGGCTTTATCCCCTAGGCACCAGGCATATTCGACTTATGAAAAAGAGTTACTCGCGTTGGTCATGGCTACAACCAAGTGGCATCACTACTTACAAGGACATCACTTCATAATCAAAACAGACCATCAGAGTCTTAAATACCTCCTGGAACAGCGTTTGTCAACAATGTTGCAACAAAAATGGCTCGCTAAACTATTGGGGATGGATTACGAAATTGTGTATAAGAGGGGAACGGAGAATAGGGTGGCTGATGCCCTATCACGAATTCCAGAATCTCACAACAAAGCTCAGGTTCACTCTATTTCTACTGCTCAACTCAATTGGTTGCATGAAGTAATAGCCAGTTATGACCAAGATGTGTATGCCCAAGAAATTGTAGTCCAACTGTCTAAGGGTGGTGAAGTCGCTAAACAATGGCAGTATGAGCAAGGATTGCTGAAACAACAGGGTAAAATATACGTGGGTAGTCAGGGGAATATAAGGCGCAAATTGATACAAGAGTTACACGATGGGGTTGTTGGTGGTCACTTTGGACAAGAGTCCACACTGAGGAGGATTAAGCAATTCTTCTACTGGCCAACAATGAAAAGTGAGGTCATCCAGTATGTACAAGAATGCGACACTTGCCAACGAATCAAAACCGGTCATCAGTTTCCTGGGGGATTGCTCCAGCCCTTGCCTGTACCCAACCAAATTTGGGAGGACATTTCAATCGACTTCATCGAAGGACTTCCAAAATCTCTGCACAAGAATTGTATCATGGTGGTGATTGATAGATTCACCAAGGTAGGCCACTTTATACCTCTCACTCACCCCTTCACAGCTACCGAAGTGGCCCAACAATTCTTGGATAACATTTTCAAACTACACGGACTACCCAGGTCGATAACGTCAGGCCGTGATAAGATCTTTACTAGTTTGTTCTTGAAGGAATTGTTCACCAACATGGGGACCCAACTGACTATGAGTTCTGCGTATCACCCGCAGACCGATGGCCAGACAGAGCGTTTAAATCGCTGCCTCGAACATTACTTGAGGGCTATGGTAAGTTCTCGACCAAAAAGCTGGTGTAAGTGGTTGCCCTTAGCCCAATGGTGGTACAATACCACTTACCATTCAGCTATCCATCGAAGCCCCTACGAAGCTCTGTATGGGGTCTGTCCTCGACAAATTTGTCTCCCAGCTGAGCATCGATCGACTGTGGATGTAGTGGCAGAGTTCCAAATCCAACGAGAGGCCATGAATAAGGTTTTACAAGAGGCCATCCAGGCAGCCCAGCACAAGTATAAACACTATGCAGATAAAAAACGAAGTGAGGTAGAATTTCAAGTGGGTGATGTTGTCTTTTTGAAACTGCAACCATATAAACAGCTCTCGGTGGCTACTAGAAGGCATTTGAAGTTGTCCCACAAATACTTTGGCCCTTATCCAATTCTGGCTCGTATAGGCAAGGTGGCGTATAAGTTACAATTACCTGCAGGCATTTTGATCCACCCTGTATTCCATGTTAGCCTACTCAAGAAGAAGGTGGGAAGCAATGTCATGGTCACCACAGAGTTACCACAAGTAGGCCAGGAAGGGCAACTGCTTGCTTATCCAGTCAAGGTTCTGCAAAGGAAAATGGTGAAACAAGGGAATGTAGCTGTTATACAATGGTTGGTGCAATGGTCTAACTCCATTCCTGAAGACGCTACCTGGGAAAATGCTCAGCAGATTCAGCAACAGTACCCTGACTTCGATCCTTGAGGTCAAGGATCGTTTTAAGGAGGAGGCAATGTAATAGAGCCAAGTTAAATTATTGCTTTATTTATAAATTAAGTCAGAGACGTGGACTATTATGTCGTGTTATTTCGTTTGGGCTTAACATTAGTGGACCAGCCCACATTTTATTTTACGATGTAACAGGCCTGAGGCCCAAGTAGAGCAACGTAACTGATTACTTAGTTCGAAGAGAGAGGGAGGAAAGGCTGTGGAATGACTGGTGTATTTTTCTGTTATTTTCATTCTCTCTCGTCTTTGTAACTAGGGTTTATTGATTATCAATTAAATTCCAATTCTGTTGCTCTTTACCGTTTTGTTATCGTATTTCATTTAATTAGATTAACGTTGGATTGAGTGTTCGGTTACATTTAATTTATCATGATCATGTTGTAATGCTTTTCGAGGATTATAGTTTTGTGACAATTTTGGGGGCTGTGCATGCTGCTTAAATTAATTTATGTACAATAATTTAAACTGCAGGTTGAGTCTTGTTCGGATGTTGATGTTTTGTTGGATTTGCTCGAGTCAAAATATTTTAACTACATTGATGTGCGGTATGAACATCCATCCCTTATGATTGGCTGTTATTGTTGTTCATCGGATATATATATATATGAATACATGCTTAATATATACCATGTGTTTGCAAGTTGAAAAACCTTTACCTATAGATATTGCAAAAATGATATATTTACAAGTGTGTGAGTGCAATTCAGGTAGTAAATAGCACTGTGCAGATATATTTGTATTGTCGCAAGGGAAATATTATATATAAAAGTTTCATGATAATTTCTACCATTGGTTACCGTAGGGACATATCTAGTATGCTATCTGGAGGAATATTTCATATATACCTATAAATAAATTCATAGACCTTCTTGAACTGTTTGGTACTTAGGTTTGAGTCTTTCAAAACATGGTCACTTGATTGTTTCTAGATTCTCTTGGTTTGTATTGTGGTCGAACATCGAAAGTAGTTTCCATTATGATCCAAGCCATTCAGTAATGTTAAAATCACTGAATCGTGGTACAGATATTTTACTTGCATCAGCCTGGAAAAGCTAGCTCGGAATTTGGAAAAGATGAAAGTCTCTGGTACTTGAACAAGCCTGTTTTTGGTTTTTATAAATTTACCTGTTAAAAGTTCTTCATACTATTTGTACATATGTATTGAATGATCTAATTTATTTTTTAATCTGATGACCTGTGGCTGTTAGATAACAGGAGTTTGGCAAATGATAGTAGAAGCAGGTTAGCCTCACTTTGTACTTTGCTTCCAGTTCTTCGTATAAAATTTTCATGTTTTGTAATGTGACTATGTTGATGAAACTAACATAAAATCATAGTGTTAGATGCACTTTTGCCTGCATTCGTGGCCAAATTTACACTTGAATAGTTGCTCGTATTTTCTAAAATCACGTAACTGAATTCAAAACTAGTAAGAGGTTACTTAGTTTTTTTTTAACTCAATGGATCTAAAAATCACCAGCATTGAATGACACAACAAGGCAGTGATAACATGTCTATACTTTTTACTATTAGCTGCCAAGATGAAATGTTGTTCTTACATGAACAATGAATTAATGGCATCTTATGTTTGATGTGGGACGATGTAAGGAAAAATTTGAAACCAAGGATGAAGCCTATCTCCGCAAGTCCGCAGGGAATCAGTAGTGACATATGAATCCTCATATGTTTTAAATATTTTTATTACTTCCTAATAATCCAACTCTGATCAATATTGGATGATCATTTATCTCCTTATATTAGAGTCGGACAATATATGTGAGCCACATGATTCTCAGATCGTTTTAAAAAAGGATCATGATCATTAGGTAGCTCTGAGGGAAGAATTCTACTATCATATATAACTAAACCAAAAAGCGAATTCATAACTATAGAAATCTGACAGATTGCTCCACAAGAAGATTATGTAGCTCCACAAACACCTGATTTTAAGGAGAAGATCTGATCCAACTAAGTACCTCCTTCAGTCTTATAGCCCCTGCCAACTTGGGAAATACCACGCCCGCCTTGCGACCAGCTCCATAACTGCAGAAACCGACTTATATGATCATGGGCCACTGCTCCTAGGCCGAAACTACTGTCTTCCATGTAGATTGCAGCATCATTATAAGTCTTAACACGTATTTCAGCAGGTTTAGAGCAAAGCTTGGCCCCACCACCTAAAGCCCACGGACCCAAGGATGGAAAAGCCCTTTCTTTGGAGCTTTCAACCACTGGTTAAGAGCTACTTGAGTAGAAACTACAACAATATGACATGACAGAATATATCTTTCGTAACAATGTCATTGCTACATCTTAAATGAGGCTTGCACACCAAAATAATAATAGCAGTGTTTTCAGAACTGAGCCTCACACCTATCATCTTACACTATCTCAAACAAATTTAAATCATCTTCCTCCAAATCAAAACCAACAACATTCCGCCAGTGTATAAAAAATGAACAGGTGAGCAGAACATGAGTTGTAGACTCTCATTAAACAAACCTCAAAATGGACATGATGAAGGAAGTGACAAGGAACAGCCACCTCTTTCTTTCCTCAAAATAATATTATAAATAATCAAGATGTTGTTTGTTTATTTCTTGCCCTGTATCAATTACTGATGTGGGATCTCTATGTTATTCATTTGTTTATTTCAGTAAACATGTTTTATTAGACTTAAAAGATTCTTAAGTTTAGTGTGTTGAGAACTTTGTGTTGATGTTATAATATTCGTTTTGCAGCATGATGCGTCCAGTTTACAATATACATCATCTATTATCACGCATCCCACTTCCGGAAGGTCTAGATGAAACATCATCAGAGTATGAAATGTGGAATGGTTCAGGTGACGTTTGTTAATTTTGAACTTCATTTTAAACTTCCTTTGCTCTTCATTGTGTATTATAATTATTATAAATGTTCACTGTCCATCCATCAGTGCATTTCGTACTTTACTGGGTATTGAGAACATTCTGAGGCAGACTATAACCATTATGATACTTGCATCAGGCATCTTTAATAAAGAAGTTGATGATGAAAAGCATGTGGAAGTTCGAAAAGCCAAAAACAGCAAGCAGAAGAAACATGGTGATGGCGCTAAGAAAAGCTTCACAAATGACTACGTAAATTTTAAAAAAAAAATGAGTTGTCATTTCATTTTCTATGGAAATTCTAAGCATCTGTGTGGATATTACACATTATATACTTGTACTCTCGTTTTGAGCTGCGAAGTCTTACTATGATATTGTCTTCTTCAGGTTCCAACTACAGCAAATGTGGCTAAAAAGATAAAATTGAAGTTTACTAAAGTGTGGATGTGTTTTCTTAGTTTGCCACTTCCCCTTGATGTGTACAAGGAGGTATATTCTTTCAACTCAACCTCTAACTGGTGCTTTTTTTGCTAGGGTTTGACTATCAATTTGTGGCAGGAGTTTGAATATGAGAGTAGATATTGATTTTCTGTATTGGCTCTTGGCCAACATATTTTAAAATCTTTTTATATATAACCCGATTGGAGTGTGCTGGAATGACAAACATGAAGTGTGAATGATTGCTTTAAAACTTTTTGTGGAGGTTTTGCAATTTTCTGTGGAAGTCTCATCCTTCAGATAATCCACATTGTTGTACTTTAAGCTAAGCCTTTTGGCTATGAATTTTCTACTGGCTGTGCTGCAATAATGCAGTAACTAGCCAGTCTCATTTATCTCGTAAAATGTCATTGGGTTACTGCCAAGTGTGATAGATATTATAGACATTTATGTTATTATACATGCTTTAGTCAAGTTTGTAGTTCTTATCTTCCTAGTGGACAGCTGATATAACCACTCAGAACTTCTGTAACTATACTCTGGGTGAATTCAGCTACTTATACTGTACATTCTATTTGTTTACCAGTACCATTCTCTTGTAAAACAAAATATATGATTCAGTTTCCCAACTTTCAATGCTGTAGAATCTATTTATTTTAATCTCCTTTAAATTTTTTTCATGATTATGACATCTACCCTCTTTTCTAGCTTTTTGTTTGTATGATTTAACTTCCATTGATATGTTTGTATTTTGATGCCCAGGTTCTTGTTACCCTGCATCAGGCTGTCATTCCATATCTATCTAATCCCATTCTGTTGTGGTACAGTGTATACGAAGGCCACTTATCTTACTAATATATGTTATTTCATGTTGTACTTGCTAAGCTGTATTGCCTTTTATACATGCAGCGATTTCTTGACACGATCATATGACATTGGGGGTGTTATAAGTGTTATGGCTCTCAGCAGTTTGTATATTCTTATTACCCAACACGGGCTAGAGTATCCAAACTTTTATGAAAAGCTCTATGTGCTACTGGAATCATCTATTTTCATGGCAAAGCATCGGGGAAAATTCTTCCAAGTAAGCATGCAATCATTCTTTTTCAAGTTTTTGACTGATTTAACTTGCAAAATAAATTTTACAGTATCTGTAATTCCGGGTTAGAAGGTTCTTCTGCATTTAGAACTGAATTATATAAACTCTCAGTTACAATTTAAGAATCCTTTACATCTGAAGTAGGTTCATTAACAAATATATTAGTGCTCAGTCCATGTTAAACACATTTATTTATTGAACTGTTCTTATTACTAATCTATATTCTGCAATGCTTTTTTTACAGCTTCTTGATTCATGTCTTAAATCACCACTTCTTCCAGCATATTTAGCGGCTGCTTTTGCTAAGAAGCTGAGCAGACTGTCACTCTCTGTCCCTCCTTCAGGAGGACTAATTATTGTTGCTTTGATTCATAACCTTTTGAGGAGGCATCCATCAATCAATTGCTTAGTGCATCGGGTAAGAATATAATCCCAAATTTTTTCCCAGTAAAATCAAACAGAACAATTTGTTCTGAACAATTTGTTCTCATGGTGTAGAACAATAAATTGTTAGACATGTAATATAAATTGAAGTTTAACACTAATACATAGTGTTGGCGTTAAAAGTGGATAGTTTTGGGTAATTTCTTAATGTGGGTGGAGGTGTCAATTTCAGGTAGCGGGCCGGGTCATCTGAATCAGCTCTAAAATTTGGGTTGAGCTGAACCTGATCCGAAAAACATGTCTCAAAGCACTCAACCCGAACACGACCTGTTATATTTATAAGTTACCTGACCTGTTTTGACCAAAACAATCAGCTGTAGAAAGTGTGTTATCAATTATCATTTATCAGGTCATGTGACTATGTACCAGTTTTATATTATGATGTATATAGGCTGATATATATTAAATCCTTTGACGTGCTGAACTAGGCCTGTCAATGGATTAAGAATCCGATCCGATCCGATCCAATCCGAAATTAGCGGGTATGGATCCTTCAAAAAAATATCCGATCCGAGATGGATCCGATCCGATAAGGATCCGATCCGATAAGGAGCGGGTATGGATTTAGCATGATCCGATCCGTTAACGATCCGATCCGAATATATTTATATATTAAATATTTTTTTATATATTTTATATATTATATATAATATATTTATTATATATAATATATAATATAAAAAATATATCTACATATTTATAGTATATTATATATATAATATGTGTTATATTTATTATTTATATGTATTATATAATATATAATATACTATATTTATTATTTAGTATATATTATATATATTTTATTTATCATATATAATATAAAATTTATAAAAAAAATATATTAACTTTTCGAATAATATCTAAAAATTTGAATACAATTTAAAGTACTAATCAAAATGCTAGTTGACCGTTAAATTACCAAATCAAATGAATTTATGGAATTTTAAATTTGGATATGTCAATTTTATAATTTTGCAATTTTTTTTTTTTTTGTTAAACGGGTCGGACCTCCGATCCGAAAATCCGAAACCCGAACGGATCGGGTATGGATCGGACTAAAAAATATCCGCCCATGATCCGATCCGATCCGAACCCGAAAAATTTTAATGGATTCGGATATGGATTTAGGATAATCCGATCCGAATCCGACCCGTTGACAGGCCTATGCTGAACTAAGTACATAATACATTTTTTTTTTAGGTCAAGTACATCATACATTATATAACGAGTATAATAGTTATGGGGTGAATTTTGGTAGGTTTCGAGTTGACCTAATTTTAACCTGATTTTTCAGGGTTAATTTTTGGTTGACTAAAGTTCTTAATTAAAAACCAACAAAAACAATTATCTAACACTTAAAAATATCACTTGTAAAAACAACTAAGGAACGGATTTCATCGGTCAAACATGAAATTATGGTGTAACATAAAAATTGATCTCCACTAACAATAAACACATAAGCATTCGAAATAAAGACAACCAATGATTTCGAATCAAATATAATTCAAAGTCGTAAAAACCACTTTGTATCAATATTACCAATCAAGTCAATTCTCAGAACTTTATGGATCCTAACTATACGAACTCCCAACTCTACTTGTGTGGCTCGCATGAAAATACTCACATAAACATGATATTGGAAATGACTAGCAAAACAAATATGTCATTTAAAGCACTTACACCACATAATCATATTATTCGACCAACTACATCCGCCCCTTAGAAAGGGCTCTTAGCCAAGCATGATCAAAGCAACAACGATATAAATTAAAGAACTCATACCAGAAATTGAAGAAAAGCTCGACTTTTTATTGAACGATATCTTGAATACAAGGAGGATTTTTGCTAGAGAAAAGAAATGAAGTAAAAGCTAGGGTGTAGCTAGATGTGTTTATACAATGAGCCTAGCACGTCTATTTATACTAAAATATTTACAAAGGAGCATTAATTACAAAGATCTCTAATTTGATCACACTAATCTTCATGACAAAGCGCTTGCTCAGCATTCCCATTCGATCCGATATCTTGCTTGATTCACCACGATTCTGCTGACTCGTGACGATGTGGCTTGATATCTTGGTTTTAATGCACATATCTTCATTATTTGACCAAATCACGAAGATCCTCTCAATATCTACACAATCAACAAAACCACACAACCAAGCATAAAATGGGAAAAATAATGTACCATTTTATTCAATTATTCACTAAAAATTTACAATTAAAATGTATTATCAAATTCCCCCATATCAAAGTCAAGCTCGTCCTCGAGATTAAAGAAAAACCTATACTCACTGTCGTAGGAATCACGGATACTTTTAGGTGTACCAACCCGTTAAACTCGTAGACGATCTCTACAAGAGGAGTTTTGTCTCCTAAGGGTTTACAGAAGATATACCCATAAAATCTTTCATGCTGAATGCAATTATTCTATATGATGATGCAAAAGACCCTTTATTGTTAGTTTTCGTCAAGTCATCATTAGTGCCTCTGATTGTGCTTTTGACACGACATTTATCAGGCTAACACTACCATGAGCTACAGCTAGCGTACACGTGTAAAGTGTGAACAATCTTAGCAACACATTTTAGAAAACTAGGGAAGATGCCACTAGCTAGATGTCACCCTCTTTGGTTAAGCCATGGGGTCAGACTAAAAACTAAGCTTCAACACCCCGTTACCTCGACTCTGAGTGTCCATTTGGGCTTAACGTGGGGGTCTTACACTTTTATTCCTACATCTATTTTATGCACATACTAAACTATTATTATGAGGTTCGTCACCTTTGGTGTTTATTTGCTCGGCCTAAGTCCAACGCTCCTCAGTGCAAGTGAGTTACGGAGTCCATAAGGCTCCACCAACCAAAAACCCCAATTCTAGTGTTAGTGGTTAGATTGACCGTGCAATGGTTGAGGTCCCAAAAGACTTATACACTAATACCCATTTAGCGAGCGTTAGGTCAGCAATCCCAGATCATAAAAGACCTTAGGTTGCTAGGCACAAAGTCCCCTCAGACTTACTTACTCGGGTAATTAATGAGCCCAACCTAGTCAACTTCCCCACTAACATTCAACTTTATTGGTACTATAACTATTTTTTCTTCTTTTTCTTCTTTTTTTTTCTCTTTTTTTTTGTTTTGTTTTTTTTTTTGTTTTGTTTTGTAAGTGCTTAACCCCCAAGCTTCCCCCCAAACTTATACTACTACGACTCTTAGCTCAAAGGTGAAGACTCAAAGTTTTTAAGCTGACCTAAGGGCAGCTCCTCTAAAGGCACACCCAATTCGCGACACGTCCCCCTTAAATATTTGAAACAAAAGTTACCAAGACACACCACTAATACAAGTGCGTACTAAGCATACATAACTCATGACAATTTGTGATCATGGCAAGACTCGTGTCATGTTTTATGGGCACAAGATTCGTCAACGGCTAATAACTTGAACTACCAACAGACTAAGGATCTTCATATGCAATGCAACTAAACAGAATGCACTATAGAAGAAAAATATAACAAGATACTATTCTAGAATGACCTACATGCTCTACATGCAAACTAAAAATCTACAATAATGACATGATTTTTTTTTTTTTAAATGAACTAAATAACAGGATTAAAGCTTTAAGCTAACCATAACTAACTCCCCCCATATCAAAATTTTACATTGTCCTCAATGTTAAAGAAAAGAATACACAATAGAGATAGAGGTGTACCATTCTTGCACTAGGGTGGAGAAGGAGATAAGTCAGAGCTTGCTAAAAGATCCTGCTTAACAAAAGGTGAATAATACAAAGCAAACCGTACAAAGTGCCCCATATCAGGACTTAGCACACCACTAAGTAGGGAGGACTCAATTCCAAACCAACCCTACTCACTATTGGATGGACCAGCAAGATCCACCCACTCCACATCCTCTAATGATGGATACTCTAGAAAGGGTTTGAGCCTATGACCATTGACTTTGAACACATGGTCATTTTTGGGATCTTGAATATCCACGGCTCCATGGGGGTAGATTTTGTGGACCAAGTAAGGTCCATCCCATCTAGATCTTAGTTTTCCAGGAAAAAGGTGTAAGCGTGAGTTATAGAGGAGGACCTTTTCACCTACAATGAAAGTTTTGAATCGCAATTTCTTGTCATGAAACTTTTTTGTGCGATCCTTATAGATACGCGAACTTTCGTAAGCATCATTTCTAAGTTCCTCTAACTCACTTAAATGGAGCATTCGTTGGGCTTTGACTTTATCTAAGTCAAAATTCATTTCCTTAATGGCCCAAAGTGCCCGATGCTCTAACTCGACTGGCAAATGACATCCCTTCCCATAAACCATGCGATAAGGTGACATACCTAAGTTGTTCTTAAAGGCAGTACGATATGCCCACAAGGCATCAGGTAATCGTTTAGACCAATCCTTCTTAGTAGGGCTAACGGTTTTCTCAAGAATGATCTTAATCTGACGATTAGACACTTCGACTTGGCCACTAGTTTGTGGGTGATATGCGGTGGCCAACCGATGCTTCACTCCATACTTGAGGAGAAGAGAAGAAAAATGTCTATTATCAAAGTGAGTACCCCTATCACTAATGATAGCACGAGGGGTCCCAAAGCGACTAAAGATGTTATCTTTAAGAAAATTGACCACGACTTTGTGGTCATTAGTGCGTGAAGGGATTTCCTCAATCCACTTCGAGACATAGTCAACCGCTAGAAGGATATACAAATTACCAAAAGATGACGGGAAGGGGCCCATGAAATCTATCCCCCAAATATCAAAAATGTCAACCACTAGAATACTATTAAGTGGCATCTCATCTCTCTTGGAGATCTTGCCAACATGTTGGCATCTCAAACAACTCTTACAAAAGGTGTTGGCATCTTTGTGAAGTGTTGGCCAATAAAAACCGCTTTCGAGGATTTTGGCTGCGGTCTTTTGAGAACTAAAATGGCCACCACATGCCATGTCATGACAAAAAGAGAGAATACTCTTTTGTTCATGTTCGGGGACACAGCGACGAATGATTTGGTCTGGACAATACTTAAAGAGGTAAGGATCATCCCAAAAGTAATAATGGACACGAGAGAAGAACACGTCTTTCTCTGCCTTGGTCCAATGATTCGGAATCTCTTTAGTGACAAGGTAATTCACTATGTCGGCAAACCAAGGTTCGTGAGATGAAATGGCTAGGAGTTGTTCGTCAGGAAAGGACTCATTTATAGGGTTTTCATCAAATGGAGCATTACATACTCATGAAAGATGATCAGCTACAACATTCTCGGACCCTTTTTTGTCCTTAATCTCTACATCAAATTCTTGAAGTAAAAGAATCCAACGAATGAGACGCGCCTTGGTGTCCTTCTTGGACATCAAATAGCGCAAGGCAGCATGGTCGGTGTAAATAGTCACATGTGAACCAACCAAGTAAGAGCGGAACTTCTCTAGTGCATAGACCACAGCTAAAAACTCTTTTTCCGTGACTGTGTAGTTTTGCTGGGCATCATTAAGGGTGCGACTAGCATAGTAGATCACTTGGGGTAGCTTATCTATTCGTTGTCCTAAAACAACTCCTATGGCTGTGTCAAAAGCATCACACATGAGTTCGAATGGGAGTGACCAATCAGGAGGGTGCATAATAGGGGCAGAAGTAAGAAGACTCTTTAACTTCTCGAATGCGAGAACGCAATGAGAGTCAAAATCAAATGGTGCATCCTTTTCAAGGAGTTTTGTGAGAGGCCTAGAGATAACACTAAAGTTTTGGATGAATCGCCGGTAAAAACCAGCATGTCCTAAGAACGAGCGCACCTCTTTCACGGATTTAGGGATGGGAAGGTTGGCAATAATATCAACCTTAGCTCTATCAACTTGAATGCCATCTTGTGAAACAATGTGGCCTAACACAATTCCTTGTTTAACCATGAAATGATATTTCTCCCAATTAAGGACAAGACACTTTTCCTCACATCTCACAAGAACTTTCCCTAGGTTTCTAAGACAGTGTTCGAAAGAGGATCCATGGATGGAGAAATCATCCATAAAGACTTCGAGGAAGTCTTCGACCATGTCAGAGAAAATACTCAACATACACCTTTGGAAACAACTAGGTGCATTGCACAAACCAAAAGACAAACGACGAAAGGCAAAGGTTCCAAAAGGGCATGTGAATGTGGTTTTTTCTTGATCCTCGGGGGCAATATAGATTTGGTTATACCCCGTGTACCCATCTAGGAAACAATAATACTTATGCCCAGCCAACCGTTCGAGCATTTGATCTATGAAAGAAAGTGGAAAATGATCTTTCCTAGTAACCTCATTGGGTTTACGATAATCTATACAAACACGCCATCCGGTTTGGATACGTGAAGGTATCAACTCATTGCTCTCATTTTTCACTACAGTGACACCAGATTTCTTTGGCACCACGTGAATAGGACTAACCCAAGGACTATCAGAGATGGGGTATATAATGCCATGATCTAACCACTTAATGATTTCCTTGCGAACTGCCTCTTTCGTTATGGGATTGAGGCGTCGCTGAAAGTCTCTCTTAGGTGTAGCATTCTCCTCAAGATGAATTTGGTGTTGTACTACAGTGGGACTTATACCCTTGAGGTCGGCCATAGACCAACCAATAGCTTCTTTGTGTTGTTTAAGCAGATTGACTAATTGGGTTTCCTGGTCAAGGGTTAAGTCACTAGCAATAATGACAGGCAATGTGTCATTTTCACCTAAGAAAGCATACTTAAGAGTGGAATGAAGTGGTTTCAAATCAAGTTTAGGAGCCTCAATGATGGACGGTTTTGCAACAGTCCTAGGCTCAAGATAGATTTCCTCGGGTTTTGTTTCCCATTTTACACCAATTGCATTGAGTTCTTCAGGCATGTCTTCAGAAGACATATCTTTATACAACTCTTCAATTTTCTCCTCACTCTCATATTCCTCTAAAAACTCTTCAACAAGAGTCTCAATCGCACACACCTCACGAGTATCTTCCTCTAATGACTCTAAGTGCTGATTAGTGAAATTAAAGATGTTTAAATCAGCGGTCATATTTCCAAAGGACATTTTCATGGACCCATTACGACAATTAATGATAGCATTAGAAGTAGCGAGGAATGGGCGACCAAGGATGACGGGAATTTGTCCTTTGATGCTAGAGACAGGTTGTGTCTCAAGCACAATGAAATCAACGGGGAAGTAAAATTCGCCAACTTTGATGATTACATCCTCAACAATACCTTGCGGTACCTTGACAGAACGGTCTGCCAGTTGAAGAGTGACACGAGTGGGTTTAAGATCACCTAACCCTAGTTGACGATAGACAGCGAGAGGTAAAAGGTTAACACTAGAACCTTAGTCAAGAAGACATTTCTCAACAAGAGTGTTACCAATGGTGCACGAGATGGTGGGGCAACCAGGATCTTTGTATTTGATTGGAACGTTGTTGTTCGAGAGGATTGAGCTCACGTGAGCAGCAAGGAAAGCCTTTTTAGGAACATTGGTTGCCCTCTTTTTAGTACACAAGTCCTTGAGAAACTTAGCATATGACGGGACTTGTGCGATAGCATCCAAAAGAGGAATGTTCACTTTCACTTGTGAGAAAATTTCTAGAATCTTCTCTAGATGAGGTGACTTTTTGGAAAGAAGTGTATTGGAAAAAGGGGCTTTGGGTGTGAATCGAGGATCAACACCCTTCCCTTTTTGAGCATCACTCTCTTCCTCTTTCGACTCCTCAGATGAGTTAGTCTTAGAAGAAGATGCTTGATTTGGATCTTGGGGTTTGGGATCATGAGACTTTTTAGCACGTTGATAACTGATGACAACATTCACGTGGTCATTTGAGTTCCCATCCACATTGTGGACTTGCCTAGCACTAGATTGGTTTGAAGCATGACGAGGGTTGACCTCGGGTTGGCTAGGAAAAGTCCCAGCCTCACGACTACTCATTTGAGTGGCCATTTGACCCACTTGAGTTGCTAACTGTCCTACTTGTTTTGTAAGGAGTTCTAAACTCTGACGAAGGATAGCATTCTCATCATTCACAGGTGGGTGGTTTGTTGTTGGACCACTTTGAGATGTTTGGGCTTGTTGATAAAACTCGCCCTTGGGCTTTGGATAAACTCCCCTTGGGTAGTATTGTGGTTGGGTTTGATTTTGGGCCCCTTGGGACCACGAGAAATTAGGATGATTGCGATACCCAGGATTGTAAGTGTTTGAGAAATGATCATTTCTGGGCTTTTGAAATGGGTACACAGCATTGGTTTGCTCTACAGGTCGAGCAACTTGACAATCCTCAGCAAAATGATCTAACCCTCCACAAATACTACAAGACAAAGATGTGGTCTCTAAAGACGCAACATGTTGGGAAGTTTGAGACTTTTGTTTCTCAAGTGCTTCAAGTCTTTTTGAGATAGAAGCAAGAGCAGAGTTTTCGAAGGCAGACTCGATGGAACGGACACTATTACGAGAAACAGTATGGTCTCTCTCAGACGTACTCTCCCACTCAGCACTCCTTTCGGCTAACCCTTCGAGGTATTCCCAAGCCTCTTCAACAGTCTTATTTATGAAACCCTCGGGACACATAGACTCAACAAAGGCACGTGTTTTCACATCTAACCCCTCATATAAGATACGTATGAGTTCGGTTTGAGTGATTCCATGATTAGGACACTCAGCAAGAAGGCTATTGAAACGTTCAAAATATTTCCAGAATTTCTCGTCACTAAATTGGCGAAAACCAATAATTTTGGTGCGAAGTTCGATTGATTTGGAACGGGGAAAATATTTTTTCAGAAAGGGAATAACAAATTCCTCCCACGTTTTAATGGAGTCAGCAGGAAGACTATTGAACCACTTTTTCGCATTGCTTTTGAGAGCAAACGGAATGACACGAAGTAGAATACCATCTCTAGTCATGGACTTGAAAGAGATAGTGGAACAAAGATCTTCAAATTCTTGAAGGAATTCATAGGCATCTTCATCGTAGTTGCCATTGAATTTAGGCAACATGCCTATAAGACGGGTTCTAACCTCAAATTTAGAATCAGCGGCATCCTTAAGGACTATAGGAGACCTACGGGCTGTTTGTTGGGGGTAGAAGGCTTCTTTGAGCGTGGTACGTTGAGCAACGGGAGGCACAGCATTGTTGTCTGTCATGGTGATTTGTGATGAAGTTTCACTAAGTGGAAGACTATCGGGATTGCGAATTAAACGACCGGTAGTACTTCTTTTCCAAGTGTGCATACACTAGGAAGATATCTAAATTATCTACCAATTAGCACGTAAAAAGGGGGAAAAACACTTAAATAAAAAGAAAAAAAAATAATCTAAACCTGGGTTATCCTAAAGAAAAATCTAGACAGCTCCTAACTGTAGGACCACCAAAAAGTCTATAAATCTAGATTTATTCAAACCGATTGGCCAGTCAAGCGGGGGCACTTCCTTGAAACAAGGCGCTGAATTAGAGAACCGCCATCCTAGACACCAATCTTAATTGGCCAGGTAAGTGATACACTTGCCTAGACACCAAAGAGTTCAAATAATTCCAAATTTACTTCCTCTTTTAGGTACCTTCCTAATTGAGCTCGAAATTCCTAGGGGCCAACGTCTAATTAATTTTAACAAGCTTGGAGATGCAGTATGATGGATTAATGGTTTGTGGGCCAAGGAAAGGGTGATGAAATCCCCTACCTTATCTTGATGAGTGGTTTTTGCCCTTAAAGTTAATTAAGATGAAAATGCAGCACCCAAGAGACAATAAATTAAACACACAAAATGCTTTACACTAGTGTGGTACGTACCTTTGGGTCCTCCAGCAATCACCACAGTTATAAAAATACAGTAAAAATCCTAAACAAGATGTGCTCTAGGTGTACATGAAATGCATGATGCGACACATAATTTTTATCTAAAATTTCTAAACTAATATTTTTGTTTATTTTTTATTTATTAAAAACTAGGGAAAGAAAAATAATACCCGAAATAGCTTAGCAATTATTTCCGAAAGGAGCTAACTCAAGCCGTAATTAGGTACCTGAAAAATCAAAATAAAACAAATCAAATCACACAAAATATTTTTATTTTATTTTCTCTTCAATAACGCTTGCACGTTGAAGAATTGAAAACAAAATAAAAATAAGAAAAAGTACGAAAAAAACACGATTACGAATATTACTACTACTAACTAACTCTACTGACCAGGCTATAGTTTGGACTTTTAAGGATTTTTTTTTTTATATAGCTACGAGACAAAACAACTACAAGACGAAATTGGAAACAAATGTTATACTTGTACAATGACTAAAATGATCTGATCATTAGGCTAAACAAATACTAGTGAACTACCTAACAGCAACTAGCAACTAGCAACTAACAGAGTGAACAAGCTGTTCGCACACCAACAGAATAAGTTTAGTATTTTTTCGGGTCTGTTTTTTTGAATAAAAACAGAAAAACAAAATCTATTAAAAGTTTAAATTAAAAACTTATTGGCGCGTTCCCCGGCAGCGGCGCCAAAAACTTGTTGAGGAAAAATTCTTTAAGTAATAAAAATACCGCAAGTGCACGGGCGTACGTGAGTACGGGGGCAAGTACGGGTCGATCCACAGAGAACGCGTGTAAAGTTCTTAATTAAAAACCAACAAAAACAATTATCTAACACTTAAAAATATCACTTGTAAAAACAACTAAGGAACGGATTTCATCGGTCAAACATGAAATTATGGTGTAACATAAAAATTGATCTCCACTAACAATAAACACATAAGCATTCGAAATAAAGACAACCAATGATTTCGAATCAAATATAATTCAAAGTCGTAAAAACCACTTTGTATCAATATTACCAATCAAGTCAATTCTCAGAACTTTATGGATCCTAACTATACGAACTCCCAACTCTACTTGTGTGGCTCGCATGAAAATACTCACATAAACATGATATTGGAAATGACTAGCAAAACAAATATGTCATTTAAAGCACTTACACCACATAATCATATTATTCGACCAACTACATCCGCCCCGTAGAAAGGGCTCTTAGCCAAGCATGATCAAAGCAACAACGATATAAATTAAAGAACTCATACCAGAAATTGAAGAAAAGCTCGACTTTTTATTGAACGATATCTTGAATACAAGGAGGATTTTTGCTAGAGAAAAGAAATGAAGTAAAAGCTAGGGTGTAGCTAGATGTGTTTATACAATGAGCCTAGCACGTCTATTTATACTAAAATATTTACAAAGGAGCATTAATTACAAAGATCTCTAATTTGATCACACTAATCTTCATGACAAAGCGCTTGCTCAGCATTCCCATTCGATCCGATATCTTGCTTGATTCACCACGATTCTGCTGACTCGTGACGATGTGGCTTGATATCTTGGTTTTAATGCACATATCTTCATTATTTGACCAAATCACGAAGATCCTCTCAATATCTACACAATCAACAAAACCACACAACCAAGCATAAAATGGGAAAAATAATGTACCATTTTATTCAATTATTCACTAAAAATTTACAATTAAAATGTATTATCATTGACCCAAAATTGATTTAAATTTTTGGTAACTTCGGGTTAATGTTGTGTTTGATTTTACCACCCCCTTACATGTAGGCTCACGCGTGGATGTTTTATATTTTCCCTTCTTTTAAGGCTTAAATGGCCACTGTGTGCTGGCTATTGCTTGCATGACAGCAACCCAAGAACAATGGGTACTGACATGCACACATAACAGAAAGTTATGTGATATATTTTCAACTTTCATAAAGAGATAATATTACAAGACAACCTACAAATACAAAGTTATAAGTAGTAGGAAAGTGAATGCTAGTAATATGCTTTAGCAATCACCTTTTGGATTGTTTTTTCAGCAGATGCAGTTCAAAATCACCCATTGGCCTTTTCTAACAGTGGTTCCACATTCTGATATTTTTAACTGATCATAATATATTTTTTCTTGAAACTTTTATACAGTAAGTGATATGTGTAATATTAATGAAAATGCAGGAGGATGGGAAAGTTACTGTGCATGATGATCCAAGTGAAAGAAAGGAGGCTTATGATCATGCTAAGGACTCCTCTTCCAGCAAAGATTTGTCTAGCATTAAAGCAGGATTTGATCATTTTAACAACGAGGAAACTGATCCTAAGAAAACTAATGCAATGAGTACCTGTTACCTAAGAGCAGAGTCTTAGCATATTCCTTAAATAATATTAAATTAATGACTCTTAGTAATATAGGACATTTTATTGTATGTGAACATTCCTTGTGTTTGGTTTCTAACTTTCTAGTAATTTTATATTTAAACTTTAATTATGCACTGAAAGTGGAGAAAGGGAAGGAAATGAATATGTTATTAATGAAAACAAGATAAGGAATGCCTTTTGTTTCTTTATAAATAAGGCATGGGAGGAGGATCTTAACTCTTTAAGGAATCACTAGAACTTTTTTGGAGCACTGATTTGTACAAACTTCTCTAAATTGAAACTAAGGATGTCATATAGCTAATCTATTGGAGTTGCTCTAAGTGTTCATTAGTGCATTTTTTACTATTACATTGTACTATTGTATGTTGCATAGCTGAAACTAAATAAGACAAATAAACTAATGAAGAAGTTCTAATATATAAGGAGATTCAGTGCTCCAGTTGTTAGTAGTATTTTTGTTGTTCGTTCGCAGGGAAGGACTGAATTGTAATATCAAAGTTCAGGTTTCTTATCTCTTTACGTCTAGAAGTGTGTGAGAAGAATTTTGGGTTTGTGTATTAACTAAATTATCCAAGAACTAATTATAAGCACTAAGAATTGATTTTAAACTGAAATTCAAATATATGGGAAAACAATCTAAGAACTGGGGTTCTTCACTTGGTCTCAATACATGCTCAATATTAATGTGATATCTGTGTTCCTACCTTGCTGAAAACAATTCTTCTAAAGTTATACTGCACCCTCCCAGGTTACAATATAGTGCCTACAGCTACACCCTAATTGTCACTCCCGTGATACAATCAAAGTATATCTATAAACTGTTAAGTGCCAAGAATTATATGTCTCACAATTCTCCTATTAATCTCCCGATCTAATATTCAAATTATGTCTGTTAAATCATGTACTAAGATTGCAACTTCTCTCCCGAGCTTATTACAATCCCTAGAATACAATCAAAAGTTAGCTACTCTTCTAATTGTGTTAAGATCTCATTAACAGATCAACAAAGCAGAAAATCACGTAATCAAGCATGCATGAATACCAAGGAATACTACCCAATCCTCAGATTAGAGAATTAGTTACACATAATTAAAGAAGAAAACAAAGTAATAATGATACTGAATGAAAACATAATATTGAAGAATTGAAGATCGAAAGTACCTTGATACGATTAAAAGCTATGAATTGTTAGCTATGAATTGTTAGCTATGAATTGTTATCTTTTACAATGGTATGATGTGTTTATATAGGCTCTACAAATCTTGCCCAGCAAGATATTGCCTTCTATTACAATTAGGATTTAAAGAAGGTACCCAAAACTGCCCAGAATACAATTAGAATTAGAAAAAGGGCAAAATAGTAAATTCCCAGCCTTCTTTAATCAAGATTACGTGCGCGACTTTATTCAGCTTATTTCTTGCACTTGTTTCCTATCCCAAGTTGTATAAAATCTCTCAAGCTTCGCGTGGGCAGTAAGATCGCTGAAAACGGACTTCTAGAACTCCAGATATGGCCAAAACAGTATAAGCTGCGCAGCCTTCCCGGAAAATCCGAATTTTAATCAATTAAATCTCCAAAAATGACAAAAGCTTAGATATTCTTGAAAACCTGCACAACTACACAAAACACATCAAAACTACACAAACTTGAATCCAAAACAATCAATTTAAGCCGATATAGAATGTTCCAAGTGGATATAAAATCCACTTATCAAACACCCCCAAACTTAAACCGATGCTTGTCCTCAAGCATAAACAATTATAACTACCTAATTAGTACCACTTCCGTAGGTGATCACGGTTGCATTTGGCATATGCAACAAGCCCTTTAAACCCCTAGGCAGCCCTAGTGGACGAGTAAGGTCTCGTGAGGGTCTATAGCGAATGTACCCACAAAATCCATTTAACCTAATGCAATGCAATGCATGAATGCAACTACTATGAAAATGCAAGATCCCCTTCAAACTCACCAAAACCAACTAACAAGCAAATATCTCAATGAATGTAACAAATCCAAGCAGAGCTCGACTAAGTCCCCGTATACTAACAGTACATGACAGAAACGTGCGTGTGTGCGATGCTCATCAGAAATACTCCCAAAACTAGGTCAAAAATCATACATGCTTTCCGTCAAGACAATCACAGGTTTATAATCAAAATAGACTGTAGACACTTCATAACCTAGGAACACCTCCACCCTTATCCAAGGTTAGGGCTGTAAATGAACCGATACACTCGCGAACGGCTCGGTGTTCGGTTTGAAAAAAACTCGGTCCGGGTTCGGTTCGATTCATAAACGAGTCGATCTTGAACATGATTTTTAGGATCGATTTATAAACAAGCTGAACTTGATCACGGTAAAGTTCGACTCGATAGCTCGTGAACAAGTTCGATTAACATGTTCGTGAACGTAGTTCGTGAATAGGCTCGTGAACATACTTCATGAACATGTTCGTGGATAAGTTCGATAATTGAGCTCGTTAACAATTACGTTTCTTTGCCCTTTATTTTTAAATCAAACTTTGTTTGTTTTTTAGAGTTGGAATATGAGAATTTTATTGGTTGATGATTTATTATTATTGGTTGATGATTTATGATTTATGAGTTGTTCGTAAGTGAGCTCGTGAGCAATGTTTAAGATTTATTCATGAGCATAATTACATGAACAAGCTCGTGAACAAGCTTAATGAGTTGTTCGAAAGCAAAAGTTCGTGAGTAAGTTCAAGAGACAGGTTCGTGAGGTGTTCGTGAACTGTTCGCGAACAAAATTTTATCTTAACGAACCGAGCTCAAACATATTTTTTGGCTCGATTCAAGTTCGAGCTCGAGTTCGAGTTCGATAATTTCTTAATAAACGATACATGAACATTTTAGAGTTCGGCTCGGATCGGCTCATTTACACCCCTATCCAAGGTAGACAGAAACTCATGCTTTATTACTAAACTACGACACTATATACAATACGCATGCTTATTTAACCGTGCAATGAATGAGACCCCAAAAGGCTTATACAATAATACCCATGTAGCGAGTGTTAGGTCAGCAATCCCAAACCACAAGGGCTTTAGGTTACTAGGACTAAGTCCCCTCAGACTTAATTACTCGAGTATTAAAGAGCTCACTCTGGTTAATTTTGCATATAAACAAATAACTTATTGACTCTTTTTTCTTTTTTTTTCTTTTTTCTTTTTTTTTTCTCTTTTTTTTTCTTTTTTTTTCTGATAATCTGGAATGAGCCTTTCTCATTTCCAACCCTAGACTACTCATATAAATATGAGCCGGCTACTAGCCATTTGACGCCTAGCCACAATTATGAACAACTAGCATGAAAATTCCTGGTTTCCCCCAAACTTAGACTTTAATGTTCCTACGCTATAAAGGGAATAACGAAAATTCTAAATATAATCAAGTGATTAAATCTCAAAACATCCCACAGGCATGACCCTAACCTAGCCCAAAAGCACCCCAATGAGACTGTGTAATAAATTTTGTTCCCGTAACATGCAAGTCAATTTCATAGAAACTATAAATCAGCCCTCTACTCATCATCATCACACCCAAATCAACATCCACCTATCAATCAGAATCAGTTCGTCCTAAGGGATCATGAAAATATGCATGCCATGAAAATGCAACTAATATGAAAACTCACATGGTATACGAAAATAAAACAAAATGTCCTATATGAACAAACGTAGATAATACGAACATAACAATCATGCATGAACTATCACTACTATGCAAACATGATATCCTATATGAACACAAAATACAACAATACATACAACTACTAATCCCCCAAATTACCCCCAAACTTAAAATATTCAATGCCCTCATTGAATGGAAGTAAATACAAGGGATAGCAGAAAACATACCTACTCGTCCTCCTCCTCGGAGGAATCAGAATCTGACGGAGGATACTGCGTACGAGCTCCATAGACTGGCCACCTTTCATGAACACTACAAAATCCAATTGACAAGAACACAAATTCGTAATAAGATTAGAGAAAAAGAATTACCCAATACGAATCAAAGAGGTGAACTTGCAATTAATTCCTCTTTAGAATTGAATTTTTAAAGATTTATATAAATAAAAGAGGAATTGGATTTGTATGTATAGGTGGGTATATATAAAAAATAATAATAATAATAATAATAATAAATATCAATAATAAAAATAATAATAATAAATAATAATAAGAATAATAATAAATAATAAATATGAATAATAATAATAATAATAATAATAATAATAATAATAATAATAATAATAATAATAATAATAACAATAATAATAATATGAATTAGAATAGAAATAGGTTTAGAATTTTTTTTGAAAAAGATGGGGGGTTTTTGAAATAGAAATAGGAAAAGAATTAGAGAGAATGGGGGTATAAATAGAATGAGGGGGCAAAGAAATTTTTTTTTTTTATATAAAACAGCTGAAACACAAAGAATCGGACAACACTGCTAAACTGCAATCTGCGGGTGCGTGAAGCTGACTGCACAAGCACCAGACGCGCATGCGCAGCCTGCGCAACAGCCATGCAGGCTGCTTCAAGTCCAGTAACGCAGGCGCAGCCTGCGTTACACCCCTGCAACCTGCCCTGAAAGCAGTAATGCAGGCGCAACCTGCGTTACAGACCTGCAATCTGCTATTTTTTTTTTTTTTCTGAACAGATTTTTTTTTTTTTTTTTCTGAAAACACTCAAATTTTTTTTTTCTACACTAATGCGTGGGTTGCCTCCCACGAAGCGCTTCTTTAACGTCAATAGCTTGACGTTACTTCCTCAAATCATGGCGGTTTCAAAAGAACAACTGAACCGTTCTCAACAGACAAACCATTCATACGAACGTTGACATCCGGTTTGCTTAATTTCCACAAATCTCTTCCATCAGATTTCAACTTGATTCTACTACCCAACGGCCAAATTTTCTTCTTTTTCTTCTTCACACCTCTAAGATGCTTCTCCGACTCAACCGACTGAACAAAAATTTCTTCTTCCTTATCATCGGTTTTCCACCTTCGTAACACGTTATCATGCCCCTCTTCAAAAATCACTAGCTCATTATTCAAAAGGACATGCCTCAAATTAGCAGGTAGAGGTTTAAGTTCCACCTGTGGTGCCTCTGAAAGTGTAAAAACCATCTCAACTTCCGTGTCTTGAACAACAATATCTTCTTCTTCTACTACATCATCTAACACCCGTTCTGCTCCCCTGAAGTGTTCATTTTCTAGCTGCACAATTTCATCAACTATGTCAACAGTAAAACAAGTTGCTCCAAAAGGAGGCATCTTCATTACTTTGTTCAGATCAAATTCCACTTTGTCCTCGCCAACATTCAATGTCAATTTTCCAGCTTTAACATCGATTGTAGTGCCAGCAGTAGCCAAGAATGGCCTTCCCAAGATAATGGGCATCTCGACATCTTCATCCATCTCTAACACCACAAAATCACAAGGTATGACAAATTTATCCACTTTGACAACCACATCCTCAACGATCCCCAACGGATATTTAACAGAACGATCCGCTAACTGAAGTGAAATCCGTGTCTTTTTAAGCTCTCCAAGACCAAGTCGTTTGCAGATTGAATATGGCATCAAACTCACACTAGCCCCTAAATCACACAAGGCTTTCATGTTCTCCATCTTCCCAATAGTGCAAGGCAAAGAAAAGCTTCCCGGATCTTTCAATTTCTGAGGAATGGCCTTTTGGATGACTGCACTGCATTCAGCATTTAGAGTAATGGTTTCTGCATCCTCAAGTTTCCTCTTCTTTGTCAACATCTCCTTAAGAAATTTAGCATAGAGTGGCATTTGATTCAAAGCTTCAGCCAAAGGAATATTGACATGTAACTGCCGGAACATAGTCAAGAACTTCTCGTACTGCTTCTCTAACTGCCTGTTGTGAAGTCTCTGTGGAAAAGGAATTGGAGGAACATAAGGTGGTGGAGGAACATACGGCTTTTCTGGTTCTTCTTCCTTCTTCTCTTCATCTACTTTTTCTGACTTTTCTGCATCGATCTCTACTATCTCACTTTCTTTTTCAACATCCTTCTCTTTAGGCTCAAGAACCTCAACCTCGGGCAACTCTTTCCCACTCCTCAAAGTAATTGCTTTGCATTGCTCTTTACCAGTCTGGTCGGGTTGACTAGGAAGTGATCCTTGCTCACGAACACCCATCTTGGAGGCAATCTGTCCAATCTGTGTTTCTAGCATCTTTTGAGATGATGCCATCTGCTCTATTCTTGATTCCATATTAGCCAATGCCCCAGAAGTTCCTTGCATAATCTTATTCAGTGCAACCTCCCAATCAGCTGGTTCTTTCTTTGGAGGAGGTTGATACTGCTGCTGTGCTTGATATGGTGGTCGTGACTGAAAACCAGAAGGTTGATTCTGCCTTGGAAATGCATAAGAAGGATTAGCCGCATGATTATTACTGTAAGAAAGATTGTTGTTTGGCCTTTGATTTGGATTGTAATAAGAGTTATTCTGAACCGGCCACGGCTGTCTTCCCTGAATGAAAGATGCTTCTTCTGGAAATTGTTGCACATAAGAGTTCTGATTAGCACCATAATCATTATACCCCTCCATAGGTGAAGAAATAGCAATCACATTTGCTCTTTGTCCTCGCATCTCCTGAGTTAGAGTATCCAACTTTTGAGCCAGCATGTTGATCATCTCAGAGTCTTGTGCTGCTTTTGCTGAACTCGTCCCACTAGGTGCCCATGAATAGTTATTAGATGCCAATTCCTCAAGAAGTGCTTTAGCCTGTGTAGTTGGTGCCTTCTTGAAATTTCCACCAGCAGCCACATCCAAACTCAAACGAATATCTGCATTCATGGCCCCATAAAAAGTACTGATGATCTGCCAATCTTCCAAGCCATGATGTGGACACTTCCTCAATAGTGCCTTGAATCTCTCCCATGCCTGATATAGACCTTCACCCGGTTGTGCTTTGAAACTCATAATCATAGTCCTCAGTTGTTGCGTCTTGTCAGAAGGATAATATTTGGACAAGAATGCAGTAGAAAGACTATCCCATGTAGCAACCGCAGTGTTTGGAAGTTGCTGAAACCATTCCAAAGCTCTTCCCTTAATAGAGTAGGGAAACATATGGAGACGAATCTGATCACTCGTAACACCATTGATTCTGAATGAGCCACACATCTGCACGAAACGCTCTAGATGTCTGTGTGGGTCTTCTAATTCAATATCTCCTTCAAAAGCTTGATTGCTGATCATCTGAATTAAACTCGGGTTAATGTTGAATTGGGTTGCACCAATCTCTGGAGTTTTGTACATGCAATTGGCAGGATTAGGTGTCTCATGGTCCCAAATAGAAGTCTGATCAACATTAACATTTGCATTAACATTTGCATTAACATTTGCGTTAACATTCTCAGCGTCCGTCATCTTAGCTTTCTCTTTTCTTATCTTTCTCAAGGTACGCTCAATTTCAGGGTCAAATTCCAACTTTCTAACGCAAGATGAACGTAGCATACACCTGAAAATCACCAACAAAACAACTTGTGGAACCAATTAAAATCTAAACAATAAGAAACAATTAACCTAAACTCAACTATACTGCCTTCCCCGGCAGCGGCGCCAATTTGTTAGTAATATTTTTGTTGTTCGTTCGCAGGGAAGGACTGAATTGTAATATCAAAGTTCAGGTTTCTTATCTCTTTACGTCTAGAAGTGTGTGAGAAGAATTTTGGGTTTGTGTATTAACTAAATTATCCAAGAACTAATTATAAGCACTAAGAATTGATTTTAAACTGAAATTCAAATATATGGGAAAACAATCTAAGAACTGGGGTTCTTCACTTGGTCTCAATACATGCTCAATATTAATGTGATATCTGTGTTCCTACCTTGCTGAAAACAATTCTTCTAAAGTTATACTGCACCCTCCCAGGTTACAATATAGTGCCTACAGCTACACCCTAATTGTCACTCCCGTGATACAATCAAAGTATATCTATAAACTGTTAAGTGCCAAGAATTATATGTCTCACAATTCTCCTATTAATCTCCCGATCTAATATTCAAATTATGTCTGTTAAATCATGTACTAAGATTGCAACTTCTCTCCCGAGCTTATTACAATCCCTAGAATACAATCAAAAGTTAGCTACTCTTCTAATTGTGTTAAGATCTCATTAACAGATCAGCAAAGCAGAAAATCACGTAATCAAGCATGCATGAATACCAAGGAATACTACCCAATCCTCAGATTAGAGAATTAGTTACACATAATTAAAGAAGAAAACAAAGTAATAATGATAATGAATGAAAACATAATATTGAAGAATTGAAGATCGAAAGTACCTTGATACGATTAAAAGCTATGAATTGTTAGCTATGAATTGTTAGCTATGAATTTTTATCTTTTACAATGGTATGATGTGTTTATATAGGCTCTACAAATCTTGCCCAGCAAGATATTGCCTTCTATTACAATTAGGATTTAAAGAAGGTACCCAAAACTGCCCAGAATACAATTAGAATTAGAAAAAGGGCAAAATAGTAAATTCCCAGCCTTCTTTAATCAAGATTACGTGCGCGACTTTATTCAGCTTATTTCTTGCACTTGTTTCCTATCCCAGTTTGTAGAAAATCTCTCAAGCTTCGCGTGGGCAGTAAGATCGCTGAAAACGGACTTCTAGAACTCCAGATATGGCCAAAACAGTATAAGCTGCGCAGCCTTCCCGGAAAATCCGAATTTTAATCAATTAAATCTCCAAAAACGACAAAAGCTTAGATATTCTTGGAAACCTGCACAACTACACAAAACACATCAAAACTACACAAACTTGAGTCCAAAACAATCAATTTAAGCCGATATAGAATGTTCCAAGTGGATATAAAATCCACTTATCACCAGTCATCCAAAATTGGCAACATGAACTAACAGTTGGTCTGCATATTTAGTGTTCAATACATGTGATTGCAATCCTTGTTCCACAGATATATGTGTGGTTACTTTCACACTCAGAAATTATCTCTTTTAAGTGATCATTCCACTGCCAGACTGTCATTGTGCTCGATAGTAAAGAAATGATAAAAACGTGACCCTTTGTTGCTCAAGGGCAGAATTTGCATCTTATATTTCTATCTTCTTGTTTTGTTATCGGCCTATTTTCTCAGAAGTTATTCTTGATCCATAAACTATCTACATTCTGTTAATAATGCGAGCCATTAAAACTAAAGCTACATAGTTGCAATCCACTTCTCATCCACTCTCTTATATGTACCACGAAACACTGGTCAAATTTGCTAAACAACTTTTTTGTACAGGCACTTTTGCACAATGATTTATAATTCCAAGTTAATTATTATTCTGTAGGAAGTTCACTTTGGGAGATTGATACCCTTCGCCACCACTACTGTCCTCCTGTTTCAAGGTATCATGCTTGCTTATCTGAGCAAGGGTAATTAGTTTGTATCTTTATCATTCTGTCTATATGTGCCATATATTCATAGAGTAATATGGTTTGAATTAGATTTGTGCTATCCCTTGAGAATGATTTGACGGTCAGAGCTAAAACTGCCGAAGTAGCCATCAAAGATTTCAGTTCTGGTTCATATGCAACAATATTCGGGGACGAGGTAATAATTCAACACTTTTAAATGTTTTTTCATCAACATCTATGCCTACATTGGTATTACGTATTAGCTACCTATCAAGTTTCTAGTATCATACATGTCTTTGTTTGCATGTCAATGGTAGTTATCACTATATTTCTTAATACTTATTTCTTTACTGGGAATCGTTGATGTGTCTTCACAGATTTACCTATTAAACACTAGTTAGAACTTAATGCACACCTAAAGGGCCTGATAAGTGTTGTGTAAAATTGTCCTTTTCTAAATATTTATTTGATATCTTTTCAAAAGTTGAAGGCACAGTTTTAAGGCGGCTTGCTATTTCAGTGAGGTGTGAAAATGCAGAATGCTAAATATGATACACAACAGAGCAGATGATAGATAGTAAATAGCAAGACACAATTAGGTATTTGCTAGGTTCTATAAATGACCTACTTCCTAGTCCCATACCTACGTAGAATGAGATTGTTTTATTTGTTATAATATTCAACGGCAATTACAAATTAGCACTACAATTCCTTTTACTCCTGCTACAACAAAGACCTTTCTTGAACACTTGGTTTATCAAGCACCTAACTTCTTTTAACAAGCTGTTTCAGTTTGTCCAGTCTACTTCAATTAAACAAGCTGTTTCAGTTTGTCCAGTCTACTTCGGAGTTATCTTTCTTTGTTCAGCAATTTAAATTTGACACTTTAGCTTCTTTCTTTAAGCAGACAGTGCTCCTCGAGCACCAAACTTCTACGTGCACATAACTTATCATCGACCTAGCTTCCTTGAGCCCACAATTTGCCAAGCACTAAGCTTTTGCTAAGCACACCCCTACCTGTGTCCAACCTAGGGGTGTAAATGAGCCGAGCCGAACACTGCCAAACTCGAGTTTGAGCTTGACTAAATAGTTCAGGCTCGAGTTCGAGCTCGACCAATCCATAATTTTCAACTTCAAGCTCTCTCAACAAATGTTTGATATGTGCGAGCTCAGCTCGAAAGCTCAAATTATTTATACTAAGTGCCTCTTTGGCAAATCATTCAAGGAGCTTGACAAGATGACAAGTCCGATTTACCTTTTCATGTACCGTTTGGGTGTTTTACTTATTGCACAAATTTGTAACTTAAATGGTGAGAAGTGGAAAGTTAGTCGGGCTGTACTTTTTTCTTTTCATTTTAGTTATTGTGCCGCCTTCATTTATATAATTATTTATTAGATTATTTTTCTTATTTAACTAGAGTAATTATTGCAAATAAAATATACTAATTATGTATAAAATTACTTTAATTCATAGAGTAACGTTAATTAAAATCTTATATAACAATATTTTGATTTTGATTTTATATATTTATAAGTTTATTTTTACTTTTTTTTCTTTAAACTTAATATTCATGTATAACCAAATACATAATTCAACTTAAATATTTTCATTTCATTTTTTTTAAAGAACTTAACTATACTCTTTATTAACTGTAGGTTTATGTGTGTATATATCAGCATGATGAAAACAAATGAAAACGTAAACTGCATTATTATTTTGTTCATAGGTGGGCTTGGGCTTATATAAGCCAATACATAACCTTATCTCCTAAAAACACTACAACTACAATTCAAAAATATTCAAAATTAAATCATAACTAATCCTAAACTATAATCCTAGAAATTTGGTTAACATCAACCAATTATTAAAATAAATTCAAATTTAAAAATCAAAGCAAAATTCTAACACTCCTCCTTGATTTGATATTTTAATTTATCACTAAAATAAAAGATCTTCTTCGTGTTCGACAGTAGTAGCCTCTTTCGCCTTATCATGCTCCTGGGACTTGCAAATTCTCTCCATATGTCCAAGTTGTCCATATCTGTTACACTTCATATCAGCTCTCCACCAACACTTACTTTGAGGATGATTAGTCTTTTTGCAGTATGCGCATGTTGGATATTTGTTGTAGTTGTTAACTCCTCCTGCATTGTCAATCTTTGCTCTAAAAGCTCCTTCCACTCCTTCTTCATTTCTCATCATCCTCCGTTGCTCTTGTGCCTGCAGTGCATTAATTAATTCTACCAAAGATATTTTTGAAAAATCTTTGGTATTTTCCAATGTAGTAATAACTGCTTCGTATCTTTCTGGTATTGTCACAAGAATTTTTTGCACAATTCTTGATTCCGGAAATTCTGTACCAAGAAGTCTTACTTTATAAGCAATACCAAGAAGTCTCTCGGAGTAGTCCTTGATCATTTCACCATCTTTCATTTTCTGTAGCTCGAATTCCCTAATTAAATTAAGGACCTTGATACCATTGATTTTTGCATCTCCTTCATATTCCTTCTTGAGATACTCCCATATCTTTTTTGGTGACTCTAGAGACATGATGCTTGTAAAGATGTTAGCTGAAATTGCTGCAAATAAACAAGCTTTTGTCTTGGATTCTTTGATCTTCAAATCTTTATGTGCTTTAAGTTGTGCCATGGTGGGATTTTCAGGTAGTGTGGTATCATATTCTTCTTCCACCGCATTCCAAAGATCCAACGCTTCCATGTAGGTCTTCATACGGACTGCCCAAACATGATAATTATTTCCATCAAACACGTTAGGAGCAAATTTTGAAAAATTGTTGGTTTCGTTTTCCATGGATATGATTTGTGTTGTTATATATGGGTTATGATTGTGTTTATATTGTGGTTGTGGTTATGGTTGTGATTGTGGTTATAGTTGTTTTGATTATAGTGTTTGGATCTGATGTTTTTTTCAACAGGTCCCTTAAGAATAAAGCTCTGATACCATTTGTAGGTTTATGTGTGTATATATCAGCATGATGAAAACAAATGAAAACGTAAACTGCATTATTATTTTGTTCATAGGTGGGCTTGGGCTTATATAAGCCAATACATAACCTTATCTCCTAAAAACACTACAACTACAATTCAAAAATATTCAAAATTAAATCATAACTAATCCTAAACTATTATCCTAGAAATTTGGTTAACATCAACCAATTATTAAAATAAATTCAAATTTAAAAATCAAAACAAAATTCTAACATTAACAAAAGAAACACCCTTTCGATGGAACACCGTAGTATCAAAGTACTAAAGTACCATAATTCGGTTATCACTAACTCTTTTCGATGAAACACAGTAATATCAAAGTACTAAAGTACCATAATTCAGTTATCACTAAATTTGGGTTCGATTTCTTCTATTCACGTAATTATACAAGATTTGTATATTTGCTTTAATTTCTTTAACTTCATCCCGGATTTGATTTCTTATAACTATATAATTAAGGGTCTTTCTAGTGTGTGCCCACACTCTAACTACTGTTCTATAAGTTGACTAATTTTAATTGGGTGAGATTTTTGTGCATAAAGGGGGTCCATTATTCTTTATGAAAATAAAACCAATCAAAAAAAATGTCAATTAAGCTTTTATTGTGTGCCCATGAGCACACATTAGATAAACTGTATAATTAAATAGGGTTTATTTATTATATATTTTTATCATTCAGCTCAAGTAAATATTAAATAATGCTTATTAATTATACTAGCTTATAACCCATGCAAAGCACAAGTTACTTTTGAATTTTTATTTTATAGTGTAGGATGATATTATAAATATTAATTTAATATATTATTGGAAGAATTCGAATCTTAACTCTTTGTATATAATAATTTTTATTATTAATTATAAATTAATATGTTGTAGGCGGGAATCGAACCTTAGACCTCTATATATAACAATTTTTAGTATTGTTGTATCTAACGGTAATGATCTATTTGAATTGAAGATCAATGGTTGTGAATGCGGGATAACAAAAAATGAGGGGATAACCAAAATTAGAGGTTAGCCAAACTACAAATTATATCCCGTTTCGCTTATTATAATATAGTATATAGTATAGATAGTATAGATTTATTCTCAGTAACATTAATATTTATAATTTCGCCTCGTGCTCGGCCCATGCCCGTGCTTCGCACGGGTTATCAGCTAGTATGTAATAATTTTCCAAACACTTTACAAAACTTTTAAGGAAACTTTACTTAGTACTTATACATTGCTTATCTCGTATAAGTGAAAAGTAACTTGTTTTAAGATTTTTCAAACATGCCATAAATAGTGACCAAAGCTTTAATGTGATAAGTTCAACTAATTAAATATGTAAAACAAATATAAATATATACTCCCTCCGTCCAATAAATTGTTAACACTTTCTATTTTGGGATGTCCCAATAGATTGTTAACATTTCCTAAAATAGTAAGTTTTAACACTATTACACCCACTACTTCATTTATTTTAACAATACTTTACACTATTACACCCACTACTTAACTTATTTTAACTATAAAATCACTATTACACCCACTACTTAACTTATTTTAACAATAAAATCACTATTACACCCACTACTTCATTTATTTTAATAATATTACACCCACTATCTTGGTGTCCGTGCAAAAAGCAAATGTTAACATCCTATTGGGACGGAGGGAGTAATATATATATATATATATATATATATATATATATATATATATATATATATATATATATTTATAATAATTTTTTATAATAGGTAAATAATAAAATTTATGAAAGCTCAATTAGGGTTGCGAGCCTCACGAGCCAAGTAATTTGAAGCTCGAGCACAGCTCAAAATGGTATTCAAATAGCTCGAGCTCAGCTTGATTATTGCCGAGCCATATTCAAATGATTTTCTAGCGCGAGGTCGAGTTGCTCATGAACAGCAGTTTCACCCATTTACACCCCTATTCAAACCTCTAGGCACTGGAGTTATTATGTGGAAACTACAGCCTGAACCATAAGAGACTTCAAAATAAGTATGTATCATTAGTCAAATCAAGGCTTCCAGGCCATGTTTGTTTTAGGGGATTATAATCCTTGGAAAATTACACTATCTTTCTTAATTTAAAGGATTATAATCCCATGGAAGTATATTGCTATCATCTTTTTGATTCATTTCTATGGGATTATAATACCTTCTTTCACAAGGTATTATAATCCCATGGGAGTGAACTAAAACAATGATCAAAATGTGAATTCATGGGATTATAATCCCTTACGTTTGGGATTTATAAGGTAATAATTTGGGGATTATAATCCCTTGAAACAAACATGACCCAAGAGTATAATAGGATTCAGAATTACCAAGGTTTAAATTGTGTTCTACAACAAACGACCAGTTGACTGATTTACAGATGGAAAGATATGATAAAGTTTTGAATTATTGAAGTAGAAAGATTTAGAATTTTTTTTCCACAACTTCATAAAGAAAACCTGGTAAGAAAGATTCGTTTATGCTAGGAGAATAAGCTTTAAATGCCAATCTACTTTATCCTTAAGATTTGGGATGAAATACTGTCAAAACTCTATTTTGTACAAGCCACATATTTCTCATATACAATTTGATAAATTCCGCATCTATGGGGTGTAAAATATATAGAACATGATTATCTAAAGGAATTGCCTTCGGTGTTCAGTTCGAAGAAAAAGGAGATGTATTTCAGCATTCGACTCATTTACTTGAATAATTACACAGACTGGAGAGAGAATATCCTAATGTAATTGTACTTATATATAGTGTTCATTGTTGATTTAGGAATAATTCTTTTATTTTGGTTAAACTGCAAGCTGTTCCAACTTGTCCAGTCACCTTCTGCCTCCCCCCCTCCCCCCCTCTGCCTCCCCCCCTCCCCCCCCCTCCCTCCCTCCCTCCCTCCCTCTGTCCAGCTACATTAAATCCTGATCATATGGTGTGCTGTGCTGTTTTGTCATCCATCACTGACTGTTAATATCAAATTCTAGTTTTAAACTAGATTTCCTGTGATAAGCTATCCGACAAAAACCATATACATGTATATAATTATCATTAAAACCATTCTTAACACTTATTTTATTTGCAGATTAGACGAAGAGTTAAGCAGGTTCCTCTGGCATTCTTTAAGGCTACCCCTACCTCCTTGTTTTCAGAGTCTGATTTTGGTGGTTGGACCTTTAATTTGAAAGATGATAACGTGAACAATGACAAAGAACACGATCATATTCCTGTTAAACGGCAGCGGATGGAGGGTGCTTAACTATGTTGGCAAGCCATAAATTATACTACATTTCTCAAAAATTTTGACGCATGGAAGTTTTATAATTTTCCCGGAAATGTTAGTTACAAGTCAAGTGGAACAGGCATTCTGCTTGTACCTTAAATTTTGAGCCATATATTGTAAAAGCCATGCAATTTTACATTTGCATTTGTCATTTTCATAATCATCACTAAGTAAGACAAAACATTAAAATTTGTTGAGAGTACGTACAAGAGAACATAAGAAAATCTATATTCTTATATGTTGGCCTCCATGATCCATAACAAAATTCGTACCTTGAATCAGTGGTAGCCGGGAATCGTTTCGAGGGTGCTCTTCAAAACATTTACAATCTTGAACTATGCCTCCAGAATATTATACCATATTTAAAGGGCTCCTGTTGCCTGAATCACCGCTACACAATCAGGTTTACCCAAGTCTTCCGTTTAATCCTACTCGGTGCTTCTTGAACTCCTATAGCTTGCGCTGTTGCTGGACTAGTTCTCCCCATTCAATAGCTGCTTATCCCTTCCACCACCAAGCCATTCCAATCTAGTGCCACACAATAAAAGTTTAAGGACCAAGATTCTTTAAATAATGCTGCATCCACATTTCTTTTTATCTTTTGCGACGTTTGTTTGACCCAATCTTACCCCCATCTTCTGGCAACATCCAAGCCATCGACGAGTTATAATTTTTGTCTTGAGCACCTGTCCATTGATTAAGAGAACAATGTACATGAATCACTATGACCCCATTGTTGCCACACCAGTTCATTCTGCGCCTTCCAGATTGTCCAGCAAACCATAATAATATTTTTCCTGTCTTTTCCTCCAACTTCTTTAAATATCTACCAAAATTGTCTTAATAAATCAGCTCATCCATAATTGTTATTATCTATTTTCAAAATTCAAATTCATAATTAATTACATGTATTTCTTGGTTACATAGCTCTAACCTCCATCATTTATGATTTTAATACCTTTATTTTTTTAAATTACAAATTTTCTTAATAGATAAAATATGCCAAATTTTAAAGTTTCCTCGATTCCTTCCACAATTACTTCATAATAATTATTTTTTAATTTTTCTACTGAAGTTTTTATCTTTTTATTTTTAATTAATTTTCGACGTAGTTTACAAATTTTTAGCAAGCAGGTTGATTTTTGACCAATTGTTTGCCACGATTTTTGCATAATCGAATCGATTAGTTACTAGTTAGCGATTAATAGGCGAATTTTAAAAAAATAACGTACGTAACAATTTAAATCAAATCCTGAATAAAAAAGGAGATACTAATAAAAGAGAAATTGCCCAAAATGCCAAGATATGAGGTTGCCTGGCCCGATTTACTTAAATATGGATTGAGGACCCTAAATACCCACACTATACGCATAGTTATAATGCGTATCCACTTGCGTATAGTTATAATGCGTAACCACTTCTAAACAGATATTTCCCATTTACTCTTCTGTCCTACATACTTTTTCGATGCAAGAAAACGATAATGAAAGGAAACAGTGCATGGTCAAAGCAATGGAGTGTAGTAGTATGGCTTGTTTACTTTTCTCGTATAGTACTCAACACAATTTTCATATATGGTATATTTCGTTCAACGTTTTAATTTCTGATATAGCTGAGAAAACCTAATAGAAACCGCCACTTGAAGTGGCGAGTTCTATTGAACTTGATTTCAACAGAAAATGCCTTTTGTAGTGGCGAGTTCTATTGGCACCATTTCTTTTTTTTGTTTTCCAGTGCTTGGCATAAATTGTAAGTAGAATATGTGCTGTATAGTAGTCATTTTATATGACTTTTAAAATGTATTTGTAAATAAAATTTATTCATTTTTTTTACTTCATATTAAAGAATTGACATCCTACTTTGGTATAATACGAAAATCTCCAAAAAATATTATGTCTAACTATCTTATATATTGGTTCGAACATGGCAACTCAACATCAAATTGTTAAGAATCCCTACGCGTATGCATGTTGAGGGGCCTAAAAAACTTAATTTTACAAGTTTTTTTGTCGATATTTTTTTTCACATTATAGTATTAACGTCCTAATTTGGTGTAAGCCCAAAAAAATGAACAAATATAATGCACAATTATGTTTTGTTAAGGTCCAAAAATGATACAAATTCCCAAATTTTGACATAAAATTATATTGAAATGAAGCAAACAAAGTACATGAAATGAAGCACACAAACGATTAATTCATTACATAGTGAAAAGCATATTATAGAATACATACAACTAATATATTTGAATAGCCCCCATGAAAAGTGAAATTTTCGTAGTCTATAACGTCGGCGGCAAAAGTGATCTCAAATTGACAACATATCTTGTAGAGGACAATAACACATCCGACTTCAACCGGTTTACGGATAAGTGGGTACCTATCCTATCCAATCGGAGATAACAATCAACTTGCCGTGTGCCATCATCTATTACGATGACTCTTTTACCAAATAGGTCCGAGTCGCGGATGCTTACGATCCATCCCTTTGCATAATCGATTGGTATGATGTCGATGCCCACAAAGTCATCGTATTCTTCAAATGCATATTTTGATATTCCTTTAAGAGTCCTGCAAGTGACGGAATAAGGTATTTTGCATTCTATCTTCATTGGATTCGGGTACATGTTAGCGTAATATTCCGCATCTGCAAAATTCCATATTTTTAGCAATTTAAATAAATGAATAATAAATCATTACAAAAAACATGAAATTTGTAGAAATGATCTTACCACCACTTTGGATGAACATTTTACAATCCTTCCATTGCTTACTTTTGTAATCAATTCGGGGGACTTGCGGAATTGGAGTGATTGATTGAGGAGGCTCTGGAGTGATTGGTTGAGGATTGGAAGTGGTTCCTCTTTCTCTTTGAGGGGACTATTGGGGAAGGTTTACAGAACTATCCGGTTGTGGTTGATAAAAAGCATCGGCAGCTCTATATATTTCATCAGTTGCTTCTTGTTGAGAAGTTGTAAGGTTATTCCAATCCCAAATGTAACTATGATCGGAACTTGGAGCGAGTGGTTCTAGAGGGATTGGATTGATTGTTTGTGGAATTTCTGGAGTAATTGGCCGAGGATTGGAAGTGTTTCCGATTTCTGTTTGAGGGGGGTGGGAAGAGTCTAGAAGACTATCCGGGTGTGCTGCATAATAATCATCAACATCTTGATAGATTTCATCAATTGATTGTTGCTGAGAGAATGTAAGGTTATTCCAATCCCAATTGCAACTACAACGGGAGTTGCAACTATGATCAGAAATGTTATCTCCATCATCTTCACTACCCATTTCATGCAAGTGACTTTGGGAAAAATATGTCAGCTATATTATTGTTGATGACACTACCGAACTTTATACACACACAAAGTAGGACGTGAATTATTGAGCTTTACAATAACATGCATTCATAAATAATTGAGTTGTACACACATGAAATAATTGACAAATACTATTGACGAGATTGTTGTAATTATATTACTGTTGACGGGACCTCACAGCTTTTTACAGACTAGCATCCTTGTTTTCAATTCGACAAGAAATTTCAGTGATCTTTTTACAGTGCTTTTTCAGGACTGCCAAGGTTCTTGTTGTTTTTTGCTGTGCACTCACGGGAAGCTTAAAACAGCAATGGTAAAATCATAACACAGTGAAGATAAGAAGATGTGACCACTCATTTGTTATCTTTCCAGAACTTTTTAGTAATTGTTGCAGATTATTGTACATGCACGAGATTCTTCACTATGTGAGTAGATGATGTGGGTGCAATGCTTACAAATTTAAATTATTTGTTCCTGTGGTTTCTCGGTGGTAGCTGAAATAATGCAAGTGGTGGATAATAATCCAAATGGGAAACAACAGTCCGTTTCACTATAAATATGTAACCAAAATAATTATCATCGACACAAAATGACTTATACTCCTGGTGATATTTTTAGAGCTATGGGTAGGAGTTGGGTTTGTGAAGATGAATTTGGTTACTCGTTGAACCCTAATCATCGTTACTCAACTCTTTCAGTAGCAACAATGCGGAGGGAGTGGGAATGGCGTGCACGAACTCTTGACATTTGTGTTGACCAATGTCAAGAGTATGGGCTACGAGTAGTAAAACAACGCGCTAAATCCATGCCACGTAACACTCCTCGACAACTGGAAGCCGCACTATTTCGTGCACGAGAGGAGGAGAATTGAATGCATTTGTGCGTACGACGATACAGCCTAGCAGAAGATGTGAGGATGTGTGCAGAGGACAGAGACATCCTACAAGCTAGACAATTTCATCAATGGAGCATAAGTCCTGAAAATCAATCGAACTCCGACATGTCCGACGAGGAGTAGACTATTGTAATTTTATCATTGGAAGTGTGTTAATTTGTGCAATTGATATGATTTCATAATTGTTGGCATTTGTTTTGTTTCAAACATAAAATCATATATGCCTCTACATAAAAAAAACTGCCATGTTTTCTTAATTGAAATGAAATTGATAAGAAACACACAAATACAACTATTACGAGCCAAAGTACATGGAAAAAATAAAATCACACAAAACAGTTAACACCAAATCAAATCAGGATAAACAAACTACACGCATGAAGTAAAATGACTGCAGACACTTGAAGACTTGATTTCATCAACCAGAAGGCTCCGGGGGACGTTGTGGACAAAGTCTGCTCCGTTTTGTATGCCCTTCTTGCTTACACCAACTACACTTTATCCCCGATCTTGACTGGTCCATTTCAGTTCGAATTCTTACGGACTGTCCCCTTGTGCCACTCTTTTTCTTCACCTTCTTGTAGGCCGGATTTGGTATCAATTTTCCAAAAAGTTGCCACTCGTCGGGTAAAACGTAGTTCCACAAGTCCGTGCTTGGCAATGGAAATATCAGGGGTTCCCAAAACTTATGCATTTTCGACGAGTAGTGGTAAGGTCCAACCCACTGCTTCCAATCAATATTGTCCACTAAACAACCAACCATTACATGAGAGTAAGGCATATGGTGACATTTCTAGTTTCCGCATGTGCAAGTTTTCTTACTTATGTCCACATTCTGCTGGTTTCCCCCCTTCGTGCAACCTTTCACCCGATAGCGTTGAGTGACGACTGTGAAAATGCCAAGTTGACGTCTATGTGTTGTCACATAATGTGATTTGGCCTTCTCCATATATATTGTTATCATGTCATTCGTCCTTTGACAGAATTGTTGGCCGTCATGTAGAGCTTCAACGGCTTGGTTCCTTTGTGTGTTGACAATTCTAACATTTATGTAGAATATGTACTCCATCATTGCTGTAACAGGAAGGAAACGAGCCATTCGTATGTTTCCATTATAGCCTTCCATGATGTTGGTAGTGGTTTGTCCGTAACGAGCACCGCCCTGATCATGACTGATGGTCCACAGTTCGGGAGAAACGTTACAAAGCCACTGTAAAGCAGCAGGTGAGATAGCTCCTTCCCGCATTTCTTCCATAGGGCCATGTGCGTTCAACGCACAACTTATCACAAAAACAGAGATTCAAATCGGGAATGTTGGATATGTTGAATTGTGTGTGAAATGCTAAATTAGATTGCAGTGGTTGGGTGAACAAGTCTCACCACTATGTTGTTTTATAGCTGAGAATCAAGGGATAAATTATTGATTGGTCTTCAACTAGCCCGTGACTCAACAGTACTATCAAAATACACTTAAATGAACTGCAAAATAATAAATTGGAGGAGTCAAATTTCTCATCAAAGAAAATCATGTGAATGCACAACAACAAACACTTAAATTTACCCTGCATTATTGAAAAAAAGCACTCTGAGAAAGGACTACAGGCTTAGCCTGTAGTAAAATAAAGCTAATTTCTGAAAAAGTAAAGTTTATTTCAGGCATAGTAAAATAAAGCTGATTTCTGAAAAAGTAAAGTTGATTGCAGGCATAGTAAAATAAAGCTGATTTCTGAAAAAGTCAAGTTGATTTCAGAAATTCCATACTATTTTCCTGCAGGCTAATAAATTTGAGTAGTCACATCTTCCTATTGCTTGTACGCAAAGTGCTCTAGTCACTTCAAAATAACACTTGTTTAAATTATTGAGGTATTTTTGCATCAACAAAAAGGTAAAATAATAATCCGAAATTGGCTATAAAACCCAATGTTGCTGCTTATTCAGAATAACAAGTTACTAGTTTCTTCTCAAATTTTGTTTCTTCAAGGTAATAGCATAAGATGGATAAGGGCAAAAAACCATAGACTAGTAAAACCGATATCAAACAGACCAGGAAAAATAGAAAGTCATACAATGTGCAGGCTGAGGACGCTAAACTTGCAAAATATTTTGAATTTGCTGCACAACAAGTTAAATTTAAAATGGAAGCTCGAGCTGCAAAGGAACATGGAATTGCAATAGAAGCTGAAGCTACAAAGGAACGTCAAATTGCAAGGGAAATTGAGGAAGCTGAGGACGAGAATTAAGCTGTTGATCTCAGTGAATTTTAAGAAGTTGTATTGTGGTTCTCCTGTCAATGTATGCTTATTTTCTAATTTTCTGTTTTCAATTTAATGTAATTGTATGATGCTTCAATTTTCTGTTTTCAAATTGAAGTACTTGTATGATGTTGTATGTTTACTTTAAAGTAATTGAATGTTTTCTAATATGTTTTTTATGCCCCTCAACGTAACTCCACGAAGGTATTGTTAACAATTTGATGTGAAGTTACCATATTTGGATGAACATTTAACGTAATTAAACAAATTAATTTTGTCTGCCTTTTGGTTTACGCAAAAGTACAACGTCAATACTAAAATATGGAACAAAAACAACGTAAAAAAACATGTACAAATATATTTTTATTCCCCTAAATATGCCTACTCAAAGGAATTTTTAACAATTTGATGTTGAGTTGCCATGTTCGGACCAAAAAATAAGATAATTAGACATAATAATTTTTGGAGATTTTCGTATTATACCGAAGTACAACGTCAATACTTGAATATGGAACAAAAACAACGTAAAAAAAACATGTACAAGTATATTTTTTATTCCCCTAAACATGCCTACTCGAAAGAATTTTCAACAATTTGATGTTGAGTTGCCATGTTCGTCCCAAAAAATAAGCTAGTTAGACATAATAATTTTTGGAGATTTTCGTATTATACCAAAGTAAAATGTCAATTCTTTAATACGAAGCAAAAAAATGAAGAAATTTCATTTACAAATACATTCTTTAAGCCATATAAAATAACTACTACAAAGTACATTTTGTAGTCACAAAACCAAGCCAAGTGCTGGAAAAGTAAAAATAAACAAGTGTAATAGAAACCGCCACTTTAAGTGGCGATTTCTGTTGAAATGAAATTCAACAGAAAACGCAACTAGTACTGGCGATTTCTATTAAATTTTCTCAGCTATACCAGAAATGAAAACTCTGAACAAAATGTACCATAAATGAAACATGTATTGAGTATACCAGAAATGTAAACAAGCCATAGTAGTATACTATTCTAGTGGTGGGTTTCATTGATTCAATTTATGTAAAATTATTAAAAGAAGACAAATATGTGGTGCAGAATGAAGATGGAATATACTAGTATAAACAGTAGTGGTGGTGCAAACTCAATTCATCTAGCCCACTCCCTTGGCATAACCATTGGCCTCCCTACCCTAGCCTACCTTTCATCATCTAATCTGTTAAGTCTTAATACTATAGTCGCATATTAAATCATATCAACACACATATAAACATTATCCTCTCCGTATTCGCACTCTCTCCGCCTAATTGAATCAATCTCCATATCTCTCTTTATACACATCTCTCTCCGCAATCTCTCCCTCTCTCTCCTCTTCATCCACTCATCCCTCTCCGGCTACTCTCCTCCCTCTCCACAATCTCCCCACACCTCATTAATTCCTTATGCGTATCTTTTACTAGGAAGGAGTTTATTCAGTCTTTATGAAGAACTCGTAGCATATAAATGCATATCACGTACACGCCTTGTGGAGATGCGTGTGCCATTTTGGGAGGGAGATGGGAACGAAGACCAGGAACAAAGATACGTTTTTTTTCATATGCGTATCCACTGACACGGCTTTCTAAAATGCGTATTCAATGATACGTTATTTGAGGATGCATGTCCAGTCGGCAGATAAGACCTCTACTTTCGCAGATTAGCAAATAAGACCTTGATTTTTGAATTGTTGGCATAATGGGCCTTCACCCCTAATAAAACCATTTGAAATATATTAAATTTTGATAATTAATTTTAATACAATAACTACATAAATTAATTTAGATTTATGGAAAATATTAATTAAGATTTGAAATATATTAAATTTTGATAATTCATTTTAATACAGTAACTATATAAATTAATTAAGATTTTGATAATTAAGTTTTTGCAACTGAGTCTGTTGAAAATCGCACTATCCACGGAATTATTGTGAGGGTCAATTGCGAAGCTACTATTTTTAGGGGAGATATAGGTTGGGTTGCTCGGTAGAACATTGAAGTCATTTTTAATTCTCAGAATATTTGTATTCAGTTTGTTAAGCGATCTGCAAACAAAGCGGCTAATTGTTTACCTTGCTTATTTGTTTTTCAACCTAGTTGCATGGTCAGTTGGGAATTTGTCCCAATTGCGTCTCTTTCAAATTATTAATGAAATTTGCTTTAATTTTGGTAAAAAAAAAAGATATATGTATCATTATTATCATCTCTTATTTCAAATTTATACTATTATATTAAAGCCGAAATATTGAAAATTTTTCGGTTCGGTTTATCCTAATTATTAAAATAAATAATAATATAATATAATTAATGATAATTATCTGATTGCCTTTTTCCCATTTACTTTTAGTTAAAGATATTAACTTTTATAAATACTTAAAAATATCAATCGTACCATATCTTTCGACCATTAATATTTCCTTTCTAATTAAAATACATTACCTTTTTTATTTAAAACAAATCTTACAATTAATAATATATATCCGAAAATATCACACCATATTTTCTAATTATTAATAAAATATATTAAAATGCGTATACGTTGTTTATAATAAGGAAATATTAATAATCCGTAAACATGAGTATGTTAAATTATATTAAATTAAAATTAAAAAAAATATTAAAAATAATGATGATATAAAATTTAACAATAATATTAAATAAAATTTAAAACATAAGAAAGGAAACTCGTGCATCGCACGGGCATTGAAAGTTTGTCGATTCGATTTTCGGCACGATTATCCTAATTATTAAAATAAATTATAAAATAATATAATTAATTATAATTAGCCACTTGCCTTTTTAATTAAAAGACGTTTAATTTTAATTGATGATATTACTTTTTATAAACTTATAAAATATCGTATCTTTTAATTAGTAATATTTTTTCTAATTAAAACACGTTAACTTTTAATTTAAAACGTAATCTTTCAATAATTAATATATAACCAAAGATATCTCACCATATCTTCTAAGTATAATAGAAATCCATATACAATGAATAATGATCGTTAGATTTTTAGTAAAAAATCAGAATTGTTAGATCTAATGAGTAGATGTATTATATGATTAAATTAATTTACTAAAATTTCAAGTTTCGAATTCCGTCAACCACATGTTTATTTTAAAATTTTATAAAATAAGTTTTAAACCATACACATCATTAATTAAATTTATATTAAATTAGTAAAATTAAAATGAAAATAAATTATTAAAAATAATGATTGTATGAAAACGTAATTGTAAAATAAAATAAAATTAGCTACATAATAAAAGAAATTCGTGCATCGCATGTGTTATATGCTAGTTTCAAATCTTATATTCACTTAATTTTAAAAAATATTTGTTAATTGGTTGATTTTTGATCGATTTTTTATCCTGATTTTTGCATAATCGAATGGATTAGTTGCCACCTAGTGATTAATAGGCAAATTTTTTTATAAAAAAAAACTTGTATGTAACAATTTAAGTCAAATCCCGAATAAGAAAAGAGAACTAATAAAACCATTTGAAATACATTCAATTTTGATAATCTATTATATATCTAATACAACAACATACTACTTTGTGATTGATTTTATTCCATATTAAATTACAATTTTAACCCATATCCTCTGCCTATTGTATACTGTTGTTTTACGAGTGTATTCTATTCTACTTTCCCCTTTCATATGAATTATTGATTGATACTTACAGATACAGACACGACTATCGCGATCAAGAGCGTTGAAGATCGATAATTCGTATCCCATTGTACGAAATTCATAATTAGGTACGAATCCTAACAAAATCCTTTATTCTTCTGTTCTATCATCAATTTAGGGTTTTTAATTTCTTATTCTTGTAAATTTTTTTGATTTTGGTTGAAAATTTAAAGTACTTACTCTGCACTTTGATTGTTTGGATTATTGATTAACATATGCAATTTGAATTTAAATTCTTTTTGATTATATGTATGTGTTTGTGTTTGAATTTAGGGTTTATGTCATATATGCAGAGAGTTCAATCTAATTTTTGTTCTCAGCTTTAAAATGCAAAAAATTTAGTATGTTGTACCCTTGTAATGCCCTTTTTAATTGATTTGTGTCTGGTCCAGGACGGTAAAAAGGAAAAAAAAATGAGTCATGTAGAAATCATTCCTGAATATGATGAGCAAATACGAAGAGATATCCGTCCGGAAAGTAAAAAAGTCGATACAATCCTAATTTCCAGGTGCATCGTCCTAGGACAAGATTGTTTAGTTTTTCCCTGTTTTGCAACAACCACTTCATCTACCTAGAATATGTTACAATTGCAAATATCTATCTCAAGTTCGTGGTCTGCGTGTATAAATTTTAAGTCTTGGAGTTATCTACCTGCGGAATATGTTTTTGTGTATAAATTTATAAGTTTTTAGCCAGGTAGACAAAAGTAGCTTAATGTGGTCACTTTGGAGTGTTATGCGACTGCAAAATCACTCTACGTGTATAAATTTTTAGCCTGGGAGTTATCTACCTATAGAATATGTTTTTGTGTATAAGTTTATAAGTTTTTAGCCAGGTAGACAAAAGTAGCTTAATGTGGTCACTTTGGAGTGTTATGCCAATGCAAAATCACTACAATAATATTGTCATTATGGATTCTTACTTTATAAGTATGATAAACCTCATGAATTAAGATAATATCTAGATACTCCTTGTGATGTGTGAGAGCTCGGAAACTACATAATTGCTTGTTCACGCCACACCTTGCCTTCTGGTATATCTCCATGTATGTGGTTGCTGAATAGCTTTCATCTGTTTGATTTAAATTTAAGGACTTGGGTTATTCTTCCCCCGCAGCATCATATTATTAACATCTTAATGTAAAATCCAGTGGAACTAGGCATATGACGAGACTTTTCAGAACCCATGTGTCCCTTAATTGTATGTTTATTCTTTAGGGCTTATAAGCTGTCGATCCGTGTACACTACATATTGAATTTTTTGGTTATAGCTCTAGCTCATACTTGTTTCCATGTGATACATCAACTTCATATGAGCTGAAATAGCATAGTTTTACTTTTATCCTTTATGTATCTGTTATACCGCCTTACAGTTTGAGTTTTGATGCCTGTCAAAGGTTTGAGCTTCCTTTGTACTTTCTTGGCAAGATTATTTAAATCTATTTTTTACAGCTACAGAATATCTCCGAGGAGATGAAAATAAAACAAAAGAAGTATCTTAGAGGTGAAGGCGTTAATTTGGAGGTATAAATATTACTTTGCATTGAATTTAATTATTGGACTTTTTTGTGACAATTTTGAAAGAAAGCCAGTTATTATTGCTATTTGCAGGTCTTACAAGATAAAAAAAATTGAAGGGGCAGCTTGCAGCTTGAGAAAAGTTATTTGACAAATCTGCAATGGTTGCTGCCAAAGCTGAGAAGGTACTGTTTTTGTTTATGCATAATAAGTTGGTTGTTTGTCTTGGAGCCTGAATACTTGAGCTTAATTTCATACATTCCTGTTGTTATTATTTTTTGCCAAGAATGTTATCTGTGGTTTATTTTACATCCCTCCCTCCGTCCCCCTCTCTCTCTTTTTCATGTCTACAGTCGTAAACGTGATGTCACTTGTGTTGTTCGTTACAGTTGGGGCATAACAAATTCTCAGAAGAGGAATTATTTGCAATGTAAAGGTATCCTATTGCTTTCAAGTTGTATTCCAATTTGATTTCAGAGTTAACTTCAAAGCCATATAGGAAAGGGAAAGCAAGAAAACAAGTTCATTATGTTTCGATTTGATCTATTTTTCACCTACATCAGAGAATTCTCTACAGGGTATTTTTTTTTGCTAGCTCTCGAGAACCTGTGTTCTTTTTCACTGCGAGCAATAAGGCTACTCTACTAGCAAGTCCTGCAAAGATAGTTAGGATAAAAATTCAAGAAGTCAAATTCGAATTTTGTACCCTATAATCGCATGATATGTCAGTTAGGAAACATGGAAAATTTTCCAACCAGCAAAGAGTGGATTTTCTGTGTATATAATGCCTATGAATTTGGAGGAGGCAATAAGTCCATTATATCTGTCTTATCCCGTTAAGTTCACTGTACTATAGAAGTAAAAATATGAAGATACTTGTTCTGTATTTCTATGAAAATCGGTATTTAGTCGTGAATTACGCAATGTAGTTGAATGGATATGTTGGCTTAATGGCCAGCGGAAAAGAGCTCCAACACCAGAGGTAATGTAGAAACACGTATCCCATTTTTGTAAACTTGAATATTGGGTCCTTTTATGCTTGCGTATAGAGATAATCAGCTTTATATGAGTTTAAATCTACTTTGTTAATACCATGAAATTATATCATATAATTGCCTCCTCTCAGGGTCTTTCTTGCACCCGATTTATACCCTCATATGTAAATAGAATTAACTGCTCATGTTTCTTTGCAATTTTGGGTATGTTATGAACGGTATTCATGCAAGTGTTACATATTGAAGTCACCTAATCAAATGGTTTTTTGTATTGGCAGTGGTACTAAACAACTATTGCCGGTTTTATACTTTGAATAAATCGTATTCTTGCTCTTGAAATTTGTTACTGAAATGGCTTAATTGTGGTATTGCCGAAGTCCATATTTTATTTTAGGAAATTGGCAGATATGGAGGCTAGACGTGAACGCGTGAGGCACAATGTTGCTCGTGGGTTCACTGTTATCTTACTTTTGTAATATTCTTTCTATGTTTTTTTACATTGTGACTGATTTAAAACTAATAAAGTTACTTATAGCTAGAGCCGGCAATTTCGTACACGACACGAAAACGACACGAAAATTACGGGTTTGGGTTGACCTTTGCGGTACACGAACACGAAAGTACACGAACACGAAATTACACGGATGAATTTAGTGTCGGTTTTGGGTTTACCCTTGGGTACACGACACGAAACGAAAATACACGAAATAAATAAATATTTAAATATATATTTTAAATTATATAAATATATATTATAAATAAATATTAAATATTTAACCTTTTTACAAAATAAATAGAAAAGTACACGAAAAGTACACGGAAAGTACACGAAAGTACACGTTTTTCGTTTCATTTTTGTGTAAACGGAAATATTTTGTGTACTTTTCGTTTCGTTTCGTGTTTACACGAAATATTTCGTTTCGTGTTCGTTTTAGAATTTGAGTATACGAATTTATTTCGTTTCATTTTCGTTTTGGTCTCTTGGTACACGAAAGTACACGACACGAAGTACACGATACGAAACGAATTGTCAGCTCTACTTATAGCTATATATTGGAAATATTAGTATATAGTGATATATCTTATCAATATTATTAAAATGTCACAAATACCTTGCACTTAAATTTAGCAAAAACAAAAAAAGGGCTTTATATTTAAATTTGTTCCATGCATCTCATTAATGCTTATATATGTACAATCTCATGTTTTTTTCTTCTGAACAACAATTTGTGCTTTTGATGTATTTCAAATTCTTTTTTACAAGGTTTAAAAAATCTTTAATGTATATGTACAATCTTTTTTTCTTGAAAAGTTCTTAAAAAGGAAGAAGAGGAAAGGAGAGCCAAAGCTGGCAGTAATAACAAGCAGACTAGCACTGGTAAGCTGGTTTCTATCTACTAATATTCTTATTGTGCATAATTAGGGGTCATTGATTGTTGTATTTGCAGCACTGATATCACAAGCTAGAAATATCTTCCCATCTTTATATGTCCGCACACATGTCCCTATTATTTCCAAATATATAGTCTCCAAGTGGCTCCAACCATAATATTGATATAGTTTGGTTTTATTTTGTTTAAATGGTACATTTTTGGGAAGATTATTATAATTTTGCTTACTCTAAATCTTAATTCCATGAGCAATGGAGATGACGCATTAGTATAAGAGTTATGTTTAATGGATTATGCATGGTTAGAACACATAAATTTGATTGTAGATGGGAGAAAAATAAAAATGATATAGTAATGAATTTAAAAAATGTCCATGTTATTATTACCAAACGTGCACATGATGTGTGAAAGGGAGGGAGTAAGTAGATGCATATTAAAAAAAATAGCCTTGTACATGATTTCGTCATACTATTGCAGGTATAACTGAAGGCCCGGACTTGAAAAATTTTGTCCAACAATTTCATGTTGCTTCAGAAGGTAACCTTCATACTCAGCATCAGTTGTGAATAGCTTATGTAGAGTGTCTACTGTCTCAGTCTTCAGATCAATGTATTAACAGATCAGATTTCTTCTGCAATTTTATATTACTTCTTACAAATCTTGCCCATCTTTTTTGTTAGTGTATTGTATATGCACAGTTTTTTTTCCACAAATTTTCACATTTTATTATATTTTAATGTATTTTATACATATACTAAATATATGTATTCATTGTAAAATAAATATGTAGCAATATATAAAATTAAACGTTGTATTTATATGTTAAATATATTTAGTTGCCAAAAAACGAACCCTAGACCTTTCTATGAAATGAATAGTATATCATTTGACATTTGTTATTTGTTTCTATGATATAAATAGTATGTCTTTATTTTAAACCATTTTTCTGGAGACAAGGGCAATTGTGATCTGATAGTGCACATCTTAACAATAAGCATCACACGGACACGTGATGCCGTGGTGGCATTTGTGAACTTTTATGTATATGTAGTATAGAATATATTGAATATTCTCTGTTATAAAGATTTTAAAAAAATGTTTGAAGTCTCCTTGTACATCATTTGAATGTCTAAGCCCACTCCCTACTCCTTGTAGGATAATTTTTAATGCTTATAACCTTGTTTGATCTGGTTCTGGGAATATTATTTGCTTTGTTATTTTTCTATTTTTTTAAATTATCTACTGTTGATATGTAGGGCGTACTGCAACACTGATTTTAATTGTTTTTGCCTTTGTATTTGTCTTTGTTGTCGCAGATGGTAAAAATGAGGATACTTCTGCTGTAATGAGTGGCACAAGGCGAGGGAATTTGGACTTTTGAGCAGTTTATGAATGACACTCTTGCAAGTGTAGTTCAGAGCATCTCCGTACAGAATCCAATCAACCCATGAAAAAAGTTGGAGGAAACAATTAGGAAAAAAATGACACATGAAATACAGCATCACGCATATTTGGTGCCACATGAATTTTTGTAGTAGATTGTTTGGAACACAGTAGAAGTCTGACCAAATAGCACGAAAACCTACCTAAAAATTGTATCGTTTAATGTCATTCCTTTGTTTATATATGTGAACACTTGTATAATATTATCTTTGAAATTAGATATCTTTACTTTTTTTTAATATATACATATTTGTGATAATAACTTTTATTCATTTGGGGATTAGGTTTTTAGGAATGATTAATTAATTTATATATTGTTATAAACCCTTGTATTGGTGTGATATGTGTTTAGAGGCTTGCGTACAGGAGCAAAAAATGAGGTTGAACTAGACATTGTTTTGGGGAATTTTCGGTACTAAGTTAGTATATAGTCCGTATTGTTGAGAAAAATGTCTCCACTTTTTGACCTACATGAGGTTGCGTTATGTTTATACCTTCAAGATCTTTCATTCTTTTATACATAAGTGTTAATGCGGCTATTTGTTCATTACAAGTGGAATTTTATACTGTTAGCTACGCATATTTGTTTATGCCTCCTAAAAACTTGTTTTTACTTACTTAGGCTTGCCAAGCTTCAATTTGTATGTTTGTTGTGCATCACACCACTACTATTCTGGGACATAGATGCTTTGGGACTCCAACAATTTTTCCTTGCCTATATCTATTGACAATAAAAAGATGTCGGGTATTTAGTATAAATCATGCATATCATTAATTAAATTTATATTAAATTAGTTAAATTAAAATGAAAATAAATTATTGAAAATAATGATTGTATGAAAATGTAATTGTAAAATAAAATAAAATTAACTACATAATAAAAGAAATTCGTGCATCGCACGGGTTATATGCTAGTTTTAAATCATATATTCACTTAATTTTAAAAAATATTTGTTAATTTGTTGATTTTTGATCGATTTTTTATCCTGATTTTTGCATAATCGAATGGATTAGTTGCCACCTAGTGATTAATAGGCGAATTTGTTTTATAAAAAAAACCTGTATGTAACAATTTAAGTCAAATCCCGAATAAGAAAAGAGAACTAATAAAACCATTTGAAATACATTAAATTTTGATAATTCATTTTAGTACAATAACTATATAAATTAATTAAGAATCGTGGAAAATTAATAATTGGGATTACAATTACCACAAATAGAAAAAAGGAAATTAACCTGTGTTTTTCGCCCAAATTAACGTGCAAACATAAGTATACAACGACGATTACAATTGTTAGTGTTAACGGTAACCTAAGAACAGCTGTAATAAACAATCAATCAATCCCCACGCCATCTCCATCCTCTCTTATATATACACAAGAACATACACCTATGATTTCGATACTTGGTCTGATCTGAAAGATGTAAAGATGTTCTCTTCTCGACAAATGAAACAGCACATTGATGAGGTAGAAGATGATGCTATATCTCCTGATGAGAAGTAGTTGGTGCAAAGTCTCAAGGAGCACTTGAAAGAAGCTCTCAAAAGAGAGAAAGAAGCCAGATAAAAAGAGGAGGTCGACTAACAAGTTAAGTAATTTTCATATCTGCTCAACCTAGAGGAGTACTTGTTTTACTTAGATCATTGTCTTATGTAATGCTAAATTCTTGAAAATGTTCTAGACCCCTTTCACATTTATCAAAAATAAAGTTTTAACCATTCTGATCTATGTTAGTTAAGTTGTCAACATGCTTTAATTGAAAATTTGTTGTTATCATCCATAAAAACAAATTGGGGGAGATTGTTGGGATTTATGGGTCATAGTTTAGAGACAACTTAACTAGATTTTATCATACTTAGTTTTTGCTAAATAGAACATACTGTCACAACTAGAGTATGTTCTTGTGAGCAAAATAATTGCTATAATTTAATAAGTATGTATCTTGGAAGAAGTTCATTCAAATGTTCTGTTAATCATATAGACATGCCTGTATACATCTAATAACAAGCCTAATTGTTAGTAATATTTTGCATTACTTACACGACCTTTTAACTAGGGGAACCTCTAGCTGTAGAGTTCTACTCTTTTTAGTACATGTAGTAGGCATCAAAACTCTACCTGTGTAATTGTATAAATTAGTCATGAAATAATGCTTGAAAGAAGATCAAGCGATCATGCCTCAAGCTTGGAGAACAAGGCTGTAGAAATAAACACAGTTGGATTTTGAAGAATGAAGATTTGCCTAAGTACTAATTCAAGAAGTGTTTTTCTCTAATCGAGAAGTCTAGCATTCGACAAGTCAAGGATTCGATATCTATAAAGACATTGTTCGACATCTCTGGAAGTCAACAAGTCAAAGTATCATTCGATAACTCAGAGATTCAACATGTCTAATACTCTATTCGAGAACTCAAGAAGTCAACAAGTCAAAGCATCATTCGAGTTCCCTAAGAGTCAACAAGTCAAAGTTACATTCGATATCTCAAGGACTCAAAAAACTATTCGACATCTCAGGGATTCGACAAGTCAAATGCTCTATTCGACAACTCAAGGATTTCTGGAGAAAAGACTAATTCGAGAAGTGATTCAATATGTCAATTCAACAGTATTCGAGAACTCAGAGTTATCTATTAAGCAAATTCTAGTTCTCGAATCAATCACTTAGTTAATTCTCGAATGCCGTCTTGGAGACAATATACTGAAGGTTGTACAAGTCAGAAACCTGCAGCTGTAAAGTGCTTTTAATCAGTAATATTTTTTTTAATTAAAACACGTTAATTTTTAATTTAAAACGTAATCTTTCAATAATTAATATATACCCAAAGATATCTCACCATATCTTCTAACTATAATAGAAATCTGTATATAACGAATAATGACCGTTAGATTTTTATTAAAAAAATTAGAATCGTTAGATCTAATGAGTAGATGTATTATATGATTAAATTGATTTACCAAAATTTCAAGGTTTGAATTCCGTCAGCGATGTTTTTATTTTAAAATTTTATAAAATAAGTTTTAAATCATGCATATCATTAATTAAATTTATATTAAATTAGTTAAATTAAAATGAAAATAAATTAGTGAAAATAATGATTGTATGAAAATGTAATTGTAAAATAAAATAAAATTAACTACATAATAAAATAAATTCGTGCATCGCATGTGTTATATGCTAGTTTTAAATCTTATATTCACTTTATTTTAAAAAATATTTGTTAATTGGTTGATTTTTGATCGATTTTTATCCTGATTTTTGCATAATCGAATGGATTAGTTGCCACCTAGACTACCTAGTGATTAATAGGCGAATTTTTTATATAAAAAAAACATGTATGTAACAATTTAAGTCAAATCCGGAAAAAGAAAAAAGAACTAATAAAACCATTTGAAATACATTCAATTTTGATAATTCATTTGAATACAATAACAATATAAATTAATTAAGAATCGTGGAAAATGAATAATTGAGATTACAATGACCACAAATAGAAAAGAGGAAAATATCACACCATATTTTTCAATTGTTAATAAAACTAGCATAATAACCCGTGCGAGGCACGGGTCATCTTCTAGCAATTGATATAAATTCTGTGTAGTTTTACGATTTAAGGATATTTTTGAATACAATGGCACCTTTTATGTCCATACATATTATAATATCACTATTTTAATTTATGTATTATTTTATTTATGTATAGATCATATGAGCACTAAAAAAGGGATGTTTTGTAGCATATAAATATATTGTATAGGTTATAACACAATTTCTTTTATAACAATGATAAAAGGACATATCATTAATGTGCATAATACTCGTCATACAATATTTTCCAGATAAAATTAGTACGCTCCTTAATATTTATTTCTTTAAATATCTCATCAAGATATAAATCACTCTATTTCCTTCTCTTTGAGTAAACTTCTTAATTAACTTATTTTCTTCGATAACATTGTCAACACGGCAAGATCTTCACTTATAGTATTCAAAACCAAACCAAACCAAACATACCCAGTATATCCCGCTCAGAGCAGGGTCTGGGGAGGGTAGGATGTACGCAGACCATACCCCCGCTTTTTAAGGCAGGGAGGCTGTTTCCGTGAAGACCCTCGGCTATGTGCACGACAAATACGGTGAGTGCTATAAATATAAGAATCCAAATGGTACGAAAAAAGATCTCGGCAATACCTGGGCCCATGGCATTCTCCACATGGGACTTACAGTATTCAGATTTTCAATAATCTAAAAGGAGTCACCTTTCAAAACAACATTTGTTAAATTCAAAAATCTAACAAATTGGAGGATTACAACAATTGCCATAACTTCACAATTTTTTGAAAATATTATCTCATTAATTTCATTGAAAAATTACCAATGAACTCACCTCAAAGTTTTTTTCTTTCAGAAAGCAGGCTTCATCACAGTTAATTTTGTATGAAAAAGATAGAAGTAATCACCTGATTTGATTCAAAAATAAGTTTAAAATAATAAAATTCTTATTTTAAATCTCAAAATATTGCTTTAAAAGATCAATAGCTATACCACAATATCCCTAGATTTTGAGATTTTTTTTCACGATTTTGATAATCTTTCTATCGTTAAAATAGTAAGAATAGCAGTCATAATCAAAGTATTAAAAAAATTAGAGTCATTCTATCGTTAAAATAATAAGATTGTAGCTATAATAAAAAATATTCAAAAATTTGCATGTTTCACATACAAAATCAAAGGAGCGGACATAGTTTATAAATAGTTTAATCAAACCACTCATTTGCCAAATTTTATGCAAAAAAATTAGATGATATAAAAAAATTAGACTAATTCGCAAAATGTGTACAAAATTTTGTTACATGCATTAAATATCTAACTAATTCAAATAAAGTATAATAAAGAAAATACTATTACATAAAGATATAAAACATATTTTAATTAACATTATACGTGATACCGTTATCAAAATTTGATATAAAAAATCTGTAAAATTGATTGTATAGATAATCATATATGATATTATTATTTTTAAAACTATATATGATATTAATTTTTGATAATAAAATACGTATATTAGTTATATTTTGAAATTCTCGGTACCACAAGAAATTATCTACGCAATGATGAAAGAGATTGAGGTGATGTATAATCAATATGCGAAAAAATTACATATTCTAAATTTTTATCTTTTTTGGCATATAATTTAAAAAGACTCAAAATGTATAATGTAATTGTTCGATCCTAATATTTTGTCTACTTGGATATTATGCAAAATCCCATATTCTAATATATCGACCTTTATTAAATTGGCTTTGGATTTTAATCCAATCTTATTTTTAATCCAAAAGTTAAATTGATAGCAAAAATAGGAAAAGGGTGAGACCAGAGGGTTAACTAATATGTTTTTTTAGTTCAAACTCAAAAACATATTTAGCTAAATGGTTATAAGGATGAGTTTATTTGAAGAGGACATGAGTTCAATTCCCCACAAAAACATAATTTGCTTAAATTTTTTATTTGAATAAGAGAGTAGTGGCAACTTCATGTAATTTTCTAATATTTAAGGGCAAAATTGTACTTTCACAGGGGGTTTATTGGCTCAAAATGCCCCTAAAATAACCCTATGTTCTCCTATTATATATAGAATGGATATATTAAAATTCTGAATGTGTTGTTTATAATAAGGAAATATTAGTATAATCCGTAAACATGAGTATATTAAAATTATATTAAATTAAAATTAATTAATAATTATATAATTGTTGAAACATTAAAAATTTTGGTACCTATTTTTTGATATATGTTTTTTGGTATTTCGTGAATTTACTTATTTACCCTTCATTATAAAGAAAAATATATATGATATTTATCAATATCAATATCAATATATTCTTAATGTCTGCTAGTATTGCATTTTAAAAATTACTGCCTTTACCCTTCATTTTTTTATTCTTCTTTATTTCTTTGATGCCCTTTTTTGTCATTACACAGGAAAATTACAGCTTTTATCCTTCATTTTTTTATTCTTCTTTATTTTTTTTATGTCCCTTTTTGTCATTACACAATATTTGGAGCGACCCAATTTAGATTGGATCGACCCAAATCTCCTTTATTAATCAATTTCCTTTTTCAGGTTAAACATATTACCTTTTCTATTTTTCAATAACTAAATAATTTACTTCTTAGGTAAAATACAATATCTTTTACATTTTATCTAACTAAAATTTCTCCATTTTTAAAAAGTACGATCAATTTTGTATAATAAAATAACATAATTATATTATAATTAGTATTAAATAATTAATTACCTTTTTGAGCCAAAATACGTTACATTTTCTCTTTTCTCTAACTAAAATCTCTCTTTTTCCAATTGTATCATGGACAGTTACCTTTTTCAAACACGTTACCTTTTTTCCCTTCTCTTACGAAAATCTCTCTTTTTCCAATTATATCACGGGTGATTCTATTTAATAAAAATAAAATAATAATATTATAGTACTAATAATTAACTGATTACCTTTTCAACTAAAACATATCATCTTTTATATTTTTTCTAATTAAATTCCTTTTTTCCTAGAAATTTCAGGGGCAACAATAATTTCTCATTTTCTAAAAACTATGAGCAATTTTATTTATTAAAATAACATAATTAAATTATAATTACTATAAACTAATCAATTACCTTTTTCGCATAAATTATGTCATCGTTTTAATTTTCACGTTATCTTTCTATTTTTTAAAACTAAAATCTCTCTTTTTCTGATTTTATCACGGGCGGTTCTGTTTAATACAATAAACTAATAATATTATAATATTCATAATTAACCGATTGCATTTTTTATCTAAAACGTATCAATTTCTATTTAATAAAATAAAATAATAATTATATAAAAACTAATAATTAGCCGATTACCATTTTCAAGTAAAACCTATAATTTTTTCTATATTTTCTAACTAAAATCCCTCATTTTCTAGAAATATCACGGATAACATTTATATAATTATTATCAAATCTCATATAAAAATTTAAGCCTCCCAACTTTATATTTTAAAAAAATTAACTTAAATTAATGAAAAATTCATATAATATTAAAAAAAAATCGTGCATCGCACGGGTTTTAAACTTGTATAATAAAAATTCGTATATAACGAATAATATCCGTTAGATTTTTAGTTAAAAATTAGAACTATTATATACTTATATAAAGGAGAAACGAGGGGAGGTAAAGTGGCGCCGGTCAAATAGCTCGTTTCTATTTTGTTAAATTTCTCAAATTTTTGAATTAATAATTCCAATGATTAAAAAAAATCTCAATTCCATTTTAAAACTTTATTAATAGAGGAAATTAAATATATAGTTTCAATATTTTTTACCTATAAAATCTTTACTAATGAAGTAAAGTAAATATCTAAATTTCATTTTAAATTTTTACTAATCGAGGAAACTTAATATACAATTTCAATATCCTTACCTTTAAAATTGCATTTTAAAACATTGAAAGTTTGGTCGGTTGGTTAGTTGGTTGGTCGGTCGGTAAGTACCTATTGTTTTACTTAATTACCCTTACTTAATTATAAATAAAATTTCTCCTAATAACTAATCAATTTTTGTTTTCAAGTAAAACATATTAAAATAATCAATTTCCTTCTAAAATACGTTACATTTTCTATTTTCTTTAGCTAAAATCTCTTTTTTCCAATTAAATGACGCCCTTACTTAATCATAAATAAACAATTTCACAATAACTAATCAATTTTTTTTTTCAAGTAAAACATATTAAAATAATCAATATTTTTTAAAAAAATGTTACCTTTTCTATTTCCTTTAGCTAAAATCTATAGTTTTCCAATTATATGGCGCCGGTTGGTTGGTTAGTTGGTTGGTCGGTACCTATTGTTTTTACTTAATTACCCTTACTTAAATATAAATAAAATTTCTCCTAATAACTAATCAATTTCTGTTTTCAAGTAAAACATATTAAAATAATCAATTTCTCTAAATTACATTTTAAATTTTTACTAATCGAGAAAACTAAATATACAACTAAATTGCATTTTAAATTTTATTAATAGTGGAAATTAAATATCACTAACAAAATATAATAAAAATTCGTATACAATGAATAATATCCGTTAGATTTTTATTTAAAAATTAGAACTATTATATAAATATATAAAAGAGATCCGAGGGGATCTAACCCTCTACTATTATCCTTCATTTTTGTATTAATAATATAATTAATGATAATTAGCCGATTGTCTTTTTCAATTAAAAGATGTTTACTTATAATTGATATGATATTACCTTTTATAAATACCTAAAATATCATATCTTCCAATCAATAATTTTTTTCTCTCTAATCAGCATTTGGAGCGATCCAATTGGATCAACCCAAATCTAAACCTCTACTATTATCCTTCATTTTTTATTAATAATATAATTAATGATAATTAGTTGATTGTCTTTTTCAATTAAAAGATGTTTACTTATAATTGATGATATTACATTTTATAAATACCTAAAATATCATATCTTCCAATCAATAATTTTTTTCTATTAACTAAAACACGTAATTTAAAACATAATATTGTAATAATTAATACATACCCAAAAATATGACTTCATATCTTCTAACCACTAACAAAATATAACAAAAATTCGTATACAACGGATAATATCCGTTAGATTTTTAGTTAAAAATTAGAACTGTTAGATTCAATGATTAAATATATTACATGATTAAATTTATTTACTAATTGCATACCCAAAAATATGACATTATATCTTCTAACCACTAACAAAATATAATAAAAATTCGTATACAACGAATAATATCCTTTAGAATTTTATTAAAAATTAGAACTGTTAGATCTAATGATTAAATATGTTACATGATTAAATTTATTTACTAAAATTTCAAGGTTCGAATTCTGTCAACGATACTATTATCCTTCATTTTCTTAATCTTCTTTATTTCTTTGATGCCCCTTTTTACCATTACACACTGGGTTTTTCACCAAATTAACATCTCAACCCCCTGAAGTAGGGTTAAGGTATGTGTACTAGACCTCCGTACGGGTCAAATATGTTTGGTTCCAATTTTCAGTTTGGCCATAAGAGTTAAGTTTTTATTGATTTCACAATATTAAAAATTAGACAGGATAATATTTGTTTGGTTTTGATTTTGGTTTAGAATTTAAGAATTAAAGTTTTAATGAATTACCCGATGTTATAATAATATACAGGACACCAGAAAGGTACCTTTAAAATATTTGCTTGGCCTTTCAATTTTTTATTTTACATGTCGTAATAACAAAGGTAGTTGGAAAGATTACGAGTTAATAACATTGACACAGTACGGACCATGTTATTTGTAAATAATCTTGGGACTCAGTTTGATACTTATAGGCATTATTTTGTTTTCAAGCAAGTTTATGTTCTTTATGGATTTGTTCAACTTAATGTTCATGGGGTAGACATGCTACGTACCAGAAGGTCTTATGGAATAGCATACTTTTTATCGGATGTCTCCGAAGGGACTATGGAATAGCATACTTAGAAGCTCAGACCCACGTCACAAGCCTCACCCTCTGGGTCAGGTAACATTGCTCTTATTTATGCTCTAAATATCTTCTTTACTCGCGTTCAATTTCACTTCATATATGATCTCATATTTAGCACTTTCACTTGAGCTCCATTTTAAAATATAAAAGCACTAACTTTTTCCTTTTTCAGTTTAGTTGGCTTTTTGAGAGAGAATAAGTAATGGAAAATGTGATTGTTATAATTTGTAATCATACATTATTTAAAGATAAAAGTGAATATGTGAGCTTCTTGCGGAGACCTGTGTTTTTGGTAAACAGTATTATCATTCATTTTTTTAATCTTTTTTATTTATTTAATTCCCCTTTTTGTCATTACACAGCATTTGGAGCAACCCAATTTAGATTGGAACAAAAAATTCTAATATGATATTGTACTTATTTTCAGTAATGTTGTAGTACTACGATTGTACCTCCAGCCTTTCTCTTCTCCTCCAACTACATAATTTTAAATATTGAAAACAAAATACTCCGTACAATACAAGAAGAAGTTTGCATTTATAAATATAGATTACAAGAAGAGAGAGATGTTTAGTTACAGATAGACTACATAGCAACAACATAAGTGATAAAAAGAAAGATGTTAGTTACAGATAGACTACATAGCAACAACATAAGTGATAAAAAGAAAGATGGTCCACATGATGATCAAGCTAATGAAGTATTGAAGTAATTAACAAGCCTGAACCACATAAGCAACTTCCATTTTATAGGTATTGTTTATCATAACGTGGGTAATGGGTTTATGTATTCCAATTAATTTTATTTTTGGTTACCCCTCTAAGTTGATCACAAAAAAATTAACAACCCATCAAAATAAGTAGTTTAAGAATATATTCAAATTCAAATTATTATATTCATTTCAATAAGAACATACTTTTAATATAATAAAATCAGTCATGGTGAAAGACCTTAATTTGAACATAAACAATAAATCTACTAGAATATTTATCTGATATTTTGGCTTGCTTATTTAATTGTATAATTTACTTATTTTTAATAAAAGAATCTAAATTAATAATATATATACACTATTTTTTCATACATGAATTTACTAATACAGTTTAATGGTCACGCTCTGGTGAGAATGAGAACAGTGAGAACACACATTTTCACTACATTTCAAGCTATTTTAAAGGGCCCCGCTAGGGGCATCTTCACCAAAAAAAACCATATAATTCTACCCTCTATCCATTCATAAAAAAATTAACAAAAAATTAAAATAAAATGAGAACAGTGAGAAGACACATATTCGCTACATTTCAAACTATTTTAAAGGGCCCCGCTAGGGGCATCTTCACACAAAAGTCTTATAATTCTACCCTCTATCCATTCATAAAAAAATTTAACAAAAAAAATTAAAAATTGCTTGAAATGTGATCTCATTGTTCTCCAACATTTACACATTATATTAACTATGAGGTCTCATAGTTAATATAACATGTTCTTGATATTATATGAGGTTTAATGTTTTGGAGCCATTTAATGTTTTGGAGTCATTGGGGGTGAAGGAATTATCATTTTCGCATTTGAATAATGAAGACAATTTATTATCGTTTTCAATTAGAGAACAATATTTGTAAAAATATTTATTATTTTTATTGCAGATTTTGATGAATTAAATAAATTTTCAACATTGTTAAAATAGAATTGTATGCTACTTTTTTATATAAATTTTAGCATATCATTATTTTATTAAATACTTATATAATTGTATCTAATATCTTGCTAAGAATTGATTATTTATATAATTGCATACAATATATTTTTAAGAAATCAATCAAATTTGTTAAATTTTTGGTATTGTCAATTTAAATTAAGTAAGATGTTTTAAGAAATCAATCAAATTTGTTAAATTTTTGGTATTATCATTTTAAATTAAATAAGAAGCCGTGTACGAAGTACGGGCAAAATGCTAGTACTATTAAAACACCAAAAATAAATAAAACATAATACAATTAAAGGTAATTAGTCGATTGCCATTTTTCACATTTACTTTTAGTTGAAGAAATTACCTTTTATAAACACCTAAAAACCTCAATCATATCATATTTTCCAATCAATTCATATCTAGCAATAACTAACCAAAAATAAATAATAACATAATACAATTAAAGGTATTTAGTCGATTGCCTTTTTCACATTTACTTTTAGTTGAAGATATTACCTTTTATAAACACCTAAAAACCTCAATCATATCATATTTTCCAATCAATTCATATCTAGCAATAATTAATATATACTCAAAAATATATAAACACATAAAAACATCAATGTATCTTCCAATCATAAATATTGAATTAAAACACGTTACCTTTTTAATTTAAAACTAATCTTCATTAATATTTTCTTTTGAACTAAAACACGTTACCCTTTTAATTTAAAACTAATTTTACAATCATTAATATATACCCGAAAATATCACACCATATTTTTCAATTGTTAATAAAATATATTAAAAATCTGCATGTGTTGTTTATAATAAGGAAATATTAGTATAATCCGTAAACATGAGTATATTAAAATTATATTAAATTAAAATTAATTAATAATTATATAATTGTCGAAACATTAAAAATTTTGGTACCTATTTTTTGATATATGTTTTTTGGTATTTCGTGAATTTACTTATTTACCCTTCATTATAAATAAAAATATATATGATATTTATACTATTAAAACACCAAAAATAAATAAAACATAATACAATTAAAGGTAATTAGTCGATTGCCTTTTTCACATTTACTTTTAGTTGAAGATATTACCTTTTATAAACACCTAAAAACCTCAATCATATCATATTTTCCAATCAATTCATATCTAGCAATAACTAACCAAAAATAAATAATAACATAATACAATTAAAGGTATTTAGTCGATTGCCTTTTTCACATTTACTTTTAGTTGAAGATATTACCTTTTATAAACACCTAAAAACCTCAATCATATCATATTTTCCAATCAATTCATATCTAGCAATAATTAATATATACTCAAAAATATCACATCATATCATATAATCAGTAACAAAATATAATAGAAATTCGTATTACGAATAATAACCATTAAATTTTTAGTAAAAAAAATCAGAATCATTAGATCTAATTATTAAATATATTATATGATTAAATTAATTTACTAAAATTTCAAGTTTCAAATTTTATCAACGACATATTTATTTTAAAATTTTATAATATAAGTTTTAAACCATGCATATCATTAACTAATTTTATATTAAATTATTAAAATTAAAATTAAAATAAAATATTTTAAATAATGATTATATAAAAATATAATTATGACATAAAATAAAATTTATTACATATCAACAAAAATCCGTGCATCGCACGGGTTATAAGCTAGTGTAAATTAATTAAGAATCGTGGAAAATTAATAATTGAGATTACAATGACCACAAATAGAAAAAAAGAAATTAACCTGTGTTTTTCTTTCGCCCAAATTAACTTATTTTTTGGTACTTCGTAAATTTACTTATCTACCCTTCATTATAAAGAAAATAAATACACCTAAAAAAAATATTAACATAATATAATTAGTGGTAATGAGTCGATTGCTTTTTTCACATGTATTTTTAGTTGAAAATATTACCTTTTATAAACACCTAAAAACAGTAATCGTATCATATCTTCATATCATTAATGTTTCCTTTCGAATTAAAACAAATTAACTTTTTAATTTAAAACAAATCTTATAATCATTAATATATACCCAAAAATATCACACCATAATTTTCAAGAAAAATATAACAATTAAAATAAATAATAACATAACATAATTCATGGTAATTAATCAATTGACTTTTTCACAATTACTTTCAGTTTAAGATATTATCTTTTATAAACACCTGAAAAATCAATCGTATCAATATATACAATACCTATACTATTAAAACACTTAAAAAAAATAATAACATAAAACATCAATCGTATTATATCTTCCAATCAATAATATTTCCTTTCGAATTAAAACACGTTACCCAAAAATGATCTTGCAATGATTAATATATGCCAAAAAATATCAAACATATCTTCTAATCACTAACAAAATATAATAGAAATCTGTATACTACGAATAATGACGTTACATTTAGTAAAAAATCATAATCGTTAGATCTAATAATTATATATATATATATATATATATATTATATGATTAAATTAATTTATTAAAATTTCAAAGTTTGAATTCCATAAACGACATATTTATTTTAAAATTTTATACGGAGTAATATAAGTTTTAAACCATGTATATCATTAATTAAATTTTTATTAAATTATTAAAATTAAATAAAATATTGTAAATAATGATTATATAAAAATATAATTGTAACATAAAATAAAATTTATTAAATATCAAAAGAAATTCGTGCATCGCACGGGTTATAAGCTAGTATTAATTAATTAAAAATCATGGAAAATTAATAATTGAGATTACAATGACCACAAATAGAAAAAAAATAAAAAATTAACCTGTATTTTTCTTTCGCCCAAATTAACGCGCAAACATAAGAACGCGCAAACACAAGTATACGATTACAGTTGTTAGTGTTAACGGTAACCTAAGAACAGCTGTAATAAACAATCAATCCATCCGCACGCCATCTCCATCCTCTCTTATATATACACAATCACAATCACCCGTGGGTTGCTCTCCTATCATTTCATTATCATTATCAATCAGAGTAAGAATTGTTTACATATATTATCAATTACTAGTCCTCTCTTATAAATTACGAATTGTTTACATATATTATCAATTACTAGTATTATTACTGCGTTATTTGATTATTTGGTTGATTGTGTTATGGCGAAATTCAATTTCCCACCCGGGGTTTACTGTACACCCAATGACTATGATTTGATTGAGTTTTTCTTGAAGCCTAAAGTGCTGGGACATAATCTTGCTTTTGATATTGTGGAGGAAAAACAGGTTTATGGCCCTAATTCTTCTCCCTGGAAGATTTTTGATCCCAACCATATCGATGTTTGGTTCGTCCATCCTACTAAACAATCTGAGATTTCTAGGTATGTGTTTACTAACTTGTCCAAGGTTGGGAAAGGAGGTGGTGCTGAGGAGATGAGGAGTAGGAGTAGGGTTAACATGACCAAGAGGGCTGGTTTCGGGACATGGGTCGGGGAAACGGGCAAAGACATTATTTTGGATTGTGAAAAGAATGTAATTGGAGAGACTAGGTTGTTGGTTTTCAAGATCAATGAAATTGATCCGGCTGCTGGGGAGGCTCAATTTGGTTACTATAAAATGCATGAGTACTGTTTGAGTGGAATTTACGGGGATTTTGATCCTTCTTCCACACTTGTTCTTTGTAAAATTACCTACGATTCTTCTAAAAAGTGTCCCTCCAACAAAAAGAGCCTCAAAATACCCGCTGTGGTCCCTAAGCCCAAGCGTGTGAGCGCTAAATCCTTAAAGAAACAGCAAACTACTGCGAAGAATCTTGAGGGAAGTGCAAGTGATCATCTTGTCGAGGGAAGTGTTTGTGATTCACTTGCCCAAACTGTTTCTGGAAATCTTGAGGGAGGTGCAGGCGATTATCTTGTCGGGGGATGTGTTTGTGATTCTCTTGCCCAAACTGTTTCTGATAATTTTGATAGTGGTGCAGGTGCTAATCTGGTTGGTGTTCAGTGTGCTGTTGAGTCTGCTGAGGATATAGTTTTAGATTACCCACGTGTGGATTTTGGTGTTGAGGGCAGTTTGAGTGATAATCTTGTCACAGGAAGTGCTTCTGATAGTCTTGTTGGTGTTCAAAATTTTACCGAGTTTGGCGAGGATTTAGACTTAGATTACCCACCTGTGAATTTCTGTTTTGGAGGAAGTGGGGGTCATGATACTGTTGAGGGAAATGTCTGTGATTATCTTGAGGGAAGTGCAAGTGATCATCTTGTCGAGGGAAGTGTTTGTGATTCACTTGCCCAAACTGTTTCTGGAAATCTTGAGGGAGGTGCAGGCGATTATCTTGTCGGGGGATGTGTTTGTGATTCTCTTGCCCAAACTGTTTCCGATAATTTTGATAGTGGTGCAGGTGCTAATCTTCTTGGTGTTCAGTGTGCTGTTGAGTCTGCTGAGGATATAGGTTTAGATTACCCACGTGTGGATTTTGGTGTTGAGGGCAGTTTGAGTGATAATCTTGTCACAGGAAGTGCTTCTGATAGTCTTGTTGGTGTTCAAAATTTTACCGAGTTTGGCGAGGATTTAGGCTTAGATTACCCACCTGTGAATTTCTGTTTTGGAGGAAGTGGGGGTCATGATCGTGTTGAGGGAAGTGTCTGTCATTACCTTGGTGTTCCAAACATGAATGAGTTTGGTGACGATCTAGATTTGGATGACCTGCATGTTGGTTTTCGCTTTGAGGACGAATGGATCCGAGAACTTGTGAATCCCATACAAGAAGGGCACGTTCAAGATAGCACTATGACCAACCTCGGGAAGAGGAAGTTTGAATCAGAAAATTCATGCATGGCTAAGAAGGTTTGTCTATGATAATTGCTAGTAGGAAATTTGATTTTGTTTAGTTGTATATGCTAGTTTGTTTTTAGTTGATAACTCTGCTGTTGTTGACCGCTTCCTTTCAAATATTTTAAGTTCTTTTAGATACATGTGCGAGTTTATATGCTAGTTTCTTCTGACCCAAGTGGCTTCTGTAAAATTTAGTTCAATGACTTGCTTCTTGTGTTGTAGAGGGTTGTGAGCTAAACTGTCCGAAGCTAGGTTCCCTGATATCTTTAGTTGGGAAACAACAGACAATTGTAGTTAGAATGCACACAGCCAGGTAGATGAATCAAGGATAGATTTTGTGATAATCACAGAGACCGACGGTGTTATTATTTTCATTACAACTGTAGAGCTATTATTTTCATTTTCATTTTTCCTAGGCCCCACCTGTGATTTGAAGAGTTGATGTTAACATCGTGCTAAAAAGAACATTTGCTTTTGTATTTTTTATTCTGGTCTGTTGATTTTACTTTATTTTCCCCTGCAATTTCGCTCCCATGTGTTGCCTTGTGTGTTCTCTATATTTGTTGTAACATTTTAGAGGGTTGATGCCTTGTTTAGCTGTAAACCCTGTTGTTTGGACTTTAATGTTGACAAATTGGCCTAGTAATTTATGTGATTTCGTCTGAATTTGCAATTTCTAATCACGAAAAAAATAACGAACACGCACATGGCAATCACTCAATCGGCCTGATCTAGATTCAGGATGGCTGAGGTTGTTGCAATTCCAGCATTGTGTACACAAATTTTACATAGACTAGAGTTTGTTATTTAATCTGACCTATACTTGCATCAAGAGTTTTCTCAGAGATCTTTTTTTGTTTTCCTTATCAATGTGGCTACAGCTGTGAATTAAAATTCTACAGTATAAGGCAAATCAAGGTCTGTCCCGTTACTTTAAAAATCTGTAAAAAAAAAAAAAATGTCTTTAGAGCTTCTGAACTGGTAATTACAACCAGAAGTAGCAAACTTACATAAAGAACTGAATGAAACTGTTAATAAGAAAAAAAAACTTACATACCAGTTAAGAATTCCACTATGGAAATTAACATAAACAAAAGTCCGTTATGGATCTTTACTACCCTTACATCAAGTGTTTCCTCTAGAAGGGTGCGTGTGTTGGTGTAGTGGCTTAAGCTCTCGGCTTCTCTAAAAGAGGTCAAGGGTTCGAATCCTGGGGTGTGCGTGTGTTGTAACTAAAAAAAAAAAAAGTGTTTCCTCTAGAAGCTTTTTTTGTTCTTTCTGAATGTGGCGCATCTGTAATTGGAAGATCAGATTGTCTAAAAGGTTTAATAGCAAGTCCAGAAGGTCTGTATCGTCACTTATGACATCCTCTGTTAGAAAGTCACTATAACGGCTGACAGTCATGTAATATGACTACAGGTTTATAGCTGAAAGGAGCCGGCATTACATGACAAAACTGAACAAAATTACAATAATAAAAATACAGACAGTTGAGATCCGCTAAGCTGAACAATGATCTTTTTTTCTTCAGACTCTTCAGTGTTGCTTTTTTGCTGATTGTTAGATAGGTTATCTATGTCCTAGTCAATTGTGATATCTTGTATTCTCTATAATTTGTCTAAATACTTTTGCCTCTTTAAATTTTTATTATTTCGTGTGCCTTTTGGTATTGTACTTGTATGTGAATCTTCTCCTTGTAATGTTCTCCTGGAAACTTATCCTGCTATAAGTTTCTAATAATTGTATGCCACTGGCTTATTTATTATTTTAAGTATATGCCGATCCGGTACTGATTCTGACTTGTGAGAGGTGGACATTTAGTGTTTAGTTTCCTAGGGGTGTCAGTTTGGAGGTTATGTATTATACCAAGTGTTGCAGAAGATATGGTGGTTTTAAGCATCTAAGCTGTCTACATCTGTGTAGCATCTAAGTGCATTTTCAAATTTTAACCGTCACAAGAAACTATTAAATAGAATGTGGATGTTATGTGCCTATAGAATTATACTAGTTTCCATCAAGTGGAGGATATAGATGTAACTTGTAAGTTGTCCGTCATATCAGTAGAATGTGCGTCACAGTCTGCACAACATTTTCACATATAACTGCTCCTATGGTTAAGTAAGAAGCATATACTTTAAAATGATGCTGGACACTTTTATCCTGTTTGACATAGACTTTGAGTTTACCTTGTGTTCCAGACATTTAAGCGTGTACGTATTTTATTACAGGTTCTCCTGGCAGCCCAATTATTTTGCTATGCAAGACTATTTATAATCCATGGTGTATTCGAGGTACTTTTGGGGCATTTTGCAGACTTTCATATTTCTCTGTCCTACTTTCACTTCTCTCTACTTGTTAATTCTGACCCTCATAATGGCGCCATCTATATGTATGAATTTTAGTTTTAAACTAGATATTTGACCCTCGTAAGCAGTGGCGGAGCTAGCATAGAATTCAGGGGGAGCGGGAAAAAAAAAAAAATATCTCCTGCTGCAACCCAACCCAGTGCCACTATCTTGCAAAATCTGTTTAGCGTGTTTTTTAATTTTATATATTTATAATACTCTGCGCAAGTTTTTGTAAAAATAATTAATCTACTTTTTTATTTCAAAGATGCTGCTTGTAATCCAATACAACATCAACCAACCATTTTTTCTAAAATTTTAATAACTTCTTACAATAATTAACTACATTTGAAAATTATTATATATTAAAATTACATTAATAGAAGCCAAGGTTTCTTGAAGCCAATTGTATTTTGATAAAGTACAAATTGAAAAATTCATATTTCTTGAAGCCAATGTTTTTAATAGAAAATTTACATTTTCCAAAAGAATGCTTCATTTTTTAAAAACTACATATTGTATGTTATGTGAAAAATTAATTAATAACCATTTATATACTCCAATTCCAAAAATAAATGCTATAAACTAATTCTGAAGTCCTATAAGTTGTGGATTTATAATTAAACTTAAACCTTTGTAAGCCTTTACATGGGCTTACCTGCTGGGCTGCATTTACAAAAAAAAAAAAAAAAGTTCAGCTTTTTGAGAATCTGAGGGTGAGCCACCGCTCAATATGGCTCCGCCCCTGCTCGTAACCCGTTTGAGATAAAATATATCAGGTTTGGCATATGTTTGAGCATTTGCACAATTTATCCTAGCTGCTCGTGTTGAAGCAACGAAAATTGTATGTGGAGTCTTAATGTTGCCAAGGAAACATAATGTCAAATATTGTGTGCTAAATTGTCATCTTAGTTAGGCACCGTCCTTGACTATTACAACCATAATATAGACTTTGGTGTCTTAGTTCTTTTATATATAGGACTTGATAGAACTCTTGTAATTCAACACAGAATATTAATACAGAACAATTTCTGGTGTTCATTCCTTAGCATAGCTAGGGTCTTATTTCTAACATGGTATCAGAGCGGGAGTAGAGAGGAGAAGATTTTCAGTTGAAGCTTTGTAGTTTTTTCAAGGAAAACACAAGCTGTCAAAGTTGCAGAAGAAATTAAACTGCAGAAGGAAAAAAAAACTGCCCAGAATTCGTTTTTTCTGTCCAAATCAAAACCTAAACAAACTTACATACCTATAAAGAAGAGCTGAATACAAGACAGATTCTGGACCTTTTCCGGCGAAATTGCAGAAGACTTTCTTGATCGTCTCCTTCAGCCGGGTTCATCCACATACCCTCCTTGTTTGAATCCAGTAAGATTTATTTCTAAAGATATAGATAGATACATGTATATATATCATATATATCTGCTGGTTGATGTTTACAAGAAGACGTTGAAGTCTGATGGTGTTGCTGGGCTCTACTTTGGGCTGTATGATTCAATGAAACCTGTGGTATGGGTTGGTGAATTGCAGGTAACAAAGCAAAAGTATTAAAAAAAAAAGGAAGATGCCAAAGGGAAAAAAAGGGCAGACAAAGCAAAAGAAAGATGCTAAAGCAAAAGATAAAAACAAAAAGAAAATTAAAGCAAAAGCATCCACTGGAAAGAAAGATGTTAAAGGAGAAAATGTTGTCGACCAGAAAAAAAATGTTGTCGACCACGAGGCTGGTTGCAGTAAAAAAAAAGGGATAAGAAAGAAAAAAAATAAAAAAAAATAAAAAAAAAGTGATTATAGATCCGATAAAAAAATATATTTTACATTTATTTTCTTAAGGGAAAGTAGTGTTAATATTAAAAAAAAAATCGGGATATTTTAAAAAATGTATCACTTTGATTTTAAGAATTTGCCCGGTTATAGATTTAATTGTGTAGTATTCAAGTGGTAGTTGATATTACGGTATCACTCCAATTTTTTACAATGCTGCAAATTAAATAGTTCAGGGGCATTATTCCAATGGAGCAGAAGAAGTAGTTGTATTTCAGACAACACAGTTCACTGCCACGACGACAAAGCAGCAGAAGTAGTAGTATGTATACAGACTTACACACAGTTCACTGCTATATCTTGTTAATACTGAGTGATCACAAAGTTGAGTCTCAGTTCCTTCAAAATAATCAGTTCAAGGACTGATTGGTGGTCATCCACCGTTGTGTTGAAAAGCAGCACTTTTTATGTTTTTGACATGGCCTAAAATATACCGTGTGGTCGCAAGTTCGAGTCCCGGTATCCCAAAAGACTCAATAAACTCAAGATCGGTCAAGGATAAAAATGGGTCAAGTTGGATGCTCAGATTAAGCTCAAGGACTACTAGTGTCCACTCTTCAATCCCAAGAAAGGTCTTTCATCCGAAGATGGGATTTCGAGTGCGGGGGCGTGTCAAATATTGTGTGCTAAATTGTCATCTTAGTTAGGCACCGTCCTTGACTATTACAACCATAATATAGACTTTGGTGTCTTAGTTCTTTTATATATAGGACTTGATAGAACTCTTGTAATTCAACACAGAATATTAATACAGAACAATTTCTGGTGTTCATTCCTTAGCATAGCTAGGGTCTTATTTCTAACACATAACATAATGTTTTGTAAGCTGTATAAGTCGAATTCTTTCCGGTTTTTTTCCTACAGATAGAAGATGTAGTTGTGTGGTCATAAGTTTTAGTGTTGATTACTCTAGTCTTTTTGAAAATAATATAGCTCACTGAATAAATATAATAAATATTTTAATGTATTGGAGTTCCTATATTGGTTCTCACTTTAATTGTATTTGTTATCATTATAACTTATTGACTACATTTAATTATTTATATGTACAATGCATATCAATTTGAACATAAATTTATGTAGTTGCTATTATATTCATCGTTAATGCTGTTGAAGGTATGCCTGGTATTACTGCTTATGCTGGCTTCTATGAAGTCTGCTCACCGAAGAAAGGGGAGACCGTTTATGTTTCAGCAGCATCCGGAGCTGTTGGTCAGCTTGTTGGGCAATTTGCAAGATTCTGGGCTGGTAAGTTGTTGGGAGTGCTGGATCCGAAGGAAAGGTCTGCTTTCCTTTTCTTTTTGTTAGAAAGTATCTATTACTTTAAATTATATTTTCTCCAAATAAGTTATTTGATTAAAGTATTTTTAAACATAAAAAGTGGTTTTCTAATTAGATCTCTAATTGTTAACCATCAACATACTCGCCTTGAGCCTGTCATGTTTTTGCGATGAGTATGTGTGCTGAACTAAGGTAGGACGGGGACACAAACAAAGTTTTATGCAACAAGTTTTATGCAATAAAATAAAATAACAAGTTTTATGCAAGAAAATCCCATTGCCTCACAGGTTTTTCTTTACTACTTACGCATAAAACATTTAATAATAGACCGAAATTAATTATGTACACCTGTTTTTCTTTGCATAAGGTTGAACTGTTGAAGAACAAATTTGGGTTTGCTGAGGCATTTTCGTCTATTCGTTGGGAAGGTGGTGTTTCACTGGTACAAGGAGCTTCCAGAGGCATTGGCCTCGAATTTGTAAGCTTCTTCAACCTATATTATATTTAATTCTTAATTGTTTTGATTTTTTTGTTTTCTTGTTATTTCTCAAATTAAGAATTTGGGTTTTGTTTTTTGATATTATTGGTGACACATAACAATGATTGTGTAGTTTATAATGTGATTATTCAAGAATGTGTAAAGGTAGTGGCTTGACAATGTAATGTATTTTGATTAAATTTGGATTTGTTGGCAAGTATGTTGTTAGTCGAAAATTAATGAATTTTATAGAGTTTAAGTGGTTAAATTATGAATTCTCAGGTGAAGAAAAGAAAATCGATGCTTTTATCGAAATTAGACACTTATACAGGAATGGAATATGTTTTGTGCAATGAGGATGTTAAGTAATTAGGGATTATTAATTGTTGAATGAGTTCTGTAGTGTACATGTGCAAGGGTTCCGAGTGGACACAACCTAAAGCTTTGTTTAGCTGGAACATTTGCTTGCAAGGAAATATATGAATACAATTTTGTGGGCATTTATCTCAAGTTTTTATCCCTTCAGTTCATTCCATTAATAAGTATTTGAACTAAAGCTCAGTGCCTGTTCAGTAATGTAGGGATGCCATGTCTGATTTGTATTGGTGTCAGTTTATTGTAGAAAATCTGCAGTTCTATCATTTTCTTCGTTCTTTACTCTCTAGTCTTTCATCCTTCACTTATATTTTCAACTCCCTTCTCAAGTGTTCTTTTCATCTACTCCATCACATTCCCTCATCTAAAGGAGTGTAATCAGTGTTTTACTTGTGTTTTTTTTCTACGGGAGCAAATTGTGGCATAGACGGGTAGTTTATTGTTTTAGGTAGAATGTAATGGAATGCATGTATTTTCTTCGGAAAATAATTGAAGTAGCAAACATCAAAATCTCAATAAGGTCATGTAGAAATGTAATTCGTTATTGTGCATAAAATGCTCTTCTCCCTTCCCGTCACATCAAAACAATGCACATTATCTTGTTGATACCTGTAACTTATTTATGTTCTATCTTAAATAAAAAATATGAGCCTGAATTGCAGCAACGATATTATTAGAGCTTCTAATGATCAGAAGGTGCCATCCTACAATTTATGACAACCATTAATATCCAGTCATATTTTTATCCTATATACCTGTCATTTTTTATTGATTTGGAGTATTTGTTTGCAAGTTTCCTGTTTATGGTTTACCCAATTAGTAGTAATGAATTGAGTTCTCCAGTAAATCTATGTATGAGATTACTCTGTGGTCCCCTAGAAAAATATTTTATATGTCAGGGATTCACTTTGTAATCTTTTAATCTGTATTTTTAGATCTGAGCTTTCTGCTCATCTTCATTTCTACAATTAAATAAGTTTTTTGAGTGTCCTCTATTTTTACAATTTTTTTATATTTGTATAAGGAAATATAAGGTTTTATTTTAATATATAGCTGAAGCCGAGAAATCACAATTCAAACAAAAACTTTTAATTAGAGACCAACCAATTGGTAAATCATTGTAGGCCCTGATGTCATTCTTTTGATTTCACATGCTCCTTAAGTCACTGTTGGTGTTGCTTATTATTCATGATGAGAAATAAACGTAAAATGAATTGAATAAAAATTGTATGGAATTCAGAGATGGTTAGTGCATTGTAAACAATGGATATGCCGGAAGAATACTATCACCATGCTTTCCTGCTTATATTTAGTAGCTCTAGTGGAGGACTTTTAGTTTCGACTTTCGAGCGCAATGTGAAAATTTACATGTACATGTAGTAAAGCTTTAGACAGGTCCGGTCCATTTTCTGTTCAATTTTACTCTTTTTTTAACAAATAATTGTTACAGAGCTGTATCTGGTTTCATCAGTTGTTTGGAATTGGTGCCGAATCAGTGATGCATCTATCCGCCTCTTCTAACCAGTCTCTGACTTCATATGTCTTTTGCAGGCTAAGCAGTTACTAGAGAAAAATGAAAAAGGTCATGTCATTGCTACATGCCGTGATCCTAGTGGGGCAACTGGGCTGCATCAATTAAAAGACAGGTATTCTGAACGGCTTGACATTCAAAGGCTTGATCTTACTGATGATAGAACCATAGAGGCCATATTGCACCCTCCTATTATACTGTTTTCTTGTCTAATCTAATGAGTCTGTGTCGTCATTAAAAGTGTTTTGAATTTGACTCGATAATGCAGCAAGAATGGGTTATGGAGTTGCAGAAATTATTGGTGATTTAGTCTTGGATATTAAGATTATTTTAAAAACAAAAGCAAAAAATACAGAACACTATATCCCACTTTGTGTTGTCTTGAAAGGTGGCTCAGTTTTAAAATCAGCAATACATATATCTTCTTCTGACATAATAAGATCTATGTTGCCTTTAAAATTTAGGCACTTGCTATCAGTTCTGTGATTAAGTAATACAAATAATCATATGACAGGATTCTGCTTTGTCTATCAGAGAGAGATATGGATCTTTGAACCTTCTCAAAAATGCATCTGGTATTCTTTCTCAAAAATGCATCTGGTGTTCCTTCTCAAAAATGTATCTGGTGTTCCTTCTCAAAAATGTATACTTAGTGTCAAAAATGCCTGATATTATGCAAGTATGCAACCAGGTACTGATGTTTCTAAATTATATGCCTCAGATTTCTTAGTGTCACAATACACCCCATAAGAACTTAAAATTTATGCTGACGTACATGTTTGCTGCAATATGTTACTAACTAGTAGATGTGTCCTATCTTTTTTATTTCAGAATACTTATTAAACGTGTATGCTTTGTTTTCCAGTACAGAAACAACATTGACCAAAGTGCAAAGAACATCGATGATGCTTGCTATAATGAGATTAATGCTGTTGGTCCGATTTTAGTGATCAAGGTCAACTCTGCCTTTGTAGTTTTGAAATATAATGATTTTGATTGTTACCTTTGTAGCATCTCTTGAGGCTATGCTGGCCATTTTCTTTTCAAATTGCTATACTAGGTCTTCTTTCGTTTTATATTTGCTATATATTAGAATAATTAAGTTTACTTATAAGGTGGAGCAATGAATGTTTTTGCATCTCCTGTCTATTTCTTTCCTTTTTTTTCTTACTTCTAATACATTTAGGGAATTTACTGACTGCTGAAGGCTGGAGGAGGCTCTGGGACTGAAAGAGACGTAGCAGTTGTGGCCAGTTTAAGTGCCAGGGTTGGATCAATTGGGGACAATCGTTTGGGTGGTTGGCATATCGTGCTTCTAAGACTGCTCTAAATCATGTCTGATTCCAGAGTCCTATTATGTTTTCTCTTTATTGAAATGTGAATTAGATTCCACAGACTTTCTTACATTGCGGGAATAAAAGAGTCAAATTATGTTTATCCTAAACAATTACAAGTTCAGGAATTTGCAAACACCTCACTTTATAGATAAAATCATTCAAGACCTTTTTTAGCAACTACAGTGAGGCAAATTGTCTAATGGAGTCTCATAGACAATGAGGCATCATTTTTAATCAAGTATTTTCTACAGAAATTTTTATAAAATGAATATAGATATTACTAACCAGGTCAAAGAAGATATAGTTTAGTCTTGTGAATCAACAATTTTATCTACATTCTCAAAATGAATGATTGTAGTGCGCATCTACCACAATATTTTTTTTTATTATGTAAGGTTTTAATGAGTTCTAACTGTGGAAACTTGGGTAGGCTGCATATATTAGCAACATCCCTGGATGGTGATGTGGGAACCTTTTGCACTTATTATGAATTTTTTTTTTTTTTGTTGCAGTATGGAACATATTGGTAGGCTTGTGTTTTTGCTTATATTTTCCAGGGGTGGAAATTTTGGGTTTCAAGTCGTGTTCGTATTTATACAGGTCAATTTAGGGTCAAGCTAAAACCACTTAAAATTGAATGAAATTGAATGTTAAGCGTCGAGGAACAAAAATCTATTAAGAGGTCTCTTTGGGTTGATCAGGTCATTTTTGGGTCACTTTTGGGTTTTGTCTCGGTAAATTCGATTCGGGTTTGATGCTATGAACTAACTCACAAGAACAGATTACACAAGGATATCGGACATTCGAGAGGTCCGTGCTCTCCCAAAACTTGATAGCTTTAACACAAAATTCATAATCGATAACCCCCCTTTCCCTTGTTCCCCTCTTTTAGTCTCCACATTCTCATTCTTATTGGGCCTATCTTGGGCATGCTTCTATTAAAGATTATTAGCTCCTTTAAATTGGGCCAGTCCATTACAATACCCCGTTCCCAAAGACCGACCTTGTCCTCAAGGTCGGAGTCGGAGGTGATACCTCCCAACAATTGGATTAGAACCCCAAGTTTAATATCAGGGTAGAAAGTCTGAACCCCAATGTCTTTAGAAATAATGTTAAACTGCCCGCTATTTTCCAATCCTTCTTCTTTCAACACCATGGCGTTCTCATGACAGTTCTCCATTATATTTTTATAACCCACATAACCCAAACGAATTAGCTGATAGTACTGATCAATGATTTGACTTGAACCTTTAGAGAGATTAAGGGTGAAGGTAGGCTGATCAGTTCCAAGGTAATTAATGTGAAAAATAAGTACTTGAGTCAATGCCAAACCCTGAGCTACCTCCACATTTGGGAACCTAGCAGTGAACCTCTCCCAAGTTTCCTTACCAAGCGCAGCTCCACCTGAACCAAGCAACCTGAGTGAGCTAATATCATACTTCCCAACCAGATCAGACTTGGCCAACGCCACCACGATGGGAGGAGAAACAGGCATGTACGTAACCCTATACTTCTCGACCGCCTCTAACATCTTAACAAAATCAAATCTCTCCATCAGGACTAAAGTCTCTCCAAGAGCAAATCCCCTAATCAGCATAAAAAATCCAAACACATGAAACAAAGGCAGTGTAAATGATAAGTGGATTTTATATCCACTTGGAGCATTCTAAATCGGCTTAAATTGATTGTCTTGGACTCAAGTTTCTTGTAGTTTTGATGTGTTTTGATTAGTTGTGCAGATTTACAAGATTGTTGATTAAGGTTGATGCTTCTATCGTTTTTGGAGAATAAATTAGTTAAAATTCGGATTTCTGAGACGGTTGCGCAGTCTACACTGTTTTGGACATATCTGGAGTTCTAGAAGTCCGTTTTCAGCGATCTTACTGCCCACGCGAAGCCTGGGAGATTTTCTACAACTTGGGATAGGATTCCCACGAGCAAATTGCGCCGGGTAGGAGCAATCTGCGCGAAGAACAGACTGTTGGGCGCAAGTTGCCCCTGAAAAATTACAGTTTTTACTATTTTGGCCATATCTTGAGTTCTACAACTCCGTTTGAGGCCCGTAAGCAGTCCACGCGAAGATAACGAGATTATCTATCATTCTAAGGTGGTCCAGAGGTCCAATTACGTTTGGAACGTTCCAGAATATCTGAAGAAAAGTCAGCTACGAATTTCCCTTTAAATCAGAATCAGTTTAGGAAACGTATTTTGCAGAAATTCTATTATAATTCTGATCTGGTATTTTCTTGCTGGGCAAGATGTCTAGAGCCTATATAAACACATCCAACCCTTGTAAATTGAATAATTAAGATCATTATCATTAGGAGTAAAACCATTACATATCAATTACTTAGATTTATTTATATATTTTCATACTTTGTTTTTATCATGGTTTCATTAGATCCCATGATGACGAGAGGTTCAATTATGAACTAATCGTTGTCATGGGATTCGAACGGATTTATTTATGGAGCTTTAGTATCTTGATGTTTTAAAGATCTGTGTGTGATGTATATCTGATATCCTCGCATGGTTATGCTTAATTGATAGATGCGTCATGAACATCTAATTTGTTAATCTCTTGTGAAGCGAGAGTGGATCTTGAGATTTAGAACTTGCCATGCTAGCATAGGATAGGTTGATGTTTTAACATCATGATTTGTGGCGTAAATAGAGATATTATGCTGCCCTATGTGATCAATGTGGATAACTTGTTCTTCAACCGTTATGTTTTCAAATTCTATAGACATATAGGGTCTAAGCATAATTGGTGTCTATTAATCTTCTATCTCTTTTGTGGATGTATGTTTAGTTTGGTATACGTATACTGAGAAGTAGCGTGTACTTGTTTCGTGTTATCCGATCAAATATCATAACCATTGCATATAGTGATTAAAGGCGTCAGATCTAAGCGAAGTATTTAATGAAGTTAGGATTCCATGGTTTTTCTTGCAGAAGTAATTAGATTTCAATTCTTGTTAGTTAGTTAATTTGTAGTTTTGTTAATTTTCTTTTTAGTTAATTTAGATAGTTAAAACCCATATTTGTTATTTGTCTTAGCAGTGCATAATAACCATACATTGTTGCATAGGCATATTTACTGAATAGAACCATAACTTGATCCCTGTGGGAACGAATTTGGACTTAACCTTATATATTACTTGTGACCACGTACGCTTGCGTGATTTAGTGCAAACAGTAAACAACGCCACATTCTGCTGCAATTCTTCATTATTAGGCGATTTTCGCTTGTTATGATACAAATTAGCAATAACAGTGATCAAGTTGCGATGAGTTAACTCCACTCCTTTCACTCGTCCTGTCGTACCAGACGAGAAAAGAATTGCAGCAGTACCAACAAGGTACAAGTGCGACAGTTTTCTTTGCTGGAACTGTGAGGTAAAACCCACTCAAGATAGGAATTTCAGGACGGGACAAATAGCTGAAATATACATGTTGAAACTCAATGTTTCCTTGTACAGTTTCCATCGTATATCCATCATTATCAACTGTGGATGATGAGCGGCCAATCATCTCAAAAAGCCTGTAAGCAGCGATTCTACCTTGCTCAACTGAATAGAAGTTTGTAGCTGCTTGATTCAGCCAAAGGCCACTTAAAATCACTGCAAATAGGGCTGCTACAATTTCACCATTATGAGCTTCCTTATGTGTGATCAAAAACCTTCCAACCCAAAGTAGTAAGACACAAGAACAAATAGTAAGGCCATATGGGAATCCTAGCCCAAGCCCTTGAACAAGACTTATCAATATTCCATATCTTAAGGTCGCTTGTAGTGAAGTTGCATAAGAATATATTGCTAAAGTTTCTCTTGTGAATGCATACCAAGTTCTAATGTATGAGATAGCTTGTTCCGCAAAACTTGCTGCTTCAGCATATGCATTCTGAATATTCTTCGCAAGTCTATGCAAGAAAATATTTGATACACCTCCTGTAGCAATAATGAAATGGCCAGCAGCAAACGGTAGAAGGGCTATCTGCCAACAGTTGATAAATCCAATTACAAGACCACTAACAAAGGTAGCCCTATTATGGATATAATTCCCAACTTTTTCACTAAGAACGGACTGAATAAGCAATACATCATTTAGTACTCGGCTCACAATGTCTCCTCCAGGATCAAATTTATGCACATTCATCGTACCAATATTGTAAAAATTCATATCCACCCCATAAACATTTGTAGATGTAGGCCCCTTTCTAATTAGCATCATAGTAAGACTAGGTATGTGATCGGCATGATTTCGAGCTAACGGCAGAAGCGAGGTATGAGATAGAAACTCATGGTGCGATGCCACCTGATTCCTAAACATATGCAGGACATCACACCCGGCAGTACAGTTAGCAGCTTCCTTGGCTGGATCATCCTTGGAGTTCGAGACAACATAACCACGCTTGTGCAGAGCTAAAAAAAATTCTTCAACAGCTTAGATTGCATTCATTTTGGAGTCAGCCCTCCAGGTATTGTCAATGTCATCATTTGAGATTTGGGATCCGAAAAGCACATACCCATTGCCTGGTTTGGAAAATAATTCTACTGAATCAACAGTACCAGATTCAATCTTCATCCCGGATATCCCATCACGAGGATGGCGACTACAAAGATAATCAGAACCTTCATTTTCAGACTTTGTTTCAGTAGTAGCAGAGAGGAGCCTACTCTTCACATTATCTGTATCAGGATTCTTGGTTTCCAATTCAGACTTCTTTTTTGTAATTGGAGAAGCCAAATTCCTCACTTTTGGTCCTATCGCACTGCCATTAGAATCAAAGTGAGAGCTACTATCAATTTGAGCTTGCATTACCATATAATTGCATTGAGCACCATCGGAATTTCCATTAAGCTCAGGTGATATTGCACAGCCACCTATCCGTTCCTCGAGATTTGTCTGTAAGCTGCCAGATTTTTTTGTCACTGTCACATCACCATTTGTCTCCACTGTATTGTCACTAGGAATATTGTCATCGGGCCGGATGCCATGTTCAAGATAGTAGAGCTCCCAGCATAAATTACCCATTTGAATCCCGGCTTGACATATATCTATCTGCTTATTATCAACTTGCAACTCTTGAAATTTTGCTAGCTTAATTGCCCCCTGCAAAGTCGTAGGTAACCACAAGCTGATAGGTTCACGAATGTCTTCCTTCAGGCCATTTATGAAACTGTGAACTAGCATTTCTTCAGTGAATAAAAACTCATATACGAACTCTGCTATTTCCTTAGTTTGTAAGAAATTAATCTCATACTCAGCAACTGAGCCAACTTGTTGGAGATATAGCGGATTTACTAGATAGCCAGGATTGTCCACCTTAAGGCTGTCAAATCGAATTAGTAGATCGTGTAAGAACTTCTGCCAACCTACTTGTTCCTTTGTTGTTTCATAAAACCATTTATACCAAACTTTGGCCTTGCCTCTAAAATGAGTACCGGCCATATTGATCTTTTTTTTATCACTACCAGTAAAACATTTTCCAACTTTCAATATCCACTCCCTTGGGTTAGTACCATCAAAACTTCATAATTCCCAGGCTTCATAACTTTTTTCCCATCCCTGTAGTACACTAGTATTGGAATTGACAGGAGTTATATCATTATAATTAATGGAATTTGGGACTTGAGTTGTGCCCACAGATTTACTATTGGGACTTTCATCAAACACCTTAAATGTAGAGTGTTTACTATAATTTTCTTCAAACATTTGAGGTGCAGAACTTACAGTGGTGTAGAAAGATGGTAATGACATTGGAGGTGGTTCATACTCATGTGCATAATACCTGTTACGGTCACCAATCTCATGTACATTCACGTTCACCACCCCTGGACCCATATCTATTGAACTAAGGTGGCTCGCAATACCCTCGACCACCTCCGGAATCGGCTCCTGTGACTCCCGGTTGCAATTGATTCTCCATTCTAGTCGACCCGCCATGGTGTCAACCTCCTCCCCTAATTTTCTTTGGCTCTCCATAACCCACTCTTCCAGAGAATGACGCATCGCATCCATCGCACGCTCCACCGACTTCTTAACCATCTCCGACATCGATTCCCACGGATCTTCGAACACATCAACCCGTTGTTTATCACTAGGTGAACCCATTGGATCAATGCTCTGATACCAATTATTATGAACTAACTCACAAGAACAGATTACACAAGGATATCGGACATTCGAGAGGTCCGTGCTCTCCCAAAACTAGATAGTTTTTACACAAAATTCATAATCTATAACCCCCCTTTCCCTTGTTCCCCTCTTTTAGTCTCCACATTCTTATTCTTCTTGGGCCTATCTTGGGCCTGCTTCTATTAAAGATTATTAGCTCCTTTAAATTGGGCCAGTCCATTACATTTGAGTCGTACTTGGGGTCGTGTCTGATATTTCCGCCCCTAATATTTTTTTTATGATTAAACTATCATATTGCACCCTTTCTAGTATCCTTGTTTGTTACAAGACTGTTTGTTGATGCCTGCAATAACAAAAAATGTAGCAGTTGAATTTGGTCGAAAGAAGGATCCAATCACATGCCTTTTACTACACCCAGGCATGGTGGACACTGATCTCTCAAAGCCATTTCAGAAGAATGTTGCAAAGGACAAACTTTTCACCAAAGAGTTCTTAGTTCAGAAGCTCTTAAGCATCATCAACAATGCCAAGATTCTTGACAATGGAAAATTATTTGCCTGGGATGGTAAAGAAATTCCTTGGTAAATTGACAGATCTATATTTTTGAATAAAGTTTCTGGTTTCCAACTCTATTGTGAAAAGCACAACCTAAAGGGATTTTTGTTACTAGTTTCCGTGAAATATCAAATATTTCGATTAAATCATTTATCATTCTTTAATTTGCTCGAGTGATATAGAATTTAATTGAGTTCAAATTACTTCCTCTGTATCAGTTTGTTTTTTTAATTTTAGACTAAATTGCAATTTGCAACCCTTTGTTTCGGACCAAAGTCAGTTTGATACTCATAGTTTGCATAATTGTAGTTTGCATCCCTAAGAATGTTTGGGCGCTGCAAATTTCACCCCTTTCGTGTATTTTTGCCAAAAACCCAGGGATAATTTGGTAAATTCAGAATACTTAATTACATTTTGATCCCTAAAATATGAAATGTTGCATACATGAACCCTTGAACAAAAATTTTCGAATTTTCAGGGGATTCTAACGGATTTATTTATGGAGCTTTAGTATCTTGATTGCTTTACAGATCTGTGTGTGATGTATATCTGATATCCTCGTATGGTTGTGCTTTATGAATTTAGATGCGTCATGAACATCTAATTTGTTAATCTCTTGTGAAGCGAGAGTGGATCTTGAGATTTAGAACTTGTCATGCTATCATAGGATAGGTTGGTGTTTTAACATCATGATTTGTTGTGTAAATAGAGATATTATGCTGCCATATGTGATCTTTGTGGATAACTTGTTCTTCAACCGTTATGTTTTCAAATTCTATAGAGATATAGGGTCTAAGCATAATTGGTGTCTATTCATCTTCTATTGTATGTTTAGTTTGGTATTTGTATACTGAGAAGTAGCATATACTTGTTTCGTGTTATCCGATCAGATATCATAACCATTGCATATAGGGATTAAAGGCGTCAGATCTAAGCAAAGTATTTAATGAAGTTAGGATTCCATGCTTTCTCTTGCAGAAGTAATTCGATTCCAATTCTCGTTAGTTAGTTACTCCCTCCGTCCTTTTGATTTGTTATCACTTTTTTTGTCACTTTCTGGCACGCATTTTAAGGTGGATTTTAAGGATAGTTCGATAACTTATTTTTTAAATTTTCTTTTTTTGTATAAAAATAGGATTGTTCTATTTTTATACAAAAAAAAAAATTTCAAAAATAAGTTATGGAACTATCCTTAAAATCCACCTTAAAATGCGTGTCAAACATCCTATTTTGAAATGATAACAAATCAAAAGGACGGAGGGAGTAATTCTTAGCTTGTTAATTTAATTCTTAGTTTAATTTAGATAATCAAAACCCAATATTGTTATTTGTCTTAGCAGTGCATAATAACCATACATTGTTGCATAGGTACAAAACTGAATTAAAACCATAACCAGATCTTTGTGGGAACGAACTCGACTTATTCATATATTACTTGTGACCACGTACGCTTGCGTGAAAAAGAAATATAATGCTAATGTAAGCACAAGCTTGTTAATTAAATGATTGAATATATATATATGACAACCTCGTCAATTACAAATTTTCCATCTAAACTTCTGAAGTCATCGTTAGTCCTGAACAAATAAACCATAATTTTAAATCGTTCCTCTCTATATGAGATAATATCGATTAATTTTGTATCCCCACTTTCAAAATTCTATCCATTATAAGATATTTTACCAATTTTTATATCCACTTCTTTGACAATCTGATGAATCAAATTTTAAAAAATTGACTCTATACCAAATGTAACAGGTCAAATCAAATCCCGAATTTTTGAAAAACAATTCGGTGAAGTGCTAATCAGAAATCACGTCTAAACAAATAGGAGAACGTGATATTGAATCAATGAGAAGAATTTACATTAAAAGATTGATAAAGAAAGATCACTGCCGAGTGCCGAACTGGGCTTATACGAATGGCGCACCGCGGAAAAACTCACATTAATAAGTTTTCTGAATAAATAATACTTGCACAAGCCAACCTCGGTCTAAGGATCGGTCTACACTCCAGAATAGACCCCCTTATAAGCATGGATATCTTGAAATGAGGAATTTTTGCCTTAAAAAAATAAATGTCGTATAAGTAATAAATACAAGAATATTTTTGTAAGTTATATAAGTATTTGGATAAATTTACTTATAAATTGGTGAATTATTTTTAAAATTAAATCTAAAACAATATTATTTAAAACAATAATATCAATACAAGTATTTAAAATTAAAAATACAAATATAAGAAATAAGTTGGCATGAAAGTATGTCATTAAACATTCAACTTATCAATATATAATTTATAAGTTGATGTAATAAATTGGGTAGACAAACACTACTCATAAGAAGCTCTTATGGACTTATAAGCCATAAGCCGACTATTTTAAGAGAAGCCAAACAAACCCAAAGTTTTGACAACTTAGATTGAAAACAATTTTGGTAAAATATTTTGTACCCCTACGATCGAATACAGTGTGGGAACCCGAGTCTGCCAGTAGCCCAAATCTGATCGCTTTCATTTTTGCTACTGATTTGATCTACATAATGGTCCAAGTTTATTCGGTGAATTAACATTTTGGATGAGTTGGCGTGGTAATTGTCCAAGTTTATTCGGTGAGTTACCATTTTGAATGAGTTGACATGGTTCGACAGCTCCATTCTTTATGCTGATCTTAGTTAGTAACCTTCAACTTAATGAAGTAAAGACATGCATCTACCGTTTTAACATTTTTTTATTTAAAAATTAACCTCTAATCAATTTTTCCCTGCAACACTTTCCCCACGTGCACAACACATAGGCTTCTATGCACCACTTTGGTCACAATGTCAAAATCAGCTTTAGTTTGCTATACTTTGCAGGTATCCACTGGCATTTTATAATTTTATATCGTTTTCTTCACTTAAACGATTGATTCTTTAACTCTTAATCACTTCAAAAATATTCAAGGGGGAGGAGTACCCATCAGAGCAAAGCATTTACGTCAATGTTATGCTGGTGCCCCCCCAGATATACGAACGCCAACGTCCTGTATACCCCTAAAAGTATAGGCAAAATTACCTAAAAACCTCCCTCTTGGGTCTACTTTACCAGAGACAAAACAGGAAGTTTGTGAACAATTAATTATAGCAGACCATTATCCCTAAGATGGCAAAAAATTTTAATCCACAGTTATCATGCTACCTAAGAGAAAACCATGTATCGAAACACCAGTCAGTGTCACCCATACCCCGACATTTTATCAACTGAACTGTGAAAAGCGAATGCTTATGGTCATCACGGCATTCATTTGGCACTGCCAGGTATGTATCTTACAACAAACAGTAATCCCAGCACTACAATGTACATCAAACCCTACAAACACTGGCTTACCTGAATCAAACAACATTCGGTATTCACCACGAATTAGGTTCACGGTCAAGCCACTCTGCTCAAACTCTTTACAAGGTTTGATTGTGAAGCTAGTCATCTCAGCAATTTCCTGCTGTAGCCTGCCTTACAATTGCATTACCTAATAATGACGGGAAAGAGGAGAAAAAGGGAAAAGAAAAAAAGAAAAAAAGGGAAACCAAAAGAAAAGGAAAAGAAACATAAGGTACAGGGATAGCACAATATTGTAAATATTGAAATCTTAGGTTTCATAAACTTTGTTTCCAGCTTAAATACATAACAAGTACTTGCAGACGATCCTATAATAGCGAAAGTTTGTTTACTGAGTCCTAACAAAAACAACTGCATGCCTTCATAAACATACAAAAAATTGTGCTAAGTTTAAACACAAAGATCAAAAAGCCCAGAAATCTACATATGTTTCAAAAGTGATATGTCTATATTAAAGCACGTCTATCATATCCATCAGAATGCTCCCAAGACATACAAAATTACTTCAATTTATTCAATAAATCCAAGTAGAGGGGAAAAACTGAAAGGGAGTTAAGTTATACAGCTGTTCAAGGCAATGCTAGTTCCACAGTTGATTGTATATCATCAAGAAACTTATAAGACTTTGCACCATCTCATCTACAAATTATTTTACATGATTCATCAACTATATGTAGTACTTCAATGTCAGCTGATTGGTGCTTAATATTTTTATTAGAAGTCTGAAAGTAAAAACAATTCTTCTAACATGGCCTAAAAAATGATAGCATGTAGTATGGAAGTTCAGTTAAAGGACTGCATACTGCATTAGATAGCCTGTCGTATAACATTAGCATATTAGTCACATCTCAAGCTTGTTTAATGGGAATCTAAACGAAGCCTAAGAGTTATAAAAGGAAAGCGGTTAAACGGAAACTGGAGTGCGTGCAGTCACTAAAAGACACTTTAAAGAGAATCCACTACCTAATTATAGGTAATAGTCCAACATAATCAAGCTGACTTAAGAAGTATGGTACAATAGTGCAAGTTGAAACCAGACAATTCGAGCAGAATACTTCTTGAAACACTTTAAACCATAAAAAGATGACCTCAGACGTGATAGAACTTTCCCACTTAACCTGCAAAGGAAAACAAAGACAACATATTCATGTCTGAGGAGACAAATACACAAATTTTGACCAGTAAGAGATCGCTAGAAATAGCCATTCTTCAATGAATCAGGAACCTCCCTTCATCCGGAACCTGGATACACTCTGTAAAAGAGGCCCCCAGATGGTTCATCAAGCTAGTCCAGGACTTCTTGTTGTCTCATGTCTTTCATAATTTGTCTCATCCTCTTTAGAATTTTTAGGATGAACATCGCTTTCACCCAGATCATCATCTTCCATGACTAAAGTAATCTTGCCGTTGGTCTCTGCTAAAGAAACCGATTCCCCATCATACTTTAAGTCTGTTGATTTCACTAAATTATGATCAGCTTCTCCGCAGAGCTCATCGCTTTCAACCAGCCCTCTATCTTTGTGGTTTCCCTTTTCCTCTTTACCTTTTTCTTTCACATCTTTATTCTCTCGATGCTTATATTCAACAGAATTCGACCTTGAGCGTCTTCTGCGACTTGATTTCTGCTCGTTAGATCGTTTTGGAGACACCCTACTGCTTTTCCGACAGTCATCTTCGACAGATGTTGACCTGGAACGCCTTCTGCTACGATGTTTTGACCTCTCTTCTCTGCTCTTCCCATATTTATCACTTGAGTGATGCTTATCTTCCGGAGATTTGGATATCGAGTGCCTTCTGTGTTTAGATTTAGCATCATCTGTCTTATTTTTTTTCTGATGCTTACCCTCAAATGATGTTGATCTAGAGCGCCTTCGATCACGTCGTTTTAATTTTCCCTCCCTGCCTTCATCTAATTTATCGCTAGAGCGATGCTTAACTTCCACAGACTTTGACCTAGATCGCCTTCTGCTTTTTAATTTGTTTTCATCATCACTTTGTGGAGATGATTTACTTCCCTTGTAATGACCTGGAGATCTAGAATTAGCATGAGATGATTTTTTGCCCCTATGTGCAGGACTTTCCCGACGGCGTTTTGGAGAGTAGGAATCATCTCGAAATGACTTTCTAGTTCGGGGACTAACACTCCTACTTCTGTTTCTTCTCGAGGTACGAGGAGAATGACGATCATGCAATCTAACATAATCACGTCTTCGACTCCTGGCACTGTCATCCCTAGAGTCTCGATGTGACCTCCTATCATAATCATAGCTTGAGTAATGGCGAGACCTGAAAGGTGATCTCGATCTATGATTTCTGGTACGGCGAGACAGAGGTGAGTAGGAGCGAGACCTCCGCCTTTTTATGACAGGAGATTTTGACTTGGATCTTGACCTTGTTGCACGGGTAGCAGATGGTGACCTATTTACAAAAAAAATCATCAGTCTAGCCAGTTGTTCCATAAAAAATCACTAATTTCGTAACGTTGTGAAACAGTATGACACAAGTACCAAATAAAAAAATTAGGGTCACACAGCTTCCTAAAGAATATACTGGTCTATAAAAATGACTGTTTATTTGATTATAATCCTTAAATAGTGTGGGTGAATGGTATGCATAGAAATATTTTAGAAACCGGCATGTATTGAATTGCACAACTCCTTTACTTGAAAAAGGGTATGCCGCATTTACTAGAAGCGTCTTATTTACAAAACACGTGCAACTAAGCTCTTCAATATTTACTATTTTTAAGCTTACAAACGATAACACTAATAAGGCGGGGAGGGTGGAACACTGAAACCTACTTCTAAGCCAATTTTTTGTTCACTCCAATTTTCAATTCAATAAAAAAATTTCGGGGAAGATAGATTGTATGTAACACTTTTTTTTTTTTGCTAAATAATTTTTTTTTGCTAAATATGTAACACTTTCTCTACCTAAAGAAAGGGTTTTAGTTCGACTCTGATATCACGAATCCAAAAAATATCACACTTCTTCAATCTTAAAATAACTAAATGATGCCTTTGTTATTTGCGGACTCCAATCGCACATAATTATGCTTTGCCCATACTTCACATGTGTACCACATTGCATTCTAAAGCAGGTGATATCCAAACCATTTGCAAGAAATATTACACACATACAATGAATTCAGAGAAAGTTACAAATGTTGACCAAACGATATGCACAACAAAGAATATTTTACATTTCTCTTTATAATGAGGTGTGCAAAAAATTATTCACTTTGTGACACTTGCAATTACAGGGTCTTCAACATTTCTTCAAATTTGAAAACAGGTAAAATCGAAAGAATGCTAAAAGGCACAAGTAGTTATTTTTTTGGAGGCTTCTAAAAAGATCTAATAATAACTTTAAAAAAAAGTGGGATAATACATAAAATGACAAAAACAAAAGCAGGAAACATAAAAGATCAGCCGTCCAATCGCACCATCAGATCTACAAACCCCCAATATTACTTACCAGAAGAATAAAAATATTAACATTCACCTAATCCATCAAAAGGAGAGACTAAAACCATCTGTCATATTTGGTGGGATGTCCCAGGCTACACTCATAATAAGTTTGACCTAGCTAAAAATCTATAATACGTAGTTTTGTTTCACAAGATCTATATACAGCTCAAAGAGATACAAAAAAAACACAGTAGATATAGTGGTCACCAGTAAATTATGAAAAATAGGCATATACCTTGATTTCGTCTGTGTTTCCTTATCTTCATCCCCAGATCCATCAATTTTCAAGGATCTACTTATTTCTGCAGCTCTAGCAGCTGCTAAATCTGTTGCAGACTTCATAGTCGCGGCCCGGTTAGCAGCCTGTTGGGCAGCCATAGATTGTTGCATCAACAAAGATTGCTGAAATTGCATTTGCTGCATTGCTACTGCTTGCTGCATCACCATGGGCAAAGAAGATGAGCCAAGAGGTGGATTAGCAGGCTTTGCAGGCAATGACTTTGCCATTTCAACATTCAGTGGGCGACCACCAACATCCAAGTTGTTCAGCGACAAGGCAGCAGTAGCCTCGTCAGGTTTTGAGTATTCTATGTAGGCAAAATGCTTTGAGTCAGTTATACTACATTCCACGACTGTACCACAAAAAGCAAACAACTGTTTCAACTGATCCACTGTGATAAGCGGACTGAGGTTGCTAACTTGTACTGTTTTCTTCAGGGAATCAGCCTTTCCATCCTTGTCCACTGATCCTGCAAAAATAGAAACAAATTGCAGTGAGGACATATTGCATGAGGTATTTAGTAGGACACACCACAATACCTCATCAGTACGAGGATTGATAATTTTGTTGACATAAAGAAAAAAAAAAGCAAACTTTAAATTTGAAAAAATCAACACATATTGTTACCTATCAGCAAGCATAACTTAACACATTACTGAGACACATCAAAGTATGCAAAGATGGTAGGTTTCATTTATCAGTAATTTTGGAACAAGTATTAGCATAGCCCATTGGCACTAAAAAAAATAAGTATGGTAATTACCACAAAAAAGCCACAGGCTGCCCACAGCAAATATAAAAAACATAAGCAGCAAGATCAAATATATATATATATATATATATATATATATATATATATGCATTATTTACAAAGCATACCAGAAGAATCTCTTCTATGATTAGACTGAGCTTGTGCCTGAGCAGCGTGGGCTTGAAGTGCTTGAGCAGCAACAATTGCTTGAGCAGCAGCCATTGCAGCTGCAGAAGGCGCCATGGGTACCTGGCTGAGAGTTCCCATGCTGGTTGTGGCAGCTAATGCAGTCATCAGCAAACTGTGTGGTGGGTGATTTAATTTACAATCACTTTTCACACACCGTCCATTAAGATATTCTCGGCAAACTTCCCCTAGAGTTGCTCCAAGTCCAGGCAAAACTGCCCCACCTGAAGCACCAGATGTAATACCAGGGATCATTCCAAGCAATCCAGGAAATGCACCTGAGACAGAACCTGAATAATTTGGCATGTTGGGCATTGTCTGGTTAACGAGATTTGGAAAATTGGATTGGGGAGCCAAACCAAGCAGTCCTCCAGTTGTACTTCCTGCAATGAAATGATAAAAAAAGGAGAGAGAAAAAACATTAGGAGTGTAGAAACACAGTTAACAGATACACCCTTTGTCCCATTTCAGACATCCTAACTCCCATGTAGGGGGGGAGGGCGATCCTCCCGGCGCTCCTTATCTCAGACAGGGGGAGGGAGAGAGAGAGAGAGAGAGAGAGAGAGAGAGAGAGGTGAAGATTATTTTTTTAAGTTATTAACTAGTTTACATGTATTTACTGAGAGGGCATCAAATGTATTTATGTCGGGTTCATATTTTATTTAATAATAAGCTCAATATTTTGGGTCATAGTCCATTAGGTTATCTAATTAGGGTTTCTATTCCCTATATAAGTATTGCAATCCCCACATATTCTTAGACTTGGTTAATATACAGAGGTTGTCTTATAAAATATTTATCGAGTCCTTTAAAGGGTTGTGACCATCTTAATTATCCCTTCTGCGGTTGGGAAACTCTTGGGTCAGTGAATTTTGTGCAGTTAATCATCCCAAGTTCAATCTTATTCTTGTTTATTTCTTGACTTGTTGTTTTGGAGTTCTGTTCTGCATCAGAGAGATAATGCAGCAAAGAGAAATCAATTATAAATTGATAATCCAGTCAAAAAAAGTTGTGACTGGTATAGGGTAGTTAACTACGATAATACATCAATATATAAATATCAATGATGATTTAAAGACAAAAGCCATCCCTAATCAGCATGTAGAAGACACTTAGGAGGCTTATTTTCAGATCAGTTATACAACATATTTTCTCACATTCAATCAAGCACGTCATAAAATATCATTTATTTGTACAAATCATAAACACAGATGCTAACCAATAAAAGACGTGCAGTGCACTATATTAATACTGATTCATCTGCACCACATAGATGAAAACCTGTACAACCCTTCCAAAGCAGTAAAATCATGAATTATGTGGTAAAAGCTAGAATTGTGTACCTGCACTGAAGAAAACTGGAAAGGGACTACCCATGATGGACTTTCCATTACACTCGACCTCCACCATATAATTCCCCCTCTTTGGTACCACATACGTAATTGTGTAAGTCCCATCACCAGCATCTTTTACTATCCCCTCCTGTTCTGTTGCCCCCACGCCCTGCCCGGGTTTAACTTTAACCGTTATCTGCGCTCCACCAGTGGGAACTTTGCGGCCATCAGTATCCTTGGTAACAATTACGAATGACGATGGTGCACATGCAGTGCCACCAGCAATTCCAGTCCCGGCCGCAGTGCATTTAGCTGGATCTACCGGGCCGATTGGCTTGTTTGCCAAGTCTTCAGCCTCTTCCGTATCACTATCCGATAAGTCCCCTGGGGCTTCACTGCTTTTTTCCACATTCTTAAATGTGGCATCAAACGCCGCCTTGGCTGCAGCAGTCTTCTCAGCCTCACTCTTGAGCTTAGCTTCTTCAGCTTGCTTCAACCATATCGGCTTCACAACTGCCAAGTTACGATCAGCCATAAAACTCTAGCACAAAACCGCACTAACCTGTAAGCTTCTTTATTAACCTAACCCTAGGATATCAAATCAACCAAGCAGGTCAGTTATAACTTAGAATCAACGAGTATTTATTTAAGATATAATCATCCCTAAATCAACAAAGATTGGATTATTTAAGTCCAATTTACAAAAACCAAGGTTCTAAATGCTTATAGCTTATCCCGAATTGTCGTTTCCTATTCTCTAATATAAATCATAAAGGACTTCTAATACCTATAAACTTCCTACCCTTACAATCCGTATAAAACAACCACCAACCAAACAGATATTACAAAGCTTATATAAATTCTACTGTCGGTACGAAATATTGATTTCGCACATAAAAATTCAATTTGTCAACTAAAAATCAGTTTTCAAACAAAAAGAACCACATTATACGATTCAGAATGACAACATCTGGTGAATTAAAATATTAGGTCTAGGGCGATAATAAGTTAATATTTCACAATTCACAATGCAATTAGGTTAAACAAATAGACCTAACAACTTCTTGAACAATAATTGCAAGTAAATTGGATTCAACAAGCTTACAATAAATCCAATAAATATATGAAAAATAAAATAACAAAACTTTGTAATGAATTATAAGCGAAATCAAGATAAGGCTACAATTAGGCACTAACTAATTACAGCCCTATGAATAGGTGCATAAGATTCAACGAGAAACCCTAGATCTGTACAGAGAGAGAGAGAGAGAGAGAGAGAGAGAGAGAGACGTACTTTTTGGGACGGCGGCAAAGAAGAATTAAGTTTTGGGCGATGGAGAGAGAGAGACAACGAGAGATATTTTTGCTGCAGCTTCAATTTATTTATTTTTTAGATTACACATATTGAGAACCATCTGATACCCGGTAAAAGGATAACAAAAAAAATAATTAAAAAAACCGGCCACTTGTAATTATAATTACAAGTTTACAACTTGTATTTACAAGTTGTAATTTATGGTACCAACTAGATCACAGCCACGGACATTTTAAAAAAATTATGTAACAAAAATAATAAATTAATAAATTAAATAAAAAAGTTATTCTTAAATTTAAATTTAAATATTATAATTCTTTTTTTATTGAACAAAGGATTTAATTCATTAATAAAAAGTCGTACGGCATCTACAAGAATAATCGAGTCAAACAAATCGTAAAAAAATACAATCGCAGATTAATTCAGTCTTCTTAGACCTCTTGGATATATCATCCAGCGATTTGTTGAAACTGATATATGTACATGTACCCGCTTCGCCACATCTGGTTTGATCTATCGACCATAAATGTAATTTCACAAAAACTTTCATCGCTAAATCAAAAACTTGAAAATCCCTCAGATCTAACATCCCGAACATTAATTCACTGCAAAACAAATCAAAAACACACAAAGCTCTCAAAAGGAGAGAATAAACAAAACCCAAATAAATTGGAAATAAACTCAACAAAGAACGGATTTAAATAGGGCTGAGCATTCGGTCGGTTCGGTCGGAAATAAACTCAACAAAGAACGGATTTAAATAGGGCTGAGCATTCGGTCGGTTCGGTCCAAAACCGGACCGAACCGAATTAACCGAAAACCGAATTACTGGATTTTTTAAGGACCGGACCGGACCGATTTAAGATTTGAACCGAACAAGAACCGAACCGAAATATTTCGGTCGGTTCGGTCCACTCCATAAAAACCGAATTTTTTAAAAAGTCCTGCTCCTGTACATTCCTACATTGTTCTTGGTAGTTGGTCTGTGTAGTATAAAAGTAAAAAAACAATCTGAATTCATCAAACATAATCAAAATATAAAATCACAACATCAGACATCAAACAAGAGCAAGACTTGGAAATTTTAAAAATTAAAGAGAAGTGGAGCACTGGTTGCAGCCTGCAGGTCTGGTAGACTGGTACTCTGGTGCAATACTAAGTGTGCCAGAAATGGCCATAAAACAGTCAAGTCTAAATGTCTAATTGTCTAAACAACTTACAAATCTGAAAACATTAATAATACAGTACTAGCTGCAAATTAAAATGAAAGTAGTTCATCGCTGTGATGTGCCTGAGCCTTGAAATCTGCATCACTTCATAGATATCTCATGTCTCGGATGCTCCCATTCAACCATCAAACTGCACCTGCTGCCTACAGCCTACTTCAACTTGCATCTATGAATCATGCATAAAGAATTAAAGATCATTCAGCCATATTATTAGAGCAAATACCCCAACCATAAAATGAAGAAAAATAAGACCAGTCATGAATAATATAGGGGCAAGGAATGTATCATGTCAAGACCAGTGATCTACTTACGGATCTTTTTTGTACAATCTAGGAAATTATTACAGCAGCAGTACATTAATCAGCTGTAAATTAAGCAGCAGCAAAACTAAGAGCAATGTCTCTAGATGATAATTTTCGGAATATCTTACAAGTAAAGATACACTCTCTAACAGTTCTCTTTACTGAGTTAATAAGCTGGCCAGTCGAATGAGGAGGACAAGACTTATGAACTCTAGCATGTCTCTATAACCTGATTGACTACCAAATAAAGCACCTAAACTTTGATTTGATGGTAAGAGTAGTTGCAGACCATTATTTCATCAGCTGCACTGCAAAGGATTTGATGGTAAGTGTATGCCAATGTCACAGTATTTTGTACAACTGTATCTCATTAACTTCACATTGGCTATAGCTACCTAAAGTTCCATTTTATACAGGTATAACAAAGCATGTTCATAAAGTCAGATAATTATACTTAATATTAAACATATCACAAAACTAAGTACATTCTATAGGTAACAGGTCTGGCATTTGTGGTATTTACTGGAACCGGTATTACATCACAAAACAGAACCAACAGGCCCAACACCGGACAGTTCAAAGTAGGTCATAGACAGAGGCATAAAAAAGGGAAGGGTCTGTTGTTCTTACCAATCAATGTCTAAGGGTGTAGCATCCGTTTCGACATTTTTTTCCCTGACTGAAAGAGCAGAAAATGCTGCAAAATATAAAATAATGACAAGTTAATTCAATTTAATCACAATTATTAACTAGTGACAAGTGAAATGTAAAATACAATACATGTGTATGTATATACCTTCTTCGAATTTCTCAAGATCATTAACATCTTCTTCAATTGTCTTTGGACGTTTTACCGATCGCAACCAATCTTGAGCACAAATTAATCCCTCCACAACTTTGGTCGTCAAAGAACTTCTATATGGATCAAGTACTCTTCCACCCGTACTAAAAGCGGATTCCGATGCTACGGTGGAAATAGGGGTTGCTAGTACATCACGAGCAAGTTGTGAGAGGATGGGCAACCTACTTGAATTAACTTTCCACCATTTCAAAATATCAAACTCATCTTCATTTTTCGTAACAAAGACACTCTCTTTAAGATAGATATCCAATTCACACTTGGATTCTACTTCCCCACTCTCCAATTTTTGTTTCATGAATCTAGCTCCTAATGCCGATTGTGTTCTTGAAGTTGTAGTTGAATGTATGCTTGAGGATTTACTAGAAGATTGAACTTCTTGATTAACTTGAGTAGTTGTAGGTTGACAAATCTTTTTATACTCTTCAAACAACTCTCTTATCACTATACTTGTATCACTTGCCAACTTCCAACCCACATCATTTCCATATTCTTCACAAAGTGCAAACTCAAGGAACTCCAATTTGTACCTAGGATCAACAACAACCGCCACGGATTTAATTTAAATTAAACAAAGCCTAACATAAAGGTTTGATTTTATTGAAACTGGATAAAAAGAAAGTTTAGAAGAATGGATGGAGGTTCGAAGGAAGATTAGAAAGGAGGAATGAGATTTTAAACGGAGAAGAAGGAGGCAGATCGGAAGAAAATGAGGGAACATCATTGACTATGGAGATGAGTGGAGAATTATGGGCGGCGGCTCGACTCTCATTGTAACACCCCCAGATCCGGGGTCCGGGATCGGGTCGTTACGGTCTTATTTTCCATGATTGATACTTTACTTGAGTCCACAATAAATAAACCACATGTTGTGACCCCACCATAATATCCACTCACACACACACAGTTATAGTCCCAGAGATGAAATTGAAATAAGTCTCACATTACGGATCCACGAACCTAAGTTATTACAAACCAAAAGGATAACATCATAAGTTTAATTGTTTTGTCGTTGATTAACATTATTGATACATATAATTAAATTGGTAAACCAAAGGCTGCCGATCTATGCTACCTCAGCAATGGCAGCAATGATATCAACGGGTAGTCCTGTGGGGCGGGTAACCCGCTTGCGCTGAGTGCGCCTGACGCGAGCCATGTGACCTAGCTGTTGTTGTGACATAATAAATAAGCAAGGGTGAGCAATAGCCCACCAACAATAATATAACTGTACAGTGATATATATGACAGTTCAAAGATATAGTTTGAAACCATATGCCATGCATTAGCGAAAATAGTGCCAGTTCAATATAAAGGATGAAGTTACAAGGTAACTTAACACGTGTATATTTCGTGGAAGTATATGTATGTCAAGATAAACAAGATAGCATCATTTTCATAAAATAGGAACTTGTAAGAAAGATATTGCAATTCCAATTTTCAAATACTTTTCAACTCTGCCAACCATGATGATGTTGCAGAAAATTTCCAACATTAAGAGAGATGAACTAATACTGGAGTTTGACGCCCCAGGAGACATAGCATTTACACGATGATCAGTCGCATGTTATGCTCCTCACCTCTTGCTCTCTACATGTAGAAGGAAGCACCGACGGATTTACTTGTCTACCGCCCTCTGGAACCCCCTCGGCCAACGGTTGGGCCATTTGCTGGACTGGTGCCACTGGGTCACTTACGCATCTCCTAGTTCATTTCACATCCATAACTTTGAAACGTAAAGTTCGTCCCCCTTTCCCCAAGTATAATACTTGTTGATAAAACTCCACAAAGTAGTCGTATCTAATTGGAAAGGAAAATTCACCAATATTTCCCAAGCTGCTACTTGTTAATGGATACCAACTTGTTCCAACATTCTTACCCCTCGAATAATGAGTGGGTATACACAATTCCATGAATAATAGCAACCAAGTTGCGAGTGAAACGAATAATTTATGACCGGGTAGTCACAAGATAATTAACATTTTTCAAGTAGGGTTCCCTTATTATTTGAGAGACAGGATTGAACGAAGAATAGAGTTTGAGAACCTTCCTTGATATAATAATAATAATAATAATAATAATAATAATAATAATAATAATAATAATAATAATAATAATAATAATAAGATTCTAAATTAATTTATATAATGTTTGAAGGTCAATGATACTATGTGAATGAAGTAATCGTCTTTGAATCGAATTAGAAGAATTAAATAAATATTCCAAGAATATTTATTAAGTCATAATTATTGGAAGAGCATTGCTCGAAATGATCTGTGAATAAATATTCATAATAATATTCATTTGAACGAATAATGAATATTCGAGTGAATAAAAATATTTATTGATGACATAATCATCAAATGGGTATTTGAGATAATATTCATTGAACAACTAATAAATATTCAACTTAATAATATTTACGGAAGAAATGATTATCGAATGAATATTTGAAATAATATTCAATAATTAAATCGACTTTCAATGAATATTGAAGATAATATTCATTGTCTCAAGGGAATATTTAAAATAATATTTATCGAATAACTTGAGTTCGAATCAATGTTCAACTAATATTTATAGAATAGCTGGAGTCTGAATGAATATTCGAAATAATATTCATTTGAATAGATAAGGCTCGAATGAATAATAAAATAATATTCATTAAATAAATACTCTCGAATGAATATTCAAATAATATTTATTGAGTAAATAAGATCGAATGAATATTCTTTAAGTAAATAACTTAAATGAGGGTTCGAAATAATATCCGAATATTAAATCAACTTTAGATGAATATTAAAGATAATATTCATCGAATAAATAAATATCGGATGAATACTCCAAATAATATTTGTCAAATAATCTCCAAGGAATATTCCAATAATATTCACCAGATAATAAGTGGAAAAAATATTTACTTAATTACTTTTCTCTTAAAATAATATCAATATATCAAGGAATAACGACTCCCGGTCTATAATTAAGGAATGAGATTCAACTGCCCTTCGCTAAGGGTCTTAGTAATATCCGGCTTATAACTGATATAGTAACTATCTAGCTTATAAGCCAACAATAATTCAGGGAACAAGTATATCAATATGACTTTGAAAGTAGGCATGCATGCTATGGCATATGTATAACAGAAAGCATATATATATATATATATATATATATATATATATATATATATTTATATATAAATATATATATATATATATATATATATATATATTCACAACAACAGCCTTTTAAAAAGGATTCGAAACTTGCCTGGAAATCGAGTGCGGGTAGGGGTAGTGGTAGCGTATCCCGGGTCAGCCTGGTGATCTATAAATAGCCAAGGCATTTGGGATTAATCACTTGACACCTTTAAAAAGGTTAAGTATAAACTTTACCTAAATCGAAACACATTTTCGAGTTATCTCGTTATACCACTCTTAGTGTAACTCTTTTTTACCACCGATACGATTCGACATTTGTTCGCTATTATGACATGTCATCATACTCACACTTGATACATACTTAAGCCGTATAAGTTCTAAAGTCAATCATTTATGAACCAAGATTGTACTACGAGTTTTCTCGCCCGTTTTCTAAGTCATTTACCAAAGTCATAACCAAGCATGCTTTTAGGGGTTCGTTCGCGTTTAACCTTGATTCGAATATTTTTATCAAATAAAAAAACGATCCTTTTGACATGTGGTCTTCTCCCACACCTTCCTTTTCATCTCTATTATTTAATTATCAAGATTCGCCACTGATTTCGTAATATTAAAGGAGTCCAATTTCAGTTACGAATTTCCGCGTACGGATTCGAACCACTTTTACGAATTTAATCATAACTCCTAAACCGTAAGTCCGTTTCATGCGATCTTTATATCAACACGAAGCTCATAACATAATCTATCTTAACATAGCAGATTACGAAGCTAGGCAGTGAGTTACACCTACTGTCAAACTCGTTTTCTTAAGGTTAACGAAATTTCGGCATTACGATGGCTATAAATCGAATATTCTAAAAAATCGTAATCATCAAACCAAGCCACACCGGGCATCCATACAACTTATAAACATGATTCTCATCTCAACAAGATTTATATGATCCTTGAGTGGCCTTAAGCTAGCTTAGATCATCAAAGAAATCAAGAAAAAAACAATGTTAGTTCTTGAAGAACACTATTCATCATCACTTTGATGATTTATTTGAAAATGGTAAAAGATGAACTTGAGGCTGAAATTTTTAGGAGACCTAAGCTATGATATGAAGTACTTACCATAAAAATTTGGAGATCAAATGATGGTAGGAACCCCCCTTTCTATGCTTGAACCGAGAGCAGCAGTTTTGGAGAGGAAATGGGAGAAAGTTTGTGTTCTTTTGCTTTGTTTTGACCCATAATGTGTAATATAAGTGATATATACCAATATCTAATGGATGCATCTTGTTTTGGCTAGGTGTCATGCTCTAATTGGTCCTTTTTGGATTTCCTTATCCTTAGAAATTGCATCCAAGTCCTTCACTCTTGTGTTTTTGCACTTAAGTCCTTGGTTAATTGCATTTTGGTGCAAGATATTTTGATAAAGTGATGATGTCATAATCCACTATCTATATTGGATGCATCCTTGGTTGCTTATACTTTTCTTTGTCCGGTTATTTCTCAATTTTGATTGATCGTTCGTAGGAATATCTCAAAGATTTATAGTTAGGGTTTTACCGGAAATCTTCTTAATATTAATAATACTAATCTCCATCTTTCTTAATACTTCTCGAATTTAAATTCCTTAAATCCCTTTAATAAATCCTTAAGTCTTGCAGTATCCAGGGAAATCTCGGAGAAAATAAAAGTGCTATTTTTCTGAATCTAACAGCTTTTACATATACTTATTTCGCCCTTGGATCATGAATACGAACTCCGAAATCCGTTCTGAATACTCCTACATAGTGTCGTCTAATAATATTCTTGTTTCACTCAAAAACACTATTCATACTTTATTCTTTCTTTTATTCTTTATAATTAATAAAAAAAATGCCCTGGTCCTATTTCGGGTGTTCCTTAACCCTTTTACGGAACCACTGGACTAATAACAGATATTGATTTAGATGACATAAGAATAATCTTCCTGCTTAGAATAATATAACTTATATCCCTAGGAGATAGATTATTCTTATCTATGTTGTCAACCAAAAGCATTCTTCATGACATATAAATATTTGAGTCTAAATCCATCCCATTCATTCAATAGACATTCGATACATCGCAGTCATAACCACTATTCACTCTTATATTATTACATAATAAAAAGTTTTAATTCTATCAAAAATCTGGGTTCTTACACTCATTGTTAAATTTAAATTTAAATATTATAATTCTAGAAAATTAAATAGAGAATTTACCCAAAATACTAGGTTTACTAGTTTTTTTTGCATAAATACTGTCTTATCATATTTATTGCATAAATACGGGGTTTCTACTTTTTATTACAAAAATATAGTCATCTTATTATTTTATCATCACCAATAACGTCTTCATCGCCGACCATCACGAAGCCCGACCTCCATCTCCGACCCCGACCTCCGGCGCCGCAAGCGTCTCCAACCTCCATCTCCAACATCTTTCTCCGACCTCCATCTCCGATCTTGGTTGATTTCGGTGAGATTTTGCAATAACCTCTATTTTGCATTGTTCTTTGTCTATTTATGCAATAACCTCCGTTTTCGTATAAGATGGTATGTGTGTATAACCTCTGTTTTGGTATAAGATGGTATGTGTATGTGTGTGATTGAGGTTGTAGAGAGTTTTTAAGTACGAGATGAGTTGCATATGATTGTTTTGGTTGTTTTGAATCTTGATTCTTGTTGGATTTTTGGTTGATTTTGGTTGCATGTGGTTGTTTTTAGCTATATTTTAGATTTACTAAATAGTCAAAAGTTGTATATGGTTGATTTGGTGCTTGTAAATCGGTGAATTGTAGTTGATGGATATAAAAACTTATGGATCAAGCCCTCATAAAAAATTATACCAAAAATCTAATTTCTAAGGGGCGGGAGGGGTTCAGTGGTCAACGGGGAGAGCAAAAACAGAGGTTTGTATTTCTATTCTTTCTTCCGTTACAATGAGCACCACGAGCACAACCGTTGAGAGATTAAGGTTTGTGTTGTTCAATTAGATAACACCTCTCAAGTGTCTTTATGCTAGGAAACAGTTTTTATAAACACTTGTCTTGGAATTTCTAAGTAGAGATTGGAGAAGGTGTGGTTGCATAATGTTTCATATAAAGATTGAATTATCTTTATATACATGGGTAGAGTATATGGCAGGATACCTATCTGGTCATATGCTAAGCTGATAGTAACATGTTGGTTGGTCATACCATACTTCAGTGGTGTTACATATGTTTATCAGCACTATGTGAGGCCTTTTTATCAGAACCCAAAAACTGTCAATATTTGGTATGTCCCCAGGAAGAAAGATGTTTTCAGTAAACCAGATGATATTCTGACAGTTGCGGAGAAGTAAATTGAAGAAAATGGACCGGAAGCATTTGAACAGATTATTCACAGGGTAAAGAATTATTCACTAAGTACCCGTAATTCTTTTGAGAATTGTTCTCGTGTTATATGACTAATAAATATAATATATATATATATATAGGATTGTCTGAAAGGTGAATAGATATATTGAAAACAATGGTAATTGGCAGATTTTGACAATGGAGGTTAAAACTGAACTATAGGCAAAAGTAAGCCCCAATTTCAACTTATATGCGGAAGCAAGCATAATTAGTTTCTTGTGGTAGTAGAATATAGATTAAAGCCATTAAGAAGATGATGATCATGGGAGATAAGGACTGCATGGTATTCTTTAATAACCATTTGAAATGAGACACAATTGGATTATCCCCTTCTTTTCACTATTTGGAATACTTTTAGTATGGTAGATGAGGCATCTGATTATAAACAACCATAGTTTACATCACTCTGTTGGTGTTCACTTCTGCTACTTATTATATGAAAGATCACATCCCAGAATGCTTTTTCCTGTGCAGAGTGCTGGTGATAGGGCAACAAATTACACGAGTGGCAGTTACATCTTCTCAGCAGATATTGAGATAATTCTGAATTGATGCTACATAATGGAGTAGTTATATGAACACAACTTGGTTATGCAACATGCTATCAGTAGTGCAAAAGTTTAGATATGTGTTTAACTGTTTTGTACTATAACCATTAACTTGGTATTTTTTACCTTCTGCTTAAGATCTAAGAATGCAAATTATCTAAGAATGAAAATTTTGTATCTTGTCATGTGCAATTGGTTTCATCATTCTGTCTTAGGCTTTTAGCATGAACAATACATTGTATATATTGCATCTTCCTTGGTAGTTCCTTTTGAACTTATTGCTTGGGATTTGCTGCAGCCGAGTTAAAATACTATATTCTCTCAATAATCAATCTAATCAAGTACTCTGTGGGTGCGCTTAAGTGTGTTTTATTATCAATTATTTGTCTATATATTTTGTAATTTGTAATTATATGGTCAAATTTTTTTATTACAAAAATACGCTTTGTATTCATATTGAAAATATTTTATCGTTTCAAATCACATGTATTAGGTGAGTATGTATTTAGGATTGGAGCATCAAACTCCTTATTAAATGTTCATGCAAATGTACTACATGTGCTGGTAAATTACACTTTCATATATGGTTGATTTTCTTTTATGTCAATAAATTCCTTTTATGTAGAACAGGTCCCGCAGGGGCACCTATCTCAAAATTTAGATTTTCTTGTTTTAAAATCTGAAGTTGCATTTGTGGTTAATTTTGGTCACTTGAGGTTGTAAATATGGTTGCAAAGTTTTTGAATGCAGTCAACTCACCGTAACTAAATGGAAATACTTATGGTTTAGGATGTATTTGGTTTCTTATATTTCTGCTACTTTTGTGCAGAACGAGAAAGAATTGTTAAAATAACAACAATTAAAATTCAGATTTACTTGTTTTTAAAATTTGAAATTGCATTTGTGGTTGATTTTTGTTGCTTGTGGTTGCAAATACAATTTAAAGTTGGATTTGTAGTTGATTCTGGTTGCAAATATGTTTTTGTTGTTCATTTAATGCTATAGGTTGGTTCTTTTCAAATGCATCTCTAAGAATTTTAAATTTTAAAAGTTTGTTCGATTTCAGTTGCAAATATGGTGCATGTGCAACTGCATCCTTTATAAACTTTTTTTCAAAATACAAATTCTTGCATTGTTGCATTTGATCGAAAAATGATATTCTTGCAAAAAACTTTGCAATAAAAAAATAATAAAAGACCCTCCAATTGAAATAATAAAATATTATACAACAAAATACAATTGAAAACAATTTTTTCATGTTCCTTTAAAAAAAGAGTAACCATTGAATATATATGATTGCATTTTTGGTTGCTTTTAGTTGCATTTCATTACTTTTTAGCTTCTTTTAGTTGCAAAGTCATATTCTTGCAAAAACTTACAACCATCATTTTTTGTTGCTTTTAGTTGCTATTTTGGTAGTTTTTGCTTGATTTTTTTGTTCATTTCAGTTGCATTTTTTTTTACATTTAGTTGCGTTTGATTGCTTTTAATTACATTTATTTTCACTTGGTTACAAAATTCAATTATATTTATACGATTACATTTGCTTGATAACTTTTATACAATTTTGAGATGGGCCTGTTCTACATAAAAGCAACCAAAAATACAATTTAAAACTGAAAATGAAGAGTGCAAAGTTTTATATGAATATGACTTTGCAACTAAATGCAACCAGAAGCAGTCAATTGCAACTAAAATGCAATTAAAATCAGAAGATCGTAAAAGTGCAAACATAAGTTAAAATGTTTGTATCTTACAGTTGTATTAAGCAGCACCACACACATTCAAAAAACTCAATCTTCATTAATTTTTTAGACACAGATGATCTCAATATGTATTAAAAATAAGTGTCTTGTGATCACTTGGCAAAAATATGCTGATAAAATATAAAGCATCTACTGAACCATAACCAATCCATTGTACAACCAATTTCTCATAACTATGAATGCATCATCAACATTGCAAAGCATAATGTAATGTAATATGTAATAGAGGACATATATAACTCAACTAGGATAAAAGATAAATAATATTAACTATATACAGGGATCGTGAAATTTGAAGAACAGGCACCAACAAGGATCAAGTCGCTGAAAGAAGTTCATTAACATGATCAAGTCTCAGTGACAGAATAAGATGTACAGATGATTCAGTTGAAGGGCCAAAAGATTCCATGTATTTATATTATTTGAAGATACTGCTGCAGGCTAATCAATTGGAATGTAACGAAGGTGTGAAGATCAAGATCAGTGCTAGTCACTTGTGAACCAGACCAGTGCACTAAGTGTCAACACATACGAGAAGGATCAACACATTAATTCACAGAAAGATTTGCCAAAGTCAATTGACGATCAAGGACATACATAATATCTTAAGCAGAATATTTGAAACATAAGAAAGAAGCCCAAAAGAAGCAGCCAAAAATAGTAATACTATGCAAAGTTACTATGCAAGGTGACTATGCAAGATTACTATGTGCGGTTATTATGCAGGTACTGTGCAAATAGTGGTTACTGTGCAAATAGTGGTTACTGTGCAAATAGTGGTTACTATGCAAGTGGGGCCAACGTCCAAAATATTTTCAACAGACACGTTTTTGTGGTTGTTGGAATAGTACAACATAGTATATCATAGTAACTTTCTATAGCCTATAAATAGGCTTGTACGTTGTATTTCATTTCAAAACCACCTCAACACACAACTTTCTCTTCTCTCTCTTATATCTTCTCTATGTAAGCTGCTAGACAGTCCATCTAGTAGGGAAGCCGACTTAGCCCGCTTTTAGGAAGTGTCGGGTAGAAGGTCCTCGTGCCTAAACTATCCTTAGGAGTGTTCTGGTTTTGAAGCTAATCCATTGGATTAGAAGTTGTAACACCCCTTCGAGTTTATTATCAATAAAGATATATTCTCGGAATTATTTTTTTTGGTAGTATCGTATTCAACCCCCCTTCTACGATACTTCGGTACCTAACAATTGGTATCAGAGCCAACTTCTAGCATACAAGAAGTTTAAAGATCAAAACCATGGGAAAGAAGGATACAGGTGTGAAGATTCCAATGCTTGACAAAGATAATTACTTTCACTGGAAAGTAAAGATGCACCTTCATCTCTCAGCCATCGATGAAGGCTATGTAGATTGCATAGAGAAAGGACCTCATGTTTCAATGAAGGCCAACTCTGGGATTGGTCAAGATGCTGGCACTGTAGGTGCTGGAAGGCCTATTCCAAAGACTCAAGCTGAGTACACAGATGAAGACTTGGAGGATATTCACAAGGATAGGAAGACCATGAACATTTTGTTCAATGGAATCGACCAAGATATGTTTGATAATGTCATTAACTGCACCAATGCTAAGCAAGTGTGGGACATTATCCAAACCATCTGTGAAGGAACTGAGCAGGTTAGAGAGAACAAGATGCAAATCCTCATACAACAGTATGAACACTTCCACCATAATTCTGGTGAAAATTTAACTGATATATTCAGTAGATTTCAGAAACTATTGAATGGCCTGAAGTTGTATGAGAGAACATATGAAGTCAAAGACTCCAACTTAAAATTTCTGAGATCTCGTCCTAAGGAATGAAAGCCAGTTATAGTCTCGTTGAGAAACTCTCAAGACTACAAAAGTTTTACACTTGAGAGACTGTATGGCATCCTAAAAACATATGAGCTTGAAATGCAGCAAGATGAGGAAGTAGAAAAGAGCAAGAAGAAGAGTGGAGCTATAGCCTTGATGACCAACAATCCAACAATCCAAGGTGGTGGAAGAATGAAGAGTGTAGAAGCGACACCAAGTTCAAAAACTTGTGAAGGTAGAGCTGAAGCTAGCAAGGACAAGGGCAAGATAATTGAAGAACTTAATGCATCCAGTGGAGACGAGTCTGGTGATCTGGATGAATATTTGGCATTTTTGTCAAAAAGATTCTCAAAACTCAAATTCAAGAAGAATCCAGCAGGAGCAAGGCAACTCAGAAAGGACTATCAACCCTCCAAAGATGTGGTTGAGAGATCGAAGATCAAGTGCTTTAGTTGTGGAATTACTGGTCACTTTGCCAATGAATGCAGGAAAGCTCAAGCTGAGAAAGAGAATAAGCAGTTTGAAGCTGTTGATTACAAGAAGAAATATTTTGATCTTCTCAAGCAACAAGGGAGAGCATTCGTGTCAAAAGATAGTGACTGGGCTACTGGAGGTGACTCAGATGCAGAAGAGAAGTTTGTCAATCTTGCACTCATGGCAAACGAAACTGATGAAGAAGCTAGCTCAGCAAGCAACCAGGTATTCTCTACAGTCTTAACTAATCTTTCTAAAGCTGAATGTGCTAGCACAATTGATGAAATGTCTATTGAATTGTACAACATGCATGTTACCTTGAAATCACTTAATAGAGAGAATAAGAGGATTAAAGACCTTAATGAAAAGTTAAGTGATATGAATGCTTTAATAGAAACACAGTTGATTGAGTTTGAAACTATGAGAAGAGATTGCTTGGATGCTAAAAATGAAATGATTGAGGATATAAAAAGAGAGGAGATTTAAAAGAAACAGTTAGTAGAGGAACATAGTCTGATTGCTAAGTGGAAAGGATCAACAATTATAACTGAGGAAATTTGTAATGTTCAAGGAATTGATTCTTTCTGCAAATTAGCAGAAGCTAAGTTAGATGTTGATAGGGAAGTTGCTTCAGACAGTGATTTAGTCGAAAAAGAATGTTCTTTGAGACTTAAGCCTGTTAGCAAAACAACTTTAACTAAATTGAATAAAAAGTACGGGCCTGTCAACAAGAACTTTTTTAATGGAGAATGTAGTAATACGGAATCAGTTGAGAAAAGAAATATAGGCAACTTGTCCCACAAGCAATTGAAGGACAAGCTAGAAAATGTTAAGTCATGTGTTAAGGACAAGAAAAAGAACAGAAATGGTAAGGTAGGGATTAACAAACACAACAATTACACACTGATAAATATGCTCCTAGGAAAGAATGTGTAAAGTGTGGAAGTATTAATCATTTATCCACCAACTGCAAAGCTATGAAAGATCCTTTGATGCCTAACATGCCTATGCATGTGCCTGTTGTGAATGTTATGCCAAATATGTATGCTCCCTCTGCTCATGCATCTAGTCAGTATGCTAACATGCCATTCATGCATAATCCATACTATAATGCTTTCAATATGCCACAGATGCCATGAATGATGAATAACATGTTTGCACAGACTATGCCTAACAATGCTATTAACTATAATAAATATGAGCAAGTATCAAATTCTGTCTCTCAAAGGCCCAAACCTAAAGTCAAAATTGATTTAACTCAATCTAAACTTTCGATTAAAAGGGAGTTGAAGGATAAGAAATTGGTTAACAAGGCAGGACCCAAGAAAACTTGGGTACCAAAATCAACTAGATTTTGTTTTGATGTGTGCAGGGAAACAGAAAGAATCTTTGGTATCTGGAAAGTGGTTGTTCTAGGCATATGACTGAAGATTCTACCCTGCTCACTAAGCTTGAGGAGAGAGCTGACCCTAGCATTACCTTTGGAGATAACAGCAAAGGATATACTAGAGGATATGGCTTGATTTCACAAGGGAATGTTGTCATTGAAGAAGTAGCACTGGTTGATGGACTTAAGCATAACTTGCTAAGTGTCAGTCAACTGTGTGATAAAGGCCAGAATGTCTGGTTCACATCTGAAGCTTGTGTCATTTTCAAGAAAAGTGACAACAAGGTAGTGTTGACAGGAGATAGAAGAGGAAATGTGTATATTGCTGACTTCAATTCAACAAATGCGAACATGACTACATGTCTTCTTAGCAAGGCAAGTGTAAATGAAGGTTGGCTTTGGCATAAAAGATTGTCACACTTGAGTTTTAAAGCAATAAATGAGTTGTTAAAGAAGGATTTGGTTAGAGGTATTCCAAAATTGGATTACTCCAAGGATGGATTGTGCGATGCATGCCAGAAAGGGAAGCAGAAGAAGGCTTCTTTCAAATCAAAGTCAATGTCATCAATTGATCAACCCTTGCAACTACTTCACATGGATCTCTTTGGACGAGTCAATGTGTTGTCAATCTCAAAGAAGAAATATTGTCTTGTGATTATTGATGATTTCTCAAAATTCTCTTGGACATTCTTTCTGCACTCTAAGATGAGGCAGGTGAAGTCATTATAAATCACATCAAGATAGTCAACAACAATCCTTTACTCAAAGTAAGGAGAATCAGAAGTGACAATGGAACTGAGTTCAAGAATTCTGTAATAAGAGAGTTTTGTGAAGAAGAAGGAATTATCCAAGAATTCTCTGCACCAAGAACTCCTCAACAAAATGGTGTAGTGGAAAGAAAGAACAGAACTCTAATTGAAGCTGCAAGAACAATGCTTGAAGAGTCTAAGCTACCAACATACTTCTGGGCAGAAGCTATAAACATTGCATGCTACACCCAGAATATTTCTTTGGTCAATCAAGCAAAAGGCATGACACCTTATCAACTTTTCAAAGGCATGAAACCAACAATCAACTTTCTGCATGTCTTTGGATGCAAATGCTTTGTACTAAAAAATCATGGTGAGCATCTTGGAAAATTTGATTCAAAGGCAGATGAAGCTATTTTTGTTGGATACTCAGCTGGAAAATCCTACAGAGTCTACAACCTAAGACTAAACATTGTAATTAAGTCAATACATGTTGTCTTTGATGACAAGAAAATATCTGGTCTAGTAGATGAAGGTTTTCATGAGTCTCTCTCATTTGAGAATGAGAGAAGTGGTGAAGAAAGTGAAGATGATGATGAAGAATGGAGATCAAATGGTGTGAGAAACAGACAAGGATCATCAGTTGAAGTGCAGAATGAACCACCTGTTGAAGAGCAACTTACACCATCAGTTGGAAATCAATTTGAAGCATCTGTAGAAAATCAAAGAAAAGCATCTGTTGATGAATCTGCAAGAACTCCATCAATCTCGAGGGCCATACACTCAGGGGGAGTTTCTCACAGTCAAAACTCAACAACAAGCCACAATGATCAACACAGAGAAAATGAAGCCACTTCATCAAGGTCAACCCTACCACCACAAAGAAAATAGACCAGGGATCATCCATTTGAGCTTATCATTGGAGATCCTAATGCAAAGGTCCAAACCAGAAGAGCAACTCAAGAAGAATACTTATATAGCAGTTTTCTATCCAAAGAGGAACCTAAGAGAGTTGAACATGCTCTTCTGGATCCAGACTAGGTTTTAGCAATGCAAGAAGAGCTACACCAGTTTGAAAGAAATGAAGTATGGAAACTTGTACCCAAACCTAAAGACAAATCAGTGATTGGCACCAAGTGGGTATTCAAGAACAAGATGGATGAGAATGGCATAGTCACAAGGAATAAAGCTAGATTAGTTGCTAAAGGCTACTGTCAAGAGGAAGGAATTGATTTTGAAGAAACCTTTGCACCAGTGGCAAGGTTAGAAGCAATAAGGATCTTCCTGGCCTATGTAGCGCATGCCAATTTCAAAGTCTATCAAATGGATGTCAAAAGTGAATTTCTGAATGGTATTCTGGAGGAGGAAGTGTATGTTAGTCAACCGCCTGGTTTTGAAGATCCAGACTTTCCAGAATATGTGTTCTTTCTACTCAAAGCACTCTTTGGCCTGAAGCAAGCACCTAGAGCCTGGTATGACACACTCTCATAGTTCCTTATAGAGAATCACTTCATTCGAGGTACTGTTGATAAAAATCTCTTTTATAGAAATGTCAATTGCTCTATGATACTTGTCCAAATTTATGTAGATGATATAATATTTGGGTCTACAGATGAGAAACTTTGCAAGAGGTTTTCCAAACTCATGCAAAGTAGATATGAAATGAGTATGATGGGTGAATTAACATATTTTCTTGGGTTACAAGTTAAACAAGTGAATGAGGGAATTTTTATAAGTCAAACAAAATACATTTATGATCTTTTAAAAAGGTTTGATTTAGCAGATTGCTCTTCTGCAAAAACACCCATGGCCACTACCACTAAGCTTGAACTAAATACTAAGGAAAAGAAGGTGGACATGACAAGCTATAGGGGCATGGTTGGATCTCTTTTATACTTAACAGCTAGTAGACCTGATATTATGTTTGCTACATGTTATGTGCTAGATTTCAATCTGATCCTAGGGAATCTCACTTAGTAGCTATTAAAAGGATTTTCAGATATCTCAAGGGAACACCAAACCTTTGCATTTGGTACCCTAGAGATTCTGGTTTTGATCTAACTGGTTACTCAGATGTAGATTATACAGGTTCCAAAATGGATAGAAAAAGTACCACAGGAACCTGTCAATTCTTGGGAAACAAGCTGGTCTCATGGTTCAGTAAGAAGCAGAACTCAGTATCTACCTCAACTGCAGAGGCTGAATACATAGCAGCTGGGAGTTGTTGTGAACAGATTCTATGGATGAGAAATCAACTACTTGACTATGGAGTTAAAGTTGAAAAGATCCCAATTTTTTGTGACAACACTAGTGCAATTGCAATATCACAGAATCCAGTGCAGCATTCTAGAACCAAGCACATAGACATCAGATACCATTTCATCAGGGAGCATGTGATGGAAGGTACTGTGGAACTACATTTTGTTCCTAGTGAAAAACAATTGGCAGACATTTTTACTAAAGTTTTGGATGAAGCAACCTTTTCAAAGTTGGTAAGTGAGCTTGGTATGTTAAATTTCACATGATCTTTTAAAATGTCTGTTCAATTAGTTGCAGCCAGTGAATTTCATCCTCACTAGTACAAAAACTGCCATATGCGTCTCCCCATTTACGTCTGTTGTGGAAGGAACAGACGTACAAAGTACTTATATGCGTTTGTCAAGCACTACACAGACCAGAAAGAGACATGTTTATACGTCTGTTATATATGAACAGACGTATAAAGTAGTTTTATATGTCTGTTAAAAAAATATTTGCGTCTATTATTATTTTACAATAGACGTATATAGTCCAAACATATATGTCTTACCTTTTAAAACAGATGTATAAAGATGAATAAAAAAAATTATAAAATAAATGTAATAAAAACATATAACTACTCCTAATTATATTAGTCACTCAGTAAAATCACCCCATCCCCAATTTCATAGACGACTCGTGCAAGCCCTAATCACACAACCTCTTCACTACATCAACAAAAACGAATGAGCATCTTTAGTACACAAGTTCCTCTGATTAGGATTAGAAACATCATCTTCGTTCTTCATCTTAATTTGATTCTAGGTACTCTCTCTCTCTCTCTCTCTCACACACACACACACACATTCTACACAATCGTCTTAATCATTCCTCTATTTTGCTATGATGGTGATTAGTTCGGTGATATCATCTTCTTCACGCATTTCTGGTTCTAAAAAACTTGTACACTCTGGTTGCACTTGCCTCTAGCCTTCTACTGTCATCTTATTCTCTGGTAAGTTATTTCAGACTCGTTTTCATTATTTCTCGTTTCCGATATTTTCTTAAGTAGTGGTCTATTTAGAGTTTTAGACTAATACTATTCTATTAACAAAACTCAATGGCATGATTGAGAAATATGAGACCGATACTTTAAATTGTATGTTATATTTTGTTTTGGTAATTAGTGAATGCTTGGTGGCCCATATACATGAATGCTTCTCACTGTAATTATCAATCTGTTTTTAAATGTATAGACAATCAAGATATGAGTCTCTGACTTCAGTTGTAATTCATTACTTTTTTAAGTTCTATTATTTATCATTACTTCAATTCAATTGGAGACGATCTTATGATATTTTTGGCATAGCAGGCAAATGCTAGTTTGCTAGGTCTGGTACCTTACATCCGAGAAAATAATTTAGCTGTTATTGTATTTTTATGATGTCATAATGTAAATCGAAGAAGGCCCTATTTACTTTCTGATGTCATAATGTATATTGAAGAAGTCCCTATTTTTAAATCATAATGTATATCATAGGGTTGATGTGCTTCATTGTTATGCACTCTTTAATTTGTCCATTTGTCATCGTTTAACTTAATATATGTATGTATGGGCCATGACTTGTAATCTGTAGCTTCTTAATGCACGAATCTGCCTTCTGTGTAACTTTGTGGTACTATCGAACAATAGTTGCAATTGGCATTGAAGATTGTTTCTGGTCATAATATAAGTAGCTACAATAAATAGTTTAAATACCACAAGTAATTCATGTCCTCTGTGCCTTAGAAAAGCTTAAGGTTTTTACATGAATTAATTTTATGCAGCAAATTGAATACTAAATTCAACGTATGAATATTAAATGTGAATAATTGCAGTCCATACTTTGCACATTAGTAAGTTAGATGCCATCAATAGTATATGGTCTAGAGGTAAATCTTGTACCTAAAGTGATTATGTTTCACTGTCCTGTAAATGTATGTAAAATTATATCATTTAAAACGACAAAAAGAGCTCTCTCTTTAAATTTTCTTGTTCAAATTTTATACATTTAATTAGTTCACCTTTTAAGGATAAAATAATTTAGTTGTGCGGTAATCTTATATCTGCTGCTTGGAGGCAACAATATATATTATTTTATTATGTCTTGCTGACTGCAACATGTATTTGGTTTTGCAGGAAAATTTATGGTCTGATTCTAAGCTATCTTACTTGTCAGTCTAAATTAAACTATTTTGGTAAGTATATATTAATTGTGATTATTTGTAATAATCATTGGAATTAATTGTCCTAGTGGCATCATAACTGTTAATAGAATATTAATTATTGTGATTGGAGCAGACACATATATTGAGTCAAAAAATTAAAATAAATTGAAAATTAATTATTGTCCTTGTTAGAGTACTGAATACCATTCTAAATTGAAAATTTTAATACAGGTGCCTCAATTAAAACAGTAAGTTTAGGTGCCTCAATTAGAACAGTAAGTGTTGCAGGGAATATTTTTTTGTTGTGAAGTTAAATTTTTTTGTATACATGGTCATGAAGTTAGCCTTTGAATTCTGGTTGCATCTTTTACTAGGGAGAGTTAAGGCATCTCTAAAATTTGACGAGTCCCTTGAGATGGCGTACCTGTCTGGTGTGAAAGAGGACTTGGGAGCTGGGTTTATTACCTATATTTCAGGGGTTTTCTGTTCTGCGTTACTTTGCTGAGACAATTTTCCAAGGCTGGACTACTCTGTTGATCCTCCGGTACAAACTATTATACAGCTCTATGAGAAAGAAAGTGAAATGCGATTCCATTACGTACAATTTACTGATAAGTGGCTGTAATAAGATGTTAAGATATCGTGAAGCTCTAAAGTTTCTTGATGAAATGATCGACTTAAGAATTCCCTTGTCCAAAGAGGTGTATTCCTCTGCGATCTGCGCATACAGTAGCCAGGCTAGTGCTTTTGCAAAATCAAATTATATTAAACTTTTTTTCTGATGTGAATTTTACTTCATATCTCGACATAGCTGATTAATCATATACAGGGTCAACTTGCTGAAGTAGAGTCCTTATTCTGCATGATGAAGGAGGCTGGTTACCGTCCTGATAATATTGCATTTACAACAATGCTGCATGCGTATAGTGCTGCCGGTATGCTTTTTTAAATAATGATGATAAAAAATCAATACTGCGTTGCATAGTGTACCTGGCTTAATTTAATATATACTTCGTTGAATTTACATTACAGAAGATGGGGATAAAGCATTTGCACTATTTAAAGATATGGAGATGGCTGATGTTCAGCTGGATTCTATTGCTTGTTCTGCTCTGATGAGAGCTTTTAATCGAGGACACAACCAGCTAGAGTTCTATCTGTGGCGGAGTTCGTGAGAAAAAGGAAAATTCCCTTTAGTGATGCTGTTTTCTCTGAAATGGCTTCAGCTTGTAGCATGTAAGTCCATTCGAGTCAATATTCTCCTGAACATTAAAGGTAAATATATCTTGGGGTTCCACGTCCATTTGTATGTGATCTGAAATTTTTTTTCTCGTTGCTAAGCTAATATGATACTTTTTAATATTTATATATTAGTTGATTTGCTGCTATATCTATCTTCTCTCATTACTATTCTACCGTACTGTAAGGTTAATTAAGAAGCACAAAAGAAAATATACACTACCACTTTCAGGATCTTTATGTTTCCCTATGCAGAATATTCATTTATCTGGAATATGACCTTTTACAGCATATTCATATCCATTGTTTTGCTTACTATGTATATACCTTGCTTTGCTTGTTTTTTTTTGACTTTTTGAATCTTTGTGAAGATTGGGAGAGTGGAGAAAAACAACTCTACTGATCACTATGATGGAGCCATTGCTCCGTGGATTGTCAGTTGGATTATTAAATCTGGTTATGTATTCAATTGGAAAATCTGGGAAGATAGAGATCATGATGAAGGTAATTGAAATTGTTACGTTTTTCTGATACTATATTGTTCAGAAATAGCATTTGAGAGGCCATCTGAAAGTCAATTGCAATTTCTTTCTTTTATCATAGACTAACAAATGGCTGAAAGATTTTAATTTTCTTCTACTCCTTTAACTGGAAACTAACCATATGCTTGTTACAGATGTGATGACTTTTTATGACAAGTGGCTGAATTATGCTGGATCAGTTGCTCTTGCAATTGGTTGTATCCATCCAAGGTAAAATCGATCTATTTCTGAAAATAGCTGTGAGTTCTAGTAATTCGCTAAGTATGATTAAGTTATCCGTCTTAACTGATGGGTCTTGCAGGCTATCAGATTTATACGTAGACTCTCTGGATAGCTCCGAGTTTAGTACTGGATTAACACCGTTGAACCATGTAGCAGGTGGAAAAATAGCATGCAGTGAAGCTGTACCTCGTGTTGTAGCTGAACCACAACCAACTTACATACTCTCGATATGCTCTTCATTCCTTGTTTTGCTGATTGGCATGGCTTACTAGTTACTACCGCATTATTGATCTTGATGTCTTTCGGTTGGTTGCTGATCCGAGTTGGATTTTGGATACTAGCTAGACTAGTGTTCTATTTCAGTACTACAAAAATTGTAATGTAACACATGATGTGACTTGATTTTAACTTCAATGATAATAATTGTTATTAAGAAATTTTGGATGTTAAAATTATTATGAAACATTTTATTGTCAATTTGAATTTTTACTTTATGCATGAGCTCTAGGCCTCTAGCCTTTAGTGTTTATGATGTATAAACAAGTGGCAGAAAAAAAATATTGCTGAATTAAAAAAATAATAATAATACAATATGCATCTGTTCTTTGAAGACAGGCGCATAAAATATACTATATACGTCTGGTCTTTCACAGCAGACGCAAAAGACTATGTTTTTGCGTCTGTTCTAAATCAATATGCGTCTGTTCCAGATAGATGCAAATAACCTTATGCGTCTGCTAATCCTAAGCAGTTGTAAAAAGTTATACTTTATGCGTCTGTTCTCCAACTTTATACGCCTGTTGAGAACAGACGCAAATACCTATATACGTCTGTTGCAGAACAGACGCAAATACTTTATACTTTATGTGACTCCTCCATATGCGTCTGCTCAGATGCAAATGACCTTTTTAACAGACGTATATGGCAATTTTTGTACTAGTGCCTCTGGATTTTGTTTGTTTTATTTGCTTATCTGCATGATTATTCTGGAGATATCATTGTAGCATAATTAAATAAATATTTTATTGACATATATCAATTAATGATATTTTGTTAATTTTATGTCTATTTAATTGTGAGTTTATCTGATTATTGTGGATTAGTTCTTGATTTATTGCTTGATTATTTTTAAATCCCTAATAATTAGAAGTATTAAATATGTGTATAGGCTGATAGGTTTCGGTGATAAGATATTTTTCGGCTGACAAGTTTCAGTGATAAGATGTTTTTCGGCTAATTAGGTTGTTAGGTGAGAAATTATTGAACGGTGTTATTCTTTAAACATAACCTGTTACTATCTCACCTAACCCACTAAACCTTGAAACCTTATAAATGATGAGTTTTTGTTTGTGTTTAACATCATCATTTTTCAGATATACAGAGCATATACACACAATTGCTGAATATTTCAAGCTTTGATCGAAAAGATCTCTCAATCTAGCTGGTGGTTTTTAGATCGGATTTCATATTCTTGCTTTATACATCATCCTTTATAAAAACTAACCCTTATTTTTGAATTTCCTCAAAGTTTTAAAAATGGCATTGCAGGGAAGCTATTTAATTACTAAAGTTAATCCTATTTCCATTCACCAAATTGAAACCATTATGGATGAGCAATTCCGGGATTGGACACAATTTCTGAATGAAGATTCATTAATTTGCTATGCTTTAGTTACACATGTGCAGCTTAACCATGATGCATTGCGTGAACTATATTGCAGTGCGGTTAACACTTCTGGGCATGACGGGTGTGCAATCACATAGCGACTGTTTGATAGATCGATTAGGGTCACTGAACGAGATGTTAATCGAATTCTCCATTTTCCTATGGAAAATCTCGTTTCTGATCCTACACCTGAATAGGTTGAAATGTTCTTTCGTTTTATAAGGTACCAAGATGGAAATTTCAATACTGGTAATCTTTCTAGAACGTTTCTAACCCAGTACTGGAATTTCTTCTTTCACACTCTAAACCATGTTTTTTCCTCAGATAGAACAAATCAAGATCGAAAAATAGGGTATGCGGTCGCCAATAATTTAAGGATTAATTTTGGAAAAATAGTGCTTGGTCAAATCATTTTAAAGTTGAAACACTTGGGAACAAGAGATGTTCGGACTCAAAATGTCAAATGTCTATATCCAAGGTTTCTATAGCTAATATTAAATGATTTTTTGAATGATGAAGACAGGGTACGCTTGGAAAATGGTCGAAAGGTGGATTGTTCTTACATGAAGACGAATGTAATTAATTACATAAGCAAAAAGAACTATACGGATGTGCATACATTCCTAACTGAATATCTAAAGACTGTCCCACTTCCGTTGTTACCAAGACCAGTGAGAGCAGGTATACGATAAAGTAGTATTTCAATCCTTGCTATTCCAACCTTTGTATTCCCTATTGTGTCACAGGAAATACAGTTTCTACAGCCCCTAGTGGCCATCTTACCCGACCAAGAGCAAAAAATCCCACCAACTCTAACATAGGTCGAAGAGCCTATTCTACAAATGCAAACACAAACACAACAAACTCCTACAACTCAATTGTCACTTAAACGACCAGCCATCAACACTTTTGAGGGAGATAGTGCCTCAGCAGCACCACATAAGGAGTTAGTTACATCAGCCGCTGTACCTTATTCTAAACGGAGTAAACCCAATGAACTTGAGGTAACGATAACTGTTAGTGAAACAATTCTTTCTTATCCAATGAGTGAAAATGTAAATAAGGTTAAATTGACGGGAGCAACTATTTTGAGTTCCATTTCACGGAACATAAGAGTGGTTGATGATCTTTCTAAAGATCAAATGCCTTCACAGGCATCCGAGGTGGAATTACCTACCTCAATAACTGCTGGTGAATCTTCCATTTTACGGAAAGATCCATCGGTAGGTGGTTCTTTTATGAACCAAGTGTCTTCACAGACGTACGAGGGAAACTTGGTTTTGTGCCATTTAATCAATTCAAGTTTAACCTCCCATAGGGAAAATCTCTGGATCTCTTTCGAGATTTACCACTCTTTACCAGTGGTCGGCAACTCGCTTCATGTGAGGACGGAAGCTCACGAACTTTCATTGCACCATCCGTAACCTCTGAAAAAAGGGCTAGGATGATTTCATTTACAGGTACACATATCGGTGGAAGCTTTGGAGGAGAGTTGAGGGAAACACGAGCAGAACATGTAAGTGTAATCCAAACCACTAAACCGGGTGAATATAGAGTGTTGAGTGAAACACCTGCAGAATGTACGAGTGAGCAACCTACTCAACCACATGCACATGTAACCAGAAAGGAATACAACAGACTCCTTACACGGGTCCAAACAATGGAGAAAGAGTTGCAAAATATCTGTAAGTCCATTGCAAAAATCAAAAATTTGCAACTTATTCAACATGATGTATTCCAAGTTCAATTGAATACCATGGCAACCCAGTTTAATGCTGCAATCAACTCCTTGGTAAAGTCATCTTCGTCTAATTTACCAACTCTACATCCTACTACTCTGGAGGATAACCCAGCTGAGGGGGAGAAGGTGGATGACCAAGAAAAATCTACTAGGCGTAAGGGGAAGGAAAAGGTTGTTGACACGAAATTAACTTTATTTTGGGAAAGGAAAAGCTAATGGGAGTATTAGTGCTATGTGGAAAGAAAGCAAGGCAAACTTGAAGATATGTTTAGTCTAGATTAACAATTGTCTTGCACTTGTTCAAATTTTAGAAATCTGGAAAATGTATATATGATCCAGAATGCGCTTTAATATTATTTATCTTTGTATTTCATTTTTTTTGTATCAGTTGAGTTATCCTCTAGGAATTTGCTTGTCAAACCCTAACAATCAAATAGGGGGAGATTGTAAAGCATAATGTAATATGTAATAGAGAACATATATAACTCAACTAGGATAAAAGAAAAATAATATTAACTCTATACAGGGATCGTGAAATTTGAAGAACAGGCACCAACAAGGATCAAGTCGCTGAAAGAAGTTCATTAACATGATCAAGCCTCAATGACAAAATAAGATGTACAGATGATTCAGTTGAAGGGCCAAAAGATTCCATGTATTTATATTATTTGAAGATACTGCTGCAGGCTAATCAATTGGAATGTAACAAAGGTGTGAAGATCAAGATCAGTGCTAGTCACTTTTGAACCAGACCAGTGCACTAAGTGTCAACACATACGAGAAGGATCAACACATTAATTCACAAAAAGAATTGCCAAAGCCTATTGACGATCAAGGATAGACATAATATCTCAAGCAGAATATTTAAAACATAAGAGAGAAGCCCAAAAGAAGCAACCAAAAATAGTAATAATATGCAAAGTTACTATGCACGATTACTATGCAAGGTTACTATACAAGATTTTACCATGCACGATTACTATGCAAGGTTACTATACAAGATTACTATGTGCGGCTACTATGCAGGTACTGTGCAAATAATGGTTACTGTGCAAATAGTGGTTACTATGCAGGTGGGGCCCACGTCCAAATTATTTTCAACAGACACATTTTTGTGGTTGGTGGAATAGTATTATGCAGGTGGGGCCCACGTCCAAAATATTTTCAACAGACACGTTTTTGTGGTTGTTGGAATAGTACAGCATATTAACTTTCTATAGCCTATAAATACTTATCAGATTCAAAGATTCTTTTTAAGTACTCATTTCTTGCATTATCAACAATGTCATTTTCAGTTTTCTTGAATCTTCTTTCTTCTTACAACTAGATTAGGTGTACATCTTGTTTTGTTGACTACCTTCTCCCCCTTTTTGACATCAAAACCCTCTTCAATAAAGAAAGATAAGATAAGCTTGAGAGTTTCATCAATAGTATCAACTTTAGAAGACAAAGTATCAACTTTAGATTTCACAGTATCCATCCTTGTAGTAAACGAAGTTCCTAAACGTTCAAGCTGGCAAGTAGTAGAAATCTCAGCATAATCCTTGAGAAGCCGAGCATGAAACTTTTCGTTGTCAGACTTGATAGTCTTGACTTCATCTTTCAATCCTTTTGCCAAAAGAGTAATAGTCTTGAGAAGAGCCTTAAGCTCAGGAGTAGACATCCTAGTAGCAATATGACTGGAATGAAAAAGAGCATTATTGAAGTTCATCTCAGCAGTTGGCTGATTCCATTCAGTATCCCATTCATATCTCCTCATAGCTTGAGTATGTTCAGGAAGTAGAGAACTATACTCCCCTCTGAACTCTTCTTGAGTAACAGACTGCTTATACTTACTAGAAGACCCATGAGCAGATCCTAGACTTGCTTTGAGAACTGCTTTCAGTTGGTCTGTGTCAGGATTATCATCAGCATCATCATCATCATCTGAGCTGTCATCAGCCTCAGGAAATTTATCATCCACATTATCTTCAGGATTCATAACACCTTTCAATTTTAAATCAACAGTAGATGGAACTGTTGGTTCCTGAAAACCTGCAGTGGGAATAGAAACATTTCCTAGATCTCTCTGTTCTTTTAAAGTGATCTCATCACTTCTCACAATGTTACCTAAGTTACTTTCAATAGTAACTGCTACCTCTCCAGAAGTTTTTAACTTCTCACTCTTTTCTACCTCTCCTTTTGCCAGTACAGGAGACTGCCTCTCTTCACTCTTCTTTTTCTCTAATTGTTTACTCTCATTCTCACTAGAAAGGTTCTGGCTCAACAAATTCAAAGAAATAAGAGGTGGCTGAGGAGAGTGGACTGAATTCATACAAATAGAGGTGTCCCTTGTATCAGGTCTATCTGTAATCATACAATCAATATTAAAAAGTGTTACCTGATGAAGTAGTTAATGATTCCATTGTCCTTGCAGAAATCGGCTCGATAAACAGTGGAATATTTGGATCAGTGGTACTTGCATCAGGATTGATAGCTGCAACTAAAGCATGACTTGCATCAGTATTTTCTACTGATGGTTCTTGTGTAGTTTGAGGTTGTGAAGCTTCTTCAACACTTTGAGTCAAAGGTTCTTGTGTGCTTCCCTCATATGCAGTGTCCTTAAGTATCTTATCACATTCAACAATTTGTTTGTCATGAGCAGATTTATCTGTCAGACTTTGAACTAAGTCAAATTCAATTTCAGAAGTCCCTTGAGCAGTGTCAGGAAACTTCTTTGCGGATGTGATTATGCCTGCATCTTCACTTTGAGAAGATGGTTCTTGTGGGGCAGGAATGTTCTTGTCTGCACTTTCCCTTTGAGAAAGTGGTTCTTGTGGGACTATTCCTTCAGCAATGTCTACATCCACACTTTGAGTGGATGGTTCTTGTGTGACTGGATCTGCAGTAGCTGCTGAACTACTTTGAAGTTCAGGTTCTTGTGGGCTAGATCCTCTCAGAGGTGAAGTAGTCCTCTGTTTCTTCTGTCTATGAAAGACCTTTTCAGCAACATCTTTCTTTTTGAGTGAGACAGGCTTTAATCCAAGCTGTGCAGCAATTTTGTTTACATCATCCACAGACATCTCGATTATTCTTCTTTTTGGAGTTGTAGGTGCTGGAGAATCAGAAATTTCAACAGTCTTCACAGGTGAAGTATCAGGAGTAGAGATATCAGGATTTGTAGTCGAGTCAGGAACTGATGATACAACCAGATCCATAATGTTCTCTATATCATCATCAAAATTCTGTATCTCCAGAGGAATGAAGTATTTGCTCTTGTTAAGTAATCTCCTTCTCTTCTTTGGCATTTTTGAAATAGCCATTTCTTTAGAAACAATAACAGTGACTTCCTTTTTCTTCAAAGAAACTGATAAAGGCAATTTGTCATCATCAGAATCATAATCAGACTCAGAATCATTTTTCTGAATGAATTTCCTCTTTTCTCCTGTTTCATTATACACCCCTATATTAATCAAAGATTGATCAATCTCAAACACAGATTTCTCCTTCGCTAGGACCCCTTGTTCACCCCCTTGTGACTTCTTTTGAGAGTGGGTTGGAGTGGAGAAATTCTTTGATCCTGATTGTCTTCCAGACACATCAGATCTAGCTAATTTCTTTGATTTTACAACTGATGCCTTTTGTGAGACACCAGAGGTGGATGACTGTTTGACAGAGTGTTTGGGTTGTGTGCTTTGGTCAAAAACAGGACGTGTAGTTTCCTGTCTCATAGCACCAGAAATAGGTCCAAGACCATCAGTAATAGATCCATAATGAGTAGACATTCTCTTTGACAAAAGAAGCCTGACCTCATTAGGAATAATAGGATTGCCTTCCAAGTTATTTACCTTATCAGATTTCTCCAAAGATTTAATATTGTTGTCAGAAATCTTAAAGATAGGCAAATTATCATCATTTTCAAATTCAACATTGGGACATAAATATGAGAATATCATTTGAAAGAATCTAATAAAACAGACATATCCATACTTCTCTGTTTTTCTAGCATGAAATGCTTTCAAAAGAAATAATCCATAATCAAAAGAAGTTTCATGGATTAGAGAGTACCCAATTTGAACTGAAACTGAAGGCAATGCATTAAAGTTAGAAACTTTATTCAGAAAACACCGACTGATAGTATCAAAGAAGAAATTCCATTCCTTCTTAAGCTTTGTTCTGTATAATTCCCCAAACTTCATTGGTTGTCCTTTGATTCCAAGACTCTTCACTAAAAACCGTTGTAGACCACACCTGCATAACACTCTTGAAATAAACCTTGGAAGGTTGTGTTAATGCATAGTTAATTGGACTTGAGGCCAAGAAATCTTGAATGATATGAAAATCATTCGTCAAGTCCTGATGATCAAGAACAACAACAAAATTGTTAGGTGCAAAAGTAACACCATTGATGACAACCTTACTGTTTGCAAACAATTGATTTTCCATTGTTTTTGTAATGGAGAGATTTTGTAATCTTGGGCAATTAGAGTTTATGTTCGCACAAAGTGAAAGAGACGATACAATACTGATACTTTGAGAATTAAAGAATCAATTTAGAAAACTAAATTGATTTTAGACAAAACTAATGATATCTCAAAGACAGGTGTCAGTAACCGACTCGTGCACATATAAGTAATGGACCAAATTACGTGTAAGAGTGGTGATAACCGCACGCGACACGATTTACAAATTGTATGTATACGCTTACGTGAGTACAACACACGCGCCCGCATTATTCGTGAAATAAGATTGCGATCATAAAATAAAACAAGGTAATTAGTTTTAATTAAAGAAATTAAAACATCACAGTCTAAAAAATACCTGGCACCAACACCATAATATGAACCGTTTCATATTCTCGTTCCACTCATTTCTCTATTTAACACCTAGAGACTTGTCCACTTTCTTTTTAACCCTTCTTCTCTCCTGTAACCCAAACGCTCTTCACAGAAAATATCTTAGTAAAGAGATGTCGAACCTTACCATTAAAGAAAAGAATCTTCATCTCGTTGAGAAGAGAGATATCTTCAGTTATACTCATGAAGAGTTTGATTCTTTCAACTGTGAAAGATAGCTTGAGACTTTGTGGTTGCAGATGGATGCTGGTCTCGAAGAAATTGAGAAAGAAAGACCTGCAAAAGTGATTGACATCGATGCTGCCCTCCAAGCAACATTAGCATGGCTTTCGTCTAAGACATCCTCATCCAACTCCATCAACCATTGTTAATGAATATGTCACCAAAAATAACCTTATCCCAATCAACTTTCACCCAAACAAAGTGGCAAAGATGGGTTCTGGGATGGCTGCTAACAATGGAGTGGTTTGGACTTTATTTTCCTGTTGAATAGATTAGTAGATAGAGAACAAAAAGATGTAATCTATGAATGTAATCTTTTTTCTTATTATCAATGAAAAAAAACTTTGTTTCTCTAATTTTATTCATTGTTTTCTGCATTGAACTTGTTATTCAAATAATTAAATCAAAGAAATAATCATGAAAACTAATTAAAGTAATCACCTTATTAACAACTCAATAGTCACAAGTGTATCAGGAAAACAGAACAGAAAACAAAGTATTTAGATACTGAAATACATTACTGATAAATGAAACGTCGCATCAGTATTCGATGTTTGACTGGAGCAAGGATTGACTTTATCATTAGGATTCGAAATATATCAGGATTTAACGAGTATCAGTATTTGATCTTTCTGTTCTCATAAACTATCATAGTTTACCATTCCCAGTTCATTCACCAACTTTGTAAACGTAGCTTCAGGAAGTGGTTTGGTGAATATATCAGCTAGATGTTGATCAGTAGGAACAAAGTGTAGCTCAATTGTCCCTTCCATAACTTGCTCACTTATAAAATGATATCTGATACTGATATGCTTAGTAAGAGAATGCTGTACTGGATTTCCTGTCATAGCAATAGCACTTTGGTTATCACAATAAATAGGTATTTTTGAATATGTCTAACCATAGTCCATTAGTTGATTTCTCATCCACATAATCTGAGCACAACAGCTTCCAGCAGCAATGTACTCAGCTTCTGTAATTGATGTAGAGATAGACTTTTGCTTTTTACTAAACCAAGAAACAAGTCTTCCTTCATGAAACTGACACCTGCCTGAAGTACTTTTTCTGTCTATTTTGCAGCCTGAAAAATCAGCATCTGAGTAACCACATAAATTAAAATCAGACTCCCTAGCATACAAAAGGCCAAGAGATGGGGTGCCTTTCAAGTATCTGAAAATCCTTTTGACTGCTATGAGATGTGGTTCTCTGGGATTTGCCTGAAATCTTGCACATAGACAGGTTGCATACATGATATCTGGTCTACTAGTAGTTAGATACAAGAGTGAGCCAATCATACCTCTGTAGTTTGTTACATCTACCTCAGTACCTTGATTAGGATCAAGCTTGGTAGCTGTAGCTATGGGAGTTGATGCAGTAGAACTGTCTTGCATGTTAAACTTCTTCAAGAGATTCTTTGTGTATTTTGACTGATTGATAAATATCCCATCATCAGTCTGTTTAACTTGCAGACCCAAGAAATAGCTCATCTCTCCCATCATGCTCATTTGATATCTAGACTGCATTAGCTTTGAAAAATTCTCACACAATTTGGAGTTAGTTTACCCAAAAATGACATCATCAACATAAATTTGAACTAACAGCAAATCCTTACCATGATTCAAATAAAACAAGGTTTTATCAATTGTACCTCTTTTGAATCCACTTTCCAGTAAGAATTGAGCCAATGTTTCATACCAGGCTCTTGGAGCTTGTTTTAGTCCATAAAGTGCTTTATCCAGTCTGTAGACATAATCTGGATGTTTTGTATCAATGAAGCCAGGAGGTTGTTAAACATAAACTTCCTCTTCTAATTCTCCATTGAGAAAAGCACTTTTCACATCCATCTGGAAAACTTTGAATTTCTTATGGGCTGCATATGCCAGAAAGATTCTGATGGCTTCCAATCTTGCAACAGGAACAAGTGTCTCATCATAGTCTATTCCTTCATGTTGAGAATATCCCTTTGCAACTAGTCTTGATTTATTTCTGATAATGGTGCCATCTGAATCTGCCTTGTTTTTGAACACCCACTTTGTACCTACAATTGACCTTCCTTTTGGCCTCGGTACTAGTTTCCAGACTTTATTTCTTTCAAACTCATTTAGTTCTTCTTACATAGCCATAACCCAATCAGCATCCTTGAGTGCATCTTCAACTTTCTTAGGTTCCTCCTTTGATAGAAAGTTATGATAAAGACATTCATTTTGAGTTGCACTTCTGGTTCTCACACCTGCTTCAGGATTCCCAATAATTAAATCAGGAGTATAGCTTTTAGTCCATTTCCTTGCTGGTGGTAAATCATTCCTTGAATTTGATGCTCCCCCTGGATTGGTGTTATCTTCAAAAGAACTAGTATTGCTAGAAGCTCCCCCCTGAGATATTACTATCTCTTTCTGATCTTCTATCAGAATTGTCACTTGAATCTGTTTCTGATGAATCCCCTCCTGATGTTTGATTTGTTTTAGTGTTGATGGTCTCTTGTTGTTGTTCCCCCTCAACATTTGCGTTACCATCAATAATTTGTGTTTCATCAGGAATGATTGGATCGTCAGTATTTGATGGAGTATCAGTATCTAACAAGGTTTCATCAGAATTCTTGGTAGCATCATTTGCAAAAATCAAATCATCATGTAAGTCTTCAGCAATTCCTGTGATCTTCTTATCATCGAAAGATACATTTATAGACTCCATGAATGTCTTTGTTCTTAGATTATAGACTTTAAAGGCTCTTGATGATGGATAGCCAATAAAGATGCCCTCATAAGCTTTAGTCTCAAATTTTCCAAGCTGTTCAGGATGAGGTCTTAGAACAAAGCACTTACAGCCAAATACATGCAAATGCTTCAGACTTGGCTTCTTTTCCTTGATCACCTGATAAGGAGTTACACCATTTCTGTTGATCAGTGTTATGTTCTGAGTGTAGCATGTTGTGTTGACTGCTTCTACCCAGAAATATGTAGGTAGTTTAGCTTCCTCCAACATAGTTCTGCCAGCTTCAATAAGAGTTCTGTTCTTTCTTTCAACCACTCCATTTTGCTGGGGTGTGCCTGGAGCAGAGAATTGTTGAACTATTCATTTGTATTTGCAGAACTCTTCCATTGCTGAATTCTTGATTTCAGTTCCATTATCACTTCTTAAAATCTTGACTTTATACTTTGTGCCAGTCTCAATCAGTCTTACATGGTCCAGAAGTATTTCAGTAGTTTCATCTTTTCTATGTAGAAAATACACCCAGGTGAATCTAGTATCTTCATCAACAATAACTAGAGTGGACCTTTTCTTGCTGATGGACATTATATTGACTGGTCCAAATAAGTCAAGGTGGAGCATGTGATATGGTTCATCAATTGAGGATTCTGTTTTACTCTTAAATGATGTCCTTCTCTGTTTAGCTTTCTGACAAGCATCACAGAGTCCATCTGGAGTATACAGTACCTTGGTAATCCTCTTACCAAGTCTTTCTTTACCAACTCATTGATATTGTTGAAGTTGAGATGAGAAAGCTTCTTGTGCCAATTCCAACTTTCATCTACAGAAGCTTTACTGATGAGACATGTAGAGAGTCCATCAGTATTGGTATAGATGTTGGCTTCATATACGTTACCATGTCTTTGACCAATTAAAGCAACCTTCCCTGAAGTTTTGCTGATTACTTCAAAATGAGTTTTATAGAAGTTGACATGATAACCTCTGTCTGTGATTTGACTAACACTTAGCAAATTGTGTTTGAGTCCTTTCACCAGAGCTACTTTTTAAACGATGACATTTCCAATGATTATATTGCCATATCCCAATGTTTTTCCAATGTTGCCATCTCCATAAGACACAGTTGGGCCAACCTTTTCTTCAAATTCTAAAAGCAAGGTTTTGTCTCCAGTCATGTGCACAGAACATCCACTGTCCATGACTAACACATTTTTCTTTTTACCCTGCAATCAGAACCACAAAGAACTCAGTTAGAATTTTTAAGAACACACACTTGTTGGGTTCTCTTTTCATGCAACTTAACAATTTTAGCAGCAGAAGACTTTTTAGCAAAAACAACTTCTTCAGGATTGATTCCATCAGAATTTTCCCTGTTCTTATCAGATATTACAAATGCATGCTTAGAATTCAAATTCTTTGTTTTACCAAAATTTACACTTTTATTTAATTTAGGCGAAGGCTCATAATAATTATAGTACAAATTATGATATTCTTCACACATATAAATCGAATGCCATTTACTGCCACAGTGGAAACAAGGATTCTATGGCTTATAAAATACTGATTTATTCCTAATGTCAGACTTAGGAACTACAATAGCCTTCTTTTTACTCCTCCTGCAATCAATAGCAAGATGATTAGAGTTACCATAGTTAAAACATGCTTTCCTTGGTGCATTTGGAATATACTTATAATTATTCTCCTTGTTTATTCCAACTTTACCATTCCTGTTTCTTTTGACAGTTGGGACTTTCTTCCTATCTGTCACTTGACAGATTTTGTCCCTCAATTGTTTCTTAGGCAAAAGACCTACATTTTTGTTCTTGGCAGTTCTAGTCTCAGAATAATATGTAGAAGTGGATCCCTTTTCTGAAGTAGATTTGGGATTTTCTGGATACACATAATTAATAGGATTTAACTTAGTTTTAGTACTATCTGTAACATATCTGTAGTTTTTTGGATTTGTTAACTCATTAACAACAACTCTTCATGGTTTTGTTGTTTCATTAGTAACAACCTTACCCTTATTCTTTTTCTCATTCTCTGGATTATATCCTAGACATTCTTTCCAATTTTTATCAGTGATAATATCATGAGTTTTCTTTCCAGAGTGTGTCCAGGTTCTGAGTTTTTCTTTAGCATCCTCAAGTTCTTTTTCAAGTTTTGTACATTTAAACTCCATCTCTAGTTTCACGTGTTTAGCATTATCACATTCTGCTTGTACCTCATGCAAGAAAAGTAACTCAGATTCCAGATAATCATTTCTCTTAGCCACCTCTGCCATTTCAGATTTTATTCTAGTATTTTCAAGAGTCTGACTCCTAAAACTAATATGCAGAGATTTTAGAAATGATCTTAACTCAGAGACACTATTAGTATCAAAATCAAACAAAGTTTCAGATACCTTATTTTCAGCAGCAGCAGTCTCATCAGTATTAGCCATCAAAGAATAATTCACTTTCTCTTCTTCAGAGTCAGATGATGAGTCCATCCAATCCTTGCTTGATGAGATGAGAGCTTTAGATTTGGTCTTCTTGCACTCAGTTGCAAAGTGACCCATTCCATCGCAGTTATAGCATCTGACTTTTGACTTGTCAAATTTGCTGCTTTTGTCTACTTTCTTCTTGTACCTGTCTTTGTCAGCATTGAAGGTTTTCTTCTGGAACTTCCCTTGCTTCCTAGCCTTTCTGAACTTCATCTTCTTGAAGCCTTTAACTATCATAGCAACCATCTCCATCATGTCAGAATCAGTGGAGTCATCATCAGTATCAGAATCAGACTTAGCATCAGTATCTGATGATGAGTCATAAGGAATTGACTCTACAACTCTACTCTTTCTGCTAGAAACCTCCTCATCTTTTCCCTTTGATTTTGATTCCACATTCAAAGCAACAGATTTTGCCTTGACATTCTTCTTATTCTTTCTTTGTTGAACCTCAAGATCATAGGTTCTTAGCATCCCATAAACATCATCAAGAGACAGCATCTTCAGATCATACTGATGCCTTATGATTGAAGCTTGAGTATCCCACTCCTCAGTCAGAGCTCTTAGAAACTTGTTATTCGAATCCTCTGGATCATACTCTTTACCAACTAGAGATAGATTGTTCAGCAGTGTCAGAAATCTATCATACATATCAGTGAGACTTTCATCAGATTTAGCGTCAAACTGCTCATACTCCTGAATCAACAGAGCCCTTCTGTTTCTTTTGATAGATTCAGTGCCTTGGCATTGAGTTTCCAAGGTATCCCAAATTTCCTTTGTAGTCTTGCATGCTATTACCCTATTTGACATGACATTATCAAGACTGTTATGCAAAATATTCTTTACCTTTGCATCTTTGAGCACTTGAGCCTTTTCTTCTGGAGTCCATTCACTCTTTGCCTTGATGACATAGTGTTCAGCAACAGTCTCTATTCTTGCAACTAATCTTGTTGGAAGAAATGGTCCATCATTAATTCTGTCGAGATAGTCTGGATCAGTTGCTTCCAGATACATCAACATTTTCACCTTCCATGTTGGATACTCAGTTTTCTTGAGAATGAGAATCTTGATACTTTCATACTTGCTTGTCGACATCTTCAGATCGTTTTTGATTAAAATTAATCAGTTTGCTCTGATACCAATTGTCGCCCAGTAATTAACAATTGTAGAAGGGGGGTTGAATACAATTGTATAAGAGTTTTGACTTAAACAGTATTAACACAAGTATGAATCAATAACAGCTTTATTAACTCTGATATAAAACTGTTACAAACTCTCTTAAGAAATCCTTATGTTCTTAAGAGCTGCTAGGTTACAAGATAACTCGTGTAAGCGATTACTATTATGTAAAACCTAAACTATGTTTATATATCATACACAACTACACTATCAATTACAAGATATTCTAATCAATTACATATTACTCTGAATACATATCTTGTATGATAGCTGCCTTCCTACAATTTAGGAACCGATATATCAATATTCCTTGATATCTGGTCTGATGAGAATCTTCACGTAATCCTGACCAGCTTCTAATCCTGATAACAACTTCCTACCAACGTTGTATTACTGATGACGTCAGCATCAGTATCTGATCAGTAACAGTCCAGATCCTGATATCACTTGAATCAATATCTAACATACCAGACTTTACTCCACCTTGAAACTTGATTATGGATGCATGGCCAGATGGTGCATAGACTTTAACTGCACCGCATCTCACTGTCATCCATGGAAAAATTATAAGGATGGTAATGGCTAGTGTAAACCAGAATTTTTGGTGTTTGAGTAATACAGATGAGTTTTTGTGATATCAAGCATTAACAACATCTATACTACCATCAGGATTACTTGTCACAATAACAACCTACAACCTCAGCTCCCCAAATCTTGGCATATATACAACCAAAATATACATGAAAATTGTCAAATCAATTTTCCTAGTTTACCAGTTACAACTAAAATCAACTAAAGGAAAATCAAAGCATCCAATTGTAGTCGATTGCAAAAAGCGACTATAAGACATTTCGATAATTGCAAAATTTCCTAAACTAGCAACTCAACGCAAGTCACGCTTTCTAACATCATTAGAAACCAAAATCAACTCAAAGCAAACCAAAGTAAGCAGTTGTAGCTGAATGAAAAAAAATGGATTCAAGACATTTCGAAAATTAGAAAAATTCCATAAACTAGCAACTTAATGCAAGTCAGGCTTCCTAGCATCATTAACAACCAAAATCAACTCAAAGCAACCAAATCAAAACAAAGCAACAAGTTGTAGTGGCATACAAAAATCAACCTCAACACATCCGAAAAATTACAAATAATTAAAGTAGAGCAGCAAATCAATCACTGCAACCAAACACAACTTTTATTTTCATTTGAATCAACCAAAACAACTAATTTCCACCCAATCAAATTACACTAAACAACCAAAAAAAATGGGCTTACCAAAGATGTATCACAAAAATTAACTCAAAAAATTAACTCAAAGCAAAACAAATCAATCAGTTGTAGTCTTATGCAAAACACTACAACTTATATATAATGTAATTGATGATTTTGGTAATTATTCGTTTGAGATTTTGGTGATTACTCGATTGAGATGCCCCTACGGGGCCAACATAAGCAGTGGCGGTGAGTATGGTAAAGGTAGTCGAGAGGAATTGATGTTGTAGCAGTGACAGTGGAGGAAGCTGGATCGATGGAACTGGAGGAAGCTGGTACCGCGACTATGACGATCGCCGGTGGTGTTGAGGATTTTGACCGCAAGGAGCTGATGAAGGGGGGATTTGATGTATTTGTATATGTATTTGTTGTGGTGTTTAATTACTGATTAAATTGGCAATTTTGAGTATTGATAGGTAGAGAAAAAGAGGAAGAGAAGGGAACGAGAAAGAGAGGGAGGAAGGAGGCGGTGTGGTCGGAGATGGAGATGTGGGTGGTAGAGAAGGGGAAAAGTCAGGGAAGTCGGGGAGATAGGGAGACATCGAGAGAGAGATGAGAGAAGAATTGAATTGTAATAAGAAAGAACGTATAATTGCAATTTATTATAACAAATAATGTATATTTGTAAATAGTAACGCATATTTGAAAATAGTTTTAAAAGTAAACGTAAAAATGCAAAATATTACTTTAACATGAATATTGTTGAAAAAATCCCAAGTAAATACTAATGTATTAACAATGTTGCTTTTAAATATTATAAAATAATTAATTAAATATTTTATTGTAGAAGCTCTTTCGAGTACAATGTTGGATGGGAGAATATAACATTCAACAAATCTTTTCCTTCAAATTGAAACAATTTACGGTGATAATTGATAAAAAAAACACTACCGTAAGCTCATATCATGAATAATTTTTTTTATAAAGGATTAATTATTTGGTAGGTCATTAAAATTTAAACATTACCTTGAAAATATTTTACAGTTCCTAAAGTCATCTCATTTTTTTAGATATTCAAATTATATTATTTAAAATTTTAAAATTATAAAATTTCAAGAATTTTATAATCTTATAGTTTTAAATAATATGATTTGACATGTTTTAAAAAATTTCAATTTCAGTTAAATTAAAATTTTATATAATATTAAAAGAAATTCGTACATGGTACGACTTCTATATTTATTGAACGGTATGGTACGATCGTCACATATATCTCGTATAATTGAATATATATATATATAATTAGAAAATGTTAAAATATTTTAAAGTAATTAGTATAATAATTTAAAAGAATGTACAATTGCTTAGCAAAAAAAAAAACTACATGTTGAAATAAGGGTGAAGGCCCTATCTACCCCAAAATTAAACGGGAGGAACCAAAATACCCACCGACGTTCAAGATGGTCTTAAATACCCGCATGACACGCCACAAGAGGCTAGCGTGTCTTGAGACACACTATTGGTATTGCCGTATTATCGCCACATGCTGTAGGGGGTGACGGATTCAGTGGCTGATACGTTGTTTTTACTAGCGTGTCTCAAGACACGGGACTACCACCAACGTATCACCATTCTCATCATTCCATAGAAACCACGCGATTCTCTCTTTGTTAGCGATTTCGAAGCGATTTCCGACCATGTCCGGCCAAGCTCCGTTCGTCTCTTTTCCGTAACTTTCCATTTATGTTATACATACCATTCGAATCGTGTGTCGACGATCTACAACCCTATACCCTTCTCAAACCATTTATTGTGTTGGATTTAAAACCCCCAAATCTAAACCCTAATTTCTATAAAATTTGACAAAATCCCCTACGGGGCCAGATGAGAGAGATATACGAGGGGGTGAGATACAGGCGCGAGAGAGAAGATGGAGGAAGGGAGAGGAGTCGGTGGTGCTTTGATCAGAGAGGGAGATATGGCGGTGGTGACGGAGAGAGACGAGAGAGACGAGAGACCACTGGGGAGATGAGATGAGAGACGACAACTTGGGAGTTGGGACACGCTATACACAGCAACGTGTTCTGTGGGTATGTAGGGCCAAGCACTCCGTAAATCAGTATTTTGGGCCATGTGATAGTGAAAATGAGGTATTTTGATCATTTTCTCTTGAAATAAAGTACTCTTTCAACTAAATGCATGTTTAAAAATATAACTAATATAAAATATGTAATAATCTATATATACATATTCATATATATTAAAATAACAATATAATTAAGTAATTTATATAATTAAAATGCTAATAATGCTAAATATAAAATAAATTGATAACATTTATAATTTAAAATTCATTATATAATTATATAAAATTTCTAAAAGTTAATAAAATTAAATTTTCATATTAAGTAATATATATATATATATATATATTAATTTTGGAAAAATGATGATATTAAAAAAAACAAACTCTCATAAATAATGTTTATAAAGAATTCCATGTATAATACGGGTTTAAAACTATCATAATTATATTATATCCCTATATATAATAAGTGTATGAACATTTTATCCAATTTTTTTTTGTATTAGGATCCTCGATATATTGAGTCGAATTGTTGGATTTAATATTAAAAAATTTAATTGATTGATCACAGAATTATATTTAAATATTAAAACTTAAATTTAATAATCAAATCAAATATAAGTAGTTGAGTAGAATTTTATCTAGTAAGCAAGTTTATTTGATTGATAGTAGGATTATATTAAAAGAGAAATTGCCCTAAATACCCAATATTCACAAGAAGAGGCCCGATATACTGTTTGGCGAGGGAGCTGGCCTTATCTACCCATTAAAACCGCATGTATAACATGCGTTTTCTAACTCAGCAAAATCAAGCAATGTCATATGATCATGTGCGTGTACAGTGCATACCCCCAAGCCACCCTCGCATGCCTCCCATGCGTGTACCCTTCCACGCATGCAACTCATTTGTGTACATTACATATATTATTTTAATATATGCACGTTCCAGGCAACCCACACTTGTCTATAATGCGTGTAGGTCTTGTAAGACAACACCCTCGCATGGCTTCCATGCGTGTACTCTCCCACTCATGAACCTCATAATTGTTTATAATGTTTAATTTAATTTTGTAATTAAAATTTTAAATTTCATATGTATTCCCTTAGGGGTTCAACAGTTAACTTTTGGGGTTCGACGTTTCCATTTTGGGTTTTAGAAATATTCAGAATGACGAATAAAACGTATAGTAACTTAGGGTTTAGGGTTGTTTACAACACAACCCTAAACCCTAGACCCAAAACCCTAACTTATCCTGATTTTTAAAAAATCGGGACTGGCACCCAATTTTTTAAAAATCAAGTCGCCGGAATATTTAAGAAATATTCAATCTTTTAATTAAAATTTTTAAATTTTAACTGTATTCTCTTGAGGGTTCAACAGTTAACATTTGGGGTTCAATATTTCCATTTTGGATTTTAGAAATATTCAGAACGATGAATAAACCCACGCTTGTTAGAAAAAAAATTTATAAAAAAATAAATATTGAGCGTGCACAGAAGCCACTCATGCTTGTTATTCATGCGTATAGCCTAATACGCATGTGTTACTTGCGTGCACTTTGGGCATTGTTTTTAAGACTGAATGGAGAAAGCAAAAATATGTCAGACAGCACCCACGCATGACATACATGCGTGTTCGTTGGTAAGAAAGGGCCACTGCTCCCGCCAATGGGTAATATGGGCAAAGTATATTAAGAAGTAGGTAGATAGGACCTTCACCCATATTAAAATACGTAAAATTTAATTTTAATAATCTAAATTAAATATAAGTAGATTTATTGTTGGGAATTTTACACTAAACAACGCAACAATGAGCCAGTGATATATATATTAAAACAAGAACATGCAATAACCAATTAACAAAACAAATCACGAAGGCATAAACAAGAACGTAATCAGTAACTGTAATTAACAAGACAGGTAAGAACACTTATCTCTCACAGTAGCTTTAGAAAAAGACTGATCAGAGAGAGAAGAACAGCTGAGTCACCAAGCCCTTCGAGAAGACTTGGCTGTTCTTGAAGAGAATATTGCCCCACTTACGTTGTGATTGGGTTGCAGCAATATCACTTCCAGGATAAAACAACACCGATCAATGGGTTCACAAATACTCCAGTGATCAACAGCGACCAGCACCTCAGTTCGCCTGAGAATTATGTATATAATCTATATGTGTCGAGAGAGAACAGAGAAGAGAGAAAGTAGATAGGGTTTCTATCCTTAGGACGTATCTCTTCAGTTGACATTTTTTTTATTCTGTATTGTATATAATACCAAAAATAAACGTAACTGATACTCCATAAAAGGAAAGTAAATATTCTGATTTAATTGCATTAACTGTACCATCAAGATTTATTTTTTCAGTTACAATAGCATCAGGATCTGACAATCATCAGGATCATGATTTGATCAACATCAGGATCTGAATTCTGACCTCCATCAGGATTTGGCCCATCAGTATCTGATGTCTGACCTCCATCAGGATTCGGTCCATCAGTATTAGATGTTCATTAATCCAAGTACTGATTCTACAGACTTACTACTGTAACAAATAAAGTCTGATATCATGTTAAAATAAATCAGTAATCTAATTCAAAATCAGATTTCACATCATGGGCATGAAACCCTTTATATGGGCATGAAACGTTTCTTGACCAATCAAGTATACATTCATGGACATGAAAACTTCCTCATGGGCATGAAACGTTTCTGAATATCCCATCTCTTTTGATGCCTCTTCATGATCATGAAATCAATATCATTGTCATGATTTCCATCTGCAACCTGATTTCCCATTTCAAATCTCCTTCTTTCAACTCAAAATATCTATGGATTCCACTAAGAATATGTCTTAGATCCAAACATGAAAGTTTAAGTCCTCATTACAAGGAACAACCTTCACTTGTTAGTTTCCGGAAATGACATCAAGAACATATTATAAATATGCCTCAAACTTTCCATTTTCTAACAATCCCCCACGAATCCATACATATCTATCCTCATCATGACTTGTTTTTCAGAGTAGGTACCCTTCCGGGTTTGAACCCTCCTAAGTCTTCTACTTCGATGGCTACCGGATTCAGATGGAATGTTTCACCTTGAATCTTTATCCATTTGGTGTAACCACACTCCATAGACGACGACAAGTCAAAGGCTATGGTGCTAATCTACGGCTTTGAGACGTTAATGGTCATGTCTCGATCCTGTTCGTCGAATGCTTCAAGGAATAACCCTTTCCTCTAATTGCGACCACACAATTACATTCGCTTAGCTGGGCATCTCCGGAGATGTACTACTAGCATCTCGTCATATGACTTGACCCCATTCAGAGTTCAAATAACTCTTGCTATTCTGGCAGTCACAGTACCTTATAGGTTTACAGGGGATAGACTCCAGATACGTGAGTCGTATCAGTCTATGTAGTTAATGGTACAACCAATTCACCCTTACAACTTGTTATTACCACATTGAATACACTTTCGAGGGATCTCCTCTCATGTGTATTGGGTTTCTGCTGTAGATGAATTATTATGGGCTATCAGTCCCATCCCCAACCTAGACTTAAGGACAACAGCATGCTCAAGTCCCTTAGTCAAAGGATCAGCTAGGTTTTCTTGAGTTCCAATAAACTCAACAGTTATGATCCTGTCAGACATTAGACCCCTTATAGACTTTAGTCTAACTTGGATATGTCTCTTTGTTCTCACATTATACTTCTTGCTGTTTATCTTGTCGATAGTTCTACGACTATCACAATGAACATCAAAAGCAGGAAGTGGACGACTTACTACAGGTAGCATTGACATCAGTCCATGTAACCATTCAGCCTCAGTCCCCGTGGCATCTAATGCACACAACTCAGCCTCAAAAGTAGACCGAGTTATAATAGTCTGTCTAGAAGACTTCCAAGATACTGCTCCACCCGCTAGGGTAAACAGGTATCCAGTCACTCCATTGGAACCAGACTTCTTAGCTATCCAACTTGCATCACTATATCCCTCTAGCACTCCAGGAAACCTCATATAGTGCAAACCAAGATATATGGTGCCTTTTAGATATCTAAGTACTCTATCAAGAGCATCCCAATGAGTCTTGTTTGGACAGCTTGTATATCTTGCTAACTTAGACACTGAATATGAAATATCTGGCCTAGTTCCATTAGCAAGATACTGTAAACTCCCAATAATCTGAGAATACCTTAACTGAGACACAGGAACTCATGAACTATTCTTGACAAGGGCAATTTTAGGATCAAACGGAGTACTTGCGATTCTACAATTTGAATAACCATATTTCTCAAGTATAGATTTCTCTATATAATGAGATTGTGACAAGGTTATTCCATCAGTTGACTGAGTGAACTTGATACCAAGAATCACACTAGTCTCTCCCATATCCTTCATTTCAAAATGCCTTTTCAAGAACCTTTTTGTCTCGTTAATAATCTCAATATTGGTTCCAAACAACGAAATGTCATCCACATATAGGCACACAATAATACATTTATTTCCTTTAACCATGTAATAGACACACTTGTCACTTTCATTAACTACAAATTCTGATTCTAAAACAGTTTCATCAAACTTTTTATGCAAGTATCTAGGAGCTTGTTTTAAGCCATATATAGACTTGATTAACTTACATACTTTCCTTTTATTACCAGAGGCAACAAATCCCTCAGGATGATCCATATAAATCTTTTCTTCAAGTTCACCATGAAGAAAAGCTGTCTTTACATCCATTTGATGGATGATAAGACCATGTACAGAAGCCAATGCTATAAGCATTCGGATTGTGGTCATTCTAGCAACTGGAGAGTATGTATCAAAGTAATCAATGCCTTCCTTTTGCTTAAAGCCCTTAGCTACCAGCCTAGCCTTATACTTATCTATTGAGCCATCCGGGTTCATCTTCCTTTTGAATACCCATTTACATCCTATAGTAGAACACCCAGGAGGTAGATCAACCAACTCCCATGTTCCGTTAGAAACAATAGAGTCAATTTCACTTTTTACAGCACCTTTCCAGTACCTAGATTCTGAAGAATCCATGGCTTGTCGAAAAGTTAAAGGTTCATCCTCGATATTGTAAGTGATAAAATCACTTCCAAAATCCTTTACTACCTTAGCACGCTTACTCCTTCTAGGTTCCTCTACTTCATCAGGAATAGAGCTACTATCAGGATCTGCCCCCACATTTTTCATCCTTTCCACATGATCTGGAATGGACCTCGATGTGTGAGTGGGATCATCATCAGAAATACCCTGAGGTATACCAGTCTTCATAGGGAACACATCCTCAAAGAATGTTGCATCACGAAATTCAACTATAGTGTTAGCCACTATTCCGTCTATGTCAGATTTTAACACTAAAAATCTCATAGCCGTAGTGGTTTCAATATAGCCCATAAAGATGCAATCAACAGTTTTCGGCCCTAGTTTCTTTCTCTTGTGTTCAGGGACAAGTACCTTTGCAAGGCACCCCCGCACACAAAGATATTTTAAACTAGTCCTTTTCTCTATCCATAATTCATAAGGTCCATATGTTTCAGAGGAACTCTATTCAGAATATGGCAAACCGTATTCAGAGCTTCCCCCCACATGTACTTAGGCAACCCTGAATTAATCAGCATACTATTGATCATATCCTTAAAGGTTCTGTTGTTTCGTTCTGCCACCCTATTAGACTCAAGTGTGTATGGTGGAGTTACCTCATGAACTATACCATTGCTTTTGCAAAATTCATTAAACGAGTTACTCGTATACTCACCACCTCTATCTGATCTCAAACGTTTAAGTACTTTACCAGTTTGTGTTTCAACTTCAGTTTTGAACATAATGAATTTATCTAGTGCTTCATCTTTATGTTTAAGCAAATAAACATAACAATATCTACTACAATCATCTATAAAGGTAATGAAATATCTATTATGTTCCTTAGTCAAAACACCACCAAATTCACATATTTCCGTGTGCACTAAATCTAACACATTTGAATCCCTAACCACATTATGAAAGGGTTTCCTAGTTTGTTTATCAGTCACACATACTTGACATTTAGATTTCTTATCAATTGCATGTTTTGGAATCAACTCTAAGTTCATCATATTCTTCAGAGCACCAAAATTCAAGTGAACAAGACGTGCGTGCCACAAATCAGATGATTCAACACAATTAACAGAAGGAGCAACATTATTATTAATAAAACTGCCCAAAACAGGCTCAACATTTATTAAAAATAATCCATCCGACAAGTAACCTTTGCCAAAAAATACACCAGTATTTGTAATAACTACTTTATTACATTTCAAAGAAACTTCAAAACCATTCTTCACTAAACAACTTCCACTTATTATATTTCTACGAATATCAGGAACATGATGCACTCTAGTGAGGGATAGAACACGCCCAGAAGCGAACTTCAGGTCCACGTTTCCTATTCCAAGTACTTGAGCTACACTAGCATTCCCCATCATCACCGTCATTCCATGAGTCTGTTGATAAGATACAAACAGAGTAATATTAGTACAAATATGTACATTAGCTCCATTATCAATCAACCATTCATGAGACGAATAAGTAGAAAGAAGTACAGGGTTGTAGGTCACATACCCGTTGTTAGTTTCAGAAGCAATAGCCTCACCAACAACCATGTTAACCGTAGGCCCACCAGTGGTACCAAGCACATTGTTAGCTTGTGCTCCCACAACAGGTTTCTTAGCTTTCTTTACAGGACAGTCCTTGCTCCAATGACCAACCTGTCCACAAGACCAACATGGTTTGTTCGCCTTTGATTTCTTAGCCTTGTTCTCACTACCAAAGAAATATGACATATTTGGAACATCTTGCTGGTACTGTTGAGGATGATATTGAAAATATGGTTGTTCCTCATAAGTGACATATGGATCAACTCCTTCGTAGTAACAATACTGTGAGGTCTCATGAACGCCCAAACACTGTTCACATTGCTAAGGCATGGATGTCCTCGAATATGCCCACCATGGCAACTCCTCGCATGCCATCTTCAAACACTCAAGTACCTGAAACACACCGAACTAAACAAGATAGGTAAGTAACTAATCTGAGTCAGTGAACTCTAACGACCACTGTGACGCCCCCAAATCCGAGGCCAGAGATTCAGGTCGTCACATCACCATCCAACCATATCATACCTGTATTAACTTTACAACTCAACAATACATCCATCCAGACCTCAGTCTTACATACATACAAGTTAGAGCCTCAGAAACGATAATCAAAAGTAATACTAAATATTACAATTCATCTATATAATCCAGAATCTTACGCACTTCCACTTATATAACTACACTTGAAGACAAGTCTTACTATTACAGTTGAAAACCTATCAGACTTACTCTGTAGTATTTATCAGGAACTAAATCATCTCAGGGGTAAATCTTCTACTCTTCTTCTGCTGGTGCGGAGTTAACCGACCAAATTCTTCTCTTTCTGAAAAGTTTTTATAAAGCAAGAATGAGCTACATAATGCTCAGCAAGTTCACCATTTTGAAAAATAATAAAGTGGTTTATTTCGAAAACGTTCCCAACTGTATGGGTATATATCTCAGATTTCCAAAACATAATTCGACAATATATATGTCCGAGTTTGAATAAAACATTTATACTCACTAAGGAGCTTTAAGAATAACATATGAATCCTTTATAAGGTTCCCATTTCAATATATCTCAAGTTTGAAAATATATAAGAGTATATCATTTTCGGCAAAATACTCTACGGTTAACATACTGTACATGGAATACATTATTGCAAAACCTCTTTCCTTCCATTAGCTTAGAAGGTTTCTCATTCAAAAACATTTCATTCTTTGAAATAATTGCAAGAGTGCACTAACACTTCCAATCTTTATAGAAAATCTTGCAGTTCTAGATACTGCACGATGTCAATATTTTTCTTATCAAAAACCACACTATCGGCAACTTGGCACTTAGGCCCAAGAAGCAGGGTTTGAGTATTTTTCCAAAGTGGAGGATGGGACCGGAAGAAAACATAAAAACCTGAAAAGGATTGATGATGATCAGTCGCCACAACCAAGTCCAACAATTCGCGGGTCTTCTCTACCGGTAGAAGGATAGAAACTACATCCGTAACTACCCTCGGGTGAAAACTATATCCGTAATCACCCTTGATGAAAACTACATCCGTAATCATCCTTCGGCAACACCTGGGCCGGAATAAATGATGGGCCGCCTGGCTTACGGCCGCTTACACATCCCAGGAATCGTTCGTCAACGATTCCCACACCTTCCAGAGTCCCCTTTTTATTTCTTGTCAAAATCATTTTGATAGAAAATTTGAGTAGTTGAAGTTCGACCTCAGTCGACCGATAATTCTTGAAAAATGTGCAAGGGAGTAAAACCTGACCGGGGGTTTTCGAAAATGGTTTGGGTTCGAAAGAGTTCGAGTTTGAAAATGCTAAAGGTATCTTGGACTAGTTTTGTCTTTAAAGAATGAACAATAATTAATAAATGATATTTTGAGATTTAATATAAACAATTAATAAAATACTTAATTAATTAAAATAAACCTTTAATCCAAGATAGATATTTTTGAGTATTTTTAACAACGTAAAAATAGTAAATACTTAAGTATACGATACTTCCTGAATGACCCTTCGGGTTTTCGCAATTTAATCACGATACAATAATATACCGCTCCCCGGCCAATAGTATATTTGGACCGCTACGACCTCTATTGCTAGAGTCGTTGTCCGAAGAAAACACTTTCATTCTAAGTTCAAGGGTGTACAACACATATGCATATATCTCAAACTTCAACATAATCTCAAAAAGCATAGGCATATAATACGTTTGGAAGCTACAAACACAACAGTGAAAATCCTTATATATAAGTTTTGAAAAGTAAACTTGCATAGGTAAAATCAAGAATATAATCTTTTGAAAATAAATACTTAGGATTGGAAAACTTGCCTTGGTGAGGTTGGGGTGGTCGGGTTCGCGAAGTGGAACGAAGATCTATACATATCCAACATTCGCTCGTTAGTATCTTAACAACACCACTTAATCACAATGTTTTAAAGAATACCACACTAACTTACGACTCCACCATTCGACCCACTAACCCTCCTATATGTCCATGTCATCACCCAATTACACTCGTTACTTAACCGACTCGAATTAGTTACCAAACTCGAAACATAACTACGTATCCTTAAAACTATGTTAAACAAACTCCTCACATGATTTTTCACTTGCGCGCACTTCACTCTAACATTTTTGTAAAATTGAAAACTTCGAATTTTAATCCAATTCTTTTGGGGCAGGCTTTAATACTGTAATATCTTGCTATTCTCAAATTTTCGTAGTGTTGACATAATTTTTAAGGGTCCAAAGGTGATTCACAAGTTGACCATTCAGTGCAGTCCGGATCTCAGGACCACTCCTCACTAATCGGGTCATAACTCAAAAACTATACATCACCTAGGTATGAACCTTATATGCCTGGAAACTACATGAAAATAGATTTCTAACCATATGAATTAGGTCCTAAGGAGACAACATCTTGAGGTCCTAATCCCTCTTACAAGACAGACTATGTTCCCAGAATTTACAACAAGCACCTTTTCAACTTTAACGCTTCACAATAACACAATAATCTCTTTACAACCATTAAATCCACCAAGACTCATCTCTATACCATACATGAGACTACATACTCTAGCACATGCTTTAAAATCACAACAACAAGCATATATCTTCAAGATCTCATCATCTAAAGTTCAAACCATCAAGATTCACTCCAATACTTATAGATCTAACAATATAAACGGGTTAATTGGCTATTTCATAACTCAACTCGTGCCCAACTTGCAGTTGGATAACTGAACTAAAAAAACTTGCAAATAGGTAAGTACACTAATAATTTATTGCGATTGAATCACTAAACACGAAATAACTTGCAGCGCCGTTAAATCTCATTGACTTTTAACGGGACTCCGTTAACTCTTGCCACATGTGATGACATGTCAGTATTTTAACTTAAAATTAAATCGAAAATTAATTTACTTCTTTTTCTTTTTTTTCTCATCTTTCTTCTCTTTCCCATGTACTCTCTCTCTCGTATCTCTCTCTCCCCTTCAATCATCCACCATCTTTCTCTACCACTTCACCTCCACCAGCCATAATGTAACACCTGCCCTCTCCTTTCGATCAAATCTGCCACCTGCAGTGCACCACAACTACAATTCCCCGCCGCATCTCTTCACAGCAACACTGTTCCTCTTCAACCCACCTTCCACCTCTCCCTTTTCGTTCACCTCCAATTCACCTCCATCTCCTCACCGTCTTCACCTCGTCTCTGCCATCTCCTGTCTTCCACCGTACCAGGCTCCTCTCCCTCAAATCGGCCGACCCATCGTCCCATCACCTCCTTCACTCTTCAATTCGCAACACCACCTCCCACCGCTGCAACTCCCACTTCTCCAACATCAACACAACACCCACTTCCCCATATCACATACCAACCACATCTCCATTCCAACCACCTCCTTCTCCGTTAACAACACTTCACTGCAGCCTCCGTTCATCTCCTCTGTTCGACATCCACCAGCACCACACCTTCAATCTCACCACCTCTGCAACACCACCCATTTCCGTCCATTCCATTCTCACCTCCTTCTTCTTCGCAACCACCACTACCAGTCATCCCCTTCTACTCCTCTCTTCACCAAAACCGCACATCAACTCCACCACTTCCATTCTTCGACACCATTAAACCCACCTGATTGAAGGATGGCAAATTTCTATGTAGCTGGGTTGAGGTTCTGTTAAATGAGCTTGGGTTTTTAGCATCGAAAAATGAGATGATTGTGTAAATTTAGTAGGACATGGTGTTGTGTTATTGTGTTGATGTTTGAATTTTTTTGGTTGAATTTGTGATGTTTGATTTGATTTTATGATTTATTTAGTTATTGATTTGTGTTTTTTTATGCTGTTTTTCCTGGGAGAGATAAAATGATGCATATGTGTTTCTGTAATGTTTGAATCAGCTTGCCACATCAGCTTGCTACGTAAGCTTTCCGTCAATCCCGTTAAATGAGTTAACGGCAGTTATGAGATTGCAAGTTTTAATTACTTTGATGAGTTGACTGCAAGCTTTTTGAGTTCGATTACCCAACTGCAAGTTGAGCACGAGTTGAGTTATGAAATAGCCAATTAACCCCAATATAAACTATAAACTTGTCATGGCTAAGGGTTGAGAGATATTTATACCTTCCTTGAGTCTCTAGTGACCTTTTATGAGCTTTGTAATCCTTGGAGAAGCTTGATCTATCCTTAATAAACCTTAAACTAACAAGAACATCAAGAACACAACTTAGAAATTTTCGGAGTTACTATACCCCAGCTGTAAAAACTGGAAAAACGAGGTCCTTACCTTGCTTTCCTGGACAAGGCTTCTAAAGAAGAGTTGTAGAGCATTTCAATACCTTTCCAAAAAGCTATAGAACGCAAGATTTGGATGAGAAACGAAGGCTCTATGGTCATTTTACTGAGCTGCTGTTTGTCATGGCCGGGAGCGAAATATTTGGGATGTTTTTGTGTTTTGTTTGATGTGTGGTTTGAATTATGAGATGTATTATTGATATGTATATCATTCACATGTCTCCACCCTAGTCTAGTAGCCTAGGTTCAAGTCATACCTCCTTGTCCCCTAAAGTATGGTGCACATACTTTACACTATTCATCTAGTTACTTTTTACTTTCTAGTTTGCTTTCCTAACTAGCTAGTTACATGATACTTTGCATGCAATATTTCCCTTGTAATATTATTTCTCCACCAATGTTTGTCACTTTATCCTTAATTCTTAACATATCTTAAATAAACTCCTCGTAATAATATTTTGTCGCGTAGAGATTTCCTTTATAATTCCTTAAGTACTTAATTGCGCAACTTCCTTAAATATTCGTAACTCCTTGTCTTAGGCTTTTAAAATCTTTTAATCCTCTGATAATCTCCAAAGTCCCAAGTTCTTATGTAATTTAATAGAAGTGGATTTCTTGCTTTCAATAACCTCCCTTTTTGCTCGCACATTTTATGCCACAAAATTAAATGCTCCGAAAATTAAGTCCATTACACAACATAGGTGACTCCAAAAAGGTCTATAACTCATAATATCATATTCTATTACATTTGTAAAATATTTCAAAAATCAGGGTTCTTACAGCCTCCCCTCCTTAAAAGGATTCCGTCCCGGAATCAGGTTGAAAACAGTTGTGTTAGAAATGATTGATGAAAACAGTGTTTGGAAGCTAAAGTCAGAAAACAGAGTTTAGCTGGAAGCAGTCAGAGTTTGATTAAACACTGACTGGAAGCGCAAACAGAGTTTGTTAAACTCTGTAGCGATATTGTCTGAAGAGTCAACAGTGTTTGAAGATTGATAAATATGGAAGCAATATCTTTGAAGATTGGAAAGCTGTCAAAGAGATTGAGTTGACTTGGAAGACTGAAGCAATCGTGATTGATATCAATTGTATAGCTTGATTTTAGGAGTATCAGTTACTGATTGTACGAAGCTGTATGTTCTATAAATACAGTTAGGTTAACCCTAGAAGGGTAGTCGAACATTGAGATATTCATCCATTGTAACCTAAGCAGCTCTCTGTGATATTTACATCACTGAGAGAGGAATTATTAATTCCAAACAGTTTTTAATTGTTAAACAGTGTGTTCTTGTTAAGTTATTCATACTGTATTTGATTACATATTGTGTATTCGACCTAACAAGTGGTATCAGAGCCAAATCTGTTATTTTATTACAGCTAAAGATCCAAACACAATAGTAATCAATGGCAGAGATACCTCCACCAAATGAGAAAGCCCCTACTACTGTTAGTAGGTATGAGACAATCAGGGTTCCTATACTTAGGCCATCAGAGTATGCAATTTGGAAGGTGAAAATGACCATGTTTCTGGAGGCTACAGATCCAGAATACCTTGATAGAATTTATGAAGGTCCTCACAAACCAACAAAATTATCTGCTGCTGCTGCTGGTGAGGAGGCAAAGGTCATTCCAAAGGAAAAGAAAGATCTAACTGCTGAGGATCTTTCATCTATTGCAAAGGATGCAAAAGTGAGACATTTACTTCACAGTGCATTAGACAATGTTATGTCTAATAAAGTGATTAATTGCACAACTGCAAAGGAAATATGGGATGCACTTGAGGTTAGGTGTCAAGGAACTCCTGCAATCAAGAAAAACAGAAGAAACATACTCACTCAGGAGTATGAGCACTTTGAGGCAAAGTCTGATGAAACCATGACAGAAACATTTGACAGATTCTGTAAACTGCTCAATGATTTGTCGTTGGTTAACAAAGAATATGATTTAGAAGACTCAAATCTCAAGTTTCTTCTTTCTCTACCTGAAAAGTGGGATGTGAAAACAACCACTATTAGAGATAATTATGAACTTGGTGAAACAGAGATTGATGAAATTTATGGGCTGCTCAAAACCCATGAATTGGAATTGGAGCAGAGAAACAAAAGAACAAGTAGAAAGTCAAAATCTGTTGCACTCAAGGTTGAGGAGAAACCATCAAAGAAGGAGGCATCAAGGAGAAAGGCAAAAGGGAAGGCCTTAGTCATCCATTCAGAGAATGAGTCATCAAACACTGATGTTGACTCAAACACAGATGGTTCATCTGATTCTGAAGATGATGAAGAGATGATGCAAATGGCTGCATTGATGGTAAAGACCTTCAAGAAGATGGGTTACAAGAACTTCAAGAAGGGAAAGAGATTCTCAAGGGACTACTCAAAGTCTGACAAGAAGAATTTCAAGAAAGCTGAGGGAAAGGACTTCAAATCTGGAAAGAAAGATAAGTCTGAGATTCAATGCTACAAGTGTAAGGAGATGGGACACTATGCTCCAGAGTGCAAGAAGGGTAAAACTGAAAAGGCACTCTACACCAAAGGCAGAGATTGGGCAGACACTTCAGATTCAGATGAGGAAGTCAACTATGCTCTCATGGCTACTACTCAGACTGAAAATGATGATCTCAAGGTACCTCCAACCACTTATGCTTATAACACTGATAATATAACTGAATTAAGAATTTATCTTAAAGCATTGCATATCAGTTATAGAGATCAGACCTTAGAAAATGAGAGGATAAAGTCTGAGTGTTCTCAACTCAAAGAAAGAAATAAACTTGTTGAGGAACAGCTAGAGAACATGAATAAAATTCAGAAAGAGAGAGATGATGCAGTGTTTATTGAACAGGAGTTGCTAGGTAAGTATAAGCAACTAGAATCTGAATTGGAGGATAGTAAACACATCATTAAAACTTGGACACACTCTGGTAAAGACACTCAAGAAGTGTTTCAGTCAGACACAGTAGGTCTAGGTTACTCTGTTGGAGATGAACTTAGATTTGAAAATAAGGTAAAAGTTAGACCATATTGTTCATCTGAGGGTAATGTCATGGGAACAGGTGGACCTAAGACTGAAGCACAGAAAAAGGCTTTTAAAGAGTCATATGCTAAAACTTTTGTTAAAGAGGCTAACATTGGTTTAATGACAGATAAACAACTCAAGCATAAGCTTAAGGAGATAAAATCTGTCAACAAACAGAGATTGCCTAAGAAAAACAAAAATGGAAAAGTAGGCATAACTTCAGGAATTAAGCCAATGCTTGCTTCATTAGCTCCTAGAAAAACATGCTTTAATTGTGGTAGCACTAATCATCTTGCTAGTTTCTGCAATAAGAATAAGAACATTAATTCTTTGCCCTCTAAAACTGCAGTAAAGAGTGATTATGTGAGAACTAGACCACAGACTTTATGCAAACACTGTGGAAGTACTTGGCATTCTATTTACACTTGCAGAGATTATCATGCTATTTACTATAATTACTATGAACCCAAGCCAAATTTGAAATGGGTTAAAGTAAACTCTGCAAATGTAAACTCTGAAAAAGTTAGCTTAAACTCTGTTAATATGAATTCCGCTGCAAAAGCTAACAGAATTAAGAAAGCCAAAGGATCCAAGCAAGTCTGGATCCTTAAAACTAATAATCAGTAATTGTTTGTGATTGCAGGGCAACAGGGTCAGTACCCTAGTCGTGGACAGTGGATGTTCAGGACATATGACAGGAAATAAAGCCCTGCTATCAGAGTTTGAGGAGAAGGCTGGCCCAGAAGTTTCCTATGGAGATGGCAACATAGGACATACACTGGGATATGGCAATATTAATCTTGGAAATGTCATCATCACAAATGTAGCTCTTGTTCCAGGACTCAAGCATGATTTGCTATCTGTGAGTCAAATCTGTGACAGAGGATATCATGTAGATTTTCAGCCTGAATATTGTCAAGTGATCAGTAAATCTACAGGGAAAGTTGCTCTAGTTGGAAACAGACACAATAACATCTATGAAATCAAATTGTCAACAAACACTGATGGCAAAGCAGTGTGTCTGTCTACAAGGATGTCCAGTGAAGAGAGTTGGAAATGGCACAAGAAACTCTCTCATTTGAATCTGAACAACATCAATGAGCTAATCAAGAATGATCTTGTAAGAGGTCTACCAAAGTCCTTGTTGAATGTAGAAGGACTGTGTGATTCTTGTCAAAAGGCCAAACAGAGAAAAACATCTTTCAAAAGTAAATCTGAGTCTTCAATTGCTGATCCTTATCATCTACTACATGTTGATCTTTTTGGTCCAGTGAATGTGATGTCTCTTGGAAAGAAGAAATATGCATTAGTCATTGTTGATGAATATACCAGATTCACATGGGTATATTTTCTTGCAAAGAAGGATGAAACTGCATTAACACTGACAGAACATGTAATTCAACTGGAAAAAGGGTCAGAGCATCAAGTGAAGATAATCAGAAGTGACAATGGAACTGAATTCAGGAATTCATCTATGGAAGAATTTTGCAAGAGTAAAGGGATAAAACAAGAGTTTTCTGCACCTGGTACTCCACAACAAAATGGTGTAGTGGAGAGGAAGAACAGAACCTTGATAGAAGCTGCCAGAACCATGCTAGATGAAGCAAAGTTGCCAACATATTTCTGGGCAGAAGCAGTTCAAACTGCTTGTTTTACTCAAAATGCAACACTGATCAACAAGCATGGTAAAACACCATATGAAATGGTGAAGAAGAAAAAGCCAAATCTAAAATATTTTCATATTTTTGGATGCAAGTGCTTTGTGTTGAAGACTCATCCTGAACAGTTGACCAAGTTTGACCTAAAGGCAGATGAAGGTATTTTTGTTGGCTATCCACTGTCAACTAAAGCATTCAGAGTTTATAATCTGAGAACCAGAGTGATCATGGAATCAATTCATGTGTCATTTGATGACAAGAAAATAACTGGACTTGAAGATGTAAATGAACATGATCAACTGCATTTTGAAAATGAAGATTTATTCTCTGAAAAAGTAAACTCTGATCAGACTGATGTGTCAAACTCTGTTGATCTAAACTCTGAACCTCTACTGGTAAATACTGAAGAAACTCTTCAATCAGAAACAAGGGAAGAACCAGTTGAGGGGGAGCATGAAGAATCACATCAAAGTGAAAATTCAAACACTGATAGTGACTCAAATGATAACTCTGAATCAAACACTGTTGATTCAAACTCTGATCATTCAAATTCTGAGCAGTCACATTCAGGGGGAGCATCTGAAAATGAAGAAAGACACCAGGAAAATCAGGAGAGCATGGATCAAGGGGGAGGATCACATGATGACAGAAGCAATCTGCCTTCTGCAAGAAAATGGACTAAATCTCACACACCTGATTTGATTATTGGTGATCCAGATGCAAAAGTAAGGACAAGAAGTGCAACAACAAATGAATGTTTATTTCATGCATTCTTGTCACAATCTGAGCCAAAGAAAGTGGAAGAAGCTCTTAAAGATGCTGACTGGATAACAGCAATGCAAGAAGAGCTAAATGAATTTGAAAGAAATGAAGTGTGGACACTTGTACCAAGGCCTAAGAATAGATCCATTGTTGGTACTAAATGGGTTTTCAGGAATAAAACTGACAGTGAGGGTGTTATCACAAGGAACAAGGCAAGACTGGTTGCAAAAGGCTACTCACAACAGGAAGGAATTGACTATGATGAAACATTTGCACCAGTGGCTAGATTGGAGGCAATCAGGATTTTTCTAGCATATGCCTCCCACATGAAATTCAAAGTGTTTCAGATGGATGTAAAAAGTGCATTTTTGAATGGAAAACTTGAAGAAGAAGTGTTTGTGGAACAACCACCAGGGTTTGTAGATCCAAAATATCCAGACCATGTCTACAGGTTAGACAAGGCTCTCTATGGACTTAAGCAGGCACCAAGGGCATGGTATGAAACCCTTGCCAAATTTCTACTAGAAAGTGGATTTCACAGAGGTACTATTGACAAAACTCTGTTTTATTTCCAAAATGGTAGTGACTTGCTTTTAGTTCAGATATATGTGGATGACATCATTTTTGGTTCTACTAATGATAAACTCTGTAAGAAGTTTGCCAAACTCATGCATTCAAGATATCAAATGAGTATGATGGGAGAGCTTAGTTATTTTCTAGGTCTACAGGTGAAGCAAACAGATGATGGAATTTTTATAAATCAAGCAAAATATACCAGAAACCTTCTCAAGAAATTTGGTATGCTTGACTGTTCATCTGCAACAACTCCCATGGCAACTGCAACAAAATTGGACAAAGATGCAGGGTCATCAGTAGATATGACAAGCTACAGAGGAATGATTGGTTCTTTGCTCTATTTGACAGCTAGCAGACCTGATATCATGTATGCAACTTGCTTGTGTGCAAGGTTCCAGGCTGATCCAAGAGAACCACATTTAACAGCAGTAAAGAGAATATTTAAGTACCTGAAGGGCACTATAACTTTGGGGCTGTGGTATCCAAGGGAATCAGAGTTTAAACTTCTTGGTTACTCTGATGCAGACTTTGCTGGATGTAAGATAGACAGAAAAAGCACCAGTGGAAGTTGTCAATTTCTGGGTGACAGACTTGTTTCCTGGTATAGCAAGAAACAGAAGTCAATATCTACATCTACAGCTGAAGCAGAGTATATTGCTGCTGGTAGCTGTTGTGCACAGATTTTATGGATGAAGAATCAACTGCTGGATTATGGATTAAGGTATTCCAAGATACCTATTTACTGTGATAATCAAAGTGCTATTGCAATGACAGGTAATCCAGTGCAACATTCAATGACAAAGCACATCAGCATAAGGTATCACTTCATCAGAGAGCATGTAGAGGAAGGCAACATTGAGCTTCACTTTGTGTCTACAGAACAACAACTTGCAGATATCTTCACCAAGCCATTGAGTGAAGCCACATTTACAAGACTGGTCAATGAACTAGGAATGGTCTCTAGTTTTGACTAGAGATGTTGGTTAGACTCAAAAACTCATTGCTCATGATTTAAAACATTGTTAAGTGCTATGTGAACCTTGGTATTAAACTCTGTTCTGCATGCTAATGTTTAAATCTTTTTAAACTCTGTCAGCATGTCTGTCTGTTAAATACTGTTAACATGTTAGATACACTCAGTTAATTCAGAATTGATTATTGTCTGAATGAAAACACCAATGAAGAAAATTGTATGGAGCATGATTCTCAGTAAATAAATCATGATTCTTTCTGAGTCACTGCTATCTAATCAGACTTTGTGCAGTAAATCAACACAGCATGATACTATTTCATATTTATAGCATCTCTTAGTTTATTCAGTCCTAAACTCTGAGTCTATGAATATTGTGTGCATGGCCACTCATAAATAATCTTGGTTATTGATGAACTCTAAACTCTGATCAGTGACATTCTGTTTCCAAAGGTATGGTTCATGATGATTCCTTGTTTGTACTTGTGAAAATCATAAAACTTGAGATGTGTCAGTGATTAGTTTGGTGAGTTCAGATTCATGTTTACACCATGTGAGAGTTTGAGCCAAATCAGTGATTGATACATTTTCTATCAATCAGTATTTATTGTTGAGTGATATTCATCAGGTAGTATGTTTCTCTAGAACTTGTATTAAACCACTTTGAGACTACATGATATGTGTGTGCATGAAAATGATAAAGGCAATAGGATTTACCATTCTTTCAAACACTGTTCAAAATTCTTTTGAACATTGTACAAACACTGTATAAACACTGTTCATAAATTCCATCCTTAGTAAACCCCTTTGAGCCTTATTAACTGCTCATTTTTCTTATACTCTGAAGTATTAAGAGCAGTTAAATATTTTTTTCTCAAACAGATGAGTGTTTCTCAAGAAAAGAAAAAGTTTACTCAGTATATATGCTAAATAAAAAAAAAAAGAAAAAAAAAAAAAGGAGCATATATACTGATCTTGTACAAATATATACTGTGACTGAACACTTTGTTCTCTTAAGATGCTCAGCTTGAAGTCACTCTTGAATAAAAATATCTCTTTTCATCTGTTTGATCTTACTCCATTTAAACCCTGAATAAAGTCCTTTTGATTTGTGAATACATGTACTCAAAGTAGTGTAGAATTGGTGGACATTCAAGCATATGGTAGACTCTGCTATTTCTGATTGAATGTGAGTGTAAACACATCACCTAAACACTTGTGTGCTTTGAGAGTTTGTGAGGTTATACAGTTCATGACTGTTATTCACTGAATGATGCTCTGATTTCTATCTCTTGATATTTTTGTCTTTAAAGACTGTGTGCTTACTTGGATAATCATGGACATCAAAGGAAATGGAAGTTTTCAGATTTCTGTATAACAGTAACTAGAGAGTTTAGCATTCATCAAACAATCAGTGTTTAATATGAGAGTTTGTGCAATCAGTGTTTATTAACTGTTTGTTATGGATTTTATGAAATATTAGATGCTCTAAAAATTGATTTCAGTAAACTCTGCTTCACACACACTCATATTCACAACTGTGCAATTTTTGAAAGGGTTTTAGTGATAAAGTTGGAAAATTGATAAACACTGTTGAATTGTGTTAAGTACTCTGAGGTAAAGTTTAATTGAGATGATTTGACTATTATTGGAGTAATTGGGGTAGTTGACAACTGTTAATTAGTGTTAATGTGTCTAAGTGTCGTGATTATAGGAATAATAGCGGTAATTATTAAGTGATCCATTGGCTGTTTGACACGTGTTTCATGATTGTGTCCCACTCACACACTACTCTTCAACAGTTGCGCGTTTGTACTAAATAAACGATTGAGTTTTAATTTTACTCTAATCGTCTTTAATCTCTCACTCCATATCGATTCACATTCACCCACTCACAGTTTCTTACATACTCATTCATTTTCACACTTCTCTTATTCTCTCCTTCACTTTTTGATAAACACTTACAGTGCATACAAATCTTTTCTCTGAATATCTTCGTATCTTGTTACTAATGGCAACTAAAGCATTTGATGCAGCAGGGTTAGTCTTTCTCCCTAGTAACTATGCAGCACCATTGGAGAATGAAAATGCTCCACAGGCGTTTCACTTGTTCCAAAACTTCTTGAACGATTTTGAGATAGGGACGGCTCTAACTGCACCACGAACATTATCTGCTTCACAGATTGCTACTTTCTGGACAAACTCTGAATATGATGATGGAGGAGAAGCTGGCACTCCAACAATCATTTTCACTCATGAAGAATCAGAGTATATCATTACTCCAACCACTGTCAGAGATGCTTTGGACTTTGAGACACACACTTCTTACAGTGTTGTTGGTCATGATCGATTGAGGACAATGTTGGAACAAATTGGATGTGCAGGAAACTTGAACAAGATAGGGTCTTTGAGACGACCAAGTTTGAGAAAAGAATGGAGTTTCTTCTTTGATTGTATAACAAGGGCTTTTGGAAAGAAGACAACAAACTGGGATGCACTACCTCTGGATACTCTCCAAATTGGTCATGCTCTACTATATGGAGGTAACTTCGATTTTGGTAGACTAGTACTAATGAACTTGGGAGAGCGATTGTCTGAGTCTACTACTGTTTATTTTGCTCGTTTTTGTCAATTGCTATTTACTGCCTGTGTGCCTAACATTCCAATTGATGAAGCTGATGTAATTCAGCCTTTTCAAGTTGCTAAGAGAATGTTCTCTGATTTGACAAACAAAGATGTCACTAAACAGCAAATACCTGAGTTGTTTATGCCTTTAGCCTTACAAAACTATGTGAACCAACCACAAGACCCTCAATCACCACAACAAATGCCTGAACCACCAGAAACCATAAACTCTGAACCAACACCTCCAACACCCACAACTACTGCACCTACTACATCTCCACCCTCAAACACTGAACCCTCAAACACTGAACCATTAAACACTGAAACTTTAAACACTGATACCTTACACTCTGAGCCAGTACCTACTGACTCAGCCAAAACCAAGCCAAAGAGAAAGAAGCACACTGCCCAAAACACTAAACATTCAAAGGCTAAACAGACATTACCTGGAGCTGTTTATACTAGAAGAATGAAGCAACATGCAAACAGACCTTCACTTTCACCACCAAGAGAAAGCTCAAGTGAAGATGAAGAGGAGATTGTTGTGCCAATCAAGAAAAGGAGACTAATTCTTTCTGATTCAGATGCAGAGAATGTTCTTGAAGCTCCAGAGGTGGTTTCACAGCAAACACCTACTGTTGAGGATACAGTGAATGTTGAAGTACCTGCAAAAGTTAACATGCCTGCAGAGAATATTGTGGATGACAAAGTACAAATACCTGCAGAGGTTGAAATGCCTGCAGAGGATAATGTTACTGTTGAAATACCTACAGAGGATAAAATGCCTGTAGAAGAGGATCAAAGAGATGGTTTGTCACCAGTACATGATGTTCCTGAATCAATTCTTGATCCTGTCTCACCTGCAGTACATGTTCCTGAAGCTATAGCATCACACACAGAGTTAGTAACTTCTCCAATTCAAAACAAAGTTGATGAAGCTACAAAGGTAAACTCTGTTGCAGAGCCTGTGCAACATGAGGTGATTATTGAAAAGGTTGCAGAAGTTATTGCAGAAACTGTGGCTGACACTGCTCAGCACAGTGGTTCTTTCAAAGATGGTCAAGCTCAAGGTGCAAGTGATGAAGATAAATCTGACAGTGATGCAAACTCTGACTCTTTTGTGAGTGTACCTGCACAGACAGATAGTAAACATACACCTTTTGCTCAGCCTTGTCCATCACATGCTGTTGAAGTAGAGCATCTTGCTAAATCTGCTGAAAATTGGTATAGACAAGATTGCATTTTTCCAAAAGGGAGAGCATCGGAGTTTGTTAGGCAAACTGCAAAGCAGATTTCAAATCCAGATATCTTATCCTGTTTAAAGGCAACTGTAGTACAAGTCAAGACTCTGGAAGGGAATTTTGCTGACACTAAACACGAAATTGCTTCCTTGAAGACTGAGATTCAGTCAAGAGAGTTGAAGATGGAAAGAGAGTCCAAAATAAAAGCTGTTCAGCTGTCCAAAGTTCAAGACACTCTCTTTGCCAGGCTAGGAAAGGTTGAAGAAAATCAGACTGCTTTATCTGCTAAAGTGGATTCAATTGCAAACTCTTTAGAGCTCATTACATCAATACTAATTCCTGATGATGTCAAAAAGGGGGAGAGAGTGACTAAGTCAAAATGCAAAGTTTCTCAAACTCTGACTCAAAAGGATGATGCTGGAGATGGAGGGGCAAGTGATAAAAGCAAGGTTTTAAACTCTGAAAGGCAAACTCTGAGATCTGGCAAATCTTTTAAATCACAGTCTGTTGGAACAAACACTGAAACTCAAGGTACCTCAAAGACCAAGAGTTTGGAATTAACATCAAACCCAAAGACTGATGAGGAGTTAGCTGTTAAGCTTTTCATGGAAGAGAATGCAGAAGGAGTGACCATAGAAGATGCTAAAGCTGAAGAGAAGAGTTTACAAGAAAAGCATCTGAAAGCTCTAAAGTCTGAAAAAGCAAAGAGGAATGTGAAAATTGCTAAAGCTGCAAAGCCTGTTCTTAAAGGCATTCAAATCAAAGAACCTGTTGGTACAGATCAAAGAATGCAAGTATTCAGAAAACCAACAGATGCAGAAGCCAAGCAAAAGCTGAAAAGTATAGTTACAACCTCTGTTGATACACATGTTGTACAGAAGAATGAAGACACAACCTCTGTTGCTGCACAAGTTGTGACCACACCATTAGTGTCTTTTCAGTTGAAGTCAACATTTAAAAGAGGTGCTCCTCATGATCCAAGACTAGAAGCTACAATTCCAATGGATTTTGCTGATGGTAGAGCATTATCTGGTAAAGTTGGATACAAAAAAGGAGGCATAGGCTCGTACAGAGATAAAAGACAATATGTTGGTCCTAGAGATCCTTCTTCACTGTCTGTTCCAGGAGGTGGTGTCACTCAAGAGAGTTTAGACAAACTGGAATCAGTACAGCTTGTATATCAGAAGAGTCTAGAAAAGGATTTCTTGTTATATTTCATGGCTGATGGAACAGTATTTAAAGTCTCTGAAAAGGATATTGAATTAAAGTATGCTGAAGAACTTGAATATGTCCTATATATTTTCAGAGTGAGAAGTCAAAGAACTCAGTCAGTTGCAAATGTGCTTCAACAAAGAATGATTCAAAACCTTGCAAGAAGGCAAATGAAATTCAACAGCAAGTATGTTCCTAAATACAGAGATTGGAATGGCAATCTGATTGAAATGGAGAAGGGAACTACAAAACTGAAAACAGATCTTGGAATTACTGTTCTGGATTTCAATGTAAAATCTGAAGAGGTGAAATATATCAGGTTGGGAAATGAGATGAGAAGAAACAAAATCTACGATCTTAGAGCTGCTATCTATCAAACTGATGAGAATGATCCTCAGTTGAGAGAAATCAAAGAAGCTATGCAGATAGAGCTTGAAAATGCTGAAAGAAGGTTGCTTATAGACTATCTTAGAACAGTGCCTGATCTTCAAGAGATTAGAGATTAAAGTCTGTAAGAATTTTCTTATTTCATGTAGAATTTGTTAAGTAATAGCTTAAACTCTGTTTGTATGTTAAACACTGTAAACTTTGTATTTGTTTTGACATCATCATTTACTGTAAAACTTGTACATTCTTGCTAATGGACAAGTTGGGGGAGATTGTTAGAAATGATTGATGAAAACAGTGTTTGGAAGCTAAAGTCAGAAAACAGAGTTTAGCTGGAAGCAGTCAGAGTTTGATTAAACACTGACTGGAAGCGCAAACAGAGTTTGTTAAACTCTGTAGCGATATTGTCTGAAGAGTCAACAGTGTTTGAAGATTGATAAATATGGAAGCAATATCTTTGAAGATTGGAAAGCTGTCAAAGAGATTGAGTTGACTTGGAAGACTGAAGCAATCGTGATTGATATCAATTGTATAGCTTGATTTTAGGAGTATCAGTTACTGATTGTACGAAGCTGTATGTTCTATAAATACAGTTAGGTTAACCCTAGAAGGGTAGTCGAACATTGAGATATTCATCCATTGTAACCTAAGCAGCTCTCTGTGATATTTACATCACTGAGAGAGGAATTATTAATTCCAAACAGTTTTTAATTGTTAAACAGTGTGTTCTTGTTAAGTTATTCATACTGTATTTGATTACATATTGTGTATTCGACCTAACAAGTTGGGGGTACTTTTCACGCCTTGCGCTTTCTAGTTCCCAGGTTGATTCCTCGACGTTCTGGTTCCTCCACAAAACTCTCACTAGCTTGAAAACCTAGTTCCTCTGCACTTGTCCTTTTTTATCCATGATTTCCACGGGTTGCTCCACATAGGTCAAGTCTGGTTGTAGGTCCACTTGGTCGTACTCTATCACATGCCGATAGTCGGTGTGGTAGGGTCGTAACATAGACACATGAAACACATTATGAATTTGCTGCAAGCTTGGGGGCAAGGCTAACTCGTAGGCTAACTTCCCAGTACGCCTCAAAATCTCAAAAGGTCCAATAAACCTCAGACTTAGCTTCCCTTTCTTACCAAACCGCATCAATCCTTTCCAGGGAGATACCTTTAGCATCACGAAGTCTCCCACCTCATACTCCTTTGATATCTCATAAAATTTGATCATCCAAAATAATGGGTTTCGTCAAAAACTAACGACTTATACATACACTCATCTGCACCGTAAAAACGTAATATCAATTTGAAATCTTCATTTAATAATTCGTACATATCGTGGTTGCAAAAATTTCTCGTCCACCCATAAAATTACTATTCATCCAGGTTTCAAATATTCACGAAAATTAGGGTCATTATAGTCTCCTCTCCTTAAAAGGATTCTATCTTAATAACCTAAAGAAATAGTTGTGGATACAATTCCAACTTTACCCTTTCCAACTCTCAGGTTCACACTTCAACCCTTTTGTTCTCTCACCTTGGTCTCATCAACGCTTTAATGTTGTTCCTCAATGAATGTATTCTTTATAGGTTATTCTCTGATCAACCCCTTATGTCCTACTACTTATACTTTTATGTGTCATTGTATTCGTAGCGTCTTTGTTGAGTCTTCGCCTCATAGGCACGTGAAATATCTTGTGGTCATAATTCATATTCTGAGATGACGTCAATACGTACGATACTCTTTGTATCTGTTAGCTTAATTAGCGCACATGTGTTGCCTCCCTTCAGCCACTACTACTTGCTTTGGATAGTGTATAACCTTCTTTGTTCGTTGAACCAGCTCGAGTCCCTACATCTTTCATTCGTTAACTTCTCCGTAACGCAAGAAAAGCAAAACTTCTTCTTTCGCAGTACGCTTTACAAGAGACGTCCTTACGTTCGCATGGTGACGATCGTGATAACAACATTCATTTCATGGATAAGTTTTTATTCTCGACTGCCCCGTGAAATCTAAGGCACGACACTAAATATAAATTCGATCATCTGGATAATTCTTCTTCCCTGTCCATCAGCCACAAATCAAATTAGTACTGTGACAGCCCCAAATCCGGGGTCATGAATCCAGGCCGTCACGAACCAATTTCCACTTATTAATATTCTTCTCTTGGCAGCTGGAGTATAAATGCATAATAAAACTCACAATAGACCCCACACATAAACATTAACACACACACCAGTCATATGCTCAAAGAACAACATCTACAATATTAAAAGTTTAGATTTAAGCAGTTATTACAAACCAGGATCAACTAAATAAATCATAAAAACAAAGTTAGAAATTCGGATTCACTGGACACCAGTTGAAAGAGTCGCAAAAACGAAGGCCTTACCTACGTTTTCTGGATGAGGCTTCTAAAGGAGAGTTGTAGAGCATCTCACCAGCTTTCTAACCATATAAAGAACACAAAATTCCATTGAGAAATGAAGGATATATGGCCGTTTGAAAATCATCCCCGAAACTGTCAACAATCTGGACAGGTTTGGTTCTCCCACTTTGAGCATGGATTTGACTAGGCTATACTACTTGGATTGCTATGAAATTTGGAGCGAATCATGCACATGGAGTGGAGAGGTTGTGGTTAAAATTTGGTGATTTTATCATGGATAGAAATGGAGATATTAATTTTTCTTTCATCCTTGCTTTTCCTGGACAGATTGTAGAGAAGGAAAGAAATGGATTTTCTCTTGCTTGTTTTGATCTCATCTTGGCTAAGTTCTTGATAATTCTAGAGTCTAGTGGAAGCTTGAAGATTTTTGTTGGTAAAAACCTTGCCAAAAGACTAATCTACCCCTTAACAAGTGTTAGTGGATAATGATGTCATTAATGATGTCATTGATGAGTATTTAGCAAGCTTGGTTATTAACCTTAGGTAATTACTAATAACCTTGGTAAATACTAATGTGGTAAATATCCTTATTATGTAATAACCTTGGTTACTTGGTTTTTATACTCGCCTAATTGTGGTTCGTTTCGAATATATCTCATTATCTAGTGGTTTTGAAATCATTTATAAAATCCAAATTCCCTTAGCATTCTCTTGACTTAAAAATCTCTTGGTTTAACTTAAATTCACTAATTCCTCAATATATAATCCCTTTAATATTTCTATACTCCTTAATATCCAATAAATAGAAGTTCGTTCGAGCTCAAAATCCTCAAAATCTAAATTCAGGAATTTCTGAAATCCATCGTCATTTCGAGTCACTTATTTTCATAGTATATCACTAATATGGTTTTTGTTTGTTCATTTTCCATCTCCAATATAGAATACCTACACACCATTTCCCTAAATTCCTCAAGATCACTATTCATTTGGGCACTGTAGCCTTTCTAAAGTTAGGGTTATTACATCCTTCCCCCCTTAAAAGGATTCCGTCCCGGAATCATGTTGAAAATACTAATGAATACTTTTCTTACATGACAATTCCCAATTCTCACACTACTTCCTTTATCCTTTAGTTCCTTCATAACATCTCTACCTTGTTCGCGCAAATACACCAACATACACTTGTTTGTCATTCATCAACATTCCATTTAGCTTAACAATAGCAGTACTTTCACTATCCTTTTCTTGCAAATCTCCTCCTGTTTCCAGTCATTCTATATTATCTCATTCCTCCTTTCTCCTTTATCTAAGGTATCGGCCACCACATTGGCCTTTCCTGAATGGTAGTGTATCTCACTTATGGTTTGGCCATATTCTGATCTCTATCATGACATAAAATATTAGTACTTCATCTTAATACATCTCGTCTCTGTAAAATCCTCCAGAAACTAGTCTTATAATGCTATTCCTTGAAACAATTGTAAGAAAATATTATTTATAATATATATTTCCTGTTCGTGTCCTACAAGGTTGTGTTTTTCCCACAAAATATCCTTATTCTTTCCCACTGAATCAGCATATCTTACTTCCTGACAGATAAATTATTCTTATCTATTTTATTAACTTATTTACACCATTCATTGACCGAGTCGATCCCTAACCAAACATTTACACTTAAGAGGTTAAATTAGCGCGTACCTGCAATTTCCTCCGGATACTATATCCCATATGTCCATTGTTCAATCACTATACGCTCTTTACACCTTGCTGATCCACCTTAGTTTCTTCATGATATACTATCCATTCCACCTCTGTAATTTCCCTTTATTATTCTCATCAAAATCTTTACCTCAAGTTTTACTCATTCACACCTTTTGGATTAATCCTTTTAATACTTAACATCTTCAATCTCTCTCTGCTACTTAGGGTATTAGTCACAATATTGGTCTTCCCCCACTAATAGTTATTGCACCTCGAAATCCTTCATTAATTATTCCCGCTTCCTTTGTTAATCCTTATTCTAATTCTATCCTCAAAATACACCTTACTCTCAATAGTAAATCTCAATTATGCCTTAAAATTCCTCATATTCTTTTCTCTTACTAATCATCAAATATACTCATTTCTTCTCACGAAATTCCTTCCTCTCTTATATTGAAACGCTTCTAACTCTAATTATCTCTTATTGAAATTTCCCTGGGAATCTTAAGTTCCTTGTGTAATCACGTATACTATAAACATTGCTTCCATCCATTAATGAAATCTTCCATGTTCAAAACAATTAATAGAATTTAAGAGACTTTGAATTGAAACGAACCCAGAAACAAGCAAGGGTCCCACAACAATTTATAAAATTAAAAGTTTTAAATAACCTTTATTCGAAACAAAAGAATATTTGAAAAATCAATATGATGGAAGAACCCGTACGTCACACAAGTGAGGGCGTCCCCTCCGACTTTCTATCACACAGACAGATCATCCTTGTGTATACATATAGGGCTGTTCCTCTTAGTTGGAGTAAGAAATATAGAGGGAAATTTAAATCACAATGATAAATACCATCTTCCGAAAATAATCTTAGAGGAATATTTTGACTAATACAATTTTGAAACACATTTCAAGGGTACCAGAAAGTTTTGAAAAGATACAGGCACTTAATAAATAAGAAGTGCCAGATTACAACTGGAATTACCCATAAGTGAAGGAAAATTGAAAGTAGTTACCATTAATAGCCTCTGCCCAATTGAAAATCCCAATAATGGAAGGTTTTCCTCAAATACCATTTATATCTTAGACTGCGTACTTTCCAAATTTCTTAAATTTGGCACTCACCATTTATCCTTAACCTATCGTCTGATATTCCCAATTATCGTCATTTACCTAGTCGTGACTTGGCTCAATACTTTCTGCATTTATCCATAATAGATCACCACCTTCTAATCGATATACTTACATAATATTGATCGTCTTAGCCTAACACTGCTCCGGTATCAAGCACCCTTCAAACTATACTCCTAAATTTTATATTCTAACATACCTTGTATACTCACGAGGTTATCTAACATACACCTCCTGATACATCAACTATTCCCTTTCTCATATCGATCCCGTGTGCTACCTAAACTTAACACTTTTGGCATAATAACCTTTTCATTTAAGTCAATCTCGGAATGTCTCAGTCTATCTTGGTCCTTAAGGTATATCTTGGCTTTACCGACCAACCTCAATTTCACCCTTTCATCTCCATCATCAATTGAAACAATCAGTGTCTGTTCACCAATCCACTTACAATATTTCTTCAAACTCCCTTAAACACAAGAAGACTTTAAATACCCTTAACTTTGGCTCACCAATCTCCTCTCCCTATACTAAAACATAAACATTTATTAGTAATAATCTATAAAATCATAATCACGACTTAGAATAAACGCCTCGTTCGATAAACCCCCCCTTGAACTCGATATGAGTTCACGATTTCTATTATTACTGATATATTTATTATTATCACTCTTGTTCCTGAGCATTATGACTCTTAGCTCTGATACCAAACTGTGACAGCCCCAAATCCGGGGTCATGAATCCAGGCCGTCACGAACCAATTTCCACTTATTAATATTCTTCTCTTGGCAGCTGGAGTATAAATGCATAATAAAACTCACAATAGACCCCACACATAAACATTAACACACACACCAGTCATATGCTCAAAGAACAACATCTACAATATTAAAAGTTTAGATTTAAGCAGTTATTACAAACCAGGATCAACTAAATAAATCATAAAAACAAAGTTAGAAATTCGGATTCACTGGACACCAGTTGAAAGAATCGCAAAAACGAAGGCCTTACCTACGTTTTCTGGATGAGGCTTCTAAAGGAGAGTTGTAGAGCATCTCACCAGCTTTCTAACCATATAAAGAACACAAAATTCCATTGAGAAATGAAGGATATATGGCCGTTTGAAAATCATCCCCGAAACTGTCAACAATCTGGACAGGTTTGGTTCTCCCACTTTGAGCATGGATTTGACTAGGCTATACTACTTGGATTGCTATGAAATTTGGAGCGAATCATGCACATGGAGTGGAGAGGTTGTGGTTAAAATTTGGTGATTTTATCATGGATAGAAATGGAGATATTAATTTTTCTTTCATCCTTGCTTTTCCTGGACAGATTGTAGAGAAGGAAAGAAATGGATTTTCTCTTGCTTGTTTTGATCTCATCTTGGCTAAGTTCTTGATAATTCTAGAGTCTAGTGGAAGCTTGAAGATTTTTGTTGGTAAAAACCTTGCCAAAAGACTAATCTACCCCTTAACAAGTGTTAGTGGATAATGATGTCATTAATGATGTCATTGATGAGTATTTAGCAAGCTTGGTTATTAACCTTAGGTAATTACTAATAACCTTGGTAAATACTAATGTGGTAAATATCCTTATTATGTAATAACCTTGGTTACTTGGTTTTTATACTCGCCTAATTGTGGTTCGTTTCGAATATATCTCATTATCCAGTGGTTTTGAAATCATTTATAAAATCCAAATTCCCTTAGCATTCTCTTGACTTAAAAATCTCTTGGTTTAACTTAAATTCACTAATTCCTCAATATATAATCCCTTTAATATTTCTATACTCCTTAATATCCAATAAATAGAAGTTCGTTCGAGCTCAAAATCCTCAAAATCTAAATTCAGGAATTTCTGAAATCCATCGTCATTTCGAGTCACTTATTTTCATAGTATATCACTAATATGGTTTTTGTTTGTTCATTTTCCATCTCCAATATAGAATACCTACACACCATTTCCCTAAATTCCTCAAGATCACTATTCATTTGGGCACTGTAGCCTTTCTAAAGTTAGGGTTATTACAAGTACATACGCTCAATCTCTTTGTTAAATATACTTGAAAGTACCTTCAATATTCGAAGTTTAAACTTAAGTCTTTATCTGACGTAATCGCTGCAGAAGTTTTATATTGCACCACCATCTCTTCCGTATATAAATCGATAATCTTCTAAATGGAAAGTCTCTTGTAGGTAAATCACTTGGTTCAACAATTATAAATCAACTAGGGCCATCTCTTGGCTCGGTCTTTGGCGACCTACTTATGAAATTCATTATAATCCTGTCCACGTTCAAGATTCTCTACAGGCGGAATTAATCCACTAGATCTCTATCATTCTGCTTTTGACATGTCGCGTTTGTACTTAATAGTTTGCCAATACCATTCTTCATATCCGTTTGCCAAACATTCTCTTAATTCTCTATACATCTTTGTCCTTCCCCATAATTTAATCATTTTCCTCTAAAATTATTCTTTATCGTATATACTCTATTTTCTTGATCAATACTGACTGAATTCCAATTTCGAATAATCCCTTCTATAGGTATCGGCCACCACACTAGCCTTTCCTGGGTAATAACAAATTTTTCCATTATACTCCATGCTCCCTTTCGTCACCTTCTCTTTCTTATGTTTAGTTCTAATATGAAGATATACTTATGGCACTTGTGGAAAAATTTCACACTTTTCTCATAAGGTTAACGTCTCAGTTTTATGCGTGAACGCTATCATGACTAATCCCCAACTCACGGTTAGTATATCCTATCCCGTAACCTTTATGTTGTTTAGAAGTATAGGCTATCATCCCCTTTCTATTGCATCAGCACACCTCTTAAACTCTTGAAAGACGCATCATCGTGACTCTCAAAGTCATCTTTTTATCATCAAGTATAGCTAACAACGAGGTTGTTGCTAAAATCTCATTTCTTTCCAAAACTTTGTTCATTAATCCATAAAGGCTTCTGACTCATTAGTCCACTCAAACGATACTACCATAATTCTATAACGTTTATATTAGTGTGAAATGCCAACTTTGGCACAGTACAGAGGTCAATCTTGAGTTGGTGAAACCCGCTTTTCAACCTTATCTTTGAAAAACAACTACGCGTTTTAACTGGTCAACAATTCCTACATCTCCGGTTAGGGGTATCGATTCTCGATGGTATATGTAAGATGTCATACGCTCGTCCTCTTTCACAATTTGCGCCAATCAGCCTGAGGCCTGCATGCTGCTGCGATTCCCAATAAACTTGATTAGGTGGTAATCTCGAAGGATCATTGGCATATCCATGCATCCATTTGCCATTAGGGGCCTTTTAAACTTTATGTCTCTCTATGTGCATCAATCCCTTTAAGCTAAGTAAAGCTTCACATTCTTGCCACGATATTTCTTCCTTTCTTGTCCATCTCACTTCCATGTTAGTTTCCTCTAAGGATATGTCTTACATCGTAATCGATTTGCATTTCTTGGATCAGGAAAAGGCTTGGTAACTCCAGAATTCATTAATATAACATCCTGACAACGGTTGGTAGGAGCGTACTCCCAACCACCTCATCATTTCTTATAACCTTCCTCAAACTAATATTAAAGGTCCTGTGGTATGCCCCGACATGTTATTCCTACTTTAAATAATTATTTGGCATAACGCTCTAGCTGCACAATTACAACATTTGGTTTTTGATCTCATATTGGTGCAACGGTTCACAATTGTACCTCCCATTCACCTTAGAGTAATCACTTCTGAAGGGAATGGTTTCAAAATAACAAGGTCCAATAGATAATTTCAATAAGAATTCTACATTGGATGTTCCAAGAATGTTGATGGTTCCAAATACTAGGAGTCTCGATTTTCCGAGATGTAAGGATGGACAGAAAGAATACAACAAGGTTTATTCCTTCATGTCCTGATAATTTTGTGATATCATAGAGAATGTTGCACGAGGCAATGATTGTTGGATACAAAAGTCATAAAGATGGTCTTTATACAATTCCTACATCTGGTGAATACTTTTCCTCTTGAAAAATAGAGGATCTAAAAAGTCCCATTGATAAAGGTCAACCGATCGAAAGCAATTCTACTCTATGATAATAAAATGAAGCAGTTTATCATTCAAGTAATCTATGGTTTCTAATGAATCTTCATTATATGAATGAAAGAATAGAATATTCAAGTGACATAAAGTCTGATACGAAGATGGGTAGAATTCAAGTTGAGTGGGCGACCTCACTAGGTCTCAATCAAGTTATTCGTCAAAACTTTCATCATCATACTTAACCACATGCAAAATGCATTGCAGAATTGCTGAATGAATTACATTGGGATTTGGACCAGTGAAACAATAACTAGTCCTTTTCAAGGAACACTAACAACTAGCTAGACAAAATTTGCTAGTTCACCTGTTTGAGACATCACCACTAGCTAGGACAATTAGCTAGGTGTTCTTCACAACATTACAATTTTGACTAGTTAGAACAATCAACTAGTCATTCATATTGACATATCGACTAGCCAGTTTCAACTGGCTAGAACGGAATTTCAACATCGTAGCCACTGAAGAAACTTTAGGCTACTCGGACAACGAATGGTAATAAGAAGTTATTAAGTTTGAAAAAAGAAAACTATAAAATCTGAAAAGAATGTTCTAAGTATCGGAACAATCGATAACCTCTCATCAAATATTACTTATCAGTGAAACGGTCCACCCAAGGGTGCCTCCGTACACATGCTTTATCAGATCCTACAATAGAATAAAATTCGGAATACCAATATCAAAATGATATCCTTACTATGATTTCAATGTAGTGTACAATCTCATCTTGAATAGAAGAAAAGAATTCATGAGGGATGTCTGGACATTAGATCATCCATGTCCTCAGTAATTTGTTAAATATTTATGAGCTCAACTGAAGAGTGCAAGTATGAAAGAAGCAATCAAATATCAATATTCGTTGATTAATTAAGGAAATATTTGTTGAATATTCCTTGGATAATTGAAAGAAAGTGTAAATAGGCCTGAGCCGAACAAGATCATCATAAATTTTTGAATAGAATGTTCATGGATCAAATAAAATTACTTCGGATAAGTCCTGCTTTAGGGAAAGTATATCACTGGTTGTTATTCCACAAGTTTGAAGTAGAAGGCTAGAAGGGTTACCTGATATAAACTAATCGAGGTAACATAGTTAGTGAACAGTTTAAAATGAAGTAGTGCACCAGCCGGTAGTTACCAAAATAAGTTAATAATCATTCGTGCATCTCATTATCACCATTATGAGGGTAACTCCATCTCTTCGTCTTCGTAATACAAGACACCAACTAGTGCGTCTCTCAATCATCATCTTAAAGTCATTTATCCAGTTAGGGTTTCACAAATATATCTATCATTTCCGTGCTTTATCTTGAAGACCAAGCTTCACATCATTCCGGGGACACCTACTAGGTCCATAGGGTCCTACTTCGTGCCTTCCGACATGAATCACAAGTGGCCAGTTCCCCCTGGGAACAGATCAAAGAGATCTCTCAGGGATCTCAGTGCAGTCCATAGGTTCAGTGGCGGGTGTGTGCATGTGAACATATACCAAAAATATTGAGGTCTACAATACATAATATACGTAGTCCCTGATAACATCTCTATCAAAGGATCCCACTTTAGACCCACTGGTCTTTTCTTTTGGTAGACTCTGAGATCACTGTATCGCTCGTTGCAACCATATTCAACTTCACTTGAGTCCCTTTGTTAATTCTGCTTGTTTGTTCTCTAAGTTGAACTACCATGCTCTAGTGTCCGAATCATGCGTGGAATTATCTAGCACGCTCGTCTTATGATAACATTCTCGTATAACACATGTAAAATTCGCCATCAAGGGTAATGAAATCCAAAACGGCATAGTAACCACCATTCAGGTAAACCTGTTACTTATCGAAAATCGGATCTTATAGCCAAAGTAAAAGACTTTCATTATTCCAAGTACTAAGTACCCTTAATTATGTAGGGAAGTCTAAACTTCTTGATTCTTAAAATGCCGCCTCCTAAACTGTGGAGGACTATGGGCCACAAAATTTATGCCAGCCTAGTCATCCGATCATATTGGTAATAACGCCTCTACCTCAGCTGCTCTTGAGATTTTGATCTGCTTCCTATATCATTACCTATGATAGGTCATGTACAACTCTAAAACCTCTATTCATCATTCTGAAGGTCTCTAAGGATTCTATCGACCCTAGTATAATACCTCCACTAAACACTCCAGTCCATTCTACTCACCGGTACCTCTTCCGGTAGTCCAATAATAAGTTTACTACGATCTTTTATGTCATTCTCCTACTTAGACTTAACTCTCAACACTCTCGTTTCTGAGTCGTGTAACTTATCGCTCTGATACCATTTCTGTGACGCCCCGAAATCCGAGGTCAGATATTCAGGTCGTCACATCACCATCCAACCATATCATACCTGTATTAACTTTACAACTCAACAATACATCCATCCAGACCTCAATCTTACGTACATACAAGTTAGAGCCTCAGAAACGATAATCAAAAGTAATACTAAATATTACAATTCATCTATACAATCCAGAATCTTACGCACTTCCACTTATACAACTACACTTGAAGACAAGTCTTACTATTACAGTTGAAAACCTATCAGACTTACTCTGTAGTATTTATTAGGAACTAAATCATCTCAGGGATAAATCTTCTACTCCTCTTCTGCTGGTGCGGAGTTAACCGACCAAATTCTTCACTTTCTGAAAAGTTTTTATAAAGCAAAAATGAGCTACATAATGCTCAGCAAGTTCACCATTTTGAAAAATAATAAAGTGGTTTATTTCGAAAACGTTCCCAACTGTATGGGTATATATCTCAGATTTCCAAAACATAATTCGACAATATATATGTCCGAGTTTGAATAAAACATTTATACTCACTAAGGAGCTTTAAGAATAATATATGAATCATTTATAAGGTTCCCATTTCAATATATCTCAAGTTTGAAAATATATAAGAGTATATCATTTTCGGCAAAACACTCTACGGTTAACATACTGTACATGGAATACATTATTGCAAAACCTCTTTCCTTCCATTAGCTTAGAAGGTTTCTCATTCAAAAACATTTCATTCTTTAAAATAATTGCAAGAGTGCACTAACACTTCCAATCTTTATAGAAAATCTTGCAGTTCTAGATGCTGCACGATGTCAATATTTTTCTTATCAAAAACCACACTATCGACAACTTGGCACTTAGGCCCAAGAAGCAGGGTTTGAGTATTTTTCCAAAGTGGAGGATGGGACCGGAAGAAAACATAAAAACCTGACAAGGATTGACGATGATCAGTCGCCACAACCAAGTCCAACAATCCGCGGGTCTTCTCTACCGGTAGAAGGATAGAAACTACATCCGTAACTACCCTCGGGTGAAAACTATATCCGTAATCACCCTTGATGAAAACTACATCCGTAATTATCCTTCGGCAACACCTGGGCCGGAATAAATGATGGGCCGCCTGGCTTACGGCCGCTTACACATCCCGGGAATCGTTCGTCAACAATTCCCACACCTGCCAGAGTCCCCTTTTTCTTTCTTGTCAAAATCATTTTGATAGAAAATTCGAGTAGTTGAAGTTCGACCTCAGTCGACCGATAATTCTTGAAAAATGTGCAAGGGAGTAAAACCTGACCGGGGGTTTTCGAAAATGTTTTGGGTTCGAAAGAGTTCGAGTTTGAAAACGCTAAAGGTATCTTGGACTAGTTTTGTTTTTAAAGAATGAACAATAATTAATAAATGATATTTTGAGATTTAATATAAACAATTAATAAAATACTTAATTAATTAAAATAAACCTTTAATCCAAGATAGATATTTTTGAGTATTTTTAACAACGTAAAAATAGTAAATACTTAAGTATACGATACTTCCTGAATGACCCTTCGGGTTTTCACAATTTAATCACGATACAATAATATACCGCTCCCCGGCCAATTGTATATTTGGACCGCTACGACCTCTATTGCTAGAGTCGTTGTCCAAAGAAAACACTTTCATTCTAAGTTCAAGGGTGTACAACACATATGCATATATCTCAAACTTCAACATAATCTCAAAAAGCATAGGCATATAATACGTTTGGAAGCTACAAACACAACAGTGAAAATCCTTATATATAAGTTTTGAAAAGTAAACTTGCATAGGTAAAATCAAGAATATAATCTTTTGAAAATAAATACTTAGGATTGGAAAACTTGCCTTGGTGAGGTTGGGGTGGTCGGGTTCGCGAAGTGGAACGAAGATCTATACATATCCAACATTCGCTCGTTAGTATCTTAACAACACCACTTAATCACAATGTTTTAAAGAATACCACACTAACTTACGACTCCACCATTCGACCCACTAACCCTCCTATATGTCCATGTCATCACCCAATTACACTCGTTACTTAACCGACTCGAATTAGTTACCAAACTCGAAACATAACTACGTATCCTTAAAACTATGTTAAACAAACTCCTCACATGATTTTTCACTTGCGCGCACTTCACTCTAACATTTTTGTAAAATTGGAAAATACGAATTTTAATCCAATTCTTTTTGGGCAGGCTTTACTACTGTAATATCTTGCTATTCTCAAATTTTCATAGTGTTGACATAAATTTTAAGGGTCCAAAGGTGGTTCACAAGTTGACCATTCAGTGCAGTCCGGATCTCAGGACCACTCCTCACTAATCGGGTCATAACTCAAAAACTATACATCACCTAGGTATGAACCTTATATGCCTGGAAACTACATGAAAATAGCTTTCTAACCATATGAATTAGGTCCTAAGGAGACAACATCTTGAGGTCCGAATCCCTCTTACAAGACATACTATGTTCCCAGAATTTACAACAAGCACCTTTTCAACTTTAACACTTCACAATAACACAATACTCTCTTTACAACCATTAAATCCACCAAGACTCATCTCTATACCATACATGAGACTACATACTCTAGCACATGCCTTAAAATCACAACAACAAGCATATATCTTCAAGATCTCATCATCTAAAGTTCAAACCATCAAGATTCACTCCAATACTTATAGATCTAACAAATATAAACTATAAACTTGTCATGGCTAAGGGTTGAGAGATATTTATACCTTCCTTCAGTCTCTAGTGACCTTTTATGAGATTTGTAATCCTTGGAGAAGCTTGATCTATCCTTAATAAACCTTAAACTAACAAGAACATCAAGAACACAACTTAGAAATTTTTGGAGTTACTATACCCCATCTGCAAAAACTGGAAAAACGAGGTCCTTACCTTGCTTTCCTGGACAAGGCTTCTAAAGAAGAGTTGTAGAGAATTTCAATACCTTTCCAAAAAGCTATAGAATGTAATATTTGGATGAGAAACGAAGGTTCTATGGTCATTTTACTGAGCTGCTATTTGTCATGGCCGTGAGCAGAAATATTTGGGATGTTTTTGTGTTTTGTTTGATGTGTGGTTTGAATTATGAGATGTATTATTGATATGTATTGATATGTATATCATTCACATGTCTCCACCCTAGTCTAGTATCCTAGGTTCAAGCCATACCTCCTTGTCCCCTAAAGTATGGTGCACATACTTTACACTATTCATCTAGTTACTTTTTACTTTCTAGTTTGCTTTCCTAACTAGCTAGTTACATGATACTTTGCATGCAATATTTCCCTTGTATTATTATTTCTCCACCAATGTTTGTCACTTAATCCTTAATTGTTAACATATCTTAAATAAACTCCTCGTAATAATATTTTGTCGCGTAGAGATTTCCTTTGTAATTCCTTAAGTACTTAATTGCGCAACTTCCTTAAATATTCGTAACTCCTTGTCTTAGGCTTTTAAAATCTTTTAATCCTCTGATAATCTTCAAAGTCCCAAGCTCTTATGTAATTTAATAGAAGTGGATTTCTTGCTTTCAATAACCTCCCTTTTTGCTCGCACATTTTATGCCACAAAATTAAATTCTCCGAAAATTAAGTCCATTACACAACATAGGTGACTCCAAAAAGGTCCATAACTCATAATATCATATTCTATTACATTTGTAAAATATTTCAAAAATCAAGGTTCTTACAACCACTGATGACAAGCACATAAACCAAAAATAAAACACCGATGATCCCCGGCAGCGGCGCCAAAAACTTGTTAACACAAAATCACGCAAGTGCACGTGGTCACAAGTAATATATGAATAAGTCAAGTTCGTTCCCACAGAGATCTGGTTTTTAATTCAGTTTAGTACCTATGCAACAATGTATGATTATTATTCACTGCTAAGACAAATAACAATTTTGGGTTTAATAAACTAAATTAACTAAGAATTAAATTAACAAGCTAAGAATTAACTAACTAACGAGAATTGGAATCGAATAACTTCTGCAAGGGGAAACATGGGATCCTAACTTCATTAAATACTTTGCTTAGATCTGACGCCTTTAATCACTATATGTAATGGTTATGATATCTGATCAGACAACACGAAACAAGTACACGCTACTTCACAGTATACGAATACCAAACTAAACATACATCCAAAAAAGAGATAGAAGATAAATAGACACCAATTATGCTTAGACCCTATATCTCTATCAGATTTGAAAACATAACGGTTGAAGCACAAGTTGTCTATTAAGATCACATAGGGCAGCATAATATCTCTATTTACGCCACAAATCATGATGTTAAAACACCAACCTATCCTATGCTAGCATGGCAAGTTCTAAATCTCAAGATCCACTCTCGTTTCGCAAGGGATTAACATATTAGATGTTAGCTACGCATCTAAATTCATAAAGCACAACCATACGAGGATATCAAATATACATCACACACAGATCTTTAAAGCATCAAGATACTAAATCTCTATAAATAAATCCGTTAGAATCCCATGACAACGATTAGTTCATAATCAATCCGCTCGTCATCATGGGATCTGATGAAACCATGATAAAAACAAAGTATGAAAAGATACAAATAAACCTAAGTAATTGATATGTAATGGTGATCCAAATTACAATGGTAGGATGTGTTTATATAGGCTCTAGAAGTCTTGCCCAACAAGGAAACACCCTAAAATACAATTAGAATTCAATTTAGGTGCAAGAAACTACCTAAAATTCAATTAGAATTAGAAAAAGGACAAAACAGTAATTTCCCAGCATTGCTTCACAATGAACATGAGCGCGAATTTGTTCTGCAAGCTCCCTGCACCTGCTATCTATCCCAGGTTGTTTAAAATCTCCCAAGCTTCGCGTGGACAGTAAGATCGCTGAAAACGGACTTCTAGAACTCCAGATATGGCCAAAACAGTGAAGACTGCGCAACCTATCCAGAAAATCCGAATTTTACACAAATTTGCTCCTTTCTCCTCCTTTTCTTTTGCATTAGCTAACATCTTCAATACCATGACACATGTAACTCCTTGGTAGCATAACACAAGTGTCCAATCTTCATTCCAATGCTTAATTCCACTCTAATATCGATTAGAAATACCAACACTAACCGATAGCTACAACCCTGCACAACTACACAAAACACATCAAAAATACAACAAACTTGAGGCCAAGTGAATCAATTTAAGCCGATATGGAACGCTCTAAGTGGATATAAAATCCACTTATCATTCTCCAATAAGAACTTAGCAGTGTAGGAGTCAAATGAATAAACATCGAATTGAGTGTTCGCTAAAGCTGCCAGAATAGCAGCCCTAGCCACCCCATCTTTTTCCTCCCACATAGTATAAGCCTTAACAGTTTCAGCTTTCTCCTTATCCACAACTGGTTTCTCATACTGCACCATCGACCATAGACCCTTTACCGTTAACCACAGTTTCATCTTTTTCTGCAAACGAGAAAAACCAACACCCCGACCGAATTTATCAGGCATACCTGACAAATCGATAGGCTGTGGGAAACGGTACGTAGTCCAATCAATGGTGGGTACAGTAACAGTAGACCCAGAGACAGTCTCAACAACAAGAGTTTCAGTTTCGTTAACCATCTTGTTAATTAATAATATATAACACAAAATTCTCTTCAAGATTGTTGGGAATTTTACACTAAACAACGCAACAATGAGGCAGTGATATATATATTAAAACAAGAACAGGCAATAACCAATTAACAAAACAAATCACGAAGGCATAAACAAGAACGTAATCAGTAACTGTAATTAACAAGATAGGTAAGAACACTTATCTCTCACAGTAGCTTTAGAAAAAGACTGATCAGAGAGAGAAGAACAGCTGAGTCACCAAGCCCTTCGAGAAGACTTGACTGTTCTTGAAGAGAATATTGCCCCACTTACGTTGTGATTAGGTTGCAGCAATATCACTTCTAGGATAAAATAGCACCGATCAATGGGTTCACAAATACTCCAGTGATCAACAGCGACCAGCACCTCAGTTCGCCTGAGAATTATGTATATAATCTGTATGTGTCGAGAGAGAACAAAGAAGAGAGAAAGCAGATAGGGTTTCTATCCTTAGGACGTATCTATTCAGTTGACATTTTTTTTATTCTGTATTGTATATAATACCAAAAATAAACGTAACTGATACTCCATAAAAGGAAAGTAAACATTCTGATTTAATTGCATTAACTGTACCATCAAGATTTATTTTTTCAGTTACAATAGCATCAGGATCTGACAATCATCAGGATCAGGATTTGATCAACATCGGGATCTGAATTCTGACCTCCATCAGGATTTGGCCCATCAGTATCTGATGTCTGACCTCCATCAGGATTCGGTCCATCAGTATTAGATGTTCATTAATCCAAGTACTGATTCTACAGACTTACTACTGTAACAAATAAAGTCTGATATCATGTTAAAATAAATCAGTAATCTAATTCAAAATCAGATTTCACATCATGGGCATGAAACCCTTTTCATGGGCATGAAACGTTTCTTGACCAATCAAGTATACATTCGTGGACATGAAAACTTCCTCATGGGCATGAAACGTTTCTGAATATCCCATCTCTTTTTATGCCTCTTCATGATCATGAAATCAATATCATTGTCATGATTTCCATCTGCAACCTGATTTCCCATTTCAAATCTCCTTCTTTCAACTCAATTTATCTATGGATTCCACTAAGAAAATGTCTTAGATCCAAACATGAAAGTTTAAGTACTCATTACAAGGAACAACCTTCACTTGTTAGTTTCCGAAAATGACATCAAGAACATATTATATATATGCCTCAAACTTTCCATTTTCTAACATTTATTACATTGAATAGAATTTTCAATGTAAAAATTCAATCTTTTCTCTAAGATTTTTCGAGTAGTTTAAGTTGGACAAGTTAAATCGTCACTAAATTAAAGATAATTTCTTAAATTTTGCTCATCTAAATCTGATTTTTAGAACTCCAAAATATAGCAAAAATAGTAATTTGACCATGTAAAGTCTAATAAATATTTTTTTTTATATTTATACTCAAATTTGATTTTTTTTTCTAAATCCTTAAAATTTATGAATTTTTTATTTTCTTCAATAAAATATTAAAATTAATCTAATAATTTTATATACATAAATTTTGATAAATATAAATATTAAGAAAAGTTTGTTTGATATTATGATTTATATAATTATAATCAAAAGAACTGTGGGGAAAATTTGAAATTTAGTTAGCACATTACTTTTTGTTTTCTCTTTTATTCATAACTTTTATATTTTTTAAATCAAATTTATGTGAGCTGTTAGATTTAGTAGTGAAATTATTTAATACAAAAATTTAATGTCGAATACCGCCAATAACATATTAAATTAAAATGTTAAAATGAAAACATAGTAAAACTAAACACTGATAAATATAATCTTTATAATATAATAAGTAAATAAAAATATTTAAAAAAAATTCAGTGTTATAAACTTGTACATGTATAAGATGAGATTTGAAGTTTATAAAAGTAAAAAATGGAAGATGGATATAATAATCAAAATAATTAAATTAGTAAAAATTCGGGGACTTTTGTATAGTAAAAGCTTTAATACTCTATAAATTAATAATTTTTATAAAATAATATTTTTATGATCTCAATTTTTGACAATTCAAATAATGATCAATTTTAATAAGATAATAATATAATAAAGCTTAGAAAAATTTTGCATAAATATATGATCCCAAAATATATCATAAATTAATATATTTTCATAATCTTAAAAATGTATCTATTTTAGTTTTATAAAATATTATTTTATTGTTAAATGTATCTATATATATTATAATAGCTGGAGATCAATGAGATTTTCACTCAAAATATTTTTCTTGATTTTTCACAGTTTTGATTTTTTATTAAAATAATTTTCGTGCAATAGCATTTTAATTAGTCATTAAGTATTTAAGTGTACATATTAAACTTATATTAAATACACTTTATTTGTTAGTTCATATAGAATATTAGAAATTTTATTAGAACATTAAAATTATAATATTACTATAAATTTTAATTATCTATATTAAAGTACAGTTCAGCAACAATAAATAAATGATTTTAACTTTGCGATAAATTCGTAATCAAATCGTGAAAATCATGATAAGATATGTAAGTATAAAAATTTTCCGATTAACATCCACAATTTTAATGCAAGTAATATTTTATAATTTACTTTCGCACATGAACAAATTACACATGGGTGTGACAAACTCAATTAATTTAAACCAATCCAACCATTTTCTTTACTGATTAAATCATTGAAAAAGTTATACATTCGTTGTTTCATTATATTGCGTTGAAATAAATTAATATTCTAAATAAATAGATTCTTATACTATTACTAATCAATTAATCATGCATGTATGTTTTTTTCATAATTAAAATTTTCATTAAAATGATTGGTAACACTTCAAGTGGAAAACTCGAAGCCCAGCCTACCCTTACAAACCCTAACGAGAGGGCCAAAAACTGCCCCAAACGGGGAGAATGAAACAACAAACCTGATGTAAACAGACCTGAGAGCTACTAAATTGAGATGAAAACAAGTACTGAAAAAACAAGAGGGAGCATGTTCTAGTCGCCTAGATGTCATCTCCGCCATTGGCCGAGACTTGGTCTTGAACTACCACAACAGTAACATCGACTGGAGCAAATCCAAGGACCCTGCCTTGATCATCAACTGGGATTAGAGTAACCTGTAGTTGTGGGATTGGTGGGCCGAAACCCATGTCCAAATCAAATTTCTCTTGTAGATGGCCAAAAGGCTCAAGGACGAAATGCATGGAGGTCCAATTGTTAAGTTCCACGGCTGATAAGTAATGAGCAGAGCGGTTCGATGATTCGGGGACATATTTGATGATGTTCTCCCACTCTGGGTTGTATCCCAGGAGTTTCTTGATCTATTCAACAATCCACAAGCAAGTCCTATCACCTCTGCCATCTTGACGAGTCACTTCGAAAAAGGGGTTAAAATTATCAGTCTCAAGGTGCACCAGCTCGCAGTTAGAGAGTCTAGCATGGTTGAGGCCAAGGTGTACGGCCCAAAGTTGTGTTGCAACTGGAGAGAGGCCTCTCATGGTCCCTGTTAGTGCGTTTATCATCCAACCACGATGGTCCCTGATGATAATACTCTCTCTATTAGTGTTACCATTGTACTATCGAGATGTATGTATCACGTGGACGTTGATTTTGTAGGTGCCTCGAAATAGAGCTTTCCAGGTATAGTAAGCCATGTGGATAGTATAAGCTGAGAGGAGTGTGGTGGGTGTGGGGGAACATATGGAAAAGATGTTTATATAGTGGAAAAGGGGGAGGGTGTTTTTGAAAAGTGATTAGACGTGGAATGGGATAAAGTGTTGTATGTTACAGGCGAGGAGGGAGGGTAGGGGATGGTGGAAAAATAAGGTGGTCAGTGGAAACATGGAAAAGTAAGAAAAGTTGTGAGGGGGTTGACAACTTATGAATAGAGGCATGGGGGGGGGGGGAAGTTGTGGATAATAGAGAAAGTCTTGGAAGTCTGAGCTTAGTGTTAGACCGTGTAGTGTATACGGAGATCTGATCTTGGAAAGAGTCTTGTGGATATATATAACAAGGTGTATTGTGTAGAAGTTGGACTCTCTAATAACCCCAAATGATATTGGGCCTACGGGCTCCTTGTTTTGCAAGGAAGTCAGCCCCAATATTATGTGCATGATTGATGTGGGCTAGTTGTATACGGCTAATGTTCTTGAGATCCCTGGGTCGGGCATATTGGATCGAGACAGAGTTACCAGCCAAGTATTTATTAAAGTTGGTCCAAAGATTTATAGAATCTGTATGTATAATAATCCTATCTCTATCAATAGTGATATTTGTTAGATGTTGTAGTAGAAATAATAGAGCCCTTGTTTCTACTTCTAAGGGATTTTTAGCTTCCACAGGCCCACTGAAAATGAAGCACAACCCTTCAGCATTATTCTTAATGTATCCCCCCCTATTCCTGCCTGACGTTGGTTATTAGTAGATTTTCACGAGCCATCAATAAATCCAAAGTAGTCTCATAACAGCTTTAATCATTAATGAAATGTGTTCTTTGTGCTTTAATGGCCATTATTGGGTTGGTTCTCCATTCTATTTCACTATTATTGTGGAGGAGACCCCCACTATTGCACCACATGTATGATCGATGAAGAATTAAAACTTATAGTTGCTTATATCTTGTAACGCTTTTTTTTAATATGAATTCGTTACAGTTCAGCATAGTCCATATGGCTGCTGAGACTGTAGTTTGCCAATGGGAGGTAAATGGAGTCCCCTTAGCCGCATTGAAGGCATCCCAGAGCAATGCTACCTAGTTTTATGTCGATGATCATCCACCATATATCAATGATCGATCAGAGTCCTTAATTGGACCTTGTGGCAATTGATGAAAAGATGGTTAATATTCTCTTCTTCCCCATTGCAAATGGAGCAAGTAGTATCCAAGCTATTACTAGCTATCCTAGATTTGATAAAAGACTTGGTAGGAAGGATATTCTTACAAATTTTTCAGATGAACACCTTAATTTTAGGTGGGACCTTAAGTGTCCAAATGAATGATCATTTGAAATGTGGAAACGAATCTGATCCCAGAAGTTGGTACATGTCTTTCGTAGTGTAGGCTTTGTTAGTCTGCTTCCATACTAATGTGTCATGGGCAAAGGAAGGGTTAAATGCCTGAATGATGTTATAAATTTTCAAGGCATCAACACTTTCTTGTGTGTACAGTGTTCTAAACCAAAGTTGTTGTGAAGTATTTGGGTAGTTATGCCATAGTGCAATCATTTCCTGTACGAAGATGTGTTTGTGCTTGTTAACTCTGTAAAGTCTAGGGTACACTGTTTTAAGAGCTGTATCTCTAACCCAAATGTCTTCCCAGAAGTAAATCCTATCTCCTTTGTTAGCTTTCCATTTAAAGTTGTCTCTTATAAAGAGTTTGGACATGTCTCCATGGTTAGAAAGTGTTTACAGATTTTTTTATCAATGTGGATTTCTGATTGTTATCTCTATTTGTGGCCCAAGTATGACAGTCCATATCTTATTTAGCTTTAAGGAGTTTCATCCATGGCATATTTTTGTTTTCAAGGATACGCCACCAGTTTTTTCCCAGCATGGCCAAGTTTCGGTGCTCCAAGTTAGTGATTCCTAATCCACCCTTGGATTTGTTGTGTTTCACTACTTCCCAGTTTGTTAGATGTAATTTGTTAGCACCCCACAAAAGTTTCTACGAATACTATCAATTTTTTTCCTAACACCAGACAGCTGTGGAAAAAGTTAAACCAATAGATAGGAAGGCTATCAAGAGTAGCCTTCATGAGAATAAGCTTGCTTGCTATGTTGAGGTATTTGTTAGCCCAACTGTTGAGGTTTGTATGGAATCTATTAATGAGTGGTTCCCAAAGTGTCTTGCTAGTTTTTTGTATGCCCAGGGGAACCCCTAGATATTTGATTTGCCACTTACCAATGGTACAACCCAATATGTTGGCCCAATTATTAGCTGCTGTGCCGGGTAGTTGAAAGCAAAGATTTCACTTTTATGAAAATTAATCTTCAGACTTGATAGAAGCTGGAAGGTTAGGAGGATTCTTTTAATACTGGTAATAGAGTTGTCATCTCCGTTTATAAACAAGAGTGCGTCGTCTACGAATTGTAAATGAGTAAAGTCTTGATTGTCATGTCCAATTTGAATACCTTTGAACTTGCCTAAATCTTTTTCCTTACTAATCAAATGGTGTAGAATTTGTCCTCCTATGTTAAAAAGTAATGGAGAGAGTGGGTCTTCCTATAGGAGCCCTCTAGTTGGAGTAAATTCCTTGGTTGGCGAACCATTTACTAGTATCGATATTCTCATGGTGTCGAAGATGGATTTGATCCACATGATCCACTTCTTGCCAAAATTCATATGAGTAAGAGTATCGAATAGAAAGTTCCAATTAACGGTGTCAAAAGCCATTTCGAAGTCAATTTTAAAGATAACACCTTTGGATTTGCGTAAGCGCATGGAGTGTATGATTTCTGATGTGATGATAATGCCGTCCGTAATGTTTATACCTTTCATAAAGCCTGATTGCTCTTCTAAAATAATGTGGGAAAGTGCTAGTTTCAGGCGATTGGCCAGGACTTTCAGAATTATTTTCATGCTGCTGTTAATAAGACTGATCGGTCTAAACTCTGAGGGTTTGGTTGGATTAGTGGTTTTGGAAATAAGAGCTATAAATGAAGAGTTTAGCCCAGTTGGTAAGCTGCCCGACTGAAAGAATTCATTAAAACTACTGAGAAAGCTAGGTTGTAGATAATTCCAACAGTGTTTTATCACTCCCGCATTTAGCCCATCAGGTCTCTGGGATTTGTTGGGCTTCGATTCTTTAAGTGCTAATGTGATTTCTTCGGAAGAGAAGGTTCGCCCAAGTGTATCCTTAACACTTATAGGCAATGTGTTCACTGAAAGTGTGTGTAGCTTGAATGTGGAATGATCTTGTTCCGTGCTAAGGAAGTTACTGAAATGGTCAAGGAAAATGTTTTTGATGAGTGATGGCTCCTCAATCCACTGGTCCAAGCGAGAAATACAAATTATGTTATTCCTTTGTCTGTTGTATTTCACCACCTGATGGAAATATCTAGTGATAGCTCCTTAATTATGCATGTATGTTATGAGACGGGCGTCGGCATTTAAGAACGTTAGTTAGTTATATTTAATATTTATAAATATTTATTATAAAAATTATGTTGACATTGTTATTTGGTATGAAAAAAAAAGTAAGAAGCCATTGTCGAGTTGTTTGAAGTTTTTTTTTTGATAAAGAGTTGTTGAAGATGATAATATGTTAGAGGATCATCATTTTGTTTATATAATTAATTTTAAATGACTTAGTGTTTATGCAGATTTCAATGATTTTAAATTTTATTTTTATTAGAAATAGAAAATAATTACTTGTACATATTTATTATAAGATTTAATATAAAGGTATTACACATATGTGAGTATCATTTTTAACATGTGTCCATGAATTTAAATTTAATATTACATACAAAAAAGTTCTTATGAATGCTAAAAAAAATATGAAGCATGACTTACACAATGCATTTAAATTCTGTTTTGTTTCTCATATAACCAAATTTATTGACAAATTAAGTCAATCACACCTCTTATCTACTTCTTTTTTTCATCATACAAACAAATTTATTAACAAACTATGCAATCACGTCTCTCATAATGCCATCGATAACAAAAATGATTAAAAAATGTTACTTTTACTTATCTATTGTCAAACTTTACAAGTGTTTATCAATATTGGATTTCGAAAACATTTTTTTATGCAACAAAATAGGTGTTGTCAATATTTTCGAAAATTTTATTGTTAAAACATAAGAGTTTAACCGAAACATGTTTTTATCTGCTAATTATTTTCTCCAATTTTGAACACATAAAAGAGCAACACTTTATACCATGGTTGTCACGTCGACGACTAGTCAACAAAGCTGAAAAAGTCGAGCCTCGACTTGGTGAGTTTGAAGTCCATGGGTTTTACCTGGATCCGACCCAAAACCCGGCCCGAAATCCAACCCATAACGGACCCGAATAGAAAAAATAGGGTTTGTGAAGTAAAAACTTACGTGTTTTTTGATTGAAACTTAAACAAAGGGCTGGTACGCCGACTTAGCGGTGATTTCATCTCTCCACGACGGTCAGAGACTTCTCCAATCGGATATTCTGACGTCTTGTCTCCGGTAAGTCTTCTTCTTATCTTTTTCTCATCTTCTTCTCCAATCTTATTCTTCATCTCGGTTTTCTTCTTCAATCCTCTTCTACATCTCGATTCAAAATCTTCTTAATTAGAGATGTTTTTATTTTTGACCCGTCATCTATACATGCATACAGTCTGTATGTATATAACATGTATATAACATCTTTTATTTTTACATTTTATTAAAAAAAAACTTTTTATTAATTCTATTTCTTCTCTTCTTCTCACTATACATTCACCAAAAAATGTTTTTTTACTTATTTGTTTTTGTTCCTTTCATTTTTTTTTACCAAAAAACGTTTCTTAACTATTCTTTTTTACATGAAATGATTTGTTTTTATTTACAACTTCAAATTAATTTTTTTTAAAAAACTTAACTGCAAATTTTATTTTATTCCTTTTGTTTTATAATTAAACAAACAGGCTTTAATTTTTGAGTTATCACTTAGTTTTTTTTTACTATAAGTTATCAATTTTATTAAAATTTACACACTTTCAATAATCAAATTACAACAGTACACAGCTTGCTTCCATACTTCACTGCTATAAACACTGCACTACTTCAATATTATTCCTCAATATTATTAACTGCTTAGATAATTCTCTTCAATATTATTCCTTTGCTTCACTGCTCTGCTGGTATGCTGCACTACTTCACTACTGCATACAATGGAAGATGAACATGGTGTACCATCGGAGGAGAATACTCGAGGAGACGATTTCGAGATGGATAACTTTGATGCATGATTGTGTTTGTTACTTTGTTTAGTTGATTTCACATTTTAATTAAGTTTGTATTTGCTTAGAGATGCTTGAACTTTGGGTACTTGAACTTATTATCTATTAGTTTTAATTTGAATTATGAAATTGATGTGTGATATCCTATATTCAATTCTATATTATAATTATTCTAAATATATGTACGTCGACTACTCTTGCGACTTTTTACGATTAATCGGGCGACTTGTCGACTTTTCAATTTGAAGATACTCGAGCGCCTAGGTTGGACTTGTCGACTTAACAACCATGGTTTATACTATAAAGGTAAATATTTTTCATTGTATGAAAAAGGTTGATCCTTTCGTTTAACAATTCATTTAAAAATATGATTCTAACTGATCTACATTGTACTACAGTTTTTTGTTCATTAAATGTTTTCTAAATTTTAAAACTGATATATGTATTTTTTATAAAAAAATTAGAAAAATATTTCAACATGTCATGCATGAAGGAAGGATTTTTTTTTTCTTAATGTTTTGTCAAGTTACTTAAATTTAAGGATACATATATTTTGTTAAACATGCCTTTTCTTTTTATCTTAATACAAAGTTTGTCGTGTTATATTCGGACATTGGCCCTTTCTATCACATTTTCAATATAAATGGTCCCAAATATCACAACTCAAAAACTTGGCCCCAAATATCACTCCAAGACACAGTATAATATAGCGTTTTAAATTTTTTAGCATAAACGCTACTTCGTGTAGCGTTACCCCCAAAACACAACTTAATCTTTGGTATTCACCCCCCCAAAACACAACTTAATGTAGCGTTACCCCCAAAACACAACTTAATATTTGGTTTTAACCCCCCCCCAAAACACAACTTAATGTATCGTTACCCCCAAAACACAACTTAATCTTTGGTCTTCCCCCCCCCCCCCAAAACACAACTTAATGTAGCGTTTTCACCAAAACCCAGTTTAATCTAGTGTCTTCCCCCCCTAAAACACAACTTAATGTAGCGTTTTTTATAAAAAAAATTAAAAAAATATAAAACGCTACACGAAATAGCATTTTTTGTTGGAAAATTAAACGCTCCACGATACTGTGTTTTGGAGTGATATTTGGGACCAAATTTTTGAGGTGATATTTGGGGCCAATTATGTTGGAAATGTGATATTGAGGGCCTTTTCTCGTTATATTCTGCACCCTATTTACAAACATTACTATGCTAGTATCTTCTTTTTGGTACTTTCTCCACATTGCCTACTGTTACTTCCGGATTGCACAATGTGCTTATTCACATACATGCCTCTAAAATGTTTCACAATAAGGGGGGGGGGGGGGGGGGGGGGGGGGGGGGGGGGGTGCTGCAACCAAGATTCGAAAGTACCCAAGCGATGGTACTTGGTAGACGCGTGCTGCCTGCATATTTTGTACAACTGTAATTGTTCCTCAATGTTCTCTCCCGTCACTTCTTCAAGGAGCACAGAAATGTCACTACCTTCTTTAGTAGTAGCTTTCACTTGTCATTTTCCATAATATGTGGACTCATCCCCACTTTAAATGTACTCAAAAAAGCGTTTACTCCTATATTTCAACTTTAACCAGATTAGATGCTTGAGTCTTAATATCTGATCACCTGGACACTACAATATCGTGAGCAAAAAAGACCTGTTTCTCTAATCATGATCTGCTTCTTATAAAATCTACTACAATAGAAAAGAAATGCCTTCTTAAAGCAATCAAGGAGAGAACATTACATCCTAACTGCAAAGCAGAATATACAACTAAGGAATTGCCTATTCTTTACCAAAGATAAAGACAATATAGTCAATAATCAGTTTTGTTTTGTTTTTCCCTTGCGATTATGTTAGGATTTGGGGAGGTCACGGAATGAGAGAAGGGAGAGTGTGGATTTTGCATATGCACGAAGACCATTTTGGAATAGAGTTAAACCATGAAAGAATACAATGAGAACTACAGATAAGGTTCCACCCCTTGAAACATAACTACTATGATGACCGGTTTCTTCTGTGCCCAACTCTTTTTAGAATGCCAAGACGCAGGCGTTGACCTAAGGCCTCCAATTTTTCATGTCTGGATCTCTTAGCTGTTGGAACCTTCTTCTGCTTGAGCTTCGTTTTATCAATCTGTGGTTTAACCAATGCTGGTTGACTGTTCCGCAGAGGCGTCGCAAGCACCTTCAAAGTCATCTAGAGCCAGAAAAGTCGTAAGTAGTTTACCAGTAAAATTTGAACTAACAAAACGTAATGATATTCCTAAGCAGGTTAGTGAACAGAACAGAACAATTAGTACAGTTAACATTGATTTGCTTTACTAATTTCCTCTTAAACATTTGGAGTAACCTGAATGTTTAAGATCTCCATAGGCAGGCGCTTCTTCAATAAAGTGTTTTTAAAAAACAAATTATAGTTACTATTTACGTAAAGATCAAAACTTGTTGTGGAAAAACAAACAATTAAGTTTGTGTTAACAAGATATTAACACAAGTCATATATTCAAAAAAAACAAGTCATATATTAACTACTAAACCCTAACTACTTCTAATTAACTTAAATGTGCAGGAGTTTTGTTGGTGTAATAATTTAAAATCCCATTATCTCCACATTAATATGACATAGATAGAGACTACGAATTCCACCACCGCAGTGATTATAGAAGATATAGACTTCTGTTTTATTCAACAAAATGAAATCACAATAATTTTATAAAAACAAACAACTTAATCCTAACTACACCCTAGAAAAATTCACATTAGTCTGATAAGAAAACAATAATAAAAGAAGGAATAATGAACAACGTGACCTTTCAAAAAGATTTGGCGCCCCGCTACAGATTTAACGCCATGATGATAAAGGTCAGAGGAGGTAGAGAGATTTTAGGACAATAATGCAGGCCATTTGTATAAGAAAAAATCGGAAGTGTGCTTTATCTTTTTAAATTTTTAAATATTGTTTGTAATAGCATTATTTTGAATGAATTTGATTAATACCTTAAATAGCTGCGTAATTTTAAACAAAATTATTTAGAAGTCTCTTTACGGGAGTAATAGCTAATTCCTAAACTACAGTAGAAGAGCTCTTTTGATTTCAGCATTAGATCATGTGTAGCTTAGCAAATATGTGCAATAGTATTTAGCAGTTTCGTGAATATTCAAAACCAATACCTATCCTCTAATAAGGGGTGGTTATAATTATTTTGGGGGCTTAATACTATACTACTATTTGGTATTTTTGATTGGATTGTGATATCTGCCCATATTAAGATGATTTTCTAGTTTTATGAGTTTAGACAAGGCAGTTGGGACCTTCTTTGGTATATCAAAGCAATCCAGAGGGATCTATAGTAGCATGTGAAACCAAGATAAATTAATATATAGAAGACATAGCAAAACCCTGGGTTTGTAGGGAAACAAGAAGATCAACAGCAACACAAACATTGACCTTTCCATAAAGTATGACTAGAAGTTACAGCCATATGCTCAGAAGGCATAAAGTATGACTAGAAGTTACAGCCATATGCTCAGAAGTCAGAACTCATAGTGGATCAATGATCCTAAGATTCAAGACATGGATGAACAGCTAGTGTTCACTGTCCAACTTTTGGCATTGAATGACAATTAAGAGTTTTGGCTCATTTCCTAAAAGGTCAGTTTTCTGTCGTTCTGAAGCATGATATAGATGAATATGGAAATCTGACGGAATTAAATTTTAATATGTTAGTCATTTTGGGTCATGTTCGGGTCACAAAGTCGCGCCGTATCATTTTCATTATCTCTGTGAAATCAGGTCCAAGGACAGTCCCCCTATCTTATAGCAGACGAGCCTTCGCATATCGACACAATCAGTTAACTCTCTGAGGAGATGAGCCATTGCATATACCAATATGTCTCCTCAGTCTCGTCCTTGACATTATTATCACAACAGACTTAACTCTTGGCTAAGAAGCAAGGACACGGGTGCGAGTGCGTAGTACAGGGACACGCGGACTCGGCAAATTTGAAAATATGGGGACACGAGTGCGGGGGGACACGTCACATATAAGTAAAAAAATTCGTATATATTTCATGTTACATATATTGAAATCATTTGACGGGAAGCAACAATTGTTTGCAAACTGAATGAACTACAAAATTTATTTATCCAAAGCATAAAAGCATAAGTGTAGTATTTTCATTTATGCAAAAAATGGACATGATCGTCAATACTTTTGTATTTGCTATAGACATTAATACAATTTTGTGAAAATAGTTAGTTAACACAAATTTTGACTAAAATTGGTGAAAATAAACTTTGAAATTAGGATCGTGGAAGAATCCGAGTAACCAATACAGGGACACGCGTGTCGAAGAATCCGACACAGGGATACAGCAGGTTACCCAAGTGTCCCTGCTTTTGCCAGCAATGGAAGCAACTAGCTTCTTTTTTGGTGGATTTACTGCCAGATGTTTTGCGAGTGACAAGAGCTGACTGATCTTAGGGACTGAAGGCTGGAAAAAAACTATCAAGAACTCTAATGATTGAGCTAAAAGAAAGGTGCTTCTTGAAGCAAGGATAACAAAACATGTTCAGCGGGTAATTCTACAAGAAATTTTATCATCCAAAATATTTTATAAAATTCTATATAGTTATATCCCTAGTAACTCGGCCTTAGACATATCTCAATCTCGATGATCCAGTTACATTGCTGTAATCTTAGATCAACATTAGTAAAACGCCTTTTACCTTCATAACGTATCATACATTCTCAGTAATTTTATATCTTGGATATGTAAATCAGCAAGCATAAGATACTAAGCCACACTATTCCAAGGTCATGTTGTATACAGAAAGCAATCACTGTAATCAATGAGATGCTCCTAGAGTTACCTAACCATGTCTTAACCATGCCATTATCAGATATTGAGAAAGCCAGGTCATTTCTAGATTTTACCAAATTCAAATAAATTCTACAACTGACCTTTCCAGGTCACGACTAAATGACTTACAAGGGCAACAGCCAAAAAAGAATGCATAAGTTTCCAGGAATTCATGAGGTGCATCATCATGTGCAGATGTTAATCCGGCCGTTTTCATGTATTCCTTCACGATTCTAACACACTGATGTCTTTAGATCTTGTTTCAATTATTTGAAAATTTTAAGATGGTGTGTCAATTTAGGCGGATCTGTATCTTCTACAATCAATCCAGTTACTTTTTTAATCTCTCACCATCCTTGATAATGTTAGAATCTAAAGAGGGTGTGTGGATGTGTGGCTCTAGAACATTAATATTTCTTTGTAAAAGTAATAGCCAAAGAGGATAAAAATACATCGTAGATCTCCAATGTTACGAGAACAGCCATCTACATGTCCGAATTCAATGAAATTTTACATTTTTTGACTTAAGTTTGTGTTTTATGATTTGCATCCATGTGGTCAATAATATAATAATATTCAGTCGAACATATACAAAACATAAACATATAAATTCTTTACATATATATAGAAAGAGAGAGACCTGATGGTTGTCACCAGAAGTGGTGCAATCAGTTGTAGGTTCATCAGCACTGCCCAATGAAGAGCATCTACCCCAACTCTCTCTATTTGAGCTCGTATACGAGGAACATTCCTCATTTGACTTATCCTGCATTTCAAACTTTAAAGTTAAGAACGATTGAATTTGAGAAGGGGCCCTATGATGAGCAGGGCAAATGTGAATACCACATGTAAGAATACACACAGTAGTTGACTACCATTAAAGCAGCTTTAATTGTTGGCTAAACTATATATAAGAATTATTTCCAGTTCAAAGAGTTGACCGTAAGTTTGCATTAAAAAAATAAAATATTACTTTGATTCACACAATAGCATCATAGATGATGCTATAATGCTATAGTATATATAAGCAGAGATTGTTGATATTCTAAAAGCTCACCTGCAACTGTGATGGATTGTTTCCATTAAGTAAGATTTCTTCATTAAACATAGTTTTCTGCTGTAATAAATACATCAAGAAAGACCCATATCATGACAGGGAAAATATATAAGAAAGTTACTATAACAGAACCAGGAAGAGATGAATATGCATTTACGCTTGCAACTTGAGTGATGTCAGAAAGCGAATCACCAACGGTTTTTGCTGCTGAAACACTGGGTGGGGCAGATGAAGAGCTCTCCGCATCATTACCCATATTTCGGATGCCGGATATTATCTCATACAACAGACTCTACAGATATAAAAGTTGAGGTTCAAATCTTTGTTTGCAAAATCAAGCATTGAAAGACTGGGCATAATCGATTTGGAATAAAAAAAGAGCAGTCACGATATTGTTTTGCAGACTTAGGAAGTAACTAGGTTTCCATCATTGTATTCATTCAATATATTCTTCTCTTGTGTCAATTTAACCTTTAATGTGTAAAACTGGTAGATTAATGCATCTGAAACCTAATGCACTTACTCGTAATGGTCAAAACATGCATAAAATATTACGGGCCTAAAGAATATTGTTTTAAATTCATGCAATAAAATGCATACTAACACTTCACTGAGACAAACAAAAGGGAACAGAAAGGGTAACTTTTTGATGAGACTGAGTCCAGTATCCTTGACTCCTTGTTATAGGTTTGAATCTTAAATTAATGTATCTTTTCATGTTATAAAACCAACACTGGACCATTAATAGCTCGGGAGCCAGAAGTATCTGTAGTTTTGACTTGCTGTTTTAAAATAGCAGTTTGTGTACTTTGAATTTCCAAATTCTTGCAACATGTGCACTGCCGATAGAGAAATGCTAAACACCGTAGAGTATTACAAGGATAAATATTTTTTATTTAATACTTGTAATATAAAATTTTGTATAATTAATAAAATAAATAAACTTATTTGGTAATTATGACTAAAAAACAATAAATTACAAATTACAATGTATCAAAACATATGCAAATATAAGATTAAAATACATATTAAAATTGATGGGGAAACTAAAACAACACAAGTTTACAACATTAAGTTCAATAAGAATTAAACTAAAATCTATTACTCTACCCATTGTGTTATACACATAAAATATTAAAACAACTTCATTTTAGAACAAAAAACCCAAAGTGAGTTATGCTAGAAAATGAATTTTTGAACGATCAATTACCATGTTCCTTGATATTAAAAAAAATACTTTATTTGCTTAAAAAAAACTTTATTTTAATAATTTTTTTAACATGTATCTAATTTTTGCCATCAGTTATATATATGTATATTATATTAGATGTACATATAGTATAATATACTATTTATCTTAATATATACTAACTTATATCCCGTGCAAAACACGATTACTTTTATAATTGTTATCTTATAATTTATATTTTAATATATTTTTACTTATATTTACTTTTATTGTTGAGATGAGTTACCATTATTGTTGAGATGAGAATAGTTATGTGTGTTTTAACTAGGATAGGATTAAAATAAATTAGGCCCAATAAATAGGTTTTTAAAATAATTAGGCCCGCGAGATGATGTGTTTATATATGAATAGTTATATGTATTTTACTTTTTTTAAGTTTTTAATATAATCAGAAATTAGGTTTTTTAAAATGAGTAGGCTAGAGATCTGTTTAAATTAGTATATTAAACTTTGTTTTGATTAGAGTTTCTTTTACTAATATATAGGCCAGTCAATCGGACTTTAAAATAAATAGGCCCGTATACCCATTACCTACCAACTGACCGACCGACCGACAAAAATTTTAATGTTTCGGCTTTAATAATACTAGCTTATAGCCCGTGCAAAGCACGGTTACTTTTAAAATTATATGATTAAATAAATGGAGTATAATAATGTATTACGGATAAGGACTTGGTTCAACCATCTAAAAAAATAGTAACCGTTAGATATTTAGTGAATAGATGATACACGTTAGATCTAATAATAAGGAATATTCCATATTTAAATCTCTCTTCTAAAGATCCAATGTTCGAATCCTTATTATTATTACTAATAATTTTATTAATTAATATTACAAAGTTAAATTATATCCATAATAAATTATTATACTTTATTTTATTTAATCATATAATTTCAAAAATATTTAAAAGTAACCCGTGCTTTGCACGGGCTATAAGCTAGTTATTATAAATTTTAATTTTAATATGTTATTGGAAGAATTCGAACCTAACATTTTTGTATATAATAATTTTTACTATTAAATATAAATTAATATGTTGTTGGCGGGAATCGACCTTAAACCTTTGTATATAATCATTTCTAGTATTGTTGTATCTGACGGTTTTGATCTATTTGAGCCCGTGCAAAGCACGACTTACTTTTATATATTTTTAAAATTATATGATTAAAAAAATAGAATAAAATAATTTATTATGGATATAATTTCACTTTGTAATATTAATTAATAAAATTATTAGTAATAATAATAGTTATTAAAATAAATGACATGTATTGTTTAAAACTAATAATATAAAATTTTAATGTAAATTTGTTGTTGACGGGATTCGAACCTTGGATAGTTAGAAAATAAATTTAAATAAAGAATATTCCTTACTATTAGATTTAACGATTACGATCTATTTGCTAAATATCTAACGGTCACCATTCTTTTTAAGGCTTGGTTGAACCAAACAACCAATTATCCCCTAGTTTGCTTATTATATATTAGTATAGATAGTACTAATAGATAAATATATATTAATTATACAATACACACACACATGTAAATTATAGAATGTGATTTATTAAGTTAGATAAATATAAATAAATCATTTTGACAAATTGTGTATGTAGAGAGATTAAGAGAAGTAACACAGAAGAAGAGAGATTGTATATATGTGTTATATGTATTACAATGTAGAGCTACTATATATATAGAAGAACAAATGTGCACAATAGTCATGAACGGTGCCTAATCTCTGACTTTGTTGTAATGTTAAAGTCTCTGCTGCCTAATATGTGTTGACACTCCCCCTCAAGTTGATGCATATATATCACTCATGCCCAACTTGCCAATAAGTGGATGAAGCATCTTCTGATTTAAACCTTTGGTAAATATGTCAGCTATCTGGTCCTCCGATCTTACAAAGTGAATACCAATGGTATCATTATTGATCTTCTCTTTTATGAAGTGTCGATCAATTTCGATATGTTTGGTCCGATCATGTTGAACTGGATTATGTGCAATGGCAATAGCAGCTTTGTTATCACAATGCAGCTTCATTGGAGTTGTAGATGCAAGTCCCAATTCTTCTAGGAACAATCTTATCCACAATAATTCACGCACACCTTTAGCCATAGCTCTATACTCTGCCTCAGCACTAGATAAGGCAACCACAGGTTGTTTCTTGCTTCGCCAAGTAACCAAATTGCCACCAACAAATGTACAATATCCTGAAGTAGATCGTCTATCGTCTTGACATCCAGCCCAATCAGCATCTGTATAGCTTTCAACCTCGAGATGATTGTTTTTAGTAAACATTACTCCTTTTCCAGGAGCAGCCTTAAGATACCTTAATATCATATAAACTGCATCCAAATGTGGTTGACGAGGATCATGCATATACCTACTAACAATTCCCACTGCATATGATATGTCTGGCCTTGTATGTGCAAGGTAGATTAGTCGACCAACTAACCTTTGATATTGAGATTTCTCGACAATTTCACCAGCATCTCCACAAAGTTTATGATTTGCTTCTATTGGAGATTCTGCAGGTCTACATCCCAACATCCCTGTTTCATTCAGAAGATCAAGTGTATACTTCCGTTGTGAGAGGAAGATACCACCTGGACTTCGAGAGACCCCAATACCAAGGAAATACCGTAGTTTTCCTAAGTCCTTCATCTCGAATTCAGAGGCAAGCTTGCGTTTAACATTAGCAATCTCACAGGTGTCGTTGCCGGTGATCACAATATCATCGACATAAACAATCAACACTGTGATTTTTTCATCTCGTCTTTTTATGAACATGGTGTTATCTGAGTTGCTCTGTTTGTAATCAAATTTAATCATTGCTCCCTGAAATTTGCCAAACCAGTCCCTTGGAGTTTGTTTTAACCCATAAATAGTCTTCTTTAGCTTGCATATTTTCCCAATGGTCGCAGCTGTAGAAAAACCCGGTGGAATATCCATGTAAACCTCTTCTTTCAGGTCTCCGTGTAAGAATGCATTTTTTACATCCAATTGCTGAAGTTCCCATCCAAGATTTGCTGCACATGATATCAAGACTCGAATAGAGGCCATCTTTGCTACTGGAGCAAAAGTTTCCTGATAATCAATCCCGTAAGTTTGAGTATACCCTTTTGCTACGAGTCTTGCTTTGTACCTATCAATCAGCCCATTAGGTTTCTGTTTCACAGTGAATACCCATCTGCATCCTACTACCTTCCTTCCAGCGGGAAGATGAGTTAACTCCCAAGTGCCATTATGTTTCAAGGCATTCATTTCCTCCATCATAGCATCTTTCCATTTAGGATCACATAAAGCATCCTGCCAAGTATGCGGAACGGAAACACTAGACAAGGATGATACAAAAGCAAGTGAAGATGGAGATAATGCATTATAAGATACAAAGTTTGAGATAGGATGGTTAGTGCAAGAGCGTACACCTTTTCTTATAGCAATAGGAAGATCTAGAGTAGGATCAAGAGTATTACCATTTTCTGGCTCAAACACAGGAGATGCAGGATCTGTCTCGAGGTCAGAGGTCTCTGGATGCGGTAAAGTGGTGATATCATTTCTTTTCCGCCTGGAATATGTAATCAAATCTGGAATATCCAATCTATTTAGATCATCTGATTCATTACTCGTATGTGGAGGAATAGATAACCTGTTTGAACTAGTGTTTGGAATAGGTATATTAATAAATGGAAGTGTTTGTGACTCATCTGGAAGTGTTTGTGACTCATCTGTTGCTTTATTATCAAGACCGTGTCGGTTTATCTCCCCCTGAAGCAAGGAGGAGGAACCCGGAGAAAAATAAGAAATGTTCTCCCAGAAACTAACATCATGACTGACAAATATGCGACGTGATGGAGGATGATAACATTTATATCCCTTCTGAGTTGGTGAATACCCAATGAAAACACAGCGGAGGGCCCGAGAGTCAAGTTTATCCCGAGAGGGAGCATGATTATGAGCAAAACATACACTCCCAAATACTCGAAGGGGTAGTGGGTGTGAAGAAGGTGCAAGAACACAAGACAACGGTGTTTTGAATTTTAGGACACTAGAAGGAAGACGGTTTATTAGGTATGCAGCAGTCATGACTGCCTCTCCCCAAAGATATTTGGGAACATGCATTGTTAACATAAGCGACCGAGCAACTTGTTGTAAGTGACCAATTTTCCTTTCGGCTACCCCATTTTGTTGTGAAGTTTTGACACACGAAGTTTGATGAATTATACCACATGAATCCAAATAAGATATAAATGGACCCCCATATTCAGTACCGTTATCACTCCGAAGAATTTTAACAGATGCATTAAACTGTGTTTGTACCATGTGGTGAAAAGATTTAAAACACTCGAAAACTTCACTTTTCTGTTTTAGAAGATATACCCAAGTAAGCCTAGAATAACAATCAACAAAGACAACAAACCATCTATACCCATCATGTGTAGGATGTCTAAATGGGCCCCAAACATCAGTATGAATAATAGAGAATAAAGTAGAACTTCTTTTATTCCTAGATGGATAAGATGATCTTTTATGTTTTGCTAATTCACATGGTTCACAGAAAAAATCTTCCTTCTTACAGTGTTTTACTAAGGCAGGAAATAGATGTGTTAAAACACCAAACGATGGATGACCTAACCGTCTATGCCACTGATACAAAGATTCAAAAGCAGAATTTAACTTGGATGACACCTGATAAGTTGAGGGAGAAATAGAATTCCCTTCCATTACATAAAGTCCATCTACCACTTTACCATTGCCAAGGACCTTGCCTGTCGCCAGATCCTGAAATACACAGTGGGAGGAAAAAAAGGTTACTGAACAATTAAGATTTTCAGTAATACGTTGAACAGATAATAAGTTTGCCGTTAAGGAGGGAACATGTAACACATCAGATAGTGGTAATGATGATGAGAGGCAGTGAGAAGTGCCTTGTCCATGAACAGGTACAATAGCTCCATTGGCAACACGAATATTGCCGGTTTCACCATTATATGTTTCTAGGAAACTAGAATTTCCAGTCATATGTGCTGAGGCTCCGGAATCAATAATCCATGAATTATGACATTTATCGGAGGTAAAGTGACAAGATGTACCTGCATGAGCAGAATTAGCTGTATGTGGAGTGGTGTTCATTTGTGACATTAATTGCCGAAGGGTGTTGACCTCTGAAGCAGTCATCGTCCCTGTTGAAGAATGAGACTCGCATTCTGATGCAGCATGATGAGCACTAAAGGGAATTCCTCTACCCATACTTCTGCCAGATGAGGTACCACGGTAACCACCTCGGCCACGCCCTCCTCATCCTCGGATTCTGAGATGAGGGTGCAGGATAAAACATGTTTCACGAGTGTGGTTTAACTTCTTGCAATAGTCACATTGAAGACTGGATCTTTCACCCATTAAAGCCATTGGTACCTGTTCAGGTTGTTCTGGCTCACATTGCTGAACATTTCCAGTTAAGAGTGCAGATCGTTCAGAAGAGACAACCGGAGCCATGCTTTGCTTTCGACTTTCCTCTAACCTGACACGACCATAGGCTTCTTCCACAGTAGGAAATGGAACTTGTCCGATAAGTTGATTTTTGATTGAATCATACTCATCAGACAATCCATCAAGAAACTTCATCACTTTCTCTACAGTCATCAGCTTTTGATATTTTTCTTGATCTTCAGCATGTTTACACTCAAATATAGTGTAATGTCCCAATTCACTCCACAATGATGTAAGCTCCGAATAATACTGAGCTAATGTGTAGCTTCCCTGAGCCAATGCCCACATCTTCCGTTTGATCTCAAATTGTTTGGCTACATTTCCGGAGAAGGAATACGTCCGAGTAAGAGAATTCCACACATCTTCAGCGGTATCAATGAAGATATATGTTTTTCGAATATCAACCTCCATAGAGTTAGATAGCCATGAACACACCATGGCATTTTCGGATTCCCAATCATCGAAACTATCATCACTTTCCAAAGGTTGTTTGGCTTTCCCATTGATATATTTCATCATTCTATGAGATTTAAGTGCCATTGTACAAGCTTTGGACCATTCCAGAAAATTCTTTCCGTTGAATTTAGGGCTTACATACGGAGTACTATGAAATCCCGATTTACTGCTACTTATAGCAGTATTTTGGCTTGAAATTGCGGAATCGCCGGTATCCGTCATTATAAAATATTCAAATAACAATTATTCCAATAATAATCCCCTTTTTTTTTTTGATTTTTTTTTAAATCTTAGCAAGTCTTAACTACCCAAGATATATAACAAAGGGATTTTAGAATAAATATAGTACTGGGAAAGTTTGTATAGTGACACGAGTGAAGACAAAACTTCTGGTAGTGGGAAAGTTTGTTTTCTTTACAGCTAATCACTTAAATAACTTATATGTCAAAGCCCAAGACTGTGGCGACAAAAAATTGCACGACTGTGTACTCTTCAGTTTAACACTTTCAACTATTTAAACAGACAGCATGTATATACACAAATATACATACAGCTTATATGTCAGAAAATCAACCTTCACAAAACTGAAAATTGTTACCAGTGTTGGAATCGGAAGGACAGGGCAAACCAGAAAGACTTCTGCAACTTCGCCGGAAAAGGAGTGGAAGAGACCCCACGCGCCGGCGCGTGGCGCGCATGGACGGCGGCTGCCGCGCGTGGGGAGGCGCGTGAGGGAGCGTGTCACTTTGTTTTTCAGATTGGAAAAAATCTGGGAGCTCGTCTAATTGAGCCTGGTATGGTGGTATATATGTATTTTCGTTTTGGTAGGTTTTGATTTCCTGATTTTTCCAGCAGTTGCCCAGCTTTGTTTTCTTGAAAACTTAGTTTTGTTTTCTTGAAACTTTGGGCTCAGATCATGCTAACCTTCTCTGATACCATGACAAATTGTGTATGTAGAGAGATTAAGAGAAGTAACACAGAAGAAGAGAGATTGTATATATGTGTTATATGTATTACAATGTAGAGCTACTATATATATAGAAGAACAAATGTGCACAATAGTCATGAACGGTGCCTAATCTCTGACTTTGTTGTAATGTTAAAGTCTCTGCTGCCTAATATGTGTTGACACATTTACTATTAGAATAGTTTACATCGTTTAAGAACATTAACCTTAGTACACAATATGCATTTCACTAATTATTATACAAACTTTAATGCAGCGTATCTCCGCCCCTGTTAACGTGGCACAAGTTCTAGAAACGTAAGAAAATAATATTATAATGAAGCAGATATTACCTCGTCCATACCAGCACCAAATTTCAGGTCCCCTAAATCATAATATTTCTCAACTTTCTTCGAATAAGGAGCCGTCGGTCGGGGAGGATGAAGGACATTGTAGAAGAATATGGATACTGAATCATAATAAAACTGTGGTCGGGAAGAGTTGTGATCACCATCAAATTTTATGATATTTTTGTCACCCTTTACAAAGATAGAAAACATGTCAACAACTCGCAAATTTTATTTGGAATATAACCTAAAGATCTTGGGAAGAAGCTTAATACCGCATAGGATTCAAAGATGAGGTCAGAGTGACTGGGTTTAATAAACTTATCATCATTAGCATGTCCAAATAAAGCGGGAATAAATGTTTTTGGCGCAACCTGCAGTATCCAAACAGTTGAAATAATGTGATTATGTAGTAAAAAGAAAATTCAATGGATACATGCTACTGTTAAGACAGTAAGAAAATTATATTATTCTACCTGCATCATTATTTACAAGATTAAATAATAAAGCTGTAAGCACTTAAAAACACCAAACCCAGAAGAAAATTGACAGGTACCACAATTCATTAGATAGAAACAGTATTTCCAGGGACTACTTGTTTACTGGTAAGATAATTATGTTAATAAATCTTGTTTAGTGGCTAATCAGCATTTGCAATGCACATATAATAAGAAAATAAGAGCAAAGATTAGACATGTGGAATAGGAATAACTAAGCCTTTATTCACGGCTATGTTTACTTGCAAAACTGATGCTTGGATAATTCTATTCCCAACACTTTTACATATTATAAGAATATGACCAAAACAATTCATTAAAGATCCCATTAATCACAAAAAATTAATTTTTCAATAGCCGCATTGAGAGTATGAGACTAAAGATTTATAATTATGACACCCAGTGGAAACGAAGATAAGCGAAAAACTTAAACGAAGAGAAAATGATTTATTTACTTATTATTAACTTGTAAAATGGATTCCTTTTGTAGTGGGTGATCAAAATACGAAAATTCTTATTCATAAACGTAAGGCAGATTTTTCAGCTAATGTTAAAATATAAGACCCTAGCTATGCTAAGGAATGAACAACAGAAGGATTCAATAAATTGATTTGTGTTATATTCTGTGTTATTTTACAAGATCTCTAATGAAGTCTATATATAATATATATATAATACAAGAAGCTGCCTAACTTCTGCACATATACGTAATCAACTACATCACTATTAGCACTGTAGCTCGTAGACTTACTGTAGATCGTTGACACTTAGCACACAATATTTGACACGCCCCCTCACTCGAAATCCCATCTTCGGATGAAAGACCTTTCTTGGGATTGAAGAGTGGACACTAGTAGCCCTTGAGCTTAATCTGAGCGTCCAACTATACCCATTTTTAGGATCGACCGATCTTGAGTTTATTGAGTCTTTTGGGATACCGGGACTTGAACTTGCGACCACACGGTATATTTTAGGTCATGTCAAAAGCATAAAAAGGTGCTGCTTTTCAGCACAACGGTGGATGACCACCAATCAGTCCTTGAACTGATTATTTTGAAGGAACTGAGACTCGACTTTGTGATCACTCAGTATTAATAAGATATAGCAGTGAACTGTGTGTATGTCTGTATACATACTACTACTTCTGCTGCTTTGTCGTCGTGGCAGTGAACTGTGTGTACATCTGTATATACACTACTTCTGCTGCTTCGTCGGAATAACGCCCCCTGAACTATTTAATTTGTAGCATCGTAATAAATTGGAGTGATACAGTAATATCAACTACCACTTGAATACTACACAATTAAATCTATAACCGGGCAAACTCTTAAAATCAAAGTGATACATTTTTAAAAGATCCCGATTTTTTTTAAAAAAATATTAACACTACTTTCCCTTAAGAAAATAAATGTAAAATAAATTTTTTTTTTATCGGATCTAAAATCATAAAATCACTTTTTTATCCTTTCTTTTTTTTTTTTTTTACTGCTACCCGTTGTGGTCGACAGCAATTTTTTTCTTTAGCATCTTCCTTTTTTTTTTAGATGCTTTTGCCTTTTTTTTTCTTTGACCCTTTTTTTTTGTCTGCTCCTTTTTTTTCTTTAGCAATGATTTTGCTTTTCTTCATCTTTTTTTTCTTTCTTATCCCTTTTTTTTTTAACACCAACCAGCAGCCTCCTTTTTCTTATCTTTTGTTTTTCTTCTTCTTCCTCTCTTTCTCTTCATCTGCTGTGCTTCCCTTTTTCTCTCCTTAAAAACACATGTATATACGCATATATACATACAACTATATATCAGAAAATAAACCTTCACAAAACTGAAAAGTGTTACCACGGTTGGAATCGGAATAACAAGACAAACAAGAAGTTCTTCTGCAACATCGCCGGAAAAATCCCGTAGGACACCACACGCGCCGGCGCGTGGGCGCATAGGACGGCGCCTGGCGGCGTCTGGTGGCGCGTGTGGGCGCGTGTTTGGTCAGTTGGCTTCCGAACTTCTGGGTTTGTCTCGTTTTCAGCTGTTCTTTACAGGTATGTAGGTTTTGTTTGGTTCTGGGTTGGACAGAAAAACAGATTTCTGGGCAGCTTGTTTTTCTTCTGCTGCAGTTGTGTTTTTTTTTCCTTCTGTAACTTGATTTGATTCCTTCTGCAAATTTGTTTTGATTTTGATTTGGATAGAGAAAGAAGAAATCTGGGCAGGTTGGTTTTTTTGTGTGCAGTTTGGTTTTTGTGTCCCTGTAACTTGATTTCTTCTACAAATGTATTTCCCTAGGATAGAACACGCTCTGATACCATGTTGCTAGAAACCGTTTCACCCAAAACCTTAAGGTGTTGGGGAAGGCCCTTTCAAGGATCTTATACTCATATATATTTAACATTCCCCCTCACTCGCAAACCCACTATGGGGTAAGAGTGGTCACTAGGAGCCCATATTTGGAGCAATACCTTAGTGCCGGGGGTGGTGGGGTTCGAACTTGAGACCTCCACAAACACCGATCTTTGATACCATGCTAGAAACCGTTTCACCCAAAACCTTAAGGTGTTGGGGAAGGCCTTTTCAAGGATCTTATACTCATATATATTTAACAGCTAAGCTCGGAGATCATGTCATTAGGATCTTAATTATGATGATATATGTCGATATCAGACACACTGAATGTTTTTGATCTGGGAAGGTCAAGCACATACATAAGCATTGTCTTTTATCTTCATCAATAAGGTCCATATTTCCTTTTACTTAGCTTATAATAGGTCCAATGTCAAGGAGGCTGTGTTAGTATATCTGCAAGTCTATTGTAATGTGTTTTTTAGTGTCAAGTGTCATCAAGGGTAGAACTGTCTTTTACTTCATTAGTTACAGTCATTGTATGAAGTCTATAAATACATGTTGGAGTCCAGTATTTGGATATTATGTGATATATGAAAAGGAATCTATTTTCCACCAATCTACTTTCTTTCTCTACAACTACTTTCTCTCTCCTAGGGTTTCTAACCAAATCTCTCTAAAACTCTGTCTCTCTCTCTCATTTCTTCTCTAAATCTCTCTGTTTCTCTTCTAATTCACTTCTGATTCTCTCTAATCTCTGTTCTGATCTCTTAATCTAGCTGTTATCTTACATTTTCTGCACTTATAAACTAGAAAATACCAAAAACATAAGAAAAACTCACTGAAAAAGCATCAACTTAAGACAATTTTTATCAGGAACAGCTTTGTATTTTGCATTTGCTTCAGCTAATTTGCAAAATTAAAAGGGATTCAGACTGAGCTAGAGCTATGTGGCACAATTTAGGGTTTTCACCTCATATGCATCGAATTAAGTTTCCTAATGCCTTTAAACTTGTCCATTACTGTGACTGACTGAGGGTGGGCTGTGCTGTTAAAATTTAATTATGTCCCAAATCTCTTCCACAGCCATCTCAATAAGAAGTGATTGATTTGGGTAATTAAGGAACCCCGTGCAATTGAACTACTTACTGAAAAAATAATCTAGCCACGTGAACAGAATCTGATGTTTCCTTAATGGGAATAAAATTAATCATTTTGGAAAACTTGTCCATCACCACAAAGACAGTATCAACTCCTCGTTGAGTACAAGGGAGACCCAATTAAGTCTATAGGCAAGTCCTCGCACGGTTGTGTTAGGAACTTAGGAGTGGTAAAGGCATGTATAATTCCGCATTTTGTGTTTGTCCCTTTCCTTCTTGACTATTAATGCACCCCTTTCTTCATTTGATACCAAAAATATCATTCTTCAACAGCTGCAAAATAGTCTTTGTCTCTACCAAGGTCGCCTCCCAAACCACCACCATGTAATTCTCGTATAACCTTTACTGGGAAAGAGCTTGTGGAAGGCATAGCCTGCTACCATTACACAAGTAACCATCTTCAATCCAGAAGTCACCTAGCAAGCTATTTGGTAGAAAGCTTCTCCCAAATTTCATAAAAAAAGGATCTAAACTCTTGTTCCACTGATTATAATTGATAACATAAGACAGGCGATCTCATCTAATTCCAACGATCTCATTATTCTGATACTTAATAAAAGCCTAAATTAAGAGAAGTCAAGAGTTTCCTCATTTAGAACTTTTTCTCGCACTCTTGTTTTGTTCTAGTTGTTCCATGAATTTCTTCACTTACAGCTCTATATGCTTCACATAAATTTAAACACAGAGATATAGAAAGGTCAAACATGGGACTTTTGTGCATAATCATGAATGGTTTTTACATTAATTCACTTCACTTGATTAAGTTTTCTCAAAAAATACAGGTTTTGTTCAGCAAATACAGACACATAATAGAACATGTCTTCTACCTTATATATATGACTTTATTTCAATTATTAGATCATGTCCCGTGTTACAAGTTAAGAGCATATATAAAACATAGTAGGAGATTATGTGAAATTTCAGTTATTGTGGCAAGTGATGTAACAAAATTGTTGGAATATGCTTCAATATTTATTGAAGACTGATTTGGTGGCAATAATCAAGTCAAGAATAAATTTAAATAATGTTTCTATTTATTTCTAAATTTCAATTTTTATTTTGTAAGCCAAGGACTTGATCCTTAGACAATAAGATGTACAAAACCTATATCAAATATATATCCATCTTCATGCACATGTCTTCTCCTACTATGACTCTCTACTTACTTATCTATAAACCATAAAAATCCAACATGGTATCAAGAGCTCTCTTCTTAAGGGACCTATGCTTTTGATAAAAATACCATGGCCCATAACCATATGCAAACAATGCCCATAATCATAACCATATCCACAACCATAACCATAACCATAAACATAAACCTTGTCTATATTCTAAGTCATGGAAGTTGATTCTAAAAAAAAATTAGAGTTTGCTCCTCAAGTATATGATGGAGACGGCTATAATTTGTGGTCAGTATACATGAAAAGAATCTACAAGGAAACAAGAAAAAACAAATACAAAAGCAATGCATTATAGTATGAAGATGATATTTTTTGTTGATGTGGACAAGGCAATAAAAAATATTGAAGCAAGGGGGAGTGTTGGAATATGCTTCTATTTATTTCTAAATTTCAGTTTTTATTTTGTAAGCCTATATAAAGGACTTGATCCTTAGGCAATAAGATGTACAAAATCTATATCAAATATATATTCATCTTCATGCACATGTATTCTTCTACTATGCCTCTCTACTTACTTATCTATAAACCATAAAAATCCAACAAAAATGATATAATACAGTACTATGAACCTGTAATTCTGAAGCGAACGTAGTGACATCACATAGTATATTTTTTGTGTAAGGTCAATTACAAAAATTTTAAAAATCACACACATGCCTTCACTGAGGCTTGAACGCTTGACCTCTTATTACTAAGTGGGGGATATCACATTGTTGTACTATGAAAATAATTACAACAAAGAGAGTTAACCAAAGAGGGCTGAAGATGCATGTCTCATGCTTTTTGTAAAAGATAGTGTACATTTTTTTACAAATATATGGAAAAAGAATATTCAACCAACAGATCATTTAAAAGAAAAAGGTATACCCAGTTCCAGATAAAGAGGGTGTAGAAAGTGTAAGACTAAAACAATCAATGAATTCTGCAGAACAGCACATACCTGTACACACTTCAGGTCCATGATATCAAATTTGGCCCTCTTTTGTATTACTCGCCGCATGTATTGTACCGCTACCTTAACCTGAATGAGGGAGTTTTATTTATTACATCTGAGAAATATTGCTATATCATCGAAGTTGCATAACCTTTAGAATTGCGTCTTCAATAAAAAAAAATCTAAAAGTTTTGTTATACTTATAAAAATAAAATAGTCAATAAGCATAATATTCGTTTTGGATAAAAAGATTGATTAATTTTCACCGGCCCTAAATAATACCCTAATTCCTGTTGTCCTCTTCACATTAAATTAAACACACGCAAAGAAGTATACAAATAAACACAGACACCTTATATTTACATGCATAGAAATATAATTATACAAGCAGACAGTACGTCATATTATCAATAATATACACATTACAAACACATAAGATAAATAATCAGAGATGCTTGAAAACCACCGATGTTTACTAGAAGAAAGAGGAATGAAGATCGTATCATTACAAACCCAATAAAAGTTGGACATGTTTTTAATTAGATCACCATTTAAAATAAAAAAAGTTTTTGAAGGAGAACAAATCACCAATAACAATTGGAGGGAGAGAGAAGATAGATGAACAGTTGGACTACAAGATGTAATATACGGAAAATGTAAACCTTGAGCTTAAATAATTATTCAACATATATATGTATTTTAAAGTGCTCAAGTAAAAAAGGGAAAAAAATATTAACTTGTTGACACTTAATACACAATAGATTAAAAGTTGATGTCTTCATGTGTGATTAATTGTTCGTACAATCAGCGCTTGAGAAGACAACCACAATGCACACAAAAAACAAACTGAATTATCATATTGTATTTAGCAATAACGGGGGGCCATTACTGCATAGAGCAACTAAACCAAACCCGCCAGTGAACATCGCAACAATAGTCGTGCGCTGGAAAAAGGAATGGACGAGCTTGTATTGCATGGGTAAGCCTTGGACTTGACACAAATTGATGATGTGACCTCCCCTTATTATGTTGGACACTTATATAGTACATTGGACACCTGGAGTACATGCCAATGGAGAACCCATTTTTTCTGTTTGTATTTAAAATATATAGAAACCAATACCGTAAATTTAGGAAGCTTGATTTTGTACACATCCACCAGTTCCATCATCAGGTCAAACAAATTTGAGAAGGCACTGTCTAACACCATTCCAGCTATAGAAGGATCTTCTGCTCCATAGAGTAGGCTGCAATCAAGAAGCAGAGATTAAATTAATAATTTATAAGGACAATACAGTTCTTTCATGAATTGGAGAGACTGATTTCTAGTTATAAAATTATACATAAGATAATAATCATTTAAACCTTTAATTACAAACTAATCAGCCTCTTACTTAGTTCCTGGATCTTTTCCATAGTTGGCAGCAGCTTTTCCATAGTTGATGAAGTATTTTGAGTATGAATTAAATTGTTTAATTTATTTTATTTTTCAATTATATGCTTAGTAGGTTTTATAAATGTGCAATAAATATGAAGATTACTCGGGTATGCAAATAAAGTCAAGGATTATAATATATTGACTCCAACGAGGAAAGTTGTGATGTGCAAGAAAAGAAAGAATCCAATTTTCGCAACGGAATAAAGTCTTGCCAATCGGGAGCAAATCGTGCTATTTAGAATAATTACCACGCAAATTCTATTCAATTGACTTTTAGTAATTCACTCCATGTAAAGAGGAGACACTTCATGCTCTAGGAAGATTTAGATTATCCCAGCTATTTTCAGTTCTATCATCGTTTTCCCTTGTGTACTCCAAGCTTTCCAAACATTCAAGTTCTTCCATGTCTTCGGTATCACATTTAACATATTTTGCAATATTTTTGTTTGAGTACTACTATAATCCCCCTAAACTCTATGGGGTAAATGTGATCGGGTAAATGTTTACCTCTTTATGAATGTTTATGGTGTGGAGTGTAGACGTGTAGTACATAATTGTCATGTACATATACCAGTCAACTACTTCTTAATATAATATACAAAACCAATTAAAGTTGGGAGGTCGTATAGCTTGGAGTTCATTAAATGTTGTATATTTGAAGTAATTGAATAATTTTATAAAGTACTTTATACATAATCTGATCCAAATTAATTGGTTGTCTTTGTTTTGGATGCTTATAGAGTCATAGTTATTAATCTTCTGTTAAATTTAAACATTAGTTGAATTGTCAAACATTGACATACCTGATGAAATTTGCCGTATAATCACTGTCTATTGTTTATTATTCACTTATTATTACTCAGTTACATTAGTTCTTTTGTTTTGAATGGATAAACTAGACACTTGCTATATTATAAACGAGGAAACTTTTGACTTTTCTTTATTTATGCAATCTTCATAATTTATTTAGTATCATAATAATGTTATTTGGGATTTGTTAAGATCAATAAATCTTCATAATTTATTTACTATCAAAATAACGCGATTTTTGGGATATGTTAAAGTCACTTGCCTTATCTATACTATACTATTATAACCAAAACAAAGTATATTTGGTTAGTTGGTTGGTTGGTTAACGCCTTCCAAAAAAATTGTTAACACCTTCTTAAAAATAACACGTTAAAAAAATTATATTAAAAATATAATTGAAAGAGTATGGAATTGAATTTCAGTTAAAGTATAACTGATAGAGTATGTATTGCCTTCCAAAAAAATTGTTAACATCTTCCTAAAAATAACAAGTTAAAAAAATTATATTAAAAATATAATTGAAAGAGTATGTAGTTGAACTTAAGTTGAAGTATAATTGATAGAGTATGTATTTATGTAATATATGTGTTCTATTTTTTTTAATAAATTATAGTATGTATTTTAATTTGTTTTTTTAGAAGGTGCTAATAAGTTTTTTTAGAAAGGTATTAACTAACCAACGAATTATACCCTATTTTCCTTATAAAAGTATATAACTCCTTGATTAACACCTTCCCAAGAAGATTTTAACAACTTCCTAAAAGAACCAATTCAAAAATAAAATAAGCGTAAAATAAAAATTGTTAAAATAATCTAATAATATCTACACATTGAGTTGAGTCCATGTACCAAAATAATTGAAAAAATATTAAGTAGTATAATAATATATACACATTGAGTCCTACCTACATGGCTACGACTACGAATTCCATTCAAAAGGATTCATTAAGATGTCAAGGAGTCTATTCCAAGTATAAAGAAAAAAAATTACGTAATAAACTATGTTATATTGGCCATTATTATAAGCAAACATGATATATTTGGTTAATGTAACTCCTTGATTAACACCTTTCCAAGAAGATTTTAACAATTTCCTAAAACTTTTAGGCTAAAAGAACCAATTCAAAAATAAAATAAGTGTAAAATAAAAACTGTTAAAGTAATCTAATAATATCTACACATTGAGTTGAGCCCATGTACCGAAATAATTGAAATAAGCAAATACAATTATTTAATTATTATTTATATAAATCCTTTAATCTATATCTATATTATACTCATGGTTGTTAAGTCGACAAGTCGAGCCCGAGTACCGTGGAATTGACTAGTCGACAAGTCGCCCGACTAGTCGTAAAAAGTCGACAATACCTATTTAGAGTAATTATAATACATAATATAGGTAAACATACTTCAGTTTCATAATTTATATTTATTATTTGGATTAGAATAATAAAATAAATTTATTTTTTTTCAACTAATAAAGTGAACAGTTATTTTCTAAAACTGAACAATTATTTTTGATATGTCTGTTACTCATTTGGTGTATTATTGATCCTCTCAATAAAAATATAATGGTACTAATGTGAAAGCACGTGGGTAGTTGGTGGGAGACAACTGGGTCAGATATTTTGTTTAAAAAATGAATGTGGACATAGGGGTTGTCCAGATACATTTTTAATATATTATACAGATATATACACACAACTGCATACATCGTCATTCCTTTCCTTTCAATCTTCTTTTTAATCATCTTCTTCTCTTCTCCTCTTTCAATCCATGTTATACATAATTAATCTTCTTTGTCATCTCTTCTTCCTGATCGGAGTAACACATAAAGCTTACCGGAATTCCTGATCGTAGTGAGCTTCGCCGGAGTAGTTCCAATCGGAGAAGATAAAGTCTCTATTTTGTCTTTGTTTAGCAGCTCTATACCACCCCCTTTTCTATCTTTCAGATCCGAAGAACCCGTAAGTTTCAATTTGGGTCGGATATGGGCCGGGTTTCGGGTCGGATCCGGGTAAAAACCCATGGACGACTAATACACAAGTCGGGCTTCGACTTTTTCTTACACGTCGACTTGGCGACTAGTCGCCGACTAGTCGTCGACGTGACAACCATGATTATACTATTATAAGCAAAACAAGGTATATTTAGTTAGTTGGTTAACGCCTTCCAAAAAAATTGTTAACACCTTCCTAAAAATAACATTGTTAAAAAATTATATTAAAAAAACAATCAGAAGAGTACGTAATTGAATTTCACTTAAAGTATAACTAATAGAGTATGTATTGCCTTCCAAAAAAATTATTAACACCATCCTAAAAATAACAAGTTAAAAAAATTATATTGAAAATAAAATTGGAAGAGAATGTAGTTGAATTTCGGTTCAAGTATAACTGATAGAGTATGTATTTATGTAAAATATGTGTTTTATTAATTTGTTTTTTTAGAAAGTGCTAATAAGTTTTTTTAGAAAGGTTTTAACTAGCCAACGAATTAAACCCTATTTTCCTTATAAAAGTATAAAGTACAGATAGATAATATATTTATTTTTCTTTTTATTTTACTTTTTTAAATTTGTTTACTTATTAATAAGTTTTTATATTAAAATTGTTTAAATTAATTTAAAAAATATTGGTTTCTCGAAAGAGTCTGAAGAGAAGTTGGGTGTTGGTGCAGAATTCTAATGGAAATATTATCGAAATAGTATGTAAAATATGTGGTTTATTTTTTTAATTAAAATCAAATACATTTTGATTTGTTTTTTGATTTTTGGAAGGTGTTAACAAATTTTTTGGGAAGGTGTTAACCAACAAACCAAAGAACCAAGGCACAAATATATATTTTTAAAAAATTGAAAAAACGTGTTAAAAATTCCAAATTCAATTAAATTATATATAATTAATTAAAAATAAAAAAACCCACATGTTTTATAGAATTATAAACGTTTACAATTATATCCCGATTAAAATCGGGTGAAAGCCCGGAATAACCAATTTTCAAGATAAGGTGCCTAAAATGACCACGCTGGGAAAAGTCACCCAAAATGACCACGGCCTACGCATTTGTATTATGCGTATACGGTACACGCATAATACAAATGCGAGTACTTCACAAACTGGAAATCATCAAGCACATGCGTATCCAAGATACGCATACGGAAAATGCGTGTCTCAAGATACGCAACCCCCAAATGCGTATTTGGGCACTGTTTATCGTCTCCACAGAGGCGACACGACAGGGGCGACCGATTTTCTTCAAAATCCGGCCAAAGCTCCGTTCAGTACCCTACCCACATTTTCCAGTCACAAGTTATATACCATTCGACTCGCCTTCTCATCCTCTACATTTCTATACCATCCATTTTTCATTTCTAATGCCAAATTTTGAAACCCCCAAACTGACCTAAAAGCTCGATCTGAAAATCCAATCGAGCCTCAACACGAACAGATTCTGAAAAAGAGGTAGGGGAAAGGGAGAGACGATTGTTGTGGTCAGTTTGGTGTGCTCAGAAGGAGTGGAGGATGAGGGACGCCGACGGGAGAGGGTGGAGGATGAGGGAGGCGACGTTATGTCTTGATGTACAAATTCGCCGCTATCTACAATATGACAAATTTTGGTATTTTTACAATATCAGACCTTATTCTTGATGTACATCCCCATTGAGTTGTTAGTTGTTTATCAATTAGCATATTTCACAATGACGTGGAATAGAGCTTTAAGATATTAAACACTTGCTCTACGAAATATAACAAATTTTGGTATTTTTACAATATCAGGCCTTATTCTTGATGTACATCCCCATTGAGTTGTTAGTTGTTTATCAATTAGCATATTTCACAATGACGTGGAATAGAGCTTTAAGATATTAAACACTTGCTCTACGAATACCGACTTTCTACAAAGCACACATCTAGAAGCATGTATAGGTTGATGGGCCTGTGTTACAAAAACTCTGAGCCTAACCCATATCAGAAAAAAGAGACGAAGTGGCACATATTGACCAACTACAACACCACATATGAGATAAACTTAGGATGCAAAAATTATAGGAGAATCTATAAGAAAAAAAAGACGAAGTGGCCTAGATTTTTATGTAAAGACATGAATGGATAACAAAAATCCAATATACTATGTACATAAAATATATTATCAGTAATTTTTACAAAATAGTGATTAATTTGAGTTTTATGTTTAACCTAGGAAGCGCGGACACGCCAAAAAGGGTGCCAAACGCGTTTCGGACACGGCGACACGGCACCGACACGCATGAGTACGTATCCGACACGCATGTGGCGTGTCGAAACGCAAACGCAGTCGATTCATCACCGACACGCAAGGACACGGCCCACCAACCCAACCCACTTAAAAAAATCCCAATTCCAATTGATTTTAACCTAAATCACAATCGTTCTCATCTTTATATCACATTTCTGTTTTTCATCTTCTTTCTCTGATATATACACCGCCTATATATACACGCTTATGGTGTTGGGCTTAAATACTAGTATATATATATATAATTTAATATATAATATAACACTACATCTACTTCTGCTTTCATATGTATATACACATCTGTGATTACATATGAGTGGGTCAATGAGTTCAAGTGCAAACAGTAATACCTCTGCTTTCACTTGTTTTGTAAGAAACTTAATTATTATTATGAATGAAGATGTTCAGTTTATGACATACAAATTATATATTTTTTATTAGAATTTTGTTTTTGCCGTGTCCCGTATTGTCACACCCGAGTCGGTGCTTCCTAGTGTTCAACTTTTCCTACACTATCATATATAATATACTTGCTTTTTAATAAATATGAAGTTCCCCCGTACTCTCTTCCAAAGCAAGGACAAGGTCCCTATGTGGCAAATATCTCAAATTTTGAGGTAAAATTTGTGAGTCCAAACAATTTAGACTGACAGGTGGCACTTGAACAAAGATACGTGTACTTAATATTGTAGTCTTCATTATAGTATTCAAAACTGGTGAAACTGAGTGATTTTGAGTGCATATGACTAACTGGAGACTTCATTTAAATTCATGTAATTTGGCAACAGATTATAGCACATTTTTATTAACCTATTAGGTCGATGTAAAGAAATGTTACGTAAGTAAGATACTTCATCAGGGTAAGGGTCTGTTTCACAGTGATTGATAATATTCAAATCTTTTAATGTTTGAGGAGCACAGTTTAAGTAATAAGTTCAACATAGGGACAAATTTTTAGGCATGAAAAACAAGTAAAATATGATTATATGAGGACCCACAATGGGGTTATATACTTATATATTCAATGGTTGTTCATAACCAGAAACACCAATTCAATTTCTTATTATGTGCAGTTCACAATTACACAACATTAATATGAAATCCTGGAGAATGGTTTGAAACATGAAACTTATTTAAACAGTTCCTAGTTAAATGACCGACCAATAATTTAACGACGTACCTGGTTACAGCTCCCATTGACCTTCCCCAAAGACCTATGCATGATATTTGGTTGTTGCTTCTCAAATAAGACACTGCAACCTTAAGGTCATCTTTCTGTCGTAAAAAAAAGAGTTAATTAACACTTATCGCATAGAACAGAACTATTGAATTCACGAGGAAAGAATACCTCATGCCAACCAAGACTAACATAATCTCCATCTGATAAGCCTGAACCAGAAAAATCAAGTGTAAACACGGTAATATTAAATGGAAGAAGTATTACAGCAGCCTCATTTGCGTCTGCCCTACATCCACTGCATTGTCAATTAAAAAAAACATGGGTTAAATCTGTGTGCCGAATTGATGTAGAACAAAGCACGAAAGTGATCAAAAGTAAAAAGCTTGGATTTAATCACAACTCGATCACGACCCCAAGTAACCTCCAACCGCAGAAGGAGAACAGCACTCGTGTATGTATACATATGTGTGTGTGTGCATGTATAATATCATTTGTCCATAAATACCTGCCAACACAATTACAAATAAAGAAGTAGTATATCTACCGGGATAAGGCCCCTAGATAAGTAGACCCCCTATACAACTATTCAACATACCAATATCCTCTACACTACATATATATAACTAATAAACGTCATATACTAAAATTTTCTTTTCTGTTAACTTTCTTTCCCCCATCATAAATCACAAATACTAAAGAAAAGGGCCTAAAAATTTATTTCCATATAGGAGTAAAGTACAAAGACAACTTTTGAACGGGAACATGCAAGATACCAGTAGGTAATACAGCTACAGAGAAGAACCAGCTTTCTAGAAATAAGGTAGACAAGAGAACCATATGGTACCTGTTTCCATGGCAGTAAATCACACAGGGAAGGGAAGTTTCATTAGGAAACGTAGAAGGAACATAGTGACTGCACTGCAGGACATGGCCTCTTGAATTTCGTAACTGCAAAATTGTAGTATAGTCCACATAATTAGAAATTAATAATAAAACAGAGTTTAGAAATGCACATTGGATGTGTAAATTTTCTAAAGAATTAAGAGCTTGAATGACCACTATCCCATACTTGCCTCCAGGTCTTGTCTTTTGTACTCTTTGCCAGCTGACTTAAACTCTTTTTCCCATAAAAACTGATCTGGATCATATTCTGCCCTGCGTATCCAACATAAAGATTTTGCATCATAGCAAGCTGTTAGGTTTCCATGTTGCCCTGGTCATATCTAGCCTCTTTCTATAATTTATGAAATTAAGGACATTGTTTGGCAACAATTCCCATTAGTCTAAGTCACAGTAGTAATTTCTTCAGGCACACAAATTAGGAATTATTATGTCTTGATAACTTAGTCATATTAAGGTGAAGTTTAGGGTCATGGGCTGCTTTTTTTGCATAGTGCCAAGGAAAATCTTATGGAGAACATCTTAAGAGGTAACATTCAAACAGGGATGAAGCCAGAGATCATTTATTTAGGGGGCATATTAATTGTTTTACGAACATTTACATTGTAAGATAATCAATGAATGAAACACATCTATACCAAACTATAATAAGCAAAATGGGTGGGGTATAATTTGTAGTTTGGTTAACCCCTCCATTATGGTTATCCTTAAATATTATTTAATTTTAAATGAAAATTAAAAAATTGCAAATTCTGAAAAACAAATACACGTTTATAGTTTTCTATTAAACTTCACTAACATCCCTCTCCTAAACTGTCAGAACTCACCTCTCCCAAACTCTTGGCTACTTCAAAAGACTATTCTGCATAGAACCCGTCCATCCACTCGGGTATCGATCTCCATCCATCTGTCTATCTATATTTGTATATACAGATTGAATTAACGTCTCTGTCTATTTCTCTTAATTAGTTATCTGGCTAGAACTGGCATCATATGTAAAACTATCTATCTATCTAATATCTCTACACCTCCTGTTATAGATAAAGGATTAAACTTTTCTCATTTTCCTCTTTGTAAAAGTTAGACTTGGTGATGCCCTAATAGCATGCATTTACAATGAAATGTATGTACTCAAGGTTACAATGATAAATTGGAGATTGGGGGGGTACCTGGGTGGGCGAATAACGAAGTTGATAAATTGATCAATCATGTTGGTTATGTACCAGCTGCTGCTGCTGCTGCGGCTGCTGCTGAGATCTCACCCCCAATTAACAAGTAGAAACAGCGCCACCAATTTTCCCCTTTTCTTGGTGTCTTGTGGGAACAAGAGTGATGATTTGATGACATTGACTTTTCCACATGAATCTATTTATCCCCTTTTAATTATTAACCAACTTCAAACCTACTTAAACTTAACTCATCCTACAGTGTAGTAACTAAGTCTTTAATGATCCTACTAGTATTCAGGAGTAGTAGTAACAAACTAACAACCACCGCCAAACTCCACGCTCACCTAAATTACACGAAAAATTTACTCCCATTTATTTTGGTTTAAGCTCCATTTATTTGCCAAAAAAAAAAAAAAAATTCACATAGATGTGATGTTTGTTTATCATGACAGATTTTGCGAAAATTTTGATAAATTCATTAAATTTTATAGATTTTATAAATTTTGAGAAATATTTTTCACATAATTGTGATGTTTGTTTAGACTCTAAAAAATAATTTTCAGCAAAGTCAATTTTTATATGTATATTTGTCTTTTTGAAAATTATATTTTTCAAACTTATATTTCTTTACACTTTCCTTTTTGGGTCGTCCCACCCATTTCTTTACATTTCTAAACTTTCCTAAAATAGTAAAGTTTTATAATATAAAAGTCAACTACATCCATTACTTTCCTCCACTAACTCATTATATACATTATATTTCCACCACTTTACTCATTTTTCCTCCTTCTCTCCTCTTTCTTCGTATTTTTCCTTGGTCTCCGTGCTCAACCCAAATGTAAACATCTGGGTGGGACGGAGGGAGTAATAAGCCTCCACTAACTCTTATATACATTATATAGTGATGGGTTCCACCACTTTACTCATTTTTCCTCCTTCTCTCCTCTTTCTTCATATTTTTCCTTGGTCTCCGTGCCCAACCCAAATGTAAACATCTAGGTGGGACGGAGGGAGTAATAAGCGTAAGAGTGATCTTATTCATAATTTTGGTTTGGTCACTTTACTACTAACCTAATCTCAACCGTTGAATCTAATATTTTTAAAAATAGACGATCAAGATTAGATCATATTAACAAGGAAATTATAATCTAAAAAGGATATCACTGTACTACCAAAATAATCTCAACCGTCGAATCTAATATTTTTAAAAATAGACGATCAAGATTATATCATATTAAAAAGGAAATTATAATCTAAAAAGGATATCATTAAAAAAGGTTGTATTGGAATTGAATTTTAAAAAGAAAATTATAATATGAAAAGGATTATAATTAAAAAAGGACTGTAGGGGTTGTAAGTAAAAAAAATATAGTTGTCATGTGTCCTTAGCATTGATGCATACAGATATAGATTTAGACAATAAACACTAAACACAAAAAAAATAATCTTATTCATAATTTTGGTCACTATACTACCAAAATAATCTCAATCGTTGAATCTAAAACATTTTTTTGCTAATCGAATCTAACACTTTTAAAAATAGACGATCAAAATTATATCATATTAAAAAAGAAAAATTATAATCTTAAAATGATATAATTAGAAAAGGTTGCATTAGAAGTAAATTTTAAAAAGAAACTTAGAATCTAAAAAGAATATAATTAAAATAGGTTGTTTAGAATTGAATTTTATTTTTTTTTATTAGTGGTAAAAAAAATCATATTTGGTATTTGGGTTCTATCTTGAGATCTAGAAATCAGACTTGGATGATTTAACAATCCATGCGAAGCTCATAGAATTACCTTTACTTTAGTGATGATTTAATAATTATTATTCAAATAAAAATACTCAGAATCTTAAGAAAAAAATATAACTACGAATTTTTGTATTAATCATATTTAATGTAGAAGACCTACATTAGTAATGTTATTCAAGTACAAAACCTAATTATATATTCTTTAAATCATTGACTTACACCTTTTCGTATTTTAATATGAATACACTTTTTAGTTTATAACATATTAAAATATAAAAAAAATTAAGCAAGATCCAACTATTTTAATGTATTTATTTTATGATCTAACGATTCATATTTATTTTGTCGTACGGAGGACCAGACTACCGATTATCAAAGTTATGGACAAATCTCTCCTACACTATTATTAAAATTGTGTTTGGTTGTTAGTAGAACTATCTTCAAATAATAACAAGGGTATTTTGATAATCAAAACGAAGTATAAGTATAATTCATAAATCGAATAGAATTTTCAATATAAGAAATCGTCAATTTCTTCTCTATTTTGTTTCTGCGTAGGTTTAATTAGAAAATAATTGTTAAACCATCACTAAATTAAAGATTATTTTGTTAATTTCACGTGGGATGTAAAATCGTCAAAATCAAATTTTAAGAATTCAAGATAGAGTAGAAATATTAAACTCAATGTGTAAAATCTTATATATATATATATATATATATATATATATATATATATATATATATATATATATATATATATATATAATTTTTAACAACAATTCGATATATAAATTAATAACATATATATAATTTAAAAAATTTAATATAATTATAGATATTAAAAAGGAGTTGTGCGTTGCACAGGTTATAAGCTAGTATATCTATACTATCTATACTATACTATAATAAGCGAAAGGAGGTATAATTTGTAGTTTAGTCAACCCATTTTTTGGTTATCCCCAATTTTTGGTTATCCCTCATTCACAATCGTTAGATTTTCAACTCAAATAGATCTTGACCGTTATATACAACAATACTAAAAGTTTATACAAAGGTCTAAAGTTCGATTCCCATCAACAACATATTAATTTATATTTAATATTAAAACTTATTATATACAAAAATTAGTTGCATTTCATTGCATTGTTTAGTTAGAAGGATTTTGGGTACATTCGCTATAGGACATTCTGTTTTTGTTTTCGTATACCATGTGAGTTCATTTTAGTTGCATTTTCATGGCATGCATATTTCATGATCCCTTAAATGAGCTAATTCTGATTGGTAGGTCGATGTTGATTTTAGTGTGGTAATGATGAGTAGATGGTTGATTTATAGTTCCTAGGAATTGACTTGCATGTTACGGAAACAAAACTTTTACACAGTCTCATCGTTTACTTTTGAGCTAGGTTGAGGTCATGCTTGTTTGGTTGTTTTAGATTTAATCACTTGATTATATTTAGAATTTTCGTTATTCCCTTAATGGCGTATGATTACTAAAGTCTAAATTTGGGGGAAACCAGGGATTTCATGCTTAATTGTAAATAATTGTCAATAATGGCTAGGTGTCAAATGGCTAGTAGCCGGCTCATATTTATATGAGTAGTCTAGGGTTGGAAATGAGAATGCTCATTCCAGATTGCAAAAAAAAAAAAGAAAAAAATCAAAAAAAAAGAGTCAAAAGAAAAAAATAGAAAATAATTTGAAAAAAAAGAGTCATGTAAATTGTTTTAATTGTTAAATGCAAAATTAACCAGGGTGAGTTCTTTAATACTCGAGTAATTAAGTCTGAGGGGACTTAGTCCTAGTAACCTAAAGCCCTTGTGGTTTGGGATTGCTGACCTAACACTCGTTACATGGGTATTATTGTATAAGCCTTTTGGGGTCTCATTCATTGCACGGTTAAATAAGCATGCGTATTGTATACAGTATTATGTGTTGTAGTGTAGTAATAAAGCATGAATTTCTGGCTAACTCGGATAAGGATGGAGGTGTTCCTAGGTTATGAAGTGTCTACATTCTATTTTATTTATAAACCTGTGATTGTCTTGGTGAAGAATAGGTATGATTTTTAATCTAGTTCGGGAGTTTTTCTGATGAGCATCGCACACACGCATGTTTCTGTTCATGTATTGTTAGAGTACGGGGACTTACTCGAGCTCTATTTGGATTTAGTTGCATTCTTTGAGATATTTGTTTGCTAGTTGGTTTGGTTAGTTCAAGGGGATCTTTGCATTTTCATATTAGTTGCATTGCATTACATTGTTTAATTAGAAGGATTTTGTGGGTACATTCGCTATAGGCCCTCACGAGACCTTACTCGTCCACTAGGGCTGCCTATTGCATATGCCAAATGCAACCGTGATCACCTACGGAAGTGGTACTAGTTAGTTAGTGTTAGTTGTTTATTCTTGAGGACAAGCATCGATTTAAGTTTGGGGGTGTGATAAGTGGATTTTATATCCACTTGGAGCGTTCCATATCGACTTAAATTGATTGACTTGGTCTCAATTATGTTGTGTTTTTAATGTATTTTTGTCTAGTTGTGCAGGTTCGTAAAATGTCGGCTAGGGTTATTGATTTTCGTCGATCTTGGAGTTTAAATTGAGCTTTGGAATGAAGGAACGAGTGTCTCTTTATGCTACCATGAAGATTCATGAGTCAAGGGAGTGAATACGGGAGCTAGTGCAAAAGAAACGAAGAAAATAGAGCAAAATCAGCAAAATGGCCAGAGAATTGGGCGCGGGCGCGCTGTTGGACACTATTTGGGCGCGGGCGCGCCTGATTTGCATGGTGTTAGAGCGCGGGCGCGCCGGTCCGTCTGCTAGATTTTCGGATTTTTGTTTTGGCCATATCTTGAGTTCTACAAGTTCGTTTTGGGCGATCTTACAGTCCACGCGAAGATAACGAGATTATCTTTCATTCTAAAGTGGTTTAAAGGTCCAATTACGACTGGAACGGCCCAGAAATATTGAATAAAAGTCAGCTACGAATTTTCCTTCAAAACAGAATCAGTTTAGGAAACGTATTTTGCAGAAATTCTATTTTAATTCTATTTTGGTAGTTTCTTCCTGGAAAAGACTCCCGTGGCCTATATAAACACGTCATATCATCATAAAACGTACATCACACCACAACACATCAGAGAGAAGCAAGGGAGACAAGTTGGAGAAGAATTCACCAAAGCTCGTGACAAGCAACGGAGATCTAGATCTACTTCATCTTTTGTTTTCTTCTATTAGGATACATTATTATTCAGACTTTGTTTGTATCATGGTTTCATCAGATCCCATTATGACGAGTGATTCGATTATGAACTAATCGTTGTCATGGGATTCTAACAGAGTTATCTATGTAGCTTAGTAGTTTGATTGCTTTAAAGATTTATGTGTGGTGAATTCTTTATATCCTCGTATGATTATGCTTCATGTGTTTAGATGTGTCGTGAACATCTAATTTGTAATTCTCTTGTGAAACGAGAGTGGATCTTGAGATTTAGAACTTGTCATGCTAGCATAGGATAGGTTGATGTTTTAACATCATGATTTGTAGCGTAAATAGAGATATTATGCTGCCCTATGTGATCTTAATAGACAACTTTTTCTTCAACCGTTATGTTTTCAAATTCTATAGACATATAGGGTCTAAGCATAATTGGTGTCTATTCATCTTCTATCTCTTTTGTGGATGTATGTTTAGTTTGGTATTCGTATACTGAGAGGTAGCGTTTACTTGTTTCATGTTGTCTGATCAGATATCATAACCATCACATGCATTGATTAAAGGCATCAACTCTAAGCGAAGTATTTAATGAAGTTAGGATCCCATGTTTACTCTTGTAGAAGTAATTCGATTTTAATTTTCATTAGATAATTATGTTAGGTTAGGGGACTTACACAATTCGAGATTCACAATCACCAATACAGAGCGCGCGCACACCAATCAATAATTGACAAGATCTACCAAAGCGCAAAACAAGAACACACAAATACTTGACGTGGAAACACCCACGCCCCAAACTCGTATTATTAATCTTAACAATAATCAACAATACATCAAAACAATAACACCTTAACGGTGTCCCAACCCTGATACTTGAGCCAACAATGCTCAAGCATCTCCCAAACAATACTTAAGACTACATCTCTTAAGCTTTCACACATATCAAACAAATACAATATGACTATGTATATATAGCCACCCAAAACTTAGCCACCAAGACTTACCATACTTGTTCTACAAGTCTTACCATACTTGTTATACAAGTCTTCCAATTCTTGGCACCTAATTTCCCAACTTAGTGATCAAGACATACCATATATAATAATTGTCTACACATACAATTATTATCTTTCTCTTATACATCTTGGACCACCCAAACCCATAACATCATATTGGGTTGAAACCCAACAATCCTCCCCTTCAACCCAATACCCACATCGGATTGAACGGTAACCAATCAAGCCATCGACGTCCATTCGCCAACGTCTCCCCTCAAACAAGAATATCCTCCTCTTGCTCTTCCAATCTTGAGTGTCGCTAAAACCCGTATAGTGACCCTCCAAACCACCCAAACCATCGTTCTTCACCATAACGATGTATCCAATCTACAAAATCAAGTGCATCAACCACTACGAGTGCTCTTCCACATGTTGAGTCACCTGATCCTTGCTTTCACAATCCTTCGGTCTCTTGAAGAAAATCCGTAGTATCATCCAAACAGTTCACCTGGTTGATCAAGCCATTGAAACAATTGTGATGACCTCTTCCATCTTCTTCTATCTTGAGTCCGAACACAGGATTGATCCATGGTGCAAGTCAACCTTCAAACCGCACGTAACTTTGTCTCTACCCGCTTTAGTAGCAATCTCCTTGTCAGTAAATCCTTCTCGAACTTTCCCTCAACCTCTTCAATCACAAACCCAAACCTTGGCTCTTGATACCACTTGTTAGGTTAGGGGACTTACACAATTCGAGATTCACAATCACCAATACAGAGCGTGCGCACACCAATCAATAATTGACAAGATCTACCAAAGCGCAAAACAAGAACACACAAATACTTGACGTGGAAACACCCACGCCCCAAACTCGTATTAATAATCTTAACAATAATTAACAATATATCAAAACAATAACACCTTAAAGGTGTCGCAACCCTGATACTTGAGCCAACAATGCTCAAGCATCTCCCAAACAATACTTAAGACTACATCTCTTAAACTTTCACACATATCAAATAAATACAATATGACTATGTATATATAGCCACCCAAAACTTAGACACCAAGACTTACCATACTTGTTCTACAAGTCTTACCATACTTGTTATACAAGTCTTCCAATTCTTGGCACCTAATTTCCCAACTTAGTGATCAAGACATACCATATATAATAATTGTCTACATACAATTATTATCTTTCTCTTATACATCTTGGACCACCCAAACCCATAACATCATATTGGGTTGAAACTCAACAAATTAATTCTTAGCTGTTAATTTATTTCTTAGTTAATTTAGATAATCAAAACCCAAATTTGTTAATTGTCTTAGCAGTGAATAATAATCATACATTGCTGCATATGTACATCTACTGAATTAAAATCATTACCAGATCTCTGTGGGAACGAACTTGACTTATTCATATATTACTTGTGACCACGTACGCTTGCATGATTTAGTGCAAACAATAACTTGTGGTGAAAGGGGGTATAATTTTTAGTTTGGTTAATCCCCCTTTTTGGTCATCCCCCATTTTTGGTTATCCCTCATTCACAACCGTTATATCATCAACTCAAATAGATCATGACCGTTAGATATAACAATAATAAAAGTTGTTATATACAGAAGTCCAAGGTTCGATTCCCGCCAACAACATATTAATTTATATTTAATACTAAATATACTAGCTTATAGCCCGTGCAAAGCACAGATTATTTTTAATTTTTATAATTTATTTATAGTGTAATATGATATTATAAATATTAATTTTAATATGTTACTAGCATTTAACCCGTGCTACGCACCAATTCTAAAAATACTAAACAATTGTAATATATATATATATATAGCAAAAAATAAATTATTATATCATGTTTTTTTCCAAATAATTTTACTACATTTTATGCTAATTTTACGGAATGTTCAGTTGAGTATAGCCTTGTATTGAGGATCAAGCATAAAAAACAATAAAAACATAATCATTAACATAAATATAATCATGTACATATTTTTTTCAATAAATGCAAACAGAAAATGAAGTGCCAATTCTTTGGAGGTTGTTGAATAAACATGTTATACTGCTAATTGGACCTTTGGAGGCTGTCAAATGTTCATGTTATAATGCACACAGGGTTGCACAAATCTCCAAAACCAGACCGAACTGGATCGACTCGGACCAATCGAAGACCGAATTTTTCCAATATCTTGGACAAAAGACTAGAACCATTATATTCGGTTTTTGGACCAGACCGGTATGCATGGTTAGTTAATTTCGACATAATTTTTTTTATTAAATGTAATATATTTTTTTAAAGTTTAAATACATAAAATAAATAAATTATTTTGCAGGCTAATAAATGTTTAAAATGAAATTCACATCTTATTTTTTGTGAAGTAATCGCAATTTGTAAATACGTGAATACCAATTTTTTATCATCTGAAGCATGACTTTTTATTATTTTGATTGTAATGTTGATCTCCACCATGTCATCAATTTATTATCTACTAATTTAGATTGTCAAATTATAATATATTTAAATATTTAATATATATCTATACTATATTTTAATAGTCAAAATATTTAAAGTTTGGTCGGTCGGTATGGTAATTCGTGTGTTTACTTAGTTACCCTTACTTACTTAATTATTACAGATACAATCCTTTCTAATAACTAATTAAATTCCTTTTTTAGGTTAGACATGTTAATTTTTTTTACTTTTTTAATAACAAATCAATTTTTCTTTTCAGTAAAACACAATATCTTTTATAGTTTATCTAACTAAAATATCTTTTTTACTAAAAACACTACGGACAATTCCATTTAATAAAATAAATTACTTATTTTATAATTACTTTTAACTAATCAATTATTATTTTCAGCTAAAACACATTATCTTTTCTCTTTTCTATAAATAAAACATGTCATTTTCCAGCTTACTAAGTAATTGTCTTTACATTCCTTAATTTCATTTAATTAATGGTAAATCAAAATTAAATTTGAGGACATGTATTTAAAATGGAAATAATGAAAAAAATGGATGGTTCTGATTTTGAAAGATAATTATAAAGTTTTAATTTAACTATTAATAAATCTAATTTAATATTAATTTTAATATGGACTTACTAATTAATTGAATTTATATTCTTGAATTTTTTAATTAATGGGAACCACAAAACAAATTTAAGGATTAATATCATATATATCCATTGGTATGGTTTGGTATAGTTATTAATATTCCGTTGGCATTGTGTTACATAGTATTTCCGTTAGTATAGTGTTACCTGGAGTGGAGTTGCTAAGAACTGCTAAGAAAGTATACTAACAGGTGTTCCGTTGGCATAGAGTTGCTAAGAACTATCCGTTGAGAATTTGTTAGTACATTTTCAAACGGAATGTCATTGGCATGTTGTTAAATATACCAATAGAATAATCTGTTATCCCTTCGTTGTGACATGGTTGTTAGTAAAACAAGAATTCTGATATTGCTGTTTTGGTATTCTGTTGGTAAGTTTAGTAAAAAAAACAAATTCGTTGGTAACGACTTCCCAACAAGATTTTCTCAAATAGACAGGTTCGGTGGTCATTTCGTTGACAAAGGGTCTTTCCAATGGATATCCTTAAAATGCCAACGAAATTTTCTGTTATTAAAACTAGATTTTCTTGTAGTGATCGATAACAGTTGACGAAGACGACATTGCTGTAGAAAATGCCATTGATGACGATGAAGCTTGAGAATGAAAGGCGAAAGCATATGAACGCATCACACACAGATAATACACACAAAGATGTAAGTAGGTGTGTAAAATTACAGAGATCTAAGCTCTGATACCTTGTAAATTTAGTTAAATGTATAAACTGAATAATGTGAGAAAGAAGATGAAAATTTTGTATTAACTTGTGTTTTCATAAATGTACATGGTGGTCTTTATATACAAAACGAAGAACTTAAGAAATGAATGTATCAACTTCTATAACTTATGCTATACAGAGATATGTATGTATTTTGTAACTGAACTGCTATAAGAGATATAAGGATGAATAGAGAGAGTCCTGTGCTGAGTTGTCCGACAGGTGTCAATTGTGACTAATGCGCTGTTTGGCTACTCTTAAAGTAGGAAGCTTATGGCTTATAAGCCCATAAGAACTTATGAGGGGTGTTTGCCTACTCAATTTATTAGCTCAACTTATAACTTATATGTGTATAAGTTGAATGTTAACAACGATGTACTTTCATGTCAATTTATTTCTTATTTGCTTGAAATCTTTACTTGTTTAATAATTTATATTTTTATATTTGTGTTTTTAAATGTTTTTTTTAATTTAAAAAACTTATATTGATATAATTGTGTTAACTAATATTTTGTTTGATTTAATTTTAAAAATACTTCACCAACTTATAAGTAAATTTATCTAAACACCTAGATAATTTGTAAATATTCTTATACTTATCACTTATATGACATTTATGTTTTTTAAGGTAAAAACTACTTAGTTTATGATATCCCAAACACCCCCACTAACTTTGGCGTCATCTGAATTATAGCTGTTTGTTTCTGTGGATCTTTCGTCACTTATATTAGTAACAAGGGTGAAACTCTAATGTTGTGTTCGGTTGGATGAATGGAATGGAAATGAATGGAATGAAATTTGAACTATGAAATAGGTTAATGTCTAAAATATTCATTCATTCATCCATTCCGTTCTTAATTATTTGAACTAGAACTCAAAACCCACCTATTTAAGAATGAATGCTCCATTCTCCCTAACATTCAATCTTTTCACATTTCTCATCCTAGAAATTTTGTACCTATTTTTTTTCTAGATCTTCCCTTTACCTTCATTTTTTTCTTTTAATTTCATTGATTTCATTCCATTCCATTCTCCCCAACCAAACACAACATAAAGAGTCATCTATATAGAGTATAAGAGAGAATCACAACAAAATACACATATTTATCTTTTTGTATAAAATATAATTATAAATCTTTTAAAAAATTAAATATGAAATTACATAACTTTTTATTTTGGAAAATTATTAAAAATTAATAAAGTGATCCAAAGTAATTCTACCATAAAATCAAATTCATCCAAAATGATTCTACTGTAGAATCAAATTCAAATCAAGTCTTCTATTCAAATTTTATGTATTAAATCATTTATAAAGTTTATATGTCGTTACATAAGAATCAAATTTTATGTTTATAACAATTTTATTTATAATTTATTGATGACAATATTTTCTACGGGACCCTATACAGTAGTTCTCTTAGGAGCAATGGGCTTAGTAACAATTTATAATAGAGATTGGGGAACATGAGATGCATCTCAGGTAAATTTCTTGAGATATGTGGGATTTGTATACAAATATAGGATGAGTATTTTAGTAAAAACAGAATTTTTTAATTAGCCCTGCGGGCCCAAACAAATCTAAAGTATAATTTTTTAATATCTCAGCAAAAGTTCCCTGAGATCAATCTCAGGATCCTTTTTCTCTTTATAATATAGTACTGTAATAAATTTAAATTTGTCGAATTGTATACTAGAAATATTTAATTTAGCATTTAAAAATTAAAATGGAATAAAAATTAACAATTGACTAATTGAGTATTGTGATTAGTTATTTAAATTATTTAAAAAAAAGTCGTATTTTGATGATGGGGCTGTTTGCCTCAAATTCTTTTATGGCTTGTTTGGTAACTTGGAATTCATTTGAATTCCTGGAATTGACCAAATTTAGTGTTTGGTAAGATTAAAAAAATTTGGAATTGGAATTGATGAATTCCATACCAATTCAATATTAACTATTTTTTTGTAATTTGAAATTACAAGTGAAAGATAGTCATTTGAAATTCTTCTCCACTAAAATACATGAGCATCACTTTTTTTTTGGAATTTTTTTATAGAAAAAGTTTTTCTCGGGAAATTTTTTCTTTGAAAATTTATTTTCGAGGAAAATTTTCTCGAGAAATTTTTAGAAATTATTTTCCGGGAAACATTTTTAGAGAATTTTTTCTTTTCCCGGGAAAATTTTCTCGAGGAATTTTTTTGGGGAAATTTAGAAATTTTTCCCGAGGAATTTTTTTTCTCGAAAATTGTTTTCGAGAACTTTTATTTTGGGAAAAGTTTCTCGAGAAAATTTTTCACTGGAAAAATTTTCGAGAAATTTTTTTCTGGGAAATTTTCTCGAGAATTTTTTTTCGGAAAAATTTTCTCGAGAAATTTTTTTCCGGGAAAATTTTTGGAGAAATTTTTTTTCCGGAAAATTTTCTCGAGAAATTTTTTTCCGGGAAAATTTTCTCGAGAAATTTTTTTCCGGGAAAATTTTCTCAAGAAATTTTTTTCCGGGAAAATTTTCTCGAGAAATTTTTTCTGGGAAATTTTTCTCGAGAAATTTTTTTCCGGGAAAATGAAATTTTTTTTTCTGGTAAATTATTTTTCGGGAAAATTTTCTCGAGAAATTTTTTTTTCGGGGAATTTTTTTTCGAGATATTTTATTTCTGGAAAATTTTATCGAGATATTTTTTTTTGGAAAAATTTTCTCGAGAAATTTTTTTCCGGGAAAAAATTCTCGTGAAATTTTTTCCTGGGAAAAATTTCTCGAGAAAGAAATTTTTTAAGCAAAAAATCTTCAAATTTTAAAATTTCTGAATTTGAAATTCTCATACTTACCAAACAAAGAATTTGGAATTGAAATCATGAATTTCAAATTTTGGAATTGAAATCATGGATTTCAAATGAAATTGTAGTTCCCAAACGTCACCTTAAGGATTTATGGACTTATTTTCGGGTAAAAATTTTATTTTTTAATAATTATTTTTTATACAAGTATTTAATGTGTGTTTGAGATTTAATAAGTTGCAAAATTAAGTTGAAAAATAAGTTTAAAAGTTAGAAACTTTCAACTATTCTGGAAATAAGTTTCGCGAAAACACCCCTGATATTTGAAAGAGAGCTGTGGTCTCTTCCTCCCTATCTATCTAGTCTCCGGAGGAAATGGCGGTGAGGTTGTCGTACGGCGTGTTAAGCACCTCACTCCATCACTTATCCAGACCCCTCTTTCTCAAACCTCGCTACCTCATCACTTGCTCCTCCTCCTCCCACACTACCAATTTCAACATCACTTTTGCCCCTCCTAAGCCCAACCCCAAATCCAAGCCCACACCCAATCAACCCTCTTCCCCCGAGGATTTTGCCCAGCAACTCTACATCCCCTGGATTGTTCGCGACGAGAATGGCAATCTCACCCTCCAATCCACCCCTCCTGCCCGTCTACTCCACGCCATTTCCGATGCTAAAACTGGCTCCCCCGTCTCCAACAACAAGAACAAGAAGAAGAAGAAACAGGAGGGTTTGAGTACCCCGGAACCCAAGCATTCCAAGGCTGCTCGCAGGTTTTATAATGACAATTTTCGCGATCCGCCTCAACGTCTCAGTAAGGTTCTCGCTGCTGCTGGAGGTCAGTCACTCACTGTGTTTTTAGTCTCGATAATTTATTAATCTTCTTCAATTCGTAAATTTATCCTGTTATGAGAATCTTAATTTTACACATTTGGTGTGTTTCCTTATGAATATTAGTTTAGTAATGTTGGTTAATTTTGATAGTGGCGTCGAGACGTAGTAGTGAACAGCTAGTTTTTGAAGGAAAAGTCACGGTTAATGGTTCTGTATGCAATGCTCCTCAGGTTTGTTACCTAGCTAGCTCCGTGTCAGAATTTTTGTTTTACATTTCAATTGAGGTTTGAACCAATTACAAGTACTGCACAAAGTTCTTTTTTCCCTAACATAAAGTATTAATATTGGTGTGACATTAAATGGCAAATTTGGTCAGACTAAAGTCGATCCTGCTAGGGACATCATTTATGTTAATGGAAATCGTCTTCCTAAGAAACTTCCACCAAAGGTCTATTTGGCTCTCAACAAGCCAAAAGGGTTTGTCTTCTCAACTTCTTTATCTTATTTTATTCAATTTTAGGCTCACATTTTGTACTTATTAAAAATTTATTTATATATTGCATTTCAGCTACATATGTTCATCCGGGGAGAAAGAGACTAAATCAGTTATATCGCTGTTTGATGACTATTTAAAAAGCTGGGTATGTTTAAATATTTATCATTCTAAAAGTTTTGCTAGGAGTTTGAGGGTAGTGCGAGTAGCGTTATGCCTTTCATTGTTGTCGCTACTCAATCTCACTGCTGCTCATCCAGGACAAAAGAAATGCTGGACAACCAAAACCACGTCTTTTCACTGTTGGACGCCTTGATGTTGCCACAAGTGGGCTCATTATTGTAACTAATGATGGCGAGTATTGGAAAAATTCAAGATATTCTGAGTTAAGATTTCATGGATGATAACTTGGATTAATTGTAGACAGTTGATTACTTTTGCAGGGGAATTTGCTCAACAAATTTCACACCCTTCCTCTAGTTTATCCAAGGAGTAAGTTTCCTTTTATTTCTGTGGTCTTTTGTATTTTTTAGTTATTTAGATGATTTACTTGTATTACAATTCTCAGGAATTTGCAATAAAACTTAAAACATAGTGCAATACAAGATTATAAGTTGGATTGACACACAACCTATATCATAAGTGTTTTGTTTTTCGCTAGCTGTTTTTGTGCTATATGTTGTATCAAATATGATTTTATTCAGATTGATATGTAGATAAGACTTCATTAGTTCATTGACATGATGTTGAATTGTGTTTTGCTGATTTACTTTGGACTATTTGTGGTTGTAGATACATTGCAACAATAGATGGTACAGTCAATAAGCGGCATTTGGTAACTATCAGTGAGGGGACAGTTATTGATGGTGTACATTGCACGCCGGATGCTGTGGAACTACTACCACAACAGCCAGACATATCTAGAGTTCGGATTCGTATTGTGGTAAATTAAATACATTTGGTTTTTGCATTTGACTAGAGAAGTTAAGTTCTATTTGTTAGCATATGCTTGTTTTGTTAAATAGAATAGAATAGAATAATAAGTATGAGAACATGTGAGACGAGTTGTAACATTGCAGTCCCACATCGAAACATGTGGGGCACTTGGTTCAGTTGAGAAGCTGAAGTACTGTCAATGGAACCATTAAATCATATTGAGTCAGATGATGACAAATTGCAAGTGTTGCTGCTCCTGTCTATATCCATCTTATCCATGTTTTACATTGAGAATGAGACCTCATGTTGTAAATCAGGACATGACACTGCCAGACAATCGTGGCACTTAATTGCTAGAACTGCATAACTCCTCTAACTGATAGGATCCTTCAGCTTCCTAAATGTTTTTATCTCAATTGCAAAGAATTGAGTGCAATAATTATCCCGAAACAGCTATGAGGAATTTTTGTCTAATTTTGAAAATGCTTACATATTAGTCTAGTAGTCTACCCTTGTATAGTTGACTCAGACTTACTTGGATTCTCAATTTGCATCACATAGGCAAACTTTAGATCCTCAATTCAGTTAGACAAATTATCTTTTTGCGTGTGCATTTGCATTATATTTTATAAGTGAAGGTTAAGAATAACTGTTTTTTACTGATTTGGTCCTATATTTCTGCAGGTTCACGAGGGACGAAATCATGAAGTTAGAGAACTTGTGAAAAATGCAGGGCTTAATGTAAGTTTCTGTTTCTTAAAGTATCATTCGACATCCAAAAATTTGCTGCCTTGCATGACTCGTATTTGAAAGTCGAAGTTTAAGGTAGTGTTAAGAATAAGTAAATGGTTGATAGACCTAGCATATAACTCTTTTAGGGGAACACATACTCGCTTTAAGTATAGCCTAGGCACCTTAGAAATAGAGATAGTAGAGCCTTCTAGTGGTCAATTTGGGTGTAATCTGGCTCAAGCTGGATCTTTTGAACGTATACTATAGAGAACCGCTTATTGTAATTTGAGCATTTAAGTCGTATATAAGAAAAAGTTAGCAAATGGCATTCAACTAGTCATCTAGTGCGCAGTGGAGCTTGAACTCGAAGTAAAATATTATTGGTGTATAGCCAATGTCATAATATGTATATATCGAATATTGTTGACAGCAGTCAAGTAAATGTAAGTTGTGTGATAATACTTGAATCTATTCTATAAACTTAATTAAAACATTAAACCTAGTACACCTAGTTGTACAGAAGCAAGAGGCATTTTTCTTTGTTATTTAAATAAGGAGAGCAGTAGTAAAATCAATAAGTCAGGAAGGCTGGTTGCCATGTTCTCTGGCCAGATTTGTTCACGGCAGCCCAGATCTGTTATGTTACAACCCGTGTATGTTTTGACCTGAACTATTAGAGGTGGGTTAGAATAGTAAGCCCTTTGTCCGAACCTGATTGGAGATGGTACTAATTATATTCAAACTCTTAATTGCTTGTTAGTTTAGGTTACAAGGTAGACTGCACAAATTTTCATATTCGTAGCATTTTTAGGATGCAGGTCTTTCCTGTTTGTTCTGAAAGCAAGGTATGGATAGTAACAGATATGACGGTTTGCCATTTTCTGCATTGTAATGTCATATTCTGAATTCAAACTACTCTATTAGCATATTCTTCAATGAAGTAATAACTTAAATCGCACTTGATTTTCATTATTATTGAGTCCACTATCTACTTCTCACAGATTTATGCATTAAAGCGTGTGCGAATTGGAGCTTTTAGGCTTCCACCTGATCTTATGTAAGTTCTATCTTCATATTTATGTTGTTTTTGGATTATCTTCATCTTTGCCTGCTTGCGACTTTTGGTTTTCTCATTCTTATAATGGGTTGTTTCCATTCCAAGCATCTATATAATTGTACTGGTGTGTGCTTAAATGACAAGTAACAACCATGTTCATATATCTGCATAGTGCATACTATATAATTATATATATATATGATTCTATATTCATTTTACTATTATTGTTTTTATGTTATGAAACAATAAACAATATCATGGTAAAACACAAATGGGGTTGAGAATATCAATGTCAAATTTAGCATGTGGACTGGATTGTGTCATCTCTCTTGCAATCCGAAGATGTTCTTGCTGTTATAGAGAAATGTAAAGTAGTGATTTTACTTGGCCAATTTCATATATCATGTCCTGGTTTCCCAAGTCCAACTGTCAAACTTGAGTTCCATGTACCAATTTCATACATTAAATCCCAGTTTCCCAAGTTCAAGCAAACTTGAGTTTCATTTATGGCTTTTTATATTTGCGCCTTCCTCTTTCCAGAGTGCTTACAGCTGTTTCACGGTCATCCTAAGTTATTTTAAGTTTCTCAGTCTCGAAATAGGAAGCACTGTACCTGCATATGTTACAGTTACACTAATTTAATCACATCTAGGCTGACCAAGCCGAGGTTACGTAAAGCCAAGACCTAGTGGTGACTTTTCATTTTAACCTACAACGCTGCTGCTCGCATATTGTTCTAGGATTAGCAGTCCGAAAGGGAAGCTTTTATTGTTATTAACTTTTGCTACTTACAACATATACAAAGCTGTTGCTCAAATCACATACTGGATGAGCAGTCCGAAAGGGAAGTTTTTTTTTTTTTTTTAATTAAAACTTTGCTACTTATAACATATTGGGACTGGAATATAGTCTTGGGAGTTGATCTGAAATTACTCCAGTAATTATAATATTAGAATTGCATATCGGCTGATGTTGGTCAATACAAGGGTGCCTGTGTCTTTTAGCCTAACCTAAATAGTGCAAATTGATGTTGGTCCATAGGAGTGTATATCTTAGCTAACCTAAAATATAGAAACTGACTCAAAATGGATAGCAAATCATGCGCTCTCTTTTTACGTTGTGACTGCAAAAACTATATATTTATATATGTAAATGTACTTTTTTCACGTCACTGGCTTGACAGAATTAAGATCATAAACATAAAGAAGAAGCCCGATTTGTACAATTTTTTGTATACAGAAGATGAGTCAATTTTGCCATGTTGTTTTTGCAGTCTTGGGAAGCACATGGAATTAAAGCAAACTCATCTTAAAGCATTGGGTTGGAAGAGTTAGAGAACTAGATAAAAAGCGATTTCTGCACTATGCCACTCCTATTAAGTGGAAGCTCTGATAAAATATCATTTAGATTTTGCTGGTGTCTGCCTACTTTGCCCATATCTATGAAAGTTTTGTTTCCTCCCATAGGCATGAATGAAGTATTTCTAGGAGGGGATAAATTCTGCTTCCCGTTCTTCCTGAGAGCCACAAAGCCAATAACTACAGTAAAGTACAAGATTGCCAATACAAGAGACAAGGGCAATATCTGCCAAAGTTCAGTTCTCATGTAAGTAAGCGTAGATCTTAGATACGCTGTTTTGCTATAAATGCAGACAGCTGGACGGTAACATTTGTTACACGGTTATACTCCCAGTGGATGAACTTTATGAATTATTTTAGTTCAAGTGCCTGTATACTAACAAACTAATTCCCTACTATTTCTAGATCGACCCTTCATTTGATTATTTATATATTTTCAGTATGAGGGGAGGGAGATTGGAACTCTAGACCAACACTCGGAGCACCCATGTCACTGCGTGACACTACATGGTTATCCAATACAATTGTTTTTTCCACATATATGCATATACTACTGTCAAAGATCTTTAAATTGACAAATTGATCGAGGTCTCAATTTGGATCCCAAACTATGAAGTGGCATGTTTTATTTGGTACTCTAGTTACTGTCTTTATTCACCTCAGGTGTAACCTAATTAGTTTTCGCCATGCAGGCGTTAATGTGATTCTTCTCTAAAATGTATAGAAATTTACACCTTTATTTACCGGGTTTTGTGCTTTGACCTTTGAGCTACTGGATTTGTTAAGGTTGAAAATATGCAGGATGATAGGGGTGCAAGTGTAAATGAGTCGACTGTATGTTAGTCATTCGAGTTTGGCCAATGAAATATGGGGTTAATTGACAAATTCATAACTGAACTCGTACTCAACTTGCAGTTGGGTAATCGAACTCAAAAAACTTGCAGTCAACTCATTGAAGTAATTAAAACTTGCCGTTGGGTAACTGTCGTTAACTCCATGTAACGTTTGTATCGAAAAATTGACGTGATTCGCTGATGTGTTAAAATTATACACGTGGTCAACTGATTTGTTAAAATGTTTTTTTATTTCTTATTTCCTTACACCCCCTAAATAATTCATCTATTTTATTTCATTTCATTTAATTATTATTACTACATCACCCCATCACCACCTCCACCTTCTTCTCACCCCATCACCACCTCCACCTTCTCCGACGAGTGTTGAGACACAAATTAACAATGAAATCTAGTAAAATCAGACCTCAACAAACTCGTAGACTTAGAATTAGCGAACACTTTGAAACTGAGTTGACTCAGTTAGCCAAAATTAGGGTTCTTAGCCAACAATTTGGGTTTTTCATTTTTGTGATCTTTCAGATGATTTGTTGATGTGTATAGCTTCATATAGATACAAGGAGTCCAATTGTGTGGTAAATTTCTCTATTCTAATGCAGGATTAATCAATTCGAATAATTAGGGTTCTTAATCAAAATTAGGGGGTTTTTTTATTCAAGCTTTGTTTGATGATTTTGATGGTTTGTGTAGCTTCATAGGATCCTAGAGAGTTGTTTTATGTGTTCAATTGGATCATTTGTTTCCGATTTTGTGATGTACGAATTCTAAGTTTTTCCAAATTTTTGAGTCGATTTTTCACCTTAAACATTGACTGTTCGTAAGATTGGTTGGCATAAGTAGTTTGTACGTGTACTAATCTTCGATTTGATACCAAAAATGCTTAATTTGATTTAGGGATTCGTAAAGAACGATTGTCACCGGAGTTTTTGTTGAAGCTCGCCGGAGCTGCTGTTTCGTAGTCGTTTTGAACGGATTTTGTGGTATTTTTGCTGCGTAGTTGTTATCTATTTGTTGACAAGTGTTTGTCGTGTATGCGTGCTAAGTTGTGGCTAGAAAATGAAGTTGCCGGCGGTCACCGACGATGGTCGGAATCTGGAAAGGAGGATGATTGTTCTTCCTGTTCTTGAAATTTCTTATTTATTTTTTTATTCAGTCGATGTTTGATTTGGTTTGCAGGTTGGGTAAATTCAAAGTGATTTTAATCTTTTACTATTTACTTATAAAAGAATTTAACATTTTTACTTTAAAAGGGTCTATGTGGCAACTGATTTGTCAAATGTGAGGAGAGAGAAAAGTCTATGTGGAGGTTTATGTGTACAAAATTAACGGACTTCCATTAAAAGTCAACGACAGTTAACGGCGCTGCAAGTTATTTTGCGTTTAGTGATTGAATCGCAATAAAATATTAGTGTACTTACCCAATTGCAAGCTTTTTGAGTTCGATTATCCAATTGCAAGTTTTGTACAGATCTGGTCGAACTTGAACTAATCAAATATTTCTTGAGCTCCAGCTTAAATTACTCGGCAAGCATAAGAGAACTTTTATATAACATTTATTAATATTTTATATACTTAATCTAGCCGAATTATAGTTTTTTTTGTCAACATATAGTAGAATCTATTCGAGATTTTGAGTCGAACATGAACATACAAACTTTTGTCGAGTTTCGAGTTTGGAATTCATGTTTAAGTAGGACTCAAGCTTCAAATTTATGGTTCGATTGGACATTTGGACTTAAACTTGAGCTCGAGCATAGAAATCAAAACCTGAGAGCCGACCCTGAGCATGTGCGACATGTTCGATCGCATAGGTCACTCCATTTTACTAGGGCACATTTTTTTAGGTAAGTGTACATATGTATGTATATTTCATTTGAAAAATAAAAAAAATTAAGTTTATTTTAAAGGTTAAAAAAAATTTTAAATGAGAAAAAGGTTGAAGATGGTGTTGTCAAAATGATTAAAAAATTATTATACTGAGCAAAATAAGAAAATATTATACTTACACACAATTTTCCTTTCAAATTTCTAGTAATACTAATTACTTTTGTTGTTAACCGTGTAGACTATAATTGTCATTAAAGTTGATTAAATATTTTTGGTTGACAACTTACACATAAGTATATTTTTACAATTATAATGTAACAATTTAGTTTATCAATTATTCATTTTATAGGTGATTAAGTGATTTGAAATCATATCTATTTTAATTAATTTACTGATATGGGCTGAAAGTAAGCCCTAAAGACATAATTAATGTTGCATTAATTAGACCTAGCTTGATCCAGATACGAAGCCCATTAATGAGGCTCAAAACCCTAATTAAATAATAAATTCGTGGCTAATAAATCAGGCAAATAAAAGACTCCGTTATTGAGTCCAAAAGGAAACCAAATCATCCATGGAGTAGCCTCCAAGACATACAACTCCTATAGTTATCCACATCCCTCATGGAAGGATCTAGAATTGGGCCTAAAGTGGGTAACTTGCCCACTAAGTTACCAAACCCTACCCTAACTCTATGACTTCTCAAGCCTATATAAAGGGTCTGACCCCTCATTCTCAAGGAGGACGTTTTTTGGGCTTAGCTCCAGACACATCCACCACGTTTTAGGCTTAATCCTCGAATAAGGACATACAAGCCACTACGCCACTACGCCGCGGGGACGCATCAAGCCACGTAGGCAATTACAGAACTACGTTTTGGCTTGATTCTTGATATTCATCAAGGTACGTAGGCATCTTGTTAGGACCGAGTTAGTCCCCGATAACAAGAGCAGCCACCATTAAAGCTCGAAGCTCTCAATCCCTAGCAATCAATGCACGAATTAATTACACCCGCACGAATTAATTACACCCTACTTTTTATTCCACAACATTTGGCGCCGTCTGTGGGAAAAGGACGTCAACCATGGAAAATACACGGATGATGTGATGATCCACCAGCCTCAATTCGCGTTCTGATCATCGTTGTTGGTATGCAGTCAACATGTACCACCATTCAAGGGTTGAACCTTCTAGGAACAAGAATTTAAACGAGTCTCCAAGAAGATGGAGTCCAAAGAATGAGTCTAAACTCTCAAGGGGCGAATCCCCCAATCCTAGGCATGACTATGCCCATAATAGACAAGCATGATTATAAATCTCTGCCATAGTGCTTCCACCACTAACAGATCAGAACCCTAGTTATGGGCTTCCGCCCCAATTAGAGGATGATTCGCCATGTATCTAAGGCTTGAGACCTCCATATATAAAAGAAAAAAGAAGTCTCAATTGTGCACTAATGACGATGATCCACTACCCTCGACTACCAATCAAGGAACGACTCCCCTAGAGACACGTCTCCAAGGGGTGATCCCCAAGGGGAAATCCAAAATCCACTAACCCAAGGAGCGAATCCCCAATTGTAGATGGTGGTTACACATTTGATTATTGAACCACAAGGAGCACAGATTACCACCACCGTCGTGCTAATCTCAATACCTTAAAACCCCGTTTATGGGTTGTCACCATTCCAAATTGTTGATGGAATCATCGATTTACTCATGGGAAATATGTTCCTCAATACACTGAGGGCTTGGTCCCCTTGTTGGAAGAAAGCAAAGTTTATCAGAATCATACACCGAAGACGACTTCTCGTCTGAAGAAGGTGAAGAAGAGGACGTCCGTTCTATCAAGAGACGTCAAGGCAATGAGCCCATCATAGGATCAGGACGTTCTTAACCCTGAGGGACTCAAGGAACGGCTCTTTAGGCCATAAACGAAAGGATTTGGGGGGTCAAATTACTCATCCACGGCAGCCGATTGTGGGTTTAATAAATCCAGGGACGATTCCCCTCCGAATAGTGGTGTCTTCACTCTAGCACACCATGGGGATTATAGATGTCCAACTCCATCGTTACACGACGAACTTAAGTTCCCACCAATGGGATATCATAGGAGAAGACTAGTCAAGGAGCTCTAAGGAATGTTAGGGCCTTCTAAGCCCCAAGGATCCAAAGAATTGGCTCCCAATACTTTAGGAGGGTGGATACTCGCTCATGAAGCGCATATCTGAAAATTAAAGAAAAACTTGGAAATACAATAGGCTAGGCAGCCCCCAAGGGCTAGGATCCCCAAGGTTTTTAATTCAAGTGATACCCTTAGGAGGAGAAGGGTCGATACACAAAGGGCTGATCCCGATGACTCGATGCCCATAGGAGGTCATGATGATCCTATCCCGTCCTTCGCCAATGAGATAATGAATGCTCATATATCAAAGAAATTCAAGATGCCCACCATCAAGGCATGTGATGGGGTAAGAGATCCCATTAATCATGTGAGGACATACTCCAATGCACTACTAATTTTAACCCGTGATTAACGCAATCAAGTATAGGACGTTCCATAAAACCTTGGGGGGCATGACACAACGATGGTATAGTCGGTTGCCCCCAAACTCAATCGGCTCCTTTAAAGGACTAGGAAGGGTATTGTTCGCCCCGTTTATTGATGAAAAGTTCAAGAGAAACGTTTACATCCCCCTGAAGGTGGAATAAGGAAAGAATGAATCCTTGACGAATTACATGGACTGAATCACCAAGGAAGCCTTGAAGGTCCCGAACTTGGATGATAAAGCAGCTATCAAGGTAGAGGAAAGTGTAAGGGAAGCCTCAACCCCTACTGGAGGCAATGGAGGTAATAACGAGAAGAGAAGGTGGTCACGAGTGGGATGTTAAAGATAGGTATCCTCGAATAAGTAAAGGCTCTAACTCTACCTGGAAGAAGAGAAACAAAGGACCGAGGTTCACCAGCTATGCACGTTCGAATACTCCCAACACCCAAGTCCTGATGGACATTGAGAAACAAGAATCTCTGATGGCCGAAGCCATTAAGGGCTGATCCCGGGAAGAGAAACAAGAATCAATGTAGTCAGTTCCATAAGCCATGGGGGAATAACACTCACGATTATAGACAGCTGAAACACAAGATCAAGTTCTGATCCAAAGAGAAAAGTTGAATAAGTTCATCAAGGATGGCCAACAGGGAAACCTAAAGAAGAGATTATGGAAGGAAGGATGACGATCGAGATCCAAATCCATAGCCCCAGGGGGGCGATGATAAACATGATTTCTGAAAACTCGACAACGATCGGGGAATACAAGGAGCTCTCATAAAGCTCACACTCAAGAAGGTATGCACATTATAGGAGAAGCTCCATAGCAAGTAAATACTGAAATGGCAATTGCCTTTGATGATTCTGAAGTGGAAGGGGTGATTCCTCCATGACGACCCGTTGGTCATAACACCTGTGATAGGCAACTCGCAAGTGAAACAAGTTTTGGTAGACAATGGAACTTCAGTGGATATTTCATTTCATGATGCATACTCGAAGATGGGATACAACGATTCTCAATTGACCCTCTCCAACATGCCCATATATGGGTTCAATGGAGTTGAGTCGAGAGTTAGAGGAACTATTCGGCTGTCCATGATATTAGGACGGGAGCCTAGGGAGGCCACTCAGATGTTGAACCTTTTGGTGGTTAAAGCAACTTTCACTTACAATGTGATCCGTGGAAGGGCATGCTTGCATGACTTTAAGGCGGTTGCCTCGTACTAAGACCTGAAGATCAAATTTCCTACAAGGAAGGGAGTTGATAAAGAAAAGAAAGATCAAACAATAACAAAGAATTGATATCCAGCCACTTTGAGGCCTGATGGAATTGGGGGGCATGTCCTCTCGATTGAAGACATGGATGTCCAAGAAGATGAGAAACAAAGAGAAAACTCCGCAAAGGACTTAGTCCCCACTCCCCTAGTTCCTGAAGAACCTGAAAAGTTACCCACGTAGGGCATTGCTGAATGAACCCTTGAAGGGCAAATTAGATGCGTTCCTCAAGAGAACATTGTTGTGTTTACTTGGACAATAGCTGATATGCCAGGGGTCGACCCCCAATTAATTATGTAAACTAGACGTCCACCCGAATAGGGATACGATGAAACGGAAGAAAATAAATTTTGATTCCAAGAGGCAGGAAGGCCAATGGAGAATGAAGGATGTGTATTGAATTCATTGATATGAAAGATGCATGTCTTAGTGACTACTTTCCCCTACCAAGGAACGATACATTGACCAATGCAACAAAGGTGACGTCCCTAAGAGGCGACATCCCAAAGATTGATAAATAAGATCTTTGAGCATCTTAGTGGGAAGACTATAGAAGTCCATGAAAATGATATGTTAATCAAGAGCCTCGATAAGGTACATCACATCGAGCATTCTCATGAGGCGTTTGAGGTGTTAAGGCACCACAAGATGATATTGAATCTGACTTAATAAGCCTTCAGCATAGGATCAGGAAATTTTTTGGGTTTTACGGTCTCCAAACATGGAAATTAGAGCCAACCCAGATAAGAGCAGAGCAATCCTTGACACGGAACCTCCAGGTGTTGACATAACCAAATCACGGAAAGTTACTGTATCTATACTTGGATGTACTTAATACAGATTTGAGTGTCGTCCTCGTGAAAGAGGAAAACAAAGTTCAGAAACCCATTGTTAGTAGTATTTTTATGTGTTCGTTCACAGGGAAGGACTGATATCAATGTCAATCTCAAGTCTTTTATCTCTTGCAATTCAGAAGTGTGGAAGAATAGATTGGTGATTATGATTATTAACTAAACTAAACTAATAAACAAATAAAAACTATATAATAACGATGAGAGAAAATAATCCAAGATTTGGGGTTCTTCAATTGACTACCAAGAATGTCTAATTTGTGTCTCTTGTTCGTTAAAAACAATCCTTCTAAATTTTATAAATTCCTCTCCCAAGTTAATTCATAATGCCTACAATCATCCTCTAATCGCCACTTCCATGGTCAATCAAAGTATAATCATAAACTATTAAAACCAAGGATTAACAGTTTCACAATTCCTTTATTAATCTCCCGATTCAATAATTAAATTGTGTCTATCATGTCATGTACTAGAATTACAACTCTTCTTCCGATTCGTTATAATCCCTATAGATTCAATCAAAAGTTAGCTACTCTTCTAATTGAATTAAGCCCTCAATGACAGATTAACAATAGCAAGAGAAATCAAACAAACTCGATAAATCAACGAATACTACCCAACTCTTGGATAAAAGGAATTAACTACTCATAATTGAACAAAACAAGTATATATATAAAAACCACAAATCATGAGTTTAGAATTTAAGAACAAAGAATACAAATCTTGAAGTGTCTTGAACTCCAGACGAATCCCTTCGCTCCTTCCTTCAATCTTCTTCTCCAATTGATTCTCTCTTTTTTCTCTCAAAAGTCTATCTCTAAAATAGTTCTAGCTAGATCTAAAAATATGAATAGTAATGAAAATAGGTTATGAATACCCTTAAAATAATACCCTAGATGTGTTTATATAGGCTATAAAAGTCTTGCCCAATAAAAGTATTTTAATACTCTAAATAAATTACAAGTAGGATTCCATAACTGAATAGGATTCCTTAATTAAAATTCGTAACTATATTTACTCCTCTGTTTCGGGGCTCTTCCAACTGGATTTTGCTTATTGGACCACCTCTGAATTAAAGATAATTCCACAAGTTTCGCGTGGACAATAAGATCGTCAAATTCTGACTTCTGGAACTCAAGATATGGCCAAAACAGTGTAGCACAGCCCGTGTAGCCCAATAATACGAATTTTCTCCTATTTTATCTCCAAAATAGCTCTTTTTGCTCCAAATCCTTCCAAGTCACGAATTCTTTATTTCCTACGATAAAACAATAAAATCTATTAAATAAAAATCCAAATCAATGCAAAACACAATAAATATGAGAATAAAATCATCTAGAATATATATAAAAATATACTCTATCAAACATCCCCACACTAAGCATTTGCACGTCCTCGGGCAAATAAGTGAAATAAAAACTAAGTCCTAACAAACATCACTTTCGTAGATGACACGATTGCATTGAGCATATGCAACAAGCCGTTAAACCCCTAGGCAACCCTAGTAGGACGAGTGTTGTCTCGTGAGGGTTTATAGTGAATATACCCACAAAATTCATCTAACCATGCAAAAGATCAATGCTAACACAACACCACACACACAAGTCCTCTCATGCCACATCAACTTAAGAATCAAAGTAAACATACGATGTCTTGGTGTCGAAAGTGCAAGTATTCACGTAGTCTACTCAACCAACATGCAGAAGGTCATAAAAATTCATGTCAAGTGTAAAAATCGTTGGTAATCATGCTAAGCCCACAAAAAATACATCTTTAAGTCTAAACCTGGGATCTCCTATGCCAAAACAAGTAATAACTCACCTTTCACTCAAAAATATTCACTCAAGAACAAGGTTAAGTGTATCACTCAATTCCAACAAAATCATAAACACAACTTGACACTCGCAATCAATCTCACTCTCAACACAACATACATCACTGATGACAATCAAAAGGTCTTTATTCGGGTTGTAGCGTGGGCTAGGGACCAGGTATGTCAAATAAAGCTAAAACAGGTTAATGTCAATAGCTAGTACCCAACAATAATCATTATTCAACTCCCTTTCTATTAAAACAAATACTTCCCCACACTTGGATTTTTCAATAACCCTTACATAATAACTTGACTAGTCGAATGAATAAGGATCATACAAACATAAGAATGCTCTCAAATTTATTTATTTATTTTTTTTTTTCTGTTTTTTTTTCTGTTTTTTTTTCAAGAGAGCTAAGGAATAAACACAATGATCCATAGATATTTTTATGAATTTCGACTAGCAAGCATCAATCCAAAATCCATATTCCCCAAAAGTATGATCATCAATAACCCCCCCTTTTATGAACACCTTATTACTCCCTTAAGCACGATACTAGCCTTTGACAATTTAGGTTCAAATTCAATGTAAGGCCAATAGAATAAAAAGGATAATGGCAAGTAATGTGGTGTGTCACCGAAAGAATAGGATTAAGCTCAAAGGGTTAACTAATTGATCATGTTTAAAAGGTGTGGAAATATGGGAAATACGAGGTTATACCTAATTGCCTTTATCATCTTATCATCAATTAATGTCATGCATTTCAAGAAAGATCTTAAGAAAGTGCTAGCAATGTAAACAACATGTGGACACTCAATGCAAACGAAAAATCATGCAAAAAATATGCATATAGGCTCAAAAACTCACTTGGTGTGACAAACATAATCAATCCCAAGTAAAAAGACTCTCTAACGCACCTACTTGTACTCAAAGCATGAAAACCAAGTCATCTTGCACATATTCATGTCATTCTAATCACTTACAACATCCAATTAAGTCTACCAGCTTCAACTTGCTAGTGAAAGTGTGTGCACAAGAACAAAGCACGTCACTTCTCATACAAAAGCATCAAGAGCACAAAAATTCTACGCATGCATGGGTGTATCAAGCAAAATACAACAACTAATCAAATTGCATGGCTAGAATTATTTTTGGTATTTTTAATTTTTTAATTTTTTTTTAAAATTCTCTTAACATTGAGAACCCTTCCCCACACTTAAGCGGTTCATTGTCCCCAAAGAACTAATGAACAAGATATAAAACTACAACTAAAAACAAAATAAAACTACACTAAAAAGAAAAGAAAGAAAACTCCCCTGGAATCAAGGTGTCGGGTGTGAAAACCACCCCGCATTCGCTTAGGAGCCACCCACTCACCACTTCCGTAGGTGATCACGGTTGCATTTGGCATAAAACTCCCGAACCACTCACCAATCATATGAACCAACCAAACAATTTTTTCCTCGCAAAAATCTCCTTTCCTTAGCAATTAGCCTCACATCAACCGATTAAATTTAACCTCCACCGTCAAAAACGAAAATTTCCCAACATTAGCACTATCTCTCCCATGCTTACGAGCCAAAAGAATCAATACCCAACTCACAAGAAGCTCCACCAAAAATTACCAAGCAATATCACACCAAAAATACCCCAATATATCAAGAATAATATAAATCCCAATTTACAAGAACACAAATTCGTAATCAAAATAAAATTTGAGAGAAGAAATAAACCCACTACGAATTGAAGAGGTGAACTTGCAATTAATTCCTCTTTAGAATTGAATTTTTAGAGATTTAAAGAAGTAGAAGAGGAATTGGATTTGTATTTATAGATGGGTATATATATAAGATGATGGAGAGGTTATAAAAAAAATTGGGTGTAGGAGAGATTTAGAGAGGTTAGGATTTGATGTGGAATAGATATAGGAATTAGGGATTGAAAGAATTTGAGTTGGGATAAAATTTGGGGTTGAATTTGTGAACAAAAACACAATTTTCGGGGAAAAAATCTGGGCAGAGGGGTGTAACGCAGCAGCAGGCTGCGTTTCAGGGCTTCCGGCGCGGGACTGGCGCATGATGCGCAGCAGGGATCTGCGTGACTGGGCGCTCCTGCGTGGGCTGGGCGCCTGATGTGTGCTTAGCTTCTGCGTGACTGGTTTTTTTTTTTTTTTTTTTTTTTGCACAGATTTTTTTTTCCTATACTAATGCGTGGGTTGCCTCCCACCAAGTGCTCCTTTAACGTCAATAGCTCGACTTATACATACCTGGAAACTTCAATGAGGAGAAAAAGCAAACAGATGCGCAAATCTACGAATTTCTAATATAAGCATATTGTGCAAATAAACCTTAGATTCATTAAAAGGTACAAAAACTTTCAAGAACCTATCATGCTCAAAAGACTTGGAAACATCAAAATAGCTAGAAAAATTGTCAGAATAATCATTATAAGTACGACTCATATACTCCTCCCAAATCGGATCCTTATACTCTAAAGCAAGATTTTCAATTTCATCAATCTTAACTTCCTTCTCTTCTATAATTGGACACCATCAATTTTAATCTCGTCTACCAATGTATTAAGCTCAAAATTTTCTAGATTTGGTCGAATTTCAATTACATCCAAATTATCATTATTGCGCATGGGACAATTATCAACTACACAAGTAGACTCATCAGACACAACATTATCATCAATTGCTAAACAAGAATCATGGCATAGAGGAAAATTGACACAAGGAGGAGTTCTATAACAACCTTCATGCCACACTGCTCGAACTTCCCAAATAAAATTATTTAGTTTAGCATTCTCCTCGTACCAAGCTATTGAATCACATGGAATATCATTATCACTAGCAATTTCTAAAGTTGGTTCATCAAAAACTCCCAAAGAAAGTAAAGGAGGATTAGACTGAGTTCCTTGAATCATTTTATTGAGCGCAATCTCCCAATCAGCAGGTAAAGAAGGATTAGACTGAGTTAAACTCGTATCAACATCATTACACATATATGGATTAAGATCATCATGATATTGATTTTCAAACGAATATGAATAATCATTGCTAGGGGCATATGGAGCATAAAATGAGTTCTCAGAATAGAACGAATTCACCTGATATGCATTACAATCCTCATAGGAATTGAATTGTGGGTAAGGATTGAAGTCTTGATATTGTTCCTGACTGTTGTAGAAATTCTGAGCATTGTTCCAACTAAAGTTGTACTCCATCTAGTCTCTCTCCTCAAAACCTGTTTAAGTTGTCTACCTCAAAGAACCTGTAGACACACCAAAGAAAGAAATACAAAAAGAAAGAAAAGAAAAATATATACAAAGATAAAATCCAAACTACAAAAAACAATTAACTCAAACTCAACATTGCTGCCTTCCCCGGCAGCGGCGCCAATTTGTTAGTAGTATTTTTATGTGTTCGTTCACAGGGAAGGACTGATATCAATGTCAATCTCAAGTCTTTTATCTCTTGCAATTCAGAAGTGTGGAAGAATAGATTGGTGATTATGATTATTAACTAAATTAAACTAATAAACAAATAAAAACTATATAATAACGACGAGAGAAAATAATCCAAGATTTGGGGTTCTTCAATTGACTACCAAGAATGTCTAATTTGTGTCTCTTGTTCGTTAAAAACAATCCTTCTAAATTTTATAAATTCCTCTCCCAAGTTAATTCATAATGCCTACAATCATCCTCTAATCGCCACTTCCATGGTCAATCAAAGTATAATCATAAACTATTAAAACCAAGGATTAACAGTTTCACAATTCCTTTATTAATCTCCCGATTAAATAATTAAATTGTGTCTATCATGTCATGTACTAGAATTACAACTCTTCTTCCGATTCGTTATAATCCCTATAGATTCAATCAAAAGTTAGCTACTCTTCTAATTGAATTAAGCCCTCAATGACAGATTAACAATAGCAAGAGAAATCAAACAAACTCGATAAATCAACGAATACTACCCAACTCTTGGATAAAAGGAATTAACTACTCATAATTGAACAAAACAAGTATATATATAAAAACCACAAATCATGAGTTTAGAATTTAAGAACAAAGAATACAAATCTTGAAGTGTCTTGAACTCCAGACGAATCCCTTCGCTCCTTCCTTCAATCTTCTTCTCCAATTGATTCTCTCTTTTTTCTCTCAAAAGTCTATCTCTAAAATAGTTCTAGCTAGATCTAAAAATATGAATAGTAATGAAAATAGGTTATGAATACCCTTAAAATAATACCCTAGATGTGTTTATATAGGCTATAAAAGTCTTGCCCAATAAAAGTATTTTAATACTCTAAATAAATTACAAGTAGGATTCCATAACTGAATAGGATTCCTTAATTAAAATTCGTAACTATATTTACTCCTCTGTTTCGGGGCTCTTCCAACTGGATTTTGCTTATTGGACCACCTCTGAATTAAAGATAATTCCACAAGTTTCGCGTGGACAATAAGATCGTCAAATTCTGACTTCTGGAACTCAAGATATGGCCAAAACAGTGTAGCACAGCCCGTGTAGCCCAATAATACGAATTTTCTCCTATTTTATCTCCAAAATAGCTCTTTTTGCTCCAAATCCTTCCAAGTCATGAATTCTTTATTTCCTACGATAAAACAATAAAATCTATTAAATAAAAATCCAAATCAATGCAAAACACAATAAATATGAGAATAAAATCATCTAGAATATATATAAAAATATACTCTATCACCCATCTGTTATGTGAAAAAGGTCTTGCATTGGACAAAGTAACCACAATAAATCCCCAAGCACTCACTGACTTCATGGTTAAACACACCATTGACAACCAAGAAGTCGGGGGGCATGAGGTAGTACCCCAGGAGGGCAAAGGATTAGAGAAGCTTCCACATATAGAGGTCAGAATGGGATCGGGTGTCAGCAAGAGCAGCCGGACGGACTACTGTAGTGAGTCTAGTGACTACTAGAGTAGAGTTAAGTCAAAAGGTATGGTATAGCAGCCTTTCCGAGCGAGCCTCTGGGATCTTATAGAAGTTTTCACTTCTAAGTCTTGAAGGCCCGAAGCAATGGCTGAAAAATTAAAAGCACCTGTAGGTGTGGAAAGCTATTGGATAGATCCTACAAAGATTCACCAGGAAACTGGTTAGATACTCGACAATGCCTTGGAGGTACGAAAGTTGTCAGTTAGAACACTAAGGCCTCAAAACTCGAATTCAACCTTGAAAGAAACTCATATGAAAAACTGTAGGCAACACTCGGGGGGCATGACCCTTGACCTTTAGATGGCCTAACTAGGATTCCACAGGTCAGAAATAATGGCTGATGCCAGAAGTTATGTGCGATCGATATACAAAAACATGCAACTGTTGATCAATACCCTGAAATATTGAAAACCATCAGTTCCAACACTCCCAGTGGCAAATGCCCAGAGGAAGTTCCTGATAGTTGCAATTGATACCTTCATGAAGTAGACTGAGGCCAAACCCCAAGCCTGGATAGCCACCAAGTAAATGACACAATTCCTGTGGGAAAGTGTGATACGTAGATATGGACTTCCACCAATCCTTGTAGCCAAAAATGGATGACAATTAAAAAACGAGGCTCTTACAAGCTGGAATTTTTTGAAAAAAAATGTGGTGCCTAGACTTGGCACACCCCAAACCTCAAGGTTTATCGTATCTGAGTATCCGGTTAAGAAACTCCACCTGATCAGACTAAGTAGAAATAAGGTTTGATGAAAGCACAAGCTTCTAGCTTTAAGGAATTGAAGGCTCGAATAGGCCATGTTCCATGCAATTGAAGGCTCGAATAGGCCACGTTCAATGTAAATTGAAGGCTCGAATAGACCATGTTCCATGCAATTGAAGGCTCGAATAAGACGCGTTCAATGTAATTGAAGGCTCATCAAGTGAGAAATCGAACTAGGAGAATTCGATGTTAAGTACAAGCCTATGACGGCCATCAAATCCCAGACTCTAGCTGACTTCGTGGTTGAATATACCATTGACAACCAAGAAGTCGGGGGGCAGGAGGTAATAGACCAGGAAGGTCAGCAAGGTGAGAAGCCCCTGGAAGAGAAGAAGGAGTATTGGATGCTCTATTTTGACGGGGCATCAAAAACAAAAACCAGTGGTACAAGTTTAGTTCTGCAAAGCCCCGATGGGTTCGCAGTTGAGTATGCCTTGAAGTTTGACTTCCAAACAACCTACAAACGAGACAGAGTATGAAGCTTTGATAGCCGACCTTGGATTGACAAGAGCCCTAAGGGTGAAGAACCTGAAAGTCTGTGGAAACTCAAAGCTGGTAGTCTCACAAGTCAATGGAGAGTTTGAGGCTAGAGAAAAGAATATGGCCAAATACATGAGGATTGTGAAAGCTGCGATAGCCCAGTTCGACGAGTGCTACGTTGAGTATATCCCAAGGGAGGAGAATACAAAGGTCGATGCCTTATCTCAGTATACTTCTTCTGAGGTTGAGACCCATTTGAGAACCCCTACAATTGATTCTAAGCTTATTGATCCTATCGGGATAGGAGGATGCTGGATAGATCCTATCAAAGCAAACCTTGAGAATGGCTGGTTGCCAAACGATGCCATGGAGGCAGGTAAGCTAGCTGTAAGGAACTAAAGGCTCGAATAGGCCACGTTCCCCCCGACTGAAGGCTCACGAATGCCCAACTCCGTCCAAATGAAGGCTCAAAAAAATACCAGAAATAAGTTAAAAAAAATATTGCAAGGAGTTAGAGCTCGAAACAAGCTTCGATTTGATATATCGTCAGCTCAAATCGGAGCAACGAGCAAAAAGATGTGGATTTTTAAACACTCATGGAGTAAGCGGGCCTTATAATCGAGTTAAAGGACAAAAATATGACCTCAATCCATGTCTTCAGGGGCTGGAATTTCAAGTCACGATTGACCTCCTCTAGGTCTCAAAGGTGAGGTTGTGATGACCCATGACCTAGGACAAACGAGGCTTTAAAAAGGCTTCAATCGAGGTCGTGAATTGAGATCGTTTACCTCATGAGGAGGCCCATTTTGGATCTTTACACGACCTCAATCCTGGTCGTGAATTGAGATTGTTTACCTCACGAGGAGGCCCATTTTGTATCCTTACACGACCTCAATCCTGGTCGTGAATTGAGATTGTTTACCTCACGAGGAGGCCCATTTTGTATCCTTACATGACCTCAATCCAGGTCGAAGAATGAGCTCTTGGAGCCTACGACGAGGTCAAATTTTGGCCTTTGGGCGACCTCAATCCAGGTCATAATTGAGGTCATAGAACCTCAAGACCTGAAATAAATTGAAGGCCTTACACGACCTCAATCCAGGTCATGGGTTGATCTCGTAAGCCTCACGATCAGCCTAAATTGAAGGCCTTACACGACCTCAATCCAGGTAATGGGTTGAGCTCGTAAGCCTCAAGATCAGCCTAAGTTGAAGGCCTTACACGACCTCAATCCATGTCATGGGTTGAGCTCGTAAGCCTCACGATCAGCCTAAATTGAAGGCCTTACACGACCTCAATCCAGGTCATGGGTTGAGCTCGTAAGCCTCAAGATCAGCCTATGTTGAAGGCCTTACACGACCTCAATCCAGGTCATGGGTTGAGCTCGTAATTACGAAAAATACCGGTGGGTACTAGAAATTTTCTAAATTATTAGGAATAATTAAGAAAAATACCCGTTGGTACAAGAAAATTCCTAAAATATTAGGAATAATTACGAAAAATACCGGTGGGTACTAGAAATTTCCTAAATTATTAGGAATAATTAAGAAAAATACCCGTTGGTACAAGAAAATTCCTAAAATATTAGGAATAATTACGAAAAATACCCATGGGTACATAAAAATTCCTAAATTATTAGGAATAATTAAGAAAAATACACGTTGGTACAAGAAAATTCCTAAAATATTAGGAATAATTACGAAAAATACCCGTGGGTAGATAAACATTCCTAAATTATTAGGAATAATTAAGAAAAATACCCGTGGGTACATAAAAATTCCTAAATTATTAGGAATAATCAAGAAAAATACTTGTGAGTACACAAAAAATCCTAAAAAATTAGGAAAAGTACAGAACAATAAGAGGAAAATTACAAAAATATTTCCTTGAAAATTGAGCAATAATTTATGCTAATAATGCATAAAAGCTCTATGAAAGTGCCGAAATTGCTAAAAGTAAGCACAAGTTAAAGCCTCGAATACGGCCAATCGTCGTAAATATGTAGGTCGCTCCACACTTTACAATAAGGCGATATATGCGAAACAGTAGTGTAAACCAAAATCACCTTATAAGGGTAGGAAAATTAAGAAGTCCCAGATAAGGGATAAAAATGACCCAAAGTCTCGATTAGGGCAAATATAACTTCTACGAAAACCTGATCAGTTTTCCTAGAAGTTGGGGGGCAAATGATATGGGCTGAAAGTAAGCCCTAAAGACACAATTAATGTTGCATTAATTAGACCTAGCTTGATCCAGATACGAAGCCCATTAATGAGGCCCAAAACCCTAATTAAATAATAAATTCGTGGCTAATAAATCAGGCAAATAAAAAACTCCATTATTGAGTCCAAAAGGAAACCAAATCATCCATGGAGTAGCCTCCAAGACATACAACTCCTATAGTTATCCACATCCCTCATGGAAGGATCTAGAATTGGGCCTAAAGTGGGTAACTTGCCCACTAAGTTACCAAATCCTACCCTAACTCTATGACTTCTCAAGCCTATATAAAGGGTCTGACCCCCCATTCTCAAGGAGGACGTTTTTTGGGCTTAGCTCCAGACACATCCACCACGTTTTAGGCTTAATCCTCGAATAAGGACATACAAGCCACTACGCCACTACGCCGCGAGGACGCATCAAGCCACGTAGGCAATTACAGAACTACGTTTTGGCTTGATTCTTGATATTCATCAAGGTACGTAGGCATCTTGTTAGGAACGAGTTAGTCCCCGACAACAAGAGCAACCACCATTAAAGCTCGAAGCTCTCAATCCCTAGCAATCAATGCACGAATTAATTACACCCTACTTTTTATTCCACAACATTTACATATTAAATGAATCAAGTCAATTTAAAACTAAAAATAAATTATAAAATACTTATATATTAATTTAAATACATAAAAATGAGATTTCTATTTTAGTATTGTATTTGTTTTTATTTATTATTACTTTTTATTCTTTCATTTAAAAATAATATATTAATATTTTACATGTATAATTTATTTATTAGCGAGTTTGCTTCAAAACATGCTAGAACAACCATTTTTAATTAATTTGTATTATTTATGTACTTGTTACAATTTTTTTTTACAATTTTCAGTTACGTTTTTATTATGTTTTAAAGTTATTTTATGAACTTGTTATGTTTTCTTTACAAATTTCAATTAATGTTTAATATTTTATGTAATTGTTATATAAAAAATTATTAGTGTTAGGGCATTTTTTTTTATTTTGCACATGGCATCCAAAATCTCAGATGTGACCTGACAGTACATACGGCTCACCTTAAATCACACCACTACGTGCCCTCGGCTGTGTAGTGGTCACTTTTAGTGAATCTGATAACCCGGAGTGATGGTTTGTAGGCTTTAGCTTGTGGCTTCTAATGTTGGCGAACTGTTTGATAATTATCTTAACATAATCCAAGCCACACACAATCAATTACATGTTACATTCTTTTAATCTTCGCACAAGATGGATGTACTATAATGTATGAACAACAAACATAATAGTGATTGTTTCAAAAAAAAACATAATAGTGATAGGACTAGTAATAAGGTATTAAAATTTGTTTCCATTTGATGTGCACCGGTGGATTTTAGTTGATTTTGTTTATGTTAGTTTTAAGGTCTCCTATTTTTTTTTGAATAAGTAAGCTTGCATAGGAATATATGTTCTCAAAATATTTCAGAATGAGCGAGGGTTCAATTGAATTCAAAACCTGAAACGAAAATAGATAAGTTCTTACGAAATATCTCATCGTGGTAAACATCTTCTAATTAATTGTGTACAACTAATCAAAATGTGTGACAACATTTAAGATCTATTCTGATATAGATTTGACACCTTTGGTATTATTTGTTATAGCCAAAATTCGGTTCGAGTATTTTCAAGATGGATTCGGGTTAATAACAGGTTTAATTTGGGATTTCAGAGAACAAATTAGGGTTGTTTTTGAGAGTTAGGGCGCGCCTTGGGGGGATTAGGCCGCGCCCTGGGATATGTTGGAATTCCAAGATGATAATAAAGTCGATTTTGTATTTGATTATTGAAGAATTCCCTCCTGTCGTATCTCAGGAGAGGGATGTCCATCGTAGAAGGCCTATAGGGGTTTTCCTAGATTTAGGGATCTTTCTTATACACTGAGGGCATGTTCTCCTCGGTGCAAAGATAGATCTCTCTTTGGTGTGTGCTTTGGAGCTCTGTTCCTGTAGCCAATGGGCGCGTTCTCATTGGGGAACTTTGGAGTAATCTGCACTTTGCACCCAAAAGCTCTGGATCACCTGTCCTGCTATCTGGTGGGTGCTTCTCATTCGGGGGACAGGGATGCGTTCTGCACTTGGGGTAAACCATGGTTTTACCTGCATCCTTGAAATCAAGAGATAGCTTGTAGCGAATAGGACTAGTCCTCGACGGGGGAAGTTTCCATATTCGCGAAGTCTTGAGATCTTGGATGAGCCTTGGGCCTTTTGTGGTTAGGCCTCATAGTAGAACATTCCGGAAGCTGGTCCGTTATCCAAGCCCATTTGGGTTTCTTGTTCTCCAAGAACTACGTATGGCTTGATCCCCTATAAATACCGGGGTACGTAGGCCGATTGAGGGGTTGGAAAACGAGAGCTCTGAATAGCCGCCACTAACCCTATCAATCTCAGCCACCAATTAAAAACAGCCACCACACGCCACCACTCTTTTCGGAAAAGAACCACCGCTATAGATCTTGTTTCCGGCGACATACCTCGAATTTTGTTGTTACCAAATTCCTCCGTCAACAAATTGGCGCTAGAAGGAGGGGAGCCAATCAAGATCTTCGTCTTAGGAGGAAAAGATGTCTCACAATCAAGGCAGAGGTTCTCGTGGAGAAGAGGATTACGATTCTGAAGATAGCATGGGGGGAAATCCAACCCACCATGAGGCTTATGTTCCGGAGGAAATCTCCGCTCCTCCGCACCATCATGGGACTCCAGTCGCCGCCGGCGGACAGCCACCTGTTCTTATCAGTAATGCGGCATTAATGGAACAGTTGTATCGTATGGGAGATGTCCTTAATAATTTCGGAGCAAGATTGAGTTCAGTTGAGGAAAATCAGGGGTCAAGGAGAAAATCTCGGAGTATCCCACGAAATCATCGCCGGTCAAGGAAATCCCCACAGATTGAGGAAGATTCCCGAAGGAGAGAGGAAAATCAGGAAAGGAGATTTCAGCTGGTCACTCCTCGAAGGTTAGATTATTCTGATCCTATTGTTGAACATCCTAGTGAAGATAATTCTGAGCGCAGGTTGTCGAATCCTCAAGAGAGGGTGCGCCCTCATCCTCACCGTCCAGGGCGCACTCCTAGTGAGATTCAAAGGGATGAAGAGCAGATGGCTAGAGAAAGGAGAGATTTCGCCAGCTTAAAAGAACGCCTTGGAATAAGGCTTAATGATGACGATTTGAGGATGGTACTCCTGGAGCAACAGAAGAAAAACAAGTATTTGGAATCGCGGCCTCATGATTCACAGCGCGCGCCCCCTGATAACAGGTCGAGGCCCCTTGGACATGAGCGAGCCCTTCCACAGAGCCACGATCCACAGCGTGCGCCCCCTGACAACAGGTCGAGGCCCCTTGGACATGAACGATCTCTTGCCCGTAATAATAATCCACAGCGCGCGCCCCCTGTTTATAACAGGTCGCGGCCCCTTGGATCAAAACAAGCTTTTCATCATGACAACCTTGGAAGAAGAGGAAACCGTGATAACGGTGATAGAAGAATGGATTTTCAAATTCCCTCAAGCGTCTCAGGAGAGTATAGATCGAGGACGCGCCCCCATTCAGGAGAACAACATCAGAGAAGTTCTCAAGGGAATCCACAACTTCATGGAAACCCTGAGGGACAACAAACTCAAACCCAAGAGGATGTTGTGATTCCACCACAAGCAGGAGCCCAAGGAGGTGTTTTAACAGCGGCTCCACCTCCACCTCCACCCCCGGGGGGTACTCAGACTGTGGCACAACCAAATATCCAGAATATTCCCGGAGTGGGAACCTTCAATGTGGATGATTTGAAAAGACTTCTTACTCACCTGGATGGAGGAAGAATATCTGCTACGGCACCAACATCTTCACCATTCTCGGTTGAAGTAAGAGAAGCATAACTCCCTACAGGATACCGGTCTATGACTAATGATTTACACTTTCACGGAAATGCTGACCCAGTAGAATTCCTGGGTCGATTTGATATCGAAATGGATGTTTATCAGGTGACCGATTTAGCTAGATGTCGATTGTTAGCAGCAACATTTAGAGAAAGTGCGCAATAGTGGTTTCAGAATCTCGGGCCAGGAGTAATTACATCTTGGCAGGTGATGAGGAATCTGTTTCTAACCAAGTTCCAGGCAGCCGTGAAGTATGCTCCTCCTGTCACTACTTTGGCTAACATTAAGCAAAGGGAAGGAGAAAGTCTACAATCTTTCTTCAAGAGATTCAACTCGGAATCTACTTTGGTGAGAGGAGCAACCGATGAAACACTCAAAAGCTTCTTAATAGCTGGATTGTCAGTAGGAACTGATTTCTGGAAGCATCTTCAAGGACGTGATCCACCTACTTTGGCTGATGTATTTGCACAGGCTGAGTCTTTCAAGATTGTGGAACAATCCTTGGCAGATAATCGGAAAACAGACGGTCAGGGGAATTCTAAAAGAAGAATTAACAAAAGGAAAGATCGGTCCTTGAGTCCGACACTCCGTACTGGGATTGGTGCTAATCGTGTGAATTCCACTGAAGTTGGACGGAATTGGGGACCTCCGGATACCTACACCTATGATAGGAGGGAAAACAATTATACTCCTTTGGCTGCCTCTATCGAGCATATCTTTGAAGTAAATAAAGATAAAGGATTCTTCAGGAAGCCGGAGCCGTTAACTTCTTGGCAGAGCAGAGATAAGAAGAAATATTGTGATTTTCATAAATCCTCAGGACTTAATACTTACGAGTGTCGGCAGTTGAAGGATGAAATTGAGGACTTGATCAAAGAGGGATTCCTGACTGAATGGATTATCAGAGAAGTGAAAAAGCACAAGGAGAATCCGGATAGGAAGGATGGAGGGCGCGCCCCCCGAAATAATGATATGCCTGAGGAGAAGAAATTTGTCAGAGAAGGAAGTATTCATACAATATTTGGAGGACGGCACTTGGGGGGTGATAGCAATCATGCCTTGGAGAGATATGCAAGGGAGGCAAAATATCGCCCCCTCACTAATGTGAACAGTTTGGAGTCTAGGCCGCCCAAATTGTTTAAGGGGGAATGTGTGGATATCACTTTCACTGAGGAAGAAGCTAGATGGGTGCACCATCCTCATAACGATGCTTTGATGGTAGCAGTCCAGATTGGTTCCAAGAATGTACATCGGGTTCTTGTTGACAACGGAAGTTCCGTGAACATCCTATACTATAGTACTTATAAGAAGTTGGGACTTCCTGATAAGGATATGATTCCAGACAATGGTTGGATATATGGTTTTTCGGGCGAATCTGTGAAAGTCATGGGAACTATCAAGTTACCGGTAACCCTCGGTGAGGGGGTTCTTTCTGTGACCCAAATGATGGACTTTATGATTTTGAATGTGGAATCATCTCACAATGCTTTAATTGGGCGCCCTCTGTTAAAAGAAATGAAGGTTGTGACCTCTATCTACCATCTTGCAATGAAATTTCCTACACCCAATGGTGTAGGAACTATACGAGGATCTCAACATGATTCGAGGGATTGTTATCACAAGGCAATCAAGGGGTTTAGAAAACAGCAAGGTGGAGGGCGCGCCCTGATAGAAGGAAGTTCAGAAAGAGGGATGAATCTTACTCCAGAAGAAGTTAGAGTTCATTATCTTGTCCAAGAACCTGAAGAGGTAGTGAAAGAGAGCATTCCGATACTTGATAATTTGCAAGAAGGAATTCTAGAAGAAATCGAGGAAGATTCGGAGGAGGTTATTTCTGTTAACCTTAGAGGGGAGCAGGTTGAAGGAAGACGAATGTTGCTTGAAGGTCTAGTACATACCCTTGTTGAGGAAGACTTCCCTCTTGAAGAGGATGTGCCCTCCAAGGATGACATGCTAGTTGAGGATCCACGGCTTTTTGATTTTGATCTGGATCCTAGAATTTCACAGTTGGTTGAAATGACTGGCCCTGCGGAGGATACACTCTCAATATTAATAGATGAAAAGGATCCGAGTAAGGTTTTGAAAATCGGGTCTCAGTTGAATTCCAAGATGAGGGGTATGCTCACTAATTTTCTCCTGAATAATCTGAATGTTTTTGCTTGGAGTCATGCTGATATGGTGGGAATTGACCCGGAAGTCATGTGTCATCATCTGAATATAGATCTTACTAAGAAAGGAATCCGTCAGAAACGTCGACCGGTAAGTGGAGAGAGAGCTATAGCATTGAAGGAGGAGGTTGATCGACTTCTAGAAGTTGGATTGATTAAGGAATCATATTATCCGGATTGGTTGGCTAATCCAGTGCTAGTGAAGAAGCCAAATTGAAAATGGAGGACTTGTGTTGATTTTACAGATTTGAACAAGGCTTGTCCTAAAGACAATTTTCCTCTTCCTCGGATTGATCAGTTGGTGGATGCTACGGCTGGTCATGCTCTTTTGAGTTTCATGGATGCTTACTCAGGTTATAATCAAATCCCGATGTATGAACCCGATCAAGAACACACCTCTTTCATCACAGATAAAGGATTATATTGTTATATTGGAATGCCGTTTGGTTTGATTAATGCTGGAGCAACTTATCAGAGATTGGTGAATATGATGTTCAAAGATTTAATTGGGAAAACCATGGAGGTGTATGTTGACGATATGCTTGTTAAATCCTTGAAGGCAAAAGATCATGTGAAGCACTTGGGGCAAATGTTCGAAATATTGAGGAAATTCAGGATGAAGTTAAATCCTTAGAAATGTGTGTTTGGTGTGGAATCCGGAAAGTTTTTGGGTTTCATGGTGAATCATAGAGGAATTGAGGTGAATCCAGCAAAGATTAAGGCTTTGCTTGATATGAAATCCCCGTCTAGTGTGAAGCAGGTGCAGAGTTTGGCTGGAAGAATAGCAGCATTGAATCGCTTTGTGTCCAAATCTTCAGATAAATGCAGAGAGTTCTTTAAAGCAATCAAAGGAGCATCTAAGGATTTTGTATGGACTTCCGAGTGCGAAGAAGCTTTTCAGAAAATCAAGGAGCAATTGGGGAATCCGCCACTTTTGGCAAAACCGGTGGAAGGAGAAACTTTAATTCTCTACTTGGCAGTGTCAGAATATTCCATCAGTGCAGTGTTGGTAAAGAAATTGATCATCAGTCTCTAATGTACTATGTGAGTAAGCGTTTGCTTGATGCAGAAACCCGATACACAAGTATGGAGAAGTTAGTTTTCGCTTTAATCCTAGCCTCGAGAAAACTTCGCCCTTATTTTCAAGCTCATAAGATCGAGGTTCGTACAGCATATCCAATGAGAGCAATTCTTCATAAGCCGGAAGTTTCTGGAAGGCTGTTAAAATGGGCGATTGAACTGGGGCAGTTTGATTTAGAATATACCCCAAGGACGGCAATTAAGGGTCAAGCTTTAGCGGATTTCATCCTTGAGTTCGAATCAGAAAATGAAGAGAAGTCACTTGTATTGGTAGAGCCTGGAATTCCAACTCAGAGGGCGCACCCTCTTGAGGAAATTCCTCAGCCATGGTGGAAGTTACATGTAGATGGAGCAGTGAATAGTAGAGGAGCTGGGGCAGGTATAATCTTGGTTACTCCTGAAGGGAATCAGCTTATGAGAGCTATTCATTTCAAATTTCAAGCAACTAACAATGACGCGGAGTATGAAGCTTTGATTAATGGTTTGAAGGTAGCTGTGGAGATGAAGGTAGTGAATTTGATTATATTGAGTGATTCAGAATTAGTGGTTGGGCAAGTTAAAGGTGGATTTCAGTGTATGGGACCAAGAACGGAGCTTTATATGAAGTATGCTCAGCGGCTTATCCAGAAGTTTCGGGAGGTCAGATTAGAGTGTATTCCCCGAGATGAGAATTGTAATGCTGATGTTCTGGCTAAGTTAGGATCCCAGAAAGACGCGATGTTGTTGGGAACAGTTCCACTGCAAATTCAAGAAGTACCAAGTATCCCGGAAGTAGAAGTTATGGAAGTGGAAGCTAACCCGCATATTACTTGGATGACTCCAATTCAAGGATATACTCGTGGAGGGATTCTTCCAGAAGACAAGGTTGAGGCAAGAAGAATTCAGTATCAAACAACAAGATTTGTAGAATACGATGGAATTCTATATAAGAGGGGTTTCAACCAACCACTTCTTAAATGCATAGATGGAGATGAGTGCAATTATATTCTTAGGGAAGTTCATGAAGGAATTTGTGGTAATCACTCGGGGGTGGTTCTCTGGCAATGAAGGTGTTAAGGCAGGGTTATTATTGGCCTACTTTGAAGAAGGATGCTTATGAATTTGTAAAGGCTTGTGATAAGTGTCAGCGGTTTGCTAACTATTCGACTGTTCCAGTCAATACTCTGACTTCTATGATGAGTCCTTGGCCATTTGCTATGTGGGGAATAGATCTTATTGGGGAGCTTCCCAAAGCTAAAGGAATGTTAAGTATGCTGTGGTCGCCGTAGATTACTTTACTAAATGGGCAGAGGCCATGCCTTTGGCCACCATCACTGCGAAGAAAATCAAAGATTTTGTTTTCAATTGCATTGTGTGCAGGTTTAGAATTCCATACAAGCTCGTGTCAGACAATGGAAAGCAGTTTGATAGCAAGGAATTGCGAAAGTTATGTGATGATTTGGGAATCAAGAAAGAATTTGCAGCAGTGTATCATCCTCAGAGTAATGGACAGACAGAGGCAATTAACAAGATTATCAAGCATACTCTGAAGACAAAGCTAGAAGAAAGCAAGGGAAATTGGCCTGAGGAGCTACCCATGGTTTTGTGGTCATACAACACTACTCCAAGAACAACAACTGGGGAATCTCCCTTTGTGTTATCTTATTGGTGTGAAGCGATGATTCCTGTGGAGATTGGAGCAGGTTCTTTCAGGAGAGATTTTTATAATGAAGAAACTAATATGATAAATCAAAGGTTGAGTCTGGATTTTCTGGAAGAGACAAGGACTAACTCGCAATTGAGGTTGGCAACTTATCAGCAAAGGGTTGCAAGGTATTACAACAGGAAAGTAAAGACTCGTCCTTTTAATGTGGGTGATTTGGTTCTTCGAAAGGTTATGCCAAATACAAGAGTTGCAGCTCATGGAGTTTTTGGTCCAAACTAGGAAGGACCATACAAGATCAAGTCTATCGTTTGGGAAGGAACTTATCATCTGGAAGACTTGGATGGCAATACAATCCCGAGAGCATGGAATGCGGAGCATTTGAAGAAATATTATCAGTAGGGTGCGGCTTTGGCCCCCTATTTTATGAAGGCTTATATTTAAGTTATAGACTAGCATAAATAAATCTTCTCCTAGTCTAGGGGGGTAGTATACATACGCCTTCTTTAGTTCTAGTTGAGACTTGCTGTTTTTTTATTCCATGTTTTTTACGAAGAATTTTCTCCTTAGCTCGGGGGGTAGTACATGTATACCTTCCCTTGTTCTGTCGAGACTTGAATTTAATAAAGAATTTATTTGAAGATTAATAAAGTATATCAAGACATTTGTTCAAGTTTTTTGAAGATTTTTTATTAAAGTACAAGAAGTTGTGCCCCATGTCTTAGGGCGCGCTCTGCGAGGTTCTGCGTAATTATAAGCAAATTTTGACAAGTTAAAGGAATTCTGAAGAGGGTAATGCCTTAGGGCGCGCCCTCAACTTATATGTAAAGAATTTTTAAGGTGTTTTTCTATCGAAGTTAAAGACATTTTCTTAAATGAAAATATGAAGAAATGGTCGCGCTCCCGTGAAGGGCGCGCCCTTATTAGAAGAATTTAACGAGAAAAGTAAAAGCATGAATGAGTAATAAGCATACTAAAGTTCAAAGGATATTAAAGTTAGGAATTACAACTTGCAGGGTTTTACAAAGGACCCGCACCTTAAGAATTCAAAAGTTAGAAAGCTAATATTGAAATGAAATCCTAGGGCGCGTTCTTAGGAGAAGAAGAAGGCGCGTCCTGGGCGTCATTAGAGCGAACAGTGGTAAGAGGAGATATGTTTGCGGGAGGTGAACCTTGAGTAGGGATAGATGCAGGAGGAGAGGTCTGGATGTTTTAAGTTGAAGGAATATTTTCTGTGGAAGGCGCGTCCTCAGGAGGATCCTCTCTCAACTCTTTTTGCCTTGATGGCTGAAGCTTGATCAACCTTAAACTTTTCCACATCCTCAGCAGCAGCAGGACCAAACTTCTCCCAGTTGTAATCAGGATCATTGGCTAGAAAGCCAGTAAGGTAGAAGTTGAATCCCTTCTCAAAGTTCTCATCCTCAATGGATTCCCTCTGTTCTTTCAACTGAGTCCTTTCAATCTCTAGGGCACTTTGTAGCTTTCTGAATTCCTCTCTTTCCTTCTTCAATCTTTCAACTTGATCACAAAGGTATTTGCCATAGTCAAGGGATTTTTGAAGATCCGACTGTAGAGTAGCAATGGTTGCATCCTTGGCGTCACATTCTTTCTTCCACTTGTTATCAGTTTCGATAACCATTTTGGAAAACTTCTTATTCTCTGCCTCAAGTTTGTTCAGGTGAAGCTTCTCTTTATGCACCCTTTGGGCACGCCCTAGAGATTGAACCAGGAGTTGGGCTGAGGCTTTAATCATGGAGTTCGTTTCATCATCAGTATTCATATTCTGCCAGAGATCAATTTCTTTCTCAGTGACAAATGAAGCAGCAACCGGCCCGATAAGGGTTTCCGCATATGAAGGCGTGCCCTTGGTTCTTTGTCTTTTGCCTTTGTTCACAGGAGGATCTTGGATTTCAGCATTCCTTTTTAAGGATCCAGAAGAGGGTGGAATTACTGGGGAAGGCTGTTGTTGCTGTAGAAGATTCCCTCTGGAATCAGAAGTATTGGTCTTATTTTCATGTTGTGACATGTTGTTTTTCTTGGCAGCACCAAAGCCGCGGGGAATTTTAGGAGCCATTACTGTGCAAAACCAAAAAAAATGGTTAGTTCACGCCTTAGGTAAAGGAAGTTGTAAGCAGGTAATAAAGAGAAATATGTCAGACAAATAATGATGCATTATTATGTTAGGGCGCGCCCTACGGTATAATTTTGTACCTTCATCAGTATCAGAGTTTTCATTTTCATTATCACTAGATGACGATGATGGAACAACAATACCATTTCTGAATTTTTTAAACTTACAAATGGACCCAACCCTATTAGAAAGGATTCCAATCCTTTTTAAGTTTTCTTCAGTAATTAGGGTTTGGAGGTTGAATTTCTCTGCTGCAATCTTGAGGACGGCTTTGGCCCGATGTAGGGCCGCGCCCTGAAGTTCTTTTTGAACTCTTCTATCTGTTTTGGTTTAAAGGAATTAATAAAAGTTAAAAAAAAAAAAAAGAAGAGGAAATTTTCGAAAAGAAGAGTGTAGGGCGCGCCCTCACTTACGCGGATTTGTGTTAAACTGGAGTCAAACTCGAGGAACATCCCAGACAAAGAAAAAAGGTTCTTTCCATCGTTTGATGTGGCTAATTCTTCCTTCAGAAAAGCCCTTGCTGTTGTGAGGTTTGTTGATTACCAGGTAATAATAACCAATGTTTGATTGACGGATGCTAAAAAAGTAGCTGATTTCTGGCATAGAGGGAGCATCGAAATCCAAGTCATGGTAGAGGATGAGTAAGCCTAACACAAGTTTGTAGCTGTTAGGAGAAAGTTGGATTGGGGCTAGATCATACCATTCAAGGATTTCTCTTAGGTAAGGGTGCAAGAGCGCGCCCATACCTAGAGCAACAAGTCTCGGGGTAAGAACCATCCTTGGAATTCTGAAATCTCCACCATAGTTGAAAATATGGGGACGATGGTGGGAGTGAGGAATGGCCCAGAGTCCTTCTTGGCCATAGTATTTCATAGCCCATTCCACTTCATCATTTGTGGCGGTAGAAGACATGCTCACACAAGCTAGTTTGCCTTGTTTCTTTCTAAGTTGGTTCTTTTCCTTTTCAGAAATTTCGTTATATCTACCCCAGTCAATGTCAATCTCTTGGTCAAGAACCTCCCAATGTTCAAATGTGGTAGGTGATAGAGGTGGGGATGTTGGCTCGGAATTGATTAGTGGTGAAATGGATAAAGCAGAAGACGCGCCCTCTGTGGTGTAAGTATCTGAAGAGTGTGAATCATTGGAGGAATTTGAATCTGGATTATAATCATTATCAGAAGGATCTGTATATAAGGGGTTTGGAGTTTTTTCAGATATTGGTGTTGGAGTTTTTGTTTTATTCTCTAAACGAGTACTAAGGGGGATGTTGTTAAGGGAATCCTCACTGGAAAAACTCATTTTATCTTCGTTAAAGTCTTCGATAAGGCGCGCCGTGTCTTCTGAAGAAACAAATGAGAAAAGAGGCCTCGGATAATTTGGAGGGAGAAAGGTGTTTGGGGGAGAATATGTGCCAAGGCGCCTGTTAAGCACTTTAAAAGGATGAAAGGGTGAAGACGCGCCCTCCAGCTGCAAAGAATTAAAAATAGAAGCACTAAGGGCGCGCCCACGAAAAGTACAAAAGGAAAAATAAGTTTATTCAAGGGAAAAAGAATGAAGGAAAGTTTGTGCTACGACTTAAACTAAGTATGTGACTTAAAATTATTAGATGAACGCTTAGCATTTTTTGGAAGACCTTAGGGCGCGCCCTGAGTGTAAGACGCACCCAAGGACCTAATCTAATATTCAGAATCATGTTAATAGAAGATTATATCGAGAAAATAAGATCAAATAACTATACATACAAACATATATACATCGAAAATGAAGAACATGTTGAAGCTAAATGGTTCAATTACAATATCACACGATTTGAACGGTGAAAACATGAAATAAGAGCATCAAAACGTACCTTGTAAGTTCTGGAGTGTGATTTATCGAAGAAAATGGTAAAAAAGTGACGAAGTTGGCCGAATTGTCGTCTGAAAAAATCGGGGTCGCCGGAGTTGGATTTTTTGAAGAAAGAGAAAGTAAAAAAAGTAAAGTGAGAAGTGTTTGGGTATTTATAGGGAGTGTAGAAGATAGTGGATGACAGCTGTATGACACAAAGTCGATTCAACTTCAGAGGACGCGCCTTGTTGTAGGGCGCACCCTTAGGATATTTTGTGAGAATTTTGGGTTTTTTCAGGAGAATTCCATACATCATCTCTGATTTCATATGGAATTGGGGGGTAGTTGTTATAGCCAAAATTCGGTTCGGGTATTTTCAAGATGGATTCGGGTTAATAACAGGTTTAATTTGGGATTTCAGAGAACAAATTAGGGTTGTTTTTGAGAGCTAGGGCGCGCCCTGGGGGGATTAGGCCGCGCCCTGGGATATGTTGGAATTCCAAGATGATAATAAAGTCGACTTTGTATTTGATTATTGAAGAATTCCCTCCTGTCGTATCTCAGGAGGGGGATGTCCGTCGTAGAAGGCCTCTAGGGGTTTTCCTAGATTTAGGGATCTTTCTTATACACTGAGGGCATGTTCTCCTCGGTGCAAAGATAGATCTCTCTTTTGTGTGTGCTTTGGAGCTCTGTTCCTGTAGCCAATGGGCGCGTTCTCATTGGGGAACTTTGGAGTAATCTGCACTTTGCACCCAAAAGCTCTGGATCACCTGTCCTGCTATCTGGTGGGTGCTTCTCATTCGGAGGACAGGGATGCGTTCTGCACTTGGGGTAAACCATGGCTTTACCTGCATCCTTGAAATCAAGAGATAGCTTGTAGCGAATAGGACTAGTCCTCGACGGGGGAAGTTTCCCTATTCGCGAAGTCTTGAGATCTTGGATGAGCCTTGGGCCTTTTGTGGTTAGGCCTCATAGTAGAACATTCCGGAAGCTGGTCCGTTATCCAAGCCCATTTGGGTTTCTTGTTCTCCAAGAACTACGTATGGCTTGATCCCCTATAAATACCGGGGTACGTAGGCCGATTGAGGGGTTGGAAAACGAGAGCTCTGAATAGCCGCCACTAACCCTATCAATCTCAGCCACCAATTAAAAACAGCCACCACACGCCACCACTCTTTTCGGAAAAGAACCACCGCTATAGATCTTGTTTCCGGCGACATACCTCGAATTTTGTTGTTACCAAATTCCTCCGTCAACATTATTCTTTAATAATTTTAGTTTTTTTAGCGGATGTGATATAACGTATAAGAAATTCACACATTTTATCAAGGAGGAAGTTGTATTATCTCTAACTAGCTTCGTTACCCGTGCAAGGCACGGGGATATTCTAGCTTTATTGTGAAATTTTGTTTTTTATTATATGTGATCATGAATATTCTTCAATTTGTTGCAATGTTACCTAAATATAAATTAACTTAGAGCATCTCCAATGGTATTAGCTAAAAATGATTGGTTAAATTAGATAAAATATTGATTATGTAAAATTTACTTAACGTGTAAGATATTGTGCTCCAACAGATATTGGCTATAATGTTTGTTTATACTATAAATATAGTATTTTATTATTATTTCATCTTGTTATAAATAGAATTTATTTATATAAGCTAATAGATCTTATAAAATCTTCCTTACAGGTCTCTAGAGGTTGGTCAAATATGGCCAACGATAACAGATTATCTAATTTTTTTGCTAACAGTAATGTCTAATTGGAGTGAATTATTTTTTACATAATATCTATAACATTTATTTATGGTATTATATTTATGATTTTAGCTAAGGGATACTCCCCATTGGAGATGCTCTTACTCTTTTTTCAAGTGCTCACGCTTTTTAACAGGTTGTGTCCAAAATATTCTAATATCCATTCAATTAGTCATATAGTTCAATGATTTTAGCTATAAATTTAAATTCTTTATACTTAGAACTGGATGTCACAGTTTCGATTCTAGAAAATGTGAAGATTAACTAACGTTTTCATAGCACTTGACTTTAGGGGGATTTTAGAGTTAAATCATAGAAAATTGGAAGGCATAAATGTGAAATGATATTAACTGTTAGGTCGAATTCACAATAGTTAATCAAATACTGTATGAGTAACTTAACAAGAACACACTGTTTAATACTTAAAAACTGTTTGGAATTAACAATTCCTCTCTCAGTGATGTAAAATATCACAGAGAGCTGCTTAGGTTACAATCAATGAATTTCTCAATGTTCGATTACCCTTCTAGGGTTAACCTAACTGTATTTATAGAACATACAGCTTCGTACAATCAGTAATTGATTCTCCTATAATCAAGCTATACAATTGATATCAATCACGATTGCTCCAGTCTTCCAAGTCAACTCAATCTCTTTGACAGCTTTCCAATCTTCAAAGATATTGCTTCCATATTTATCTTGAATCAATCTTCAAACACTGTTGACTCTTCAGACAATACCGCTACAGAGTTTAAACAACCTCTGTTGCGCTTCCAGTCAGTGTTTAACTAAACTCTGACCGCTTCCAGCTAAACTCTGTTTTGTCACTTTAGTTTCCAAACACTGTTCTCATCAATCATTTCTAACAATCTCCCCCAACTTGTCCATTAGCAAGAATGTACAAGTTTACAGTAAATGATGATGTCAAAACAAATACAAAGTTTTACAGTGTTTAACATACAAACAGAGTTTAAACTTTTACTTAACAAACTTACAACTTTTGTCTACCTAACTTCCTCAAGATCTGGAGCTGTTCTGAGATAATCAATCAACAATCTTCTCTCAGCATGTTCAAGTTCAATCTCCATAGCTTCCTTGATCTCTCTTAAATCTGGATCATTCTCATTAGTTTGAAAAATAGCAGCTCTGAGATCATAGATCTTGTTTCTTCTCATTTCATTTCCCAACCTGATGTACTTCACTTCTTTAGACTTTACATTGAAATCCAGAACAGTAATTCCAAGATCAGTCTTCAGCTTCGAAGTCCCCTTCTCCATCTCTATCAGATTGCCATTCCAATCTCTGTACTTAGGAATATATCTTTCAGCAGACTTTGATCCTGTAACAACTTTAGCTTTCTGCATATAACCCCTTATAGAATTAGCAATAAGCTTTGTTTGACGATTTCTGACTCTGAAGATATGCAAGACATACTGAAGTTCCTCAAATAATTTTAGCTTGATTGCTTCTTCATTCACTCTATACACTGACCCATCTGCCATAAAGTATAACAGAAAGTGAATGTCTAAGCTCCTTTGACGAACTAGCTGAACTGACTCCAACTTGTCTAGATTTTCTTGAGTAATACCAGAACCAAGAGATACAAGTGCAGAGGGATCTCTTGGACTGTTACTAAATCTCAAATCTCTTTTTGAACCTAATCCAGAAGTATTTCTGCCTGGTGGCTTTCCTGAACATGCAACATTATGTTGATATCCACCAGTCACTCCTGCATCTTCTTGCACTGGAATCTTTGGCCTTGAAAAACCAGGTAAGGGTTTACTTTGTGTCTGTACAACTTGTGTGGCAACAGAGGTTGTAACAATCATTTTGCCTTTGTTCTCCTCATTCATTATCTCTTTTAACTTTAATTTAGCATCAAGAGAAGACTTTCTGATCAACTTTTCTTTATCTTCTTCTTCTTCTTCTTCTTGAATGCCAGTTAACTTCTCTTTGATTTCAATGCCTTTAAGAACAGGCTTTGCAGTTTTAACAACTTTCTCTCTCTTCTTCAACTTATCAGACTTTAAAGTCTTCAAATGCTTTTCTTGCAGACTTTTCTCTTCAGCTTTAGCATCTTCTAAAGTAACTCCTTCTGCATTCTCTTCCATAAAAAGCTTAACAGCTAACTCCTCATCAGTCTTTGGATTTGATATTAATTCCAAACTCTTGGTTTTTGAAGTACCTTGAGTTTCAGTGTTTATTCCAACAGACTGTGACTTAAGTGATTTGCCAGATCTCAGAGTTTGCCTTTCAGAGTTTAACACCTTACTCTTATCACTTGCCCCTCCATCTCCAGCATCATCCTTTTGAGACAGAGTTTGAGAAACTTTGCATTTAGACTTAGCAACTCTCTCCCCCTTTTTGACATCATCAGGAATGAGTATAGATGTGATGAGCTCCAAAGAGTTAGCAATAGAATCAACCTTAGCCAACAAAGTAGCTTGATTTTCTTCAACCTTTCCTAGCCTGGCAAAGAGAGTATCTTGAACTTTGGAAAGCTGTGCAGCTTTGATTTTTGACTCTCTTTCCATCTTCATTTCTCTTGACTGTATCTCTATCTTCAAAGAAGCAATTTCTTGTATGGTTTCAGCAAAATTTCCATCCAGAGTTTTGACTTGTACCACAGTTGCTTTTAAGCATGATAAAATCTCTGGATTTGAAATTTGACTAGCAGTTTGCTTAACAAAATCAGCTGATCTCCCTTTCGGAAAAATACAATCTTGTTTATACCAATTAGCAGCAGATTTAGCAAGATACTCTTCTTCAATTGCATGAGATGGACAAAGCTCCATATAGTAGAGCATGACCAATTTGGAGAGTGTCAAGAGGAAGTGCATCCCAGTTTGTTGTCTTCTTGCCAAAAGCTCTTGTAATGCAATCGAAAAAGAAACTCCATTCCTTTCTCAAAAGGGGTCTTCTCAAAGATCCAATCTTATTCAAATCTCCTGCACAGCCAATTTGCTGCAACATTGTCCTCAAGCGGTCATGACCAACAACACTGTAAGAGGTGTGTGTCTCAAAATCCAGAGCATCCCTAACCGTAGTTGGAGTAATGATATACTCTGATTCAGCATGAGTGAAGGTGATTGTTGGAGTGCCAGACTCTTCTCCATCATCATACACAGAGTTTGTCCAAAAGGTAGCGATTTGTGAAGCAGAGAGTATTGATGGTGCAGTTAATGCCTTCCCTATTTCAGAGTCTTTCAAGAAATTTTGAAACAGATGAAACGCCTCTGGAGCATTTGCATTCTCCAGTGGTGCTGCATAGTTGCTAGGAAGAAACACTAATCCTGCTGCATCAAACGCTTTGGTTGCCATTAGAAGATATGATATGAAGATATTTAGAGAAAAGATGTGTATGCACTGTAAGTGTTTATCAAAATGTGAGTGAGAATGAATGAGAATTTTGAAAGTGAATGAGTATGCAAGTAACTGTGAGTGGGTGAATATGAATAGATGTGAAGTGAGAGAACAAAAACGATTAGAGTAAAACTAAAACTCAATCGTTTATTCAAAAAAAAGCGCGCAACTGACTGTAGAGTAATGTGTGAGTGGGACACTATCATGGGACCCGTGTCAAACAACCAATGGATCACTTAATAATTACCGCTGTCATTCCTATAATCACGACACTTTGACATATTTACACTAATTAACAGTTGTCAACTACCCCAATTACTCCAAAATAGTCAAATCATCTCAATGAAACTGTACCTTAGAGTACTTAACACAACTCAACAGTGTTTATCAATTTTCCAACTTTATCACTAACAACCCTTTCAAAAATTGCACAGTTGTGAATATGAGTGTGTGTGAAGCAGAGTTTACCATAATCAATTTTTAGAGCATCTAATATTTCATAAAATCCATAACAAGAATCAATAAACACTGAATGCACAAACTCTCATAGTAAACACTGATTGTTTGATGAATGCTAAACTCTGTAGTTACTGTAATACAGAAATCTGAAAACTTCTATTCCCTTTGATGTTCCATGATTATCCAAGTAAGCACACAGTCTTTGAAGACAAAAAGATCAAGAGATAGAAATCAGAGCATCATTCAGTGAATAACAGTCATGAATTTGATAAACTCACAAACTCTCACAGCACACAAGTGTTTAGGTGAAGTGTTTACACTCACATTCAATCAGAAATAGCAGAATCTACCATATGCTTGAATGTCCACCAATTCTACACTACTTTGAGTACATGTATGCACAAATTAAAAGGACTTTATTCAGGGTTTAAATGAAGTAAGATCAAACAGATGAAAAAGATGTTTTATTCATGAGTGAATTCAAACTGAACATTTTAATAGAGAAAAGTGTTCAGTCACAGTGTTAGTACATATTTGTACAAGATCAGTATATATGCCCCTTTTTTTTTTTTTTTATTTAGCATATATACTGAGTAAACTTTTCTTTTCTTGAGAAACACTCATCTGCTTGATTTTTTATTTTTTTTTTCAAAAGAATATAACTGCTCTTAATACTTCAGAGTATAAGAAAATGAGCAGTTACTTAGGCTCAAAGGGGTTTACTAAGGATGGTATTTATGAACAGTGTTTATACAGTGATTGAACAGAGTTCAAAAGAATTTTGAACAGTGTTTGAATGAATGGTAAATCCTATTGCCTTTATCATTTTCATGCACACACATATCATGTAGTCTCAAAATGGTTTAATACAAGTTCTAGAGAAACATACTTCCTGATGAATATCACACAACAATAAATACTGATTGATAGAAAATGTATCAATCACTGATTTGGCTCAAACTCTCACAGGGTGTAGACATGAATCTGAACTCACCAAACTAATCAATGACACATCTCAAGTTTTATGATTTTTCACAAGTACAAACAAGGAATCATCAGGAACCATACATTTGGAAACAGAATGTCACTTATCAGAGTTTAGAGTTCATCAATAACCAAAATAATTTATGAGAGGCAATGCACACAATATTCATAGACTCAGAGTTTAGGACTGAATAAACTAAGAGATGCTATAAATATGAAACAGTATCATGCTGTGTTGATTTACTGCACAAAGTCTGATTAGATTACAGTGACTCAGAAAGAATCATGATTTAATTACTGAGAATCATGCTTCATACATTTTTCTTCATTGGTGTTTTCATTCAGATAATAATCAATTCTGAATTCACTGAGTGTATCCAACATGATAACAGTGTTTAACAGACAGACATGCTGACAGAGTTTAACAAGGTTTAAACATAAGCATGCATAATAGAGTTTAATGATAAGGTTCACATAGCACTTAACAATTTGCAGAACATGAGCAATACAAAAAAAAGTTTTTGAGTCTAACCAACATCCCTAGTCAAAACTAGAGACCATTCCTAGTTCATTGACAAGTCTTGTAAATGTAGCTTCACTCAATGGCTTGGTGAAGATATCTGCAAGTTGTTGTTCTGTAGACACAAAATGAAGCTCAATGTTGCCTTCCTCTACATGTTCTCTGATGAAGTGATACCTTATGCTGATGTGCTTTGTCATTGAATGTTGTACTGGATTACCTGTCATTGCAATAGCACTTTGATTATCACAGTAAATAGGTATTTTGGTATACCTTAATCCATAATCCAGCAGTTGATTCTTCATCCATAAAATTTGTGCACAGCAGCTACCAGCAGCAATATACTCTGCTTCAGCTGTAGATGTAGATATTGACTTCTGTTTCTTGCTGTACCAGGAAACAAGTCTGTCACCCAGAAATTGACAACTTCCACTGGTGCTTTTTCTGTCTATCTTACAGCCTGCAAAGTCTGCATCTGAATAACCAAGTAGTTTAAACTCTGATTCTCTTGGATACCACAGCCCCAAAGTTATAGTGCCCTTGAGGTACTTAAAAATCCTCTTTACTGCTGTTAAATGTGGTTCTCTTGGATCTGCCTGGAATCTTGCACACAAACAAGTGGCATACATGATATCAGGTCTACTAGCTGTTAAATAGAGTAGAGAACCAATCATTCCTCTGTAGCTTGTCATATCTACTGATGACCCTGCATCTTTGTCCAATTTTGTTGCAGTTGCCATGGGAGTTGTTGCAGATGAACAGTCAAGCATACCAAATTTCTTGAGAAGATTTCTGGTATATTTTGCTTGATTTATAAAAATTCCGTCATCTGTTTGCTTCACCTGTAACCCTAGAAAATAACTAAGCTCTCCCATCATACTCATTTGATATCTTGACTGCATGAGTTTGGCAAACTTCTTACAGAGTTTATCATTAGTAGATCCAAAAATGATGTCATCTACATATATCTGAACTAAGAGCAAGTCACTACCAGATTGGAAGTAAAACAGAGTTTTGTCAATAGTACCTCTTTGAAATCCACTTTCTAGTAGAAATTTGGCAAGGGTTTCATACCATGCCCTTGGTGCCTGCTTAAGTCCATAGAGTGCCTTGTCTAATCTGTAGACATAGTCTGGATATTTTGGATCTACAAAACCTGGTGGTTGTTCCACAAACACTTCTTCTTCAAGTTTTCCATTCAAAAATGCACTTTTTACATCCATCTGAAACACTTTGAATTTCTTATGAGAGGCATATGCTAGAAAGATTCTGATTGCCTCCAATCTAGCCACTGGAGCAAATGTTTCATCATAGTCTATTCCTTCCTGTTGTGAATAGCCTTTTGCAACCAGTCTTGCTTTGTTTCTTGTGATAACACCCTCACTGTCAGTTTTATTTCTGAAAACCCATTTAGTACCAACAATGGATCTGTTCTTGGGCCTTGGTACAAGTGTCCATACTTCATTTCTTTCAAATTCATTTAGCTCTTCTTGCATTGCTGTTATCCAGTCAGCATCTTTAAGAGCTTCTTCAACTTTCTTTGGCTCAGATTGTGACAAGAATGCATGAAACAGACATTCATTTGTTGTTGCACTTCTTGTCCTTACTTTTGCATCAGGATCACCAATAATCAAATCAGGTGTGTGAGATTTAGTCCATTTTCTTGCAGAAGGCAAATTGCTTCTGTCATCATGTGATCCTCCCCCTTGATCCATGCTCTCCTGATTTTCTTGGTGCCTCTCTTCATTCTCTGATGCTCCCCCTGAATGTGACTGCTCAGAATTATCAACAGAGTTTGAATCAACAGAGTTTGATTCAACAGAGTTTGATTCAGAATTATCAACTGAGTCACTTTCAGAGTTTGAATTATCACTATGATGTGATTCTTCATTCTCCCCCTCAACTGGTTCTTGCCTTGTTTCTGATTGAAGAGTTTCTTCAGTATTTACCAGTAGAGGTTCAGAGTTTAGATCAACAGAGTTTGTCAGATCAGTCTGATCAGAGTTTACTTTTTCAGAGAATAAATCTTCATTTTCAAAGTGGAGTAGATCATGTTCATTGACATCTTCAAGACCAGTTATTTTCTTGTCATCAAATGACACATGAATTGATTCCATGATCACTCTAGTTCTCAGATTATAAAATCTGAATGCCTTTGTTGACAGTGGATAGCCAACAAAAATTCCTTCATCTGCCTTTAGGTCAAACTTGGTCAACTGTTCAGGATGAGTCTTCAACACAAAGCATTTGCATCCAAAAATATGAAAATATTTTAGATTTGGCTTCTTCTTTTTCACCATTTCATATGGTGTTTTACCATGATTATTGATCAGTGTTGCATTTTGAGTAAAACAAGCAGTTTGAACTGCTTCTGCCCAGAAGTATGTTGGCAATTTTGCTTCATCTAGCATAGTTCTGGCAGCTTCTATCAAGGTTCTATTCTTCCTTTCCACTACACCATTTTGTTGTGGAGTGCCAGGTGCAGAAAACTCTTGTTTGATTCCTTTACTCTTGCAAAATTCTTCCATTGATGAATTCCTGAATTCAGTTCCATTGTCACTTCTGATTATCTTCACTTGATTCTCTGACCCTTTGTCCAGTTGGATTATATGTTCTGTCAGTGTTAATGCAGTTTCATCCTTCTTTGCAAGAAAATATACCCATGTGTATCTGGTATATTCATCAACAATGACTAGAGCATATTTCTTCTTTCCAAGAGACATCACATTCACTAGTCCAAAAAGATCAACATGTAGGAGATGATAAGGATCAACTATTGAAGACTCAGATTTGCTTTTGAAGGAGGCTTTTCTCTGTTTGGCCTTTTGACAAGAATCACACAGGCCTTCTACATTCAACAAAGACCTTGGTAGACCTCTTACAAGATCATTCTTGATTAGCTCATTAATGTTGTTCAGGTTCAAATGAGAGAGTTTCTTGTGCCATTTCCAACTCTCTTCACTGGACATTCTTGTAGACAGACACACTGCTTTGCCATCAGTGTTTGTTGACAATTTAATTTCATAGATGTTATTGTGTCTGTTTCCAACTAGAGCAACTTTCCCTGTGGATTTACTGATCACTTGACAATATTCAGGCTGAAAATCCACATGATATCCTCTGTCACAGATTTGACTCACAGATAGCAGATCATGCTTGAGTCCTGGAACCAGAGCTACATTTGTGATGATGACATTTCCAAGATTAATGTTGCCATATCCCAGAGTATGTCCTATGTTGCCATCTCCATAGGAAACTTTTTGGCCAGCCTTCTCCTCATACTCTGATAGCAGGGCTTTATTTCCAGTCATGTGTCCTGAACATCCACTGTCCACGACTAGGGTACTCACCCTTGTGCCCTGCAATCACAAACAATCACTGATTGTTAGTTTTAAGGATCCAGACTTGCTTGGATCCTTTGGCTTTCTTAATTCTGTTAGCTTTTGCAGCGGAATTCACATTATCAGAGTTTAAGCTAACTTTCTCAGAGTTTACATTTGCAGAGTTTACTTTAACCCATTTCAAATTTGGTTTGGGTTCATAGTAATTGTAGTAAATAGCATGATAATCTCTGCAAGTGTAAATAGAATGCCATGTACTTCCACAGTGTTTGCATAAAGTCTGTGGTCTAGTTCTCACATAATCACTCTTTACTACAGTTTTAGAGAGCAAAGAATTAATGTTCTTATTCTTACTGCAGAAATTAGCAAGATGATTAGTGCTACCACAATTAAAGCATGTTTTTCTAGGAGCTAATGAAGCAAGCATTGGCTTAATTCCTGATGTTATACCTACCTTTCCATTTTTGTTTTTCTTAGGCAATCTCTGTTTGTTGACAGATTTTATCTCCTTAAGCTTATGCTTGAGTTGTTTATCTGTCATTAAACCAATGTTAGCCTCTTTAACAAAAGTCTTAGCATATGACTCTTTAACAGCCTTTTTCTGTGCTTCAGTCTTAGGTCCACCTGTTCCCATGACATTACCTTCAGATGAACGATGTGGTCTAACTTTTACCAAATTTTCAAATCTAAGTTCATCTCCCTCAGAGTAACCTAGACCTACTGTATCTGACTGAAACACTTCTTGAGTATCTTTACCAGAGTGTGTCCAAGTTTTAATGATGTGTTTAGTATCCTCCAATTCAGATTCTAGTTGCTTATACTTACCTAGCAACTCCTGTTCAATAAACACTGCATCATCTCTCTCCTTCTGAATTTTATTCATGTTTTCAAGCTTTTCCTCAACAAGTTTGTTTCTATCTTTGAGTTGAGAGCACTCACTTTTTATTCTCTCATTTTCTAAAGTCTGATCCCTATAACTGATATGCAATGCTTTAAGATTAATTCTTAATTCAGTTATATTATTAGTGTTATAAGCATAGGTAGTTGGGGGTACCTTGAGATCATCATCTTCATTTTGAGTAGTAGCCATGAGTGCATAGTTGACTTCCTCATCTGAATCTGAAGTGTCTGCCCAATCTCTGCCTTTGGTGTAGAGTGCCTTTTCAGTTTTACCCTTCTTGCACTCAGGAGCATAGTGACCCATCTCCTTACACTTGTAGCATTGAATTTCAGACTTATCTTTCTTACCAGATTTGAAGTCCTTTCCCTCAGATTTCTTGAAATTCTTCTTGTCAGACTTTGAGTTGTCCTTGGAGAATCTCTTTCCCTTCTTGAAGTTCTTGAATCCCATCTTCTTGAAGGTCTTTACCATCAATGCAGCCATTTGCATCATCTCTTCATCATCTTCAGAATCAGATGTTTCATCTGTATTTGAGTCATCATCAGTGTTTGATGACTCACTTTCTGAGTGTATGACTAAAACTTTTCCTTTTGCCTTTTTCCTTGATGCTTCCTTCTTTGATGGTTTCTCCTCAACCTTAAGTGCAACAGACTTTGACTTTCTACTTGATCTTTTGTTTCTCTGCTCCAATTCCAATTCATGGGTTTTGAGCAATCCATAAATTTCATCAATCTCTGTTTCACCAAGTTCATAGTTATCTCTTATAGTGGTTGTTTTCACATCCCACTTTTCAGGTAGAGAAAGAAGAAACTTGAGATTTGAGTCTTCTAAATCATACTCTTTGTTAACCAATGACAAATCATTGAGCAGTTTATAGAATCTGTCAAATGTTTCTGTCATGGTTTCTTCAGACTTTGCCTCAAAGTGCTCATACTCCTGAGTGAGTATGTTTCTTCTGTTTTTCTTGATTGCAGGAGTTCCTTGACACCTAACCTCAAGTGCATCCCATATTTCCTTTGCAGTTGTGCAGTTAATCACTTTATTAGACATAACATTGTCTAATGCACTGTGAAGTAAATGTCTCACTTTTGCATCCTTTGCAATAGATGAAAGATCCTCAGCAGTTAGATCTTTCTTTTCTTTTGGAATGACCTTTGATTCCTCACCAGCAGCAGCATCAGATAACTTTGTAGGTTTGTGAGGACCTTCATTTATTCTATCAAGATATTCTGGATCTGTGGCTTCCAGAAACATGGTCATTTTTACCTTCCAGATTGCATACTCTGATGGCCTAAGTATAGGAACCCTTATTGTTTCATACCTACTAACAGTAGTAGGAGCTTTCTCAGATGGTGGAGGTATCTCTGCCATTGATTACTATTGTGTTTGGATCTTTAACTGTAATAAAGTAACAGATTGGCTCTGATACCACTTGTTAGGTCAAATTCACAATAGTTAATCAAATATTGTATGAGTAACTTAACAAGAACACACTGTTTAATACTTAAAAACTGTTTGGAATTAACAATTCCTCTCTCAGTGATGTAAAATATCACAGAGAGCTGCTTAGGTTACAATCAATGAATTTCTCAATGTTCGATTACCCTTCTAGGGTTAACCTAACTGTATTTATAGAACATACAGCTTCGTACAATCAGTAATTGATTCTCCTATAATCAAGCTATACAATTGATATCAATCACGATTGCTCCAGTCTTCCAAGTCAACTCAATCTCTTTGACAGCTTTCCAATCTTCAAAGATATTGCTTCCATATTTATCTTGAATCAATCTTCAAACACTGTTGACTCTTCAGACAATACCGCTACAGAGTTTAAACAACCTCTGTTGCGCTTCCAGTCAGTGTTTAACTAAACTCTGACCGCTTCCAGCTAAACTCTGTTTTGTCACTTTAGTTTCCAAACACTGTTCTCATCAATCATTTCTAACATTAACTAAAATGTGGAATATTGTGATATTTTGGATTTTAGTAGTTCAAATTTGTAGCCATGAACACCTTTCAATTTGTAGCGGTGTAGCCTAAATATAGCTTAGCAACTCTCTTCTCGAGAGCTTCATTTTCAACATGAATTGTCTAAGATTTATAATATCTATTAAAATAGTCATCTAATTCAATGTTTTCAGTTGTGAATTTAAATTCACTTTATTCAGAACTGAGAATCTAAATCTGATTACTTGCTATGAACTTTTAAATAGTATATTTTATTACAAATTAGACTAATACATTAAATACTATTATTACTAAAATATATATGTTTATTATTCTTGTTATTCCCAAGCTTAATTCCTAATCGTGAACACAATCGTTTAGTTCCGATTCTCGAGTTTTATAAGTATTTCTATACAATTATTATTCATATATTGGCGTAATTATATAATAATTTACCCAAGAATTTTAATCTAAATGCACCCATATAAATTATTAAAAGCTAATGGCTATTATTAGTTTGTTGTAATTAATTACGTAATATTAAAGTAGATATTAAATAATCATATTGAATATAAGTTTATTGGGATATTATGAATGGTACACATATGATATTGGCTTTTACGAATGGTACTATTGTATAGTTTTGACTTATTAATGGTACCATCGAAGTTTTAGCTTCTCATTAAAAATGCCCCTCCGTTATTATAACGTTAATGAAACGTTTGTTGCACAATAATTTTAATTAATTCAATATATAATCTGCAATTAAAAAAAATAAAAATAAAAACTATATGATTTATCGAGTAAACAGATCGGGTCAGTTCATTTTATCGAGTAAACATCACGAGGTTAGGGTTCAAGTGAAAAAGGCGGAGAACAACACGAGGGTTAGGGTTACAGTTCAGGCAAATCAAGTGATTAATTACAGGATTACTACTGACATTCACCTCTTCATTCACTTCTCTCAACTACACGTATTTATTTCTTGTTCATATTTGTACGTATATATATGTATTTGTATGTATTTGTTGTTTCATATTTGTCATATATATGTGTATTCGTATGTATTCTTGTACGTATGTGTGTATTCGAATGTAATTGTAAGTTGTTAAGTGTGTAAGAGTGTTTAGTGTTATGTGTGTATTCATATTTGTCATATATTTGTTGAATTGAATTTGCAGAATGGATAGTAAGATTTTGAGATTCCATTGGAGGGGTATAGAAGTTGATATTAGGGTGGATGTAGAAAAAACTTCTCTGTTGGATATAATCTTAACTTTCGAAGATGAAACTAAAAAATTGGGGAAAAAAATGGATTACCATTTTCTAACATATTCTTATGTCTATAAAATGGCACATAGTAAATTGTTGGAAGATAAGGATCTTATGAAGATGTTTGAAAGGAATGTTGAAAAAGAGTTGATTTATATATGGATTGGGACTACAATGAAACCTAATAAGTTGTATAGTTTAGTAATGAATTTTAGGAAGAGGTCTGAATTAAGCAATTTTGGGGTTGAGGGGGCTGAGGGGGTTGGTGTTGTTGAGGGGGCTGAGGGGGTTGGTGTTGCTGAGGGGGATGGTGGGGTTCAGGGGGGTGATGGTGTTTCACTTGATGAACTTTTGGTGTTGCTGAGGGGGCTGGTGGGGTTCAAGGGGGTGATGGTGTTTCACTTGATGAACTTGAAGACACATCACTGCATCATGGTAGTGATAGTGTAGTACATGTGTCTGAAATTATTGATCACACCAAAGGGAAGAGGAAAGCTGTTAACATCAAAGGGAAGGGGAAAGCTAAGAAACAAATACCCAAAAGACCACCCAAAAAACCTAAATCATCTGCTATTAACCTACCACCACCACCAATTTCACCACAAACAGCTTTCCAAGCTTTGATAGTTAGGAGGAGTCCAAGATTTTCCCCTCCCCAAAATACTTCTCATGGTGCTTCTCAAAGTACTTCTACAATGCCTGACCAAGCCTTATTCAAGAGAAAAATTCCCAAAACCACAGCTAGGAGGAAGGGTATATACATAAGTCATGAAGAACAGGTTGCTAATGAACATGATGATGTTGATGTGGGAGGATCTACTCAAGGAAGAAAAAATGCTAAAAGGAAGGTGGACTTTAGTGTTGATGATGACAGTGAATATGTTAGTGAGAATGAAAGGGGACATGAATATGTTAGTGAGGATGAAAGTGAAGATGTGAACTCAATTCCCAAGGTCAAGGATAAATGGAAGGCTGGTAAGTGGCATGATTTCATCGACAATGATGATGATGATGACTACTACCAGAGGTAGGCCTTTGGTAATAAAAAATCCCAGGGTAAGTGATCAATCAAATGCAGCTAAAGCAGCAAAAGCAGTAGCAAAGGCAGCAGGGGCAACTGGAGGATCTCAGGCATCTGTTAACATTTCACAACCACCTGATTCTCAGTCTCAACAACAGATTTGATCCTCAGATTTGATCTTTTGTTGGTATTAGCTTTTATGGGACTTAGTATTATATTTTGGACTTGTTATGTCTTATGATCTTATTGCTAGGATGTAATTTCTAGTGTTTTTAATGTAATAGACTGGTGCACATGTTAAAAGTGCGGGAAATTTGAATTTCTGGTGTGTTTGCTGTATTAGACTGGTGTTTTTAATGTACTAAACGTTTGATTAACGTTTTGGTTAACAGAAGTGTATTTTTAATGAGAAGCTAAAACTTCGATGGTACCATTAATAAGTCAAAACTATACAATGGTAACATTCGTAAAAGGCAATACCATAAGTGTACCATTCATAATATCCCAAGTTTATTAAATGATATAACTTTGCCAGGAATAAAATGTGACATGTTATGGTATATACGGATTATCTAAGTTCACTACATATCATGTATCACTAATTTATACTAAACTATAACATATAAAATATCTTAGAAATTAAAATACCAAATATTCTTCATCCATCACGCGACTTACATAGCATATTTATGATTTACAACACAAGTGATTGGTTAGCCTAGTGGTAATGTGATGTGCATATGAATGGAAAGACTTAGGTTCGATTCTCCGCAACAACAACTTTTTGGAAAAAGACTAAATGGAAAAAGGTGGCATCAGTCAAAAAATAATAACTTGAGGATTAGGTGTTTTATTTATAATTTAAGATTTATGCTTTTTTGATGAGAACGTATTTGTTATAAATTATAAATAGAAAAAAAAGGAACATCAGATATATTTCAGATAATTTTTAAAAAAATATAAATAAAACTAATGTGTTTTTGATACATTTTTTTTTTGTGAAATGTGTTTTTGATACATTGAATCTCTTTGATATGCATGATTTTTTTAATATCATTTTAATATATACAATTTTTGAAATATGAAACAATTTTATTCCAATATTTCAGGAACGTTATCTAAAATATATCTCAAATTTCTTATAATCTATAAAATAATATAAATTTAAGTCAAAAATAAATATTCATATACAAGTTAAAGTAATAAAATCAAGGGATATTATGAATGGTACACTTATGGTATTGCCTTTTACGAATGGTACCATTGTATAGTTTTGACTTATTAATGGTACCATCGAAGTTTTAACTTCTCATTAAAAATACACTTCTGTTAACCAAAACGTTTATCAAACGTTTAGTACATTAAGAACACCAGTCTAATACAGCAAACACACGAGAAATTCAAATTTCCCGCACTTTTAACATGTGCACCAGTCTATTACATTAAAAACACCAGAAATTACATCCTAGCAATAAGATCATAAGACATAACAAGTCCAAAATATATTACTAAGTCCCATAAAAGCTAATACCAACAAAAGATCAAATCTGAGGATCAAATCTGTTGTTGAGACTGAGAATCAGGTGGTTGTGAAATGTTAACAGATGCCTGAGATCCTCCAGTTGCCCCTGCTGCCTTTGTTGCTGCTTTTGCTGCTTTAGCTGCATTTGATTGATCCCTTACCCTGGGATTTTTGATTACCAAAGGCCTACCTCTGGTAGTAGTCATCATCATCATCATTGTCGATGAAATCATGCCATTTACCAGCCTTCCAGTTATCCTTGACCTTTCGGAATTGAGTTCACATCTTCACTTTCATCCTTACTAACATATTCATGTCCCCTTTCATTCTCACTAACATATTCACTGTCATCATCAACACTAAAGTCCACCTTCCTTTTAGCATTTTTTCTTCCTTGAGTAGATCCTCCCACATCAACATCATCATGTTCATTAGCAACCTGTTCTTCATGACTTATGTATATACCCTTCCTCCTAGCTGTGGTTTTGGGAATTTTTCTCTTGAATAAGACTTGGTCAGGCATTATAGAAGTACTTTGAGAAGCACCCTAAGAAGTATTTTGGGGAGGGGAAAATCTTGGACTCCTCCTAACTGTCAAAGCTTGGAAAGTTGTTTGTGGTGAAATTGGTGGTGGTGGTAGGTTAATAGCAGATGATTTAGGTTTTTTGGGTGGTCTTTTGGGTATTTGTTTCTTAGCTTTCCCCTTCCCTTTGGTGTTAACAGCTTTCCCCTTCCCTTTGGTGTGATCAATAATTTCAGACACATGTACTACACTATCACTACCATGATGCAGTGATGTGTCTTCAAGTTCATCAAGTGAAACACCATCACCCCCCTGAACCCCACCAGCCCCCTCAGCAACACCAACCCCCTCAGCCCCCTCAACAACACCAACCCCCTCAGCCCCCTCAGCAACAACCCCATCAGCCCCCTCAACCCCAAAATTGCTTAATTCAGACCTCTTCCTAAAATCCATTACTAAACTATACAACTTATTAGGTTTCATTGTAGTCCCAAGCCATATATAAATCAACTCTTTTTTAGCATTCCTTTCAAACATCTTCATAAGATCCTTATCTTCCAACAATTTACTATGTGCCATTTTATAGACATAAGAAAATGTTGGAAAATGGTAATCCATCTTTTTCCCCAATTTTTTAGTTTCATCTTCGAAAGTTAAGATTATATCCAACAGAGAAGTTTTTTCTACATCCACCCTAATATCAACTTCTATACCCCTCCAATGGAATCCCAAAATCTTACTATCCATTCTGCAAATTCAATTCAACAAATATATGACAAATATGAGTACACACATAACACTAAACACTCTTACACACTTAACAACTTACAATTACATTCGAATACACACATACGTACAAGAATACATACGAATACACATATATATGACAAATATGAAACAACAAATACATACAAATACACATATATACGTACAAATATGAACAAGAAATACATACGTGTATTGGAGAGAAGTGAATGAAGAGGTGAATGACAGTAGTAATCCCTTAATTAATCATTTGATTTGCTTGAATTATAACCCTAACCCTCGTGCTGTTCTCCGCCTTTTTCACTTGAACCCTAACCTCGTGATGTTTACTCGATAAAATGAACTGACCCGATCTGTTTACTCGATAAATCATATAGTTTTTATTTTTACTTTTTTTAATTGCAGATTATATATTTAATTAATTAAAATTACTGTGCAACAAACGTTTCATTAACGTTATAATAACGGAGGGGCATTTTTAATGAGAAGCTAAAACTTCGATGGTACCATTAATAAGTCAAAACTAAACAGTGGTACCATTCGTAAAAGCCAATACCACATGTGTACCATTCATAATATCCCTAAAATCAATAATATGTATAACGGAGAACATCTTCAATTATATATAAAAAAAATCCTTAGCTAAAATAGTGTGTGACATCTCTTTATACTATTATATTTTTATATATAACTAGTTAATAAAGCCGCGTTTCGCGGTGGCGTTACAATATTTTTAAAAATATTCAATACATTTACGTTATATTATAATATTAATATCAAATTTTAATAATTAAATAATCTTCTCTAATGAATCGGTTTCTTGTTAAACAAGATTTTTTCGATTGAGCCGCTCTCTTGTTAAAACCGAAATCCCAACTTTAACACATATTATAAAGACTTATATAATAATTTTTATCCATAAAATCGAACCGTAAAAATAAAAAAAAAATTATGACATCAGTAACAAATTATAATAGCTAATATAATCTTTTCTAGTGAGTCGTCATCCCGTTAAATACGTTTCGAGCCGCTCTTATTTGGAATCGAAATTCTAACTTCGTTATATAAAGAGAGTAAATTCCAATTTTTATATTCTTTAAACTTACAGCTTCTGCATGAGAATGTCTTTCTGTTAAGTTAACATATCAAAAAATTAAATACGAAGACTTTTCATTACGGGAATAATATTAAATTTATGAATATATTTTCTAATGCAAGTATAATTAACTTGTATAAAAAAGTTAAAATAAAGGATTTCTAAGAAAAATATATATAATTTTAAAAAATTGTATAAGATGTCTCCACCGTCCTCGTATTCTACTTCCACTAAAAATTTTTATTATATGCATTTCTTATATATTAAAACATCTTTTATACGGTCTTCTCTAATGAACTGTTTTCTCGTTAAACACGGTTGTTACTATTGATCCTCTATCTCGTTAAAACAAAAAACCTAACTTTCACATATATCATTTGTATGATAATGTTTATCCATAAAAATCAAATCCTAGAAATAAAATAAAATTTATAACACCAATATGATATTTTAATAGCTAATACAATTTTTTATAGTGAGTCGTCTTCCCGTTAAACACGTTTCGAGCAGCTCTCATTTGGGATCGAAATTCCAACTTCACTACATATTATTGATGATGCTTATCTTACACAACAACTTACTCCTTAAAATCAAAACCTAAAAAATAGAGCGAATTCAAATTTATACTTATTCTAGACTTTCTAAAAATTATGGAGTTTTAGAAAATGAAAACACATCTTATTTTATCTTTATATTATAGATAGATGCTCCTGTATTTATTTAGAATTCCTACATCATACTGTTATTTTATTATGTTAATATATCAATTCTTTTCTTTTTTAAAAATGATGACTTTTTTATGACAATAGTATTGAATTTATGAATAAATTTTTCTAATAGAAGTATAATTAATTTATATAAAAAAGTATAATTTAAGAAGATCGTACTTTCTATAAAATAGTTAATTATATGTCTGCTCTATATATTCAAACACCTATTCTACTTTTAATAGAACTTTTATTTATGTGTTTTTTTTCTTTAAATTCGAACTTTTATTTTCTATAAATTCAAACTCCTATTCAACTTCCAATAGAACTTTTAATCATATGCGTTATAAATACTTATTCTACTTCCAATAGAACTTTTAATCATATGTCTTCCCTATATATTCGAACTCTTCTCCTCTATAAATTCGAACACCTATTCTATTTCTAAAATGTTAAATGATATTTTTCTATTTCTAATAGAACGTTTATTTATGTGTTTTTTCTATAAATTCGAACTCTTATTCTCTATAAATTCGAACTCCTATTCTACTTCCAATAAAACTTTTAATCATATGCATTATATACTTATTCTCTTCCAATAGAACTTCTAATCACATGTTTTTCCTATAAATTCGACTCTTCTCCTCTAAAAATTTGAAGACATATTCTACTTCTAATATGTTAAATGATATTTTTACATTTATTAGTGTTTAAAATTCCAAAATTCTAGAAAATTAGAAAAATAGATTGAGATGATTTTAGACCGCCACCCAAACTCCCGCGTATCCTCCTTTATATATATATATATATATATATATATATATATATATATATATATATATATATATATATATATATATATATATATTGATGAGCATAAAAAGGATGTTATATATCCATAATTTTGATTGTTGTACTACCAAAATAATCTTAACTGTTAAATCTAATATTTTTTAAAATAGATAATCAAGATTATATTATATTAAAAGAGAAATTATAATCTAAAAAAGATATAATTAGAAAAGGTTGCATTATAAGTGAATTTTAGAAATAAATTATAATCTAAAAATAATATAATTCAAAAATTTTGTATAAGACTTGAATTTTTAAAAAAAATTATAATTTGAAAAGAATATAATTAAAAAAGGTTGTAGTATAATTGAATTTTATTTATTTTTTATTAATATTAAAAAAAATCATATTTTCTATTTGGTTCTATCTTAATATCTAGAAATTAGATTTGGTGAAAAACCAGAATACCCACCATTTCAAACGAACTGCCCAAAATACCCACCGACGGAATGGTCCGCCTTTTTTAACCACGGACCACACAGTCTGAGCTTGCGTATAGGGGATACGCATTTCAGAATGGAGTAGAGGTCGTATACGCATTCCGTGGTCTTTGTAATTTGAGCTTCTACACACACGTGAACAGTGCTTAAAATACGCATGTTCAACATGCGTGATACGGGATACGCATGTTGGACATGCGTATAAGGCACTGTTCACCGTCTCTCTCGAACGACGCCGGAGGCGTTTTCCGGTCAAAATTTCGAGGGATTCGTTTAGTGCTTTCCAGACATTTTGAATACCATGCCATATACGAAAATGATCGCCTTTTCTTACTTTACAAACCTCTACCAACCATTTCCCATTTGTTTCGCCGGATTTGAAAATGATCGCCAGAGCTGTTTGTGGAAATATGACGTCATATGACGTCATTACGCATTCTGGGAATGTGTGACCTGTGATACGCCTGTTGAACATGCGTTTCCCTGGCCACACATGCCAAGGATGCGCAATCCTTGGGTAAAAAAGGCGAAAGTCAGCACCTATCGGTATTTTGGGTAAGGGGACTACAAAAGTATTGTATTTTGGTCATTTTCTCAATCAGATTTGGATAATTTTACAATCCACGCGAAACTCATAAAATTATCTTTAATTTAGTGATTATTTAATAATTATTATTCAAATGGAAACACTCATAATATCATGAGAAAATGTAATTACAAATTTTTTCATTAATTCTATTCAATGTAGAAGACCTACATTGATAATGCTATTCAATGTAGAAAACCTAATTATATATTATTTAAATCATTGACATACACTTTTTCGTATTTCAATATAAATACACTTTTTAGATTATAATATGTTAAAATATAAAATATTTATTTTATGCTAAATTCAACGGATTTTATCTATTAATTTTAAGATCTAACGATTCTTATTTATTTTGTCGTACGAAGGACCAGACTACCGATTATCAAATTTTGGACAAAATCTCTCCAACACTTATTATTAAAATTGTATCTGGTTGTTAATAGAACTATCTTCAAATAATAATAAGGGTATTTTGATAATCAAAACGAATTATAAGTAGAATTCATAAATCGAATAAAATTTTCAACATAAAAAATCGTCAATTTCTTCTTGCTATTATTTTTTGGTAGGTTTTATTAGAAAATCATTGTTAAATCATCACTAAAATTGCTCATCTTCCACGAGACATTCCTATTAACTAAAATTTTAGACAATCTCATCATACCAGCTATATTTGTCGACTTTCTGAAGACTTGTAATGAAATGTCATATCATCTATTATCTCATTAAGATAATATATTCTAGATTTATGAACTTGAAATAATAATAATGTAATAATTTTAAAATAAAATCAATCATTGTAACCAATTCTAATGTGATAATATTTTGGTTAACATCATTAAAAATGCTCTTTATCTCTTCGCATCTCAGTTTTTGTATTTGATTCTAGCCTATAATTTGTTATATATTTTGTTATAAAATATTAATTTGTAAGTTTGATTATTAAAAAAAATGAAATATATAAGAAAGAATTATAGTATATCTTAGTAAATGTAAAATATTAGAAGTGGTGAAAATTGTATTAAATGGAAGAAAGGTAATTAATCAAGAATCCAGATAATAATAAAGTAAAGTAGAGTAGTAGTAAGTAGACCTGGCAAATCGGGTAAACGGATCGATTTCAGATCGGATCTGCTTCGGATCGGATCCACTTTCGGCAAAGGTACTATTTAGAGCTTGTTCGGTTCGGATCGGATCCACTTTCGGTTAAGGTACCATTTAGAGCCTGTTCGGTTCGGATCGGATCTGATTCGGTTCGGGTAAAATTCGGATTAAAATCGGATAAATTTTGGATTAAGATCGGATCAAATTGGGTTCGGTTCTCTTTCGGATTTTTACTGTTCGGATCAGATTTTGTTTGGATGTAGGAACATTCGGTTCGGATCGGATTGTCGAGATATATCTAATTGTTGCCCAGTAATTAACAATTGTAGAAGGGGGGTTGAATACAATTGTATAAGATTTTTGACTTAAATAGAAATAACACAAGTATGAATCAATAACAGCTTTATTAATTCTGATATAAAACTGTTACAAACTCTCTTAAGAAATTCTTATGTTCTTAAGAGCTGCTAGGTTACAAGATAACTCGTGTATGCAAATTACAATCATGTAAAACCTAAACTGTGTTTATATAGCATACACAGCTACACTCTCAATTACAAGATATTCTAAATCAATTACATATTACTCTGAATGCATATCCTGTATGATAGCTGCCTTCCTACAATTTAGGAACCAACATATCAATCTTCCTTGATCTCTGGTCTGATGAGAATCTTCACGTAATCCTGACCAGCTTCTAATACTGACAATACCTTCATACTGACATCGTATTACTGATGACGTCAGCATCAGTATCTTGATCAGTAACAACCCAGATCCTGATATCACTTGAATCAATATCTAACAATCTCCCCCAATTTGTACTTAATGAAATAAAGCACAAATTATTTGATTCAAAGATGTCAAAAACTCAAAACAAAAATCTATGAGCTATCTTCAGGTTCAGTCTCAGAAATCCTTACAAAGAAATTACTTATCTACAAGAAACTTGCTAATAATTCCTCTTCCTTCTCTGCTAGAATCTGAATCAGTCTTTTCTTCAGACTTCTGAGTTCTTCATTATTCTTATCAATCTGATAAATACCAGCCCTGAGATTTTGAATTAAGCTCCTTGGTAAATTCAACTCTCCCAACAGTAAATATGCAAGATCTCTTCCACCAAGATTCAAAGATAACTTCTTCAAAGAGATAAGGAGCATCTTGTACATCAGTAATCAACATATCTTCATCACCTTCAAGAATTGTAGAAAGAGTTTGCCTTCTTTTTCCAGATTCAGAAACATGAGTTGACTGATTAGTTTGAGTCTGAGTTGAACTCCTCCCCTTTACTAAACCAGCATCAGAGGTTCTTTTTCCTTTCCCATGTTGTTGATGAGTACTAGTACCACCATCATTTCCAGAAGTATCATCCTTATCCTTTCTCACAACTGGATTAGGTGTACATTTTGTTTTGACTACCTTCTCCCCCTTTTTGACATCTGCATCTTCTTCAATAAAGAAAGATAAGATAAGCTTGAGTGTCTCATCAATAGTGTCAACTTTCGATTCCAAGACATCCATTCTTGACTCCATCTTCTTTTCAAGTGCCTTAACATCATCAGCAAGAAGATGAGCTTGAGAAGCAGTAACAGATATAGAAATAGTTGTATGAATATCAGCTTGAACTTTAGCATTATCATCCTTCATAGAATCAATCTCACTCTTCAATCCTTTTGCTAGAAGAGCATTAGTCTTGAGAAGTGCCTTAAGCTCAGGAGTAGACATCCTCGTGGCAATGTGACTAGAATGAAAAAGAGCATTAGGAACATTCATCTTTGCACTTGGCTGATTCCATTCAGTATCCCATTCATATCCCCTTGCAGCTTGAGTATCAGCAGGAAGTGTAGAACTGTACTCCCCTCTGAACTCTTCTTGAGTAACAGACTGCATGTATCTACTCGAAGATCCATAAGCAGATGCTAGACTTGCTTTTATGGCTGCCTGCATTTGAATTGCCTCAGGATCATCATCAGCATGATCATCATCATCATCTAAGCTATCATCAGACTCAGGAAGTTTATCCTCCACATTTTCTTCAGGATTCATAACTCCTTTCAATCTCAAATCAACAGAAGATGGACCTATTGGTTCCTGAAGACCTGCAGTGGGAATATAAATATTTCCTAAATCTCTCTTTTCTTTTAAAGTGATCTCATCACTTCTCACAACATGACCTAAGTTACTTTCAAGAGTAACTACTACCTCTCCAGAAGTTTTTAACTTCTCACTCTGTTCTACCTCACCTTTTGCCAGTTCAGGAGACTGCCTCTCTTCACTCTTCTTTTTCTCTAATTGTTTACTCTCAGTCTTACTGGAAAGGTTCTGGCTCAACAAATTCGAAGAAATAAGAGGTGGCTGAGAAGAGTGGTCTGAAGTCATACAGATAGAGGTATCCCTTGTATCAGGTCTATCTTTAATCATACTATCAGTAGTAAGAGAAGTAGAGATAGAAGTGTTACCTGAGGAAGTGATTAAAGATTCCATTGGCCTTGCAGAAAGTGGCTCGATAAGCAATGGAATATTTGGATCAGTAGTACTTGCATCAGGATTGACAACTACAACTAAAGCATGACTTGCATCAGTATTTTGTACTGATGGTTCTTGTGTAGTCTGAGGTTGTGAAGCTTCTTCAACACTTTGAGTCAAAGGTTCTTGTGTGCTTCCCTCAAATGCAGTGTCCTTCAGTATATCATCACATTCAGCAATATGCTTGATGAACAGCTTTATCTGCCAGACTTTGAACTAAGTCAAATTCGATTTCTTAAGCCCCTTGAGCAGTGTCAGAAAACTCCTTTGCTGATGTGATTTTGCCTGCATCCTCACTTTGAGAAGATGGTTCTTGTGGGGCAGGAATATTTTTGTCTTCACTTTCCCTTTGAGAAAGTGGTTCTTGTGGGACTATTCCTTCAGCAATGTCTGCATCCATACTTTGAATGAATGGTTCTTGTGTGACTGGATCTGCAGTAGCTGCTGAACTACTTTGAAGTTCAGGTTCTTGTGGGCTAGATCATTTCAGAGGTGATGATGTCCTCTGTTTCTTTTGTCGTTCAAAAACTTTTGCTATAGTTTGTTGTTGCTTATAAAGAGGTGGTGGCTTTTGTCCAAGTTTGACAGCAATGCCAACAACCTTGTCCAGTGACATATCAAATGTCCTTTTCTGTGGTGATGTAGAGACTGGAGAATCAGAGATTTCAACAGTCTTTACAGGTGAAGTATCAGGAGTAGAGACATTAAGATCAGTAGTTAAGTCAGGAACTGATGATGCAACCGGAACTGATCATCTTCTATATCATCATCAATATTCTGTCTCTCTAGAGGAATGAAGTATTGACTCTTCTTAAGTAACCTCCTTCTTTTCTTTGGCTTTTCAGAAATGGCTAGTTCTTTAGGAGTCACAGCAATAACTTCCTTTTTCTTCAAAGAAACTGATAAAGGCAATTTGTCATCATCAGAATCATAATCAGACTCAGAATCAATTTTCTGACTGAATTTCCTCTTTTATCATGTTTCCTTATACACCCCTATGTCAATCAAAGATTGATCAATCTCAAGTACAGATTTCTCCTTAGCCAGGACCCCTTGTGCACCCCCTTGTGACTTCTTTTGAGAGTGGGTTGGAGTGGAGAAATTCTTTGACCCTGATTGTCTTCCAGACACATCAGATCTAGCTAATTTCTTTGATTTTACAACTGATGCCTTTTGTGAGACACCAGAGGTGGATGACTGTTTGGTAGTGTGTTTGGGTTGTGTGCTTTGGTTAGAAACAGGATGGGTAGTGTCCTGTCTCATAGCACCAGAAATAGGTCCAAGGCCATCAGTAATTGATCCATAATAAGTAGACATTCTCTTTGTCAAAAGAAGCCTGACCTTATCAGGAATAATAGGATTGCCTTCCAAATTATTCACCTTATCAGATTTCTCCAAGGATTTGATATTGTTTTCAAAAATCTTAAAGATACACAATTGATCATCATTTTCAAATTCAACATTGGGACATAAATATGAAAATATCAATTGAAAGAATCTAATAAAACAAACATATCCACACTTATCTGTTTTTCTAGCATGAAAGGCTTTCAAAAGAAACAATCCATAATCAAAAGGAGTTTCATGGATTAGAGAATACCCAATTTGAACTGAAGCTGAAGGCAATGCATCAAAGTTAGAGACTTTATTCAGAAAACAACGAATGATAGTATCAAAGAAGAAATTCCATTCCTTCTTAAGTTTTGTTCTGTATAAATCCCCAAACTTCATTGGTTGTCCTTTTATTCCAAGACTCTTTGCAAAATCAAGAAGTGTAGCATCAGAAACACTTTCTGCTGATTTGCCATTGAGAGATGGTAGTTGAAGAGCCTTCTTTATCACCTCTGGAGTTACTCTATAAGTAGCACCATTATACTCAAAGGACATGTACAGATTCTTTGTTGACATTCCTTCACTAAAAACTGCTGTTGACCATACCTGCATAACACTTTTGAAAGAAACTTTGGAGGGTTATGTTAATGCATAGTTAATCGGACTTGAGGCTAAGAAATCTTGAATGATATGGAAATCATTCGATAAATCCTGATGATCAAGAACAACAACGAAATTGTTAGGTGCAAAAGTAACAACATTGACGACAACTTTACTGTTTGCAAACAATTGATTTTCCATTTTGGTTGAACAGAGAGATTTTGTATTCTTGAACAATTAGGGTTTATGTTTGCACAAGGTGAGAGACGATTTAATACTGATACTTTGAGAATAAAAGAATCAATTTAGAAAACTAAATTGATTTTGGACAAATCTAATGATTTCTCAAGGACAGGTGTCAGTAATCGACTCGTGCACACATAAGTAATGGAGTAAATTACGTGTAAGAGTGGTGCAACCCCCAAACTGTGTTACCATAGACCCCTGTTTTAAGTTACCATAGGCCAAAATAGGGCTATGGTAACACTTCAGCTGTGTTAGGTTCTCAGCAGTAACTACAGGTATCTAAGGTAACATCAAAAACCAACCTAAGGTAACACAGCAAATGTGGTTACCAAAAACCTCTATAGCAACACCTTAAACACTCTATAGCAACATAGGTTGTGTGTTACCATAGATGATACAATTTTGCATAATATTATGGGGCCCACACCTGGGACCCACACGTGGGGCCACACGTAGGATCCACACGTGGGTCCCACATGTGGGGACACGTGGGCTCCACATTTGGGACCACATGTGGGACCCACTTTTTGGCCCTATTATGGGGCCTACCTGCTCACTGTGCAAGGCCTATTGTAACACCTAATATTACCTATTGTAACACCTAATATCACCTACTGCAACACCCCTATTGCAACACACATTTTACCTATTGTAACACCATAAATATAACAAAATAAAAATGCACCAACAGAATATTGAATTTCCATAAACAAACCAACAACAATTCACGTCTTAATTTAATTCACCAACAACATTTATCTGATGAATGGACAAGAACATTTATCTGATGAATGTATACTAACTTTACAATTCTACCGATATAAGAAACACAAAAAAAAAAAATCAGCTTCCATGTATGTGAAGTCTTTGATCCATCTTTTAGTTGCATCATCTCCGGGTGCAATTTCCTCACCAAGGTATATATGATCTGCCATCTACCACACTTGAAGTATGTTGTCTTCAGCTACACTAGCAACTGAAAAGGGAATACTTGGAGCTCCTGCAAAGTTCTTCTGACCAGACCATTTCATGGCATGAACCCATCTCGAGTTTCCTGCAACCGAATAACAAATACCATGGAAAAAACAGATGAACTAAAGATAGAGATTTTTTTCATTTAAGAAAGGTCTGCAAGAAATTCAAGTATTGTTTACAGTGTAAAATTTAATTTCACAAGAGTTACATATATTTTTATAAACCAACTACTCCTCAATTCCCACTGATAAACTACTAGTGTATTTAGCATGTAACAGGTGTACATACTTGTCAGTGAAAAAAATTATTCATAAGTAAATACAGGATCAGAAACATATATAACCAACAAATATCTGTCATACTTTATCTAATGAAAAAGTAGTTGAGGCTACAAGTCCATACCATCGTTGTCATCAGCTATGTTAAAGTCGTCTTCATCATCATCAAAATCTTGGTTCTGCATATAGGGGAGAATTTCATAATTAACCTTATTCATGGCCCTGTGACATGATATCACCTTCTGATTGAGCAATGCTGTCTTTTGAATTAACTACCTCTTTTGAGCATGTAATTAATCAGCCTGTTATAGTAAGCAACTCCCTTCTGATTCACTTTCCCGGTCCCATCTATATTGAAAGTTATAACAACAATGATAAGTGTATATTATATAACATTTGTTTACAGTCCTATAAGCATTATATTTTCATCAGTCATCTACCTATGTACTATGTAGGTACTTGAATGAATTGCAGGAAGATACTTGTACTGCTGGTTTAATTGCATAGCTATTTCTCTAATCAGCTGTTTTCCTGTCAAAAAGTAACACAAAATGCTGGTTATATGGGTCTTTAAGTGCAATCGCTAAAATTTTCTGCTGATGCAACTCAAGACAAAGACAAAGAAGATAGATAAATGAAGGCGGTAGCTTTTAGTTCTGCACTTCTGTTCTTGAAAGAATCCAGAGGTCATCATCATAATTCCCTGCATAATAAGTTGTCGACTATGAATGAAAAGACAACACCTAAAATATAACGAATATGATTTAAGTGTTTTTTCATACCAAAACTCCTGCCCCAGTTATGATACCCATCAAGAAGTTGGGAACCAATTCCGCTATAATCATCATGCAGCTTTCGACGACTGCAATACAACCAAAGAGATTGAGACAAAAGTATGCGTAATGGGATAAGCCATGCCCAAATTTCACCATATAGTATGTCATTGTCCCAGTAATAAAAGAAACTGCAACCAAATATGGGAAGGCATAGAAGAAGTTCGAAAGTATAAAAACAGAAACTCCATAGTATCCATTGAGCCTTTCTTTATAGAAGACCTGTTAAGCAATTGAGAAAAAAAGGTTACCAGAACTCTAAAATATATCATCTAAGTTTATACCAAAGGGCTCTCGTCCTAGCTGTATTGACTATTATCCTCATCCCATTTACGGGAGGAATGAGTTTTCAAACCTTACAAAAAGACGAAGTGTGTGTTTGTGTGTGTGTGTGTTTGTGTGTACAATTAAAGTGTGTATGTACATAATGTCTTGTTTAGAGTGTCGATGATAATTGAACTACTGATGTCATTTCTTCCATAAGTTCATTGTCACGTGGAAATCTTATTCATTTTTTGATATCCAAAATTCAATTTTGTTAGACGCAAGTATATAACTAAAAATATAATTAACTACAGACAACAAAGCTTCTCATGTTTTATTATTATGATTTTTTACCTTCTTTTCTTCAATGAAAGATGGGAAGCCTCCGATGGACATGAAAGTCATAAAACCTGTAATGAAGCCACCACAAGCTCCACGAGCCATTATTGAAGTGTAACCAGTGCCAACATCATCGTAGATAGTACCAACGCATAATGCTACAACTATGTATATGACTATTCTCGACTAGTAATATCCTACATCTCTAGACATGTTCACAAAAGATCGTTTTGTCAGTGTAATAAGTTGTTTCCACCATCCTGCTTGACTTCCACTGAACGATTCAATCTCAATACCTTGCTGTAGAAAATGAGCTACATAAGATATTATTATTAAGACAAATGTTTAGAAAGCCTAGATTTGAATGATAAAAGTTAACATTTAAAAAAAAAACTTCTAATGATGTGTGCAATGGTACAGAACACTCAAGTGAGAAACAAAGTCTATATTGTTTTTATCATGCTTAATATTGTTTCTGTACTAATGATATTCCAAGAACAGAAGTGCAGAACTAAAAGCTACCGCCTTCTTTGTCTTGAGTTTGTGTCTCTGCTGCCAACCAAAATCCCTGTATCATAAATGATAGATAAATGACGGTAATGCATTAATTAATCTATTATGTAGCCAACCGTTTCCAGATTTCATGTTTATATATGTTTATTAAACACACATGTCTCTTTATTTGTTTTTCAAAACAAATCCTAATTCATATATTTAGACGATTTAAAATTTTATTCATTATTTCAGAGAGGTTCATATATAAAGAGGTTCTCAGGATTAACTTATTTTTACAAAATTTGTTTTTAAACCTTAATTTCCAGATTTAACTTTTTATCTCACTTTTAAAGATGAAACATGTTACTAGAATGGAATAGTAACAACTTACAAATACATGACCAAATTTAAATAGATCACTAGAATTTTAGTTGCTCATCTATTTTCATTTTGTACATTTTTATTATTTATTTATCTACCCCTACAAATACAATTTATATCCTTTATTAATTATTTATATATCATATATTTAATCCTTAATATAATTATTAGTGAATCATTAGTTCTCTAATTGTCTCTTATAAGTTATAATAATACCATGATTTACTTTTCTAAATTTCTCATTATTTTAATTAGAATCTTCCATTTACCTTCGGAGCATGATGCAATAATTGTACTTCCATCTGCATTGCCATAGGTTGTTGAAGTTCTAGATAAGGTAATTATAGCTCTTATATCATGAACTTTATGTTGGTGCCACTTAATATCAGTACACTAAGCGTCATAGAGCTTTTCTAATGGCTAGTGATGATAAGAAGATATAGAAAGTTACCACACCTATACGTGTATTTTAGTAGGACAAACTAATAACCATTATAAATCATCTTCATTTATCAAATCAAATTTGTGGCCAGCATTAAGTTTGAGTTAATAGACTGAATAAAATACTTTGAGAGAGAAAAACATGAAGGTCATGAACTTCAAACTGATAATCAACTGATAATTTAGTAATCCTGTTGACACTCCCGCTGCTACTAGCACCTACCGTCATTTCTTTAGGACTCTTTCGATAACTTTAGCTTTTACGATTTGATCAACAAAAACTACGTGAGCTACTAGTTGAGGCAAAGGAATTTAATATTATTTGTTACAAAAATAATCTAAAAACATATGAACAGTAAACAACAAACAAAAACAGCATATAACGAAAGACAAAAAATTAAAGATCTTGCCTCCTGAGCTTTAAATGTCATTGCTCTGTTTGCATAAACTACTGCAGTCGATAAGAAGGAAATGCTCCTAGAATAGCCATCAATTGCTTCTTGGTATTTCTTATGCTTGAAATTCTCATTACCCTGCGAAGCAAATTGAAAAACATAAAATATAAACATCAACATGTACAACAATAAAAACACAACCAAGCTTGTATATAAACTAAGAACCATAGTACACTTTGAGGCTACATTGAGTACTCTAACTTAAGTATAAACTGAATATACAAGGGCTTATATATAGAGGATGCAGCTGCGTTTGTTCTTGGACAAGGCAACAAGGCTATGGTCGGAAAACTACATGGCGAGGGGGACAGCACATGGACTTCCATGACTTTAAACTCTCTCATGCAATACATCAAACATCTTCTGGGCATCACCAACTACAGCTCTTAAAACCAGAAAAACACATAACTGAAAAGCTTAAAAACATCGTCAACAATAGCAGAAACAAACCGAACGAAATCCTCAAGGAATCGTCGTAATTTTTTACAACCGGAAAAAAACCAAACAAGCATTAAAAGAAAACAACAAAGCTTAATGCTCATGGGATTACCATCTTTTCCTTGCTTAGAGATTGAGACTTTAATTTCTTCTCCTTGACTTGAAGTGATGATTCTGAATCCTACAAATTATTTAAAAAACCCTAGAAATCCTGTTATATATAGAAAAAATCCAATTAACCTTTAAAACATTTAGAATAGAGAGAGAGAAGACTAAGATGTAAAGATGGAGAAGGCGCTGAATCGAACTAAGATGAAGAATTCCTTGAACTTAATCAAATTAAGGCGTGGTGAATTAGAGCTCATAGCTTTTGAATTAGACCTGGTGACTTCTAATTAGGGCTCAAACTCAGAATAACTTTGAAGATGAAAGTTCAGAATCAAACAAAATCGATGGAGATTATATGGCTTAGTGGCGGAGTGGGAATTAGGGCAGGCCGCAGCAGGGTCGTGTTCTCTATTTGTTTTTTTTTTGACAGAGTGTTCTCTATTTGTTTGTTTGTCTGGTGAATGAGTGATTGAGGGGAAAAGTTTAAGTCCACAAAATTTTTTTTGGGGGGAAGTTTGAGTTTTCATTCAGGGGGAAAGGAGAAGTTTTTTCACTGAAAAAAACCGTTGCTTTTAAATTTTCAATTTTTGATTTAATTTTTTGTTCCAAGTTTACAATTCAATTATTATAATTATAATTTATTAACTTAAAAATAATAAATAATAATTACTTTATATATTTAAATATAAAAAATATTCTAAAATTTTATTATTTTTTTAAATTATATTTTAAGGATATTTCGAAAATTTTAATATGCGGATGTTAATATATATCTAATTAAGTGATATTTTGTAAATTTTAAAAATTAAAAAATTAATTTGAATAGTAAAATTAGAAGTCAACTTTTGATTTGACTAATACTAATAATAATTTAATTATTTGATGGAATATTACGTTTTAAAATGATTACTTCAACGATTTTGTTTAAATTAATTATTTTTAAAGTCAAATAATTATTAAATCATTAATTTTAAATTAAATAACAATTTTGTTAATGAATACTGTTATGCAAAATTTACGCAAGCGCACGTTGTCACAAGTAATATATGATTAAATCAAGTTCGTTCCCACAGAGATCTAGAATGGTGTTCAATTCAGTAAATATGCCTATGCAACAATGTATGGTTTTAACTCACTGCTAAGAAAAGTAACAAATTGATATTGATTATCTAAATTATACTAAGATGCGAATTATAAAACTAAGAATTAAACAATTAACGAGAATAAAAATCGAATTACTTATATGAGAATAAACATGGAATCCTAGTTTCATCATCTACTTCACTTAGAGTTGCAGCCTTTAATTAAAACATGCGATGGTTTTGATATCTGATCGGATAACACGAAAAGAGTAAAAGTTACCTCTCGGTATACTAGTACCAATCTACACATACATCCACAAAAGAGATAGAAGATGAATAGGCACCTATTATGTTTAGACCCTATATCTCTATAGAATTTGAAAACATAAAGGTTGAAGCACAAGTTATCCACTTAGATCACATAGGGTAGCATAATATCTCTATTCATGCCACAAATCATGATGCTTAACATCAACCTATCCTATGCTAGCATGGCCAGTTCTAAATCTCAAGATCCACTCTCGTTTAGCAAGAGATTAACAATTCAATTTAGATGTTAGCTACTCATCTAAAAGCATTAAGATTAACCATACGAGGATATCAAGAATTCACCACACATAAATCTCTAAGGCATGCAAACTACTAAGCTACATAGATAAATCCACTAGGATCCCACGATAACGATTAGTTCATAATCGAACCTTTCGTCACCATGGGATTAGACGAAAGCATGATATTAAACAAGATAAAGAAGATGAATAAATAAATAATAGAATAAGGTTTAGTGAACAAATCCGTGAAAGTAACAAGCATCCAAAAGAAACGCCTCCACAAAGGAATACAAGAAAAACTATATCTAGATCTTCTTGTCGTCACGATCCTCGCCTTGGCTTCTCTCTCTCGTGCTCTGAACGAATTGTGTTTGTAGATTGATTAGATGATGTGCCCAAGGTGTGTATTTATAGCCCCAAGTGCCTCCTTGACCAAGCAATTACCGTCTTTGAATAAGAATAGAATTCCGGTAATTTTCCATCTTTGATTGGATTAGAAGTGCAATTCCCATGTTTAAATTGAATTCCAGAAGCTTCTAATCGTCCCAATTGATTGCTATCTTGATTAGGAGAAGAAAACGGCAATTTCCCCATTTAAAATCAGATTCCAGGAAGTTTCAGCCGGACCTGACCGCGGCCGCGCCCACCTGTAGGTCATTTCCAGCGCGCCCGCGCGGAAGAAAAATCTGCCAATCCTGAGCGCGCCCGCGCGCAGTGTGTGCATTATCTGAGCGCGCCCGCGTGCACTGCTGTCTGTTTCTTTCCTTGTGCTAATTTCCTCTCCACTTTCTTTTGCAACATGAAGCACTTGCACTTTGAAGCTTAAAGACTCTGTTTATTCAACGAAACCTCCACACCTACATAAAAACTATAACCTGCACAATCTTCACAAAAACGGATTAAAATACACCAATACTTGAGATACAAAACACCAATTTAAGCCGAAATAGAATGATCCAAGTGGATATAAATCCACTTATCACACCCCCAAACTTAAACCGATGCTTGTCCTCAAGCATAAACAGACAAAAATATATACAACTAACTAGTACCACTTCCGTAGGTGATCACGGTTGCATTTGGCATATGCAACAAGCCCTTTAAACCCCTAGGCAGCCCTAGTGGACGAGTAAGGTCTCGTGAGGGCCTATAGTGAATGTACCCACAAAATCCATTTAACCTAATGCAATGCAAATGCATGAATGCAACTACTATGAAAATGCAAGATCCCCTTCAAACTCACCAAAACCAACTAACAAGCAAATATCTCAATGAATGTAACAAATCCAAGCAGAGCTCGACTAAATCCCCGTATACTAACAAATACATGAACAGAAACGTGCGTGTGTGCGATGCTCATCAGAAATACTCCCAAAACTAGGTCAAAAATCATACATGCTTTCCGTCAAGACAATCACAGGTTTATAATCAGAATAGACTGTAGACACTCCATAACCTAGGAACACCTCCACCCTTATCCAAGGTAGACAGAAACTCATGCTTTATTACTATGACACATAATAGAATATACAATACGCATGCTTATTTAACCGTGCAATGAATGAGACCCCAAAAGGCTTATACAATAATACCCATGTAGCGAGTGTTAGGTCAGCAATCCCAAACCACAAGGGCTTTAGGTTACTAGGACTAAGTCCCCTCAGACTTAATTACTCGAGTATTAAAGAGCTCACTCTGGTTAATTTTGCATTAACAAACACAAATTGACTTTTTTTTTTCTTTTTCTGATTTGATTTTTTTTTTATATGCAATCTGGAATGAGCCTTTCTCATCACCAATACTTGACGCCTAGCCATTATTAACAACTAGCATGAAATTCCTGTTTTCCCCCAAACTTAGATTTTAGTGTTCCTACGCTATAAAGAGAATAACGAAAATTCTAAGAATAAACAAGTGATTAAATCTCAAAACATCCAACAGACATGACTCCAACCTAACCCAAAAAGCACCCCAATGAGACTGTGTAATAATTTTGTTCCCGAAACATGCAAGTCAATTTCATAGAAACTATAAATCAGCCCTCTACTCATCATCATCACACCCAAATCAACATCTACCTATCAATCAGAATCAGCTCATTTTAAGGGATCATGAAAAATGCATGCCATGAAAATGCAACTAATATGAACTCACATGGTAACAAACAAACAATAATAAAATGTCCTATATGAAACAAACGTAGATAATACGAACATAAAATGCATGACTTACAACTAATATGCAAAACATGATATCCTACATGAACACAATGAAACATATACAACATATACAATACTATTCCCCCAAACCACCCCCAAACTTAAGATATTCAATGTCCTCATTGAATGGAAGTAAATACAAGGGATAGTAGGAAACATACCTAAAAATACCGAAACACATGGGTTGCCTCCCAAGAAGCGCTGTCGTTAACGTCATTTAGCCGGACAAATATGATTCACATCATGGTGGCTCGAAGATTGCATTCGACTTGTCCTTAGCAAAAGAACCATTCACCCATTGTTTAACAACCTTCTTGCTATCTTCCCACATCTTCTCTAAATCATACTTCACTTTGCCTCTTACTCCAATCGACTTTTTCTTTTTCTTCTTCACGCCTCTAAGGTGCTTATTTGATTCAGACGGCTGAACAACACTCTCTTCTACTTCATCATTGGTCATCCACCTTCTTAACACGTTATCTTGGCACACTTCAAAAATCACCAACTCATCATTCATAAGGACATATTTCAAATGGGATGGAAGTTTTCCAAGCTTGACATTCGAGAGATCTCGAACTGAAGATCTGTCAATGGAATCACTGATGTGATGTTCGAGCAAGTGTGTGTCCGACTTTTCGCTCAACAACTGATCCAACTTCTTTCTCTGACCCGTATCAACCGTTTCCACACTGAAACACTCTTCATCCTCTGTCGGAAATTTCATTGCCTTGAACACATTAAAGGTGACACTCTGATCTTGCACCCTCATTGTAAGCTCTCCTTTTTGCACATCAATCAAAGTCTTTCCTGTAGCCAAGAACGGTCTTCCCAAGATTATGGGAATCTTCTTATCTTCCTCAAAATCCAAGATCACAAAATCAGCAAGGAAGATGAGCTTATCAACCTTTACCAAAACGTCCTCTACTATGCCCCTCGGATAAGTGATAGATCGATCAGCCAACTGCAAAGAGATGTTAGTTGGCTTTGGCTCCGGTAAACCAAGTTGCTTGAAAACAGACAAGGGCATAAGATTAATGCTAGCTCCCAAATCACATAAACACTTGTTGAAAGAAAGGTTGCCAATAGTACATGGAATAGTGAAACTTCCCGGATCTTTCAGTTTAGGTGGCAACTTCTGTTGCAGAACAGCACTACACTCCTCCGTTAAAGCTACTGTTTCAAAATCTTCCAACCTTCTCTTCCGTGACAAAATATCCTTCATGAACTTTGCATATCTTGGCATCTGCTCCAACGCTTCAACAAAAGGAATGTTAATGGACAGTTTCTTGAAGACATCCATAAATTTCTGAAACTGTTTCTCTTGACTTTTCTTCAAACGTCCAGGAAATGGCGGAGGTGGATAAATCTGATTATTCATTGAAGATTGCTCCGGAGTAAACTTTTCAACAGGTTTCTTGCTCTTCTCACCATCTAGCTGATCAGCCACTAAATCAGATTTCTTAAATTCAGGCACCGCAGATTTTTCATCCTGCTGATTCTGCACTTCTTCCTCTTCTTCAGTTGCTGATTTTTTATCGGTTGTAACCTTTCCGGATCTCAAAGTAACTGCATTGACCTGTTCCTTGTTTTCCCTCATGCCTGGATTAGTCTCTGTATCACTAGGAAGAGTTCCTTGTGGCCTACTAAATAAGGCACTTGCAATCTGTCCTATCTGAGTTTCCAAGAGCTTCTGGCCAGCTTGTAAGTTCTTTAATGCTATCCACATCTCATCAGATTTATCATTAGATGATTGCCCTGCATGAACCTGGGTTTGCTGCTGAAATCCCGGAGGTTGATATGGTGTCCTTGGAGCATAAGGCTGCTGATAACCTTGATTGAATGGCTTTGCTTGCTGACCCTGAAATTGCTGATAGGGCTGCTGATAAGGTTGTTGAGCACCTTGATTGTTGCTCCAGCTGAAATTGGGATGATTCCTGTTGTTAGGATGATAAGTAGCTGGAACTGGTGCAGCAGGTCTCTGAAAATTACTCACGAATTGTGCTGATTCAGAAGAGATAGCACACTGATTCGTCTCATGTGCGCCCGCACATAACTCACAAACACTAGCCACCTGCTGAACTCCATAATTAGCAAGCGAATCCACTTTCATAGCAAGAGCCTTCAACTGAGCTGTAATCATCGAAGCTGTATCTACTTCCAAAATTCCCGCTACTTTGCCTTGAGAAAGTCTCTGGGTTGGATTCTGGTATTCATTAGCAGCCATCATCTCAATAAGTTCATAAGCTTCATCATAGCTCTTTGCCCACAGAGCTCCACCTGATGCTGCATCTAGCAAAGGCCTAGACTGTGCTCCCAACCCATTGTAGAATCCATTAATAACCATCCAATCCGGCATGCCATGATGAGGACACTTCCTTAGCATCTCTTTGTAGCGTTCCCAAGCCTCACACAATGACTCGCCAGATTGCTGTTGAAATTGAGTCAACTGGTTCCTTATTGCTGCAGTTTTCGCCATAGGGAAGAATTTAGTAAGGAACTTCTGAGCAAGATCTTCCCATGTAGTAATGGAACCAGGTGGTAAAGAGTGTAGCCAGCTCTTAGCCTTATCCCTCAGAGAGAATGGGAAAAGCCTCAACCTGATAGCATCATCCGTCACACCATTACACTTGAAAGTGTCGCAGATTTCGATAAAGTCCCGAACATGCATATTAGGATCCTCCGTAGAAGCTCCCCCAAACTGGACTGAATTCTGCACCATCTGAATTGTGCCCGGCTTGATCTCAAAGTTGTTCGCTGCAATAGTTGTCCTAACAATGCTAGACTGGATATCAATGAGCTTCGGCTGAGAATAGTCCTTCAAAGCCTTGACTGCTGCTGCTGCATCTGCCATTGCTACTGTAGTTTCAGTCTCCTCTTCCTTATTCTCTAAATTCTCTACAAGATCGTCTTCTGCCAGTCTTTGTAAACGAGCTTGCGAACGTGTTTGCATACAAACTCAAGTACCTGAAACACCACGAAACAAACAAACTAAGTAAGAATCCGAGTCAGTGAACGCTAACGACCACTATTGACAAACACATAAACTGAAATAAAAACACCGATGATCCCCGGCAGCGGCGCCAAAAACTTGTTATGCAAAATTTACGCAAGCGCACGTTGTCACAAGTAATATATGATTAAATCAAGTTCGTTCCCACAGAGATCTAGAATGGTGTTCAATTCAGTAAATATGCCTATGCAACAATGTATGGTTTTAACTCACTGCTAAGAAAAGTAACAAATTGATATTGATTATCTAAATTATACTAAGATGCGAATTATAAAACTAAGAATTAAACAATTAACGAGAATAAAAATCGAATTACTTATATGAGAATAAACATGGAATCCTAGTTTCATCATCTACTTCACTTAGAGTTGCAGCCTTTAATTAAAACATGCGATGGTTTTGATATCTGATCGGATAACACGAAAAGAGTAAAAGTTACCTCTCGGTATACTAGTACCAATCTACACATACATCCACAAAAGAGATAGAAGATGAATAGGCACCTATTATGTTTAGACCCTATATCTCTATAGAATTTGAAAACATAAAGGTTGAAGCACAAGTTATCCACTTAGATCACATAGGGTAGCATAATATCTCTATTCATGCCACAAATCATGATGCTTAACATCAACCTATCCTATGCTAGCATGGCCAGTTCTAAATCTCAAGATCCACTCTCGTTTAGCAAGAGATTAACAATTCAATTTAGATGTTAGCTACTCATCTAAAAGCATTAAGATTAACCATACGAGGATATCAAGAATTCACCACACATAAATCTCTAAGGCATGCAAACTACTAAGCTACATAGATAAATCCACTAGGATCCCACGATAACGATTAGTTCATAATCGAACCTTTCGTCACCATGGGATTAGACGAAAGCATGATATTAAACAAGATAAAGAAGATGAATAAATAAATAATAGAATAAGGTTTAGTGAACAAATCCGTGAAAGTAACAAGCATCCAAAAGAAACGCCTCCACAAAGGAATACAAGAAAAACTATATCTAGATCTTCTTGTCGTCACGATCCTCGCCTTGGCTTCTCTCTCTCGTGCTCTGAACGAATTGTGTTTGTAGATTGATTAGATGATGTGCCCAAGGTGTGTATTTATAGCCCCAAGTGCCTCCTTGACCAAGCAATTACCGTCTTTGAATAAGAATAGAATTCCGGTAATTTTCCATCTTTGATTGGATTAGAAGTGCAATTCCCATGTTTAAATTGAATTCCAGAAGCTTCTAATCGTCCCAATTGATTGCTATCTTGATTAGGAGAAGAAAACGGCAATTTCCCCATTTAAAATCAGATTCCAGGAAGTTTCAGCCGGACCTGACCGCGGCCGCGCCCACCTGTAGGTCATTTCCAGCGCGCCCGCGCGGAAGAAAAATCTGCCAATCCTGAGCGCGCCCGCGCGCAGTGTGTGCATTATCTGAGCGCGCCCGCGTGCACTGCTGTCTATTTCTTTCCTTGTGCTAATTTCCTCTCCACTTTCTTTTGCAACATGAAGCACTTGCACTTTGAAGCTTAAAGACTCTGTTTATTCAACGAAACCTCCACACCTACATAAAAACTATAACCTGCACAATCTTCACAAAAACGGATTAAAATACACCAATACTTGAGATACAAAACACCAATTTAAGCCGAAATAGAATGATCCAAGTGGATATAAATCCACTTATCAAATACTCTATGGTAACACACCTCATGGTGTTAGCCCACTATAACACCTTTTATAACTAAAGTAACATACTTTTGTACCTATGGTAACACCACAATCAAAAGGTTGCGATAGGTCAAAATTTTCGTAGCTATGGTAACACCCATAGTGGTAACACCCATGCCAAAAGGTTGCTATAGGCCATCTATGGCGTAGTGACGCGACACGATTTTCAAACTGTAAGTATATACTTACGTGAGTGTTGCACACGCGCCCGCAATTTTCGAGAAATAAGATTGTGATTAAAAAATAAAACAAGATTATTTGTTTTAATTTAAAGAAATTAAAACACCACAATCCAAAAATACCTGATACCAACACAAGAATGTGAATCGGTTCATATTCTTGTTTCACTCCTTTCTCTATATAACGCCTAGAGACTTGTCCACTACCTTCTTAACCCTTCTTCTTACCTGCAAACTAAAAACTCTTCTCACAAATATCTTTGTAAAAGAGATGTCGAGTCTTACCATCAAAGAAAAGAATCTCCATCTCGTAGAGAAGAGAGATATTTTCAGTTACACTCGTGAAGAGTTTGATGCTTTCAACTGGGAGAGACAACTTGAGACTCTATGGTTGCAGATGGATGCTGGTCTCGAAGAAATTGAGAAAGAAAGACCTGCAAAGGTGATTGACATCGATGCTGCCCTCCAAACAACATTAGCATGGCTTTCATCTAAGACATCCTCATCCAAATCCATCAACCATTGTTTAATGAATATGTCAGCAAAAATAACCTTATCCCTATCAACTTCCACCCAAACAAAGTGGCAAAGATGGGATCTGGGATGACTGCTAACAATGGAGTGGTTTGGACTTCCTTTTCATGTTGAATAGATTAGTAGATAGAGAACAAAAAGATGTAATCTATGAATGTACTCTCTTTCTTATTGTCAATGAAATTTTTGTTTCTCTAATCTTATTCATTGTTTTCTACATTGAACTTGTTCTTCAAATAATTAAATCAAAGAAATAAACATGAAAACTAATTAAAGTAATCACCTTATTAACAAGTTCAAAAGTCACAAGTATATCAGGAAAACAGAACAGAAAACAGAATACTGAAATACATTACTGATAAGTGAAACGTCGCATCAGTATTCAATGTTTGACTGATGTTAGGATTGACTTTTCATCAGTATTCGAAATGCATCAGGATTCGATGAGCATCAGTATTTGATGTTTCTCTGTTCTCAGAGACTATCATAGTTTACCATTCCCAGTTCATTCACCAACTTTGTAAACGTAGCTTCAGGAAGTGGCTTGGTGAATATATCAGCTAGCTGTTAATCAGTAGGAACAAAGTGTAACTCAATTGTCCCTTCCATTACTTGCTCTCTTATGAAATGATATCTGATACTGATATGCTTAGTAAGAGAATGTTGTACTAGATTTCCTGTCATAGCAATAGCACTTTGGTTATCACAATAAATAGGTATTTTTTAATATGACAAACCATAGTCCATTAGCTGATTTCTCATCCACATGATCTAAGCACAACAGCTTCCTGCAGCAATGTACTCAGCTTCTACAGTTGATGTAGAGATAGACTTTTGCTTTTTACTGAACCAAGAAACAAGTCTTCCTCAAGAAACTGACAACTGCCTGAAGTACTTTTTCTGTCTATTTTACAGCCTACAAAATCAGCATCTGAGTAACCACATAAATTAAAATCAGATTCCCTAGCATGCCAAAGGCCAAGAGATGGTGTGCCTTTCAAGTATCTGAAAATCCTTTTGATAGCTATAAGATGTGGTTCTCTGGGTTCTGCCTGAAATCTTGCACATAGACAGGTTGCATACATGATATCTGGTCTACTAGCAGTTAGATACAACAGTGAGCCAATCATACCTTTGTAATTAGTTACATCCACCTCAGTACCTTGATTAGGATCAAGCTTGGTAGCTGTAGCTATGGGAGTTGATGCAGTAGAGCTGTCTTGCATGTTAAACTTTTTCAAGAGGTTCTTTGTGTATTTTGACTGATTGATAAAAATCCCATCATCAGTCTGTTTAACTTGTAGACCTAAGAAATAGCTCATCTCTCCCATCATGCTCATTTGATATCTAGACTGCATTAGCTTTGAAAACTTCTCACATAATTTGGAGTTAGTTGACCCAAAAATGATATCATCAACATAAATTTGAACTAACAGCAAATCCTTACCATGATTCAAATAAAACAAGGTTTTATCAATTGTACCTCTTTTGAATCCACTTTCCAGTAAGAATTGAGCCAATGTCTCATACCAGGCTCTTGGAGCTTGCTTTAGTCCATAAAGTGCTTTATCCAGTCTGTATACATAATCTGGATGTTTTGAATCAACGAAGCCAGGAGGTTGTTCAACATAAACTTCATCTTCTAATTCTCTATTGAGAAAAGCACTTTTCACATCCATCTGGTAAACTTTAAATTTCTTGTGGGCTGCATATGCTAGAAAGATTCTAATAGCTTCCAGTCTTGCAATAGGAGCAAATGTCTCATCATAGTCTATTCCTTCCTGTTGAGAATATCCTTTTGCAACTAGTCTTGCTTTATTTCTTATAATGGTGCCATCTGAATCTATCTTGTTTCTGAACACCCACTTTGTACCCACAATAGACCTTCCTTTTGGCCTTGGTACAAGTTTCCAGACATCATTTCTTTCAAATTCATTTAGTTCTTCTTGCATAGCCATAACCCAATCAGCATATTTTAGTGCATCTTCAACTTTCTTAGGTTCCTCCTTTGACAGAAAGTTATGATAAAGACATTCATTTTGAGTTGCACTTCTAGTTCTAACACCTACTTCAGGATTCCCAATAATTAAATCAGGAGTATGACTTTTAGTCCATTTCCTTGCTGGTGGTAGATCATTCCTTGAATTTGATGCTCCCCCTGGATTTGTGTTATATTCAAAAGAACTAGTGTTGATAGAAGCTCCCCCTGAGATATTTCTATATGTTTCTGATCTGCTGTCAGAATTGTCACTTGAATCTATTTCTGATGAATCTCCTCCTGATGTTTGATTTGTTTCATTGTTGATGGTCTTTTGATGTTGCTCCCCCTCAACATTTGCATTCCCATCAATAATTTTTGTTTCATCAGTAATAACTGGTTCATCAGAATTTGATGAATTATCAGTATCTGACAAGATTTCATCAGAGTTCTTTGTGGCTTCATTTGAAAAAATCAAATCATCATGTAAGTCTTCAGAAATTCCTGTAATCTTCTTATCATCGAAAGATACATTTATAGACTCCATGACTGTCTTTGTTCTTAGATTGTAGACTTTAAAGGCTCTTGATGATGGATAGCCAATAAAGATGCCATCATCAGCTTTAGTCTCAAACTTTCCAAGCTGTTCAGGATGAGGTCTTAGAACAAAGCACTTACAGCCAAATACATGCAAATGCTTCAGACTTGGCTTCTTTTCCTTGATCATCTGTTAAGGTGTTACACCATGTCTGTTAATCAGTGTAATATTCTGAGTGTAGCATGCTGTGTTGACTGCTTCTGCCCAGAAATATGTAGGAAGTTTAGCTTCCTCCAACATAGTTCTGCCCGCTTCAATAAGAGTTCTGTTCTTTCTTTCAACTACTCCATTTTGCTGGGGTGTGCCTGGAGCAGAGAATTCTTGAACTATTCCTTTGTATTTGCAGAACTCTTCCATTGCTGAATTCTTGAATTCAGTTCCATTATCACTTCTTAAAATCTTGACTTTATACTTTGTGCCAGTCTCAATGAGTCTCACATGGTCCAAAAGTATCTCAGCTGTTTCGTCCTTTCTGTGTAGAAAATACACCCATGTATATCTAGTATACTCATCAACAATTACTAGAGTATATCTTTTCTTACTGATGGACATTATGTTTACTGGTCCAAACAAGTCAAGATGAAGCATGTGATATGGTTCATCAATTGAGGATTCTGTCTTACTCTTAAAAGATGTCCTTCTTTGTTTAGCTTTCTGACAAGCATCACAAAGTCCATTTGGAGTATACAATACCTTAGGTAATCCTCTCACTAAGTCTTTCTTTACCAACTCATTTATATTGTTGAAGTTGAGATGAGAAAACTTCTTGTGCCAACTCCAACTTTCATCTACAGTAGCTTTACTGATGAGGCACGTAGAGTGTCCATCAGTATTGGTATAGATGTTGGCTTCATAAATGTTACCATGTCTTTGTCCAGTTAAAGCAACCTTCCCTGAAGATTTGCTGATTACTTCAAAATGAGTATCATAGAAGTTGACATGATAACCTCTGTCAGTGATTTGACTAACACTCAGCAGATTGTGTTTGAGTCCTTTCACCAGAGCTACTTTTTCAATGATGACATTTCCAATGATAATACTGCCATATCCCAAAGTTTGTCCAATGTTGCCATCTCCATAAGACACAGTTGGGCCAGCCTTTTCCACAAATTCTGATAGCAGGGTTTTGTCTCCAGTCATGTGCACAGAACATCCACTATCCATGACTAACACATTTTTCTTTTTGCCCTGCAATCAGAATCACAAAGAATTCAGTTAGAATTTTTAAGAACCCACACTTGTTGGGTTCTTTTAGCATGCAATTTAACATTTTTAGCAGCAGAAGTTTTCTTAACAAAAACGTTTTCTTTAGGATTACCTCCTTTAGAATTTATTTTGTTATCATCAGAATTAACAGATGCATGCTTAGAATTCACATTCTTTGTTTTGCCAGAATTTGTACTTTTATTGAACTTTGGCAATGGTTCATAAACATTGTAGTACAAATTATGATATTCTTCACACATATAAATAGAATGCCATTTACTACTACAATGAAAACAGGGATTTTGTGGTTCATAAAATATTGTCCTAATCCTAATGTCAGACTTAGGAATAACAGTAGTCTTCTTCTTACTCCTCCTGTAGTCAATAGCAAGATGATTAGAGTTACCATAATTAAAACATGTCTTTCTTGGTACATTTGGAATATACTTATAATTATTCTCCTTGTTTATTCCAACTTTAACATTCCTGTTTCTTTTGATAGTAGAGACTCTCTTCTTATCTGTCACATCACAGATTTTATCTCTCAGTTGTTTCTTTGAAAAAAGACCTACATTCTTGTTTTGGACAGACTTTGATTTTGAGTTCTGTGTAGAAGTGGATCCCTCTTCAGTAATTGATTTGGGATTTTCTGGATACACATAATTCACAGGCTTTAATCTTGTCTTTGTACTGTCTGTAACATATCTATAGGTTTTTGGATTTGTTGAGTGTTATGCTAAATTTACGCAAGCGCACGTAGTCACAAGTAATATATGATTAAATCAAGTTCGTTCCCACAGAGATCTAGAATGGTGTTCAATTCAGTAAATATACCTATGTAACAATGTATGGTTTTAATTCACTGCTAAGAAAAATAACAAATATGGTTTTGATTACCTAAATTAAGCTAAGATGCAAATTATAAAATTAAGAATTAACTAATTGACAAAAATTAAAATCGAATTACTTATGTGAGAATAAACATGGAATCCTAGTTTCATCATCTACTTCACTTAGAGTTGCAGCCTTCGATTAAAACATGCGATGGTTTTGATATCTGATCGAATAACACGAAAAGAGTAAAAGTTACCTCTCGGTATACTAGTACCAATCTATGCATACATCCACAAAAGAGATAGAAGATGAATAGGCACCTATTATGTTTAGACCCTATATCTCTATAGAATTTGAAAACATAAAGGTTGAAGCACAAGTTATCCACTTAGATCACATAGGGTAGCATAATATCTCTATTCATGCCACAAATCATGATGCTTAACATCAACCTATCCTATGCTAGCATGGCAAGTTCTAAATCTCAAGATCCACTCTCGTTTAGCAAGAGATTAACAATTCAATTTAGATGTTAGCTACGCATCTAAAAGCATTAAGATTAACCATACGAGGATATCAAGAATTCACCACACATAAATCTCTAAGGCATACAAACTACTAAGCTACATAGATAAATCCACTAGGATCCCACGATAACGATTAGTTCATAATCGAACCTTTCGTCACCATGGGATTTGACGAAAGCATGATATCAAACAAGATAAAGAAGATGAATAAATCAATAATAGAATAAGGTTTAGTGAACAAATCCGTGAAAGTAACAAGCATCCAAAAGATACGCCTCCACAAAGGAATACAAGAAAAACTATATCTAGATCTTCTTGTCGTCACGATCCTCGCCTTGGCTTCTCTCCCTTCTTGCTCTGAACGAATTATGTGTGTAGATTGTGTAGATGATTATTTTTCTGTGCCCCAAGGTGTGTATTTATAGCCCCCAAGTGCCTCCTTGACCAAGCAATTACCGTAATTGAAATAGGATAGAATTCCGGTAATTTTCCATCTTTAATTGAAATAGAATTGCAATTCCCATGTTTAAGTTGAATTCCAGAAGTTTCTAGCCGTCCCAAGTGATTGCCATATGAATTAGGAGAAGAAAACGGCAATTTCCTAATTAAAAACTGATTCCAGGAAGTTACTGCCGGCTCCCCGCGCGGCCGCGCGCGCCCAAGGCCAATTCCACCGCGCCCGCGCGCATTGTTTCTGCAGCATTCTGCCCGCGCGCCCGCGCCCAGTACAAGCTTCTCTCCGCGCGCCCGCGCCCAAGGTTACTGAACAGACTGAAATTCTTTTGCCATTCTGATTTCACCTCCACTTTTGAATGCAACTCTAAGCACTTATTCTTCTGAGCTTAAAAACACATATAACACTGAAATTTCCACACTTGCACCTAGAATTATAACCTGCACAATTTCTCACAAAACACATTAAAACACACCAACACTTGAGATACAAAACACCAATTTAAGCCAAAATAGAACGATCCAAGTGGATATAAATCCACTTATCATTGAGTCATTAATAACAACTCTTCCTGGATTTGATGAAACAACTTTTTCCTGATCCTTTTTCTCATTCTCTGGCTTATAACCTAGACACTCTTTCCAGTTTTTATCTGTAATTATCTCATGAGTTTTTGTTCTAGAGTGTGTCCAAGTTCTGAGTTTTTCATTAGCATCCTTAAGTTGCATTTCAACTTCTTTACATTTAAACTCTATTTCAAGTTTCATATGTTTAGCATTATCACATTCTGTTTGAACTTCCTACAAGAAAATTAACTCAGCTTCTAGATGATCATTTCTTTTAGTTACCTCTGCCATCTGAGATTTTATTCTTGTATTTTCAAGAGATTGACTCCTAAAGCTGATATGCAGAGACTTAAGAAAAGACCTTAACTCAGAGACATTATTTGTATCAAAATCAAACAAGGTTTCAGATACCTTAGTTTCAGCAGCAGCAACAGTCTCATCAGTATTGGCCATTAGTGCATAATTCACCTCTTCTTCTTCTTCTTCAGATTCTGAGTAAGAGTCCATCCAATCCTTGCTTGATGAGATAAGAGCTTTGGTCTTTGTTTTTTGCACTCAGTTGCAAAATGACCCATTCCATCACAGTTGTAGCATCTGACTTTTGATTTGTCAAATTTGCTGCTTTTGTCTTCTTTCTTCTTGTACCTGTCTTTTTCAGCATTGAAGGTTTTCTTTCTGGAACTTACCTTGCTTCCTAGCCTTTCTGAACTTCATCTTCTTGAAGCCCTTGACTATCATAGCTTAGAGATGCACAAAAAGCCCGAGCCCAAAAATCTGGCCCGGCCCGATCTGGCAAAGCCCGGTCAAGCCCGGCCCGAGGGCCTTAAACGGTCCCTATATTTTTGGGCAAAGCCCGGCCCGGCAAAAGCCCGGTCTTAGCCCGGTCTTTTAAAAAGCCCGGTCTTCGGCCCGGCCCGATTAAAAGCCCGGTTCGGCCCGAAAAACCCGGGTAAAATTCGATTATTCTAGTATACTTACATAAATATTTATGTATTTACACTTCCTACAAATATAAAAATAATTTAAGTACATATATATTTACATATTCATTATTAATAATAAGATTATTTATATGCATATATTACGATACATGAACGAAAACAAGTTAAGTACACGTGTAATCAATTAATATATCATCAAATCAAAACGTAAATCGATAAATGTAATATTTATATCGGCAATATAGATTGTTTAACACATGTCTGCCATTATTACATAAAAAACATTCTTATATAACATAAAATCTCGATCCGATTTGATCCCGGAAAAAGCCCGATCCGGCCCGGCCCGGCCCGGCCCGCTTCAGGCCCAGAAAAAAGCCCATTGTGGCCCGCTTCGAAGGCCTAAACGGGCTCACATGTTTCACAGAAGCCCGGCCCGGTCAAAGTTAAAGCCCGGGCCGGGCTTTGACCAAAAAGCCCGGGATTTTCAAAGCCCGGTCAAAGCCCGACCCGATGGGCCTTTTGTGCATCTCTATCATAGCTACCATCTCCATCATATCAGAATCAGTAGAGTCATCATCAGTATCAGAATCAGACTTAGCATCAGTATCTGATGATGAGTCATCGGGAATTGACTCCACGACTCTACTTTTTCTTGAAGAACCTTCTTCAGCTTTTCCTTTTGATTTTGATTCAACATTCAAAGCAACAGATTTTGCTTTGACATTTTTCTTGTTCTTTCTCTGTTGAACCTCAAGATCATAGGTTCTTAGCATCCCATAGACTTCATTAAGAGACAGCATCTTCAGATCATATTGATGCCTTATGATTGAAGCTTGAGTATCCCACTCCTCAGTTAAAGCTTTTAGAAACTTGGTATTTGAATCCTCTGGATTATACTCTTTGCCAACTAGAGATAGATTGTTCAGCAGTGTTAGAAATCTATCATAGATATCAGTAAGGCTTTCATCAGATCTAGCATCGAACTGCTCATACTCCTGAATCAACAGAGCCCTTCTGTTTCTTTTGATAGATTCAGTGCCCTGACATTGAGTTTCCAAAGTATCCCAAATTTCCTTTGCAGTCTTGCATGCTATAACCCAGTTTGACATTACATTATCAAGACTGTTGTGCAAAATATTTTTTACCTTTGCATCTTTGAGCATTTGAGCCTTTTCTTCTGGAGTCCACTCACTCTTTGCCTTGATGACATAGTGTTCAGCAACAGTTTCAGTTCTTGCAACTAATCTTGTTGGAAGAAATGGTCCATCATTGATCCTTTCAAGATAGTCAGGATCAGTAGCACTACTAGAAAAACTGGAATAGACATCACACTTTAGACATCGGTTAGAAAAGCCACTGATGTTAAAAGTCTCTATAACATCAGTAAAAACTAAACCGATGTTTAATAGTAGTAAATACATCACTTCATCATAAAACCGATGTCTGGAGTTTATTTTTAAAAAAATAATATCGCGCTTTCCCTTTTCCTTTCCCCCCTTAACTAAATATTTCCCCCTTAACCAAAATTCAACTCCCGCTCCAACACCGCGTCACATTAGACGAGCTGCTTTTTTTATACTTAAAAATATAAAAATGAAAAACATAATCTAAAACATACAACTAAAAACCTAGCTAACACGAACAAATATCTTATTCTCTCAATGCTCTCCACCGACTCCCCCTTTCAAGAACACTCAAGAACCCTAGTTTCGATTAGCCTCCTTTCTAACTCGATTTCTTCAATAGATTTCTTCAACTCGAATCTAACCCCTTTATTCCGCTGTAAATTGTTTATTCACATATATATCAAGAGAACCCCCTTTATTCACTCGCTCAAGAACCCCCTTTCTTCACCCGCTCGAATGTTGTTTTCTTGAAATTTCAATTTAGTAAGTAGGTAAGCTTTAATTGTATGTATTGTTTCAATTTAGTTTCAAATTAGATCAATTTTTTGTTAATTCTAATTTGTGTTACGATTTAGTAAGTGGATTAGCCGGTTTTCTAATTTTTGTTACTTTTTTCTTCTCATTTTCTATACAGGAGTAGCTGTTAGTTGTAAGCTTTCAGTGGGTATCGATAAGTAAGTGAGTTAGCCCCTTTTCTAAATTTTGTTAGTTGATTTTGTAAGTAAAGTTCAATTTTTTGCACATTAGTAGCTGATTTAGTTGATTGTGGATTGTTTGAGTTGAAGTTAGTTGGTGTGTGGAGTTTAGGACTATATTTATGTATAAATATATTGGGTTGCTTCCGTTTATTATATATATGATTCAATTGCTGCTAGTTTTGTGATCATATGTCTTTGATATGGTAATCAATTCTGTTAGTTAAGTATTAGAACCGAGAACCTGAACTTTGTGTTGGATCTCTTGGAAATAATATGCTTGTTAAGGTGAACAACTGACTCGTCTTTCTTGAGGTCAGTGACCTTTTTTATCAACTGCTTATAGCATCTATGATCACCCCTACACACTTTCAAATTAATTATAATATTCATGTTATTATTTATTTATTTTTGAAAGGAATGAGAATGGTGTGACACAACTGAAGATTGCTTAAATAGAGTATTGCTTAATGGTATGGGATCTTCTACCAACATATTTCGAAAGAATTTCACGGGAATGACATCTAATGAACGATCACTTAATCCTTGTAACGTATCTTAATTTTTATTGCTCTTGTGTTTATTGCTCATAACTATACACTAATCTATTATAAAACTTGAATTGTCTCTCTAAAACATCTCAGACTTCTACAACTGGAACATAGTCTATGTTAGATATTGTGATGGAGCTTCATTTACCGGTAACAATTCGGACACAGTAAGTACTCATATCTAATATTTAGTAAATCAAAAACAAGAAACCCTATATATTTATCAACTTAAACACATTTTTTTGTTGTTGTTTATACTTCAGGTTCACAAACTTTATTATAAAGAAGCCAAGATTTTTTATGTGGTCGTAAAAGATTTACCAGCTAAAGGAATGAAGAATGCATCAAATGTAAGTGACATCTTTACACATGATAAAGCTTTATTTTAAACACTCGAAACCTTGTGTGCGTAAATGTGCCATATTTTGTTATTTATTGATAATTAGTTTAATGACAGGGGTGTTATGTAACAGGAAATATGTTTTAGGAGGATTCAGTTTTGCAAAGTAAGTAGCGATCTGGTATAATGCTTCATTACAGATTACAAACATTTTGGCACCAAAATTTGTTTATCTGTATTAAAAATATTTCATGCCTCGAAATCTTGGCAAAGGTATAAATATACAGATCTATGTTTTTTTTAATTTACTTCGTAATGTTCTACTTTCCAGGCAATATAGGAGAATGATATTATGGTAAAGCTGCAGTTCAGAGAATCAATCATGAGAATGATTTGCCCAGAGTGTGTTTAACTTTGTGACATTGCAGGCATTTGGGCTTAATACAGTGGAGAGTTGACAATCTCTAGAAATTAAGAGAACAAGATTGACAATGATGTTACATTGTGTTTCCCCACTCGATTGCCGGAACTTTATTTGTTTGAATGATAGATCTAATTTTCTGGATTGCTAAAGTTCTAAATCTTTATTTTGTGCTTGTAAGTTGTAACTATTTAAGATCAGTTAACTTTATTGGTCATGCTCTAAATGTTTTAGTTAATTTGTCCATGGATCAATCAAAGTGTATTTTCATCTAAATGTATTTTTGCAGGATGGGGAACAAATGAGGTGTTGATTATCCAGATTTTGGCAGGATGGGGAACATATTAAGATTGTGACGCTAGGTGTGATAACCCTGTAAAAGATGTCGGCTTTAAGATGCTGCCACCTGAGAAGTATGTTGTTGGCATGTTTTTCTTGCCTACTTCTGAAAGTAGAAGGGAACAAAGCAAAAACGTATTTACTAAGGTATTGCCTTTACTGTCGTTGATTCTGTTGTGGACATAGTAGAATAGTAGTTTTGTCGTGATTATTGTATCCAGGAGAATCTAGTTGATTCCTAGAAAGTATTATGTGTGACATTTCAAAGTGAATTTCTGCTTGAGAAACATTCCCCCAAGTGGCATCCTTTAATTTGTTGAATGGATTGTTTAAGCTCCGTGTCGTCTCTGTAGGTTGCTGAGTCACTTGGGCATACTGTTCTTGGCTGGCGCAGCGTCCCAACAGATAACTCTAGATTGGGTCAGTCTGCTATACAAATGGAGCTTGTCATTGAACAAGTGTTTCTTACTCCTACACCCAGGTTTAAGGCTGATTTTGAGCAACAGGTAGTTTGGCAACATTGTTTTACTTATTTGTGATATAAATATTTTCTCCATTCACTTTCTCTTTTTGCCACTGACTGCATACTTCACCAACGAACATCATAGGACTAACCTGCAACTGAAGAAATGCAAGGTTGAGGAATGACTTCCGAGGCATTCTTGACGTATGAATAACCTGCAACTAAAACATGTTTCCAGAATCTTGCTGCAGTGTTGTACTGTTGTATATGGTCAGTTCTCGAGCCTTGCAAGTAAGGATTATAAATGAATATGCCTTTTTCATCTTGATTATTCCACCTTTCTTGTTCTATATATCTATAATTTTATAAACTTCCGTGTTTTTAAAATTGTAAGTGACTTTCACCTCTGTGTTTGTTAGGCAGCTACTAATGATGACAATATGAAATGTATGGTAATGCATGGTTTAGTGGCTCCCCTGAGGGCTTTTGGGTATGTATCTCCTTGTCCTGTTGGCTACACTCTCCAGGAATATAATATATAATTCGACTTTCTTTTTTTTCAGTTACACAGTCGAATCATTATATATGCTACTGCTACCAATGGCAAAAGATGGTGTTGAAGCTCTTGGCTCGATGGGAAATGATGCTCCCTTGGCTGTGATGTCAAACAGAGAGAAACTTCCTTTTGAATATTTTAAGCAAATGTTTGCTCAGGTTATAAATCCTCCAATTGATCCTATCCGGGAGAAGATAGTTACATCTATGGAGTGCATGATTGGTCCAGAAGGGGATCTGACAGAAACCACTGAGGAACAATGTCACCGTCGGTCGTTGCAAGGCCCCCTTCTAGCGATTGATGAAATGCAAGCAATTAAAAAAATGAACTACAGAGGCTGGCACAGCAAAGTGTTAGATATTACGTATTCGAAGGAGTGGCGGAAATGGATTGGAGGAGACATTAGATAGGATCTGTTCAGAAGCACATGATGCAATCAAGGCAGGCTATACTACACTGGTGCTTTCTGACCGAGGTAACATACATTCCCTCATCTTAGAGGAAGCTCATATTTGATGAGGTCCGAGCTGAGACTCTTAGCCTTATTGAAAAATTTGTATAAGTAGGGCCTAGGAATATGCAAGTTTTTGTGTAGTAGTTGTAGTTGTTCTAACTTTGGCAGTACTTTCATATTTGATGAATTAGTTTTTGGATGAATTGGATGTACGTAGTTTGGATGGTTTGGATTATGTGAATTGAAATGTAGTTGCCGATATTTGGATTTGGTATATATTGGCATTTTGATTTCGCTATATTAGTTTTGATTTTCGAATAATAAACCGATGTAATAATGTATAATAGACATCAGTTAACTAATAACAAACTGATGTAAATTCACTACATAGACATCGGTTCACTACTAAGAAACTGATGTTAAACATTAACATTGACATCAGTTACATTTAAGAACTGATGTTTATGTCTTCATTTATATTACATTTCATATGTTTCCGATGATATAAATCTTGTATAAACGTAAAATTCACATGATAATCATGACATATTACTACAGAAACGATGTCTAAAACTACTATAGACATCAGTTCTTTGGTCAGAAATGATGTCTAAAAGTACTATAGACATCGGTTAAAAACCGATGTCTAAGACCCCTACCTTTCTCTACACATGCGAAGACATCGGTTCTGGAGTTACATAGACATCGGTTTTTACCCGATGTCTATTGACGTTTTTCTAGTAGTGTAGCTTCCAGATACATTAACATCTTCACCTTCCATGTTGGATACTCAGTTTTCTTGAGAATGGAAATCTTAATGCTTTCATACTTGCTTGTCGACATCTTAAGATCATTTCTCATTACTATTAATCAGTGTGCTCTGATACCAATTGTTGCCCAGTAATTAACAATTGTAGAAGGGGGGTTGAATACAATTGTATAAGATTTTCGACTTAAATAGAAATAACACAAGTATGAATCAATAACAGCTTTATTAATTCTGATATAAAACTGTTACAAAATCTCTTAAGAAATTCTTATGTTCTTAAGAGCTGCTAGGTTACAAGATAACTCGTGTATGCAAATTACAATCATGTAAAACCTAAACTGTGTTTATATAGCATACACAGCTACACTATCAATTACAAGATATTCTAAATCAATTACATATTACTCTGAATGCATATCATGTATGATAGTCGCCTTCCTACAATTTAGGAACCGACATATCAATCTTCCTTGATCTCTGGTCTGATGAGAATCTTCACGTAATCCTGACCAGCTTCTAATACTGACAATACCTTCATACTAACATCGTATTACTGATGACATCAGCATCAGTATCTTGATCAGTAACAGTCCAGATCCTGATATCACTTGAATCAATATCTAACACTAATATTTTGATGTACCCAAATTTTCCAAAAACCAAAAAATTATTTTGGCTTGAGATCTTAGCAATGAACAACTAAATTGACTAGTACTAGTAACTAGTGCTTTGTTACGGCTTTTTGTTTCGTTTTAAAAAAAATATTTCTCGACGATCCAACTGTCGGATGTCAAAATATATCTAATTTAGTGATATTCACAAATTTTCAAAAATAAATAAATAAATTTGGTTGGAAATCTTAGTAGTCAACTACCGAATTGACTAGTACTCGTAACTAGTGTTTTGTCACGGATTGTTATTCTATTTTTAAGAATTATTTCTCGACGATCCAACCGTACGGATCTCAAGATATATCAAATCTAGTGATATTCTCAATTTTCAAAAAATAAAAAATTAATTTGGTTGGAGATCTTAGTAGTCAACTACCGAATTGACCAATATTCGTAACTAGTGCTTTGTCACGGATTGTTGATTCTATGTTTTGAAAAATATATCTCGACGATCCAACCGTACGGATCTCAAGATATATCTAATTTAGTGATATACCATAATTTTCAAAAAAATAAAAAATTAATTTGGTTGGATATCTTAGTAGTCAACTACCGAATTGACTAGTACTCAAAACTAGTGTTTTGTCACGGATTGTTGATTCTATTTTTTAAAATTATTTCTCGACGATCCAACCGTATGGATCTCAAGATATATCTAATCTAGTGATATTTCCAAATTTTTAAAAAATAAAAAATTAATTTGCTTGGAGATTTTTGTAGTCAACTATTGAATTGACTAGTACTCGTAACTAGTGCTTTGTCACGGATTGTTGTTTCTATTTTTTAAAAATGATTTCTCGACAATCCAACCGTACGGATCTCAAGATATATCTAATCTAGTGATATTACCAAATTTTAAAAAAATAAAAAAATAATTTGGTTGGAGATCTTAGTAGTCAACTACCGAATTGACTAGTACTCGTAACTAGTGCTTTGTCACGAATTGTTGATTCTATTTTTTTAAATTTATTTATCGAAGATCCAACCGTACGGATCTCAAGATATATCTAATCTAGTGATATTCCCAAATTTTCAAAAAATAAAAAATTAATTTGGTTGGAGACCTTAGTAGTCAACTACTGAATTGACTAGTACTCGCAACTAGTTATTTGTCACGGATTGTTGATTCTATTTTTAAAAAAAATATATCTTGACGATCCAACCGTACGGATCTCAAGATATATTTAATTTAGTGATATTCCCAAATTTTCAAAAATAAAAAATTAATTTGTTTGGAGATCTTAATAATCAACTACCGAATTGACTAGTACTCGTAACTAGTGCTTTGTCACAGATTGTTGATTTTATTTTTTTTTAAATTATTTCTCGACGATCCAACCGTACGGATCTCAAGATATATCTAATCTAGTGATATTCCCAATTTTTTAAAAATTAAAAAATTAATTTGCTTGGAGATTTTAGTAGTCAACTATCGAATTGACTAGTACTCGTAACTAGTGGTTTGTCACGGATTGTTGATTCTATTTTTTAAAAATTATTTCTCGACGATCCAACCGTACGGATCTCAAGATATATCTAATCTAGTGATATTCCCAAATTTTCAAAAAATAAAAATTTAATTTGGTTGAAGATCTTAGTAGTCAACTACCGAATTGACTAGTACTCGTAACTAGTGTTTTGTCACGGATTGCTGATTCCATTTTTTAAATATTATTTCTCAACGATCCAACCATATGAATCTCAAGATATATCTAATCTAGTGACATTCACAAATTTTCAAAAAATAAAAAATTAATTTGGTTGGAGATCTTAGTAGTCAACTACCGAATTGACTAGTACTTGTAGCTAGTGCTTTGTTACGGATTGTTGATTCTATTTTTTAAACCATATTTCTCGACGATCCAACCGTACGGATCTCAAGATATATCTAATATAGTGATATTCCCAAATTTTCAAAAAATAAAATATTAATTTGGTTAGAGATCTTAGTAGTTAACTATCAATTGACTAATACTCGTAACTATTGTTTTGTCACGGATTGTTGATTTTATTTTTTTTTTAAAATTGTTTCTCGATGATCAAAACGTACGGATGTCAAGATGTATCTAATTTAGTGATATTTCCAAATTTTCAAAAAATAAAAATATTTTTAAAAAAATACATGTGTCAAAATTTATTAAATAAGACAGAATATGTCAAAATTAGATACATCACTTATAAAACGCTTCCGTAAGCGCTATGGAAGTGAATGCACTCACTTAAACAGCGCTTCATTAAGCGCTATAAGTGAATGCACTTTAATTTCTGCCCAGAATATGCAGAATCTATTTATTCATTTATTTATTTTTTGCTAATTATGTGCAGAATTTATTAATTTATATTTGCAAATTGAATTAAAATATTATTATATACAAAATATCATAAGCAATATTCAATGACAATAATAAATATATAGCAAATCAGAAAATATAAAAATTGACAAAACTAAACAAATAAAGGTCAAGAAAATATTAATCTATATAAAATTATTTTATCGGATATTTTTCGATTCAGTTATTTTTAGTTTCAGATTTACATCGGATTCAAGTCATATTCGGTTCTCGGATAAATTTTTATTCGGATTTGATCGGTTCTGATTATAATCGGATACATGGTCATCATTGAATACAGTATTTCGGATAATTTTTTGGTTAAATTTCCGGTTCGGTTAATTTTCGGATCGGGTCAAATCGGTTTTTCGGATCATTATCGGATTTGATTAAATTGAACCGGTTTCGATTCGGATTGTTTCGGTTTCGGATACAATTTCAGATAATCTTTCGGATCCAATTTCGAATTCGGTTCCACATATTTCGGTTCGGTTTTTTGGATCAATACCCATTTTGCAAGCTCTAGTAGGAAGAAAAGAGGAGCACAATTGTCGAGGCTGACCTGTTCTAGTCCAATAAAGAGGAGAGGATTAGGCGTGTGGTTGTCACGGCGTCGTTTTCCACCGATTCCATTTGTTTTCTCATTTCTCTCGCTCCTACCTACCTAACTCCATCAGCAATCAATCTGGTTTGTTCCCTCAATTCATTCATCATTTTCACTCCTTTTTTCTTTATATTGTTAATTATGTCTTCACTTTGTTTATGGATTGCGGATCTTCAGTTTTATCGATTTTTTAATTGAATTTGATACATACAACTACTTTGGATTTGTTCATCTTCGTTGACTTGCTGTTTCGCCTAGTAATTTTATTCCGATTCTTGTTTACTTTAACTATATCTGTTTGTTTGTGTAATTATCTGCCTGGGGATGAATTCATCATCCAACTGATTTCGATATGTTTGTGATTCTTGTTCTGGCTTAGCAGCGTTATGTGTGCTCTGTTAAATTTTATTAACTTGAGATTTATCCTCCCCTATTTCAGTTTTCTAACTGTTTGCTCACTTGTCACTTAGATTACTGATTTGTCTTATTTTTTGCTTTTTTCTTGCGAAAATTAATGCCTATTTGATCACATGAGTAATCACATTTCCTCTCTGTCTATACTTTCTGTTTTCAACTTTCTTTTCCTTGCGCTGCTATATTTAATGAAAATTGCAAATGTTTCGACTATCTTTTTGCCTAAGTAGTTTCTCACTTTTGGCATATGATATTTCTAAATGTTGACCATTAAACATAAAAAGCTGTATGAGCTTCTATTCGTGTATGGCCTCCTCACGCAGGGTCGGCTCAAGACATTTAGAGGCCTAAAGCCAACTTAAAAATTATGGCCTTTTATAATTTTATAATTTAATTATTATTATATAAAATTTATTTTTCTAGCTTTCTTTGATGCAAATTTTTTAATTATATTTTCAAAATCTAAATATTGTAATAATTTTTTTTCTATTGATAATGTAGCTAAACCATTTAATCTTTCTCGTAACATTGTTGATCTTAAATAATTCTTTATAAGTTTTAACTTAGAAAAACTTCTTTCTAGAGAAACAAGGAATAGTTAACATTATTTTATATGCAATAAATGCATTTGGAAATGAATTAAGTTTAATATAATTGAGAATATCAATAGGAGCACTATTTTTATGTGTAAAAATTATATTTTTCTCACGAAATATGGGTTTTATATTCATTTCAAAAACAATTTCTTTTTCAGCACTCATTGCATTTTCAAAAGCAATTATTAATATGAATAATTACTAATATTTTTTTGGCTAAGCAATTACTAATAATTTAGAATAATTGTCATTAAAATGAAATATATTGTTAAACATAAAAATTACGATTTATGAGTTTCTTTTTTTACAATTTCCATTAAGTATTTTAACTTTTTTTTTTGTTGAGTAAAAAGATTATAAAGTATTTGGAGGCCTAAAGCCATTGCTTCTCCTGCCTTATAGAAGCACCGGCACCGTCCTCACGTCGCATATGGTGTATCCTTTAATTTGACTTTTGAGTTCCAACATACTTGTCCTATTATTTGCCTTTCCAGTTTTTAGCAACTGTTTTACGTCACATGTGGATTTTGTTTAGATGCGGATAAATTGAAGTCTATTAATTTTATTTTCTGTTCTATATGAGTTTATGGTAGTAAATTAATCATGTGCTGCTAGTTACATGATACTTTTTTCCTCTCAAGGTTATTTGACAAGGCAAACCAAATGGATCTCTTCTTTAGAGCCATGGCTGAGGAGTCTTCACCTTGTCAGGAAGACATTGTAAGGTGTCCTTTTTTGCGGAACATCAATGAGCCTACCAATTTCTCCTTTTCCTCGTCCATGGCCTTCCCACCGCCTGTAAGTCATAGTTCTTGCTGTAAAGCATCTTTTGCGTTTAACTCTTTACCTAATCATGCTTCTGTTTCTTCATATATCTAGGATGCAATAGAATCACAAAAGGAAAATCTCTTTGATCTATAAATACTACTGTAAACCTAATTCTCGGCCCAAGTTGGGTGTGTAGTCATTTGAATCTTATCTTTAATTAAAAAGTCAGCTTAGTTGTTTGAATTTAGATTGGTATGCCTCAAAGAATACTATTTCATTAGAATAGTGCCTTGACAAATTTTTCATGGTAACTTAGTGTGCGGCGAAAGTACCTTATTGTGTTATCATTCTATCTTACCAGGCAGGGGAATCTAAAGGCCCTATATTTGAGGATGGTCCCAATTTTGATATGGCTTTCAGGCTTTTCCATGGGCAAGATGGTGTTGTCCCACTTTCTGGAAGGTCTTTCTTTGAGGCGGAAAAAATGGTATCTGAACCCTCTGAACCAAAGTTTAATCCTCTAGCAGCAAAAGCAGCCACCATTAGTCTGTCAGCTTTTGGACCTGGTGGGCCCTTCGCATTTGATTCATTTTCTGAGATGTGGAAGAATCAGAAACAGAATAATAAATCCCACAAAAAAGGCTCTTCCTCAAAGGTCAACTTCTCAATCTTTGCCTGACTGTGCATTCGAACTTTAGAGGAAATTTAGTTGATTATAAATTTTTTGTTACATTAGTTTCAAGTAGGGAAGAGGAGAGAGGGTGGTGAAAAATATAAGTCGGCTATCCTTGAACTGTCTATTTTACCAGTTTTTAAGGGCACAAATCCAAATATCTTAGGTCAGGCAAATATAATTTGCTTTCGCTAATTTGCGACTTTTAAATCTTGTTTGTGTATGCTATTCCATTGTTGAGGATTATTAGGAGGATCCTTAGCTACATTGCATCATATTGTGGAGAAAAATGTAACAATTTTTGCTGACAAGCGGTTTTTTTTTTGTTTACGCTAAATTACAAGCTGCATGTTTTGATATTTCTCAGGGAGGAGGTTCAAAGCACGAGGCTTTGTCTAATGAGTGGCTGCAAACTGGGAATTGTCCAATGGCCAAGTCATTCAGAGCAGTGAGTCATGTCCTGCCACTTGTGGCAAAAGCCCTGCAGCCCCCCGCTGGCATAAATATGAAGTGTCCCCCTGCAATAGTCGCAGCAAGGGCTGCTATATCACGGACTGCCCTAGCCAAAAATCTCAGGCCACAACCTCTGCCAGCAAAAATACTTGCAATTGGCGCTCTGGGCATGGCAGCAAATGTTCCTCTAGGTGTTTGGAGAGAACACACAGAAAAATTTTCACTCTCTTGGTTTGTGGCAGTCCATGCTGCTGTTCCATTTATAGGCATGCTTAGGAAATCGGTGTTAATGCCTAAAACAGCCATGGCATTGACAATTGCAGCATCAATCCTAGGACAGGTTATTGGCTCTAGGGCAGAGCGATATAGGCTGAAGGCAATTGCTGAGAAAAAGTTGGCTCCTACATATACCTCTATCCCTGTGTCTGATCTGGGAGTAGACAATGCTGGACATTGTGGTGATACTGCTGAGTGGAAGACAGTTTCAATGGAGGTTGCAAGCTCAACTTCATCAACCCAGGTCTTCTGATATAAAGTATCTATGATCTTTATTATACTACTGTGTTGGAGAGTCTGCTGTGTGGCTGTCTGTTTTTTTTCTTCACAATTTGGAGTTGTCAAGATACAAGAGTTGTCATTCACCACTTGATTGTTATTGAACTTGGAAGGTAGTATAAAACTTGGTAATAGCAGCTGATTCCAGCTAAAGTATAAATAATTGTGCAGCTTTGATTTGAATAAGTTCTCACCTTTCCAGAAAATATGACTCTGGAATATATTACTATGTAATCACTAAAGCTATCTTGCTTTATTTTTAATTTAAGTAAGAATAGAATTATGAAGTTTATGGACATTGTTTGACCCTGGCTACCTTGACCCTCCGGGAGCTGTGTATCTTTGCCATTTAGTTTGAAAAGTATTGGTTTTAATTATACAACGTTAAACCTAAAGGACAATAACATAGACTTCATCCTAGCTATGTCCTCATAAAACAACGCTATAGGAGAGTAGCCTTCGATACCATTATTAACAGACAGAACTACAATTCCAGCTAACACATGAGCATCAGAATGCATAATTAAAGTGCCTGGTGTGGAGGCCCTTTGGTTAGTAGCCAACTGACCAGAAGTAATGAAAGGAGTCATGATGAATACATGGTTAGCATAGTCTACATAATCATCAGCCAATTTAGAAAAATTTGTAATCATTAGCCATTTAGAAAAATTTGTAATCATCAGCCAATTTAGAATTTGTTGGGGAGTGTATCTTTGAAAAATATTTTCGTTGCGACAAAACCATGCTGCCCATAAGAGAGAACTAAACTTCCTTACCTCACTTTTCTCTAAAAATCTTTTGCCACTCATTCAATCGTTCTGCAAAAGATGTTGCCGGTGCCTCCAACCACCACCCCAGAAAATTACTCGACCCGATAACATGAGCAGCCATACAATCAAACAAAGAGTGGATGATGGACTAATTCTCATCACACACTTGGAAAACACAATCAGTAGTTATATTGCAATTGATAAGATGTTTTTTAACAGCTTAAACTGCCCTCGCATGCCCTCCATATAAAATGTTGAAGTTTCCGAGGAACATTGAGACTACACACACTTTTCCACAGTTTGCTCAGTATTAGATCCATTGGTTAACAACCACGAGCTATGATGGCCTTATGGCCTAGCTTTGCTAGCCAGTAGCCTGATTTCACAGATTAACAACCATATTTTGTCAGCCATCAATTATGCTGATCATCTGACAGAGTTTAGGACAAAGTGATTTGTTTGGAGTTGCAAATACAAGTTTAGGAGGATAAAACTTCACTCCGGAAGGCTTGTTTTTGGTGAAAAGAGAAACAACCTATATCTGACAAATTTCACTGCTAGCCGTAAGCTGATAATTACGTAATGACTGGAGGTTCAGTATTTTGATGAAGGCGGACGAGGTCCTTTCAAGGTTTTCAACAAACTGCACTATCCCAAGCTGACAACAGGACCGATCCTCAAAACTAGCAATAAATTACATTAGCAAAGGAAAAACCATGGCAAGATGATCTGAGGAAAGCTGGTTTGAACATCACGCAGCTGAATTGATATGATAAGGATACATTCCAAACCATACCTAATAACAATATCCTGAGCAACTAACAGTAGATTCAGCATAAGATTGCACATGCTACAAAACAGATAAACAGGCTGAGTTGCAAATTGCAATAACATGTAAATTAGCTGATAAATCAAAAACAAGATATTTATATAGGCTCAACTGCAAGATACCTATATAAACAATCTGGTATAACTTGGTCAATAAGAAAAATTAGACACAACTGTAGTTCTGATATTTATGTGACTTTGCTTGGGCAAAAAAAAAAAAAAGAAAAAGGCAAATAGATAATTATGTGACACTCATAAATCTAAGCAATTTCACCAAAATTAATGCATGTGACCTTGGCCTTACACATCCAAAGCAGAGCAAATGCAACTAACATAAGTTTACTTAGCACATTACATAACCGGATGGTGTATAAGTTTTACGAGACTTTCATAAATCTAAGCCATGTCACTGACAAAATATACATGTCCTTGAGCTGACACATTCAAAGCTAGAGCAAATGGAACTAACAAAAAGTCATAAACCAGATAGGTTCAGACTGAATACAAGACTCAGGACTTCTGGCCCACATAACCTGGAATCTCAAACAGATCCACAAAAGAAGTTTTACAATCTCCAACTGATTCTACTGCTAGTTGATAATTTACAGACAATTGAAGTTTCTTCGTCTTGGAAGAGACCTCGAGAACCTTCAACACCTAAACAGACTGCCCTGCTAGCTGACAATCACAAAATGATTTACGGCCCGAACTAGTTGCATCAAGATGGGTGTCAAATATAACTGCACAATGAACGTTAAAAGGATTGCCTCTGCCTGTATTTCTGCCTGTAACTCTGGATGATACACCACGATAGCCACCTCGGCTGCGTCCTCCACGTCCTCTGTTTTTTAGGTGAGGGTGTAGGATAAAACAATTCTCACGAGTGTGATTCATCTTGTTGCAATAATCATACTGAAGAGTAGATCTTTCACCTATAAAAGCCACTGGTGATTGCTCTTCTTTTTCAATCTCGGGTTGCAGAATTTTTCCAATTATGAGTGCAGATCTATCAGAGGGAGTTATAGGAGCCATGCTTTGCTTTCGACTTTCCTCTAATTGAACACGACCATATGCATCCTCAACAGTCGGAAAAGGAATCTGTCCGATAAGTTGATTCTTGATTGAATCATATTCATCAGACAGACCATCCAGAAATTTCATTACCCGTTCTTCTGTCAACATTTTTTGATATTTCTCCTGATCATCAGCATTTTTGCATTCAAAAATAGTGTAATGAGCTAATTCGCTCCATAGGGATGTCAGCTCTGAGTAATACTGAGCAAGAGTTCTACCTTCTTGAGCCAATGCCCATATTTTCCGATTTACTTCAAATCGCTTTGCTACATTTCCGGAAAAAGAATATGTCCGGGTAAGAGATTTCCACACTTCTTCGGCCGTGTCAATGAAGATATAACTTTTGCGAATATTTACCTCCATAGAGTTGGATAACCAAGAGCACACCATGACATTTTCTGAATCCCAATCATCAAAGTCTGCATCTTTTTCCAGGGGTTGCTTGACTTTCCCATTAATGTATTTCATTAATTTATGGGATTTAAGGGCCATCGTGCATGCCTTCGACCATTCAAGGAAATTTTTCCCATCGAATTTTGGATTTACAAATGGAGTACTATGAAACCCCGATTTACTGCTACTTATAGCAGTATTTTTGCTTGAAATTGTAGAGTCTCCAGTATCCGTCATTATAATATTAAAAGAAGTGGGCTGCAGCTTGGTTGATGTTGGGCCGAAAGGGATAAAAAGGAAAAAGAAATCTGGGTGGACTGAATATAAGATGTAGGCCGAGTTTTTTTTTTGTTTAAACAGAAAGGCCAAGTTTTTTAATTAAAGTGAACAACTCGTTCAGTCTGGCAAATGAATTAAAAAGGAAAAACAAACAGCAAAACAGTCAAACTGGAAAGCTATCGTTCTGCATCTCAGGGAAAACAAAGGTAGTATGTATATACGCAAATATACATACAATTATATATCAGAAAATTAAACTCCTCAAAACTGAAAAGTGTTACCACGGTTGGAATCGGAAGAACAGGGCAAACAAGAACTCCTTCTGCAACTTCGCCGAAAAACGACCGTAAGACACCACATGCGCCGGCGCGTGGGCACGTGGAACGGCTGCTGGCGGCTGCTGGTGGCGCGTGTTTCGTCAGTTTGCTGAACTTTTGTGTTTGTATCGTCTACAGCTCTTCTTTACAGGTATGTAGATTTGGTATGATTCTGATTTGGATAGAAGAAATCATAAAACTGGCAGTTTTGTTCTTTCTGCAACTTGGTGTTTTTTCTTTATGCAAATATAGTGTTTCCCTAGGAATTCTTCTGCTCTGATACCATGATAACAGTATATAACAACATAGAGAGAGAGATTTACAGAAGAAGTATGATTTGTATTAATGTTACAACAATGTAAAAGATCCTATATATAGGAGAAGTAAACACCAAAGTCTTACAACGGTGACTAACTATGACTTATGCTAATACTAAAGTCTATGGACGGTGCAGTTATATTTGACAATGGGTAATTGATTGAAGTAGGTTTGAACATCACACTGCAATCCCAATTGAAAAAGGATATGCAAACAGGCTATGTTTCGCTGTTTAGTAGATCAGTATATCTTATATTTCATGGAACTTTTTTTTGGAGGCGTGCTTTTCCATGCTAAATACTACATAGTAAAAACCAAGATCAAGACATCAAGTGGTCATATTTCTCCACTTGTCCTTCAAATCAACCTCTGTTCTTTCATCAAATATATCCCTGTACATATTTAAGATAAGCTTCCAGTTTCCCATACCATACTTCTGCACACCTGCTCTTAAAGTGTCTTCCTCTAGGTTACTCCAGAACTTGCGTTTTCTCCTTAAAGGTTTTGGATTTTCATGTTTTTTCAGAGGAGTGACCAGTCTTTTCTTCGGGCTGGATAAGTGAGGCCTAGTTCCAGGCGCAGCTGACCCATCACTAGATTCATCCCACTCAAAAGTACGGGCAGTTTTGTTTCGTTCCATTAGGCTGGGCTTAGTTGCATTAGTTTGATGAGTACTGCCTTCATTTCCAAGATTACTCTTCTCTGCAGGAATACCATCTGTTCTCTTGTCAACATAATCCATTTTTGACGCAACATTCTTAGCTACTTCTAAAGCTTCAGGAAGAGGGTCCTTCACCATTCCTTGTAGCTCTAAACTACTTGATCGAAGGTTTTCCTGTAATTTAGTAACTTGAGGAGTAGACAGGCAACCATAATTGTTGTGAGGTGATGCATCAGACAGTTCATCTTTATCAACAATCTTGACTCCCCTTGATGCTCTAGGTGTCAATCTTTTATGTTGCTTTGCAGCATGAACCTTGCTTGTGCGATGCACAGTTCCCTCCTGGATATCTGAACGAGGACAAAAAAAACACATTAGTAACATATACACACTTACGAGCATGTTATTTCAACATAAACCTAATAACGATGGTTATTTTTATTTTTCCGACTTGCAATTATATGGATAGTCAAAGCATACAACTATTAAATCAAGGAACGATACAAGTAGATAATAACCACATCGCCTCAAATACAAGTAGATAATAACCACATCGCCTCAAAATACCGTTCTGCGAGTATCCTTCTAAAGAAATTCACCTGCTACTAACGTACTTAGGAATTTCTTCTAATAATAAGATAGTTATCATATTCTGAAGCAGGCATATCTGAAGATGTTATCTGAAATCTAAATGTCTGATAAATTAGAATATATATTTCGCCACAAAATGGTAATTTTTCTAGGTTTTTTTCTTAAATATGCTAAGACACATATATAAAAAACAAAACCCCAAAGGAGTACACTGAAAAGTGCATATATATACAACCACTTGTTGCAAAGTGCATATATATAATCAATCAAAACAAGAGAAACATACACAATAATCACATAACAATAAATCAGTACACACCTTTTTCACCTTGCTCAGTATGCTCCATCTCATTTAATTGCCTCAATGTAGCATCATCCCGAGCCAATGTATGATGTATCACCTACTAATGATAAATTAGAATATTTTACGCCATAAAGTTCTAATTTTTCTTTTTAATTTGTCAAGACACTTATATAAAACACAAAAGCCCCAAAGAGTACTTTGAAAAGTGCATATATATAAACAATCGAAACAAGAGAAACATACACAATAATCAAATAAATTATGAATTTACACACACCTTTTTCACCTTGTTCAGTCTCCTCCATCCCTTTTGATTGCCTCGATGTATCATCATCCCCAGCCAATGTATCACCTACCGATGATAAATTAGAATAGGTTTCTCCACAAAAGTTCTAATTACTGTTTTTAATTTGACAAGAAACATATACAAAACACAAAAGCCCCAAAAGAGTACTCTACATACATGTATACATATAACCAATCAAAACAAGAGAAACATACCCATTAATCACATAATTATAAATTTACACACCTTGTTCAGTCTCCTCCATTTCATTTGATTGCCACAATATTTTGGCGTTTATAATAGCCCATTCACATAAATGCCCGGAGAGGGCCCATTAGCAAGAAGATAAAAGCTGTAGCTCATTAGAAGGGTTAAATATCACTTTGGTCACTGAATTGAGGTCTATGTATTAATATTTTGATTTTACTTATTCGGGTCTCTATTGCACCACCACTTAAGTAGAGGATAATGACAATGACGTTAGTTTGACTTGTTGACCGGACGGAAAAAATTACGAAATTGACGTGGCTATTATTTGGCGCACTGACATGCTAATACACGGGGATGACTGGACAACCAGTCAACCAGGGTGAAAGTTGTATGTATCACACATGTAAAATAACAAATCTCCACCTCCAATATAGAAATAAAACTTAAATATTATTTTAAATTTTTTAAAAAGGTCAAACTTAATTTAAATAATAAAGTATGAGTTTTATTTTAAAAATCTTAATTTTTTTCTTAAATTCATAGAAAACTATAAAATTTATAATAAAATGAAAAATAATTTTTTGATTAAAAAAATCTCAATCTTTCTCTTTAATTTTATGAAAAAGGCATTGGATTTTATTTTCAAATAAAAAATCATTTGTAATAAATTTAAATTTGAATTATGATAATGATTGGTAAATTTAAAAATATTTTGAATTTTGTAAATTTTATAGTAATAATAATTTTATAATAATTTTTTTAAAAAGGTCAAACATAATTTAATAATAAATTTGAATTTTATAATAAATTTTCTCCTCCCATCTTCTTCTTTCCGCCTCCTGCAAAACCAGCAGCACCCATTTCCACCGGCTCGGTTCGCCCTTCATCCCGCCTTCTTCTCTCAACACCACAGCCCCATTTCGATCCTCCACCAGCGTTCTCTCCTTCTCCTCTCCTTCGTTCTTCACTTCCCTTCTCCATTCAAACTCATTCACAACAAAAACACCACTCCACCACCACTGTCCGCGCCATCTCCCCACCTCAACAACGCCCCCACCCATCTCTTTCTTCCACCTCCACCTCCATTCCATCCCACCTGTTTCCTCTCCTGCGTCACACAACCAACACCATCCCAGTTCACAACTCGGTCTCTCATCCCCCATCTTCTCATCCCCTTTAATTCAACACCCAACACTTCGCCTTTCTCCTCTGTCCACCTCTCCCGACTCCGTCTCTCCCTCGGCCCACAACTCAACACAATCTCCTCCATCTGCTCTTCTCCAAATCACTCGACCCCTGTTCAACTCTCACCGCCTCCTTCGACCTTCTCTCCATCGAACTCCAAGTAACAGCCCTCCTCTATCGTTCACCAAATCACCACCACTGCTCCATATTAATTTTAGGACCCCTCATGTTTACTTATATGAATATATTTGCAATTACAGCAAGCTACGTGATTTAATCCACTAAAACGTCCGTGTAACAGCGTTGTGTGTGTGTATACGTGTGTGTATATGTGGAAGGAAAGAGAAGACAGGCGGTGAGGGGAAAGAAAAGAGAGAAGAGACAAGGCAGAGAAAATGAGAGAGAAAAAACAGGGGAAAAAGAATAATAAATACATCCACGTCAGCTGTTGAAGTAACCATTACAAGTCACTCTGTCCAACGCTTGCAAGCCACGCAGATTTTCCGTCCGGTCAACAAATCAAACTAACGGCATTGTCATTATCCTCTACTTAAGTGGTGCAACTGAGACCCCGATAACTTTAATCAAATAATTGATACATAGGCCTCACTTCAGTGACCAAAGTGATATTTAACCCGAAGAAAAAGGGAAAAAACACAGATAAAGGAAACGAGCCGGAATTTGGAGATTGAACACAGCTATTGTAAGAACCCCAAATTTTCGTTAGAATTAAAACTTTTTATATTGATAAAAGAAGGAACAGTGATTCCGACTGCAAGGTATTAACAGTTCTAATGAATGAATACTGAATGGATATAGATTCCGATGTTTATATGTCATGAAGAATACAATGGGTTGACAACTTAGAATAGAATAATCTATCTCCTAGAAAGTTGAGATAAAGTTTCTTAGAAAAGAATATATATTCTCATGTCATCCAGATCGATATCTGTTATTAGTCCAGTGGTTCCGTGAAAAGGGTTAAGGAATGCTCGAAAGAGAATAAGGACATTTTTATAAATATAAGGAATAAAAAGAGAATAAGCAATGAATAGTGTTTTTGGTGGAAATAAGAATACTATTAGACGACGCTATATAGAAGTATTCAGAACGGATTTCTGAGTTCGTATTCATGATCCAGGGGCGAGATAAGTGTATGTAAACGATATCGGATTCAGAAAATTAGCACTTTTATTTTCTCCGAGATTTCCCTGGACACTGAAAGACTTAAGGATTTATAAAAGGATTTAAGGAATTTAAATTCAAGGATTATAAAAGAAGGATTAAGAATGTTAGTATTATTATTAAGGAGGATTCCGGTAAAACCCTAACTAGAAATCCTTGAGATATTCCTCCGAACGATCAATCAAATTGAGCAATAACCGGACAAAGAAACAAGCAGAGAGTCAAGAGGTATGAAGAGATAGTGGAAGGTGACATAATCACTTTATGCAAGATAATATCAAGGCAACCAAGCTAGATAGAAAAGAGGTGCACCATAAGTCACCAACACTTGCTCCCATGGTAACAAACCCTTAACCAAGCCTTAACCCATCAACCAAACCATGGTTTAACCAACAAATATCTATCAATTATGGATCACTTTATGCATTATTTCCAAGAGCAAGCCAAGCAAAATCTCTCCCTCTTCCCCATTTAGCACCATTCGGCTAAATGCCTAAATTCAAGAACAAAAATCAACCTTTCCACCATTGTTTGATCTCCAAAATTTTATCCTAGATCCTATATTTCATAAAAATGATGCCCTAGAAATCTTAGCTCCAAAATCCTTTGTTTCCATTTTCAATAAAATCATCAAAGAGGAGGATGAATAGTAACCTCAAGAACAAAACTTTTGGATCTTGATTTTGGTGGATGATCCAACCTTCATGGAGGCTATACAAGGACTATACAAGGCTTACTAAGTGCATACACACCCCAAGGAAGGTATAACACACTTGAAACCATAGATCTTACTTTGAGATTATGCATGTTCTTGGTGATTTAAGCTTAGTTATGTTATTAGTGATTATAAGCATGATTAGTTAAGTGGTTTAGTTGATTTAAGTAGCATGATGATTATTATGGTGAAGCATGATATTCTTGGACTTGTTGAGATGAGAATCATGTATAAATGATGTATGGTTTCAAATTATAATTACACATAATCTTAATCTCTCAAATTAAGACAAAGATTATCATCTTAATCTCTTAAATTATAATTACACGATCCCCGTTCATGAATCAAAATTGTACATCATACTCGACAATATTATTAATTGGCGCTAGAAGGAGGGCAGTCATCATATTGGGAGAAAGATGACTAACTCGAACAAGAAGATGAACAGCGGGCACAACAACAAAGGAGGGGTCCAAGAAGGTGTCAGCAGTGCAAGAAGGATGACTAGAGTGAAGAAGCGGTATAGCTCAAGGGGCGCAAAAAAGGAATTCCAGGAAGGGGCCAAGACCTATCAGGAGGAGAACAGTAAGGACCCCACCAAGAAACTCTTGGATGAATTTGATGATGTTGTTACGGATCAAACACACCCTTACTTCTATGAAGACCTTGAGCGGGAGGAGGATGTAGAGGCTACTAAGACAAAGGAGGGGTTGCATAATGAGGCTGCCTCATCTAAGGCGAGGTCAGTTAGTGTGTTTGATCGTCTTAGAAAGAAGTTAGCTGAGCATGATCTCCGCCTCAAGCTTGGAAAATTCACAGCTAACAAGAAGGATAAACGATCCCAGGCTTGGAGCCAAGGTTCCGAACGACCCCCCTTTCCTCATCGAGAGCGCACGTGGTCCCCCCTTTCCTCATCGAGAGCGCAACTGGTCCCATCGTCATAACAACGTGTATATACAGTCCTTATTGGCATTTATTATTAACACATATCACTACTCATATTAAAATTTCATAATTACGAGTTTTCAGTCCAAAAATTATTAAACTAACTGCTACCTTCTTCTTTAGAACAAAATTAAAGGCATTCACAAGGCCCGTGCCTTGCACGGGCTGTTACGCTAGTTACATGTAATTTATTATATTAAAATATATTTTTAGTTCATTTTACCGTGTTTTAGTTTATTTTTAATGCATTTAATCGAATTTTGATTTTTATTAAATAGGAATTTTTTCGATACGTGTTATGTGACTTATGTGTAGCATTAAATATTTAATTTTATTTTTCTGTAATTTTTATATTTTTAGATACAATTATTTCACATTTTAATTTTCAGACCCAGCCCCTATACTGAATCTGAGGCCTTGTTTTTGATAAAATTATTTTTATATAATATTTGGATATTTAAAATGCATTATTTTGTAATTTTTGTAATATTCGTAATTTTTGAGAAATTTTGATATTTATATTATATTTGTTTAAAAATAAATTTTTTACATTTTTATCCTATAAAAATTATTTTTAAGGCTTAATGATTTTAACTATGAGTTAAAAATATTTTTTGGGTATTAATTTTCGATTAATATAAATAGGAATCAGATTTTTTTTATACTAATAATTCATAAAAGTCAGATAATTATATATATATATATATATATATATATATATATATATATATATATATATATATATATATATATATATATATATATATATATATGAAAATATATTTTCTCTCTCCTATTCTTGAGGATCAAAGCTGAATTTGAAGGTGTTATTGATATCGGATTTTGTTTTTCTTATACTCGAATCAAAGCTCATCTCTAGTTTCTGAATATTCAATCAATTTCAACAGAGGGTAGTTTTCGGATTTGATATAAAGTTTTCTTCAATTCTGCATATTAGGGTTCTTCATGAAATTTGGGGCTTTTTTATTCTTTGATTTTCCAGTTGAACTGATTATTTGTATAGCTTCATATTGATGCCAAAAGTTCAATTCCATGTTCAATTTCATCGTTCTATTGCTAGTTTTGTCAATTCCAATTCTAGGGTTCTTGAGTCGAATTAAGGCTTTTTGATTGAGTAATTTCCCGATTGATTTGATTGTTTGTAAAGCTTCTAGAGGTCCTGAGGATCATATCTATGAGTTTAATTTGATTGTTCTAATGCCAGATTGTGATATTCAAGTTTGTTAGTTTTGACCGAAAATAAGAATCACTCGTTCATAGCTTGTGTTACACATGATTTGGTTTAGGAATAAGCAAAAACGAATATTGGCCGGAAATTCCTTGAGCTCGTCGAATTATACAATTTCTTGATCAATTTGGTCGAGTTTTGTTCGTATTTGTGCTATATGTTAATGTCCGATTGATGGGCAAGCAAATTGTGCGTTGTTTAGTGCTCAAAAGCAGCACACCGGAGTTTGTTTATATTGCCGGGAAATGTCTTGATTCCGGCGAACCTCCATTAATGGTGGATGAGTGTTCTTGGTGATGAATGTGTGGAGATGGTGTTGAATAGTGTAGTTTGATTCAAAAAATTTCTAAACTTTTCAGAAAACTGTTTTTGGGTCAAATTTTTTTATAAAATTTTTCTAAATTCAGAATTCTTTTATGTATTATTATTATTTTAATTTCTAAAAATTAAATTTAATTAGTTAATTATTTTTAAATAATAATTTAATTGATTTAATTAATTGATTAATTTATTTTAATAGATTAATTATATTAATTAATTATTATTTAAATATATAATTGACTTAATTGCTTTTAAATCTTTTTATTATAAAAGATTTGTTATTTTTAAGAGTTGATTAATAAATAATTAATTTATATTTCAATTAATTTAATTATTAATTGAATTATTCTTATTAATTGGGTATTAATTAAACTTCTTGTTTGTTTTTAACGATAAAAGTATTTCTGGAATCAGAAAAATGACTCGATTCTTATAAAAATGATTTTAAGTTGAAATTCAACTGTCAAATTTGGGTCGACTTTTTACCGAACCTTTTTAATGAGTCGGTTATATATGGTAATTAGGATTTTAACCCGTTTTCTGTTTTAAAAATACCGGATAATATCTTTTCATGATCTGATCTACGAGCTATGTGTATTATATATATTCTTATGTGCTACAATTCAGGGCAGTTATTTTCTTAATTGTTTAGATGCCGCAAGTCTGGGCAGTTCAATTCCTTAATTATTTACTTTCTTTTATGGTTGCTGCAAGCTGAGGCATCTTTATTTTAATAGTGTATATACAATTGTGTTGTGGAATTGAAAAACATGTGGATAGTCCTTTTTACAAATACTTCATGCTGAAATTTCTAAAAATCCCCTGTACCTAAATCTATTCGACTTATTTAATTGTAATGATATGCAAGCATGCTATGATTATTAATAGTTTATGTGTATATGTGACTAAGTTAGTGTTTGACTATTAAGTGATATTCGTGCTATGTGTTGATTGGTTACGTGACAAGTATAAATGTATTTAATTCGAGGATTAATAACTTATCTCTAGGGTTAATTATTGTCTTGAGGATTAATGACTTAGTTCGAGGATTAATTGTTGTCTCGAGGATTAACTGTTTATTTATGTTTCTTTATCGGGGAATAAGATAACTGTTTTGAGGATTATCTATTAATCGAGTCTTGACCGATTATATATATTTTTAATGTGTGCGTAGTTGTTTATATGGGTTATAATATAAGATGTCGTTAGGGGTAGACGTCGTTTTCTTGATTTACTGACTAGGATTTTCATATTACTTATATTTTTACGGGGATTAATTGGTGAGTATTGACTTATGTTTGTCGGTGGAGATAAGTAGATGTAAAATGAAGAAGGTGGAGAGGGATGCATCATTGTTTGTGGATTGTTGGATTTATTTTGATGTGTTTTAACACCGGGAAAGTGTCTATGCTCAAAGGAGATATTTCCAATTATTTTCTTCCGACACATATATTGTAGACGCGCGGGCTCGATGTCGACAGATCAGACTCGTGGCAACCGCGCGTGCGACATATCCAAGAATGATCAGATGGAAGATTATAAAGTCGTGGGATGTGAAAAAGAAAGATTCTCACGTATTCTACTTTACGTAATAGCTAAAGAACGGAGACAAGTATTTTCCCCTTATCATCTTAAACACTTTTTATTTTTATGTTTCATTGATTCATATCATGACGAATAGCTATTGTTCAGAGCTATTTGTGATTCTTAAATATTTTTGTGCGAACACAGTTACTTGATATTGGTACCCTTCATGTGGGGAATTGTTTAAGATAAACTCTTCATATCCTTATTATCGTAGTAAATAATAGGGATGTGACCTGTATTTAAAACTAAGCATTTCTTGTTGAATTCGGAAATTGCTCTACTGGATTGGAAAATAGTAAAGCGTAGGAGGCCACGTCTAGTAGTTGGTTGTTGGTCTTGGAGTATTGCAGAAGGGGGGGTTGAATGCAATACTGATAAAATTCAATCTTTAAAATCAACAACAATAATAAAGATTATGAATTATCAGTAGAAATATGCAAACGTAAGTGGAACAAGATTTCTCACAAAATAAATATTTTATTTATTTTGTGAAGTGGTGCTACAACATAGAGAAAGAATTCTCCAGCTGCGAACTTCTTGAGAGATACAAGTTGTTTCATTGAAGCACTTGATACAGAAAGAAATAGAGACGTCTATCTAAGTAGACTAAGATACTCTGTTGTCCCTATCGCATGGGGTGTTGAGTTGGTGTCATTTTCAAGTGGCAGCTCATTACAATTTGCACACCCATGTGACTTTCCTAAATTTCTATACAGACAGTGTTAACATTACATGTAAAGCAACCTAGATTCTTTCTATTTCTAGCTAATACAATTCTAATAGATGTGGATATATCATACTCTTTGAATTGACCAGCCTTGTCTTGTAAACTTTCAAGCTTCTGTCGTAGTCTTTGTAGGTCTGCTACAAACGATAGAGTGTTACAGCAAATCTGTTTCTTGAACATATAACATGTCACGGGCTTTGACTGAGAAAAGTACCCTAATCAAATAATTCAGTGAGACAGTAACCTTAACCGCCAAGTCTGCAGTCAAAGGAATATTCAATGGTTGATAGTATGAGCTCCCGCCAAAGTTGCTGTCGGAACTCCAGACTTGCTGTCAAGTGTGAGAATGTTGCTGTCCCATGCTTCAGCCAATGTTGCTGTCAGATATAGCCTTGTCGTGACTTTACAACATTTGTCTTCTTGTAACCTTACTATCAAGAATGTGACAATATCTTTTATTCTTGCTGTCTTCTGGATGTATTCCTTGAGGCTTGAACAAATGTATGAACTTCTCCCAAGACATACAATTATTACATGCAGCAATTATTTGATTACAAGAACATACTCTGGCTGTGACAGTATGTTCTACTTAGTGAAAACTAAGTATAGGGAAATCTAGTTAAGTTGTCTCTATGCTATCACCCATAAATCCCAACATTGGTCCAGCTATATTTAAGGAGGATATGGTAACCATTCCATCTTCCTATAGGCTAATATTACTTGCCTATTTTGGTACCCTCATGAAATCCGGGTTATACACACTGGTCTAGAAATGTACCGATGGTAGTATAAAGGGTCCCATTGCTTTTGAACTTGATCATGGGGCAATGGTGGTTTGTCTTTCTTTTTATATATCCAATCCATATCGCTAGAATGGCTATTATATATTGTGAGTTGGTAGTTGATTCACTTTTGTGACATGCCGATTGATTCCAGTTATGGTTTGAATTATATCACAGTTGTTGATTCAGTTTTCTCTATAAACTGTTTTACATTTCAGTTGATTTTATGCCCCACTTATCTTGGTTTTATAACAAAATTTTATACGATTGCTGAGCATTTCTTTCGCTCATACTTGCTATTTAAATTCTAATATTTCATTAAGGTAGTTTGGCCAGACTTATCCGCACAGTTCAGAAAGAGAAGAAGCGTGATGATATTTCGAAGATGACTTACTCAGGATGTCTGGATTTAGTGTAAGATCTATTTTATATAATTAATTTCTAATATTTACTATTATTATGTAATAGTCTATTTTGCCTGGCGTACTTCTTATCGAAGTCACACCAGTGGTTTAATATTTGATCAAAGAGAATGTTGTAAAGAAGGGATACTTTTTATTTAATGGAATTTGGATTCTTGTTTCTAGCCCTATAACCTTAAAGATCTTGGTATGTTTGGGGTCATAGATGTTATATTTCCAGTGTTGGACAATCACAAGTGAATGATTATTATTAAACAGATGTTTTATTTTGAGGATTTCCACGTTACGACCAAATCTCTTGATCCCGGATTTGGGGGCGTTAAAGAGCTTAACCTTACTTTCTTTGTATTTTACCCGGGCAAGGACCTCATGTTTGTCTCTCCTCCCGCAAATAAAACCACTCACCTCAAATGATCACTTTCCCTACATTTCTTGTTTTTATTTTAAAAAAAATTATTATTCATTTTTTGTTTTGTTTTTGTGAAAACCATTAGAGAGGTTGTTGTTTTTAAATAATGACCAAAATACACTACTTTTGTGTAGAAGGTGCCCGAAATACCGATTTGCGGAAGTGCATACGCTAGGCATGCGTGGCCCGGGATGCACATTCCAGGCATGCGCATCACAGGTCACGCATTTCCCAGATGCATGATGATGTCATATGACGTCATATTTGCAATTACATCTCCGGCGCTCAGACTACCTCAAAATTGCCCTTTACATCGCCTCCCTTCGTTCACCACACTCCAACAACCTCTAGTACTTCTGAGGGCATCATAACGAAGCCCACTCCTCCTTCTTCCTTTTCCCCCGTTGATTTGTTGATTTTCGACCCCGTAGGGGCGTGTATGAGCATATCGGAAAGTGGATCGGCGTGTATGAGTTTGAATTAGGGCTTTTAATTCAGCTAAACAAATGGAAAATGAATGTTATAGGGTTGTAGAGATGTTGCAATTTGGTATCTTGGATGGGAGTAAATGTTGCCTCTCGTTTTGTCTTCATAAGCCAAAAAGTAACATTTGACATGCGGTCGGGGTGACCACTAACTTGAAACTCATATAATAATCAATTGATTAGATTGCAGGCTTTGCTTCAAAAGAATTTGATGTACCTGGATGCGATTACAGATGCCCAACCTCAACCACCCGGCCCTTCCCAAGTAGCTTAGTTGATAACTGATGTATTGAAGGCTTATCAAATTTACTGCTGGTAAATAACAATTGTTCACGTTGTATGTTCCATCAAACTCTATGGCCCCACAAAAAAGCTACATTTAGCAACCTCAAGGTGCAATGTTTCAGCAGCAACAAGGAGGTGGTGTTCAAAAGTTACCTTTTCATCTTAATGCTCTAAGGCCCCAAGATCAGCAACAGCTAATGCAGTTCCAACAACAACATATGCAAAGTCAAGCTAGCTTTCGGACTGGTCCAAACACTGTAATACATGTCATGCATCAGTCTGAGCAACTTGAGGAAACATGAAAGATGGCTCGGATGCTGCTTTAGGCGAAGGCCAAGTAAGATCATCCTCTGGACGTGGCAGTTGTAATTGAGAATTGTTATAGGGAGAAATTGGTATAACAGTAATTGTGGAGGTTGCTAGAATGATATTTTGCTAAGAACACGAAGAACATGGAAGGAGATTGGTGATTATTTGTGGTTGATCTTGCTTGTTGATTCGTAGAATGGCAGACAAAATTGTTTATTCTCTCTTGTTGCAAACTGTCAATCAGTTCTAACAAGAGGCCTACGTACCATATTTATAGGGAGTCAAGCCACACGTAATTCTTGGAGAACAAGTTACCTAAACGGGCTAGGTTTTGGAGACTTATCTGGGCCTAAGTTCACTGGACACTTGTGGGCGGGTGTAAATAATCTACTAATCTGCTCATGGCCCATCGCTTAGTGGAAACTAATATGAGGCTACCACAATGCTAGAATGACGTGGCCTCATCTGCGAGGCTGGTTGAGAACCTTATGAAGGCCTCGTATGCGACCTTGCAGGTACAAGCATGCGACCCCATGGGTACAAACATGCGACCTTGCGGGTACAGGCATCCGACCTCGTGGGTACATGCATGCAACCCTATGGGTACATGCATGCGACTTCGTGGGTACGGGCATGCGACCTCGTGGGTACAGGCATGCGACCCTATGGGTACATGCATGCGACCTCCTGGGTACAGGCGTACGACCTCGTTGGTACAAGCAAGCGACCTTCTTGGTACATAAATGCAACCTTGTAGGTACAGGCATGCAACCTCGTGGGTATAGACATGCGACCCTATGGGTACATGCATGTGACCCTAAGCCAAGTATATTATGCATAAGGATGCCTCCACTCATGCGACCCATTGGGTCTTAGTCATGAACCTTCACCTGACGATTAGAAACATAATAAGATTATTCATGAGTTGTGATGTTTAGAATAGAATGATCATGTACTTCTTGTAATACCCTGATCTTATAAAGGGATCATCACTTAGTGTATGATGAGCAAGTTATTCAGAAATTGCAGAATTGTGAAAAGTGTTGAATCATGAACTTTGTGTCATGGACTATCTTTCAGGGACTATGGTCAGATACTAATACTATGGTCAGATCCTGATACAAAGATCCGATCTTGATGCTATGATCAAATCCTGATGGAATGATCAGATCCTGATGTTAATGATATCCGGATGGTATTCTGGATGCTGCAAAAACTGGAAAGTGCTATTATATAGGATCGGATGTTCTGAAGATGACAAGAAGTGTGCATGAAAAAAAGAATCAAACTAATGGTGGAAACTATCAACCGACTGAAAGAGAATTACCATGTATTGATTATCATTTTCTGTTATTAGTTGATAGGTAGCATTATAATTAATCTCTATATATCCTTGTAATATGTGTTCATGTTAATGTTCGAGTGATTGTGAACATCGTGAGTATACGAGTGAACAAACAGAAAGAGAGTTTTATATTGAGAACAACTACTAAAGGTATTTGAACACTTTTGATAGAGTTCGTATTTGATCTTATCAATACAAACAAGTTTGATTCATTCGTTTATCTTTGTCATTTACTTGAGAATGAAACAGAGACGATTACTGAAACTTGTATTCAACCTCCCTCTACTACTAGTATATTCGGATTAACAAGTATATTCGGATTAACAAGAGCGGCTCAATAGGAATAAGCATGTTTAACGAGAAAGCGGTTCATTAAAGAAAATCGTGTTAAATATTAAATTTAATATTGATGATATAATAGAAAATAAATATATTTAAATTTTTTAGGATTTTTAATATTAATAGCTAAAAAACTATTTGTTTAACATTTTAGAAGCATAATAAGTGTTCAAATTTATTGAGAATAAGAGTTTTAATTTATAGGGAAGACATATAATTAAAAGTTTTATTGTATATGTTTAAGTTGAGATTTCGGTTTTAGTAAAAGAATGGCTCAATCAAAAGCATCGTATTTAACAAGAAAAATTTAGAAAAGATTATATAACTATTAAAATTTAATATTGATAATATAATGTAAATATATATTGAATTTTTTTAAAAAAATTGTAATGCCGCCGCGAAGCGGGGTTTTATCAACTAGCTATAATATATACAATATATAGAGAAAAGGAACCATTAAATTTCAATAATATATTAAAAACATAAAATCTATATATAGTATAATGCCTGGAGATCGGAAAGGTACCAGAAATGTTTAAGGTATTTTTCTTGAATTTTTGGTTTTTTCGATTTTTTCAATTAAAAATATGTTATTGCATTAAATAGCTCTTAATGGCATCTTAATTAGTCATTAATTACATCTATTAAATCTATATAAAATTTACTTTATTTTACATATTTAAAAATTTAGAAAACATTATTTGAGCATATAACTATTATTTCAACATTATATATATATATATATATATATATATATATATATATATATATGTAAAATAATGACTGAAAATTGTTTACCTTGCATTCTTTTTTATTCCCCATATGACTACATTAATTTCTTTTTGAACGATTGTAGTAAAGATGACCTTAACTTCTCAAACAATTTTTATTATGACTCATTATGGAAATCGTAATAAATTATGAAAGTATATAGATCTTCGCTTAACATCTGGAATTTGTATAAAAAATTACAAACTATTTTTATTTTTGCATATGAATAAATTATACATGGGTTATGACCAAACCGATTAAATTGAACCAACCCAACTATTTTATTAGCGAATTAAATGGTTAAAAAAACATACGCCTGTTGTTCATTATATTGTGTCAAAATAAATTAATATTCTAATTAAATAGATTCTTACTCTATTATTATGAACATTTATGTGATGAGAGGGACGTCGGCTTTAAAAAATGTTATTCTATTTATTATTTATGATTTTGATCGGAAAGATTACGTTCGTATTGTTATTACTAATTTTTATGTTTATGATATTTTTAAGATTATCAAAATTTTATTTAAATGATGAGAGTAGTTTTCTAATTAATAATTCATGTAAATTGTTTTAAATCAATTTTTTTATGAAATTCTTAAGAGATCAATAAATTTTTAAAAATAATAAAAATTATTTTATCTAACTTCAATATTTTAAAATAAAAGTTTATAAACCGTGCGAAGCACGGATAAATTACCTAGTTTATAATAATTGGAAATGAAAATTTAACAAAAGTTTCAGAATGAAAAATATTTGAATACTTTAAAAGGGAAGTAAATTAATATAATAATAGATTAATAAAAATAGTAAAAGAAAAGATTGAATTGGGGTAGATGAATGACGCGTCCATATTATGGTCCACACATTTATATATATATATATATATAGGGTGCCCTTCCACAACCCCAACTGGTTAGGAGTATAAAAATCATCCAATAAATCTGGTCCGTTCAACTGTAAAATGTAAGGCTGAGATTAATTGCTCTAGCAATGAAACATTGCGGTAGTAACATCTCCCGCAATGATACATTGCGGTAGACAAAATTTTACGCAATTACTGTTATACCCTTCTTCTTATAAACAAGCGGCTACTCAAACACAGAGAGAAACACACAATTATAGAGACACAGAGAGGAGAGAAAAACGTATAGAGAGGGGGGAATTTGGGCGATTTTCAGTTCTTGTTCGATCTAATCTTCTTAATCTTGTTTGATATACTCCTCTTATTCAGGTATTGTTCTTAAACTTCTTTTTCATATCTCTCTAAATCTCTCTAAATGTACACACACAATTATACACACGTTTGCACTTACACACACACACACACACACACACACACACTCAATTATAGACACGAATTGATGCTTGAAATTGGGGTTTTTTTACCCATTGGGTTGAAATTAGCTTGAATTATGCCATATTTGTCCCCAATTGGTTTGAATTTAGGGCTTGAATTATGCCATATTCCCAGTGATTTGAATTTCTTTTATCTATTTAGAGAAATTTGTAATGCCCCCAAATCCGGGGTCAGGAGATTTGGTCGTTACGCGAAAAATCCTCAAATAAATTCACCTGTTTAATAACACACTATCCCTTGTAATTATCCAAAATTGAAATATCATCTCTGTGACCCCAATTAACCAAGATCTTTTAGGTTATAGGGCTAGAAACAAGAATCCAAATTCCATTAAATAAAAAGTTTCTTCTTTACAACATTCTCTTTGATCAATCTTAAATCACTGGTATAACTTCGACAAGAAGTATACCATGCCAACTAATCTAATACATAATAATAATTAGAGTCCAACTATATAAAATAAGTCTTTCTCTAGATCCAGGACTCCCGAGTCAAGCCATCTTCAAAATAGCGTCTTCCTCTTCTATTTCTGAACTACGCGAATAAGTCACGCCGAACTACTTTACTGAAAAGTTAGAATTTAAAACAACAAGTATGAGTGAAAGAAATGCTCAGCAAGTATATAATAGAGTATACTAAAATACTTTTGAAGATAAAACTCTGAAGGTTTTGCAAATCCAACTTGAGGATGGTACCATTTTTGAGAGATATATAACGAAGATTTTTCAATAGGAAAGAGGTTTACCGATTTCAAGAAGGACTTCACCTCGACAGCTTTATAAAACGACTTTAATATTTATCTCAATAATTTGTATAGCAATTTTCGATAACACTTTGATCACTGAGCAACAGATGCTTCAGCTACTAAGAGACAACATTTAAGAAAATTCACGAAGATACATCAACTCTCAATTTAACAAACATTCAAGAAATTCTCAATTATTCATAATCTCCTTCTTGTCGGCTAAGTACTTACATACTTAGCTGCCAAACCGGCCTGACAATAATGAGTTGAATAAATAAGAAGATCTCAATTCATTCTCGATTTTAACCATCACTGTGCAACAAATGCTTCAGTAATAATTTGAATCTCGAATTTATTTAGAACAATTCAAAGGAAGATTCGACATTTGATTCTCAACAATAAGATATGATTTTTCAGAAGGAACAACCATTCAAGATTGGAACTACGATAAGACGCCACGAGCTAAGCTGGGTGATCAGCCCACGACAGAACTCCGAACCACATACACAATGTGATTCTCGATATAAAAGGATCTTTAGGCACACACATGCCTTAATACGAATATGATAGGGGGACCGGCGCCTCGGTCAAAAAGGGCGTTCCAATATGATAAGGATATTCGAACGAAAGGGATTCACATTCCCAACAGATATTAAAGCGTATCATAATCATGAAAGATATGTAAAATAGTTTTTATAGGGGTAAAGAGCAATTTTAAACTTTCATAACACAGTGGATAAAATCACATGCTTGCGATAAGTTGAAAGCAGTTATAAAACTGATTTAAATGACTTGAATGATTTCTCGCGAATTTACGAGTTTAAATAAGGCATTTGCAAAATTTTCATTTTTAAGAAAGCATAATATTTTAAAAGCATGCATACTCTGAACGAAAGAGTACGGTTAGTAGACTTGCTTTAGGTCCTAGCTAATAAGTACGCTTGAAGATTTAGAGAGAACATTCCTTCGTTTGTCCCACGTGTCCAATCCTCTGATTTAATCCTCTTTCGATTCGATACACTTGCGGTTGCCACGAACCTGGTTCACCGAGATCGAACTCGCACGTCGTTTCTACAATTAACACAAGACGGTACTTCAGTTTTCGAAATGACTCTACGGTCTATCGACGCTAGCACGCCACTCTAACACGTCTAACTTAATCACAAATATTTCATAAAAGACGGAAATGTCCCTTTTTAAAGTGGACACTTCCCGATGTATTAAACACATCACAATAACCATCAAATCAACCAAATCAACATACAATAACTTTATAACATATAAGGCTTTATGCCCGACAATCTCTAATCACACATCAATCTCAATTAACAAATTAATTCTCGTTCGTAATCCTTATCGATAACCGAGAATAGACGTAGACACTAATATCAATTAAGTAGCGACAATCCTTATAATCGTTATCACGTAATCACATAAACATAAAGGGACTCTTAGTCATTAGATTAGAGTCGCAACATTTTAATTAATAAATTAAATACAGCTCTAAACTCAAATAAAAATCTGGACCGGATAGTGTGTCACTACGACGACCACTATCGGCTAACCATTTTAACAAGTACCATATATTAACATTAATAGATATTTACCTTCTAACCAAGTCAATCACAATCAGATACATTTGCAACTCAAAAATATTAATCATCACATTTGAGCATATAAGATGTTATTGACCCAAAAACTCAAGTCCATATTGCATACTTAAACAAAACATTCAAATAGATGTCCATGCTTTAATAATATTTAATAAATTGAACAAATCAATACTTTAACACGAAGCCTTTTTCTAATACCATATCGAATGCTATATCTACCTAACATAAAATATTCAGTTTACCTAGGCCAAGTAACAAGCCAAAGTTGGTTTAAAAACAAAGTTGTCGGTTTTGTACTACTCATACTCAAACATTTTTAGTAAGTTGATAAATCAAGATTTTTACTTAAAATTTTTATGGGATCACCCTGAACCATCCCTCTAGTAACCATAAAAATTTCGGCTTCAAACATAAGGTTTAAGTGGGTGAAATATGGTTCCAAAATCAGTAACCCGAGAGGTTACTGTGTTCTGCGCAGGTTTTACTAAAACATCGTTTTCTCCTAGCTCGTTAACTCAAATGACACACCGTTTTCTCCTACACAAAATAGACTCCAAATAGAACAATTTTCATCAAATGGCCACTGCCCAGAACAGGACAGAACTGTCTCGAATAAACAGAGTAAAACAGGACAGTTGCTAGAAATTTCTGGACAACTAGTATAACTTAAGGGGTGTTTGGGAGAACTTTTTTCCAGAATAAGTCAACTTATTTTAAGACAAAGTTAGAGATTCCTAACTTTCCAACTTATTTTTCAACTTATTTTTGCAACTTATTGAATCTCAAACATACATTAAATACTTGTATAAAAAAAGATTATCAAAATATAAAATTTTTATCCGAAAATAAGTCCATAAGTCCAAAAAATAAGTTCTGCCAAACAGGCACTTATTAAATCAAGTAAACACCTTCTTATCATATGACATGCAACTAGATTCCCTTCACAAGAATCAATTTAGCAAGCAATATCAAGTAGTAAATCCTCACAATCAAGCCCACCGGATCTCGTATTGATCATCTCCGGTGGAGAAGGGTTCGGTGGTGGCCAAGAATCGGCACCCCAACCTACTTCACCTCTAAATCTTGAATCACTTACAAACCATCAATTAACAACATCATCTAAGCTCATATTTAGCATTGCATGTAAGTTTTGAATCATCTCCCTCATATACATACACACATCGAATATACCTACACACATGCAACCATCAAAATTTCAAAATAAACTCAACCCATTGACATTTAGTACCTAAACCACCATAATCTAACAAGAAATCAAATAAAAACTAGCTTAAGAGATTGAAAATGGAAGAAGAAATGGGGGAGAGGATTCGGAAGTGAGGGAGAGAGTGAGGGGAGAGCCGAGAGTGATGAGAGAATGAGATGAGAGAAGAGAGAAATGAATTTTTTGTGTTTTTGGTTCTATTATTCTCCTAATGCCACTTGGCTTGCATGCAAGATTAACAATGGTGACTCATCTTCTCCATACTCCCAGAACACGACATGTGTCTACATGCAAAAATCTGATCATAATAGCTTGCCACGTGTCCTCCTAATCGATTAATCACATTTCGTTTCGTTTTAATGCTGAAAATAACGATATAATAATTACTCGAAAAATCCTTTATAAATCATGAAAAATTTATCTGAGCATTATAATATTATAAAACTACTGTAAATAAAATTTCAGAATTTTTAAACCATTTTTGGATTTATTACGAATTTTAGAAGAAAAATCAATATTAAATCATTTAAAAATCGAATTTCTACAAAAATAATATTTTTATATTTTTTAAAAGTCCTAAAATAATTATTATCATTAGGAAGCATTGAAAAGAATTTTTCAAAACAATTTTGTATTTTTCATAAATCTTTTTCTAAAATCTCATTTTTACGAATTTCATAAATAATTAAGAAGTGGTTATAATAACAACGACAAACACAACCACACGGTTCAGAGATAACATGTTTAAGTCATATATCCATATCTATTCAATTCAGATGACTCACATAATCACTTAGGCAGTTAAGTCACATTGACTTAATTCACAAAATTTAAAACGAACCTATTTTCCACTTAATCATACACAAACAACATTTAATCACATAAACGCTTCACAATCGAATAAATATTATAAAATAATAATTAACTATTCTCTTCTTTCATCAATTCTATCGATCGACGTAATAATAATAATAATAATTTTATTTTGAAAATTCGGGTTGTTATAAAATTTTTATTAAACAAATTTGTCAGTGGTAGTAGACGTATTTTGAACCTGTGTTTGTCTTGCTATTGTAATGCATTTCGTATTAATTTAGTTGCGAGATTGATTCTGTAGCTTGTGTGTCTACAGAAAAATATAGTGCATTACAGTACCATTAAGATATAGCTTCCCAGATTTCATTTTTATCTGCAAATGTGTAAAGTCATCTTTATGAAAGATGCGTAAAAGAGTAACAAAGACACTTCAAAAAGAAAATGAAGTAGTTATTGTTGGGAATTATGACTAAAACAGCAACATAGAGGCAGTTATATATCGTATTTAACAAGTCCAGGCCAAGCATACAATTAGCGAAACAAAACACGAAGGTAAAACACATGCATGTCAGTAACTGATAGAACAAAGAGAAGGCAGAAAACATACCAGTAGCCATAGCTATATCAGTATGTAGAACAAGTAAAATAAACAGCTGAGTCGTCAGGATTTGCTAGAAAGCCTGACTGCTCTTGAAGAGATAATTGCCCCCACTTACAACTGTGTTGGGATGCTAGCAACACCTCTCCCAGGATAAAACAGCTCCGAGCTAAATGATCACAGTAATCAGAAAGCTCAACTTCGACTAGCACCTCAGTCGCCGGAAAAACCCTAAGTAATATATACTATAACAGGAGGAGAACAGAGAGTGTAGAGAAGACAAGAGAATGTAGGGTGTGGTCTGTATATTCAGTGTGTACAGTATATTACAATCAGTAGCTTAGGTCTCTATTTATAGGAGAGACCAAACGTAACTGATGCCACCCAATTAATATTGTAACTGCCGATTTACATTTAATAAAATGAAACGGCTGATTTAATAAAATCAAAACGGTTGATTTAATAAATCGTAACTGTTACGTTATATTTATCCACACATATCAGTTTTTATTTTAATTATACGAATATATATTATCAAATTCTGTTCAGGATTCAACATCAGGAACTGATGTTAGTCCATCAGTATTTGATCATCAGGATCTGATACTGTCAGGACTTGAGGTCCATCAGTATTTGATCAAGCATCAGGATCTGGTACTGTCAGGACTTGAGGTCCATCAGTATATGATCAAGCATCAGGATCTGTTAGTACCTTCAGGATTTCATCAGGACTTGGTCCATCAGTATTAGATGTCTGACCAGTTACTGATGTATTCCAAGTTCTGATCCCAAACGATATATATATATTCTAATTAAAATATTATTTAATCACAGAAATAAAATCCCTCGCCCAGGTCGCCTCGCGTACGCGAGACGCCGAGACATTCGCCCAAATCGCCCTTCGACCGAGCCGAGTCGAGTCGAGTCGAGGCGTGGCGTGGCGTGGCGAGGCGGGCGGCGGCGGCGCGCGCGTGTGTGTGTGTGTGCGCGTGGAGAACACAGTAACACCATGCACCATCATACACCTTAGTAGTTGTACACTACCCATGTGTGTGATTCTATATAAAGCCAACAACCCCCTTTATTCATTTCAATGTGGGACAAATACACATTCTCATTTCAAGCTTATTCAAGCTACTAACTTCAACTCCATTTCTCTATGGGTTTCACTAAGAAAGTTACTTAGACCCATAAATGAAAATTTAAGTCCTCATAACAAGGAATAATTTCCAATCATTAAAATCCGGAATTAACCTCAAGAACATAAAATACTTATGCTCTAAAAACTCCATTTTCTAACAATCCCCCACAAATCCATATAGAAATGTTTCAGGTTTCTCATCATGACTTGTTTTTTCAGAGTCGGTACCCTTCCGGGTTTGAACCCTCCTAAGTCCCCTACTTCAATGATTACCGGATTCAGATGGAATGTTTCACCTTGAATCTTAATCCGTTTGGTGTAACCATGTTCCATAGACGACGACAAGTCAAAGGCTATGGTGCTAATCTACGGCTTTGAGACATTAATGGTCTTGTCTCGATCCTGTTCGTCGAATGTTTCAAGGAATAACCCTTTCCTCTAATTGCGACCACACAATTACATTCGCTTAGCTGGGCATCTCCAGAGATGTACTGCTACCATCTCGTCAAATGACTTGACCCCATTCAGAGTTATAATAACTCTTGCTATCTAGCAGTATCAGTACCTTCTAGGTTTACAGGGGATAGACTCAGATACAACAGTATCATCTATGTAGCAAAGGTACTACCAGTTCATCCTTACAGCTTGTTATTACCACATTGAATACACTTCAAGGGATCTCCTCTCATGTGTATTGGGTTCCCACTGATGATGAACTATGATGGGTTGACAGCCCCATCCCCAACCTTGACTTAAGGACCACTGCAGGTTCCAGTCCTTTAGTTAAAGGATCAGCTATATTATTCTGAGTTCCTATGAACTCTACAGCAATAATCCTATCAGACACTAAACCCCTAATAGACTTTAGTCTAACTTGGATGTGCCTCTTGGTTTTAGCATTATACTTTTTACTGCTAATCTTGTCGATAGTTGTTTTACTATCACAATGAATAGCAAGCGCAGGAAGCGGTCTGCTTACTACAGGTATCGTGGACATAAGTCCATGTAACCATTCAGCCTCCGTCCCCGTGGCATCAAGTGCACACAACTCAGCCTCAAAAGTAGACCGAGTTACTATAGTCTGTTTGGTCGACTTCCAGGATATTGCTCCCCCTGCTAAGGTGAACACGTATCCAGTCACTCCATTGGAACCAGACTTCTTAGCTATCCAACTTGCATCACTGTACCCCTCAAGTACACCAGGAAATCTCCTATAGTGTAAACTTAGGTACATTGTGCCTTTCAGATATCTAAGTACTCTATCAAGAGCATCCCAATGAGTTCTGTTTGGACAGCTTGTATATCTAGCCAACTTAGACACAGAGTATGAAATATCTGGTCTAGTACAGTTAGCAAGATACTGCAAACTCCCTATAATCTGAGAATACCTTAACTGAGACACAGGTACTCCTGAAGCATTCTTAACAAGGGCAACTTTAGGATCATAGGGTGTACTAGCGATTCTACACTGTGAATAACCATATTTCTCAAGTATAGATTTCTCTATATAATGAGACTGTGATAAAGTTATTCCCTCAGCTGACTGTGTCAGTTTGAGACCAAGAATCACACTAGCCTCACCCATATCCTTCATTTCAAAGTGCCTTTTCAAGAAAGCTTTTGTCTCGTTAATAATCTCAATATTGGTTCCAAACAATAGTATGTCATCTACATATAGGCACATGATGACACACTCACTACCTTTAACTTTGGTGTAGACACACTTGTCACTATCATTAATATCATAACTGAACGGCACTATAGTTTCATCAAACTTTTTATGCCAATCCCTAGGAGCTTGTTTCAAGCCATAGATGGATTTGATCAACTTACATACTTTCCTTTCGTTACCAGATGCAACAAATCCCTCAGGCTGATCCATATAAATCTCTTCTTCAAGTTCACCATGAAGAAAAGCTGTCTTTACATCCATTTGATGGATGATAAGACCATGTACGGAAGCCAATGCTACAAGCATTCAGATTGTTGTCATCCTAGCTACAGGAGAGTATGTATCAAAGTAATCAATGCCCTCCATTTGCTTAAAACCCTTAGCTACCAATCTAGCTTTGTACTTATCAATTGAGCCGTCAGGATTCAACTTCCTTTTAAATATCCATCTGCACCCGATAGTAGAACACCCAGGAGGGAGATCAACTAACTCCCATGTTCCGTTAGAAACAATAGAGTCAATTTCACTCTTTACAGCGCCCTTCCAGTGCCTAGACTCTGAAGAATCCATAGCTTGTCGGAAAGTTAAAGGTTCATCCTCGACATTGTAAGTGATAAAATCACTTCCAAAATCCTTGACTACCTTTGCACGCTTACTCCTTCGTGGTTCCTCTACCTCCTTAGGAGTAGAGCTACTACTAGGTTCCGCCCCCACATTTGTTATCTTTTCCACATGATCAGGAATAGAACTTGATGTGTGAGTAGGATCTTCATTAGAAGTATCTTGAGGCATACCAGTCTTCATAGGGTAAACATCCTCAAAGAATGTAGCATCACGAAACTCGACTATCGTGTTTGCCACTATACCATCTATGTCAGATTTTAATACTAAAAATCTCATAGCTGTAGTGGTCTCAAGATAGCCTAGAAAGATACAATCAACAGTCTTCGGACCTAGTTTCTTTCTCTTGTGTTCAGGGACAAGTACCTTAGCAAGGCACCCCCACACACGAAGATACTTAAGACTAGTCTTCTTGCTCTTCCATAACTCATAGGGTGTCTTATCCATGTGTTTCAGAGGAACTCTATTCAGAATATGGCAAGCTGTATTCAGAGCTTCTCCCCACATGTATTTAGGCAACCCAGAATTAATAAGCATACTATTAATCATATCTTTAAATGTTCTGTTCTTTCGCTCAGCAACCCCATTAGACTCAGGTGTGTATGGTGGGGTAACTTCATGAACTATACCATTGCTTGCACAAAATTCATTAAAAGCGTTACTCGTATACTCACCACCTCTATCAGATCTCAACCGTTTAAGTACCTTACTAGTTTGTTTTTCTACTTCAGTTTTATATATAATGAATTTACTAAGTGCTTCATCCTTATGTCTAAGTAAATAAACATAACAGAATCTACTACTATCATCTATAAAGGTAATGAAGTATCTAAAATGGTCCTTAGTCAACACACCACCAAATTCACAAATATCAGTGTGTACTAAATCTAACAAGTCTGAATCCCTAACAATATTATGAAAAGGTTTCCTTATTAGTTTAGCAGACACACATACTTGACATTTAGAATTCTTTTCTATAGTGTGTTTTGGAATCAACTCTAAGTTCATCATATTTTTAAGAGCACCAAAATTTAAGTGACCAAGTCTAGCATGCCATAAATCTGAAGATTCAACATAGTTTACAGAAGGAGTAATCTTATTAAAAGCACCCAAAACGGGCTCAGCATTTATTACAAACAAACCATTTGACAAGTAACCCTTGCCAAAAAATGTACCAGTATGAATAAGAACTACTTTATTACATTTGAGAGAGACTTCAAAACCATTAGCTACTAAACAGCTTCCACTTATTATATTTCTACGCATGTCTGGAACATGATGCACTCTCGTCAGGGATAGAATACGACCCGAAGGAAACTTCAAGTCCACGTTTCCTATTCCATGTACTTGAGCAACACTTGCGTTCCCCATCGTCACTGTCAAGCTATGACTCTGTTGATAAGATACAAATAAACTAATGTTAGCACAAATATGCACATTAGCTCCAGTATCAATCAACCATTCATTTGACAGATAAGTGGAAAATAGTACAGGGTTGTAGGTAACATACCGGTCTACGTTGGTTTCAGAAGCCAAAGCCTCACCAACAACCATGTTCGCTACAGGCCCACTTGAGGTTCCAAGCACAGCATTCGCTTGAGCTACACCCTCGGCTTTCTTTGCTTTCTTCGTAGGGCAGTCCTTACTCCAGTGCCCAACCTGCCCACAAGACCAACATGGTTTGTTTGCCTTTGGTTTCTTGGCCTTATCCTTGTCACTCTTAGGTTTATTACTATTACCCTTCTTAGAGACAGCCTTCCTTTTCTGTCCTACAGTTACTACGTTTACCTTCGAGCTTCCATGCTCAGTTGGCATCACATGTCCCTGTTTGGACTTGTGTTGTTCTTGCACCGAGATGTCCAGCATAAGGTTGGTCCAGGTGATCTCTCCTTTCTGTCTTTTCAGGGAGAGAGAGAACTCTTCCCAAGACTTTGGGAGCTTTTCAATCACACTCATCACCTTAAACTTTTCGGGGAGGTCCATTCCAGACTCCTTCAAAGCATGAACTATCATCTCGAACTCATGCACTTGCTCAGTCATGGACTTATTGTCCACCAGCTTGAAATCAAGGAACCTAGCCACAGAATACTTTTCCAGACCTTGTGAGTCAGTATTATGTGTCTGGTCCAGCTTCTCCCATAAGAGTTTTGCGGTGTAGGCATCAGAGGAGTACACATCAAACAATGTGTTGGTTAGAGCAGCCAGAATTGCTGCCCTAGCAACCCCATCCTTCTCAGCCCACTTCGCATAACTCTTAACTGATTCAGCCTTCTCTTGATCCACAACCGGCTTCTCATATTCCACAACAGGCCACAAACCCTTTACAGTCAACCACAACTTCATCCTTTTCTGCCAACGAGAAAAGCCAACGCCCCCATTGAATTTCTCTGGCAAGCCAGTTAATTCAACGGGTTGTGGAAAACTGTAAGTGGTCCAATCAATGACCCCAGCAGATGCAACCGAACTACCACTAGCAGGAATTTCACTCTCGTTAACCATTATGCTAAATACTATATAACAAATTATCTCTTCAAGAATGTTGGGAATTATGACTAAAACAGCAACATAGAGGCAGTTATATATCGTATTTAACAAGTCCAGGCCAAGCATACAATTAGCGAAACAAAACACGAAGGTAAAACACATGCATGTCAGTAACTGATAGAACAAAGAGAAGGCAGAAAACATACCAGTAGCCATAGCTATATCAGTATGTAGAACAAGTAAAATAAACAGCTGAGTCGTCAGGATTTGCTAGAAAGCCTGACTGCTCTTGAAGAGATAATTGCCCCCACTTACAACTGTGTTGGGATGCTAGCAACACCTCTCCCAGGATAAAACAGCTCCGAGCTAAATGATCACAGTAATCAGAAAGCTCAACTTCGACTAGCACCTCAGTCGCCGGAAAAACCCTAAGTAATATATACTATAACAGGAGGAGAACAGAGAGTGTAGAGAAGACAAGAGAATGTAGGGTGTGGTCTGTATATTCAGTGTGTACAGTATATTACAATCAGTAGCTTAGGTCTCTATTTATAGGAGAGACCAAACGTAACTGATGCCACCCAATTAATATTGTAACTGCCGATTTACATTTAATAAAATGAAACGGCTGATTTAATAAAATCAAAACGGTTGATTTAATAAATCGTAACTGTTACGTTATATTTATCCACACATATCAGTTTTTATTTTAATTATACGAATATATATTATCAAATTCTGTTCAGGATTCAACATCAGGAACTGATGTTAGTCCATCAGTATTTGATCATCAGGATCTGATACTGTCAGGACTTGAGGTCCATCAGTATTTGATCAAGCATCAGGATCTGGTACTGTCAGGACTTGAGGTCCATCAGTATATGATCAAGCATCAGGATCTGTTAGTACCTTCAGGATTTCATCAGGACTTGGTCCATCAGTATTAGATGTCTGACCAGTTACTGATGTATTCCAAGTTCTGATCCCAAACGATATATATATATTCTAATTAAAATATTATTTAATCACAGAAATAAAATCCCTCGCCCAGGTCGCCTCGCGTACGCGAGACGCCGAGACATTCGCCCAAATCGCCCTTCGACCGAGCCGAGTCGAGGCGAGGCGTGGCGTGGCGTGGCGAGGCGGGCGGCGGCGGCGCGCGCGTGTGTGTGTGTGTGCGCGTGGAGAACACAGTAACACCATGCACCATCATACACCTTAGTAGTTGTACACTACCCATGTGTGTGATTCTATATAAAGCCAACAACCCCCTTTATTCATTTCAATGTGGGACAAATACACATTCTCATTTCAAGCTTATTCAAGCTACTAACTTCAACTCCATTTCTCTATGGGTTTCACTAAGAAAATTACTTAGACCCATAAATGAAAATTTAAGTCCTCATAACAAGGAATAATTTCCAATCATTAAAATCCGGAATTAACCTCAAGAACATAAAATACTTATGCTCTAAAAACTCCATTTTCTAACAGTTATATAGCATAGAAATATTATAGTACTGGTGATATGTATGTAGTTGAGAATCATATGCATTTCTAGCCTTCAGTACTATCTAAAAATATGAGTATACATTCATCGTCTATAGTATCTTTCTCATCTATCAGTGCATCAGAAACACCATCCTTCAATTACAAAAACGCAGTGAGTTCATCTGTAAATGAGCTTCAGCATGAAGCCGTAATTAGTAAAAGCAAATTTTAAAAATAAGTTCCAAACCAATAAATCAAGACCTGAAGGCCAGATTTTTGTGGCAACCTATAAATTTTTCAAACAGAAGCTCTTTGGAACCTTGAATTATTGATAGTGGTTGTACTAAGCACATTAAGCACATGATATATGACACAACTATCTGTAAGGCTTTGAAAACCAACAACTAAGTGGAGTCACACACTAATCAGGTTAGGTCATGGAGGTTTTATTACCATGGCGATTACAAGCACTACAAAAATAGTGCAAAATGTCGTACTGATCAAAATTTCTTGGTGCCAGTCAAGTGACAATAAAAGAATATATCCACTCTGCTTCATTCCTCTTTCTTCTTCTTTTCCTTGTAAATTTCTGTGTTTTTCATTCTGTAAAACTAACAACAGGTTAACTGGTTTCAGGAAAAGCATGTATATGTGATGCTTTCCCCACCATGGATACATCAGATAATCATTAAAAGTTTAATTAAAGTACGTCTTGCAGTTTCCGGGTACTTAGCTAATTTCTATTTTTATTATTTTTAATTCTTCCAAATGCGATACATGGTGTCTTTCATTAAGCGTAGGAATTATTTATATAGCAAATCAGATGCTTTGTATACTCATATACTAGTAACTATATATAAATAATAAAATAAAAAGACAATATACATTAAAGCTTCATTAAAGCTTCCAATCACTCTGCATGGGAAACCAATCAATATACATTTTCCGAAACATACCCACTGTTAAATTAGGCCTAATTTATTACTTGATTTTCTTTTTTAATCTATAATTTGGTAATTGCATGTTAAATTACGTATGTTCAAATATCCACTGTGCCTAATTTTTTTTTATTTTGAATCGTTGCAGATATTATGGATATACAATGTGGTCCTCTTGATCGATCTCTCCTGGTTCAGCAGGACGATCATATCAGCACTTTGATATGGGAGGGAGATGACAGGGAGAGGTTGGATGTGAGGCAGTATACTACACAGTAGGGTGTGTGGGAGTTACAGGCTGACCAGCGTGCACTTTTGCGTACTTGGGGATTTAGGGTGTTTATTAATCCCCGCTCAGTACCTCAGAATGACATTGCCCTAATCAAAACATTGGTGGAGCGGTGGAGACCGGAAACTAATTCATTTCACTTCAGTTTTGGTGAGATGACTATTACACTCGAGGATGTGTACATGATCATGGGTCTGCCGATTAGTGGGCGTGCTTTGACCCATACTGAGCTATCTGATCCGATTGGCTACTGGATAAATGAATGGAAGGATCTACGATTACATGTTCAGGAGCGCAAGGAGATTTATGTAGACGGCGGAGGCAGGGTAAGATTGTGTGATTTGCGAGAAAGATATAAGGCGAGAAGCAAGAGATCAAAGCATCCAGAATGGGTTGCACAGGATCCTGTAGTGTATACCAGGGGATATTTGTTGTATATTATTGGGGCCATACTATTTCCTACTTCCAACCGGAATCTTGTGCATCCCCGATACATACAGTTTTTGCAGCAGCCAAATCAGATTATTGAGTATGCTTGGGGTGCTGCAGTTCTGGCACATTTATACAGAGCCCTGTCTAAATCTGTGAAGAAGTCATGCACCTCTTTTAACGGCTGCAGCATGCTTCTTCAGTTGTGGGCATGGGAGAGATTGAATCCGGGGTGTTCACGGATTGCGCCATGCCAGCAGCTTGTGTAGCCGAGAGCATTAGCTTGGGCTGAGCCGGTGAAGCAGAGGAGAGTTAATGCCCACCACCATACTGGTGGTTATCAGGGAGATTTTGATAGCTTTATGCCGCACTGGGTCACATGGCAACCATACGCCATGTGAATACTTAATATTTTAGTCTTACTACTTGCATTTTAGTACTAGTGATTGCCTTCCATTCTTTACTTGTTTACCACTTGCATTTTAATTTTAAGTGTAATATTTAAATAGATTTTACGAGGGGGAGGATGCTGACATGATGGTGGCCCTTCATATGGCTCTTGGGCGTATACCCTTGGTGTCATTTGAGTTTGTTGAGTACCAGATGTTGGACAGGGTACTTAGGCAGTTCGGTATGTTGCATCATATACCGCAGGAGCCGCTTGACCATACCTTTTTACGGACAGGGAGGAAAACTCAATTCCAACGGGATGCACATACGGTTACTTACCGGAGCTATTTGGATGAGTGGGCTAGTTTTGTGGAGAGCGGTATGCCCATCACCGTGGAGGGCGAGTATGTACCTATTCAGGATTACTTGGTTTGGTATAGGCGTGTCAGTAAACTCAGGATTGCTCCTTGTGTGGTTTGTACGGACGATAAGATTTTGCCCTGAGATTGGTTCCCACAGCAGTCTGCCATTGATGCAGTATGTTCTTAATACAATTGTTGAATAATTACATTTTAGTTATAATAATTTCATTTTAGACCTTATAATTGCAATTTAGTCATAATAATAGCATTTTTAGTCTTATAATTGCATTTTAGTCATAATAATAGCGTTTTTTTCTTAATAATTGCATTAATGAAATTTGTAGTTGGAGAGTGCTATGAGGTTGATACACCAAGTTCACTTGCACAAACCTGCTAAGTGGTTCTATGATTTCCTTCATGATTTTCTATACTCGTATGATCGAGTCAACACAAAGTGGAGGGGTGCTGATTTTAGTCGACCCTTTTTTTTGGAGAGGAGGATATAGATAGACCCTCTACCTTTGGAGATGAGGATACAAAGGCTCCTACTGTTGATCCTCCTATTGTAGATCCCCATGCACGTGAGATGGATGTTGATCCATCTACCCCTGATGTTACTCAGAAAAGTCCTCTTGAGGTAGTAATCTTTTCTTCTATCGGTTTAATGTCTTGATATTGAACATATTGATGATTGTTGTAATCCTATTGATAGGTTGAGACTAGTGCTCCTGATGCACAGGACACTCCAGCCACATATTCCCTTAAGCGTCCACGTCAGGTATTAAACAATCTTTAAATTTTGTCACTTCAATCTTTGAATTTCGTGTAGTAAACAAGTGTCTAATTTGTCTCTTGTACCTAATTGTAGGATGGGACTAATTTACCTTTGACGGATACCACTTCTCAGGCGAGACATGTCTCCCATACCTCCATGTCTTTTGCTTTTACACCCATTCCACTAAAGGTATTGACTTGTAATCTGTTCTTTGTCATGCTTCCCTTTATTGTTATTTATCGTTCGGTATATTGAGTTTGTATATCTCTAATGTAATTGTAGGCTTCTACTAGTGAAGAAACTCCTTCAACGGAGCGAGGCGTACGCCCATTTGTGGGTTTTGGTAGTGGCTCCATACCTACCCGTTCAAAGGATATATTTGATGTACGAATCCTTTACCATCCTATCTTTCGTGTCCAGTAGTAAATATTAATGTCTTAAGATACTAGTTCTAAGACAATCTAGGTACAAGAGACTTTCTATCTAGACTCTAAATTTAAAGGTTAAATTTTCTGTCTTTTGCTTCAGTTTTTTTGCATATATATTGTATAATATCAGCATACTGCATTCAGCATAATTAAGTGGTTCCTCAAAATTATCAACCCCTAGTTTTAATTTACTTAGGAGAATAATATGTAATTGAATTGGTAAGAATGAGGGATAAAGGTTTGGCTTAGGGTTAGGTAAGGGTTATAGACCTGGCTGTCTAACATTTGATGTGGTTTGAGATTTAACAGATTCCTAGGATTGGTAATCATTTCTGTGTTCATACTTGTGCCCCTATAACTCTTGATCCCTGTTTCTAGATGCTTAAATACCTCTTAGGGGTATATGTTATGACATAATTAAGTATGAAGTTGTTGTAAAGTGAAATAGGTTTAGTCTATTAAAGCATTGCAGTTGCGCTCATTCTTATCTCGAAGATGTTGGACAAGTATATACCTACATCTGTGCTGCTCTTTTATCCGCATGTAATTATTACCTCACTTGATAAAACCAATTAAAATGCTGAAATTGTTCCTTTCTTTTACATGTCTAGCTTGCTATTATTTTTGTTGTTGAGAATCTAGCTGGAAAAATTACTTTGTTCAAGCTTAAAACTGATTATGTGAATGTGTTTTTTAGTTGCATTATGTTTAATACTGGACTTATGTTTAATAAGACGGACAGAAAATTTTTATTTATTTTAATAGCATAAAACCAAGTCAAGTGTGTAATAAAATGCAATAGAATTTATATATGACTGCAACTGCTAATTGTAATTAAATAATAATGACATTCATTTATATATGTTGTGATATATATCTCATGTTTTTTTAGATGGACACAACGGTGGATAAGATGAAAGATGAACGAGATCGGGGTGGTCTTGGTAATAAGGGTGATTTGACGAGGCCACTAAAAAATCGAAAAATTCGGTGGCTATTTCGTCATTGGTGGACTAACGATGGTGAGTTCATTTGGCAGACACACTCGCAAAAGGGTGTGACCATGTCCCTAACAAAGGAAAAATTGTCAACCTTAAAACCAGGGCACTGGTTGGAGGATTCTGTTGTGGACGCTTATGTGGAGTTATTGAAAATTAGAAAGGAGAATCTCTGGATCCCGGGCACCCTTAGGCCTCCAGCGAAAAGGTTTTTCTTTGCTTCTAGTTGGTGGATGGTTATCGGTGAACGATTTTGTAATGATTTGAAGGTATCAGTCATTTAACTAAAATGGTTATGCTATTTCGAGACATTAATAATCCCCAGACTATTAAAATATTGCTCGGTCTAGAGGCCTTTTATTGTTAAATGAGAATCTGGGCAAAGTAAAATAGTCTGGCTTGAATATTCAGTTTTGTGGTCTGTAGTACTGTCCTAATGATTTGTACTTTATGGTCAGACTTGAATATTCAGTTTATAAAACCAGACAGTGTCCCATTAAGGTTCAAAACAATGATTAACGCAAAAAGATTAATTAAGTGGCACACTAATCCAATAGCTGATCTGTACATAAGATGGCAATAGCTGAGTGAATAAGTATAATTTTGGTACTTTATCTAATGGTATATGCATTTTTTAGCTGTTTAATTATCGCATTGTTTAGTATTTTAATCTTTAATTTGGCAGAAGCCACCAAAAAAGAGTATTGGAGATCAAAAGAAAGCAATGGAAAGTTTCATTAAAACTTATCAGAAACAATTTTGTGGACCAAATCTACAAGATTGTGACGCTGCTTTTTTTCCTGTGTGCCATGAACATCATCCATGAACATCATTGGATACTCTTTGTCGCAAACATCAACAAAGGGAAAGTGTTGTTGATTGATCCTTTACGGGATGATGCATATGTCACAGGGAAAGAAGTTTACCCCTATCAGTATTATCTCATGGTAACCTCTTTTATTCAAGTCTTTTAATATTTGAATTTGTGGTTAAGTGGTTGCCAATTATTTGAATATCTTGCAGGAAAAATTTCTCCCGTTCAAGCTTCACAAGTTGAAACCAGAGCGATATCCTGAAAGGTATATGAGGATTAAGGAAGCTAAGGATCGACCCAAACAAAAAGGTGGTATCGATTGTGGCGTGTATGTTTGCAAATATATGGATGTCATTTGTAATGGAATATCGTTGAAAGAGGCACATTGGGATCCCGAAAAAGATGTGATGACCTTTAGGTATCGTTTCAAGAGCACGACTTATGTCAATATATATATATAATTGTTAACTTTATGTCGATTTCTTTATCATTCAGGTATCGCATTGCACATGAGCTTCGGATTGGGGAAGCATGACTTATTTGTGACTGGGGATTCGACAAAGGAATCTGGGCTTGTAGTCTCGCTTTTTTTATCATAGTTAACATTTGTAGGATTTTTAGAAGTTGTAAATTAATGGACTTTCTATAATATTTTATTGCTTTTGTGATTTTTGTAATAGTTTAGTTTATTGATTTTGATTTGAAGTTTAAGTTTTAGAAATTTAGTGTATTTGGAGTAGTTAATTTGAAAGTTTTGACAGGATTTTAGAGTAGTTAATTTAAAAATGTTGACAGGTTTTTATGTTGGTTTTTTATGGTGGTTGTAGTTTCTGCCTGGCAGGGAAAAAAGCTGCAGAATGTTTGATTTTCAAAAAGCCTACCACAATGAAGCATTGCGGTAGCAGGAAACCTACCACAATGAAGCATTGCGGTAGCAACAATAAACTAGTAGAACTAGATTTACAAAGTTAAAAATAAGTGCGCACCTCTACTTTTTACAAAGTTAAAAAGAAATAGAAATTAGCTGAAAAATGTTTTATTTTAATATTTTGAATATCTTTTTTTAAAGTTGAAAACAATGTTAAAAATAAAATTTTAAAAAGAATGGAAGAGCAAAAATAAAATTATTTTTAAAATGCAAAAATAGTAAAATAAATTTGAATAGGTACTTTTAAAATGCAAAAATAGTAATATTAAATGAAACAGAGGAATATTTTTTATAAAATTAACAAAAATACCCAATTTGATAAAATTAACAGAAATAACCAATTTTTAAATAGTAGTTTATTTTAACCTTTTTTGTACTCCACTAATATCTTTTTTAAAATTGCAAACAATGTTAAAAATAGAAATTTAAAAAATAATGGAAGAATAAAAAAAATTAAAATGCAAAAATAATAATATATATTTTAATAGAAAGATTTAAAAGAATTGAAGAAGAAAAATGATTTTAATATTTTTCATTTTTAAAATGCAAAACTAGAATTATTAAATTTTGAAATTACTTTAATTATTTGAAATATCTTTTTTAATATTTTGAAATTGCAAACAATGGAAAGAATAGGAATTTTAAAAATGAAGAAGAAAAATGATTTAGACCAGTTTCTTTAATCAATAAGTTTCTTCAATAAATAATTAAACAACCTTCCCCACAAAAACAGTTAAATTCATTATTTATGAGTTAATAATCATGACAATGTACTAGTACTTAACAAGTTGTCGGCCATTTAAAAACCTTTTGTTACTACTTTATTTTGAATTATTAAGTGATATTATTGGGATGGCCCACGCAATAGACAGAGGTAAGTTTTCTTGCTGCCACAATGAAACATTGTGGTGGCCATAAAACTGACAGAAAGTTTTGCTTAAAACAGAGGAAAGTTATTGAGACTGCCGCAATGTTTCATTGCTTGTTGCATGGCTACCGCAATGAAACATTGTGGTAGTTAAAAACGGACAGAAGCTTTTGCTGAAAACAGAGGAAAGTTACTGAGACTTCTGTCCATTTTGACACTACCGCAATGTTTCATTGCTTCTTGCATGGCTGCCGCAATGAAACATAGTGGTAGTTAGAATTTAGGCAGAAGCTCCAGTCTCCATCCCCTGTTTTCCTCTGTTTTTTTACTTCGAATTTTCATTCTTTTTTTGTTAAATCACAATTTTTTTAAAATTTTTTATCACAATGTATTGCATAATAAATTCAATTTGATATTATAAATTCAATGTCGCATAATAAATTGAAAAATTAATTCAAATATCAATACATTCATTGAAGAGGAGGATTAGGACAATTTCTTCTATCATGATTTGCTCTCTCTACCCCACACTTTCCGCACTTCCGAGGCTTGGCCTTTGAAGTCGAAGTTTCAACACCACTTTTATATCTTCCCGATTTCTTTCGTCCCTTAGTTTGTGACATCGAAGGATCGAATATCGGATCATGTTGGTAATCATCTTGGTCATGTTGGTAATCATCTTTGTTAAATGACTCATTCCTTTTCTCATTACGTTGTTCTTCCGGAAATTTGTTTTCACAATATGTTTCTCTCTCTCAATCACGTTCATCACGTAATTGAATCGTGGGACAGAACAACTACCTATAGCACCCAAGTTTTGAAAAGATTTGCATAATGCACTATACCTTGCCGATTGTGATGCACCAATATTGGCAAGGACGGGAGGGGTATACGGTAGAGGTCCGGCAATTTTGTTCCCCTTCATTGTCCACCTAGGCATGATGTAGAGGTCCGGTATTTTGAGTTTTTGCTTCTTGTCTAGGTACCGGATCATGTGTTTACAAATCATCCCGGAATGTTCGAAATTCTTACAAGTACATTCTAGCTTTCCGTCAAAGTGAGCCGTTAAAAGGTAACTTCTTCTGCGATTCTCCGGAACCGTACACTTCTCAACCAAGTACAATTTAAACAAATAAGTTTCACCTTGTCCAGCCCTCGTCACTTGGTATGATGTGCTTTTCAAAAGCTCCATTTGGAAACGCTTAAACATTTCTTTCGTGTAAATCTCGGATGCATAAATTTCCAAGGGCGAATGCAATACTAATTTCATATCCCATTCCTCGGTCTCGTAGTCATTTTTAACTTCCCTAAGATATTGTGACTCCAAAGCTTTTTGTGAGTTCTCAATAAATTCTTTCAAACCGGTTGATGCTCGCACATATTCATCAAAAAAAGAATTCATGGACTCGCTTCTTGAGGTTGGTCATACCGGCGGCAAAGTGTTGTCTCATGTAAGCACCAACCCATTGACGTCTAATAGCATACATTTCATTTAGCCAATCATGATTCTCAAGATCGTACTTTTTGTTATTCCTAGATTACACACTTGTATAATTGTAGAAGGGGGGGGGGGTTGAATACAATTCTTGATAATTATAAATTTCTGGTAAAAACCACAGAAATCTATAAGGAAATAATTGCTGAATAAGAAATGGTTCACAAACACATAAAAAATCAGGTGGTTAAATATACCACCTGAGACTTTTATTTGAAGAAAACTATGTGATACAAATGTACACAGCTTCTGTTTTTACAACTCTTTGCTTCTAAGGATATTCAAGAAACCCTAAGCAAATATGTCTATTTTCTTAATCTCTAAAGAGTTGCTACACTTGGTTATATATCCCAAGTTTACAAGTACTACAGGAATAAGATAATATTAATCTAATTCAAGTTGACTTGCTACTCCACTCCAAATCCACATGTAGCCGAAAGGTTGTCCTTGTGAACAGATATGTCCCCTGCACCTTTCTTGTATGTACTGTGTAAATGGAATGCTTCTTTCTTCTGTGTTTCCAAAGTATGGCTGCCATACTGCTTTTTATACCCACTATCAACCCATGTGATCTGTCAGTCAAACCTGTCCTTATCAACTGCTAATCCTTAGCTAGCATAGGATAAAGTGATAATGATTATCCGTTGATGTTGTGCACAGTTATCCGTTGATGGTAGTTTGAGCTGTATCCATTGATAGAGTAGATTTGAGTTGTATCCGTTGATAGAGCCCTGTTCTTATCCGTTGATACACTTTCACTTAGACAGAATTACATAGCATAGCTTATTTACAATTGGCTACCCTATTCTGCCTATCCATTGAAGGTCAACATGACTCTGAACAAAAACACTATCAACTGATAAATAGAGATATTGCAGTATGCTACAAAACCTCATCCGTTGATGAGCTACCTGTCAACGAATATAATTATAAAGTCTTATCCGTTGACAGTTACAAAACTTGACTTATACAATTTTGCTTGAATGTTAAGTTATCATCAACTACAACATATTCCTAACAATCTCCCCCAATTTATACTTGATGGCAATAAAGCATAAATTCAGAACCTTGATGATAACAAAACATTCCTAAAGATATAAACACTACAGTATGCAAAGATTGTATTAAGCTACAAAAATTAAAAACAGAAAGCTTTAAGAAACTTATCAGAGATGTGCTCCTTTGGATTGAGCAAATTAATGATGTTTCTTCTCTCTGGTTGGCTGCACCCTTGACTTTCCTTTCTTGGCAGAGTTGGACTCAATTTGCACTTGAAGTTGCCTATAGAAGGTATATTCTTCAACAACTTTTGGATTTAGCTTTAGTTGTAACCATCTTAGGTAATCAGAACTAGCCTTTGACAGTTGGTCTTCTAACCTGAAGAATCTCCTAGTGCCCTCTTCATCCCTGAACTCCATCATCCAAAAGGGTTGAATGTGGATTTTCTGTCCATTATATGGGATCTTCATTTTCTTTGGTAGACTTGAGGGTGAGTTCCATTCTCTCCTTATTTCTTCTATTCTGCTAATTATCTCCCTTCTAGCTGTCTCAGAGAACCCTGTGTGTCTCTTGAATGCTGAGAACACTTTGGTCAATGTATGATAATTCTCTCCAAGAACCTTCTGTAATGGCCATGTCCTCTGACTTCCTCCCTTGTAGACAAACACTAATCTCTCAGGCTGATTCTTGTACTTGTCAATTCCTCTTACTTCTGACAATTCATCCAAATATAGATTCATGCCAGAGTATTCTTCAATTTCTGCCTGATAGATAAAGTCTTCTTTGTTTCCAAGATTGGCTGTTTGACAATAGCAGGTACCCTAGCAATTTGAACTGGTCCCTTTGAGAGTTGCTTCTTTGGAGCCCTTTTCTTCTGTTTTGGATTCAGCAAGAATGAAGGAACTTCAATTGAATCAAAATTCATTGGTTCTTCTTTAGGCATTATGGGGTCTGTTAGAAATGATTGATGAGAACAGTGTTTGGAAGCTAAAGTCAGAAAACAGAGTTTAGCTGGAAGCAGTCAGAGTTTGGTTAAACACTGACTGGAAGCGCAAACAGAGTTTGTTAAACTCTGTAGCGGTATTGTCTGAAAAGTCAACAGTGTTTGAAGATTGATTTGAGATAAATATGGAAGCAATATCTTTGAAGATTGGAAAGCTGTCAAAGAGATTGAGTTGACTTGGAAGACTGAAGCAATCGTGATTGATATCAATTGTATAGCTTAATTATAGGAGAATCAGTTACTGATTGTACGAAGCTGTATGTTCTATAAATACAGTTAGGTTAACCCTAGAAGGGTAGTCGAACATTGAGAAATCTTTTGATTGTAACCTAAGCAGCTCTCTGTGATATTTACATCACCGAGAGAGGAATTATTAATTCCAAACAGTTTTAAATTGTTAAATAGTGTGTTCTTGTTAAGTTACTCATACAGTATTTGATTACTTATTGTGTATTCGACCTAACAAGTGGTATCAGAGCCTAATCTGTTACTTTATTACAGTTAAAGATCCAAACACAAGAGTAATCAATGGCAGAGATACCTCCACCATCTGAGAAAGCCCCTACTACTGTTAGTAGGTATGAGACAATAAGGGTTCCTATACTTAGGCCATCAGAGTATGCAATTTGGAAAGTGAAAATGACCATGTTTCTGGAGGCTACAGATCCAGAATACCTTGATAGAATATATGAAGGTCCTCACAAACCAACAAAATTATCTGCTGCTGCTGCTGGTGAGGAATCAAAGGTCATTCCAAAGGAAAAGAAAGATCTAACTGCTGAGGATCTTTCATCTATTGCAAAGGATGCAAAAGTGAGACATTTACTTCACAGTGCATTAGACAATGTTATGTCTAATAAAGTGATTAACTGCACAACTGCAAAGGAAATATGGGATGCACTTGAGGTTAGGTGTCAAGGAACTCCTGCAATCAAGAAAAACAGAAGAAACATACTCACTCAGGAGTATGAGCACTTTGAGGCAAAGTCTGATGAAACCATGACAGAAACATTTGACAGATTCTGTAAACTGCTCAATGATTTGTCATTGGTTAACAAAGAGTATGATTTAGAAGACTCAAATCTCAAGTTTCTTCTTTCTCTACCTGAAAAGTGGGATGTGAAAACAACCACTATAAGAGATAATTATGAACTTGGTGAAACAGAGATTGATGAAATTTATGGACTGCTCAAAACCCATGAATTGGAATTGGAGCAGAGAAATAAAAGATCAAGTAGAAAGTCAAAGTCTGTTGCACTTAAGGTTGAGGAGAAACCATCAAAGAAGGAGGCATCAAGGAGAAAGGCAAAAGGAAAAGCCTTAGTCATACATTCAGAGAATGAGTCATCAAACACTGATGTTGACTCAAACACTGATGGATCATCTGATTCTGAAGATGATGAAGAGATGATGCAAATGGCTGCTTTGATGGTAAAGACCTTCAAGAAGATGGGATACAAGAACTTCAAGAAGGGAAAGAGATTCTCCAGGGACTACTCAAAGTCTGACAAGAAGAATTTCAAGAAAGCTGAGGGAAAGGACTTCAAATCTGGTAAGAAAGATAAGTCTGAAATTCAATGCTACAAGTGTAAGGAGATGGGTCACTATGCTCCTGAGTGCAAGAAGGGTAAAACTGAAAAGGCACTCTACACCAAAGGCAGAGATTGGGCAGACACTTCAGATTCAGATGAGGAAGTCAACTATGCTCTCATGGCTACTACTCAGACTGAAAATGATGATCTCAAGGTACCTCCAACTACCTATGCTTATAACATTGATAATATAACTGAATTGAGAATTTATCTTAAGGCATTGCATATCAGTTATAGGGATCAGACTTTAGAAAATGAGAGGATAAAGTCTGAGTGTTCTCAACTCAAAGAAAGAAATAAACTTGTTGAGGAACAGCTAGAGAACATGAATAAAATTCAAAAAGAGAGAGATGATGCAGTGTTTATTGAACAGGAGTTGCTAGGTAAGTATAAGCAACTAGAAACTGAATTGGAGGATACTAAACACATCATTAAAACTTGGACACACTCTGGTAAAGACACTCAAGAAGTGTTTCAGTCAGACACAGTAGGTCTAGGTTACTCTGTAGGAGATGAACTTAGATTTGAAAATCAGGTAAAGGTTAGACCACATTGTTCATCTGAGGGTAATGTCATGGGAACAGGTGGACCTAAGACTGAAGCACAGAAAAAGGCTGTTAGAGAGTCATATGCTAAAACTTTTGTTAAAAAGGCTAACATTGGTTTAATGACAGATAAACAACTCAAGCATAAGCTTAAGGAGATAAAATCTGTCAACAAACAGAGATTGCCTAAGAAAAACAAAAATGGAAAAGTAGGCATCACATCAGGAATTAAGCCAATGCTTGCTTCATTAGCTCCTAGAAAAACATGCTTTAATTGTGGTAGCACTAATCATCTTGCTAGTTTCTGCAGTAAGAATAAGAACATTAATTCTTTGCCTTCTAAAACTGCAGTAAAGAGTGATTATGTGAGAACTAGACCACAGACTTTATGCAAACACTGTGGAAGTACTTGGCATTCTATTTACACTTGCAGAGATTATCATGATATTTATTATAATTACTATGAACTCAAACCAAATTTGAAATGGGTTAAAGTAAACTCTGCAAATGTAAACTCTGAAAAAGTTAGCTTAAACTCTGTTAATTTGAATTCCGCTGCAAAAGCTAACAGATTTAAGAAAGCCAAAGGATCCAAGCAAGTCTGGATCCTTAAAACTAATAATCAGTGATTGTTTGTGATTGCAGGGCACCAGGGTTAGTACCCTAGTTGTGGATAGTGGATGTTCAGGACACATGACAGGAAATAAAGCCCTGCTATCAGAGTTTGAGGAGAAGGCTGGCCCAGAAGTTTCCTATGGAGATGGCAACATAGGACATACACTGGGATATGGCAATATTAATCTTGGAAATGTCATCATCACAAATGTAGCTCTGGTTCCAGGACTCAAGCATGATCTGCTATCTGTGAGTCAAATCTGTGACAGAGGATATCATGTAGATTTTCAGCCTGAATATTGCCAAGTGATCAGTAAATCTACAGGGAAAGTTGCTCTAGTTGGAAACAGACACAATAACATCTATGAAATCAAATTGTCAACAAACACTGATGGCAAAGCAGTGTGTCTGTCTACAAGGATGTCCAGTGAAGAGAGTTTGAAATGGCACAAGAAACTCTCTCATTTGAACCTGAACAACATCAATGAGCTAATCAAGAATGATCTTGTAAGAGGTCTACCAAAGTCCTTGTTGAATGTAGAAGGACTGTGTGATTCTTGTCAAAAGGCTAAACAGAGAAAAGTCTCCTTCAAAAGCAAAACTGAGTCTTCAATTGTTGATCCTTATCATCTACTACATGTTGATCTTTTTGGTCCAGTGAATGTGATGTCTCTTGGAAAGAAGAAATATGCATTAGTCATTGTTGATGAATATACCAGATTTACATGGGTATATTTTCTTGCAAAGAAGGATGAAACTGCATTAACACTGACAGAACATGTAATTCAACTGGAAAAAGGGTCAGAGCATCAAGTGAAGATAATCAGAAGTGACAATGGAACTGAGTTCAGGAATTCATCAATGGAAGAATTTTGCAAGAGTAAAGGGATAAAACAAGAGTTTTCTGCACCTGGCACTCCACAACAAAATGGTGTAGTGGAGAGGAAGAATAGAACCTTGATAGAAGCTGCCAGAACCATGCTAGATGAAGCAAAGTTGCCAACATATTTCTGGGCAGAAGCAGTTCAAACTGCTTGTTTTACTCAAAATACAACACTGATCAACAAGCATGGTAAAACACCATATGAAATGGTGAAGAAGAAAAAGCCAAATCTAAAATATTTTCATATTTTTGGATGCAAATGCTTTGTGTTGAAGACTCATCCTGAACAGTTGACCAAGTTTGACCTAAAGGCAGATGAAGGAATTTTTGTTGGCTATCCACTGTCAACAAAGGCATTCAGAGTTTATAATCTGAGAACTAGAGTGATCATGGAATCAATTCATGTGTCATTTGATGACAAGAAAATAACTGGACTAGAAGATGTCAATGAACATGATCAACTGCACTTTGAAAATGAAGATTTATTCTCTGAAAAAGTAAACTCTGATCAGACTGATTTGACAAACTCTGTTGATCTAAACTCTGAACCTCTACTGGTAAATACTGAAGAAACACTACAAGAAAAAGTTCAATAGACATCACGCTTTAGACATCAGTCGTAAATGCCACTGATGTTAAAATATGTAATAACATCACCCCAAATTAAACTGATGTCTGTGCTTTTCGTAGACATCACTGTTTTTAAAACTGATGTCTAAATTCAGCCTTTAAAAAATGAAAACGCGCGCCCTTCATTTTTGTTTCCCCCTTAACGAAATTTTCACCCACTAAGTCAAAATTTCCCCCCATTAACAAAATATTCTCCCCGCCTACACAATTATTGTACCCCTTCACACAAATTAAACAAATTAAAAACTAAATAAACAAAATCTCTCTGTCTCATCTCTCGACTCTCTCTCTCGACTCTCTCTCTCTCTCTCTCTCTTTCTCTCTCTCGACTCTTTCTCTCTCGCGCGACTGAATATCTCTAGCTCCCATCTCAAATCTCATCCTCTCTCAAATCTCCCATCTCTCTCTCTCTCTCCCTCTCTCTCGTTCTCTCTCAAATCTCTCATCTCTCTCGTTCTCTCTCAATCTCAGTTCGATGTATCATTTTATTTTTTGATTTGTAGGTGATAATTTGGGGCTTCCATGGCTTGGTTTAATTAATTGGTAAACTATTTTGATTATGTTCTTTATTACTTATTTGATTTTGCTCTTCTTCATTCTTGTGTTTTTATTTTCAATTAGGGCTTCGATTGGGGCTTTTTCTTCACGGACTTCAATTGGGGCTTTCAGTTCGAGGTAAAATTGGGGCTTTGGACAAGTGTGTAACTTATTCCAGTATGCGGTTAGGAGTGTTCTACAATTTGACGCATTTGGTTTGTATAATTGCCTTGGTACTTAACAATTATCAACACCAGACTACAGGCGCTCAGAATCTAGTGCAGGTGATAATATCATCCTTATATATAACCTTAAATGACAAATATATTCTGTACTACCAATGTACTTTTTAACTTTTTTTAGACTTTGCTGAGACAATATAAATCACTTCACAAATGAATTATTCTTGGTTGCCCATCTTATCCTGAATATATCAGCGGATATATAATTGTTAATATCAAATGGTGTCTTTGTTTAAAATGGTTTAAAAGAATTTTTTAAATAAGTTTGTGCTAGTAGCTCTAGTTGCAAAGGATCAAGGAGACAGATCTTTTACTAAAGTTCTATTATATTGGCATCTGAGTCCATAGTGCATGAAAATTGAAATATTTTGCATTGTAAGTGTGTATAAGTACATTATTTGTGTTGCATGGCCTCTTGTAAATTGTTGATTTCTAAGAACTTTAAAGGACAGGTTTGATGTTCCTGTCTATACATTTTAGTTATTCTTATTGTTTCCTTAGCAATTATGTGTTTAATTATTGTTACACATTTGTACAGGTGAGTCCACATGAGTTTCTACAGGCGGTTATGAAAGCAAGTAATAAACGTTTCAAAATAGGTTCTCAGTCTGACCAAGTAGAGTTTATGTCATGGCTTCTGAACAGGCTTCATGAAAAACTCAAGTCTTCAAAGAGAAAGCACAGCATCATTCATGAGTGTTTTCAGGTTTGCTTTTCATATCTTGTCTGCATGGACATATATTAAATTACTTACCCTTTTTACAAATGCATAAGGAGTTGGAATTGGGTTTTTAGGGAGAACTGGAGGTTGTGAGAACTGAAGGTGCAAATGTTGTCACCGAGACTAGCAGGATGCCATTTTTAATGCTGGGATTGGATTTACCACCACCGCTGCTTTTTCAGGATGTAATGGAGAAAAACATAATCCCTCAGGTACTTCTCTTCTATTTTTGTCATCAATCATCACTTTGTCAACTATTTCTTGCCAATCTTATTCATTGGATAGTTTTTACCTGTTAACTGTAATCCAGTTTAATTATTGAGTCGAGAAAACTTATATACGTATTTTGGTATGTTGGAACCGGCTAAAATCATGTACGAGAAATGAGATTGATACATCAAACAGTCACGTTATAAAAATGAAACTTGGAGAGAATAATACTCAGAAACATCTGATAATATCTGCTATACAAAATATACTTTAGGAAATTCCATTATGTTTTGAGATACGAATCTATAAGTATTTGGTTTTTGGTTTTTGGTTTTTGTGGAGCTGATAGTCTTCGATTGGACCGGTTCAAGAGACTACTGATCCATCTGATGGGAATTTATATTTTTGTATAAATGTCCGTGTGTGTGTTTATACATCTTGCTGTCTTGATATTGATTGATAACATAATACAGGCGTAGTTCACTGGTTGGTTTTTCTCTTGCTTAGGTAAAGGTGGAAGTATTGTGAAGTGGAACACTACATCATGGAAGCGGATCAGCTCAAAGTGGAAGTATTTCTCTTCTTATTTTTTCTTTGTGCTTCATTTCATCTTTTACTTATATAATACTTTTTCAATATTATTTTGGTTTCTAGTTACAAACTTATTCTCCAGTGTTATTAAAAATCAGGTCGATCATATCTTTTTTTTGTATAAAGTGACGCACTTGACTCCCTCCAAGCAAAAAATCCGTATCTAACTTCCAACCTCATAGTTTTTCAGTGTATGCACATTATTTTTTTTTATGTGGTGCTGCAACTATCTATACGAAAAATGAGTCACTGCAGAAAGAGACCATTTGGTCCAAGATTAAGTGTAAACTCTCTTACTATGTGGTTTATTTTAGACACACTTTTGTATAGTGGTATTTTACTTTAATATCTTTTTATAGTTTAGTATAGAAGAAGCTATTGGGCATCAGCTAGATGCCCTGATGTTCAATGATCAACCCCGACAGGATTATGGAATTGAAGTCATGTACAGGGTATAATTATATAGACTTGTTACTCCTCTACGTGTTTTGTATCCTTAAGTAGTTTGAACCTATGTTCCATGCCAGTTTGCAGGTTTTGATCCATTTGAAAGGTCTACCTATTTCAGACCCTTTTTTGATTTGGGATAGGTCAGTGACTGTATAATGCCCAATAGTCATATTTAACTCGATACGTAGGTCTTATTGAATTTATCTGCTGAGAATCCTCTTATTCACTACTATGGCAGCATTTATTAAAATACTAATGTGCTATTTCCTGTTCATAGAGCATTAAAAAGGTGAGTATCGTAGACATTGACTGTTGGGTGAAGCAGAAGAAGGAACTCAAAAATATTCTGAACTCGGATTTGTGATATTAGATTTGTCTGGTAAGTTCATTTTTCAAACCTGACGTCGAAACTTAATAAATCAATTGCTGTGATTTATTGCTGCAAGCCACCATTTTTCTCCCTGGTCTTCAAAATAAACTTTAATTTCTAGAAAATTTTCTATGATACATAAATCTTATTACAACATATTGATCTGATATGTTTATTTACAGCTGCAAGTGATATTGATACCAGTGGAGTCTCTTTCTTCAAGTATTTGAGGAGGGTATTAGACAAGAAAAGCCTCGAGATACGTCATAAGTTTTTTTTGCCCCTGTTCTTTAGACAAAACATCTCCCCCTGTAACTTTTGCAGTATTTGATCATACCATTTTTGTTTTTTTGGGGGCTATAGCTTATATTGGTGAATCCAATAGGCGAGGTGATGGAAAAATTGCACCGGTCTGATGACACCCGTGATCTAATGAAACCAGATTCTCTTTTCTTGACTGTTGGAGAGGCTGTGACAATGCTCATGTCAATATTCTACGTATGTTTTAACTATTCTGCTTTCTTTTGTATTAAGGTTGGGCAAATTAATATACTAACTTTGAAGCCTTAAGGGAAATAAGAACCAGAACATAACAGAAATAAAAACTGGAACCCAGAGTCTCCAGTTTTGCCCACGACAGGACATGATTGTGTTGTGTGGGATCTGTGTCTGATCTTTTATGTCGAAAACAGAAACTTCACCCTCTTGTAATCAAGTTTATGTACCTTATGTCTGAGTACTCAGCTCAAGTACTATGAACTTGAGCTTTAGTTAATTTGTATAATCTAACCATTACTTTCATCTTTGCAGATAATTGCAGTAATTCGTCTTGAACCTCAGGGTCTTACAGTTTGTGGATCTACAGAACATGCTAGTTTGGAAAACCGATAACGTAGCTAGTTTGGTGTTTGCTGTTTTCTTTTACGAATTTATGTAGTGACAATTTGGTTTTAGGGATTTGGTATATATAGACTCAAATATTGTAAGCCATTTTGATTTTGCTAATGATGCAAGTATTCTGGAATTATTCTTTCAATGATAAATTTAGTAATTTTGGTTATTATTTTGTGCATCATTTAAGTTTTGGCTATTTTAGTGTATAAACAGTGTAGGAAACTGATTCTAAACAACAGACAACACCTTTGGACTAAAAACTTGATGTCTAACCTAGAATACAACATCAATTCTTTGTCAAAAGAATGATGTGTATGAAAGATAACAGTGATATGAAAGATAACTATACACATCGCTTTTTTATAAAAGAAACTGATGTTTATAAGAACATTTGACATCAGTCTAGGATGATGTCTAAGATAACTATAGACATCTTTTCCAAAGAAAGGAAGTGATGTGTATGTTAAAAATAACTTAGTATATTATATGTTTTCTAGAATATAAGGCATGCAAGTTGTTTATAAAATTAATTATATGTAAACTATTTTGTAGAACAACTGATGTGTATTGAAGGAAATACCGATGTCTATGTTAGCACAGACATCAGTTTCTGACCGATGTCTAGAATAGACATCTCCGACCTAGACATCACATGCAAAATAACATAGACATCGGCCATAAACTGATGTCTATTGACCCTTTTCTTGTAGTGAAACAAGGGAAGAACCAGTTGAGGGGGAGCATGAAGAATCACATCAAAGTGATAAGTCAAACACTGAAAGTGACTCAATTGATGATTCTGAATCAAACTCTGTTGATTCAAACTTTGTTGATAATTCTGAGAAGTCACATTCAGGGGGAGCATCAGAAAATGAAGAAAGGCACCAAGAAAATCAGGAGAGCATGGATCAAGGGGGAGGATCACATGATGACAGAAGCAATCTGCCTTCTGCAAGAAAATGGACTAAATCTCACACACCTGATTTGATTATTGGTGATCCAGATGCAAAAGTAAGGACAAGAAGTGCAACAACAAATGAATGTCTGTTTCATGCATTCTTGTCACAAACTGAGCCAAAGAAAGTGGAAGAAGCTCTTAAAGATGCTGACTGGATAACAGCAATGCAAGAAGAGCTAAATGAATTTGAAAGAAATGAAGTGTGGACACTTGTACCAAGGCCCAAGAACAGATCCATTGTTGGTACTAAATGGGTTTTCAGGAATAAAACTGAAAGTGAGGGTGTTATCACAAGGAACAAGGCAAGGCTGGTTGCAAAAGGCTACTCACAACAGGAAGGAATAGACTATGATGAAACATTTGCTCCAGTGGCTAGATTGGAGGCAATCAGAATTTTTCTAGCATATGCCTCTCACATGAAATTCAAAGTGTTTCAGATGGATGTAAAAAGTGCATTTTTGAATGGAAAACTTGAAGAAGAAGTGTTTGTGGAACAACCACCAGGGTTTGTAGATCCAAAATATCCAGATTATGTCTACAGGTTAGACAAGGCACTTTATGGACTTAAGCAGGCACCAAGGGCATGGTATGAAACCCTTGCCAAATTTCTACTAGAAAGTGGATTTAACAGAGGTACTATTGACAAAACTCTGTTTTACTTCCAAAATGGTAGTGACTTGCTTTTAGTTCAGATATATGTGGATGACATTATTTTTGGGTCTACTAATGATAAACTCTGCAAGAAGTTTGCCAAACTCATGCAGTCAAGATATCAAATGAGTATGATGGGAGAGCTTAGTTATTTTCTAGGCCTACAGGTGAAGCAAACAGATGATGGAATTTTTGTAAATCAAGCAAAATATACCAGAAACCTTCTCAAGAAATTTGGTATGCTTGATTGTTCATCTGCAACAACTCACATGGCAACTGCAACAAAATTGGACAAAGATGCAGGGTCATCAGTAGATATGACAAGTTACAGAGGAATGATTGGTTCTTTGCTCTATTTGACAGCTAGCAGACCTGATATCATGTATGCAACTTGTTTGTGTGCAAGGTTCCAGGCAGATCCAAGAGAACCACATTTAACAGCAGTAAAGAGGATATTCAAGTACCTCAAGGGCACTATGACTTTGGGGCTGTGGTATCCAAGAGAATCAGAGTTTAAACTTCTTGGTTACTCTGATGCAGACTTTGCTGGATGTAAGATAGACAGAAAAAGCACCATTGGAAGTTGTCAATTTCTGGGTGACAGACTTGTTTCCTGGTACAGCAAGAAACAGAAGTCAATATCTACATCTACAGCTGAAGCAGAGTATATTGCTGCTGGTAGCTGCTGTGCACAGATTTTATGGATGAAGAATCAACTGCTGGATTATGGATTAAGGTATACCAAGATACCTATTTACTGTGATAATCAAAGTGCTATTGCAATGACAGGTAATCCAGTACAACATTCAATGACAAAGCACATCAGCATAAGGTATCACTTCATCAGAGAGCATGTAGAGGAAGGGAACATTGAGCTTCACTTTGTGTCTACAGAACAACAACTTGCAGATATCTTCACCAAGCCATTGAGTGAAGCTACATTTACAAGACTGGTCAATGAACTAGGAATGGTCTCTAGTTTTGACTAGAGATGTTGGTTAGACTCAAAAACTTATTTCTAAAATATGTTGCTCATGTTTCTGTAAATTGCTAAGTGCTATGTGAACCTTAGTATTAAACTCTGTTATGCATGCTTATGTTTAAAACTTTTTAAACTCTGTTAAGCATGTCTGTCTGTTAAACACTGTTAACATGTTAGATACATTCAGTGAATTCAGAATTGATTATTGTCTAAATGAAAACACCAATGAAGAAAAATGTATGAACCATGATTCTCAGCAAATAAATCATGATTCTTTCTGAGTCACTGTAATCTGATCAGACTTTGTGCAGTAAATCAACACAGCATGATACTGTTTCATATTTATAGCATCTCTTAGTTTATTCAGTCCTAAACTCTGAGTCTATGAATATTGTGTGCATTGCCTCTCATAAATAATTTTGGTTATTGATGAACTCTAAACTCTGATAAGTGACATTCTGTTTCCAAAGGTATGGTTCATGATGATTCCTTGTTTGTACTTGTGAAAATCATAAAACTTGAGATGTGTCATTGATTAGTTTGGTGAGTTCAGATTCATGTCTACAACCTGTGAGAGTTTGAGCCAAATCAGTGATTGATACATTTTCTATCAATCAGTATTTATTGTTGTGTGATATTCATCAGGTAGTATGTTTCTCTAGAACTTGTATTAGACCATTTTGAGACTACATGATATGTGTGTGCATGAAAATGATAAAGGCAATAGGATTCACCATTTCTTCAAACACTGTTCAAAAACTCTTTTGAACTTTGTTCAAACACTGTATAAACACTGTTCATAAATTCCATCCTTAGTAAACCCCTTTGAGCCTTATTAACTGCTCATTTTTCTTATACACTGAAGTGTTAAGAGCAGTTATATTTTTTTTCTCTCAAACAGATGAGTGTTTCTCAAGAAAAGAAAAGTTTACTCAGTATATATGCTAATTAAAAAAAAAATAAAAAAAATTTTAAAAAAAATTTAAAAAAAAAAAAAAAAATTAAAAAAAAAAAAAAAAAAAAAAGGCATATATACTGATCTTGTACAAATATATACTGTGACTGAACACTTGAAGTCACTCATGAATAAAACATCTCTTTTCATCTGTTTGATCTTACTCCATTTAAACCCTGAATAAAAAGTCCTTTTGATTTGTGAATACATGTACTCAAAGTAGTGTAGAATTGGTGGACATTCAAGCATATGGTAGATTCTGCTATTTCTGATTGAATGTGAGTGTAAACACTTCACCTAAACACCTGTGTGTTTGAGAGTTTGTGAGATTATCCAGTTCATGACTGTTATTCTCTGAATGAAACTCTGATTTCAATCTCTTGATATTTTTGTCTTTAAAGACTGTGTGCTTACTTGGATAATCATGGACATCAAAGAGAATAGAAGTTTTCAGATTTCTGTATTACAGTAACTACAGAGTTTAGCATTCATCAAACAATCAGTGTTTAATATGAGAGTTTGTGCATTCAGTGGTTATTGATTTTTGGTATGGATTCTATGAAATATTAGATGCTCTAAAAATTGATTTCAGTAAACTCTGCTTCACACACACTTAATTCACAACTGTGCAATTTTTGAAAGGGTTTAAGTGATAAAGTTGGATAATTGATAAACACTGTTGAGTTATGATAAGTACTCTGAGGTAAAATCTCATTGAGATGATTTGACTATTTTGCAGTAATTGGGGTAGTTGACAACTGTTAATTAGTGTAAGTGTCGTGATTATAGGAATGACAGCGGTAATTATTGAGTAATCCATTGGTTGTTTGACACGTGTCCCATGATTGTGTCCCACTCACACACTACTCTACAACAGTTGCGCGCTTTTACTAAATAAACGATTGAGTTTTAATTTTACTCAAATCGTCTTTAGTCTCTTACTTCATATCGATTCACATTCACCCACTCACAGTTACTTGCATACTCATTCACTTTCACACTTCTCATATACTCTCTTTCACATTTTGATAAACACTTACAGTGCATAAACATCTTTTCTCTGAATATCTTCGTATCTTTTTACTAATGGCAACTAAAGCGTTTGATGCAGCAGGGTTAGTTTTTCTCCTTAGTAACTATGCAGCACCATTGGAGACTGTAAATGCTCCAGAGGCGTTTCATTTGTTCCAAAATTTCTTGAAAGACTCTGAAATAGGGAAGGCTCTAACAGCACCAGCTACACTATCTGCTTCACAAATTGCTACTTTCTGGACAAACTCTGAATATGATGATGGAGGAGAGTCTGGCACTCCAACAATCATTTTCACTCATGAAGAATCAGAGTATATCATTACTCCAACTACTGTTAGGGATGCTTTGGATTTTGAGACACACACTTCTTACAGTGTTGTTGGTCATGATCGGTTGAGGACAATGTTGGAACAAATTGGATGTGCAGGAAACTTGAACAAGATAGGGTCTTTGAGACGGCCAAGTTTGAGAAAGGAATGGAGTTTCTTTTTCGATTGTATAACAAGGGCTTTTGGAAAGAAGACAACAAACTGGGATGCACTTCCTCTGGATACTCTCCAAATTGGTCATGCTCTACTATATGGAGGTAACTTCGATTTTGGTAGACTAGTACTAATGAACTTGGGAGAGCGTTTGTCTGAGTCTACTACTATTTATTTTGCTCGTTTTTGTCAACTGCTATTTACTGCCTGTGTGCCTAACATTCCAATTGATGAAGCTGATGTTATTCAGCCTTTTCAAGTTGCTAAGAGAATGTTTTCTGATTTGACAAACAAAGATGTCACTAAACAGCAAATACCTGAGATGTTTATGCCTTTAGCCTTACAGAACTATGTAAACCAACCACAAGACTCTCAATCACCACAACAAATGCCTGAACCAATAGACACCATAAACTCTGAACCAACTCCTACAACACCCACACCCACTGTACCTACTACATCTCATCAACCACAACCAGAAACTTTAAACACTGAACCTTTAAACATTGAAAACTCAAACACTGAACCATTAAACACTGACACCTTAAACACTGAAACCTTAAACTCTGAGCCAGCACCTACTGAACCAGCCAAAACCAAGCCAAAAAGAAAGAAACACACTGCCCAAAACACTAAACACTCAAAGGCTAAACAAACAATACCTGGAGCTGTTTATACAAGAAGGAAGAAACAGAAAGCAAACAGACCTTCACTTTCACCACCAAGAGAAAGCTCAAGTGAAGATGAAGAGGAGAATGTGGTGCCTCCAATCAAGAAGAGGAGATTAATTCTTTCTGATTCAGATGAAGAGAATGTTGTTGAAGCTCCAGAGGTGGTTTCACAGCAAACACCTACTGTTGAGATTACAGTGAATGTTGCTATGCCTGCAGAGGATATTATCACTGACAAAGTTGAAATACCTGCAGAGGTTGAAATGCCTGCAGAGGATAATGTTAATGTTCCAATGCCTACAGAGGATAAAATGCCTGTAGAAGAGGATAACAGAGATGGTTTTTCACCAAGGGATAATATTTTTGACTCATTTGAACCATTCTCTGATCCTATCTCACCTATTGTTCATACTGAAGCTCCTGGTGTAGCTGATGAGCTTGCAGCAAAAGTTCCTGAAGCTGAAGCATCACACACAGAGCTGGTATCTTCTTCAATTCAAGACAAAGGTGATGAAGTTGATCAAGCAACAAAGATAATTTCTGAATCCATGCCTGTTGAAGCTACAAAGGCAAACTCTGTTGCAGAGCCTGTGCACCATGAGGAAACTGTTGAAAAGGTTGCAGAAGTTATTGAAGAAACTGTGGCTGACACTGTTCAGCACAGTGGTTCTTTAAAGGATGCTCAATCTAAGGATGCAAGTGCTGAAGATGAATCTGCTAGTAGTGCAAACTCTGACTCTTTTGTGAGTGCACCAACACAGACAGATAATAAACATACACCTTTTGATCAGCCTTGTCCATCACATGCCATTGAAGTAGAGCATCTTGTTAAATCTGCTGAAAATTGGTATAAACAAGATTGCATTTTTCCAAAAGGGAGAGCATCTGAGTTTGTTAAGCAAACTGCAAAGCAAATTTCAAATCCAGAAATCTTATCCTGTTTAAAGGCAACTGTAGTACAAGTCAAGACTCTGGAAGGAAATTTTGCTGAAACTAAACAAGAAATTGCTTCCTTGAAGACTGAGATTCAGTCAAGAGAATTGAAGATGGAAAGAGAGTCTAAAATAAGAGTTGTTCAGCTGTCTAAAGTCCAAGACACTCTCTTTGCCAGGCTAGGAAAAGTTGAAGAAAATCAGACTGCTTTATTTGCTAAGGTTGATTCCATTGCTAATTCTTTGGAGCTCATTACATCGATACTTATTCCTGATGATGTCAAAAAGGGGGAGAGAGTTGCTAAGTCAAAATGCAAAGTTTCTCAAACTCTGACTAAAAAGGATGATGCTGGAGATGGAGGGGCAAGTGAAAAGAGCAAGGTCTTAAACTCTGAAAAGCAAACTCTGAGATCTGGCAAATCTTTTAAATCACAGTCTGTTGGAATAAACACTGAAACTCAAGGTACTTCAAAGACCAAGAGTTTGGAATTAACATCAAACCCAAAGACTGATGAGGAGTTAGCTGTTAAGCTTTTTATGGAAGAGAATGCAGAAGGAGTGACCATAGAAGATGCTAAAGCTGAAGAGAAGAGTTTACAAGAAAAGCATCTGAAAGCTCTAAAGTCTGTAAAAGCAAAGAAGAATGTGAAAGTTGCTGAAGCTGCAAAGCCTGTTCTTAAAGGCATTCAAATCAAAGAACCTGTTGGTACAGATCAAAGAATGCAAGTATTCAGAAAACCAACAGATGCAGAAGCCAAGCAAAAGCTGAAAAGTATAGTTACAACCTCTGTTGATACACATGTTGTACAGAAGAATGAAAACACAACCTCTGTTGCTGCACAAGTTGTGACCACACCATTATTGTCTTCTCAGTTGAAATCAACATTTAAGAAGGGTGCTCCTCATGATTCAAGACTAGAAGCTACAATTCCTATGGATTTCACTGATGGTAGAGCTTTATCTGGTAAAGTTGGATACAACAAAGGAGGCATAGGCTCACACAGAGATAAAAGGCAATATGTTGGTCCTAGAGATCCTTCTTCACTGTCTGTTCCAGGTCGAGGTGTCACTCAAGAGAGTTTGGACAAACTGGAGTCAGTACAGCTTGTATATCAAAAGAGTCTAGAAAAGGATTTCTTGTTATATTTCATGGCTGATGGAACAGTATTTAAAGTCTCTGAAAAGGATATCGAATTAAAGTATGCTGAAGAACTTGAATATGTCCTGTATATTTTCAGAGTGAGAAATCAAAGAGCTCAGTCAGTTGCAAATGTGCTTCAACAAAGAATGATTCAAAATCTTGCAAGAAGGCAAATGAAATTCAACAACAAGTATGTTCCTAAATACAGAGATTGGAATGGCAATCTGATTGAAATGGAGAAAGGGACTACAAAACTGAAGACTGATCTTGGAATCACTGTTCTGGATTTCAATGTAAAATCTGAAGAGGTGAAATATATCAGGTTGGGAAATGAGATGAGAAGAAACAAAATCTACGATCTTAGAGCTGCTATCTATCAAACTGATGAGAATGATCCTCAGTTGAGAGAAATCAAAGAAGCTATGCAGATAGAGCTTGAAAATGCTGAAAGAAGGTTGCTTATAGACTATCTCAGAACAATGCCTGATCTGCAAGAGATTAGAAATTAAAGTCTGTAAGAATTTTCTTATTTTCTGTAGAATTTGTTAAGTAAAAGTTAAACTCTGTTTGTATGTTAAACACTGTAAACTTTGTATTTGTTTTGACATCATCATTTACTGTAAACTTGTACATTTTGATAATGGACAAGTTGGGGGAGATTGTTAGAAATGATTGATGAGAACAGTGTTTGGAAGCTAAAGTCAGAAAACAGAGTTTAGCTGGAAGCAGTCAGAGTTTGGTTAAACACTGACTGGAAGCGCAAACAGAGTTTGTTAAACTCTGTAGCGGTATTGTCTGAAAAGTCAACAGTGTTTGAAGATTGATTTGAGATAAATATGGAAGCAATATCTTTGAAGATTGGAAAGCTGTCAAAGAGATTGAGTTGACTTGGAAGACTGAAGCAATCGTGATTGATATCAATTGTATAGCTTAATTATAGGAGAATCAGTTACTGATTGTACGAAGCTGTATGTTCTATAAATACAGTTAGGTTAACCCTAGAAGGGTAGTCGAACATTGAGAAATCTTTTGATTGTAACCTAAGCAGCTCTCTGTGATATTTACATCACCGAGAGAGGAATTATTAATTCCAAACAGTTTTAAATTGTTAAATAGTGTGTTCTTGTTAAGTTACTCATACAGTATTTGATTACTTATTGTGTATTCGACCTAACAGGGTCACCATAAAAGTTTACAGTTGGGTCGATTACTGTTGCAGATATAGATACTGATGAGCCAGTAGTTTCTTTTTCTGGAAAGGGTTCTGGAGAAAGAACCCTTTTGGTTTTAGCTTTCCTTCTTTTAGGTTTGGTTTTGGGAACTTCCTCAGGTTCCTTCATTTCAACCTCTACCTCATCCATTAACTCTTGAGCCAGCCTGGCTTGCTTCTCATCTGAGTTTTCATGTTGATTTTCTGTACTTGGATGAGCTTCCTTTTGGATTCTAGAGACTTCTTCTCTTTTAGCTTCCACAAATCTAGGATGGCTGTTGGATATATTTAATACTTTTCCATTCCTCATGATTACAGCCATCCAATCTCTTACACTCTTATTTGTCTGCACTTTGAACTCCATGATTGTCTTTCCCATTAGCTTTTCTTCATCATCCTTGGGAAATGGGTAGTCTAACTGAAGCTTGTTCTTCCCATTTTCCTTTGGAGGTGAGTAGGCTCTGGTTTTGATGGTTGGTTCAAACTCTTTGACATATGATGGCTCAGCATCATAGAATGTAGGAGCCACAATCTTTGGAGTGAGCACCTTCATGATTGTGGTTGATATTGTTGGAGCAGAAGATTGTGCATTAAGAAACAGAGATGATGCAATTGATTCATTGATCATCCTCTCTGTCCTTAGAATTCTTTCACTAGTCTCCTTGTTGATCTTTTCCAAAACTTTTATTCTGGCTTGCCTTTCACCATCTGAGATTTCTTCTAAACTTTGAATCTCAGGCAAAGCCACTTGTTTCTTCACAGGGGAAGCCTTTATTTCAAAATCTGTTGGATTGACCACTACAATTGGCTGTTGATCCCCCTTAATCTGTGCTATCTTACTACTGGTAGCTTGAATTTGACCAGATGATGTTGTTGCAGCCTCTTCTTTGCTTGTTCCCATTTTCTCCCCCTTTTTGTTAGCATCAAGGGTTGGGGATGAAGCTGCAAGTAACATTTCCAGTAGTTGAGTTTGTTTTGATTGATTGGCAATGATAGTTTGCATTTGAGATTCCATACTATCCACTCTGGAGGAAAGAAGTTGAACAGACTTAGCCAGGCTATCTTCTTTGAGAAGTTTGCTAGTAAGCACCTTCTGAGTGGTAGTAGGAGCTAGTGCCTCAATCCTGGCATCTAGTTCTATCTTCATATCTCTAATTGCAGTTTTGACCTCCTCCTGTTGTGTTCTTTGAATAACTGTTTGCATCTTTTGCAATTTCAGTGAGGCCATAACCTGCTCAAGAACAGTCTTTCTCTGTGGTTCTGCAGTTTGGTGCTCAGCCTTAGAAGAGTGATATTGCTTCATGATTTCCACATTGAGATCCCTAAGTTCAGTGGCATTTGTAAACATCCATTCTGGAGTTTCTTCTTCATTGATTTCTTCACCATCTGAACTTTGACTGTCATTACTGCCAAAATCTTCACTTCCAGCCCTTGGAGACAGGGTTTGAAAAGCTTCTTTTGCTCTTTGAAGAGATTCTGAGGTGTGCACTAGTTGCATTGCCTCCTCTGCCTCCACATTGCCCTGTTGTGCCATGATTTGATAGGCAGGGACAGGATGAGAAAAGGTTTCAGGATCCAAAGAGATGGAGTCAATAATTGACTGATATTCTTGTCGAAATTCCATCTCTTTGGAAGCTTCATTAACCTCCATTAACTCACTTGCAATGGCTGAATCTTCCTGCCTTATTTCTCCTGTAGTCCCTTCTCTCCTCTCATCTCTTTTTTCTTGCATCAGGGACTCCCCCCTGGCTCACACCTCTCACACCCTTACCTTCACCTACTAAGGTGGAACTCTCTTGCTCCCCTTTTGCCTGACCGGAAGAAATGGTCAGCCTCTCATTATTTTTCTCTCCTTTTGCCTGCTCACAAGGCAGCCTCTCACTCCCTTCCCTCATTCCTAAAAGTGTTTCAACTACTACAAACTCCTCCACAGTTGACATGGGAATGTCACATTTTGCAGTGGTAGAGAGAGTTGTCAACGGATAAAGTGTATCCGTTGATGTAGTAGTTATTGCTGTCAATGGATAATTAGTTGTAGACACATCCGTTGATGGAGAAACACCTGTCAACGGATGAGGGATATCCGTTGATGAAGGAAAAAGAGTATTCGTTGAAGTGAAAACCAACACTTAATCTGTGGTGATTGATTTTAAGGAAGAGGCCACAGATAGTGTTATGAATTCAGGAATGGAAGATTGATGGCCCAACAAATCATCTAAAAGATGATGACCACCAATTGTTGAGTGGGGCTTCTCCAAGAATTTTAAAGATGGAGAATCAGGAATTGATGTAGATATCATATCCACATCCAGAGATGGAGTTGGTGATGGTGGATTAAAATGTGTATCAATTTGAAGGTTAAGATCAAGGGGCTGTGACTCCACATTTATTGAAGTCACATCAAACTGAATTTGAGAAGGTACAGTTTGCTGTACTGTGTGTGCACCCTGTGATTCCCCAATGGTTTTGGATTTTACTCTTCTACCATAGGTTTTTGAGTGAGAGCTATCTGTGTCCCTTGCCCTTTTGTGCAGTGTTCCTGGAATGGAACTAAAATCAGTAGTCACACCCTGTTGAGAGGATGTTACTAGAATTTGGCTTGAAGGTTCATTAACAGTCTTTTGAGAGACTGAAATGTTGGTTGCACCTGCCTCACCTTCCTTATCCTTAGGGCTTCTTTGATGTTCACCCTGTCCCTCACCACTCACTACCACCTTCACACTCCCCTCAAGAGTTTTGGTAGTTTTTGCAACAGGTGTCTTTTGAGAGACACCTGAGGTTTGTCTTTTAGATTGTGGTTTTGAGACTTTGGATTTAGTCACTTGGGTAGGAGCCTATTTGGTCACAACTACAGACTCCATTGTGACAGTGGAAGGCAAAGAAATTTGGGTAGAGATAGGAGTAATAAGATTAGAAGCTACCTGAACAATTGGTGGATAAACCAATTGCACTCCTGCATTCAGATTCATTCGAATCAAGTTACTGAGGACTCTCTTCTCCTGTACAAAACAACTGAACTTGCTATCCGGGTTAGAGAGGGATAGCTCATTCTCTGACATATGCAGGCCTAAAAGCATCAAAAATCTAGCAAAGTAGATATTTTTGCCCCTAGTTTCTTTGTTACCTAATTTAGCTACTATTTCATACATCACTAGTGTGCCAAAATTGAAGTATTTATCAGTTAAGAGCATACAAAGCATCACTAGCATGGTTTTAGTAACAGCATCAAAATTACTAATTTTACCAGAAAAAGTTTTAATGAAAGCATCACATAGATAACTCCATTCTTTAACCATACCCTTCCTAACAATTTTGCCTAAATTGTCAGTACTAAAAGCATATCCACTTGAGTTTAGCATGGTAACTATTTCAGCATCGGTTGGAAATGATGTACAATTATTTTCAGGTAATTTTAAACATGCAGTAAAGACATCAGAATTAGCCACATAATTTTTACCTTTAAGAGAAAAAGAGATAGTTTCATCATTACCATTAAATTCAGCCGATGTCCACATTTCCTCAATTACTTCATGAATGAGGGGTGTGGTGGTAGTCATAGCATATGACAGTTTGCATTTCTTCACGAAATTCATCATGATGTGATATACTTCTGGAGCGTTCGCTGTGTCAACAAAGGCTGCGAAATTGTTCTTCTCATAGGTAAACCCAGTGGAAGACATCATCTTGACAATAGGCGCCATTGAAGTGTTTGAACTTTTGTTGCAGAGAGAGTTTTAGTGAAGAAGATGCAGTTAACTTATGAGATTCTTGAAAATGAATAAAGGTGAGATGTGAGAGCACAAGACAGCCTTTTATATTTTCCAAGAATTAAAAATGAAATAATTAAAAGTAATTACCCCATTGGACAAAAGTAACTACCCCATTGGACAAAAGTAACTGTCAGATAATAAATGAAAAGAAAAGAAGTACAGCCGTGACTAATTATACACGTTTACTTGAGTGATAGGTTTTGACAGATGCTCATTTGCATAAATATTTGATGCATGCATTTGTGGAAAATTGGCATACATATTATCCATGCTAGGAATGCTCCATGACATTTGTGGCATATTCACAGATTGAAAATAAGGATTAGGCACATATGGCATGTTCACATATGGATTTGAAAAACTAGCATTCTGATATAAACCAGGCATTGCAGGCATACTTGGCATAGATTGAGGTACATGAACAAGAGTCCTTTCAACAGACTTGCAATTAGAAGATAGGTGATTGACACTATTGCAATTACCACAAGTTTTCCTAGGAGCAAACTTGTCAGGAGAATAATTGTTTTTCTTGTTAATGCCTATCTTACCATTTCTGTTCTTTTTTTTTTTACCCTCATTCTCTACCTTTTCATTAACTGATTTACCAACAGCCTTTTTGTTAAGTAAATCACCTGCCTTAGCCTTCTCACTTGATTTGGCTTGGCTACTTTCACCAGAAACAAAGTTCTTGGCTACTGAACCATACTGATTATTCAGTTTCTTGAGTTCCTTCTTACTAACAGACTTTTTGCTAGTCGACGGATACCTCTCATCCGTTGATGGTTCATCTGTCAACGGATGATCACTATCCGTTGATTCACAAATAGTCTCTAGATCCTCAAGGCAAGGTTCTAGCTCCTTTTTCTTTTGAGTCCAGGTATCCCTCACAAGTGATTCTATTCCCTGGACTTCTATTATGTTTTGAGAAATATTCCTACAACTTTGAAATTTAGCAATTATCCCTTGTTCTTTTTCAAGCTGGTTTCTTAAAATCAGTTCTCTTTTTAACACAGCTTCAAGTTCACTTTTAGCATTATTGCAATCAACTCTCATTTTCTCAAATTCTAGAAATTGAACTTCTAGAACTGCATTTCTATCACTTAAGAACTGATTAGTTTCTTTAATCCTATTGTTCTCTTTAGTAAGTGATTTAAGAGTAACACTCAAGTGATATAGTTCAGTAGACATTTCATCTATAACACTATTGCATTCCTCTTTGGTGAGCTCAGAGAGATTAGTAGAAAATACCTGATTGCTAGCTGAACTTGCTTCCTGCTCAGAATCAGCCATTAATGCAAGGTTGACAAACTCAGCATCATCATCAGAATGATTTCCATCAGCAGCCCAGTCATACTCTTGGGTCATGAATGTCTTTCCTTTCTGTCTGAGAAGATCAAAATATTTCTTCTTGTAGTCAACAGCTTCAGTTGGCTTTCCCTTGTTCTCTGATCTAGGCTTCCTACATTCACTTATCATGTGACCAGCAATTCCACAATTGTAGCATTTAATTTTGGATTTATCCACATAGTTGCTTGTAGAAAAATCCTTGTTAAATGGATTGGCCACCCCAGAGTTTCTTCTGAATTTTAGCTTAGAGAATCTCCTAGATAGAAAGGCTAAATGCTCATCTATCTCATCCAATTCATCCTGCTGAAGGACACTCATTTCTTCAGACACCTTTTCCTTGCTTTTGCTTGATTCTGCTCTACCTTCACAAACCTCCCTGTTTGGTGTAGATTTAGCAGCTTCAGTCCTCTTCTCCTCCTTCTGCTCCAAGTTGGCAATAAGTGCAACTGACCCACTTTTCTTTTGGGCCTTCTCAATTTCTTAATCATGCTCCATTTCTAGTTCATATGTCTTTAAAGTTCCATAGAGCCTTTCAAGAGTAAATGACTTGTACTCTTGAGTGTTTCTTAGAGAAACAGTCATAGGCTTCCACTCTTTGGGCAGTGATCTCAGAAATTTGAGATTAGAATCTTTCACTTGGTAGATTCTTCCATACAGTTTCAAGCCATTCAGTAGCTTTTGAAATATACTGAATGTATCATTCAATGTCTCTCTATTCTTGAAATGGAAGTGCTCATACTGTTGGATCAGTAGCTGCATCTTGTTTTCCCTTACCTGTTCTGTACCTTCACAAAGAGTTTGAACAATGTCCCATACTTCCTTGGCGGTAGTACAGTTGATAACATTGTCAACCATGTCTGTTTCTAAGCCATTAAACAGAATATTCATGGTCTTTTTATCTTTGTGGACTTCTGCAACATCCTCAGTACTCCACTCAGAAATAGGTTTTGGAATGTAAGTGTCTGGTGCATCTGCAGCAAGACCAACTCTTGAAGCAGCCTTCATTGGAACATGAGGACCCTTCTCAATGCAATCTACAAAGCCTACATCAATAGACATGAGATGTAGACGCATTTTTACTTTCCAGTGAAAGTAATTTTCTCTATCAAGAACCGGTATCTTCACTCCATAATCCTTCTTAGACATGTTGGAAGTGTGTTGATCTTTAAACTTCAAATATATTAGAAGCTTGCTCTGATACCAATTGTTATTCCCAGATTACACACTTGTATAATTGTAGAAGGGGGGGTTGAATACAATTCTTGATAACTATAAATTTCTGGTAAAAACCACAGAAATCTATAAGGAAATAATTGCTGAATAAGAAATGGTTCACAAACACATAAAAAATCAGGTGGTTAAATATACCACCTGAGACTTTTATTTGAAGAAAACTCTGTGATACAAATGTACACAGCTTCTGTTTTTACAACTCTTTGCTTCTAAGGATATTCAAGAAACCCTAAGCAAATATGTCTATTTTCTTAATCTCTAAAGAGTTGCTACACTTGGTTATATATCCCAAGTTTACAAGTACTACAGGAATAAGATAATATTAATCTAATTCAAGTTGACTTGCTACTCCACTCCAAATCCACATGTAGCCGAAAGGTTGTCCTTATGAACAGATATGTCCCCTGCACCTTTCTTGTATGTACTGTGTAAATGGAATGCTTCTTTCTTCTGTGTTTCCAAAGTATGGCTGCCATACTGCTTTTTATACCCACTATCAACCCATGTGATCTGTCAGTCAAACCTGTCCTTATCAACTGCTAATCCTTAGCTAGCATAGGATAAAGTGATAATGATTATCCATTGGTGTTGTGCATAGTTATCCGTTGATGGTAGTTTGAGCTGTATCCGTTGATAGAGTAGATTTGAGTTGTATCCGTTGATAGAGCCCTATTCTTATCCGTTGATACACTTTCACTTAGATAGAATTACATAGCATAGCTTATTTACAATTGGCTACCTTATTCTTCCTATCCATTGATGGTCAACATGACTCTGAACAAAAACACTATCAACTGATAAATAGAGATATTGCAGTATGCTACAAAACCTCATCCGTTGATGAGCTACCTGTCAACGAATATAGTTATAAAGTCTTATCCGTTGACAGTTACAAAACTTGACTTATACAATTTTGCTTGAATGTTAAGTTATCATCAACTACAACAGATTCCTAACACTTTTCGACCAATTCCCCCCATCGACCTTCGAATTCTGTGGGTGTCAACGACTTGTACACACATGCATTAAAATCCGTTTTGAATTCTGGATAATTGGTGTACAAGCTAGATAACTTCTCGGGGAACTTACTACTTATATGCCATGTACAATACATGTGCTTTGTTTCCGGCATAATATCCACAATAGCATTTCCCAAAGCTATGTCTTGATCGGTAATGATTGTAGTTGGTGCCTTGTTATCAACGGCTTCCAACCATGTTTTCAAAACCCATTTATAAGATGTCTCTTTCTCATCCCTCATTAGTGCAAACCCAAACAAAATATTTTGGTAGTGGTGATTTACCCCCGTAATAGGTATGAAAGGCATGCAATATCTATTCGTCCGATAAGTTGAATCGAATGATAAGTGGATTTTATATCCACTTGAAACGTTCCATATCGGCTTAAATTGATTGACTTGGTCTCAAGTTTGTGGTAGTTTTGATGTGTTTTGTTTAATTGTGTAGGGTTGAAGAAATGTCGATTAACGGTGTAGTTTCCGTCATTTTTTGGAGTTGATTTATGTTATGGAATGAAGAATGGAGGCTAATGTCAACTACCAAAAAGTATACAAGTCATTAAGGATGAAAGACGGAAGCTCATGCAAAAGGAACGGAAGAAAAGGCTTAAAAATCGAAGAAAAATCAATTTTCGCAGATCGGGACCGAGCCGGGAGCCCCATTGGCGCCCCAGCGCCGTTGTTACGCAGATTGGAGCCGCGCCAGAAGCCCCATCGGCGCCCCAGCGCAGCGGGTGTGTGGGGAAATTTCCAGCTTTTGCCCTTTTTACGATTTTGGCCATATCTTGAGTTCTAGAAGTCCGTTTTGGACGATCTTACTGTCCACGCGAAGCTAACGAGATTCTCTATCATTCTAAAGTGGTCCAGAGGTCCAATTACAACTGGAACGGTCCAGAAATACTGAAGAAAAGTCAGCTACGAATTTTCCTTAAAAACAGAATCAGTTTAGGAAACGTATTTTGCAGAAATTCTATTTTAACTCTATTTTGGGTATTTTCTTGCTGGGCAAGACTTCTAGAGCCTATATAAACACATCCAACCCTTGTAATTTGTATCATTAGGAGAATAACAATTACATATCAATTACTTAGGTTTATTTGTATATTTTCATACTTTGTTTTTATCATGGTTTCATTAGATCCCATGATGACGAGCGGTTCGATTATGAACTAATCGTTGTCATGGGATTCTAACGGATTTATTTATGGAGCTTTAGTATCTTGATGCTTTAAAGATCTGTGTGTGATGTATATCTGATATCCTCGTATGGTTATGTTTCATGTATTTAGATGCGTAGCTAACATCTAATTTGTTAATCTCTTGTGAAGCGAGAGTGGATCTTGAGATTTAGAACTTGCCATGCTAGCATAGGATAGATTGATGTTTTAACATCATGATTTGTGGCGTAAATAGAGATATTATGCTGCCCTATGTGATCAATGTGGATAACTTGTTCTTCAACCGTTATGTTTTCAAATTCTATAGAGATATAGGGTCTAAGCATAATTGGTGACTATTCATCTTCTATCTCTTTTGTGGATGTATGTTTAGTTTGGTATTCGTATACTGAGAAGTAGCGTATACTTGTTTCGTGTTATCCGATCAGATATCATAACCATTGCATATAGGGATTAAAGGCGTCAGATCTAAGCAAAGTATTTAATGAAGTTAGGATTCCATGTTTTCTCTTGCAGAAGTAATTTGATTTAAATTCTAGTTAGTTAGTTAATTCTTAGTTTGTTAATTTGTTTTTCTTAGTTAATTTAGTTTATTAAACTCCAATCTTGTTAATTTTCTTAGCAGTGAATAATAATCATACATTGTTGCATAGGTACATCGACTGATTTAAAACCATAACCAGATCTCTGTGGGAACAAACTCGACTTATTCATATATTACTTGTGACCACGTACGCTTGCGTGATTTAGTGCAAACATCGAACGTAACCACATCACCGAAATTTTTGTAGGCATTCAAGCATCGAGGATCAACCCACACCAAACCCCTAACACGGTTCTCTTCATCCACATCTACCCGATAGAAGAAATTACCAAAATTATTCTCTTGTAATTCTCGTAGCAATACCAATCCACACTAGGCATCACCGGAATCAAACACTTGGCGCTGAATGTCATGTATCACATTACGTACATCTTGATGAGAAAAACCTAGATTCTCAACACCACCACACGTCTCACTAAGATATTTCATCACTTTATTCGGCTCGATCCCCGATTTATTAAACAACTCAATCAATGATCGGGTGAGCGGATCTATGTTGCGTGATCTTTGAAAAAATTGTACCTTCTCCTGTGCCACCATATCATGATTGTGTTCCAAATCGACCTTTGTAACTCTCCATTTATTTGTCTTAATATTATGAGTGACACACATTCGAGCATGACAATCTGTTCGTGGAATCGACTCCCTAATACGTTTCCCTTTACCACGATCTTCCGTATTCAATGGTGTCGTTCTTCCACCTTTTATACAAATATACGCACGAGATGATGGTTCTCTACTTCGTTGATACCTATGAGTACCGCGGATTATTATTTGGAACCCGACACTTCGACCATAATCTCTATAAAACTTTTCCGCATCGTCTAAAGTATTAAAATTCATACCAACACAAGGCACGACATCATTAATATTCAAAAATGCAAATCCCATATTTTCGTTTTCGATATTAATATCATCATCGACATCATTTTTTCCCTTCCTAATATTATTTTCTTCATCATCATCACTATCACTATCACTATCAATTTTTATGTCCACCTTCTTTTTACCCATATGAACATCATTCTTTCTTCCATCAACATTATCCACATTCATCTTTTCTTTATCCATATCATAAGCATCAACATCTATAATTTTATCACCAACAAATAACTTTCGAAATACCGGATTTTTTCTTACGGGTGTAACATAATCGAAATTATCACGATCACTCGATGAACAAGAAGAACTAAATATATATTCCATGATAATTAGAGAGCTAACCTTTTTTTGTTGAATTTTTGATCTTCAAGAACCTTCAAACCATTGATTTTAGGAAGTGTATGTATATGTGAAAAAAGGGGAAGAGCTAACCTTTTTGTTGAATTTTTGATCTACAATAACCTTCAAACACTTAACTTTTGGAAGTTTATGTATACGTGAAAAATGGGGAAGAGCTAACTTTTTTATTTGGAAGTGTGTAAATGTAAAAAATGGGGAATAAGAAGTTTTAATGGCTGTTTAAAACTATTGGTTGATAAAAAAAATGGGCCCCAGGGTTACCGCAATGTTTCATTGCGGTAGAAGCATAATTTTGAAAAGGCAGCATTGAAACATTGCGGTAGGCAATGTTCTGCTGCTTGCATTTACCCAACCACCAATGACAACTACCCCATTTAAAGCTGGATGAGAAATTGGTTTTTTAACAAAGTTTTACGACTACCGCAATGATTCATTGTGGTAGCAGAGGCTGCCACAATGTTTCATTGCGGCAGTCTATTATTATTTTTTTTTAATTTTTTTCCCAATTTAATTATTAAAGTATGTAAGTGAAATAATAATAAAATAATTTGAAATTTGAAATATCTTCAATTATAAGTTAAGAAATTTTTTGTCATACTCACTATGAACACTACAAAATAACTAAACCCTGATGAAACTTGTTTTGGAGTTCTAGTTAAAATACTAGTTGACTCTCAAATTACCAAACCAAAAAAATTATTTTTTTCTGAAAGATTTTTTAAAAATATTTCTCGACGACCCAAACATACGGAGGTAAAGATCCATCCTATCTAATGTTATTGACAAAATTACAAAAAAACAAATTTATTTTGTTTGGTAATTTGACAGTCAACTAGTATTTTAACTAGAACCCCTAAACAGGGTTTCATCAGGATTTAGCGTTTCGATTTTTTTAAGAATATTTCTCGACGACCCAAACGTACGGAGGTCAAGATCCATCCTATCTAATGTTATTGCCAAAATTTCAAAAAAAAACAAATTTATTTGGTTTGGTAATTTGACAATCAACTAGTATTTTAACTAGAACCCCTAAACAGGGTTTCATCAGGGTTTAGCGTTTCGATTTTTTAAAGAATATTTCTCGACGACCCAAACGTACGGAGGTCAAGATCCATCCTATCTAATGTTATTGTCAAAATTTTAGGAAAAACAAATTTATTTGGTTTGTTAATTTGGCAATCAACTAGTATTTTAACTAGAACCCCTAAACAGGGTTTAGCGTTTCGATTTTTTAAAAAATATTTCTCGACGACCCAAACGTACGGAGGTTAAGATCCATCATATCTATTGTTATTGTCAAAATTTCAGGGAAAAAAATATTTTTTGTATTTATCCCCCATTATTAACTAGTTTGTAAAAGATATTAAAAAAATTGATAAAAATAGGAAAATGGCAAAGTTTTGAATATAAATTCATACACATCAAAGTGATCATACTCACTATTTTATGAGATGAATGTTATCCTACTTTCACTAACTAGCATAAAAGCCCGTGCAAAGCACAGTCACTGAACTAATTTTTCGTCCAAAATTGTATATATATTCATATAATTTTACAATTAAAAATATGATAACGGTACGATTTCAATTTATATAATATTTTTATAGTTATTGTGTAATTTTGCATACCAACGTTTTAAAGAAAGAATGCCCAAAATACTCAATCTGGGGTGTGTATTTGCCCAAAATACCTATATTCAGAAACAACTGCCCAAAATACATAAACATGTCAGATACTGCTTAACCAGTGGGGTATCAGGTATGATACTCCTTACCCAGCGGAGTATCACGTGTGATACTACTTATACAGTGGAGAGTATCAGGAGTGAGTATCAGGGGTGATACTCCTTACCCAGTTGAGTATCGCCCTAATACTCCTACGACATTGGCGTAGGATGATACGAGTATCACCTTGATACTCCTATGATATTGACGTATCATTCTGATACTCCTCTGACAGTGGAGTATCTGCTGGGTATTTAGGGCACTGTTTATTCGATATAAGTATTTTGGTCAAATGTTATTGAAAAATGGGTATTTTGTGCATTCACCCCATTTTATATAAAATTTTGAATTATTTTTTAACCAAATTTTAAAATTTTCTAAATATTATAGTCGATGTTAAATATGATAAAAAGACCTTAATGACCCGTGCATGTATATGAATGTAATCAATTTTTTTGATTTTATCGTACACTGATATAAGTATATGTTATAACTCTTTCATTATATATTCTATTGATCAATTTGTCATATTATATAAAATTCATATGTACCATATTTTATGGTGGAGTTATAGTCTAATTGATCATTATAAATAATTATTGTAGTTTTGTAATATTTATGATTTAAAAATTTATATATTTTTTGATTTCATTTGAATGTTAATTATGTTATCTTTTATATATAACATAGATCATATTTTTAGAGTTCTCATCTTTTAAACATAATTTCAATTATTTTTCGTGTAAGTTTAAATATTTATGTTTTTAGATCGATCGTATATTTAAATCGTTGAAAGTCTAAATAGTTGATTGAACAAAACCCCCTAATGTAGCTCACATATTTTAAATTTGTATATACCTAAAACTGATGTGATGCAATTATTATTTATGTATGATTTGATAACTAAAATTTACATATTTTTTAAAACAAAGTTCGAGAATTTAATATCTAGATGGAGACGCATGTAAATATATTTTTTTAATCGGTTACACAATGTATAATCTAAAATTTTATTTTATATCAATTATCTAAAATGGCAAAATAGAATTGGGTTAAATGGCTAAATCATAACTAAACTAGGTCTCAACTTGCAACTGGGTAATCAAACTGAAAAAGCTTGCAATGAGATTATTAGACCTATAAATACTTGCATTTCAGTCACTAAACAGGGAAAAAATTGCACGACCGTTAAGTTTTGTTGACTTTAGACGGAAGTCCGTTAATCCGCCAGATAGGTTGCCAGATAAGCTGCCTTATCAGTATACACATAAGAAACAAATAAATCACCTAAACCCGGATCAAACATAACCCATTCAACTTATATATACACATTTTTTTGAGGGCATATATACACATATATACATACAAAGATATCATATACATATATGCACCAACAAAAATTCACAAACATACTCTTCGTTCGCATGTTTTGTTGGTTTTTATAGCTTCATATGGATGCAGGACGTCCAATTGTGTGATCAATTTCGTTGTTTATGTTCGATTTCAACCAATTCGATTCTAGGGTTCATAAGTCAAATTGGGGATTTTTAAATTAGTGATTGTTCAGTGAATTTGTTGCTTCCTATAGCTTTAGCTGGTTGTGTAGGTTCGATTTATGTTGTCAATTACAGTGTTTATGTACGATTTTGAGGATTTCAATTATTTGGTTTTTTAAAAATTTTGGTTGATTCGTTCATCAAATATCGTGATTGTCCAGTTATGAGGATATGGGGGAAAGTTTTGTGAGGTTGTAAGCTTTGTTTTGACATGTAAAATGTTACGATTTGTTTAGAGTTAAGGAAGAACGGAATTTTGCCGGTTTTAATGTCGAGCTCGCCGGAGATGGCCATGGTTGGTCGTTTTCGGTCGAGTTTCGATCATTTTTGGTGGTTTAACAACGTTGTTATTATGTGGTAATAATATCAGAGGTATTAAACTGTAGAAACATGTGTGTGTGTGTGTTACGTACGTAGTAGCCGGAAATGGAGTTGGTGGTTGCCGGAAAATTTTGCAGCCGGCCGGAAACTAGGGAGGAGGGTGATGTAGTAATAATAATAAAATGTAATGAAATAAAATAATAAAATGAATTATTTGTGGAATTTAGAAAATAAGGAAAAAAAAATATTTTAACAAATCAGCGTACCAGGTGTATAATTTTAACACATAAGTCTACCACGTCAATTTTCCGTTACGAACGTTACATGGAACTAACGGCGGTTACCTAACTGCAAGTTTTAATTACTTTGATGAGTTGACTGCAAGGTTTTTGAGTTTGATTACCCAACTGCAAGTTGAGTACGAGTTCAATTATGAATTTGCCAATTAACCCAAATAGAATTGTAGAGTATACTCAATCGATTAGAATATTTTTGTAATTTTATCTATCCAATATTCTAGAAAATATATAAATCAATATTTTTTTTTTGAAATAATATAAATCAATATTTTATTTACTCAAAAATAAAATAAAAGAGGAAGAGAGAAGAAGAGAAGATGTGGTTTATCTTATTGGATTTTTATACAAAACTCAAAATTGAGTATATCACAATTGGTTATGGCATGAGTTTGAGTCAGTGGTTCGAATCCCGATACTAATATAATTTCACTACTTTTTACATAATTATTAAATGATGTTGTTTTTGTAATTTTTGAAAATATAGGGGTAAAATCATAATTTTATATAGCCAATCAATTAGAATATTTTTTGTAATTTATTTATCCAATATTCTAGAAATAATATGAATCAATATTTTATTTACTCAAAAATAAAAAATATAAAAGGAAAAGAGAAGAAGCGAAGATGTGGTTTATCTAATAGGATTTTTGACAAAACTCAAAATTCAATATAGCACACTTGGTTATGGCATGAGTTTGTTGGAAGAAGGTTAGTGGTTTGAATCCTAGTATTAACATAACATCACTATTTTTTTCATAATTAATACAGAATGACATTTTTGTAATTTTTAAAAATATAGGGATAAAATCGTAATTTCACAGCCATTAAAATGGCAAACTTTGCCCTTGTATTCTCCTTTAATATTTTTTTTTTCATAATTAATACAGAATGACATTTTTGTAATTTTTAAAAATATAGGGATAAAATCGTAATTTCACAGCCATTAAAATGACAAACTTTGCCCTTGTGTTCTCCTTTAATATATAGTAATAGAAGTAATAGATAGATAGATTTGCCATTTTTTAGAATTTTTCCTCATTTTTAACTAGTTTCAAAAATAAATTAAACAAATATAGGAATAATTAATTTAATTTTGATAATAAAGAATGTTAAAATTCCGATAAAACCCAACACGAGAAAAGAAATCTGAAAATTAGGGTTTGACAAGAAAATCGAATTTGATGAAGCGTGGATATGTGCCGTCTTTCTCATCCGATGATGAAAGAGACTTGGAACGGGAAGGTTGGTCTCGTTACTGGGAGGAACTCGAGAAGAGTGATGTATGTGAATTCAAACCTCCCTCAATCCTTTATATTGCATATTTAATATTTATTTACTGCATGATATTGTGTATTTATATGTATATATATATACTGCTTGCAGAATTTTGAGGTTGGAGACATTCCACGCCCTTGCGGTCATAAACAGCCGCTGGTTGGGAATGCTGTCTCAAAAATTTACGATGCATCACGCGAACCCGACCCAGATTACGAACTCGAGGATTACACCTTACTTTGTTTCTCTAGGTTGGCTATTTGCTTTTATAACATGAGGGAGGTAAATATTTATCATTGTCCTTTCCCTAATTTTACTCTAAATTATTACTTATATTATCATCGTTATCACTAAATTATTATTAATTGGTAAATTATTATTAAGTGGAATGACCTCACTTTTGTTCCTGCCATCTGAAAAGCGTATAATTAAACACACACCTGGTGTTCACCAGATGAGGAGGTGTGAGTTATTACATATAAGGTGGTGTGATAACCGAATACTGCAGTGTGCGTGTATGTAAATTTTCGTTTTTTCCTAAAAAACCCCAACTTGTGTTCAAGAATTGTTACTAGTCAACAGCAAACAATTAAATCAAACTTCATGGGAGCCATTTATTTCAAAGGTAGAACCAAAATTGTGGCTATTTTTTGAGTTTTCTGTAAATCCAGTCGTTTTCTTTTGCTATCTAGTGTAACTTTGGCACACACTTCGTAATTTACACTTATTTAATATCATATTACTCTTCTATACCATTCTTCTTCTTCTCCTCCTCCTATGTACTATTCTTTATCATCTGATCATTTTACCACTAAACATATGTACAGGGAACATACTTTCGCGATGTCAAAGTCCATGGCAACGAGAAGTGGTCTCACGGATCCCGATTACTATATCACTTTCCAAGCCTTCTCTTATAAAAGTAGAAGGAGCAGGGGGAATGCCGTAACCTTCCAAACACATATAATTGAATTTGTCTGTAATTGCCCAAGGTTTCAAATTATGTTTGTTAGGATCAAACCTGATGGTAACAAGGCGAAAAAATCTCAGCCCTCTGAATATGATCCCAAGGCTCAAATCGTTCAAGACCACCTCTTTCGAGTCATCAAAACATACACCATCGTATGTCTACGTATTCCTTCCTATCTAAGGCTTTACGACCTTTTTGTATGTGCTGCGTACATATATGATTCATATATTCTGATTGTCTGATCAATGTAGGACTCTCGATTGGATTCTCGATACAGTTTAGCCCTTTATCTCTCCCAGTTTGCTCTTGTCAGCCATAACCTCGATGTGGTCCGTCTCTAACTATATTGTATCTAAATAATTTCTTTTTAGAAGTAAAAAAGCCCAGTAATTAATTTATCTAACTCTCATTTTAAACTACACGTACAGTTGGAAGAAACTGTTGCGAAGCATGACATGGAGTCGCTGAAAGTTCTCAAGCTGGTGAAATCTGTTGACGGGGTTCCAACCTACCATATCACTTTTGAAGCTGCCTTGCTTGCTGAGACTGAGGGGAAGAATGTTGAAACCTTCGAAGCAAAAGTATGCATGCCTACCCTCTTCCCAACTACAATGATAGAGTCCGAAGCGCGAGTGATTACAGGTAATTCCATCATGCAGCACATTCAATTAATCATGGTGTTAATTTTAGTTCATGTTATCCTCACTTGATTTCAGTGAAGACTTGTAATATTCACATCTGTGAAACATTAAATGCTCTTTTTTTTCCCGGTAATTAATAAATCAGAACATACAATGGAAATCAAGGATTTGGGGTTTCATGCGAAATGTGAATATTTGTCGGATTATGGTTAATTTTTGTTATAAAAAAAGGGATATTCCATTTGGTACCATTGTAAAAATGACTTTTCCATTTGGTACCATTTTCCATGTGGTACCATTCACTAGTTAACTTACGATGGTACCATTTGAAAATACAGATACTAACATTTTGATTGACGGAGTGGTATTTTATGGAAAAATCAGTTGTACAATGGTACCATTTGGAAGTAAAATATAGTTAATGATATTTCATGAAAAAACCAATTGTACAAGGGTACCATTTGCAATTTTCCTAAAAAAAATGTCTTATTACCCCCTTTTCCTACTCACCCACCGGCCACCACTTTCTTTTTGTTTGGCCACCACTTTCTTTTTGTTTGTCGCTGACTCGAGGCTGAATCTTGTTTTACATACGAGGGGATTTTTGACTAGTGCTTTGTATTATATTTAAAATTTGACAAAATATCTTGGAACCGAGTGTGGATTTTGAAGTTTAGCGAGGAAAAGTAGGGAACTTCAATTTTATAATATTGCTATATTTGTTTTTGCTCATTAGATATATTTACATGCAAACCTGTGTAATTATAGTTATAATTAGTGTTTATATTTGATAGGCAAACTAGCCTGCTATCTTAATTTATTAGGCCCGGTTTCCATTTTTAAATTTTATTACTTATCAGTTTATTTTGTATAGATAATTGATCAAGTATATCATGGGAAAGTGCTAAATTACTATTAATTTATGAATATTAGAGTAATCTATATGTTTATTTGATTTGTCTCCCTTGTATCAATAAGATGTACACATTGCTTTATAACTTACATAGAATGATGAAATTTAATGCATCAGGAAATATATTATCATTTATGTTGTTCTCTCTATTGTTTTATCCTAAAATTACAATGGAAATCAAGGATTTGGGGTTTCATGCGAAATGTGAATATTTGTCGGATCATGGTTAATTTTTGTTATAAAAAAATGTCTTATTACCCCCCTTTTCCTACTCACCCACCACTTTCTTTTTGTTTGTCGCCGACTCGAGGCTGAATCTTGTTTTACATACGAGGGGATTTTTGACTAGTGCTTTGTATTATATTTAAAATTTGACAAAATATCTTGGAACCGAGTGTGGATTTTGAAGTTTTGCGAGGAAAATTAGGGAACTTCAATTTTATAATATTGCTATATTTGTTTTTGCTCATAAGATATATTTACACGCAAACCTGTGTAATTATAGTTATAATTAGTGTTTATATTTGATAGGCAAACTAGTCTTAATTTATTAGGCCCGGTTACCATTTTTAAATTTTATTACTTATCAGTTTATTTTATATAGATAATTGATCAAGTATATCATTGCTAAATTACTATTAAATATTAGAGTAATCTATATGTTTATTTGATTTGTGTCCCTTGTATCAATAAGATGTACACATTGCTTTACAACTTACATAGAATGATGAAATTTAATGTATCAGGAAATATTATCATTTATGTTGTTCTCTCTATTGTTTTATCCCAAAATTTCAATGGAAATCAAGGATTTGGGGTTTCAAGCGAAATGTGAATATTTGTCAGATTATGGTTAATTTTTGTTATAAAAAAAATGTCTTATTAATTACCCCCCTTTTCCTACTCACCCACCTCTTTCTTTTTGTTTGTCGCTGACTCGAGGCTGAATCTTGTTTTACATACGAGGGGATTTTTGACTAGTGCTTTGTATTATATTTAAAATTTGACAAAATATCTTGAACCGAGTGTGGATTTTGAAGTTTAGCGAGGAAAAGTAGGGAACTTCAATTTTATAATATTGCTATATTTGTTTTTTGCTCATAAGATATATTTACATGCAAACCTGTGTAATTATAGTTATAATTAGTGTTTATATTTGATAGGCAAACTAATCTGCTATCTTAATTTATTAGGCCTGGTTTCCATTTTTAAATTTTATTATTTGTCAGTTTATTTTATATAGATAATTGATCAAGTATATCATGGGAAAGTGCTAAATTACTATTAATTTATGAATATTAGAATAATTTATATGTTTATTTGATTTGTGTCCCTTGTATCAATAAGATGTACACATTGCTTTACAACTTACAAAGAATGATGAAATTTAATGTATCAGGGAATATATATCATTTATGTTGTTCTCTGTATTGTTTTATCCTAATAGGGTTCTGTTTAATATGAGGGAATATTTTTTTCACACTTTTAAGGAGTTTAGGGCTCTTGATAGAGAACTTCAATTCTAGAAGGTCGTAGGTAATAAATATCAGAGAATTCGGTTAGAATGGCAAAAGAAATCTTATAGTATGAAGTGACATTTTGAGGTAAACTGGATAAGGATTTCAAGTTGATGGGGATTGATACTAGTTATTTGCTCAATCAGAGAACAATGTTGACCTCTTAGAATCATGTAATTTAGCTACCAATAGATTTGGACACTGTTCTGGTAGTATGTAGTAACAAACCTGGCTCCCATGAACTAATATCATGAAAAATAATATAGTAGCAATAAGGGAATCGAGATCCTTAGCTGTGAAATATGGTTAATTTTGCATAGAAGTAATGGTTGAGTTGAGATACTTAATTTTAACTGCATCTATACAGTTAAAAATATGATTGAGAAATCTAACCAAACAAACCATTGAATTAACCAGTTACTTTTTGTACTCTTACTGGACTATTTTTATTTAAGTTATTGTGAATACTTATTGACATTATGTTAAAAGAGCCTATTGTATTGACTGACGTTTTCTGATTGCTTCCTTGTTAAATTTTCTAAAAGATGAATGTCTCATTTCGTGGAGTACAATACTGGTTACAGACATACTTTTGCTTGTGTAACACATACAGATGAAATATATGTGATGGCTATGTTATTGTTGACTATTGATAAATACTTGACGTTATTTTCAAAGAGCTTATTGTGTTGAGTGAGGTTTTCTGATTGCTTCCATGTTAAATTAAGTAATTGATGAATGTAGCAAGTTGTATATTACTGATTTACTGGTCAATAGAATGCCGGTTACGTACATTATTCTTTTGCATGATGTGTAACATATACAGATGTAATCTATACGTTGGCTATATGCCTAAAAATATGTTATCATTAATCAAATCTGTTTGACTATTTACACATTGGTTTTATCTCTTTCTACGGTAAGTATATGATTTCATATTTTCTTTGTAGTTTGCATGTCTAACATGATCTATTTTAATATGGTTGCAGCATGGATGCATCAGAAGTGAAGCCACCAACCAGACTTATGGAAGGAATGTGACATGTAGAGTGCTTCTTTTGAAAGTTCTGGTTTAATCTATGGTTAATTTTCTTGTTTAAAAACTTAAATGATGCTTCTGTTTGACCGGCCGAATCCTATTTATTGCTTTATTTGGATGGTGTTAATAAACTATAATTAGAAGTTTGAAGTATGTGTGTACCTATTACTTTGTGAAGAATATATATATATATAGGCTAGTGGTCAAATAGAAACCAATCTTAGAATAGAAACTAGAAACCAACGCTAAATAAATTATATTTCATTCATTCTAATGGCCCCGCCAGGGGCACCTTCACAAAAAGTGTTTAAAATTATTGGCTCCATCCAGCAAAAAAAAAAAAAAAAATTACTGTTCACGCTGACGTCACTGCCACGTCAGCAGTGAATAGTATTTTTTTTTTTTTTTTTTTGCTGGATGGAGCCAATAATTTTATGAACTTTTTGTATTGGGGTACCCCTAATTTGGTCATTAGATTAGCTTGAAATATTTAATTTATGTTTAGTTTCTAGTTTCTCTTCTAATTTAGTTTCTATTAGAACAAGACCCTATATATATATAGGGTCTTACTCCACTACAAACTAAAATTAACTACAAACTAAAAACTAAACACTAATTTAACATTTCAAGCTAATCTAATGATCAAACTAGGGGTACCCCAATACAAAAAGTGTCTAAAATTATTGGCTCCATTCAGCAAAAAAAAAAATAAAAAAAATCACTGTTCACTGCTGACGTCACTGCCACGTCAGCAGTGAACAGTGATTTTTTTTTTTTTTTTTTGCTGAATGGAGCCAAGAATTTTAGACACTTTTTGTAAAGGTGCCCCTGGCGGGGCCATTAGAATGAATGAAATATAAAATATTTTATGTTAGTTTGTAGTTTGTATTTAAGGATTGGTTTGTATTTGAGCAAAAGCCTATATATATATATATGGGACTCGTTCCACAGCCCCCGGGGGATATCCCCCTGATCCATCTGCCCGCAATGAAACATGGCGGGCGCCCGCAATGAAACATGGCGGGCGTCCGCAATGGAACATGGTCTGCCATGTTTCATTGCGGGCGTATTCTTGTGAAAATTAAATTAAAAATAGAAAAATAGTGATATTTAGTTTAAATTAATCCCAAAATTAGTGACTACCACTAATTGAGTGTGTATGAATTTTGAATTCGAATGTAATATTTTCTTCCTTTTTAATTAATTTTATAATATATTTCACAAGCTGGATAAAAATTATTGAAAAATCAAGAAAATAGAAAAATAGTGATATTGAGTTGACATTCATCCCAAAATTAGTGACTATCACTAATTGAGTATGTATGAATTTTTATTTCGAATTTAATATTTTCTTCCTTTTTAATCTATACCTCTATATAAAGGAAAAACTCAGGAGTCTGACGTGGCTCTTCCAGAATCTTATGTTCTCTCATTCTATTTTCTCTGATTTCATTTTTTATGTTAAATATTCATTCCCAACTATTTGTTCCCAATTATTCATTCATTCACATCAATCCATTCTGTGTCTTCCTGCCTACCTCATAATTATTTATATTCAAGAATCCTAATGATCTCGCCAGTTACGCACTTTGGTTATCGAAAAGCCTTTGGCTGCTTCTGTACATCTATATAAATATCCACGGCCATTGACAGTGCTCAGGTGTCACGGGATCTGTCTGCGGAGCAGGTAGGGCTGTAAACGAACCGAGCCGAACGAGCTTTTCATCGAACCGAGCCGAGCTTTGCCCGAAACGAACCGAGCCGAGCTTTGGTCAACTCGAGCCGAGCTTTGGTCAACTCGAACCGAGCCGAGCTTTGACCGAGCTCGAGCCGCACGCGAGCTGTTCACGAACAACTCGAGTCGATCGCGAGCTCGAGTCGATCGCGAGCTCGAGCCGATCTCGAGCTGTTCACGAACGATTCTGAGTTCTGGAGATCCGACAGATGTCAAGATATATATAATTTAATAATATTACCAAATTTTAAAAAATAAAAAATTAATTTGGTTGGAGATCTTAGTATATCATTACTATTCTAACAAGTACTAGTAACTAGTGCTTTGTCACGGATTGTTGTTTCTATTTTTTTAAAAATATTTCTCGACGATCCAACCGTACGGATGTCAAGATATATCTAATTTAGTGATATTCCCAAATTTTTAAAAAAATAAAAAATTAATTTTGTTGGAGATCTTAGTAGATCACTACTATTTTAACTAGTACTAGTAACTAGTGCTTTATCACGGATTGTTGTTTCTATTTTTTAAAAAATATTTCTCGACGATCCAACCGTACGGATGTCAAGATATATCTAATTTAGTGATATTCCCAAATTTTCAAAAAATAAAAAATTAATTTGGTTGGAGATCTTAGTAGATCACTACTATTCTAACTAGTACTAGTAACTAGTGATTTGTCACGGATTGTTGTTTCTATTTTTTAAAAAATATTTCTCGACGATCCAACCGTACGGATGTCAAGATATATCTAATTTAGTGATATTCCCAAATTTTTAAAAAAATAAAAAATTAATTTTGTTGGAGATCTTAGTAGATCACTACTATTTTAACTAGTACTAGTAACTAGTGCTTTATCACGGATTGTTGTTTCTATTTTTTAAAAAATATTTCTCGACGATCCAACCGTACGGATGTCAAGATATATCTAATTTAGTGATATTCCCAAATTTTCAAAAAATAAAAAATTAATTTGGTTGGAGATCTTAGTAGATCACTGCTATTCTAACTAATACCGGTAACTAGTGCTTTGTTACGAATTGTTGTTTCTATTTTTTTTTAAAAAAAATAGAAACAACGTGTTCGAGCTCGAGCTCGTTAAATAACGAGTCGAACACATATAATTATATATTATATATTCTTAAAAAATATTTTTCATATAAATTTAATTATTTTTCCGATTATTTTGGTCAAAATCGACCCAATCAAACAAGTCCAATCCAGCTCTAATTTAGTTGGCCCAGCCCAATTTCAATACCCAGTCCATATAATTATAAAACCCTAAAATCCTAGCCATTGATCTATAAGATGGATAAATCCTAGCCCTCTATTTTAGAAAATATATGTACACAATTATATGTGCTTTCAGTATTGTGTACGCAGCCCCTTTCCAAACCTAAAATCTCTCTCAACTCTCTCTCGCCGCTTCTCTTGTTTCTTGATCAAAAACCCTAATTCTATGAATCTCCTCGGCGAATACAACCTAAATTCAGTCTATGTATCTATTAATCGACTAAATTGATACTTTGTTAAGCTGTGATTGGTTAAATCAACTGAATTCGAAGTTAATTATCATCGTTTTTCATCATAAAACGATTGATAAAACTCGAAATTCGACAGAAATATATGTATATATATATATACACTCTCACACTTTGTTAATTACATTTGCTTGTAAAACCCTAACACCAACGGTTGATTTTCAGTATTTTTCTTGCAGGATTAATGGAGTTAAACAAATAGTCTTCTCGATTAATGGTGTCATCTCTCTCTCTCTCTCTCCCTCCTCTCTCTGTATATTTTAATTGAATCTGTGTATGTATTGCTTGTTTTGATTTCAGATCAGATGGTGCTCAGCCTCATCTTGTTAATATTCGGTTTCAAAAGAAAGTTAAACTCCACTACTCCAGGTTATTATCTTACTATGTTAACTATTTCCAAAAGATTGTCGTGTTGAAGTAAGTGATAATACTTCATCTGTTTCTTTATTGGTTTGAATTTTCCTTTATTATTATTGTATAATTAATGAAGCTTAATTCATTGTGATCAGATATGCACACTCAAGAAAACTTTACTGTCCTTGATTCATTGTGTCTTGTAATCTGGGCATGTGTTTTTTAGTTGACCGAAGATTGGGGAGAGACACTTTTTTAGTTGCTGTTGGAAACACTCCTGTAAGTTTATTTTCATTTGTATTCAAGGTTTTTGTTTCTATTATCTTAATCGTATAATTGGAAAACTGCATTGTGTGTAGAGTGTAGACTGTATGACTTGAACATGATTTAAATAGAATAACTAAATGATATAAAAGCTTTGTGTCATATCATTGCTCAAGTGTTTGTGAATGGGAAGCATATCGGTGGTTCTGATGGTTAGCTCTCAACTTTATACCTCATATTGCATTTGTATACATATTGTTTTGTAAGTTGTTCTACCATTACTCTCCATTTATTAAAAAAGGAATTTGGAAAGTTGCTTGTGTTTTTCAGATCTTCAAAATGCTGTTGAGAATGGTGAATTGCAGAAGTATCTTAGCAAAGTTTGAAGGGAAGACTTAATGTTTATGGACAGCTCCATGAGTCATGACAGCTTGAAGGTGATTTTACCATATTTTTTTCCCTTGGGTTTTCCATAATGCGTTGATAGAATGATAGTTTTAACATTTGAAGCTTCGTGAAGCTATAGTTATCTGTATGAAAATGTTGATATAATTTGATTTCTGCTATTAATGATTCAGTTCCCTTTGATGAATATAAATTACATCAAATCCAGAACATGTTGATATGACACTTGAGCAATGATAATAATTCTGCTACAGAAAAGATGAATACGACTCTTCATTGTTCACTAAAAAATTCACATGACGTTTTGGTTTATCTGTATAAACATCTTCATTTAGTCTATGTTCTATGCAATGCTAAGCCTTTACCATTCTGCAGTTTAGCAGTTATAAGCCCTGCAATTTAAATGGAAAAACTTTTCTTTCATTCTATATGATTTGTGAGCCTATTTGGTAATAATGAAATGAGCCATGCTATCACTTTCAGCTAGAGATTTGAGGTATGCATACATGTTTTTGGACTCATTTGGCTAATTTGATTGTGCAGATATCTTGTATGATTCATGGTCACCAGCTATGACAGTTAGTTCAGTCTCTGTCTGTCTCAGCATTCTGTCGATGCTTTCAAGTTCACCTGCGAAGGTAAGATCTCTTTTTACATCAGACTTGTAGCTTCAGCAACCAAATTGAAACTGAGACCTGTGAAGAGAAAACTTCCAACATTGTCTTCAGTTGTGTTATTAAAGATTATCTCTGATTTAAACCTGATTTGATTTCTTTTCATTATTGTGAAGAATTTTTTTATCTAAATTGTCCCTCAACCTACTCTTAGAATGTTAATCTAACTGGTTTTGACTCTATGCAGCAAAGACCAGAAGATAATGATCGCTATCACTATGTAAGGAATTGTAAAAGTGGAAGATCTCCGAAGGAAACCAGATGGTGGTTCCATGATGACAAACTGATAGTGTAATATAAAAAAGCTCCCGGAAGTTTGAACCTTTTAAGATGTAATATTTGAAAGAATTTGTAATAGATTTATTATTTATGATTATGATTATATGTGCCCACTGCCCACTGCCCACTGCCCAGTACCTTGAATTATGGTTATTGTAATTTTTAAATTAAAAATGTTCATAGTATATTATATAATTTATATTATAGAAAATATTGTAAAATTTGAAAATTTTTCGAGCTTAACGAGCCGAGCTCGAGCCGAGCTCGAGCCGAACGATCTCGAGTCGAGCTCGAGCCGAGCTCGAGCCGCACAAGGCAAAAGCTCGGCTCGAGCTAGTTTGCTTAACGAGCAGAAAATCGTGTTCGAGCTCGAGCTAGTTTAGCAAACGAATCGAGCCGAACGAGCTCTTAACGAGCCGAGCTCGAGCTTGTTCGCGAACAGCTCGGTTCGTTTACAGCCCTAGGAGCAGGTAATACTCGATCACATGTTTGATAGAAGTCCAGAACGAAATATAATTTCATATGTTTCAATTTTGGATAATGTGTTACTCCTAAAAGAATTCCTTTAGTATTGCTAAATAATTGGATTTCTATTCAAAACTTGAAATTTAGCGGAGGGCACAATGATGTATGATTGTTTTTGCCATCTATATCTAATTTAGTAATGATTTATTTTATGAAATTGATCACTTATAGTTAAATCTTTACGATCCATCTTTATGTTTTTTTGTTGGCTCAGGTACTTGCAGGTCGTATTAGTGGTTCACAGGAGTTAATTTCTACTGTTCGTAACTTGCATCATATTCTTGGTGGTGCTCTGAACCCGGTGTGTAATACTTGTCTGGTGCATAACAGTGCTTGGTTTATGTTAACTATGCCAATCATACTAACAATTGCACCAAGTGACCTTTTCTTTTCTTTTATCAGAATGATGCGTATCTTATCCTACGAGGTATGAAGACTCTGCAACTTCGTGTACAACAACAAAATTCAATTATTAAATCTGACTTGCAACTCTTTTGATGTATCTTTTTTACTTTCATCTCACTACATTACATTGATAGTTTGTCTGGAAAAGTTGTCTTGCTAATAGATGATACCAATTTGCCTGGGAACAATTCATTGGATAACATAGGGCTGTAAACGAACCGGTTCGAGTCGAGTTTTACCGAGTTCGAGTTCGAGTCGAGCTTTTTCTTACCGAGTTCGAGCCAAACTCGATTAGCATATCGATCAAATTCTTCGGTTCGAACTCGAGTTCGTTATCAACCGAGTCGAGTACCGAGTTGTTAACGAGTTTTCGAGTCGATCCCGAGTTCGAGTCGTTAACGAGTCGAGTCCGAGTTTTTCAATTTTTTTTTAAAATTATTTTTGGGCTTATTTTTTTTTATTTTCTTTGGACTTATTTTTTTAAAAAAATTGGGATAATATAATAGTTTAGATATATGTGATCCTTGAGCCACTAAACTAGATATATATATTATTGTTAATTTTAATTTTATAAATAAAAAACTAAAATTAAAACACTAAAAACTAAAAACTAAAATAATAAAAAAAAATAATTTTATTTTTATTTTGTATTTCTTACCGAGTACCGAGCCGAGCCGAGTCGAGTACCGAGCCGAGTCGAGTACCGAGCCGAGTCGAGTCGAACAACCAAAAAGCTCGACTCGACTCGTTAATCTTATCGAACAAAATTGGCTATTCGAACTCGAGTTCGTTAACGAACCTAACCGAGCCGAGTCGAGTTTCTTACCGAGTCGAGTCGAGTATGCTAACGACCAGCTCGGTTCGTTTGAAGCTCTAGGATAACATATTACATGAAGCAACTATATTCAATAAATTGTACATATTTCCACCAATTATAAATACATGTAGGTGTAGTTTTTGTTCTTCACTATACAGTTGACCTTTAATTTTGCCACATTCAAGTTCTCCAGTTTAGTCCTTTAGATATATCTTATGACGCCTTATTTTTTGTATCATTTTCTTTGTTTAATTATGGGAACTCTTCTCCTTGTATCTTGGCAAAATGGTTGCAGATATGTACTGATTTGAAGATGATACTTTCCTTCTAATGGTCTGTTATTATTTTTTCCCAACCAATCATGGTTATCAAGTTGACGACTAGTCGACGACTAGTCGGCGACTAGTCGGCAAGTCGGTATTCTGAAAAAAGTCGACAAGCGACTTATGAATTCTGGCGTCCATGGGTTTTACCCGACCCGACCCGGTACTTTAGAGATAAGGTTTTTAAGATAAAAACTTACGTGACTTTAGTAAGAAAGAAAGAAGAAGGCGGCGGCTACAACTAACAGATCGGGTTTATTCTCCTCCTGTCCTCCATCGTCTCCAATTAACAGATCGGGCTCCTCTCCGGTGACAAATTCCGGCTACACAGTGGCTCGACTCCGGTAAGCTTCCTCTTTTTCACCTCTTTTTCTGTTCTTCTCTGTATTTTTCTTCTCTCTTTTTCTTTCTTCTTCTCTTCTCTACTTTCTTCTTCTCTGTCTCTACGTATGTATATACACATAAGCGTGTGTGTGTATATGTAAACTTTTTTCTTTCTGTTTTATAAAAAAACGTTTTTTAATTTATTTTTTTTACTTTTCTGTTTCTTTTTTTATATTTCATTACTTTTATACACACAAAACGAATTTTCATTATTCAAAAATCGAATTTGTATTATTTCTTTGCACAAAAAATTCAATTTTCAAATCTTAATTGATTTTTAAATTGATTTCATCTGTTTTAAACTTTTTTCCATGTACATAATCAGTTTTATCAAATCTTTGAATTATTTTGCAAATCTTTCGGTAGAATTTTTTAAACAAATTTTAAATCTTTACAAATTTATACCAATCTTTACAAATTTATTACAGTGCCTGCTAGTTCCTTGCTGCAATTTTCTTAAACTTCATCTTCACTTCATCTTACTGCATTTTCTTTTTCTTTCTGCAGTGTTCTTTGCCTCTGCACAACAATAAAAATCAATCTTTGAAGATGATACTATTATTGATGATGAGGATGTGATGATGAGGATGTGGAGGATGATTATGGTTTACCAACCGACCCACCCATGGAGAACACTCAAGGAGATAGAGACTTTAATGATGATTACATAATGGATGACTATGTTTGATTAGTTGATTTCACTCTTTGATTATGTTTTTATTTGCTTAGGCCCTAAAAATGCTTGACATTTGGTATTTGAACTTATTAACTACTACTTTTGATTTAAATTATGAATTTGATATGTGTTAACCTATATATTATATGTATAATATATTAAATATAGGTATATGAACGACTTGTCAACTTTTTTCGACTAGTCGGGCGACTTGTCGACTAGTCAATTCCACGGTACCCGGGCGCCTAGCCTCGACTTGGCGCCGTGATAACCTTGCAACCAATACAGAACTTTGTCCTTCCAAAATAGTTCTTAAAGCATTAAAAGGCAGCTAGAAATACGAAGACAAATAAATCTGTGTGTGGGGTTGTGAGATTGAGGGAATATCATTGGCGGATGGTCCTAATCTTCTTACTGAAATTTAGTGATATGATTTACAGGTGAAGCGTGTCTATTATCCAGGTCTGAAAAGTCATCCAGAACATCTTATCGCAGTCCGCCAAATGACTGGTTTTGGTGGTGTAGTCAGTTTTGAGGGTGGTTTGGTCGTAACTTTAAAAATGCAGTAGTCGCCTATGTTTCTGTCAAGTGTCTGGCTTAACTTTCCCTTGGCTTAAAAAGTATAATTGTTTATCTTTAGCAAAGATTTTAGTATTTGGATGAAAAAATGTAGTCGCCTATGCTTCTGTCAAGTGTCTGGCTTCACTTTCCCTTGGCTTAAATAAGTAAAATTGTTTATCTTAGCAAAGATTTTAGTTTTAGAGGCATGTATAATTAATTAGGTGAGGTACGTGAGGCATATATCATCATCTATTTTGTTACCACACTATCATTTCACCCACATATATATGTAGTCTACAAAACAATGTCTTTATCAATACGGTTGCCTCTTCTTTACCTCCTAAACTACATTGATCAATGCTTCCTACACAAATTTGAAATTTTACCTCATAATTACCATCCACTACAAATTATAGTTGATATTCTATGCATTCAAATATTTCAGATATTTGATAAAAAATGACAGCAAACCAAGCAATATTTGAACAAATAAAAACATGATAACCAAGTTTCAAATAGAAAATTGAACCGTAATGAAATCAAAGCAAATTACATTATTAAGTATTGTAATAATAGAAGGCTAAATATGAATCTAGCCTGTAATAGTTTAAACCTGGTCCAATGCATTCTAACACTAAAGCTGTTTTTATGAATTTAACTATTACCTGCCATATTTACAAAACTTAATCCATAAATACCTTTGCATGTTTGAATTTTGTTTGCCATGCAATTTGATAGTCTCATACTGCTGACCCAGATATTTATAGATATCTCGACGTGGGATAAAGAGCAAGAGATTTGGGAACATCTGCAAACCTCTTACTTGGGCTCATGGAGACATTTTCCTTATGTGTTTAGCCTCTTCCCAAATATTGTGAGTTCGCTTATCGTCTAAGTGTTTTCTTTAAAAAGAAAAAATTCGTTGCTATCAATTTGTTTGCATTCGTATCATTCATTTATATAGTAATAGGTGATTACATGAATACAGGACCAAATGGGAACCTTTCTAGATTAATGTTCAGTAATATATATATATATAGAGTAAAGTTCTATGGAGTACTGTTTTAATTGGAGTACTTGGAGTACATATACGTTCTGCATTCAAAATTTTGCAAACTTTATTATTTTGCAAAGCTTATTACGCGAATATCACTATTTCATCGAAAATATTGAAAATTTTGTATGTTTTGCTAACAAAATATTGCAAAACGAATTGTTCTGCGAAACACATTTGTGTTGCAAAACATATATGTTCCGATTGCAAAATATAAAGAATTTTCAAGATGAACATATTGCAAAACATATATAATTTTCAAGATTATCAATGAAATTATGATATTCATATAACAAGATTTGCAAAATAATAAATTTTAAAATATTTAGAATGCAGAATGTATATATACTCCAAGTACTCCAATTAAAACAGTACTCCATAGAACTTTACTCATATATATATATATTCTAAAACTTGCCATTTCTTTTCTAGAACATTCTTTCAGTTCTATAAGCTCTTTCCTTTTTCCTTTTTTTTAGTTGTTACATTGATCAATAGACATTTGATATCTCGCTGATTCTTTTCCCTGTACATTGCAAAAGCAATTACTTCTGATCCATTTCTTAATATGTGTGCTGCCTATGTCAATATCTATTGCCTTCAACGGACACTTTAAATCACAATGAGACGAGGTCAAAATACTGGGCTAAAGTCCAATATATGAAGAGCTCTAGGAACTCAATATTATTAAAAACAGACATCTAAAGTTGATTTGGTTAAATTATAATAAGAATACATATGATTGTACATAGTGCATACATGGCTCAGAGTTTTTTAGTGTAAAATATTTTTATTAATTCTCAATTATTGTATTGCTGTATCCAAGTTACTTGTACGCTTTATATGATCCTCTGGTGACTAATGATGTACAAGTTCTCTTTCGCTGCTGGATGCCAGGCTGCTGCATCTATCATTATTTATATGACGGCAGTGCGTGGTCGTCACACCCGGGATCTTTCTACAGATAGTTAATACCAGGACAATGGTCGTCTTTAGAAGGCTTGAAGGAACACTCATTGCAGTTTTACCCACTCCAGATTCCAGGGTATATATTTATAATTTGGTAGCTGGAGTACAAACTTGCTTTCGGGTATTTAATATGCCCGAACTCCAAATTACCTGTTATCTATGGTATCTCGAGATCACATGAAATCTATCTATGGTATGTCAAAATCAGGTGGAATTTATAAATTTACATTTTCTATTTGCAGCATACGAGATTAAGAGGATACATCGACCCGCGTTTGGAGGAAATTGACTTGACAAGTAAAAAGGTAAGTTTGTGTGAGTTCGGAGGCTTCTTAAAACGAGTATTGGTATGTGAAGATCTTGAGGATAATGAGGTACCTCAATTTTCTAGAAAACAATGAGATTCTAAGATTGATGAAGTTCTTTTCCCAAGAATTTATTAAGTTAGGGAGTATGAACTTTGAGGGCTGCAATGTTTTTAGGTGGGTAGTCAGTGATCATCTATCTAGCTAAGTGCATTGATTGCAGGGTTGCTTTGTTATTATGGTTATGTATGTTGACGTTCATTTTGGCACCCAGAAACATTTTCTTAATGTTGTAATTTGTGATTATAAATAAAATCATAGTGAGAATGCACTCCTTAGGGCCTAATGATAAGAGCTAATTTCCTGTATAGTATATACATAATCTACACGTTAATTCTACAAATTTGTTGTTTGCATTGTTGTTTGAAGAATGTAAAGATTAATGTACAGTATATATTTGTTGTTTGAGTATTTAGTTGGTGACTTGGTGATGGTCTTGATCGATATTTCTTCGTTTTATTTTAGTAGTTAAAATTAGTAGCCAAATAGACTAAACTGTAAAAAGTCATTAAGTCACAAAATTATTTTAGTAAGTTCATGTAACATGTGGTATATACTTTTGACTGATGACCTAATTTCTATATACGCAATACCCTCATTCGAAATTGTCTCTATAAAAGGTTACGTAGTACTGTAGTAGTGATAGAATAACATTTAAAATTAATAATCAAAAGTCTCAATCATATGTGATATTTTTCATTTTTCACGAAAATATTTTTCGCCCGCGCAAAGTGTGGGTTTTCAACTAGTTAATTTCATATTATATTTCACATACTAGATAAAAATTATTGAAAAATCAAGAAAATAGAAAAATAGTGATATTGAGTTGACATTCATCCCAAAATTAGTGACTGCCACTAATTGAGTGTATATGAATTTTGAATTCGAATTTAATGTTTCCTTCCTTTTTAATTAATTTTATAATATATTTCACAAACTAGATAAAAATTATTGAAAAATCAATAAAATAGAAAAATAGTACCCGTAACTCGTGCTTTGTCACTGATTATTGTTTCTATTTTTAAAAACTATTTCTTGACGATCCAACCTTACAGATGTTAAGATATATCTAATATATTGATATTCCCAAATTTTCAAAAAATAAAAAAGGGAAATTAATTCTAAAGTCCCTGAACTATTAGTGTTTTTTTTTCTAAGTCCGTGAACTAAAAAAGTGAATTTCCAAGTAATCAAACTTTTGAATTTTTCCCATCGCAATCCTTCCGTAAAATTTTGACTAACGGCCGTTAGTAAATGCTGATGTGGCAGTGACGTGGCAATCGAAAATCACGGATTGAAGTGAAATTTTGATATGTTAATCTAGAAGTGATTACAAAAACACGGGTGGTGAAAGTTTTTGATTTCGAGCTCACTAACATATAAAAATCTACAGATTTTAGTAAGCTTTTTTTCGTGTTCTTGAAATTAAAGTGCAAAATTTTATACGTTAGTGAACTCGAAATTGAAAACTTTCACCACCCTTGTTCTTGTAATCACTTCTAGATTAACATATCAAAATTTCACTTTAATTCGTGATTTTCGATTGCCACGTCACTGCCACGTCATCAAAACATAACGGTCGTTAGTCAAAATCTAACAGAAGGACTGCGATAGGAAAATTCAAAAGTTTGATTACCTTAAAATTCACTTTTTTAGTTCAGGGACTTAGAAAAAAAAACGCTAATAGTTCAGGGACTTTAGAATTAATTTTCCCAATTAAAAATTAATTTAGTTGGAGATCTTAGTAGATCACTAGTATATTGACAAGTACCCGTAACTCGTGTTTTGTCACTGATTATTGTTTATATTTTTTAAAAACTATTTCTCGGCGATCCAACCTTACGGATGTTAAGATATATCTAATATATTGATATTCCCAAATTTTCAAAAAATAAAAAATTAATTTGGTTGGAGATCTTAGTAGATCACTAGTATATTGACGAGTACTCGTAACTCGTGCTTTGTCACTGATTATTGTTTCTATTTTTTAAAAACTATTTCTCGACGATCCAACCGTACGGATGTTAAGATATATCTAATATATTGATATTCCAAAATTTTCAAAAAATAAAAAATTAATTTGGTTGAAGTTCTTAGTAAATCACTAGTATATTGACTAGTACCCGTAAATCGTGTTTTGTCACTGATTATTGTTTCTATTTTTTAAACACTATTTCTCGACGATCCAACCTTACGGATGTTAAGATATATCTAATATAGTGATATTCCCAAATTTTCAAAAAATAAATAATTAATTTGGTTGGAGGTCTTAGTAAATCACTAGTATATTGACTAGTACCCGTAATTCGTGCTTTGTCACTGATTATTGTTTCTATTTTTTAAACATTATTTCTCGACGATACAACCATACGGATGTTAAGATATATCTAATATATTGATATTCCCAAATTTTCAAAAAATAAAGAATTAATTTGGTTGGAGATCTTAGTAGATCACTAGTATATTGACTAGTACCAGTAACTCGTGCTTTGTCACTGATTATTGTTTCTATTTTTTAAAAACTATTTCTTGACGATCCAACCGTACGGATGTTAAGATATATCTAATAGATTGATATTCCCAAATTTTCCAAAAATAAAAAATTAATTTGGTTGGAGGTCTTAGTAAATCACTAGTATATTGACTAGTACCCGTAACTCGTGCTTTGTCACTGATTATTGTTTCTATTTTTTAAAAACTATTTCTTGACGATCCAACCGTACGGATGTTAAGATATATCTAATAGATTGATATTCCCAAATTTTCCAAAAATAAAAAAATTAATTTGGTTGGAGATCTTAGTAGATCACTAGTATATTGACTAGTACCCGTAAATCGTGTTTTGTCACTGATTATTGTTTCTATTTTTTAAAAACTATTTCTTGACGATCCAACCGTACGGATGTTAAGATATATCTAATAGATTGATATTCCCAAATTTTCCAAAAATAAAAAATTAATTTGGTTGGAGGTCTTAGTAAATCACTAGTATATTACCTAGTACCCGTAACTCGTGCTTTGTCACTGATTATTGTTTCTATTTTTTAAAAACTATTTCTCGGCGATCCAATCTTACAGATGTTAAGATATATCTAATATATTGATATTCCCAAATTTTCAAAAAATAAAAAATTAATTTGGTTGGAGATCTTAGTAGATCACTAGTATATTAACGAGTACTCGTAACTCGTGCTTTGTCACTGATTATTGTTTCTATTTTTTAAAAACTATTTCTCGACGATCCAACCGTACGGATGTTAAGATATATCTAATATATTGATATTCCCAAATTTTCAAAAAATAAAAAATTAATTTGGTTGGAGTTCTTAGTAAATCACTAGTATATTGACTAGTACCCGTAAATCGTGTTTTGTCACTGATTATTGTTTCTATTTTTTAAACACTATTTCTCGACGATCCAACCTTACGGATGTTAAGATATATCTAATATAGTGATATTCCCAAATTTTCAAAAAATAAATAATTAATTTGGTTGGAGGTCTTAGTAAATCACTAGTATATTGACTAGTACCCGTAATTCGTGCTTTGTCACTGATTATTGTTTCTATTTTTTTAAACATTATTTATCGACGATACAACCATACGGATGTTAAGATATATCTAATAAATTGATATTCCCAAATTTTCAAAAAATAAAGAATTAATTTAGTTGGAGATCTTAGTAGATCACTAGTATATTGACTAGTACCAGTAACTCGTGCTTTGTCACTGATTATTGTTTCTATTTTTTAAAAACTATTTCTTGACGATCCAACCGTACGGATGTTAAGATATATCTAATAGATTGATATTCCCAAATTTTCCAAAAATAAAAAATTAATTTGGTTGGAGGTCTTAGTAAATCACTAGTATATTAACTAGTACCCGTAACTCGTGCTTTGTCACTGATTATTGTTTCTATTTTTTAAAAACTATTTCTTGACGATCCAACCGTACGGATGTTAAGATATATCTAATAGATTGATATTCCCAAATTTTCCAAAAATAAAAAAATTAATTTGGTTGGAGATCTTAGTAGATCACTAGTACATTGACTAGTACCAGTAACTCGTGCTTTGTCACTGATCATTGTTTCTATTTTTTAAAAACTATTTCTTGACGATCCAACCGTACGGATGTTAAGATATATCTAATAGATTGATATTCCCAAATTTTCCAAAAATAAAAAATTAATTTGGTTGGAGGTCTTAGTAAATCACTAGTATATTACCTAGTACCCGTAACTCGTGCTTTGTCACTGATTATTGTTTCTATATTTTAAAAACTATTTCTCGGCGATCCAATCTTACAGATGTTAAGATATATCTAATATATTGATATTCCCAAATTTTCAAAAAATAAAAAATTAATTTGGTTGGAGATCTTAGTAGATCACTAGTATATTAACGTGTACTCGTAACTCGTGCTTTGTCACTGATTATTGTTTCTATTTTTTAAAAACTATTTCTCGACGATCCAACCGTACGGATGTTAAGATATATCTAATATATTGATATTCCCAAATTTTAAAAAAATAAAAAATTAATTTGGTTGGAGTTCTTAGTAAATCACTAGTATATTGACTAGTACCCGTAAATCGTGCTTTGTCACTGATTATTGTTTCTATTTTTTAAACACTATTTCTCGACGATCCAACCTTACGGATGTTAAGATATATCTAATATATTGATATTCCCAAATTTTCAAAAAATAAAAAATTAATTTGGTTGGAGATCTTAGTAGATCACTAGTATATTGACTAGTACCCGTAACTCGTGCTTTGTCACTGATTATTGTTTCTATTTTTTAAACATTATTTCTCGACGATACAACCGTACGGATTTTAAGATATATCTAATATATTGATATTCCCAAATTTTCAAAAAATAAAAAATTAATTTGGTTGGAGATCTTAGTAGATCACTAGTATATTGACTAGTACAAGTAACTCGTGCTTTGTCACTGATTATTGTTTCTATTTTTTGAAAACTATTTCTCGACGATCCAACCATACGGATGTTAAGATATATATAATAGATTGATATTCCCAAATTTTCAAAAAATAAAAAATTAATTTGGTTGGAGGTCTTAGTAAATCACTAGTATATTGACTAGTACCTATAACTCGTGCTTTGTCACTGATTATTGTTTCTATTTTTTAAAAACTATTTCTCGATGATCCAACCGTACGGATGTTAAGATATATCTAATACATTGATATTCCCAAATTTTCAAAAAATAAAAAATTAATTTGGTTGGAGGTCTTAGTAAATCACTAGTATACTAACTAGTACCTGTAACTCGTGCTTTGTCACTGATTATTGTTTCTATTTTTCAAAACCTGTTTCTCGACGATCCAACCTTACGGATGTTAAGATATATCTAATATATTGATATTCCCAAATTTTCAAAATTTAAAAAATTAATTTGGTTGGAGATCTTAGAAGATCACTAGTATATTGACGAGTACCCGTAACTCGTGCTTTGTCACTGATTATTGTTTCTATTTTTTAAAAACTATTTCTCGACGATCCAACCGTACGGATGTTAAGATATATCTAATATATTGATATTCCCAAATTTTCAAAAAATAAAAAATTAATTTGGTTGGAGGTCTTAGTAAATCACTAGTATATTGACTAGTACCCGTAACTCGTGCTTTGTCACTGATTATTGTTTCTATTTTTTAAACACTATTTCTCGACAATCCAACCTTACGGATGTTAAGATATATCTAATATATTGATATTCCCAAATTTTCAAAAAATAAAAAATTAATTTGGTTGGAGGTCTTAGTAAATCACTAGTATATTGACTAGTACCCGTAAGTCGTGCTTTGTCACTGATTATTGTTTCTATTTTTTAAAAACTATTTCTCGATGATCCAACCGTACGGATGTTAAGATATATCTAATATATTGATATTCCAAAATTTTCAAAAAATAAAAAATTAATTTGGTTGGAGGTCTTAGTAAATCATTAGTATACTAACTAGTACCTGTAACTCGTGCTTTGTCACTGATTATTGTTTCTATTTTTCAAAACCTGTTTCTCGACGATCCAACCTTACGGATGTTAAGATATATCTAATATATTGATATTCCCAAATTTTCAAAAATTAAAAAATTAATTTGGTTGGAGATCTTAGTAGATCACTAGTATATTGACGAGTACCCGTAACTCGTGCTTTGTCACTGATTATTGTTTCTATTTTTTAAAACCTGATTCTCGACGATCCAACCTTACGGATGTTAATATATATCTAATATATTGATATTCCCAAATTTTCAAAAATTAAAAAATTAATTTGGTTGGTGATCTTAGTAGATCACTAGTATATTGACGAGTACCCGTAACTCGTGCTTTGTCACTGATTATTGTTTCTATTTTTTAAAAACTATTTCTCGATGATCCAACCGTACGGATGTTAAGATATATCTAATATAAGATTTTAACAAGTACTCAGTTAAAAAAGCCTAAGTATAATTAACTTTTCTCTCCATCTTCTCCCTTTTCTCTCCCATCTTCTCCGGTTCTCCCTCTTCTCAGCCCCTTTTCCGGCGGGGCTTCCACCGGTCTTTCCGGTGGAAATCCGGTGGAAAGCCCCAAATTCGTTTCTTTATCTTGTTTGATTTGTTTGTTTCAATAATCTTCATTTGTGGGTAAGGATTTCTATCCTTTAAATTTGCTTTCCGATTTGGTTTTCATTTTTTTAGATCTCAATTCCACGGAGCTCCGGATTCCTCGTTCTTCCCAGTGAGTTTGTTCTCGAAAGTGGTCCGAATTATCTTGTTCTTGCGGTTTTGTTCCCCAGATATAAGAATTGTCTGATTTTAGCTTGTATTTAATTTTCGCACTTGTATATTTTCGGCTTGATTTCTCTCCTTCGTGAGAGGTTTGATTTTCTCTCCTTTGTGAGAGTTTGGTTTTCTCTCCTTTGTGAGAGTTTGGTTTTTTCGCTTCTTGATTGTAAGCGGGGTCGCGATTTAGTGAAGAAAGTTTGTACGGGATAGCAGTTTTGGTTGATAGCTCAAACGATAGCTCAATCGGGCCAAGATAAAGTGGGTACCAGAAATTCAACGAGGATGCATGAAGTGGGTACTTGTATTTTTATATACATTAAAATATCGTTTAACTGTCTCTTGATGAGAACAGACGATTGCAATTTCCTGTTTGATCGATTCGATCATTGGTGTAGATGCCGTATGGCTTTTTATTACTGAATTAACACCTTTGTTCTTAAAAAAAATATATATATATCTAATATATTGATATTCCAAAATTTTCAAAAAATAAAAAATTAATTTGGTTGGAGGTCTTAGTAAATCACTAGTATACAAACTAGTACCTGTAACTCGTGCTTTGTCACTGATTATTGTTTCTATTTTTCAAAACCTGTTTCTCGACGATCCAACCTTACGGATGTTAAGATATATCTAATATATTGATATTCCCAAATTTTCAAAAATTAAATAATTAATTTGGTTGGAGATCTTAGTAGATCACTAGTATATTGACGAGTACGAGTAACTCGTGCTTTGTCACTGATTATTGTTTCTATTTTTTAAAAACTATTTCTCGACGATCCAACCGTACGGATGTTAAGATATATCTAATATATTGATATTCCCAAATTTTCAAAAAATAAAAAATTAATTTGGTTGGAGGTCTTAGTAAATCACTAGTATATTGACTAGTACCCGTAACTCGTGCTTTGTCACTGATTATTGTTTCTATTTTTTAAAAACTATTTCTCGACGATCCAACCGTACGGATGTTAAGATATATCTAATAGATTGATATTACCAAATTTTCAAAAAATAAAAAATTAATTTGGTTGGAGTTCTTAGTAAATCACTAGTATATTGACTAGTACCAGTAACTCGTGCTTTGTTACTGATTATTGTTTCTATTTTTTAAAACTATTTCTCGATGATCCAACCGTACGGATGTTAAGATATATCTAATATATTGATATTCCCAAATTTTCAAAAAATAAAAAATTAATTTGGTTGGAGGTCTTAGTAAATCACTAGCATATTGACTAGTACCCGTAACTCGTGCTTTGTCACTGATTATTGTTTCTATTTTTTAAACACAATTTCTCGACGATCCAACCGTACGGATGTTAAGATATATCTAATATATTGATATTCCCAAATTTTCAAGAAATAAAAATTTAATTTGGTTGGAAATCTTAGTAGATCACTAGTACGAGTAACTCGTGCTCTGTCACTGATTATTGTTTCTATTTTTTAAAACCTATTTCTCGACGATCCAACCGTACGGATGTTAAGATATATCTAATACTCTCTCCGTCCCGGCCAGTTCTTTACATGGCGGCTGGGCACGGAGGTCAAGGATAGTGGGTGTAAAGTGGGTGTAATATTGTTAAAATAAATGAGGTAGTGGGTGTAATAGTGATTTTATTGTTAAAATAAGTGAAGTAGTGGGTGTAATAGTGATTTTATTGTTAAAATAAGTTAATTAGTGGGTGAAATAGTGTAAAGTATTGTTAAAATAAGTGAAGTAGTGGGTGTAATAGTGTTAAAACTTATTATTTTGGGTAATGTAAAGAAATGGTGGGACGGCCCAAAAAGGAAATTTTAAAGAAATGGATGGGACAGAGGGAGTATATTGATATTCCCAAATTTTCCAAAAATAAAAATTAATTTGGTTGGAGGTCTTAGTATATCACTAGTATACTGACTAGTACCCGTAACTCGAGCTTTGTCACTGATTATTGTTTCTATTTTTTAAACACTATTTCTCGACGATCCAACCGTACGGATGTTAAGATATATCTAATATATTGATATTCCCAAATTTTTAAAAAATAAAAAATTAATTTGGTTGGAGATCTTGGTAGATCACTAGTACCAGTAACTCGTGCTTTGTCACTGATTATTGTTTCTATTTTTTAAACACTACTTCTCGACGATCCAACCTTACAGATGTTAAGATATATCTAATATATTGATATTCCCAAATTTTCAAAAAATAAATAATTAATTTGGTTGGAGGTCTTAGTAAATCACAAGTATATTTACTAGTACCTGTAACTCGTACTTTGTCACTGATTATTATTACTATTTTTTAAACACTATTTCTCGATGATCCAACCGTACGTATGTTAAGATATATCTAATATATTGATAATCCCATATTTTCCAAAAATAAAAAATTAATTTGGTTGGAGATCTTAGTAAATCACTAGTATATTGACTAGTACCAGTAACTCGTGCTTTGTCACTGATTATTGTTTCTATTTTTTAAAAACTATTTCTCGACGATCCAACCGTACGGATGTTAAGATATATCTAATATATTGATATTCCTAAATTTTCCAAAAATAAAAAATTAATTTGGTTGGAGGTCTTAGCAAATCACTAGTATATTGACGAGTACCCGTAACTCGTGCTTTGTCACTGATTATTGTTTCTATTTTTTAAAAACTATTTCTCGACGATCCAACCGTACGGATGTTAAGATATATCTAATATATTGATATTCCCAAATTTTCAAAAAATAAAAAATTAATTTGGTTGGAGGTCTTAGTAAATCACTAGTATATTGACTAGTACCCGCAACTCGTGCTTTGTCACTGATTATTGTTTCTATTTTTTAAAAACTATTTCTCGACGATCCAACCGTACGGATGTTAAGATATATCTAATAGATTGATATTCCCAAATTTTCAAAAAATAAAAAATTAATTTGGTTGGAGTTCTTAGTAAATCACTAGTATATTGACTAGTACCAGTAACTCGTGCTTTGTTACTGATTATTGTTTCTATTTTTTAAAACTATTTCTCGATGATCCAACCATACGGATGTTAAGATATATCTAATATATTGATATTCCCAAATTTTAAAAAAATAAAAAATTAATTTGGTTAGAGATCTTAGTAGATCACTAGTACAAGTAACTCGTGCTTTGTCACTGATTATTGTTTCAATTTTTTAAAAACTATTTCTCGACGATCCAACCGTACGGATGTTAAGATATATCTAATAGATTGATATTCCCAAATTTTCAAAAAATAAAAAATTAATTTGGTTGGAGTTCTTAGTAAATCACTAGTATATTGACTAGTACCAGTAACTCGTGCTTTGTTACTGATTATTGTTTCTATTTTTTAAAACTATTTCTCGATGATCCAACCATACGGATGTTAAGATATATCTAATATATTGATATTCCCAAATTTTAAAAAAATAAAAAATTAATTTGGTTAGAGATCTTAGTAGATCACTAGTACAAGTAACTCGTGCTTTGTCACTGATTATTGTTTCTATTTTTTAAAAACTATTTCTCGACGATCCAACCGTACGGATGTTAAGATATATCTAATATATTGATATTCCCAAATTTTCCAAAAATAAAAAATTAATTTGGTTGGAGGTCTTAGCAAATCACAAGTATATTGACGAGTACCCGTAACTCGTGTTTTGTCACTGATTATTGTTTCTATTTTTTAAAAACTATTTCTCGACGATCCAACCGTACGGATGTTAAGATATATCTAATATATTGATATTCCCAAATTTTCAAAAAATAAAAAATTAATTTGGTTGGAGGTCTTAGTAAATCACTAGTATATTGACTAGTACCCGTAACTCGTGCTTTGTCACTGATTGTTGTTTCTATTTTTTAAAAACTATTTCTCGACGATCCAACCGTACGGATGTTAAGATATATCTAATAGATTGATATTACCAAATTTTCAAAAAATAAAAAATTAATTTGGTTGGAGTTCTTAGTAAATCACTAGTATATTGACTAGTACCAGTAACTCGTGCTTTGTTACTGATTATTGTTTCTATTTTTTAAAACTATTTCTCGATGATCCAACCGTACGGATGTTAAGATATATCTAATATATTGATATTCCCAAATTTTCAAAAAATAAAAAATTAATTTGGTTGGAGGTCTTAGTAAATCACTAGCATATTGACTAGTACCCGTAACTCGTGCTTTGTCACTGATTATTGTTTCTATTTTTTAAACACAATTTCTCGACGATCCAACCGTACGGATGTTAAGATATATCTAATATATTGATATTCCCAAATTTTCAAGAAATAAAAATTTAATTTGGTTGGAAATCTTAGTAGATCACTAGTACGAGTAACTCGTGCTCTGTCACTGATTATTGTTTCTATTTTTTAAAACCTATTTCTCGACGATCCAACCGTACGGATGTTAAGATATATCTAATACTCTCTCCGTCCCGGCCAGTTCTTTACATGGCGGCTGGGCACGGAGGTCAAGGATAGTGGGTGTAAAGTGGGTGTAATATTGTTAAAATAAATGAGGTAGTGGGTGTAATAGTGATTTTATTGTTAAAATAAGTGAAGTAGTGGGTGTAATAGTGATTTTATTGTTAAAATAAGTTAATTAGTGGGTGAAATAGTGTAAAGTATTGTTAAAATAAGTGAAGTAGTGGGTGTAATAGTGTTAAAACTTATTATTTTGGGTAATGTAAAGAAATGGTGGGACGGCCCAAAAAGGAAATTTTAAAAAAATGGATGGGACAGAGGGAGTATATTGATATTCCCAAATTTTCCAAAAATAAAAATTAATTTGGTTGGAGGTCTTAGTATATCACTAGTATACTGACTAGTACCCGTAACTCGAGCTTTGTCACTGATTATTGTTTCTATTTTTTAAACACTATTTCTCGACGATCCAACCGTACGGATGTTAAGATATATCTAATATATTGATATTCCCAAATTTTTAAAAAATAAAAAATTAATTTGGTTGGAGATCTTGGTAGATCACTAGTACCAGTAACTCGTGCTTTGTCACTGATTATTGTTTCTATTTTTTAAACACTACTTCTCGACGATCCAACCTTACAGATGTTAAGATATATCTAATATATTGATATTCCCAAATTTTCAAAAAATAAATAATTAATTTGGTTGGAGGTCTTAGTAAATCACAAGTATATTTACTAGTACCTGTAACTCGTACTTTGTCACTGATTATTATTACTATTTTTTAAACACTATTTCTCGATGATCCAACCGTACGTATGTTAAGATATATCTAATATATTGATAATCCCATATTTTCCAAAAATAAAAAATTAATTTGGTTGGAGATCTTAGTAAATCACTAGTATATTGACTAGTACCAGTAACTCGTGCTTTGTCACTGATTATTGTTTCTATTTTTTAAAAACTATTTCTCGACGATCCAACCGTACGGATGTTAAGATATATCTAATATATTGATATTCCTAAATTTTCCAAAAATAAAAAATTAATTTGGTTGGAGGTCTTAGCAAATCACTAGTATATTGACGAGTACCCGTAACTCGTGCTTTGTCACTGATTATTGTTTCTATTTTTTAAAAACTATTTCTCGACGATCCAACCGTACGGATGTTAAGATATATCTAATATATTGATATTCCCAAATTTTCAAAAAATAAAAAATTAATTTGGTTGGAGGTCTTAGTAAATCACTAGTATATTGACTAGTACCCGTAACTCGTGCTTTGTCACTGATTATTGTTTCTATTTTTTAAAAACTATTTCTCGACGATCCAACCGTACGGATGTTAAGATATATCTAATAGATTGATATTCCCAAATTTTCAAAAAATAAAAAATTAATTTGGTTGGAGTTCTTAGTAAATCACTAGTATATTGACTAGTACCAGTAACTCGTGCTTTGTTACTGATTATTGTTTCTATTTTTTAAAACTATTTCTCGATGATCCAACCATACGGATGTTAAGATATATCTAATATATTGATATTCCCAAATTTTAAAAAAATAAAAAATTAATTTGGTTAGAGATCTTAGTAGATCACTAGTACAAGTAACTCGTGCTTTGTCACTGATTATTGTTTCAATTTTTTAAAAACTATTTCTCGACGATCCAACCGTACGGATGTTAAGATATATCTAATAGATTGATATTCCCAAATTTTCAAAAAATAAAAAATTAATTTGGTTGGAGTTCTTAGTAAATCACTAGTATATTGACTAGTACCAGTAACTCGTGCTTTGTTACTGATTATTGTTTCTATTTTTTAAAACTATTTCTCGATGATCCAACCATACGGATGTTAAGATATATCTAATATATTGATATTCCCAAATTTTAAAAAAATAAAAAATTAATTTGGTTAGAGATCTTAGTAGATCACTAGTACAAGTAACTCGTGCTTTGTCACTGATTATTGTTTCTATTTTTTAAAAACTATTTCTCGACGATCCAACCGTACGGATGTTAAGATATATCTAATATATTGATATTCCCAAATTTTCCAAAAATAAAAAATTAATTTGGTTGGAGGTCTTAGCAAATCACAAGTATATTGACGAGTACCCGTAACTCGTGTTTTCTCACTGATTATTGTTTCTATTTTTTAAAAACTATTTCTCGACGATCCAACCGTACGGATGTTAAGATATATCTAATATATTGATATTCCCAAATTTTCAAAAAATAAAAAATTAATTTGGTTGGAGGTCTTAGTAAATCACTAGTATATTGACTAGTACCCGTAACTCGTGCTTTGTCACTGATTATTGTTTCTATTTTTTAAAAACTATTTCTCGACGATCCAACCGTACGGATGTTAAGATATATCTAATAGATTGATATTCCCAAATTTTCAAAAAATAAAAAATTAATTTGGTTGGAGTTCTTAGTAAATCACTAGTATATTGACTAGTACCAGTAACTCGTGCTTTGTTACTGATTATTGTTTCTATTTTTTAAAACTAATTCTCGATGATCCAACCGTACAGATGTTAAGATATATCTAATATATAGATATTCCCAAATTTTCAAAAAATAAAAAATTAATTTGGTTGGAGGTCTTAGTAAATCACTAGCATATTGACTAGTACCCGTAACTCGTGCTTTGTCACTGATTATTGTTTCTATTTTTTAAACATTATTTCTCGACGATACAACCATACGGATGTTAAGATATATCTAATATATTGATATTCCCAAATTTTCAAAAAATAAAGAATTAATTTGGTTGGAGATCTTAGTAGATCACTAGTATATTGACTAGTACCTGTAACTCGTGCTTTGTCACAGATTATTGTTTCTGTTTTTTAAAAACTATTTCTCGACGATCCAACCGTACGGATGTTAAGATATATCTAATATATTGATATTCCCAAATTTTTCAAAAATAAAAAATTAATTTGGTTGGAGGTCTTAGTAAATCATTAGTATATTGACTAGTACCCGTAACTCTTGCTTTGTCACTGATTATTGTTTATATTTTTTAAAAACTATTTCTCGACGATCCAACCGTACGGATGTTAAGATATATCTAATATATTGATATTCCCAAATTTTTAAAAAATAAAAAATTAATTTGGTTGGAGGTCTAAGTAAATCACTAGTGTACTAACTAGTACCCGTAACTCGTGTTTTGTCATTGATTATTGTTTCTATTTTTTAAAAACTATTTCTCGACGATCCAACTTTACGGATGTTAAGATATATCTAATATATTTATATTCCCAAATTTTCAAAAAATAAAAAATTAATTTGGTTGGAGATCTTAGTAGATCACTAGTATATTGACGAGTACCCGTAACTCGTGCTTTGTCACTGATTATTGTTTCTATTTTTTAAAAACTATTTCTCGATGATCCAACCGTACGGATGTTAAGATATATCTAATATATTGATATTCCCAAATTTTCCAAAAATAAAAAATTAATTTGGTTGGAGGTCTTAGTAAATCATTAGTATATTGACTAGTACCCGTAACTATTGCTTTGTCACTGATTATTGTTTATATTTTTTAAAACTATTTCTCGACGATCCAACCGTACGGATGTTAAGATATATCTAATATATTGATATTCCCAAATTTTAAAAAAATAAAAAATTAATTTGGTTGGAGATCTTAGTAGATCACTAGTACAAGTAACTCGTGCTTTGTCACTGATTATTGTTTCTATTTTTTAAAAATTATTTCTCGACGATCCAACCATACGTATGTTAAGATATATCTAATATATTGATAATCCCATATTTTCCAAAAATAAAAAATTAATTTGGTTGGAGATCTTAGTAAATCACTAGTATATTGACTAGTACCAGTAACTCGTGCTTTGTCACTGATTATTGTTTCTATTTTTTAAAAACTATTTCTCGACGATCCAACCGTACGGATGTTAAGATATATCTAATATATTGATATTCCCAAATTTTCCAAAAATAAAAAATTAATTTGGTTGGAGGTCTTAGCAAATCACTAGTATATTGACTAGTACCAATAACTCGTGCTTGGTCACTGATTATTGTTTATATTTTTTAAAAACTATTTCTCGACGATCCAACCGTACGGATGTTAAGATATATCTAATATATTGATATTCTCAAATTTTCAAAAAATAAAAAATTAATTTGGTAGGAGGTCTTAGTAAATCACTAGTATACTAACTAGTACCCGTAACTCGTGCTTTGTCACTGATTATTGTTTCTATTTATTAAAAACTATTTCTCGACGATCCAACCTTACGGATGTTAAGATATATCTAATATATTGATATTCCCAAATTTATAAAAAATAAAAAATTAATTTGGTTGGAGATCTTAGTAGATCACTAGTATACTGACTAGTACCAGTAACTCGTGCTTTGTCACAGATTATTGTTTCTATTTTTTAAAAACTATTTCTCGACGATCCAACCGTACGGATGTTAAGATATATCAAATATATTGATATTCCCAAATTTTCAAAAAATAAAAAATTAATTTGTTTGGAGGTCTTAGTAAATCACTAGTATATTGACTAGTACCCGTAAGTCGTGCTTTGTCACTGATTATTGTTTCAATTTTTTAAAAACTATTTCTCGATGATACAACCGTACGGATGTTAAGATATATCTAATATATTGATATTCCCAAATGTTCAAAAAATAAAAAATTAATTTGGTTGGAGGTCTTAGTAAATCACTAGTATATTGACTAGTACCCGTAACTCGTGCTTTGTCACTGATTATTGTTTCTATTTTTTTAAAACTATTTCTCGACGATCCAACCGTACGGATGTTAAGATATATCTAATATATTGATATTCTCAAATTTTCAAAAAATAAAAAATTAATTTGGTTGGAGGTCTTAGTAAATCACTAGTATACTAACTAGTACCCGTAACTCGTGCTTTGTCACTGATTATTGTTTCTATTTTTTAAAAACTATTTCTCGACGATCCAACCTTACGGATGTTAAGATCTATCTAATATATTGATATTCCCAAATTTTAAAAAAATAAAAAATTAATTTGGTTGGAGATCTTAGTAGATCACTAGTACAAGTAACTCGTGCTTTGTCACTGATTATTGTTTCTATTTTTTAAAAATTATTTCTCGACGATCCAACCGTACGTATGTTAAGATATATCTAATATATTGATAATCCCATATTTTCCAAAAATAAAAAATTAATTTGGTTGGAGATCTTAGTAAATCACTAGTATATTGACTAGTACCAGTAACTCGTGCTTTGTCACTAATTATTGTTTCTATTTTTTAAAAACTATTTCTCGACGATCCAACCGTACGGATGTTAAGATATATCTAATATATTGATATTCCCAAATTTTCCAAAAATAAAAAATTAATTTGGTTGGAGGTCTTAGCAAATCACTAGTATATTGACTAGTACCAATAACTCGTGCTTTGTCACTGATTATTGTTTATATTTTTTAAAAACTATTTCTCGACGATCCAACCGTACGGATGTTAAGATATATCTAATATATTGATATTCTCAAATTTTCAAAAAATAAAAAATTAATTTGGTAGGAGGTCTTAGTAAATCACTAGTATACTAACTAGTACCCGTAACTCGTGCTTTGTTACTGAATATTGTTTCTATTTTTTAAAAACTATTTCTCGACGATCCAACCTTACGGATGTTAAGATATATCTAATATATTGATATTCCCAAATTTTAAAAAAATAAAAAATTAATTTGGTTGGAGATCTTAGTAGATCACTAGTATACTAACTAGTACCCGTAACTCGTGCTTTGTCACAGATTATTGTTTCTATTTTTTAAAAACTATTTCTCGACGATCCAACCGTACGGATGTTAAGATATATCTAATATATTGATATTCCCAAATTTTCAAAAAATAAAAAATTAATTTGTTTGGAGGTCTTAGTAAATCACTAGTATATTGACTAGTACCCGTAAGTCGTGCTTTGTCACTGATTGTTGTTTCAATTTTTTAAAAACTATTTCTCGACGATACAACCGTACGGATGTTAAGATATATCTAATATATTGATACTCCCAAATGTTCAAAAAATAAAAAATTAATTTGGTTGGAGGTCTTAGTAAATCACTAGTATATTGACTAGTACCCGAAACTCGTGCTTTGTCACTGATTATTGTTTCTATTTTTTAAAAACTATTTCTCGATGATCCAACCGTACGGATGTTAAGATATATCTAATATATTGATATTCCCAAAATTTCAAAAAATAAAAAATTAATTTGGTTGGAGGTCTTAGTAAATCACTTGTATATTGACGAGTACCCGTAACTCGTGCTTTGTCACTGATTATTGTTTCTATTTTTTTAAAACTATTTCTCGACGATCAAACCGTACGGATGTTAAGATATATCTAATATATTGATATTCTCAAATTTTCAAAAAATAAAAAATTAATTTGGTTGGAGGTCTTAGTAAATCACTAGTATACTAACTAGTACCCATAACTCGTGCTTTGTCACTGATTATTGTTTCTATTTTTTAAAAACTATTTCTCGACGATCCAACCGTACGGATGTTAAGATATATCTAATATATTGATATTCTCAAATTTTCAAAAAATATAAAATTAATTTGGTAGGAGGTCTTAGTAAATCACTAGTATACTAACTAGTACCCGTAACTCGTGCTTTGTCACTGATTATTGTTTCTATTTTTTAAAAACTATTTCTCGACGATCCAACCTTACGGATGTTAAGATATATTGATAAGTGGATTTTATATCCACTTGGAGCATTCTAAATCGGCTTAAATTGATTGTTTTGGACTCAAGTTTGTGTAGTTTTGATGAGTTTTGTGTAGTTGTGCAGGTTTCCAAGAATATCTAAGCTTTTGTCGTTTTTGGAGATTTAATTGATTAAAATTCGGATTTTCCGGGAAGGCTGCGCAGCTTATACTGTTTTGGCCATATCTGGAGTTCTAGAAGTCCGTTTTCAGCGATCTTACTGCCCACGCGAAGCTTGAGAGATTTTCTACAACCTGGGATAGGAAACAAGTGCAAGAAACGTACTGATTAAAGGCGCGCACGTGTTCTTATTAAAGAAGGCTTGGAATTTACTGTTTTGCCCTTTTTCTAATTCTAATTGTATTCTGGGCAGTTTTGGGTACCTTCTTTAAATCCTAATTGTAATAGAAGGCAATATCTTGCTAGGCAAGATTTGTAGAGCCTATTTAAACACATCCTACCATTGTAAATCAGAACAATTCATAGATAACAATTCATAGCTTGTAATCATATCAAGGTACTTTCGTTCTTCAATTCTTCAATATTATGTTTTCATTCATTATTATTATTTTGTTTTCTTCTTTAATTATGTGTAACTAATTCTCTAATCTGAGGATTGGGTAGTATTCCTTGGTATTCATGCATGCTTGATTACGTGATTTTCTGCTTTGCTGATCTGTTAATGAGATCTTAACACAATTAGAAGAGTAGCTAACTTTTGATTGTATTCTAGGGATTGTAATAAGCTCGGGAGAGAAGTTGCAATCTTAGTACATGATTTAACAGACATAATTTGAATATTAGATCGGGAGATTAATAGGAGAATTGTGAGACATATAATTCTTGGCACTTAACAGTTTATAGATATACTTTGATTGTATCACGGGAGTGACAATTAGGGTGTAGCTGTAGGCACTATATTGTAACCTGGGAGGGTGCAGTATAACTTTAGAAGAATTGTTTTCAGCAAGGTAGGAACACAGATATCACATTAGTATTGAGCATGTATTGAGACCAAGTGAAGAACCCCAGTTCTTAGATTGTTTTCCCATATATTTGAATTTCAGTTTAAAATCAATTCTTAGTGCTTATAATTAGTTCCTGGTTAATTTAGTTAATACACAAACCCAAAAATTCTTCTCACACACTTCTAGACTTAAAGAGATAAGAAACCTGAACTTGATATTACAATTCAGTCCTTCCCTGCGAACGAACACATAAAAATACTACTAACAAATTGGCGCCGCTGCCGGGGAAGGCAGTATACTTGAGTTTAGGTTAATTGTTTCTTATTGTTTAGATTTTAATTGGTTCCACAAGTTGTTTTGTTGGTGATTTTCAGGTGTATGCTACGTTCATCTTGCGTTAGAAAGTTGGAATTTGACCCTGAAATCGAGCGTACCTTGAGAAAGATAAGAAAAGAGAAAGCTAAGATGACGGACGCTGAGAATGTTAACGCAAATGTTAATGCAAATGTTAATGTTGATCAGACTTCTATTTGGGACCATGAGACACCTAATCCTGCCAATTGCATGTACAAAACTCCAGAGATTGGTGCAACCCAATTCAATATTAACCCGAGTTTAATTCAGATGATCAGCAATCAAGCTTTTGAAGGAGATATTGAATTAGAAGACCCACACAGACATCTAGAGCGTTTCGTACAGATGTGTGGCTCATTCAGAATCAATGGTGTTACAAGTGATCAGATTCGTCTCCATATGTTTCCCTACTCTATTAAGGGAAGAGCTTTGGAATGGTTTCAGCAACTTCCAAACACTGCGGTTGCTACATGGGATAGTCTTTCTACTGCATTCTTGTCCAAATATTATCCTTCTGACAAGACGCAACAACTGAGGACTATGATTATGAGTTTCAAAGCACAACCGGGTGAAGGTCTATATCAGGCATGGGAGAGATTCAAGGCACTATTGAGGAAGTGTCCACATCACGGCTTGGAAGATTGGCAGATTATCAGTACTTTTTATGGGGCCATGAATGCAGATATTCGTTTGAGTTTGGATGTAGCTGCTGGTGGAAATTTCAAGAAGGCACCAACTACACAGGCTAAAGCACTCCTTGAGGAATTGGCATCTAATAATTATTCATGGGCACCTAGTGGGACGAGCTCAGCTAAAGCAGCACAAGAATCTGAGATGATCAACATGCTGGCTCAAAAATTGGATACTCTAACTCAGGAGGTGCGAGGACAAAGAGCAAATGTGAATGCTATTTCTTCACCTATGGAGGGGTATAATGATTATGGTGCTAATCAGAACTCTTATGTGCAACAATTTCCAGAAGAAGCATCTTTCATTCAGGGAAGACAGCCTTGGCCTGTTCAGAATAACTCCTATTACAATCCAAATCAAAGGCCAAACAACAATCTTTCTTACAGTAATAATCATGCGGCTAATCCTTCTTATGCATTTCCAGGGCAGAATCAACCTTCTGGTTTTCAGTCACGACCACCATATCAAGCACAGCAGCAGTATCAACCTCCTCCGAAGAAAGAACCAGCTGATTGGGAGGTTGCACTAAATAAGATTATGCAAGGAACTTCTGGGGCATTGGCTAATATGGAATCAAGAATAGAGCAGATGGCATCATCTCAAAAGATGCTAGAAACACAGATTGGACAGATTGCCTCCAAGATGGGTGTTCGTGAGCAAGGATCACTTCCTAGTCAACCCGACCAGACTTGTAAAGAGCAATGCAAAGCAATTACTTTGAGGAGCGGGAAAGAGTTGCCCGAGGTTGAGGTTCTCGAGCCAAAAGAGAAGGATGCTGAAAAAGAAAGTGAGATAGTAGAGATGGATGCAGAAAAGTCAGAAAAAGTAGATGAAGAGAAGAAGGAAGAAGAACCAGAAAAGCCGTATGTTCCTCCACCACCATATGTTCCTCCTATTCCATTTCCACAGAGACTTCACAACAGGCAGTTAGAGAAGCAGTACGAGAAGTTCTTGACTATGTTCCGACAGTTGCATGTCAACATTCCTTTGGCTGAAGCTTTGAATCAAATGCCACTCTATGCTAAATTTCTTAAGGAGATGTTGACAAAGAAGAGGAAACTTGAGGATGCAGAAACCATTACTCTCAATGCTGAATGCAGTGCAGTCATCCAAAAGGCCATTCCTCAGAAATTGAAAGATCCGGGAAGCTTTTCTTTGCCTTGCACTATTGGGAAGATGGAGAACACGAAAGCCTTGTGTGATTTAGGGGCTAGTGTGAGTTTGATGCCATATTCAATCTGTAAACGACTTGGTCTTGGAGAGCTTAAAAAGACACGGATTTCACTTCAGTTAGCGGATCGTTCTGTGAAATATCCGTTGGGGATCATTGAAGATGTGGTTGTCAAAGTTGATAAATTTGTCATACCTTGTGATTTTGTGGTGTTAGAGATGGATGAAGATGTTGAGATACCCATTATCTTGGGAAGGCCATTCTTGGCTACTGCTGGCACTACTATTGATGTTAAAGCTGGAAAATTGACATTGAATGTTGGCGAGGACAAAGTGGAATTTGATCTGAACAAAGTAATGAAGATGCCTCCTTTTGGAGCAACTTGTTTTACTGTTGACATTGTTGATGAAATTGTGCAGTTAGAAAATGAACACTTCATGGGAGCAGAACGGGTGTTAGATGATGTAGTAGAAGAAGAAGATATTGTTGTTCAAGACACGGAAGTTGAGATGGTTTTTACACTTTCAGAGGCACCACAGGTGGAACTTAAACCTCTACCTGCTAATTTGAGGCATGTCCTTTTGAATAATGAGCTAGTGATTTTTGAAGAGGGGCATGATAACGTGTTGCGAAGGTGGAAAACCGATGATAAGGAAGAAGAAATTTTTGTTCAGCCGGTTGAGTCGGAGACGTACATTAGAGGTGTGAAGAAGAAAAAGAAAAAGAAAAAGATTAGGCCGTTGGGTAGTAGAATCAAGTTGAAATCTGATGGGAGAGATTGGTGGAAATTAAGCAAACCGGATGTCAACGTTCGTATGAATGGTTTGTCTGTTGAAGATGGTTCAGTTATTCTTCTGAAACCACCATGATTTGAGGAAGTAACGTCAAGCTATTGACGTTAAAGAAGCGCTTCGTGGGAGGCAACCCATGCATTAGTGTAGGGAGGAAAAAAAAAAAAAAAAAAATTTGTGTTGTGTGGAAAAAAAAAATGGAAAAAAAAAAAATGAAAAAAATCGAATTTTGGGTGTGTAACGCAGGCTGCACCTGCGTTACTGGTTTCAGGGCAGAATGCGGGAGCGTAACGCAGGCTGCGCCTGCGTTACTGGAATAGAGGCAGTCTGCAGACCTGTCACGCAGGCTGCGCCTGCGTGTCTGCATGTGGGGCAGTCTGCACTTGCTTGCGATGGGCGCGTGAGGAAGAAAAAAAAAAAAAAAATTTCAGTGGTTTTGTTCAGCGTGTGCACCTGTTGTGTGCATATAAAAAATTTTCACCCCCTATTCTATTTATACCCCCATTCTCTCTAATTCTTTTCCTATTTCAATTCCAAAACTCCCCATCTTTTCTCCAAAAATTCTAAACCTATTTATATTCTATTTATTATTATTATTATTATTATTATTATTATTATTATTTTATTTTTATTATTCTTATTATTTTTTTTATATTTATTATTATTATTATTATTATTATTACTATTTATTTTTATTATTATATTTATTATTCTTATTATTATTATTATTATTATTATTTTTTATATATACCCACCTATACATACAAATCCAATTCCTCTTCTATTTTTTTTTAAAATCTCTAAAAATTCAATTCTAAAGAGGAATTAATTGCAAGTTCACCTCTTTGATTCGTATTGGGTAAATCTTTTTCTCTAATCTTATTTTTATTACGAATTTGTGTTCTTGTCAATTGGATTTTGTAGTGTTCATGAAAGGTGGCTAGTCTATGGAGCTCGTACGCAATATCCTCCGCCAGATTCTGATTCCTCCGAGGAGGAGGACGAGTAGGTATGTTTTCTGCTATCCCTTGTATTTACTTCCATTCAATGAGGGCATTGAATATTTTAAGTTTGGGGGTGGTTTGAGGGATTAGTAAGTTGTTGTTGTATTATTTGTTCATGTAGGATTTCATGCTTTGCATATTATTAGTAGTAAATCATGCATATATGTTGTGTTATCTACGTTTGTTTCATATAGGACATTCTGTTTTTTTTATTTTTTTTTCGTATATCATGTGAGTTCATAGTAGTTTGCATTTGCACCCATGCTTGATAGGAATTTTGTGTTGTTGACGCTTTTGATTGAGAAGTGATATGCTTTGTTCTTGTGCACACACATACACTAGTAAGTTGAAGCTAGTAGACTTATTGAATGTTGTAAGTAATTAGAAGAACATGAATATGTGCAAGATGATTTAGTTTGCATGCTTTGAATACAAGTTGGTGCATTAGAGAGATTTTTGCTTGGGATTGAGTATGTTTTTCCACCAAGTGAGATTTTGAGCCATATTGCATATTTTTTGCAATTTATTCGTTTGCTTGAGTGTCCACGGATTGTTTGCATTGCTAGCAGTTGTTTGAGGTCTTTCTTGAAACGCATGGCATTATTTGACGATTAAAATGATAAAGGCAATTAGGAATAACCACATATTTTCCCATATTACCACACCATGTTTACATGATCAATTAGATACCCGTTGAGCTTAATCCTATTTTTCGGTGACATACCACATTACTTGCCTAGACCTTTTTCTTGTATTGGCCGTACATTAATTTGAACCCACATTGTCAAAGGCTAGTAAAGTGCTTAAGGGAGTAATAAGGTGTGCTTGGAGGGGTTTATTGTTGGTCGTACTTTTGGGAGAAATATTGAAATTGGGTTTGTTTACTTGATAGTCGGCATATGTAATAAATTGTGGGATCATTGTTATTGTTTATATTATTGTTTTATTTAGCTCTCGAAAAAAAAAAGAAAAAAAAAAGAAAAAAAAAGAAAAAAAAAAGAAAAAAAAGAAAAAAAAGAAAAAAAAAAAATATTATGAGAGCATGTTTGTGTTTGTTGTGATCCTACTTAGTCGACTAGTCGAGTGTTCTTAGTAAAATTTATGTGGGGGGAAAATAGAGTGTTGTGTATGATTTATTATGGTGCTTACTAGCTTTTGACACTTCACCTGTTTTGGCTTATTTGACATACCTTGTCCCTAGCCCACGTTACAACCCAATTAAAGACCTTTTGATTATCGTCATTGATGTATGTTGTGTTAAGAGTTAGATTGATACCAAATGTCAAGCATGTTTATGATTTTGTTGGAATTGAGTGATACACTTACCCTTGATCTTGAGTGAATAATCTTTTGTGAGTGGATTGTGAGTGTTTGCTTGTTTTTGCGTATGAGATCCCGAGTTTTGTCTCAAATATGTACTCTTGTAGGCTTAGCATGTTTACTAACTTATTCTTACACTTGACATGGGCTTGTGAGAACTTATGCATGTTCATTGAGTAGACTATGTGAATACTTGCACTTTCGACACCAAGACATTGCGTATTTACTTTGATTCTTAAGTTGATATGGCATGAGAGGATTTGAAGGTATGGTAGGCTAAATTAATTGCATTTTTCATATTAGTTGCATTCATGCATTGCATTGCATTAGGTTAAATGGATTTTGTGGGTACATTCGCTATAGGCCCTCACGAGACCTTACTCGTCCACTAGGGCTGCCTAGGGGTTTAAAGGGCTTGTTGCATATGCCAAATGCAACCGTGATCACCTACGGAAGTGGTACTAATTAGGTAGTTATAATTGTTTATGCTTGAGGACAAGCATCGGTTTAAGTTTGGGGGTGTTTGATAAGTGGATTTTATATCCACTTGGAGCATTCTAAATCGGCTTAAATTGATTGTTTTGGACTCAAGTTTGTGTAGTTTTGATGAGTTTTGTGTAGTTGTGCAGGTTTCCAAGAATATCTAAGCTTTTGTCGTTTTTGGAGATTTAATTGATTAAAATTCGGATTTTCCGGGAAGGCTGCGCAGCTTATACTGTTTTGGCCATATCTGGAGTTCTAGAAGTCCGTTTTCAGCGATCTTACTGCCCACGCGAAGCTTGAGAGATTTTCTACAACCTGGGATAGGAAACAAGTGCAAGAAACGTACTGATTAAAGGCGCGCACGTGTTCTTATTAAAGAAGGCTTGGAATTTACTGTTTTGCCCTTTTTCTAATTCTAATTGTATTCTGGGCAGTTTTGGGTACCTTCTTTAAATCCTAATTGTAATAGAAGGCAATATCTTGCTAGGCAAGATTTGTAGAGCCTATTTAAACACATCCTACCATTGTAAATCAGAACAATTCATAGATAACAATTCATAGCTTGTAATCATATCAAGGTACTTTCGTTCTTCAATTCTTCAATATTATGTTTTCATTCATTATTATTATTTTGTTTTCTTCTTTAATTATGTGTAACTAATTCTCTAATCTGAGGATTGGGTAGTATTCCTTGGTATTCATGCATGCTTGATTACGTGATTTTCTGCTTTGCTGATCTGTTAATGAGATCTTAACACAATTAGAAGAGTAGCTAACTTTTGATTGTATTCTAGGGATTGTAATAAGCTCGGGAGAGAAGTTGCAATCTTAGTACATGATTTAACAGACATAATTTGAATATTAGATCGGGAGATTAATAGGAGAATTGTGAGACATATAATTCTTGGCACTTAACAGTTTATAGATATACTTTGATTGTATCACGGGAGTGACAATTAGGGTGTAGCTGTAGGCACTATATTGTAACCTGGGAGGGTGCAGTATAACTTTAGAAGAATTGTTTTCAGCAAGGTAGGAACACAGATATCACATTAGTATTGAGCATGTATTGAGACCAAGTGAAGAACCCCAGTTCTTAGATTGTTTTCCCATATATTTGAATTTCAGTTTAAAATCAATTCTTAGTGCTTATAATTAGTTCCTGGTTAATTTAGTTAATACACAAACCCAAAAATTCTTCTCACACACTTCTAGACTTAAAGAGATAAGAAACCTGAACTTGATATTACAATTCAGTCCTTCCCTGCGAACGAACACATAAAAATACTACTAACATATATCTAATATATTGATATTCCCAAATTTTAAAAAAATAAAAAATTAATTTGGTTGGAGATCTTAGTAGATCACTAGTATACTAACTAGTACCCGTAACTCGTGCTTTGTCACAGATTATTGTTTCTATTTTTTAAAAACTATTTCTCGACGATCCAACCGTACGGATGTTAAGATATATATATCTAATATATTGATATTCCCAAATTTTCAAAAAATAAAAAATTAATTTGGTTGGAGGTCTTAGTAAATCACTAGTATATTGACTAGTACCCGAAACTCGTGCTTTGTCACTGATTATTGTTTCTATTTTTTAAAAACTATTTCTCGATGATCCAACCGTACGGATGTTAAGATATATCTAATATATTGATATTCCCAAAATTTCAAAAAATAAAAAATTAATTTGGTTGGAGGTCTTAGTAAATCACTTGTATATTGACGAGTACCCGTAACTCGTGCTTTGTCACTGATTATTGTTTCTATTTTTTTAAAACTATTTCTCGACGATCAAACCGTACGGATGTTAAGATATATCTAATATATTGATATTCTCAAATTTTCAAAAAATAAAAAATTAATTTGGTTGGAGGTCTTAGTAAATCACTAGTATACTAACTAGTACCCATAACTCGTGCTTTGTCACTGATTATTGTTTCTATTTTTTAAAAACTATTTCTCGACGATCCAACCGTACGGATGTTAAGATATATCTAATATATTGATATTCTCAAATTTTCAAAAAATAAAAAATTAATTTGGTAGGAGGTCTTAGTAAATCACTAGTATACTAACTAGTACCCGTAACTCGTGCTTTGTCACTGATTATTGTTTCTATTTTTTAAAAACTATTTCTCGACGATCCAACCTTACGGATGTTAAGATATATCTAATATATTGATATTCCCAAATTTTAAAAAAATAAAAAATTAATTTGGTTGGAGATCTTAGTAGATCACTAGTATACTAACTAGTACCCGTAACTCGTGCTTTGTCACAGATTATTGTTTCTATTTTTTAAAAACTATTTCTCGACGATCCAACCGTACGGATGTTAAGATATATATATCTAATATATTGATATTCCCAAATTTTCAAAAAATAAAAAATTAATTTGTTTGGAGGTCTTAGTAAATCACTAGTATATTGACTAGTACCCGTAAGTCGTGCTTTGTCACTGATTATTGTTTCAATTTTTTAAAAACTATTTCTCGACGATACAACCGTACAGATGTTAAGATATATCTAATATATTGATATTCCCAAATGTTCAAAGAATAAAAAATTAATTTGGTTGGAGGTCTTAGTAAATCACTAGTATATTAACTAGTACCCGAAACTCGTGCTTTGTCACTGATTATTGTTTCTATTTTTTAAAAACTATTTCTCGATGATCCAATCGTACGGATGTTAAGATATATCTAATATATTGATATTCCCAAATTTTCAAAAAATAAAAAATTAATTTGGTTGGAGGTCTTAGTAAATCACTAGTATATTGACTAGTACCCGTAACTCGTGCTTTGTCACTGATTATTGTTTCTATTTTTTTAAAACTATTTCTCGACGATCCAACCATACGGATGTCAATATATATATATAATATAATGATATTCCCAAATTTTCAGAAAATAAAAAATTAATTTGATTGGAGATCTTAGTAGATCACTACTATTTTCAATATGACTCGTAACTAGTGCTTTGTCACGGATTATTATTTTATTTTTTTAAAAAAACTTTGAACGATCCAACCATAGGGATGTCCATATATATCTAATATAATGATATTCCCAAATTTTCAGAAAATAAAAAATTAATTTGATTGGAGATCTTAGTAGATCACTACTATTTTCAATATGACTCGTAACTAGTGCTTTGTCACGGATTATTTTTTCTTTTTTAAAAAAAATATTTTTGAACGATCCAACCGTAGGGATGTCAATATATATCTATACTATACTATTATAAGCTAAATAGGGTATATTTGGTTTGGTACTCTTTTTTGATCACTCTTTTTTGGTACTCTTTTTTTGGTCACTCTTTTGATTTGGTTAAATCTCTATTATTAATAAAATTAAAAAAAACACAACTATACTATTATAAGCGAAATAGAGTATATTTGGTTTGGTACTCTTTTTTGGTCATTCTTTTTTGGTACTCTTTTTTTGGTCACTCTTTTGATTTGGTTAAATCTCTATTATTAATAAAATTAAAAAAAAACACACGCACACGGCAAAGCCCACGAGAATCCTTTCTACAACAAACAAGTCGTCAAGACGTCAAGTAGTTTGTCTGTTACAGTGCACAATTTTTGTAATCAGCATTAAAATTAGTTTTGTCACAAAAAAAATTAAAAAATAATTAATTATTAGAAAAGATCGTTTCGAAATTTTGGAGTTTTGAAAGATATAATGGTCTGTTTTATATTAAAAAAAGACTATCAGTTATATCAAAAACCAATAATCATATTTTATTATCTTTTATAATTTATATTATTACTAATTAATTAGCCAAATATTAAAATTATAAACAATCAAATAAAAATATTTAAAATGTTAAAAAAAACTACTTTTATATAATATTTTTATATATCTATACTATATTATTATAAGAGAAATAGGGTATATTTGGTTTGGTACTCTTTTTTAGTAATAATTAAAATACGTAATTAGAGTAACATTTATTTTCATGAAATTTATAAAATTCAAAAAATATTTTAATAATAAAAACATATATACAACTTAAAATTTTAATGAAATATAATTAAACAGTTTACAAGCAACCGTGCATCGCACGGGTTATAGGCTAGTATATATAATATAATGATATTTCCAAAGTTTCAGAAAATAAAAAATTAATTTGATGGGAAATCTTAATAGATCACTATTATTTTCAATATAACTTGTAACTAGTGCTTTGTCACGGATTATTGTTTCTATTTTTAAAAAAATATTTTTGAACGATCCAACCGTACGGATGTCAATATATATCTTATTTAATCCAATTTTTAAGAAAATAAAAAATTTATTTGGTTGGAGATTTTAATAAGTTACTATCAAATTCAGAAATATGTTTAAACTTAACTTATCTTTAATTATTTCCATTCTTAACACAAGAATCTTGTAGCTCAGCTGGTTGTGATGTTCCACAATGCTCGGGATGCCCCAGGTTCAACTCCTCGTGCACACAAATATTTTGAGAAAAAAACATCAACGTTCATTTATAAGGGTAGTTTAGTATTTTAAAAAAAATATTGGTGGCTGCAATGAAACATTGCGGTGGTTGGTGCCTTTCAACCGTTAGATATCTTTCTAACGGTCCTGATTTGTTGGTTGCATAAGTTTTCATATCCAGCTGTGGTTGTGGACCATATATTACTGTACATGCAACATAGGATTGGCAACGGGTTTTCTTAGAGCTCTGAAACACTGAAAATTGCGGGTGTCAAGACTCAAGCATGCAGTCACAGGGTAAATATGACTAGGAGGGAAAGGATTTTGATTCTTAAAAAAGGTGTTGAATTTTCAATTTTTTTAATGCCAACGTATTTCTAAGCAGGGGTGAAAACCACCATCGGAACTGGGCCTTCCTATCACTAAACGCTTATAAAAATTAGGATATCTGGTTTACAACTAGACATAACTCAGTGGCGAGGTGGCATTTTGACAAGCAGCATTAGGGTGAACACATATTTGATCGATCGGGTTAAAGGTAATAAAACAATCCACTGTAGCTAATTTGGTTGTAAAAGTTCATTCAATTTAACTTAAAAATAATAGATGCAAGTCGTGAACGCGATAAAAAATAATAGATGCAAGTCGTGAACGTGTGATCGTATTAGAGGTAATAACACGTCTTTATTGAGAGGATATGTCACCGCATGTAGCAAATTGTCCCTTATATAAAAACTAGTCGACGAACCCGCGCTTCGCGGCGGCATTAAAAGGTTTTTTTTTTAAAATTCAATACATATTTATGTTATACGATATTATAAATATTAAATTTTAATAGTTATATAATCTTTTTTAATGAACCAATTTCTTGTTAAACACGATTGTTTCGATTGAATCACTCTCTCGTTAAAACCGAAATCCCAACTTTAACATATGTAATAAAGACTTATATTTTAATTTTAATCCATAAATCGAACCCTAAAATAAAAATAAAAATTATGACATCAGTAATAAATTCTAATAGCTAATATAATATTTTTTAGTGAGCCGTCTTCCCATTAAAACATGTTTCGAGCCGTTCTTATTTGGAACCGACATTTGAACTTCATTACATATTATTGATGACACTTATCTTACGAAATAACTTTTTTTCCTTAAAAATTAAAACCTTATTAATTTTTGTACCTCTCTCTTGTTAAGATCAAAACCCTAACTGTTGAGTATTGAATACGATAAAAGAATACAGAGGGGGGGTGAATGGATTCTTGAACTTTTCTTCTTCGAGTCTATGTAGCAAGAGTGTTTGTGTGTGCAAGATTGAAGGTGCGGATAAAGAATAACACAAAACACAATATCACTTTAATCTAATGTATTATTAGATAAAGGTTGCTACAATCCGTGAATACAAATGATAGTATTCTCAGCTTCGTTTTTCTCAGAGAGATACAGCTTACAATGTATGAAAAACTTGACTCACAAAGTTAATTACTAAGGAAGTGAGGCTGTGTCCTTATAGAACATGGATACAACCTACTTACTGCAAATAAGGTAGCTAAAACAAATTACTTTCTAGTCTGTCTACCCTTTTTGAGTAAGTGTCCAAACGGTTACAGATTTGACTTTGCAAAGCCTGTTTAGATCCACTTCTTTAGCTCCTTGTCTCTTCTATATCTCTCCAAGCTTCCTTGTAGGCTTTCCAGAGCACGTTACAGATTGTGATCCATAAAGTGCATTGGCTTGTTGCAGGTTTCTGACTTGTACAATTTCTTCAGTATTTTGTCTCCAAGAATGTATTCGAGAAGTGACTAAGTAGTTGATTCGAAACTAGAATTGACTTGATCGATAACTCTGAGTTCTCGAACACTGTTATATTGACATATCGAATTACTTCTCGAATAGCTCTTTTCTTCAGGATTCCTTGAGTTGTCGAATAGAACACTTGACTTGTCGAATCCTTGAGATATCGAATAGCTTTCTGAGTCTTTGAGATATCGAATGGAATTTTGACTTGTTGACTCCTTGAGAACTCGAATACTACTTTGACTTGTTGACTTCCCGAGTTCTCGAATAGAGTACATAGACATATCGAATCTCTGAGATATCGAATGAGATATCGAACAGTATATACAAAGATATCGAATAGTGTCTTGAGATATCGAATCCCTGACTTCTCGAATGTTGGACTTCTCGAATAGACAAATATACTTCTCAAATTGGTACTTAGGCAAATTCTTCATTTCTTCAAATCCCAACTGTGATTATTTGACAGTCTTTATCTTCTTACTTGAGGCATGAACCTTGGAACTTCTTTCAAGCATTATTCTAGACTCTATAAGTACAGTTACACAACTAGGATTTGATGCCTACTACAAGTACAATACAAACAGAAACTCTACAACTAGAGGTTCCCTCAGTTAAGAGGTCATGTAAGTAATGCAAAGCATTACAAACAATTAGGCTTGTTATTAGATGTATACAGGCATGCCTCTGTGACTAACAATCTCCCCCAAATTGTGAGTAAGACCCTTAGTCACAATTTCATGTCTGATAACAAGCCTAACATACATAAAGATAAAACTTTAAAAGTACAGGTATGTAGATTGATTGAGCACATGAATGAAGTTACAAGATAAATAATCTTACAGTATGATGAAATACTAGCCATTCTCATTTGATTCCATCTCCATTGCCTTGGCCTGTAAATCATCATATGCTTTCTGTTTTCTTTCCTTCTCCCTCCTTGCATTCTCATCCATAGCTCTTATGATTTCTGCCATAGCATCCAGTTCTTCGAGTAGAATAGAGTTTTTGAAATCTTCAAGTACTGGCTTTAGAATGTTGGCAGGATAGTGACTGAGTAGATTCATTTTGATATTGACATTGTCTCCATTTCTCCTCCTATACTTCACCATATAGGGCTCAAACTGAACTCTACACAATCCCTTGGCCCTTAGCTTATTTGCTTCAATCTCCAGTCTATCAAGTTCTTTCTCTCTTTCTAACCATTTTTAAAGACACCCCTTCCTTATTGCTTCACCATGATCTCTTTTCATCTTTACAAAAGCAGCTAGCTCCAGTTTCCAAACCCTTTCCACTTTGTCATTAGCATCCAACAGTGCAATCATCCTTTCTATGTCATCCAACTTGGCATACCTTTGACACTGCCCTTGTCTGAATTTCTCCTCTCTCCCATCAGTATATTTGACTTCTAGGCAATCATCAACAATGCCAACATGGTAGATTCTCTGAGCTCTTAGGAATTGCAGTTGGTCTATATCAAAGTCTTCATCAAGTGGTTGGAGTTTCAATCCTGGAATGATTGTTAGGGCCCTTGACCTGGATGGCTTTACTCTCCTAGCAACATGCTTGAGTTTAAACTTTTTCACTCGATTGTTTGGCAGATACTTCTGACCTTTGTTGGCTGACCATAGTAGTGTTCCATTAGCAGTTTGCTTTTTGAAACATACATATGGTTTCTTGACTTGAATCCCTTTCTCTTCTTGAGGTAGTGAAATACTAGCAGAGGCCAGAGATGTAGATTTTGATGAATCATTACTATTGACATCCACCCTAGACATTGAGCCTTGTGTTGTGGTAGGAGTGTCATTAGTAATGTTCATGGCTTGCTGTTTTCCACTCCTCTTTTCATAGACCTTTCCTCTACCCCTGTCATCATCATTCTTTCTGTCTTTATCATCCCTCTTCTTCTTGACATCACTGTCCTTATGTCTCCCTTGATCTCCACCCCTGCTTCCACTTTTATTATGATCATCCTTGTCTTGATTTGACTTTCCACCTTGAGCAATAGGTTTGATGTCTGATTGAGAGTTGATGAAGTTCACCAGAATGTCAAGAGCCTCTTTTTCAGATTTAGATTTTCCACTCCTTGAATGTAGAACCCCAGCCAGAAACTTTATGGTGGACATGTTGTTTGCCTTTAAATGTTGGCTAAATCTGAATGCAACAATGTCTTGACCCTTTTCATATAGAATACAATGAGGCTGAGGAATCACTTGAGGCAGTTGAGATTTCATGCACTTGGTGAGAATCTCCTTGAGCATATCATTGTCTGGTGAGTTATTCCTTTCTATCTTCTTGATGATTGTTCCAAGTTCAGAGCTAGATAGAATTTGAAAGGCTTCAATGTGGATGTGAAAAAGGTTCTTGGCAGTGTGAACTAAGACTTCTCTTTCATTAGACAGAATGATGGCATGGGGATTGGTTTGCACAATTTCTCTTCTCATTACAGTGACTAGAAACACATCTTGCACAAGAAGCTTGATGTAGTCAAAGTAGTGGAGGTTGGCTCTTTTCCTTAACTCTTGTAGATGCTTCAGAAAGGCTATGTCATGGTATAGTCTGGAGTTTGCAGTTTCTTGACATACTCTTTGAGTAAGTACATTTTTGAATTCTGAGGGTTCAGCTTGAAGGGATTGTTTAGCAATGTCAGGGATGTCAAATTCATATTCTTCCTTGGATGCTGGCTTAGGTTTCCCAGATAGAGATGGGGGCTCATCAACCTTTGTTTTACCTTTTCCTGGCACATTGGTTATAGATTTTGAGGCTCTTTGATGACCACCCTCATTTATCTGTATGCCCTTCTCCTTAGGTTTCTCCCCTTTAGTCTCCCCCTTTGTCTGAGGCTCCCCCTTAGATTTTGAGTTCCTTAATGTCCTCTTCTCCCCCTTAGGCTTGTTGTCAGGCACAGAGACTGTAGTAGGAGCCTTTGGAGTTGAAGATTCTTCAAGTAGAGGGAGGCCCATATGCTTCATCATAGCAGTCAGCATCTGTTGTTGAGTGAGAAAAACATTAGCATGAGCAGTTGCTTGAGTGTTCAACTTTTCATTCAACAGATGGACAGATTCTTTTAGCTCAGCATTGAAGGCTTGTTGTGCAGACACTTCCTTTTCCAACTTCTCCAGTGAGTGATTGAGGTGTTTAGCTCTGAAAGATGAGAGTGATTGTTTCTGGAGCCTTTCCACTTCATATTTACTCATGTTGTGCACAGGTACCTCAGAAATGACCTTATCTCCATATTGATTCTGCCACATAACTTTCAGAAGGGCATTGGCATCCTGAGTTTGATTGGAGAGAGTGGCCATTTCACTTGTGAGCTTTGAGAGACTATCCTTCAAGGAGGGTAGCTCAAGGTCCACAGATGTGCAGGTCTTCTTGCATTCTCTTATCTCTCTAAGTGTGGATGCTAGAGGAGGGAAGTCTTTGATGAATTTACTTTTGAGTTCACTCACTTCTTTGGATGTATCTCTGCAGATATTGGCTAGTTCATTTTTCATCCCTTTCCCAAGATAGTGAAGGGCCTTTAGACTTCCCGTGTGGACCTCATTCATGGCTTCATAGACTTCAGTAGGTGAGAGAGTTTTAGCATTTGAGCCAAGAGCAGTCACATATTCTTCTCTCAAGTATTGCAGAGCCTCAACCAGGGTGCAATCCTTTGTAGTGCTCATCCATGCATCTACATTCCCATCTTTCTCAGCCTCATCTGCTATATTTTCTTGTTATCTTTCAACATCTTCTTTGTGACAGAGCAAGATGGCTTCATAGTCAGCATTTGGTAGATTGGCTGTGAGGAGATGTTGAGCTATTTTAGAGATCTCATCAAGCTGTTCCACATTTAAGCAGTGAAGTGCTTCATCCATCAATAGTGGTGGAACAGTTGATGATCCCAAGACACTGTCATGTTGCACAGGTCTCAGCCATTCTGACAGGGTGGCCTGAGCCAAGTTAGAGCTAGAGCTAGGCAAGCTAGACTCCTCAGTTACAGATGCAACTTCTGCAACCGGATGGAAAGACTCTACTACTGGTGTCTCCACAGAAGTGGGATGAGTTACACCAGCAGTTGACACATCCACAGAGTCTCTAGTTAAAACTAGTGGAACCTCTGTGTTTGTGATGGTGTCATTAGGAGATGCCCCAGCATGCATTCCCTCACCATCTAAATGTGGGTCCTGGGTGGTGAGCAAAGTGTCATGCACTAAGTCACTTGAAATCATTGGCTCATCAAAAGAAAGGAATTCTTGGTGATCAATGCCTTGCATCTCAGTTACCTGAGTTGCAGGCTCCAAAGAAATATTTGTGAAAGATTCTGGAAGAGAAGTGTGTTGTAGAGTAGATTTTGGCAACTCCCCCTGAGAAATGGAGAGAGTTTCAAATGTGATGTACTCTCCACTCAGTGTTGTGCCAGCCTTATCACTCCCATGTGCTAACTCAGTACAAGAATGTGCATTGGGGAGGATGCTTGATTCTATAGGTGCACCCTGTTGAGAGGGTACACCTAGTGAGCTATGTGCCCCTGATTTTACAACTTCAGCCATTTGTGTGACTGAAGAGGTGGTCTTAGTTTTCTTCTTCTTTGGCTTTAATAAGGGTGACTCAGGTTCCTCACTCCCTATACCTAATTCCACAGCCAATGCAGCTTCAGATAATATATTTAATGGTGCAGTCATTACTTTCTTTCTCTTCTTTTTACTGACATCACCCATTTGAGAGGATGATGCAGTTGGCTTAGTGTGTGGTAAAGTGTTTGGTTGAGAGGGTTGGTTAGCAAGCCATGGGTTAGCATTTTGTTCTACTTGCTTGAGCTGTGCTAACTGAGATTTTGCATCAAATGTTGGCATGTTGTGGGGGTAAGTTTTAAACAAACTCTCCATATGGGGAGTTATGTTAAGTCTTACATCCACATCATTCCTAGTTTCCAAATTACCAAAAATGAGTTTGGTCATGGATCTAGGATAGCCTATTCTATTTTTATCTATCCCAGGCAGTTCAATCAATTGAGCATTTTTAAAATTAAGTACAGATTGAATAAAGTGAGGGAAGAAAATATCAGTACCTCTCTTGGTTGTGTTCTTACCAAGTCTCCCATATAGTTCTTGTAGGATGATTTGGCCAACATCTATCTTCTTTCCATAGGCCAATGCATAGCCAATTTGCTGCACAGGTGCACTGATTTGATCAAAGCTTGATTTCCTGGCAGTGAAGACTTGAAGAAGAGTTGCAAACATATAGCTCCACTCCTTTCTCAGATTCTTTCTGTTCAGCTTGCCAAGATTGATCCCATCTGAGTAGTTGATGAACTCAAAGAATTCCTCTAACTCTGCATTCGTGGCCAGTCTGTCAAATGACTCTTGTTGTAGGCCCAGTGCTTGATTCATGTCTGCAGTAGTGATAGTGATTTCCTGATCCTGAATTTTGCAGTAGATGATATATGAAGTGATTGCATTTTCCAGGGCTACAACCTCCACAGTAGCAGTGCCCCAAAACTGTTCCAGGATATCTAGATATAGAGTTGGGTTGGCAGAGAGTGCATCCTTGATGTATGACTCAGCCATCCATTTCACAAAGCACTTGAAATTGGCGTTGGGTGCTTCCACATCACTAGTTTGGGCAATGAAATTGGTGTTGAACTTTACTGTTGCCATTTGTATGGAGGAGAAGAAAGAAATTGAAGGTTGAAGAAGATATTTGGCTTTTCGCAGTTAGGGTTTCAGAGGTTTAGAGAGTGTAGATGCTTGAGAAATCGAATGAAATGAATCGAATAGATGTATAATTGTATAAGTATGAAGTACTTGAATTGTCGATTAGAAGTAAGTTTTGTATCGACAAGTCAGGCATTCGAGAAGTAGAAAACAACTATTCGAGAAGTCAAGAAAGGCTTAATCGATAACTCAAGCAGATAGTAACTCACAGCTGGCAGTTTATCTAATTCAGAAATAATTCTAAATTAAATAAAATGTGTTTTTATGAGTGAATTAAACTTTTAGACAAAAGTCCAAAATCGGTTAAAATTCAGCAAGAATTCAGCCTTTTCAAATGATTCGAGAACTCAAATATAGTGTTCGAGAACTCAGTTATTCGAGAACTCAGTTACCATATTCGAGAAGTCAAGAATATCTCTATTCGATATCTCAGAAAGGCTCTATTTGAGAACTCAAGAGTACTCTAATGAGACTTGTTAGAGATGTCGAATAGTGAATCATTCGAGAAGTTTAACTTATCGAACTATACACAACACTCATAAAAATTGATTTTCACTATCTTTTAAAATTGACCAGCCATATTCATTGAAGAATATTCTAGCAAATTAAATAGTGATTTTCTCAAAATTTCATAGAAATTTCAAGTTAGCAAAAATATGATTTTCCAACATATGCAACAGATTTGAAATATTTATAAATCATATTTCAGCCAATACTTACTCCAAAAATATTGAAAATTTAGATAAAGTAAGTGTTTACTGCTGCAACAATCTAGATGATATATTCACTTAGCCAGAATCTGAAGAATTCAGCATTCCAATCTCACTAACCAACCTTGTGAAGGTGGCTTCATCTAGTGGCTTAGTGAATATGTCAGCTAGTTGTTTATCTGTAGAGACATAATACAGCTCAATGGTTCCATTAGTTGCATGTTCTCTAATGAAATGATATCTAATGTCAATGTGCTTTGTTCTAGAATGATTGACAGGATTGGCAACTATAGAGATTGCACTTGTGTTGTCACACATGATTGGAATTCTTTCCAACACAAGTCCATAATCTCTAAGTTGATTTCTAATCCAAAGCACTTGAGCACAACAACTTCCAGCAGCTATGTATTCAGCCTCAGCTGTAGAAGTTGACACAGATTGTTGTTTCTTGCTATACCAAGAAACTAACCTTTGTCCAAGAAACTGGCAGCTACCTGAGGTGCTTTTCCTATCCACTCTGCATCCAGCATAATCAGCATCAGAATAACCAACCAGATTGAACCCTGTGTCCTTAGGATACCATAGTCCCAAGTTTGGAGTGCCCTTCAGATATCTAAAGATCCTTTTTATAGCAACCAAATGTGATTCTTTTGGATTTGATTGAAACCTTGCACACAAGCATGTAGCAAACATGATGTCTGGTCTACTTGCAGTGAGATAGAGTAGAGAACCAACCATGCCTCTGTAGACTGAGATATCTACCTTCTTGCCTTTAGCATCTTCATCCAATTTAGTTGCAGTGGCCATGGGTGTCTTTGTAGGTGAGCAATCTTCCAAGTCAAACTTCTTCAATAGATCCTTGATGTACTTGGTCTGACTGATAAAGATACCATCCTTCCTTTGACTGACTTGCAACCCAAGAAAGAATGTCAACTCTCCCATTATACTCATCTCATATCTGCTCTGCATGAGTTTGGAGAATTTCTCACACAGCTTCTCATTTGTAGAGCCAAAAATGATATCATCCACATAAATTTGAACTAGAATAATATCATCACCATGCTTCTTGTAAAACAGTGTCTTGTCCAATGTGCCTCTAGTGAATTGATTTTCAAGAAGAAATTGTGATAAGGTATCATACCATGCTCTTGGAGCCTGCTTAAGTCCATACAATGCCTTAAGCAATCTGTAGACAAATTCTGGGAAGTGTTGATCCTCAAAGCCAGGTGGTTGTTGCACATAAACTTCTTCTTCTAATTCTCCATTCAGAAATGCACTCTTGACATCCATTTGATAAACTTTAAAGTTTGAATGAGCAGCAAATGCCAAGAATATTCTGATGGCTTCCAATCTAGCAACAGGAGCAAATGTCTCATCATAATCAATGCCTTCCTGTTGAGAGTATCCTTTTGCAACCAACCTTGCTTTGTTCCTTATAATTACACCATCTTCATCCATTTTATTCTTTAGAACCCATTTTGTTCCAACAATGGTTCTGTTCTTTGGTGCAGGCACAAGTTCCCATACTTTGTTACTTTCAAATTGATTCAACTCCTCTTGCATAGCAATAATCCAATCTGGATCCAATAGTGCATCATCAAGTTTCTTAGGCTCAACTTGTGATAGAAAACATCCATAGAGGCACTCATTTTGAGTTGCTCTCCTAGTCCTTACTCCTGCATTAGGATCTCCAATGATTTGCTCTGCAGTGTGTGATCTATCCCATTTCCTTGAGTGTTCAGCCTGACTTCTCATTCTTGATGTTGCTTCATCATCCACATCATGGTCATTCTCATTTCCTCCCCCTGTGAAGTTGCCATTACTCACAGGTGTGTCTTGGATGCTTGTTTCTCCACTATTGATTGGCACAAGTTCTTCTCTTGTATCATCATTCACTTGAGTTTATTGAACTTGAGTTTCAACTCCTGTTTCAATCTCTTCATCAGAATCATCTAGATTATCAAACCTTAATGGATCTTTATCTTCATCATTGGCTTCTTCTAGTCCAGGTAGTTTGCTGTCATCAAATGTCACATCTGTGCTCTCTATAACTTTCTTTTGGCTGATGACATAAACTTTGTATGCAATTCTTTCCATAGAGTAGCCAAGAAAAATTCCTTCAAATGCCTTTGCATCAAACTTGCCAACATATTCTGAATTGTCCTTTAATACAAAGCATTTGCTTCCAAAAGTATGAACATACTTTAGAGTAGGCTTCTTTCCAGTCATCAAATTGTAAGGTGTATTTCCAGTGTTTTTGTTGATGAGAGTTCTGTTTTGGATATAGCATGCAGTGCTTACAGCCTCAGCCCAAAAACATGTAGGCATCTTTGCATCAAGTAACATTGTTCTGGCAGCCTCAATTAGGGTTCTGAAAGGCAGAGTGTATAAACTTGTAACACTATAACTAATGTAACTCAATTAAAGGAAAAGATACTTAACCAGAAGACAATCAAGAACAAGAAGTCACAAGAAATCAACACTATATGAAGACAAGGTAATTGATACAATTGAACATGTTAACTATGATCAAGCCAAGAAGAAATCATTGAGAGAAGTTCAAGTCAAAGTTGTTCATGCCTCAGTGATTTGAGAAATCGAGAATCAAGATCATAACTATCAGTATCAACAAGATCAATTGATTTCAAGTGAACAAGAAGGAAAGCGAACATTGGAAAGCCAAGTTACTAAGTGAATATGGTAATTTATTCGAGAAGCAGAAACACTATCAAGACTAGTCACTTATGAACCAGACCAGTGCATCAAGTGTCAGGACATTGATAGCAAGTTTATTTCAGTAATAAAGATCCATGTTCAAGAGCTTGCTGAAGAATAAAGAAGACATGAAGATATCACAAGTTCAAGATGTGCATTGAAGTTTCAAGTTGAAGACCAGAATATTTTCTAAGTACTAAATATTCTAGATGACCAAGTAGAATATTTCTAAGTAGAAGTTCTACTTAGAAGTTCGAGATGGCTAAGTAGAAATTCTCAAGTAGAAGTTCTACTTAGAGTGCAGCTTCAACATGACACATGGCATCTTCTGATTGGCAGATTTCCAAGCTTTCAAGATAAGGCAAGATTTATGTGGACATCATTGGGCCACGTATATCTTAGTCTTTGAAGACTACAGGACATAGATTACATGTAGTATAAATAGAAGTACTTGTGTGATGTTTATTTAAGAGAGCTATAATTGAGAAAACACAAGAAAAAGAGAGAGAGTACATTCACAGAGCTTAGAATCATTCACCTCTCTCTGAACTTCTGTTATACTTTGTAATGAATGTTGTAGCAACCATTTCAAGTTATATATAAGAAATATATTCCTTGAATCTGCGTGTTCATTTATTGCATCGTATTTATTGCTTCTCATATTCGAAAAGTTGTATTCACCCCCCCCCCCCTCTACAACACATTTGGACCTAACAGGTTCTATTCTTCCTCTCAACAACTCCATTTTGTTGTGGAGTCCTTGGAGCTGAGAATTGCTGAGAAATGCCATTCTCTTTACAGAATGCTTCAAGTATGGCATTCCTGAACTCTGTTCCATTGTCACTTCTTAATGCAGTCACACTTGCATTGTTGGCCTTTGCTTCCTTGTCAACTTTCTTTATGTGCTCAATGATTACTTGTGGAGCCTCATCTTTTGATGCCAAAAATTCCACCCATGTATACCTTGTAAAGTCATCAACCATCACCAAGGCATACTTCTTTCTTCCTAGTGACATAATATTGACAGGCCCAAACAAATCCATTTGAATGAGTTGTAGAGGTTTGGTTATTGATGTCACTGTCTTTGACTTGTGGCTTGATCTTTTCATTTTTCCTTTTTGACAAGCCTCACACACTCCTTCTTGACAGAATTCAAGTGTGGGCATGCCTATCACTAACTCTCTTTTGACTAGAGAATTAATGGCTTTGAAGTTCAGGTGTGATAGTTTCTTGTGCCACAGCCAACAATCTTCATTTGATGCTTTTGAGTAAAAGAAACAAATTTTGTCCTTGTTTGCAGAGTCCATATTGGCTACAAACAGGCTTCCCTTTCTTACTCCAGATAGAGCAAAATCACCAGTCTTCTTGTGGGTGATCAAACATTCATCTTTGTCAAAATCCACCTTGAATCCCCTATCAGTAAACTGACCAACACTTAGCAGATTATGCTTGAGCCCCTTGACTAGTGCTACATCTTCAATGATGACATTACCAACTTTCAACTTGCCATATCCCAATGTGTTACCCATGCTGTCATCTCCAAAAGCAACCATTGGGCCAGCCTTTTCCTCATATTGTGATAGCAGGGCCATATCACCAGTCATATGATTTGAGCATCCACTGTCCAAAATCCACATGACCTTCTTTTCACTTTCTTTGCCCTGAGGGTTTGATGGAGATGTGTCATCCTTGGAATTGGCCATCAAGGCATAATTGCAGAATTCTTGCTCCTCTCCATCACTGTCAGAATCATCCCAACACTTCCCTTCAGCTATGTAGGCCTTACCTTGTGTCTGCTTTTTCAGAAGGGCCTCATACTTAGCTTCAAGCTCAAGATAATCTTTATCCTTCTTTTTAGGCTTCTTGCATTCACTAGCAAAATGCCCTAGGTCATTGAATCTATAGCACCTTACGGATGACCTATCCACATGGCTGGTTTTAAACTTATTCTTGTTTGGTTTCACAGGTGCCTTGCTTTTGTTGAATGAATGGTTTTGGGTTTTGGGTTTGAAGGATTGATTTCTTTTGAATCTGATGTTTGGAAATTTTCTGGCCATGAAAGCATATGAAGCGTTTTCCATCCCATCTAGTTCTTCAAGAGTGTAAAACTCTTCTTCCTCCTTCTCCTCAACAGGTTCACTTACCTCAGGTTCAGTTTCTTCCTCTTCTACTACCTCCTCTATCCTTAACTAGCTTGTGGATGCTTCTAGGTCTTGAATAGATTTGTTGATAATCAAGGCACACGATGTGTTTACCATTCTACCTTGATTGGATTGAATAGCCCTTTTCTGAAGCAACTCAAGCTCATCAGTTTTTAAAACTCCATAGAGCACATCATATGTAACTTTGTTCAAATCTCTTTCCCTTAGAGAAATGACCCTTTGCTCTAGATGGTTTGGTGAGGATAGCAGAAACTTCATGTTTAACTCCTTGGTACTGTAAACCTTCCCATTCATCTGCAACTCAGTAACTAGCTTGTGAAATCTCTCAAACATCTCAGTAATGCTTTCCTTGGGCTGTGCCATGAAAGCCTCATACTGTGTGACCAGTATCTGTTTCTTGTTTTCCTTAACCTCATCAGTTCCCTCACTAAACACCTCAATGTGATCCCACATTTCTTTGGCAGATGTACATGATGCAATGTTTGCAAACATTGACATGTCCATGGAATCAATGATAAGCAACATGAGGTGGTTGTCAAGAGCAACCTTCTCCCTTTCTGATTCTGTCCATTTTGATGGATCCTTGGCCTCATAAGATCTTGGGATAGTTGTGGTTCCAACAGTCTTCTCTGGTATCTCTTGTTGTGGAACAAAAGGACCATTCTTGAGAATCTCAGGATACAAAGGATGAGAGGCTTTGATGAACAACATCATCTTTATCTTCCAGAGGTTGTAATTCTCTTTGTCAAACTTAGGGACCTTCACCGTTCCTGTAGTCTTTGGTGTATTCGAACTCATGATCGTTTTTCTGTTTTTGAATAAATAGCCCGCTCTGATACCACTTGTTGAGTATTGAATACGACAAAAGAATACAGAGGGGGGTGAATGGATTCTTGAACTTTTCTTCTTCGAGTCTATGTAGCAAGAGTGTTTGTGTGTGCAAGATTGAAGGTGCGGATAAAGAATAACACAAAACACAATATCACTTTAATCTAATGTATTATTATATAAAGGTTGCTACAATCTGTGAATACAAATTGTAGTATTCTCAGCTTCGTTTTTCTCAGAGAAATACAGCTTACAATGTATGAAAAACTTGACTCACAAAGTTAATTACTAAGGAAGTGAGGCTGTGTCCTTATAGAACATGGATACAACCTACTTACTGCAAATAAGGTAGCTAAAACAAATTACTTTCTAGTCTGTCTATCCTTTTGGAGTAAGTGTCCAAACGGTTACAGATTTGACTTTGCAAAGCCTGTTTAGATCCACTTCTTTAGCTCCTTGTCTCTTCTATATCTCTCCAAGCTTCCTTGTAGGCTTTCCAGAGCACGTTACAGATTGTGATCCATAAAGTGCATTGGCTTGTTGCAGGTTTCTGACTTGTACAATTTCTTCAGTATTTTGTCTCCAAGAATGTATTCGAGAAGTGACTAAGTAGTTGATTCGAGAACTAGAATTGACTTGATCGATAACTCTGAGTTCTCGAACACTGTTATATTGACATATCGAATTACTTCTCGAATAGCTCTTTTCTTCAGGATTCCTTGAGTTGTCGAATAGAACACTTGACTTGTCGAATCCTTGAGATATCGAATAGCTTTCTGAGACTTTGAGATATCGAATGGAATTTTGACTTGTTGACTCCTTGAGAACTCGAATACTACTTTGACTTCTTGACTTCCTGAGTTCTCGAATAGAGTACATAGACATATCGAATCTCTGAGATATCGAACAGTATATACAGAGATATCGAATAGTGTCTTGAGATATCGAATCCCTGACTTCTCGAATGCTGGACTTCTCGAATAGACAAATATACTTCTCGAATTGGTACTTAGGCAAATTCTTCATTTCTTCAAATCCCAACTATGATTATTTGACAGTCTTTATCTTCTTGCTTGAGGCATGAACCTTGGAACTTCTTTCAAGCATTATTCTAGACTCTATAAGTACAGTTACACAACTAGGATTTGATGCCTACTACAAGTATAATACAAACAGAAACTCTACAACTAGAGGTTCCCTCAGTTAAGAGGTCATGTAAGTAATGCAAAGAATTACAAACAATTAGGCTTGTTATTAGATGTATACAGGCATGCCTCTGTGACTAACACTAACTTTTACATATATTACTTGTATAGTTGTATAACATTTATCCATAAAAATCGTATCCTAAAAATGATAAAAAATTGTAACGTCTATATCAAATTCTAATAGCTGATACAATCATTTCTAGTGAGTCATCTTCCCGTTAAACATGTTTCGAGCCGCTCTCGTTTTGGATCGAAATTCCAACTTCATTACATATTATTGATGATACTTATCTTATACAACTTTTTTCTTGAAAATCAAAACCTAAAAATAGAGTGAATTCTAATTTTATTTTCTCCACGCTTTCTAAAATTTATGGAGTTTTAAAAAATAAAAAAACATCTTATATTTTCTCTTTATATTATAGATACTCCTATATTTATTTAGGGTTCTCGCATGTGAATGTTTTTTTATTATGTTAACACACCAGTTCTTTTCTTTTTAAATACAAAGTCTTTTTTTATGAGATTAGTATTGGATTTATGAAAAAAATTCCTAATAGAAGTATAAACAACTTGTATAAAAAATATATAATTTTAGAATATTGTAAAAAATGTCACCACCGTCCTTATATTATACTTCCAATAATTTTTTTAATTATATGTCTCCTTTATATATACAAAAACCTATTCTACTTTCAATAGAACTTGTAATTAAATGTTTTTTTCTATAAATTCGAATTCTCTATAAATTCGAACTTCTATTCTACTTCCAATAGAACTTTTAATAATATGACTTATAAATACTTACTAGCTTAAAACCCGTGCGATGCACGGATTTCTTTTAATATTATATGATATGTTTTATTAATTCGATTTACTTTTTTAAAAATATGAATTTTGGAGGTTTAAATTTTTAAATGAGATGATTTTATAATAATTATATAAATATTATCCATTATATTTTTATGAAAAGAGGGATTTTAGTTAGAAAATATTGAAAAGATAATACATCTTAGTTCAAAAAGGTAATCGGTTAATTATAAGTACTTATAAAATTATAATTTAATTTTATTAAATAGAATGTCGTGATTTAACTGAAAAAAGTGAGGTGTTAGTTAGAGAAAATTAAAAAGGAAACATGTTTTAGGTGGAAAAGGTAATTGATTAGTTTATAGTAATTATAATTCAATTATGTTATTTTACTAAATAAAATTGCTCGTAAAGTTTTAAGAAAATGAAAAATTAGTGTTGTCCGTGATATTTTAAAGAAAAGCGATATTTTAGTTAGAAAATATAGAAAAGATTATACATTTTAGCTGAAACTTAATCGGTTAATTATTAACATTATAATATTGTTATTTTATTTTATTAAATAGAATCGCCCGTGATATAATTGAAAAAAGATAGATTTTATTTAGAGGAAATAGAAAATGTAATGTGAAAATTAAAAAGATGACATGTTTTAGGTGAAAAAGGTAATTGATTAGTTTATAATAATTATAATTTAATTTATGTTATTTCACTAAATTAAATTGTTCGTAATGTCTTTAGATAGTGAGAAATTAATGTTACCCGTGATATTTCTAGAAAAAAAGAATTTGATTTATAAAATATGGAAAATATGATACGTTTTAGCTGAAAAATGTATTAAAAAAGGTAATCGTTTAATTATAAGTACTTATAAAATTATAATTTAATTTTATTAAATACAATGCCGTGATTTAACTGAAAAAGGTGAGGTGTTAGTTAGAGAAAATTAAAAAGGAAACATGTTTTAGGTGGAAAAGATAATTGATTAGTTTATAGTAATTATAATTTAATTTATGTCATTTCACTAAATTAAATTGTTCGTAGTATCTTTAGATGATGAGAAATTAATGTTACCCGTGATATTTGTAGAAAAAAGGAATTTGAATTATAAAATTTAGAAAAGATGATACGTTTTAGTTGAAAAAGGTAATGGATAATTATTAGTATTATAATATTATTATTTATTAAATAGAACCACCCGTGATATATTTGTAAAAAGAGATATTTTAGTTAAAGATATATTTTAGTTATAGAATACAGAAAATGTAACATGTTTTGGCTGAAAAAGGTAATTGATTAGTTAATAATAATTATAATATAATTATGTTATTTTATTAAACAAAATTGCTTGTAGTGGGAAGGAGAAATTTTAGTTAGATATAATATAAAAGATATTGTGCTTTACCTGAAAAGGGAAATTAATTAGTTTGTGAAAAATTGAAAAGGTAATATGTTTAATATGAAAAAAGAAATTATGTAATTAGTTAGTAGTTAAGTAAGGGTAAATAAGTAAAATCAATAGGTACCAACCAACCAAACTTTTAATGTTTCGGCTTTAATATAATAGAATAGATTATACTTCCAATAGAACCTCTAATTATATGTATTTCCTGTAATTTCGAACTCTTCTCATCAATAAATTCGAACACCTATTCTACTTCTAATATGTTAAAAGATATTTTTATATTTATTAGTGTTTATTTGAACTCCTATTCTACTTCTAATAGAACTTTTAATCATAAGTCTTATAATTAAATACCTATTCTACTTCCGGTGGAATTTCCAATTATATGTCTTCCATACAAATTTGAACTCTTATCATCTATAAATCCGAACACCATTTTACTTCTAATATGTTAAAAAATATTTTTATATTTATTAGTGTTTAAAATCCTAAAATTCTAAAAAAAAAATTAAAATTATAGATTGAGACTATCTTAGACTGCCACCTAAACTCTCGCGTATCCTCCTTTCGAACTCTTACTCTCTATAAATTCGAACTCCTATTTTACTTCCAATAGAACTTTTAATCATATGCTTTATAAATACTTATTACACTTCCAATAGAACTTCTAATTATATGTCTTCGCTATAAATTCGAACTCTTCTCATCTATAAATTCGAACACATATTTTACTTCTAATATGGTAAAAGATATTTTTATATTTATTAATGTTTATTTGAAGTCCTATTCTACTTCTAATAGAACTTTTAATTATCTGCCTTATAATTAAATACTTATTCTACTTCCAACGGAACTTCAAATTAATATGTTTTCCCTATAGATTCGAACTCTTATCATCTATAAATTGAAACACCTATTCTACTTCAAAAATTTTAAAAGATTTTTTTTATGTTTATTAATGTTTAAAAAAATTATGAAATAAATTATAACAAAGATGAAGTAGCATTCACGATTACAAAGAAATCTAATACTTTTTCAATAGTACAATTTTAATAACTTAAACCTTGTTATCTTTCATCTCGATTTTGATTTTGCAGGAGCGAACACTCTACCTGGGGTCACTGGTGTTTGTCCTTCCACCTTCTACATTAATATTCTTTCAAGAATCAACCAAATAATCGTGTTAAATTCATATACCAAAGAGGATATACCTTACCAAGACATAAATTTGATGGGTTTTTGTGCACAAAAAAATTCTTGATGGATTCCTATGCACAAAAAAATTCATATAAAATATATGTTAAGAAAAATAATTTCCCATTACACATAAAAATAATAATGTAAACACAACTAAATCTAAAAATAAAAACCTACTCGTGCAAAATTGCAAATAACAATTGTAAATTGACTATATAAAGAGAGAGAGAGATACATTTGGATTCTTTTTATAATTATATGTGCTCCTATAAATTAGAGTTTGGGTTGATTTATAATTTGTAGGTCTTTTCTACTTTGAATATGTTAATTAATATGTCTTCTTTATAAACTCGAACTCTTCTCCTCCACTAACTTAAACTCTTAAAATCACCTCTTCTACTTCTAATATGAAAAAAGATAATTTGTTATTTATTAGTATTTAAAATTCTAAAACTCTATAAAAATTAGAAAAATAGATTAAGACGATCTTAGAGCGTCACCAAAGCGCCCACGTATCCTCCTTTATATATATACTAGTCGATTAAGCCGCGCTTCGCGGCGGCCTTATAACAATTTTTTTAAAATAAAGATTGTTTCAGTAAAAATTGATAAAAATATGTTTATAATATCAATATAGATTGGTGAACAAAATATTGTATAAATTAAATATACAAAAATAATAAGATGTATTATTCTTATATTTTTCTATACCGATTTTGTCTCACGATTTTTTAGGCCGACACCCATTGTATATATTATAAAAAGCGTACACACTAATAAAAATTTAAATAATAAAATTCTCTTTGACTTTGATTTTGATTTGCACGTCGGTGAGATTTTCTTATGATTCAATTAGAATTGGGAGTGATTTTCTTATGATTCAATTAGAATTGGGAGATACTGTTGTAAAAAAAAGTTAGAATTTCCTTTTTATATCCTAACTATAATATAATTTAGAAATGAGATTTATCATTGATACATCAATTATTTCCTTGATTATATTTTAGTTTCAAAATTGAGATAATTTAGATTCGTGTTTTAAAAAATTTACAAAAATATATCTATAATATCAATATAGATGGGTGAACACAATATTGTATAAATTGAATATACATGATAATAAGATAAATTATTCATATATTCTTCTATACAGATTTTGTCTAACTATTTTTTAGGCCGACGACCGTTGTATATATTATTGAAATATTAAACGTACATAATAATAAAAATTTAAATACTAAAATCATTTTTGACTTTGATTTCGGTTTGCATACAGGTGAGATTTTCTCATAATTCAATTAGAATTGGGAGATTTTGTTGTAAAAAAAGGTTGAACTTGTTTTTTATATCTTAAATATAATATAGTTTAGAGGTGAGACCTGTCTTTAATAACAACAATTATTTCCTTGATTGCATAATTTATATTTAAAAATTGAGATAATTTAGAAAATTAGATAAATAACTTTCGAGTGATTACAAAACTCCACCAAACGCCTGGGGAATTTCCTTTGTATAATAGATATAAATATAAATAGTTGACTAAGCCGCGCTTCGCGGCGGCCATATAATATTTTTTGAAAAAAATCAGAATATAAATTCAAGAAAAAAATATAAAAGAAAAAATTTATAAATAAATTATTGAACATAATATAGTACAAATTTTAATATATATATATATAGACAACTAAATAAGCTATATACTTAAGACTGCAGCTCAGTCCATTCCAAATTTTTAGATGAGCTTATTATTGTTACCTAGGGAGATATGTGATAGAGTGGAGAAGAGTATGAATGCATATTGGTGGGGTGGTGGAGGTAATGGGAAGGGGATTAAGTGGTTGAGGTGGGATAAGTTGTGTGAGGTGAAGGAGATGGGGGGGTTGGGTTTTCGTAAGTTGGTTGATTTTAATGTGGCTATGTTAGGTAAGCAGGCATGGCGGCTGATTACGGGTGCAAATCCATTGGTTACGAGGTTAATGCAAGCTAAGTACTATCCTCAGAAGAGTTTTTTCGAGGCTGAGTTAGGTCCAAATCCTTCGTACATGTGGAGAAGTATTATGGCTGCCCAACAGATTGTTAAGGAAGGGTGTAGACGTAAGATTGGGGATGGGAAGGAAACGAGAGTGTGGCATATTCCTTGGTTACCTTGCCCAGATAATGGGTGTGTTACAAGTGATTTCCATATGGAGTTGGAGGATGCTGTGGTGCACAACCTTATGCAAGAAGATCAGAACAGGTGGGATGAGGATATTTTGAAGGATTTGTTTAATGATCGGGATAGAATGTTGATTCAACAGATACCCATACCAGAGCGTAGTAGGTCTGATTCTTGGTATTGGTTACTGGAAGAATGGGGGGTTTTTTCGGTTAAGAGTTGCTATAGATTAATTCGTGGGGAGAGTATAGGTGGGGAGGATGGTTTTTGGAAGCAGCTTTGGGGACTTAAACTGCTTGGGAAGGTTTTAAATCTCGTTTGGAGGGCGTATAAGGGGGTGTTGCCTACTGCTACAGAGTTGGTTAAGCGTATGGTGAATATAAATCAGGTGTGTACGTGGTGTCATTTGGATGCTGAAACACCAGTACATGTTTTATTTACGTGCAGTTTTGCTCAGGAGTTGTGGAGTCGAGTATGAATGCTGGAAGTTCTGGGTTTAGATAATGACATATCGGTTTTGCTGGTGTTTAAACAGGTATTCAGTAGTAGTTCTTGTAATAAGAAAGTGATGTTGGGATTGTATTGCTTTAGTTTATGGTGGAGACGTAACTCATGGGTGTGGGATAGAAAAAATGTGTCTGTGTTTGGAGTTCAGTCGATGGCGGTAGGGATGTTACAGGAGTGGCAACAGAGTCAGGAGGAGGGTGGAAGTAAACGAGGTAGAATTGATAATAGTAACAGACGATGGTGCAGACCTCCTGAAGGGTGGGTTAAAGTTAACATCGATGCTGCATGTCATGCTCAACAAGGATTTACAGGGGTAGGTTGTGTTGTTCGTGATGAGAATGGGAAGTTCCTGCGAGCTCGTGGAAGTAAAGTAATGGGTAGATGGAAGCCTAGAGAGGCAGAGGCGTTAGGTCTTAAGGAAGCGTTGAAGTGGATTGGGGAATGGAGGAGAAGTAAGTGCATTTTTGAGATGGATGCAAAGATCGTTGTTGATGCGATTCATGGGGATGGGGGTAATTCTAATTTTCACACGATTATAGAAGATTGTGTGGATATTTTTAAGCACTTTCATGAAGTGTTAGTTCTGTTTGAACATAGATCTGCGAATAAAGTAGCACATGTATTAGCACAAGCTACTTGTTCTATGACAGGTCCTATGGAGTGGGTTGAAACTGCTCCCGATTTTATGATTTGTAATCTTTTCTCGGATGAAGTTTAATATATGCAAGTGCTTTTATTCAAAAAATAAAAATAAAAATAAGCTATATACTTATTTTTTATGTTGATTTTGTAACACGCTTTTTGGGTCGACGCCCATTGTAATAAATACATATAAGACATGTTTCTTGGCGGCCATGTAATATTTTTTTAAAACAATTCAAAATGTAGACTATTTAAGAAAGAAATCAAAAAGAAAATATCTATAAATGAATTAATAAACACAATATTGTACAAATTTTAATATATATAGACAACAAAATAAATCATATACTTAATTTTTACGTCGATTTTGTGTCACGTTTTCTTAGGCCGACACCCGTTGTAATAAATACATATAGATAAAAAAAATAGATATAATTGAATAAATTAAAAGAAGACGTTGAAATATTATGATCAAGAACAATGAGAAGAAAATAACAACAAATTAACAAATTGTTGTGCCCAAAATCTCCATGGGCTAGATTTAGGCCCATTAGGCTTAAGGATCCAATCCGTATGAGTAATATGGGTTATGATTGAGGTCCCTTAAGTTAAATGGGGCTAAATAGCATGTGAAATGGATCTGGACAGGTTCAGGTTCCCGAGAGACAGCTTCCTGCAGACAGCTTCCCGAGAAACAGGTTCCTGTAGACAGGTTCCTGAGAGACAGCTTCCTGTACGAAAACAGATTTATGCCAACAGATTTATAGTATGATTAAGCCTCCTATTCTTTAGGAGCAAGTCATGAACGCCAACTCCTTATTGGATTGTATTCCTTGGGCGCATATGATCCTTGAATACTTCTAATAAGACTAGAACTAGTATATATACTCCTAGTCAGATTAGAACTCGAGTTCTATTTGACTTAGGTCGCCTATTCGTGGCTGAAATCTGGAGAAAAGGAGGTCCCCACGAATTAGGAACCTAGAATATTGCTGCCTAACCAGACTTCTAGTCTAAAAAGAACTACGTGAACTTGATCCCTATATATACAAGGGTACGTAGGTACCTTGAGAACATGTTTTACAAGCCTCGCAATACACCTACGAGATTCTTGAGAACACACGACACAAGCCTCAAGGGAACTCGCGAGATTCTTGTAAACGCTCTCGAGCTCAGTTCAACCCCCACAAAAAACCTCCATTCTCCATAGATTAGTTGATCGTTAGCCTTTACAACTCACCATAAACCTCTCAAAAGTTGTTACGAAATCCACTCATCAACACAAATAATAATAAATAAATAAATAAAGAGAGAGTGGTAAAAATTCAAATATATAAAAGAAAAGCTTATACGGGAATTATTTCTCAAATATAATTTGAATTTGAATAACTTTTTTGTGAACAGTCACATTAGCTACTTATTTCCTCTGTTTACATCTTTAATTATTGACATGCCCTTAAACTAAGAATCCAAAAAGGAAGCTTTGACTTAAGATTTATAATTCCTTAAATAATTTCGATTTTAATTCAAATACATAAATTCAATGTATAAAAGGAAGTTTTAATTATTAATATTTAAAATAGATTGAAACAATATCTAAAACCTTTTCTATTTTGAAAATGTTAATGTTAAAAAAGGAAATTTTGATTTCTTTTCTAAAAAATAGGGCCTAAAGAAGGAAGTTTAATTTTAATTATTTAAAATTGAGAAGCTCTAGAAAATTAGAAAAATATGAATCGAGCGATTTTAGAGCTCCTAGGGGTTTTCCTTTATATTTATAAAGATAATAGATATTGAAGTTCGACCAGATTTGATCTACGAGGAATCCGAAAGAATTTTCGAATGTGAAGGAAGGGTAATGCATCGTCGAATGATTCCTTTTGTAAGGGTATTATGGAAAGGACATTCAGAAAGAGAGGCTAATTGGGTGACGGTGGAAATTATTCGTGCATGTTATCCACATCTTTTTGAACAAAAATATGTATGATAAATTTCGAGGACGAAATTTCTATTAGGAGGGAAGAATGTAAGAGCTTAATATTTTAATATTATTTAATACTAAATATCAACTAGTTTATTGGGAAAGGAAACAAAAAGAAAAAGGCTTAAAAAAAAGGCGTGAGTGGAGACTTACGTTACTTCTTTTTTGTTAGAGGAGAAGGAGAACGAGAGGGAGGAAGAGAAGGAGAAGAGTAACACAATCTAATTGAAAGAAGGATATTGGAATTTTAAGATAAAAGATCAAATTCCTTGTGTATAAACTATCTTGTTTAGTAAAAAAGGAAAAGAAAGAGGCTTAAAAAAAGAGAAGGCGTGAGTAGAGACTTACGTTACTTCTTTTTTGTCAGAGGAGAAGGAGAAGGAGAAAGAGAGGGAGGAAGAGAAGGAGAAGAGTAACACAATCTAATTCGAAGAAGGATTTTGGAATTTTAAGATAAAAGATCAAATTCCTTGTGTATAAACTATCATGTTTGGTTTAGAATTTAGAACTTATGGGTTTTATGCTTTATATACATATATTAGATTTTAGAGTGATAGGAAATTTGAAATTCTTGAACACCATTCTTAATTTTTGAATTTTAAGGTAAAGAGTTCAACTCCTTGCGTGTGCGTGTGTTTAACTATAAAAAAAATTGACGTATTTGGTCTTTTACATGTGCCGAGTTCATGTAAAATCTGTATAAAATCCGAGTTTTATCGTATAATGATGATGTTTCTGTCCCTGGAAAGGTATTTGAATTATCTACAACTTTTGTCCTTTAGCTTTTCTGAGATTGTGCATGTAAATATGTACATTTTGCGATTTTAGTGACCTGCCAAGCATTTTTTTAAATTGATACTCTTACTTTGAAAATTCGTATTACATTGAGTTTTTGTGCATATTTTTTGAGTAACAATATTATAAAAAGATATTTTCGTGTTCTACGTTTTTTTTACACTCCGCCTATATATTCTATGATTTTGATGTCGTAAATAGCATTATACTAAATATGTCAGGGTTGATTCTGTTATGTTGTCCGCAAATATCTATTTTTTTGAGTTCGTTATTTGTTCGTTTTTAACGATTCTTATCATTCTGGAAAGTCTTGAAATTTCTTATGATTTTTATGTTTTGTAATTTTGGATTTGAATTTATCTTTATAGTGTAAATTCCCATTTTTCAGAACTGGTCAGGTTGTGATTTCGGTATCCTTAGTCTATTTTGTAATATATTTTGGTTTGTGATCTTTGAGGATTGTGTTTTGGTTATGTTTAAATATAAATATAACTTGGGAGTTCGTAATACATCAATCGCGAGGGGAATATCTCGTGTTTGACACATTCTTTGTGGTGTATAAATAGCATACACATGTTGCCGGGATAGTGGAACGTGACTTATTATAGTATACTAGCTTATAACCCGTGCAATGTACGAGTTTCTTGTATTATGATATAAATTTTATTTAATATTACGATTATGTTTTTATTTAATAAATATTTTTAATATTTTTTTAATTTTAATTTGATATAATTTAATATATTAATGTTTGTGGATTATACTAATGTTTCCTTATTATAAATAACGTATACGCTTTTTAATATATTTTATTAAAAATTGAAAAATATGGTGTGATATTTTTGGGTATATATTAATGATTAAATTAAAGGGTAACGTGTATTAATTAGAAATGAAACATTATTGATCTTTTTAGGTATTTATAAAAGGTAATATCTTCAACTAAAAGTAAATGTGAAAAAGGCAGTCACTAATTACAATTAATTATATTATGTTATTATTTATTTTAGGCGTTATATTATTCTTGAAAATTATGGTGTGATATTTTTGGCTATATATTAATGATTAAATTAAAGGGTAACGTGTTTTAATTAAAATGAAATATTAATGACTGAAAGATGTGATATGATTGATCTTTTTAGATGTTTATATAAGGTAATATCTTCAACTAAAAGTAAATGTGAAAAAGACAATCAATAATGACCATTAATTATATCATGTTATTATTTATTTAAGGTGTATTTATTTTGAAAGGTAAATAAGTAAATTCACGAAGTACCAAAAAATAGGTACCAAAACTTTTAATATTTCGGCTGTTATATGATAACTAGCTTATAAACCGTGCGATGCACGGATTTTTTTTTATGTAACAAATTTTATTTTATGTTACAATTATATTTTTATATAATCATTATTTACAATATTTTATTTTAATTTTAAAATTAATAATTTAATATAAATTTGATTAATGATATGCATGTTCTAAAACTTATATTATAAAATTTTAAAATAAATATGTCGTTGATAGAATTCGAACCTTGAAATTTTAGTAAATTAATTTAATTATACTAGCTTATAACCCGTGCAATGCACGGTTTCTTTTTTAATATATATATATATATATATATATATATATATATATTAATGTTTTTAATTTTATATGTTATTAATTTAGATATCAAATTGTCGTTAAAAATTTGATATATATAAGATTTTACACGTCCGATTTAATATTTATACTCTATCTTAAATTCTTAAAATTTTATTTTACGTGAAATTTATTAAATAATATTTAATATAGTGATGGTTTAACAATTATTTTCCAATTAAATATATGCAGAAACAAAAGATAGAAAAAATTAACGATTTTTTACGTTGAAAATTCAATCTGATTAATGAATTCTACTTATAATTCGTTTTGATTATCAAAATACCTTTATTATTATTTGAATATAGTTCTACTAACAACCAAAAACAATTTTAATAATAAGTGTGAGAAGGATTTTGTCCAAAACTTTGATTATAGGTAGTCTGGTCCTTCGTACGATAAAATAAATGAGAATCGTTATATCTTAAAATAAATAGATGAAAATCGTTGGATCTTGCATAAAAAATTATTTTATATTTTAATATGTTATAAACTAAAAATTGTATTTATACTGAAATACGAAAAGATGTATGTTAAAGATTTAAATCATATCTAATTAGGTTTTTTTACGTTGAATAACAATATCAATGAAGGAATTTTACATTGAATAGGATTAATTAAAAATTGGTAATTATATTTTTTCTCTTGAGATTCTGAGTGTAATTTCCATTTGAATAATAAATATTAAATCATCACTAAATTAAACATAGTTTTATGAGCTTTGCGTGGATTATAAAATTATCAAAATATGATTTCTAGATTTTAAGATTGAGCCCAAATAGTAAACATGAATTTTTTTTAATACTAATAAAAAAATAAGTAAAATTCAATTCTAATACAATATTTTTTAATTATATCCTTTTTAGATTATAATTTTATTTCTAAAAATCACTTCTAATGCAACCTTTTATAATTAAGTCCTTTTTAAATTATAATTTTCTTTTTACAATGATATAATCTTGATCGTGTATTTTTAAAAAGATTAGATTCAACAGTTGAGATTATTTTGGTAGTACAGCGACCAAAATTGTGGATAAGATCCCTCTTACGCTTATTATATATAAGGATATAAAAATATATTTAATCATTAGATCTAACGATTCTAATTTTTTACTAAAAGTCTAATGGTCATTATTCGTAGTATACGAATTTCTATTATATTTTGTTAGTGACTAGAAGATATGATGTGATATTTTTGGATATATATTAATTATTGCAAGATATGATATGATTGATGTTTTTAGGTGTTTATCTTTAAATAAAGGTAAATGTGAAAAAGACAATCGACTAATTACCATTAATTTTATTATGTTATTATTTATTTTAGGTGTTTTAATAGTATAGATATCGTACATATTTTTCTTTATAATAAAGGTTAAATAAGTAAATTCACGAAATACTAAAAAACAAATACCAAAAAATAGTACCAAAATTTTTAATGTTTCGGCTATTATATAATTAATTAATTAATTTTAATTTAATATACTCATGTTTACATATTAACTAATGTTTCCTTATTATAAACAACGTATACGGATTTTTAATATATTTTATTAATAATTAAAAAATATGATGTGATATTTTCGGGTATATATTAATGATTATAAGATTAGTTTTAAATTAAAAAGGTAACATGTTTTAATTCGAAAGGAAATATTAATGATTGGAAGATATGATGCGATTGATATTTTTAGGTGTTTATAAATGGTAATATCTTCAATTAAAAGTAAATGTGAAAAAAGGCAATCGACTACTTACCATTAATTATATTGTGTTATTATTTATTTTAGGAGTTTTAATAGTATATATATCATATATTTTTCTTTATAATGAATGGTAAATAAGTAAATTCACGACGTACCAAAAAATATGTACCAAAACTTTTAATGTTTCGGCTTTTATATAATAGTATAGATATAGAGGGTCTTGCTCAGGTGAGAACCACCACTTATGGTGATATATGAGATCTAATCCTATCCACCCATTTAAATACATTATATTCATCTCTTACCATTCATTTAATATTTTAATATTTTGGAATTTCACCATCTTCTTTCTAATTCAACCACCCACCACCATCGGCGACCACCACCACCTCCGGCGACCACCAAAAAATCACCACCGGCAAACATAAAATCACCACCGTCAAACCAGAAATCACCACCAGAAACACAAAAATCACCACCGCCAAACATAAAATCACCACCGCCAAACCAAAAATCACCACCAGAAACACAAAAAATCACCACTCCGACCACCTGTAAACAAAAAATCACCACGTGAAAACAAAAAATCACCACAAAAAAATGAAAAACTGTAACAAATGAGTTCACCCCAGTTGTTACCCAACAGAAAGATCACCTATAAGGTGCCAGAAGAAGAGAAGAAAAGATATAATTTTATTACTTTTTTGCATAACCCTCATTGTGATTGCATTCCTCATATATGTAACAAAAATAAAACTAAATCAAGCATTACTAATAAAATAACTAACTGCTAAATCAGCGTGAGATTGGTTTTTCCCTTTCCTCTTTTGAAGACCCATTTTTGGTAATGAGGTGTAGCCACAACACCTTCCTTCTCTTCCAACACATTTGTTACATTCCCTCCTCCTTCAAAACTTCCTTGTCCCAAGGAAGAAAATTTGGAAATCTACTCTGGACTGATCCCAAATCCTCCCATGTTGCATCAGATGCAGGGGTGTTAGACCAAAGGACAAGAACCTGCATCACTCGAGAAATTCTGTGCTTAATTAACCTTTTGTCAAGCACTGCAACAGGCTCAATGAGGAACTGCCCTTCTTCTCCCAGTTCTGGTAAATCAGCTGTTGGAATGGCCTGTTTACCTAATTTCTTTTTTAACAAAGACACATGAAAACCGGATGGACCTTAGATGTAGAGGGGAGTTGTAAATAGTATGCTACTGTGCCAATTCGTTTAAGCACTTGGAAGGGCCCATAGTATTTAGGAGAGAGCTTAAAATTACTCCTGTTAGACACCGACATTTGGCGACAAGGATAGAGCCGCAAGAAAACCCAGTCACCAACTTCAAATTGGCGTTCACTACGCTTTTGATCCACATACTGCTTCATGCGATTCTGTGCACGAACTAAATTATCCTTCAAAACTTCATTGGCACTATGCTGAAACTTAAGATAATCTCCCACTACTGCTACCTTACGAGTACTAAAATTTAGCATTGGTAATGGAGTAGGCGGATATCCAAATAGAGCTTCGAAAGGCATCATTTGAATTGAATATGCTTTGTGGTATTATACCACCATTCTGCTATGGGAAGCCATTTGCTCCAAGTTGCTGGCTTTTCCCCAACCGCACACCGCATATATGTCTCCAAACAACGATTAACACGTTCTGTTTGATCGTCAGATTGTGGATGATATGCACTAGTCATAGACAATTTCGTTCCCATTAAAGAAAAAAACTCCTTCCAAAAGAGACTTACAAAAACCTTGTCCCTGTCACTAACCAAATCTTGAGGCAACCCATGTAATTTTCCAACATTATCAAAATAAACCTTAGCTACTTCCACTGCAGTAAATGGATACCTTAAAGATATAAAATATGCATACTTACTTAAACGATCTACCACCACCATGATTGTAGTTTTTCCATTAGACTTCGGCAAACCTTAAATGAAATCCATTGAAACACTACACCAAACCTGATTAGGAATGGCCAATGGCCACAACAATCCAGGAGATAGGGTATTTCCCCCCTTTGTTACACTGGCATACATCACACTCTCTTACAAAAACTTTAATATCTTCTATCATTGCAGGCTAGAAAAATAATCTAGAATTTTTTTAGAAAGTATTGTTTATTCCAGAATGACCACGATGATAAGTTGAGTGCATTTCTTTCATCATGTTTTGCCGCCAAGAACCATTGCATCCAACATAAAATTTTCCTTTATACATTAACACCCCTTGCTGAAAATAGCTAATCTTTGGACCAATGATATCCCCTGATGCTTGAACCACCCACTGCATAGCCTGAGAATCTCCCTACAGGCTCTCTTGTATTTCCTCCACCCAAGTAGGCAAACTTTGTGAAATAGAATTTAAGTCGTTGCAATTATCAACATTATGCCTTCTCGATAAACTATCAGCTGCTGTAATTTCAATTCCCTTTTTATATTGAATTTCATAATCCAACCCATGAAGCTTTCTCAACCATTTTTTCTGAATTAGAGAGTCACTTTCTGTGTTAAAAATATTTAAGCGCTTGGTGATCCGTTCTAATCACAAAGTGATTCATGCCAAGATAATGCCTCCATTTTTGCACTGCAGTGATAATTGCGAGCATTTCTTTTTCGTATGTGGATATTGCTGATTTTTAGGACCCAAAGCCTTGCTTAGATATGCAACAGGCTTACCATTTTGTGTAAGAACTGCCCCAATTCCAGCATCACTTGCATCTGTCTCTATCATGAAGGTCTCCGTAAAATTAGGCATCACTAGAATAGGAGTAGTCACCATGGCCTGTTTAAGTCCATTGAAAGCCACCTCCGCTGCATCACCCCATTCAAATTGTCCCTTTTTAACAACTTAGTCAACGACTTGCTGATAATACCATAGTGCCACATAAACTTCCTTAATACCCTGCCAAGCCCAGAAATCCTCGCAAATCTTTGAGATTTCGCGGCTTAGGCCATTGCAACATTGCTTCTATTTTAGTTGATTCAGCTGACACACCTTCTTTGGATATAATGTGTCCCAAATACTCGAGTTGTTCCTTTTCAAAAAGGCATTTGGACAGCTTTGCATATAGTTCATTTTCTTTCATAAGCCTTAACATAAACCTCAAATGTTCAATATTATCATCTTGGCACTTACTATAAACAAGTATGTCATCGAAAAACACAAGCACAAATTTCCTCAAATATGGTGCAAAAACACTATTCATCAAAGCTTGGAAAGAAGCAGGGGCGTTAGTTAAACCGAATGGCATTACCTTAAATTCGAATAACACAAAATGAGTGGTGAAGGTTATTTTGTGAACATCATGAGGGGCCACACGAATTTGATGGTAACCGCTACGAAGGTCCAATTTTGAGAAAACCATAGACCCATAGAGCTCGTCTAGTAATTCATCAATTACTGGAATAAGGTATTTATTTTTTATAGTGATTTGATTGAGATCCCGGTAATCAATACACATTCGCCAAGTATGATCATTCTTTTTAACTAGGAGGACATGAGAACTAAATGGTCAGTCGTTCGATTGAACTATTCCAGATTCAAGCATTTCTTTTACTCTTCGCTCTATTTCTATCTTTTGCACCAGTGGATATCGATAAGGATGATGGTTGACAGGCTGACTACCTTCTTTGAGGGGTATGTGGTGGTCATGACCCTTAGCGGTGGCAAACCTTTTTGGTTCAGTGAAAACCATTGGATACTGGTCAAGTACTTGCTGAATTTTTGTGGAATATGCCTCTTTCACAACTTCTGCGTGCATCATCTTCAACTGTCCCCATAATACATTTGGATTTTTTTTGTGATGTATTTTTGAAAGGACTTAGCTGTGATTTCTCAAAACTCCCCGGAATCTACAATTCCTTTTATGTTAATCACCTGTTTGTTCCAAGTTAACGACATTACTTTTTCTTTGAAATCCACCTGAATAGGTCCAAGAGTTTGTAGCCACTGCATACCTAAAACCACATCGCAACCACCAAAATGTAGAACTCTTAATGAGGTGCTGAATTCTTGCTTCTGCATGTTCCATCGAAAATCTTTACATTGCTGCTTGCTAAAAGCCTTTTCTCCATTTGTTATAGACTTATAGTTACAATCATAGTACTGGCATTTTCCAGTTCGCATCCCAACTTAGCAGCTACTGTAGGATCAATGAAGTTATGCGTAGCACCTGAATCAATGAGTATGATAAAGCTTTTGTTTCTGGTTTGGCCCATTACCTTAAAAGTACTTATATTAATTCCACCACTAATAGTACCTTAAAAGTACTTATATTACTTTTAATAATATAAAATGAAATGAGGAGTCAATATAAGAAGTATTGTTGGAGATGAATGCAAATTAAATCACTAAGAGCTATTATTTTATAATATATTTAAGAATGATTTAAGAGACTCTCGGAGATACTCTTAGAAGCATCCCTTTATAGAGCATGGGAGGTAGAATGATAGAAAGAAGACCGTATAGATAGCCTCTCTCGGGGCAAAGCTTCACTCTCAGCATTAAAGCTAAAAAAATAAATCAAAATTGTAAAATAAAAACTGATGCATATACTTTCAGTTCTTATTAGTTCAACTATTACTTATCTTTAAAAAAATAAAATTCAGTAACTTTCTACCAGTAAAATAATTAAAAAAAATTCCTAATACTGGGATAAAAAATGAAAGTAAGTATTATTCAGTACTGAATAACTAATCATGCGAGATTTAAATAGTAAAATTACGATAGTTATTGATATAAAAGTTTACCATAATATTGTTCATGATAAATTACACTAATTGAATGAGGCAATCTTGATTGGGGAGAGATACGTGAAAAATAATAAGTTATTCCATAGGTCCAAGGAACATAAATTTTATTTGGGCTTTTTGTTCATTTCACCTAAAAAATTGTTAGGGAACTGAATGATAGTGTTAGGAGATTATAAAATGGGGATCCTTCTAAATTTTTGGACCATGTACTACTGAGCTATTTGTATACCTTAATAGCCGGTCCTGAAGGAGGTTCACACACATAGCACACCTTTCTTCCAAAGTTTATTACATTCACAAAGGGTCATCTCTCCAAAATAGCATGTGTTTTAACTACAATCCTAAAGGTTTTTGAGCACTCCAATCTAGAAAAAAACATCGATGTTTGTTTAAATTTTAGATCGGTATCCTTATCGGTGATGTCAAAAGTTCACCTTGTTGGGTGTCCAACATCTCCCTAATCGAAACGTGGCGCTTGTGCCTGGCTAAGCATAAGGAAATAAAGTTGCACCTTGTTACAAGTCCCGGGGCTTTTAGCTCAAGTGGTAAGCGCTTGATCCTGAAAACTGGTATCAAAGCCAAGGTCGCGTGTTCGAGTCCCACGGAGTGCATTTTATGCCAAAGGCATGCTATGCAGCCATTGTACCCTTAACAGGGACTTGTTAGCACCGAAAGATGCTGGGGGGGATTGTTGGGTGTCCAGCATCTCCCTAATCGAAACGTGACGCTTGTGCCTGGCTAAGCATAAGGAAATAAAGTTGCGCCTTGTTACAAGTCCCGGGGCTTTTAGCTCAAGTGGTAAGCGCTTGATCCTGAAAATGATTGTTAGTCACAGAGGCATGCCTGTATACATCTAATAACAAGCCTAATTGTTTGTGATGCCTTGCATTACTTACATGACCTCTTAACGTAGGGAAACTCTAGTTGTAGAGTTTCTATTTGTTTTGTACTTGTAATAGGCATCAAATCTTGGTTGTGTAACTGTACTTATATAGTCAAGAATAATGCTTGAAAGAAGTTCCAAGGTTCATGCCTCAAGGAAATAGATAAAGACTGTCAAATAATCACAGTTGGGATTTGAAGAAATGAAGAATTTGCTTAAGTACCAATTCGAGAAGTACATTTGTCTATTCGAGAAGTCTAGCGTTCGAGAAGTCAGAGATTCGATATCTGAGAAGACACTGTTCGATATCTCTGAATGAACTATTCGATATCTCATTCGATATCTCAGAGATTCGACATGTCTAGATACTCTATTCGAGAACTCAGGAAGTCAACAAGTCAAAGTAGTATTCAAGTTCTCAAAGAGTCAACAATTCAAAGTTTCATTCGATATCTCAAGGACTCAGAAAGCTATTCGATATCTCAAGGATTCGACAAGTCAAGTGTTCTATTCGACAACTCAAGGAATCCTGGAGAAAAGTTTTATTCGAGAAGTGATTCGATATGTCAATCATACAGTATTCGAGAACTCAGAGTTATCTAATCCTAGTTCTCGAATCAATTACTTAGCCACTTCTCGAATACATTCTTGGAGACAAAATACTGAAGAAATTGTACAAGTCAGAAACCTGCAACAAGCCAATGCACTCTATGGACCACAATCTGTAACGTGCTCTGGAAAGCCTACAAGGAAGCTTAGAGAGATATAGAAGAGACAAAGAGCTAAAGAAGTGGATCTGAACAGAACTTTGCAAAGTCAAATTTGTAGCCATTTGGATGTTTACTCAAAAAGGATAGACATGCTAGAAAGTAATTTATCTTGTAACCTTATTTGTAGTAACTGAGTTGTATTCATGTTCTATAAGAATACAACCTCACATCTTTAGCAAAGAGATGATAAGAGAAGTTTTTCATATACACTGTAAGCTGTATCTCTCTGAGAAAAACGAAGCTGAGAATACTACCATTTGTATTAACAGATTGTAGCAACCTTTATCTAATAATATATTAGATCAAAGTGATCTTGTGTCTTGTGTTATTTCTTATCCGCACCTACACCTTTGCAAACACAAACACTTATTTGCTACACAGATTCAAGAACAACAAGAAAAGTTCAAGAATCCATTCACCCCCTGTATTCTTTTACTGTATTCGATACTTAACACACCTCATAGACATTGGTTTTAGAAATCAGTAAAAAGTACAATTTTGATGTTTAAAAGTAATTTTTATGCTAAAATTGCATAAGCCTCACTTTTATATTGTTAGATTACAAGTATTAGATGCAATTAAACATATTGCACAGAGAGTATAATTCGACATAGACATCATGATTTGACAATAAAATTATGTCTAATGCCTTATGCAGATCGGTATTCTGTCACGGTAACGATGTATAAAGATGTATTAGACATCGATTAAAGATGATGTTAAATAACACCTTATACATCGTTTTTCTTAACCAATGTCTTCGACTGGGTAATCTCCGACTATTGATTATACATCTTCTCTGACATTCGATCACGAGCCATCAACTCTGCCTTTGTGATTCGTATCTTTTTCTCTCTTGGTATATTGAAGTATATTTTTGGAGATATAAACCCTCTAACTCTCCGGACCCTTCCTGAATGCTCAAGAGTTTTCAGTGTTGTAATCAGAACATCTTCACTTCCAATGGGTGAAATTCACCCTTACGATGCGACTCCAGCAGGGTATCCTATATAATGACATGAAAATAATCAGAAAAAGCACCATATTCTTGAAAATAGAATAATCAAAATTAACTATCATATGACATGAGGCTTGCAATTATTTTGCACATTTTAGCTAAATCTTCATCCATCTCGTTGTTCTTTGACATTCGAGCCTTTTTCCAGAAAACTGTCCCATCAAGATCTTCTTTGGGCTACAACTTTCCCAACTTAATCAGTTAAAAATGAAGCAACATATCAAAAATATGACAAAGAAAATCTAAAATTATAAAAATGACTATGTACTTATATATTTCTTCCTCCTTTAAACCAACGTAGCCCTTTCTTGACATGCGATGATGATTGCAATTTGGGCCTAGTACTCTCATTAGGAGCTCCCAATTCATTGCATGTAACCTTAAAGGGTATAATAGCTACTCACTAAAAACTTCCAAGTAGGTCACAAGGTTAAAAAAGCTTTCAGTCAACTAATAAAGTACTTAAAAACTTGCAAATTGGTCATTGCCGTCAATTCTGTTAAAAACCCTAACGGAAAGATGATGTAGACGCTGACGTGCCACAACGAAACTTGCAAGTAGGTCACTGAACTTGATAACAATTTTCAATTAGGTAATTAGCCAAAATTAATTTTAACTAATTATATTTTAAATTTTTTTCTGAATGAATTTTCTTTAATAAAATTTAAAATTATGCATGCCAATTCAATACGTATGCTTATAAATAAATACAAGTGAACGAAAAGATAATAAGTTTTTTTCCGATAATGATAAAAAGTAAAAAACAAATCAAATGTTTACATTTTTTTTCCAAATAATTACACTTTAATTAAATGTAAATTGTATATACCGTTTTAACCCATATGCTTATAAATCGATATAATTGAACAAATATTTAGATATCCCTTTTCTCCATTTATTTAATTTATATTTTAATTAAATTTAGAATTGAATATATCCATTTATTTTATATGCTAGTAAATTGGTAAAAAAAACAAATATTTAAAAAATATCAAATTTAATTAAATTTTTTTGAATGATTACAATTTAAATTTAAAAAAATATAATTGTTTAAAAAAAACAATTTCGTTAGATATTTTTTGAATTTTTTTTTTCCAGTCAGTGACCAAACTGAAAATTAGCACATAGTTCAGTGACCTAATCGCAAATGTGTTGTCTTTTAACGGAAACCGTTAAAAGTCAACAAAATTTAACGGTTGTGCAATTTTTTTCAGTTTAGTACTGTGATTGCAAGCTAATTGTAACTTTATGATGCGATTGAAAGTTTTTTTAACTTCGTGACCTACTTGCAAGTTAGTAGTGACTTCAGTGACCAAATAGCTATTTTACCCATAAGCAATATGGTATAACTTGGTCAATAAGAAAAATTAGACACAACTATAGTTTTGATATTTATGTGACTTTGCTTGGAAAAAAAGAAAAAAGAAAAAAGAAAAAAGAAAAAAAGGAAAATAGATAATTATGTGACACTCGTAAATCTAAGCAATTTCACCAAAATTAATGCATGTGACCTTGGCCTTACACATCCAAAGCAGAGCAAATGCAACTAACATAAGTTTACTTAGCACGGTATGGTGTAGACTGAATACAAGTTTTACGAGACTTTCATAAATCTAAGCCATGTCACTGACAAAATATACATATGACCTTGAGCTGACACATTCAAAGCTAGAGCAAATGCAACTAACAAAAAGTCAAAAACCAGATAGGTTCGGACTGTATACAAGACTCAGGACATGTGGCCCACATAACCTGGAACCTCAAACAGACCCACAAAAGAAGTTACAGAATCTCCAACTAATTCTACTGCTAGTTGATAATTTACAGACAATTGAAGTTTCTTCGTCTTGGAACAGACCTCGAGAACCTTCAACACCTAAACAGACTGCCCTGCTAGCTGACAATCACAAAATGATTTATGGCCCGAACTAGTTGCATCAAGATGGGTAATTGATTGAAGTAGGTTTGAACATGACACTGGAATCCCAATTGAAAAAGGATATGCAAACCTTACCAGATCCAATCACAAGGCTTTTACTAGCCAACCTTAAATATAGCATATAGATTAAACAGGCTATGTTTCGCTGTTTAGTAGATCAGTATATCTTATATTTCATGGAACTTAGTTTGGGAGGCGTGCTATTCCATGCTAAATACTACATAGTAAAAACCAAGATCAAGACATCAAGTGGTCAAATTTCTCCACTTGTCCTTCAAATCAACCTCTGTTCTTTCATCAAATATATCCCTGTACATATTTAAGATAAGCTTCCAGTTTCCCATACCATACTTCTGCACACCTGCTCTTAAAGTGTCTTCCTCTAGGTTACTCCAGAACTTGCGTTTTCTCCTTAAAGGTTTTGGATTTTCATGTTTTTTCAGAGGAGTGACCAGTCTTTTCTTCGGGCTGGATAAGTGAGGCCTAGTTCCAGGATCAGCTGACCCATCACTAGATTCATCCCACTCAAAAGTACGGGCAGTTTTGTTTCGTTCCATTAGGCTGGGCTTAGTTGCATTAGTTTGATGAGTACTGCCTTCATTTCCAAGATTACTCTTCTCTGCAGGAGTACCATCAGTTCTCTTGTCAACATAATCCATTTTTGAAGCAACATTCTTAGCTACTTCTAAAGCTTCAGGAAGAGGGTCCTTCACCATTCCTTGTAGCTCTAAACTACTTGATCGAAGGTTTTCCTGTAATTTAGTAACTTCAGGAGTAGACAGGCAACCATAATTGTTGTGAGGTGATGCATCAGACAGTTCATCATTATCAACAATCTTGACTCCCCTTGATGCTCTCGGTGTCAATCTTTTATGTTGCTTTGCAGCACGAACCTTGCTTCTGCGATGCACAGTTCCCTCCTGGATATCTGAACGAGGACAAAAAAAAACACATTAGTAACATATACACACTTACGAGCATGTTATTGATGGTTATTTTCCCGACTTGCAATTATATGTATAGTCAAAGCATACAACTGTTAAATCAAGGAACGATACAAGTAGATAATAACCACATCACCTCAAAATATCATTCTGCAAGCCTCCTTCTAAAGAAATTCACCTGCTACTAAAGTATTTAGGAATTTCTTCTAATAATAAGATAGTTATCATATTCTGAAGCAGGCATATCTGAAGATGTTATCTGAAATCTAAATGTCTGATAAATTAGAACATATATTTCGCCACAAAATGGTTAATTTTCTAGGTTTTCTTCTTAAATATGCTAAGACGCATATATAAAAAACAAAACCCCAAAAGAGTACACTGGAAAGTGCATATATAATTAATTAGCAAAAAAAAAAAGTGCATATATAATTATATATACAACCACTTGATGCAAAGTGCATATATATAACCAATCGAAACAAGAGAAACATACACAATAATCACATAATAATAAATCAATACACACCTTTTTCAACTTGTTCAGTATGCTCCATCCCATTTAATTGCCTCAATGTACCATCATCCCGAGCCAATGTATCACCTACCAATGATAAATTAGAATATTTTACACCATAAAGTTCTAATTTTTCTTTTTAATTTGGCAAGACACTTGTATAAAACACAATAGCCCCAAAGAGTACTTTGAAAAGTGCATATATATAAACAATCGAAACAAGAGAAACATACACAATAATCAAATAAATTATGAATTTATACACACCTTTTTCACCTTGTTCAGTCTCCTCCAGTCCATTTGATTGCCTCGATGTATCATCATCCCCAGCCAATGTATCACCTACCGATGATAAATTACAATACATTTCTCCACAAAAGTTCTATTACTGTTTTCAAATTAACAAGAAACATATACAAAACACAAAAGCCCCAAAAGAGTACTCTACATATGTGTATACATATAACCAATCAAAACAAGAGAAACATACCCATTAATCACATAATTATAAATTTACACACCTTGTTCAGTCTCCTCCGTTTCATTTGATTGCCTCAATGTACCCTCATCCCGAGCCAATGTATCACCTACCAATGATAAAATAGAATACATTTCGCCATAAAGTTCTAATTATTCTAATTTGACAAGACACATATCCAAAACACAAAAGCCCCAAAGAGTACTTTGCATAGGTGTATACACATAACCAATCAAAACTCGAGAAACATACAACAATCCACATAATTACAAATGGTATACACACCTTGTTCAGTCTCCTCCGGGCCAAACAATAGATTCATCGTAGCATCATCCTGAGTAGCAAGTTCAAGAAAAGACGGACCCATCATCTCCCTAGTATCCTCAACAAAACCCCGAACCGCCTCAACAACACCAACCCCACATTTCCATTTCTCCAACAAACCATTCCTCACATTACAATCCCTCAATGCCGTCTCAATCTCCTCCTTCCAACTCACCAATTCACCCGAAAGCAACCCGCAATCCCCATATTTCACCATTCCTCCAACCCTAAACCTCCAAATCCTCTTAACAGCCGCCTGGAAACACTCAATCTCATCCTTATCAAGAAACTTAAGTGTACAATGCACAGCCACAGAGCAATAAGCCCTCTTAATAGATTCAACAGTCTTGATATTCTCCCTGTGATCAAGCTCTTCTAGTTGTTCCAGTAAGCATAGAAGATCATCGGTGGGACCAGAATCTTGGGAGATGTGAAACTCGATGTTTCGTAAAAGGAGAAGCTTTTTGAGATTGGAATCAGTGTCTGAAACAGGGAGAATGGAAAGCAAGGAGGTTAGAGTAGAATCGTCAATGGGTTGTCGGACGAAAAAGTCTAGGATCCAACGAGCGATGTCTGTGTCCATTACCATTTCTCTAAACCCTAATAATTCCCACTGCTACTTTCATCTTTGCACTACTTATAATTCTACGGAGTAACATTTTGAAGGCCGGATTTAGACCCGACAATTTACCATGAAATTACGAAATTAAATCTATGTATCTATGTATATCATAAATCCTGAATACTTTTTGCCACATCCTTCCTTTTATGTCCTTACTCTCTCTTTTGTCATTAACCTTTTTTAAGGACATAAATGTAAAATCACTTGGAAAAAATAAAAGCCATTGATTATCCTTGATATATGCTAACCCTATTCTCTCTCATTAATTCAAAATCAAATCACGTACAATCAATATTCTCTATCATCATTATTTCAAAATCAAACCAGGAACAATCCCTATCAAGAAAATTTCAAAATCAAACGCGTCGAATCTTGATTTTAGGCTTAATCGAAATCGTAAGAGACTGAGTTTTAATCTTGCAAAAGGTATGTAATATGATATATAAATATATGTAATTATAATATTGTGTATATATGTTTTTTATTCTATATTTGATTCACAATTACATTTGCTATGTCAAATTCTTCTCTTCTGAAATCAGCTTTCATCTCTGTTTATGATTTATATGTTTTGAATTCTTTGATAAACTAGCACAGAGATCGGAGAGAGTAAAGTCTGTCGATCTACATCCAACTGAGCCATGGTAATTCTTCGTATTCAATTGGTAGGTTGAATTTTCCGAATATTAAGTTTTCTGTGTTGTGGAATATTTTTGTATCGATGTTATCGAATTTACTGTCGTTTCTTTTACGTTTGTTTTATGGTTATTATGTATGGACGCTTGAATTTTCTTTTGGTAGATTAAATTTCCGGACTATCAAGCTGCCTGTGTTATAAAATTCTTCTCTATGCGTGTTATCGTTATTGAATTTACATTTGCTTTCTGGTTGATATATAAGGACATTTGAATTTTTTAGGGTCATTCTCATTATGTCATGTAAGTTACATTTAATCCCAAGGACAGCAATACTTTTGCAAGTGCATCCCTTGATCGTACAATCAAGGTATGTTACCTGACTTCCTGTATCCTAATTAATCTTTTGAATTTGCTTACAACTGAACGTAATGTGTTCTCTTGAAGATATGGAATCTTTGGTCTCCTGATCCGAATTTCACATTGGACGCCCATCTGAAAGGAGTTAGTTGTGTAGATTACTTCACTGGTGGGGATAAACCATATCTCATCACTGGTTCTGATGATCACACTGCTAAGGTCTGCAACTTTCTTTCTCCCTTTTGTTTGGTTTCATACGTCGTTCTGATTGTAATCCCTGTTGATTGTGTGTCTGAATTGTATAAAATAGGTGTGGGATTATCAAACTAAGAGTTGTGTTCAGACGCTAGAAGGTCACACACAATGTGTCTGCTGTTTGTTTTCATCCTGAACTTCCAATAATAATAACAGGTTCAGAAGATGGTACTTCCCATAATGTGTCTGATGTTTGTTTTCAACCAAAAATTCTAATCATTTTTTATTGCAGCTATACCCAATCGATTGGAAATTATTCGGGCGGTCTCATCTCCGTGCAACAATTATTACTTTATCATGTATGTGCAGTTTTTACATTTTCCTTTTTAATTTATCATGTATTAGTATAATTGAATTTATCAGTCCTACTTAAAGAGTGCTGCTTATTATGTGACTTGGCTTACTTATCAGGTTTGCCTTATTGAGATTTCTTATAAGCAATCTCACATCTTTATATTTTTATCATTTGTATAGTGGCCTCTTATATTATGGTGTTGGAGTACAAAAAAGTTTTAATCATTTGTTAACCTTAATTTGTTGGCCTCTTATAGTTTTTAATCATTTGTTAACCTTAATTACTAAAGTTTTTAACCTTATTGATGTACAAGATACAATACTACCAAGTACTATTTTGGCTTTAATTAATTTACCTGAAGTTTAATGTAATAGAGCTATTCTAGCATATGCTTTATCATGACCAGTACTAAAACTATGAAGGATGTCTATTTTTTAATGTAATGCGGGTTGTGTTAGCTAGGGTCAAAATGATATGTACAACTATCTACTATATGGTTTTCTTTTTTTTTTTTTCTCCTTAATCCTGATTACTTAATGTTCTTAAGCTTTATATACTGATAATGATGTTATGAGTTGGCTTTGTTGCTATTGTAATCATTTCGAGACTTGCATTGATAATCAACCGAAACATAAGCGTAGCTATTATAAAAGATTTTTCTAAAGACTAGAAATTGACACTTATTATTTTCGAAGATGTATTATTATCATTACATTATTTTCTTTTGGTGATTGATTATAAAACTCAGCAGAATAGCTCTTCCCTTCTACCTATGCATTTAGATTTGCTGCTCAGTGGTTAAGTTGGTTGTACAAGGACGTGACAAATAAATTGCAAGCCAGTGACTTCTCAACATTGCCAGATAAATTCTAAGGTTAGAAGTGTTTCACACCGCCACTGCGCACTTTTCTCTGTCATAACTCACTCAATTTAAATCATTGCCAATTTGGTCGAACTTTGATTGTGTCTGCAATCTACAATCTATTCTTAATTAAGCAAACATATATACTTCCTGTTTGAACTTTTTTAAGCAATCAAACTAAAAAACTTAAATGCTATTCTTCCTAAGGTATTCACTGAACCCTATTCCAGAGCATCATGATTTTATTTCTTTATATATTTTAAATTTTTGTAACAAGTTTCAACTTAGAGGGAAAATTTTGATAGCTATTTTCTATAACTGGAGTATTTGTTTGCAAGGAAAGTATATCCTTCATTATTTGATACATGTAGTTTTATTCTTGAAACAACAAATTCTGATTCTTTAACACTAAAAAAGATCAATTAGTTGATTAAAGATTGTTTATAAAAAAAATTATTATTTTACTATCTTTCAACAAGAATCTTTTAAATGATAATGAAATTTATTAGTTAAAAATTTCTATCGTGTGCGAAGCACGGGCAAATTCCCCATTTCATTATTATTTAAGCTTCTTAATTTTGTATAAGCAATATTAATTCCCTACTAATTTTAAGTTTCTCAATTTAATTTTAGGCTTCTTAAGAATTAATTTTAAGAATTATCATTTAAGCTTCTTAATTTCATTATCAACATCTTAATTTTGTATGCTCCATTTTTTCCTTAATTTTAAGCTTCTTAACGGGAGAGATCCACATCCAATGACTTTGGATTTGAATCATTCATTCGGGTGTTACGAAGCATAATGTGCAAGAATGTGTACTGGACTCATGTCTTTATTTATATTTAGTATTATTGCACTCCTGTTTAAATTAATATAGACACCTGACAGGCATATTTAAGTTATTCGAATATGAAATTAAACTTTGACATGCATATTTATTCAGAGACTATTGGGATGCCATTGTAACTATAAAATCTTTATATGATGCTAACTTGGCACTTGCAGATGAGGTTTGTTCCCAGTACAACGAATTCAACATTTTATCTCAGGTTTCCACACTATACAATTTTGGGGATGTTTCTTCCTAATCTGTAGACTTCTTCATGGCTGATAAAGGTACCAAAATTCGAGTTTTATGATACTAAGAAACCAATCTTCACCTCTCCTCGGTTCTTGCCACCAACAAAATTTGAAAGAAGCAGGGTAAATCAGTAGCAAACTTAGTTACAAGCCTACAACTATATTTATTTTTTAAAACGAAGTTTGTGATAGTAATTGGTACTAACTTTTCTTTCTTTTGTTGTACTGACAATAAATGTGGTCTTGATGACAACACTATTGACTTCATCGGTCATGCATTGGCACTTCATCGAGATGATCGCTATCTGAACGAACCTGCATTGGAAACATTGAAGAGAATGAAAGAATCAATTTATACTTTTTTTTTCGTGGTTAAATTATAGTATACATGTTATCGAGTATCGACTTGACTTAAGAAAGTTTCTATTTATTTCATAGCATTACGCGGAATCTCTTGCATGCTTTCAAGGAGGATCACCGTATATTTATCCTTTGTATGGATTAGCAGAGCTCCCACAGGTCTTGATTTTTTTTAATGTTTGCACTTTTTCTTCCCTGCCTAATTTTCTTTTTTCAGTTCCTTAATTCCTGTTTGCTAAAATGTACCCATTATAGTTTTAGAGAAATATAGTAAGATTTTAAATTATGGCTTTAAAGTTTACTAGATATCTATATATATATTTTACTTTCTCAGGCTCGACTTAATGTTGTCTATGGTGGCACATACATGTTGAACAAACCTGAGTGCAAGGTATGTACTCTCTTCTTATTTGAGATTGTTCAAACACAGCATATACATTTGCGCTTTTAGAAATTAACCAGCAAATCTTCTGGCTCACGCCATTGTCACTAAGAATCTTCTGGATCAGGTGGAGATTGTATTCCAGCGGATGAATATTCATGGAAGAAGTATGATCAGAAAATTCCTGGCACATCCTTTCCAAGGTACTACTCATTTCCTACTCCGCCTGATCCAATATTTAAGCTTCTTTTTTTCTTTTTAAAGTTTATAGTTGAGAGGCCGCTGTGCAAAAACTAATGTACAAGTTTTTTTAATGTATTAACAAAAAATTCAAAATAGAAATGCCTGTATACTAAGAAATGTTCTCGACCAGGTTGTGGTTTACTGTTCGCACTTATAATATTATTTAATTAGGTCATGTTAAAAAGTATTCATGTTGATTCACCTAAATATTAGACATGAACCTACGTAACTAAGTTTTCCCTGTGTTTAAGTAGCAAAGATTTGTTAAGATACGGTGGAGCACAAAAATGCTACACAAAATTACCAAAAGGAACTGAAATGAAAGAGTGTATAGTACATCTTATGTACATATACACCACAACTTTACAACCTGATTACAAAAATTGTTTTTTTTTGTATTTGAACGGATAATCATTTCTTTATTTTTTGAGTTTGTTTTTTATTTTCAAAATTTTAAAAGTCTGAGTTTTTTAATTCCTAATTTCTCTATCTTTTTATTCTATATTGTGTTAGATGATAGTGATTTTAACATTGCTAAGAAAGATGACATAAATCAATCTTATATTACTATAAAAGTAAAGAATAAAAACATGAGAGAGGTTCGAGCTTAACAAAGGGTGACTGTTGACATGATTATAAGAATTTTTAAGTACTTGGAATACTTATTTATAATTCCCTCTTAGGCCTGCCAGTTTGTAGAGAATCTCGACTAACCGGTTCGAGCTTTCCATCCGCATATGTAATGTTAATATCAATGTGAAAAGCCTATTTTGGGTAAAACTTGGTTAAAAAAAGTGACATGTCTTTAACATTTCCATGTAAACATTCATTTCAACCCTGTACCTTTCTTTGTAATTGACAACTTTATCTTGACGTATAAATAAATTTTGACGTCCATTATTTGGTAAAGGAAACTAACATTCATAAACATATTTCATCCATTGTATTTCATCCAATGTATTAACTGTTATAATTTATGTGTTAGATTTTCTTTTAGTTTATGATAGAGGAATCAGAAAGGGAGCTTGACGGTAGGCCATTTACGAATCCTCAATCTGTTCTTTCCTTTTAACACTGTTAACCTTGCTTCAATAGAACAATTATAGGAAAGGTCATCCGGCACAGGAAAACAAATGCACAAATTTTCGGGGTAGAGGCAGTGTCATCACTGTCATTTTACACATCAGACCATAAATTTTGATGGATAACTTTTTGATATGTGTTTATTTGAAACAAAATTTGACATATATCTACTCGGGAAAGGATAACAATTTGATCCTACTATGCTGAACCAAATCAGATGGGCTCATAATTTACCTATGACGTATTCCGCTTCTTAATCTCATTCTTTTGGTGTCTCCAAATTATGAAAATTCAGCTCTGCGGTGGTTGGAGAAGGAACCAAATGTGATGATAAGGCGCAAGGATTGCTACGATGGATATATTGGTTCTATTCAGGAGGATGACTCCAATGCTTTTGCGGACTGGGTAAAGACCAACAACATCGAATTGGTAAATTTCAGTATGTATAATAGTACAATTGCGACTCTTCTCCACTTAACAAAGTTTAATGTAAGGATAGTTCTCCACTTAAACAAAGTTTAATGTAAGGATAGTGTCACATAACTTTTATCGTACTAAATCAGCATTCAGCAGCATTAACCTTATTGTGAGCTGATGGATATCAAGTATTACACAGATGAGGAAGATATGTATGTAAAAATGTCCTCTGAGCTTGGTAAGATAACACATCTATTCATCTACATTTCACTTTGAACAAAGTACAAAACAGGACACTAACATAACTCCTTATCTTTCTGGACTAACTTCTTCATTTCCCCCTAAATGTAGATTATGGAATGGAAATATAATCTTCCAGAGTTACGAAGTCAATTGTGATATTACTTACTATATTAGCAACAACTCTACTTTTCCTACTTTTTCCTACTGCTTCATTTACTGAGGATGAGAATTCAGAAGAAAATATATGTAGTAAAGAAAACTATACTGATAATTCTGTTGTCAACACTTGGTAATGATGAGCTTAACTTACAACTTTTATTCACAGGGAGAACAAAATTTAATTCAGAAATGGTAGCCTTGAACAAAATCGAGGGGAAAGATTTCGAAGTGCCACTATTTGATTTCACAGAAATTGCAAATGCCACAAACAACTTTTCCAACCATAATAAGCTTGGAGAAGGTGGATTCGGACATGTTTACAAGGTGACTGCACATAAACTAAGCATTATCTGATATCATGAGAGCCCATTTAGGTTTTCTGTTACTCATCCCATGTGCCATATGCCAGAAAGCCAGGAAAAAGCTCTAACTATAAACTATTTCTCTCCACAACATAACCTGGCAAAGTAAAAAACTAACATTATTGCTAAATGTGTACTAATTAAACCAGGATAAAAAAAGGTTTTTCTGTCTCTGAAATAGCTTTTGATTCTTACAGTAATAGTGATTACACATTATTCCACATTAATGAGCACTATCACTGTTTCACACTTGAAGACTGGATATAATTTAACAGAAACATCTGAACGTATTTGGGCGGTCCCAAACATGATATATTTTCACGGTAATTTACATTTAGTACAATCCACCACTGCAGAACGGGAAGCATCAGTAGATCAATTTCAAATTTTTCAGGGCTTATTGGCCGATGGACAAGAAATAACTGTAAAGAGGCTGGCAAGACAAGACAAGGAGTAGATGAATTTATGAACGATGTTTCATGTATTGCCAAGCTACAACATAGAAATCTAGGGTATGAAAAAAGAGTAAATCATTTTTACTGTTTTGTTGAAGGCTTTCCAGTCCTCGAATTGTGGCAGATGATTCATCTATTATCTTCATCAGTTTATATTATTAGTTTCTTTCCAGTAATATCATTGTTACATCTCCGTTACTATAGAACTCTTGCTGTAATTTAGACTTAATCCTTTGATTCCCAGCAACCATCAGAAGGAGTAGAGATATTTGAGAAAATAATTACATAGTTGTGAAGTTACATGTTGAAGCTTGCATTAATGCCTCAATATTAGTCATTGTGTGTTTCTTATGTAGTATCTTCCCACGCAAGCCAATTCCACCTTTGAAACCTTTTAAAACGAGATTTATAGGTTTTTGCTGTTGAAGCCTATTTCTGTTGCTTTCGATTTCTTAGGAAATATACATATAAGAATATATGTATTTAGGCCATTATTCTAGAGAGGACCTCCTTATATGGAGAATATGGGAGAACTACTAATTTTATATGATTCTATAGTAGAATCAAAGTTTTAATTTTTGGTTCTATAAAAAAAATGGTCATTTTTTTTTTGGTTCTATAAAAAAAAGACCATTTTGATGATTCTGTGATAGAACCAAACATTTTTTTTTTTAAAAAATAAAAAAATTATTTTTTTAAAAAAATAAAAAATAAAAAATCTGACTGCTGACGTGGCAGTGCCACGTCAGCACTGCTGACGTCATTTCTGACGTGGCAGTGACACGTGGCCGTGATGACGTGGCCGGACGTTTTTTTTTTTTTGAATTTTTTTTTCAAAAAAAAATTTTGGGAAAAAAAAAATTTGGTTCTACTATAGAATCAGAAAAAATGCATGATTCTCTCATATTCTCCATATAAGGAGGTCCTCTCTAGAAGGGGACTCTATGTATTTATATATAATTTAGTTAAATAACTTACTAAACGTTACAACTTTACTAAATGTTACAACTGATCGTCTCAAATTCAAATGTCTAACTTTTAACCAACGTGATTATCATAAATGAAATTTATAAATACTAAATAATTATGAAAACAACTTAAACAATTTTCTGGGGAAATCGTTATTTCTTTTTAAATTTTAGATAATTAAAATGTATAAAACCTTTCAATTATATTTTATAAATAGTCATGAAAATAAAAGTTATATTGATAATCATTAATAATTTAATGATTCTATGGATATTATAAACATATAATTTACTATGAATGTGTTAGATTAGCTTTTTGTGATTTATGCACAAACTAAATATGATTGTACAATCTTTAAAATGTATTATTTAATAATTTAAATGGAATAAAACTTTGACTCTGAATACTTTTAAAATTTCTAATATTTAAAATGTGAGTTGTCCATGATTTGGTAAATATTTAAAATGTACTTTTTTTCATATTTTAAATATATAAACTTTTTTCATATACTTTTTTTCACATTCTAATAATGTACTTTTTTCATGATTTTTTTCATATTATTCCCAATAGCATAATTTTCCATTTTTGTTCACGAGCTTAAATGATTTTATTAAACCAAAAAATAAACGTCCGTGCACGGAGTACTACAATAACATAAAAGTGCATATTTTCATTCTACTAAATTTTGCATCATCAAATTTTTCTCTTAGATTGAAATTGAAATTTTTGAATATTGTAACTAAAGCAAATTATGTACTTTAAAAATTATAGATTTAAAATTAAAACACATTGTGCATGTTCAAAATTTATTTTTATACATATATGTTATTAATTGCAAGTTAATGTTATTGTTTCTTAATAAAAGAGTATTTATTAATTTAAATGGAGTAAAACTTGAATTCTGAATACTTTTAAAATTTATTAAATTTAAAATTTGAATTGTCAACATGATTTGATAAATTTTTAACGTATACTTAAAAAATAAATATTTGAGTTGTTAGATTGCCAAAAAATAGAGTTACTTAAAAAATTTATCGTGCAGTTATAATTGTTTAAATTCAATTTTGTAAGCAAATGTAATATTCATATAAAAATATTTCTTTAAAAAAATCTTTATTGCGATATATATATATATATATATATATATATATATATATATATATATATATATATATATATATATATATCAAACAAATTTTACTATATACAATTACAACTTTAATAATATAGAGTGTAATACATTTTTATGAAAGGAAATATATAATAACAAGATAAAAAATATTTTTTAGCAACAAATTTTACTATATACAATTACAATTTTAATAATATAGAGTGTAATACATTTTTATGAAAAGAAATATATACTAAAAAATATAAAATATTATTTAACAATATAACTTACTTATATTAATGTTACAAATTATGATCTCAAATGTCTACCTTTTAACCAAGGTGATGGATGTAGTTGAAATCTGTCAAAATTATATAATAAATTTTGGTAAAATTATTATTATTTTTAATTTTTTTTTGTCAGGATTATTTTTAAATTTTGAATAATTAGAAAGCGAGGAAACGTATCCAAGGATTTATATACATTAAAAGAATGGAGGATGGTGAATAAATACGACCGAGGGTTGTTCATACATTAATTTCTATTTTTAAATAATTTTCTTCGTAAAAGACTTTTGTTTTGTTCGACATTATTTTAATGCCATTTTTGTTTTAATTTCATTTTGATTTTGTTTCGATTTTGAATTACGCATTTCGTATGGTTTATTGATTTTATTTGACTAATTATTGTTTTTGCTAAGTATTTGACTATTGTTTTGAAATGTTTATGTTATAATTTTGTAAACTTAACTTTACGAATAATTCAAAATATACATATATCCCAAGAAGTAGTGAAAAAAAAATATTAGTCTTAGTTACATAATTTCTCATCTTTATTCACGAGCTTAAATTATATAATTTAATAAAAAAAAATCAATGCCCATTTGTGAGAAAGAATAGAAAGTTGAACACTGTTATACTACAATAACATCCATTCTTAAAAATTCTGCACTGTGATATATTTTTCCTAAATTTAAATTGAGTTTTTTAAATATTGCAATTTTAGCAAATTATATATTTCAGGCAATAATCAACGGCCGCTCGCAGAGCGCAGGCAAAAAAAAACTACTAACAAATCCTTAGTAGTTTCCTTTTTCTAAACATATTACTTGATAATTACTCACCTCCCCATATTAAGCAAATAAACCAAGCAATCAAGCAAGTAAGTGGGCATCTTCTTCAGGTATGTAAAACCTTATGATTGTCCATTATAATTTCTTAAATTTCACATATTACATGTAATCTCTACTCTTTATTGTTTATTTATTGATTTACAAATTCAGGCAATGTTGTTTCACGTGACGTCAGCCACAACATTGATATCTTTTATACAATTATTATAAGCAACATTGTTTATTTCTTTTTTTGACATAGCGTGGTCTTCCTTGATTTTCATTTAATATCTTTTTGTAAAGCATAATGTAATGTAATATGTAATAGAGGACATATATAACTCAACTAGGATAAAAGATAAATAATATTAACTCTATACAGGGAACGTGAAATTTGAAGAACAGGCACCAACAAGGATCAAGTCGCTGAAAGAAGTTCATTAACATGATCAAGCCTCAGTGACAGAATAAGATGTATAGATGATTCAGTTGAAGGGCCAAAAGATTCCATGTATTTATTGAAGATACTGTTGCAGGCTAATCAATTGGAATATAGCGAAGGTGTGAAGATCAAGATCAGTGCTAGTCACTTGTGAACCAGACCAGTGCACTAAGTGTCAGCACATACGAGAAGGATCAACACATTAATTGTTAGTTACAGAGGCATGCCTGTACACATCTAATAACAAGCCAAATTGTTTGTAATGCTTTGCATTACTTACATGACCTCTTAACTGAGGGAACCTCTAGTTGTAGAGTTTCTGTTTGTATTGTACTTGTAGTAGGCATCAAATCCTAGTTGTGTAATTGTACAAATAGAGTCTAGAATAATGCTTGAAAGAAGTTCCAAGGTTCATGCCTCAAGCAAGGAGTTAAAGACTGTCAAATAATCACAGTTGGGATTTGAAGAAATGAAGAATTTGCCTAAGTACCAATTCGAGAAGTATATTTGTCTATTCGAGAAGTCCAGCATTCGAGAAGTCAGGGATTCGATATCTCAAGACACTATTCGATATCTCTGAATACACTGTTCGATATCTCATTCGATATCTCAGGGATTCGATATGTCTACTACTCTATTCGAGAACTCAAGAAGTCAACAAGTCAAGATGGTATTCGAGTTCTCAAAGAGTCAACAAGTCAAAGTTCCATTCGATATCTCAAGGACTCAGAAAGCTATTCGACAACTCGAGGATTCGATAAGTCAAATGTTCTATTCGACAACTCAAGGAATCCTGATGGAAAAGAGCTATTCGAGAAGTGGTTCGATATGTCATTATAACAGTATTCGAGAACTCAGAGTTATCGATCAAGTCAATTCTAGTTCTCGAATCACTTACTTAATCACTTCTCGAATACATTCTTGGAGACAAAATACTGAAGAAATTGTACAAGTCAGAAACCTGCAACAAGCCAATGCACTTTATGGACCACAATCTGTGACGTGCTCTGGAAAGCCTACAAGGAAGCTTGGAGAGATATAGAAGAGACAAGGAGCTAAAGAAGTGGATCTAAACAGGCTTTGCAAAGTCAAATCTGTAACCGTTTGGACACTTACTCAAGAAGGATAGACAGACTAGAAAGTAATTTGTTTAGCTACCTTATTTGCAGTAAGTAGGCTGTATCCATGTTCTATAAGGACACAGCCTCACTTCATAACTTAGTAACTTTTTGTGAGTCAAGTTTTTCATACACTGTAAGCCATATCTCTCTGAGAAAAACGAAGCTGAGAATACTACCATTTGTATTCATAGATTGTAGCAACCTTTATCTAATAATACATTAGATTAAAGTGATATTGTGTCTTGTGTTGTTTATTTATCCGCACCTTCACTTCTACACACACAGGCACTTATCTGCTACATAGACTCAATCAAAGAAAAGTTCAAGAATCCATTCACCCCCCCCCTCTGTATTCTTTTACCGTATTCAATACTCAACAAGTGGTATCAGAGAGGGCTGTTTATTCAAAAACAGAGAAACGATCATGAGTTCGAATACACCAAAGACTACAGGAACGGTGAAGGTCCCTAAGTTTGATAAAGAAAACTTCAACCTCTGGAAGATAAAGATGATGTTGTTCATTAAAGCCTCTCATCCCTTGTATCCTGAGATTCTCAAGAATGGTCCTTTTGTTCCGCAACAAGAGATACCAGAGAAGACTGTTGGAACCATAAATATCCCAAGAACTTATGAGGCCAAGGATCCATCAAAGTGGACAGAGTCAGAAAGGGAGAAGGTTGCTCTTGACAGCCACCTCATGTTGCTTATCATTGATTCCATGGACATGTCAATGTTTGCAAACATTGCATCATGCACGTCTGCTAAAGAGATGTGGGATCACATTGAGGTGTTGTGTGAAGGGACTGATGAGGTTAAGGAAAACAGGAAACAGATACTGGTCACACAGTATGAAGCTTTCATGGCACAGCCCAAGGAAAGCATCACTGAAATGTTTGAAAGGTTTCACAAGCTAGTTACTGAGTTGCAGATGAATGGAAAGGTTTACAGCACCAAGGAGTTAAATATGAAATTTCTGTTGTCTTCACCAAATCATCTGGAGCAAAGAGTCATTTCTCTAAGAGAGAGAGATTTGAACAAAGTCACCTATGATGTGCTCTATGGAGTCCTAAAGACTCATGAACTTGAGTTACTTCAGAAAAGGGCTATCCAAGCCAACCAAGGTAGGATGATAAACACATCATGTGCCTTGATTGTCAACAAGTCCATCCTGGACCTAGAAGCATCTACAAGCCAACTAAGGATAGAGGAGGTGGCAGATGATGAAGAAACTGAAGCTGGGGTGAGTGAACCTGTTGAGGAAAAGGAGGAAGAAGAAGAAGAGTTTTACACTCTGGAAGAACTTGATGGGATGGAAAATACCTCATATGCCTTCATGGCCAGAAAATTTCCAAACATCAGATTTAAAAGAAATCAACCCTTCAAACCCAAAACTCAAAACCATTCAGCCAACAAGAACAAGGCACCTGTGAAGCCAAACAGAAATAAGTTCAAAACCGGTTATGTGGATAGGTCATCTGTAAGGTGTTATAGATGCAATGACCTAGGGCATTTTGCTAGTGAATGCAAGAAGCCTAAAAAGAAGGATAGAGATTATCTTGAGCTAGAAGCTAAGTATGAGGCCCTTCTGAAAAAGCAGACACATGGTAAGGCCTACATAGCTGAAGGGAAGTGTTGGGATGATTCTGAGAGTGATGAAGAGGAACAAGAATTCTGCAACTATGCCTTGATGGCCAACTCCAAGGATGACTCATCTTCATCTGATTCTCAGGTACCATCTCTCACTACTATAGACATGTCTGTTTCTGAATACAAATGCATGATTGAACAATTATCTGTTGAAATGTTTAATATTCATACTAGTATGACTGCTGCTAATGAGGAGATTGCTAAACTGTCTACTAGAAATGAAATATTAACCAAAAAGAATGAGGAACTTGAGCTAACTACTATGCAAGTAGAAAACCTTAAGAAAGAAGTTGAATATTTGAAGAACAAGGTTCTATGTGCTAGTCAAGTAGAGAAGGCTCTTAGGGATGAATTAGCTGAGAATGAATTCAAACTTAAAACTTTCAAGAAATCATCTGGTTTAGTGCAATCCTACTGTGAGAAAATTGAAGCTAAACCCAAAGCAGCTATTGGACTTGACTATGACTCTCTCAAACAAAGGAAAGGCTATGCTGTCATTGAAGAGGACACAGCTGTTCATGAGAAAGTGCCTCACATTTTGAGAAAAACTAAAAATCCAATTTTTAAGGAATCAACATTTGAAATTGATGAGGATGCCTTACTCATCAAGCAAATGTTGAATGATGAGGATGAGGCACAATCTAGTGAACAGCAAGCATCCTCTAAGTGTGAGAGTGTCAAGTCAAAGACCAAGAAGCCAGTAGTTGATAGGCCAAGACCTAAGAAGTTTGTTAAGTTTGTCTCAGCTGGGAAGAGTGAATCAGAAAAGGAAGTGACTAAAAAGAAACATAACAGAAATGGCAAGTTATGGATTAACAAGGATAACAACTATGCTTATATGCCTAATGCCCCTAGGAAAACTTGTCAGAACTGTTTCAGTACCAATCATCTAACTCATGCATGCAAGAAACCTGTTGGTAGTGTGTCTAAACCTTTCTATGATTGTTCTGTGCCTCTAAGTCATAGAGATGCACCTTTCTGTGATAAATTTGACTGTATGCCATGCAATATGAATGTTATGACTAGTTGTTTTAATTTAAGAAGGCAGTTCATTGATGGTTGTATCAGTCACAATTCCCACACACACTACACAAGGTCAAAGTCTTCAAGTCCTCCTAAAGCTAGGAAGGTACCTTTGTCACCTAAGTCTGAAACCTCAGGTTCTAAGACTTCCAACAGTGACAAGAAGACTAACACTAAGAAAGTTGACAAGCATGTTGTTTATGATAAAACTGTCTCTAAGTCACATGGACCCAAACTTGTTTGGGTACCAAAGGAAAAGTAACACCTTTGTGTTTGCAGGGCAAAGAAAGTGAAAAGAAGGTCATGTGGATTTTGGACAGTGGATGCTCAAATCATATGACTGGTGATATGGCCCTGCTATCACAGTATGAGGAAAAGGCTGGCCCAATGGTTGCTTTTGGAGATGACAACATGGGTAACACATTGGGATATGGCAAGCTGAAAGTTGGAAATGTCATCATTGAAGATGTAGCACTAGTCAAGGGGCTCAAGCATAATCTGTTAAGTGTTGGTCAGTTTACTGATAGAGGATTCAAAGTGAATTTTGACAAAGATGAATGTTTGATCACCCACAAGAAGACTGGTGATTTTGCTCTATCTGGAGTAAGGAAGGGAAGCCTGTTTGTAGCCAATATGGACTCTGCAAACAAGGACAAAATTTGTTGCTTTTACTCAAAAGCATCAAATGAAGATTGTTGGCTGTGGCACAAGAAACTATCACACCTGAACTTCAAGGCCATTAATTCTCTAGTCAAAAGAGAGTTAGTGAGAGGCATGCCCACACTTGAATTCTGCCAAGAAGGAGTGTGTGAGGCTTGTCAAAAAGGAAAAATGAAGAGATCAAGCCACAAGTCAAAGACAGTGACATCTGTAACCAAGCCACTACAACTCATCCATATGGATTTGTTTGGGCCTGTCAACATAATGTCACTTAGAAGAAAGAAGTATGCCCTGGTAATGGTTGATGATTTTTCAAGGTATACATGGGTGGAATTTCTGGCATCAAAAGATGAGGCTCCACAAGTAATTATTGAGCATATAAAGAAAGTTGACAAGGAAGCAAAGGCAAACGATGCAAGTGTGATTGCACTGAGGAGTGATAATGGAACAGAGTTCAGAAATGCCACACTTGAAGCATTCTGCAAAGAGAATGGCATTTCTCAGCAATTCTCAGCTCCAAGGACTCCACAACAAAATGGAGTTGTTGAGAGAAAGAATAGAACTCTAATTGAGGCTGCTAGAACAATGTTACTTGATGCAAAAATGCCTACATGTTTTTGGGCTGAGGCTGTGAGAACTGCATGCTATATTCAGAACAGGACCCTCATCAACAAAAACACTGGAAAGACACCTTACAACTTGATGACTGGAAAGAAGCCTACACTAAAGTATGTTCATACTTTTGGAAGCAAATGCTTTGTACTCAAGGATAATTCTGAATATGTTGGAAAGTCTGATGCAAAAGCATTTGAATGAATTTTTCTTGGCTATTCTATGGAAAGAATTGCATACAAGGTTTATGTCATCAGTCAAAAGAAAGTTATGGAAAGCACAGATGTAACATTTGATGACAGCAAACTACCTGGACTAGAAGAAGCCAATGATGAAGACAGAGATCCATTGAAGTTTGATAATCTAGATGATTCTGATGAAGAGACTGAAACTGGAGTTGAAACTCAAGTTCAACATTCTCAAGTGAATAATGATACAAGAGAAGAATTTGTGTCAATCAATAGTGGAGAAACAAGCATCCAAGACACACCTATGAGTAATGGTAACTTCACAGGGGGAGGAAATGAGGATGACCATGATGTGGATGATGAAGCAACATCAAGAATGAGAAATCAGGCTGAACACTCGAGGAAATGGGATAGATCACACACTGCAGAGCAAATCATTGGAGATCCTAATGCAGGAGTAAGGACTAGGAGAGCAACTCAAAATGAGTGCCTCTATGGATGTTTTCTATCACAAGTTGAGCCTAAGAAACTTGATGATGCATTGTTGGATCCAGATTGGATTATTGCCATGCAAGAGGAGCTGAATCAATTTGAAAGGAACAAAGTATGGGAACTTGTGCCTGCACCAAAGAATAGAACCATTGTTGGAACAAAATGGGTTCTGAAGAATAAGATGGATGAAGATGGTGTAATAATAAGAAACAAAGCAAGGCTGGTTGCAAAAGGATACTCTCAACAGGAAGGCATTGATTATGATGAGACATTTGCCCCTGTTGCTAGATTGGAAGCCATTAGAATATTCTTGGCATTTGCTGCTCATTCAAACTTTAAAGTTTATCAAATGGATGTCAAGAGTGCATTTCTAAATGGAGAGTTGGAAGAAGAGGTTTATGTGCAACAACCACCTGGCTTTGAGGATCCACATTTCCCAGAATTTGTCTACAGATTGCTTAAGGCATTGTATGGACTTAAGCAAGCTCCAAGAGCATGGTATGATACTTTATCACAATTCCTTCTTGAAAATCAATTCACTAGAGGCACATTGGACAAGACACTGTTTTACAAGAAGCATGGTGATGATATGATCCTAGTTTAAATCTATGTGGATGATATCATTTTTGGTTCTACAAATGAGAAACTGTGTGAGAAATTCTCTAAACTCATGCAGAGCAGATATGAGATGAGTATGATGGGAGAGTTGACATTCTTTCTAGGGTTGCAAGTCAGTCAAAGGAAGGATGGTATCTTTATCAGTCAAACCAAGTACATCAAGGATTTATTGAAGAAGTTTGACTTGGAAGATTGTTCACCTGCCAAGACACCCATGGCCACTGCCACTAAATTGGATGAAGATGCTAAAGGCAAGAGAGTAGATATCTCAGTCTACAGAGGCATGGTTGGTTTTCTACTCTACCTCACTGCAAGTAGGCCAGACATCATGTTTGCTTCATGCTTGTGTGCAAGGTTTCAATCAAATCCAAAGGAATCACATTTGATTGCAATAAAAAGGATCTTTAGATATCTGAAGGGCACTCCTAACTTGGGATTATGGTATCCTAAGGACACAGGGTTCAATCTGGTTGGTTATTCTGATGCTGATTATGCTGGATGCAGAGTGGATAGGAAAAGCACCTCAGGAAACTGCCAGTTTCTTGGACAAAGGTTAGTTTCTTGGTATAGCAAGAAGCAACAATCTGTGTCAACTTCTACAGCTGAGGCTGAATACATAGCTGCTGGAAGTTGTTGTGCTTAAGTGCTTTGGATTAGAAATCAACTTAGAGATTATGGACTTGTGTTGGAAAGAATTCCAATCATGTGTGACAACACAAGTGCAATCTCTATAGTTGCCAATCCTGTCAATCATTCTAGAACAAAGCACATTGACATCAGATTTCATTTCATAAGAGAACATGCAACTAATGGAACCATTGAGTTGCATTATGTCTCTACAGATAAACAACTAGCTGATATATTCACTAAGCCATTAGATGAAGCCACCTTCACAAGGTTGGTAAGTGAGATTGGAATGCTGAATTCGTCAGATTCTGGCTAAGTGAATACACCATCTAGATTGTTGCAGCAGTAAACACTTACTTTATCTAAATTCTCAATATTTTTGGAGTAAGTGTTGGCTAAAATATGATTTATAAATATTTCAAATCTGTTGTATATGTTGAAAATCATATTTTTATTAACTTAAAATTTCTATGAAATTTTGAGAAAATCACTATGTAATTTGCTAGGATATTTTTCAATGAATATGTCTGGTAAATTTTTAAAAGATAGTGAAAATTAAATTTTTATGAGTGATAGGTATAGTTCGATAAGTCAGACTTCTCGAATGATTCACTATTCGACATCTCTAATAAGTCTCATTAGAGTACTCTTGAGTTCTCGAATAGAGTCTTTCTGAGATATCGAATAGAGGAATTCTTGACTTCTCGAATATAGTAACTGAGTTCTCGAATGACTGAGTTCTCGAACACTATATCTGAGTTCTCGAATCATTTGAAAAGGCTGAATTCTCGCTGAATTTTAACCGATTTTGGACTTTTGTCTAAAAGTTTAATTCACTCATAAAAACACATATTATTTAATTTAGAATTATTTCTGAGTTAGATAACTGCCAGCTGTGAGTTTCTACCTGCTTGAGTTATCGATTAAGCCATTCTTGACTTCTCGAATAGTTGTTTCCTACTTCTCGAATGCCTGACTTGTCGATACAAAACTCTCTGCTAATCGACAATTCAAGTACTTCATACTTATACAATTTCACATCTATTCGATTCATTTCATTCGATTTCTCAAGCATCTACACTCTCTAAACCCCTGAAACCCTAGCTACGAAAAGCCAAATTTCTTCTTCAACCTTCAATTTCTTTCCTCTCTTCTACACAAATGGCAACAGTAAAGTTTAACACCAACTTCATCGCTCTCACTAGTGATGTTGAAGCACCCAATGCCAATTTCAAGTGCTTTGTGAAATGGATGGCTGAGTCGTATATCAAGGATGCACTCTCTGCCAACCCAACTCTATATCTAGATATTCTGGAACAATTCTGGAGTACTGCTATTGTGGAGGTTGTAGCCCTGGAAAACGCAATTACTTCATATGTCATCTACTGCAAGGTTCAAGATAAGGAAATCACTATCACTACTGCAGACATGAACCAAGCACTAGGCCTACAACAAGAGTCATTTGACAGAATGGCCACTAATGCAGAGTTGGAGGAATTCTTTGAGTTCATAAACTACTCAGATGGGATTAACCTTGGAAAGCTAAACAGAAAGAATCTGAGAAAGGAGTGGAGTTATGTGTTTGTAACTCTTCTCCAAGTCTTCACTGCCAGGAAATCAAGCTTTGATCAAATCAGTGCACCTGTGCAGCAAATTGGATATGCTTTGGCCTATGGGAAGAAGATTGATGTTGGCCAAATCATACTCCAGGAATTATATGGGAGACTTGGTAAGAACACAACCAAGAGAGGTACTGATATTTTCTTCCCTCGCATCTGTACTTAATTATAAAAATGCTTCATTGATTGAATTGCCTGGGATTGATAAAAATAAAATAGGCTATCCTAAGTCCATGACCAAACTCATTTTTGGTAATTTGGAGACTAGGAATGATGTGGATGTAAGACTGAACATAACTCCCCATATGGAGAGTTTGTTTAGGACTTATCCCCACAACATGCCAACATTTGATGCAAAATCTAAGTTAGCACAGCCCAAGCAAGTAGAACAAAATGCTAACCCAGGGCCTGCTAACCAACCCTCTCAACCAAACACTCTACCACATACTGAGCCAACTGCATCATTCTCTCAAAAGGGTGATGTTAGTAAAAAGAAGAGAAAGGAAGTAATGTCTGCACCATTGAATATCTTGTCTGAAGCAGCATTAGCTGTTGAATTAGGTCTAGGAAGTGAGGAACCTGAGTTACCCTTACACAGGACAAAGAAGAAGAAAATTAAGACCACCTCTTCAGTCACACAAATGGCTGAAGTTGTAAAATCAGGGGCACACAGCTCACTAGGTGTATCCTCTCAACAGGTTGCACCTATAGAATCAAGCATCCTCCCCAATGCACCTTCTTGTATAGAGTCAGCACATGGGAGTGATAAGGCTGGCACAACATTGAGTGGTGTCAGGAATATGTTGTAGTTGATGATAACTTAACATTCAAGCAAAATTGTATAAGTCAAGTTTTGTAACTGTCAACAGATAAGACCTTATAACTCTATTCGTTGACAGGTAGCTCATCAACGGATGAGGTTTTGTAGCATACTGCAATATCTCTATTTATCAGTTGATAGTGTCTTTATTCAGAGTCATGTTGACCATCAATGGATAGGCAGAATAGGGTAGCCAATTGTAAATAAGCTATGCTATGTAATTCTGTCTAAGTGAAAATGTATCAACGGATGAGAACAGGGCTCTATCAACGGATACAACTCAAATCTACTCGATCAACGGATACAGCTCAAACTACCATCAACGGATAAGTAGGCACAACATCAACGGATAATCATTGTCACTTTATCCTATGCTAGGAATTAGCAGTTGATAAGGACAGGTTTGACTGACAGATCACATGGGTTGATAGTAGGTATAAAAAGCAATATGGTAGCCATACTTTGGAAACACAGAAGAAAGAAGCATTCCATTTACACAGTACATACAAGAAAGGTGCAGGGGACATATCTGTTCACAAGGACAACCTTTCGGCTACATGTGGATTTGGAGTGGAGTAGCAAGTCAACTTGAATTAGATTAATATTATCTTATTCCTGTAGCACTTGTAAACTTGGAATATATAACCAAGTGTAGCAACTCTTTAGATTGTAAGAAAACATACATATTTGCTTAGGGTTTCTTGAATATCTTTAGAAGCAAAGAGTTGTAAACACAGAAGCTGTGTACATTTGTATCACAGGGTTTTCTTCGAATAAAAGTCTCAGGTGGTACATTCAACCACCTGATTTTTTATGTGGTTGTGAACTATTTCTATTCAGCAATTATTTCTTTATAGATTTCTGTGGCTTTTATCGGAAATTTTATAACTATCAAGAATTGTATTCAATCCCCCCTTCTACAATTATACAAGTGTGTAATCTGGGAATAACAATTGGTATCAGAGCAAGCTTCTAATATATTTGAAGTTTAAAGATCAACACACTTTCAACATGTCTAAGAAGGATTATGGAGTGAAGATACCGGTTCTTGATAGGGAAAATTACTTTCACTGGAAAGTAAAAATGCGTCTACATCTCATGTCTATTGATGTAGGTTTTGTAGATTGCATTGAGAAGGGTCCTCATGTTCCAATGAAGGCTGCTTCAAGAGTTGGTCTTGCTGCAGATGCACCAGACACGTACATCCCAAAACCTGTTTCTGAATGGAGCGCTGAGGATATTGCAGAAGTTCACAAGGTCAAAAAGACCATGAATATTCTGTTTAATGGCTTAGAAACAGACATGGTTGACAATGTTATCAACTGTACTACCGCCAAGGAAGTATGGGACATTGTTCAAACCCTTTGTGAAGGTACAGAACAGGTAAGGGAAAACAAGATGCAACTACTGATCCAACAGTATGAGCACTTCCATTTCAAGAATGGAGAGACATTGAATGATACATTTAGTAGATTTCAAAAGCTACTGAATGGCTTGAAACTGTATGGAAGAATCTACCAAGTGAAAGATTCTAATCTCAAATTTCTGAGATCACTGCCCAAAGAGTGGAAGCCTATGACTGTTTCTCTAAGAAACACTCAAGAGTACAAGTCATTTACTCTTGAAAGACTCTATGGAACTTTAAAGACATATGAACTAGAAATGGAGCAGGATGAAGAAATTGAGAAGGTCCAAAAGAAAAGTGGGTCAGTTGCACTTGTTGCAAACTTGGAGCAGAAGGAGGAAAAGAGGACTGAAGCTGCTAAATCTACACCAAACAGGGAGGTTTGTGAAGGTAGAACAGAATCGAGCAAAAGCAAGGAAAAAGTGTCTGAAGAAATGAATGTCCTACAGCAGGATGAATTGGATGAGATAGATGAGCATTTAGCCTTTCTATCTAGGAGATTCTCTAAGCTAAAATTCAGAAGAAACTCTGGGGTGGCCAAGCCATTTAACAAGGATTTTTCTACAAGCAATTATGTGGATAAATCCAAAATTAAATGCTACAATTGTGGTATTGCTGGTCACATGATAAGTGAATGCAGGAAGCCTAGATCTGAGAACAAGGGAAAGTCAACTGAAACTATTGACTACAAGAAGAAATATTTTGATCTTCTCAGACAGAAAGGAAAGGCATTCATGACCCAAGAGTATGACTGGGCTGCTGATGGAAATCATTCTGATGATGATGCTGAGTTTGTCAACCTTGCATTAATGGCTGATTCTGAGCAGGAAGCAAGTTCAGCTAGCAATCAGGTATATTCTACTAATCTCTCTGAGCTCACCAAAGAGGAATGTAATAGTGTTATAGATGAAATGTCTACTGAACTATATCACTTGAGTGTTACTCTTAAATCACTTACTAAAGAGAACAATAGGATTAAAGAAACTAATAAGTTCTTAAGTGATAGAAATGCAGTTCTAGAAGTTCAATTTCTAGAATTTGAGAAAATGAGAGTTGATTGCAATGATGCTAAAAATGAACTTGAAGCTGTGTTAAAAAGAGAATTGATCTTAAGAAACCAGCTTGAAAAAGAACAAGGAATAATTGCTAAATTTCAAAGTTGTAGGAATATTTCTCAAAACATAATAGAAGTCCAGGGAATAGAATCATTTGTAAGGGATACCTGGACTCAGAAGAAAAAGGAGCTAGAACCTTGCCTTGAGGATCTAGAGACTATTTGTGAATCAACGGATATTGATCATCCGTTGACAGATGAACCATCAACGGATGAGAGGTATCCGTCGACAAACAAAAAGTCTGTTAGTAAGAAGGAACTCAAGAGACTGAACAATCAGTATGGTCCAGTAGCCAAGAACTTTGTTTCTGGTGAAAGTAGCCAAGCCAAATCAAGTGAGAAGGCTAAGGCAGGTGATTTACCCAACAAAAAGGCTGTTGGTAAGTCAGTTAATGAAAAGGTAGAGACTGAGGGTAAAAAGAAAAAGAACAGAAATGGTAAGATAGGCATTAACAAGAAAAACAATTATTCTCCTGACAAGTTTGCTCCTAGGAAAACTTGTGGTAATTGCAATAGTGTCAATCATCTATCTTCTAATTGCAACTCTGTTAAAAGGACTCCTGTTCATGTACCTCAATCTATGCCAAGTATGCCTGCAATGCCTGTTATGCCTGGTTTATATCAGAATGCTAGTTTTTCAAATCCATGTGTGAACATGCCATATGTGCCTAATCCTTATTTTCAATCTGTGAATATGCCACAAATGTCATGGAGCATCCCCAGCATGGATAATATGTATGCCAATTTTTCACAAATGCATGCATCAAATATTTATGCAAATGAGCATCTGTCTAAACCTATCACTCAAGCATCTACACCCAAAGTGAAGATTGCCAAGAGTGTAAAACCAAAGGCTAACAAGAAAGGACCCAAGGAAACTTGGGTACCAAAATCAACTTGATTTGTATTTTGGATTGTGTGCAGGGAAATAAGAGGAATCTATGGTACCTAGACAGTGGATGTTCTAGGCATATGACAGGAGATTCAACCCTGCTCACAGAGTTCAAGGAGGAAGCTGGCCCTAGGATTACCTTTGGAGATGACAGCAAAGGATATACTAAGGGATATGGCTTGATTACAAAGGACAATGTCATCATTGAAGAAGTGGCTTTAGTTGAAGGTTTGAAGCACAATTTGCTGAGTGTCAGTCAGATTTGTGACAAAGACTATGAAGTAAAGTTCACTAAAGAAGCCTGTGTTGTTTCTACCAAGAAAAACAACAATGTGGTTCTGACAGGCTTTAGAAAAGGAAATGTTTACATAGCTGACTTCAACTCAGTATGCTCAGAATCCATTACTTGTCTCTTCAGCAAAGCAAGCAAGGATGAGAGTTGGCTATGGCATAAAAAGCTGTCTCATTTGAATTTTAAAGTAATGAATGATTTGGTAAGAAAGGATCTTGCTAGAGGAATCCCTCAATTGGAGTTCATCAAAGATGGACTGTGTGATGCCTGCCAATTAGGGAAGCAAAAGAAATCATCCTTCAAGAGCAAGACAGAGTCATCTATTGTTAAGCCCCTTCAATTGCTGCATATGGACTTATTTGGTCCAGTAAATGTCATGTCCATCTCAAAGAAGAAATACTGTCTGGTGATTGTGGATGATTTCTCTAAGTTTACATGGACTTTCTTCCTGCACTCCAAAGATTGTGCAAGTGAAATCATCATCAATCATCTCAGACAAGTAAACAATGGTTCTGAAGTAAAAGTACAAAGAATCAGGAGTGACAATGGCACTGAATTCAAAAATTCCACAATGAATATTTTCTGTGAAGAGAATGGAATTGTCCATGAGTTTTCTGCTGCTAGAACACCTCAACAAAATGGGGTTGTTGAAAGGAAAAACAGAACTCTCATTGAAGCAGCTAGAACAATGTTAAGTGAATCAAGATTGCCAACATATTTCTGGGCTGAAGCTGTCAGTACTGCCTGCTTCACTCAGAATATTTCCTTGATCAATCAAGCTAGAGGAATGACTCCTTACCACTTATTCACCAACAAGAAACCAACGTTAGCTTTTCTCCATGTCTTTGGATGTAAGTGTTTTGTGCTAAGGAATCATGGAGATAACTTGGGCAAATTTGAAGCAAAGGCAGATGAAGCTATCTTTGTTGGGTATGCAGCAGGGAAAGCCTATAGAGTCTACAATTTAAGAACCAACATTGTCATGGAATCTGTACATGTTGTGTTTGATGATCAGAAGATTCTAGGTCTGAATGATGAAGGCTTCCATGAAAAGTTGAGATTTGAAAATGAGGTAGAAGGAAGAATGTACATTGATGATGATGAGGAAAATGAAGATCATGACCTTGGAAATTCACCTAGAGCTGTTGGTCCAACTAGAAGTGATGCTAACACTGGAAATGAAGCATCCGTTGACAGTCATACTAGATCATCAGATGCATCCGTTGACAGACATTCTCATGTATCCGTCGACAGGCAAAATGGAGCATCCGTTGATAGACAAAATGATGCTTCTGTTGACAGTCAACTTCATAATTCCTCAAGGACAACAAACTCAGGGGGAGTTTCTCAAAGTCAAAACTCAATATCCAATCAACAATATCATACTCACGTAGATGAAGCAACCTCATCTAGATCAAACCTTCCACCTTCAAGAAAATGGACCAGAGATCATCCTTTTGAGTTAATCATTGGTGACTCAAACTCAAGAGTCCAAACTAGGAGAGCCACACAAGAAGAATGCCTATACAGTAGTTTCCTGTCTCAAGAGGAACCTAAGAAAGTGGAGGATGCTCTTCTAGATCCAGATTGGGTCTTAGCAATGCAAGAAGAGCTAAACCAATTTGAGAGAAATAAAGTATGGAAGCTTGTGCCCAAACCTGATGATAGAGGTATCATAGGTACCAAATGGGTTCTCAAGAATAAGACTGATGAAAATGGCATAATTGTGAGGAATAAAGCTAGATTAGTGGCAAAGGGCTATTCTCAAGAAGAAGGAATAGATTTTGATGAAACTTTTGCACCAGTGGCAAGACTTGAGGCCATCAGAATTTTCCTAGCCTATGCAGCACATGCCAACTTCAAAGTCTATCAGATGGATGTTAAAAGTGCCTTTCTAAATGGGGAACTGGAAGAAGAGGTATATGTCCATCAACCTCCTGGCTTTGAAGATCCAGAATTTCCAGATTATGTATATCTTCTCTTGAAAGCACTTTATGGTTTGAAGCAAGCACCAAGAGCCTGGTATGACACTTTATCTCAATTTCTTTTGAAGAATCACTTCACTAGAGGTACAGTAGATAAAACTTTATTTCATAGAAATGTCAATGGTTCTTCAATACTTGTTCAAATCTATGTAGATGATATTATTTTTGGGTCTACAGATGAGAAGCTTTGTAAAAGGTTTGCCAAACTTATGCAAAGTAGGTATGAAATGAGCATGATGGGTGAATTAACTTACTTTCTTGGCTTACAAGTAAAGCAAGTTAATGAGGGAATTTTCATAAGTCAAACAAAATATATTTATGATCTCTTAAAGAAATTTGACTTAATGGATTGTGCCTCTGCAAAAACACCTATGGCCACTGCAACTAAGCTTGAGTTGAATACTAAGGAAAAATCTGTGGACATCTCAAGCTATAGAGGCATGGTAGGCTCACTTCTATATCTAACAGCTAGTAGACCTGATATAATGTTTTCCACATGTCTTTGTGCTAGATTTCAAGCTGACCCTAGAGAGTCTCACTTGATTGCTATTAAGAGAATTTTCAGGTATCTCAAGGGAACACCAAACCTTGGCATTTGGTACCCAAGAGATTCTGGCTTTGATCTAATTGGCTATTCAGATGCAGACTATGCAGGTTGCAGAATTGATAGGAAAAGTACTACAGGCTCCTGTCAGTTTCTAGGGAATAGGCTTGTGTCATGGTTCAGTAAGAAACAGAACTCAGTCTCCACTTCTACAGCCGAAGCTGAGTACATTACAGCTGGAAGTTGTTGTGCACAGATTCTTTGGATGAGGAATCAACTTATTGACTATGGTCTAAAAGTTGAGAAGATTCCAATTTTCTGTGACAACACTAGTGCTATTGCCATCACAGAAAATCCAGTGCAACACTCGAGAACCAAGCATATTGACATCAAATACCATTTCATCAGAGAGCATGTGATGAATGGTACAGTAGAAATGCACTTTGTGCCAAGTGAAATGCAGCTTGCAGATATCTTCACCAAGCCTCTTGATGAATCTTCATTCACAAGGTTGGTAGGTGAACTAGGTATGCTTAATTTTTCATAATTCCTAGTGGTATCTAATAATACTGTTTTGCAGCTAGAAATGTGTTTTGATTTACTTGAGAATTAAAAACTCTCAGAATAACTCTTAGCAGAAATTTTGTCTAAGGCAAAATTTGCTTATCAACGGATATCCTTTTATCCGTTGGTAGTGTAAACACATTACTAGATTTTCGTATGTCAACGGATAACAGGTTGTCCACGTCATCGATGGATAAACTGTTTTCTCAACCGTCCAATCTTTATCCGTTGATATACATATTCTTTTTAGATAGCCGTTGATAAACGTGTATAATTAGTCACGGCTGTACTTCTTTTCTTTTCATTTATTGTCTGACAGTTACTTTTGACCAATGGGGTAATTACTCTTAATTATTTCATTTTTAATTCTTGGAAAATATAAAAGGCTGTTTTGTATCCTCACATTTCACCTTTATTCATTTTCAAGAGTCTCATTAGTTAACTGCATCTTCTTCACTAAATCTCTCTCTGCAACAAAAGCTCAAACACTCCAATGGCGCCTATTGTTAAGATGATGTCTTCCACCGGGTTTACCTATGAGAAGAACAATTTCGCGGCCTTTGTTGATACTGTGAACGCTCCAGAAGCATATCACACCATGATGAATTTCGTGAAGAAATGCAAACTGTCATATGCTATGACTGCCACCACTCCTCTAATCCATGAGGTTATCGAAGAGATGTGGGCATCTGCTGAGTACAATGGCACAGACGGTACACTTGCTTTTTCTTTAAAGGGTAAAAATTATGTAGTTAATTCTGATGTGTTAACTGCTTGTTTAAAATTGCCTGAGAATAACTGTCTGAAGGAACCCAGTAATGCTGAAATTGTTACCATGCTTAATTCCATAAATTATACCCTTAGTACTGAGAACTTAGGGAAAATTGTTAGGAAAGGTATGGTTAAGGAATGGAGTTATCTTTGTGATGCCTTCATTAAAACTTTTTCTGGCAAGATTAGTAACTTTGATGCTGTTACCAACTCCATGCTAGTTATGCTATGTATGCTTTTAACTGATAAATTCTATAATTTTGGCACACTAGTCATGTATGAGATAGCAGCTAAATTAGGTAAAAAGGAAACTAGGAGCAAGAATGTTTATTTTGCTAGATTTTTAATGCTCCTAGCACTGCATGTATCTGAGAATGAGCTATCCATTGCTAACCCGGATAGCAAGTTCAATTGTTTTGTTCAGGAGAAGAGAGTCTTAAGTGATTTGATTCGAATGAACCTAAATGCAGAAGTACAATTGGTATATCTACCAATTGTTCAGGTAACTGTTTCCAACCCTGCAATTCCAATCTCCAACCCCCAAATTTCTTTACCTTCTAGTGTCACAATGGAGTCTGTGACTGTGACCAAACAGGCTCCTACCAAAGTGACCAAATCCAAAGTTCCTAAACCACAATCTAAAAGACAAACCTCAGGTGTCTCTCAAAAGGCATCTGTTGCAAAAACTACCAAAGCTCTTGAGGGGAGTGTGAAGGTGGTAGTGAGTGGTGAGGGACAGGGTGAACATCAAAGAAGCCCTAAGGATAAGGAAGGTAAGGCAAGTACAACCAACATTTCAGTCTCTCAAAAGACTGTTAATGAACCTACAAGCCAAATTCTAGTTACATCCTCTCAACAGGGTGTGACTACTAATTTAAGTTCCATTTCAGGAACACAGCACAAAAGGGCAAGGGACACAGATAGCTCTCACTCAAAAACCTATGGTAGAAGGGTAAAATCCAAAACCATTGGGGAATCACAGGGTGCACACACTGTACAGCAAATTGTACCTTCTCAAATTCAGTTTGATGTGACTTCAATAAATGTGGAGTCACAGCCCCTTGATCTTAACCTTCAAATCGATACACATTTTGATCCACCATCACCAACTCCATCTCTGGATGTGGATATGATATCTACATCAATTCCTGATTCTCCATCTTTAAAATTCATGGAGAAGCCCCACTCAACAATTGGTGGTCATCCTCTTTTAGATGATTTGTTGGGCCATCAATCTTCCATTCCTGAATTCACAACACTATCTGTGGCCTCTTCCTTAAAATCAATCACCACAGATTCAGTGTTGGTTTTCACTTCAACGGATACTCGTTTACCTTCATCAACGGATATCCTTCATCCATTGACAAGTGTTTCTCCATCAACGGATATGTCTTCAACTAACTATCCGTTGACAGTAATAACTACTACATCAACGGATACACCTTATCCGTTGACAACTCTCTCTACCACTGCAAAATGTGACATTCCTATGTCAACTGTGGAGGAGTTTGTAGTAATTGAAACACTTTTAGGAATGAGGGAAGGGAGTGAGAGGCTGCCTTGTGAGCAGGCAAAAGGAGAGAAAATCAATGAGAGGCTGACCATTTCTTCCGGTCAGGAAAAAGGAGAGCTAGAGAGTTCCACCTTAGTAGGTGAAGGTGAGGGTGTGAGAGGTGTGAGCCAGGGGGAGCCCCTGATGCAAGAAAAGAGAGATGAGAGGAGAGAAGGGACTACAGGAGAAATAAGGCAGGAAGAATCAGCCATTGCAAGTGAGTTAATGGAGGTTAATGAAGCTTCCAAAGAGATGGAATTTAGACAAGAATATCAGTCAGTTATTGACTCCATCTCTTTGGATCCTGAAACCTTTACTCATCCTGTTTCTACCTATCAAGTCATGGCACAACAGGGCAATGTGGAGGCAGAGGAGGCAATGCACCTAGTGCACACCTCAGAATCTCTTCAAAGAGCAAAAGAAGCTTTACAAACCCTGTCTCCAAATGCTGGAAGTGAAGAGTTTGGCAGTGATGACAGTCAAAGTTCAGATGGTGAAGACATAAATGAAGATGAAACTCCAGGATGGATGTTTTCCAATGCCACTGAACTTGGGCATCTCAATGTGGAAATCATGAAGCAATACCAATCTGCTAAGGCTGAGCACCAAACTGCAGAACCACAGAGAAAGACTGTTCTTGAGCAAGTAATGGCCTCCCTGAAATTACAAAAGATGCAATCTGTTATTCAAAGAACACAGCAAGAGGAGGTCCAGTCTGCAATTAGAGAGATGAAAATAGCACTAGATGCCAGGATTGAAGCACTAGCTCCTACTACCACTCAGAAGGTGCTTTCTAGCAAACTTCTCAAAGAAGATAGCCTGGCTAAGTCTGTTCAGCTTCTTTCCTCAAGGGTGGATAGTATGGAATCTCAATTGCACACCATCATTGCCAATCAAACAAAACAAACTCAACTACTGGAAATGCTACTTGCAGCTTCAACCCCAACCCTTGATGCTAACAAAAAGGGGGAGAAAATGGGAACAAGCACAGAAGAGGCTGCAACATCTACTGGCCAATTTCAAACTACCAGTAGTGAGATAGCACAGACTGAGGGGGAGCAACAGCCAATTGTAGTGGTCAATCCAACAGAGTTTGAGATAAAGGCTTCCCCTGTGAAGAAACAAGTGGCTTTGCCTGAGATTCAAAACTTAGAAGACATCTCAGATGGTGAAAGGCAAGCCAGGATAGAAGCTTTGGAAAAGATAAACAAGGAGGCTAATGAAAGAATTCTAAGAACAGAGAGGATGATCAATGAATCAATTGCATCATCTCTGTTCCTTAATGCTCAATCTTCTGCTCCAACAATATCAACCACAATCATGAAGGTGCTCACTCCAAGGGTTGTGGCTCCTACATTCTATGATGCTGAGCCATCATTTGTCAAAGAATTTGAACCAGCTATCAAAACCAGAGCCTACTCACCACCAAAGGAAAATGGGAAGAACAAGCTTCAATTGGACTACCCATTTCCCAAGAATGATGAAGAAAAGCTAATGGGAAAAACAATTATGGAGTTCAAAGTTCAGACAAATAAGAGTGTAAGAGATTGGATGGCTGTAATCATGAGGAATGGAAAAGTATTAAATATATCCAACAGTCATCCTAGATTTGTGGAAGCTAAAAGAGAAGAAGTCTCCAGAATCCAAAGGGAAGCCCATCCAAGTACAGAAAATCAACATGAAAACTCAGAAGAGAAGCAAGCCAGGCTAGCTCAAGAGTTAATGGATGAGGTAGAGGTTGAAATGAAGGAACCTGAGGAAGTTCCCAAAATCAAACCTAGAAGAAGGAAAGCTAAAACCAAGAGGGTTCTTTCTCCAGAACCCCCTCCATAAAAAGAAACAATTGGTTCACTAGTACCTATGTCTGCAACAGTAATCGACCCAACTGTAAACTTTCATGGTGACCCCATAAGGCCTAAAGAGGAACCAGTGAATTTTGATTCAATTGAAGTTCCTTCATTCTTGCTAAATCCAAAATAGAAGCAAAGGGCTCCAAAGAAGCAACTTTCAAAGGGACCAGTTCAAGTTGCTAGGGTACCTGCCATTGTCAAACAACCAATCTTGGAAAACAAAGAAGACTTTATCTATCAGGCAGAAATTGAAGAATACTCTGACATGAATCTATATTTGGATGAACTGTCAGAAGTAAGAGGAATTGACAAGTACAAGAATCAGCCTGAGAGATTAGTGTTTGTCTACAAGGGAGGAAGTCAGAGGACATGGCCACTAAAGAAGGTTCTTGGAGAGAATTATCATACACTGACCAGAGTGTTCTCAGCATTCAAGAGACACACAGGGTTCTCTGAGATAGCCAGAAGGGAGATAATTAGCAGAATAGAAGAAATAAGGAGAGAATGGAACTCACCCTCAAGTCTACCAAAGAAAATGAAGATCCCTTATAATGGACAGAAAATCCACATTCAACCCTTTTGGATGATGGAGTTCAGGGATGATGAGGGCACTAGGAGATTCTTCAGGTTAGAAGACCAACTGTCAAAGGCTAGTTCTGACTACCTGAGATGGTTACAACTAAAGCTAAATCCAAAGGTTGTTGAAGAAGATACCTTCTATAGGCAACTTCAAGTGCAAATTGAGTCCAACTCTGCCAAGGAAGGAAAGTCAAGGGTGCAGCCAACCAGAGAGAGGAAACCTCATTAATCTGCTCAATCTAAAGGAGCACATCTCTGATAAGTTTCTTAAAGCTTTCTGTTTTTAATTTTTGTAGCTTAATACAATGTTTGCATACTGTAGTGTGTATATATCGTTAGGAATGTTTTGTTATCATCAAGGTTCTGAATTTATGCTTTATTGCCATCAAGTATAAATTGGGGGAGATTGTCAGGAATATGTTGTAGTTGATGATAACTTAACATTCAAGCAAAATTGTATAAGTCAAGTTTTGTAACTGTCAACGGATAAGACCTTATAACTCTATTCGTTGACAGGTAGCTCATCAACGGATGAGGTTTTGTAGCATACTGCAATATCTCTATTTATCAGTTGATAGTGTCTTTATTCAGAGTCATGTTGACCATCAATGGATAGGCAGAATAGGGTAGCCAATTGTAAATAAGCTATGCTATGTAATTCTGTCTAAGTGAAAATGTATCAACGGATGAGAACAGGGCTCTATCAACGGATACAACTCAAATCTACTCGATCAACGGATACAGCTCAAACTACCATCAACGGATAAGTAGGCACAACATCAACGGATAATCATTGTCACTTTATCATATGCTAGGAATTAGCAGTTGATAAGGACAGGTTTGACTGACAGATCACATGGGTTGATAGTAGGTATAAAAAGCAATATGGCAGCCATACTTTGGAAACACAGAAGAAAGAAGCATTCCATTTACACAGTACATACAAGAAAGGTGCAGGGGACATATCTATTCACAAGGACAACCTTTCGGCTACATGTGGATTTGGAGTGGAGTAGCAAGTCAACTTGAATTAGATTAATATTATCTTATTCCTGTAGCACTTGTAAACTTGGAATATATAACCAAGTGTAGCAACTCTTTAGATTGTAAGAAAACATACATATTTGCTTAGGGTTTCTTGAATATCTTTAGAAGCAAAGAGTTGTAAACACAGAAGCTGTGTACATTTGTATCACAGGGTTTTCTTCGAATAAAAGTCTCAGGTGGTACATTCAACCACCTGATTTTTTATGTGGTTGTGAACTATTTCTATTCAGCAATTATTTCTTTATAGATTTCTGTGGCTTTTATCGGAAATTTTATAACTATCAAGAATTGTATTCAACCCCCCCTTCTACAATTATACAAGTGTGTAATCTGGGAATAACAAGTGGAGAGCACATCACATTTGAAACTCCCTCTATCTCTCAGGGGGAGTTGCCAAAATCTACTCTTAAACACACTTCTCTTCCAGAATCTAACTCTGAAATTTCTTTGGAACCTGCAACTCAGGCAACTGAGATGCAAGGTATTGATCATCAAGAATTCTTTTCTCTTGATGAGCCAATAATTTCAAGTGACTTAGTGCATGACACTTTGTTCACCACTCAGAACCCACATTTAGATGGTGAGGGAATGCATGCTGAGGCATCTCCTAATGACACCATCACAAACACAGAGGTTCCACTAGTTTTTACTAGAGACTCTGTGCCTGTGTCAACTGCTGGTGTAATTCATCCCACCTCTGTGGTGACACCAGTAGTAGAGTCAATCCATCCGGTTACAGAAGTTTCATCTGTAACTGAGGAGTCTAGCTTGCCTAGCTCTAGCTCTGACTTCATGTCAAAATGGCTGAAGCCTGTGCAACATGACAGTGCTTCAGGATCAGGGTCTGTTCCACAACAATTGACGGTTGAAGCACTTCAAAGCTTAATTGTGGATCAGATTCCTGAGTTCACAAAGATTGCTCAGAACCTTCTCACTGCAGACATGCCTAATCCAGACTATGAGGCTATTTTGTTATGCCATAGGGATGATGTGGAAGTGCAGAAGTCAAAGATCATTGATGATGCTGAGAGAGATGGCAACATAGATGCCTGGTTGCAAGGAAAATATGATATTACTCTCGATGAAGCACTTCAGTATCTCAGGGAGGAATACATCACTTCACTGGGCTCCAATGCAAAATCCCTGTCACCTGGTGAAGTGTATGAAGCTGTAAATGATTCCTACAAGGGTTTCCTCAAGGCTGCACACTATCTTGGCAAGGGAGTCAAAACTGAAGTCAACAGGGTGTGTGACAAGACAGCCACTTCAGTAGCAGAAGTCAAGAGGGCCTTTGATGCTAAATTCCCTCAGCTAGATAGTGTGTTCAAGGACATCAAACACTGCAACTCTACCTGCACCCAGATGGATAATAGGCTAGCTCTGCTAAAGGATACTGTCACAGGTCTGGGGCATCAATTTCAAAATCTATCTGACCAGACTACAGATGCCAATGCCATGCTGAGGACAATGTTCAAGAATCTTTATGGAGATAGGCTAGTGACTGATGTCCCTGTGCATGAACTGTCTAAATATGAAGTGAAGAGGCTGCAGGATCAATCTTTATCTGGTTTCAAGGCCAATGAGTTATTCACTAAGGTGAACACTCTTGAACAGGAGGTAGCTACTCTTACCAAGTCCAATGCTCATCTTACAGAAAAGGTTGCACTGCTAAATGATCAGTTGGACACTCAAGCATCCACCACAGCTGATGTCCTTCTGCATCAACAATCCATGTTAGCTGCAATGATGAAGCATATGGGTCTCCCTCTACCTGATGAATCTTCAATCCCAAAGGACATTTCTACAGCCTCTGTGCCTGACAACAAGCCTAAGGGGGAGAAGAAGGCAAGGAACTCAAATACAAAGGGGGAGAAAGGCATAATAATAAAAGAGGGTGGTCAACAAAGGGCTTCAAAGTCTCTAGCAAATGTGCCTGGCAAAGGAAAATCCAAAGTGGATGAGCCTCCATCTACCTTGCCAGTTGTCACTCTACCAACTGTGCACATCACTACTCCTGGAGGACAAAAGCAATCCATAACTACCACAGTGGTTGCAGGGAGTATGCCATCTGACAAACCTCCAACCTCTATATCTGAGAGTGCCAAGCCTGTAGAAGTCAAAGTTGTTACTGAGGCCAAGCTGCAAGAAGTTGCCAACTCAGATATTTATCATGATAAAGCCTTCTTGGAGTTTCTGAAAGCCATAAGGGAACAGGTTGGTGACACTCAGTTTTATCTGAGGGAGGTGAAGAAGCAGATTGACTACATCACTATCATCCCCAAGAAAGTCAACAATCTATGGGTCAAGGAGATAGTGATGGTTTCCAAATTAAAGATATGGCATCTAACATACCAGACTCTACAAGACCTAAAACACTCAGAGATAGATGCCATACTTGAGCTCATTGAGAAGAGGAATGAGAACAGCAAAAGTCTGTTTGATGATTTGAGGAATGGTCAACCTTCAAGGCTACCAGAAGTGATCAAGAAGCCATGGACAATCATTTATTAGTTTGGCACCAGAATTGAAGATATCAAGCAATTGGTCATTCCCCATGATCTCACCACTAGAAATCACAGACTGATCATTGCTATCATTGATCAATTACAGAAGAAGGTTGGAGCCAGAAATGCTGAAGAAACTGAGGCACTGCACATCCTCAGAACCTATATTGCAACTGGTGAAATTCCAGAGATGGCTCAACCTAGGAGAAATAAGGATGATGATTCTGAAGACAAAGGTGATGGGAGGAGAAGACATCACAGGAGAGATAAGGGTGATGAAGACAAGAAGAAAAAGGGAGACAAGGATAAAAAGGATGATGATGACCAAGGTAAAACCTATGAGAGGAAGAGTGGAAGACAGCAAGCCTTAGGCACTGCTAGCAGTAACCTCACCACAACACAAGACTCTAAGTCTAGGGTGAATACTGTTAGTAGTGACCTAGCAAAATCTACATCTATGGCTTCTGCAACTGTCTTACCACCTCAAGAAGAGAAGAAGATTCAAGTCAAGAAACCATGTGTATGTTTCAGAAAGCAATCTGCTAATGGAATACTACTATGGTCTACCAACAAAGGTCAAAGATTTCTGCCAAGCAATCATGTCAAGAGGATGAAATTTAAACATGTTGCAAGAAGAGTGAAGCTATCCAAATCTAGAGCCCTAACAATCATTCCAGGATTGAAACTCCAGCCACTTGATGAAGACTTTGATGAAGAGCAACTGCAATTTCTAAGAGCTCAAAAGATATGCTATGCTGCAATTGTGGATGACCACCTTGAAATCAAGTACACTGATGGGAAAGAAATGAAATTCAAACAAGGGGGTTGTCAACATTGGGGTAAATTGTACGAGATAGAAAGAATCATTGCATTGCTGAATTCTAAAGACAAGGTGGAGAAAGTATGGAAGCTGGAATTGATTGACTTTGTGAAAATGAAGAAAGATTATGCTGAGAAGATAAGAAAGGGCTGCTATGAGAAATGGTTAGAAAGGGAGAAAGAAATTGATAGACTGGAGATTGAAGCAGAAAAGCTAAGGGCAAAGGGATTGTGTAGAGTTCAGTTTGATCCCTATGTGGTGAAGTATAGGAGAAGAAATGGAGACAATGTCAATATAAGAATGGACCTACTCAGTCACTATCCTGCCAACATTCTGAAGCCAGTGCTTGAAGATTTCAAAAACTCTATTATGATTGAAGAATTGGATGCTATGACAGAAATCATGAGAGCAATAGATGAGATTGCAAGAAAGGAGAAAGAAAGGAAACAAAAAGCATATGATGATCTACAAGCCAAAGCAATGGAGATGCAATCAAAAGAAAATGGCTAGTACCTCATCATACTGTAAGAGTATTTATCTTGTAATTTCATTTATGTGTTCAATCGAAATACATACCTGTACTTTTAAAGTTTTATCTTTATGTATGTTAGGCTTGTTATCAGACATGAAATTGTGACTAAGGGTCTCACTCACAATTTGGGGGAGATTGTTAGTTACAGAGGCATGCCTGTACACATCTAATAACAAGCCTAATTGTTTGTAATGCTTTGCATTACTTACATGACCTCTTAACTGAGGGAACCTCTAGTTGTAGAGTTTCTGTTTGTATTGTACTTGTAGTAGGCATCAAATCCTAGTTGTGTAATTGTACAAATAGAGTCTAGAATAATGCTTGAAAGAAGTTCCAAGGTTCATGCCTCAAGCAAGGAGTTAAAGACTGTCAAATAATCACAGTTGGGATTTGAAGAAATGAAGAATTTGCCTAAGTACCAATTCGAGAAGTATATTTGTCTATTCGAGAAGTCCAGCATTCGAGAAGTCAGGGATTCGATATCTCAAGACACTATTCGATATCTCTGAATACACTGTTCGATATCTCATTCGATATCTCAGGGATTCGATATGTCTACTACTCTATTCGAGAACTCAAGAAGTCAACAAGTCAAGATGGTATTCGAGTTCTCAAAGAGTCAACAAGTCAAAGTTCCATTCGATATCTCAAGGACTCAGAAAGCTATTCGACAACTCGAGGATTCGATAAGTCAAATGTTCTATTCGACAACTCAAGGAATCCTGATGGAAAAGAGCTATTCGAGAAGTGGTTCGATATGTCATTATAACAGTATTCGAGAACTCAGAGTTATCGATCAAGTCAATTCTAGTTCTCGAATCACTTACTTAGTCACTTCTCGAATACATTCTTGGAGACAAAATACTGAAGAAATTGTACAAGTCAGAAACCTGCAACAAGCCAATGCACTTTATGGACCACAATCTGTAACGTGCTCTGGAAAGCCTACAAGGAAGCTTGGAGAGATATAGAAGAGACAAGGAGCTAAAGAAGTGGATCTAAACAGGCTTTGCAAAGTCAAATCTGTAACCGTTTGGACACTTACTCAAAAAGGATAGACAGACTAGAAAGTAATTTGTTTAGCTACCTTATTTGCAGTAAGTAGGCTGTATCCATGTTCTATAAGGACACAGCCTCACTTCATAACTTAGTAACTTTTTGTGAGTCAAGTTTTTCATACACTGTAAGCCATATCTCTCTGAGAAAAATGAAGCTGAGAATACTACCATTTGTATTCACAGATTGTAGCAACCTTTATCTAATAATACATTAGATTAAAGTGATATTGTGTCTTGTGTTGTTTATTTATCCGCACCTTCACTTCTACACACACAGGCACTTATCTGCTACATAGACTCAATCAAAGAAAAGTTCAAGAATCCATTCACCCCCCCCCCTCTGTATTCTTTTACCGTATTCAATACTCAACATTAATTCATAGAAAGAATTGCCAAAGCCTATTGACGATCAAGGACAAACATAATATCTCAAGGTATTGTCAAAAATTAATTTACTCTGAAAATTAACAAAGTAACAGATTAATTAATTATTTATAATAAATAATTAAATTAATCTGGTACTTGAACTATTTTCCGAGAAGAATCAATTCAGCAGAATATTTGAAACAAAAGAGAGAAGCCTAAAAGAAGCAGCCAAAAATAGTAATACTATTCACGGCTACTATTCATATGACGGCTACTATTCATATGGCGGCTACTATTCATATGGCGGCTACTATTCAAAAAGTGGCTATTATTCATATGGCGGCTACTATTCAAAAAGTGGCTGGAGGGGCCCACGGGGGTTGTTGAAATAGTACAGCATAGTAACTTTCTATAATCTATAAATAGGCATGCTGTATTTCATTTCAAAACACACCTCAACACACAACTTTCTATTCTCTCTCTTATATCATCTCTGTGTAAGCTGCTAGACAGTCCATCTAGTAGGAAAGTCGGCTTAGCCCACTTTCAGGAAGTGTCGGGTAGAAGGTCCTCGTGCCTAAACTATCCTAGGAGTGTTTGATTTTGTAGCTGATCCATAGGATTAGATTGTGTAACAAACCTCCGGGTTTTATCTATTTAAAGATATTTCCTACACAGTTGTGTTATTTCGATTCAGTATTTTTGATCTCATATCCACATCAAAAATTGAAATATTGCTAAATAACGTATTCAACCTCCCTTCTACGTTATTCCGGACCTAACAATTGGCATCAGAGACACTCTGTTATTATACAACAGTTAAGATCCGAAAAGCTATACAATCATGTCAGAGAAGAATTTCAGAAAAGCTAAGGGAAAGGAAGGCAGGTCTGAGAAAGTGGACAAGTCCAAGATCAAATGCGATAATTGTGGTGAGAAAGGACATTTTGCACCTGGGTGCAATAAAGCCAAAGCTGATAAAGGTCAAGCCTACATCACAAAGAAGAAGGACTGGGCTGGCACTTCAGACTCTGAAGATGAGGTGAACTATGCCTTAATGGCAAATGATGATAGTATCTCCGAAGCTACTAAGACCAAGGTACCTCACTCTACTCTAGCTTATGATACTACTGATATATCTGAGTTAAGACTATTTCTTAAAACCTTGCATGTTAGCTACAGAGATCAGACTTTAGAAAATGAAAGAATAAAATCTTAAAGTTTAGACCTTAGAAAGAGAAATGACTATCTAGAATTAGAATTAGTCCAGATGTTAAAAATTCAGAAAGAGAGAGATGATGCTATTATTGTTAAAACTGAATTATTGAAAAGGCATGCTTATCTTGAATCTGAACTTGCTAAAGAAAGAAACATTATTAAAACTTGGACTAACTCTGGTAAAACTACTCAGATTATCATAGAGAATGATTGTTGGAAAGAAGGTCTAGGTTACACTGATAAAAAGAAAACTGTCAATCTAGAAGCTGAGACCTCTAAACCTGTATTTACTGAAAGGGCTGCAAAGCCCAAAATTAATCCTGTGAGGTTTGTACCAAAGTCTGACAAACCAAAACAGGAAGTCAAATCAGTAAATATTGACTTAATGTCTCAGAAACAGCTTAAACACAAGCTAAAGGAGATAAAAAGAGTGAACAAGGTAAAAGAACCTAGGAAAAACAGAAATGGAAAGGTAGGCATCAATAAAAGCAATAACTATATGCCTATTCCCAATGCTCCTAGGAAGAAATGTTACAACTGTGGAAATCCTAACCATCTTGCTACTTTTTGCAAGAAGAATAAAAATATAAACTCCATACCTCCTAAGTCAGGAGTTAAGAGTGGTTCAGTTAGGTTTAAGCCACAGAATCCTTGTTTTCACTGTGGAAGTATTTGGCATTCTATTTATACATGCAAAGAGTATCATAATTTGTATTATGCTTATTATGAACTTAAACCCTCTTTGAATAAATTCAAGATTGATTCTACATGTATAAACTCTGATAAAAATGTTAGCACAAACTCTGATAAGACTTCTGCTGCAAAAGCTAACAAACTTAATAAGGCCAAAGGATCCAAGCAAGTCTGGGTCCTTAAAACTAATCATTAGTGGTTTTTGTGATTGCAGGGTAACAGGAAAAATATCCTTGTTCTGGACAGTGGATGCTCAGGACACATGACTGGAAATAAAGCCCTGCTATCAGAATTTGTGGAGAAAGCTGGCCCAAGTCTTTTTTATGGAGATGGCAACATAGGAAGGACTCTGGGATATGGCAATATTAATCTTGGGAATGTCATCATTGAAGCTGTAGCTCCAGTCTCAGGACTCAAACATAATCTACTAAGTGTGATTCAAATCTGTGACAGAGGTTATCATGTGGATTTCTTTGAAGAACACGGTGAAGTTGTAAGCAAATCTACAGGAAAAGTTGTTCTGAAGGGATACAGGCATGGTAACATTTATGAAGCCAAGCTTTCAACAAACTCTGATGGCTCTGCAATCTGTCTACTGAGTAGAGCATCAATTGAAGAAAGCTGGGATTGGCACAAGAGACTTTCTCATCTGAATTTCAACAGCATTAATGAGCTAGTGAAGAAAGATCTTGTGAGAGGATTGCCCAAATCAGTTTTTACTCCAGATGGCCTATGTGACTCATGTCAAAAGGCAAAACAAAGGAAAACTTCATTCAAAAGTAAGACTGAATCCTCAATTCTTGAGCCATATCACTTATTGCATGTTGATTTATTTGGTCCAGTAAATATATTATCTATTGGAAAGAAAAGATATGCTTTGGTTATTGTTGATGAATACACCAGATATACATGGGTATATTTCATGCACAAGAAAGAAGAAACTGCATCAATTTTAACAGAGCATGTCAGACAACTGGACAAAGGATCTAAGCATACAGTGAAAATCATAAGGAGTGATAATGGCACCGAGTTCAAGAATGCAGTCATGGAAGAGTTTTGTAAAGAAAATGGAATAAAGCAAGAATTCTCTGCACCTGGAACTCCACAACAAAATGGAGTAGTAGAGAGAAAGAACAGGACTCTCATAGAAGCTGCAAGGACCATGCTTGATGAAGCAAAGCTGCCAACTTACTTCTGGGCTGAAGCTGTGCAAGCTGCTTGTTTCACACAGAATGCTACACTCATAAACAAGCATGGTAAAACACCATATGAGATGGTGAAAAAGAAGAAGCCGAACCTGAAGTACTTTCATGTGTTTGGATGTAAATGTTTTGTTCTGAAGACTCATCCAGAACAGCTTTCCAAATATGATTTAAAAGCTGATGAAGGAATCTTTGTTGGATACCCACTATCGACAAAAGCATTCAGAGTCTATAATCTGAGAACAAAAGTGGTCATGGAATCTATCCATGTGTCTTTTGATGATAAAAATATAACAGGACTTGAAGATTTTGATGAACATGACCAGCTGAGATTTGAGAATGAAGAAATAAATGTTGATCTACAAACTTCTGATATTCTTTCAGACTCTATTGTTCAATCTATACTAGTAGATCAGACAGCAGCACATGTTGAGGGGGAGCAAGTGAACGATGAAAATGAACCCCAATCAAGTGAAGAAACATCAAAGAATGCATCTGCTGATTCATTAAACTCTGATTCATCAAACTTTGAAAGCAACAGCTCAGGGGGAGCAAACAATGATTTTGGATCTACTAGTCATCACACTCAACACAATTATGAACTTGGGGAATCATCAAGATCAAATCTGCCGAGACAAAGGGTATGGAGTAGAGCGCATCCCTTTGAACAGATCATTGGTGAACCGGACACGGGTGTACAGACTAGAAGAGCAACACAGAATGAATGCAATTTCGCAGGATTCTTATCTCAAATTGAACCTAAAAAGGTTGATGAAGCTCTTGATGATCCAGATTGGGTAACTACAATGCAGGAAGAACTCAATCAGTTCGAAAGGCAGAAAGTATGGAAGCTGGTGCTAAGACCAAAAGATAAATCTGTAATTGGCACTAGATGGGTGTTTAGAAATAAACTGGATGAAAATGGTATTGTTACGAGGAACAAGGCTCGATTGGTAGCAAAGGGTTACTCTCAAGAAGAGGGAATTGATTATGATGAAACCTATGCTCCAGTTGCAAGGCTTGAAGCAATCAGGATGTTCTTAGCATTTGCTGCACACTCCAACTTTAAGGTTTTTCAGATGGATGTGAAGAGTGCATTTTTGAACGGAGATCTAGAGGAAGAAGTCTATGTTGAACAACCCCCTGGGTTCGAAGACAAGGAATTTGAAGGTTTTGTGTACTTTCTCTTCAAAGCTGTCTATGGTCTCAAGCAAGCCCCTCGAACATGGTATGATACTCTCTCCAAGTTCTTACTTGAAAATGGTTTTACAAGAGGTATCATCGACAAAACTCTCTTTCATAAAAAGCATAAAAATGATACAATTCTGGTGCAAGTATATGTGGATGATATAATATTTGGTTCTACTAATGATTTGCTATGCAAGAGATTTGCTAAGCTAATGCAGAGTAGGTACGAGATGAGCATGATGGGTGAGTTGTCCTTCTTCCTTGGACTTCAAGTTGTTCAGAAGCTTAATGGTATTTTCATCTGCCAATCAAAATACATAAAGGATCTTCTAAAGAAGTATGGGATGGAAGAAGCAGCTACTGCCAAGACCCCGATGCCAACTGCAGTCAAGCTTGATGAAGATAAATCTGGTAAGTCAGTTGACATCACGAAGTATCGAGGTATGATCGGCTCTCTCTTGTACTTAACTGCTAGTAGACCAGATATTATGTTCGCAACTTGTCTATGTGCTAGATTCCAGGCTAACCCTAAAGAGTCACATCTTATAGCTGTTAAACGTATTTTCAGATACCTTAAGGGAACCCCCAATCTTGGGATTTGGTACCCTAAAGGAACAGGTTTTGACCTAATTGGCTATACAGATTCTGACTTCGCAGGTTGTAAGATTGATCGAAAAAGTACTTCTGGAAGCTGTCAGTTTCTAGGAAGAAGGTTGGTATCTTGGTACAGCAAGAAGCAACACTCAGTATCTACCTCGACAGCCGAAGCAGAATACATTGCGGCAGGTAGCTGTTGTGCTCAGATCCTGTGGATGAGGAATCAACTTCAGGACTATGGACTCATGTTGGACAAAATTCCAATTCTATGCGACAACACGAGTGCCATTGCCATTGCAAACAATCCATTTCAACACACCAGGACTAAGCACATTGATATCAGGTATCATTTCTTACGAGAGCATGTCATGAATGGAACTGTAGTATTATATTTTGTTCCCACAGATCAACAAATTGCAGACATCTTTACTAAACCACTGGATGAATCCACTTTCTCCAGGTTAGTTGGTGAACTTGGGATGTTAAATCTGTCTAATTAATTTTGGATAATCAATAACTGCAATTTGTTATAAGTTCATATGTATTTTAAATGTCCATATGTTTAGAACTTGTGAATTTATTTGCATCCAGTCCTCTTTTTATAGTTATCTCTATATTAATTACCATGCTTATAAATGCGATATTTTATGGTAATTAGTTAGTAAATAATTGAGTTAATTGTAGCATAATTAAATAAATATTTTATTGACACATATCAATTAATGATATTTTGTTAATTTTATGTCTATTTAATTGTGAGTTTATCTGATTATTGTGGATTAATTCTTGATTTACTGTGTGATTATTTTTAAATCCATAATAATTAGAAGTATTAAATATGTGTATGTGTATAGGCTGATAGGTTTCGGCGACAAGATGTTTTTTCGGCCGACAGGTTTCGGCGATAAGATGTTTATTCGGCTAATTAGGGTGTTAGGTGAGAAATTATTGACCAGTGTTAGTTTTTCAAACATAACCTATCACTATTACACCTAACCCACTAAACCTTAAAACCTTATAAATGTTGAGTTTTTGTTTGTGTTTAACATCATCAATTTTCAGATATACAGAGCATATACACACAATTGCTGAATATTTCAAGCTTTGACCGGAAAGATCTCACAATCTAGCTGGTGGTTTTTAGAGCGGATTTCATATTCTTGTTATACGCACTAACCCTTGTTTTTGAATTTCCTCAAAGTTTTTGAAAATGGCATTGCAGGGAAGCTTTTTAATTGCTAAAGTTAATCCTGTTTCCATTCAGCAAATCGAAACCATTCAGGATGAGCAATTTCGGGCTTGGACACAATTTCTGAATGAACATTCATTAATCCGCTATGCTTTAGTTACACAGGTGCAACTTAACCAAGATGCATTGTGTGAACTATATTGCAGTGCGGTTAACACTTCTGGACAGGACGGGTGTGCATTCACATATCGACTATTTGGTAGGTCGATTAGGGTCACTGAACGAGATGTTAATCGAATTCTTCATTTTCCTATGGAAAATCTCGTTTCTGATCCTACACCCGAACAGATTGAAATGTTCTTTCATTTTATAAGGTACCAAGATGGCAATTTCAATACTGGTAATCTTTCTAGAACGTTTCTAACCCAGTACTGGAATTTCTTCTTTCACACTCTTAACCATGTTTTTTCCTCAGATAGAACAAATCAAGATCGAATACCTGAATTTATTCAAATAATAGGGTATGCGGTCGCCAATAATTTGAGGATTAATTTTGGAAAAATAGTGCTTGGTCAAATCATTTTAAAAATGAAACGCTTGGGAACAAGAGATGTTCAGACTCAAAATGTCAAATGTCTATATCCAAGGTTTCTACAGTTAATATTGAATGATTTTTTGAATGATGAAGACAGAGTACGCTTGGAAAATGGTCAAAAGGTGGAATGTTCTTCCATGAAGACGAATGTAATTAATTACATAAGCAAAAAGAAATATACGGATGTGCCTACAGTTCTAACTGAATATCTAAAGACTGTCCCACTTCCGTTGTTACCACGACCAGTGAGAGCAGGTATACGACAAGGTAATATTTCAATCCCTGCTATTCCAACCTCTGTATTTTCTATTGTGTCACAGGAAATACAGTTTCTACAGCCACCAGTGGCCATCTTACCCGACCAAGAGCAGGAAATCCCACCGACTCTAACACAGGTCGAAGAGCCCATTCTACAAATGCAAACACAAACACATCAAACTCCTACACCTCAATTGTCACTTAAACGACCAGTCATCCACATTATTGAGGGAGATAGTGCCTCAACAGCACCACATAAGGAGTTAGTTACAACAGCCGCTCTACCTCATTCTAAACGAAGTAAACCCAATGAACCTGAGGTAACGGCAACTGTTAGTGAAACAATTCTTTCTTATCCAATGAGTGCAAATGTAAATGAGGTTGAATTGACGGGAGCAACTATCTTGAGTTCCATTTCACGGAACATACGAGTGGTTGATGATCTTTCTAAAGATCAAATGCCTTCACAGGCATCCGAGGTGGAATTACCTACCTCAATAACTGCTGGTGAATCTTCCATTTTACGGAAAGATCCATTGGTGGGTGGTTCTTTTATGAACCAAGTGTCTTCACAGACGTACGAGGGAAACTTGGGTTTTGTGCCATTTAATCGATTCAAGTTTAACCTCCCAGAGGGAAAATCTCTGGATCTCTTTCGAGATTTACCACTTTTTACCAGTGGTCGGCAACTCGCTTCACGCGAGGACGGAAGCTCACGAACTTTCATTGCACCATCCGTGACCTCTGAAAAAGGGGCTAGGATGATTTCATTTGCAGGTACACATATCGGTGGAAGCTCTAGAGGAAAGTTGAGGGAAACACCAACAGAACATGTAAGTGTAACCCAAACCACTAAACCGAGTGAATATAGAGTTAGAGTGAAACACCTGCAGAACGTACGAGTGAGCAACCTACTCAACCACATGCACCTGTAACCAGAAAGGAATACAGCAGACTCCTTACACGGGTCCAAACAATGGAGAAAGAGTTGTCAAATATTTGTAAGTCTATTGGAGAAATCAAAAATTTATAACTTATTCAACATGATGCATTCCAGGTTCAATTAAGCTCCATGGCAGCCCAGTTTAGTCATGCAATTAATTCCTTGGTGAAGACAGCTTCGTCCAATTTACCAAATCCACATCCTACTATTCTGGAGGATAACCCAACTGAGGGGGAGAAGGTGGATGGACAAGAAACTACTAGGCGTAATAAGGGCAAGGAAAAGGTTGTTGACACAGAATTAACTTTATTTTGGGAAAGGAAAAGCTAATTGGAATATTCGTGCTATGTGGAAAGAAAGCAAAGATAAACTTGAAGATATGTTCAGTCTAGAGGAACAATTGTCTTGTACTTGGAAATCTGGAAAATGTATATATGATCCAGAATGTACTCTAATATTATTTATCTTTGTATTTCATTTTTGTTTTTTTTTATCAGTTGAGTTATCCTCTAGGAATTTGCTTGTCAAACCCTAACAATCAAATAGGGGGAGATTGTAAAGCATACTGTAATGTAATATGTAATAGAGGACATATATAACTCAACTAGGATAAAAGATAAATAATATTAACTCTATACAGGGAACGTGAAATTTGAAGAACAGGCACCAACAAGGATCAAGTCGCTGAAAGAAGTTCATTAACATGATCAAGCCTCAGTGACAGAATAAGATGTATAGATGATTCAGTTGAAGGGCCAAAAGATTCCATGTATTTATTGAAGATACTGTTGCAGGCTAATCAATTAGAATATAGCGAAGGTGTGAAGATCAAGATCAGTGCTAGTCACTTGTGAACCAGACCAGTGCACTAAGTATCAGCACATACGAGAAGGATCAACACATTAATTCATAGAAAGAATTGCCAAAGCCTATTGACGATCAAGGACAAACATAATATCTCAAGGTATTGTCAAAAATTAATTTACTCTGAAAATTAACTAAGTAACAGATTAATTAATTATTTATAATAAATAATTAAATTAATCTGGTACTTGAACTATTTTCCGAGAAGAATTAATTCAGCAGAATATTTGAAACAAAAGAGAGAAGCCTAAAAGAAGCAGCCAAAAATAGTAATACTATTCACGGCTACTATTCATATGACGGCTACTATTCATATGGCGGCTACTATTCATATGGCGGCTACTATTCAAAAAGTGGCTACTATTCATATGGCGGCTACTATTCAAAAAGTGGCTGGAGGGGCCCACGGGGGTTGTTGAAATAGTACAGCATAGTAACTTTCTATAATCTATAAATAGGCATGCTGTATTTCATTTCAAAACACACCTCAACACACAACTTTCTATTCTCTCTCTTATATCATCTCTGTGTAAGCTGCTAGACAGTCCATCTAGTAGGAAAGTCGGCTTAGCCCACTTTCAGGAAGTGTCGGGTAGAAGGTCCTCGTGCCTAAACTATCCTAGGAGTGTTTGATTTTGTAGCTGATCCATAGGATTAGATTGTCCGGGTTTTATCTATTTAAAGATATTTCCCACACAGTTGTGTTATTTCGATTCAGTATTTTTGATCTCATATTCACATCAAAAATCGAAATATTGCTAAATAACGTATTCAACCCCCCTTCTACGTTATTCCGGACCTAACACTTTTACACAATTATTATACATAGATGTTATGTGCAATTGGATTTGAATGATGATTATGTTTGGGTATTTCCGCAAATAAGAAGTTTACCATTGGTTCTGATCCATTAACGTTGGAATCCACTATTAACAATGTTTGTATAAATCTTGGTGCGAAGCATAAGATAAAACTTTTACAAACTTGGAATGATTAAGATTAATAACGAATTGTGTCCTATTATGATTAATACAGCTGTCCCATGTACCAAAAAGCGAGTAAGTCCATGAAAGGTTGATGTATCGTTAAAGTCCAACAATTTTAACGTTTTACCAAATAGTATTCCAGAACTTATTCCAAGTTTTTCATCTTTTTTAATCTAGCATTGTCCTCCTTGCTATTCATTTGATATTTTAGTACCAGTTTAATGTGAATTGTATTCTATATTGTGTTTTAACATTTGATTTTGTATTTGATGTATAACATACTAATAACTTAGTTTAATGTCTTGGTCATTATCATGCTTCCATATTTTTCAAGACCCTCATTTGTATAAGCCTTATTCTAAGGCTTTTTTGATTGGTTAGTAGAACGTGAATTTTTGCTATTATTAATTTCTAAGATGTTTAAATGGTCTTTCATCGATATTTTTATGTTACAGTTTTATGATGTTTTTCTATATTATCCATAAATTATTTTAGTCTTATGGGTTGTAGGCATTTTAAAAAACTAAAAGTTAAAAAAGCCTTAAATCTCATATCAAGATATTTGATAATTTCATAACCTACTTACCAATTTTGAAGTTAGTAATTAGAATTCTATAGCTGTCTTCAGCTTTCTAAGTCCAACACAAAAAGAGTTTCTATGTCCAAATAATACTATTTTTGTTATGAAGTTTGGAGTTTATAATTTTTTAAAATCAAATTTAATCAATTTGTGACATAAGTTATATGATTAGTTATGCCAATCCCTGCTTTCGATCTCTGTTAATTACAAATTCGATATTTATATTATTCTATCATTAAAATTTTATAACAAACAAGATTATTCGACGCCCGCTCGCAGAGTGTGGGCAAAAAAGACTAGTAATATAAAAATTCAGTATTTTTGTTTGTATGACATGAAAGTATACGTATATGAAAATACACGGTTTGAGATTTAGTATCGATTTTGTGTTTATCTTTTTGATACACAACACGATACGAAATAAATAAATATTAATATAAATAATGATATTTATATAAGATATATTTATATTTATATTAATTAAATTAATATTTTCTTTATAATATTATATAAAATTTTATAATGTTGTCTGTAAATATAATATAAATATATATATAATTAGTATATGTTTATAATAATTTCATCGAAAATATTAATATTTAAATATTTTTATTATTTATTTTAGTTTTTATTTAAAATTATATGAAAACACAACACGATACAAAGGTACGATACAAAGGTACATAAGCACAATTATGTTTGGATTTAGTGTTCAGGTACACGAAAAATAAAAATACACGGTACGAATAAATTGCCAGGTCTAGATATATTCACTCAAATTTATTTTTTTTTGAAATTTTAAATTATATGTATTTGAAAACTAAACTGAAAATTAAAATAAGAAACAAGCTTTAAAACAATCTTTACAAATTTTAGGTAATTAAAAATCTACGTAAAGTTGGGAGACTAATAAATCAGTGTAGGCAGCTCTTGATTGGTTTACAAGATCAATACGTGATGTTAAGGTTTGTGAAACGGTTTGCGCATAACGTAGCTCACTACTTAGCGAGTTATAGTTCTTCTTTATATGATCGTATTTGGAGAAAGGATAATATCCACCCGGAATTCCTTTCTGTTTTATGTAATGATTTGAATTAATAAAATCATCTTTCTTTGTGGCAAAAAAAAAAAATCTACGTAAAGTTACACGGTGTGCACCAAATATTTTCTCAATGACGGAGGCTAATCAATGAATTAATAAAAGAAATCAATTCATTTATTAAATAAATTGTAACTGATAAATTCATTTTTAATAGATGGAAAGTTTAAGTAGCGGAAAACTAAATTCTAGGAAATGTTTGAATGATGAAGAACTTAAATAGTGGAGGAATTGAATGCTTTTTTTTTTTTTTTTGCTAAATCGTTTGTTTGCTTATTGTTTTAATAACATAATGCTGGTTATCTTTTACTATAATTAATTATTACTTTTTTGCTAAATGATAATTTATGATTTATTATTTATTATTAGAACTAATATAAATATGAAATTTATAGAATACTAAAAAATATCTGTGCATCTACTACATGCATGATTAGTATATTTATTTTATATGCTAAGAAAAATTTAAATTCATTAATATAAATTATATTTTAATATTTGTATTAATTAGTGAAATATATAATATATTTAAATAATGGATAATGTTAACCACAACCATAAGAACTATGTTTAAACATTTAACATACTACTATATTTAGTGAAATAACTAGAATACTTAGTTAATAATGAGCTTATTTGTTGTTAAAAATAAAATGCATGCCAAGTCTATTTATTTATTTACTTATATAATAGTCCAACATACATGCCAATTCTTTGAGTAAATAAATTAGTTCTAAACATAACTCCGAACCCAACAGATAAAATAATTATTATTTTAAGATAAATTGGATAAAATAATTATTATTTTGAGATTAATTGTTTTGTTGACAATATCATATAGGAAGTGCTCGTAGTTAATTTTGGTGTGAAAGTTAATATAATCTGCACTAAATCTATTCTATTTGATAAACTAATTTATTAACAATATCAAAAATTATTAATTTGAAAAAAATTATTGATTTATCAATAATTATGAGATCAAAATCAATTTTTTTAGATATTTGGAAAAAAATTAAATTAAAATTTAAAAAATATAATTAAAAAAGGGAAAATGAATTTTTTTGTCATTCAACTATTGACCTTTTTAGAAATCTACCACTCAACTATGAATTTTTCTTTTTTAGTCACTAAACTTAGGTTCGGTTTTGTTTTACTCACTAAACTTTGGTTCGGATTTGATTATTAGCATTATGTTAATTATTAGCATAAATTAATAATTCCTTCATAATCATAAAAATATTTATTACACTATTATAAAAAATAATTCTAATAAATTTAAATTTATATGAAACTCATCCCTAATCTGTTTTATTACATCCCAAAATTCAAATATGGTATTTTTGTACTCCATCAAAAAATTATAAATTAATGTTTTTAATGTCTTGAATACTTTTTACGTGCAATAGATCTAAAGATGTTGTATTATCTTTAATATCATCTATATATACATTAATTTTTTACTTGTATTATCTTTAATATCATCTATATACACATTAATTTTTTACTTGTGTTATCTTTAATATTATCTTTAATATCATCTATATATACATTAATTTTTGTACAGAATCGAACTTGAGCTCGATTACCTTAACGAGCTTTTTTTCTTTCCGAACTCGATCGAGTTCATTACGACCCGAGCCGAATCGAGTTGGTAACGAGCTTATCGAATCGATCTCTCTCAAATTTATCTTCCTATATCTTATTAAACTTTATCTTACTATAATTTTTAAGATATAGTAAAATATCGATAAATGAATGTTCGTTAAACGAATAACCTTGTTAAATGAATATTTTTTTTCGGTCCAAAGTCCAAACATAATAAAGATAGTGTATTTTTTATATCGATTAATGAATAAAAAATTTTGGTCCCAAGCGTATTCATTCATCGAGGTTTAACTCTAAAGATAAATCATTAGAGAGGATAATTTTATCTTATTAAACTTTATCGATTTATTTTCAAGATACAATTTATGCTAATAATTAACATAATGCTAATAATCAAATCCGAACCTAAGTTTAGTGAGTAAAACAAAATCCAAACCTAAGTTTAGTGACTAAAAAAGAAAAATTCATAGTTGAGTGGTAGATTTCTAAAAATGTCAATAGTTCAGTGGCAAAAAAAATCATTTTCCCATTAAAAAATATAATATATAAATTAAAAAAAGAAGCAGCAACCATGTCTCACACGAGTTTTTAGGCTAGTTTAAACATCACTATAATTTAACCACATTTTTTGAACCTATTTATTTTATTAATTTTGACGAGTCTAATTATTAAAAACTTATTTTAACAAGCCTAATTAAAAACATATTAATCCAAATACTTCTTATTTAATTATAATAGATTTTAAATAATTAGTCATTTAAAACTCAAAATATGTCTAAATAAGTAGACCTATAAATGTATTTAGATTGATATGTTTTAATTAGACCCGTTAAAATAAGTTTAGTAATTAGGCCCGTCATAATAGATTTAAAACTAAATAAGTTTAAAAGATTTGTTTAAATTTATTTTAATTAAATAAAATATAAAATAAACCCATTAAATTAGATTTTTAAAAAATTCTCACAAACCGGTTTAAGTACCGAGTCTTAACACAACCCAAGCAGCTCAGCTTCTTAACAAACTAACGAAAGTTATGACTATTTAACGGAAGTACACGAATTGAAAGGAAAAAACATAGTTTAGGTACATAATCCGTTTAATTAGTACAATGGGCACACAAACTTCATTTTGTGCATACTTTAAGTACACTAAGTGCATTTAACTCCTTGTTTTTATTAGCTTTTCATCTTTTGGATTTTAATCTCGAAAGCTTCCATTCTTCCAATTTTAGAAAAGTAATTCTAAGTCATTATTGTTATTCAAAAAAATATATATTATTTTGGTTTTTCTAGTGATAATGTATGATGATGATATTTTCCAATATTGTTGACATTTAGTATATTGGTTTGATTCATAGGTTACAGGGGCGGACGCAGAAAGTTTCTTCAAGGGGGGCCAAAATATATTATATAATTTAGTGTCTATAAAAAAAGAAATTGTTTTAATACATTAAAATTGAGACCGTCGCTCTTTTAAATCACGAAAGTCATCTATAATAGCATTTATACTAATACTATGAGCAATTTCTTTCTCAATATATAACATCAAACAATCTGAGAGATATTCGTCTTCCATTTTGCTTCGAAGTCTATTTTTCACAAGACTCATTGCTGAAAATGACCGCTCTGTTGTTGTTCGTAGAAACAGGTAGTGTTAAAACAAGAGTCACCACTCTATATATCCTCTCCAGAGGATATATGTATACTTTTCTTGTCTTTACCAGCCATTCACACAAATCAGAAATGCTAAATTATGAAATTATTTGAAGCTTGAGCCTCCTGACTATTAACCCCTGAATTCTCCAAGTTTTTCCTCTTAAAAAATTTGTCAATAGTAGTCGTTTTTCCCATTTATTAGACTGTAATATATAAGAAAACAACCAAATGTCCAAATCATATATAGATATAGCAATTTCACATCTTTATGTAAGATACTAACTAAAAAAATGCAGATTCTAAATGACATTGCAGCAATTCATAAATCATAAAAGCGCACTTCAATCTGACAATCAATATATAAAATCCAAATATCAATTCCTAATTCAAGTATTCAACCCTAGAAATTACAAAATCCCCAAATTTTCAATATCAATTTAAGTTCAAGTAATACCTGATTAAAATGCAAATATGATATGAAAGTATAGAAGAAGCTTGGAGGCAATTGGGTAGTTCCACATCCGTTTTATATAGTAAAATCCCCAAAGTATTTGTTAGTCTCTAAGATAGTAAGATGTGAGCTGTCTGTTTGTGTTTGTGATATCTGTACTTTTGTTTTTTTCTTTTTTTCATTGCACATCCGTTTGTATTTGGATTGCTTTTTTTATTTGGGTTGTACATTGTGGACTCTTGGGCTTCTATAAATGGACCAATACATTAATAAAATCAAAGATATGACAGGGGCCAGGTGACTTAAAGTAGCAAATTACAATCATATATATACATATAATATCCCTTCTGTTGAGAGGCTGGTGGGGGCCATGGCCACCTTTGGCCATAGTGTGGGTCCGCCCCTGATAGGTTAATAATATTGATTATGATCTTTATCTTAGCTTATTTTATAAGAAAGTCAATTTGCACAACTTGATATTTCAGTGTTGATTAAAAAATAATCAATGAATCTTGATGAGAATCTTTTGACACTAAAACTTAAGCTGAACAAATTTATGTATGTTTTTAATTTTTATTTTTTAATAGGGTTAAGTATCAAAGTGGTCATTGAAGTGAAAGGCATATATCAATTCGTTCACCGATCTTAACGGGGTATCATTTGAATCATTAAAGTCATAATAAATATCAAACAAATACCTGTATATATGTACTCGGGAAGTAAAAGTAATTTTTAATCTAATTCTACACATTTTTCTTAAATGCTACTATAATCAAATGAAAGTTTATGAATTCTAGTATTTTTGATAATATATTTAGAATTTAAAAAATTTAGAGTAAAGTGCACTTTGTGTACTCGCTCTTTATTCAAGACACCACTTGCAATATTATAGTTTAAAATCGAGCACTTGGAATATCAATAATTGTATTTCACTACACTTTGTTGCATTCCGTTAATTTGGGTTAACTCCGTTAGTAATTAAGGGAGTGAATTGCATTTTACGTACTCACAATTTACTTAAGACACCACTGCAATATTTTAGTTCAAAATTTAGAGTAAAGTGTGAGCACACAAAAATGCACTTTAGACAAAGTGCAAGAACACAAAATGCACTTTACACCATAAATTACTAACGGAGTTAACTCAAATTAACGGAATGCAACAAGGTGTAATAAAATACAAACATTAGTATTTCAAGTGCTCGATTTTGAACTAAAATATTGTAAGTGGTGTCTTGATTAAAGTACGAGTACACAAAGTGCACTTTACTCAAAAATTTATTTACTATTTCTTTTTAATTAAAATAAGGAAAATGATAATAAAATTAAAAATAAATAGTAAATGGATTTTTAAAAATCTAAATATATTATCAGAAATACTATAATTATTAACCTTTCGTTTGGTTATGGAAGTATTCAAAAAAAATGTGTAGAACTTAATAAAAATTTATTTTTACTTCTTGAGTACGTTTTAAAGATATTCATTTGATATTTATTATGACTTTAATGATTTAAATGATACCCCGTAAAGATCGGTGAAGGAATTGATATATGGCTTCCACTTCAGTGACCACTTTGATAGTTAACCCTTTTTTAATATATGGAAGAATTACTTAAATTTTAGAGGCTTTTTCGTAATTTTAGCTAAATATGTAGACTGTCAAAATATAGCTGAAAACAATTGGATTTGTAAAAAATAAGAAAATTGCTATAGATCCTAAATTGGAACGCAAAATACTTTCCAAATTACACGTGTCACCTTCTGATTGATCATATCATATTTAAATAAAATGGACTCCATTCAGAATACTATTTCGAAACTTTCGTAGAAAATTGGGATCAATCCAAAATTAGAATAAAATCTTCATTATTCATTGCAGGTTACTATCCATTTTCAGAGAATTTTAATATTCATTTCGTCGAGAAATTTTAAAACGCGAATATTAGAAAACTAACTGGATACCCATACACTCATATTTATCGTACCTTAATAGGATGCTATCAAATCACACTTTCCTATGTATGTGTGATGTATTAAATATAATTGTTTATTAATGAATGAAATTTTTTTCCATGCCACATCATTCAAGAATATTTTAAGGGATCCAATTTGTTAGAAAATGGAAAGTTTGAGACATATTTATAATATGTTCTTGATGTAATTTCCGGAAACTAACAAGTGGAGTTTGTTCCTTGTAATGAGGACTTAAACTTTCATGTTTGGATCTAAGACATTTTCTTAGTGGAATCCATAAATAAATTGAGTTGAAAGAAGAATTAGATATTGATTTATTTTAACAAGTTTCAGATTTATATGTTACAACAGTACTGGAAATTGGATCAGTATTTGGATTAAATCCTGATGGAAATTTGGATCAGTACTTGGAGTAAAATCCTGATGGACTTGGTCAGACATCAGATACTGATGGGCTAAATCCTGATGGATATCATTTCCTGACAAGCACTGAATCCTGATCCTAATGGACACCAAATCCTGATATTACTGATGACCAAATCCTGATGCTTATGTAACTGAAAATAAATCATGATGCAGTTAATGAAATTAAATCAGAATATTTACTTTCCTTTTATGGAGTATCAGTTACGTTTATTTTTGGTATTATATATACAATACAGAAGAAAATAAACGTTAAAAGGGGAATTGTAGAGATACGTCCTAAGGATAGAAACACGATTCGTTTTCTTCTTCCTCTGTTCTCTCACGATACATATAAGAGAAATACATAGTTCTTAGGTGAACTGAGGTGCTAGTCGCTGTTTGTCACTGGTGTATTTGTGAACCCTTTGATCGGTGCTGTTTTATCCTGGAAGTGATATTGCTGCAACCCAATCACAACGTAAGTGGGGCAATATTCTCTTCAAGAACAGCCAAGTCTTCTTGAAGGACTTGGTGACTCAGCTGTGTTCTTTCTCTCTTGTTGTCTTGGCTTAAGCTACTGTGAGAGATAAGTGTTCTTACTTTTCTTGTTAATTACAGTTACTGATTATACTCTTGTTTATGCCTTCGTGTTTTGTTTCGTTATTTGGTTAATTGTCTGTTCTTGTTTAATATATATCACTGCCTCATTGTTGTTTAGTTAATTATACCCAACAATCTTGAAGAGAATATTTGTGTTATATATTGTTAATTAACAAGATGGTTAACGAAACTGAAACTCCTGTTGTTGAGATTGGCTCTGGGTGTTACTGTACCCACCATTGATTGGACTACGTACCGTTTCCCACAGCCTATCGATTTGTCAGGTATGCCTGATAAATTTGGTGGGGGTGTTGGTTTTTCTCGTTGGCAGAAAAAGATGAAACTGTGGCTAACGGTAAAGGGTCTATGGCCGGTGGTACAGTATGAGAAACCAGTTATGGATAAGGAGAAAGCTGAAACTGTTAAGGCTTATACTATGTGGGAGGAAAAGGATGGGGTGGCTAGGGCTGCTATTCTGGCAGCTTTAGCGAACACTCTATTCGATGTTTATTCATCTGACTCCTACACTGCTAAGCTCTTATGGGAGAAGCTTGACCAGACACATAATACTGACTCGCAAGGGTTGGAAAAGTATTCTGTGGCTAGGTTCCTTGACTTTAAACTGGTGGATACTAAATCCATGACTGAGCAGGTGCATGAGTTTGAGATGTTAGTTCATGCTTTGAAGGAGTCTGGTATGGACTTACCTGAAAAGTTTCAGGTTATGTCTGTGATTGAAAAGCTTCCTAAGTCTTGGGAAGAGTTTGCACTCTCCCTGAAAAGACAGAAAGGAGAGATCACTTGGACAAACCTGATGTTGGACATCTCTGTGCAGGAGCAACACAAGTCCAAGCAAGGACATGTGATGCCTACTGAACATGCTGGGAGTTCGAAGATGAATGTAGTGAATGTAGTGACTGTAGGACAGAAAAGAAAGTCTGTCACTAAGAAGGAAAACAATAAGTCTAAGGACAAGAACAAGGCTAAGAAACCAAAGGCAAACAAACCATGTTGGTCTTATGGACAGATTGGTCATTGGAGCAAGGACTGTCCTGTAAAGAAAGCTAAGAAACCTATTGTGGGAGCACAAGCTAACACTGTGCTTGGAACCACTGGTGGGCCTACGGTTAACATGGTTGTTAGTGAGGCTATTGCTTCTGAAACTGACAACGGGTATGTAACCTACAACCCTGTACTTCTTTCCACCTATTCGTCTCATGAATGGTTGGTTGATACTGGAGCTAATGTACATATTTGTACTGATATTACTCTATTTGTATCATATCAACAGACTCATGGAATGACTGTGACGATGGGGAATGCGAGTGTGGCTCAAGTACTTGGAATAGGAAACGTGGACCTGAAGTTCGCTTCTGGGCGTGTTCTATCCCTCACTAGAGTGCACCATGTTCCTGATATTCGTAGAAATATAATAAGTGGAAGTTGTTTAGTGAAGAATGGTTTTGAAGTTTCTTTGAAATGTAATAAAGTAGTTATTACAAATACTGGTGTATTTTTTGGCAAAGGTTACTTGTCGGATGGATTATTTTTAATAAATGTTGAGCCTGTTTTGGGCAGTTTTGTTAATAATAATGTTGCTCCTTCTGTTAATTGTGTTGAATCATCTGATTTGTGGCACGCACGTCTTGGTCACTTGAATTTTGGTGCTCTAAAGAATATGATGAACTTAGAGTTGATTCCAAAACATGCCATTGATAAGAAATCTAAATGTCAAGTATGTGTGACTGCTAAACAAACTAGGAAACCCTTCATAATGTGGTTAGGGATTCAAATGTGTTAGATTTATTGCACACTGACATATGTGAATTTGGTGGTGTTTTGACTAAGGATCATAATAGATATTTCATTACCTTTATAGATGATTGTAGTAGATATTGTTATGTTTATTTGCTTAAACATAAAGATGAAGCACTAGATAAATTCATTATGTTCAAAACTGAAGCTGAAACACAAATTGGTAAAGTACTTAAACGTTTGAGATCAGATAGAGGTGGTGAGTATACGAGTAACTCGTTTAATGAATTTTGCAAGAGCAGTGGTATAGTTCATGAGGTAACTCCACCATACACACCTGAGTCTAATGGGGTGGCAGAACGAAAGAACAGAACCTTTAAAGATATGATCAATAGTATGTTGATTAATTCTGGGTTGCCTAAGTACATGTGGGGAGAAGCTCTGAATACGGCTTGTCATATTCTGAATAGAGTTCCTCTGAAACATATGTACAAGACACCTTATGAATTATGGACAGAGAAAAAGACTAGTTTAAAATATCTTCGTGTGTGGGGGTGCCTTGCAAAGGTACTTGTCCCTGAACACAAGAGAAAGAAACTAGGGCCGAAAACTGTTGATTGCATCTTTCTGGCCCTACGCCATAAACGCACAAATGCAACGCCATGTTTACTGTTGCTTTAGGCCAAAAAAGCATTGCGTTAGACCAAATGCAACACCAGGGGGCGTTGCATCCGCCACCGTCCTGTTAGACCCCCTAAGGCAACGCTTTTTGGCATCTAAGGCAACATCAATAAACGTTGCATCTGACATATAATGCAACACCAGAGCATTCAAATGCAACACCAAAAGGGCGTTGCATTTGACATTAGATAAAATTCCAATTCCACGTCACTAAATGGGTCCCACGAGCATGCCACGTCAACAATGGGTCTAGCTGGCATGCCACGTCAGCAACAGTCCAGCTGGCATGCCACGTCAGCATGTGGGGCCCACGTGCCATGTCAGCGATGATGCCCACTTGCCACGTCAGCAGTGGGGCCCACATGACACGTCAGCAGTGGAGCCCACCTGACACATCAGCAGTGGGGCCCACCTGCCACGTCAGCAGTGGGACCCACATGCCACATCAACAATGGGGCCCACAACTATGTAATGCAACACTTTCATTAGCTTTTTAAAACAGTAGTTCCTTATCAAATGCAACACTAAATTTACCAAATGCAACACTAAAATATCAAATGCAACGCTGTATTTAAAATTTCTACAATATCTTGTTTCATACATAAAGAAACCCATACAAAACATCAACATACATTCAAACCCATCCTACCAGCCATCCAAATAATTTACATCCCATCCACACCATACTATCAACTAATCCAACATCTTACTAGTTATGTCTAAATTTCTAATTATACCTCTAATTATAAACTTTTGAAAGATAGTTTCCTTTTTTGATGTCTGGTAAAACATAATAATAAGTTATCTTAATCTGCAAATACTTCCTTTGCTGCAGCTGTGGCCTGATTGCAGATTTGCATGTCCGGTGTAGCATAAGTAAGTGCTCTGAAACCAAGCAAAAGCAATCCAGTGAGATATCTATTACCAAATTTATAGTTTACAATATATTTCTACCAATGAATAACACAATACACCAGAAAAAGAATACCACCTAAAGAATAATGTATTGCTATTTATCATCCAACAAGGCAGTACATAAAATGTATGAACTTTCAAACTAGAGAGAAGTGAACTGTAAACAAAAAATTCCAACTGTAGTTTAGCTGAAACTGATTTGAAATTTTTTAACAAGTATAACTTGGTACGTTGACTACAATCATTACTCTGATACAAACGCACTACTGTGGTTAAAAGCTTATTAACAAAACAGATCGTGACGAAAGAGTGTAGGTGTTTAAGTAAACGTGTCCACTGAGATATAAAAGTGTCCAGTGAGATATTGACCATACCAAGGACTGCAACTTCTTGCCAAGTATCTTCCATGCTCTGAACTTATATGGGTTATTTGACACTTGGATATTGTAAATTGATGTATACAGTACAAGGTTTCAATTTGCCAGGGGACTTATATGCGATTATGTATTGCATCCAGAAAAGTAGATTGGCAGCAATCAGCAACATTATGAAGCTGAGAATGCAAATCTTTCATTTTCTATTTATATATAGAAACAAACAGGTGCAGAGTGATTACCTCCGGATCAGAAGATTGGATTAGCTTCAAATCACCTCAGTCATACACTGATCTTGAATTATTTCTTTAGTGTACAAATTAAAAGATTCAACCTGTGTGATACCATATTAATTATTAAATCCATTGTTTGCAAGTCAAAAAATTCTAAATGCTAATTGAAAGAGAGCACCTTGCTAAATTACAAAGTAAAAGAAGAAAAATAAGAAAATCCGCAAAACAATTTCTATGAGTAGGGTGCAGGAAAGTGTTGTTCGCACTTATTCACGCAAGAGAACGTGGTCAACAAGTAATATAGAGTAAATAGGATTCGTTCCCACAGAGACTCAAATTGTTCGTTATGTTCACTTATGCACCAGCTAATGATTTACACTCACTGCTAAGACAATCACAATTTTGGTTTGATTTAACTAATGATTGATTACCAACTAAGCCAATTACGAGAAAATAACTTACTTTAACCTTATAATAAATAAACATGGGATTTCAATTTCAATTACTACTTCATCTAGAATCTTATGCCCTTTAGCCTAGCATATGACCGAGTTGATTACTGATTAGATGCACTAAACTGATACATACCAACTTTCGTTGTGCATATACCATCCTACTGATCATCCACAAATGATAGAAGTCAAGTAGTCACCAAATATGTGTAGTCCCTATATGTCTATAGCAATTGAACACATACCGGTTGAAAATCAAGCACCCATTAAACCACATAGTCGATGCAAGACGGTTAGAATTACACCACAAATTAATACATGTTCTTCACATGCAAAAACCTATGCTAGCATGAATTGTTCTAAACCCTAGATCCACTTTCGCATTCACTAGGATTAAACAAACAATTACAAGTGTTCGCGACGCACTTATAACGAATACGCATAAACATACTAGGTAATCAATACATTCAATCACACACCAAGGCATAATTAACACTCAATAACTAGAATCCATAGCAAAATCCATTAAAACCCCATGATAACGAATTAGCCCATAATTGACCTAATTGCCATCATGGGTTCTATGGAAAACATAATTCTAAAATAAACGAGTAAAAATAGAGAAGAAGAATAAGGTTTAGAATTAAATCCCCACAATAGAAGAATACAAAGGTTTCAAGAATAATCCTTGCTTGTCACTAGCTTGGAAGAATTCCTTCTCCTCTTCTCTCTTCTGAATAAAACTAGGTTATATGAAACGTATGTATATGTTATGATTACAAGGGTAGGACGTTGATATATAAAAAACGTTCCTCCCTCTTGCCCAATAAAAATATTTAATATTCTATTACAATTAGAATTTAATTAAGGTGCTAAAACCTGCCCGGAATATAATTAGAACTCGAAAAGGGCAAAACAGGAATTTCCCAGCCATGCTTCACAAAGTCTGCACGCGCGAATTAATTCAGTACTTTACTTGCACGTGATTCCTATTCCAGGTTGTAGAAAATCTCTCAAGCTTCGCGTGGGCAGTAAGATCGCTAAAAACGGAATTACAGAACTCAAGATATGGCCAAAACAGTATAAGCTGCGCAGCCTTCCCAGAAAATCCGAATTTAAATCAATTAATTCCCAAAAAATTGTAGAAGCATCCACCTTAATCAACATTCTCGTAAACCTGCACAACTAAGCAAAACACATCAAAACTACAAGAAACTTGAGTCCAAGACAATCAATTTAAGCCGAATTAGAATGTTCCAAGTGGATATAAATCCACTTATCACACCCCCAAACTTAAACCGATGCTTGTCCTCAAGCATTAACAATTACAACTAACTAACTAGTACCACTTCCGTAGGTGATCACGGTTGCATTTGGCATATGCAACAAGCCCTTTAAACCCCTAGGCAGCCCTAGTGGACGAGTAAGGTCTCGTGAGGGCCTATAGCGAATGTACCCACAAAATCCATTTAACCTAATGCAATGCAATGCATGAATGCAACTAATATGAAAATTGCAAGATCCCCTTCAAACTCACCAAAACCAACTAACAAGCAAATATCTCAATGAATGTAACAAATCCAAGCAGAGCTCGACTAAATCCCCGTATACTAACAAATACATGAACAGAAACGTGCGTGTGTGCAATGCTCATCAGAAATACTCCCAAAACTAGGTCAAAAATCATACATGCTTTCCGTCAAGACAATCACAGGTTTATAATCAGAATAGACTGTAGACACTCCATAACCTAGGAACACCTCCACCCTTATCCAAGGTAGACAGAAACTCATGCTTTATTACTATGACACATAATAGAATATACAATACGCATGCTTATTTAACCGTGCAATGAATGAGACCCCAAAAGGCTTATACAATAATACCCATGTAGCGAATGTTAGGTCAGTGGATCCCAGGCTATAAAGCCTTAGGTCACTAGGACTAAGTCCCCTCAGACTTAATTACTCGAGTATTAAAGAGCTCACTCTGGTTAATTTTGCATATGAACAAATAATACCTGACTCTTTTTTTTTTCTCGCTTTTTTTCTTTTTTTTTTCTTGCTTTTTTTTTTCTTTTTTTTTTTTGTCGCAATCTGGAATGAGCCTTTCTCATTTCCAACCCTAGACTACTCATATAAATATGAGCCGGCTACTAGCCATTTGACGCCTAGCCATTATTAACAATTATGAACAACTAGCATGAAAATTCCTGGTTTCCCCCAAACTTAGACTTTAATGTTCCTACGCTATAAAGGGAATAACGAAAATTCTAAATATAAACAAGTGATTAAATCTCAAAACATCCCACAGGCATGACCCTAACCTAGCCTAAAAGCACCCCAATGAGACTGTGTAATAAATTTTGTTCCCGTAACATGCAAGTCAATTTCATAGAAACTATAAATCAGCCCTCTACTCATCATCATCACACCCAAATCAACATCCACCTATCAATCAGAATCAGCTCGTCCTAAGGGATCATGAAATATGCATGCCATGAAAATGCAACTAAATGAAAACTCACATGGTATACAAAAATAAAACAAAATGTCCTATATGAACACACGTAGATAATACGAACATAACATTCATGCATGAACTATCACTATTATGCACAAAAACTTGTTCGCACTTATTCACGCAAGAGAACGTGGTCAACAAGTAATATAGAGTAAATAGGATTCGTTCCCACAGAGACTCAAATTGTTCGTTATGTTCACTTATGCACCAGCTAATGATTTACACTCACTGCTAAGACAATCACAATTTTGGTTTGATTTAACTAATGATTGATTACCAACTAAGCCAATTACGAGAAAATAACTTACTTTAACCTTATAATAAATAAACATGGGATTTCAATTTCAATTACTACTTCATCTAGAATCTTATGCCCTTGAGCCTAGCATGTGACCGAGTTGATTACTGATTAGATGCACTAAACTGATACATACCAACTTTCGTTGTGCATATACCATCCTACTGATCATCCACAAATGATAGAAGTCAAGTAGTCACCAAATATGTGTAGTCCCTATATGTCTATAGCAATTGAACACATACCGGTTGAAAATCAAGCACCCATTAAACCACATAGTCGATGCAAGATGGTTAGAATTACACCACAAATTAATACATGTTCTTCACATGCAAAAACCTATGCTAGCATGAATTGTTCTAAACCCTAGATCCACTTTCGCATTCACTAGGATTAAACAAACAATTACAAGTGTTCGCGACGCACTTATAACGAATACACATAAACATACTAGGTAATCAATACATTCAATCACACACCAAGGCATAATTAACACTCAATAACTAGAATCCATAGCAAAATCCATTAAAACCCCATGATAACGAATTAGCCAATAATTGACCTAATTGCCATCATGGGTTCTATGGAAAACATAATTCTAAAATAAACGAGTAAAAATAGAGAAGAAGAATAAGGTTTAGAATTAAATCCCCACAATAGAAGAATACAAAGGTTTCAAGAATAATCCTTGCTTGTCACTAGCTTGGAAGAATTCCTTCTCCTCTTCTCTCTTCTGAATAAAACTAGGTTATATGAAACGTATGTATATGTTATGATTACAAGGGTAGGACGTTGATATATAAAAAACGTTGCTCCCTCTTGCAAAACAGGAATTTCCCAGCCATGCTTCACAAAGTCTGCACGCGCGAATTAATTCAGTACTTTACTTGCATGTGATTCCTATTCCAGGTTGTAGAAAATCTCTCAAGCTTCGCGTGGGCAGTAAGATCGCTAAAAACGGAATTACAGAACTCCAGATATGGCCAAAACAGTATAAGCTGCGCAGCCTTCCCAGAAAATCCGAATTTAAATCAATTAATTCCCAAAAAATTGTAGAAGCATCCACCTTAATCAACATTCTCGTAAACCTGCACAACTAAGCAAAACACATCAAAACTACAAGAAACTTGAGTCCAAGACAATCAATTTAAGCCGAATTAGAATGTTCCAAGTGGATATAAATCCACTTATCAAGTGTCTGGGTACGTGCCCTTCCGGAGAAGCCAGCTCATGTTGCAGGTTCAATGGCCAGCCACAGAGGTCATGCCTTCGTTATCGACAAGAAGCTCATTGCTAATGAACATGAAATGATCAGTAGGAGACGTGCTCAATCTGTACCTGGCCCTGGTGTTGGTCACTAGTTTCTGGTGAAAGTGAAAGTTTACTATGCTTTTTACAAAGGTTTGGGTTATGATAGAAAGGAATAATGCTAGAGGTTAAACAAAATCTAGTATTGTACACGTGACTGGGTAAATAAAATCTAGAATATGTAAGTATATGCAATTGTAGGATAAGTACGGGGGAGGTACATGAATCCTTGATTACAGGCTCCTGTTTTCTGTTAGTGTACCTTAATAACAAGATGTATTGTACCTTTTTGCATCAAAGCACAAACACATGAAAATTGAACAAGAATAGGTACTTCTTTTCGATATCATAGTACCTTTGTCACAACATTGATAATCACTAGTATTTTGATAGCAAAAACTAGATTATGTAGGTATGTAATTTAAGGCTATATCTTAAGTATCTATGTAGGTACTGCCTATTGCCTAGTGTACAGACTTGTATGGTTTCATAATTGCCTTGACAAATCTACATCTATAACAATGTGTATGTACATGGTAGGTTATATATATCTTAACCTCGGATTCTTATTCCTTTCATTTTGTATACCATCAATTCTATAAGATTGTATACACACATGTAAATTTTTTAGGGTACAAAAATTAAAATTTATTTATTCAATAATTAATGAAAGATACAAGAATAATAAATAATATTCAACTATTTTAAAATTAATTATATAACTGTCTCAAAATCAAGAATAATATTCATGTACATGGTATCTTACATAAAATCCACCTATGATAAATTAAACCAAACATAATTAGTGTATAAGAATCGGTCTTTTTGCACCCATTATTTTCAAAAAAAGTAAAAAAAAAAAAAAATAAACGTCTGGTAAATTGCTACAATCAAGTGGGTCCAAGGTGCATACAAAAAAATAGATAATTGGCCAATTATATTTGGAACACAGCATGTACTATAGCAAGCCACACACAAATCAAGTTGGACCTTTTTTTTTGTTATCTGCTCAAGTTAGCTAATACCTAACATTATAAGTGATATCAGACTAATCTTAATCACCAAATAGTTTATGTCAAATTTGTTCAAATGTATCAAAAGATGCATCCAACAAAAATAAACTCACATGTTATCGACGTTACATAAATGAACAAAACGTCTTTTGGTCTTAGTTGGCTAAAAGTCACAAAGGTAAGAAACGAGACATAGGGAACATTATCGAACCAACAACTATAGCAATAAAAGTACCTTACCTTCCGAAGTTGGGGTACTTTCATTTGGTTTCTCCAACGGCAAGGAGCCTAGAATTGACTTGTTGGAGCCACCAACTGAATCTTCTTTGGATGGCAATACCTGGCAATTCTGAAACCAACTTTGTACCTATTTAAAACCCACATAAACAGAAGTTATGAACTGAACATACAAAGTCTTGTACATAGCAAAATAAGTGTATACAAACATTAAAAGAACCTCAGTCCACTTCAAAGGAGTTTCCCAGCTCGACCCTTCGAGGAGCTTCCAAGTTATAAAAACAACATAAACAAATAATTAAGTTAACACTCACCCTGGAGGATACAACAAAATAATCATATATACATTCCATATTATACATATACAAATAATCGATTAAATACACATAATCATTTCATAAAACATTAAGGTTCTTTCACAGGACTTATAAGTAAGGTTCGTAAGGTTCATAAGGTTCTTTCACATTTCATAAACTTCATAAAACCTTACGATTTGATCATTTCATAAAACATTAAAGTTCTTTCACATTTCATAAACTTCACACCCACTTGCCTACACAAATACTTATAAGTAGGAAAATATTTCAACAAAAGAACCTTGTTTCTTTCACAGGACATGCAGATAGCAAACCATAAGCAATTCGTAAACAGTCTAAATATTATGACAATACAGAGGAAACTATCTTCACTTAGCAAGTTGGCACTGTAATAAGCAATTATAGAGTTTGGTTGAGTTACATACGTATAATTATATGTGCATGTATGTATAAACATGTAGCATACCAAAGAGATCTCCCCACTTTCTGTTGAACTCATTGTCTTGTCTTGCCAACTGATCACAAAATTGAATTTATAGTATTGTAGGTCCAATCGAATTAAGTTCCAAAAAAGGAATACTAGTGTAAAACCAAACACATTATAAAGATTAGTTAGACTAACTACCGGTGGTTCCTCGCAGAATCGCTTCAAGCAATGATTAAAAGGACCAGGTTGAAGATGATTCATAATAACTGAAGAGAGGCTTGTATTCTCATCCACTCTGGAACAAAAATAATTGCACGATATCTAAGTAGTGGAAAACCGATATAATTGGACGAGTTTAAAAACATAATGAAGTGCAAGAAACAGATATCTGAAAGAAGACAAAAGTGTAATAATGAACCCTGGTACAAATCTTAAAAGTCATGTAAAAATTCAGCACTGAAAAGATTTATATGGACACACATCCAAGTCCAAGCAGCACATCACATATATAGTATTCACAAATGAACATCTCTCAGATGTATTACAAGGAAAATGAACTCTAGATACATGAAGATGAAGGCATGGAACTTAGGAAAAGAGAATATAGATCAGATAAAAAAATGAAAACAAGGAAAATTACAAGTACAAGGTTATACTAATACCCACCCATGGTTAAGCAATACGACATCTGTAGAAGGAAACACCTCTATTCAATTGTCCATGAAATAACCTTCTTCCTGGTAATCATTACGGAAATAAAAAGTTCATCAGAATCCATAGTATCTATCTTTACATAAGTTAAACATGGGATATTCCCATATAAATAAGCATATTAAAATCAGAGTTACCATGCCAACAGAAAACTCCGCAATCTCTGAATCCTAAAAATAAATTTGTGAAGAAGTTAGCAAATCAAAATTTTCCAAGTAAGAAACTATTAGACAAATTAAGGAAAAATGACAAATAAAGAAGAGAATCAAGTGAATGATGGCAATACTGCTGAATCCACCAAAAAGCCTTTGCTTTCTGAAAAATTAACTCCACAAAATCTTGCAAATAAAGTAGTAAAGAAGTCCACTAATCAATTTTCTGCACGTGAAAAAGGAGTAAAGATTATTGAAGTCCAAGGTGGAGTAGGCAATACTACAAATAAAAAAGACAAACAAGTGAAGAATGATAATGAAAAAAATGATTTTAATAGTTTTAGGCGTGAAAAAAGTACCCAGAGGGATCAAAAGGCAGAGAAGAACCTAGGTGGGCTTAGTTTACATCTCTTCCCCTATTTCATGTAGGTGAACAAGCTAACACGCTTTTCCTATATGACTTTAACTTGATTTTAATTCTTCTCTTCAAAAACCACCACCAACATCTGTTGAAGAGATAAATTGATGTATATGTAAACAATAAAATAAAAATAGGAAGGCAAAGCAGAGCAGAGCAAACAACAAAATACCCAACTCAAACAAACACAAAACCCAAAATACAAAAATTACTACTATAAAATAAACACAAAACCCAATAATCGAAAGCCCCAACTCACTAATACAAACACAAAATCAATACCTGTTGATTCTTGAATGAAGCGAACCCAAAATTAACAAGAGAACATCCGTGCGTAGAGCAATTCAGAGGATCTAGGGATTAATTGAGAGAAAGGTATGTTTGATTTGGGGAGGGATAGACTCAAAACAGGTGCTTATGGAGGCTCGGGGAAGATTGAAATGGAGAGAGAGAGATAGAGAGATAGACAAAGACATACAGAGAGAGAGGTCAAAGCGATAGTAAGATGAAGCGAATACATCGATTTTGATTTAAGCCGCCATAGTGTGTGTGTTTGTGCTTATGGAGTAGTGGCGCTTTATGTTTTAGGTCACACGGAATGGGGGGAAGAATGGGGGGAAACGAAATTTTAGGCTAAGGGGGAAATGAATTATTGAATAAAGGGGAATGGAGGGTAATGAAATTTGGGTATGTGATATTTTTGAAATAATAAAAAATTATATTAGTATTTTAGAGGATTGATATTTTTAAAATAGTATTTTTTTTATTTTGTCACGGATTGTTGTTTCCATTTTTTAAAATAATTTTTTCATATAATTATTATTTAAAATATTTTATTTAAAATTTAATTTAAATAATTTAATATATAAAAAACGTATATCACAACTATACGGATGTCAATATATATCTAATGTAATGATATTCCCAATGTTTTAGAAAATAAAAAATTAATTTGATTGGAGATCTTAGTAGATCACTACTATTTTCAATATGACTCGTAACTAGTGCTTTGTTACGGATTATTATTTCTATTTTTTAAAAAATATTTTTGAACGATTCAACCGTACGGATGTCAATATATATCTAATGTAATAATATTCCCAAAGGTTTAGAAAATAAAAAATTAATTTGATTGGAGATCTTAGTAGATCACTACTATTTTCAATTTGACTTGTAACTAGTGCTTTGTTACGGATTATTGTTTCTATTTTTTTAAAAATGTTTTTGAACGATCCAACCGTACGGATGTCAATATATATCTAATGTAATGATATTCCCAAAGTTTTAGAAAATAAAAAATTAATTTGATTGGAGATCTTAGTAGATCACTACTATTTTCAATATGACTCGTAACTAGTGCTTTGTTACGGATTATTTTTTCTATTTTTTAAAAAATATTTTTGAACGATCCAACCGTACGGATGTCAATATATATCTAATGTAATAATGTAATGATATTCTCAAATTTTCAGAAAATAAAAATTGACACGTCACCCAGGTGGGTCCCACAACTGCCACGTAAGCATTTAAAAAAAAATCAAAAATGGCTAATGCAACGCTTTTAAAGGCAAATGCAACACCTTTTTCACCTAATGCAACGCTATTGCCACGTCAGTCAATGCCACATCAGCAAATGTGGGCCCCACAAATATGCCACGTCAGCAATTGTGGGCCCCACACTTGCCACGTCAGCATCTGTGGGCCTCTGCCACGTCACCCTTGTGGACCCCACCCTGCCATGTCACCCTGGTGGGTCCCACAACTGACATGTTAGCATTTATTAAAAATTAAAAAATATCTAATGCAACACTTTTAAACAGCAAATGCAACACCTCTTTCACCTAATGCAACGCTTTTGCCACGTCAACCAATGACACGTCAACAAATGTGGGTCCCACATTTGCCACGTCAGCAATTGTAGGCCCCACACTTGCCACGTCAGCACTTGTGGGTCTCTGCCACGTCACCCTGGTGGACCCCACACTGCCACGTCACCCTGGTAGGTCCCACAACTGAAAATCAAAAAAAATTTTAAAAAAATTCAAAAATAGCTAATGCAACGCTTTTAAACAGTAAATGCAACACCTCTTTCACCTAATGCAACGCTTCTGCCACGTCAGCCAATGACACGTCAGCAAATGTGGGTCCCACATTTGCCACGTCAGCAAATGTGGGCCCCACACTTGCCACGTCAGCAAGTGCCACGTCAACACGTGTGGACCCCACTGCTGCCATATCAGCATTTTTTAAAATTAAAAAATATCTAATGCAACGCCTGCTGCTAGTGTTGCATTATGTGAAACACCGTGGATCAAATGCAACACTAAATTATATGTAATGCAACACCGGTTCAAGTTCTGTTTCGTTAGAGCCAAAATTTCATACCTAACGAAACACTTTCACTGAAACACTTTCTAAAAGCGTTGCATATGAGCATTTATGGCGTAGTGTGGGCTATATTGAAACCACTACGGCTATGAGATTTTTAGTGTTAAAATCTGACATAGACGGTATAGTGGCTAACACTATAGTTGAATTTCGTGATGCAACATTCTTTGAGGATGTGTTCCCTATGAAGACTGGTATACCTCAGGGTAATACTGATGATGATCCCACTCACACATCAAGGTCCATTCCTGATCATGTGGAAAGGAGGACAAATGTGGGGGCAGATCCTGATAGTAGCTCTACTCCTGATGAAGTAGAGGAACCTAGAAGGAGTAAGCGTGCTAAGGTAGTCAAGGATTTTGGAAGTGATTTTATCACTTACAATATCGAGGATGAACCTTTAACTTTTCGACAAGCCATGGATTCTTCTGAATCAAGGTACTGGAAAGGTGCTGTAAAAAGTGAAATTGACTCTATTGTTTTTAACGGAACATGGGAGTTGGTTGATCTACCTCCTGGGTGTTCTACTATAGGATGTAAATCGGTCTTCAAAAGGAAGATGAACCCGGATGGCTCAATAGATAAGTATAAAGATAGGCTGGTAGCTAAGGGCTTTAAGCAAAAGGAAGGCATTGATTACTTTGACACATACTCTCCAGTTGCTAGAATGACAACAATCTGAATGCTTATAGCATTGGCTTTTGTACATGGTCTTATCATCCATCAAATGGATGTAAAGACAGCTTTTCTTCATGGTGAACTTGAAGAAGAGATTTTTATGAATCAGCCTGAGGGATTTGTTGCCTCTGGAAATGAACGGAAAGTATGTAAGTTAATCAAGTCTATATATGGCTTAAAACAAGCTCCAAGAGACTGGCATAAAAAGTTTGATGAAACTGTTTTAGAATCAGAATTTGTAGTTAATGAAAGTGACAAGTGTGTCTATTACATGGTTAAAGGAAATGAATATATTATTGTGTGCTTGTATGTGGATGATATTTTGTTGTTTGGAACCAATATTGAGATTATTAACGAGACAAAAAGTTTCTTGAAAAGGCATTTTGAAATGAAGGATATGGGAGAGGCTAGTGTGATTCTTGGTATCAAGTTGACTCAGTCAACTGATGGAATAACCTTGTCACAATCTCATTATATAGAGAAATCTATACTTGAGAAGTATGGTTATTCAAATTGTAGAATTGCAAGTACTCCGTATGATCCTAAAATTGCCCTTGTCAAGAATAGTTCAGGAGTACCTGTGTCTCAGTTAAGGTATTCTCATATTATTGTGAGTTTGCAGTATCTTGCTAATGGTACTAGGCCGGATATTTCATATTCAGTGTCTAAGTTAGCAAGATATACAAGTTGTCCAAACAAGACTCATTGGGATACTCTTGATAGAGTGCTTAGATATCTAAAAGGCACCATATATCTTGGTCTGCATCACAGAAGGTTTCCTGGAGTGCTAGAGGGATATAGTGATGCAAGTTGGATAGCTAAGAAGTCTGGGTCAAATGGAGTGACTGGATACCTGTTTACCCTAGCGGGTGGAGCAGTATCTTGGAAGTCTTCTAGATAGACTATTATAACTCGGTCTACTTTTGAGGCTGAGTTGTGTGCATTAGATGCCACAGGGACTGAGGCTGAATGGTTACATGGACTGATGTCAATGTTACCTGTAGTAAGTCGTCCACTTCCTGCTTTTGCTGTTCATTGTGATAGCCGTACAACTATCGACAAGATAAACAGCAAGAAGTATAATGTGGAAACAAAGAGACATATCCAAGTTAGACTGAAGTCTATAAGGGGTCTAATGTCTGACAGGATCATAGCTGTTGAGTTTATTGGAACTCAAGAAAACCTAGCTGATCCTTTGACTAAGGGACTTGAGCATGCTGTAGTCCTTAAGTCTAGGTTGGGGATGGGACTGATAGCCAATAATAATTCATCTACAGCGGGAACCCAATACACATGAGAGGAGATCCCTCGAAAGTGTATTCAATGTGGTAATAACAAGTTATAAGGGTGAATTGGTTGTACCTTTAACTACATAGATTGATACTTACGTATCTGGAGTCTATCCCCTGTAAACCTAAAAGGTACTGTAACTGCCAGAATACCAAGAGTTATTTGAACTCTGAATGGGGTCAAGTCATATGACGAGATGCTAGCAGTACATCTCTGGAGATGCCCAGCTAAGCGAATGTAATTGTGTGGTCGCAATTAGAGGAAAAGGTTATTCCTTGAAACATTCGACGAACAGGATCGAGACATGACCATTAACGTCTCAAAGCCGTAGATTAGCACCATAGCCTTTGACTTATCGTCGTCTATGGAGTGTGGTTACACCAAACGGATAAAGATTCAAGGTGAAACATTTCATCTGAATCCGGTAGCCATCGAAGTAGAGGACTTAGGAGGGTTCAAACCCGGAAGGGTACCTACTCTGAAAAACAAGTCATGATGAGAATCGATATGCATTTTATGTATGGATTCTTAGGGGATTGTTAGAAAATGGAAAGTTTGAGACATATTTATAATATGTTCTTGATGTAATTTCCGGAAACTAACAAGTGGAGTTTGTTCCTTGTAATGAGGACTTAAACTTTCATGTTTGGATCTAAGACATTTTCTTAGTGGAATCCATAAATAAATTGAGTTGAAAGAAGAATTAGATATTGATTTATTTTAACAAGTTTCAGATTTATATGTTACAACAGTACTGGAAATTGGATCAGTATTTGGATTAAATCCTGATGGAAATTTGGATCAGTACTTGGAGTAAAATCCTGATGGACTTGGTCAGACATCAGATACTGATGGGCTAAATCCTGATGGATATCATTTCCTGACAAGCACTGAATCCTGATCCTAATGGACACCAAATCCTGATATTACTGATGACCAAATCCTGATGCTTATGTAACTGAAAATAAATCCTGATGCAGTTAATGAAATTAAATCAGAATATTTACTTTCCTTTTATGGAGTATCAGTTACGTTTATTTTTGGTATTATATATACAATACAGAAGAAAATAAACGTTAAAAGGGGAATTGTAGAGATACGTCCTAAGGATAGAAACACGATTCGTTTTCTTCTTCCTCTGTTCTCTCACGATACATATAGGATAAATACATAGTTCTTAGGTGAACTGAGGTGCTAGTCGCTGTTGATCACTGGTGTATTTGTGAACCCTTTGATCGGTGCTGTTTTATCCTGGAAGTGATATTGCTGCAACCCAATCACAACGTAAGTGGGGCAATATTCTCTTCAAGAACAGCCAAGTCTTCTTGAAGGACTTGGTGACTCAGCTGTGTTCTTTCTCTCTTGTTGTCTTGGCTTAAGCTACTGTGAGAGATAAGTGTTCTTACTTTTCTTGTTAATTACAGTTACTGATTATACTCTTGTTTATGCCTTCGTGTTTTGTTTCGTTATTTGGTTAATTGCCTGTTCTTGTTTAATATATATCACTGCCTCATTGTTGTTTATTTAATTATACCCAACACAATTTGGGGTCTCTAGCACTAATAGTCATCAGACGAAGTTGAATTTCATTCAGATTCATTTATTCAAACAAAATATGATACCACTTTTATATTTTATCATATTTTTTTAATAATTCGAATGTTCATTTATAAGAAAAGGTAGATTCGAATTCATTAATTATTTACATTATTTTATACAACACATATAATGCTCACAAATTAATTTAAATTAAATTAAAATATAATAAAATAAATCTTTATAATATTTTTTCTCTTATTTTTTATTTTTTATTTTTTAAGTGATGAAATATAGACCTTGATAACTAGAGTGAAACTTTTGATACAAGGGCTTCACTTCAGTGACTACTTTGATACTTAACCCCTTTCACGACTCCATCGTAACGTTTTCCGTCATGGTCAACTGGTGTTGACTAACGGCTTGTCATTATCGGTTACTTAAGTGGTACAAATGATACCCCGATAACTAGAGTGAAACTTTTGATATATGACCTTCACTTCAGTGACTACTTTGATACTTAACCCGTTTACAAACTTCAGAAATTTTCTCGTATTTTAATTTTTTGTATTTACCAAGTTTTCCAATGTTCTAGATTTCTATGATTTAGTTTTTCTAATTTTTTGCATTTAATTCTCCATTTTGTTCTTGAGTTGAGTTATCATTATCTCTATTATATGTTATAATACATTATACTTTACATTTTTCCCTTATTTAATTGTTAGAGTTCAAAAAACACATCCCTAAAGGATAATTCAACTAATAACAAGAAAAAGTAAATGCATAAAGATAGTATATAATATTAAATGCATTTTGGATTATATATTCATTATCATCATTTTTCTTGCATATTACATTACATTACGCGTTACAATCTCCTCCTATTTGATTGTTAAAGTTCGACAAGTGAATTCCTAGATTATGACTCAATTGATAATAAGAAAAAGTAAATGCACAAAGATAGTATATATTATTAAATGCATTCTTGATCAGATATTCTTGATCATAATCTTTATTGCATATTACATTATATTATGCTTTACATTCTCCCCCTATTTGATTGTTAAAGTTCGACAAGTAAATTACTAAAGGATAACTCAACTGATAACTAGAAAAAGTAAATGCACAAAGACATTAAATAATATTAAATGCATTCGCGGTTATATATTCGTTTCCAGATTTCAAAATTAAATAGATAAATGATAAAAGTATTTCTCTACTCTAAACAAATTTTCATTTTTTTCTAACTTATTATTGCATCATGTCAGACCTAACAATTGGTATCAGAATAATATTTTTTTAACGTATTTGTCATGTGTTTCAGGTTCGAGAAATACAACAAGAAGTAGATCGTCTATGGCGTGGCGTACCTTAGTACCATTGAATGCAGTGAAGGTCTCTTGATTTTAAGATCCTAACTTTGCCACGTGGATAATTAGATTTCACATTTATCGAAGATGGCTATCACTATTAGAATTAATATCATCGGGATCAAAGCCTGGATGGCTATCGAAGATGGAGTCGTCACTCTAACGAAGATCATTGATGATGAAACCATAAAAAAGAAAGTTAGTGAGTATACTCGGGAAGACAATAGACTCAAGAATATTTTTGCGAAAGCTGAAATGATCATGACTAGTGTACTTGAGAAAAAAGAATACAAGCAAGACAACAATTGCAAGTAGGTATAAGAGATGTGGAACAAACTCGTAATTTTTTACGAGGGAACCATCAGCATCAAGAGTCTCGTATAGAGAACTTCAAGCTTCTCTAATGAGAAACTATCATCGACAAGGAAATGAGATTCACTCGTATCATAGATGAATTGCATTACATCAACAAAGCTTATAAAGAACTGTAGGATCTTAAAAGCTCTTCCTCCGAGTTGAAAAGTCAAAGTCACCACTACCAAGAAAATACATAGTCGCAATAAAAATGTGATTGATGTTTTATTTGGAAATCTTTCAGTATAAGTATAAGACAACATTCTAGACAAGGTTGTTCCAAAAATTGAAGAAAATAAGTAAGGTATGAAACTTAAAAATATCTTGATTGATAAGTGAAGAACGATAACGATATTAGAGTTTAGAGGCAGTCGGCTATACCATCTTTGGGCCATGCCTGCCAAGGTTTGAAGAAATGCCCTAAGTATCGCTTGCGGACTATAATAATAGCGCATTCGAGAATGTCCTCACATGGTTTGCAGGATCACCCGTTCTATCATAATCCTTTATGGTGGCCATCTTAAATTTTTGAGAGATATGAGCACTCATCACCTTTTCAACAAATGGTGTAGGATCATTGGGATCTCCTAGTTGTATCAAGTCTTTGGGATCAGTCCTTGTGATCTCAGTCCTTCCAGTTTCAACCCTATTATGCCTTCTTAAAGGCCCTTCAAGATCTACGATGGGAATTTCGCCTCTAGTTGGTGGACGATTTTGCATCCTCTACTATTCCTCCATTCTCATTTCAACTTCTGGATTTCGGCTTTATGGGCCTTGATCCTTTCCATAGCTGTCATTGGTGGTCCATCATTAACCCTTTGGGAACGCCTACCAAGCTCATTGCTTACACGTCGCCTTCTAGGGGCTTCATCTCAATCGTCCTCCTTAGAAGAGGAGTCATCAGTGTAGGAATCAATATAATCATAGTATCCTCGGTAACGAACAGGTTCTAGGCCGGTGATGACGGGGGATTGTATATCTCTTGCAATTGATAAGCATGGCCACTTCCTCCAGTGCCTCCTTGATTTAGGGGGTAGTTAGGTAACCCATACGCTAGATTCGTGCTTGCACGAATCACGGTGGTGGAGATCTAAGCTCCATAAGTTAAAGAACGACCACCAAGATGAGAGATTACCATCTGAAGAGGGTTCATATCCTGGCTGTGGGATTCATCACTGGGGCTAACGATCTCTGAATTTGAGTTTCGGACCCTTGGGGTTGAGTGACCGGAGGTTGGGAGCTCGCTCCCGGGGGTCCAGACCCTTGCTCTGTAGTCGGGGTACGGTAGTGCTGGTGGTGGTTTCAGTAGGTATTGGTGTTTTTCGTGTGCTAACCATGGTTGATATCTTCGTCCCACAGACGGTGCCAAAAAATGTTGTGGAATAAAACTAGTGTATTTATTGCATATTGATTATTAGGGTTTGAGAGCTTCAATGTTAGATGACTGTTCTCGTGTTTCATGACTTGATTCGAGTCGATGCCTACGTATCTCAATGTCTGCTGAGAATCAAGCCAAAAAACGTAGTTCTTGGAATGAGAGGCCAGACCCTTTATATAGACATTGGTGCCTTAGACTTTGAGTAGGGTTTGGAAACTTAGTAGACAAGTCACCTACTTAGAGTGGAATTCTGGATCCTTCCCTGAAAAAGGCTGATTCCTATTAAATTTGGGTGTCTTTAGAGGCACTTCTTGTAGGAATTGGTTCCCTTTGGACTCAATAACAAAGTTTGATTATCAACTGTAATATTAACTACAAATTTATTATTTAATTAGGATTTTGGTCCTCATTAATGGGTTTTAACCATGGACCAATCTAAATTTATTTAATGTTACATTAAATATGTATTTAAGGCATCAATAATGAATCTAATTATTAGAAAAATAGTATATTAAACCCTTAAACTTATGATTTGTGTTGTTGTAATTATATTCGAAAAATTCATAATTGAACCAAATTAAGTATTTAGTTCGGTAGTTAGTTAACTTTAATTTAATTTAAATTTTGAAAATGTAAATTTTTCTATCAAATATTTAAATATTCAAAACAATTTCAATAATGAAACTCATCATATATAATAGGCTTAATGACCTTTTGGCCCTTCAAGTTTGCGCAGTTATACCTATAAAACCCTAAGGTTTAAAGTCGTTCCTTTTTGCCCCTCCAACTTCAGAAATATACCTTTTAGCCACTTCACCGTCATCTTTTTGACACAAAACCGTCGCCTTTTAAAGGCCAAAGACGACGATTTGTGGCTAAAAGGTACATTTTTGAAGTTGGAGGGGCGAAAAGGAACGACTTTAAACCTTAGGGCTTTATGGGTATAACTGCGCAAACTTGAAGGGCCAAAAGGTCATTAAGCCTATATAATAATGTCAAATTGTCGAATGAATTCAAAACATAAAGTTCAAATTAAGGATGTTTTGGATATTCAAAATAGTTTCGATTAAGAAACTCAATCCCTTTATTGTCGTGTCAAAATGACAATAATCTCTTTCTATATATAATAGAGCAACAACGATATAATTTGAGGCAATAAACCCCCTGTAAAATTACAATTATACCCTTACAAGTTATAGAATTACATGAAATGCCACTCTTTTATTTAAATGGAAAAAAATGAGTTTTTTTGATGAATCGAACCTAGAACCTCCTCTACACAAGTTATCCTAACCACTGTGCTACATTGAATTTTTTGTTTTGAGTTAAAAAACCTTCTACATAAACCCGACCTCTCCATTATCTTATTTTTACTATTATTTTAATTTTTGAGTAAAAATAATGGTATATATAATAGAGCAACATAATTTGAGCCAATAATCCCCTTGTGAAATTACAATTATACCCTTACAAGTTATAAAATTACATGAAATGTCACTATTTCATTTAAATGGAAAAAAATGAGTTTTTGTGGTGAATCGAACCTACCTCCTCTACACAAGTTATCCTACCAACCACTGTGCTACATTGAATTTTTTTGTTTTGAATTAAAAAAACCTTATACATAAACCCGACCTCTCCATTATCTTATTTTTACTATTATTTTAATTTTTGAGTAAAAATAATGGTATATATAATAGAGCAAAAGGACATAATTTGAGCCAATAATCCCATGAAATTACAGTTATACCCTTATAAGTTATAAAATTACATGAAATGCCACTCTTTTATTTAAATGAAAAAAATGAGTTTTTGTGGTGAATCGAACCAAGAACCTCCTTTACACAAGTTATCCTACCTACCACTGTGCTATATTGACGTTTTAGTTCTGAGTTAAAAAACCTTTTACATAAACCCGATCTCTCCATTATCGTATTTTTACTATTATTTTAATTTATGAGTAAAAATAATGGTGATTCACATTATTTTTAAATATTATATTTTAGCTTTCATAATATGGTACACGATCTATCTATTACTATATATTAAACCACAACACAAGTGCAAAAAAGTGTGATTTTAATGTTTCTGAACTTACGATAATATCCCTTTATGTTTAAAAATTACAAAAGCACCATCCTTTAATATTTATGCAAAAAATATATAAAATTATGTTACTGTTGGGAATCAACCCTCTCGTAATTTCGGAGTATAATTCTATGCGACTTATATCTTGATGAGATATTTAAAGAAATAAATATTAAGGAGCGTACTAATTTTATCTGGAAAGTATTATATGACGAGTATTATTCACATCGATGATATGTATTTTTATCATTGTTCTAAAAGAAATTGTGTTATAACCTATACAATATATTTATATGCTACAAAACATCCTATTTTTAGTGCTCATATGATCTATACATAAATAAAATAATACATAAATTAAAATACTGATATTATAATATGTATGAATATAAAAGGTGCAATTATATTCAAAAATATCCTTAAATCGTAAAACTATACAAAATTTATAACAATTACTAGAGGATGGCCCGTGCCTCGCACGGGTTATTATGCTAGTTTTTTTAAGTCTTAAAATGTTCATTACTTATTTTTTTAATAGTACAAGATAAGAGTCAATGTAAAAATCTGTGCGAGACATAGTGAAATAATTTTTTCGTCTAAAATTGTATTATATTAAGATACTTTCGTAATTAAAAATCTGATAAAGGATAAAATTTCGATTTTATCTCAGATTTATATAATAATTTTATAATATTACATATCAAATTCATAAACCAAATATTTTATAACTTTATTAGATTTATAAAATTAGGATAAACATTCATGATAATATTCACATTAGTACTTTTAATTGTTAAAATATTAATTTAGTTTTAAATAACAAATTGAATATTTGAATATAATGTAAATACTACTGTCCATTTATAATAAAGACTTATGTAAACTTACGTTATTTTAACATAATTAGAGTATATGTGTAAAAAAATAGTCCTATATGTAAGACTATACCTATACTAAAATCTAATATATTTTTTTTTGTTTCATTGATATAAGTATATGTTACAACTCAATTCTTATATATTATATTGATCAAGTTAATGTATTGTATACAAATTCTTATTATCATACTTTATAGTTGCGTTATAGTCTAATTGGTAATGTTGGTAATTTTTGTAATTTTGTAATATTTATGATTCAAAAAATCATATATCTTTTTCTTTAATTTTGAAAATTAGTTACGTTATTTCTTTTTATAAATAACACAAATCCTATTTTTAAAATTCTCATCTTTTTAACTTAAAATCAATTATTTTTCGTATATTTTTAAATATTTGTAGTTATAGACCAATAATACATTTTATTTTGATATCAATCTTTTACAATTTTAAAAGAGAATTGCAGAGTAGGCTGAATCTAATAAAATATTTCTTTTAATGACATACAATGCAATATTTTAGAAAAGAAGAAGATATGATAAATCAAATAAGATTTTTAAAACAAATATTCACATTAGTACTTTTAATTAACCCGATAATATTCACATTAGTACTTTTAATTGTTAAAATATTTGTTTTAAGATTTTTAAAACAAATATTCACATTAGTACTTTTAATTAACCCGATAATATTTACATTAGTACTTTTAATTAACCCGATAATATTCACATTAGTACTTTTAATTGTTAAAATATTAATTTAGTTTTAAATAACAAATTGAATATTTGAATATAATATAAATACTACTGTCCATTTATAATAAAGACTTATGTAAACTTACGTTATTTTAACATAATTAGAGTATATGTGTAAAAAAATAGTCCTATATGTAAGACTATACCTATACTAAAATCTAAAATCTTTTTTTTTTGTTTCATTAATATAAGTATATGTTACAACTCAATTCTTATATATTATATTGATCAAGTTAATGTATTGTATACAAATTCTTATTATCATACTTTATAGTTGCGCTATAGTCTAATTGGTAATGTTAGTAATTATTGTAATTTTGTAATATTTATGATTCAAAAAATCATATATCTTTTCCTTTAATTTTGAAAATTAGTTATGCTATTTCTTTTTATAAATAACACAAATCCTATTTTTAAAATTCTCATTTTATAACTTAAATTTAATTATTTTTCGTATATTTTTAAATATTTGTAGTTTTAGACCAATAATACATTTTATTTTGATATCAATCTTTTACATTTTTAAGAGAGAATTGCAGAGTAGGCTGAATCTAATAAAATATTTCTTTTAATGACATACAATGCAATATTTTAGAAAAGAAGAAGATATGATAAATCAAATAAGATTTTTAAAACATATTCAAAATTAAATGTATCATAATGATTATGACATGAGTTTGTGAGGAAAAGGTGGCAATTCAATCACAACACTAACATAATTTAATCTAATTTTTATGCAAATATTAAAAGGATGTCATATTTGGTTTTTTTTTCAATAAATAAGAATAAAATAATAATTTTACAATCAATAAAATGATACTTTTATACATAAAAATGAAGATGTCGGAAATAAGAAAGGGATAAAGTCTAAATGAGCCACGTGTATAGTAGTACGTGGTAAAATTATCCGGAAACAAAACAGAACGTCAACACGTGTACAATGAGAAGTTTCGTGACCCTTTCACTAACCTTCAGCTCCGTCCGTCTATATATACACGCTCACATGTTTGCATTTATAAACATAATAATAATAATAAATTGGTGAATTCCTCTGCTAATTAAGTATAGTATTATAAAAATCCTGATCTATTATTAGCGAAATCTGAAACGCATTGTTGGAAATTAGCTAGATAAGAAAATGAAAGGAAGCTTAGGCGATCAAAATCCTCTGCATCTGAAATCTCTGAATCACATTTCACTTGTGTGCAAATCTATTGAAGAATCCATGGATTTCTACAGGAACGTTCTTGGTTTTGCACCTGTTAGGAGGCCTGGATCATTTGATTTTAATGGAGCTTGGTAGGTAATTCAAATCTTCTTGATAATTATGAATTTTGTTTTGTTTAATTTGTTTTGTCATTAATTTAAATTATACAGGCTGTTTGGCTATGGAATAGGAATACATTTGTTGCAATCAGATGATCCAGACAACATGCCTAAGAAAGGAGTCATCAATCCCAAGGATAATCACATCTCTTTCCAGGTTTTTTTTTTCTTTCTATATACCTCTTCTTTTTTACGATTCAGTCGATTACAGAAATTTAAATACTCGGGATTCTTAAAATTATTGAATTGTAGGTCATTTTGAGTATAAAAAATTGATTGTCCCGCATGATTTGCATTGTTTTGCTTCAACCTAAATGTACATTTTCAAGTCCTGGAATTAGAATTTTGAGTATATTTGCACTGTGAAAATGCACAGTGTGAGAGCATGGGTGCAGTGGAGAAGAAGCTCAAGGAAATGGAGATGAAATACGCGAGGCAGCGTGTAGAAGAAGGAGGGATATACGTAGACCAACTGTTTTTCCATGACCCTGACGGTTTCATGGTGGAGATATGCAACTGTGACAATCTTCCGGTGATTCCTATTGTTGGTGGAGAAATGGTCAGGTCGTGTTCTCGTGTTAATCTTCAACAGCAGCAGCCGCAACACATCCCAGTAGTTCGCCTTTAGCAACGCTGGCTGATCAAGGAACACTGTCTGTTTTGAATAAGTTGCAACTTGCGTTTTGTTTCTGCTAGTTGTCTTGTCTTTCTTGTGTTTGCCTACATCTAGGTAGTACCTAGGAGAACTAGTTTGTTAATTGTGTAAGCTTGTGTAATAAGTAATAACCATGTTGTTCATTCACTTCCAGTAGTGCCTTGATCGTGGTTGAATAATAGTATGAGCTTCCAGGATCGCTTTTGCCTTGTATGTCATCCTGTTAACTAGTTCGATACAAACTTACATATTGTTGGCTGCAACTTCGATATCGTTAATTTATTTGGTTTAATACCAATCACATGCACCTGTTGTATTACAGCGTTAGAGTCGGCAATTTGGTACACGACACGAATAAATAACACGAAAAATATGGATATGGGTTCACCTTTTCGATACACGAACACGAAAGTATACGAACACAAAAGAACACGAGGCCTAAATGGGTATGGATATGGGTTTACCTTTAGGTACACGACACGAAAGTACACGAAATAAATAAATAAATATTTTAAAATTATATAAATGTATATTGTAAACTCTTGGAGCATGTGACCAACACTCTTTGAACATTCATTTTACCCAAGTTTTGACATGTTCCAAGATGACTATAATATTATATCAATGATCGATATATACAATCAAAGAGATGTAATTAATCAGTCCTAGAAGTCAAAAATGATGTTATATGTAGCCGGACAGTGAATTTCTAGCAACTTTACGGTCCTAAAATAGTAGGTGGTGAGAAAGTAACTTGAATTCTAGCACTTTTGCAGCAAGAACCGTTAGTTTTTCCGGACACCCCCTATTTTAAAAAGTGTACAAAAGGAAATATATAGAATAAGCCGTGGCAATATAGTATACTTGTTTATGCTTATTAGAGCCTGTAATTTCGTACTCGACACGAATAAATGACACGAAATTACACGAACACGAAGGTACACGAACCTTAAATGGATATGGATATGGGTTTACCCTTTCGATACACGAACACGAATGTACACGACATGAATGTACACGGAACGACCCGAATTGCCAGGTCTATATAGAGTACAGACATACAATTTACAATTCCCGTGATTGACTCGTAAAAATCGATAATCGGTATAAATCGGTTGAGATGACTCGTAAAAATCGATAATCGGTATAAATCGGTTGAGGTATCGATTTAAGATTAATCGGATAATCGGGGATTAATCGGAGTATTAATCGGATATTGTAATAATATTTAATATATTAGTCTAATTTAAGATTAAACATATCATTTTAAATAAATTCACAAAATAAATCGGATTTCAAAAATCGAATCTTGGTTACCTTACAGAGGATTAATCGAGGATTTTTAGAACCATGCTTACCCCAGACAAAAGTTTCTACTCCCGTGATTACAAGTACTAGGCTATAGTCGAACAATAGGCATGAACAGAAGCACAAAGTGGAGTGAAGCTATCACAACAGACAAGCTATATAGAGTGCATGCTGCAGATGCTCTGAACATTAGTGGTCCTAGCTACGTCAGAGTTGCTAATAGTTGATGCATCTGATGTGGTGTGGGGTTGGTCTTCTGGATTTCGTCCTATTTAAGAGGAGTCATGACAACTAAGTGTGAGGTTGTAGTTTCAAGTTGCTTTTGTTACCTTTGCCCCAGTCGTTTTCTTTAGGTCAGCTGTCTGTTCAGGTTTCCTAGTTTTCTGAATAGAGTTTCCACTGGAGGAATGGTGTTTGTAATTTTTATACCGGTCATCTGACTATCTAAAAGCCAACCGCAACAAATGATGTTGTTCAACTTACTTAGTTCAATCAACTTTTACCTAAATTCCTGCTGCTAATGCAGGTTACAAGTCATTACTGACTATAATGTATCTAAATTTGCCAAAGCCACGAATCACAGCTCTGTGAATCCAATCAGAAATGTCTGTGTAATGCATGTACTATGTAGTATGTACAAAACCAAAAAAATTATGCACAACTGTTATAAACACATAATCCAACTCGCTTAATACTATCATGGGATCGTTCTATAGTTCGGACTTTTTGGTTTAACCACTAGTAGATCGCTTACATTGCTTAGAGCATGTGTAGAGCGGAACTCTACCATCTTCAGATAGACTTGAGCATGGAATACGATCTTACTCTCTGATCAATAAAGCTTCCTTCACAAGAAAAGCAAGGAGGCGGGTATATCTCACCTGAACTTGAGCCTTTAGCTTCCCAACAAAATGAATTTAATATACCCCCAGACTCTGGTACAAGTTGTATATCTTCCAGATATAACCCTTTGCAAGGGTAGTTATCACTGCAAGCAAATCTTATAGCAATCTCCGTAGCTGAAGTTCCTTTGACGCGTATGTATGATATATTTTTCACTTGAAGAGCTGAAGTCTGCATATGCCACTCAATATTAGAAGTTAGACTGCTATTCAACTACCAAAAATATTCGAAACACACAAAACTGGTTCATTTTTTTGTAACAAACTCTCTCCACTTGTGGATCAAAGCTATTTTAATATTTAGCCTGACATAACATGACAATGTTGTTCAAACTATATTAGCCCCTTGTTAGGAGAGGTTGGAGTCATAATCAGTTTAATAGACTTCCATACAGATGCATTTCACCAATAAACCATAGTAAAAGCCATAAAAACTTTTGAACATATAATGGAAAGAATTTATTCCATCCTTAGTCCCTAAGATGTTATCACACATTTTAATTGAAACAAAAAATTAAAAGGCAATGCACCTGGTTTTGACATGGTAACCGCGAATCACAATAATACTGATCAATTATGATTGGATTTGAAACATTTTCCATCCAAAGATCTTTAAATGTAATCTGGCTTGCAAAACCGCTACCACCCTGGAAATTATAATATTTGCAGAGCACAGAAAGAAGTTAATTTCATATACAAACTTTTGTCTAGTTCACTGTGAGTTCATTTGAGTGAAGAACTACTTTCACTTAAAGCATATATTCTGAACAAATAAAGATTCCATTCAATCTGACTCATTCTTTGAGATGTTATTGTACCTGCCATGTTTTTATCCTCACCCCATTTTGCGTATTTAAGAAATGTGCCCCATCCACCCTCACATCATGCACCTGAGACCATGTGTTTGATTTTCCCAAGCTGCCAATGCTACCAGATAATGGGCTTAAGAGGTAATCAAATTGTAGAGTAAGAACTGAGTTTTTTTTGACATCATATCAGAATAGGCTACCTTATTCCATGGCCAGGACCACAGGTGATGTTTCTAACACGAATACGTGAAGAGTTGCTTACTATAGAAATGCAATCATCTCCTGCAGCAAATTGTGAAGCATAAAAAAAGGTTTCAATACATAAGAAACCTAGAAGGAACGAATTTTGAAAAAACAAAAGGATTGGAAATACATAGCCCTATTCAGTTCTGCGGATTTGAGTTGTAATTTTTGTGGTTACCAAGAACCCTTGTATAACTCAGGAGAGATCAAATCTACTTAATTGTGGGTCCAACATAGGTACACCAGTTTAAGATTAAAAACTCTTCATCTAAAAATTGGTGCAGTTGGTCATTTATACATGCTAAATCCTCAAAAGATGTCTTGAATGGTAGATAGAAGGGCGAGGTCAAGTAATAAAACCAACCAGTATGAATAATGGTATCCTTAACTTCGACATGGGTAGAAGCGCTTATATGAATCCCATCGGTGTTGGGGCTAGCAGCAGGCGCTGAAACTCTCAAACGGGATGCCACAACCTTAACACAACTGGTGAAAGCCATATGCATTTGTTGACTATCTATTATTTTAAGATTTCTGACTTTCAAATTTTCACATCTATGAAATGTCATGGCCTGCATAAGTATCAATCAGCAAATCTGGATTAAAATTACTTTCTGCAGATAAAAGCAGAAGCAAATATTCTGCTCCAAAAACATAATAGAACTAACCGTCGGAGCATGCTGACATGGCTGCCAAAAGAAAGTATTGAAGCTAGTTATGTAATCAGATAGAAAGAAGATAATGCATAAGAAAAAACCATTGGCAAATAGTAGAGCAATACGTATGTGGTGTTAACTTTGCAAGATCGAAGCCACCATTCCTTGCCCATCCCATTCACTACACCATGCCCTTCTATGATAAGATTCTTCACGCCAATGAAATATAGCCATTTCTGTTTATTAAGACCATCCCAAACATCAGGACTTTTTGGAGCTAATATGCTGCCCAAAATCTGTACAAGGGGCAAGAGAATCGTAGTGAGCATAATCCTAATTATAGTTTGAATTCTGAATTGCAAATGCAGTTATGTATAAGACCAATTTGCTAGAAAAACAAATCAAATGAGGCCTTTATTAGCCATGTCAAGGATGCTTGAAGTTTAGCACATACCGTTATAGTCACCTTGGATCGACAGCGCCCAGCAAATTGAATTGGTCGAACCAAAACTGAATATTGTGCAGGGATTACGATTTTTGATTTTGAAGATGAAGAACATGCAATCTTCCAGATATCTTCCAAAGCCTAAACGGAAAATTTAAATATCAAGTGATGGAAATTTATAGAATAGAAGCACATAATAAATGTCCTTATCTTCTTTAATGCTTTTACGCTTATGAACCAACTGACTAACATGGAAAACTACTGAATAGAGAAAGGAAAAGAGATGCAAAATCTAATCGTTCATATCTCGAGTCCCTTCCATATGCACAAATTGTTGGTGATGAAAGCACAGCTAGCCTAAATTTACGGTTGAATATATATAAGCATCTCATCTTTATTTTCAAAGGCCAACAGCAAAATTTTAAATGTTCATTCATACATGTGTGCTTGAATTCTCAACCTTTTGTTACCACGAGAAGAGGTATGCACTAGTAAACAGATGACCTTGTCTTTACTCTCCCAAAGGGAACGTATCTGTGTTACAGCAGGTGCAGATTTAATTTTGTCATAGATTACTACAGGTGTAAAACAAACTTCCACATTACTAATATGTTAAATACAATAACCTTGTAAATCTTTAAGAGCAAAATACAAAAATAAAAACAAAGAGGGATATTCTAATCTTTTGATTTACTCATGGTACACCTAATCTTCTGAATTGGTTAGTGTTAAACTGTTATTACTGTGAGTCAATGTAAGAGATTGGTTATCTATCATTAAATGTTTTAATAATAGAGAAATTCCCTTTGATATTCTTGGAAACAACAATTAATCTGTTACATTCATCTTGGATGTTCTTGTCTGTAATCGTCTCTTTTCACTATATTTTCTCTAATACTCTTGTATGCAATTAGTGTATAAATTCTCAATGGTAACATTCGGAAAATGATAGTAGCATCAGAAAAGTGAAAACCACAATAGTAGCATTGTTGGGCACATCTAAAAATAAGTAGCAATAATTAAAATGAAAAGACAATGTAAAAAACAGAGAGGCATCAAGAACAGTAGTAGTAGTAGTAAGGTAAGGTAGAGCACCTACTTGAGTGTCATCAGTAAAGCCATCGCCTTTAGCTCCAAATTCATTCACATAAAGCACTAATGTTGATCTGGGTTTTCTTGTTATTCCAGACTCCAACAGACCACCCTCTACATTTGACAATAATAATAATAATAATAATATATATGCTCCTACTGAATATATTATCCATCTATGTAATAACATTGATGTTGCATACGGACAAGCACAAGACACAGATTCCAGCTTCCTCATGTTCAATTTTGGAACTCTAGTTTAATGATTCAACTTCAGTTAATACTAGTACTAACTACAGTACTAAGTATATTTTGCTTTTTCACCTTTTTATCATGTATGCACAAAAACCATTATATACTCACCAATATTTTGAGGCTAAACAAAAATATATATATTTTGAGGTTAAATTTAACAACTTACCACTATTAGGAATATAAAATATTAACAAGTAATTACCCGATTCTTTATCTTGTTTCATTTTTTTTTTTAAGATCTTGTTTTTCTTTGATAAGTTCGCAATTTACTTGAATTTCATTTAGTCTCTCCTCCGTGTGAGAGTTTGGTTTTGTTTTGATGTGATTTACCGATTTGGTATTCTTCATGTTCGAAATTATCAATCGGCATGATTTTCATGGGTTTGATTCAGTGATAAAGGTTTTGATGGGATTGCATCTACAGTCGATTGCTCAAAACATCAGTCGGGTGAAAACAAGTACATACATTCAATTCATCTTCAAAAAATCGCTTGGTTGCCTCTCTAAAAAGGAAGGATTCAACAACGATATGATTAAGTGTTTGTTCAATTTCGATTGTATTTGTAAATGCCGTATGGCTTTTGATTATGATTTTCCTTTTTTTCAAAATAAAAAAGTGATTATTATTTTATCTTTGTAACTACAAATTTATTTTTTTAGTACATTATAGTAATTATTCTTTTATTTTTATAGTTAACTAGAAAACTTATCCGCGCTTTGCGCGGTTTAAAATTTTTCATTTTAAAATATTGAAAATAGATAAATTAATTTTTATTATTTTTAAAAATGGATTGGTCTTTTAAAATTTTTCTAAAAAAATTGATTCAAAACAATTTATATGAATTATAAGATTGAAAATTATCTCATTATATATCTAAAATTTTGATAATATTAAAAAATATCATAAACATAAAAAGTATCAATTATAATATAAACGTAATCTTTACGATCAAAAGTTATAAACATTAAACTTTTTAAAACCGACGCCCATCTGAAAACATACATGTTCAATAGTAGTGTAATATGTATTTAATTAGAATATTTATTTATTTTGATAAAATATAATGAACAACGGGTATATAACTTTTTTATCGATTTAATCTACTAATAAAACTGTGGGTTTTTTCAATTTAATCGATTTGGTCGTAACCCATGTGTAATTATTCATGTGTAAAACTATCTTGAACGCTTATGGTAGTTTTTCGATCTCCTGGCATTATAATATACTAGCTTAAAACCCGTGCGATGCACGGTTTTTTTTAATATTATATAAAAAATTTCATTAATTTGAATTAATTTGTTAAAAACATGATTTTTGGAGGCTTAAATTTTTAAATGAGATTATTTGATGATAATTATATAAATGTTGTCCATGATATTTCTAGGAAATGAGGATTTTAGTTAGAAATTTAGAAAAGATGATGAATTTTGGTTGAAAAAGGTAATCGGTTAATTATTAGTAATTATAAAATTATTTTTTTATTTTATTAAATAGGAATGCCCATGATATAATTGGAAAAATAGAGGATTTGGTTAGAGAAAATTAAAAAGGCAACATGTTTTAGTTGAAAAAGGTAATTGGTTAATTTATAGTAATTATAAGTTAATTATGTTATTTATTGCTCGTAATGTTTTTAGAAAAAGAGAAATTAATGTTTCCCATGATATTTCTAGAAAAATAGGGATTTTAATTAGAAAATATAGAAAAAAATGATACGTTTTAGCTGAAAAAGTAAATTGATTAATTATTATTGTTATCATATTTTTATTTTATTTTATTTAATAGAATTAACCTTAATATAATTGAAAAATGAGAGATTTTAGTTAGAGAAAATAGAAAAGATAACGTGAAATTAAAAAGGTGACATGCTTTATGTGAAAAAGGTAATTTATTAGTTTATACTAATTATAATTTAATTATGTTATTTTACTAATTAAAATTACTCCTAGTGTTTTTTTGAAAAATGGAAAATTTATGATGCCCGTGATATTTGTAGAAAAAATGAAATTTAATTAGAAAAAATAGAAAGATGATACATTTTAGTTGAAAAGGTAAGCGGTTAATTATTAGTATTGCAATGCACAGGTTTCTTGTATTATGTTATAAATTTTATTTAATATCATAATTATGTTTGTATAAAATCATTATTTTTAGTAATTTTTAAATTTTAATTTGATATAATTTAATATACTCATGTTTGCGGATTATACTAATGTTTCCTTGTTATAAACAACGTATATGATTTTTAATCTATTTTATTAATAATTGAAAATTATGGTGTGATATTTCCTGCATATATTAAGGATTGTAAGATTTATTGTAAATTAAAAAGCCAACGCGTTTTATTTAGAAAGGAAATATTAATGATTGAAAGATTTTACTTAAAAATTAAGGTGTGATATTTTCGGGTATACATTAATGATTGTAAGATTTGTTTTAAATTAAAAATGTAACGTATTTTAATTCGAAAGAAAATATTAATGATCGAAAGATATGATACGATTGATGTGTTTAGGTATTTATAAGAGGTAATATCTTCATCTAAAATTAAATATGAAAAAGCCAATAGACTGATTACCATAAATTTTATTATATTAATGTAAAAAAGGTAATTATCGACTAATTAACATTATTTTTATTATGTTAATTGACTAATTACCATTAATTATTATATGTTATTATTTGTTTTAGGTGTTATATTTTTCTTGAAAATTATGGTATGATATTTTCTGGTATATATTAATGATTGTAAGATTTGTTTTAAATTAAAAAGATAACTTGTTTTAATTCGAAAGGAAATATTAATTATGGAAAGATATGATGCGATTGATGTTTTTAATTATTTATAAAAGGTAATATCTCGACTAATTACCATTAACTATATTATGTTATTATTTATTTTAGGTGGGTAACTTGTTTTAATTCGAAAGGAAATATTAATGATGAAAAGATATAATGGGATTGATGTTTTTAGGTGTTTATAAAAGGTAATATCTCGACTAATTACCATTAATTATATTATGTTATTATTTATTTTATGTATATTTATTTTTCTTTATAATGAAGGGTAAATAAGTAAATGCACGATTTACCAAAAAATTGGTGCCAAAAATTTTAATGTTTCGACTTTTATATAATAATATAGATTTTATTTAATATAATGATTATGTTTTTATATAATCATTATTATTAATAATTTTTTTAATTTTAATTTGATATAATTTATTATAATCATATTTACGGATTATAATAATATATCTTATTATAAACAACGTATAAGATTTTTAATATATTTCATTAATAATTGAGAAATATGTTGTGATATTTTCGGGTATATATTAATGATTTTAAGATTTGTTGTAAATTAAAATGGTAACGTATTTTAATTATAAAGAAAATTTTAATGATTGAAAGATATGATACGATTGATCTTTTTAGGTATGATACGACTGATCTTTTTAGGTATTTATAAAAGGTAATATCTTCAACTAAAAGTAAATGTGAAAAAGGTAATCGACTAATTAATATTAATTAGATTATGTTATTATTTATTTTAGGTGTTATATTTTTCTTGAAAATTATGGTGTGATATTTTCGGGTACACATTAATGATTGTAAGATTTGTTTTAAATTAAAAAGGTAACGTGTTTTAATTTGAAAGAAAATATTAATGATCGAAAGATATGATACGTGAGTTGTTTATAAAAGGTAATATGTTCAACTAAAAGTAAATGTGAGAAAGGCAATCGACTAATTACGTTTAATTTTATTATGTTAATCGACTAATTACCATTAATTATAACGTGTTTTAATTCGAAAGGAAATATTAATGGTGGAAAGATATGATGCGATTGATGTTTTTAAGCATAAAAGGTAATATCTCGACTAATTAATATTAATTATATTATGTTATTATTTATTTTAGGTGTCTTTATTTTTCTTTATAATGAGGGTAAATAAGTAAATTCATGAAGTACCAAAAAACAGGTACCAAAAAATAGGTACCAAAAAACAGGTACCAAAACTTTCGATGTTTCGGCTTTTATATAATAGAATAGATAGAGATTTTGACTTAATTGAAGATTGATGGAATGTAGTTTAATTTTTTTGCATAAAAATGGTTAAATTATTAGTTGTGTCTGATGGCTAATTGTTGAATTTCTTAGCACTTTGGTGGTTCCGAGTCCCTTCCGTTAGTTCACAACTGACAACATTAGGGTTTTTGAAATAAAGTAAATTTGAATTGCATTTTGATGGCTCTAGTTTAATTTATTTTCACATTATTAACTAAATTAAAAAAATTGTTAACCTAATGTTATAGAATTAATGCCCAAAATACCCACTTTTTGCCTACCCACTACCCAAAATACCCGATTTTCAAACTACCGCCCTAATTACCCACGGGACACGCCCATGGGAGAGGCGTGTCCAGTCCACTGTAGCACCGACGCCGGAGTCGAAAGCTCAGTTTGGGGGTTTTGATTATGGCAAATAAAACGATACGAAAGTGGTATGAATGTGTAGAGGGTGGAGAGGCGAGTCGATTGATGTGTATAACATGACTGAAAAAGTACGGGAGGGGATGAACGGAGGGATTGAAAAAAACGATCGCCGGAATCGCGAATTCGATTGTAATCGTGAGATCTCGATTTATGGAGTTCGATAGGTGATGAAACTTGTATAGGATGGTAGAGGAGACGACGGCGGTTCGATTGGTGTATAGGATTGTAGTGGACGATCACGGGAGAGGTCTGAACGAAGAGAGGAAGAGAGTCGCCGGCGAATCGCCATTGGAGAAGAGAGGGAGAGACTCGCGTAATTCTGAGCAAAGTGACGGATGACGTCATCACGCATGTAGCTTATGCGTATCATCTATTGCGCCGTTACAGAATGCATATCACGTCTATATGCGTCGATCCTGTAGGCGTATTCGATTGATTACGCTGTTGCTGTAGGCGTATTAGATTGATTACGCGTCCTCCATGGGCATGTCTGACGACACTCCTTTATGATTGGCGTATCCAGTGGGTATTTTGGGCGTCTGTTCGCGAATTTGAGCATTTTGGACAAGAAATAATAAAAAGTGGGTAGAAAGGGCAATCACCCATGTTATAATAGGTGAGGAGACATAACAACAAATTTTTTATATTACATAAATAATTAATATCTCTTTTGAATAATTTCAAAATGGGTTATATTTAGTGTGATTTAATGCATTCATTTGAAAGGATAATATCGTTGCTCTTAGTTTTAGAAAAGATAGTAATTATTTATAAAAAAAAATAATTGATTGTATCATATCTATCCATCCAATATGATTTCAGATCATTAATGTTAATGTAAAGTTAAATCTCATAAAATGAATAGGCACGAGTTTTGAAATTTTTTAATCAGACTATTCATGTTTCGAGATCAAAATACCTGTTTCTATTATTTTAGAACCAAAAAGCATTTTTTATTTGAAAAGATTATTCGTATTATCTTAGCTACTTTATTAGTTTAAGGAGATTGCAATGTAATTACCTTTTTTGCTTTAACTAATAATTATTGGAAAATATATTTAATTTATTTTCAAATGTATTTTTTTTAATTTTTAAAATAATAAATATAGAAATTTTAATTTTTAATTAAATTTGATCATTAAAAAAATACGCTGAAAAGTCAAATAATCCACTTAAAATGGGATGGAGGAAATTTATTCTTTTAAATCTTTCTTTGTCATAATAGGAGTCGTTAATAACGAATATAATTCATATTCGTACAAAAAATGAGCGAATTCGAATCATGTTTTATAATTCGAACGAATATCGGATCGAATATCATCACTCTAAGTCTCTAATATTCGATCATATTTTTATAGAGTAGTTCGAATAATTTAGAATACTCGAACTTATAGATATTCGATTAGAATCTGTAATTTATGCATACAATATATATTATATACAAAATATATACTATTAAAGTAATATCCTACATGAGCACATTTTAGTTTTTAAAAATAATCATTCGAATATTCTTAATTTTTTAAAATTATTCTAGACGAATTCGAATATACCAAAACGAGTAATTCGTATTCAATCGAGTCGAATTTGAACAATGAATTAAAATTTTAGTTCGAATCCGGACCGGATCTGAACGAATAATTACAAATTTGATCAAAATCTAATGATATGACTATTCGTACATATTCGACTCGTTTACACACCCTTATGGAGAAGAGCAGAGATCGAGAAAATGAATACTTTTTTGGGAATTTACCAAAAATACTAAGTTTTTAATTCATTATTGCAAAAATACCCTCTTTCTAATTAAATTGCATTTATACCATCTTTTTAAAAACAGAAAGAATTTATTGCAAAAATACGTTACTACTGTATCCCTCTACTACTGTCTCTCTCATCAAACCCATTACTCCAGCTACACCTTTTTCTCCAGCTACTCTCATTACAATCTATCACTTTCTCCCTTCCTCCTCTATTTATCTCGTTCAAATCCCCATTACAGCTCTCTCTCGTCAAGCTCTGTTTCGCATATCATCTTCCAAGCTGATTCATCAAGCATCTTCGATTTTGTAAGTCATTTTTTGTTAGTTTTTAAAAAAAATTATAAACCCTAGATCTTCATTGTGCGTTTCTATGTACGTATATTTTAGGCTTAGTTATGTGATGTTCTGTTTTATGTGGCTTTTTTTGCTTAATGTAAGTACATTGCATGTATATTTATATGAAATTATTATGTGTGGGCTTAGTTATTTGTTATCTAAATTCATTTTTGCAGAAAAATATGGTGCACACAAGGTTTTCTTCTCCCTCTACTGATTATTCTGTTGCTTCAGCATCTTATTCGAGGTCGAAATCTAAAAAAAAATGAAAGTCCAAAATACGAAGGGCAAACAAAAATCAAAGCAGAAGACATTGGCTTTTGGTGATTGTTTTGGTCCTCCTCCTCAGGTTGATTTTTCCCCTTTTGTGTGATTTCCTACTTAATATTCCAATTTAAACTATTTTTTGCTAAGATTATCTATAAAAGAGTTGTATAATTCATACTATGTTTACTTTTAATGCTTAATGAACTTTGCATTTTAGTTGTATAGGTTGTTAGTTTTTGTTATTGGTATATTCTGAACTTAACTGAGCCTTCCTATTTTACGTTGTCCATAGATTGAGTTGTTAGAGTTATGAGCATTGTGAACTTTAGGTCAACTTTTAATTTATGCTTTAGAGTTGGAGCTGCTGGTTGATTGCAGTAGTGTAGTTGAGACATTGTACTGGTGTTGTCATTTTGTCATTGAACTGATATATGCTTTAGTAATTATATATAGTATGATGCAGTTGTTGAAGCAAGTGTGTTTTTTAGTTAGGTATCATTGCAGTCCCTTATGAGGATTTGTATTATGTTTGTACATTTTACAGGGTTCGACATATGAGATAGCAAAAGAGAAACACAAGGGTGCCAAAATATGTACCATTAATAAATACGAGCCGATCACAGAGTTGAGGACCTTGCTTTCTGAAGAGCAGCCTGCCGACTTTAGGAAATCATGCTTTGGTCATTTCTTGGATCTGCCAAACTTCAAGATTCAACACCAGCTTATCCATAATCTCCTTATTCGTCAACTGAAGCAACCAAATATAAATGAAATTTGGATTGGTGTTGCTGGTGTCAAGCTCAAGTTTGGTATAGAGGAATTTGCTGCTATAACTGGACTTCTATGTGCGGGCAATGCTAACAAAATGCAGTGTTCAAATCCACAAAACATTTTCATTAACACGTATTATGAGGGTTGTAAATCAATCTGCAGAAGCTCTGTGAAGACTACTTTTCTCTCTAAAGAATGGAAGAATGATGTTGATGCTGTAAAGATGGCGACACTTTATTTCTTGCATAACTTTCTTCTTACATCCAACACGGATGCTCATATCCCTAAAGGTGATCTTGACTTGTTGGATAGTAATAAGTTTGATAAGTTTCCTTGGGGTAAGGAGGTTTTTATAGTTACTTTGGATTCATTAAAAAGTGGTGCAAAGACAAGCTCAGTAGATAATTACTATAGGCTTTGTGGTTTCCCATATGCTTTTTAAGTGTGGTTTTATGAGTGCTGCCCTTATCTAAATGGGAGGTACTGTTCCCGGAATGGGGATTCTATTCCGCGCATTCTGAACTGGACCACTGAGCATTGTGGAACTTTCAAAGAATTCTATACAACCCTGGCTATTGATTCCAAAGAGGTATGTATTTGTATTTTATATTTGGTTTCTTGTTATACATTTGCCACTGCCATTTTATGTTATTTTTTTTAAAATTTGTGTAGTTGCAAGTTAGAGATATGACTATAACTGCCAAGGACATCGAGGTCTTGCACTTGGCTGAATTGGGTATGAATATTAGTGATGGTAAGCGAATCAGCAATGAAGCTTCAGTAACTGTGAGTGAAGATGATTTTGAGGAACCTGCTCCACGAATTAAAAAGGCTGTTTCTACAAGTGTTAAACCTGTTTCCACTTCGTTATATCCTGCATTAAAAAAACTACAAAGCCAAATGAAGAAAGTGGAAGCAAACCAATCAAAACTAGTTTCCGAGGTTAAGCATTAAAATGCATTGTCCAAGAAAAATGTTCGTACTTTGATTTAGAGTTGACAAAGCTACGCGATTTAATATTGTATAAGGTATAATAGTTTAATTTAGTTTGTATCTTAACCTTAACTTCATCTAGTGCAATTATCATCTCATCCTACCTTGTTTATTTTCCCTCTTAATTGCCTAGAGATGAACACTCATGCTTTTATTATTTGTTTGCAGGTTGGTGGTGGTCATAATGCTAATGATACACCATTCTTTGATGAGCATAATGATGGTTACGTCCCTGACAGAAATCCTTTTAATGAGGTGATGGAATTATATTACTGTATTATGTAGAAGGGCCCCGCAGGGGTAAAAATATATATAATGTTATGCCTGATTATTTCCCCTCTTAATTGCCTTGAGATGAACACTCATGCTTTTTCTAATTTGTTTACAGGTTGGCGGTGGTCATGATGCTCATGATACACCATTCTTTGATGAGAATAATGATGGTTACGTCCCTGACAGAAATCCTTGCAATGCGGTAAGGGAATTATAGTACTATATTATGTAGAAGGGCCCCGCAGGGGCACAAATATTTATAATGTTATGCCTGAAATATATTATAGCCTTTTTAGATTGTGTGTGTTACGTAGAAGGGCCCCGCAGGGGCCCAAATATGTCCACTGCTATGTCTTAAATATATTATATGTTGCGTTGATTGTTGGATTGTTTTTTTTTTATGGGTTGCTAGCAGTTGCATATAAATAACTATCTTTAATTATTTATGCAAATTAGGTCTCAAATGTAGAAGATTTAGTGGCACCTGCTGGACAACGTAAAACGGTTTGTACAGATGAAATCCATGTAGATGTTGATGGTGGATTCATTCCGGCTGATGACTATTCTCCAACAACAATGACTAAATTGGAATATGTTTGTAAAGATGTTGAGGATAGTTTTAATAAAAGGACGGATGTAGGGGTATTTTTTGTATCATTCTTGTAGAGGGAGGGGGGTTGAATACAAGTTATATAATCGTGTCTGATTTTTGCTTGATTAGATAAACAAGAATAAACGAATGAATCAAACTGTTTGTATTAATAAGATCAAATACAAACTCTACCAAAGGTGTACAAATACCTTTAGCAGCTGCTGACAAAATAAATCTCTCTCTATTTGTTTCAAACTCTCGAATACAAACCTTATACAGAGCTACGCATACTAAACTCACGACTCAAACTCACGTACTCTTTTTTACAATGATATAGAGAGAGTATTTATAATGCTACCTATCAACTAATCACAGAAAGATATTCTATACATGACAATGTTCTGCCATCCAGTTGATAGTTTCCATCAATAGAAAATTCTTTCCTTCATGAAATCTTCTTGCTTGTTCCTCAAACAAAGATCCTGTTTTATAGCACTTGCCAGTTTCTATAGCATCCATAATGACATCATCAGTAACACGACTGATATCAGGATTCCATCTTGCATCAGGATCGGACCATCCCATCAGTACTTGATCAGTATTTGACTTGACATATCAGGATTCAATCTCAGTTCCTGACATTTACTACTCGATGCACTGTTCCTGACTTAATTCTACATATTACTATCTAACACATATCTCCTATACAAAGTGCTAAATCCTTTATAAGATCAGGATATACAAGAAGTATAAGTAAAATTCTATTCTTAACATCATAACTCATGAATTATTCCTAACAATCTCCCCCTATTTATGATTTAAAACCTGAAGCATAAATCTGAGTTGTTGATGTCAAAACATATAACAATACAATCAGAATAGAATTTATGAATTCAAAAATCATGAAGTTAAGTACCTCCTTCTTCAGATATAGACATAGTATCCAGTACTTAGAAGAAAGAATTCAACTATTTGATGCTTCTTTTCCTTTACCATTTCCCTGATAAGATTCACCTCTGTCATCCTTAGTTCTTCTTTTATCTCTCCCAGTCTGTTTATCTCCTCCCCCAGTCTGTTGCCTTTGAACTGTTTTTATCTCCCCCTTTTTGACATCAGCAACATTAATTCCAAGAGATTCAGTAACAGAACAAATGAGATTCATCAGAACTGCTTGATTTTCCATAATAGTGACTTGGTTATCTTCAAGTGTTTGAAGTCTTGATTGAATTTCAACTTGAGATTTCTGAATGTCTTGTAGAACTTCAGAATTGACTTCAATGTTGGAAGTGTTTGGAATATCTTCGGATTCAAGTCTTGTAGAAGAAGTTGCCTGTGTAGAATGATATTCAAGTAATAAAACTCAAGTAGAGTTACAAACATCTTCATCTTTCTGATCTGAAGTTGCAATATGATCATCTTGTCCTTCACCAGTATTCTGTGTACTAACATCTACAAATCCTGACTCCTCCTTAGATTGATCAGATACTGTTGATGTCTCAATTCTGGCTAATATTGGTAGTACAAACAAAGAAATACTAGGATCATTAGGAATATCTTCTGGTACTGGTGGTGTAGAAGTTTGTCTTAGCCTTTCACCTCTTCTGTTGATAATTCCTGCAAGCCTTTCTTTTTGCTTCTGAGCTTTAACTTCTGGCTTTGCATTGTGCTTTGCTAAGTCATTCTTCTCATACATCTTGATAAAAGAATAATTACCAGCATCCATACAAGATTGTCAGACCAAGATTCAGGAAAAACCTGATCCCAGAAATCAAACGATGGTGGTTTCCTAATTTTCTTTCCCTTACTATGGAGTTGATCATCCATACCCTCATTCTCACTTTGACTATCTAAAGTCAACACTCTTTCTACCTCTCCTTTTGCCTAGTCAGGAGCCAGCCTCTCTGATTGTAGATCAATATCCATCTTTTCAAGTGTATCACTCAAATTTGGATATGTGCTCTCATGACCTACAGAAAAATAGAGTTTAGAAGAAGTTTTTATACCTGAACTCACATGGAGAGAGGGTTCCTCACTTGGCAAGGGGCTTGAGGTTTTCTCCAAGGAGTGAGCTGCTATAGTCTCTGAACCCTCACAAACGTCTTCTTTCCTTCCAGAGACTACAGGCTCCAGTATACCACTTTCAGGTTCTCTACCAGACTATGGTGTCTTCAGTAATACTTCATTAGACACCATAGTTAGTATATCACCGTCTTTAAGTGTTGTTTGCTGAGACACACCCTCAAGGTAGATAGACTCTGACTGAACAATATTTGTTTGATCTTCAAAAAAATCAATCAAAGTCATTCCTTCCATATCATAGGGTTTCTCACTTGCAATTTCAGTCATCACAGAAGACCTTTCAACATCAGCTATCACAGCTCCTGAGTCATCCAACCTCTGACTAGATGGTTCTTGTGTTGCAGTAACTGTGATCTGATCTGTCCTACTATCCACCACTGGTGCAATAGTATCTTCTGTTGACTGCATTCCTCTACCTACTTCCTCCTGTTTTTTACCTTGAGCTGAAGCATCTTCAATAATGACATCCTTGTCAAATAAATATGCATGAAGTGATTGAAGTGCAATATGCTTTGGGAGTCCAAATTTCTTGACTAATTGTCTTTTGACAGTTACATAGAAATACATCTTCATTAAGTCAAGTCTTTGATTTAGAAGTCCATACTCTTCTGGAAATAAAAGTTTTGGTACTCTTTCAAATAGAAAATCTAGAACAGGCTTGGACAGCTTCACTTTGATAGAAATAACTCCCATAGCCAGTCTGTATGACAATGTAGTTTCCCATGAAGAATCAATATCAAGATCTCTATAGTCACTTGCTAACTTGATTGTATCTTCATTTGTAGAGACCTGCATGAGATTAGTTGGACTAGACTCTGTGTGTGTAGGTGACAAATGAATCTTTCTCATTGTTCTCCTAGTATAGTGAGCAAAAGATTTATCCTGAGAAGACTCAAGAGGTGTAGACACAGAAGTGATCTTGGGATGAGATCCTTTTTCAATAGACACAGTCTTTTGAGAGACAGTATCCAGTAACTGTTTTCCCTTTTTAAGTACTACAGCCTTTTGAGAGACTGCAACCTGGCTGTGACTAGGTGCTTCATCTCTTTGTCCTAGCTTAGAAAGTTGAATTGCAGCCTTCAATTCTTCTCTCTCAGCAAGAGATATATTATCATCATCTTCACTAGAAATACTACTACTTGACACAACAAATCTTCTCTTCCTTACAACTGATGTCTTTTGAGAAACACCAGAGGTTGGTTTCTTTGAAACAATAGGCTGTGGATCAAAACTTGGTTCTTGAATTGTTTCAGAGACTATAATGTTTTGGGCTACTTGGGTAGACACAGGTGGGTTCTCCTCCAAATGAGATTCCTGAGCCATTTCACCACAAAAGAAAGAAGAATTGTAGAAAGTAGGAAGATGAGTTTTAAGAATTACCTGAACATGATGTGGATAATGAATTGCAGGTATTTCATCTAGATTCTTTTCATTGTCCTTCTTTGTAATGTCAGAGAAAATTCTCTTTTGTTGTACATAAGAAGAAACACAATGTTCTCTACCAAATCTAGCTTCAACATTAGGAATAAAATTGTTAATAAACATTTGCATAAATTTATGATAATAAACCATTTTCCTGTTTTGATCTCTTGACCCAAGTTTAATACACATCTGACTTAATATAATGTGACCAATGTTAATTACTCTGTCATAAAGCAAACTGTAAGCAATATGTGAAGTAACAGAAGTAATTTGCTGAAAAGAACTACATTTGCCAGTAAAACATTTAGCAATTTGATCAAAGAAGAAAGACCATTCCTTCCTAAGAAAATATCTATTTAACTGGCTCATGTTGTCTAGAGGTCCACTATAACCTAATGCAGACAACATAGTTCTTACATCATCATCAGATGGTTCACTTGCATAATTATCAGTAACAGGTAAGCGAAGTACTGAATTAACAACAGATTCAGTAATGTCATAAGTATCTTGTCCAAAGTGTAGAACAATCTTACCTGATTGACTCTGAGTAGAATCAATTACCTCAGCATTCTCCCAAGCTTGTGAAACGATAGCTTGATTTATTTCTGGAGATGCTGACAATGCATAATGCAAAGGTCCAATAGCCATAAAATCCATCACATGATGAAAATCAGCTGATACTCCTTTCTTGCTGGTGATTGCTACAACATGATTATTCATCATAAAATCAAAGTCACCAAACTTGAAAGCTACTGATTTAGGTAGACTTCTTTGAGCTGCCATTGTTGATCTGAAATGAACTTGAGAAATCTTGAAATTGATTAGCGATTTTGAGAACTTGACTGAATATTTTTGCCTTAGAAAATACGAATTAGAAGTTAGCAATAAACAATCAGAGTCTCAAAATAAAGATATATTCAAAAATTCTTCAGACCCACTAACCCACGTTGACACATAGGTTGACAGGTGTTAGTCCCTGAAAAATGCAGTTTACCCACGATTTTTGGAAAATAAAATCCAAAATTGATTTCAATTAAATAAATCAGGGTAAAATCAAAATAAAATCAATACTGATCAGCTTCATTTTCTGATGTGATCTTTTTTACCAATATAATCACAACTCTGAATGTGATTAAAAATAATAAAAATAATCATCAATCCTGATGAAATCACTTTCATTTTCCTGATCACTATCATCCTGATTCCAAAGATTAAATGGAGTTCCACGTGGCAATTTTAGAATTTAACCTGAAAAGAACATCAATATTCTAAACAAAAAAAATCTTGTTAGATTGTCAAAAATATCTTGGAAATATGAAAGAACCAGTCATACGCATAGATGTATACGCCGATACATTGAATATTTAAAATGACTGTTCAGCTTCTCACTCTTTCCTTTATAAATCCTTGATGTCTTTTGCCTTTCTTAGCTCCAAAAACACACAAAACCTCTCTGTAAACACAGAGCTTCCATAAAACACAATGACCTTCAAACCAATCTTTCAATTTCTCACAGATGATGAACACCAAAGATTCAATATTCGTCTCTTTGAAGATATGACTTTTCTCATCATTTTAGACATGGTTGGAGTAGATCCATATAATGTCCAGAACCTTCTCTTAGAACATCCATCTGTTGGATACAATCACCCTCTAACCTCCTCAAAACTTTAGGATGAAGAATTTGGCCGAGAGTCTGAGGTTGATCTTGATGGGGATGCTATACATTCAAGTCAGCTGCTCTCATTCAAGTCGCCCAGACATGGAATCCAGGAGTAATCATCAAAGTGACTCTTGAGATGCTCCTTGTCATGGAGTAGATCTTTGAAGACTAAGAACAACAATAACTTTAGACAAGAATAGGGTTATCAGTAGAAATTAGATAAAAAGATATTTGTATTTCATTTCCATGTATGTAATGCTTTCAATTAAGGAAAATACAATTTCTTATAATCTACTTGTCTGTGATTGTTTATTGACTGATCTGAAAAATAATATAAACTATCAGTATTAATGAATTAAAGTTTGCTTGCATAGACTTAACAAAACACAGAATTAGATCACTACATAAAATGAACTTCAGGATTTGAAACAATAGTACACACAAATTTCACAATCCTGATACTGATGATAAAATCCTGATGACGTCAGCATACTGATAACAATCCTGATCCTGATGTTTATTAACAAGTCTATCATACTGAAATTTATCAAAGTACAATGTTATAGCTTAAGCATTTAACAATCAAATATAGATCCTGACAAGAATATCAAGTCTATAGGCTAAAAACAACATACCTTGCTACTTTTGCAGATGTTAAAGATCTAGAAATTTAACATTCCTAAATCACTTACTAATCTACTGAATGTAGACTCATCAAGTGGTTTAGTTAGAATATCTGCAAGCTATTTGTCAGTAGGAACAAAATGAAGTTCCACAGTACCATTCTCAATATGTTCTCTAATAAAATGATACCTGACATCAATGTGCTTAGTCCTTGAATGTTGAACTGGATTTTCTGTAATTTTGATAGCACTAGTATTATCACAAAACATAAGAATATTACTAAGAGCCCGTTTGGCAATTCTGTCAAGGAGCTTATAAGTTACTTATTTCAGGAAAAAAATTGTATTTACATACATTTTTTTAAGAAAATATGTGTATGAGGAGTTTAATATTCATAATCTTGCAAAAATAAGTTACTTATTTCAGAAAAAAGTACATATTTCCTAACTTTTTTCCAGAATAAGTAACTTATTTCTGAAAAATAAGATTTCCCAAACGGGCCCTAAGTGTCATACCACAATCCATCAACTGATTTCTTATCCAAAGGAGTTGTGCAGAACAACTGCCTGCTGCTATGTACTCAGCTTCTGCAATTGAGGTTGAGACAGATTGTTGCTTCTTGCTTGCCCAAGAAATCAATCTGTTTCCCAAGAATTGACATGTACCTGTCGTTCTTTTCCTGTCTATTTTACACCCTGCATAATCAGAGTCTGAATAGCCAATTAGGGAGAAGTCAGATTCTCTAGGATACCACAAACCAAGATTTGGAGTTCCTTTGAGATATCTAAAAATTCTCTTCACAGCAATTAAAAGAGATTCCTTAGGATCACTTTGGAATCTAGCACATAAACAGGTAGAAAACATTATATCTGGTCTACTTGCAGTTAAATATAACAATGAGCCTATCATGCCTCTATAACTAGTATTATCCACACTCTTTCCCTTAGGATCAGAGTCTAGTTTAGTGGCTGTTGCCATGGGTGTTTTTGCAACTGCACAGTCTTGCAAGTCAAACCTTCTTAAAAGATCTTTGATATACTTTGACTGATTAATGAAAATACCAGTCTCAATCTGTTTGACCTGCAAGCCTAAGAAATAATTTAATCCACCCATCATGCTCATCTGATACTTAGACTGCATAAGCTTTCTAAACTTAGCACACAACTTTTCATTAGTAGAGCCAAATATGATATCATCAACATAAACTTGAACTAAAAGCAATTCACCTTTTATCTTTCTAAAGAATAGAGTTTTGTCAATTGTACCTCTTGTGAAGCCATTTTCAAGAAGAAATCTAGACAAAGTCTCATACCATGCTCTTGGTGCCTGCTTTAGTCCATAGAGTGCCTTGTCAAGTTTGTAGACATGATTTGGAAACTTTGGATCAACAAATCCAGGTGGTTGCTCCACATACACTTCCTCATCAAGATTGCTATTTAGAAAAGCACTCTTTACATCCATCTGGTATACCTTGAATTTTGAATGAGCTGCAAATGCAAGAAACATCCTGATTGCTTCCAATCTTGCTACAGGTGCAAAGGTCTCATCATAATCAATGCCTTCTTCCTGAGAGTAACCCTTGGCCACCAGTCTTGCTTTGTTTCTTACAATCATACCAGATTCATCTAGCTTGTTTCTGAAAACCCATTTTGCACCCACAATTGATCTGTCTTTGGGTCTTGGTACCAGTTTCCAGACTTTGTTTCTCTCAAACTCATTTAACTCCTCCTGCATTGCAATTACCCAATCAGGATCCTGTAAGGCTTCTTCAACCTTCTTAGGTTCATTCTTTGAGAGAAAGCAACTATACAAGCATTCATTTTGAATTGATCTTCTAGTTCGAACACCACTATTTGGATCACCAATAATCAAATCTTAAGTATGATCCTTTGTCCATTTTCTAACAGGTGGTAGATTGCCTCTGCTAGATTCTCCCCCCAAGGTAGTGGTATCTCTTATAGAAGAAATCTCTCTGCCTTCAAAAACTCCCCCTTGATCAGTAGAATCAGTAAATTCCACTCTGCTGCTAGTTACTGATCTTTCCTCAGTAGACTCTGAAAGATCAGTTCCTGATGGAGTAGACTCCGAATAGCTAGTCTGCTCCTGATGATCACTGTGTTCTCCTTGATTCATTTGCTCCCCCTCAACAGTAGCATTCCTTTGAGAAGCAATATAAATTCCTTCTGGAGAACCTTCATCATCACTGGAGAGTATCTCAGAATTCTTCAGATTTTCAAATTCCAATTTGTCATGGCTCTCATCAGTTTGCAGAATTCCAAATTTCTTGTCATCAAATGCAACATGAATTGATTCCATAACAATGTGAGTTCTGAGATTATAAACTTTGAAGGCCTTAGATGTTGAATATCCTAGAAAGATTGCTTCATCCAATTTGGCTTCAAATTTTCCAAGTTGTTCTAGATGAACTTTTAGGACATAACATTTGCATCCAAAGATGTGAAAGTATTTCACACTTGGTTTCTTCCTTTGATCATCTCATAGGGAGTTTTTCCATGACTATTTACCAAGGTACAGTTTTGAGTGAAACATGCAGTGTTAATAGCTTCTGCCCAAAAATAGGTTGGAAGTTTTGCATCTGCAAGCATGGTTCTTGCTGCCTCTATGAGAGTCCTGTTCTTTCTTTCCACTACACCATTCTGCTGAGGTGTACCAGGTGCAGAAAACTGTTAAGTGATTCCATTGTCTGCACAAAACTCCTCCATTGTAGAATTCTTGAATTCTATACCATTGTCACTCCTAAGTACTTTGACTTTGTACTTAGAGTTATTTTGAATAATCTTGACAAGTTCAATAATTTGCTGAGGAGCTTCATCCTTCTTGTGTAGAAAGAACACTCATGTGAACCTTGTGAAATCGTCCACTATCACTAGAGCGTATCTTTTCTTGCTGATAGACATAATGTTTACTGGACCAAACAGATCAAGATGTAGCATATGAAATGGTTCAGTAATTGAATTTGCAGTCTTGCTCTTGAAAGTGATTCTTCTTTGTTTTCCAAGCTGACAAGCATCACAAAGTCCATCTTGCACAAAATTTGCCTGAGGTAGGCCTCTCACTAAATTGTGCTTAACAAGTTGATTAAGCTTCTTGAAGTTGAGATGTGAGAGCTTCTTGTGCCAATTCCAGCTTTCATCACTTGTTGCTTTGCTGTAGAGACATCTAACAATTCCTTTAGATGTATCACTTAAGCTGGCTTCATATATGTTACCATGTCTTTGACCAGTTAGAACAATGTCTCCATTCTGCATATTCAAGATTTTGCATCCTTCTCTGTCAAAGATTGATTGGTAACCTTTATCACCTAGTTGAATTATGCTTAAAAGTGTATGTTTTAAGCCTTCAACCAGTGCTACGTTCTCTATGATGACATTCCCCAAAACAATTGAGCCATATCCCAGAGTTTCTCCTTTGTTGCCATCTCCAAAAGATATTACTGGGCCAACTTTCCTCTCAAACTTTGTAAGCAGGGACTTCTTTCCAGTCATATGTCCAGAGCATCCACTGTCCAAGATAGTTGAATGCTTTTTTCCTGTGCCCTGCAAACAAAAAGTAACTAGTTAGAATTTTTTAGGACCCAACTTTGATTGGATCCTTTCTTACTAGATTTTGAAACAACAGGCTTTGAAGATTTTGCTTTTACTTTACCTGTTGCAGAGTCAACCTTAGACTCTGATTTCACAAACTGTTTGTGACTAGGAGTTTCAGATTTCAAAGAATAATAGTCATAATACAGTTCATGATATTCTCTACACATGTAAATGGAATGAAGTAAACTACCACAATGATAACAAGCTTTCTGTGGTTGGTATTGAATTTTCTGAGTCTTGGGAAATCTGGACTCAGTTTTCCAAGAAGGTTTTTGATTGCAATCTAGGGCCAAATGATTATGATTTCCACACTTATAGCATTTTTTCCTAGGTGCATCAGGTACATTCTTGTAATTATTCTCTTTGTTAATACCTTCTTTTCCATCCCTATTTCTTTTGATCTTGCTAGACTTTGAAAGATCATCTAGTCTCTGTTTCAATTGAGACTTAGACAGAAACCCTATGTTGACATTCTTAGGTTTCTCTAACACTTTCTCATCTGAATTACTATTGTTAATCCTTTTGTGTACAACAGGAGTACCTTTTGAATCAACAAATTTAACATGATTAGGTTCAGAAACAATTTTCTTATCTTCAGATTTAGATGTGCTAGCTTCTACTTTACTATCATCATTGACAATAGCTACTTTTCCTTCTTGTCTAGCTTTATCAAAACCTAAGCCATTAACCTTACCACGAATTCCACTTTCAAATATTTCTAGAGTCTTTTTACCAGAATTGTTAATGGTCTTAATCACATCTCTCTCTTCCTCTAGTTCTTTTCTGACATAGTCATAAGCCTCAAGAATGACACTATAATCATGCTTAGCTTTATCAGAACTTAACTTGTATTCTTCCATTTGAATTAACTCAGATTCAAGAAAATTATTTCTATCAACTAATTTATCATTCTTAACCTTAAGTTCATCTCTTTCACTGGTAAGAATTCTAAAATTAGTCATAAGATTCTTAAACTCAGCATGGATAGATCTAATTTCATCAGAATTTAAGCTATCAAATGAATCAAGAGAGTGAAGTGATACCTTAACAGAAGATGGAGAAGTTTTCTTTGGAGATCCAGGTTTGTCTGAAACATTTGCCATCAATGCAATGTTGTCATAATCCAATTCTTCTTCAGAATCACTGGAATCAGCCCAATCCTTCTGTGTGACCATAAGTGCATTGCCCTTTCCTAAATTCCTAGGCTTCTTACACACACTAGCAAAGTGTCCAAGCTCGCTGCAGTTAAAGCACTTGATCTTGGCCTTATCAAGCTTGACAATTGTACTTTTGCCTTTGTCACTCTTCTTCTCCTCCTTCTTTTGAAAAGGTCCTTTGCTAAATCTTCTCCTGTTGAATCTTCCTCTCTTGAAAGCTTTAGAAAACATAGCAAAGAGTTCCTGCATCTCTGATTCAGAATCACCGTTATCAGAGTCTATATCAGTAGTCTCTGACTCAGAACTTTCTTTGCTTTTCTTCTCCCTTGAGTTCTTTACAGCAGGCTCTTCATGCTGTTCCTTTGGAAGCTTATTTGAATCAGATTGAGCAGTGAGTGCAACAGTTTTCATCTTTCCTTCACTCCTGCTCTTCTTCTGCTGCTTGTCAAGTTCATAAGCCCTCAGTTTTCCATACACTACCTCTAATGATATCTCATCCAGATCATTAGCTTCCTCAATTGTAGATATCTTCTCATTGTATAAATCAGGCAAAACTTTCATGAACTTTGTATTCATATCCTCCAAGTCATAATATTTACCATGCATGGTCATCTCATTGATGAGTTTTGTAAACCTATCAAAGGTATCAATAAGTGACTCACCAGACTTGGATTCAAAGTACTCATACTGTTGTATAAGTAGTGTCCTCATGTTCTTCCTGACAGGCTTAGTTCCTTCACAATGAACCTTAAGATTGTCCCATATATTCTTAGCAGTTTTACAAGAGAGAACATAGTTAGTGAGAACAGAATCAAGACTGTTGAATAATATGTTTCTCACTTTAGCATCTTTAAAAACATTCTCCTTGTCCTTATCTGACCACTCAGATTTAGGCTTCTCTGCTGTATGTTCTGGAACAACTTGACCATCAACAGTTTCTTGTCCAACAACCTTTGTTGGAACAAAAGGTCCATCTCTGATTCTGTCAAGATAATCAGGATCTGTTGCTTCCAGATGATGCAACATCTTTACTTCCCATAGAGTATATTCGTTTCTCTTGAGTATAGGAATCTTAGTATTCCCATCCTTGTAACCAGACATGATTGCAGATCTTTATGATTATTCGAAATCAACCTGCTCTGATACCAATTGTTAACTCGAATAACTTGTAGAAGGGGGGGTTGAATACAAGTTATATAATCGTGTCTGATTTTTGCTTGATTAGATAAACAAGAATAAACGAATGAATCAAACTGTTTGTATTAATAAGATCAAATACAAACTCTACCAAAGGTGTACAAATACCTTTAGCAGCTGCTGACAAAATAAATCTCTCTCTCTCTCTCTCTATTTGTTTCAAACTCTCGAATATAAACCTTATACAGAGCTACGCATACAAAACTCATGACTCAAACTCACGTACTCTTTTTTACAATGATATAGAGAGAGTATTTATAATGCTACCTATCAACTAATCACAGAAAGATATTCTATACATGACAATGTTCTGCCGTCCAGTTAATAGTTTTCTTCAATAGAAAATTCTTTCCTTCATGAAATCTTCTTGCTTGTTCCTCAAACAAAGATCCTGTTTTATAGCACTTACCAGTTTCTGTAGCATCCATAATGACATCATCAGTAACACGACTGATATCAGGATTCCATCTTGCATCAGGATCTGACCATCCCATCAGTACTTGATCAGTATTTGACTTGACGTATCAGGATTCAATCTCAGTTCCTGACATGTAGTACTCGATGCACTGTTCCTGACTTAATTCTACAGATTACTGTCTAACATATATCTCCTATACAAAGTGCTAAATCCTTTATAAGATCAGGATATACAAGAAGTATAAGTAAAATTCTATTCTTAACATCACAACTCATGAATTATTCCTAACACATCCTACCTTGTTTATTTTCCCTCTTAATTGCCTTGAGATGAACACTCATGCTTTTATTATTTGTTTGCAGGTTGGTGGTGGTCATGATGCTCATGATACACCATTCTTTGATGAGAATAATGATGGTTACGTCCCTGACAGAAATCCTTGCAATGCGGTAAGGGAATTATAGTACTATATTATGTAGAAGGGCCCCGCAGGGGCACAAATATTTATAATGTTATGCCTGAAATATATTATACCCTTTTTAGATTGTGTGTGTTACGTAGAAGGGCCCCGCATGGGCCCAAATATGTCCACTGCTATGTCTTAAATATATTATATGTTGCGTTGATTGTTGTTTTTTTTTGGGTTGCTAGCAGTTGCATATAAATAACTGTCTTTAATTATTTATGCAAATTAGGTCTCAAATGTAGAAGATTTAGTGGCACCTGCTGGACAAGGTAAAACGGTTTGTACAGATGAAATCCATGTAGATGTTGATGGTGGATTCATTCCGGCTGATGACTATTCTCCAACAATAATGACTAAATTGGTTTGTAAAGATGTTGAGGATAGTTTTAATAAAAGGACGGATGTAGGGGTATTTTTTGTATCATTCTTCCCCCCCCCCCAAAACTTATCTACCATTCTATATTGTAATATATATCATATGGAACCCAATTTTTACAGGTTGAAGAGGCTGTGCGAGTTGTTGAAGCTACGACAACTACAAATGTGCATGTCATTGGTAAGGAGAATGCGGTTGGGTCCGAGATTGGTCAAATTAATTTGGTTTCGAACGTTGTAGAAGAATTTGACCAACCTTCAGATAATATTCAAAAAGTTGCGGAAGCAATGATTGAAGTTGAACCCATTGTAGAAAGTGGTGAAGATTTTGTGATACAGGTTGCTCGTGAAGTTGGCATGATTTATGGTGATAATGATATAGTGGATGATGCGGATAAAGTATTTGCAAAAGCAATGGATGATTTGAAAGATGCTGCAGGAGGTGATACAATTGACTTGGTGGAAGCCACTCCAGCTGTACCAAAGAGAGTAATTAAACTCCCTTTTTATTTACAATCTCCATTCTTACAACACTATGGTTCAAGATCTAAATCAAATTATAGGGTTCAGAAGTCAAAAGCTTGCAAAACATCTATGCATTGGACGACAATATTGGACAGTTGCCTGATATGGAAGTAATGGCTGATTACTACAATTGGCTTGAAAAAAGGGTCGTAATGAAGAAGAACAAGTGAGCATTACTATCTTGTTTATTTCCTTTGATAATTTATTTAGCTATTTTTTTGTTCAACTTATATGTTCCTTACCCATTTTAGGAAACAATTTTACACAAAAAAAGAGAACACCATAAATCCTCCATTAAAGTTGGCATCATATTCAATAAGTAAAAAAACATGGTTTCACAGCTTGGAGTATGGAAGCACCCCTCTGTTGGAGTCGGTAAGTCTCATTGTCATGCTTATGCTTTTCTTTTCTTTTTCCCTTTTTCTGGTTTAACTAGTTGATTTTGTTTTTGCACCTTACTGTTAATTGATTGCATTATCAAAAGTCGATTTGTTTACATATTTAGTCTGTAAAATGTTTAATATAAATTTCCTATTTTAATTTAATTTTGCAGCACATAGATGTGTTTTTTTATTATCTGAGGAAGATGCGAAACACAATCCATCTTGTTCTATCAGTTTTACTACCACTGACTGCACATTCCAAAGTAACCTTGTGATCATGCTTGGTGAGATTACTGAAGTTGACTATATTCAAACTGAATTAAGGGCAAAACAAAGCATTTTAGATGTTATAAAGGGAAATACCCTTGCTTTTAGCACTCCTTGGTGGATGGTTGATTATGTCTTGTTGCCAGTATTGTTGATTGAGTAAAAGCACTGGCTTCTGGGGATTCTGAATTTCAATGAAAGGGAAATTGTTGTATGGAATACACTCTCTGGTGCACGCAATTACGATCTGATTAAAGATGCATTTCTCCCATTTTCAAATCTGCTCCCGTTCTATTTGCAACTCACTGATTTTTACTCGAGGATTGACATCAATTTCTTGTCTAAGGCTTATTCAGAAAAGTCAAAAGATGCTCCAATTACAACTATTTTGAAAAACAAATATCCTCGTGGAACATCTATGTAAGTGTTTATGTAAGATATAATATAGTTTAATCAGTTTATATGGCACGCTTATTCATGTTCTTTGTTTTGCTTCTTTTTGCAGTGACAGTGCAATATATATGATGTCATTTGCTCAGTATTTTGTTATGCAAAAGGAGGTTTCCAAAGAAACATTTGATGTTTCTGATCATAGGTCAAGCATTTCTTTTTCACTGTATTCATACGCAATGGCAAAGGAGATGTATGGATATGTTAGCGAGCCTGAGTATCTTGATGATGGTGAAGAACATGGATACAGGGTAGACAGGCTTTCACCAAAAAGGACAAGGGGTGCAAAGGTCCAACCAAAGAAAAGAAAGGCAGCAGAACATCCTCCAAACTTCCAAAAGGAAATGAAGAAAATTGTCTAAGGAGAATGTTGGAATGAACTTTTGTTGATATTCAAATTATTATTCTCTAGAAGTTGGTTAAACTTTGTTTAAATATTATGATATTAGTAATGTTTGTGGAGGTCAAAGTAATGTAAAATGACAACTTTTAGTTTCACTTCTTGTTGATGTATCGAATACAGTTATCAATCGTAAACATATTACTACTTACATTGTTTAAGTCTTTTATTTTATTCATATTTAATTGTAACTTTGTTTCAACTAAGAGAAACCTACTCTGTTTAGAAAGTAGGGTAATCATATTTAAGTTTATCTCTTATAATACCCTAGCTCTAGTAATTTTGTGAATATACCTCTTACGTGTACCCCTTATGATATCCTCTTGTTGCTAAAATTTACACATATGATTGCCTAATATATCAATTCTAAGCAATATGTAGCTCTTATAATGTTGCTTCAACGGTTCAATGTGGTTACATTTTGGTTAAAATTAGTTGCATAGTTGGTAGAACATGGTTGAATGTTTATTGGTAATGGTTAAAAGTGGTTGCATGTAGTTAAAAGTAGTTGCATAGTTGGTTGAACATGGTTGAATGTTTATTGGTAATAGTTAAAACTGGTTGCATGTAGTTGCATGTAGTTAAAAGTAGTTGCATAGTTGGTTAAAATGGTTAAATGTTTATTGTAATGGTTAAATGTAGTTACATGTAGTTGCATGTAGTTAAAAGTAGTTGCATATGTGCTTTGACTTTATGATTTGTGCTTTGACTTTAGGATTTTAGAAGCATACGGAATGATGAATAAATGGTTTAACGTTGTTGCAAATATAATATCAGGTATTAGTTGCAAGGGTTGAAAGTGGTTGCATTTAGTTGCATGGGGTTAAAAGTAGTTGCATAGGTGTTTGCATGTTAGCTTTGGGGTTTGACTTTAGGATTTGGGTTTCAACTTTATGTTTTAGGGTTTGAGGTTTAATTTACGATTTAAGGTTTAATATTTTAAGATCACTGTTAAATTTTAGTAGGGATCAACATTTGCAATTGGTTTTTAGAAGCGTACGAAATGACACATAAATGGACTTGTATTTAGTTGTATTTGGTTAAACATAGTTGCAAATGTGGTTGAATGTGGTTGAAGTTAGTTGCATGTAAATTCAAATTCAAGTAAAAAATCATATATGTAAAAAATGAATTCAAATTCATTCAACCAAAATCAAAATAAAATCACTATGCAGGTAGTTGTAATCAACTAACAAAATTGTTTATTAAAGTACACAACATACCGTAAACATAGCCAACTAATTACTATTCATTGGATTTCGACAAGTCCTCCGATTATGACCAATTTGGTTGCATTTTCCACATTTGATTGGCTTAAATGTTTTCACATTTGTAGTTCTCTCCCACTGAGCTTTACATCTATTTCTTTTCGGTCTACCAACTCGAACTCTCCCTTTTGAAGGGTACACTATAACGGATTTAACATTTTCCGGTATTTCCCAAGCCTCTTTGTCCCCAACAGGATAGACATCTTCCTTATATGCTGCAACCATCGTCTCCTTCCGGTAATAAGTTGAACAATAGTCATATGGATTAAGGTTTGACTTTTGAAGAACGGCAATGGCATGGGCACAAGGAATTTGATCCATATCAAACCTGCAAAGTTATTACCTTATAAATAAAAATTGTTAAACAAAATAAAGTTTGTTCATATGGAGTTGTATATTGGAAAGAATGCAACAAACCTTTTACATGAGCAGGTTCTTTTACTGAGGTCCACAATGTTCTTTCTGTCACCATTTAGTACTTCAAATATAATGTGATTTGTTGGGTTCACCTATTAAATAATTTTCAACTTAGTGATGAAAGTGTAGACATATGTATATTAGAGTTGCAGTTGAAAGTTTGAAGACTTACACTTAAGTTCACTGACAGCATGTAGTTTTTCTTCATAATATCTTCATACTTTGTAGTTAATGTTATTGTGGTTGCAACTGCTTCATTCCTGTTTCTCCAGCTCCATTGTTGAATCAATGATCTCAAACTTTCTATCATTGTACATATTGGTAATTCTCTGATTGATACGATTACAGAATTCAAAGATTCTGCAACATTGGATGTCATGTTTGAATATCTGTTGAATGGTGAATGAACCTTGGCCCATTTATCATAGCCAACCTGCTCTAAATAATCAAACACTCTGGGATCAACTTTCTTCAGTTCGTTCATATGATACTCGAACTTTTTCAAAGTGTAAGCATTTGCAGCTGACAAGAATTCAGCCTTTATCTGCTTCAAATGCTTCTTGAAGTTATTTTTAATATTGGCCAGTAGATGAAAAACGCAGAATACATTCGCTACTTTAGGATAAACAGCAGCAACTGCTTTGATGATGCTTTCGTGTCGATCCGAAACTATAATCATGTTCTCCCTTTGACCATAAGCTTTTTTAAACTTCTCAAAAAACCACTTCCATGACATGTCATTCTCAGAATCAACTACCCCAAATGCTAATGGGAATATTCTTCCTCCTGCATCTTGAGTTGCTGCAACCAACAAGGTGTCTCCATATGCTGATTTCAGAAATGTGCGATCAACCACCACAACAGGTATGCAGTAATCCCATCCTTTGATTGAAAAATTCAATGCAACAAAAAGGTATAGAAAACGATTTTCCAGAGTCAACTGAAGTTCAACTGTTGATCCAGCATTTCTTGTGTACAGAATGTACAGATAAGCATATAACTCGTAATATGAACTTGTTGCATTTCCTCTTACAATTTCCTTTGCTTTTTCTTTCGATCTCCACGCTTTGTTGTATTTGATTTCTACATTATGATCATGCTTCATATCCTTTATAACATCTGCCACAGTGTATCGGGTTTTTATATTTGTAAACTTGTGCTTTATAACGTCTGCAATAACACTCGTGGTTGCTTGACGTTGATTCTTAAACCTCATCTCCAGGGCACATGTATGATTACTTATGAAAGTCCTAATGATAAAATGAGTTGTGTTCCCTTTCCTAGATGCACGCAACTTTCACTCGTAATTCTCGTCAACACATACCAGATAGTACTCAATTGGGCAAGATTTCTTCACCTTGTACTGGAAGTTGTTGTTTATTGCATAGAAACTTATGACCATCTTCAAGGTTTCTTTATCCTTATATATTTGAGACACTGACAATTCCTTATGGTATTTGTTGCTAATAATAGCTTCTTTATTGATTTCAAGTATTTCTTCCTGAGAACTTGCATCGGGTGTTAACTCCATAAGTTGTCGAGATATTTCCCCTGCATAATCAACATAATCTCCCAAGTAGTCTTTTTCAACTTCATTACTGTACGGAACAATCATACTTGGCGATACTTCATTATCAACTGTTATTTCACTTCGGTTTGAAGAAAATGATAGTTGTTCATTTCTGTTTTCCTCGGCGGGAAGAGGATTGTACCGTGAGAGAAGCAAGGAGGTGTCAACCTCTTTCAAATATACAACATGGATTCTGGCAGTTACACACAAAGGATATGTGCTGAAATCCGCTTCCCTTTTCTTCAACTCTATATAAAACAGAACATGACGATCATCCAGAATGTTCAAAGGGGGATATCCATCTTTTGCTTGATATTCTATCTTTAGTTTACTTGAATCTGGTTGAAGCTTCAATTCATTGTAAATCATTCCAAACAAGGTAGCATAACTGCAATTTGGTGGAATAAGCAAACCAAAAATCTTAAAATCTTGGTAACTTCTATTATCATCCCAATAGCCACTGTGTTGAACTATAGTCGGAAGATTACGCATCCCTGCATAAATCAAATTGCAACTATATTCAAGTCTAATGTAAACATAGCTAATAGATTATTTTGAATGTGTAAATGTGGTCTATAAATCTGGTGATCTAGCAATCCAAAATCAACTAAATTAAACTTCAAACAAAACACAACTATATGATCAATTCAGTACACAAAAGCTACTACTCTAATTTCATAAAAAATGCAAAAATCTGTTCACACGCAGCTGATTGGATTTAAAGTTAATATAGCATAAATAACTCTTTTTGTTCTATTTGTACAATATGTGTTTCATATCTAGAATAAAAATATTCAACTGCCCTAATTACATTGTTAATTGAAATCACTCCCAACTGATCAAGGTAATCCATTACATGAAACCTAAATCTAGATTTAAACCCCTCAGCTGATGGTGTCAAAGATGTCCAGACTGAGGAATTTATCCAGCATTTATGGATTTTTAGTGATCTTCGGATGTTTTTGTTAAAACGGATCTGGATTTCTATAATATCCAGATTCATGTTAAATGGTCTTTGTAGATGCTTTACTATAGTGAAATATAAAGGGTTTGAAATATCCCAAATGAATACTCCACTATTGCACTGAAAGGGAGTCAATTCTTCCCCGGTTCTTTCGTCCATTGTTTCAAAGAGTCCTGCAATGTATAACGAGTTTTATTTCACAATGGTAATGTGTGTGCAGGGGCCTCTTCTATATAATATCACCTTATTTGCAACTAAAACCAACTAGATGATGAAATCGTAGAGAGATGAAAATCTGACCATAGACCAAATCCAAACAACTCATGATTCACCAATGGAAAATCAACTAAATTCAACTCTTATTAAAACAAAGCTATGTAATGAATTCGTTCGACAAAAGCTATTGCACTACTTTCATAAAAAATGCAAAACTCTAGGCACAGAGCAAATGAAAGCAACACATGATTCACCAATCCAAAATCAACTAAATTCAACACTTAATCAAACACAACTATGTCATGAATTCGACCGACAAAAGCTGTTCCACTACTTTCATAAAAAAATACAAAAAAACTGACCACAGAGCAAATCAAATCAACTCATGATTAACGAATGCAAAATCAACTAAATTCAACTCTTATTCAAACATAGTTATATCATGAATTCGATTGACAAAAGCTTTTACACTACTTTTGTAAAAAAATACAAAAAAACTGACCACAGAGCAAATCAAATCAGCTCATGATTCACCAATCCAAAATCAACTAAATTCAACCCTTATTCAAACATAGTTATATCATGAATTCGACGACCAAAAGCTATTACACTTATTCAATATGTTACTGATATCAAATCATCACTAACAAATTCAATCGCAACCATGTCCGTGTAGATCGAGAATCAATCAGAAATCAAAATCGTTAATTACAACTATTGTATGGACAACATATACGAATTACATGTTAGGATGTATATCATACCGTGTTAATGATGCGTTCGATCGAGGTGATACGATTCCGAGCTTGAAGGAGAAGAATAGTGAAAGAGGGAAGCAACCGCTTTCAACTAGATTTCAAATAATGAACTAATAACGTATTTTTGCAATTAATAAACTACAGGAACGTATTATTGCAATTAGTAAAAAACAGTAAAAGTAATAACGCAAATTTTTACTTTTTCCAATATATTTATGAAAAAATCCCTACTTTTTTTTCCTGATGAACTTAGTCAGGATCGATCTAAAAAAATGTAAATTCTATGCAATTTAAATTTTTGTATTCAAATGTGAAATAAAATAAGTGTAATTTTTTAATAAATTTACTAACAAAATCATTCATAAACTTTTATTATATTTTTATCCTAATTTATTTTTATATCCCTATATATTATAAATTTTTCCTTTTATTATATCATAAAAAACGAAAAAATGTATTCCATTGCCAATGATACATCTTGCACATTTAGACAAATCTGATCTTGCTAGTTGTCCTCCTATTCCTTAACGATCTGCCCATTTTATTCCTCATATTGATCTTCCTTTCATTCTTGTTTACCTAATTTTTGTCTGGATACCTGTTGTTCATCTATTCCTTACGATTCTGTATCTTGAAAGAGATCATCTGGAGTTCCTCAAGAAATTAGAATGGTTGATTGTTCCTAAAACTTAGCATAGATTTCAAGTGAATTCTTCACAACTTGGAACATTTGATCAATTCAGATATTTATCTCTTAATGGGGTGTTTAGCTTACACTACATAGTGTGCTTTCAACATTTTTGTATGTTATAGCCAAAGGTGAGCCACCCTCAATAGTAATAGTTAGCTGCTGCCCTTGGAAATGGAAACCAAGGCTCTTGAAATAAATGTCATCTGGGAACTTACTCCTTTACCATCATATGAGATTGCAAATTTGTTTTTGAAACCAAATTGGTTTTCTTGAAAGGTGTATGTATACATAGGTTGTTTAACATTCTGCTAATTTATTTTTATTGTTGCTTATGTGGACCATCTATTTGTTACCGCCTTACTGATTTGCTATAAGGTTTTACAAGAGATTAACCATATCAAGTTATTGTTGCAGCAAGCTTTCACTATTAAAGACCTTGGTCATCTCAAGTACTTTCTTGGAATTGAGGTTCTCAGGACAGTTGAAGTTAATCAGCGAAACCCAAGGAAATATATTTTGGACATGCTTGCTGAATGCTACACACATGACTGACAGTACTGAAGATCTTCCTGAACTTTCATGTCCTGAAGTTTGTTGGAGGATAATGGGTAAATTATTGTACTTTAATACTTTAATCTCGCTAGACCTGACATTTCATACACTATTCTACTGCAGCTCTCATTTTCTTTAAATTCCTGCTATATCTCAACATGATGATTATTTATGTCCTGAATATCTTAGTATTAGTTACACTATTTCTGAATTGAAGGTTTATTTTAGAATCTTAAAGTTCAAATTCCCTTTCATTAAATTTAATGTAACAACACCACCTATCACCTCTTGGTGTAACAGTATCTCCCTCGCTCCCTTTACGAGATGTCAAGGGTTACACCGCGAGACAAAAAAGCATTTCAGGATAAATTTACATTTTATTGGTGACTTTGGACAAATCTTCAAGGCTCGAGCTTTGACTACATACATATTACATATTAGTTACTTGCCGTTATATAGCTAGTCATGCTTACGAACATAGTTAGTTGGTAAATAATTAGTTAGACTTTGATATAGGTAAAAATGTACTTGTACCTACAGCCCAAGGATCAGTTCTAATAAATCAATATTTCCACCAATTTTCCATATTTTCTTCTGTTTATACTGTGGTCTCTGAGGTTGAAGATCGACCTTGATCTTTACAAAATGTAAGGGCAAGATAACTAGACATCTAAAACCGTTTTTCACTATGATGCAGTTATCTATCCCCTTTTTTCTGTCACGAATAGAATAGGCTGTCTGATGGATGGAGTATGTGTAACTTGTAGTAATATATTGCCAAACTTTTTCATTCAGTACTGTGAGTCATGTTTCTCAACAGTGTTTACCGCTGGTTCTTGCTTGACTTTGAATAGGTATGCATGTACAATTGAGAAAAAATATAGATATTTCTAAGAATCCTGCAACTCTGTAATCATACATGTCCGAATTTGGATCTTTATTTTGCTGGAAGAGGCAAATCTTTTCTTATTTCTGAGCTACATTATCATAGTCCAGCATAAGTTTGGCTGTTCTTACTTGGCAAAAAAAAGTTTGACTGTGTTCACAGATGACTGAAGAAACTGCTGTATAATGAGTAGGAGTTTGATTACGAAAACATCTTGCTATCTACACGTAGAACTTATAGAACAGAAATCTAGATGTAATGCTCGTAAGTCGTAACCATCCAAGCTTGTGCAGTAATTTTATTTTATATCTGTTCCATCCAATTATCAGGAATATGGTTATTGAAGATATGATATGTGTAAGAAACTTAGTTTGGCAATTGGCATTCAATTAGTATTTATTTAATGTTTAATTATGCTCTTTCTTGTTATTCCAGCAGAAGTGTGTATGCATCTCTGGGGTTATCATGCAAAACTATGTTTACAGAAGGTTTATTGCAAAACCAAGTGTGACAAAATGGAAAATTGGTTGCCCTAAGCTGACCTTTTTCACTGTTTCCATAAAGCTCATGCTATCTCTCCAATCTTTATGGCAGAGCTGTTATCTAGAGGCATTTTAATTAAAAACCACATACTTCTTCAAAACACCATATATAAGAGAAAAAGTAGGACTGAATAAAACGTCAAAGCATAAGGTAAAGGGAATAGGTTTTGTTACATAGATAAATTTAAGCTGCAAATTTAAAAGAAAAATAAATACTGGGATAGTGAAAACCTATGAGAACCCCGGACCACTTCTATAGAGAAAGCTATGGTAGATTACAGACAACACTGATACACGTGGCAGTTATTGATTGCTCGCACTGCAACAGTAGCTACTACTATTAATTGGCAATGGAATGTCGAGGTCTCATCTTTTATTCTGCATTGTACCTTCTTGTGAGTCGAAACTCATTAAGATCACTATCTATATCCTGTTGTTGAAGAAATCAGATATGTTTGTGGGAGAAAATATGGAATAAACATGCTTGAGAGCGCAACTTTCATAACGTAGAAACCGTTCAAAGGGATTGTGCTGATGAATTAAGGATTCGAAGCAGCAGAACCTGATTCTGTAGATAGCCAGCCTTGCAATTGCAACTTCTAATTGTTAGGTGACGTTCTACTCAAATACAACATCATCCTCAATTATACTCACCCACAAATCAACATCATCACGATTTCTGTTACTTTCTTCGACTTTTTCATTTTTAATCTGTTCCTGAACATGGTAATCTGATGCATGAGTACCTGATTTGTTAACCATATCATGGTTTGGTGTTATGGCTGACTTATTTTCATGTTCACAAGCTTCAGTACTTAGTGGTCCAAATTTTTTATTTGGACTCCAAAGATGAGTCTTTGATTCATGTGTTTCTGCTTCAGAAACCAAGTCATCCTCAAGATCTCTTTCCCACATGTTCAACTCATTAGAATTTTTTAAGGAAGTTTCAGAATGCTTCTTTTCATCTTGTTCGTGCTCCCCAGACTCAATATTCATATCAAGTTCAAGTTCTCTTGCCCATTCTAAATCATTGGAATTTAATGGTGTACTAGTTTCTGGTTGATAATTGACAACTGTATCCGGTCTGCAAGTGGACTGCACTGAGCTTGCCGCGGAAAGTGGTTTACGCCTTCTAGTTAGTTTGTCATGTCGTGGCTTAATTGCTCTAGGCTTCTTTCTGACTTCCTCATCAAAGCCGAAAATTCTTAAAGTTTTGTTCATGTAAATCTCCATCTGTTGTTGCCTAGACTCTGTAGTAAGAAAGAAACCTTCTAAACCAATCAGATAATTTGCTGTGGACTCTTGGTTTGATTCCAAATCCACAATATCAACTTCCATTTTTTCCATGGCCTTCTTAACTTTATCTATGTTCTTAAATGGATCAAGCCATGGCCTTGCTTCTTTTCTCTGTATCCATTGCTGCTTTCATCAAAAAATATCCATCGGAGGAAAAACAGTACAAATTTTTGAAATGCAGTTATAAAAGGACAAGTTGAATTTAGAGATGAATACTAATAGAATAGAACTGTCCAAAATCATTTTTTTTTCCAATATCTAAATGTGTAAGCTATTATGTTAATGTGCACAGAATTATTAGTCAATCAAGTTGAGCAAAATTGCAGCCTTCTCTCTCAACGACAAGATAGGGCAAGAAATACTTACATTCCTTGAATCAGAGCTTTCTTCAATTTGCATCAGCTTGCATTTAGCGTGTAGAAGGCACTCTTTAACCGATGACAAACAACTCTTTCTTTCCTCTTCTTGCTGCTTCAAATTTATAATCTCGTTTTTTATCTCTATGTTCTGGTGATCTCTCAATCTTTTCACCTCTGCGACCATATCTTCTAGCAAATTCCTCATTGTATCCGACTTACTGGGTCTTTTCTTGATGTGTTTCAACATATGCTTCTGACCTCTTTGAAATTTTTCTTGTTGGTATTCATTCAGAAATGTATCTACTCTTTTGAAACCCTTTTAATAAGCAATTTCAAGATGTAAAATCATTTAAAGCAAAACATATAAAACATTAGGCACATTATGAGTTATGAGTTTTCATTACTATATATAACAGGAAACATGTATCTGACATATATGTGCTATGAAGTCTACTTAGCAGATCAATCTAGGAGAAAAATCAAAGCATACATGTTGACAGTATAGAACATCTAGAAAATTGTTACTTACGTATGCACTAAGACAATTAGTGAAATTCTTGATTGTATCGTGGCCAAAGTATTGTAAGAGTAGACCTTTGAAATTTACTTTGTCTCGAATGAAAAAGCTTGTCCCAGACTTGCTCCATGATATGATGTCATTTGTATCAGGATCATCTACCATGTCATACATTTTCCTCAAGAAAGGGCTTTCAATCTCTCGAAATCCTTTTAGTTGCATAAGTTTGGGCTTAAGAAACGGCAACATTGTGGAACTAGACCAACTGATACTGCCATTAGAACGCACGACTTGTTCTTCTTCCAAGAGTTGTTGGATAAACCTGGGCAAGAAATTGGGGTCAGCCGACGATTTAGCTAGGAAGATCTCCATTTTTTGTTGCCTATCTTGAGTAGCCTGCAGGCTATTTTTGAGGAAAGCCAGAGTTTTCCGTATGTTTTCCTCTTGTTGTTTCATAATCCAAACCTCAGTTTCCCAGGAACACAAGTTGGTCTTTAGTATCTCTAGTACTTGAGTCTCCATTGGCTCTTGATTTGCACAAGGAACCACCAACTCTTTTGTTTTAAGAATGCTGCTATTTCTTTCTCAAAATATTTTTGAATGTTTACATGCAAACAACCTGACAACACTCAAAGTCACAACTCACAAGCTCGATGCGTGCCTTGTGATTAATTACCCAAACTACATATTTAAACATTTTCTAATTCCTAAATAATAATCTAGAAAACTCCCTTTTTAAATTAGAGATTAAGGTGTCAAAAACTAACTTTTACATTAAGGTGACCAAAAAAACGTGTACCACTAGTTTTTTTTTTGCTCAAGGGGACATGTTAATTATTTGAAACATCTATACTATATTATAATAAGAAAAAGGGGTATAATTTGTAGTTGATTACCCCTTTTTTTGGTTATCCCTATTTTTGGTTATCCCTCATTTATCACCGTTAGATCAGCAACTCAAATAGATCATGACCGTTAGATATAACAATACTAAAAATTGTTATATGCAGAGGTTCAAGGTTCGATTCCCGCCAATAACATATTAATTTATATTTAATACTAACAATTATTATATATAAAGATGTAAGGTTCGAATCAATAACATATTTAAATTAATATTTATAATATTATATTATATTATAAATAAATTATAAAAAATTAAAAGTAACCCCTATATATATCTATACTATATTATAATAAGCAAAAGGGGGTATAATTTGTAGTTGGTTATAATAAGCAAAAGGGGGTATAATTTGTAGTTGGTTACCCCTTTTTTGGTTATCCTCATTTTTGGTTATCCCTCATTTATCACCGTTAGATCATGACCGTTAGATATAACAATACTAAATATAAAGATGTAAGGTTCGAATCAATAACATATTTAAATTGATATTTATAATATTATATTATATTATAAATAAATTATAAAAAATTAAAAGTAACCCGTGTTTTGCACGGGCTATAAGCTAGTACTAGTGTAACAGCCCGTGCAAGGCACGGGCCTCTCCATAAACGCCTCTTATTAATTTTAGATTGTTGAAATGAATATTTCTTTTTGCTTGATTTTTTTAAGAACAAAAAAAGGGCTACAGATTTACCATTTCGATTTACATTACTTAACATGAAAATTTACATTTTGAACTTGTATACATACACTATAATTTACACTGCTACCAAAACTGTATACTTCAAACCTGGCCTCTGTATGATAGGTTACCAGGTTCGCTGCTACTCAATATGAACAACTCTCAATTATTCTTGCTCCCACGTTTTTGATGCAAAGTAGTTACCTATTCGATAGCTTAGGTCCCTTGTACTAAATATGAATAAGGGTCAGGGTTCCTAACAATCTTACACTCTAATAATTAAAGATGCACAATTTTCACGTCACTAACCCATCCTCTGCAATCTTCATTAAAACATTATTAGTGGAGTCTATATACAGCACGGGCTATTACTCACATTTTGTATGAAGCTAATAAAGGTTTAAGTCGTTGCCTTAGAGAAGGCCTTATTAGGCAGTAGTCGTAAAGGAACCTTGATCCCCATAACACACAACCAACTTTTGCTTTTCGGAGTAATTAACCACTCAAACACATCCAAGTTGAGATTTTTTTAAACAATGGAACAAAGATAAACAATTACAAATATTAAACCTTAGGGTACATTACTATTGCTGGTTTATCTATTGACTTTATAAAATGCAATTTCACTGTCGAAACATATGACTTGAAAATTTTACAATTTTCATATGTGGAGAACAACCCAGGATGCAGGACAAATACTTTCAATTATTAAGCAGACTGCTACACTAAATTAAGGAAGGTAGATTTTTTATTTTATTTTTTGCTAAATGTGTTTGTTCACTTTACTTATCAATTCAGCACACGTTAATCATTTGTAGAAAAGAAAACTTGTCATATTTGTCCATGTAATGTAATGTAATGTAATAATAATGTAAACCCACAAAAGGCTGGCTGGCTTTAATAATTACAAGTCAGAAAAACGTAAACTTCAAGGAGATCAACTATGAAATGCACAATATAAACCAAGTGCATCTCGCATGCTCTAGCATACTCTCCTGGAATTCCTTTCCAAAATAAATGGAATTCTGGAAACAACAGGGTAATGTTTGTACCACCTAAATGTCGATCGAGTTAAATAATTTTAAAAACTATGGCCTGGTACTGTCAATATTTTTAGCCATAAACTGCAACCAGAGACTTTTTCTTGCTTTTGGGTTCCACAAGTAACCCCACGATATTCCTCAGTTTGTCAAACAACTCCTCTAATTCATTTACACCAAATCGTTGACAGTCCAGCGATTTCTTGTACCTTTGCTTATACATTGCCTCAAAGCAATCAAGGAATATACGACAATTGTAGCTAACTAAAATCTCTTGAAGCTTGTATGTGAAATGTTCAAGATTTTGATCAACAATTCCAGATTGGTTAGTGATAACCAAATCATTCTTATCTCTGTCCCTTCAGCCATTATCATCAGAGAAATCATAAGAAGATCCTGAGCCAACAATAACATCATTGTTTACTTCCCAATTCCCCTTCCCCGTTTTATCATTCTTTGCCAAATCAAATTGAGGACCTCTTACGCCATGGAGGTATACAAATTAACCTCTGTTTACCTTTTACTTCAACAAATATCTTGTCAGCCATCTTTTTGAAAAGGTTCCAAGTTTGCCTGACCCGTAATCTGAAACATATAGAGTTCTTCCAAAAATTTTATAATACTCAACAGGAACACGAGTAAAGAGCATAGTTCCGCCAAACAATTCAAGCATCTTGATTAACTAATCTTTCAAACCGTTTATATCTCCAGGTTGTACCCTCATCAAATTATTTTGCTCATAAGTGGCAACAGGTCTTGCTGACACTTCACTCAAACAAGATGGAAGACTGTGTGATCTTACTGTAGAAATATAAGGGCTAGATACTGTTGTCGAATTGCATCAGATAAAGACTGTGGCGCAGCTGAGAAATTTATTGAATTATAAAAGCTCTGGGAGATTCCTCTATAACCAGCTTCTTTATTTCGACCGTTTGGATTTTCATTGATCTGGCATCCCATAAGATACCTTGAAACATCAGTTGTACCTCTAGGCAAAGGAACTACCGTTTTAGATGGGGGAACAAAGCCTTCCCCACGAACCACACTGGGCCAGTCCCAAATGAACCTACCTGCATTACTTAGTGCAGATGATACACCCACACCAGCGGGAATGACAAGAATAACAGTATATCCACGTTGACCAAGAATGTGCAGGGATGGAGCAAAGTCAACATCACCAAGTATTTAGAAACATTAAATGGAGCAAAGTTCATATGTGTCACAGATAAATGAAAAATACTTGTACGCAATTATTTTGGCAATTAGAAGACATACCGTGAATCCCGCGGCTCTCTATATATCCCTCGCCTAACTGTTTATCGCCATTCCTAGACCAGAGCATAACAATAGATTAATTGTGAGTTAAAATCATGAAATAGCCCCTTTTAACATTGCTGTCGAAAACTGGTATTTAGAATTTGGTCAATTACATTTAGTCAATTTTCTAGGTGCGCTGGGGTCCTTGAACTGCCATGTGCTTCTTTTATATTCTATGTTATTACCGAACAGATGCCTGCCACCACCAACATGTTACAAGTAACCATAAATTTGAGGTGCCATTATATCAACCGCAGTCTTGGTTCTGTAGCAGCGTCTTTAGGATTTTGAAGCAAAATGTCAATACTTATGAACTTTCGCCAAAACTAAAGGAGGGTCGCAACAAACTGGTAAGTCTTGTGCGTACAAACTACAAATCATGTTAACAAATGAATAGGCTGATATTTTTATTTACCAATTGCTTCTGATGATAGTTTATCTTGATGTTGCCATGCCACTGTTATACATGTGCCAAAAGAAAGCTTCAGAAGGGGCTTAATATCGTGGCTTCTATATCCATCATGCAAAATTTGAATTCCTGGTTTTATTCGGAAATTGTCAATGGGCCTCGTGCTTTTTAAAAGGGTACATCTTTCAACTATTCGGACTTTTCTTCTACTCTCTATAATGTTTCTCGGTATATTTTTAGTGCCGATTTAGCAATTCGGATTATCAATAGATTTATTATACCCAGCGAGCTCTAAGTAAAAGTTACAGTACAAGGCACTTATTCAAGTTTTTATGACATTTTTATAGCTAAATTAAGATATGTATTAAGAAAGCAAATTGCAGTACATTTATAACATATTTGTGTAATACCTTCTATAATTATTATTTTTTTGGCAAGAGAAAAAAAGATTTCATTAAACCTTCAAATCATTCTGAATTACATGAATCTATAATTATTAAGTGTGAATAACTTACTGTATTTTAAACCAGTTGATTTTATTACATTTGTAAGCTTCGTAAATTTGTTTATAATATAAAAAATGTCCAGAGGATAACTGAAGTTTAAACATGTGAAGTCAAATCTCAATAATAATGTTTTCTATTTGCACATCTGGTGCTTGGCTTTATATTATTGTACTCGTATAGATTAGTACATGTATAAGTTATAACAATGTCCTGCATATTTGAAAGGCCGGAATAGTTTCATTTTTTTTTTTTAATAACAACGATCTTTTCTTATCCTTTCTGTTCAATTTTTATTTACTGGTTGTCCTGGATAACTAAAAAATACACAAAAATCAAAATAACTCCACTCCTAACTCAAAGTCGCCAGATTCTAAGATGTTTATTAATATATTACTGTGAACTTAAATAAGAAGGCACTTCTTCGTTTTTCAACCCCTGTTTACCAAGAAAAGAGCGATATACTGATGCTAGGAATGCTACAATGCCAGGAATAAGCCAAAACCTCCATCAAATTTTATGGAACCAGTGAAGACATTATATCAGTTATATATAAGTACATATATATACACAGGCCTTTGCTCCATAAAGAACACTCTTATATAAAGAACAATAAAGAACACTATAAAATCATTTATTCCAATAGATCCATTGGCCCCGCCAGGGGCACCCAATACAAAAAGTTCTTAGTTTTTTAGGCTCTATCCATCCAGCCAAAAAAAAAAAAAAAATTGAAAATTTTACTGTTCATGATGACGTCACTGATAACGTCATCGATGAACAGTAAAATTTTCATTTTTTTTTTTTTTTTTTTTGCTGGATGGATAGAGCCTAAAAAAAATAAGAACTTTTTGTATTGGGTGGCCCCACCAGGGGCAATGGATCTATTAGATATGAGGTGTTCTTTGTTCTTCTTTATTTAAAGTGTTCTTTATGGAGTCCAACCCTATATACACATGCTAATAACACATTCTAAGCAAGAAAATCATACACTAAGAAGCAAACAACAAATTCAAATTCATCACAATGCTTAAGCAAAGATTAAATTTTTAAAACAACCCATTAGAACTAAAATCTCATAAACCCCAAAAAACATAAATTAATCAACTCTAAAACTCAAGAATGTACACGAATTAAAAAGGATTGTCCATAATTTAACAAATAAACCCATAAGTATCAACACACAAATATATTACATAGCATATATGTAAATAACAAAAATCATACCTTTGAAATCTGGCAATAAAATTGTGAAAGTGAGGAAGGAGAAAGGGAAAAGATTGAAAGCAGCAGCGAGTGGAGACAACGATGAGTGCCTCAGAAAAAAGTAGCACACGCAAGGATTGAAGATCGTTTTTAGGTTTATGGGTGGACCGCTCTGCAGATGAATTTGGGGATAAAGCATGCCGGGTAAAAAATGAGGCATTCTTGTAATGGCGTTCTTGTTATTTTCACTAAAATAAGGTTAATTTAGTCCTTTCATAGCTAATATTCTGGCAACTTTTGCCCTTATGTCCAGCTTTAATATATAGTAATAGAGTAATAGATTAGTAACAAACCGAAAAACCAATGTTTTGGTGATTTGCTTTCCAATAATAACTAGCTTATAGCCCGTGCGAAGCACGGGTTTACTTTTAAATACTTTTAAAATTATATAATTAAATAAAATAGAGAATAATTTATTACGAATTTATTAGTAATAATAATAGTTTAATAAATGATATGTATTGATTAGAATTAATAATATAAAATCTTAATGTAAATTTGTTGTTGATGGGATTTGAACCTTGATCTTTGGAAGAGGGATTTAAATAAAGAATATTCCTTATTATTAGATCTAACGGCTATTTGAAAAGTATTTATGTTTGATATATGGTGTTGAAAAAGAAGAAAAAAGCCGAAGAAGATTGTGTATTGAATTGATGAAGATTGCGCAGATGAGGTTTAGAAGAATAGAGTTCTGTAAGGCAACGGAGATTTTAAGTTTAGCTGTATTAGTAATGGTGTAAATATAAAATACTACTCTGTATTGGTTTAACGGAATTCATTTGATTTGTTTTATATTATAAATAATTTAAAATTAAATAATTAGAGTGAAAACCAAAACTTAGGAGAAAACCAAAACTTTCAATGTCTGTAAGGCAACGGAGGTTTTAAGTTTAGCTGTATTAGTAATGGTGTAAATATAAAATAATTAGAGTGAAAACCAAAACTTAGGAGAAAACCAAAACTTTCAATGTCTGTAAGGCAACGGAGGTTTTAAGTTTAGCTGTATTAGTAATGGTGTAAATATAAAATACTACTCTGTATTGGTTTAACGGAATTCATTTGATTTGTTTTATATTATAAATAATTTAAAATTAAATAATTAGAGTGAAAACCAAAACTTAGGAGAAAACCAAAACTTTCAATGTTTCGGCTTTAATATAATAGTATAGATAATTTAAAATTAAATAATTAGAGTGAAAACCAAAACTTAGGAGAAAACCAAAACTTTCAATGTTTTAGCTTTAATATAATAATAGTATAGATAATTTAAAATTAAATAATTAGAGTGAAAACCAAAACTTAGGAGAAAACCAAAAATTTCAATGTTTCGGCTTTAATATAATAGTATAGATTTTGAAATAACAGTACTTACTATCCATTCTTTAATAAATCGACTTATAATTTAGCTAGTATATACTTTTATTTGTTTGTATTTTAGCATCTTTCATAACTTGGAATGATGACATTACAGGTATCCTTTCTTTCTAATACAGGTTTTAGTTATTTAATTAATATTTTATTTAACACATTTCATAATTATGTATAGTTAATATTTTATTTAACACAATTCATCTTTCATAATTTTAACTTTTTTTGCTTACTAGCTTATAACCCGTGCAACGCACGGTTCCTTTTATAATATTTATAATTATATTAACTTTTTTTAATATTTATATATATATATATATATAATTTTACACGTTCAAATGTGTTGTAAAAAGCGGGAATCGGACTTAATCGGTAGGGGCACTGTCCAGGGATTAATCGGGTATTTGGGGATTAATCGGAATGATTAGCCGAATATTCGGGTAATTAATTAGTACGGTAACCCATGGAACAGGGACTAATCAGTGATTAATCGCGATTAATCACCGATTTTTAGAACTGAGCGTTCAATTTAATATTTTTGCTCTATCTTGAGTTCTTAAAATTTTGATTTGACCGATTTTATAGTCCACATGAAATTAAAAAATAATCTTTAATTTAGTGATGGTTTAACAATTATTTTTCAATTAAAACTACGCAGAAACAAAAAAGGAAAGAAATTGACGATTTTTTACGTTAAAAAATCTGTTCGATTTATGAAATCTACTTATATTTCGTTTTGATTATCAACATATCATTCTTATTAGTTGAAGATAGTTCTACTAACAATCAAATATGGTTTTAATAATGAGTGTAAGAGTGATTTTGTCCAAAATTTTGGTAGCGGGTAGTTTGGTTTTCCCGTACGAAATATTAAATAAGAACCGTTAGATCATAAAATAAATAGATGAAAAACGATAAATCTAGCATAAAAAATATTTTATTTTTTAACATGTAAACTAGAAAGTGTAATTATATTGAATTACGAAAAAGTGTATGTCAATAATTTAAATCATATAATTTGGTTTTCTACATTGAATAGGATTATCAATGTAAGTCTTCTGCGCTGAACATGATTAATATAAAAATTCATAATTTGGTTTTCTACATTGAATAGGATTATCAATGTAGGTCTTCTACACTGAATAGGATTAATGTAAAATTCCTAATTATATTGTCTCTTGATAGTATGAGTGTTTTCATTTCTATAATAATTGTTAAATCATCACTAAATTAAAGATAATTTTGTGAGCTTCGTCTGGACCGTAAAATCATCCAAATCTGATTTCTAGATCTCAAGATAGAGTCCAAATAGTAAATATGAATTTTTTTAATATTAATAAAATAAATAAAATTCAATTGTATCCGTTTAATTATATCCTTTTAATATTATAATTTTATTTTTAAAATTCAATTCTAATACAAACTTCTTTAATTATATCCTTTTTAGATTAAATTTTCATTTTAATATGATATAATCTTGATCGTCTATTTTTAAAAAAAATTAGATATGACGGTTGAAATTATTTTGTAGTACAGCGACCAAACCAAAATTATGGATAAGATCCCTCTTACGTTTATTACATATAAGGATATAATAGTATAGATTAATTTTAATTTAATAAACTTATGTTTACGGATTATAATAATGTTTCCTTATTATAAACAACGTATACATATTTTTAATATATTTTATTAATAATTGAAAATATGATGTGATATTTTCGTGTATATATTAATGATTGTAAAATTAGTTTTAAATTAAAAAGGTAACGTGTTTTAATTCGAAAGGAAATATTATTATTAATGATTGAAAGATATGATACGATTGATAGTTTTAGGTATTTATAAAAGGTAATATCTTCTATAAAAAGTAAATGTGAAAAAAGGCAATCGACTACTTACAATTAATTATTATGGGTATATATTAATGATTGTAAAGTTAGTTTTAAATTAAAAAAACAACGTGTTTTAATTCGAAAGGAAATATTAACGATTAGAAGATATGATATGATTGATGTTTTTAGGTGTTTATAAAAGGTAATATCTTCAATTAAAAGTAAATGTGAAAAAAGGCAGTCAACTACTTACCATTTATTATATTATGTTATTATTTATTTTAGGAGTTTTAATAGTATTGATATCATTTATATTTTTTTTATAATGAAGGGTAAATAAGTAAATTCACGACGTACCAAAAAATATGTACCAAAAAACATGTACCAAAAAACAGGTACCAACACTTTGAAATAATGACAAAATTATCTAAATGTTTCAATTTTATCAATTATCTAATAAACTATATCATTAATTGTTAATAAAACATTATAAAAGATTTTTTTTTTACCAAAATTTATGTAGAAGACACGTCGATTTCAAGTATTTTGACGACGAGATAGTAGGACTGTAGCCTGTAGGAGAGACAGACGGTGTTTGGAATATTTTAAAAAATAAAAAAATTCTTATAAGTTACTCTCTTCGTTCTTTTTATTGGTGATTTTAAGTTTTTCTTAAAATTCCTTAAAATTCATTTTTATCCGTCACTTTGCATTTCCAAATCATATTTAATTATTACTATTCCACTTATTATCCCTGTATTTATACATGTGTTTTAATTTGAATCATAAGGCTATTTAAGTAATTTGTAACATATCAATAACATAAAAGTGTATTAATTACACTTCCTTGATTTCCTACATAAATTAGCATTTTACCCGTGTTACGCACCGAAGACACAATTCTAAAAAAATATTAAATAATTATAAAAAAACATATATTAGCATAAAAAAAATTACTTATCATGTTTTGTTTTTTTCCTAAATAGTTTTACCATATTTTATGCTCCTTTTAAGTGTAGCTTTGCATTAAGGATCGGCATCAAAAATAGATTATTACAGTAATAAAAATATAATTATGTATACATTTTTTCTTCTATAAATATGACAAAAAAGGAATTGTCAACTCAAGTTGTTGAATAAACATGTTATATTAGGGGTGTTCATCAAATTTCAAAAACCGCCCAAACCGCATGGTATAAATTTTTCGTGGTGCGGTCGTGGTTTAAATTTTTCTGGTGCGGTCGTGGTTTGTATTTTAGTCAAATCGCGCGGTGCAGACGTGCAGTGCGATTTGTAGTTTGGGGATTCATCCCCGCGGCTCAGACCGCACTACACCGCATATTATATGATACTAGCTTATAGCCCATGCAAAGCACAGGTTATTTTTAATTACTTTTAAAATTATATGATTAAATAGAATAGAGTATAATAATTTATTATGGATATAATTTAACTTGGTAATATTAATTAATAAAATTATTAGTAATAATAATAGTTATTTAATAGATGATATGTATTAATTAGAACTAATAATATAAAATCATAATGTAAATTTGTTGTTTACGGTATTCGAACCTTGAATCTTTAGAAGAGAGATTTATTTCTTATTATTAGATCTAACGGCTATCATCTATTTACTAAATATCTAACGGTTACTATTCTTTTAGATGGTTGAACCAAGTTGAACCAAACAACCAAATTACCCCTGTTTGCTTATTATATAATACTAGCTTAAAACCCGTGCGATGCACGGACTTTTTTAATATTATATAAAATTTAGTTAAATTTAGTTAAAATTTTAAAGATATAACTTTTATAGGTTTTTAATTTAAATAATGTGATTTGATTATACATATGTTTTTTGTGATATTTTAAGAAAATAAGAGATTTTACTTTAAAAATTTATAAAAGATGATATGTTTTAGTTGAAAACGTAAACAATTAGTTAAGAATTATTATAATATTATTATTTATTTTATTTTATTTAAATAAAATTTTTCGTGATATTATTTCAAAATAATAGGTTTCGATTAGAAAAAATAAAATAGGTACGTGTTTTAGCTGAAAAATGTAATTTGCTAATTATTACTAATTATAATATTATCATTTAATTTACTTAAATAGAACTTAATGTTGTATTTTGAGAAGAAAATATTTTAATTAGATAGAATGTAAAATATAATATATTTTATCTGAAAATGGGAATTGATTGATTACTGAAAAATAGAAAATATAAATGTTTCACCTGAAAAAGAAAATTGATTAATTATTTGTACTTATAATATTATTTTATTCAATTAAGTAGAATTATGGATCAAAAAATAAGTTACAACAAATAAGGAAGGGGCTAAAGTGCAATTGCCTAAGTATCGATTTTCTTTAAAATTATATGATTTTATTCTATAATTTGAATTAAATTTTTTAAAATATGAATTTCGTGATTTTAAATTTTTAAATGATATGATTTGATAATGATTATTGATTACATAAATGCTGCCCAAAAAATTTTTAGAAAATGAGGAATTTTAGTTAGAAAATATAGAAAATATGATAAGTTTTAGATAACACAAAAAAGGTACTCGATTAATTATTAGTAATTTATAATTAGAATATTAGTTATTAATATAATAATATAAAGGGTAAAATAAGAAGAACTTCTCTATTGTATTCTTTAGAAACTCCATCCCCTTATAATATAACTATAGCTTAATACCCGTGCGACGCACGAATTTCTTTTAATATTATGTGAATTTTTTTTATTCATTTGTATTACTTCTTTTTTAAAAATATGAATTTTGGAGGATTAAAGTTTTAAATAAGATGATTTGATAATAATTATATAAATATTACTCGTGATATTTCTAGGAAAAGAGAGATTTTAGTTAGAAAATATTGAAAAGATGACATTTTAGTTGAAAAAGGTAATCGGTTAATTATAAGTACTTATAAAATTATTATTTAATTTATTAAATAGAATGCCGTGATTTAACTGGAAAAAGAGATGTCTTAGCTAGTTAGAGAAAATTAAAAAGAAAACATGTTTTAGGTGAAAAAGGTAATTGATTAGTTTATAGTAATTATAATTCAATTATGTTATTTTACTAAATAAAATTGCTCGTAATGTTTAAGAAAAGGAAAAATTAATGTTGTTCGTGATTTTTTTAGAGAAAGAATGTTTTCAGTTAGATACAATATAAAAAATATTATGTTTTACTTGAAAAGAGAAATTAATTAGTTACTGAAAAATAGAAAAGGTAATATGTTTAATCAGAAAAGGGAAATTAGTTAGTTAGCAGGATGGATTTTATCATAAGTAAGGATAAATAAGTAAAATCAACGGGTACCGTACCAACCAACCGACCAAACTTTTAATGTTTCGGATTTTACATAATAGTATAGATTGTATAAAAGAAGATAGATGTATTCCTTATTATTAGATCTAACGGCTATCATCTATTTACTAAATATCTAACAGTTACTATTCTTTTAGATGGTTGAACTAAGTTGAACCAAACAACCAAATTACCCCTGTTTGCTTATTATATAATAGTATAGATAATATACAGTGGCGGAACTAGAGGGGGGCTAGGGGGTGCTTGAGCACCCCCAGACTTACAAAAAAACAATAAAAATAAATTTTTTATTAGTATTAGATTATAGAGCAGCACCCCGTAAAATATAAAAAATAGAGTTTATATAGAAAAAAAATTATTAAGAATACAAAAATCTAATCCAAATTCATAGAATAAGAGATTCACCACTTTATAAAGGTAGTTCTTTGATTATTTTTTCTTATTCTTATTGATATAAGTCAAGATAAAGCAATGATTTCGAACTATATAAAAAAAAAATTCCTACTTCGCGCGGGATCCGATGTACAAAATTTTTTCTCGCGCTTCGCGCGAGAGCCAATACATTTTTGAGCCCCCGCTAAAAATTGATCCTGGTTCCGCCACTGGTAATATAGATATCTCTCTTACAATCATTATATATAAGGATATAATACTAATTCTTTACATTAAAATAAATTGAAACTAAAATAAAAAGGTTAACATTTATTAAATTTAATATATTTACTTTATTTTTTGACCTCGTTGACATCATTAGATGTGAAAAATTACACCATTCTTTCTCTATAATACGGAGTAAGTTAATAACGTGAATAGTTGAGGAGTCCTCCCCCGTCTCTCCCGCGCCCGCAAGTCCAAATGAACTTTATTATTGGATCCGATCCTTTATTATCATACCTGAGTCTACCACACGTCAGTTAACCAATAAGAATCGAGAAATTATTTTATGACCAATCACAGCTAATTCCTAAAATTTAGACTTTTCCTTATTTACAATTTCACCTTACCTCTTTAACCATGGTTAGTTCACACTTCTAATTTAAATACAATAATGATTTTATTAAACATATCCATAAATATCTATTTTTTAATTAAAAAATATTTAGTAGAAAATCAAAATTTTAATTTGAAATCAATCACGATATACCACTATATATTTTAAATTAAATTGCATAATTAATCATTATTAATCAACCACTCTTTTAATATAAAGACAATTACAATCATATTATCTTACATTATAAATTGATTTTTATAATATATATTATACAATTATAATCGATATTAAATAATTATAATCTAACTTAACTAAAAATCTGAAAAAATCGGATTTGAAATCAAATTTTAAATTACTTGGATAAAATTCATATCTTCAAAATTTTGATTTTTTTGTAAGTTCAAAAATATATTTATTCATATTCTGTTAATAAAGTTAATTAATAAATACATATAAGCCAACACTACAAAATTGGATTTGAACAAATTTTAAATAGCTTGGATAAAATTCATATCTTCAAAAACTCAATTTTTTAAAAGGTTCAAAAATATATTTATTCACTTAACTAAAAATTTGAAAAAATCGGATTTGAAATCAGATTTTAAATAACTTGGATAAATCCATACCTTCAAAAATTTGATTTTTTTTATATAAGCTCAAAAATATATTTGTCCAGAATTTGTTAATAAAATTAATTAATAAATGCATATAAGTCAACACTACAAAATCAGATTTGAACAAATTGTAAATAACTTGGATAAAATCCATATCTTCAAAAACTCGATTTTTTTAAATGTTCAAAAACATATTTATTCACAATTTGTTAATAAAATAATTAATAAATTCATTTAAACGAATTTAAATACAATATTGATTTTATTAAACATATACATAAATACATATTTTTTAAATCAAAAAATATTTACTAGAAAATCACAATTTTAATTTGAAATCAATCACAATATACTATTATATATTTTAAATTAAATTTCACAAAATCGGATTTGAAATCAGATTTTAAATAACTTGGATAAAATCATACCTTCAAAAGTTTAATTTTTTTATCCTCAAAAATTTATTTGTTCATAATTTGTTAATAAAATTAATTAATAAATGCATATAATCCAACATTACAAAATCGAAATTGAACAAATTTTAAATAACTTGGATAAAATCCATATCTTCAAAAACTCAATTTTTTAAAAGGTTCAAAAACATATTTATTCACAATTTGTTAATAAAATAATTAATAAATTCATTTAAACAAATTTAAATATAATATTGATTTTATTAAACATATCCATAAATACATATTTTTTAAATTAAAAAATATTTACCAAAAAATCACAATTTTAATTTGAAATCAATCACGATATAGTTATATACTATTATATATATTAAATTAAATTTCATAGTTAAGCATTCATTAATTAATCACTCTTTTAATATAAAGTCAATAACAATCATATTATCCTATGATTTTTATAATATATATTGTACAATTATAATCGATATCAAATAATTATAATCTAACTCAACTAAAAATCTGAAAAAATCGAATTTGAAATCAGATTTTAAATAACTTCGATAAAATTCATACCTTCAAATTTTTGATTTTTTTATAAGGTCAAAAAAATGTTTATTCATTTTTTTTTTTGAAAAGCAAGAAAATTATATTAAGGGACTAAGCCCAATAGAGAGTTCAACAGCCACAAAACATTGAAAACACAACCTAAAACCTCAACAGTCCATACGGCCCAGCCAACAAAACCGAACAACTCGGAAATTAGCAAACTTAACAACACAAGCAAAAGAAATAAAGCTACCAAGACAAAGCCCATCACCAAAACCTTCGTTCTCTGACTGCGATTTACCAGTTTTCCATGCCTACAAAAACTTCCCCGGGACGAACTCCCCCTTCATCCACCTGAGCAGCTAACCCAACAACAATAACCTGATCATCATCAAACTCCATACCTTCGGGCTCAGCACCTTGGACAACAGCAGCATCAATCACTCCATCCACTGCAACTTCATCATCCACATCTTCCTTAAGCACTGCCCTAAATTGAGGGTCTATAGAACCCAACCCCATATCCAAATTCCATAATTCACGAACTCTACCAAATGGCCTGTCAATGACAACCATAGTTTATTCATAATTTGTTAATAAAATTAATTAATAAATGTATATAAGCCAACACTACAAAATCGAATTTGAACAAATTTTAAATAGCTTGGATAAAATCCATATCTTCAATAACTCGATTTTTTAAAAGGTTCAGAAATATATTTATTCACAATTTGTTAATAAAATAATTAATAAATTCATATAAACGAACACTACATATATTTTAATTATTCAATATATGATATAAGAGTATTATTATAGGTTGGTGAATAAATTACCAATCAAAAAATTAAAATTATTTTAGAGTCAATCAGAATTTACTTCTAAACTTTAAATCAATCAATCATATACAAATTTTTTATTATTTACCATACTTATTCTAATTTACTAATCACGGTTAAATTAAATTTAAATATAAAATATCTTGATTTACTAACTTCTCATATCACATGATTTTTAGTTTTAAAAAATTTCTACAAATCGAAAATTTTATTTTCTATAAATCCACATAACAGTATATTACATGTGGTTATATATCTTTTAGTTATGAATTGTTTTTGAACATCCTTTATTATATAAGAAAGGATACCCGAATCTAACATTTATTAGTTAACCAATCACAATATTGTGAATTATTTTAACATCAATCAGAATATATTAAATTTAAATCAATTAAACTTAGTATAACAAGTTTCTTTATTGAATTTAGATTCTACGTTTCAACCAAGAATAAACTTAAATCAAGTTACACTCAATAACAATTAATTTTTAATTTTTCATATCAATTAATTAAAAATAATAACTACTAATTTTTATTTTAACAGTAAACTAATAAACAATTTATATAAAATAAAATTCTTACAAATAAAAAATATAATTATTATACCAATTTAAACATTACAGGAAATCTAAGCCGCTTATTCTGTATTCCCCGCCAGACTTAGCCAACTTTGATAAACTAAGTGTATGCATCAATTCTTCTCATTGCTAAATCATATCAATTTCGGTTATGGTACTACTTTATATCTTTTTATTATATGGCATTCTATACTTGAACAAATTATCTTTTTATTTTGATTGTATATATTTATTATATGTGTCGTGTTTTAATTGTCCAATAAATTTAACAGAAAAAACGTTTCTGACAAAAAAAAAATTGATTTAGGTTATCATCATCCCCACAGTCCAGATTCTCTCAGAGTTAATTCAGCGACATACTAAATTGTAGGCATTAATCCTTATCACATTATACTGATTTGTTTACTTTATTAGGTATGTCTATAGATAAATGTTTTTTTTACAGTTTTGGGTTGTCAATGTAATTAAGTGATTACTTAACAATTTTATTCTAAATACAATAATTATTTAATTTAAAAATTTATACATTAATACATGAATCTATTATACTTATAATAGATATTTTAATATCTCAAACTTTCAATTCAAAATCATAAGGTACAAATAAAGTCATGAATTAAAAATTATTAACAATATAAAACTATTTACCACACTATTCTAAATACACATTCAAAATTTAAGTTATGTATTAAATAATTCAGTCATAAAAAAACTAATCAACCATTTAAAATGTTATAATGAAATTTAAACCAATCATCTTTTAACATTTTAATTACGAAATTTTTTAACTATGAAATAATTAATGGAAAAAAAATTGACCTGACAATATATTTGAATTATTCAAAATATTAAATATACTCTTAAATAGTATTTTACATTATTTGGTGTATAAATTATCAATCAAAAAATAAAAAATATTACAGAGTCAATAAAAATATTGTTTTTGAATACTTCCATAATAAATTGGCCAATTTAGCACAAATTTTCTTATAAATCGTTATTTTATCTATTGATAATTAATTCATCAATAAAAGGACATATGTCATACACAAAAATAATCAAACCTGCAAAAATCATCAATAAAAGGGCATACAACATCTACAAAAATAATTAAAATTGAACAAACACATAGTAAATTATATCACTAATTTCTTTTATCCAATCATTGAATAGATCTTCAATTATGGTACATCTCTAGCTTATGTCACTAAATTATACAGCCTTTTCGCCGAGATAGTTTAAAAATTTATTATAAACGTGAGAAATATGTATATCTGATTTATCAGAACGTATTCAAACAACCGACAAGAACTATGATTCTATACCATCTAAATCAATGAACTAATATAACAAAATCTAATATATGTGTGGACAAAATCCACGAACAGGATATTAGGCTCCCAATAAAGAGAGATATTTAGTGAAAGGCAAAGTAAAATAAAGTAAAAAATCTAATATTTTGGTAGATAAAATTCACTAATAGGCAACGGGATACTAGACTCTCAATGATATTTTTATTGAAATATAAAGAAAAATCAATATAATTTTTTTAAAAAAAACTTAAAAAACTGATATCAGCTCCTAAACTTTAGTTTAACATCTTTTGGAAAGGTTGAGAGAGAGAGAGAGCAGAAACTACGATTTTTGTTATAAAAATTATTAATAATGATAAATAAAAAGGTACAATTAAAATTATATATTGTTTTAATAAAAGGGTGCCTTTTTGAATTTTGTATTTTTTAATTAAGGAAATAGTATCAATTCCCATATCTTAATCTAAGAGCATATATTGAATTTGCTTGGTTGGTTGAATATATCTTTTTTATATCAACAAAACATAAAAGATGACTAAGAAAACTAAATAACTTGGTAGAAAGATTCTACACAAAGAAAGATATTTGTTAACGAGAAATAAGAAAAATAAAAAGGAGGGTTTCATTTTGTTTGGGAGACTTTACACCATGCATGCTACTCTTAGTTTTGTTTTGTAACATCTCAATGTTGTTCTAAGACATATAATTGTATTACATAACTTGGATACATAATAGTATTACATATAATTGTTATATTTTTCCTATTCGCGTATTTCATTTCATTTTATGTACAAAAAAAAATTGTGTAATTTAGTATCATTTTGTGTTCTAATTTCGGGTATACGATTTAATATCATGTCATTTTCGTTCAAGACCCTAAAGTACATGACATGAATGTACAAAACGATTTGTCAGGTCTACATAAGCTATTTCTTCTTATATATGTAGGAAAAATATACTCAATATTACAGGAAAACATTTTTAATATGTAATCGAAAAATTAATCACGATCATACAAATATTTTCAATAAATTATAAATATTTTAAGGATTCTATATTTAATAAATATACCGAATTCTCAGAATATTGGTGAAAAATTTGTTAACATTATACCTAGAAATGTTCTTTAACAAATAGAGAAATAAAATGAAAGCTAATTTTTTTTAAAAAAATAATAAAGAGGAATTTTGAACTTTTCAACGGGGTTGTTTTTGTTTTGATGATTCGGTCATAATATTAATATTAATTCAATTGATATGAATTCACGAATAAGTAATTTATACTTACTTTAATTAACATTCAAATAAAATTATATTTTTTTCTAAATAAAAATATTATATTTATATTAATTTATTAATACAATTTATCTGTCGGTGCGTAGCACGGGTAGAACGCTAGTAAAACTTTAAACATGAGTTTAAATTTTGAGTTATTTGCAATTTGCACCCTCAAACTATTGTTCAAAATCAATTCTGTACCAGGATTTTGAGATAAACAATCTGCACCCCTTAACTTTCAATCTTGATTGCAATGTGCACCCCTTTAATAATTTTTTATTATTATTAACCTTTATTGTTAAATTAATGAGGGGTAAAATCGGAAATTTCATATCAACTTTCAATGACATTTATATTTAGAATTTCAAATAAGTTTAAAAATTATACTAATAAATTCTTTTATAATAAATATTTGTATTAAATTATAATTTTCCTGCTACATTGATAACAACTTCAAATAAAAATTTGTAAAGCAAATTTTGTATTTAAATTTAATGTATAATTCAAGTTAATGTTAAATTTATTTAAAATTTAATATTAGTAAAACATAAATTTTGGAATTAATATTTTGTCATAAGAAATGTAATTCTAATTATTAGTATGATTTGGATATTAAAAATTATTATTTTATAATTTTAAAAATAATTTTGAAAATTTGAAATTTATATTACTTAAATTTTATACTGAAATATCTATTTTACCCTTCATAAAATCAAAGAAAATGGTCAAGGGGTGCACATTGCAATCAAGATTGAAAGTTAAGGGGTGCATATTGTTTATCTCAAAATCCTGGTACAGAATTGATTTTGAACAATAGTTTGGGGGTGCAAATTGCAAATAACTCTTAAATTTTTTATTTGCACAGGTTTGATACTTTGTAGGCTGTAGCAATACCATTATTCTTATTTTTGTCTTCTTTTTTTTAAAGCAACAGTACTATAATTCCTAGTTATAATTTACGTACTTTGTAGGCTGTAGCAATACCATTATTCTTATTTTTGTCTTCTTTTTTTTTTAAAGCAATAGTACTATAATTCCTAGTTATAATTTACGTACTTTGTAGGCTGTAGCAATACCATTATTCTTATTTTTGTCTTCTTTTTTTTAAAGCAACAGTACTATAATTCCTAGTTATAATTTACGTTAGGTTATGATTCTAATAATGCTCTAATTTTTCGTAAAAATTTCGTCTGCATAATTACATGATCTATTTATATGAGGAAACTAGTCGATAAAGCCATGCTTCGCGGCGGCGTTAAATGTTTTTTTTTAAAAATTAAACACTATCCATATTAAATTTTAATAAGTAAATAATCTTCTCTAATGAACCGATCTCTTTTTAAACACAATTATTTTGATGAGCCGCTCTTTCATTAAAACCGAAATCTTAACTTTAACATATATTATAAAGACTTATATAATAATTTTTATCCATAAAAATCGAACTCTAAAAATAAAAAAGAATTATGACATCACTATCAAATTCTAATAGCTAATACAACATTGGGTGTTGGCCCCCTTAATCACAATTTGAAGTTAAATGGTCCTAAATATCACTATTTTCAAAAATGGCCCTTTATATCACAAGAAAACGCTACTTTATCATCCGTTTTTTAAAAACGCAATGGCGTCTTGCGTCTTCAAAAAAAATGAAAAGAAACGCTAATCTAGTTTGCGTTTGCTAATATCGAGTGTTAAATTGGCGTTAGTGGAGGGGTGGGGAGGTGGGAACGCCACTTGGAGTCGTGTTTGTAGACTTGTTTTCTTTTTTTTTTTTTTGTTTTTTTTTTGCTAAATATCTCGGGAGCAGTGTAACTTGAAGTGAGGTAGGGGCCTGATTTATAATTTAAAATTTATTCGTGATTCCAAATATTTCTAAAATTCAAAATGTAAATGTTGAATCTCAAAAATTAATTATTGAATTCCTAAATTTAATTAAATTTAAAAATTTTAATTAAAAATTTGAATTTGACGGCCTGATTTTTAAACGCTGAAGTGTGGTTCGTATACGGTTTTCGTCATTTCGAATATTTCTAAAACCCAAAATGGAAACGTTGAACCCAAAAAGTTAATTGTTGAACCCCTAAATTTAGTTAAAATTGTATTTTTTAAATTTAAAATTTTTTATTAAAAAAATTGAATCTGGCGGCCTGATTTTTAAACGCTAACGCGTTTAAAATACCCTAAACCCTAAATTCGTATATGGTTTATTCGTCGTTCCAAATATTTCTAAAACCCAAAATGGAAACGTTGAACCCCAAAAGTTAATTATTGAACCCCTAGATTTAATTAAAATTGTATTTTTTAAATCTAAAATTTTTAAATAAAATTGAATATCATTAAAATATTCAAATTTTCAATTAAAGAGGAGATTGATAAACACATTTTCAAAGAACTAGGCAAGCAATTTCATACAACGTTTTCTAGAAACGTTGCTTTATGTGGCGTTTGCTTTACTTTAAAAAAAAAAAAAGAAAGAAAGAAAACAACATAAACGCTTGACGCCAATGCGTTGCTCACCAACGCATATTTAAGTTTCGTTTCTTTGTGATATTTAGGGTCATTTTTTAAGTTTGTGATATTAAAGCCTTTCAAAAAAAAAAATTTGTGATATTAAATGCATTTTACCTTAAAATTGTGATAAAGAGGACCATTTCTCTACAACATTTTCTAGTTAACCGTCTTCCCGTGAAACACATTTTTAACCACTCTTATTTGGAATCAAATTCTAACTTCATTACACTTATCTTATAAAATAACTTTTTTTTTTCTTAAAAATTAAAATTAAAAAGAGAGTAAATTCCAATTTTACATTCTATAAACTCAATTAATAAAGCCGCTCTTCGTGGCGACGTTATAATATTTTTGAAAAAATACTTAAATATACAATTATTTTATATTATATCATCAATATTATTTTACCAATTAACACGGTCCTCTCTATAAACCGCTCTTTCCTTAAACATGATTCTTCCTATAGAATTGCTCTCTTGTTAAAACCAAAATTCAGTTTTAACATATATTATAAAATTTTTATTATAATTGTAATCCATAAAAATCGAAACTTAAAACTAAATAAAATTTGTAACATGAATATCAACTTCAAACAATTAAGACAATCTTTTCTGATAAGCCGTATTCTTGTTAAACATATTTCGAGCAGCTCTCGTGGGAACGAAGTCTCAACTTAACTTTTTATTTAAAATTAAAACTTAGGAAGAGAGTGAATTCCAATTTTTACTTTTTCTAAACTTTATTTATGAAATTTTAGAAAATGAAAATAAAACTTATTTTTACTATATATTACAAATACTCTTGCTTTTTTTTTCTCACCTAAAAATTTAGAACCTACAAAGAGAATTAATTTAATTTTTTATTTAAAACTTTTGATAAAAATATTGTATAGTACAATTTTTAGAAGACACTGCCTAAAAATTATATTATATATATACACGCACTAATAAAAATATAATAATATAAAAATTCTATTGATGTTATTTTCTATGAATTTGAATTCTTTTTTAAACTTGATTATGTGAAAAATAAATATTAGGTCTACACTATTGAAGATTTTGATTTATTATTTAAGCTTACAATTTCCTAGTTCGATATCAATCCATATACGCTCATCGTACTTTTAGAATTATACCTATGTCAAAGTTAAACAAATGTCAATGTGCTCTAATTTATATAACTTAATTTTTTTTATATTTTTCCTTAAATTCGAACTCTTCTCTTTTATAAATTTGAACATCTATTATACTTCTAACCTTTTATATATTCAAATACCTATTCTACATCAATATCAAATTTTAATAGTTAATATGATTTTTCCTAAAGAGTCATCTTCTCATTAACACATGTTGAGTATTGAATACAGTAAAAGAATACAGAGGGGGGTGAATGGATTCTTGAACTTTTTCTCGTTCTTGAATCAGTGTAGCAAGATAAGTGTTTGTGTGTGTTAATGTGTAGGTGCGGATAAAGAACAACACAAGACACAATATCACTTTAATCTAATATTTTATTAGATAAAGATTTGCTACAATCTGTGAATACAAATGGTAGTATTCTCAACTTCGTTTTTCTCAGAGAGATGTGCTCTAACAATGTGTATGAAAAACTTAACCAACTAAAGAAGTGAGATTGTATTCTTATAGAACATGAATACAACTCACTTACTACAAATAAGGTTACATGATAGATTACTTTCTTGTATGTCTATCCTTTTTGAGTAAACATCCAAACGGCTACAGATTTGACTTTACAACGCTCTGTTCAGATCCACTTCTTTAGCTCTTTGTCTCTTGTACATCTCTCCAAGCTTCTTTGTAGGCTTTCCAAAGTACATTACAGATTGTGGTCCATAAAGCACTTTAGCTTGTTGCAAGTTTCTGACTTGTACAATTTCTCCAGTAGTTTGTCTTCAAGAATGTATTCGAGAAGTGGATAAGTGATTGATTCGAGAACTAGGATTAGATAACTCTGAGTTCTCGAATACTGTATGATTGACATATCGAATCACTTCTCGAATAACCCTTTTCTCCAGGGTTCCTTGAGTTGTCGAATAGAACACTTGACTTGTCGAATCCCTGAGATGTCGAATAGCTTTCTGAGTCCTTGAGATATCGAATGTAACTTTGACTTGTTGACTCTTTGAGAACTCGAATACCACTTTGACTTGTTGACTTCTTGAGTTCTCGAATAGAGTGTTAGACATGTCGAATCTCTGAGATATCGAATAGTTCATTCAAAAATATCGAACAGTGTCTTCTCAGATATCGAATCTCTGACTTCTCGAACGCTAGACTTCTCGAATAGACAAATGTACTTCTCGAATTGGTACTTAGGCAAATTCTTCATTTCTTCAAATCCCAACTGTGATTATTTGATAGTCTTTATCTTCTTGCTTGAGGCATGAACCTTGGAACTTCTTTCAAGCATTATTCTTGACTTTATAAGTACAGTTGCTGTAATAACCCGGATTTTCAGAAAATGATTTTATTATTATTTTAAGAATATTAATGTTTTTCCTAAAATGAGGAGGAAATTTTTATTTTATTTTATTGTTCATTATTTCAGTTCAAGGAATTTCAAAAGTGGATTATTTAATTTCTTCGGTTAAGTGGAACCAGGTTCTTTTTAAAAATTTTATTGACCGGGTAGATATCTCGAGTTAAAAGTTTATTTGGGCAGAGGTTTTAGTTTTCAAAGTGTGGATTTATTTAGTGAAGATTTTATTATAAATTGCTAAATAATTTAGAGATTTTAAAATCCTTAGAAAATGATTATTTTAATTATTTGAGGATTTGCAGAAATTAATCGATTAATATATAATATCGAGAATTTGAGATTTTACTAAAACAATAGTGTTTGTAGTATTTTTATAAAGCCCCGTAAATTGTGAATTATGAATCCCAATTATTGTTTTTATGAATTGTTTTTATAAATTATTAATATTTGTAAAATGCATATCAATTTAGAAAATTTAGATTTAATTATAATTATTTCTCCAAAAGTCTTTAAAAATATTCTAGTATTTAATTATGCTAGAAACTTTACTCTTACAAATTAGATTTATTTACTCCAAATATTATTTAAGACGTGTAGTAATTAAGTGTGTTACGTTTAATTAGTAGTGGACCGGAATAAGTGCTAGTAGTAATATTAGTATTGGGCCAAGCCCAATAAAAACACAAAAACATACACAGCAGTTTATTTAGTCGGGGAGAGAGAAAGTGAATTTGGGGGAAAAATTAGAAATTAGGGTTAGAAGAGAAAAGGGGGAAGAAGAAATTCAATTTGGGGGTTAATTGTTGAATCAATTTAGTGTATAGGGCGTGGTTGTGCTGGGCTGGAGAGAGACCGCGCGCAGGGGAGGCAGCGGCGCTGTTCCTGGCAGAGTCAGGCGGAGCAACGACGGCAGACAGCTCCGGCGTCGCCGTTGCGATGGTGGTGGCGTGCGGTGGTGCGCGCAACAGCAACAGAGAGATAGAGATGGCAGGAGAGAGAGAGAGAGAGAGAGAGAGAGATGAGCGAGGGAGAGATTTTCCGGGAAGGGTGAAGTGGTGGAGATTGGTTCCGATGGTTCGATCGTTGGTGGGTCGAAATCGAAATGGTATAATTTCGTATTTTATTTATTTAATTTTCGCATTAAATTAGTTGTCTGGGCGGGTACTTTCTGTACTTGTTTACTTTTTTGTTGCCGCAAGTTGAGGCAGCTTTAATTTTTGTAAAAACAGGGTTGAATTGCTTTTGATTGATATTGAGGGGTTGTGCCCATAGTCCGATAAACGAATACCTCATGCCGAAATTTTCTAAATATCCCCTGCATTTTAATTTATTTAACTTATTTGATTTCAATGTTTAAATGTATGATTTGGGTGTTAACTGTCTATGTGTATATGTGTTAAGTGAATTAATTCGAGGGTAATTGTTGTCTCGAGGATTTATGTGCTAAGTGATTTATTTCGAGGATTTATGTGTTAATTCAAGGATTTATGTGTTTCGGGGATTAAATGCGTTTTGAGGATTATTTATAAACTTAGTTTTGTCATAGAATGACACTAATATTATAATTGTATATGTTAAGTGAAGTTGACTAAATGGGTTGTGTGCATTACGTGGTATTAGAGTAATCAACCATAGGGAGGACACCGATAGTTTGACTTTATGTGACTTAGTGGTAATTCCGAGTGGTGTCTACTCGAGATAAGATGGGGGACTAACACGTACTCGTAACAATTACAGTACCATTAGGGCGTGATCGAGTGGAGCAACGTGTATCAAAAAGGAAGGATCGAGGCGTCGTGTAAAGTTCATGGAACTGCTTGGGCGAAACGCCAAGGATTTATTCGCGGTGTTCCGTTTGATGCTAAGGACCAGAGGTAAGTTTATTTATACATACTCTATCGTTCAGAGTATATTTATTTTGAAATATAAGAAATGGGTGGAATAAGACTTCAGTCCATATTTGCAAGATTTCTTCTTATCTTTATCTTGGTAAATTGTTTACTTTTGAGTAAAATGGTTTGACTGAAAATATATGTGAGCTGGAGAGAGTGATATTCTATAAAGAGTAAAGTGATATGGGAGGGAATAGTATCAGTTGTTATCTAAAGTTATTTTATGATATTTTAATTATGTGTAAATTGGGGATATTTGAGTTCTAAACTGTTTCAGACGTTATTAATAAATATTTTGTTATATAAGGGGACAACAGTTGATATCTACAGATTTTTCTTAAAAAGGGACTTACATGTAAAGTATTTTAGTGGGTGTATTTTAAAGGTTTTGATATATGAATGGAAAAATGGAAGGGGTTATCTTGTAATGTATATTTTCGAAAACCCGGACAAAGATTTTTGAAAGAATTTCGCAATAATTAACCTAATGGCAACATCACCAATAAACTATGTTTATTTAATTAGTAGATACCTCTGGAAGCGTCTACTGATTAAATAAACCTTATTCGTCTAATTAAATTTATTTAATTAGATGAATATTATTTTTAAAACGTTTTCTTACAATCGCTTTGTTCCGGAATAATAATAAAGATATTTCGATGGTTATAAATAAGACATTTTTGGTTAAAAATGTCTGGAATGATATTGATAAAAGCTATTTTAATGGTTATTTAATTCAATGAATATTAATTATAATATTCATTTAAAAAGGGATTATTGAATAGATATTCTAAGTGTTCTAAGGGTGATTAAATATTGTTAAAAAGGTTGTTTAAGGAATTTCATAGTGAAATGAATGTATGGCTTGAATTGATATACCTGTATAAATGTTTCCAAATGATTATAATACGGATATGAAAATGGAAAGATGTGAAAAGAACTGTGAATGGAAAGGTGAATGTGAAATAGTAACAGATATATATATAATAATATTTTGTAAAAAAAAAGAGGGGGATGTAGCAGAAGAGCCTTCCTCCAGGGATAACACTCAATATTATTTCGGCCCAAGAGTTGCCGAAGGGGGATGTAGCAGTAGAGCCTTCCTCCAGGAGGATGTAGCAGATAGAGCCTTCCTCCAGGGATGATGTAAGCAGATAGAGCCTTCATTCCTTCTACCGGTAGTAAACAGAGAGCGGATACAATTAGGCGACTGACCATCGTCCTAATGTATCTGGTGCTATCAGATATTTCCAAACTTGAAAGAAAGAATTGAAAATGATTTTCATATTTCTATACTGAAAACAGAAAAATGATACGAAATGTTGAATTATGGTTATTGGTGAAGAGAAACTGATATTATATTATCAATAAGTAAGTGATTTCATATTGAATAACCAGCAAGTTTATGTTGGTGTATTACTGCGCAAACAAGATGTGGCTATTTAATTACCTTGTAACGACATCTTTTATATTATATTGGTATATTGTTCAGTTGATATTATTTTCAAACATTATACTTTCCCTATAGAATTTCGTGGTTATAGATATTTCAAGAATGATATTAAGTATCAGTTGAATGTTGGAAACCCATGTGCATGATGGGATATTTTGTTAAACTCTAGTAATAACTTGCTGAGCAATTCTTTCGCTCATACTTGCTTGTTTTCAAATATTAACTTTTCAGTGGAAGGTAGCCGGACGAGGTTATCTGCATGGCTTAGAGGAAGCGGGCAGCGTGCCCTTATGAAGACGATATGATCTAGAAAGTTATAGCTGGAGTAAGTTATATGTAAGCATATTGATGTGTACTATATATGTTACTTTGCATAAAATAGTACTAGTTGCTGGTGTACTTCTCAACGAAGTTATACTAGTAGTATGGAGTTGATTCTTGTTTCTAGCCCTATAACCTAAACGATGCATGGTGGTTGGGGTCTCAAATGTTGTAACTCAATTATTAATGACTACAGATGGTTTAATGTGGTAAAGCAGGTGATTTTTATTAAGGATTTCCGCGTGACGACCAAATCCCTGACCCCGGATTTGGGGGCGCTATAGTTGTACAACTAGGATTTGATGCCTATTACAATTACAAAACAAATAGAAACTCTACAACTAGAGGTTCCCTCAGTTAAGAGGTCATGTAAGTAATGCAAAGCATTACAAACAATTAGGCTTGTTATTAGATGTATACAGGCATGCCTCTGTGACTAACAATCTCCCCCAAATTGTGAGTAAGACCATTAGTCACAATTTCATGTCTGATAACAAGCCTAACATACATAAAGATAAAACTTGAAAAGTACAGGTTTGAAATTTGATTGAGAACATGAATGGAATTACAAGTTGAGTAGTCTTACAGTATGATGAAATACTAGCCATTTTCATTTGATTCCATCTCCATTGCTTTGGCTTGTAGATCATCATATGCCTTCTGTTTTCTTTCTTTCTCCTTCCTTGCATTCTCATCCATGGCCTTTATGATTTATGCCATAGCATCTTGTTCTTCAAGCAGAATTGAGTTCTTGAAATCTTCAAGTACTGGTTTCAGAATGTTTGCAGGATAGTGACTGAGTAGGTTCATTCTTATATTGACATTATCTCCATTTCTTCTCCTATGCTTCACCACATAGGGATTGAATTGAACTCTACACAATCCTTTTGCCCTTAGCTTTTCTGCTTCAACTTCCAGCCTATCAATTTCCTTCTCCCTTTCTAGCCATTTCTCAAAGCACCCCTTCCTTATCTTCTCAGCATAGTCTCTCTTCATCTTCACAAAATCAATCAACTTCAGCTTCCATATTCTCTCCACTTTGTCTTCAGAATCCAATAATGCAATGATTCTTTCTATTTCATCTAATTTGCCCCAATTTTGACACTGTCTTTGTTTGAATTTCTTCTCCCTTCCATTAGTATATTTGATCTCAAGACAATCATTCACAATGGCAGCATAGTAGATTCTTTGAGATCTTAGATATTGCAATTGGTCTTCATCAAAGTCTTCATCAAGTGGTTGGAGTTTCAGTCCTGGATAGAAAGTTAGGGCTCTAGACTTGGGTAGCTTCACTCTTCTTGCAGCTTGTTTGAATTTGAACTTTTTCACTTGGTGACTTGGCAGAAACTTGTGACCTTTGTTTGTAGACCATTGTAGTACTCCATTAGCAGTTTGCTTTTGGAAACATACACCTGGTTTCTTGATTTGAATCCTCTTCTCTTCTTGAGGTGGCAAAATAGTTGCAGAAGCCATTGAATTAGATTTTGGTAGGTCATTACTAACAACATTTACCCTAGACTTAGAGTCTTGTGTTATGGTGAGTTTACTGCTAGCAATGCCTAAGGCTTGCTATTTTCTAATTTTCCTCTCATAGACTTTACCTTGGTCATCACCATCTTTCTTGTCTTTGCTATCTTTCTTCTTCTCATCTTTATCACCCTTATCACTCCTGTGATGTCTTCTTCTCCCATCACTTTTGTCTCCATCTTTGTCTTGATCACCATCCTTGCTTGAGTTGAACTTAGCAGATTCAGGTACAATGCCAGATGCAATGTATGATCTGAGATAGGATATGGCTTCCAATTCTTCTGCTGTTCTTACACCCTTCTTCTTGTTTATCTTTTCAACAATGGCAGTGAAGAGGTTTCTGTTGTTGGGGACCAGATGCTTGGGAATGATCAACTATTGGATTTAATCAATTCTTGTGCCAAATTGGTAGATAATTGTCCTTGGATTTGTCATCACCTCAGGCAATCTGGTTGGTTGTTCATCCCTCAAGTCATTGTAGAGACTTTTGTTGTTCTCATTTTCATCTCTCTTCTCAATCTTACTAATTAGGGCATCCACCTCTGAGTACATTAAGCCTTGTAGGGTTTTGAAGGTTAGATGCCATATTTTGGATTTAGAGACCATCAATATCTCCTTGAACAATAAGTTGTTGATTTTCTTGGGTATGACAGTGAGGTAGTAAATCTGCTCCTTCAGCTTCCTTAGATAGAACTGAGTGTCACCAGCCTGTTCCCTTGTGGCTTTCAGAAACTCCAAGAAGGCTTTATCATGATAGACATTTGAATTAGCAACTTCTTGTAGCTTGGCCTCAGTAATGACTTTCACTTCTGCAGGCTTGGCACTTTCAGTCTTGGAGAGGAGAGGTTTGTCAGATGGCATGCTCCCTGCAACCACTGTGATTGTGATAGATTGCTTTTGGCCATCAGGAGTAGTGATGTGCACAGTTGGTAGAGTGACAACTGGCAGAGAGGTTGGAGGCTCATCAACTTTAGATTTTCCTTTGCCTGGCACATGGGTTATAGATTTTGGAGCCCTTTGATGACCACCCCCATTTATTTTGATGCCTTTAGCTTGAGGTTTCTCCCCCTTTGGATTTGAATTCCTTAATGTATTCTTCTCCCCCTTAGGCCTGTTGTCAGGCACAGAGGCTGTAGGAGTGACCTTTGGGGTTGAAGATTCTTCAGGTAGAGGGAGACCCATGTGCTTCATCATTGCAGAAAGCATCTGTTGTTGGTTGAGAAGAACCTCAGCATGAGCAGTAGCTTGAGTGTTAAACTTTTCATTTAGAAGATTGACAGATTCTTTCAACTCAGCATTGAAGACTTTTAGGTCAAACACTTCTTTTTTCCAATTTATCCACTGATTCCTTGAGATGTTCAGCTCTGAAAGAGGAGAGTGATTGTTTCTGGAGCCTTTCCACTTCATACTTGCTCATGTTGTGCACAGGTACCTCAGAGATGACTTTGTCACCATATTGATTCTGCCACATAACCTTGAGTAGTGCATTGGCATCCTGAGTTTGGGATTATAGAGTGGCCATTTCACTTGTGAGTTTTGTGAGGCTGTCTTTCAAAGAAGGTAGCTCATGGTCCACAGAGGTGCAAGTCTTCTTACATTCCCTTATCTCTCTGAGTGTGGATGCCAGGGGAGGGAATTCAGTTATGAATTTACCTTTGAGCTCACTCACTTCCTAGGTTGTATCTCTGCAGATATTGGCAAGTTCAGTTTTCATTCCTTTTCCAAGATAGTGAATAGCTTTTAAGCTTCCCTTGTATGATTCATTTATAGCTTCATAGACATCAGTAGGTGAGAGAGTTCGAGCATTTGAGCCAAGAGTAGTTATATATTTTTCTCTCAAGTACTACAGAGCCTCAGCCAGGATGCATTCTTTGGTGGTGCTCATCCATGCATCTATATTTCCATCTCTCCCAGCCTCATCTGCTATTTTCTCTTGTTGATTTTCAACATCTTGTTTGTGACAGAGCAAAATAGCTTCATAGTGGGCATTTGGAAGATTTGCTGTGAGGAGATGTTGGGCTATTTTAGAGATCTCATCAAGCTATTCCACATTTAAGCAATGAAGTGCTTCATCCGTCAATAGTGGTGGAACAGTCGATGATCCTAAGACACTGTCATGTTGCACATGCCTCAGCCATTGTGACAAGGTGGCCTGAGCCAAGTTAGTGCTAGAGCTAGGCAAGCTAGACTCCTCAGTTACAAATGCAACTTCTGCAACCGGATGGATTGACTCTACTGCTGTTGTCTCCACATGAGTGGGATGAGTTACAACAGTAGTTGACACAGGCACAGAGTCTCTAGTGAAAACTAGTGAATCCTCTGTGTTTGTGATAGTGTCATCAGGATATGCCCCAGCATGCATTCCCTCACCATCTGAATGTGATTCCTGGGTGGTGAGCAAAGTGTCATGCACTAAGTCACTTGAGTCCATTGGCTCACCAAGAGAAAAGAATTCTTGGTGATCAATACCTTGCTCTTCAATTTCTTGAATTACAGGCTCGAAAGAAATTTGAGATGTAGATTCTGGAAGAGAAGTTTCTTGTAGAATGGATTTTGGCAACTCCCCCTGAGAAATAGAGGGAGTTTCAAGTGTGATGTGCTCTCCACTCAATGTTGTGCCAGCCTTATCACTCCCATGTGCTGACTCTTTAAAGATAGGTGCATTGGGGATGATGCTTGATTCTATAGATGCACCCTGTTGAGAGGGTACATCTAGTGAACTGTTTGCCCCTGATTTTACAACCTCAGCCATTTGTGTGACTGAAGAGGTGGTTTTTGATTTCTTTTTCTTCTTTGGCCTTAGTAAGGGTGACTCAGGTTCCTTACTTTCTAAACCTAATTCTACAGCTAGTGCTGCTTCAGTCAATATTTGTAATGGTTCAGAAGTTATCTCATTTCTCTTCTTTTTACTAACATCACCCTTTTGAGAGGATGATGCAGTTGGCTCACTGTTTGGTAGAGTGTTTGGTTGGTTAGCAGGCCCTGGGTTAGCATTGTGTTCTACTTGCTTGGGCTGTGCTAACTGAGATTTTGACTCAAATGTTGGCATGTTATGGGGGTAAGTCCTAAATAAACCCTCCATATGGGGAGTTATGTTAAGTCTTACATCCACATCATTCCTAGTCTCCAAATTACCAAAAATGAGTTTGGTCATGGATTTAGGATAGCCTATTCTATTTCTATCTATCCCAGGTAATTCAATCAATTTATCATTTTTAAAATTAAGTACAGATTGAATAAAGCGAGGGAAGAAAATGTCAGTACCTCTCTTGGCTGAGTTCTTACCAAGTCCCCCATATAACTCTTATAAAATAAGTTGTCCAACATCTATCTTTCTACCATAAGCTAAGGCATAGCCTATCTGCTGTGCAGGTGCACTATTTGCTGTGAGGAGATGTTGGGCTATTTTAGAGATCTCATCAAGCTATTCCACATTTAATCAATGAAGTGCTTCATCCGTCAATAGTGGTGGAACAGTCGATGATCCTAAGACACTGTCATGTTGCACATGCCTCAGCCATTGTGACAAGGTGGCCTGAGCCAAGTTAGTGCTAGAGCTAGGCAAGCTAGACTCCTCAGTTACAAATGTAACTTCTGCAACCGGATGGATTGACTCTACTACTGTTGTCTCCACATGAGTGGGATGAGTTACAACAGTAGTTGACACAGGCACAGAGTCTCTAGTGAAAACTAGTGAATCCTCTGTGTTTGTGATAGTGTCATCAGGATATGCCCCAGCATGCATTCCCTCACCATCTGAATGTGATTCCTGGGTGGTGAGCAAAGTGTCATGCACTAAGTCACTTGAGTCCATTGGCTCCCCAAGAGAAAAGAATTCTTGGTGATCAATACCTTGCTCTTCAATTTCTTGAATTACAGGCTCGAAAGAAATTTGAGATGTAGATTCTGGAAGAGAAGTTTCTTGTAGAATGGATTTTGGCAACTCCCCCTGAGAAATAGAGGGAGTTTCAAGTGTGATGTGCTCTCCACTCAATGTTGTGCCAGCCTTATCACTCCCATGTGCTGACTCTTTAAAGATAGGTGCATTGGGGATGATGTTTGATTCTATAGATGCACCCTGTTGAGAGGGTACATCTAGTGAACTGTTTGCCCCTGATTTTACAACCTCAGCCATTTGTGTGACTGAAGAGGTGGTTTTTGATTTCTTTTTCTTCTTTGGCCTTAGTAAGGGTGACTCAGGTTCCTTACTTTCTAAACCTAATTCTACAGCTAGTGCTGCTTCAGTCAATATTTGTAATGGTTCAGAAGTTATCTCATTTCTCTTCTTTTTACTAACATCACCCTTTTGAGAGGATGATGCAGTTGGCTCACTGTTTGGTAGAGTGTTTGGTTGAGAGGGTTGGTTAGCAGGCCCTGGGTTAGCATTACTTGCTTGGGCTGTGCTAACTGAGATTTTGACTCAAATGTTGGCATGTTATGGGGGTAAGTCCTAAATAAACCCTCCATATGGGGAGTTATGTTAAGTCTTACATCCACATCATTCCTAGTCTCCAAATTACCAAAAATGAGTTTGGTCATGGATTTAGGATAGCCTATTCTATTTCTATCTATCCCAGGTAATTCAATCAATTTATCATTTTTAAAATTAAGTACAGATTGAATAAAGCGAGGGAAGAAAATGTTAGTACCTCTCTTGGCTGAGTTCTTACCAAGTCCCCCATATAACTCTTATAGAATAAGTTGTCCAACATCTATCTTTCTACCATAAGCTAAGGTATAGCCTATCTACTGTGCAGGTGCACTGATTTGATCATAGCTAGACTTCCTGGCAGTGAAGACTTAAAGTAGAGTTGCAAACACATAGATCCACTCTTTTCTTAGATTATTCCTATTTAGATGCCCAAGTTTATTCTCATCTGAGTACCTGATGAACTCGAAGAAGTCTAGCAACTCAGCATTCGTGGCTAGTGGGTCATACACTTCGTTCTGAGAGCCCAATCCTAGTGCTTGATTCATATCCTCAGTAGTAATAGTGATTTCCTTGTCTTGGATTTTGCAGAAAATGGTATAGGTGAGAGTGGCATCCTGAAGTGCATTAGTCTCACAGACAGCAGAGCACCAGAATCGCTCTAGAAGGTCTAGATACAGGGTAGGATTAGTTGACAGAGCATTCTTGATGTAAGATTTAGACATCCACTTCACAAAGCATTTGAAATTAGCATTGGGTGCCTCAACATCACTGGTTAAGGCGATAAAGTTGGAGTTAAATTTCACGATTACCATTGATACAGAGAAGAGAGAGAAAAGAATAAAGGTTAAAGAAGAAATTTAGCTTTTGCGATTAGGGTTTTCAGAGGTTTTGGAGGTTTAGATGCTTGAGAAATCGAATGAAATGAATCGAATAGATGTAGGATTGTGTAAGTATGAAGTACTTGAATTGTCGATTAGATATATGTTTTGTATCGACAAGTCAAGCATTCGAGAAGTAGAAAACAACTATTCGAGAAGTCAAGGAAGGCGTAATCGATATCTCAAGCAGGTTGAAACTCACAACTGGTAGTTATCTAACTTAGAATAAATTCTAAATTAGGTAAAATATGTTTTTATGAGTGATTTAAAAATTTTGAATAAAAATCCAAAAATGGTTAAGATTCAGCGAGAATTCAGCCTTTTCAAATGATTCGAGAACTCAAACATAGTATTCGAGAACTAAAATACTCTATTCGAGAACTCAAGCATTTCTCTGTTCGATTTCTCTACAGACTCTATTCGAGAACTCATGAGTGTCCTAAATAGACTTGTTAGAGAAGTCGAACATTAAGAAGAAATGAACTATTCGAGAAGTCTGACTTATCGAAATGTTCTTTTCACTCATAAAAATTTAATTTTCACTATCTTTTAAAATTCCCCAGACATATTCTATAAAGAATATTCTAACAAATTAAATAGTGATTTTCTCAAAATTTCATAGAAATTTCAAGTTGACAAAATATGATTTTCCAACATATGCAACAGATTTGAAATATTTATAAATCATATTTCAGCCAACACTTACTCCAAAAATATTAAGAATTTAGATAAAGTAAGTGTTTATTGCTGCAACAATCTAGGTGATGTATTCACTTAGCCAGAATCTGAAGAATTCAGCATTCCAATTTCACTAACCAACCTTGTGAAGGTGGCTTCATCTAATGGCTTAGTGAATATGTCAGCTAGTTGTTTATCTATAGAGACATAATGCAACTCAATGATTCCATTAGTTGCATGTTCTCTAATAAAATGATATCTGATGTCAATGTGCTTTGTTCTAGAATGATTGACAGGATTGACAACTATAGAGATTGCACTTGTGTTGTCATACATGATTGAAATTCTTTCCAACACAAGCCCATAATCTCTGAGTTGATTTCTAATCCAAAGCACTTGAGCACAGCAACTTCCAGCAGCTATGTATTCAGCCTCAGCTGTAGAAGTTGACACAGATTGTTGTTTCTTGCAATACCAAGAGACTAACCTTTGTCCAAGAAACTGGTAGCTACCTGAGGTGCTTTTCCTATCCACTCTGCATCCAGCATAATCAGCATCAGAATAACCAACCAGACTGAACCCTGTGTCCTTAGGATACCATAAGCCCAAGTTTGGAGTGCCCTTTAGATATCTAAAGATCCTTTTTATAGCAATCAAATATGACTCTTTTGGATTTGATTGAAACCTTGCACATAGGCAAGTAGCAAACATGATGTCTGGCCTACTTGCAGTGAGGTAGAGTAGAGAACCAACCATGCCTCTGTAGACTGAGATATCTACTTTCTTGCCTTTAGCATCTTCATCCAATTTAGTGGCAGTGGCCATGGGTGTCTTGCAGGTGAGCAGTCTTCTAAGTCAAACTTCTTCAATAAATCCTTGATGTACTTGGTTTGACTGATAAAGATACCATCCTTCCTCTGACTTACTTGCAACCCAAGAAAGAATGTCAACTCTCCTATCATACTCATATCTGCTCTGCATGAGTTTAGAAAATTTCTCACACAGCTTCTCATTTGTAGAGCCAAATATAATATCATCCACATAGATATGAACTAGGATAATATCATCACCATGTTTCTTGTAAAACAGTGTCTTGTCCAATGTGCCTCTAGTGAATTGATTTTCAAGGAGAAATTGTGATAAAGTATCATACCATGCCCTTGGAGCCTGTTTAAATCCATTCAATGCCTTAAGCAATCTGTAGATAAATTCTGGAAAATGTGGATCCTCAAAGCCAGGTGGTTGTTGCACATAAACTTCTTCCAACTCTTCATTCAGAAATGCACTCTTGACATCCATTTGATAAACTTTAAAGTTTGAATGAGCAGTAAATGCCAAGAATATTCTGATGGCTTCCAATCTAGCAACAGGGGCAAATGTCTCATCATAATCAATGCCTTCCTGTTGAGAGTATCCTTTTGTAACCAACCTTGCTTTGTTTCTTACTATTACACCATCTTCATCCATCTTATTCTTCAGAACCCATTTTGTTCCAACAATGGTTCTGTTCTTTGGTGCAGGCACAAGTTCCCATACTTTGTTTCTTTCAAATTGATTCAGCTCCTCTTGCATGACAATAATCCAATCTGGATCCAACAGTGCATCATCAAGTTTCTTAGGCTCAATCTGAGATAGAAAACAACTATAGAGACACTCATTTTGAGTTGCTCTCCTAGTCCTTACTCCTGCATTTGGATCTCCAATAATTTGCTCTGCAGTGTGTGATCTATCCCATTTCCTTGAATGCTCAGTCTGATTTCTCAACCTTGATGTTGCTTCATCATCCAAGTCATGATCATTCTCATTTCCTCCCCCGGTGAAGTTGCCACTATTCACAGGTGTGTCTTGGATGCTTGTTCCTCCACTATTGATTGACAAAAATTCTTCTCTTGCATCATCATTCACTTGAGTTTGTTGAACTATAGTTTCAACTTCAGTTTCAATCTCTTCATCAGAATCATCTAGATTATCAAACTTCAATGGATCTTTATCTTCATCATTGGCTTCTTCTAATCCAGGTAGTTTGCTGTCATCAAATGTCATATCTGTGCTTTCCATAATTTTCTTTTGATTGATGACATAAAATTTGTATGCAATTCTTTCCAAGGAGTAGCCAAGAAAAATTCCTTCAAATGCCTTTGCATCAAACTTCCCAACATATTCTGAATAGGGATGGGCATTCGTCCCGGCCCGCCCGATCCCCGCACCGAATGGGGCGGGGATTCGGGGATTTTTTCGGGTACGGGCCGGGGAGCGGGGACAATTTTTAAAAAAAATCGGGGAGCGGGCCGGGGCCGGGTTTTTATGTGTCCCCAGCCCGATCCCCGACCCCGCCCCGATTTTCACTACCCGACTCGATTTCACCACATTATATATATATATATAAATATATATTAATAATCATATATTAATATAAACGAATTTCCAATACTTCATATTGGAAATTGTTGTGGAATAAAAACTAGGTTGTTAGATTGTGGCTAGGGTTTGATGTATTTAATGCTAGGGTGTGTGAGCTTCGTGCTTTAATGGCTGCTTCTGCGTTCGAGACTTAAACGGTCCTCACAGAATGCCTACGTATCTCTGTATTAAGAGAATCAAGCCAATAAAACGTAGTTCTGAGTTGAAGGGTCTGACCCTTTATATAGGCTGAGAAGCCTCAGAATTAGGGTAGGGTTAATTGACTTGGTGGACAAGTCAATCTTGAGGAAAGTTCTAGACCCCTTCCTTGTAGGAGTCTGTTTCCTTGTATGAGTGTATGCCTTGGAGGCTACTCCTTGTAGAGATAATGTTCTTATCTGACACTTATTGCTGAGCTGTTTATTATCCCTAATATTAATTACGAAATTAATATTGTAAATAGGGTTTGGGCCCACCTGATGGCCCAACGTTTGGACCATTCCGGGTCTAATTAATGTCACATTAAATGTGTCTTTAGGGCTTACTTTTAGCCCATATCATTTGCCCCCCAACTTCTAGGAAAACTGATCAGGTTTTCCTTGAAGTTACAACGGCCTTATTCGAGACTTGGGTTAGGGTTCATTGCTCGTACGCGAGTATTTTCAACAATATCATCTTAATGTAAAGCGTGGAGCGACCGACGCATTTACGACGATGTTAAATGGCACTAGACAGCGCTAATCAGCCTTAAACAATGTTTTAACAATGTTAAACAATATTAAATGGCATAAAATGGCACTAAACGGCGCTTAACGGTGCTTAAATGTGAAATTTTTCCATGTTTCCGGAATTTTTTTAAGCTTTTTTTTTTTTTTTTATATATATATAGCTCAATTTCGAGCTCAATTTTCGAGCTCAAACTGCCCCAGGTCGTAGCCATTTTACCTGTTTGCTAAGTCATTTTCGACCTGAACATTTCGAGCTCAAATAGTAAATTTTCGAGCTAAAAAACGAGCTCAAATAGGGGCCAAGTCGTAGCTTTTTTCCAGGAAAATCAGTGTTTTTTCGACCTGAAATGAACGAGCTCAAATAGTGTTAAAACGACCTCGATATCGTTCAACCTCGACCTCAGTATAGCTTAAGAACGACCTCAAAATGAATCCCAGGTCGTGGGGATTTTTTACATTTCCTAGTTCAAATTCGACCTGAGATTTGCGATCTCAAGCCATATTACAACGATCTCAATTGGAGTGGTAGGTCGTGGCTTCATTTTGCTTTTTATAAGTCAAAAACGACCTCAAGTGTGCGACCTCATATCTGTTTTGTTCCGACCTCAATTTTCAAGGTTGGTTACGACCTCAGAATTAAATTTTCCAGGTCTTCTAGCCGAGCTCGTAATTATTCAAGAAAATGAGATCGAATCTCACGACCTCGTGCCTTGTTTTGGCAACTCCAAATCTCATTATGGATTTTAACGGGCCCTGTCTTTTTAATTTTCATGGGCCTGACCTAGGTTTTCAAATCGTTTGGGCCTACAAAACTTTTTAAATTTTGGTTGGGCCTTTACTATGGGTCAACATGACCTTAAATCAAAACCTTAATTAGGTTTATCAATATTGGTTGGGCCGTGACAGGCCTTAATTCTTTTTATTTACTTTAGCTGGACTTGGGCCTTAACAAGCTTGGTGTTGTTGGGCCTTTTTAGAGTCCAACTTCGTGTTGACAGCCCACAAAGTTTTCCAATAGGTTACAGCCGGTTGACCTTCTCCCAACCGGTTGAAATGCCCTAGATTCTTGCCTATATAAAGGCCAAAGCTTTCACTTTCACTTTCATTACAAAAGTTTCCATATTCTCTCTCAAATATTCAGAGTTCTCTCAAGAAACTAATTTGAAGATATAGAGTTTTTTGAAGATCATTCAAGGTTTGTGGATTTTTTCTTTGAATCTGCAAATTTTTGGGGATTCTTTGAAGATTTGAAGACGTTTTTCCAGAAAATTTATCAAGTTTCTTCATTTCGGTTGAAGATTTGAAGATTTCATTTGAAGATTCAAAGTTACTCCCAGATTTCTCGAGTTTTCTCTTTGAAGGTATGGATTTCTTCCTCCTTTTCTCCAAATTTCTGGGAATTTTTCCTTGAATTTTTGAAGATTTAAAGATATTTTCTTACCCTGCCTTGAAGATTTGAATGTTCTAATTCTTTTCATCATCTTTTTGCAGATTTCCTTTGAAGATCAAAACCTTTCTTTGAAGATTTACTGAAATGGCTGAAGATCGCGCAACACTTCGTTTCCAGAAATTGCAAGGAGCCTCAAAAAGAGGTATCATCATTCGTTCTCCCCTCATGAGTTTACAGGATATGATTTTAAATCGTAAAGAGGATTTTCCATCCTTATCACACCTTGATTCCTTTAATCATAGTAACATTTTCCATGACATAGAAAAAATCACTGACTATAACATGATGTATAAAATAGAATCACCCTATAGACTTATCCCAGCTGAGCCTGGGGATCGATCTTGCCATTGGCGCCCCAATGCACTTTGTATTTATAGGGGTGCCATTGTTGCAGGGGTTCGATTCCCTTTCCATGAGTTTATTCCTAGGCTCTTAGCAGATGTAGGAATTAACCCTTGCCAACTTCCTCCCAACTCTTGGAGGGTGATCAATTGTTTTATGGTCCTCTGCCTTAAAAACAAATTCCCTCTTTCTGTAGCTCTTTTTAGGAAGATTTTTCAATTTAAAAATTCTGCTGAATCTACCCCGGGTTGGGTTTACATTAGTCACCGTACTTCCACTCCTCCAATCTTTCACCCCCAATCTATTCCTGACTCCAACCCAAAGTGGAAGAAGGAGTTCATGTATTTGACATGGGAAGGTGGAGATTGGGGCAATGTTTTTCGTAGTACCTTTGGTAAGGTCGTAGATGGCAGTGCCAGTGATATTGAGCTAAACGAGGAAGAGACCCATGCCTACCAGGAGCTCATCAAAGATAATCATTCTACTATGGCTTGGGATCTCCTGAATGAGTTCCAGCTTAAAACTTTGGGACTTTCCCGAGTGACCAATAAGGGTAATTTCCTTTCTTTTTGCATTCCTTTATCTGAATATGATTGTCTCATACCCATTATTTGTCTTTTGTTTTGTAATCGCAGCTGCAGCTTTTATCAACAAGACTAATGAGCCTGAAGATGGAGACACTGCTAGGTTGAAAAGGGCTCGTTCAGGGAAAGATCCTCGAGCCCCAACAGCCACAGATGCCTACCTGAGGCCCCATGTAGCTGATGTTGAAGAAGTAGATGGCTCTTCCAAGAGCGCTTGGCGTCCCAACTGGGGTATTAGGAAGAAGGACTCCATTGTTGGAGATTGCAGGCATGCCATGGATTGGTCCTATCATTCCATAACCCCTGGTGACTTCAAGGATTATGTATCCGGCTCTACTCTTGAAGGAGCTGAGAGTGCTGGAGCTCAGGCCTTTGCTGCTGTAAGCTCCTTACTACCCATTCTCTTATATACTTGTTTTGTTATTTGAATCGTGGTTTTAACTTTGTCTTTTGTAGGCTAATGCCAACTTCCAGGGGGCCATATTCCAGGCTAAGACTTGGCGTTCCAACTATGAGACTTACAAGGCAAAGTATGATGACTCTCAGGATGAACTGGGCTCTGTCAAAGCTACCTTAGCTAGGAGGGAGAAAGAGCTTCTAGAGTCTCAGGCTGAAAATGTCACTCTCAGGAAGGGCAAGGACGACCTGATTGATGACTACCTTTCCTCCCAGGAGTATGTGGGCTTCATGGAGAAGCATGACGACTCTCTATTCCCTTACCAGTTTACTCAGGGATGGGACGAAGCTCTTGCTGAGGTTACTAGGAGATTTCCTGGTACCCTTAGTGTTTCAGATTTCCCTAGCCCTCATGCTCCTATGGCCTTGGTAGTGCAGGACACTCAGGAGGAGGACCAGGAGGATAATGAGAGGATCCTGGAGCCAGATCCTTCTGCTCATCTTGGCGCAGATGAAGAGGATGAGCATACTGGAGATGCTTAGTAGTTGATCTCTTTATATATCTATTTATGTACTTTGCCTTCGGGCATGACTTTGTACTTTTGTTAACTTATTTTGAACTAGTCGTTTATGTATTCTGCCTTCGGGCATAACTTTTTAATTCGTAATCCATTGTCCTTGATGCTTCTCAACTTATTCATATTCGCATGTGTAGTCTAGCATTTTGTGCACATGTATCAATAAGTAATGTTCATATCTTATGCGAAAATGTAGGATAGTCTTATTAGTATGAAGAAATGGGCACAGCCCTTACATAGATACTCTATTTCCAATATCTCAAGTTTAAAAACTTGGGATGGTTTCATCGACCTTATTTCTACTTCTATTACATTGGCAAAAAGCTAGGTCCTTTTCAGGAGAGCTTAAACATATTAAACCTTGAGGTTCAATGCATGCCAAGTCCGGGGCACCTCAACCCCATCCAAGGTTTCCAGTTTGTAAGATCCTCGTCCTAGCGTCTTCTTGACTCGATACGGCCCTTCCCAGTTCGGGGCTAGCTTTCCCTTCTGACCAACTCCAGAAGCCTCGATCTTCCTAAGAACCAGGTCACCTTGCTGAAAGAACCTCTCCTTAACCCTGTGGTTGTAGTAGAAAGATGCTTTCTTTTGATGCTCCGCATTTCTGGCATTTGCCTCGTCCCTGACTTCATCAATCAAATCTAGGGCGAGCCTCATGCCTTCTTCATTAGTCTCTGGTTCAAATGCCTCAATTCGAGGTGATGCATGCATGATTTCTAGTGGTACAACTGCCTCGGCTCCATAAGCCAGTAGGAAAGGGGTTTCCCCAGTCGTTACTTTGCAAGTAGTACGATATGCCCAAAGTATAGGCAGTAATTCATCCACCCAGGTATTTCTTGATCGTTCGACCCTCTTCTTAAGTCCATCAAGAATAATCCGATTGGCTACCTCAGCCTGTCCATTAGCTTGCGGGTGAGCTACTGAAGTAAAACGAAGCTCGATAGCATTTTTCTCACAGTACTTCCTGAACTCTTCATTGTTGAATTGTGTCCCATTATCTGTCACAAGGATTCGGGGGATTCCATACCTGCAGATTATGTTCTCCCAAAAGAACTGGGAAACTTGCTTGGTGGTTATCTTTGCTAAAGGCTTAGCCTCAATCCACTTAGTGAAGTAATCAATGGCGACAATCAGAAACTTCCTTTGTGCTGAAGCCATGGGGAAAGGACCAAGAATGTCCATCCCCCACATTGCAAACGGAATGGGAGAGCTGATTGAGGTTAACCTCTCAGGCGGCTGCCTTACAACCGGGGCATGTTTTTGACATCTGTCACACTTCTTGACATAATCCTGGGCATCTGCTAACATCTCCGGCGAATAGAATCCCAGGCGGGTAATCTTGTGAGCTAGGGCTCTGCCCCCCAAGTGCTGCCCACAGATCCCTTCATGAACTTCCTCCAATGCTTCTCTTGCCTCTTGGGGCCTTAGGCACTTCAAGTACGGGATGACAAACGATCTCTTGTATAAGATGCCTTCAATCAAAGCATATCTCAATGCTCTCACTGACAATTTTCGTGCCTCCAAGGCATTGTTAGGGAGCCATCCGGTTTCTAGGTGAGCTTTAATAGGATCTATCCAACATCTTCCAACATCGATAGGTGCTACCAACTTAGAGTTGATGGTCGGAGCCTTCAAGACCTGGAAGTAAACACTACCTGCATAATTCTCTATCTCAGAAGAAGCGAACTTAGAGAGGGCATCGGCCTTAACGTTCTCTTCCCTAGGAATGTGCTCCAGATAGCACTCCTCAAACTGAGTCATAACAGCTTTCACGACTCTGAGGTATTTTGCCATAGTTTCATCCTTGGCCTCAAACTCACCATTCACTTGCGAGACTACCAGTCTTGAATCTCCACACACTTTGAGGTTCTTGACCATCATGACTCTGGCCAATCCCAATCCAGCTATTAATGCTTCATACTCAGCTTCATTGTTGGTTGTTGGAAAGTCCAACTTCAAAGCGTATTCAACTGTGAACCCATCGGGGCTTTGCAAAACCAAACCTGCACCACTAGATTTTGTTTTTGATGCTCCATCAAAATAGAGCACCCAATACTCTTTCTGGTCAGCTATAAGTTCTTCATCTTTATCTTCGTTCTCAGGGGTGGTTATCATCTCCTGCCCCCCGACTTCTTGGTTGTCAATAGTGCATTCAACCACGAAGTCAGCCAATGCCTGAGCCTTGATGGCTGTCCGAGGCTTATATGCAATGTCAAATTCTCCGAGTTCGATTGCCCACTTAATTAGCCTTCCACTGACCTTCGGGCTATGCAGGATACTTCTCAACTGCTGGTCCGTCAGGACTTCAATCTTGTGTGACTGAAAGTAAGGTCGTAGTTTCCTTGAAGCTGTTACCAATGCCAAAGCAAACCTCTCAATGGTAGAATAGTTCAACTCAGCTCCGTGCAACACCTTACTCACGTAGTAGATGGGTTTCTGAACCTTATTCTCTTCCCTTATGAGGACGGCACTCAATGCTTGCTCAGATACCGCCAGGTATAGATAAAGAGTCTCTCCGATGTTAGGCTTGGCCAACAGCGGGGCTTCGGCCATGTATTTCTTCAATTGTTCAAAGGCCTCTTGGCTTTCAGGTGTCCATTCAAAATTCTTTACCTTCTTTAATGTTTGAAAGAAAGGTAAACACTTATCACCCGACTTGGAGATAAACCTTCCTAAGGCTGCCACTCGGCCTGTCAACTTCTGCACATCTCTTACAGAACGTGGTGGCTCCATGTCTAAAATTGCCTTGATCTTGTCAGGATTGGCCTCAATGCCTCTCTTTGAAACCATCAGCCCTAAAAACTTTCCAGATCCAACGCCAAAGGCACACTTGGCGGGATTCAACATCATTTTATGGTGCCTCAGCACTTCAAATGCCTCTTCGAGGTGCTTAATGTGATCAGCCTTGAGTAGGCTCTTGACTAACATATCATCAACATACACCTCCATGGTTTTTCCAATCAGATGGGCAAATATCTTGTTCACCAAGCGTTGGTAAGTAGCTCCTGCATTCTTTAGACCAAACGCCATAACAAGATAACAGAAGACACCAAAGTCAGTTATGAATGATACCTTAGGGATGTCATCTTTGTGCATCTTAATCTGATTATAGCCGCTGAATCCATCCATGAAGCTTAACATCTCATGTCCAGCTGTGGCATCTATCAACATATCTATCCTTGGAAGGGGAAAACAATCTTTTGGACATGCATCGTTCAGGTCAGTGAAGTCTATACACATCCTCCACTTCCCATTCGCTTTTTTGACCATCACAGGGTTTGCTAACCATTCGGGAAACTGAATCTCTTCAATAAAACCAGCTTCCAAGAGCTTATCCACTTCTTGCTTAATGGCCTCTTGCCTCTCTGGTGCGAAGTTTCTCTTCTTCTGCTTTATTGTCTTCCTCTTGGGATCAACGTTTAACTTATGAGTTATAAGTTGGGGGTCGATCCCTGGCATATCAGCTGCTGTCCAAGCGAACACGTCGCTATTCTTTTGTAAGAATTCTATCAATTTGCCCCTCAAGGGTTCTTTCAGAGATGCTCCAACATAAGTAACTTTTTCCGGATCGCTCGGCTCTAGGGGTATGGGAATCAAATCCTCTGCTGGCTTTCCTCTATGCTCTTCATCATCGCGGACATCCATGTCTTCAATTGGAAGGACCTGCCCCCCGACTCCATCGGCCCTCAGTGCGGCTACATAGCAACTTCTTGCCATCTTCTGATCACCCTTCTGTTCTCCGACACCATTCCGTGTCGGAAACTTAATCTTCATATGATATGAAGAGGCCACAGCCTTGAACGCATGAAGTCCAGTCCTTCCAAGGATTGCGTTGTATGTTGAGGCTGCCTTAATCACCAAGAAGTTCAGCATCTGAGTCGCCTCCTTAGGCTCCTGCCCAATAGTCACGGGTAACTGAATAGTCCCTTCAATGTTGGACTCCACTCCGTTAAATCCGTATATGGGCATGTTTGTAGGGGTCAACTGAGAGTCGTTGTATCCCATCTTCACAAACGCATCATGAAACAAAATATCCACAGAAGCTCCATTGTCTATCAAGACTCGTTTTACTTCTGAATTTCCAATCACAAGAGTTATGACCAGCGGGTCATCATGGGGGAACTTCACCCCTTCCAAGTCTGAATCATCGAAACCAATTACCATCTCAGTTTTAGCACGCTTTGGGGCCTCTCCCACAATGTGCATTACTTCTCTTGCGTATGCCTTTCGAGAGTTTCGAGTTGTACCAGCCGCTGTCGGGCCTCCCCAGATCATGTTGATAACTGGCCCTCGGGGCTGCGTGTTACGGTCACGATCATTATCCCTTCTGTCATTGTTTCTCCTGTTGTAATCCCCTCTTTGGGTTCCATGATCTCCACCCTTTGTGAAATTATTCAGCTTTCCTTTACAGATCAAGAATTCAATCTCGTCCTTCAACTGTCTGCAATCATCCGTGTCATGTCCCACGTCTCGGTGGAACCTACAGTATTGATCCTTGTTTCTCTTTGCGGGGTCACCTCTGAGTGGCTTCGGCCATCGGAAGTCTTTATCCTTCTCAATCTCTAACAAGATTTGGCTCCTAGGTGCATTCAATCTTGCATAGTCAGAAAATCTTGGTCCCATACTCTTCTTCGATGTTGACTCAGAATCTTTGCTAGTACGGGAATATTTGTCCCTAGCATCATACTCTTGGTCTTGCTTTCGCTTCTTCGTTTCATTATTACCCTTGCCATTGTTTGTCACGACATCCTTCATGGTGCTGTCTTCGGCCTTGATATACTTATCAGCCCTTCGTTGGAGCTCAGCCATATTTTCGGGTGGGTGCTTTGCCAATGACCTTTTAAAGTAAAGATCAGTGGTGCCGTGCTCCAGGGCTACCATGGCCACCTTGTTCTCTAAATCAGTAATATTTAATGTCTCCTTGGTGAACCTCTTAAGATAATCTCTCAGATTCTCATTCTTCCCTTGTACCACATACATGAGAGATGCAGAACTTTTCTCATGAACTCTCCCGCTGATAAATTGACTGACAAAAGCAGCACTTAACTCCTTAAAGGAGCCAATTGAGTTTGCAGGAAGTCGGCTATACCATCTTTGAGCCATGCCCGACAAGGTTTGAGGGAACGCCCTACACTTCAAGGCGTCACTTGCAGGCTGTAGTAATAGTGCGTTCGAGAACGTCCTAACATGATTTGCGGGATCACCCGTTCCATCGTAAGCCTTAATTGTCGGCATCTTGAACTTCCTTGATATGTGGGCATTCATCACCTCCTCGGTGAATGGGGGCGTGGGATCATCAGGATCCCCAAGTGGCATCAGATCCTTGGGGTTGCTCTTAGGGGTTTCCACCCTTGTAGTTCTTCCAGTTGGGACGGTAGCCCTTCTTTGCCTTCTTGGAGGCCTCTCCAGATCTATGAAGGGAATCGGTCCTGACGTGGGAGGTGGCAAAGTCTGATTTGATCTGGCTTGCTCCCTGGCCATATCTTCTTTTAATCTTAAGATCTCGGCTTCATAAGCCTTAATCCTATCAGTAGCTGTTGAAGGGAGTCCATCATGAGTAGTTCGAGTTTTCCCCATAGGTTCTTTACTTGCACGTCGCCTCCTTGGAGCTTCATCACGCTCGTAATCATCGTCAGAAGATGATTCATCCGTATAAGGACCAGAAAAATCGCGATAATCTCGATCTCGAATATACAGGGCATGACCACTTGGTCCAGCTCCGTAGTTAGGCATCCCGTACATTGGACTGGTGCTTATGGGGAGATCCGTAGTGTGGATCTGAACCCCTCGTGTAGGGTTGTTGGGGTCTACAATCAAGGAAGAAATCTCCACCTGGCGGGGGTTAGTCCCTGGAATTGTGTGGACGATCGGAGGTAGCGTACTCTCAACATGGGTAGTCCCTAGGGGTTGAGAAACTTGATACGGAACGATAGTCCCGGATGTCAGAGGTACTTGCTCAGATGTCGGAAGTACTTGTTCAGTAAGGGGCGGAGCAGAGCTAAGAGGTAGAGCCTCGGTAGCGATTGGCTCTGTAGTGCTTGGTGCAGTTCTTCGTGTTTGAACCATGGTTGACGTCTTCTTCCCACAGACGGCGCCAAATGTTGTGGAATAAAAACTAGGTTGTTAGATTGCGGCTAGGGTTTGATGTATTTAATGCTAGGGTGTGTGAGCTTCGTGCTTTAATGGCTACTTCTGCGTTCGAGACTTAAACGGTCCTCACAGAATGCCTACGTATCTCTGTATTAAGAGAATCAAGCCAATAAAACGTAGTTCTGAGATGAAGGGTCTGACCCTTTATATAGGCTGAGAAGCCTCAGAATTAGGGTAGGGTTAATTGACTTGGTGGACAAGTCAATCTTGAGGAAAGTTCTAGACCCCTTCCTTGTAGGAGTCTGTTTCCTTGTATGAGTGTATGCCTTGGAGGCTACTCCTTGTAGAGATAATGTTCTTATCTGACACTTATTGCTGAGCTGTTTATTATCCCTAATATTAATTACGAAATTAATATTGTAAATAGGGTTTGGGCCCACCTGATGGCCCAACGTTTGGACCATTCCGGGTCTAATTAATGTCACATTAAATGTGTCTTTAGGGCTTACTTTTAGCCCATATCAGAAATTTTATGAAAACAAAATGATGTTTTAATTTCGTATGTTTGTCTTTCTAATAAATAACTTCATTTCCATTTTATTTAAAATTGTTTCTTTAAGTAATATTTTTTTATCTTAATTTAGTACATTTGAGCTCATTAATTAATGTTTAAAATTATTTAATATTATTTTTTGTTTTAAATAAAATTCCCCGATTCCCCGCGGGGATCCCCGTTACCCGTTTGGGCCGGGGACGGGGAATGAAAAATAATCCCCGACGGGGATCGGGTTTGAATTCGGGGATGGGGGCGGGGATAGCACTCCCCGGCCCCGAAGTGCCCCGACGCCCATCCCTAATTCTGAATTATCCTTTAATACAAAGCATTTGCTTCCAAAAGTATGAACATACTTTAGTGTAGGCTTCTTTCCAGTCATCAAATTGTAAGGTGTCTTTCCTGTATTTTTATTGATGAGAGTTCTATTCTGGATATAGCATGCAGTGCTCACAGCCTCGGCCTAAAAACATGTAGGCATCTTTGCATCAAGCAACATTGTTCTAGCAGCCTCAATTAGAGTTATATTCTTTCTCTCAACAACTCCATTTTGTTATGGAGTCCTTGGAGCTGAGAATTGTTGAGAAATGCCATTCTCTTTGCAGAATGCTTCAAGCATGGCATTTCTGAACTCCGTTCCATTATCACTTCTCAATGCAATCACACTTGCATTGTTGGCCTTTGCTTCCTTGTCAACTTTCTTTATGTGCTCAATGATTACTTGTGGAGCCTCATCTTTTGATGCCAGAAATTCCACCCATGTATACCTTTTAAAATCATCAACCATCACCAAGGCATACCTCTTTCTTCCTAGTGACATGATATTGACAGGCCCAAACAAGTCCATATGAATTAGTTGTAGAGGCTTGGTTATTGATGTCACTGTCTTTGACTTGTGGCTTGATCTTTTCATTTTTCCCTTTTGACAGGCCTCACACACTCCTTCTTAACAGAATTCAAGTGTGGGCATGCCTCTCACTAACTCTCTTTTAACTAGAGAATTAATGGCTTTGAAATTCAAGTGTGATAATTTCTTGTGCCACAGCCAACAATCTTCATTTGAGGCTTTTGAGTAGAAGCAATAAACTTTGTCCTTGTTTGCATAATCCATATTTGAAACAAACAGACTTCCTTTTCTACTCCAGATAGAGCAAAATCACCAGTCTTCTTGTGGGTAATCAAACATTCATCCTTGTCAAAATTTACCTTGAATCCTCTATCAGTAAACTGACCAACACTTAGCAGATTAAGCTTGAGTCCCTTGACTAGTGCTACATCTTCAATGATGACATTACCAACTTCCAACTTGCCATATCCCAATGTCTTACCCATGCTGTCATCTCCAAAAGCAACCATTGGGCTAGCCTTCTCCTCATACTGTGGTAGCAGGGCCATATCACCAGTCATGTGATTTGAGCATCCACTGTCCAAAATCCACATGACCTTCTTTTCACTTTCTTTGCCCTGCAAACACAAAGGTATTACTTCTCCTTTGGTACCCAAACAAGTTTGGGTCCATGTGACTTAGAAACACTTTTATCATAAACAACATGCTATCAACTTTCTTGGTGTTAGTCTTCTTGTCACTGTTAGAAGTCTTAGAACCTGAGGTTTTAGACTTAGGTGACAGAGGTACCTTCTTAGCTTTAGGAGGACTTGAAGACTTTGACCTTGTGTAGTGTGTGTGAGAATTGTGACTGATACAACCATCAATAAATTGCTTTCTCAAATTGAAACAGCTAGTCATAACATTCATATTGCATGGCATACAGTCAAATTTATCATAGAATGGAGCATCTCTATGTCTTAAAGGCACAGAACAATCATAGAAAGGTTTGGGCACACTACCAATAGGTTTCTTGCATGCATGAGTTAAATGATTGGTACTGAAACAATTCTGACAAATTTTCCTAGGGGCATTAGGCAAATAAGCATAGTTGTTATCTTTGTTAATCCCTAGCTTGTCATTCTTGTTCTGTTTCTTCTAAGCCACTTTCTTCTCAGATTCATTTTTCCCAGCTGATACAAACTTAACAAACTTCTTAGGTCTAGACCTATCACCTACTGACTCCTTGGCTTTTGGCTTGACACTCTCACTCTTGGAGGATGCTTGTTGTTCACTGGATTGTGCCTCATCCTCATCATTCAACATTTGCTTGATGAGTAAGGCATCCTCATCAATTTCAAATGTTGATTCTTTATAAATTAGAGTCTCAACCTTTTTCAAAATGTGAGGCACTTCCTTCTGAACAACTATGTCATCTTCATTGACATCATAGTCTTTCCTCTGTTTAAGAGTGCCATAGTCAAGTCCAATGGCAGCCTTGGGTTTAGCTTGAATTTTCTCATGATAGGATTGCAGTAGACTAGATGAGTTCTTAAAGGTTTTAAGTTTGAATTCATTTTCAGCTAGTTCATCCCTAAGAGCCTTTTCAATCTGACTAGCACATAGAACCTTATTCTGCAGATATTCAACTTCTTTCTTAAGGTTTTCTACTTGCATAGCAGTTAGCTCAAGTTCCTCATTCTTTTTGATTAACAATTCATTTCTAGCAGACAGTGTAGTAATTTCCTCATTAGCAACAGTCATACTAGTATGAATATTATACATTTCAACAGATAGTTGTTCAATCATACTCTTGTATTCAGAAATAGACATGTCTATGGTAGTGAGAGATGGTACCTGAGAGTCTGATGAAGATGTGTCATCCTTGGAATTGGCCATCAAGGCATAGTTGCAAAATTCTTGCTCTTCTCCATCACTATCAGAATCATCCCAACACTTCCCTTCATCTATGTAGGCCTTTCCTGGTGTTTGCTTTTTGAGAAGGGCCTCATACTTAGCTTCAAGCTCTAGAAACTCTTTATCCTTCTTTTTAGGCTTCTTGCATTCACTGGCAAAATGCCCTAGGTCATTGCATCTATAACATCTCACAGATGACCTATCCACATAGCCAATTTTGAACTTATTCTTGTTTGGTTTCACAGGTGTTTTACTCTTGTTGAATGAATGATTTTGGGTTTTAGGTTTGAAGGCTTGGTTCATCTTGAATCTGATGTTTGGAAATTTTCTGGCCATGAAAGCATATGAAGTATTTTCCATTCCATCTAGCTCTTCAAGAGTATAGAACTCTTCTTCTTCCTTCTCCTCAACAGGTTCACTTACCTCAGCTTCAGTTTCTTCATCTTCTACTACCTCCTCTATCCTTAGCTGACTTGTAGATGCTTCTAGGTCTTGAATAGATTTGTTGACAATCAAGGCACATGATGTGTTTATCATTCTGCCTTGGTTGGCTTGGATAGCCCTTTTCTGAAGTAACTCAAGCTCATGAGTTTTTAAAACCCCATAGAGCACATCATATGTAACTTTGTTCAAATCTCTTTCCCTTAGAGAAATGACCCTTTGCTCTAGATGATTTGGTGAAGATAGCATAAACTTCATGTTCAATTCCTTGGTGCTGTAAACCTTGCCATTCATCTGCAACTCAGTAACTAGCTTGTGAAATCTCTCAAATATCTCAGTGATGCTTTCCTTGGGCTGTACCATGAAAGCTTTATATTGTGTGACCAGTATCTGTTTCTTGTTCTCTTTGACCTCATCAGTTCCTTCACATAACACCTCAATGTGATCCCACATTTTTTTGGCAGATGTACACGATGCAATGTTTGCAAACATTGACATATCCATGGAATCTATAATTAGCAGCATGAGGTGACTGTCAAGACCAACCATCTCCTTTTCTGATTCTGTCCATTTGGATGGTTCCTTGGCCACATAAGATCATGGAACAGTTATGGTTCCAACAGTCTTCTTAGGTATTTCTTGTTGTGGAACAAAGGGGCCATTCTTGAGAATCTCAAGATATAGAGGATGAGAAGCTTTGATGAACAACATCATTTTCATCTTCCAGAGGTTGTAATTTTCTTTGTCAAACTTAGGGACCTTCACCGTTCCTGTTGTCTTTGGTGTATTCGAACTCATGATCGTTTTTCAGTTTTTGAATAAACAGCCTGCTCTGATACCACTGATAACGTGTATTTTATACACGTTTTGTCTTTCATTATCTTGCATTTTTGTTAGTTTCGAATGTTGTTTTATCGATATTAATTACGTTTTTCATCTTTCAGTGCCTCGTGCTTAATTGTTGAAAAGATGATTTATTTTGGGCTTGAAAGCAAAGATGATTCAAGATGGAAGTTAGAAGATGCAAGCTCACGATGCCGGGAGGTTTTTAATGTGTTATCTTGAAGATTTTGTCTCGCACGACCGCTCCGCAAGCCGTTCGCGAGGCCGTTCAAAGAGTTTAAATGATGCAGTCTTTTGCACGGGCTACTGCACAGCCGTGCAACAGGCCGTGCAAAAACTTGCTGTGTATTAATAGAAAAGAAGCTAAACACATCTCACATCTTATCTTCACATCTAACATCTAACACCTTCATCTTCATTTTCCCCTCTTCAAGAACACAATTAGGGTTAGTAGGAATTAGAGAGGAGACATTAATTACTTGTAATCTAGCATTGATTATGAGTAACTAACTCCATTTATTTGGCTCAAGGAGGAATTCATGTACTAAACCCATTTCAATTTAAGTAAGATTTATTTACCTGTATCTTGAATACTTGTGATGTATTGTCTATGATTTTGCTTGGATATTTGTAAGTTGCTTCATCTTACTCCTCTTGTAATTTCAATTGCTAATTGTTTGTACTAATCCGTAATTGTTAGTACATTCATTGTAGTAGCACAAGGTTTGGCGTGCCTAAATCCTCAAGATTCAAGTACAAATACCTAGGTTGAGCTTCTCATCCTTGGGTTTGTCCTAGCCTCTCTTTGTTTAATTCCTTGACTTGGTTAAATTGATAGTGCTTCATTATTGGTTGTTATTGTCAAGAGATCTAATTTATATGCTTCAATAAATTAGTGTTTATAATAGAAGAGAAATAAGAGATTGTGTGCTTCACCAATTATCTTGGTTAGGTAGAGTTGGATATAATTTTGCTTGTTTGTTGGGTTGAAGTGCTTGAGTTTCTATTATCCTTTGGTCAAATATCTCTATATCTTGCTTATTCATTCATTGTGTTGTTGTGTTGGTAAAATTGGATGATTGACATTAACTTAGTTGTAATTCAATAGCATTTTATTTCTTGTAGGCAAGGTGTTTGATAAAACACCTCAATCAAACTCAAAACCCCCCCCATTTTCCACACTTCTAGATTGTAAGAAATAATATACTCGAAATCAATATTGATAGTCCTTCCCTATGAACGAACTGACGAAAAACACTACCTTCAACCACTTGTTGAGTATTGAATACAGTAAAAGAATACAGAGGGGGGTGAATGGATTCTTGAACTTTTTCTCGTTCATGAATCAGTGTTGCAAGATAAGTGTTTGTGTGTGTTAATGTGTAGGTGCGGATAAAGAACAACACAAGACACAATATCACTTTAATCTAATATTTTATTAGATAAAGATTTGCTACAATTTGTGAATACAAATGGTATTATTCTCAGCTTCGTTTTTCTCAGAGAGATGTGCTCTAACAATGTGTATGAAAAACTTAACCAACTAAAGAAGTGAGATTGTATTCTTATAGAACATGAATACAACTCACTTACTACAAATAAGGTTACAGGATAAATTACTTTCTTGTATGTCTATCCTTTTTGAGTAAACATCCAAACGGCTACAGATTTGACTTTGCAACGCTCTGTTCAGATCCACTTCTTTAGCTCTTTGTCTCTTGTACATCTCTCCAAGCTTCTTTGTAGGCTTTCCAAAGTACATTACAGATTGTGGTCCATAAAGCACTTTAGCTTGTTGCAAGTTTCTGACTTGTACAATTTCTCCAGTAGTTTGTTTCCAAGAATGTATTCGAGAAGTGGCTAAGTGATTGATTCGAGAACTAGGATTAGATAACTATGAGTTCTCGAATACTGTATGATTGACATATCGAATCACTTCTCGAATAACACTTTTCTCCAGGATTCCTTGAGTTGTCGAATAGAACACTTGACTTGTCGAATCCCTGAGATGTCGAATAGCTTTCTGAGTCCTTGAGATATCGAATGGAACTTTGACTTGTTGACTCTTACATTATATAATTAATATTAAATTTAAACAGTTAACATGGTCCTCTCTATTGAGCCGCTCTCTCCTTAAACATGATTATTCCTAAAGAGTCGTTCTCTCGTTAAAATCAAAATCCAACATTAACATGTATTACGAATATTTAAATTATAATTTTAATCCCTAAAAATTGAAACTTAAAAATAAAATAATTTTTGTAACATTAATCTCAAATTCTAATAATTAAGACGATCTTTTCTAGTGAACCGTATTTTCATTAAACACGTTTCGAGTAGCTCCCGTTTGAGACTGATCCCAACTTAACTTTTTTTTTGCTTCAAATTAAAACCTAAAAAGAGAAAGAATTCCAATTTTCTACTTTCTTTAAATTTTGTACATGAAATTTTACAAAACGAAGATATATCTTATCTTAACTATATGTCACAAATACTCCTATATTTTTTTTCTTCCCTTACAATTTAGAATCTATAAATTAAGTAAATTTTATATTTTATTTAAAACTCTTGATTAAAAAAATTATATAGTATAATGTTTAGAGGACGCAGCCTAAGAATTCTATTATGCATACACACGCACACGCACAATAATATATAATGATATAATAATATTAAAAATATATTGATATCATTTTTTAAGAATTTGAATTCTTTTTTAAACTTCAATATTTGAAATTAAATTTTAGTTACACATTTAGGCTATAAATTTGGATTTCTATTTTTTTGTAAATTTGTATGCATGGCTTTCAAATTGTCATTTTTCTATAAATTCGAATGCATACCAAAAAAAAAAAAAAAAATTAGTTCCTACATGTAAATGTACTTTTCGAAATGGGAATAATATACAAAAAAATTAACATAAAGGACTTCTAAGAAAAAAACAAATTTTGAAGATTGTAAAAGAAATTTTAATTATATGTATTCTCTATAAATTCGAACTCGATCTTCTTATGTCTATATTTAAACACCTTTTAAATTTTCAATGAAATTTTTAATTATATGTGTTTTCTATAAATTCTAACTCTTATACATTACTCCCTCTGTCCCAGTGGGTTCTACCCATTGGGGGACGGGGGTGTGCCACGCATTTTAAGGCTCCTAAAAAGTATAGATCCATAATTCATTTTGATTTTTTTTCTTCTGAATAAAAATTTAATGTTTCTATTTTTATTCAAAAAAAGAAAATTTTAAAAATAAATTGTGGAACTATACTTCATAGGAGCCTTAGAATGCGTGCCAAGTAATGGAAAAAAACTGGGTAGAAATGAGTGGGACGGAGGGAGTATAAATTTGAAAATATATTCTACTTCTAGTTGATTTTAATTAAATATTCTTACAAACACCTATTTTATATGACTCGAACAGGAAACAAAGACGTAATGTGAAATATGACTCTCGGACACCCCAGGCCAGGCCCCAACCCCCGGGTAACGGGTTCGTCTCTAGTGGAGATACTAATTCATATAAAAACTTATGGTAGAAAATAATATCACAATATTTACGAATGATATAATGCATAGACAATTAGGCATATATGTACATATATAATAACATTGGTGCAAAGTTATATATAGATCACAAAATTGAAGCCGGTAATCATATTATAGATCTCAGCATGGAATGTTCGTCCTTTAATCTCTGATCAGTTGGTCAAACAACTTTTCAATATGCCTGCATAACAAAAGTACCATATTAGAGCTAGTCACGTAGAAGACGATCAATTATCGTAATTTTTACGATAAATTTATCGAAATTTTTATATTGGTTGTGAGAAACAGTCAATCGAATTTGATTGAAGAAACATAAGATTTTCAATCTATATATAGGTGTTTTGAGGGCACCAATGAAAACTTAATCTAATTATAATAGAACTTTTATAAACATTTTTAAACTCGAATTCTTCTCCTCCATTAACTTAAACTCTTATATCACCTCTTCTATTTCTAATATGATAAAGATAGTTTCTTATTTACTAGTATTTAAAATTCTAAAACTCTAGAAAAATTAGAAAAATAGATTGAAACGATCGTAGAACGTCACCTAAGCTTATATCATATACATGTAACACAATTCTGTATCCCCTATATCATATCATATGTGATATGAATCAGATGACATATAAATTCAGATAATCACATAAGTCATGTAGATAATTTCTATAAAACATATAAAATCACATAAAACACGTAATACACATATAAATAAGGTGGTGATATATACTCACCTGAATTAGCCCTTAACTAATCCAATTAAATTATCCTTTCACTCATGACTATATTTGGTCTTATAGATTAGACGTAAATTAGTAATTTATCTTATGTTATGAACAGTCCCCCACTACTTCTTAAAAATAATATTCAATATCCACTACTACTTAAAAATAATATTCAATACCCATTACTCCAGAAAAAACAATATTCATTCAATACCCATTACTCCATAAAAAACAATATTCATTATACGCTCGCGTATCCTCCTTTATATATATAATAGATATTGATGATTGATACTATTGTGTTTTCAATATATATTAAATTTAATTATGTTGTTAGTGGGAGTCGAACTCTTGACCTATGGTAGTTTCGCTTATTATCCCTCTTACTCTTATTATATAATAGGATATAATTAATATATTAATATATATATATATATATATATATATATATATACCATCTTATATATATAACAAAAAAAATATATTAAAAAATATATAAAAACACGTTAAGTATATATAAATATATTTCTATGAAAACACGTTAAGTATAAACACGTTAATATATTTATATATATATAAATATACCATCTTATATATTTATATGATATTATTATATCTTATATTAAAAAATAATTAAAAAAATATTATATAAAAACATAATTGTAATATTAAATAAAATTTATAACATAATAAAAGAAATCCGTGCATCGCACGAGCATTGAAAGTTTGTCGGTTCGGTTTTCGGCACGTTCATCCTATTTATTAAAATAAATAATAATATAATATAATTAATGATAATTAGCCAATTGTTTTTTTAATTAAAAAATGTTTACTTTTAATTGATGATATTACTTTTTACAAACACCTAAAATATCATATCTTTCAATCAATAATATTTCTTTTCTAATTAAAACACGTTAAATTTTAATTTAAAACATAATCTTGCAATAATTAATATATACCAAAAAAATATCACACCATACCTTCTAATCACTAACAAAATATAATAAAAATCCGTATATTACGAATAATGACCGTTAGATTTTTATTAAAAAGTTAGAACCGTTAGATCTAATGATTAAATATGTTATACGATTAAATTAATTTGCTAAAATTTCAATGTTCGAATTCCATCAGCGAAATATTTTTTGTAAAATTTTTTAATATAATTTTTACACCATGCATATCATTAATTAAATTTATATTAAATTATTTAAACTAAAATTAAAATCTATTCTACTTTTATTCTACTTCTAGTTGATTTTAATTAAATATTCTTACAAACACCTATTTTATATGACTCGAACAGGAAACAAAGACGTAATGTGAAATATGACTCTCGGACACCCCCTGGCCAGGCCCCAACCCCCGGGTTCGTCCCTAGTGAAGATACTAATTCATATAAAAACTTATGGTAGAAAATAATATCACAATATTTACGAATGATATAATGCATAGACAATTAGGCATATATGTACATGTATAATAACATTGGTGCAAAGTTATATATAGATCACAAAATTGAAGCTGGTAATCATATTATAGATCTCAGCATGGAATGTTCGTCCTTTAATCTCTGATCAGTTGGTCAAACAACTTTTCAATATGCCTGCATAACAAAAGTACCAGATTAGAGCTAGTCACGTAGAAGACGATCAATTATCGTAATATTGACGATAAATTTATCGTAATTTTTATATTGGTTGTGAGAAACACTCAATCGAATTTGATTGAAGAAACATAAGTGTTGGGATTTATGGGTGATAGCATAGAGACGACTTAACTATATTTCCCTGTACTTAGTTTTTACTAAGTTGAACATACTGTCATAACCAGAGTATGTCTTCGTATTCGAATAATTGCTGTCATGAAATAATTGTATGATTTTGGAGAAGTTCATACATTTGTTCAAGCCTCAAGGAATACATCCAGAAGACAACAAGAATAAAAGTTACTGTCATGTTCTTGACAGTAAAGTTACAAGAAGACAAATGTTGCAAAGTCACAACAAAGCTACATCTGACAGCAACATTGGCTGAAGCAAGAGACAGTGACATTCTCACACTTGACAGCAAGTCTGGAGTTCCGACAGCAACATTGGCGGGAGCTCGTACAGTCAACCACTGAATATTCCTTTGACAGCAGACTCTGCGGTTAAGGTTACTGTCAGCTTGAATTATTTGAATTGGGTATTTTCTCAGTCAAAGCCCGTGACATGTTACATGTTCAAGAAACAGATTTGCTGCAACACACTATCGTTTGCAGCAGACCTGCAAGACTACGACAGAAGCTTAAGAGATTCACAAGACAAGGCTGGTCAATTCGAGGAGTATGTAATATCCACATCTACTAGAATTGTATTAGCTAGAAATAGAAAGAATCTAGGTTGCTTTACTTATAAGGTTTATCCTGTCTGTATAGCAATTTTGGAAAGTCACATGGGTGTGCAAATTGTAATGAGCTGCCACTTGAAAACGACAGCAGCTCAACACCCCATGCGATAGAGACAACAGAGTATCTTAGTCTACTTAGATACATCTTAGATTCTTTTCTATTCATGTACGCACATGAAGCAATTTGTATCTCTTGAGATATCGAAGCTGGAGAAACACTCTCTCCAGGTTGTAGCAACACTTCACACAAAATAAATAAAACATTTATTTTATGAGAAATCTTGTTTCACTTATTTCTTGCATACATCTACTGATAATCTATAATCTTTATCTTCGTTGTTGATTTAAAGATTCGATTTTATCAGTATTGCATTAAACCCCCCCTTCTGCAATACTCCAGGACCAACAACTGGTATCAGAGCATCCAGATTGATACACAAATCTGAAGATCATGACGAGTGTTTAGAAGTCAAGTGGAATCAAGATTTCTGGAAAAGAAAGATCTTGTTATTTATCAAAGCTGCCCATCCACTGTATTTGGGAATTCTTGAGAACGGCCCCTTCATACCTCAGAAGGAAGTAGCTGCTGCTACTCAGAATGATGAAGTCATTCTAGCCCATTGGGTTGCAAAGAAGCCTTTAGAGTACACAGAGTCCGAAAAGGAGAAAGTAGTCTTGGATGACTATTTACAACTCATCTTGCTCGACTCGCTTACATTAGACAAAGCCATGTGTGGTAATGTCATGGGATGTAGATCTGTAAAAGAGATGTGGAACAAGATAGAGTTGTTGTGTGAAGGAAGTGAAGAAGTTCGCAAGAACCAAAGACAAATCCTTGTATCACAATATGAAGCCTTTATGGCTAAACCAGCCGAAGAACTCACACACATGTTTGAGATGTTCAGTAAGCTGATAGCTGAGTTACAAATTCATGGAAAATTTTATGATAAAAAGGAGATTAACATCAAATTTCTGCTCACTCTCCCTGAGCATCTTGAGCACAAAGTCACAGCCATAAGAGAGGGAAGAAACTTGAGTGATGTCTCTCTTGAAACTCTCTATGGTGTGCTAAAATCATACGAACTCGAGCTTTTTCAAAAGAGAGCTATTCAAACTAGAACCGAAGGAAAGTTAGCAAACATGTTAGGAGCCCTTGTAGCTCATGAACCACAAGTAGCTTGTCCAAGTGAACCATCACAAAGTTCACAACCATCACAGATGCCATCTTTGAAGATTGAGGAGGTGTTGGATGACGAGGAGAAGGTGGTTCTGCAGCTGAAAGATGTTGAAGATGAAGACTTCTACACAGTAGAAGAGATTGAAAGCATGGATAATCCAACCATGGCTTATATGGCTAAGAGATTCAAGAATATCAAGTTCAGAAGGGACAAGTCATACAAGCCACAGGGTCAATCATCTAAGTTCAACAAGGGAAGTTTTTCAAAGGCCACTGGTGGAGCCACAAGAGGAGGATACAAGACAGGGTTGGTGGATAGGTCGAAGTTCAGATGTTACAACTGCAATGAGCTAGGTCATTTTGCTACTGAGTGCAGAAGACCAAGATAAAATCAAGGAAAAGGATCTGGAAATCAGTTTAAGAGGAATCAAGGGAAAGCCTATGTGGCTGAAGGAAAATGCTGGGATGATTCTGAAGATGAAGAAGAGGAGTTTGTGAACTTAGCCCTCATGGCTAAATCTAATGAAGAAGCTTCAAGTTCATCAAATCAGGTACCATCTCTAGTCTTGCTTGATATGTCTAAAATTGAGGATAAGCATACCATTGAGGATTTAAGTGCTGAGATGTTTAACATTCATGTTAGTTTATCTGCTGCGCACAAAGAAATTGCTAAGTTAACTAAACAGAATGAAACTCTCAAATCTGAAAATGAAATGTTGTTGCTAAGAACCAGTCCCCTAGATTCATTAGCTCAAGAGACTGCTAGATTGAAAAATGATAATGTCTGTGCTAAGGAAATAGAAGAATTTCTCAAGAGTCAAATTGCAAAAAATGAGTTTAAACTCAGAGCTTTTAGAAACTCTTCTAAGTTAGTCCAGGAATATCATGATAATCATACTGAGAATCAGAAGGTAGGAATAGGTTTCGAGTATGGTAGAAGGCATGGTAAGGCAATTGCTCTTGATGATAGTGATGCTGTCAAACCTCAAATTCTCAAAAGAATTTCCAATCCGATTTTCAAAAATCTTCAAGCTGATTTTGATGAAACTTCCTTGTTGTTAACACAAAATCACGCAAGCGCACGTGGTCACAAGTAATATAGATATAAGTCAAGTTCGTTCCCACAGAGATCAGGTTTTTACTTCAATTTAGTACCTATGCAACAATGTATGGTTTTAATTCACTGCTAAGATAATTAACAAATTGGGGTTGGTTAACTAAATTAAACTAAGATGCAAATTATAAAACTAAGAATTAAATTAACTAATAAGAATAGAAATCGAATTACTTATGAGAATAAAAACATGGGACTCTAACTTCATTATCTACTTCACTTAGAGTTGATGCCTTTAATCAATACACATGTGGAATTTATATCTGATAGGATAACACGAAACAAGTAAAAGTTACCTCTCGGTATACTAGTACCAAACTATGCATGCATCCACAAAAGAGATAGAAGATGGGTAGACACCAATTATGTTTAAACCCTATATCTCTATAGAATTTGAAAACATAAAGGTTTAAGCACAAGTTATCCACATAGATCACATAGGGCAGCATAATATCTCTATTCATGCCAGAAATCATGATGTTAAAACATCAACCTATCCTATGCTAGCATGGCAAGTTCTAAATCTCAAGATCCACTCTCGTTTCGCAAGAGATTAACAATTCAATTTAGATGTTAGCTACGCATCTAAAAGCATTAAGATTAACCATACGAGGATATCAAGAATTCACCACACGTAATCTTTAAAGCAATCAAACTACTAAGCTACATAAATAACTCCGTTAGAATCCCATGACAACGATTAGCTCATAATTGAACCGTTCATCGTCATGGGATTTGATGAAAACATGATAATAAACAAGATATGAATAAAAGAAGCAATAATATTAATAAAACAAAGAGTTGAGAAAACAATTCTATAATCCAGAATAACATAAAAGATGAAGTAGATCTAGATCCGTTGCTTGTCACGAGCGTTGAATCCTTCTCTCCTTTTCTCCCTTGCAGATCTAAGCTATGTTACAATAATAAAGCGATTGATAATAATTACAATGCTTAGATGTGTTTTTATAGGCTCTAGATTTCTTTCCCAGCAAGAATTTACCTTCTATTACAATTAGAATTTAATTAAGGTGCTAAAAACTGCCCAAAATATAATTAGAACTTGAAAAGGGCAAAACAGTAATTTCCATGCTCCCAACATTCTGTTTGTCATGCTTCCTGACCCCACCACACGCAAATTGCACGGGCAACACCTGTTCCATGTTGTATAAAATCTCCCAAGCTTCACATGGGCAGTAAGATCGCTGAAAACGGACTTACAGAACTCCAGATATGGCCAAAACAGTGTAAGCTGCGCAGCCTTCCCAGAAAATCCGAATTTTAATCAATTAAATCTCTAAAAATGACAGAAGCATCAACCTTAATCAACATTCTCGTAAATCTGCACAACTAAGCAAAACACATCAAAACTACAAGAAACTTGAGTCCAAGACAATCAATTTAAGCCGATTTAGAATGCTCCAAGTGGATATAAAATCCACTTATCACACCCCCAAACTTAAACCGATGATTGTCCTCAAGCATTAACAATTACAACTAACTAACTAACTAGTACCACTTCCGTAGGTGATCACGGTTGCATTTTGCATATGCAACAAGCCCTTTAAACCCCTAGGCAGCCCTAGTGGACGAGTAAGGTCTCGTGAGGGCCTATAACGAATGTACCCACAAAATCCATTTAACCTAATGCAATGCAATGTATGAATGCAACTAAATGAAAATGCAATTAATCTAATACTAATATCCTACCATACCTTCAAATCCTCTCATGCCATATCAACTTAAGAATCAAAGTAAATACGCAATGTCTTGGTGTCGAAAGTGCAAGTATTCACATAGTCTACTCAATGAACATGCATAAGTTCTCACAAGCCCATGTCAAGTGTAAGAATAAGTTAGTAAACATGCTAAGCCTACAAGAGTACATCTTTGAGACAAAACTCGGGATCTCATACGCAAGAACAAGCAAACACTCACAATCCACTCACAAAGAATATTCACTCAAGAACAAGGGTAAGTGTATCACTCAATTCCAACAAAATCATAAGCATGCTTGACATTTGGTATCAATCTAACTCTTAACACAACATACATCAATGACGATAATCAAAAGGTCTTTATTTGGGTTGTAACGGGGCTAGGGACAAGGTATGTCAAATAAGCCAAAACAGGTGAAGTGTCAAAAGCTAGTAAGTACCATAATAAATCACACACAACACCCTATTTTCCCCCCACATAATTTTACTATTACAAACACTCGACTAGTCGACTGAAAAAAGATCACAACAAACACAAACATGCTCTCATAATATTTTTCTTTTTTCTCTCTTTTTTTTTCATTCTTTTTTTTTTCTTTTGTTTTTTTTCTTTTTTTTTGTATATTTTTTTTTTCGAGAGCTAAATAAAACAATAACAATGATCCCATGAATTTATTACATATGCCGACTATCAAGTAAACAACCAAACCCAATTTTTAATATTTCACCCAAAAGTATGACCAACAATAAACCCTCCCTTGCACACCTTATTACTCCCTTAAGCACTCTACTAGCCTTTGACAATGTGGGTTCAAATTAATGTAAGGCCAATACAAGAAAAAGGTCTAGGCAAGTAATGTGGTATGTCACCGAAAAAATAGGATTAAGCTCAACGGGTTAACTAATTGATCATGTAAATATGGTGTGGTAATATGGGAAAATATGCGGTTAATCCTAAATGCCTTTATCATTTTAATCGTCAAATAACGTCATGCGTTTCAAGAAAGACCTCAAACAACTGCTAGCAATGCAAACAATCCGTGGACACTAAAGCAAACGAATAATTTGCAAATAATATGCAATAAGGCTAAAAAACTCACTTGGTGGAAAAACATACTCAATCCCAAGCAAAAATCTCTCTAATGCACCAACTTGTATTCAAAGCATGCAAACTAAATCATCTTGCACATATTCATGTCCTTCTAATCACTTACAACATCCAAAAAGTCTACTAGCTTCAACTTACTAGTGTATGTATGTGCACAAGAACAAAGCATATCACTTCTCAATCAAAAGCGTCAACTACACAAAATTCCTATCAAGCATGGGTGCAAATGCAAACTATTATGAACTCACATGATATACAAAAATAAAAACAGAATGACCTATATGAAACAAACGTAAATAACACGAACATATATGCATGAATTACTACTACTAATATGCAAAGCATGAAATCCTACATGAACACATAATACAACAACAACTACTAATCCCCCAAACCACCCCCAAACTTAAAATATTCAATGTCCGCATTGAATGGAAGTAAATACAAGGGATAGCAGAAAACATACCTGAATACCGAAATAGTCACCCTCCTCAGATGAATCTGGTGGAGGATATTGCGCACGAGCTCCATAGACTGGCCACCTTGCCTGAATACTACAAAACCCACAATTGACAAGAACACAAATTCGTAATAAAAATAAGATTAGAGAAAAAGATTTACCCAATACGAATCAAAGAGGTGAACTTGCAATTAACTCCTCTTTAGAATTGAATTTTTAGAGATATAAAAAAAAAATAGAAGAGGAATTGGATTTGCATGAAAAGGTGGGTATATAATAATAATAATAATAATAATAATAATAATAATAATAATAATAATAAGAATAAATAATAATAATAAATATAATAATAATAATAAATAATAATAATAATAATAATAATAATAATAAATATGAATAATAATAATAATAAATATGAATTAGAATAGAAATAGGTTTAGAATTTTGGAGGAGAGATGAGAGGTTTTGGAATTGAAATAGGAGAAGAATTAGGTGTAAACGGGAGAGTATAAATAGAATGGGAGGTGAAAGAATTTTTTTTTTTTTTTAGACAAGACAACAACAGCATGCCTGACAAAAACATAAAACAATCGGACAGAAACTGGAAGACGTGCAGCCTGCGCGCGTGCGTAGCAAACTGCCCTATATGCAGTTGCGCAGGCGCAACCTGCGCCACAGCCCTGCAAACTGCCCCTATACCAGTAACGCAGGCGCAGCCTGCGTTACACACCTGCAACCTGCCCCAATTGCAGAAACGCAGGCGCAACCTGCGTTACAGACCCAAAATTCGATTATTTTTTTTTTACTACACTAATGCATGGGTTGCCTCCCACCAAGCGCTTCTTTAACGTCAATAGCTTGACGTTACTTCCTCAACTCATGGCGGTTTCAAAAGAATAACTGAACCGTTCTCAACAGACAAACCATTCATACGAACGTTGACATCTTGGTTGTTTGTTTTCCAGAAATCTCTCCCTTTAGTCTTCCACCTTATTTTACTACCCAACAACCAAATCTTCTTCTTTTTCTTCTTCACACCTCTAAAGTGCTTCTCCGACTCAACCGGCTGAACAAACATTTCATCTTCCTTATCATCGGCTTTCCACCTTCGCAACACGTTATCATGTCCCTCCTCAAAAATCACTAACTCATTATCCAAAAGGATATACCTCAAATGTGGTGGAAGTTTCCCAAGCTTTACTTTCGAAAGATCTCGAATTGAAGAACTATCCGATTTCTCGCTCAGCAACTGACCAAACTTTTGTCTCTGACCCGTATCAACTATTTCCACACTGCAACACTCTTCATCCTCTGTTGGAAATTTCATGGCCATGAACACATTAAAGGTGACATTCTGATCTTGCACCCTCATTGTAAGCTCTCCTTTTTGCACATCGATCAAAGTACGACCCGTAGCTAGAAAAGGCCTTCCCAAGATTATGGGAATCTTCTTGTCTTCTTCGAAATCCAAGATAACAAAATCAGCTGGGAAGATGAGCTTATCAACCTTCACCAAGACATCCTCCACTATACCCCTCGGATAAGTAATCGACCTATCAGCTAACTGTAAAGAGATGTTAGTTGGCTTCGGCTCCGGTAAACCAAGTTGCTTGAATACAGTCAAGGGCATAAGATTAATGCTAGCTCCCAAATCACATAAACACTTGCTGAAAGAAAGATTGCCAATAGTGCATGGAATAGTGAAACTTCCCGGATCTTTCAGTTTAGGAGGCAACTTCTGTTACAGAACGGCACTACATTCCTCCGTTAATGCCACTGTTTCAAATTCTTCCAACCTTCTCTTCCGTGACAAAATATCCTTCATGAACTTCGCATATCTTGGCATCTGCTCCAACGCTTCAACAAAAGGAATGTTAATGGACAATTTCTTGAAGACATCCATAAACTTTTGAAACTGTTTCTCTTGACTTTTCTGCAAACGTCCAGGATATGGCGGAGGTGGATAGATCTGATTATTCTTTGAAGATTGCTCCGGAGTAGACTTTTCAACATGTTTCTTGCTCTTCTCACCATCAAGCTGATCAGCCACTAAGTTAGATTTCTCTATTACTGGCACTGCAGATTTTTCAACCTGCTGATTCTGAACATCTTCATCTTCTTCAGTTGCTGATTTAGGATCACTCGTGACTTTTCCAGATCTCAAAGTAACTGCATTAACCTGTTCTTTACTTTCCCTTCTGCCTGGATTAACCACCATATCGCTAGGAAGAGTTCGTTGTGGCCTACTAAATAAAGCACTTGCAATCTGTCCCACCTAGCTCTCCAAGATCTTTTGAGAAGCTTGCAGATTCTTCACCATCATCCTCAAATCATCCATCTCTGATTTTTCATTAGAAGATTGCCCCGCATGAGCCTGGGGCTGTTGCTGCTGAAATCCAGGAGGTTGAAACTGTTACCTTGGAGCATACAGTTGCTGAAAACCTGAAGAATTAAATGGCTCAACTCCGTACTGATGACCCTGAAACTGGTGATAAGACTGATATGGATATTGATAATTTGGATCTGGTTGCTGTTGCCTTTGAAAATTGCTCACAAATTGCACCGATTCACTGGAGAAGGCGCATTGACTCGTCTCATGTGCGCCAGCACATAGTTCACACATTCTCGCAACCTGAGGCACCCCATGCTTTGTCATAAAATCTTAAACCTCAAATTCTCAAAAGAATTTCCAATCCGATTTTCAAAAATCTTCAAGCTGATTTTGATGAAACTTCCTTGTTGTTAACACAAAATCACGCAAGCGCACGTGGTCACAAGTAATATAGATATAAGTCAAGTTCGTTCCCACAGAGATCAGGTTTTTACTTCAATTTAGTACCTATACAACAATGTATGGTTTTAATTCACTGCTAAGATAATTAACAAATTGGGGTTGGTTAACTAAATTAAACTAAGATGCAAATTATAAAACTAAGAATTAAATTAACTAATAAGAATAGAAATCGAATTACTTATGAGAATAAAAACATGGGACTCTAACTTCATTATCTACTTCACTTAGAGTTGATGCCTTTAATCAATACACATGTGGGATTTATATCTGATCGGACAACACGAAACAAGTAAAAGTTACCTCTCGGTATACTAGTACCAAACTATGCATGCATCCACAAAAGAGATAGAAGATGGGTAGACACCAATTATGTTTAGACCCTATATCTCTATAGAATTTGAAAACATAAAGGTTTAAGCACAAGTTATCCACATAGATCACATAGGGCAGCATAATATCTCTATTCATGCCACAAATCATGATGTTAAAACATCAACCTATCCTATGCTAGCATGACAAGTTCTAAATCTCAAGATCCACTCTCGTTTCGCAAGAGATTAACAATTCAATTTAGATGTTAGCTACGCATCTAAAAGCATTTAGATTAACCATACAAGGATATCAAGAATTCACCACACGTAATCTTTAAAGCAATCAAACTACTAAGCTACATAAATAACTCCGTTAGAATCCCATGACAACGATTAGCTCATAATTGAACCGTTCATCGTCATGGGATTTGATGAAAACATGATAATAAACAAGATATGAATAAAAGAAGCAATAATATTAATAAAACAAAGAGTTGAGAAAACAAATCTATAATCCAGAATAACACAAAAGATGAAGTAGATCTAGATCCGTTGCTTGTCACGAGCGTTGAATCCTTCTCTCCTTTTCTCCCTTTCTCCCTTGCAGATCTAAGCTATGTTACAATAATAAAGCGATTGATAATAATTATAATGCTTAGATGTGTTTTATAGGCTCTAGATTTCTTTCCCAGCAAGAATTTACCTTCTATTACAATTAGAATTTAATTAAGGTGCTAAAAACTGCCCAAAATATAATTAGAACTTGAAAAGGGCAAAACAGTAATTTCCATGCTCCCAACATTCTGTTTGTCATGCTTCCTGCCCCCACCACACGCAAATTGCACGTGCAACACCTGTTCCATGTTGTAGAAAATCTCCCAAGCTTCGCGTGGGCAGTAAGATCGCTGAAAACGGACTTACAGAACTCCAGATATGGCCAAAACAGTGTAAGCTGCGCAGCCTTCCCAGAAAATCCGAATTTTAATCAATTAAATCTCCAAAAACGACAGAAGCATCAACCTTAATCAACATTCTCGTAAATCTGCACAACTAAGCAAAACACATCAAAACTACAAGAAACTTGAGTCCAAGACAATCAATTTAAGCCGATTTAGAATGCTCCAAGTGGATATAAAATCCACTTATCACTTGTTCATCAAACAAGAGCTACTTGAAGAAGATGAGTGAATTGACAGCACACTGAGCAAAGGAAAAGATACTGTCAAGTCTCCCGTGACAGAAACTCTACCAAGCAATCAGACAGAATGTTCTAAAGTAGCTGACAACAAGGATGAGACAGAAACTTCAAAAGATACTGTCAAGAGAGAACCCAAGACATCAACTTTCAAACCTGCTGTCAAGACAGAGGCAAAGAAAGGTACTGTCAAGGGTGGCTCGACAGCAACTTCAGAACATACTGTCAAGGCAAATGTCTACAAGCCTAAGAATAGGAATGGCAAGTTAGGGATCGATAAGAAGGATGGATATAGTCATGTTAAGGATGCCCCTAGGAAGCTTTGCAATAATTGTGGATCATCTCATCATTTAACATTTGTTTGTAAGAAACCCAAACATGATAAGGTTAATGCGTCCAATGTTGGTGGTAACTTACATAGAACCCCCATTATGCAAAGAAGTATGGATGTCTGTAATAACATTGACTGTATGCCATGTAAAATTGTTGTTATGAGTACTTGTTTCAATCTGCCTATTCTATCTACTGAAAGATGCTCCTATTTAGAAACTGCTGAGACTTCTGTGCCTGCCTATGTTGGTAAAAAGGCAGCTTCCACTAAGAGAAAGACCAAGTCTAACTCTAGAACCAAGTAGACAGCAAAAGAAGTCAAACAGGAGGATTCTAGTGTTGATTTAAATGTGAAGCAGAATGATATGAACAATGATGCTATAACTACAGGACCCAACAGAGTTTGGGTACCAGATGCAAATTAAAATCATTTGTTTTGTAGGGCAAGAAGCAGAAGCAGGTCATGTGGATCATCGATAGTGGATGCTCCAGGCACATGACTGGTGATATAGCCCTGCTATCACATTTTATGGAGAAAGTCGGCTCAATCATAACTTTTGGAGACAATAGCAAAGGTTACACTGTGGGATATGGCTGTTTGGAAATTGGAAATGTTGTCATTGAAGATATTGCTCTGGTTGATGGATTGAAGCATAACCTACTCAGTGTCAGCCAGTTCAGTGACAGGGGATTCAAGGTTGATTTTGATATGATGGTTTGTAATATCTATCACAAGAAAGATCAAAGCCTCTCTTTGAAAGGAGTCAGGAAAGGAAGTTTGTTTGTTGCAGACTTAAATTCAGTCAATAAAGACAAGGCTTACTGTTTTTACAGTAAAGCATCAGTTGGTGAAAGCATGCTTTGGCACAAGAAGCTCTCACACCTCAAATTTAAGAATATGAATATTCTGATGAAGAAGGATTTGGTGAGAGGACTACCTCAACAGGAATTCTGTCAAGAAGGACTATGTGAGGATTGTCAAATAGGCAAATTAAAAAGATCTGTGCACAAATCAAAGCAGGTGAATACCAACACTGAGCCACTCAAATTAATTCACATGGATTTGTTTGGTCCAGTAAATGTTCAATCTCTTGCAAGAAAGAGATATGCCCTGGTAATGGTGGATGACTACTCAAGGTACACTTGGGTGAAGTTTTTAGAGACAAAGGACGAAGCTGCTCAAGAAATCATTGACCACATAAGAGTTCTTGAAAGAACCCCCAATGCTCATGTTCAATATATGAGAAGTGACAATGGTACTGAGTTTAGAAATGCCACATTAGGAAACTTCTGCAAGGAAGAAGGCATTGTCCAACAATTCTCCACTGCCAGGACACCACAACAAAATGGAGTTGTAGAAAGGAAGAACAGAACTCTCATCGAAGCTGCAAGAACTATGTTGAATGATTCTAAATTACCAACATACTTCTGGGCAGAAGCTATTAATACAGCTTGCTACACACAGAACAGAACCTTGATCAATAAGACTCATGGAAACACTCTTTACTATCTGTTAATAGGAAAGAAACCTACTGTCAAGTACTTTCATGTATTTTGAAGTAAGTGTTTCATGATGATTGACAACCATGAAAGGAAAGGAAAGTTTGATGCTAAAGCTTATGAAGGCATTTTCATGCGATATGGATTGGAAAGGACTGCCTACAGAGTCTATGTCATTGATCACAAAGTCATTGAAGAAAGTGTGAATGTCACATTTGATGAAACCAAATTCCTAGGACTGCAAGAGGATAGTCAAATGGAGCCTCTTAGATTTGAAAATCAAGGGTATTTGGAAGAAGAAGAAGAAGAAGAAATTGTTGCTGATGAACCTACTGGTACTCAGGATATTTAGTTTGAAAGAAATGTTGTCAACACCAATGATGCTACTAAAACTCCAGCTCAATCTCAAACTGTATCAGCTAATCATCAGAATGAGAATGATTCTGGAGATGTTGAAGAACATGAAGGAGAAAACATCAATGGTGGAGAGTCAAACCCTCAAAGAGGAAATGATCGAGCAGATCAAGAAAGAAGCTTGCCCAGAACCACTAAGTGGAATAGAAATCACACTAGCAATCTAATCATTGGTGATCCCACTACTGGTATAAGGACGAGAAGAAATGTTTCTACTGACAGCATGTTTTCATGTTTCCTATCTCAAACTGAGCCAAAGTCAATTGATGAAGCATTGTTGGATTCAGATTGGGTGATAGCCATGCAAGAAGAGCTAAACCAATTTGAGAGAAACAATGTATAAAAGCTGGTCCCTAGACCCAAAGGGAAGTCAGTAGTTGACACAAAGTGGGTTTTCAGAAACAAGTTGGATGAAAGTGGAAATGTGATAAGAAACAAGGCAAGGGTAGTAGCTAAAGGTTACTGTCAACAGGAAGGGATCGATTATGATGAAATATTTGCACCTGTTGCCAGACTTGAAGCTATTCGGATATTTTTAGCCTATGCTGCACACCGTAACTTCAAAGTGTTCCAAATGGATGTCAAAAGTGCCTTTCTTAATGGAGAATTAGAAGAGAAAGTGTATGTTGAATAGCCACTGGATTCGAGGATGCTGAGTTGTATGACTTTGTCTACAAGATATTGGTTATTTAGATTCAGACTACGTTGGATGCAAAATTGACAGGAAAAGCACAACAAGAAGCTGTCAATTTCTTGGTGGAAGATTAGTGTCATGGTTTAGCAAGAAGCAGCATTCTGTATCTACTTCAACTGCAGAAGCTGAATATATTGCAGCTGGAAGTTGCTGTGCTCAAATTCTTTGGATGAAAAATCAGCTAATGGATTATGGTTTAGAGTTGTCCAATATCCCTATTTATTGTGATAACACTAGTGCCATAGCTATCTCAGACAATCCAGTTCAACACTCCAGGACAAAGCACATTGATATCAGACATCATTTCCTAAGAGACCATGTTGAAAAGGGAACTGTGAAGCTGATTTATGTTCCAACGGAAAAGCAACTTGCAGATATTTTTACGAAGCCACTAGATGAAGCAACCTTCAACAGGTTGGTAAGTGAATTGGGAATGATAAATCTGGTATGTTAACTTACTAGTTTTTACTTTTTCAATGTGGTTAAAAAATTGCAGCTTGTGACCTTAACTTTCAATGTTACTGTCATGAGAAGTTACTATCCTATGTGCTACTTGTTTATTTGACAACATGTTTGCTATGACTATGCTAAATTCAAATCACATGCCTGTTTTAATTTTTGTAATGAGTAGTCACGTGACATTAACTTATTTCATACGCCTGCTTAGTGATAAGTATTCGTGTCATTTGAAATGACCCCGGGTATTTGTCAGTATTTTTAATTTAAAAGTTAATTACTTCATTAAAAAGAGGCAGTTAGGAGCTATAGAGTCACTTATTGTGTTATAAATAAGACCAAGGCTAAACCCTTTGTTCTCACTTAACACACTAAGAACTCTAGAGTCAATATGAGTAAGAGGAAGGCAGAAGAAATGTCAACATCAACGACACCAGTTGCTAGTGGGAAAGTGGAGCCAGAGCCTCCCAGCCTCAAAAGGGAGATGGAGATAGCTGCTACCAACGAGCGGCTTGATCTCTGGGTGGATAAGTTTCATACTTATCTTGAAGAAGAGGGGATCTCCGATCAAAAGGAGATAGAGAAGATCGCGGAAAGGCTGCTGCTAGAAGCTTTTCCCAACTTAAAATAATTTCCAGTTCTTAAGAACTACTTGTATTATTTTAAGTTTGTATTTAATGAAATGACCGTTTTATCTTCTTAGTATTCTTGCATGTCATTCATTATTGTCTTCTCATCTTTAGCTATCTGCAAATAGTTGTCTGTTTGATTGCTTGTGTGTATGGATGTTTGTGGATGTGTGCTAAAACTAACAAATATGTGCCTAAATGGATTAAAATGCTATTTGGTAATTTTTGCTTAAGCAATAGGCAAAGTCGATTAAAATTCATGACATAAATTATTTCCGATTAAGTTGCTGTCAATAAGTGAAGATGTTGTCACGATGTGCCTTGACAGCAAGTTTCTTAGACGACACAGTGAAAAAGTTTATGTCATGAAATTTAAAGGAAATTGTATAAATTGTTTAATGATGACAATATGTTCTTGCGACGATGTTACTGTCAAGCAAAACCTGATGTCATCCTCTCAAAATTACTAATGAATTTGTTACAGCGCACAGGTTACTGTCAAGATTAGTGGACCGAATTAATTGGGATTTTACCTCCACGATTTACAGCCACTAAAAAGTAACTACCCACGACACCACGTGACTGATTAATGGGCTAAGACATAGTTATTACTTTTCCTTTCTCAGTAAGACATTTGCTATTTTCATGTAAGCAACTGTCAAACACACAAACACACAACTTTCAACAGAACCTCTCTCTCTCAAAAGGCAAAAATCTCTCTCTAAAGCTCAAAGCAAGAAATGGCACCTAAACTAACTTTGCTGGTATTCTCACTATTGGAGATGCTGGTGAAGGATTTAAAGGACTCATATCCTTTATCAACAAGTCCTATCTGGGTCATGCTATAACATCTACACCATCCTTGAACCTAGAAAGACTTGAAGAATTCTGGAACACTTCCTATGTTGCAGGAGGTGAAGGTAAAGACACCATTCAATGCAAAATTAAAGGAGTTACCTGTATCCTCACAATCAAAGGCATCAATGAACTGAATTGCAAGCTAAAGAATAATACAAAAAACTTGCAAGTGATGAAACCCTAAAAAAGTTTTTCTTGAAAATTGGGTATTCTGGTCCTGTTCTTGAAGAGGGTACATCAAAATGGTACTCGACTGGTGAAATGGACAGAAAGCATTTGAGGAAAGAATGGATCATGATTTTTGATGTCATGGTGAAGGTTTTCTCAACCAAAACCTCTGGATGGAATGGAATTCCCTCCTATATCAAGAAGCTTACTCACTCTCTTGTCCATGGATACAAAGTGGATGTAGGAAAGTTGCTTATGAGTCAACTCAAATCAGCTTTGAGCAGGAAGGTACATGTTTATCCTCGCTTTCTTACTATGTGTTTGAATTCATTATGTGGTATTGATGACAATGCATCTCTCACTATAGAATGCAATGTTTTGAAAAGAAATACACATACATCACTCAATTCACAAAATTCAAATGCACTAATTCCACTCTGTTTCACCAAGCACATGGCCGATCAAGAGCCTCATCTTGATGTAGCACTACCCTCTGGGTATGTTGTCTTCTCCCTTGAGAATGAAGCTGAATTAGACCCAAATTCAGTTAACCCACATTCTACTCCATACATTCCTATCAGATCATCTAGACAACCAAAGACCACAAAAACAACTTTGCAAGAATCCAAGAAAAGACCCTTAGAAACTGGTGTTGGTAGTAGTTCTGAGAATGTTGAGGGAGAAACTGCACATGATGCAGCAAATAAGGATGTTAGCGAAAGTGAACCCACAGTGGTTCCTCTTGAGCCTAAGAAGAAGAGAGCTAAGAGGGCCAAAGCCACTGTCAGCCACCCCACAGTCTTACAAAAGGCTGTGGAGGATAAAAGGGAATCAAACACATCCCTAGGTGCTTCTTCTCAACAAGAAGTATCTATTGAAACTGGCCTGTCTCCCAAGGCATCCTGTAAAGAGTCAGCACAACCTCATGTACTCACTCATGAGGAGCCTACACTTGCAGAAATGCACACAAAGATAGGGCACAGTGAGGGTCATGAAACTTCTACTCTTGATGTTCCACAAGTTACCCCTGTGGAACAGCCAAAAATCTCTTCTAAACTATCATCTTCTTTATTCTCTAATCCATCAATTGTTTCTTCTCAATAACCTAGAGAAGGGGATAGTTCAATCCCTTCAGGTTTTGATCATCCATCTCAAGTCATGGATGAGCCCCCATTAAGTGGTCCACAAGAACCCATTTCTCAAAGTGAAATGGACACCACTCACTCAAATACTGAGCTAGATCAAGATGGTACTCTACCAGAAAATGAAACAGCCAACATCTTGGTCGAACTCCAAAGAGCAACTGACCTTCAAGAAGTTGCTGTCACAACCTCAGCTGCTGTCAAAGACACCACAAAAGTTGTTGTCAACCCACTTGTGGATAGTAACATTTTGGGTAAAGATGATGTCACCTCTACAAAGCTTGATCATGATACTGTAATTATTGAAGATGCTTCAAATGATGATAAACTAACTATCCATGCTTTGAAGATACATTCTAAACTTTCCACTTCTTCAACTAAAATGCATGCAAGTACTGCTCATACCCATGCATCTAGGATGAGTGAGGGAGTGAAAAGAAAAAGAGAGATAAAAGAAAAGAGAGGTGGGCATAAAAATGAGAGGCAACCAAACGAGCTGGCAAAAGGTGAGGGACTTGAGCATGTCCAGAGTGAACTTGAGGGAACCCCACACACAAAGGCACTAGGTCTTGAGAGTCATTCTGTGAGGAGTGATGAGATCACTCAGAAAAATAATGAGTGTGTGAGAAACCCTATAGCCTCCTTGCCCCAGTTTCTTCCTTTATATCCAAAAAGGTTGAGAACTAGTGGTCCTTCTAAACAAGCTGAATCAAGGTTGAAAGCCCTTGAGGGTAGATGTGCATCCATGGAAGCTACACTTGATGCTCTGTCCACTATGGTAGCTACTGGTTTTGCTGATATTCAACAAACTCTTCTTTCATTCTCTGTCATCCTTAGTGCTGCCAACTCAACTAAGGGGGAGAAAATGGTAGATCAGAATGAAGGTAAGTGAGAGAAAGTGGTAGATCAGAATGAAGCAAACCTGGTAGAGAAGGAGAAACAAGGTGGAGCTACAAGTGAGGGGGAGTCAACAAGTGAGGGGGAGCAAGTTTTTGAAGAAGAAGATGGAGATGAAAGTGAGGGGGAGCAAGAGAAAAAAGAAAGAAACTTTGGTGAAGAACTAAAGGCAACAGGAGATGGTGAATTTTTTGAAGGAGAAATAGATGGTGAGGCAGTATTGTTATCCAAAGAAGTGTTGGAGCAATTAAAGGGGACTCAAACATCTAAAAGAACAGTATTGCCTCCACTGAAAATCAATGAGCCAAATCCTGAGGAAGTCGAAGCTCCATTCCAGAAGTTGCAGAAGGAATGGAGAGAAAAAGAAATTCAAAATGCTCTGGGTAAAGGCAAAGGTAAAATGCCTGAGTATGTGGACATATCTACTGGCATATCTACTGGAACTACTTGGTCAGATGGAAGTGAATACGCCCTTGAAGATGCAGAACTGATGATGGTTGATCACATGGAGAGTACCTTGAACAACAAAGATGAAGAGTTCAGTAAGTTGGTGGATGAATCAATTAGTGAAGCAGGGGGAGCTTTTACAAAATTGGCATCAACACTGAAGAGCAAAGTAATAAGTATCTCTGTGAGAATAAATTTGGAAAGAAGGTGGGCTGTTCAGGTTTATTTGAAGAACCGTTTGACCATATTCATCACAATGCAACTTTTACAAAGTTTGCATGCTAGAGTACTCCAAGTCCTTAGAACCCTGGTAGTCAGAAATTCAACAACCTTCAATGATAGTCTGATAGCACAAATTAAAAGGATGGTTGAAGACAAACTCCCTGTGGTGATTCAAAATCCTTATGGTGTGTGTTTCAGAAGGATCACAAAGACAGGAGCAAGAAGGCTGGATTTCTTACCATTGGATAGAGTCTCAAGACTAAGCACTGAAACAATCATGACAGTGCTGAAGAAACTTCTCAAATCCAGTATCACCAGTGATAAAGTTAAAGCTGTCAAAGATATTCATAGGCTGTTAGCAAAAAGAGATGAGGAAATTAGCTCAATCACAAAGAAGCTGATCTCTGATGCTAATGCCAAGATGGGAGGAAGATGCAACTATGATGATACTTTGGATTATGATGAGGATGAAATTGGAGGAAATGGTGAACCTGGAAAATTCAGGAGTTCTAGGAGAGAAGCATCTGAGAATGTTGCTACACAAACTCAGATGGATGCTACCCAAGAAGAGCAAGAAACTCCCAGTACTGAAAAGAAAGATGTTGTCAATGATGAAAGGGAGTTGGAAATTTTTGAAACGTTGGAGGCAAGTATCTTGAGACTGGTAGTTGAATGCTTCAATGCTGAAAAAGATACTGTCAACAAGGATACTGTCAGAATGGCTGAAGACACCCAAATGAAAGATGCTATCAAGAGCCAAACAGTCGAAGCTATCAAAGTTGCTGTCATGAAAGATGCTGTCAAGGGTCAACTTGAAGAAACTGTCAAGGTACGAAAGCTTGTCAAGAATTTCTCATCTAACAGAAGAAAGACAAGAGCACAAGCCTATCGTACAACCAAGATAAAAGGGAAGACAATTGCAACAGCAAAGAAAAAGAAGCATGGAGCAGTTCTGACAGAGAAGCCCATTAATAAGAGAAAAGTAAATTGTTTTGAACTATTGAAAAAGTCAATTAATGGGAGCATTACATCTGTCTCAGTGGAACTGGACCCGGTCAACAAAAACGTACGCAAGTATGATCTCAAGGACTGTGGAACTACATGTATAATTGTAGAACCAGACTTCACTATGAAGATAGTTTCACATGTGGTAGGCATGCGTGATCTCTCATGCAAAACGGTTAAGGTAAGGAGAAGAATTGATTTCTTCGTTTTGGAAAGGATGATCACTCTCATGAAAATAGACCAAGATGTTTCCAGCAGTATCTTAGAGCATGTTAAAGCATACTATGCTCAAAGATATGCTAAATTCTATGAGATGTATGGTGACTGGAGAGCACATGATGTTGCAGACCTTGAAGTCAGTTCTGATGGGGAACCAATGCCTGATGTGGACCTTATAGAAGCACATCGTCCTTTTACAAAGGCTGGCATGGCTGAATATGAAGCAGAACAAGCTTATCAGGCTGCTAAAGCTAAATCATCCCAATCTACAAAACCTACCAAACCTGCCACATCTGCCAAACAAAGTGCTGAAGATCTAGAAGCTCAACTGAAGGAAAGCTACAAGAAACTCAACAAGCTATTCAGTGAGGAAGCAGGTTATCAGCCCTGTGTACTGGATAATCCTTTGAGAATCAAGGATGATAAGCAAGAAATCTATGTTGATAGTTTTCACAAATTGAGGACCAGTATACTGAAGGATCTCTACTGGAAAGTTGTTGGATCTGTTCATAAGCTCGAAATGCTAGTTGCTTGGGAACTAGAAGTAATATTTGATCAAAGAAGAGATGAAGATCCAAAGCTAGACAGAAAAAGAAGAGAATCCTTAAATGCTTTTCCTGGAAGGAGGTTCAAGTTCATCCAAGGAATTCTGAAGTTCAGAACATACACGTATGATTTTGAAACTTGGTTTGATCTAAAAGATGCTGAAGTATTTACTTCTCGAGTGATACAAGGGTACATTGAAGACATTGAAGATGATGCCAGATCACCAGAAGAAAAGGCTTTAGTTGAAGACCTCAGAAAAGCAAGAAGTGAAGCTCTCAGAAGAGAGGGAAAAATCTGAACAACTGGAGACTGCCAAAATCAAGCTAAGTTAAACTCTGATTTGCTCATTCAATAGGAGCAATTAATTTGCAGTTAATTCATAAGCTTCATGTTCTAGATTTTTCTTTAACATTTATCAAATATGGTATTTCATCTATTCTGATCTATGTTAGTTAAGTTGTCAGCACGTTTTGATTGTAAATTTGTTGTTATTGTCTATAAAAACAAATTGGGGGAGATTGTTGGGATTTATGGGTGATAGCATAGAGACAACTTAACTATATATCCATGTACTTAGTTTTTACTAAGTTGAACATACTGTCACAGCCAGAGTATGTCTTCGTATTCGAATAATTGCTGTCATGTAATAATTATATGATTTAGGAGAAGTTCATACATTTGTTCAAGCCTCAAGGAATACATCCAGAAGATAGCAAGAATAAAAGTTACTGTCATGTTCTTGACAGTAAAGTTACAAGAAGACAAATGTTGCAAAGTCACGACAAAGCTACATCTGACAGCGACATTGGCTGAAGCAAGAGACAGTGACATTCTCACACTTGATAGCAAGTCTGGAGTTCCGACAGTAACATTTGCTCGTACTGTCAACCACTGAATATTCCTTTGACAGCAGACTCTGCGGTTAAGGTTACTGTCACCTTGAATTATTTGAATTGGGTATTTTCTCAGTCAAAGCCCATGACAGGTTACATGTTCAAGAAATAGATTTGCTGCAACACACTATCGTTTGTAGCAGACCTGCAAGACTACGACAAAAGCTTAAGTGATTCACAAGACAAGGCTGGTCAATTCGAGGAGTATGTAATATCCACATCTACTAGAATTGTATTAGCTAGAAATAGAAAGAATCTAGGTTGCTTTACTTATAAGGTTTGTCCTGTCTGTATAGCAATTTGGGAAAGTCACATGAGTGTGCAAATTGTAATGAGCTGCCACTTGAAAACGACAACAGCTCAACACCCCATGCGATAGAGACAACGGAGTATCTTAGTCTATTTAGATACATCTTAGATTCTTTTCCATTCATGTACGCACACGAAGCAATTTGTATCTCTTGAGATATCGAAGCTGGAGAAACACTCTCTCCAGGTTGTAGCAACACTTCACACAAAATAAATAAAACATTTATTTTGTGAGAAATCTTGTTTCACTTATTGCTTGCATACATCTACTGATAATCTATAATCTTTATCTTCGTTGTTGATTTAAAGATTCGATTTTATCAGTATTGCATTCAACCCCCCCCCCCCCTTCTGCAATACTCCGGGACCAACAATAAGATTTTCAATCTATATATAGGTGTTTTGAGGGCACCAGTGAAAACTTAATCTAATTATAATAGAACTTTTATAAACTTTTTTAAACTCGAATTCTTCTCTTTTTATAAACTCGAATTCTCCTCCTCTATTAACTTAAACTCTTATATCACCTCTTCTATTTCTAATATGATAAAAGATAGTTTCTTATTTATTAGTATTTAAAATTCTAAAACTCTAGAAAAATTAGAAAAATAGATTGAAACGATCTTAGAACGCCACCTAAGCTTATATCATATACATGTAACACAATTCTGTACCCCCTATATCATATGTTATATGAATAAGATGACATATAAATTCAGATAATCACATAAGTCATGTAGATAATTTCTATAAAACATATAAAATCACATAAAACACGTAATACGCATATAAATAAGGTGGTGATATATACTCACCTGACTTAGCCCTTAACTAATCCAATTAAATTATCCTTTCACTCATGACTATATTTGGTCTTATAGATTAGACGTAAATTAGTAATTTATCTTATGTTATGAACAGTCCCCCACTACTTCTTAAAAACAATATTCAGTATCCACTACTAATTAAAAATAATATTCAATACCCATTACTCTAAAAAAAACAATATTCATTCAATACCCATTACTCCATAAAAAACAATATTCATTATACGCCAGCATATCCTCCTTTATATATATAATAGATATTGATGATTGATACTATTGTGTTTTCAATATATATTAAATTTAAGACTAAATTGCAGTTTGGGGACTTATAAAAAGATTTTTTGCACTTTGATGGCCGAGTTTTTAAAAACAGCATATTAATGGACAAAGTATGAAATTTAATGCATTTTGGGATCCCCGATCCAGAACCGTTAACTTTTGTAAACGACGTTAACTTTTCAAATTAGGGTTCATATGGAAGATTGGGGTTTTCTGATTTCTTGTTTTTTCATGAAATTTGTTGGTTCCTATGGGTTCTAGGGGTCCTAAATAACATATATACATGATCAATTTCATCATTGAATCATTAGTTTATCTAATTCGAAGATTAGGGTTCTTGAGTTCTTGAATTAGGGCTTTTTGATTGCTTGAATGTTTGAATGTTACGATGGTTCCTATAGTTTCCTGAGACCATTTGCAAGTAATTTGAGCCTAGAAACACTGTGAACGAGCTTGTACTGATAGAGTTCGAGTTTTTCATTTTTGAGCAAACCAAAAATCATTCGTTCGTAACTCCTGTTGATTGTTCGTATTAGAGGTGTTAGGGGTTGGATTGTGTGAGACATAAGCTTCGTTTTGTGATATTAAACGTGTGATTTGGTTCAGTATTTTGTAAAAACGTGATTTGGCCATAGTTCTTGTCAAGCTCGCCGGAATTATTTGATTGACGCCGTTAACAGTTCTGGATCGGGGACCCCAAAATGCATTAAATTTAATATTTTGTCCATTAATATGCTGTTTTTAAAAACTCGGCCATCAAAGTGCAAAATAATCTTTTTATAAGCCCCCAAACTGCAATTTAGTCTAAATTTAATTATGTTGTTAGTGAGAGTCGAACCCTTGACCTATGTTAGTACTCGCTTATTATCCTTCTTACTCTTATTATATAATAGGATATAATTAATATATTAATATATATATATACCATCTTATATATATAATAAAAATTATATAAAAACACGTTAAGTATATATAAATATATTTATATGAAAACACGTTAAGTATAAACACGTTAATATATTTATATATATATATATATAAATATACCATCTTATATATTTATATGATATTATTATATCTTATAATAAAAAAATGATTATATAAAAACATAACTGTAATATTAAATAAAATTTATAACATAATAAAAGAAATCCGTGCATCGCACGAGCATTGAAAATTTGTCGGTTCGGTTTTCGGCACGTTCATCCTATTTATTAAAATAAATAATAAAATAATATAATTAATGATAATTAGCCAATTGTTTTTTTAATTAAAAAATGTTTACTTTTAATTGATGATATTACTTTTTACAAACACCTAAAATATCATATCTTTCAATCAATAATATTTCTTTTCTAATTAAAACACGTTAAATTTTAATTTAAAACATAATCTTGCAATAATTAATATATACCCAAAAATATCAAACCACACCTTCTAATCACTAACAAAATATAACGAAAATCCGTATATTATGAATAATGACCGTTAGATTTTCATTAAAAAATTAGAACCGTTAGATCTAATGATTAAATATGTTATACGATTAAATTAATTTGCTAAAATTTCAATGTTCGAATTCCATCAGCGAAATATATATTTTAAAATTTTTTAATATAATTTTTACACCATGCATATCATTAATTAAATTTATATTAAATTATTTAAACTAAAATTAAAATAAAAAATTGTTAATAATGATAATATAAAAAAATTATTGTAACATATAATAAAATTTATTATATATTGAAAAAATTGCACGGGATATAAATGATTAAACAATAATGACCATAAAGAGAAAAAGTAAACAAATATACAAATCAAACACGGGCAGTGATTAAAACTAAGAAACAGGCCACCTATTTGAATGGGCCGGGAAATAATTTTGGGCCAAAAAATATGAGTACAGAAATGGGTTTTATGCGACCGAGTACCATTTATTATTTGCCGAAGAGAAGTGTAATTGAGAAAGATGATTAGGGCACACAAACATTGGGCTGAAAATTATGGATGTAGTTAGGTTCAGTTGGCTCGACGCAAATGCGCTCATACGTAATCAAGTCACCATCCAACCTCGGGGTAAACAAATATACAAATCAAACACGGGCAGTGATTAAAACTAAGAAACAGGCCACCTATTTGACATGGGCCGGGAAATAATTTTGGGCCAAAAAATATGAGTACGGAAATGGGTTTTATGCGGCCGAGTACCATTTAGTATTTGCCGAAGAGAAGTGTAATTGAGAAAGGTGATTAGGGCACACAAACATTGGGCTGAAAATTATGGATGTAGTTAGGTTCAGTTGGCTCGACGCAAATGCACTCCTACGTAATCAAGTCACGATCCAACCTCGGGGTAAACAAATATACAAATCAAACACGGGCAGTGATTAAAACTAAGAAACATGCCACCTATTTGACATGGGCCGGGAAATAATTTTGGGCCAAAAAATATGGGTACGGAAATGGGTTTTATGCAGCCGAGTACCATTTAGTATTTACCGAAGAGAAGTGTAATTGAGAAAGGTGATTAGGGCACACAAACATTGGGTTGAAAATTATGGATGTAGTTAGGTTCAGTTGGCTCGACGCAAATGCGCTCATACGTAATCAAGTCACCATCCAACCTCGGGGTAAACAAATATACAAATCAAACACGGGCAGTGATTAAAACCAAGAAACATGCCACTTATTTGACATGGGCCGGGAAATAATTTTGGGCCAAAAAATATGAGTACGGAAATGGGTTTTATGCGACCTAGTACCATTTAGTATTTGCCGAAGAGAAGTATAATTGAGAAAGGTGATTAGGGCACACAAACATTGGGCTGAAAATTATGAATGTAGTTAGGTTCAGTTAGCTCGACACAAATGCGTTCCTACGTAATCAAGTCACGATCCAACCTGGGGGTAATCTTAACTCTAATTACTCTTTTTTTTAATGCAAACTCTAATTACTCTTTTATTTACCGTAACCATATATTATAATTACATACTAATTATTTTTTCCATCATTTATCTTAACCATATTTAATTATAATTACATTTTTTCATATTTAACTCCTTTACTGTATGTTACAGACTCACAATTTTGCTGGGCCATTGCCTGTGCATTTTGTGTGGACTGGACGTACAGTTCAAACTAATTCGCCTGTGTTCCTCAAGATTTGATGGACCATGTGTGTGATGTGTATCTGGAGGATACCGGACATAATCAGAGGACCGAAGAATTGAAGGTCGATAAATATAACACTTATAGTCTACGCCCACCTGAGGGATTATAAGGAGACCACGTAGAGTTGGTGATCCGTATCTTTGTATTTCCATTGTTGGGATTGACAGAACAATAGGATGTTTTATGATTCAAAATAGTACAGAGGATTGGGGAGAAAATTGGGACAATTGGGGTGATTTTATTATCAAAAATGACTGAAGAAAGGTACTTCCATCCAATATGATAGTGTATTGATGTTCCATGTGCCTGAATTTATAATTTCGATTGACCAATTTAAATTTGACAAATAACAAATGTTAAAATTTGAATAAATAGAAGGGAGATAAATTTCCATCCACTACAATAGTGTAGTGACGTCATAGTATATTCATATGTAAATGATACGGTAAAATTTTTCTATTTTTATTTTTCAAACATAAAAGTTATAAATATAAATATTTAAAAAATTTAATGTGTTCCCACTCATGAGTAGGTCATGTGCAACCACACACCTCACATAATTTATTCTGAAGGAAAGTATTTCGAGGAAAATAGATTTGAAGTCCTGGAGAATGGATTTATAAGCTACCATTTTACGAGAGACGAAGTGGACCAAAATTCAGTTGCAACAGCAAGAAAAAATAACTTGTCCTCACTTTTGGGACAAAAGAAACTAATTTATAGTAAGGATATGGATTATGCTGGACAAGTTAGTTCTCTATATCGATCATGATTATAATAATAGTTTTTTATGTAAATTGTTTTCTTGTTAACACAACATTCGCACGTGTATTTTCTAATAGGGAGGAATTTACGGTGTCCGAACTCTTTTGGACTCCAATTATCCTCCTTTTTTAGGAGTTATTTTCCGTCAATGTTGTGTCCGTATATTTTCTTAAAATTATATGATTAGCAAGAAAAACAAAAATATTACATGCAAAAAAAATATTTCTATAAAGATAACTTCGGATAGATGATTAAAATGATATGGAATAATGTCAATCCCAAGAATGTTACACACACTTTAATAATGAAGTATGGTTCCAAGAATGATACACACACTTTAATAATGAAGTATGGTTGATTCTAGTTGAAGAGTTGAAAGAAATAACATGTTTAAATTATAATGTTGCAATATTATTATTATTATTATTATTCTTTTCATTTATTTATCAATAAAATATTTTATATTACACATTTTACATTTGTTTAGATTTTTTAATGATATCACATGGATTAACATTTCTTGCTATTTACTAAATATTTTTTTTATATGAAACAACTAGTTTAGTCGAAGAAAATTAAGAATTGAAGTTAATTAAGAGAAGATAAAGTTCAAAAAATAGGTGTGCGTTTCTTTTTAATTCTCTTTAAAGCTTTCATTCACATAATTCAAATTATAAAGTGAAACTGTTCAATATTTTTCCCAAAATTAGTTTACATCTACTAAAGAATCCTTAGTTTCATCATTTTCTCTTCAAAGATATACTTTGAGAATCCAATTTAAGTATCAGTTGCAAAGGATGACATATCTATTTGTATATCAGTTATTTAAAAATGTACATCATACTTGATTTTGTTAACAAAATTTGATGTTAAGAATCTGTAAAAGTGGTTGTATAATGATAGTATAAAAAGTAATTACATTAATAATTAAAAATAGACTAGAGAACAAGTTGTGCCAGAGCATTGGTTTAAAAGCTAAAACAATGCTCCTCTAATAAAAAAACCTAAAAACTACGCTACCAAGTAACTAATGGTATTTTTAATTTAATAAAAAAGATCAAAAAAGAATGCACTAAAATAAATAACGCATGATAAAACAGAAAAAATTAAAGTTGAGAAAATTATTGCTAACTAAAATTAATACAAAAATAAGTTAGAATGAAATTTAAAATATAACTAAAATAAAATTATCACAAAAAAGAGTTTCAAGAAAACATAATTTTTAAAAAAGTCATAAAAAATTTTACTTTTAGATTTTACAATAATCATATTTTTAAAATTTATACTAACAAAAGTTAAAACAAATCAATAAATTAACATTTTATTATTTTGCAAAGATTCTAAATTTGGTACTAAGTTGTAAATAAATTAAAAAACAATCTGAAAATCCAAAATAAAATAATTAATAGAGAATCTAAATTTAATAAGTACAATTTTTTTTATAATAATTAATAATTTAAAAGTTACAAAAATATTAAATTTCATCAACCATAAAATTTAAAATAAATTAATAAAGAATAAAACTAATAAAATATTCATCATCAACTTAATTAATTATTATTATTATAGGAAAAAGAGTTGTAGTAGCACAAAACTTACACAAAATTAACAAATAAGGATAAAATAACAAAAAATCATAATGAAAAATAAATCACAAATTCATTCTTTATATTAAATAAACAAGTATACAAAGCATATTATGAGAATTTTAATTCAAAAAATAATTTTTTTAAAAAAAGAAGAATTTATATTTAATTACAAACCAAATTATTTTATAAAAAAACTATACTATTATATAAAACCCGAAACATTAAAAGTTTGGTTGGTCGGTATAATACCTGTTGATTTTACTTATTTACCCTTACTTAATTACAGATAAAATCTATCCTACTTACTAATCAATTTATAAATTTTAATATTTTATCTAACAAAATTTCTACCTTACTAATCAATTTCCTTTTTCAGGTTAAATATATTACCTTTTCAATTTTTCAATAACTAAATTATTTCCATTATTTGTATCTTTTATATTTTATATAACTAAAATTTCTCCTTTACTAATCAATTTTCTTTTTCAGGTTAAACATAATACCTTTTTTATTTTTCATCAACTAAGTAATTTCCTTTTCAGGTAAAATATATAAAAGGCGAAACATTAAAATCTAACTAAAATTGCTCCTTTACTAATCAATTTTCTTTTTCAGGTTAAACATATTACTTTTCTATTTTTCAATAACTAAGTAATTTCTTTTTTAGGGAAAATATGTAAAAGCCGAAATATTAAATATTTGGTTAATCAATACGGTACAAGTTGATTTTACTTATTACTCTTGCTTAATTACAGATAAAATTCATGTTGAGTATTGAATACGATAAGAGAATACAGAGGGGGGGTGAATGGATTCTCGAACTTTTCTTTTCCGAGTCTATGTAGCAAGAGTGTTTGTGTGTGCAAGATTGAAGGTGCGGATAAAGAATAACACAAAACTCAATATCACTTTAATCTAATGTATTATTAGATAAAGGTTGCTACAATCTGTGAATACAAATGATAGTATTCTCAGCTTCGTTTTTCTCAGAGAGATACAGCTTCGTGTATGAAAAACTTGACTCACAAAGTTACTAAGTTATGAAGTGAGGCTGTGTCCTTATAGAACATGGATACAGCCTACTTAATGCAAATAAGGTAGCTAAACAAATTACTTTCTAGTCTGTCTATCCTTTTTGAGTAAGTGTCCAAACGGTTACAGATTTGACTTTGCAAAGCCTGTTTAGATCCACTTCTTTAACGCCTTGTCTCTTCTATATCTCTCCAAGCTTCCTTGTAGGCTTTCCAGAGCACGTTACAGATTGTGGTCCATAAAGTGCATTGGCTTGTTGCAGGTTTCTGACTTGTACAATTTCTTCAATATTTTGTCTCCAAGAATGTATTCGAGAAGTGACTAAGTAAGTGATTCGAGAACTGGAATTGACTTGATCGATAACTCTGAGTTCTCGAACACTGTTATATTGACATATCGAACCACTTCTCGAATAGTCCTTTTCCATCAGGATTCCTTGAGTTATCGAATAGAACATTTGACTTATCGAATCCTCGAGATATCGAATAGCTTTCTGAGTCCTTGAGATATCGAATGGAACTTTGACTTGTTGACTCCTTGAGAACTCGAATACCACTTTGACTTGTTGACTTCCTGAGTTCTCGAATAGAGTACATAGACATATCGAATCTCTGAGATATCGAATGAGATATCGAACAGTATATACAGAGATATCGAATAGTGTCTTGATATATCGAATCCCTGACTTCTCGAATGCTGGACTTCTCGAATAGACAAATATACTTCTCGAATTGGTACTTAGGCAAATTCTTCTTTTCTTCAAATCCCAACTGTGATTATTTGACAGTCTTTAACTCCTTACTTGAGGCATGAACCTTGGAATTTCTTTCAAGCATTATTCTAGACTCTATAAGTACAGTTACACAACTAGGATTTGATGCCTACTACAAGTACAATACAAGTAGAAACTCTACAACTAGAGGTTCCCTCAGTTAAGAGGTCATGTAAGTAATGCAAAGCATTACAAACAATTAGGCTTGTTATTAGATGTATACATGCATGCCTCCGTGACTAACAATCTCCCCCAAATTGTGAGTGAGACCCTTAGTCACAATTTCATGTCTGATAACAAGCCTAACATACATAAAGATAAAACTTTAAAAGTACAGGTATGTAGATTGATTGAGCACATGAATGAAGTTACAAGATGGATAATCTTACAGTATGATGAATACTAGCCATTCTCATTTGATTCCATCTCCATTGCTTTGGCTTGTAGATCATCATATGCTTTCTGTTTTCTTTCTTTCTCCTTTCTTGCATTATCATCCATGGCCTTTATGATCTCTGCCAGAGCATCCAATTCTTCAAGCATGATGGAGTCTTTGAAATCTTCAAATACTGGTTTCAGAATGTTGGCAGGATAGTGACTGAGTAGGTTCATTCTGATATTGACATTGTCTCCATTTCTCCTCCTGTACTTCACCACATAGGGATCAAACTGAACTCTACACAATCCCTTGGCCCTTAGCTTATCTGCTTCAACTTCCAGCCTATCAATCTCCTTCTCCCTTTCTAGCCATTTCTCAAAGCACCCCTTTCTTATCTTCTCAGCATAATCTCTCTTCATTTTTACAAAATCAATCAACTCCAGCTTCCATATTTTCTCCACTTTGTCTTCAGAATCCAATAATGCAATGATTCTTTCTATTTCATATAGCTTGCCCCAATTTTGACACTGTCCTTGTTTGAATTTCTTCTCCCTTCCATCAGTATATTTAATCTCAAGGCAGTTATCCATAATGGCAGCATAGTAGATTCTTTGAGCTCTTAGATATTGCAATTGGTCTTCATCAAAGTCTTCATCTAATGGTTGGAGTTTTAAGCCTGGATATATTGTTAGGGCCCTTGACCTGGATGGCTTTACTCTCCTAGCAGCATGCTTGAGTTTAAACTTTTTCACTTGATTGTTTGGCAGAAGCTTCTGACCTTTGTTGGCTGACCATAGTAGTGTTCCATTAGCAGTTTGCTTTTTGAAACATGCATATGGTTTCTTGACTTGAATCCCTTTCTCTTCTTGAGGTAGTAAAACACTTGCAGAGGCCAGAGATGTAGATTTTGATGAATCATTACTAGTGACATCCACCCTAGACATTGAGCCTTGTGTTGTGGTAGGAGTATCATTGGTAATGTTCATGGCTTGCTGTTTTCCAATTTTCCTCTCATAGACTTTTCCTTGGTCATCACCATCTTTCTTATTCTTGTCATCCTTCTTCTTCTTTTCATCTTCATCACCCTTATCTCTCCTGTGATGTCTCTTTCTCCCATCACTTTTGTCTTCAGAATCATCATCCTTATTTCTCCTAGGTTGAGACCTCTCTAGAGTTTCACCAGTTGCTATAAAAGATCTGAGAATGTGCAGTGCTTCAATTTCTTCAGCATTTCTGGTTCCAACCTTTTTCTGTAGTTGATCAATGATAGCAATGACCAGTCTGTGATTTCGAGAAGTGAGATCATGGGGAATGACCAATTGCTTGATGTCTTCAATTTTGGTGCCAGACTGATAGATGATTGTCCATGGCTTCTTGATCACTTCTGGCAGCCTTGAAGGTTGGCCATTCCTCAAATCATCAAACAGACTTTTGTTGTTCTCATTTCTCTTCTCAATAAGCTCAAGTATGGCATCTATCTCTGAGTGTTTTAGGGCTTGTATAGTCTTGTATGTTAGATGTCATATCTTTGATTTTGATATCATCACTATCTCCTTGAACCATAGATTATTGAATTTCTTGGGGATGACAGTGATGTAGTCAATCTGCTCTTTCAACTCCCTCAGATAGAACCGAGTGTCACCAGCCTGTTCCCTTGTGGCTTTCAGAAACTCCAAGAAGGCTTTATCATGATAAACATTTGAGTTAGTCACTTCTTGTAGCTTGGCCTCAGTAATTACTTTGACTTCTATAGGCTTGGCACTTTCAGATATGGAGGATGGAGGTTTGTCAGTTGGCATACTCCCTGCAACCACTATGGTTGTGATAGACTGCTTCTGGCCACCAGGAGTAATGACATGCACAGTTGGTAGGGTAACAACTGGCAGTGAGGTAGGAGGCTCATCAACCTTTGTTTTTCCTTTGCCTGGCACATGAGTTGGAGATTTATTTGCCCTTTGGTGATCACCCTCTCTGAACTTTATCCCTTTTTCCTTGGGTTTCTCCCCCTTAGTATTTGAATTCCTTGTCCTCTTCTCCCCCTTAGGCTTGTTGTCAGGCACAGAGGCTTTAGAAGTGACCTTTGGGGTGGAAGATTCTTCAGGGAGAGGAAGACCCATATGCTTCATCATAGCAGCCAACATAGATTATTGATGCAGAAGAACATCAGCTGTGGTGGTTGCTTGAGTGTTCAACTGATCATTGAGAAGTGCAACCTTGTCTGTAAGATGAGCATTGGACTTAGTGAGAGTAGCCACCTCCTTTTCAAGAGTATCCACTTTAGTGAATAGCTCATGTGCCCTGAAGCCAGAGAGTGATTGAGCCTTTAGTCTCTGGACTTCATACTTGGTCATGTCATGAACAGGGACCTCAGTTACCAGCTTATCCCCATATTGATTCTTGAACAGTGTTCTCAGCATGGCATTTGAGTCTATGGTTTGATCAGACAGAGATTGAAACTTATGCCCCAGCCCTGTGACAGTATCCTTGAGAAGGGCCAAGCCATTGTCCATTTTGATACAGCTAGACTTGCAGGCTAGAATTTCCTTGACTACAGTGTCTAGTTGAGGGAATTTGGAATCAAAAGCCCTTTTTAGCTCATGCACCTCCTTGGTTGTGGCTGTACACACTTCTGTGACTTCTGTCTTTAGACCCTTGCCAAGGTAGTGTGCAGCCTTGAGAATTCCCTTGTAACTGTCATTGACTGCTTCATACACAGCACTAGGGGTGAGAGAATTGGCATTGGACCCTAGTGAAGTGATGTACTCTTCTCTGAGGTACTGCAGGCCTTCTGAGAGAGGAATGTCATACTTTCCTTGAAGCCAGGCATCTATATTTCCTTCTCTCTCAGACTCATCCACAATTTTGGTTTGTTGTTGCTCCACATCCTCTTTATGGCACAGGAGAATAGCTTCATAGTCAGGATTTGGCAGGTTGGCAGTGAGAAGGTGCTGGGCAATCTTTGTGAACTCAGGAATCTGATCCACAATTAAGCTTTGAAGTGCTTCAACCGTCAATTGTTGTGGAACAGACCCTGATCCTGAAGCACTGTCATGGTGCACAGGCTTCAGCCATTGTGAAATAAAGTCAGAGCTAGAGCTAGGTAAACTAGACTCCTCAGTTACAGATGCAACTTCTGTAACTGGATGGATTGACTCTACTACTGGTGTCTCCACAGAAGTGGGATGAGTTACACCAGCAGTTGACACAGGCACAGAGTCTCTAGTGAAAACTAGTGGAACCTCTGTGTTTGTGATGGTGTCATTAGGATATGCCTCAGCATTCATTCCCTCACCATCTAAATGTGGGTCCTGGGTGGTGAGCAAAGTGTCATGCACTAAGTCACTTGAGTCCATTGGCTCATCAAGAGAAAAGAATTCTTGATGATCAATGCCTTGCTCCTCAATTGCTTGAGTTGCAGGCTGCAAAGAAATTTGAGATGAAGATTCTGGAAGAGAAGTGTGTTGTAGAGTATATTTTGGCAACTCCCCCTGAGAGATAGAGGGAGTTTCAAGTGTGATGTGCTCTCCACTCAGTGTAGTGCCATCCTTATCACTCCCATGTGCTGACTCAATACAAGGAGGTGCATTGGGGAGGATGCTTGAATCTATAGATGCACCCTGTTGAGAGGATACATCTAGTGAGCTGTGTGCCCCTGATTTTACAACTTCAGCCATTTGTGTGACTGAAGAGGTGGTCTTAGTTTTCTTCTTCTTTTTTGGCCTTAGTAAGGGTGACTCTGGTTCCTCACTTTCTAGAGGTGGTCTTAGTTTTCTTCTTCTTCTTTGGCCTTAGTAAAGGTGACTCTGGTTCCTCACTTTCTAGACCTAGTTCAACAGCTAATGCTGCTTCAGATAAGATATTCAAGGGTGCAGACATTACTTCCTTTCTCTTCTTTTTACTAACATCACCCTTTTGAGAGGATGATGCAGTTGGTTCAGTAATTGGTAGAGTGTTTGGTTGAGAGGGTTGGTTAGCTAGCCCTGGGTTAGCATTTTGTTCTACTTGCTTGGGCTTGGCTAACTGAGATTTTGCATCAAATGTTGGCATGTTGTGGGGGTAAGTTCTAAACAAACTCTCCATATGGGGAGTTATGTTAAGTCTTACATCCACATCATTCCTAGTCTCCAAATTACCAAAAATGAGTTTGGTCATGGATTTAGGATAGCCTATGTTATTTTTATCTATCCCAGACAATTCAATTAATTTAGCATTTTTAAAGTTAAGTACAGATTGAATAAAGCGAGGGAAGAAAATATCAGTACCTCTCTTGGTTGTGTTCTTACCAAGTCTCCCATATAGTTCTTGTAGGATGATTTGGCCAACATCTATCTTCTTTCCATAGGCCAATGCATAGCCAATTTGCTGCATAGGTGCACTGATTTGATCAAAGCTTGATTTCCTGGCAGTGAAGACTTGAAGAAGAGTTGCAAACACATAGCTCCACTCCTTTCTCAGATTCTTTCTGTTCAGCTTGCCAAGATTGATCCCATCTGAGTAGTTGATGAACTTAAAGAATTCCTCTAACTCTGCATTCGTGGCCAGTCTGTCAAATGACTCTTGTTGTAGGCCCAGTGCTTGATTCATGTCTGCAGTAGTGATAGTGATTTCCTGATTCTGAATCTTACAGAAGATGATATATGAAGTGATTGCGTTTTCCAGGGCTACAACCTCCACAATAGCAGTGCCCCAAAACTGTTCCAGGATATCCATATATAGAGTTGGGTTGGCAGAGAGTGCATCCTTGATGTATGACTCAGCCATCCATTTCACAAAGCACTTGAAATTGGCGTTGGGTGCTTCCACATCACTAGTTAGAGCAATGAAATTGGTGTTGAACTTTACTGTTGCCATTTGTATGGAGAAGAAGAAAGGAATTGAAGGTTGAAGAAGAAATTTGGATTTTGGTAGTTAGGGTTCCAGAGGTTTAGAGAGTGTAGATGCTTGAGAAATCGAATGAAATGAATCGAATAGGTGTAGAATTGTATTAGTATGAAGTACTTGAATTGTCGATTAGAAGTTTGTTTTGTATCGACAAGTCAGGCATTCGAGAAGTAGAAAACAACTATTCGAGAAGTCAAGAAAGGCTTAATCGATAACTCAAGCAGATAGTAACTCACAGCTGGCAGTTATCTAACTCAGAAATATTTCTAAGTTAAATAAAATGTGTTTTTATGAGTGAATTAAACTTTTAGACAAAAGTCCAAAATCGGTTAAAATTCAGCGAGAATTCAGCCTTTTCAAATGATTCGAGAACTCAAATATAGTATTCGAGAACTCAGTCAATCGAGAACTGAAACACTATATTCGAGAAGTCAAGAAAATCTCTATTCGAGAACTCTAAAAGACTCTATTCGAGAACTCAAGAGTACTCTAATGAGACTTGTTAGAGATGTCGAATAGTGAATCATTCGAGAAGTTTGACTTATCGAACTATACCCATCACTCATAAAAATTAACTTTTACTATCTTTTAAAATTGACCAGCCATATTCATTGAAGAATATTCTAGAAAATTAAATAGTGATTTTCTCAAAACTTCATAGAAATTTCAAGTTAGCAAAAATATGATTTTCCAACATATGCAACAGATTTGAAATATTTATAAATCATATTTCAGCCAACACTTACTCCAAAAATATTGAAAATTTAGATAAAGTAAGTGTTTACTGCTGCAACAATCTAGATGATATATTCACTTAGCCAGAATCTGAAGAATTCAGCATTCCAATCTCACTAACCAACCTTGTGAAGGTGGCTTCATCTAGTGGCTTAGTGAATATGTCAGCTAGTTGTTTATCTGTAGAGACATAATGCAACTCAATGGTTCCATTAGTTGCATGTTCTCTAATGAAATGATATCTGATGTCAATGTGCTTTGTTCTAGAATGATTGACAGGATTGACAACTATAGAGATTGCACTTGTGTTGTCACACATGATTGGAATTCTTTCCAACACAAGTCCATAATCTCTAAGTTGATTTCTAATCCAAAGCACTTGAGCACAGCAACTTCCAGCAGTTATGTATTCAGCCTCAGCTGTAGAAGTTGACAAATATTGTTGTTTCTTGCTATACCAAGAGACTAACCTTTGTCCAAGAAACTGGCAGCTACCTGAGGTGCTTTTCCTATCCACTCTGCATCAAGCATAATCAGCATCAGAATAACCAACCAGATTGAACCCTGTGTCCTTAGGATACCATAGTCCCAAGTTTGGAGTGCCCTTCAGATATCTAAAGATCCTTTTTATAGCAATCAAATGTGATTCTTTTGGATTTGATTGAAACCTTGCACACAAGCATGTAGCGAACATGATGTCTGGCCTACTTGCAGTGAGATAGAGCAGAGAACCAACCATGCCTCTGTAGACTGAGATGTCTACCTTCTTGCCTTTAGCATCTTCATCCAATTTAGTGGCAGTGGCCATGGGTGTATTTGCAGGTGAGCAATCTTCCAAGTCAAACTTCTTCAATAAATCCTTGATATACTTGGTCTGACTGATAAAGATACCATCCTTCCTTTGACTGACTTGCAACCCAAGAAAGAATGTCAACTCTCCCATCATACTCATCTCATATCTGCTCTGCATGAGTTTAGAAAATTTCTCACACAGCTTCTCATTTGTAGAACCAAAAATGATATCATCCACATAGATCTGAACTAAGATAAGATCATCACCATGCTTCTTGTAAAACAATGTCTTGTCCAGTGTGCCTCTAGTGAATTGATTCTCAAGAAAAAATTGTGATAAAGTATCATACCATGCTCTTGGAGCCTGCTTAAGTCCATACAATGCCTTAAGCAATCTGTAGACAAATTCTGGGAAGTGTGGATCCTCAAAATCAGGTGGTTGTTGCACATAAACTTCTTCTTCCAACTCTCCATTCAGAAATGCACTCTTGACATCCATTTGATATACTTAAAAGTTTGAATGAGCAGCAAATGCCAAGAATATTCTGATGGCTTCCAATCTAGCAACAGGAGCAAATGTCTCATCATAATCAATGCCTTCCTGTTGAGAGTATCCCTTTGCAACCAACCTTGCTTTGTTCCTTATAATTACACCATCTTCATCCATCTTATTCTTTAGAACCCATTTTGTTCCAACAATGGTTCTATTCTTTGGTGCAGGCACAAGTTCTTTGTTCCTTTCAAATTGATTCAGCTCCTCTTGCATGGCAATAATCCAATCTGGATCCAACAGTGCATCATCAAGTTTCTTAGGCTCAACTTGTGATAGAAAACAGCCATATAGGCACTCATTCTGAGTTGCTCTCCTAGTCCTTACTCCTGCATTAGGATCTCCAATGATTTGCTCTGCAGTGTATGATCTATCCCATTTCCTTGAGTGCTCAGCCTGATTTCTCATTCTTGATGTTGCTTCATCATCCACATCATGGTCATTTTCATTTCCTCCCCTTGTGAAGTTGCCACTACTCACAGGTGTGTCTTGGATGCTTGTTCCTTCACTATTGATTGGCACAAATTCTTCTCTTGTACCATCATTCACTTGAGTTTGTTGAACTCGAGTTTCAACTTCAGTTTCAGTCTCTTCATCAGAATCATCTAGATTATCAAACTTCAATGGATCATTATCTTCATCATTGGCTTCTTCTAGTCCTGGTAGTTTGCTGTCATCAAATGTCACATCTGTGCTTTCCATAACTTTCTTTTGACTGATGACATAAACCTTGTATGCAATTCTTTCCATAGAGTAGCCAAGAAAAATTCCTTCAAATGCTTTTGCATCAAATTTTCCAACATATTCAGAATTATCCTTCAATACAAAGCATTTGCTTCCAAAAGTATGAACATACTTTAGAGTAGGCTTCTTTCCAGTCATCAAGTTATAAGGTGTCTTTCCAGTGTTTTTGTTGATGAGGGTTCTATTCTGGATATAGCATGCAGTGCTCACAGCCTCAGCCAAAAAACATGTAGGCATTTTTGCATCAAGTAACATTGTTCTAGCAGCCTCAATTAGAGTTCTATTCTTCCTCTCAACAACTCCATTTTGTTGTGGAGTTCTTGGAGCTGAGAAATGCCATTCTCTTTACAGAATGCTTCAAGTTTGACATTTCTGAACTCTGTTCCATTATCACTTCTCAGTGCAATCACACTTGCATTATTGGCCTTTGCTTCCTTGTCAACTTTCTTTATATGCTCAATGATTACTTGTGGAGCCTCATCTTTTGATGCCAGAAATTCCACCCATGTATACCTTGAAAAATCATCAACCATCACCAAGGCATACTTCTTTCTTCCTAGAGACATAATATTGACAGGCCCAAACAAATCCATATGAATGAGTTGTAGGGGCTCGGTTATAGATGTCACTGTCTTTGTCTTGTGGCTTGATCTTTTCATCTTTCCTTTTTGACAAGCCTCACACACTCCTTCTTGACAGAATTCAAGTGTGGGCATGCCTCTCACTAACTCTCTTTTGACTAGAGAGTTAATGGCTTTGAAGTTCAGGTGTGATAATTTCTTGTGCCACAGCCAACAATCTTCATTTGATGCTTTTGAGTAAAAGCAACAAATTTTGTCCTTGTTTGCAGAATCCATATTGGCTACAAACAGGCTTCCCTTCCTTACTCCAAATAGAGCAAAATCACCAGTCTTCTTGTGGGTGATCAAACATTCATCTTTGTCAAAATCCACCTTGAATCCCCTATCAGTAAACTGACCAACACTTAGCAGATTATGCTTGAGCCCCTTGACTAGTGCTACATCTTCAATGATGACATTACCAACTTTCAACTTGCCATATCCCAATGTGTTACCCATGCTGTCATCTCCAAAAGCAACCATTGGGACAGCCTTTTCCTCATACTGTGATAGCAGGGCCATATCACCAGTCATATGATTTGAGCATCCACTGTCCAAAATCCACATGACCTTCTTTTCACTTTCTTTGCCCTGCAAACACAAAGGTATTACTTTTCCTTTGGTACCCAAACAAGTTTGGGTCCATGTGACTTAGAAACAGTTTTATCATAAACAACATGCTTGTCAACTTTCTTGGCATTAGTCTTCTTGTCACTGTTAGAAGTCTTGGAACCTGAGGTTTCAGACTTAGGTGACAGAGGTACCTTCCTAGCTTTAGGAGGACTCGAAGACTTTGACCTGGTGTAGTGTGTGTGAGAATTTTGACTGATACAACCATCAATGAATTGCCTTCTCAGATTGAAACAACTAGTCATAACATTCATATTGCATGGCATACAGTCAAATTTATCACAAAATGGTGCATCTCTATGTCTTAGAGGCACAGAACAATCATAAAAAGGTTTGGACACACTACCAACAGGTTTCTTGCATGCATGAGTTAAATGATTGGTACTGAAACAGTTCTGACAAGTTTCCTAGGGGCAATAGGCATATAAGCATAATTGTTATCCTTGTTAATCCCTAACTTGCCATTTCTGTTCTGTTTCTTCTTAGTCACTTTCTTTTCTGATTCACTCTTCCCAGCTGAAACAAACTTAACAAACTTCTTAGGTCTTGGCCTATCAACTACTGGCTCCTTGTCTTTTGACCTGACACTCTCACTCTTGGATGATGCTTGTTGTTCATTTGATTGTGCCTCATCCTCATCATTCAACATTTGTTTGATGAGTAAGGCATCCTCATCAATTTCAAATGTTGGTTCCTTAAAAATTGGATTTTCAGTCTTTTTCAAAATGTGAGGCACTCCCTCATGAACAACTGTGTCATCTTCAATGACAGCATAGCCTTTTCTCTGTTTAAGAGTGTCATAATCAAGTCCAATAGCAGCCTTGGGTTTTGCTTCAATTTTCTCACAGTAGGATTTCACTAGACCAGATGATTTCTTGAAAGTTTTTAGTTTGAATTCATTTTCAGCTAATTCATCCCTAAGAGCCTTTTCAACCTGACTAGCACACAAAACCTTATTCTGCAGATATTCAACTTCTTTCTTAAGGTTTTCTATTTGCATAGCAATTAGCTCAAGTTCCTCATTCTTTTTGGTTAACATTTCATTTCTAGTAGACAGTTTAGCAATCTCTTCATTAGCAGCAGTCATACTAGTATGAATGTTAAACATTTCAACAGATAGTTGTTCAATCATGCATTTATACTCTAAAACAGACATATCTATAGTAGTGAGAGATGGTACCTGAGAATCAGATGGAGATGGGTCATCCTTGGAATTGGCCATCAAGGCATAATTGCAGAATTCTTGCTCCTCTCCATCACTGTCAGAATCATCCCAGCACTTCCCTTCAGCTATGTAGGCCTTACCTTGTGTCTGCTTTTTCAGAAGGGCCTCATACTTAGCTTCAAGCTCAAGATAGTCTCTATCCTTCTTTTTAGGCTTTTTGCATTCACTGGCAAAATGCCCTAGGTCATTGCATCTATAGCACCTTACAGATGACCTATCCACATGGCTGGTTTTAAACTTATTCTTGTTTGGTTTCACAATTGCCTTGCTTTTGTTGAATGAATGGTTTTGGGTTTTGGGTTTGAAGGGTTGATTCCTTTTGAATCTGATTTTTGGAAATTTTCTGGCCATGAAAGCATATGAAGTGTTTTCCATCCCATCTAGTTCTTCAAGAGTGTAAAACTCTTCTTCCTCCTTCTCCTCAACAGGTTCACTTACCTCAGGTTCAGTTTCTTCCTCTTCTACTACCTCCTCTATCCTTAACTGACTTGTAGATGCTTCTAGGTCTTGAATAGATTTATTGACAATCAAGGCACATGATGTGTTTACCATTCTGCCTTGATTGGCTTGGATAGCCCTTTTCTGAAGCAACTCAAGCTCATGAGTTTTTAAAACTCCATAGAGCACATCATATGTAACTTTGTTCAAATCTCTTTCCCTTAGAGAAATGACCCTTTGCTAGATGGTTTGGTGAGGATAGCAGAAACTTCATGTTTAACTCCTTGGTACTGTAAACCTTGCCATTCATCTGCAACTCTGTAACTAGCTTGTGAAATCTCTCAAACATCTCAGTAATGCTTTCCTTGGGCTGTGCCATGAAAGCTTCATACTGTGTGACCAGTATCTGTTTCTTATTTTCCTTAACCTCATCAGTTCCTTCACACAACACCTCAATGTGATCCCACATTTCTTTGGCAGATGTACATGATGCAATGTTTGCAAACATTGACATGTCCATGGAATCAATGATAAGCAACATAAGGTGGCTGTCAAGAGCAACCTTCTCCCTTTCTGATTCTGTCCATTTTGATGGATCCTTGGCCTCATAAGATCTTGGGATAGTTGTGGTTCCAACAGTCTTCTCTGGTATCTCTTGTTGTGGAACAAAAGGACCATTCTTGAGAATCTCAGGATACAAAGGATGAGAGGCTTTGATGAACAACATCATCTTTATCTTCCAGAGGTTGAAATTCTCTTTGTCAAACTTAGGGACCTTCACCGTTCCTGTAGTCTTTGGTGTATTCGAATTCATGATCGTTTTTCTGTTTTTGAATAAACAGCCCGCTCTGATACCACTTGTTGAGTATTGAATACGATAAGAGAATACAGAGGGGGGGTGAATGGATTCTCGAACTTTTCTTTTCCGAGTCTATGTAGCAAGAGTGTTTGTGTGTGCAAGATTGAAGGTGCGGATAAAGAATAACACAAAACTCAATATCACTTTAATCTAATGTATTATTAGATAAAGGTTGCTACAATCTGTGAATACAAATGATAGTATTCTCAGCTTTGTTTTTCTCAGAGAGATACAGCTTCGTGTATGAAAAACTTGACTCACAAAGTTACTAAGTTATGAAGTGAGGCTGTGTCCTTATAGAACATGGATACAGCCTACTTACTGCAAATAAGGTAGCTAAACAAATTACTTTCTAGTCTGTCTATCCTTTTTGAGTAAGTGTCCAAACGGTTACAGATTTGACTTTGCAAAGCCTGTTTAGATCCACTTCTTTAGCTCCTTGTCTCTTCTATATCTCTCCAAGCTTCCTTGTAGGCTTTCCAGAGCACGTTACAGATTGTGGTCCATAAAGTGCATTGGCTTGTTGCAGGTTTCTGACTTGTACAATTTCTTCAGTATTTTGTCTCCAAGAATGTATTCGAGAAGTGACCAAGTAAGTGATTCGAGAACTGGAATTGACTTGATCGATAACTCTGAGTTCTCGAACACTGTTATATTGACATATCGAACCACTTCTCGAATATCCCTTTTCCATCAGGATTCCTTGAGTTATCGAATAGAACATTTGACTTATCGAATCCTCGAGATATCGAATAGCTTTCTGAGTCCTTGAGATATCGAATGGAACTTTGACTTGTTGACTCCTTGAGAACTCGAATACCACTTTGACTTGTTGACTTCCTGAGTTCTCGAATAGAGTACATAGACATATCGAATCTCTGAGATATCGAATGAGATATCGAACAGTATATACAGAGATATCGAATAGTGTCTTGAGATATCGAATCCCTGACTTCTCGAATGCTGGACTTCTCGAATAGACAAATATACTTCTCGAATTGGTACTTAGGCAAATTCTTCTTTTCTTCAAATCCCAACTGTGATTATTTGACAGTCTTTAACTCCTTGCTTGAGGCATGAACCTTAGAACTTCTTTCAAGCATTATTCTAGACTCTATAAGTACAGTTACACAACTAGGATTTGATGCCTACTACAAGTACAATACAAATAGAAACTCTACAACTAGAGGTTCCCTCAGTTAAGAGGTCATGTAAGTAATGCAAAGCATTACAAACAATTAGGCTTGTTATTAGATGTATACAGGCATGCCTCTGTGACTAACAATTCATCTTATTAAATAATCAATTTATATCTTTTTTATTTTATATAACTAAAATTTATCTTTTATTAATCAATTTCCTTTTTCACGTTACACATATTACATTTTCTATTTTTCAATAACTAAGTAATTTCATTTTCAGGTAACATATAATATCTTTTATATTTTATCTAATTAAAAAGTTTACTATAATTACTATTAACTAATCAATTAATTTTTTCAGTCAATACACGTTACCTCTACTCTTTTCTCTAACTAAAATATCTCTTTTTCCAATTATATCATGGGTTGTCTTTTTCAGCCAAAACACATTTCCTTTTTTGTTTTCTCTAACTAAAATATCTCTTTTTCCAATTATATCACGGGCGATTCTATTTAATAAAAATAAAATAATAACAATATAATGCTAAAAATTAACCGATTACCTTTTCAGCTAAAACATATTATCTTTTTTATTATTTTGTAACTAAATTCCTTTTTTTAGAAATATCACGGATAACATTAATTTCTCATTTTCTAAAAACACTACGAACAATTTTATTTAGTAAAATAACAATTAAATTATAATTACTATAAACTAATCAATTACCTTTTTCACAAGAAGCATGCCACTTTTTTAATTTTCACGTTACCTTTTCTATTTGCTCAAACTAAAATCTCTATTTTTCCAATAATATCACGAACATTTCTATTTAATAAAAATAATAATAATAATATTATAATGCTAATAATTAATCGATTACCTTTTTTAGCTAAAACGTATCATCTTTTCTATATTTTCTAACTAAAATCCCTATTTTTCTTGAAATATCATTTTTACCTTTTTAATTTTTTCTAAATAAGTCCTCTTTTTTTCCAATTATATCATGGACATTCTATTTAATAAAATAAAATAATAATTTTATAATTGCTAATAATTAACCAATTACCTTTTTCAACTAAACCTATCACATTTTCTATATTTACTAAACTACCGAATGCTACATACGTTGCTTACTAAACTACTCCTACATATATTTACTAAAATGCCTTTCGGGTTGGGTTGGGTTGACCCAAAATAATCTAAACCCATACACAACCCATTAAAGTCGGGTTGGAGTCGATTTAACCCATTTACGTAACGGTTTATTATTTTTCGGGTTGGGTCGGCCGAAAATAGGGCCGGTTTGGTTCGGATTGGTCGGTTTGGCCGACCCATGTACACCCCTACCGTGTAGCGCACGGGTTTTAAGGTAGTATATGTAAAACAAGATATTAAAAAAGTAACCAGAAAATATGTTATAATTGGAAATGACACAAAAATTCAACAAAAAATAATTTACAAAACAAACGCTAATTCAAAACAAAAAATCTAAATTTAAGAAACTAACATCATCAACAAAATTTAATATAATGCAATTAAAATAAATAGAAACCAACACAAAAATATAAAAAATAATACAAACTTTCTTTTTAAAAAAAGTACAAATGTATGTGTGTTCACATGTATCTTAAATTACAATAAGTTCCCACATGTCTAAAGTATGTTATATATATTCTAATAAATTGAAGAAAACACGACAAAAAATATGAAACATTAAAATAAATGTTAGGCTAAGCCTTAAAATATATTTTTCAAAAAAAATCATTTACCAAATAAAAGTGTTTTAAGAAAAACATTATTTTAATAAAAATCATCAAAGATTCTATTTTTAGGTTTGACAACAAATATGGATAAAATAGCAAAAAATCATAATTATAAATAAGTCGCAAATGCATTCTTTATATATAATAAACAAGTAAACAAAGCATATCATCAGAAATTCAATTCAAAAAATATTTTTTTTATAAAAATAAGAATGTATATTTAATTACAAAACAAAAAAGAAGTTTTTAAGAAAATATATGGTAAAATAAGATAATAAAAAACTAATAAAAAAACTTGTCATAAATGACACCAAAATTCAAAAAATATAATCTACAAAACAAACTCCAATTTAAAAAAAATAAGATCTAAATGTAGAAAACTAAAATCAATAATGAACTGTAATATAATGCACTAAAACAAATATATACCAACACAAAAACATAAAAAGATAGTGAAAACTTTCTTTAAAAAATGTACAAATGTTCACAATGACATAATCATATATACATATATAAAGAATATTTAAACAACTAAATTCCCACATGTCTAAAGTATATTATATATATTCTAATAAAATTGAAGAAAACTCCCTAAAAAATATGAAATATTAAAATATATGCTAGACTAAAACTTAAAATAATTTACAAAAAAAATTGTTTACCAAATAAAAGTGCTTTACGAAAAAATTATTTTAATAAAAGTCATTAAAGATTCTATTTTTAGGTTTGACAAACAATATGTTTCTAAAATTTAAATTAAAAATATGTGAGCACAAATCAATAAATAAACAAATTCTTACCTTGCAAAGAAAAAATTTAAATTAAAAAAAGAGAACACAAATCAATAAATTAACATATTTTAAATTAGAAAACAATCTAAACACCCCCAAAATAAATCTATATTAATATCTAAATATAATACAACATAAAAACTCCTAAAATTATTCTTCTAAACAAGAACACATAATAAACACCACACAAGGCAAAAACATAAAATTAACATGAAAAAAATCAATATTCAAAAAAATAAAAAAATTAAGTACCACACATATTTCGAGAAAATGATCAAAATAACACAAAAACACAAACCAGCTGGCCAAAAATGTCCAATCGCACGAACAGTGCCCAAAATAACTACGGAGTACGCATTTGCGGTCTGCGTGGCTTGGGAAATGCATGTTGAACATGCGCATCTAGGATCACGCATTATCTCCAAAACATCTCCGGTGTGCTCTGAAGTCAGAAATCGCCTCAACCCGTCCATTACATTCCAGCCACCTCTAAAAAAACTAAGGACATCAAAATGATGCCCAAGCCTGCCTCTACACTTTGTCATATTTGTTTGTTGATTTCTGGCCCCGCAAGGGCGTGCATGAACAAGTCGAAAAACGAAATCGGAAAATGGAGCTCGAATTGGGGCTTTTCAATCCGATGAAACAAACGAAAAACGACGAATATAGGCTTGTAGAGGAGGAAAAGACGAGCAATTTGGTATATAGTATGGTAGTGAAAGGTTGCTGGAAAGGGGTGAAAGATGTGGTTGAATTTTTGATCGGAAATCGCCTCCAACAACGTTCAAAGGGGACGATGAACAGTACCATTTACGCATGTTGGACATGCGTATCCAGGGTCACGCATGCTCAACATGCATATCCCGAGGAAATGTTCACAAGTGCAGAAGTGAATTTAACAAAGCCCACGCACAACCAATATACGTATATGACCTATACACATTTACAGAATGCGTGTAACTGTGCACACAACGCAAATGCGTGGCCCCTTGATTATTTTGGACACGTTCCCGCTGATGATCATTTTGGGCACTCCACTTTAAATTAGAGTTATTGAGGGCTTTCACCCAAACATTTCCAAAAAAATTAAAAAATGACTTTAAAAACTATAAAAACATTATAACAAAATATCTAAAAATTTTAAGATAACCATTAAATTACATAATCAAAAGATAGAAAAATAATAATAAATTATTACACGAATATAGTACATATATGTTTCAAATATATTATATGTAATCTAATAAAAAAAAATCAAAAATAATTATGAAATACTAAAAAACTTGTTAGCCTAAACTTTGAAATATAAATTTTTAGAATACCATTTATAAGAAAAAAAAACAAATATATACTTACAAACCATATAACATATGTATTATTATCATTAAAAGTAAAACAAATTATTCAAATATAAAACTAATTTTCAAGAAAAAAAATTATAATCAAAATTGTATTACAAAATCTATACTATTATATCAATTCCGAAACATTGAAAGTTTTGGTACCTGTTTTTTGGTACTAAGTGAATTTACTTATTTACCCTTCACTATAAAAAAATATATATGATATCTATACTATTAAAACTTCTAAAATAAATAATAACATAATATAAATTAATGGTAAGTAGTCAATTGTCTTTTTTCGCATTTACTTTTAATTGAAGATATTACCTTTTATTAACTCCTAAAAACATTAATTTCTAATCTTATAATCATTAATATATTAAAAGTCTGACTTCGAGTGAGTTTTTGATGATTTTGATTACATATATGCATAGATTGGTGCATATAAAGATGTTGTGTATATGTATAGATTAATATAATATCATTTTTTTAATTATTAATAAATGTCTCTGTTATAGAAATCGGCCGATTTTTGAAAAATCACCGATAAATCGGCCAAAAATCGGTCAAAATTTTGGAACCGATTCGGCCGATTTTGTAAAAATCGCCGATAAATCACCGATTTTTCAACCAAATCACCCGATAAATCGTAAATCGGTACCTCAACCGAATAGTTCCGATTTCCGAAATCTGCAACACTGATAAATGTATTAAAAATATGTATACCCTGTTTATAATAAGAAAACATTAGCCGAAACATTAAAAATTTTGAAACTAATTTTTTGGTATATGTTCTTAGTATATCGTGAATTTACTTATTTAACCTTTATTATAGAAAAAAATATATACAATATCTATACTATTAAAATACCTAAAATAAATAATAACATAATATAATTACGGTAATTAGTCGATTGTGTTTTTCACATTTACTTTTAGTTGAAGATATTACCTTTTATAAACACCTAAAAACATCAATCATATCATATCTTCCAATCATATCATATCTAGCAATAATTAATATATACCAAAAAATTTCACATCATATCTTCTAATCATTAACAAAATATAGTAAAAATCTGTAAACTACGAATAATGACCATTAGATTTTTAATTTTTAGTAAAAAATCAAAATCGTTAGATCTAATGATTAAATATATTATATTCAAGGTTCGAATTCTATCAACGACATATTTATTTTAAAATTTTATAATATAAGTTTTAAATCATGCATATCATTAATTAAATTTATATTAAATTATTAATATTAAAATTAAAATAAAATATTATAAATAATAATTATATAAAAATATATTTATAACATAAAATAAAATTTATTATATATAAAAAAAAAATTGTGCCACGGGTTATAAGTTAGTATTAATAAAGTTACAAAGAAAAAAGTAAGGGATAAGCGCAGCAGAAGGCATTAACCAGGAGGAGGTGTAAAATCAAATCAAAGAGTTCAGAGTTGGTTGTTGATCATGACTCAGGACGATTGCCCTTCTACTACTGTTTCTTCTTCCACCAAGCAAAGGTTAGCTTCCCCTCCTCTCCCAAAACCCTAATTCTTATTTTTCATTCCTTAATTACATTTTATGTGTTTTTCAATCTAATTCACTTCATTGTTGTCAATAAATTGTTATTTCGTATATGTTTCTGTCCCCGTAATAGTCTAGTTACTAGTTCTGTGATTATCGCAATTTCAGCCCTCACTTGATAGACCTTTGTTTTAGCTATTAGTTACTAGTTTATGTGGATTTGGTGTTTTACAATATATTACACATTAGTTGGCTTAACTCATTATTTAATACATGTGTGTGTGTGTGTGTTTGTAGAAGAAAAACCAAGTGGGATCAGCCTGCTGAATCCTTCATCTCAGCAGTACCCCCCGGGGTTCTTCCATTGGGAAATGTCGGAGGATCTCTTATTGCTACAACGTTTCAAGGTGTTCCTGCTACTTCTGTCATTAATAACACTCCGTTGAGTGCAGCAACGTTACAGCAGGTGTTGACAGCCCCCGCCTTGCAACAACACGCTGTTGCTTTGGTTCAAAAGATTAATCAAGTAAGATAGTAGGGGTACAAGTTTACTTCATCATTCAACACTATTTGTGTATATGCACTGGCAGAGCTAAAATTTGGGAGACATATATATCATGTGGAAAAGATTTATTTAATCTATGTATTATTATAAAATAATGGTACAGTAACAATATGATTTTTGCATCCATTGAATGTGTATCTGGCAGCACTAATATTGGCTATCTATTAAGTCACCACTGGGTTATAATAATCTTCTCTTAGTAGATCTTGAAGCTGTAAATGGAGTGATTATTTGATCATTATTAGTAAATGAAGAAATGGACTCGCACCCCCTCCAAATAGTTTTCTGTATGCATATACTTAATTAAAAGGAATGCACAAAAGAGGCTTACCTCTCTATAAGACTATAACTGTATACGATCAATATTGAGACCCGCCAGTGAAATAGTTCGGAAGGTGGAATGAACAGAAAAACATCTGCATTGCGTCATTATGTCAAATTACAAAAAAGAAGTTTAAATTTTGTGGCCTGAATGAGAAGACCTTTCTATATATGACGGAGAGTTAAGCCTGGACTGTATCTTTCTGAACTCTAGATTTGCTTTATATCCATAAAGCAGAGAAAGAGTTCAACATCGTGAGATATGGAGTTCCTTTCTGGAAATGAAATCCGACATTTCTCTCTATTCATTTAGCGACAGACAAGAGTTTGACAGCATTGTTTAGAGATACATCCAAGTGGGACTTGCTGCACTAAAGCATTTTAACGTTTTCTTGCAACATTTCAAACCAAAGGGATCTCTAGAAAAATCAAGCTCCAAAATAGCAGCCACACGAGCCGAGAATGACCAGAGGTGTTCAATATTGTCACTTCTAATTTATCATGACAGAGTTTGCTCCTACTGTCCAGCTCGAGGTCTTGATGGAGTTGAAGAGAAAGAAATCTAAGTTGTGATACAACGAGCCATTGCGTGAGTGCAAACCTTGAAACCGGAAGTTTATAGCCCCCAAACCCCCCACAAAAACCATTGCTTTGTTGATTGCCTGTCCCGACTACCAATTTTTGCATCCTTTGTAACTTAGGGGAAGTTCACTATTCATAAACACTTGTATCTCTGAGCTCCGGGATGGCAGGTAGGTAAAGATCAAAGTTGTCTGTAGCAGATCTAACTAGTAGTTTTAGAGGGAAGCCATTCTCCTTTAAAGCTAACGCCAAGCACTTTCTCGTGTTACCCACATCCAAGATTGACCAGTAGTCTGGCAATTGGATGTAATGACCAGCTAGGAATCTAATGGTCCTGGCATACCATGAAACTTTATCCCTTTGAAACAGCAGTTCTGGGAACCTGTCGGGCCTCTGAAGGACGTGGTGTTAGCCTGATGACATTTGATAAATGTAGTAGACTTGTTCCTTTTAAGAGGATCCTTAAGCGTAAGGTTCCCTTTTCCTCTAGCCAGGTGAAAATGTTTGTGTAACATTATCACCATTATTGGCTAAGGAATGTATCTTTTGAAGAAATTAAGAATGAACGGTTAGCATAGAGCTATGAACAACTTTAAGGATTAAGGAAACACACAAAAGAACTTGAAAAAAATGAACATAGTAGAGAAATAAGTCGAATTTTGCCCGTGTAAGAGTGAAATTGACTATTCCAATATCTTACACTTACAGTAATTATGTGATCAAAAGTAAAATTTTTGATGATATACAATTTGGTAGGGGTAAGGGGAACTCGGACAATTGAACGGGCAAATAGTGACATACCAATCATGTAAATACGAATTAAGAAGCCGAAGTATGTAATTATTTGGATGTTTCATGACGAATGTATTTGTTATGAAGGTCCGTATTACTCCCTATTTGTTTCTGGTTACTATACCTGTGTCAGACACTTGGAGTCTCGGACATGGAACTTATTTAGTTGCCTTGACTGAAATGTGGACAGTATGACGAAGTGAAAGTCCACACATGAGTTAAAAGTTGCAAAACGAAAAGCCAAAAAGAAAAATATGACAAGAAAGAAACAAGCGGGAAATGAGAAGAGAAGGAAGAGGAATAGAGGATGATACCTAAGTTTACAATGTCCTTTTCAAAATCATGTTTAATTTGAGTTTTATTGTTGTACGTTGCTAATTTATCATGTCTAATGGGCTTGTTTTGTAATGAATTATGGTGTGTCCCCACTCCTGTGTCAAAAATAAGGCATTGTCACCGTGCCTACAATTTTTGTATCTTCTGAGACCGACGCTCGAATTTGTATCGTGTCTGAAAAATTGTACCCAAGTCTGGGTAACATAGTAAAGAGTTAGAAGTGACAAATAAGAGAGGAATATTACTAAGAAAATATTGGGAATGAAGGGTCAGGAATCAGACAGACGAAGACTTAATAAGTATTATGAATCAAATGTGTATAGTTGTTTGCTTAAATATGAGTAGATAAGTTACGAAACAAAGATTCGTTTAGTTATTCCAAATGTGAAGTTTTTGGTAGCACACAGGCACACACAGTTTGATTGTCGAAATTTGTTTAGCCTTCTTTTCAGATATATATATTGATTGGTTTTTGGTGCGAGTATAATTGCCATTGATCCATGATCTTATACTTTATCTCCTATTCTCTCTGAACTGATATATGAAAGTAATAATCACAAATTGAAATGAACCTCGCGCCTAGGTTTCTTTGTTTCGATTCTCTGAACTGAGATCGATGTATAGGATTTTTAAGAAGCTTGTTAATTGAGTAGCTTGCAATTGCGTAAACAATGAGTGACAGTTGGTGATGAAGTGGAATCATTCATGAGAAAAAGTAAACTCAGATAATGTCGTAAAAATATGGAACCAACTCATTCCTGACACCAGGTTTTTATCTGAGTCTTTCCAAACGCTAGCAGCTAATTAGATGTGGATGTTGCTTGTATGCTCTTTTACAATTATCTAGACTGAACCACGATAACTATTTCATTGTAGGGATGTCATAGCTTATCTTCAGTAGTTGTCTAATGTAGATGTGACTCTGAGTCATTGACTCATTGTTAGGTTGTTTGTGTAGCGTATCATACTAATTTGTTGGCATAATATGGAAGTGTGCACTACAGTATTGAGCTGACTTTAATAATGTACTTCTAAACAATTATCAACCTTTTCGTATAGACGAAATTGCAGGAGGAGTTAATTGCTCGGGAAATTGTCATAAATGATGCTGAGTCTTCTATACGGAACAAACTCACCAAACGACAAACCCAGGAGGAGGTGAAATCACAAAACTGCTTTCTCTGTTTTTTATATATCAAAGTTTATATACATATCTGGTATCTTATATTTATATATATGACTCAAGATTTTTATTGCATCTTGCAGATCCAGAGGTGTACAGGTTCTGTAGTAATAACTAGGTTAGTGGCCTTGTCTGTTTTATTAATGTTAAGTAACCAACTCATCTAAAACCTTAAGGTGTTAGAGGGAGGCCTTATATGGATCTTATATTATATTCTAACACTCCCCCTCACTCGAAAGCCCATTTTTGGGTAGAAGAGTGCTCGAAAGCCCATTTTTGGGTAGAAGAGTGGATCATGGGACCTCTGCGTGCCTGAGCTCTAATACCATGTTAAGTAACCAACTCATCTAAAACCTTAAGGTGTTAGAGGGAGGCCTTATATGGATCTTATATTATATTCTAACAATTAACATATCTACTATCTGTTACAGATTTTATGTAGTATTAATTTGTAATGAATGCACTTTTTCAGGGGTAGATATAGACCACCAAATGGACCATCTGATGGTGAAAAACCTTTATATCTTCACATCTCTGCTGGAGCTCATGTATGTATTTGATCCTTATTATTTCATAAGCGGGTGACTAATGAATTTACATTTTAATGGTGTTCTTGGGGCTGTACACTTTACTTAGCTTATATACTTAGTCTTTTATTTGATTAGTTTTTGCCATTTGATGTTTTAATGAATGAGGCAGCTATCTTCATAGTACTTATCTTGAATTATATACACACAGCTACACACAGATATATTTATCTTGTACTTATATGTGCATATATATATATATATATATATATATATATATATATATATATATATGTATGTATGCATGGCTTTGGTTCAAATGCCACTGGACTACTGGAGGACCTGTGAGAATCATAGGTTCTGCACAACAAATTTTGGTGAACGAGTACATAAAAAAAAGTGCAGAATCTTTGTTTCTCACGGTTCTCCAAGTGTCAACTGAATCCTACGCTGTATGTATGACTTGTGAAATTACCCTACTACCTAGCCTTCTATTTTTGTAGCTTTACTATTAGGTTCTTGTTTGATATGGAATTTATGAATTTTTTTCCAAAACTTCTGCAACTGCTCTGCTAAGAAGGAAACATGATAAATGTAAGTGTATCTTTTGTCTACACAACTGACTACTCAGCTGGTACGTAAGTAATAAGTTTATGCCTAGAGACCAAGCTCACTAAAGTTGCTTTTCATAGATGTAGAGCATGACGCAACCAAGACTTGGCATCTTGTAACTAACCCTTAGAATATCATCTCAACTATTTGGTCATTGTATAGGTGTGATTTGTGAATGTTTCAGTGATCTGCTAAAGTCGTTTTTTTTTTCGTATTAGGTTAGGCTAAAATGAAGTACGTCATACCCAAATAGTGCTGATATATTAACCTAAGAATGTGTACAAAAGTATGTACAAATATACAGTAGTACTTTAGAGAGAATAATGAAATATTTGGCTTACTGTATGCAGATTGTAGAAAAATCTATTTGCAACAATAAACATATCCATTCTAGATGATGGTTAAAAAGGGACTTGTATGTCTTTAATTATCTATCTACATCTCGTACAATCTCAGCAATAACTGTGTAATATGTTTTGAACTTAAATATTTTACTGGGGTTCTGTTCCCTCTCAATCTTTGCTACACAGTTGGAAACGACAGCGGAGCGGATAAAGGCAGTTGATCAAGCAGCTGCTATGGTGGATGAAATGCTGAGACAGGGTTCTTTGAATAGTGGAACAAAGGTAGTGAGTATTCTTGCCAAGATTGTAAAGTTTATGACACTTGACCTATACACAACAGTTGGTTTATTCTATTTTACTTTGGGTAACTCAGCCATTCAGCACATGTGTGTACCTGGGTTTTGAACCAGACCCATCATTAAACATTGCGGCTCGAATACGTGGACCAAATGTAAGCTGCTCTTTTCCTTTTTTGTCTTTATATACTTTTATTTCATGTTTATTGATCCAAATGATTGTTACAAGGTGTATAGTCTTTTTGTGCCTCTCTGGGGGGACATAGTGGGGGTGGAAAAAACATTCCCTACTAGAGTTAGATTTGTTCTTAGACCTTTTGTTACTCGTTTGAGGTCCAAATATATATTTGAGACCTGTTCTATATTTGTTCAAGGAAAGTTGTGTGGGGACATTAGAAATTTCTGTTGGGCTCTGTTTTGTAACTTTTTTTTAATCTTGGGATCTACATGAGCTCAATTGAACTGGTTTTCAACTGTTTTAAAAAAAATGTGTGTTTCGTACTTTTTCTTACAATGCATTACTATTGTATCATGAACCACTTTGTTTATTCTTATATTTTGCATTCTGTTGTTTAGTTCATTTTTTAAGTTTTACTCCAACAGAGATGGGAATTCTAATGTTTGAAGCTTTTCTCTGACATCTCCATATGATTGGGAGAGAATTTTTGTGCTGCTGCTGTTGGGTTTTGTATTTGCAGGATCAGTATGTAAATCACATTGTAAATGAAACAGGAGCAACTGTATTACTGAGAGGACGTAGTTCTGGAAATCCTGAAAGGGAACATGGTGAAGGTAGTGTGCCATATAATAACTTAGGAAAATGTTAATTTAACCAAATAAGAAAGTGATGCTTTACGTGAACTGTACTTGTGTTTCCTCTGGCAGAAGGACAGCAACCATTACACTTACTATTATCAAGCAGTAATGCCAAAGGTCTCGAGCATGCAAAACTTCTGGCTGAAAATCTTCTGGATACAATATGTTCAGAATGTGGGGCCTCCAGGTAATTTATTATGGGTATTTCTGTTGTACTAAGGGTCACATTGTAAATTCAGTTGAAGTGAATTTCTTGGGGTTGATTATTGGAGCTTATAGTAGACAGCAATATGCTATTTTCAATAGATTCTCATTAAATAACTGTTAAGTTACCGGTTCTCCTAAAACCTCTTAATGTGTTAGGACTTAGAGGAAACTTACATTATTTTAACACTTAAGAGGACATAATAAGAACTTATATTATTCTAACTCCCCCCTCACTCGAAAGCCATTTTTGGAAACTTGCATTATTTTAACACTTAAGAGGACATAAGAAGAACTTATGTTATTCTAACTCCCCCCTCACTCGAAAGCCATTTTGGATCGAAGAGTGGACCACGGCTTCATGGGCACCCATCGTTGAGTCAGTAATTTGCCTTCGTATCCCTGTAATAAATTATGAGAATATTGGGGTTGGCAGGGATTCGAACTTGAGGCCTCCGCCGACCTGCGGTCTGATACCATGTCAAGTTATCACTTATTTTAAACCTTAAGGTGTTAGAAGGACTTAGGGCCCGTTTGGTAAATCTTATTTTTCAGAAATAAGTTACTTATTCTGGAAAAAAGTTAGGAAATATGTACTTTTTTCTGAAATAAGTAACTTATTTTTGCAAGATAACGAATATTAAACTCCCGATATACATTTTCTCAAAAACAATTTATGTAAATACGAAATTTTTTCCAAAATAAGTAACTTATAAGTTGTTGGCAGATTTGCCAAACACCCCCTTAATAGGATCTTATATTTTTTTAACAATGACATTGTTGAAGACTTCACCATGTTTTTGCAATGTGATAATATAGTGTTGATAGGATGTAATTAGTAGAACACAACAATTTCTCACAAGAATTTGGTCACCAGATCTTTCAGAAATTAGTTTCTTATTGCTTATGTTTAGGAAACTGGAGTGTTCTATTAAGGTGGATATGGAGAACAAATCACAATTAGAACACACTGATGAGGAACGGAAATAAAGAATTATATATATTTCAGTAATTAGTTTATATTTGTTTACTGTAGAGATTAATAATGTATCTATCTATTCGTTTTATATGTGGGGCTAGGAGTTATTTATTAAGTAGTTTATTTATAATAAATCCCAATTGTTTACGGGCCTTAGGGCTTAGTCCATTAGGTATTTATTATTGGGGTTTCTATTTCCTATATAAGTGATGCAATCCCCACATATTATTAAGCTTTGATTAACACTTATATTGGGAATAATATTGATTAATTATTCTTGGGATCGTATAAATCTTTGCTTAATATTCACTTTAATCTCTTGGTCTACATCAATTGGTACCACAGCAGGTTCCTGTAGTAGTGTTACTGTTCATCGATTGACGTTTTTACTGTTCAAGCTGCATTTACTGTTCATCTGTTTCCTACTCAGCCTCCATCCACCACAACACACCACCACTGCATCACCACTGAAACCTAGTCCTTACCACCAGTCCACAGCCACCATACCGCCAGAAAACCCAAAATCGCTGCTTACTTCAACTGCCCAGAACCCTATTTACCTATCCCAATTGCAATCTGACCCGACCCGCATTCATAAACCCTAATTATCCACCAAGACCACAACACCGCACACACGCATATGTAATTCCCCCAAGCACCACCTTAAGCCACTGCGAGAAACAAATTGTTTGTGTCTTAAATCAGTTTGGAGAAAATTATCGAGGGAAGAAGAGGGTATAATCAAAAGAAGAAATCAGATTTTAGATTTAAATAGAGGAGTTTCTGCACCACTGTTGCCAATTCAGCCACCAGCCGTCTTTTGCTAGAACTTCAACCTGCTGCTTGTACAGCTGTTGTGTACAAGTGGTGAACCCTAATCTGTTTTTAGACCTGTTATGTTATAATCTGGCCCATTTTGTTATAACCGAAGCCCAACTATTGGTTCAGTACTTGTTTTTGTGGAACTGCACTCTAGTACCTGGTACTTCCTGAATTTAAGAAACCTGGTCCCTAACTGTTTCTGAATTCACAACGGGTCCCTTGCTTTTTTGAAATCACAAACTGGTCCCCTGAATTACAGAACTTTGACAATTCAGCCCCTCTGACCACTGAATTTTGACAGCTCAGCCCCTATCTCTTCTGAATTTTGATAGTTCAGCCCCTAAACTTCAGAATTTTTGCATGTGTGTCATGTTCTAAGCCATGTCTAGGCACATTAAATCTGTAATTGATAGAGTAAAAGATTATATTTGTTATCTTGAGGAGGAATGTGATCCGTTGCACTACGAAGTCTATGTTTGTCATCGTGAACGTAGGTTAATTGGATATGAGCTTACATTGATGGAGTTAGATAATCAATATATTGAACCTAAAAGGTTGGAAAAGAAGTACACAATTGAGTTTAGTAAAGAAAGTTACATACGTGCAACGGAGGAAGTACATAGGACTCTTGAGACTCTCACATCTCAGGTTGAATGTTTTGTACATTTGGAAAATGAGAAAAAGGTCAAAGGGGATGAAATTGCAAAGAAAATTGAGCAGCATGTTGAACAGGCTGCTAAGGAAGATCTAATTGAGGAGGTTAAACAAGTTGAGGATACAAAAGTTGCTAGTGAGGAGCATATAGAAGAAACCAAGCCACAACCTGATTGCTTTCAAACTGTTAAGGATCATAATTAGTGATGTGGGAGGCAGGGGATAATTAGGGTTAATGTAGAAAACTCTCGCAAGAGATTTTCAGAAAACACAATATATTGTTCTCAATAATAAAAACTCTAATGAATTACAATAATAAAGTCCAATATATAGTAAACTACTTTCCTAATCAACTCAAATTCTAATTAACTAATATCCTAAATTAAAGGGATTCTAATTAGCTAATATCCTAAATTAAAGGGATAACAAATATTATATAACTAATTGGGCCTCCAAAGCCTTTTATATTGTTGCCAAATACTCTCTTTGGGCTTCTTGACCCACTGTCCTGCATCAATTCTCCTCCGCTGAAAAGAACTCGGCTCCATCGAGTTAATAAAATCAGAAGAAGCACGAGAGAGCACCAAAGATAGTTGAACAAGTGGCATGTGAAAACGAGCACAAGTAAGAGTATGTCGTCGACCATTCTTAACAATCGTATATGTGTTGGCACGTGCAACATGATGAGCATCTCGATCAACAAGCCATGGACGCCCCAAAATGACATCACAAAGCTTCAATGGAAGAACATCACACATCACCGCATCATTAAACCTCCCAACTGAAAATGTCACCAAACACCTTTCCCGAACACGCAATTTCGTATCATCTATCCATGTTATATCATAAGGTTCAGGATGCAATTCCACTTTTAATCCCAACTTACAAACCGCTTCCTTCGAGAGTCACATTAGTACAACTCCCGGTATCAATGACAAGAGTACACAACTTACGAGCACATGTAACTCTAGTGTGAAAGATTTGTTGGCGTCGTACAGGTGAATCATTTGAACCATCCTTTGTTGCCTGCATAATCCCAAGATTCGCTGCATTCTCTAAGTGTTCCTCCGCCTCTAAATCTTCTTTAGTCATCTCAGCATATAAATCATCATCGTTTTCTTTTCCCACCACATTGACCCTTTTTGACGTGCTATTTTGTTTAGGAGAAGGACACTCGAACGTCTTATGCCCAATTCCTTGACAATTAAAACATCTGCTAGTGTTGCTACCTTGTGATGAAACTGGAGCACGATTATATTTGCTAGTAACCGTTTGTTGACCTTGAATAGGATCTGAAATAACATAAGCATTCCTCGACGGGCTAGAGCATGAACTCGTCCCAATGCTCCTCCTTTTCAAATCATCCTCAACTGAATGTGCAATCTGAATAGCATCCTTCAAAAGAAAACATCTACTACCAGCTACTTTACCTGAAATATCATGATTCAAGCCTCGTCGATACATAGAAATAAGGACGTCTTCATCCCACGGGAACTCAGATTGTGCTGCCAAACTATAAAACTGTCGAGTGTAATCTGCAACGGATTTGCTTCCTTGAACAAGCTCAGTAAACTGAAGTGAAGCACGTTGTTTATAGTCCGCGGGCTTAAATTGACGAACCAAAGCAGCTCTCATGTCTTCCCATCTTGCCACATGATTATATCCTGATCTTTGGTATTGTTCCCACCATATACGAGCAATTCCTCTTAATTTCGCAGCAATAAAAACCACTTTCTTATCCTCGGCCAGATTATACCACTGAAAGAAATTGTCAACACTATGTAGCCAATCTAGGAATACATCCGGTTCTTGATCTCCACGAAACTCACCAACTTCAAGTTTCACCGTATTTATTCTCTGTTCTAAGACGTTGGGTTGAGGTTGCAATTGAGGCTGAGGTTGCGGTTGCTGTCGAATACCAGTTAAGTTTTGAAGGCTATCAGTAATGAACTTCAGTGATGCCTTCACATCTCGCATCTCTAAAGTCAAACCTTCAATTTTATCATCAATATTTTGTAACCTCTCCTTATTTTCTTCAATATGTTTATCAAGACGACTGTTTACTTCTCCAGCATTAACCATTGTGTCAAATTAAGGGCTGTTCTGCAGTTTCAGGGAGTTCAGGAGCTGTTCTGCAATTATTTTTGGAAGGGCAGGGGTTGTTTTGTGATTTTGTGTGTGTATATATAGTCTTTGAGATATCTTGTTGGTGACCTTTCTTCTCGTTTTCTTTACTGCTCTTGTTCTGGTTTTCTTCTCTGGTTGGTGTCTGTTTGTTGAGGTCTGAAAGTGATGTGTTTATATATAGGCGGGATATAAGTTTTTTTTTTTTGGTGCGGCTAGGGTTTGTAGATGGACAAGGGGCTGCAGGTGGCTGGATGGCGGCTGTGGTGACTTGCTGGTGGCTGTTGTTCGCTGCTGGCGGCTGCTACTGGTGGGCTGTAGGCGGTTGCTGGTGGTGCTGTTGTTGGGTAGAGGAACGGTGGCTCTGATACCACTTGATGTGGGAGGCAGGGGATAATTAGGGTTAATGTAGAAAACTCTCGCAAGAGATTTTCAGAAAACACAATATATTCTCAATAATAAAAACTCTAATGAATTACAATAATAAAGTCCAATATATAGTAAACTACTTTCCTAATCAACTCAAATTCTAATTAACTAATATCCTAAATTAAAGGGATTCTAATTAGCTAATATCCTAAATTAAAGGGATAACAAATATTATATAACTAATTGGGCCTCCAAAGCCTTTTATATTGTTGCCAAATACTCTCTTTGGGCTTCTTGACCCACTGTCCTGCATCAATTAGTCCCCCCTCCCCACAAAGTAATATATATTTTATTAATTAGTTTATATTTGTTTAGTATAGAGATAAATAATGTATTTATCTATTCGTTTTATATGTGGGGCTAGGAGTTATTTATTAAGTAGTTTATTTATAATAAAGCCCAATTGTTTACGGGTTTTAGTCCATTAGGTATTTATAATTAGGGTTTCTATTTCCTATATAAGTGATGCAATCCCCACATATTATTAAGCTTTGATTATACACTTTTTTGGGAATAATATTGATTAATTATTCTTGGGATCGTATAAATCTTTGCTTAATATTCACTTTAATCTCTTGTCCTACATCACCTACCTTGCTTAAAGTTTCACAAAATGTCAAGTTGGAGAACCAAATTATGTGTTTAGTGTTTGTCTAATTATATGATTATACTTACCAAACACATCACAGGAGAAACCGAGAAAGTATTAACTGCCATGAGATTCTTGCATAGGGAACTCATTTGTGGAGAAATTTTGTCCTGCCAAAGAAAAAAGACAAATTGGAGGATCAGATGCAGCAGTCAGTTATGGGTTAAGAAATTGCACTAAACACTCTTCGCCTTCATAAAAGGGACTGAACAAACTAAAAGTTCGTAAGAGAACCAAAAATCGAAAAAACCAAGGAAGATGGATGCAACAATAAATATGATGGACAAGGAGGAATGTTAAGTGGTTCCCCTAAAACACATAATTAACTAAGAACTGGGAAAAGGATGAATACTATTTAGTACAGTGCCCTTATCCATTTACTAATTCTAGATTTGGACTTGAGGGTACTCACATGTTACCATTATTAAATATATTTGTATGTAAGGAGATACTTGTAAACTTAACAACAGTAGAATTCATTATTTTACAGATATACAAGTTTGGAATTGGCGATATAGACGATGATTTTCTTGTGTGCTGTGTTACAATACATTCTTTCTATTTAATTAAATGAACATTTCTTTACACTTTCCTTTGTGATTTTGATACAGGGTTTCATCATGCAAGGTTTATGGTGCAGTGCCCTCGCCGCAGCAGTTGTTGCCCACTATACCACCCACCATTTCAACTGCGAGCTTTGTACCAGTTCCAGCAAGTCCCTCACCTACAGTTCCATTGAGCACTACATTCCTTTATCAGGGGAGTACACCACAGCCTGCGAGTTTTATGAGTTGTGGGCAAATTCAGCCTAGCATATGTAGCTATTCTCAGCCGTCTGTTAGTGGTGGTACAAGTTATAATGGCTATGGTGGGATATATCCACAAGCCACTCCTTTGCAACAAGTTGCCTTGGCACTTAAACACTCAGTTTCTCCCGTCACTTCTACGGTTTCTCCTGTAGCGGCAATAGCAAGCTCACCATCCTTATCAAGTACAGGTCTCTCTTCTGAAAGGGAAAGGAGACAAAAAAGGAAGTTTCAGGAGTTGCCTGCTAATTCCAAGGGACCTGCAAAACCCTACCAGGTATTGTGTTCTCAGCCTTTGAGTAATCTCAACAGACATTAAGTTGGGAGGTATTGCAATAAGCTTGCCTTAAGAAACTAAAAAGATGGTGTATTGCATAAAACCCCTTAGTATTCTAACTATCTAATGTTTGTAGTAAACAACATTAAGGATGTTACAACATTCTGACCAGGAGATTTGAAATCATCGGAACCAGTTGTCGTGATCTGGCACAAACCACCCTCAAATTTACTTTTGCATCATCTTGCTAAAGCATTACAATATATGGTATTAATATAATCACTGCATGCGTTGCAACAGCTCATGTTGTGATGGAGGAGTTATCATAAGTACAACCTAAAAGTAAAGGAAGAGAAGAGTAGAAGACATCAATTACTCTATGCTTGTTGATGGTGTAATATTGGCACACTCTTTGGTTAAAGCGATCCCCTAGTGCCGGCACACTCTTTATTTAGGAGAACTTGAGATGTTTGCAATGCACTGATTATCATGGGAATGGGGCTGAATGGGGAATGGCTATAGCAACTTTTAAAATTGATTAATTAATATTAAGTGTTCCAAATACAGTGGTGGAAATATAGTATCTTTTTTTCTGAGGACAATGAATGAAGTAAAAAAATAAAAAAATGCCTCTCTATTTTTTGGATTAGAGTGAAGTTAAGGTTTGCATGCATCTTACTCTCCCGAGATTGGAGTAGAAGGAAGGTCTGCGTACATTTACCTTCCCGGGACGCTGAACAGGTCCCTTTGTATGTTTTGGTTAACAGTAAAAAGCATTTCTCTTTGTTTTCCCTACTAGAGAAGAATGCCATCCGTCCTATATGAACTAGTTGTACACCATATATTGCTGTAGCATTTTCTTATTTTTAAAAGCATTTGTTATTAGTTATTACTAGCATCTTTCTATGCATAAGAGCACTCACTTGTGAGGTGAGTCAAATCTGTTTTGTTGATTTGAGCGTTGGCTGTGCATCTATGTTTGGTTCACCGAGTTGACTATGTTTGGTTTGATCGAGTTGACTAGGTTAGCTTTCGATACTTAATAAGGGTATTGGGGTAAAACTTTGTCTATGTGAACATTGTAAATAAAATTTAAGAGCTGTGATTGGGGATATTATTTCATAGGAAGTTTGATACTTTTGTTTACCCGCCACTTTATTATATACGGTCTTTGCCGATGAGGGAGAGGAAATAAACTGTAACTTGTTTATTTTCATAACTGATGATTCAAAGAGACAAACTTTAAACACACGTATGTATTCAACTTTGGTTTTGTTCATAAATTAGTGGTTTATTGTTACTTCGATAATTTTACTTCAAGCGACTTTCCCTTCTCAAAGTCTGGAGGACAAAAACATTGTTGATATAATATGAATAATATTAATATTAATTTATTATTTTTATTATTTCTGACTTTACCACTATATTTCAGGTATTTTCTCTGACCTTGTATGAAGCTAATAGGCTGATACTGGACATCTATGTTGGGAGTTTGTATTTTTTCACAGGGTTTTGCAATGCGGAGCTTTGGGAAATGACTGATGTGACATGTGATGCTTTTTTCTGGATGTATACAAGTCTTTTATTCTGTGCAATTCTCTTACAAGACATCTGCATGGACTTTTAGAACCAGAAACATGCATTATCCTCAATTTAGTTACACTAATTATGGTTTCTGCTTGTTGCATGCACAGTTGACTTGTACTATAGTTCTGCTTTATATTTTCATGCGTGAATATGATAAAAGATTTAAGCCATCATCTTCATCCCATTAAGTTTTCTCTCCAGTGAACTGTCGACCTTGGTACCTGCATACACAAAATTCTTATGAATCCAGTTTCGGTTTTTTCACCCCAGCTTCTGGTCCTCTAGTTTTCATGTTTACCACTTTCAGTGTTAGGTGTGTGCCCACAATTATAACATAACATATGCACATTTAGAACTATATTTATTAGTTTCCCACTTAATTAGAAATTTCTTAAACGGCGTTGATGTGCTTTTTAAGCCTCATATTTCATAATTGAATTGAGCTGTTAAAGGATTTGGTTGGATTTTTCTTTTACAGAATATGTTGCAGGACCCAGAATTTTCAAAGGAACGCCTATCATCAAATGGGAGAAATGTTTCAAACATGCCATCACCAAAGAAGTTGACGCAGCAAGCAGCCAATGGTCTCCCTCCGCCCCCTTCCAAGAGCATGATGCCGCCACCACCTCCTCCTAAGAGCATGCCGCCACCACCTCCTCCTAAGAGCATGCCGCCACCACCTCCTAAATCTAATACATCACCAGTTATGAACATCCCAAAGGACAACCATGGTCAGGATAAAACGACATCTAAAGCTGTCCCTGGTACATGTTCTTTCGTATTTGTTAATATAGAGATTGATACAAACTGAGAAGTGAGTATAGATATGTTTTTATGTCACTTGTTGAAATCGAGAAGCTAGTTTACTGTGATGTATTATTGGGGTAGGAAGAAGCTGCATTTTGATAAAGTATCTTCATTATTGAATTACAAAATGCTTACAATACTAAGTTAATAGTAATTTAAAATGTTTCAGATACACTAATCCAACTGATGGAGTATGGTGATGATGATGATGATGATGAAGACGATGACCTTGAAGAAATTACTGGTGATGCCTTAAAGGCCAACTCAAATACGCAAAAGCCATTCTGGGCTGTGTGAAGAAAAATAAGCAGTCTGCTGATATATTTGGTTAACAAAATGAGTCCTACTTGTACTTTTCACTTTTAATGCGTTTCAAGTGCTGAATGTTGGCACTGTTAGTGGGCTCTATCAATTCTGCTGTTCCCAATATGTACCAACTCTGTGAATTCTATCTTTTGATTTCATCTTGAGGATCAGGCAATAAATGCTGCAAGACCATATTTTGTTTTCTCCTGACAGTGACTACCGTTTGTACCAGAAACTAATATTCATACTAGGGTTTGCTTTTACTATGATTAGTAATTTTTGTTTTTGATTTAGGATAATTTTTGCTAGATGGCCGAATCTTCTCTCTACCCGTACCTAGGGCTGTGTATGGCTCAACTTTGATGCTGTATCTACGAGAAGATCGTGGTAGTGGCAAACTGGCAGTTTGCTTGCTTTTTAAGAGTTAATTGCATTTTATATCTCCGAGCTTTACTTCAATTTCAATTATGTATATGTAATTTCATAAATTGCACTTTGCATCATCAAAATTTAAATCATAAATCGAATCATAACCCCTTATACGTTTTCTATAAAAAATAATACTGATTTTAATGAATATATTGACAAATGCAACATAAAATTATTGCAGTGATAATATAACTTTTAGATTTTGAACATATAATTTATTTTACACTTTTAAAATTTTTAAAGTATAATTTAATATTATTTTAATCAATTATAGATTTATAATATATTTGTAAAAAATTGAATTAATATAAAAAAAACCAAACCAAACATACCCAGTATATCCCGTACAGAACAGGGTCTGGGGAGGGTAAGATGTACGCAGACCACGCCCCTACGTTTTACAGTAAGGAGGCTGTTTCCGTGAAGACCCCCAGCTTAGTGCACAGCAGAAAAAAGGTGTGTGATAAATACAACAATTTCATAAATTTTTGGAAAAGGTCGCAGCCATACCTTAGCCCATGATTTTGATTCATCGGACTTACCTACGTGGGGGTTATCCACTCCATACTCGACACACTCTGATCTGGGATGGCTCCTCGCACAGATCCCCGGGGATTGACTACTCCACTTTGCAAAACACTTAGATCCACAATGTCACAGCGGTAATCTCCCTGCAATTGAATAACCAGAAAACCAAACCAACGAATAATGAAAAATGAGCACGAAAAAGTCGAAAAAACTAAGATAACGCTAACCGAGATAACCCAACTCTTAGGCTCTCAACAACAGAGCCGCTCCCTAAAAGAGAATCCACCACTTTGATCTGGCGCCTCCAAGCGCCTCTATCCGCGGTCATGGTCTCATTTAAGTTTAAGGCCTTCAGATCCAACCGAAGCTGCTCTTCCCACGACCTCCTCGGTCTACCCCTCCTCCTCACCCCTGCAACCGAAAGAATCTCGACCCTCCTCACTGGGGCTTCAGCCAGCCTCCTACGGATGTGACTGAACCATCTCAACCTCCCTTCCCTAATTTTCGTAGAAAAAGGCGCCACCTCCAGCTCACTCCTAAAAACTACATTCGGAATTCTGTCCAACATCGTGCGCCCACAGGACCATCGCAACATCCTCATCTCAGCTGCTTCCAACTTGCTCTCGAGGGCCTTCTTCGCCGCCCAACACTCAGATCCATACAACATCGCAGGACGAATTGTCGCTCTATAAAATTTCCCTTTCAACTTTAAAGGTACTTTCTTATCGCACATCACCCCTGACGCTGCCCTCCACCTTAACCACCCAGCCTTAATACGATGTGTGACATCGTCTTCAATCTCGCCTTCCTTCTGGATGATCGAACCCAAATACTTGAACTTATCTGTACGAGGGACGATCTCACCATCAATCCTAACCTCCACCCCTTCCTCTTTGTCCTCACCACTGAAGTTACACCAGAGGTATTCGGTTTTAGACCGGCTCAGGCGCAAGCCTTGGGACTCCAAAGTAGATCTCCATAACTCCAACTTCTCGTTCACCTCCCCCCTCGACTCCGCCACTAACACAATATCATCAGCGAAGAGCATGCACCAAGGAACGCCATCCTGAATCCCTCGTGACATGACATCAATGATTATGGCGAAAAGGATGGGACTGAGGGCCGACCCCTGGTGGAGCCCAATCTCAACAGGGAAAAAACGCGAGTCACCCATAGGGGTTCTGACGCAAGAGCTAGCTTGGGAGTACATGTCTTGAATCGCCCTAACGTACGACGAAGACACTCTCCTTTCTGCAAGGCTCTGCCAGATAGCTTCACGGGGGATGCTATCGTACGCCTTCTCAAGATCAATGAACACAAAATGAAGGTCTTTACGACGTTCCCTGAACTTCTCCATAAGGCATCTAACGAGATGAATAGCCTCGGTCGTCGATCTCCCAGGCATAAAACCATCTTAAAATATAAATTATATAATAACAGTACAATTTTATATCGTATTTGTCAATACATTCGTTAAAAACAATATTATTTTGGATAGAAAACGTATAAGATTCGACTTATGATTTAAAGTTTGAAGATTCAAAGTGCAATTAACTCGCATTTTAAATGTGTAGTCTCTTTGATGTCTGCATAATCCTGGTCTGCTTATTATTATCATTATCTTGTAGTAGTTGCTTGTTTGGGGCTTTTGTGGTCGGTGCTGCTTGGTTTTGTCGACGGTATGTTACTGTTTGTTGGTTTTGGGTTGCTACTACAACAAATAGTATATTGTGGCTCTACTTCGTGTATAGTTATTAATTCTACTGTAACATTTTTTGTTGCTTAATAGTAGAGTATATTAAAGGAAAAAGAGAATGCAATATCAAAGCTGGCCTTTCCACAAAGGCTATCTAAAAACAATCTGGTAGAAAACTGCAAGGTGCAGCTTAAATCAAAGATTTACAGGTGGTAATATAAACAGAGGTGTAATTACCAGCAGTCCAACACAGTTACGATCAACCCACCCAGAGACCAATTTTGCAATAAAGAGTACTCGAGATTTCTTGTAAACGGTACTAAAGAAGGCAACCTGCATTTAACATCCTGGATGACGTTCTGGAGCAACTGACCTGGGCCAATGATGACCTTCATTAAGAATTTTAATAGCATTTTTTCACCTCCAAATACGAAAAGTGAAGGTTGGAGCAATCCCAAAGGGCATTACCTATAACAGTTCCCTAAAATATTATAAAATAATGATTGCCTAAAATACGAGGATGTGAAAAGCTGTTTTACTCCAATAAGGTTACTTGTATTCATAGTTTCATACATTATCTATATTTCAATAGGTACCATAATTGGGAGATGATATTTAGTTGGAAAAACTTAGTATTTTAGACTAAGTTGTGGATCATTTGGAGACTCGGTTTGAGTGATAAACACTATATGTTAGTGTTGTGTATTGGTTGGATTTTATTCTACTCTACGAGAGGAATCCAACGCATATTTACACGCTCAAAATGGATAACGGGTGAGTGAGAATTGATATTCCAAAGTATGACCCTTTAAAGTGGTATTTAGAAGTGTACCAAATCGAGAGTAGTACAAACCTATTCCTTGTGTTTTATTATAAATACCTTGTCCCACATCGAAAAGAAGAATAAGTCCTTTCAAGTCTCTCCTTATAAATAGAGTCTTAGGGCATCAGTTTTATTAAGTCGTGAAAATTATAGCCACCTTTATAATTTTACTCTCCTCAATTTTAAACTTTCAAAATATTCCGGTGATAGTTTCGGGCTCGATTCAAGTTCGCTGAAAGTATTTTCGATTTATCGATTATACTGGTATCTCGTTTTATCCTGAGAGGCAGGTCGCTAAGCACAGACGGTGAGGGGCGAAACTGCTTTAAGGAGACAGGTTTTCTGGACTCGAGATTAAATCCAATCTCTGTTTGTTTTCTCAAACCCATCTCCTTTAATTATAATTAATTATGTAATTATGTATTCATATATATCGTTACATGAATTAATTGTTTTCTTGCAATTTATAATTATATATATGATATATATATATATATATATATATATATATATATATATATATATTGTCTATATCGTACAAGATTGTCTAACAATCTTAAAGCAGTTTTCTTGATTTTTCTTGTACAACGTGATTTATAAATCGAGTAATGATTTATGTGGTTTAGTGGTTCTATATAGTATAAACCCGATAGTTAATACATGTGAACAGGTAACCGGGGTGTACCATGTTTAAGATCAGGTTTATTATTATGATTCTAGATCGTTATATTTAAATTGCAAATACGTGTTATTGATTGAGGGACTTGGGTTTAATTATTTGTTTAACTTGTATAAACTCATGTGTGTGATGATATTAGTTAAAGTTTGGCATGACAAATCATGTAAATGGAATTTTTTATATTATGTGATTCATGCACTTAATTTATAAAGCTATTATTCTATTGGCGTTCACATTGCAAAGTACTGTGCAGACTTATGTCCTGGTAATATAGCTTTGTTATGTTAGACTTAGTTCATAGCATTGGTGATGATATTAATTTGTGTTATAGTTAATTAATGGGCTTTCCTTGATGGTGTTGATTTATGTTAACTCATGCTATTAGGGTTTAATATAATAATGCCCAGGAGAATTGATATCTTACTTTATCATGGTTTATACATGTGTTGTTATATAAGAATGTGTGCATTCTTGTTTAGGTGCCAAACAATTCCAGGAGATGTATATGGAATTATACAATTTAGTGTGTGATAATAATGATCGCCAGAGTATAAAATTGTGGAATTTTGATTATACATCTGGTCATTCTTCTTAAATGTCCCGTGTGGTGCAAATGTTTAATGATTTGCTAAATTGCTTTGATCATAATTTAATTCGGCAATGTTTGACAATATCCGTGTAAAATAATTGCAATAATTAAGGATTTGTGTATTTGGTAAATAACTTTAAATTAAATTGTTATTTAATTTTTAATGGTTATTTATTTAACTTTTCGAGTTGTGTAGATGTCATGACATTGTTTGAATATTGTTAAGTGGCATCTTTGACTTGTCGTGGAAGTGTATCGAGATATGTAGAGTTAAATAATTTTGGTTATTAATTATTTAAATTATTAGTACGGTTTTGTTAATTAAGTAATAATTTTTTAAGGAAAAAAATTATTTGCTTAATTATTGTTTAACCGTTTGTTGATTGTCTGCAAGGAAATATTTCTTGAAATATCAATCTCAGTTGAATGCTTCGCGACGTTAAAAACCTAACGAACCTGGTATCTTATGGATACAGGTTTTGGGTCGGCATGAGATTTATATTTTCAGTTGGACTTATTCCTTTGGATATATAATATAATCTCGTGTTGGTGTCGGTCTGCTGCGGCAGTGACACACGAGCCTATTATGGTGATCCATGTGATACGTAATACGGTGAATATTGATGTCAGCTCTGTATGCTGAAAATTCGGAGAAATCTGAGACGTTGTTAACCTAACGCATCAATTGATCAAGGATCACGGAATGTGGGTTATTGGAGGTTTATATCCCTCAATGGGTACCAGTTCGTCTGGTTGTGCCATAAATTTCGGTTCTCTTTTGAACCATGCTAAAATTTTTGGAGAAAATTCAATAATTGAATTTGAGTGATAAGAATGTAAAAGTTCTTTAATCTGATGCTAAAACCAGTGAGGTTTTAAATGATGATGAAACCTGCTCTAATGAGAGATGGTAAGAAGAAATGTGATTACTATCTGAAGATAATAATACATTTGTTACGTGTACTTACTAATGAGTAAGAGTGAAGCTAAATAGAGAAATTAGCGTTCTATAAGCTCAAGATAGATAACCAACTTAATACGAAATTAAGAGGGTAAGGAATGACTTTGATACTGAATAACCACTAGGTGATGTTTGTTCACAATGTGGATATATTCATGAGGTTACTACACATTACTCGCATTAATCAGATGGAGTAGCTGCAGGTTGAGTTGCACTCTAATGGAGATGCAAAAGCGATGCTGATCAGTTCAGACTATCGCTGAATATGAGGATATTAGTCACGTAGAGACTAATCATTCCTTAAACAAGATACCTTGAAAGGAAATAACAGAATTTCCTATTAATTCTGGAATGGTTTCGACATTCTTAGAAATATTAAAATGTGGGGGTATCTTGAAGCGAAAATAATAAAATTTTCTGAGAATTCTAGAATGTAGAGAAACATTCTTAGATATATTTAAAATGTGGGGGTATCTTGAAGATGTCTTGATACCTATACCTATAAAGGTTAAAGGAGTTCCAAAAGCCAATTGTGATATTTTGGATGGATATATAGACAACGATGAAGTCTAACGATATTCTGTGGTCTGCAGATGAATATAATGTATAAGATTCATTATAATGCAATTACAAAATCTAGGAATGCTTCTATGATGAATTAGTAGTTCCTTGTAAATTTGTAATTAAAATTTATCCGAAAAAATTTACGAGTTATTGGATGAATGTGAGGTTGAACCTAGACAGAGCAAAAGACTTGGAAAATTTGTTAGTCCAAAAATGTCTGAAATTTGCTTGATGGTAAACCTCAAAGCTTGAGAGAAGCTATGAGAATTTTTTAGATAATCCTATGAGAAAAAGGATATCAATAGAGAAATTGACTAGATTTAAGAAGTCAATAAGTCAAGATTTCTAACACGTATGTTAGAAAATGGATTGTGACACTTTTCAAATAAATATGATCTCTCTATATCCTTTGTGGGGGAAAGGGGATGTTAAGAAATAGAGAGAAGTGATTAATAAATAGAGAGAAGTGATTCTATGTGACAGAATCATATTCAATAACGTATGGATCTTCTGGCGAGATAGATGCCATTTGGGCCCAAATGAATTTTCAAATTTAGAAAAGAAATATATGGGTCAAAGAAAAGTAAAAGGTCAGACTGATAATTTAAAGATTATAGTCAAAAGTGAAGACCTAACGTACTCTATGTTATATTCTTGAGTTACAAGAATATTGTTCATCAAGATGATACTTAAATTGTCGGCATTGTGAAATTTAGAAGTATATCAATGAACTTTGGAACAGTCTTTCTTGGTTTTTCTGGTTAAGGAAAGAGTTGAAAATCTGTATTTTGGTGATTATGTTGTTTGAAACAACATAGATACGAAAATTGGCATAGGCATATGAAATTTGATATTGTTGCGATATGCTATGGTTTCATAATAAACGATATAGTTGCCACTTTGAGGACGCTCAAATTTGGTAACTGAGTGAATGAGTATTGCCAGTTTAGGGACGCTTAAACTTTGTAAGGAGATAAATTGAAATTACTAATTTTTGGGACGCTAAAAATTGGTAATGTCAATTACGATTTGAAGCCATAGCTGATGACTGGTAAAGTAATTACCAAAATGTGACATGCCAATTTTGAGATATCCAATTGATAGAAAATCAATGAATTGACAAGTGTATATTATGGTCTTTACACATGAGATGATAAAATTATTGTAATTGCACGTGAGTGATCTTATCATTACGAGAAGTAATGACAAGATGATCATCTCTAGCAATTTGGATGAGGCTTAAAATTTTGATTTTGGAGATTAAAATCTTAATAACTTTAAAGTCCTAAAGGATACATGTCACACGTTAGTGATGTAAATCTTGAAGAGATCAACGTAACTAAATCTAGTATAGCTAGAATGACTATGTATGATGTATCTATCCAATTATAGATGAACAAGGATCTCTCAAGAATGATTGAAAGTCTGTTGTACATTTCAAAATGGTACAAAATCAGACATAGGCTACACAGTTGGTGAACTGAGTAGATGCACGAGTCAAATCGAAATTGGTCTCTTGAAAGTGATTGCAATGAGACTAAGGTGTTTGAGATATACTCGTGAACTTGGGCTGCATTGTAAACGATATCTAATTGTACTGTATGGTTATAGTATGGATGTTAGATGTTTGACTTTAAGAATTTAAAAGTCATTAGTGAATTTAGTTCACATTAACGTAAGTAGCCATGTCATGGAAATCCTATATAGACGATTAAACATAGCTCGATTCATGATGGAATACGAGTCTTTTGCATAATGTATGTACATGTAAGAGGGTGAAGTAGTAGTCACTTTGTAAAGGATATTCCTGAATGACAAGAAAATGTGTCTTCAATATGCATATTTTATGTGAATAATTTGCAAATTGGGAGATTACATTGTTGTGTGTGTAATGGTATGTCTCGCCTCTATGATGAAGACATAATATCATTAAACAACTACACTCAACGAGAATTATCAGGATTAACTCTGTAAAGTCAAATGATAATGTTGTGGATCCACTAACCAGATGGTTAAACTTAGATAATCTGGTTAAACCAAGAGAATCTGGTTATATCGAGAGATAGTAGTAAAATCATCGAAAGGGATGTGCCTTAAGCCTATTGCTTAACGGCGTCATGGTGGACACCCAACCATTGCTGACTGGAGATCCCAAGAACTTGGTTCAATGGGCAAACTAAATCATGATGACCAAATCACTGTGGGGGTAATCCCTGGCCTATTCCTATGATGAGGAAACAGTGAGACCCGTGAGGTACGAGGTTAAGCTCTACACTTTTAATGATCTTTGATGAATACATAGAATTCAAGTTTGAATGCATCAAATTTGGTTGAGTAAATGCGGGTTACTCTATAAGATAAAGATCACTTATGTGGGAGAGAAGTGGGGCCGCTTCAAAGGAGAATTGCGAGGCACAATTCTTTAGAAACTCCTACAGAACCAGGATGATTTTCCATGGCCAAAATGGACATAATCATGAGAACTGAATGAGTCAGGAAGGGTATAGTGATAAGTATATCATCGCTTACACAAACGGTCGAACAGTTCAAGGACACTCGCGTCTACTGTCTGCCAGTAAGGTCGGTATATTTACTCGAGCGGAGGTTCAAGGAGCATACCTCTACCTACCGTATGCTATATATGACCGTAGAAACTATCACCAAGTCAAGCTCTTTGTCTGTCTGTTTGTATGGTGTGTACTACTAGACCATCAATCTCATTTGTGGGGGATTGTTGGAAAAACTTAGTATTTTAGACTAAGTTGTGGATCATTTTGAGACTCGATTTGAGTGATAAACACTATATGTTAGTGTTGTGTATTGGCTGGATTTTATTCTACTCTGCGAGAGGAATCCAACGCATATTTACACGCTCAAAATGGATAACGGGTGAATGAGAATTGATATTCCAAAGTATGACCCTTTAAAGTGGTATTTAGAAGTGTACCACATCGAGAGTAGTACAAACCTATTCCTTGTTTTTTATTATAAATACCTTGTCCCACATCGAAAAGAAGAATAAGTCCTTTCAAGTCCCTCCTTATAAATATAGTCTTAGGGCATCAGTTTTATTAAGTCGTGAAAATTATAGCCACCTCTATAATTTTACTCTCCTCAGTTCTAAACTTTCAAAATATTCCGGTGATAGTTTCGGGCTCGATTCAAGTTCGCTGAAAGTATTTTCGATTTATCGATTATACTGGGCGAAATTGCTTTAAGGAGACAGGTTTTCTGGACTCGAGATTAAATCCAATCTCTGTTTGTTTTCTCAAACCCTTCTCCTTTAATTATAATTAATTCTGTAATTATGTATTCATATATCGTTACATGAATTAATTGTTTTCTTGCAATTTATAATTATATATATGATATATATATATGTTGTCTATATCGTACAAGATTGTCTAACAATACTTACCTACGTCCGTTACCTATGTTGATGATGTGACATATTTTAGGTGTTTGTGGTGGTTTCTCATTCTCACTTAAAAATTTATTCGTAAGGGATAGCATGGTTAGAGTTGATCTTTTCAAATATAATCCCTAAATTTGTCTAAATGGTAATAATATAGGTAAGGGGTCTCATGCACTGGAGATTCTCCGAGAGCTGAGAACCACAGCTTTCTCACCACTGCATTATTCAATGGAGAGCAACAACCTGAATGGATGCGAGTGAGGATCCATTCCAGCAATGCACAATGAACATGTAGAAGAGATAATGTCAAATCTTTTCAGTCGATCTAGGGCAGGAAGCCTGCCAAGATTATTTATCAAATGATAAAACATTGTCTTCCTACTTGCAGTTTGCCTCAGTGGCCCAGTACCAGTGAACATGAGAGGTCTCAAATTAAGCTTGTAGTGACATCGTCAGCTCCATTCCACGGTGTAGAAATTGTAGAAACAGATGAAGAAGCAAGAAACAATGTAAGAGAAAATGTAACTCTTGTATTGCTATATGAAGCTTAAGATATTACATACGGGATGCAACTAATTTATACAAGAAAGAAGAACAAGAAAGTCTATGCTATTAATTAAAAAGTTGCAGAAAGTCTAAGGTTGGTGCCGAAAGTCTATACAGCCGAAAGTCTATATAGCCTAAAGTCTATATAGTAGCTGTATTTTAACACCCCCCCTCAAACGTAAGATGGTTGAAAAACCAATTTGAGTTTGCAATCACGAAATGAACCAGGAGGAAGAGATTTCGTGAAAATATCTGCAACATTATCTGCACTAGAGATAGCATGAAGACGAACCGTTCCTTGTGCAACCTGTTGACGGGTAAAATGACAATCAATCTCTATATGTTTAGTACGTTCATGAAAGACATCATTATGAGCAATATCCCTGGCACTTTTGCTATCACAGTAGATAATAGTGGCTGAAGAATGAGTTACAGTCATTTCTTCAAGTAACCATCGTAGCCAAATTAATTCCTGCATGGTGTCAGCCAGAGCTCGATATTCTGACTCGGCACTGGATTTTGAGGCAAGGGATTGTTTCTTACTGCGCCAAGAGATAAGAGAGTCACCCAAAAAGAAGCAAAATCCTGTAGTGGAACATCTGGTAGTGGGATCACCACCCCAATCAGCATCAGAATATGCATGTAACTCAAGTGATGAGTTGTATGCATAATGTAATCCATGAAAGATGGTGCCCTTGACATAGCGAATTATGTGAAGGACAGCTGTATAGTGAGGAGTGCGAGGAGCTGCCATAAATTGACTAACAATGTGAACGGCATGAGCAATGTCTAGACGAGTGACAGTAAGGTAGATCAGACTTCCTACCAACTGACGATACAATGTAGGGTTGTCAAGTAGGTCACCATCTTTGGAGTTAAGTTTGACCCCATATTCCAAAGGTGTAGGTGTGATCTTAATGTCGCTAATTCCAGATTTCAACAAAAGATCAGATGCATACTTGACTTGAGAAAGGGTGTAACCAGTAGGTACAGAAGAAACCTCAAGACCCAAGAAGTAGCTTAAAGAACCAAGATCTTTCATTTCAAATTGCTGACTAAGAAACTGTTTGAGTTCAGAGATACCTGCACTATCATCTCCGGTGATAATCATATCATCTACATAGAGGAGGAGAAGAACAATTCCTCGACTTGTCCGTCGAATGAAGAGAGCATGATCATATGGACTAGAAGAAAATCCTAGCTCACTAATGACTTTGCTAAATTTCTCGAACCAAGCTCGAGGTGTGTTAGGTCCGGAATAACGTAGAAGGGGGGTTGAATACGTTATTTAAAAATATTTCGATTTTTGATGTGGATATGAAATCAAAAATACTAAATCGAAATAACACAACTGTGTGGGAAATATCTTTAAATAGATAAAACCCGGAGGTTTGTTACACAATCTAATCCTATGGATCAGCTACAAAATCAAACACTCTTAGGATAGTTTAGGCACGGGGACCTTCTACCCGACACTTCCTGAAAGTGGGCTAAGCCGGCTTTCCTACTAGATGGACTGTCTAGTAGCTTACACAGAGAAGATATAAGAGAGAGAATAGAGAGTTGTGTGTTGAGGTATGTTTTGAAATGAAATACAGCATGCCTATTTATAGATTTTAGAAAGTTACTATGCTGTACTATTTCAACAACCCCCGTGGGCCCCTCCAGCCACTTTTTGAATAGTAGCCGCCATATGAATAGTAGCCACTTTTTGAATAGTAGCCGCCATATGAATAGTAGCCGTCATATGAATAGTAGCCGTGAATAGTATTACTATTTTTGGCTGCTTCTTTTGGGCTTCTCTCTTTTGTTTCAAATATTCTGCTGAATTAATTCTTCTCGGAAAATAGTTCAAGTACCAGATTAATTTAATTATTTATTATAAATAATTAATTAATCTGTTACTTAGTTAATTTTCAGAGTAAATTAATTTTTGACAATACCTTGAGATATTATGTTTGTCCTTGATCGTCAATAGGCTTTGACAATTTTTTCTGTGAATTAATGTGTTGATCCTTCTCGTATGTGCTGACACTTAGTGCACTGGTCTGGTTCACAAGTGACTAGCACTGATCTTGATCTTCACACCTTCGCTATATTCCAATTGATTAGCCTGCAGCAGTATCTTCAATAAATACATGGAATCTTTTGGCCCTTCAACTGAATCATCTGTACATCTTTTTCTGTCACTGAGGCTTGATCATGTTAATGAACTTCTTTCAGCGACTTGATCCTTGTTGGTGCCTGTTCTTCAAATTTCACGATCCCTGTATTTAATATTATTTATCTTTTATCCTAGTTGAGTTATATATGTCCTCTATTACATATTACATTACATTATGCTTTACAATCTCCCCCTATTTGATTGTTAGGGTTTGACAAGCAAATTCCTAGAGGATAACTCAACTGATACAACAAAAAATGAAATACAAAGATAAATAATATTAAAGTACATTCTGGATCATATATACATTTTCCAGATTTCCAAGTGCAAGACAATTGTTCCTCTAGACTGAACATATCTTCAAGTTTGCCTTTGCTTTCTTTCCACATAGCACTAATACTCTCATTAGCTTTTATTTTCCCAAAATAAAGTTAATTCCGTGTCAACAACCTTTTCCTTGCCCTTACGCCTAGTAGATTTTTCTTGATCATCTACCTTCTCCCCCTCAGTTGGGTTATCCTCCAGAGTAGTAGAATGTGGAGTTGGTAAATTAGACGAAGATGGCTTTACCAAGGAGTTGATTGCATGACTAAACTGGGCTGCCATGGAACTTAATTGAACCCGGAATGCATCATGTTGAATAAGTTGCAAATTTTTGATTTCTCCAATGGACTTACAAATATTTGACAACTCTTTCTCCATTGTTTGGACCCGTGTAAGGAGTCTGCTATATTCCTTTCTGGTTACAAGTGCATGTGGTTGAGTAGTTTGCTCACTCGTACGTTCTGCAGGTGTTTCACTCAACACTCTATATTCACTCGGTTTAGTGGTTTGGGTGACACTTACATGTTCTGTTCGTGTTTCCCTCAACTCTCCTCTAGAGCTTCCACCGATATGTGTACCTGCAAATGAAATCATCCTAGCCCCTTTTTCAGAGGTCACGGATGGTGCAATGAAAGTTCGTGAGCTTCCGTCCTCGCGTGAAGCGAGTTGCCGACCACTGGTAAAAAGTGGTAAATCTCGAAAGAGATCCAGAGATTTTCCCTTTGGGAGTTTAAACTTGAATCGATTAAATGGCACAAAACCCAAGTTTCCCTTGTATGTCTGTGAAGACACTTGGTTAAAAAACAAATCTCCTACTAATGGATCTTTCCGTAAAATGGAAGATTCACCAGTTGCTCCCGTCAATTCAACCTTATTTATATTTTCACTCATTAGATAAGAAAGAATTGTTTCACTAAAAGTTGCCGTTACCTCAGGTTTATTGGGTTTACTCCGTTTAGAATGAGGTAGAGCGGCTGATGTAACTAACTCCTTATGTGGTGCTGCTGAGGCACTATCTCCCTCAATAATGTGAATGACTGGCCGTTTAAGTGACAATTGAGGTGTAGGAGTTTATTGTGTTTGTGTTTGCATTTGTAGAATGGGCTCTTCGACCTGTGTTAGAGTCGGTGGGATTTTGATAAGTGGATTTATATCCACTTGGAGCGTTCCATATCGGCTTAAATTGATTGACTTGGTCTCAAGTTTGTTGTAGTTTTGATGTGTATTGCTTAATTGTGCAGGGTTGAAGAAATGTCGATTAAGGGTGAAGTTTCCATCATTTTGGAGTTGATTTATGATATGGAATGAAGAATGGAGGCTAATGTTAGCTACCAAGAAGTATACAAGTCAAGAAGGATTAAAGACGGAAGCTCATGCAGAAGGAACGGGAAGAAAAGGCTGAAAAACGAAGAAATAATGCAGAAACAAATTCCATCAGATTGCAGCCGAGCAGGGTGCGCCAACCTTGAGCAGTCTGCGCCAGAACTGATGTTTTTATGCAGATTGCGCCCGTGCAGACTGCTCCAATCTCGTGCAGGGTGCCCCAGAAGTCGCTGAAAAATTACAGTTTTGCCCTTTTTACGATTTTGGCCATATCTTGAGTTCTACAAGTCTGTTTTGGATGATCTTACAGTCCACGCGAAGATAAAGGAATTCTCTTTCGATCTAAAGTGGTCCAGATGTCTAATTATAGCTGGAACGGTCCAGAATTACTGTAGAAAAGGCAGCTACGAATTTTCCTTTAAAACAGAATCAGTTTAGGAAACGTAATTCTATTATAATTCTGTTTTGGTAGTTCTTGTTGGACAAGACTTCTAGAGCCTATATAAACACATTCAACCCTTGTAATTTGTATCATTAGGAGAAAATAACCATTACATATTAATTACTTAGGTTTATTTGTATCTTTTCATAATTTGTTTTTATCATGGTTTCATCAGATCCCATGATGATGAGAGGTTCAATTATGAGCTAATCGTTGTCATAGGATTCTAACGGATTTATTTATGGAGCTTTAGTATCTTGATGCTTTAAAGATCTGTGTGTGATGTATATTTGATATCCTCGTATGGTTGTGCTTTATAAATTTAGATGCGTAGCTAATATTTAATTTGTTAATCTCTTGCGAAACGAGAGTGGATCTTGAGATTTAGAACTTGCCATGCTAGCATAGGATAGGATGATGTTTTAACATCATGATTTGTAGCGTAAATAGAGATATTATGCTGCCCTATGTGATCTTAATAGACAACTTGTTCTTCAACCGTTATGTTTTCAAATCTTATAGAGATATAGGGTCTAAGCATAATTGGTGTCTATTCATCTTCTATCTCTTTTGTGGATGTATGTTTAGTTTGGTATTCGTATACTGAGAAGTAGCGTGTACTTGTTTCGTGTTGTTTGATCAGATATCATAACCATTGCATATAGTGATTAAAGGCGTCAGATCTAAGCAAAGTATTTAATGAAGTTGGGATCCCATGTTTTCTCTTGCAGAAGTAAATTAATTCCAATTCTCGTTAGTTAGTTAATTCTTAGTTTGTTAATTTACTTCTTAGTTAATTTAGTTTATTAAATCCAAATTTTTTAATTGTCTTAGCAGTGAATAATAATCATACATTGTTGCATAGGTACATCTACTGAATTAAAACCATAACCAGATCTCTGTGGGAACGAACTCGACTTATTCATATATTACTTGTGACCACGTACGCTTGCGTGATTTTGTGTTAACAAGTTTTTGGCGCCGCTGCCGGGGATCATCTGTGTTTTATTTTTAGTTTATGTGCTTGTCATCAGTGGTCGTTAGAGTTCACTGACTCGGATTGTGTTAACAAGTTTTTGACTCGGATTGTGTCTTACATAGTTGTTTAGTTTTATGTGTTGCAGGTTGCAATGGGAGAACCAGCAGCAGCAGCGAAAGCGTTGATGTATTATTCTCAACCAAAGATCAATGACATCCAATTTAGCATTGTCAGGCCAGCTATTGCAGCTAATACTTTCGAAATCAAGCCCAGCATAATTCAGATGGTGCATAATTAGTTTCAGTTTGGGGGTGCTCCGACTGAAGATCCTAACATGCACATCCGGAATTTCATTGAGATCTGCGACACTTTCAAGATCAATGGGGTGTTGGAAGATGCTATCAAATTGAGACTTTTCCCATTCTCTTTGAGGGATAAAGCTAAGGGCTGGTTACACTCTCTACCAGCCTGTTCCATTACTACATGGGAGGATCTTGCTCAGAAGTTTCTCACTAAATTTTTCCCCATGTCAAAGACCGCAGCAATCAGGAACGCTATAACTCAGTTTTCACAGCAGTCTGAAGAATCTTTATGCGAGGCATGGGAGCAATATAAGGAGATGCTAAGGAAGTGTCGACATCATGGGATGCCTGATTGGATGGTGATTAACTACTTTTATAATGGCTTGGGTGCACAATCAAGACCCATGCTAGACGCAGCATCAGGTGGAGCTTTGTGGGCTAAGAGCTATGCGGAAGCTTATGAGCTAATTGAGATGATGGCTGCGAATGAATACCAGAATCCAACTCAGAGCTTATCACAAGGCAATTTAGCAGGAATTCTGGAAGTTAAGACAGTCATAGCTCTAGCAGCTCAGCTAGAGGCATTTAATAAGAAATTGGATTTTATGTCAAAGCATGGGGTGCCTCAAGTTGCTAGTGTTTGTGAGCTATGTGAGGGTGCACATGAGATGAGTCAATGTGCCATATCTTCTGAATCGGTACTATTTGTGAGCAACTTCCAGCAACCTTTGCAACCAGCTCCACCTACCTGTCATCCCAATTTCGGCTGGAGCAACAATCAAGATTTTCAGCAACAACAGTTTCATGGGGATGATGGTCAATTTTTGAATGAAAAATCTGAATTGGATGAATTGAGGTTGATGATTAAAAGTCAGGCGGTATCTCTCAAGACACTGGAGAATCAGTTTGGGCAAATTGCAAGTGCCTTTCTCAACGGACCACAGGGAGTTCTTCCTTGTGCCATAGAGGTAAATCCAGGAAAACATGATGGCATGGAGCAGGTTAATGTCATAACACTCAGATCTGGAAAAGTCACGAACGATCAAAATTCAGCAATTAGGGATGAAGAAGAAATTCAAGATCAAGACCCTACAGAAAAAGAAGAACATTCTGTTTTGTCAGAACCTGTGGTGGATAGTGATGAGGAGGAAGAGTGTGAGTCGCTCGGCTTGGCTGATCTCTGGGATTCTAAGGTGCTGATTGATGAGGTGGTTTCATGGTCAAATCTTAAGGATAGTGCAATTGAGTCTTTTCTTGAGGAAGATGTTTTGATTGAGGGTAATGAAGATCTTCATGAGTTGTATAGGAATTTCACTTCTGATGAGATGTTGGAGGAATTAAATGCTATTTGTGCTAAGCATGGAAGTCAGCTTCAGGATTGTTCTTTTGATCCAAAGTCTGTTGTTAAGACTTCTGTTGGTGAACCACCCACTTCCGTTCCTAGTCCGTTTATTTCCACTCTGGGTCAGTCTTTGGTAGTTAATCATCATGTTAAATAAGTTTCCAAACTCAAGCTTAAACCACCAGATCACTTAAGGTATGTATATTCGGGCAAATCATCTGCTTTGCTTATTATTACTGTTGCTAACTTGTCAGGTAGTGAAGAGAATACTGACACTTTTGAGGAGTGAAGAAGGCTGAAACTTGTTATCAAGGATGTAGTTCCGGAAAAGATAATTAAATGGCCATATAGAGATATGGTGCAGAAATTTTCAAGTGTCTACGATTAGGTATGTCTGCTATCCCTTGTATTTACTTCCATTCAATGCGGACAATGAATATTTTAAGTTTGGGGGTGGTTTGAGGGATTAGTAGTTGTTGTTGTATTATGTGTTCATATAGGATATCATGTTTGCATAATAGTAATAGTTCATGCATTTATGTTCGTGTTATCTACGTTGTTCCATATAAGTCATTCTGTTTTTCTGTTTTTATATCATGTGAGTTCATAATAGTTTGCATTTGCACCCATGCTTGATAGGAATTTTGTGTTGTTGACGCTTTTGATTGAGAAGTGATATGCTTTGTTCTTGTGCACACACATACACTAGTAAGTTGAAGCTAGTAGACTTATTAAATGTTGTAAGTGATTAGAAGGACATGAATATGTGCAAGATGATTTAGTTTGCATGCTTTGAATACAAGTAGGTGCATTAGAGAGATTTTTGCTTGGGATTGAGTATGTTTTTCCACCAAGTGAGTTTTTGAGCCTTATTGCATATTTGTTGCAATTTATTCGTTTGCTTGAGTGTCCACGGATTGTTTGCATTGCTAGCAGTTGTTTGAGGTCTTTCTTGAAATGCATGACATTATTTGACGATTAAAATGATGAAGGCATTTAGGAATAACCGCATATTTTCCCATATTACCACACCATATTTACATGATCAATTAGTTAACCCGTTGAGCTTAATCCTATTTTTTCGGTGACATTCCACATTACTTGCCTAGACCTTTTTCTTGTATTGACCTTACATTAATTTGAACCCATATTGTCAAAGGTTAGTAGAGTGCTTAAGGGAGTAATAAGGTGTGCAAAGAGGGGTTTATTGTTGGTCTTACTTTTGGGGGAAATATTGAGAATTGGGTTTGGTTGTGTACTTGATAGTCAGCATGTGTAATAAAATTGTGGGATCATTGTTATTGTTTATATTATTGTTTGTATTATATTTAGCTCTCGGAAAAAAAAAGAAAAAAAAAAGAGAAAATAGAAAAAAAGAAGAAAAAAATATATATTATGAGAGCATGTTTGTGTTTGTTGTGATCCTATTTTAGTCGACTAGTCGAGTGTTTGTTTTTAGTAAAAATTATGTGGGGGGTTAAATAGGGTGTTGTGTATGATTTATTATGGTACTTACTAGCTTTTGACACTTCACCTGAATTGGCTTATTTGACATACCTTGTCCCTAGCCCCGTTACAACCCAATTAAAGACCTTTTGATTATCGTCATTGATGTATGTTATGTTAAGAGTTAGATTGATACCAAATGTCAAGCGTGCTTATGATTTTGTTGGAATTGAGTGATACACTTACCCTTGTTCTTGAGTGAATATTCTTTTGTGAGTGGATTGTGAGTGTTTGCTTGTTTTTGCGTATGAGATCCCGAGTTTTGTCTCAAAGATGTACTCTTGTAGGCTTAGCATGTTTACTAACTTATTCTTACATTTGACATGGACTTGTGAGAACTTATGCATGTTTATTGAGTAGACTATGTGAATATTTGCACTTTCGACACCAAGACATTGCGTTATTACTTTGATTCTTAAGTTGATAAGACATGAGAGGATTTGAAGGTATGGTAGGATATTAGTACAAGATTATTTGCATTTTCATTTAGTTGCATTCATACATTGCATTGCATTGGATTTTGTGGGTACATTCACTATAGGCCCTCACGAGACCTTACTCGTCCACTAGGGATGCCTAGGGGTTTAAAGGGCTTGTTGCATATGCCAAATGCAACCGTGATCACCTCCGGAAGTGGTACTAGTTAGTTAGTTGTAATTGTTTATGCTTGAGGACAAGCATCGGTTTAAGTTTGGGGGTGTGATAAGTGGATTTATATCCACTTGGAGCGTTCCATATCGGCTTAAATTGATTGACTTGGTCTCAAGTTTGTTGTAGTTTTGATGTGTTTTGCTTAATTGTGCAGGGTTGAAGAAATGTCGATTAAGGGTGAAGTTTCCGTCATTTTGGAGTTGATTTATGATATGGAATGAAGAATGGAGGCTAATGTCAGCTACCAAGAAGTATACAAGTTAAGAAGGATTAAAGACGGAAGCTCATGCAAAAGGAACGGGAAGAAAAGGCTGAAAAACGAAGAAATAATGCAGAAACAAATTCCATCAGATTGCAGCCGAGCAGGGTGCGCCAACCTTGAGCAGTCTGCGCCAGAACTGATGTTTTTATGCAGATTGCGCCCGTGCAGATTGCTCCAATCTCGTGCAGGGTGCCCCAGAAGTCACTGAAAAATTACAGTTTTGCCCTTTTTACGATTTTGGCCATATCTTGAGTTCTACAAGTCTGTTTTGGATGATCTTACAGTCCACACGAAGATAACGGAATTCTCTTTCGATCTAAAGTGGTCCAGATGTCCAATTACAGCTGGAACGGTCCAGAATTACTGAAGAAAAGGCAGCTACGAATTTTCCTTTAAAACAGAATCAGTTTAGGAAACGTAATTCTATTATAATTCTGTTTTGGTAGTTCTTGTTGGACAAGACTTCTAGAGCCTATATAAACACATTCAACCCTTGTAATTTGTATCATTAGGATAAAATAACCATTACATATTAATTACTTAGGTTTATTTGTATCTTTTCATAATTTGTTTTTATCATGGTTTCATCAGATCCCATGATGACGAGAGGTTCAATTATGAGCTAATCGTTGTCATGAGATTTTAACGGATTTATTTATGGAGCTTTAGTATCTTGATGCTTTAAAGATCTTTGTGTGATGTATATTTGATATCCTCGTATTGTTGTGCTTTATGAATTTAGATGCATAGCTAACATTTAATTTGTTAATCTCTTGCGAAACGAGAGTGGATCTTGAGATTTTGTTGGGATTTATGGGTGATGGAATAGACAACTTAACTAGTTTTATTGGTATACTTAGTTTTACTAAGTAGAACATACTGTCATAGCCTGAAGTGTATTCCTGTAATCAAAATAAGTACTGTCATGTAATAATTGTAATTCTTGAAAGAAGTTCGATCATGTTCAAGCCTCAAGAAATACAGAAGTTCGACAGCAGGAATAAAAGTTATTGTCAAGTATTGACAGTAAGATTACAAGGAAACAGCATGTTGCAAAGCTCGACAACAAGTTTAATTGAGTCGACAGCAAGTTTCAACTTGATAGCAACATTGGCGGAGATTCTGAGGACAGCAACTTTGATATATAGTTTGCAACAGTAAGTTTGGAATTCTTGACAGCAATATCTGCGGGAAATACATGCTGTCAATCAAAGCACAATCCTTGACAGTAATCTCTGCGGAAATTCATACTGTCAACCAAAGCACAATCCTTGACAGCAATATCTGCGGGAATTCATACTATCAGCCAAAGTACAATCCATTGACAACAAACTCTGAAGCAAACATACTGTCATAAAGAATCAAATTGATTTAGGAATTTTCTAAGTCAATTTAAGCGACATAATACATGTTCAAAAGAAGCAAGCATGTTGTAATATTCAACCTTTACAGCAAACTTGGAAAGTCTATAACTGAAGCTCGAGAGATCACATGGAGCAACCTGTAAAGTCTAGAGCAGATAAAATTGAATACGGCTAGATCTGGGTGGCTCAAATGTGGAAAGTATCTTAAAGTTACTTTGTGATGATCACATGGGAATAAATCATGGAATGAGCTGCAAAAGGAATATAACAGCAACTCAACAACCCATGCTGATAGTAGTAGTACAGTCGACTATCACACTATAAATAGAGCACTCTATTTATACAATAAAAATATCTCTACAACTGTAATCTCTTGAGTATTTGAAGCTTGAGAATTATTTTGTTCTCAAGGTTGTAGCAAAACTTCGAAAAATAAATAAAACAATTATTTTGTGAAACATCTTGTTAGATATTACTTGTGATTGCATTTCTTCTACTAGTAAATTACAAACTCTATTTAAGTTTTTGAAATAGTTTTTGAAATTTATTAGTATTGCATTCAACCCCCCTTCTGCAATACGTTCCGGGACCAACAGATTTAGAACTTGCCATGCTAGCATAGGATAGGTTGATGTTTTAACATCATGATTTGTAGCGTAAATAGAGATATTATGCTGCCCTATGTGATCTTAATAGACAACTTATTCTTCAACCGTTATGTTTTCAAATCTTATAGAGATATAGGGTCTAAGCATAATTGGTGTCTATTCATCTTCTATCTCTTTTGTGGATGTATGTTTAGTTTGGTATTCGTATACTGAGAAGTAGCGTGTACTTGTTTCGTGTTGTCTGATCAGATATCATAACCATTGCATATAGTGATTAAAGGCGTCAGATCTAAGCAAAGTATTTAATGAAGTTGGGATCCCATGTTTTCTCTTGAAGAAGTAAATTAATTCCAATTCTCGTTAGTTAGTTAGTTAATTCTTAGTTTGTTAATTTACTTCTTAGTTAATTTAGTTTATTAAATCCAAAGTTGTTAATTGTCTTAGCAGTGAATAATAATCATACATTGTTGCATAGGTACATCTATTGAATTAAAACCATAACCAGATTTCTGTGGGAACGAACTCGACTTATTCATATATTACTTGTGACCACGTACGCTTGCATGATTTTGTGTTAACAGATTTCCTGCTATTGGTCGGGTAAGATGGCCACTAGGGGCTGTAGAAACTGTATATCCTGTGACACAATAGGAAATACAGAGGTTGAAATAGCAGGGATTGAAATATTACCTTGTCGTATACCTGCTCTCACTGGTCTTGGTAACAACGGAAGTGGGACAGTCTTTAGATATTCAGTTAGGACTGTAGGCACATCCGTATATTTCTTTTTGGTTATGTAATTAATTACATTCGTCTTCATGGAAGAACATTCCACCTTTTGACCATTTTCTAAGCGTACCCTGTCTTCATCATTCAAAAAATCATTTAATATTAGCTGTAGAAACCTTGGATATAGACATTTGACATTGTGAGTCTGAACATCTCTTGTTCCCAAGTGTTTCATTTTTAAAATGATTTGACCAATCACTATTTTTCCAAAATTTATCCTCAAATTATTGGCGACCGCATACCCTATTATTTGAATAAATTCAGGTATTCGATCTTGATTTGTTCTATCTGAGGAAAAAACATGGTTAAGAGTGTGAAAGAAGAAATTCCAATACTGGGTTAGAAATGTTCTAGATAGATTACCAGTATTGAAATTGCCATCTTGCTATCTTATAAAACGAAAGAACATTTCAATCTGTTCGGGTGTAGGATCAGAAATGAGATTTTCCATAGGAAAATGAAGAATTCGATTAACATCTCGTTCAGTGACCCTAATCGACCTACCAAATAGTCGATATGTGAATTCACACCCGTCCTGTCCAGAAGTGTTAACCGCACTGCAATATAGTTCACGCAATGCATCATGGTTAAGCTGCACCTGTGTAACTAAAGCATAGCGGATTAATGAATGTTCATTCAGAAATTGTGTCCAAGCCCGAAATTGCTCATCTTGAATGGTTTCGATTTGCTGAATGGAAATAGGATTAACTTTAGCAATTAAAAAGCTACCCTGCAATGCCATTTTCAAAACTTTGAGGAAATTCAAAAACAAGGGTTAGTTTTTATAAAGGATGATGTATAAAGCAAGAATATGAAATCCGATCTAAAAACCACCAGCTCGATTGTGAGATCTTTCCGGTCAAAGCTTGAAATATTCAGCAATTGTGTGTATATGCTCTATATATCTGAAAAATGATGATGTTAAACACAAACAAAAACTCATCATTTATAAGGTTTCAAGTATTAGTGGGTTAGGTGTAATAGTGACAGGTTATGTTTGAAAAATAACACCGCTCAATAATTTCTCACCTAACTACCTAGCTAATTAGCCGAAAAAACATCTTATCACCGAAACCTGTCGGCCGAAAAAACATCTTATCGCCGAAACCTATCAGCCTATACACATACACATCTTAATACTTCTAATTATTATGGATTTAAAAATAATCACACAGTAAATCAAGAATTAATCCACAATAATCAGATAAACTCACAATTAAATAGACATAAAATTAACAAAATATCATTAATTGATATATGTCAATAAAATATTTATTTAATTATGCTACAATTAACTCAATTATTTACTAACTAATTACCATAAAATATAGCATTTATAAGTGTGGTAATTAATATAGAGATAACTATAATATGAGGACTGGATGCAAATAAATTCACAAGTTCTAAACATATGGACATTTAAAGTACATGTGAACTTATAACAAATTGCAGTTATTGATTATCCAAAATTAATTAGACAGATTTAACATCCCAAGTTCACCAACTAACCTGGAGAAAGTGGATTCATCCAGTGGTTTATTAAAGATGTCTGCAATTTGTTGATCTGTGAGAACAAAATATAATACCACAGTTCCATTCATGACATGCTCTCGTAAGAAATGATACCTGATATCAATGTGCTTAGTCCTGGTGTGTTGAACTGGATTGTTGGCAATGGCAATGGCACTCGTGTTGTCACATAGAATTGGAATTTTGTCAAACACGAGTCCATAGTCCTGAAGTTGATTCCTCATCCACAGGATCTGAGCACAACAACTACCTGCCGCAATGTATTCTGCTTCGGCTGTCGAGGTAGATACTGAGTGTTGCTTCTTGCTGTACTAAGATACCAACCTTCTTCCTAGAAACTGACAGCTTCCAGAAGTACTTTTCCGATCAATCTTACAACCTGCGAAGTCAGAATCTGTATAGCCAATTAGGTCAAAACCTGTTCCTTTAGGGTACCAAATCCAAAGATTGGGGGTTCCCTTAAGGTATCTAAAAATACGTTTAACAGCTATAAGATGTGACTCTTTAGGGTCAGCCTGGAATCTAGCACATAAACAAGTTGCGAACATAATATCTGGTCTACTAGCAGTTAAGTACAAGAGAGAGCCGATCATACCTCGATACTTCGTGATGTCAACTGACTTACCAGATTTGTCTTCATCAAGCTTGACTGCAGTTGGCATCGGGGTCTTGGAAGTAGCTGCTTCTTCCATCCCATACTTCTTCAGAAGATCCTTTATGTATTTTGATTGGAAGATGAAAATACCATCAGGCTTCTGAACAACTTGAAGTCCAAGGAAGAAGGACAACTCACCCATCATGCTCATCTCGTACCTACTCTGCATTAGCTTAGCAAATCTCATGTTCGAGGGGCTTGTTTGAGACCATAGAGAGCTTTGAAGAGAAAGTACACAAAACCTTCAAATTCCTTGTCTTCGAACCCAGGGGGTTGTTCAACATAGACTTCTTCTTCTAGATCTCCGTTCAAAAATGCACTCTTCACATCCATCTGAAAAACCTTAAAGTTGGAGTGTGCAGCAAATGCTAAGAACATCCTGATTGCTTCAAGCCTTGCAACTGGAGCATAGGTTTCATCATAATCAATTCCCTCTTCTTGAGAGTAACCCTTTGCTACCAATCGAGCTTTGTTCCTCGTAACAATACCATTTTCATCCAGTTTATTCCTAAACACCCATTTAGTGCAAATTACATATTTATCTTTTGGTCTTGGCACCAGCTTCCATACTTTCTGCCTTTCGAACTGATTGAGTTCTTCCTGCATTGCAGTTACCCAATCTGGATCATCAAGAGCTTCATTAACCTTTTTAGGTTCAATTTGAGATAAAAATCCTGCAAAATTGCATTCATTCTGTGTTGCTCTTCTAGGCTGTACACCCGTGTCCGGTTCACCAATGATCTGTTCAAAGGGATGAGCTCTACTCCATACCCTTTGTCTTGGCAGATTTGATCTTGATGATTCCCCAAGTTCATAATTGAGTTGAGTGTGGTGACTAGTAGATCCAAAATCATTGTTTGCCCCCCCTGAGCTGTTGCTTTCAGAGTTTGATGAATCAGAGTTTAATGCATCATTAGCAGTAGATGCATTCTTTGATGTTTCTTCATTTGATTGAGGTTCATTTTCATCGTTCACTTGCTCCCCCTCAACATCTGCTGCTGTCTGATCTACTTGTATAGATTGAACAATATTGTCTGAAAGAGTATCAGAATCTTGTAGATCAACATTTATTTCTTCATTTTCAAATCTCAGCTGGTCATGTTCATCAAAATCTTCAAGTCCTGTTATCTTCTTATCATCAAAAGACACATGGATAGATTCCATGACCACTTTTGTTCTCAGATTGTAGACTCTGAATGCTTTTGTGGATAGTGGGTATCCAACAAAGATTCCTTCATCAGCTTTTAAATCAAATTTGGAAAGCTGTTCTGGGTGAGTCTTAAGAACAAAACAGTTACATCCAAACACATGAAAGTACTTCAGGTTCGGTTTCTTATTTTTCACCATCTCATATGATGTTTTACCATGCTTGTTTATGAGTGTAGCATTCTGTGTGAAACAAGCAGCTTGCACACAAGCCCGTCTTAAACTTTACGAGGGCCCTGTGCTAATTATAAATTGGACGTGATGTTTGAAGAGACATTAGACGAGATTTTGATTTTAGATGTGTGTAACTGAAGTTAAAGTCTGAATATGTCAAGGTTGAGTGTAATTTTGCTGACAATCAAACGGACATATATAACATATGTATACGGGTTTTTCTGATTTGGGGGCCCTAATAATTTTGGGGCCCTGTGCTGTTGGGCTCCTTGCACACCCTCCTAGACGGCCCTGCTTGCACAGCTTCAGCCCAGAAGTAAGTTGGTAGCTTTGCTTCATCAAGCATGGTCCTTGCAGCTTCTATGAGAGTCCTGTTCTTTCTCTCTACTACTCCATTTTGTTGTGGAGTTCCAGGTGCAGAGAATTCTTGCTTTATTCCATTTTCTTTACAAAACTCTTCCATGGCTACATTCTTGAACTCAGTGCCATTATCACTCCTTATGATTTTCACTGTATGCTTAGATCCTTTGTCCAGTTGTCTGACATGCTCTATTAAGATTGATGCAGTTTCTTCTTTCTTGTGCATGAAATACACCCATGTATATCTGGTGTATTCATCAACAATAACCAAAGCATATCTTTTCTTTCCAATAGACATTATATTTACTGGACCAAATAAATCAACATGCAATAAGTGATATGGCTCAAGAATTAAGGATTCAGTCTTACTTTTGAATGAAGTTTTCCTTTGTTTTGCCTTTTGACATGAGTCACATAGGCCATCTGGAGTAAAAACTGATTTGGGCAATCCTCTCACAAGATCTTTCTTCACTAGCTCATTAATGCTGTTGAAATTCAGATGAGAAAGTCTCTTGTGCCAATCCCAGCTTTCTTCAATTGATGCTCTACTCAGTAGACAGACTGCAGAGCCATCAGAGTTTGTTGAAAGCTTGGCTTCATAAATGTTACCATGCCTGTATCCCTTCTGAACAACTTTTCCTGTAGATTTGCTTACGACTTCACTGTGTTCTTCAAAGAAATCCACATGATAACCTCTGTCACAGATTTGACTCACACTTAGTAGATTATGTTTGAGTCCTGAGACTAGAGCTACAGCTTTAATGATGACATTCCCAAGTTTGATATTGCCATATCCCAGAGTCCTTCCTATGTTGCCATCTCCATGAGAAACACTTGGGCCAGCTTTCTCCACAAATTCTGATAGCAGGGCTTTATTTCCAGTCATGTGTCCTGAGCATCCACTGTCCAGAACAAGGATATTTTTCCTGTTACCCTTGGTCTCAGTAACTTCAGAGATACTATCAGCATTTGCCATCAAGGCATAGTTCACCTCATCTTCAGAGTCTGAAGTATCAGCCCAGTCCTTCTTTTTTGTGATGTAAGCTTGACCTTTATCAGCTTTGACTTTCTTGCACTCAGGTGCAAAATGTCTTTTCTTACCACAATTACAACATTTGATCTTGGACTTGTCCACTTTCCCAGATCTGTCTTCCTTTCCCTCAGCTTTTCTGAAATTCTCTGTCATGATTGTATAGCTTTTTGGATCTTAACTGTTGTATAATAACAGAGTGACTCTGATACCAATTGTTAGGTCCGGAATAACGTAGAAGGGGGGTTGAATACGTTATTTAAAAATATTTCGATTTTTGATGTGGATATGAAATCAAAAATACTAAATCGAAATAACACAACTGTGTGGGAAATATCTTTAAATAGATAAAACCCGGAGGTTTGTTACACAATCTAATCCTATGGATCAGCTACAAAATCAAACACTCCTAGGATAGTTTAGGCACGAGGACCTTCTACCCGACACTTCCTGAAAGCGGGCTAAGCCGGCTTTCCTACTAGATGGACTGTCTAGCAGCTTACACAGAGAAGATATAAGAGAGAGAATAGAGAGTTGTGTGTTGAGATGTGTTTTGAAATGAAATACAGCATGCCTATTTATAGATTATAGAAAGTTACTATGCTGTACTATTTCAACAACCCCCGTGGGCCCCTCCAGCCACTTTTTGAATAGTAGCCGCCATATGAATAGTAGCCACTTTTTGAATAGTAGCCGCCATATGAATAGTAGCCGTCATATGAATAGTAGTCGTCATATGAATAGTGGCCGTGAATAGTAACCGTGAATAGTATTACTATTTTTGGCTGCTTCTTTTGGGCTTCTCTCTTTTGTTTCAAATATTCTGCTGAATTAATTCTTCTCGGAAAATAGTTCAAGTGCCAGATTAATTTAATTATTTATTATAAATAATTAATTAATTAATCTGTTACTTAGTTAATTTTCAGAGTAAATTAATTTTTGACAATACCTTGAGATATTATGTTTGTCCTTAATCGTCAATAGGCTTTGACAATTTTCTCTGTGAATTAATGTGTTGATCCTTCTAGTATGTGCTGACACTTAGTGCACTGCTCTGGTTCACAAGTGACTAGCACTGATCTTGATCTTCACACCTTCGCTATATTCCAATTGATTAGCCTGCAGCAGTATCTTCAATAAATACATGGAATCTTTTGGCCCTTCAACTGAATCATCTGTACATCTTATTCTATCACTGAAGCTTGATCATGTTAATGAACTTCTTTCAGCGACTTGATCCTTGTTGGTGCCTGTTCTTCAAATTTCACGATCCCTGTATTTAATATTATTTATCTTTTATCCTAGTTGAGTTATATATGTCCTCTATTACATATTACATTACATTATACTTTACAAGGTGCTTGTTTTAGGCCATAAAGTGCGTTGTTAAGCTTGAGCACTTGACCTGGAGAGAGATCAAAACCGGGAGGAGGTTTGAGATAAACTTCTTCATCTAAGTCTCCATTAAGGAAAGCATTTTTGACATCTATTTGCCACATATCCCACTGTTTTGATGCTCCAACAGCGAGTAAACTTCGAACCGAAGTAAGACGAGCAACTGGTGCAAAAGTCTCCTCATAATCAATGCCATATTCCTGGGTAAAGCCTCTAGCAACTAGACGAGCTTTATGTCTCTCAATAGAGCCATCAGCATTTGTCTTAATTTTATAGATCCATCGACAACCCACAGCTATTTTGCCAGGAGGCAAGGTAACCACATCCCAAGTGTGATTTTTGTCTAATGCCTGAAGTTCTTCTGCCATAGCCTCCTGCCAAAAAGGGTTAACACTTGCCTCTCTATATGTTTGAGGCTCATGCAATGATTCTATAGCAGAATATACATGATTATCAGTAAGACGAATAGAAGGTTTTCTTACCCATGTAGATCGATGAGCATGTTCATCTGAAAGAGATGGTGGAGTAGGAGAGACATCACTAGAATCCTCCGACTGAACTTCTGTTGGAGGAACATTCATAGCTGGGGATGGTTGTATGAGCTCAATTGGAGAATTTGTATGAACTGTGTTAGAAGATGTTGACGGGTCGACATAGTCATCAATGGGATATAGATCAACAAAAGGATCTGTAAAGTGAGAGATGCTAGAAGAAGTGTCGATTTTAAAATCTGACATAGATGAGAACATTTTGTGTTCCCAAAATGTCACATTACGAGAGACTCGAAGTCGTTGAGAGATAGGATCCAAACAACGGTATCATTTTGAACACTACCATACCCAATAAAACAACAAAGACGGGCACGAGGTTCTAGTTTTGTTCTTTCATGTGGAGGAAGAAGAACAAAACATGCTGAACCGAAAACCTTAAGGGTATCATATGAAGGTGGTTTTGCATACAATTTTTCATAAGGAGACACATTATTTATGACTGGAGAAGGAATCATGTTTATTGTATGAACATCAGTTAATGCAGCTTCTCCCCAAAAGAATTCCGGACAAGAAGAAGAAATGAGAAGAGCTCGAATTGTATCAAGAATGTGTCTATGTTTGCGTTCGGCACGACCATTTTGTTGTGATATGTAAGGACAAGAACTTTGTGCAAGTGTACCATAAGATGCCAAAAATTTTGTAAGTTCTGATTCTTTGTATTCTTTAGCATTGTCGGCACGAAAAAGACACCGGAAAGTATGGCGGAGGAACGAGCCTAAACTCTGATACCATGTAGAAATTGTAGAAACAGATGAAGAAGCAAGAAACAATGTAAGAGAAAATGTAACTCTTGTATTGCTATATGAAGATTAAGATATTACATACGGGATGCAACTAATTTATACAAGAAAGAAGAACAAGAAAGTCTATGCTATTAATTACAAAGTTGCAGAAGGTCTAAGGTTGGTGCCGAAAGTCTATATAGCCGAAAGTCTATATAGCCTAAAGTCTATAGGGAAATTCTCGTTGGTACCCTTTTGGAATTGGCTTTTCCAGATGGTGCCATTTCGTGTTTTGTACTTACGACTGGCACCCCTAAATTAACTGATTACCCTAATTATGCCATTTTGTTAATCAAAACATTAAGAAACGTTAACAAATTTCAACATTTATTCCATAATAAAATTTTATGTCATATAAACCACAAATTAAAAAAAGTTAAATGTGGAATTATGTTATTTTATGGTCAGAAAATGACTGAACACATATTTTAGATTAACGGTATGTTAACTTATTGCAGATTAATGTTTAATATTTTTCAATTAGTGGCACATTAATAATTATAAATTAGTATTTAATTTTTTTAACTAGTAATACATTAAAAACTTATAGATCATTATTTATTTTTATAGTTTTTTTTAACATTTCTTAACGTTTTGATTAACAAAATGACATAATTAGGGTAATCAGTTATTTTAGGGGTGTCAGTCGTAAGTCCAAAACACGAAAAGACACCATCTGGAAAAGCCAATTCCAGAAGGGTACCAACGAGAATTTCCCAAGTCTATATAACAGCTGTATTTTAACACACGGGATCACATCTTGATTAGAGGGATCAAAATGAGTATCTAAAGAGAAGAAATCAGTCCAGCTAGCTACCTCAGGATAATGAAGATGCTGATAAAACATTTTAAGATGGGAGATTACAACGGCCATTGAGCGTAATGTCTGCAACTATAGCATCTGCCTTGAGCCAGAGCTTATATATTTATTTGAAATAAAGGACAGTTAGCCAGTAGGGGTTTGTCCACGGAAGATATCGTCTGTGTGTTACTAATATGATTGTAATAGCTACAGGAGAGGTCATTATTTTTATTGTATTTTTATCTTATATTGAAGCACAATAATATGAAAGGCTTAATTATAACTTAAACCTTGAACTATAACTCTCTGTACAAATAAAACCTTAAAAAAAAATGTCGTACACATCGAACTTTTAAATATCAAACACTTGTACATACAAACTCTTAACACTACTTTGTCAACCTTATTCATTCTACCAAGCCATTCAACTTCTTTGTCAACATTTCTATCGAATAACATGTCATCCTCATCACTCATGGAATATTCACTCTCACAATAATCATAATCAACATACTGAAGCACACTTTGAAAATCAGCAAACTGGACCACATGAGGGAACTTTAAATGAAGTAGATGCAAAAATGATCCACACTTTGAAAATCAGCAAACTGGACCACATGAGGGAACTTTAAATGAAGTAGATGCAAAAATGATCGAAGATATTATGGAAGAGGCCCCTCTAGAAATTGCAACTAACAAAATTAAAAAATTGAAAGCACGAAGGCTTCAGCAGGCAAGGAAAAAGGACATTGAAACAGAGGAGGTAAAGAAGGCTGTCATTAAGAAAGAAATGCAAGATCGTATAGATAAAGGTTAACAAAGCAATGTTAAGGGTTTGTATGTAGTGTTGATATTTAAAGGTTCGATGTGTACGACATTTTTCTTTAGGGTTTTATGTGTATAAAGAATCATACTTCAAGGTTTAAGTTATAATTAAGCCTAATATAAAATTATTAATCTCATTAAACAACTTTAGCCAGAACGCAATCTTGGGTATAGCTTTTCATGCATCCACAGTAGGCATGGCTACATCTTTCCATACTATTGTACACCTAGAATTACAAATTTGTTTCCAAGTCCGCCCAGAATATTCCGAACTAAAAAGAAAAACAATCTAAGCAGATCAATTGACATAATATATGTTACAAAATTATTACGTCAATCTATAAAGTATATTACGACATTTAGCCTCCTGATAGCACGGTCCAGCAACAACCAATGAAATAAGACCTTTTTAACTGACGATTGAGGATTAAATCTGTGCTAGAGGTCTTTTCAAGAGAGTGATCCCAAGTTATGTCTCTGGCTTATTCTTTAGTAGAATTATCAGTCATGGTTGAATTAGGAGGACTACTGTTGCATTCAGTTCAGGATTGCCATGTGTATCATTAGCTCCACAAGTATGTTTCTTCACCATAATGCTGGATAGCCTGATATTCACTTCTCCACGAGTACTCACTATTAAAGAAATGTCAGTGCACCCTGCTGCAAAGCAAACAAGAATTTACAAATATCAAGCTTGTGTGTGGTCAACTAGTGGTGGGATTCATGCTGGTGACTCTCTTAGGAAAGTGAAATATGTGGAGTTGGGAACAACACATCAATAAGATCAAACCTGTCAAATATTAAGTTGGTAGAATCAACTTTTCCAAGGCGGTGGTTCCTACATGCATATTACTTCTAAGTGGCTGCAAATGATATATATATATATATATATATATATATATATATATATATATATATATATATATATATATATATATATATATATATATGAGGTCCCCTTCACACTTTCCATTGGGTTAATCTCCTCCTGCATCAATCACGTTGAATTTACCTTAAGGATAGAAGTTATACAAATATTCTAGCCAATACGTGGAGAAGACTGGTAATACTTGTGCTCCAGGATAAGATATTTACCTTCTTGCCCGCTTAATTGAGTTTTTCCGCATGTTTTGAAGCATTAATGCCCGAGTTTTACCATCAGGTTCACAACCATTTTCTTGCATTTCATTATATAGCTTCTTTGCGGAGTCAATCTTGCCCCTTAAAAACATCCCTTGTATAGCAACATTGTAAAGAGAGGAATTTTGCGGAACCTGCTGCAAATTATTGAAAATATATAGAGTTTAGGTGAACAATACTTTGTTATATTACGGACACCAAATTTCTCCTTTTGAACTTAAGAGTGACAAAGTACTTCCAGAAACATGAACTGCGATAAACTTGAAAAAAATGAAAGGCAGCAAGAGTTTCTTGGTAGAAAGGCCGGACAAGAAATTATGATGTAATGTACATGAAACAAAAGAAGATGTCAACTCACTTTAAGTACTTGTTCCATCTCATGCCAAAGAGAACCCCAGATGCAACTTCTTATCAGTGATAGTACAGTGAATAGATCTGGGGTGTGATGCTGGTGAATCATGCGCTCATATACCTGCAATGCTATATGTGGCCTTCTTGCAACCTCACAAGCTCCGATAACAAGATTATATGATACAGTTGAGATGGGTAAGCCAGAGGATTCCATCTGCCATAGCAGCTGCAGAGCTCTATCCCATGATCCGAGTCTCTTGCAAGACATTAGGGCAGTATTGTACATCTGTAAACTTATTTTAGACTTTTGTGCAGCTTGGAGATTTTGAAAGAGCCGAAGAACATCAGCATGTTCATCTGCCCTGTACAAAGCCCCAAGTAATGCATTCCATGTGTATGCATCAGGTACATGTTCCAAAGATTTCATAATACCATAAACCTCAAGAGCTAAGTTAGCCTTGTTGGCTTTCCCAAGCGAATTAATCAAAGCATTACATGCAACTGCATTTGGCTTCATCCCTTGGTTCAACATATTGTGGAAGACACTTAGACCCATATCCCATTCCCCCTCTTTCGAGCATGCTCCAATGATAGCTTGCATCACATCATCAGTTGGTTCCACACTATTCTGAATCATCTCACGGTAAGCATCAAGTGCTAGTTCATTGTGGCTGCAACGAACAAATATGCAGACCAACAAGCGGTAAGTCACTGTTGTTCCAGCATGGCCATTATCTTTCAACTTTCTCCAAATTCTCTCAGTCTGAACCCAGTCATTCACTTTTCCACAAATTGACAACATTGTGTTATACACAATTGCATCAAAATCTTTCTTAACACGACTATTTCCCAATAAATCTTCACACATATCTAGTGCAGCATGACAACCCCGAGCATTTGCAACTGCTTTAAGTATCAAGCTATACGTATGGCCTGTAGCCATCTCACTTTCTTTCATAAACTCAAAGATTTTTAACGCTTCATCAAGCACTTGATTTCTCACAAGGCAAGAGAGAAGAGAATTGCACGCATGTAAGTTAGGGTGCAGTCCAGAAAATTCCATAGACCTATACAAACTCAAAGCACTTGCAACCTTATTCGACCTGCTAAGCTTCAATATCCTATTCGACAAAACCTCTTCATCTGTTTCCTCTAAAAAATACAACATGTTTGTTATCTTAACCACTTTACCTTCAGGTTTCACTGACGCCTCACTCAAACCATCGTCACACATAGACTCAGAATTCCCTTTTATAGCAAAATTTCCCCACGGAGGTGATTCACATTTCACAGACTCAATATCAAAATTATCTTCATTTTCCACGATTGCATTCTTAAAGCTACCAACATTACGATTTACGATATTCACATCATCCATACTTGGAGCCCTAGTTAACTTATTGGTTCGGGGCATTCTCAAATGCAACCCATCAAGCACAAAATAATTCTTGCCATTAAACTTTGCACGCATTGTGTTTGCTTTTATTTCTAAACGAAAATACGACCAACAATCGAAAACCCGAAAAGGCTTTCGCAAGTCATGAAATCTTGAAGCAGATAATTGATGTTTGTAGCTCTCCCACCCATTACAATTCATAAAAATGGCTACTGAACCCTTTAAAAGTTCAGTCATAGTTGGTTAAGAGTAAGAACAGAACAGCTATATACTTTAGCAATTAGTAAATGACCATGAACAAACAAAGATTGGGTAAACAAAGAGTGATGCCACAAAGTAGTATATGAACTAATTACTGCTCCAAAAGCATTATCTAAGTGAATATTATTAGGGACAGAGGATTTCACCTGATAAAGGCTCTGAGCAGCTGAGCTGATGATGTATTTTTCTTTGTTTGTGTGTGTGTAGTTGAGGATAAAATACATGAGTTCTGTTGAGTTGATGAGTTGAGCGCGGTGTAGGCATTGGTGGCGCAGGTGTTTTCATCTATAGTCCCCCAATGTGTAATCTATTGGAGTACTATTTACATTAAAACTTTCATAAAATGTGTCATGGTTTTTTTACATTACATTTTTTGCACGGAGACAAGGAATATTGTTATAATAAATGAAGTAACGGGTGTAATAGTGATTTTATTGTTAAAATAAATGCAGTAGTGAGTGTAATAGTGTAAAATGTTGAAAAAGTGGAGTGAAGTAGTGGATGTAATAATGTATTTTATTGTTAAAAGTTACTATTTTTAGTAATGTAAAGAATTAGTGAGACGTCTCAAAAAGGAAAGTGTAAAGAAATGAATGGAATAGATGGAGTATATAAATATTTAAATATAAATAAAATAATTATAAATTGGGATTCATGTGCCTGAGGATACCCTCATGGTTCTCTCGAGATTAAAAACTTTTGGGAAATTCTATATGGTACCATTGTGGTTTTGGTTTTTCTACATGGTACCATCACATTATTTACTCCTATCCATGGTACCCTCGTACATTTGGTTTTTCATATATAATACCCTTCTGTTAAGTACAAAGTAATATAATTGATTTCAAATTGTAAAACAAATTGTATATTTGAAATAGTTGCTAAAAAATACATGAAATAGACTATTGAATCATGTAAAACGGAATTAAAATGAGTGAGATATATTCAAACTCCATAACCAAACTTTGACAATAAATATCTCACTCATTTTGACTCTGTTTTACATGATTTAAGGGTCTATTTTATATAACTTTTCGTAAAGATTTCAAATATACAATTTATTTTACGGTGTGAAATCAATTCTATTACTTTTTACTTAACAGAAGGATATTATATATGTAAAACCAAATGTACGAGGGTACCATGGATAGGAGTAAATAATGTGATGGTACCATGTAGAAAAGCCAAAACCACAATGGTACCATGTAGAATATCCCAAAACTTTTCAATACAAATTTAAGGGTGTTTAGGTAAATTTACTAAGAAAAAAAATTAATATTTACCAAAATGCTCCTGCGGAGCCATTTAATTTATAGGTTATTTGTGTTATAACCTCAGGAGAAATTCTGAGAACAACCTCAGGCCCATTTTTCTCTTTTAAATTATTGAAAGAGATCGTGATAAAAGCAAGTATTTCGGGGTTCGTAATAATTTATAAAAGAGAAGAATGTTCCTACAGTTAACTTTAGGATTACCTTTTATTTATAAAGGTCTCGTGGGGGCATTAATGATATGTGTTTTTATTCAGAAAACTATGTGATGTGTCTTGATTTCACTGGTTAACTTTAGGAAATTCTCCTATAATTAACTATAGGATCATTAAACCCTAAAATATCAGGATATTATCAACATACCTTCGAGAAAAATCTATCTTATAAATCAATATCGGGATATTTTACAATTGGTCATATGACGTGTTGCTCACTCAACAGATTAGAAATTTATAATTGGTTCATCTAATTAAAAATACTTTCAATTAATTCACAAACCAAAAAAACATATTCATTTGAATCATTAAATACATAAAAAATTTCACAGCTGTTAAGTCCTATTGACTTTACGAGTATATATATATATATAGTCCATCTTTGTGGTATTCAAAAAAAATGAATAAACATTATGCCAAAATAAGAAGTATTAGTAATGTAAAACATGTATAAATGAACTTTGCAGATTGATGAAATATGAGAGAAATGGCACCAAAGAAGTAAAAGAAAGCAGAACCAATAATGCCAGCTCTGATGTAACCAAAAACAACTGTAGATAAAGGATAAAGCAACAAAATCTTATGTATCAGACTCGACACACGCATCAGAAGCTCCAAAGTTAGACTCATGGCAACCCACATCTTCTATTATTGAAAGTTTACAAAAGAAATCCGAAGGTAAGCAAGGTGTAAGTGCCAGGTACAAAGTGATTATGAGGAAAGCTCGCGATAAGAAGTTTAAGGTATTGGGAGCTTCTAATGAGAGTACTAGGCCCAAATTGCAATCATCATCGCATGTCAAGAAAGGGCTACGTTGATTTAACTGAGGAAGAAATATATAAAAACATAGTCATTTTTGTAAATTTTAAATTTTTTTAATCATGTTTTTGTTATGTTGCTTCATTTTTAATTGATTAAATTGGGAAAGTTGAGCCCAGAAAAGATCCTGATTGGATAGTTTTCTGGAAAAAGGCTCGAATGCCAAAGAACAACGAGATGGATGAAGATTTGTTAAAATGTGCAAAATAATTGCAAGCCTTATGTCATATGGTAGTTAATTTTGATTATTCTATTTTCAAGAATATGGTGCTTTTTTTGATTATTTTCATGTCATTATGTTGGGATTTATGGGTGATGGAATAGACAACTTAACTAGTTTTATTGGTATACTTAGTTTTACTAAGTAGAACATACTGTCACAGTCTGAAATGTATTCTTGTAATTTAAAATAAATACTGTCATGTAATAAGTGTAATTCTTGGAAGAAGTTCGATTATGTTCAAGTCTCAAGAAATACATAAGTTCGACAGAAGGAATAAAAGTTACTGTCAAGCCCTGACAGTAAGGTTACAAGGAAACAACATGTTGCCTAGGTCGACAGCAAGTTTCATGGAGTCGACAGCAAGTTTCGACTTGACAGCAATATTGGCTGAGATTCTGATGACAGCAACTTTAATATATAGTTTGCGACAGTAAGTTTGGAATTCTTGACAGCAATCTCTGCGGGAAATACATGCTGTCAATCAAAGCACAATTCTTGACAGCAATCTCTGCGGGAAATACATGCTGTCAATCAAAGCACAATCCTTGACAGTAATATCTGCGGGAAATTCATACTGTCAACCAAAGCATAATCCATTGACATCAAACTTTGTGGCAAACACACTGTCATATAGAATCAACTTGATTTAGGAATTTTCTAAGTCAAAGTAAGCGACAGAGTACATGTTCAAAAGAAGCAGGCGTGTTGTAATATTCAACCTTTACAGCAAGCTTGGAAAGTCTATAACTGAAGCTTGAGAGATCACATGGAGCAACCTGTAAAGTCTAGAGCAGATAAAATTGAATACGGCTAGATCTGGGTGGCTCAAATGTGGAAAGTATCTTAAAGTTACTTTGTGATGATCACATGGGAATAAATCATGGAATGAGCTGCAAAAGGAATATAACAGCAACTCAACAACCCATGCTGATAGTGGTAGTACAGTAGACTATCACACTATAAATAGAGCACTCTATTTATACAACAAAAATAACTCTACAGCTGTAATCTCTTGAGTATTTGAAGCTTGAGAATTATTTTGTTCTCAAGGTTGTAGCAAAACTTTGCAAAATAAATAAAACAATTATTTTGTGAAACATCTTGTTAAATATTACTTGTGATTGCATTTCTTCTACTAGTAAATTACAAACTCTATTTAAGTTGTTGAAATAGTTTTTGAAATTTATTAGTATTGCATTCAACCCCCCTTCTGCAATACATTCCGGGACCAACAACTGGTATCAGAGCTTTCAGATTAATACACATATCTGAGATCCAAATGGCAAGTATTCAAAGGTCAAGTAATATCAAGATTCTAGCTTTTGATAAGAAAACTACAACATATGGAAAAAGAAAATTATGTTATTTATCAAAGCTCAGAATCCATTATTCCTAGGTATTCTGGAAAATGGCCCCTTCGTTCCTCAAAAGGAAATTCCATCTGCTACAGTTAATGATGTAGTAATCCCAGCTCATTGGGTTGCTAAGAAGCCTTCTGAGTATAATGACTCAGAAAAAGAAAAGGTAGCACTGGATGATCATCTGCAACTCATTCTACTAGATGCACTTACCCTGGACAAAGCTATGAGCGGAAATATAATAGCATGCAACTCTGCCAGGGATATGTGGAAAAAGATAGAACTGTTATGTGAAGGAAGTGAAGAGGTCAGAGAAAATCAAAAACAAATACTGGTGTCACAATATGAAGCGTTTATGGGCAAGCATGGAGATGAGTTAACTCACATGTTTGAAAGATTTAGCAAACTAATAGCTGAGCTCCAGATTCATGGAAAGTTTTATGAAAAGAAGGAAGTCAATATCAAGTTTCTGCTAACTCTTCCAGAACATCTTGAGCATAGAGTAACAGCCATAGGAGAAGGAAGAGATTTAAACTCTGTTTCTCTTGAAACATTGTATGGAGTTCTAAAATCTTATGAACTTGAATATTATCAAAAGAAAGCCATACAAAGTGGATCCAAAGGATTGATGGCAAACATGGCTGGTGCTCTAGTTGCTCAAGGACCATCATATTTTCAAGCAAGTGAGCAAATTCAAAATGATCAACAACCTCAATTTTCATCTGTGAAAATTGAAGAGGTGGTTGAAGATGAAGAAAAGGTTGTTCTTCAACTAGAAGATGTTGAAGATGAAGAATTCTTCACTCTAGAAGAAATGGAGAAAATGGATAATCCAACCATGGCTTTTATGGCAAGAAAATTCAAAAATATAAGGTTCAGGAGGAACAAGCCATATAAGCCTCAAGGTCAATTTCCAAAATATAACCAAGGAAGCTCATCAAAACCTGCTACTGGCACCAAGGGAGGATACAAAACAGGAATGGTAGATAGGTCAAAGTTTAGATGCTACAATTGCAATGAACTTGGTCACTTTGCTACTGAATGCAAAAGACCAAAACAAATACAAAGAATGGAGAGAGGAACTGGAAGTCAATTTAAGAAAGGACAAGGAAAAGCCTATGTGGCTGAAGGAAAATGCTGGGATGAATCTGATAATGAAGAAGAAGAGGAATTTGTGAATCTAGCCTTGATGGCTAGAGAGGATGAAGAAGCATCAACCTCGACAAGTCAGGTACCATCTCTAGTATTACTAGATATGTCTTTAAATGACTATAAGCAAACCATTGAGGAAATGAGTACTGAAATGTTTAATATTCATACTAGTTTATCTGCTGCAAATGAAGAAATTGCTAGATTAACTAAAGAAAATGAAGTACTCAGATCCAACAATGATGTGTTGTTGCTTAAGACCAGTTCTATTGATTCTTTAGCCCAGGAAAACGAAAGATTAAAAAATGATTTAATCTGTGCTAAAGAGATAGAGGAATATCTAAGAAAAGAAATTTCTGAAAATGAATTTAAGCTAAAGGCATTTAGAAATTCCTCTAAAATAGTTCAAGAATATCATGAGAAACATACTGAAAGTAAGAAGATAGGCATAGGCTATGATTATAGTAGGAGACCTGGTAAAGAGGCTGTTATACAGAACAATGATGATGACAAAACTGTAAGACCTCACATCCTCAAGAATGTGAGCAATCCAATCTTCAAAAGTACAGAGTTTGAGGTTAATGAAAATTCCCTAGTTATTAATCAAGAACTCTGTGATGAAGATGAGAGGGTTGACAGTGTATCTAAGAAAGAAAAAGATTCTGTCAAAATAACTATGACAGAAACAGTATTAAACAGCCCAACCAAGTGTTCAAAAGATACTGTCAAGAAGTCAACCAAGACAGTAACTTTCAAACCGACTGTCAAGACAGCAAGTACAAAAGATGCTGTCAAAAATAGCTCGACAGCATCTTCTGAACAGATTGTCAAGACAGTTGTTTCCAAGTCCAAAAACAGAAATGGGAAGCTAGGCATTGATAAAAGGAATAATTATGTGTATGTTAAGCAGGCACCCAGGAAACTTTGCAATAATTGTGGCTCCTCATATCATTTAACTCATGTTTGTAAAAAATCAACTAGTAGCATATCTAATGTAACAGAGTTGAAAGGGAACTTACACAGAACCCCCATTATGCAAAGAGAATTGGTAGTTTGTAATAACATTGACTGTATGCCATGCAAAATTACTGCCATGAGTACATGTTTTAATTTGCAAATTTCATCTAATGAATTATGTTCTTATATGCAAACTGCAAAGACTTCTGAATCTACTAAAGAAAGTGAGAAGTCTGCTCTCACTAAGAAAAAGGCTAAGTCAAAAACTAAGTGGGTAATAAAAGAAGTCAAGGAACCATCTTCTGATAATATTGTTTCAAATATTGATAAGGTTTCTGATGATACTGAGTATGCAGGACCCAACAAGACTTGGGTACCAAATGCAAATTAAACTCTTTCTGTCTTGCAGGGAAAGAAAGGTAAACAGGTCATGTGGATAATCGACAGTGGATGTTCCAAACACATGACTGGTGATATATCCCTGCTATCACAATATGTTGAGAAGGCTGGCCCAACAATAACCTTTGGAGACAACAGCAAAGGTTACACTGTGGGATATGGCTGTTTAAAAGCTGGAAATGTTGTCATTGAAGAAATCTCTCTTGTGGAAGGTTTGAAGCATAATCTGCTCAGTGTAAGTCAATTCACTGACAAAGGATTCAAAGTTAACTTTGGCATGATGGAATGCACAATCCACCACAAGAAGGATAGAAGCCTATCTCTGAAAGAAGTAAGGAAAGGAAGCCTATTTGTTGCAGACTTAAACTCAACAAATGAGAAAAAAATATTTTGCTTCTACAGCAAAGCAAGTGTTGGAGATAACATGCTTTGGCACAAGAAACTTTCCCATCTCAACTTCAAAACAATGAACATGCTAATGAAGAAGGAATTGGTGAGAGGACTACCTCAACAGGAATTCTGTCAAGAAGGACTGTGTGAAGATTGTCAAATGGGAAAACTGAGGAAAGCAATGCATAAATCAAAGCAAGTCAACACTAACACTGAAGCACTCAAGTTGATTCACATGGATCTTTTTGGACCATTGAATGTTCAATCACTATCCAGAAAAAGATATGCACTGGTCATGATAGATGACTATTCTAGGTACACTTGGGTGAAATTTTTAGAATCAAAAGATGAAGCTGCTCAAGAAATCATTGATCACATAAGGGTACTTGACAGGACCCCTGAAGCAAAAGTTCAATTTCTAAGAAGTGACAATGGAACTGAATTCAGAAATGCTACACTTGGAAACTTCTGCAAAGATCAAGGGATTGTTCAATAATTCTCTGCTGCAAGAACTCCACAGCAAAATGGAGTTGTAGAAAGGAAAAATAGGACACTTATTGAAGCTGCAAGGACTATGTTGAGCAATGCTAAATTACCAACATATTTCTGGGCAGAAGCCATCAACACTGCTTGTTACACACAGAACAGGACACTAATCAACAAGGCTCATGGCAATACTCCTTACTATCTTTTGACAGGAAAGAAACCTACTGTCAAGTACTTTCATATTTTTGGAAGCAAGTGCTTTTTGATGAAAGACAACCATGAAAGAAAAGGCAAGTTTGACACTAAAGCATATGAAGGCATCTTCATGGGATATGGGATAGAAAGGACTGCCTACAGAGTCTATATCATGGAGCACAAGACAATTGAAGAAAGTGTCAATGTCACGTTTGATGAAACCAAGTTTCCAGGGTTACATGAGGATGGTCAAATGCAACCCTTCAGATTTGAGAATCAAGGATACTTGGAAAAAGAAGAATATGTTGATGAAGAACCAAGTCTCACTCAATCAATGGGATATGAGAAAGAATCTGTCAATACTCATAATCTAAATCAAACCTCAGCCCAATCACAGACAATTTCAGGCATCAATCAACAAGACTGTGAGACTGGAGAATTTGAGCTAAATGAGCAAAATAATGAAAATGGTGGAGAATCAAATCCTCATATTGATGAAAGACAATCTCATCAAACAAGTAGCTTGCCTCAATCAACAAAGTGGAATAGAGATCATACCAGTAATCTAATTATTGGAGATCCTACTACTGGTGTAAGGACAAGGAGGAATATCTCTGCTGAAAGCTTGTTTTCATGTTTCTTATCTCAAATGGAACCAAAAATAGTTGAAGAAGCATTGTTGGATTCTGATTGGGTGATGGCCATGCAGGAAGAGCTCAATCAATTTGAAAGAAACAATGTTTGGAAGCTGGTTCTAAGGCCAAGAGGAAAATCAGTCATTGAGACAAAATGGGTCTTCAGAAATAAGATAGATGAAAGTGGAAATGTGACAAGAAATAAAGCTAGGCTAGTGGCCAAAGGTTACTGTCAACAGGAAGGGATAGATTATGATGAAACATTTGCACCTGTTGCCAGACTTGAAGCCATAAGAATTTTCTTAGCCTTTGCTGCACACTGCAAATTCAAAGTATTTCAAATGGATGTCAAAAGTGCCTTTCTAAATGGAGAATTAGAAGAAGAAGTGTATGTTGAACAGCCTCCTGGATTTGAAAATGACAAACTGAATAATTTTGTCTACAAGCTGTTCAAGGCTCTATATGGCTTAAAGCAAGCACCAAGAGCCTGGTATGACACACTATCCACTTTTCTCCTGGAAAATCAATTTATAAGAGGTATGGTGGATAAAACTTTATTCTATAAATACCATGGCAAAGACATCATTCTTGTGCAGATATATGTTGATGACATAATCTTTGGCTCAACAAACGAAAAATTGTGTGAAAAGTTCTCATCTTTAATGAGAAACAAGTATGAAATGAGCATGATGGGAGAATTAGCATTCTTTCTTGGTCTTCAAATCTATCAGAAGAAGGAAGGAATCTTCATCTGTCAATCTAAGTATGTCAAAGAACTTCTCAAGAAGTTTAACTTAGAAGATTCATCACCTGCCAAGACACCTATCTCAACAGCCACCAAATTTGAGTTAGATTCTAAAGGCAAGAAAGTGGATTCCAGTACCTACAGAGGCATGGTTGGATCATTGCTTTACTTAACAGCAAGCAGGCCAGACATAATGTTTGTTACATGTCTCTGTGCAAGGTTTCAGGCTGATCCAAAAGAATCACACTTGGTTGCAATTAAAAGAATCTTTAGATATCTCAAAGGCACCCCAAATCTAGGTCTTTGGTACCCTAAGGAAACTTGATTTGATCTAATTGGATATTCTGATTCAGACTATGCTGGCTGCAAGATTGACAGAAAAAGTACTACAGGAAGTTGTCAATTTCTTGGGGGGAGATTGGTGTCATGGTTCAGTAAGAAGCAACACTCAGTTTCTACATCAACTGCAGAAGCAGAATATATTACAGCTGGAAGTTGCTGTGCACAAATACTTTGGATGAAGAATCAATTAATGGATTATGGACTAGAGTTGTCAAATATTCCTATCTACTGTGACAACACTAGTGCCATAGCCATATCAGACAATCCAGTTCAACACTCCAGAACAAAGCACATTGTTATAAGGCATCATTTCATTAGGGAGCATGTTGAAAAGGGAGATGTAAAATTGGTTTATGTTCCAACAGATAAACAACTTGCAGATATATTCACCAAGCCACTGGATGAAGCAACATTTACCAGGTTGGTGAGTGAATTAGGAATGCTAAATCAGGTATGATAATCTAACTGGTTTATCAATTCTCAGAAAACGCAGCTCATGACAGAAACTTTCAAGGTACTGTAATAAAAAGTATTGTCACTAGAAGGTACTGTCATGAGAAGTTAAGGTACTATGTACTACTTATTCAGACAGCATGTTTGCTATGACTATGCTAAAATGATTTTTAGATATCATGTTTGCTATGACTATGCTAAAAGGATTTTTAGATATCATGTTTGCTATGACTATGCTAAAAGGATTTTTAGATATCATGCTTGCTATGACTATGCTAAAATAGTTTTACATGTCTGTCTTAATACGGTTTTAAGAAATCAAGTGTTCTTAACTTAAGTTATGTGTGAACAGTGACAGCATGATTTTACGCTTCGTTTACTGTCAGATAAACTTACTGTCACTCATTAAATTGATTGACAGAAATGTTGTTAGCGCACAGGTTACTGTCAATGAAAGTTGCTGTCACGAGAAATTGCTGTCAAAAATAGAAGAAAGAAAGAAAAGCGCACAGGTTATTGTCAATGAAAGTTGCTGTCACGGGAAGTTGCTGGCAAAGATAGTGGAGAGATATATATATACATTAATGTATATATATATATATATATATATATATATATATATATATATCTATTTTTAATCCACCAATCCACGATCTAATAGCAACTGCCACGTAATATAGCAAGTGAAGTTAATGGGTAAAATCATTATCACACGTTCAATTAAGACAGGTTAAATCGATTCATCTTATAAACTGAATCTACCGTTTAATCTACTATCACTTTCATTTGCAAAAACATTTCAACCTTCTGCATCCAAAAACCGCATTTTCTCTCTCATTTTTCAAAGCATTAAACAATGGCACCTAAACAAAGTGTTGCTCAAACCAATTTTGCTGGTATCTACTCTCCTAGTGATGCTGGTGAAAACTTCAAAGGACTTATTTCCTTCTTAAATAAATCCTACCTAGGTCATGCAATAACCTCTTCCCCCAAAATTGATGTTGTTAGAATTGAAAAATTCTGGAAATCTGCAAGTGCTCAAGGAACTGGAGAGAATGAAACAATTAAGTTCAATATAGATGATGCAAGTCATTCTCTTTCAGTAAAGAATATCAATGAGGCTTTGGGTATTGTGTTGGCCAGTGAAGAAAGCTTTAAGGAACTAGCAACTGATGATACTCTGAAGAAGTTCTTTCTGAAGATTGGATATTCAGGCTCTAAAATTGACGAAACTTCTGATAAATGGTATCAAATGGGAGAAATGGACAGGAAATATCTAAGAAAAGAGTGGAGCATGATCTTTGATGTTATGGTGAAGGTGTTCTCTACCAAGTCTACAGGCTGGAATGGAATACCATCATACATCAAGAAACTCACTCATTCTGTAGTCCATGGATACAAGGTGAACGTTGGAAAGCTGATTATAGCACAGTTGAAAAGCGCTTTAACTATGTGTATTAATAATATTTGTGGAAATATGGTAGATACTTCTAATTTTGAAGAATGTCCTGTTTTAAAGAAAAACACACACACATCTCTTAACACACAAAATTTGAATGCACATATTCCACTATGTTTCACACAACACATGGTTAATCAAGTGCCCAACCTTGGTTTTCCATTTCCAACAGATTACACTGTTTTCACAATTGAGAATGAAGCTGAATTAGACCCAAATTCAGTTAACCCACATTCTACACCATACATTCCACCTAGGGACTCTAGACTACCAAAAGCCCTTAAAATTGCCAAGCAGGAATCCAAGAAAAGATCCCTAGAAAGTGAAACTGGTGACAATGTGGTGAGTCAAGAGGGAGTTACTGCACCTAGTGCAGCAAATAAGGATGGTAGTGGAATAGAACCCACAGTAGCCCCTTCTGAGCCTAAGAAGAAGAGAGCTAGAAGGGCCAAGGTTATTGTCAGCCACTCTACAGTTTCCCAAAAGACTGTAGAGGATGATAGAGAAATTAACTCATCTCTAGGTGCTTCTTCTCAACAAGAGGCATCTATTGAAATTGGCCTGTCTCTCAAGGCACCTTGTAAAGAGTCTGCACAAACTCAAGAACTCACTCTTGAGGAACCTGTATTTGAAGATACATACATAGAGATAGAGCACAGTGAGGAATTCATTCATACTGTTGATGTTCCACAATCTTCTTCTGTGGAACAGCCAATTAATCAATCGAAATTCAATCTTCTTCTTTCATTCCTACATCTGTTGTTTCTTCTGAACAACCTAGAGAGGGGGACAGTACCAACCCCTCAGGTTTTGATCATCCATCTCAAATCTTGGATGAGCCCCCATCTAGTGGTCCACAAGAACCCATTTCTCAAAGTGAAATGGATACCACTCCATCAAACACTGGATTAGATCAAGATGCAAATTTGCCAGAAATTGAAACAGCCAGCATCTTGATCGATTCCCTCAAAGCATCTTACCCTAGGGAAGTTGCTGTCACAGCCAAAGATGCTGTCAATGACAAACCAGAAGGTGCTGTCAATCAATCAAGTGACAGTACCATTCTGACAAAAGATACTGTCAAAGGTCTTTCTAAAGATGCTGTCATCACTGTTCAACCACAACTACAAGAAGGATTAGTTGAAGATATCTCTGATGATGACTTGCCTCTTTCCAAGGCCTTCAAGGTAAAATCTACTCTTTTGCATGTTAGTACTGCTCATACTAATGCATCTAGGATGAGTGAGGGAGTGAAAAATAAAAGAGAGATAAAAGAACAGAGAAGTGAGGATAAAAATGAGAGGCAGCCAAATGTGCTGGCAAAAGGAGAGGGACTTGAGCATGTCCAGAGTGATCTTGAGGGAGCCAGTAAACAAAAGGCATTAGGCCTTGAGGGAATTTCTGTGAGAGATGATGAGATCATCTATAAAAACAATGAGAGTGTGAGAACCCCAACAACTTCCATGCCCCAGACTTATCCTCAACCTCCAAAGAGGCTTAGGTCTGGTGGTCCTTCTGCATCCACAAATGACAGACTCTAAGCTATTGAAGATAGATGTGCTAAAATGGAGAGCAAGCTGGACACTCTGTCATCTTCTGTAAAGACTGGTTTTGCTGAAATTCAAGCCACCCTGCTGTCACTTTCTTCCTTCATTCAAGCTGCCAACTTAACTAAGGGGGAGAAAGTAATACATCAGAAAAAGGCTGAGCAACCAGAAAGGAAAATGGGGTTACAAGGAGAAGCTAAAAGTCAGGGGGAGCAAAGGAGTAAGGGGGAGCAAAAAATACTGTCATAGCCTCTGGAACTGGAACTGGTGAACAACTGTTTGAAACTGAAGTAGATGGGGAGAAAATGCTAGTATCTGAGGAAGTATTAAAAATGATACAAAGAAATAAAGCATCTTCCATCAAAATTAGTGAACCAGTTCCTGAAAAGAAAGAATCAACTTTGGAGAGGCTTTGGAGAGAAAAGGAGGAGTCTAACAGGATGGGTAAAGGCAAGGGCAAGCTGCCTGAATATATCTCTTCTTCAAAGTTGGTTACCTGGACTGATGGAAGCACATATTCTCAAGATGAAGCTGATTCTATAACAGTAAGTCATATGGAGAGCACCTTGAACAATAAGGATGAGGAATTCAACAATCTGGTGAATGGAGCAATCACAGAATCTAAAGGAAAACCTGCTAAATTGGCAGAAGCTTTGAAAGAAAAGATTGTAAATCTTTCTGTGAAGATTAGCTCAGAGAAGAGGTGGGCAGTTGAAGTGTACCTGAAAAATGGACATTCAATATTCATAACAACTCAACTGCTAGAAACTTTCTCTGCCAGAGTGCAATACATCCTTGGGATTCTTGTTAAGAAAAACTCTACCATCTTTGATGAAAGTCTCTATATGCAACTGAGCACAATGGTTAACAGCAAACTTCCAGAAGTATGTCTTCAGCCATATGGTGTAAGCTTTAAACAGACAACAGCCAAAGGAACTAAAGGACTTGGGTTCTTAACTCTTGAAGGCAAAACATCTCTACAAAGTAAAGTCATCATGGATGTACTTAAGTTGTTGCTGAAAGCACCCATCACCAAGGAAAGGATTCAGGCAGTTAAAGATATCCACAAGATAATGGCAAAGAGAGATATGGAATACAGTGTCAAAATTAAGAAGCTTATTGCCAAAGCAAACGAAAGTAGAAATGCTCAAGGTGGAAAATGCTCCTTTGATGGCACCTTGGATAAAGATGGTGATGATAATGAAGATGGAGGTAAAGCTGGAAGAGCTAAAGAATCAGAAAAGAGAAACTCTTCAAAAGAGCAATCCCAAGCTAAAGAAGTTGAGCCAAATGAAACTTCAGAATCTCCTGGAACAAGCAAGAAAAATGAAGAAAAGGGGAAAGAAGAGGATATACTTGAAGCATCAGAAATTAATCAAGCAGAAATGGAAATTGACAGTATGTATTCTGAAAAAGATACTGTCAACAAAGATGCTGTCAAGGAAAATGAAGTTGCTGTCAAAGATGCTAACAGGGAAGATGAAGATACTGTCATGAAAGATGCTGTCAAAGAAGACACAATCAGAAGCCCTATCAAAGATGCTGTCAATGATTCTACTATCAAATCATCCAAGACAGTAAGAATCAAAAGAAAGTCAAACAGGCCAAAAAGGGGAAAGACTGTCTATTCTGGTCAAAGAAAAGCTACAGGTCTAGGGCTTAAGAAACCAATCCTAAGCAGAAGAATGAACAGCCTGGAATAACTTCAAGAGAAAGCCAAAGAATCAATCACTTCTGTATCCATAGAATTTGATGAGTCAAACGAAAAAGTCACAAGATACATTCTATGGGAGAACAAAGAAAGATTGATTATGGTAGAACCTGATTTCACTCAGATATCAAAATCAAAAGTAATATCCAATAGTCTAGTTCAAACCCAAACACATGTAAGAAGAAGAATTGATTATTTCAATTTGGAAAGAATGGTTGAACTCCTGGAAAGCTATGGTGATATCTCTGAAAAGATCATGGATCCTGTTCGAAAGTACTTTGCAATCAGAAATGCTGAATTCACTGAAAAGCATGGTGACTGGACACTTCAAAATGATGAAGATGTTTTTGAAGCTCTAGGTCTGGAAAATGAAGAAGACAATCCTATCCCTGAGTATAACTGGATTGAAATGCAAAAACCTTATTCAAAGCAAGAGATGGATAGGTATGAGGTAGAGCAGAAATTCAGAGAAGAATTAGCTTCAAGACAAAAATCTCGTCAACAGATAGAAGAAGAGATTGAAGCTCAAATGAAGGAAAGTTGGAGTAAACTCAACAAGGTCAACAGCAGTGAATTAAACTATCAGCCAATTGTACTGGACAATCCTCTGAGAATCAAATATGGCAAAAAAGAAGTCTACATAGACAGCTTTTCTAAGTTGAAGACCAGTGTGCTAAAAGAACTGTACTGGCAAGTGATAGGATCATCTAACAAACTTGAAGCACTATGTTCTTGGGAGCTAGATATGATTTTTGATCAAAGGAAAGGAGAGAATCCCAGTTTGGACAGACAAAGAAGGGTAACTTTAAATCAGCTTCCTGGCAGAAGATTCAAGATGGAGGGAGATGTGTTGAAATTCAGATCAATCGTAAAGCAAAATGTTTATTGGATGGAACTCAGAGATGTATTAAACACTACTTCATCAATGATCAAAAAGTACATCGTGGAAAATGAAGATGATGCACAGTCCCGTGAAGAAAAGGAGTTAATTGAAAATCTCAGAAGAGCTCTGAGGGAAAAGGAGCAAGGCGAAAGTTCAAATCAAGCTAAGTAAAGATTTTTTCTTGATTTTTAATTATGAACTTTTATGATACATTTTTTTTTAAAACAATCCAGTTTAATCATTGTTCAGAAATGAAGAGTTTATTCTTTCTGATCTATGTTAGTTAAGTTGTCAGCATGATATTTGTAAATTTGTCCTTATTGTCCATAAAAACAAATTGGGGGAGATTGTTGGGATTTATGGGTGATGGAATAGACAACTTAACTAGTTTTATTGGTATACTTAGTTTTACTAAGTAGAACATACTGTCACAGTCTGAAATGTATTCTTGTAATTTAAAATAAATACTGTCATGTAATAAGTGTAATTCTTGGAAGAAGTTCGATTATGTTCAAGCCTCAAGAAATACATAAGTTCGACAGAAGGAATAAAAGTTATTGTCAAGCCCTGACAGTAAGGTTACAAGGAAACAACATGTTGCCTAGGTCGACAGCAAGTTTCATGGAGTCGACAGCATGTTTCGACTTGACAGCAATATTGGCTGAGATTCTGATGACAACAACTTTAATATATAGTTTGCGACAGTAAGTTTGGAATTCTTGACAGCAATCTCTGCGGGAAATACATGCTGTCAATCAAAGCACAATTCTTGACTGCAATCTCTGCGGGAAATACATGCTGTCAATCAAAGCACAATCCTTGACAGTAATATCTGCGGGAAATTCATACTGTCAACCAAAGCATAATCCATTGATAGCAAACTTTGTGGCAAACACACTGTCATATAGAATCAACTTGATTTAGGAATTTTCTAAGTCAAAGTAAGCGACAGAGTACATGTTCAAAAGAAGCAGGCGTGTTGTAATATTCAACCTTTACAGCAAGCTTGGAAAGTCTATAACTGAAGCTTGAGAGATCACATGGAGCAACCTGTAAAGTCTAGAGCAGATAAAATTGAATACGGCTAGATCTGGGTGGCTCAAATGTGGAAAGTATCTTAAAGTTACTTTGTGATGATCACATGGGAATAAATCATGGAATGAGCTGCAAAAGGAATATAACAGCAACTCAACAACCCATGCTGATAGTGGTAGTACAGTAGACTATCACACTATAAATAGAGCACTCTATTTATACAACAAAAATAACTCTACAACTGTAATCTCTTGAGTATTTGAAGCTTGAGAATTATTTTGTTCTCAAGGTTGTAGCAAAACTTTGCAAAATAAATAAAACAATTATTTTGTGAAACATCTTGTTAAATATTACTTGTGATTGCATTTCTTCTACTAGTAAATTACAAACTCTATTTAAGTTGTTGAAATAGTTTTTGAAATTTATTAGTATTGCATTCAACCCCCCTTCTGCAATACATTCCGGGACCAACACATTATATAGGAAACCTATTGGAGTCGCAACGTAAGAGTGGATTTCACTCATCTAGAAGTGAAGATGTTCTAATTACGGCTTTGCAAACTCCTGAACATTCGGGAAGGGGAAGGGTCCGGGGAGTTGGAGGGTTTATAACTCCAAAAATATACTTCAATTTACCAAGAGAGAAAAAGATACGAATCACAAAGGCAGAGTTGATGGTTCGTGATCGAATGTTAGAGAAGATGCATAATATATAGTCGGAGATTGCCCGATCGAAGACATTGGTTAAGAAAAGCGATGTCTAAAGTGTTGTTTAACATCGTCTTTAATCGATGTCTAATACATCTTTATACATCGTTACTGTGACAGAATACCGATGTGCATAAAGCATTAGACATCATTTTATTGCCAAATCATGATGTCTATGTCGAATTATACTCTATGTGCAATACGTTTAATTGCATCTAATACTTATAATATAACAGTATAAAAGTGAGGCTCATGCAATTTAAGCATAAAATTTACTTTTAAACATCAAAATTGTACTTTTTATTGATGTCTAAAACCGATGTCTATGAGTTGAACTTTTGACATCATCGATAAAGATATCGATCTAAAATTTAAACAAACATCGGATAGAAATCGATGTTTTTTTTTCCTAGTAGAGAGTACTCAAAAACCTTTAGGGTTGTAGTTAAAACACATGCTATTTTGGAGAGGAGACCCATTATGAATGTAAGAAACTTTGGGAGAAAGGTCCAAAAATTTAGAAGAATCCCCATTTTATAATTTCCTAACATTATCATTCAGTTCCCTTACAATTTTTTAGGTGAAATGAACAAAAAGCCTAAACAATATTTATACTATGTGTATGTTTGGCACAACTTTTATTATTGGCTTATGGACTTATTTTCGGATAAAATTTTTATATTTTGATAATTTTTTTATACAAGTATTTAATGTATGTTTGAGATTCAATAAGTTGCAAAAATAAGTTGGAAAATAAGTTGGAAAGTTAGGAATCTTTAACTTTGTCTTAAAATAGGTTGACGTATTCTGGAAAAAAGTTCCCCCAAACACCCCTATATTTGACTTCTTGGACCTATGGGAATTGGGATAACTAATTACTGTATGTTTCACGTATCTCTCCCCAATCAAGATTGCCTCAATCAATTAGTATAATTTATCATGAACAATATTATGGTAAACTTTTATATCAATAACTATCGTAATTTTACTATTTCAATCTCGCGTGATTAGTTGTTCAGTACCGAATAATACTTACTTTCAATTTTTATCCCAGTATTAGAAAATTTGCTTTGCCTCGAGAGGCTATCTATACGATCCTCTTTCTATCCTTTACATTTTAGATTTAATGTTGGGAGTGAAGCTTTGCCTCAAGAGGCTATCTATACGGTCTTCTTTCTATCCTTCCACCTGACCTTCTCTATAAAGAAATGCTTCTAGGAGTTGGAGATAGTTCTGTCAATAGATCAAGAATCAAATCCGATCCGATCCAATCCGAAATAAATAGGTATGGATCCTTCAAAAAAATATCCGATCCGATAATGATCCGATTCGATAAGGATCCGATCCAATAAGGAGCGAGTATGGATTTAGCATGATCTGATCCGTTAACGATCCGATCCGAATATATTTATATATTAAATATTTTTTATATTTTTTTATATATTATACAAAACATATTTATTATATATAATATATAATATAAAAAATATATCTACATATCTATACTATATTATATATATAATATATGTTATATTATATTATATACCAGATGGGCCCAAACCCTATTTATGATATTAATTTCGTAATTAGTATTAAGGGTAATAACCAGCTCAGCAATAAGAGTTAAATAAGGATATTACTCCTGCTTGACTTAGCCTTCAAGGCATCTACTTCCACAAGGAAACTGATCCCTACAAGGAAGGAGTCTAGAACCTTCCTCAAGGCGGTGACTTGCCCACCAAGTCACCTAATTCTACCACGATTCTAGGGCTTCTCAGCCTATATAAAGGGTCTGACCCCTCATTCTCAGAACTACGTCTTCGCTTGATTCTCAATAACGAGATACGTAGGCACTCTGTGAGGACCGATCAGTCTCGAACACGGAAACAACCATTAAAGCTCGAAGCTCAACCACCCTTTGCATTGAATATACTTAAACCCTAGCCGCAATATTCATAACCTAGTTTTTATTCCACAACATTTGGCGCTGTCTGTGGGAAGAAGACATCAACCATGGTTCAAACACGAAGAACAGCACCAATCACTACAGAGCCAATCACTACTGAAGCTCTGCCCCTAAGCTCCACTCCGCCTGTCACTGAACAGGTACCCCCAGCCACAGGGGCGATTACTCAAGCTCAGGTTTCTCAACCTCCAAGGACGAATCCCCATGCCGAGAGGACGTTACCTATGGTCATCCACCCGGAAACCAGCTCCCTTCAGACGCTGGTTTCTCCTTTAGTTGATCCTAACCGCCCACCACCAGGAGTACAGATCCATAATACGGATCTCCCCAGGAATACCAACCCGATGTATGGCCTGCCTAATTACCCTCCTGGACCCAGTGGTCATGCCTTGCAAATCAGATATCGAGAGTATCTTGACTACTCTGGCCCCTATACTGACGATTCATCGACTAATGATGATCATGATGAAGCCCCGAGAAGGCGACGTGCTAGTAGAGAACGAAGAAGGAGAACACAAACTATCCATGATGGACCCCCCTTGACAGCTGCTGAAAGAATCAAGGCTCATGAGGCCGAGATTTTAAGGATAAAGGAAGATATTACCAGAGAACAAGCTAGGTTGAATCAAACCCAGCCTCCTCTAACCTCAGGACCGATTCCCTTTATAGATCTAGAGGGGTCTTCAAGAAGGCAGAGAAGGGCCGACGCCCCAACTGGAAAAACAACAAGGGTTGAAACCCCTAAGAGCAACCCCAAGGATCTGATGCCACTTGGGGATCCTGATGATCCCACGCCCCCTTTCACTGAGGAGGTGATGAATGCTCGTATCTCAAAGAAGTTTAAGATGCCAACCATTAAGGCTTATGATGGAACGGGTGATCCCGCAAACCATGTTAGGACGTTCTCGAATGCACTGCTGCTGCAACCTGCGAGTGACGCCTTAAAGTGTAGGGCGTTCCCTCAAACTCTGTCGGGCATGGCTCAAAGATGGTATAGTCGCCTACTTTCGAATTCAATTGGCTCTTTTAAGGAGCTGAGCGCCGCTTTTGTTAGCCAGTTCATCAGCAGGAGAGTTCATGAAAAAAGTTCTGCATCTCTCATGTACGTGGTGCAAGGGAATAATGAAAACTTGAGAGACTACCTCAAGAGGTTCACTAAGGAGACATTGAACATCACTGACTTGGAAAACAAGGTGGCCATGGTAGCCTTGGAACATGGAACTACTGATGAATTCTTTAAAAGGTCATTGGCAAAGCATCCTCCTGAAAACATGGCCGAGCTTCAACGAAGAGCTGACAAGTATATCAAAGCTGAGGATAGCATGAAAAAAGAAGCCGTCAGAGGTAGTGGCAAGGGTAACAACGACTCCAAGAAGCGAAAGCAAGACCATGAGTATGATGACCAGGAGTATGATGCTAGGGACAAGTATCCCCGAACTAGCGAGGACTCCGACTATGCCCCTAAGAAGAACCAAGGACCGAGGTTCACTGAGTATGCAAGGTTGAATACTCCTAGGAGTCGCATCTTGTTGGACATTGAGAAGGATAAGGATTTTCGATGACCGAAGCCACTCAGAGGTGATCCCGCAAAGAGAAACAAGAATCAGTATTGCAGATTCCACAGAGATGTGGGGCATGACACTAATGATTGTAAGCAACTCAAAGATGAGATCGAGTTTTTGATTCGTAGAGGGAAACTGAACCACTTCACTAAGGGCGACGACCATGGTAATCAGAGAAGAGAGTATGATAGGAGGGATGACGATCAAGATCGCAACCCACAGCCCCAAAGCGTGCAAAAACTGAAGTAGTGGTTGGTTTTGATGACTCAGACTTGGAAGGGGTGAAGTTCCCCCATGACGACCTGTTGGTCATAACTTCCGTGATTGGAAACTCAAAGGTGAAGCGAGTCTTGATAGACAATGGAGCTTCCGTTGATGTAATAACCCTAACTTTAGCAAAGCTACAGTAATCACATGAATAGTAAATTTCGAGGATTTAGGGAAATGGTATATAAGTACTCCATAATGGAAACGGAAAATGAATAAACAGAAACCATATTAGTGTTGTACATTGAAAATAAGTGACTCGAAATGACGATAGATTCCAGAAATTCCTGAACATGGATTTTGAGGATTTTGAGTTCGAATAAGCTTATATTAGATATTAAGGAGCATGGAAATATTAAAGGAATTATATATTGAGGAATTAGAAGATTTAGGTTAAACCAAGGGATTATTAAGTTAATGGAATACCAAAGGAAATTGGATTTGTAAATGATTTCAAAAACCACTGAGATAATGAGGTATACTCGAAACGAACCACAACTAGACGAGTATGGAAACCAAACAACCAAGATTAGTAATCTAACAAGGATACATACCACATTATTATTATCCAAGATTATTAGCATAATATTTAGAAAAACAAGAAAATAGATTATTAGGTCATCAAGATGACATCACATTTCATTAATTTGTTTTTAAGGGTAAATTAGTAACTTTGCAAGGTTTAACCACAAAATATCTTACCAAGCTTCCAAGACAAGCTAGAAGGATCAAGAGAAAGCCAAGATAAGATCAACCAAACACAAAACAACAGCAGATCAGTAAAATGAGCATAACTCCTTCGTTTCTCAGCCAAACTTTGCGTTCTATAGCTTTTTGGAAAGCCCATGAGATAATATACAACTCTTATTTAACACGGTTTGTCCAGAAAAGCAAGGTAAGGGCCTCGTTTTTCATGTTCTTTCAGCTGTGTTTTAGAACTCCGAAAATCTCTAAGTATGTTCTTGATGTTTCTTGTTAGTTTAAGGTGTTATAAGGTTATATCAAGGCTTTTCAAGGACTACAAGCCTTTGTTAAGTGTTGTTAAAGCTTCAAGGAAGGTATAAACCCTAACCCCTTTTTATTATGTGAGTTTTAGTGATGTTAATGGATCATGTGTGGTTAAAAGTGATTATTGTAATGTTAGCTAGCATAAATTTTGATTGATTGTTGGGTGATGGTATTGAGGCCTCACCACTGATTATATGGATTATGAGGATGTTATATTGATGTGTATGGAGTGGTGGATGATTATATGGCTTGGTTGTGATGGAATGGTTTTTGGAATGTCCGAATTATAGCCGTTATAATGTCCGATTTTCGTTAAATTAAGAAACTGCCCTGTTTTGGAGCAACAGGTGCATACGGTAGGTTCCTGTTTAGAACACCAACTGACCATGATGAGATAGAGCTTGGTTCGTAGATCGTTTTGATATAAGGTGCGTTAAAATCTGATGAACGATTTAGGAGAAAAGTCAGTTTTAGTGAAAGACGTTCGAGAACCGAGAAACAGTAATTGTGTTAACTTTGAGGCTGTAATTACCCTACTTAGACATTTTTAAAAATTATGAAACTTTGGGATATTGTATTAAGGTAGTCAAAGAGTTGTTACCAGTTGACCTTGTGGTAAAATTCGAAATCCATATTTTCTGAGAATTTTTACAGTTAAGTGTGGTCGTTAGGGGAAATGGTGAAAACCCCTGAAACTTCGATTAAGGTTATAAATAGTTAAGTTCTTGAACCTTTGGGGTAATAGTGATACGTTAAACATATATTAAAGTGTCAAGGGTAATGTTATACAAGAGTGTAGTGAGTAAGAGATGTGGTATTCTAACGACGGTCATTTTGTGTTTATAGAAACTCCGGAAGAGGGACGAACCATACCGTCAGGATACCGGAACCGAGGCAAGATCTTTTCTATCCCTACTTGGAAATTATTTATCTTCAAGGAAACTTGATTTCATGAAATATATATATATATGTGATGCTATTGTTACTATATTGTTAAGAAATGGTTTTCTTTGATTATTAATGTAAAAAGGGAAGGTATATGAGTATGATATGAATATGGATATGAGTATGAGATGGATATGAATATACATAGAGATGATTATGCATGAAGTGAACATGCCTTATGATTAAGGGAAGATGAAGGAATGGTATCAGTCGTTATATAGAGTTATATATAAAGGAATGGTATCAGTTGTTATCTAAAGATATATAAAGGAATGGTATCAGTTGTTATCTAAAGATATATAAAGGAATGGAATCAGTTATTATCTAGGGATTATACGATTTATAATATTATATTCTTTCTAAGTATTGTGATTTGATAAATATTATTGAATGGTATTTAATATTTTTGAGATAAATGGAATACTCTACGTATATAAAAGCATATTGATTTCATTGAATACATAGGAGATGTCTGAGTCATAATCAAAGTATTATGACATATATAAATTTAAAGGTGATGATAAATGTGAATGGAAATGGAAAATGTGAAATGGTATTTGATGATTTGAAAAAGGGGGATTGCAACAGTAAGCGTAAGAGGCTGTGTGGTAGTGGCACAGTCCAGCATCCAATATTTTATTTCAACACGAAGATGCCAAGGGAGGATGTAGCAGGTAGCCTTCCTCCAGGGTTGATTACCAGGTAGGGATCATCCCTTCTACTAGTAGTAAACAGAGAGCGGATACGGTCAGGCGACTGATCATCGTCCTACGTATCTGGCGCCAGCAGAGATTCCCAAAACTTGAAAGAAAGAATTGAAAATGGTTTTCAGATTTTTTTAACTGAAAACAGAAAAGTGATATGAAATGATGGAATTATTGTTACGAATGAAGAGAAACTGATTTTATATTAATTTATATGATTGTTGCATAAGAAGGAAATGAGAATATTATAGTGAGAGATTTGTTCAAGTTTTTATATTATCTTGAAAGATTACATTGAAATGGTATATTGATGGTTATGGCATTCAAGAAGAGGAACTGATATTATATGATGTTAGAAGCGAGATTGATGGAATGATACTATATATTTCTCACGTACAAGGATAATTGGAAAGTGTATATACATATTGAATGGAAATAAAATTCTTCCATAATAACTGAAGTTTGCTATTGTCTATATATATGATGATTTATTTTCCTTTGATGCTAGTTGATAGAAGTTATCTTGCTGAGCTATTATAGCTCACTCTTGCTACTTATTTATATAACAGCTAGGTATGCCGATACTACGCAGAGCACCCCGCAAGAGGGTAGGGGGAAGGCGACCTTATGAGAGCGCTGGCATCGATTCCTGAGGTAGCGTAGAGGCAAACGGGTCTTGGTAGCCTTATGTATAATTAAGTGTGCAAGCATGTAATAAACTTTTAATTGTTGAAATGCTTCATGTCAAAGTATTATTCAGCAATGTATTTAAGTGTGAGCCTGGGTTGTAATAACTGTTAATACTAAACTTTTAGTATGATGAATGTTGTTCTCTGAGCATATGACTGGTGTGTGTGTGTGTATTATTGCGGGGTCAATTGCATAAGTATTGATTGTTAAAAAAAAAAAAGACCCAAGAGATATTGATTTTGAATGGAAGTTGGTCCGTGACGGCCCGGATTCAAGACCCCGGATTTGGGGCTGTCACAGTTGACATTCTATTTCATGATGCATTTGTGAAGATGGGGTACAGTGATTCTCAGTTGACCCCCAATAACATGCCTATATATGGATTTAATGGAGTAGAATCCAAAGTTGAAGGGACTATTCAGTTGCCTGTAACTATTGGACAGGAGCCCAAGGAGGCCACTCAGATGTTGAACTTCCTGGTAATCAAGGCAGTTTCAACGTACAACGCTATCCTCGGAAGGACTGGACTTCATGCATTCAAGGCTGTCGCCTTAACTTATCATATGAAGATCAAGTTCCCGACCAGGAATGGTGTTGGAGAACATAAAGGTGATCAACAGATGGCACGAAGCTGTTATGTAGCCTCGTTAAGGCCTGATGGAGTCGGGGGGCAGGTCCTTCCGATTGAAGACATGGATGTCCGCAGTAGTAAAGAACGCCAAGAAAGGCCATCAGAGGACATCACACAGAAGCCTCAGACAGCCATTGAGGCTAAGGCGTTAACTGACTTCGTGGTTGAATGTACCATTGGCAACCAAGAAGTCGGGGGGCAGGAGGTAATACCCCAAGCAGGAAGTGAAGCTCAGAATAATAAGGAGGAGACCAGAAGGATTGGTGGGTGCTCTATTTTGATGGAGCATCAAAAACAAAATATAATGCAGGCCTAGTCTTGCAAATCCCCGATGGGCTCAATTTATTTTAGTAGGACTTAGCTTCATATTTATCTAGTAGAAGTAGAAATAAGGTTCATTGAAACCATTGAAGAGCATGTTGCTCCGAGTAGGACGGTAGTACTCTATGTAAGGGTTGAACCCATTTCAAGTTATTAATGCAAGTTTGTTTTCCATTCACTGATTGTGTGATTTTATTTATGTGCCAAGCACCTGATGAGTGCAAGTCAAGGATGACCAAGTACCGAAAATAAAAGAGTACACGAATGGAGAACAAATAAATGCATAAATAAAGACCCTGAAGGGTCAAGAGTTAGGTTACAGCACGACCAAATAAGAGTTTAAGTCCGTGAAGGACCCAGGTTAAAAGACGAGCAGATAAAAGCCACATGCAACAATCAAATCCATGCAAGGCCGAGGATGTTAAGGACTAGCTACTTTTCAATATGTCTTAAGTACCTGGATTAAGGATCCAAGGATGAAGACCAATAGAGAACAATGATGTATTTGCTTGGAGGATATGCATAGACTTCACTGATTTGAATGATGCATGCCCAAAGGACTGTTTCCCCTGCTAAGGATAGACATGTTAATAGATGCCACAGCTGGACATGAGATGTTGAGCTTCATTTTTGGGTTCAACAGCTACAATCAGATTAAGATGCACAAGGATGACATCCCAAAGATATCCGCCCATCTGATTGGGAAAACCATGGAGGTCTATGTTGATGACATGTTAGTCAAGAGCCTATTCAAGGCAGACCATATCAAGCACCTCAGAGAGGCATTCGAAGTGCTGAGGCACCACAAGATGATGTTGCAAGTGTGCTTTTGGCATTGGATCAGGAAAAATTTTCGAAGAGAGGCATAGAGGCCAACCATGATAAGATCAAAGCGATCTCGGAAATGGAACCACCCCGTGCTATATGAGATGTACAGAAGTTAGCCGACCGAGTTGCAGCCCTGGGGAGATTTATCTCCAAGTCTGGTGACAAATGCTTGCCATTCTTTTAAGCATTGAAAAAAGTGAAAAATTGTGAGTGGACTACTAAGAGCCAAGAGGCCTTTGAACAGCTGAAGAAGTACATGGCTAAAGCCCCGTTGTTGGCCAAGCCTAGTCCCGGAGAGACTCTTTATTTATACCTGGCGGTATCCGAACAAGCGCTGAGTGCTGTCCTCATTCGAGAAGAGAAAAAGGTTCAGGAACCCATTTACTATGTTAGCAAGGTGTTGCATGGAGCTGAGTTGAATTACTCAACCATCGAGAAGTTTGCTCTGGCATTGATAACAGCCTCGAGGAAGCTACGACCATACTTCCAGGCGCACAAGATTGAAGTCCTGACGGACCAGCAATTGAGGAACATATTGTATAGCCCGAAGGCCAGTGGAAGGTTGATCAAGTGGGCAATTAAGCTTGGAGAATTTGACATCACGTATAAACCTCGAACAACCATCAAGTCTCAGGCACTGGCGGACTTCGTGGTTGAATGTGCCATTCGCAACCAAGAAGTTGGGGGCAAGAGACAGTAACCACCCCTGGAAGAAAGGATAAAGATGAGGAAATTATACCTGATCAGAAGGAATATTGGGTGCTCTATTTTGATAGAGCATCAAAAACAAAATCTAATGGTGCAGTTTTGGTCTTGCAAAGCCCCGATGGGTTCATAGTTGAGTATGTTTTGAAGTTGGACTTCCCAACAACCAGCAACGAAGCTGAGTATGAAGCCTTGATAGCCGGATGGGGCTTGGCTAGAATTATGAGAGTCAAGAATCTCAAACTACGGCAAAGTACTTGAGAGTTGTGAAGGCCGTGATGATTCAGTTTGATGAATGGTATGAGAAGCACATTCCGAGAGAACAGAACGTTAAGGCTGATGCCCAATCTAAGTTTACTTCTTCTGAGATAGAGAACTACGCCGGAAGTGTTTACTTTCAGGTCTTGAAGGCCCCATCTATTATTTCGAAATTGGTAGCACCAGTTGATGTAAGCTGAAGGATAGACCCTATTAAAAGCTCATCCTGAGACTGGTTGGCTCCCTGATAATGCCTTGAATGCACAGAAACTGTTAGTGAGACTGTGAGAGTGTTGAGATAAAGAGGTCCTTTGTCATTCCATACTTAAAATCTTGAATCTCAAATCCTGACACAAAATTTTAGCCTTGATGGCCAAAAAAGGATGTCTACCTCCAATCGAGTTTGTCGTTTGAGTTTAAGGACTTGAATCAAGAGCCGTCAATCGAATTCAAACCAAAGTAAGGTCCTGTGAGCATAAGAAGAAGGTTGGAAACCTTCTATCAAGATAAAAGGTTGACAACCAACCAAGGCATACCAGACTTGAAGTCAAGTGCTGAGTGGCAAGGGAACTTCTTGAACGATCAACCGAGAAGCAAGACCTCCACCATATGTAGCAAGGGGGCAAGAACTAAGGGACTTCATCATTTTTACATCTTAGAATAAGAGTTAAGGGTTAATGATAACTAACAACCAGGAACGGATTCAAGGTTTAAAACCAAGGATTCAACAAGCGAGTTAAGGCCCAGAAGGTCACGAAAGCCAATTTGAATTGAAGGATGTCTGTTTGGTCATCGACTTCGAATACTGACACTGAGGTCCAAATATTGACATTTGAATAGTGACGTTGAGGTTTAAAAACCGGGGCTCAACAAACCGGAGGCCGCCGATCGGGGCACCCGGGAAGCTTCAGCCGACCGGTCTTCATTTCGATGTCGAGAGTCCCGACATCGTTTCGATGTCGAAAGTCGATCCCGACGTCGTTTCGAATATGAAAGCTAAGCTGAAGCCATTGAAGGCCAACAAAGCTACTAAAGCCAACCTTGGATCAAGAAATTCAAGAATAGTTCAAGAATGAGCCATTGAATTAACATTCCAACATGGTGATTGAAAGATTCGAAGTAATTTCCATTTAAGATCAGGCAAGCATGAAACTCTTAAAAGGAGATTGAAGCTAATCAAGAAATTAGGGGAAGCCTTAAATAAAAGTCATGAATGACCAAGTTGTTGATTTTCAAGGAACGAAAATCGATATTGATAATAAGATTCCATATTGATGATCGATGTCAATATGCGAAAATCAAAATCACTGATAGTGACCAAGTCGATTCCATGTTGATGATCGATGTCAATATGCGAAAATCAAAATCACTGATAGTGACCAAGTCGATTCCATGTTGATGATCGATGTTAATATGCGAAAATCAAAATCATTGATAGTGACCAAGTCGATTCCATGTTGATGATCGATGTCGATATGCAAAAATCAAAATCCCGAAGCCCTAGCCGACCACAAAGCAGCCGACCGGGCCTTACGGGACGCTTCAGCCGACTGAACTCGGGCATCAGTGCGGGTTTTCGCCTTAGCCGACTGGCTTCTTGGCCGACTGACCCTCCGTGGAACGCCCTGGCCGACCGACACCGCTCGTCGGTGTGATGTTTTGTTTTAGCCGACTGATTTCTCCGGCCGACTACCCCTTTCGGAGAAGCCCCGGCCAACTGACGTTGATCGTCGGTATGGGTTCGAAAAAAAAAAATAAATTCGGCCGACTTACCTCTTGGCCGATTGGCTTCTCGTGCGTGCGATGGCCGACCGACGTCGACTGTCGGAACGGGTTTTTGACTCGGCCGACTGATAGTGGTGGTCGAGTCGGGTTTTCACATTTTTGTTTTTGTTTTTCCACCTCGATGATCAAGATACCTATTGAGATTGTTTTTTAATAAAATAATCAAGTGAAAGTTGAAATTGAGATTGGCACCGTTTAGTGCCGATTAGCACCGTTTAGTGTTGTTTAGCGCCGTTTAGTGCCAAATATTGACATTTGAATATTGATGTCGAGGTTCAATATCGAGGATCAAGGTCGATATTCAAGTTTGAAAATCAAGTACGAATATTGATGTCGAGGTTCAATATCGAGGATCAAGGTCGATATTCAAGTTTGAAAATCAAGTACGAATATTGATGTCGAGGTTCAATATCGAGGATCAAGGTCGATATTCAAGTTTGAGAATCAAGTTGATTAACTTTTGATGAAGGTCGATGTGTGAATATTGATGATCAAGGTCGATACTCACGTTTGAAGAACAAGCTTGCCAACCGAGGTCCCGGCCGACCGAGCCGCGAGGGAAGCTCCAGCCGACCGAGGTCCCGGCCGACTGGCTCACCGGAGGCCCTCCGGTCGACCGACATCGATTGTCGATATGAAAAAAAAAAAATAAAAAAATAAAAATTCGGCCGACCGGCTCACCGGAGGCCCTCCAGCCGACCGACATCGATCGTCAATATCACAAAAAAAAAAAAAAATATTCGGCCGACCGGGGTTCATCAAGACTACTGGTATTTTCGGCCGACCCGGATCAATCAGGGGTATGGGTATTTTCGGCCGACCCGGATCAGTCAGGGGTATGGATATTTTTCGGCAACCCGGGGTCCGACAAGAATATGAAATGGGTTTGCCGACCGATGTTTGGCCGACCGAGGCATTTTGGAGCCCTTAGGCCGACCGGGAACTCAATCCGACCCTTCAACGCTGTTTGGGCCATATCTTGAGCTCCGGATGTCAGATTTGGACGATATTACTGTCCACGCAAAGCTCTCTGAATTTTCTACAGTCTTGGAGACCCTTGGCCGACTGGGTACTGGCCGGCCGAGCCATTTTGGAGCCCTTAGGCCGACCGGGAACTCAATCCGATCCTTCAACGCTGTTTTAGCCATATCTTGAGCTCCGGATATCAGATTTGGACGATCATACAGTCCACGCGAAGCTAATTGAATTTTCTATAATCTTGGACCATCCTTGGCTAACCACTTCATTTTTTGAGGGCCTTAGCCAACTGGAAGTGGATGCTGATGGTCCATCAACCTTGAAAAATCACTTTGATGTTCAAAACACCTCTGACTGGCTTCAAACCTCACTAAAGTGATTCAGAACATTGAAACACGTTAGTGATCATTCAAACATGACAATGATGATTCAACATTTTTAGAAAATGTCAGCCGATCGTCGTTTAGCACCGTTAGTGTCGTTAGCACCATTAGTGTCGTTAGCACCGTTAGTGCCGTTAGCACCGTTAGTGTTGATAGCACTGTTAGTGTCGTTAATACCGTTAGTGCCGTTAGCACTGTTAGCGTCGTTTAGCACCGTTTAGTGCCGTTTTATGCCATTTAACGTCGTTTAACACCGTTTGAATGTCGTTTAAGGCTGATTAGCGCCGTTTAGCGTCGTTTAGTGCCGTTTTATGCCATTTAACGTCGTTTAACACCGTTTAAACGTCGTTTAAGGCCTATTAGCATCGTTTAGTGTTATTTTTGGTCGTTGTAAATGCGTCGGTCGATCCACGCTTTACATTAAGACAATGTTGTTGAAAATGCTTGCATATGAGCAATAAACCCAGACCCGAGTCTCGAATAAGGCCGTTAAAACTTCGAGGAAAACCTGATCAGTTTTCCTAGAAGTTGGGGGGCAAATGATATGGGTTGAAAATAAGCCCTAAAGACACATTTAATGTGACATTAATTAGACCCAATGTGGTCAAAACGTGGGGCCCACCAGATGGGCCCAAACCATATTTATGATATTAATTTCGTAATTAATATTAAGGGTAATAACCAGCTCAGCAATAAGAGTCAAATAAGGATATTACTCCTGCTTGACTTAGCCTTCAAGGCACCTATTTCCACAAGGAAACTGATCCCTACAAGGAAGGAGTCTAGAACCTTCCTCAAGGCGGTGACTTGCCCACCAAGTCACCTAATTCTACCACGATTCTAGGGCTTCTCAGCCTATATAAAGGGTCTGACCCCTCATTCTCAGAACTACGTCTTGGCTTGATTCTCAATAACGAGATACGTAGGCACTCTGTGAGGACCGATCAGTCTCGAACACGGAAACAGCCATTAAAGCTCGAAGCTCAACCACCTTTTGCATTGAATATACTTAAACCCTAGCCGCAATATTCATAACCTAGTTTTTATTCCACAACAGTATTATATAATATATAATATATAATGTACTATATTTATTATTTAGTATATATTATATATATTTTATTTATCATATATAATATAAAATTTATAAAAAAATATATAGACTTTTCGATTAACATCTTAAAATTTGAATACAAGTCAAAGACTAATCAAAATACTAATTGACCGTTAAATTTATCAAATCAAATGAATTTATGAAATTTTAATTCTGAATATGTCAATTTTATAATTTTGCATATTTTTCTTTTTTTATTTAAACGGGTCGGACCTCCGATCCGAAAATCCGAAACCCGAACGGATCGAGTATGAATCGGACTAAAAAATATCCGCCCCTAATCCGATCCGAACCCGAAAAATCTTAATGGATTCCGATCCGAATCCGACCGGTTGACCGCCCTAGTTGGAGATCAACCGGCTATGATAGAATAGAAGACCATTTCTTAATTCTCAACTTAGGAACCTGGCACCTAGATACATCAACAATTGACGACGGTTATTTCTGCTCAATCGCCGATAACTCCTCCATATATACCAGAACTTGGAAAGACTAGTACTTTACATCAACAATTGACAGTTTCTTCTGCTCAATCGCCGATAACTCCTCCATCAACACTCTTAAACTCGGGTCTACTTGTCTCTGACATCAACATCTTTATTACTCCAGTTGAAGGGTGTACATGAGGTACACGTATATATGTATATAAAATAGGCATTTTATGTTTGGGTATTTTTTGAATAACCAAATCTTTATCTTACATGCGTATTTGATTGTGAAACGCATTTGACAAAAACATATCCTTTGTAAATTGAACACCCCAACTCAAATTCAAGATGCGTATTCGAATCGTTAGTTTCCGCCGGTGATTTCACAAATTGGTATTTTTGTTACAATTAAATAAAAAACCGGTAATTTTAACCTTATCCTAAAAAAGATATTCCTACAAATTTGCAATTAAGTAGACCACTACGAATTTCTGCAACTAAATGATATCCCCAAAGAGGTGTGAAGGATAACAGTTCAATTGTATTCTATTTTTAAGTTTCTACAACTCCCCAGAACAGTAAACTTTTCTTTCTTATGCTCGCATATAATAAAAGCTAGGAGCTTATAGTTGTTTAGCAAAGTTTCTAATTTAGCAACAAAAAAAAAAAAGTTCCTTTTCTACCAAACTATTTTGTATAAATTTCAAATTTAGCAGCTTAACCAAAACTGATTTGTGTTACTTCTGGTAAATCATCGCTTCCGACCAGAAACAGTTTTTTTCACTGCTCCAACCGAGACTAAAAAATCGTCTAGAGATGATAACGTTTTCATGTCATCTGGAGGAAAGTAACTGGCAGCCTTTCCCATTAGCGATGCAAAGAGAAGAGACAGTGTAGGACGAGTTACATAACGATCATCCAAAAGGTCATCAAGAAATGCAAAGGCCGCTAAAAAGTCTGATCTGTTAGCATTTATTGGAGCAGAAAAGTGAGCAGGGATTATTCTTTTGAACCTCCAGTCCCTTGCAATCCCGTCTATCCAATCTTTCACCTGGAAGGTATAACAAAGTTCTTAGAAATATCAAAGTATTTACTGTTTCATAGTAACCATTCATAAATCATAACCTAGACAACTCAAGGTTAGGATAGGTACTTTAGCAAGATCACATTTTACGTCTGTTTAAAACTGCCAGGATATTTTTAGCAGTCCTTCAAACATGAATAGAGTCCAACAGAGGCAGGCAACAAGCAACCAGTACACCAACATACCAATTCAATCTAATAAAAATATGAATTAGATTATGTTACTTGCCTTTTCAGGAACTTTGCTGAAAACTAATGTTTTAACAATTGGTGAAACGATCAGCTTCTGCGACATTTGAGCAAAGCTGGCATTGGGTTCAAGAAGATTTGATGGCCCCAGGAAAAGTATTTGAAGAACCATTCTCTCCCACCCTGCCCCAAGAAAAGGTTCCATATCAGTTTACATGTATACTTATAGCTTCATGTTAATAAATTTTGATTGTGATTTGAATTTCTAAGAAGCACATGACTAACCTTTTTGCCTGTTCATTTTGTTATCGACGACCGGTTCATCAGAGACTTTCTTCCCTTTGCTTAGAATTTTAACTGCCAAGCCTTTCTTTGCTGACGCTAAGAGTGATTCCTTACTAATACAATTTGGTGGTTGCCTGGGAACAAAAATTACAGCATCTGTCACTAAAAGCGTCCTGGAGGGCTTATGATAAAATGCAACCTCCACATATGGCCCAATTCCTGAAATAGTACACAACAGCAAACTTTAAAATAAAAAAAAGGACATATACATAAGGTCCTAAAAGTCAAGCTAGAAGAGAGCTTGATTACCAACTTCAGGAGAACTCAGAACTTTTTGCTCAATTTCATCAGCCCATGGAGTTGAAAAATCATCATCCTTTATTGTTTTGGAACCAAAAATACCAAAAAACTCTAGTGGCAAATTTAAAGGCCAGCTCCATTGCCGTGGTGCCACCCATACCTGAGCTTGAGGGAACTTTCTGGAAAATGGACCGACAAAGATCTTATGTTCGTAAGCAAATGTAGGCAGGATGATGCATTCTACTGGAGCTCCTAACTCCTTCAATAGCTGTGGAGGTAAACAAATCACTTTAACCATAAGGTACGATATTCTTCACACAAAAGAAGTGAACTGGAATCTGGAATACACTACATAAATAGAAAACAACCAACTACATGAGCGAAAGGTAGATTTAGGAGTTCCAAACAGCGAATTATCTTAAAAATCTGTAAATTCTGGTACTTGACAAATATGGCGGCACAAACATTGTTGTCAAGGCGAAATGGATAGGTGTGCAGCCCACCTTGATTTTTAATGCAGTAAGCGAATTAGGCGTCGCCTAAGCGTACACTAAGCGAATTAGGCGTTCAACTATATATTGATAATAACTATTTTTTTAGTATATGATTTGACTTGGCTTATTTCATTACAATGTATCCTTTTTTTTTTTTTTGCTAAACTACAATGTATCCTTTAGTGGTAACATTCATATTATTTCATTACAATGTATCCTTCAGTGGTAACATTCATATTATTATTAGTTTAAACCATTTTTCTCATAGCAACAGTTTCAAAATTCAAAATTAAAAAACAAAAACTAATAAATTTATTTAATTTATATAAATTAACCTAGTCGTACATTTATGAAATTATTATTAAAAAATAATTAAAAATATGTTGACATAGTATTAGTAGAATTACTAATTAAAATAAACAAAAACTATCTACTTAAAATGTAATGTTTAGGCGTCCAGGCGGTTCGCCACCACCATGGTTTACCTATGCACCTTGACAAGTATGGCACAAATTACATTTTTTTGATTTGATCTTTATTATGTGTTCGTTAAGTTCTGATTATTTTTGTAGATGTCGTATGACTTATTAATGGAGTATCTTACCTTTCAAAAAAATTACAGATTTATGCTACAATTTAACATTTAAACTCTTAATGAATTTAATATGTATGCTAGACTTTGATTAAAACGCACAAAATAGGATAGCTTGATTACTAATCGACTACAAACAGAATTTTAGAGCGCACCTTTCTAAATACTTGTCAACCATGGAGATCCTAGTTATGTGATTGTGTCATGTCGTGATTTTGTTTTTTTTTTCTTAAATGAGTATGTGACATCTGATTAAATGTTTGAAAAGTTCTACTTCACATGTTAAAATTAAAAGCGTAAATACCTGAATGCACTCCTTGGTTGGAGCAATTGGCGCATGGACCCATAATCCTCCAGATTTAAGCTTGATGACAGTCATGCGAATGTTTGTTGATACACTGCTAAATCCCAGTGCCTGCTCTTGTTCGAAGAGCCATATGACATTTTTTACAGCCTGAGATTCAAGTACTATTAAGAAAAAAAGTCGACTCAAAGCATTAATTTTGACACCACTCGCTAGTCATATTCTGGAGATTGTTGTCAGGTTTAAGGCCTGTGTTGGGCCCAAGGCCCACCTAATTAGTAAAGCCCTCTTAGAAGGCCCAATAAGACCACTATATATAGACATGTATCACCAACATTGTAAAGGATTGGCTCTTTTAATATACTACACCTCAACAATGGCGCTAGAAGGAGGTTTTACCTCCTCCTAAAAACACAAACACCATTAAAACAGCAGAAAAAAAATATAAACAGATCGAGCGATAAACTTCGGTAAGTCGACTCTAATTCTTTGTGTAAAAGCAAAGAATGGTCGACGAACATCAAGGAACAAGTAAGCGGCTAGCTCCTAATACACGCGATGTTCCAAGTGTTAAACGATCGGAAAATCGCCAAATCGTAATGACTCCGCAGGCGTTGTTCTCTTCGCCTCTGAGGCCTAGTTTATCGGATCCAGTAAACGGATCTCGTAAGCCAAAGCATGATAATAGGCAGTTAGTTCTCACACCTCAAGGGAAACATGTTTTGACAAGTGATGCTCGTTTACACCTGTTAAAACTTAAAAGGCAAAGAGAAAAGCAAATGGAGGTTTCGAGTGGTGTTGTTGTTGACGATGAAATTCGTCGCTTAGATCTAGAAAGGCAAATATTGATTGAAAAATTAAAGCGAAAAAAGGAGATAGCCAGGCTGCAAAGGGAGCTCCATGAGGTGTCTGAAGGACATGTTTCTTCGGATTATCAAACGGATGATTTCGAATCTTCATGGAGAACGTCCATGGGAAGCAAGTACTCTAAGACAGAGATATCTTCGGATTCGCTTTCGTCTCGAAAACGTAAGACACGAAGAGAGGAAAAGGAATACTCAGAAAATGAGGATGAGGATTATGATAAAGAGGAATCAAGCACAACTGGTTTATCGACAAAAGACATAATGAAGTTCAAGGAGTTTATTAAAACTCAATCGGGAGAGGCTGAAGCCTCTTCGGAAAGTCCATTAGCCAAATATATTGAGAAGGCTAAGGTAAATAGAGATCTCAAGGTGCCACCAGTGGACCAGTTTGATGGCTCCACAGACCCATACGACTTCGTCAACCTCTTTGATGGTCGAATGTCCTTTTTTGGGCATAATGAGGTGGCGAAGTGTCAATTCTCCCCGACGTGTCTGAAGGGTACGGCCCTCATGTGGTTCAACAACCTTCCAGCAAGGTCAATCAGGTCTTGGGCCAGTTTAAAGGAGAAATTTAAGTCAAGGTTCTCCACTAATAAGAAAGGAAAAAAGTTAACGGCTTCTCTAGTGAATATTCGCCAAAGGTCAAATGAAAATTTGCGAGAATACCTAAATCGTTTCAGAGCTGAGATGATTCAAATCCCGGATTTGGTAGAGAACTTGGCTATGACATATCTGGCAGCGGGAATTGATAGAACCAGGCACAATGCAGTTCTTGAAGAATACTTTGAAAAGGAACCTCAATCACTTCAGGCAGCCATACAACTGTTTGAGCGAAGACTAACTTTGCAGGAAGCTGTTGGCAGCATTCAATCCTCTAGATCCCCAAGGTCAAGGATGAGTAGATTAATCGAACAAACTTCACAATGGGAATATCGCCGAGGTGATCGAGGTGTTCGAGGAACACGAAGAACTCGAGCAGCGTCACCAGGTCAAATAAAAAAAGAGGATGTAGTCTCACATACATCAAATAGATCATCTGCTCCTCAGACATCTCCGTCTAAGCAACGTCCTTGGCTTCAAAGACCTAGAGATGATCGAGAGTTCACAAAGCTCAACGCTGATAGAATAGCAATACTTGGGATCCTTAAGGCAGATCCAGCTTACGTGCCTCCAAGACCAATGAATCCCAACAGGCCTCCGAGTAACAAATTTTGCCACTATCATGAAGATACAGGACATGACACAGAGCGGTGCTATCAATTAAAAAACTTGATTGAAGATAAAATCCAACAGGGGGAACTTTCTCATTTTATAGAAAGAAGTGACGCTCCAAGACAACAAAGAGACGAACCAGAAAGAATCATAGATACTATATCTGGGGGGCGCACTGCAGCAGGTTCGTCGAATAGAGCAAAGAAATCTTATGCCAGAGAGGTGCTTAGAGTGGACAACAAAAAACCAAGGAAAAATCCTTCTTTGGTGATATCATTCTCGGATGAGGATTTTAGAAACGGAGTCATTGAGGACCATCAGGATGCGTTGGTAATCACTACTAGAATCGGGATAAATATGGTCAAGAAAATCATGATCGACGATGGTAGTTCAGTTGACATATTATATCAGAGCGCCTTTGCAAGAATGAACTTAAGTGATCGAAAGGTCAACAGTGCGAAAGATGCACCGTTGTATGGATTCACTGGCAATGAGGTCAAGACAGTAGGAGTTGTCGATATGCCCGTACTGTTCGGATCCCCGCCCTGCCAAAAATGGCTCATGGTCAAATTCCATATTGTCAACGCCATTTCAAGTTACAATGCTATTCTAGGAAGGTCAACGATTGCAGCCTTGAGAGGCATTGTCTCTATTACACATTTAAAAATGAAATTCCCCACAGATCTTGGTGTTGGTGAAGTGTGTGGAGATCAAAAATTGGCTCGCCAATGTTATATCAACTCAGCACTTCCAAAGAGGTCGGCTATTTCAACAACTTCTGTGAATCAAGTGGTCGAGATGGACCCAAGAGACATCATTGAGCTCCCCAAGCCGCCTAGTCACGAACCAGTTGAACCGGTTGAGGAGGTAGTTTTATACCTCGATGACCCTGAAAAGGTTGTAAAGATCGGAACAAAATTACCACCAAACATTCGTGAGGATCTTATTCGAACACTAAGGGAATTTGCTGACATTTTTGCTTGGACCCCCAAAGACATGCCAGGAATTCCAGTTGAGCTAGCCCTTCATCATCTCAATATTAAGTCAGGAGTTCAAGCAGTAAAGCAGAAGAGGCGTATTTTCTCCAAAGAAAAGCAAGAAGCCATTGAGAAAGAGATTGACAGACTACTTGAGGCGGACTTCATCAAGCCCGTCCAATTTCCTAAATGGATTGCTAATCCAGTTCTAGTTAAGAAAAGCAATGGCAAATGGAGAATGTGCATAGATTATTCGGATCTCAACAAAGCTTGCCCTAAAGACTTTTATCCGTTGCCTAACATTGACCAACTCATCGACTCCACAGCAGGAAATGAGTTACTATCTTTTATGGACGCATTTTCAGGATACAATCAAATAAAGTTGGCTGACCAAGATCAAGATGACACGGCATTCATAACCCACAAGGGGGTCTTCGGCTTTAAAGTCACTCCTTTTGGCCTCTTGAACGCAGGGGCAACCTTCCAACATGCCATGGACACAATATTTGCTCCTCAAATTGGAAGAAATATTCAGGTATACGTCGATGACATTATAGCAATGTCACCAACAGCCTCAGAACACGTCAAGGACCTCAGGGAGACTTTTACAAGGATAAGGGATAGCTCCATGAGGTTAAACCCAGCAAAGTGCTCTTTCGGTTTAAGTGGAGGCCGATTTTTGGGTTTCCTTCTCACACAAAGGGGCATTGAAGCAGATCCAAATCAAATAAAAACTATACAAGGTGTCACAGCTCCAAAGTGCCTCAAAGAGTTACAAGCCCTCGCAGGGTCCATTGCAGCCCTCAGACGCTTCATACCTCAATCTTCAAAGAAATGCCTTCCGATGTATGAGGCAATCAAAGAAGCATCAAAGAATAAGTCTTTCACCTGGACAAGGGAATGCGAAGAAAGCTTACAAGGGATTAAAAACTTTCTCATGTCTCCACCCATCATGGCCAAGCCACTCCAATGTGAACCATTAAAGCTATATCTATCTGCCTCAGATTCTACCTTAGCTGTAGTTCTGGTCAAAGAGGTTGATTTAGATCAGAAGCCCGTGTACTACACGAGCCACATACTCAAAGATGCAGAAATAAGGTACTCGAATATCGAAAAACTTGCCTATGCATTGGTCATTGCTAGCAGAAAGTTGAGGCAGTATTTTCAAGGCAGAATGATCATTGTAATGACGAATCAACCCCTGCGACGAGTACTCCATAAGCCCGACATGACAGGGAGACTAGCTTCATGGACTGTGGAGTTAAGCCAATTTCACTTAGAATTTCATCCAAGAACAGCAATGAAGTCCCAGGCCCTGGCGGATTTCATTACAGAATGCACTTTTGCCTCCTCTGAACCAGGGGAAATAATGACAAGCTCAAAAGAAAAAGTTTGGACTCTATTCATAGATGGGTCATCCACTTCACAAGCCGGGGGAGCGGGAGTCATCCTCACAAGCCATGAAGGCTTCACGGTGCGACAAGTCATCAAGTTCAAATTCCCCACTACCAATAATGAATCAGAATACGAAGGCATCATTGCAGGATTGACATTAGCCCGCCACTTGGAGGTATCTGTTTTGGACATCTTTAGTGATTCTCAGCTCGTAGTAAAGCAAATCTTGGGAGAATTCAAAACTCTCAACGAAAGAATGGCGGCCTATAAAAAAATCACTTCTGACCTATTACACAATTTCGTGTCATGGACCATCAATAACATCGATAGGTCCAACAATCAATGGGCAGATGCTTTGTCAAAATTAGCTACCTCGAACACTTCAGGCACATCAGATCCTGTTTACTTCAAAGAGCTGCTCGAACCATCAATAGCTCAAAAAGAGGTATTTTGTATAACAGCCCAAGGAGATTGGAGAACTCCCATTATAAGGTTTATCCAAGGAGTTCATGAAGAGCTAGACAGGCAAGAGGCAAGAAAAATGATAGTGAAAGCAAAGAATTATTGCATCATCGACAACAAACTGTTCAGAAGGGCCCTAGTCGAACCGTTGCTCAAGTGTATTAATGAAGAGGAAGCAAAAATAGCTATGATAGAGGTGCACTCGGGAATATGTGGAGATCACTTAGCTGGGAAAAACATGGCGTTAAAGATCATGAGGCATGGAATTTATTGGCCCACGATGCGCCAAGACTGTGAGGAGTTCACCAAGCGGTGTGAACCATGCCAGAAGTACGGGTCCATGAACCATAGACCATCAGTTCCATTTAATCCAACAACGACTCCGTGCCCATTCTTCATGTGGGGTATCGATTTGGTGGGTCCTTTGCCGAAAGGTTCTAAGCAATGCCAATTCATAATTGTGGCGGTTGACTATTTCACAAAATGGATAGAAGCTAAGCCTTTGGCAAGGATAAGAGAAATTGAGGCAGTTCATTTCTTTATGGAACAAATAGTATTCAGGTTTGGGGTACCTCGAATGGTTGTTACAGACAATGGCACTCAGTTCACTGGCGAAAAATGGGCTAATGCAATGGCTGAGCTCGAAATCCAACACCTCAAAGCTTCCGTTGCATACCCACAAGCAAATGGACAAGTGGAGATCACCAATAAAGCTATTTTACAAGGATTAAAGAAAAGACTTCTAGACGCCAATAGGAAATGGGTAGATGAATTGCCAAACGTCTTGTGGAGTCTGCGAACTACTCCGAAAGCTTCTACAGGTGAGACTCCATTTAGGCTGGCATACGGAACAGAGGCGGTATTACCGGTAGAAATAAGTTCGAAATCTTTGAGGATTGAAAAGTTTGATCCTAAATCGTCAGAGGAAGGCCTAAAGCTGAACATCGATCTCCTCGAAGAGCTCAGACACTCCACACAGGCCAATGTTTCCAGGTACCAAGAAAAAGTAGCAAAGCTATATAACTCAAAGATCAAGCCAAGGGGTTTCCAGGTCAATGATCTTGTCCTAAGGGAAGCTGCGGTATCCATGCCAGCAAAACAGAGCAAAATGTCTCCACCTTGGGAAGGGCCTTACAAGGTCACAAAGGTCAGTAGTTCGGGCTCCTATCACCTCTCCCACCTCGACGGAACTCCGGTGGCAAATTCCTGGAACGCAATTCATCTCAAAAAGTTCTTTCCGTAAAAGTCTTTACTAGGCATCATCTATCCTTTTAAGTTATTTAAATTAAGGTATGAAACAGCTTCTTATTCTCCTTTGTAATCAAGTTGCTTTCGTGGTCCGTTACTCTTATGAACGGACTACGATTTAAGTCGACACTAGTTTTAAAAATTAAAAGTTCCAAGAAGGCAAAGTGCTATCTTTCTGCGTATATTATGATTCGAAATTGCTGATTTGCGAAATAGAAAGTGCCAAGAAGGTAAAATACTCCAATGATATCTCCAACATCAAAGAAGTCAGAAAGACCAAAGGCGCCAATATGCAAATAGAAACACTCTACACGCTACAAATAGCTCGAAGAGCTGAAACTCCACTTAGATATATTTTGAATCCACCACGAATAGCGAATAAAGGTAAAGTCAGTCATCAAAGTAAAAACACAATCGAAAAATACTCCAAATTAACAGATATCTCCGAGGGCGCCAACAATTCAAAGAAAAAGGTAAAGCGTGCCATTAAAAACAATTCGAAACATTTTCAATTGCTCCAAGCCGCTCGAAAAGCTCAAACTCTTCAAGAATTCAAAAAATTCTAAGGGAATCCGCCACGAGTAAGCGAACAAAGGTAAAGTCCGCCATCAAAAATAAAAATGTAATCGAAAAAGAACATTCCAAGCTCATAGACGTCTCCGAACGCACCACAATAAAAAGAGAGGTAAAAATTCACCAACGAATAAATATACAATCGAAGTCAATAAAAATTTCCAAAGTTCGCCAATCACAAAGGAAAGGTAACGTGCGCCAGAACCACATCTCAAAATCTCCCAAGTCAAAACTTCGCCAAACGATGGAGGAAAAAATAAGTTTAGCGCCTAAAACTTGAATAATCATATACGAAGGGAAAACTACGCCAAAATTCCCAAAATTCAAAACCTTTACTCAAAGAAAATGTTTCGCCAACACGCGAAAACAGACTACACTAAAAGAAAAAGTCACAGAAAGCTCCAAATGCCACACAAAAAGAAAAGAAGGTTCAAGGAACGAAACTCACGCAAGGAAAAGATGCAAAGGTAAACCAAGAAGCATATAATACTAAAACACAGCAGCAACGGTTCAAGCATACCAACAAGGATCTAAAAGCATTAACAAAAGTTCAGAAAAGACATGAAGTGCAGGAATAAAAATTACATAAAGCCTTCAGGGGCATACCCCAGGCTAAGAGGATAATATTCAGAGAACACGACCGACTTCGGAGGAACCAATCTTCCCATCTTCATTTTTCTTCGCCAAGTCAGCAAGGTAACGATCAAAGCCGTGATCTTTTACATCAACCCCAAAACGTACAAGTCGAGCTATGCTCTCCCCGTAACCCTCTTCAAACGAAGACAAAGACTCAGCTTGACATTTTGCAAGTTGAGCAGCCAAGGCATCCAACTTAGTTATGAACTCAGTCCTCTCGGCTGCCCAAGCTTCAACACCTTTAACAAGATTCTCCTCTGAGGTCTTCACAGCCTTCTTCAAGTCCACGTTCTCCGACTTTAAGCTCTTCACTTGCCCACCTAGAGCATCACACTCGGTAATTAGTTCAGACTTCTCAGTCAAAGCAGCAAAAAGCCTATCAGCAGATATATTGTTGTCCTTGGTCAAATTCTGAGAGACCTCCTCTAGTTCTCCATTACGTTTCTTTAAGTCTTTCACTTCTAAACGAAGTTTCTCCACCTCAGCAACATCAACTACCCCATCAAGGTTCAATAACTTCCCCAATTCAGCAGACAACTACAAAAGCAGCAAAAAGAGACAGTAAACAAACAAAAGAAATAACGAATTCCCTAGATCGAAAAGGGGAAAGAAACAAAATATACAAAGAAAAGTACCTTGTCAACGAGTCCCTTACAAACATGAAGGCCCCCCCCAGTACTCAATCCAAAAACCTCTGTGGTAGCCTTCACCCGAGGAAAAGACTCTGTTGCATCATCGGGAAACAAATCCATCTTACCAGAGCTCGGACAACTCAATGGCTCCTTCAGCTTCTTAGAATGATGACCTTTAGAAGAATGACCATCCCGATGCCTCTTCTTATCCCGATCCTTGGCAGCAGCGGCTTCAGAGGCCCCAGTTCCAGCTATAGTAGAAAGCGGCACAAGTTCCTTAGAAACTACTTCAGGGCCACTTTCTACTCCAACACTAGGAATCACAGTAGAGGCCCCTGCGGCCTTACTCTTCACAAGAAGGGCCAGAAACTCTTCAGTCGGCATTGCAGCAAATGAATTCACCAACCTAAGCAAAGGGGGGCCGGATACTGCAAGGAAAAAGAAAAAACAATAAGGCACAGTATACGAAAACATCAACAGAAGAGCAAGCAAAATCAGAAAATAAACAAGACAAAAGTATCTCATGGCTTACAACAATGATTAGTCAAGAACTTATCATCTATGAACTCCTCAGGATGGTACCTAACGGTAGACCCAAGAAAACCTTGCAGATTTGCAGAAGTAACCGACCCTAAACGGTTCACTGACTTCACGCGGCCCGTGGAGTGAGCTTGCCACGATCCAAGAGCTCCCAACCCAGGGCCCTCGTACCAAGCCCACATCACATGCCACCCAGAATTAGACACAGGAGCCTCAACCAGTCTCCTACAACCCTCCTTCTTATCAACATAGAATTGAACCCCGGTGCTCTTGACGCGAAAGATAGAAAAAAACAAATCAAGGGTAGGGAACTGACCCAACTCGTGACACCTAGCAATGACCCCATTAATTTGGAGTACCATGTTTGGCACTAACTGACCCAAACTACAGTCAAGAGCGTGGAGAACAAAACGAAAAAACGGATGCAAGGGCAATCTAAGACCATGCTCAAAATATACATCAGGAATAGCTTGGCAACCAGGATGAGGAGGTTTCCACATCCGGTCACTAGCATCAGGGGCGAAAGCATTATAACCATCAGAAAAAGAGACATACTTTGTCAGCCCATCAAGATCTAAGGGGTGTGAGGAATAATAACTGGGTTTGTTAAAAGATTGATTCGACTCAAACTTAGCTCCAGATCGGGGTCTAACAACGTCGCCAACAGAAGGGGTCTTTGAAGCAGACCCAGACACAAGAACAGTCTTACTAGCAGAACAAGGCGAAAAGGGTTCAATTTTAACAGGGAAGGACCGACGCAGATGGTAACGAGAGGAAGCACCTTTCTTCATTTCGATGTCGAGAGTCCCGACATCGTTTCGATGTCGAAAGTCGATCCCGACGTCGTTTCGAATATGAAAGCTAAGCTGAAGCCATTAAAGGCCAACAAAGCTACTAAAGCCAACCTTGGATCAAGAAATTCAAGAATAGTTCAAGAATGAGCCATTGAATTAACATTCCAACATGGTGATTGAAAGATTCGAAGTAATTTCCATTTAAGATCAGGCAAGCATGAAACTCTTAAAAGGAGATTGAAGCTAATCAAGAAATTAGGGGAAGCCTTAAATGAAAGTCATGAATGACCAAGTTGTTGATTTTCAAGGAACGAAAATCGATATTGATAATAAGATTCCATATGATCGATGTCAATATGCGAAAATCAAAATCACTGATAGTGACCAAGTCGATTCCATGTTGATGATCGATGTCAATATGCGAAAATCAAAATCACTGATAGTGACCAAGTCGATTCCATGTTGATGATCGATGTTAATATGCGAAAATCAAAATCATTGATAGTGACCAAGTCGATTCCATGTTGATGATCGATGTCGATATGCAAAAATCAAAATCCCGAAGCCCTAGCCGACCACAAAGCAGCCGACCGGGCCTTACGGGACGCTTCAGCCGACTGAACTCGGGCATCAGTGCGGGTTTTCGCCTTAGCCGACTGGCTTCTTGGCCGACTGACCCTCCGTGGAACGCCATGGCCGACCGACACCGCTCGTCGGTGTGATGTTTTGTTTTAGCCGACTGATTTCTCTGGCCGACTACCCCTTTCGGAGAAGCCCCGGCCAACTGACGTTGATCGTCGGTATGGGTTCGAAAAAAAAAAAAAAATTCGGCCGACTTACCTCTTGGCCGATTGGCTTCTCGTGCGTGCGATGGCCGACCGACGTCGACTGTCGGAACGGGTTTTTGACTCGGCCGACTGATAGTGGTGGTCGAGTCGGGTTTTCACATTTTTGTTTTTGTTTTTCCACCTCGATGATCAAGATCCCTATTGAGATTGTTTTTTAATAAAATAATCAAGTGAAAGTTGAAATTGAGATTGGCACCGTTTAGTGCCGATTAGCACCGTTTAGTGTTGTTTAGCGCCGTTTAGTGCCGTTTAAGCGTCGTTTAGTGCCAAATATTGACATTTGAATATTGATGTCGAGGTTCAATATCGAGGATCAAGGTCGATATTCAAGTTTGAAAATCAAGTACGAATATTGATGTCGAGGTTCAATATCGAGGATCAAGGTCGATATTCAAGTTTGAAAATCAAGTACGAATATTGATGTCGAGGTTCAATATCGAGGATCAAGGTCGATATTCAAGTTTGAGAATCAAGTTGATTAACTTTTGATGAAGGTCGATGTGTGAATATTGATGATCAAGGTTGATACTCACGTTTGAAGAACAAGCTTGCCAACCGAGGTCCCGGCCGACCGATATGGGGGGCAAATGATATGGGTTGAAAATAAGCCCTAAAGACACATTTAATGTGACATTAATTAGACCCAATGTGGTCAAAACGTGGGGCCCACCAGATGGGCCCAAACCATATTTATGATATTAATTTCGTAATTAATATTAAGGGTAATAACCAGCTCAGCAATAAGAGTCAAATAAGGATATTACTCCTGCTTGACTTAGCCTTCAAGGCACCTATTTCCACAAGGAAACTGATCCCTACAAGGAAGGAGTCTAGAACCTTCCTCAAGACGGTGACTTGCCCACCAAGTCACCTAATTCTACCACGATTCTAGGGCTTCTCAGCCTATATAAAGGGTCTGACCCCTCATTCTCAGAACTACGTCTTGGCTTGATTCTCAATAACGAGATACGTAGGCACTCTGTGAGGACCGATCAGTCTCGAACACGGAAACAGCCATTAAAGCTCGAAGCTCAACCACCTTTTGCATTGAATATACTTAAACCCTAGCCGCAATATTCATAACCTAGTTTTTATTCCACAACAGTATTATATAATATATAATATATAATGTACTATATTTATTATTTAGTATATATTATATATATTTTATTTATCATATATAATATAAAATTTATAAAAAAATATATAGACTTTTCGATTAACATCTTAAAATTTGAATACAAGTCAAAGACTAATCAAAATACTAATTGACCGTTAAATTTATCAAATCAAATGAATTTATGAAATTTTAATTCTGAATATGTCAATTTTATAATTTTGCATATTTTTCTTTTTTTATTTAAACGGGTCGGACCTCCGATCCGAAAATCCGAAACCCGAACGGATCGGGTATGAATCGGACTAAAAAATATCCGCCCCTAATCCGATCCGAACCCGAAAAATCTTAATGGATTCCGATCCGAATCCGACCGGTTGACCGCCCTAGTTGGAGATCAACCGGCTATGATAGAATAGAAGACCATTTCTTAATTCTCAACTTAGGAACCTGGCACCTAGATACATCAACAATTGACGACGGTTATTTCTGCTCAATCGCCGATAACTCCTCCATATATACCAGAACTTGGAAAGACTAGTACTTTACATCAACAATTGACAGTTTCTTCTGCTCAATCGCCGATAACTCCTCCATCAACACTCTTAAACTCGGGTCTACTTGTCTCTGACATCAACATCTTTATTACTCCAGTTGAAGGGTGTACATGAGGTACATGTATATAAAATAGGCATTTTATGTTTGGGTATTTTTTGAATAACCAAATCTTTATCTTACATGCGTATTTGATTGTGAAACGCATTTGACAAAAACATATCCTTTGTAAATTGAACACCCCAACTCAAATTCAAGATGCGTATTCGAATCGTTAGTTTCCGCCGGTGATTTCACAAATTGGTATTTTTGTTACAATTAAATAAAAAACCGGTAATTTTAACCTTATCCTAAAAAAGATATTCCTACAAATTTGCAATTAAGTAGACCACTACGAATTTCTGCAACTAAATGATATCCCCAAAGAGGTGTGAAGGATAACAGTTCAATTGTATTCTATTTTTAAGTTTCTACAACTCCCCAGAACAGTAAACTTTTCTTTCTTATGCTCGCATATAATAAAAGCTAGGAGCTTATAGTTGTTTAGCAAAGTTTCTAATTTAGCAACAAAAAAAAAAAAGTTCCTTTTCTACCAAACTATTTTGTATAAATTTCAAATTTAGCAGCTTAACCAAAACTGATTTGTGTTACTTCTGGTAAATCATCGCTTCCGACCAGAAACAGTTTTTTTCACTGCTCCAACCGAGACTAAAAAATCGTCTAGAGATGATAACGTTTTCATGTCATCTGGAGGAAAGTAACTGGCAGCCTTTCCCATTAGCGATGCAAAGAGAAGAGACAGTGTAGGACGAGTTACATAACGATCATCCAAAAGGTCATCAAGAAATGCAAAGGCCGCTAAAAAGTCTGATCTGTTAGCATTTATTGGAGCAGAAAAGTGAGCAGGGATTATTCTTTTGAACCTCCAGTCCCTTGCAATCCCGTCTATCCAATCTTTCACCTGGAAGGTATAACAAAGTTCTTAGAAATATCAAAGTATTTACTGTTTCATAGTAACCATTCATAAATCATAACCTAGACAACTCAAGGTTAGGATAGGTACTTTAGCAAGATCACATTTTACGTCTGTTTAAAACTGCCAGGATATTTTTAGCAGTCCTTCAAACATGAATAGAGTCCAACAGAGGCAGGCAACAAGCAACCAGTACACCAACATACCAATTCAATCTAATAAAAATATGAATTAGATTATGTTACTTGCCTTTTCAGGAACTTTGCTGAAAACTAATGTTTTAACAATTGGTGAAACGATCAGCTTCTGCGACATTTGAGCAAAGCTGGCATTGGGTTCAAGAAGATTTGATGGCCCCAGGAAAAGTATTTGAAGAACCATTCTCTCCCACCCTGCCCCAAGAAAAGGTTCCATATCAGTTTACATGTATACTTATAGCTTCATGTTAATAAATTTTGATTGTGATTTGAATTTCTAAGAAGCACATGACTAACCTTTTTGCCTGTTCATTTTGTTATCGACGACCGGTTCATCAGAGACTTTCTTCCCTTTGCTTAGAATTTTAACTGCCAAGCCATTCTTTGCTGACGCTAAGAGTGATTCCTTACTAATACAATTTGGTGGTTGCCTGGGAACAAAAATTACAGCATCTGTCACTAAAAGCGTCCTGGAGGGCTTATGATAAAATGCAACCTCCACATATGGCCCAATTCCTGAAATAGTACACAACAGCAAACTTTAAAATAAAAAAAAGGACATATACATAAGGTCCTAAAAGTCAAGCTAGAAGAGAGCTTGATTACCAACTTCAGGAGAACTCAGAACTTTTTGCTCAATTTCATCAGCCCATGGAGTTGAAAAATCATCATCCTTTATTGTTTTGGAACCAAAAATACCAAAAAACTCTAGTGGCAAATTTAAAGGCCAGCTCCATTGCCGTGGTGCCACCCATACCTGAGCTTGAGGGAACTTTCTGGAAAATGGACCGACAAAGATCTTATGTTCGTAAGCAAATGTAGGCAGGATGATGCATTCTACTGGAGCTCCTAACTCCTTCAATAGCTGTGGAGGTAAACAAATCACTTTAACCATAAGGTACGATATTCTTCACACAAAAGAAGTGAACTGGAATCTGGAATACACTACATAAATAGAAAACAACCAACTACATGAGCGAAAGGTAGATTTAGGAGTTCCAAACAGCGAATTATCTTAAAAATCTGTAAATTCTGGTACTTGACAAATATGGCGGCACAAACATTGTTGTCAAGGCGAAATGGATAGGTGTGCAGCCCACCTTGATTTTTAATGCAGTAAGCGAATTAGGCGTCGCCTAAGCGTACACTAAGCGAATTAGGCGTTCAACTATATATTGATAATAACTATTTTTTTAGTATATGATTTGACTTGGCTTATTTCATTACAATGTATCCTTTTTTTTTTTGCTAAACTACAATGTATCCTTTAGTGGTAACATTCATATTATTTCATTACAATGTATCCTTCAGTGGTAACATTCATATTATTATTAGTTTAAACCATTTTTCTCATAGCAACAGTTTCAAAATTCAAAATTAAAAAACAAAAACTAATAAATTTATTTAATTTATATAAATTAAACTAGTCGTACATTTATGAAATTATTATTAAAAAATAATTAAAAATATGTTGACATAGTATTAGTAGAATTACTAATTAAAATAAACAAAAACTATCTACTTAAAATGTAATGTTTAGGCGTCCAGGCGGTTCGCCACCACCATGGTTTACCTATGCACCTTGACAAGTATGGCACAAATTACATTTTTTTGATTTGATCTTTATTATGTGTTCGTTAAGTTCTGATTATTTTTGTAGATGTCGTATGACTTATTAATGGAGTATCTTACCTTTCAAAAAAATTACAGATTTATGCTACAATTTAACATTTAAACTCTTAATGAATTTAATATGTATGCTAGACTTTGATTATAACGCACAAAATAGGATAGCTTGATTACTAATCGACTACAAACAGAATTTTAGAGCGCACCTTTCTAAATACTTGTCAACCATGGAGATCCTAGTTATGTGATTGTGTCATGTCGTGATTTTGTTTTTTTTTTCTTAAATGAGTATGTGACATCTGATTAAATGTTTGAAAAGTTCTACTTCACATGTTAAAATTAAAAGCGTAAATACCTGAATGCACTCCTTGGTTGGAGCAATTGGCGCATGGACCCATAATCCTCCAGATTTAAGCTTGATGACAGTCATGCGAATGTTTGTTGATACACTGCTAAATCCCAGTGCCTGCTCTTGTTCGAAGAGCCATATGACATTTTTTACAGCCTGAGATTCAAGTACTATTAAGAAAAAAAGTCGACTCAAAGCATTAATTTTGACACCACTCGCTAGTCATATTCTGGAGATTGTTGTCAGGTTTAAGGCCTGCACTAAAGAAAGACACTTTGTCTACGCATAATTTCGAACAACATTGCTGTACGTGCAAACTCTTTCAGCTTTCTAATGTTTCCCTTCATGTATATTTACATTACTTTACTTTTGACTTTTGAGAACCCTTATAATAGTGAGAAAAAAATTACATTACTGTTGGCCCCTGAATGTCGAAAGTCTTTTTGTCTGAGTGCAAGATGTGTAAAGACTAAAGAGGACAGGATTGTTCATTGCATCATAATGCTGCAAGTAAGTACAAGGTTAACATGGAAACCCCTAAAGGAGGGTAAAAACACAATCATTGATTCATTGTTATGAATGTGTAATGAAAGAGTAAATCTGTTCCCCAACTCTAAACACAATTCGAGCAACCAATTTTATGCAAACATTTCTCAAACGTCATTCTCTACAATGACATTGTAGACCAATTAAAAGGGATGTAGCGCAGCTAGGTAGTGACCCTTGTTCTGACATTGTACCTAATTAATTTTTGTTCTCCTATGGGGCCTCTGACTTTACATGTGTGTTGTGCGGCGCCATAGAATCAAATTAAGGAAAGTTCGAAGAGCATACTGATGAGCTTATGCTAATCCTGAACCCGTATATTTTATGTGATTTAAGAGGTCGAGGGTTCAGTAGAGGCATTTGTGCGAGAATTTTAATATTTTTGTAATTAACTAAAACTCCAAGATAAAAAAGAAGCGAAAAACTGGAAACTTTCCAATAGAGCATCCCTATATGAAGGCACCATATTTTTTCTAGCACTCATTACTAGAGTAACTTTTCTGTTAAATCTACTTGCATCACAACTAATACTAGTTTATAAAGACAAATTACCAAACTTATTTAAGGAGGGTCATGTCAAACAAAACATATGATCTAGTTCATCCTCCTCCTAACACTCACTAAGATTGACAGCATGTTTGGCTAATGCTCCTTAAAGGAGTTTAAAGCTTTAAGTTAATTTTGTCCTGTTTGTCTACTCCGACTTTAAGCCGGCTTTAAGTTAAAAAACTGCTTTAAGTCATAAGTTACATTTAGGTACTTTTGACTTATGACTTATGACTTGTGAATTTTTTTTTTAATTTTTAATTTTTCACAATTCTTGTAAAGCTTAAATATCATGAATTTAAAATTATTTAAAGTCAAATTTCACTTTAAGTCAAAATTATTAAATCCCCATTTAACTTTAAGTAAAATTACCCAAACACTTTCATTCAACTTAAAGTAAACAACTTTACTTTCTCCTTTAAGTTAAAAATACCTCCATTAAGTCAAAAGTAACTTATTTTAAGCAATCCCAAACACCCTCTAAAGGGAAGTAAGCTGACCTCAGTCCTGAAAGTGCGCCTATTGAGAAAAGGACCAAGTGGGAAGGGAAATCCTGTGATGTTGAAATAAAATCTTCCACCACTGCCTTGAGTAGTTGTGGTGTTGTCTGAAGAAGAAGCAGCAGCAACCACCAGTCTGCATGCCTTTTTTTCCCCAGGTTTTAAGAAATGACTAGTTGTACTATACAAACTGCAACCTCCAAGAAAAGTGCTGCTGTTGTTGTTGACTTGTTTAACTTTAAGTGTGTGTTTGAGAACACAACAATTTGAAGCTATAGCTGCACTCACCATTCTTGATTTACACTACTTCTGCCCAAACTTAGGATTACGGGTTTCTTCAAGATGAGGAGGCTGCTCTTGTGCCACGTGGATGACCCAACTTGGGATTTATTGTGGATGAGGATATAGGAATAGGATGCATAAATGCATAAAATTGAGTATCAATTATTGCATAGTCAAGAAAACACATTTCCTACTCTCTTTTCTTTTTTCCGAAGAAATAATTTTAGTACATGTTTCTGTGTACTTCAAATTTTATTTATCTCAATTATTTTCCTGAAATTAGTAGTAATTCTAGTATGCATTTCAAACATGTTAAGTAATCAATTCTAAATAGCATGAAAGCCCGTGCTTAGCACGGGCACCATTTTAATTTATATAATTTATTTTTTTTATTTTTCAAATACATGACTCGAGTTTTGAAACGCTATATACTGACGATGTGATTTATTTACGAAAAAAATATTTGTATGAAAAGTGATATTAGCTTAAACTTCTTATTTAAATTTCATTTATGATCATGACAATATAATCACACCTAATAATTTTAAAAAATAACTTCAAAAGACTGAAAGACTGAACAATTCGCAGTTTCCAAAATCTAACCATGAGTTAGTAAATTCACATGTACTATATATTTAGGCAAGTGTTAAAATAATAACCTATACTGAAATGAGAACTGAAAACTAATTTGAGGTTTTTTTTATTTTATATCTATATTTAATCTCAGTCACACATTCAAACATAATTTATTTCTCCACCTCCACCCTCATGCCCCCTCTAATTTCGGCGACCTATTACACCATCACTTGTAATACCCAACTATTATGACCACATTTTTCTCTGTTTATGTATTCCATTTATCATCAGCATTCACACACATATTATATATATATATATGGATCTAGGGAAAACCTCGTTTAATGGAAAACTTAGAAAACTAAATCGAAATATAGCATATATGGTATGCAAACTAATCGTTGGGAGATGAAGAAAAATGTGGTGAAATTAGATTTAAAAAAAATATCACCGATTGACGGGAAAAATTAAATTAAAAATGGAGGGGATTAGGTGTGATTCTGTGTATGAGGGTGTATTTGATTAGTGTGTGGGTGCCCCTGGCGGGGCCATTGATCGTAATACATCTAATGGCTAGAATTAGTACCTTAGTTTTCTTCAAAAAAATAAGTTTTCTTTTGAGCACTTGCCTATATATATATATATATAAGTGATCAAATAGAAACCAAAACTAATTTAAGCACTTAGATCAATCTAATCTAATGGCGCCCTAGAAGCACCACACAATTAAAATACACCCTCCCATAATCCCACATAATCCCTTTTTTATTTTAAAAAATAGTGTTTTTTACATAATATTAATATTATAGTAAAATTTATAAAAAAATATATTACTGAACATATTTTGAAATCTAACTTCACTGTATTTTTTCTCCATCTCCCAACGATCAGTTTGCATACTATATGTGCTATATTCCGACGCAATTTAGAATTTTTTTTTATTTAGTTTCTAGTCTAAGAGTGGTTTCTGTTAGAGTAAAAACCCTATATATATAATATGTGTGTTTGTGAAAAAGAGAGATATGAAATGTGTGTATAAACCATTATCATTATGCAATTTCTTCTTGTCATCAAATTGACTTACGAATATGTTTATCATCGAGTTCCAGCCACATTCCTAATCGCGCCTCTTCTAACTTAATCATCTCCTACTTTGTCATCTCTCAATAGATATGAGTTTTTAGCGTCCATCGAGTCATTTTCACCCACTCTATCATCATCAACACCAATATCAACACCTTCGAACTTGAACACATTTTTAAATCTAGAATATTCTAGTAATTTGTGTTCAAAATTTTTAGTGATTTGGAATGAAATTTGGGTAATATGAGTTGAATTTTTATTCATTTTGTTTTGATTTTGGTGATTCTGGTGGTGTTGATGTGGTTGCAATCAATATTTTGGTAATTTTGGTTGTGGTGCTTGATTGTGATAGTGTGCTAGTAGTGATATGTCAGTGGTGGTAATGATGGTGGTGTTAGCGATATGTTGTTGGTGGTAGTACTGATAATGATAATGATATTGTTTTACAACAAAATGATTAATTGATTAATATACCATGCATGATCCTATATTTTATTTCTTGAAAAAAGTTCTACAGACAATTCAACAACTATATATATGTGTATATGAATATTACATTTAGTTTTATTTTAAAAACTCACTTATATTAATCTAAAATATATATATACAATGTAATGTTATTTTCTAGAATCTATCTTCTTAAATCCAACCATTTTACATTCCCTAAATTGAACTAATCGATTATTATAACTTGTGCATTATATACAATGCAATATTATTTTTATTAAATATCTATATTTCATCAACATAGTTATACATTTTAATCTTATGATTATTTTTAATTGCATCTTTAATCTCATTTACGATGTTGTACTCTAACCAAATTATGTATCTTTTCAATTATATAATTGAATCAATACGATGTCCTTGAGTCTCTTGTTAATTAATACGATCCCCATCTTAAGAGTTATATTTTTAGTTGTGTTTGGTGAATGATTAAGCATTTAAATCTAAATTTGAGAAATGTAGGTCATGATTGTGCGAAAATTGCGTAGTAAAATCAAATTTGAGACGAAGATACGATTTTGAGATTATAACTTTAAGCGTGAAAAGTTTGTCCATGACGGAGGAAAAAGGTGCAATACGAAGGAGGATGTGATAAAAGTGCACAAGGCAGTACTGACTTCTGCAAGAGGCACGGAGGAGAAAAACGGTGTTCTTGGCCCATACAGGGCTTGGTGGTGAGGTTATTGCTACTTGTGACAACTTAGCGAAGGGAAAGTTAGGCCTTTGTGCTTCATACACCTCTTAGTTAAATAATTTACGAACACATGGTGGTAGTGCAACAGGTCTGAAATTACATAGAAATTTGAATAAGTAATTAATGATTTATGATCTCATAAAAGAAATAAAGAAAGTATTTAAAAAAAGAAAATGAAGAAAGCAAGAAAGCAAGAAATAATAAAGAAAGTAGAAAAAATAAGGAGAATGTCCCATTGTCTCCCAAAAAGCTCCAGCGACAGCTACTCTCTAAACACGATATCTCCGCCTATAAACACGATATCTCCGCCTATAAACGCAATAGCGGGAAAATGAAGCTACATAGTCGAGATCTAAGCAGTAAATTTTTAATCCTTACCTTGTTTCTTTTTCTTGCTTTATCATTTGTTTACATTACTTTTTCTTCTTTCATAGTAACTTGTTTAAACTTCATCAAATGTAACTTCGATTTCGGCTTTCTAAAACTCCAACAATCATTTATTAACGCGCCATTTGTTTACATTACTTTTTCTTCTTTCATATAGTTTTGTAATTGTTTGTATTGCATCTATAATCTCATTTACCATGTTGTACTCTAACCAAATTATGTATCTTTCAATTATATAATTGAATCAATACGATGTCCACATCTCATATATAAATTATTCCATTTTTTCTTATACTAAATATAGATTATCCTAGAACAATCATAATAACCGATTTTAATGCAAGTGTACTTATATAATATGCAATATTAAAATTCACTAAAATTTTGCATGCAATTTTGTTCATTCATAAAATTTTCTCGTGTTAGTCTACTTTACGTATTTCGATCTATTTAAGATGTTATAGTTTCAAAATATTACTCCCTCTGTCCCATCCATTTGTTTACACTTTTTTGACAATTTCTGGCACGCATTTTAAGGTGAATTTTAAGGATAGTTCAATAACTTATTTTTAAAATTTTCTTTTTTTGAATAAAAATAGGATTGTTCTATTTTATACAAAAAAAGAAACTTTCAAAAATAAGTTATGGAACTATCCTTAAAATCCACCTTAAAATTCGTGTCGACACCCCATTTTGAAACGATAACAAATGGACGGGACGGAGGGAGTAGTAGATTTTGAACCGTAAGAGTTATATTTTTAGTTGTGTTTGGTCAATGTGAGAAGATTGACTTACTAAAATCAGTAGATAAGAGTTAATTGTAACCGCCAAGTATTACCACAATAATCTTGGTGTATTGAAATGCATGAAAATAGTTGGCTTATTTATTTTGGGATGGAGGAATAATTAAATATTATATTATTTCTAATTTAATTTTGTAAGAAATAATGTAATGTGACGGAAAAATAAAAATAATAGAGTCATATAGTTCTGCTTAGAAAATCTCAGCGCACATTTCCAATTTATATCCTTTTCTTCGACCAATTTCGGAGAAAAGGAGAACAACAAATTTATTCTAATAGTTGAGCACGTCCAAAATAAATATATGATTTGCGCTCTTCTAGGATCATGGTATTTGACCATCTTAGATGTATCATTTCAATAGCAAATTGACCATAAAATTTTTTTTTCTTCAAATACATTGTACTAAGTGAACCTTCGAAAAGCTAAGGTAATATCTCAAATTTCAAGGCAAAACATATTTAGACATGACAAATTTAACCAATTACACGAGTAACTATAATTAAAGTGTCACATCTCATAACAGGTTTTTAAAATGAGATGTGTTAATGTATGCATCGAATGAATTATATTGTAAAAGTTCACGTGTACAATAAAATTCAATCTATGAAAAGAAGATAAACATAACTACGATAATGTAGCATCCAAGAAATATCATTTTAATTTGAGTTAACACCAAAATGATAGTCGGGAAATAAAAAATACACATACCACATCCGTGATCATAAGACGTTATATATATCACCAATTTTCGAGTTTATTAGTCTCATATCGGGATAAACCTCGCATTGGAGTTTAAAATTCAAGTGAAATTGGTATATTACTATTTAAGTATGTGGCTGTAAAACTCATTTTGTATGAAATTAATAACATTAGTATTTAGTACATTACGGAAAAAACTGCAAAAATATAGTGGGAGAGACTAAAGATACCAAAACCACATTGATATTTTTTACCAAATCCAAATCCAAATCCCATATGTAAATTATTTCTTATTTTTAATATTTTAATCCTTTTTATTAATCAATCTATAAATTACCCGTTGCTAATAGGATTAATCGATATAGTGCAAATCTACATAAGATAAAATATTATACTCATATCGAGTACAAATATGTTATTCATTTTTTTTATCATTTTTTGTATTAATTTAATAATAAACATATTCTGGCCATTCGACTAATATATAGACATAATTGTTAAAAGAGAGAATTATTGTAATAAATTTTTATATATCTATTTTCACTTCCACTCATTTACCTACTTGAGATAGACTTCTACTAATTTCCGTCACCTACCTCCTTACTTCAATTTTTTGGACCAATTTTCGGCCACCTCGGTACCTTTCATGCTTAAAATAAAATATTATACTGATATCAGGTAAAAATATGTTATACACTTCATTCATCAGTTTTTGTAATAATTTAATAATATACATACTCTGGCCATTTAACTAATATATATATACATAACTGTTTAAAGAGATAAATATTGTAATAAATTTTTATAGATCTACTTTCATTTGAGCCCGTTTACCTACTTGAGATGGACTTCTACTTATTTTCCATCACCTACCTCCTCACTTTGATTTTTTTTTTTTATAATCAATTTTCGGCCACTCGGTACTTTTCTTAATTCTGACTTTATAGACCTATTTTCACTTCTGTCTGTTTACCTACTTGAGATGGACTTCTACTTATTTTCGGTCACCTACCTCTCCATTTTATTTTATTTTTCCCGACCAATTTTCGGCCACTCAATACCTTTTTTAATTCTAACTTCGACGACATCATATTTTTCAATTTATATTTTCTCTCCCCGACTACCATTTTTTACGATTATATAAGAAAAATATTTTAATGATTTTATCCCTAATAATTCATAAAAATAAACATGAGCATAAATTTATGAGCATATGAATGTCATAGGTTTAATTCTTATCAAAATTCAATTTATTAAAATTAGTAAAATTATGTGGGCACTTTTATTCTGAATAAATTATAAAACAAATATTGCTAATAAGCATGGTTCTAAAAATCGGACAAATCGCCAATAAATCGGCCGAGAAATCGGAAGTCGGAGAGCCTCCGATCTGTTTTCGATAAATCGCCGGAAAAAATGTTTTCCGATTAATGGTCAAAAATCGGGTCAATATCAACAAAAATCGGATTAGTTAGCTACCCATTTTTTGAACCCAGTTTCTCATTCTTCGTACTTGGTCTGCAATTGAGTTATTTGATTCATCGTTGAGAACTTATTTGTCATCTCCATCATTGCTGCTGCTCCTTGCTTTCCTTCTTCCACCATGGTTTGTATATTTTCGTGTGTGTGTGTGTATAGATTTTGTGTATTGTTTGGATGGTTTTGTACTCGCTTTGTGGTGGCAGTACGTGTCCTATACGCCACTGAGGTGAATTACCAAGACTGAGGTGAATTCACACAGAAAATGACCATAGTTTTGATTGTTTTAGTTGGGTGCAGTGCAGATGTTTTCAACTTGTATACACTTTTATTATGTCAATATTAAATACAAGCCTAATTAAATAGTAAACATATATTTTGCAAAAGTATACAAGTAGAAAACAGCTGGACCCAACTAAAACAATCAGAAACTATGATCCTAACTAATGCCCAATCAGAAACTATGATCCTAATTAAATCAGAAAACAGCCTAATTAAGAAATATTTTTTATAATTACTTATTTAAGAAATATTTTGCAAAATAATACTAGATAATATTTAATTATATTATTTTTTCAACATATAGAATTATATAATTTAACTATATTATAAAATAAATTATTCAAATACATCCGATTTATCATTCCGATAAATCGCCGATTTCCGATAAATCACAAATCAGGAGCTGAACCGATTTAGTCCGTTAAGCGATTTCTGTAACATTGCTAATAAGTGAATTGTTTGAGAGCATGTAGTGAATGAGTTTAAAATGTGGCACAAGAAAATGATTTGGTTTAGTGGTTGTCAATGTGAACACTAAGCTATAGGTGTTGGAAGGTCATGAGTTCAATTCCTTTCAACTACAATTTTTTTAACATAATTACAAATGTAAGGATAAATCCGTAATTTACTAAATAGGCTCAAAACCCATGTTGGCCTATAATAGATATAATGGATAAAATGAAGAAATTAATTGAATCATACAAACTCTACATATAATATTAGAAATTTGAGTTAAATTTTATGAAAATCGTTTTTCATCAAAAATCTTGGAGATCATTTATGTTTATGTTCTGTGAGTAAAATATTATAAAATGAGTTATTTTATAAAATATGTTGAAAATCTTGAAAATAATGAATATTTTGCTAATAAATTATTAAAAATAATGGATGTTTTGAAGGATAATATGACGTACAATATGTTTTAAACTATTGAATTTATTGATAAAAATGAACATTGATCAGCTTAGAGCATCTCCAATGGTAAAACCTGTTAGTTAAATTCATATATGTGTCACCTACATGGCATCTATGTGGCACATTTTAGCACATTTTAGATATTAGGTAAAAATTCAATACTCCAACCATTATCCCTTAGCAAAAAAATATAGATAATTAAAATTGGGCTAGTTAGCTACATTTGTAAAACCTCTAAATCTATTAGGTATAATTTTAGATAATATAATTATACATGATACCTTTGGAGTAAATCTAGAACCTCTTAGCTATAATTTTAGATAATTATCAATATATTATATTATAACTAACAAATATACATAACACACTTAGAGATGCCTTACTGATTGTTTCATGGATTATACACAAATACTTCTTCCTTCCATCAATTTATAATCATAGCATTCCTTATCTTTTTTGTCCTAAAAATTTATCGAAATTTTGTTAAATTTTTTCATCTAGAATAGTAATTTATTTCTTCACCATTACCCGTTCATTTAATATTTTATTTGTGAAATTTTCTTCAAAATAAATAAGACGACGATAATAGTATTAATTGTAAATAGCATTATTTGGGGTGTTGGCCCTCTATATCACAATTTGAAAGCAAATGATCCCAAATATCACAGCTCAAAAACTTGGCCCCAAATATCACTCAATTTGCGTGTAGCGTTTTGATTTTTTTTTAAAACGCTAATGTGTGTAGCGTTTTGGGGGCTGAAGAGAGAAGAAACGTTACTTAATATAGCGTTAACTGTTTTTTTCTTTAATAACCAACTAGCAGAACGCTAGTTAAACTTTGGTTGTGGTTGAAACGCAACTTCATGTAGCGTTTTTTTTTTTTGCTTTTTTATCTAAATATATATGATCGTTTTGAATATTTTTAAACCCAAAATGGAATTGTTGAACCCTAAAGGTTAACTGTTTAAACCCCGAGAGAATACTGATAAAATTTAAAAATTTTAAATAAAAAACTGAATCCGGCGGCCTAATTTTTAAATGCTAACGCGTTTAAAAATAAGGATAAGTTAGGGTTTAGGGTTGTAAACAACCCTAAACCCTAAATTCGTATACGGTTTATTCGTCGTTCTGAATATTTCTAAAACCCAAAATGAAAATGTTGAACCCCAAAAGTTAATTATTGAACCCCTAAATTTAATTAAAATTATTTTTTTTAACTTAAAATTTTTAATTAAAATATTGAATCCGGCAGCCTGATTTTTAAACGCTAACGCATTTAAAAATTAGGATTGATTAGGGTTTAGGGTTGTAAACAACCCTAAACCCTAAGTTCGTATACGGTTTATTCGTCGTTTCGAATATTTCTAAAACCCAAAATGGAAACATTGAACCCCAAAAGTTAATTGTTTAATCCCTAAATTTAATTAAATTGTACTTTTTAAATTTAAAAAATACAATTTTAACTAAAAATTTAAAAAAAAGGAAGAAAAATGCACCAAAACGCCACATAAAGTGGCGTTGGTGTAACCAATCCTTTGAAAACCAAGTATGAATCAGCGTCTCTACTCAAACAAAACAAAACAAAACAAAAGTCAAAGCCAAAACGCTAAATGCAACAGCGTTTTCAAAAAAAAAAACGCTATATTAAAATGTGTTTTGGAGTGATATTTGGGGCCAAGTTTTTAAGCTGTGATACATTTGCTTTCAAATTGTGATATTAGGGGCCTTTATTTCATTATTTGCTTAGTATCACGTGATTATACTGTGCACAAGAAAAAATTATTAAATGACAAACTTGTACAAAAAGATTATTAAATTATGTCGAAATAAAAGAGAAAATGACCAAAATGCCTTGTTTTGAAAAGATTGGCCCGAAATACTGATTTGAGGAAATATGGTCGGAAATACCGACTGCTTGTGTGCTTTCGTGTACCGTATCTGAAGACCGGATACGTTGTTTCATGCTGCGTATCTCGTGTACTGTAGCATCGTCTCTCTCGCCTCTCTCGAAGGTCTCATCGCCATGGAAATTGCACTTTTCTCCCCCGCCGCGTTTACGTGACTAGCACATCTCTTTCTCCATTTCTGATTATCTGTTTGTCTATTCTCGGCCCCGCAGGGGTGTGTTGAAGCTCGCCGAAAAATCAAATCGAGATTAGGGTTTAGTTTAGGCTTTTCAAATCCAGCATTAGAAATCAATAAAAAAAGGATATAGGGTTGTAGAGGATGCAATTACGAGTCAAATGGTATATAGTACTTGACGGAAAAATGTTAGGAATAATTCATAATTTGTGATGTTAAGAATAGAATTTACACATTATACTTCTTGTAATCCTGATCTTATAAAGGATTTAGCACTATATATAGGATTTATGTGTAAGACAGTTATCTGTACAGTTTAGTCAGGAATGAACAGTGTATCGGAGACTACATGTCAGGAACAAAGAGCAAATCCTGATGACGGTCTAATACTGATGATGATCAGATACTAATGCAAGATGAAATCCTGATATCAGTCGTGTTACTGATGATGTCATTATGGATGCTACAGAAACTGGCAAGTGCTATAAAACAGGATCGTTGTTTGAAGAAAAAGCAAGAAGATATTATGAAGGAAAGAGTTTTCTATTGATGGAAACTATCAACTAGAAGGCAGGACATTGTCATGTATAGATTATATCTTTCTGTTATTAGTTGATAGGTAGCATTATAAATACTCTCTCAATATCATTGTAAAGAGCGCGTGTTGTGGGTTCGTGTGCGTAGCTCTGTATAAGGTTTGTATTCGAGATTTCGAAACAAACAGAGAGAGAGTTTTATTTTGTCAGCAGCTGCTAAAGGTATTGTACACCTTTGGTAGAGTTTGTATTTGATCTTATTACTACAAACAGAGTTTGATTCATTCGTTTATTCTTGTTCATATAATCAAGCAAAAATCAGACACGATTATATAACTTGTATTCAACCCCCCCCCCCTTCTACAAGTTATTCGAGTTAACAATTGGTATCAGAGCACGTTGATTTCGAATAATCATAAAGATCTGCAATCATGTCTGGTTACAAGGATGGGAATACTAAGATTCCTATGCTCAAGAGAAACGAATATACTCTATGGGAAGTAAAGATGTTGCATCATCTGGAAGCAACAGATCCTGATTATCTTGACATAATCAGAGATGGACCTTTTGTTCCAACAAAGGTCGTTGGACAAGCAACTGTTGATGGTGTGGTTGTTCCAGAACATACAGCAGAGAAGCCAAAATCTGAATGGTCAGATAAGGACAAGGAGAATGTTCTTAAAGATGCTAAAGTGAGAAACATATTATTCAACAGTCTTGATTCTGTTCTCACTAACTATGTTCTCTCTTGTAAAACTGCTAAGGATATATGGGACAATCTTAAGGTTCATTGTGAAGGAACTAAGCCTGTCAGGAAGAATATGAGGACATTACTTATACAACAGTATGAGTACTTTGAATCCAAGTCTGGTGAGTCACTTACTGATACCTTTGATAGGTTTACAAAACTCATCAATGAGATGGCCATGCATGGTAAATATTATGACTTGGAGGATATGAATACAAAGTTTATGAAAGCTTTGCCTGATTTCTACAATGAGAAGATATCTGCGATTGAGGAAGCTAATGATCTGGATGAGATTTCATTAGAGGCAGTATATGGAAAATTGAGAGCTTATGAACTTGACAAGCAGCAGAAGAAGAGCAGGAGTGAAGGAAAGATGAAGACTATTACACTTACTGCTCAATCTGAAGTAAAGAAGCTTCTTGAAGAACAGCATGAAGAGATTGCTGTAAAGAATTCAAGGAAGAAGAAAATCAAAGAAAGTTCTGAGTCAGAGACTACTGATATGGACTCTGACAACAATGATTCTGAATCTGAGATGCAGGAACTCTTTGCTATGTTTGCTAAAGCTTTCAAGAAAGGTAGATTTAACAGGAGAAGATTTAGCAAAGGACCTTTTCAAAAGAAGGAGGAGAAGAAGAGTGACAAAGGCAAAAGTACAATTGTCAAGCTTGATAAGGCCAAGATCAAGTGCTTTAACTGCAGCAAGCTTGGACACTTTGCTAGTGAGTGTAAGAAGCCTAGGAATTCAGGAAAGGGTAATGCACTTATGGTCACACAGAAGGATTGGGCTGATTCCAGTGATTCTGAAGATGAATTGGATTATGACAACATTGCATTGATGGCAAATGGTTCAGACAAATCTGGATCTCCAAAGAAAACTTCTCCATCCTCTGTTAAGGGCACAGGAAAGAAGCATTCAATTATCTTGGGCAGTGGATGCTCTGGACATATGACTGGAAAGAAGTCCCTGCTTACAAAGTTTGAGAGGAAAGCTGGCCCAGTAATATCTTTTGGAGATGGCAACAAAGGAGAAACTCTGGGATATGGCTCAATTGTTTTGGGGAATGTCATCATAGAAAATGTAGCACTGGTTGAAGGATTGAAACATACTCTTTTAAGCATAAGTCAACTGGGTGATAAAGGTTACAAATCAATCTTTGACAGAGAAGGATGCAAAATCCTGAATATGCAGAATGAAGACATTGTTCTAACTGGTCAAAGACATGGTAACATATATGAAGCCAGCTTAAGTGATACATCAAAAGTAATTGTTAGATGTCTCTACAGCAAAGCAACAAGTGATGAAAGCTGGAATTGGCACAAGAAGCTCTCACATCTTAATTTCAAGAAGCTTAATCAACTTGTTAAGCACAATCTGGTGAGAGGCCTACCTCAGGTAAATTTTGTGCAAGATGGACTTTGTGATGCATGTCAGCTTGGAAAGCAAAGAAGAACCACTTTCAAGAGCAAGACTGAAAATTCAATTACTGAACCATTTCACATGCTACATCTTGATCTGTTTGGTCCAGTAAACATTATGTCTATCAGTAAAAAAAGATATGTTCTAGTGATAGTGGATGATTTCACAAGGTTTACATGGGTGTTCTTTCTACACAAGAAGGATGAAGCTCCTCAGCAAATCATTGAACTTATCAAGAATATTCATAGTAACTCTGAGTACAAAGTCAAAGTACTTAGAAGTGACAATGGTACATAATTCAAGAATTCTACAATGGAGGGGTTTTGTGCAGACAAAGGAATTACTCAACAGTTTTCTGCACCTGGTACACCTCAACAGAATGGTGTAGTGGAAAGAAAGAACAGGACTCTCATAGAGGCAGCAAGAACCATGCTTGCAGATGCAAAACTTCCAACCTACTTTTGGGCAGAAGCTATTAACACTGCATGTTTCACTCAAAACTGTACCTTGGTAAATAGTCATGGAAAAACTCCCTATGAGACGATCAAAGGAAAGAAACCAAGTGTGAAATATTTTCACATCTTTGGATGCAAATGCTATGTCCTAAAAGTTCATCCAGAACAACTTGGAAAATTTGAAGCCAAATCGGATGAAGCAATTTTTCTAGGATATTCAGCATCTAAGGCCTTCAAAGTTTATAATCTCAGAACTCACATTGTTATGGAATCAATTCATGTTGCATTTGATGATAAGAAATTTGGAATTTTGCAAACTGATGAAAGCCATGACAAATTGGAATTTGAAAATCTGAAGAATTCTGAGATACTCTCCAGTGATGATGAAGGTTCTCTAGAAGAAATTTCTATTGCTTCTCAAAGGAATGCTACTGTTGAGGGGGAGCAAATAAATCAAAGAGAACACAGTGATCATCAGGAGCAGACTAGCTATTCAGAGTCTACTCCATCAGGAACTGATCTTTCAGAGTCTATTGAAGGAAGATCAGTAACTAGCAGCAATATGGAATCTACTGATTCTATTGATCAAAGGAGAGTTTTTGAAGGTAGAGATAATTCTTCTACAAGAGATACCACTAACTTAGGGGGAGAGACTAGCAGAGTTAATCTACCACCTGTTAGAAAATGGACAAAGGATAATACTGAAGATTTGATAATTGGTGATCCAAATAGTGGTGTTCGAACTAGAAGATCAATTCAAAATGAATGCTTGTATAGTTGCTTTCTCTCAAAGAATGAACCTAAGAAGGTTGAAGAAGCCTTACAGGATCCTGATTGGGTAATTGCAATGCAGGAGGAGTTAAATGAGTTTGAGAGAAACAAAGTCTGGAAACTGGTACCAAGACCTAAAGATAGATCTATTGTTGGTGCAAGATGGGTTTTCAGAAACAAGTTAGATGAATCTGGTATGATTGTAAGAAACAAAGCAAGACTGGTGGCTAAGGGTTATTCTCAGGAAGAAGGCATTGATTATGATGAGACCTTTGCACCTGTAGCAAGATTAGAAGCAATCAGAATGTTTCTTGCATTTGCAGCTCATTCAAAATTCAAGGTATATCAGATGGATGTAAAAAGTGCTTTTCTAAATGGCAAACTTGATGAGGAAGTGTATGTGGAACAGCCACCTGGATTTGTTGATCCAAAGTTTCCAAATCATGTCTACAAACTTGACAAGGCACTCTATGGACTAAAGCAGGCACCAAGAGCATGGTATGTAACTTTGTCTAAATTTCTTCTTGAAAATGGCTTCACAAGAGGTACAATTGACAAAACTCTATTCTTTAGAAAGATAAAAGGTGAATTGATTTTAGTTCAAGTTTATGTTGATGATATTATTTTTGGTTCTACTAATGAAAAGTTGTGTGCTAAGTTTAGCAAGCTTATGCAGTCTAAGTATCAGATGAGCATGATGGGTGAATTAAATTATTTCTTAGGCTTGCAGGTCAAACAGACTGAGACTGGTATTTTCATTAATCAGTCAAAGTATATCAAAGATCTTTTAAGAAGGTTTGACTTTCAAGACTGTGCAGTTGCAAAAACACCCATGGCAACAGCCGCTAAACTAGACTCTGATCCTAAGGGGACGAGTGTGGATAATACTAGTTATAGAGGCATGATAGGCTCATTGTTATATCTAACTGCAAGTAGGCCAGATATAATGTTTTCTACCTGTTTATGTGCTAGATTCCAAAGTGATCCTAAGGAATCTCATTTAATTGCTATGAAGAGAATTTTTAGATATCTCAAAGGAACTCCAAATCTTGGTTTGTGGTACCCTAGAGAATATGATTTCTTTCTAATTGGCTATTCAGACTCTGATTATGCAGGGTGTAAAATAGACAGGAAAAGCACTACAGGTACATGTTAATTCTTGGGAAATAGATTGATTTCTTGGGCAAGCAAGAAGCAACAATCTGTTTCAACCTCAAATGCAGAAGCTGAGTACATAGCAGCAGGCAGTTGTTATGCACAGCTCCTTTGGATAAGAAATCAGTTGATGGATTATGGTATGACACTTAGTAATATTCCTATGTTTTGTGATAATACTAGTGCTATTAAAATTGCAGAAAATCCAGTTCAACATTCAAGGACTAAGCACATTGATGTCAGGTATCATTTTATTAGAGAACATATTGAGAATGGTACTGTGGAACTTCATTTTGTTCCTACTGACAAACAGCTTACAGATATTCTAACTAAACCACTTGATGAGACTACATTCAGTAGATTAGTAAGTGAGTTAGGAATGTTAAATTTTTAGATCTTTAACATCTGCAATAGTCGCAAGGTATGTTGTTTTTAGCTTATAGACTTGATATTCTTGTCAGGATCTATATTTTATTGTTAAAAGCTTTAGCTATAACACTTTGCCTTGATAAATTTCAGTATGATAGACTTGTTAATAATCATCAGGATTAGATTTGTTATCAGGATGCTGACGTCATCAGTATTGTGTCAGTATCAGGATTATGAAAATTGTTTCAGATCCTGACGTTTACTTTGTGTAGTAATCTAATTCTGTGATGTGTTAAGTCTATGCCAGCAAGTTTTAATATTTGCATACTGTTCGCACTTATTCACGCAAGAGAACGTGGTCAACAAGTAATATAGGGTAAATAAGATTCGTTCCCACAGAGACTCAAATTGTTCGTTATGTTCACTTATGCACTAGCTTATGATTTACACTCACTGCTAAGACAATCACAATTTTGGTTTTGCTTAACTAATGATTAAATATCAACTATGCCAATTACGAGAAAATTACTTAACGATTAACTTATAATAAACAGACATGGGATTTCAATTTCATTAACCACTTCATCTAGAATCTTATGCCCTTTAGCCTAGCATGTGACCGAGTTGATTACTGATTAAATGCACTAAACTGATACACACCAACTTTCGTTGAGCATATACCATCCTACTGATCATCCACAATTGATAGAAGTCAAGTAGTCACCAAATATGTGTAGTTCCTATATGTCTATAGCAATTGAACACATACCGGTTGAAAATCAAGCACCCATTAAACCACATAGTCGATGCAAGACGGTTAGAATTACACCACAAATTAATACATGTTCTTCACATGCAAAAACCTATGCTAGCATGAATTGTTCTAAACCCTAGATCCACTTTCGCATTCACTAGGATTAAACAAACAATTACAAGTGTTCGCGACTCACTTATAACGAATAAGCATAATCATACTAGACAATCAATACATTCAATCACACACCAAGGCATAAATAACACTCAATTTCTAAAATCCATAGAAAAATCCATTAAAATCCCATGATAACGAATTAGCCCATAATTGACCTAATCGCCATCATAGGTTCTATGGATAACATAATTCAAAAATAAGCAATTAAATATGGAAGAAGAAATAAGGTTTAGAAATAAATCCCCAAAATAGAAGAGTACAAAGGTTCCAAAGAATAATCCTTGCTTGTCACTAGCTTGGAGAATTTCCTTGAAAATGTTCTTGAAATCTAGATGAAAAGTGTTGATAGTAGCTAAGAAAAACTAAGAACAACGATACTCAATTGTTTTTAGGTCTCTCACATTACATATAAGGTTCAGTTGTTACCCTAATTAAAAATAGGCCCAAACATTTGTGACCCGCAATAAGGCAACAGAATCTGACAAAACCATCACAAGCGCCATAGCGCCTCAAACTCGCGCCACTGCGCCTAGTAGTGTCCCATGGCCGCGCAGCTGCGCTCGAACACGCGCAACAGCGCTCGAAGATCCCTGGAATTGCCTCTCGCGCGAGCTATAGCGCCCCTGCAAGCGCCCTTGCGCCTCACACCAACGCGCAACAGCGCCCAAACCCCGCGCAACGGCGCTCGATTGCTCCTGGCTTCCATCCGCGCGCGCGCAATGGCGCCCAACCTCGCGCAACGGCGCCCAACAGCTCCTGGAATGACTAAGCTTACGCGTTGTTGCCCTCCTGGACCTCTCCTTTTAAATTGCTTTAGCTCTCCCACTTAGCAACAATCATTCCACAATTCTTGCACTTTGAATCACTTTTCTTCACACATCTAAAAATTCAATTCACACCACCCAAATCACCATTTTAGCACCATAATAACTTCACGACACAACCTACACAATGTACACAAAAACGTATCAAATGACAACGAAACTTGAGAACGTGCAAACGATTAAAGTCCAAACGGAAGGTAAATAGTGGATATAAAATCCACTTATCACATACTGATAATTTATACATCATTCAATAATCAAAAGATAAGTAGATAACAAGAATTTGTATTTTCATTAATTGAAATCATTACATATATGGAAATGAAATACAACATCTTTTTGTCTAACTTCTACTGATAATTCTATACTTGTTTATTGATATGAATTCTGAGGTACAGGACAAGGAGCATCTCAAGAAATCCATCAGGGGATTGAATAGCCTCGTCTACTCTTGGATTCCTTGTCTGGGCGATTTGAATGAGAGCAGCTAACTTAAATGTATAGCATCCCCATCAAGATCAACCTCAGACTCTCGGCCAAATTCTTCATCCTCAAGTTTTGAGGAGGTTAGGGGAAGATTGTATCCAACAGATGGATGTTCTAGGAGAAACCTCTGGATATTATCTGAAACTAATTCATCCATGATTAGTTCGATGAGAAGAGTTGTCTTTTCAAAGAGATGATCAAGAACAGGATATTCATCGACTGTGAAAGATCTAAAGAATGGGTTTGAATGGAATTTTGGTTTGAGAAGCATTGTTGAGAAGAAAAGAAATTGAAAGGTTTATGGAAAAAGGCATAAGGCGTCTGTTTCTTTTAAAGAAAGACGTGAGAAGCTGAACAGTCACTTGGAAGTTTTAATGAAGTCAGATGCTAATTATTGCGTGTGACTGTATTTCTTGTTTTCAGAAATGTTGAATATATCTAACCAATTGATTTTTGTTCAGATTAATTGTTTATTTCTTTTTCAGATAAAAGAAAGATGCCACGTGGAAATTCCATATTAAGTCTCTGGAATCAGGATGATATTGATCAGGATTTCAAGTGTGACCATCAGGATTTGAAAATTATATTTTTAAATCACATTGCATTTTGTGATTATTTTGATGGGAGGTCAACAGGAAAAGGAAGCTGATCAGTATTGATTTTTATCTTAATAATACCATGATTTATTTCATGAAAATCAATTTTGGATTTTATTTTCCAAAATTCATGGATAACTGCACTTTTCAGGGACCGACATCTGTCAATCTAGGTGTCAACGTGGGATAGTGGTCTGAAAGATTTGTGAAATATATTTGTTTTGAAACTCTAATCGTGTAATTTCTTTCTCTAATTTTACATTCTCTAAAGCAAAAACACTCGTGAGTTTTCAAAATCACTAATCCATTTCAAGAATTTTTCAAGTCTTTTCAGATCAAAAATGTCAGCTCAAAGAAGATTACCTAAATCAGTAGCTTTCAAGTTTGGTGACTTTGATTTTATGACGAACAATCATGTAACAGCTATCACCAACAAGGAAGGAGTATTAACTGATTTTCATCCAATCATGGACTTTCTGGCGAATGGACCATTAAGTTATGCATTGACAACATCTCCACAAATTAATCAAGCAGCTGTTACACAAGCTTGGGAGAATGCTGAGGTAATTGATTCTACTCAGAGTCAATCAGGTAAGATTGTTCTACACTTTGGACAAGATTCATTTGACATTACTGAATCTGTTGTTAATTCAGTACTTCGCTTACCTGTTACTGATAATTATGCAAGTGAACCATCTGATGATAATGTAAGAACTATGTTGTCTGAATTAGGTTATAGTGGACCTCTAGACAACATGAGCCAGTTGAATAGGTTTTTTCTTAGAAAGGAATGGTCTTTCTTCTTTGATCAAATTGCTAAATGTTTTACTGGTAAATGTAGTTCTTTTCAGCAAATTACTTCTGTTACATCACATATTGCTTATAGTTTGGTTTATAACAGAGTAATTAACATTGGTCACATTATCTTAAGTCAGATGAGTATTAAACTTGGGTTTAGAGATCAAAACAGGAAAATGGTTTATTATCATAGATTTATGCAAATGTTTATTAACCATTTTATTCCTGATGTTGAAGCTAGATTTGGTAGGGAACATTGTGTTTCTTCTTATGAACAGCAAAAGAGAATTTTCTCTGACATTACAAAGAAGGATAATGAAAAGAATCTAGATGAAATACCTGAAATTCATTATCCACATCATGTTCAGGTAATTCTTAAAACTCATCTTCCTACTCTCTACAATTCTTCTTTCTTTTGTGGTGAAATGGCTCAGGAATCTCATTTGGAGGAGAACCCACCTGTGTCTACCCAAGTAGCCCAAAACAGTATAGTCTCTGAAATAATTCAAGAACCAAATTTTGATCCACAGCCTATTGTTTCAAAGAAACCAACCTCTGGTGTTTCTCAAAAGACATCAGTTGTAAGGAAGAGAAGATTTGTTATGTCAAGTAGTAGTAATTCTAGTGAAGATGATGATGATTTAACTCTTGCCGAGAGAGCAGAATTGAAGGCTGTAATTCAACTTTCTCTGTTAGCACAAAGAGATGAAAAACCTAGCCACAGCCAGGCTGCAGTCTCCCAAAAGGCTGTATTTCTTAAAAAGGGAAAACAGTTACTGGATACTGTCTCTCAAAAGACTGTGTCTATTGAACAAAGATCTCATCCCAAGATCACTTCTGTGTTTACACCTCTTGAGTCTTCTCAGGATAAATCTTTTGCTCACTATACCAGGAGAACAAGGAGAAAGATTCAATTGTCACCTACACACATAGAGTCTAGTCCAACTAATATCATGCAGGTCTCTACAAATGAAGCTACAATCAAGTCAGCAAGTGACCATAGAGATCTGGATATTGATTCTTCATGGGAAACTACATTATCATACAGACTGGCTATGGGACTAATTTCTCTCAAAGTGAAGTTTTCAAGGCCTGTTCTAGATTTTTTGGTTGAAAGAGTACCAAAACTTTTATCTCCAGATTAATACGGACTTCTACATCAAAGACTTGACTTAATGAAGATGTATTTCTATGTATCTGTCAGAAGACAATTAGTCAAGAAATTTGGACTCTCGAAGCATGTTGCACTTCAATCACTACATGCATATTTATTTGACAAAGATGTCATTATTGAAGATGCCTCAGCTCAAGGTGAACAACAGGAGGAAGTAGATAGAGGAATGCAGTCAACAGAAGATACTATTGCACCAGTGGTGAATAGTAGAAAAGATCAGATCACAGTCACTGCAACACAAGAACCATCTAGTCAGAGGTTGGATGACTCAGGAGCTGTGATAGCTGATGTTGAAAGGTCTTCTGTGATGACTGAAATTGCAAGTGAGAAACCCTATGATATGGGAGGAATAACTTTGACTGGTTTTCTTGAAGATCAAACAAACATTGTTCAATCAGAGTCTATCCACCTTGAGGGTGAGTCTCAGCAAACAACACTTAAAGACGGTGATGTACTAACTATGGTGTCTAATGAAGTATTACTGAAGACATCAGAGTCTAGTAAAGAACCTGAAAGTGGTATACTGGAGCCTGTAGTCTCTGGAAAGAAAGTAGATGATAGTATGGGTTCAGAGACTATAGCAGCTCACTCCTTGGAGAAAACCTTAAGCCCCTTGCCATATGAGGAACCCTCTCTCCATGTGAGTTCAGGTATAAAAACTCCTTCTAGCCCCTATTTTTCTGTAGGTCATGAGAGCACTTATCCAAATTTGAGTGATACACTTGAAAAGATGGACTTAGATCCACAAACTGAGAGGCTGGCTCCTGACCAGGCAAAAGGTGAGGTAGAAAGAGTGTTGACTTTAGTAAGTCAAAGTGAGAATGAGGGTATGGATGATCAACTCCATAGTGAGGGAGAGAAAATTAGGAAACCTCCATCATTTGATTTCTGGGATCAGGTTTTTCCTGAATCTTGGTCTGAAAATTTGGATATGGATGCTGGTACTTATTCATTCATTAAACTGTATCAGAAGAATGACCTAGCACATCACAATGCAAAGCCAAAAGTTAAAGCTCAGAAGCAAAAGGAGAGGCTTGCAGGAATCGTTAATAGAAGAGGTGCCTGTAGGAACTCAACTAAAGAACAATGTTTAACTGTGAAACTTAGAAAGGAGAGGAAACTGAAATGTATTCAATCTGCATTACAACGTTACTAAAACAGCAAATAAATAGCCACACAAAGTAGACAAAGCATCATGGTTACACACACGCCCGTATGGGCACCTAAGAACTTTACTCAGAAACAACAAGAACCTTACAGTATAACATGGCTACTGTATGGTCCAAATATTAAAGAAACTAAACACACAAACACACAGAATATCGTCACATGCACGAACGTGCTCTTCCACTTCCATTTGCATGCAGAGAACGTGCTTAGCTTAAACTAAGAAGAAACCCAACAATCACTCCCTTAAGCTAAACTGTTCTCTGCAGGTTCTTAACATAGCCCGTATGGCATTTAACTGAGCCCATATGGCTATTAAACTGAGCCCATCTGGCTAATTAAACTGAGCCCGTCTGGCTAATAAAACTGAGCCCGTCTGGCTAATAAAACTGAGCTCGTCTGGCTAATAAAACTGAGCCCGTCTGGCTAATACTTATGACTATAACAATGCTGGTTCGTCATCCTCAATGACTGCCATGTTTACTTCTTGTCTCTTCTCCCTTCGCGGTTTACTACATTCTGACGCATAGTGACCCAAGGTGTTACAGTTGTAGCACCTTATCCTACTCTTATCACGGAAATAACCACCTCTAGCCTTTTGATTCTGAGATGCCAAGAGAAGATGTCCACTTGTGCCACCTGCGCTCTCGGACCTTCCCTTCATCCTTTCCTCGTGAGCTTTGAGACGACCCACCACTTCTTCGACTGTCATCACCTTCATATCCCCAAACTGTTCGATGCTTGAGGCGATATGAAGAAACTTGTCTGGGACTGCTCTCAAAATCTTTCTTGCAACACTTGACTCCTCCATTGTTTCACCAAGGACCCGTATGTTCGTGACAATTCCGCTCAGCTTCATACAAAAGTCATCCACCTGGTCTGTTTCCTTCATGACCATAGACTCAAACTGTCCCTTTAACGTTTGCACCTTAGCCTCCTTTACTCGTTCCTCTCCCATACACATCGTCTTAATCGCTTCCCAAGCTTCCTTTGCGGTTTCTTTCTCAGCAATGGTCAGCAATACTTCTTCTGACACGCCTTGATATATTGCTGCAAGGGCCATTTGTATCGTCCTCTCATCAACGACAGCCTTTCCTTCGATCGCACCCCAAACTCCTTGCGCCTTCATGAACACTTTCATTTTCAGGCACCATGTTGTATAGTTATTTTTTGTTAGCATTGGATAGCTTAAGCCCACGGAGCTTTCTTTTGTCTTGGCTATCTCCATAGTTTCGTTTGTCAGTTTGTATGGTTGCGTTGCGGATTGTGGAGTGTGCGGTGCTGCTGTGTATATTCGTGAACAAGATTTTTTGAAGAAGTCTGCAGCAGCTACTGGTGAAGCAATAAAAAACAAGAAAGAAACAGATGCAAAAGCAAGGTACTAAGGTTGACAACGATACTACTCCTGCTCCAGCATCTGTTGAAGCTACAGAATATACATCGAATAACAAGAGGCTGAAATTTCAGTGTCAAGTGCTCAAATGGATGAGCTCAAGGTCATTGGAAGTAATGGAAACACGGCAGAACAGATAAAACCGAGCCTAAAGCTCTGATACCAAATGTAGGAACTCAACTAAAGAACAATGTTTAACTGTGAAACTTAGAAAGGAGAGGAAACTGAAATGTATTCAATCTGCATTACAACGTTACTAAAACAGTAAATAAATAGCCACACAAAGTAGACAAAGCATCATGGTTACACACACGCCCGTATGGGCACCTAAGAACTTTACTCAGAAACAACAAGAACCTTACAGTATAACATGGCTACTGTATGGTCCAAATATTAAAGAAACTAAACACACAAACACACAGAATATCGTCACATGCACGAACGTGCTCTTCCACTTCCATTTGCATGCAGAGAACGTGCTTAGCTTAAACTAAGAAGAAACCCAACAGTGCCAGGATAAAGCAATCTCTTGATACATATGTACCAGATGAAGTTCCTAATGATCCTAGTGTTTCTTTGTATGTACTTCCAATATCAGCTAGAATTGAGACATCTACAGTCTCTGATCACTCTAAGGAGGAGTCAGGATTTGAAGATGTTAGTACACAGAATACTGGTGAAGGAGATGATGATCATGTTTCAGCTCCAGATCAGAAAGATGAAGATGTTGATACTTCTAATCAGGTTTTATTACTTGAATATCATACAAGCCAAGCAACTTCTTCTACAAGACTTGAAGATACAGTTCTTTCTGATTCTGATTCTGAAGATACTAGAAGCACTTCCAACATTGAAGTACATTCTGATGTTTTGAAAGATATTCAGAATTCTCAAATTGCTATGCAAACAAGACTTCAATCACTTGAAGATAACCAAGTTACAATTATGGAAAATCAAGCAGTTCTGATGAATATCATTTGTTCTGTTTCTGAATCTCTTGGAATTAATGTTGCTGATGTCAAAAAGGGGGAGATAAAGACAATTCAAAGACAACAACAACAACACCAGACTGGGGGAGATAAAGAGCAGACAAAGGGAAGTAAAAAGAAGAACTAGGAGTGATAGTGGTGAAGAACTAGGAGTGACAGTGGTGAATCTTAGCTAGGAAGTGGTAGCATTAATAGTTAAAATTCTTTCTTCTAAGTACTAGATAAACGTCTACATCTGGGAAGGAGGTACTTAACTTCATAATTCTACATTCATAAATTCTATTCTGGTTGTATTGTTATATGTTTTAACATCCACAACTTAGATTTATGCTTCAGATTTTAAAGCATAAATAGGGGGAGATTGTTAAGAATAATTCATAAGTTGTGATGTTAAGAATAGAATTTACACATTATACTTCTTGTAATCCTGATCTTATAAAGGATTTAGCACTATATATAGGATTTATGTGTAAGACAGTTATCTGTACAGTTTAGTTAGGAATGAACAGTGTATCGGAGACTACATGTCAGGAACAAAGAGCAAATCCCAATGACGGTCTAATACTGATGATGATCAGATACTGATGCAAGATGAAATCCTGATATCAGTCATGTTACTGATGATGTCATTATGGATGCTACAGAAACTGGCAAGTGCTATAAAACAGGATCGTTGTTTGAAGAACAAGAAAGAAGATATTATGAAGGAAAGAGTTTTCTATTGATGGAAACTATCAACTAGAAGGCAGGACATTGTCATGTATAAATTATATCTTTATGTTATTAGTTGATAGGTAGCATTATAAATACTCTCTCAATATCATTGTAAAGAGCGCGTGTTGTGTGTTCGTGTGCGTAGCTCTGTATAAGGTTTGTATTCGAGAGTTCGAAACAAACAGAGAGAGAGAGTTTTATTTTGTCAGCAGCTTCTAAAGGTATTGTACACCTTTGGTAGAGTTTGTATTTGATCTTATTAATACAAACAGAGTTTGATTCATTCGTTTATTCTTGTTCATATAATCAAGCAAAAATCAGACACGATTATATAACTTGTATTCAACCCCCCCCCCCTTCTACAAGTTATTCGAGTTAACAAAAAATGATTAGATGGTGTTAAACGGCGTTGCCGGACTTTTGGTCGAAAATCGCCCAAAAATCACCTTTGACCGAGAGGACTATGAAAATGACGATGATGTGTGTTGACGTCATCACGCTACTCAGGCATGCATATCGGAGATACGTTGGTGGCATTAGCGTAACTGTTGGGTTTGTGGAGTCTATCAGGTTTCAGAATTGGAATTGGATTCTGACTTGAGTTAGGAATCCTGAATTGGACTCTAATTAGAGTTAGGATTTCATAATTAGACTCTGATTCTTAGACCCAGTTTCTTCTCTTATAAATACTCATGTAATTGTAACATAACAACACAACATAATTGTGAGAGATCAATACAAAATTAGTGCGGCTTGTGGAGTAGGAATTTCCGAATCACGTAAATCTTTGTCTTGTGTGATTGTCGTTTATTTTCTTGTTCTTGTTTATTCATTTTGGGTTTTGCTTTTGTTGTTGTATACTCAACAACTGGTATCAAGGGCCTAGGTTTTCAGGCGAGTGGGAGCGATGGCAGAAGAAGGGAAAGTAAAGATCGACAAATTTGATGGCAGAGATTTTGGGTTTTGGAAGATGCAAATTGAAGATTATTTGTATCAGAAAAAACTACACAAACCGCTGGAAGAGAAGAAGCCAGAAAAGATGGATGACAAAGATTGAAATCTATTGGATAGGCAGGCTCTGGGTGTTGTCAGATTGACATTGGCGAAGAACGTTGCTTACAATATCGTCAAGGAAACGACAATTTATGGATTGATCAAGGCGTTATCAAATATGTATGAGAAGCCGTCTGCTTCGAATAAGGTATATTTGTGTCGCTTATTGTTTGCCACAAAATTGAATGAAGGTGATTGTGTTGCTGATCATGTGAACGAATTTAACTCTATCCTATCAAGATTGACATCAGTGGATATTAAATTCGATGATGAAGTACAAGCCTTGTTGTTGGTATCCTCGTTACCTGACAGTTGGTCAGGATTTGTCACTGCTATTTGTAATTCATCTGGGAGCAGTAAGATGACTTTTGATGGAGTTCGAGATACGATTCTTGGAGAAGATATTCGTAGGAGAAACTCAGGAGAGTTGTCAGGTTCCTTGTTGAGTACTGAGAGTAGAGGCAGAAAGTCCGATAGGGGGCAGAATTAGGGGCATAGCAGATCGAAGTCACAGAAGAGAGGACAGTCCAAAGATCGCAAAGAGATTGTTTGTTGGAATTGTCAGAAGAAAGGTCACTTCAGAAATCAGTGTACGGCTCCCGCAGCTCCTAAAGAAAAGAAGAAAGAGGATAATTCAGCTAATGTAGTTGAAGAGGTGGCGAGTGACGATGCTTTGATTTGTTGTGTTGAATGTTCCATTGAATCATGGGTTATGGATTCTGGTGCATCATTCCATGCTACCCCTTGCAAGGATTTGATGTTAAATTTCAGACTTGGAAATTTTGGTAAAGTCTGTCTTGCTGATGATGAGACTTTGGATATTGCGGGCATGGGAGATATTAATCTCAAGACCTCTTTGGGGACTAGCTGGACGTTGAAAGATGTGAGATACATTCCTGGACTGAAGAAGATGCTGATATCTGTGGGTCAGTTAGATAAGGAAGGGTATCGAGTTACTTTCGGAGATGGATAATGGAAGGTTATAAAGGGGAATCTAGTTGTTACTCGTGGAGAGAAAAAGGGGACGTTGTACATAGCTGAACAACCTAGCTATGAAGCAAATGCAATTGCTGATGAGATTGGGTCTTCAACTTTGTGGCACCAACGACTTGGTTCATATGAGTGAAAAGTGTATGAAGCTGTTAACTTCGAAGGGAAAGATTCCAGAGCTGAAGAATGTGGAAGTTGGGTTCTGTGAGCCATGTGTTCTTGGAAAACAGAAACGAGTTACTTTTGGAAAATCAGGGAGGACACCCAAGGCTGAGAGGTTAGAGCTAGTTCATACAGATGTATATGGTCCAATAGCAGTTGCGTCGTTGGGAGGATCTCGCTACTATGTCACTTTCATTGACGATTCCACTAGAAAGGTATGGGTTTATTTCTTGAAGAATAAATCAGATGTGTTTGCTACTTTCAAGAAGTGGAAGACTGAAGTTGAAAATCAGACCAGTTTGAAGGTTAAGAGTTTGATGTCAGATAATGGTGGTGAGTACAGTAGTGATTAGTTTAAAAGCTATTGCGCAGAATATGGGATTAGAATGATCAAAACAATTCCAGAGACACCGCAGCAGAATGGTGTTGCAGAGCGCATGAATAGAACCTTGAATGAGAGGGCCAAGAGTATGAGGTTGCATGCAGGGTTGCCAAAGACTTTTATGGCAGATGCAGTTAGCACAGCAGCGTATCTCATAAATAGAGGACCTTTAGTTCCTTTGGGGTTCAAGATTCCTGAAGAAGAGTTGCAGAAAAAGGAGGTAAATCTTTCACACTTGCGAGTTTTTGGTTGTGTTTCTTATGTGCATGTTAAAGATTCTGACAGGGACAAGCTTGATCCGAAAGCAAAGAAGTGTATCTTCATTGGTTATGGCTCAGATGATATGGGTTACCGTTTTTGGGATAAATTAACGAAGAAGGTCGTTAGAAGTAGAGATGTTACTTTTAATGAAAATGCAGTGTATAAGGATAAGCTTGCAGTCGATTCTTAGTTTACAAAAGAAAAACCTGAGAAAGAGAAAGCAGTGCTTGAAGATATTACAGAAGAAGATCTTGCAGGAAATAGTGGGAGTTTGGGGAATGGTGATGACACAGTTCCAGTTATTCCACAGGCTGAGGTAAGAAGATCTAGCAGAATTGTGAGGCCACCACAAAGATTTTCTCCTTCAGCATATTATATGTTATTGACCGAGGATGGAGAGCCTCAGTGTTATTCAGAGGCAGTTCAGGTGGATGATTCAGTTCAGTGGAAATCAGCCATGGAAGAAGAGATGAGTTCTCTTGAGAAGAATGAAACTTTGTCTTTAACAGAATTACCAGCAGGAAAGAAGGCTTTACAGAATAAGTGGGTGTTCCGGATCAAAGAAGAACCTGATGGCAGCAAGAGATACAAGGCGAGGTTAGTAGTCAAGGGTTATCAACAGAAAAAGGGTATTGACTATACTGATATATTTTCTCCGGTTGTTAAGATGACTACAGTTAGAATTGTGCTAAGTATTGTGGCTGCAGAGGAGTTACATCTAGAGCAACTAGATGTTAAGACCACGTTCTTACATGGTGATCTTGAGGAAGACATCTACATGGTACAACCAGAGGGATTTCAGGTAGCTGGGAAAGAAAACCTTGTTTGCAAGCTTATAAAAAGCTTGTATGGTTTGAAGTAAGCGCCAAGACAATGGTACTTGAAGTTTGATAGCTTTATGATGAAGAATGGATACACTAGGAGTGCTATGGATCATTGTTGTTATTTTAAACAATTTGATTCATCTTATATCATATTGTTGTTGTATGTTGATGACATGTTAATAGCAGGATCAAACATGAGGGAAATCAACAGGTTAAAGAGACAAATGTCTGAGGAGTTTGAGATGAAGGATATTGGTGCAGCAAAACAGATACTTGGTATGAGCATTATAAGGGATAGATCTGAAGGTACTTTGAAATTATCTCAAGAAAAGTATATTGAGAAATTGTTGCAGAAATTCAGTGTTCAGGATGCGAAGACCAGAAGTACACCGTTGGCGACTCACTTTAATCTCACGAAAAAGCAGTCACCTAAAACGGATGAAGGCAAGAAAGATATGGCTAAAGTTCCGTATGCATCTGCAGTTGGTAGTTTGATGTATGCTATGGTGTGTACAAGGCCAGATATTGCTTATGCAGTGGGAGTTGTTAGCAGGTTCATGTCTAATCCAGGAAGAGAGCATTGGGAAGCAGTCAAGTGGTTGTTGCGCTACTTGAAAGGCACATCCAAGGTTGCGTTATGTTTCAGCAAGAAAGATGTTATCTTGGAAGGGTTCTCTGATGCAGATTTGGGTGGATGTTTGGATACAAGAAAAAGTACTACGGGATATATTTTCACTTTGGGTGGTACAGCAGTTAGTTGGATGTCTCGACTTCAAAAGAGTGTTGCTCTTTCAACCACAGAAGCAGAATATATGGCTATCTCTGAAGCTAGCAAGGAGATGATTTGGTTGAAGAATTTTCTTGAGGAGTTGGGCAAGAAACAGGCGGACAGTGCTTTGTATAGCGACAGTCAGAGTGCTATTCATCTTGCGAAGAATCCTGTGTTTCATGCTAGGACGAAGCATATTCAGCTAAGATATCACTTTACAATAGAGTTGATTAGCAATGGTACTTTGTCCTTGAAGAAAATCATTGGTTAAAAGAATCCTGCAGATATGTTGACTAAGGTGGTTACTAATGAAAAGTTGAAGCTTTGCATTAGCTTCAACTGGCCTTCAGAACTGATTGTTGAGAAGGCGTTGCACTAGTTAGAGTTATTGATCGAAGGATGATTTGTTACTAGATTTACAAGAGTGAAGTGAAGATGTGGTCAGACTCCAAGTGGGAGATTGTTGGGTTTGTGGAGTCTATCAGGTTTCAGAATTGGAATTGGATTCTGACTTGAGTTAGGAATCCTGAATTGGACTCTAATTAGAGTTAGGATTTCAGAATTAGACTCTGATTCTTAGACCCAGTTTCTTCTCTTATAAATACTCATGTAATTGTAACATAACAACACAACACAATTGTGAGAGATCAATACAAAATTAATGCGGCTTGTGGAGTAGGTATTTCCGAACCACGTAAATCTTTGTGATTGTCGTTTATTTTCTTCTTCTTGTTTATTCGTTTTGGGTTTTGCTTTCGTTGTTGTATACTCAACAGTAACATGCCTCCAACACGCTACTTTTATCTACGTATCCAAAGATGTGCTAATGATAGTTACGTAACATGAGTCAGTTAATACCTCTCATATTATTATCATTTTTCCTAAAATTTATGTAAAAAAACATATTAGCAACTTTTAAAGTTTCCAACGGTTGAAGTAAATTTTTAACAAATGTGATCTATAATGAGATGGATGAGAGAAAAGAATAAAATATAAGAGATAATTAAAGGAACATAAGATACATATCAAGAAATATAATTTCCTAAAATTTTAAAACAAATAATAAAATATCAATACAATTTTAAATGAACTTTGCATCTAAAATCTTTTGTATCTCAAAAGATGACCATTTCTTGGACATCAACTTGGCATTATTCGATAGATAATTAAACTCAATGAGAGTCGATTCTCAACCAAACTAACTACCTATAAATCCACCATTTCTCCATCAATTAAGCCTCCTTCCTCAGGAATTAAGTTAAAGCAACTCTCTCTCTCTCTCTCTCTTTCTCTCACTCCCTCTCCCTCTCTCTCTCTCTCACCATTCTCTTATTTGCATTCAAACTGTTTGATTAAATGTCTCACTAATCATCTTTGCTGTCACTACTGAAGTGTTTTTCCGTCTTGCATTCTTGCAAGTTCTTGTCTTGCATATTTGCAAGTTTTTCGGTCTTGTTCATGTAACAAGTTGTATTAAGTTTAGCACTTTGAGTTTGTTAAGTTGGAATTGTGGAGTGGAGGATCGGACCCGCCTAGCATTATGAGCGTTTTAAGCTGGAATTGCCACGGGATAGGGTCTGTGTCGGCCTTTCAATTCCTAAAAGAAATAGTGTCCCAGAAAAAGCCCAATATAATATTTTTGTGTGAAACTCTTTGTAAGCAGGTCAAAATAGAAAAAGTTAGAAACACATTAGGTTTCGAAGGTATGTTGGCTGTTGATTGTCAAGGTCAAGGTAGAGGAGTAGCTCTTTTGTGGAGGAATAAAATTGAAGTGTCCATCCAATCATATAGTTTGAGCCATATCGACGCAGAGGTATCGGTTCAAGGGTGGAATAAGTTTAGATTGACAGGGGTTTATGGTGAGCCCAATCGGGCAAGGAGGAGAGAGACTTGGGACCTTATTAGGCATTTAAATAGGGACAACAACTTACCGTGGGTCCTCATTGGTGATATGAATAATGTCTTAGGACATGTGGACAAAAGAAGAGGTAGACTGTATCCCAGGTGGTTAATTCAGGGCTTCCAAGATGTTCTTGAGGATTGCGAGTTGACAGATATGGAACTGCAAGGGTATCCTTACACATTTGAAAGGGGTCATGGAACTGAATCATGGATGGAGATAAGACTCGATAGAGCCTTAGTGTCACGACAATGGATTCAACAATTCCAGGAAACAAGGTTAACTAATCTAGAGGTCTCTACGTCGGATCATAGCCCTATCCTTTTAGAGCCAGTTATTGAGAAAGTAATTATACAATCTAGCAGATTTCGTTTTGAAAATGCATGGATGCGTGAACCAATGTGTGAGAAGATAGTCGAGGACTCATGGGGGAGAACTCAGTGTAACAATCTGCAAGACAAAATTCAGAAGTGTGCAAGTCTATTAGCAGAATGGGGACAAGATATCACAGGGAGTTTTAAAAAAAGAATAACCAGATGTAAGAAAACCCTCAAAGTTACAAAAGGAAGAACCGATGAGGAGTCTGTGCGTCTTTATCAGGAGACGAGTACGAACCTTAATGAGGTGTATGTGCAGCAGGAAGTTTTCTGGAAACAACGATCAAAACAAATATGGTTGAGAGAAGGGGACCGCAATAGTAAGTTCTTCCACCGTACGGCTAAAGCTCGTAGAAAAACCAATCAGATCAGATTCTTAAACGATGAAAATGGAAATAGTGTGGGTTGGGATGATGGCCTGCAAGATCTAATGGTCAGGTATTTCGATACTTTGTTCGAGGCATCACAAACAGAATGGGAGCAGGTGGTACATTCTATATCAACAACGGTGACGGAGGAGCATAATGTGAAAATATCAAAGCCAGTGTCTCCGTTAGAAGTGAAACAAGCATTATTTCATATGCATCCTGAAAAATCAGCTGGCCCAGATGGTATGAGCCCGGGTTTTTATCAAAAGTATTGGCACATAGTAGGAGACAATGTGTATCAAATGGTCCAGAATGTTTTTGATACTGGTGTCTTTGAAGCTAATGTTACAGATACAAATATTGTTCTGGTGCCCAAGAAACAAACACCTATGACAATGGCAGATTTACGTCCTATATCTTTGTGTAATGTGGTGTATAAGGTGGCCTCATAGGTTCTTGCAAATAGGCTGAAAGAAGTGATAGGCCTGATCATCTCAGAAAATCAGAGTGCTTTTATCCCCGGACGCTTAATTACTGATAACATTATGATTGCGTATGAGGTGATGCACTATATGAATAGGAAGACATCGGGAAATCAGGGATGGATGGCCTTAAAACTGGACATGAGCAAAGCATATGATAGGGTTGAATGGGAATACCTTCTAGCTGTTTTACGGAAGATGGGTTTTAATGCTAGAGTTGCAAATTTATTCATGCAGTGTGTAACATCTGTGAAGTATAAAATCTGTCATTCGGGAAGAGAATTTGGTGAAATAGTGCCTAAGAGGGGGCTTCGTCAAGGCGATCCATTATCGTCTTATCTTTTTCTCATTTGTACAGAGGGGTTTTCTTCTATGTTGAGGAAATTTGAAGCTCAAGGAATGCTCGGCGGAATAAGGGTGGCAAGAGGTGCACCAAGTATCACTCATATGTTATTTGCGGACGACTCATATATTTTTTGTAAAGCTGATATGGCAGAGGCCACAAGGGTGGTGAATCTTTTACAGATGTTTGAGAAGGCTTCTGGACATAAAATTAATGAGCAAAAGTCAAGTGTGTTCTTCAGTCGCAATGTTGGAAGGAGCTGTAGGAATGCAGTGTGTGAAACTCTGGGATTCCCCGAAGCAGATGGAAAAAGTCATTATCTTGGACTTCCTCATTGCATAGGACGGAAGAAATCAGCTATGCTTGGTTTTTTAAAGGAGAAAGTAAGTGAAAGGGTCCAAACCTGGGATGGGAAGTTGCTAACCAAAGGAGGCAAAGAAATCCTATTGAAGAATGTAGCACAAACAATTCCTAATTATGCCATGTCTATTTTCTTTTTACCGCTGGAAATGTGCAGAGATATGGAGAAGACGATGTGTAAGTTTTGGTGGCGAACAAACACTCAGAAGCGTAGAAGTATTCATTGGATGTCGTGGGAACGCATGTGTCGCCCGAAATCTCAAGGTGGGCTTGGTTTTAGACACCTGCATGATTTTAATCTAGCCCTTTTAGCAAAACAGGGCTGGAGGCTGTTGACACAGCCGGAGAGTCTGGTAGCAAGGGTATACAAAGCTAGATACTATCCTAGAGGTAATTTTTGGAACGCTCAGTTGGGAGGTAATCCCAGTTTTATCTAGAGGAGTGTTCTGGAAACTCAAAGTATTATCAAAGAGGGTGTTGGTTACAGAGTGGGATCAGGGGAACTTATTAGTGTCAATCTCGATCCTTGGCTCCCAGATGATACCAATCCGTATGTCTCTACGGTGAACCCAAATCTAGCATGTATGAAAGTGTCATCTCTTATAAATGCAGGGGAGAATAGATGGAATGTGAGTATGCTTCATAGCCTGTTTGATATGAGAGATGTGAATTTGATTTTATCAATTTCGTTAAATCAGAATGAGCGAGATGTCCTGTTTTGGCGTAAGGATAAATTGGGGTGTTATTCAGTTAAGACAGCATATGTGCAGATTCAAGAAAAGAAGGAGGTGCCTGTTAATGGACCAAGTTTGAGGTGCTGAAAAAGACTTTGGGCTTTGAACATTCCTCCAAAGGTTAAGCATTTTATGTGGCGTGCAGTTTCAGGCGTTCTCCCAACAAAATCTCAACTGAGATTGAAGCATGTTGACATTTCGGAGGTGTGTCCTTTATGCAATCAAGAAGAGGAAACGATCTCGCACGCTATGTTAAATTGCTCTTATGCCAAGGAATGCTGGAAGCTAATGGATGTTTAGATCACTGATTCAGTCTCCTTCATTGACTGGTTCTCTCACACCTTCGAAGAGATGGACACAAATAGGAGACAACAATCAGCTATGCTTTGTTGGGCTATATGGAAGAGCAGAAACAATCTCGTTTGGAATCAGCGTAGCACAGAAGTCTTAGAAGTAGTAGCTTATGCAAGAGTGGTCCTTAATCAGTGGAAGTACGCTCAAGATAAAACTTTTGATCCTACTCTCAGTTTCCTAAACGGAGAGGATGGGGATGAGCGATGGATGTTACCTCAGGAGAATAAGATTAAGGTAAATTGCGATGCTGCAATCTTCGAAGAAACGAACACATACAGTTATGCGTTCATAGGCCGGGATCACACAGGTGCAGTAGTAGATGCTAGAGCAAAGTGCCGTATGGGTAAGGTTCAACCAGAAAATGCAGAGGCAATGGGAGTGAAAGAGGCGCTCAGCTGGATTAAAGAACGGAATATCCACAACGCAATGGTGGAAACAGATTGCTTGGTAGTGGTACAAGCAATGCGAGGTTCTGTTGTTCCTCGTTCTTATTTTGGCAGATTAATTAACAAGTGCTCAGAATTGTTAAGGAGTCTGGAGAGTAGGAATGTTAGTGTGAAGTTTGTTAAACGGTCTGCGAATTTGGTAGCACACTTCTTGGCAAGGTCTACCAATTCTGTTGCTGATCGTACTTGAAGGGTGACTGATAATCATCCCGAGTTTATTAATGTATTGATGAACGATATAAATCATGAATGAAATCATTCTCTTTCTTGGCAAAAAAAAAAAATCTTTTGTATCTCACCTTACTTACATAAGATTTATCTTAAATTTTCTAATCTCAAAATATAATATATCTGATGATGCAAGCTCTATAGAAAATGCTTTAAATGACTCACTATTTTATCTTGCCCTTCCCAGATATACTGGGTAACCCAACACATAATTGACATACTGATATGTTGATGGCCAAGAGTTAAAAAACCAATAATTAACACATGTTGCATAAATTGCGGACCCTTTACCCTCCAAAACTGGATGGATCCCAATAATAGAAACCAAGTAAATTATGTAATGCAAATTAAACTAAATATTGCAAAAATGGATGGCATCATCTCACTTATCCCTCTGCCCTCCCTGAAAAAATTAAACCAATCAGAGTCTGTACTGACCTGGTGGGAATCCCAGTTGTATATTGGTCCGAGAATATTTGTGTTTGTTTCTTGGACCAATAAAAGTATACAACAGCCCTTGTATCTCATTTCTGCTTTTGATTATGCAACTCCATGCATGTGCCCTGCCCGAGTACATTTCTTCTTTACCTAATATTGTTTTACAATTGTACTGCATTTTTAGCCTAATATGATGTCTCGTTCCCATGTTTCAATTTTCATATGTTTAGCTTTTAGTTTTCATTCATTGAGGAAAAGTCGTGTATTTCTGTTGACATGTTACTCCTTCTGTGGTGCTTTTCTAACATTATGTTGTTGATTTTAAGTTGCATGGCTCCAAATTTAGTGATGATTTCTTTACTGTGTCGGGGGGGGAACGACAGTAACATGTATCACAGCTTCACCGTACTGTAAATAATTCTTGCTCATTTTGTTTCGCCATCCTGAACTATTGTCCATTATGAATCAAATTAGTTATAAGAGTATTAAAAAAAAGAATCTGTAAATTTCTCAATTTTATATCATTTCTAGCTTGTGGGATTACTTGAGTTATCGGACAGGTTTTATGATTTTCGATAAACTGAAGTTTTTTTTTTTTTTTTTTGGCCAAGTCGACAAACTGAAGGGTTAAATATGGTCTATTGGATCATGGAATCAGGCTGTTATACTTGTATATTTAGGATTTCAATAGTTTAACAGTTATCAACGGGAAGTCGTTGAATTTAACCTTAAATTCAACCGAAATGCTAATTTCAACGGTCTTGTATTCAACGGGAAGGAATCTGTTGAATTTATGGTAAATGTAACGGAATCTTGTTGTAAATAGCATAAATTCAACAAAATTTTACCCGTTGAATTTAGCCGCTTGTCTAGTAGTACGTCATAGACCAAGTTGAGTTATTCACTTTTTACTTGAAGCTTAGAGAGACATTAGTCTACAAGCAGCAGGCAGAGTATGAGGATGAGGAATAGATCCATCAGTCTGTCTTACCTAATAGAACTTCCTTTCTCTCTTTTTTTTTTTTTTTCTCTTTTTCTGAATGAGATAGGTGGAGTCGTAACTCCTTATGGCATGAACGTTTTTGTACTGTCACCTGTACTAAATCGAGCTATACAAAAGTTATTAGATTATATGATAAATCACTGGAAGATAATATAACACTTCAGATTATGCTGATAGTCTATATTTTGATAAAATCCAGATAAAATCATTTTTGTTTCAATTGTTTCAAACCTGCACCTAATACAATCTTTAGGTTGAAGATATTGCATGAACCAAGAATTTCATAAATGAATGCTGAAACTGAGCCACATATGATCCTCCAGTTCCAACAATAGATTGTAATCCATCTTGGGACTATATTTTAGACTGAGAAGAAAATATATGTGAACTTTTGACATGATTATTTCCTGCTACCTTTAAGTCGTTAAGTTAGAAGAAAAAAGCAATCATAAATAGATATGATCTATCACATGGTTGTTATTGTTTTTCCATTTTAAAATATATCTGTATAAACCTTACACGTATCTTCCCCTATGCAGGTAGGCATTTCAACCCAAAATGGGTGTCAGATTATCAAAACCTGGGCCAGGGGTTGCTGCAGACATGGGTGCAGTCAAAATCCAATACCGGCTGATCAATTATCTCTCTAGAAGTTTTATTCGCAATTTGGTTTCCAAGAAACGAAGGCGAATGCTAGTTGGTGGATATGATCTTGATATGACCTATATAACTAACCGTGTATTGGCAATGTCATTTCCTGCAGAACGAATAAGAGCCATGTATCGTAATCCAATGTGGCAGGTCAAGTCTGTACTAGACATGAGACATAAGGGGCATTATAAGGTATGCTTTAAATTCCAAATGACTGCATCGTCCGAAATCCAAGTTCTGCATTGATTGTGTTATGGTTAGAAGTATAGATTTCTGTTCAGATACCAACTGTCAAGCTTACATACGATGAAGTGTGTTCATATTTCTTTCCATGAATTCTGTTTGTAATTTTGTAATTCTTAGATATGTGGGTTATAAAATCTAATATTATGTAATAATCTTATTTTGCATTTAGTGAATCTTGCATATTAATTTACTGATTCATGAAGGTTGGTAGAACTAAAAATTTAGAAAAATGCTAGAGGTACCAAATTGGGTACCAAAAATTGTTACCAAATGAATGTGATTGGTTATAATTATAATGGGCCCGCCAGGGCCATCCAATTAAAACATTACAATTTGCCAAATCACTCATGCCATGTCATTTGGGGACTAAATTTGGGGTTCCTAGCACTACTCAAAAATTTAAGATTGTTTATAGTGGAGTATCACTCTATGTTCCAGTGAAAAATTGGTAGTAACTTTTTCCTCTGCAATTAACTTCTCATCTTTAATTAGTTCTCTCAGTTGCTTCAAAAGTTGTCCATCACCTTACTTGTTTTAATTCTGCAATGTAGGTCTTCAACTTATGTATAGAACAATCTTATGATCCATCACATTTTCATGGCCGCATGGAGAGATTCCCGTTTGATGACAACCATGTCCCATCTCTGCGTATATTAAAAGAATTCTGTGAGAGTGTAGACTCGTGGCTTTCAAGCAATCCAAAAAATATTGTGGTTGTTCACTGCATGGTACAGTTGTAACCTTAAGAAAGAGAGAAAATTTATACTATTACTATCTATAAGGTTGTGCTGGTTGATATCTTTTCTTGATTTCTTAAGACTAACGTCGTGTTTGGTTGGGGCGAATAGAATGAAATGGAATGGAATGAAAGAAATTAAAGGGAAACAATATAGGAGGGGCGATTTTAAAAAAAATGAGCAAGTGCAAATTTTCTATGATGAGATTTGGGAAGACAATGGGTTGATGGAGAGTGGAGCATTCCTTCTCGAAAAGGGGGGGTTTGTGCTTTTGTACAGGGTGTTAGGAATGGAATGGAGGAAGTAATGAAAATTTTGAACATTTACCCATAATATATGTCAAATATGTTTGTCACCCAATAGATAATTTTAATGAGGTAAATGCTGTCCATATTTGCAGGCGGGCAAAGGTCGTACAGGGTTGATGGTATCTGCCTACCTAGTATACACTGGCATGGCAGCAAAGGATGCACTTCAGTTGTATGCTGATAGGCGGACCACCGATGGTCAAGGAGTAAGTCCACAACTTAAAAAACATCATGTCTGTATTTTCCACATTACTAAAGAAATTTCACTAGAACAAATTTATGGCTGTTGATTCAGAAACATATTGCTCACAAGTGACTGAACATTTCTTCAGCAGTTCCTGTCTCAATATCTGAATAGAAAACTAAGAAAATCATACACTGAGTAGGTAATTTACGTATTCCAACAAAGATTTTGCAACAGCTGAAACTTTGGTCGAGTGGTAAAAGAATTGCAGTGTTTGCTTGGATTAACTTGAGTAATTATAAATGGATTAATTAAGCACAAGTTGTCTAAGTTTCTCGCAGAAGGGAAAAATACAGAACTTTCATCTTTAACATAGCAAAGGCAATGTTCATCATTTATAAGTTACGGAAGAAACTCTATTTTTTACTTCTAAGAGAGAGCTGAATTTATAATACTTAAACTTGATATGAACCAGGTAGATTTTGGTTGATACATTAACCATTAATGTAGACCATCTGAAAAGGACTATTATGCTATCACAAATTTTGGTTGTTAAAAAACATACTTGATTCACATTATTATTAGCATTTAAATTTAGAAATTTGACTTTGTTTGTTGAAATAAACGTAGTTTTTACCATGGATAGAAATACTCATCTTTGCAAGATTTATTTTGTTGGTAACATTGATAAGTACTACATGATATTATGAGTTGGTTAAACAGGTCTCCCTACCAAGTCAACGTCGCTATGTGGGCTACTGGGAGAAAATACTTTCTCTTCGTCGTGGTCCTTCAAGTGTTAATTTACCTAGGCCGTGTAACAGAGAGTTGCGGCGTATACGCATTTATGATGCAGTTAACATTAAATCAGTCTTCTTTGTGGTCTCTCAACTGGAAGAGGTAAGAAACTCATTTGTACACGTTAAAGATTCTCATTCAAATAGAAACAAAAGAAAACATCAGTAGCAGGTGCTATTTTGTCTATTAAATTTATTCTGGACTGCCTATAGGTAGGTATATAACTAGTGGATGTCAAGATGGCAGCAAATTTAGATTCCAGGCCTTATTCATATATGTATGAACATGTCGATATCCTGTCATTCCAAAACTTACTGAAATTTTATGAAAACAACTATAATAACTTAAAGGAAGATCGAAATTGATAATAAACGAGTCATTTTGTGTTACTCTAGTCGTGTCCGTATCATTTTCTTGGTTTGTCTCTGAAATCTGTGTAAATTATCGACTCAGGTTTGAGTAGTGTTTTGAGACGTATCAGATATTGCCACCCCTCAAGTCTTGTTACTAAAATGTAGATTAGTTTTTGTGCTGGTTTTTATCGGTTAATGAACTAACATTAACTGCTTTCAGACGATATGTCTCCATTAATTTTTTTCCCGTTGGCTCCTCTATGACTCGAAGTGTCCAGAATGCTGATTCCTTGGAATATTTCATCTTCCGTCTAATTGTTGTTATTGCATAATCTACACATATTTATCTTTTTACTTGTCAAGTTTATTTGTTCTTATTTTATGTCAAGAATTGCAATCATGTCTCCAGTATCTACATATACGAACAGACAAGAGGGCTTTCCAAACCACCTCCTGTTCTAAAATTGAGGCAACTTTTATTACCTTGTACCTTAAAATTATACTACTTTGAGAACAGTTGTATCCATCCTATACTGTACATGCACTTGCTTACACTTTGAAAAACAGGTTCCTGATCAGAGGTATCAGCCACAAGCAGAAGTTTCGAGGAATTGCTGTAGACCAATTAGGGATGCTTGGCAGACAACAGACTGCGATCGGTATTATTACTCCACCGGTGAGAGGGATGACCTAGGGAAGCAGCCAGAAATGAAGGAGTCTCGTTTGGTTGTGCAAATGGACACAGAGATACCTGTCATCTACCAGAAAATCTGTCTTGAGTACAATTACAAAAAGCCAGTACAAGTAAGGTTCAGCACTTTAGATGGATCCTTTAATGTCTATTGCGACCATATATATAGGATGCATAAATCAATTTACATATGAGTGTAAGTTGGTGCATGTATTCTATACTTCTTAGTTCTTTATATACAAATAATGTACAGCAGCAATGACTTGTAGTTGTAAATGAACATGCTTTTTCATCGATATCTCTTTTCTATGCATGCATAAATGTTATATAATTTAAAATCCTAAATTACACTGCTGACCAAAACAAGAGGGTGGTGATAATTATAAAAACCAACATAAAGAAGTTATGTAACAACTACAGTAATATTCTTACATGTGGAACAATTAGAAATGAACATGAGTAACTCTAAGTACAAGCTAATTTTTAAATTCATGTATAAAGAACTAATATGATTAAATTTGGACAGGTTACTGGAGATGTTCGTGTAGCTTTCTATGAAAAAATGATTGGAGGGCGTCTCTTTTATCTTTGCTTTAATACTTCATTCATCAGTAACAACTTGCTACAGGTATGTCTTGCATTTCCAGTTTCTACATTAATCTTCTTTTCAATTTTGGCAACAATATGTTCAAAAACTGTTGTTGGACTTCATAAGAATCTGTTATATGCATTAAACCTCGGAAAATTTTGCAGTTTGCTGTGCATGATCTGGATAAAATTGGAAAAAGAGGCAAGTCAATAAGTGGTTCTGGCTTCTGCGTAGAGTTGCTATTTGGTCCACGTAATGCCATTGGAGTGCTTCCAGAGATGCTTAATCCTTAATTTTACAAATAGTTCAATTACAGATCTAGTTTTAAATCCTTAGATACAATCTGTGTTTTCTTTACCTGAACTTGGATCCATCTAATTGAATTCATTTTGTCACAATCAACTCCGTCCAATATGTTGTACAGTAAATGAACAATCCAGCAGCCTCAAACGAAATGTACAAACAAGGTTTGTTTTACATGAATGAAACTCCTAACTTTTTGCATGGAATTGAGCTGGTGCTTTAATATCAAAACTCTCACTGCAGCGTTCAAGAAATATCATCTCTCACTGCAGATTCATTCTATTTTGGAGTTATTCCATCAATTCTTGTAGAAATAAAGAAAAGAAACAGAAGCCCCATTTATGTTTGCAAGAAAATTGAGAGAACCTAAATCTTTAGTCACTTTCCATCATATAATTCAAATAGAATTACTTTAAAGCACATTTGGTGACTCCAGAGAAAAATGGTAAACTTTCTGATTACCAAAATTGTAGTTCCCCTTTAGCTCAGATACCCAGCTCTGGCAAGCATTTTTTGACTTGCTGTTTTGCTAGTGTTCCACAGCATGATCTTTGTAACTTCGATCACTGCTCGTGTTAGGGGACTACACAATTCGAGATTCACAAACAGTCAATATAGAGCACACAACCAACCAATCGATTAGTTAACAAGATTCACCAAAGCGCGGTCACACGTTATTCAAATATTACTTCTACTTTTATCTAATCAATAAGTAAACGTAAAACAAGAACGCACAAATATTTGAAGTGGAAACAGTAACACTCACATCCCAAGAAAATGACAACTTTCGCAAGAAAATAAAGTTTACCAATTTATCTATTACCCAAAATTGTACTCCCTCCGTCCCACTCATTTCTATACAGTTTTTTTCACTGCTTAGTACGCATTTTAAGGCTCCTATAAAGTATAGTTCCATAACTTATTTTAATTTATTTTTTTTTGAATAAAAATTTAGGAGGAGTTTTGTGTGGGGTGAATGGATGAACGCCGAAGAAAAAAGTTAGAAATCTCATTTGCTAAAATGGTCAAAGTTGTTGGTGCCGAAAGTTCAAGGAGGGTTGGGTTTAGTCTCGATAAGAGATAAAAACAGTGTAATGATGGGAAAATGGTGGTATAAGTAGCTTGCTAATAGGAATTCGCAAAGTATAAATGTTCTAATGGGCAGTGAGTTGCATGGAAAAAATATTTCAAATTTACTAGCAGGAATGGTTAAAGTTAATGGGCTGTTGCTGTTGGTAGAGCCGGCCAATCGTGCTGGCCGTGCGAGCCGGGCCGGGCTTTGCACGGTCCCGGTTCATAAATACTCAATTCGTAACCGGTACACATTCTAGCCGGGCCGGTCCCGGGCCGGTCCCGGGCCGGTTCCGGTTCACAGATCTTGAATTCGTAGCCGGCACGCTCATTACTTTCTTTATTTATTTATTTTTCTACTTTATTTTTATTATTAGTATTTTAGTTTAATAAATGGTTTTAAAAATTAATTTTGTAAATGTAATTAAATAGGACGGTACCTCATATAAATTTTATTAATAAAAAATATTTTATAAAAAATTTAAAAGAATTTCTCTTAAAAAAATGGAATAAACCATATTAACATTTAATAATACAATAATAAAATCATACAATATAAATTAAATAAAAGGAAACACACTACAAAAATTAGGCGGAAGAATTGTGATTAAAAAAAGGAAAGAGAACAATCGGGAACCACGCGCCCCAAACAGACTGAATAAAGCCGCGTGTACTGCATGTTGTTTTCCTACGAAAGTGGGTCTTCTGTTTGGCAGGCTTGCACCAATTAAATTGTCTTTAACATGCAAGTCGGGCCATGCCGTGCCGGTTTCGGGCCGGGCCGGTTCCGGTCCCGATTTTACTCTACTGAACCCGTATTCGGATCGGATTTTTAAGCGGGTTCTTGCCGGTTCGTGCCGGTTCTTTACGGGCCGAATAAACACGGTTAATTTACCGATCCGGTTCCATGCGGGCCGGTTCAAACCGTACTAATGGCCGGCTCGAGCTGTTGGCTTCAATAATGCATTATCAAGAAATTATTTTCATTGGATCATAAGGGATGGAGAAACTTCATTATTCTGGGAGGATGTATTGAATGAATTGGGAAATGTGTGATTCTTTCAAAAGATTATATGAATTATCATCTCTAAAAATACATTAGTTAATTTTTTTTACTCAAAATGGAATTATCCGGATGTGAATGTAAATATACTATGGTCAAGACAATTGCGTTCTTGGGAGCTTATGAAAGGTTTGAGGATGAATGATGTAATCTCAGATAAAACGATACAACAAGGTTAGGATCTATTGTTATGAGATAAAACAAGTAAGTCCTATAATGTAGCTGATGGGAGAAGTTGTTTAAAGCATGTAATATCATAGAGTAATAATAATTGGAATGTTGTTTGGAAAATGAAAGTACCTCCAAAGGTACAATATTTTCTTTGGAAGTTCAAGCATGAAATATTGCCAACCAGGGTGTTTCTTTATGGTAGACTAGGACCGATGATTTTTGATATTCGCTGTGCATGGTGTATGGCTGATTCAGAAGGGTTAGAACATATTTTCTGGTGTTGCACTTATGCGAACAAGGTATGAAGGGGCATTTTTGATTAGTGGGATTTCTCAAACAGGTTCACTAGTCAAAACGATTTAGAAATCTGGAAGTGTATGTCATGGATCAAAGGTCCTAAAACCAGTCAGGCTTGGTCCATTGCTTTAGTTTCGACTCTATGGTCATTGTGGTTGTCAAGAAACACAATGATATTTGAAAATAGCGATATAGTGAGGATGTGGTTCTATTTTTTGATAATGAGACTATCTTTGAAATAAGGTGTTGCCAGTAAGATTCTTTGTCAGCATCACTCTGATATGTGTTGCCAGTGGAGTGATCTTGGATCAGCTACGCAATCTTAAGGATCTTAAATCCGGAAGGTGCAGTGGTAATGTCCTCAAGAACACTTAATGAGGAGAATAATGTTGAGTTTGTGAGATTTTCGGATGGCGCTTTTAAACTTTGACCTTCAGGTGCACTTTAAGTGTTTAGTGTGGAACTAGAGGCACTAACATATTTATTGAATGAATTTGTTAAAAGTAACTGGGGAGGAATGCTAAATGCAATTTTAAGATGGATAGTAAAGAAGTGTTGGAATATATTTCAAAATTAAGAGCGGGTCATGGTAGAAAGGATGATAGGAGGAATGTTTCTTTAGAAGAATTGGTTAAAAGACCATATATGAGTTTCTCTAATGTTGATTGAAATTTTAAGAGAATATGCCCAAAATGGCACAAAATTGGGGTTGAATGTCCAAAATAGCTCTTTTTGAAAAGTGTGCCCTTCACTAGCACTTTCCTAATGTTAGTATATATGTTTTCATTTTTCTTTTTCTTTTTAAAATAACATTATCATTCTTTTAGAAATAAAAAACATTAACACAATACTTTAAACATTAAAATATTATTACTAAATTACTAAAATTTTATTTTTAATTTTTTTAATTAAAATTTTTAAATTTTATCTATATTCCTTTAGGGGTTCAATGGTTAACTTTTAGGGTTCAATAATTCAATTTGGGTTTTAGAAATATTCAGAATGACGAATAAACCGTATACGAACTTAGGGTTTAGGGTTGTTTACAACCATAAACCCTAGACCTTAAACCCTAACTTATCCTGATTTTTAAACGCGTTAGCGTTTAAAAATCAGGCCTAACGCGTTTAAAAATCAGGCCGCCGGATTTAATTTTAAAATTAAAATTTTTAAATTTAAAAAATAAATTTTTTTATTAAATTTAGGGGTTCAACAATTAATTTTTGGGTTCAACGTTTCCATTTTGGGTTTTAGAAATATTTAGAATAACGAATAAAAAAATACAATTTGATTATAAATTTTTTAATAGTATTTGAAAATACATATTTACTGAAAATAAAAAAATTAGTTTTTTTTGTGAAAAAAAAACTGCTTCTGCTAAAAACGCATCTACAGTATTCGTTTTGCCTGAAAACGCATCTGAAACATGCGTTTTACGTCGAAAACGCATGTTGTACATGCGTTTTGACCCTGAAACGCATGTTGCAGATGCGTTTTGACAAGACGCACACTATAGCAGCGTTAGAAAAGTGCTATTAAAGGGCAGTGTTTTCAGAGAGTGCTATTTTGGGCATTTTGATCAGAAATTGTGCCATTTTGGCACTTCACCCAAATTTTGATATGGGAGCAGATCTCTTAGCAAAATAGGGAATGAGAAGGAATTATATGGTCCAAGGATGGTGTTAACCCATTGGGTAAAGTATCATGGTTTTTCGGAAACTACCATAGAGTAGTGATACTTTTTTCTTTTTACAAAATATTATGCATTTCATTGAAAAGATTGGACTTCCAAACTGGCAATACAAGCTTCCAGATCGCTTAACATAATAGAAATATTCTTTAAACTAAAAAAAGATTACAATGGCTTCCCGATCTATACCATCCTGAAACCACTAGCATCACAATTAATCTTCACAATTAATTATAGTTGTAGTCCAATGTTCAAAACTTTCAGTTGCACCAAATAAAATTGGAGGAATAGATGCCCTCATAATATGAAAAATTCTTCGTTGCGAAACGTGAGCTTTTGCTATTTCCACCACCGACGCAACCTCGATGTGGGCTTTCCAGATTCCAAAACAACAATTGAAACATTTTTAAAGAGATAAAACAACAAATCAAAAACACCAAAAACATATCAACCACTCCAAAAGGAGGATAAACAAAACACCCAAAAAATTGGGTATAACAACGTACAATCCTCACATAATACGGATGATCATTGAAGGAAAAATAAGAACTATGATGATACTTAAGCCTCTTAAGTATAAGGAATTCAACCTAAAATTATGCTCGAACAGCCTTTTAACTTTTCCATAAAAAGTTAAGAGCATCATGTCATCCCTTATCTTTAAGGGCTCCCTTATTTCACCTTTATCAGTAAAATATTATTTTCCCTCCTTTTTCCAATTGTTTCCCTCTTTTTTTGTTCTTGCTTTCCTCCTTTTATTTATTATTTAATAATTATAAGGATCAATTATAAGGAAGCTTGTTGAGTAGATATACAATACAATGTCCTAAATTCCTGGGAGTTGAATATTTTATAATATTTATAAAAATATGCTAGAAGACCGTAGGACTTGCTCTAAGAATGTAATCGTTATGTAAGGAGTTGTGCTTGGGGATTCTTTTTAATAAGATATACTCCCTCCGTTTTTTTGATTTCTTTACGTTTGCTTTTTGCACGGAAACCAAGATAGTGGATGTAATATTGTTAAAATAAATGTAGTAGTGGGTGTAATAGTAATTTTATTGTTAAAATAAGTGAAGTAGTGGGTGTAATAGTGTAAAGGGTTGAAAAGGTGGAGTGAGGTAGTGGATGTAATAATGTATTTTATTGTTAAAAGTTACTATTTTTAGTAATGTAAAGAAATGGAATGGACGGCCCAAAATAGAAAGTGTAAAGAAATGAAATGGACGGAGGGAGTATTTCCTTTGCGTTTTAAAAAAAATCATATTCTTGAAAAAATTATAATTTTTCATAATTAAATTAAATTATAATCATAATTAAATTATGATTAAAAAGTCATATCCGTATTAAATGGATCGAATTTTTTTCGAATCGAATTTATTTTTTATATAAATTCATATCCGTATATAAGGTGTCGGATTGGATCGGATTGAATTGGGTAGGACCTAACTATGATATATATACGTACGGACCGGTACCTTCTATAAAACTTACTGTGATATACGTACGGACCGGGACCTACTAGAAAACCACTTGTCAACACCTACTACTAACCCACCAAACCCAAATTGCGAACCAACTATCTACAGAATACAGCTACTCTAGTAGTACTATATCTTTGTTTGGAATGCACAAACCCAACCAAACTTACTTTGTTACTACGGAGTATATTTCTTGTGTGTTTGTGTGTATAATAAACCCCTTTTCTTTCTGATTAACAAAAATGGAAGCAAAGCTTTTGAGAGTTGCCTCTCCTCCCATTTTGCCCCCTTTTTATAACAATTTATCAATACCCAGATCATCTTTTCCTCGCCAGACCTACCAAAATTGCACCTTTCATTCACTCAATTTCACACATTTAAAGAAACCCTTGCAATCTGTTCAAGCATCTGCTGCTTCCATTGGGTACTTCATTATATTTAGTATTTAAATGTTTTTGTGTCTATTTCTTGTTTTTGCATTATTCACCATCCATCGTCTTCCTCCTGTTATTAATTTATTGCTGCTTTCTTATGTTTTAAATTATTATGCCAATTGGATATATTGTCATTCATGTTTGTTTGCTTGTGTTTGTTATGCTTGTGGTTGAATTCTTCTTGTTAAAGATTTGATTTTTACTATAAGTTTGCTAGATAATTGGAATTATTTATATGATTCATTAGATGTTCATCATAATTCAGTAGTCTTTGGAATTAATCAGTAGAGACCAAATGTGAAAGGATGATGCTTGTATTGCGTTCAAATATCTCGCTTAGTTTTATCGCTGATGTAATTTCGCTTCACTCAAGGAGAATTGTTGTTGTAAAGAGGGACTTAGAACATTTAATTTTTAAGAATTTCATCTGATAATTAACCTGAGACTTAAAGTCGAGGAAAAGCAACTGGGCGCTGCTTCCTCAATTCACAATCCGACTTCGGCATTTAGGCCGTAACATTTAGCAACAAAAAAATCTTTCACCCAAGAAGTGCTCTCCAAACCATTTTCTACGGGTCCCGAAACCACCAGCCACCCCGACCTAATTTATGATGAGCCCACCAACTTCCTGGCAAAATGTGGATCCCAATGGAACTGTCCCGATGAGCCAAGGGGCTTTCAAGGAAGGCTATTCAAGTCATCTTTGTCTGTAGCCTCACTTCAGGATTCCCTCTTAATTAAGTCAGTCCTCCCCGCTTTATTCTTTGTTCTAGTTTCACTTGCTTGAATCATTCGGAGCACCCCAGAGGCGAACCTAAAGGGAAGCGGCCCCAGCTCCCGCTGGGGAGAATTCAGAATTTTCAACAGAATTTTTTTCCCCCGCTGGGTTGAAAATCAAAAAGTTGTGCTGCTGGGTAGCAATATAACCCACAAAGTATAGATTTTCAGTTGATATTGTGTTAGCTCAGCTGGTTTGTTTGTTGTTTTTCAAGTGGGGAGACCCGTGTTCGACTCCCAGAGACAACAATTGTCTTAATTTTTTGCTAACTTCAGGCTACATTTTTCCCTTTTCAAAAAAATTTCGCGCTTCGCGCGGGACCCTTGCAAATTCCGCTGGGAAACAATTTTTGCCTAGGTCCGCCACTGGAGCACCCTTTGGTCCGGCGGAAAAACAGTCGGAGGGACGATATGGATTTCTTCGAGATGGACCCCGCCTAATCACCTGAGAGACTTTCGTCAGTCCTGCCAAAACATGATCACAAACGAAGACAATCTGTTGTTGGCTCAGAAAGTTCATTTGCTAGTTCGAAAGCAAGACCGCCCTTGTCCCTTTCCGAACGTGATTCGCTGTTGAAGGCTCCTTGATTACCGGGAAACCATGGTTTTTTGAGTTTCGCCCACACCTAGTGGGGGAATTTGCCCGCTAAAATAACTGTCGTCGGATTTAGAGGTCCTTTCTTTCGCAAGGGTGATCCAGGCGATCCAGTCTTTCGCGAAACAAGACTCATTGGCTGGCAAGTCTCAGCTCTAAAAATGTACCGCAAAATCAAAAAACGACGATTGTTCGTGGAGGTTTCCACAGAAAGACCGTAGTGGGTTTAGTCCGCACATGCCGGTCTCCCCACATGCGGCTCATGCCATTCGAGGAGCGAGCGGCGAAGCCTTCCATTTAGTTGCTTCCCCCCTTTTCCCTCACCCTACTCTTTCATTTCTGCTTAAGCTTGCTTCGGATTTTGAATGGGGGTCTTTGTTTAGAATTCGCGTCAAGTCCGCATGGCCCTTATGGGCTGGGCTAGCATATTCATGAGGAAAAAGTGCTCACGTCTCTCGCCTTTTCTTGTTGGAGGGGCGACTGTCTGTTAAACTACCAAAGACCATAGGGCATTGATTCTCCATCGCTCCTTTCCACTAATAATCCGAGGTAGTCTCTGGTCCAGTCTTCTACCTATTCTTATCGAAGAGAAGGAACGAGAAAAACCGAGGGTTAGCAGCCTTCTCGGCCCCTCTTATGGTGCTAAAGAAAAAGGGGTTCGAATCCCTCTCCATCCTACTCACTCTTGCGTAAGGAATCGGAAGAGAGACGACCTCACCTTCTCGTAGATGGTGTCAGTGGAGCTCATTTTCATGTAAAGAAGAATAGGCTAAGTGCGAGAGAAAGATTGAATTAAGCCTTCGGGTCGAAGCACTAAAAGAAAAGGACTGGGAAGGGCGGCTGCATAGGAACCACAAGGTTGTGGTGACGAAACGTATAACTTTGCCCCTTTCTCTAAGAAGAAGGTCAGCTTCGAAGGGTGACGACGCTCTACCTTCGTCTGAGAAAGGCCCAGCCACTAAGAGAGCTCTTGTTCGAGTTCTTCTTGATGACTACTTTTTTCAAGTATATCTAGAGAAAAAAATCCCTGCCCCTCTCTAAGTAAAGGTCAGATTCTTGGCCCACTCTCTCCAGAGCGGGACGACAAAGAGAATGAGTACAAAGTATGCCGATGGTTGGAGCCTGGAGGGCTACTTAACATCATTCTCTAATAAATAAGAATATGAGAAAAGCGTACTTACCAGCCTAGGCGCGGTTCATCCTCTAAGAGAGAGTAGACGCGAAGGTTCGGATCGAGCAAGGACCCCAACAGTTTGGAAGGTATCTTGAGAAAAGGTTTTAGTGACAATGACAGTCGAAGCACTACTGAGAAATTCACGCATCACTTGATACGTGCAGCCCTTCCTCGGGTTTGTAGAGTCGGGGTTAAGTTTCATTCCGGCCCCTTTGAGATTCGAAGGCTCGCCCAGCTGAAGGAAGGAGCTTTGGAAGTTTTTGGTTTTGGATCTTCCAAATCATTTTCGCAGGAATCTGCAATCAAACTAAAGCAAGAAGGGAGGGTGCTCAACCTCCGAGCTGCTGACGTGGCAAAAGGGGGCAGTCATTAATGAGATATATAAGTAAACAAAAACACATGCCTTACTGTGGTATAATCACCCGCTTAAAGGCATCAAAACTTCGATTTCCCACTCACCTGGCCGGAAAGTTTGTTGGCAACAGGTCGGCACGAAGTGCGGTGAGGCGCGACCCACAACAAACGAAGGGGGAAAGCAACTCTGTCGATAAGAGCTCTTGGGAGTCATCAGCCTGTAGAAGCTGCCCTAGTCCCTCTAAGATCGAAAAAGATTGTTCTGATTTTGAGTTAGGTGCAAAGAAACTAGAAGGTTATTTTTTTTGTTTTATCCTCTAGCAAACTGAGTTATTTGTGTGATTTAATCAGGTTGTAAAAGTTTCATAGTAGAGCGCATGAGGGAAATTATGTCAATTTGTACAACCAGAATGTGCTTTTAATTGGTAATAGGTTGTTTTGCCCACACGTTCATATCTCAACTCTGTGCACAGTTTTAATGGAATATGTAATGTTTCTCATAAAATTATCAGTTAACCCAGTGAAAAAATGTAGTACCATTCTTAAGACATATTGTTATACCTTCTCATATTATATGTTATTCCTTGGGTATTTGGATTCATTTTAATATAAAATCTTGGGAAGCTGGCTCTAAAAATTACTACAAATATTCCAAATTTATTTCTGTCCTTGTAGAGTGGATGCTAAAAAGAGGATTGACCAGAGCGAGTGCTATACTTTGGATGGGATACGAAGTTCTTTGATACGGCAAGAAGATAGCATTATATTCAGCCTTGTGGAGAGAGCACAATATTGTCACAATCCAGACACATATGAACCAAATGCCTATTGGAAGGACGGTTTCGAAGGATCTTTGGTTGAGTTTATGCTCAAAGAAACTGAAAAGCTTCATGCTCAGGTATGTTACTACAAATGATAATGTCAAAAATTATACAGTAAGAGCCAGGAACAAAGAACTGATCTGGCTATAACTTGTCGAATTCTGACATAGGCTGGAAGATATAAGAGTCCCGATGAGCATCCTTTTTTCGAGCACTTACCCGAACCCATATTGCCGCCTTTGCAATATCCACAGGTAAGATTTCAGCTTAGGTGATACATAGAATTGTACAACTAAAGTTACATTCATGCTTACTGATGAAGCACCTGAAAATTTTCAGTTTCCTGTACCAACTCTTTTTTGTTTACTTACCATTTAGAAGCTGTAATTTACTGATTGACACTGTTCTTACTATGCGATATTTGTAACTAAGCAAGACTTTCTTAGGAATATGATATACATTTATATTTTCTGTTTTTTTATGAATACCATTTCTTTTAAATTATCTTAATGAAGTCCATCTGCATGAACATTTAAATTTTCTAATTCAAGTACAACATAGAAACCTTCTTTACTAAAAAATGTTTTTATTTTGCCACGTTCCTTGTATATATGATCTTACAGACATTTGTCTGGTTGATTTTCTATATAAACCTAATTATTTGTGAATATCATGTATATGGTGTAGCTGTCTTCATATGTTATATATGATTTATGATACTTAAAATTCAAATGTGGTGTAGTCACTCCCTCCATCCTGCGAGAATGAAGGTATTGAAAAATTAGTGTGTGCAAAGTTTGATCTGGTAAAGTGGATAAAAGGACTAAGAAGGTGTTTGTTAAATAAGCACCTATTCTGGGGTAAAAAGTACATGTTATGACCAATGACCTCTGGGTCTAGCGGTATTTCTCTTGCTCCTTCTACAAGATGTTGGTTCGAACCTTGTCAAAGACAAGGTGGGTGTGTGAGTTTGTTTGAATATATAAAAAAAAGAACCTATTTATAACATCCAAGCCCACAACCGAATGCATATCGGACCCAACAACCCACCACAGGTCAGTCCAAAAGTGCTAGCATATTGGTACACATTAGTTGTTTACTTGTATCTATAAACTATAAAGGCCCCAAACACTCTTAATTCTAATCGATGTGGGATGTTACAAACACCCCCTCTTATTGGGTCGACGTCCTCGTCGAGCCCACAATCACACATTCGGAACCCGGGCAGTGGCTCTGCACTTCCGGCCTCTTATTGGGTCGACGTCCTCGTCGAGCCCACAATCACACATTCGGAACCCGGGCAGTGCCTCTGCACTTCCGGCCGGGCAAAGCTCTGATACCATTTATAACATCCAAGCCCACAACCGAATGCATACCGGACCCAACAACCCACCACAGGTCAGTCCAAAAGTGCTAGCATATTGGTACACATTAGTTGTTTACTTGTATCTATAAAGGCCCCAAACCCTTCTATTTTAATCGATGTGGGATGTTATTATTACAGTACTTCCTTTCCCGAATTAATACTTAATTTTTTCAAAAACGCCAAACCAAACACGCTTTAAATGTTTTTGGAACTATGTCACCTAATTTCAGTTACGGTTTACTGCTAAAATACAATATTCAGAAAATTCGAAATTGCATCCTTCCGAGCATAATCTTGTTTCTGTTGTACACGTAGGTTCTGCATCCTGCAAGTGAATTAATCAATATCAACAGTAGGATATGGGATATGTATTTTAAGAATCTTGTTCCAAGACTAGTCAAGGAAGGCAATGATGGGAACTGTGGATCAACTGCAGTGTGTGACACAATTTGCTTGCAGGTACATGTTGTACTAAATGGTTTTCTATGTTACACTTCCCTTTAGTGTAAACTTTTGTGTAATGAAGATGAAATATCATCTCCTCTTGCCAGCTCATTTTTCCTTTATTCTCATATATTTGTGGTTGTCAGAGTCAAAAATACTTAATAATTATATGCATGTCCTTATAATTTATCTCCATGTGTTATATATAAGGTCACGACTCGGTCAACAAGGAGTTGGCCAGTGATAAAACTCCCCTTTTAAGAAGATGGTGAGCGTTTGAGACTCTTAGGATACATGTAAAACTTTAAGTGAGTTGATAACTTGCAAAGAAATTACAAGAAGTTGTAGTCCCCTTTTTCGAGTATTCTGATCCAAATGTGAAACATTTTATCACCATAAAGTTGCCACTTTAAACAACAGGAAGTACTCTCCCTATTGTGAACCTTTAAAGAAAGATACACATCTCTAGAAGAAACCATACTTTCCTTACGTGTATATATGATGATTCGACTGGGACAACGATCTATCTCCATAGAATGTTTTTTGCTCTGTAAAGAAATACACCTCGAGGAGGAATTGTGTCTTTGATATAGGCAAATGTTTTTTTTTTTGTTATGAGATTGTGACTGTTTAAAAATAATGGCGGGTTGTAAATCACATGTTATGTATGCAGTCTTAGAAGTAACAAAACTTTGGAATGCAATATTGGAAAAGGTTTTTTTAGGAAAACTTAAGCACAAGGAAATCAGCTCTGTTAAGTTAAATAATGCATCAGAAAAGTAGGTAAAGTACTAGACAGGCTGAAATGATAGCTGTTTAATAGCCAATTACTACTTGTTTTTTTTAATGTTCTTTACTTCCTAATTTTATTCTTCTTGATTACTTTTTCCCCTTGTTTTATATCCAAATAGATTTCCTTTGGGCTATAGATTAGCAATCATGTTTTGATGGTTGGCGCTTGAACTCTAGATCAGGCCTTGATGCATAAATCAACCACAATTTGTAACTGATAATTTCCACATAAACCGTATCCTTGTCCTCTGATATGTCTGGGCATTATAGTGTTAATAATGTCAACAAATTCAGTGTTGCTCTGTATGATGATTCAGTTAGATGCATAAGTTGCCATCTCCTAAATACCCTCTCTTTAATTAAAAATCTTGGAAAAAATAATATTTGGTTGATTGTATTACAAGTAGCTGGGGTTGTTGTATGCAGGCCCTCTCAAAAAGAATCCATTATGGTAAATTTGTAGCAGAAGCAAAATTTCGAGCCTCACCAGATTCTTATGAAGCTGCTATAAGAGCACAAGTATGTTACTTTTTAAGCTGTACATGCCTCTTTAGTTTTCTACTGAAACTCGTACTAATGGTCTTGAGTAGTGCCATTTGACAAAGCAGATGCCATCAAAATTTTAATTCAGTTTCTTATAGTCCATTATATGGTGATTCATCCTGCAGGACAGGGCCCAGTTAATGGATTTGCTAACGTACCCAGAAGTAGAAGAAGTAATTATCAGGAGAGTTGAGATGAAAACCAGAACCTATGCTCAAGAGGCTACAGAAGATGAGGCTGGAACGGTGTACAAAATTAAACCAAGCTTGGTGGCCGATCTTTATGGAATCTGGATAATGCCATTGACAAAGGAAGTTCAAGTTGAATATTTATTGAGGCGTTTGGACTGAATGGAATGAGAACTTTGCACATCACGAACCCAAATATATTAGATGAATTCTGACAAACAGATTGCTAATCCTCATTTGTAGGTCATTTGTTAATGTATGCATTTATGAGTTGTAAATTGAGTGATTTCTTACACACAAAATAAAAAAAAGACTTGGTTTTGGTTCTATTGTTTCATGTTCTGGAGTGGGAATTGTGCGCTGATCATTGTGGTTATCTCTGTACATTTTTCTATTAGTTTGAAAGATGTTGGTCCAGAAACAAAGTATGTACAGAATGAATGATGACATGAGTCATGGAGAGTCAATCGGGTATGGTTTTTAACCATCATTAACAATTTAATTGATAAATGATCCATTGCTACAATGGTTTGTTATTCATGTCAACATGCTGTTCAATGATTTGTTACCATTATAAACAGTCTGTGCACTTGATTTGTTATATATTTTGGGTTTGAAGACATAGTTTGTTAATGTTGACAGTATGCTGTTCAATGTTGCTGTTTGCTAATCAATACGTTTCAGATTTGACCAGTAATTCTATACAACCATATATGCTTGATAGTATAGTGAGGAGTTGACATTCCTGCTCGAGGTATAGGCATCAGTGATGTTTGAATTAAAAACAATTACAATTAGGTGGCAAATTCCTTTCTTAAGAACAATAACTTGTTTTGCATGTTCTTGGTTGACTTCTGATCGAGTATACTTAAATCTGCATTGACAATCACCGTTTCCATTTAATCAAATGATAATCCTCGATTTATAAACGCCAACTTGTAGCTATATGCTCTATATATGAGGCTACATGATCTGTATACCATTTTTAATAAAGAGCCAAGTTTGTAATAGAGAGAAAGATATGGAGAAATGGATGAGTAGTTGGCTGCACCCAGCAACTGTTGGTATTATATTTTTTGCAGCAATGCTAGTGACGATGGTACCAGAAGTGGTGTCAAAGCGGTACATTGTTGGTGGAAATCAGGGGTGGACAAGCAATGTTAACTACACCATCTGGTCTCAGAAAATACATTTCCATCAGGACGACTGGCTCTGTATGTAAACACACATATCATAATGCTTCACTTTATCTTGCTTGTTCTGTTTTCAAATCTAAGGGCTCCATCTGCCTGTCGGTTTCCATTCAATGCATTTCACTTGCACTATTGTTTCAAGGATTATAGGTCGGCTCTGCCACCTGATTTGACCTGGAGTTTTTCTGTAATAACTCTGTTTCAAACGACAACACTTGGGCTATGTTATTTATTAACTCTGTTTTGCTTGCAGTTTTCGTATACGATAGGAATCAGATGAGTGTGCTGCAAGTGAATAAAACCAATTATGAAACATGTAATTCTGGTTATCCTATTCACAATTGGACAACTGGAGCAGGAAGAGATGTGGTTCCACTGAATGTTACACGAGATTATTATTTCATTAGTGGCAACGGATTCTGTTATGCAGGCATGAAACTAGCTATTCAAGTTGAAGTGCCCTCGCCTTTGCCTTCACCTTCGCCAATAGAAGACCAGTCTCCTAGCTTTCCGCCTTCACTTTCCCCCATGAATGACCATCCTTCAAGATTTCCGCCTTCAGTTTCCCCAGAAAGTGGCGTTTCTTCCAAAGTCACACCGTCTACAGCTCCAGTAGATAACTACTCTCCAAGACGTAGAATCACCAACCAAAACATTGTTATACCAGCTATGTTTGCAATTGCTCTGGCATGCATAGGATCCATATCTTAGCAGTAAATTTGCCAACACCTCGTGTTGATGAGGAAAATTGGGAAAAACAAAGTTGCATGTTGCACATGGGCACTTGCCAAGTGCCTAATTTTTTTAGTTAATGAAGAATATGCAGATTCCGAACAATCTGTTGGCTAAAAGTTTAGAAGCCTGGTATTGGGCTTTATAATTCATAGAGTAAAATGTGCTTTGTGTACACGCTCTTTACTCAGGACATCATTTGCAATATTATAGCTTAAAACCGAGCACTTGAAATATCAATAATTTTATTTTATTACACTTTGTTGCATTCCATTAATTTGGGTTAAGGGGGTCAAGTGCACTTTGTATACTTGCACTTTACTCAAAACACCACTTGAAATACTTTAATTCCAAATTTATAATAAAGTGCGAGTACAAAAAATGTACCAGACAGTGCAAGTACACAAAGTAAACTTTACTCCATAAATTACTAACAATAAATTACTAACAGAGTTAACCCAAATTAACAGAATGCAACAAAGTGTAATAAAATACAAACATTTGCATTTAAGTGCTCGATTTTGAATTAAAGTATTGTAAATGGTGTCTTGAACAAAGTACAAGTACACAAAATGCACTTTAATTCATGTAAGGTAAGGTAAAACTTGATTTTCTTATCTGTGGCTGCCAGTTCCATCAATCTATACCATACTGTTAAAACTTAAAACTGAACAGATCATCCGATGGTCGGTACTGCAGACATAAAATTTCAGCCAATATTTTGGGCCAAACGTTTGGCTCCTAAATTGAGGATACGTTGATGTGGAAAGTTTTCAGGAAAGGCAGTTGTTAAACCTCATGTGAAAATATGATATAATAATTTTATAGAAAAATGATTTGAATTTCAAATTAATCAAAAAAAAAAAAGGTTACTACTCTTACAAATCACAAAATACATACTAGATTAAACATAAAAGGAAGAAAAGGAATTGAAGTGTAGAGAAACAAGTAAGATTGCATGTCTCTAACTTCTTTAAAAATCAATCTTCCTCCGTGTATGCCGCAACACCGTGTTGAAAGATTAAACATAATTTTTATTATTAGTGTGTGTGTGTGTGTGTGCCACCTTTGTTGTTGTTGTTGCTTCTTGCTTGTTGGATTAGTGCAATCTCTATTGCCTCTCTCTGCAATGAATCTGTCGTAACAATTCAAAGGAAAATCCCATATCCCATTGGGAGGGATTGCTGTGGGTTTTTTCTTTGATGGATTTTTGAGGTGATGGGTTGCGTCAACTCCAAGAAAGCAACAACCACGATTACAAAAACACCTCTTGATCCTGATATTATCATCCAAAATGCTGAAACTTCTCATTTTGATTGGACCCTCAAGTCTAATTCCGGCTCGTTTTGTAAAATTGGGTTTACTGGAACATTAGAAAAGATTGAGGAAGAAGAAGAGGAAAAGGAGGAGGAGGAGGAGGAGGAGGAGGAGCCTGAGAAAGATCATGATCAAGAAATAGCACTACTGGTCCCCCAAAATCAAGATTCAAGTCATTTGTCAAAGCCCTCGTTGAACTCCGGTACGACCTCTTCTTTTAGCATTACTTATGGACGGAGATTCCCTCAAGCAGAGAGTATTGCTGCTGGCTGGCCTCCTTGGCTCTGTGCTGTCGCCGCTGAAACTGTACAGGGATGGGTACCCCTTAAATTGGACAAGTTTGAGAAGCTAGAAAAGGTGACTTTGAGTTAGTTTTTGTGTTTTTTTTCAGTTTTCTTGTTTTGGCCTTTATTTGTTAATTTGATGTAATTGTTGGCATTGTTTAAGATATATTAACTCCTGTGAAATATATTTAGGATGATACCAGTACTAAGTCTGACATACATGGGAGTTCAACTGTTTGATTTCATAGAAGTGCATGTTAGGGTCATTCAAAATCAGAAGAACACGTATGATTGTAGGTGTTACTAAAATGGGTGTCGAATAAGCACTAGGGAGTGTTAGTTCTAAGTATTTACTTAAGGAACCTTCAAAAGTAAGTTCTGTAAGCTCATTTTTAGAATGCAGACCTTTTCGAAAGAGCTCACTATGACCAGAGTATATCATTCTGGTTGATGTGTCATATCTGGAATGTGTGAGTAGATAAAGGGGTAAGATGTTTACTCTGAAGCTTGCGATTATACAATACCTAACATCAATGACTTATGCCCCTCTATTCTTGTATTAGAATTTTTGCAGTTGACGATTTTGAACTTCAAAGAGTTTATTTATGTTTTGTCAAGAAGTTGAGGCGCTCTTGCTGCCAGCCTATTGAAACAATAACTAGCTCTAGGGGTTGTCATAATTCCTTTACAGATAAAAAAACAATCAGAAATTCAAGAGTGTGTCAAATATGCAGATTGGGCAAGGTACGTACAGCTGTGTCTGCCGTGCACGTGATGTTGAAACGGGTAAGATGGTGGCCTTGAAGAAGGTGCGGTTTAAAAATTTAAGACCAGAAACTGTAAGGTTTATGGCACGTGAAATCATAATTCTCCGAAGGCTTGACCATCCAAACATTATGAAGCTAGAGGGGATCATAGCTTCAAAACTATCATGTACCATATACCTTGTTTTTGAGTATATGGATCATGATCTTGCTGGGCTCCTATCATGTCCTGACATCAAATTCACCGAGGAACAGGTGTGTTCTTTCTATTCTTGTTAGGTGTGTGGAATATCACATTAACTTGCCTACTACATCGTACCTTTGAATATCATGTATTGTTCACACGTTTTACCGTTATAGCATCAGCTTTAATTCAAGATCATTAAATAAGCTTTTGTTCGGGGCAGATTAAGTGCTTCATGCGCCAGCTATTATGTGGAATTGAGCATTGCCATTCACAAGGAGTAATGCATCGGGATATCAAAACAGCCAATATCTTAGTTAACAATGAAGGAATTCTAAAGATAGCAGACTTTGGCCTGGCAAATTTTACTGTAACAAATAACAGAAAACCGTTGACAAGTCGTGTTGTGACGCTATGGTATCGTCCTCCCGAACTTATACTAGGCTCGACCAATTATGGGGAATTTGTGGACCTCTGGAGTGTAGGCTGTGTATTTGCAGAGCTTTTCACAGGAAAGCCCCTTCTCAAGGGAAAAACCGAGGTAATCAGATTTAAAACCACCCCCTACTTCCTTTATTTAATGTGTTTGTGTAAGGGGAGGAGATGGATGCTATATCCAAACACATAATTCGTCTTTGTATTATATTTGATGGAATGGAGTCACTAATATTTCATGAAAGCATATAAACGTGAAATTTATTGTTTGTAATTCTTTCACCACCACCACAGGGTGAACAATTACATAAAATTTTCAAGCTTTGTGGGACTCCACCTGATGAGTACTGGAGAAGGTTTAAGCTTCCTCTTGCAGCAATGTTCAAACCTCGGCATCACTATGAATGCACGCTTGCCGAAAGGTTTAATCAATTCCCTAAAACCGCCGTGAGCCTTATAGAAAGTTTTCTTTCATTCGAACCACATAAGCGTGGGACTGCTACTTCTGCACTTAATTCTGAGGTAATCCTCGTGGACAAGTTAAGTCTACTGTGAATTTATTTGTATGACTATGATTAAATTACTACGATTAGTTGCTCTATATCTTGTTAAACTTATTCCTAACTTTAAGTTGCGCTTTTTTACTCCCACAATTCTGTCATGCTACATGATCGTGAATGTGATATGTAATTCATTATTGTATCTTATAAAGCTTAATTTCCTGACTGGAAGCCTTCCTGCTAGACAGTATTTCAGTTCAAGGCCTTATGCATGTGATCCATCGAGCCTGCCAAAATACCCACCCAACAAAGAAATCGATGCGAAGCTTCGTGAGGATGCAAGAAGGTAACTCATATATTTTTAATGTTCATTCAAATGTAATCTGAATCGTAGTTGGATATTTGTAGAGCGAATACACATGCAATTAACAAATATAAAGGTACTTCCAATAAGTTGACATTTAGCAAAATCAGAATTAGATGCTGGTCATTTATGTGAAGGAAAGTCCTGTATGTGTAGACTGTGGTCCTTATGGGTGAATTTTAATAATCAGAAAGGTTTATCGACCCGAGTATTTTCCGTAATCAGTCAGAGGTTCCTCTGACTATTGTTCTTTTGTTTTCGTCTTGTGATCTGCAAAACCTTTGTTGAGTAAATACTAATTGTGATTTTAGCATCCCGGGAGTGCTTGCAATTTTGAATGTGTAAATTCTAGCGAAGGAATACAGAAATGATAAGTGTTAGGCTTTTGAATGATGCTGTTTTTTCACATATATATACTTCGACTTTTCAATGGATGTTAGTGCTAATTAAGCCATTACCTGTGGTCTTAGGAAAATAGTTTACAGGATGCGCTCAACTGGAGCTTTAAGACATCACGGAAGAGTCTGTAAACCGTTGGGAGAATCAACTACATCCGAACAAAAACAGGTCCCCCCCCTCCCCTCCTCTCTCGATTTTCAGTTATGAACAAGACTTTTCTTCCATTAATAGTGATCTTCGCCTCTCAACCCATCAGTTGTAGGCAAAACCTTGGTTACCACTGACATACATAATACTCTTACTTTGAAGGAGGTGGTGGCTAATATATATGCTGTTCCTAGAATCAATTGTGGTTGTGCACGTCCAAGAGAAGGAGACAGGGATTCATTGAAGTCCTCAACTGATGTTGTGTCGGAAGCATCTCAAGTTGGTCAAGTGACTGAAATGTCTCAAGCAAGCAGCACACTCTCTGTACCAGTTCCGGCAGCATCGAGTGGATTTTCATCAGGGAGAAGGCGAAAACAGGGTTCTGCACCCTCAAGATTACGCACCAAGAAAACTTTGAAAACTCAAACTCCTATTGCAGACCCAACCAGTGTACTGCAAGCCGAAAATTATATTGCCTTAAACAGTCAAGACAGCAATAAAAATTCAAGAAGAGTAAAGACTACTTCAAGATGTCGTGAGGAGAATTTAAAGCTGTTGAAGTTGAGAGAACGAATTCACCCTCATCGGTACAATTCGTTATATTGGTCTGATATTGATTCACCAGAGAACTAATATGCTGTAAGTATCTCATTTTGTCTTAGTTCACCAAAACTCCCATACTTCTACAGATTACAATAAGTGGATGCAATGTTCAGGATACGTTCTTGCTTTAGTAGGTTGTTGAGGAAAAATTCTTTAAAAAGTAATAAAAATACCGCAAGTGCACGGGCGTACGTGAGTACGGGGGCAAGTACGGGTCGATCCACAGAGAACGTGAATAAAGTTCTTAATTCAAAAACCAACAATCACAATTAAATAGCACCTAAAAATATCACTTATAAAAAGAACTAAGGAACGGATTTCATCGATCAAACATGAAACTATGGTGTAGCATAAAAATTGATCTCCACTAACAATAAACACATAAGTATTCGAAATAAAGACAACCAATGATTTCGAATCAAATATAATTTAAAGTTATAAAAATCACTTTGTATCGATCTTACCAATCAAGTCAATTCTCAAAACTTTATGGATCCTAACTATACGAACTCCCAACTCTACTTGTGTGACTCGCATGAAAATACTCACATAAACATGATATTGAAAATGACTAGTAAAATAAATATATCATTTAAAGCACTTACACCACATAAATCATATTATTCGACTAACTACATCCGCCCCTTAGAAAGGGCTCTTAGCCAAGCATGATCAAAGCAACAACGATATAAAGTAGAGAACTCATACCAGAAATTGAAGAAAAGCTTGACTTTTTATTTCACGATATCTTGAATACAAGGAGGATTTTTGCTAGAGAGAATAGATGAAATAAAAGCTAGAGGTGTCTTTACAATGAGCCTAGCACGTCTATTTATACTAAAATATTTACAAAGGAGCATTAATTACAAAAATCTCTTTATTTATTCACAATAATCTTCGTGACCAAGCGTTTGCTCAGCATTCCCATTCGATCCGATATCTTGCTTGATTCACCACGATTCTGCTGACTCGTGACTATGTGGCTTGATATCTTGGTTTTAATGCACATATTCTCCAATATTTGACCAAATCGTGAAGATCCTCTCAATATCTACACAATCAACAAAACCACACAACCAAGCATAAAATGGGAAAAATAATGTACCATTTTACTCCCTCCGTCCCTATTTAGTAGTCCATTTTGAAAAAAAAATTGTCTCTAAATAGTTGTCTCTTTTCATATTTCAATGCATGTTTTTCAAGTTTTTCCAAAATTACCCCTACACTTCTATTTCCAATGTTTGACTTTATAATTAATTATACATTTAAAAGTTATTATTTAATGCATTAAGTAGGGGCAACTATGGAAACAAAATATAACATTAAATATTTCTTTAGATGTGTGTTTTTTTCAAAATGGACTACTAATTAGGGACGGATGGAGTATTCAATTATTCACTAATAATATACAATTAAAATGTGTTTATCAAATTCCCCCATATCAAAGTCAAGCTTGTCCTCGAGATTAAAGATAAACATATACTCACTGTCGTAGGAATCACGGATACTTTTAGGTGTACCAACCCGTTAAACTCGTAGACGATCTCTACAAGAGGAGTTTTGTCTCCTAAGGGTTTACAGAAGATATACCCATAAAATCTTTCATGCACCTACATGAATGCAATTATTCTATATGATGATGCAAAAGATCCCTTACTGTTGGTTTTTGTCAAGCCATCATTAGTGCCTCTGATTGTGCTTTTAACATGACATTTATCAGGCTAACACTACCATGAGCTACAGCTAGCGTACATGAGTAAAGTGTTAACAATCTTAGCAACACATTTTAGAAAACTAGGGAAGATGCCACTAGCTAGATGTCACCCTCTTTGGTTAAGCCATAGGGTCAGACCAAAAACTACGCTTCAACACCCCGTTACCTCGACTCTGAGTGTCCATTTGGGCTTAACGTGGGGGTCTTACACTTTTATTCCTACATCTATTTTATTCACATACTAAACTATTATTATGAGGTCGTCACCTTTGGTGTTTATTTGCTCGGCCTAAGTCCAACGCTCCTCAGTGAAAGTGAGTCACGGAGTCCATAAGGCTCCACCAACCAAAAACCCCATTTCTAATTCTAGTGCTAGTGGTTAGATTGACCGTGCAATGGTTGAGGTCCCAAAAGACTTATACACTAATACCCATTTATCGAGCGTTAGGTCAGCAATCCCAGACCATAATAGACCTTAGGTTGCTAGGCACAAAGTCCCCTCAGACTTACTTACTCGGGTAATTAATGAGCCCAACCTAGTCAACTTCCCCACTAACATTCAACTTTATCAGTACTATAACTATTTTTTTCCTTTTTTCTTTTTTTTCCCTTTTTTTTATTATTATTTGCAAGTGCTTAACCCCCAAGCTTCCCCCCAAACTTATACTACTACGACTCTTAGCTCAAAGGTGAAGACTCAAAGTTTTTAAGCTGTCCTAAGGGCAGCTCCTCTAAAGGCACACCCAATTTGCGACACGTCCCCCTTAAATATTTGAAACAAAAGTTACCAAGACACATCACTAATACAAGTGCGTACTAAGCATACATAACTCATGACAATTTGTGATCATGGCAAGACTCGTGTCGTGTTTTATGGGCACAAGATTCGTCAACGGCTAATAACTTGAACTACCAACAGACTAAGGATCTTCATATGCAATGCAACTAAACAGAATGCACTATAGAAGAAAAATATAACAAGATACTATTCTAGAATGAACTACATGCTCTACATGCAAACTAAAAATCTACAATAATGACATGATTTATTTTTTTTTTTATTTTTTTTAATTTTTTTGGATGAACTAAATAACAGGATTAAAGCTTTAAGCTAACCATAACTAACTCCCCCCATATCAAAATTTTACATTGTCCTCAATGTTAAAGAAAAGAATACACAATAGAGATAGAGGTGTACCATTCTTGCACTAGGGTGGAAAAAGAGATAAGTCGGAGCTTGCTAAAAGATCCTGTTTAACAAAAGGTGAATAATACAAAGCAAACCGTACAAAGTATACATGTCTCCCCTATATCAGGACTTAGCACACCACTAAGTCGGGAAGACTCAATTCCAAACCAACCCTACTCACTATTGGATGGATCAGCAAGATCCACCCACTCCACATTCTCTAATGATGGATACTCTAGAAAGGGTTTGAGCCTATGACCATTGACTTTGAACACATGGTCATTTTTGGGATCTTGAATATCCACGGCTCCATAAGGATAGATTTTGTGGACCAAGTAAGGTCCATCCCATCTAGATCTTAGTTTTCCAGGAAAAATATGTAAGCGTGAGTTATAGAGGAGGACCTTTTCACCTACAATGAAAGTTTTGAATCGCAATTTCTTGTCATGAAACTTTTTTGTGCGATCCTTATAGATACGCGAACTTTCGTAAGCGTCATTTCTAAGTTCCTCTAACTCACTTAAATGGAGCATTCGTTGGGCTTTGACTTTATCTAAGTCAAAATTCATTTCCTTAATGGCCCAAAGTGCCCGATGCTCTAACTCAACTGGCAAATGACATCCCTTCCCATAAACCATGCGATAAGGTGACATACCTAAGTTGTTCTTAAAGGCAGTACGGTATGCCCACAAGGCGTCAGGTAATCGTTTAGACCAATCCTTCCTAGTAGGGCCAACGGTTTTCTCAAGAATGATCTTAATCTGACGATTAGACACTTCGACTTGGCCACTAGTTTGTGGGTGATATGCGGTGGCCAATCGATGCTTCACTCCATACTTGAGAAGGAGAGAAGAAAAATTTCTATTATCAAAGTGAGTACCCCTATCACTAATGATAGCACGAGGGGTCCCAAAGCGACTAAAGATGTTATCTTTAAGAAAATTGACCACGACTTTGTGGTCATTAATGCGTGAAGGGATTGCCTCAATCCACTTCAAGACATAGTCAACCGCTAGAAGGATATACAAATTACCAAAAGATGACGGGAAGGGACCCATGAAATCTATTCCCCAAATATCAAAAATGTCAACCACTAGAATACTATTAAGTGGCATCTCATCTCTCTTGGAAATCTTGCCAACATGTTGGCATCTCACACAACTCTTACAAAAGGTGTTGGCATCTTTGTGAAGTGTTGGCCAATAAAAACCGCTTTCGAGGATTTTGGTTGCGGTCTTTTGAGAACTAAAATGGCCACCACATGCCATGTCATGACAAAAAGAGAGAATATTATTATGTTCATGTTCGGGGACACAGCGATGAATGATTTTGTCTGGACAATACTTAAAGAGGTCAGGATCATCCCAAAAGTAATAATAGACACGAGAGAAGAACACGTCTTTCTCTGCCTTGGTCCAATGATTCGGAATCTCTTTAGTGACAAGGTAATTCACTATGTCAGCAAACCAAGGTTCGTGAGATGAAATAGCTAGGAGTTGTTCGTCAGGAAAGGACTCATTTATAGGGTTTTCATCAAATGGAGCATTACATACTCGTGAAAGATGATCAGCTACAACATTCTCGGACCCTTTTTTGTCCTTAATCTCTACATCAAATTCTTGAAGTAAAAGAATCCAACGAATGAGACGCGCCTTGGTGTCCTTCTTGGACATGAAATAGCGCAAGGCAGCATGGTCAGTGTAAATAGTCACATGTGAACCAACCAAGTAAGAGCGGAACTTTTCTAGTGCATAGACCACAACTAAAAACTCTTTTTCCGTGACTGTGTAGTTTTGCTGGGCATCATTAAGGGTGCGACTAGCATAGTAGATCACTCGGGGTAGCTTATCTATTCGTTGTCCTAAAACAACTCCTATGGTTGTGCTAGAAGCATCACACATGAGTTCGAATGGAAGTGATCAATCAGGAGGGTGCATGATAGGGGCAGAAGTGAGAAGACTCTTTAACTTCTCGAAAGCGAGGACGCAATGAGAGTCAAAATCAAATGGTGCATCCTTTTCAAGGAGTTTTGTGAGAGGCCTAGAGATAGCACTAAAGTTTTGGATGAATCGCCGGTAAAAACCAGCATGTCCTAAGAAAGAGCGCACCTCTTTCACGGATTTAGGGATGTGAAGGTTGGCAATAATATTAACCTTAGCTCTATCAACTTGAATGCCATCTTATGAAACAATGTGGCCTAATACAATTCCTTTTTTAACCATGAAATGACATTTCTCCCAATTAAGGACAAGACACTTTTCCTCACATCTCACAAGAACTTTCCCTAAGTTTCTAAGACAGTGTTCGAAAGAGGATCCATGGATGGAGAAATCACCCATAAAGACTTCGAGGAAGTCTTCGACCATGTCAGAGAAAATACTCAACATACACCTTTGGAAACAACTAGGTGCATTGCACAAACCAAAAGACAAACGACGAAAGGCAAAGGTTCCAAAAAGACATGTGAATGTGGTTTTTTCTTGATCCTCGGGGGCAATATAGATTTGGTTATACCCCGTGTACCCATCTAGGAAACAATAATACTTATGCCCGGCCAACCATTCGAGCATTTGGTCTATGAAAGGAAGTGGAAAATGATCTTTCCTAGTAACCTCATTGAGTTTACGATAATCTATACAAACACGCCATCCAGTTTGGTTACGTGAAGGTATCAACTCATTGCTCTCATTTTTCACTACAGTGACACCAGATTTCTTTGGCACCACGTGGATAGGACTAACCCAAGGACTATCAGAAATGGGATATATAATGCCATGATCTAACCACTTAATGATTTCCTTGCGAACTGCCTCTTTAGTTATGGGATTGAGGCGTCGCTGAAAGTCTCTCTTAGGTGTAGCATTCTCCTCAAGATGAATTTGGTGTTGTACGACAGTGGGACTTATACCCTTGAGGTCGGCCATAGACCAACCAAAAGCTTCTTTGTGTTGTTTAAGCAGATTGACTAATTGGGTTTCCTGGTCAAGGGTTAAGTCACTAGCAATAATGATAGGCAAAGTGTCATTTCCACCTAAGAAAGCATACTTAAGAGTGGAAGGAAGTGGTTTCAAATCAAGTTTAGGAGCCTCAATGATGGACGGTTTAGCAACAGTCCTAGGCTCGAGATAGATTTCCTCGGGTTTTGTTTCCCATTTTTCACCAATTGCATTGAGTTCTTCAGGCATGTCTTTAGAAGACATATCTTTATCCAACTCTTCAAGTTTCTCATCACTCTCATATTCCTCTAAAATCTCTTCCACGAGAGTCCCAATCGCACACACCTCACGAGTATCTTCCTCTAATGACTCTAAGTGCTGATTAGTGAAATTAAAGATGTTTAAATCAGCGGTCACGTTTCCAAAGGACATTTTCATGGACCCATTACGACAATTAATGATAGCATTAGAAGTAGCAAGGAATGGACGACCAAGGATGAGAGGAATTTGTCCTTTGGTGCTAGAGACAGGTTGTGTCTCAAGCACAATGAAATCAACGGGGAAGTAGAATTCGCCAACTTTGATGATCACATCCTCAATAATACCTTGCGGTACCTTGACAGAACGGTCTGCCAGTTGAAGAGTGACACGAGTGGGTTTAAGATCACCTAACCCTAGTTGACGATAGACAGCGAGAGGTAAAAGGTTAACACTAGAACCTAAGTCAAGAAGACATTTCTCAACAAGAGTGTTACCAATGGTGCACGAGATTGTAGGACAACCAGGATCTTTGTATTTGATCGGGACGTTGTTATTAGAGAGGATTGAGCTCACGTGAGCAGCAAGGAAAGCCTTTTTAGGAACATTGGTCGCCCTCTTTTTAGTGCACAAGTCCTTGAGAAACTTAGCATATGACGGGACTTGTGCGATTGCATCTAAAAGTGGAATGTTCACTTTCACTTGCGAGAAAATTTCTAGAATATTCTCTAGATGAGGTGACTTTTTGGAAACAAGTCTATTGGGAAAAGGGGCTTTGGATAAACTTCCCTTGGGTAGTATTGTGGTTGGGTTTGATTTTGGGCCCCTTGGGACCACGAGAAATTAGGATGATTGCGATACCCAGGATTGTAAGTGTTTGAGAAAGGATCATTTCTGGGCTTTTGAAATGGGTACACAGAATTGGTTTGCTCTACAGGTCGAGCAACTTGACAATCCTCAGCAAAATGATCTAACCCTCCACAAATACTACAAGACAAAGATGTGGTCTCTAAAGACGCAACATGTTGGGAAGTTTGAGACTTTTGTTTCTCAAGTGCTTCAAGTCTTTTTGAGATAGAAGCAAGATCAGAGTTTTCGAAGGCAGATTCGATGGAACGGACACTATAACGAGAAACAGTATGGTCTCTCTCAAACGTACTCTCCCACTCAGCACTCCTTTCGGCTAACCCTTCGAGGTATTCCCAAGCCTCTTCAATAGTCTTATTTATGAAACCCTCGGGACACATAGACTCAATAAAGGCACGTGTTTTCACATCTAACCCCTTATATAAGATATGTATGAGTTCGGTTTGAGTGATTCCATGATTAGGACACTTAGCAAGAAGGCTATTGAAACGTTCAAAATATTTCCAGAATTTTTCGTCACTAAATTGGCGAAAACCAATAATTTTGGTGCGAAGTTCGATTGATTTGGAACTTGGAAAATATTTTTTCAGAAAGGGAATAACAAATTCCTCCCACGTTTTAATGGAGTCAGCAGGAAGACTATTGAACCACTTTTTTGCGTTGCTTTTGAGAGCAAACGGAATGACACGAAGTAGAATACCATCTCTAGTCATGGACTTGAAAGAGATAGTGAAACAAAGATCTTCAAATTCTTGAAGGAATTCATAGGCATCTTCATCGTAGTTGCCATTGAATTTAGGCAACATGCCTATAAGATGGGTTCTAACCTCAAATTTAGAATTAGCGGCATCCTTAAGGACTATAGGAGACCTACGGGCTGTTTGTTGGGGGTAGAAGGCTTGTTTGAGCGTGGTACGTTGAGCAGCGGGAGGCACAACATTGTTGTCTGTCATGGTGATTTGTGATGAAGTTTCACTAAGTAGTGAAGATGTTTCACTAAGTGGAAGACTATCGGGATTGCGAATTAAACGACCGGTAGTACTTCTTTTCCAAGTGTGCATACACTAGGAAGATTTCTAAATTATCTACCAATTAGCACATAAAAAGGGGGAAAAAACACTTAAATAAAAAGAAAAAAAATTCTAAACCTGGGTTATCCTAAAGAAAAATCTAGACAGCTCCTAACTGTAGGACCACCAAAAAGTCTATAAATCTAGATTTATTCAAACCGATTGGCCAGTAAAGCGGGGGCACTTCGTTGAAACAAGGCGCTGAATTAGAGAACCGTCATCCTAGACACCAATCTTAATTGGCCAGGTAAGTGATACACTTGCCTAGACACCAAAGAGTTCAAATAATTCCAAATTTACTTTCTCTTATAGGTTCCTTCCTAATTGAGCTCGAAATTTCTAGGGGCCAACGTCTAATTAATTTTAACAGGCTTGGAGATGCAGTATGATGGATTAGTGGTTTGTGGGCCAAGAAAAAGGTGATGAAATCCCTTACCTTATCTTGATGAGTGGTTTTTTCCCTTAAAGTTAATTAAGATGAAAATGCAACACCCAAGAGACAATAAATAAAACACATAAAATGCTTTACACTAGTGTGGTACGTACCTTTGGGTCCTCCAGCAATCACCATAGTTATAAAAATGCAGTAAAAATCCTAAACAAGATGTGCTCTAGGTGTACATAAAATGCATGATGCGACACATAATTTTTATCTAAAATTTCTAAACTAATATTTTTATTTATTTTTTTATTTATTAAAAACTAGGGATAGAAAAATAATACCCGAAATTGCTTAGCAATTATTCCCGTGAAGAACTAACTCAAGCCGCAATTAGGTACCTAAAAAGTCAAAATAAAACAAATCAAATAACACAAAATATTTTTATTTTATTTTCTCTTCAATCACGCTTGCACGTAAAAGAATTAAAAACAAAATAAAAATAGAAAAAAAACAAGAAAGGATATTGTGAGTTAATTTAAGAAAACTACGGACAAAAAGAACAAGTTTGTGATTTTTTTATTTTTTAATTTTAGCTACGTGACAAAACAAGCTACAGGACGAAACTGGAAACAAATGTTATACTTAAAATGATCAGATTGTTAGGCTAAACAAATAACTAGCGAAACTAACTAACAGAACTAACAGAGCGGACAAGCTGTTCGCAAAGCAACAGAATAAGTTTAGTTTTTTCGGGTCTGTTTTTGACAAAAACAGAAAAACAAAATCTATTAAAAGTTTTAATTAAAAATTTATCGGCGCGTTACCCGGCATCGGCGCCAAAAACATGTTGAGGAAAAATTCTTTAAATAATAAAAATACCGCAAGTGCACGGGCGTACGTGAGTACGGGGGCAAGTACGGGTCGATCCACAGAGAACGCGAATAAAGTTCTTAATTCAAAAACCAACAATCACAATTAAATAGCACCTAAAAATATCACTTATAAAAAGAACTAAGGAACGGATTTCATCGATCAAACATGAAATTATGGTGTAGCATAAAAATTGATCTCCACTAACAATAAACACATAAGTATTCGAAATAAAGACAACCAATGATTTCGAATCAAATATAATTTAAAGTTGTAAAAACCACTTTGTATCGATCTTACCAATCAAGTCAATTCTCAAAACTTTATGGATCCTAACTATACGAACTCACAACTCTACTTGTATGACTCGCATGAAAATACTCACATAAACATGATATTGAAAATGACTAGTAAAATAAATATGTCATTTAAAGCACTTACACCACATAAATCATATTATTCGACCAACTACATCCGTCCCTTAGAAAAGGCTCTTAGCCAAGCATGATCAAAGCAACAACGATATAAAGTAGAGAACTAATACCAGAAATTGAAGAAAAGCTTGACTTTTTATTTCACGATATCTTGAATACAAGGAGGATTTTTGCTAGAGAGAATAGATGAAATAAAAGCTAGAGGTGTGTTTACAATGAGACTAACACGTCTATTTATACTAAAATATTTACAAAGGAGCATTAATTATAAAGATCTCTTTATTTATTCACAATAATCTTCGTGACCAAGCGCTTCCTCAGCATTCCCATTCGATCCGATATCTTACTTGATTCACCACGATTCTGCTGACTCGTGACGATGTGGCTTGATATCTTGGTTTTAATGCACATATTCTCCAATATTTGACCAAATCGTGAAGATTCTCTTACTATCTACACAATCAACAAAACCACACAATCAAGCATAAAATTGGAAAAATAATGTACCATTTTATTCCATTATTCACTAAAAATATACAATTAAAATGTGTTTATCATATGTCAGGCTCCAGTACATGTATAATGGTAAACGGTAAGATGAATGAAAAGATAACCTGAAACGGTAGGATCATCTCGTGGTTGGTAGCAGAAACAGAAAATTTAAGGGAGGTACCTCCGGTGGGGATTTCTTTTCCTATAATCAAAGATGGGGATCAAATAAAAGGAGATGGGGATCAAGTGCCAATTCTACCATGTCCTTTTATCTATTCTACAATTTACCAAATAAAAGGAGATGGGGATCAAATGCCAGACCAATGGTATGCAAATTTAACACTCTACATGTGAACTACATAATCCATGTGATAATTAATCCATGATATCTACTCATTCGAGGGGAATGAGCACTCGCCTTTTCCACTTGGTTCCACCACTGCTCTTACACTTTTGTCCTCTGCTACTGTAGTAATAAAATCATGTAAGAAAGAAATCTTAGTACATTTCACATCGGCACCAAATTACATCCTTAATTTTACTAGGAAGTCAAGAGGCAGTTATGTATTTTTGTGAGTTAAGAAATTTAAAAAAAAAAAAAAATAACTCGCTGCTCCCGTGTTTACTATTTGAAAGTTCATCCATCTACTTATCAAATACTAATGATGATAATGAATCCATATATAGTAGTAACTTCTTTCACTAAACTTACATGTAAAGCTAAAAAATGATTACTACTTGCTGCAGAGAACCAGGTGCAGCACTTCTGCAAAATGTGTCTTGTAGTCTTGTTTTTCTGTAAAGTTGAAAATGGAGAAATGCATCATCTAGGTTCTTGAAATATACCAGGAATGTATTGAATATGGTTGTGTTCTGATGGCCATTCACCCAGTCGTGGAGAAATCGTGGTAGCCAAGACATGCAGACTCCTCCAGTTTTTAATCATACATTGGGTTCATATTAATTCCCACAACATGTATTTTGAAACGGGGGGTTGCATATTACAGCTGAACTGGGAAACGGAAAGTAAATGTTGTTGATGTATGTTAGCGTAGGAGCCTGCTTGGCTGAACCCATCAACGCCATTACGCTGTTAAGGAAATCAAACTGTGCAGTAAATCATGTTGTGCAGCAAGCAGTCCAAACACAAAGATCATGCTAGTAGATTTACAAAGTAAAAATATGGCTGCTAGCTTGGCTGGCTTCGTAAAGATCTGAACAAGTTTTATCTTTTATTAATTGGATGGTCATTTAAAGGAAACTTTCACCGATTTCAAGTTTTAAAATGTTTAAGCTGAAATCCAGTGAAAGTTACTCACAAAAGTCTAATGAACCAAAAGAATCATCCAACTAAAGTCTTTTAGAAACTAAATTTTGTTTTTTAGGACGAAAAACAAATTAGTAGTAGATGAAAGTCTTTTTCCTTCTTTTCTGCTTTCCGTCTTTTCATTTGTCAATCCTTCGCTTTACAAGGATGCATGATCAAACAGTTCTACAAGTTTCTCCTGCCGATCACTATTTCTTCCTTTGTGCTTGTTCATCATAGATCTTTTTAACTATTTAAGTCCGAACTTGCTCGCTTAAGCTATGACCTAGTTCAGGTTGGTCGTTAGATTTATGATATATTACAACAAATGTTGATTAGACTTAGGAACATCAATGAAATATGAACTTGTACGCCAGTTTCTTATTCTGACAAAAAATGTACGGTAAGTCTGTAACATACAAATTTCAAAAACTGGATTAAGCTTCTTCTTTTTCTTTTTCTTTTTCTTTTTGGCTAAATCTGAATGAAGCTTTTTAAATTTACTTCTAAGATATTATGTAACCATATACATAAGGAATTTGAGTTTATTGATTATTTCTATCATATTCATCTATTGTTGGTTACCTGGTTCTATATAGTGAATGTGTTGCATTGCACTTGTAAGGGCCATGATTCAAAAACAGATACAGTGATATCTATTCCGGACGGAACCTGCTTATGAGTGACCGGAAAGTTTTTTTCGTTTAACTTGCAACACATATCATATTTTTTGTAGGTCGGGCAGCTGGTAGCTCAAGGGAACGAAAATGTATTTGTCAAAAGTCAGCAACATCAAGCTATGTTAGGCAGTACCGTCTATGACTTTGTTCAATGTTAGGCACCTCCTCTAGACTTTGGGGCATCTTAGTTTCTATATATATGATCTCTTCTCATTGTAATTTAACAATATATATGAAAATCTCTCACATTCATCTGTAAATCTCTCTCTCTCTCTCTGCTATTATATACTTCTAACATGGTATCAGAGAATGTTATATCCTAGGGAAATACATATCAGACTTACAAGAGTTGCAGAAAGATTGTGTAGGAAGAACAAATCCCCCAACTGTGAAACTTTGAATATTTCAAAAACTATCAAAACAAGAAATCAAATATATCATTACGAAGAGCACTGAAAGAGGAGATTGCAGAAACAAACCGACTGAAATTCCGGCCTCCCACGCGCCGCCACGCGCCGCCACGCGCCACCGGAAGAAGCCATCCGCCGCCAAGACGCGCCCACGCGCCGGCGCGTGTGGCGTCCTCCGGTGTTTTTCCGGCGAAGTGGCAGAAGGATTTCTTGTTCGTCTCGTCATCTCGATTCCAACCGTGGTAAAAATTTTCAGTTCTGTGAAGATTTTATTTCCTGATACATAATTGTATGTATATTTGTGTATATACATACTACCTCTGTTATTGGCTAAAAATTTTTCCTTCTGCTCCGTTGTTTGTGTATATACATACGACTGTTTTGCTGCCAGACTGAACAAGTTGTTAACTTTAATTAAAAACTTGGCCTTTCTGTTTAAACAAAAAAAAAACTCGCCCCACATCTTATATTCATTCCACCCAGATTTCTTTTTCCTTTTTATCCCTTTCGGCCCAACATCAACCAAGCTACAACCCACTTCTTTTAATATTATAATGATGGATACCGGAGACTCGGCAATTTCAAGCAACAATACTACTATAAGTAGCAGTAAATCGGGGTTTCATAGTACTCCATTCGTGAGTCCTAAATTCAATGGAAAAAATTTTCTGGAATGGTCCAAAGCTTGTACAATGGCACTTAAATCTCATAGAATGATGAAATATATCAATGGGAAAGCCAAACAACCTTTGGAAAGTGATACTAGTTTCGATGATTGGGAATCCGAAAATGCCATGGTGTGTTCATGGCTATCTAACTCTATGGAGGTTGATATTCGAAAAACATATATCTTCATTGATACCGCTGAAGATGTGTGGAATTCTCTTACTCGGACGTATTCCTTCTCCGGAAATGTAGCCAAGCAATTTGAGATCAAACGGAAGATGTGGGCATTGGCTCAGGGAAGCCACACATTAGCTCAGTATTATTCTGAGCTTACATCATTATGGAGTGAATTGGGACATTACACTATATTTGAGTGTAAACATGCTGAAGATCAAGAAAAATATCAAAAGATGATGACTGTAGAGAAAGTGATGAAGTTTCTTGATGGATTGTCTGATGAGTATGATTCAATAAAAAATCAACTTATTGGACAAGTTCCATTTCCTACTGTGGAAGAAGCCTATGGTCGTGTCAGGTTAGAGGAAAGTCGAAAGCAAAGTATGGCTCCGGTTGTCTCTTCTGAACGATCTGCACTCTTAACTGGAAATGTTCAGCAATCTGAGCCAGAACAACCTGAACAGGTACCAATGGCTTTAATGGGTGAAAGATCCAGTCTTCAATGTGACTACTGCAAGAAGTTAAACTGTAAAGTATAATGAAATGTAATATGTAATGGAGGACATATATAACTCAACTAGGATAAAAGATAAATAATATTAACTCTATACAGGGATCGTGAAATTTGAAGAACAGGCACCAACAAGGATCAAGTCGCTGAAAGAAGTTCATTAACATGATCAAGCCTCAGTGACATAATAAGATGTACAGATGATTCAGTTGAAGGGCCAAAAGATTTCATGTATTTGAAGATATTGCTGCAGGCTAATAAATTGGAATGTAACGAAGGTGTGAAGATCAAGATCAGTGATAGTCACTTGTGAACCAGACCAGTGCACCAAGTGTCAACACATACGGGAAGGATCAACACATTAATTCATATAAAGAATTGCCAAAGCCTATTGACGATCAAGGACAGACATAATATCTCAAGGTATTGTCAAAAGTTAATTTACTCTGAAAATTAAATAAGTAACAGATTAATTAATTATTTATAACAAAATAATTAAATTAATCTGGTACTTGAATTATTTTCTGAGGTAAATTAAAACAGCAGAATAAACAGAAGAGAGAAAATGAATAGCATCCAAAATCACTATTCATATGAATAGTAACCGAAATCACTATTCACATGAATAGTAACCGAAATCACTATTCATATGAATAGTACTATTCATATGAATAGTAACCGAAATTACTATTCATGAATAGTACCCAAAAGTACTATTCATAAAGTAAGAAACATGTGGGGCCCACATGAATTAAAAAATCAAAGTTTAAAACTTTGAATTGAAAATTGCAGTTTTGAAAGTTTGAATGTTGAAATTTGTTCATGAAAAATTCAACAGGCTGCTACTGAAAACGTCACCCCTTACGTTATTAAATGGGGTACTATGCAGCATAGTGATTTTCTAGAAAATCTATAAATAGGCCTGTTGTATTTCATTTCAAAACACACCTCAACACGCAACTTTCTCTCTCTCTTAAATATCTTCTCTGTGTAAGCTGCTAGACAGTCCATCTAGTAGGAAAGCCGGCTTAGCCCGCTTTCAGGAAGTGTCGGATAGAAGGTTCTCGTGCCTAAACTATTCTTAGGAGTGTTCGAGTTTTTGAAGCTAATCCGTTGGATTAGAAGTTGTAACACCCCTTGGGTTTTTATCAGTTCAAAGATATTTTCCCGAACCAATTGTTTTATTTCGATTCAGTTGTTGACCTCATTTTTCACATCTCGAAAATCGAAATATTTTTAAATAACGTATTCAACCCCCTTCTACGTTATTCCGGACCTAACAATTGGCATCAGAGTAGGTTGATCGATATACAGATCAGATCCGGTGTTGTACGTCACTGTTCACAGATACGGTACTGTTCACAGATATGATTCTATTCACATATATGGCACTATTCACAAATACAGTACTATTCACAGATACGGTACTGTTCACAAATACGGTACTATTCACAGATACGGTACTGTTCATAAATACCGTACTATTCATTTTGAGCCACTCTGTTACTATACAAAAAGCCATACAATCATGACAGAGAAAACACAAACTCCAACAACAAGCAGATATGAATCAATTAGAGTTCCAATACTCAGGGCATCAGAATATCCCATATGGAAGGTGAAGATGGAAATGTTTCTGGAGGCTACAGATCCAGAGTACTTAGACAGAATTCATGATGGTCCACATAAGCCTACAAAATTGTCTGTTGCAGTTGCTGGAGAAGAACAGAAAATGATTCCAAAAGAGAAGAAAGACTACACTCCTGAAGATATCTCCTCTATTAGCAAAGATGCTAAAGTAAGGCATTTATTACATAACGCCATTGACAATGTTATGTCTAACAGGGTCATTGGATGCAAAACTGCTAAGGAGATTTGGGATGCTTTGGAAGTCAGATGTCAAGGAACCAAAGCCATCAAAAAGAACAGGAAAACAATACTCACACAGGAGTACGAGCACTTTGACTCAAATGCTGATGAGTCATTAACAGACATATATGACAGATTCCTGAAATTGTTGAATGATCAATCACTGGTAGATAAGGAGTATAATCTTGAAGACTCCAATCTGAAATTCTTGTTGGCTCTTCCTGAGAAATGGGACTTAAAGGCCACTACCATCAGAGACAATCATGATCTAGAAGACATGTCCCTTGATGAAATCTATGGAATGCTTAAGACTCATGAGCTTGAGATGGAACAAAGAAGCAAGAGGCATGGAAGCAAGACCAAGTCAATTGCTCTTAAAGCTGAGGAGAAAGCTTCTAAAGAAATTGCTGTGAAAAAGAGTCAATCCAAAGGAAAGGCTCTTATTACAAAGTCTGATACTGAGTCATCAAATTCTGATGATGACTCAAACTCTGACAATCTCACAGACTCTGATGATGATGGTAGTGATGCTGAGATGATACAACTTGCAGCCCTAATGGTGAAAGGCTTCAAGAAGATGGCTTACAAGAACTTCAGGAAGGGAAAGAAGTTCACACGAAGAGATTCAAATTTTGACAAGAAGAATTTCAGAAAAGCTGAGGGAAAGGAAAGCAGGTCTGGGAAAGTCGACAAGTCCAAGATCACATGCTATAATTGTGGTGAGAAAGGACATTTTGCACCTGAGTGCAAGAGAGCCAAAGCTGATAAAAGTCAAGCTTACATCACAAAGAAGAAGGACTGGGCTGACACTTCAGACTCTGAAGATGAGGTGAACTACGCCTTGATGGCAAATGTTGATAGTATCTCTGAAGCTACTGAGACCAAGGTACCTCACTCTATTCTAGCTTTTGATACTACTGATATATCTGAGTTAAGACTCTTTCTTAAAAACTTGCATGTTAGCTATAGAGATCAGACTTTAGAAAATGAAAGAATAAAATCTGAAAGTCTAGACCTTAGAAAGAGAAATGATTATCTAGAATCAGAATTAGTCCAGATGTTAGAAATTCAGAAAGAGAGAGATGATGCTATTTTTGTTAAAACTGAATTATTGAAAAAGCATGCTTATCTTGAATCTGAACTTGCTAAAGAAAGAAACATTCTTAAAATTTGGACTAACTCTGGTAAGAAAACTCAGGATATCATATACAATGATTGTTGGAAAGAAGGTCTAGGTTACACTGATAAAAAGAAAACTGTCAACCTAGAAGCTGAGACCTCGAAACCTGTATTTACTGAAAAGGCTGCAAAACCCAAAATTAATCATGTGAGGTTTGTACCAAAATCTGACAAACCAAAACAGGATAAAGCCAAATCAGTAGATATTAGTTCAATGTCTCAGAAACAGCTTAAACACAAGCTGAAGGAGTTAAAAAGAATAAACAAGGTAAAAGAACCTAGGAAAAACAGAAATGGAAAGGTAGGCATCAGTAAAAGCAATAACTATATGCCTATTCCCAATGCTCCTAGGAAGAAATGTTATAACTGTGGAAGTCCTAACCATCTTGCTGCTTTTTGCAGGAAGAATAAAAATATAAACTCTACACCTCCTAAGTCAGGAGTTAAGAATGGTTCAGTTAGGTTTAAGCCACAAAATCCTTGTTTTCACTGTGGTAGTATTTGGCATTCTATTTATACATGCAAAGAGTACCATAATTTGTATTATGATTATTACGAATGTAAACCCTCTTTGAATAAATTCAAGATTGATTCTACATGTATAAATTCTGATAAAAAGAATGTTAGCACAAACTCTGATAAGACTTCTGCTGCAAAAGCTAACAAACTTAATAAGACCAAAGGATCCAAGCAAGTCTGGGTCCTTAAAACTAATCATTAGTGGTTTTTGTGATTACAGGGTAACAGGAAAAATATCCTTGTTCTGGACAGTGGATGCTCAGGACACATGACTGGAAATAAAGCCCTGCTATCAGAATTTGTGGAGAAGGCTGGCCCAAGTGTTTTTTATGGAGATGGCAACATAGGAAGGACTCTGGGATATGGCAATATCAAACTTGGGAATGTCATCATTGAATCTGTAGCTCTAGTCTCAGGACTCAAACATAATCTGCTAAGTGTGAGTCAAATCTGTGACAGAGGTTATCATGTGGGTTTCTTTGAAGAACACGGTGAAGTTGTAAGCAAATCTACAGGAAAAGTTGTTCTGAAGGGATACAGGCATGGTAACATTTATGAAGCCAAGCTTTCAACAAACTCTGATGGCTCTGCAATCTGTCTACTAAGTAGAGCATCAATTGAAGAAAGCTGGGATTGGCACAAGAGACTTTCTCATCTGAATTTCAATAGCATTAATGAGCTAGTGAAGAAAGATCTTGTGAGAGGATTGCCCAAATCAGTTTTTACTCCAGATGGCCTATGTGACTCATGTCAAAAGGCAAAACAAAGGAAAACTTCATTCAAAAGTAAGACTGAATCCTCAATTCTTGAGTCATATCACTTATTGCATGTTGATTTATTTGGTCCAGTAAATATAATGTCTATTGGAAAGAAAAGATATGCTTTGGTTATTGTTGATGAATACACCAGATATACATGGGTATATTTCATGCACAAGAAAGAAGAAACTTCATCAATCTTAACAGAGCATGTCAGACAACTGGACAAAGGATCTAAGCATACAGTGAAAATCATAAGGAGTGATAATGGCACTGAGTTCAAGAATGCAGTCATGGAAGAGTTTTGTAAAGAAAATGGAATAAAGCAAGAATTCTCTGCACTTGGAACTCCACAACAAAATGGAGTAGTAGAGAGAAAGAACAGGACTCTCATAGAAGCTGCAAGGACCATGCTTGATGAAGCAAAGCTGCCAACTTACTTCTGGGCTGAAGCTGTGCAAGCTGCTTGTTTCACACAGAATGCTACACTCATAAACAAACATGGTAAAACACCATATTAGATGGTGAAAAATAAGAAGCCGAACCTGAAGTACTTTCATGTGTTTGGATGTAAATGTTTTGTTCTTAAGACTCATCCAGAACAGCTTTCCAAATTTGATTTAAAAGCTGATGAAGGAATCTTTGTTGGATACCCACTATCCACAAAAGCATTCAGAGTCTACAATCTGAGAACAAAAGTGGTCATGGAATCTATCCATGTGTCTTTTGATGATAAGAAGATAACAGGACTTGAAGACTTTGATGAACATGACCAGCTGAGATTTGAGAATGAAGAAATAAATGCTGATCTACAAAATTCTGATACTCTTTCAGACTCTATTGTTCAATCTATACCAGTAGATCAGACAGCAGCACATGTTGAGGAGGAGCAAGTGAACGATGACCCCCAATCAAGTGAAGAAACATCTGCTGCTAATGATTCTTCAAACTCTGAAAGCAACAGCTCAGGAGGAGCAAACAATGATTTTGGATCTACTAGTAATCACACTCAACACAATTATGAACTTGGGGAATCATCAAGATCAAATCTGCCGAGACAAAGGGTATGGAGCAGAGCGCATCCCTTTGAACAGATCATTGGTGAACCGGACACGGGTGTACCGACTAGAAGAGCAACACAGAATGAATGCAATTTCGCAGGATTTTTATCTCAAATTGAACCTAAAAAGGTTGATGAAGCTCTTGATGATCCAGATTGGGTAACTGCAATGCAGGAAGAACTCAATCAGTTCGAAAGGCAGAAAGTATGGAAGCTGGTGCCAAGACCAAAAGATAAATCTGTAATTGGCACTAGATGGGTGTTTAGAAATAAACTGGATGAAAATGGTATTGTTACGAGGAACAAGGCTCGATTGGTAGCAAAGGGTTACTCTCAAGAAGAGGGAATTGATTATGATGAAACCTATGCTCCAGTTGCAAGGCTTGAAGCAATCAGGATGTTCTTAGCATTTGCTGCACACTCCAACTTTAAGGTTTTTCAGATGGATGTGAAGAGTGCATTTTTGAACGGAGATCTAGAGGAAGAAGTCTATGTTGAACAACCCCCTAGGTTCGAAGACAAGGAATTTGAAGGTTTTGTGTACTTTCTCTTCAAAGCTGTCTATGGTCTCAAGCAAGCCCCTCGAACATGGTATGATACTCTCTCCAAGTTCTTACTTGAAAATGGTTTTACAAGAGGTATCATCGACAAAACTCTCTTTCATAAAAAGCATAAAAATGATATAATTCTGGTGCAAGTATATGTGGATGATATAATATTTGGTTCTACTAATGATTTGCTATGCAAGAGATTTGCTAAGCTAATGCAGAGTAGGTACGAGATGAGCATGATGGGTGAGTTGTCCTTCTTCCTTGGACTTCAAGTTGTTCAGAAGCCTGATAGTATTTTCATCAGCCAATCAAAATACATAAAGGATCTTCTGAAGAAGTATGGGATGGAAGAAGCAGCTACTGCCAAGACCCCGATGCCAACTGCAGTCAAGCTTGATGAAGATAAATCTGGTAAGTCAGTTGACATCACGAAGTATCGAGGTATGATCGGCTCTCTCTTGTACTTAACTGCTAGTAGACCAGATATTATGTTCGCAACTTGTCTATGTGCTAGATTCCAGGCTAACCCTAAAGAGTCACATCTTATAGCTGTTAAACATATTTTCAGATACCTTAAGGGAACCCCCAATCTTGGGATTTGGTACCCTAAAGGAACAGGTTTTGACCTAATTGGCTATATAGATTCTGACTTCGCAGGTTGTAAGATTGATCGGAAAAGTACTTCTGGAAGCTGTCAGTTTCTAGGAAGAAGGTTGGTATCTTGGTACAGCAAGAAGCAACACTCAGTATCTACCTCGACAGCCGAAGCAGAATACATTGCGGCAGGTAGTTGTTGTGCTCAGATCCTGTGGATAAGGAATCAACTTCAGGACTATGGACTCATGTTGGACAAAATTCCAATTCTATGTGACAACACGAGTGCCATTGCCATTGCCAACAATCCAGTTCAACACACCAGGACTAAGCATATTGATATCAGGTATCATTTCTTACGAGAGCATGTCATGAATGGAACTGTGGTATTATATTTTGTTCCTACAGATCAACAAATTGCAGACATCTTTACTAAACCACTGGATGAATCCACTTTCTCCAGGTTAGTTGGTGAACTTGGGATGTTAAATCTGTCTAATTAATTTTGGATAATCAATAACTGCAATTTGTTATAAGTTCACATGTATTTTAAATGTCCATATGTTTAGAACTTGTGAATTTATTTGCATCCAGTCCTCTTTTTATAGTTATCTCTATATTAATTACCACGCTTATAAATGCTATATTTTATGGTAATTAGTTAGTAAATAATTGAGTTAATTGTAGCATAATTAAATAAATATTTTATTGACATATATCAATTAATGATATTTTGTTAATTTTATGTCTATTTAATTGTGAGTTTATCTGATTATTGTGGATTAATTCTTGATTTACTGTGTGATTATTTTTAAATCCATAATAATTAGAAGTATTATATGTGTATGTGTATAGACTGATAGGTTTCGGCGATAAGATGTTTTTTCGGCCGACAGGTTTCGGTGATAAGATGTTTTTTCGGCTAATTAGGTAGTTAGGTGAGAAATTATGGAGCGGTGTTATTTTTCAAACATAACCTGTCACTATTACACCTAACCCACTAATACTTGAAACCTTATAAATGATGAGTTTTTGTTTGTGTTTAACATCATCAATTTTCAGATATACATAGCATACACACACAATTGCTGAATATTTCAAGCTTTGACCGGAAAGATCTCACATTCTAGCTGGTGGTTTTTAGAGCGGATTTCATATTCTTGTTATACGCACTAACCCTTGTTTTTGAATTTCCTCAAAGTTTTTGAAAATGGCATTGCAGGGAAGCTTTTTAATTGCTAAAGTTAATCCTGTTTCTATTCAGCAAATCGAAACCATTCAGGATGAGCAATTTCGGGCTTGGACACAATTTCTGAATGAACATTCATTAATCCGTTATGCTTTAGTTACACATGTGCAGCTTAACCATGATGCATTGTGTGAACTATATTGCAGTGCGGTTAACACTTCTGGACAGGACGGGTGTGCATTCACATATCGACTATTTGGTAGGTCGATTAGGGTCACTGAACGAGATGTTAATCGAATTCTTCATTTTCCTATGGAAAATCTCGTTTCTGATCCTACACCTGAACAGATTGAAATGTTCTTTCGTTTTATAAGGTACCAAGATGGCAATTTCAATACTGGTAATCTTTCTAGAATGTTTCTAACCCAGTACTGGAATTTCTTCTTTCACACTCTTAACCATGTTTTTTCCTCAGATAGAACAAATCAAGATCGAATACCTGAATTTATTCAAATAATAGGGTATGCGGTCGCCAATAATTTGAGGATTAATTTTTGAAAAATAGTGCTTGGTCAAATCATTTTAAAAATGAAACGCTTGGGAACAAGAGATGTTCGGACTCAAAATGTCAAATGTCTATATCCAAGGTTTCTACAGTTAATATTGAATGATTTTTTGAATGATGAAGACAGGGTACGCTTGGAAAATGGTCAAAAGGTGGAATGTTCTTCCATGAAGACGAATGTAATTAATTACATAAGCAAAAAGAAATATACGGATGTGCCTACAGTCCTAACTGAATATCTAAAGACTGTCCCACTTCCGTTGTTACCACGACCAGTGAGAGCAGGTATACGACAAGGTAATATTTCAATCCCTGCTATTCCAACCTTTGTATTCCCTATTGTGTCACAGGAAATACAGTTTCTACAGCCCCCAGTGGCCATCTTACCCGACCAAGAGCAGGAAATCCCACCGACTCTAACACAGGTCGAAGAGCCCATTCTACAAATGCAAACACAAACACAACAAACTCCTACACCTCAATTGTCAATTAAACGACCAGTCATCCACATTATTGAGGGAGATAGTGCCTCAGCAGCACCACATAAGGAGTTAGTTACAACAACCGCTCTACCTCATTCTAAACGAAGTAAACCTAATGAACCTGAGGTAACGGCAACTGTTAGTGAAACAATTCTTTCTTATCCAATGAGTGCAAATGTAAATGAGGTTGAATTGACGGGAGCAACTATCTTGAGTTCCATTTCACGGAACATACGAGTGGTTGATGATCTTTCAAAAGATCAAATGCCTTCACAGGCATCCGAGGTGGAATTACCTACCTCAATAACTGTTGGTGAATCTTCCATTTTACGGAATGATCCATTGGTGGGTGGTTCTTTTATGAACCAAGTGTCTTCACAGACATACGAGGGAAACTTGGGTTTTGTGCTATTTAATCAATTCAAGTTTAACCTCCCAGAGGGAAAATCCCTGGATCTCTTTCGAGATTTACCACTTTTTACCAGTGGTCGGCAACTCGCTTCACGCGAGGACGGAAGCTCACGAACTTTCATTGCACCATCCGTGACCTCTGAAAAAGGGGCTAGGATGATTTCATTTGCAGGTACACATATCGGTGGAAGCTCTAGAGGAAAGTTGAGGGAAACACCAACAGAACATGTAAGTGTAACCCAAACCATTAAACCGAGTGAATATATAGTGTTGAGTGAAACACCTGCAGAACGTACGAGTGAGCAACCTACTCAACCACATGCACCTATAACCAGACAGGAATACACCAGACTCCTTACACGGGTCCAAACAATGGAGAAGGAGTTGTCAAATATCTGTAAGTCCATTGCAGAAATCAAAAATTTGCAACTTATTCAACATGATGCATTCCAGGTTCAATTAAGTTCCATGACAGCCCAGTTTAGTCATGCAATTAATTCCTTGGTGAAGACAGCTTCGTCTAAATTATCGACTCCACCTCCTACTATTTTGAAGGATAACCCAACTGAGGGGGAGAAGGTGGATGGGCAAGAAGCTACTAGGCGTAATAAAGGGAAGGAAAAGATTGTTGACACGGAATTAACTTTATTTTGGGAAAGGAAAAACTAATGGGAGTATTAGTGCAATATGGAAAGAAAGCAGAGGCAAACTTGAAGATATGTTCAGTCTACAGGAACAATTGTCTTGCACTTGGTTAATTTTTAGAAATCTGGAAAATGTATATATATAATCCAGAATGCACTTTAATATTATTTATCTTTGTATTTTATTTGTAACAGTTGAGTTATCCTCTAGGTATTTGCTTGTCAAACCCTAACAATCAAATAGGGGGAGATTGTAAAGTATAATGAAATGTAATATGTAATGGAGGACATATATAACTCAACTAGGATAAAAGATAAATAATATTAACTCTATACAGGGATCGTGAAATTTGAAGAACAGGCACCAACAAGGATCAAGTCGCTGAAAGAAGTTCATTAACATGATCAAGCCTCAGTGACATAATAAGATGTACAGATGATTCAGTTGAAGGGCCAAAAGATTTCATGTATTTGATGATATTGCCGCAGGCTAATAAATTGGAATGTAACGAAGGTGTGAAGATCAAGATCAGTGATAGTCACTTGTGAACCAGACCAGTGCACCAAGTGTCAACACATACGGGAAGGATCAACACATTAATTCATAGAAAGAATTGCCAAAGCCTATTGACGATCAAGGACAGACATAATATCTCAAGGTATTGTCAAAAGTTAATTTACTCTGAAAATTAAATAAGTAACAGATTAATTAATTATTTATAACAAAATAATTAAATTAATCTGGTACTTGAATTATTTTCTGAGGTAAATTAAAACAGCAGAATAAACAGAAGAGAGAAAATGAATAGCATCCAAAATCACTATTCATATGAATAGTAACCGAAATCACTATTCACATGAATAGTAACCGAAATCACTATTCATATGAATAGTACTATTCATATGAATAGTAACCGAAATTACTATTCATGAATAGTACCCAAAAGTACTATTCATAAAGTAAGAAACATGTGGGGCCCACATGAATTAAAAAATCAAAGTTTAAAACTTTGAATTGAAAAATGCAGTTTTGAAAGTTTGAATGTTGAAATTTGTTCATGAAAAATTCAACAGGCTGCTACTGAAAACGTCACCCCTTACGTTATTAAATGGGGTACTATGCAGCATAGTGATTTTCTAGAAAATCTATAAATAGGCCTGTTGTATTTCATTTCAAAACACACCTCAACACACAACTTTCTCTCTCTCTTAAATATCTTCTCTGTGTAAGCTGCTAGACAGTCCATCTAGTAGGAAAGCCGGCTTAGCCCGCTTTCGGGAAGTGTCGGATAGAAGGTTCTCGTGCCTAAACTATTCTTAGGAGTGTTCGAGTTTTTGAAGCTAATCCGTTGGATTAGAAGTTGTAACACCCCTTGGGTTTTTATCAGTTCAAAGATATTTTCCCGAACCAATTGTTTTATTTCGATTCAGTTGTTGACCTCATTTTTCACATCTCGAAAATCGAAATATTTTTAAATAACGTATTCAACCCCCCTTCTACGTTATTCCGGACCTAACATAAACCACACTCGTGAAACATGTTTTATCCTGCACCCTCATCTCAGAATTCGAGGACGATGAGGGCGTGGCCGAGGTGGTTACCGTGGTGCCTCATCTGGCAGAAGTACGGGTAGAGGAATTCCCTTTAGTGCTCATCATGCTGCATCAGAATGTGAGTCTCATTCTTCAACAGGGACGATGACTACTTCAGAGGTCAACACCCTCCGGCAATTAATGTCACAAATGAACACCACTCCACATACAGCTAATTCTGCTCATGCAGGTACATCTTGTCACTTTACCTCCGATAAATGTCATAATTCATGGATTATTGATTCCGGAGCCTCAGCACATATGACTGGAAATTCTAGTTTCCTAGAAACATATAATGGTGAAACCGGCAATATTCATGTTGCCAATGGAGCTATTGTACCTGTTCATGGACAAGGCACTTCTCACTGCCTCTCATCATCATTGCCACTATCTGATGTGTTACATGTTCCCTCCTTAACGGCAAACTTATTATCTGTTCAACGTATTACTGAAAATCTTAATTGTTCAGTAACCTTTTTTTCCTCCCACTGTGTATTTCAGGATCTGGCGACAGGCAAGGTCCTTGGCAATGGTAAAGTGGTAGATGGACTTTATGTGATGGAAGGGAATTCTATTTCTCCCTCAACTTATCAGGTGTCATCCAAGTTAAATTCTGCTTTTGAATCTTTGTATCAGTGGCATAGACGGTTAGGTCATCCATCGTTTGGTGTTTTAACACATCTATTTCCTGCCTTAGTAAAACACTGTAAGAAGGAAGATTTTTTCTGTGAACCATGTGAATTAGCCAAACATAAAAGATCATCTTATCCATCTAGGAATAAAAGAAGTTCTACTTTATTCTCTATTATTCATACTGATGTTTGGGGCCCATTTAGACATCCTACACATGATGGGTATAGATGGTTTGTTGTCTTTGTTGATTGTTATTCTAGGCTTACTTGGGTATATCTTCTAAAACAGAAAAGTGAAGTTTTCGAGTGTTTTAAATCTTTTCACCACATGGTACAAACACAGTTTAATGCATCTGTTAAAATTCTTCGGAGTGATAACGGTACTGAATATGGGGGTCCATTTATATCTTATTTGGATGCATGTGGTATAATTCATCAAACTTCGTGTGTCAAAACTTCACAACAAAATGGGGTAGCCGAAAGGAAAATTGGTCACTTACAACAAGTTGCTCGGTCGCTTATGTTAACAATGCATGTTCCCAAATATCTTTGGGGAGAGGCAGTCATGACTGCTGCATATCTAATAAACCGTCTTCCTTCTAGTGTCCTAAAATTCAAAACATCGTTGTCTTGTGTTCTTGCACCTTCTTCACACCCATTACCCCTTCGAGTATTTGGGAGTGTATGGTTTGTTCATAATCATGCTCCCTCTCGGGATAAACTTGACTCTCGGGCCCTCCGCTGCGTTTTCATTGGGTATTCACCAACTCAGAAGGGATATAAATGTTATCATCCCCCATCACGTCGCATATTTGTCAGTCATGATGTTAGTTTCTGGGAGAACATTTCTTATTTTTCTCCGGGCTCCTCCTCCTTGCTTCAGGGGGAGATAAACCGACACAGTCTTGATAGTAAAGCAACAGATGAGTCACAGACACTTCCATTTATTAATATACCTATTCCAAACACTAGTTCAAACAGGTTATCTATTCCTCCACATACGAGTAATGAGTCAGATGATCTAAATAGATTGGATATTCCAGATTTGATTACATATTCCAGGCGGAAAAGAAATGATATCACCACTTTACCGCATCCAGAGACCTCTGACCTCGAGACAGATCCTGCATCTCCTGCGTTTGAGCCATAAAATGGTAATACTCTTGATCCTACTCTAGATCTTCCTATTGCTATAAGAAAGGGTGTACGCTCTTGCACTAACCATCCTATCTCAAACTTTGTATCTTATAATGCATTATCTCCATCTTCACTTGCTTTTGTATCATCATTGTCTAGTGTTTCTATTCCGCATACTTGGCAGGATGCTTTATGTGATCCTAAATGGAAAGATGCTATGATGGAGGAAATGAATGCCTTGAAACATAATGGCACTTGGGAGTTAACTCATCTTCCCGCTGGAAGGAAGGTAGTAGGATGCAGATGGGTATTCACTGTGAAACAGAAACCTAATGGGCTGATTGATAGGTACAAAGCGAGACTCGTAGCAAAAGGGTATACTCAAACTTACGGGATTGATTATCAGGAAACTTTTGCTCCAGTAGCAAAGATGGCCTCTATTCGAGTCTTGATATCATGTGCAGCAAATCTTGGATGGGAACTTCAGCAATTGGATGTAAAAAATGCATTCTTACACGGAGACCTGAAAGAAGAGGTTTACATGGATATTCCACCGGGTTTTTCTACAGCTGCGACCATTGGGAAAATATGCAAGCTAAAGAAGACTATTTATGGGTTAAAACAGTCTCCAAGGGACTGGTTTGGCAAATTTCAGGGAGCAATGATTAAATTTGACTACAAATAGAGCAACTCAGATAACACCATGTTCGTAAAAAGACGAGATGAAAAAATCAAAGTGTTGATTGTTTATGTCGATGATATTGTGATCACCGGCAATGACACCTGTGAGATTGCTAATGTTAAACGCAAGCTTGCCTCTGAATTCGAGATGAAGGACTTAGGAAAACTACGGTATTTCCTTGGTATTGAGGTCTCTAGAAGTCCAGGTGGTATCTTCCTCTCACAACGGAAGTATACACTTGATCTTCTGAATGAAACAGGGATGTTGGGATGTAGACCTGCAGAATCTCCAATAGAAGCAAATCATAAACTTTATGGAGATGCTGGTGAAAGTGTCGAGAAATCTCAATATCAAAGGTTAGTTGGTCGACTAATCTACCTTGCACATACAAGGCCAGACATATCATATGCAGTGGGAATTGTTAGTAGATATATGCATGATCCTCGCCAACCACATTTGGATGCAGTTTATATGATATTAAGGTATCTTAAAGCTGCTCCTGGAAAAGGAGTAATGTTTACTAAAAACAATCATCTCGGGGTTGAAAGCTATACAGATGCAGATTGGGCCGGATGTCAAGACGATAGACGATCTACTTCAGGATATTGTACATTTGTTGGTGGCAATTTGGTTACTTGGCGAAGCAAGAAACAACCTGTGGTTGCCTTATCTAGTGCTGAGGCAGAATATAGAGCTATGGCTAAAGGTGTACGTGAATTATTGTGGATAAGATTGTTTCTAGAAGAATTGGGACTTGCATCTGCAACTCCAATGAAGCTACATTGTGATAACAAAGCCGCTATTGCCATTGCACATAATCCAGTTCAACATGATCGGACCAAACATATCGAAATTGATCGACACTTCATAAAAGAGAAGATCAATAATGATACCATTGGTATTCACTTTGTACGATCAGAGGACCAGATAGCTGACATATTTACCAAAGGTTTAAATCAGAAGATGTTTCATCCACTTATTGGCAAGTTGGGCATGAGTGATATATATGCATCAACTTGAGGGGGAGTATCAAAAGTCAGCAACATCAAGCTATGTTAGGCAGCACCGTCTATGACTTTGTTCAATGTTAGGCACCTCCTCTAGACTTTGGGGCATCTTAGTTTCTATATATATGATCTCTTCTCATTGTAATTTAACAATATATATGAAAATCTCTCACATTCATCTGTAAATCTCTCTCTCTCTGCTATTATATACTTCTAACAGTATTTAAAGTTAGTGAAAGGAAAAGGGATTTGCAAGTACAAAAACAAAAAAAAAAAAAAAAAAAAAATCAGTCAAGCTAAACTTACTCTGAAACAACAGTTAGGCTCCAAAGAGATTCCTAGCCTTAAAATGAATGATTCAGGCCAAAAATTAGTAATTTATAATGTACCACTGAGAAAATGAATAAAAAGTGACCTGACTAGTATCATTTGCAACCTTGGATTTGAATCCTAAGGTTTTGAAATCGGGAGATGCAAGTTAAACCTCACTCTAAAAGAAGTGTTGGGTCACAAGGAATGTTGAAAATGCATTTGTGCGAATAGAACACTAAAGGAGCTTCTTCCTCTCAAAGAAAGTTTTGAGATGCCATAGTTGCAGACCAGCTACGGACAAGCAAACCAAGAGCGATAGAAAACTAAAAGTTGCCATTTTTGCATTTGTTGATCGATTTAATGCTTGCATTTGTTCCTCCCTACAAATGCCAAGACATAAGGAATTAACCAAGGGCATAAATGCCAGAAGAAGTATGCTGGAGTTTTCTTTTTCTACCTTTCACGTAGATAAAACATCTCCTCGTGAATAGATGTCACACTGTCGAACAGTTTCTTCAGCTCAAGTTCCATGACCTAAAAAGAAATACTTGAGACCAATGCCGCTTATAGTATACCAAGAGATTTGTGAAATTAATATCAGAGTGAAGGAAAGCAACTGCACTGAAGCAGTCACGTACCGATCACATACATCAGATATGAAAGCATACTAGTTAAACAAAATGAAGTACAACCAAAAGGGACGACGTAAAGATGAAATTTTACAGAGATGCTTACTTGGACTTGTCCTTTTTTAGCGACCTTGGACCAATCTTTTGCAGCAACACCTGATTTCCAATCAAACTCGATTGAGAGTGCAACCGGTGGTTTGTGATCAACTGCCCAATAACAAGCCATATAAGCACCTGATTCAGCTGCTGTAAATGCAAATGTTCCTGAATCCACATGATCCGCATAGTGATAATTGTTCCCATATGGGGATGTCACCTACACAATTAAATCTTTTATCTTATCAAAATATCGTCAGGTAGATTATTGGTTACACCATCATCTATACTTGTAAAGATCACTGTACAGACTCTAAATTCATTATTCTAAATAAACATTCGCAATCAGAAAAATGGCTATACATGGAATCAAATCAGTATCAAGAAGATATTAAACGACGTGAAGCAGCGGGTGAAAATGATGGATGGAGTGGAGTTGAGTTGCGGTACCCGGATTGTGATCTTGTGGGAATCCGGGACAGGTTGTATATCACTAATAACATTGTACTTTCCAACAGTCATGGCACTGCTCTTGATGTCCTCTGTTATACATTTGGAGGTTCCTGATCTTAGATCAAACCGCATAGCCCTAGAGCACGATATCATAATCACAAGAATTATGGTTCTAAATTTACACATTTCAGCCAATGCAAATCTAAGTTTGATTAGTGTTGGAAATTTGGAATCCAGATGGCTGAAGATCGATAGATGGGTTGAGAACAAATGTCCCTATGCGTTTGTGCATGGACTCAGGATCTATTTCTCACTTTGTCCGCCTAAAAACATAAAATTACTAACCAACCTTTTTTTCTGAGAGAAAATTACTAACATTGTGGATCCCACTTTTCTGAATTATTCAAATAACATTGTTTAAGCTTTACAAGTTTCTCGGCTCATTTTAGACTTGTAAATACTACTATAATTTCTACAACAAATTATTTTATTTCTACTTTGTTTAAAGGAAAACTATGACTAAAACATTTTTTTGTGTTTTTTTATTCATGAATATATTTTATATATTCACCGTATACTACTTTTCTTTCTTATATATACTCATTTTCTAAGTTTTTGTTTTTCTTATTTTATACATTTTATAAATTATTTTTTTATTTTTATTATTCATTTATGTTTTTTAATTTCTATTTGATCACTTATCTAAATCTATACTATACTATTATAACGGAATAGGGTATATTTGGTTAGTAATTTGGTACTCCCTCCGTCTTTTTCATTTCGTTACACTTTCTATTTTGAGCCGTTTCTTCCATTTCTTTACATTACTAAAAATAGTAACTTTTAACAATAAAATACTTTATTACATCCACTACTTCATTCCACTTTTTCAATACTTTACACTATTACACCCACTACTTCACTTATTTAACAATAAAATCACTATTACACCCACTACTTCATTTATTTTAATAATATTACACCCACTATCTTGGTATCCGTGCAAATATCAAATGTAAAGAACTCCAATGGACGGAGGGAGTACAATTTTTTGGAACACTTTTTTTGGTATTGGTACACTCAATAGCAACCGTTGGATTTTGAGATAGATTAATGAGAACCGTTGGATGTAATGCTAAAAAAAATATTCTTTTTATAATTATATCCTATTATATAATAAGAGTAAGAGGGATAATAAGCGAGTAGGTCAAGGGTTCGACTCTCACCAACAACATTGTTACGCCCAGAAATTAGCCTCGCCCTAATCAAAGGAAATGCTCCAAAGAGGGATTAAGAGGTTTACTCGTCAGAAAATATCCATGTTAATTGGGCTAAAGCCCATCATAATTAAGGTGTCGCCTGGGAAAGGAGGGCTCGCCCACCTCTAGGACTCGCCCAATTCTGTTAACAAGGGGATTTCCCCAGAATAGTAAAATGAAGACAAGACTGCTAGAAATTTTCCTATAGAGGAATCGCCCCTTTTTGTGATCTAAAGGGCTAGCCCTACAACTATCTATTCTCATTTGGTAACTTAAGGTGGGTGTTGACTCTGGTAAACTCGGGTCAATGACTTAACCGTCACGTTACGAGAAAATAGTTGGGCTATGAAACCCATAAAGATCCAATTAAAGGCGGTGGTCCCAATTCAATAGGCTTTCCTAAATAAGGAAACCTAGCCCGTTTCGATGACTTGTTCCCCAAGAACTACGTTTGGCTTGATTCCTATAAATAGAATACGTAGGCACATTGTATGGCACGATGCAAACCCTTGCGAAAAGAGAGAATTCAATATTCGATCTTAATTGCAATATATCTCAGCATACAATCTCAGCCATCCCCAAATCTCAAACCCTAACTCTAATTGTCTCACGTCGTTCACCGTCATCAACCACCACCACAATTCCATGATCGATTCCCAACCAATTATTATTTAATGTCTTTTCGTGTTGTAACATAATGGGGGTGTTTGGGGGAACTTTTTCCAGAATAAGTCAACTTATTTTAAGACAAAGTTAAAGATTCCTAACTTTTTCTTGTAAAAAGTTAATTTTTTTTTTTTGCAACTTATAGAATCTCAAACATATATTAAATATTTTTTATAAAAAATTCATCAAAATATGAAATTTTTTAACCGGAAATAAGTTCATAAGGACTTATTTTAAGTCTTTACCCGAAAATAAGTTTATAAAAACTTATTTTAAGTCTGACCAAACATGCCAAATATTAAGTTTGCATCAAAACTATATGCGGCCAGCAAACATTATATTAGAATTAGATCAGTACAGTAGTTTGGTTTTCTCCTTTGCGGAGGAATCATATTTTCGTTAGTAGAAATTGGTAGTGCTATAGAATTGTATGTAAGAAATTTATTTTTGAGAAAAAAATATAGTATTTGCTTAGTAACATCTGTCTTACGGTGATCTCAGTCGAGTATGAGATGACAAAGCAAATCTTGAAATTAAAAAGAAAACTTGAGTTGATGAGGTAAGAGATGAGCAAAGAGGAGAGTTTGAGAGAGGATGAAGTTCTTTATTTATTTTTAATTTTTTTTGTGTGTAAATCTCACATACAGACTAAATCAATAAAGGTAGTTAGATTTTAAAGAAGATAAATTAAAATAAATAATTATGAACCGTTGTATCTAATATTAAAAAGTACCAACTTAAAATTCATACGATACAAGCAAATTTTTTAATATTTTATGAACTTTTCTTATTTTGAATTGAAATTTTTAATACATGAAATGTAAGTATAATTGGTTCATTATTTTTGGGACGTCCCAAAAAGGAATAAAGGTCATATAAAATGGGACGAAGGAGTACGTTTTAACTGAAAAAGGTAATCGGTTAGTTATTAGTTATTATAATGTTATTATTTTATATTACTTAAATAAAATTGCTTATGAAATTATTGAAAATCAATAGATTTAAAGTTAGAAAAAGTAGGAAAAATAATGTGCTTTAGCTAAAAAAATATAATTGGATAATCTTTAGTAATTATATCATTAAGACTAAATTGCATTGTAGTGGCCAAAATATTTTCAATTTTGCACGGAGGTGGCTAAATTTTAATTCATGCCAACGTAATGGCTAAATTTTAATTTTTGACGCAAAAAAGGTGCTCAGACTCCATTCCGTTAAATCAACATTGACGGCGTTAGTTAGGGTTCTTCATGAAATTTGGGGCTTTTTGATTCATTGATTTTCCGATTGAATTGATTGTTTGTATGGCTTCATATTGATGCCAGGAGTTCAATTCCATGTTCAATTTCACCGTTCTATTGTTAGTTTTGTTAATTCGAATTCTAGGGTTCATGAGTCAAATTAAGACTTTTTTATTCTGAAATTTTCCAATTGATTTGATGATTCATATAGCTTCTAGGGGTTCTAAGGAGCATGTGTATGTGTTTAATTGCATCGTTGTTTTAGAGGATTGTGTAATTCGATCTTTGAGTTTTAATCGATCATAAAATCAATTCGTTCATGAATTTTGTTGCTTGTCTGTATAAACTGGTTCCATGGTTGGATTGTACATGTTATCAGCTTCGTTTTGACATTAAAAACTCTGAGTTTGATTTAGAAATGATTGAAACCGTAGTTGGCCGGAATCCATGTCGATCTCGCCGGGTTTTGCTCGGATTCGATCGTTTATGATTGTTTTTTATTCGTTTGTTATGGTTTTAGTACTTTGTAGGATGCCCAGTGACTGTTGAACATGTTATTGTCGATTTAGTACGTTAAGGAAGCTCACCGGAGCTGTTGTGGGTCGCCGGAAACTGTAAAATCTCGCTGAATTATTATTAACTAACGTCGTCAATGTTGATTTAACGGAATGGAGTCTGAGCACCTTTTTTGCGTCAAAAATTAAAATTTAGCCATTACGTTGGCATGAATTAAAATTTAGCCATCTCCGTGCAAAATTGAAAATATTTTGGCCACTACAGTGCAATTTAGTCTATCATTAATATATTATTTTATTAAATTGAATTACCTTTGTTTTTAGATAAAGAAAAATTTATTTTGATAAAATTTTATTGAAAAAAAATAGGTTTTAGTTATGAAAAATAGAAATAGTAACGTGTTATAGCTGAAAAAGATAATTGGTTATTTATTAGTATTTATAATGTTATTATTATATTTTATTAACTAAAATTGTACGTGATGTTTTTAGAAAAGTCGAAATTTTAGCTAAATAAAATATATAAAATGATGTGTTTATCTGAAAAAAAATCAATTAGTTAATGAAAAATTGAAAAGATGACATGTTTTACATGAAAAGGTAAATTAATCAGTTTACAGGTAATTATAGTATTATTATTTTAATTTATTAAATAAAATAATTAACGAGAAAGGAAGTTACAAAAACTAAGAGAATAAAGTGCACGTATCATCATATAGGTACCATATGGATTGACCTACTATAGATGTTCAAGAAGCGTGAAATCATCCGTTTCGAAAAAAAAATCCGATCCGAAAAAAGTCTCCCTCATTTCGGCCCGGCCAAAATTTTCTAAAATTTTAAAGAAAAAAAAAAAAGAGTTATAAATTGCTGACAAGACCAATTTAATGAATACGTAAATTAACAAATTACATCCTAGTAAATTCTATTTACCAAAATAATAAAGATTGCTAGAACTTATATGATTTGATAAAAATCGTTAGATTTAATATTAAAATATAATAAAATAGGAAGGTGATATATGCACACCCTATAGTGATGGTTGCACACGCTTTTTCCTTTATTTTACCAAAATATCCCTTTCCTTTTCCTTTTCCTTTGATATATTATCCACTTTCCCATCAGTATTATAAATATGATTATGATATATCTCACTTCGATCGAATATACGATTTCAAAAATTCGAATATTTAAATAGATATTATATATATTTCTTTCTGGTTTTTTAACAAATTTGAAGGTTCCGGTTTTATCACAATTTTGGGTTATTAAGACACTGATCCTCAAAATTTCAATGTTTATACACAAGAATTTTCCAAAAAATACGGTGCATGATTATAAATAAATTTAAAATTAAAAAATATATATTAAATATTGAAATACAATCATTATTGAAATAAAATCATAATTATAATCTATATTAAGTTCCGCTAATAATTTGATTTGTACAATATGATAATAATTTATAATTGAAATAAAAATTACAGAAAAAAAATAAAGTATTCCTCTTTGACCAAAGAAATTGAATCGATAATTTGAATAAATATTATTATTAGTTTTATTATATATTTTCATCTTCACTATATAAATTAGTATATATTTTAGAATAATTTTTTGCTGATTCCATGTTTATAAATAATCTACGTGATAATAATTTTTTTTATTAATTATCTAGTATGTATAAATATTATAATATAACATGATTAATAATTATGAAAGAGTCTAAATCAATAAAAGGTAATGAATTAAATCAAAGAAAAGGGCATTTTGGTAAAATAAATAAAAAGGGTGTGCAACAATCAATTTGGGGTGTGCATTTATCACCCCAAATTTAAACTTAAATATAATTATATAAGTTGATTTTCTAAATTGAGTAAAATATAGTTATATAAGTAGATTTTCTAAATTGAGTAAAATATTCAATGTAAAAATTTGTTACTTTCTTTCCTTTTCCGTTTATGAATAATTTAAGTTGGATAATAGTTGTTACACAATCATTAAATTTAACATTATTTTGTAAAATTGCCGTGGAAAGTAAAATTGTCTACATCTCATTTTTAGAACTTAAAATAGTGCACAAATAATAAAATAAGCATATAAAATTTAATAAAAAATATTGTTATTTTTTTAATTCCAATTCGACTGTTTTTTCTCTATTCTTTGAAATTAGGGAATTTTTATTTCTTCCAATAAAATAAGTAATTTTATCTTATAAAAATCCAGTTTAACACAAAATCTTTATTAAACTATAATACGAAAAATGGGGTAGAAATTTTAGTTCGGTTTCCAACCCATTTTGGTTATATTTTTCAACCATAGATTTTGTAAGTCAAATTAATGAAAACCGTAAGATAAAATACTAAAAATTATTTTTATAAAGGTCTAAGATTAAGATCCCACCAACAATATATTGAAATTAATATTTATTCTATTACTTTTACAAATATAAATAAATTTAAAATTACATCAAATACAAGTTATTATATGATATTTTATCATTAAGTTTTTAATTTTTTTTTTTTAAGAAAATCGACAATAACCTGTGCTTTGCACGGCACAGGCTATAAGCTAGTATATAAAATACTTCTATAATTCAAAGTTCGAATCCCATCAACATATTATTATTAAACATTTATATCATCTTATAACTACTTCTAAAGGTTCAATGTTCGATTCCGCTCAACAACATGTTTTAGTTAAAAATTTATATTATCTATTTTCACCATAACGTTATTAAACATTTATATTACTCCCTCCGTCCCACTTATTGTGTCCCATTTTGATTTTTCAAAGTAAAATTCATCGAAATTTGATTGTATATTATAATTTATTGTTTATATTTTTACAAATTTAAAAATCAATTTTAATAATACTTCACATAAATTTTCTTATAATCATTTTTTTGTAATTTATATGTTTATCAATATTTATTAATTATTAGTCAAAACTCGATCAGTTTGACTTTGAAAAATCAAAATAAGGAATTATAAACTACTCAAAGAATTTCAAGGTCCAGTTTCTGTCAACAACATATTTAAAAAATTATTTATCTATTTTCAATACACAAACAAAAAACTATCATTTAGAATACTATTAAATACGTATTATTATATTTTATTATCTTCTAGTATAATTTATTTTCTTACTAATTAAAAAGAAAATATTAAAATTATGAATAATAAGATAAAAATATTAAATATTAAGATAAAAATATTTAAAATTTTCCGTAAATCGCACGGGTAGTATATATATAAGAAAGAACATTAGTATATGTTACTCTCATGTTTTTTTACTTTTGTTTTTGAGTTGTCTTCTCAATTCCTTATTTTCCAAAACTTACTCAAAACAGTAAAATTTTATAATTTAAAAATTAATTACCCTCTACTTTGCTCTACTAAACTAATTTTATTACATAAAATAGTAATCGGTCCTATCACTTTATTCACTTTTCTTATTTTCTTCCCTATTTTACACTTATTCTTAACCCTCCGTGCAAAAATCATTTATAAATAAATAAGATTTTATACTTTCTTTTAAACTACGTGTCCTCATTTGTAAACAAATGAGAGGTACGGTCATTTGTAAACAAATGAGAGATACAGAGGAAGTATAGCAATAGAGATGTCAGAATATGGTGAAACAATTCACCGAAAACATAACAAAGATTCCAATATCTTCCTCATTTAAATTTTAATTTTTGGTATCCTTTTCAAATTTTCTTACTAACATTTTTTATATTTTTAGAACAAAATTGTTTAATAAAAAAATGAGAATAGTTTTCATGCTTGTTATCTTATTTTTAGATTTTGATAGAAGTGGATCAAAGTCACTAAAGATTACCAAGTCACCACAAAATACAAATCAGTCCAAGTTTTATGATGCAGGACGTAATTAGTTCGGAAGCTTATCAATTTAATTCATCCCTATTTTGGTTTCAAATTCTCTTATCAGACTTCTTTCAGTTTTGGACTTTTAGTGCAGAAGTTTCTCATTTCCGATTTCCCATCATCAAGGCATGTTACACAAAATCTACTGCAAGAGTAAAAGGTGTGTTTGCAATGCTGAATTCACTAGAGAAATAGAACAGTGTGTCCGTGACTCCATGTCAATAACAAGTTCATTAAACATAAATGTAAAAGCAACTCATAAAATCATATGTTAAATACGTTAAAAAACAACGGCGCAGGTGATATAGGGTTAACTGCCTATATCGCCTCCAGAGCCTGAAGAACATCAGTCTTTAGATCTTCAAAATCTTCAACACCAAAGCTGAACCGAACCAAGTTGTCAAAGATCCCATACTTAGCCCTATCTGCTTGACTCAGATCCCTGTTTTCAAAATATAAATTTAATCAATTACAAGCTACGCACATGACTCAATCAAATTTAAATAAATATACAACACAAAGAATAGTCATATAATGTGACACCCTATGCCAAAAGAGCCTCATGCTATCAACTGCAGATGTATTATCATTTATCACCTTCATCATGAGGCTATTAGATAATACCAACTTGCCATATTATACATATTGAGTTTATACATTGGAATAATAGATGCAACAAATATACAACTAGAAGATAGCTATTTAATTCAAATGCGAAAAACATACAATTACAAGATAGCTATTTACTTTAATATATTCAATCAAGGTGTTATCACCGATAAGTAATTTATCATGCCATTTTTACTACAGAACATAGTGAATTACTTCAAAACAGTAACATGTGTGTACTCAGTATTCAAGTCTTTGCTTTCAAAATTGTAGATGTAAAATTGTGGTATTAGGCAAACCCACAATGCAATGATTCCTAGGTAGGTACTGAAAAAATGCGAGACTTACCAGTAAGACATGATTGCTGGCTGGTCCACAATGCTCTCACATCCACCAAAAGACGGGGCAATGTATGGAATTTTCAGATTGTCAACAAACTTCGCAGTGGTATGTAAGTCACCATCAACCTGTACAATAATTGATATGGAAGTGCAATTCAGGTAAATAAAGATAGGTGCGACATGTGGCACGATGCAGTATAAGATAGCCAATTGCATTTTTAAAGTTACGACCAAACCAACCTCAAAACTGACTACACCACCAAAACCAGTCATTTGACGGACTGCGATATGATGTTCTGGATGACTTTTCAGACCTGGATAATAGACACGCTTCACCTGTAAATCATATCACTAAATTTCAGTAAGAAGATTAGGACCATCTGCCAATGATATTCCCTCAATCTCACAACCCCGCACACAGATTTATTTGTCTTCTTATTTCCAGCTGCCTTTTAATGCTTTAAGGAACTATTTTGGAAGGACAAAGTTCTGTATTAGTGGGGAAAAAATAATAACAGATCATTAGAAGGAAAGTATCATCTTCAAATCAGTACAAATCTGCAACCATTTTGCCAAGATACAAGGAGGAGAGTTCCCATAATTAAACAAAGAAAAAGATACAAAAAACTAGGCGGGGACAATCTGGGCCTTAAGCGTGATAAGATATATCTAAAGGACTAAACTGGAGAACTTGAATGTGGCAAAATTAAAGGTCAACTGTATAGTGAGGAACTAGAAAACTACACCTACATGCATATATAATTGGTGGAAATATGTGCAATTTATTGAATCTAGTTGCTTCATGTAATATGTTATCCAATGAATTGTTCCCAAGCAAATTGGTAACATCTATTAGCAAGACAACTTTTCCAGACAAACTATCAATGTAACGCAGTGAGATGAAAGTAAAAAAGATACATCAAAAGAGTTGCAAGTCAGATTTAATACCTTGGGATGTGCCTCTAAAATTTCGGCCATCCTCAAGGCCGTAGAATTTTGTTGCTGTACACGAAGATGCAGGGTCTTCATACCTCGTAGGATAAGATACGCAGCATTCTGATAAGAGAAAAGAAAAGGTCACTTCGTGCAATTGTTACTTTGATTGGCATAGTTAAAGTAAACCAAGCACTGTTATGCACCAGACAAGTTCTAGTCAAGTATTACACACCGGGTTTAAAGCACCACCAAGAATATGGTGCAAATTACGAACAGTAGAAATTAACTCCTGTGAACCACTAATACAACCTGCAAGTACCTGAGCCAAAAAAAAAGTAACATAAAGATGGATCGTATAGATTTAACTATAAGTGATCAATTTCATAAAATAAATCATTACAAAATTAGATGGAAAAAACAATCATACATCATTGTGCCCTCCGATAAATTTGGTCGCAGAATGCAGGACGATATCTGCCCCAAGAGCCAGGGCTTTTTGATTCATAGGTGTGGCAAATGTTCCATCTATGCAGACAACGGCTCCTTTGCTGTGGCAAAGCTTAGACACCAGCTCTATGTCGACACATCTCAGAAATGGGTTCGTTGGGGACTCTGTAAAAAACAGACTAACCTGCATAATAGAGTAATGTCACTTCTGTTAAATTCATTAGTGTTGTCTTCATTTCAAACTGGCAAATATGATCACAACAATTTCTAACAAAGATCACATCTTAGTTAATAAATATTAAGATAATGAGCAAACCACTGTCTATAGGACTGACATTATTCTCCTCTAGAGCAGCTTCAAGGCCTTCCATGTCCGCAGGGTCAATAACTGTGGCCTGGATTTGAAATTAACAATAAGAATGTTTACAGGATGTGGAAGATAACTATCAGTATCCAAATCAGCTAGGTAATCAACTTCATCAAAAACAAAGGAGCTTGCAATGGTCTTGTACAACATGTTTATGCAGTTCCTGCATTACACAGAACTTTCTATTGTATGTTTTGAATTAATCCTCCGTGCATTGCATATTTAAAGCGTGGCTACCTATGTTACAATACATGTGCAACAGAATATAAATTTGGCTGTGTTATGTTGTTAAGAAATTTACTCTACATTTTATAGTACACTGCAAAATAGTAACAAGGTGAATATGTCCGGACCCATGTTCAAGTCATATAAAATGACATGTGCCTGGATTTAGTAATAAATTAAGGTGTTGTGAAAGTAAGGTATTAATATATAACAAAACTCTACTCAAAACAGGTAAAAAATATATGCAAGTATGATTAACCCTCTAAATTGGCTACTTGGGTATGATAGCTGACTATTTAAAGATCAACAAGTAAGAACAATATGTAATGCAAGTTTGAAATAATGTATAATGCCCAACCCTGTCAGACCAATCCAGTAAGTAAACCTACTGTATTTACCTTCATCTGGCCTAGAAAAAATTACCTTAATACCCATCTTGGGAAGAATTGTTTCAATGAAAATCCGAGTCTTCCGATAGCAATCGGTGGTAGTCACCAGATGCCCACCAGCTGGGACCAGTGCCAACAACAAAACAGTACTTGCACACATTCCAGATGCCATTAAAAGGGTTGATTCAGCCCCTTCGAGTGCACTGTCATATGTCATCAAACAAACATGAGTGGTCATATATCATGAAGCAAACATGACCCTCAGTGACCAACAACCTTCTTATCAGCCTATGTACTAGATGAAAGAGGTAAGGGGCATAGTTTCAAACAGAAAACAAGCATGTTTGATCCCAAAGCTGAGTTTGCACTTCGAAGAAGGCCAACCGATTTTAGGAAGCTTTGATTAAGCACTAATAAAGCAAACATTGCTAAGCAATTAATTAAAGATTGCTTAATCTAAGTTATTTTCAAATAATGACAATTATCATTAATCAACAAAACATTAGAACATACCAACTACGCTACGTGAAAGGTTTTGAGTCATGGCGAGGATGATGATGTTTTAAGTTTCTTATATACATGACAACAAGTTGTTAACTATTGACTAAAGACAATGTCAACATATTTACTTAAGATAATGAGATTAGCTTTTTAAATGTACCAACGATTGTTATTTTTTAGTTATTATATACAAAGAGAGAGATAATCTCTACTATGCTTCTCCTCATTAAACAGTATGGTTTGCTTTGCACATAAACTCTACGAGTTGCTTTGCATCTTGTTGCAAGTTTTGCTTTTAACAATTATTGTGAAGAGTAAAGAGTAAAACATCTAAAACAAAAGACACACCTAATCTTCTCCTCTGCAACCACAGTAGTAGGATTTCCATAGCGCCCATATTCAAAGCTTGCACTTCTTTTCTCCTATTACAAAGATATCAAAATAGTTATGTACCATAACATTTGTAACACTATGGCCATACAAACACATGTTAGGCACGATAAAAAAGATAAGGCAAATTCCATCACCAAACTTCTTAGACATGGCATTCCAAAAACTACTAGGCACTAGCGACTTTAAAAGGAGTAATATACAAAAAGGAATGTCTATAATTATGCAAACATGTGATTACTATTGTGTTGTGTATACCTTGAAGTCAATGAGGTCGGAAGTTTTTTTGAAGAAGTAAGCAGAAGTATTAACTACCGGAGTAGTAATTGCATCAGTAACAATGCCGCGACCTAGCCTTTCACCTGAGTAAGCCATGTCAAAATATAAATATCTTATCATAGTCAAAACACTAAATGATGCAAGTCTACACATCCATAATCAAATTTCTGTTTCTCAATTATTAATTTAACGAAGATTTCCACTAGTCAATAAAAAAATGTAAAGCAATTGATAAACATAAGCCCCCCTCAATGGGTTATAAGAAGGAGGGCGGCGCTCTGAATCAATCAAAACACATGTATATGTAAACATAATTAACAAAATAGGCGAAAAGCATTTGAGATCTAAAAAATATAAAAGATATAGGCAAATACCGGCATGAATAGCGAGACTCCCATCAGAGGACAAGAAAGAGAGAGGATTAACCTCAGGCTGTACAACAACAACACTTGAATCGTTCTTCTTAATATTATTATTACCACCATCTATTATTTTCTCCTTATTAGTTTTACAATAGGCACTGCCAACAGCAGCCTCGACGGCAGAGTCAGTGGCTACAGCAGCAACAGCAGATTGTGGGGGCTGATTGTTAGACCAAGACGCAGCAACAACTTGCGCAACACCGATGTTGCTACAATTCCTACGAGCCTTGTTACTCAACTGTCTAACGAAGTCTGGTGGGAACCTCAGTATCATCGAAGACAACCCGAAAGACAAATGGGTCGGACCCGATTTGAATTTTCCGGTGAATCTGGCGCCGGAAGTGGGGATTTCTTGGCCGGAAAAGTCTGGATCTGAACGGCACTCAAATGACGGAAATGCCCTCATGGCGTAGCAGCTAGACACCGCCATTTCTCTGCCTACCGCTGGTTTGGTTTGGTTGGGGTTTGTGAAAATAAAAGGGGGGGATTTAAAGAGGATATTATTAAATAAAAGAAAAACAAGAACAAGAAACGAACGGAGCAAGAGATTTGTGGTTGGTGGGTTGAAGATTCGGAGTGTCGTTATAAAGGCGTGCCAACTTGGCCCTTTAGTGGCATTAAATCACAAATATAATTTTCTTTTTTTTTTTTGCTAAATCACAAATATAATTTTCATATGTACAATACCAACTAAAATACTCTAACGTTTACAAACTATCTCTCTAATATTACTCTCTCACCTCAAAGCAGCCGCCCCCTCTTTCTTCTGTTTTAGCAGCAGCCGCCGGGGTTTCCGCCGGATTCCACCGGTGGAAAGCCCCAAATCCTTTCTTTCGCTTTGTATTTTCCTTCCTTCAATAATCCCTGTTTTAGAGGGTAATTTTTAATTTTGTTTTTTCGGATCTAAGGATTCAAAGCCTTTTTCGATTTGGCCTTCAAGTTCTTAGATCTCGACTCCTCGGAGCTCCGGACTTCTCGTGCTTCCCAAGTTTTTGTTCTCGAAGGTGGTTCGCATTTCTCGTTCCGGCGGTTTTTTCCAGATCGAAGGATTGCCGTGTTTTAGTTAGTATTTATTTTTTTCAGTTGTAAGCTTTGATGTCTCACCGTTTGTGTGAGTTTTGTAATCGTCTCACCTTTTGTGTGAGTTGTCTCACCTTTTGTGTGAGTTTTGGTTGTGTTTGCGTGAGTTTGGATGTTATGAAACACTTTGTTGAAGTGTTAATGTGTTACACTAATAGGCCTGCGATTATTGTGGCTCGTAGCTTAGCGAAGGCGACTTTATTCTATGTCTGATCTAAGGACTCATCTTGTAATCGGTTTTTGAAGCTTTGTTAATGCAAGTTCGTTTATTGTCAAAAAAAAAATACTCTAATGTTGTGTTTGGCTGGGTTGAATGAATTTGGAAGGAATGAAATGAAATTTGAACTAAAATATGAGTAAATTTTCAAAAGTTTCATTTCTTCGTCATTCCATTCCTTACCACCTACACTATAGTTCAAACCCCCAAATTTGAGAAGGAATGTTCCATTCTCCCTCATACCTATTTTCTTGCCAAATCTCATCATAGAAATTTTGTTCATCCATATTTTATTTCCAAATGTTTCATCATACCTCCATTGTTACCCTTTATTTTCACTCATTCCATTCCATTCCATTCTCCCTAACCAAACACAACATAAATGGATTGTTTACGCGTACAAATGCATAAGAACTCCGTGAAATAGGTAAAAATAAGTCCTAAGAGACATTTAATGTGACGTTAAATATATCTAAATTGGTTTAAGGTTAAAGTTCAAGGTTCAAATTTCTAATTAAATAATAAATTTTTGATTGATATTTTAGCTGATAATCAAATTTTGTTATTGAGTTCAAATGAAACCAATTCTTACAAGAAGTGGCCCCTAAAACACCTAAATTCAATAGAAACACGCCATTTTCACGGAAAGATCCAAAATTCCATCCAAAATAGGTGACTTGCTCACCAAATCTTCAGACTTACTCAAAGTCCAAAGCATCGATGTTTATATAAATTATAAAGAGTCTGACCCCTCTCTTTTAGAATTATGTATTTTGGCGTGATTCTCAGCATTTATTGGGATACGTAAGCATCTTTGTGAGGACTCGAATTAGTCACGAAACACGAGAGCAGTCATTAAAGGTCGAAACTCTCAAACCCTAGCGATCAAAATGCAATAAATATACCCTAATTTTTATTCCAAAACATTTGGCACTGTCTGTGAGACGAATATATCAACCATGGTTACCACATGCACGAAGAACACCAATACATACTAAAACTACCACCAACACTATAGCACCCCTAACTACGGAACAAGGATCAGTACCCCAAAAGCGGGCTCCCAACCTCCGGCAACTCAACCCCAAGGGACGAATCCCCAAGGGTCCGAAACTCAAATTCACGGATCGTTACCCCTGGTGACGAATTCACATGGCCAGGAGACAAATCCTCTTCAGATGATAATCTTTCCCCTCGGTGGTCGTCCTTTACCTCACGGAGCCCAGATCTCTACTATCGTGATTCTCGCAAGCACGAATCCGACGTATGGGTTACCCAACTATCCCCAAATCAAGGAGGTGCTCGAAGGAATGGCCATACTTATTAGTTGCATGCACCATACAATCCCCCATACACCACTGGCTTAGGTTCTATTCATGATCAATGGTACTACGATTATTATGGTCCGTATACTGATGACTCTTCCGCTGAGGAAAATTATCGAGACGAAGCCTCAAAGAGGCGACGTGCAAGCAAAGAGCCTAATAGGCATTCCCGAAAGATTCACGATGGACCGCTAATGATAGCCATGGAGAGAATCAAGACTCATGAAACCGAGATTCAAAAGTTGAAACAAGACTAGCAAGGGAACAACAAAGGTAGAATCGCCCCCCTCCAAGGTCATAAGAGATTCTCATTGTTGACTTGGAGGCCTTCTAGGAAGTAGAAAAGGACTGAAATTCCTAGAAATGAGACCACAAGGGCGGAGATCCCAAGAACTGATCCCAAAGAATTGATGCAACTAGGAGATCCTGATGATCCAACCCCTCCATTCACTGAAGAGGTGATGAATGCGCACATCTCTCGTAAGTTTAAGATGCCCACTATAAAGGCTAATGATGGAATTGGAGATCCCACTAATCATATGAGGACATTCTCGAATGCGTTGTTTCTGCAACCTGCAAGTGATGCTCTTAAGTGTAGGGCATTTTCCCAAACCCTAGCGAGCACGACGCAGCGCTGGTATAGCCACCTACCCCCAAACTCTATTGGCTCTTTAGGGAGTTGAGTACCACTTTCATCAGTCAATTCATTAGTGAGAGGACCCATGAGAAAAGCTTTACATCCCATATAAACGTGGTACAATGAAAAAAATGAAAATCTAAGGGACTACCTTAAGTGGTTCACCAAGGAGAGACTAAACATCACCGATTCGGAGAATAAAGTGACTATGGTGGCCCAACAGTATGGGACCACGAATGTCTAATTTAAGATGTCATTGGCTAAACAAGATCGACCACAAAAATCGTCAATCTCCATTCCGAGTTCTTCATATTATTAGTAAAATATATGTATTTATTGTGCCCAAAATTCGCCATGGGCTTGATTTAAGGCCCATTAAGGTTATAGGCCCAATCTGTGTGGATATGGAAGAACATGATAGGTCAGGCATGGATGCATGGGCCCAATATGCCTTGGAAATATACTGAAAGAAGAAGATTCTGGCATCTGGTTCGGGGTTCATTCATGCAGGGGTTCAGGTGTCTGAACCCCAGATGGAGGTACTGCTGTGTGGGAGGCCTGATAGGGGTTCATGCAGGTGAAGGGCTTCCAGGCAGGGGTTCACACTCGTACCCCGACAGTCCGCGAGAATTGGCCCAGCAGCCTCCTAAATTGTAGGAGAACGGATATATATCACTCTAACTGACTTTATGATAACTCCTAAACATCATGGACGACCCAACAACCTCTCTTATGGTGGATAATCATTATATATACATGGATTATGTATATATACATGGATATATGATGGAAAATCATATAAATATGAAGATAATTAAGCTTTTATGGATATATAACAACTGGATCAGCTTGGTTGAGGAGGATAAGGCTTATCAAATCGTGGCTCAATTATCAAGAACTACATTGGACTTGATTCCTATAAATATAGGATATGTAGGCACTTTGCAAGGGGTTTGAATCTCACTTCTCTCTACAAAAATCATGTAGAAACTTGAGCAATACACATCTTTGGCAGTTAGGATCGACTGAGTAGGATTTACTCTGTCCTTGCTGTCCGGTGACCTTGCAAACTCAGTCCCAAAATCATTACAAACAACCGCCCACTCTGGCAGTTGAACGCCGGGCTGTAACCGCTTGAACGCCGATTCTGCAGCCGGAAATCAAGCGATTCATCCGTTATTCCAGCGATATTCTCTCGAAGTGTTGTACCAAATTCCTCTCACAACATTTTTGGCGCTAGAAGGAGGGGATTGGATGATCTTTTGAGAGGAAAGATAATGAAAAGCTCCGGCGATGAACATACACCGAAGAACAACGGAGGTGACCACGAAATTGAGAAAGGAGGTCACCAATCGAGATATGGCGGATTATATCATGTATATGGACTGGGAAATAAAGTTTCTGGAAAAAGAGATACAAAAAGATGAAAAAACGGGGTAAAAATCATGGCTTATCGAAATAAAAGGATGAAGATGAAGGAAGGTTAGCCACGACCGCCTTTATTCTGGTCATTTGGTGGTAAAATGCATAAAAGAAGAGATGTGGCTCTGAGGTCTTGGATAGAATGGCCGAAAAATAAGTGTTTTGGATACTAAATTTCGACAGGAAAGAATCAGCTTAGGGGTTCAGCGATGCGGGGTTCCGCGATCCAGAAACTTCTCCAATCAGGTGCATTAATACATATAATAGAACGTACGAGGAACTGAATGTCCACATGTTGATGGAGATAAAGGCCATTTGGAAAGGTACTAGTTGAGAGGTTCAAGCGGTAAAGGCTGGAGAAGCCTCAATCTGGTGGTCGCACCCATGACAGAAGGTTCCACACAGATGAACCCCCAGTTTCTCAGCCAGAAGGTTCCTCGCAGATGAACACCCAAATACTTGGTTTTTGCATCTGACCAAGAAAATTTTTATAGCCAGAAAGTGGAGAATATCAATCTTGGGGTTCAACTAGTTGGAGGTCAAGGTCTATCAACGCTCCCCTTCAACAATTTTGGGGTTAAACAAGTCCAGGGTTTCCGTTAAAAATTGTGGAGCACAACACTAGTTCACACCACAACTAATCCATGAAGGAAGTAAATAGCTGAACTCGAATGATAATAGGGGTATGAACATCATGATTTATGAGTTGTAGGCGAACCCCGGTGTAGATAAGGGTGCGAACCTCCTGATCGAGAGTAACAGGCGAACCCCAATGCAGACAAGGGTATGACCCTCCTAACTTAAGGGGTACGGGTGAACCCAAATTGAAGCAGGGATGCGAACCCCATGATTAAGGATCAGTAGGTAAACCTGGATGATGGCAAAGATATGTACTCCCTCATTGGTATTCGGTACGAGGGTTTCCCATCAACATTGATCATGAGAACGCGAATGAGCTGGAAGACTAAGCTTCCAGGTAAAAGAGGTTTATTGGTGGGAGGAACCAGGACAAGGGGTTCGATGATGACATGTTCAAGGAGATAAATCCTAGAACCCCGAGGCTTCATTTAACAGAAGCCCAAGTATGTTCAATAGACTGGGCATGAAGCTTAATATGAAGCTCGTCGAATAAAAATATGGAAAAGATTGGTAAAAGGACTCCCTGGAAAAGAGCTTCCTAGAAATGGGGTTCGTATACGATAGGTTCGATGATGGAAGGCCCCCTGATTATAAGTAAGAAGCTGAACAATGAGAAGCCCCCACAATAAGCAAGAAGATCTCTGAAGGCAATCTGAAAAAGGGTTTAAGCAAGGAAAATCCCATTCAAAGGCTTTGAGCCAAAATGAAAAATATTGAAACTCAATATAGGGGTTCCACCATGGAGGTTGTATCACTCGACATGAGAACCCCAAAAGAATTAATTAGTGCCTAAAGGGGATTCATCAAGAAAAACAATCTTGGCCATGTTTGGCCTCTTATGCAACAAATGGGTGTTACACAACTGGTATGGGATACTAAAATGGTTAAATCAAGGAAAAGGTTAGAAGTGGACACCTCACTATACGGATACGATGGAAGCTCCGTTCAGGATACTTGGGGAATCATGTTACCAGTAGCCCTGCTGATGGAACCCCATAAAGTGGTTCCAGTTTTTCGTGGGGGTAGCACCACCCATTACGTTGATGTAAATGGCTGCTCTAATGGAGGATTATGAAGGCAGAATGCAACATGTAGAAGCAATAGTTGAGAAGCTTTTCAAAAAAAAATGAATCAATGAAGCTCAGAGAAATGAGGTTGCCCCACTAAAGGCAAAAGCAGCTTATAAAGGTGCTCACGATGAAAACTTCACTAACAGTGGAAGGTGAAAGGTCAGAATATCAAGCTAAAAGCATTAAATGAAAGGTCTCAAGTAGTGACCTAAATGAAGCTCTAGAAAAAAGGTTGTCATGGAAGTTGAAGGTGGACTCGAACCTCTCACGAACTGAAAATGTCATTGATAGTATTGAAGGATGAACCCCTCTGAGCGTATCCTACAACACTATGGTAGGATGACCTGTTCTGAAGAAGATGCAAATGGTGGAATCAATTTATAACATGGCTTTGAAGGTTTTCATCCATAAACCCCTTAAGCGCAAAAAAAAAAAAAAAAAAAAAAAAAGCTGGAAGGTTTCCCACAAAGGGGTTCCCCTGCTATAAGCCCCTCAAACATCAGAAGTTGGAACACAGGGATACCTCACCGAAGGAATTACAGAAGGAGCTGAGGATTATAATCTCAATAAATTTCTGGAAATATGCCACCATACAAAGAATGGGGTACGAGCGACCTCTCGGTCAATATTGAAGAAAATGGTACGAGGTTCATACATGAACGCCTAAAAGGAGGAACCAGAAGCTTTAAAAGCTAGGGAAAATAGCAAGGCTAAGAATGGAATCTGGGTTAGAATAGACTTGGATCCTCATACGCTAGGGCAATGGAAGGAAATCAAGGGTAACTTCCCCCAGGATGATGTTGTCAACAACTTTCATTAAATAGAAGGAAAAACACTGAAGGTTCAATTTTGGCCATGGACAAACTACACCGAGGAATCGGGGGGTAGTGGATACCAGGCTGCATGGAGGATTTCTAAGATGCGCCCTATTTTCAAATGAGAAGATGTACACAGGAGGTTCAGGTACGTGAACCCTCGGCGGCCTTCAGCCTCAGAACCCCTTACTGGGTTACAACAACAAAACTTAACATAAAACGGGATCTTCAGCAATCAACATGGTTGGATTTACAGGCGGTCACAACTATGTCCACGGTATACGCCTGGGGTGGGATCTTAAAGGCATGCGTACTTGACACCTGTGGCGGGAGGTTCAGTCAATTGAACCTACGGAAGCTTGATTTATGTGAATTTTTGGTACCAAGGAGGTTTGTGAAATAAGGTTTCGAACTTGGAACCTGAAAGAGATCCTTGGAATACCATATAAGGTGATATGGATACAATCATCAATATTCAAAGGCGTGCGAGGATGGCAAGCATGTGTGGGCGTACGTGCACCGAGCATAAAAGGCTGGAAGGTCTATTGATGGAACCACGACGTAGGGGTACGACAACCGAACCCTGGAGGTTCAAGAATAGAATTTATGAAGTCATCATCAAGAAAAAATACATGGTCTTTCTTAGAAGGAATTTACGAGCAGTAGTCGCTTCACTTTTGAAACCCCTTGTTTCTTACAATGAGTACGCTCACGTAAGCTTAGAGGTTCAGGGTGAAGGTTGATTGAGCCTGAGTAAGGATTACATTAGGTTCCTCTTGCATTAATGGCTAAAAGGAACCGGGGGGTAGTGGATGGTATACTGCCGTGATGGTATCTTGAAAATGGTAAATTTTTAAGCAAACGGAACTTATTTACAATGAATGGGTCAGGGCTCAGGACCATGAGATTCTTGAGGTTCTGGTATGCGAACCGCTAATGGAATCTAATTCGAGGTACCCCTGGAAGCTAGATCAAGGAGCATATGCAGATTAGATTTCATGAATTGATTTGGAAAGGATTTCTCATGTATGGATTATGCATGAGCTTGAAATACCATGTATGGATTATGCATGGAGAGGATTTCTCATGTATGGATTATGCATGAGCAGGATTTATAGCATATGGATTATATGCTAAAGGAACATGTATGGATTATACATGAATCGCATGTGGATTACGTGTGCAAGGCAGGATTAGAAGCACATGGATTATGTGCTAATTGATTACACGGACTATATGGAACATGTATGGATTATACATGAATCAAGGCAGGCACATGTATGGATTATACATGAATCAAGGCAGGAACATGTATGGATTATACATGCATCACATGTGGATTACGTGTGAATGGGTTGGAACCCCAAGGCAGGCTGGACCTAGGGACACTAGGCCAATAAAGTTCCCCCATATTGGAGGTTCACTCGTTTGAACCCTGACCAGGCGTAACGCTGGTAAACTTCCGTGTAATCACGTTGGTGGATAACCAACCCCGTTTCGGGACTCATTTACAGCTGTGGAATCTACACACAAATTGACAAACGGCTTCGCCACGACCCCAGGGAAACTGGGTGAGTGAGGTTAGAACGCTAAGGACTTTAGCGGTGTGAGGATATCACATTGGAATGGCAAACAGCTTCACCACGACCCCAGGGAAACTGGGTAAGTGAAGTTCAACTCTTGGAAACTAACATTGATAGGAATTAACATCGTAAGGGAACTAACATCGTGAGGAAATTAACATCGTGAGGGAATTAACATCGTGAGGAAATTAGCATTGTGAGGAAATCACATGGAACCTCGTTGAGGGAATCTACGAGGATGGAACCTGGTCGAGGGAAACTCCTATGATGGAACCTCGTTAATAGGAATTCTTCATGAACTCTAGGTCTGATTCCGAAGACCGGTCTAGGATTAGGGGTTCAGTCGGTAAGAGGTTCTATCTTATATTAGTGGAAGCCCGGGGGTAAGATATGAGCGCTTATCTGTAAAATAATTTTTATGACTTGATTAAAACTATGATCACTTTATCTTTGCCTTTATTTGCTTAACTGCTGTGAATGACTATGTGTACTTATATCCTTTGTGTGCTATATGTACTTATGTGCTTCATGTCTTATGTTCGCATGCCTTCTTTGTGTGTTCATGTGTTATTATTTACGTGAACCTAGTTCTTTCCTATGAGATAGGTTACGCAAGAGAACTCTAGGGGGTAGTACGTGTATGGACCTACTAAATACGATCTTCCTCTAGGAGTATGGATCTGGATTTGGATTGGACTTGGATTGGATTTGGATCTGGATTGGATTTAGATTGGACTTGGATTGGATTTGGATTTGGATTTGGATTTCATGGATTGGATTTCTCATGTATGGATTATGCATGAGTAGGTTTTAACATGTATGGATTATGCATGTCATGGGTTCGCGTCGATCCTAGGGACACTAGGCTAGCGAAACTCCCATCAACTTAAAGCCCACGTAAGCCCTTGACAGGTAGTGTGGTCAGGCCCACGTGAACCCTTAACAGGTGGTGGTGTCCTCTTATTATTTACATTATGAGTACGCAACAATGCTCATATTAGCTTCAAGCCCTCCGCAGGTAGTGCGGCTAGGTCCACATGAACCCTCAATAGGTAGTGGAACCTTCTTTTCGGGTTCGCATTGACCCTAGGTATCCTTGGTGAGCAAAGCTCCTATCAATCTTACGCCCACGTAAACCCTTCACAGGTAGTGTGGTGAGCCCACGTGAACCCTTGACAGGTAGTGGTGAGCAAATATATACAAGTTAAAGCTATTGCGTGAAGCCTCGATATTTATAAAACATTCAAGGGTACAACTGGGTGAACCCCTAGGACTTGTACGTACCCCTAAGCAGTCTACTTTACACATGGCGTGTGCACGGACAAAGATTCAAGGATTCAAGCGGAGGTAGACTTACATATCGTGCGGGAAGGAAATCTAGTCCTCGGGGGGTAATTCAACATCTCACCATGGAAGGGCTTACATAATGGAATGAGGTCCTCATCTTAAGCTCAAAGGGTGGCATCCCCAATCTTATGGGTTCAATGGTTGAACCCTGACTTGGATTGACGTGCTAAAAGAAGAGATAAGTTCTACTTTCATTCTTTTACATATTCTCTATCACATATGTCTTCTATGCATACAAGGAAATTTATATAGCATCTAACCAAAAACATCATTGCGAAGTTAATCTTTTCAAATGGATCATTATCTTCTATCACACATTAACCCATGTTCATCTGGATGTGTGTATCACATGATTTCACACTTGCATGGATTTATACACAAAGGGTCATCATGGCATATATTTACTTACATTATGCATGAGTTTCAAAATTATTTTCAAACTTGCTGGCTGATAGGTACTTGGGCATACTATATGCCTCATAACGTAACCACTTGGAAAGACATAGTTACAATTGAGGAGGTTTTTATAACCTTACCTTGGTCCCTCTTGGGGTACGCATATAAGATCATCTACATCATATGGATTATAGGTTCACATGGGAGAAGCCCCATAGTTTATGGGCCTGGTTTGGCAAAGTCCCATGGTTTATGGGAACAGTTTGGAGAAGTCCCACAACACTGGGCATCATTGGAGAAGTCCTCTAAATACTTAGCAATATCTTGGGAGGTCCATTGTGATGGTTTCATGAAAATCTCTAAATATTGTGGCATATGTCTTGAGGAGTGCGTTCGCCAAGGTTCTACTTGAGTGTGAAGGCAGTAATGGGTTTATTTATACAAAATCATATGCACTCGCATAATCATATTTGCATCTATGCATTATATATCTATGCGCTATGTGCATTATATATGTGAGCAACTTAGCTCATGTTACTAATCACTTTTTCTAGTTGTCTTGGTAGCACAGGGTTCTGGAAGGTTGAAGCCTATATGCAACAACGGAAGCTTCATGGCTTCACCCACAAGGATTCACACATGGAGGCCAACCTCACAAGGAAAAGAAATATATCAAGAAGTCAGGCTATGGTTTTCAAGGAAGGAGGTTGGAAGCTGGTAGGTTCAGGTGATAAAGATAAAAAGCTCATGATTGGAACTGGAACGCTATGCATAGTCTAAGGTATGTGGAAGGAGTTCATTTAAGGATTCAGATGGGGTACATATGTGGAAGCATTATGTTTCCTGTTTCTTACGCCGAGTTAGCTCATGTAAGCTTGGAAGCATGATGTGGAAGCTATGTATTTCTCTGAGGAAGATAAGGAAGGATTGGGCCTCGATTTATTTTGGTTCCTTTTGCATTCACTGGCTACAAGGAACCGGGGGGTAGTTATTGTGCCCAAAATTCGCCATGGGCTTGATTTAAGGCCCATTAAGGTTATAGGCCCAATCTGTGTGGATATGGAAGAACATGATAGGTCAGGCATGGATGCATGGGCCCAATATGCCTTGGAAATATACTGAAAGAAGAAGATTCTGGCATCTGGTTCGGGGTTCATTCATGCAGGGGTTCAGGTGTCTGAACCCCAGATGGAGGTACTGCTGTGTGGGAGGCCTGATAGGGGTTCATGCAGGTGAAGGGCTTCCAGGCAGGGGTTCACACTCGTACCCCGACAGTCCGCGAGAATTGGCCCAGCAGCCTCCTAAATTGTAGGAGAACGGATATATATCACTCTAACTGACTTTATGATAACTCCTAAACATCATGGACGACCCAACAACCTCTCTTATGGTGGATAATCATTATATATACATGGATTATGTATATATACATGGATATATGATGGAAAATCATATAAATATGAAGATAATTAAGCTTTTATGGATATATAACAACTGGATCAGCTTGGTTGAGGAGGATAAGGCTTATCAAATCGTGGCTCAATTATCAAGAACTACATTGGACTTGATTCCTATAAATATAGGATATGTAGGCACTTTGCAAGGGGTTTGAATCTCACTTCTCTCTACAAAAATCATGTAGAAACTTGAGCAATACACATCTTTGGCAGTTAGGATCGACTGAGTAGGATTTACTCTGTCCTTGCTGTCCGGTGACCTTGCAAACTCAGTCCCAAAATCATTACAAACAACCGCCCACTCTGGCAGTTGAACGCCGGGCTGTAACCGCTTGAACGCCGATTCTGCAGCCGGAAATCAAGCGATTCATCCGTTATTCCAGCGATATTCTCTCGAAGTGTTGTACCAAATTCCTCTCACAACAGTATTTTACTCTGTTATTCCAATAAATTCCGTAATTATTGTTATACCAGATCCTCCCTATAACACAAATTATAAATGTTGAGCATATCTTCAAATATGCATATTATTATATTACCCGTGTGCAATACACGAATACTTTATAAATTATTTATGCAAATATAATTTTTCTTTAAATTAAAATTAACTTTAAGATAGATTTTCTAAAGTTAACTGACTAAGAGTGTGCATTTATGTAAATCCTTCATATTTTTTAAAAAGAATTATAAAAACAAAAATATGATCATTTTAAACATAAAAAATAAAATTGCTAATATGCATTTGATGAAGATAAGATTGTATCCAAAATTGTAAAATCAAATTTTATTAATAAAAATTTGTTTTTTTATTAATTTCTATTTGCACTAATTCACGCAAGCGTACGTGGTCACAAGTAATATAGACATAATTCAAGTTTGTTCCCACAGAGATCTGGTTTAGGTTTCAATTCAGTTAATGCACCTATGCAACAATGTATGGTTTTTATTCACTGCTAAGACAATTAACAAGATTTGGTTTTGATTATCTAAAATTAACTAAGGAAATAAATTAACCAACTAAGAATTAATTAACTAACGATAATTAAAATCGAATTACTTATATGAGAATAAACATGGGATCCTAACTTCATTAAATACTTCGCTTAGAGTTGATGCCTTTAATCAAAGTATGTGACAGTTATGATATCTGATCAGACAACACGAAACAAGTATAGGCTACCTCTCAGTATACGAATATCAAACTACTCATACATCCACAAAAGAGATAGAAGATGGGTAGACACCAATTATGTTTAGACCCTATATCTGTATAAGATTTGAAAACACAACGGTTGAAGCACAAGTTATCCATATTGATCACATAGGGCAGCATAATATATCTCTATTTACGCTACAAATCATGATGTCAAACATACATCAACTTATCCTATGCTAGCATGGCAAGTTCTAACTCTCAAGATCCACTCTCGCTTCACAAGAGATTAACAAACAACTTAGATGTTAGCTACGCATCCAAGAAGAATAAGCACAACTGTTGGTCCCGGAGTATTGCAAAAGGGGGGGGGGGGGTTGAATGCAATACTGATAAAATCGAATCTTTAAATCAACAACGAAAATAAAGATTATAGATTATCAGTAGATGTATGCAAGCAATAAGTGAAACAAGATTTCTCACAAAATAAATGTTTTATTTATTTTGTGTGAAGTGTTGCTACAACCTGGAGAGAGTTTCTCCAGCTTCGATATCTCAAGAGATACAGATTGCTTCGTGTGCGTACATGAATAGAAAAGAATCTAAGATGTATCTAAGTAGACTAAGATACTCTGTTGTCCCTATCGCATGGGGTGTTGAGCTGCTATCGTTTTCAAGTGGCAGCTCATTACAATTTGCACACCCATGTGACTTTCCCTAATTACTATACAGACAGGATAAACCTTATAAGTAAAGCAACCTAGATTCTTTCTATTTCTAGCTAATACAATTCTAGTAGATGTGGATATCACATGCTCCTCGAATTGACCAGCCTTGTCTTGTGAATCTATTAAGCTTCTGTCGTAGTCTTGCAGGTCTGCTACAAACGATAGTGTGTTGCAGCAAATCTGTTTCTTGAACATGTAACCTGTCACGGGCTTTGACTGAGAAAATACCCAATTCAAATAATTCAAGGTGACAATAACCTTAACCGCAGAGTCTGCTGTCAAAGGAATATTCAGAGGTTGACAGTACTAGCTCCCGCCAATGTTGTTGTCGGAGCTCCAGACTTGCTGTCAAGTGTGAGAATGTTACTGTCTCTTGCTTCGGCCAATGTTGCTGTCAAATGTAGCTTTGTCGTGACTTTGCAACATTTGTCTTCTTATAACATTACTGTCAGGGACATGATAGTAACTTTTATTCTTGCTGTCTTCAGGATGCATTCCTTGAGGCTTGAACAAACATATGAACTTCTCCCAAATCATACATTTATTACATGACAGTAATTATTCGAATACGAAGACATACTCTGGCTGTGACAGTATGTTCAACTTAGTAAAAACTAAGTATAGGGAAATATAGTTAAGTTGTCTCTATGCTATCACCCATAAATCCCAACAATCTCCCCCAATTTGTTTTTATGGACAATAACAACAAATTTACAATCAAAACGTGCTGACAACTTAACTAACATAGATCAGAATAGCTGAAATACTATAACTGATAAATGTTAAAGAAAAATCTAGAACATGAAGCTTATGAATTTACTGCAAATCAATTGCTCCTATTGAATGAGCAAATCAGAGTTTAACTTAGCTTGATTTTGGCAGTCTCCAATTGTTCAGATTTTTCCCTCTCTTCTGAGAGCTTCATTTCTTGCTTTTCTGAGGTCTTCAACTAAAGATTTTTCTTCTGGTGATCTGGCATCATCTTCAATGTCTTCAATGTACCCTCCCTTGTATCACTCGAGAAGTAAATACTTCAACATCTTTTACATCAAACCAAGTTTCAAAATCATACGTGTATGTTCTAAACTTCAGAATTCCTTGGATGAATTTGAACCTCCTTCCAGGAAAAGCATTTAAGGATTCTCTCCTTTTTCTGTCTAGATTTGGATCTTCATCTCTCCTTTGATCAAATATAACCTCTAGTTCCCAAGCAACTAGCATTTCGAGCTTATGAACAGATCCAACAACTTTCCAGTAGAGATCCTTCAGTATACTGGTCCTCAGCTTGTGAAAACTATCAACATAGATTTCTTGCTTGTCATCCTTGATTCTCAGAGGATTATCCAGTACACAGGGCTGATAACCTGCTTCCTCACTGAATAACTTGTTGAGTTTCTTGTAGCTTTCCTTCAGTTGAGCTTCTAGGTCTTCAGCACCTTGTTTGGCAGATGTGGCAGGCTTGGTAGGTTTGGTGGATTGGGATGATTTAGCTTTAGCAGCCTGATAAGCTTGTTCTGCTTCATATTCAGCCATGCCAGCCTTTGTAAAAGGACGATGTGCTGCTACCATGTCCACATCAGGCATTGGTTCCCCATCAGAACTAACTTCAAGGTCTGCATCATCATGTGCTCTCCAGTCACCATACTTCTCATAGAATTTAGCATATCTTTGAGCATAGTAATCTTTGACATGCTCTAATATACTGCTGGAAACATCTTGGTTTGTTTCCATGAGAGTGATCATCCTTTCCAAAATGAAGAAATCAATTCTTCTCCTTACCTTTACCTTATTGCATGAGAGATCACGCATGCTTACCACATTTGAGACTATCTCCATAGTGAAGTCTGGTTCTACAGTTATACATGTAGTTCCACAGCCCTTAAGATCATACTTTCGTACCTTTTTGTTGACTGGGTCCAGTTCCACGGAGACAGATGATATGATCCCATCAATTGACTTTTTCAATAGTTCAAAACTATTTACTTTTCTCTTATCAATGGGCTTCTCTGTCAAAACTGCTCCATGCTTCTTTTTCTTTGCTGCTGCAACTGTCTTCCCTTTTATCTTGGTTGCACGATAGGCTTGGGCTCTTGTCTTCCTTCTATTAGATGTGAAATTCTTGACAAGCTTTCGTGCTTTGACAGTTTCTTCAAGTTGATCCTTGACAGCATCTTTCATGACAGCAACTTTGACAGCTTCGACTGTTTGGCTCTTGAAAGCATCTTTCACTTGGGTGTCTTCAGCCAATTTGACAGTATCCTTGTTGACAGTATCTTTTTCAGCATTAAAGCATTCAACAACTAATCTCAAGATACTTGCCTCCAAGGCTTCACAAATTTCTAACTCCCCTTTTTCCTTGACAGCATCTTTCTTTTTAGTACTGGGAGTTTCTTGCTCTTCTTGGGTAGCATCCATCTGAGTTTGTGTAGCAACATTCATAGATGCTTCTTTTCTAGAACTCCTGAATCTTCCAGGTTCACCACTTCCTCCAATTTCATCCTCATCATCATCCAAAGTATCATCATAGTTGCAGCTTCCTCCCATCTTGGCATTAGCATCAGAGATCAGCTTCTTTATGATTGAGCTAATTTCCTCATCTCTTTTTGCTAACAGCCTATGAATATCTTTGACAGCTTTAACCTTTTCACTTGTGATACTGGATTTGAGAAGTTTCTTCAGCACTGTCATGATTGTTTCAGTGCTTAGTCCTGAGATTTTATCCAATGGTAAGAAATCCAACCTTCTAGCTCCTGTCTTTGTGATTTTTCTGAAACACACACCACAAGGATTTTGAATCACCTCAGGGAGTTTGTCTTCAACCATCCTTTTAATTTGTGCAATCAGACTATCATTGAAGGTTGTTGAATTTCTGACTACCAGGGTTCCAAGGACTTGGAGTACTCTAGCATGCAAACCTTGTAAAAGTTGCATTGTGATGAATATGGTCAAACGGTTTCTCAAATAAACCTGAACAACCCATCTTCTTTCCAAGTTGATTCTCACAGAGATACTTATTACTTTGCTCTTCAGTGTTGATGCCAATTTTGTAAAAGCTCCCCCTGCTTCACTAATTGATTCATCCACCAACTTACTGAATTCTTCATCTTTGTTGTTCAAAGTACTCTCCATGTGATCAACCATCATCAATTCTGCATCTTCAAGGGCGTATTCACTTCCATCTGACCAAGTAGTTCCAGTAGATATGCCAGCAGATATGTCCATATACTCAGGCATTTTGCCTTTGCCTTTACCCAGAGCATTTTGAATTTCTTTTTCTCTCCATTCCTTCTGCAACTTCTGGAATGGAGCTTCGACTTCCTCAGTATTTGGCTCATTGATTTTCAGTGGAGGCAATACTGTTCTTTTAGACTTTTGAGTCCCCTTTAATTGCTCCAACACTTCCTTGGATAACAATACTTCCTCACCATCTATTTCTGCTTCAAACAATTCACCATCTCCTGTTGCCTTCAGTTCTTCACCAAAGTTTCTTTCTTCTTTCTCTTGCTCCCCCTCACTTTCATCTCCATCTTTTTCTTCCAAAACTTGCTCCCCCTCACTTGTAGGCTCCCCCTCACTTGCAGCTTCACCTTGTTTCTCCTTCTCTACCAGGTTTACTTTATTCTGATCTACCACTTTCTCTCCCTCACCCTCATTCACCACTTTCTCTCCCTCACCCTCATTCTGATCTACCACTTTATCCTCCTTAGTTGAGTTGGCAGCACTAAGGATGGCAGAGAACGAGTGAAGAGTTTGTTGAATATCAGCAAAACCAGTAGCTACCATAGTGGACAGAGCATCAAGTTTAGCTTCCATGGATGCACATCTGCCCTCAAGGGATTTTAACCTTGATTCAGCTTGTTTAGAAGGACCACCAGTTCTCAGCCTTTTTGGATATAAAGGAAGAGACTGGGGCAAGGAGGCTATAGGGTTTCTCACACACTCATTGTTTTTCTGAGTGATCTCATCACTCCTCACAGAATGACTCACAAGGCCTAGTGCCTTTGTGTGTGTGGTTCCCTCAAGTTCACTCTGGACATGCTCAAGTCCCTCACCTTTTGCCAGCTCGTTTGGTTGCCTCTCATTTTTATGCTCACCTCTTTGTTCTTTTATCTCTCTTTTTCTTTTCACTCCCTCACTCATCCTAGATGCATGGGTATGAGCAGTACTTGCATGCATTTTAGTTGAAGAAGTAGAAAGTTTAGATTTTACCTTCATAGCAGAGATAGTAAGTTGATCATCATCTGAAGCATCTTCAACAATGACAGTATCATGATCAAACTTTGTAGAGGCGACAACATCTTTTCCCAAAATGTTACTGTCCACAGGTGGGTTGACAACAACTTTTGTGGCGTCTTTGACAGCAACTGAGGCTGTGACAGCAACTTCTGGAAGGTCAGTTGCTCTTTGAAGTTCGACCAAGATGTTGGCTGTTTCATTTTCTGGCAGAGTACCATCTTGATCTAGCTCAGTGTTTGAGTGAGTGGTGTCCATTTCACTTTGAGAAATGGGTTCTTGTGGACCACTTGATGGGGGCTCATCCATGACTTGAGATGGATGATCAAAACCTGAAGGGATTGGACTATCCCCTTCTCTAGGTTGTTGAGAAGAAATAATTGATGGATTAGAGAATAAAGAAGGTGATGGTTTAGAAGAGATTTTTGGCTGTTCCACAGGGTTAACTTGTGGAACATCAAGAGTAGAAGTTTCATGACCCTCACTGTACCCTATCTCTGTGTGCATTTCTGCAAGTGTAGGCTCCTCATGAGTGAGTAAATGACGTTGTGCTGACTCTTTACAGGATGCCTTGGGAGATAGGCCAGCTTCAATAGATACTTCTTGTTGAGAAGAAGCACCTAGGGATGTGTTTGATTCCCTTTTACTCTCCACAGCCTTTTGTGAGACTGTGGGGTGGCTGACAGTGGCTTTGGCCCTCTTAGCTCTCTTCTTCTTAGGCACAAGAGGAACCACTGTGGGTTCACTTTCACTAACATCCTTATTTGCTGCATCATGTGCAGTTTCTCCCTCAACATTCTCAGAACTACTACCAACACCAGTTTCCAAGGGTCTTTTCTTGGATTCTTGCAAAGTTGTTTTGTGGTCTTTGGTTGTCTAGAGGATCTGATAGGAATGTATGCAGTAGAATGTGGGTTAACTAAATTTGGGTCTAATTCAGCTTCATTCTCAAGGGAGAAGACAACATACCCAAAGGGTAGTGCTACGTCAAGATGAGGCTCTTGATCAGCCATGTGCTTAGTGAAACAGAGTGGAATATGTGCATTTGAATTTTGTGAATTGAATGATGTGTGTGTATTTCTTTTCAAAACATTGCATTCTATAGAGAGAGATACATTATCATCAATACCACATAATGAATTCAAGCACATAGTAAGAAAGCGAGGATAAACATGTACCTTCCTGCTTAGAGCTGACTTGAGTTGACTCATAAGCAACTTTCATACATCCACTTTGTATCCATGGATAAGAGAGTGAGTAAGCTTCTTGATATAGGAGGGAATTCCATTCCATCCAGAGGTTTTGGTTGAGAAAACCTTCACCATGACATCAAAAATCATGCTCCATTCTTTTCTCAAATGCTTTCTATCCATTTCACCAGTCGAGTACCATTTCGATTTACCCTCTTCAAGAACAGGACCAGAATACCCAATTTTCAAGAAAAACTTCTTTAGGGTTTCATCATTTGCAAGTTCCTTGTATGATTCTTCAGCTTGCAGTCCAGTTCCCAAAGCTTCGTTGATGCCTTTGATTGTGAGGATGCAGGTGATTCCTTTGATTTTGCATTGTATTGTGTCTTTACCTGCACCTCCTGGAACAACGGTAGTTTTCCAGAATTCTTCAAGTCTTTCCAGGTTTAAGGATGGTGTAGATGTTATAGCATGACCTAGATATGACTTGTTGATAAAGGATACGAGTCCTTTATATCCTTCACCAGCATCTTCAGTAGTGAGAATACCAGCAAAGTTTGTTTGAGAAGAGGATTGTTTGGGTGCCATTTCTTGCTTTGAGCTTCGGAGAGAGATTTTTGCTTTTGAGAGAGAGAGAGAGGTTTTGTTGAAAGTTGTGTGTTTGTGTTTGACAGTTGCTTACATGAAAATAGCAAATGTCTTACTGAGAAAGGGAAAGTAACTGTGTCTTAGCCCATTAATCAGTCACGTGGAGTCGTGGGCAGTTACTTTTTAGTGGCTGTAAATCGTGGAGGTAAAATCCCAATTAATTCGGTCCACTAATCTTGATAGTAACCTGTGCGCTGTAACAAATTCATTAGTAATTTTGAGAGGATGGCAGCAAGTTTTGCTTGATAGTGATATCATTGCAAAAACATACTGTCACCATTAAGCAATTTATACAATTTTCTTTAAATTTCATGACAGAGACTTTCTCAATTGAGTCATCTAAGAAACTTGCTATCAAGGCACTTCGTGACAGCATCTTCACTTATTGACAGCAACTTAGGCGGAAATAATTTATGTCATGAATTTTAATCGACTTTGCCTATTGCTTAAGCGAAAAATTACCAAATAGCATTTTAATCGATTTAGGCACATGTTTGTTAGTTTTAGCACACATTCACAAACATCCATACACACAAACAAGTAAACAAAAACCCATTCGAAGATAGATAGAATGAGATGACAATAATGAATGACATGCAAGAGAACTAAGAAGATAAAACGGTCATTTCATTAAAAAAAAACTTAAAACAATACAAGAAGTTCTTAAGAACTGGAAATTATTTTAAGTTTGGAAAAACTTCCAGCAGCAGCCTTTCCGCGATCTTCTCCATCTCCTTTTGATCGGAGATCCCCTCTTCTTCGAGATAAGTATGAAACTTATCTACCCAGAGATCAAGATGCTCATTAGTAGCAGCTATCTCCATCTCCTTCTTGAGACTAGGAGGCTTTGGCTTCACTCCTCCGCTTGCACCTGGCGCCGATGACGATGACATGTCTTCTGCTTTCCTCTTGCTCAAATTAGACTCTAGAGTTCTTAGGGTGTTAAGTGAGAACAAAGGGTTTAGCTTTGGTCTTATTTATAACACATTAAGTGACTCTACAGCTTCCAACTGCCTCTTTTTAATGTAGTAATTTAACTTTTAAATTAAAAAGCCTGACAAATACCCGTAGTCATATCAAATGACACAAGTACTTATCACTAAGCAGGGGTATGAAATAAGTTAATGTCATGTGACTACTCATTACAGAAATTAAAACAAGCATGTGATTTGAATTTAGCATAGTCATAACAAATATGCTGTCAAGTAAACAAGTAGCACATAGGACAGTAACTTCTCATGACAGTAACATTGAAAGTTAAGGTCACGAGCTGCAATTTTAACCACATTGAAAATGTAAAAACTAGTAAGTTAACATACCAGATTTAGCATTCCCAATTCACTTACCAACCTGTTGAAGGTTGCTTTATCTAGTGGCTTCGTAAAGATATCTGCAAGTTGCTTTTCTGTTGGAACATAAATCAGCTTCACAGTTCCCCTTTCAACATGCTCTCTTAGGAAATGATGTCTGATATCAATGTGCTTTGTCCTGGAGTGTTGAACTGGATTGTCTGAGATAACAATGGCACTAGTGTTATCACAATAAATAGGGATATTGGACAACTCCAAGCCATAATCCATTAGCTGATTTTTCATCCAAAGAATTTGAGCACAGCAACTTCCAGCTGCAATATATTCAGCTTCTGCAGTTGAAGTAGATACAGAATACTGCTTCTTGCTAAACCATGACACTAATCTTCCACCCAGAAATTGACAGCTTCCTGTTGTACTTTTCCTGTCAATCTTGTATCCAGCATAGTCTGAATCCGAATAACCAACCAATTCAAATCCAGTATCTTTAGGATACCAAAGGCCTAGGTTTGGAGTGCCTTTGAGATATCTAAAGATTCTCTTGATTGCTACTAAGTGTGATTCTTTTGGATCAGCTTGAAACCTTGCACAGAGACATGTAGCAAACATGATGTCTAGTCTGCTAGCAGTTAAGTATAGCAACGATCCCACCATGCCTCTGTAGGTACTAGAATCCATTTTCTTTCCTTTAGGATCCAAATCCAGCTTGGTTGCAATAGAGATAGGTGTCTTGGCAGGTGATGCATCTTCCATATTGAACTTTTTGAGAAGTTCCTTGACATATTTTGATTGGCTTATGAAGATACCATCATCCTTTTGATGAATTTGTAGACCTAGGAAAAATGATAGTTCTCCCATCATGCTCATCTCATACTTGCTCTTCATAAGAGATGAAAACTTTTAACACAGCTTCTCATTTGTAGAACCAAAGATTATGTCATCAATATAAATCTGAACCAAAATGATGTCCTTGCCATGGTGCTTGTAAAACATTGTCTTATCCACTACACCTCTTGTAAATTGATTCTCAATGAGAAAAGTAGATAGAGTTTCATACCAAGCTCGAGGGGCTTGCTTCAATCCATAAAGTGCTTTGAATAGCTTGTAGACAAAGTCATACAACTCAACATCCTCAAATCCAGGTGGCTGTTCGACATACACTTCCTCTTCTAATTCTCCATTAAGAAAGGCACTTTTGACATCCATTTGGAACACTTTGAAGTTACAGTGTGCAGCATAGGCTAAAAATATCCGAATAGCTTCAAGTCTGGCAACAGGGGCAAATGTTTCATCATAATCGATTCCTTCCTATTGACAGTAACCTTTAGCTACTAGACTTGCCTTGTTCCTTGTCACATTTCCACTTTCATCCAACTTGTTTCTGTAGACCCACTTTGTGTCAACTACTGACTTCCCTTTGGGTCTAGGGACCAGCTTCCATACATTGCTTCTCTCAAATTGATTTAGCTCTTCTTGCATAGCTATCACCCAATCTGAGTCCAATAATGCTTCATCAATTGACTTTGGCTCAGTTTGAGATAGAAAACATGAAAACATGATGTCAGCAAAAATATTTCTTATCGTCCTTATACCAGTAGAGGGATCACCAATGATTAGATTGCTAGTGTGATCTCTGTTCCACTTAGTGGTTCTGGGCAAGCTTCTTTCTTGATCTGCTTCATCATTTCCTCTTTGAGGTGTTGACTCTCCACCATTGATGTTTTCTCCTTCATGTTCTTCAACGTCTCCAGAATCATTCTCATTCTGATGATTAGCTGATATAGTTTGAGATTGAGCTGGAGTTTGAGTAGCATCATTGGTGTTGAAAGCATTTCTTTCAAACTCAATATCCTGAGTACCAGTAGGTTCATCAGCAACAATTTCTTCTTCTTCCAAATACCCTTGATTTTCAAATCTAAGAGGCTCCATTTGACCATCCTCTTGCAGTCCTGGGAATTTGGTTTCATCAAATGTGACATTCACACTTTCTTCAATGACTTTGTGATCAATGACATAGACTCTATAGGCAGTCCTCTCCAAACCATATCCCATGAAAATGTCTTCATAAGCTTTAGCATCGAACTTTCCTTTTCTTTCATGGTTGTCAATCATCATGAAACACTTACTTCTAAATACATGAAAATACTTGACAGTAGGTTTCTTTCCTGTTAACAGATAGTAAGGGGTGTTTCCATGAGTCTTGTTGATCAAGGTTCTATTCTGTGTGTAATAAGCCGTATTAATAGCTTCTGCCCAGAAGTATGTTGGTAATTTAGAATCATTCAACATAGTTCTCGCAGCTTCGATGAGAGTTCTGTTCTTCCTTTCTACAACTCCATTTTGTAGTGGTGTCCTGGCAGTGGAGAATTGTTGGACAATGCCCTCTTCTTTGTAGAAGTTTCCTAGTGTGGCATTTCTGAACTCAGTACCATTGTCACTTCTCAGATATTGAACTTGAGCATTTGGTGTTCTTTCAAGAACTCTTATGTGATCAATGATTTCTTGAGCAGCTTCGTCCTTTGTCTCTAAAAACTTCACCCAAGTGTACCTTGAGTAGTCATCCACCATTACCAGGGCATATCTCTTCCTTGCAAGAGATTGAACATTACCAGGGCATATCTCTTCCTTAAGAAAAAATTTGCAAGACAAAAATGCCAAAAGAAAATACTAAATTGTTCAACTTCACAAACATACCAAATAAGTGATTACACAGTCAAAGTTGGACATAAACCAACTTGCCAAATCTACCCAAAATAAGTGATTACACAGTACCATAATATTCTGAATGTCATCGAATCATCATAATAAAGTACCATAATATTCTAAATGCTTTCCCCTTGACAAATATCAAGTAGAAACATTATCACTTGAAACCTTGCCCGATGGCTCAATAAACAGCTCATCAATATCAACCTTCAATTCTGGATTTTTTTCTGTTATCTTAGTAATCATCAACTTGACATTCTCTCGAACCTTGTCAACTTTTTCATCCATCTCATTTGCAAGTTGTTCCCTAATTTTTTCTGTTAAATCTGCCAAGTACTGATCCGAGATACTTGATGTAGGGGCTGGGGCAGCAGAGTTTTCCTTTGGCTGCTTCTTCCGAATGAGTCTCCCAAGCAGGTATGAACGGGCGTGTTCCTTCCCACCATAAACCGCCTGGTTAGCAGCCTCAATGCTTCATCCCTCATCCAGAATCTTCTAAACAGTTGACTGTAAGAAGAACGATTAGCACAAACAATGAAAATATGTAACACTGCATTATTTAAAAGACCACCCAAACTACACTTACAACTTTTTCTTGAATCCCTGTAGTAGGCAACTTATACTCGCGATTTTCATCTCTTTTGCGTGTTTCAACAAAAATTTCAGCCTCTGTTACTGGTGGCGGCGGTTCCTTAGCATCAGCCGGCATCTTCTCATGTTTCTCAGTTAGCTTGCATAAATATGATAAGGGAGGTTTTAGAACATGTAAGGCTATATAAGAAAAACAAAATATGGACTAAAGATTCCAGACATTTGTATAGAACCTAACAGACCATCAATAATCAATCAATATTCCACATTACAGATTTTACAATACAAGCAAGACAAAGTTCTCTAGACTATCCGAAAACTCTTCTTTGCAAACTCACCAAAAATAACCGAATATACACAACTATTCTACTGGCAGAACTTATTATATAAAATTTGGTAAAGTGGTAAAGGCTTTAGAATAAGAACTTACTATATTTTCAACAAATACTACTAAAAGACATAAAATGGTCATCTATCCATTAAGTAAGCTTCCTCATTACAAAATTATTAAAATAAATAAATATACCAATTTGTTGCTGACTTGGGCGAAACTCTTAGGCCCAGCTGTATGTGTTTCGGTTAAAAGACTTCGAGCTTCTGCATTTCTTTTAGCAATGTCCTATAAACAAAGAGACATAAAGAATCAAATGCAGATGCTAAAAAAATGATGCACTCTTATGAAACATTTAATTTTAAAATTACCTGAACTTTTTTATCAGCCCAATATTGTAAAAGAATCTTGAAATCTTTTTCAGGAACCTCCCTAGGCCTATTCTTCATCCTCTCGTCATCGGTTTCATAGGGACGGTAGTGTTTTTTTTATTTTTGATTTGAAACCCCTAAACTGATCACACATTGTTGTCATTACATAGCCTCTAGCCTCCTCAGGAATGATGTACTTGTCCTAGGATAAATTTTATGCTAAAGTTAGCTATTTTATAGACAAAACGTAAAAATTAAACATGTACTACATGTGGTTTATAGAGGGAGTTACCATGACATACTCCCACAAGATGTCTTTGTCAAGAACTTGATGCCAATTAACATAGGTAAGAGAAACAAAATCCCTCACTGTTGTGCCTAAAAAATTGCTTAATTCAGCCACCCTATCATCAGCAGATATAGGTTGCCCGAGATTGTTCAAGCCAATTTCCCGTTTCTCGCTTCTGGTGTGCACATGATTAATTTTTGACTTTCCTCTGCACTTTCTTTTTTTTTTGGTTCAGAAGGTGTATCTGTTCAACCAATTAAATTTAAAGAATTTAAGATAATTGACTATTACAAATTTATGAACATATAGTTAAAGTACACTAATTAAAGCCATCACTTTCATTTTTTAAAATGCAGGGCATTGTACATAGGATTACCAATAATAGTTATGAAGAGTACAAAAAATACTACACAACAAGACCAACTTGAATTATATAAAGATACCTTTCTGTGATGCAAAGTCATTAGTCTGATTCTGCGATTGTGACGGTAAAATCTCAGTTTGTGCCTGGCTTTTTTGACGATTCCGTAACTCCAAGTACCTTGTCATTGAACCAGCAGCTTGATCTTTTGATAATTTAAGCTTCTCCATAGTAGGAACCACTGGTGTATCATTTGGCTACAAAATGAAATACGTAGTAAGATGGTCTAAGCCTAGAGATGTAATAGGTAATAGGGCTTAAAAACTAGAGATGTAAAAAATGTGTTTTAAGGCATGGTACCAACCTCAAGCTCAGCTGCAGTTGGTTCCTTGTCACTATCCATCATTTTTTATTAACTTGGGATCGGGTTCTTGGTCCCATCCCAACCTCAACTCTCTTGGCCTTTTTTTCCTCTAAAAATAATTAATTCACACCAATAATAATCAGTTGCCAAGTTGAAAATAAAGTAATTACATAAGATGAACCAATGAAAGCAGAAATATACCTTAGAGGTAACCATATCATCTTCATCAGTATTCTGTTGTTCTGCATCATTCTTTGGGCAGTAGTCATCATTTTTATCATTCACTGCCTGGAATGTTTTTGTGATGTGTAGGCTCGAGTTCCCCGGTACCCTGGTCAATCCCAGCTCCAAAGCCTTTTGTTTTATCTCCGCAACTCTCTTATTTCTATTCATTTCATACCGACTCACTCCTTTAACTTCAGGAGTTTTTTCGACAGAGCTTTCATCTGAGTTATCATCAGTTGACACATTTCCACCCTTATCACGTATCTCAAAACCACGTAAGTATTCTTCCAATCCCATCCATTCAACAACACTTTCACTGTCCTCCTCCATGGCAACTTTCGAAGAGATTCCCTCCTTTGCAAGACTTGTAGCAGTAGTACCGAACTGTAACTGCTTTCGTGTACTCATCTTTCCCATCCCTTCAACAGAACTTTCACTGTCCTCATCCATGGCAGCTTTCAAAGAGATTCCCTCCTTTGCAAGACTTGTAGCAGTAGTACCGAACTGTATTTGCTTTCGCGTACTCATCTTTCGTTCCTTCTCTCGATTTATATCTTTTATGGTCACAAACTTGCGCTTTGCTGGAATCTTTTCCTTCGCTGGAATCTTTTCCTTAACTTTAACAGGACACTTTCTTGGTCTTACAATAACATGAGGCTACATTTGTTTCATTGGTATCTCTTTGTCAACATCGCAGTCAATGAACAAATGCAATTCAGATCCCTTTGTTTTTCCTATACATGCCCAAATACTAGTATCATCAGTCACCAATGTCCAACCACCATTATTCTCTTCCCTGACGTATACCCCTCCAATCTCGTCATAGTTAAGGTCTTTGACCCATTCCATCAGTACAGGATATGAAAATGAATCTGTGTCCACACCTGAACAAGTCACCACTGAGCCCCCAAGATACTTAGTTTCGGTGAACTCTCCACATGGTGCAATTGAAAAGTCATTTTGCTAGGTGCCATCCTGTAATAAAGATTAAAAAAAAACATAAGTCAAATCATATACATCAGATTCAAGTAATCTATGTAACGTAGGGCAATGCAGTAATATCGATGTCAAAGAATTATCATAAGAACATGTTCATAAACAAATATACCTAATAAACAAATTTGATCCAAGTTACATGTAAAACTGAAACTAATTTACCTTTAATATTATTTATTTACCAAACCTAATTTACAAATTTGATTTAAGTTTCACGAAAACATAAAAAAAGTACCAATCAGTTTCCTTAACCCAATTCTTCAATGGGAATTTGTTTTATTGGAACATCATCTCTGAACCAACTAACTTCATCTTGATCTTCTATTACAGAATGAAAGTTTAAGTCCTGTGAGAACTGCGCAGTTATGTCATCTTCCATTACATTACTCTGGTCTTGTGTATCACTTAACTCTGGCGACAGCTTCTTAATTGGATAATGCATCTGTTTCTCAACAGGATCCTGAACATAAAACACCTGCTGCACTTGTGTTGACAACACAAAAGGATCATTTTTCTGACAAAGTTTGTTAAAGTTAACACGTGTGAAACCTAAAGAATCTTTTTCATCCTTGTACCACTCATACCTAAATAAAACAACAGCAAAAGATCCCCAATAATCAACTTCGATTATTTCTAAAACTGATCCGTAATAACTAACATCCCCGACCTTAGGGTTTTGATCCTTTGAACTTGAAAAGCTAGTGGTCAAGGCCGTCAAAAAAACACCACTATTTTGTGTTGTACAATTGCGATCTCTTTGCTTGGTATGAAACCAGTATCCATTAATCATATACCCACTAAATTGCTTAGCTGTTCGATTAGGACCCTAAATAAGCATATATACCCACTAAATTGCTTAGCTGTTCGATTAATCATATAAACTAAATAAGCATTCTGGATAATATTAATATATACTAATTTGGACTTACTCAATCAGTTCTAATACTTTCTTGTCATTATAGTTAAATAAGATGTATCGATGAGCTTTGATCGTGATATCTTCAGACAAATAAGTAGATTTCCCTGTTTTGTTCTTCCTAGACCCAATAAGGAACCCACCAGTTCCTGTATTTGGACTTGAACATTCATTCGACAACTTACTTTTCCCATCATTTAGAAACCTTGAACAAAATGTCAAACACTCATCTGCCAAGTACCCTTCCACGATTGATCCTTCTGCTTTACTCTTATTGCGAACATAACGTTTCAGTTTACCTAGGTATCTGATATGGGCTGAAAATAAGCCCTAAAGACACATTTAATGTGGCATTAATTAAGCCTAGAATGGTCCAAACGTGGGGCCCACCAGATGGGCCCGAACCCTAATTATAATATTAATTTCATAATTAATATTAAGGGTAGTAAAACAGCTCAGCAAATAAGAGTCAAACAAGAATATGACTCTTGCCTGACTTAGCCTCCAAGATACATATCTCAACATGGAAACTGATTCATACATGGAAGGAGACTAGAACCTTCTTCTAGTCGGTGACTTGCCCACCAAGTCACCTAACCCTACTACGATTTTAGGGCTTCTCAGCCTATATAAAGGGTCTGACCCCTCATTCTCAGAACTACGTTTGTGGCTTGATTCTCAATACGAGATACGTAGGCACTCTGTGAGGACCGATTAGTCTCGAACACGGAAACAACCATTAAAGCAAGAAGCTCCCGAACCCTAGTATTAATTACAAACTCGTGACCTAGATTTTAATCCACAACATTTGGCGCCGTCTGTGGGAAGAAAACATCAACCATGGTTAATACACGAAGAACACCAGCAACTACAGAGCCAATCACAACCGAGGCTCTACCTCTTAGCTCCGCTCCGCCTGTCACTGAACAAGTACCTCCAACATCCGGGACTATCGTTCCGTATCAAGTTTCTCAACCCCTAGGGACGACTTCCCATGTTGAGAGTACGCTACCTCCGATCGTCCACACAAATCCAGGGACTAATCCCCTCCAGGTGGGGGTTTCTTCCTTGATTGTAGATCCCAACAACCCTCCACAAGGGGTTCAGATCCACACTACGGATCTCCCCATAAGCACCAATCCGATGTATGGGCTGCCTAACTACCCTCCTATCCAAGGAGCTGGATCAAGTGGTCATGCCCTGTATATCCGAGATCGAGATTATCGCGATTTTTCTGGTCCTTATACGGATGAGTCATCTTCTGACGATGATTACGAACGTGATGAAGCTACAAGGAGGCGACGTGCAAGTAAAGAACCTCGAGGAAGAACTCAAACTACTCACGATGGACTCCCTTCAACAACTACTGAGAGGATTAAGGCTTATGAAGCCGAGATCTTAAGGTTAAAGGAAGATATGGCAAGAGAACAAGCCAGATCAAATCAGACTTTACCCCCTCCAACATCAGGACCGATTCCCTTTATAGACTTGGAGAGACCTTCAAGAAGGTAAAGAAGGGCTGCCGCCCCAACTGGAAGAACAACGAGGGTGGAAACCCCCAAGAGCAACCCCAAGGATCTGATGCCACTTGGGGATCCTGATGATCCCACACCCCCATTTACTGAGGAGGTGATGAATGCTCGTATCTCAAAGAAGTTTAAGATGCCGACAATTAAATCTTATGATGGAATGGGTGATCCCGTAAACCACGTTAGAACATTCTCAAACGCTCTGTTGTTGCAGCCTGCAAGTGATGCTTTGAAGTGTAGGGCGTTCCCTCAAACTCTATCAGGAATGGCTCAAAGATGGTATAGTCGGCTGCCTGCAAACTCAATTGGTTCCTTTAAGGAGTTGAGTGCTACTTTCGTTAGTCAGTTTATCAGCGGAAGAGCGCATGAGAAAAGTTCTGCATCTCTTATGTATGTGGTACAAGGGAAGAACGAAAGTCTCAGAGACTATCTTAAGAGGTTCACCAAGGAGACTTTGAACATCACTGATCTGGACAATAAGGTTGCAATGGTAGCCTTGGAGCATGGCACCACCGACCTATACTTTAAGAGATCATTGGCAAAGCATCCTCCCGAGAATATGGCTGAGCTCCAGCGAAGGGCTGATAAGTACATCAAGGCCGAGGATAGCACGAAGAAGGAGGTCACAATAGGCAATGGTCGGGGTAACAATGATACAAAAAAGCGAAAGCAAGACCATGAGTATGATGACCACGAGAATGGTGCTAGGGACAAGCATCCCCGAACTAGCGAGGACTCCGACTATGCCCCTAAGAAGAACCAAGGACCAAGGTTCACTGAGTATGCAAGGTTGAATACTCCTAGGAGTCGAATCTTGTTGGACATTGAGAAGGATAAGGATTTCCGATGGCCGAAGCCACTCAGGGGTGATCCCGCAAAGAGAAACAAGAATCAGTATTGTAGATTCCACAGAGATGTGGGGCATGACACTGATGATTGCAAGCAACTCAAAGATGAGATCGAGTTTTTAATCCGTAGAGGGAAATTGAGCCACTTCACTAAGGGTGAAGATCGTGTTAATCAAATTAGAGATTATAATAGAAGGGATGACGTTCACGATCGTAACCCACAACCCCGAGGGCCAGTAATCAACATGATCTCAGGAGGTCCGACTGCGGCCGACACAACAAGGAATTCTCGGAAGGCTTATGCCAGAGAAGTGATACACATCGTGGGAGAGGCCCCGAAGCGGGCTAGGACTGAAATCGCAATTGGTTTTGATGATTCTGATCTTGAAGGGGTGAAGTTCCCCCATGACGACCCGTTGGTCATAACTCCTGTGATTGGAAACTCAGAGGTGAAGCGAGTCTTGATAGATAATGGAGCTTCTGTTGACGTTCTGTTTCATGATGCATTTGTGAAGATGGGGTACAATGATTCTCAGTTGACCCCCAATAACATGCCTATATATGGATTTAATGGAGTAGGATCCAAAGTTGAAGGGACTATTCAATTGCCTGTGACTATTGGACAGGAGCCCAAGAAGGCCACTCAGATGTTGAACTTCCTGGTAATCAAGGCGGTTTCAACATACAACGCTATCCTTGGAAGGACTGGACTTCATGCATTCAAGGCTGTTGCCTCAACTTATCATATGAAGATCAAGTTCCCAACCAGGAATGGTGTTGGAGAACATAAAGGCGATCAAAAGATGGCACGAAGCTGTTATGTAGCCACGTTAAGGCCTGACGGAGTTGGGGGGCAGGTCCTTCCGATTGAAGATATGGATGTCCGCAGTGGTAAGGAACGCCAAGAAAGGCCGTCAAAGGACATCACACATAAGCCTCGGACAACCATTGAGGCTAAGGCGTTAACTGACTTCGTGGTTGAATGTACCATTGGCAACCAAAAAGTCGGGGGGCAGGAGGTAATACCCCAACCAGGAAGTGAACTTCAGAATAATAAGGAGGAGACCAAAAGGAGTGGTGGTTGCTCTATTTTGATGGAGCATCTAAAACAAAATCTGGTGCAGGCCTAGTCTTACAAAGCTCCGATAGGCTCAAGTTATCCTAGTAGGACTTAGCTTCATAGGACTTAGCTTCATATTTATCTAGTAGAAGTAGAAATAAGGTTCATTGAAACCATTGCAGAGCATGTTGCTCTGAGTAGGATAGTAGTACTCTATGTAAGGGTTGAACCCATTTCAAGTTATTAATGCAAGTTTGATTTCCATTCATTGATGGTGTGATTTTATTTATGTGCCAAGCACCTGATGAGTGCAAGTCAAGGATGACCGAGTACCGAATATAAAAAATACATGGATGGAAAACAAACAAATGCATACCCCGAAGGGTCAAGAGTTAGGTTACAGCAAGACCAAGTAAAAATTTAAGTCCGTGAAGGACCCTGGATAAAAGACAAGCAGATAAAAGCCACACGCAACAACAATCAAAGCCATGGAAGGCCGAGGATGTTAAGGACTGACTACTCTTCAATATTTCTTAAGTACTAGGGTTGAGAATCCAAGGATGAAGGCCAACGGAGAACATTGCATTATTAAGGGTCCTTGAACAAGGATTAAGAAGTTCAAGCAAGTTCTCGTCTTAGAAGTTTAAAAGGCAAGAAGCCCATGAGATTGCATTTATCAAAATCTAAATCGAGGAATCAACCCCGAATTCTAGGTTGAGAAACACAAGTTATTAGCCATGAAGGCCAAGATTAGCCATGAAGGCCAAGATTAGTTATGAAGGCCAAAATTGAAGGGGTCATGAACCTCCAATTAAGATCCAAAGATGTTCAACACTCAAGGCCGAATGCATGCCAGCCGAGAGGCCGCCTGAGAAGTCCAAGACCAAGACAAACATTGAAGCCATGATGGCCAAGCGAGCTGAGAAAGTTGCTTATATAGGAGCTTCTCTGAAGGTTGGATCTCGATCCTGAGCGAAAGACAATACAATAAAAGAAGAGGAATTTTGCTCCTGAAAGGCAAGAGGCCATCAAGCAAGAGGTTGACAAACTCTTATAAGCTGGTTTTATTGAGGAAATTCAGTTCCTCGAATGCTTGGCTAACCCTATGATGGTCAAGAAAGCAAATGGGAAGTGGAGGATGTGTATAGACTTCACTGATTTTGAATGATGCATGCCCAAAGGATTGTTTCCCTCTACCAAGGATTGACACCCTGATAGATGCCACAGCTGGACACGAGATGATGAGTTTCATGGATGGTTTCAGTGGTTACAATCAGATTAAGATGCATAAGGAAGACATCCCAAAGGTATCTTTCATTACTGATTTTGGTGTTTTCTGTTATCTTGTTATGGCTTTTGGTCTCAAGAATGCAGGAGCTACTTATCAACGATTGGTGAATAAGATATTCGCTCATCTAATTGGAAAAACCATGGAGGTCTATGTTGATGACATGTTAGTCAAGAGCCTACTCAAGGCTGACCATATTAAGCACCTCAGAGAGGCATTCGAAGTGCTGAGGCACCACAAGATGATGTTGAATCCAGCCAAGTGTGCTTTTGGTGTTGGATCAGGAAATTTTTTGGGATTAATGGTCTCGAAGAGAGGCATAGAGGCTAACCCTGATAAGATCAAAGCAATCTTGGACATGGAACCACCACGCTCTATACGAGATGTACAGAAGCTAACTGGCTGAGTTGCGGCTCTAGGGAGATTCATCTCCAAGTCCGGTGACAAGTGTCTGCCTTTCTTCCAAGCATTGAAGAAGGTGAAAAATTTTGAGTGGACCACAAAGAGCCAAGAGGCCTTTGAGCAGCTGAAGAAATACATGGCTGAAGCCCCGTTGTTGGCTAAACCTAGTCCTGGGGAGACTCTTTATCTGTACATAGCGGTATCTGAACAAGCATTGAGTGCCGTTCTTGTTCGAGAAGAGAAGAAGGTTCAGAAACCCATATACTATGTGAGCAAGGTGTTGCATGGGGCGGAGTTGAATTACTCTCCCATTGAGAAGTTTGCCTTGGCATTAATTACTGCCTCGAGGAAATTGCGACCGTATTTCCAGGCCCATAAGATCGAAGTCTTGACCGACCAATAGTTGAGAAACATCTTGTACATCCCGAAAGCAAGTGGAAGATTGATCAAATGGGCAATTGCGCTCGGAGAATTTGACGTCACGTATAAGCCTCGAACAGCCATCAAGGCTCAGGCATTGGCGGACTTCATGGTTGAATGTGCCATTCGCAACCAAGAAGTCGGGGGGCAGGAGACAGTAACCACCCCTGGAAGAAAGGATTAAGATGAGGAGCTTATACCTGATTAAAAGGAATATTGGGTGCTCTATTTTGATGGAGCATCAAAAACAAAATCTAGTGGTGCAGTTTTGGTCTTGCAAAGCCCCGATGGGTTCCCAGTTGAGTATGTTTTGAAGTTGGACTTCCCAACAACCAGCAACGAAGCTGAGTATGAAGCCTTGATAGCCGGATTGGGCTTGGCTAGAATCATGAGAGTCAAGAATCTCAAACTACGACAAAGTACTTGAGAGTCGTGAAGGTCGTGATGACTCAGTTTGATGAATGGTATGAGAAGCACATTCCGAGAGAACAGAACGTTAAGGATGATGTCCAATCTAAGTTTACTTCTTCTGAGATAGAGAACTACGCCGGAAGTGTTTACTTCCAGGTCTTGAAGGCCCCGTCTATTATTTCAAAATTGGTAGCACCAGTTGATGTAAGCTGAAGGATAGACCCTCTTAAAAGCTCATCCTGAGACTGGTTGGCTCCCTAATAATGCCTTGAAGGCACAGAAACTATTAGTGAGAATGTTGAGATAAGAGGTCCTTTGTCATTCCATACTTAAAATCTTGAATCTCAAATCCTGACACAAAATTTTAGCCTTGATGGCCAAAAAGGCTGTCTACCTCCAATTAAATTTGTCAATTGAGCATATGGAGAAGGTTGGAAACCTAGAATCAAGATAAAGGGTTGACAACCAGCCAAGGCACACCAGACTTGAAGTCAACTGCTCAGTGGAAAAGAAACTTCTTGAACGATCAAACGAGAAGCAAGACCTCCACCATATGAAACAAGGGGGGCAAGAACTAAAAAGCTTCATCACAAGCTTCACATCTTAGAACAAGAAAGAGAGATTAATTATGCCTTGAAAGGAAGGATACAACATCCAAAAGTCGAGGACGTGATTCAAGAACAGGATTCCAAGCACTGCGAAAAGCTCTGAGAGGCACGACAAAGCAGCCAAGGAGCACCTGGCAGGCAACCAGGCGCACTGGCAGCCGGCCAGGTGCCACAGAGGGGCTTTAGCCGACCTCCTGACACCTCCCCTCAGTTGGTTGAATCGTTTGATGGTTCTGTTGAAGGTTTCTCACTTTCCGGAACAAACATCGACCTCCAACTAAGTGTCGTTCAAGCATCGATTAGCACCGTGTAGTGCCGTCTTATGCCATTCAACGTCGTTCAACATAGATTGAAATGACGTTCAAGCACTCCCGGGCAACCAGGAGCACTGGCAGCCGACCAGGTGCCATGGAAGAGGTCTGGCCGACCAGGAGCACCTGGCAGCCGACCAGGAGCACCTGACAGCCGACCAGGAGCACCTGGCAGCCGACCGTGAGCACCCAAGAGGCCCTCACACTGTTTGGGTCATATCTTGGGCTCTGGGTATCAGATTTGGACGATCTTATAGTCCACGCGAAGCTCATAGAGTTTTATACAACCATGGAAGGTCCCCAGCCGACCAGGAGCACTGGCAGCCGACCAGCTGCCCAGGAAGAGGTCTGGCCGACCAGGAGCTCTTGCCAATCCGACCTCACGCTGTTTGGGTCATATCTTGAGCTCCGGGTATCAGATTTGGACGATCTTACAGTCCACGCGAAGGTCACGGAGTTTTCTACAACCTTGGAAGGCTCCAGCCGACCAGGAGCACCCCCGGCCGACCAGGAGCATCCTCCAGCCGACCAGGTGCCATGGAGGGGCTCCAACCGACCTCCTAGCACTATCTTGGCACCTCCCGTCAGTTGGTTGGATCGTTTGATGGTTCTGTTGAAGGTTTCTTACTTTCCGGAATGAACATCGACCTTCAACTTAGCGCCGTCTAGCGTCGATTAGCACCGTGTAGTGCCGTCTTACGCCGTTCGACGTCGTTTAACATAGGTGAAACGTCGTTTAAGCATCGTTTTGTGCCGTTTGGATCGACACTTAGCCCCGGTCAAGGTGCACTTGTCAGCCACCGAGGAGCACTTGTCAGCCACCGAGGAGCACTTGTCAGCCACCGAGGAGCACTTGTCAGCCACCGAGGAGCACTTGTCAGCCACCAAGGTGCACTTGTCAGCCACCGAGGAGCACTTGTCAGCCACCGAGGAGCACTTGTCAGCCATCGAGGAGCACTTGTCAGCCACCGAGGAGCACTTGTCAGCCACCGAGGAGCACTTGTCAGCCACTAAGGCGCACCTGTCAGCCACCAAGGAGCACTGGCAGCCGACCAGGTGCCACAGAGGGGGTCTGGCCGACCAGGATCTCCTGCAGCCGACCAGGATCTCCTGTAGCCGACCAGGATCTTCTGCAGCCGACCAGGATCTCCTGCAGCCGACCAGGATCTCCTGGTAGCCGACCAGGATCTCCTGGCAGCCGACCAGGATCACCTGGCAGCTGACCAGGACCCTTGTCGGCTGACTAGCTGCCCGGAAGAGGCTGCAGTTATCCCGAATCTCCTTCGATTAGCACAGATTAGTGCTTGTTAGCACAGATTAGTGCCGACTAGCACAGATTAGTGCCGATTAGCACATATTAGTGCCTGTTAGCACAGATTAGTGCAGTTTAAGCATTGTTTAGTGCCTGTTAGCACAGATTAGTGCCGTTTAAGCGCTGTTTAGTGCCTATTAGCACAGATTAGTGCCTGTTAGCACAGATTAGTGCCGACTAGCACAGATTAGTGCCGATTAGCACAGATTAGTGCCTGTTAGCACAGATTAGTGCCGTTTAAGCGCTGTTTAGTGCCTGTTAGCACAGATTAGTGCCGTTTAAGCGCTGTTTAGTGCCTGTTAGCACAGATTAGTGTTGATTAGCACTGATTATCACCGGTTAGTGTCGTTAGTGTCGTTTTATGCCATTTAACATCGTTTAACAATGTTTAAACGTTGTTTAAGGCTGATTAGCGCTGTGTAGTGGCGTTTAACACTGACTAGTGTCGTTCAACATCGTCGTAAATGCGTCAGTCGCTTCACGCTTTACGTTAAGATGATGTTGTTGAAAATACTCATGTAAGAGCAATAGACCCTGACCCAAGTCTCGAATAAGGCTGTTATAACTTCAAGGAAAACCTGATCAGTTTTCCTAGAAGTTGGGGGGCAAATGATATGGGCTGAAAATAAGCCCTAAAGACACATTTAATGTGGGATTAATTAAGCCTAGAATGGTCCAAACGTGGGGCCCACCAGATGGGCCCGAACCCTAATTATAATATTAATTTCGTAATTAATATTAAGGGTAGTAAAACAGCTCAGCAAATAAGAGTCAAACAAGAATATGACTCTTGCCTGACTTAGCCTCCAAGATACATATCTCAACATGGAAACTGATTCATACATGGAAGGAGACTAGAACCTTCTTCTAGTCGGTGACTTGCCCACCAAGTCACCTAACCCTACTACGATTTTAGGGCTTCTCAGCCTATATAAAGGGTCTGACCCCTCATTCTCAAAACTACGTTTGTGGCTTGATTCTCAATACGAGATACGTAGGCACTCTGTGAGGACCGATTAGTCTCGAACACGGAAACAGCCATTAAAGCAAGAAGCTCCCGAACCCTAGTATTAATTACAAACTCGTGACCTAGATTTTAATCCACAACAGTATCGCTCGATTGCATATATCCATCTTAGGTGGACTGGTCCACCATATTCTATTTCCTTGCATAAGTGCACAGGTAAGTGAACCATTATGTCAAAGAATGTAGGTGTAAATATTGTCTCAAATTGACAAAGTATTTCGACAATCTCCTTTTGTAACTTCTTTAGTTCATCCAAGTCGATAACTTTGGCATATATACTTCTGAAAAATTCACCAAGTCGAATTATCGGCATTGCAACCTCAGGCTTCAATGTTCTTTTGACAGCAAATTGCAACAAGTATTGCATTATAACATGTGCATCATGACTCTTATATCCCACTAGTTTCCTAACCTGCACACATTTCCTAATATTGGAACCAAACCCATAAGGTAATTTAACATTTTCAAAAACTGAACAAAACATATCGTTTTCTTTGTTTGTCAGGTCAAAATTTGCTACCCTGATTTCGAGGTATTTTCCATCAGTAGAGGTGATAGGATGAAGAACCTTTCTAATGCCCAATTCTTGAAGATCTAATCGAGCACTTAGATGATCTTTTGTCTTACCTCCAATGATTAATAAAGTACCAAGAATGCTATCACAGATGTTCTTTTCTATATGCATGACATCGAGGTTATGTTGAATTAAATTGTCGCTCCAATATGGCAATTCATAAAGTATTGACTTCTTATTCCAAGGATTAACATCACAACTAACTTTTCGTTTCCCCTTCCCCCTTCCAAAAGTATTCTCATAACCCTCCAACAATTCTTCAATGTCCTTCCCAGATAACATTGTAGGAGCCGATCCTAACTCAACATCACCGTTAAATCTTCGCTTATCATATCGCCACTTGTGGTCGTCGTCTAAGAATCTTCGATGGTTCATATAGCATACTTTCCTACTATGCTTCAAGTACATTGACGATGTCTCGTAGTTTCACTTTGGACAAGCTAATTTCCCTTTTGTGCTCCATCCCGACAACATTGCATAACCAGGAAAGTCACTGATGGTCCATAAGACACCTGCTCGTAACATAAAAGTTTGATCGGCCAAAGCATCATAAGTTTCCACTCCTACATCCCATAACTCTTTCAATTCCTCAATTAAAGGCTGCATGTACACGTCAATGTTGTTTCCAGGATCATTAGGGCCAGGTATTAATGTTGACATTATTAAATTTTCTGGCTTCATGACTAACCATGGAGGAAGGTTGTAGTTTACAACAATAATTGGCCAGGTGCTGTGGGTTGAACTCATATTACGATAAGGATTGAACCCATCTGAAGCAAGACCTAATCTAACATTTCGATTTTCTGATGAAAATTGTGGATATTTGGCATCGATCACCTTCCAAGCTTGAGCATCAGCTGGATGTCGTAACTTCCCATCAATTTTTCGATCCACTGCATGCCAGATCATCAGTTTCGAGAAGTCTTTGCACATAAACATTCTTTGGAGCCTTGGTTTGAGCGGAAAATATCTCATCACTTTGGCCGGAATTTTTCTGCTTTCGGATTCTGGTCCCATGACTTTCCACCTTGAAGCAGTACAAGTCTTGCAAGAAACTTCATTCTCATTTTTACCCCAATACAACATGCAGTCATTTGGACATGCATGTATTTTTTGGTAGTCAAGACCTAAATCTTTAATGATGCTTTTAGCTGAATTAAAAGAGGTAGGTACATTAGCATCGGGAAATGCCTCTTTTATAAGCTGTAATAATTCCCCAAATCCCGACTCGGTTACTCCATTAATGCACTTCCAGTGATAAAGTGTAACTAAAAAACTAAGGCGAGAAAATTTCTTACAACCAGGATACAGGGGTTGTTTCCCATCCTCAACAAGACGATAAAACTTCCTAGCATCTTCATTCGGCCCCCTACTGTTATAAGTCATATTTAACATCTGGTCAAGATTATCCTCAAATCCATTATTTTCTTCAAAATCCATCACATCAGTACTCTCCTTCAAATTCGATACATCATAAATCCACCTTCCAAGCATCAGAGAAGGCCCATTGCAGATAAGGTGATCATACACATCATTTCGACCCCACCATTGACGATTATCGCATGTACTACAGGGGCACTTTAATTTATTCTCAATCGCAAAATTGACCATTGCATTTTTTAGAAAGGCCGTGACCCCATTACTATATTCTTTACTACTTCTAGGAAGATTTAACCAAATCTTTCCCTTGCCACTCCAAACTACAGTCAAAATAAATTTTGTCAAACATATATATATTAATCATCTGTTCTTTTTAGTTTCGATAAATAATATATTAAATTTTGTTCTTTTAATTAATGTTATGCATAGTATGATAAGTTGTGCCCTTTATAATTTATAGTTAAGTCTGATAATTTGTAGTTTAGTGTAGTTAAATTTTACGCCTAACACTAAGGTCTTAAAAGAAGTTATTTTATACTTCTACTTCTAACACATAAAACATTAAATTTTATATAGTTCTGTAGCGAGATAAAAATACCACAATCACCCATACCTAATAGTACAAAAATCTAACATATATGTTCAAACATAAATAATTAAGCTAAAGTTAATATTTTTACACTAAACTTCTAAGTTCTCTTCATTTTCATTTTATACTATAAGGTCTCAAAAACAAACCATTATCTATACTCAAACTCCTAACACACAAGGCATAAACTTATACTTAAGTTGTTCTAGAAAATTATCTATAAGATGATTACACACATACATGCAATACCAAATCGCAATAAAATATCTGTTCAAACAACAAAATTTGAAGTCTGAAGTGAATAATATTTAAGCATAAACTTGTTGCTAGCATGTACCTTGAAGTGAATGAAAAATCCTAGCAAGTCTCCAGAAGAAGCTTAAATTTCCCCTCCAATCTTCTGAGCTAAAACAAATAAAATAAACAATGTTAGCTAAATTATAAAGTGAACTTGTTGTTCTGTCGTATTTTGGTTGACAGTTGCAATAAGTACAAAAAAAATAAAGCATCAGGACCATCGAAATAACCAAATTATATATACAATGATTAACATCAGGAAATAAAGGTAACTCCAAACATTGACTAGTAGTGAAATAAAGAAACAATGAAAATCCAAGAAAAAATTACTTAATATGAATATTGGAAAACATATTACAGAGGATTAAAGGTATTAACATATGTGAGCTGTTACGTATTACAGATAAAGTGTATGTATATGGCAATTATGGCATATAAAGAAACAGCAAGTGCATATGGCAATTAAGAAACAGTAACAAGCCAAACAGTAACAAGCCAAACAACAAAATATCAAATATATGTATGTATAAATCCCACAAATATAAATAGCCTCATATAAATATAAAGAACAAATTACTAGCTTCAAATCCCACAAAACAAAGCTGAAATTAAAAATTCCCAAATTTTAAAAAATTGAAATTAGGGTTTACAAATTCGAACCCTAGCTTCCAATTCAAACATCACAGAGAACTCTAGCTTCAAACTAAAACCAACCAAATTTAAAATTAAAAATCCCCAAATGTTAAAAAATTGAAATTAGGGTTTACAAATTCGAACCCTAGCTTCTAATTCAAACACTACAGAGAATTCTAGCTTCAAACTAACACCACCACACAGCTCTAGCTTTAAATTCGAACGAGAACGAGAGAGATGAAGACTAAAGACAACGAGATATATATACACAGCAAATATAAAGAAATACAGAGAGAAATAGGAGATAAAGAGGGAAGGAGATTACCAAATTAACGAGCTTCAAACCCACAGCAAAAGCTTCAAATATACAGAAAGAACGAATAAATCTATTAGAGAGAACGAGAGAGAGTAAAATGATAGAGAGAGAAGAGACACCGAGAGATACTTACACCGAGAGTTTTTTGTGTTTGGAGAGAGAGAGTAAAATGATTATATGTATTTTGTGTTTACTGAATAAAATTTAGGCGGTCACAAAATTTTATTTTCCCCCCACTAATTTTTCCCTTTCCCTCCGCTAATATTTCCATTTTCCCCCCTTTTTAACATTTTTTTTGGTAATCTATGGTAACACCCTTACAAGTGTTGTCTTTGCTAATCCAATTATATTAAGGTTACGGTAACACCCTTACAAGTGTTGGCTTTGCTAATTCAATTTTATTTAAGGTAACATATGATGACATCTATTGCAACATCGAAATAGAGTGTTGGCTTATATCAAAATTAAGCCATCTAAGGCTACATTTTACATGCCAACACCGGTTAGAAGTGTTGGCAAAGACCATATATGGTGTAGTGATCTTGTGCCAAAGTATGCTTTCACCAACTGATGCTTTACTATAAAAATAGTAAGCCTTGTCTTTATTGACAGAATTTAAATCTGCAACAAACAAGCTTCCTTTCCTGACTCCTTTCAAAGAGAGGTTTTGATCTTTCTTGTGATAGATATCACAAACCATCATATCAAAATCAACCTTGAATCCCCTGTCACTGAACTGGCTGACACTGAGTAGGTTGTGCTTCAATCCATCAATAAGAGCAATATCTTCAATTTCCAATTTCCAAACAGCCATATCCCACAGTGTAACCTTTGCTGTTGTCTCCAAAAGTTATGATTGGGCCGGCTTTCTCCACAAAATGTGATAGCAGGGCTATATCACTAGTCATGTGCCTGGAGCATCCACTGTCGATGATCCACATGACCTGCTTTTGTTTCTTGCCCTGTAAAACAGATGATTTTAATTTGCATCTGGTACCCAAACTCTGTTGGGTCCTGCAGTTACAGCATCATTGTTCATATCATTCTGCTTCACATTTAAATCGACACTAGAATCCTCCTGTCTGACTTCTTTTACTATCCACTTGGTTCTAGAGTTAGACTTAGTCTTTCTCTTGGTGGAAGCTGCCTTTTTACCAACATAGGCAGGCACAGAAGTCTCAGCAGTTTCTAAATAGGAGCATCTTTCAGTAGACAGAATAGGTAGATTGAAGCAAGTACTCATAACAACAATTTTGCATGGTATACAGTCAATGTTATTACAGACATCCATACTTTTTTGCATAATGGGGGTTCTATGTAAGTTACCACTAACATTGGACGCATTAACCTTATCCTATTTGGGTTTCTTACAAACAAATGTTAAATGATGAGATGATCCACAATTATTGCAAAGCTTCCTAGGGGCATCCTTAACATGACTATATCCATTCTTCTTATCAATCCCTAGCTTACCATTCCTATTCTTAGGCTTGTAGGCATTTGCTTTGACAGTATGTTCTGAAGTTGTTGTCGAGCCACCCTCACTACAAGAAAACAGTCAATAAACATCACACTTTAGACATCGGTCGTAAATGCCACTGATGTTAAAATATGTAATAACATCATCCCGAATAAAACTGATGTCTTTGTGTTTTGTAGACATCACTCTTTTTGAAACCGATGTCTAAAGTCAGCCTTTAAAAAATGAAAATGCGCGCCCTTGCTTTTGTTTTCCCCCTTAGCAAAAATTTCATCCCGTAAGTCAAAATTCCCCCCTAACCAAATATTCCCCCGCCCAACACAATTATTGTACCTCTCAGACAAATTAAACAATACCAAAATAAATTAAACATAATATTCTCAACATACACTCTCTCTCTCTCGATCGAACGCTCTCTCTCTCTCTCTCGACTCACTCTCTCTCGACTCACCCTCTCTCTCGACGGAATCTCTCTAGCTCATCTCTCACCACCACAAACTCACCTCCACTACCACTCACTACTCTACTCACCACTGCTCTCTACTCACATTACCTCCGTTCGACCTCTTTACTCACCACCGCTCTTTGCTCGTGTAGAAATTGGAAAGAATCGGTAATACTCTACACGCATAAGGTCTCCTCTGGTATTTTTAGGGTCTTCTCAATTTATTGAGAGCTTCAATTTGAGGGTTTTTAAAGTCAAAACCCTAATTTCTTAAATTGGGGCTTTTTAAATCAAAACCCTAATTTCTTAATTTGTGTGTTTTTATTTACTTGGATGTATTTTTCTTAGTTTGATTGTTATTGTAATATATGTTGCAGTATAGCGATATGCTGATGTGTACGTTTGTGTAGATGTATTTGATAAATTGAAAATTAATGTTCTATAACAGTGATGTTTGGTTTTAACGATTTATTTCTGGCAACGTGTATGTGCAGAGTGTAGGATTAGTAAAATTGTTTCTGTTTTGGTTGATATGTTCAAGTTTACATTCAGTTTTAGGGATTTATGTGTGTACATATATTATGTAGAAATGTAGATGTGCACAGAGTAGTATACACCTGAATCTAATGGCCAGCTGATGTCAAGGCAAAGACAGGAACAAGAATTGCAGATTATTTCTAAGGACTGTACAACTAAGAAGAAGGTGTGTGTGAAATAATACTGTTACAATTTGTTTGATTTTATTCAAATTTATTGTCTTAAAGAATTTTCAGTTGAGTTGTGTTTGAACAAGTGTAAGTGATGAATCTTGATTGTGTAGTGTTAGAAACCAGAAGAAGATACAGATGTAATGGGGGAAGTACATAAAACCCATGATGCAATACAGTGAGTTTTTTATGAATCTTTTATTATTTTGATTTTTGTGTTATCAAGAAACATTGGCTGTGATTAACTTGTTTGTGCATTTTTTGGAGGCATTATAGATCGCTAGACAAGTCGATATCTATGCTTCAAATGGAGTTGGTGGCAACTAGAAGTGCCCAAGAGGTGGTGAAGTCTGACGATACCTCGAGTTCTTCGCAGGAGGAACAACCAAAGAAAAAGGCTTTTATAGTTATTGGAGTTAATACTGCCTTTAGTAGCAGAAAGAGGCGTGATTTAGTTAGACAGACTTGGATGCCTCAAGGTACCTAACCATATTATGTGGAATGTTGGTTATGTATGTTAATTGTAAGGTTGTCTCTTGTCCATCTGACGAGTTCATTAATGTGCCTAGGTGAGAAGCTTTTGTAATTGGAGAAGGAGAAGGGAATTATTATCCGCTTCATGATTGGGCATAGGTACACAACATGTGTTATTTTTTCAAAAAACAACTAGATGGGTTTTTGAAAGACAATTGAACCCTCACTGGGTTTATAAAATATTTGTTCCGACTTGAAAATCAAAGAATTCATAATTCTGAGGACAAATACTCATAGCATATATGACGGCTTGCAGTTTCTGTTTGAAGTAGTATAAACCCTAAGCCACAATTATTGTCTTCTAGATGTTGAGGTTACAGTTGTCATGCATATTACCTTCTATATTTGACATCCCTTGGGTGCAAATTATTAATTAGTTCATGCTCACTGTATTGATTCCTCTAATTCTATAATGTCGGCAAGAGCGTACTCTATATGATGCACCTTTCTAGTTCACAATCTGACATTTCCTTTATTGACAGGAAACTAACACATATTCTAAATCTATAAAAGGGTCAATATTTGACCTGGAGAGCCTAAAAGTGCCATCAACATTAATTAGCAAAAAAAAAAGTGCCATCAACATTCAGTCTAAGCTCATGTTAATACTTTGACCTTGACCTTTCCAAATTGTGAATCTTGTCAGGGACCCAACTTACAAATTGAGATAGTAACATATATAAATTTGCATATTAATGAAGCACATGCAGTTTTACTAGTTTAGACCGGCTAATTGCCTTCCCATTTAAGAAGTGAGCTAACTACGAACTATTGAAACAACAATCAAACTACTTTTGTTTGACCTGCTATCTAAGTTCAAGTATGAAAGATTTCCTATTGATCTATTATAAGTGAGCTCAAGCTCACTATTATTAGTCAGAGGTCTAAATCACGTAACATGTCACAATAAATTTTTAATAGTATTTTTCAATTTTTGGCTAGAAATGTATTTCAAGATTTATGTAGTGGTCATTTTTTGTATGTAAAGACTAGATACTGGCAGACAATCAACTGTTACAATTTGTAGATATATTCATAAGGTCAATCATTCACCGCTGCAACTGAAGCCTAAATCTATCTATTATGAAGCTTCTACTGATGAAGGGTGGTCGGGAGCTCATATATGCTGGTCCTCTTGGAAACAACTCTCACAAACTTGTTCAGTTCTTTCAGGTGTGTTGCTTCTTATTTTGTGTTTGTGACATATATTATGCATGTAAGTGAAGAAACAAGAACCCAAAAAATATCCTTTTTTTACTTTACAGCATTAAAATCTCTTCTCTATTACATATGTTTTGGAATACTAGGTAAAGCTACCTTGATATGTGTAGTCGTAATCAACTTCTACTTATATTTGATATTTAATTCCAATAATTTCCAAGGAAGAGAAAGCTATCATGTTTATACAACAGTGATTTTGATATTCCCGTTCTTGTGTTCGTGTTTTTATATTTGCATCTTCATCTTCTTTAGGAAGTTCAAGGAGTTCCTCAGATAAAGCCTGGTTGTAACCCTGCTACTTGGATTCTGGATGTCACTTCTTCAGCTGAGGAAATGCGCCTTGGCGTTGACTTTGCAGAAGTTTACCGCAGATCAGAGTTATTCCAGTATGCTTACATCTTCACAACTTCTCACTGACTGTTATATCCAGTTTTATAACTGACATTATATCATTTCAGGCAAAATAAGAGACTGGTTAACCGTTTATGCAAGCCGGATAGAGATTCAATTGACTTGAACTTCCCCTCGAAATATTCTCAATCATTTTTTGGCCAGTTTATCACTTGTATTTGGAAACAAAATCTGTCATATTAGAGAAATCCACAATACACAGCTGTACGTTTCTTGTATACAGTCATCATATCACTAATGTTTGGTACAATATGCTGGAGATTCGGCTCTAAAAGGTACCTTGGTGGTTTTTTCTTCTGGACCTGACATTATTACTTGCGGATACACCATGTTACATAAGTTTATACATTGCTAAGAAAATATCTATAATCACTCGGCTAAATTTATAAAGTTGCCTCATTCTATTCTATCAATAAACATTACAAACATTGCTAGATTAAAACCTATGACATATCTTGAGTTCTTATACATGCTAATAGTAAATCACAGTATCTAGAAGAGAATTTCTATAACCAACTAGTGACTCATCACTTGATAAATTGTTTTCTTTCAAATGGTAGACGAGGAGTAATTTCTCGTGTTTTTAAACGCTTAAATTATCTATTTACTCTTATATAAATATATATCTTTTCTGAATGTTTGCCCCTTTTTTGCATTATTAGGGAATCACAACAGGATATATTTAATGCAATGGGGTCAATGTATGTTGCAGTGCTTTTTATCGGAATCACAAATGATTCTTCTGTTCAACCTGTAGTCTATTGTTTTTCACTATTTGTTTTTTCTCAGAACAACGCTGATATAGTTTTTGGAGGAGTAACCATTGTATGTGGCATTGTTGGAATGCTAGCTGAAGGTTTTGTCCTGGATCTTATGACTGTCACAATATCCAATGCATTTAAGGTAATCACTTGCTTTTGTATCTATCTTATGAGATAACTGTAAACAGATTTGATCGCAGAGGAGACTATATCATATCATTTGGTTTAAAGGTAATTATATTTGTTATTGGATCTAACAAGGCTTGCCACCTGGCACAAAATACTTGGCTGTGAGTGAGTGTACCACCACTCGGGAATTTGTTACCTGAATTATAACTAATATGTCCGATCAATTTCTCAATTTTAAGCTTCAGGGCAGAACATTAAATTTTATCTGAAGATTTTTGATTATAAGAAGAATATGAGAAGTCTTAATCAAGCTCTTAAATTATCAATCTAATCTTACACACTCATAGCCACATACATACTACTGTGATGAACTATTTTTCCTAGACTCAGCCGTTAGGTGTCTAACATAGATGGAATATTTGTAACTTATATATGTTTTAATCCCAAAAGTGGCATGTCTCCGTACCCATGTTTGAATTTGGTTATATATTTGATTTCTTCTAACATACAAGTAGTTTACCTGTAGGCATTCATGAAAATGCTGTTTTGGGTTCTTATTTTACGTGCTTGGTGGATTCTCATACTCAATAGAATTTTGATGATCTTATGTGAAACAACAAAGATAAAATACCTAAAAGTAAAAATTACATATGTTTTTTCACTTAGAAATCTTTGCTGCGATAATTCCTTGTTCTTTTGTTGCATGATTCTCTAGATAATTAATATCCTTTAATGTTTTAATGAGCACAGGAATGTCGTATCATATCTTCGAAGTAATGAATCTGTATCAATGTGGAGCAGGTCATTTTCTTCGGATACTGGTATGATTTTAATAATGAAATATTCATTTTGCTCTTTTTTTTAATGTCTACATCAGACAAGTTAAGATAGCTCATGGTAATACTTTTTGTCCCTCCTACCATACCAGAGATGAAGAATGATAAAGAATTGATGCTATGAGTGTTGACATAATCAGTTGTGAACTGTCCAAAAGAGTAATCATTACCAAAATCATTGACAAGGTTATTTGTATGATAAATTTCATTTAATGGTCTTTCCTTCATTGTAGTGGATGGCCAAGACTCGGAAGTATTACAATGTGGCTGAGCTTGATGAGGCATGGATTGAGACTCTACAATTCATCCAAGACGACACAAGTCTTCTTTTGACAAGGTTTAATTAATATATCGCATTTGCAGAGCTAGTTATTTGACTAGGACTAGTTAAGCAGGTTATGTACTTTGTTTTGTGGATGGGTACTTTTATGAGTTTAGTTCATTTGTGGATATGTAATCATGTTTACTTGCCTTGGATTTGGTACTTCGGATATGCAGTTTATGTAATTTGGATGTTGATGACATTGATTTTAATTTTGTCAATGACAATTGAGAAATTCTTATCTATTTTTGGATGAGTTTATTTTGGATGATTATATTTATTCAATGCAGTAAGTTATGTTTAAACAAGAAAAAGACAACAGTTTAATAATAAATTAAAGAGATGACTATAACAATAAAAGAAAACAGTTAATATGAAGAAAGTGATGTAAAATATCAAATACAACATCAGTTTAATTATTTGACATAGATGTCTAAGAGAATAATATAAATCAATTTTTTTGTGAAAAAAGCGATGTTTATAAGTACATTAGACATCAGTATAGGATGATGTCTAAGACTACTATAAACATCACTTTATCTGCCAAAATTATGATGTCTAATATCCAAATAGACATCTTTTCCAAAAAATAAAGTGATGTGTATGTGAAAAATAACTTAGTTTATTATATGTTTTTTAGAATATAAGGCAAGCAAGTTGTTTATAAAATTAATTATATCTAACCTATTTTGTAGAACAACTGATGTGTATTGAATGAAAAACTGATGTCAATGTTAGCATAGACATCAGTTTCTGACTGATGTCTAGAATAGACATCTCCCACCTAGACATCACATCCAAAATAACATAGACATCGGCCAGAAACTGATGTCTATTGACCCTTTTCTTGTAGTGCCTTGACAGTACCTTTCTTTACCTCTGTCGTGACAACAGGTTTGAAAGTTGCTGCATTGGGTTCTCTCTTGACAGTATCTTTTGAAGTTTCTTTCTCATCCTTGTTGTCAGCTACTTTAGAACATTCTGTCTGATTGCTTGGTAGAGTTTCTGTCATGGGGAACTTGACAGTATCTTTTCCTTTGCTCAGTGTGCTGTCAATGCACTCATCTTCATCAAGTAGCTCTTGTTTGATGAACAAGGAGATTTCATCAAAATCAGCTTGAAGATTTTTGAAAATCGGATTGTTAACTCTTTTGAGAATTTGAGGTTTGACAACATCACTATCATCATGAGCAATTGCCTTTCCATGCCTTCTACCATACTCGAAACCTATTCCTACCTTTTGATTCTCAGTGTGATTATCATGATATTCCTGGACTAACCTAGAAGAGTTTTTAAAAGCTTTGAGTTTAAACTCGTTTTCTGCAATTTGACTCCTGAGAAAATCTTCTATTTCCTTAGCACAGATAATATCATTTTTCAATCTAACATTCTCTTGAGCTAATGAATCTAGGGGACTGGTTCTTAGCAACAACATTTCATTTTCAGATTTGAGAGTTTCATTCTGTTTAGTTAACTTAGCAATTTCTTCATGAGCAGCAGATAAACTAACATGAATGTTAAACATCTCAGCACTTAAATCCTTAATGGTATGCTTATACTCAGTTTTAGACATATCAAGTAAGACTAGAGATGGTACCTGATTTGATGAACTTGAAGCTTCTTCATCAGATGTAGCCATGAGGGCTAAGTTCACAAACTCCTTTTCTTCTTCATCTTCAGAATCATCCCAGCATTTTCCTTCAGCCACATAGGCTTTCCCTTGATTCCTTTTAAACTGATTTCCAGATCCCTTTCCTTGATTCTGTCTTGGTCTTCTGCACTCAGTAGCAAAATGACCTAGCTCATTGTAGTTGTAACATCTGAACTTCGACCTATCCACCAACCCTGTCTTGTATCCTCCTCTTGTGGCTCCACCAGTGGGCTTTAAAAAACTTCCCTTGTTGAATTTAGATGATTGACCCTATGGCTTGTATGACTTGTCCCTTCTGAACTTGATATTCTTGAATCTCTTAGCCATATACGCCATGGTTGGATTATCCATGCTTTCAATCTCTTCTATTGTGTAGAAGTCTTCATCTTCAACATCTTTCAGCTGCAGAACCACCTTCTCCTCGTCATCCAACACTTCTTCAATCTTCAAAGATGGCATCTGTGTTGGTTGTGAACTTTGTGATGGTTCACTTGGACAAGCTACTTGTGGCTCATGAGCTATGAGGGCTCCTGACATGTTTGCTAACTTTCCTTTGGTTCCAGTTTGAATAGCCCTCTTTTGAAAAAACTCAAGTTCATATGATTTGAGCACACCATAGAGAGTTTCAAGAGAGACATCACTCAAGTTTCTTCCCTCTCTTATGGCTGTAACTTTGTGCTAAAGGTGCTCAGGGAGAGTGAGCAGAAATTTGATGTTAATCTCCTTTCTATCATAAAACTTTCCATGAATTTGTAATTCAGCTATCAGCTTACTGAACCTTTCAAACATGTGTGTAAGTTCTTCGCTTGGTTTCGCCATGAAGGCTTCATATTGTGATACAAGAATTTATCTTTGGTTCTCGCGAACTTCTTCACTTCCTTCACACAGCAGCTCTATCTTGCTCCACATTTCTTTTGCAGATTTGCATCCCCTGACATTACCACACATGGCTTTGTCTAATGTAAGTGAGTCGAGCAAGATGAGTTGTAAATAGTCATCCAAGACTACTTTCTCCTTTTCGGACTCTGTGTACTCTGAAGGCTTCTTTGCAACCCATTGGGCTGGAATGGTTTCACCATTCTCAGTAGCAACAGCTACTTCCTTCTGAGGTATGAAGGGGCCGTTCTCAAGAATTCCCAAATACAGTGGATGGGCAGCTTTGATAAATAACAGGATTTTTCTTTTCCAGAAATTGTAGTTCTCTTTATCAAAGACTGGAATCTTGATTCCACTTGACTTCTGAATACTCGTCATGATCTTCAGATTTGTGTATCAATCTGTACGCTCTGATACCAGTTGTTGGTCCCGGAGTATTGCAAAAGGGGGGGTTGAATGCAATACTGATAAAATCGAATCTTTAAATCAACAACGAAAATAAAGATTATAGATTATCAGTAGATGTATGCAAGCAATAAGTGAAACAAGATTTCTCACAAAATAAATGTTTTATTTATTTTGTGTGAAGTGTTGCTACAACCTGGAGAGAGTTTCTCCAGCTTCGATATCTCAAGAGATACAGATTGTTTCGTGTGCGTACATGAATAGAAAAGAAACTAAGATGTATCTAAGTAGACTAAGATACTCTGTTGTCCCTATCGCATGGGGTGTTGAGCTGCTGTCGTTTTCAAGTGGCAATTCATTATAATTTACACACCCATGTGACTTTCCCTAATTGCTATACAGACAGGATAAACCTTATAAGTAAAGCAACCTAGATTCTTTCTATTTCTAGCTAATACAATTCTAGTAGATGTGGATATCACATGCTCCTCGAATTGACCAGCCTTGTCTTGTGAATCTATTAAGCTTCTGTCGTAGTCTTGCAGGTCTGCTACAAACGATAGTGTATTGCAGCAAATTTGTTTCTTGAACATGTAACCTGTCACGGGCTTTGACTGAGAAAATACCCAATTCAAATAATTCAAGGTGACAGTAACCTTAACCGCAGAGTCTGCTGTCAAAGGAATATTCAGAGGTTGACAGTACAAGCTCCCGCCAATGTTGCTGTCGGAGCTCCAGACTTGCTGTCAAGTGTGAGAATGTTACTGTCTCTTGCTTCGGCCAATGTTGCTGTCAAATGTAGCTTTGTCGTGACTTTGCAACATTTGTCTTCTTGTAACATTACTGTCAGGGACATGACAGTAACTTTTATTCTTGCTGTCTTCAGGATGCATTCCTTGAGGCTTGAACAAATATATGAACTTCTCCCAAATCATACATTTATTACATGACAGCAATTATTCGAATACGAAGACATACTCTGGCTGTGACAGTATGTTCAACTTAGTAAAAACTAAATATAGGGAAATATAGTTAAGTTGTCTCTATGCTATCACCCATAAATCCCAACAACAACCATACAAGGATATCAAGAATTCATCATACACAAATCTTTAAAGCAAACAAACTACTAAACTACATAGATAAATCCGTTAGAATCCCATGACAATGATTAGTTCATAATCGAACCGCTCGTCATCATGGGATCTGATGAAACCATGATAAATAACAACGTATGAAAGAATACAAATAAACTAGAGTATTGAGTTAAGAAAACAAATCCCAAAAACATCCAAGAGTATCCTAATTGAAGAAAACAAAAGATGAAGTAGATCTAGATCTCCGTTGCTTGTCACGAGCGTTGATGATTCCTTCTCCACTTTTCTCCCTTGCTTCTCTGATAAAACGTGATTTTTTTGATGCCTAGATGTGTTTATATAGCCCCATGTCTTGTCCAGCAAGAAATTTCTCAAAACAGAGTTAAAATAGAATTTCTGCAGTTCGGCACAAAATACGTTTCCTAAACTGATTCTATTTTGAAGGAAAATTTGTAACTGACTTTTCTTCAATATTTCTAGCCCGTTCCAGTTGTAATTGGACATATGAACCACTTTAGAATGAAAGAGAATTCCGTTATCTTCGCGTGGACTGTAAGATCGTCCAAAACGGATTTATAGAAATCAAGATATGACCCAAACAATGAAGGGTTAAGTCTGAAAATAACGATTTTTTTGATTTGAATTCTGAAAATACCAATTTTCGGAAGGGGGTGCTGAAAATACCCATTTGAATACGCATTTGGCGTTTGGGTAATGCGGGTTACGCATTTGGTGTTTGTGTAACATGGGTTACGCAATTATTAACGGGGTAACACATGTATGGGTTAGCTGGGATACGCATTTCCAACTTGCGTATCCCGTGTCACGCATTCTCAGAATGCGCAATGACGTCATATGACGTCATTGTCTTCTCTAACAGACGGGAGAAGATTGACGTCAGATGACGTCAATACGCATCTCTGAGATGCGTATTAGCTGATACGCATTACGTACTTGCGTATCCCAATTACGCAAATGCCAGTTGGGTGATCAAATGGGTATTTTTTACACCCCTTCCCGCATATGGGTATTTTCAGAATTTTTTTGAAAAAAGTTGTTATTTTTAACAATTTTCCAACAATGAATCAGGATTTTTAGGTTAATTTTCGAGCTGGACAAAATGCTCCCCGGGCCGCGGCCTAGGGAACGCGCGCCACGGCCTAGCACCGAATCTACCGGAACTTCTTTCTCTTGCCTTCGTCTTTCAGGAGTCGTATAGATACGTAGTATAAATATAAAATTTTTATCCGAAAATAAGTGTTAACAAATTTTTTTAAGTTAGTGGCGGACCAATATTGATTGAGTCTGGGCTTATCGGCAAAAGCCCATTATAGAAAAAAACCCCAATATCCAAAACCCTAACAAATTCCCCTCCACACATAAACAGATCACAGCAGCAGCATCAAAACCCTAGAGAGGAGAAGCCTGAAGGAAACAAAAAAACCCTAAAAATGGCAGAAACATTAACACTAAAAGGAACAATGAGGGCCCACACAGACTGGGTGACCGCCATCGCAACCCCAATCGACAACTCCGACATGATCGTAACTTCATCCCGTGACAAATCAATCATCCTCTGGAAACTCACCAAGGAAGACAAGTCATACGGCGTCGCACAACGTCGTTTAACTGGTCACTCTCACTTCGTCCAGGATGTTGTTCTCTCCTCCGACTGTCAGTTCGCTCTTTCCGGTTCTTGGGACGGTGAGTTGCGTCTCTGGGACCTCTCAAACGGCACCACTGCTCGTCGTTTTGTTGGACACTCTAAAGATGTTTTGTCTGTTGCGTTTTCGATTGATAATCGTCAGATTGTTTCGGCTTCTCGTGACCGTTCGATTAAGCTGTGGAACACTCTTGGAGAGTGTAAGTATACAATTGAGGGTGGAGATGGGCATTCTGATTGGGTTAGTTGTGTTCGGTTTAGTCCCAATACTCACGAGCCCACCATTGTGTCGGGCTCGTGGGATAAGACCGTCAAGGTGTGGAATTTGAGTAATTGTAAGCTGAGGTCTAGTTTACCTGGACATAATGGGAATGTGAATACGGTTGCGGTTTCGCCTGATGGTTCGTTGTGTGCCAGTGGTGGGAGAGACGGTGTGATTTTGTTGTGGGATTTGGCCGAGGGGAGGAAGTTGTACTCGTTGGATGCTACTTCGATTATTCATGCTTTGTGCTTTAGTCCTAATAGGTATTGGCTTTGTGCTGCTACTGAGACCAGTATTAAGATTTGGGATTTGGAGAGTAAGAGTGTTGTTGTCGATTTGAGGGTTGATTTGAAGACTGAAGCTGATATGGCCGCTTCTGAGGGGACTACTACTCACACTGATACTGCCAACAAAAATAAGGTCCATTTTATACATATTAATCAGAATTCACTCTGTTTATTTGCAAGTCTTATAATGGCATGGATTCATTTACATTTCATTGTTTGTCTATATATGTATGTAATTGAGACCTGTACACATATTTAGCATCATTCCTAGCTTTCTGTTGTCATTTGCATTTGGGTAGTTTAGCTATGTATCGATATATGTACCTGATTCAGGCCTGTGTATGTGTTTCCATTGCATCTTTTTATTCATGTTTAGGCATCTGATGAAAGCTTAAGTGACTGTCAGTCCTGTTTTTCTCCAGTTAAATGTGATTTTACCTTCATGTGATAGAAATCAAGTTTATGGTTGGCGTTTATAGTTTCAAACTAGATATATGTTTTGTGTCTGTATGTATATATATATTGTGTTAAAAGTTGACTCTCCAGCTAATGACAACTTACCTTAGTGCTTGCTTGTCCTCAAGTTACAAGTTAGAATGATGGTGGTAATTTAAGGCCAACCTTTTCTTATTTGTGCAACTGTGGGAAAAGCAACACGATTTTTATCGTGTTATCTGGTATGATTTTCTTTCATGTCTGTACTCTTTGAGACACTTTTATCTGATACGCTGTAGGTAGTAAGGTAGACTATTCTGTTTATGCCTTCTGTGGGTTGGAGTTTACTCAAAATTTGTTGGATCAATTTATTTGTTTTGTAACTGAGATTAGAATCGAATTATGTACACATTTTTATTAGACATCTTGCATTTAATTCGTTTGGAATGTAAATAAAAAACTTGTATAATATTTCAAAGTACAAGAATACAATGTTTGTGGGTTTATTGGTTTATTTCTTATTCTTGTTTTATTCTTAAATGTTAGGTTATTTACTGTACAAGTTTGAGCTGGAGTGCTGATGGAAGCACTTTGTTCAGCGGATACACAGATGGTGTTGTCAGGGTATGGGGTATTGGACGCTAGAAAGTATGTGTTGCTAGCAATCACCAGTTTTGGTATCAGGGCTATCTTTTGGATCCATTTAAGATCGGTTACACATATATTTGATGACAATATGAGTTTGCTTGTTTGTGTCTTTATCTATTTCAGTTTGGATAATCCTATGCTGTATTGAGTTTTCGACTCACAGGTTGCTGTTTTGTCTAATACCTGATATTTAGGCCTGCATCTGGCTTTTGCTTATGGTACTACTACTGGTAGTAAACTTTCTTTAATATATTGCTATACTGGAAAACAAAATTTTTAACTTGGAGAACCTTTACGAAACAACATGTACCTAGTTTATTGCCCTCTAAAATGGTACTAAAACAAACAGTCCTTGGAAAGAAGGGAGGTTAAGGTGAACAGAATTTACCCTCGGAAAAGCCCTTTTCAAGAATTGTACCATTGCAATATAACTGATCATCAGTTTATAACAAATGGTTTGATTTGATGATGGAACTTGGGTTTTGGCCTGTTAAAGATATGTTAATTGATGGTTTGCTGCTCTGTTACCCCAACTTTTCATTTTGCCTCAAATACCCGTGTCACATTTGACACTCGGACATGGGTATGGACACTCGGACATGAATTTTAGGCCAAAAACATGTAATTTTTTGAAAGTATTGCCGAGTCCGACACTTGGATACGCTTCAAGCCGAGTCCGGATAACATAGGTTTGTGATTCAGTTCCGAGTGAAGGAGAGAGTTTAGTATCCGGGTTTTTTTTTTTTCTTGTTTTTGTTGGGAAAAACAGAATTAATGACGTTGATAGCTTCTAACCCAACTGTTCTGTCACAAAACTTATAAAACTTGCCAGAGCTTTTAATCCAAATTGGCAACAAATTGTGAATCAGGACCTGTGTGGCCTAATTCCAGTGAGCCTTTATTCTTGACATCCAAGGGAGTTGTTGAGATTTTGATAGTTAGATTAGTGAGGATTCTATTAAAGGTGGCTTCACATTATATGGTGATAATGTGTATAGTCAATAGTGGAATGTTGTCGGACAAGTTGTGGTTCTTGTATAAAATCATTCCAATCAGCCTAAGCTTATGCCAATACTTGTATGAGTATCTATGCAAGTATACTCTGCAGCATAACTGTGCGAACAACGAGAAGAAATGTAAATGCTTGCTCTTGTTTTTTTTTTCTAGTTATAGTTGAATTTGTAGGACTCATTAGAAGTAAGACCTGAAAAAATGTGGTGGTTTCGTTCTTTCACAGTAGAAACCAATGTAATAGCAAGACTATGTGCCAACATTTAAACTTTGCCTTCTCCCTAGGTTACTTCTTACCCTTGACTAAATAATAAAAAATCGTGTTGCATGATTTCATTATTTTTCTTGTATAGCATTATAGTTTGACTAGCAACATATTAGTGAATTTCTTCATTATGCCGAAGAGACATGCGCAAACAGCCGACGACCGAAAATGTGCAATTTGTGCACTTTGTACCCTTAACAATTTTCCGAGGAATCCAAAGGAAAATGGACTTTATTTATAAAAAATTACATGGTTAGTAAAAAAAATATTAATAATTAAAGATATTTTAAATAAATAAATAAATTAATTAATTGGAGGGTCGCCCTCTATGCATAAGTAAAAAGAAACGACAAGAAACATGAAGAAAACGAAAACATTTCGTGGAAACTCCAAATGGGCCAAGTAATACAACCTCCCGTGCACGGTGCAGCACTACATAAATTAACAGTTAAAATAATTAAACTAAAACTAGGTAAGCCATTAGGTACGAATCCAAATTCCAGGAAACTGCAGTGTCTTTTGTTAATGTCCTGTACCAAAAATATTGGCCCATGCAGTCAGTCGGGCACAAAACAATAAAATTAGTACAGTAGGTGTCCTGTCAAGAATGAAACAAATAAAAACCGGCCAGGCTGCTATTCTTTTTCTCAAACCATAATAGACTTCTTCTCCTACCATTACCATGTAAATGTTGAGAAACTTCCTCTGACGTTTCATGACCATTTCTTCTTGCATCTACTTTCTTTCTAAATACCTTACACTTTCCAATTCCTTCAATGGATGCTGACCCTTTCACACCCTCTTTAACCTTTTGTGCATCTCGTGTTTATATTTAAGCACCATCTTCGTTCTCTGTCACATTATCCCACTCTTTTTTTCGAGATACAAACTTGTTCACTTGGAAAACCAGTGGATTCCATTCCTTTGTTCTTTAGAATATAGTCATGTCTGGGCTGATTAGCTATCTAGACCAGTTTCCGATGGAGAAGTTGTTGTTATCTGTACAAAATGTTCCGTTAGCTATTCTTGTCGTTGGTTTAGTTGAATTTTGTTTTTCCCAAATCGATATGAACTGGTTTGAAAAAGTTTGCAAGCATTTCTCCAGATTGTTCTCTTCTATCCAGTACCAAACAGGTAAGTTGTCGGATATTTTTAGAGAAAATGTTGGGACAATCAAGGTAGATGACTTTGAATTGACAAAAACATATCCTCTTCTAAGTGAACAAGTTTATGACGGAAGTCTGTGCAGAGAGGATGCGGAGATGGTGATGGGAAGACTTGGGATTTTTTGCCACCCTCGAGAAGACAAAATGCTTCAAGAGAGGCTTGGTAAAGAATATTTTTCTTCCATGTTTGAAGAGAACGAACCTAGTTTGGATGAGGTGAAACAAGCTTTTGATGTGTTTGATCTGAACAGAGATGGGTTTATTGATGCAATGGAGTTGCAGAGAGTACTCTGTGTTCTAGGTTTAAGTGATGGATCACAAATTGATACATGCAAGCAGATGATCAGAGAGTTCGATGAGAATAGAGATGGGAGGATAGACTTTAGAGAATTTGTAAAAGTAATGGAGAACAGCTTCTGCTGAATCTTATTCTTTCTAAATGGTTTAAAATTTAGAGCATACTTATCGGAATATTGTTATCATTCTCATCTATATTTTGTTCTTCATTGCTATCGTTAATAACCGATAATGTCATTTAATCATCGAGAAGGGCATCTGATATACAAGAAAACTTTATATGTTAATCAACCATACTGGTTTAATATAATGCTTTACGATGACTACAACACTGGTAGGCTGCAAATTACGACATGAATGATAGATGTCATTCCACTACGGCTTTACCTGAATGAAGCTAAAACAAACAAACAAGCCTAGGTAACAATGCCAGTCAGAATCTTCATTGGGGGAAGGCTCCTTTGTTGTGAGAATGAGCATTCCGTTCGCGCCACACATGACATGATAACCAAAAACTTGAGCTGTAGAAGTGCAACCTGCCTGCCTTTTCACTTTGTCTTCGATCAGCAGCAAATGAGCAATTAGATCTGACCATGTCCTGTTGAAATCAATGGCGATTCCCATGTCCTTTACCAGCAGGTGCTCCAAGATAAATTCTGAATAATAACAAGAGATAAACAAGTGTTGAGCTGATTCATGCCCACATGCATGTTTTACTAATAGTATGTACTCTTTACTATTAGTAAAACATGTATGTTCATGAACAAGTACATAAAAGGAAAAACGGCTTGTTTATAATAATTCAAATTGTATGTTCGAAAACTGCACTTCCTCAGGAACGTGCATATTTGGTGCATAATAATAATTTAAACCATTAGATATATCACCTACGAAACAAGAAAGAAGACCAAACATATATGCATACAGATACTTACCTGGATGGGGTTGATGGATGATCAGGAAGGTACATAGCCAAGATTGGTGACCTCCATTGCACATAGGAGGGGTGCTCACTTAAGGTTTACCCAAGTGGTGGAGCTTAGATCGTAATTTGTGACATATATGCATGAATGTGATATGTACACGAGAATTTGCAGAAATTGTGCGCTTTTTCTGCTACTACCTTTTTTTTTTTGTTGCAAAATAAGGTTTCTTGTTTTTGCATTCATATACACATCCTTAGCCTAAAATATGGACCTCACCTCCCCAGTCTCACTGTCGGTTGCCATAGTCTACACCACAATCAATGTCTTCTTTTCTCTACCACTTCCACGTCTACAACTGTTTTCCATTTTATCTATATTTCCATGTACAGTCACTGACGAAACAAGTCCCGTCTAGCAACAACATTTACTTGTGATGTTTACATCAAACGTGTTTCATCTCTTGCTTCGTCTTCATCTTTCTTGAGATCTAATTAGTGTAGGCATGAATATCTTAACATTTAATTGATAAGTGAAGTTGCATTTGATTGACTGGTTTTTAATGATTCGACTAACTCTTTGTACTCTCCACCTCTTTCTTTAAACGTGATTATTATATGCATGCATATTGTTTATTAAAATTGCCCCCCCCTGAATCAACCATTTCATTTCTTTTGCGTATGTAGAAATTGTGAGTGTATTGATGTTGAAGACTACATTGTGTTAAGTAGCTTGATGATATTACATGAATGAAGAACTAATATATAGAAGAATAAGGTACACAAAGTCTATGTTTGGTTTGTGTGAATGCTTGACAATATAACCATTATTCTAGAAGGGTTTGAATTCTAGGTTCAACAATTGTGGGTAGTTGAAACTAATATATTTAACACCCCCTCTCAAACTAAAGATGGTTGAAAAACCAGCTTGAGTTTGTAAACAAAATTACCGAAAGTGGTAGGAGGATTTTGAACCGGAGACACAATGTAGATGAATCGTGCCTTTTTGTTGGTCTTTGCACCTCCCCAAACTGATGTAATTCTGATAGCTAGAGAAGCATTGTCAGAATAATAAGCTAATCTGATGGCTGAAGAAGCACTGTCAGAACGGTAAAACAATTCTGATGGCTGGAGAAGCACTGTAAAAAATGATAAGGAAATTCTGATGGCTAGAGAAGCACTGTCAGAATGAGAATTGTGAGGTTAACTCTGCTTGTTTGTATATAATAACGTAGAAGAGTTATTAATATTGTATAAGTAATGTGAGCTTGGTGATGATGATGACCTTGTGCCATTGCTTGTGAGAGTTATTAAAATTGGTGAGAGTTATTAAAATTGCCCCCCACCCCCGAATCAACCATTTCATTTCTTTTGCGTAAAGCTTACACGACTTAAAATACAAGCAATCTGTGTAATGAGAGTATATGAACATAATAAGAAGTCTTAAACCAGAATTTAAAAAAAGTTGAGTACATTATACATCATACATATAAGAAATGGATGAACATGGTAAATAAAGGAAATGACTAAAAAACTTGATGGGGGGATAATGATATTATGGTGCTGGTGCAGGAGCAATCGGTAATGCGGATTGTGAATTGGTATTGGGCTCTGGATCTTTATAGTCATCATTTCCACTTTCCTGTGACAAAATTTCAAGTTTAGTACTGTATTTAAGTTGTCATTATCAAACTGTTAGCCATAGACAAAAGTGGCAAATTTGGTTGAAACTGTTCGGAAATTAAAAATTTGCTCTGATTTGTTCTGTTCAAAATACCACATAACGGACCTAGGAAGAAAAAACAAATAAAAACCAATGGGAAGAAAAGAACCTCAGCAAGAACAGCAGGTTCAAAGTCTTCACTTCCGAAATTTTCCATCAGTTTCCTGTTAAAACCTACAAATGCAGAGAAGCTGACACAGTTAGCAAAACAGAATCAAGTATAAAATGGAAAGAAACATATAGAATGTGTTATTTATTACCATGTGAAGAGGAGGAAAGTAAAAGAAGAGCTGTTAGAAGACAAGCCAATTGTAAGCAATTAGAAGTCATGTTTGTGTAACTAGTACAGTTAGATAGATGAGTAGTTTGAGATGTATTGGTAAAGTGGAGAGGATGATCTTCTCTAATTTGTATGATGAAACTGGTTTAGACTTTAGAGGGATTCAATTATAATATGCACTGCATGGTTTACTTTTTATTTATATAATAGTGTCAACAAAGGGTTATGAGTATTTCAAAAAAAAAAAAAAAAAAAAACAAAACAAAGGGTTATGAGAGAATCTTGGATCTTGTTTGTAGGCTACTACCTCTTTATTTCTTCCAAGTTCTACTATACTATATTAAATTATAAATCATACTCTCATAAAATATTCGTAAATATTCATTTATTCAATTACGAAAACACAAATTTTGATTCGTTTATAATATTTTAATATAATGATCCTTTATATAAACAATAATATAGGTAACTAATATAATAATAAAACTATCCGTATTCGGTAACAATGATAATTACCTAACATCTCTTATTACATCAATAATAATATGTTAATATCCCCTTCAATCTCAACATACTCAAAACAAGAAGTATCGAGAATTTGAAAAATAATAAGAAAATTTAAAAAGGGATTAATTATCATATAGGTCACTTATTATACGCCAATATATCAAGCGGGTCATTGGATTTTTTTTGTCTCATTTAAACCACTCAATACAAAAAAGGTTACACTCCGTTAACTTTCGAAAAATAAAAGTAATCTTTTGTTGAATCTGTACATTTTTCTTGAATTCTATCGCAACCAAATGAACAATTGTTAAATTCTAGTATTTTGATAATATATTTAAAATTTAAAAAGTTCATTTACTATTTATTTTTAATTAAAATAAGGAAAATAACTATAAAATTAAAAATAAATAATAAATGATTTTTTAAAAATCTAAATATACTATCTAAAATACTAGAATTTAACAATTATTCATTTGGTTACTGTAGCATTCAAGAAAAATGTGCAGAATCAACAAAAGATTACTTTTGTTTTTCGAAAGTTAACGGAGTGTAACATTTTTTGTATTGAGTGGTTTAAATGAAACAAAAAAAAAATCCAGTGATCCGCTTGATTTATTGGCATGTAATAAGTGACCTATATGATAATTAACTCATTTAAAAAGTAATAATAATATTGAAAGTAGGCGTTGTTGTTGTTTTCAATTAAGAAAACGTTCATCGATCGTCGTCGTTTGTTGTCATTTCCATCGTCGTCGCTATTTCCCGTGAAACAATCGTTTGGTTGTCGTCGTTCTTGTTATAAATCGTCATCATTTTCAACTGACGTCTAATTTTATTGTAAATCGTCGCATCGTTATTGGATTAATACAGTCTCTCCTATATATAAAATCGATCATCATTGTTGTTGTGATTTCGGCTAATCGTCACCTTTGTTAATGATTAGGCTCTTAATACCATTATAAAATATTCGCAAATATTCGTTTATTCAATCAAGAAGGCATAAATCTTTATTCATTTATAATAATGTTTACAATAATGATCGCTTACATTGATAATACCTAATTAATGATAAAGATAACTAATATAATAAGAAAACTATCCCTATTTACTAATTACTGAGTACTGCTACACGTACCAAATTAGGTACCAAAATTGGGTATCAAATGACATGGTACTAGTTAGTTGTCATTTTGAAATATTTTTATTGGATGGCCCTGGCGGGCCCATTGCAATTATAACCAATCAAAAAATAACACATCATTTGGTAAATTTTTTAATACCCCATTTTGGTATCTCTAGCATTTTTCTTACTAATAATAATAATTACGATGATAATTACGTGTTACATCACTAGTATGTTAACATACTTTTCTTAATTTTCTTTGCCCTTTTTTCTTCTGCTCGCTAAATTGACTTTACTTATTTAGCAATTTATATGTTGTTTTGCGGTACAACCTTTTTACTTATTGTTATTCGATGCATTTGTTTTTGCGTCCGGTGACAGAGATTGTTCATCCGCTGAAAGCCTCCAATGGCTGGCGAGGGAATAGGACATGAAAACTTCTGCGTTTAGTTTTGTAATCAACTTTTGCAGTTGGTAAACTTGTAAGCATCTTTTATGATTTGTTTTGTAATCAACTTGTAGAATTGTTTGATAATAACACTTCTGCATTTTATCCTCCGATGTACTTGGTAAGATTGTTTTGTAATTTTCCTTCCTCATTAAGCCGGTCCTGAAATTTTGGATGCCCTGTACACAACAAAAAAAAGGTACCCTAACAGCTAACACTAATAATTTTTTTTATAACTACATAAAATATTAAACATTAACTGAAATTTGTAAAAAACATAACAAGTTCTTAAAATAACTTTAAAACATAAAAAAAACATAACTGAAAATTGTAAAAAAATTTGTAACAAGTACATAAATAGTACAAATTAATCTAAAATAAATAAATTATACATGTAAAATATTAATATATTATGTTTAATGAAAGAATAAAAAGTAATAATAAAAAAAACAAATACAATGCTAAAATAGAAAATCTCATTTTTATGTATTTAAATTAATATATAAGTATTTTATAATTTATTTTTAGTTTTAAATTGACTTGATTCATTTAATATGTAAATTAATTAAAATAGATATGATTTCAAATCACTTATTCACCTATGAAATGAATAATTGATAAACTAAACTGGTACATTGTAATTGTAAAAATATACTTATGTGTAAGTTGTCAACCAAAAACATTTAATTAACTTTAATGGGGACAATTATAATCTACACGGTTAACAACAAAAATAATTAGTATTACTAGAAATTTGAAAGCAAAACTGTGTGTAAGTATAATATTTTCTTATTTTGCTCAATATAATAATTTTTTAATTATTTTGACAACACAATTTTCAACCTTTTTCTCATTCACAATTTTTTTTAACCTTTAAAATTAAATTTAATTATTTTTCAAATAAAATAGTGTGATGGTCCAAAATATTCATATGGGAGTCATGCTGACCCTTTTTATTGACGGGACACGGTACATCGTGTACCGTGATATGAGGGGTGTTGCGGAACACGATCTTCCGTAATAGGGTATGATATGGAACTGAGTCTTCTGTGTTATGCATGATACGGAAGACCATGCTCTGTGACTGTGCTGCGCACCCACCTAACACGGGACACGGTCCACCGTATCATGCATAACACGGAAGACTCAGTTCCATTCTCCGCATCATGATAACACGGAGGACGGCTCTCCGTATTCCATCGGTATTTCGGACCATTTTTTTCAAAATCAGTATTTTTGGGCAAAAACTTAGCAAAAATAGGCATTTTGGTAATTCTCTCAATAAAATATACATACATATGTACATCTATCTAAAAAAATGTGTCATAATAAAATGAAGTGTCATATATGATCGAACATGTCGCACATGCTCAAAGCCGGATCCGACTATGCATTGCTTTTGGCCGGTATGTCGCAACTTGCGTATGATTTTTTCCGGCTGCTTTGAAGATAGCCGTAAATGTGGAACCGAGTTGAATTCTAAAATATTTATATTTCATTTGTTAAAAATATATAAAATTTGAACAACTCATAAATATATTTCATCATTTTACTTCCCAACTAGTCATCGCGAACTTGTGTGTATGAAAGAATTATAAATATTATTCAGGCGTTTATACTCCTAAGAATTTTATGCCCAAAAATAATTCATGAATACTTTTCAAAAAGTTTGTTTACTTACACGTTATGTTCATGAACATAAAGAATAAATTAAACTTTTGTTCATTGGAGTTAACTAATACAGTACATTGCTAAAGTTTATAGTGCAGCTTAACATTAGTAATTCAGTTGGTATCTATTACCTTTCTATATTATATAGGAGAACACGTTCGGTTATCCTTAGTAAATTTATTCATTCCAAGCCTTGGAAAAAATAATGTGTTTAAGGATTTGAACCCAAGACCTCGCATAGGTCAATTCATCCCTCCAACCACTTAAGCTACATGAGCATTTGTGATAAAAATAAAATTCATTACCTACATACATAAATGTTTTTTTGTTTATGTTCTATTTCACTATTTATTAAAGATGGATCAAGTGTTTCACTAAAATTGAGCTATGTGATCATTTGAGTTAATACTAAAATTCATCAACTACATACATAAATATTTATTTATTTATATTTTATTCAATATTTTATTTTACAATTTATAACTTAGGCCTAATAAGTCTAAGTATCAAACTTTTTATATTCTCTCAAGTATTGTATAGATTTATTTTGGGTTTAAGAATATGTTAATTAAGCCCGATCCATGTATTTATTAATTTTTGTACTTAAGAATATGTTAATCAAGCCCGACCAGAGTACCGACCGGCTACGAAACTTTTAATGTTTCGGGTTTAATAGTATAGTATAGATGAGGCCTATAATTATTCTTTTGTGATAAATTATTTACTTTTCTTAACAATATCATAAATGGAGCGCATAATTGTTTGTAACTAATTTTGGCATGACATTTTTATATGAATCAAACTATATTAACTATTGTTAGTGAAACTAGAAACAACTAATATATATGAATAGTACATATTAATAAAAGTATGAATAGTAAGAAAATTATCCAAAATATATAATATACAAATAAGATTGGATAACATAACCATTATTTATAAATAATTACATAGAATATGTTGTTTATTTATAAGATGGAATTATGAGTTATCAATTATTGCCTAAATACTTGCATGAAATATATAGTTGAATTATAAAGATATTTTTCAATAATATATTGGAATAAATTGTATATAATATTTGACAAAGTATAATGATGAATTCAATGTCAAAGTATAGGGAAATGAGACATGAACAATTTTAGCTCAGGATGATGGAAGCACGAAAAATATCTATCGAGACGTAATTCATCAATTCTCAAGCGCATAGGTCAAGAGAATGATAAGTTTGTTACGCAAGGTAGATCTGTTAAGTCAATTATTCATAATATGATATCTTGAAAGATAAATAGATGTCGAAAAAGAAACAAAGACAATGAATTCTTAAATATCAAGAGATTAGAAGAAAAGAGAGGGAAAAGTTAGAAAAAGAGTTTTAAGAACTTAAAAGAACAAGGCCTGGACAGAGTTTCAAAGGATCGTTATTAAAATCAGGACCAGAACTTACACTTTCGGAATGGAATAGCTTGAAGGATATTTAGATTTTACCTTAAAAATGGTTATAAATTAGCTAAAGGAATGCACCATTTTCGAAGAACCAATGGTTAGAATTGTAAGTGTTTTGAAAAGTCATCTTAATTAGAAAGCACCCACCGAATACTTCAATCATATTCTATGATCCACAATAAATTAAAAAAAATATTATGATTGCTATCAGTACTACTCGTATCAAATTTCAAATTATGAACTTGCACATACTTAACTAACGACATTAACATAATTTGATTTATAAATATATTTAAGCTACCGGCCCGTGCCTTGCACGGGCTTTTATGCTAGTATTTATTAATAGCACAACAGGGGGTGTTAGAAGACAATTTAATCCACCTCATCGGCCATGTAGATGCCACATCAGCTGCCACCTAGATGCCACCTCAGCTACTATATTGTATTAATAATAAAAAAAATGATTTTAGTGAGAATTGAATCCATGACCTCTAAGTTAGAAGTAAGAGTCTTTACCACTATACTAGACATGATATTTGATTATAATTTAAAACTCATCATTAATATATCGTGAGACAACCCTTATATATATTATTAAATGATAAAAAATTGTTTCTAGAAAGAATTGTACCCTTGTGTTATGCTATAATTACGCAAGCGCACGTAGTCACAAGTAATACAATTAAAGTTCGTTCCACAGAGATCTGGTTAAGTTTTACTCAGTAAATATGCCTATGCAACAATGTATGGTTTTAATTCACTGCTAGGAAGAGTAACAAATTGGGGTTTGATTAACTAATTATACTAAGATGCAAAAGATTAAACTAAGAATTAAATCAACTAAGAGATTTGAATCGAATTACTAATATGAGAATAAACATGGGATCCTAACTTCATTAAATACTTCCCTTAGATCTGACGCCCTTAATTACTATGTGCAGCGGTTTTGATATCTGATCGGATAACACGAAACAAGTATACGCTACCTGTCAGCATACGTATACCAAACTAAACATACATCCACAAAAGAGATAGAAGATGAATAGACACCAATTATGCTTAGACCCTATATGTCTATAGAATTTGGAAACATAACGGTTGAAGAGCAAGTTATCCATTAAGATCACATAGGGTAGTATAAGTATTTTCATCTCACACCACGAATCATATTGATAAACAATTATGAACCTATGCTAGCATGGCAAGTTCTAAATCTCAAGATCCACTTTCACTTCACAAGAGATTAACAAATTAGATGTTCGCGACGCATCTATCAATTAAGCATAACCATATGAGGATATCAATTATACACCACACACAGATCTTTAAAGCATCAAGATACTAAGTTCCATAAATAACTCCGCTAGAATCCCATGACAACGATTAGCTCATAATTGAACCGTTTATCGTCATGGGATTTGATGAAAGCATGGTATTAAACAAAAAAAAAAAGATGAATAAATCAATAATGTAACAAGGTTTAGCGAACAAATCCGGAAAAGTAACAAGCATCCAAAAGATACGCCTAACAAAGGAATACAAGAAAACTATGTCTAGATCTTCTTGTCGTCACAATCCTCGCCTTGGCTTCTCTCTCTCGTGCTCTGAACGAATCATGGTGTGTAGATGTTGATTTTGATGTGCCCAAGGTGTGTATTTATAGCCCTCAAGTGCCCTCTTGTCCAAGCAATTACCGTCTTTGAATTAGAATAGAATTCCGGCAATTTCCCGTCTTGATTGGAATAGAATTGCAATTCCCATATTTAAATTGAATTCCATAACGTTCTTATCCATCTTAGCAACTTCCATAATGATTAGGAGAAGATTGGAGCACTTTCCCTAATTGAGATTGAAAATCAGAATGTTTCTGCCGGCATAGCGCGCCCCCGCGGGCAACACAGGCTAATTTCCGCGCGCCCGCGCCTGGACAAGTCATGCAGTCAAGATACGCGCGCCCGCGCGCAGTCATAGTGCAATTAGAGCGCGGCCGCGCCCAAGTCCTACTGCACAGACTGAGTGTTTGTATGATGCTGATTTCTATTCCATACTCAGCTGCAACTTTAGACACTTGCTCTTCTGAACTTAAAATCACCATAAAAATACTGAAAATTCCATTCTTGCACCTGGAAGTATCTTCTGCACAATTCTCACAAAACACATTAAAACACACCAATACTTGAGATACAAGACACCAATTTAAGCCGAAATAGAATGATCCAAGTGGATATAAATCCACTTATCACACCCCCAAACTTAAACCGATGCTTGTCCTCAAGCATAAACAGATAAAAATATATACAACTAACTAGTACCACTTCTGTAGGTGATCACGGTTGCATTTGGCATATGCAACAAGCCCTTTAAACCCCTAGGCAGCCCTAGTGGACGAGTAAGGTCTCGTGAGGGCCTATAGTGAATGTACCCACAAAATTCATTTAACCTAATGCAATGCAATGCATGAATGCAACTATTATGAAAAATGCAAGATCCCCTTCAAACTCACCAAAACCAACTAACAAGCAAATATCTCAAAGAATGCAACAAATCCAAGCAGAGCTCGACTAAGTCCCCGTATACTAATAGTACATGACAGAAATGTGCGTGTGTGCAATGCTCATCAGAAGTACTCCCAAAACTAGGTCAAAAATCATACATGCTTTCCGTCAAGACAATCACAGGTTTATAACTAGAACAGACTGTAGACACTCCATAACCTAGGAACACCTCCACCCTTATCCAAGGTAGACAGGAACTCTTGCTTTATTACTATGACACATAATACTATATACAATACGCATGCTTATTTAACCGTGCAATGAATAAGACCCCAAAAGGTTATACAATAATACCCATGTAGCGAGTGTTAGGTTAGCAATCCCAAACCACAAGGGCTTTAGGTTACTAGGACTAAGTCCCCTCAGACTTAATTACTCGAGTATTAAAGAGCCCACTCTGGTTAATTTTGCATAAAAACAAACAAAAATTTGATTTTTTTTTTTTGCATTTTCATGGCATGAATTTTTTTTTTGTGATCCCTTAGGACGAGTTGATTCTGATTGATAGGTAGGTGTTTAATTGAGTGTGATGATGATGAGTAGAGGGTTGATTTATAGTTTCTACGAAATTGACTTGCATGTTACGGGAACAAAACTAATTTCACAGTCTCATTGGGTGCTTTTGGGCTAGGTTAGAGTCATGCATGTTGGATGTTTTGAGATTTAATCACTTGTTTATTCTTAGAATTTTCGTTATTCCCTACATAACCTAGGAACACCTCCACCCTTATCCAAGGTAGACAGGAACTCATGCTTTATTACTATGACACATAATACTATATACAATACGCATGCTTATTTAACCGTGCAATGAATGAGACCCCAAAAGGCTTATACAATAATACCCATGTAGCGAGTGTTAGGTCAGCAATCCCAAACCACAAGGGCTTTAGGTTACTAGGACTAAGTCCCCTCAGACTTAATTACTCGAGTATTAAAGAGCTCACTCTGGTTAATTTTGCATAAAAACAAACAAAAATTTGATTTTTTTTCTTTATCTGATTTTTTTTATTGCAATCTGGAATGAGCCTTTCTCATTTCCAACCCTAGTCTACTCATATAAATATGAGCCGGCTACTAGCCATTTGACGCCTAGCCATTATTAACATTATTAACAACTAGCATGAAATTCCTGTTTTCCCCCAAACTCATATTTTAGTGTTCCTACGCTATAAAGGGAATAACGAAAATTCTAAGAATAAACAAGTGATTAAATCTCAAAACATCCAACAGGCATGACTCTAACCTAGCCCAAAAGCACCCAATGAGACTGTGAAATTAGTTTTGTTCCCGTAACATGCAAGTCAATTTCGTAGAAACTATAAATCAACCCTCTACTCATCATCATCACACTCAATTAAACACCTACCTATCAATCAGAATCAGCTCGTCCTAAGGGATCATGAAAAAAAAATGTATGCCATGAAAATGCAACTAAATGTAAACTCATATGGTAAAACAAACACAAATAACAGAATGTCCTATATGAAACACACGTAGATAATACAAACATATATGCATGAATTACGACTAATATGCAAAGCATGATATCCTACATGAACACAATGATACACTAATGTAATAACCCGGATTTTTCAAGAAATGATTTCATTATTATTTCAATAATAATAATATTGTTTTCCTAAAATGAGGAGGATTTTTTTATTTTTTTTTAATTATTTAATTATTTTCGGTTAAGTGGAGCCTGGTCCTCCTATTTAAAATTTTATTGACTGAGTAGATACCTCGAGTCAATAGTTTATTTGTGCAAAGATTTAATTTTTGGAGTGTGGAATTATTTAGTAAAGATTTTATTATAAATTACTAAATGATTTAGAGATTTTAAAATCCTTAGAAAATGTTTATTTTAATTATTTGAGGATTTGTAGAAATTACTTGATTAATATATAAAACCAATAATTTGAGGTTTTACTAAAACAGTAATGTTTGTAGTATTTTTATAAAGCCCTGTAAATTGTGAATTATGAATCACAATTATTATTTTTATGAATTGTTTTTATAAATTATTAATATTTGTAAAATGCATATCAATTTAGAAAATTTAGATTTAATTCTAATTCTTTCTCCAAAAGTCTTTAAAAATAATCTAGTATTTAATTATGCTGAAATTATTATTTTTACCGATCGAGGTTTTTAATTCAAAAATTATTATTTTACCCGAGATATGTTTTGCGGGTTTAAAATTTGAAATGTAGTGTTTAAATAGTATTGGGCCAAAGGCCCATTAGGTTTTAACACAAATACACAGCAAATACACACACGACTACATACATACACACACAGAGCCGCGCATAACCAGATTGGGGGAGGAGGGGAATTAGATACATATCCTTTATTATCATACCTGAGTCTACCACACATTAGTTAACCAATAAGAATCAAGGAATTATTTTAGGACCAATCAGAGCCAATTCCTAAAATTTAGACCTTTCCTTATTTACAATCTCACCCTACCACTTTAACCATGGTTAGTTAAAGCTTCTAATTTAAATACAATAATGATTTTATTAAACATATCCATAAATACCTATTTTTTAAATCAAAAAATATTTATTAGAAAATCACAATTTTAATTTGAAATCAATCACGATATATCATTATATATTTTAAATAACTTGAATAAAATCCATACCTTCAAAAATTTGATTTTTTTTCATAAGCTCAAAAATATATTTATTCATAATTTGTTAATAAAATTAATTAATAAATGCATATAAGCCAACACTACAAAATTGGATTTGAACAAATTTTAAATAACTTGGATAAAATTCACATCTTCAAAAACTCGATTTTTTAAAAGGTTCAATAATATTTTTATTCACAATTTGTTAGTAAAATAATTAATAAATTCATATAAACGAACACTACATATATTTTAATTATTTCAATTATTAGATATACGCTATAAGGATATTATTATTGGTTGTAATATTTTTATTCACAATTTGTTAATAAAATAATTAATAAATTCATGTAAACAAACACTACATATATTTTAATTATTTCAATTATTAGATATACGCTATAAGGATATTATTATTGGTTGGTGGATAAATTACCAATCAAAAAATTAAAATTATTTTAGAAGCAATCAGAATTTACTTCTAAACTTTAAATCAATCAATCATATACAAAATTTTATTATTTACCATGCTTATTCTAATTTACTAATCACGGTTAAATTAAAGGGTGAAAAACCAAACTACCCACATTTCCATTCCATCTGCCCAAAATACCTGTTTCCATTCCGGTCCGTCCTTTTTAACCACGGGCCGCGCATTCTGACAATGCGTACAGCCTATACGCATTTTGAAAATGCATGGTCTGAGGCCATGCATCAACACACTGCGTACACTTTGTAAATTTGGCAAATCAATTCGTGAACAGTAACACCGCATACGCATCTGTCCAATGCGTGTAGCCTTATACGCATATCAAAGATGCGTATATGAACAGTATGTCGTCGTCTTCCCAGCCATGTCGGAGTACGTTTTCTGACCAAACTTTCGACCGATTTTTGCAGTCCTTTGTAGCGATATTTCGTTACCATAACATACACCAAAATCATCGCCCTTTTTCCCTCTACAATCCTATATAAATTATATCCCGTTTTGTGTCCCGGATTTAAAAACCCCAAAACCATACTTTTTTTCCCGATTAGGTTTCCGATATTCTCATACAGGCCCCTGCGGGGCCGGAAATCCACAGGTGAAGGAGGGCGAAGGGAGAGGGAGGTCTGGGATTTGTTTTGACACCATAACCATTACCAGAGGTAGCCGGAATGTCATGGACTGAGGTGCATCGCCGGAGAGGCGATTTTTCGCCTCAGAGAAGCTCCGACCAGCAAAGTGAAGAAATGACGCATGATGACGTCATTACGCATTTCCAGCATGCGTTACCATGGATACGCATTTCCAAAATGCGAATCCTAAACCACGCATGATAAACATGCGCACTCCGTGGTTAAAAAGGGCGGCTCCTCGCGCAGAATGGTATTTCGGGCAGACTCCTTACCAAATTGTGGTATTCCGGTCATTTTCTCTAAATTAAATTTAAATATAAAATATTTTGTTTTAATAACTTCGCATATCACATGATTTTTAATTTTAAAGAATTTCTACTAACCATAAATATTATTTTCTATAAATCCACATAATAGTATATTACATATGGTGATATATCTTTTAGTTATGAATTGTTTTTTAACATCTTTTATTATAATAAAGGATACCGTAATCTAACATGTATTTGTTAACCAATCACAAGATCGTGATTTATTTTAACATCAATCAGAATCTATTAAATTTAAATCAATTAAATCTAAGCCGCTTATTCCATATTCCCCATAAGACTTAGCAAACTTTGATAAATTATGTGTATGCATCAATTTTTCTCATGGCTAAATCATATCAATTTCGGTTAAGGTACTACTTTATATCTTTTTATTATATGGCATTCTATACTTGGACAGATTATCTTTTTATTTCAATTGTATATATGTATTATATGTTGTGTGTTTTAATTGTCCAATAAATTCAACAGAAAAACGTTTCTGACGAAAAAAAATAGAAAACGATTTAGGTTATCATCATCCCCGGTCCGGATTCTCTCAGAGTTACTTCCCACTTCCCATTAGAATATTCAGTAGCAAACTTCAATAATTCAGCGACTTACTAAATTGTAGGCATCAATCCTTATCACATTATACTAATTTGTTTATATTATTAGGTGTGCCTATAGATAAATGTTTTTTTACAGTGATTACTTAACAATTTTATTCTAAATACAATAATTATTTAATTTAAAAATTTATACATTAAGACATGAATCTATTATATTTATAATAGATATTTTGATATCATAAACTTTCAATTCAAAATCATAAGGTACAATTAAAATCATGTATTAAAAATTATCAACAATATAAAACTATTTACCACACTATTCTAAATACACATTCAAAATTTAAGTTATGTAAAGTATTAAATAATTCAGTCATAAAAAAAGCTAATCAACCAATTAAAATGTTCGAATGAATTTTAAACCAATCATCTTTAAACATTTTAATTACGAATTTTTTTAACTATGCAATAATTAACGGGAAAATAATTTAACCTGACAATATATTTGAATTATTCAAAATATTAAATATATTCTTAAATAGTACTTTACATTATTTGTTGTATAAATTATCAATCAAAAAAAAAAACATTAAAGTCAATGAAAATATTGTTAGTGAATATTTCCATAATATATTTGGTCAATTTAACACAAATTTTCTTATAAATCACTATTTATTTATTGATAACTAATTCAGCAATAAAAGGACATATGTCATACACAAAAATAATCAAACACGCAAAAATCATTAATAAAAGGGCATACAACATCTACAAAAACAATTAAAATTGAACAAACACATAGTAAATTATATCACTAATTTTCTTTATCCAATCATTGAACAGATCTTCAATTATGGTACATCTCTAGCTTATTTCACTAAATTATACAGTGTTTTCGGCGAGATAATCTAACAATTTGTTATAAACGTGAGAAATGTGTATATCTGATTTGTCATAACGTATTCAAACGACCGACCAGAATTATGATTCTATACTATCCAAATCAATGAACTAATATAACAAAATTTAATATATGGGTAGACAAAATCCACAAACAGGATATTAGCTCTCAGTAAAGAGAGATATTTAGTGAAAGTCAAAGTAAAATCAAGGAAAAGAAAATAAAACTTATCATTTACAAGGAGTTAGTATAAAATCTAATATTTTGGTAAATAAAATCCACCAACGGGCAACGGGGTACTAGACTCTCAATGATATTTATATTGAAAAATAAAGAAAAATCAATATAAATTTTTTTAAAAAAACTTAAAAAACTGATATCAAGTTCTAAACTTTAGTTAGCATCTTTTGGGAAAGGGAGAGAGAGAGAGCAACAACTACGGTTTTTTATATCTTAACCTAAGAGCATATATTGAATTTGCTTGGTTGGTTGACTATATTTTTTTTATATCAACAAAGCATAAAAAAAAGGCTAAGAAAACTAAATAACTTGGTAGAAAGATTCTACACAAAGAGAGATATTTGTTAATGAGAAATAAGAAAAAAATAAAAAGAAGGGTTTCATTTTGTTTGGGAGACTTTACCCCATGCAAGTTACTCTTAGTTTTGTTTTGTAACATCTCAATGTTGTTCTAAGACATAGAATTATATATTTACATAACTTGGATACATAGTAATATTTCATATAATTGTTATATTTTTTCTATTCGCGTATTTCATTTCATTTCGTGTACAAGAAAAAATTTGTGTAATTTAGTGTCATTTTGTGTTCTAATTTTGGGTACACGATTTAATATCATGTCATTTTCGTTCAAGACCCTAAAATACATGACATGAATTTCTTCTTATATATGTAGGAAAAATATATTCACTGTTAAAGAAAAATGAATTTCATGTTATTTAACCCAAAATTTGAATTACAAGGACACATATATAACAATGTGATTATGTGTTTATATATTACACACTTGATTTCAATTTTATGGACAGTGGCTTATTTTCACAAGTTTATCAAATTAAAAAAAGATAGCTGATACTCATTTTCTTATGTCTTATTTTAAGAATAAAAGAAAACTAAAATTTGTTATTCCATGTTTTACTAGAAAAGAATAAAAAACCAAAATACAAACTTCTAAACTGAAAATGCACATTTTAAGTTGTCTTTATAAATAAGCTAAGGTCAATAACCTTAAAATCTAACAATTACTCCGTATATGTTACTCTAAGAGCGCGATATTGAATTTGTTTGGTTAGTTGATATTTTTTATTGTAAATCAATTCATTAATAAAAAGGACATATAATTTATAAAAATGATATTGAACAATCACATAGCAAACTAGATTAGATAAAATTTTCTATTGTTATAACTACGTTCGTTTCATATATCTTGCACAGTAGATATCCTTTCTCATATCGCTGAAACATGCAACCTTTTTTTGATAGACATTCTAATGCTTTATTGGAGTCGTGACGATTACGTTTCAACACATATTTAATATGTAATCGAAAAAGTAACCACGATCATACAAATATTTTCAATAAATTAATATAATAAATATTTTAAGGATTCAATATTTAATAAATATTCCAAATTCTCAGAATATGAGTGAAAAATTTGTTAACATGATACGTAGAAATATTCTCTAACAAAGAGAGAAATAAAATGAAAGCTAAATTTTTAAAAAAACAATATATATGGATTTTGAACTTTTCAACGGGTGTTGTATTTTTTTGATGATTGATTCATAATATTAATATTAATTCAATTAGTATGAATTCACGGATAAGTATTTTATACTTACGTTAATTAATATTCCAATAACCTATATATTTTTCTAAATAAAAATTAAAATAATATATTTATATTAATTTATTAATACAATTTATCGGTCGGTGCGTAGCATGGGTAGAACGCTAGTATACATATATACGTGTACATATGGGTGTGTGTGTGTATGTGAGATAACAACGGTGAGTGTGTGCTGCGTTGTGCGAGTGTGAGGGGAAGGGGGGACAGCAGCTTGGCGCGGGGAGTGGTAGTCGGAACAGCGGCGCCGCCGCGTGGTGGCGGTGCGCGGTGGTGTAGCGCGGAGGGGCGGTGCAGGAGGCGTGGGTCAACAGCGGCGAGGTGGAAGAAGGGTAGTGGAGAGAGAGAGAGAGAGAGAGATGGTTGGGTGAATTGATTTTTCGGTGGCTTGACTTTCGGATCGGAAGCGAAAGGGTATAATTTTCTTGTATTTTGAATTACGTATTTAATTATCATATATTAATTAGTTAATTGCTATGAGCTAATTAGTTGTAAAATTGATATAGTTTAATTGTTATGATTTTAATTAGCTAATTGTGGTAATTAGTTAGTTTAAATTGCGAGGTTAATTATGGTGGTTTAATTAGTTTAAATGGAAAGCTTAATGTGTAATTTTTGTGTGGTTAGATTAAATTCCGAGATTTAATTCGGAAGGTATGTTTGTAATTATAATGGTTGAGTTTAATTATGAGTCCGATTAAAGGTTCGGGTTAGTGATTGTTAATTGTTAAATTGCTAATTGTTAATTGTTAGTGAGTAATTATTAATTGTCGGATAATATATTCGGGTTAGTTGTCAAGTAATTGTTAAGTGCTAATTGCTAATTGTTAGTTTCCAATTGAAATTGTTAATTGCTAAGTGTTAAGTGCTAATTGTTATCGCCATGTAATGTAGTCATAAGGGTTGGATAACTTGTAAATGTCTACGTGCTAAATGGTATGAATCAAGTTATAGTATATGTTGATAGTATAAGTGCCAACTACGTGGTGTTGGCTTAAATGTGGATAAACTTAGTTTACTTTCCTTAAATGTTGAGGTGCCGCATGTCTGGGCGGGTACTTTTTCCTTATGTGCTAGTTGCCGCATGTCTGGGCGGGTACTTTTCCTTATGTGCTAGTTGCCGCATGTCTGGGCGGGTACTTTTCCTTATGTGCTAGTTGCCGCATGTCTGGGCGGGTACTTTTCTTACTTGTTTACTTTGCTGCAAGTTGAGGCAACTTTATTTTTATTTAAAACAGGGTTGAAATGTTTTGATTGGCATGGAGGGGCTGTGCCCATAGTCCGATAAACGAATACTACATGCCGAAATTTTCTAAAAATCCCCTGCATTTTAATTTATTTAACTTATTTGATTTCAAGGGTTTAAAGGTATGATTTGGGTGTTAACTGTTTATGTGTATATGTGTTAAGTGAATTAATTCGAGGGTAATTGTTGTCTCGAGGATTTATGTGCTAAGTGATGTAATTCAAGGATTTATGTGTTTCGAGGATTAATTGTGTTTTGAGGATTAGCTATTAATCAAGTTTTGTCGTAGAAGGTCAATGGTATTATAAATGTATAGGTTAAGTGAAGTTGACTAAATGGTGGTATAGGGTTATGATATGTTGGTACTAGGAAATGTTCACTTTATATAAGGGGACTCTTCCCGTGTTGTTTGCTATTACTAAATGTCTTATGTGCATTAAGTGGTATTAGAGTAGTCAACTATAGGGAGGACATCCATAGTTTGACTTTATGTGACTTAGTGGTAATTCTGAGTGGTGTCTACTCGAGATACGAGGGGGGACTGACACGTACTCATAACTATTTCAGTACCATTAGGGCATAATCGAGTTGGAATGACGTGCATCAAAAAGGAAGATCGAGACGTCAGGTAAGGTCCATGGAATTACTTGGACGAGGTGCGAAGGATTTGTTCGCGGTTTCTATTTTCTGCTAAGGACCAGAGGCAAGTTTACTATGCATACTCTATTGTTCAGAGTATATTTATTTTAAATATATGAAATGTGTTAAATAAGTTTTCAATCCATAATCGCGAGTTTTTTTCCAACCTTGTACTTCTTCTCCCAAATCATTGTATTCCTTGCTTTGCCAACAATATTAAATCCTGCTCGTGCAATAACCAAAACCCCATGGCTTATAATACTGTTGATGGGCAGTGATATTTTTATGGCTCTATATCTTGATTTATACGGTATATATATATATATATATCTATAAACTTTTCGTACTATGGAAGTGGACTATATGTTATGAGGTATATATTTATGTATCGGAATAAGAAAGGCTCAGAGGGTAGGGCATGTATTGAGTTTTAGAACTTAGCCGCGTGTTGGGGCTATTTTGTATTGTATGTTTTCGAAAACCCGGGCAAAGCTTTTAAAAAGAATTCGCAATAATTAACCTAAAGGCAACATCACCAATAAACCAGTGTTTATTTAATTAATAGATGCTCCTGAAAGCATTTACTAATTAAATAAACCTCATTCGCCTAATTAAATTTATTTAATTAGATGAATATCATTTTCAAAACGCTTTCTTAAAATCACTTTGTCCCGGAGAAATAATAAAACAATTTAATGTAGTGATTCTATCTAGTATATTATTTATCGGAGATAGTTTATTTTCAATACGGATTAAAGATATTCCAATGGTTATAAATTGGTTACTTTCAGCTTAAAACAGCTAGATTGATATCGATATATGTTATTTGAATGCTTATTTAATTCGATGAATATTAATTATAATATTCATTAAGAAACAAAAAAAAAGGGGGAAAGAGAAGAAGGATTTTCATGCTTATTAATTATTTCTTATTGACCGAGAGTCAGTAGTAGTTATTTGATAAAGTGGCTAAAGTTTGGAGACTGCTGGAGAGTTTGTGTCTTGATTTTGATTAGAAACATTCCAAGAGTTGTATTTGGGTGTTTTGAGGTTATTAAATATTCCAGTATTAATAGTAAATATTATTTGAATATTACTTAATAAATGAATATTAATTTGAGTATTCTTTTAAAAAGGGATTATTGAATATTTATTATTTGTTACATAGTAGTCAAATATTTATTAAATACTCTAAGTGTTTTGAAGGTTATAAAACACTATTTAAAGGTTGTCTAAGGACTTCCATAGTCATTTAAAATATTATATTTTGAATATATCTAGGTAAGTTACTTTTCAAGAACTTATATATATATGGAATTACCCTATTGTGGTTACAAGCTTTATGCGAACCATTTTCCATGTGTGATCACAAAACCCTGTGTCGAGATTGATATCGGTACAAGTGTATATCTATACTTGAACTCTTTTGAACTCAAAACATTTTCGAAAACCCCCGGTCAGGTTTTACTCTCTTGCTCATTTTTCAAGAAATTATCGGTCGACTGAAGTCGAACTTCAACTACTCAAGTTTTCTATCAAAATGATTTTGACAAGAAAAGAAAAAGGGGACTCTTGCAGGTGTGGGAATCGTTGACGAACGATTCCCGGGATGTGTAAGCTGTGACAGCCCCAAATCCGGGGTCATGAATCTGAGCCATCACGGACCAACTTCCATTCAAAATCAATATCTCTTGGTTTTTTTTTTTAATTAATACTTATGCAATTGACCCCACAATAATACACTCACACACACCAGTCATATGCTCAAAGAACAACATTCACCATAGTAAAAGTTTAGAGTTAGAAAGTTATTACAACCCAGAATCATACTTAAGTACATTGTTGAGTGATGCTTCTACAAGAAGCATTTCAACAACCAAATTTATTACAACCTTGCACACTTACACACTTAATGTACATAAGACCACTAAACCCCTTGCGCTGGTCGTCTACCTCGGGGATTGATGCTAACGAGCTCTCAGAAGGTCGCCTTTCCCTTACCCTCTTGCGGGGCGTTCTGCGTAGTATTGGCATACCTAGCTCAGCAAGATATTATTATAACTAGAGTTTAAAAAATGTGACCATGTATACATGTATATACATATGTAAATGGTAAGCAGTTATAAACTTTAAGGAAGAATAAAACTCTTATTTAATAATGCATCATCCACTTACTATTATAAGAAGGAAATCTAGAATAATACAGTATCAGTTTCTCTTCTTAAATAATATAACAATCAATATAATCTTCCAGTGTAATATCTCAGGATAATATGAATACTTACTTAAATCTCTTACTATCATCATCTCATTTCCTTCTTATGTAACAATTTTTATAAATGAATATAAAATTAGTTTCTCTTCATCTATAACAATAATTCCATCTTTCATATCATTTTCCCTTTCCAGTGTACCAATCTGACTTTATCATTTATTCTTTATTCACATATTGTAGGGGTTTTCACTGTTGCCGAATACGTGAGGCACGATGATCAGTCGCCCTCCGTATCCGTCCCTTTTTACTACCGGTAGAAGGAGGAAGGTCCACCACTACATCCCCCTGGAGGAAGGTCCACCACTACATCCTCCTTCGGCAACTCTTGGGCCGAATTAAAATATTGATTGCTGGACTGTGCAGCACACAGCCTCTTATGCTTTTTATTGCTATCCCCCTTTGTCCAATCATTATTCTATTTACTAAATGTCATTCCACATTTCCATTCTCATATATCACTTTCATTCTCGCACATTATTTCTATAAAATATATGTATATAACATACACTAAAAAGAATGTTTATAATATAGCATTATAAACCATATAACCCTAGATAACAACTGATACCATTCTCTTTCATATCTCTTTTACCCTAGAGCATATTCGCTCCATTCGTAATCATCTCTATATTCATATCTCAGAAAACATATCCATCTCTCTTTAACTTCCCACAATTAAGAGAACATATTCTTTGCAATATAGCAACAAAAGCATCACATATACATAAATATATTCCATGATATCATTATTATTCCGAAGATAAATAATTTTTAAAGTAGGGATAGAAGAATCTTGCCTCTGTTCCTGTATCCTGACAGTATGGCTGGTTCCTCCTCCGGAATTTCTATAAACACAAAAGGACCGTCATTAGAATACCACACCTCTTACTCACTACCCTCTCGTATAAAAACACCCTTTACACTTCAACATATGTTTAACGTATTATTATTATCCCAAAGGCTCAAGAATTTAACCATTTATAAGCTAAATCGAAGTTTCAGTGGTTTTTCACTATCTCCCCTAACGACCACACTTAACTGTAAAAATCCCCATAAATTATAGATTTCGATTTTTACTACAAGGTCAACTGGTAATGTCTCTTTGACTACCCTACCATATTATCCCAAAGTTTCATAATTTTTAAAAATGTCTAAGTAGGTTGATCATAGCCTCAAAGTTGATACAATTACAGTTTCTCGGTTTTCGAACACCTTTCATTAAAACTGACTTTTCTCCTAAACCGTTCATCAGATTTTAACGCACCTTATATCAAAACGATCTATGAACTATGCTCTATCATCTCATGGTCCCTTAGTGTGCTGGACAGTAACCTACCGTGTGTGCACAGTTGCTAAAAACAGGGCAGATTTCGTTCTAACGAAAATCGGACATTATAACTGCTGTAATTTCATACTTTTCAAAATCAAACTCCTCCAAATCAATCATCAAACACCATAATCATCACCTACACCATGTGGTCTTCATTACCAGCCATGGTTACAATTCCAAACACCTCCATATTCAACTTTAAATCACTTACAAACACTTATAACATCATAATCTTAATCTTTACACCACTTAATCACTTAAACCAACAATATTCATCATAATATAAAAAGGGGCAAGAGTGTTTATACCTTCTTGAAGCTTTACAACACTTAACAAGCCTTGGGCACACCTTTAACAACCTTAGTATAGCTTGGATTAACTAAAGGAGCCATTAAAACAAAGATTAAAACTTGAAAAACACTATTCACTACTATTCATCTTGCACTTAAATGATTTTATTACCTATGAAGATGATGATGATTGGCTTTGAAACTTTGTGAATATCTCTTTCTAACCTCCAAGAAACTCCATGAATTTTCCTTAGATTTGTAGTTGATTTTTTGCTAGGGTTTTGATTTTGATTTTTCTTCTTTTTTTTTCTTATAGCCGAATGTAAGAATGAGGTGGGGGGAAGAGATTTTGTGTTTTGTCTTGGCTTAATCTTGATCTTCTAGCTTGTCTTGGAAGATTAGTAAGATATTTTGTGATTATAACCATGTGAAATTACTAATTTGCCCTTAAGCTAGTGTTAGTGGAATATGATGTCATTTTGGTGATATCATAATTTCTTTTTCTTGATTTTCTTTTCTAATTATAATGCTAGTACTCTTGGTAATTATAATGGGGTATGTATCCTTGTTATATTATAAATCTTGGTTGCTTAATCTCCATATTCGTCTAATTGTGGTTCGTTTCGAATGTACCTCATTATCTCAGTGGTTTTGAAATCACTTAACAATCCAAATTCCTTTGGTATTCTCTTAACTTAATAATCCCTTGGTTTAACCTAATTCCTCTAATTCCTCAATATATAATTCCTTTAATAGTTCCATGCTCCTTAATATCCAATAAAAGCTCATTCGAAATCAAAATCCTCAAAATCCATGTTTCAGGAATTTCTGAAATCTAACGTCATTTCGAGTCACTTATTTCCATTGTACAACACTAATATGGTTTATGTTTATTCATTTTCCATTTCCTTTATAGAGTACCTATATACCATTTCTCTAAATCCTCGAAATTTACTATTCATGTGACCACTGTAGCATTACTGAAGTTAGGGTTATTACATCCTTCCCCCCTTAAAAGAATTCCATCCCGGAATCACGTCAGAAATGTCCATAGATACCTTTTCATCTACACCTTATAACTTCTATATCACTTTCTCCATCCTTTTTCCTTCATAATATCTCTATCTTGTTTGCGCAAAATTACACCAACATAACTTGCTTGTCATTCATCAACATCCCTCTTTTAGTTATGGGTATCGGCCACCACATTGGCCTCTCCTGAATGGTAGTGTATCTCACTTATGGTTTTATCCCTATGTTGATCTCTATCATGACATAAAATATACATATTTCGCTCTTATTATATCTTGTCTCTGTAAAATCTTCCAGAAATCCGACTAGAATAAGATTCTTTGAAACAATTGTAAGAAAATATTACCTATAATATATATTTCCTGTTCGTATATAAACAAGTCTGTGGTTTACCCTCAAAATACTATTGTTCTCCTTTTCATAGAATTCCTAAACCCCAACAGATACTGATTTTCCTTATCTAGATTATCAACCTACCTATACCATTCATTGACCACATTGATTCCTAACCAAACATTTACACTAAAAATTTAAATACTAGAAAAATGTTCACCTGCATCTGTATCCGGCTTTCTCAATGCCTCTCCTAAAGTCATGTTATACACTCTAGCAGTAGGCCTGTTTGAAGCAGTCACACTCTGTCCTGACGCAGACGACCCACCAGAACGACAATCCCTAGCAATATGTCCTAGTCTTCCACATTGATAACACTTTGCATCACTCTTATCAGCTGATGGACACCTGTCCTGATAATGTCCTTTCTGTCCACACTTAAAGCAAGTTACTCCTAACATCTTACACTCTCCAATATGCTTCTTACCACACGTGTTGCAATCTGGCAATGATGGTCGCGATTGATTAGACTGAAAGGTTCCTGTGGATCTACCACCCTGATTCACCGTCTCACTAGTAGTCTTATTATTCCCTGACTTTCCAAACTGGGGTTTTTGTCCTTTACCAAATTTATTAAAGTAGCTTCCCTCACTTGACCCTCCTTTTGGACCCTCAAATTTTCTTTTCTTGTTCTCTCGACCTAATTGGTTTTGTTCACTCTCGGCCTCGATAATAGATGCCTTCTGAACCACCGCAGCATAATCAGTCAACTCAAATGGTGCCACTCTTGTCCGTAGCCATGGTTTCAATCCTTGTTGAAACCTTTTCGCTCGTTGCTCTTCAGTACGCACGAATTCTGGAACAAACCTCGACAGTTCGGTAAATTTCGTTTCATACTCAGCCACTGTTAGATTTTCCTGCTTTAGCTCCAAAAATTTTATTTCCATCTGGTTCTCTAAGTACCTAGGGGAATATTTGTCTAGAAACACCCTAGTGAAACGCTCCCAAGTTATCACTCCCGCTCCCTCGAGATTTTTCTTAGCTTCCCACCAATAATTTGCCTCTCCCTTTAGGAGATATGCTGCAAAGACTGTCTTCTGATCTTCCTCTACCCTCAGTATCTCAAAAGCCTTCTCCATTTCTTTCAGCCATGCCCTGGCTGCTACTGGGTTAGTGGTTCCCTCAAATTCTGGGGGTTTTAGTGACTTAAAAGCACGAAAAGAGTTAGCTGCCTGGTTGGGAAGAACAGGTGGTTGTGGCGGATTCTGTGGATTAGCTAAATTCTGCCTCAAAAGTTCCATAAATTGGTTAAAAGGGTTACCACCCTGATTTCCCTGTTGGCCAGTTGATTCATCTTCTTCTTCCTCATGATCTTGTTCATTATGAGCGTTTTCACCCTGCCTATTCTGACTTGCTTCCTCTCTCTCATTTTCCCTTGCATTCATTCTATTATTACGCTTAGGCGGCATGATTCTGTATATAATAATATTCTTCATTAATCACCCAATTTAGGGTACAGTATACATCATTTCCATATATGCACAATTATATCATTAATTAACTTATTTATGCATCCCAGTATTTTTAACTTCACACAAGTAATATTTAATTATAATACAACCTTGACAAATAAGCTTAGTACCTTTAGCACAATAAACTTTTCATTTAAGTCAATCACCTCATATATATCAATATTTTTGATTCTCAACATTTAATATCAAAATACGATAAAATTAGGCAAAGTACATAAACTTCATTAATTTACATAAATATTTTACAACTTGGGTACAACGTCTTTTACTACTAATATCATACATCATAAAGTACAAGGTTCGAAACCCCAAAAGCATAACTGTACATACTAACTCGCTATAACAAAAGCACTACTAGCTGTCCTCTAATCAGACTGGGATTAAGACAGTAAACAACTAACCTAATCCCCAAAATGACATCCACAAGATGACTAGTCTGATTAGTATCCAAGACTACTACTCCTAATCATGGTAACGACGCCCTGATAACGTCTCTGATCTGCACTACCATAGTGGTGACTGTATCAACTATCTGAGCCCTCCATACTGGATCCCCTCTGTCTCCCAACATCGTCCTAATATCACCGAGTGCCCGCAGCTCGATACTAACTGTTAGGTCCAAATGTGTTGTAGAGGGGGGGGGGGTGAATACAACTTTTCGAATATGAGTAGCAATAAATACGATGCAATAAATGAACACGCAGATTCAAGGAATATATTTCTTTATATATAACTTGAAAAGGTTGCTACAACATTCATTACAAAGTATAACAGAAGTTGAGAGAGAAGTGAATGATTCTAAGCTCTGTGAATATACTCTCTCTCTTTTTCTTGTGTTTTTCTCAATATTGCTCACTAACTAAAACATTACACAAGTGCTTCTATTTATACTACATGTAATCTATGTCCTGTAGTCTTCAAAGACTAAGATGTACGTGGCCCAATGATGTCCACATAAATCTTGCCTTATCTTGAAAGCTTGGAAATCTGCCAATCAGAAGATGCCATGTGTCATGTTGAAGCTGCACTCTAAGTAGAACTTCTACTTGAGAATTTCTACTTAGCCATCTCGAAATTTCTAAGTCGAACTTCTACTTAGAAATATTCTACTTGGCCATCCAGAACATTTAGTACTTAGAAAATATTCTGGTCTTCAACTTGAAACTTCAATGCACATCTTGAGCTTGTGATATCTTCATGTCTTCTTTATTCTTCGGCAAGCTCTTGAACATGGATCTTTATTACTGACATAAACTTGCTATCAATGTCCTGACACTTGATGCACTGGTCTGGTTCATAAGTGACTAGTCTTGATAGTGTTTCTGCTTCTTGAATAAATTACCATATTCACTTAGTAACTTGGCTTTCCAATATTTGCTTTCCTTCTTGTTCACTTGAAATCAATTGGTCTTGTTGATACTGATAGTTATGATCTTGATTCTCGATTTCTCAAATCACTGAGGCCTGAACAACTTTGACTTGAACTTCTCTCAATGATTTCTTCTTGTCTTGATCATAGTTAACATGTTCAATTGTATCAATTACCTTGTCTTCATTTAGTGTTGATTTCTTGTGACTTCTTGTTCTTGATTGTCTTCTGGTTAAGTATCTTTTCTTTTAATTGAGTTACATTAGTTATAGTGTTACAAGTTAATACACTCTGCCTTTCAATCTCCCCCAATTTGATTGTCTAACAATGACATTCAAATTAATGAAGGATAACTCAACTAAACAAGAGACGAGAAAAGATAATTAACATTACAGTCTTGAAAAATATACAATTGAAAAGTATTTGAAAACAATACAAAGAACTTAAACTAGAAACAGAATTCGAACCTCGAATTAAAGATCATTTGAATGATTCCTATCACCTGGATTATTTCATATCTTTTAGTCAAACTTATATCACCTTATTGGATTCACTCTAAGGTGAATTTTCCTCAAGTGAGTTAAAGCAACCGAAAGACATGAAGTTTTTCCAACTTCAAGTTCACACCACTCTGACCTTTAACCCTAATTCCGTTTCCTTTTCCTAGCTTCAGCAGCTTGGTCTTTTTCTTCTTTCTGCCTTCTGCGCTTCTCCTCCTGCTGCTTTTGTTTCTTATATACTGGATCATGAAGCTGCGTCCACCTAGCATTCAACAAACTTACTGCTTCCATTTCTAGAGGGTTCCTTGGTTCTGGGTAAGGATGTTTGAAAAGCCTTCTGAGTTTGTCCACCTCCTGAGTAGTCCTGATCTTTGGAATGTCCTCAAATATCTTCATTATAAGCCGAGGTTTCCTATGAGTTTTATCAGCTTTAAACTGACAATAGATCATTTTGGGATAGCCCTTGACACGGTTAGTATTGTGGACACTAGCCGCATCTTGCTCCAATCGCTTCTTTTCCACTACTACATCAGACAGGTAACTCACGAGTCTCTGCTTTTCTGTCACATACTTAACTTCCACATCTTCCCATTTGAACACATATAACACTTTCTCCAGAAACGCAGCATCTTGAGTCTGCAGCAGCCATTGTCTACTCATATGCAAGAATGTTTGATTCTGGTCTGCATCTATGAATACTAAGGCATCAGCTGTATTATCAACAAAAGAGTGTATCCAGTATACACTGTCTCTTCCTGGAACACCAACTGCCTCCCTTATCTCTCCTTGTTCCAGTTCTCCAGTAGGAAGATTCAGAGCTTCATCTACATTCTTCATAGCTTGAAGAATATTCCATTTCTTCTCTATTAGCTCTGGTTCAATCTTCACATTATCAAGAGGGTTTGGAGCAATGACATCACACTTCCACACCTCATTGCTCTTCTTGAATATGGCACTTTCAATGATCTTCACTGATTTATCTTTAAGCTCAGAAGCGAATCCCTTACCCATCATTTGTCTACAGACGGCTTTAAGAGATTCCACTGAAAGTTCCATTAAGTCCTTTTCCTCCAAGCTCACCCTCTTCAATTTACTGTCAACCACCATCCGGACAACATTTGGATATGCTGAGAATTCTAGACCCTTGTCCTCTGCTAGCTGCATTAACTGATCCCTATACAGAATGCTTAGATTCTCAGAATGAGAGTATTGAATTTTTGTTGCTAGCAAGAACAACTCTGATGCAGATCTTCTCGTCATGAATTGGTCATCCACATACATGAAAGACATTGGGACTCCTTCTGTCAAAGACAAGATAACCTGCCACTCCTTTTACGTTGCATTGTATCCAACCCTGACTTTAGAAATTAATCTCTTTAAAGCACTCATGTAGTCAGCAGCCATTGGATTCTGCAAATTTAGGTTGTAGAACAGATCATCTGCCTCCTTGTTATGAGCTCCTTTCGTACATGGTCCCATCAATATCTTCCTTGCGTCATCCCACTTCTGCCCTAACCTTCTATTGTCCAGATCAATTTGAGGATCAGCTCGCCTTGCAAGCTCATAATCGTACTGCTTCCCTTGTAGCTCCGCTTTCTTTTCCTGAAACGCAGCACGATCTTGCATTACCTTCATTTTAAAGAACTCAGCTTGTTCCAAGGCTAACCGTTGAGATTTAAGGGTTTCCTCATCAACAGTAATTTCTTCAGGCCTTCCGACAGACATCCCAGCACCTCCACCTTGATCTTTCAATGATCTCTTTATAGCATGTTTCAAAGGTGCGTCTTCCATATCGGAATCTGAGTCAAGTACCACCTGTACTTTTTCTTGATAACTCAGGTCAACGAATGGCTCATCTTGCTCAATCGCTATGGCCTTACCCTTTTTCCTTCTCAGAGCCTCTTCATCAATAGACGGCTCAATTTCTATTTCTTTTACAAGATCAGCTTGTTCTGGAATTTCTTCGATTTGAACTCCCTGCTGTCTCGTCTCCTTTATACTCTCCCCCTTAGGTGAGTTATCCTGAACTCCACCCTGGTCTCCAGATCCACCAGCTACGTAAGAATCTTCAAAACCAGAACCATAGGGTCCTGCTCCACTAGCACCACCTGTACCAGCATCGGGGGGAGGTTGTTGCGGCGCGAAACACTCTGGGGGCACAAAACTTCTGATTGCGAACATAACTCTACTGATCTCCACAGCCAGAGTATCCATTGTAAGCTCCATTTCTCCCATCCTGTCATTCAGAGTGTTTCCCAAGACACCACCAGCATGGCCCAAGTCATTTACCTTGTTTGTCAAATCATTAAAAGCTGTAGCTTGACTTGCCATTCGTGCTGCGTAGTCATCAAGAGCCCTTTGATTATTTCCAATGTTCATCCCTAACTGCCCCATTGACTGCCCAAACTGCTTCATTTGATTTTCCATAGAAGACATACGTGTATCAAGATTTTCAATATTAAGGGACGGTGTTTGGTTTAGGTGACCTCGCTCTAATACTCGTTCTGTTAGTATTTGACGCTCGGTTTCGGGCCTTAAAAATGAAGGTCCCTCTCTCCCTAACCTCTCACACACACTCCCTGTCTCACGCTCGTGTATGTCTTCAATAATTGATCCAAAATATGAAGCAGTACCTGCAGAAACTGGATAAGCAATATAATTTGCAGTTATGGGATCAATTGCTGTTGGTTCCTGAGTTGGAATCTCAGGCTGAGAGGCTACAAAGTGTTCTTGTACAACATCAGAACCGATCCTCTTTGTAGCATCAGTACGTACCGGTGAAGGTACGGCTGAAGCTTTTAAAGCTTCATGTCCTCTTGAAGCAACAGTATCTTCAAGAGGTACATAATCGTCATCAAAATCCCTATGTGCAGATTGTTCAAGGGGTGAACCACTCTCGTGAGGTGGAGTGGTTGCGTGTGACACGCTAGGGTTTGACTGAGGTTTAGAAGTAGCAGCATGAGAAATTTTGGCTTTCTTTCGAATAAGAGGCTGCTCTTCGGGGTCACTCTCCTCATCATTTCCTACATCTATATGTGCTGGCTGTTTGGATTCCGGTGACATGGGTGACAAAGAATTAGAAATATAGCTCTCACCCTGGGATAGATCCTGCGGGCTAGCAGTCTCTTGGGTCTGGGAATCAGAAACATAGGAAGAGGAATGAGTAGAATGTAGAGAGAGATTACCTGATTCATTACCTTGTTCGTCACCGCTTTGCTCATCAGGAATCTCTTCAAATGCCTCAGCATGAGCAGACCGATTCTGAGCATGTGATGAAACTTGCGAGAATTCCATCAAAGTGGTAACTCCCTCATCATATGTAAGCCACTGTTGTAAGGTATCAGGAATAGACATCGGTTTTCCATGATGTTTATTCTGATTATCAATTGTTGAAAGTGACTTAGTGCCCATCCCTAGTGGTGCAGATGTTTGACTTCTGGCAAAACTCTGTCTAACTGCAAGAGCATCCTTCGGTATTAAATGATTAATCAGCATCTGTAAGAACCGAGGAAACCAGCAGACAACATCTGTTGTGTTGAGGTCTCTGCTTGCAGGAGATCCCATCACAGCCACTATCTCAGAGAGAACTATTCGTCCATAATTTATATTCAGCTCTCTTGCTAGGGCAATTCCAAGGTTTTGCATGGGAATGGAAATTTGATGGAAATCGCTTTCTCGTGCCCGAAAACATCTTGTGATGGCCTCGAAAAAGTAATTCCATTCCACATGAAAGAATTGTTTTTGGATGTTTCCAGTGATCCGGCCAGTCGGAGGATAACATCCTATTTCTTCAAAGAATCTGAGGCGTTCTGCAGCTGTAGGTTCTGGATCATAAGCATCTTTAATGGGGAATCCCAGAACCTTGTTGACAATTTGTTCAGTCACCTCATATTCCTGACCCGCTAAGGTAAACCTGAAACCAAAGGGGGTTGATTTGCTCCCAAAAGAAACCGCACTAGTCCATAATTGCTGTAAAGCATCATGTACTAGTGTAGGTTTAGCAGTAAACGCATCGCTAGCTTTGGAATACAAATTGAGAAATCGTATCCAAGACTTAAAGCGCGGGAGTTGATCACCAATTTCCGTAGAAATGTTATAAAAATTGTTTTTAGCAAGTGAAAATTGGTGAGCCATTTTAATTAAAAGTTTTTCTTTAAAAGATGTGAAAATTAATTTTAATTTCTGAAAAACAATTAATTTTAGAATTAACCGTTATATCCCTTTTAATTTATCAAGAACACAAAAATCCCTTTTTGAAAAATTAAACTACGGGATCCAATTAACAGTTAATGGAAGGCAAATTTCAATCAAATAACTAAATCTGCTTTAACAGTGAAGTGCGTGTGTGTGAAATCGTGTTTGTATAGATCTGTGAAATTGTGTGTGTATATACGTGTGTATATATCTCAAGAAAGATGGACCGTTACACAAACACACAAGAACAGAGATTAATGATAACACACAGATGATAGCAGTCTAAAATTGGGCATTAATTCGTTGTCCGTATGAGATTAGTCACAAAAATCACGAATCAGTGGTTGTAAGTCGAAATCGCCTGTATGTATATGGGGCGGCTGTAAAACTCAATTAGGTAAAAGTGAAAGAATAGATCGAGTTAGAGATGTATATATAAACATTAATGTGAAATGACTAAAGTGTCCCTGTTAAAAAGTATGAAAACTCTAAGTACATACAGGGAGAACCTAAGTCGAAGTCTTATCTCGAAGTCTATCTCGAACATTTGAAGTCGAACTTCGAGATGGAGTTCGAGATAGCTGTTAACTCGAAAAACTTGAACCATTTATCTATTAAAGACCATGTAAACAGCACAAACCACCAACATTACTAGGGAAGCCTATCTCGAAATTTAAGTAGAAATTCGAGATAGACTTCGAGTTAGGAGTTAACTCGAAAAATCCCCTAGACCAACTGAGAGCTCTATCTCGAACATCAAGTCGAAATTCGAGTTGAGTTTCGAGATAGAGGATAACTCGAAATTATTAACTAACTCGAAGTTATTCTCTCAGATCATTTCAAAAAATATTCCCTGTAAGATAGACATTATATGAAATATTTTGTCTAGGGAAATAGGCACACTGGTAACTCAAATTCGAACCCTAAGTCGAATTTCGAGATAAATTTCGAGATAGAGGCTAACTCGAAATTCTTCCCAGACTTAGAATTTTCAAAACTTCACTCTGGAAGCTCAAATCGAAATTCAACTAGAATTTCAAGATGAGTTTCGAGATAGTGATTAACTCGAAATTTTGAAGATACTTAGAATAATTTGACAATTTTTTCTTTGAAAAACTCAACAATTAATTTTGTCAAATTAATATAAATATCAATTCAAGGATTTTAATATATGACATAATTAAAACATTCCTTGATAATTCTAAGGCCTCTAATTACATGAAAAACACAGGTAAATTCATCTAAAAATCATGCAAAATTTAGAATATTATGAATTTAACTCCCCCTATGATCATGCAATCTAACAAGCATGAATTCAAAGATTTGTGCTATAAAAGACACTTAAAACACACTGAATTCATGCAAAATCACACTATATACACCCTATAATAATCATTAATTAGGCATTTTAAAGTCTAAACACATAATGATTAAATAGCTTGCATATACAAACATAAACATGGATTTTACAGATAGAAGGCTTTACTAACTTGTGTTAAGCATTCCCAATTCACCAACCAACCTATTGAATGTTACTTCATCAAGAGGTTTGGTGAATATATCTGCAATTTGTTGCATTGTGGGCACAAAATGTAGCTCCACAGTCCCCTCCTCGACATGTTCTCTTATGAAGTGATACCTGATGTCAATGTGCTTGGTTCTTGAGTGATCTACAGGATTGTTGGTTATGGCAATAGCACTTGTGTTGTCACACATAATTGGAATTTTCTTGTGCTCCATGCCATAATCCTTCAATTGGTTCCTCATCCACAGTATTTGAGCTACACAGCTTCCAGCAGCAATGTACTCAGCTTCAGCAGTAGAAGTAGATACTGTATGTTGTTTTTTACTTTGCCAGGACACCAATCTTCTGCCAAGAAATTGACAAGCACCAGATGTGCTTTTCCTATCAATCCTGCAACCTGCATAGTCTGAATCCGTATAGCCAATTAGATTAAAACCTGTATCTCTTGGGTACCAAATTCCTAGATTTGGTGTGCCCTTGAGATACCTAAAAATTCTTTTGACGGCTATGAGATGTGATTCTCTAGGATCCGCTTGGAATCTTGCACATAAACAAGTTGCGAACATTATATCGGGTCTACTTGCAGTTAAATAGAGAAGTGAGCCAATCATACCTCGATAGCTTGTGATGTCAACTGATTTACCTGATTTGTCTTCATCAAGCTTCGTGGCTGTTGCCATGGGAGTCTTAGCTGCTGATGCATCTTCTAGATTATACTTCTTGAGTAAATCTCTGACGTACTTGGATTGACAGATAAAGATACCATCTTTTCTCTGACTGATCTGTAATCCAAGGAAGAAGGACAGCTCTCCCATCATGCTCATCTCGTATTTCTCTTGCATTAGCTTAGCAAATTTCTCGCACAAGCGCTCATTAGATGACCCGAAGATAATATCGTCCACATAGACTTGAACAAGTATTAAATCATTCTTCACATTCTTATAGAACAATGTTTTGTCAATTACTCCCCTAGTAAAACCACTTTCAATTAAGAATACGGATAGGGTTTCATACCAACATCTTGGGGATTGCCTGAGGCCATAGACAGATTTGAAGAGAAGATACACAAAATCTACAAGTTCTGGATCAATGAAGCCAGGCGGCTGTTCCAGATACACTTCTTCTTCTAACTCTCCGTTCAGGAAGGCACTTTTCACATCCATCTGGAAAACCTTGAAGTTCTTATGTGCTGCAAATGCCAAAAACATCCTGACTGCCTCAAGTCTTGCAACTGGTGCATAGGTCTCATCATAATCAATTCCTTCTCGCTGAGAATAACCTTTTGCAACCAAACGAGCCTTGTTTCGTGTTACAAGTCCGTTTTCATCCATTTTATTTCTGAATACCCACCTTGCTCCAATTATTGATTTGTTCTTTGGTCGGGGTACCAGTTTCCAAACTTTCTGCCTTTCAAACTGATTGAGTTCCTCTTGCATTGCAATCACCCAATCAGCATCACCAAGAGCTTCTTCTATTTCTTTAGGTTCAAGCTTGGATAAGAACCCAGAATATAAGCAAATATTAGCCAGGTCAGCTCTTGCGGATCTTCTAGTAGACACACCAGCATCTGGATCACCAATAATTAATTCAAACGGATGGTCTCTATTCCATACCCGTTCTCTTGGAAATTGTCTTGATGATTCAGCGTGACTTTCTGAGTTGTGGTGCTGACTACTTTGATTACTTTCACTAACTCCCCCTGAGTTAGTGCCAGCTCCTACAGAACTAGAGTCAACTCGACTCGAGCCTTGAACAGTAGTCCTTGAGCTGCTATTTACTCCCCCTGAGTTGTTGCCGGTTCGTACTGAAGAAGTCTCTCCTGATCTTGTAGGATTAGCTTGTTCACTAGACTCAGGTTCTTCACGTACACTTGGAACATTTAATGGGACAACCAACTCAGGTTCATCTTCAAGTTCTTCTAAGTCCAGATTCTGAAATTTTAGGGACTCAGGTTCACTAGAATCTCTTGAAATTGATGAGAGTTTGGTATCGTCGAATCTGACGTTGTAGCTTTCAGTCACTTTTCGATCATTTACTAAGAACACCCTATAAGCTGCTACCACATCTGTGGAGTAACCAACAAAGATTCCTTCACGAGCTTTTGCTGCGAACTTGCCTAGATTTTCATCATCTATAAGTACATAGCATTTTGCTCCGAAGACATGAAAGTATTTGATTGTTGGTCTTCTGCCGTTCATTAGCTCACATGGTGTCTTTTCTTTATCTTTTATGATCAAGGATCGATTTTGAGTGTAACAAACAGTACTCACTGCTTCTGCCCAGAAATACAGAGGAAGTTTCGAATCATACAACAAAGTTCTTGCTGCTTCAACCAATGTTCTATTCTTCCTTTCAACTACTCCATTTTGTTGTGGAGTTCTCGGGGCTGAATACTTACGACGTATTCCCTTAGATACACAGAAGTCATTTAGCACTGCGTTTTTGAATTCAGTGCCATTGTCTGATCTAATCGTCTTCACAGTAAGTGTTGAAACATTCTCAATTTGAGTGATGTGATCAATGATTAGGAAAGGTACTTCGTCTTTCGTCATTGCGAACAATACCCATGTATACTTGGAGAAGTCATCCACGATTACCAATGCATATCTTTTCCTAGACAAAGATAGGACATTCACTGGGCCAAACAAATCCATATGAAGAAGTTGCAGAGGCTCAGCGATACTAGAAATTTCTTTGCTTTTATGCGATGCTCGTTTCGACTTTCCCATTTCACAGGCTTCACAGAGTCCTTTCGGAGCGAACTCCATTTGAGGTAGATCTCTCACCAATTCTCGCCTCGCGAGAGCATTCATCGTTTTGAAGTTTAAGTGAGATAACTTTTTGTGCCATAACCAGCTTTCATCATCCGAAGCTTTGCTGTAGAAACAGGTGACTTCATTCTGATTTGCTGAATCCATGTCTGCAACAAAAAGATCTGCCTTTCGAACTCCTCTCAAAGCCAGTGAACCTTCCTTGATGTGAGTGATTGATACACCTTTCTTGTTGAAGACAATTTCGTAACCTTTGTCACAGAATTGACTGATACTCAACAAATTATGCTTTAATCCCTCAACATAGGAAATATCTTCAATGATGACATTGCCAGTTTTCAGTTTGCCATATCCCTTTGTCACACCTATGCTGTCATCTCCAAAGGTAACATAAGGGCCAGCTTTCATAACCAACTCTGTAAGCAGGGACTTGTTTCCAGTCATATGCCTCGATGCTCCACTGTCCAGCACCCATATAACTTTATTTCTATATTGCTTAATGCCCTGCAATGACAGGTTGATTAGACTTTCTTCGGAACCCAACTTTGATTGGGCCCGACTTTTCGATAAGATTTAGAATCAACAAATTTAACAACAGGAGATGCACTTTTCTTAACATTACTAGAGCTTTCGACTTTCTCCTTTCCTTTCTCAGACTTGACATATTTATCAGTCCTAGGAGAAGGTTTGTCACTCCTAACTTTAGGAGGACTGACAGTCTTGGCTCTCACATGCTTTTTCTTGATGTTTGAACTAGCAGCAGTATTTAAGCATGACTGGCTAGATGCATTCATTAAATTCACAAAAGTTTGCATGACATTAAAAGTGCATGGCATACAATTAGGTTGACCACACTGTGCATGATTCTGATGCAGATTATTCATTGTGTGTGTGACAGGCATGGCATGTGCAGCAGGAACATTTATGTTAGCTTTACATGCATAAGAAAGATGTTCAGTAGATTTGCAGTGATAACATTCTTTCTTTATTCGTTCAGCCTTAACCTCTTTTATGCCTTTCTTCCCTTGTTGTTTAACAGCCTTAGCTCCTATTCCTAGTCTAGATTCATCACTAGGGAAATTGATTTTAACTTGTTTAATAGGAGTTATAGGTTGTGCTTTCTGACGATCTTCCATCTCAATCTCATATCTAGCTATCAATTCAGTCTCTTCTTCTTCTATTCTAGGAACAAGGTGTTTGTAGATGGGTTTGACAGAAGGTTTAAAAATGCTAGGAATATCATTTTTAAGGTCACTGGAAGTAGTGTCGATAGGTCTCTTCCCTTCTTTCTTAGAAAGGTTAGAATAATCAAGTCCTACACCTACTCCAGTTATCTTCTTAAATACGTCATTATCTACATACACTTTACTAGCAGCTAGTTTGTAAGCTTCACATTTAGTTTCTAACTCAGCTAGTTTGTTCCTTAAACATGATTCTATTTCTGCCTTAAGGACGAGCTTGTGTTCCAAAGATTTAATAAAATCTCTTAGGGAAGTATCTACAGTGCAAGCAGCCTCTAACTCTTCCACTTTTGCCTCAAGCATTCTGCTTTTGGCGACAAGTGTTTTCTGTTCCTTTTGAGAAGTGTCTAGGCTTTTGCACAACATGTAGATCTCTTCGCTAAGAGCCCCGTTCTGTTCCTTATAATCATCAATAGACATTTCTACTTTAAGGGTTAGAACTGGTACCTCTGGTTCCTCTGATGTCTCAGCCATGAGCGCAAAGTTTGCTACATGAGTAACATCTTCCTCATCTGAATCATCCCAAGCTCTTCCTTCTGTTACTACTAAAGCTCTTTTACCATGTTTTTCTTTCACCAGCGATTCATACTTGCTTTTGAGGGCTTCAAATGTCTCTTTTGGATAAGTCTGTTTAGGCTTTTTGCAGTCTGAGGCAAAATGTCCAGGTTCACCACAATTATAGCAATTGAACTTCATTTTGAAATCCAACGGAGATTTGTAGCTGGTACTCTTGCCTTTGCTTTTGTAGCCTGACGAACTACCACCACCCTTAGCAGCCCGATAGTAAGATGAAGAATTTCTCTGTGGTCGGTTGCTCTTTCTGAATCTCATGTTGCTGAACTTCCTTGCCATGTATGCCACGACACTATCGTCCATGTTGTCCAGCTCTTCTTGGGTGAAGTAGTCATCATCACTGTTAGATGCGCACACGTCATCATTATCAACTTGATGTGGTGCAAGTGATGATTTAGGCTTTGCTGCAACCATTGCCTTCTTAGACTCTTCCTCATCAGCAACTAATCCTGATGCAGTTTCTTTTCCTTTTGAATCATTGTCCCATGCCTGATCTTGAAGTGTTTCCAGCTCATAGGTCTTTAGAATTCCATAATATTCTTCCAGAGAAGTTGTATGCAAATCTCTGGTTTCTCTGATTGCGTAGACCCTATGTTCAATGCTCTTTGGCTGGTTCCTCAGATATCTCGTATTGGTCTCAACCATGGGGAGAGTAACACCTCTCAGATTCAAATCTAATACCAACTGACTGAATCGTAGATAGACGTCTGTTATGCTTTCTCCTTTTCTTATTCTGAAGGTGTCATACTCCATCTTGAGTATAAGTGTCTTGTTGCTTCTAACCTCTGCAGATCCTTCCATGACAACTTCTATCTTGTCCCAAATCTTCTTTGCTGTATTCAAACCTTTGACTATGTTGAACATTTCATGATCGAGAGATTCCATCAAGGTTTGTCTTACAGAAGTATCATAAGCTATTTGCTCCTTGTCAGCATCCGTAAAGTCCGCTGCCTTTTTAGGCTCAGACCGAGCAGGTATAACCTCCTCTCCTTCCGTACGCTCAGGAATAGCTTTCATTGGAACGAATTTACCCTTTTCAAGGACTTCCAGATACTCAGGGTTAATTGTCTCTAAGTAGAGTCTCATTCTGAAAACCCATTCTTCATAGTGATCTCGGTTGAACATTGGGATCTTGAAAGAATTTTTAGGAGCCATTTCAAATCTTGTCACTAAAAAATTCTAAGTACCCAAGACTAGGCTATGTAGAATATCTATGTAGAACTTCTGCCAAGTCGAAATTTTTCTAAGTAGAAATTTTGCTCAAGTCGAAATTTCTCTAAGTAGAAATTGTCCAAGTCGAAATTCACCAAGTAGAAATTGTCCAAGTCGAAATTCTATGTAGAAAATCTCAAGTAGAAATTCTATGTAGAACTTTTTGTCCTTAGAATAATTTTCTGCAGATTACTTTAATATTGAATAAACAATATCACCTTTTTGACTTTTGATACTTTACACACCGAAAGCAACTAACCCACTTGCTAGGCACTGAGTATGTCTTGTTACACTTTCGGCCAAGGAATAATAATCAAATCAAAAGTACAAAAACACCTTTTTGACTATCTTATCTGTTTGAAAAAGGAGATCAAAAAGTTGTTGGGTTATCTTCTTTGATAAGAACAGATGATGAACACTCAAGAACACCAAATATCAATGAACCCAGATTAATTCACAAAAATTAATTAAAATACACCCAAGCTAAATAATCACACCTGGAGTATTTAAATAATTTTTCTGGAAGAGTTTTCACTAGAAACGAATTAAAGCACACTTTTCAAAAAAATGAAAAGTAGATCTAGAAAATGAAAACTCACGATTCTTCTACCAAACACAAGGATCTATGTTTTGTATGTTAAACATCCGCTCTGATACCAATTGTTAGGTCCAAATGTGTTGTAGAGGGGGGGTGAATACAACTTTTCGAATATGAGTAGCAATAAATACGATGCAATAAATGAACACGCAGATTCAAGGAATATATTTCTTTATATATAACTTGAAAAGGTTGCTACAACATTCATTACAAAGTATAACAGAAGTTGAGAGAGAAGTGAATGATTCTAAGCTCTGTGAATATACTCTCTCTCTTTTTCTTGTGTTTTTCTCAATATTGCTCACTAACTAAAACATTACACAAGTGCTTCTATTTATACTACATGTAATCTATGTCCTGTAGTCTTCAAAGACTAAGATGTACGTGGCCCAATGATGTCCACATAAATCTTGCCTTATCTTGAAAGCTTGGAAATCTGCCAATCAGAAGATGCCATGTGTCATGTTAAAGCTGCACTCTAAGTAGAACTTCTACTTGAGAATTTCTACTTAGCCATCTCGAAATTTCTAAGTCGAACTTCTACTTAGAAATATTCTACTTGGCCATCCAGAACATTTAGTACTTAGAAAATATTCTGGTCTTCAACTTGAAACTTCAATGCACATCTTGAGCTTGTGATATCTTCATGTCTTCTTTATTCTTCGGTAAGCTCTTGAACATGGATCTTTATTACTGACATAAACTTGCTATCAATGTCCTGACACTTGATGCACTGGTCTGGTTCATAAGTGACTAGTCTTGATAGTGTTTCTGCTTTTTGAATAAATTACCATATTCACTTAGTAACTTGGCTTTCCAATATTTGCTTTCCTTCTTGTTCACTTGAAATCAATTGGTCTTGTTGATCCTGATAGTTATGATCTTGATTCTCGATTTCTCAAATCACTGAGGCCTGAACAACTTTGACTTGAACTTCTCTCAATGATTTCTTCTTGGCTTGATCATAGTTAACATGTTCAATTGTATCAATTACCTTGTCTTCATTTAGTGTTGATTTCTTGTGACTTCTTGTTCTTGATTGTCTTCTGGTTAAGTATCTTTTCTTTTAATTGAGTTACATTAGTTATAGTGTTACAAGTTAATACACTCTGCCTTTCACTAACTATGCTCAAAGTCAACCCATCTGGTATCACACCTCCTCCTCCTCTCGCCCTGTCTAACCTCTGTATAAGCGTATCTATAGTCCGACGGGACTCATCCAGCTGTCCCTGAAGGGCAAAGTAATCTGACAAGAAAATAGCTGGCAACTGACCAGCTGGAAACATAGGTGCCTCCTGAGGTGGCATAGCATCTGGGGGAGGTACATCTACAAGTGGGGGTGCATCCACTGGTGGAGGTGGTGGTGGTGCAAATGGTGGGGATGGAACTGCCTGTGGAGACGGAGGAATAGGCTCTGTGTCCGCATCCTCGGAAGGGTCATCCTCCAACTCATCCTCTGACATGATAAAGTGTCCCGGTGGAGTGAACTGCTCAACTGGGTCCTCAAAAGGGTCGGGGCTAGGTAGAGGAGATGGAACTGGTGATGGCACTGGGACAGGTGGAACAGGAGTAGGAGTCACATGAATGTCCCTCCACTCAATCGGCTCCTCAGGTATAACAGATAGCCTAGGCCTCTTACGTAAGGGCATCTCCTCCTCAGGAATATCCGTCCGCACTCGGGAAGGTCCGGCCCCATCAGGTCCTACATATGGTCTACCAGAATATGGCACTATGGCCACAGCATCCCTCTGCCTGCGCTCCTCAGCCTCCTCCCTCAGTCTCTGCTCATATCTCTCTCTAGCACTCGCCCGTCGTCTCTCCCTGAGGTCATCAATAGCATACTCTGGAACCTCTACACCTACCAGCAACAAGTCTCTAATCTCCTGCTCGGGTAGTCCTAGCCACTGGGGGTCTCGACTCGGCTCACCCATCTCTGCTCCCTATAATAAAACATAAAATTCTATTAGTAACGGTCTATAAAATTATAAACAATACTTAAAATAAATACTACCTGCGATATACCACCCCTGAACTTGATGGAAGTTCAAAATTTATATTATAAATGATACAATATTATTATCACTCTTGTTCCTGAGCATTATGACTCTTAGCTCTGATACCAAACTGTGACAGCCCCAAATCCGGGGTCATGAATCTGAGCCATCACGGACCAACTTCCATTCAAAATCAATATCTCTTGGTTTTTTTTTTTTTAATTAATACTTATGCAATTGACCCCACAATAATACACTCACACACACCAGTCATATGCTCAAAGAACAACATTCACCATAGTAAAAGTTTAGAGTTAGAAAGTTATTACAACCCAGAATCATACTTAAGTACATTGTTGAGTGATGCTTCTACAAGAAGCATTTCAACAACCAAATTTATTACAACCTTGCACACTTACACACTTAATGTACATAAGACCACTAAACCCCTTGCGCTGGTCGTCTACCTCGGGGATTGATGCTAACGAGCTCTCAGAAGGTCGCCTTTCCCTTACCCTCTTGCGGGGCGTTCTGCGTAGTATTGGCATACCTAGCTCAGCAAGATATTATTATAACTAGAGTTTAAAAAATGTGACCATGTATACATGTATATACATATGTAAATGGTAAGCAGTTATAAACTTTAAGGAAGAATAAAACTCTTATTTAATAATGCATCATCCACTTACTATTATAAGAAGGAAATCTAGAATAATATAGTATCAGTTTCTCTTCTTAAATAATATAACAATCAATATAATCTTCCAGTGTAATATCTCAGGATAATATGAATACTTACTTAAATCTCTTACTATCATCATCTCATTTCCTTCTTATGTAACAATTTTTATAAATGAATATAAAATCAGTTTCTCTTCATCTATAACAATAATTCCATCTTTCATATCATTTTCCCTTTCCAGTATACCAATCTGACTTTATCATTTATTCTTTATTCACATATTATAGGGGTTTTCACTGTTGCCGAATACGTGAGGCACGATGATCAGTCGCCCTCCGTATCCGTCCCTTTTTACTACCGGTAGAAGGAGGAAGGTCCACCACTACATCCCCCTGGAGGAAGGTCCACCACTATATCCTCCTTCGGCAACTCTTGGGCCGAATTAAAATATTGATTGCTGGACTGTGTAGCACACAGCCTCTTATGCTTTTTATTGCTATCCCCCTTTGTCCAATCATTATTCTATTTACTAAATGTCATTCCACCTTTCCATTCTCATATATCACTTTCATTCTCGCACATTATTTCTATAAAATATATGTATATAACATACACTAAAAAGAATGTTTATAATATAGCATTATAAACCATATAACCCTAGATAACAACTGATACCATTCTCTTTCATATCTCTTTTACCCTAGAGCATATTCGCTCCATTCGTAATCATCTCTATATTCATATCTCAGAAAACATATCCATCTCTCTTTAACTTCCCACAATTAAGAGAATATATTCTTTGCAATATAGCAACAAAAGCATCACATATACATAAATATATTCCATGATATCATTATTATTCCGAAGATAAATAATTTTTAAAGTAGGGATAGAAGAATCTTGCCTCTGTTCCTGTATCCTGACAGTATGGCTGGTTCCTCCTCCGGAATTTCTATAAACACAAAAGGACCGTCATTAGAATACCACACCTCTTACTCACTACCCTCTCGTATAAAAACACCCTTTACACTTCAACATATGTTTAACGTATTATTATTATCCCAAAGGCTCAAGAATTTAACCATTTATAAGCTAAATCGAAGTTTCAGTGGTTTTTCACTATCTCCCCTAACGACCACACTTAACTGTAAAAATCCCCATAAATTATAGATTTCGATTTTTACTACAAGGTCAACTGGTAATGTCTCTTTGACTACCCTACCATATTATCCCAAAGTTTCATAATTTTTAAAAATGTCTAAGTAGGTTGATCATAGCCTCAAAGTTGATACAATTACAGTTTCTCGGTTTTCGAACACCTTTCATTAAAACTGACTTTTCTCCTAAACCGTTCATCAGATTTTAACGCACCTTATATCAAAACGATCTATGAACTATGCTCTATCATCTCATGGTCCCTTAGTGTGCTGGACAGTAACCTACCGTGTGTGCACAGTTGCTAAAAACAGGGCAGATTTCGTTCTAACGAAAATCGGACATTATAACTGCTGTAATTTCATACTTTCCAAAATCAAACTCCTCCAAATCAATCATCAAACACCATAATCATCACCTACACCATGTGGTCTTCATTACCAGCCATGGTTACAATTCCAAACACCTCCATATTCAACTTTAAATCACTTACAAACACTTATAACATCATAATCTTAATCTTTACACCACTTAATCACTTAAACCAACAATATTCATCATAATATAAAAAGGGGCAAGAGTGTTTATACCTTCTTGAAGCTTTACAACACTTAACAAGCCTTGGGCACACCTTTAACAACCTTAGTATAGCTTGGATTAACTAAAGGAGCCATTAAAACAAAGATTAAAACTTGAAAAACACTATTCACTACTATTCATCTTGCACTTAAATGATTTTATTACCTATGAAGATGATGATGATTGGCTTTGAAACTTTGTGAATATCTCTTTCTAACCTCCAAGAAACTCCATGAATTTTCCTTAGATTTGTAGTTGATTTTTTGCTAGGGTTTTGATTTTGATTTTTCTTCTTTTTTTTTTCTTATAGCCGAATGTAAGAATGAGGTGGGGGGAAGAGATTTTGTGTTTTGTCTTGGCTTAATCTTGATCTTCTAGCTTGTCTTGGAAGATTAGTAAGATATTTTGTGATTATAACCATGTGAAATTACTAATTTGCCCTTAAGCTAGTGTTAGTGGAATATGATGTCATTTTGGTGATATCATAATTTCTTTTTCTTGATTTTCTTTTCTAATTATAATGCTAGTACTCTTGGTAATTATAATGGGGTATGTATCCTTGTTATATTATAAATCTTGGTTGCTTAATCTCCATATTCGTCTAATTGTGGTTCGTTTCGAATGTACCTCATTATCTCAGTGGTTTTGAAATCACTTAACAATCCAAATTCCTTTGGTATTCTCTTAACTTAATAATCCCTTGGTTTAACCTAATTCCTCTAATTCCTCAATATATAATTCCTTTAATAGTTCCATGCTCCTTAATATCCAATAAAAGCTCATTCGAAATCAAAATCCTCAAAATCCATGTTTCAGGAATTTCTGAAATCTAACGTCATTTCGAGTCACTTATTTCCATTGTACAACACTAATATGGTTTATGTTTATTCATTTTCCATTTCCTTTATAGAGTACCTATATACCATTTCTCTAAATCCTCGAAATTTACTATTCATGTGACCACTGTAGCATTACTGAAGTTAGGGTTATTACATAAGCGGCCGTGAGCCAGGTGGCCCATCAATTATTATTCCGGCCCAGGTGTTGCCGAAGGATGATTACGGATGTAGTTTTCATCGAGGGTGATTACGGATGTAGTTTTCACCCGGGGATAGTTACGGATGTAGTTTCTATCCTTCTACCGGTAGAGAAGACCCGCGGATTATTGGACTTGGATGTGGCGACTGATCATCGTCAATCCTTGTCAGGTTTTTATGTTTTCTTTAAGTCCCATCCTCCACTTTGGAAAAATACTCAAACACTGCTTCTTAGGCCTAAGTGCCAAGTAGCCGATAGTGTTGTTTTCAATTTTGAAAGATGATGAATTCATGCAGTATCTAGAACTGCAAGATTATTCTAACAATAATGGCACGTGCTTGTGCACTTTTGCAATTATTCAAAAGATGAAAGATGGTTCATCGGTTATTGATGTTAAGTCCCAAATGTTTTGCTTCAAGAGCTTTGACCCTCTTCCTATCAGTTATTTCTGAGTTTAACTTATCAAGTGGTTAACGAACTTATATCCTGTACAGAATCTTGAACTGTAAGGTGTTTTGATGATAATGATATACTCATGTGTATATACTTACAAACTTGAGGAGTATTAAAAAGGGAACTTTATAATGGTTTGATTTATGAAGGGTGGTAATAACTATCTTAGCAGCATATTGAACTGCATATTATGAAAAGCTCCCTAAGAGGTTATCGATACTATGAGTATGGTATATGGATAAGGTATGAGGATTACTATTGTTGACATGAACTTACTTTATTTATCTGATGTTACTCGAAATGTCATATATCCCCTACTGAGGTTTCATTGTTGTAAATATTTCGAAATTGATATTAAGTATCGTTATATTTCGAAAACTCCATGTGTATATTGATATATATTGTTGTGCTCTATTAATACTTGCTGGGCAATTCTTTCGCTCATACTTGCTTGTTTTAAATATTAACCTTTCAGAGGAAGGTAGATGATTGAGGCTTATCTGCATGGCTCAGGAGAAGCAGGCAGTGTGCCCTTGTGAAGATGATATGATCCAGAACATAGATAGCTGGAGTAAGTTATATATAAGTGTATTGATGTGTAATATGTATATATCACTTTGTACAGGATAGTACTAGTGCTAGTGTACTTCTCAACGAAGCTACACTAGTAGTATAGGATTTGTAATACTCAGTGTGATGTAATTAAATGGATGTAATGAGAAATGTAAGGATCGATTCTTGTTTCTAGCCCTATAACCTAAAAGATGCTTGGTGGTTGGGGTCACAGATGTTGTAATTCAGTTATTAAATGATTACAGGTGGTTTAATATTGTCAAACAGGTGATTTGATGTTAAGGATTTCCGCGTGACGACCAAATCCCTGACCCCGGATTTGGGGCGTTACAGAAATGGTATCAGAGCTGAGGTTATAGTAAACTAGAAACGAGAGTGAGTAGGAGTGGGTATAGTTATGTGAGAACGTCAGAACTCATGTAGAGTTCTTGTTGGACTATTGGATATAGTACCAATGATTAAGATAAGATTTTGAGGAATATGTTGAGGTAGACTTCACTTCTTGTGGTGATGGATGTCTGCTAAAGAACTCTTAGAGACAAGTATTGGTTGGCAGGGGCATAGAGCGCCCGAGGCCCAAATTTAAGATGATTTTAGGGGATTCATGGAGGTAGTTATGTATTCCCCGAACTATAAGGAATTTCAATATGATGGTGAATGATAGAAAGATGACATCTAGTATTATGGCAAGGATGTGTTGAGAATGTACTCATACTGTTAAAATTCCGAAAGGGAAACAAAACAAGATCACTATGAAAGAATTTTAGTCGAAGTTATGGGTATTAAATTTCTCGAGCCTAAGAGGGTTTGAGGTAATATTACAAATGGAGTGGTGGATAGGCACCGATTGTTTCAATTGATTGTAGAGATAAATGGCAAAGTTGAGGTTTGTCAATAAAGACGAGATATATTTTAAGAACCAAGACGGATTGAGGAAGTCAGAGAAAGACTTAAATAGGAAGGCTGTTGTGCCAAAACTGCTAAGCTTAAGTAGCACACGGGATTGACGCAAGAAAAGAAATGTTTGGTATAAAGACGGTGATAATAGTAACTGGATTTAAGTACGTATTTTCTAACGATGTTCCGGAGTACCGCCTAGTCGAAACGTGGAATTCGTCATTGCTAGGGGCGACACCGGTATCGAAGTCTTCTCAAAGAATAGAACGCTTGCGTGAGATGCTTGCGCCGAGTCGAATAGAACTCCTTAATATCGTAAAATGCCGATGGTTGAATCTCTAGCGACTATTACGAGTCGACGATGACGTCGGTTATCGAGCACATTAGGGTGTGCGTGGAAAAGATGAGCGCTACAATCGAACAATTATCCGTCAGAGGAGCCGACATGAAAGGCATCCGAGGAGACCTTGGCATTACCCTCCCCAATTATGAATCATTTTGATTACTTCCCCAGTCTGAATTATTTGATATCTCCCCATTTGCAACTTATGTTTATTATCTCCCCAATGTGAATTATTTGACACATCCCCGTGCATAAATTATTTGGATTACCTCCCTAATCTATGACCTATCTTGACATCTCTCCAAGAGAGAATTTTGATAAGAGATATACTCCCTCTTCGAAGTTGTTCTTCAATACTCGTGTTAAACCATATTTAATTTCGATTGTGCCAGAAGCTATCATTATTCCTACCTTCAGATTTCTGAAGCCCTATCGAATGATGTTATTTCAAATTTCCACTTTCCTCCAATAGTGGATGATTCTATGGTGATATAGCACCACTTGATTATTGAATACCAGTATCTTTCTGGTTATCCTTTTCTTTGGAAATCACACCTTTGGAATCCGTTCAATTCAACTCCAAGGTGTCCCTTGAGAATTAATTGTCAAAATACGATAATTATTAACTTGACTTTGAATTGCTTTCATACTTCTCAACTTCCACTGAGACGAACAACCCTATACAAATAGGGGCCACAAGGACCATCTGTCTGTGTGATAGAAGTCTGATGGGACGCCATCACTTGTGTGTTGTGAAATACAAGAAGGTTAATTACCTTTAGTAATGTCTCAACTGAGACACGCAACGTGAGTTCTCTTGATCATATTGATCTCTCGGTAAATTCCCTTATCTCAAATAAGGTTGACTTTAACACTCATAACCTTATGATCACCAGTGTGTAACAATTGCCTTGATATGACAGCTGTCTTTTCAAAGGTCCCTGATTCTTATTACCTCTAATGAATTTCAAGGGGATGCCAACCAGGTCGGCCAAGTCATAAACTCGCTGATAGAAACCAGATTCGCAACGGAATCGCCAAGAGCAGGAGCGAATTCCAAAACGAATAGAATATCAGTGACGTATCAATAGAATCAGTTAATTCTTTCTCTCAATGATATTATGTTAATGGAATTAGTACATTTTCTCTCTCAAGAGTGTTATGTGAATAGAATCAATGAACTCTCTCTCGCAAGGATAGTGTGATAATCGAAATTTGGTCAAAGACATATGTGTGAAAAGAATAACGTGGTAAGACTAAAGTGATAACTGTGTCAAATAGAGATCCTATGGTTGGATTGAGGTTTCGGAGAAGTTGTTTACGAAGAGACACTATCTCCTGTTTTGCAGAATAAGTGTTGATGATAAAAGAGTTAAGGAATCCCAGTAGTGGCCTTAGCTGATTCCGTGGACGGAATCCTTTTAAGGAGGGTAGACTGTAATAACCCGGATTTTTCAAGAAATGATTTCATTATTATTTCAATAATAATAATATTGTTTTCCTAAAATGAGGAGGAATTTTTTTTATTTTATTTAATTATTTAATTATTTTCGGTTAAGTGGAGCCTGGTCCTCCTATTTAAAATTTTATTGACTGAGTAGATACCTCGAGTCAATAGTTTATTTGTGCAAAGATTTAATTTTTGGAGTGTGGAATTATTTAGTAAAGATTTTATTATAAATTACTAAATGATTTAGAGATTTTAAAATCCTTAGAAAATGTTTATTTTAATTATTTGAGGATTTGTAGAAATTACTTGATTAATATATAAAACCAATAATTTGAGGTTTTACTAAAACAGTAATGTTTGTAGTATTTTTATAAAGCCCTGTAAATTGTGAATTATGAATCACAATTATTATTTTTATGAATTGTTTTTATAAATTATTAATATTTGTAAAATGCATATCAATTTAGAAAATTTAGATTTAATTCTAATTCTTTCTCCAAAAGTCTTTAAAAATAATCTAGTATTTAATTATGCTGAAATTATTATTTTTACCGATCGAGGTTTTTAATTCAAAAATTATTATTTTACCCGAGATATGTTTTGCGGGTTTAAAATTTGAAATGTAGTGTTTAAATAGTATTGGGCCAAAGGCCCATTAGGTTTTAACACAAATACACAGCAAATACACATACGACTACATACATACACAGAGCCGCGCATAACCAGATTGGGGGAGGAGGGGAATTAGATACATATATACATATATACGTGTACATATGGGTGTGTGTGTGTATGTGAGATAACAACGGTGAGTGTGTGCTGCGTTGTGCGAGTGTGAGGGGAAGGGGGGACAGCAGCTTGGCGCGGGGAGTGGTAGTCGGAACAGCGGCGCCGCCGCGTGGTGGCGGTGCGCGGTGGTGTAGCGCGGAGGGGCGGTGCAGGAGGCGTGGGTCAACAGCGGCGAGGTGGAAGAAGGGTAGTGGAGAGAGAGAGAGAGAGAGAGAGATGGTTGGGTGAATTGATTTTTCGGTGGCTTGACTTTCGGATCGGAAGCGAAAGGGTATAATTTTCTTGTATTTTGAATTACGTATTTAATTATCGTATATTAATTAGTTAATTGCTATGAGCTAATTAGTTGTAAAATTGATATAGTTTAATTGTTATGATTTTAATTAGCTAATTGTGGTTGTTGTGGGAGGATTTTTACACAACTACGTGGAGGCCGTTGCTGGAATAGCGCCGTTAAATATGGAATCGTCCAACTGCCCAGAAAGGCTCGCAGTAAGAGATTTATGGCTAGCCGCCGGGGAAGGCTCACGGCTAGGGGTTTCCGAAGAACACGGGAAGGTGTTTTGGTGATGATTGGGGCTGAATCTACGGGAATTAGAGCTCAAGGACCGAATGTTGGCCTGCCAAGAACCCTAATTATGAGAGTGAACGTGCACCGGAGTATACATGCTCTTAGTATCAACGTGCATTTCGAGAAGAGACCCCGTAAACTGCCTACATACCACTATTTATAGTGGATCAAGCCCGTATGTAGTTCTTGATTGATATGTTCGGTTGTTTGTGATGAGTTATCTCGTATCTGATGAGATAATGATTGATATTTTCGTTTATCAACTGATTGTGATGTGTTTATCAGGTTTCCAAGCCGTACTAGGACTGTTGGAAGCCTATCTCATGATGTTTATCTCAAGAATGAAGGATTTATCATGTATATATGATGTATATCCTCGAATAACTGAATAATTATCCGTTTAGAGTTGTATTTCAGCTGTAGAGACGTGCTCCTAAAAAGTAGGAGGCGTGCCTTATCTGATCTGGCAGCCTGATCAGGCTTCCGGCGGAAGCTGGGGGTACCACCCGGTAGCCTGACTCCGGTAACCTGACTCCGGTAGCCCAACCATGGAAGCCATACTGGAAGCCTTATCCGATGGCTGTCCTAGTCTGAATCTGTGCTTCTGCCAGGCTTCCGGGGAAGTTGGGGGTACCACCCGGTAGACCCTCCGGTAACCCAGTTACGGAAGCTATGCTGGAAGCCCTCTCTGATGGTTGTCATTGGCTATGGATGAGACTATCCCCGGGACCATAAGCCTTATATTCTTTCAATGTTCATCGCAAGGTAGCCCCTCTAGGGGTACCGCCCGGTAACCCAAACTATGGCAGCCCCTTTGGTAAGCTGGTTATGAAAGCTATTCTGGTAAGCCATGTCTTGTAGCTGTACTGGAAGCTATGTAATGATGTCTATGGGTTGTGGATCATCCATGGGAGGCCATTCCCAGGACCCTTATCGTCATATTTACCTGCTACCCATCTCATGGTAGCCCATATGGGTTGTCATATGCTCTTGGAAGCCTGTTATCCGGGAGCCATGTCATTCGGGAGCCCTTCTACCCGGAAGCCCTATTATCTTGGGAGCCCTATTATCAGTTTTCATGGGTTACCACGGGTACCCTGGAAGCCCTCTAAAACATCCTCTTTCCTTGTGGATTGGACCCAAAACTCATCATGGGCCTAAATCTGACCCATGCAAGATTTTGGTCACAACAACTACCCCCCGGTTCCTTGAAGCATGAGTGCAATAGGAACCAGAACAAGGTAAGGTCCAATCCTTTCTTATTATTCTCTCGGAGAAGTACACATCTTCCACATCGTGTTCCCAAGCTTACATGAGCTAACTCGGCATAAGAAACAGGAAACACTCTGCTTCTGCATGCATATTTCAATGTGAGTTTTCAAATCAAGGATATCTTCTATTCACTTCGTTTCATTCGTGGTACTCCGGTTGGCATCATATCATGGGGCTACCGGCTTCTGGCATTTCTTTTTTAAACATCATGACTTTACGTTCTGAGATGCTTCCTTTCTCTACCAAATTGGCCTTCATATAAGAATCTTTTGATGTCCAGAAGCTCCTATGGTTGCAGGGATGCCTCAAGCGTCCAAAACCTGGGCTACCAAGACAACTAGAAAAGGAGATAAGTACGAGGGCTAGTAGCCCTTAAAGATAATGCACAAGATCACACATATTTGATGCATACAGGAAAGTATGAATATGTTAGTGCAAATGATTTTGTAAAAAAGTTATGTTGCCGCTTCTCCAATCAAGTAGGACCTTGGCAAACACACTTTTCCAGGCATTGTGCCACAATTTTCAGATGTTTCCATTATTCCAACGCATCGGATCCCTTTAGACTTTGTTCAGTATTTTGAGGACTTCTCCTGTAATGAGTATTTTGAGGACTTCTCCTTTAATGAGTATTTTGAGGACTTCTCCTATAAGTTGTAAGTGATTTGTACTCGCATGAATTTTCAGGAGGCAACACATAATCTCATATGTGCGCTTATGTCATTAATAATCTTGTATGCGTGTCTCAAGGGGAACCAATGGAAGGTCGTGGAGACACCTTCAATCGCTGCCATGTCTTTCCAAGTGGTAACATGTGGGGCATATAGCGTGCCTAGGTACCTACTTGACAGTTTCAGCTAGCAATTTCGGAAAAATGTTTATAAAACACGTGCATTGTGTAAATCATGATGATTTTCATGTATTGGTTCAGGTATAATTCAGATCATGTAGGCATATTCATATGTTTATGAATTTATGCAAGGCAAAACAATGGTCTTTTCGACAGAACATGCATCTCAGCAAAGTTTTCAGATAAATGTTGAAAAATCTTCTTTATAAGTGTGTAAACATGCATGATAGTGAATATGCAAAGGCAGTAGAGTAGAACTTATCTTTGTTCTTATCGTGTCAATCCGGGTTTGGGTTTCCGTTGTTGAACGTAGTGGGTGGAAGCCCCTTGTTTCATGTGAACTTCCGATGGGAACCCCTTTTCCTCTCTGTGGTAGGGTGCTGGGGAACCGAGTTACCCCCCGAGCCCTTAGATCTCTTTCTCATGTAATATGTCAGCCTATTCCAGCTTTAATCTTATTTTTGTGAAGTCTAGAAGTTGTTGGCTGTAGTTGATCATCAATGAACCTGCAAGCTGTTTGATAGAAGATGCAGAATGGAAGCAACAAGCTGGAAGCTATTAGTTAGAAGCTGTTAGCTATAAGCTTCAAGTAAGTATCAAAGAACCTGTATACCATTAGTTGTAGATTAAAATCAAAGAAATCATTAGTCGTTAGCTATAAGTAAATAACAAGGAAACTTGTTAGCCACAGGTAAACATCATGGAACCCGGAAGCCATTTGCTTCAGGTGAATAGCAATCATCCTGCAAACTATTAATTACATATAAATAATATGTAAACAATCAGCAATAGGTATATAGCATGAAACCTATTAGTAGTAGGTAAACAGTAAGGAACCTGCAAGCTGTTAGGTGAATAACATTAACCTTGCATGCTATCCATTGCAGGTGAGCAATAAAGATATAGGCTAGTCATTAGCTACATGTAAACATTCAAGGAATCTATTAACCTCAAACATTACTTATCTCACAATATATTTTCTAGTGCATGCCTGATGTTCATCTCATGTATCCTAAATGAGTGACGACATATGTATTGCTTAGGCAGTATCTAGACATGTTAATAACATATTTGAATTTTAGTAGGCAAGAGTCATTTAGTATCATGTAGATATTCATGTGGTAGAGTCACATAGGATGAATATTGAAAGATATCTCGTAGGTCTTGCTAATCATCTTGACTTAATACCCTTAGCATATCGAATTCTCCTATTCACCAAGGATTTCAATGAATTCGGCATATCAAAAAGTTATAATCTTAAGCCTAAGGGATAATCATTTCACATACTTATCATAGAGTGCAATTTCATGCAATTAAAGAGGGTTTAGTTTCTCACATACCTGTGTAATTTGGTTATGACGTGTGTATTTAGACGCATCATAAATATTACCTCGTCTCCATCATAGGAGCAGCGAAGGAGCTTCCAACTTTGGAACCTTCAGTTGTTTCAATGGTAACCCGTAATGACTGTTCACATGCACTGTGGGTGATAGGAACCCTGCCCTTCGAGATTTCAGTATTCATCTAAGAGCTTCCACCATGACATATCGTCTTGGTAGCCCCACCTTGGGATACCCATCCTGGATGCTTCATCTTGGAAACCCCATCCTGGGATCCTCACTCTAGATGTTTTATTCTGGAAGCCCCATCCTAGGGTTCCCATCTTGGATGTTTCGTCCTTGAAGCTCCATCGTGGATGCCCTAGGTTCAGCAGAACCTTCATCCTGGAAGCGCTTTTGGTTCAGGAACCTTGTCTAGTGTAGAAAGTATTAGAGCTTCCGTCTTGGAACCCCAATATTCAGGAACCATTTTTGGAGTAGGAATCTGCTCATCTTCTAAAATCTGCTCAGCTTTGAAAGCTGATCCTGCAAAACTTTGTGAACTCTACCAACAGGAACCTTAAAATTTAATCATTAGGTTGGTTGGTTTATGAACTAATTATCATCTAATTTTATGAATGTATGCATATTGCATTTGGTAGAGTTATCTTATTATTAGCCTTAGACGTATGTTAATAGAATCTATATCCATCACTAGGTAACCTCTTTCTATCACTTAACGTTTAAAGTGCATGGGTTACTATCTAGCACATAAGCAACTTAGTAAAATCTGTTTAGGCATTAGGCCTACCATTCAAATTCTAGTACGTTTAAGCAATTATATTCAGGCTAAGGCATTCTAGCTAAGCCTAAATCTGATTATCAGGGGCTAACCATTTACTTAGCGTCGTAGTGAATGCTTTCCTAAGCAAGCGAGGTGTTCGAAGTTTGATAGGATTGTGTACTATGAAGAGAATACTACTCTACAAGTAAAAATGATAATCAAGTTAGGCTTCCATATAGGAGGTAACCTTTGCAAGTCATTAAAGGGGATCATAGATCTACTCCTAAATGCTTAATCATTTTTCTTTTATAGTCATAAGGTACGCATATGAGTTCTTTAACTAAACATCAGTGGATAAGCTAATTCTTTTAATAGCAAGCTTGGAAGAGTAATAGAGTGTATGAGCATTACCATAATTCAAAGGAGTAAGTTTAGTCTTCACATACCCGTGTAGGTTGCTCAAAAGCATATGGGGTTGCATGTACCTTATCCCTTGAGGTTACAACTTCCACCTTAGGGGCTTCCATTGCGGGAGCTGATCACCCGGAAGCTTGATTCTGGGAGCCCCATCCTGGGAGCCTTGTTTGTGGAAGCCTTACACCGGTAGCTCATCCTGGAAGCGTCTGTTCCAGGGAGCCTTATCCATAGTCCGCGTGGTTGCCACCCTGGGTGTGGGGGTACCGTCCGGTAACCCTATAGGTCCTGGAAGCCCGCAGTATGGAAACCTGGCTCTGGGAACCTTACTGGCGGTAACCCATTACTGGTAGACTGGGTATGGGGGTACCGTCCGGTAACCCTATAGGTCCTGGAAGCCCGCAGTATGGAAACCTGGCTCTGGGAGCCTTACTGGCGGTAACCCATTACTGGTAGCCTGGGTGCCGGAAGCTTGGCCTGGGAGCCTTCATTCCGGGAGCCCCAATTATTTTATGAATCGAGTGTGATAATGCCATGTAAGCCATTCCTGCAAGGCTACATTAGTAAAATCTTTGATAATCCATACGAGTTAACTCTTGTAACCACATAGGTTAGTGACTGAAAGATCGATGTATGCCAATCACGGTTCCATACATGATTAATAACAAAGGAAGCCATGTATGGCAATCAGGGTTCCATACATGACTAAAAAGGAAGGGATCCAGGTGTGCCGATCAGGGTACCACACAAGCCCGAAAAATGAGGGGAACCATGTATGCCGATCAGGGTTCCACAAAAGCCCAAAATAATGAAGAGGAACCATGTATGCCGAACAGGGTTCCATACATGCCCTGGTAACCAAGTAAGACATGTGAACCACTCAAGGTTCCGTACATGTCTGGTATTGAAGGGATCCAGGTGTGCCGATCAGGGTACCACACCATCCCAGGTAATGAGGGGAACCATGTATGCCGAACAAGGTTCCATACATGCCCTAGTAACCAAGTAAGCCATGTGAACCACTCAAGGTTCCATACATGTCTAGTATTGAAGGGATCCAGGTGTGCCGATCAGGGTACCACACCAGCCCAAGTAATGAGGGGAACCATGTATGCCGAACAGGGTTCCATACATGTCCTGGTAACCAAGTAAGCCATGTGAACGACTCAAGGTTCCGTACATGTCTGGTATTGAAGGGATCCAGGTGTGCCGATCAGGGTACCACACCATCCCAGGTACTGAGGGGAACCATGTATGCCGAACAAGGTTCCATACATGCCCTAGTAACCAAGTAAGCCATGTGAACCACTCAAGGTTCCATACATGTCTGGTATTGTAGGGATCCAGGTGTGCCGATCAGGGTACCACACCAGCCCAAGTAATGAGGGGAACCCTGTATGCCGAACAGGGTTCCATACATGCCCTGGTAACCAAGTAAGCCATGTGAACCACTCAAGGTTCCGTACATGTCTGGTATTGAAGGGATCCAGGTATGCCGATCAGGGTACCACACCAGCCCAAGTAATGAGGGGAACCATGTATGCCGAACATGGTTCCATACATGCCCTGGTAACCCAGTAAGCCATGTGAACCACTCAAGGTTCCATACATGTCTGGCAATGATGGGATCCATGTGTGCCGATCAGGGTTCCACACAAGCCCAAAAAATGAAGGGAGTCATGTATGCCGATCAGGGTTCCATACATGCCCTAGTGACCAAGTAAGCCATGTGAACCACTCAAGGTTCCATACATGTCTGGTATTGAAGGGATCCAGGTGTGCCGATCAGGGTACCACACCAGCCCAAGTAATGAGGGGAACCATGTATGCCGAACAGGGTTCCATACATGCCCTGGTAACCAAGTAAGACATGTGAACCACTCAAGGTTCCGTACATGTCTGGTATTGAAGGGATCCAGGTGTGCCGATCAGGGTACCACACCATCCCAGGTAATGAGGGGAACCATGTATGCCGAACAAGGTTCCATACATGCCCTAGTAACCAAGTAAGCCATGTGAACCACTCAAGGTTCCATACATGTCTGGTATTGAAGGGATCCAGGTGTGCCGATCAGGGTACCACACCAGCCCAAGTAATGAGGGGAACCATGTATGCCGAACAGGGTTCCATACATGCCCTGGTAACCAAGTAAGCCATGTGAACCACTCAAGGTTCCGTACATGTCTGGTAATGATGGGATCCATGTGTGCCGATCAGGGTTCCACACAAGCCCAAAAAATGAAGGGAGTCATGTATGCCGATCAGGGTTCCATACATGCCCTAGTGACCAAGTAAGCCATGTGAACCACTCAAGGTTCCAAACATGTCTGGTAACAATCATGAAAAGTTTAAAATTCTGATAATTTCAGCATGCTGCAGAGGGATGTACATCCACTACCCCCTAGTTCTGGATGGTAGCCTGGCTGCCATGTGGAACTATTTTTGTGGGGCTTCCATGCCCTTCTTTTCCAATTAATCATAAGTCAACAAATGTATAAGGAAACAGTCAACTTCTCCTTTCACTGAAAATCAAGGAGTACGATTACGTCAAACTGCATCCAGGGGATATGTGCATCCATTACCCCCCGGGCATCTGGTTCAGCTCTATTTTTGATATTTTTACTTCTTTCCTTAGAAGGTTTGAATCTATACCCGGGACGAAGCAGGGTATTGTATCATAACTTGTTGCAGCTCTTGTCAGGTTCACGAACCTTAGTTGGGAAGCCACATTTATTTCCATCGTTAGGAGACCTATGCCCATTTCCTTCTTGATAGGAAGCCTCATTTCATTAATTTTTGATTGGCTATTCTCGTGAGCATCTTCATGTAGACCCTTCATTGGGCATTTTAGATTTTCTCCATTTCCCATGTGGGAGGCCGCAAGCCATATTTTTCAGGGGGGAAGCCATCCATTTCCCATAGCAACCTCTTTGAAAGGTTCTTTTTTTTATTAAGAGGCCTTTTTAGATGCCTCCGGTTTCCTTGCATACTTTCAGGATAACCTTCCATTCTACACTTGCCAGATAGTTAGTAGCCCTAATATGTGGCAACCCAAGTGGCATGCCATACGTGGGCCTCATATCGCTTCCTTTTTGGTAGTGAGATCATCGGTATCCTTTAATATTTTTGTGGTAGCTTTCCAGAATTTTGTTTGCTTTCACAATTCTTTCCCGAAGACATCTCATGATTTGAGCTTCAACTGTTGGAGGGGCTTCTCATAGGAGCATCCCGTGAGGAAAACTTTTGGTTCGTAAATCTTTTAGGAGCCTGAGGTGACCATAATATATAGGCCTTCTTTATTTGGTAGCCTCTAGCCCTTAGCCATCCTCGTCATTCTCATGAAGCTTCTGGTCAGGCTGCCGTCATGACTATGTTGCTTGGAGCTGTTGGGAACTTGGTTGCCCCTTTTCCAAGAGCTTCCTTTGCTTTCTTGGTATTGGCACCTCCATTAGTTCATCTTAAGGGCTTTCATGCCTTTTCTTTTTGGTGAGAGACTAGGTAGTGCTCTTCAAGATTGTGTTAATGGCCCTTCTAGGCAACCCTTTTATTTTGGATGGGAAGCCTCATGGTCAAATGACAATTGAGGCTACCACTCACTTGTCTTCTACAGCCGGTAACCCTTTTACAGAATTATAGGATATGCCTGATTTCAGCTTTCCTAAAATCATATTCGAAGACCTTCTCATCGTCTGAGTTGTTCCCGTTTAGCAACGTGGCTGGTAGGTCACTCATTTTCTACATGGCATTTGTGTTCCGGGATGCTGATCAGTTACACCGGAAGCCTTGTCTTTGCTTCCACAATATCAAACTGCTCATCAGGAAGAGTTTTTAATTCCATGATTTTCCTTACCAGCTTCCAACATCAATATTATTGGTGGTGCTACCCCACGAACGAATTGGAAACCTTGACATGAGGTTTCCATGATGGAAGCCCCGCACTATAAGTGCACATCTTCTTTTGACTGACTTTTTTTATCCACATGTTTAGAACATCGTCATCATTTCTCTTTTTTGACTACTGATCTCAATTGTCAATTGTATCAGGCATTTTGATTATGAAGACAACGAATAGGAATCTGCTTCCAGCTTTATAGATATTCAATTGGTATAACATTTTGCTATTACCACGGGTGGTACATATGCGCTACCCCCCGAGTGTCTACGAACGATAAAATTCATGATAACTGAGTTCAAAGTTACACAGCTACAACTAATAAGTTGTATATCATTGAGCCTATGCCCAACAGAGGCCTTCCGATGGGGCTTCCTGATGGGTGGCAATTTAGGGTGTCTTCCTTGGGACCCCAATCCAATCATGTGTCTGGTTAGTCTGGCTCCTTGGTGTTCTGTCTTCGGGATTTAGGGCTACCGGATCCAGGGCTACCAAATCTAGGGCTACCGAATCCAGGGCTACCAGATTTAGGGCTACCGGATCCAGGGTTTCCGGATCCAGGGCTGCCGGATCTAGGGTTACCAGATCCCGAGCTTCCGAATCGTAAGCTTGGAGGAGATCAAGTTCAGGGCTACCGGATTTCAGGGCTACCGGATCCAGGGTTACCGAATCCAGGGCTACCGGATCTAGGGTTACCAGATCCCGGGCTTCCGAATCGTAAGCTTGGAGGAGATCAAGTTCAGGGCTACCGGATTTTAGGGCTACCGGATCCAGGGTTACCGAATCCAGGGCTACCGGATCCAGGGCTACCATCATATTCGGGGCTGCCACTCGTTGCACAGAACCTGGGGAGTGGTGGCCCATCTGCCTCCCAGGCCTTGCTCAGCCTTACAACAATAAATGGGTCCGGTTGCCCGTTTGAGGGTATATATTCTTCATCCATATTGTCTGGATTCATTTCCCGGTTGCCTCCAAGGCCGCAAGTATGCCGGAAGCCTGACTTATGCTTTATCCATCCAGCTACTGGGCTTCCAAAGGATAGGAACTTTCCTTCACTCACATGGCTATACGCTTGAGATTCATTCTGGCCTTGGTATTGATGGGTTTCCAACGGGAGTCCTTCATGCTGATGCCTTGGTACCCCTAGGCGGGATCATTGGTGGAAGCTCTCTTGGCACCCTGATTGCATTCGTCCTCGGAGGCCCTTTTGATTCCCCATCTGAGATCTCTTCAGATTACTTCTTTCAAGGGAAGTTTCGCCCACCTTTCATGATGATGCCATGGTAACCCTAGGCGGGATCCCAGGTGGAAGCCCCCTTGGCACCCTGATTGCAGTGGTCTTCGAAGGTCATTTTGAGTCCCCATCTGAGATCTCTTCAGATTACTTCTTTCAGGGGAAATTTCGCCCACCTTTCATGATGATGCCATGGTAACCCTAGGCGGGATCCCAGGTGGAAGCCCCCTTGGCACCCTGATTGCACTGGTCCTCGAAGGTCCTTTTGAGCCCCCATCTGAGATCTCTTCAGATAACTTCTTTTAAGGGAAATTTCGCCCATTCTGTGCGATTTCCGGCCAACAATTAGGCCATCCAATCTCGTATTTGGCTCATTTTGTGCACCAACGAGGCCACTATTGATCATCTCATATTTTAACGGATTTTCATACCCCTGCATATCATCTCGAAAAATATCTCCAGGCCCTTCTTCATGCGAGTTCCGTCCCGGAATCGTTTCTTGTTCATCTCATTTTGGCAATGGATTAAGCTCCATTTCACACTTCTGCTTCAATTCTGAAGCTCTTTCAAGGGAGTCCAATTTTTCTCCCATTCGTTTGATGTACTGATACATTTCATCGATGGTAACAATATGCTTTTTATCACCATTTTCTTTATCGACACCGTTAGACGGTGTTTTGTCATTGCCGGAGCAGTCAAACATCTTTTCCTCCAAAAGACGATAATAAAAGGCCCCTCCTTCTAGCGCCAATTGTTGTGGGAGGATTTTTACACAACTACGTGGAGGCCGTTGCTGGAATAGCGCCGTTAAATATGGAATCGTCCAACTGCCCAGAAAGGCTCGCAGTAAGAGATTTATGGCTAGCCGCCGGGGAAGGCTCACGGCTAGGGGTTTCCGAAGAACACGGGAAGGTGTTTTGGTGATGATTGGGGCTGAATCTACGGGAATTAGAGCTCAAGGACCGAATGTTGGCCTGCCAAGAACCCTAATTATGAGAGTGAACGTGCACCGGAGTATACATGCTCTTAGTATCAACGTGCATTTCGAGAAGAGACCCCGTAAACTGCCTACATACCACTATTTATAGTGGATCAAGCCCGTATGTAGTTCTTGATTGATATGTTCGGTTGTTTGTGATGAGTTATCTCGTATCTGATGAGATAATGATTGATATTTTCGTTTATCAACTGATTGTGATGTGTTTATCAGGTTTCCAAGCCGTACTAGGACTGTTGGAAGCCTATCTCATGATGTTTATCTCAAGAATGAAGGATTTATCATGTATATATGATGTATATCCTCGAATAACTGAATAATTATCCGTTTAGAGTTGTATTTCAGCTGTAGAGACGTGCTCCTAAAAAGTAGGAGGCGTGCCTTATCTGATCTGGCAGCCTGATCAGGCTTCCGGCGGAAGCTGGGGGTACCACCCGGTAGCCTGACTCCGGTAACCTGACTCCGGTAGCCCAACCATGGAAGCCATACTGGAAGCCTTATCCGATGGCTGTCCTAGTCTGAATCTGTGCTTCTGCCAGGCTTCCGGGGAAGTTGGGGGTACCACCCGGTAGACCCTCCGGTAACCCAGTTACGGAAGCTATGCTGGAAGCCCTCTCTGATGGTTGTCATTGGCTATGGATGAGACTATCCCCGGGACCATAAGCCTTATATTCTTTCAATGTTCATCGCAAGGTAGCCCCTCTAGGGGTACCGCCCGGTAACCCAAACTATGGCAGCCCCTTTGGTAAGCTGGTTATGAAAGCTATTCTGGTAAGCCATGTCTTGTAGCTGTACTGGAAGCTATGTAATGATGTCTATGGGTTGTGGATCATCCATGGGAGGCCATTCCCAGGACCCTTATCGTCATATTTACCTGCTACCCATCTCATGGTAGCCCATATGGGTTGTCATATGCTCTTGGAAGCCTGTTATCCGGGAGCCATGTCATTCGGGAGCCCTTCTACCCGGGAGCCCTATTATCTTGGGAGCCCTATTATCAGTTTTCATGGGTTACCACGGGTACCCTGGAAGCCCTCTAAAACATCCTCTTTCCTTGTGGATTGGACCCAAAACTCATCATGGGCCTAAATCTGACCCATGCAAGATTTTGGTCACAACAGTGGTAATTAGTAAGTTTAAATTGCGAGGTAAATTATGGTGGTTTAATTAGTTTAAATGGAAAGCTTAATGTGTAATTTTTGTGTGGTTAGATTAAATTCCGAGATTTAATTCTGAAGGTATGTTTGTAATTATAATGGTTGAGTTTAATTATGAGTCCGATTAAAGGTTCGGGTTAGTGATTGTTAATTGTTAAATTGCTAATTGTTAATTGTTAGTGAGTAATTATTAATTGTCGGATAATATATTCGGGTTAGTTGTCAAGTAATTGTTAAGTTCTAATTGCTAATTGTTAGTTTCCAATTGAAATTGTTAATTGCTAAGTGTTAAGTGCTAATTGTTATTGCCATGTAATGTAGTCATAAGGGTTGGATAACTTGTAAATGTCTACGTGCTAAATGGTATGAATCAAGTTATAGTATATGTTGATAGTATAAGTGCCAACTACGTGGTGTTGGCTTAAATGTGGATAAACTTAGTTTACTTTCCTTAAATGTTGAGGTGCCGCATGTCAGGGCGGGTACTTTTTCCTTATGTGCTAGTTGCCGCATGTCTGGGCGGGTACTTTTCCTTATGTGCTTTCCTTATGTGCTAGTTGCCGCATGTCTGGGCGGGTACTTTTCTTACTTGTTTACTTTGCTGCAAGTTGAGGCAGCTTTATTTTTATTTAAAACAGGGTTGAAATGTTTTGATTGGCATGGAGGGGCTGTGCCCATAGTCCGATAAACGAATACTACATGCCGAAATTTTCTAAAAATCCCCTGCATTTTAATTTATTTAACTTATTTGATTTCAAGGGTTTAAAGGTATGATTTGGGTGTTAACTGTTTATGTGTATATGTGTTAAGTGAATTAATTCGAGGGTAATTGTTGTCTCGAGGATTTATGTGCTAAGTGATGTAATTCAAGGATTTATGTGTTTCGAGGATTAATTGTGTTTTGAGGATTAGCTATTAATCAAGTTTTGTCGTAGAAGGTCAATGGTATTATAAATGTATAGGTTAAGTGAAGTTGACTAAATGGTGGTATAGGGTTATGATATGTTGGTACTAGGAAATGTTCACTTTATATAAGGGGACTCTTCCCGTGTTGTTTGCTATTACTAAATGTCTTATGTGCATTAAGTGGTATTAGAGTAGTCAACTATAGGGAGGACATCCATAGTTTGACTTTATGTGACTTAGTGGTAATTCTGAGTGGTGTCTACTCGAGATACGAGGGGGGACTGACACGTACTCATAACTATTTCAGTACCATTAGGGCATAATCGAGTTGGAATGACGTGCATCAAAAAGGAAGATCGAGACGTCAGGTAAGGTCCATGGAATTACTTGGACGAGGTGCGAAGGATTTGTTCGCGGTTTCTATTTTCTGCTAAGGACCAGAGGCAAGTTTACTATGCATACTCTATTGTTCAGAGTATATTTATTTTAAATATATGAAATGTGTTAAATAAGTTTTCAATCCATAATCGCGAGTTTTTTTCCAACCTTGTACTTCTTCTCCCAAATCATTGTATTCCTTGCTTTGCCAACAATATTAAATCCTGCTCGTGCAATAACCAAAACCCCATGGCTTATAATACTGTTGATGGGCAGTGATATTTTTATGGCTCTATATCTTGATTTATACGGTATATATATATATATATATATCTATAAACTTTTCGTACTATGGAAGTGGACTATATGTTATGAGGTATATATTTATGTATCGGAATAAGAAAGGCTTAGAGGGTAGGGCATGTATTGAGTTTTAGAACTTAGCCGCGTGTTGGGGCTATTTTGTATTGTATGTTTTCGAAAACCCGGGCAAAGCTTTTAAAAAGAATTTCGCAATAATTAACCTAAAGGCAACATCACCAATAAACCAGTGTTTATTTAATTAAAAGATGCTCCTGAAAGCATTTACTAATTAAATAAACCTCATTCGCCTAATTAAATTTATTTAATTAGATGAATATCATTTTCAAAACGCTTTCTTAAAATCACTTTGTCCCGGAGAAATAATAAAACAATTTAATGTAGTGATTCTATCTAGTATATTATTTATCGGAGATAGTTTATTTTCAATACGGATTAAAGATATTCCAATGGTTATAAATTGGTTACTTTCAGCTTAAAACAGCTAGATTGATATCGATATATGTTATTTGAATGCTTATTTAATTCGATGAATATTAATTATAATATTCATTAAGAAACAAAAAAAAAAGGGGGAAAGAGAAGAAGGATTTTCATGCTTATTAATTATTTCTTATTGACCGAGAGTCAGTAGTAGTTATTTGATAAAGTGGCTAAAGTTTGGAGACTGCTGGAGAGTTTGTGTCTTGATTTTGATTAGAAACATTCCAAGAGTTGTATTTGGGTGTTTTGAGGTTATTAAATATTCCAGTATTAATAGTAAATATTATTTGAATATTACTTAATAAATGAATATTAATTTGAGTATTCTTTTAAAAAGGGATTATTGAATATTTATTATTTGTTACATAGTAGTCAAATATTTATTAAATACTCTAAGTGTTTTGAAGGTTATAAAACACTATTTAAAGGTTGTCTAAGGACTTCCATAGTCATTTAAAATATTATATTTTGAATCTATCTAGGTAAGTTACTTTTCAAGAACTTATATATATATAGAATTACCCTATTGTGGTTACAAGCTTTATGCGTACCATTTTCCATGTGTGATCACAAAACCCTGTGTCGAGATTGATATCGGTACAAGTGTATATCTATACTTGAACTCTTTTGAACTCAAAACATTTTCGAAAACCCCCGGTCAGGTTTTACTCTCTTGCTCGTTTTTCAAGAAATTATCGGTCGACTGAAGTCGAACTTCAACTACTCAAGTTTTCTATCAAAATGATTTTGACAAGAAAAGAAAAAGGGGACTCTGGCAGGTGTGGGAATCGTTGACGAACGATTCCCGGGATGTGTAAGCGGCCGTGAGCCAGGCGGCCCATCAATTATTATTCCGGCCCAGGTGTTGCCGAAGGATGATTACGGATGTAGTTTTCATCGAGGGTGATTACGGATGTAGTTTTCACCCGGGGATAGTTACGGATGTAGTTTCTATCCTTCTACCGGTAGAGAAGACCCGCGGATTATTGGACTTGGATGTGGCGACTGATCATCGTCAATCCTTGTCAGGTTTTTATGTTTTCTTTAAGTCCCATCCTCCACTTTGGAAAAATACTCAAACACTGCTTCTTAGGCCTAAGTGCCAAGTAGCCGATAGTGTTGTTTTCAATTTTGAAAGATGATGAATTCATGCAGTATCTAGAACTGCAAGATTATTCTAACAATAATGGAACGTGCTTGTGCACTTTTGCAATTATTCAAAAGATGAAAGATGGTTCATCGGTTATTGATGTTAAGTCCCAAATGTTTTGCTTCAAGAGCTTTGACCCTCTTCCTATCAGTTATTTCTGAGTTTAACTTATCAAGTGGTTAACGAACTTATATCCTGTACAGAATCTTGAACTGTAAGGTGTTTTGATGATAATGATATACTCATGTGTATATACTTACAAACTTGAGGAGTATTAAAAAGGGAACTTTATAATGGTTTGATTTATGAAGGGTGGTAATAACTATCTTAGCAGCATATTGAACTGCATATTATGAAAAGCTCCCTAAGAGGTTATCGATACTATGAGTATGGTATATGGATAAGGTATGAGGATTACTATTGTTAACATGAACTTACTTTATTTATCTGATGTTACTCGAAATGTCATATATCCCCTACTGAGGTTTCATTGTTGTAAATATTTCGAAATTGATATTAAGTATCGTTATATTTCGAAAACTCCATGTGTATATTGATATATATTGTTGTGCTCTATTAATACTTGCTGGGCAATTCTTTCGCTCATACTTGCTTGTTTTAAATATTAACCTTTCAGAGGAAGGTAGATGATTGAGGCTTATCTGCATGGCTCAGGAGAAGCAGGCAGTGTGCCCTTGTGAAGATGATATGATCCAGAACATAGATAGCTGGAGTAAGTTATATATAAGTGTATTGATGTGTAATATGTATATATCACTTTGTACAGGATAGTACTAGTGCTAGTGTACTTCTCAACGAAGCTACACTAGTAGTATAGGATTTGTAATACTCAGTGTGATGTAATTAAATGGATGTAATGAGAAATGTAAGGATCGATTCTTGTTTCTAGCCCTATAACCTAAAAGATGCTTGGTGGTTGGGGTCACAGATGTTGTAATTCAGTTATTAAATGATTACAGGTGGTTTAATATTGTCAAACAGGTGATTTGATGTTAAGGATTTCCGCGTGACGACCAAATCCCTGACCCCGGATTTGGGGCGTTACAACTAATACTACATATACAATACTTTTTCCCCAAACCACCCCCAAACTTAAGATATTCAATGTCCTCATTGAATGGAAGTAAATACGAGGGAAAGTAGAAACATACCTACGCCGCAGCATCATCACCCTCCTCGGGTGGAGAATCTAGAGGTGGATATACAGTGTCCGATCCAAAAACTGGCCACTCAACCTGGATACCACTGGCTCCAAAAGCAGTACTGAAAGCCTGTGTCAATCTCGCTGAAAAACGGCTATGGCTCTCATACAAGGCATCCATATGCCTCATCATCCGCCTATCATGGGAAGCACTCGAGACTGCAACAGGAACCTGCTGAATCGGAGGAGCACCAGCAATCTCATAACCTAAACCCTCAGGATGAGGAATGCCGCCAGGCCATTCCACCAACTTCGACACATCAATGGGTCCAGCCGGCATCTGAATCTGCTCCTCGGAAGACCATGTAACCCCAGCAATCGAGCACAACCTCGTAACAATAGAGCCATGGGGAATCGCTCCTGTCGAACTCCTCAGAAACCGGAGAATATTCTGATTAACCAGATATCCAACATCTATATAATGCCCATTCAGAATACCCCATAACAATATAGCTCTCTCTACCGTCACCTCATGAGTATGCGTAGTAGGCAACAGATTAGCACAAATGAACGAGTTCAAGCCCTAGCATACCTGTTCATAGTAGCAGCTGAGAAAGTAGCCTTCTCCGTCGACCCCGCCTTCAGCTTCCAAGACGTACCTGGCACACACAGACGTGCCACAATCTCATCCAAATCAACCTCAGATTTGGACTTAAAAGTCCAGTCCCCCGCCCCATCAGGTCTATCTGGCAAACCAAGCAAAAGCCGAATAGAACGTGAAGTATAATCCACAGTAACACCTCAAACAATCGAATAACCATCCCTAATCTCCTTGGCATTAGCATAAAATTCCCGGACTATGCTCAACGGAACCGCGAATGCCATCTCACACAGACTCTGCCATCCCCTATTCTGGATCATTCCCAAAATCTCACCATCCACAGCAGTAACCAACCAAATCCTATCCTTTGCCACAGACCTGGTCATCAATTTACCATACTCAGTTTGAGCTTCAACGGACCGAAACTTATTCCCATCCTCACCCGAACTCGAATCTGACGATGACTGGCCACAGGAACTACTACCCACCAACCGCGCTCTCTTCGGGGCCATTATCAGTCAATAATAACAGAAAAATCACACCTCAAATGCCCAAATTCCGAACTCAAAATCTGCCCAAAATTCTCACACAAAAACCCACAATTCGCAAGTACCACAATCCGATAAATAAAAATTAAAAAACAAGAATTTACCCAATCGAATTTGTAGAGTTAGAACTTTGCAATTAACACCCCTAAACTTCGAAAATTCGCAGCTTCTTGACTTCCAATTAGGGTTCTGAAAATTGAAATATATGGGTGTGTATATATGTAGATGTGTATGTATAGGTGGATGTGTATAATTTTTAGTGAGGAAAGGAAATAGAGAGTTCAGAGATTGAAATTAGGGATATAGATAGACTAGGGTTGAATATTTGGAGATAAAAATCCAACTGCTGCTGTTGGGTTTATTTTTTTATTTTTTTTTCAACAGATATCCGCGCGCCCGCGCCCAACTCAGTGTATTCTCCGCGCGCCCGCGCCCAACAGAATTCCCAGAAATTTTTTTCCCTTTTTTTTTTTTGAATAATAATTCCTACTTACTGAATAACTAAAAATATTATACACCATGGGTTGCCTCCCAAGAAGCGCTTGTTTTACGTCAATAGCTCGATGTACTTCCGAAACTTCACGTAGACGCCAAAATGGCAGAAATCTTCTCACGTTCGAACGTACCTCCATAATAATGCTTCAACCTCTGTCCATTCACTTTGAAAGCATGATCCGGTGTGGTTTCATAAATTTCAATAGCACCATGTGGATACACCGTTTTGACAATAAATGGACCCGACCACCTTGACTTGAGTTTTCCCGGAAAAAGCTTGAGACGAGAATTAAATAGCAACACTTGTTGACCCGATACAAATGCCTTGGGCGTCAACCTCTTATCATGCCACCTCTTGACCTTCTCCTTGTACATTTTATTATTTTCATAAGCTTGCTCACGAAATTACTCAAGTTCGTTCAATTGAAGCAACCGTTTTGCACCCGCAGCCTTAATATCCAAATTTAACTTCTTCAACGCCCAATATGCCTTGTGTTCCAATTCTGCAGGCAAATGACAAGCTTTCCCATAAACCAACTGAAACGGAGACATACCTAAAGGAGTCTTGTAAGCAATCCTGTACGCCCACATAGCTTCATCCAACTTCAACGACCAATCTTTACGAGACGGATTCACCACTTTCTCCAGAATTCTCTTGATCTCTCTGTTAGACACTTCCGCTCGACCATTAGTTTGAGGATGATAAGCAGTGGCAACACGATGCGTCACATTATACTTCGCCATCAACGTAGTAAACTGACGATTACAGAAGTGTGTCCCCTCATCACTAATTATAGCACGTGGTGTCCCGAAACGCGTGAAAATTTGCTTATGAAGAAAATTCAGTACCACCTTAGCATCATTGGTCGGCAATGCCTTAAACCTCAACCCATTTAGACACGTAATCCGCAGCTAGCAAGATGTACTGATTGTTGCACGACGAAACAAAAGGTCCCATGAAGTCAATTCCCCACACATCAAAGATCTCTACCTCAAGAAGCATGTTCAGAGGCATCTCGTTCCTTCTAGATATATTACCAACCCTTTGACATCGATCACAACTCATTACAAACTGATGAGCATCCTTAAACAAGGTAGGCCAATAAAAACCTGCTTGAAGCACACGAGCTGCTGTCTTTTCTCCACCATAATGACCACCATAAACAGTTGAGTGGCAATCTCGCAATACACTCTCAGTCTCACTATATGGAATACATCGTCTGATCATCTGGTCTGCTCCCTACCTAAACAAAAATGGCTCATCCCAACGATACCAGTTCACATCATGTAGAAACTTCTTCCTTTGAGCATAAGAAAAGTCCGGAGGAATAACATTGCTCACCAAATAGTTCACATAATCAGCAAACCATGGTTCTTCATCTTGCACTCCAAACAGCTGCTCATCTGGAAAAGATTCACTAATGAGAGAATTGTTCTGCGAATCCTTACCATGGTCTTCTAAACGTGAGAGATGATCCGCTACTTGATTTTCGGTGCCTTTTCTGTCCTTGATTTCCACATCAAACTCTTACAAAAGAAGTACCCAATGAATCAATCTAGGCTTAGAATCCTTCTTTGACATGAGATATCGAATAGCTGCATGGTCCGTATACACAATCACCTTTGTACCAAGCAAATAAGATCTGAATTTCTCAAAAGCATAAACAACAGCTAGCAACTCCTTTTCAGTAGTGGTGTAGTTAAGATGTGCATCATTGAGGGTTTTACTAGCATAGTAAACCACATGAAAAATTTTATCCTTCCTTTGCCCTAACACAGCTCCAACAGCATAGTCATTAGCATCACACATAAGCTCGAACGGTTCCTCCCAATTAGGTGCGGTAATGACAGGTGTAGTAGTCAACTTCTTCTTCAAAAGCTCAAAAGCTGCAAGGCACTCATCATCAAATTTGAAAGGAACATCCTTCTCCAACAGGTTGCACAAAGGTTTAGAGATTTTTGAGAAGTCTTGAATGAATCGCCTATAGAATCCCGCATGACCAAGAAAACTTCAAATTCCTTTAACAGAGATAGGTGGAGGTAGATTTTTAATTGTCTCCACCTTAGCCCTATCCACTTCAAGTCCCTTGCTAGATAACTTGTGCCCAAGAATGATTCCTTCTTGCACCATAAAGTGACACATCTCCCAGTTAAGCACAAAATTAGTCTCCACACAACGTTTCAATACCAAGCCAAGATTATGCAAGCACTCGTCATATGAAGTACCAAAAACTGAGAAATCATCCATAAAGACCTCCACATTCGTGCCAATCATATCTGAGAAAATAGCCATCATGCACCTTTGAAAAGTAGCAGGAGCACCACAAAGTCCGAATGAAACTCGACTAAAAGCAAAAGTACCAAAAGGACATGTGAATGTGGTCTTCTCTTGATCTTCCGGAGCAATGCAAATCTGATTATAACCAGAATAACCATCAAGCAAACAATAATACTCGTGTCCCGCCAATCTGTCTAACATCTGATCAATGAATGGAAGAGGAGGCTGATCTTTTCTTGTAGCCTTGTTGAGCTTCCGATAGTCCATGCAAACTCTCCACCTCGTGACTGTCTGAGTAGGGATGAGCTCATTCTTCTCATTAGCAACAACTGTCATGCCTCCTTTCTTCGGCACATATTGAACCGGACTCACCCAAGAACTGTCTGAGATAGGATAGATAATACCGGCATCTAACCACTTAAGAATTTCCTTCTTCACCACCTCTTGCATAATCGGATTAAGTCGTTGCTGATGTTCAACAGTAGGCTTAGCTCCTTCCTCTAGCAGAATTTTGTGCATGCAATAAGAAGGGCTGATTCCCTTGATATCTGCTATGGTCCAACCAATTGCTGACTTGAACTCTCTCAGAATTCGTAAGAGCTTTTCTTCCGCACTAGCTGACAAGTTAGAAGCAATAATAATAGGTAATGTAGATGCATCACCAAGAAAAGCATACCTCAAGTGCTCAGGAAGTGGTTTGAGTTCAAGTGTAGGAGCTTCCTCAATAGATGGTTTAAGACGCCCCTCTGAATTTTTAAGTTCTGCTAACCCAAGAGATTCAAAAGGCATGTCAACTCTCCTTTTCCAAGGAGCTGAATTCAATTATTGTAACTGCCCGGCTATATCTTCTTCTTCAAAATCAGCATTACCAACTAAAACTTTTTCCAAGGAATCAGACTTTAGCAACTGCTCAATTTCCATAGTAACTGCAGAATTGACCCAATCCACCTTCGAGCATTCTTCTTCATCTGTAGGAAATTTCATTGCATTGAACACATTAAAAGTAACATTCTGGTCTTGCACCCTCATAGTGAGTTCCCCTTTCTGCACATCAATCAAAGTTCTCCCTGTAGCCAACAATGGTCTTCCCAAGATTATGGGAATCTTCTTATCTTCCTCGAAATCCAAAATAACAAAATCAGCAGGGAAGATGAGTTTATCAACTTTCACCAAAACATCCTCCACTATGCCTCTAGGATATGTAACTGAACGATCAGCCAACTGCCAAGAGATGTTAGTTGGCTTTGGCTCCGGTAGACCAAGTTGCATGTAGACTGACAAGGGAATGAGATTGATGCTAGCTCCCAAATCACACAAACACTTGCTGAAAGAAAGGTTGCCAATAGTACACGGAATGGTAAAACTTCCTGGATCTTTAAGCTTAGGTGGCAACTTCTATTGCAAAACGGCACTACACTCCTCTGTTAGAGCAACGGTCTCTAATTCATCGAGCTTCAATTTACGAGAAAGAATACCCTTCATGAACTTGGCATAGATCGGCATCTGTTTAAGAGCTTCCGCAAAAGGAATGTTAATCTGCAACTTCTTGAACACCTCTAAGAACTTAGCAAACTTCTTATCCAAATTCTACTTCTAGAGTCTTCTAGGATATGGAGGAGGAGGATAGATCTGAGTAGACTGCTCCACAGAAGCTTTAACAGGTTCCTTGCTATTCTCTACTTCACCATCTAGCTCATCAGCTACTAAGTCAGATTTATCAATTTCGGGCAGTGCAGATTTTTCAACTTTCTGATTCTGCACTTCTTCATATTCTTTAACGGCTGATTTAGGATCTGATGTCACCTTTCCCGATCTCAAAGTCACAGCTTTCACCTGTTCTTTGTTGCCCCTCCTGCCTGGATTTGCTTCCGTATCATTAGGAAGAGTTCCCGGTTGCCTACTAAGTAAGGCACTTGCAATCTGTCCCACCTGGCTCTCCAAAATCTTTTGAGAAGCTTGCAGGTTCTTCATCATCATCCTCAAATCATCCATCTCTGATTTTTTATTAGAAGATTGCCCCGCATGAGCCTGGGGCTGTTGCTGCTGAAATCCCGGAGGTTGATATGGTGCCCTCGGAGCATAAGGCTGTTGATAGCCTTGATTGAATGGCTTCGCTTGCTGATAAGGTTGTTGTGCACTTTAATTGTTGCTCCAGCTGAAGTTAGGATGATTCCTGTTGCTAGGATGATAAGTAGCTGGAACTGGTGCAGTAGGTCTCTGGAAATTGCTCACAAACTGTGCTGATTCAGAAGAGATAGCGCACTGATTCGTCTCATGTGCGCCCGCACATAACTCACAAACACTAGCAACCTGCTGAACTCCATAATTTGCAAGAGAATCCACCTTCATAGTCAACGCCTTCAACTGAGCTGCAATAGCTGAAGCTGTATCTATCTCAAACAATCCTGCTACCTTGCCTTGAGAAAGCCTCTAGGTTGGATTCTGATATTCATTAGCAGCCATCGTCTCAATAAGTTCATAAGCTTCATCGTAGCTCTTAGCCCACAGAGCTCCTCCTGATGCTGCATCTAGCATAGGTCTAGATTGTGCTCCCAACCCATTGTAGAAACTATTAATAACCATCCAGTCAGGCATGCCATGATGTGGACACCTACGAAGCATCTCCTTGTATCGTTCCCAATCCTCACACAAAGACTCTCCAGACTGTTGCTGAAATTGAGTTAGCTGGTTCCTTATTGTTGCAGTTTTCGCCATAGGGAAGAACTTAGTAAGAAACTTCTGAGCAAGATCCTCCCATGTAGTAATATAACCAGGTGGTAGAGAGTGTAACCAGCCCTTGGCCTTATCCTTCAAAGAGAATTGGAAAAGCCTCAACTTGATAGCATCATCCGACACACCATTGAACTTGAAAGTATCACAGATCTCGATAAAGTCCCGAATATGCATGTTAGGATCCTCCGTAGGAGCACCCCCAAACTGAACTGAATTCTGTAGCATCTGAATAGTGCCCGGCTTGATTTCGAAGTTATTAGCCGTGATGGCCGGCCTGATAAAACTAGACTGGATATCATTGATCTTCGGCTGAGAATATTCCTTCAAAGCCTTAGCTGCTGCATCTGCCATCGCTACTGTAGTTTCCTCTTCCTCATTCTTATCCTCTCTATTCTCTACAAGATCGTCTTTTACCAGTTTTTGTAAACGATCTTGCGATTGTGTTTGCATACAAACCTAAGTACCTGCAAACACCACGAAACAAACAAACTAAGTAAGAAATCCGAGTCAGTGACCGATAACGACCACTATTGACAAGCACATAAACTAAAATAAAACACCGATGATCCCCGGCAGCGGCGCCAAAAACTTGTTATGCTATAATTACGCAAGCGCACGTAGTCACAAGTAATACAATTAAAGTTCGTTCCACAGAGATCTGGTTAAGTTTTACTCAGTAAATATGCCTATCCAACAATGTATGGTTTTAATTCACTACTAGGAAGAGTAACAAATTGGGGTTTGATTAACTAATTATACTAAGATGCAAAAGATTAAATTAAGAATTAAATTAACTAAGAGATTTGAATCGAATTACTAATATGAGAATAAACATGGGATCCTAACTTCATTAAATACTTCCCTTAGATCTGACGCCCTTAATTACTATGTGCTCTGAACGAATTATGGTGTGTAGATGTTGATTTTGATGTGCCCCAAGGTGTGTATTTATAGCCCTCAAGTGCCCTCTTGTCCAAGCAATTACCGTCTTTGAATTAGAATAGAATTCCGGCAATTTCCCGTCTAGATTGGAATAGAATTGCAATTCCCATATTTAAATTGAATTCCAGAACGTTCTTATCCATCTTAGCAACTTCCATAATGATTAGGAGAAGATTGGAGCACTTTCCCTAATTGAGATTGAAAATCAGAATGTTTCTGCCGGCATAGCGCGCCCCCGCGCGCAACATAGGCTAATTTCCGTGCGCTCGTGCCTGGACAAGTCCTGCAATCAAGATACGCGCGCCCGCGCGCAGTCATATTGCAATTAGAGCGCGGTCGCGCCCAAGTCCTACTGCACAGACTGAGTGTTTGAATGATGCTGATTTCTCTTCCATACTCAGCTGCAACTTTAGACACTTGCTCTTCTGAACTTAAAATCACCATAAAAATACTGAAAATTCCATTCTTGCACCTGGAAGTATCTTCTGCACAATTCTCACAAAACACATTAAAACACACCAATACTTGAGATACAAGACACCAATTTAAGCCGAAATAGAATGATCCAAGTGGATATAAATCCACTTATCACCTTGACAACCCTCATATATAATATTAAGGAAAATGCTAGGTACCCCAAATTGGTACCCAAAAAATTTTCCAAATGCCAAGTGTAGCAATTCAATTGGTTGTAATAATAGTGGACCCCCTGCATTCACACCAACCACCCAATCAAAAAATTTTCACTATGCCAGTAAGCATTGCCAAATCATTTGGGAGCAATATTTGGGTACCAATTTGGGGTACCTAGCATTACTCTAATATTAAAGCATTCTAACTTAGAAGGGGAATTTCTTACCATTAGGCTACACAACAGCTTTGAAAATATTATAAAACAAATTATAAATATATCGCGAGACAACCCCATATATTATATTAATAATAAAAAAATTGTTCCTAATAAGAAATAAATCATTGACCTCTAACTTAGAATGAAGATTCCTTATCACTATGCTACATTAATTTTGAATATATTATAAAACGCAATATTAATATATCGTGAGACAATTTAATTATCATGAAATTACTAAATTACCCATCCTATATTATATAAATGATAAAAAGAATTGTTTCTAATGAAAATTAAACCTCTTACCTCTAACTTAGAAGTGAGATTTTTTTACCTCTTACCATTTAATTATAAAGTAACATAAATATATTGTAAGTGAGAATCCTTTCCACTATGCTAGATATGAGTTTTGAATATATTCTAAAACTCACTATTAATATATCGTGAGACAACACTCATATATTATATTAATTATAAAAAATTGTTCATAAAGAGAATTGAACAATTGACCTCTAACTTAGAAAAAAAATTAGTTATCACTATACTAGACAATAGTTTTGGATATATTGTAAAACTCATTATTAACATATCGAGAGACAATTTAATTATCATGAAATTACTAAATTACTAAATTATATTAACAATAACATTTCACTAATATATCGCTAATGTAATAAAAAGAATTGAACCCTTAACCTCTAACTTAGGAAAAAGATTACTTACCATTATAGTAGACATTAGTTTTGGATATATTGGAAAGCTCATTATTAATATATCGAGAGACAATCTAATTATCATGAAATTACTAAATTATCTCTCCTATATTATATTAATAATAATAATATGTTATTAATATATAGCTAATGTAACATTTCACAAAAATACATATATATAATTGCACTACATGTGATGCTAGAAGTTGTCCGTGCCTTGCACGGGCTACAAAGCTAGTTAAACAATGGATAACGTAAAGTGTAGATAGACATTGAGTAATGAATGTAATAAAAACAAGAGTAAATTTGCACTAATATCAATATAATTATTTAATAATCTGATGTGTTTTTTTTAGTGAAAATTAATGTAAATGAACTAGAAATTAATGTAAATGCAGCGAGTTCACTATTATTACTTGAAAAATTAAATTAAATTGATGTTGTAAAAGAACATTGGAAAACCAAAATAAAAACAAAAAGAGGACATTTTATTTGCACGAGCCAGTCCCCAATCTCAAACCATCATCGTTGCATTTATTTGCGTCACACTCAAAATACCACATGTTATTGCTCTTGGATCAAAATGGAGTCAAGTGCTTCTTTAACTTACGATTGTGGGGCGTCTACTTTAAATATGAACTAACAAAATGAATGGAACATGAATCCATGAACATGCGTTCGTTCACTGCAAATAAAAAACAAGGACAATGGTTTACTTTAAATAAGGGCTGCGAAGTTATGTACAACTTTAGCTCACTCTAAACTTGACCTCGTTTGAATTGTGTGAATAAAGGCCCCTAATATCACAATTTCAAAGAAAATGTTCCAAAATATCACAGTTCAAAAACTTGGCCCCAAATATCACTCCAAAACAAAGTATCGTGTAGCGTTTTATTATTTTCAGTAAAAACGCTACATCGTGTAGCATTTTATATATATTTTTTATTTTTTTAATGCAAAACGCTAAAGCGCTTCGCGTTTCCAACCAAAACAACATATAAAGTAGCGTTTTCTGTCAAAAACAAAGTTTAGATCAGCGTTTTGTATTGGTAACCAACTTTAAATTAACGTTTTGGAAGAGAATAGTGGTGCTAAGTGGTGGAACTAACCGGTGGAAGAGAAGGTGGTGCTAAGTGGTGGGAACAAAAAGATTTAAAGTAATCGGTGCTATGAGAATGGTGAAACTAACTGGTTTTAAAGTAAATAAAACCAAAAAAAAATTTAATCTGAATGGTGATGACTTGATCAATTGGTGGAGAAATTTGGGCCTCATTAAAATATCCAATTTTTTATTTTTTATTTAAAATTTATTTATATTCTTTTAGGGTTTAACAATTAACTTTTGGGGTTCAACGTTTCCATTTTGGGTTTTAGAAATATTAAGAATGACAAATAAACCGAATTTAGGGTTTAGGATTTGGAATTTACAACCCTAAACCCTAACTTATCCTAATTTTTAAACGCTAAACGCGTTAGCGTTTAAAAATCAGGCCGCCGGATTCAATTTTTTAATTAAAAACTTTAAATTTAAAAAATACAATTTTAATTAAATTTAGGGGTTCAACAATTAATTTTTGGGGTTTAACATTTCCATTTTGGGTTTTAGAAATTACCCAAAACCAAAATTAAAGTAACGTTTTATTTTTTTTATATCCAAAACCAAACTTGAAGTAACGTTACTAGCCCCCAAAACCAAACTTAAAGTAGTGTTACTAGGCCAAAACAAAACTTCAAGTAGCGTTTAAAGTAAAAAAAAAAAAAAAAAACTAAAACGCTACACGAAGTAGCGTTTCTTTAAAAAAAAAAAAAACGCTACACGATCTAATGTCTTGAAGTGATATTTGAGACCAACTTTTTGAACTGTGATGTTTGAGACCATTTCTATCCAAATTGTGATATTGGGGGCCAACAGGATACCTTTCCTACATCATACTCTCCCGGAACTAACTCTGATTCGGAGTGGACTATTAACGGTTATGTGTGGCTCGGTATGATGTAGATCCATATCGGAAAACGTTTGTATATCATTATTCGCAACACCCAAACATAGCTATCAAGACAAGTATTCGACATTCATGTGCTTTCATGGAAACTCTGTGATCTAGACATTGCTGCGGGATTAGCATGTAGTACTGAGGAGGATTTGGAGTAGTGACAATTCTCGGCATCTTTTGACTGGAAAGCAGCCTTGAACATACCTTTTCCACAATCTGAATCACCAGCTATTTCTTTCTTTATCCCCAAGGTTTCCCATATCCGACTCTTTGCAGCTTCTCCTTGATCATCAATTCTCAATGTCTTTGGCACCCAAAGACATTTCTCCGGATTATTCTCTTTTGGTGATCCCTTGTCAAGACAATTGCTTGAATTTGGCATATTCTCATCTCTCGAGTGTTTTCCTAATGTGGGGGAATTTGGACCTGATGTCGGAGCAGCAGTATGGTTCCCGGGCAACCCTGTTGGAGTAATCCATTGAACATTCCAAGGTCCTTGTACTGGTACATTACAACCCCAATATGGTGATGCTGGGTAAAATGGCATAGGAACAGCACAAAAACCTGGTGGTGGTACCTGTGTTAGAGGAGCATTCCATTGGTTGATATTCCATGGATACGACCAAGGAGCTCCTGGAAAACATGGTCCCTGAAGTGGAAAGCTATGACCATTTTGATTTGCTGAATTTTGCAAGCTAGGAGCAACAATCTCATTCTTCGAATTCGATAAGGTCGCTGAAGATCCACTTGGGTGATGATCGCCATTATCTTTAGCTTTACAGGGAACTGAGGGATTAGTTTCTCCAGCCTTCTGAAACCCATTTTGTGAGCCATTAAGCAGTGACTTTCCAGTTATCTTAAGTACTGAATCCAATGAATCACACAGGGGTGAGTCGGAGCCAAAAGTAAGGACAGTACCATTGGTCTTTAAACCAGGATGGTGAATTTCATTTGGAATATCTAGACCAGCATTCTGAAGAGCTTCTGAGCCAGCTATTTGACGATAATGAGAGGCTGAGTACTTATTCTTGCGACGACCAGCACCTACAGGAACATTTCTCATAGTTCCACCAGCTGTCCAATATCTCTGGCAATTCTTGCAAAAGTGTCGTGGTTGATTAACATTGTAGTTATTGTAGTAACAGAACTTAGTTTCCATGCTATCACAACGAGGACATGGAAGTATCTTGTCCGGTTTTTTTAGTGTCTTTTCTTGTGATTCACCCGTCTCAGTTTGTGTTTCTTCAGCGCTGTGAACATCATCAAGTGCAGCTTTATTTTGATCATCAACAGGAGCTGTTTTACCATGATTATCATCGGGTGCAGCTTTACTTGTAGTATTATCAGGTGCAGCTTTGCTTTGATCATCATCAGTTGTAGTGTTGTTTACAGCTGGAATTGCACTTGAATCGAAAGGATCCTCTGACATCATAGGCTGTGCTCCATCGAGATCTTTAGCATCAGGTGCAGCTTTACTTGTAGTATTATCAGGTGCAGCTTTGCTCTGATCATCATCAGTTGTAGTGTTGTTTACAGCTGGAATTGCACTTGAATCGAAAGGATCCTCTGACATCATGGGCTGTGCTCCATCCAGATCTTTAGCATCAGCCTCTGCTGTAGGATCCTATCACAATTTTCAAATATAAACCAATTGTCACTAACGAAAGCCTACCAAAACGTTCTTGATGCGAGTAGTTGTTAACTGAGAACTTGAAAACTATGTCAATTATCCAATGAGAAGGCTGGCTGTGCATCAAAATTTAATACAACATAAAGTAACACAGAAACTAATCCACTGTTCTAGAAATGGATGCCCGTGAATAATAGAAGAAACAAAACTACCAAGGAATGTTCAACTATCGCATGACTTTCATAAATAAATCCAAGTCGAAATTAAAGCAATTGTCAGTAATTATAAAAACTAGGGAAAGCTGCATATTTCCATTAGAATCTCCGTGACTTAGAACAACAATCAGCTGTCCATTAATGCAGAGCACTGAGCAATGAAGGAGTTGCAGTCTACATTTGGATACCACAAAGTGTCATAAATCATAATTTCAGTGTGTCTATGATATGCAAACAAGTATAAGTCAGACATAAGCAAAACCAAGAAACATTGAAAGAGAAAATTCTTATACGAGATGTGGCTACAAAAGAAATTTCAACTAGAATGGAGCATCATATCTATTATAGAACAGAGCAATTCAAAAGATCAACAAAATGAAGGCCAACTATAAACAACATGAAGTGAAATAAAAAAAAAAAAAGAAAAAGAAAGAGGTTCAAACTTAAAACAAGGGAGGAACTTTGATGACTAAACTAATGGCCTGCTTCCTATTTAATCTGATGTCTTGTTGTTAGATATAATATAAAGATCCGGTTGGGCCTCCCTCTTAGATGGACTGGTTCCTTAACATGGTATCAAAACTCAAGCACGCAGAACCAAACAAAAACAAAAAAAGAGGTTCAAACTTAAAACAAGGGAGGAACTCTGATGTTACTTAATTAATTATTGGCCAAATTAGCACTAATCAATTAAGAGATTTATAGGAGGACCAGAGCAGAACAGTCTAAGAAGCAGCAGGGATACAGGTGTGGGAGTACCCATGCATAGTACCAGAAAACATGGATTTAACAAATGAGTTATATTCAAGCACACTACTTAAGCTAATATTATGATTAATCATCATAATATACAAATACAATCATTAACAAACTTAAGTACTCGACTAATTAAGTAAGGTAGTTGATCACTTGCTAGTGACCAGTAAGTATTTGACAAATTTTGTATATAATAATTGTATACAGGTATAAGTGCATAACAGATATTATAGCTACTAGTTCAATAGCCGTGCAATGCACAGACTTTTATTATATTTTATGATTATCTTTATAATTTGATTAAATTTTAAGGTTCTTTATTTGTGTTATTTTGTGTTGAAAAATATGTATGATGGGATGCTTTGTAGCTGTGCAGATTGAATAATCTCAAAAAAATTGATGCATTTGTGAGGGATCCAGTATAATACTCCGTATGTAACAAGTATACAAAAGTCTTGTCTACAAACATGCATAGATAAATCTATCTATATGTTATCCTTTATTTCTATTTTACTAACATGGGCTTTTGAAATTCAATTTATACTATAATCCCATTAAAATTAAAATTTAAGTTATACATAATATTAACAAATGTAAATCATTTGACAATTATTCTATCACAAAATAATTTAACTTTTTAACTTCAAGCAAATACCTTGAACGGGCATCACACGTGCTTGTATATAATATAACCACGTCTGATTAAACTAACAACCAATGAATTAAATCAGAAAAGATACACATATGAAGATGGTTGGATTGGTGGATCGCAAAAGCATATCCTCATTCGACTTTGGACTGTGGACTGTGGGAGTTATCAATTTCCAATAATACTATTGTGATCCACAACTACAAGTGCTATGTTGCAACCCCGCGAATCCCTGCTTTCTACTACAGAATATATTGGTACATATTATTATTATGAAACCTATAATCAATTGAACATGGTTTGCTTTAAGATGTTGATTAAAAGAGTCTAATTTGTGATTATTCTTGGGAAATGTAACAATATGCCTTGAAGCTAGAGTTTGGTTTCATGTGACAGATTTGGTCCAAATGACATGTTTGGATTTCCTAAACAATGTGAAATTTGATTTGTGCAATGAATGGATCATATATATAGGGGTTGCTCAAATGAGACTCTTATGAGACCCTCTCTTATAATGAGTCCCCCTCATATTTCTTGTATTCTAGAGGGTCCCGCCAGGGGCACCCAATACGAAAAAGTCTTATAATTCTATCCTCTATCCATTTATGAAAAGAAAAAAATTAAAAAAAAATATTTTTTTTTGGGAAAAAATGATGACATGGCAACAATTTTTTTATTTTTTTTAAAAAAAAGTTCCTAAATTTTTTTTTTTTATGAATGAATATAGGGTATAATTATAAGACTTTTTCGTATTGGGTGCCCCTGACGGGGGCCCTTTAGAATAGAAGAAATATAAGGGGGACTCGTTATAAGAGAGGGTCTCATTATAAGAGGGGTCTCATTTGAGACCCTCCCTATATACTCTTAACAACCCCCTTCCCCTGAGAAACATAATCTTAGTGACTAGCTCTTTAAAGTGCCACTATTAGGTTAATATTAATAATTAAAATCAAAGCTCAAACTTGAGATACTTAAATGATGACTCAATTAATGTCCTTAAAGATGTACTCAAAACTCAAAAGATTCTGGGGACAAATAAACGATTTCTAGATAAGTGAGTGATTTCCAAAAGTAGAAGCACAACTGAAAAGTAAAAATTTGACTAACTAATCCTAGTGCATAGATGGAGACTTTATCCAACTCTCCCTATCCATCGACAAAGTACATGCAAAGACTTAAAAAAGGATCACTCGTTATTTTATTTTAAGAAATGAGTGGTTGCTTGCTATATATACAGTAATAATTCAAAACAATGAATCCAATCGTACCTTATCTGATTCTTGTTGTTGTTGGATACGCTCTGAGGTCTGTTCGGAGTAAGGTGATGAGGGCGGCGGAGGAGGATGTTGAATGAGTTGGATACAATCTGAGGCCGACGGAAGCTGAATGGTCTTGCCAAAAAGCTTTATTGCAGGGTCTTTTACATCCGACATCAGTCAGTCAGTTGCTGACATATGTATATGGATATGTGTAGATATAGATAGAAAAAGAGAGAGATTTACGGGATGAATCCAGTGATATAGGGCGAGATTTTCAGAGAGAGAGAGAGAGAGAGAGAGATTTTTACCAAGAAAGTAGTAGTAGTAAATGTTTGTTGGGTGGGGGGCTGTGTGTGTGTTTGCATAAACTAGGACCAGGTACTTGAGGCCAGAAGAGTGGAGTTGAGGTTCCACATCAGCAAGTAGAAGATGAAATTTGAGCCACAAATTGTTTGTGGCCTTCGCTTGCTCTTTTTCTTTCTTTTTTATTCCCTCAACTTGGCCCTCCTTTCGTAAAGTGCTCCTGACTTTGTACTCCAAACCAAACCAAACCAAACATACTCAGTATATCCCGCATGAAGCAGGGTTTGGGGAGGGTAAAATGTACGCAGACCATATCCCTACTTTACAGTAGAGAGGCTGTTTCCGTATTTGGCAAAAAAAAAAAAGCTCATGACTCACCACTTTCCTCCCATTTTTTTTTAATTTTTTCATGTTTTAGTTACAGGCTTTGTTTTATGGATAAAAGTTTAGGAAACTTTAAATTTTCTCATAATCATTTTCCTACCATTTTGTTGGTCGGAGTAATTACTAATTAGGATTGTTTTTTGTTCGTCCAAGTTCCAATTCGATACTCGTACATCTTAAAATTTATGAGAAAATGTATTTATTTATGAAATATGTAAATTTAATCATTCATAACATCATTTATTGCTAAAAAAAAAAATATAACCAACACGTTATGTAATTATGCGGAGAGCAATAATAATACGATTGTTGTGGAATAATCAACTGTAATATTAATTACGAATTTAATATTTAATTAATATTTTGATCCTTCTAAATGGGTTTTATCTTTGAACCAAATTAGATTTATTTAATGCAATATTAATTGTTTCTTTAGAATTAATTAGTATTTTGGTTCTTCTTATTACGATTGTTGTGGAAATATTTTTATAGTTTTCCTCATATTTTCTGCACTTCTCCTAATTTTTTTAAGATTTTTCTTGCATCACAAGAATTTTTCTTGATTATTCCTAATATTATAGAAATTTTCTTGTACCTACAATTATTTTTCTTATTTATTCCTAATATTTTAAGAATTTTCTTATACTCACATGCATTTTTCCTGATTTATTCCTATTATTTTAGGAATTTCCTTGTACCCACATGTACTTTTCTAGATATTTTAGGAACTTTCTTGTACCCATAGGTATTTTTACTATTTATTCCTAAAATTTATGAATTTTCTTGTATCCACAAGTATTTTTCTTATTTATTCCTAATATTTTAGGAATTTTCTTGTACTCACAAGTATTTTTCTTATTTTTCGGATCATTCTTGACCATTTAAATATGATATTCATGAATTATTTGATTTTATACGAGACTGATTTTAGGGGACCTCAATCCTTAAAATGTACGAAAATTTAATATTCTCTTAAATTTTGGTGTCATCGAAAATTTTACTAAAAATATTTTCGAAAATTTCATAAAAAATATTAAATTTGTACAAACATACATTTTACAAGGACCATTTTATAATTCTACGGGGACCTTTTTGTCAATTTATACACTTCAAGGTCGTCTTTCTCAAGCATAGGGTTTTTATGCTGTTTTATAATGCCCATGCACCAATTTGTTAACTCAGCATAATTTGGGTACTGTTAAGTAACCAACTCATCTAAAACCTTAAGATGTTAGAGGAAGGTCCAACTGGATCTTTAATATTATTTTATAACACTTTTCCTCACTCGAAAACCCATTTATGGATCGAATAGTGGATCACGGGCGCTCATCTTTGGAGCATAAATTGCCTTCATGTCCCTACTGAATATTGAGAATCTTGGGGATCGCAGAGAGTCGAACTTGGGACCTCTGCGTGCCTGTGCTCTGATACCATATTAAGTAACCGATTCATCTAAAATCTTAAGGTGTTAGATGAAGGCCCAACTAGATGTTTTATATTATATTCTAACAGTATCGAATGACATTTTGCCATGTCACCCCTCCTATTCGACCACGTTTCTGATCGATTTAGCTCCTCAATTGTGTTCTGGTCGACAACAATTCGATCGGGTTCTGGTCGATGGATTAGCTCAATTTTTTTTCATATTAATATTAAATAATAATATTTATTTTAATCAACTTTTGAATAATTTTAACCCCTAAATTAGAGGTGTCCTACTCGAATAATATTTCACTTGAATAAAGTCCGAACCAAATTGTATTATTATTAAATAATAATAATTTTTCCTTTTTATATTTCTTATTAAACTAATAAATGTATTTTTAATAGAGGGGTCTTTTTGCCAACTAGGCCAGACTTCGGGTACCAAATTATATGTTTGCCAAGTTTATCGACCTCAATCCTGGTCGGCTTATGCTCCATTTTTGCAGTCTACACTACTAAAAAAACGCTAATAGACATCGGTTTCTGACCGATGTCTATGAAAAATCCTGACCGATGTCTTTGTCGGTGATGTCTAAAGTCGAAAGTTTAGACATCGGTTTCTGGCCGATGTCTGTTAACATTTAACACATCAGTTTTAAAAATATTTCTGATGTTTATATACTGTCTTCTTGGGTTAATTGCATGAGGTTAACTTTTGAATTGTTATATTAGAGGCCTTATCTGTTATTTAACATATAGCAAACATAGAATAATTCGACATAAACATCTGTTTTTTTCCAGATATTGATGTCTAAGCCTTTATTAACATCGATAAATATTAAGAAAACTGATGTATAATGTGACCATAGACATCAGTTTTAGACGATGTTGAAGATATCTATTACATTGGTTACCTATTTTTAAAACCGATGTCTGAGGTCCCATAGACATCGATTTTAGACGATGTTCTTTTATATATATATCATTTACCTGTGTTGTATTCATTCATCTATATACCAAAGAAGAATCAAATAAATCAAAACTCAAATAAGGCATCAAAATAACCACAACTCAATTATCATTATGAAAAAAAAAATCAGTATACACATCAATGACTACATTTAAAATCGATAAATGGCAAAGTTGTACATTACATAATCAAGATCAATCAAAACCAAGTATTTCCATGATCAAAACCAAGTATGTCAATAAAAGTTCCTCCGCTAACCAATCAATACATAAATGCTCACAGGACTTCTAAATTATTTGTGAGAACTCGACCTGAGGCTCAACCATGCCTAATGTAGATGAGTTTCCTAAACTACTGGTGACGTGCAAATCCAAAGGGGAAAAAATAGAATTGTAAACAGAAATAGAGGACTAGCAAATAACAGAGCTTTTTAGAACTAATACATAGAGCAGGAAAAGAAACAGAAGGTGATGGGTGACTAGAAATAAAAATATAATAACAAAAGTCAGGCTTCTTGAACAAGATGAGAACGATCACTTTATAAAACATAACCAAATACATTTTATAATACGGAGTAATAATCAACCACTCACAATAAAAGTTCAACTAGACGTCCGCAAACACCAGAGTCGATCACAGCCTGGATTTTATCATTAGTACCATCAGCAAGACAGCAGAATGCCTTACAGGCATATGTAAGCACTTCTTCGTCAGTTGAAGTTACAAGTGATTTAGCCAGAGCATGGAGGGCCAGCATTGTCTGATCAAACAAATTGGACGTAAATGAGCTTAGCTGCACCATAAAGGCATTAAAAAAGTGGAACAAAGAATGTATTTGCTAGTGTGAACCTAACATGTTCCTAGGTGCAGCATTCACAAGACTGTCAAGCTTACCAAAATGTTTAATATATGTTTTGACATCATAATTTGTAGTGTAAGATGAGAATACTTATATTGCCCTATGTGATCAATATGGATGACTTGTGCTTAAACCGTTATGTTTTCAAATCGTATAGAGATATAGGGTCTAAACATAATTGGTGTCTACCCATCTTCTATCTCTTTTGTGGATGTATGAGTAGTTTGGTGTTCGTATACCGAGAGGTAACCTATACTTATTTCATGTTGTCTGATCAGATTTCAAAACCATCACATGCATTGATTAAAGGCATCATCTCTAAGCGAAGTAGTTAATGAAGTTAGGAACCCATGTTTATTCTCATATAATTAATTCGAATTTAATTCTCAATAATTAGTTAATTCTTAATTTAATAATTTGCATCTTAGTTTAAGTTAGATAATCAAAAACCCCTAATTGTTATTTGTCTTAGCAGTGAGTTAAAACCATACATTGTTGCATAGGTACATCTACTGAATTGAAACCTAAATCAGATCTCTGTGGAACGAACTTGATTTATATCTATATTATTTGTGACCACGTACACTTGTGTGATTTTGTGCAAACATAGTGCATGTACTGCGTGTAAGGAGTTCTGATATCTACTTCACACAGGTCTACTTCTCCATCGATAACATGTATTTTGTCGCTTTCTATAGCTTTGCATACAACATATCCACCAACTTTCCTCTGAGAAGAGGATGTGATTTTCCACTAATTGATAAGTGCATATTTTTCCATATTTTTATTACCTATTTATTGTTTGAACTCGTATTTTAATAATTTATTTTGTTGCATTTCAGGAAATTCGTGAATAAATAAAGCAATGACAAAATAAAGAAATAAAGTGCAAGGAAGGGAAAAAGAGGAAGAAAAAGGACCAAAAATGAAAGAAGGAAAAAGAATTAGGAGCTTGGTGCAAAAGGAATCTTGGAGGACATGTGGAAGGTGGAGATCATCCCAACACACTACATAAGTGTATGGCCAAGATCAACTCTTCAAAGCTTAAGGTGGAAGAAACAAATAGATGGCTAGGATTTCTCCACCACATTTAGAATGTGTAGGGCCAAGATTAACCCAACACACCCCTAAACCCTAATTCTCAACCTATAAATACCCCCTCATCCCCCTTGTATGAACAACTTAGAGTAGAACCTAAATTTAGAGTAGGGTAGTTTTAATTATTTTTTTTTGTTTTTTTTTAGTTTCAAATCTTGTAAACACTCTCTTTTATTTTAATGCAATTCCATTTCCTTTAATTTCTCGTCTTGCTCTCTCTTTTACGTTGCCTTGCTTCGTTATTTTCGTAAATCCGTTTAGTGGACAAAGTAGCAAAATACTAACCACTTTGTTGAAAATAATAATAATTGTGTGGGGTGGTGTTGTGCATGATATTCTTGGTGACTACTAGCTTTTGACACTTCACCTTATTGTGGCCTTTCTTGACATACCTTGTCCCTAGCCCCATTACAACCCTAATAAAGACCTTTTGATTGTCATTATTAATGTATGTTGTGATTTAAGTTGGGATGATACCAAGTGTCAAGCATGCATTTGATTTTGTTGGAATTGAGTGATACACTTACCCTTGTTTTTGAGTGAATATTCTTTTGTGAGTGAAAGGTGAAGTATTGCTTGTTTGTTTTTTTTCATAAGAGATCTCAAGTTTTGACTCTAAGGTGTGCCCTTGTCAACTTAGCATGGTTACCAATAATTTTTGCACTTGACATGAACTTTCAGTCACTCTTGCATGGTTCTTTAAGTACACTATGTGAATCCTTGTACTTTCCACACCAAGACTTTGCAAATTCATTTTGATTCTTAAGTTGATGTGTCATGAGAGGACATGTATGTGTGGTGTGCATTGCCATGTGATCTTTTATACAAACTAGATAGATTTTGTGGGTACATTCACTATAGGCCCTCACGAGACCTCACTCGTCCACTAGGGCTGCCTAGGGGTTTAAAGGGCTTGTTGCATATGCCAAATGCAACCGTCACACCTACGAAAAGGAGTATAGGACTTTTTATCTTGATTTTCTTTTTGTTTTTGTTTTACTCGAGGACGAGCAAAAGATAGGTATGGGGGCATTTGATAAGTGCATATTTTTCCATATTTTTATTACCCATTTATTGTTTGAACTCGTATTTTAATAATTTATTTTGTTGCATTTCAGGAAATTCGTGAATAAATAAAGAAATGACAAAATAAAGAAATAAAGTGCAAGGAAGGGAAAAAGAGGAAGAAAAAGGACCAAAAATGAAAGAAGGAAAAAGAATTAGGAGCTTGGTGCAAAAGGAATCTTGGAGGACATGTGGAAGGTGGAGATCATCCCAACACACTACATAAGTGTATGGCCAAGATCAACTCTTCAAAGCTTAAGGGGGGAAGAAACAAATAGATGGCTAGGATTTCTCCACCACATTTAGAATGTGTAGGGCCAAGATTAACCCAACACACCCCTAAACCCTAATTCTCATCCTATAAATACCCCCTCATCCCCCTTGTATGAACAACTTAGAGTAGAACCTAAATTTAGAGTAGGGTAGTTTTAGGGTAGATTTTTTTTTTTTTTTTTTTGTTTTTTTTAGTTTCAAATCTTGTAAACACTCTCTTTTATTTTAATGCAATTTCATTTCCTTTAATTTCTCGTCTTGCTCTATCTTTTACGTTGCCTTGCTTCGTTATTTTCGTAAATCCGTTTAGTGGACAAAGTAGCAAAATGCTAACCACTTTCGGTTGAAAATAGCGATTTTTATTATCTTATTCGTAGCTAATTATCGAATTTGTGCCTCTTTAAATCTCCATTTTATTGTGGGCCATTTAATTCTAAATCATCGTTCTAGTGTAATTTTAATTTCGTAGTTAATTTCTTTGTTATTAGATCTAAAAAAAACACAAAAATATTTGTTTCATTATTTTATTTTATTAATTCGAATCTTAATTGGTTCTTCCCCTGTTATTATTCATAACCCAGCTTCATTTAATTTCTTGTGCACGTTCCTTTTTCTTCTCCTACTTCGCACATAGCATCATTTTCCCATCCCCTGTTTCTTTTCATTTCCAAATCGAACACAAATCTTTCTCTCTTTCTCTCTCTCTCTCCCTCTCTCTCTCTCTCTCTCTCTCTCTCTCTCTCTCCCCCTCTCTCTCTCTCTTTCCTTTGTTTTCCAATTTATACGCGTGAATCTCTCTTCCCCTGTTATAGTCGTAACAAAAAAAAAAATCTACCGAGTTTCGTCCGATTGTTAGTGTTTTTGAGTTTGTTAATTCGAGATCGCTGCTTGTTTATTTCTGTCGTTGAGTTCCGTTTGCTAATGGTTCGTTGCTGTGTTGTTGTTTGATTTTCAGTTCATTGCGTGTCTGCGTTTGTCGAGTCTCTCTTGTTTTGCTATTTGTTAGAGTCGAGTCGCGAGTCCAGTTTGTAATTAAAGATCTGTTCTACGTTTACTTAGCTCCCGAGTTCTTCATTTGATGTTTTGTTTTGGTTTCGATGGCTGACTTCGATGTGTTGATATTACCAGTTGTTTATGATTTGCGAGTGATGCTGTTTGTTTTTCCGAGTTTTAGCTAGTTAACCGAGTTGAGTGGTCTGTTTTGTGATTGTTTTTGCTGCTGGGTTCACCGAGTTCACCAAGTTGTTAATTTTCGTTCTTAAGTCGTAATGTTTGTGTTGCTGCGAGTTGATTTATTAAGTTCGTTGTTGCTGCAAGTTTGTTCGTTGTTGTCTGTGTCCTTGGTTTTGAGTCCGTTATTTTGGATCGTAGTCTGTGAATTGCTGTTTGTTTAGAATTACTAAGAATGTTGCTGAGTTACTGCTAAGTCGACTAACTCGGAGATTGTTATAATTTTGGTTTTTTTTCTGGCGAGCTTAATTTACAACTTAATCCTGTCGAATTTTTCTTAAAATTATCGTAAGTAATTTAATTTTCTTTTCTAGTTTTAATTCGAATTTCAAATTTTTAGAATAATTTTATAATATTGTTTCAATTCGAATTTAGAGTTTTTAGAATAATTAAATTTTTGTTCTTTTCAATTCTTAATTAGGTAGTCTAAAATTAGAATAAAATTAATTTTCTTCAAAGAATTAATCATTAAAATCCAAAATTCTCCAAAACCCAAAATTGTTCTAGTTCGATTAAATTAAAAGTTAAGGCTTGCGAAAATATTATTCTATGTTGATCGATATCTCAAGTATTAAAATGATGAAATTGTGCACTTGCAATTTAAAATCTCTTTATTTCTAGCACATCACTAATCATAATCATTCTATTGCAATCTTTAGAGCTCCTAGAATTCAATTTCACTTTCAGATGAGCAGAAAATGGCAGACCCTCTAAATTCCCTGTCATTATTTCAGTAAAAGTAACAGAAGATTCATGACTATCATTCAAGTTCTTTGATCGAGGGCTGTACGAATAAATCTTGCACCATACATGTTCTTGTAGTTGACAATATCCCTTACAAGATGCCTACTTACATGCTCCGAGTTTGTAGTTCGAGGACTCAACTCAACCTAAATTAGATTGTAATAAGTAAATAATTTAAACTGTCACAGGAATATCAGAAGATGCTATCTCTCAGAAGAAAAACTTACAAGTCAATCTATAGTTTTGATGTTTTACACTGGAAGAAGTTCAGCCTGTGACGCCCCCAAATCCGGGGTCAGGATTTGGTGCCATAACCAATACAATTAAGTATAACTTAATCATATAGACGACCCCTCAACAAGGATCGATCTCAGGTTATAGTACGAAACAAGAAACTAAATCACAACAACTATTATACCTTCTTATCTGAAGCGCGGTCCATGCTGACTCTGCAATCTAATCTTTAGAGATCACCTCATCGCTTTCAATCGAATTGTCATTCGAAGATAGTCAACCCGTAACCCTAACTTAAAGGAGAGGGAAAATAAAGCAAGAATGAGCCAACAATTCTCAGCAAGCTATTAATAAGTGAAACAATAATATCCCTATAATTCATTGATGAATAATATCAATGATCAATTCAACTCAAGGGAGTAATTTAACTTCCATTATAGGATTAAACTTTTCATTCCTCAAAACATAATTGATACTGACACCTGAATATGACAAGGGATCAACTGATAACACGATAGAAATTGGTCTGCTGGCAATATTAAAAGCAGTACTGGCATTTGATAATGACAGGGCATCATTTGGTAATTAGGCTAGCAATAGATAATTCAAAACTGCGTAAAGCAATAACAATCATAATAATAAAAGCAATCATTATTTTATGAAAACTGATTGGAGTTTTAAATATAACAGACAATACAGGTGATCAGCCCATAAAGTCCCCATACCGGACATAGAGTCCCTCTGGTCATCATTTCCTCTCATTAGGATTGCTTGGGTTCCCAAGAGGCAACACATTGGCCTATAAAGGTGTCGAACTGGACAAACCAGAACTACACAATACTACGTCACAAAACTAACGGGACCTTCGTCCCGTCTCTCCAATCGTTAGGAATCCGTGGAAACCATTTAGAAGGAGTTCCTAACACTTTTATGAAATTCGCATTTCAAAGTCATTTAACTTACAAAACTCTTTTTAACTTTTAAAACTCATTTTAACTTCATAAAACATTTCAACTCTTATCATTTTTCAAAAACCTTTACTTCGAAGTACTTTCGACTCTCTGATAGCAAATCAGCCCAGTCCTGGTAGCTTCAAAGTAATCTTATGAAAACATCTCATTCTGATTTGCAATGATAGAAGTCAAGGGGTTTGACTAGGTTTTTCTGACAACAACGAAGTAGGGATACAAGTCTAGATCAGGGAGATTTAGACTCAAATGCATCAAGGCAATTAATCAGTTTTCAAGTTTTAAGAAAATAGTAAGGGTATTTTAAATGCTTGGATCAGTATTTAGGCCATAAAGAATTATGTGATAATAGGGTCAACATAGGTTTGACTAGTTACGAACATAAGTCAAGTGTATAACGACCTAGAAATTTTCACGATATTTAAATGCTTATTTAATTGTTAAATGTGGAAGTCATGGGAATTATATGATGGGTACATTTTTGTGAAGTCAAGTTATGTGTGAAAACATGATTATGTGATTATATGATGCTTGGTATATGTCATATGTGCTCATGGAATTTTATTTATATTTTTAGAGCACTAAAAGTATTTTTAAAGTGCATTTTTAATATTTTAAAATCCATATAAAATCATTGGAGTTGATTTTAATCATGATGTCTTTTGCATTATCATCTTTGTGATATTGTTGAGTTATAAAAATTAGCTTGGATATTTAATTGTGTGATTTCGTATTTTAAAATGATTTAAAAAGCGTTATTTCTATTAAAGAGCATTTATTTCAAAAATTCGTATAAAATTCATTTTTGATCCAAATATTATTTTAAAAATATGGGGATGCTTCTAAATTCAAGAACTTTATTTTAAAATTTTCTAAAAATATTTTCACCCCATTTTCTTAATTAATTTCGTTTTAATAAAGGATTAAATATTGATTTTTCAGAAAAGTAAATGGCAATTATAATTTTACAGTTTTACCCCTGGTTGTGAAAATTAAGAGACGCGGTCTCTCTTCTTCCTCCTTCACTCTTACATGACTGAAAAATCTCTCTCTGTTAATCTCTCACACCTCTCTCCTCTCGGTACTCTCTCTCATCCCTATCTCTCTCATTTTTGCTCCGATTTTCAGATTGAAACCGTGGCTATACCCGGTTTTCTCTCCTGTATCCGCCTCTGCCATTGCATGTTGCTTTCGAGATGATGTCTTGAAAACCCATTTCGAGTTTCACTTTGATTCGGCTTGTTTACAGCGATTCTTACTTTAAAATGATGCTCATGAAGTTTTATTACTGTTTTAGTATTTAAATCATGTTGGTGTCGTGTTGAATGATTTCGTGTATGTGTATATATGTGACCGTGTGTATATATGCGAGTATATGTGTGTTACTTCTTGTGGGTTACTCGAGATTGATGATCCCATGATGATTCTTGTTGCTTAAACTGTCCGAATTGAAAGTAATCGGTGGAGTATGTGGCTGGAAACCCCGAATTTAAGGGAGCCCCCGAACTTTGCCGCCACCGGTGATGAACTCCGGTGAACTGGTGGTGGTCGATGATGAATTTGAGGCCTATAAATCTATGCAGTTTCTGTCTAACATTATGTTATTCCCAGATTACACACTTGTATAATTGTAGAAGGGGGGGTTGAATACAATTCTTGATAATTATAAATTTCTGGTAAAAACCACAGAAATCTATAAGGAAATAATTGCTGAATAAGAAATGGTTCACAAACACATAAAAAATCAGGTGGTTAAATGTACCACCTGAGACTTTTATTTGAAGTAAACTCTGTGATACAAATGTACACAGCTTCTGTTTTTACAACTCTTTGCTTCTAAGGATATTCAAGAAACCCTAAGCAAATATGTCTGTTTTCTTAATCTCTAAAGAGTTGCTACACTTGGTTATATATCCCAAGTTTACAAGTACTACAGGAATAAGATAATATTAATCTAATTCAAGTTGACTTGCTACTCCACTCCAAATCCACATGTAGCCGAAAGGTTGTCCTTGTGAACAGATATGTCCCCTACACCCTTCTTGTATGTACTGTGTAAATGGAATGCTTCTTTCTTCTGTGTTTCCAAAGTATGGCTGCCATACTGCCTTTTTATACCTACTATCAACCCATGTGATCTGTCAATCAAACCTGTCCTTATCAACTGCTAATCCTTAGCTAGCATATGATAAAGTGATAATGATTATCCGTTGATGTTGTGCACAGTTATCCGTTGATGGTAGTTTGAGCTGTATCCATTGATAGAGTAGATTTGAGTTGTATCCGTTGATAGAGCCCTGTTCTCATCCATTGATACACTTTCACTTAGACAGAATTACATAGCATAGCTTATTTACAATTGGCTACCCTATTCTGCCTATCCATTGATGGTCAACATGACTCTGAATAAAAACACTATCAACTGATAAATAGAGATATTGCAGTATGCTACAAAACCTTATCCGTTGATGAGCTACCTGTCAACGAATAGAGTTATAAAGTCTTATCCGTTGACAGTTACAAAACTTGACTTATACAATTTTGCTTGAATGTTAAGTTATCATCAACTACAACATATTCCTAACAATCTCCCCAATTTATACTTGATGGCAATAAAGCATAAATTCAGAACCTTGATGATAACAAAACATTCCGAAAGATATATACACTACAGTATGCAAAAATTGTATTAAGCTACAAAAATTAAAACCAGAAAGCTTTAAGACACTTATCAGAGATGTGCTCCTTTAGATTGAGCAGATTAATGATGTTTCCTCTCTCTGGTTGGATGCACCCTTAACTTTCCTTCCTTGGCAGAGTTGGACTCAATTTGCACTTGAAGTTGCCTATAGAAGGTATCTTCTTCAACAACTTTTGGATTTAGCTTTAGTTGTAACCATCTTAGGTAATCAGAACTAGCCTTTGACAGTTGGTCTTCTAACCTGAAGAATCTCCTAGTGCCCTCTTCATCCCTGAACTCCATCATCCAAAAGGGTTGAATGTGGATTTTCTGTCCATTATATGGGATCTTCATTTTCTTTGGTAGACTTGAGGGTGAGTTCCATTCTTTCCTTATTTCTTCTATTCTGCTAATTATCTCCCTTCTAGCTGTCTCAGAGAACCCTGTGTGTCTCTTGAATGCTGAGAACACTTTGGTCAATGCATGATAATTCCCTCCAAGAACCTTCTGTAATGGCCATGTCCTCTGACTTCCTCCCTTGTAGACAAACACTAATCTCTCAGGCTGATTCTTGTACTTGTCAGTTCATCTTACTTCTGACAATTCATCCAAATATAGATTCATGCCAGAGTATTCTTCAATTTCTGCCTGATAGATAAAGTCTTCTCTGTTTTCCAAGATTGGTTGTTTGACAATAGCAGGTACCCTAGCAACTTGAACTGGTCCCTTTGAGAGTTGCTTCTTTGGAGCCCTTTTCTTCTGTTTTGGATTCAGCAAGAATGAAGGAACTTCAATTGAATCAAAATTCATTGGTTCTTCTTTAGGCATTATGGGGTCACCATGAAAGTTCACAGTTGGGTCGATTACTGTTGCAGATATAGATACTGATGAGCCAGTAGTTTCTTTTTCTGGAAAGGGTTCTAGAGAAAGAACCCTTTTGGTTTTAGCTTTCCTTCTTTTAGGTTTGGTTTTGGGAACTTCCTCAGGTTCCCTCATTTCAACCTCTACCTCATCCATTAACTCTTGAGCCAGCCTGGCTTGCTTCTCTTCTGAGTTTTCATGTTGATTTTCTGTACTTGGATGAGCTTCCGTTTGGATTCTGGAGACTTCTTCTCTTTTAGCTTTCACAAATCTAGGATGGCTGTTGGATATATTTAATACTTTTCCATTCCTTATAATTACAGCCATCCAATCTCTTACACTCTTATTTGTCTGCTCTTTGAACTCTATGATTGTTTTTCCCATTAGCTTTTCTTCATCATCCTTGGGAAATAGGTAGTCTAATTGAATCTTGTTCTTCCCATTTTCCTTTGGAGGTGAGTAGGCTCTGGTTTTTATGATTGGTTCAAACTCTTTGACATATGATGGCTCAGCATCATAGAATGTAGGAGCCACAATCTCTGGAGTGAGCACCTTCATGATTGTGGTTGATATTGTTGGAGCAGAAGATTGAGCATTAAGAAACAAAGATGATGCAATTGATTCATTGATCATCCTATCTGTCTTTAGGATTCTTTCACTAGTCTCCTTGTTGATCTTTTCCAAAGCTTCTATTCTGGCTTGCCTTTCACCATCTGAGATTTCTTCTAAACTTTGAATCTCAGGCAAAGCCACTTGTTTCTTCACAGGGGAAGCCTTTATTTCAAAATCTGTTGGATTGACCACTACAATTGGCTGTTGCTCCCCCTCAATCTGTGCTATCTTACTACTGGTAGCTTGAATTTGACCAGATGATGTTGCAGCCTCTTCTTTGCTTGTTCCCATTTTCATTTTCTCCCCCTTTTTGTTAGCATCAAGGGTTGGGGATGAAGCTGCAAGTAGCATTTCCAGTAGTTGAGTTTGTTTTGATTGATTGGCAATGATAGTTTGCATTTGAGATTCCATACTATCCACTCTGGAGGAAAGAAGTTGAACAGACTTAGCCAGGCTATCTTCTTTGAGAAGTTTGCTAGTAAGCACCTTCTGAGTGGTAGTAGGAGTGTTATGCTAAAATTACGCAAGCGCACGTAGTCACAAGTAATATATGATTAAATCAAGTTCGTTCCCACAGAGATCTAGAATGGTGTTCAATTCAGTAAATATGCCTATGCAACAATGTATGGTTTTAATTCACTGCTAAGAAAAATAACAAATATGGTTTTGATTACCTAAATTAAGCTAAGATGCAAATTATAAAATTAAGAATTAACTAATTGACAAGAATTAAAATCGAATTACTTATATGAGAATAAACATGGAATCCTAGTTTCATCATCTACTTCACTTAGAGTTGCAGCCTTTAATTAAAACATGTGATGGTTTTGATATCTGATCGGATAACACGAAAAGAGTAAAAGTTACCTCTCGGTATACTAGTACCAATCTACACATACATCCACAAAAGAGATAGAAGATGAATAGGCACCTATTATGTTTAGACCCTATATCTCTATAGAATTTGAAAACATAAAGGTTGAAGCACAAGTTATCCACTTAGATCACATAGGGTAGCATAATATCTCTATTCATGCCACAAATCATGATGCTTAACATCAACCTATCCTATGCTAGCATGGCAAGTTCTAAATCTCAAGATCCACTCTCGTTTAGCAAGAGATTAACAATTCAATTTAGATGTTAGCTACGCATCTAAAAGCATTAAGATTAACCATACGAGGATATCAAGAATTCACCACACATAAATCTCTAAGGCATGCAAACTACTAAGCTACATAGATAAATCCACTAGGATCCCACGATAACGATTAGTTCATAATCGAACCTTTCATCACCATGGGATTTGACGAAAGCATGATATAAAACAAGATAATGAAGATGAATAAATCAATAATAGAATAAGGTTTAGTGAACAAATCCGTGAAAGTAACAAGCATCCACAAGATACGCCTAACAAAGGAATACAAGAAAACTATGTCTAGATCTTCTTGTCGTCACAATCCTCGCCTTGGCTTCTCTTCCTTGTGCTCTGAACGAATTTGGTGTGTAGAATGTGTAGATGATTTATTTTTCTGTGCCCCAAGGTGTGTATTTATAGCCCCCAAGTGCCTCCTTGACCAAGCCATTACCGTAATTGAAATAGGATAGAATTCCGGTAATTTTCCATCTTTAATTGAAATAGAATTGCAATTCCCTTGTTTAAATTAACTTCCAGAAGCTTCTAATCGTCCCAATTGATTGCTATCTTGATTAGGAGAAGAAAACGGCAATTTCCCCATTTAAAATCAGATTCCAGGAAGTTTCAGCCGGACTCCCGCGCGGCCGCGCGCACCTGTAGTTCTCTTCCAGCGCGCCCGCGCGCGTATAATTGCTGGATTCTGTTGAGCGCGCCCGCGCGCAGTTACAGTTAGGTTGGAGCGCGCCCGCGCCCAGGATATGCTGCACAGACTGAATTTTAATCCTTAACTGATTTCTCTTCTATTTCCATTGCACTCTCGGCACTTGTTCCTTTGTGTTTAAAAACACCTCGTAACCACTGGAAAACCTGCAAATGATATCCTACACAACTCTACACAAAAACACGTCAAATCACACAAATACTTGAGATACAAGACATCAATTCAAGCCAAAATGGAACGATCCAAGTGGATATAAATCCACTTATCACACCCCCAAACTTAAACCGATGCTTGTCCTCAAGCATAAACAAACAACAATATATACAACTAGCTAGTACCACTTCCGTAGGTGATCACGGTTGCATTTGGCATATGCAACAAGCCCTTTAAACCCCTAGGTAGCCCTAGTGGACGAGTAAGGTCTCGTGAGGGCCTATAGCGAATGTACCCACAAAATCTATTTAACCTAATGCAATGCAATGCATGAATGCAACTAATATGCAAATGCAGATAATCTAATCTACCATACCTTCAAATCCTCTCATGCCATATCAACTTAAGAATCAAAGTAAATAACGCAATGTCTTGGTGTCAAAAGTGCAAGTATTCACATAGTCTACTCAACGAACATGCATAAGTTCTCACAAGTCCATGTCAAGTGTAAGAATAAGTTAGTAAACATGCTAAGCCTACAAGAGTTCATCTTTGAGACAAAACTCGGGATCTCATACGCAAAAACAAGCAAACACTCACAATCCACTCACAAAAGAATATTCACTCAAGAACAAGGGTAAGTGTATCACTCAATTCCAACAAAATCATAAGCATGCTTGACATTTGGTATCAATCTAACTCTTAACACAACATACATCAATGACGATAATCAAAAGGTCTTTATTTGGGTTGTAACGGGGCTAGGGAAAAGGTATGTCAAGTAAGCCAAAACAGGTGAAGTGTCAAAAGCTAGTAAGTACCATAATACATCGTACACAACACCATATTTCCCCCCACATAATTCTTACTCAAAACAACCACTCAACTAGTCGACTGAAATAGGATCACAACAAACACAAACATGCTCTCATAATATTTTTTTTTCTTTCTTTCTTTTTTTTTTTTTTTTTCGAGAGCTAAATAAAACAATAATATAAACAATAACAATGATCCCATAATTTTATTACATATGTCGACTATCAAGTAAACAACCAAACCCAATTTTTAATATTCCCCCCAAAAGTAAGACCAACAATAACCCCTCCTTGCACACCTTATTACTCCCTTAAGCACTCTACTAGCCTTTGACAAAGTAGGTTCAAATTAATGTAAGGCCAATACAAGAAAAAGGTCTAGGCAAGTAATGTGGTATGTCACCGAAAAAATAGGATTAAGCTCAACGGGTTAACTAATTGATCATGTAAACATGGTATGGTAATATGGGAAAATATGCGGTTAATCCTAATTGCCTTTATCATTTTAATCGTCATATAATGTCATGCGTTTCAAGAAAGACCTCAAACAAGTGCTAGCAATGCAAACAATCCGTGGACACTCAAGCAAACGAATAAATTGCAAATATGCAATATGCAATAAGGCTCAAAAACTCACTTGGTGGAAAAACATACTCAATCCCAAGCAAAAAATCTCTCTAATGCACCTACTTGTATTCAAAGCATGCAAACTAAATCATCTTGCACATATTCATGTCCTTCTAATCACTTACAACATTCAATAAGTCTACTAGCTTCAACTTACTAGTGTATGTGTGTGCGCAAGAACAAAGCATATCACTTCTCAAACAAAAGCGTCAACAACACAAAATTCCTATCAAGCATGGGTGCAAATGCAAACTATTATGAACTCACATAATATACGAACATAAAAATAGAATGTCCTATATGAAACAAACGTAGATATCACGAACATAAATGCATAATTTACTACTACTACTATGCAATGCATGAAATCCTACATGAACACAATGACTCACATAACTAACTACATATACCTACTTATCCCCCAAACCACCCCCAAACTTAAAAGATTCAATGTCCGCATTGAATGGAAGTAAATACAAGGGATAGTAGAAAACATACCTAAAAATACCGAAACACATGGGTTGCCTCCCAAGAAGCGCTGTCGTTAACGTCATTTAGCCGGACAAATATGATTCAAATCATGGTGGCTCGAAGATTGCATTTGACTTGTCCTTAGCAGAAGAACCATTCACCCATTGTTTAACAACCTTCTTGCTATCTTCCCACATCTTTTCTAAATCAAACTTCACTTTGCCTCTTCCTCCAATCGACTTTTTCTTTTTCTTCTTCACGCCTCTAAGGTGTTTATGCTTCACAGTTGATTGAGAAGAACACTCCTCTACCTCATCATCCATGATCCACCTTCTTAACACATTATCGTGACCCTCTTCAAAAATCACTAACTCATCATTCAAAAGGACATACCTCAAATGAGATGGAAGTTTTCCAAGCTTGACATTCGAGAGATCTCGAACTGAAGATCTGTCAATGGAATCACTGATGTGATGTTCGAGCAAGTGTGTGTCCGACTTTTCGCTCAACAACTGATCCAACTTCTTTCTCTGACCCGTATCAACCGTTTCCACACTGAAACACTCTTCATCATCTGTCGGAAATTTCATGGCCTTGAACACATTAAAGGTGACACTCTGATCTTGCACCCTCATTGTAAGCTCTCCTTTTTGCACATCAATCAAAGTCTTTCCTGTAGCCAAGAACGGTCTTCCCAAAATTATGGGAATCTTCTTATCTTCCTCAAAATCCAAGATCACAAAATCAGTTGGGAATATGAACTTATCAACTTTTACCAAAACATCCTCTACTATACCCCTCGGATAAGTGATAGTCCTATCAGCCAACTGCAAAGAGATGTTGGTTGGCTTTGGCTCCGGTAAACCAAGTTGCTTGAAAACAGACAAGGGCATGAGATTAATGCTAGCTCCCAAATCACAAAAACATTTGCCGAATGAAAGGTTGCCAATAGTACATGGAATAGTGAAACTTCCCGGATCTTTCAGTTTAGGTGGCAACTTCTGTTGCAGAACAGCACTACACTCCTCCGTCAATGCCACTGTTTCAAAATCTTCCAACCTTCTCTTCCTTGACAAAATATCCTTCATGAACTTTGCATATCTTGGCATCTGCTCCAACGCTTCAATAAAAGGAATGTTAATGGACAGTTTCTTGAAGACATCCATAAACTTCTGAAATTGTTTCTCTTGACTTTTCTTCAAGCGTCCAGGATATGGCGGAGGAGGATAGATCTGATTATTCTTTGAAGATTGCTCCGGAGTAGACTTTCCAACAGGTTTCTTGCTCTTCTCACCATCAAGCTGATCAGCCACTAAATCAGATTTCTCAAATTCAGGCATTGCAGATTTTTCAACTTGCTGATTCTGAACATCTACCTCTTCTTCAGTTGCTGATTTAGGACCACTCGTGACTTTTCCAGATCTCAAAGTAACTGCATTGACCTGCTCTTTATTGTCCCTCCTGCCTGGATTAACCTCCGTATCACTAGGAAGAGTTCCTTGTGGCCTACCACCTAAGGCACTTGCAATCTGTCCTATCTGAGTTTCTAAGAGCTTCTGACCAGCTTGTAAGTTCTTTAATGCTATCCACATCTCATCAGATTTATCATTAGAAGATTGCCCCACATGAGTCTGGGGTTGTTGCTGCTGAAATCCCGGAGGTTGATATGGTGTCCTTGGAGCATAAGGCTGCTGATAACCTTGATTGAATGGCTTTGCTTGCTGACCCTGAAATTGCTGATAGGGCTGCTGATAAGGTTGTTGAGCACCTTGATTGTTGCTCCAGCTGAAATTGGGATGATTCCTGTTGTTAGGATGATAAGTGGCTGGAACTGGTGCAGCAGGTCTCTGAAAATTACTCACGAATTGTGCTGATTCAGAAGAGATAGCACACTGATTCGTCTCATGTGCGCCCGCACATAATTCACAAACACTAGCCACCTGCTGAACTCCATAATTTGCAAGAGAATCCACCTTCATAGCAAGAGCTTTCAACTGAGCCGTAATCATTGAAGCTGTATCTACTTCCAAAATTCCTGCTGCCCTGCCTTGAGATAGCCTCTGGGTTGGATTCTGATATTCATTGGCAGCCATCATCTCTATAAGATCATAAGCTTCATCATAGCTCTTTGCCCACAGAGCTCCTCCTGATGCTGCATCTAGCAAGGGCCTAGACTGTGCTCCCAATCCATTGTAAAAACCATTAATAACCATCCAATCAGGCATGCCATGATGAGGACACTTGCGTAGCATCTCCTTGTAGCGTTCCCAAGCCTCACACAAGGTCTCACCAGATTGCTGTTGGAATTGAGTCAACTGGTTCCTTAATGCTGCAGTTTTCGCCATAGGGAAGAATTTAGTAAGAAACTTCTGAGCAAGATCTTCCCATGTAGTAATGGAACCAGGTGGTAAAGAGTGTAGCCAGCTCTTAGCCTTATCCCTCAGAGAGAATGGGAAAAGCCTCAACCTGATAGCATCATCCGTCACACCATTACATTTGAAAGTGTCGCAGATTTCAATAAAGTCCCGAACATGCATGTTTGGATCCTCTGTAGAAGCTCCCCCAAACTGGACTGAATTCTGCACCATCTGAATTGTGCCCGGCTTGATCTCAAAGTTGTTCGCTGCAATAGCTGTCCTAACAATGCTAGACTGAATGTCATTAAGTTTCGGCTGAGAATAGTCCTTCAATGCCTTAGCTGCTGCTGCATCTGCCATTGCTACCGTAGTTTCAGATTCCTCTTCCTTATTCTCTTTATTCTCTACAAGATCGTCTTCCGCCAGTCTTTGCAAACGAGCTTGCGAACGTGTTTGCATACAACCTCAAGTACCTGAAACACCACGAAACAAACAAACTAAGTAAGAATCCAAGTCAGTGAACGCTAACGACCACTGATGATAAGCACATAAACTAAAATAAAAACACCGATGATCCCCGGCAGCGGCGCCAAAAACTTGTTATGCTAAAATTACGCAAGCGCACGTAGTCACAAGTAATATATGATTAAATCAAGTTCGTTCCCACAGAGATCTAGAATGGTGTTCAATTCAGTAAATATGCCTATGCAACAATGTATGGTTTTAATTCACTGCTAAGAAAAATAACAAATATGGTTTTGATTACCTAAATTAAGCTAAGATGCAAATTATAAAATTAAGAATTAACTAATTGACAAGAATTAAAATCGAATTACTTATATGAGAATAAACATGGAATCCTAGTTTCATCATCTACTTCACTTAGAGTTGCAGCCTTTAATTAAAACATGTGATGGTTTTGATATCTGATCGGATAACACGAAAAGAGTAAAAGTTACCTCTCGGTATACTAGTACCAATCTACACATACATCCACAAAAGAGATAGAAGATGAATAGGCACCTATTATGTTTAGACCCTATATCTCTATAGAATTTGAAAACATAAAGGTTGAAGCACAAGTTATCCACTTAGATCACATAGGGTAGCATAATATCTCTATTCATGCCACAAATCATGATGCTTAACATCAACCTATCCTATGCTAGCATGGCAAGTTCTAAATCTCAAGATCCACTCTCGTTTAGCAAGAGATTAACAATTCAATTTAGATGTTAGCTACGCATCTAAAAGCATTAAGATTAACCATACGAGGATATCAAGAATTCACCACACATAAATCTCTAAGGCATGCAAACTACTAAGCTACATAGATAAATCCACTAGGATCCCACGATAACGATTAGTTCATAATCGAACCTTTCATCACCATGGGATTTGACGAAAGCATGATATAAAACAAGATAATGAAGATGAATAAATCAATAATAGAATAAGGTTTAGTGAACAAATCCGTGAAAGTAACAAGCATCCACAAGATACGCCTAACAAAGGAATACAAGAAAACTATGTCTAGATCTTCTTGTCGTCACAATCCTCGCCTTGGCTTCTCTTCCTTGTGCTCTGAACGAATTTGGTGTGTAGAATGTGTAGATGATTTATTTTTCTGTGCCCCAAGGTGTGTATTTATAGCCCCCAAGTGCCTCATTGACCAAGCCATTACCGTAATTGAAATAGGATAGAATTCCGGTAATTTTCCATCTTTAATTGAAATAGAATTGCAATTCCCTTGTTTAAATTAACTTCCAGAAGCTTCTAATCGTCCCAATTGATTGCTATCTTGATTAGGAGAAGAAAACGGCAATTTCCCCATTTAAAATCAGATTCCAGGAAGTTTCAGCCGGACTCCCGCGCGGCCGCGCGCACCTGTAGTTCTCTTCCAGCGCGCTCGCGCGCGTATAATTGCTGGATTCTGTTGAGCGCGCCCGCGCGCAGTTACAGTTAGGTTGGAGCGCGCCCGCGCCCAGGATATGCTGCACAGACTGAATTTTAATCCTTAACTGATTTCTCTTCTATTTCCATTGCACTCTCGGCACTTGTTCCTTTGTGTTTAAAAACACCTCGTAACCACTGGAAAACCTGCAAATGATATCCTACACAACTCTACACAAAAACACGTCAAATCACACAAATACTTGAGATACAAGACATCAATTCAAGCCAAAATGGAACGATCCAAGTGGATATAAATCCACTTATCAAGGAGCTAGTGCCTCAATCCTGGCATCTAGTTCTATCTTCATATCTCTAATTGCAGTTTTGACCTCCTCCTGTTGTGTTCTTTGAATAACTGAGTGCATCTTTTGCAATTTCAGTGAGGCCATAACCTGCTCAAGAACAGTCTTTCTCTGTGGTTCTGCAGTTTGGTGCTCAGCCTTAGCAGATTGATATTGCTTCATGATTTCCACATTGAGATCCCCAAGTTCAGTAGCATTGGTAAACATCCATTCTAGAGTCTCTTCCTCATTGATTTCTTCACTATCTGAACTTTGACTGTCATCACTGCCAAATTCTTCACTTCCAGCACTTGGAGACAGGGTTTGAAAAGCTTCTTTTGCTCTTTGAAGAGATTATGAGGTGTGCACTAGGTGCATTGCCTCCTCTGCCTCCACATTGCCCTGTTGTGCCATGACTTGATAGGCAGAAATAGGATGAGTAAAGGTTTCAGGATCCAAAGAGATGGAGTCAATAATTGACTGATATTCTTGTCGAAATTCCATCTCTTTGGAAGCTTCATTAACCTCCATTAACTCACTTGCAATGGCTGAATCTTCCTGCCTTATTTCTCCTGTAGTCCCTTCTCTCTCTCATCTCTCTTTTCTTGCATCAGGGGCTCCCCCTGGCTCACACCTCTCACACCCTCACCTTCACCTACTAAGGTGGAACTCTCTTGCTCTCCTTTTGCCTGACTGGAAGAAATGGTCAGCCTCTCATTATTTTTCTCTCCTTTTGCCTGCTCACAAGGAAGCCTCTCACTCCCTTCCCTCATTCCTAAAAGTGTTTCAACTACTACAAACTCCTCCACAGTTGACATGGGAATATCACATTTTGCAGTGGTAGAGAGAGTTGTCAACGGATAAAGTGTATCCGTTGATGTAGTAGTTATTGCTGTCAACGGATGATTAGTTGTAGACACATCCGTTGATGGAGAAACACCTATCAACGGATGAAGGATATCCGTTGATGAAGGAAAAAGAGTATCCGTTGAAGTGAAAACCAACACTGAATCTGTGGTGATTGATTTTAAGGAAGAGGCCACAAATAGTGTTGTGAATTCAGGAATGGAAGATTGATGGCCCAACAAATCATCTAAAAGATGATGACCACCAATTGTTGAGTGGGGCTTCTCCAAGAATTTTAAAGATGGAGAATCAGGAATTGATGTAGATATCATATCCACATCCAGAGATGGAGTTGGTGATGGTGGATTAAAATGTGTATCGATTTGAAGGTTAAGATCAAGGGGCTGTGACTCCACATTTATTGAAGTCACATCAAACTGAATTTGAGAAGGTACAGTTTGCTGTACTGTGTGTGCACCCTGTGATCCCCCATGGTTTTGGACTTTACTCTTCTACCATAGGTTTTTGAGTGAGAGCTATCTGTGTCTCTTTCCCTTTTGTGCAGTGTTCCTGGAATGGAACTTAAATCAGTAGTAACACCCTGTTGAGAGGATGTAACTAGAATTTGGCTTGAAGGTTCATTAACAGTCTTTTGAGAGACTGAAATGTTGGTTGCACCTGCCTCACCTTCCTTATCCTTAGGGCTTCTTTGATGTTCACCCTGTCCCTCACCACTCACTACCACCTTCACACTCCCCTCAAGAGTTTTGGTAGTTTTTACAACAGGTGCCTTTTGAGAGACACCCGAGGTTTGTCTTTTAGATTGTGGTTTTGAGATTTTGGATTTAGTCACTTAGGTAGGAGCCTGTTTGGTCACAACTACAAACTCCATTGTGACAATGGAAGGCAAAGAAATTTGGGTAGAGATAGGAGTAATAAGATTAGAAGCTACCTGAACAATTGGTGGATAAACCAATTGCACTCCTGCATTCAGATTCATTCGAATCAAGTCACTGAGGACTCTCTTCTCCTGTACAAAACAACTGAACTTGCTATCCGGGTTAGAGAGGGATAGCTCATTCTCTGACATATGCAGGCCTAAGAGCATAAAAAATCTAGCAAAGTAGATATTTTTGCCCCTAGTTTCTTTGTTACCTAATTTAGCTGCTATTTCATACATTACTAGTGTGCCAAAGTTGAAGTATTTATCAGTTAAAAGCATACAAAGCATCACTAGCATGGTTTTAGTAACAGCATCAAAATTACTAATTTTACCAAAAAAAGTTTTAATGAAAGCATCACACAGATAACTCCATTCTTTAACCATACCTTTCCTAACAATTTTGCCTAAATTGTCAGTACTAAATGCATATCCACTTGAGTTTAGCATGGTAACTATTTCAGCATCGGTTGGTGATGATGTACAATTATTTTCAGGTAATTTTAAACATGCAGTAAAGACATCAGAATTAGCCACATAATTTTTACCCTTAAGAGAAAAAGAGATAGTTTCATCAGTACCATTAAATTCAGCCGATGTCCACATTTCCTCAATTACTTCATGAATGAGGGGTGTGGTGGTAGTCATAGCATATGACAGTTTGCATTTCTTCACGAAATTCATCATGATGTGATATACTTCTGGAGCGTTCGCTGTATCAACAAAGGCTGCGCAATTGTTCTTCTCATAGGTAAATCCAGTGGAAGACATCATCTTGACAATATAGGCGCCATTGAAGTGTTTGAACTTTTGTTGCAGAGAGAGTTTTAGTGAAGAAGATACAGTTAACTATGAGATTCTTGAAAATGAATAAAGGTGAGATGTGAGAGCACAAGACAGCCTTTTATATTTTTCAAGAATTAAAAATGAAATAATTAAAAGTAATTACCCCATTGGACAAAAGTAACTGTCAGATAATAAATGAAAAGAAAAGAAGTACAGCCGTGACTAATTATACACATTTACCAACGGCTATAAAAAAAATATGTATATCAACGGATAAAGATTGGACGGTTGAGAAAACAGTTTATCCATCGATGACGTGGACAACCTGTTATCCGTTGACATACGAAAATCTAGTAATGTGTTTATACTACCAACGGATAAAAGGATATCCGTTGATAAGCAAATTTTGCCTTAAACAAAATTTCTGCTAAGAGTTTTTAATTCTCAAGAAAATCAAAACACATTTCTAGCTGCAATACAGTATGATTAGATATCACTAGGAATTATGAAAAATTAAACATACCTAGTTCACCCACCAACCTTGTGAATGAGGATTCATCAAGAGGCTTGGTGAAGATATCTGCAAGCTCCATTTCACTTGGCACAAAGTGCATTTCTACTATACCATTCAACACATGCTCTCTAATGAAGTGGTATTTGATGTCAATATGCTTGGTTCTCGAATGTTGCACTGGATTCTCTGTGATGGCAATAGCACTAGTGTTGTCACAGAAAATTGGAATCTTCTCAATTTTTAGACCATAGTCAATAAGTTGATTTTTCATCCAAAGAATCTGTGCACAACAACTTCCAGCAGCAATGTACTCAGCTTCAGCTGTAGAAGTGGAGACTGAGTTCTGTTTCTTACTGAACCATGACACAAGCCTGTTCTCTAGAAATTGACAGGAGCCTGTAGTACTTTTCCTATCAATTCTGCAACCTGCATAGTCTGCATCTGAGTAGCCAATTAGATCAAAACCAGAATCTCTTGGGTACCAAATGCCAAGGTTTGGTGTTCCCTTGAGATACCTGAAAATTCTCTTAATAGCAATTAAGTGAGACTCTCTAGGGTCAGCTTGAAATCTAGCACACAGACAAGTGGAAAACATTATATCAGGTCTACTAGCTGTTAGATATAGAAGTGAGCCTACCATGCCTCTATAGCTTGAGATGTCCACATATTTTTCCTTAGTATTCAACTCAAGCTTAGTTGCAGTGGCCATAGGTGTTTTTGCAGAGGCACAATCCATTAAGTCAAATTTCTTTAAAAGATCATAAATATATTTTGTTTGACTTATGAAAATTCCCTCATTGACTTGCTTTACTTGTAAACCAAGAAAGTAAGTCAATTCACCCATCATGCTCATTTCATACCTACTTTGCATAAGTTTGGCAAACCTTTTGCAAAGCTTCTCATCTGTAGACCCAAAAATAATATCATCTACATAGATTTGAACAAGTATTGAAGAACCATTGACATTTCTATGAAATAAGGTTTTATCTACTGTACCTCTAGTGAAGTGATTCTCCAAAAGAAATTGAGATAAAGTGTCATACCAGGCTCTTGGTGCTTGCTTCAAACCATAAAGTGCTTTCAAGAGAAGATATACATATTCTGGAAATTCTGGATCTTTAAAGCCAGGAGGTTGATGGACATATACCTCTTCTTCCAGTTCCCCATTTAGAAAGACACTTTTGACATCCATCTGATAGACTTTGAAATTGGCATGTGCTGCATAGGCTAGGAAAATTCTAATTGCCTCAAGTCTTGCCACTGGAGCAAAAGTTTCATCAAAATCTATTCCTTCTTCTTGAGAATAGCCCTTTGCCACTAATCTAGCTTTATTCCTCACAATTATTCCATTTTCATCAGTCTTATTCTTGAGAACCCATTTGGTACCTATGATACCTCTATCATCAGGTTTGGGCACAAGCTTCCATACTTTATTTCTCTCAAATTGGTTTAGCTCTTCTTGCATTGCTAAGACCCAATATGGATCTAGAAGGGCATCTTCCACTTTCTTAGGTTCCTCTTGAGACAGGAAACTACTGTATAGGCATTCTTCTTGTGTGGCCCTCCTAGTTTTGACTCTTGAGTTTGAGTCACCAATGATTAATTCAAAAGGATGATCTCTGGTCCATTTTCTTGAAGGTGGAAGGTTTGATCTAGACGAGGTTGCTTCATCTAAGTGAGCATGATCTTGTTGATTGATCATTGAGTTTTGACTTTGAGAAACTCCCCCTGAGTTTGTTGTCCTTGAGGAGTTATGAAGTTGACTATCAACAGATGCATCATTTTGTCTATCAACGGATGCTCCATTTTGCCTGTCAACGGATACATGAGAATGCCTGTCAACGGATGCATCTGATGATCTAGTATGACTGTCAACGGATGCTTCATTTCCAGTGTTAGCATCACTTCTAGTTGGACCAACAACTCTAGGTGAATTTCCAAGGCCATGATCTTCATTTTCCTCATCATCATCAATGTACATTCTTCCTTCTACCTCATTTTCAAATCTCAACTTTTCATGGAATCCTTCATCATTTAGACCTAGAATCTTTTGATCATCAAACACAACATGTACAGATTCCATAACAATGTTGGTTCTTAGATTGTAGACTCTATAGGCTTTCCCTGCTGCATATCCAACAAAGATAGCTTCATCTGCCTTTGCTTCAAATTTGCCCAAGTTATCTCCATGATTTCTTAGCACAAAACACTTACATCCAAAGACATGAAGAAAAGCTAACGTTGGTTTCTTGTTGGTGAATAACTGATAAGGAGTCATTCCTCTAGCTTGATTGATCAAGGAAATATTCTGAGTGAAGCAGGCAGAGTTGACAGCTTCAGCCCAGAAATATGTTGGCAATCTTGATTCACTTAACATTGTTCTAGCTGCTTCAATGAGAGTTCTGTTTTTCCTTTCAACAACCCCATTTTATTGAGGTGTTCTAGCAGCAGAAAACTCATGGACAATTCCATTCTCTTCACAAAAAATCTTCATTGTGGAATTTTTGAATTCAGTGCCATTGTCACTCCTGATTCTTTGTACTTTTACTTCAGAACCATTGTTTACTAGTCTGAGATGATTGATGATGATTTCACTTGCACAATCTTTGGAGTGCAGAAAGAAGGTCCGTGTAAACTCAGAAAAATCATCCACAATCACCGGGCAGTATTTCTTCTTTGAAATGGACATGACATTTACTGGACCAAATAAGTCCATATGCAGCAATTGAAGGGGCTTAACAATGGATGACTCTGTCTTGCTCTTGAAAGATGATTTCTTTTGCTTCCCTAATTGGCAGGCATCACACAATCCATCCTTGATGAACTCCAATTGAGGGATTCCTCTAGCAAGATCCTTTCTTACCAAATCATTCATAACTTTAAAATTCAAATGTGACAGCTTTTTATGCCATAGCCAACTCTCATCCTTGCTTGCTTTGCTGAAGAGACAAGTAATGGATTCTGAGCATACTGAGTTGAAATCAGCTATGTAAACATTTCCTTTTCTAAAGCCTGTCAGAACCACATTGTTGTTTTCCTTGGTAGAAACAACACAGGCTTCTTTAGTGAACTTTATTTCATAGTCTTTGTCACAAATCTGACTGACACTCAGCAAATTGTGCTTCAAACCTTCAACTAAAGCCACTTTTTCAATGATGACATTGTCCTTTGTAATCAAGCCATATCCTTTAGTATATCCTTTGTTGTCATCTCCAAAGGTAATTCTAGGGCCAGCTTCCTCCTTGAACTCTGTGAGCAGGGTTGAATCTCCTGTCATATGCCTAGAACATCCACTGTCTAGGTACCATAGATTCCTCTTATTTCCCTGTACACATTCCAAAATACAAATCAAGTTGATTTTGGTACCCAAGTTTCCTTGGGTCCTTTCTTGTTAGCCTTTGGTTTTATACTCTTAGCAATCTTCACTTTGGGTGTAGATGCTTGAGTGATAGGTTTTGACAGATGCTCATTTGCATAAATATTTGATGCATGCATTTGTGGAAAATTGGCATACATATTATCCATGCTAGGAATGCTCCATGACATTTGTGGCATATTCACAGATTGAAAATAAGGATTAGGCACATATGGCATGTTCACATATGGATTTGAAAAACTAGCATTCTGATACAAACCAGGCATAACAGGCATTGCATGCATACTTGGCATAGATTGAGGTACATGAACAGGAGTCCTTTTAACAAACTTGCAATTAGAAGATAGGTGATTGACATTATTGCAATTACCACAAGTTTTTCTAGGAGCAAACTTGTCAGGAGAATAATTGTTTTTCTTGTTAATGCCTATCTTACCATTCCTGTTCTTTTTCTTTTTACCCTCAGTCTCTACCTTTTCATTAACTGATTTACCAACAGCCTTTTTGTTAAGTAAATCACCTGCCTTAGCCTTCTCACTTGATTTGGCTTGGCTACTTTCACCAGAAACAAAGTTCTTGGCTACTGGACCATACTGATTATTCAGTTTCTTGAGTTCCTTCTTACTAACAGACTTTTTGCTAGTCGACGGATACCTCTCATCCGTTGATGGTTCATCTGTCAACGGGATGATCATTATCCGTTGATTTACAAATAGTCTCTAGATCCTCACGGCAAGGTTCTAGATCCTTTTTCTTTTGAGTCCAGGTATCCCTTACAAATGATTCTATTCCCTGGACTTCTATTATATTTTGAGAAATATTCCTACAACTTTGAAATTTAGCAATTATCCCTTGTTCTTTTTCAATCTGGTCTCTTAAAATCAGTTCTCTTTTTAACACAGCTTCAAGTTCACTTTTAGCATTATTGCAATCAACTCTCATTTTCTCAAATTCTAGAAATTGAATTTCTAGAACTGCATTTCTATCACTTAAAAACTGATTAGTTTCTTTAATCCTATTGTTCTCTTTAGTAAGTGATTTAAGAGTAACACTCAAGTGATATAGTTCAGTAGACATTTCATCTATAACACTATTGCATTCCTCTTTGGTGAGCTTAGAGAGATTAGTAGAAAATACCTGATTGCTAGCTGAACTTGTTTCCTGCTCAGAATCAGCCATTAATGCAAGGTTGACAAACTCAGCATCATCATCAGAATGATTTCCATCAGCAGCCCAGTCATACTCTTGGGTCATGAATGCCTTTCCTTTCTGTCTGAGAAGATCAAAATATTTCTTCTTGTAGTCAACAGTTTCAGTTGGCTTTCCCTTGTTCTCTGATCTAGGCTTCCTACATTCACTTATCATGTGACCAGCAATTCCACAATTATAGCATTTAATTTTGGATTTATCCACATAGTTGCTTGTAGAAAAATCCTTGTTAAATGGCTTGGCCACCCCAGAGTTTCTTCTGAATTTTAGCTTAGAGAATCTCCTAGATAGAAAGGCTAAATGCTCATCTATCTCATCCAATTCATCCTGCTGAAGGACACTCATTTCTTCAGACACCTTTTCCTTGCTTTTGCTTGATTCTGCTCTACCTTCACAAACCTCCCTGTTTGGTGTAGATTTAGCAGCTTCAGGCCTCTTCTCCTCCTTCTGCTCCAAGTTGGCAACAAGTGCAACTGACCCACTTTTCTTTTGGGCCTTCTCAATTTCTTCATCCTGCTCCATTTCTAGTTCATATGTCTTTAAACTTCCATAGAGCCTTTCAAGAGTAAATGACTTGTACTCTTGAGTGTTTCTTAGAGAAACAGTCATAGGCTTCCACTCTTTGGGCAGTGATCTCAGAAATTTGAGATTAGAATCTTTCACTTGGTAGATTCTTCCATACAGTTTCAAGCCATTCAGTAGCTTTTGAAATCTACTAAATGTGTCATTCAATGTCTCTACATTCTTGAAATGGAAGTGCTCATACTGTTGGATCAGTAGCTGCATCTTGTTTTCCCTTACCTGTTCTGTACCTTCACAAAGGGTTTGAACAATGTCCCATACTTCCTTGGCGGTAGTACAGTTGATAACATTGTCAACCATGTCTGTTTCTAAACCATTAAACAGAATATTCATGGTCTTTTTATCTTTGTGGACTTCTGCAACATCCTCAGTACTCCACTCAGAAACAGGTTTTGGAATGTAAGTGTCTGGTGCATCTGCAGCAAGACCAACTCTTGAAGCAGCCTTCATTGGAACATGAGGACCCTTCTCAATGCAATCTACAAAGCCTACATCAATAGACATGAGATGTAGATGCATTTTTACTTTCCAGTGAAAGTAATTTTCTCTATCAAGAACCGGTATCTTCACTCCATAATCCTTCTTAGACATGTTGGAAGTGTGTTGATCTTTAAACTTCAAATATATTAGAAGCTTGCTCTGATACCAATTGTTATTCCCAGATTACACACTTGTATAATTGTAGAAGGGGGGGTTGAATACAATTCTTGATAATTATAATTTTTTGGTAAAAACCATAGAAATCTATAAGGAAATAATTGCTGAATAAGAAATGGTTCACAAACACATAAAAAATCAGGTGGTTAAATGTACCACCTGAGACTTTTATTTGAAGAAAACTCTGTGATACAAATGTACACAGCTTCTGTTTTTACAACTCTTTGCTTCTAAGGATATTCAAGAAACCCTAGCAAATATGTCTGTTTTCTTAATCTCTAAAGAGTTGCTACACTTGGTTATATATCCCAAGTTTACAAGTACTACAGGAATAAGATAATATTAATCTAATTCAAGTTGACTTGCTACTCCACTCCAAATCCACGTGTAGCCAAAAGGTTGTCCTTGTGAACAGATATGTCCCCTGCACCCTTCTTGTATGTACTGTGTAAATGGAATGCTTCTTTCTTCTGTGTTTCCAAAGTATGGCTGCCATACTGCCTTTTTATACCTACTATCAACCCATGTGATCTGTCAGTCAAACCTGTCCTTATCAACTGCTAATCCTTAGCTAGCATAGGATAAAGTGATAATGATTATCCGTTGATGTTGTGCACAGTAATCCGTTGATGGTAGTTTGAGCTGTATCCGTTGATAGAGTAGATTTGAGTTGTATCCGTTGATAGAGCCCTGTTCTCATCCGTTGATACACTTTCACTTAGACAGAATTACATAGCATAGCTTATTTACAATTGGCTACCCTATTCTGCCCATCCATTGATGGTCAACATGACTCTGAATAAAAACACTATCAACTGATAAATAGAGATATTGCAGTATGCTACAAAACCTCATCCGTTGATGAGCTACCTGTCAACGAATAGAGTTATAAAGTCTTATCCGTTGACAGTTACAAAACTTGACTTATACAATTTTGCTTGAATGTTAAGTTATCATCAACTACAACATATTCCTAACACATTATTTAATACTTGCATGCATGACTTACGAAGTATTATATCGATTTTCTTGATAATTTTATTCCAATTTTCGTGATTGATTCGAATGAAGTGATTCGTTAAATTATTTATTAATTATTCAAGTATATGATTTTAATTCGAGTTAATTTATTGAGATGCTATTCAAATTATATAAGCTGCATAAAATATTTTTTGGATTATTATGTGATTAATTCGAATTTTTATTTATAATTGGAATATTCGGATTATTAAGAGTTATGTGATGTTAATGATTTATAATGATTGTTGATGATAAACAGTAAGTAGTATGATCTTGAATTATGAGATATTAGAAATCCCTTGGGTTTGTAGGTGGATTTAAATCCATCGTAGGTACTCGCTTTTGTGAATTGGAGTCGGATGTTTTCCGACGAGATAGTCCATATTATATAGGAGACTCTGTCCGATTTTCGTGAAATTATAATCAGTAAAGTATATATATCAATTAGCATGATTGCTTACGAGTTATGTTTATCTTTTAAGTATATAAGTGGCTTATGTGAATTGCATGATTTATATGTTATTTGCTATACGTCTAAGTGATTAGTAAATTACGAGTCGATCTGATAATATGATATCTGGTATGTATGATATATGCTAAGTATCGATGCAAGATAGGAATCGTTTGGGTAGATTAAGATGAGACGATTAGGTGGTATAGTATTCTAAAGTAGTGATTATGGTTTATGTAGATACTAAGGACGTAGACCCTAGCAATAAAGGGAAAGCGAAGGTTGAGTACAAGTAGGTTGAGCTGAGCTGTTGCATTCTACCAGAGGCAAGTAACTCTGTCTTTACTTGCAGTTATTTTCATAAATTGATATACCATGTTGATTCAAGCATGCCTATCTTATACCATGTTGCTCATAAATCTTGCTTAGCCATTGTATTCGTATAACCAGAAAACTATTATCAACTGTTTTATAACCAAGAAGTTCTAAAGTAGCCTGATTCTTTTTAATTGCTTCTTGACCATATATGCCATACTGCTTTCTAGAGTCAAACTAGATTTGCTGACGGATAAACCACTATTCTAGTTAACCTATGTCCGTTGTCAGCTGAACCTATATTGACCCTAAAACTTATAAAATTCTTTATGATCTAGCTGCTGATTCAGAAACTTAAATTACCTTTGATCTTATTCTTAAAACTTGAATTTCTTATCAATTGCCTTGAGTCTATATCTTCTTGATCCAGACTTGTATCTTTGATCCTTAAATGTTTAGAAACCTTGTCAAACCCTTTGACTTTCATCATTGCAAATCAAAATGAGTTGTTTTCTTAAAAACTACCTTGAAGATACTTAGACTGGACTGATTTAGTATCAGAGAGTCGAAAGTACTTCGAGGTAAGGATTTTGGAAAGGTTAAGAGTCGAAATGTTTTATGAAGATAAATTAAGTTTTATAAATCGGAATGGTTTTAAAATGAAAAGGTTTATAAATTATAATAGGAACTCCGTCTAAATGGTTTCTACGGATTCCTGACGATTGGAGAGACGGAACAACGGTAATGCCGGTACCGTCAATTTTTGAGGTGTATTCTTTGTGTAGTTCTGGTCTATCCAGTTCGACACTTTTATAGGCCAATGTGTTGCCTCTTGGGAACCCAAGTTATCCTAATGAAAGGAATTGATGGCCACAGGGACTTTGTGTCCGGTATGGGGACTTTATGGGCTGATCACCCGTATTGTCTGTAAGGTGAAATAAAACTCCAATCAATTTTCTTAAATTTATGAATTCTTTATTTAATTAGAAAATGGAATTGGTTTACATTTGGAAATATCTGTTGTTTCACATAGCTTTGAAGTTATATATTGTTATCCTGTTATCGGTAAACTTTATGTCAAATGCTATACCAGGACCTTTGCTATCACGGTCGGACAACCATGCTATACTTTGATTTACTATCATCCTTCAAAATATTATATCATGTTGTTCAGTTGTGATCTTAGTTACTTGCTGAGCGTTGGCTCACTATTATTCTTGTCTAACCCTTATGACAGTATCTTGAGTATCATGGCTCGTCTTAGACATACCGCGAGGAAGCATGTTGTGTGGAAACCCGTGGTGTTCCAGTTTCAGATAGCTTCCGAGGTAGATGCAATAACAGCTCAGTGAGGAAATCCTTTGATAGTATGAGATCAGGCAGTAGTGTTTTGAGAACTTGGTTTGTAATAATTATAACATTTTGAATTCAGGTTGTAATAATAATTTAGTTAGAAGATGGTTTGCTTGTTTCATACCATTACCTGTGAGGGATCTTGGATAGTTTGTAGGGGCCAGTCAGCATGTTATATTTATATCGTTGTATTAGGTTGTATGCATCTAGATGTGTGTCCAGTGACCCTCCGATCTGGGCCCCTGGTTGGGAGGGCGTCTCAGTTTGGTATCAGAGCGACGGGTTTTGGTCACTGAAACAAGCCAGGAATTAAAGATCATTAATAAAAGAAGTATATACAATTAGGTTTCAAGAGTGATAGATGTTAGGGAGTGATTATAGGTTTCGGTTTTCTTTTCGCGATAGATTTTAGGACTAACCTAGTTTAATTCGTTTTATATTCTGCATGTATATGTATATGATTATTAGGACATGGATCTTGCCGACTATGCACCTCCCCTATCTTCCGATTCTGATTGTTCTTCCGAGGAGTCTGACCCCTCAGAGATGATGTCTGATGCTGATGCCGAGATGGATTCCGATGTGCTAGTATCCGATTCTGAGGTCGAGAGTCCCACGACCCGTGCCGACATCCCTTCCTTTACTACCGAGTCTGAGCATGTACCTGAGCCTGTTACCGATACCGTGCCTGTTCTTGTTCCAGCACCAGTCGTGACCCCTTCTGTCACTAATCACGGAGAGTCATCCATGGGATCTTACTCAGTTCCTGAGCCCATACCAGAGCACACCTTTGAGGATCTGCTTCGTGAGTGTGAGAGTTTATCTGGCCAGAATGCAGATTTGGAGGAGCTTATTGAGAAGATGAAATTGGAGGCGGAACTCCAGGTGACCTTGACTTCTGTAGATTGGAGGACACGCATTAGGAGGTTGGAGGATGCAGTGAGGGCCCGTCTGAACCGGAACCCATCTTTTGATACTTTAGCGGAGGCTCGTAGACTTTCGAGCGTGGTTTGTTTGACCTTGTGCGAGCTTCGCGAGACACGTGGTTCTCGTGATTAGTTATTTTCTGTGGAAATGGTGGTGAGTGGGACATTTGGTGGAGCCCACTAGTGTTAGCTGTGAATACTACTAGTATAGGATATTTTCCAGTTTTCCTAGTGCTAGTAGGCGGATTGTTGTTGTTTTAGTTGTTCTTTCCATTTTGATGTAGAAGGGTCGAATACCCTTAACTGATGATGTTGGATAGTTTTAGTAACAGTAATGTATATTATTCATATATCTTGCATTTCCTGCTTTAATTAATGCTTTTCCATATTGTCTACGCATACCTTGTTTGTGACGGCCCCAAATCCCTTAATTAAATTTAACTAGATAATGGTAAAGCATGCATATTAATTAATTAGAAATTACCAATCCCACGCCTAGATCGCCAACAGGTAAGAGTTTGAAACAATATAAAACTACCAATTCCAAAACAATTTATTATTACAAGCCACAATAATTCTAAGTTCAAAAGTTATTACAGACTGAGTTCAAAGTTCTAGCAAAATAGAAACCATAAGGTCGTCTCTCCCTTCTACCTGGAACTGCCTCTTATAGGCTATACCGGATCCACCACAATTCTTACGCGCAGTCTCAAGTGTCCTTACCATCTTCGAGTTTCACTGAAAGGTTAAGGAAAATAAAATCATTGAGCCAATTGCTCAGCAAGTGCATAAACCAACAATATAAGACTGGCAAAATAATCAACTGTAAAGCAAGATAAATAAATCTGCAATTGAAAGGTATCAACTGAATCAATGTCAAAATAGACTGAGTAGGAATTGGAATATCTGATAAGACGCTACGAGCAAAGCTGGGTGATCAGCCCACGCCAGAGCTCCGAACCCGCATATCCAATACGGTGTTCATCAAATATAAGGGGATCCCAGGCACACATTGGCCTATAATAATAATATAATTTGGACCGGCGCCTCGGTCAAAGTAAAATTCCATCCAATTCCATTTAGGTCAAACAAAGTCTGTCAAATTCAATTCATCTCAAAGAAGCAAGAATAACAATGTTATATCAAGTTGCTGGTAAACAAGAATAAGATTCTCAGATTTCGAATAAATGACAAGGCAAAGTGAAGAAAAGTCAATCATTTTGGATTCTTGGAAGTTGGGATTCTGTTTAGTATAACTTGGTTAAGTCAAGAAAGGTTAATCAAGAAAAGTTAATCACGAAAGGTTAATCAAGAATCAACAATTGTTTTTAGATAGAAACGAGTTCAAGTACAAGAAAATATTTAAGTAGTTGGTTCAAGAATTCAAGAATTCAATAAGGTTATGAAAAGGTTTTCCAAGTAATATGATTATCGAACAACAAGTCCATTCAAGTTCAAGGGGTATGAAAGCAATCACAAGGTATATGACAATAATAAGGTCGGAAAGAATATGGTACTAGTTTGTGACAATTTAACAATTCGATATCTCATGGCATTCATCATATGGTAATAACAAGGTAGGATAGTACACTTGCCTTAAATCACGAGATTGCACTAGATAGCGTCCTCTTCGATTGGCTCCTTGCCAGGCCTTCTACTCGGACCTATAATAATAATAAACAATATCTTATTTTCCCCTCATTAGTTTACATACCACAAGACAATCCTAAATAATGCTAATGCCCCATCGATCACTTTATAACTATATACACATATACTTTATATACATGTAAGTCACACAAGGCACATAGCACGTAAGGTAGTATAACATATGCATACTATAAATGATATCACGATTTACATTAGAGACGTGCCTTAGGGTTTTGAAAATCATAATTATAAATTTTAGAAATTTCGGCAGCATCTCCTTTGTATAATCGTCATACCATACCGGATTATAACCGGTCCCAAGCAATCACAAGGCAAACACAATACACTTCCAATGCCTACAATCTCCATCAATAATCGACTACTACTAGTCACCAAGCAACTCTAAGTCAACCTAATATCTCCACTACAACTCATTATGCAATTCATAATTCAAATTCACATAGAAATTTAATCATGCAAACAATGAAATCAAGTAACAATCAAATCAATTAACACTTAAACAATTTAAGCAAGAAACTCTCAAGAATTCACACAACTCACCACAATCTCTCTTCTTCTCCTTCCTCTCGCTCTCTCTCTCTCTCACTCTCGGCTTCTCCGATCCCTCTCCCTCTCTTTTCTTCTCCCTCTCGGTCTCTCTCCCTCTCCATCAATCTCTCTCTCGGCCTCTCTCCATCAACACCAAACACACACACAAAATCTTCATAATGACTTACACAATTACTTACACCCACAATTTGAACAACAATTCAATAATTCAACAACCCATAAACACTAACTTGTAAATTTACTTAAAAATCAAATTACAAACTTGACCCATCAAATTTCATAACATATAATCATCAAAATCACAAACCCTTTTTAATTTACACCTACTAACAAACATCAATTTACAATACACACATACCCACACCTTGTAATCTCATAAAAACTCAAACCCATCAACAAACTTAACTTAAAATCTTGTAAAAACTAACATGCAATCATATCTAACATGGTAATCACATAAAATCAATGAATTAACACTTGCATGCAAACCCTTGGCTCACTTTTGATCATGGCCGAAGGTTTGGGGTTCTCCGGAGAGCCCGAAAATTCATGGGTCTCTACCAAGGAGTATTCCCAATCACAAACACCCACAAAACTTACCTTTGAAGCTTGATTTTCGAAAACCCTAGTTTGAAAAGTGAAGAAAATTGAAATTCAAAGACATGGGATTGTAGAGGATGAAGAGAGGAGTAATTTTATATCTAACACTTCATAGTTTGATGGAGAAATTACCTTGACTAAAGCTTGAGAATCAATGGAGGTTTGAGAGAATTTTGAGAGATGGGGAGAAAAGAAGACACGGGGAAAAGAGATGGGGGGTCTCGGTCGTGTAAAATAAAAATAGAAGGGGGAGGGTTTTGTTTTGTCCAAGATACACACACTCACATAATTTAATCACATTTTAATGATACATCTTAATTAAATAAAAGACTTGTAAAAATAATCCTAATTACAAGATACTTTGGATCCAAAAATAATTTGTTGGCACAAATATTTAAAGCATACAATTCCTTTCCTTATAATATTTTTAAAACATTTTTAAAATCATTTTATGAAAAGATTTGGATTTTACAAGTTTTAATATTTTAAAAAGAATAATAAATAGAAAAATCCTTGTAAAATATTTTAATTCGAAAATAAATTAAACTTTTATTTTTAAAAAGTCTTTAAATACATAAGGATAATAAAACAAGAGATTTCATGATTTTTACTAACTCCAAGAATTTTATAAAAATGTTTAAGCAAATAAAAATCATATTTTAATATTTAAAAGTTATGAAAATTTGATATCAATTCACATCAACACATCTAGCAATTATGCATATAACACATATTCACAATCGTATAATCATGGAATGACTCATCAATTAAGGCACATAATAATATTTTTAATGCCAAATAATATAATTTATAGAGTACGAAATTACCAGATATTACATCATTCCCCCCTTAAAAGGATTCTGTCCCCAGAATCAGCTATGTAAACAAATGAGGGTACTGATCTAACATATCACTTTCTAACTCCCAGGTTGACTCTTCAACCCTTGGGTTCCTCCACAAAACTCTAACTAACGCAACTGATTTATTTCTAAGCACTTTCTCTCTACGATATTCTATTCTGATCGGACGCTCTACATAATACAAATCTGGCTGAATTTCTACAGGCTCATACTTTATCACACACTTAGTGTCAAGATGAAACTTCTTAAGCATCGATACATGAAAAACATTATGAATATGCTGCATCTGAGGCGGTAAGGCTAATTCATAAGCTACTCTGCCCACGCGTCGCAAAATCTCAAAAGGTCCTACAAATCTTGGACTCAACTTTCCTTTCTTCCCAAATCTGATTAATCCTTTCCATGGCGAAACTTTTAACAGTACTGGATCTCCTACTTCGAAATCTACTTTCTTTCTTGCTGGATCATCCTTCCTCTGCCTGTCTTGAGTAGCTCCTAATCTTTTTTGAATTAGTTCCACTATCTCTTTCGTCTGCTGAATCAATTCTGGTCCTACTATCTTTCGCTCACCAACTTCTTCCCAACACACAGGAGATCTACACTTCCTTCCATAGAGAGCTTCATATGGAGGCATTCCAATACTAGCATGATAGCTGTTGTTGTAAGAAAATTCCACCAAAGGTAGATGCTCGTCCCAATTGCCTTTGAAATCTATGGCACAAACTCTAAGCATGTCTTCAATCGTTTGAATCGTTCTTTCGCTCTGACCATCGGTCTGAGGATGATAAGCAGTGCTCATTCTGAGTTGTGTTCCGAGATGCTCTTGAAACTGTCTCCAAAATCTTGAGTTAAAACGGGGATCTCTATCAGATACTATAGATACTGGAACTCCATGACGAGTCACAATCTCTTTCAAATACAAATGCACCAACTTGTCTAGCGAAAATCTTTCGTTAATCGGTAAGAAATGAGCTGATTTCGTCAATCGGTCAACTATAACCCAAATAGCATCATGATTAGCCTTCGATCTTGGTAGACCTACTACAAAATCCATCGCAATGTGCTGCCACTTCCACTCAGGTATCTCTAATGGTTGAATCAATCCACTTGGTCTTTGATGTTCTGCTTTCACTCTTTGGCATGTATAACAACGACTTACCCACTCAGCAACTTCTCTTTTCATGTCTGGCCACCAAAAGTTCTTCTTCAAATCTTGATACATTTTCGTGCTTCCAGGATGTAATGAAAACTTAGAACTATAGGCATCACACAACAATTCTTCTTTCAACTCCTTCACATCAGGAATCCATATCCTTGAGGAAAATCTTAAAATACCTTGTTTATCTTTCTGCGTGCAAATTTCTTCTCCGGTCAACTCATTCAATCTCTGATTCATTACTTCTTCTTGGCATTTCCGAATTTTGTCCAATAATACTGGTTGAAATGACATGGTGTAGACTTGCTCTGCTGGCATCTCTATTGCACAAACTTAAATCTCTAACTTCTCAAACTCTATAAACAATTCTTGAGTCATTGTCAGCGTATTCAATCTTTCCTTCCTGCTTAGCGCATCAGCTACGACATTCGCCTTTCCCAGGTGATAACTAATGGCACAATCATAATCCTTTATCAGCTCTAACCATCTTCTTTGTCTCATGTTGAGTTCCTTCTGAGTAAAAATATACTTTAAGCTCTTATGATCCGTAAATATCTCACACTTCTCACCAAAAAGATAATGTCTCCACAATTTCAATGCAAACACAATCGCTGCTAGCTCGAGGTCATGGGTAGGGTATCTCTGTTCATGAGGTTTCAATTGCCTTGAAGCGTACGCAATCACTTTTCCATGCTGCATCAACACACACCCTAAACCCTTATGAGAAGCATCACTATAGATTACAAACTCTCCTTTATCATCTGGCAATGCTAACACTGGAGCAGTTACCAACCTTTGCTTAAGCTCTTGAAAATTCTTTTCACACTTATCAGTCCATTCAAACTTTTCATTCTTCCGCATCAACTTAGTAAACGGTACCGCAATCTTAGAAAAATCCTTAACAAATCTGCGATAATATCCTGCTAATCCCATAAAACTTCTTACTTCTGTCGGTGTCCTTGGTCTTTCCCAATTCACAACTGCTTCAATCTTTGCTGGATCTACTCGAATTCCTTCTTTACTCATAATATGTCCCAAAAATTGGACTTCCTTCAACCAAAACTCACACTTGGAAAACTTGGCATACAACTTCTCCTTTCTCAATATCTCCAATGTTATCCTTAAATGCTCTGCATGTTCTGCTTTTGTCTTAGAGTATATCAAAATATCGTCGATGAAGACTATCACAAACTTATCCAAAAATTTCTTAAACACTCGGTTCATTAAATCCATAAATGCTACTGGTGCGTTCGTTAATCCAAAAGCCATAACCAAAAATTCGTAGTGACCATACCTCGTTCGGAAAGCAGTCTTCGGTATATCCTCTGGCTTGATTTTCAACTGGTGATATCCTGACCTTAGATCTATCTTTGAAAAACATGTCGCTCCTTTCAACTGGTCGAACAAATCATCGATTCGCGGTAATGGGTATCTATTCTTGATAGTCAACTTATTCAACTCTCGATAATCGATACAAAGTCTCATACTTCCATCTTTCTTCTTCACGAACAATACTGGCGCTCCCCAGGGTGATACACTTGGTCTTATAACTCTTTTGTTCAATAAATCTTGAAGTTAACTGGCGAGTTCCTTCATCTCCGACGGTGCCATTCTGTATGGAGCCTTGGAAATAGGTTCTATCCCTGGTGCTAAGTCAATCGTGAATTCAATCTGACGATCTGGAGGTAATCCGGGTATTTCTTCAGGAAAAACATCTGGAAACTCATTAACTACGGGAATATCTTCTAATTCCACTTCTTCTCGACTCTTGTCTATCACATAAGCAAGATAAGCCTCACATCCTTTCCTTAACAATCTCTTAGTTTGCATCATGGTAAGAAACGTACTAGTTTGCCTACGCCCCTTAAAGATAACTCTATCGCCTTCTGAAGATCTCAATGCAACTCTCTTACTCTTACAATCGATATGCGCATCATACTCGGTAAGCCAATCCATTCCTAAAATTATGTCAAAATCGCCTAATTGAAAAGGTATCAAGGTGACGGGAAAAAGATATCCGGAAATCTCTACTGCACAAGGTGAACATACTTGATCTACTGGTATCTGATCCTGATTAGCTAACACAATATTCAAAGCTTCTCTTAACATACGAGTATCACACTCCAACTTATTCACAAAATCTTTAGAAACAAACGATCTAGTAGCACCCGAATCAATTAACACTTTTGCACTAGTGGCGTTCACGAAAAGCGTACCTGCCACTACATCCGAGCTTCTCACTGCGTCGTTCATGTTCATGTTGAAGGTCCGGGCATGAATTGGATAGGCTGAAGCTTGATAACTTGGAGCTTGAAGAGCTGGAACTTGCTGAAGTACAGGTGGACTTAGAATCTGAGTTGGAATCTGAGATGTTGCCATGTTAGAAATGATTGATGAGAACAGTGTTTGGAAGCTAAAGTAACAAAACAGAGTTTAGCTGGAAGCAGTCAGAGTTTAGTTAAACACTGACTGGAAGCGCAACAGAGATTGTTAAACTCTGTAGTGGAAGCGTCTGAGAGTCAACAGTGTTTGAGGAAGACAAATATGGAAGCAATATCTTTGAAGATTGGATAGCTGTCAAAGAGATTGAGTTGACTTAGAAGACGTGTAGCAATCGTGATTGATATCAATTGTATAGGTTAATTATAGGATAATCAATTACTGATTGTACGAAGCTGTATGTTTTATAAATACAGTTAGGTTAACCCTAGAAGGGTATCGAACATTGAGAAATTCATTGATTGTAACCTAAGCAGCTCTCTGTGATATTTTACATCACTGAGAGAGGAATTATTAATTCCAAACAGTTTTAAGAGTTAAAACGTGTGTTCTTGTTATTTATTCATACGGTACTTGATTATATATTGTGTATTCGACCTAACAAGTGGTATCAGAGCCAATCTGTTACTTTATTACAGTTAAAGATCCAAAACACAATAGTAATCAATGGCAGAAATTCCTCCTCCATCAGGTTCTGAGAAAGCACCTACTACTGTTAGTAGGTATGAAACAATTAGGGTTCCAATACTGAAGCCATCAGAATATGCAATCTGGAAGGTAAAGATGACCATGTTTCTGGAAGCCACAGATCCAGAATATCTTGATAGAATTTATGAAGGTCCTCATAAACCTACAAAGTTAACTGCTGCTGCTGCTGGTGAGGAATCAAAGGTGGTTCCTAAGGAAAAGAAAGATCTAACTGCTGAAGATCTTTCATCTATTGCTAAGGATGCCAAAGTAAAGCACTTACTTCACAGTGCTCTTGACAATGTTATGTCTAACAAAGTGATCAACTGCACAACTGCAAAGGATATATGGGATGTACTTGAGGTTAGATGTCAAGGAACTGCTGCAATTAAGAAGAACAGAAGGAACATACTCACACAGGAGTATGAGCACTTTGAGGCAAAGTCTGAAGAAACCATGACAGAAACATTTGATAGATTCTGTAAACTGCTCAATGATCTATCATTGGTTAACAAAGAATATGATCTGGAAGATTCAAATCTCAAGTTTCTTCTTTCTCTTCCTGAAAAGTGGGATGTGAAAACAACCACCATAAGAGACAACTATGATCTTGCTGATACTGAGATTGATGAAATCTATGGACTGCTCAAGACTCATGAATTGGAATTGGAGCAGAGAAACAGAAGATCAAGCAGGAAGTCAAAGACTGTTGCACTGAAAGTTGAAGAAAAATCTTCAAAGAAAGAAGCATCAAGGAAGAAGGCAAAAGGAAAGGCCTTGGTCATTCATTCAGAAAGTGAGTCATCAAACACTGATGTTGACTCAAACACAGATGGAACATCTGATTCTGAAGATGATGATGATATGATGAAAATGGCTACATTGATGGTAAAGACCTTCAAGAAGATGGGATTCAAGAACTTCAAGAAGGCAAAGAGATTCTCCAAGGACTACTCAAGGTCTGATAAGAAGAATTTCAAGAAATCTGAGGGAAAGGACTTCAAATCTGGTAAGAAAGATAAGTCTGAGATTCAATGCTACAAGTGTAAGGAGATGGGTCATTATGCTCCTGAGTGCAAAAAGAATAAAACTGAAAAGGCACTCTACACCAAAGGCAGAGATTGGGCAGACACCTCAGATTGAGATGAGGAGGTGAATTATGCACTCATGGCCTCTACTCAGAGTGAAGATTCTGATCTAAAGGTACCTCCAACTACTTATGCTTATAATACAGATAATATAACTGAATTGAGAATTTATCTTAAGGCATTACACATCAGTTATAGGGATCAGACTTTAGAAAATGAGAGAATCAAAAGTGAGTGTTCTCAACTCAAAGAAAGAAATAAACTTGTTGAGGAACAACTTCAAAACATGAATAAAATTCAGAAAGAAAGAGATGATGCTGTGTTTATAGAACAGGAGTTGCTAGGCAAGTATAAGCAACTAGAATCTGAATTGGAGGATGCAAAGCACATTATTAAAACTTGGACATATTCTGGAAAAGACACTCAAGAGGTCTTTCAATCAGACACAGTAGGTCTAGGTTATTCTGAGGATGATGTGCTTAGGTTTCAGAATACAGTCAAGATTAGACCACCTCTTTCTACTAAGAAATTTGGAACATTTGTTCATGGTACTGTTAAAACTGAACATGGAACTGTTGACCATGAGCCAGTAAAAACCTGTGTCAAACAGGTTAATATTGGTTCAATGACAGATAAACAACTTAAGCATAAGCTTAAAGAAATAAAATCTGTCAACAAACAGAGAATGCCTAGGAAAAACAGAAATGGTAAGGTAGGCATAACATCAGGAATTAAACCAATGCTTGCTACATTTGCACCTAGAAAAACTTGTTATAATTGTGGTAGCACTAATCATCTTGCTAGCTTTTGCAGGAAGAACAAAGACATTAATTCTTTACCCTCCAAATCTGGAGTGAAAAAGGATAATGTCAAACCAAGACCACAAACTCTGTGCAAACATTGTGGAAGTAGTTGGCACTCAATTTATACTTGCAAGAATTATCATGCTATTTATCATAATTATTATGAACTGAAACATAATTTGAAATGGGTTAAAGTTGATTCTGCAAGTACTAAGGATGAAAATGTTAGTTTAAACTCTGATAATGCTAAATCCGCTGCAAAAACTAACAGATTCAATAAAGCAAAAGGATCCAAGCAAGTCTGGATCCTTAAAACTAACAATCAGTGATTGTTTGTGATTGCAGGGCACCAGGGTAAGTACCCTAGTCGTGGACAGTGGATGTTCAGGACACATGACTGGAAATAAAGCCCTGCTATCAGAGTATGAGGAGAAGGCTGGCCCAAAAGTTTCCTATGGAGATGGCAACATAGGACATACTCTGGGATATGGCAATATTAATCTTGTAAGTGTCATCATCACAAATGTAGCTCTGGTTCCAGGACTCAAGCATGATCTGCTTTCTGTGAGTCAAATCTGTGACAGAGGATATCATGTAGATTTTCAGCCTGAATATTGTCAAGTCATCAGTAAATCTACAGGGAAAGTTGCTTTAGTTGGAAACAGACACAATAACATCTATGAAATAAAATTGTCAACAAACTCGGATGGCAAAGCAGTGTGTCTGTCAACAAGAATGTCCAGTGAAGAGAGTTGGAAGTGGCACAAGAAACTCTCTCATTTGAATCTGAACAACATCAATGAGCTAATAAAGAATGATCTTGTAAGAGGTCTACCAAAGTCATTGTTGAATTTAGAAGGCCTGTGTGATTCTTGTCAAAAGGCCAAACAGAGAAAAGCCTCCTTCAAAAGCAAATCTGAGTCTTCAATTGTTGATCCTTATCATCTCCTACATGTTGATCTTTTTGGACCAGTGAATGTTATGTCTCTTGGAAAAAAGAAATATGCTCTAGTCATTGTTGATGAATATACCAGATTCACATGGGTATATTTTCTTGCAAAGAAGGATGAAACTGCATTAACACTGACAGAACATATATTACAACTGGACAAAGGGTCAGAGAATCAAGTGAAAATTATCAGAAGTGACAATGGAACTGAATTCAGGAATTCAACAATGGAAGAATTTTGCAAGAGTAAAGGAATCAAACAAGAGTTTTCTGCACCTGGTACTCCACAACAAAACGGTGTAGTGGAGAGGAAAAACAGAACCTTGATAGAAGCTACCAGAACCATGCTAGATGAAGCAAAATTGCCAACATATTTCTGGGCGGAAGCAGTTCAAACTGCTTGTTTTACTCAAAATGCAACACTGATCAACAAGCATGGTAAAACACCATATGAAATGGTGAAAAAGAAAAAGCCAAATCTAAAATATTTTCATATTTTTGGATGCAAGTGCTTTGTGTTGAAGACTCATCCTGAACAGTTGACCAAATTTGACCTAAAGGCAGATGAAGGAATTTTTGTTGGCTATCCACTGTCAACTAAAGCATTCAGAGTTTATAATCTGAGAACTAGAGTGATCATGGAGTCTATACATGTGTCATTTGATGAAACAGATCTGACAAACACTGTTGAGGTCAATTCTGAACCTCTACTGGTAAACACTGAAGAGACTTTTCAATCAGAAACAAGGGAAGAACCAGTTGAGGGGGAGCATGAAGAATCACATCAAAGTGATAATTCAAATACTGATAGTGACTCAGTTGATAACTCTGAATCAAACTCTGTTGATTCAAACTCTGATCGTTCAAATTCTGAACAGTCACATTCAGGGGGAGCATCAGAAAATGAAGAAAGGCACCAAGAAAATCAGGAGAGCATGGATCAAGGGGGAGGATCACATGATGACAGAAGCAATCTGCCTTCTGCAAGAAAATGGACTAAGTCACACACACCTGATTTGATTATTGGTGATCCAGATGCAAAAGTTAGGACAAGAAGTGCAACAACAAATGAATGTCTGTTTCATGCATTCTTGTCACAATCTGAGCCAAAGAAAGTAGAAGAAGCTCTTAAAGATGCTGACTGGATAACAGCAATGCAAGAAGAGCTAAATGAATTTGAGAGAAATGAAGTGTGGACCCTTGTACCAAGGCCCAAGAACAGATCCATTGTTGGTACTAAATGGGTTTTCAGAAATAAAACTAACAGTGAGGGTGTTATCACAAGGAACAAAGCAAGACTGGTTGCAAAAGGCTATTCACAGCAGGAAGGAATAGACTATGATGAAACATTTGCTCCGGTTGCCAGATTGGAGGCAATAAGGATGTTTCTTGCCTATGCTTCTCACAAGAAATTCAAGGTTTTTCAAATGGATGTGAAAAGTGCTTTTCTGAATGGAAAACTTGAAGAAGAAGTATTTGTTGAACAACCACCTGGTTTTGTAGATCCAAAATATCCAGACCATGTCTACAGGTTAGACAAGGCACTCTATGGACTTAAACAGGCACCAAGGGCATGGTATGAAACTCTTGCTAAATTTCTACTAGAAAGTGGGTTTCACAGAGGTACTATTGACAAAACTCTGTTTTACTTTCAATCTGGTAGTGACTTGCTCTTAGTTCAGATATATGTTGATGACATAATCTTTGGATCTACTAATGATAAACTCTGTAAGAGGTTTGCCAAGCTCATGCAGTCAAGATATCAAATGAGTATGATGGGAGAGCTTAGTTATTTTCTAGGCCTACAGGTGAAGCAAACAGATGATGGAATTTTTATAAATCAAGCAAAATATACCAGAAATCTTCTCAAGAAATTTGGCATGCTTGACTGTTCATCTGCAACAACTCCCATGGCAACTACAACAAAATTGGACAAAGATACAGGGTCATCAGTAGATATGACAAGTTACAGAGGAATGATTGGTTCTCTACTCTATTTAACAGCTAGTAGACCTGATATCATGTATGCCACTTGTTTGTGTGCAAGGTTTCAGGCAGATCCAAGGGAACCACATTTAACAGCAGTAAAGAGGATTTTTAAGTATCTCAAGGGCACTATAACTCTAGGGCTGTGGTATCCCAGAGAATCAGACTTTAAGCTTCTTGGCTACTCTGATGCAGACTTTGCAGGATGTAAGATTGACAGAAAAAGCACCAGTGGAAGTTGTCAATTTCTGGGTGACAGACTTGTTTCCTGGTACAGCAAGAAACAGAAGTCAATATCTACATCTACAGCTGAAGCAGAGTATATTGCTGCTGGTAGCTGCTGTGCACAGATTCTATGGATGAAGAATCAACTGCTGGATTATGGATTGAGGTATACCAAGATACCTATTTACTGTGATAATCAAAGTGCTTTTGCAATGACAGGTAATCCAGTACAACACTCCATGACTAAGCACATCAGCATAAGGTATCACTTTATCATAGAGCATGTAGAGGAAGGAAACATTGAGCTTCACTTTGTGTCTACAGAACAACAACTTGCAGATGTCTTCACCAAGCCATTGAGTGAAGCTACATTTACAAGACTGGTCAATGAACTAGGAATGGTCTCTAGTTTTGACTAGAGATGTTGGTTAGACTCAAGATCTTACTTTTAAAATATATTGCTCATGTTTCTGCAAATTGTTAAGTGCTATGTGAACCTTAGTATTAAACTCTGTTATGCATGCTTATGTTTAAACTTTGTTAAACTCTATCAGCATGTCTGTCTGCTAAACACTGTTAACATGTTGGATACACTCTGTGAATTCAGAATTGATTATTGTCTGAATGAAAACACCAATGAAGAAAAATGTATGAAGCATGATTCTCAGTAATTAAATCATGATTCTTTCTGAGTCACTGTAATCTAATCAGATTTTGTGCAGTAAATCAACACAGCATGATACTGTTTCATATTTATAGCATCTCTTAGTTTATTCAGTCCTAAACTCTGAGTTTATGAATATTGTGTGCATTGCCACTCATAAATAATTTCTGATATTGATGAACTCTAAACTCTGATAAGTGACATTCTGTTTCCAAAGGTAATTCATGGTTCTTGATGATTCCTTGTTTGTACTTGTAAAAACTATAAAACTTAAGATGTGTCATTGATTAGTTTGGTGAGTTCAGATTCAAGTCTGCACCCTGTGAGATTTTGAGCCAAATCAGTGATTGATACATTCTCTATCAATCAGTTTTTATTGCTGTGTGATGTTCATCAGGAAGTATGGTTCTCTAGAACTTGTATTAAACCATTTTGAGACTACATGATATGTGTGTGCATGAAAATGATAAAGGCAATAGGATTTACCATTTCTTCAAACACTGTTCAAAATTCTTTTGAACACTGTTCAAACACTGTTCATAAATTCCACCCTTAGTAAACCCCTTTGAGCCTAATTAACTGCTCATTTTTCTTTAACTCTGTAGTATTAAGAGCAGTTATATTCTTTTGAAAAATCAAATGCAAGCAGGTGAGTGTTTCTCAAGAAAAGAAAAGTTTACTCAGTATATATGTTAAAAAAATAATAATAATAATAAAAAATAATAATAAAATTTAAAAAAATAATAATAAATTAAAAAAAAAAAATTTTTAGGGCATATATACTGATCATCTCGTACAAATATGTACTAACAGTGTGACTGAACACTTTGGTCTATTAAAATGTTCAGCTTGAAATTCACTCATGATTAAAACATCTCTTCTCATCTGTTTGATCTTACTACATTACAACCCTGAATAAAGTCCTTTTGATTTGTGCATATATGTACTCAAAGTAGTGTAGAATTGGTGGACATTCAAGCATATGGTAGTATCTGCTTTTACTGATTGAATGTGAGTGTAAACACTTCACCTAAACACTTGTGTGCTTTGAGAGTTTGTGAGTTTATCAAGTTCATGACTGTTACTCACTGAATGATGCTCTGATTTCTATCTCTTGATCTTTTTGTCTTCAAAGACTTTGTGCTTACTTGGATAATCATGAACATCAAAGGGAATAGAAGTATTCAGATCTCTGTATTACAGTAACTACAGAGTTTAGCATTCATCAAACAATCAGTGTTTACTATGAGAGTTTGTGCATTCAGTGTTTATTGATTTTTGTTATGGATTTTATGAAATATTAGATGCTCTAAAGATTGATTTTGGTAAACTCTGCTTCACACACATTCATATTCACAACTGTGCAATTTTTGAAAGGGTTTTAGTGATAAAGTTGGAAAATTGACAAACACTGTCGAGTTGTGTTAAGTACTCTAAGGTAAAGTTTCATTGAGATAATTTGACTATTTTGAAGTAATTGGGGTAGTTGACAACTGTTAATTAATGTAAATATGTCATAGTGTCGTGATTATAGGAATGACAGCGGTAATTATTAAGTGATCCATTGGTTGTTTGACACGTGTCCCATTATTGTGTCCCACTCTCACATTACTCTAAAATCAGTTGCGTGCTTAGGTGACTGCAGTGCCTCAAGTCAAGAGAAGGAGATTAATTCTTTCAGAATCTGATGATGAGCAAGTTCTTGAAGCTCCAGAGGTGGTTTCACAGCAAACACCTACTGTTGAGGTTGCAGTGAATGATATACCTGCAGAGGTTGAAATACCTGCAGAGGTTGAAATACCTGCAGAGGATGCTGTGATTGTAAATGCTATGCCTGCAGATGTTAACATGCCTGCAGAAGAGGATCACAGAGATGGTTTTTCACCAATGAATGATATTCTTGACTCATTTCAACCAATTCTTGATCCTATCTCACCTGTTGTTCACACTGAAGCTCCTGGTGTAGCTGATCTGCCTGCAGTTATTCTTCCTGAAGCTGCAGCATCACACACACAGCTGATATCTGATGCTTATCAAATTCCTGACAAAGGTGATGAGGTTGAACAAGCAACTAAGGATAACTCTCAATCTATGCCAGTTGAAGCTACAAATATAAACTCTGTTGCAGAGTCTGTGCAACATGAGGATAATATTGAAAAGATTGCAGAAGTTGTTGCAGAAACTGTGGCTGACAAAGCTCAGCACAGTGGTTCTTTACAAGATGCTCAAGCTGTTGATGCAAGTGTTGAAGATGAAGCTGAAAACAGTGCAAACTCTGATTCTTTTCTGAGTGCACCAGCACATACTGATAACAAACATACATCTTTTGATCAGCCTTGTCCATCTCATGTAATTGAAGAAGAGCATCTTGCTAAATCTGCTGCTAACTGGTATAAAGAAGACCGTATTTTTCCAAAAGGGAGAGCAGCTAATTTCATTAAGCAGACTGCTAGTCAAATTTAAAATCCAGAGCTTTTATCATGCTTAAAGGCAACTGTGGTACAAGTCAAAACTCTGGATGGAAGTTTTGCTGAAACAAAACAACAAATTGCTTCTTTGAAAACTGAGATACAGACTAGAGAAATGAAAATGGAAAGAGAGTCAAAAATCAAAGCTGCACAGCTTTCTAAAGTTCAAGATACTCTATTTGCCAGGTTAGGAAAGGTTGAAGAGAATCAGGCTGTCTTGTTTGATAAAGTTGATTCAATTGCTAACTCTTTGGAGCTCATTACATCTATACTCATTCCTGATGATGTCAAAAAGGGGGAAAGAGTTGCTAAGTCAAAATGCAAAGTTTCTCAAACTCTGCTAAAAAAGGATGATGCTGGAGATGGAGGAGCAAGTGATAAGGCTTTAAACTCTGAGTCACTAACTCTGAGATCTGGCAAATCTCTTAAGTCACAGTCTGTTGGAATAAACACTGAAACTCAAGGTACTTCAAAAACCAAGAGTTTGGAATTAACATCTAATCCAAAGACTGATGAGGAGTTAGCTGTTAAGCTTTTCATGGAAGAAAATGCAGAAGGAGTTACTCTAGAAGATGCTAAATTTGAAGAAAAGAGTCTGCAAGAAAAACATCTAAAAGCTTTAAAATCTGTTAAGTTGAAGAAGAGGGAGAAAGTTGTTAAAGCTGCAAAGCCTGTTCTTAAAGGCATTGAAATCGAAGAGAAGCTATCTGGCATTCAAGAAGAAGAAGAAGAAGAAGATAAAGAAAAGTTGATAAGAAAGTCTTCTCTTGATGCTAAATTGAAGTTAAAAGGGATAATGAATGAGGAAAACAAAGGCAAAATGATTGTTACAACCTCTGTTGCCACACAAGTTGTACAGACACAAAGTAAACCTTTACCTGGGTTTTCTAGGCTGAAGATTCCAGTTCAGGAACAAACAGGAGTAACTGGTGATTATCAACACAATGTTGCTTGTTCAGGAAAGCCACCAGGGAGAAATACTTCTGGATTAGGTTCAAAAAGAGATTTTAGATTTAGTAACAGTCCAAGAGATCCTTCTGCACTTGTTTCTCTTGGTTCTGGTATTACTCAAGAAAATCTAGATAAGTTGGAATCAGTTCAACTAGTTCATCAAAGGAGCTTAGATATTCACTTGCTGTTATACTTTATGACAGATGGATCAGTGTTTAGAGTGAATGAAGAAGCAATCAAGTTAAAGTTATTTGAAGAACTTCAGTATGTTCTGCATATATTCAGAGTCAGAAATCGTCAAACACAGCTTATTGCTAATTCTATAAGGGGATATATGCAGAAAGCTAAAATTGTTACAGGATCAAAGTCTGCTGAAAAGTATGTTCCTAAGTACAGAGATTGGAATGGCAATCTGATAGAAATGGAGAAGGGGACTACAAAGCTGAAGACAGATCTTGGAATTACAGTTCTGGATTTTAATGTGAAGTCTGAGGAAGTGAAATATATCAGATTGGGAAATGAAATGAGAAGAAACAAAATCTACGATCTCAGAGCTGCTATCTTTCAAACTGATGAGAATGATCCAGATTTAAGAGAGATCAAGGAAGCTATGCAGATTGAACTTGAAAATGCTGAGAGAAGATTGTTGATTGATTATCTCAGAACAACTCCAGATCTTGAGGAAGTTAGGTAGACGAAAATTGTAAGTTTGTTGAGTAATAGTTTAAATTCTGTTTGTATGTTAAACACTGTAGACTCTGTATTTGTTTTGACATCATCATTTACTGTAAACTTGTGCATTCTTGCTAATGAACAAGTTGGGGGAGATTGTTAGAAATGATTGATGAGAACAGTGTTTGGAAGCTAAAGTAACAAAACAGAGTTTAGCTGGAAGCAGTCAGAGTTTAGTTAAACACTGACTGGAAGCGCAACAGAGATTGTTAAACTCTGTAGTGGAAGCGTCTGAGAGTCAACAGTGTTTGAGGAAGACAAATATGGAAGCAATATCTTTGAAGATTGGATAGTTGTCAAAGAGATTGAGTTGACTTAGAAGACGTGTAGCAATCGTGATTGATATCAATTGTATAGCTTAATTATAGGAGAATCAATTACTGATTGTACGAAGCTGTATGTTTTATAAATACAGTTAGGTTAACCCTAGAAGGGTATCGAACATTGAGAAATTCATTGATTGTAACCTAAGCCGCTCTCTGTGATATTTTACATCACTGAGAGAGGAATTATTAATTCCAAACAGTTTTAAGAGTTAAAACGTGTGTTCTTGTTATTTATTCATACGGTACTTGATTATATATTGTGTATTCGACCTAACATGCCATTTGGTTCACTGGGGTAGAGGTAGTCAATCTCATCAAGTTGTTGTTTGGAATAGGCGATCTGCACTCTCTAGCCATATGTCCCACCTTACCACACTTGTAACAAGTCACACTCGATTTCGAATTCCGGCACTCATTAGCATAATGACCTTTCTGATTACACTTGAAACAAACAATATCTGCTTTCACACACGCTCCGGTATGCCTCTTAGAACATGCCTTGCACTCTGGTATTGAGGGTCGGGGAAATCTTGGTTGATTGGGGTTCTGAGGAAGGGTTTCTGAATTCCTGTTTCTGGGCACATTCCTTTTAAAATTTCTTCCCTGGTTCTGAAATCCGGGCTTTCTATCCATCTGATTTGTTGACTTTCCTTGATCCTGATTCCTTTCTATTGCTTCCACTTTCCTCTTTAAATTTCCCCTTTCCTTCTGATTCTGATCACTCTCACCTTCTATTATCATTGCCTTCTGAACCACTTCTGCATATGAGTTTATCTCAAAAGCTGCAACTCTGCTTCTTAACCATGGCTTCAATCCTTGTTGAAATCTCTTCGCTCTTTTCTCATCTGTATCCACATAATCTCCTACAAACCTTGCTAATTCTGTAAACTTCTTCTCATATTCATCAATACTCATATTCTCCTGCTTAAGATTAAAGAACTTTAACTCCATCTGATTCTGCATATACCTAGGAAAATACTTCTCCAGAAAAATCCTTTTAAATCTATCCCACGAAATCGCTTTTGTTGCTTCTAGGGCCTTAGCCGACTCCCACCAGTAATTAGATTCACCTTTAAGAAAATAGCTAGCAAACTCTACCTTCTGCTCATCACTAACCTTCACCAATGCGAAGGCCTTCTCCATTTCCTTAAGCCATATCTGGGCTTCAACTGGATCTTTTGTTCCTTGAAAATCTGGGGGTTTCACAGCCTTAAAAGATTTAAAAGTTACCGCAAGTTGAGCTGGTTGTTGCTGTCCTTGTTGATGTTGTAACTGCTGATGTTGTTGCTGAAGTAGCTGCTGCTGCTGAGCCAACGTAGTCGTCTGCTGTTGCAAAAGTCCCAAAAGTTGGGCCATATCCATACTGCCTTGATTACCTTGATTATCATCTCTATTCTGATCATCTTGATTCCTATTCTGATTAGCTCTAGTATTGCTCCTTCTTGGAGGCATCTTTCTGAATATTAAACAATCATCTATTTATCCACAAGCATACATCTATCCGCAACATGGCATAATATAGCCTAACAGTTCTAATATGGCATAAGTACGACCTAAAATTTAAAACAATCTCACGTGGCCGAATAATACGATAAGGGGAAACGATAATAATTAAACGATAACAATACCGATGACATCCATCGATATCCCAAATCCGAAAGTTCAAAATCCAATCAACATAAAGTTCGAAAACCGAAACTGAAAGTACGATAATGTCTAATAACACAAGTCTAATAATAAAATGGCTATACTATACGCCATCGCACAAAACCCAAAGCATAAAACTAGTCCTATTGCAACTTGTTGATCACGCGCTGGAGCTCATCCACCATCATCTGAACCATCGTATGACTCTCCCAATCGCTATGAGGTGCCATCTCACGAAGTCGCTCGTTAGCCATCTGGGTAATTACCTGAAGCCTAGAGATAAGGGTTCCATCATGGTCCTCGTGAAACTTACCCTTAACATCAAACAACACATCTAACCTCTTCTGAAGCTAAGTATTCTCACCATAAAGGTGATCACACTCCCTAAACAACTCCTGGTAAACAAACAAGGGTACGGTAGCTGGAAGATCTGCAGGGGGTGGAGCTGAAGGTCCTGGTGCCCGCTATCGCTGCCAATAATAATATAATATATATATATATATAAAGCGTCAGAAAAACTTAGAAACATCCTACTTAAACACTCTCGATAATAGGGGTCAATCAATCCTATTCTTTTATAAATATCATACTATTTACATTCTAAGTGAGTTTCTATTTTAATCCTAAGTGATTATTGAAAATGTGATCTATCTTGTTACCTAAACCTATATTGTTCAGTGACTCAAACCTGTGGCTCTGATACCAAACCTGTGACGGCCCCAAATCCCTTAATTAAATTTAACTAGATAATGGTAAAGCATGCATATTAATTAGACATTACCAATCTCACGCCTGGATCGCCAACAGGTAAGAGTTTGAAACAATATAAAACTACCAATTCCAAAACAATTTATTATTACAAGCCACAATTATTCTAAGTTCAAAAGTTATTACAGACTGAGTTCAAAGTTCTAGCAAAATAGAAACCATAAGGTCGTCTCTCCCTTCTACCTGGAACTGCCTCCTATAGGCTATACCGGATCCACCACAATTCTTATGCGCAGTCTCAAGTGTCCTTACCATCTTCGAGTTTCACTGAAAGGTTAAGGAAAATAAAATCATTGAGCCAATTGCTCAGCAAGTGCATAAACCAACAATATAAGACTGGCAAAATAATCAACTGTAAAGCAAGATATATAAATCTGCAATTGAAAGGTATCAACTGAATCAATGTCAAAATAGACTGAGTAGGAATTGGAATATCTGATAAGACGCTACAAGCAAAGCTGGGTGATCAGCCCACGCTAGAGCTCCGAACCCGCATATCCAATACGGTGTTCATCAAATATAAGGGGATCCCAGGCACACAATGGCCTATAATAATAATATAATTTGGACCGGCGCCTCGGTCAAAGTAACATTCCATCCAATTCCATTTAGGTCAAACAAAGTCTGTCAAATTCAATTCATCTCAAAGAAGCAAGAATAACAATGTTATATCAAGTTGCTGGTAAACAAGAATAAGATTCTCAGATTTCGAATAAATGACAAGGCAAAGTGAAGAAAAGTCAATCATTTTGGATTCTTGGAAGTTGGGATTCTGTTTAGTATAACTTGGTTAAGTCAAGAAAGGTTAATCAAATTGTTTTTAGATAGAAACGAGTTCAAGTACAAGAAGATATTTAAGTAGTTGGTTCAAGAATTCAAGAATTCAATAAGGTTATGAAAAGGTTTTCCAAGTAATATGATTATCGAACAACAAGTCCATTCAAGTTCAAGGGGTATGAAAGCAATCACAAGGTATATGACAATAATAAGGTCGGAAGGAACATGGTACTAGTTTGTGACAATTTAACAATTCGATATCTCATGGCATTCATCATATGGTAACAACAAGGTAGGATAGTACACTTGCCTTAAATCACGAGATTGCACTAGATAGCGTCCTCTTCGATTGGCTCATTGCCAGGCCTCCTACTCGGACCTATAATAATAATAATAAACAATATCTTATTTTCCCCTCATTAGTTTACATACCACAAGACAATCCTAAATTATGTTAACGCCCCATCGATAACTTTATAACTATATACACATATACTTTATATACATGTAAGTCACACAAGGCACATAGCACGTAAGGTAGTATAACATATGCATACTATAAATGATATCACGATTTACATTAGAGACGTGCCTTAGGGTTTTGAAAATCATAATTATAAATTTTAGAAATTTCGGCAGCATCTCCTTTGTATAATCGTCATACCATACCGGATTATAACCGGTCCCAAGCAATCACAAGGCAAACACAATACACTTCCAATGCCTACAATCTCCATCAACAATCGACTACTACTAGTCACCAAGCAACTCTAAGTCAACCTAATATCTCCACTACAACTCATTATGCAATTCATAATTCAAATTCACATAGCAATTTAATCATGCAAACAATTAATTCAAGTAACAATCAAATCAATTAACACTTAAACAATTTAAGCAAGAAACTCTCAAGAATTCACACAACTCACCACAATCTCTCTTCTTCTCCTTCCTCCTTCCTTTCGCTCTCTCTCTCTCTCTCTCACTCTCGGCTTCTCCCTCTCCCTCTCTTCTCTTCTCCCTCTCGGTCTCTCTCCTTCTCCATCAATCTCTCTCTCAGCCTCTCTCCATCAACACCAAACACACACACAAAATCTTCACAATGACTTACACAATTACTTACACCCACAATTTGAACAACAATTCAATATTTCAACAACCCATCAACACTAACTTGTAAATTTACTTAAAAATCAAATTATAAACTTGACCCATCAAATTTCATAACATATAATCATCAAAATCACAAACCCTTTTTAATTTACACCTACTAACAAACATCAATTTACAATACACACATACCCACACCTTGTAATCTCATAAAAACTCAAACCCATCAACAAACTTAACTTAAAATCTTGTAAAAACTAACATGCAATCATTTCTAACATGGTAATCACATAAAATCAATGAATTAACACTTGCATGCAAACCCTTGGCTCACTTTCGATCATGGCCGAAGGTTTGGGGTTCTCCGGAGAGCCCGAAAATTCGTGGGTCTCTACCGAGGAGTATTCCCAATCACAAACACCCACAAAACTTACCTTTGAAGCTTGATTTTCGAAAACCCTAGTTTGAAAAGTGAAGAAAATTGAAATTCAAAGACATGGGGTTGTAGAGGATGAAGAGAGGAGTAATTTTATATCTAACACTTCATAGTTTGATGGAGAAATTACCTTGACTAAAGCTTGAGAATCAATGGAGGTTTGAGAGAATTTTGAGAGATGGGGAGAGAAGAAGACACGGGGAAAAGAGATGGGGGGTCTCGGTCGTGTAAAATAAAAATAGAAGGGGGAGGGTTTTGTTTTGTCCAAGCTACACACACTCACATAATTTAATCACATTTTAATGATACATCTTAATTAAATAAAAGACTTGTAAAAATAATCCTAATTACAAGATACTTTGGATCCAAAAATAATTTGTTGGCACATATATTTAAAGCATACAATTCCTTTCCTTATAATATTTTTAAAATCATTTTATAAAAAGATTTGGATTTTACAAGTTTTAATATTTTAAAAAGAATAATAAATAGAAAAATCCTTGTAAAATATTTTAATTCGAAAATAAATTAAACTTTTATTTTTAAAAAGTCTTTAAATACATAAGGATAATTGATAGAGTATATTTTTATATATATTCTAGATGATTTTATTCTCATATTTATTGTGTTTTGCATTGATTTGGATTTTTATTTAATATATTTGATTGTTTTATTGTAGGAAATAAAGAATTCATGACTTGGAAGGATTTGGAGCAAAAAGAGCTATTTTGGAGATAAAATAGGAGAAAATTCGTATTATTGGGCTACGCAGGCTGTTTAACACTGTTTGGGCCATATCTTGAGTTCCAGAAGTCAGAATTTGACGATCTTACTATCCACGCGAAGCTTGTGGAATTATCTTTAATTCAGAGGTGGTCCAGTAAGCAAAATCCGACTGGAAGAGCCCAGAAACAGAGGAGAAAAAGAAGTGACGAATTTTACAAGAAAATCACTACAAGAAATATGGGCTATTGCAACGCCAAAAAAGTGTCATATTAGACCCCAAATGTGTTACAATAGAGGTTTTTGCAACGTTTTTGCCAAAATTAAGCGTTGCATCTGCTGCCGTTGCAATAGACCCCTATAGCAACGTTTTACCTACTTATTGCAACATTTTTAAAGTATAACAATATCCCCTTTAGTGCAACACTTTTGTCATGTTTAGTGACACTTTTATGATGTTGCAATAGACTATTGCAACACAATTTTGTAACATATTTTCGTTAAAAGTGTTGCACAGTCAATTTATTGCAACATTTTTGTGTAACATTTTATCCCCTATTGTAATGTTTTTTATTTTTTTAGCAACATTATTGTAATCCATTTTTATACTTATTGCAACATTTATTTGCAACACTTTTTGTTAGTCCAATTTGAAATATATATCCTGTTTGAGCTGTCAATAAACCAATACAAAAGATATCACACCAGAATCACATTTCCCATTCAACAAAATATACCATAAAGCCCAAACATAGTCGGCTTATACCATAAGATAGGAAATCCAACAGAATATATGTCGAAAGTACATAAATCCAATGTCGAAACACATAGTCGACTTACACACCAAAATATCTAAATAAAACTTGGTCTAATTTTAATTTACTGTTAAAGTACCAAGCTACCAAAAGTACGCACACATGCATATAAAATAAAAGTACTGATCATCAATCATCATGATTTTTGTTCAGAACGTCCTCGTAATTTCCATCCTCACTATCATCATCCTCTTGATCATTGTTGTCCTCGCTTTCATCACCACTGTAGCACATAATTCTTCAAGATCCTATTGCTGGTTCAAGCACAGCTCTCTGTAAAGCCATCAAACAAAAGATTAGTTGTTCCGGTTTTACATACTCAGAAGATGTCTTTTATAACATCTGGATCATGTTTGTTCCTTGCAATCAAACAAAAACCTAATTGCTCCAGTTTTACACCATATATTACATACTATTTAACCATGTACAAAATCTTTTAAATAGTGTTGTGAACTAGACTAGCACATCATTATGTACATCTGAGAGGGGAACTATATATCCCATGTCCAAGGTATTATTCAAATGAACTAACTAAAAGGTAATAACAGTCAGCTCTACTAAACATTCCATCATCATCTTTCCAACAAATTAATAGTACATGTCTATGCATTAAAGATCTTAAATTATGATCAGAAAATCATCCTGAACAAGAGCACTACCTGAATCAACCAAACAACATTTGACCACTTCAGCTTTCATGCGTTCTGTAAAGCAAATATATAATGTTGTCAGTTGAATATTATAATTTGAAGACATGATCAAATAATAAGATGAAAGAGGGTAAGAAGCTCGCCTAAAAGATTTATTGCTGCAGATAGGGTACCGCCTGTGGCTACCAAATCATCTACCAAAACCTCTACATACGCATGACAGAATCATCAGAAATCAGGATTAAGTGCACTTCAATGTTTACAATGACAGAATAAGAACATGAATGTTTAGGAAATACAGGATTCTCAAATTATCGAACTACAAATGACTGGAAACTATTGCCAAACAATACAGAAGAACAAAATGACTTGGTAGTACAGTAGTCTAAATCAAACTAGGAAGATGTTTTGGGTAGCCTGAACTTATAAGTTGTGCAGTGATCTAAAGCAAAGGTGTCATCAGAGAATCTACCATGAGCTCTCTTGTTCAAGTAACCAGGATATTTGTGCTGGGAAAAGGGCATGGTCTCATGTAATACCATGCCTATCTTCTGCGCTTTTTTTACCAAGTCCCATTTGTCATAAGGATCGCCATTCTTGTGGGTGACATGGATTTCTCCAGTATCCTTCTTAAGCAGAGCCTTAGCATTTCTCATAAACCCCTTCACCAAGTCTTTGTTCATTCGGTAGCAAGCAATTGAATAGGAATCAGCAAAATGCATGATCAGATTTAGCAAAATAAAAAACGCATAATCAGAAAAGCAACACAATTGGTGCAACAATGCTAATAAACAATTCTACATGAGTCAACTTCATGGACAAAACTATATGGCAAAAAAGCAAAGTTCATTGTGCAACAGCAACTGCACAACCACATGAACAAAACTGTGCTTGAATTCCTGAATTTCATGTTTTGTATGCGTAAGTGGCCGGTATAATCCAAAAGTAAACAAATTTATAGATGTAATAATTTTATAAAATATCAATTTGTTAAAAATAATACTAGAATTAGTTCTTTCATGAAAGCCTTGAATCTTGCCAAGGACTTGACTTTGGATAGGAGTTAATAGAGACGCCGAACTGGAGTGGCTGATTTTCCTGAAGGTAGAGAAATTCAGCAGCGGAGTAATGGATTACTGGTGTTTTGTACTACAGAGTTTTTCTGTTGGTTTGGTTTTGTGTACTATATGTTTATATTGTTTTCCAATATTGTCTTGACGGTGTGTTATCCTAAGGTGCTCAACTCTTTAACCTGAGAAGTAAATCAAGGTGTGTGCACAACTTACTGTACTTAGACCCCTGGTGGAATACACCAGGTACGTTCTAATAGCGATGTATTCTAGGAACCATGTAAAATTAATTCCTAGTAATCTTTTAAACACAACTGAAGCCTATAGATTTGATTCAAATACCTTCCTAATCCATGCTTTTATATTAAAACTGACTTTACATATTCGAACAAGATTACTGATACAAAAAATAAAAGGCGATACAAGTACCTGATACTCCATAAATTTTTATAAAATTTTAGGAACGAGCACTTCAGGAACATGACCTCCTTTTTCTCTTATTTGATAGGCAAGAGATTGATACTTAAATTTAGGAAGATACACATACCAGTAATAGCCCAATAATGTTCTTTGGGTTTCCAGAATAAACAGGCACACGGCTGTGACCCCTAGCAAGAATTTTCCCCATTGCCTCCCTGCTATATCAAGTTGATAAGTGAACAGAAAATCACGATAATCTGCTGTATGATTTCTTTCATTAATAAATAAGCACTTGTTGCATGAAAAAAACATCAATCATTACGACAAAAACCTCTAACGTTAAGAATCATGACAAGTAATGAAAAAATAGTGAAAAATAAACTGCAGATAGATTGATTAAAGTTTGACTAGAGATGCACATTAATAACAAATTGTCCTGGATTTTTTAACCACTATAAACATGCACAGTAATTAACAAATTATCTAGAATTAACTTCAGTAATACAGCATATAACAAGCACGACATTACTTTCTGCATACAATTTTGGCAGGATAAAGCACGCATCAATATTCAAGATATCCGAACACAGATTTTTTAGGAAAAATATATTACATAAATGAAACATGGATCAACAGTATGCTCAGCGAATTTATGGATGGTAGCTAAAGGAACATAGTTTCTGAAACCATTACTTGTCCCTCTTAAAGAAATTTAAGCTGTAATTGCTTAGAGGAAGGTTTGTATTTCGTGATTAATTTTATATATTATATACAGACGGACAGCTTAAAGCTACTTGTATATGCGATCAGTTAGTTCTAGTTTTACATTTTGCTTTGGGAGTTTGGTAGAGAAATATGATGAAAATGACATAATATGGCTGACAAGGTCTTTTGGTACTGATGCAGAATCCTAGACTAATTCAAAATAACTCTATAGATGAACAGGCATTTAACAAGCTAAATAAAGTAAGTCAGTCTACACGTTCTAATAGCGATGTATTCTGGGAACCATGTAAAAATAATTCCTAGTAATCTTTTAAACACAACTGAAACCTACAGATTTGATTCAAATACCTTCCTAATCCATGTTTTTATATTAAAACTGACTTTACATATTCGAACTGAAGTATGTTAACACAGGAGTAACTCACGTTAAAGTTAATACACGTACCAGTCCAATTTTGAATTGACGTCCAAAGAAAATGTTGACTTAATCGGTGTCATAGCTTCTTGAGCAGTCTGTCACAAACATGATAAATTAACAACAGAACCACGCAACTCCTTGCAGATGTGCCCTTGTAAATTTTTTTACTAATTCATAAAATAAAATTTGAAGTCCAAACTTTGATGAAACATTTATCTATTCAAAACGTTAAATTGTAGCAATTGGTGCCTTTTTGCTAGAGTTTAGAATAAAAACTAACCGGAATCTAACCATGATTAAGTGGATTTAAACTGGGTGATAATTACCTTCTCAGTTAAGTCTAGTGCACCACTAATAATTGTTGTTTCATCATGCGTAAGCTCACCTCCCTTCCCTTCCTGGAAATTGATACATAGCATATTATGGCATGAAGGAAGTTAAAGATTTAGTCTTTACCACCTAATTCACATAAGCAATTCTGTAGAAAAATTAAGCATTTGAACAAGATTACTGATACAAAAAATAAAAGGCGATACAAGTACCTGATACTCCATAAATTTTTCAGCATGCTCTCTTTCTTCTTCACTCGAGTCCTTGAAAAATCTACACTGAAAACACCATAAACAGACAGCAATAAACAATTGAAGTTAACCATACAATTATTTGCTAAATAACCCAATTAAAATATACAATTATACAAGTTAAAAATTACCAACCTCTGAAACCTAATCGCCGTGCGGGTCCCATTATACCTCGAACTGCAAGCCCTAATTGAAGCCCCTCAAGAAAAAACCCCAATTGAAGCCCTAATTGAAAATTAAAACACAAGAATGAAGAAGAGCAAAATAAAATAAGCAATAAAAAACATAATCAAAATAGAGAGATGAGCGAGAGGGATGAGTGAGAGGGATAAGTGAGTGGGAAAGATGGGAGAGAGAGGATCAACAGAGAGAGGTGAGGTCGAGAGAGAAGAGCGGTTGAGAGAGATAATTTTATGTTTTTGTGTTTTAATTTTGTGTAAGAAATATTTGGGAACCCGACCTTTTTTATCCCGCCCAGCGAAAAAACAAGTTCCCGCCTACAATTTTGGAAAAATTGATTAAAAGTGTTTCGTCTATTTTAACGCTTTTGCTAAAGTATTGCAATTGTTATAAAATTTCAAAATGATCATTTTGCTTGCAACACTTTTTGTATTTCTTGCAACATTTTTAAAAATATTGCAATAGACTACCAAGTTTTGTGTCTATTGTAACACTTTATGTAACACAAATATATATTGGGCTTGTAATAGCCCATATTTCTTGTAGTGAATCCTATTCAATTATGGATATCTTTTTGTAAATTGATTAGGATATTAAAAATACTTTTTTAGGGGATAGAAATCAGATTTTATCATGAGTTTTATTTATTAGAACGTGGGGAGAAAAAAAAGAGAGACACGTACACTTTTACTTTTTAAAAAACTAGGGTTTTGGTTTTTCTTTCTTCATCTCTTCTTTTGTAAGCACTTGGTTTAATTTGGATCTTCATTGTTCTTCGTTAATACAAAGTTTGAGGTATTCTTTATTCTCTTGTTTTATTATTATATGTTTTACATGGCTTCTTTCATTATTCTTATTGCTTTTACTTCTAGAATGAGTGAGTAGTTTAATTCTAGGGTATTAAGGGGAGCCATGTTTGCACCATGATTTGGGCTTAATTTGATTAGTAGATTGATGGGTAAAGAGTAATTCTGATTGATATGTTATAATTCTTAATTTGTGTAATTGCGCAATATCATGGATTAATCGATTGCAATAGGAGTAATAGATCGAAAGATTTTACTACTAGAGGCTTACATACAATTAGCGGAATTGAAGGTGAGTGTGAAAACATCATTAGATATTCTGAGAGTGTTAATGCTTGAAAAAGATTAACCATTGCTTTAATTACTTAATCCCATTAAAAAGCTATACCTTTGTGATTTGTTTGGTGTAAGCATGGTGAACCTGAATTGCCCTAGATCCTTTTATTAATTGAATTAAAACTTTGTTAAATTTGCATTAGTAGTTAATAAAATTCCCAAATAATCGTTTGTGACTAGAAACAATTGATAATAGTTAAATTGAAATTGAAACTGTCTCCTTGAGGAATCGACCCGTATTTGCTAGTATCTACTACAATTGATACCGTGCGCTTGCGGTTAGACATAATTTAACACATCAAGTTTTTGGCACCGCTGCCGGGGAGACGCCTAGTTTCTATAATTTTAGTTTGATTGTTTTAGATTGTTTCTCTTGTCTCTTTGGAACACTTGTTCCAATTGAGACCGATCTTACTGCTTTTCCTTGTTTAGTTGTTGATGCCCAAGACCAGGTCTCAAATGAAAATAGATCAAGCGAAAGAGGATACAACTCTTCTTAGTCCAGATTCTGAAATTACTTGTCAACAATACATAGATCAACAAAGGGAAGAGAAGCAGCAAAGGATATCTGAACCAAAGATTGAGATGGCGGACCTTCCTCCCAAATCTTTGAAGAATTACTCACAGCCCTCTCCGAGTGGGGTACCTACTGGCCTTGCTATGCCAGCAATTCAAGCAGAGAATTTCGAGATCAAGCCTGCTTTGCTCACTATGATCCAACATAATCAGTTTGCTGGTCTTCCCTCTGAAGACCCTACACTTCATCTGCAAAGGTTTCAACAGCTCTGTTCTACAATTAAACACAAGAGAGTTACTCCAGACCAGTTGAAAGTCATGTTGTTCGGTTTCTCTCTTCGTGACAAAGCTCAAAAGTGGTTGAACGATATTGACTTGACCGAGTGGGATAAGATTTCTCAAGCCTTCTTAACTGAGTTCTTCCCTCCCAACAGAACCGACGATTTGATCGACAAGATGATGGGTTTTAAGAAAGATTATGGTGAATCTCTTCGGGATGCTTGGGACAGATTCAAGGATTATCAACGTGCATGCCCTCACCATGGTCTTGAGAAGTGGTTTCTGCTTAAACGCTTCTACAATGGTCTTGATCCTGAAACAAAAGGTATGGTTGATAACGCTGCAGGTGGTGTATTTCTGGATAAAGGAGTTGATGATGCACATGCTTTTCTTTCAAATTTGGCTGCCAATCACTTCAGTAATCCGAGAGCAACCAAGAAAGGGGGTAAACTTGAAGTGGATGCTTATTCTTTATTATCATCTCAACTCGCTGCATTGACTCAAGAGATCCAATCATTGAAGACATCTCAGCCCTCTACTCAACCTATGAGTATCAATGCATTGGCATCTATGGCTCCTATGAATAATCCTGTTTGTGAAGTCTGTGGCATCCAAGGCCACTATGGTAATGATTGCAAATACAATGCTCAAAATTCACAACATTTTCAGATGGAGCAAGCAAATGTTTTCCAACAGAGGCAACAGTACAATCCGTACTCCAACACTTATAATCCTGGTTGGAAAGATCATCCGAACTTCTCATATAGGAACAATAATGCTCAGAATCCAAATGTTCCTAATCAGCAGCAATATCAGCAATCGTACCAGCCTCCTCCACAGCAACAGTATAGGCCTCCTCAAGGACCTATGAATCCCCCTGGATTCCAAAGGCCTCCTCAGAATTATGCTCCTCAAGCCAATCAAGCTGCACAGGCTGATAATCAAGGTGATATGATGAAGATATTGTTACAAATGCAAACAAAGATGAACCAGATGGAGATACATAATAAGATGCTAGAAACTCAGATTGCTCAAATGGCTAGTTCTTCATCTACAAGGCAACAAGGCTCTCTACCAGCACAATCAACTCAGCCAAAGGAAAATGTGAATGTCATTGCTCTTAGGAGTGGTCGTACATATGATGCTCCTCCAATGCCTACTGACGATGTTCCTACTAAGCAAGAAAAAGAGGATTCTGAGGAAGACAAGGTAGAGAAAGTTGTTGAAGATGCAAGTGAAGGTGAAACGGAGGAAAGCAAGAAAAAGGATAAAGAGAAGACTGCAGTTACTCCTCCACCATTTGTGCCAAAGCTCCCATTCCCTAGCAGGATGAACAGAACTAAGGTGGACCAGCAGTTTGGTAAGTTCATGACACTTGTCAAGAACCTTGAGGTAACAGTTCCTTTCACTGATTTAATTTATCAAGTTCCATCATATGCAAAGTTTCTTAAGGATATTCTCACTAAGAAAAGGTCTTTTGGTGAGGTAGAGACAGTAGCTTTTACTGAAGAGTGTAGTGCTGTTTTATAAAATAAGTCTCCACCTAAGCTTAAAGATCCTGGTAGTTTTTCGATCCCATGTCATTTAGGTGCATTGTTCATTGATAAAGCTTTATGTGATTTAGGTACTAGCGTCTTAGTCATGCCTCTCTCGGTGTTTCAAAAACTAAATATGGGAGAATTAAAATGTACACAGATGACTTTGCAAATGGCAGACCGTTCGATAAAATATCCACTTGGAATTTTAGAGGATGTGCCTATTAGGGTTGGAAAATTCTATATTCCTGTAGACTTTGTAGTTCTAGATATGGAAGAGGATAGCCAGATACCTATTATTTTGGGTAGACCATTTCTTTGTACTACATGTGCTATTATTGATGTTAAAAGTGGGACTCTCACATTGAGTGTTGGTGATGATAAAATTGCTTTTACTCTAACCTCTGCTCTTAAATCCCCTTTGCTTGAGAATACTTGCTACAGGATTGATGTTATAGATGAAATTGTCCAAGATGAGAGGCCACAGATTCTATTGAATGATGTATTGGAAGCAGTGCTCATGCTTGAAGCTTCAGAAGGAGAAGGACATGCTGAAGTCGATTCATTGATTCTTGAGTTGGATGGTGCAGCTGATCCGAATTGTGAGGTAACCAACACTATCACTTCTTGTGGTGAACCTCAGGTAAAAAAGTTAGAGCTAAAGCCTTTGCCATCTAATCTTAAATATGTGTTTCTTGATGATGAAAAGACTTGTCCTGTGATTGTTAGCTCTAGTCTTGATGATAGCCAAGTTTTTAAGCTTCTTACTATTTTGCGTGCACATAGAAAAGCTATTGGGTATAGTATTGATGATCTTACAGGGATTAGCCCAGACTTTTGCATGCATAGAATTCACTTAGATGATGACCATAAGCCTTGCATACAGGGACAACGTCGCTTGAACCCTAACATGCAAGAGGTTGTTAAAAAAGAAGTTTTAAAATTGTTAGATGCGGGCATCATTTACCCGATTTCTGATTCTAAATGGGTAAGCCCAGTTCAGGTAGTCCCTAAGAAAGGAGGAACAACGGTAATTAAGAATGATAAAGATGAATTAATTCCCACTCGAATTGTCACCGGTTGGCGAATGTGCATTGATTACCGTAAGTTAAACACTGCTACTAGAAAAGACCATTACCCTCTCCCTTTCATTGATCAGATGTTAGAAAGACTTGCTAAGCATAAGTACTTTTGCTATTTAGACGGATATTCAGGGTTCTTTCAGATCCCTATACATCCTGATGACCAAGAAAAGACTACATTTACTTGCCAATATGGTACCTTTGCATATCGTAGAGTGCCTTTTGGATTGTGCAATGCCCCTGCTACTTTTCAGCGTTGCATGACTGCCATATTTTCTGATTTCATAGAGTCTATCATGGAAGTATTTATGGATGATTTCAGTGTTTATGGGTCTGATTTTGATGTATGTCTGCATAATCTTTCTAAAGTGCTTAAACGTTGTGAAGAGGTGAATTTGGTTTTGAATTGGGAAAAGTGCCACTTCATGGTCAATGAAGGAGTGGTACTTGGTCACTTGGTTTCTGAACGTGGTATCCAGGTTGACAAAGCAAAAATTGAGGTGATTGAGAAACTTCCTCCTCCTGTTAATGTCAAGGGAGTGAGGAGTTTCCTTGGTCATGCGGGTTTTTATTGTCGTTTTATAAAAGATTTTTCAAAAATTGCAAAACCCCTCACTCAATTGTTGCTTAAGGATGCCACCTTTGTGTTTACTGATGCTTGTTTGGAGTCTTTTAACAGGATTAATGAAGCTTTGATAAGTGCACCAATCATTCAATCTCCAGATTAGAATCTTCCATTTGAAATCATGTGTGATGCAAGTGATTATGCAGTTGGAGCAGTTCTCGGTCAAAGGAAAGACAAGGTATTGCACGCCATTTACTATGCAAGTAAAACCTTGGATGAAGCTCAAGTTAATTATGCTACGACTGAGAAGGAACTTCTAGCTGTGGTCTACGCTCTTGACAAATTTCGAGCCTATCTTATTGGCTCGAAGGTCATTGTTCACACTGATCATTCGGCACTTAAGTATCTGTTGGCGAAGAAAGAAGCAAAGCCAAGGCTTATTCGTTGGATCCTGTTACTCCAAGAATTTGACTTAGAAATCAAAGACAAGAAGGGTGCTGAGAATGTGGTTGCGGATCATCTTTCACGGTTGTATTTCAAATCTGATATTGCGTCAAACACTCTTATTGACGATTCTTTTCCAGATGATCACTTGTTTTCGGTTGCTACTCAAACTCCATGGTATGCAGATTTTGCAAATTTCTGTGTTAGTGGATCTCACCCTCCAGAATTGACTTATCAGCAAAGAAAGAGGTTTTATCATGATGCTAAACAATATTTTTGGGATGACCCTTTCTTGTATCGTAAGTGTGCTGATGGAATCTTTCGTAGATGTGTCCCTGAGTTCGAAGTACATGACATTCTCAAGCATTGTCATTCTCTCGCATGTGGAGGCCACCATGGTCCTTCCAAAACTGCTGCTAAGGTACTTCAATCTGGGTTTTTTTGGCCGTCTCTATTTAAGGATGCTCGTGCTTTCTGTTTGGCGTGTGATGCATGTCAAAGGACGGGTAATATTTCTAAACGCCATGAGATGCCTCAAACCGGTATTCTTGAAGTCGAGATATTTGACGTATGGGGTGTTGATTTTATGGGACCTTTCCCAAGTTCTTGTGGAATGAGATACATCTTAGTTGCTGTCGATTATGTGTCCAAGTGGGTTGAAGCAGTTGGATCGGTAACCAATGATTCCAAGGTGGTTATGAAGCTTTTCAAGAATATTATCTTCCCTCGATTTGGAGTTCCTAGAACAGTGATAAGTGATGGTGGTTCTCATTTCCGTCATCGACAGTTCGAAACTTTGTTGAAGAAATATGGTATTACTCACAAGGTTGCTCTTGCTTATCACCCTCAAACAAGCATCCAAGTGGAAGTTTCTAATCGCCAAATCAAAAGCATTTTGGAGAAGATGGTGGCAAAGTCAAGGAAAGATTGGTATTTGAAGTTAGATGATGCTTTGTGGGCTTATCGAACTGCATATAAAACACCTATAGGAACCACTCCCTATCGGTTGGTCTATGGTAAAGCATGTCACTTGCCAGTGGAATTGGAACATCGCGCCTTTTGGGCTATAAAAGAACTCAACATGGATTTGAAGGCTGCGAGGCAAGCGAGACTTCTTCAACTTAATGAGTTAGATGAGCTTCGTTTTGATGCTTATGACAACTCTCGGCTTTACAAGGAGAGAACGAAGAAGATGCATGACAAGATGATTCAGAGAAGAAATTTTCAGGTTGGTGACAAGGTGTTGTTGTTCAATTCTAGACTTCGACTTTTTCCAGGGAAGCTCAAATCAAGATGGTCCGGACCTTTTACTGTCACCGATGTCAAATTTTATGGTGCTATTGAAGTTATGGGACGAGATGGAACAAAATTTAAGGTCAACGGTCAACGCCTTAAATTATATGTGGATGGTGCATTCGTAGGAAAGATGGAAGTAATTTATCTCGACAACCCCTCCACGGAGATCTGAAGCAGCTGAGTCGAGCCAACGACGTAAAACAAAAGCGCTTCTTGGGAGGCAACCCAAGCCTTGTTGTGTAAAAAAAAAAAAAAAAAAATCGTGTGTAACGCAGGAAGAGCCTGCGTTTCAGGGCAAATTGCGTCTGTATAACGCAACTTGCGCCTGCGTTACTGCTTTAAGCGCAGTTTGCGCAGATGACGCGCAAGTTGCCCCTGCGTATCTGTTGTGGGCGCAAATTGCTGTACAAGCGCGCAAATTGCGCGTGTTCCAGGAGAATGAAAAAAAATTCCAGCCGTTGTTGGTCTTGTGCGCTGTTGTCTTTTATATAATAATAAAAAAAAATTCTTTCCACCCACCTTTCTATTTATATCCCTATTTCACCTAATTCTTTTCCTATTTCAATTCCAAAAATTCTAAACCTATTATTATTATTATTATTATTATTATTATTAGTATTATTATTATTCTTAATCCCTAAATTCTATTCCTACCTTACATCAAATTTCAAATCCCACCCAAATTTTTCCTTTTCACATTAAAATTTTTATATTCATCCTATCACTCCATTGTTTATATATACCCATACATACACACCCAATTTATTATTTTCTTCCTCTACATCTCTAAAAATTCAAGTTTGGGGGAAAATTAGTACAAGTTCACCTCTTCGATTCGTAGTTGGGATATCTCTTCTATATTTTATTTTTTATTACGAATTTGTGTTCTTGTAAATTGGGGGTTTTGTAATATTCTTGTTAATTGGGTATGTTTGGAGTGATATTGCTTGGTGGTTTTTGGTGGGATATTTCTTGGTGGATGTTGGTGCAGCTATTGTTGAGTGGGGTTTTGGTTATTATGGCGCCTAAGCGAATGAGGGGTTTCACACTCGACACCTTGATTAAGGGGAGTTTTCTTTCTTTTCTTTTTAGTGTAGTTTTATTTTGTTTTTAGTTGTAGTTTTGTATCTTGTTCATTAGTTCATTGGGGACAATGAACCGCTTAAGTGTGGGGATGAGTTCTCAATGTTTAAAAAAAATATAAATTTAAAAATCCAAAAAAAATAAAAAAATTAAAAATACCAAAAATAATTCTAGCCATGCAATTTGATTAGTTGTTGTATTTTGCTTGATACACCCATGCATGCGTAGAATTCTTGTGTTCTTGACGCTTTTGTATGAGAAGTGACGTGCTTTGTTCTTGTGCACACACTTACACTAGCAAGTTGAAGCTGGTAGACTTAATTGGATGTTGTAAGTGATTAGAATGACATGAATATGTGCAAGATGACTTGGTTTACATGCTTTGAGTACAAGTAGGTGCGTTAGAGAGTCTTGTTACTTGGCATTGATTATGTTTTGTCACACCAAGTGAGTTTTGAGCCTATATGCATATCTTTTGCATGATTTTTCGTTTGCTTGAGTGTCCACATGTTGTTTACATTGCTAGCACTTACTTGAGATCTTTCTTGAAATGCATGACATTACTTGATGATGAGATGATAAAGGCACTTAGGTTTAACCTCGTATTTCCCATATTTCCACACCTTTTATACATGATCAATTAGTCAACCCGTTGAGCTTAATCCTATTCTTTCGGTGACACACCACATTACTTGCCATTATCCTTTTTATTCTATTGGCCTTACATTAAATTTGAACCTAAATTGTCAAAGGCTAGTATCGTGCTTAAGGGAGTAATAAGGTGTTCATAAAAGGGGGGGTTTTATTGATGATCATACTTTTGGGGAATATTGATTTTGGTTGATGCTTGTTAGTCGAAATTCATAAAAATATCTATGGATCATTGTGCTTATTCCTTGGCTCTCAGAAAAAAAAAGAGAAAAAAAACAGAAAAAAAATAGAAAGAAAAAAAAATTGAATAAATTTGAGAGCATTATTATGTTTGTATGATCCTTCTTCATTCGACTAGTCAAATTATTATGAAAGGGGTATTGAAAATCTTAAGTGTGGGGAAGTATTTGTTTTAATAGAAAGGGAATTGAAAAATGATTATTGTTGGGTACTAGCTTTTGACATGTAACCTGTTTTAGCTTTACTTGACATACCTGGTCCCTAGCCCACGCTACAACCCGAATAAAGACCTTTTGATTGTCATCAGTGATGTATGTTGTGTTGAGAGTGAGATTGATTGCGAGTGTCAAGTTGTGTTTATGATTTTGTTGGAATTGAGTGATACACTTAACCTTGTTCTTGAGTGAATATTCGTTTTTGAGTGAAAGGTGAGTTATTACTTGTTTTGGCATAGGAGATCCCAGGTTTAGACTTAAAGATGTATTTCTTGTGGGCTTAGCATGATTACCAACGATTTTTACACTTGACATGAATTTTTATGACCTTCTGCATGTTGGTTGAGTAGACTACGTGAATACTTGCACTTTCGACACCAAGACATCGTATGTTTGCTTTGATTCTTAAGTTGATGTGGCATGAGAGGACTTGTGTGTGTGGTGTTGTGTTAGCATTGATCTTTTGCATGGTTAGATGAATTTTGTGGGTACATTCACTATAAACCCTCACGAGACAACACTCGTCCTACTAGGGCTGCCTAGGGGTTTAACGGCTTGTTGCATATGCTCAATGCAATCGTGTCATCTACGAAAGTGATGTTTGTTAGGACTTAGTTTTTATTTCACTTATTTGCCCGAGGACGTGCAAATGCTTAGTGTGGGGATGTTTGATAGAGTATATTTTTATATATATTCTAGATGATTTTATTCTCATACTTATTGTGTTTTGCATTGATTTGGATTTTTATTTAATATATTTGATTGTTTTATTGTAGGAAATAAAGAATTCATGACTTGGAAGGATTTGGAGCAAAAAGAGCTATTTTGGAGATAAAATAGGAGAAAATTCGTATTATTGGGTTACGCAGGCTGTTTAACACTGTTTGGGCCATATCTTGAGTTCCAGAAGTCAGAATTTGACGATCTTACTGTCCACGCGAAGCTTATGGAATTATCTTTAATTCAGAGGTGGTCCAGTAAGCAAAATCCGACTGGAAGAGGCCAGAAACAGAGGAGAAAAAGAAGTGACGAATTTTACAAGAAAATCCTATTCAATTATGGATATCTTTTTGTAAATTGATTAGGATATTAAAAATACTTTTATTAGGGGATAGAAATCAGATTTTATCATGAGTTTTATTTATTAGAACGTGGGGAGAAAAAAAAGAGAGACACGTATACTTTTACTTTTTAAAAAACTAGGGTTTTGGTTTTTCTCTCTTCATCTCTTCTTTTGTAAGCACTTGGTTTAATTTGGATCTTCATTGTTCTTCGTTAATACAAAGTTTGAGGTATTCTTTATTCTCTTGTTTTATTATTATATGTTTTACATGGCTTCTTTCATTATTCTTATTGCTTTTACTTCTAGAATGAGTGAGTAGTTTAATTCTAGGGTATTAAGGGGAGCCATGTTTGCACCATGATTTGGGCTTAATTTGATTAGTAGATTGATGGGTAAAGAGTAATTCTGATTGATATGTTATAATTCTTAATTTGTGTAATTGCGCAATATCATGGATTAATCGATTGTAATAGGAGTAATAGATCGAAAGATTTTACTACTAGAGGCTTACATACAATTAGCGGAATTGAAGGTGAGTGTGAAAACATCATTAGATATTCTGAGAGTGTTAATGCTTGAAAAAGATTAACCATTGCTTTAATTACTTAATCCCATTAAAAAGCTATACATTTGTGATTTGTTTGGTGTAAGCATGGTGAACCTGAATTGCCCAAGATCCTTTTATTAATTGAATTAAAACTTTGTTAAATTTGCATTAGTAGTTAATAAAATTCCCAAATAATCGTTTGTGACTAGAAACAATTGATAATAGTTAAATTGAAATTGAAACTGTCTCCTTGAGAAATCGACCCGTATTTGCTAGTATCTACTACAATTGATACCGTGCGCTTGCGGTTAAACATAATTTAACACATCAATAATAAAACAAGAGATTTCATGATTTTTACTAACTCCAAGAATTTTATAAAAATGTTTAAGCAAATAAAAATCATATTTTAATATTTAAAAGCTATGAAAATTTGATATCAATTCACATCAACACATCTAGCAATTATGCACATAACACATATTCACAAGCATATAATCATGGAATGACTCATCAATTAAGGCACATAATAATATTTTTAATGCCAAATAATATAATTTATAGAGTACGAAATTTCCAGATATTACATTGTTTTTATATCTATTAACCTGTTTTTATAAACCATATTACATAATTTTCGACTGTACCCATATCATATTGATTGTTGGAACCGATCGTCTATTGGTATCAGACGGAGGAACCCTTTATCTTTTGAATGTATACCTACTTGTTTACCAAACTGTTTACCTTCTTATCAGAAAGATGCCTCCCAGAAGAAAACCTACCAACAATAATGATAACCAAGATCAACAAGACCAAGATAACCCTACCACGGCCTAGATTTCAACTACTTCAACAACAAACTGCTGCTTTTGTCCAACACCAACAGCAACAAGCTGCCCAACCATCTATTGCTTTTAAATCTTTTCAAGCTGTCCATCCCCCAGAATTCAAAGGTACCCTTAATCCTATAGAGGCCAAGTCATGGCTGATGGATATTGAGAAGTCCTTCGCGTTAGTTAGGGTTGATGAAGTTCAGAAAGTAGAGTTTGCTAGTTTCTATTTGAGAGCGGAGGCGAACTTTTGGTGGGAATCGGTTAAAACTGCATAAGGAGATGCCATTACATGGCCTAGATTTGTGGAGTTGTTTACTGAGAAGTATTTGCCAGGATATTTACAAGACCAGTTGGAGATTCAATTTATGGAATTGAAGCAAGAAGGAATGACGGTTGCGGAATACGAAGCTAAGTTTACTGAGTTGTCTAGATTTGCACCCCAGTATGTAGGGAATGAAGCTAGTAAGGCCAAGAAATTTCAGCATAGATTAAAGCTCTGATTGAGGAGTCGAGTTGCTGCATTTGAGTTGAGAACTTATGCCGCTGTGGTTAAGAAGGTGATGATTATAGAAGGAGAAAGTGACTTGAACCAGAAGGAGAAAGCTGGAAAGAAGAGAAAGTTTGAAAAGACGGAAAGGAGCCAAGAAACGGAAAGTCAAAAGAGTTTTCCAAACAGAGGAAGGTTTGGGAATCGATCAGGAGGTCAGAAGAATTTTCAGAAGTTTGGGAGTGGTAGCGGAGGACAAGACCGTAGACCCCAGGGAGTAAACCCGCAGGCTGTAACAAGACCCGTACTACCAGATTGCAAAATTTGTGGAAGGAAGCACCCGGGTATCTGTAATAAGCCTAAAATAGTGTGCTAAAAATATGGGAAGAAGGGGCACTATGCTCAAGAGTGTCCTGAAGCGAATCAAGTGGGAATGATTTGTTATAAGTGTGGCAAGATTGGTCACATAGCGAGGAACTGCAAGTAGCCTGTTCAGACTTCTAATGTGTTAAGGATCGCCGCGCCACCAGTTCAGCCGCAAGCACCGTATCAAGCACCTCAAACTAGAGCTCGTACCTTCAACATGTCTGTTAAGGATGCTGTCAATGATGTCGACGTAGTTGTAGGTACGCTTCCTGTCAACTCTTTTGAAGCTAAAGTTTTAATTAATTCTGGAGCAACTAGATCATTTATATCTGAGAGATTTCTTGATAAATTACGTTGTGAGATTCGTCCATTATAAAGTCCGTTAGTAATAGAAGTGGCTAACCAGGATAAGATAGTTGTGGACCGGGAGTGTCCTAACTGTAATATTAAGATAGGAGAATTTCTTTTCTATGCGGATTTGTTACCCTTTAGGTTGGGAGAGTTTGATGTTATTCTAGGAATGGATTGGTTGACTGAATGTAAGGCTAAGATTGATTGTAAAAAGAAGCAAGTGAAGTTGGTTACTAAAAATGGTGGTGAAGTAGTGTTTCAAGGACAGAAGCAAGATAAGAAGTTTTTGACGTTTATGCAAGCTAAGAGGTTGTTGAAGTAAGGATGTGAAGCTTATTTAGCACATGTAGTCGATATGGAGAAGCAAGCCCAAAATATGGAATACATCCCAGTAGTGAATGAGTTTCCCCGATGTGTTTCCCGATGAATTGTCCGGATTACCTCCAGATAGAGAAGTTGAATTTCCAATCGAGTTAACACCAGGAACTGAACCAGTATCCAAAGCACCTTATCGAATGGCACCTGCTGAGATGAAGGAGTTATAAGGCCGAGTGTGTCTCTGTGGGGAGCACCAGTGTTGTTTGTTAAGAAGAAGGATGGAAGCATGAGGATTTGTATTAATTATTGAGAGCTTAACAAATTGACTATCAAGAACAAGTATTCACTACCAAGGATTGATGATTTGTTTGACCAGCTGAAGGATGCTGCATATATTTCTAAGATTGATTTAAGGTCAGGTTATCACCAATTGAAGATTAAACCAGAAGATATTCCGAAGACTGCTTTTCGCACGCGATATGGACATTATGAATTTTTAGTGATGGCCTTCGGATTGACGAATGTGCGAGCTGTGTTGATGGATTTGATGAATAGGGTATTCAAGAGGTATTTGTATAAATTCATTATTGTATTTATTGATGACATCCTTATATACTCAAGAAACCCTGAAGAGCATGCCGAGCAATTGAGAATAGCATTGGAAACTTCAAGGAAGAAAAGATTATATGCAAAATTTTCCAAGTGTGAGTTTTGGTTGTAAGGAGTGCAATTTCTAGAACATGTGATCAGTAAAGAAGGAATTAGAGTGGACCCTGCTAAGATTGAAGCCGTTGTAGATTGGAGTAGACCGAGAACTCCTACTGAAGTGAGAAGTTTCTTAGGATTGGCTGGTTATTATCGGAGATTTGTTCAAGATTTTTCAAAGATAGCTACGCCGTTAACTAAGTTGACTAGAAAGAATGAGAAGTTTGTTTGGAATGATAAGTGTGAAGAAAGTTTTCAAGAATTGAAGAAGAGGCTAGTTACCGCACCAGTGTTGGTACTGCATGATGATAAAGGAAATTTTGTTATCTATAGTGATGCCTCGTATAAAGGATTAGGATATATTTTGATGCAACACGGAAATATTACGGCGTACGCTTCGAGACAACTTAAGCCGCATGAACAGAAGTACCCGACGCACGATTTAGAGTTAGTTGCGATTGTATTCGCGTTGAAGAGTTGGAGACATTATTTATATGGAGAGAAGTGTGAAATTTTCACTGACCATAAGAGCTTGAAGTATATCTTTACCTAGAAGGAGTTAAATATGAGACAGAGAAGGTGGTTGGAATTAACCAAGGATTATGATTGTACGATAAGTTATCATCCTGGAAGTACGAAGATGTATCGAGACCTAAGGTTCCGGCGTTCTTCAGGCCAAAAGGCATCTTAACATAGGCATAAGTGCCGTTTGGTGTGATGAATGCTATCTTTGGAATGTCCTCGGCATTCATGGCGATTTGGTGGTATCCTGAGAATGCATCTAAAAAACTGAGTATTTGATGCCCCGAAGTGGCATCTATCAGTTGATCAATGTTTGGCAAAGGATAGTGATCCTTCGGGCAATGTTTGTTCAAGTCTGTATAATCTACACACATCCTCCACTTGCCATTTGACTTCTTGACCACGACTACGTTTGCCAACCAGTCGGGGTAATCGATTTCTTCGATGAACTTCGCCTCCAGCAACTTTTCCACTTCAGCTTGAATTACTTTTTGCCTCTCCATGGCGAAATTTCTTTTTTTTCTATCTCACAAGCTTGGCTTCGGGAGTTACATTTAAACAGTGTTTGGCTACCGAAGGGTCCAAACCTGGCATATCTTCGGGATTCCATGCAAACACGTCATGGAACTCCCTAATGACTTTATCTTTTAGTTTCGCTTCCATGTTCCTCCCAATTTGGATCATCTTTCCAGACTGACCCACATATAGTTCTACTTCTTCGGTCTCGGCAGCCGGCTCGGCAATGGGGCTTGACAGGTCGGCCCCAAATTTCTCCAGCTCTATGTTCAATAGTTGATGGCTGCCCCCAGTTTCGTTCTCACTTCTCTTCCTTTTACCAGCTTCAGTCATTTCCATATCCCTGTCTTTCTCCAAATCTTCTAACATAATTATTCTTGCGGCTTTCTGATCGCGTCTCATCTCTCCGACACCATGTTCGGTCGGGAATTTCAATTTCAGGTGGGGAATGGAAGAGACGGCTTGGAACAGAGATAGAGCTGGTCTCCCCAGAATGTCGTTGTAAGGGCTATCGACCCGAACAACATAAAACTTGGCTTCTTTAACGACTGTGTATGGAGCTTTTCCCAACAAAACATTCAGCGTGATCGTGCCCTCGATCGGTACCGGTTGATTACCGAAGCCGTATAGTGGTGCCTCATGGCACGGCTCCAGCTGTTCACCACCCAAATTCATCTTGCAATACGTTCGGTGATACAATATGTTGACCGAACTTCCCTCATCGACCAACACTCTCCAAATCTTGTTTTCCCCAATTACGGGGTTTATGACAAGAGGGTCTTCGTGCGGTCATATCACGTCTTCAAAATCATCTTCCGTGAATGATATCGGAAGTTTTGCTTGGCGGCATTTGACTGGTAGAGATTGTAGATTTGCCTGGCATACTTCTTTCGGGCTGTTTTGCTGTCCCGATCAAGGATGGTTCCTCCGGATATTGTTCTGACTTCGCCTCGATACTTTTCTGAACCTTCGGCATCTCTATTGTCTCTCTTCTTTTCCTTATCGTCTAGCCTGTCCCTCAGATCTCCCACGAACTTGGTCAGTTCTCCGTCTTTTATCATTTTCTCAATCAATTTCTTCAAGTGGTAACATTCATCAGTATTGTGACCTTTATCCCGATGATAGTCACAATATTTGCTATCGCTTCTTCTGTTTTCAGGGGTCTTTAACTTGGGTGGTCTAACGAACCCAGGTTTACCCTTTATCTCGTGGAGAATCTTCGAGATAGGTGTGTTAAGTGGTGTGAACACAGTACTATCCCTATCTCTTCTTCGTTCGGCCCCTTTGTCGGGCCTCGTATCATTCAGTCGGCTCTTAATGTCGCCATGGCCCCTTCTATCATCCCTTCGGTCATCCTTTCTATCATCCCTTCTATCATACCTATCATTTTTCTTGCTCTCCTTGTAACCCCCTATGGATTCTAGCTTTCTTCTAATAGCCTCCCCCCTCAAATATATATCATTTAAAGATCTAGGAGGCATATCGTAAAGAGAAGATCGAAGCTTCTTACCTTTAACAGGGTCGAGGCCGGCTGCAAGGAATCCGGCTGCCTTTACTTTATCCAAGTTGGTCTTTGAACCTTTCCAGGTAGTCACCCAATTCTTCGTTCGATCCCTGCCTGCAGTGGATCAGGGCTTCAGTATCCTTCTCTCTTCGACACAAGTGGGAGTAGTACCTCAAGAATTTCTTCTTTATCTGCTCGTACGAGCCTATCGATCTAGGCCTTAATGACCTGTACCACATGGATGCGTTCCCCTTGAGGTATGTCTTGAACATTTTGCAAAGCATCACATCACAATGCCCCATACCGGTCATGAGCGATTCATACTTCTCACAGTGGTCTTCGGGGTCTCCCTTTCCATTGAACTCGTTCATCTTTGGAAACTACCTTCCTGGTGGAGATCGAAACTGCTCAACATCCTCGGTCACCACTGGCATGTGGCTGACTCTTCTTTCTCCGAACATAGCCTTTTCGATCTTACGGATACGGTCATCCGTATGTGGACCTTCTTCCTCCGAATCAGAGGAGTACACTACCTTCGACCGGGTTCTCCTAAAATTTGATTCAGAGTCCTCTGACTCGTCTTCATCATTTCTAGTCCTCGGCCTCTTATCCCTTCGGTCATCCAACTCCGGGTCTTCGGTTTCTAAAGCCTCGCGGAGCACTTTTTCATGTAACTCAATCTCCTCCCTTTGGAGCTTTAGGGCTTCCAGCCTCAAGCGATCGGCCTCCCTTTTCTTGGCCAGTCGTTCGGCCTCCCTGCTGCTCTTTTCTTTTTCCATTTCGTTTCGCTTCCCCTTGGCCTTTTGTTCTTCTCGCCATTTCATGAGCATCTCCTGTTGTTCTTCAGGAGACGGCATATCTCCTTCTTCATCAAAAGTTAACAACCTCGGGGTGATGGGAGTTGTCCTTGGGATCAGGGGAGGAGTGGTGCGGCTGTTTCCAGCCACTGTGCTATTATCGGCTACTGGTATTTCGGTTTCATTTGCCATGATTGATGGTAGAACTCAACACAAAACGTATCTCTACGTTCCCACAGACGGTGCCAAATGTTACAACTGGATTTCTGCCGGACCTTGGTTCGGTCGGACCTGCAAATGAGAAGAATGCGAGGGTTTGCCCTCCCCCCCCCCCCCGATTCACCTCCGGTGTGAGAATAAGTTAGTCGGTTTTTGGATAAGATAATTAGAACGCAGAGTGTTTGTGTTGTGTGTCAAAATTGTGTATGAATGATCCTTCAAACATATTCTCTTCTCCTTGGGCGGTTAACGAAGAGTGGGCGGCGTGGGGTGTTGTGTCCCACGTTCTAAGGAGTCCATAACCACATAACCGTTGTTGTTTATTGGACCGAATGTCAGTGGGCTTCATTCGGCTGGGCTGATAATCTGCATATGTATCTTCGATCCGGCCCACAAAGGGGATGGGCCTCTAACACAACATTTGATTGGCCTGGGTGTTTTTAAGGTGTCCCCACGTTATCCGTGTATATTTCTAATTATAATATATTTGGTCAGTTTGGCTACGACTTAAAATAAGTGTTTATAAACTTTTTTTCGGGTAAAAATTTCTATATTTTGATAATTTTTTATACAAGTAAATTACATAAATTGCAAAAAAAAAATAATTTTTTTAAAAAAAATTAAGAATCTTTAACTTTGTCTTAAAATAAATTGACTTATTCTGAAAAATAAATTCCCCAAACACCCCTGTTGTCTTTTGTTTTTCTTTTTAATATAACTGCTTTTAAGTGTTGACAATAGGCATGTCAGTGGATCAAGAATTTGATCTGATCCTATACAATTCGATCCGATTCAATCTGAAACTAGCGGGTATGGATCCTTCAAAAAAATATCCGATCCGATAAGGATTCAATCCAATAAGGATCCGATCCGATATAGAGCGTGTATTAATTTAGCATGATCCGATCCGTTAACGATCCGATCCGAATATATTTTTTATAATTTTTATATATTATATATAATATATTTATATATAATATATAATATAAAAAATATATCTACATATCTAGACTATATTATATATATAATATATGTTATATTTATTATTTATATGTATTATATAATATATAATATACTATATTTATTATTTAGTATATATTATATATTTTTTATTTATCATATATAATATAAAATTTATAAAAAAATATATAGACTTTTCGCTTAACATCTAAAAATTTGAATACAAAGCAAAATACTAGTTGACCGTTAAATTACCAAATCAAATGAATTTATTTTTTTCTAAAATTTTGGCAATAACATTAAAAATGATGGATCTTGACATCCGTATGGTTGGATCGTCGAAAAATATTTTTAAAAAAATCGAAACACGAATTAGGGACGAAACCATGTTTAGGGGTACTAGTCAAAGTACTAGTTGACCGTTAAATTACTAAATCAAATGAATTTATTTTTTTCTAGAATATTGGCAATAACATTAAAAATGATAGATGTTGAAATCCTATGGTTGGATCGTCAAAAAATATTTTGAAAAAAATCTAAACACGAATCAAGGACGAAACCATGTTAGGGATACTAGTCAAAGTACTAGTTGATCGTTAAATTACTAAATCAAATGAATTTATTTTTTCCCGAAATTTTGGCAATAACGTTAAAAATGATGGATTTTGACATCGATGCGGTTTGATCGTCGATAAATATTTTGAAAAATATCGAAACCCTTTAGGGCTGGTGATAGTATACGATATCGTCGCCACCGCCAAGTCTGACACATGGGCATTACCGCTCAAAGCGGTCATGACCGCTACCTGGGACCGGACGCAAGTAACTTCTGAATTCGCACTCCATATTAGAGACATAAATGTTTTAGATATAAATCTCCCAATATTCTATTCAGCATTTTTATATACACATGCGCATGCACACAAGTGGTACTATATGAAATAGCAGGTGAGACAAAGGCAAAAAGAAGCAGTCAAGGTACACCTAACACCATGCTGCAAGGACGCACAACTGTAGCACAAGTATCAACTACCCAACTGTAGGCCTGCAAAAAAGAATAAATGAACAACTGTTGAGGTAAAGGCCATCCCTTGCACTGTAGCTACAGTGGCCGCCACGTGGGCTACAGGGTCAAGGGGGCTGCCACGTGGGCTACAGGGTCAAGGGGGCTGGCCTATAAATACCACTTATTTGTCACATTTGACACACACACAAAGTTGAGCACAAAAAATCACCACACACACTCTCGATATACTACCACTCACCTGATTATTATTATTTCGATTACTTATTTTCACACCGGAGGTGCTTGACGGCCCCCACCACCGGCCAAGCATTGTTTTGCAGGCACCCAACCTAGGTGGAGCCACCGCCGAAACAGTGATCAGAACCAATAGTCAGCTGTGGGGGTTATCATTTGGTTTTAAATAGATAAAAAATTTCCAACAAAAAATATTTTAAAATAGATACTAATAAAATTTTGTCAAAAAAATATATATTTTTTAATTAAGTGGGTCGGACCTCCGATCCGAAAACCCGAACGGATCGGATATGGATTGGACTAAAAAAATATCCGCCCCTGATCCGATCCCCGAACCCGAAAATTTTTAATGGATTCGGATATGAATTTAGGATAATCCGATCCTAATCGGACCCGTTCAGATGCCTAGTTGACAATGTTTGCTCATTTCGTTTGCAACTCAAATGACGCCACCTGTGCTTATCACTATCAAATGTCCCAAAAGTATTTTTGGCTGCAGATAAGAACGATATACACACTGTTCTAAAAATCCCCGATTTAACCGATTAATCCCCGATTAATCTTATGTAAGTTAATCAACCGATTCGATTTTTGAAATCCGATTAATCCTATTAATTTATTTAAAATGATATGTTTAATTGTAAATTAGACTAATATATTAAATATCATTATAATATCCGATTAATACTCCGATTAATCCGTCCGATTAATCCTCGCCTACCCGATTAGGCGCTAGACGGTACCCCAACCGTCCTGGACCGCCTAGCGATTTCTGGAACACTGGATATACATACAACATGTGGTTGAATACAAACATTGGCAAGGACTTATGTTTATGTTACTGTTCCTTGCAGTAATATTTACTACCTGCTAGAATCTGCAGTTGTTCCTTGCAGTTACTGTCTTAAGGAGTTTAAACAATAGTATCAGTAAATGCAGATGGTCACTTGCTGGCTGCGGCAACACATTCTGTTCTAGTTCTACTACAGAAACTTTACCAGTGGTGCTTAGCAGCAACAAGGACTTCCTCATAATTCTCCGCTGCATTATCCCAACTCAGATCACGTGTCATCCCACGTCTCTGAAGCCCCTCCCAACTTACCTTATATTGGCGGTAAGTTAAAAAACAGTTTCCCAATGCATGGATTAGCTGACTTGACTCGGCCCTATCAAAAGTCCATCCAACCCCAGACTCTTCGTAAGGATTAAATGGCTCAACAGTATCTCGCAATCCACCCACAGCATGCACAACTGGTATAGTTCCATAGGACATTGCATACAGTTGATTCAATCCACAAGGCTCAAATCTGGACGGCATCAGCAATATGTCAGCACCAGCGGTTATTCGATGAGCAGTCTTTACGGAGAAACCAACCCATCCTCTGATTTTATCATGATGCTGACTCTCGATTTGTCTTAGCATCTGCTCAAGGTCAGGTCTCCCAGTGCCCAACATGACCAGCTGTGCATCCTGATCTACTATCCAAGGAACTGCCTCAGCTATCAGATCAACACCTTTCTGGTGGTCGAGTCTCCCTATGAACCCAATTAATGGAACATCATCACGGACAGGCAAACCAAGCTCCTTTTGCAATGCTGCCTTGCATTGTGGTTTTCCAGTCTGAAGTGTATCCAAAGAGTAATTAGTGTAACCATCAGATTTCAGGTGAATATCTATCTGAGGATTCCAATCTTTTGTGTCAATCCCATTCACAATCCCCTTTATCTTCCAATCATTCTCATTTATTATTCCATGCAGACCCCATCCACCTTCAGGTGTTTTAAGCTCCCACGCATATCCATGACTCACTGTGACAACACGATCAGCTGTCTTCAAACCAGCTGCAAATATATTGAAGTGCTCACCCCCGAATGGGTCATACATCCTGAAGAGGTCCAGGTAGTGTGCTGGAAGATCGACAAAAGAGAAGTCATCTACGGGACCACGACCCTGGATGCAGCACAAGAATACAATAAGAAAAGGATATTCAAAATACAATTGAATGTCTTGAAAAGAAAAATGACACATGTAAAAAAACTTCCAGACATTAACATCAACTAGTCGGCGACTTCAAGGTGTAATTATTTTCAACTCTCGTAGAAGCAAATCTTGCACTAGCGAGAAACCAAGAAAAACTGAAGTGTCCAGGACATTCAGATACATAATTAAGTCTTACAGTAGAAGAACATAACTTGTTTTCTTCTAGTGCATCAACGAAGCACTTTGATTGTTCACGCATCATAACTACAATGCTAACCATACCTTTGTAGTCATTACAATTACTGTTTTTAACTCATAAATTCCCAAAAGCTATCCAATATTTTGTGCTAGACATTCTGGATAAAATGGCTGGAATATTTAATCTTTAAATGTATTTCCAGCAACAATCAGCCTTTTTTACCAACGTAGTTCATTTTGCTACCTTTTACATGTCTGATTCACAAATCACAAGTAGCTTGACCGCTGAGAGTTTTGTGCAAATATTGGTTACTTGGGCAAACAAGGGTCAATAGGAGTGAGTGATCAGCAAAAGGAGGGATTTATGAGCTCAAAACAAAGTGTTGGTGTAAAAGAGGGAACAGTGCGAATACTTACGGGTAAATTATGTCTACTTAACTACAGTATAGTAATTGTAAGGTAGTACACTAATATGAGTAATATCTATTCCAATCATTCAGGAGATACAAGCAGAAAGGAGGCCCCATAACCATGGTTCCTAGGTGTTGTTCTAGGAATTTTTGATTTGTTATCCTTCTATCATACACTCAGATAAGCATACGATAGTTATCCAGGTTCAAAACTTTGCATATAATATTCAAAACTGTAATACAAGGCATGACAATGGCCTTTCAAGCATTATAGCATGAGAGCTTAAACAAAACGGAGACTCCGCCACAGTTTGAAGCGGTGCAGAACTATCTAGGTGGCCAGGATCTTGATAACACTACTGCGCTGCATGTATTACAGTATTAATGAATTATAATTTATATGCAAATATATAATTTATTTTTTCCATATTGTGATTTTCTGCATGTAAAACTAAATATACTTAAACCAAAAAGGTTTACAAAGAAAAATGAAGCTTTTAACATAATTACAAGAAGATCACAAACGACAATGGGAAGAGGCATCAAGGCATTGCCCAAAATGTCAAGGTGGTATACATTGAGAACCAATTCATAGCCTCATAGATGGACACCACAGCACTGTGGCACCTGACCACTGACTCACTTCGGTTTAAATATGACAGGTATGCTAATAGCTAAGTTGCCAATAATTAAATTTGAGTGAAATATGTGTTGAGAATTTGTTAAAGCAAAATTGTTGGACAGAAAGTCAAGATTCTCCAAGGCACTCCGACGTTGATTCATGAGATGCACACTCTGACACGAGTCACACGATAAGTTAAATTCAAAGAAATTAGAAAACAAACCTGGTGCGCTATGTTATGAATTACTAAAACTGCTCTTGTATACTTCATCAATCCATTGTCACGATAATATGTTTTGAGGTACACAGGTAATAAGGCAGTGTGCCAGTCATTTGCAATGAAGACTAAATTTCCATCTCCATAGCAGACCCCGCCACATGGAACGTGCCAGGGAACCTGAAAGTTGCCAGATCCATTATATTGGATATAGAATATTACAAGTTGCATAAGAAAATGACAAAGAAAAACATAAAACACAAACTAGTAGACTAATCAACATTTCTTATAATACAAGTCAGATTGATTTGTACATGAAGTAAAACACCAACCAAGTATTTTCTGATGATTCTACATTTTGATAAAACTGAACGAAAATCACTGAATATTCAAAAAAATTATCTGCGTCGAATAAATGACAATACTTTGAGACTGCAATGTCCTAATTTAAGTTTACAGTATTTTCTCCTAATTTATTTAGCCTGGTTTGTATTTTATTGAACTCCTGATAAACTTAGCCGCATCCAGTTCATAGCAGTTCTAACAGAGACACGCTAAAGACTATATATATCATTTGTTCAGCTTAACAGCGTTTAGCATCATTGAGAAATTACCAACACAAGTGTAACCTTAAGAGAACTAAATCAACATTATGGCATAATCATCCTGGAGATAATGTGCAATAGGAAATTGAGTATATTCAATATTGTCAATGTCTACCCTTTTCTCCTATCTGCGCATTTGTTTTTTATAGCTACAGCCTACATGGCATACCTTTAAAACCATTATTATTCAACCCAAAAGAGAAAATATTCTAGTATGAAACATGAACTTCAGACATACCTCAACTGCTGCTTTGCAGAATAAAACCATGCGTTTTAAAATATCCTGCAATCATGATAAACAATATCAAATTAAGAAGTTTGGCCTAAATGATCCTGAAAATAATATGTGATTTGCACTAGGCAGGTATTCAGTACTTAAATAAATCTATATTTATCTACAATAAAATTGCAGACAAAGGTTGCGTAATGCAAATATTGAGGTATATTGTCCATGCTTATCTGAAATAATTACAACTTAAGTTACATTATGATATTTCATTGTTTTTACCATCATCACTAACAATATACATTAAAAAAACTATTGCTATCATCAATATCATCATCATAGCAGTTAAAAAGAAATCAATGCTTGAAACATGCGTCAACAGTCAACTAATTATTCCTTGTGAGCAGCAAACTTATTCTTTATGCAAACTTCACAAAAATCCAATTATTTTTTTTAACAATTCTCATGTGGTAAATCTAACATTATGAGAGTGCGATTACATAATTAATTCTATTCACAACACCAAACGTTTTTTTTATTGTCGTGAATTACAGTAATCTACATACTCACACACCCCACATCCACAGAGTTACTCACTAGGCTACAATGCAAAGAACATGAGTCCAAATGATTTGCCACTGAAAATTGAACTGCTATGAAGAGAATCTTAATATAATGATTACTATTATAGATTATTATTATTATTATTAGTCAAAGGAATTTGCTTGATTAATGGGTCTGAGGCAAACAGAGTGATATACTGTGCAAGATTCCGCAGAGATTGACAACCAATGAGAAGAACAATTGTCATAAAATTAGTTAGGCAGTGACGAAATATCTACCGTCCGGTTCCCTCCGTATATATTGTCTCCCATATGCCGAAATTGAGGACTTTCAATGAAGACAAAATCTACACCGTCAATATAGGCATGGAAGTAAGTTACTTCCATATCCTACAGGACCAAAATGTGTTAAAAGTTCAGTCATAACAAAGTTCAAAACAGAGTCACATGTAAGTGCATGAAGAGTCGCATACCTGCCCGTCGACCTTATACAACTTTCTTATCCCTGTATTCTGAGGCTCGGCATATTTCCCATAGAGAGGTACCACAACCTTAAAGTTTCAAAAAGAAATGAATCAACTAATATGATAAGCATAACTGAATGTCTAAAAAAACTTTGAAAGTGAAAATGTTACAACAGCCATGCACGATCTAGAAAGATGGGTATCAATATGGTTATATCACATATGTTGACATAGGCAATATACCCAACACTCTTTTAAAAGGATCCGACACGGACACAAATCGAAGTGTCGGATCTTTCTAACTACAAAAATAAAGACTAGGGGACACGTTTTATAAGGATCCAACACTTGGATTTGGACACTGCAAATATTTTTTTAATTGATATGATAGTTTTAATAAATATATAACTATCATTTGATTATACTATATAACAAACAATTGCACAAATTAAGGCAAGAGTAGATTCATTTCTTCTTTTACATGAATTCACCTCTGTTTCTTCATATATTTTCTTATTCCTCTCTTCCTCTTATATATAGGTTATCGAAATTAAAGATGGGTCATTGAGATTAAAGATAGGTTGTCTGAGATGAAGAGTCGGATTTCTGGATGACATTTGGAACCGGATCCCAGTGTCAGTGTCAGTGAGGACACGGGTACGGCTGGGTTATTCTGAGAGTCTGAGCATCACAGGCGATCACATTTGTGTTTGAGCCAAGGCAAAGGCCTGAACCTATGCCTTAATTACCCATGCCTTGCACCTAGACGAGCAATTGACTATAGTGCGATATGCTGTGTACAGCATATCTGTAATGGTGTTATATTTCTGCTTTGACTTTGAAATTCTTGGTTGTCCTCTTAATTGGAAGAAGCTTTACAATTTGACAGATCTACATGTCAATGAATGAAGAACAATATCATAGTTGTGACTGAATTTGATGTGAAATTGTGCATGGAATCCCAAATCCCGTCACCTGAAAGCCTATGTCTAAGTCTAACCCTAAGCTGAATTTTAGCAATACTGTTTGCTGTTGACAGCAAGCTGCTTGCAAAGAATATAACTTGCCATGCATTGTTCAAACAAGAATATGCGAAACTTACCATAACCCTGTGCCCTCGCCGAGCTAATGCCTTTGGTAAAGCGCCAGCAACATCTCCAAGTCCACCTAGGAGAATTCTAAAATTTTAGCTTTTATATTTGGATTAAAAATTAAGTAAAAAGAAGCAATAATATGGATATGCATGCGTAGCCATGTAGCTGTGAGCACGCACAAGTGCGTAATTTTATCTGTGAAGGGGGTAAAATGCTTGCAAGGAAAAGTTGTCAAAGTTTGATTTATTAGTCAATATACCGTTCGGAGATTTGTATACAAATATTGTCTCTAACTCTTCACAACCTCTCTACATAAATTCTTCTGTATTTGAAAAGAAATTTTACTGATAATTTAAAGAAAAATATACATTTATCCAAACAGTACAACTGAGTAGCGTTGAACTAAATGATAACTTTATGTAACAATTTTGTTCCTTTACTAGGTATGACTTATGAGCATAAGCATCCAGTAGTAATAACTGGACCCAACTTTAATCCTCTTTAGCACATACATCAAGCACACTGTTTAACAAGCCTAATGGCAACCGTAAGGCCTTGCATGTTTTTTTCCTCTATCTGAACATATAAAGTAACTTACAACAATTAGGAAACCATTTTTAAATATTGCTTAAAAAATTGTCATGTGCCATCCAGAGATTTTATCAGAAATGAACCTGTTTTAGACCATGGAGCACATTCTGCAGCAACCAATATAACATTCATCACATTTGCCCCAGCTAAAGGAGCGGTCTTCACATATTCATCTTTGGCTTCATGACGGGGCTCCTCTGCATATGAATCTTTTTTGTAGTTTTCATATTGTAGAGTTGATGAAGGAGAAGATGAAAGAAAGGGAGGCAACTCATGGTGATACACTTGCTTTGAAGGAGAGGTTATCGGCTGTTTGGAAGAACCGTAATCTGCAGAGCTTTTAAAATAGAACCCTTTTCCATTCTGTTTTGCATCTTCATCATAATCTTCGCTAATGGTTGAGGGTTGATCTTCTTGCGACTCATCCATCGATACATTATGACTACTACCAGATAGAAAATCTGGAGCATAACGTTTTTCATAAGTATCAGAATCATGACCTTCAGCACTATCTTGACTTGAGAAAGATCCACCTCCCTCTCTTAAAGATTCAGCATCATTCACTGCATTATTTATAGATGATACCAATTTTCTTTTTTCAGCAATCTGCAATCCAATTGAAATAACATATAAAAGTTTGCAACAGTTTCTGAAGTAGAATCACTGAAATAGAAAACTAGAGGGCATGATGATTCAGCTAGGCAGACTAGTAGTCCTCCAAAAAATCCATGATAACCATAGAAACAGGAAAGTTAGGCTGACTAGTAGCAAATTGGCTTCAAAACCAAGTATAAAGTTATCAACACCCTTAAATTAAGCTCGAGTAAAAGTGATGTTTTCATTGAAGCCTAATGCTTAATCACATCGCAAGTCTATGTTTACAAGCATTCAACACGACCAACAGAAATACTAGATTCTGCATGAAACGTGTTGGGTAAAATTTGTTTTTAAAGTTGAGTGGGATAAATGTTAGACAAAATTAGGTAAGTTAAATCAAATCTAAAGTCAAACAAGAACTTTAAAACTAAAAGCCTTTCTTAAAGAAACTTATGCAACCGTAATCCACTCAACAACAGAGATCTAATAACTAACTTGACAAAAATAAAGTAAAATCACTCACATTTCAGAAATTCACACTAACAATACATCAATATGACTTGATAAACAAAGTTGATGAATAAAATCGATAAAAACACAAATAACAACCTGCTTAATCAGGTCTTTTTGCACAGCTAAAAGTTTCTGACTCTTGTTAATTGCAGCCTGAATCGCATCGCCATCCTCCCCAACTTCCCCATGATCCTTTCCTGTTGCCTTGATCTTACTACACTTTGGGAAACCATTACAAACTCCCAAACAAAATGTCTTTTTTGCGGAAAAGGATAAGAATGGTAGACTATAGTTCCTATTACAAACAAGAATTGAACAACTCTTGTCAATCACAAACGGAAGAGAGCCCATTGATGCCATCACACTCAACTGTTCGACGAAATGCCTCAATAAGTTCGCGATTCAGTCGACAGTACTTGTTTGGTAGAAACAAAACAAACCCAGTTGAGGAAAAAGAGAGGATTACAAAACCCAAGTGATAGAATTTTAATGGAGTATATAATTAGTGACGAATGAGATCGAAATGAAGGACAAGAAGAAGAAGAAGAAATGGAGACAAGTGACGAAGATGGCTCCTGTTGTTTCAGGTGTGGGTCCCAGTTAATGTCTGAAATTCATTCATGAAAGGTGGAGTTTTGTGAGGTTCAAAAGTTAGAAAGGCTCAGTAATCTTTTTACAAACTGTATCTAGCTATCTTTATCTGTATGTTTCTGTAGTTTGAAGCTAGGCCTCAGGCTTCTTATTTTAATTCAAAAAATTGTACAGTAGCTTCTTGCCTTCTTACATTGAGATTTGCTATATCGCACGTGCTCTTCTCTCCCGTAATATTTTTTTTTTCTATTCATTTTTTGTTAGGAAAATGTTATTTCCAGATATTTTTTTATTTTCAAAATTATTTGTAACATATTTTTATTTGGTAAAAAAAAAATATTGTTAAAAAATATGCTATTACACATTGTGATTGTAAAGGGAATATGCATTACATATCTAGAGTAGCACTTCATAGAGAACCATCTTACCTAAAAACCCATGGAGAACCACTTTATTTTTTCTGATTCTTTAGGAAAAAAATTTTCAAAAAAGTATCTGATACTGCCATGACACCACTGCCACGTCATCGCCGACGTCATCACTGTTGACGTGGCACTGCCACGTCAACAATGATGATGTGGCAGTGCCACGACATTAGAGCTGGCAATTCGTTCGTTTCGTATACTTTCGTGTCGTGTATTTTCGTGTTTCGTGTATGTAATGTCAATCCAAAACGACTCATTAAGGATTCGTTTAGTTTCTTGTTCGTGTACCTTCATTTTGTGTACATTTCGTATCGTGTTTCGTGTAATTTTTGAATAAAAATAAAAATATTAAAATATTAAAATTTTACTAATCAAGTCTTAAGTCAATATGTCATAAAGAATCAAGTATGCTCAAATCTTGTGAAACTAAAATTTGAAACTATTTTGTAATTATCTTATGTAAAAATCATATATAAAATATTATTTTAAGAATATGTATTCATATAATTTTAATAAAATTATTTAAATATTTAATTATTTCGTGTATTTTCGTTTCGTGTCGTGTAACCAAGGGTAAACTCAAAACCGACACTAAATTCATCTGTAATTTCGTGTTCGTGTATCGCAAAAATAACCTAGATCCATAATTTTCGTGTCATGTACAAAATGTCATGACGACATCAATGATGACGATATCGATGACATGGCATTGCCATGTGACACTGCCACATCAGCATTGATGACGTATGTTAAGTGTATCCTCACTGTGGTTTTCAAAAACACTTCAAAATGAAAAGTTATCATCATATTATTGATTACTCCCTCGGTCCCAGTGAATAATATACATTAGGTTTGGAACCAAATGACCTATCAATATTTAATAATAAATTTGAGATAGTGGAGGAAAGTAGTGGGTGTAATAGTGTTTTATATTATAGATTTGAGATAATGGAGGAAAGTTAGTGGGTGTAATAGTGTTTTTTATGATTAAAACTTTACTATTTTTAGAATGTAAAGAAATGATGAAACACCTCAAAATAGCAAGTGTATAGAAATTAATGGAACGGAGGGAGTATTCATTAATGAGATGGGTCCATTGATTATCATGCATATATATGAATTCATAAATAAAAATAAAATTATATATTATTGAGAAACAAATTTGGAATTCTTTTTATGGGACGTAGCATTGATATTTAACGCAAATCCAATTTAGCAAAAAAAAAAAAAAAATATTTAACGCAAATCCAACCGGTTCGCCACCGCCAAAAAAGGGACGTACATTCCATAGGTTCATGTTCATGATATCAAAAGAGTAGTGCTAGGCCCAAAATTATTGTGGTATTGCCAATAGTCTAATACTCTAATACTTGTCTGTTTTAAGATGCGGACATTTCATTACACACGCACGCATGTAAGAAAAATATGTACTACGTAAGAAACATATATATGAACATAAAAACGCACACGCACATAGATATTGTCTTGCCAAGTTCACACAACGCTTCCCATACCCAGAAAATTCTTATGCGATTTCATGCCAAATTGATGTGAAATTTCAACGCAAAAAATAATCTATTTCGAGAAACGCGTAAACTTTCAATTTAACTTCATTCAAATATTGACTATCTCCTCTTCTCCACGTACCACTAAAATCGAACAGACCGACCTCTCAACTAAATCGCTCTCAGTCACAGGTACCTATCCTCTCTAACTAGGTTCAACCTTTTTTTTTTTTTTTATACCTTAAAACCTTTTACATTAATTTAAATAGACACATGCCCGTCTAGGATCAGAACCCTAGACTTCGAATTGTTTATACCCCTGTTTTTTCCTCTGTTTTTTAATCGGTTGGAGAGAACTTTAGAGATTATTGATGGGTGCCCAGAAGGTGCTTCTGTTCAAAGACCCATGTTAGTGATCCAAACATGGGTTTTACAGTAAGGTTTGTTTTTCAGAGGTTGTCTGGCCTCTTCAAAAATTTCTGGTTTGTTGTATCCACATATGTGCTTCCTCTGTTTGGTGTCCTGACAACATGTTTCTTTAGGTATTCTAAATAACATTCTTCTCTTCATGATTTGTTTCCTTGTTTTGGTCTCTTTCTTTGGTTGTGACTAGTTATGAAAATAAATATCATTACTTGTATTTTCATGTTTGCTCTGTAAACAGGTTAGACATGAAGAACGATTCTGTTAAGTATAGTTCAAGCACTTTATGTGAGACGAATGAGAAGATTGTCTCCGGTTATGTGAATGAGAAGGAAGAAAAAGGGTCTAAAGGAGATGTTTTCTGTAGTAGTTTCTCCGAAACAGAAACAAGCGAGTTTTCTTTTAAGTTTAAGTTTCCAACTTATGAGGAATTCATTGCAACTAAGAGGGGGAGTGCTCAATTTGTTGGCTCAGAAGCTATACCCTCTACAAGCATTGGTAAGTATGATTTGCCTGAGAAGAGTTATACTGAGTTTAGTATTCGAGAACCGGAGCCTGTTAGTTTCAGTGTGGAGGAGGTGAGTAAAGAACCTAATGATGTTTCTTTCGCAAGTGAAAATATCAATGATGAAGAAGAGTATTTATCGGATAAACATCTAAATGTTGCTCCTTTAGAAAAACTTGAAAGGGCAAAGGTCAGTACTATTAGTGGTGTAAATGGGGAAGAAACAAATGAGAAAAACGAAACAGTGTTTTTCAGGAGGCATAAAGGGGATGATTTCGATGTAGAAAACAGTTCGCATGTTTCCGATGAAATTGAATCTTTCTCTATGGATTCGGACTTCAACTGGATTGGTACAGATGGTTTTTTGACAGAAAAAGACTTCGGAGAAAAATTGGGCCTTGATTATCTGATCGACATACATGAGAAGGCAGAATTAAGTGATGAAATGTCGGAGTCCAATGAAAGTCTAGCCTCTTATGGTTTCGATGGAGAAGACAGTGATATTATGAAAGAGCTTAGAAAATTGGAAGAAGACCGTATGGACAGTACTGAATCAGACTTGGATGAAAGTCAGGAGTCCTATGATTTTGAAGGAGAAGACAGTGACATAATGGAAGAGCTTAAAAAATTGGAAGATCATATGAACAGTAGTGACAAGAATACATCCAACTTTTTAGCTCCGAAAGATCTCGATGAAGTGTCAAACAACTCTAATCAGGGGGGAAATGGTAAGTCTGCGAACACTGCAACTAATTCTGAACTTCGGGAGTCTAAGACTATATCAGCTGTGGAAACTGAGGATACGAATGAACTTGAAACGTTATGGGAACATCAAGATTTGGTTGAGCAGTTGAAGATGGAGCTTAAAAAGGTAAGAGCTAGTGGACTTCCCACCATATTGGAGGACTATGAATCACCAAAGATAATGGAGGATTTAAAGCCATGGAAAATTGATGAAAAGTTACAGCATCAAAATCCAATGGGTGAGCTCCACAGATTTTACAAGAGCTACAGAGAGAAGATGAGGAAGCTTGATGTCTTGACTTACCAGAAGATGTATGCAATAGGTTAGTCATTTGTTATCTTCCGTGTCTAATTTCTTGCATTGACTTGCTTTTCATTAACCAGTACGGAGTATAAGTTAAGGATCACATCGACCTGCGAATCAAGGTTAGATACTTAGATTAGTTAGTCGCTCGAGATTAACAGGATCATAAATATCTTGATCTTTGATTTGGTGCCTACTGCTAAGCATTGAAAGGATGGTTAGGCAAATTACGTTGTCTATGAGTTCCCTTCAAAAAAATTGATCCGGCAAATATAGCACAATGCTACAATTTATGCTATATAGAACAAATTAAATTTTAACCCAATGTTTAGCACATCATTGAATTAACAAATTTACTCCCTCCGTCCCAACCAAATGTTTACATTTGGTTTGGGCACGGAGACCAAGGAAAAATATAAAGAAGGAGGAGAGAAGTAGGAAAAATGAGTAAAGTGGTGGGACCCATTACTATATAATGTACTCCCTCCGTGCCTTTATGTGTTTCCTGTTTTGACTTTTTACACTGTTCATTTTAAGCGATTGACTACTAATTTACGCATAATTTATAAGATAAAATATAGTCATGAGTGATCTTGTTGAATTCGTATTTATGAGTACTTTAATACAGTGAAGTTTTTATATTTAGTACTAATACAAAATTCAAGATATTAATGATCAAAAGTGTGCGTTGGCAAACGTGTTTTTTCAAACAGGAAACATATTATGAGACGGAGGGAGTATAAAATGAGTTAGTGGAGAAAATTAGTGGATGTAGTTGATTTTTATATTATAAAACTTTACTATTTTAGGAAAGTTTAGAAATGTAAAGAATTGGATGGGACATCCCAAAAAGGAAAGTGTAAACAAATGGATGGGACAGAGGGAGGGAGTAATTTTTTGTATCACATCATATATATATATATATATATATATATATATATATATATATATATATAGGGGCTACTCCAATACAAACCTTCTCAAAATACAAACCTACAAACCAAGCATAATCTAATATTTCAAGCTAATCTAATGACCAAACTAGGGGTACCCCAATACAAAAAACGTTTAAAATACTTGGCTCAATCCAACAAAAAAAAAATCACTGTTCACGTCATCACGTGGCAGTGGATTTCACTGGTTAACGGTGCTTCGCACCTTCTTGTACGACGCTTCGCGCCTTTATCATTCTAAAGTTGTAAGGAATGACAATCAATGGTAAAGGCAATAGATGATTGACGAGTGTGTCGAGAGCCTTTGGCCCTCATGACTACCTAACTCATCCGTTTACTGTCTTCGAATTTCCACGACAAGTTTTTTTTTTTTGGATAGAGCCAATTATTTTAAGCATTTTTTGTGAAGATACCCTTGGCGAGAGGAACCTTAGAATAGATGAAATATAATTAATTTAGTGTTGGTTCGTAGGTTTTCATTTTAAAAATAATTTGTATTTGAGCACTTACCTATATATATTGGACATGCTCTAACAGAAACTAGAGACGGAGTACACAATACATGTTAGTATGTAAACATAATATAATAAGATGCCGTACAATAGGTGTTTTGTTTCCTTGGCAAGAAACTCTTATTGGTATCCGTCTCAAACTCTGAATACCTCATTTTTTTTTTTTTTTACTTTGAGAGGTTCGCCTTTGTTTTATATAGTACACATTATGTATGCTGCCACCTCTTACTTAACTCTTATAGTTATAATAACTCTTACATTACGTACGTGCCGACTGTTTATGTGGTGACCGAAATTAGATAGACTCCCGCAACTAATTAAGCTTCTCAAACAAATCTTCTTAGGATATTTTTAAGAATACTCCTCTCTATTAGAAGTAGCACCATTTGGTAAAACTGTTTATTATTAAAACTTTTGAGGTACTCCCTCCGTCTCATAATATGTTTCCTGTTTGAAAAAACACGTTTGCCAACGCACACTTTTGATCATTAATATCTTGAATTTTGTATTAGTACTAAATATAAAAACTTCACTGTATTAAAGTACTCATAAATACGAATTCAACAAGATCACTCATGACTATATTTTATCTTATAAATTATGCGTAAATTAGTAGTCAATCGCTTAAAATGAACAGTGTAAAAAGTCAAAACAGGAAACACATAAAGGCACGGAGGGAGTATATGTTAATAGTTTGAACATTAATGGTCTCCAACAGATACTGTACAAAATAACTAGAAACTATTGATATTTTATAATAGAGTTAATTGCATTTCGTATTTCCCAACTTCACTCTAATTTCAATTATGTATTTGTAGTTTCAATTGCACTTAGCATACATAAACTTTAAATCATAAGTCGAATCACAATCTCTCATACGTTTTTCATTAAAATTAATATTTCTTTTAACGAATATAGTGACAAATATGATATAAAATTGTTGCATTGATGATATAAATTTTAGATTTTATACATATAACTAATTTTATACTTTTAAAAATTTTAAATTATAATTTATTATTATTTTTTTACCATTAATCAATTATAATATATTATAAAAAATTGAACTAATATGTTTACATTAAATAAATTAAAATATATTTGTACCATCTTAAAATATAAATTATATAATCACTGCACAATTTTATATCACATTTGTCAATACATTCGTTAAAAGCAATATTATTGTTGATAGAAAACATACACTGTAAGTGATTGTGATTCGAACTATAATTTAAAGTTTGAAGATGCAAAATACAATTTATGAAACTACATATACATTGATGATTGAAGTTGGAATATGCAAAGTGCAATTAACTCTTTATAGTTCTGTTCTACAGTTCTATTATTTTTTTAGTTTTCCGCTGATACAAGTTCCGCACAGGTTTTCTGCATCTGAAAGAACCAGGCCATTCCAGTTCAGCCAAGAAAATTTCCATCCAAGATATAGCTTCAATTCTATCCGAAAACTTATACCAATACAAAGCCAAAAGACATGATACTGACCCTATGAAAAAATTCATTAATGAGTTGCAGACTGAATTAGAATTGGTTTATGTAGGCCAAATGTGTCTTTCCTGGGAATTCCTACATTGGCAATATGAAATGGCCTTGGATCTTTGGGACTCTGATCCTCGTGGTATACGCTGCTATAATGAAGTAGCAGGGGAATTTCAACAGTTTCAAGTGCTTATCCAACGCTTTATAGAGGATGAACCTTTCCAAGGGCCAAGGGTCCAGAACTACATAAAACATCGATGTGTTTTTCGAGAATTTCTTCAGATTCCTGTAATAAGAGGTAAGAATACAAAGTTTAGATGTCTGATAAATTGTACTACACAGTTTTATACTTGTTAAACTGAAAATGGTTGATATAGAAAATACCTTATAACTTATGCACGACTTTGCAGAAGATATAACAAATGATGGAAAGAAGGGCAAAGGAAACCAGAGAGGTGACTATACAATTACAAGTGATATGCTAGTTGAGATTTTGGAAGAATCAATACGATTGTTCTGGCAATTTGTCCGTGCTGATAAGCAGTGTAGCCATGCAAAGCTCAGAAGGCAGAAGCCAATTCTGGTAGACCCGGACGAGAATGCAATCTCTGAAATTGTAGTAGAGCTTCAGAAAGATCTCCAAAAGGTAGCCCAGAAGAGATTAATGTACAACATTCTTTTGTTGTTGATCTGTTTTTTTAGATGCTAATGATCTATATTTATCATGTCATGCAGAAAGCGAAAAAGCTAAAAGACCAATTGAGAAGTTCACATTGCATATTGAAGAAGTTCCGAAAGTGCCAAGAAGATAGTTCTTCTTCTTCTTCTGATCAAGTTCTTTTTTTCTTCTCTCAAGTAGATTTAAAGTTAGTGTCAAGGGTGTTAAGTATGTCTAAAGTAAATACGGAACAACTGGCTTGGTGTCGCAGTAAATTAAGCTCAATTAGTTTTATAAACAGGAAGGTACATGTAGAACCTTCATTTTGCCTTTTCCCTTGTTAGTTTGTATGTACAGAAATATAGAATTCTATAACAGTTTTGCAGTCTCTGTACATAATTTAGCTTGATAGTGCAACTCAATCTTTGTGGTTCTGCATTTGTTCCTTTGAGACAGGAAATACAATGGTTGAAATCGATAGAATGTTTTAATTGAAATCGATAGAATGTTTTTATGAAAAGTAGATGTAACAGATGAGAACAAGTGGCCATATTTCTTGCATCTTTGTTTTGTATAGGATTTTTTTAAAAAAAAAAAACTAGTTTATGAATGGAACCGTTAGCTTTTTCTTTTATATCTATTTTTAATTTTTAATTGTAGGATTAAGTAAATAATTTAATTTTTTAATGCATTTTTAATTTTTTATTCTTTCATTATCTATATGTGAAGGTCCATAGACTATTTTTAACGGTGTTGGCCATAATAAAATAATTATTAAGATAGCATATTTTTTTATGATCTTGATTTTGCAATTAAAGCTTTAGGTAAAAAGATTGGCTTTTCAATTTTCCAAAATTTTTCATAATTATTTTTGCAAATAACCAAACTTAATTTATTACGTATGTGTATATTTTGTTTAAAATTAAGATAATTTTTTTAATTGAACAATAATTTTAGATTTTCCACAAAAATAATTTTGGGTATTATTTTGTACAATCATTTTTCCTGCGATTTAAAAAGTGTGTATAATATTCTTTCCGCAAATAAGAAAAGAAAGCCAAGTTTAGTAGTATCTATGAATATCTTTGCCCTGTAAAAGATTATTGTTTATAATATATGATTTAAATGATTGGTTAAGTTAAGAGCATCTACAATGTGGCAAATTTCTTAGCTAAAATTTTAAATAATTTATTAGAATTAAAATTTATATATAATATTTTAAAATTTTATCATTCCAATGGAGCATTTCTTTTATCTAAAATTTTAGACAATCCACTATATTATTTCAATATTGACTATATTTGTTGAAGCTATGTGTCATGTCATTTACCGTCCGTTTTCTTCCTATAAATTCATAAAAAAAATTACAAATAATAATAATACATTTTTTTTGAAATACAACCGACCATTATAACCAATACCCATCAGAGCAAAACACCCTACATGTTCCCAAAGCCAACCATTTTTTTTTTTGAAATTTAGCTAACCAACTTAGCCAACATAGTTAAAAATGCTCTAATAATTAAATTTGATCTAATAATATGAGTTAAATTAAATATGTAAGAATATGTTAGTTATAAAAAAAAGTAAACTTTTTTTTTTACCGTCCAATTATAGAGATAATGTTTAAAAGTTTATATTATTAAGATATTTTGTATCAAGTACTTTTGATATTTAATGATATAAGGCTAATATATTTAATATTTTTCACTCCAATTTTGCTCCATGCTCAATTTTGACTACTTTGGTTTATTTTTTATTCTATTTTTCATCAAAATATAGCATTGGGGAAATTTGATTTTTTACCTAAAAATATGAAGAAAACACATTAAAAGATTACAAAATTTGAGTTCAAACTTAAAATTAAGCCAGAAAATAGAACTCAAAATGGTATAAAAATACAGTTTTGCATTTAAAATAAGTAGATGATGGTAGTAACTTTTGTAAATTGTAACAACAATAAAGAGCTCGAGCAATCACATATTTAGTAAAATGTCTTGCATGAGTTGCAAGGGTATGTCTTGTTCGTGTGACAAGGAATAGTTCATTTTTTTTAAAAAAAAAAAAATTAAGGGGGAATTCAATGATTATTGTGGTAATTTATCTTGTTCGTTCTATCTTTTCTTTTTCATTACTGTGTGAGTTGTGCGACTATGGCGATAAGTAAAGCCAATTTGGAGGAAATGTATGCAAGGCTGGCCTTGGAAGGTGAGGAGGAAGAGGAAATTTTGGTGGGTGAACAAGAGATAGTTGAGAGTAAGAAATCGTTTATCTTGGTAGGTCGGTTTCTTATTGACAAGAATATTAATTTTTCGGTGATGCAGAATGTTTTGTCATCTTTATGGCGACCCAGACAGGGAGTAGAGATACATGATTTAGGAAGTGGAAGGTATTCATTTGTTTTTTTTGTCATATATTGGATCTACAGAAAGTGCTTGATGGTGCACCATGGACTTTTGAGCAAAGCTTGTTGCTGTTTCACAAATTGGAGAATACGGAAGATCCTAATGTGGTAGCTTTGAACAAAATGAATATATGGTTGCAGGTCTATGATATTCCATTGGGTATGCTAACGGAGAAGGTTGTGTAGTCGATAGGCAACTCAATGGGTTCATTTGTCAGGATGGATCCAACAACTTTGGATGGCTTGTGGAAGTAGTACATTAGAATTCGTGTAACAGTGGATATTAATAAACCATTGAAGCGTCGAATGAAATTAAAATGAGAATGTGGGAGTTGGAGTTGGATCAATTTTAAGTATGAAAGATTAAGCATATTATGTTTTGTATGTGGGCGATTAGGTCATTCGGATAGAGACTGTGAAATAGTTTATGCGAACCCAGAGAAGATATTGGAGCGAGCTTATGTGGTGTGGCTTCGAGATCCTAATAAGAACATTAAAACGTAGAACATGGGATCGAAATGGCTGAGAAACGAACTTGTTGGAGTACAGTCATGGCAGTCTGGTAACAATCATGGAGAAGGTGCTGAGGTTGCAACGCAATTCATGGAAACAGAGGGGATTGTTAGCGAGATTCCAGGGGCTGTTGACGGAATTCAAATTTCTAACCGAAATCAAGGGAACTCATCAAGTCATACAGGTGGGCAAAGAGCTAATAATATGGTACAGATAGATATGAGGGGAGACAATTGTGATAATACGGTTATGATAATGGATGCCAAGAGAAAAAGGATAGCTACAGAGGAAAATGAGGAGATAATTGAGGAGAATATGTTGGTTGCTAGTAATACAATTGCTACTGGGACAAAAAACGTATTAGAAGCGGGTTCTGGACTCTAGGCCCGCCTAGCCCAACGAGTGTCTTGGCCTGGAATTGTCGTAGTTTGGGTAAGCCACGTACAATTTGGTTTTTGAAAGAAATTACCCAAAATAAAAAGCCTAGTATAATTTTTTTGTGTGAGACTTTAGCCAAAAAACAAAAAATAGAGGAGTTATGTCGTATACTTCACTTTGCAGAGTATGTAGCTTTTGATGTACAAGGACGTAGTGGGGGTTTGGCGCTATTATGGAGAAATAAGGGGGGATGTAAAGTGTTGGAAGCCACGAGAAACTTTATTGATTTTGAGGTTGAACATGATCAAATAGGACAATGGCGTTACACTGGATTTTATGGTTTTCCGGAATGTCATCGACGAAGAGAGTCATGGGATATGTTAAGAACTCTGAAGGATAAGTCTATGTTGTCGTGATGTGTGCTAGGAGATTTTAATGACATGATGTATGTTCATGAGAAGAGATGAGGGAGAAGTCATCCACTTAATCTATTAAAGGGTTTTACTAATACTCTTCTTGACTGTGGGTTGATGGATTTGGGGTATGTGGGGGAGTAATACACTTGGGAAAAGTCTCGTGGGCAGAAAAATTGGGTTCAGGAAAGGTTTGATCGTGGAGTAGCAAATCAGGGTTGGAGTGATTTATTCCCGTCGGTAGAGGTGCAGGTGATAGATATTGCAATATCTGATCATCTACCATTATTTTTGAGTTTGAATAGACAAACTTATGTTACTAAGGGACGTAGGTTTTGTTTTGAAAATGTTTGGCTTCGAGAAAAAAATCGTAAGGGCATAGTTCAGAATTCATGGAAGTGTGTAGAAGGGTTAGGGATTGTTGATAAGATTAAAATATGTGGGGACAAGTTATGTGAATGGGGTGGTGGTATGAGTAATGAGTACAAAAAACAGATTCAAGAGTGCATAAGTGTGCTTCGAAGGTTCAGGTCACGAAGAGATGCTCCAGGTGTTTAAAGTTATAACAAAGCTCGATGGGAGTATTTGAATTTATTGTTAAAGCAGGAGGTTTATTGGAAGCAGCGGGCGAAACAACATTGGTTACGGGAGGGAGATAAAAATACACGTTTCTTTCATTCGTTTGCATCGACAAGAAGGCCAAATAACAGGCTGGATCGAATAAAGAATGTGAATGGTGACTGGTAAAAAACAACAGTTGGGGTGCAAAATGTGATTGAAGAGTATTATATGAGCTTATTCATGTCTTCAAATGCAGATGGTAAATTATCAGAGAACGAGTCAGTGTAGCAAATCTCGGGGTCTGCTAATGAGGAGCTCGTGGCTGAAGTTACATGTAAAGAGGTCAAAGATGCGATTTTCTCAATGCACCTAGACAAGGCATCGGGACCAGATGGGTTTAATCCTGCTTTTTATCAAGCGTTTTGGGATGTTGTTCAAAAGGATGTGGTTGAGCTTTGCCATACGTTTATAAGTACTGGATCAATACATGAGGATGTTAATAATGCACTAGTTTGCTTAATTCCGAAAGTTAAGAAGCCACAAGTGATGGGAGATTTGAGACCCATTTCATTGTGCAACGTGCTGGTTAGAATTCTATCCAAGGTTTTATCGAATATATTGAAGAAATGTTTGGGGACTATAATTTCGGATAAACAGAGTGCATTTTGTTGAGTATTGAATAAGATAAAAGAATACAGAGGGGGGGTGAATGGATTCTTGAACTTTTCTTTGGCTAGAGTCTATGTAGCAAATAAGTGTTTGTGTGTGTAGAAGTGAAGGTGCGGATAAAGAACAACACAAGACACAGTATCACTTTAATCTAATGTATTATTAGATAAAGGTTGCTACAATCTGTGAATACAAATGATAGTATTCTCAGCTTCGTTTTTCTCAGAGAGATACAGCTTGTAGTGTATGAAAAACTTGACTCACAAAGTTACAAAGTTAATGACTAAGGAAGTGAGGCTGTATCCTTATAGAACATGGATACAACCTACTTACTCCAAATAAGGTAGCTGAACAAATTACTTTCTAGTCTGTCTATCCTTTTTGAGTAAGCGTCCAAACGGTTACAGATTTGACTTTGTAAAACCTGTTCAGATCCACTTCTTTAGCCCATTGTCTCTTCTATATCTCTCCAAGCTTCCTTGTAGGCTTTCCAGAGCACGTTACAGATTGTGGTCCATAAAGTGCATTGGCTTGTTGCAGGTTTCTGACTTGTACAATTTCTTCAGTATTTTGTCTCCAAGAATGTATTCGAGAAGTGACTAAGTAGGTGATTCGAGAACTTGAATTGACTTGATCGATAACTCTGAGTTCTCGAACACTGTTATATTGACATATCGAATTACTTCTCGAATAGCTCTTTTCTTCAGGATTCCTTGAGTTGTCGAATAGAACACTTGACTTGTCGAATCCTTGAGATATCGAATAGCTTTCTGAGTCCTTGAGATATCGAATGGAACTTTGACTTGTTGACTCCTTGAGAACTCGAATAATACTTTGACTTGTTGACTTCCTGAGTTCTCGAATAGAGTACATAGACATATCGAATCTCTGAGATATCGAATGAGATATCGAACAGTGTATTCAGAGATATCGAATAGTGTCTTGAGATATCGAATCCCTGACTTCTCGAATGCTGGACTTATCGAATAGAGAAATATACTTCTCGAATTGGTACTTAGGCAAATTCTTCATTTCTTCAAATCCCAACTGTGATTATTTGACAGTCTTTATCTTCTTGCTTGAGGCATGAACCTTGGAACTTCTTTCAAGCATTATTCTAGACTCTATAAGTACAGTTACACAACTAGGATTTGATGCCTACTACAAGTACAATACAAACAGAAACTCTACAACTAGAGGTTCCCTCAGTTAAGAGGTCATATAAGTAATGCAAAGCATTACAAACAATTAGGCTTGTTATTAGATGTATACAGGCATGCCTCTGTAACTAACAATCTCCCCCAAATTATGAGTGAGACCGTTAGTCACAATTTCATGTCTGATAACAAGCCTAACATACATAAAGATAAAACTTTAATAGTACAGGTATGTAGATTGATTGAAGAAGGTACACAGAAGTGTTCTTACAAGTTATGAGAACCTACTAGCCATATCCTTTTGGATTCATCTCTTGAGCTTTGGCTTGCAGATTCTCATTTTTCATCTTCTCTTCAGCTTCTTTGGCTTTCTTCTTTGCATTTTCCTCCATGGCAAGAATAATGTCTTCCATCCATTGCAGTGAGTTCTTCAATTAGAGGGGAGCCTGATAAATCCTTAAGTACTTCATTCAGCTATTTCTCAGAATAGGAACTGATGTAGTCCATTCTAATCTTTACATTTCTACCATATTTCTTGTACTCAATGATGTAAGGATTAAACTTGACTCTACACAGACCCATAGCTCTCAATTCATCAGCCTTAGTTTCCATTGCAGCAAACTCCTCCTCCCTTTTCTTTAGTAGCTCCTCACTGTTCTTTCTCATTTCTGCCTGGTGATCTCTCTTCATTTTGAATAAGTCAATTAGCTCCAGCTTCCATACCCTTTCCACTCTGTCTTCAGAATCCAACATTGCAATTATTCTTTCTATGTCATATAGCTTGCCCCAGTGCTGACACGTTCCTTGTCTGAATTTCTTCTGTCTTCCATCAGTATATTTTATTTCAAGAAAATCATCAATAATGGCAACATGATAGATTCTTTGAGCCCATATGAACTGCAGTTGGTCTTCATCATAGATTTCATCCAGAGGTGGTAGGTTCAATCCTGGAATTATTGTCAGTGCCTTTGACTTCGATATCTTCACCCTTCTTGCAGCATGCTTAAATTTACTCCTCCTTGAATGATTGCTAGGCAGAAACTTATGACCTTTGTTGGTAGACCATAGTAGTATTCCATTAGCAGTTTGCTTTCTGAAACATACACATGGTTTCTTGACTTGAATCTTCTTCTCTTCTTGAGGTGGCAAAATAGTTGCAGAAGCCATCGAATCAGATTTTGGTAGGTCATTACTAACAGTATTCACCCTAGACTCAGAGTCTTGTGTTGTGGTGAGGTTACTGCTAGCAATGCCTAAGGCTTGCTATTTTCCAATTTTCCTCTCATAGACTTTTCCTTGGTCATCACCATCTTTCTTATTCTTGTCATCCTTCTTCTTCTTCTTCTTATCTTCATAACCCTTATCTCTCCTATGATGTCTCCTCCTCCCATCACTTTTGTCTTCAGAGTCATCATCCTTATTTCTCCTAGGTTGAGCCCTCTCTGGAGTTTCACCAGTTGCTATAAAAGATCTGAGAATGTGCAGTGCTTCAATTTCTTCAGCATTTCTGGTTCCAACCTTCTTTTGTAGTTGATCAATGATAGCAATGACCAGTCTGTGATTTCGAGAAGTGAGATCATGGGGAATGACCAATTGCTTGATGTCTTCAATTTTGGTGCCAGACTGATAGATGATTGTCCATGGCTTCTTGATCACTTCTGGCAGCCTTGAAGGTTGGCCATTCCTCAAATCATCAAACAGACTTTTGTTGTTCTAATTTCTCTTCTCAATAAGCTCAAGTATGACATCTATCTCTGAGTGTTTTAGAGCTTGTAGAGTCTTGTATGTTAGATGCCATATCTTTGATTTAGATATCTTCACTATCTCCTGGAACCATAGATTATTGACTTTCTTGAGGATGACAGTGATGTAGTCAATCTGCTCCTTCAACTCCCTCAGATAGAACTGAGTGTCACCAGCCTGTTCCCTTGTGGCTTTCAGAAACTCCAAGAAGGCTTTATCATGATAAACATTTGAGTTATCAACTTCTTGTAGCTTGGCCTCAGTAATTACTTTGACTTCTATAGGCTTGGCACTTTCAGATATGGAGGATGGAGGTTTGTCAGATGGCATACTCCCTGCAACCACTGTGGTTGTGATAGATTGCTTCTGGCCACCAGGAGTAATGACATGCACAGTTGATAGAGTAACAACTGGCAGTGAGGTAGGAGGCTCATCAACCTTTGTTTTTCCTTTGCCTGGCACATGAGCTGGAGATTTATTTGCCCTTTGGTGATCACCCTCTCTTAACTTTATCCCTTTTTCCTTGGGTTTCTCCCCCTTAGTATTTGAATTCCTTGTCCTCTTCTCCCCCTTAGGCTTGTTGTCAGGCACAGAGGCTTTAGAAGTGACCTTTGGGTGGAAGATTCTTCAGGGAGAGGAAGACCCATATGCTTCATCATAGCAGCCAACATAGATTGTTGATGCAGAAGAACATCAGCTGTGGTGGTTGCTTGAGTGTCCAACTGATCATTGAGAAGTGCAACCTTGTCTGTAAGATGAGCATTGGACTTAGTGAGAGTAGCCACCTCCTTTTCAAGAGTATCCACTTTAGTGAATAGCTCATGTGCCCTGAAACCAGAGAGTGATTGATCCTTGAGTCTCTGGGCTTCATACTTGGTCATGTCATGAACAGGGACCTCAGTTACCAGCTTATCCCCATATTGATTCTTGAATAGTGTTCTCAGCATGGCATTTGAGTCTATGGTTTGAACAGATAGAGATTGAAACTTATGCCCCAGTCCTGTGACAATATCCTTGAGAAGGGCCAAGCCATTGTCCATTTTGATACAGCTAGACTTGCAGGCTAGAATTTCCTTGACCACAGTTTCCAGTTGAGGGAATTTGGAATCAAAAACCCTTTTTAGCTCATGCACCTCCTTGGTTGTGGCTGTACACACTTCTGTGACTTCTATCTTTAGACCCTTGCCAAGGTAGTGTGCAGCCTTGAGAATTCCCTTGTAACTGTCATTGACTGCTTCATACACAACACTAGGGGTGAGAGAATTGGCATTGGACCCTAGTGAAGTGATGTACTCTTCTCTGAGGTACTGTAGGCCTTCTGAGAGAGGAATGTCATACTTTCCTTGAAGCCAGGAATCTATATTGCCTTCTCTCTCAGACTCATCCACAATTTTGGCATGTTGTTGCTCCACATCCTCTTTATGGCACAGGAGAATAGCTTCATAGTCAGGATTTGGCAGTGAGGAGGTGCTGTGTAATCTTTGTGAACTCTGGAATCTGATCCACAATTAAGCTTTGAAGTGCTTCAACCGTCAATTGTTGTGGAAAGACCCTGATCCTGAAGCACTGTCATGGTGCACAGGCTTCAGCCATTGTGATATAAAGTTAGAGCTAGAGCTAGGCAAGCTAGACTCCTCAGTTACAGATGCAACTTCTGTAACCGGATGGATTGACTCTACTACTGGTGTCTCCACAGAAGTGGGATGAGTTACACCAGTAGTTGACACAGGCACAGAGTCTCTAGTGAAAACTAGTTGAACCTCTGTGTTTGTGATGGTGTCATTAGGAGATGCCCCAGCATGCATTCCCTAACCATCTAAATGTGAGTCCTGGGTGGTGAACAGGGTGTCATGCACCAAGTCACTTGAGTTCATTGGCTCATCAAGAGAAAAGAATTCTTGATGATCAATGCCTTGCTCCTCAATTGCTTGAGTTGCAGGCTGCAAAGAAATATGAGATGAAGATTCTGGAAGAGTAGTGTATTGTAGAGTAGATTTTGGCAACTCCCCCTGAGAGATAGAGGGAGTTTCAAGTATGATGTGTTCTCCACTCAGTGTAGTGCCAGCCTTATCACTCCCATGTGCTGACTCAATACAAGAAGGTGCATTGGGGAGGATGCTTGATTCTATAGATGCACCCTGTTGAGAGGACACATCTAGTGAGCTGTTTGCCCCTGATTTTACAACTTCAGCCATTTGTGTGACTGAAGAGGTGGTCTTAGTTTTCTTCTTCTTCTTTGGCCTTAGTAAGGGTGACTCTGGTTCCTCACTTTCTAGACCTAGTTCAACAGCTAATGCTGCTTCAGATAAAATATTTAAGGGTGCAGACATTACTTCATTTCTCTTCTTTTTACTAACATCACCCTTTTGAGAGGATGATGCAGTTGGTTCAGTAATTGGTAAAGTGTTTGGTTGAGAGGGTTGGTTAGCTAGCCCTGGGTTAGCATTTTGTTCTACTTGCTTGGGCTTAGCTAACTCAGACTTAGAGGCAAATGTTGGCATGTTGTGGGGGTAAGTTCTAAACAAACTCTCCATATGAGGAGTTATGTTAAGTCTTACATCCACATCATTCCTAGTCTCCAAATTACCAAAAATGAGTTTGGTCATGGATTTAGGATAGCCTATTCTATTTTTATTCATCCCATCTAATTCAATCAATTTATCATCTAAGAAGTTTAGGACAGATTGAATAAAACGAGGGAAGAAAATTTCATTACCTCTCTTGGCTGAATTCTTACCAAGTCTCCCATACAGCCTGCAGAATGATGAGACCAATGTCTATCTTCTTTCATTAAGCTAAGGCATAGCCTATTTGCTGTGCAGGAGTACTGATTTGGTCATAGCTAGATTTTCTTGCAGTGAAGACTTGAAGAAGTGTAGCAAACACATAACTCCATTCCTTCCTCAAATGCTTCCTGTTCAAGTGCCCAAGACTGATTCTGTCTGCATATTTGATGAAATCAAAGAAATCTTCCAATTCAGCATTTGTAGCAAGTGGGTCATACACCTCTCCTTTGGTACCCATCCCAAGTGCCTCATTCATATCCTCTGTGGTGATAGTGAGATTTTTATCTTGAATCTTGCAGTAGATGATGTACGAGGATATTGCAGAGTCAAGAGCCACCACCTCCACTGTAGCAGACTGCCAAAACTGTTCTAAAATGTCGAGATACAGAGTTGGGTTAACAGATAGAGCATTCTTGATGTACGATTCAGACATCCACTTCACAAAGCACTTGAAATTGGCGTTGGGTGCTTCAACATCACTAGTTAGAGCAATGAAATTGGTGTTGAACTTTACTGTTGCCATTTGTGTGTGAGAGAGAGAGAGAAGAAATCGAAGGTTGAAGAAGAAATTTAGCTTTTGCAGTTAGGGTTTCAGAGGTTTTGGGAGTTTGGATGCTTGAGAAATCGAATGAAATGAATCGAATAGATGTGAAGTTGTAAAAGTATGAAGTACTTGAATTGTCGATTAGATGTATGTTCTGTATCGACAAGTCAGGCATTCGAGAAGTAGAAAACAACTATTCGAGAAGTCAAGAAAGGCTTATTCGATAACTCAAGCAGGTTGTAGCTCACAGCTGGCAGTTATCTAACTTAGAAATAAATCTAAATTAGGTAAAATATGTTTTTATGAGTAATTCTGAATTCTGAATAAAAATCCAAAATCGGTTAAAATTCAGCGAGAAATCAGCCTTTTCAAATGATTCGAGAACTCAAATATAGTATTCGAGAACTCAATCAATCGAGAACTAAAACACTATATTCGAGAAGTCAAGGAAACCTCTATTCGAGAACTCTAAAAGGCTCTATTCGAGAACTTGAGAGTGCTCTAAAGAGACTTGTTAGAGATGTCGAATAGTGAATCACTTGAGAAGTCTGACTTGTCGAATTATACTCATAGAAACTCAATTTTCACTATCTTTTCAAAATTTACCAGCCATATTCATTCACGAATATTCTAGCAAATTAAACAGTGATTTTCTCAAAATTTCATAGAAATTTCAAGTTAACAAGAGAATATGATCTTCCAAATATGCAACAGATTTGAAATATTTATAAATCATATTTCAACCAACACTTACTCCAAAAATATTAAGAATTTAGATAAAGTAAGTGTTTACTGTTGCAACAATCTATATGATGTATTCACCTAGCCAGAATCTAAAGTCCAATCTCACTAACCAACCTTGTGAAGGTGGCTTCATCTAATGGCTTAGTGAATATATCAGCTAGTTGTTTATCTGTAAAAACATAATGCAACTTAATAGTTCCATTAGTTGCATGTTCCCTTATGAAATGATATCTAATGTCAATGTGCTTTGTCCTAGAGTGATTGACAGGATTGGCAACTATAGAGATTGCACTTGTGTTGTCACACATGATTGGAATTCTTTCCAACACAAGTCCATAATCTCTAAGTTGATTTCTAATCCAAAGCACTTGAGCACAGCAACTTCCAGCAGCTATGTATTCAGCCTCGGCTGTAGAAGTTGACACAGATTGTTGTTTCTTGCTATACCAAGAGACTAACCTTTGTCCAAGAAACTGGCAGCTACCTGAGGTGCTTTTCCTATCCACTCTGCATCCAGCATAATCAGCATCAGAATAACTAACCAGATTGACACCTGTGTCCTTAGGATACCATAGTCCCAAGTTTGGAGTGCCTTTCAGATATCTAAAGATCCTTTTTATAGCAACCAAATGTGATTCTTTTGGATTTGATTGAAACCTTGCACACAAGCATGTAGCAAACATGATGTCTGGCCTACTTGCAGTGAGATAGAGTAGAGAACCAACCATGCCTCTGTAGACTGAGATATCTACCTTCTTGCCTTTAGCATCTTCATCCAATTTAGTGGCAGTGGTCATGGGTGTCTTTGCAGGTGAGCAATCTTCCAAGTCAAACTTCTTCAATAAATCCTTGATATACTTGGTCTGACTGATAAAGATACCATCCTTCCTTTGACTGACTTGCAACCCAAGAAAGAATGTCAACTCTCCCATCATACTCATCTCATATCTGCTCATGCTTCTTGTAAAACAATGTCTTGTCCAGTGTGCCTCTAGTGAATTGATTCTCAAGAAGAAATTGTGATAATGTATCATACCATGCTCTTGGAGCCTGCTTAAGTCCATACAATGCCTTAAGCAATCTGTAGACAAATTCTGGGAAGTGTGGATCCTCAAAACCAGGTGGTTGTTGCACATAAACTTCTTCTTCCAACTCTCCATTCAGAAATGCACTTTTGACATCCATTTGATATACTTTAAAGTTTGAATGAACAGCAAATGCCAAGAATATTCTGATGGCTTCCAATCTAGCAACAGGAGCAAATGTCTCATCATAATCAATGCCTTCCTGTTGAGAGTATCCTTTTGCAACCAACCTTGCTTTGTTCCTTATAATTATACCATCTTCATCCATCTTATTCTTTAGAACCCATTTTGTTCCAAAAATGGTTCTGTTCTTTGGTGCAGGCACAAGTTCCCATACTTTGTTCCTTTCAAATTGATTCAGCTCCTCTTGCATAGCAATAATCCAATCTGGATCCAACAGTGCATCATCAAGTCTCTTAGGCTCAACTTATGATAGAAAACAGCCATAGAGGCACTCATTCTGAGTTGCTCTCCAAGTCCTTACTCCTGCATTAGGATCGCCAATGATTTGCTCTGCAGTGTGTGATCTATCCCATTTCCTTGAGTGCTCAGCCTGATTTCTAATTCTTGATGTTGCTTCATCATCCACATCATGGTCATTCTCATTTCCTCCCCCTGTGAAGTTGCCACTACTCACAGGTGTGTCTTGGATGCTTGTTTCTTCACTATTGATTGGCACAAATTCTTCTCTTATATCATCATTCACTTGAGTTTGTTGAACTCGAGTTTCAACTTCAGTTTCAGTCTCTTCATTAGAATCATCTAGATTATCAAACTTCAATGGATCTTTATCTTCATCATTGGCTTCTTCTAGTCCAGGTAGTTTCCTGTCATCAAATGTCACATCTGTGCTTTCCATAACTTTTTTTTGACTGATGACATAAACCTTGTATGCAATTCTTTCCATAGAGTAGCCAAGAAAAATTCCTTCAAATGCTTTTGCATCAAATTTTTTAACATATTCAGAATTATCCTTCAATACAAAGCATTTGCTTCCAAAAGTATGAACATACTTTAGAGTGGGCTTCTTTCCAGTCATCAAATTATAAGGTGTCTTTCCAGTGTTTTTGTTGATGAGGGTTCTGTTCTGGATATAGCATGCAGTGCTTACAGCCTCAGCCCAAAAACATGTAGACATTTTTGCATCAAGTAACATTGTTCTAGTAGCCTCAATTAGAGTTCTATTCTTTCTCTCAACAACTCCATTTTGTTGTGGAGTCCTTGGAGCTGAGAATTGCTGAGAAATACCATTCTCTTTACAGAATGCTTCAAGTATGGCATTTCTGAACTCTGTTCCATTATCACTTCTCAGGGCAATCACACTTGCATTGTTGGTCTTTGCTTCCTTGTCAACTTTCTTTATATGCTCAATGATTACTAGTGGAGCCTCATCTTTTGATGCTAGAAATTCCACCCATGTATACCTTGTAAAATCATCAACCATCACCAAGGCATACTTCTTTCTTCCTAGTGACATAATATTGACAGGCCCAAACAAATCCATATGAATGAGTTGTAGGGGCTTGATTATAGATGTCACTGTCTTTGTCTTGTGGCTTGATCTTTTCATCTTTCCTTTTTGACAAGCCTCACACACTCCTTCTTGACAGAATTCAAGTGTGGGCATGCCTCTCACTAACTCTCTTTTGACTAGAGAATTAATGGCTTTGAAGTTCAGGTGTGATAGTTTCTTGTGCCACAGCCAACAATCTTCATTTGATGCTTTTGAGTAAAAGCAACAAATTTTGTCCTTGTTTGCAGAATCCATATTAGCTACAAACAGGCTTCCCTTCCTTACTCCAGATAGAGCAAAATCACCAGTCTTCTTGTGGGTGATCAAACATTCATCTTTGTCAAAATCCACCTTGAATCCCCTATCAGTAAACTGACCAACACTTAGCAGATTATGCTTGAGCCCCTTGACTAGTGTTACATCTTCAATGATGACATTACCAACTTTCAACTTGCCATATCCCAATGTGTTACCCATGCTGTCATCTCCAAAAGCAACCATTGGGCCAGCCTTTTCCTCATATTGTGATAGCAGGGCCATATCACCAGTCATATGATTTGAGCATCCACTGTCCAAAATCCACATGACCTTCTTTTCACTTTTTTAGCCCTGCAAACACAAAGGTATTACTTTTCCTTTGGTACCCAAACAAGTTTGGGTCCATGTGACTTAGAAACAGTTTTATCATAAACAACATGCTTGTCAACTTTCTTGGCATTAGTCTTATTGTCACTGTTAGAAGTCTTGGAACCTGAGGTTTCAGACTTAGGTGACAGAGGTACCTTCCTAGCTTTAGGAGGACTCGAAGACTTTGACCTGGTGTAGTGTGTGTGAGAATTGTGACTGATACAACCATCAATGAATTGCCTTCTCAGATTGAAATAACTAGTCATAACATTCATATTGCATGGCATACAATCAAATTTATCACAAAATGGTGCATCTCTATGTCTTAGAGGCACAGAACAATCATAGAAAGGTTTAGATACACTACCAGCAGGTTTCTTGCATGCATGAGTTAAATGATTGGTACTGAAACAGTTTTGACAAGTTTTCCTAGGGGCATTAGGCATATAAGAATAGTTGTTATCTTTGTTAATCCCTAACTTGCCATTTCTGTTCTGTTTCTTCTTAGTCACTTTCTTTTCTGATTCACTGTTCCCAGCTGAAACAAACTTAACAAACTTCTTAGGTCTTGGCCTATCAACTACTGGCTCCTTGGCTTTTGACTTGACACTCTCACTCTTGGAAGATGTTTGTTGTTCATTTGATTGTGCCTCATCCTCATCATTCAACATTTGTTTGATGAGTAAGGCATCCTCATCAATTTCAAATGTTGGTTCCTTAAAAATTGGATTTTCAGTCTTTTTCAAAATGTGAGGCACTTCCTCATGAACAACTGTGTCATCTTCAATGACAGCATAACCTTTTCTCTGTTTAAGAGTGTCATAATCAAGTCCAATAGCAACCTTGGGTTTTGCTTCAATTTTCTCACAGTAGGATTTCACTAGACCAGATGATTTCTTGAAAGTTTTTAGTTTGAATTCATTTTCAGCTAATTCATCCCTAAGAGCCTTTTCAACCTGACTAGCACACAAAACCTTATTCTGCAGATATTCAACTTATTTCTTAAGGTTTTCTACTTGCATAGCAGTTAGCTCAAGTTCCTCATTCTTTTTGGTTAACATTTCATTTCTAGTAGACAGTTTAACAATCTCTTCATTAGCAGCAGTCATACTAGTATGAATGTTAAACATTTCAACAGATAGTTGTTCAATCATGCATTTATACTCTGAAACAGACATGTCTATAGTAGTGAGAGATGGTACCTGAGGGTCTGATGGAGATGTGTCATCCTTGGAATTGGCCATCAAGGCATAATTGCAGAATTCTTGCTCCTCTCCATCACTGTCAGAATCATCCCAACACTTCTCTTCAGCTATGTAGGCCTTACCTTGTGTCTACTTTTTCAGAAGGGCCTCATACTTAGCTTCAAGCTCAAGATAATCTCTATCCTTCTTTTTAGGCTTCTTGCATTCACTGGCAAAATGCCCTAGGTCATTGCATCTATAGCACCTTACAGATGACCTATCCACATGGCTGGTTTTAAACTTATTCTTGTTTGGTTTCACAGGTGCCTTGCTTTTGTTGAATGAATGGTTTTGGGTTTTGGGTTTGAAGGGTTGATTCCTTTTGAATCTGATGTTTGGAAATTTTCTGGCCATGAAAGCATATGAAGTGTTTTCCATCCCATCTAGTTCTTCAAGAGTGTAAAACTCTTCTTCCTCCTTCTCCTCAACAGGTTCACTTACCTCAGGTTCAGTTTCTTCCTCTTCTACTACCTCCTCTATCCTTAACTGGCTTGTGGATGCTTCTAGGTCTTGAATAGATTTGTTGACAATCAAGGCACATGATGTGTTTACCATTCTGCCTTGATTGGCTTGGATAGCCCTTTTCTGAAGCAACTCAAGCTCATGAGTTTTTAAAACTCCATAGAGCACATCATATGTAACTTTGTTCAAATCTCTTTCCCTTAGAGAAATGACCCTTTGCTCTAGATGGTTTGGTGAGGATAGCAGAAACTTCATGTTTAACTCCTTGGTACTGTAAACCTTGCCATTCATCTGCAACTCAGTAACTAGCTTGTGAAATCTCTCAAACATCTCAGTAATGCTTTCCTTGGGCTGTGCCATGAAAGCCTCATACTGTGTGACCAGTATCTGTTTCTTGTTTTCCTTAACCTCATCAGTTCCTTCACACAACACCTCAATGTGATCCCACATTTCTTTAGCAGATGTACATGATGCAATGTTTACAAACATTGACATGTCCATGGAATCAATGATAAGCAACATGAGGTGGCTGTTAAAAGCAACCTTCTCCCTTTCTGATTCTGTCCATTTTGATGGATCCTTGGCCTCATAAGATCTTGGGATAGTTGTGGTTCCAACATTCTTCTCTGGTATCTCTTGTTGTGGAACAAAAGGACCATTCTTAAGAATCTCAGGATACACAGGATGAGAGGCTTTGATGAACAACATCATCTTTATCTTCCAGAGGTTGAAGTTATCTTTGTCAAACTTAGGGACTTTCACCGTTCCTGTAGTCTTTGGTGTATTCAAACTCATGATCGTTTTTCTGTTTTTGAATAAACAGCCCGCTCTGATACCACTTGTTGAGTATTGAATACGATAAAAGAATACAGAGGGGGGGTGAATGGATTCTTGAACTTTTCTTTGGCTAGAGTCTATGTAGCAAATAAGTGTTTGTGTGTGCAGAAGTGAAGGTGCGGATAAAGAACAACACAAGACACAATATCACTTTAATCTAATGTATTATTAGATAAAGGTTGCTACAATCTGTGAATACAAATGATAGTATTCTCAGCTTCGTTTTTCTCAGAGATATACAGCTTGTAGTGTATGAAAAACTTGACTCACAAAGTTACAAAGTTAATGACTAAGGAAGTGAGGCTGTATCCTTATAGAACATGGATACAACCTACTTACTCCAAATAAGGTAGCTGAACAAATTACTTTCTAGTCTGTCTATCCTTTTTGAGTAAGCGTCCAAACGGTTACAGATTTGACTTTGTAAAACCTGTTCAGATCCACTTCTTTAGCCCATTGTCTCTTCTATATCTCTCCAAGCTTCCTTGTAGGCTTTCCAGAGCACGTTACAAATTGTGGTCCATAAAGTGCATTGGCTTGTTGCAGGTTTCTGACTTGTACAATTTCTTCAGTATTTTGTCTCCAAGAATGTATTCGAGAAGTGACTAAGTAGGTGATTCGAGAACTTGAATTGACTTGATCGATAACTCTGAGTTCTCGAACACTGTTATATTGACATATCGAATTACTTCTCGAATAGCTCTTTTCTTCAAGATTCCTTGAGTTGTCGAATAGAACACTTGACTTGTCGAATCCTTGAGATATCGAATAGCTTTCTGAGTCCTTGAGATATCGAATGGAACTTTGACTTGTTGACTCCTTGAGAACTCGAATAATACTTTGACTTGTTGACTTCCTGAGTTCTCGAATAGAGTACATAGACATATCGAATCTCTGAGATATCGAATGAGATATCGAATAGTGTATTCAGAGATATCGAATAGTGTCTTGAGATATCGAATCCCTGACTTCTCGAATGCTGGACTTATCGAATAGACAAATATACTTCTCGAATTGGTACTTAGGCAAATTCTTCATTTCTTCAAATCCTAACTGTGATTATTTGACAGTCTTTATCTTCTTGCTTGAGGCATGAACCTTGGAACTTCTTTCAAGCATTATTCTAGACTCTATAAGTACAGTTACACAACTAGGATTTAATGCCTACTACAAGTACAATATAAACAGAAACTCTACAACTAGAGGTTCCCTCAGTTAAGAGGTCATGTAAGTAATGCAAAGCATTACAAACAATTAGGCTTGTTATTAGATGTATACAGGCATGCCTCTGTAACTAACACATTTATTGAAGGAAGGTTGCTGACGGACAATGCACCTATAGCTTTTGAGATCAACCATTACATGAAGAGGAAGACTCAGGACGTTGGAGTTGCAGGACTTAAAATTGATATCTCTAAAGCCTATGATAGGTTGGAATGGGCTTTTATTCAAAATATGATGAACGGTTTGGCTTTAATCAGGTATGGATTGATAGACTGATGCATTACATTACATCTGTTAAATATAGTTTTATTCATAATGGTGTAGTTTTTGGTAATGTTACGCCGGAACGGGGACTGCGGCAAGGAGATCCCATTTCTCCATATGTTTATATACTGTTTGCAGAAGGGTTGGGCGCTATTTTACAGAGAAACGAAGAAGTTGGGTTGATACATGGTTGTCGAATTGCTAGGGGGGCTCCAACGATCTCACATCTATTGTTTACAGATGACTGCTACTTGTTTTTCAGAGCTACGAAGGCAGAGGCTCAGACTATGAAGAGAATATTACATAGATATGCTACTATTTCTGGGCAACTTATTAACTATGATAAGTCTGCAGTTGCATTTTCAACAAACACAAGATATGAAGCCCGTACTGAGGTATGTACTGAATTGGAGGTGCAACAGAAGCTAGACCCAGGGAAATATTTGGGTATGCCAATGAGGATTGGAGCTAATAAAATGAATGTATTTGGGTTCTTGGTGGAAAAGATTGAACAAAAGCTGCAAGCTTGGAAGATGCAAAATATTTCGAAGGCTGGTAAAGTCACATTGTTAAAAACTGCAGCTCAATCCATTCCTAATTTTTGGATGAGCTTACTACTGGTGCTAGTGGAGATTTGTACCAAGATCGAAAGAAAAATGAATGGGTACTGGTGGGGTGGAGGAGGCGACCAGAAGGGAATTAGATGGATAAAATAGGATGCATTGTGTGATGTCAAGGAGGTGGGGGGATTAGGTATTCGTAAATTGCAAGATTTTAATGTGGCCATGTTAGCAAAACAAGCATGGCGTTTGATTAATAATGCTAATCCGCTCGTTACAAGGTTGATTAAGGCTCGATCTTATGCGGATACTGATTTTTTTTATGCTAATTTGGGTGCGAATCCAAGCTATATGTGGAGGAGTATTATGGCATCACAAGAGATTGTTAAAAAGCATTGCAGAAGGAAAGTTGGCGATGTGATGAGTACTAGAGTTTGGAAGATTCATTGGTTACCATGTAATAAGAATGGATTTCCTACAACTGTACCTCATGAAGAATTAAGGAATATTATGGTTAGTAATCTGATGAGTGAAGATCATAGGTCGTGGGATGTAGATATTTTAAATGATTTGTTTAATGATCGTGACAGAGCATTGATCGAGCAGATTCCCATACCTACTAGGAGTGGGCCTAATTCGTGGTACTGGCCTTTGGATGATAAAGGTGGTTTTACTGTCAAGAGTTGTTATAGGAACATTCGAGGTGAGAATTTGAATAATGAAGGTGGATTCTGGAAGCAATTATGGGGGCTTAAGTTGCCTGGTAAGATCATAAATCTAGTGTGGAGGGCCTGTAAAAATGTATTACCTACGCCCTCTGAGCTGATTAAGAAGCATGTGAATATAGATCTTTTGTGTCTATGGTGCCATTTACAGCCTGAGACTTCAGTTCATACGTTGTTTATGTGTGTGTTCGTTAAGGAAATGTGGTGTAAGGTGGGTATGCAAGCTCTTATTCTTGGAGATGAAAATACAACAGTGTTGCAAGTTCTGATCAACGCTTTCAGTGGTAATAATCGGGATAAACGGGCTATCATTAGTTTATTTTGTTGGAGCATCTGGTTTCGACGTAATGCGTGGGTGTGGGACAAGCAGGCCATGTCAGTTTTTGGATTGCATTCTATGGCTTTACAAATGTTGCAAGACTGGAGACGTAGTTAGGAAGGGAGGGATGACAGTGAACAGCGACGACAACATACTAGCATCAGACGGTGGTGTCGACCACAGGAAGGATGGGTCAAAGTAAATATAGATGCTGCTTGTCGAGGTCAGTCGGAGTTTATAGGGATGGGGTGTGTTGTTAGAGATGACAGGGGGAATTTGTGCGAGCTCGAAGTGCAAAGGCGAGAGGAGGGATGCCACCACGAAAGGCTAAGGCATGGAGTTTTAGGGCGGCTTTGTTGTGGCTGAAAGAATGGAGGACTCAAAGGTGTATTTTTGAGTTAGATGCAAAGTTAGTAGTGGATACAGTGCATGGAGTTAGAGGATATTCAAATTTTCATACTATAATTGAAGAGTGTGAAGAAATTCTAAAACACTTTCAAGAAGTGTTAGTTGTGTTTGAGAGTAGATCTACGAATCAAGTGGCACATGTGTTAGCACAGGCTGCTTATTCCATGACAGATCCTATGGAGTGGATAGATAACGCTCATGATTTTCTACTTTGTAACCTTAATTCTGATGAGTATTAATGCAAGTGCAATTTTTCAAAAAAAAAATAAGTGCTCGAGCATTCTTTTTTATTTTACTCTTAAACGAATAGCTATTGATTAGCAAGTGGGTGCAATGTAACTTGGCAATAATCAGGTTATGTGAATGATGTGACATTATTATGCTAGCAGACACGAATAAGTTAGACAAAATAGCCATAATTATTTGGATATTGTGATCTTACCGAAAATAGGTATTTTGAGAAGAGATCAAGAAACAATCTATTTTACAATAAATATTTCATACCAATACCTAGTCTAATGGCAAGATGCGTTTATCCACCTCCATCGAACTACTGCTCTTGCTAGTGTAGTTAGAGTCACCAAATTAAAATCTTTATCATCTAATAATGGAATTATAACGTTTATGCGAGTATTAATATAAAATTTTGGATTGTTAATCTTAATAATGTAAGTATGTTCATTGTGATAAATGCAATCCCTAAATATGTTTTAAAGATCTGGTTATAGCCTATACGAAATGAAAACTGTATGAATTAAAAACAAAAGCTTGATAGGATGAAAATTGAAATGCAATGAAAGTTGTACTCAAGTCGAGGAGTATGTAGAAAATATACCTTTCATGATAACACCTTGCTCCCAAGTTTAAAAGAAGGATGAAATTAAATCAAAGTGAAAGCAAATAAAAAAAATTAACTCCTATTTATATTATCGAGTTTTTTTAAGGAGGGAAACAAGTGAATGAGAGTGAAAATTTTATATCTGAAACTTTCATTCGGATGCAAGTGAAATCAAGTGGAATGGTTAATAAAAAATAACTTTTTATTACAAATATATCCTTACTACCTAAATGAAAACTTTTTAGATCTAAGGATTAAATTGTAATTGGACAATAATTTATATGTTTTTCTTTTAACTCGGGAATATGTTAATGAAATTAATTTCTTTTTATAATTTTTCAACTTCAGGAACAAATGAATGAAACATATTACTTGCTTTTTCGATTACTTTCTTTTATATTTATTTACTTTCATTACTTAAAAAACTAGGGAGTTAGTTATCTAAAATTTTAAAACATTTCTACCAGGAGACAACGATGACTAATTTTATGCTACATCGTAGTAACTTGTGACTCCGTCAATTATATCATTGTTTTCTAATAAGCAGTGTTCTAAAAATCGGCCTAGCCGGCCGATTAATCGGCGCCTAGGCGCTAGGCGGCTATTAAACACCTAAAATCTGTAAAAATCGATCATTAGGCGTTTGAAAGGCAGAGTGTATAAACTTGTAACACTATAACTAATGTAACTCAATTAAAAGAAAAGATACTTAACCAGAAGACAATCAAGAACAAGAAGTCACAAGAAATCAACTCTATATGAAGACAAGGTAATTGATACAATTGAACATGTTAACTATGATCAAGCCAAGAAAAAATCATTGAGAGAAGTTCAAGTCAAAGTTGTTCATGCCTCAGTGATTTGAGAATTCGAGAATCAAGATCATAACTATCAGTATCAACAAGACCAATTGATTTCAAGTGAACAAGAAGGAAAGCAAATATTGGAAAGCCAAGTTACTAAGTGAATATGGTAATTTATTCAAGAAGCAGAAACACTATCAAGACTAGTCACTTATGAACCAGACCAGTGCATCAAGTGTCAGGACATTGATAGCAAGTTTATGTCAGTAATAAAGATCCATGTTCAAGAGCTTGGTGAAGAATAAAGAAGACATGAAGATATCACAAGCTCAAGATGTGCATTGAAGTTTCAAGTTGAAGACCAGAATATTTTCTAAGTACTAAATGTTCTGGATGGCCAAGTAGAATATTTCTAAGTAGAAGTTCGACTTAGAAATTTCGAGATGGCTAAGTAGAAATTCTCAAGTAGAAGTTCTACTTAGAGTGCAGCTTCAACATGACACATGGCATCTTCTGATTGGCAGATTTCCAAGCTTTCAAGTTAAGGCAAGATTTATGTGGACATCATTGGGCCACGTACATCTTAGTCTTTGAAGACTACAGGACATAGATTACATGTAGTATAAATAGAAGCACTTGTGTAATGTTTTTAGTTAGTGAGCAATATTAAGAAAACACAAGAAAAAGAGAGAGAGTACATTCACAGAGCTTAGAATCATTCACTTCTCTCTGAACTTCTGTTATACTTTGTAATGAATGTTGTAGCAACCTTTTCAAGTTATATATAAAGAAATATATTCCTTGAATCTGCGTGTTCATTTATTGCATCGTATTTATTGCTTCTCATATTCGAAAAGTTGTATTCACCCCCCCTCTACAACACATTTGGACCTAACAGCGTTTTTTTATTAGGCGGTCCTAGGCGGCGCCTAGGCGGGATTAGGCGGTTTGAAATATGTTTTTAAATATTAAAATTAAATTATATAAAAAATAATATTTTAATACATCCGACTAATCATTCCGATTAATCACCGTTTAGCCGATTAATCACTAGAAGGTAGGCTCACCGCCTAGACCCGCCTAGCGATTTTTACAACATTGCTAATAAGAAATAAATTTGATGTTTGTTTAAAAACTAAAGTAAGGGAGCCTATATGAAACTTTACAAATTGAGGAGCATGTTTAGGAAACTTGTACTTAAACTCGAATCTCATCCGTTAAAAAAAAACGAAATGTGAGCCCTCCGATATAGGGTTTTTCCAGAATGATTGATTTATTGTATATAAAACTCTGTATTGACCAACTGAAAACCCCTTTTGCCTCATAATCATTTATTATCTGAGAGTGGGCAAAGATGGTTCAGAGGCTAACATATCGGAAGAGGCATAGCTATGCCACTAAATCTAACCAGCATCGCGTTGTCAAAACTCCTGGTATTTCATTTACCACATCACATATAATATGTAATTCATTTTTTTTTATTATGTTTCAATCTTTCATTGTGTGTAAAATTAAAATTGTAGGTGGGAAGCTGGTGTACCAGACTACCAAGAAGAGAGCTAGCGGACCCAAGTGCCCCGTCACTGGAAAGCGAATTCAAGGGGTACAATTTTTATATCTTTTTATGTTATTACCATTTTCTATTCGTGTATTTATTTATATTAGTGTCTGGATTAAATAAAAGACTTTGTGTAGAATGTTTAACTGAGTTTAAAATGTTTAAATCGCAATTCGGTTGAACCTTTCGGTAGTTTCTGCAATGCGAATTAGGGTAACATATGTTTGAGTTTTGTACATTGTAGGTGTGTTTATTCTTTTTTTCGAAATTTGAAATTTTACATGTGCTCTACAAGCCAATGCCTTGGGTTTGTTCTTTGAAGTTGGCTAGCTAGTATCTTTACTTTGTAATTCAACCTAGTGATATTAATGTGCTTGCAGAGCGTAATGGCATGTGCATCTTTAGCTATTTTAATGTTTTTCGCTGTGCAAATTATGTTTTCAGCACTGAGGCGCTGTTCTATCCAAATGTTAGTTTTTGTGTTATATATAGCTGTTTTTATGTCACTTGGCATATAATGAACTTCTAGCTTCAAATTCTTATAAGAGTTATGGAAGGATATTCCAAGGCAATAGGTTTAGTACAAGGTTATGGACATCAGTGAAGATGAAAAGAAAATAATTAGAATGTGTCTGAAGCATTATTGACCTGTTAGACTGTCTGATTACTCATTTAACCGCCGAGAGGGATTGTTTTTTCTTCAATTAAGGAGGCAGACAACTTACTCCCCCTGTAACTAATGTTAATAAATTTATCGATTATATAAACCTAAATTTTAAAAGATTACTTAATACAAACCGTGACAATCAAGATTTTGTTGAAGAGTTAATGGAATTTAAATGTCTATTGAGTTCTTGAAAACAACTTCTGTATTGTTGGCTACATAGCTCGAGGCCCCTCACACTTTTCGCTTTTAAGGACTATGTTTGAATGTACACTTTTAAGCTCTGGCTGGCTGTCTCTATAAGCAGAGGCTTTCTGGTTTGCCTGTTTTATTTTGTAGAGAATACCAAAGACTCTTTTGTTATAGATAGAATGCTAATGTCTTTAAACATGTCAAGATAACCAGGATATCCAAAGACTCTTTTGTTTTGTTTTACTTTTAAACAAACTTTTAACCGGTTACAATTATCCATTGAACCAAGGAATAAATATTTATAGTTATTAATTTATATTTAGTTGTTGATTTTTGCATCAAGAGTATTCAAATTTTTGGACCACCCTCACATTTGCCTATGGGTCCTTCACTCCTCACGTTATACTTCTACCCCTTTTATGGAATCCGGGGTGGAGGAAATTCTCCTTCCCCCATCCCATGTAAAAATTATATGAATATCAAGAAACAACTCTGTTACCAATGCTGATTGTTTTAGAGCAGTGTATTGTAAGAGCATTAATCTGCAGTTGCACACAAGTTTTCTTAATAAACTGTTTCACTTTGTGCAGATTCCTCACTTGAGACCCGCTGAATACAAGAGGTCCAGATTGTCAAGGAACCGAAGAACTGTCAATCGTGCCTATGGTGGTGTATTGTCTGGAGGTGCTGTCAGGGAGAGGTATGTGATACAGAAGTGAGAATTTGCAATTTGGTTTGTTTATATATGATGGGTAGAGTGTTTGATGTCTCGTATTTCAATTCTTTATTCATTTTGTAGGATCATCAGGGCCTTCTTGGTTGAAGAGCAAAAGATTGTCAAAAAGGTTCTGAAAATTCAGAAGTTGAAGGAGAAGGTAGCAACAAAGAGTTAAAAAGACAAGGATGCAGAATCTTGTTCTTATTGCTTGGAATCAATTTTGACTCTTATGATGACGATTAAAAAATGTGCAAACTATCTTAATTTACTCTACAGAAGGGTTCGCCTTATTTGTTAGACTCTTTTAGTTGTCTCCATGTATGTGTAAACTGTGACGAGGAAAATGAATTTTAAACCTCTTGGTTTTGAGTATCTGTTATATTATTTACATGAGTATGAACATAGTGAGACAATTGATGAGCTTGATGATAACTATTATCTAACCGACTTTAGGAGGTAAAACGTGAGACACATTGCCTTGAAGTAAGGGGTTGCATCCGGCTATAAGCTGAATTATCTACATATCATCTTATACAGAAGAATCAGACCCTTGTACTTTGCAAGTCCACAAACTTGCAATTTGATGTAGTGTTTTTTTAGCTCTGATTAATCCACAAAGCTTAGAAAAGAAAGTTCAGAAGAATGGTATTTTTGTTAGACTATATGTAAGCATACGAAATTTACTTATCACTTTTCAGTAAGCTTCGATATTTTGGGTTGTTCAAAACTAAGGTATTGGGAAATTTTATTAAGGTGCTGCAGTTAACATGTACTCGTAACCGCTCCATCACTTACAGAATTTTACAGAATTGTTTAACTTGTAGAATAGAGCATGCGTCTCACTCGTCAGTATCCTTCATCCAAACTGTTTAATCTATAGAGCTTTATAACATGTAAATGATCATTTTGCTTATGTGTTAGTTACAAAAATATTTGACAGTTTAATGTTGAATGTTCGTATGAGTTGGTTACTTGTAGTTCTTTGTGCATTGATGCTTTTCCTTTTTTTTTTTTTTTTTTTTTAATTTAATTTCTTCCCTTCATCCCTTTTGTTAGGCATGATAGACTATCAACTATGTAAACACCTCGCTGATGATCTGTTCTGGTGTGCTAGTGTTTTTATTCGTGGATTCAGATATTACGAATTGCAGTATTTTTTTTTATGACGTTGCTTTTAGTAAAGCACGAATTTTAACAAAAATGAGTTTAGATATAACAATATGAAATACTTCCATTATTACTTGTATGTACATACTACATAAGTTAATCCTGAAATTACAAACTGATTTCACAACACTTGACTTCTGAGTAAATGTATTCACTTAAGTACTACACTTGTCTGTGATATGTAGCGGAAATGTCACTTGGACTAGGGGAAGAATCCGATAGCCAATTATATTTTCATGCATCAGTGTGGCTTCACGACAAACTGAAAGGATATCCAATTGACCGGATATTTCCCCACCGAGCACTGCCATGTCCTTCATCACGATTCTTTCTCAAGCCTCCATCAGTCTCCCCTGTGCCCACGCTTCCTTGTATATCATCTGCTGAACTGGATGAGAAGTAGTTGAACTGCTGTTGTGGAGCTCTGAAGTCAATACTGTACGTGTCCTTCCTAGAATCCCCAGCTGTTGTGCGAAATAAGTTGGAGATCATGGAACTAACATCAATCGTTGGACTGACACGTGATGCATGCATATGTTCAGCAGGCAGAAACATATAGTTGTCATAAAGTTCATTATCTAGGTCATCTGAAGTAAATGGTTTGGACGATATTGGGTTGAGTGGTCTATGCGAGGGAATATCGAGGGCTGAAAAGCTAAGAGTATAGTTCTGTCGCATGTCAGTGCATAAGCCAGTTTCTGTGGTGCAAGACATGTCCTCTGCAGAGCTAGGACTGGAGAGTGAACCTTGGATTAAAATATCAGAGGTTTCAAGTAATGGAGATGCCCATGAATATAGTTCTCTTTGCGCCATGGGACTGACCTTTTTGAATATCCTACAAACGGCCCACGAATCCTGTGCACACAAAATAAATAAATTGAAAAATATACTATAGAGAATTAAATTCCGTAGTGAACACCTTAATGTGTACTTCTCATCATCAACCTACGTTTGGAGGAAAGCTCTTATGTAGGAACTTTTTTGATGGTTCTGCATCAGTGATAGAAGGTAATCTAAATTCATGCATCATCCAGTCGGTTTTCATTGCTTTAGCAGCTCTGCCCCTGTAAAAGACCAGGGACTTCTTCAGCCCAATACATCTGTTACTGTTTGAAGAATATATTGGTTTGTCGGTGCCGGTTGCTTTCCAAAAGCCAGCTCCAGTGACACGGTTCGGACGTGCACTGTTTCTGTATTTTCGGTCTCTGGGACAGTAAAAGTACCATTCCTTTTCCCCAGCAGATGCTAGATCTGGTATATATTGTGAATTTATGAAGTGTCATGAAAAATGTATCAAGGTGACAAAAAGAAGCTCAAAAACAAATCTACTTGTTTTTTTTACATATATACTATGTTACAACAAATTTAATCAGCTAACGAGAAGTTGAAGGAAACAAAAAATATCTGGATTCTGTAAAAGAAAAAAGAAATGAGCAAGTGGAGAAGTTGGGGTATGAGAGTATCTTACTTGGAAGATCCCAGGGATCGTACTTGTAGATATCAACTTGCTTAATCAGTTGAATAGGAAGTGGCCTCTGCTCAATCTTCTTCATAAGGTAAAAAGTAACAAGCTCCTCATCTGTAGGATGAAAGCGGAATCCGGGTAACATTACATCAACCTTATCGAACTCATTTTCGTCCATGTTCTAGTTCTTTTTGATATGTAGAGGTTTAAGTTTGGAACAATGCTAATGTTTATATTCTCCAGTAATTATCTGGCAAATTAAATACAACCATTGAATAGAAATATTCAAAACGGTATTCACTTTCAGTACCACCATATGATTCTTTTTAAGATATGGCAGGTTTGTTAGTATTCTTTGGTAGAAGAAGCTTAGGCTTAATTCTTATATAGATCACAACCACGGACCCAAGTCAAGGCCATGGACTCCTAATGAAGCTCATTTGTCTCTATGAGGCCCTTGTCAGTTTGTTTAAATCTTAATTTATAATCACAAGAGAATACAAAAATACAGTAGCTGTTATGAGGACATTTAATTCATAATGTTTTCATACTACTCTTACCCTTAAATTGTTCATCTTCTTATAATTTTTTTAAAACTAAAAGAGTAATTGACAAAGTTATCTTCTCATGACAATAACTTAACCTTATAGCATATTAGCTCCTGAGCTTCTCCTATACAATTGCTCACTTTCAGAGCCTTTCAGATAAATAACAATTTAGACTTCCTATGTTTCACTATATTTTTTTTTTTTATTTTATTTTTTACTTTCTGGATCTATTCTACTTCTCCTCCAAATCTCCTCTATATGAATATTTCGACCCGTGTCTGTAGGAGGATCTAATATAATTCCATACATGTATAGATTATTTACATGAGCCAGTGATCTTCTCCTGTGTTGTCAAAGTTTATGCAATGCAGGAAAACAAGTGGACAAACACTTGGCGTCGTGATTGACTTATATGTTTGGCTTAAACTTGGGTATTATGTATCCTAATTCCTAAAGGCTTTGAGTCCATTTTTCCTCTCTGCCTCTCTTTTGTTTTACTTCAAGCTTCCTATTATTTATCCTGAATGACAAAGAGTGAACAGCCCTATGTCACTCTTTTTTATGCTAAAATTAACACAAGGTACTAGGATATGTCAAGTAAGATGTTTTGCACTTGTAAAAACTGGAAGCCACAGACTACTGTTAAATTTAGAAATTTTATTTTTCTTACAAAAGTGCAGCATATATATGGTCCAATGCTGCGAAATTCATTTGTACCCTCATCAGAGACTGATCTAAACAAATTATTTGTTCTAGTTTAAATAAAATATACACTACCGGCACTCTCAAAACAACCGTAAGCTGTTAGGAGGATGGCTTAATTCATATTTACAAATTATAATCAACACATATTATGCCTACATATGTGTGTTCCCCTTGTGTGTGGAATAATTGATCTTTAGCAAACTAGTTTGCCTTCCAGAAATAATACATTCATAAATTTCCATAACCAAAATAGTTTGATTAGATTTAGGTGCGGCTCAGTGCAGTAGTATACTAAACAGTATAGCATAACTACAATAAGAGTCCTGAGGCCGGAATCACTAGTACAAGGAAATACAAATTACGATCTAAAACACTACTCCCTCCGTCCCGGCCAATTATTAACATTTCAAAATAGAGTTTCTGACACGTATTTTAAGGTAGATTTTAAAGATAGTTCCATAACTTATTTTTGAAATTTTCTTTTTTTGTATAAAAATATAACAATCCTATTTTTATACAAAAAAAGAAAATTTTAAAAATAAGTTATAGAACTATACTTAAAATTCACCTTAAAATGCGTGTCATAAAGTGACAAAAAAAGTGTTAAGAATTGGATGGGACAGAGGGAGTACTAAACAGTAAACACAACTCGAACATAATGGAATACATAAATCGGGACAGTAATTTAATGCAGTGACCTTCTTATTCTGCTAATGTTACATCAACCTTTTATTAGGCTTTCAGAGTTACTAAACCAGAATGAAGGTTTACTGGTTTATATATCTCTAATCCATTGAATAACATTTCCCAGGTTCTTGTAAGAACAACCTTTCTGGACACTATTCACAATATTTTCTTTCAAATCCATAACCATTGCTTTATAATTCTTATTACAGAGGAGTTGCTCAACCTTGTCCTTAATTTCCCCTTGCCTGATGATGCCACTCTCGTCTTTCTCAAACCGCAATCCAATCTTCCAAACATCACAAATATAGGTCTCATTTAGGTACTGATCTGCAAAGTAAGGCCAACAAAGAAACGGGATGCCGTTACTGACACCTTCAATGGTGGAATTCCAACCACAATGGCTCAAGAAGCAAGCCACTGAAGGATGGCGGAGAACTTTCTCTTGAGGGGCCCAACCCACTATTTTGCCACGAGAACCTATTCGTTCCTTATATCCTTGTGGGTAGTCTCCTTCATTTGTCTCCTTAAAAGTAATACCTGGACGAGCAACCCAAAGGAATGGCTTGTTAGTTAGTTCTAGGCCTAAAGCCAATTCTTGGAATTGTGCTTGATTAAAAGCTGTGAAGCTTCCAAATGCAACATAAATGACAGAGCTAGCCGGTTGTTGGTCAAGCCATGACAAGCAGTCGGAGTCTTTTGGCCAAAAATTGCCTCCTTGATTTCCAAGCCTGTTGCTTGCAAAAAGTGGACCGACTGGCAACAGTTTTGGTAGTACTGAAAATGCAGCAGACTCGAGCTCATTAGCTGAATTGCATATGATGAAGTCTGCAAATTTCCCGATAAAGTCATTGCTTTTAGCAGTAAGTCTAAATAAGCTTTTTCTTGTTCCCAAATCAGAAAAGCAAGCCCATGCGAACGCTTCAGTATTTATAGCAGGCATTGTGGGAGAAATATTAATGAGTTGTTTCTTCAAAATAGTCCCTGCAGTAAAATTCAAAATAATTTAGCGGGGATCAAATCTTCTATTGGGACATTAATGGTTAATATTAGTACTCGAGATTTATTGGTTGGAAACTTGGAATTATGACTTGGAGCGTTTTGGCAGGGATCAGGAGCACACACATGCCTGCGATGAGCCTCAAACCCTCAGCCTCTTGTTAGAAAACGAAGACTACAACACTTTTTTTGTTGCTAAAATGAACTACGATAATAGGGATCAGTACAAGTTGAAATAAAAGATTTCAGAAAAAATCATTGAACTAACTGACCATCCTCATTGTCAATAAATCCATCCTCAATCAATTGTGGAATACTATATGCCACGACCGCAGTGGAGGCTGATACCGGACACAAGGCAACAGTCTTAAGTCTCATCTTTTTTGCAACTTCCAATGCCCATCCTGTACCACCTTCAGCAACAACACAAGTAAACCTTTTATTATCATCACTTTTCGCATTCTGGATAAGCTCCTCCAGCTTCCCTGGCATCACTTTCTGCATGGACTCCATCAGCTTCTCAAGATTAAACCTATCATCTCCGGGTTCCAACCCATCTGGGATCGATATCAATTTGAGTCCATCTCCCATATCATCACTATCGTCTTCGTTTGATGACAATGCATTTGTGACCCGGCTGTGTATAAAGTCGGTGTTTACGAATGTGACATTGCAACCATGTTGCACCAGTTTTCTGGCGAACTCCAGCATGGGAATTACGTGGCCTTGTGCTGGATATGGTACAGCTAAAACATGTGCCAGGTTGCTCATATTTTTAACTCTAGCTATTGGTTGTTTTCTCCTCTTCTTGATGCCAATTGCCAATGTATACTTAATTTTTTCTTGTGCAAGGGGAAAGGTTTACGTACTAGTACTTTTTTCAAAGTTGAATAGCTAGAAATTCGAGAGGCTACATTTCTTCCAAATGGATGAAAATGACGTGCAACAGATGTGTACTGTACAATTTAAACTCAAGGCGGAATTTTAGCCCGTTTTTTATTTACGGAAAGAATAATGCTAGGGGCATCAAATTTAGTCCCCAAAATTTTCCCCAAATACATGTGGCCAATCCTGATTTGTTGTAATAATAAATGGGCCCCATGTATTCACACCAACAACACCAATCAAAAAGATCCATACTGCCACATCAGCCATGCCATGTCATTTGGTGACAATTTTTTGTACCAAATTTTGGTGTCTCTAGCACTACTCTTAGGGAAAATCCAAATGTTTTGTTTCCTAACCATAATTTGATAACCAAGTAATGTTTTATTGACACGGGTGTCCCAGTTGGTTGGACCATGACTTTAGGGGCATAGGTTCGATTCCTGGAAGGCACGGAAGTAAGTGGATTGCCATACTTGGTTGGTATGAGTGTGCTAGCCGTTCTCCGGATTAGTTAAGGTTAAATTCAATCAACTTGAAGTCCGTAATCAAAAATTCAATTAACTTTTCTTAGAAAATGAAAATGCTGTGAATTGTTCTCAAATAATATGCTGTAAATTATCTGGCCTTCTTTCCGGCCGTATCAGTTGTGCGCTGATTTGTACACCTTGACCAATTGAGGCAGGCAACAAAACGGGCAGAGTGGGGCTGCAAGCAAGTAAGCAACCCAAGAATAATATATGCCTGGACCCTGGTATAACATGCCGACCAATCTGGCACAAATTGAAATGTTATACGTGGATCTGATTTAGCCAGTGGTTTGGAATCTGGTGCACCAGTTGGAAAAGGGTACTAAAAACATACACATCAGCCTATATAGGGTACACCAACATTACTGAAGTTAAACAACAGAGCTTTGATCTCAGTTTAAAAAGATTTTAAACAAAAGAGGGTCACCTTCAATCCTCTTTTTCTTTTTTTAGCAAAAAGTTCTACGAGACAGAATATAACATTTGAAATATACGAGTTTGTCTACAAAAGTTAGAATTATTTTTAAGCAAACAGAGCAGACTAGTAGTCAAAAGGAAAACTACAAACGAACAAAAATGAGAGGGGGAGTATAGCATGTATACTAATCAACTCTTAAGCAGGCTCTCGATGGCTTCAAAGAAAAGAGAAGCCATTTCAGGGCTAGGTGTTTTGATCGCACACTTGAGACCAGGAATTCCAACCACTGTTGTTAGTTCAATCAGAAAAGGAATTGCTCTAGGGATCTTGGCAGAGAGATACAGGACCTCCTGGTTGGCATTCTTACGCTTTGCGATAAAAAACATATTCGATGAAGCCAACTGGTCTAGAGTACTTTCCAAACTATTTATCACAATACCTGGAAAATCCCTCAAGACCTCGTTCGAGTCAGGCAATGACTTCCATGTCTGCAACGTGGGGAAAAAAAAGCTATAAATCAGGAAGTTATCGGTTTGAGTACATAGTTGCAAACTATCCTAGTCTAACCCGGAAAGAACATGGTCAGGTTTGAATATAACACGAAAAAACAATAATTTACAGGAATGTTACTTGGTTGCGATACTCTTAAGTTGTCCATCTTTTAGACAGTAGAATATTATTAGTTGACTATAGAAATAAACTCGAAACCATATACTAACATCAAGTACTATATGTCCAAATGTAATAATCAAAATCATTCAAATTTATGAAATGATGCATTCAAAGAGCATATTTTGTTACCTCAAGAAAGGATGTGCGCTCCATCCTCCCATCCTCCGTAAAAAGAACCAGTAACGAAATTTTATCATTGAAGTACCACACAGGTTGCTGAGAATTTTTCACAGCAACCTGTAAAAGTGTGTTTGGTGGACCAGGAGCTATATTTTGAAACAAAACCATAGGAAGAAGAGTTCTGGCTGATGACCCAGGTTGCACTTGAGGGACCTGAACAACAGCAATATATGAAATTACAAGAACTTGTTGATAGTGAAACCCATGTTCCAGTAGAAAATGATGGTACCTGAAGTGGCCCAGCAGCCGCAAGGCCAAATGTATTCTTGTTGAACTGAATCATGAACCCGTCAAGGGGGACCTGTGAATTGTTCTCAAATAATATGCTGTAAAATATCTGGCCATCTTTACGTATCAGTTGCGCGCTGATTTGTAAACCTTGACCAGTTGAGGCAGGCAACACAACTGGCAAAGTGGGGCTGCAAGAAACACAAGAATATTATGCTGGCATAACATTCTGACCAATCTTGCTGAATTGAAATACTATACTATCGATCTAATATAGCTATAGTTTGGAATCTGGTGCAACAATTAAAACTTAAAAGGGTAATAAAAGCTTACACATCAGCCTGGGCTACAACAGCATTACTATTACTATTTCCATCCCCCATCAGATCAAGTAAATCTGGTACCGGTGCTGCATGGACAGGTTGTCGTGCTGCAGCATGAGCAACGCTTGAGGAAGGTGGTGGTGATGCTCCACTCTCGATTCCTTGAGAAGGTGACTCTGAATATCCTGGCTCACCTCCTTCTGGGAAATCGTCTTCTTCAGGTCTTTGAGTAGTTCTCACACGAGTTACAAATGCATCTGGGGGCTTGTGATACACAGAGGACAATGTGGCAATGTTGGCAAGAAGCTCGTCAAGAAGGGATGGATCAAGGAGATTTGAGTCATCAGTTATCACAGGCTTTTCAGCTAACACGACGTCCTTTGCTGCCTGAGTCATTAAAGAAAACTCTTGTATTGAGACTGAAGAAATTATAAAATAATTCCAACTTTTCATGGCTAAGGCTAACAGTTGTCAGAGACATGATATGATACATTAAGGCCTCACTGAGCTCCCTCCCTCCCTTTATAATATAATTCTGACTTTCATGACTGGAGCCTAACAGTTGTGAGAGACATGATATGATAAATAAAGGCCTCCATCCCTCCCTCTCCGTGTAATTTATTCAGTTTTGGTTTTTTATAGGACTTTTCGTACCTCTGGATCTGTTGAAAGAAGGCGCCAGTATATGTATGCACGATCTCGTAAATCTGGATTGTCAGTCTCCACTGTGGCATTATTCAATACAACCTTCAAAAATAATTATAAATGTTTAACATATATTATAATCACGAAGCAACAAGCAAGCAACTCCGCTCTGCCTGTTACTTACAGTAAAAACAGAAACATCAAATACAAAAGAGCACAAAAAGAGCACATAATTGCAGCATTTTGTTAGAGATGCTTTCTATGGTCAGAAACATAGCAGCAGGAAAAATTAAAGCAAATAATAAGATAAGTTTTTTTTTTCTTATTTAGTATTATCAGAATAATCCTCAGATGTAGAGTTGTGAAAATGTAGTTTAGATCAGGCCTGTTAGAATAAATATTTCTTCATGATGTTTTTTCTTATTTTAGTCCAGGTAAATATGTAGGAAGCACCTAACTTTATCTGTTTCTATTGAAGCCATCCTTTTCACATGAAGTGGCTCACTTGAAAATAAGTCATGGATTCATTTATTCAGTAAACAAAGTCAGGAAAGTTAGAAGTCTCTTCAACAAAGTTCTACAACAAAAGAGGTTCTTCCATAAAAGGCAAGAATATGATCAAGGACTTCTTTCCAGCAAATAGACCTGTGACAAGATCCGTTTCTCGGGCCATAAACATTTCAAAACAATTATTCTGCTCAAAGGAAAGGTAGAGCCGGAAAGAACAAATAAAAACACCACCATGTATTATTTCAATACCTGAATCATCTGCTGAGGACCTTCAGTTGGTTTTTTAAGAAATAATTTGACTGTCGCTGTCAGCAATTGTAACTGAACTTGAGCAGGTTCTTCAGGAAAGGTCTCTAAAAAGCTTTCGAGGAGTTCATCAGCATTGTCAATTCTTTCCGCATATTCACCAATGATCCAGATCATTGATGCCTATGAATAAAAGAGTATAAAAGTGTACATAGGCAATTAAAACAATCACTTTCTATCAAAACACTAATATTGTGTTAATTACCTTGGCTTCTGGCTCATCTAAAGTATCTAAACTCTCACATAGTGTAGCGATGATGGACTCATAACTGGAAAGCAATATGAAATCAAAATTGTATTTTGCAAAAGACAGGCTGACAAGAGCTACCTTTATACAACCAAAAAGCCGTCAGTCATTGGAAGGAAAAAGAGTGATAAACTTACGTATTAGGATATCTCCTAAAAATATCTTTAATGACTATAATAGCCTCCTGAACCACATAGTTCACTTTGATCTTGATCAGCTCGAGCAGAACACTTATGCACCGCTCAGCTGCTCTCTCTAACTTTATGGCACATCGTCCAATAGCACGTACAGCTCTTCTGACAAAATCTACATCCACTTCTGTAGCATATTCTTTAAACTCCAATAGAACCTGGTTAAAACAGAATTAATGTTGAAAAACATCCCAAGGGGGTGATCATAAATAAAAGAAATATATAAATACCAAGAACTACATACCTGGTCTATGTTTCTGTCTGAAGCAAGTTTTATCATAATTTCCAACTTTTCCATCTTTACATAAATTGGATCATTGTACTTGCAGAAAAACACCTAGCCAGTTACAGATTTTTTATAAGACACCCATCAATATTCAAATAAGTTGTTATAATAAGCAAAAGATGAACCACAAATATACCACTTATATGTGCCTTGGATAAGAAAACAAATCACATTGTATCACCTTAATTTCATGAGCAAGAATTGTAGGCCGTCTTTGTACAATAAGGTTTATGTTTCGCAGTGCCACATATTGAATCTCGGGTTCTGCAGACAGTAATGTCACAAGAGGTGGAGCCATTTTCTTACAAAGGTTACGAACCACATCAGGACTGCTTATAAGTTCCAGTTTTTGAAGAATCATCTGTAAAGAAAAATAATGACTACTTGAAGTACAGTCTACAAGGATCTTACATAATCAGAGAGAAACATGATTTGCAATACCATATATTTACATATATATCTATCTAGAATCTATCTATCTATCTATCTATACATATATATATATATACACACATACATACAGACAGTAACAATATGAAAACCATTAATCTGAAGGATATCGACTTGCCTTAATAGCTGAAAGGACAACAGCACAATTTGCATGTTGTAAACGTGGAGTAACACGCTCCACAATACTTTCAGCTTCACGAGCATCAGCAGCCTTGTACTTCGAAAGTGCATCCAGTATGAATACTTGTCCCCACCTGAACAGTATAATAAATTTAAGTCAAAAAGAGACACAGGCAATTATTGATACAACTGACCACTTATCAATGTATGATGTATAATATTCAAATTTTGAAGACCAAAATAACTAAGCATTAGTGGCAAACTTTAAGCATCAACTTTTGTTCATGATCATCTAATATAGGCTTGTTGGTTCATAGGATTTACACCTGAGGCTAATTTCCAGAAATGCATGACTTGAATTTGCATATTAACCATCGCAGACAGAGATGTTGTAAATAGGGTCAATTACATAAAACATCCTCTAGATCAGGGAAATGAGAATTTTCAATATGAGGGTTAGCTCAATTAGATAATTAGATAATAACCTAAAAGGAAAAATTAAGGTTCTAATAATGAACCCTTCCAAAACAGGAGCCATGATACAACTCAATCCATGCATCTATTAATAGCATCGCAAAGCCTGCCATTCACCCGAGGGGTGGTTGAGGACAAAGTCACATAAGAAATATATGCCCAGACAAAACATGTGCTTCTTCATTATAGAGTATCTGTAACTTATTGTTATAGCTACTAATCTACAGAACAAAGCTACCTGAGACATGGTAATAAAAAAAAGGTAATATAACTATGTACAAACAAACAAATGGATACAACTTATATTGTTTTACCCTTCTACTACGTGCAACATCTTGGTAAGGTTAGTACCTTTCACTAGCCAAGACAGGACAAATAACAATAACACTTGCAAAAACATGATTAGTTTACAAGTAAATATACAATCATGCCTATTAATATTATGGTATAAGATTAAAAAACTATATGAACACTAATCAAAACATGTGGAGCAAACAGAGGCAATTACTTCAGAATATAAGCTTGAGTACTACTACCATGTGCAGGTGGGCTTTGTAGATTACCCGAGTTGGTTGTATTTGGGCCAATTCACATTAAACTTAGGTCAAATTCAAATTCGATGTAGACCCAGATTTTCGATTTAGGCTCGGAATAGACCCGGGTTGTCACACTACATACAGGAAGAAAACATTAGGAATCATTTGACAAAATCTGAATTAAATTTTCTCAACGGTAATAATTTCTGCATGAATACTGAGGTATTTGTTTCCCGATAATAATTTCTGAACAGTTGGAAAAAAATTCACTATAAATATATACACGTATATATAACATAAATATATTTAAAAAAATCGAATACTATTAAATACATAACATACTTTGGCAAATACACATTGAACAAGAATATTTTATTCATTTAAAAGACCAGAAACAAAATTTTCGCAGTCTGTTAATGTAGTAACATACAATTAAAACAAATAAAATATACATAAGGACACTTATAATAATATTTAGCAATATAAAGCTATTACTACTACTAAACACCTAATTATATTACTAATAATAAACAAAAAATAATAATTATCATAATATGATTTCCAAATTATGATAATATAGTCAGATAAACTCAAAACTAGTAATTACTTTCGTCAGTTTCGTGTAAATATAATTTTAAAGAATCACTAAAAAAAACCACGTTATTCATATTAAGAAAGCACCAAAAGGGATTTCAGAGTGTTACTTGTTCTCAATGGTCCCATAAGTCTTTTCGTTCAGAAATCAAAGTATGACCAACAAACATTCCTAATCACTTATATTAACTCGTCCAGTTCAAATGGATTGGTTCAGTCGTTATCAAACAAGCCCTTAGTCATAATTTTACTAACATTAGTCACATACAACAACATAAACATTTTTTTTGCCAATCAAATTACAAGTATACCATTCAATCCATGCATGTCTAGTATAGCATTTCCAGAACCTATAAGAATTAGGCAAAGTTTTAACAATGGACTTACTCAGTGCATTCGTTTAGAGCAGTAAGAAGCTTTGTAAGTGTCTGACTGGTGATCTCAAATATAGGCCTGCTGCTGTTGTCTTGAATTTCTGCAAGAGCTGCAACAGCATTTGCCACAACCATGGGATTATTGTCGGATATCAAATCTTTAAGGGAGTCTAGAAACCCTCTATCTTCAACTAGCTCGGCATTAATGTCATACAGTTTAGCAACACAAATTGCGGCTGTCTTGCGAACATATGGATCATCATCCTGATACATGGTTGCATCAAACATAAGAAAAAAAGGTATATAAAAACAGCAATTTTCAAAAGCACCAAGACGTATTATGCTTAAAACTGGAAATCTAATAGACTAATACTAAGCCAATATGAAGTCGACTTATAAAACAACCTTTAGACATCTCTGAAGGGGATCACAAAGATACTCAGTAATTTTATCGACACGGATGCATCCCATCGTTCGTACAGCCAATGCACGAATTAGAGGATTTGGGTCTTGTGAGTCCTGGAAAAATAAAAACCCATCAGATTTTAAAGACTAGTATGATTGAAATGTAGAACATTTTTCATAAAAATTACCTTCACAAAAGTGTTTACAGCAAGTATTGCGAGATCAGGCTGGCTTTTTGCATAATTTATGAGATATAAATAAACAAGCTTTTTGAGCTCCAGATTTTCTGTCTGCATGCAATTTACAACATCAGTAAATAGTGATGAAACATCTTTCCCGACAGTCATGGCAGCAATAACTTTTCGAACAGCATCTTTTCTCTTGTCCTGCATGCCGTAGGAAAATGCCAATAAAATGTTATGAAAAGGAATACATCTGAACAAGTCACACACTACTGAGAGCTAAAAAATATAGATGCCACCATCATCAATCTATATAGTTACGTATTCAGAAACATTAACTAACCCCACCTGCTCTCCCCACATCACCAAAAGAAATAAAATTAACAGAGTCTCTTTTAATTATTTATTTATTTGTAACTAACACGTCCAAGCCAATAATAAGAGATTTAGAATTGCACACACTTCTAGATAAAATGAAATTACCCTCACATAAACACGAGCTGACATCAAATCAGGCCTCCAATTTTTTAGCTAAAACAAGTCATAAACTTAGACTACATCTAAATAAGCTACCTTAATAATATATATCGACATTAAGGAAATTGGAAAAATAATCCTTGAACGAGATCATATCCCAGCTACAAAGATACATTATGTATATAACATATCCAAGATACCGTGCTTTGATCATACATATACGAAACTCTATATCTTTTATACAAGCGTTACAAGCAATGTAGCTTATAGTACCTATTCCTTACCTCCATTCCCTTCCGTATATTTACCACAACCTACACTAACATATAAAAGCATCAAATAAACATTCTCTGTCACACCTACTGGAATAGTATCATTTCTTGTAACTCGCAATAATAAACCTACATTTGTTAAATTCCGCAATAATAACCCTAGAATCGTAAAATACTCTCGTGTCCATAACAAATCACAATCCGTAGGCCTAAAATAGCATCCACAATACAAAATCAGAAACACAAAATACACACACTAAAACAAATAATAAAGGCGAAAAGAAACACGCAGATCTGCAATAGCAAATGCATACAGGACAATTGAATTAAAAGAGATGAAGCGTGATGTATAGATACATAAATGTGTGTGTATAATTAAGGGATATACCTTGTACTGAGAATTGAGTTCCTCTTTGAGCTCGGGGATTTCGCCTTTTTTGGTGGTGGAGAAATACCTGGAGTCGTGTCCGGTCATGTTTTCCGGCGAGATCAATAGATGAATTGAATTGTGTGTATATGTGTGTGTATAGGCATGGAATGGAATAGTGGTGTGTTGGAAATGGCGATGGAAAGTGTGTGTCTGGTTTAAACTTCCAACTAAAAACCCGGTCAAGTCTTACTTCTGAACCGCTTATTTGGATTAGACCGCTTCGTTAATTTAATTAGAACAAAAAGTAATTTATTGACATTTATATCTATATATCTATATTTATATCTATACTATCTATCTATACTATACTATTATATAAAAGCCGAAACATTAAAAGTTTGGTTCAACGGTACCTATTGAATTTACCTAATTACCCTTACTCAATTACAATTACAGATCTATTAACTAATCAATTTCCTTTTTCAGGTATAATTTCCTTTTCCAAGTAAATACAATATCTTTTATATTTTATCTAACTAAAATTTCTCATTTATTAATCAATTTCCTTTTTCAGTTTAAACATATAACCTTTTCTATTTTTCAATAACTAAATAATTTCCTTTTTCATTTAAAATAGAATATCTTTTACATTTTATCTAACTAAAATTTCTCCTTTTTAAAAACACTACGGGCAATTTTGTTTAAAAAAAATAACTTAATTATATATAATTGCTATTAACTAATCAATTACCTTTTTCAGTCAAAACATGTTACCTTTTCTCTTTTCTCTAACTAAAATCTCTCTTTTTCCAATTATATTATGGATGGTTACCTTTTTCAGTAAAACACATTACCTTTTTTCTTCCTTCTTACTAAAACCTCCATTTTTCTAATTATATTACAGACGTTTCTATTTAATAAAATTTTTTTAATAATAATACAATATTAATAATTAACAAATTACCATTTTAGCTAAAAAATAACATAATTATATATAATTATTATTAACTAATCAATTACATTTTTCAGTCAAAACACGTTACCTTTTCTCTTTTCTCTAACTAAAATTTCTCTTTTTCCAATTATATCATGGACGGTTACCTTTTTTCAGCAAAACACGTTACCTTTTTTCTTTCTTCTTACTAAAATCTCAATTTTTCTAATTATATTACAGGCGTTTCTATTTAATACAAATAAAATAATAATATTATAATACTAATAATTAACCGATTACCTTTTTCAGCTAAAATATATCATCTTTTCTATTTTTTCTAATTACATTCCCTTTTTTTCTAGAAATATAACGGGTAGCGTTAATTTCTCATTTTCTAAAAGCTATGAACAATTTTATTTCGTAAAATAACATAATTAAATTATAATTACTATAAACTAATCAATTACTTTTTCCACATAAATCATGCACGTTACCTTTCTATTTTCTCTAACTAATTTTTTTTAAAATTATATCACGGACGGTTCTATTTAATAAAATAAACTAATAATAATATAATATTTTTAATTAACCGATTACCTTTTTCAGCTAAAACATATCATCTTTTCTATATTTTCTAACTAAAATCCCTTTTATAATAGAAATACCACGTACAATATTATTTTCTCATTTTCTAAAAACATTATGGGCAATTGTATTTAGTAAAATAACGTAATTCAATTATAATTACTATAAACTAATCAATTACCCTTTTCACCTAGAACATATAATCTTTTTAATTTTCACTAACTAAATTCTCTATTTTTTTAATCATACCACGGACATTCTATTTAATAAAATGAAGTAATAATTTTATAATTACTAATAATTGATTGATTATTCTTTTTAACTAAAACCTATCATCTTTTCTATATTTTCTAAATAAATTCCTCCTTTTCTAGAAATATCACGAATAACATTTGTATAATTATTATCAAATCATCTCATATAAAAAAGTAAGCCTCCAAAATTCATGTTTCAAAAAAGTTAATTTTAATTAATGAATTTTTTTATATAATATAAAAAAATCTGTGCATCGCACGGGTTTTAGGCTAGTATTATATAAAATCCGGAACATTAAAAGTTTGGTTGGTCGGTACCTATTGATTTTACTTATTTATCCTTACTTAGTTACAGATAAAAATCTTCTTTAATATTTTATTTAACTTCTATCTATACTATTATATAAAATCCGAAATATTAAAAGTTTGGTTGGTCGGTACCTATTGATTTTACTTATTTATCCTATTTAATTACAGATAAAAATCTTCTTTAATATTTGTAAAGCATAATGTAATGTAATATGTAATAGAGGACGTATATAACTCAACTAGGATAAAAGATAAATAATATTAACTCTATACAGGGATCGTGAAATTTGAAGAACAGACTATTAACTCTATACAGGGATCGTGAAATTTGAAGAACAGACACCGACAAGGATCAAGTCGCTGAAAGAAGTTCATTAACATGATCATGCCTCAGTAACAGAATAATATGTACAGATTCAGTTGAAGGGCCAAAAGATTCCACGTATTTATATATAATTTGAAGATACTGCTGCAGGCTAATCAATTGGAATGCAACGAATGTGTGAAAAATCAAGATCAGTGCTAGTCACTTGTGAACCAGACCAGTGCACTAAGTGTCAGCACATACGAGAAGGATCAACACATTAATTCACAGAAAGAATTGTCAAAGCCTATTGACAATCAAGGACAGACATAATATCTCAAGCAGAATATTTGAAACAGAAGATAGAAGCCCAAAAGAAGCAGCCAAAAATAGTAATACTATGCAAAGTTACTATGCACGATTATTATGCAAGGCTACTATGTAAGATTACTATTCGTGGTTACTATGCACGGTTACTATGCCAGATTGCTATGTGTGGTTACTATGCAGGTACTGTGCAAATAGTAGTTACTATGCAAATAGTGGTTACTATGCAGGTGGGGTCCACATGAATTGTACTGTCAAATAGTGGCTAGTGGGGCCCACGTGAAAAGAAAATTTCAGCAGACCCGTTTTTGGTAGGTGATGAATAGTGTTACTATTCAAAAAGTGTTGGTGGGGCACGCGGGAGTTGTTGGAATAGTACAACATAGTGACTCTAAAACCTATAAATAGGCATGTTGTATTTCATTTCAAAACACACCTCAACACACAACTTTCTATTCTCTCTCTTATATCTTCTCTGTGTAAGCTGCTAGACAATCCATCTAGTAGGAAAGCCGGCTTAGCCCGCTTTCAGGAAGTATTGGGTAGAAGGTCCTCGTGCCTAAACTATCCTAGGAGTGTTTGATTTTGTAGCTGATCCATATATAGGATTAGATTGTGTAGCAAACCTCCAGGTTTTATCTATTTACAGATATTTCCTAAACAGTTGTGTTATTTCGATTCAGTATTTTTGATTTCATATCCACATCAAAATCGAAATATTTTTAAATAACGTATTCAACCCCCCTTCTACATTATTCCGGACCTAACAATTGGCATCAGAGCCACTCTGTTATTATACAACAGTTAAGATCCAAAAAGCTACACAATCATGACAGAAAAAACACAAACTCCAACAACTAGCATATATGAATAAATTAGAGTTCCAATACTCAGGGCATCAGAATATCCCATATGGAAGGTGAAGATGGAAATGTTTTTGGAGGCTACAGATCCAGAGTACTTAGACAGAATCCATGATGGTCCACATAAGCCTACCAAATTGTCTGTTGCAGTTGCTGGAGAGGAACAGAAAACCATTCCAAAGGAGAAGAAAGACTACACCCCTGAAGATATCTCCTCTATTAGCAAAGATGCCAAGGTAAGGCATTTATTACATAACGCCCTTGACAATGTTATGTCTAACAAGGTCATTGGATGCAAACCTGCTAATGAGATTTGGGATGCTTTGGAAGTCAGATGTCAAGGAACCAAAGCCATCAAAAAGAACGGGAGAACAATACTCACACAGGAGTACGAGCACTTTGACTCAAATACTGATGAGTCATTAACAGATATATATGACAGATTCCTGAAATTGCTGAATGATCTGTCACTGGTAGATAAAGAGTATGATCTTGAAGACTCCAATCTGAAATTCTTGTTGGCTCTTCCTGAGAAGTGGGATTTAAAGGCCACTACCATCAGAGACAATTATGATCTGCAAGACATGTCTCTTGATGAAATCTATGGAATGCTCAAAACTCATGAGCTTGAGATGGAACAAAGAAGCAAGAGGCATGGAGGCAAGTCTAAGTCAATTGCTCTTAAAGCTGAGGAGAAAGCTTCTAAAGAAGTTGATGTGAAAAAGATTCAATCCAATAGAAAGGTTCTTATTACAAAGTCTGATACTGAGTCATCAAACTCTGATGTTGACTCAAACTCTGACAATCTCACAGACTATGATGATGATGGCAGTGATGCTGAAATGAAACAACTTGCAGCCCTAATGGTAAGAAGCTTCAAGAAGATGGCTTACAAGAACTTCGGGAAAAGAAATAAGTTCACACGAAGAGATTCAAATTTCAAAAAGAAGAATTTCAGAAAAGCTGAGGGAAAGGAAGGCAGGTCTGGGAAAGTGGACAAGTCCAAGATCAAATGCTATAATTGTGGTGAGAAAGGACATTTTGCACCTGAATGCATGAAAGCCAAAGCTGATAAAGGTCAAGCTTACATCACAAAGAAGAAGGACTGGGCTGACACTTCAGACTCTGAAGATGAGGTGAACTATGCCTTGATGGCAAATGCTGATAGTATCTCTAAAGCTACTGAGACCAAGGTACCTCACTCTACTCTACCTTTTGATACTACTGATATATCTGAGTTAAGACTCTTTCTTAAAAACTTGCATGTTAGCTACAGAGATCAGACTTTAGAAAATGAAAGAATAAAATCTGAAAGTCTAGACCTTAGAAAGAGAAATGACTATCTAGAATTAGAATTAGTCCAGATGTTAAAAATTCAGAAAGAGAGAGATGATGCTATTTTTGTTAAAACTGAATTATTGAAAAAGCATGCTTATCTTGAATCTGAACTTGCTAAAGAAAGAAACATTATTAAAACTTGGACTAACTCTGGGAAAACTACTCAGATTATCATAGAGAATGATTGTTGGAAAGAAGGTCTAGGTTACACTGATAAAAAGAAAACTGCCAACCTAGAAGCTGAGACCTCTAAACCTGTATTTACTAAAAGGGCTGCAAAGCCCAAACTTAATCCTGTGAAGTTTGTACCAAAATCTAACAAACCAAAATAGGATGAAGTCAAATCAGTAAATATTGGCTTAATATCTCAGCCTAAACACAAGCTGAAGGAGATAAAAAGATTGAACAATGTAAAAGAACCTAGGAAAAACAGAAATGGAAAGGTAGGCATTAATAAAAGCAATAACTATATGCCTATTCCCAATGCTTCTAGGAAGAAATGTCACAACTGTGGAAATCCTAACCATCTTGCTAATACAAATCAGTTTTTACTCCAGATGGCCTATGTGACTCATGTCAAAAGGCAAAACAAAGGAAAACTTCATTCAAAAGTAAGACTGAATCCTCAATTCTTGAGCCATATCACTTATTGCATGTTGATTTATTTGGTCCAGTAAATATAATGTCTATTGGAAAGAAAAGATATGCTTTGCTTATTGTTGATGAATACACCAGATATACATGGGTATATTTCATGCACAAGAAAGAAGAAACTGCATCAATCTTAACAGAGCATGTCAGACAACTGGACAAAGGATCTAAGCATACAGTGAAAATCATAAGGAGTGATAATGACACTGAGTTCAAGAATGTAGCCATGGAAGAGTTTTGTAAAGAAAATGGAATAAAGCAAGAATTCTCTGCACCTGGAACTCCACAACAAAATAGAGTAGTAGAGAGAAAGAACAGGACTCTCATAGAAGCTGCAAGGACCATGCTTGATGAAGCAAAGCTACCAACTTACTTCTGGGCTAAAGCTGTGCAAGCTGCTTGTTTCACACAGAATGCTACACTCATAAACAAGCATGGTAAAACACCATATGAGATGGTGAAAAATAAGAAGCCGAACCTGAAGTACTTTCATGTGTTTGGATGTAAGTGTTTTGTTATTAAGACTCATCCAGAACAGCTTTCCAAATTTGATTTAAAAGCTGATGAAGGAATCTTTGTTGGATACCCACTATCGACAAAAGCATTCAGAGTCTATAATCTGAGAACAAAAGTGGTCATGGAATCTATCCATGTGTCTTTTGATGATAAAAAGATAACATGACTTGAATATTTTGATGAACATGACCAGCTGAGATTTACAAAATTCTGATACTCTTTCAGACTCTATTGTTCAATCTATACCAGTAGATCAGACAACAGCACATGTTGAGGGGGAGCGAGTGAACGATGAAAATGAACCCCAATCAAGTGAAGAAACATCAAAGAATGCATCTATTGCTAATGATGCATTAAACTCTGATTCATCAAACTCTGAAAGCAACAGCTCAGGGGGAGCAAACAATGATTTTGGATCTACTAGTCACCACACTCAACACAATTGTGAACTTGGGGAATCATCAAGATCAAATCTTCCAAGACAAAGGGTATGGAGTAAAGCGCATCCCTTTGAATAGATCATTGGTGAACCAGACAAGGGTGTACAGACTAGAAGAGCAACACAGAATGAATGCAATTTCGCAGGATTTTTATCTCAAATTGAACCTAAAAAGGTTAATGAAGCTCTTGATGATCCAGATTGGGTAACTGCAATGCAGGAAGAACTCAATCAGTTCGAAAGGCAGAAAGTTTGGAAGCTGGTGCCAAGACCAAAAGATAAATCTGTAATTGGTACTAGATGGGTGTTTAGAAATAAACTGGATGAAAATGGTATTGTTACGAGGAACAAGGCTCGATTGGTAGCAAAGGGTTACTCTCAAGAAGAGGGAATTGATTATGATGAAACCTATGCTCCAGTTGCAAGGCTTGAAGCAATCAGGATGTTCTTAGCATTTGCTGCACACTCCAACTTTAAGGTTTTTCAAATGGATGTGAAGAGTGCATTTTTGAACGGAGATCTAGAGGAAGAAGTCTATGTTGAACAACCCTCTGGGTTCGAAGACAAGGAATTTGAAGGTTTTGTGTACTTTCTCTTCAAAGCTCTCTATGGTCTCAAGAAAGCCCCTCGAACATGGTATGATACTCTCTTCAAGTTCTTACTTGAAAATGGTTTTACAAGAGGTATCATCGACAAAACACTCTTTCATAAAAAGCATAAAAATGATATAATTCTGGTGCAAGTATATGTGGATGATATAATATTTGGTTCTACTAATGATTTGCTATGCAAGAGATTTGCTAAGCTAATGCAGAGTATGTACGAGATGAGCATGATGGGTGAGTTGTCCTTCTTCCTTGGACTTCAAGTTGTTCAGAAGCCTGATGGTATTTTCATCTGCCAATCAAAATACATAAAGGATCTTCTGAAGAAGTATGGGATGGAAGAAGCAGCTACTGCCAAGACCCCAATGCCAACTGCTGTCAAGCTTGATCAAGACAAATCTGGTAAGTCAGTTGACATCACGAAGTATCGAGGTATGATCGGCTCTCTCTTGTACTTAACTGCTAGTAGACCAGATATCATGTTCGCAACTTGTCTATGTGCTAGATTCCAGGCTAACCCTAAAGAGTCACATCTAATAGCTATTAAACGTATTTTCAGATACCTTAAGGGAACCCCCAATCTTGGGATTTGGTACCCTAAAGGAACAGGTTTTGACCTAATTGGCTATACAGATTCTGACTTCGCAGGTTGTAAGATTGATCGGAAAAGTACTTCTGGAAGCTGTCAGTTTCTAGGAAGAAGGTTGGTATCTTGGTACAGCAAGAAGCAACACTCAGTATCTACCTCAACAGCCGAAGCAGAATACATTACGGCATGTAGTTGTTGTGCTTAGATCCTGTGGATGAGGAATCAACTTCAGGACTATGGACTCATGTTGGACAAAATTCCAATTCTATGCGACAACACGAGTGCCATTGCCATTGCCAATGTGACACCCCCCAAATCCGGGGTCAGAAGATTTGGTTGTCACGCGAAAATCCTCAAAATAAAACATTTGCTTAATAATAATCATTCATCTGTGATTGTCCAACACTGGAAATATAACATCTGTGACCCCAACATACCAAGATCTTTTTAGGTTATAGGGCTAGAAACAAGAATCCAAATTCCATTAAATAAAAAAACATTCCTTCTTTACAACATTCTCTTTGATCAAATCTTAAACCACTGGTGTAACTTCGATAAAAAGTACACCAGGCTAACCAGACAATTACATAATAATAATAAATATTAGAACTCAATTATATAAAATAGATCTTACACTAAATGCGGACATCCTGAGCCAAGTCATCTTCGAAATGGCATCACGCTTCTTCTCTTTCTGAACTGTGCGGATACGTCTCGCCAAACTACCTTACTGAAATGTTAGAATTTACAACAGCAAGTATGAGCGAAAGAAATGCTCAGCAAGCGTATAAAATTTTTGATATAAAATCAGGATAAGTGGGGCATAAAATCAACTGAAATGTAAAGCAGTTTATAGAGAAACTGAATCAACAACTGTGGTATAATTCAAATCATAACTGAATCATTTGGCATGTCATAAAAATGAATCATCTGCCAATTCACAATATATAATAGCCATTCTGGCGATATGGATTGGATATATATAAAAAAACAAAACCACCATTGCCCCCTGATCAGGTTTAAAAGCAATGGGACCCTTTATAGTCACTGGTACGTTACGATACCCGTGCTATAATTCGGATTTCATGAGGGTACCAAAATATTGCTTGTTTTTTTTTTCTTTTCTTACTAAAGTAGGCATCATACCTCTTAACAAAATATAGAAATTAGAAATCGTACGACACTTAAGCTATAGTTGATGATCAAGTCAACTTATAACACAGAACCCCATCGCAGGCTGTTCAGCTCTGAACCCCATCGCAGGCTGTTCAGAAAATTAATGGATCCTAAGGCACTTATTGGCTTTGGCCTTAACAAATAACATTGAACCCCCATCGCAGGCTGTTCATCACTGAACCCCCATCGCAGGCTGTTCAGATAATTAATTAAAATCCTAAGGCACTTATTGGCTTTGGCCTTAACAAATAGTGACCCACTATCACTTTGCACTTATTGACATTGGCATGATCCTAAAAAAATGTTGGGCCGACATCACGATCCTCTTACGCAGTCATTCCAACTTCTATGGAAAATAGGGAATTAGCACGTAAAATACTTTATCACTGATTATCTGCGTGTGTCTAACATTAATAACACACGTATATACTCAGTCATCATTACCGGTGTGTATCTCCCATTTAAGAATACACATTCACAATATAAGTGTCACTATTATCAACATCTCTAGATCATTTATAAAATATGAGAACTAAAAATGGAAATTTCCTGTATTTAACAGTATAGATTTTGCAATAACAATAACAGTATGATTTAAGAACCATGCTTGTATCATAATTTTAAATAAGTCACTTGAATGATAAGTGAGGATAGTAGCACTTGCCTCTGGTCCTTAGCTATTGCGTAACACCGAAGTAATACAACTATCTTTTCCTTCTATCTCACGTCATCATGTCCTCTGTTTTAATCATGCTTTGCTTTACGCTTCAGCGGTTGCCACGAGTCTGATCCGTCGATATCGACCCCGCGCGTCTACAAAATCTCAGTTGAAAGGAAATAATCGGAAATGTCCCCTTTGAACATAGACGTTTTCCCGGTGTTAAAACACCTCACAATAATTCCAACAATCCACAGACAATGCCTTCATCTCAACCTTCTTCATTACAATCCACAAACAATACCGCATCCATCTCCAACCTTATTCATAACCCACAAAGAATATTGCATCTATCTCCAACCTCCTTCATTAAATCTTCTTATCTCCGCTGACAACCTAAATCAATACTTACCAATTAATCCTCGAATTAAACATTTATACATTCAACTTAGTCCAACTCAATCTATAAATAATCCTCAAAACATTTATCTTATTCCTCAATAAAGAAACATGAAAATCAATTAATCCTCAAGACACGATTAATCCTCAAGATAACAATTAATCCTCGAGATAACAATTAATCCTCGAAATAAGTCATTAATCCTCAAGACAATAATTAACCCTAGAGATAATCATTAATCCTCGAATTAAATACATATATACCTGTCACATAACCAATTAACACATAGCATATACGGCTCACAAATAAAAGAGCACTCAAATTATTCATAGAATATTTACAAATCACTAATAGATAATCAAAGAATAATAACACGCAATTCACATAATCACATAGCACGTTTGATCAGATCATAAAAAGATTTTATCTAATATTTTTAAAACAGAAAATGGGTCAAAACCCTAATTATCGGATATAACTGACTCAATAAAAAGGTTTGGTAAAAAGTCGACCAAAATTTAAAAGTTGAATTTTAACTTAAAATCATCTTTATAAGAACCGGGTCATTTTTCTGATTCCAGAAATATTTTTCTCGTTAAAAACGGAAAAGCGGTTTAATTAATACGCAATTAATAAGAATAATTCAATTAATAATTAAATTAATTGAATATTCAAATTAATTATTTATTAATCAACTCAAAAAAATAACAAATATTTTATAATAAAAAGATTTAAATTTAATTAAGTCCATTATATATTTAAATAATAATTAATTGATATAATTAATCAATTAAAATGAATTAATCAATTAATTAAATCAATTAAATTATTATTTAAAAATAATTAACTAATTAAATTTAATTTTTAGAAATTTAAAATAATAATACATAAAAGAAATCTGAATTTTAGAAAAATTTTATAAAAATTTGACCCAAAAACATTTTTCTGGAAAGTTTAGAAAAATTTTGAATCAAACTGCACTATTCATCACCATCACCACACATTCATCACCAAGAACACCAAGAACACTCAACCACCATTAATGGAGGTTCGCCGGAATCCGGAAATTTTCCGGCGACCAAAAACACTCCGGTGACTCCGGTTTCTAAACCAAAACAACACAAAATCGTTGCCCATCAACCGGGCAATAACTACATCACAAAATCCGACCAAAACAAACCACAAATCACAAATTCCGGCGAGCTTCATTAAGAACTCCGGCCAAAAACGTTTTTCGTCGTTTTTGAACCAAATCAAACGTTCTATATCACAAAACGAAGCTTAGGACATGGCAAAGCTAAGTCCCAACACCAAAATCACAAACAATCATCACACACAACGGACGAACAATTTGGAAAATTGGTCAAAACTAACAATTTCGATTATCATTAAACTAGAATCAATCGATGCAATTAACCACATAAATCGACTCTAAACAACTCAATAAAGCTAAAGGAAGCATCAAAATCAGTAAACAATCAACCAAGCAAAAATCCCCAATTTTGCATCAAGAACCCTAAAACGCAGAATTCTTCAAAAATTTATATAAAATCGAAAATTTACCAAAACTGAGATTTGTTAAAGGATTTAGAAAGTATATTTCAAGAGCTTCGATTCGACTGCTTGAACACCAAAATCCGACATCAATAACGCCTCCAAATTCAGCTTTGATTCTGAAGAACGCCAAGAACAATTTCCCAGAAATTCCCAGAAAATAAAATCAGAAAATCTGATTTTCTGATTATTTTCGTTAATAAAAATAATTTAGCTGATATTTATATTAACCAAAAATAATACCCCAAAAATATTTTTAACCCCTAATTAAAATTATTAAGCCTTAAAAATAATTTTTATGGGATAAAAATGTAAAATTTTTATTTTTAAACAAATATGATATAAATGCCAAAATTCTCCAAAAATTACGAATATTACAAAAATTACAAAATAATACATTTTTGAACATCCCATTATTATATGAAAATAATTTTATGAAAAACAGGGCCTCGAATTCAATACAGGGGCTGGGTCCGGAATTTAAAATGCAAAATAACTGTATTCTAAAAATATAAAAATTACAGAAAAATAGAATAAAATATTCTATGATACACAGAAGTCACATAACACGTATGAGATAATTTTCCTATTTAATAAAAATCATAACGCGTTTAAATGCATTAAAAATAAACTAACACACATTAAAATCAACTAAAAATATATTTTAATATAATAAATTACACGTAATTTTTCGGGTCGTTACATACTTCCCCCCTTATAAGGATTCCGTCCTCGGAATCAGCTAAGGCAACTAGTGGGGTTTCTTAATTCCTTCATCATCAACACTTGCTTTACAAAACTGGGGATAGTGTCCATTCGTAAACAACTTATCCAAAATCTCAATTCACTTTAGGGTCTCTATATGATACAGTCATCACTGGAGTCGTACAACCCATCGTTATTCGTTTCAAATATGGTTCGACCAACTTTCCATTAACATATAATATCCTTGAAAGAGAGAGAGTGAACTGATTCCATTGACATGTTACGGATATTCTAATCATTTTAGGACTCGTTCTTACTCTTGGCGATTCCATTGCTAATCTAACTTCTATCTGCGAATTGCGCTTATCCTGACCTGATTGGCATACCCTTGAAATTCAATAGAGATAACAAGAATCATGAAATTTTGAAGAAAACGGATTCCATATCATAGCAAATGTTCCACAATTGTGGTTATGAATAAAGCAACTTGATTTGAAATGAAAGAATAACTGAGAGATCAATATGATCACATGAACCCGACGTTGTGTGTCTTAGCTCCGACATTTACAAATAAAGGTGATCAGCCTTCTTGTAATACACAACACACCAGTGATGGCGTCCCATCCAACTTCTATCACACAGACAGATATACCTGGTGTCCCCTATAATTAGGGTTGTTCGTCTCAGTAGGAGTAGAGAAATATGAAAGGAATTCCAAATTTGTTATTTTCCGAAAAGAAGAACCAGGAAGAAAGTACCGAACAAGTGGTACTATATTGCAAATAAGGTTATTAATCATTGGAGAAAACAAAAAGTTGAAAGTCTCAGAAATTTAAAAATAGGTTTCATAGTAACCACTGAAACAATTGAGATTCAAAATGGAGATTGAACACAAGTATCAAAATGTCACTGTTTAGAATAGGAGATATATCTTTTAACGAATACCTCTTTAGGAGGGATATCAAAATAATTCATAGAAAGAAAAGGGATTGCCAAGGTCACTACTTATGCCTTCTTTGCCAATTCCTTCGATAGCTCGTCATTCGATTTTAATCTTCTTCCGCTCCACGTTTTAAAAAAATATCGTTATCGTATGTCATCGTCAACTCGTAATAATCTCTGAAGATTCCACAGTAGACATCTCCATTCGCCAGGCGATCTATCCAATTCAGCACAACTATCTCAAACGAGTACTCCAATCTTAACTTACTAATTGGCACTATATCCAATAGTCCAACACGAACTCTACATGAGCTCTGACGTTCCTTACTTAACTATACACACTCCTACACACTCTCGTTCCTAGTTTCCTATAACCCTGCTCTGATACCAACTGTGACACCCCCCAAATCCGGGGTCAGAAGATTTGGTTGTCACGCGAAAATCCTCAAAATAAAACATTTGCTTAATAATAATCATTCATCTGTGATTGTCCAACACTGGAAATATAACATCTGTGACCCCAACATACCAAGATCTTTTTAGGTTATAGGGCTAGAAACAAGAATCCAAATTCCATTAAATAAAAAAACATTCCTTCTTTACAACATTCTCTTTGATCAAATCTTAAACCACTGGTGTAACTTCGATAAAAAGTACACCAGGCTAACCAGACAATTACATAATAATAATAAATATTAGAACTCAATTATATAAAATAGATCTTACACTAAATGCGGACATCCTGAGCCAAGTCATCTTCGAAATGGCATCACGCTTCTTCTCTTTCTGAACTGTGCGGATACGTCTCGCCAAACTACCTTACTGAAATGTTAGAATTTACAACAGCAAGTATGAGCGAAAGAAATGCTCAGCAAGCGTATAAAATTTTTGATATAAAATCAGGATAAGTGGGGCATAAAATCAACTGAAATGTAAAGCAGTTTATAGAGAAACTGAATCAACAACTGTGGTATAATTCAAATCATAACTGAATCATTTGGCATGTCATAAAAATGAATCATCTGCCAATTCACAATATATAATAGCCATTCTGGCGATATGGATTGGATATATATAAAAAAACAAAACCACCATTGCCCCCTGATCAGGTTTAAAAGCAATGGGACCCTTTATAGTCACTGGTACGTTACGATACCCGTGCTATAATTCGGATTTCATGAGGGTACCAAAATATTGCTTGTTTTTTTTTTCTTTTCTTACTAAAGTAGGCATCATACCTCTTAACAAAATATAGAAATTAGAAATCGTACGACACTTAAGCTATAGTTGATGATCAAGTCAACTTATAACACAGAACCCCATCGCAGGCTGTTCAGCTCTGAACCCCATCGCAGGCTGTTCAGAAAATTAATGGATCCTAAGGCACTTATTGGCTTTGGCCTTAACAAATAACATTGAACCCCCATCGCAGGCTGTTCATCACTGAACCCCCATCGCAGGCTGTTCAGATAATTAATTAAAATCCTAAGGCACTTATTGGCTTTGGCCTTAACAAATAGTGACCCACTATCACTTTGCACTTATTGACATTGGCATGATCCTAAAAAAATGTTGGGCCGACATCACGATCCTCTTACGCAGTCATTCCAACTTCTATGGAAAATAGGGAATTAGCACGTAAAATACTTTATCACTGATTATCTGCGTGTGTCTAACATTAATAACACACGTATATACTCAGTCATCATTACCGGTGTGTATCTCCCATTTAAGAATACACATTCACAATATAAGTGTCACTATTATCAACATCTCTAGATCATTTATAAAATATGAGAACTAAAAATGGAAATTTCCTGTATTTAACAGTATAGATTTTGCAATAACAATAACAGTATGATTTAAGAACCATGCTTGTATCATAATTTTAAATAAGTCACTTGAATGATAAGTGAGGATAGTAGCACTTGCCTCTGGTCCTTAGCTATTGCGTAACACCGAAGTAATACAACTATCTTTTCCTTCTATCTCACGTCATCATGTCCTCTGTTTTAATCATGCTTTGCTTTACGCTTCAGCGGTTGCCACGAGTCTGATCCGTCGATATCGACCCCGCGCGTCTACAAAATCTCAGTTGAAAGGAAATAATCGGAAATGTCCCCTTTGAACATAGACGTTTTCCCGGTGTTAAAACACCTCACAATAATTCCAACAATCCACAGACAATGCCTTCATCTCAACCTTCTTCATTACAATCCACAAACAATACCGCATCCATCTCCAACCTTATTCATAACCCACAAAGAATATTGCATCTATCTCCAACCTCCTTCATTAAATCTTCTTATCTCCGCTGACAACCTAAATCAATACTTACCAATTAATCCTCGAATTAAACATTTATACATTCAACTTAGTCCAACTCAATCTATAAATAATCCTCAAAACATTTATCTTATTCCTCAATAAAGAAACATGAAAATCAATTAATCCTCAAGACACGATTAATCCTCAAGATAACAATTAATCCTCGAGATAACAATTAATCCTCGAAATAAGTCATTAATCCTCAAGACAATAATTAACCCTAGAGATAATCATTAATCCTCGAATTAAATACATATATACCTGTCACATAACCAATTAACACATAGCATATACGGCTCACAAATAAAAGAGCACTCAAATTATTCATAGAATATTTACAAATCACTAATAGATAATCAAAGAATAATAACACGCAATTCACATAATCACATAGCACGTTTGATCAGATCATAAAAAGATTTTATCTAATATTTTTAAAACAGAAAATGGGTCAAAACCCTAATTATCGGATATAACTGACTCAATAAAAAGGTTTGGTAAAAAGTCGACCAAAATTTAAAAGTTGAATTTTAACTTAAAATCATCTTTATAAGAACCGGGTCATTTTTCTGATTCCAGAAATATTTTTCTCGTTAAAAACGGAAAAGCGGTTTAATTAATACGCAATTAATAAGAATAATTCAATTAATAATTAAATTAATTGAATATTCAAATTAATTATTTATTAATCAACTCAAAAAAATAACAAATATTTTATAATAAAAAGATTTAAATTTAATTAAGTCCATTATATATTTAAATAATAATTAATTGATATAATTAATCAATTAAAATGAATTAATCAATTAATTAAATCAATTAAATTATTATTTAAAAATAATTAACTAATTAAATTTAATTTTTAGAAATTTAAAATAATAATACATAAAAGAAATCTGAATTTTAGAAAAATTTTATAAAAATTTGACCCAAAAACATTTTTCTGGAAAGTTTAGAAAAATTTTGAATCAAACTGCACTATTCATCACCATCACCACACATTCATCACCAAGAACACCAAGAACACTCAACCACCATTAATGGAGGTTCGCCGGAATCCGGAAATTTTCCGGCGACCAAAAACACTCCGGTGACTCCGGTTTCTAAACCAAAACAACACAAAATCGTTGCCCATCAACCGGGCAATAACTACATCACAAAATCCGACCAAAACAAACCACAAATCACAAATTCCGGCGAGCTTCATTAAGAACTCCGGCCAAAAACGTTTTTCGTCGTTTTTGAACCAAATCAAACGTTCTATATCACAAAACGAAGCTTAGGACATGGCAAAGCTAAGTCCCAACACCAAAATCACAAACAATCATCACACACAACGGACGAACAATTTGGAAAATTGGTCAAAACTAACAATTTCGATTATCATTAAACTAGAATCAATCGATGCAATTAACCACATAAATCGACTCTAAACAACTCAATAAAGCTAAAGGAAGCATCAAAATCAGTAAACAATCAACCAAGCAAAAATCCCCAATTTTGCATCAAGAACCCTAAAACGCAGAATTCTTCAAAAATTTATATAAAATCGAAAATTTACCAAAACTGAGATTTGTTAAAGGATTTAGAAAGTATATTTCAAGAGCTTCGATTCGACTGCTTGAACACCAAAATCCGACATCAATAACGCCTCCAAATTCAGCTTTGATTCTGAAGAACGCCAAGAACAATTTCCCAGAAATTCCCAGAAAATAAAATCAGAAAATCTGATTTTCTGATTATTTTCGTTAATAAAAATAATTTAGCTGATATTTATATTAACCAAAAATAATACCCCAAAAATATTTTTAACCCCTAATTAAAATTATTAAGCCTTAAAAATAATTTTTATGGGATAAAAATGTAAAATTTTTATTTTTAAACAAATATGATATAAATGCCAAAATTCTCCAAAAATTACGAATATTACAAAAATTACAAAATAATACATTTTTGAACATCCCATTATTATATGAAAATAATTTTATGAAAAACAGGGCCTCGAATTCAATACAGGGGCTGGGTCCGGAATTTAAAATGCAAAATAACTGTATTCTAAAAATATAAAAATTACAGAAAAATAGAATAAAATATTCTATGATACACAGAAGTCACATAACACGTATGAGATAATTTTCCTATTTAATAAAAATCATAACGCGTTTAAATGCATTAAAAATAAACTAACACACATTAAAATCAACTAAAAATATATTTTAATATAATAAATTACACGTAATTTTTCGGGTCGTTACAGCCAACAATCCAGTTCAACACACCAGGACTAAGCATATTGATATCAAGTATCATTTCTTACGAGAGCATGTCATGAATGGAATTGTGGTATTATATTTTGTTCCCACAGATCAACAAATTGCAGACATCTTTACTAAACCACTGGATGAATCCACTTTCTCCAGGTTAGTTGGTGAACTTGGGATGTTAAATCTGTCTAATTAATTTTGGATAATCAATAACTGCAATTTGTTATAAGTTCACATGTATTTTTAAATGTCCATATGTTTAGGACATGTGAATTTATTTGCATTCAGTCTTCATATTATAGTTATCTCTATATTAATTACCATGCTTATAAATGCTATATTTTATGGTAATTAGTTAGTAAATAATTGTGTTACTTGTAGCATAATTTAATAAATATTTTATTGACATATATCAATTAATGATATTTTGTTAATTTTATGTCTATTTAATTGTGAGTTTATCTGATTATTGTGGATTATTTCTTAATTCACTGCGTGATTATTTTTAAATCCATAATAATTAGAAGTATTAAATATGTGTATATGTGTATAGGCTGATAGGTCTTGGTGATAAGATGTTTTTCGGCCGACAGGTTTCGGCGATAAGATGTTTTTTCGGCTAATTAGGGTGTTAGGGTTAGTTTTTCAAACATAACCTATCACTATTACACCTAACCCACTAAACCTTGAAACCTTATAAATGATGAGTTTTTGTTTGTGTTTAACATCATCATTTTTCAGATATACAGAGCATATACACACAATTGCTGAATATTCCGAGCTTTGATCGGAAATATCTCTCAATCTAGCTGGTGGTTTTTAGATCGGATTTCATATTCTTGCTTTATACATCATCCTTTATAAAAACTAACCCTTGTTTTTGAATTTCCTCAAAGTTTTGAAAATGGCATTGCAGGGAAGCTTTTTAATTGATAAAGTTAATCCTATTTCCATTCACCAAATCGAAACCATTCAGGATGAGCAATTTCGGGCTTGGACACAATTTCTGAATGAACATTCATTAATCCGTTATGCTTTAGTTACACAGGTGCAGCTTAACCATGTGCATTGTGTGAACTATATTGCAGTGCGGATAACACTTCTGGACATGACGGGTGTGCATTCACATATCGACTATTTGGTAGGTCGATTAGTGTCACTAAACGAGATGTTAATCGAATTCTTCATTTTCCTATGGAAAATCTCGTTTCTGATCCTACACCTGAACAAATTGAAATGTTCTTTCGTTTTATAAGGTACCAAGATGGCAACTTCAATACTGGTAATCTTTCTAGAACATTTCTAACCCAGTACTGGAATTTCTTCTTTCACACTCTTAACCATGTTTTTTCGTCAGATAGAACAAATCAAGATCGAATACCTGAATTTATTCAAATAATAGGGTATGCGGTCGCCAATAATTTGAGGATTAATTTTGGAAAAATAGTGCTTGGTCAAATCATTTTAAAAATGAAACGCTTGGGAACAAGAGATGTTCGGACTCAAAATGTCAAATGTCTATATCCAAGGTTTCTACAGTTAATATTAAATGATTTTTTGAATGATGAAGACAGGGTACGCTTGGAAAATGGTCAAAAGGTGGAATGTTCTTCCATGAAGATGAATGTAATTAATTACATAAGCAACAAGAAATATACGGATGTGCCTACAGTCCTAACTGAATATCTAAAGACTGTCCCACTTCCATTGTTACCACGACCAGTGAGAGCAGGTATACGACAAGGTAATATTTCAATCCCTGCTATTTCAACCTCTGTATTCCCTATTGTGTCACAGGAAATACAATTTCTACAGCCCTTAGTGGCCATCTTACCCGACCAAGAGCAGGAAATCCCACCGACTCTAACACAGGTCGAAGAGCCCATTCTACAAATGCAAACACAAACACAACAAACTCCTACACCTCAATTGTCACTTAAACGACCAGCCATCAACACTTTTGAGGGAGATAGTGCCTCAGCAGCACCACATAAGGAGTTAGTTACATCAGCCGCTCTACCTCATTCTAAACGGAGTAAACCCAATGAATCTGAGGTAACGGCAACTGTTAGTGAAACAATTCTTCCTTATCCAATGAGTGAAAATGTAAATGAGGTTGAATTAATAGGAGCAACTATCTTGAGTTCCATTTCACGGAACATACGAGTGGTTGATGATCTTTCTAAAGATCAAATGCCTTCACCGGCATCCGAGGTCGAATTACCTACCTTAATAACTGCTGGTGAATCTTCCATTTTACGGAAAGATCCGTCGGTAGGTGGTTCTATTATGAACCAAGTGTCTTCACAGACGTACGAGGGAAACTTGGGTTTTGTGCCATTTAATTGATTCAAGTTTAACCTCCCAGAGAGAAAATCTCTGGATCTCTTTCGAGATTTACCACTCTTTACCCGTGGTCGGCAACTCGCTTCACGTGAGGACGGAAGCTCACGAACTTTCATTGCACCATCCGTGACCTCTGAAAAAGGGGCTAGGATGATTTCATTTGCAGGTACACATATCGGTGGAAGCTCAAGAGGAAAGTTGAGGGAAACACCAACAGAACATGTAAGTGTAACCCAAACCACTAAACCGAGTGAATATAAAGTGTTGAGTGAAACACCTGCAGAACGTACAAGTGAGCAACCTACTCAACCACATGCACTTGTAACCAGAAAGGAATATAGCAGACTCCTTACACGGGTCCAAACAATGGAGAAAGAGTTGTCAAATATTTTTAAGTCCATTGGAGAAATCAAAATTTTACAACTTATTCAACATGATGCATTCCAGGTTCAATTAAGTTCCATGGCAGCCCAGTTTAGTCATGCAATCAACTCCTTGGTAAAGCCATCTTCGTCTAATTTACCAACTCCACATCCTACTACTCTGGAAGATAACCCAACTGAGGGGGAGAAGGTGAATGATCAAGAAAAATCTACTAGGCGTAAGGGCAAGGAAAAGGTTGTTGACACGAAATTAACTTTATTTTGGGAAAAGAAAAGCTAATGGGAGTATTAGTGCTATGTGGAAAGAAAGCAAAGGCAAACTTGAATATATGTTCAGTCTAAAAGAACAATTGTCTTGCACTTGGTTACTTTTAGAAATCTGAAAAATGTATATATATGATCCAGAATGTACTTTAATATTATTTATCTTTGTATTTTATTTGTATCAGTTGAGTTATCCTCTAGGTATTTGCTTGTCAAACCCTAACAATCAAATAGGGGAGATTGTAAAGCATAATGTAATGTAATATGTAATAGAGGACATATATAACTCAACTAGGATAAAAGATAAATAATATTAACTCTATACAGGGATCGTGAAATTTGAAGAACAGGCACCGACAAGGATCAAGTCGCTGAAAGAAGTTCATTAACATGATCATGCCTCAGTAACAGAATAAGATGTACAGATTCAGTTGAAGGGCCAAAAGATTCCATGTATTTATATATAATTTGAAGATACTGCTGCAGGCTAATCAATTGGAATGCAACGAAGGTGTGAAAAATCAAGATCAGTGCTAGTCACTTGTGAACCAGACCAGTGCACTAAGTGTCAGCACATACGAGAAGGATCAACACATTAATTCACATAAAGAATTGCCAAAGCCTATTGACGATCAAGGACATACATAATATCTCAAGCAGAATATTTGAAACAGAAGAGAGAAGCCCAAAAGAAGCAGCCAAAAATAGTAATACTATGCAAAGTTACTATGCACGATTACTATGCAAGATTACTATTCGTGGTTACTATGTGCAGTTACTATGCAAGATTACTATGCGTGGTTACTATGCACGTTACTGTGCAAATAGTGGTTATTATGCAAATAGTAGTTACTATGCAAATAGTGGTTACTATGCAGGTGGGGCCCACATGAATAGTACTGTTCAAATAGTGGCTGGTGGGGCCCACGTGAAAAGAAAATTTCAGCAGACACGTTTTTGGTAGGTGATGAATAGTGTTACTATTCAAAAAGTGGTTGGTGGGCCCGCGGGAGTTGTTGGAATAGTATAGTATAGTGACTTTCTAAAACCTATAAATAGGCCTGTTGTATTTCATTTCAAAACACACCTCAACACACAACTTTCTATTCTCTCTCTTATATCTTCTCTGTGTAAGCTGCTAGACAGTCCATCTAGTAGGAAAGCCGGCTTAGCCCGCTTTCAGAAAGTGTTGGGTAGAAGGTCCTCGTGCCTAAACTATCCTAGGAGTGTTTGATTTTGTAGCTGATCCATATATAGAATTAGATTGTGTAGCAAACCTCCAGGTTTTATCTATTTAAAGATATTTCCTAAACAGTTGTGTTATTTCGATTCAATATTTTTGATTTCATATCCACATCAAAATCGAAATATTTTTAAATAACGTATTCAACCCCCCTTCTACGTTATTCCGGACCTAACAATATTTTATCTAACTTCTCTTTCAGGTTAAACATATTATCTTTTCTTTTAATAACTAAGCACTTTCTTTTTTTCAGATAAAATGTACTTCTTTTATATTTTATCTAACTAAAAAGTATATTATAATTACCATTAACTAATCAATTAACTTTTTCAGTTACTTTTAAGCTTTTATCTAACTAAAATATCTATTTTTCCAATTACATCACGGGGTACCTTAATCAACCAAAACAAGTTATCTTTTTTATTTTCTCTAACTAAAACCTCTCTTTTTCATTTTTTTAATAAGTAAGAACTTTCCTTTTTTCAGATAAAATATAATATATTTTATATTTTATCTAACTAAAAAGTATATTATAATTACTATTAACTAATCAATTAATTTTTTCGATTACCTTTTCTCTTTTATCTAATTAAATATCTATTTTTCCAATTACATCACGGGTTACCTTTTTCAGCCAAAACAAGTTACCTTTTTTATTTTCTCTAATTAAAACCTCTCTTTTTCAAATTATCTCATGGGCGATTCTATTTAATAAAATAAAATAATAATAATAATAATAATAATAATAATAATAATAATAATATAATGCTATTAATTAACTGATTACCTTTTCATCTCTAGATATATCACGGGTAACATTAATTTCTCATTTTCTAAAAATACTACGAGCAATTTTATTAAAATAACAATTAAATTATAATTATTATAAACTAATCAATTACCTTTTTCACGTAAAATAAATCATTTTTTCAATTTTCACGTTATCTTTTTATATTTTCTCAAACTAAAATATCTCTTTTTCCAATTATATCTCAGGCGTTTCTATTTAATAAAATAAAATAATAATATTATAATACTAATAATTAACTGATTATCCTTTTCAGCTAAAACGTATCATCTTTTCTATATTTTCTAACTAAAATCCCTCTCTAGAAATATCACGGGCAATATTAATTTCTCTTTTTCTAAAAACAATACGAGCAATTTTATTTTGTAAAATAACATAATTAAATTATAATTACTATAAACTAATCAATTACCCTTTTCACCTAAAACATGTTACCATTTTAATTTTCTCTAACTAAGTCCTCTTTTTTTCAATTATATAACGGACATTCTATTTAATAAAATAAAATAATAATTTTATAATTACTAATAATTAACTGATTACCTTTTTAACTAAAATCTATCACATTTTCTATTTTTTCTAACTATAATAACTGCTTTTCTAGAAATATCACGGATAACATTTATATAATTTTGATCATCATCACATTTACAAATTTAAGTCTCCAAAATTCATATTTTAAATAAATTAATTAAAATTAATAAAAAAAATTAATATAATATTAAAAAAAATCCGTGCATCGCACGGGTTTTAAGCTAGTATTCTTAAAGCATGAACATGAAGGATTCCAAAAATTACATATTCTATCCCTTAATTTTTAACCATTTTTTACCTTCCTACTTATTTGCAAGGTCATTCTAGACAATTAACTTATTTTATGATCCAATGGATAAAACTCGTTTACCCATTAAAAATCATTCAATACAAAATAAACTTGGTTAGTACAAGACCCGGTTACCATATTAGAAAATGGGTATGACCCGTTAGTATTAAATCAAATTATATGCAATATTTTATTATGGAAAGACAATAATTAACACCATTTTTTTTTTGCATGATTTTAGCACACGAAATTCGTTGTTAATTTTAGCATTAAAATTTCCTAAATTTTAGTCCGTATATGCAATCATCCAGTACAAAATATACTTGAATTACTATAAAACCGGTTTACCAAATTAAAAAATGGATATGACCCGTTAGTGTTAAATCAAATTCTAATCTGTTATGGAAAGGCAATAACTAAGCATTATTCTCCTCCATGATTTTAGCACACGGAATTAAATTTTGATTTATTCATTTTGAACTTCCTAAATTTTAGCCTGTATATTGAAGCATCCGGTACAAAATATACTTGGATTACTACAAAACCCGGTTACCATATTAGAAAATGCATATGACCCGTTAGTGGTAATTCAAATTCTATGCATTACTCTGTTATGGAAAGTCAATAACTAAGCATTATTCTCCTCCTCCATGATTTTAGCACACGAAATTAAATTTTAATTTCTTTATTTTAAAATTCCTAAATTTTAGTCTGTATATGCAATCATCCGGTACAAAATATACTTAGATTACTACAAACCCGGTTACCATATTAGAAAATGGATATGACCCGTTAGTGGTAATTCAATCATTATTCTGTAATGGAAAGGCAATAATGCTTGAAAATGGATATGACCCGTTAGTGGTAATTCAAGCATTATTCTGTAATGGAAAGACAATAACTAAGCATTATTCTCCTCCGTGATTTTAATTAGCACACGAAATTAAATTTTGATTTCTTCATTTTAAACTTCCTAAATTTTAGTCTGTATATGCAATTCACACGGTTATCACTCTTCTATTTCTTCATTTTAAACTTCCTAAATTTTAGTCTGTATATGCAATTCACACGATCATCACTCTTCATCCAATTAATCCATCAGATCTTCCAATATACCATCTATAAATGGTCTTTTTTCCATCTACAATATTCTACACATCAAACTCTACATTGTAATGGATAAAAAAGGTACACAATTTTTTTGTTTATATGTTAGTTCTGTTATATTTTGAATCTAGACATTTGCTTAATTGTGAAATAGGTCGTAAGAGGATTACGCTTGGTCCTGTTTTTCCTACTTCAGAACGAAACTGTAAGCGAAGCATTTGTACTTGGAGTCTTGGATTCTTTGCTTTTTTATGGTTCAAAGACTTGCATTTCCTGATGCATTTTTTCTGGGACATCTTATTAATTGTTATACATCTCCAGTCCATATATTGTATGGTCCTTTCACAAATCTAATTCTTTTGATCATTTTCCGGTCATCTCTGAAACTGCATTGCATAATTTAAGGATTTGAAGCATTGACTAATTTTCTCTTTGGTTTTTCTTGAACTTGCTTCTTGGCATCAAGTCATTGTTATCTTCGAAATTGAGACGTTGGTTTATTGCAATATGTTTCCTAAGACATGATAATCAAATCTATTTTTGTGTTAAGTTTTTACAACCAAACTTGGTTTATATGTTGGTTACATTATATTTTGAATCTAGACATTTGCTTAATTGTGAAACAGGTCGTAAGAGAATTCCACTTGGTCCTGTTTCTCCTACTTTAGAACGAAATTGAAAGCGAATCATTTGTACTTGGATTCTTTTGATTTTCCATGGATTACCCATATTATGACCCATTTTCAATTATTTGTGATTAAGTCAAAACAATCTTTCTTTTTAATTCATAATAAAATTTGGAATTCAAATTACTTATTTAATACACAATCTTTCAATTTAATTCATAATCTTGCTTGATTTTCTATTATAAGTTTCCTCCCAAATATTTTTTAAATATGTTTGAATTCATAATTACTCATTTATGGAAACTATGACTCATTCAAAATGTTGCTCAATGTTCTATATGTAATGTGTTCCATTCTAATTCACAATATTCACGAATTATCCATATTATGATCCATTTTCAATTATTCAGAATCAAGTCAACACAGTATTTTCATTTAATACATAATAAGAATTTGAAATTCAAAGTACTTATTTAATACACAATCTTCCAAATTAATTCAAATTATTGCTTGATTTTCTCTTATCATATTATGATTCAATTTTCTATAATCAAGTCAACACAATCTTTTCATTTAATACGTTATAAGAATTTGAAATTCAAATTACTTATTTAATACACAATCTTCCCAATTAATTTAAAATCTTGCATGATTTTCTCTTATTATATTATGATTCATTTTCAATTATCAGTGATCAAGTCAACACAGTCTTTTCATTTAATACGTAATAAGAATTTGAAATTCAAATTACTTGTTTAAGACACATTAATCTTCCCAATTAATTCGAAATCTTGCTTGATTTTCTCTTATCAGTTCCGTCCCATATATTTTGCAAATAATTTTAAATTTAAAAGTACTAATTTATGAAAACTATAACTCATTCATATAGTATCAATTAACATTAATTATTCATATATCTATCTTTCATTTTTTTTTCAAAATCTCCTTTTTGACTGTTTCAAAATCATAAATTTAAACGTATTTTTAGGATCAAATTGATTTGTTGGCCTAATTTTCTAATTGGCTTTTTAGAATTTTCATATTTAAGGAATAGAAATAACTAAATTTTGAAATTGTAATTCTAAAGAGAAACCTAGAGCTGAATTTATACTTTTTTATATACGTTGTTGCAATTAGTGAAATATGAGATATATTAATTTTTCATAATTGATTGTTATTTTTTAGTTAAAATTTTTAATATTACAATATTTAAATTGCAAGTCTTCGTTGTTAAGAGACGGGGGAGAAATCTTGAACTAAATTTATAATTTTTTTTTATAAACATCTATGCAATTAGTGGAATATGAGATATGATACCTTTTCATAATCAATATTTATATTTTGTTGCAATTTTTAATTTTACAATATCTAATTGCGAGCCATCGCCGTTAGGCGATGGCGAGAAGCGTTGAACTGAATTTATAAATTTTTATTATAGACATCTATGCAGTTAATGGAATATGAGATATGATACCTTCTCATAATAGATTTGAGTTTTTTAGTCACAGTATCTAAATTAAGGGCGACGACGAAAAAACTTAAACCAAATCTTCATACAAACTTATTAGATACATTTATGTCATCATGAAATATCTTAAAATACATTTTCATAGTTGAATTTTTATCTTTTAATTGTAATTTTCAGTTTTAAAATGTTTAAAATGCGAGAAGCCTTGAACTGAATTTATAAATTTTTATTACAGACATCTATGCAGTTAATGGAATATGAGATATGATACCATCTCATAATAGATTTGAGTTTTTTAGTTACAATATCTAAATTAAGGGTGATGACGAAAAAACTTAAACCAAATCTTCATACAAACTTAATAGATACATTTACGTCGTCATGAAATATCTTAAAATACATTTTCATAGTTGAATTTTTATCTTTTAATTGTAATTTTCAGTTGAATGTTTAAAATACGTTAGGCGACGACGAGAAACTTTGAACAGAATCTTATATAAATATTTGTATACATTTATGTGATTACTGAAATATCTAATATGCTATCTTTTTATAATTAAAATTGGAGTTATGTACCTCTTTTCTGGAATAACCGGTTATGACAAGTAGGAGACAAATGTTATTGCAACGCCCCCAAGTCCGCCCTGACCGGGGACCCGGGTCGTCACATTGTCTCGATATCCTGCAGCACACGTTAGCTCAATAATAAGCAAATATTTATTACAATGGAGCGGAACAGTCCCATTCCACAGATCCAAGATCGGTCTCACACTTTATTACAATACGATTATTACATCTCTGAATAATATCTTGTAAAAGTCTATAAAGGTAGAAAAGCAAAAAGGGTTCCAGCTGGTCATTCTAGTCCTTGTCAGCATAGCTTGGAGCTTTTCCCTTGCCTCTGGATCCTTGGCTGGACGTCTCACATCTTTCTTTCTCGACAGCTGAACAAATTGTTAGAAAATGGGAAGTTTGAGGCATATTTATAATATGTTCTTGATGTAATTTCCGGAAACTAACAAGTGGAGTTTGTTCCTTGTAATAAGGACTTAAACTTTCATGTTTGGATCTAAGACATTTTCTTAGTGGAATCCATAAATAAATTGAGTTGAAGTTGCTTGCTTGAAATGGGTTATGTGGGTTATTTAGTTGAAATAACTTGAGTCCCACATAGAATTGGTAATGAAAGGTTGGTGGCTTTATATAGCTCCATGTGCAAGTGTAGTGCACAACTACTAAGGCATGTGGGTGTGCATGGATGTAAAGTGGGCCTCGCGCACACACACACGCGCCGCCGTCGCGCGCCTCGCCACGCCACGCCACGACTCGATTCGGGTCGAAGGGCGATTTGGGCGAATGTCTCGGCGTATCGCGTACGCGAGGCGACCTGGGCGAGGAATTTTATTACCTGGAATATTGATTTATTTTAACAGAACATCAGACTTTATTTGTTACTGCTGTTGAATTATTTGGCCTGATCAGACATCAAATACTGATGGACAGACCCAGAACAATAAACCAATACTGATGGGCATCAGATCCTGACGGACTAAAATCCTGATGGATCAGATACTGATGTTGACCAATCCTGATGGACATCAGATCCTGACGATGGTTAAATCCTGATGCAGCTGTAACTGGAAAAAAAATACTGATGTAGTTAATGAAATTAAATCAGAATATTTACTTTCCTTTTAAGGCATATCTCTTACGTTTTATTTTTGGGTATTATATATATCGAAGATATAACGTTGAGAGTTAGATACGTAAGGAAAAACCCTTGTTTGCGATTACTCTCTATTCTCCCTCAATACATACAGTTCTTATACATAGTTCTCAGGCGAATTGAGGTGCTGGTCGCTGTTGATCAGTGGTGTATTTGTGAACCCTTTGATCTGTTGCTGTTTTATCCTGGAAGCGATATTGCTGCAACCCAATCACAACGTAAGTGGGGTAATATTCTCTTCAAGAACAGCCAAGTCTTCTTGAAGGGCTTGGTGACTCAGCTGTGTCTCTTGTTGTCTTGGCTAAAGCTACTGAGAGAGATAAGTGTTCTTACTTTTCTTGTTAATTATAGTTACTGATTATACTCTTTTTATGCTTTCGTGTTTTGTTTCGTTATTTGGTTAATTGCATGTCCTTTTTTATTAATATATATCACTGCCTCATTGTTGCGTTGTTTAGTTAATTATACCAAACACAAATGTTGTAAAGCAAGAGTGAGCAACTATGGTGCTCAGCAAATTCTCTCCTTGCTCGGTATATAAATATAATAAGATTTATCGAAAGAAATACTCTAAATTTAAATGAAAATCGGATATCAGAAATCTGACACTTTGACTCAAGACTCATCTCGAAAATAGGTACTCAAAAGACTCATCTCGAAAATAGATACTCAAAAGACTTATCTCGAAAATAGATACTCAAAAGACTCATCTCGAAAATAGATACTCAAAAGACTCATCTCGAAAATAGATACTCAAAAGACTCATCTCGAAAATAGATACTCAAAAGACTCAATTAATATAACTCTGATGACTCATCATTTAAGAATGAACTGGTCTTCCACCTCTCGGTATCTCGGTGGGGCGATCAACTATCCGACCGGGAATACCGTCCTCCAATGACACCGCACTTCGCCCGATCACGGCTACAATACGATATCAACAATAATATATATGTATGAATGCTAGCATCATAATGGGTGATTATATCAACCCTGGCATCATATTGCCTAGTATTCTCGTGTCCTTAAAATGGTTCACGAGTCTCTCTTTCTCTATAATGGGCATCTTTCCCAAAATTGAACAGTAGAATACAGAATTCCCGAACATTTCATGAACTGATACTTTGAGATAAACTTCACAAGAAAATAATTAATTGATCTGGCGGACTGCCAGTTTTACTCAATGGACCACCAATCCGAACAATGGATTGATGTAACTCTCAATAAATATTGTTTTAATTGATTGATACGAACAAAGTGCCAACCGTTGACAAGAAAGGCAACTATCTTGAAATAATGAGAATAGTCTTAAAATGAATCATAATGAGTCGTACTGAACAAGTAGTACTACTCGAATAATTTTAATACTCAAAATTGATGAACGATAAATAGAATGTTTTTCACTTGATCAAAGAGTAAAACTCTAACGATTTTAAATAGTATAATTCCTATTGGTTGATTCGAACGATGAACCAACTAAAAGATAATCAATAAATATTGTCGAATTTGTACAATAAATCTGACTGAGAAGAATGAATTTAACTATCTCGAACAAATGAGAATAGTTCCACTGAATCAAAATAAATAGTCGTCTCGAATTAATGAGATCGACCCGATAACAACGGAATTACTTCTACGCTTATAGGGAATGTATTTCGCAAGTAAACTAATTCTATTAGTAACGTAATATTTAACGAGAAAATAATGCTCAAAAAGAAATTATTGCATCATAAGGAGCAACCAATAAATCTCATAATTGATAGCTCGAAAATAAATAAGGAATGAAATAATACGAACAGAAATACAAAGTTTCCGAGAGTTAGGGTAGGAATGAACTTGCCTCGGTCTCGCAGTGCGAATAAATGCAGATAAAATTTATACTCTTCCGTGAACTTGGCTTCGATCTACGGCTCGAAGATTATTCTTTAAAAATGGCAACCACAAAAATGTGAGCGATTCGTCAAACTAAAATTGTTCCTGAACCGATAATATAATAATAAAATATCTCTTGAAGATCTCCACAAAAAATAACGGAAAATAATTCCCGGAAAAATAAATCTTTCTCCGAACTCCGAAATTAAATCTGGAGAATATATCTTATTTTTAAATACTCATAAATCCCGCTCTAAATGCTCGTAAGGGAATTCTCTAATTTATTTCTACTTATTTGCTAACAATTAATTACTTAAATCGTACTTCTAAATTAATTTGATCATATCATGTCTCTATAATTCACATAAAAGCTCTATTTTAACAAAATCCATTTTAGGACAATAATAATATTATAAATCTCTATTTATTCCAGAAATAAAATAATCCCAGAATTCATTTTAATCTCGTAAATAATATAATAATCATCATGGTTTTAGTCTCTACAATAATCTGACTCGATCCGGTTAATTAAACTAATCCGGAAATATTAAATATCAGCTTTCCAAAATAAAACCTGATTTAACTCCATTTATTCACAATTAATCTCTCTTTTTATCAACGAATCATTAAATCACTAAATTATATCCAAATAATCACAAATTATTTCTATTTAATCAATAACTCAATTTTACCATTTCATTTGATTATTTATTTCTCACAATTTAATTATTATTCCAAATTTAACGAAACTGCTTGAACACCTTTTATTTATTCATTACTCCCGATTAAAACAGTCAACTATCAATTTATCATTACGCTATTATTATTTTGACTGCAACAGTGTCATGGGTCCCACCATCGCCGCCTACCACCCCGCGTCTCCCCGGAAATCTCTCTCCCGGTCGATCTCTCTGCGTACATCTCTCTCAATCTCTCTGGCTTCGTTCCTCTCTCCCTCTCGTCTCATCTCTCTCTTTCTCCCGTCTCCCTCTATCTCTCTCCCTTCTCAATCTCTCTTCCTTCCTCCTCTCTCTCGATTACTCTCTCCTCTCAACCCATCTTCGTAGGCCCGGCTTTGACCCCAAGCCACACATGCAATGGCATGGGGCCCATCGGAGGAGGGGGCCTTTTTTAAAAAAAAAACTTGTTGTATCATATTATATTTATTATCTTGCAAAAAAAATATTATATGTTTATTAGTTTCCATATATAATAAATATTATAAAAACTGAATAATTATTATTAGAAAATACCACTAACATGTCTATTTTTTATAATCACAAAAACCAAATAGCACGTACAGAAGCAAAGCATGTAAAATCATACTTACTCTTTATTTTTCTACCCATCCCAAATATTTATTCTATATATTAATATTATTTATTCCAGTAAATAGCAGAATTGCAGATAGGGAAATAGGTTAGCGACCTACCAAATTTATTGTATACATTTTTGGGCTCAATGGTTGGACCATGCAAACTAGAAAGACTTTTTCTTGGATAAAGGAACAAATTACTCGATCCATTTCCGTATCGCTCATGATATATATCATAACTCGGCCATCCATTTCAAGTGCATATCCCATTTTTGCATAGCAGGGTATTGAATTATAAATTCCATATAGTCTGGGAGGTAAATAATTGTAAATGAGATTATGGAACCTAAGATACATTAGTATTTTTCTGAAAAAATTTATATTCTAATCATATATTTTGTATACAAGGCAAACGTTAAAATAAATAATAGTTGTTTCAAATTTTACGACATGACCTATTTAAAATTTTTTGTGACCTCCTAAACCAATATTTATATTCTAATCATATATCTTGTATACAAGGCAAACGTTAAAATAAATAAGGGCTTGATGTGCCTGAGGTTGTCCTCAGGATTCTCCCCTGAGCTTAAAAGATTTTCTATATAAATTTTAGAGTATATATGTAAATTATTGTAAAAAAAAATTTATTTACAAAATTGTCCCACTTGTTTTATAGAAACAAAATCTTTTAACCTCAGGATTCTTCCCATTTTAGGACGAGTTTTTTTTTATTAACAAAAAAATTTTTTTAGAAGGGGGCCTATTTGAAATTTTTTGCATGGGGCCTTTTTTTTTTGGAGCCGGCCCTGCATCTTCGATCTCTACTCTCTGTCTCACTCTCTTATCTCGTCCTATCTCTCACCTCGTAACTCCTTCTCTCTCGATTTCTCGCACTCTCTCTGACTTCTTTGTCGCCACCGTCGTGTATTACCACCCCTCTCCCCGATATGAACCTCCGTCCCCTTCCTCACACCTCAAACCCAAACACAAGTTCAACCCCTATAACAATATCCAACTAATAATACCAATCGGACAAAGACTACATCACAAACTTAATATCCCTAAGCTAATCGAACAACAGGTACAAAACAACAACAATCTTACTCCTCTCCCTTTCTTCTTCAGTATCGACAACATCACACTTCAATCTCTGCACTCTCTCAAACTCCCATCCTCTATCAACATCTCTTTCTCTCTCGACCTCCCTCATCCTCTCGTTCTCACTACCTCCTCTCACTCCGATTCAACCACAACAAAACACCACTACTCAACTCGGATTCATCACCAATTCAACCCTCACAACACGACATCCCCTGCATCACTCTTCCAATCTCTCTCGACATCCCATCTCTCTCGACCTCCCCTCCTCTTTCGACTCTCCGACCACAACAACAACAAACACCAAAACGGACCACCAAGAACTAACTCAACTAATCGGAAACCAATCATGAAACTGGCGCACATAACAAATCTACAAAACGAAATCAACAAATTAATTAATTAACAGAAAAGAAAAAGGATAACTACCTGTGTTGTATATATATGTATGAAGCCGAGTTCTTTGTTTTGTATAAAGATGTTATTGGTTTCGTTCTCTGTTTTTATTCTCTGAAAGAGATAAGGAATTAGGAAATTGTCTCTGTTCTCTGACTCTGTTTGTAAATATATATGGTCGGGTTCAGGGGCGTAGCTACCTCATAGGTAGTGGGGTCAAGTGATCCCATATAAAAAAAATTTGAGAACTTACCAAAAATACAAAATACTATGTTTTCTAATTTGTTTTGCAATTATACCATCTTCTCAATTTCATTGCAAATATACCATTTTAATTGCAAATATACTAACTTTTCTGATTATTATGATATGACACGTCTAGAACTGTACTATCTCTCCAATCTCCCCATGTGCACTGCTCTTGTTATTGATCAACACATAATATCTTTTCAGTATTTTATTTTCTTATCTTTTCGTACAATCTTGCCGTCGTCATACTACTATTTTTCTTACAATCTTGGCCATCATACTTTCTTCTTCTCCAACAATTTTTATCACTCCCCCTCCGTCGCTCCTCCTCCGTCGGGACCGCAGGCCAAGGAGAGAGAGTTTCGAAGAATACCAACGAATTTAGAATGAAGTCCGGCGAACTTCAAATAAATTCCGACGAGCTTTGGAGAATTTCGGCGAGTTTCCGGCGATCTTCAATAGACATGGGCACAAACTCATTCAAATTCGTAGTTATCCACGCCGATCCATCATCGACTGTTTCCTCACCATCGACCGTCTCAAACACCATCTCATCCACCCCATCTCCGTCGCAATCACCGCCGCCTCTCCAGCAATTTATCCACCGCGTCAACCACCACAACTACCGCCCCAAACAACACAGTAGAATCAATCTCAATCTGAATGAACCACAACCTTTCCCGTAATTTTGCAAATTTTTTTAAAAATATAGTATAATTGCAATTCATAACGTATATTTGCAAATTAGTTTTGCAAAGAAAAGTAAATCTGCAAGAATTTACTTTCAAGCATTTATTTGTCAAAAAAGCTCAAAAAAATTTTGGTAATAAATGTAGTAAATTTTGGTAATTTGATCTCATAGAAAAAGAAAAAATGACCCCATATCTTGAAATAATTAGTAAAATAGCAAAGAATAGGTAATTTCTATGTATATTTCTATGTATTAAACTAGGCAATTTTCAATTTTTTTTATGCAAATGAGGCTATTTTATTCATTTTAGCTTTTTTTATAGTTATTTTTATCACTTTTATATAGAAATGGTCAAAAAACATGCAAAAAAAAAAATTCCCTGCGGGGCTCAAAAAACAGACCCAAATATTGACCCCATATGCTAATTTTCCTGGCTACGCCCCTGGTCGGGTTCTGTTTAATTTTAAAAGGGACAGCACGCCTGCACGCGAGAAAAAAAAAAGAGTTGAACATTTAGTGCTTTTTTTTTTTTTTTTAATAATCAACAAATGTTATACCAAAAGAAAGGCAGTACAAAGAAACCTACAGTCTAGTACAAGCACTGAGAACCTAAATACTGAATACAAGCACTGAGAGTTGCAAGGGGTAACCACTTTTACCCTAAGACTATTTCTAGATAAACATACGAATGCACTACTGCATCGATGCTACGACTGCAAGGCCTAGACCTACTACCAACAAAAGAAGCTACTGCCTTGCTCTTCCCTCTGGGTTATACCTTTAGTCCACATCACTTAGAGGCGGGTCTCCTGCAAACAGATCCACCCCATGGTCCACATGGTGAACGTCTTCTTGAAAAGAGAGTCGTGTTTCGGAAAAAATACGCTGTCTACTCCTCGTGCTTAGCAATCCGATCAGTAACCCCATGGTCCACATGGTGAACGTCTTCTGTGAAAAGAGAGTCCTGTTTCGGGAAGAATATGTTGTCTACTCCTCGTGCTTAGCAATCCGATCAGTAATAATAATCTCGTTTTTTCCCCGCTGGCCAAATAAAACGAGACTCTAATTTCGTTTTTCTAAAATAAATTCGATCAAAAAATAAAATCCTATTTTCCTAAATTTTCCTAATTTTAATAAATACCAAATAAATATATCTAAATAAATATAATATAATATTTACTCACATATAATATATAAATTTTTTAAAATTTACAAAAACGAGCCAATTAAAATATACAAGTGCATCGCTCTTAAATAAAATTTAAATAACAAGTAGAAAAATTTTATTCGAAAATTCGCGGTTATTACACCTATTGTTTTTATTTGATGCTTTTGACATCGATTAAAAATATGATTACAATTTAACATAGTTTTTTTTTCATTTCTTTTAAATTTAAATTAAAATGTTTTGTTAAACTATTTTTCTAATTTTTAATCGCATGCATACTATAAGTAATCATTGATAATAAGACTATAAATTGATAATATTGTGAAATTTTGAACTGAATTTATAATTTTTTTTATAAACATCAGTGCAATTAAATTAGTGAAATATGATATATGATACATTTTCATAATCGATTTTTATATTTTGTTGCAATTTTTAATTTTAAAATATATAAATTGCGAGCCATCGCCGTTAGCAAGATAATTGTTTATATTATGTGAGTATCAAATGTTGATAAGTGCATATTTTTGCATATTTTTATTACCTATTTATTGCTTGAATTCGTATTTTAATAGATTATTTTGTTGTATTTCAGGAAATTCGTGAAAAATAAAGAAATGATCAAATAAAGAAATAAAGTGCAAAGAAGGAGAAAAGATGAAGAAAAAATGCTAGAATAAAAGAAGAAGAAAAAAAATAATTAAGAATTTGGAGCAAATTGGAATATTTCAAACACACCCCAAAACCTTCATTTGACTTTATATTCAGCATCGAGGCGTGATATTTCAAAAGTTGCAGGCAGAGAATCTTGAAAAAAGAAAAGATTAACAATCTTGAAAAGTGCAGCATGATTCTTATTATGACTTTGATATTGTTTTCATATGTAAACAAGGCAGTTAGAAATTCTATAAATAGATGCAGTGGGGTGAAGCAATTGGCTCATGTTACTTTTTCTTTCTAAGCCAGCACCTTTGAATTCACTTTTGCTAAACCTTTTGTGTTACTACTTTTGTTTCTTGTCGATTCTTGTTTTCTCTGCAGTCACATAAACTTAGCTTACTCAGTTATAATACCACTCAAAGTGGTGTCTGAGGAGGGTAGCTGTACGCAGACCATGCCCCTATACAATAGGGAGGCTGTTTCCGAAGGACCCCCGGCCAAATACAAATACAAATGCAAATACAAAGAAAGGAAACTAATACAAACTAAACTCACACACACCCAGGGGTCGAACCCTTGACCTCCTGCAGTCACATCTTAGTTGTAATTTAGTTACCCTAAATTTTGTAGCCTCCATCTTGTAAACATTTTCATTTTATTAATGCAAATTTTTATCCTCTATTAATTTTTCTTGTCTTGAAATCTCGTTTATGTTGCCTTATTTTCATTATTTTCGTAAATCCGATTAGTGGATAAAGTAGCGAAATGCTAACCACTAGGAGTTGAAATTAACGATCTTTAAATTCTTGTACTTAATTAATAATTGTAATTATGCCCCTTTAAATTTCCATTTTATTGTGGGTTTTATTATTGTTAAATTATAGATCTAATTTTTTTGTCCTATTTTATATGTTAGTGTAATAAAAAAAACCAAAAAAATATCAGTTTTAATTTTAGAACGTATTTTATATCTCGTTTATTTTGTTAATTCCAAAGCTAGTAATCTCTCCTCAGTTTCTTTTTATGCGAACCCATCTTCCCCTGTTTTATACAAAACCCAGCAGCTTGTTTTCTTCTCCCTTTTAAAAAACAGTCAGTCTCTCCCCATCTCTCTCTCTCTTTCCCCACAAAAACCACAGACCCCTTCTCCCCTGCTCATTTGTTTTCATTTCTATCAAAACCCAGCCTCTCCCTTTTCTTTTATTATTTCTTCGAATTACAAGATTATGAATTCCTGTTCTTTTTTTTATGTTTTCTGAGTTCCGAGTTGCTGTGATTTGCTCCGAGTTCGACTTCTGTTTTCGTTCGCTGTTGGCGAGTTCTTGTTATTGAGATGCTGTCGATTTATGCTGTGATTTCGTTCTTGAGTTCAAATTACTGTTTGATCTAGTTTGTGGGTCAAATCGCTGGTTTTTGAGTTTTAATGTTACCAAGTTGCTACAGTTTTGTGTGCTTGTTTGTTTATTGTTGATTGGTACCGAGTTGAAGGGTTTTTTAATTTTAGTCTTATGATTTCTGAGTCGCTGCTTTGTTCTTCAAAAGTACTCCCTCCGTCTCTTTAAACCTTGCCCATTTGACTAAAAACACGGGTTTTAAGAAAAAGTGGGTATTGAATATTATTTGTAAGAAGTAGTTGATATTGAATATTATTTTTAAGGAGTAGTGGGTATTGAATATTGTTTTTTTGGAGTAGTGGGTGAAGTAGTGGGTATTGAATATTATTTTTAAGGAGTAGTGGGTGGAATAGTAGGTATTGAATATTATTTTTTTGGAGTAGTGGGTAGAATAGTGGGTGTTGAATATTATTTGTAATGATTAGAGGGTGGAGTAGTGAGTATTGAATATTATTTTTAAGGAGTAGTGGGTGGAGTAGTGGGTATTGAATATTATTTTTTATGGCTTAAAATAGAAAGGAGAAGAGTATTTTGATTGTCCCGATTTAGTAAACAGGAAACGTTTTAAGAGACGGAGGGAGTATTAAATTAGATTAAACTTCCTTTCAGAATAAATATTAAAAATTCAAAAATTCTCAAAATCCAATTATTCTAATTCGACTAAATTAAAAGTTAAGGATCGCGAAATAAACATTAGTCCCTGTAGATCGAATCTTAAAATACTAAAACGAGATCCTGCGCTTGCGATTTTAATTGTCATATTTTTAGCACATCAAATGTAATAAATTAGCAAGATAATTTTATAAATCTTAAGTACAGCTTAAATTTTATATCATGTTCTTTAAAAACTTGCTACTCACATGGATGAGAAATGATGAGATAAACAATAGAACGATAGGGTGCCGACCCTAGCCCAGGGCTTGAGAGAGAGCTTTATTTTTTTTAGATAGAATAGTATATCGATTTAGGTAAAATTTGATATAATTGTTATTTATTATATATTATATCATTAAATATCTAATTCATACATTTATAATAAATATTAAAGCTGCCTATATATACATATTTTTATTTATATTCACTGAATTTTGTATATTTTTCCTTTATAAAACAAATTAAATCAAATTGAACATCATTATAATTCCTAAAATCATTTAAAAAAAACAAGATCCTCTAGATTTCTTAGAATGTTTTTGTATAAATGTCTCTAAATTTTTTGTTAATCCATTGATTTCATTTATCATGAATATCAAATTTAATAATCAAATAAGATATGGTATCAAATTAATATTCCTTCTCCTCACATTATAAATAATAAATATGTTTGATCAACTATTGTTAGTGACCCGAATAAAATGGAGGTTCAAATTTCGTGTGACAAAAAAATGACCTTCTGGTTTTATCATAAGCTGATACTAGAGATGCGTTAAAAGGCCACAATTTTTTTTTAAGAATCGAATCCATGACCCTGGGATGACAAGAGATAAACCCATAACACTTCAGTTATCTCATCGTGCTTAGGATTTTATATTGAACGATGATGTAAATATATGGCATTAATAAGTATATGTTGATGTCGATTACTTATTAGAGGTTGCAAATTTTTTTGATAATCTTTTTCATATAAACGTCATGCTATTTTTTTAATCATTAGTTAATTGGATAAATAAATTAAATTTCCCGTGTGCGAAGCACGAGCCATATTGCTAGTACTACGAGAAAAGGAACAAATCACCAAAATACACCATTTTTAGGAACCCACTGCCCAAAATACCTGTAAGCGCTAAGGACCGATCAAAATACCCGCTAAATACGCTTGTTGGATTTGCGTATTCATTTTCAGAGCTCAAAACGCATGTCCAACATACGTGTTCCTTAATTTTTTTTTTTTAAGCTTTACGCATCACAAAAATACGTATACAATATAAAACACTACCCTTGTTTCTTTAGGCCCTATGAAGAAGCTTTCTAAATACACGCATTACTATAATGCGTAGACCAAATTTTCTTTTTTTTTTAAATAAAAAATATAAACTATACGCATAGTAATTATGTGTGGCTTGATTCTTAAAAAAAAAAAAGGAAGACTATGCATGCTGGTTGCGTGTATGGGGCAGCGCATGTTGTACATGCGTATATGGTGGGTATTTTGGACGGAAGTTCACGCATATGGATATTTTGGTTAGCTAGTTTGAAAATGGGGGTATTTGGGGGATTCACCCTGAGAAAAGTTCTATGAAAATTATCATTTTATTGGAGATTGTAAAGATGCTTTCTATTCAAAATATTATAAAATTTAATATTTTGCAAAGCGTGTTACATAAAAATCATTATTTTGTTAAAATTTTAAAATCATGTATGTTCCGCAAGCAAAATATGTTTGTTTTGCTGCAAACATAACGTAATTTGTATAACAATTCGTTTTATAATATTTTATTAACAAACCATGCATGATTTTCAAAATTTTCAATGAAATAGTGATAAACATAAAACATGTTTTGTAAACACATATAATCTCTTAGGTCTCCGATAAAACAACAATTACCATAGAAGCTAACTTTGTATACTATAATTTAGAATAAATTTTAATTTATTGGCCTATGGTTTAATTTTTTTGTGGGATGATCATCATAATATTTAGAACAATATTAAATTAAGTAATTTGATATCCGAACTTAATTATATCCTATATATAGGAGTAAGGGAGTTCGGTGGTATGGTATGGTCGTATGATTGTTAGGTATGAAATAATAAAATCTGAATTATAATTATTGGTATTATCTCGCTAATAATAAATTTTGGTAATTTGTCACATAAATTCTAAATGAGATACACTCCTATATATAACTCCTATATATAACTGGAGTAAGAAGCTACCTATAGAAAAACGTACTAGAGATTAGTAATACAATAAATCTTATAAATAATTAAAAAATAACATATCATTTTCTCCCTACATGAAATGTAAATATATAAGAAAAAAATAAAATAATGTATCATTACAACAAAAAGTATAACAAGCAGAGTAAACAAAGTGTAACAAAAATTTCCTAATCCAAAAATATATTTTTTACAAAACAAGAATTGATATTTAATTACAAAGGAAAAAAATGTTTTTCAAAATGTATCCAAAAATAAATTGGTAAACTAAAACTTTAAAAATGTTATAAAAAACATTTAATAATTAGAAATGACATCAAAATTTACCAAAATATATTTTACAAAATAAATGCTAATTTTAAATCAATACTAAATTTAGTAAACTAAAATTCACAAAAAAATTATTGTAATGCACATAGAACAAAAAATTAACTAAGAAAAAATGTAACACATATAACAAGTTATTTATAGAAAAAAGCTATTTTTTATAACACATAATATCATAAGAGAGTAATGTTCCTGACGTTACCTCAGGTTACTTACCTGAGGTTTTAGTATAATTTTTTAAGGGTAGTTTTGTAATAATTGAACATGGCCTCCTGTATTTACAAAAATAACCCTTGTTTTGTTTTTTTAATAACCTCGGGAAACTTACCTCAGGTAACCTCAGGAAAAGCAAGCCGATGAAAAGCAAGCCCATATCATAAACATACGGAAACAAATTTAATAAATTTAAACAACAAAAATAATATTCAAACATAATAAAATATTTAATATCAATAGAAATTTTCAAAAGTGTTCAGAACACTCAGAAAAATCCCTACCAAACATAAATATATGCAATACGCGAACAAAAACTCTAAACAATTTTTAGATAATTACAGTAGAACCTCGATAAATGAATGTTCGATAAATGAATAACCTCGTCTAATGAATAAATTTCTTCGGTCCCAACTTGGTACAATGGCCTTAACGAATAACCTCGCTTAATGCATTAACGAATAAATACAAATGAAGTTTTTATAGGCCCTATGTAAATATAAATGAATAATCACTATATTTCAAATAATGTATTTTTATTTATATAATATATCATGAATACATTTCATCCAATGACTAATTTTCAAACACATTAATAAGTCATATTTTTTCGAAAAAGCCTTCAAAGTTGATTGTTTCTTTCCTCCCCAAAATGCATCTGATCCTTGATTTTGTGTAAAGCATGCACCACTTCTGGAATATTTTGATCATGTAATTTTGTATAGTGACAATAGCTTTAAAAGCTTCTCTTGAGGACAATTATGGTATAATGATTCAGGATTATTTGCCTCATCACGTAGTACAGCTTCAATGATTTCTTCGTCTGTAGGAGATTCCATAACCGCATTATCCTCTTCAGGAGATTCCATAATCGCATTATCCTCTTCAGGATAGTTCAGAAGATGTTCAACATCATCACATTTCTATAGCTCAATTTTGAAAGAAGTTTAGTTAAATCTTGGATCTTGCTCTCTACTTCACGAACATCAACTTGTTATGATTGAATTTTACAGTGGCGAAAAAGTTTAAAACTATCATCTAAATGAATTATTATTCATTTATCGATAAATAAATATTATATTCATTAATCGATAAATAAATAATCTCGCCAAATGAATATTTTTTTTTGGTCCCAAAGGTATTCATTTATTGAGATTCTACTGTACATGTATGTTAATATACTTAACACAAAAATAAAAAAAGAACATATTTCAAATATGTCTTATATAATCTAATACTTTAAAAACAAGATACCCCAAAATAATGAAATATAAAAAAAAAATTAGGCTAAATTTTATAATATCATTTACAAAAATAACAACTATCACATGAAGGTCTTTGAAGAAAAATATTAACTAATAAATATTATAAAATATTTGCTTATAAGTTATACAAATCATATATTAAAAAATGCAATTTTATTGAAAAACCATATTTTCATTTGGTTATATAATTTTTTACAAAAATTGTAGATATACTACTACATTTGTAAATAAATTAAAATAAAATTCTAAAAACAAAAAATTAATACTTATTGAATTAAAATATTATACAATAAGAAAAACTTTACATTTAATAAATTAAAAATTACAAAAATGTAAATTTCATCAACAATAAAATTTAAACTAGATTTAAGATAATAAAATACAAAACAATAAATTAATTAATTACTATAATAAATTAACGTATCTCTGTTATTATTTTAGTATATATGTAATTACAATATATATATATATATAATTTTACTTAAAGTAAAAAATTAAATTTAAAATAATAAAAGACATACTTTGAAAAAGACATTACTAACAAAAATATTAAAAATATTACTAAAACAACCGTGCATTGCATTATTTATACCAGTATTTTAAAATTAGGAAAATGTTAACCACAGCCCTTAGGGCTATGGTTAAGGTGTTATGTGGTAGTTTTTAATTGTCTTAAGATTGTGCCCCACTTGCAAAAAAGTATGTGCCCCCATGCATTCACATAAATCATCCAATAAAAATCCACCACATAGCAAAAATTAATCCTTAAACATAGCCCTAAGGGCTGTTGTTAACAGGACCCTTAAAATTAATATAGGACCTTCTGTCATATCCGTTTAACTCTATTAGATGAGTTGGGGACATTTTTATCCATCTTTCAAAATACTAGTCCACTTTTTTAATCCTGTAACTCATTAATAAATTTATATTATTATATAAAAATCAAAATATTAAAAGTTTGGTTGTACGGTATCTATTAATTTTACTTATTTTAAATTAATTATCCTTGGATAATTACTTATTGTTAATAATAACTAATAAATTTTTTTTTAAGTAAAACATGTCATCTTTCCTATTTTTCAATAACAAATCAATTTCACTTTTCATGCAGAATTTATATTATATCTAACTAAAAATTTTCAACTAATCAATTTCTTTTTTAAATAAAACATGTTACCTTTTCTATTTTTCAATAACTAATCAATTTTTTTCATGTATAATACATTATCTTTTATATTTTATTTACCTAAATTTTTACTTTTCTAAAAAACACTATAAGCAGTTCTATTTAATAAAATAAAATATTACAAGTTGATATGGGCTAAAAATAAGCCCTAAAAACACATTTAATGTGGCATTAATTAGACCCGGAATGGTCCAAACGTGGGGCCCACCAGGTGGGCCCAAACCCTATTTAAAATATTAATTTCGTAATTAATATTAGGGATAATAAACAGCTCAGCAATAAGTGTCAGATAAGAACATTATCTCTACAAGGAGTAGCCTCCAAGGCATACACTCATACAAGGAAACAGACTCCTACAAGGAAGGGGTCTAGAACTTTCCTCGAGGTTGACTTACCCACCAAGTCACCTAACCCTACCATAACTCTAAGGCTTCTCAGCCTATATAAAGGGTCAGACCCCTCACCCTAGAACTACGTTTTATTGGCTTGATTCTCTTAATACAGAGATACGTAGGCATTCTGTGAGGACCGTTTAAGTCTCGAACGCAGAAGCAGCCATTAAAGCACGAAGCTCATACACCCTAGCATTAAATACATCAAACCCTAGCCTTAATCTAATAACCTAGTTTTTATTCCACAACATTTGGCGCCGTCTGTGGGAAGAAGACATCAACCATGGTTCAAACACGAAGAACTGTACCAAGCACTACGGAGCCAATTGCTACCGAGGCTCTACCTCTTAGCTCTGCTCCGCCCCATACTGAACGAGTACTTCCGACATCTGAGCAAGTACCTCCGACATCCGGGACTATCGTTCCGTATCAAGTTTCTCAACCCCTAGGGACGACTACCCATGTTGAGAGTACGCTACCTCCGATCGTCCACACAATTCCAGGGACTAACCCCCGCCAGGTGGGGATTTCCTCCTTGAGTGTAGACCCCAACCCTACACGAGGGGTTCAGATCCACACTACGGATCTCCCCGTAAGTACCAGTCCAATGTACGGGATGCCTAACTACGGAGCTGGATCAAGTGGTCATGCCCTGTATATTCGAGATCGAGATTATCGCGATTTTTCTGGTCCTTATACGGATGAATCATCTTCTGACGATGATTACGAGCGTGATGAAGCTCCAAGGAGGCGACGTGCAAGTAAAGAACCTATGGGGAGAACTCGAACTACTCATGATGGACTCCCTTCAACAGCTGCTGAGAGGATTAAGGCTTATGAAGCCGAGATCTTAAGATTAAAAGAAGATATGGCCAGGGAACAAGCCAGAACAAATCAGACTTTACCACCTCCAACATCAGGTTCGATTCCCTTTATAGATCTGGAGAGGCCTTCGAGAAGGCAAAGGAGGGCCACCGCCCCAACTGGAAGAACAACGAGGGTGGATACCCCCAAGAGCAACCCCAAGGATCTGATGCCACTTGGAGACCCTGATGATCCCACACCTCCGTTTACTGAGGACGTGATGAATGCTCGTATCTCAAAGAAATTTAAGATGCCAACAATTAAAGCTTATGATGGAATGGGTGATCCTACAAACCACGTTAGAACATTCTCAAACGCACTGCTGTTGCAGCCTGCAAGCGACGCTTTGAAGTTTAGGGCATTCCCTCAAACTTTATCAGGCATGGCTCAAAGATGGTATAGTCGGCTTCCTGCAAACTCGATTGGTTCCTTTAAGGAGTTGAGTGCTGCTTTCATTAGTCAGTTTATCAGCGGAAGAACGCATGAGAAAAGCTCTGCATCTCTTATGTATGTGGTACAAGGGAAGAACGAAAGTCTGAGAGACTATCTTAAGAGGTTCACCAAGGAGACTCTGAACATCACTGATCTGGACAATAAGGTTGCAATGGTAGCCTTGGAGCATGGTACCACCGACCTATACTTTAAGAGATCATTGGCAAAGCATCCCCCGGAGAACATGGATGAGCTCCAACGAAGGGCTAATAAGTACATTAAGGCTGAGGATAACATGAAGAAGGAAGCCACGTTGGGCAATGGAGGCAACGGGAACTCCAAGAAGCGAAAGCAAGACCAGGAGTATGATGACCAGGAATATGATGCTAGGGACAAGTATCCCCGAACTAGTGAGGACTCCGACTCTGCCCCTAAGAAGAGCCAAGGACCAAGGTTCACTGAGTATGCAAGGTTGAACACTCCCAGGAGTCGAATCCTATTGGACATTGAGAAGGATAAGGATTTCCGATGGCCGAAGCCACTCAGGGGTGATCCCACAAAGAGGAACAAAAATCAGTATTGCAGATTCCACAAGGATGTAGGGCATGACACTGATGATTGTAAGCAACTCAAAGATGAGATCGAGTTCTTGATCCGTAAAGGGAAGTTGGGCCACTTCACTAAGGGTGAAGATCGTGGTAATCAGAGAAGAGAGTATGATAGGAACAACGACGATCGGGATCGCACCCCACAGCCCCGAGGGCCAGTGATCAACATGATCTCAGGAGGCCCGACTGCGGCCGGGACGACTAGGAACTCTCGGAAGGCTTATGCCCGAGAAGTGATGCATATTGTCGGAGAGACACCAAAGCGTGCAAAAATCGAAGTAACAATCGAATTTGATGATTCAGACCTTGAAGGGGTGAAGTTCCCCCACGATGACCCGCTGGTCATAACACCCATGATTGGGAATTCAGAGGTGAAGCGAGTCTTGATAGACAATGGAGCTTCAGTGGACATTTTGTTCTATGATGCATTCGTGAAAATGGGATACAACGACTCTCAGTTGACCCTATCTAACATGCCTATATATGGATTCAGCGGAGTAGAGTCTAAAGTTGAGGGAACTATTCTGTTGCCCGTCACCATCGGACAGAAGCCAACAGAGGCCACTCAGATGCTGAACTTTTTGGTTATCAAAGCATCTTCCACCTACAATGCCATCCTCGGGAGGACTGGACTCCATGCTTTTAAGGCTGTGGCCTCAACCTATCACATGAAGATCAAGTTCCCAACCAGGAATGGTGTAGGAGAACAAAAAGGTGACCAGAAAATGGCTAGGAGCTGTTATGTAGCCGCGTTAAGGCCTGATGGAGTCGGGGGGGGGGGGCAGGTCCTTCCGATTGAAGACATGGACGTTTGTAGTGATAAGGAACATCAAGAAAGGCCAGCAGAGGACATCACACATAAACCTCGGATAGCCATTAAGGCTAAGGCGTCAACTGACTTCGTGGTTGAATGCATCATTGGCAACCAAGAAATCGAGGGGCAGGAGATTGTACCCCAAGCTGTAAGTGAACTTCAGAATAAGAATGAGGTGACCAGAAGGAGTAGTGAGTGCTCTATTTTATTGGAGCATCAAAAATAAAATCAAGTGGTGCAAGCCTAGTCTTGCAAAGCCCCGATGGGTTCAAATTATCCTAGTAGTTTTTAGCTTCATATTTTATCTAGTAGAAGTAGAAATAAGGTTCGATAAAACCATCGCAGAGCATGTTGCTCCGAGTAGGACAGTAGTATTCTATGTAAGGGTTGAACCCATCTCAAGTTATTAATGCAAGTTTGTTTTCCATTCATTGATTATGTGATTTTATTTATGTACCTAACACCTGATGTGTGTAAGTCAAAGATGACCAAGTACCGAAAATAAAAAAAATACACGAATGGAAACAAACAAACGCATAAATAAAAACCCTGAAAGGTCGAGAGTTACTAAGAGTTTAAGTCCTTGAAGGACCCCGGATAAAAAACAAGAAGCAAAGATAGGTTTGAAAACCCTGAAATCAGAACTAAGATTCGAGACAAGCCGTGAAAGACATGAAGTCAAGTAAGGGATCCTAAAGACCTTTAGTTTGACATCAATCCAAAAGAAAGGTCGTGAATACTTGGTAGTCGACATATGAACACCAACGATGAACATGTAAACGTCAACCTCGAATCCTAGGATAAGGAACACGAGTTATTAGCCATGAAGGCCATGGGATAGCTATGAAGGCCAAACTTGAAGGGGTCATGAACCTCCAGATAAGATCCAATGATTGAAACTTCAAGTCAAAGCTTGAAAACCAATCTGAAATTTTGGACCCTCAATCCAGAATGACAACATTTCAGGGTTCAGAAAGGATAACAAGGTTCAGAAGCCTATCTACTATATGAGCAAGATGTTGCATGCAGGCTGCAGCTGAGTTAAATTATTCTCCCATTAAGAAGTTTGCTTTGGCATTGGTAACAGCCTCGAGAAAGCTATGATCGTACTTCCAGGCACATAAGATTGAAACCCTGACGGACCAGCAATTGAGAAACATATTGCATAACCCGAAGGCTAGCTAAGTGGGCGATAGAACTCAGATTATTTGATATCGCGTACAATCCTCGAATTGCAATTAAAGCACAGGTACTCGTTGACTTCTTAGTTGAATATACCATTGACAACCAAGAAGTCGGGGGGCAGGAAGGCACAACACCCCAGTAAGGGCAAGATGAGACACCCCAAGAGGGAGAGAACTTATAAAGTTTAGAAGAAACATTGGGTGCTCTAGCTCTATTTTGATAGGGCATCAAAAACAAAATCAAGTGGTGCTGGTATAGTCCTACAGAGCCCTGATGGCTTCGCGATTGAATGTGCCTTGAAGTTGAATATTTTTCGACAACCAATAACGAGGCAAAGTATAAAGCCTTGAAAGCCGGACAAGGCTCGTCTTTAGCCATGAGGGCCAAAAATCTTAAAGTCTATGGAGACTCAAGGCTGGTGATAGCCCAAGTGAGTAGAGCTCTAAAAGCCAAAGATGAAACGATGTTGAAATATCTGAAAATTGTAAAATCACAGTTGGTATGGTATGATTCGAGGAATACCAACTTGTATAACGGCCGATGCCCTGTCCAAGTTCGCTTCTTCTGAGATAGAGAATTATGCAGGGAGTGTTTACTTCCAGATCTTGAAGGCCTCGACCATTAACTCATAGTTGGTAGCACCAATTGATGAAGGAAGCTGAAGGATAGACCCTATCAAAGCTCATCTTGAGGCTGGTTGGCTCCTTGATAATGCCTTGATGGCCAACAATGCTGTCTGCCTCCAATCGAGCTTGTCGTCTGAGTTTAATGGCTCGAATCAAGAGTCGTTAGTCAAGTTGAAACCTAGAGTCAAGATAGAGTAGTGACAACTAGCCAAGGCACACCAGACTTGAAGTCAAGTGCTGAGTGGCAAAGGAACTTCTTGAACGATCAACCGAGAAGCAAGACCTCCACCATATGAAGCAAGGGGGGCAAGAACTAAGAAACAAGTAATTTGAATTCAAGGTTCACGAAACCTTTCAAGGCATGGCAAACACCTCCTATTGACCTGAAACCACGCGATTGGTGGTCCAGAACACCCCCAACTTGATAAATGTTTTGGTAGTTGATTAAGAACGCTTATCAGAAAAGCTAACAAGAAAGGTTAATACCTCAATTTGGAAATTGAAAAATGTACTTGGGATCCCGAGTCTCTGATCCAGAACATCGACGTGGAAGGCCAAGATTAGCCATGAAGGCCAAGATTAGCCATGAAGGCCAAAGTTAGCCATGAAGGCCAAGATTAGCCATGAAGGCCAAGATTAGCTATGAAGGCCAAACTTGAGGAGGTCGTCATTAATCTCAAATACATCCGAAACAACTATAAACCCAAGGTCTGAATTGACCCAAATTTGATTCGAGGCCCAATAAACTTTCAGTTGGATATTAGGTCCAGCCCATGAAAATTTAAAAGACAGGGCCCGTTAAAATCCATAATGAGATTTGGAGTTGCCAAAACGAGGCACGAGGTCGTGAGATTCGATCTCATTTTCCTGAATAAATACGAGCTCGGCTAGAAGACCTGGAAAATTTAATTCTGAGGTCGTAACCAACCTTGAAATTGAGGTCGGAACAAAACAGATATGAGGTCGCACACTTGAGGTCGATTTTGACTTATAAAAAGTAGAATGAGGCCACGACCTGCCACTTCAATTGAGATCGTCATATTATGGATTGAGATCGCAAATCTTAGATCGAATTTGAACTAGCAAATGAAAAAAATCCCCACGACCTGGGATTCATTTTGAGGTCGTTCTTATTCTATACTGAGGTCGAGGTTGAACGATTTTGAGGTCGTTTTAACACTATTTGAGCTCGCCCATTGCAGGTCGAAAATACACTGATTTTCCTGGGAAAAAGTTACGACTTGGCCCCTATTTGAGTTCGTTTTTTGAGCTCGAAAATGTCCAGGTCGAAAAATTATTAATTAAGCTCGAAAATGTCCAGGTCGAAAATGAACTAATTGAGCTCGAAAATGGCTACGACCTGGGACAGTTTGAGCTCGAAAATTGAGCTCGAAAATGTACTAGTTGAGCTCGAAATGTCCAGGTCGAAAATGACTTGGGAAACAGGTAAAATGGCTGCGACCTGGGACAGTTTGAGCTCGAAAATTGAGCTCGAATTTGGCCTGAAAAAAAAGAGAAAAACATGCAATTTTGGAAGCAAAATTAGTGATAAAATTTTGGAAAAATAAGTCGAAACGATAATTTCTGAATAGTAATAGTCTTCAGAAATAAAAAATTTCCAAGCTGACCTGGAAGCTCGACCCCAGCCAGGGGCTCTGCCCCTTGGACCCCGCCAGGGGCTGCCGCCCCCGGACCCCCTGTTAGCACCGATTAGTGCCGATTATCACCGTTTAGTGCCGGTATAGCACCGTTTAGCGCCGATTAGTGTCGTTAGTGCCGTTTTATGCCATTCGACATTGTTTAACACTGTTTAAACATTGTTTAAGGCTGATTAGCGCTGTCTAGTGCCATTTAACACCGATTAGTGTCATTCAACATCGTCGTAAATGCGTCGGTTGCTCCACGCTTTACATTAAGATGATAAGTTGAAAATACTCATGTAAGAGCAATAAACCCTGACCCAAGTCTCGAATAAGGCCGTTAAAACTTCAAGGAAAACCTGATCAGTTTCCCTAGAAGTTGGGGGGCAAATGATATGGGCTAAAAATAAGCCCTAAAAACACATTTAATGTGACATTAATTAGACCCGGAATGGTCCAAACGTGGGGCCCACCAGGTGGGCCCAAACCCTATTTACAATATTAATTTCGTAATTAATATTAGGGATAATAAACAGCTCAGCAATAAGTGTCAGATAAGAACATTATCTCTACAAGGAGTAGCCTCCAAGGCATACACTCATACAAGGAAACAGACTCCTACAAGGAAGGGGTCTAGAACTTTCCTCGAGGTTGACTTACCCACCAAGTCACCTAACCCTACCATAACTCTAAGGCTTCTCAGCCTATATAAAGGGTCAGACCCCTCACCCTAGAACTACGTTTTATTGGCTTGATTCTCTTAATACAGAGATACGTAGGCATTCTGTGAGGACCGTTTAAGTCTCGAACGCAGAAGCAGCCATTAAAGCACGAAGCTCATACACCCTAGCATTAAATACATCAAACCCTAGCCGTAATCTAATAACCTAGTTTTTATTCCACAACACAAGTATAATTATAATTACTAATAATTAACCAATTGTCTTTTTCAGTTAAAATGCATTGCCTTTTCTATTAATAACTAATAAATTTCTTTTTAGGTAAAACATTTTACCTTTCCTATTTTTCAATAACTAATCAATTTCACTTTTCACGTAGAATACATTATCTTTAAAATTTTATCTAACTAAAAATTTCTCACTAATAATTTTTTTTAGATAAAACATGTTACCTTTTCTATTTTTCAATAACTAATCAATTTCTTTTTTCATGTATAGTACATTAAGAATCACAGCTTGGAGAGATTCAAAATTCTGTTCCTTATGTACAAGCTCGCCTGAAACGGTTGAGCACATTTTCTGGGAATGCGAGATGGCAAGAAGAACATGGAGAAAATGTCTAGACTGGTGGGGATTTTTTTATAAACCACTCCTTTCTAACCTTATAGACACTTGAAGATGTCTAGCTGGTTCAAGGATGAAAGCATAGAAAGAGTTTGGAAGATGAAAAATTTTGCTTTATTATGGACACTGTGGTTGAGCAGAAATGAAAGAGTTTTCAATGAAGCTACTATCAATAAAGCTAGCATACTGATTCTTCTGCAAAAACGTTCTCAAGAATGGAACTTAGCCATAAATTTCATATCACAAGACTACATAAAATGGTGGGAAAACAATCCTGCGGGAGTAGTCACAAGATCAAGAGATGTACTACAACATAAAATACTTGAGGCTGATTGCGATTTCATATGTTTTATTGATGGGGCCTGGCACAAAAATGCTAATGGATTAATATCTTCAGGGATATGAGGTCTAGCCAAGACATCAGAAGGAAATACAAAAATGACTTTCTATGGTCCTATTCAAGCTGATAACGCTTTCATGACAGAAACAAAAGCTTTGGAGTATCTCGTCTTACTCATAGAGAAATGTGGTAAGCAAAATTTCAGATTTTTGGTTTATATTGACAATGTGGAGTTAGTTCAGAAATTGCAAGAGTTCAAATTTTCCAAGACAACGAATCTGCTTTTGGAGGATAACTGCAAAAATATCCTTCTCATGTTGAATATATCTTTCAAAAAAATAGATAGAATTTTTAATAAAGAGGCTGATTATTGGGCTAAGAAAGGGAAGCAAGGAAATGGCTTCTTCTATTTCTGGTCGTAAATTATAAGCTCAAATCTTTCACTAAACATCTGGGCTGTTTTGTTGGGTTAAGCAAGCATGATTGTTTTTATTCAAGCCCATCAGTATCAAGAAAAGGAAGAGTATCGCTGCATTCACATCATGGGGAAATGAAACGTCTAAAGAGTTCAAATGATGTTATAGGGAATTGTGTAGGAGTGAGCAGTATTATTTATTGGAGGGATACACTTCAATATCTCTTACAAATACAAACTTCTTTCATTTCTCTTCTTCTTATACGTCTCAGTTCTCTAAACTCTTCTCAAAATGGTCGATGTACAACCAAGGTGGGAACTCCCCAGGAGAGGTGTCATCAAAATTAATGTGCATAGCTTCTTCAGCAACCAAAGGTTACCTAACGGTAACATAAGTGGTATTGGTGTGGTGGCTCGTGATCATAGTGGTAATATCTTGAGCATGCTGGCAGGGTCATTGGGCAAGGAAAGAAGACGGAACAACGAATTTTATGCTTTCATGGAAGGTCTGAAGCTAGCTTTTGCAAGAAACTATCAAAGGATCACACTGGAAACAGATCATGTGAATGCGTATTGGCAGTGGAAGGACTCTTTGCAAGCTGGAGGTCACCCAGATGACGAATTCATCCTAAGGTAGCTAAACACAAGGAGGGAAGATAAAAACTTTTCTGCAGAGATTAGACTTGCTGATGCAGTGGACAATGAAATGGCTTCTTACTTGGCACATTATGGAGCATCTCACTGGAAAAACATGGTTATCATTAAGCAACCATTCGGGAGAATCATGGAAATATGGAATCATGATATGGGTTTGGGAATGTTTGGCAATCAGTACGAATGGGTTCTGGAGGAGGAAGTCAACATTGAAGCTATGGAAGATGAATTGGTGAACCCAGTCATGGAAATCATGGAAGCTCAGGATGAAGAACCTTTGCATGTTGGAAACGTCTTTGTGGGAATGGAGGACTGGTAAACCAATCGTCTCTCTTTGTGAATTGGGTTGATAATGGGCTGCTAGTGGGCTGTTTTATTAATGTTTTAAGCTAAGGTTTATTTAGGGGGTTGTTTAATTATCTACCTGTTGTCTATCTTTTGAATTGGGCCTACACTTTGGTTGTAGTTTTGTGGTTATTCGGATTCTGTCGAACTCTCGGCCTTGGGCCTTATTTTCATGAATGAACTTGCAGCTTTTCAAAAAAAAACATTATCTTTTATATTTTATCTAACTAAAATTTATTTTTCTAAAAATACTATAACAATTTATTTAATAAAATAAAATATTACAAATATTATTACAATTACTAATATTAAATTAAATAGTTTGGTGTGTGAACTTAACGTTTTGCGAGTGTGTATATTTTTTTCATGTTGAAAAATTGTTAAAATACATATTTATCCTTACCTCTTAAAAATATATACAATTATTGTTACTCGAGTTACATAAAATTCAATGAAAAATTCTAAAGTGTTTTAAATTTTTTAATTTAGTCACTAAATTGCTTAAATAAATTATATAATGATCGATCTGCAAAAAAAAAAATATTGGCCATCAATTGCAATTAACTCACTTATTTAATTTTTACCATTTTTTATGTGTATTAATTAATTTGTATATTTTAACATTTAAATTCTATTAATGTTTGCAATTATATAAAATTTCATATTTGAGTATGTTATTTGTATAATTTGAATCTCAAATTTTGTTAATGTCATATAAAATTCTCAATTTTTTTTAATATGTTCTAAAATAATAAATTCAATTTCAAACTAAAAAATGTTAAATTTTAATATTAAATTTTAATATGCTTCTTAGTTTTAATAATTTATAACTCGTGCAATACACTCCTATCTTTTGTGATAGAAAAGTGTGTAGAGTTGCTTAATTGGATGTGACAAGCAAAAATGGATGATGAGTAAAAATGAAAACATTAAAATATAAGTAGAGAAGATGAAATAGAAGAAGCGGTGTCTTTGTTATTTTTTATACTAGTAGATTTTAGAAAAGGTATTCGCATATGCAAGATGCACATACAAATGAGAAAAAGGGCATCCTCATCGATCAAAGTTAATTTGAGCATTAGATATCGTTTTTTGTGATATTTATGACATTTTCTCACTTAAGAACATACTTAATTTAAAAAAAATTGTTGTAGAATATTTGATTTTCGACCATATCAGAATCGGTCAAATTCGAAGAAATTTGAACCTTTGTGTAATCATATATGTTGTGTAATCATATCTGTGAAAAAGTAATAGTACATGACTCATTAGGGAGATACATGTAAAAATGAGAAATGTGTTTAATGACATTTTCTAAATATTTCAAACCAATTTTCGAGGTAATATAAAATGCCTCTAGGAACGAAAATATTTGTTACAAAAACCTATCATATATATATATACAAACACACACACACACATACATACACACATACATATATATATATATATATATATATATATATATATATATATATATATATATAGTTAGTATTTTGTGTAAAGTTGTATGTACACGTTGCAAATAAAATTATTGCAAACTAAAATAAGAAGTGTGCGTATGTTAGAAATATTCGAACGAAGAAATATTCTGCTGATTGTTTGAAAATGTGACATAACATACATGTCCTCCACTCGATTAAGCACGAATTCATTCTTTACAATCTATCTATTATTATATATCTAATACACCAACAAGGGGTTTTCCTGAGCAAATTAATTCATAGGCTCGGTCCCTCCGAACCTAACTCCAAAACTACCTCTAAATATTTGTAAAAATAATGCTATTCAAAGGGTTTGAACCCGACCTTGCATAACTAAATGCAACACCATAACCAGTTGAGCTATGTGAGCAATTGAGTTAATATTAAAATCATTAGTGTTTTCATTAAATCACGCAAGCGCACGTGGTCACAAGTAATATAGATATAAGTCAAGTTCGTTCCCACAGAGATCAGGTTTTTACTTCAATTTAGTACCTATGCAACAATGTATGGTTTTAATTCACTGCTAAGACAATTAACAAATTGGGGTTTGATAACTAAATTAAACTAAGATGCAAATTATAAAACTAAGAATTAAATTAGCTAATAAGAATAGAAATCGAATTACTTATGAGAATAAAAACATGGGACTCTAACTTCATTATCTACTTCACTTAGAGTTGATGCCTTTAATCAATACACATGTGGGATTTGATATCTGATCGGACAACACAAAACAAGTAAAAGTTACCTCTCGGTATACTAGTACCAAACTACGCATGCATCCACAAAAGAGATAGAAGATGGGTAGACACCAATTATGTTTAGACCCTATATCTCTATAGAATTTGAAAACATAACGGTTTAAGCACAAGTTATCCACATAGATCACATAGGGCAGCATAATATCTCTATTCATGCCACAAATCATGATGGTAAAACATCAACCTATCCTATGCTAGCATGGCAAGTTCTAAATCTCAAGATCCACTCTCGCTTCACAAGAGATTAACAATTCAATTTAGATGTTAGCTACGCATCTAAAAGCATTAAGATTAACCATACGAGGATATCAAGAATTCACCACACATAATCTTTAAAGCAATCAAACTACTAAGCTACCTAAATAACTCCGTTAGAATCCCATGACAACGATTAGCCCATAATTGAACCGTTCATCGTCATGGAATTTGATGAAATCATGATATTAAACAAGATATGAAAGAAAGAAGTAATAATATTATAAAAATAAAGAGTTGAGAAAACAAATCTATAATCCAGAATAACACAAAGGATGAAGTAGATCTAGATCCGTTGCTTGTCACGAGCGTTGAATCCTTCTCTCCTTTTCTCCCTTGCAGATCTAAGCTAGGTTACAATAATAAAGCGATGATTGATTTAAATTAAAATGCCTAGATGTGTTTTTATAGGCTCTAGATTTCTTGCCCAGCAAGAATTTATCTTCTATTACAATTAGAATTTAATTAAGGTGCTAAAAACTGCCCAAAATACAATTAGAACTTGAAAAGGGCAAAACAGTAATTTCCCTGCTCCCAACATTCTGTTTGTCGTGCTTCCTGCCCCCACCACACGCAACTTGCACGTTCAACACCTGTTCCATGTTGTATAAAATCTCCCAAGCTTCGCGTGGGCAGTAAGATCGCTGAAAACGGACTTATAGAACTCCAGATATGGCCAAAACAGTGTAGACTGCGCAACCGTCCCGGAAAATCCGAATTTTAATCAATTTAATCTCCAAAAACGATAGAAGCATCAACCTTAATCAAAATTCTCGTAACTCTGCACAACTAAGCAAAACACATCAAAACTACAAGAAACTTGAGTCCAAGACAATCAATTTAAGCCGATTTAGAATGCTCCAAGTGGATATAAATCCACTTATCACACCCCCAAACTTAAACCGATGCTTGTCCTCAAGCATTAACAATTACAACTAACTAACTAACTAGTACCACTTCCGTAGATGATCACGGTTGCATTTGGCATATGCAACAAGCCCTTTAAACCCCTAGGCAGCCCTAGTGGACGAGTAAGGTCTTGTGAGGGCCTATAGCGAATGTACCCACAAAATCCAATGCAATGCAATACATGAATGCAACTAATATGAAAATGCAAAGATCCCCTTCAAACTTACCAAAACCAACTAACAAGCAAATATCTCAAAGAATGCAAATAAATCCAAACAGAGCTCGACTAAGTCCCCGTATACTAACAGTACATGAACAGAAACGTGTGTGTGTGCAATGCTCATCAGAAATACTCCCAAAACTAGGTCAAAAAACATACCTGCCCTTCGCCAAGACAATCACAGGTTTATAAAAAGAATAGACTGTAGACACTTCATAACATAGAAACACCTCCATCCTTATTCAAGTTAGACAGGAATTCATGCTTTATTACTACACTACGACACATAATACAATACACATGCTTATTTAACCGTGCAATGAATGAGACCCCAAAAGGCTTATACAATAATACCCATGTAGCGAGTGTTAGGTCAGCAATCCCAAACCACAAGGGCTTTAGGTTAGTAGGACTAAGTCCCCTCAGACTTAATTACTCGAGTATTAAAGAGCTCACTCGTGGTTAATTTTGCATTTAACAATTAAACTATTGACTCTTTTTTTTTCTTCTTTTTTTTTTCTTTTTTTTTTCATGCAATCTGGAATGAGCCTTTCTCAATTCCAACCCTAGACTACTCATATAAATATGAGCTGGCTACTAGCCAATTGACACCTAGCCATTATTCAACAAATATTAACAACTAGCATGAAATCCCTGGTTTCCCCCAAACTTAGACTTTAGTGCTCCTACGCCATCAAGGGAATAACGAAAATTCTAAATATAATCAAGTGATTAAATCTCAAAACTCCAAACAAGCATAACCTCAACCTAGCCCAAAAGCAAACGATGAGTTGTGTAAAAATTTTGTTCCCGTAACATGCAAGTCAATTTCTTAGGAACTATAAATCAGCCCTCTACTCATCATCATCACACTCAATTAAAACATCTACCTACCAATCAGAATCAGCTCGTCCTAAGGGATCATGAATTATGCATGCCATGAAAATGCAACTAACATGAACATGGTATACGAAAATAAAACAGAATGTCCTATATGCAACATACGTAGATAATACAAACAAAACAAACATGCATGAACTACCATTACTATACAAAACATGATATCCTATATGAACACATAATATAACAACAACTACTAAACCCTCAAACCACCCCCAAACTTGAAATATTCAATGTCCTCATTGAATGGAAGTAAATACAAGGGATAGTAGAAAACATACCTACAAAGCGCCGTACATATCCTTCCCCATCGCAACTCAAACATGCTTGTTCGGCAAAAATCCCCTTTTTGTAGCAATTAGCATCACCTCTCCCAAGCTTAGAAGCCATAAGAATCAATACCCAACTCACAAGAAGCTCCACCAATAATCACCAAGCAATACCACACCGAAAATAGGCAAATATCAAGAATAATACAAAATCCCAATTTTTCAAGAACACAAATTCGTAATAAAAATAAAATTTGAGAGAAGAAATAAACCCACTACGAATTGGAGAGGTGAACTTGCAATTAATTCCTCTTTAGAATTTAATTTTTAGAGATTTAAATAAATAGAAGAGGAATTGTATTTGTATGTAGAGGTATGTATATATATAAGATGATGGATAGATGAGATTTAAAAATTTAGATTGTAGGAGAGATTTGGAGAGGTTAAGATTTGATGTAGGATAGATATAGGAATTTAGAATTGAAGAAATTTGGGTTAGGATAGAATTTGTGGGAATTTTTATGGTTAAAAACAAGAATTTTCGGAAAAAAATTCTGGGCAGAACAGGGTTATAACCAACCCGTGGCTGCGTTTCAGGGCATCAGGCGCGGAACAGGCAGACACGCATGACGTTAATGCGTGTTAGGGGGTATAAACGGGCTATAACGCAGGCGCAGCCTGCGTTACCCAAGCGCAAATTGCTTGACTGGAGCGCAGGTTGCGTTACTGTTCATCATTTTTTTTTTTTGCACAGATTTTTTTTTTTGCACAGTTTTTTTTTCACTACACTCATTCCTTTTTTTTTTTTCATACAACACAAATTTTTTTTTCCTACACTAATGGCATGGGTTGCCTCCCACCAAGCGCTTCTTTAACGTCAATAGCTTGACGTTACTTCCAAGTCTCCATTAAGGATGATAATAGTTGGTCTGGTCTTCTCTTCGGGATACTTGATCGTCATCACGGCGGCACACTTTCTGCCCTTTCTCCTCGCTTGGCCTATTCATGTAACAACCATGTCGTATTCCAATGCCTTCATCTGTTGAACCAAAATCTGTCAATTTGTAGAACAACACACGGGCTTCGCTTGAATATAATGGAGGAGGGTAAATGTAAGTTGTTGTAGCCTTTGGTTTCTCAAAGAGAACTTCCTTCATTGGCTCTAATGCGCTACCTCCATCTTTATACTCTGAGACAAGTAGAAGATCTGCATCTTTCTCATGTTCATCAGCCTCTTGGTACGCACATACCAATTCTTGAAATTTCTGCAGCTCAACAGTGTCTGTCCCAAATAGTGCCCTTTCCAAATCATCCACCATCCTAGCATGATCAAATTCCTCACATGGCTTGTGAACGCTAACCTCACCTTGGAATTTGTCTTCCTCAATTAAGCATGCAGTACCTCGCTCCAAGTCATCGTTATTCTCTGGAATTGCCTCTAGCATGAATTGTTGATTCTCTTGTTCCAAGACACTCAAAACTTGAGCAGCTAATGTCCCCATAGATTTGATAAGCTTCTCATTATTCTCTGCAAGCATCCTAATCTCCTTCCTAATCTCCTTCAAATCATCAACCTCGTCTGACTGAAAAGTAGGAATAGATTGCTGATGTTGAAACTCTTCACTACCAAAGACATATGACATATCTGGAACATCTTGCTGGTACTATTGAGGATGGTATTGAAAATATGGTTGTTCCTCATAACTCATAGGTTGAGATTGCCACGGGTCATGCTGCTTCAGAAAATTCTGGTCCTGCTGTTGCAGAATATTCTGAGGATAGTAAGGCTGTGCTCCATATTGTTGACCTTGATATTGCTGATAAGGCTGCTGAGGTTGTTGAATACCACCTTGGTTGTTCCAGCACTGATACGTATCATGTGCGCCCGCACATAGCTCACAAACACTAACCACCTGCTGAACTCCATAGTAATTTAGAAAATCCATCTTCAATGTCAATGTTCTCTGACAACCTGAAACACCAACGAACTATACAAGAATAGATGAGAAAAAGAAATCCGAGTCAGTGAACTCTAACGACCACTATTGACAAGCACATAAACCAAAAATAAAACACCAATGATCCCCGGCAGCGGCGCCAAAAACTTGTTTTCACTAAATCACGCAAGCGCACGTGGTCACAAGTAATATAGATATAAGTCAAGTTCGTTCCCACAGAGATCAGGTTTTTACTTCAATTTAGTACCTATGCAACAATGTATGGTTTTAATTCACTGCTAAGACAATTAACAAATTGGGGTTTGATAACTAAATTAAACTAAGATGGAAATTATAAAACTAAGAATTAAATTAGCTAATAAGAATAGAAATCGAATTACTTATGAGAATAAAAACACGGGACTCTAACTTCATTATCTACTTCACTTAGAGTTGATGTCTTTAATCAATACACATGTGGGATTTGATATCTGATCGGACAACACGAAACAAGTAAAAGTTACCTCTCGGTATACTAGTACCAAACTACGCATGCATCCACAAAAGAGATAGAAGATGGGTAGACACCAATTATGTTTAGACCCTATATCTCTAGAGAATTTGAAAACATAACGGTTTAAGCACAAGTTATCCACATAGATCACATAGGGCAGCATAATATCTCTATTCATGCCACAAATCATGATGGTAAAACATCAACCTATCCTATGCTAGCATGGCAAGTTCTAAATCTCAAGATCCACTCTCGCTTCACAAGAGATTAACAATTCAATTTAGATGTTAGCTACGCATCTAAAAGCATTAAGATTAACCATACGAGGATATCAAGAATTCACCACACGTAATCTTTAAAGCAATCAAACTACTAAGCTACCTAAATAACTCCGTTAGAATCCCATGACAACGATTAGCCCATAATTGAACCGTTCATCGTCATGGGATTTGATGAAATCATGATATTAAACAAGATATGAAAGAAAGAAGTAATAATATTATAAAAATAAAGAGTTGAGAAAACAAATCTATAATCCAGAATAACACAAAGGATGAAGTAGATCTAGATCCGTTGCTTGTCACGAGCGTTGAATCCTTCTCTCCTTTTCTCCCTTGCAGATCTAAGCTAGGTTACAATAATAAAGCGATGATTGATTTAAATTACAATGCCTAGATGTGTTTTTATAGGCTCTAGATTTCTTGCCCAGCAAGAATTTATCTTCTATTACAATTAGAATTTAATTAAGGTGCTAAAAACTGCCCAAAATACAATTAGAACTTGAAAAGGGCAAAACAGTCATTTCCCTGCTCCCAACATTCTGTTTGTCGTGCTTCCTGCCCCCACCACACGCAACTTGCACGTGCAACACCGGTTCCATGTTGTAGAAAATCTCCCAAGCTTCGCGTGGGCAGTAAGATCGCTGAAAACGGACTTATAGAACTCCAGATATGGCCAAAACAGTGTAGACTGCGCAACCGTCCCGGAAAATCCGAATTTTAATCTATTTAATCTCCAAAAACGATAGAAGCATCAACCTTAATCAACATTCTCGTAACTCTGCACAACTAAGCAAAACACATCAAAACTACAAGAAACTTGAGTCCAAGACAATCAATTTAAGCCGATTTAGAATGCTCCAAGTGGATATAAATCCACTTATCAATTAGCAACATACATAAATATTTGTATAATGTATAATCCCAATAATTATACATACACATATACATACATACATACATACACATATACATACATACATACATACATACATACATACATACATACATACATACACACATACATACATAAATACATAAATAATTATACATTAATACGTACATACGCACATACATACATACTTACATACATACATATATACATACATACATACATCCATACATACTTACATAATTATTAATTATACATGCATACGTACATACATACATTTATGTTAAAAAATCTATTAATATTTCATTATTTGTAATATATTAATTGTTGTATAATTAATATGCATATGTATACATACATACACATGTACAAACATAAATACATATATATATATATATATATATATATATATATATATTTTAATGGATATATAATAATATACTATAATATTATATACATACATACATACTATATAACATATATACATACATACATACATACATACATACATACAAACATACATACATACATACGTATATTTATGTTGTATAATCTATTAAAATTTCATTATTTGTAATCTATTAATTGTTGTATAATTAATATGCATATTTATACATACATACACATGTACAAACATAAATACATACATATCTAAATTTCTGTGGATACATAATAATATACTATAATATTATATACATACATACTATATATTTTTGTTTATATATATTAATTTGTAGTTAAATCTCAGTTGGCTTACCTCAGATAATGTATAATTATTAATTATAATGTATATTTGTAGATAATTATATATTAATGTATAATTATTAATTATACATGCATACGTACGTACATACATACATACATACATACATACATACATACATAATTATTTATTATATGCATACATACATACATACATACAATATATACATACATTTATGTTGTACAATCTATTAATATTTCATTATTTGTAATCTATTAATTGTTGTATAATTATTATGCATATTTATACATACATACACATGTACAAACATAAATACATACATATATAAATTTTTGTAGATATATAATAATATACTATAATATTATATACATACATACATACTATATAGCAGACATACATACATACATACATACATTTATGTTGTATAATCTATTAATATTTCATTATTTGTAATCTATTAATTATTATGCATATTTATACATACATACATACACATGTACAAACATAAATACATACATATATAAATTTTGTGGATATGTAATAATGTACTATAATATTCACTAACATATACCATATCTTATTAATCATTTTAGATCTATTGTAATTATTTACGAATTAAATATTATAAAAAATATCACAATACAAAAAAGAACCTTCATGCGTATATATAAGTATATATAATACAAACTTGTATTAACATTCACTATCAAAAAAAAAACATTCACTATCGTAAAACTCATCAATCACATCTTTAATACGTAAACGCACAAAACAATATAACAAATACACACACATATATATAATAGAGCAAATGGGGGGAGGGTTCCATGAGCAAATTTATTCATATAAAAAGTTATATTTACTCCTACTAATTATATCTATGTTATATTTTCGAGGGCTATTTGGGTATTAGAACACTAACATATTTATTACATAATAATAACTGATATGAACTAATATGCATTTATTATAAACTGATATGAACTAATAATAATATGCGGTTTTGATCTTAACATTGACCAATTTATTACATATCGTTCAAGTTTGGTTTAACAAAACAAAACATAGCGTAAAATATAAACAGATGTAATTTAACCAAAATTATCATTTGCATGTCACGATCGGGTATTGCATAAATTCTATTTACTCACAACAATTGCTGCGAAGATATGAACAATCGAAGATATCAACAATCCAATACTGCGTGATCACGAATAATTCATAAATATTTGTAATCTAAAGCATGCCCGTGCCTTGCACGGGCTACAAAGCTAGTTTACACTAATACAAACTTCTTATTAGATTAAAGGATGGGATTATTGTAAAAATTCTTACCACATGATACAAGGGTGAGAGTAGGATGAGATTACCCTTAACTTGATCATGCATATGGATATTTCAGTTTGACTAACGAATGTGATATCATACAATGCCTCGGAAATTATGCATTAAAATCGCAATTAAGAAAGATCCAGTTTGAAGCTTGTCGGATTATTTCAATCATAACTTTTCTGAGTGAAACACTGATTAAAGACATGTATGCACGACCCGATTTAGAAGCCATTTGGTTGAGACCTCTCCACAACATGCTCCGTAAAAGGAGTACGTGACTACTCTGAATAAAGAGGAACTTGTATTTTGCGAAAGATCATTGTGACTTCTCTACTGGTTGGCACGCATTTTAAGGTATATATGAAGTATAGTTCTATAGTTTAATTTTAAAATTTTATTTTTTTGAATAAAAATTAAAACATTAAATGTTTATTTTGAAAAAAAAAAAATTTATGGTACTATATTTTATATGAGTCTTAAAATGTGTGTCATATCCTTTATCCCAAACGTGAAGAATTGAGAGGGACAGAGGGATTATAATAAAAAAAATCTGTGCACTGCACTGGTTTTAAGCTAATTTGTGAAATTTGTAAGATGTTGTACTTCAATATAGTTTGTTATAATGACGAGTTATATTTTAAAGTAGTATTTTATTGTAATTTTAAGTTGTTTAAAATATATATATAATATCTAACATGCTAATAGATGATGTAAAATTTTATTATAGGTCTCTAGAGGTAAAAAATAAATAATTAATTTGATAAAATTGGCTAAAACTTTAGCTAATTGAAATGTTACATTTAAGAGATGATTTCTTTTACATATTCTTTCAAAATATTTGTTCCCACACTTTTAACTAAAAGGTTTTAAAGGTTGGAGTAATGTTGATGTTGATAATCCTTTATTATAATACCCGAGTCTAGGGCTGCACATGGGTAGGGTTGGGTCGGGTTTTGACAAAAACCCGACCCAACCCAATTAGTTCGGTTTTATAAGAAATCAACCCATTAACTGGAAAAATTTTTTTAACCCAACCCCGACCCAACCCAATTAGTTCGGTTTGGTTCGGGTTGGGTTAAATTTACTAATCGGAAGAATTTTGTAGAAAATTTCGCACATTGTAGAAAATTCTGCACTTCGTAGAAAGTGTTGCAGAATGTTGCTAAAAGTGTTGCAGAATGTTGCTGAAAGTGTTGCAGAAGCCGGAAAGTGTTGCAGAAAGTTTAAATAGTGCAGAAAATTTATAAAATATGCCATAAATATACATAATATGTATAAAATATGTAAAAAAAATATCTGCATTTTATATAAACGGGTTGGGTTGGGTAAGGGTTAAAATTTGTTAAACCCTTACCCAACCCAATTAGTTCGGGTTTTTAAAAAATTAATCCGTTTAACCCATGGTTTTGGACGGTTCGGTTTGATCGGTTAAAAATAGGGTCGGTTTGGGTCGGTTTGGTCGATTTTTAGAACCCATGTGCAGCCCTACCCGAGTCTACCCATGTGCACTTAACCAATCAGAATCGAGGAATTATTTTATATCAATCAGAGTTGATTCCTAAATTTTAGACCAATCATGTTATATTAAAAATTTTCCATATTTACATTCTCAGCATACCTCATTAACCATGGTTAGTTAACACTTCTAATTTAAATACAATAATGATTTTATTTACATATCCATAAATACATATTTTTTAAATAAAAAATACTAAAAAATCACTTTTTTAATTTGAAATCAATCACGATATACTATTATATATTTTAAATTATATTTCATAACTACTCATTCATTAATCTACTACTTTTTTAATATACAGTCAATCATAATCATATTATCATACATTATAAATTGATTTTCATAATATATATTGTAAAATTATAACCGATTTTAAATAATTATAATCAAACTAACTAGAAATATGAAAAACATCGGATTTTGAAATCAGATTTAAAATAATTTGGATAATTTCCATACCTTCAAATACTTATTTTTTTAAAAGCTCAAAAAATTTATTTATTCATAATTTGTTAATGAAATTAATTAATAAATACATATAAACCAATACTACATATATTTAAATTATTAAATATACGCTAGAAGAGTATTATTTTTGGTTGGTGAATAAATTACCAATCAAAAAATAAAAATTATTTTAAAGAAAATCAGAATTTACTTCTAAATTTTCAATCAATCAATCATATACAAAATTTTTATTATTACCTTGCTTATTCTAATTTACTAATCGTGGTTAAATCAAATTTAAATATAATAATATCTTGATTTAATAAATTTGTATATCACATGATTTTTAATTTTAAAAAATTACTACTGATCGTACATAACATTTTCTATAAATCCACATTACAGTAAATTACATTTGTTTATGTGTCTTTTTTTTAGTTATGAGTTGTTTTTTAACCTCATTTATTATAATACCCGAATCTACCATGTATTAGCTAACCAATTATAAGATTGTGAATTATTTTAGTATTAATCAGAGTCTAGACCAATTAAACTTAACTAGCTTCGTAGCCCGTGCAAGGCACGGGCATGCTCAAAATTACAAATATTTATGTATTATGCGTAATCACGTAGGATTGAATTGTTGATATCTTCGATTGTTCATATCTTCGCAACAATTGTTATGAGTAAATAGAATTTATGCAGTACCCGATCGTGACATGCAAATTATAATTCTGGTTAAATTAAATCTATTTTATATTTTACGCTATGTTTTGTTTTGTTCAAAAAAACTTGAACGATATGTAATAAATTGGTCAATGATATAATCAAAACCGTACTTCGAAATATAAATATATAGAATTAACATGGATGGATACAGAGATACATACAAATATTAATTACATAATAATAAATACATATTAGTCCATATCAGTTATTATTATGTAATAAATATGTTGGTGTTGCAATACCCCCAGAAATATAACATAGATATAATTAGTAGGGGGTAAATATGACTTTTTATATGAACTAGGATATTATGCCCGCGCTACGCGCGCTCTATACTTTTTTATTTTTATAAAATTATTTTAATTTTTAAATAGTACAAAAATGTTTTATTAATTTTATTAGTAACAAACATTGATTTTAATTTATAACATGTAAAAAGTGTGTATAAACTTATGTTCTTTTGACAATAAATTTGACGATAAATTTTAATAGTAAGAAATTATAAAAACATATATAAGTATGAATTGACATTCCATTGGTCTAAAGCATGAGTTGTGTATATATGTATTTTTGATTTTTGACCCATAACCTTATTGTAGTTCTTCATTCATGCATGTTATGGATAATAATGTAATTTGTATGTATGTAAAAATCAATTGGAGTTTAAATAGTAAATTGTGGAGCTTATTTATCAATTCCCTTATTTTATAGGAAAATGATTTATACCAGTAAAATCATGATTTTAACTGTGAATCTCATTTACTAACTATACAAAGGTAAAATGTGAAATATTCATGAAATATTAATTAAAATTTCAATACAGTAATATAATTTCATAAATATTATTATTTTTTTCATAAAAAATACAATAACTTTATTTACAATCACAATCTAAATATAATTATTTTTCACAATTTTTAAACTGTTAACTTAGTAAATCTGGAGACAGGTGTATTTATCTCAAAATAATTATCAATTTAAGCTGTAATTTCATTATAAGACAAAATTCATATTTCAAATTTCACATTAAAATTTTTTACTTTAGGTAACAGTTCGCTTGTTAATTTTTTTTATTATATTCAATAAATTACATTAAAACTTTCAAAATAAAAGTATATATTTCAGAAATAATATCAAGTAAGATATATAGGTGTTTTAAGTATAGAAGAACACTCACAAAAATAATAAAGATGCCTAATTAAAAAAATTGATAAGCAGTTAAATCTAAATGTGGAAGTAATAAAACCAACCAATATCTCTGTTGGTTAAAAAAACTGACCATAAAACATACATATATGCCAAGATCAAAGGAATTCATAATGGTTTAGTGTAGAACATGTCATAGAACGTGGAAGTTAAAAAACCAACCATTAACTTAGCCAGTTAATCAAATGTGTATAAATTCAAACGGGAACAGTCTTAAATTGATGTATAAGGTTTGCTTGTTACTTAGTATCAAAAAAATGAGTTCATCAAGATCAGCAAAAAGGAGAAGGTACTCAAACATCAAGTCATTGTTGGTGAATGACTTGAATAACATTAATCTGACTTCTGCAGATTTAAACGAAGATATTCGTTTAGCAAATGAAGATTTTGGTTTGTTTTTCAAGAGCATGGAGGATAGGCAAACAGAACTATTTGCTCGAAGCATTGGAATCGAGGAAAAATACATGTACATATTTCTGTCAAAAGATTATCCTCATGCTTTTATTTTCTAAATTATAACAGTGTTGGTATGGTTTTAAAATGTAGGAACATAACAGAGGTGGTGACAGGAAACCAGCATGTATCGACTGGCCAATCTTCACAGCAAGAAGTTCAGGTTGATAACTCTTATTTAGGAAGAGAGCGCAGATTTGTAGAAGATACCCAAGCATCACTTGTTGGGCATGTGAAACAGTCTCAACTGCTTGTGGAAGAGATGTTAACAGGATTCAAGAAATTTGAATCACATTGGACACAAAAGCTAAATGACTGGTTGACAAAGGTTGGTGAAGTGGAGGAACAACGGGCAAAAATGAGCGCTGGACTTGTGGATTTCACTCGTAATATATAGTTCTGCTATGCATTTTAATCTAACAATATGCATTGGTACTAATTAAGAATTCTATATTGTATTAACCTTAATTTGTAGTTATTTTCGTAAGTCTAGGAAGAGGTTGTGTAATATTCCTAATTTGTGTACTCTTGTTGAAGTTCAAACTTTATCTGTTTTATCGTATGTTCCTACAATTTACTATTGTTCTCTATTGTTGAATGTTGTGTTCTATAGCTTAAACTACACTCTGAAACCTTATTTCAAAATGAACCAGGAGCATTAATCAATGGATAAAACAAAGGTAACAGGAGAAGGTGCGGCTGACATTGTGGTCTTGAATTTGATAAATTAAGATCAATCTATCCATACGTATTTGGCCATTTGCACTATAATAAACACTCTCAGATTACATGAAATTCATCATAAAAACTGGAAGAAGTCTACACCTTCAAGTGTACAGCCCAAAAACTGGAAGAAGTCTACACCTTCAAGTGTACACCACCTGGAACTATGTTTTAAAAGTCTGAAGAATCCATATATTAAGTTAGGTTTTTTCCTTTCTTAATGATAGCTATCACTCCATAGTTACTTTTGCCTATATGATAAATGGATATAGTTATAATTAGTATATTGTGCATATAGCACTTAACATTCATTACAGTAAAACAACATGAAAAAGCAATTAACAGGAACTTAACATATATTGATGGACTTAAGGCAAACTTTCATCAGTGTATTCTGTTATGAGTCTTTATCTATCAATTATGCAGTGGTAGTACTTAAGAATTCTATATTGCCTGAACCTTAATGTTTAGATATTCTCTTAAGTTTTAGGATGAAGTTTGTGAATTATTCCTAATTTGTGTACCATTGTACTCTCTTGTTGATTGTTGTATTGTATAGCTTAATTTGGAAAAGACTAAACTACCGTTTGCATGGCTTATGTTAAAATGCACCAGGATAATTAGTCAATAGAGAGAGCACAATTACCAGGAGCAGGAACAGGCCACATTGTGGCGTTGAATTTGATAAATCATGCCAATATTTCTATATGCATTACTGTATTGTGCATATATCACTTAACATTGTGTACATTAAAACAACATCCAACATAATTGGACAGAAACTTAACATATATTGATAGACTTAAGCCAAACATGCATCAATGTCTACAATCAGAGATATTGAGTAAATGTATTAGAATCAATAGAACATGCATCCATAAAATGTTAAGAAATTCATCAAAAACAGCAATTAGTTAGCATACAGAGTTACATTAAAATGTTTAATCACCAACAGCAGAAAGGAGAATTTTGAACAACAGGATCTGCACTTTGCAATAAGCACAATTGGTATTCCACATATGTGCCATTACCAAACATCTGCCATTTTCTTGACTTTTATGGTAAATACCACTTTCAACTGTTTGATCGCAAAGTGAGTTCCACAATTCATCTTCAAGAGGATGACCTTCAAGTTGATAGATTGGTTGTTTGTTTTTTGCATTTGGGCAAAACTTGTAAATCGGCAAGAGATAATCCTTATCAAACAAAACACAGTACATTTCTTCGAGAAACTTAATAAGTTCAATTATCTTAGATCTCAAATGTGTCTGATTAAGGATATCATGCATCTCTTGAACAATCTCATCTCTATGAAAAGTTCTGTTTATTGCTTTAAAAAAGACAAAGCAAAAAGAAGAAGGATAATGGTTACCTGATAGAGAGGACAGAACATAAAGATGATGTGCAACATTCTGATTCAAGAATAAGGACCGAATGGAATTGTAGTACAAAGCTTGCTCCACATTATGTCTAACAGCAAAAGTGATAAAACCATCAAATTGATCCCGTGTAACCTCTATAGGATGATTATGGAACTGATACAAATAATCCCAGTTAAGCCTTTCAAGAACTTCTTTGATTCTTGGAGTAGTTTGCTTAGTAAACCATCCCATAAGACACTTAACAAAACTGTTGAAATCTCCTACATCTACTATTAGGAATGAAAAGATCAAGGCAACAATATCTGAACGAAGATTCTGAAGCATTTTGATTAGAGAATTAGATATTGATAGTCTAAGATTTCGGATACAAAAGTTAAAAATGAAAGAGCAAATCAGTGTATATTGTGTCTTGGAGAATGAGAGAAGATGGAGCAGCAAATGGAGTAAATGTATTTCCTTCTACAGCTTGCATGCAAAGAGACTGTTGATCTTCTAAAAGCTTTTTTATGCCTTTAATTTCATGTAATAATGCTGTCTATATTATTAGATAACGTATGTAGATGTTTAACTTGCAAATCTAAATTAATGATCATGACTTGGATTCTCTAACTTTTAAATCAATTAGATTGAGTGTATTGTGTCAAATTAAATGCCTTGTAATGTTAAAACATGTTATGACTTTTTTTTAAAAAAAAAATATTTTTTTACATATTCCATTTTTTATTTCTCCATCTATTCGTCGATATTTATGTTTATAAATATTGTTTTAGTTGTAAACATAAATGTTTTAATAAATTTATATTATTATATATATTTTTTGCTTGACAATAAATTCGTCGATATTTATAAAATTACACCCACTGTACCCAAAATTGTTTACATTGTGGAAAAGCGGTGTGACGCCTATGTTAAAACTCGTAAAAGTAAATTTTCATAATTTATTTATTAATTTTTTCCATATGAATAAAATAATAATGTTTAAAATTATATTTAAAAAATACAATTTACTTTACATTCATTTTAATGAAATACAATTTTTAATAAATTTTTAATACTATTCCACTAAATTGGTTAAGTTGACTTTTTTTTAAAATAAAACAAATTAAACCACTCTATAACAACCACCTAGAAACTTTAATACGTAAATAATTATTTGTGTGGATAGAGGCAAAAGTGTTGTAATAACCCAAAAAGAGTAAATACTATGATAAACCATAAACCATAAAACACAAGAAACCCAATTATAACAGTACATGCAGAGGTTGAGTTGCTGCTAAATTCTTCTCAAGCATTAGGAATCAAAAGACGAAGCTAAAAGTTTTGGAGAATCTGCATAATTGAAGAGTCGAAGGATGGAGGTATGTATTTATCTTCTTACTGATCTATCAATGTCATACATGTTGCCGATTTTTTGTATCTTTTTTCATTGATTACATATACCTGATTATTGTCTTTGATTATAGATTATGTATATTATTAGAAAAAAATCATGTCCAGTATGTTACAGATGTATGCAATTGGGGTTTGGGATTGGGGTTTGCATGTAGTTTATGTAATATATATAAATCCTAATTTATAATAGTATATATTCCATATTTGATAATCTGGGTTTATTTTAATCGGTTTAGACAATTGATAACCTACATAATATGTATAGGATTGTTTATACTTAGTTTGGAGCTTATTCCTTGTTATCTAGCTGTCAACATCATTTTTTCATGCAGGTATTTGACAAATTAACCTGGGAAAGAAAGTGGAAGACTGTTTCCAGTAATGGTATGTATGTTTACTACGCTATGACTGTATGATTTTTCATTTATTTACATTTGGAAGGTTTATAAATCATTTACTATGTATCAGGGGAAAAAACTATTCTGTCAAGCTTTATGTTGTCAAATAATCATTTGGGATCTTTGGGAAGTTTTGTAAGTGTAGTTTATATGTATACCTTGTTTTCTTTTTAAAACTATAGCGAATGTTGGACTTGATTCTTGTTTATGTATTTGTTTCTTTGCAGTCTGTCCCAACAAAATTTCACAAAGAAATTGGACATAATCTTAATTCTGCTATATTTATAAGATGCCAAAAATGTGTTTGGCAAGCAAAGTATAATGCAGATTCAATGGAAATCATTGGATTACCGAATTTTATGATTTTTTATGAGGTCGAATTGTTCAATCTTCTACAATTTGAATATTATGGCAATGATATCTTCAACGTCACAATATTCAAGGAATCAGGAATTGAATGTAATTACCCTATTATTCATCCTGTCAAGTATTTGCAAAGTGAAGAAGCAAAAAAATGGAGAAAGGGTCAATTGAAACCTGAAGTTGGTTCCATGGAATATGAAAAAAATGCTGCTCTGTTTTGTTTTAATGCTTTAAAGAATGTTTCTAACTACTATGAGATTGATATTATTAGCAATTCTTTTGATGATGATTGCTCGCATAAAGTGGTGAGTGATTGTTTTTATTAAGAGTGGTAATATATGTTTAACTACATTAGATTAATTTTGGCTCTTTCTAATTGGAAATTTGTAATATAGATAATGAATAAGGACTTGTGGAAACTATATGAGAATTGGGAAACAGGTTCAAAAGTTATCCTAACACTTTGTAAGAAATCTTGGGAAATTGAGATTGCATGGTTGGGAGGAAAATGTGCTTTTGGAAAAGGATGGACAGATTTTTTCAATGCAACAGAGCTAGAAGTGGGTGATAAGTTAGTCCTCTATGAATCTGCGGATACAAATAACAGAATTCTGAATGTATGCATCTTTAAAGGTCATGAGTATATTGAAGGAGAAGGTGGCAATATTTCTTCTTAAAATTTAGTTACAAACATCTTTCATACACTTTTATTGTTATGTAAATCAATTCTCAATGTTTAATTTTTTTGTAGTATTGAATGCCAGTAAGAGATCTTTCTTCAAAATTGTGACAACAGAGGTGTTAGAAGGAGGAATGATGGTACTTTTCTGATTTTTAGTTGTGTCTCTATCTCTCAATTCCTGTTTTCTGTTTCTTCTTTCTTAACATTCAAAATTTGTTATTGCAACATGTAATGAATGGTGACAGTTGGTTCCAAAAATTGTGAAAGATAAGTACAGTGAGGAACTCGAAAGTTTGGAAAAACTTGAAGTTGCAGGAGAAAGATGCTTCATTTCTTATGACTCAAATGATGGACAAATGACTAATATTCGAGAGATGATGGATTTTTTCAAAATGAAAGAGAATGATATTATTATTTTCAAATTTTGTGGGAGGAATATGATATCTGCAAAATTGTATGAGCACGATGGAATGGAGTTTGATTACTACAATCGAACACTGAGGTTTCCAAAAAATCCTAGTACTCAGTGCTTTTGGAATTTAGAGAACTACTTGGAATCAGGTTTTTAAATTTAGATATGTATATTGTCTAATTAGATAATCAATTAGCTGAATAGAATCAATTATGACTTTTGCTTTATTATTGTAATTCAGATCAGCAACTTGGGAAGAACAAAGGAGAGAATGGAAAAGAGGAGGACGTAATTAAAAATACAATCTCTTGCTAAGAATAGTAGTAAATTTGCAAAATATGTAATTTACTAATTACATTTCTGTTTGCTATGTTTAGATGGTTGTTGATAACTCAAGTTACTTGCGTTTTATCATTGTCCTTACTACTCAACAATGTTCGAGTGATGTTCTGGTAAACACTTAGTCTCGACATTGTAAATTTGTTTGACTGTTATATTTGTTCATTTTGAATTTAAAATATTCAATATTTGTACAGATTTTACCAACAAAATTTGTTTCTGAATTAGTAGAGGAAATACCTCTTCAAGTTCGATTACAGCTACCAAGTGGTCGCAGGATTTCTGTCCAATACCGAAAGGATATTCAAGCTTTGGCCAATTTTGCTGATTTAATCAATGAGTGTAAAAGAGGGCCTGGATCAATCCTGGTATTTTCTTATCAGGGTGCTGGAATGTTCTTGGTATACATATTAGATGAATTCGGATCAGAAATTGAGTACATGCTACCAAATAATTATGATTCGGATACATTTTGTCATCAAGGTATATCATTTCTTAACAATAATATCTTACAAATTATTAAGCTTTTCTAATATATCACATTGATTAAATCCAATATATCTTGACTAATTTGTTATTAACAGATACAATTAATGGGATTGGGTGGAAGTTTATCACAATTGCTGATGAGTGTACAGTTCTTGATGGAGAAGTTGTGAGTTACACTAACTTTTCTTTCTATGTCTATGTTAGTACATATGTTAGATAATTCTACATCTATAGTTAGACGACTATAAAATTATAAATGTCTGTTTATTTAGGATATACCAGATCCATTTTTCAAACGTTTTGGTAAAGTGATTCCTCCAGCTATTCTTTGTGCTCTGCCATATGGGAAATTATTCGAATGCCGATATTCACAAAGTTCAAGTCTGTTATATGGTCTTACGGATATGGTCAGATACACTAAACTTGATATAGATGATGTCTTAATGTGTACATATTGGGGAAGTGGACAATTTGATATCGTCTTGTTCGATAAGTCAAGGGTTGAAATGTCAATTCAGCAACTTGGAGAAAATGCTGGTAAAACTTCAACATTTTGTTTATTTACATGCATTCAGTTTAGATGCCAACTTTACCTTTTTATGTTGTTTATAAATTGAGATTCTTGTATTTTATAAAGTTTATAAATGGATACTAATAATAATGTTAATGTAGAAGCCAACAATGAAGACATAGATGAAACCGAAGCCAATAATGCAAATGCTGATAATGAAGTTGAAGAACCAGAACAAAATATAGATTTTGTTCCTCAAGAGTTTACAGCAGTGATGAATAAATCCAATGTCAACAGTACCTCCCATGGAGTGGTAAAATTTGAACACATCCTCATTACATTATCACGTTACTATAATCTGGCTAATAAGAACAATATTTATTACTGTAACATTTAAACTATATTACAATCTGTTTACTTTCAGTACATTCCGAAGACTATAACTCCTCATGACCGTCAATGGATTGGAAACGAACAGGTTATGCTTATAACAGAAATTGGAGAATGGGCAGTTGGATTAGTGCTTTCAAAAGGATTGCCGAGAATTTCTGCGGGTTGGAATAAATTTGCGAAGGACAATAAACTAAAGCGTAACCAAGTTTTGACATTTAATTTGTTGGAAGATGAACATGATGGAGCTGTTTTCCTAGTTGATTTGCATTAGTCCTTTCTCTATATCTGTTAAAAATTATGCCAGCAACTTTTTTATTAATCTAATTATGTAATGAAATGGTGGATATTTTGTGACAACCTTTTATAAAACTATTATTGCTTACTGGAAACACTTCATCTTTTCTCGGAGATGCAACTATTTTCCATTATGTTGGTTGGTTTTCATTCTTCATATTGTGCAAAGAGCAAAACATGCAAATTAGTTTTTGTGTTTACTGAATTACTAATGTAAGCATAAGAGTACTATCTCCTAAATTATATTTAGTCAATTTTTGTTTGAACCAGATTTATGTTTTCTTTTAACAATACCATAACTTTTCTTGTAGCTTCTGCTATGACCTAATTTAAACAATCATAATATAAAAGCCATGACAAATTATTTCATTTTTTCCAAAAGGGACATTGGAAGATAACAGTTGCATACCAAAAATTGGTATAAAATGACAAAAACACAATTTATGCTCTTGTGATTAGTCTATATCATCATTTTTTCCTGCAAGGCCAACCTTTTAAATTATAGCATTGCAACTAAAATTTACATCCAAAAAAACAAAACTTGATATTGTAAATCTTACAACAAATTAAGTCAAATTTATATAGAAATAACAAAATAACAAAATCAGATTATTCAAATATCCAAATAACAAAATCAGATTATTGATATTGTTCAAAGAAAATTCTTCAATACATTGTCATAATCGCAAAACTTGTTACAAAAATAACCAATATAGTCGGAATGACAGAAATGCTACAAATGCTTTATTTCAGTAATAGTAAATGGGTGCAAAACAAAAGTCACAATTTGCGTATGTTGCTCTTTGCACTTCATCTCAAGCAAGATGTCCTTGAGGTTGAAATCCTTCGCGTTGAATCCTAAAAATGATACAAATAATTATTGTTTATCTATGCTTCAAACTAAAAGAATATATATATCTGAAAAATAAGATAAAGGAAGATCTTAGTAATATAAGTGTTACCTTTGCCTAAAGAAAAGGAAATGCTCAGTATGCTCATTAATGTAGATCTTTGTGGAAGGAATAGTAGCGACCTCAATCTCACCTTAATTATCATTAAAAATATATATGTCATGCTATAATATTAAATCGCGTGCAAAAAGGAAAAAAAAAATATTATGTGATGTTAAAAGTATTTAAATATCAACTTACCTTCAAACTTACAAAGTCTAGTACTGGCAAGAATGACAATAACAGGAGAATGCAGTCCATGTTGAAACAATTTATCAATAAATGCGATATGTTCATCCCAAACATTAACTTTTGCCGAAGACCTGTAAACAGTAGAGATTAATTTTTTTTTTTTCTGTTTATTTTTGTTAATTAAATTTATGATAGAAATTATTCACTCTTTTATCACCTTCCATCCGTAATTGTAAAATGTACTAATAACTTGGCACCATATATAGTTTGGACCATTCTTGGATGCTGAAGATCTTGTACAACCCCAATAACATCTACATTAAATAGTAAATTATAAAGATATATAATGTGTATCAAGAAAAATTCCCACTTTATCATGAATGCATCTAATTAGCAAGATATACCTATAGAGTACAGAGGACTTCGATATTCTTCATACGTGCTAAAAATATGACGCAAATCTCTCAATTCAGAAAAATTAAACTTTTACATGGGAATTATAAAGTTGTCCGTGATGACAGGTTGCACAATGGTACAATTAGTAAACATGATAGACATGTCTGAATGAACTGGCCTTAACCTTCCGGTAGCAACTTTGACAATAAAGTGAGAAACAACATACACATTTCCTTCAACGATATTATTTCCAAGAATATTCCATATATCGGCTTTAACGAAAGCATGAATTTGATGGTTCTGTGAATGGAAAATCATAAGTAGACTGGGATGATAAATAAGAAATCATGATATAAAATTATGCTTACTTCTTCATCTAAAAGAATAAGGTTGGATCCTTGAAAAAAAATCCTCATTATTGGCAAATGATAGCCACTGCCTGCTGACACGAACTCTAATTCTCCATGTTGTCTTTGTTCGATCAAGCAAAGCAATTCTGTCATACATAGCCATTCCTGTAAAACCAACTATAAACGCATAAAAACGGAATTGCTATCAAGTAACTGATGACCTAATATGGAGCAACTGATGACCTGAATGAAACATATATATGAGTCCTTTGAGATATATATGTGATCACTAATTTAGATTTATATGTGATCACTAATTTAGCTAATGATATGGACAAAAATATAGGAATATATGAAACAGAACAAATCATGATTATAATTGTGATACACTTATCAAAAATAAAAAGATATGGAGATATTTACCTTAAAGGTAATTAAAAAAATTTATATCGAACATAATATCAAAGATCAATGATATACTAAAAGATTTTCACGTGTGCACTAAAACAAATTTTGACATATCTTGAATAATTATCTGAAGTAATTTTATATAATTTATTATAATAACGAATTGAATTATTCTTTTATAACATGTTGACGTCTTTACAAATTATATATTTACTATATTGACGTATTGAATTTTTTATTTATTAACAATGATTAGATTTTATTACTATCTCCTTCTATATGTATCTAAATATTTTACTACTCTGTTTTAATATTTTAGTAGTTCTCAAATTATTAGTTACAAAAATACATGATTTAATTAGCCATCGTCATATTATTATTGAGTTTTTGTGCTATAAATAGAAAAAACTTTATATCATATAATACGTAAAAAAAATAAAAAATAAAAAATAAGTTACAGGTACATACAAAGTTTTTTAAATATTTTCAGTTACATATATTTTTATATTAATTTTTTTTTTTCATATTCATATGTAAAAAATTTACTTGTTGATATCACATATATTTTGAGATGGTAAAAAATTTGCATTACAGATTTTAAAATATTTCAGCTCATACTGATATGTTGCAAATATAATTTTAATTTACAATTTCTTGAAAGCACATTCAAAATAATTCGACATTATCATGGATCATGTTATATACCAAACCTTTGACAAAAATTTAATTTATCACGTTCTCAAACATTTTATCATTATACTTGGTTCAATTAATATAATTAAATGATTTTTGGGTGAAAATATAAATTAGAGTTTATTGGCATACAATATGAAGTTAACTTAAGGAAATTTGATGCTAGATTATAAACTAAAGATTTTTATAGCATAAATGTTTTACGAAGCAAATTTAAAAATTGAAGCACATATTCGCAAAACCATGACATATTTAAAATCATAATTTGGAGAACAAACAATGTCTCAAATCCATAACATATCCAAAACATTAGAAAGAAAACAGTCCACCAAAACTTATTCCTGAAAAGTAATATAATAGCAAACTTTAAAAAGGCGAATCTTAAACAATGCTTTACGACCAATCTTCACAGACATGTATCCATAATCAAGGTTCCTAAAAAGAGAATGGTAAATAAATGTTTATTAAATTTCTCATCTGATTATGTAATGTGTTAGTCTAAAATGAAATAAGCAGTATCTTATGTAGCTGTACCTTTTTAATTTTTTTGGTGACTGATTTGGCGGAGCCTGGAGTCTTTTGAAACTCATCACCTTCAAAATTCTGCAACAATGATGCTAAGTTAAGCAACTGATACATGATTTTTAATTCCTAAACTCGGTAATGCATATGTAACATACTAATAAACTTACATCAACGGTTAAATTAATAGTGGGAATGTCAGAAACACTTGATGATTCAGTCAAAGCTGGCTTAGTCATTGCAAAATCATAAAGATCATCAACCTCAAACAGAGTACTATCCTCAGTAACATTTTCTTGTTCAAACTGATCTGAACTGAAATTTCTTTCCCAACCAGTCAACCAGACTTTTAATAAGGTTAGGAAGACCATCCTCCGGAACCTGTCAAATCATAATAATCATCATGTAACATACTTGTACTAACCTTTAGTTAAAATGAAAAAGTGTATACATACATTCTTCAAATCTTCAACCATTTTTGCAGCGCTTGTACCAAGAATTCTTCTAGCAGCTCGATCCATTAGAACAACATTACATGCATATGTAGAATCCTGAGCAAGCACCATGATACGGAATCTGATTCACAAAACAGGTGTTGTCAAACATGCATAATTGCCAAAACTGAAACCTAATTTGATCTTAAAAACACAATTAAAAAAATGGTACCTTTTAGGAGCAACTGAAATGATTCGAGGACAGTTAGAACATTTAAATCTTGTGTCAATACCTTCAACTTCAGAACGACATTTGTTACAACTGAAAAACCACCAGCTAGAATCTTCCTCCACTTTAAGAATAGTAAAAGTGCAGTATATCTTTTTCTACATCACAAATATACTAAACAAAATTAATAACTAAAAAAATAGCACAATACCAATAAAAAGAGAAAATTGATAAGATCCAACCTTGAGATGATCATATGTCAATTTCTCATTCAACTCCTTCAGTGAAAATTTCTCAAAGAAGGTTGAGGACAGCTCATAATTTGAGGATTGGATGGATTTCTCAGCCTTTACTACATACTTCTATTCTTTAAGCCTTTAGATAGATTGTAACTACGTAAGAATACATGAACCAAGATATAAAGTAATGAAATTTTTTTATTACACTATACTACCTCATCCTCATGTCTGTAACAGTTTCATCATCCAGATTTAGATAAATTTTTGAGGAAGGCAATGTACCAATCTGCACAGAATCTGTATATAGGAAATGTTAAAAGTTTAAGAATGACAATAATATCTTATTAAAGAAGTTTGGTGGAATCGAAATGTACTTACTCATGAATGTTTGCAATTTGGTACTTGTACAAATTGCTATAATTGGTTTCTCATGTTGTCTCCCATACATTTCCTCTACACTTACCGCAAGATCTCCCCATACAGTAACTTTGTGCTGATTACTAAAATAAATTTTAAAAAAATACTACAATCAGTTAAACATGAGTGTTGTTTACAGGAATATATGTTGTACTACATGATCCAGATACTACAAAATATAACCTCTTTAAGCATATTACAAACCTTGAATCATAGATTCTAAACCTCACAATGTCTTTTTCCCCAAATTTTATGTCAATCTTTCTGGAATATTCATAATCCTCAAGAACTCCAATGACATCTGGTTTTTAGAAGATGAAAACATAAGATTGTTTGTTTGAATGATAAATAAACGGAATGACTTAAAAATTTGTACAATATATTAAGTTGGAGAAGTAATGTACCAATAGCAAATTCTGGATTTTCACGTGGCTGATATTTATTGGCCTCGGCTTGTAGATCTCCCAAATCCAAGAATTCAAATTTATATAGAGGAATCATGCCATCATCTGCAACCTCCTTCACAGTAGTATCTTTAGTAAACCTAATACAAATCTTTGTTTGAACCGGCTTTAAAGTCCCAACAGCATCTTTCACTGAAAATTGTTCAATAACATATACACCTCCTTCCACTACGGTAGTTGTCAATGCATTCCAAATGTTGTGATAGGCAAATGCATGAACATGATTATTCTACAAAAAGATTGTTACGAAATGTTAAAAAACCAATCAAATACAGGAAAATTAAAGTTTTAAATTTAAAAACAAAGAGGGATTAGTCATAAGTTTACATCATCATCCAACAGAATAAGATTGAATCCTTTCAATGATCCAGTTTCTGCAGTAACGCTCGCCCACATCCTAGTAACTCTAACTTTAATTTTCCAGTTTGTTATAGACTGGTCTAGGTTCTCAAGACGATCAAACACAGCAAACTCCATTGAAAATAAGCCTAAAAAAACGATTCAAGAACACCAGCACTATCGTTAAAACATTTATATTATGACAAAACAAAGTATACTGAACATGGTAAATTTATAGAATGAGAAGTTGAGGCTTTCTTACTCTCGATGTAATGTTGAAGACAGTGAAATGTAGTGGACTTTGTATTGTAAACAACTGTGATAATCTATATTTTTATAATTGAGCACCACATGTATACACCGACATAAAAAAATGATGATAATGTTGATTTGATCTTGATATTGATTCTAACTACTAATTGATTTGGATTGATTCTATGAGAATTTTGATAATTATGGACTTATTATGATGGTGATCCTATGAGAGTTTTGATAATGATGTACTTAATTTGTTATGATTCTGTAAATCATAACCATATTTAGTTATTGTTAGTTATCTATGTAATCTTGGTTAACAAATTTGAATTCCAAATTTATTTCAGTAAGTCAGTTATTAAAATTAATTTTAACGTCAAAATATGTGTAGTTATAATTCAAATCTAAATTAACATTTTTAATTTTTTATTAAAAAAACTAATCTAACATACAGCTAAAGCATAAATGAACGGTACCAATTTAAAGCTGATTTGAAGTTAAGAAAAAACAATCACATATTTGAAAATTACTAATAAAGATAATAGATCTTTGATAATTTCTACTATGATTACTAATAAAGATAATTGATCTTTGAGTCATACAATAAAGATAATTGATCTTTGAGTCATACAACTAAACAATGCATCAATCATCTACACTTGGAAGATTGTAAAAAACTTCCTCAAATACAACATTTGACGTAATATTTGTGGTAGTACCAGTATCACTGTCAATCAGAATGTGAAGACCTTCGGGCCTTGTAACTCGCGAGATGGCAACATATATGTGACCATGAGAAAATGCAGCTCTAGGTAGATATAAACCTACCGTATCAAGACTCTGACCTTGGCTCTTGTTAATCATCATTGCATAACAAATTTGAATTGGAAATTGAATTCTTTTTAATTCAAATGGCCAGATAGTATCAGTTGGCACCATCTCGATTCTTGGAATCAGATGTTTAGTTCCGACATGTGAGCCGCAAAGAATTTCACATTCAATACTATTTTTCTTACATGCAGTAACAATCATCCTCGTCCCATTGCATAATCCCATTATTTGGTTCAAGTTCCTCATAAGCATAACGATGACTCCAACTTTGACCTTTAACTCATGCTTGGGAATGCATGGCATATTTATTGAGTTGAGATATTCTAATGGAAATGCAGTACTGAAATCATTATCTTCATCACCATCATCATCAATAGAATCCTGACTAAGAAATGTGTGCATCGTTCTAGGGATCTTGTCAAGTATTTGGTTGTTAATGTCATCCACCACAATATTTGTTGGTGTCAGTATAGCTCTTGATCTCAGGTAAGAATGTGAAGACATGTTGGAAAGAAAATCCGGATAAGTGATCTCAAAAAGAGTCCTGATAGGATCTTCAGATGAATGTACAACATACTGATATGGTATCTTTATCAACATGTCACCAATGTCTGAAGAAGTACGAATGTACTCCTCCTTGCCATCTCCAACAGAAAGCTGCCACTTACTGAAATCAGCAATGATCTTATTCTGTGCTTCTGTATTACCTGAATGTAGCCGCATATTCTGTTTCAGTAAAAATACTTGACAAAAGTCCCATAACTTAGACCTATTCAGAGCAGCAGATACAATTTCAGCCCTTGTTGCCTTTGGAAGGACAGGCAAAATTTGTCTAAAATCTCCACCAAAAACAACTGTTATACCACCAAATGGCTTCTTTGATCTTTTTTTGTCAACAGCAGACATTATATCCCTCAAAGATCGATCTACACATTCAAAAGCATGACGGTGTTGCATAGGAGCTTCATCCCATATAATAAGATTAGTTTGCTGAATTAGTTCTGCAATATCAGTTCCATGTCTAATCCCTGCAGTACAATATTGGTCAAGTTTCAAAGGAATATGAAAGCGTGAATGAGCAGTTCTTCCACCAGGCAACAAAACAGCTGCTATACCACATGAGGCAACAGGAAGTACAATTTTACCCTCTGATCGTAGGTGACAACATAATGTTTGCCACAAAAAAGTCTTGCCACAGCCTCCACTACCGTAAACAAAAAATACACCACCTTTCTTTTCATTTATATTGTGTATAATACGATCATACACATTTTTTTGTTCAGCATTGAGGAGTCGATGGTTTTTCTCATGTTGAGTTTTTTGCTCTTCTCTATCATATCCAGTTTCTTCAAGAATGAGACGGTTAACATTGTTTCTGAAATAAGATTCTCCAGGAAATGGCATGGTAGAATAGTCTTTCAAACTTTTTCCAATATCATTTAACAATTTTTCTATCTCTGAAACAAAAACAAAATTACAAACAGTTTGTTAAATTGCTACAAAACAGTGGTATAGTAGATAAGTAAACAATGATACATGAATTGTGTGTAATGAAGCTAACCTGCTAGAGCATAATTCTGTACATCGTGCTCTGAAAGACACAAATATGGATCATTAAGCAAATGTCGTCTCAAAAGAATAATGTCATCAGACATGCATCGCCAATTAGCTTCCCAAAGTCTCAGGGGATCTGAAATTGGACTGTAAGCCAATATGTTCACAAACATTAAACGGATCTGAGGAGGCATGGATGTATGTGAATTTTCAACAATCGCCTCATGTCATTGGTTATCATTTTGGAGAAGACCAAGTGCGGAACATGTATCCTTAAAAGTTTGATGTACATGACCATTAACAGTTCTGAGATCCTCAAATGATGTAGCACCTTTTTTCCTACACAGAAGCATGCGTAAATATAACAATTCACCACTCGTTGAATGAACTTCTGAAAGTCGACCAATAACATCACCTCTTTTTCTTTGTTTCCATATACCAGGTCTTGCATGCCAAGTGAATTTGCTTGGAAAATCAGAGTAAGTCCAATTCCTTGCATCAGGCAAACTTTTATTTGCATCAAACCAAGCTTCTAGCTTGCTTTTTTTAGAATTTGCTTTCTCCACAACTTCATGCAATTTATCTCCACTTTTAAAGGAAACGTGTTTATCACCAGGTAAATGTATAGGCAAACGGTCAACTGAAGGCCACCGCGAATGAATGTCAAAACCAAATATCCTCCAAGCCGCTTCAGATGCACAAACATATCTACCATCTAAATAATGTTTGACCTCAATTATAGGACGCTTTTCAGGATTATTTGAAACTGTAGCAAAATTACCTGTACCATTTGTTTTCTTTTTGAGACACATTGTAGCAGTATCGTGTCCTTTTAAACAATATTTGAATAGGTATTTTAGCGATCTTGAACTATTGCATATCTCCACATTTGTATGGCATTGAAAATGAACTAAAAGATCGCGGTTGTATGGGACAAAAAAACGATTATCCAGGTCAACTCCCTTTTTTTTAACATACACACCAGTCCTCCTTCTCTTGTAGATAGGAAAGCCACAATCATCGAAGAATGTATGGGAATTATACCTTTTAAAATTGGGAAAAAAATTTGGGAATGTATTAAAAATAAAGACAAACATGCGGTATAATACAATTAAAACGGAACTTATTTATAAACTAACCTTTTAGGAAAATGTTTAATACATTTCCCTTTAACCATACACGGGGAATTGACACAATCAGTCCCGCATGGTCCATGAATCATGTAATTGTTAACAGCATGATATCCAACTGGATCAGTGTCTGGGTTTGGAATTTCTGCAGAGACTAAAGCATCAATTTGTTCAAAAGTTTTAGGCCTATCATCTGGGTGTAACCATATAAGCATATGTGCATGAGGCAGACCACGTTTTTGAAACTCAATAACATGCATTACTACACAAAGTCAACAAAAATAATAATATATGGTTAGAATGTATTTAAAAAAAAATAGTTGATATAAAATTAATTTGGTTTTCAATAAAACTTAAAGAAATCGTACCTCCTATGCAACGGCCGAAATAGTTTTTCTTTTTGACCAGATCGATAAGCTGGTCAACTTTTAATTTAAAAACTCTTGAAACGACGTCAGGGGCATCAACAACATCAACACCAGTTAAGTATTTGAGCATTCGTTGAATTTCTGGCCATTTGGTGTTACATGTCATGGTCAAGAATAAAGAAGGATGGCCTAAGGTTCGACAAATAGCCAAAGAATCCTTAAAATACTGGTTCATATAGCGTCTACCACCTGTGAAAGAGGCAGGAAGAATGATTGGTCTACCAACATTAGATGGATTGTGGTCACCCTTTTGTACTGCATCCCTAATATTATGATATAGATCAGAACGTATAGTAGTTTGATGTCCACTAATCCAATCCAATATGTATTGCTCAATTGCGGTAAATGCATCTACAACGTATTGCTGCCACAAACGTCCACCTAATTAAATGTGGAGTCAATCCTGTAACATGTGAGGTTAAAATTAATGAGAATGCTATCTAGACATAAGAAAGTAGAATTACAAAAAATTAAATTTACAACTAATGAAAACACCTTCTGTTGGACGTATCATTAGTTTGTAATTGTAGTACTCTTTCATGGTAACGTTTTCTCGAGATCCTCTTTCATCTGATTCAAGTGTTTGTTCAACTTCTGGATCTTTGCGAGGTTGCTTATCAGGCTTATTTAAAGGGATTTCAAGGTGAAATCCTAAATCTCCATGTGGAAAGAGGATTGGATATTGTAGTTGCATAAAGCGTGCATCTGTTTCAAAAATCCTCTGTAATCCGTCTACCTATGAATCAATTACCGTATCTCTATATCCCTTAGTATAATCATCTGTCACAATCAATCCTGCAACCTCATTTGATGGCCCAATGTGGTTTGGTCGACCACTTTCTGAACTTGAGGATATAAGCACCAATTTGAATTCATCTACTGCATTATGTTGCACTCTATCCCGGGCCATACGAAAACCTTTTACCAACTTGTTATGTTCATCCAACATTTGCAACAAAGACTCAACAATTTCCTGATCAATAACTTCACTGCTACCATTAAACGCATTAATTCTATTATTGATTTCATCTTCTGTGTCATAAATGTATAACTGACAGAACTTCGGAACCTCTCCATCAGGTGGTAGAAAGCTTCCTATTAAGTGATAATTTTGGCCACGAAGTTTGAAACAGTAAGGAGCACCACCTCTGTTGATCCTATGATCAATCTTGCCACCAGTAGAAGTCATTGCAAACATACAATTGTACATTCTAATATTTTGCTTGAAATGTTTAGTTTTCATACCACCAGAGAGGAGTGTAGCTAGAGGTTCAGGAGGTTGCTTTTCCTTTTTAAGATGAACCTGTCCATTTTTACAACATAGTGAGAATGTTGGTGCTTTATTAGTTGACGCCTTATTGTTCCTCTCTTCATTCCACATCACAGCCTCACATTTTGAACATTTTTTGTTTGGACAACCAATATCCATGTAACGATTCCAAAAATCTTGCTGGCTATAATAATTTTCATAATCAACCTCTTCAATATCACCTGTTTGAATGACAATTGCTTAATTATGAATTATACAAAACTAAAATTAATTAAATAAAGATATAAACTATTACACTCAAATGAATACCTTGTTCAGATGTATCACTTTCACTACTAAAATTGTCCTCAACAATGTTGAAATCATTGATCAAATTCTTAATTCCAGAACTCTCACCAACTTCAAAACTACTTTTTACACCCTCCATCTTTGAATCAATTGGAACTGGAATAGTCCTGCAGAAAGTGACGGTACTTTGGCCAGATTGATCTACATATGTAGGGATATTGTTATTCTGGTTCTTTGGTGTATTACCTGATAACAAATGACAAATAAAAAAATATAATATGTTATATAAGGCTAATCTCAAATATACTACTTCATATTAATTTATTTCTGGCAGCCTACTTTGGAATGTAGTCACAGGTGTCATAGTAGAACTATTTGAGAGATTGGAACCTGCTAAAACATAGAAAAAGTTGATATAATAAATTTTGATCAGAATTTACATGTCGCTTAATTATACAAAATTATAGAAGTAACCATGACGCAAATATACAGCTCTGGCCTGGTGAGCAATGGATTGGCGATTTGCCTGATGATGTAGATCTAAACAACAAATTCTGATCAATTGTTGCCAAAGGAGGTCTAGACTTGGCAGCATTTCGTAATAGTACATCAGACATCATCTTATCAACATTTTTCCCACGAACTCGACTTTTGCTCACTGCATTCACATAATAGTATAAAAAATCAGATAGCATAAGCTTAATATTTAATCAAAAGAAAATATGCATAAATACCATTTTTTGGAGTCGTTTGAATGCTTTGACTGTCCAAGGGTGAAGAAGCATGAACTTTAAGGACTACATTCAAATAATAGTATGAAAAAATTATATAGGAAAAGCTTAATATTAAATCATATGAAAAAAGAAACAAATACCATTTTTTTGAGTAGTTTCAAAAATTTGACACTCTGATGGTGAAGAAACAGGACTCTGAAGTATACTTTGTGGCAGTTGTCTTGATCTCGTCCTATTTTCTGGTAAATTTGGACTACAATTCTCTTTATTATTTAAAGAAGTAGAATGAATTTGTTGCTGTAAGCCACGTCCACATCCGACTACTAATTGAAAACAGCAAATCAAACATTGTTAACATCAATACATATCATGGGAAAATAGGAAACCTTTGCAAAAGAAGGAAAAGAGAAATAACAAACATATACCATGGGATGTGTTTGTGGCATAAGCTACTGGTTCAGAAATAGGTTTTAATGTATGATCAGTAACCTTACTTGACAATGTTTTATCCACATTCTTTCCACGAACTCGACGTTTTGTACCTATACTCAAAGGAACACATGGACGTCAAACAGTTACTGAAGATTTAAGACATGGATTTCAAATTCATAAATACCTTGATTTTCATCATTATTAATGCTCCCCAAAATTGTTTCGATATTTTGACTACGCACATGACGTTTTTTACCTGGATGATTACAAAGATAAAAAGCAACATATAACAAACATTATTAATATAACTTACAACAAAGAATGAAAGAATGGATTAAGCACCTGATGAAGAATTTGTTACAGAATCCATCGGACAATTCTATATTAAGATTTTGCAGAAGATTGCGATAAAACTCTTAAACCATGATACTGGAGATGAAGAAATCGTTAGTTTTCCATTAGGTTTTTCAAAAAAGGATGAAAAGTACGAATGCTGATTCTGGAGGAAGACTAAACCAATTGAGAAAATTATGGAAATTTTGATTGAGATATAATCTCCGTAACTGATTTTTTTGAATTTCAAATAGATTATGGAAAGATATAACAGAATGGGTAAAATATTGGGTGGGTAAATGGATTATCCGTGGATAGTTACCAAAATAGCTTGATTTTAGTACAAAAGATGGGTCATGGGTAAATTTTTTTACCCATTGGGTAAATTCCTCATTACACTTTAAGAGTATATAGATAAATTTGCTCATGGAACCACCCATTTATATGTGTGTGTGTGTGTTATATTGTTTTGTGCGTTTACGTATTAAAGATGTGATTGAAGAGTTTTATGATAGTTAATGTTAATACAAGTTTCTATTATACTTATATACGGATGAAGGTTCTTTTTTTGTATTGGGATATTTTTTATAATATTTAATTCGTAAATAATTATAATAGGTCTAAAATGATTAATAAGATATGGTATATGTTAGTGATTTGTGAATATTATAGTAATTATAACATATCCACATAAATTTATATATGTATTTATGTTTGTACAAGTGTATGTATGTATAAATATGAATATTAATTATACAGTAATTAATATATTACAAATAATGAAATATTAATAGATAATACAACAAAAATGTATGTATGTATGTATGTATGTATGTACATATGTATGCTATATAGTATGTATGTATATATGTATATAATATTATAGTATATGTATGTATGTATGTACGTTTAAATATGCATATTAAATATACAATAATTAATAGATTACAAATAATGAAATATTAATAGATTATACCACATAAATGTATGTATATATTATATGTATGTATGTATGCATGCATGCATGCTTGTATGTATGTATGTACGTATGCATGTATAATTAATAGTTATGTTGTATGTATATATGTATGTATGTATGTATGTATATATGTATGTATGTTTGTATGTATGTATGTATGTATGCATGTATGCATGCATGTATGTATGTTATATAGTATGTATGTATGTATATAATATTATAGTATATTATTATATATCCACATAAATTTAAATATGTATGTATTTATGTTTGTACATGTGTATGTATATATTAATTATATAACAATTAATATATTACAAATAATGAAATATTAATAGATTATACAACAAAAATGTATGTATGTATGTATGTATTTATATATGTATGTATTTATGTATGTATATGTATGTATATAATACGTATGCATGTATAATTAATAATTATGTATGTATGTATGGATGTATGTATGTATGTATGTATGTATGTATGTATGTATAAATATGAATATTAATTATACAGTAATTAATATATTACAAATAATGAAATATTAATAGATAATACAACAAAAATGTATGTATGTGTGTATGTATGTGTGTATGTATGTATATATGTATGCTATATAGTATGTATGTATATATGTATATAATATTATAGTATATGTATGTATGTATGTTTAAATATGCATATTAAATATACAATAATTAATAGATTACAAATAATGAAATATTAATAGATTATACAACATAAATGTATGTATATATTATATGTATGTATGTATGCATGTATAATTAATAGTTATGTTGTATGTATATATGTATGTATGTATGTATGTATATATGTATGTATGTTTGTATGTATGTATGTATGTATGTATGCATGTATGCATGCATGCATGTATGTTATATAGTATGTATGTATGTATGTATGTATATAATATTATAGTATATTATTATGTTTCCACATAAATTTAAATATGTATGTATTTATGTTTGTACATGTGTATGTATATATAAATATGCATATTAATTATACAACAATTAATATATTACAAATAATGAAATACTAATAGATTGTACAACATAAATGTATGTATGTATGTATATAGTAGGTATGCACGTATAATTAATAATTATGTATGTATGTATGTATGCATGTATGTATGCGTGTATGTATATATGCATGTATAATTATTTATGTATGTGTATGTATAATTAATAATTATGTATGTAATGTATGTATGTATATATGTATATATGTATGTATGTATGTATGTATGTATGTATGTATGTGTGTATGCATGTATAATTATTTATGTATCTGTATGTATAATTAATAATTATGTACGTATGTATGTATGTGTTTATGTATGTATAATTATTGGGATTATACATTATACAAATATTTATGTATGTAGTTAATGATTTTTAATATATACTCAAATGTTAAGATAGATCAATTGGTTATGGTAGTGAAATTAGTTCCCAAGGTCATGGGTTCGAATCCTCTATATAACAATATTTTTACAAATAATTGGAATTAGGTTCGGAGTGAGGTTCGGAGGAACCGAGCCTAGGAATTAATTTGCTCAGGGAAATTGGTGTAATAGATATATAATAGATGTAACATGTATTAGATATATAATAGATGTAACATGTTTCTCTATTGGACCTAGATTTTACGTTTCAGCCGAAATTAAACTCAACTCAAGTTAAACTCATTTACAAGAGATTTTTGTTTTTTTATCAATTAACTAAATATAGTAATTGCTTATATAAAAAAACTAAACATAATAACTACTAATTTTTATTTTAACGATTAACTAATAATCAATTTACATAGAATAAAAATACCACAAATATAAAATTCTTACAAACTACAAAATAGAATTATTATATCAACTTAATCATTACAAGAAATCTAAGCCGCTTATTTCTTATTCCCCATCAGACCTAGCCAACTTTGATGAACTAAGCGTCTGCATCAATTCTCATCCGGCTTAAATCATATCAATTTCGGTTAAGGTGCAACTTTGTATCTTTTTATTAAATGACCGACTATACTTGGATACATTATTTTTATTTCGATTATATATAAGTATCGTATGTTTGTGTTTTAATTGTCCAATAAACTCAACAAAAAAACGATTATGACAAAAATAGAATTGTAAACGATTTAGGTTTTCATCATCCCCATTCCATATTCTCCCAAGATTACTTCCCATTAGAATATTCAGTGGCCAACTTCAATAATTCTACGACTTACTGAATTGTAGGCATCAATCCTTACCACATTACACCGATTTGTTTACATTATTAGACGTACCTATAGATAAATATTTTTTTTACAATGTTGGGTTGACAATGTTATCATTCATAACTTACCTTCATGATCACTAATATATATTGTATCTTTCCTATTTCCCATCAGTCCTAGCCAACTTTGATGAACTAAGCGTATGCATCAATTCTCATCCTGCATAAATCATATCAATTTCGGTTAAGATACTACTTTGTATCTTTTTATTAAATGACAGACTATACTTGGATACATTATTTTTTATTTTGATTATATATAAGTATCGTATGTTTTGTGTTTTAATTGTCCAATAAAGTCAACAGAAAAACGAATATGACAAAAAAAGAATTGAAAACGATTTAGGTTTTCATCATCCCCATTCCAAATCCTCCTAAGGTTACTTCCCATTAGAATATTCAGTGGCCAGCTTCAATAATTCTACGACTTACTGAATTGTAGGCGTCAATCCTACAACGATTTGTTTACCTTATTAGGAGTGCCTATAAATAAATATTTTTTTTACAATGTTGGGTTGGCAATGTTATCATTCATAACTTACCTTCATGATCACTAATATATATATTTATCATTGTCCATACATTTTAAAGTACGATATACTTTTCCTCATATGGCCTTTCTAGAAGGGGTCAATGTCCATATATGATCAGTTTCTCGATTCCTCTGAAGCAAAATTTTTCTAGACCCTTGGAAGTTGATTCTTGAGAAAAACACACAAGTTACATTCAATGAAATGCATTCAATAGTTTTTTTCTTCGATACATCAATAAAAAATCTCTTTCCTTCATCAACTTAATTGCTAATGACTTTAATATTATATATATTGTTATTTCACCACCTTAATATTCAAAGGTAAAACATAAATGACCATAACCATTCGGAAGGCATCTTGAATTTACAACACGAATCAATGACAAAAGGTACAGAAACAATCTTAAAACCATTAATTGTCATTTATTTTGAACCATTTTTTTAATACAAATATCATTTTAAATCAAACCCATTCGTTTTTCTTTAATTATCATTTTGATTATTTGTCCTTAAATTTGTTTTGTGGTTTCCTGTTAGTTAAACAAATCCAAGAGTGTAAAGTCAATTAATTAGTAAGTCCACATTAAAATTAACATTAAATTAGATTTACTAATGTTTAAATTAACGTTTTACAATTATCTTTCAAAATCAGAACCAACCATTTTTTTCATTATTAGCATTTTAAATATCTGTCCTTAAATTTAATTTGTTGTTTACCATTAATTAAATGAAATTCAGGATTGTAAAGACAATTACCTAGTAAGTTCGCAATATATATAATATTAAATTAGATGTACAATTAGTTAAATATATATAAATTTGATGTGATACATGTGTAAATAAAATATTAATTTCAAAGATATATTTAATTAATTTATTATTTCAAAATTTATAAATTTATATTTTTTTATGTCTCATATTTTTCTCCGCTTCTAACCTTTTTAACTTCCATCTTTTACAAGCTAATCAAATTGATGTATATGAAATATATGTGTTAACTTGACAAATTAAAATAAGTTGAAACTATATCATTGTAAATTTTGTTTATGGCATGTTGTGAGATTAACAGACAAATCTACTTGTGAGATTAACAGACAAATCTACTGCAAAAAATCAATGTGTCTACATTTTTGAGATTATATCACACCCCGGCGAGCATTCTTATTCCTTCCTCAAACTAAGTATTACTACCGTAGTTGTATATCTACGAAGTGTTTGTATTTGACAATTTAAATTCTTAGATAGAGAAAAGTTGTTTATGAATGATGCTATTTTTTTGTAAGAGTTAATCACTTAATGTATCTACTTTTGCTTTTCTTACTAACAAAAATACCTACACACTTATTCACACACACATGCATGTTCTAAATTAAAGCAAATATAACTTTTCTCAACTTAATAATACTTATATTAATATATTTGTTCGTGTGTCGAATACATATTATGACACAATTTTTTTGTTGTCAAAGTAGTTATAAAAATCACCCATCTATATTCTCCAAAATTATTTTTGTACATTGGTATTCAACTTTAACATATGTACTCTATAAGCTCAAGTCACGAAATTATATAACCTGCTAAGAGAATAAACTTTACCACTGCTTACTCCCTTAAAAGATGTTCAATTTTAGCCTTTTCTTATATTTTATGAATTTACATAATTGTTGGTGGATACTAAATATGAATGAATTTCATGCCATAGTTAATGATTGTTACTGCCTATTCGAGAATATAAGGTGAATTTATTTTTAATTTTTTGGAAAATAAAATTTTCACTTTACTTTATTGGCAAGCCACTAGAACATACGCAAACAAGGAAAACAACGATATGTTATTAATGGGATATGTACTCTCTATAAAGTACTTTATGGTGTATGACTACAAACTTTTGTTGCCGCATTCGCATTCAAAAAAGTAAGAAAATATATGATAAGTATGATCGTTTGACCTGTGTCGTTAACGGTATTTGTAACATTTTTCTAACCTTTACGGTCAAGCGCAATTTTTTCTTAGGAATAATTTGAAATTACTGAATGGTATATATAACTTTTTTATTTGATTAAAATTTATTATTTTAGTCTCTATTAGTGACATAACAAACACATTGATATCTGACATATTATGATAGAAAATTAACTAACTATATGTATGTCTTATAAGACTTTACGATTTTACAGATACATTGAATTAGGAAGTTACATTTATATATAACAAGATTGCTCGGTTAATAGTGTGTTAAGGTCACTAGCAACGAGCTACTTCAATACGATGAAATTTCCATTTTACTTGACTTTATATGTAAATATTCATTTGTCATGGGTTTAAATGCTTCCACACTTATGACATAAGATTTATTATATCACTCACTCACTCAATTTCTTATTTCTTATTATTATCCTTAATATAATTTATCCATTATACGGGGAAAAAAAATGTAAACAGGCTTTCGAGGCTTAAGAGATTTTTTTTGAATTCCAACGAAATTTATTTATGAAATTAACAAAGTAAAAATTGAACAAGAAACCAAGTTACTAGAAGTAATTTATGTGCAGTGCAGTTAGGGCTACACAACATTTCGATCTAGACAGGTAAATAAGACCGGACCGGGTCTATTAGTCCAAGACCCGGACCGGATCGTATATAAGCGACGGTTCGGTCTTCAGGCCTTCAAATATAAAAAATCTGATTTTCCGTCATGTCCGGTCAAAACCCAGAAAAAATCCGGACCGGATCAGGTTTGTGTATGTAATTGTTTTACATTACTTTATTTATTAAATTATATAATATATATATTAAATATTTAAATACATCATAATTTAACAAACAAAATTAATAGATAATAAATTGATGAAATAGTAGAGATCAACATTACAATCTAAATAATTAAATTTAATCATTTATTTTTGATACTTATATATATTTTTGGTAATTATTTAATATCTTTTAGAAATATGCCTTCGGTACGTAGAACGGGTAAAATGCTAGTTCATTAATAAAAAGAAAAGAAAATTTAATTTATCTTTTTTTTTCTTATGAACATTTAGATTTAATATAAATAATAAAGATAGTAGGTAACCTGAGATATATCTCAGGTAACTTCCCTGAGATACCCATATTTTATATGTAAAAATAGGGTGAACATTTTAGTAAATTCAGGATTTTTTAATTGGTCCTGCGAGCCCAATAAAATTTAGGGAATTTGACAAAAATACCAACTTTTTAAATGATTTTTGCAAAAATACCATCTTTCTAAATAAATTGCAATTATACCATCTTTTAAAAAAGAAAAAAGATTTATTGCAAAAATACCATCTTTCCAATTCCCCTCCACCCTTCCTCCCTCCTTCCTCTCTCTTCCCTCCCTCCTGCTTTCATTTCAGCGCCTGGTACGTACTTTTTTTTTTTTTTTTTTTTAAGACGGGATGCTATTTGGGTTTCATGGCCCCGCCAGGGGCAATATGCAACTACATTCAACCACATTCAACTAAATGCAACTAAATTTCTGATTTCAAGTTCCATTTTTCAGTTGTCATTTTCGACCTCTTTTTTGAACTCTAATATATATATATATATATATATATATATAGGGGGCTACTCCAATACAAACCTCCTTAAAATACAAACCTACAAACCAAGCATAATCTAATATTTCAAGCTAATCTAATGACCAAACTAGGGGTACCCCAATACAAAAAATGCTTAAAATAATTGGCTCTATCCAACAAAAAAAAATAAAAAAATAAAAAAAATTAAAAAAAAATCACTGTTCACGTGATGACGTGGCAGTGGATTTCACTGGTTAACGGTGCTTCGCACCTTCTTGTACGGCGCTTCGCGCCTTTATCATTCTAAAGTTGTAAGGAATGGCAATCAATGGTAAAGGCAATAGACGATTGACGGGTGTGTCGAGGGCCTGCGGCCCTCATGACTACCTAACTCATCCGTTTACTGTCTTAAATGCTTCGCATTTTCACGGCAGTGATTTTTTTTTTTTTTCAAATTTTTTTTTTTTTTTTGGTGGATAGAGCCAATTATTTTAAGCATTTTTTGTGAAGGTACCCTTGGCGGAAACCTTAGAATACATGAAATATAATTAATTTAGTGTTGGTTTGTAGGTTTGTATTTTAAGATTGGTTTGTATTTGAGCACTTGCCTATATATATATATATATTAGAGTTCAAAAAAGAGGTCGAAAATGACAACTGAAAAATGGAACTTGAAATCAGCAACTGAATGCAACCACATTCAACCACATTCAACCACATCAACTGCAACAGACTTCAAAACCATTTTTTTTTTAATGTGGGATGATTTTGGGTTGCATGGCCCCGCAGGGGCATATTCAACTTAATGCAACCACATTAACCACATTCAACTAAATGCAACCACATTCAACTTTTTAAGATTTTGGTGGATTTGGGTTGCAAGGCCCCGCCAGGGGCAATATTCAACCAAATGCAACCACATTCAACTTTTTTAAAGGTGGGTGATTTTGGTGGATTTGGGTTGCAAGGCCCCGCCAGGGGCAATATTCAACCAAATGCAACCACATTCAACTTTTTTAAAGGTGGGTGATTTTGGTGGATTTGGGTTGCAAGGCCCCGCCAGGGGCAATATTCAACCAAATGCAACCACATTCAACTTTAGTTGAATATGCCCCTGCGGGGCCTTGGAACCCAAAAGCAGTCCACCTTAATTTTGGTGGTTTTGGGTTGCAAGGCCCAGCAAGAGCATATTCAACTGAATTCAGTTACTGATTTCAAGTTCCATTTGTCAGTTGTCATTTTCGACCTCTTTTTTGAACTCTAATATATATATATATATATATATGGGGTCCGGTCCCTGGCAAACGCATGCCAGGGACGGATTATTTGGCATACAACTTTTAAGCCGTTGGATCAACGATCCAACGGCTGTGATTTAAAAAAAAAAATTCGCACCTTACCGCATAAACTTTATGCGGTACGGAGTAATTACCAAAATGCCCTTACTGTTCACGTACCGCAGAAACTTTCTGCGGTACGGTGAACAGTAGATTTTTTATATGAAAACATGGGGGCATTTTGATAATTACTCCGTACCGCATAAAGTTTATGCGGTACGGTATTGTTTTTTTTTAAATCACAGCCGTTGGATCGTTGATCCAACGGCTTAAAAGCCGTATGTTAAATAAACCGTCCCTGGCATGCGTTTGCCAGGGACCGGGAGCCTATATATATATATATATTAGAGTTCAAAAAAGAGGTCGAAAATGACAACTGACAAATGAAACTTGAAATCAGAAATTTAGTTGCATTTAGTTGAATGTGGTTGCATTAAGTTGAATATGCCCCTGCGGGGCCATGCAACCCAAAATCATCCCACATTAAAAAAAAAATGGTTTTGAAGTCTGTTGCAGTTGATGTGGTTGAATGTGGTTGAATGTGGTTGCATTCAGTTGCTGATTTCAAGTTCCATTTTTCAGTTGTCATTTTCGACCTCTTTTTTGAACTCTAATATATATATAAATCAGAAATTTAGTTGCATTTAGTTGAATGTGGTTGCATTAAGTTGAATATTTCCCCTGCGGGGCCATCCAACCCAAAATAGCACCCATCTTGAAAAAAAAAAAAAAAAAAAAAAAAAAGAGAGTACAACATGCGCTGAAAGCACCTGGACAGGAGGAGAGAGAAAGTGAGGGAGGAGGGGACCTAGTATTTTTGCAATTTTGAAACTTAGGTTGGTAATATTGCAAATAGCAATTCTTAAAGATAGTAAATTTGCAAAAATTTACTTTTTCCTATTTATTTATGAAAAAAGCCCTAAAATTTAAAGCTATTTTGCATGTATCTCAGGAAAAGTTACTTGAGATACATCTCAGGGTCCTTTTTCTCAATAATAAATCAGGGTCCTTTTTCTCAATAATAAATTGAATTTAATAATTTATATATTTTCCATCGTTTTCTAATGATTTTACTTATTTTCCGGATGCTTGAAAAAAGAATTAATAAATACTGGTCTGAAGTCTCTCTTTTATTTAGCACAAAAAAACTCTCTCTTTCTTCTTCCCTCTTCTCCCCTGAAAAACTCATCAGCAAACACGATATCTATAAACACAGTTTGTAATTTTGACACAATATTAGTTTATAAATTTAAGAATTTTGAATCATGGGCCACGGTAATAATATACACAAAACTCGTAAATTTATATTTGATAATCATGTTATAGGATTGTGATGATAGATTAATTGATTTAATATAAATTTCAGGTGAAAAAGGTCGACCCAGCAAAAGGCACAAGGCTAAGGTGCTTTAAATTCTAAATAATTTGTTGGGTTCTTGTTTTGATTTGTATTGAATGTATTTTGTATGCTGTATAGGAGGATCATAGGGCAGAAGAAGAAGAGGCGGCGTACTATACAGAAGATTTTGAAGATATTAATCAAGATGGTATCTGTTCATTTGTGTGTGTTGTTCTAAACTGTTCTGTATTGTGTTTTTTGTTAGCTTAATGATCTTGGTTTAATTAAAAATCGAACCCTTTTGGACTTGGTTGGTTTTTGTAGAAGTGTGTTTGTGTTGGACTGAATTGTTGGTTTGGATGTATTATTTGTTTAATTGATATGGGAAATGAAAACCCTTTAACTGATTTGTTTGTGTTGTTCTAAGTTGTTGATTTGGATGTACATGTGTTTTGTTAGCATATGGGCCTTAGTTGAGTTGGGAATCGAAAACCCTTTATTTGATTGCTGATTGAGTTGCTATTTTTGGGGGATAATTGTGTGAGTTGCATTTTCAATTCCATCATGTTGTGAATATAGTGTTGATGAGTGAAAAACCCTTTATTTGATTGCTGATTGAGTTGCTATTTTTGGGGGATAATTGTGTGAGTTGCATTTTCAATTCCATCATGTTGTGAATATAGTGTTGATGAGTGAAACTTTGTTAAATTGAAATAGGGGAAAATAAAAGAGATTTCACTAAGTTGGAACTCAAGCCAGATCATGCGAATAGACCTTTATGGGCTTGCGCTGATGGGCGCATCTTTCTTGAGACTTTCTCTCCCCTCTACAAACAAGCCTATGATTTTCTTATTGCAATTGCCGAACCTGTGTGCAGGTAAGTTTGTTTTAACATGCAAGCAGGTAGTGGGTGTGCTATCTTATGTTTTGAGTTTTGAACTGTATCTTTCAATTAATTTTTTGTGTGTAGGCCCGAGTCTATGCACGAGTATAATTTGACTCCACACTCGTTGTATGCGGCTGTGTCAGTGGGTCTTGAAACCGAAACTGTTATATCTGTTTTGAATAAATTGTCGAAAACAAAGCTTCCCAAGGAGATGATTGACTTCATACATGCTTCAACTGCCAATTATGGCAAAGTGAAACTAGTTCTTAAGAAGAATCGATATTTTGTTGAATCACCATTTCCCGAGGCAAGAAATATTGACCTTTCATAGCTCTAGTTTTTTTGACGTACTGAAACCTTGATCAATAAAAAGCTTAATATGATTGTTTCTGTGTAGGTACTGAAGAAGTTGCTGAAGGATGAAGTTATATCTCGTTCAAGGATATCTTCTGAGGTTTGTTCTGTAAATTAATACCCATAACAGCAACAAGTACTAGCTTAATACTCAATATTACGTCAATGAATTTTTAGATGTAAATTTATTTAACCCAGCTAGTAGAATGTCTAGAATTTCACAAGTTGAGCTTAGTTTTGCCTGCCACACTTTTTCCCGTAATTGTGGGGGATGCAGGGAAATGATGGTTTCACAATTAGCAAGTCATTGGGTGAAATTGAAGGAAGACATGAGGAGTTACTTAATGAAGCACAATTAGCTGCTGCAGCTGAAGAGAAAGAAGCTCACTCATTTGAAGTTGATCCTGCTCAGGTAACTCGATGTATCCTTTGTAATTGAAAATTTATTTCTTGTCGGACAGTTGCATTTTTAAGTACATTTTTTACAAATAGGTACAGCGGGACTGGGATCGGGATCCCCTTTTTTGGCGCTTGGTTGTTTATCATTTTCTGAATGCTGGATAGCTCAATGACTTGTATTTTTCTTAATTACAGGTTGAAAATGTCAAGCAACGTTGCTTGCCAAATGCTTTGAACTATCCGATGCTCGAGGAATATGACTTCAGAAATGACACCGTGAGTTGATTCTCAATTCATTTAATCGTTGGCTGAATTTATATTTAATACTTTTTATTGTTTCTAATAGTAATGTTAGACAAAACTTTTCTTTACAATGTTGAAAGATTAGTTGATGAATATACTCAGGAATGCAATTGCTTGTGTAAATGATAACGTGTCCTGTGTTAACGTAGGCTTCCATATTTGTGTTTCTTTTTGCCATTAGCAGGTTAATTGTTGCTACTTTATATATTGTTTATTTTCTAAAATAAAACAGGTCAATCCTGATCTTGACATGGAATTGAAGCCTCAGGCACAGCCACGACCCTATCAAGAAAAGAGTCTTAGTAAGATGTTTGGGAATGGTGAGCCTAATTGTGCCTCATTCATCTAATTTTGCACAGAAGTTACAACTAATTTACTTCAATTGATGAACTACTGGTACTCACTCGCTCATGTCCTTTCCTTGACAAAAAATACTGCAGGCAGAGCTAGATCTGGTATTATTGTGTTACCATGCGGTGCAGGGAAGTCTTTAGTTGGTGTATCTGCAGCTTCCCGCATAAAAAAGAGCTGCCTTTGTTTAGCAACCAATGCTGTTTCAGTGGACCAATGGGCATTTCAGTTCAAGTTATGGTCGACCATTCGAGACGATCAAATCTGCCGGTTCACATCTGATAGCAAAGAGAGATTTCGTGGTAATGCTGGTGTTGTGGTTACTACATATAACATGGTAGCATTTGGCGGGAAGCGATCTGAAGAATCTGAAAAGATTATTGAGGAAATAAGAAATAGGGAATGGGGTTTGCTTCTCATGGACGAGGTGATAACATGAATTTGTGGCATTTGATATTCTTAACTTGTAGATTAATTTAGGGATACGTTTTATGTATGTTCCAAAAATTATGCATAGAGTTTTATCTGGTACATGTCCGCGTAAGTCGTGCTAGTACATTTTATCAAAATATGATTATTGTACCTTCCGATAATTATGCACGATTTTTCATTTGGTTTTCAGGTCCACGTGGTTCCTGCTCACATGTTTCGAAAGGTCATCAGCATTACCAAATCTCACTGCAAACTTGGGTTAACTGGTATGCCTGTGCTTAAATTGATCTTTATACATCTGAAGCAATTAGTCCTGTTACAATCTAAGACTGAAACTTTGTGAATTCAAGCTACACTTGTGCGTGAGGATGAAAGAATTACGGACTTGAACTTTTTGATTGGACCCAAGTTGTACGAAGCAAATTGGCTGGATTTGGTAAAAGGCGGATTTATTGCAAACGTTCAGTGTGCTGAAGTGTGGTGTCCAATGACTAAGGAGTTCTTTGCTGAATATTTGAGAAAAGAAAATTCTAAAAAAAAGCAGGTCTGTTGGTTTTATAGATGTCTGTTTGCCAAATTTTGATGCTAGTTAGTTGAATCGGAAACTATATAGCAGACGTACGGAAAAGAAAGTGTTAATGAGTAACCAACCAATACGGTGTCCAGAATATATATATTTCAGGACTAAGTGATTATCTGTAGAAGTGATTTGCATATAATAATAAAGAATCAATTGTTACGCACATCCCTAAATAAGAAATTCAAATAATAATAGCGATGATGTAATGAGTGAAGAATATTAAATTCTTCATGGCTTAACCCTTCATGTTTTTGCAAAATAGTATCTTTTTCTTATTTTTATCTCTGTACTTTTATGCTTCTGCTTAGCAATGGTAATAAAGCAATCTCTTTTTCCAACAAAAAAAATTGCACAAATAGATGATTAGAAATTGAAGTCAACTTATTCAATACTTCTAGATTTACAAGTCATTTCATAGTAGTTGGAATCTTTGGCACTCTAAACAGTTGTGGAAACAAATTTCAAAAAGTCAGTGAATAAACTTATATTGTAATACTGTAATTCTATAGGATTTCCTTCTTCATAACTAGTTATTCCTTGATTCGTTCTCAGGCACTATATGTGATGAACCCTAATAAGTTCAGGGCTTGTGAGTTTCTTATTCGATTTCATGAGGAGCAACGCCGTGATAAGATAATTGTATTTGCCGACAACCTTTTTGCTCTCATAGAATATGCAAAGAAGCTAAAGAAACCTATGATATACGGTGCCACAAGGTTTTTGAGATGTCTAACTCTTCATGATATACTCTTCTTAATGATATATGACATTACTGAACAACGATCACTTTGTACAATGCAGCCATGTTGAGAGGACTAAAATTCTTGAAGCTTTCAAAACAAGTCGTGACGTGAACACAGTTTTCCTTTCGAAGGTATGTAGTTGAGTAAGACAGCTGTAAGGGTTGTAAAGGTTGCATGTAGTTGCATAAAATTTTAGATTAAGTAGCTCAAGCCATTTAATTCCGTGAATGTTTATTACTGTATATTGTTTTCATTTTAGTTGAGGTTTTTGAAGTGCTTCCACAAGGCGATTCAATTTCTTTTCTCAAGTGTCTAGTTCTTTTGGTTTTGTTTGTAAGGTGTTTTAGACTTATAGTGGTGAAACTTGTGGAGTTGTTCAGAGAAAATCTAGGGACCTTGTTTACCCATAATTCTTAGGATCTTATAAATGATGGCTGATGGTTGTTTTGGGGTATAGGCATACCTTTTGATTTCAAGGCACACTGATGTTACTTGGATTATCCACCACCTTTTTGATTGTCATTACAGTGATGATCTAACTTTTGTTACTTATGTTGTCTAGGTCGGTGATAACTCTATTGATATTCCTGAGGCAAATGTGATCATTCAGATTTCGTCACATGCTGGTTCAAGGCGTCAAGAAGCCCAACGACTTGGTCGTATTCTCAGGGCGAAGGTATTAGCATAGTTCCTTGTTTTTTTCAACTATCCCTTAATTTTGATACGTGACAGTTGACACTTAACGTAATAGGTAATTCTATGATGTTGGTAACAGATACAGGCATGTTAGTAGTTGTAACATGCACTAAAAATTTGCTCCAGATTTTTCTGTTTAAAGTGTATATACGTGTTCTAGCACCTGGATGTAAATATTATTGCCTGAAATTTTGAACGAACAAAGTAATTGACAAGGTTCATCTTAACTAAAACAATAGATTTCATTCTTCTATCTAAAGATGAGTTTACATCTCGCATAGAGTGTTGACAAGGTTCATCTTAACTAAAACAATAGATTTCATTCTTCTATCTAAAGATGAGTTTACATCTCGCATAGAGTGTTGCCCGCCGTATTAGTTTTAAACTTATTTACTTGTCCCTTTTCCTCTGTTGGGTTGATAGGGCCGGCTTCAAGATCGAATGGCAGGTGGTAAAGAGGAGTACAATGCCTTCTTTTACTCTCTAGTATCAACTGATACACAGGTACTCCGTAATTTCCTTCGCATGTTAGGTTCCAATGCTTCAAGATTTGAAATGTCACATGGTATGTAATCTGATATGTAATTTTTTTGGAAGAGGTGTATGCTAAATTACATAACTGTTAAATGCAGGAAATGTACTACTCAACAAAAAGGCAGCAATTTCTGATCGATCAAGGGTACAGTTTTAAGGTACAACAAGTCTTATTTATTTGTGCAGCATACTTGTCAATATTTTCCATCTACATTCTGCTGGCACAAAAGCCACGTTCCATAATGTGTTAGTTTAGCATTATTACTTTGTGCTAATATGTGGGGTATATAACCATAATACCCTCATTTGTAGGTAATTACGGGATTGCCTCCACCCGATGCAGGACCAGAGCTGAGCTACTATAGTCTTGATGACCAAAATAAACTTCTTACAAAGGTATTTTTTTACATATACTATGCGTTGTACTTCTCTGTCATGTGATCTTTATGCATGTATATCCTTCTTTGGACCAAATATAATTATATATTTTAAAGCAGATATCGCTAATCACTCATGATACTCTAGTGACCTCGTCATTTTATTTTGTCATAGCATCATTACTAAAGGCACACGTAGGATTTTGGCTGTCTGCATTTTACCTCACATCTTATGTGGCCTTTTCTGGCCTTTTGAGACACTGATCAGAATTGCCTTCCAAGTAGCTTAACTTGCATAGCCTTCATGTATTGACTATGGTCTATGGAAATTAGGTGAGTGTTCGAGCTCATGCCTTCCCATGGTTGTACTGAGTCAATGATCTCTTTCTTTTGATTAGGTACTAACGGCAGGTGATGATCAAGTTGGTTTGGAGATATTAGACGAGGATACAGATGATGTAGCCCTTCAAAAAGCCCGTCGTTCCATGGGGTCTATGAGTTACATGTCAGGAGCAAATGGAAAGATTTACATGGAGTACAAGTATGATTCTTACCTCGACCCTCTGAGCACTTCCTCAAAAATTTATATTAGTTTTGTGGCGTACTTAGGATGGATCCAAATGCGGCCATAGATTTAAAATAAAATTATAAAAATATAAAAGAATATAAATACTGGAGAATAAATGTCATTTAATTTTTTATAGTAGATTAACCTTGATTTATAGTACAGTAATGATTAGTAACACATTATATATATATATAGCTTGTTTCATCTATAAAATGCAAAAAGAATATTGTCACATTAGTCTAAACAAATTTCCAGTTATTGCTTTATTCAGCATGAGCTCGATTGTCCTAAAACTTGAGTTTTATTATATGTATGTTTTTGTGGTGGCGAAATACCAAGTACTAAATACTGGAAGTTTGGGCTGAAGAAGTGGGGGTCACTGGACCACCTTTCTACTACATGCATCAGCCTCCGGAAGTCTACTTGTTCGCTTTCATTAATAGAAAAAGCTCTCAACCGCTAGAATTTTTTATTGACAACTAAGGAAAAACAACCGTAGTGATTGAACAATAATTTATTTACTTGATGAACACAACACTTTACTGCTTGGCTCCTTCTGAAAAATCCTTAGTATCGTCTGTCACAATCTTTCCAGGATTAAAACTGAAGCGGAGCACATGATCAAGGATTTAAATGTTAATGATTGTAAATGAATTTGTTTAGATAAACTAGTTGTTATTAATTCAGGGTCGATTGTTAGTAGATAGTTCTCTCCTGGCCTTTGCTGTGGAGCAAGGGTTAACCCCTGTATATTCTTTTTTAGTCTATATATATAAATGCAGTTTAGCAAAAAAAAAAAAAAGTCTATTATAATCAGATAATTATTCCCTTTACTGAATTTAGTAGTAAATAAGTATTAGGTACACTAATTTTTACTTTGTCATCAAGCATCATATGATATATATTTATGCAGTTTTTTTTTTTTGCTAAAAATATTTATGCAGTTTTAATCTTCACTATTTGAAAAAGTTGAATAATATGATTTGATGAATAGTTCATGATAAATCTGGCATGTATATTGTGTATCTAGATAGTCCTTTGTGGAGATAGGTTTTGATCCTCTGTGAACCCTTTTCCCACCACTACTTAAGAATCACTGGAATGCCATCAATTTATACCCATCTCCCTGTTAGGAGCGAAATTGTATCCCCATTAAATAAATATTTGGGGGATGGAAGTTCTTTCTATTGACGTGGTGTTAGTACGAACCAGGCTTCAAGGTCAAAGGAGCACAATTAAAGTTTTTTGAAGTCAAGTAGATAACAATGTTAACCTTGGAAACATTGTAGCAGAACAATGAGAAATGAGTGGCCTCCAGGATTCGAACCATCAACATTTTGCAGAATTTCTTTCATAAAAACCATCTCTGCTACTCAAATATATGTTAAAATGTACAACGTCTGATACTTATCATAAAATTCAGGGGGCGGGTGATTCCTAGCTGGCTAGCCTGCTTTTTCCACCACTGCACATACAAATTTATGTTTACTTAGTGTGATGCTCTGAATGATAAAAGATGAGTTTGAGTGTTGGACTGTGATTCCTTGTGAATTTAATTTCCTGCCGAACTTGTTTTGGAAATAAACTTCGATATTTTCTTTCATACAGAAGAACAAAGCGCTTTCTTAGAAGTTCTAGTTTCTACTTTAATTGATTGCCTTGTGAGTGATATTCTTATAACTTGTCTTTCTTCAATTGTCCATACACAGCATGGGACGAAACAAAGGCCACATGAGAAGCAAGCCCAAGGATCCAACTAAGAGACATCAACTTTTCAAGAAACGCTTTGGTTAAGCATTGCAAGCAAAAGAGTGTAGTGCATGCAGAAAGATATTCCTTTGTTTTGAACGGATACAGTGAACGTGTACGTTAACACGACAGACACTGACAGAGTACTCTGCGCTTTGTAATTATGTATATTATGTTTTGTTAAGAATTATCCGGTGTTTAGTTGGAACGCGAGTGGACTGAAGCTGGATTACCAAGTGTTGTGCTTTTATGAATCTTAGGTCTATACAGAATTCCAGTTCACCATTTGCTCTGGCTCCCATTCCTTTTACATAGACATCGGTTTGTACTAAATCGTTCAAGCAAGCTTCTGCATGCATCTAGTAATCTAAGCAAGGTGGGTGTAGTAAGATTCAAGTAACTAGATTAATGCAGAAGTTTTTACATTTCAGGTATGTCAATTAACTATGACGTCCTTACGGTCGTTATGCTTGAGCGGTTACGAATATTTATGTTCTCGGTAAGAAAGGGATGAAGTTGTGTGCTATAATTAAATAGTTTTTCGGACTAGTTTTTTAGTGCGACAGTGTAGTAATATCATATTTTGGTTCCATGGAGTGGTTTTGTAGCGTTATAGTTTAGTTTGGATTGTGTATCTCTTGTAATTTAGGGTTCCACTAAAGCAATTACATTTTAGTTATCATTTTATTCAATGTTATTGAAGACAATTATAAAATATGATTAGCATAGAAAGAGTTGTTTTTTTAGTGGCATATACCTAATGTTAGGTCTAAAGGGGTAAAAATGAGTAGTAACATTCAAATGTTATACAAAAATCTATAGTTATTTTGTAAACTCTTCTACTAGTAGGTATTCCTGTGTTACTATATTTTAATTTTTGTTTATTGTGATTAGAAATCGAAGACCCGTCTCCACGTTGAAGTATATAAGAGCAACTTCAACAGGTAAATTTCTAAAGGCAGGGACATTTTTCTTGACTACAATTTTAACCAATTTATAATTGAGATGCAACCATGATGGATGATTCTATTATGGTCCAAATACTAACAAATTTTTTTAAAAAATCATTAATTTATATGATGGGTCTTGCACAAGCGGTGGAGCATGTGTAATTTTTAGGGATGTCAAGAAATCAGGGGTAGAGATGGGTGAAATTTTAGTAGATAAATTAATCCAATGGAGCATGTGTAATTCATATGGATATTAGAGATTGGGGTAAAAATCGTGAGATTTTAGTAGGTAAATTGATCCCAGTCACAAATGCTCAAAGTAAAAACATTATGTTATTAAAAGAGTTTGGAGGAAACGAAGATGAATGAAAAGTTTAGAATTGAAAAAGGGAAGAAAAATGCAGTGGAACCAGATTGTGTTAATAAAGAGAGTTTCTTCATCTTCTCATCAATAAGGCTGAGGCTTTGGGTCTTATACTCTTATTAGGGGTATTAGGTTGGGCTCTGGTCCTTCATTAACTCACCTGCAGTTCGCTGACGATTCGATTATTTTCTTAGATATTTCAGAACATTCATGTAAAGGCATTACAGTAATTCTCAAGTTGTTTGAGATCATGTCAGGATTGTAAGTTAATTTTAAAAAGAGTTCCTTATACACACTGGAAGCAAAGATGCAGATCAAGCCGGTAACTGGGCTTGTGTTATCGGTTGTGAAGTTGGTTCTTGGCCTCTGGCCTATTTGGGACTTAACATTGGTTATTCTCCAGGAAGTTTTGGTTTCCTGTCATTTCGAAAGTTAAAACCAAACTTGCCAAATGGAAGGGTAGAGTCCTTAATAAGCAAGGTCCTTCGATTCTTATTAATTCAACCCTCAATAATCTTCCTGTATATTGGATGGGTTTTTACAAGGCTCCCAACGCAGTTCTGAGAGAGATTGATTTGATTAGAAGGAAGTTTTTCTGGGGTTGATCAAAGAAGGTTCTAATGAAAGTAGGAAATTTCACTCAATCAAATGGGAAATAATATGCAAGTCTAAAGATAAAGGTGGTCTGGGATTAGATGACTTGCATATCAAGAATATTTCTCTTCTAGCAAAGTGGTCGTGGAAATTTTATAAATATAAAAGTTATTTATGGCACAAAGTGGCTACAGGCAAATATGGTAGTCTATCCGACCTCAGTGCAAATTTAGCCATTTCTCCAATAAAGGCCAGTATTGTGGGGATTAGAAATGAGGAATTCTCCGATTTTTTTTTATAAGGGAAATTTTAATGGAATCTTATAAGTGGAGAGTCAATTGATTTTTGGCATGACAACTGGCACAACTCTGGTATTTTAAGTTCAAGGTATAGCAGATGGGTCACGGTCCACAGCAAACATTTGCTGTGGACTGTTACACAGCAAATGACTTTACAGCCGTTGGACCGTACCGCAGAAACTTTCCGCGGTACGGGACCCTTTTGTTTTATCCAGATCCGTTCTCAGCCCTTCCTCCTCACTTATACACCACAGAAAAATCCAATAGCCGACTGCTCTCTCTCTCTCCCCTCTAATCTCCAAATCTGTAGTTGCTTGTCTCTTCAATTTGAGGTAATATTTCTCTCTACAATTTTTGTTGTTTATTATGGCGGATAAATTATTTGCTCGTATGTTTGGTTCGAAAAAAAAAGAAGATAATGAAAAAAATAAAAAAAAAATTGAAGATTCATTACATCTTGATGATTTAAGTATGAATGATGCTTTAGATGCAAGTAGTGATGAGCCTAGCACCCCCAAATTCGTTTATAATGATGAGTTCATTAATGTTGATGAATTTAGTGTTGAAGAAGAAGATGATTTAGATGGTGAAAATAGAAATGAAAATGAGGATAATGTAGAGTGTGAAAATGTGTTTGAAAATGTGGATGGAAATGACATTCCATATATGCATCAAGTGTTTCATACTTTGGAAGAAGCAGAAAATTGTTTTAGGACATATGCCTCTAATCAGTGAAATAATACACCCTAAATTCGATTTTTACCACTAATGAAATAATTTTAACATTTTAAATGAACTATACTTCAACAAAAAATCCCTTCAAAGGGTAACCAACAATCCACAAATTCCACAAATTCGAATCCACAAATTCCAAAGGATAACCAGCAATTTTACACATACATTCCAATCCAAAACTTCCACAAAATCCAAAAAATCCACAAATTCACCTCCAAACTATAATTAATACATACATATGCTGTGTATACACACATTACAGTACAAAAAGAGAGTAAGAAGGCAACACATACCTAAAACGATGAAGAACAGCCGTTGGATCGAACTTGCTCCTCAATTTCACTTGTCAATCCCTAATTTCTTCCCCTTCTATGTTTTCTGTGAACTGCTACTGCAAGGCGAATAAAACAAAAGGGTCCCGTACCGCGGAAAGTTTCTGCGGTACGTGGGCGGGGGCATTTTTGTAATTTCATCGTACCGCGGAAAGTTTCTGCGGTACGGTGTCGATTTTTTTTAAATCCCAGCCGTTGGATCAACGATTGATCCAACGGCTGTAAAGTCATTTGCTGTGTAACAGTCCACAGCAAATGTTTGCTGTGGACCGTGACCCATAGCAGATTGTTTCATTTATGCTTGGTTAAAAACGTTTTTGACAAAGAAATGATTGATACTTGGCCTGGCATAACCCCATTCTTGTTGTCTTTCTGGAGAAGATCTTGTTACGGCATATATCTCCCAAATTTCCAATATTATTAATTATTAATTCAGATTAATAATTAAAACTTAATCGCTAAGTTTTATCCTCTCCCTGAAACGAGGAAATAATCAATCTCAATCAATCAATAACGGAAAATATCTCCAAACGATATTCTTCAAATCAGGAAGATATCACAACGATAAGATTAAATCAGATAAAATCAGCAATTACTCAGATTAACGAAGTTTATCCCTAAAGTCTTTAAGGGATACACACAAATCAATTTCACAGAACTGCGTTGGCTTGATCCTTATAAATATAAGGTACGCAGACATCTTGAAAAAGGATCCGATACACGAGACAAATCGAGACACCTCTCAATTCCAGCCTCAAACATCCAAAATCCAAAATCCCCCTATTTTCATTGTTTCGTTATTCCAGCAACCTCCGAAATCTGTTATCATCAAATTCCTCCGTTAACATTTGCCGCTAGAAGGAGGGGATTATTTATTGATTGTGGAGGATAATCAATTCACACGCATGGGGGGTTATTATGGATCTGGAGCTGCTGTAATGGAGGAGCTAAGCGGTGGAGGCGGTGGCTCTATTCCGAATTAAGATAAGTTTTCTTATGATTTTGTTCATACAAGTTAGTTATCTTATAAAATTCGTAGTAAATTCAATACATGTCGGATTTCGATGATTTTTAATGATTCGGAAAGCTTGTTAAATTGCCTATAACTTTCGTTCTTTGAGTTTTCTCAGATTATATCTTGATCTATTCTCGAAATCAAAAAATACAATCAGATCTCGTTTTTTCAGCATCGAGAAGCAGATCAGCAGACGTTTTATTTGATTCCCGATTCGTTATAAGTCCGTTTTTTATGAGCCATATATCATCGGAAAGATATTTTTGTTATCTACAACTTTCGTGTTTTGTGTTTTTCCAATAAAATCGTTTAGAAGGTCAAAAAAGCCAAAAACAGATATGGGCAGAATTTGAATTGTGAAGATTTTCAAGATTTTAGGTGTTATCTTCGTGTTACATGATTTTGAAGGCCTCTTATTCGAAGAGTTTAATATTTTGGAAGGTCCTCCTTTGTGAGGGTAATATTTTGGAAGACTCTTAATTGAAGAGTTTATTATTTTAGAAGGCCCTCTTTTGTGTGGTTAATATTTTGGAAGGTCCTCCTTTGTGAGGGTAATATTTTGGAAGGTCCTCCTTTGTGGGGGTAATATTTTGGAAGACCCTCTTTTCTAGGAATAAATTTTAAAGGCTCGAAGAGTTTATTATTTTAGAAGGCCCTCCTTTGCATGGGCAATATTTTGGAAGGCTCTTATTCGAAGAGTTGATTATTTTTTAGAAGACCCTTCAAGTGTTGCTGATATATTTTGGAAAAATCTTGGGATATTGATGTGACTTTAGGAAGATGACCTCCTCTAAGGAGGGTCTCCTTTATTTTTTGTGTTAGTCGACCTCCTCTAAGGAGGGTCTTCGTAATTTATTTAGAAGACGATCTCCTCTAAGGAGAGTCTTAGTGAAAATGAAGAGAACTTCGGAAAATCCACCTCCTGTGAGGAGGGATATTTCTGGAATGGGGAACGACCTCCTTTGAGGAGGGTATCCCAAATTATTAAATCCTTGCAAAAACCGTACTTCCGGGGGATGTCCGTACTTCCGGCGCCTCATTAAGGTTCGAGCTTCGGAAAATCCACCTCCTGTGAGGAGGGTATTTCTGAACTAAAAATTGATCTCCTTTGAGGAGAGTACCCTAAATTATCAAAATCCTTGCAAAAACCGTACTTTCGGGGGGGATGTCCGTACTTCCGGTGCCTCATCAAGGTTCGAGCTTCGGAAAATCCACCTCCTGTGAGGAGGGATATATCTAAAGCATTTATGGAAATTCTGGTGGATATGACCTTCTTTGAGGAGGATATTTTCAGGAATACGTTATGGAAACTCTAGAATACGTCCTTCTTTGAGGAGGGTATTTCGGAGTGCTTAATGGAGGATATTTCTTCGAATATTTGCTTTTCAGGGTATTGCTCGGAAAGCTTTGCACGACTCTGCGAATAATGCTTGGATGGCTCTCCAAGATACATTCTCTCACACCTACAAAACTTATTATTTACATATCGCATATTGTCTTATTTACATCTACATGTATATTACGGACACCTTGGTGCTCCATATTTTTTTACTAATCTTCCTCTCATAGTTGTTTTAGTGACTCAGGAAATTTGGAAGCTCGAAGAATTTTAGTTCTCCACTGCAGCAAGCTACACTGAAGAACTGGGGGTAGTTGTTACGCCATATTTTTGGTTGCCTCTAATATCTCCCAAATTTCCAATATTATTAATTATTAATTCAGATTAATAATTATAACTTAATCGCTAAGTTTTATCCTCTCCCTGAAACGAGGAAAGAATCAATCTCAATCAATCAATAACGGAAAATATCTCCAAACGATATTCTTCAAATCAGGAAGATATCACAACGATAAGATTAAATCAGATAAAATCAGTAATTACCCAGATTAACGAAGTTTATCCCTAAAGTCTCTAAGGGATACACAAAAATCAATTTCAATCCTTATAAATATAAGGTACACATGCATCTTGAAAAAGGATCCGATACACGAGACAAATCGAGACACCTCTCAAGTCAAGCCCCAAACATCCAAAATCCCAAATCCCCCTATTTTCATTGTTTCGTTATTCCAGCAACCTCTGAAATCTGTTATCACCATATTCCTCCGTTAAGAGACCTCTTAGAGGTTGGGAGGTGGAAGAATTCTATGTTCTAATATTTGGTTTAAAAGTAGAGGATGGAGAAGATTTGTTGATCTGGGAAAATATGGGAGGTTCTTTTAGTTCTAGTTACTGTTATAATCGTCTTTTAAGACGCATAGAAACTCCAGGGCCTTGGAAATTGATTTGGAATCAAAAAATTCCTCCCAAAGTCAAATTCTTCTTATGGCAATGTCAACATGGTATAGTCTCAACTTTAAGTTTTTTGAAGTTAAGAGAAATTACTCAAGACGATATTTGTAAATGGTGCGGTGGAGCTTCATAGAATTTAAATCACTTTCTATGGGAGTGTCAATTTGCCAAAGCAGCATGGGTATTTTTCAGCAAGTGGATGGAAGTAGACTTTGATTTCATCTCTGCTTTTGATCTTCCTAAATGTTTCAAAAAGGTCTCTTCCAAAACCAATAAGTTCAGTGGGGGTCTATGTTTAGCAGCTATTCTGTGGTCGATATGGTTAGCTCGGAATGACTGCCTCTTAATAATAAGAGGATTCCGTTCAAGGATTTGGAATTTCTTATAAAGCACAGAGCCTATTCTTGGAGCGTGGCTGCTAATTTAGTTCTTCAAAATTAGGAAAGCATTTGGAATGTGCATCCTTCCCAGGTTTCGATATTGCATCACATTTGGCGTAAAAACATGCTTTCAAAATTTTGGTTTGAAGTTTCAGACTTAGAGGCCGTTTGGGATTGCTTAAAATAAGTTACTTATGACTTAATGGAGGTGTTTTTAACTTAAAGGAGAAAGTAAAGTTGTTTACTTTAAGTTGAATGAATGTGTTTGGGTAAGTTTACTTAAAGTTAAATGGGAGTTTAATAATTTTGACTTAAAGTAAAATTTGACTTAAAAAAAAATTAAATTCATGTTATTTAACTTTATAAGAGTTCTGGAAGTTTTTTGAAAAAAAAAAAAACTCCATAAGTCATAAGTCATAAATCAAAAGTACCTAAATGGAACTTATGACTTAAAGCAGTTTTTTAACTTAAAGCCCGGCTTTAAGCAAGTCACCCAAACGGAGCAAAAGCTCCCGAAAGCCACTTTCTCCTAAAAGCAGGAGTAGCCAAACAGGCTGTTAATTGGATTCACTTACGGGGCTTGGAAGCAACTAGCAGATGAACAGGTATTAGGTAGCATTGGTGACTTACTGCCAAGTCTAATTGCACATCCTCTCACTCGAAGGCCCATTATTTGGGTCAAAGTGTGGATCACTAGGTTGTTCGTGTCTTTTTGGCCCTCCCTAGCGTCCGATCGTCGTTCGTTGTCGGTCGTCGTACACAATTTTCAATATTTCAGTAAATGAGAATATTGGGGGTAGGAGGGACTCGAACCTAGTCCTCCCACATCCAGAACTCTGATATCATGTTAAGTTACCAGTTCTCCTAAAATCTCAAGGTGTTAGGAATTGGGCTTACAAGGATCATATATTTATCTTAACAAGTGCAGATCTTAGAGCATCTCCAAGACACTCTTAAATAAGCTCTTAAGTCCAAAAATAAAGAGGATGGAGAAAAAATGAGCTCCAAGAGACTTTTAGTGGCTCTTAAAAAGCTTAAGAGCCTCTTCTCTCTCCTCAATTTTAAGAGCTACTACATGGCTCTTAACTATTTTCTATCAATAAAATATTCACTTGCACATGGTTGGATTTATTTGCATGTCATAGTTAAGTTTAAAATATTAATAAAATATAAGTTAGGAGTCAAGATAAGGAGTATTGTTGGAGTTGACACGAAAATCTATGTACTAACTTTCTAGGAACCATATAATTTATATTATATTTAAGAGCCAACTAAGAGATTGTTGGAGATGCTCTAAGTAATGGTCCTTTGCACAAGCTTAACTTGATTCACGTTTCAAGAGAGTTTAATATAGAGGCAGATCAGCTTGCTAAGCAAGGTTTAAGAAGAAATAAATTAGTTTATATTCTTATTCCAAAAGATATTGTGGGTAAGAATTTTTTGTTGTCTTTTGCTAAAGTCAATTCTAAGAAATTTAAGAAACCGTTTGCTTTTTCTATTAATTTTTCATGGAATCTTTTAAGCAAAATCCTAAATTGACTTCTCTATTTATTTAATCAAAAGTCAAAATTTTAATTAATGTGAAATACCTATTGGATTATAGCTCATTATTCAATAACCGTTGAGACGATTTTGGAATTATGGCATTTTTAATTTTACATTTTTTTTTTGAAATCACAATATTTACATGATATTTTTAGATTTTTAGAATTTTTTTAATTTGAACTGAATTTTTTAAATCATAAATTTTGTAGTCTTAAATTTTTAAATGATACTCCCTCTGTCCCTTTATGTTCTTCCCATTTAGAATGTCGGGACTGTTCATAACAAGAGACAAATTACTAATTTACGTCTAATCTATAAAACAAAATATAGTCATGAGTGATCTTGTTGGATTCGTATTTATGATTACTTTAATACAGTGAAATTTTTATATTCAATACTAATATGAAATTAAAGATATTAACGAGTAAAAGTGTGCGTTGGCAAACGTGTCCAAGAGAAATGGGAAGAGTTTTAAGGGACGGAGGGAGTATGATTTAATGATAATTATATAAATATTATCCGTGATATATATAGAAAAAGTGAGATTTTAGTTAGAAATATAGAAAAAATTATATGTTTTAGTTGAAAAAGGTGATTGATCAATTATAAATAATTATAATATAATTATTTTATTAAATAAAATGTTCATGATATAATTGGAAAAAGAAAGGTCTTAGTTAGAGAAGATAGAAAAAGAAAAGTGTTTTAGCTGAAAAAAAATGTATTACTTAATAGTAATTATGATATAATTGTTTCATATTTAATAATTTTATTAAATAGAATTATCCGTAACATTATTAGAAAAAGAGGAATTTTAGTTAAATAAAATGTAAAATATATGGGTGATTGCCCTTTCTACCCACTTTTTATTATTTCTTGTCCAAAATGCCCAGATTCACGAACAGCCGCCCAAAATACCCACTGAATACGCCTATAACAGAGGAGTATCCTCGGATACGCCTACGGCTGAGGAGTAAACAGGGGGTTACGCCTATGCCATAAGAGTAAGTAGCAGCTTACGCCTATGGCACAGTCATATATACTGGTGATACGCATCTGTGTCCGGCGCATCATATGTCACGCATCTATGACATGCATGATGACGTCAAATGACGTCATATGTCACTTTCCCTCAGATTCACGCGAGCTCTCCCCCCAATGGCGCTTTTGGCAATTTTTGGCAAAACTCCGGCGAGACTCGTTCACACACCATCAATCATTTTTCCGTTACGTATTATATATCGTTGGAATCGTCTTTCTACGATCTACATGGCTGTACCATTTTGAAGCTGTTATTTCGCCGGATTTGCAATACCTAGGACCGACGTTGGCTGCGATTTTCGCCGGTTTTTTAATCGATCCGTCCATCCAAACTAGCAGTTTTCCAATAACGTAATACATATCATTCGAATCGACGTTTGAAACTCTACACAGTCGTACCATTTTTTTACGTTTGTTTTGCACAATTGTAAGCGCCCAATTCGACTACACTTTTTCGATTTGTTTTTCCGATGAGCTTCAACACGCCCCTCCGGGGCCAGGAACACTAAAAAACATAGGGAGGAAGATAGAGTGAGGTGTAGACCTGGCAAAACGTGTCGTGTACTTTCGTGTCGTGTACATCCGTGTACCGTGTACTTAGAGGCTGACACGATACACGACACGAATTAGTTTCGTGTACCCAAAGTGAGACACGATACACGACACAAATTAGTTTCGTGTAACACGAAACGGAACGAATGTACACGGAATATTTATTTATTACACGGAATATTTATTTATTAATTTAATTTAATTTATTTAATTCGTGTAAATTCGTGTAAATTCGTGTAAATTCGTGTCGTGTCGTATACCTAAGGGTAAACCCATATCCATATCCATTTAGGACTCGTGTTTTTTCGTGTCGTGTACTTTCGTGTTCGTGTATCGAAAAGGTGAACCCATATCCATATTTTTCGTGTCGTTTTCGTGTCGTTTATTCGTGTCGTATACCAAATTGCCGGCTCTAGTGAGGTGTGGGGATGGTGTTCGTGTGCTCAGATCAATTGATGGTTAAGAGATGGCTGGGATGGGATCGAAGAAGGGCGACGGGATCGGCGATTTTCAAGCGAGAGAGACGACCGGAGCTTTCTTTGAAGAATGACTTCAGATGACGTCATCACGCAACTCAGGAATGCGTGACATGTGATATGCATTTCAGTAATGTGTGACATAGTATACGTTTCACGCATTGGAGTGTCTTGTGGGTATTCTGGGCACACTCTCCGTGACGTGGATATTTTGGGTGGTGGGTAGGTGAAAAGTAGGTATTTATGGTATTCTTTCAAAATATATTGTATTTTATCTGAAAAGAAAAATTAATTAATTATGAAAAAAATAAAAAAATAATTTATTTAATCTGAAAAAAAATTGATCAATTATTAGAAAATATTTTATCTGTAATTAAGTGGAGGTTTCGTATTTAAAATATAATATAGATTTGTAATGGGTATCACGATGCGTATTATTCTCTGCTGAATTTATTTATTAATTTCAACTCTTTTCATATGTAATGTTCGTTTCTAAAATATGCTCCATTTGTATTATCCAATTTTAAAATGCATATTATAACACCAAAATTTTTAAAATGTGTATGTGTGTCGCCTAGTCTAGAAAATAGAAGGCTTGGGAGGGGTGTTGGTCCTATGTATCACAATCTGAAAAGAAATGGTCCCAAATATTACAGTTCAAAAACTTGGCCCCAAATATCACTTCAAGACATAGTATTAAACTGTGTTTTGAATTTTTTATTTTTGTTAACGCTAATGCGTTTAGCGTTAGAAGATTTTTTTTTTTGTTTTCTTATGTGAAAACGCAAGATTAGACTTGGTTTTTGAAAGTAACGCCACTTTATATGGCGTTTCATGTGTTTTTTTTATTCAAGACGCTATTTCTAGTTGAGTTTGCAGTTCTGGTACTTCTAAAACGATAAACTAAGTTGAGTTAAGCTACAAAACGCCACTTGAAGTGGCGTTTGTTTTTTTTTTTTGATTTTTTCTCCTAAATATATACGTTTTATTCGTTTTTCTGAATATTTCTAAAACCCAAAATGGAAACATTGAACCCTAAAAATTAATTTTTGAACCCCTTAATTTAATTAAAATTGTATTTTTAATATTTAAAATTTTGAATCCGGCGGCCTGATTTTTAAACGTTAACAGGATAAGTTAGAGTTTAGGGTCTAGGGTTTAGGGTTGTTTATTCGTCGTTCTGAATATTTCTAAAACCCAAAATAAAAATGTTGAACCCCAAAAGTTAATTGTTGAACCCCTAAATTTAATTAAAATTGTTTTTGTAATTTTAGTTAAAAAAATTAATCCGGAGGCCTAACGCGTTTAAAAATCAGGATTAATTAGGGTTTAGGTTCTAGGATTGTAAATAACCCTAAACCCTAAGTTTGTATACGATTTTTTCGTCATTTCGAATATTTCTAAAATCCAAAATGGAAATATTGAACCCTAAAAGTTAATTGTTGAACCCCTAAATTTAATTAATATTATATTTAAACTAAATTTTAATTAAAGATAAAGAAAACAGAAAAACTAAAACAAAAAGAAAAAAAAAGTAGAAAAGCCAAAGCGCGTTGAATTAGAATGATAAGTTTTTGAACAATTAATATTTGGGGCTGGGGCATTGCCTTTTCTTGCTTGGGAGAAGGTGCAAAGTCAGCTGTGTGCTGCCTCTGACATTTTATTTTCCTTTCATTCCGGCAAATTGACCTTCCACTATTAATTGTTTATATACACATTCAACTGAATCAATCATAATTCATACTTACAAACATACATTTGTCACACTTCAATTCATCCTCAACTTGTGCAACCATGTCGTCTCAGGCAAGCTTAGACAAGATGCAGCTCCGACAAAATTACCGGAATCTCTGGCACTCCGATCTCATTTCCACCATGAAGACCGATACCCCTTGTATGTATATCCTTTTTGCTTTTTTCTAAGTCCCTGTATGTACTCTCTCTCTCTCTCTCTCTCTCTCTCCCCCCCTCTCTCTCTCTCCCTATTATATATTTGTATACATTACTGAATAACTTTTTTTAATTATTATTTTTTGCAGATTGCTGCGTTGCTTTGTGGTGGTAAGTGCTATGTTATTTTAATGTGATATATATTTACATAATCTGACTGTTTTCTATTTCAATTGACTTTTTCCTAATTACCTTCATAATCTGTGTTGTTTGATCTACATTAGTTTGTGATAGTAAAGCTTGTTGAGAAATTGGTAATGTTGACTCTGCAGCTACTTGGTTTGACTTTCAGTTTACTAGTAAAAATTTGCCTCTTTCCGTTGTATTCATCTTTTCTGATACTATGTTATTGTTAAATATGAAAATGCAGCTCTTATATTTGAGTTTACGGTGTTGGTTTTGATTTACTGTGTAATCTATATGTTATTTATATGTACATCTTCCCAGTGTTTTGCTGGTTTTAGATCACTTAAATTAACAGTTTTCAATTGCAATTCATATGATTGGTAAATGATTGTGTATTTTGCTGTTCTTTGTATTGATTTTAATTATGTTGCTCAGAGTCAGCTTTGGAGTGTGGAGTGTCGGACACGACACTCAATTGTGATTCTCTGAAATTTGGAGACATGGGGACCTTGTCCTATTTTTGGATGCAGTACGGGGGCATGCTATAATTTAAATATTAATAAATAGTTATACTGGACAAGATATCATAGCAGAAACCAAACATTATTTTCATACTCTCCCTCCGTCTCATAATGTTCTTCTCATTTGAAATGTTGGGACTATTCATAACATGAGACAAATTATTAATTTGCGTCTAATCTATAAGACCAAATATAGTCATGAGTGATCTTGTTGGATTCGTATTTATGAGTACTTTAATACAATGAAGTTTTTATATTAAAACTAATACAAAATTAAAGATATTAATGATTAAAAGTGTGTGTTGGCAAACATGTCCAAGGGAAATGAGAAAAGTTTTTTGGGACAGAGGGAGTATAAACATGGTTCTGTGTTCCCGAATCAATAAAAGAAAAGAAAAGAATGGAAAATAGCTTATTTTCTTTTCTCTCTAAATCTTTCCAAAAGTGGGAAGAAGATTTTGTAGACAAATATAACATGATTTTCTTTCCAAATCTTTAGAAATCTTTTCTTTCTTTCTACAAATATCTTTTGGGAACAAGTTAAAAAAATCAAATCTTTATATTTCTTTTCTTTTCCTTCCAAAAAAGTTTATGGAACATAGCGAGGATTTTCAAAGTACAAATGGTTTTTTCTTATACCTATTCTATTGGAATTGTATTATTGATACACCTCTTTGTATCAACAAACGAGTCTGCAGATTTATTTATTTATTTTCTTTTCCTCATTTCTTTCAATTGGTTTGCATCTTAAATCAATATGTAGCTTTATTTTCTTTTTAGATAACTAGCTGTAGTTTTACACTAATAGTATAAGATCTGTAGGGCCTCCTCCAACACCTTAAGGTTTTACTGTTTTAGATGGACCTGTTACTTAACATGGTGTCAGAGCTCAGTTTAGCGAGGACCCTCGGTTCGAGTCCTCCCACCCCCATTCTTACATTAGGTCGATATATTCACATATTTACTACCCATTCTCCACACACACTTCACTCAATCTTATTTCTTGCTGCCTAGAACATGCAAATGCCTTCTCATTTATAATCCCAACATAAACTCCTTATTTCTAAACTAAAGCTGAAACATAATTAGTTCCACCAAATCTTCCATTCCAAATGATTTTAATTATGTAAATGGTCAACCAAATATTCCATGCCAGATCTGTAACTGAAGCAAAACTTAATTTTTCAGATTATTTAACTGATAATGTGTTAATTACGTTTCCTAATATTACTTGCCGCCCAAACTTGAACCTTGTCCTCAAGGTTGAAATGATGAAAGCCCTCCATAATCATCTGGCATGATTTTGTCCTCCTAATTCCCATGAGATTCGTTCTCCTCCAGCTCATCTCCATGCATCCAAATGACTTGTAATTCCTTTTTCTTGCAACAGTGCCCTGGCCATACTTTTCATCACAACGAAAACAAAGACCTTTTTCTCCTTTTTCCAACATTTCAGCTTCTTACAAACGCCGAAATTTGTATGTAGCTGATGTTTTTGCAGAAGGCTGAATTGGAGAGGCAGAGGAAGACACTACAGAAAGTTGTCGAGCCACATTTCTCGAGAATTAGTCCCACATGAGTTGAGATGCTGCTTTGAATAATTACTTCCTCTCTAATGAAGTTGTATGACCGTATTTTTATCCTCAATTTGTTGTGCCATGTGCATCATCTTGGGCAGCCCTACTGGATCCATTAGTCTCAACTTGGCACATCTATCAGCTTGAAGTCCTTTTCTGATTACGATTCCTAAAACCGACCCAGATAATTCACTTAGAGAGGCATAAAGTACCTCAAATTGGCAACGGTATTCACGTACAGTCGTGGTTTGTTGAGGAGAGATTACTGAGAACACGATATTTAGGTGGAATTCGAGAGACCACCCACTCTCCACACACACTTCACTCAATCTTGCTTCTCGTTATTCCTAAACTGAAGCTGAAACATAATTAGTTCCACCAAAGCCTCCATTCCAAATTATTCTAATTACGTAACGGATCCACCAAATTCTCCATGCCAGATTTGTAACTGAAGCAAAACTCAGTTATTCAGATTATCTAACTAATAATGTGTTAATTACGTTTCCTAACAGAACACACAATTATAAAACTCTTAATAGAGGAACCAGAATATGTCATTCTGTACCCTTCTCATGAACTTTCTGGGCATAAGATTATTTTTGTTTGAACATAAGTGAACAAGGTATCTGAAATATTGATCCTTCTTAACTTGTAGAATTTAAATATTGATTCTAGTGCAGTATCTTGCTCCTGAAATTTAAGATCTTTACTTGATTCTTGAGGAAATAATAACAGCTCCGGACCAAATTGCAGCAATATTTATTAACCACTTTAGATGAATATAGACAAATAGATAAGCTTTTATTTTTTGCACTTGGACTACTATTACCCTAAGGTTATCTCTGGAAATACATGCAAATTGAACTCATAATATATATGGATCAGTTACCTCTTTATGAACCCAAAGTTGTCTTTCATAACTTTCTTCCTAATATCACGTAAACTGAAATACTGCTGTTCTTTTCTTGCTCTATCTTTCATTACTGGTACCTAATTGTTATGTGTTGTTAAACCTGTGGGTTTTTTTTTTGTGTATGGTGTACTTGAATTTACAAGCTATTGCTCAATGTAATGTGTTGTTCAATTGAATTGCCAGTGGACCATGTGTATCGTACCTACTTCGCAAGCGTGCTCTTTACAATGATATGTCGAGGTAACTGAACAATTCTATATCCTATCAAAGCACATGTTAAGGCTAACTTCCCAGTAAATAAGTTGCTTCTTGTTCGCTGTAGATACGTGTGCTGTGCTGGTTATATGCCCTGCAGTGGTCGGTGCGGTGAAAGTAAATGCCCTGAGTTTTGCCTTGGCACTGAGGTATAATAATACCTTGCTTGAGATTTTGATCAAGAGCAATTATACCCTGTGTATATTTTCTTTCTTTCTTTGTTTATATATCTGAAGACGCTCCAAGAGTTGTGACTCATCTGCTTCTATTCACATGGTGTTGCTGACCAATGATAATTATAAGGAAAAAACATCTTACTAGTTAACAAGTACCAGATAGTCCAAATGTTGAAAATCGTTTTAATGCCCTCATAAGTGTTTATTGTATTTGATTTATGAGTGTTCACAATGCTAACAGAAATGAAGCATGATAGTATGAATGTATTTGTAATTTTTTTTTTTTGCAGTTGTAAAATTAAACTAAGGTGCCTATGTGTCTTCCAAATTCTAAAATTTGTATGCATTGTAAGGTCCCTGGATTACTTGGTTTTTGCAATTCTAAACTACCTATGCCTTTATTTTTTTTCCAAAAAAAAAGGCATAGGTAGTTTAGAATTGCAAAAACATAAAAACTGCCTATGCCTTGTTATCTGCATCTATTATTTTGTATCTCTTTATAGAGTTACGAACATATATAGAACCCCTTAGTGTTTTAAAAGTTTATGACAGTTTTTTTTTATTAGCGCTCCACTTTGGATGTCATATTGCTTATAGTTGAGACTTGGGTTGTGAACGAACCGTACAGCACTTTCTCTTATCGAACTTCAGCAATTTAGAACCGAAAATTTTGTTAATGCACTGAACAATGTCGTATAATATTATCAAATGTATTTCCTTGTACAAACTGGAGATAGATAACATATGGAACCGAGGTTTTCAAGTTCGAACTGACGCCGGGCTCGAACTTTTAACGACAAGTTCGGTTCGCTTACTACCAGATTTGTAAACAAACTGAACTTTTTGTTGTCAAACTCAAGAAATTATTTAAAGAACCGAACAACGTATTTTCTTGTCCTAACTCGAGTTTGATAAGATATCGAACCGAGCTTTTCGTTTTCAACTTCGAATTGAGCCGAATATAAACTTCTATCCGAAAGTTCGGTTTGATTACAGCCCAATTAGTAACGAACTGATCTATCTATTATCTAACTTGAGCAATTTCTTAACGAACCGAACAGTAGTTGATAATATTGTCTAACATATTTGCTTGCCCGAACTCGAGTTCGATAAATATTTTGAAGCGAGCTTATCAAGTTCCTACCATGCCAAACTCGAACATCTTATCTAACAATTCGGTTCCTTTGCACCCTAGTTGGGACTGTCAAATTATGGTGGTAGTACTTAAATTGTGGGAACGGAAAATACTAAATAATGTAAATTTGATAGAAAGATATAGAGTATTTCTGTTCTCCTAAAACTATCTGCTATCGAAACCTTTTTGGTTCAGATTGTGGAGTACCTAGTTATTCTGGCTTTAGTGAAGATTCCGATCAAATGTAGAGGAGGCTGATTTTAATCCCCGGTTATGTTGGATCCGACTAACTGAGTGAATTATATTTCACTTTGTGGAGCTTATATGGAATATTAATTATTAATCGATTATCTCCCAAATTTTCAGGTCATCTGTTGTTTTGGAAATTCAGTAGCTTCAACTCGCTTTCTTCTGCAAGATGAGTTTAACATACAGACGACGAAATGTGATAATTGCATCATTGTAATCTCTCTCTCTCTCTCTCTCTCTCTCCTCTCTCCTCTCTCTCTCTCTCTCTCTCCCCCTCTCTCTCTCCTCTCCTCTCTCTCTTTCTCTCTCTCTCTCTCTCTCTCTCTCTCTCTCTCTCCCTCTTTCTCTCTCCCTCCCTCTCTCTCTCTCTCTCATAAGAGAGAAGCACTAATATATGTTTACATGGTAAAATGGATCTCTTTCAAATGTTCAAATGCAGGGTTTCATGTTTTGCCTTCAACAAGTTGCATGCATATTTTCCATTGTTGCAATGATAGTTGGAAGTGATGAACTTTCAGAGGCCTCACAGTTACTGAACTGTTTGGCTGATGTGGTCTACTGCACGTATGTTCTCTTTCCTCACTCCATAGGATTTTGCCCATAATCCCTGCTCCGAATTTTTTTTTTGGGGGGGGGGGGGGGGAGCCAGATGAAATGGAAGATGTGCTTCTACTGTTTTATTTAGCTGGGAAGCAGAAATGAAGGAAATTACCTTCACTTTTACTTCAAATGTGGGATGATGAACGAGAAGTAAACTAGTGAATTGAATGACAGCTTTTTAAGATACTTTTGCTAATCCATAGTATAACCATTTTATTTATATTGATGATCTCCATTTTCATCCATATCCTGATTGTCAGGAACTGCCCTGACTACTAGTAGTATTATCCTGTTATGTAGTATAATGTGTTGTAATATAGTGTGCTGCTGTGCTACAGAGTATAAAAGTGGGGTTGTTAGTAGTATTAAGGGTACTATAGTCATTTCCTGTATTTTAAATGTTGCAAGTGGGGAGCAAGTGGCAATCCTCTATAAATAGACATGTAATGTTTGAAGAACAGTTATGCATTATGAAATAACAGAAAGGGAACTTTGTTCCACCTCTCTCTTCTCCCTATCTGACTCTCTCTCTCTCTCTAGGGTTCTCTCTCTCTAACAACCCTTTCTTTCTCTGCAAGCTTTGCTTGTTTTCTGCTATCTCTCTTCTCTTCTAACTCAAATCTCTCTCTAAACTCTGTCTCTATCTCATTTCTGCTCTGAATCTCTCTGTTTCTCTTCTGATTTCTCTCTATTCTCTGCTATAATCACTGATTCTAGCTGTTATCTTACATTTTCTGCACTTGTAAACCAGAAAATACCAAAAATATACATAAAAACAAGTCATGAACTCACTAGTTCCTGACACTGATTAAGTACATTGTCTTCTTTCTGTCAAAACCTGGGATCACACTAGTGAGAGTTATTTTATTTTACTTCCCTCTACTTTATCTGCTTGCGTTTCTAAAAAAGGTTGGGGGCAAAGACTTAAAAGTACTAACTGTATTTTTATTCTCTTTTTTGCAGGGTGTGCGCTTGTATGCAGGTATGTAGATGTACTCTCTTGTTCTTCGGAAAATTTTTAAAATACAAATTCTCAAACTCTGCTTAAAAGACTATAAAAAAAATACAAATGTTGCTGGTAACATTGTTGCTGCTGTGCAATTCATCATAGCTTATCTATTTTCTTGTGGAATATTGCAGACACAACACAAGATTGAAATGGATAAGCGAGATGGTGTGTTTGGTACACAGCCAATGGCAGTCCCCCCTGGTCAGCAGATGTCTCGGCTTGATCAGCCATATCCTCCCACTGTAGGATATCCTCCTCCACAGCCCTATGGGCAACCACAACCTTATGGCTATCCACCTCCCCAAGCTCAGCCTTATCCACCCGCAGGTTATCCTCCACAGGGCTATCCTCCCACAGGTTATCCTCCCGCAGGTTATCCTCCACAGGGCTATCCAGCTTCTGGCTATCCGAAGTGATCATATAATGGTTATATGTAAATCATGTGTTTTTTGAACTGGAATTGTTCTCAATGAGAAGAGTAACCAATGGTTGTACCTGTACTTCCAGTATTTGTGCATTGAAGATTTAGTGTGTACACTGAACATTGATTCTTTGTGATTTACATCTTTCCATTTGAGGTCATATGGTCCAGAATTTTTGGTATTCATCCTTCCTTTTATCGTTTCTGATTTTGAACATATATCATGTGTAGATGGCATGTATTGACTTATTATCCGTATAACATCTGATTCTTCAGTAAGAGCTAGTCAAATTTCGAAACATGGCTGCTACTTTCTGTTGATGATTTTGGGTGGATGAGGAGAGTATGGAGAGGCCTGGACATGCATTTAATTGAGGATTCCGTTAGTAATACTATTCTGACTCTTTTTGGCCTGGCAGCAGAAATTTTCTTGGTTTGATTAAATTCTGAATTACAGTGAGGATTGTCCTTATATACAGATGCTTTGCTGGAGGGGGGCTTTCTTGAGATGAAAAGGCACCCAACGAGTTCAAATTACAACCGAGTATTCATGAATCTTGAAAATGGTGTTACAGGTGCTTCTCTAGTCATACTTGCATCCATCTGCTGCCAAATGGATAGTCACTCTTATGCTACTTTATATATTACAAATGGTTTTTGTGCCTAACACACAGTATACTTGTCACATTAGGTTTGAATTTGTTACCAGTTACTCGGTGATTAGTGATTGACCTAACAATCATGAAACCGTTTATACATGTTTAATATGTTTCTTATTTGTGTTGTCCTTGTTATCTTGTTGATGTTTTGTAAGATATAATATAGAGTTCAATTTTACATATAAGAGTATATGTCAAGAAGGTTAAAAGAATTTAGTTTAAGATATTTTGTTATGATTGTTGGCTAAAGTATCAGAATCTGATTTAATTTTTTCTTCTGATGTCACAATTCGAAAAAGCGATACTGATATGTCAAATTATACCTAACCGCAAGCGCACGGTATCTATTGTAGTAGATATTAGCAAATACGGGTCGAATCCTCAGGGAGACAGTTTCAATTTCAATTCAATTGCTATCAATTGTTTCTAGTCACAACGATTGTTTGAGAATTTTATTAACTACTAAAACAAATTTAACAAAGGTTTTAAATCAATTAATTAAGGGATCTAGGGTAATTCAGGTTCACCATGTTTACACCAAACAAATCACAAAAGTATAGCTTTTCAATGGGATTAAGTAATTAAAGCAATGGTTAATCTTTCTCAAGCATTAACAGTTAATCTTTTTCAAGCATTAACGCTCTCAGAATATCTAATGATGTTCTCACACTCACCTTCAATTCTGCTAATTGTATGTAAGCCTCTAGTAGTAAAATCTCTCGATCTATTACTCCTATTGCAATCGATTAATCCGTGATATTGCGCAATTACACAAATTAAGAATTAGAACATATCAATCAGAATTACTCTTTACCCATCAATCTACTAATCAAATTAAACCCAAATCATGGTGCAAACATGGCTCCCCTTAATACCCTAGAATTAAACTACTCACTCATGGTAGAATAAAAACTAATAAGAATAATCAAGAAAGCCATAATAAACATGTAATAATAAACAAGATGAGATAAAGAGTACCTTAAACCTTTGAATAACGAAGAACAATGAAGATCCAAATTAAACTAAGTGCTTACAAAAGAAGAGATGAAGAGAGAAAAACCAAAACCCTAACCTATGTAAAAAAAAAATACGTCCCCCTTCTCTATCCCTCTTTTCACGTTTTTATAATAAAATCCCCCAATAAAATCTGATCTCTATCTTCTAATAAAAGTATTTTTAATATCCTAATCAATTTACAAAAAGATATCCATAATTAAATAGGATTTTCTTGTAAAATTCGTCACTAATTTTGCTCCTCTGTTTCTGGGCTCTTCCAGTTGGATTTTGCTTATTGGACCACCTCTGAATTAAAGATAATTCCCTAAGCTTCGCGTGGACAGTAAGATCGTCAAATTCTGACTTCTGGAACTCAAGATATGACCAAAACAGTATAGAACAGCCCGTGTAGCCCAATAATACGAATTTTCTCCTATTTTATCTCCAAAATAGCTCTTTTTGCTCTAAATCCTTTCAAGTTATGAATTCTTTATTTCCTACAATAAAACAATAAAATCTATTAAATAAAAATCCAAATCAATGCAAAACACAATAAATATGAGAATAAACTAAAATATATATAAAAATATACTCTATCAGATACAAGTATTACGCTCAAGGAAGAGAAAAGAAAACCCAATGGAAAATGTGGTCAGAAATTTGTAGTATTTGGACCACAATGATATGGATTTTCTTCACGCACAAGGGTTCGAGATTAACTTAATTGAAAAGTTTCCAAAATCATCACCAACTTCTCTTCTTTTTTCCATTGCAACATATGCTACTTTTTCAACTTCTAATAAATAAAAACGAAGGAGGAAGGGTGACTTCCTCTTCCTCTGACGCGCGGATCAAATGCATCAGAGATTTAGATGGTGATGGTGTTATGTCAAGAACACCAAATGCATTTCTGACGTGCGTATCAGGGCTGCTGTGCATCAAGTATTTCGAAAGAAACATTTGAATCTCGTCCATTGTAAGTGGTCTATTACAATCACCTGTCGCTCTATTATCAGGTCAGATAAATTTTTTGGTTGTTATATCCATTGGCTATTGATGTTATTTGGTAGACCAGTTTGTTGGTCATTAGCTTCAGCTTTGCATGTTTGTGCAGTTTGTATGACTTTCCAAGACTGATAGGCAGTTTCCCGTTATCTTGGTACACCAAATTTTGCAGACCTTTTATTTTCATTTATTCTAGTAATGTCCCTTACCAGGAGATTGGAGAATTGAGGCCCCTTATCATGTGACAAGTAAAGAAATTTTCTCTACTTCTTTGGGAACTCTTTTATTCGAACACTGTTTTTGGTTGAGGACGGGATACTAATTCACCCCGTTCACTCAGAAGCATAGTTGGGAAAAATATTTTCAGTTGTGGAAACTATTCCATATTTCTATTGCTCTTTCAAACTATATACATGGCCAGTCAAGTAGCTTGACATTTCACAAACATATTATCGGTTTCAAGTGCCCAACAACTTTCTGATACCTCATGGTGTATTTGTGCAACTATAAGCTGGTTTCCTATCAGTTATTTCACGACTGGTATGTTTTCTTCCTCTTCGAAGTGGGTGAAGAAAGAGGGCCCTGTCGTTAAGCTATCGTAATTTAGCTCACCTGGTTTTGCTATTTTCTGCCTTCACATTCCACGTCAAACAACACAGTAGTTAGCAAAAAGAGGTAGAATACAAAAGTAAGCTGTTTGATGAGGCTGTTAAGATTAGTGCACGGAAATTTTCTTACCATTCCTGGTCAGTTAACATTTCTTCTGTCAAGCCAAACTCCCGTAGCTCCTCTTTCGTATGATGCATTAATAAGCTGTACCTGTTGTATATAACTTGTAATGTGAATAATTATAGTATTACAACTCATTCAGAATCTCGTAGACAATATCTTGTTCTCAAGCATACGAAAACACAAGCTAAAATTCGATTTAAACTAAGTACAACTCAAGCATATGTATGTAGCACAACTGCACAAGTATCATGTAAACTATTGAGTTCAAGTCTGAAATTTAAGTTTTGTAGACTGCAAATATGAGTTAAGACTTGAGAGTCTTGTCTGACAAAAAAAAAATACTTAAAGAGGCTTGACTTTCCTTATTTTTGCCTTATAAGGAGACTGACTTTAATTTCTATCATTGTAGCCTAGTGGTTGCCCTCTTCTCTTTGGTAACAAGAGGTCGAGGGTTTGACATTTTAGCCATAGTACATGCATGTGTATGTGAGTATTTTTATGTGGTTGACCATTACCAAATAAAGGAAGAGTGAGTATTTTTAAATCTCATCTTCACTAGTCGAAGTTTTTTGCACGAATCATTTTGGTATGCATATCAGGCTCTAGCAGAATTTCCCTGCAACGTTGCAGAAGTTTGGACTTCGCGAACCAGGTAGACACTCATGTACTCACTTCTAGTTTGTTTCAGGCATTTTAAAGCACAACTCCTTCTGTAGTTATAACACTCATCCTCTTAGGTAATTTGCTCTGCTACACTCGTAACATTATTTTATTTACCGTCCAATTTATGAGTTACGAATTATAATGCTGTTTTTATCACAATGCAAAATATGGTATCTTTCATAGATAAGTAAAATATGGTATGTTACTTTTTCTGAAACTGCATACCACATGAGAGTATGTCACAGACTAGTATAACCCAATCTCTCATGAGAATGTTGTGTTTATGAACAGAGGGAATTATAGACGAAAATGTACCTTCCACCATAACCTCTTTCCATCACCATTATGCTTCCATTGTTCATATTATGTAGTCCTTCGAATTGCTTCACTGTCCATTTGTACCACCTCATTAAGAACACTCTCAATGTTAAACCATGTGATACTATTACCAGGTTCATGTTTGGACTCTGTTCACCAGGTGGCTGAAAGCGTCCCACATCAATGTCGCTTTTCAACGTTTCTCTGAATCCTGCAGCTCTAAGTAAGGTTCTTTCAGTCATAGTTCTATTAGTGCATATACTCTGCTTTAACACCATCCAGATTCAAAATAACCAAGCAATTACTCAATCATACCCGTTATTCTATCGTAAACATCTGCTGCTGATTCTCCATTAGGAAAGCGATAGAAGAAACGTCCGTAGAGGTGCCTAGCAGCTTTTTGAATTTTCATTTGTTCGCTGTCCTGGAAGTTTCCTGCATAGCAGACAAGGGTTAACGGTCTGAAAAAAGGTTCAGTAAAAGAAGTGGAAATTTTGGCAAATTAAGCAAAAACAATTATTAGAATATCAACATTTCGGCAAACCTAACATACCAAAATCTTGCTCTCGCAAACGAGGCTCTTCTCTTAGGCCAACTATCCTTGATCTTCCAAAAGCCTTGCCAACATTTCGTAGTGTTTCCCTTGCTCTCCTATATGGAGACACATAAAAGTACACTTTCCAATCATCTGCCTCGTCTTTCTCAATCATCTCCTTAATCATTTGTCCGCACTTTGCAGCCTCACTCAGTCCTTTCTCAGTTAATGCAATGTTAGGATCTGCCACTCTCGTGTAAGCACCCTCATCCACGTTCCCTTCACTCTGTCCATGTCGAACTAAAATGATCCTACGTGGCCGAGGTGGCCTAATAGTATTTGAATTCTGAAGTACATTATTGTATTGATTAGAAAAACTAGGCAGCCCATTAGTGTCAGCAAGATCATGGCTAGTATCGTCGCAGCTACATCGGATTGAAGAGGTTGAAGTATGAAGCTTTTGGTGTAATACTGGAGTGGAGGCTTGAAAAAATGTGGAAGATAAGGTTGACATTATTAGGTAAAATAGTAGCCAAACATCAAAATTTAGAACCAAAGTTGTAGCAAGCAAGTCATTTTCATGTGAACTTGTGGTAGTTAAAACTCTTTTATGTACACTCCTTTGCTGCAGATCTTGTGGTCAAGTTACTTTGAGTAAATGCAACGGCGAGAACTAGATGGGCCTAATGCCATTAAAACAGAAATGTTGTGGTTCATCCTAGTCGGGGCATTTTATGGGCCTTGAATATTGATTGCCTATGTATATATACAGAATCATCAACGTTTGTGGCCCGTTTAGATATTTACGTACTTGGCAGACAAATTGAGCAATTTCTGTAATGGTAAATCCTTAAATTATGCAAGTCGTTAACATTAGCACAGAATTTAGACTAGCAAATAACAATATAAAGAAATTTTTAAAAAAATAGTAAATAAGTCCTGATATTCTAGCAATAATTTTTTTTAAAAAAGAAGCAAAGTTCTAATGCAATCTCATGGAAAAGAAAAAGGGATATATATCCGAAGAAAGTAATTAAACTTTAGCAAAAAAATTCTCCAAATATTTTACCAAATGACGTGGCATGATAAGTGGCGACTTTTAATTTATGGGCGCATATGCATGCACGGGTCTCATATTATTATTAGGAAGGTTACCATTTATTCATGTGACGCACATCAATTTTTAGGAAAAAATTTGGGATAAATTTTAGGGTACATAGCATTTTCCTTAAACTTTTGCTACTCATTTAAAAGTAGTAATGGTATCTTCAAGATTTGGTTGCATGCAATTAGGCAATCAAGATTGCTGGAAGTTTCTACAGTACACCTCATTTGCCATCTCTTATCATTTTTCTATGTCAATATATAAGGTGGTTGCATATGTACTCATAGTTAAAAGTTAAAACCTACCTAGCTACAGCCTAGAGCATTCTCTCTGTTTTTTTTTTTTGAGTTAGTATAGTCATGGACAGTTATCCGTGGGGTGAAACATATAACTATATTGATCTTGGTCTGTGGGGTGAATCATATAACTATGATTATCCTCCAACTTCGGGTTTCGATTATAATGGTTTACCTGATGAGGTTGATACTAATCATGGATTCCCGTTTATTTATCAAGACAATGATCATCTACTTGGCGGTTTTAATGATAGCTCTTCCATTAACCCTATAAGCGCTCCTGGACAAGCGTTTATCGATGATTTAACTAGTAGCAGCTATGATGACGATGAACTAATGATTCTATCTGGACCTGATCAGGCCCCCTTTAAGCCCTTGGGTTCCCATTCTGTAAACTCCAATGAAGAAGATCAAAGCTTCTCTGATGTTGAAGTTGCACTACCCATGGCCAAGAAAGATACTAGTAATTCTACTCTGGAAAACCCTAGTACTCCTGTCTTTCCTGATAACAGTAGTCTTGATTTATCAGATGCCAATCCTGATATGTCCTTTTTAAATACACATGGACAACTCGAAGATATTCCAAAGCAGGAATTTTTTGATGCAGCTGAGAAAAAAGCCTTGATAACTGACAAGGCCCAAGGCCTACCGAAACCATGTCTGAACAGAACTAGGAAATCCTCCAAGCCAAACGACAAACTGAATCAAGTGACGAAAGTTGTTAGTGCTGCAGAGTTGGAATCGGATCAGTGGGTATGGAAAAAGTACGGAACAAAGGAACTCAAACGCATAGGGCGTCCAAGACGTTACTACAGATGTCAACTTGCTAGTCTTGAATATGAGAAATGTGAAGCAAAGAGATATGTTAACGAAAGCTGTACTGTTCCAAATGCCTATGATGTCATTTACATTGGTCATCATAATCATAGTCCTCCCACTCACAGCAGTTATCCCACCAGGAAGAGAACAAGGTATGTTAGAATCAAGAAAGAGGAAGAGTGCTGGAGCAACTGATCAGTACCATTGTCATTCGGAAGCCACAGTATGATTAACTATTTCATCTATTCTTGATAATTTTGTTTTTGTTTTTAGTACTCTTTTAATGAAATAGTCGATCATCGTTGTTATGGCTTTATTTTACCTTAACAAAGATGTTTTTTTAAAGTAATCAGTTAAGGATTTATTTAAGTTTACTATTTAATTCCATGCTATTGTAGTTGAATCTATGATCTGTCTTTAATTACAAACCTTAAGCTGCGTCTTCACGTACCTAGAACTTTGTTTGGGGTCAATCGTGTGTTCCTTATTTATTTGTTTCTTTAAGTAGAATCAGTATTCTAAGTTCTATAATAAGAAACAGATTGGCTGGCTAAGTTGTGGACTTGATACCAGATCATAGCAAAGCTATATCAATATGTTCTGGCACACTAAAATATAACCATAACATCCACTTTACAGTTCTAGTTACAGAAGATCTTCAAAATTTTAGAAGTTACACTTGATCAAATTGCTTAATCTATCCAACATTATGATCTAAATTAAAAAAAACTCTAATCCTCATTTCATCTGTACACTATGTTTCCCTTATTATTTATTGTTAGTGATCCTAAAGAAGATATGTAGGTGCATGTTGACAATGAATAACAGTCTTCTTAATTTTACTATATGTATTGTTAGAAGATTGTTTGTTCTGGCAGATCGATATTGTTTTTAACAGGGAATGACACAGGTCATCATCTGATCTTATTAGTCATCCCTTATTCTCACTTTTGTGTGCGCATTGGCTCAGGTTCATGTGGCCTATGATTGTCCATTGGACCATAAAATCAGTACAAAGGAAACTTGATGGACCATTGGACCATGATTGTCCGCTAATAAGCATCGTCTATGTACAAAGGAGTTCTCCATCAAATTATCAACTGCACCATGATCGTCCACTGATACGCATTATCCATGTACAAGGAAGTTTTCCATCAAATTATCAACAGAAAGAAAAACAAATTCCATCTAAAAACTTGCTTCATATTTGGTGATGCAAAAATTCCAATTTCTTTTACAATACTTGCACCAAACTCTGGTCTCTAATCTAGCTACTCTGTGCAACACCTGTCATCTACCTCAAGATGGACATCGTAACTGATTGGAAATCACATCCACGTTCACTTTACCATGGAGTAGCTTTGCCCTCTACCAGCGCACCATCCCTTGATTCGTCTGTTGCACTAGAAATGCTTTCTCTTATACTTCCTCAGTCCCATCCATTTCTTTACAATTTCCTTTTTGGGTCGTCCCACCATTTCTTTACATTACCCAAAATAGTAAGTTTTAACACTATTACACCCACTACTTCACTTATTTTAACAATACTTTACACTATTTCACTCACTACTTAACTTATTTTAATAATAAAATCATTATTACACCCACTACTTCACTTATTTTAACAATAAAATCATGTAATACCCACTACCTCATTTATTTTAACAATATTACACTCAATTTACACCCACTATCCTTGACCTCCGTGCCCAGCCGCCATGTAAAGAACTGGCTGGGACGGAGGGAGTATAATGCCTTTGAGCTGAGAATCTGAACTGTTTATCCATTGTTGTAAACTATGCAGTGTTCCAGAAATCGCTAGGCGGCCCAGGGCGGTCGGGGTACCGCCTAGCGATTAATCGGGTAGGCGGGGATTAATCGGACGGATTAATTGGAGCATTAATCGGTTATATTTAAATATTATTTTTAATATTTTTATTTATTAAATATTTTTGTCAAATATTTTGCCAATTTTTGAATTTTTCAACGTATTTTGCTGATTTTTTCCGATTTTTGACCGCCTAGGCCGATTTTTTGACCGCCTAGACCGATTTTTGACCGCCTAGGCCCGATTTTTGACCGATTTACACAAAAAAACGTTTTTTTAACCGCCTAGGCCCGAGTCGGGGCGTTTTGATGGCGCCTAGGCACCGCCTAGGCGGCCGCCTCAGCCGATTTTTACAACACTGAAACTATGGTGTGAATATTTTGGTATCACAAAGTTGAGTTGCTAAACGTGTGTTGCCATTATGGCATTACATAATAGCATGGCCAATGGTTGTGCTAAAATAGATGGAGCTATTGTATTATATAGCACCAAAAAGTGGTTTTTGGTGCTAAAATAACAACATGCCTCCAATGATTTGTGCTATATCTTGTTTCATATATAACCTTTTTGGGGTGTTTGTGCTAAAAAGGTCATGAAGCAAAGCAAATGTAGAAATGATTTCCCTCCTTTTTATATTCCCCACTCACTTTTTACCTTTTTGGGGTGTTTCAAAATATAGCACAATGCTATAGTTTGTGTTATATATAGCACAAATTATAGCATTGTGCTATTTTAGCACAAACTATAGAACACCATTGGATTTCAATATTCTATATTTTGTGCTATAATATAACTATAGCACAAGATATAGCACACCATTGGCCTTGCTCTAATGTCTTAAAAGCATTTCTGTTATGTCTAATTTACATACCATCATTAAAGTAATTTCTATTGCAGGTATCATTGTCACTATGCCTTGTTATTTGTTGTTTGTTGGTGTTCCTGTAGTAGATATCATGTCAAAATGTCAACAATATTAGGCTAATGTTAGGCTCCTATGTTAGGCATCGTCTAGACTTTGGGGCATTAAGTTTTCTATATATAGACTCCTTCATCTCCTGTAATAACTACACACAAATATATACAATCTCTACTTCTTCTGTAAACTCTCTATTATATAAATTTAACATGGTATCAGAGCGGGTAAGCATAATCTGAGCCCAAAGTTTCAGGAAAACAAAGCTAAGTTTTCAAGAAAACAAAGCTGCTAAACTGCTGGAAAAATTAGGAAATCAAAATCTACCAAAATAAAAATACAAATATACCACCAAATCGTACTCTGGAAGGCGACCTACCAGAAAATTTCGGAGCTAAAAAACGACCGGCCACGCGCTTAAACGCGTCTCCGCACGCGCATCAGGGTCATCCCACGCGCCCCACGCGCCGGCACATGGGCATTGTTCCGATGGTTTTTTGGGAAAACTCCAGTTGGATTTTTTGATCACCTTCCTATTCAGAATCTGTGTGTGGTAAAATTTCTTGAATCTGAGAAATTTTTTTCAGTTTCAGCTCTTCGAACTATTATATCTTCACCTGTGTTATTTATTTAAGGGAAGACAGAAAAAAAGGGGGAGTATTGTTGCAACTATACATACACGATTGTGTGCTTATATATATATATAATATATACTGAATCAGTATACAACTGGTGCTTCTCTGTTATTGGGCTTTGGGCTAGTAGGCTATTATTTGCTACTGGGCCAAGAATTAAAACACAATTGGTGTTTCCAAAATTAGCATAAATTTGCTAAATTGATATTGATTTAGTTCAAGTTAAGACTTGACTATAATTGTTGGATAATTATCTTTCGAGTTTTTTTAGCATGATGAAAGAGGATTTTTCTGCAACTCACTCCGGTCTAACTGTTTCGGAACTCAAGTTTTTTCGACAGTTAGTTTCTGATATAAAGTTGAAGACTGTAGCCTCATTTGTACTACCAACAAATACTTTTCATTCGAGTATTTCTTGTCATTCTGTCTCTCACAGTTCACCTAATTCATGGATTATTGACTCGGGAGCGTCAGAACATATGACTTGCAATTCCAGTTTACTACAGTCATATCACTACATCAATAAAACAGAGAGTGTTCGTGTTGCCAATGGAACTCATGTACCCGTTCACGGATGGGGCACTTCCAACTGTCTCCCTTCACTACCACTATCATTTGTCTTACATGTTCCCTCCTTATCAGTGAATTTATTATCGGTTCATCAAATTACTGAAAATCTTAATTGTTCAGTAACTTTTTTCCCTTCTCACTATGTGTTTCAGGATCTGGCGACATGCAAGGTCCTTGGCAGTGGTAAAGTGGTAAATGGCCTCTATATTATGGAAGGGAATTCTGTTTCGCCATCGGCAAGTTATCAGGTTTCATCTAAATCTAATCCCAGTTTAGAGTCCTTATATCAATGGCATAGACGGTTAGGTCATCCTTCATTTGGTGTTCTGTCGCATCTTTTTCCGAATTTAGCATCAAAATGTAAAAAGGAAGAATTTTTTTGTGAACTATGTGAATTAGCCAAACATAAAAGGTCACCGTATCCATCTAGAAATAAGAGAAGTCCTACCCTATTTTCTACTATTCATACTGATGTTTGGGGTCCATTTAGTCATCCTACACATGATGGGTATAGGTGGTTTGTCGTCTTTGTTGATTGTCATTCTCGACTTACTTTTGTATACCTTCTTAAACACAAAAGTGAAGTATTCGGATGTTTTAAATCCTTCCACCACATGATACAAACACAGTTCAATGCCTCTGTTAAAATTTTACGAAGTGATAATGGTACCGAGTATGCCGGAATGTTTACATCTTATTTGGACACATGGGGTATTATTCATCAAACTACATGTGTTAAAACCTCTCAGCAAAATGGAGTTGTTGAATGGAAAATTGGTCACTTACAACAGGTAGCACGGTCCCTCATATTAACTATGCATGTCCCTAAATATCTTTGGGGTGAGGCAGTCATGACTGCTGCATATCTGATCAACCGTCTCCCTTCAAGTGTACTACAATTCAGAACACCGTTGTCCTTTATTCCTGCACCTTCGTCCCATCCATTGCCTCTTCGGTTATTTGGGAACGTATGCTTTGTTCATAATCATTCTCCCTCTCGGGATAAACTTGATTCTCGTGCTCTCCGCTGTGTTTTCATTGGTTATACACCAACTCAAAAGGGGTATAAGTGCTATCATCCTCCCTCACATCGCACATATGTTAGTCACGATGTTACTTTCTGGGAGTCTATTTCTTACTTCTCTCCCGGATCCTCCTCCTTGCTTCAGGGGGAGACTAACCGACACAGTCTTAATATTAAAGCAACAGAGGAGTCTCAATTCCTTCCATTCATCAATGTGCCAAACATTAGCCCAAACGCATCATCCATCCCTCCACCTATGAGTAGAGAGTTTGATGATCTAAATAGATTAAAGGGGCCAGATTTGATCACATATTCTAGACGGAAAAATAATGATATAACCACTTTACCACTTCCAGAGACTTCTGACCTCGAGGCAGATCCTACAGCTCCTATAATTGAGTCTGATAACGGTAACACTCTTGATCCTACTCTTAATCTTTCTATTTCTATAAGAAAGGGTGTACGCTCTTGCACTAACCATCCTATCTCAAATTTTGTATCTTATAATGCATTATCTCCATCTTCACTTGCTTTTGTGTCATCCTTGTCTAGTGTTTCTGTTCCGCATACTTGGCAGGATGCTTTATGTGATCCTAAATGGAAAGATGCTATGATAGTGGAAATGAATTAACTCATCTTCCCGCTTGAAGGAAGGTAGTAGGATGCAGATGGGTATTCACTGTGAAACAGAAACCTAATGGGTTGATTGATAGGTACAAAGCAAGACTTATAGCAAAAGGGTATACTCAAACTTACGGGATTGATTATCAGGAAACTTTTGTTCCAGTAGCAAAGATGGCCTCTATTCGAGTTTTGATATCATGTGCAGCAAATCTTGGATGGGAACTTCAGCAATTGGATGTAAAAAATGCATTCTTACATGGAGACCTGAAAGAAGAGGTTTACATGAATATTCCACCGGGTTTTTCTATAGTTGCGACCATTGGGAAAATATGCAAGCTAAAGAAGACTATTTATGGGTTAAAACAGTCTCCAAGGGACTGGTCTGGCAAATTTCAGGGAGCAATGATTAAATTTGACTACAAACAGAGCAACTCAGATAACACCATGTTCGTAAAAAGACGAGATGAAAAAATCACAATGTTGATTGTTTATGTTGATGATATTGTGATCACCGGCAACGACACCTATGAGATTGCTAATGTTAAACGCAAGCTTGCCTCTGAATTCGAGATGAAGGACTTAGGAAAACTACGGTATTTCCTTGGTATTGAGGTCTCTAGAAGTCCAGGTGGTATCTTCCTCTCACAACGGAAGTATACACTTGATCTTCTGAATGAAACAGGGATGTTGAGATGTAGACCTGCTGATTCTCCAATAGAAGCAAATCATAAACTTTGTGGAGATGCTGGTGAAATTGTTGAGAAATCTCAATATCAAAGGTTAGTTGGTCGACTAATCTACCTTGCACATACAAAGCCAGACATATCATATGCAGTGGGAATTGTTAGCAGGTATATGCATGGTCCTCGTCAACCACATTTGGATGCAGTTTATATGATATTAAGGTATCTTAAGGCTGCTCCTGGAAAGGAGTAATGTTTACTAAAAACAATCATCTCGGGGTTGAAAGCTATACAGATGCAGATTGGGCCGGATGTCAAGACGATAGACGATCTACTTCAGGATATTAAACATTTGTTGGTGGCAATGTGGTTACTTGGCGAAGCAAGAAACAACCTGTGGTTGCCTTATCTAGTGCTGAGGCAGAATATAGAGCTATGGCTAAAGGTGTACGTGAATTATTGTGGATAAGATTGTTCCTAGAAGAATTGGGACTTGCATCTGAAACTCCAATGAAGCTACATTGTGATAACAAAGCCGTTATTGCCATTGCACATAATCCAGTTCAACTGATCGGACCAAACATATCGAAATTGATCGATACTTCATAAAAGAGAAGATCAATAATGATACCATTGGTATTCACTTTGTAAGATCGGAGGACCAGATAGCTGATATATTTACCAAAGGTTTAAATCAGAAGATGCTTCATCCACTTATTGGCAAGTTGGGCATGCGTGATATATATGCATCAACTTGAGGGGGAGTGTCAAAATGTCAATAATATTAGGCTAATGTTAGGCTCCTATGTTAGGCACCGTCTAGACTTTGGGGCATTAAGTTTTCTATATATAGACTCCTTCATCTCCTGTAATAACTACACACAAATATATACAATCTCTACTTGTTCTGTAAACTCTCTATGATATAAATTTAACATATCATAAGAATAATTTCTATTGCATATATCCTCATCACTAAGCCTTGTTATTTATTTTTAGTGTTCTATGTTCCTAAAGATGATAAGTAGGAACATGTTGGGGAAGAATTATAGTCTGTTCAATTTTACTAAATGTATTGTTAGAAGTTTAATTGATTTTTCTTTATGGAAGTCCGGTGTCTAGGTTGATTAACAGATTGTTTGCCTGATGTAGAGAGGCTGAGACAACATGATTCAACCTGGTCAGAATCAGACGATCAAAAGTTTCGTGAGAAATCTGTATAAATATGTACAAAAGCCACAAATTGGATAGTCAGGTCAGGTAGTTTTGTAAGAAAGTGGCAAAAAAAGTACAAATGTCTTCTCTCGGCAAGAACTTGCCAAGTAGAGAACTATTGCAAAATATAAGTATGCGTCTTCTGTGTACACAGTTGTGATGTGTACTTTAGATCCTATGAGCAGCATTACATTGAAAAATGGATTGCAATTTGCAGCCGTTATATGCCTTGTGGGATGTCTTTGATATTCGACGGTTAGCACAGATCATATCATATATTGATACGAAATAGTTCAATATTTATGTTGTCACTACGAAAATGAAAATAAGTTTGTATATCAATCTTGAATTAGCATCTTTATTATCACAAATCATATTGAGCTCGACATTCTACCCGGAATGAATGTCTTATTGTATTAGCAGGATATTGTTTCAAAATCAAACACCGTCACATACAGTATGCATGCGTACTTTTGAAATATGATCAAATTTTAACATCGTTTCACTAATATTACATTTCTCTTTGTTCTTCTCTTGTCCAAAGGATAGTTTGAATTTAACATTTTGTGCAGAGGATATGCTTGACAGGTGACTATAGTCGGAAATGAAGAACAATGTCGTTGCATTAGGTTTCGACTTGATTGAGACGAAGAACATCACAATAAGTACAGTATCAAAATATTTTGTGTGCTTCACATTTAGCATATCTGTAGCACAAGCAAAATCGTATTTGGTGCTGCTTTTGAGTCAGGAATAAGGTTCAGAGAAGTTGAATCTATAGATTATATAGGAGTGTAGGAGATAACAAGGATCAGGCTTAAGAGTAACTAGCTATTATATAGACTGCGAAAGTCGGACACACAGACATATTTTGGTGCTAGCTTATAACTGATCATACCTTTCTTAAATTTCATATTTAAATAACTTGTACATTTCGTAAGGACTAGTTGTTTTAGTAATTATAGAAAACTAGTAAGCTGAAATAGTTCACAACCTCTCAGTTGAACAAATACTCCAGCTTTCCACACACTTCTAGCATTTTAAACAACTAAGCAATTATCGAACATTGTAGCTATTATCAGTGACTTGACGGACTTAGATAATACTTATAGTTATGAACGAACACTTTAGCTTACCTGACATGCCGTCCATAAAATCATCCTTGAATTGCCTCGTGAATAACTGAATAAGAACATCTTTCTTACCATCCTCCTGCATTCTGGATGGAGAATCTAGTTAACTACATTTCATTTCTAAGAGTCGAAAGTACTGCCTATAAAACTTCGGTGCCCTGTGATCTTCACAATGTTTATTGCAGACTATTTATAACTGCAATCTGTCCTATTAATTCCTTTAGTTTCTGACTTAATTTCCCTGTCTTCCCTTTACTGTTTTCTATTTATATACAGTCAATGCAGACACCATTTACAAGCTACAATAAAGAGATGATGGCTCTTGAAAGTTCTTAAACTTAAATGCAATTTAGCACTGTAGTTGTTACATCAGAGAGGCGATCAATAATGTGAACTGGTATTCTATAAATTAGAAGACTGTTTGTTGCATGCCTTGTTTTGATTTTGAGTTCACTACTTATAAAACCAAGGGGGGCAGATGTTCACCCTGTCCTCCACTACATCCACGTCTTATTTTTTTTTTTTATCATCCTCTTATTTTTATGCCTTGTTATATACGGGGAGCTCTGAAGTATCAGGTTTTGTTTGCTTGTTCACTACAACTAGAAATGAAGCATAAAATTCTTTAGTGGATATTCCAGTTCAATACTTTAATTTAGATAAGCTAATGTAGAAGGGCATATGTGCAGTTACATGCTCTATCAACAACATTAAGTTACACATCCTAAAACCAATACAGTCACCTTCTCTATTTTGGGGGGTCTTGAAAGTTAAATTGTTCATATTTTTACTATGTTGTGATTAGTAGTAGTGTTGATTTACTAAGCAAGCTGTCAGAAAGTTATTAAGTTACCTTCCTAGCTTGTGTTTTAAAGGTACTTCAGGAATTAGGAGAAGGCAGAACGTAAAGTGTAATGGATTGAGATCGGATTCCAAACATAAACAATTAAGTACTGATGTAACAGATCATAAGACTCAAAACAACAAGCTATGTATTTGTATTTCTTGGTTAAAGATTACAGAATACACAAGGATGATACTCCGATGAACAACGATTACAAAGTAACGATAACTACTGGACATTCGAGAGGTCCAGCCCTCTCCCAAGTAACCCTAATTTAGACCACTCAATTCATTCGATGCCTCTCTAAACCCCTCATTTTCCTTTTTATGCTTCTCTCGTTTATCTTTCTGTGTTATGACCTCCTTGCCCTTGGATACATGTCGGTTAAATATTAATAGTTCATTGGACTGGGCCTTGTCTATTACAATACTCCGCCCCTAAAGACAACCTTGTCCTCAAGGTTGGAAGACGAAAAACTGCAGGGTAAGATTATCTACTTCAGTATCTGCTACATTCCAATCAATAGCCTTGCAACCAGCACGGTCAAAATACCAATCATCAACTACTAGCACGATTCCCTTGTTGCCAATAAGGGGAGAATTGTCTGAAAACCATGTATCCTGTCTCTCAGATTGGTAATGAGCAAAACACGAGTTTATCAATAACCCATTTTTCGGAGACATTGAGAAGCGTTGCACAACATTTACCATATGATCCTTGAATCTCTGCAGAAATTGGATTTGTGATACTGAATAATGTGCATAAATTGCTTTGCATGTAGTCCAATAACCATGAGGATCAACTGAAGGAAGAGCTAAGCTGGCTGTGACCTGCCATGAATCATATGCTGCTTTGAGAAGAAAGATAGGGGTTTGTATGTTGGCTATCAAGTTCTCGGGGAAAAAGCAAGTAGTTGGATCAAGATGGTTAGTGCAACTACGTGGCAGGTTCCTCCCAATGTCCTGCAATTTGACCAGGCCTCCAAACATATTCCTAAGGGTACGTCCACCAGCAACATCAACTGCATTCAAGAATAATCCACCATCACTTAGGCACTTCACTTTTGTACGTCTTGAAAATATACCGCGGAAATCATCGCATTTCAGAATAAAAGCTAGACCACTAGCAGAGCATCCAGATAGAAGGGCCTGGTTGGCATATTGCATTCCCTTTACCTTCAAATCTTCCATAGCAGCCCACCATATACGCTGACCTCTAAATTGTAATCCAGCAGCCTTTAATGCAAACTTCCCCCTGCCAAGCTGATGCAGTAAAACCACACCTTTCCACGACAAATTCAATAAACTTACCAGATTCCCACCCTCATTACCAGCAAGGATTCCCACTTCACACAGTTTTTCTACGTTACATTTTGTAATATTGATGGTATGATCTGCAATAATAAGCTCTTTAGAATCTGTCTGATCTCTAGTGTTCTCTATTATTTTATTATATAGATACCAGTTTACACTATTGCAATAGACTTTGCATAGTCGTGTGGCATCATGAAGGAAGATTAACACCACCTCCAGGACTTCTGAACCAATAGTTGGACCAATTTTCTTTATCTCTGACAAGCACTCTTTTACCAAGCTAAACTGTTCAGAGATGAATTCCTCAATAATAATCAACACCACTTCGGAAATGGAGACATGACATATTGCTGAAGCTGAGAAACTATCACCCGAGAATTTCAGCAGATCCAAGGGCAGCTGGAAGGAAATGCTAAAATGTTCTTCCTCTTGAGACTCTTGCACCATCTTTAAATGCTTCCTGCACCCAGTACTTGCCTTCGTTCCACAAGCAAGATATTGATGTGGAGATCTGGATATGCCTGAATCCAGGTATTTTGCAGCAACATGCAAAATATTTTTGTTTAAAATGCACTGAGATATATGAAGATATGTGAAGTCTTCCCAGAGTATTGTAAGAGATTCCCAGAGTCAATTTTGTTCATTTCCCACATTTATGTCTAAATTACCGAGTGTAGTAATCAGTTGAGCATGGTTTTCAACAACTTCTGATGATTTATTGGCGTCGAGAAGCTCCTGGAGCTCATTTTTTGCCGCACCACCAGGATCAAAAATCAGCACAGTCTTCTCACCCACGCTGCTAGACTTATTGTCTAAACCATATGCAATTGCAACTGATGTAGGTCCGTTGATAATCCACATCACATTGAGGCCATAAATAATACCAGCATCCTTTGTTGCATGCCTCTGCGAATCATTGCAGTCAGCAGGTACAGTAACCACCTCATTCTTAACCGTCTTGCCAAGTAAAGCCTCAGCAATCTCCCACCTCCTGGTAAGACCCATGGAATAAATTTCTTTTGCAGAAAATTTCTTTTCCTCACCCATGTAGTTTACCACAATCATTGTCTTGTGACCAACTCCAGCACCATCCTCTTCTTCTATAGGCGAACTAGCCAAACTTCCACTACTTTCCACTACAGAACGACTAAAAACAACCCTCTTCATAGTAATTATGCTATCAGTAATCGACACAGATGGCCCCGAAATACCTTTGTTCTCCCCACTACGGCTGATACTATTACTACCCTTTTTCTTTGCATTAACATTCTCAGCTGGGTGTCTCACAACAGACTGTAAAACATTTGTTTTCTCGACATTATTGCTACCCATACTCACTTCATTTATTTTTGTATTTGAGTGTGTCCCAAACAGTTTAGAGGCAACAGCCTTTTGGGTAGGCAATTTACTAGTAGTGTAGAGATGAGATGACCTTGATGGACTTTCCTTACTCTCCTCGTCAACAAAACTCTCATTTACAACAACCATGTCATTTTTCTCAGTGAAACTCTCCCATTCCACCGCACCGCATGGACCTAAACCTACAGAACTAGGTTGCCATGCCTTTGACTCTTGCTGATTGTAATCAGTGAAATGTCCCAACCAGTTATAATCCTTACTCAATCCTCCTGCTACATAATTGCCATCCAAATACACAAATTTATTTACCAACACACTATCACTCCCTCCATTTAGATGATACCCTTCTACACTAGACTCATTTCTTCCTCCATAGCCCTCATGTCCACCATAATTACTATTAAAACCGTTGTAATTAGATGAACAGAACTGTCTCAAGATAACCCCCTTCAAATCACTCCAACAACGAAAAGGGCGTCTGTGATTCTCCCCTTGATACCATCGTAAAACATCCCCGTCGAACGCTACTGATACAGCCCCTAGTAACTCATCTTCGGACACACGATTTGCAGATAAAAATTGCTCCATTCTCATAATCCACCCATCCGGGTCCTTACCAGCAAACCTCGGTATGTCAAGTTTCCGGACACGCCAAGGCCCTGGCCCCGGTCCTCCACCAGACCCACCATTCTTATAACTACCCCAAACATTTGTACCCACTTCTCCATAACCACCCACATCAGTCCCTTTTTCAAATTTATCATAACAATTAAAATGAGATTTTATATGAGGCGAAAATTCTGGGTGTGTACCTGTATTCCACTGTATTGGAGCTACGCCGGGTCGATTGCCCCTTTCTTCTATCATATCCCCCTTCCGAGTCTCAACACTTTTGACAAAATTATAAGCATCCTCCTCCAAAACTCTATCAGGACTTCCATCAAACACCTTCTCTGCATGCCCCATTTCATGCACCTCCAAATTCCTCTCAAAACTTCCATCAAACACCTTCGCTGCATATCTCATTTCACGCACAACATCAACCTCGTGCACTTCTTTCTTGGTCATTGTGGTTTGGTGCTCCATCAAACAATCTGTCACAGTGAGGCGCCACTTTTCCAAAGCTTTATCAAAAGCCTTATTAAGCTTGTCTTTCCACTCCTCTTCGTCGAACTTCCAACGCATCTTTGCTTCCATCGGATCTATTGCTCTGATACCAATTGTAATGGATTGAGATCGGATTCCAAACATAAACAATTAAGTACTGATGTAACAGATCATAAGACTCAAAACAACAAGCTATGTATTTGTATTTCTTGGTTAAAGATTACAGAATAGACAAGGATGATACTCCGATAAACAACGATTACAAAGTAACGATAATTACTGGACATTCGAGAGGTCCAGCCCTCTCCCAAGTAACCCTAATTTAGACCACTCAATTCATTCGATGCCTCTCTAAACCCCTCATTTTCCTTTTTATGCTTCTCTCGTTTATCTTTCTGTGTTATGACCTCCTTGCCCTTGGATACATGTCGGTTAAATATTAATAGTTCATTGGACTGGGCCTTGTCTATTACATAAAGCTCTGAACGCTTTGCGAGTCTACTAGCATGCCATTCCGTAATTCGCTTGTTTGCACTTGTTCTTTCTTTGATAAAAAATTATATCAATTTATGCCTCGACTGATACAGTCCATATACATGCTTTTGTAATGACTCTGTACCTCTAGGAAGTATGAGTGCGGTGCCATCTCGTGCGGGAAGATTCGGCAAATATTAATATATTAAAAATACATTTTATGTATGTATTTTAAGAATTTTATTTAAATTAAATTAAATAGTCACCTAAATAACTTCTTCATCCTTAATAATACATATTACTAGCTCAAAACCCGTGCGATGCACGGAATTTTTTAATATTATATGAATATTTTTTATTAATTTGAATTGATTTTTTTAAAACATGAATGATTTAAATTTTTCAATGAGATGATTTGATAATAATTATATAAAGGTTATCCGTAATATTTCTAAAAAAAAGGGATTGTAGTTAGAAAATATAGAAAGATGATATGTTTTAGTTGAAAAGGGTAATCGGTTAATTATTAGTATTATAATACTATTATTTTATTTTATTAAATAGAACCACACGTGATGTAATTGGAAAAGGAGAGATTTTAGTTAGAGAAAATAGAAAAGGTAAGGTGAAAATTCAAAAGGTGACATGTTTTAGGTGAAAAAGGTAATTAATTAATTTATAGTAATTAAAATTTAATTAAATTATTTTACTAAATAAAATTGTTTGTAGTGTTTTTAGAAAATGAGAAATTAATGTTGGGCGTGATATATCAAGAAAAAGAGGTATTAAAAAAGATAAAAAAGATTATACATTTTAGCTAAAAAAAAGTAATTGATTAATTATTAGTATTATAATTTTATTATTTTATTTTATTAAATAGAACCGCCCATGATATAATTGGAAAATGAGAGATTTTAGTTACAGAAAATAGAAAAGGTAACGTGAAAATTAAAAAGGTGACATGTTTTAGGTGAAAAATGTAATTGATTAGTTTATAGTAATTATAATTTAATTATGTTACTTTACTAAATAAAATTGCTCATAGTTCTTTTAGAAAATGAGAAATTAATGTTACCCGTGATATTTCTAGAAAAAGAGGGATTTTAGTTAGAAAATATAGAAAAGATGATACGTTTTAGCTGAAAAAAGAGATTTTAGTTAGAGAAAAGAAAAAAGGTAACATATTTTGACTGAAAAGGGTAAGATCGATTAATTAATAGTAATTATATTAAACAAAATTGTTTGGAGTGTTTTTTAAAAATGAGAACTTTTAGTTAGATAAAATATCATGTGCATGTTTTAGGTGAAAAAGGTAATTGATTAGTTTATAGTAATTATAATTTAATTACGTTATTTTACTAAATAAAATTGTTCGTAGTTTTTTTATAAAAGGAGAAATTAATGTTACCCGTGATATTTCTAGAAAAGAGGGATTTTAATTAGAAAATATAGAAAAAATGGTACGTTTTAGCTGAAAAGAGAGATTTAGTTTAAAAAAAGAAAAAAAAAAGTAACATATTTGAGTTGAAAAATGTAATTGATCGATTAATTAATAGTAAAACCAAATCAAACCAAACATACTCAGTATATACCGCATGAGCAGTGACCCCCGGCAGGAGTCGAACCCGTGACCTCACGGTTCACGGATTGGGCACTTACCACTGTGCCAACTCAACCCCTTTTAATTAATTAATAGTAATTATATTAAACAAAATTACTCGTAGTATTTTTTAAAAAGGAGAAATTTAGTTAGATTAAATATCATGGGTCTGTCTGATTTAATGAAATAAATTAATAATATCATAACTAATTGATTACTTTTTTCAGCTAAAAGCTAATATCTTTTCTATATTTATAACTAAAATATCTCATTTTCAAACTTGCTTTTTTTACTTGTTTTTCAGCTACCCTTACTGAGTTATTCTTTACTTATTTTATATTTCTTAATAAGTAACCAAATACCTTTTTCAGTTATTACCTTTTGTACATTTTCCAAGTAAAATATCTTATTTCCAACAATAACATGGGTCGTTCTATTTAATGAAATAAACTAATAATATTATAATTAGTTATTACCTTTTGTACATTTTCCAACTAAAATCTCTTCTTTCCAAAAATAACATGGATCGTTCTATTTAATGAAATAAACTAATAATATTATAATTATTAATAACTAACTGATTACTTTTTTCAGCTAAAAGGTAAAATATTTTCTATAATTTTAAACTAAAATATCTCATTTTCAAAATTATCTTTTTTTTACTTCTTTTTCGACTATTATATTTTCTAACTAAAATCTATTCTTTCCAAAACTTGATTTTTTTAACTTCTTTTTCAAGCTATTGACTTTTCAAGGGTATGGATTTTATCTTTCAAACTTATCTTTTTTTACTTCTTTTTCTACTATTATATTTTCTAAGTAAAATCTATTCTTTCCAAAACTTGGCTTTTTTACTTATTTTTCAAGCTATTACCTTTTCAAATATGGATTTTATCTATAATTAAGTAAGGGTAAATAAGTAAAATCAACAGGTACCGTACCAACCGACCAACCAAACTTTTAATGTTTCGGCTTTTATATAATAGTATAGATTAGTATTACTTAATAAAATACCTAATGTAATTTTTTTTAAAAAAAAAACCATACCTAATGCAATTTAAAGTATTTAATCGATTAAGTATTTAAATATTTATAACATTCTTTTCTCTCACTTGTAGGTGAGGAAAAAATCCCCATGCATCCCTGAATCCCAAGCAATGCGACGGGTAAGTGAAAAATGCTTTTTAGATGTACCTTTATGTTTTACAAGAACAACTGATATTTTTTTTATGGAAGCAACACTTTCTGTTTGTTGATTGACCATCCTGATTTGCTGCTAGTCTTTGTTGAGAATAAGATTTACATCCACATGAACAATTTCTGTGAATGTTATAAGGTTGTGCAGGTGTTTATGTGTAGAAGCTTAGAACCTGTAATTTGGAACGACTTAGAACCGTAAAATTGTTGCAGCATCTTCTGTACAGAATACTTAATTTGGACATAAAGGATTATGAATGGCCTTGTGTCAAGGATCATTCCAACTAAGATCGTATGGTATTGAAACTCGATCAGGCCCCTAACAACAACTGAAAAATGGCGTGAAACCAATCTTCATCAACAATCCGAAATAAAAAACTCTGGATAAGTGTTATCATAATCGTTATTTAGCATCATCATCAACAAGAATTACGAACGGGCTTGATTCTTATAAATAGAAGATATTTAAACACCTTTTGGAGTAAATTTACCCGGACAGAGAACTACTAGTATATTAGATAGAACAGGCAAATGTGCCACCTTGTTTTTGGAGAATAATTTCGAAAATTTAGCTCAAAATATACACCATATTCCCCCATTGTATTGGTGAATGTCCAGTTAAGTAACCGTTAATGTTTATATCAATAATTTTTTTTTGTACTATGTAATTATTATTATGATTATTCTCAAGGATTTTTCAGTTTATGTTAAAAGATCCACCACAAGAAAAGAAGCTCTTGTTCCCTTACTAATTACTGTGTCACAAACAATGAAGTTATTACACTCATGGAGTAGTAATTTAGATGGATTCTTTTAAAACGTTATAGCACTTCGCAACTTATTACTTCATTTCAGAAACACTTTTTTTAATCGTAATATTATAAAAATAAAGCAACATTCATCCTATAACTTTAAGATGACATTCATTCTGGGCCTCTTGCATCAAATGACTTGTAGTGAATTTACAATATATTCCATATCCCTCTGAGCGGTCCATGAGAGTGACGGCAGTGCACCTTTGTCTGCATACTCTGGTCCACTTGTTTCTGCATTTTTACAATTCACCACTACTCCCTCCGTCTCTAAATACTTTTCTCATTTGAGTTGGACACGTTTGCCAATGCACAGTTTTGATCGTTAATATCTTCAATTTCGTATTAGTATTAAATATAAAAACTTCATTGTATTAAAGTACTCATAAATATGAATCCAACAAGATCACTCATGACTATATTTGGATTTACAGATTAGACGTAAATTAGCAATTTGTCTCATGTTATGAATAGGACCAACATTCCAAATGAGAAGATCATTTAGAGACGGAGGGAGTATTATTTTGCTTTTGATTGGCATACTCACCGTCACTAATACTATCGTAGATTTTGAAAATCGGAACTATTCGGTTGAGGTACCGATTTACAATTTATCGGATGATTCGGTTGAAAAATTGACAATTTATTGGCAATTTTTGCAAAATCGACCGAATCGATTCCAAAATTTTGACCTTTTTAGCCGAAATCGGCCGATTTCAATAACGAGATATACTATAGTTGATGGGGCCACGTCCCTTTATTTTTTTTGTTCTTAAAGAAAGTGTTTGATTCCTAAATTTAAAATTGCATTTGCCGACAGTTTACCTAAGCTCAAGTAGACTCTCCTCCACGAACAGGTTTACTTACCTCCATCCAAATTTGCAAACTACACCTACTACCAGATGTTTCTCAGATCTTGCATTCACACTTGACAATATATCTACTGAGAATGCTTGGTTTGCAAATTGTTAACTTCTTTCTTATTGCAAAAATATAGAGAGAGATTTATTCCGGGTAATTTAAATGAAGGTGCAATTAAAAACTCAACCTTTAATAATGTACTTAAAAATATAAAGTGCAGCCTAAAAAATCTGACCGACAGACGATGACTGCACTGCACATGCAAGGTTTTGACGTTTAAAGACAACAAACAGCTGGTGATTAACAAAAAAACACTCAACTATTCATTTCATTTGTTCCCTCTGGTGAAAGTAATAGGAGGAATATTCAACTACTCATCACCGACACGTCCCAGGCATCCCCTGCTTGGCTGCTTGTGCTTTTATTCACTTACTCCCTCCGTCCATTTCATTTCTTTACACTTTCTATTTTGGGTCGTCCATTCCATTTCTTTACATTACTAAAAATAGTAACTTTTAACAATAAAATACATTATTACATCCACTACTTCACTCCACCTTTTCAACTCTTTACACTATTACACCCACTACTTCACTTATTTTAACAATAAAATTACTATTACACCCACTACTTCATTTATTTTAACAATATTACATCCACTATCTTGGTTTTCGTGCAAAAAGCAAATGTAAAGAACTGAAAAAAACAGAGGGAGTACTAATCACCTCAAATCATTCCTATTAGTATATGTTTAATCATCATAGCTTAATTACATGCATCATTGGATAACTCCGGTCTGCCTTTCCAGATTTTAGATTTGATTTTCGTTCACTTTAAAAATTGATAAAATAATGAATCTCCTAAACTATATTAATAAAAACAAGATTCTTAATTATATTAGAAACAATGTTATATATATTAATTATATAAAATGAATATTATATAAAATTTATTAAATTTGTAAAAAAAAAACACACTTTAACGGAATAATCTATATATTATAAATTACTGGATAGCTCTTACTTAAGGTTTGATATCCATATTTAGGTTTGGACGAGATTTTGTATTGACCCACTGGATAATCCATTTTTTAGGTTTGATATCCATATTATGTTTGAGAAAGATCCAAATTCATTATTTGACCCATTATTAATTAAAGAAAGTTTGTATACAAATTTAAATACTATTAATATATTCTCTTAATATTTATTTTAAGATTATTAATGAAATTTTGAATAAATCTTTTAATTTTGATTATCTAGCGTAAACCAATTAGCTATAGTTTAAAATTAAAAAAAATTGATGACATAATCGATAGAGCTTATATAAAAAATTTGAAGATGGGCCAAATATTAATCAATGATTTACCTTAATGATGAGATATTTTGGAGACGAAACATCATATATAATATATATTACATAAAATAATATATCATATCAACTTTTGAGTTAAGGACAAATACGTATGAGAAATGTTCTTAAATTATAATTGTCCTCTCCATTTATACATAAATTTTGAAAATAAAATATATCCTTAGATACATGTCATCTTTATAAAATAAAAGAAATTAGGTGTAATCTTTCAAAACAACTTATATTTTCCATTTGCAGGGTTCAACTATTTCAACATTTAATTGGATTCTCATTTTTCTATATTAAAATAAAGGGTACTCCTAGTAAAAAGTTATTTAGCAAAAATATATATATATATATATATATATATATATATATACTATTATATAAAAACCGAAACATTAAAAGTTTGGTTGGTTGGTACCTATAGATTTTACTTATTTACCCTTATTTAATTACGGATAAAATCTTTTTTTATATTTTATCTAACTAAAATTTTTGCTTTACTAATCAATTTCCTTTTTCAGGTTAAACATGTTACCGGATATGGGTTAAAAATAAGTCCTAAAGACATATTTAATGTGACTTTAATTAGGCCCAATATGGTCAAAACGTGGGGCCCATTAAATGGGCCCAAACCCTATTTATAATATTAATTTCGTAATTAATATTAAGGGTAATAACCAGCTCAGCAATAAGAGTCAAATAAGGATATTACTCCTGCCTGACTTAGCCTCCAAGGCACCTACTTCAACAAGGAAACTGATTCCTACAAGGAAGGAGTCTAGAACCTTCCTCAAGGCGGTGACTTGCCCACCAAGTCACCTAATTCTACCACGATTCTAGGGCTTCTCAGCCTATATAAAGGGTCTGACCCCTCATTCTCAGAACTACGTTTTTGACTTGATCTTTGATATTCATCAAAGTACGTAGGCATCTTGTGAGGGCAGATTCAGCCACGAGCACGAGAGCAGCCATTAAAGCACGAAGCTCACACACCCTAGCATTGAATAAAGCAAACCCTAGCCGCAATTTAATAACTTAGTTTTTATTCCACAACATTTGGCGCCGTCTGTGGGAAGAAGACATCAACCATGGTTCAAACATGAAGGACACCAACAATTACCGACCTCTTCTACTCAGTTCTGCACCGCCCACTACGGATCCGGTGTCCCCAACGACCGAGGCGATTGTTCAACATCAAGTTTCTCAACCTCTAGGGACAACTTCCCATGTTGAGAGTACGTTACCTCCGATCGTCCACACAAATCAAGGGACCAATCCTCTTCAGATGGTGATTTCTACCTTGGTTGTCGACCCTAACAACCCCCCACATGGGGTCCAGATCCATACTACGGATCTTCCCGTGAACACCAACCCAATGTATGGGCTGCCTAACTACCCTCTTACTCAAGGAGCTGGATCAAGTGGTCATGCCTTGGAGATCCGAGATCGAGAGTATCGTGACTACTCTGGTCCCTATACTGATGAGTCATCCTCTGATGATGATGATCGTGATGAAGCCCCGAGGAGGCGACGTGCTAGCAGAGAACCTCGAAGGAGGCATCAAACCATCCATGATGGACCCCATTTGACAGCTGCTGAGAGAATCAAGGCTCATGAGACCGAGATTTTAAGGATAAAAGAAGATATTGCTAGAGAACAAGCTAGGTTGGATCAGACTCAACCTCCTCCAACCTCAGGACCGATTCCCATCATAGACTTAAAAAGGTCTTCAAGAAGGCAGAGAAGGGCTGATGCCCCAACTGGAAGAACAACAAGGGTGGAAACCCCCAGGGGCAACCCCAAGGATCTGATGCCACTTGGAGATCCTGATGATCCCACACCCCCATTTACCGAGGAGGTGATGAATGCTCACGTCTCCAGGAAGTTCAAGATGCCGACAATCAAGGCTTATGATGGAACGGGTGATCCCGCGAATCATGTTAGGACGTTCTCAAATGCACTGCTGTTGCAGCCCGCGAGTGACGCCTTGAAGTGTAGGGCGTTCCCTCAAACTCTGTCGGGCATGGCTCAAAGATGGTATAACCGCCTACCTGCGAATTCAATTGGCTCTTTTAAGGAGCTGAGCGCCGCATTTGTTAGCCAGTTCATCAACGGGAGAGTTCATGAAAAAAGCTCCGCATCTCTCATGTACGTGGTGCAAGGGAAGAATGAAAATTTGAGAGACTACCTCAAGAGGTTCACGAAGGAGACATTGAACATCACTGACTTGGAAAACAAGGTGGCCATGGTAGCCCTGGAACACGGAACCACTGATGAATTCTTTAAAAGGTCATTGGCAAAGCATCCTCCTCAAAACATGGGCGAACTCCAACGAAGGGCTGATAAGTACATCAAGGCTGAGGATAGTATGAAGAAAGAAGCCACGGGAGGTAATGGCAAAGGTAACAACGACTCAAAAAAGCGAAAGCAAGACCAGGAGTATGATGACCAGGAGTATGATGCTAGGGACAAGTATCCCCGAACTAGCGAGGACTCCGACTATGCCCCTAAGAAGAACCAAGGACCGAGGTTCACCGAGTATGCAAGGTTGAATACTCCTAGGAGTCGAATCTTGTTGGACATTGAGAAGGATAAGGATTTCCGATGGCCGAAGCCACTCAGGGGTGATCCCGCAAAGAGAAACAAGAATCAGTATTGCAGATTCCACAGAGATGTGGGGCATGACACTGATGATTGCAAGCAACTCAAAGATGAGATCGAGTTTTTGATTCGTAGAGGGAAACTGAGCCACTTCACTAAGGGTGACGACCGTGGTAATCAGAGAAGAGAGTATGATAGGAGGGATGACGATCAAGATCGCAACCCACAGCCCCGAGTGTCAGTAATCAACATGATCTCAGGAGGCCCGACTACGGCCGACACAACAAGGAATTCTCAGAAGGCTTATACTAGAGAAGTGATGCACATCGTGGGAGAGGCCCCGAAGCATGCAAAAACTGAAGTAGTGGTAGGTTTTGATGACTCAGACTTGGAAGGGGTGAAGTTCCCCCATGACGACCCGTTGGTCATAACTTCTGTGATTGGAAACTCAGAGGTGAAGCGAGTCTTGAGAAGTGCACAACAAGGAATTCTCGGAAGGCTTATACTAGAGAAGTGATGCACATCGTGGGAGAGGCCCCGAAGCGTGCAAAAATTGAAGTAGTGGTTGGTTTTGATGACTCAGACTTGGAAGGGGTGAAGTTCCCCCATGACGACCCGTGGGTCATAACTTCTATTATTGGAAACTTAGAGGTGAAGCGAGTCTTGATAGACAATGGAGCTTCCGTTGACATTCTATTTCATGATGCATTTGTGAAGATAGGGTACAGTGATTCTCAGTTGACCCCCAATAACATGCCTATATATGGATTTAATGGAGTAGAATCCAAAGTTGAAGGGACTATTCAGTTGCCTGTAACTATTGGACAGGAGCCCAAGGAGGCCACTCAGATGTTGAACTTCCTGGTAATCAAGGCGGTTTCAACGTACAACGTTATCCTCGGAAGGACTGGACTTCATGCATTCAAGGCTGTCGCCTCAACTTATCATATGAAGATCAAGTTCCCGACCAGGAATGGTGTTGGAGAACATAAAGGTGATCAAAAGATGGCATGAAGCTGTTATGTAACCTCGTTAAGGCCTGATGGAGTCGGGGGGCAGGTCCTTCCGATTGAACACATGGATGTCCGCAGTAGTAAAGAACGCCAAGAAAGGCCATCAGAGGACATCACACAGAAGCCTCGGACAGCCATTGAGGCTAAGGCGTTAACTGACTTCGTGGTTGACCGTACCATTGGCAACCAAGAAGTCGGGGAGCAGGAGGTAATACCCCAAGCAGGAAGTGAACTTCAGAATAATAAGGAGGAGACCAGAAGGAGTGGTGGGTGCTCTATTTTGATGGAGCATCAAAAACAAAATCAAGTTTTGCAGACCTAGTTTTGCAAAGCCCCAATGGGCTCAAGGTATCCTAGCAGGACTTAGTTTCATATTTATCTAGTAGAAACAGAAATGAGGTTCATTGAAACCATTACAGAGCATGTTGCTCCGAGTAGGACAGTAGTATTCTATATAAGAGTTGAACCCATTTCAAGTTATTAATGCAAGTTTGTCTTCCATTCATTGATTGTGTGATTTTATTTTATGTGGCAAGCACCTGATAAGTGCAAGTCAAGGATGACCAAGTACCGAAAATAAAAGAATACACGAATGGAAAACAAACAAGTGCATAAATAAAGACCCCGAAGGGTCAAGAGTTAGGTTAAAGCACGACCAATTAATAGTTTAAATCCGTGAAGGACCCTGGTTAAAAGACAAGCAGATAAAAGCCACACGCAACAATCAAAGCCATTCAAGTCCAAGGATGTTAATGACTAGCTACTCTTCAATATTTCTTAAGTACTTGGATTAAGGATTCAAGGATGAAGACCAATAGAGAACAATAATGTATTTGCTTGGATAGTGGCTTTATATGCCAGGGATTGATCCCCAACTTATAACTCACAGGTTAAATGTCGATCCTGAACGGAAGACAATAAAATAGAAGAAGAGGAATTTTGCTCCTCAAAGGCAAGATGTCATTAAGGAAGAAGTTGACAAGCTCTTAAAGGCTGGGTCTATTGAAGAAATTCAGTTCCCCGAATGATTGGCTGACCCAGTGATGGTGAAGAAAGCTAATGGGAAGTGGAGGATGTGTATAGACTTCACGGATTTGAATGATGCATGTCCGAAGGATTGTTTTCCCCTACCAAGGATAGACACATTGTTAGATGCTACAGCTAGACATGAGAAATCAGATTAAGATGCACAAGGATGACATCCCAAAGGAGCTACTTATCAACGACTGGTGAATAAGATATTCGCCCAGCCGATTGGAAAAACCATGGAGGTCTATGTCGATGACATGTTAGTCAAAAAGCCTAATCAAGGCAGACCATATTAAGCACCTCAGAGAGGCATTTGAAGTGTTGAGGCACAATGTTGAATCCAACCAAGTGTGCTTTTGGCGTTGGATAAGGAAAGTTTTTGGGTCTGATGGTTTCAAAAAGAGGCATAGAGGCCAACCCTGACAAAATCAAAGCGATTCTAGACATGGAACCACCCCGCTCTATACGAGATGTACAGAAGCTAACTGAGTTGCAGCCTTAGGGAGATTCATCTCCAAGTCTGGTGACAAGTGCTTGCCTTTCTTTCAAGCATTGAAGAATGTGAAATATTTTGAGTGGACTCCCAAGAGCCAAGAGGCCTTTGAACAAGCTGAAGAAGTACATGGCTGAAGCCCTGTTGTTGGCCAAGCCTAGTCCAGGAGAAACTCTTTATCTATACCTGGTCGTATCTTAACAAACATTGAGTGTCGTCCTCGTTCGAGAAGAAAAAAGGTTCAGAAACCCATCTACTACATGAGCAAGGTGTTGCATGAGGCTGAGTTGAATTACTCAACCATTGAGAAGTTTGCTTTGGCATTCATAACAGCCTCGAGGAAGCTACGAGACCAGCAATTGAGGAACATATTACATAGCCCGAAGGCCAGTGGAAGGTTGATTAAGTGGGCAATTGAAATTGGAGAATTTGACATCACGTATAAGCCTCGAACAGCCATCAAGGCTCAGGCATTAGCTGACTTCATGGTTGAATGTACCATTGACAACCAAGAAGTCGAGGGGCTGGGATATAGTAACCACCCCTGGGAGTGAAGAAAAAGATGAGGAGCTTGTACCTAATCAGAAGGAATATTGGGTGCTCTATTTTGATGGAGCATCAAAAACAAAATCTAGCGGTGCAGGTTTAGTCTTGCAAAGCCCCGATGGGTTCACAGTTGAGTATGTTTTGAAGTTGGCTTTTCCGACAACCAATAACGAAGCTGAGTATGAAGCCTTGATAGCCGGGTCGGGCTTGGCCAGAATCATGAGAGTCAAGAATCTCAAAGTTTGTGGGGATTCAAGACTAGTAGCGTCGCAAGTGAATGGTGAATTTGAGGCCAAGCATGAAACTATGGCAAAGTATTTGCGAGTTGTGAAAACTGTTACGACTCAGTTTGATGAGTGCTATGTGGAGCATATTCCAAGAAATGAGAACGTTAAGGCCGATGCCCTGTTTAAATTCGCTTCTTCTGAGATAGAAAATTATGCAGGGAGTGTTTACTTCCAGGTCTTGAAGACGCCGACCATCAACTCTCAGTTGGTAGCACCGATTGATGAATAAAGCTGAAGGATAGACCCTATCAAAGCTCATCTTGAGACTGGCTGGCTCCTTGATAAAGCCTTGATGGCCAACAAGGCTGTCTGCCTCCAATCGAGCTTGTCGTTTGAGTTTAAGGGCTCAAATCCAGAGTCATTAGTCAAGTTGAAACCTAAGCAAGGTTATATGAGTATAAGAATAAGGTTGGAATCCTAGAGTCAAGATAGAGGAGTGACAACTAGCCAAGGCACACCAGATTTGAAGTCAAGTGCTGAGTGGCAAATGAAATTTTTGAACGATCAACCGAGAAGCAAGACCGCCTCCACACGAACGCTTCGGCCGACCGCAACCGATCCTCGAGTCGAGTTCGACAAAAAAAAAACAAAAAAAAAACGGTCGACCACCATACCAGCCGACTGCCCCTTTCGGAGAAGCCCCGGCTGACTGACGTTGATCGTCGGTATGGGTTCGAAAAAAAAAAAATCAGCCGACTGCCTCACCGGCCGACCGCCTTCCCGGCCGACTGACCTCCCGGCCGATTGGCCTCCTGTGTACGCCTCGGCCGACCGACATCGACCGTCGGTACGGGTTTTTGACTCGGCAGACTGGTAGCGATGCTCGAGTCGGGGTTGTGAAATTTTGTTTTTATTTTTCCGATTTGGTAATCAAAGAAAGTGAAAACTGAGTTTGAAATTAGTGCCGATTAGCACCGTTTAGTGACGATTAGCACCGATTAGTGTCGTTTAAGCACAGTTTAGTGCCTGTTAGCATAGATTAGTGCCGATTAGCACCGATTAGTGCCGTTTTACGCCGTTTAATGTCGTTTAACACCGTTTAAACGTCGTTTAAGGCTGTTTACCGCCGTTTAGCGTCGTTTAGCACAGTTTATTGTCGTTTTATGCCGTTTAACGTCGTTTAACACCGTTTAAACGTCGTTTAAGGCTGTTTAGCGCCGTTTAGCACAGTTTATTGCCGTTTTATGCCGTTTAACGTCGTTTAAACATCGTTTAAGGCTGTTTAGCGCCGTTTAGCATCATTTAGCACAGTTTAGTGTCGTTTAACGTCGTTTAACACCGTTTAAACGTCGTTTAAGGCTGTTTAGCGCCGTTTAGCGTCGTTTAGCACAGTTTAGTGTCGTTTCATGCCGTTTAACGTCGTTTAACACTGTTTAAACGTCGTTTAAGGCTGTTTAGCACTGTTTAGTGTCGTTTATAGCCGTTGTAAATGCGTCGGTCGCTCCACGCTTTACATTAAGACAATACTTTTAAAAATGCTTGCATATGAGCAATAAACCCAGACCCGAGTCTCGAATAAGGCCATTAAAACTTCAAGGAAAACCTGATCAGTTTTCCTAGAAGTTGGGGGGCAAATGATATGGGTTAAAAATAAGTCCTAAAGACATATTTAATGTGACTTTAATTAGGCCCAATATGGTCAAAACGTGGGGCCCATTAAATGGGCCCAAACCCTATTTATAATATTAATTTCGTAATTAATATTAAGGGTAATAACCAGCTCAGCAATAAGAGTCAAATAAGGATATTACTCCTGCCTGACTTAGCCTCCAAGGCACCTACTTCAACAAGGAAACTGATTCCTACAAGGAAGGAGTCTAGAACCTTCCTCAAGGCGGTGACTTGCCCACCAAGTCACCTAATTCTACCACGATTTTAGGGCTTCTCAGCCTATATAAAGGGTCTGACCCCTCATTCTCATAACTACATTTTTGGCTTGATCTTTGATATTCATCAAAGTACGTAGGCATCTTGTAAGGGCAGATTCAGCCACGAGCATGAGAGCAGCCATTAAAGCACGAAGCTCACACACCCTAGCATTAAATAAAGCAAACCCTAGCCGCAATTTAATAACTTAGTTTTTATTCCACAACATTACCTTTAAAATTTTTGCTTTACTAATCAATTTACTTTTTCAGGTTAAACATGTTACCTTTTCTTTTCTTTTTAATAACTAAGCAGTTTCCTTTTTCAGGTAAAATATAATATCTTTTATATTTTATCTAACTAAAAAGCATATTATAATAATTATTAACTAATTGATTAATTTTTTCATTCAAATTATCTTTTCTCTTTTGTCTAACTAAAATATTTCTTTTTCCAATTATATCAGGGGTTACCTTTTAAAAATCTTCTTTTATATTTTATTTAACTAAAATTTTTACTTTACTAATCAATCTACTTTTTCAGGTTAAACGTGTTATCCTTTTTCTAAATAACTAAGCAGTTTCCTTTTTCAGTTAAATATAATATATTTTATATTTTATTTAATTAAAAAAACAAAGTATAATTAATGTTAACTAATAAATTAATTTTTTCTCTTTTCTCTTTTCTCTAACTAAATTTTTTTTTCCCAATAATATCACAGGTTAACTTTTTCAACCAAAACAAGTTATCTTTTTTATTTTCTCTAACTAAAACCTCTCTTTTTCAAATTATATCACGGGCGATTCTATTTAACAAAAATAAAATCATAATATTATAATGCTATTAATTAACCGATTATCCTTTCAGCTAAAAACGTATCATCTTTTTTATTTTTTTAATTAAATTCTTTTTTCTAGAAATATCATGTATAACATTAATTTCTCATTTTCTAAAAATATTACCAGCAATTTTATTTAGTAAAATAACAATTAAATTATAATTACTATAAACTAATCAATTAACCTTTTCACCTAAAGTATGTCACCTTTTAATTTTCACGTTATCTTTTTCTATTTTTTCAAACTAAAATCTCTCTTTTTCCAATTATGTCACGGACGATTCTATTTAATAAAATTAAATAATAATAATATTATTATACTAATATTAACGATTATCCTTTTTAGATAAAATGTATCATCTTTTTCCTATATTATCTAACTAAAATTCCTCTTTAGAAATATCACGAGCAACATTAATTTCTCCTTTTCTAAAAACATTACGAGCAATTTTATTTTGTAAAATAACACAATTAAATTATAATTACTATAAATTAATCAATTACCCTTTTCGCATAAAATATATTACCTTTTTAATTTTATCTAACTAAATCCTCTCTTTTTTCAATTATATCACGAGCATTCTATTTAATAAAACAAAATAATAATTTTATAATTACTAATAAATAACTTATTACCTTTTCAACTAAAACCTTTCACATTTTCTACATTTTTTTAACTAAAATCATTCATTTTCTAAAAATATCATGGATAACATTTATATAATTATGATCATCATCTCATTTAAATATTTAAATCTCCAAAATTCATAATAAAAAAAATAAATAAAAAATTATAATATAATATTAAAAAAAATTCGTGCATCGCACGGGTTTTAAGCTAGTATATAATAAAGGGTACTCCTAGTAAAAAGTGTTTAGCAAAAAAAAAAATAATAAAAGTAATTTGTATTTATATGCGTTAGATCATAATAAAAGAGATAGGTAAAAGGAATGTATGGAGTACTTGACAATTTTGATTATCACACTTATAAATTGTAAAGGAGTTGGCCATTTAAATTTAAAACGAAGTACTATTGAATAGATGGAGGAGCTACTAAAGGCACATTTATGGCTGGAAAACGGATAATACGGATACGGATACAGCCATATTCGAATCCGGATCCGTTTTTTACAACCGTATCCGTATCCGTATTTGAATCCGGGAATATCCGACAAAACTTTACCCGAATTCGAATCCGGCAGATATTATCCGAATTCGGATAATATCCGGATCCGAATCCGTTTTGCAAAAAAAAAAAAAAAAATTCTGAAATTTGCATTATTATAAAAAACAGGCATTTTTTGCAAAAACAAAAAAAAACATACATATTAAAGAGATACTCGATTCTAATTTACAAATTACAAAAATCATATCCAAATTTGCATATGCAAATAGTATACAAAACTATATACTATATAGCATATACAAATAATTAAAGACCATACTACTTTAGACTATACAAATAGTGAATTAGATAGAATTATGTTAGATAGACTATACTCCTTTAGAAATTAGAACGTGTTGGACTTATTTTTATTTCATTTTATATTAAATTCATTATATTTTATTTTTAAGAGTAAATGATAAAAATTAAAAATGTATTAAAAATATATTAAAAATATATTATATATAATTACTTTCGGATACGGATATTTTCGGATACGGATGTACCCGTATCCATATCCGTATCCTAAACTCTCGGATTCAGATACGGATAATATCCGGTTGACTCCGGATACGGATAATATCCGCTTTTTCCCGGATACGAATACAGATATTTCGGACGGATATCGGATTTTTCGGATTTTTTTTCCCATTGATGTATATTGTCAAAAATAATTAGGGTACAAGGAAAAATGGTTCCACCTGCCCTATTGGTGGTATTGGGGCCTCAATGTTGATTGAACACCAACATTGGTACATTTTTTCTGACATTTTACAAATCTAGGGCCATACTACTATTATGGTGACCTGCTTTGAAAGTTGCTCCTACATTCACGCAAGATCTGCTTCAAAAATTGCTTATACATCCAGCTATGGGGCTTAAGCGTTAAGCTCTAGAGGTAATGACCACTTATAACCGATAATAGTGCACCAATGATCTTTTTCGCAAGCTACAGCCTTCCCAATACCATGTGACATGCTTGACCAGATCAAAAGAATTAACACTAATGCGTAATTACAAAGTAAGCGTGTTTAATGTTTAAGTTATTTCAGCCCTAGATCACTAAACAGTTACCAAAGACTGTCAGAACAAGAATTATACATTTGCAACCACTCCTCCACTTCAGGATTTTATTTTTTTTGTCGGGCCTCCACTACAGATTTAAGCATATACTGTAAGAACTTGGATCAAGAAAAACAATAGTCTATTAAACTGCACAAAATTGAACATTATATGCATTAACATTAACTTCTAATTTTTTTTACACTTAACAGCTTTTTTTTTCCCTGATGACTAAATATTATCATTGACCCAAGGAAGATCATAGCCGGAAAATTTCAAGGGTGCGAAGATTAACAAATCAATAAATAAAGCTAAGAACTTAAATCAACATAGTAAATTACACCTGAGATGAAAGGTCGGTCGATGGACCATCCTTATATTACACTAATCTCACCTTCCCTGCATACACCCACTTCCAAAACCATGCTTTTCTTCTTCGACTCCATTATCCGACAACAATTTCTCCTTGGGGACTGCCAGTAAAAGGTTTAAAAGAACAAATGAGAAGATACACCCATACAAAGTTAGTTTTGTTCTTTTTCATTAATTAATAACCACAAATTTTACAAATTCAATATGCAGAACAAGCGAGCAAGCTAATTTTTCAGGTTAGTTCGAAGACTTCAATGGTTGAGTGTGTACACATTTTACAGTCTCTTGAACATGAAGCACAAAGCATAAGGCAAAACAATGTTGCAGAAGAAATAAATAGGCACGTTCCGGACCAAAAGTTAAAATGCATTCTTTTTTATCAGAAAAAATTGCTCACGAAAGTGTTGATTCTTATGAGTAGCTGAGAACCAAAGTAAGAAGACAAGTGATTAATGCTTACCCTATCCCATAGATGTGGATCAGGTTTCTTGTACACCACTATTCTTTCTATTTCGGCAGGAGATGTAATATTCCACTTGCATGCAGGATGAGAGACACGATGTCGATCATATACAGTCACTGTTTGGTTGGTGATAGAATCAAATATCGCCCTTGACATGTAAAACACAAAGGGTCTCTGACAGGGGCTTCGAGCAACAGGACGTGTGTTGAAAGCATAGGCAGTGTAATCTGCTCTTTTATACCAATTTAAGAATGTCCGTGAAGGCATTTCTATCTCACGTGGAGATAAAACTCCCCGCAGTATTTGAATGGCAAACCCCCAGGATACCGAAATGGTCCAAGTCTTCTTTTTTTCATAACAAATGGATTGTTGTATGAGTCCTGCCGAATCCAGCTTCATTGGTATTGTCAGTCTCTTTAAAGCCTCTACCCGCGTAACGTTAGGAAATATAGGCTCTACCACATCAAGATGGTGCAAGGACACCAATGGTGTTACTGGATGTGCCGCAAGAAGTCCAAATAAGTTACCATAAACATCATACTGGAGAGCCGATAACCAAAAATTAATGTTAGAGACAACGATTAATTACTTTCATGAAAATAAATATATAATTACCACCACTAGACAAGAACTAGCACATCAATCTAAAACTTTTTGGCAGCAATAGTCATCAGCAGAACAATGTTATAAATAGTATATAGCAAATTGATCCTACTTATCATGGTATGATGGACTATACACCCAACAAGAGCCAACTCAATGACACCAACCACAATCAGGTGTATTGAACCTACACAAAATATAACAAGATAGGTTCAGGAGAGTAGTACTGTCACATTAAACCTTGCACAAGATTTCTGCATCAGCCAACCCAAAACCTATTGCTTCACCAAACCTCCATAATTATTGTTTAACTTACGTAAATCTGTAATGGGAAAGATATATGACAGAGCCAGTAAAGTAGTGGATGGAGCTCCACTACTGGAGTGTACCCCAATAATATTATAGCAAACCGAATCCAACATTATTCAACAGATATATAATCATGGTTACTTGGTTAGATACATCAAACTATAGCCACAGAGATGTATTGTGACAACAAAGAGACACATAAGTTCACAAGCATTGTCGGAGAATGCCTAAAATCAATTTTAACACACAGAATTATCAAGTTAAATACTTTGCACAACAACAATGATACTCACAAGCAATGCAAAGGACTTGGAATGGAAAATATCAAACCTGGTGAAAGCCAATTTCTTTGGTGAGAGGGACACCAAGTTCAGCCATACAGGCCTGCATTCTATCATCAGAGCCATACAATCCCGGATATCTGTGAATACATTTGTCCTGCATTTTCTCAAGAGCCTTTGCTAATGGATAACTAATAGCAAAACCCCCACCCCCATAAGCCATCCCATATGAAAAAAATATATTTTGCAAATGACTCTCAGATAAACTCCCAATATAATAATACTGGTTATGATCATACTTATTTAAAATCCTCACCAAATTGTCAGTCACAAAAACTGTATCATCATCTCCCATCACAAACCATCTCACATTTTTCATCCCCAATCTCAACGTCTCCGAAACAATCCTCGATATTCTAATAGCAGACCGGTGCCCTTGCCTGTTCTTATACGCAAACCGCGACGTATTCCCGGATATCTTCACCGGAGGCAAACCCTCCTCATCCATAGACTTGACCCTATTATCCAACCAAACAATCCCCCTCATTTTCCCAGGCTTCCACCACAACTTAATATAATTCTTCCTCTTTTCCCACAACTTAGCCGACGCAGCAATCCCGAAAACAATGTCTTTCACCTCAGTCTTCCTCAAAGATTCTTGATTTTTCGACACCAAACTAAAATTCCCAGTTTCAGAAGCATGAATAGAAAGACTTCTATGACTAATTGTGGGGAAAATCTCATCATCACAAGCACGAGAATTAATGACAAGCTTAAGTGTATACACAACATAAGTAGCTGTAACAAACAAGATTAACCAAACCAACAACTTTGGTAAAGCTCTAGTTTGTGATTGAGCAACAGCAATAGGTGTCCCTGGTGGGTTTGAGTTTCTCATATGTTCCCAAATCAATTTCTCTGTATCTTTTTGAGAAACTTTCATCATACAACACTCTTGAAAGATTAAAAATTCAAGATTTTGGGAAAATAAATATGTTTCTCAAAAGGGTATCAATGTTTAGTCATAAAGATTCAAACTTTACTTACTTTTCAGCAGATTTAGGTGAAAACCCATCAGATCTGAAGTTGGGTAGTATTAAATTTGGAGTAAATGAAGACAAAAGGTGCAAGTAGATTTAGTAATTATTTGTATGTATATGTGTGTGTATAGTTCAACAAGAGATTGAAGGCAAGGGAGGGGGTAGAATTAGAGAACAAAGGAAGAGCATGCATTTGCCTGCTGCTGCTGCCAAAATTGCACATTCCCCCCTCAGTAAAAAGCTAAGCTCTTTCAAACGAGTATGATTACAATTAACATATGCAATTGCAATACAGGTGATGTTATGCTCGCGTATACGTGTTTTATACCAACTTGAATAGCAAAACCTTCAATCTATTATTGATAAATATCAATGGCACACGGAAATTTAGGAATGCAAGAAAATTAAAGATTTTATAATTCTTTAACATCTTCACCCAAATTGACTTGTTTTGTTAAGGGAGCTGATATGTGCACACCCTATGTTTATAGGTGCACACCCAATATTGATCATGTGACAAAAATATCCTCAAAATTTTCTTTTTTATTTTCTAGCAATCCTTTTTGGCCAATTATTTGCAGAGTTCAATAAAAGATTGCATTGTTGAGATTTTTCGTTTGAACTTTTTGTATTAATCTGTTGTGATGTAATAATTATACATTTTATATAATTCATAAATAGTTTTAATGACAATTATATTTTGAAATTTAGAAAATATTGCATGTATTGTATTACTCTTTCAGTCCCATAATAAACGTCCTAATTTTTTTCAATTTTTTATCACGCATATAAAAAAACATAGTTGTAGTTTGTAGATAATATTTTTTCGAGTTTTTTGTTCTACATAAAAGTTTGAACATCCTATTTTTATACAAAACGAAAAAATTAGAAAATAATATCTACAAATATTTTTTTTATATACGTGTCAAAAACTTGAAAAAAAATTAGATAGTTTATTATGGGACGGAGGGAGTAGTAATATTTTTTTTTTACTTCGAGTTCTCATAATAACATGTATCATATCTATCTAGGAACTTTAAATTACATTTTACTAACTACAATTAAAAAGTTTTAAATGGTAAAGTAAAAAATATGATAATCTATACTAAATATAATTTCCATTATCATCAAATTAAAATATACATTTAAAATGAATAAATAAGTACACATATAATTGAAGTTCTTAAAATAAAATTTTAAAAAAATTATTTATTAACATATTTAATTTAAATATACAATCAAGTATACTTATTTTTAGAGAAACATATAAATTAATTTTAAAGATTATTGCATCGATAAAATAAGAAATTTTAATTTTGCTAAAAACAAAATCTCTCCCCTCTCTCTCCTCTCTCCCTCTCCACAGCTCAGTCCAGCCTCTTTTCTGCACCATTTTCGGCGGGGCTTCCACCGGTTTGTCCGGTGGAAAGTCTCAAATTCGTTTTTATATTTTATTTGCTTTGTCTTGTTTCAATAATCTCCCTTGTGGGGTATGAATTTCTATCAATTTGTTTCGCTTTGGATTGTTTTTCTAGATCTACATCATCGGAGCTTCCAGTTTTCCCTCCTCTTCGATTCAAGTTGCACTTGGTGGATTCGAGAGTTAACCGCCTTTCTTGTGGTTTTGGATGGCAGATCTAAGTTTTCTTGGATTTTCTTTTGTAATTTCAATTTGTTTTTATTTTGGCTTGTATTTTGCAGATTGGCTTCTCTCCCTGGTGAGAGTTTGGATATTCTCTCCTTTGTTTGTGAGAGTATGATTTCGGATCTAATGAAACAAGTTTTTAGGATGTTGCATTTATGGTCGAATATTCAAGCAGCATTAGCCCTAGGTGGAGGTCCAATCGCAACGAGTACATATAAATCTCCATACAAGAGGGGCAATATCATCTTCAACAAATTGTCTGATTATGGTTTAATCAGTATTTGTTTATATTTTTCGTTGTTCGACTATTTTTGTAGATCTCGTATGACTTATCATTAATGAATGGAATTTTACTCAAAAAAAAAAAGATTATTGCATCGATGATTAAACATGAAATACTGATATGAGGGTATTTTAATCAAGTTATGGATATTGGGTGTGCACTTATAAACATAGGGTGTGCACATATCAGCTCCCTTTGTTAAAATGGTTAATCGGACCTAATTGTGCGAGGTTCTATCTTTTGCCGAAATTAGAATCTCTAATGAAAAAGAATCTTTAACAATATTATCATATGTGCCCTATTAGATAATACGAAATAGAGATTATGTAAAAAAAAGTATATTATAATACATAATTATTCTTAATAAAAATTATAGATAATTATACTTAATTGACTATATTTGTTGAACCAACTTAATCTCTTAGCAAAAATATGCACAATTTTCATTATAATTAATCCATTGAAGTTCTATTTGTCTTGAACCAACTTAATCCCTTAGCAAAAATATGCATATTTTTCATTATAACTAATCCATTGAAGTTCTACTTATCATCCTTATGTAAAAATTTAATTACTTACTAATTAAAAAAAAATTAACCAACCATTATACATATTATCAAACTTTCATTATAATTATATCTGTTGAAATTCTACTTGTCAACCTTATGTAAATATTTAATTATTTCATATTTTAAAAATTTTAGCCTACCATTATACGTATTGTTATTCGAGATGCTCATAGGATTGTAAATAAGTCGATGTGCTTATGAATAATTTGGTATTCGATTCGAAAAAGTTCGATTCAATTTGTAAATAAGTCGAACGTGAACATGATTTTGAGGCTCGTTTCGTAAATGAACTAAACTTGAGCACGTCATAATTCATCGATTCGAAAGTTGGAGTACCAATTCGATTTTATAGTTCGTGAATAAGTTTGTTAATGTAGTTTGTAAACATTGTCATAAATATGGATCATGAATGTTTCGTGCAAAAACTCGATATATATGCACGTAAACATATTTTTATTAACATTTTACAAGTTTTATTGAATTCCCGATAACTAGTAAATAATTGTATATGTAAATATGTATGAAGTAATATGAAAATTTCTTATTATTTCAATGCATAAAAAAATTTCTAAAAAAAAACTTGAGCTGTTCATAAACACGAGATCATTAGAAATATTAATGAGATGTTCATGAACTAGTATTTATAAGCCGTTCGTGGATAGTGGCTCATTAAACATGTCGTGAGCTGCTTGCGATTATGTTCGTAAATAATATTATTCTTAATGAGTCGATACAAAAATAAAAATATTAGCTCGATAAAATTTGAGTTCGAGTTCAACCAATTTTTAACGAGCTACTATACGACCAATCAAGAATTCGGTTCGATTAGACTCAATAGTAGCCGAAACTAACTTAAATTCAGAAAATATTTCAAGTAAAATTATATTTTGAAAATAAAATTGCATATATTATTTGTTCGAAAACTAAATTATTTGTCCAGATCAAAAATTATGAGATTTTTTTTCAAAAAATAAATTTAATCATTTTGCTATCATGAAAAAATGATGATAATGTGTGTCCATTTGTTTAGCAAAACAAATTCTTTTCTTCCGTATTCCGTTTATACCCACGAAAGAATTTACTTTTGGAAAAGGGATAGCAACGATTTTTAGAATGTAATGTAAATGAGTTGAAGTTAATTTTTTTGTAGTTCAAATTTATATCATCAAACGGGATAAATTATACGTATTTCATATTTTTCTATCTCATTCATGTTTTTACATTTTATTTTTATGAATATTCCTTTCAATTTACATTTCTAAAATTGCCAAAAATAGTAAAAATTGTATAATATAAATATTAACTACATCCATTATTTTCTTGGGTGATGGCCCAAAATAATCATCTGGGAAACTGGATGACCCTTTTTACTGACGGGACACGGTACATCGTGTACCGTGATAGGGGGTGTGATGCGGAGAAGCGTCCTCCGTAACAGGGCATGATACGAGCTCCGTCTTCCGTGTTATGCATGATACGGTGGACGGTGTTCCGTGATAGTGCTGCGCACCCACCTAACACGGAAGACCGTGTTCCGTATCATGCATAACACGGTACACGGTGTACCGTATTAGGGTAATACGGAGGCCGAAACTTCGTATCCCGTCGGTATTTCGGGCCATTTTTTTCAAAATCAGTATTTTGGACAAAAACTTAGGAAAAATAGGCATTTTGGTAATTTTCTCTATTTTCTTCCACTATATCCACTTCATATATTAAATATTATTTGGTCAATCATTTTACTCACTTTTCATACTTTTATTCCACACTTTATCTATTTTCTTAATCTCTGTGCTCAAATGTAAATAAATGGATAGGGGTGAGTAAAATAAAACAAAAAAATCGAACCAATCCGAAAAACCACATCAAAAAAATCGTAACCGGAAAAATTGTAAAGAATTGGAATCGAATCGAATCGAAATATCGGTTAGGTCTCAGTTTCGGTTTCGGTATTGACTTAAAAATTGAACCGAAAAACCTTACCGATAATTTATTATTTAATAATTTATTTTATATTTTAGTTATTAATATTAAAAGGTATCTATTATTTCCATTTCGTTTTGAAATTTACTACAGGGTTTTTTTGGTACTGGTAAAGTGTTAATTTCTTTGTTTAAGATTCTTTCTGGAGTAATCCCCTTCACCAGGCTTTAAAGGAATAGGAATATTTTCTTACATATGTTTGTCTGGATTTCCTAATTTCTCGTTATCAAATCCTTTGCATTCGTTAACCATAACAAGATATTTATTTTTGTAAGCTAATATATTATTATATAGGCTAGCATTCAAATAGAAACCAACCTTAGAATAGAAACTAGAAACTTACGCTAAATAAATTATATTTCATTTATTTTAATTGCCTCGCTAGGGGCACCTTCACAAAAAACTTTTAAAATTCTTGGCTCTATTCAACAAAAATATAAAAATAATTAAAATAATAATAATAAAAGTTACTGTTCACGTGCCACGTCATCACGTGAACAGTAACTTTTTAATTTTTTTTTTTTTTTTTTGTTGAATAGATCTAATAATTTTATACGTTTTTTGTATTGGGGTACCCCTAGTTTGGTCATTAGATTAGCTTGAAATATTTAATTTAGGTTTAGTTTCTAGTTTATATTCTAAGTTAGTTTCTATTAGAATAAGACCCTATATATATATATATATATATATATATATATATATATATATATATATATATATAGGGGCTACTCCAATACAAACCTCTTTAAAATACAAACCTACAAACCAAGCATAATCTAATATTTCAAGCTAATCTAACCAAACTAGGGGTACCCCAATACAAAAAACGTTTAAAATACTTGGCTCTATCCAACAAAAAAAAAAATCACTGTTCACGTGATGACATGGCAGTGGATTTCACTGGTTAACGATGCTTCGCACCTTCTTGTAAGGCGCTTCGCGCCTTTATCATTCTAAAGTTGTAAGGAATGACAATCAATGGTAAAGGCAATAGACGATTGACGGGTGTGTCGAGAGCCTTCGGCCCTCATGACTACCTAACTCATCCATTTACTGTCTTAAATGCTTCGCATTTCCACGGCAAGTTTTTTTTTGTTGGATAGAGCCAATTATTTTAAGCATCTTTTGTGAAGGTACCCTTGGCGGGAACCTTAGAATAGATGAAATATAATTAATTTAGTGTTGGTTTGTAAATTCTCATTTTAAGAATGGTTTGTATTTGAGCACTTGCCTATATATATATATATATATATATATATATATATATAAACAAGCAAAAAAATAGGATTAACCCATGCCCAACGACAAATCTATGAGCAATCTACAAGAAGAAGAATGCAAATAGAAAGCAAAACCTGAAAACTAGCAAGGCTACCAACTAGTCTAACCCACTAGTACAATAAGAATCTCTAGCTATGTTTACAAACCATTTAGAAGTAACTAGTCTAGCTTTGATGTCTATAATAATGCCATCGAGCAGTTTCTTCGGGCCAAAACATCCTTTCCCATGTAGCTGAGAACTTCGTTCCCTCCAAATGTGTTAGGAACTGACCCCCAAGCAGAAAGAAGAGCATTAATTTCTTGAGTGAAAATTGTGATTGTAGTTCCCTATAAGAGTAGAAAGATGACCAAACACAAAGGAGCTATAGCTACAAGTTAACATCAGGTGATCTGTGGAATCAATTCCCCCCACACAGAGCAGACAATGTTGAATCAGATCAATTCTAAAGGATGCAAGTCTATTGAAAGTATTGTGACGACCATGGCATACAAGCCACTCTTGATGCGCATATTTGTTTATTTTGAGTTTATGGCAAACCAAATGGTGACAGGGAACAACAGGTAGCTTGAAGCGGATGGTATGCCATATGTGCCGAGTGTGGAGTTTACGAACAGGAGTACCATCCCACAAGATAGTGTCCGTGGTTGAGAGGTCAGAAGCAGGGTAGCCAAAACCGTGAATCCATCTTCTCAGAGGTTGGTTATGATGATGTCTTCTATTAAGAACTGGAAGCCTCCAAGTTCCTGTGCTAATGAGGTCGTTTACAGTGGCTTGGGGGAAAGAGTTTGCCCGGGAAATAAAAGAGTCACTGTTAGAAGAAGCCAAGCAATTACCTTGCCACCAAGGGTCGAACCAAAGCGAGATATGTGAGCCATTGCAAATCCGATAGAAGAGAAATCATAGAGCTTCATTCTGAAGTTTCAGGATTTTACACCATATCCAAGAACAATCTATTGGCTCTGACATTGTCCAAAAATGCTGGTGCTTGGTGTTCACCCATAAAGGCCATAGAGAGTTGTATTTCCTAACAATCTTGCACAAATAAAGCAACAACTGAGCTTTGTTCCATTCTTTGGTGTTTTTGAAGGACAGGCCCCCTTCCTCCATAGGTAAACAAATAGTTTGCCAGCTTATTTTTGCTCCCCCTTTAGTATTAATGTCCCCTTTCCACAAGAATCGAGTGAAGATGGTCTGCATTTGCTTATGAATTGACTGAGGAAGAAGGAAGTGGTTTGTCCAGTAGGCCTGGATTACAAAGAGCACTGCTTTGATTAGTTGGGCTCTTCCAACAAGGGAGAGAATCAGAGAAGTCCAGTTGTATATGCGAAATGTAAGCTTATCAATCAAGGGGATGTAGTCATTGACACTAAGCTTCGAGGAGATAAGAGGCACCCCTAGAAATTTCACAAGCAACACTCCATGAGGGATATGATACGTGTCATCAAACCAAGCAACAACTTATGGCTTGTAGTTGGCAAAGAAAACAGAACTTTTATGGATACTTAGTGCTAAACCACTAGCAACAAAGAACTGATTAAGATAGGACATAATGTAGGGATACTTGGTCACCATGAGAGAAAACCAAGACATCGTCTGTAAAAAATAAGTGTGACTTTAATATCTTTACAGCGCCAATGGTGCTTGAACCCGTTTGGCTTCCTATTGAGCAATCAAGAAAGGACATTCATGGCTATCGTGAACAGATAAGGAGACATATGGTCACCTTGTCGAAGGCCTTTTTCTCCCTTAAAATAATCCTATAAACTGCCATTAATCTGAATAGAATATCTAGCTGTAGAAATGCAAGAAAAAACCCAACTTTTAAATTTAGCAGGAAAATCCATGAGAGAAAGGGCATGCATTAAGAAATCCCAGTTAAGCGTATCAAAAGCTTTATGTAGATCAATTTTCAAAGCACATTTAGCAGCACCTGTCTCCCTTGTGTAACCACGAAACAGCTCTTGAGCCATCAATATACACTACGTCAAATTTTGTCTTCGGTCACATAAAATATGTGTGGCTATAAACTTTACGTCACTCTTTAATTTTTCAGCCAAGTGTGACATAAGGTCAGATCATTTTACGCCCCCTACGGACACACCCCTGTTTTGTGGCTGTAACTCAAAACAAAGTGACTAAAGCATACTACTACTTGGGTCTGACAGCCCCCATTTTAAGCTCAAAAGTGTGACTAAATACCAGCTTGCAGCCACAGGATGCGTAGTGCCTAAAGAGAATTAATAACGTGGCTAAATAGCAACATTCATGAAAGGCTTAGTTTTGGTCGCACTATTTATTGGTAAATCGTGGCAAAAAGCTTTGGTACGGCCACATTATATAATTTTTGTGTGGTCGTTTTTATATTATATACACTGTTAAATAACTGATTTTAGTCACTAATAATTGTAGTAACTATAGTTCTGGCTAAAACCTATTTTTAGGCCCAATAATAGAATTTTTGTAATATATGGTGTGGCTAAAGGATAGTAGTAATAGTCACACATACTTAACCAAATTACAGGATTTTATTTGTATTATAAATGATCAATAATAACAATTATAATACCAAAATGCCAAAATCCAAACACAAACTATTCCAAAATTCAAACAAGTAACTAAAATGCCAAAATCCAAACATAATGTACCAAAATCAAAACACAATGTTGTACCAAAACAATTTATTTGGAAGGATTAATGTAATCTTCCATTGTATTATCGTATAAATTACTTGATTGATCTAACTTGACATAAGAATGGCTAAGATCATCTTTAAAAAACTCCCAGCAGCATTCAACACACTTAGCCATGACAGACATAGGCATAGAGCATCTTTCTGCTCCCAAGCTTCCACTTTACACTTATTTGATTCGAAGCTGTTCTTGGGAACACGAATATTTTTTTCCGGCATTTTCTTCAGTGAATTTCCGTTTGTCCACTCCTCCTTGTCCAGCACTTTTAACTGGCGGAGGTTCATTTTGTTGCTTCATGGCTGGAAAGAGTATAACTTCCTGATCACCAGAACATACATAAGAGACAGAGTAAAGTAACGGTTAATGAACAGAGGGCAAAGATAAAGTTAGTTACTTGATTATTTACATACCTTAATATTTTTGAGAATCAGTCAGCAACATTGCAAGTTGATCAATTCTTATTCCCCATCCACCTGTCAGGAGCAGTCCATATTCAAGAACTGTACAGGATGTTTGATCTAAGGCCATCGCTCCATCGTCACATGATTGATGATCCTGAAATACAACAAGATTAAGAATAAGATTTCAAGAATAATATTTTAAGAAGGCATTGGCAATCTTGTTTGTTTGCTATTATACTAGGATATGAGAAGAGAAGGAACAATGCATTGGACTTTGCTAATCGACTCATCATGTTCGGATGATTAATGACGAATGGTTTGGTTCACCACAGGTAGATTATGTGTCAGTTATGCAGTACATGTTAGCACAGGGCCATAGGCCTTTCACTTTGAAAAAATGGCTTCAAACTAAAAAGTAAGAACTAGATATGTGAAATTTGGTATTAGTATACACTAGTTACCCCCATGCAGCTTATATCTGGGCTATCTAAACATGTGATTTACAATGAATTCACCCAAAATGAAATCATCCCAATAATTATGTAAAACATTATATTGCAATGAAATTAACTGAAACACGAAAGTTAAATGAAGAGAGTAGGCATATTATCAAAAATATTTCTATTTTTCACAAAAGCTGATTGAGCTATATCAATAACAGACGGAAGCACATTCTTGATCCTGTTAGCAATAATCTTTACAATGCATTTATACATAGTAGAGCATAAAGAAATACGCCTGAAATCTATCATTGCCATGGGAGTCAAAATTTTAGGAACTAGAGTTATACTAGTCGAGTTGATACCTGGGTGCATGATTGATGTGTTGAAGAAATGAGTGACAGCGGCACAAAAGCAAGGGCCAACAATTTCCCAAGTAGCTAGAAAGAACTCCACAGTCAGACCATCAGGTCCTGGAGCCTTGTTTTTCTTCTTGGATTTGAGAGTACTAAAGATAAGCTCATCAGTTATAGGGGCCTCAAGAGTAGAGGCTTGGGTAGCTGTAATTTTTTTACACTGAACTTCAGGAAAAGTTGTGTTGTTTCTTGGAGAAGTACCAATAGAGTTTTGAAAAAACTCAATTGCTACTCTAGAACATTGAGCATGTCCCGTGACCATGTTTCCATCCCTGTCAACAAGGGTCATGATTTTATTCGAGTTCCAGTTAGCTCGAACCTGGTTAAAGAAAAAGGAATTATTGCCATCACCTTGAGCTAACCATTTTACTCTAGATTTCTGAAGATCCAAAGCTTCTTCCCGGAGCAGGTGATTTTCCAGAGCCAAATATTGGACTTTTTGCTGTTCCATGAGGTCACTGTTGTGGGAATCCTGTTGAAGTTGAGTTTGGATGGAGTGAAGAAGGATACGACTATGAGAGACATTTGAGTGCACATTACCATTGGCTTTGTTGAGAGAAATAAGGGCTTTTTTCACCTCCTTGATTTTTCTGTTAGGGATGGCCATAGGGTTACCATACCAAGTCGATGCCCAAGCCTTTTCCACTGTTGCTTGAAACCATCCAGCTGAGACATGAAGTTAAGGAATTGAAATGGCTTACTAATTTTTTCCAATTGCACGAGAGAATGCACAATGAGGGGGCAATGACCCATCAATCCTCTAGTCTTCATAAAACCTACACTAGCAGTATAGGTATGTAGCCAATAAGAGTTTACCAAAATTCTATCGAGCTGTTTATAGATAGTCTCCCTAGTTCTGTTATTACACCAAGTAAAAAGATCACCCACAATTCGAAGGGGACCACAGCCAGAGTTCACGACACAATCTTTAAAACTTTACATGTTAAGGGTCCAATGTTCTAGACCCCCACTTACCTCAGACGTATCCATAATGCAGTTAAAGTCCCCAAGAACACACCAAGGCATAGATATAGCTTTACTCAGATTCTCTAGGTCTTTCCACAGAGCTTCACGTTGATGAGGTTCATTAAGAGCATAGCCAAAAGTAACGAAAAAATGACATTGATTTTCCAAGAAAGTGATATTACAAGTATGTGTTGAGATGTGCTAGACATGACAGTAGCAGACCAAATAGAACTATCAAAGCCAACCCAAATACGACCACATGAGTGATGATCATAGTTAAAAAAACCACCTCCAATTCCTGGAAATTCTACGAGAGATAATCATAGCATTTTTCTCTTTGATTTTTGTTTCAATGCAAGCCGTTAAACTTATATTATTACTACTAATAAAGTTTTTGAGCTCCTTTTAATGGGCGCTTTTATTCAAGACACGAACATTCCATATGACAAAATCCATAAAATTGAAAATGAGCTTTGGTTGACTTACTTGCCAATCTAAGAGACTTCTTGTTACTGACATGGGTGAAACCTTCTTTGTCCGAAATACTAACTTTTGAAGCAAGGGCTTGTAGTTGGCCAGCTGATCCAAGAGCTATGACAACCTGGCATGGTTGGTGACTATGGGCATTAATGTTATCAGTGTTTGTGGCTGTCATGGGTTTGGGCATGTTGTTGCGTTTCTGCTTCATGACTGAAAGGGGCTCGACAGCATCCTCCTCATTAACAACTGTGGTTAGTGGCTCATTTTCTCCAGCACAATCAACCAAGGATTGAAATGCATTATCAAGAGGGACTAGAGGTATAAATTCCCCTGTTTTGGGTTTATCAACTTCCCCTGTTTCAGCTCTGTCCTCCATTTTTACTATTTGATCATCCCTTGTTTCCATGTTTCCAATCGTGTCAAAATCATCCAAATCATCATTATTACCAACCTGGGCTTGGAGCATAATATCACCCTCTTATCTTACAAATGGACATCCAAAGAGAGTCCCAATTGTATACGGGACCAAAGCATTACTAGTGTGCTCCATTTCACTAAAGACAGGTGTTGTAGGTGTTTGTCTTGTGGCAATGTTTGGGGTTTTAGCTTCTTATGTTGTCGTGGGCTTTTTTACAACTCTTTTCAGATTGTTAATACACCTAGAGAGTGAAGAGGAGTATGAGGAGCGTCAGGAGAGTGAGGCGAGTTTTGGTGGTGAAAAAGGTGGTCAACAGCTGGGTTTATGGTGGTTTCCGGTAGGGGGAAAAGGAAAAGTGTTTAAAAGGCTTGGGCGGGATTTTGAGTTTCTAGAGAGAATGAGGAGCATTTTTTTCAGTTTCTCTCTCTAAGGAAAACATCGTGTAACTATAACAAGATATTTAATTGATATAAGGCATGGTCTGTGTTGGAAACAGTTTTTCGTCGGGCAATCCTTCGTTCGGATCTGCAATAGAGAAGAATGCGAGGGTGGTGCCCCCGATTCACCTCCGATGTGAGAACAAGTTAAACTAGTCTTTTGAGAGTAAGGGTAAACATTAAAGTGCTTATGTTTGTGTTAATTGAGATTGAATGAATTCACATACCTGTGTTTGTTCTCTTATATTCCCCTATTGGTCAGGGGCGACTAACCTGGAAGTGGTGTGAGTGATGGAACGTGTCCCAAGAAGTGAGGAACTAAAAACCGATTGGACCGTTGCCAATAAACGGACTGAGTCTCTGTGGGCTTCCTTTCGGGGCCTTCGTATTGGACCCTCATGTTGGGCCTTCAGTCTGGCCCAGTAGATTTATGGGCCTATAACACCAACATGTCCCTGGGTTTCGTTCGAAGGATACCGTCTGGACGAAGACCAAAGTCTAAGGCCCAGTTTCAGGATTTTTCCTCGAATCCTGCATTTCGGGATAATCATGACCATAGGAAATAGCGACACGTAACCTAGGGAGTTATGTAACACCCCCAGATCCGGGGTCAGGGATCTGGTCGTTACGGTCTAAATTTCATTCCACAAAACCATCATAAATTAAAGTACAACCTTGTGACCCAAATCAACAACACAAAACACACCCGTTATAGTCCCAGAGATGAAATTAGACTAATTACCAAATATTATTAATCGCAAGATTGAGTTCTTACAACCCAAATGGTTTACAATTAACCATTACATACTCTTTGCCATCCATTTGTATATACCATATAATAAATACATTTGATAATCAAATGCTAACAACTAGCCTACCAGTAGCTGCCTGTTCAGCAATGGTAGCTATGACCTCAGCGGTTATTCCTCTGATGATTGTCACCTGCTTACGCTGAGTGCGCCTTGCACGGGCCATCCGATCTAGCTGTTGTTGTGATATAGATAAATAAAGCAAGAGTGAGCAATAGCCCACCAAAAAGAATATAACTGAACAATAATAATATATAACAGTTCAAAATATCTTTGATACCATATGCCATGCATTAACGAACATAGTACCAGTATAAGGTAAATGATGAAGTTACAAGGTAACTCAACACATAACTTCTGTAGAAATATCTGTTGTGTAAGGTATAAGAAAAATATCATCATATGTCATCAAATAATGGAATTGCTAGAAATATTGCAATCCCAGTTTTGAACATTTCTCAAACTCCTATCAACCTGAAAGAAGTCTCTTCGATACGTGTTGCGGGGGGTGTGCCCGTCAACTTGAAAGAAGTCTCTTCGATACGTGTTGCAGGAAATTCCCAATTTGGGAGATGAACTAATACTGGAGTTATCACGCGCCAGCTGTCCCACTCTCTAATGATCAGTCGAAGATGGTACAGCCTAATATAGTTTACTACCGATAGAAGGAAGAACTGACGGATTTACTTGTCTACCACCCTTAATAGTAACTCCCTGGCCAACGGTTGGGCCTTGTGATGGACCGCGCGACTCGGCCTCTTACACACGACTCCTAGTTCGAATAAATCCATGACTCTGAAATGTAAAGTTCGTCCTCCTTTCCCCAAGTGTAACACTTGTTAATCAGACTCCACAAAGTAGTCATAAGCTGTTGCTTGTTAATGGATATAAACTTGTTCCATGAATCTTACCCCTCGAACGATGAGGAGGTAACCAAAAGACTCATATCGTTGTTTGAACGAATCAAGATGTGAGTGACAAGATAGTTTAGCAAGTATATGACTGGGAAGTCAAATAAATAACAGTTCTCAAGTGAGGTCCCCTTATATGTTTTTGGATGTTTGAGCGAGTATTTAAATCTTCTTATAAGATAGATTTAAGTAAAAATAGAGTTTTGGGAACCTTCCCTTGATAAAATAGTCATAAAAAGACTCCGACATATTTTACATAATATTTGAGGGTCGAAGATAATATTTGAATGAAGTGAATCATTTTTAAAACGAGTTAGAAGAATTAAATAAATAATCAAAGAATATTTATTAAGTAAAAAATATTGAAGGAATAATCTTAATATAAAATATTACTCGGAAGGATCCTCAAATAAATATTCATAAATAATATTCATTAAATAATTAAACTCAAATAAATATTTAATATAATATTCACTAAATAAATCAAACCTTAAATGAATATTTAAAAATAATATTCACTTAATAAATAATATTCTAAATGAATATCCAAATAATATTCTTTTAGTAATCAAAACTTTAAAGGAATATTCGAAATAATATTCCTTAAGTAAATAGAACTTCCAATGAATATTTTAAAATAATATTCATCAAGTACATAAAACCTTAAATGAATATTCGAAAGTAATATTCATTTAATAAATAAAATTTCCAATGAATATCAAAGTAATTATTCATTAAATAATCAAACTCTAAATGAATATTTGAAAATAATATTCATCTAATATTTCTTGACTGAGATAATACTCAAATAACATTCCTCGAAAGATTTCCAAATAATTGATACTTTATGGAAATATAAATAATAATTTGTCGCTGGAATCCCTTTGGGTTTCCACGACTATCTCTATAACTCAAAATACCGACTCCCGGTCTATATTTAAAGAATGAATATCATATGCCCTTCACTAAGGGTCTTAACAAAACAATCCGGCTTATAACTGATAATTCATATCTAGTCTATAAGCCAATATCAATTCAGGGAACAAGTATTACAGTATTAACTTGAAAGTAGGCATGCATGCTATGGCATATGTATAACAACAATCATATATATTATCACAATAACAGTTCCAAGGTATTGGAAACTTGTCTGGTAATCCTGTAAGGGTAGTGTGCCTCGGGTCAATCCGGTGATCTATAAATAGTCACAATAACCGAGGTCAATCACTTAACACTTCGAAAGTTTAAGTATGCACTTTACTTATGCTAAAACACGTTTTCAATTTAGCTCGTTAGGCATCCCCTAACATACTCTTATTAACACCATTATAATCCGACACTTGCTCATGGTAGGCACTTAAGTCATATAAGTCCTAGTGTCGGTTGTTTACGAACCAAGATTATACCTCGAGTTTTATCGCTCATTTTCTAAGTGATTTTCCAAAGTTACACTTAAGCAATCCCCTAAGCGGTTCATTCGCACTTAACCTCGATTCGAACATTTTTATAAAATTGAAAAACGATCTGTTTGACATGAGGTTTTCTCCTACACCTTCCTTATGATCTCTAATATTTAATTACCAAGATTTTCCACTGAATTACATATTTACAGGGGATCAATTTGAATCACAAACTCGCACTTACGGTTTCGAACCACTTTTACGATTTTGACCATAACTCCTAAACCGTAAGTCCGTTTGCCTAGATTCTCATGCCAAAATGATCTATGACTGGATATCTATAAGGGCATGTTATATTCTTAACCAGTTTAGACATTTAGAGCTATTGTGATGCACGGTTTTCAAGGTCTAACGAAAATTCGGCATTACGACGGCTATAAATCGAACGTTTCAAAATTACTTTCAACAAAACCAAGCCACACCGGGCATCCATATCACTTATACACATGTTATACATCTCAACACGTCCAAGAATATCATGCTTCATCATCATATGAATCATATTACTTAGATCAACTAAACCACTAACTAATCATGCTTATAACATCACCATAATCATAACTAAGCTAAATATCACCAAGAACATACATAATCTCAAAGTAAGATCTAGGGTTCTTAAGAATTATACCTTCCTTGGAGAGTGTACAAGCCTTAATAATCCTTATATAGTCCTTGTATGGCCTTAATCTAGCTTAGATCATCAAAGAAATCAAGAAAATCAAAGTTAGTTCATGAAGGTTACTATTCATTCTCCACTTTGATGATTTTTTTGAAAATGGAAAAAGTGGAGTTTGAAGCTAAGATTTCTAGGATAGCTATTATATGAAATGTAGTACTCACCATAAAAATATGGAGATCAAACAATGGTTGAAAGTTGGGTTTTGAAATCTTAAAATCTTAAAAATTCAAAGTGCTATTCTTCAAGGGGGAAAAATAGAGTGACTTCTCGAATTTATTTACCCATCCAAGCGATCTTCAAAAATTATAAAATTAAATCCACAACTTTATCTTGATGTGTAGAAGTTCCGTAATGTTTTTCAAGATTTTTAGATGAGTAGAACTGGGTGAAAATGAATCGCAAAAACCCTGAAAAAATTGATAAAACTCTTTTCTGTTATTTAATCATTCAAATCTTGCTCATAATACATGTTTGAGGTTATACATATAAACCCCAATATTAGCATATTATAATATTATAGATATCTATAATATAATATAATATAATATAATATATATTTAAATATTGTCTAATACCCCCCCTCAAGTTGGAGCATGTAAATTTGAGATGCCCAACTTGTTAAAGTAAAAATCAAATTGTCTATTTCCAAGAGCCTTTGTAAATATGTCCGCCAATTGTTCAGTTGTAGGAACAAAAAACGGGGAGATAAGACCATCTTGAATTGCATCCCGCACAAAATGACAATCCACCTCAATATGCTTCGCTCTCTCATGAAAAACGGGATTTTTAGCAATGTGCATTGCCGACTGACTGTCACAAAATAGAGGAATAGCTTTTTTGTGATGAACACCAAGACTCAATAATAATGCCTTCAACCATTTTAACTCACAAGTGATAGATGCCATTGAACGATACTCGGCTTCAGCTGAAGAACGAGAAACTGTATGCTTCTTTTTAGTCTTCCAAGAAATTGGGGACTGCCCAAGAAATACCAACCAACCTGTCAGAGATCGTCGAGTAAGTGGACATGCGGCCCAATCTGAGTCACACCAACCAGTCAAAGATAACTCACTATCCAAACGAAGTAAAATTCCTTGACCTGGAGCCCCCTTTAAATAACAAACTGTATGTAATGCTGCATCCCAATGCTCTTGTCGAGGATGTTGTAAAAATTGAGAAAGAATATGAACCGTGTATGACAAATCTGGGCGTGTAACCGCCAAATAGATTAGGCGTCCAACAAGTCTACGATATTTTTCAGGATATGCAATATATGCACCAGTAGCATGACCAAGTTTATGATTTTGTTCAATTGGTAAAATTGCAGGCTTAGCACCCAACAAACCTGCTTCAGAAATAATATCAAGAGCATACTTTCGTTGACATAAGAATAATCCTTGTGGACTACGAGACACCTCAATACCCAAAAAATACTTTAACACCCCAAGATCTTTCATAGGAAAACAAGAACAAAGATAATCTTTAAACATCTTTAATGCATGGGAATCACTTCTAGAAATAATCAAGTCATCAACATAGACAAGCACATTTATTTGCACACCACCTTTCGTATAGGTAAAAAGTGAATAATCAGAATAAGATTGCATGAATCCATACTCCTTTAAAGCTGTAACAAGTTTATCGGACCAACAACGAGGTGACTGTCTTAATCAATATATTGACTTACGAAGACGACAAACCATACCTGGTCTCGAAGATTTAAAGCCAGGAGGAAGTTTTATGTAATAACCCTAACTTTGGCAATGCTACAGTGATCCTATAAATAGTAAATTCTGAGGTCTTAGAGAAATGGGATATAGGTACTCGATAATGGAAACATAAAATGAATAAACAGAAATCATATTAGTGATGTACTGAGGAAATAAGTGACTCGAAATGACGATAGATTCCAGGAATTCCTAAAGATGGATTTTTGAGGATTTGGACTTCCAAAGAACTTCTATTAGATATTAAGGAGCATGGAAACATTATAAGAATTATATATTGAGGGATTAGTGAATTTAGATTTGAGCCAGGGGATTATTAAGTTAAGAGAATACCAAAGGAATTTGGATTGTTAAATGATTTCAAAACCACTGAGATAATGAGGTACATTCGAAACGAATCACAATCAGACGAATATGGAGACTAAGCAACCAAGATTAATAATATAACAAGGATATATACCACATTATTATCACCAAGAGTGTTAGCAAATTACTTAAGAAAAATCAAGAAAAAAAAGGGAATTATGAGATCATCTAAATGATGTCACTTTCCACTAATTAGATTAAGGGGTAAATTAGTCTTTTAACATAGTAAATTATCAAAATATCTTCCAAGCTTCCAAGGTAAGCTAGGATTATCAAGTTTAAGCCAAGTCAAGATTAAAACAAAACATAAAAACTCTCCCCCCATCCACTTCATTCCATTCGGCTTCAACATAGAAAAAAGAAGAAAAAAATTCCAAAACCCTAGCTAGCTTCAAGATCAATTCAAGAGAAAAATCATGGAGTTTCTTGGAGGTTAGGAAGGAGTACTCACAAAGTTTCAAAGCCAACCAATATCATCTTCATAGGTAACAAAAATCTTAAAGATGATGATGAATAGTGAATGAATAGTGTTTTATAAGTTTTAACTTTGTTTTAATGATTTATTTAGTTAATACAAGCCATACTAAGGTTGTTCAAGGTGTGCCCAAGGATTATTAAGGATATTAAAAGCTTCAAGCAGGTATAATCATGCTTGCCCTTTTGTGTTTATGATGGATATTGTTGTGTTTAGTGATTAAGTGGTATAAAGGTTATGTTTATGATGTTATAAGTGTTGTAAGTGATTTAAAGTTGAATATGGAGGTGTTTGGGATTGTAACCATGGCTGGTAATGAAGACCACATGGTGTAGGTGATGATTATTGTGTTTGATGATTGGTTTTGGAGGAGTTTGATTTTGGAAAGTATGAAATTACAGCAGTTATAATGTCCGATTTTCGTTAGAACGAAATCTGCCCTGTTTTGTGACCCCTGTATTCGTACGGTACCTCACTGTCTAGGTTACCAATTGACCATGAAATGATTTATCTTAGTTCATAGATCGTTTTGATATAAGGTGCGTTAAAATCTGATGAACGGTTTAGGAGAAAAGTCAGTTTTAGTGAAAGACGTTCGATAACCGAGAAAACGTAATTGTATCAACTTTGAGGCTAAAGTTACCATAGATAGACAGTCTTATAAGCGACGAAATTTTGGGATAGTGTAGTAGGGTGGTCAGAGGACCCTTGACAGTTGACCTTACATTAAAATTCGAAATCCATATTTTCTGAGAATTTTTCAGTTAAGTGTGGTCGTTAGGGAAAATGGTGAAAACCCCTGAAACTTCGATTGAGCTTATAAATGGTTAAGTTCTTGAACCTTTGGGATAATAATAATACGTTAAACATATGTTGAAGTGTAAAGGGTTTTGTTATACAAGAGGGTAGTGAGTAAGAGATGTGGTATTCTAATGACGGTCCTTTTGTGTTTATAGAAATTCCGGAGGAGGGACCAGCCATACTGTCAGGATACAGAAACCGAGGCAAGATCCTTTTATCCCTACTTTAAAAATTATTTATCTTCGGAATAATAATGATATCATGGAATATATTTATGTATATGTGATGCTTTTGTTGTTATATTGCAAAGAATATATTCTCTTGATTGTGGGAAGTCAAAGAGAGATGGATATGTTTTCTGAAATATGAATATAGAGATGATTACGAATGGGGCGAATATGCTCTAGGGTAAAAGAGATATGAAAGAGAATGGTATCAGTTGTTATCTAGGGTTATATGGTTTATAATGCTATATTATAAACATTCTTTTTAGTGTATGTTATATACATATATTTTATAGAAATAATGTGCGAGAATGGAAGTGATATACGGGAATGGCAATGTAAAATGGTGTTGATAAATTGAATAATGATCTTATAAAAAGGGGGATTAGCAACAAACTTGCATAAGAGGCTGTGTCAGGGCTGTGTGCGACATAGTCTAGCATTCATGATTCGGCACGGAGATGCCAAGGGAGGATGGTGGCCTTCCTCTGGGAGGATGTTAGCAGGTGGCCTTCCTCCAGGGATGATGTTAGCAGGTGGCCTTCATTCCTTCTACCGGTAGTAAAAATGGACGGGTATGGAGGACGACTGATCATCGTACCTCACGTATTCGGCAACAGTGGAAAACTCCAAAATTATTGAATAAAGAATAAACGATAAAGTCAGATTGGTATACTGAAAAGGTAAAATGATATGAGACGATGGAATTATTGTTATAGATAAAGAGAAACTGATTTTATATTAATTTATAAAAATTGTTACGTAAGAAGGAAATGAGAAGATGATAGTAAGAGATTTAAGTAAATATTCATATTATCCTGAAATATTACACTGAAAGATTATATTGATTGTTATATTATTTAAAAAGAGAAACTGATACTGTATTATTCTAGATTTCTTTCTTATAATAGTAAGTGGATGATGTATTATTAAATAAGAGTTTTATTCTTCCTTAAAGTTTATAAGTGATTACCGTTTACATATGTATATACATGTATACTTGGTTAAACTTTTTTAAATTCTAGTTTACAATATTATCTTGCTGAGCTATTATAGCTCACTCTTGCTACTTATCTATATACAACTAGGTATGCCAATACTTCGCAGGACGCCCCGCAAGAGGGTAAGGGGAAGGCGACCTTCTGAGGGCACGTTAGCATCGATTCCGGAGGTAGATGACAAGCGCAAGGGGTTTAGTGGTCTTATGTATATTAAGTGTGTAAGTGTGTAAGGTTGTAATAAATTTGGTTGTTGAAATGCTTCTTGTAGAAGCATCACTCAACAATGTACTTAAGTATGATTCTGGGTTTGTAATCACTGTTTAACTCTAAACTTTTATTATGGTAAATGTTGTTCTATGAGCATATGACTGGTGTGTGCGCATTACTGTGGGGTCAATTGCATAAGTATTAAAAAAAAACCCAAGAGATATTGATTTTGAATGGAAGTTGGTCCGTGATGGCCCAGATTCATGACCCCGGATTTGGGGCTGTCACAGTTTAGTATCAGAGCTAAGAGTCATAATGCTCAGGAACAAGAGTGATAATAATAATGTATCAGTTATAACATAAATTGTGAACTTCCCTCAAGTTCAGGGGTGGTATATCGCAGGTAGTATTTATTTTAAGCATATAATATAATTTTATAGACCGTTACTAATAGAATTTTATGTTTTATTATAGGGAGCGGAGATGGGTGAGCCGGGTCAGGACCCCCAGTGGCTAGGACTACCCGAGCAGGAGCTTAGAGACTTGTTGCTGGTAGGTGTAGAGGTTCCAGAGTATGCTATCACTGACCTGAGGAGGAGAGTTCGCGCAGAGGCCATGGAGAGACACGAGATCAGAGTGAGACTTGAGGAGGCAGAGGAGCGCAGGCAGAGGGATGCTGTGGCCATAGTGCCCTACTCTAGTAGACCATATGTAGGACCTGATGGGGCCGGACCTTCTCGGGTGCGGTCGGATATTCCTGAGGAGGAGATGCCCTTGCGTAAGAGGCCTAGGTTATCTGTTATACCTGAGGAGCCGATTGAGTGGAGGGACATTCACGTGACTCCTACTCCTGTCCCACCTGTCCCAGTGCCATCACCAGTTCCATCTCCTCTACCTAGCCCTGACCCTTTTGAGGACCCAGTTGAGCAGTTCACTCCACCGGGACACTTTATCTTGTCAGAGGATGAGTTGGAGGAGGACCCTTCCGAGGATGCGGACACGGAGCCAGTTCCTCCATCCCCACCATTTGCACCACCACCACCTCCACCAGTGGATGCACCCCCACTTGTAGATGTACCTCCCCCAGATGCTATGCCACCTCAGGAGGCACCTATATTTCCAGCTGGTCAGTTGCCAGCTATTTTCTTGTCAGAGTACTTTGCCCTACAGGGACAGCTGGATGAGTCCCGTCGGACTATAGATACATTTGTGCAGAGGTTAGATAGGACGAGAGGAGGAGGAGGTGTGATACCAGATGGGTTGTCTTTGGGCATAGTTAGTATCGAGCTGCGGGCACTTGGTGAGATTAGGAGGATGTTGGGAGACAGAGGGGATCCAGTATGGAGGGCTCAGATAGTTGATGTAGTCACCACTATGGTAGTGCAGATCAGAGACGTTGTCAGGGCATCGTTACCATGATTAGGAGTAGTAGTCTTGGATACTAATCAGACTAGTCATCTTGAAGATGTCATTTTGGGGATTAGGTTAGTTGTTTACTGTCTTAATCCCAGTCTGATTAGAGGACAGCTAGTAGTTCTTTTGTTATAGCGAGTTAGTATGTACAGTTATGCTTTTGGGGTTTCGAACCTTGTACTTTATGATGTATGATATTAGTAGTAAAAGACGTTGTACCCAAGTTGTAAAATATTTATGTAAATTAATGAAGTTTATGTACTTTGCCTAATTTTATTGTATTTTGATATTAAATGTTGAGAATCAAAAATATTGATATATATGAGGTGATTGACTTAAATGAAAAGGTTATTGTGCTAAAGGTACTAAGCCTATTTGTCAAAGTTGTATTATAATTAAATATTACTTGTGTGAAGTTAAAAATACTGGGATGCATAAATAAGTTAACTAATGATATAGTTGTACATATATGGAAATGATGTATATTGTACCCTAATTTTGGGTGATTAACGAAGAATATTGTTATATACAGAATCATGCCGCCTAAGCGTAATAATAGAATGAATGCAAGGGAAAATGAGAGAGAGGAAGGAAGTCATAATAGGCAGGGTGAAAACGCTCATAATGAACAAGATCATGAGGAAGAAGAAGATGAATCAACTGGTCAACAGGGAAATCAGGGTGGTGACCCTTTTAACCAATTTATGGAACTTTTGAGGCAGAATTTAGCTAATCCACAGAATCCGCAACAACCACCTGTTCTTCCCAACCAGGCAGCTAACTCTTTTCGTGCCTTTAAGTCATTAAAACCCCCAGAGTTTGAGGGAACTGTTAACCCAGTAGTAGCCAGAGCTTGGTTAAAAGAAATGGAAAAAGCTTTTGAGATACTGAGGATAGAGGAAGACCAGAAAACAGTTTTTGCAGCCTATCTCTTAAAGGGAGAGGCAAATTACTGGTGGGAAACTAAAAAGAATCTAGAAGGAGCAGGAGTGATAACCTGGGAGCGTTTCACTAGGGTGTTCTTAGAAAAGTATTCCCCTAGGTACTTGGAGAACCAAATGGAAATAAAGTTTCTAGAGTTAAAACAGGAAAATCTATCAGTGGCCGAGTATGAGACTAAATTTACTGAATTGTCTAGGTTTGTTCCAGAATTTGTGCGTACTAAGGAACAACGAGCGAAAAGGTTCCAACAAGGATTAAAACCATGGCTGCGGACAAGAGTGGCACCATTTGAGTTGACGGAGTATGCTGCGGTAGTTCAGAAGGCATCTATTATCGAAGCTGAGAGTGAACAAACTCAAGTAGGACGAGAGAATAAGAAAAGGAAATTTGAGGGTCTGAAGGGAGGTTCAAGTGAGGGAAGCTACTTTAACAAATTTGGTAAAGGACAAAAACCCCAGTTTGGAGGAAAGTCGGGGAATAATAAGACTAACAGTGAGACGGTGAATCAGGGTGGTAGATCCACAAGAACCTTTCAGTCTAATCAATCTCGAACACCATTTCCAGACTGTAACACGTGTGGTAGGAAGCATACGGGAGTGTGTAGAGCGTTAGAAATAAACTGCTTTAACTGTGGACAAAAAGGACACTATCTTAGCCAGTGCCCATCGGCTAATACCAATCCTAAGAGGGACGTCAAGTGTTACCAGTGTGGGAAACTAGGACACATTGCCAGAGATTGCCGTTCCGGGGGATCATCCGTGCCAGAACAGAGTGTGACTGCTTCAAACAGGCCTACTGCTAGAGTGTATAACATGACTTTAGGAGAGGCATTGAGAAAGCCGGATACAGATGCAGGTGAACATTTTTTTTAGTATTTAAATCTTTAGTGTAAATGCTTGGTTAGGAATCAATGTGGTCAATGAATGGTATAGGTAGGTTGACAATCTAGATAAGGAAAATCAGTATCTGTTAGGGGTTAGAAATTCTATGAAAAGGAGAATAATAGTATTTTGGGGGTAAACCACAGACTTGTTTATATACGAACAGGAAATATATATTATAGGTAATATTTTCTTACAATTGTTTCAAAGAATCTTATTCTAGTCGGATTTCTGGAAGATTTTACAGAGACAAGATATAATAAGAGCGAAGTATGTATATTTTATGTCATGATAGAGATCAACATAGGGATAAACCATAAGTGAGATATACTACCATTCAGAAGAGGCCAATGTGGTGGCTGATACCCATAATTAAAAGAGGAATGTGGATGAATGACAAGCAAGTTTATGTTGGTGTAATTTTGCGCAAACAAGATAGAGATATTATGAAGGAAGAAGAATGGAGAAAGTGGTATAGAAGTTATAAGGTGTAGATGAAAAGGTATCTATGGACATTTTTGACGTGATTCCGGGACGGAATCCTTTTAAGGAGGGAAGGATGTAATAACCCTAACTTTGGCAATGCTACAGTGATCCTATAAATAGTAAATTCTGAGGTCTTAGAGAAATGGGATATAGGTACTCGATAATGGAAACATAAAATGAATAAACAGAAATCATATTAGTGATGTACTGAGGAAATAAGTGACTCGAAATGACGATAGATTCCAGGAATTCCTAAAGATGGATTTTTGAGGATTTGGACTTCCAAAGAACTTCTATTAGATATTAAGGATCATGGAAACATTATAAGAATTATATATTGAGGGATTAGTGAATTTAGATTTGAGCCAGGGGATTATTAAGTTAAGAGAATACCAAAGGAATTTGGATTGTTAAATGATTTCAAAACCACTGAGATAATGAGGTACATTCGAAACGAATCACAATCAGACGAATATGGAGACTAAGCAACCAAGATTAATAATATAACAAGGATATATACCACATTATTATCACCAAGAGTGTTAGCAAATTACTTAAGAAAAATCAAGAAAAAAAAGGGAATTATGAGATCATCTAAATGATGTCACTTTCCACTAATTAGATTAAGTAAATTAGTCTTTTAACATAGTAAATTATCAAAATATCTTCCAAGCTTCCAAGGTAAGCTAGGATTATCAAGTTTAAGCCAAGTCAAGATTAAAACAAAACATAAAAACTCTCCCCCCATCCACTTCATTCCATTCGGCTTCAACATAGAAAAAAGAAGAAAAAAATTCCAAAACCCTAGCTAGCTTCAAGATCAATTCAAGAGAAAAATCATGGAGTTTCTTGGAGGTTAGGAAGGAGTACTCACAAAGTTTCAAAGCCAACCAATATCATCTTCATAGGTAACAAAATTCTTAAAGATGATGATGAATAGTGAATGAATAGTGTTTTATAAGTTTTAACTTTGTTTTAATGATTTATTTAGTTAATACAAGCCATACTAAGGTTGTTCAAGGTGTGCCCAAGGATTACTAAGGATATTAAAAGCTTCAAGGAGGTATAATCATGCTTGCCCTTTTGTGTTTATGATGGATATTGTTGTGTTTAGTGATTAAGTGGTATAAAGGTTATGTTTATGATGTTATAAGTGTTGTAAGTGATTTAAAGTTGAATATGGAGGTGTTTGGGATTTTAACCATGGCTGGTAATGAAGACCACATGGTGTAGGTGATGATTATTGTGTTTGATGATTGGTTTTGGAGGAGTTTGATTTTGGAAAGTATGAAATTACAGCAGTTATAATGTCCGATTTTCGTTAGAACGAAATCTGCCCTGTTTTGTGACCCCTGTATTCGTACGGTACCTCACTGCCTAGGTTACCAATTGACCATGAAATGATTGAGCTTAGTTCATAGATCGTTTTGATATAAGGTGCGTTAAAATCTGATGAACGGTTTAGGAGAAATGTCAGTTTTAGTGAAAGACGTTCGATAACCGATAAAACGTAATTGTATCAACTTTGAGGCTAAAGTTACCATAGATAGACAGTCTTATAAGCCACGAAATTTTGGGATAGTGTAGTAGGGTGGTCAGAGGACCCTTGACAGTTGACCTTACATTAAAATTCGAAATCCATATTTTCTGAGAATTTTTACAGTTAAGTGTGGTCTTTAGGGAAAATGGTGAAAACCCCTGAAACTTCGATTGAGCTTATAAATGGTTAAGTTCTTGAACCTTTGGGATAATAATAATACGTTAAACATATGTTGAAGTGTAAAGGGTTTTGTTATACAAGAGGGTAGTGAGTAAGAGATGTGGTATTCTAATGACGGTCCTTTTGTGTTTATAGAAATTCCGGAGGAGGGACCAGCCATACTGTCAGGATACAGAAACCGAGGCAAGATCCTTCTATCCCTACTTTAAAAATTATTTATCTTCGGAATAATAATGATATCATGGAATATATTTATGTATATGTGATGCTTTTGTTGCTATATTGCAAAGAATATATTCTCTTGATTGTGGGAAGTCAAAGAGAGATGGATATGTTTTCTGAAATATGAATATAGAGATGATTACGAATGGGGCGAATATGCTCTAGGGTAAAAGAGATATGAAAGAGAATGGTATTAGTTGTTATCTAGGGTTATATGGTTTATATTGCTATATTATAAACATTCTTTTTAGTGTATGTTATATACATATATTTTATAGAAATAATGTGCGAGAATGGAAGTGATATACGGGAATGGAAATGTAAAATGGTGTTGATAAATTGAATAATGATCTTATAAAAAGGGGGATTAGCAACAAACTTGCATAAGAGGCTGTGTCAGGGCTGTGTGCGACATAGTCTAGCATTCATGATTCGGCACGAAGATGCCAAGGGAGGATGGTGGCCTTCCTCCGGGAGGATGTTAGCAGGTGGCCTTCCTCCAGGGATGATGTTAGCAGGTGTCCTTCATTCATTCTACCGGTAGTAAAAATGGACGGGTATGGAGGACGACTGATCATCGTACCTCACGTATTCGGCAACAGTGGAAAACCCCAAAATTATTGAATAAAGAATAAACGATAAAGTCAGATTGGTATACTGAAAAGGTAAAATGATATGAGACGATGGAATTATTGTTATAGATGAAGAGAAACTGATTTTATATTAATTTATAAAAATTGTTACGTAAGAAGGAAATGAGAAGATGATAGTAAGAGATTTAAGTAAATATTCATATTATCCTGAAATATTACACTGAAAGATTATATTGATTGTTATATTATTTAAAAAGAGAAACTGATACTGTATTATTCTAGATTTCTTTCTTATAATAGTAAGTGGATGATGTATTATTAAATAAGAGTTTTATTCTTCCTTAAAGTTTATAAGTGATTACCGTTTACATATGTATATACATGTATACTTGGTTAAACTTTTTTAAATTCTAGTTTACAATATTATCTTGCTGAGCTATTATAGCTCACTCTTGCTACTTATCTATATACAACTAGGTATGCCAATACTTCGCAGGACGCCCCGCAAGAGGGTAAGGGAAAGGCGACCTTCTGAGGGCACGTTAGCATCGATTCCGGAGGTAGATGACAAGCGCAAGGGGTTTAGTGGTCTTATGTATATTAAGTGTGTAAGTGTGTAAGGTTGTAATAAATTTGGTTATTGAAATGCTTCTTGTAGAAGCATCACTCAACAATGTACTTAAGTATGATTCTGGGTTTGTAATCACTGTTTAACTCTAAACTTTTATTATGGTAAACGTTGTTCTCTGAGCATATGACTGGTGTGTGCGTATTACTGTGGGGTCAATTGCATAAGTATTAAAAAAAAACCCAAGAGATATTGATTTTGAATGGAAGTTGGTCCGTGATGGCCCAGATTCATGACTCCGGATTTGGGGCTGTCACATTTTATATATACTTCCTCATCAAGATCACCGTGTAAGAAAGCGTTTTGTACATCCATTTGATGCAATTCCCAATTTTTTGAAGCTGCTGTGGCTAAGAAAGCTCGAACAGTCACCATCTTTGCTACAGGAGCAAAAGTTTCATTATAATCAATACCTTCCACTTGGTGATTACCAAAAACAACCAATCTTGCCTTCAATCTCTCAACTGTGCCATCTGAGTTGTACTTAATCTTGTACACCCATTTACTACCAAGAGCTTTCTTTCCTGGAGGAAGATACTCCATAGTCCATGTACCATTATCTTCTAAAGCCTGAATTTCTTTTTGCATAGCACTGCACCATTCCGGGTCTTTCACAGCCTCCTTAAAAGATTGTGGCTCCACACCTGTAGTAATAGCTGCAAGAAAATTTCGATGTTTAACAGAAAACTTGTCACAACTTACGTAATGTGCTATAGGAAAACGTGTATTTGAAGGAGAAGTTGAAGCAGGGGGAACTTTCGATGGAGCTTTCTGTAATACTGTATGTGTCATAAAATCCTTTAGTCTAGTCGATGGAAATTTTGTTCTCATTCCACGACCCAACGATTTATCCACAGTAGTAGTTGTTACCGGTACATCCATTGTTGAGCTCTCATTTGCTTGCGTATCAGTGATTTCTGGATCAATTATCTCTATAGTTGGTGGAATGACAGTCTATTCAGGAGTATTCGTGTTTGAGGTTTCTTCTTCAGTTGTTCCCTTTGACGTACCATAATACTCAAAATTCTCGAAATCATCTATGTACACTTTATTTTCCGTCGGAGGGAGCAATTTATCTTTCAACGAATCATTACCCATGTAAGGAAAATTATCCTCAAAAAATTTCACATCACGAGACACAAAAAATTCTTTATTCTCCAAATCATATAACTTCCATCCCTTTTTGTCATAAGGGTAACCTACAAATATGCACTTTCTACTACGACTTGCAAATTTATCACCCCTTGCTCGTTGATTATGAGCAAAACACAAACACCCAAATACGCGCAAAATATCATATGAGGGTGGAGAATCAAACAAAATTTCATACGGAGTTTTATTCTGTAAAATTCTAGAGGGTGTTCGATTTATCAAATTAACTGAAGTTAAGACACATTCACCCCAAAACATGATAGGCAAATTTCCTTGAAATCTTAATGCGCGTGCAACATTCAAAATATGTTGATGTTTTCTCTCTACTCGTCCATTCTGTTGGGGAGTACCCACACAACTAGTTTGAAACAAGATACCATTCGCCAAAAAATATTTTTTCAGATTGTTAAATTCTGTACCATTATCACTACGTACAACTTTTACTTTTTGAGAGAACTGACGATCAACCATAGCAATGAACCACATAAAGTATTTAATTACCTCTGTCTTATCAGTCAACAAGAAAACCCATACGGCACGAGAAAAATCATCAACCAATGTCAAAAAATAACGAGCACCACAAGACGAAGGCGAACTGTAAGGACCCCATAAATCGCAATGGATTAACTCAAATATCCGTGTAGATTTATTATCACTTATAGGAAAAGTTTCTCTATGCTGCTTTGAACGATGACACACTTCACATGCTTTATCCAAACACTCCCTCGACTTACGAAGTTGAGGAATCAATTTTACTACTTTTTCAGAAGGATGTCCCATTCGTTTATGCCACAATTCTAAGGAAGAACTTACAGCTGAAACGGAATTAACATTCGAGACACACCGAAAATAATAAAGCCCATCTCGTCGTTCACCTATTCCAATAACCACCCTCGACTGAAGATCTTGTATAGCACATGTGTCAGAAGAAAATTGAACAAAACAATTCTGATCATCATTAAGTTGTGAAACAGAAATTAAACTGCAAGTCAATTTAGGAACATAAAGAACCCGATTGAGACAAATTTTGTCCGAAAGTTGCACTATTCCCTCTTTGGTTGCTGCAACTTTCTCACCGTTAGGCAAACCAACCGGAAAAGACGTCACATCTCTAAGATTCTTCAAACAAGATAAATTACCCGTAACATGATTTGAAGCGCCGGTATCAATTATCCATCCTTTATCATCAATTTCACTATTTAATTGATATGATGTATTTTTAGGTCTACCAAAAGTTGTAATCAATGATTGCGATTGTTTTTTCGAAAATCCGGGCAACACATAGTCTGTGTATTGATTTATATTTGCGGAAGCAAGGGTTACATGACCTGGCTCTGATGCCATGACAAAATTGATAAAACTCTTTTCTGTTATTTAATCATTCAAATCTTGCTCATAATACATGTTTGAGGTTATACATATAAACCCCAATATTACCATATTATAATATTATAGATATCTATAATATAATATAATATAATATATATTTAAATATTGTCTAATAAACCCCCTTGTCCTGGAAAATCCAAACTGATGGAAATGAGGGAGAAAGAAAGAAATGGTGGTTGGCTTGCTTCTCTTGCTTTGCTCTCATTTAAAATGTATTATTATGAAAATATCTATCATAAAGTAGCTTTATTAAAGTTGCTATGCCATGAATGATGTCTTTGGGGTGGACAAGTGTTGCCTTTGTGTGGTTAGATGAGAAGATGATGCTAAGTACTTGGTTTAATCTCTAAGTATGTTGGTTACTCATGTAACTACTTGGTTACTAGATATTTTCCACTAGCACATGCATGCATCTTGCTTTCCAGCTTGTTTCTTTGTCCGGTTATTGCTCAATTCATTGATCGTTAAGAGGAATAACTAAATCGTTTCTAGTTAGGGTTTTACCAGAAACCTTCTTAATATTTACACTACCATTTCTATCTTTCTTTATAATCTTCAAATTTAAATTCCTCAAATATTTTTCTTAAATCCTTAAATCCTTCAGTGTCCAGGGGAAATCTCGGAGAAAATAAAAGTGCTATTTTTCAGAATTCGACAGCTTTTACATACACTTATTTTCCCCTCGCTAATACGAACTCAGAAATCCATTCCGAGTACTCCTATATAGTGTCGTCTCATAATATTCTCATTCCCACCAAAAACACTATTCATAACTTATTCTCTTTTTAATCCTTGTATTCAGAAGATATCCCTGTGCTTCCTCGAGCGTTCCAGCGTTCCTTAACTCTTTTACGAAACCTCCGGACTTATAACAGATATCGATCTGGATGACATGAGAATATCTATTCTTTTCTAAGAAACCATATCTCAACTTTCTAGGAGATAAATTATTCTAATCTAAGTTGTCAACCCACTGCATTCTTCATGACATGTAAACATTGGAATCTATATCCATTCAATATCCATTCATTAGAACTGTTAATACCTTGTAGTCGGAATCATTGTTCCTCCTTTTATCAATACTTAATAAAAAGTTTTAATTCTACCAAAAATTTGGGTTCTTACAAGTGGTATCCATTTAATGTTAATAGGTGGCCAACCTCGAGATCTGTGCTTCATCACAATCATTGAATCTGAAAGGTCTTTTGCCCAAATGTGACTAACCTCTAGATAAAGCCAAAAACTCTTTATATTTCATTTTTACGCTCTCGTAAAATACTCTACGACTCGTGTCTTTTTGAAGCCTCTCCCCAAGCATATCTCAAGCATCAATTCTTTCCGATTTCTCCTCTTCACCCGCTACATCTTGTAGAAGTAAGTTCCCAAACTCGTATCTTTGGTTTTCTGCCATTACTTTTATCGAAACATGCTAGCATTGCCATGGATATATATATATATATGTATGTGCGTATGTGTATGCTGGTAAAAGGGTTTGTTTTTGTTATTTAGGTAGGCCAATTGTGTGTTTAAGTAGTAAGAAGGGTTATTTGACATGGTATTGAAACTCCTAAGTTTTGATGATAACAAACAGCAAGCCAGTTGGCTTATTTCCAGATATAAAACAGCATACCATATGTATATGTTCTAACTTGGTTTTGCAGGGAATATAGCTTACTGATTATATAATCAGTCTGACTCAAAACAGCAAGCCATTTGTATAAATGGCGTACCAGTTTCACAAACAGCGTGCTGACTGTGGTCTGACAGATTTAAACAATTTTTCGGAATTCAAGAAGCATCAAGTGGAAACCTTGTTAGAAATATTTGTAAGGGCCCTCTGATTATATCTAATATGCAATACTCATATCTCATACATATTTGGAGACAAACAATATTCCTTGACTTAAAATGTGAAAAGTAAAGTTCTACTTTTCATTACTTTAATACCCACCTGTTAACCCGAATAACTTGTAGAAGGGGGGTTGAATACAAGTTATATAATCGTGTCTGATTTTTGCTTGATTATATGAACAAGAATAAACGAATGAATCAAACTCCGTTTGTATTAATAAGATCAAATACAAACTCTACCAAAGGTGTACAATACCTTTAACAGTTGCTGAACAATACAAATCTCTCTCTCTGTTTGTTTCGAATTCTCGAATACAAACCTTATACAGAGCTACGCACACGAACTCAATTTTTCACACGTTTGTTCGACTACGACACTTTTTACAATGATATAGAGAGAGTATTTATAATGCTACCTATCAACTAATAACAGAAAGATATAATCTATACATGACAATGTTCTGCCTTCTAGTCGATAGTTTCCATCAATAGGAAACTCTTTCCTTCATAATATCTTCTTGCTTGTTCTTCAAACAAAGATCCTGTTTTATAGCACTTGTCAGTTTCTGTAGCATCCATAATGACATCATCAGTAACACAACTGATATCAGGATTTCATCTTGCATCAGTATCTGATCATCATCAGTAGTAGACTGTTATCAGGATTTGCTCTTTGTTCCTGACATGTAGTCTCCGATACACTGTTCACTCCTGACTAAACTGTACAGATAACTGTCTTACACATAAATCCTATACAAAGTGCTAAATCCTTTATAAGATCAGGATTACAAGAAGTATAATGTGTAAATACTATTCTTAACATCACAACTTATGAATTATTCCTAACAATCTCCCCCTATTTATGCTTTAAAATCTGAATCATAAATCTAAGTTGTGGATGTCAAAACATATAACAATACAACCAGAATAGAATTTATGAATGTAGAATTATGAAGTTAAGTACCTCCTTCCCAGATGTAGACGTTTATCTAGTACTTAGAAGAAAGAATTTTAACTATTAATGCTGCTCTTCCTTTACCACTTCCTAGCTGAGATTCACCACTGTCACTCCTAGTTCTTCTTTTTACTTCCCTTTGTCTGCTCTTTATCTCCCCCAGTCTGGTGGTGTTGTTGTTGTCTTTGAATTGTCTTTATCTCCCCCTTTTTGACATCAGCAACATTAATTCCAAGAGATTCAGAAATAGAACAAATGATATTCATCAGAACTGCTTAATTTTCCATAATTGTGACTTGGTTATCTTCAAGTGATTGAAGTCTTGTTTGAATAGCAATTTGAGAATTCTGAATATCTTTCAAAACATCAGAATGAACTTCAATGTTGGAAGTGCTTCTAGTATCTTCAGAATCAGAAGCAGAAAGAACTGTATCTTCAAGTCTTGTAGAAGAAGTTGCTTGTGTTGTATGATATTCAAGTAATAAAACCTGATTAGAAATATCAACATCTTCATCTTTCTGATCTGTAACTGAAACATGATCATCATCTCCTTCACCAGTATTCTGTGTACTAACATCTTCAAATCCTGACTCCTCCTTAGAGTGATCAGAGACTGTAGATGTCTCAATTCTAGCTGATATTGGAAGTACATACAAAGGAACACTAGGATCATTAGGAACTTCATCTGGTACATATGTATCAAGAAATTGCTTTATCCTGGCACCTCTTCTGTTAATGATTCATGCAAGCCTCTCCTTTTTCTTCTGAGCTTTAACTTCTGGCTTTGCATTGTGATGTGCTAGGTCATTCTTCTGATACATTTTGATGAATGAATAAGTACCAGCATCCATACCTAAATTTTCAGACCAAGATTCAGGAAAAACCTGATCCCAGAAATCAAATGATGGTTTCCTAATTTTCTCTCTCTCACTATGGAGTTGATCATCCATACCCTCATTCTCACTTTGACTTACTAAAGTCAACACTCTTTCTAGCTCACCTTTTGCCTGGTCAGGAGCCAAGCTCTCAGTTTGTGGATCTAAGTCCATCTTTTCAAGTGTATCACTCAAATTTGGATAAGTGCTCTCATGACCTACAGAAAAATAGGGCCTAAAAGGAGTTTTTATACCTGAACTCACATGGAGAGATGGTTCCTCATATGGCAAGGGGCTTGAGGTTTTCTCCAAGGAGTGAGCTGCTATAATCTCTGAAACCTTACAATCATCTTCTTTCCTTCCAGAGACTACAGGCTCCAGTATACCACTTTCAGGTTCTTTACTAGACTCTGATGTCTTCAATAATACTTCATTAGACACCATAGTTAGTACATCACCGTCTTTAAGTGTTGTTTGCTGAGACACACCCTCAAGGTGGATAGACTCTGACTGAACAAAATTTGTTTGATCTTCAGAAAAATCAACCAAAGTCATTCCTCCCATATCATAGGGTATCTCACTTGCATTCTCAGTCATCACAGAAGTCCTTTCAACATCAACTATCACAGCTCCTGAGTCATCCTTCCTCTGACTAGATGGTTCTTGTGTTGCAGTGACTGTGATCTGATCTTTCCTACTATTCACCACTGGTGCAATAGTATCTTCTGTTGACTGCTTCCCTCTATCTACTTCCTCCAGTTGTTCACCTTGAGCTAAAGCATCTTCAATAGTGACATCCTTGTCAAATAAATATGCATGAAGTGATTGAAGTGCAACATGCTTCGAGAGTCCAAATTTCTTGACTAATTGTCTTCTGACAGATACATAGAAATACATCTTCATTAAGTCAAGTCTTTGATGTAGAAGTCCATATTCTCCAGGAAATGAAAGTCTAGGAACACCTTCACTTAAAAAATTTAGAACTGGCCTGGAAAGTTTCACTTTTAGAGATATAAGTCCCATAGCCATTCTGTAAGACAATGTAGTTTCCCATGAAGAATCAATATCCAGATTTCTCTTGTCAAATACTGACATGGATGTAGCATGATGTGTGGAAACCTGCATAATGTTAGTTGGACTAGACTCTGTGTGTGTAGGTGACAATTGAATCTTTCTCCTTGTTCTCCTGGTATAGTGAGCAAAAGATTTATCCTGAGAAGACTCAAGAGGTGTAGACACAGAAGTGATCTTGGGATGAGATCTTTGTTCAATAGACACAGTCTTTTGAGAGACAGTATCCAGTAACTGTTTTCCCTTTTTAAGAACTACAGCCTTTTGAGAGACTGCAGCCTGGCTGTGGCTAGGTTTTTCATCTCTATTTGCTAACAGAGAAAGTTGAATTGCAGCCTTCAATTCTGCTCTCTCAGCAAGAGTTAAATTATCATCATCTTCACTAGAATTACTACTACTTGACACAACAAATCTTCTCTTCCTTACAACTGATGTCTTTTGAGAAACACCAGAGGTTGGTTTCTTTGAAACAATAGGCTGTGGATCAAAATTTGGTTCTTGAATTGTTTCAGAGACTATAATGTTTTGGGCTACTTGGGTAGACACAGGTGGGTTCTCCTCCAATTGAGATTCCTGAGCCATTTCACCACAAAAGAAAGAAGAATTGTAGAAAGTAGGAAGATGAGTTTTAAGAATTACCTGAAAATGATGTGGATAATGAATTATAGGTATTTCATCTAGATTCTTTTCATTGTCCTTCTTTGTAATGTCAGAGAAAATTCTCTTTTGCTGTTCATAAGAAGAAACACAATATTCCCTACCAAATCTAGCTTCAACATCAGGAATAAAATGGTTAATAAACAATTGCATAAATCTATGATAATAAACCATTTTCCTGTTTTGATCTCTTAACCCAAGTTTAATACTCATCTGACTTAAGATAATGTGACCAATGTTAATTACTCTGTCATAAAGCAAACTATAAGCAATATGTGATGTAACAGAAGTAATTTTCTGAAAAGAACTACATTTACCAGTAAAACATTTAGCAATTTGATCAAAGTAAAAAGACCATTCCTTTCTAAGAAAAGACCTATTCAACTGGCTCATGTTGTCTAGAGATCCACTATAACCTAATTCAGACAACATAGTTCTTACATTATCATCAGATGGTACATTCTCATAAATCAAACTAACAGGTAAGTGAAGTACTGAATTAACAACAGATTCAGTAATATCAAATGAGTCTTGTCCTAAATGTAGAACAATCTTACCTGATTGACTCTGAGTAGAATCAATTACCTCAGCATTCTCCCAACACTACACCATAAATGGGCTATCGGAACATCTTTTTCATGGATGTTACTAAATTATGTTACCTTAGCATGTTGCTTTGGACCTACTATTACATTTTGTTTTTTGTGTTACCTTAGCCACAAACAAGATGTTACTTTAGCTTTAAAGTGTTGGTTGTTAGCAATATACATGATATGTTACCTTAGATCATTAAAAAATTCAAATTTAATTTTTTTAACCAAAAAATAGTTTAATAATCTAAAAATCACATTTACCTTTAAAATATTTCATTTTTATAAAAAGTAAGAGTTTAACAATCGAATGAGTTTTTACTTTTAAATATCTAGGTATTTAATTATTATTAGTTTTTAGATTTTATTTATTTATTAATTAATGTAAAATGGATAAATGTAAAAAAAAACAGAATTAAAAAACAAACAAATACTTGTAAAAACTAAAAAATGAGGATGCACGGTTCCCAGTGAAAATTTTTAGCGGCCAATATCCCGCCAGTCTGAACTTTCACTTAAACAAAATAATTACATTCCCTCTCTCATTCTACTCTCATTCCCTCTCTCGCTCTCTCTCGCTCTCTCCTCTCTCTCTCTCTCTCTCTCTCGTAAACATCTCTTTCCCTCTCAATCTTCTCTAAATTAGTATGTTATGTAAATTAGCTACAAATTATGCTACTGTTTAATTGACTACGGCTTGGGTTTGTGGCTTCAAATTAGGGCTTCTTCGAATTAGAGTTTTTTTAAATTAGGGGTTCCCTGTTTTGAGTTTAATTGATTCAGTTTTTGCACTTAAACTTCAACTAATTGCGGTTTATTTTAAATTTCAGGCCTTCTCCAGTTTGGTCTTTCGATTTGGCGCTTCGATTAAGTGGATCTGGGACTTTGATTAAGTGGATTTGGGGCTTCGATTCGTAAGTACGTATTACCCCATTTCTCTCCTTTCAATTGGTAGTTTTCAATAGATGTGCATGTATATGGATTTGTTTGTAAGTATGCATCTGTGTTGTGTATTTGTGTGTTTGTATGTTCTTAACATACAATGTTTATAATTTGTATGTGTATTTGTATGGAATGTTTGTATGTTTTGTTTTATAAAACATGTGTTTGTTTGTATATAATGTGTAATGTTTTATGTACCGTTTTGTTTACTGTTAATTTATAACATTAAAATGCTTATAATTTTAGTAATGTTATAGATGTTTTATTAGTAGATCATTTTTGTACTGGCTGGGATTCTACCGTTTGGGCTTTGTGAAGCCTTGCATCTTCTTTGAATCTGTAACATTTTGTATATAATGTTATTTGTCGTTTCACATTTTTTGACCCCTGTCTTTGAGGATCACTAGTTTGCCTATAAGGACTAGCCTGCTTAGTTAGCAAACAATATGGTTGTTTATTAGAGACATGATTAAAGGAATTGTCCTATCAATTGTAATTGGGCCTCCAATTGTAGCTGCGATCATTGTAATAGTACTGGTACTTATTATACTATTTTCACATTTTTTTGTTCCTGCCTAGTACATAGCAGTTATTTCTTCATAGCAATTCTATATACCAATTTCATTTTAATTGCAGAAATGAGGTCCTTACTTGGCAATTTATCTTTGGGGCTTTTTGTTTGTTTTGTCTCTTGTGATGATGACTATATACCCTGTTCTAATAGCTCCACTCTTCAACAAATTTACTCATGTAAGTATTGAATGAGTTAATGTCGTCATTTGAAAAAAATCCCAAGATCTATTATTTTGTTTGTTTTCTTTTGGATACTAAGATCAAGTATTTTTGCTGCGAAAAATAGCTTCCAGATGGAGAGCTTAGGTTGAAGATTGAAAAACTTGTTTCCTCCCTCCAATTTCCCTTGAAGAAGTTGTTTAAGAACAAGCGCATCGTTCTTTATGACACATTGATTCAAAAGGTACTACTGGTTTGATCACTATGTCCAGTTCATCAACATGTTTATTCTTTTTATTCTCTATCAAAACTTAACCTTTTTATCTACTTATAACAGTGTGATTTTTATTCTTTTTTACTGCAAAGAAACACTTTGTTATGGTACAGTTCGCAAACCTCACTGTTTGCTTTCAGGCACTCCTAGTGTAGCGTGGCATGTTTTCACCATATTAACCTTTTGCTGGATGTTAAGCTCTCAGTCATAGTTACATGTCAGTGACTTTATGCTAAGGCACAAACACCATCCTCATGTTATATTCACTAAAATACGGCCAGATTATTTATCCAATCTAGGCATACATCTGGTGTTTCTTTAATTAAATTTGCTGATCTTAATCTTGAGACCTTACATGAAATTTTGTAGTCCCTTACTTCTATATTTAAGTCAACGGAAATCAAAGAGCCTTATGCAGGTGTTAACTTCCATATACAGTAGTTCAAAAAGTATCCCTGTGCACTACTATCATCTAAATGTAATATCTTGCAGAGTCGCATGATATAACAGATGTATAGCTCTTGTTGCTTACGGTGTCTGTAGATGATTTGCCTTTTTATCTTGAAGTCCATTAATTAAGATGATCTTGTGAATTAATCATTACTTTCCATTAATTCATGACAAAATAATAACATTCATGCTACTTAAGGGAAGGCTATATTTCCTTGATATTTATTGAATCATTTTCAATTATAGTTGAACAGGCTTTTATACTATGCTTGGAAGGTCTTGATTATATGTAGCAGCTCTTGTTACTTTTCCTTTTTCTCAGGATTTTTTATGCATTATTAAATTAACTGTAGTGGTAGTTTGCAGCAGATATCTTCTTTTAGAAGTTTATGGTTTACACAATTCTTTGTAATCGGACGGGAATGATAAGCTATTGTTAGCAGCCAAAAAGATCAGGAGAGCGACCTGCTCAGAATTTGTAATATCTTTGGTGGCCGACAATTTTTCGCGATCCAGCAACACATATATTGGCAAATTGAGGCGAGTTGTTAATTACAATAGGAAGGTCTTTGCACGATGTAATATACTTCTCTGTTTTAACATACTTTTCTGATTGTTGATACAGGTCAAATTTTATGGGCACAAAGTTCAAGATATATGACAACCAATCTTCGGATGATGCAGCAGCTCAATCTTAAAGTAAGCTGGGTCAGAGATTGCATACTACTACATGTAACTGCCACAACCACAATTTCTTATGAGCTTAATGTCCTCCGCACAAGAGGGCCTAGAAGAATGAATTGCGATATGAATTCAATTCATATATCCTCAATTCAGGAAGGAGGTACAGTCCCGACACCAATATCACTACCAAACTTTGTTGCCAAACAGAGTACTTATGATCATCGTGAACTAGTCTACAACATTTCTAGTAGTTGGTTAATTTTATGATGGTGAACTATGATGTTTGAGTTCGAGACTTTAGTAGTAATGTAGTTGGTGGATTATGTAATAGTTGGTTGATTATGTAGTTTCTGGTGTGGATTTGAATTAGCTGGTGGATGTACTTGTGTTGGATTATGATTGTGTAATGGAATGAACAGGTGGTTTAATTTGGGATGCAAAATATATATGTGCAGTTTTTTTCAATTTTTTCTTGAAAAGATGGTACATTAGCTAATAGAAATGTTATCCAACCAAAGTGGCTCAAACAGTGGTGCCCACAGTAGGGCCCACTATGGTCCCCATTGTGGGCCCCACTATTTTTAAAAAAAAATCTAGGCCTCTAAGGTAACATATATATTAAGTTGCCCTAGATCTCACTTTTGTTACTATAGCAAGCTACGGTAACATAAAACTGCATGTTACCTTAGGGATCAAAAATGTTACCTTAGACACCTAAGGCAACATGCTGAGAGCTATCATCAGAAAAATGTTACCTTAGCTACTTTATGGGCCTAAGGTAACATAAAATGTATCTGCTGTAACATTTTTTTTGTGTTACCGTAGGCTGTTTATGGCGTAGTGCAAGCTTGTGTAACAGCTGCTTGATTAATTTGTGGAGATGCTGTCAATGCATAACTTAATGGTCCATACGCCAGAAAGTCCATGATTGGATGAAAATCAGATGACACTCCTTCCTTGTTGGTGATAGCTGCTACATGATTGTTTGTCATAAAATCGAAATCACCAAACTTGAAGGCTACTGATTTAGGTAATCTTCTTTGAGCTGCCATTTTTGATCTGAAAAGAACTTGAAAAATTCTTGAAATGGATTAGTGAGTTTGAAAACTCAAGAGTGTTTTTGCTTTAGAGAATGTAAAATTAGAGAAAGCAATTACACGATTATAGTTTCAAAACAAATATATTTCACAGATCTTTCAGACCACTATCCCACATTGACACGTAGAATGACAGGTGTCAGTCCCTGAAAAGTACGGTTACCCACGATTTTTGGAAAATAAAATCCAAAATTGATTTTCATGAAATAAATCAGGGTATAAATAATCAATACTGATCAGCTTCCTTTTCCTATTGACCTCTCATCACAATAATCAAAAAATACAATGTGATAATAATTCTCAAATCCTGATGGTCATACTTGAGATCCTGATCAATATCATCCTGATTCCAGAGACTTAATATGGAGTTTCCACGTGGCATTTTTCTTTTATCTGAAAAAGAAATAAACAATTAATCTGAACAAAAATCAATTGGTTAGATATATTCAACATTTCTTGAAACCAAGAAATACAGTCATTTAGCATCTGACTTCATTAAACTTCCAAGTGACTGTTCAGCTTCTCACGTCTTTCTTTAAAAGAAACAGACGCCTTATGCCATTTTCCATAAACCTTTCAATTTCTTTTCTTCTCAACAATGCTCCTCAAACCAAAATTCCCTTCAAACCCATTCTTTAGATCTTTCACGGTCAATGAACATCCTATTCTTGATCATTTCTTTGAAAAGATGACTCTTCTCATCGAACTAATCATGGATGGATTGGTTTCCGATAATATCCAGAGGTTTTTCATAGAAAATCCATCTGTTGGATACAATCTTCCCCTAACCTCCTCAAAACTTGAGGATGAAGAATTTGGCCGAGAGTCTGAGGTTGATCTTGATGGAGATGCTATTCATTTAAGTTAGCTGCTCTCATTCAAGTCGCCCAGACAAGGAATCCAAGAGTAGACGAGGCTATTCAATCCCCTGATGGATTTCTTGAGATGCTCCTTGTCCTGTACCTTAGAATTCATATCAATAGACAAGTATAGAATTATCAGTAGAAATTAGATAAAAAGATGTTGTATTTCATTTCCATATATGTAATGCTTTCAATTAATGAAAATACAATTTCTTGTTATCTACTTGTCCTTTGATTATTGAATGATGTATAAATTATCAGTATGCAAAAATAAAACATGCTGGCATAGACTTAACACATCACAGAATTAGATTACTACACAAAGTAAACGTCAGGATCTGAAACAATTTTCATAATCCTGATACTGACACAATACTGATGACGTCAGCATCCTGATAACAAATCTAATCCTGATGATTATTAACAAGTCTATCATACTGAAATTTATCAAGGCAAAGTGTTATAGCTAAAGCATTTAACAATCAAATATAGATCCTGACAAGAATATCAAGTCTATAAGCTAAAAACAACATACCTTGCTACATTTGCAGATGTTAAAGATCTAAAATTTAACATTCCTAACTCACTTACTAATCTACTGAATGTAGTCTCATCAAGTGGTTTAGTTAGAATATCTGCAAGCTGTTTGTCAGTAGGAACAAAATGAAGTTCCACAGTACCATTCTCAATACGTTCTCTAATAAAATGATACCTGACATCAATGTGCTTAGTCCTTGAATGTTGAACTGGATTTTCTGCAATTTTAATAGCACTAGTATTATCACAAAACATAGGAATATTACTAAGTGTCATACCATAATCCATCAACTGATTTCATATCGAAAGGAGCTGTGCACAACAACTGCCTGCTGCTATGTACTCAGCTTCTGCAGTTGAGGTTGAAACAGATTGTTGCTTCTTGCTTGCCCAAGAAATCAATCTATTTCCCAAGAATTGACATGTACCTGTAGTGCTTTTCCTGTCTATCTTACACCCTGCATAATCAGAGTCTGAATAGCCAATTAGAAAGAAATCAGATTCTCTAGGATACCACAAACCAAGATTTGGAGTTCCTTTGAGATATCTAAAAATTCTCTTCACAGCAATTAAATGAGATTCCTTAGGATCACCTTGGAATCTAGCACATAAACAGGTAGAAAACATTATATCTGGCCTACTTGCAGTTAGATATAACAATGAGCCTATCATGCCTCTATAATTAGTATTATCCACACTCTTCCCCTTAGGATCAGAGTCTAGTTTAGTGGCTGTTGCCATGGGTATTTTTGCAACTGCACAGTCTTGAAAGTCAAACCTTCTTAAAAGATCTTTGATATATTTTGACTGATTAATGAAAATACCAGTCTCAGTCTGTTTGACCTGCAAGCCTAAGAAATAATTTAATTCACCTGTCATGCTCATCTGATACTTAGACTGCATAAGCTTGCTAAACTTAGCACACAACTTTTCATTAGTAGAACAAAAAATAATATCATCAACATAAACTTGAACTAAAAGCAATTCACCTTTTATCTTTCTAAAGAATAGAGTTTTGTCAATTGTACCTCTTGTGAAGCCATTTTCAAGAAGAAATTTAGACAAAGTCTCATACCATGCTCTTGGTGCCTGCTTTAGTCCATAGAGTGCCTTGTCAAGTTTGTAGACATGATTTGGAAACTTTGGATCAACAAATCCAGGTGGCTGTTCCACATACACTTCCTCATCAAGTTTGCCATTTAGAAAAGCACTCTTTACATCCATCTGGTATACCTTGAATTTTGAATGAGCTGCAAATGCAAGAAACATTCTGATTGCTTCTAATCTTGCTACAGGTGCAAAGGTCTCATCATAATCAATGCCTTCTTCCTGAGAATAACCCTTGGCCACCAGTCTAGCTTTGTTTCTTACAATCATACCAGATTCATCTAGCTTGTTTCTGAAAACCCATCTTGCACCAACAATTGATCTATCTTTAGGTCTTGGTACCAGTTTCCATACTTTATTTCTCTCAAACTCATTTAACTCCTCCTGCATTGCAATTACCCAATCAGGATCCTGTAAGGCTTCTTCAACCTTCTTAGGTTCATTCTTTGAGAGAAAGCAACTATACAAGCATTCATTTTGAATTGATCTTCTAGTTCGAACACCACTATTTGGATCACCAATTATCAAATCTTCAGTATGATCCTTTGTCCATTTTCTAACAGGTGGTAGATTAACTCTTCTAGTCTCTCCCCCTAAGTTAGTGGTATCTCTTGTAGAAGAATTCTCTCTACCTTCAAAAACTCTCCTTTGATCAATAGAATCAGTAGATTCCATATTGCTGCTAGTTACTGATCTTTCTTCAGTAGACTCTGAAAGATCAGTTCCTGATGGAGTAGACTCTGAAACATCAATTCCTGATGGAGTAGACTCTGAAAGGCTAGTCTGCTCCTGATGATCACTGTGTTCTCTTTGATTTATTTGCTCCCCCTCAACAGTAGCATTCCTTTGAGAAGCAATAGAAATTCCTTCTGGAGGACCTTCATCATCACTGGAGAGTATCTCAGAATTCTTCAGATTTTCAAATTCCAATTTGTCATGGCTTTCATCAGTTTGCAGAATTCCAAATTTCTTATCATCAAATGCAACATGAATTGATTCCATAACAATGTGAGTTCTGAGATTATAAACTTTGAAGGCCTTAGATGCTGAATATCCTAGAAAAATTGCTTCATCCGATTTGGCTTCAAATTTTCCAAGTTGTTCTGGATGAACTTTTAGGACATAGCATTTGCATCCAAAGATGTGAAAGTATTTCACACTTGGTTTCTTTCCTTTGATCATCTCATAGGGAGTTTTTCCATGACTATTTACCAAGGTACAATTTTGAGTGAAACATGCAGTGTTAATAGCTTCTGCCCAAAAGTAGGTTGGAAGTTTTGCATCTGCAAGCATGGTTCTTGCTGCCTCTATGAGAGTCCTGTTCTTTCTTTCCACTACACCATTCTGTTGAGGTGTACCAGGTGCAGAAAACTGTTGAGTGATTCCATTGTCTGCACAAAACCCCTCCATTGTAGAATTCTTGAATTCTGTACCATTGTCACTTCTAAGTACTTTGACTTTGTACTCAGAGTTATTATGAATATTCTTGATAAGTTCAATGATTTGCTGAGGAGCTTCATCCTTCTTGTGTAGAAAGAACACCCATGTGAACCTTGTGAAATCATCCACTATAACTAGAGCATATCTTTTCTTGCTGATAGACATAATGTTTACTGGACCAAACAGATCAAGATGTAGCATGTGAAATGGTTCAGTAATTGAATTTTCAGTCTTGCTCTTGAAAGTGGTTCTTCTTTACTTTCCAAGCTAACATGCATCACAAAGTCCATCTTGCACAAAATTTTCCTGAGGTAGGCCTCTCACCAAATTGTGCTTAACAAGTTGATTAAGCTTCTTGAAATTAAGATGTGAGAGCTTCTTGTGCCAATTCCAGCTTTCATCACTTGTTGCTTTGCTGTAGAGACATCTAACAATTCCTTTAGATGTATCACTTAAGCTGGCTTCATATATGTTACCATGTCTTTGACCAGTTAGAACAATGTCTCCATTCTGCATATTCAAGATTTTGCATCCTTCTTTGTCAAAGATTGATTTGTAACCTTTATCACCCAGTTGACTTATGCTTAAAAGAGTATGTTTCAAGCCTTCAACCAGTGCTACATTTTCTATGATGACATTCCCCAAAACAATTGAGCCATATCCCAGAGTTTCTCCTTTGTTGCCATCTCCAAAAGATATTACTGGGCCAGCTTTCCTCTCAAACTTTGTAAGCAGGGACTTCTTTCCAGTCATATGTCCAGAGCATTCACTGTCCAAGATAATTGAATGCTTCTTTCCTGTGCCCTGCAAACAAAAAGTAACTAGTTAGAATTTTTTAGGACCCAACTTTGATTGGATCCTTTCTTACTAGATTTAGGAACAACAGGCTTTGAGAATTTTGTTTTTACTTTACCTGTTGTAGAGACAAATTTAGACTCTAATTTCACAAACTGTTTGTGACTAGGAGTTTCAGATTTCAAGGAATAATAGTCATAATACAGTTCATGATATTCTCTACACATGTAAATGGAATGAAGTAAACTACCACAATGATAACAAGCTTTTTGTGATTGGTATTGAATTTTCTGAGTCTTGGGGAATCTGGACTCAGTTTTCCAAGAAGGTTTTTGATTGCAGTCTAGGGCCAAATGATTATGATTTCCACACTTATAGCATTTTTTCCTAGGTGCATCAGGTACATTCTTGTAATTATTCTCTTTGTTAATACCTTCTTTTCCATTCCTATTTCTTTTGATCTTGCTAGACTCTGAAAGATCATCTAATCTCTGTTTCAACTGAGACTTAGACAGAAACCCTATGTTTACATTCTTAGGTTTCTCTAACACTTTCTCATCTGAATTACTATTGTTAATCCTTTTGTGAACAACAGGGGTACCTTTTGAATCAACAAATTTAACATGATTAGATTCAAAAACAATTTTCTTACCTTCAGATTTAGATGTGTTAGCTTCTACCTTACTATCATCATTGACAATAGCTACTTTTTCTTCTTGTCTAGCCTTATCAAAACCTAAACCATTAACCTTACCACGAATTCCACTTTCAAAGATTTCTATAGTCTTTTTACTGGAATTGTTAATGGTCTTAATCACATCTCTCTCTTCTTCTAGTTCTTTTCTGACATAGTCATAAGCCTCAAGAATAACACTATAATCATGCTTAGCTTTATCAGAACTTAACTTGTATTCTTCCATTTGAATTAATTCAGATTCAAGAAAATTATTTCTATCAACTAATTTATCATTCTTGACCTTAAGTTCATCTCTTTCACAAGTAAGAATTCTAAAATTAGTCATAAGATTCTTAAACTCAGGATGGATAGATCTAATTTCATCAGAATTTAAGCTATCAAATGAATCAAGAGAGTAAAGTGATACCTTAACAGAGGATGGAGAAGTTTTCTTTGGAGATCCAGGTTTGTCTGAACCATTTGCCATCAATGCAATGTTGTCATAATCCAATTCATCTTCAGAATCACTGGAATCAGCCCAATCCTTCTGTGTGACCATAAGTGCATTACCCTTTCCTGAATTCCTAGGCTTCTTACACTCACTAGCAAAGTGTCCAAGCTCGTTGCAGTTAAAGCACTTGATCTTGGCCTTATCAAGCTTGACAATTGTACTTTTGCCTTTGTCCTTCTTCTTCTCCTCCTTCTTTTGAAAAGGTCCTTTGCTAAATCTTCTCATATTAAATCTACCTTTCTTGAAAGCTTTAGCAAACATAGCAAAGAGTTCCTGCATCTCATATTCAGAATCATTGTTGTCAGAGTCCATATCAGTAGTCTCTGACTCAGAACTTTCTTTGCTTTTCTTCTTCCTTGAATTCTTTACAACAATCTCTTCATGCTGTTCTTCAGGAAGCTTCTTTACTTCAGATTGAGCAGTAAGTGCAATAGTCTTCATCTTTCCTTTACTCCTGCTCTTCTTCTGTTGCTTGTCAAGTTCATAAGCTCTCAATTTTCCATATACTACTTCTAATGAAATCTCATCCAGATCATTAGCTTCCTCAATCGCAGATATCTTCTCATTGTAGAAATCAGGCAAAGCTTTCATGAACTTTGTATTCATATCCTCCAAGTCATAATATTTACCATGCATGGCCATCTCATTGATGAGTTTTGTAAACCTATCAAAGGTATCAGTAAGTGACTCACCAGACTTGGATTCAAAGTACTCATACTGTTGTATAAGTAATGTCCTCATATTCTTCCTGACAGGCTTAGTTCCTTCACAGTGAACCTTAAGATTGTCCCATATATCCTTAGCAGTTTTACAAGAGAGAACATAGTTAGTGAGAACAGAATCAAGACTGTTGAATAATATGTTTCTCACTTTAGCATCTTTAAGAACATTCTCCTTGTCTTTATCTGACCATTTAGATTTTGGCTTCTCTGCTGTATGTTCTGGAACAACCACACCATCAACAGTTGCTTGTCCAACGACCTTTGTTGGAATAAAAGGTCCATCTCTGATTCTGTCAAGATAATCAGGATCTGTTGCTTCCAGATGATGCAACATCTTTACTTCCCATAGAGTATATTCGTTTCTCTTGAGCATAGGAATCTTAGTATTCCCATCCTTGTAACCAGACATGATTGCAGATCTTTATGATTATTCGAAATCAACCTGCTCTGATACCAATTGTTAACTCGAATAACTTGTAGAAGGGGGGTTGAATACAAGTTATATAATCGTGTCTGATTTTTGCTTGATTATATGAACAAGAATAAACGAATGAATCAAACTCTGTTTGTATTAATAAGATCAAATACAAACTCTACCAAAGGTGTACAATACCTTTAGCAGCTGCTGAACAATACAAATCTCTCTCTCTGTTTGTTTCGAATTCTCAAATACAAACCTTATACAGAGCTACGCACACGAACTCAATTTTTCACACGTTTGTTCGACTACGACACTTTTTACAATGATACAGAGAGAGTATTTATAATGCTACCTATCAACTAATAACAGAAAGATATAATCTATACATGACAATGTTCTGCCTTCTAGTCGATAGTTTCCATCAATAGAAAACTCTTTCCTTCATAATATCTTCTTGCTTGTTCTTCAAACAAAGATCCTGTTTTATAGCACTTGTCAGTTTCTGTAGCATCCATAATGACATCATCAGTAGCACGACTGATATCAGGATTTCATCTTGCATCAGTATCTAATCATCATCAGTAGTAGACTGTTATCAGGATTTGCTCTTTGTTCCTGACATGTAGTCTCCGATACACTGTTCACTCCTGACTAAACTATACAGATAACTATCTTACACATAAATCCTATACAAAGTGCTAAATCCTTTATAAGATCAGGATTACAAGAAGTATAATGTGTAAATTCTATTCTTAACATCACAACTTATGAATTATTCCTAACACCACCATACCTCCACTAAAAATAAACACATGACACTCATGATAGCTAATATTCTTTTTATGCTATACATGCTCCATGCCACCTGCTATACACGTTTGATATCACTTCTTCTTCAACAAGCTCCTCCCACGTTCTCATTCATCAAGAAAATCATATCAATAACGGAAACATTTATATCCGTTGGAGCTCTTCAAGATTTAACTTCACTAGTTTCTGCTTACCTATTTAAGGACTGATCTTTCTCAGTTCTACATACCTTGAATATCTCTACAAGTGCAGAAAACACGAAGTCATACAAAAACTCAAAGCTTACACTGCAAAATTCTTCAAAGCCTTTCAAACCCTTAAATTCGTATATATATATATATATATATATATATATATATATATATATATATATATATATATTCAGAGGGGTCATAGGTTGAGTTGTATTATTCAAACATTTGTATTGTTCAAATTGTATCGATTTGTTGCTGTACAAGGTTGGCTTATAGTTTAGGGTGAGTCGAACTAGACTAGAAAAGAATACTTGGGAAGTATTGCTTAGAGAGTTGGTTCAGCACAGGAAACAACAAGCCATTTGTAAACAGCAGGGTGTAAGGGAGATATATTATTGGATCTTGTATAGGTTTTATAGTTGATCAATAATATATTCTCTTACCAAGTTTTGTAAGGGACCAGGACGTAGACCATAGGGGTTTAGGGGTCGAACCTGGCTAAAAGATCTTGACTTATGTCACATTTCATTTACTGCATATTTCATTCTGCATTGCATTTTAGATACAAACAGCGTGCCATTTGTAAACTGTGTTATCACAAATAGCAAGCTGTTTCTGGTAATTTTTAAAACAGGTCATAAATAAGCATTGTTAGCCATAAACACTATTCACCCCCACCTCTAGGTATTGTTTTTCAATTGGTATCAGAGCGAGGTATGCTAACAATTATGTAACAGGAAAGTATCTATCATGGCTGAACATTATCTTGAAGCAAAAGCTGATTATAGAGCTCCTCTCCTCACTGGATCAGAAAATTACAACTGGTGGAAATGTAGAATGGAAACATTCTTGTCCAAGAGGCCACTGGTATTAAGAGTTGTGTAGAAAGGAGACTACCAATTTCTGGATGATAAAAACCAACCGAAAGATGTTGATGATCTCACTCTCGATGAGATTATCAAATGTGGTTATAATGGAGAAGCTAGAAATTCCATAATGAATGCATTAGATCAAGCTGAGTATGACAAGGTCTCTTCTCTAAAGACAGCAAAAGAAATGTGAGATGCTTTGGAAACATATCATGAAGGATCAACAACTTTGAGGAAGGTGAAACTTAGCAAGCTAATGAATGATTTTGGAAACTTTAAACTCAAGGATGATGAAACTATCAAGGAAGGTCAAGCAAGGTTCCAAGTCACTATAAACTCTTTAAAGAGACTTGGAAAGGATATTCCACAAGATGAAATTAACATGAAAGTGTTAAGTGAGGTACCATTTATTTATGAAGCTAAGGTCACGACTTTGGAATCATCCTCAACAATTGACACCATGGATCACCTAGCTGTATTTGTTGAGCTAGAACAGTTTGAAAGCAAGATAAACAAAAGTTAGGTTGAAAGTGTTCAGGCTCCTCTAGCCAAAATGAAGAATTTAGCACTTCATTCTACAAACCGCAAGCCAGCCACTGCATCCAGCAAGCCGACAGATTCTGATGAAGAATCTGATGAAGAAATGGCACTCATTTCAAGGAAGATCAAGAGGCTGATTGAGAAGAAAAATAGAATGAAAAGGGATAGAGGAGGTTTTTCCAACAACAAGAAAACCAAGGAGCAAACTTGTTTCGAATGTGACAAGCCAAGCCATTTTAAAAAGGATTGCTACAAGTTAAAGTCAAAACAGTTTGCTGTTTTCAAAGATAAGGGAAAATCAAAGGCTTTATTGACTTGGAGTGATGATGATTCAGACTCCAGTGATGACTCAAGTGAAGACATGGTGAACTTGGCCCTTGTAGGTCTAAATGATGAAGAAAGCTCACAAGGATCCATAAAAGAAAATTTTGTGGATAATGATTATTCGGATTCAGAAGATGATGCAAGTGAGGTAAATTCAATTAATTCTGATTTACATTTCTCTCCTATTATTCAAGAAGAACTAACTATGCAGGTACCAAGTAATGTATCCATCATTGAGTTCATGGAGTTAAAAAATAAGAATAATGAGTTGGAGAAGAAGAACACTCATTTGAATAAAATCATTTCTAATTTAATGGCTGAGAAGACTCTTGAAATCAATCATGATGATCTTATTGCTGATTTAAAAGAGAAACTTGGTCAATTCGAAGGAGTTAACAAAGTAATTCTTCAAAGGAATGAAGTACTCATGAAAGAACTCAGAAAGTTGAAGTCAGAGATTGAAACTAGAGATTAATGTTTAAAATCATTCAAGCACAAAGATTCAAGTCAAGCCGAATCCTCAAAAACTACTGAGAAAAGAAAACAGCAAGCTGAACTCATCAAACAGCAAGCTGAACTGATCTCTCTTCTGGAAAAATAGGTCAAAGATCTCCAGAAAGGAATGGAAACTTTTGTTCAAGGAGAAGACATCTTAAAGACAATAATGAAAAAGGCAAATGTCCCTTTAGTCAGAGAAGGAGTTGGCATGAACTTAAACAAGAAGCTTGGTGTGCTCAAATATGATGGAAGAAATGGCATACCATATGACTATGCTATGCCTTGGAAGTCATGCAACAAGTGTGGTGGTAAAGGACATCTGGAAAGACATTGTGTGGCTCAAGTCAATCATAAAGGGAAAACAACTTACCAGAATGGACTAGTCAGGCGACAAACAGCATACCAGAATGCTCCTGATAAAAGACAAACAGCTTACCAACAGTCCAACAGAAAGCAAATTCAGTCACCAAAAGTGATTCAAATGTGGATTAAGAAAGCTGATTTAAATGTTTTATATACCATTGCTACTAACCAATCTGGACCCAAACCTATTTGGGTGCCAAAATATTAAGTTGGTATTTGTTTGTTTTGTAGATATGTCTTGCCGCCAAAGTAAAATCAAATCGACGGATTTTGGATAGCGGGTGCACTAGACATATGTGTGGAGACAAATCTCAGTTCATGAGTCTCAAAATGAAAAAGGGTGGAATAGTTACAATTGGCAATAGCAAGACTCTTCGGATCCTTGGTATTGGTTCTATTGGTAATAGTAATATTTCGATTGATAAAGTTCAATATGTCAAAGGTCTTTCATATAATTTACTTAGTGTCACTCAATTATTTGATGATGGACATTTTGTTCAGTTTGGCATTGATAAAACTATTATTACTATTGGTACTAACAAAGTCCCCCTAATTGCTAGAAGGGAAGGAAATATATATGTATTAGACTTTGAAATGCAGGAAACAACATGCTGTTTGGCTGCAATAGACAATGATCCATATATATGGCATAGAAGGTTGGGACATGCACACATGGACTTGCTCAATAAACTATCAAGCAAGAATCTGGTCAGAGGTCTACCAAAACTGAAATATACCAAGGTTGAAGTCTGTTCAGCATGCCAATTAGGAAAACAGATTAGAAGCACACATAAAGCAAATAAAATGGTATCTACTTCTAAACCGTTAGAGCTTCTACACTTGGATCTTTTTGGTCCAGAATCTTATAAGAGTATTGGACGTAAACAATATGGTTTTGTAATTGTAGATGATTATTCTAGATTTACTTGGGTATTGTTTCTTCGTACTAAAGATTGCGCTTTTAATGAGTTTGAGAAACTGATTAAATTACTTCAGAACAAGCATGATACAAGGCTTGTAGGTATAAGAAGTGATAGAGGAGGTGAATTTATCAATGAGAACTTTATTACCTATTGTGAAGAAAAAGGAATCTCCCATGAATTTTCTGCTCCAAGAACTCCACAACAAAATGGAGTGGTGGAAAGAAAGAATAGGTCACTTCAAGAAACAGCAAGGACTCTACTGCAAGAAAGCAAGCTGCCTAGGAGTTTTTGGGCCGAAGCTATGAATACAGCATGCTATTTATTGAATCAAATTATAATCAGAACTATTTTGGGTAAAACCCCTTATCAATTGTTGAGAAACAAGAAGCCAAATATCAGCTATTTCAAGATTTTTGGTTCTAAGTGTTTTGTGCTCAAGACAATTGGTAAAGATGGTAAATTCGATGCTAAATCCTAGGAAGCCATATTTCTTGGTTATTCTTTAACAAGTAGAGCTTATAGAGATTATAATGTTAATAAACATATTGTTGAAGAACATATTGATGTTACTTTTCAAGAACATAACAATGATCTACCAAGAGATGAGGAAGAATTTGTAGGTATGCAACCTCAAGTTACTGTCAGTCAGCAAGCTAGAAGTTCAAGTCAGCAAGCTGGAAGTTCAAGTCAGCAAGTTGGAAATTCAAATCAGCAAGCTGAAGTTGAAGCTGAGACTGAAAGTCAGCAAGCCAAGAAGGATGCAGACAATGACCATCAGCAAGCTGGAAGTTCAAGTCAGCAAGCTGAAGTGGAAAATGCAATTTCAAAAATAGCAAAAATGACTTTGGAAGGTCTTAGAGGTTCAAGGGCTACTGAAAAATTACCTCTATATGATGGAGAACATCAGTTACCACCATCAAAGATAAGAAAGACAACTCATGAAAAAATAGCTCAACATTCTTTACCGAGGTCAACAAGAATGGTCAAGAATCATCCTCCAGAGTTGGTCATTGGTGATATTACTGATGGAATTACTACAAGAAGAGGGAAAGCAAATTATTGTGCTCATGCAGCCTTCCTAGCTCAAGAAGAACCCAAAAAAATATCAATGAAGCATTAGAAGATGAGAATTGGATCATGGCTATGCAAGAAGAATTAAATCAATTTGTAAGATGTGATGTTTGGGAACTTGTTAAGCCACCAGAGAATGCTTCAATCATAGGAACAAAATGGGTGTTAAAAAACAAGGTTGATGAATTTGGCACCATTACTCGAAATAAAGCAAGACTTGTAGCTCAAGGCTATAACCAACAAGAAGGCATTGACTTTGATCAAACCTATGCTCCTGTGGCTCGTTTGGAATTAATTAGAATGCTTCTGGCCTATGCATGTTTCAAGAAAATCAAGCTATATCAAATGGACGTAAAGAGTGCATTCCTAAATGGCGTGCTGGAAGAGGAAGTTTATGTCAAACAGCCTCCTAGATTCGAGCATGATCAATATCCAAACTATGCATTCAAGCTAAAGAAGGCTCTTTATGGTTTAAAGTAGGCTCCAAGAGCTTGGTACAAAAGGCTTAGTAAGTATCTAATCCAAAATGGATTCATTCGAGGTAAAATCGATCCCACATTATTCATTAAGGAAAATGGTAAAGATATTCTTATTGTAAAAATATGTGTGGATGATATTATTTTTTGAGCTACTAATGAATCTATGTGTAAGTGGTTTTCCAAGTGTATGCATAGTGAGTTCGAAATGAGCATGATGGGTGAGCTCAATTATTTCTTGGGTCTTCAAATCACGCAATCTAAGGATGGAATTTTTGTACATCAATCCAAGTATACAAAAAGTCTACTCAAGAGATTCGGTTATGAAGATGTTAAGTCAAAATCAACTCCTATCATTCAAAACAGCAAGCTGTTTGTAGATGAAAATGGTAAGGCTGTTGATATCAAAAGGTATCGAGGTATGATTGGAAGCCTACTATATTTAACTACTTCTAGACCTGACATCATGTATAGTGTATGTGTTTATGCAATGTTTCAATCCAACCCTAAAGAGTCACACTTAAATGCTATTAAAAGAATATTTCGATATTTAAGTGGTACAATCACTCTTGGTTTGTTTTATCCTATCACAAATACTTTTGATCTTGTTGGGTATAGTGATGCAAATTATGCAGGTTGTCAAGTTGATAGAAAAAGTACTAGTGGTGTTTGTACATTCCTTGGACAAAGCCTAGTTTCATGGCAATGCAAGAAACAAACTTCTGTTGCTTTATCCACGGCAGAAGGAGAATATCTCGCAGCTAGGAGCTGTTGTTCTCAACTTCTATGGATGATTCAAACCCTAAGGGACTTTGATATCAAGTGTGGAAGGGTTCCAATAAATTGTGACAACACTTGCACCATTAATATTTCTAAAAATCCGGTGAATCACTCAAGAACGAAGCATATTGATGTTCGACACCATTTCTTGAGAGATAATGTTGCCAAAGGTAAGATAGAGATGGTCTTTGTTCCAACTGAATTTCAACTAGCTGATATTTTCACAAATCCCCTTGGTGAAGAAAGATTTTCAGTCATTCAAATGCAACTTGGTATGTGCTCTATGTAAAACAGCTTGCTGAATGATAGTTACTGGACAGGTTAGCTTACCATTTGTCCTAGCTACATGTTACAAATGGCATGCTATTTGTTACCACTTCTGACTTACCATTTGTGTGAAAATAGATATCTTACGAATATATGTGATTTGAATTGATGCTATATATTTTTTTAATCACATGCTAAATGATTATATGTGGTGGGAAGTGGAATGAATGTTTTAGATAAATATGTATTAAAATTTATAATGTAAATTAAAATTTGTTTAGATATATTTGTGCATTTATCTGCTTTAAACAAATAATTACATTATGTGCCTAATTGCTTTTTAGTTTTAATTACTTAATTCAAAATTCTCCTCTATTATTTATCAAAAACAAGAGAGACGAGTCGTATCCAAAACACGAACATTTCAATTAGGGTTTTGTTCTCTCTCTCTCTCAAGCGGCGATTATCTAGGGTTTCTCTCAAACATTTCACTATGCCTCGTATGAGAAAATCTGCTCTCAAAGCCAATCAAACACCGTCTAAGAAGGAGGAATCAGTTGTTGACCTTGCTAGTCCTGTAAATTTCAGTGGTGATGAAGTATCACAAACACCCGAATCGAAGAGGCTCAAAGGGATTCCGAATTTCGCTAGTCCTGAGTTTGAATCAAGATATATGGATATGGAACTGGGCACTCGTCAACTAATTCATGGGGCTCCAATCTCTGGTAAGTTAATTCCGTCACTGACTGATTGTGGAGTTATGAAGATGTTTAATGATATTGGTCTTGGAACCTTTATTCTAGATTTACCAAAAGTTTATTATCCTGACCTTGTCTGTGAATTTTATGCAAACTTGCATGGGGATTCTTTTTGAAATATTTTATCCTCTGTTCATAGAAAGAAAATCCAGTTAAACCCTCCTTCGCTCAATTCCTTTTTATCAATTGAGAGTGAAAGTATTGAGAAAATCTACACTGCCTAAAGTGCTATTGCTTTACCTGAGTTTTCAGTTCAAGATCAATTGAAATTAGTGTATGGGTCTGAGGCCCCAATCGATGTTAATTCTCATGCCACAATCAATGTCTCTCCTCTAGCTCACTTGATATTTAAGCTTGTTAGATCCCACATCTGTCCTAGGTTGAGAAATAGGTCCAATTTTACGAATCAAGATGTTATTGTTGTAGCTATGATCTTGTCTGGAAAATCATTTGATTTATCTTCTCTTATCCTTGATAAGATGAAGGCCACTATTGAGAAAGCTAGTACTAGGATTCCTTATGCTCAGCTTCTTACTAGGGTTTTTGAAGGGTTTAAAATTGATGTCAAGGCTACTACAAAACTAACCGTTAAGGATGTGTTCGATGAGAGAGTACTAAGTCAGAATAACATTCAACTTGAAAATGAGCAAGTTACTAGGATTCAAATCCTTCCCTCTACTGATATTACTCATGAAATCGGAGAACCTTCAACCCTTGTTGTTGCTACTGGGTCAGAATTAACTCCAAAAGGGATGATGATTCTCAAATCTCTCCATACTAATTCTACCATTATCACCAGACAGATTACTGATATTAATTATGAAGTTAAAGTGCTCAAGGCTGATGTTCAGGAAATTAAAGCCGGTTATCAAGTGATTAAGACTGCTATGAAGGACTTTGTGGTTCAGACAAAGGCTGTGAAGGAACTATTGCTCAAGTCAACTGGTACCACCTCTACTACTCATTTTGCAGTAGAGACTGACTTGGGACTTGATAAATTTGCTCAAGTTGCTACAAAAGAGGTTCCAGATAAGGAAGACAAGGATGGTGAAGATGGAACAGACAAAGAGGGAGATGGAACATACTCTTAATTTTTGATGAATTAAGGGGGAGAAAATTTGGAGAATTTTATCTGTTTCTGTGGTTTTGTTATGTTATGAACTTATGCTACTTATTTGGTTTTGTTAAAACTTGACCTGGCAGTATTTTTTATTATTCCCTGTTGAACTTAAACTTGAACTGGTAGTTGTTATGAAGTAATGTGGCATCTGTTCTGTTTTGATCTTAATGTGTCTTATGGATATTTTTATCAGATAATTATTGTTTTATATCTAATGGTGAAATGCAGGGATTTAGGGGGAGTTATTAAAATTCTCCTAAATTAGTTGTAAATCATCAAAAAGGGGGAGATTTTGAAACTCCTAAGTTTTGATGATAACAAACAGCAAGCCAATTGGCTTATTTCCAGATATAAAACAGCATACCATATGTATATGTACTAACTTGGTTTTGCAGGGAATATAGCTTACTATATAATCAGTCTGACTCAAAACAGCAATCCATTTGTACAAATGGCGTACCAGTTTCATAAACAGCGTGCTGACTGTGGTCTGGCAGATTTAAACAATTTTTCGGAATTCAAGAAGCATCAAGTGGAAACATTGTTAGGAATATTTGTAAGGGCCCTCTGATTATATCTAATATGCAATACTCATATGTCATACATATTTGGAGACAAACAATATTCCTTGACTTAAAATATGAAAAGTAAAGTTCTACTTTTCATTACTTTAATACCCACCATACCTCCACTAAAAATAAACACATGACACTCATGATAGCTAATATTCACTTTATGCTATACATGCTCCATGCCACCTGCTATACACGTTTGATATCACTTCTTCTTCAACAAGCTCCTTCCACGTTCTTATTCATCAAACAAATCATATCAATAACGGAAACATTTATATCCGTTGGAGCTCTTCAAGATTTAACTTCACTTGTTTCTGCTTACCTATTTAAGGACTGATCTTTCTCAGTTCTACGTACCTTGAATATCTCTACAAGTGCAGAAAACACGAAGTCATACAAAAACTCAAAGCTTACATTGCATAATTCTTCAAAGCCTTTCAAACCCTTTATATTCGCATATATATATATATATATATATATATATATATATATATATATATATATATATATATATATATATTCAGAGGGGTCATAGGTTGAGTTGTATTATTCAAATATTTGTATTATTCAAATTGTATCGATTTGTTTTTGTACAAGGTTGGCTTATAGTTTAGGGTGAGTCGAACTAGACTAGAAAAGAATACTTAGGAAGTATTTCTTAGAGAGTTGGTTCAACACAGGAAAAAGCAAGCCATTTGTAAACAGCAGGGTGTAAGGGAGCTATATTGTTGGATCTTGTAATCGTTTTTATAGTTGATCAATAATATATTCTATTACCAAGTTTGGTAAGGGACCCGGACGTAGACCATAGGGGTTTAGGGGTCGAACCTGGCTAAAAGATCTTTGGTCACATTTCATTTACTGCATATTTCATTCTGCATTGCATTTTAGATACAAACAGCGTGCCATTTGTAAACTGTGTTATCACAAACAGCAAGCTATTTCTGGTAATTTTTAAAACAGGTCATAAATAAGCATTGTTAGCCATAAACACCTATTCACCCCCCTCTAGGTGTTGTTTTTCAGGTATGTGCTAGTTTTAGGCTTGGACGACCTTTGTTTGCGTTACACATTTGATCCTGGGGCTTTCTGGGGTCAACAAGGAGTGTTTTGGGCATGAACATCCTTCAAGATCTTCAAGCTATATGAACAGCCTTCGGATAGTTCACATCCTTTTAGTTTCCCTTTGACTTTAGCTTTTTAATTTTCCTGTTGCTTCGCCTTTAGCCTTGGGATGTCCCCGACTGATCTGGCCCGCTGTACTCGGCCTTTCCCATTTTCCTTTCCTTTTCTTTTTTCTATCGCCTTCCGAGTACAAGGCTAATGTCGCCTCATTTCTGAATGCAGGGGCATGGATCGGTCAATTGAGGGTGCTGGTCCTTCGACCATCTCCCCATTTAGTGACACCACAACATACCCTACGGTGAATCTCCTGTCTAAATTGATCGAAGACAAACTCACTTATGTGGCTGATAAGTACAGCATCCCGAAGGGCTTGTGGCACGTATATCTTGCCAACAAGAGGGACCGCATCTACCACAACCCCCCAATTCCCGAAAGTTATGATGGTGCCGCCATGGGGTATTTCCGAAGCAGCCTTCAAATGCGGCTTCCGGGTGGCCATGCTGCCACTTCTGAAGCATCTGCTGAAGAATATGGGCATCGCCCTCGGTCAGCTAGATCTGAGCAGCTTTTTCCATATCAGCGTCTTCCAGGCTCGTTGTTTGGTACGGAAGATCGGGTCGAGGACTTCCTTATTTTGGCATCATTCTGACTTTCGGCAAAATCCGAAGAGACACGGCTTTTATACCATTGCCCGGTGGAATAACATGGCTGATTGGGCTCAGACTATTTCAAACAACAAAGGGAGCCACGATGAGTGGTTTTTCTTTTCCAGTCCGAAGATCGCGAAGTTCTCCAAATGGCGGGATATAGATGCGATCAAGGTAGTTATGCCTTCGCTTTTGGAGGGGGATAAGAACGACTATAAACTCCTCTGTGAGTTGGAGATGGATAGGGTTCCCTTGACCGACGGTCGAAATAACAACTGGTTGTTCGCCCTTTGCGATAGTGGTAACATATTTCCCTTTGCTTATTTTGCAGTATTTTTCCTTTTAATATCATGCTCACATTCCTTCGGTGATTTTTTGTTTCTAACATTGGTTTCTTGTGTACTGTCTTCTCGCCAAGCTATTGTGGTGCGTCACTGAATGAAGGTGGAGGCTCAACAGGCGGCGTCTGCTAGCAAAGTTGCCGCAAAGGTCGGGGACAGATAGGAGATCCCGAAAGAAACTCCGGTCGCTTCTCCACCGCGTAAGGTGGAAGAAGAGGAGCAGCCGCTAGTTGACCCGCGAAAGAAAGTCCAAATGGATGAGTCAGTTGTGAAGACTTACACTCCTCAGTGGGGTGTTCCGTCTCCCGATGCTCTTGCCAGTTCAGCGCCGGCGCCTGCTCGGGAGATCGGTTCGTATCTTTACCGGGGCCTTGTCCTCCCCGCCGATCGGGAGATTTATGCACTATGCCATAGATGACTTTCAGCAACCTATTTTTTTGGTGTTTCATTGAAAAACGTTGAACTTTATGACTACTGCAACACTACTTTTTTGATGTTGCTGTTTACATAAAATGGTGTTGTCTTAGCTCCTCTAGACGTTGCACGTTGCAACATTAGTAAAGTGTTGCCTGTAATGTGCTCTAAGTTTTATTTTTTTTATAACAAACTTTAAATAAATAATGATTATAATTCAAATGAAATAAACCGAAATTGAAATATATATATATATATATATATATATAATTTTACAAAACTAACCGTTTGTTATTAGAATCAAATATATCATTTTAAAAAAATATAATTTTTTTAATATTTGAAAATAGACCAAACTACATATTAGAAAGTAATAATTTTACAAAAAAATTAAGAATAAATAATTATTTTACACAAAAAATGAATATACATTAAATAAAAAATTATTTTAATTTCTGAAAACTAATAATTCATTAATGGAGTGATTTATGGTGTTGTTTATAAAATAGCATTATTTTAATAAATTTTAAAAATGATCAAATTGTTAAGAAGATAATAATTTTTAAAAAAACACGTGATTTCCACATGAGATGATGGTGAGTTAATTTTTAGAAGCGGGCAAAATTGCCGCCTTGTTTTGGGCAAAATACTTAAATGAAAATTTTGGGGGTAAGAATTCAGACACATACACATTCTCTCGCTCTAACAAACACTCACTCACTCTCTCAACACAACATTCTCTAAGATTTGGGGGTTTTCAAAATTTTGGGGTTCAGTCTTCATTTAACATACAGATCGAGCTTGGGGGTTCCGATCCAAACTTCCTGAATTAGGGTTTCAATTGGGGTTCTAATTCAATTGTGTTTATAAATCGAGTTGAGTTTGGCCTTTTTATCTCATCAGGTAGTATTCTTAATTTGAGCTCGTTTTGTTATTTATACTGTTAATTTTTTTCACTCTCTTTCCCCCTCTTTCTCTCCCTCTCTCTCTCTCTCTCTCTCTCTCTCACTTTGTCTCTCTCCCCCTCTTTATCTCTATATCACTTTCCCTCTCTGCCTCTCCTCTACATTGGTTTTGTCTAGTTATAGAGAGTAAGTTTAGTTAGTTTTGGTTTTTATATGTTTTGCTATGCTTAAGTGATTTAATGATAATGAATTAAATTTGGGGAAAGTTGCAATTTTTATTGATTTTAGGCTGCAAGACTTTTAATTTTAGGGATCCTTTTTCTAAACTAATGAGTATTGCAAACTTTGATTATGCTTATTAATTTTTGTTCTCGTAATGCTTCTGAAGTCTCTTTTAATTATGATTCAGTATTGGTCACTGGTATTTATTAAAGGGTGTACTTTTAGCTTACAAATTTCCTTTTTTGTCATAACATCATAACTCGCTAACTTTATGTTTTGCAATACATTTCACGAAGTCAAAAGGAAGCGTGAATGAAAGAAAGAGGTAGGGGTTAAGTTGTGGTTCAAATTAGATTCTTATTTAGTATGTAATTTATGCACAATGTTATCGATAAAGTTGTTGTGCAATTTTAAGAAAGTTAATCTACTAATGCATATGCAACAGTAACAGAATGAAGATGTAACACCCCCTTCCTAAAATGGAAGGAGATATTACTTAAAATCCATAACTTGCAACATAGCACTAAAATAATCTCTAAATAAATGATTAAGTCTAAATAATGCTGGAAGTCCATAAGTCCTAATTAATGAAATAAGGGTTGCTCTCCATCACACAGTTCCAGATCCCCCTAAGCACCTGCCAGAAAAAGAATACGGCATGAGCCAAACGCCCAGTACGGATTTGGAGTACAGTTTATAAAACAGAAAAACAGTTATGTATATTTGACAATTTATAATAAAACATTTATTTCAAAAATAAGCATGGCTGAAGCAATGAGGGGTTAGGATATTTCATACCAAGATCAGAACAGAACAGATACAGATACACACATCATAGGGTACCTAATGTGTGCAACAAATCGGATAACGTGTACGGAATATACACGTCACCGCCAAATCAAATAACAAATCAAATCAAATCTGGGTGCACCCACGTATCCTGAAACAAATATCAAAATGCGCAAAAGCTCGCCACCTGAAGTATCAGAAGGATACGTCGTGACCAATCACACTACCACGGAAGTGTCATGTCACTGGTGCCGCAATGACATGGCTGTAGTACCCCTACAGCTGGTTAACTCGGTATACCCTATATCACTAAGGGTTTAAATAAAATATATCGAAAATCTTTAAAATCGAACAAACAAATGTTCTCAATATTTCCAAAAAATATAACTTACAGAAATTCCAGAAAGCTGTCGAAACAAGTATTTAAATATTTCAAAAGAGATTTAAAAATCATTTCCAAAGAGTCAAAATATTTTTCAAAATCAGAACAGTCAAAACAATTAAAACCAAGTTAATAGATTTGAGTACAAAACAGATTTAATATAATTAGTCCTAAGATGAGTAGCGCTGAATAAAAAGGAGACAGAATCCGTACCTCGAAAATAACGATCTCAAACACTAATGAAATTCACAAACGATCCGCTAATTTTCCGGTCCAAATCTAAAATCAAAATTATAATTTATAATTATGATACATTCTTTAAAATTTAATTATTAAATACATATTTATTATTAATAACCTGCAACTTCAATTAACATGTTCGTGAACTAATTGACCATTATACTTCCCTACATCAATTTCTTACGAATCCTGACATTTCTTTCATAATACAGAAGATGACATGTACAAAATTATATGATTCACTAAATTATAAAATACAACTAACAAAACTTAGCCTATTAATTAAATAATATTATAATTCAAACACATGTTCAAGTCTGACTACAAAACCAGACCAGAACAAGAAACAAGGTATTAGTTGCCTACTTGTTGTACGAGCTTAACAAGTCATATAAATATAATTATAAAACCCATGGTGTCCTCCTGTAAACTAGCAAACATGTATAAAAGCAAGGTCATTATTAAACTATTTAAATATCACAAAATTGTAGTACAAAACTTGACTACAACAGAGACCACCGACTTTATATGCATTCATTATTCACTTAAAACGTATAATGAGAAACAACTATATTAATAAAATATAAATTCATAAGCCCTGATTCCGTTAATGTTGCAAGAAAGAAACTAAATAGGTAGTAGTAATATATAATACCTCAGACAACAGATCAAGCACTATCCCTCAAGGTTGTCTCCTTTCGGTTCTCTCTTCTTTTCACCTTCCGGGCGGTACCTTGCGGCTCTGTTACTAGAAATTAGGTTTTATAATCTTACGGGAGATGTGATAGTTATATAGAGGGACAACTAACCTATACTCCCAATTAGGATTGTTTGACATATAATAAAATTAAAATACATTTCTTATTCTATTCTAATAAGAAAACAAATTTCATTAATATATCTGATAAATTTGATTCTAATGAAATTTTATTATTATTATTATAATATCTAAAAATCCTATATATTACATATATACCCCCTTAAAAAGAATTCTGTCCCCGGAATCAAACGAAACTAAAATCCGTACCTAATTCGAATAAATGTATTACCTAATTCGAGTAAATGTGGATATTCCTCACGAATAGATTCTTCTAGTTCCGAAGTAGCCTCAGAATGATTTTTTACACAAAACTTTGACAAACGGCAATTCTTCCTCAAAACTCGCTCCTCTTGAGCTAAGATAGTTTTTGCTTCCTCCTCACAAGAAAGATTCTCTCTAATAATATACAATAATGGATATTGAACTATGTGAAACGGATGATACTTATAACCCCTCAAAACCGACACATGAAATACATTATGCACATGAGATAAATGGGGTGACAACGCAACTCTATAACTATAAGACACTTCTCCCACTTTCTCTATAATATAAGAAGATCACAAATCTTAATCCAAGTTGTCCTTTTTACACCAAATGTATCACACCCTAAAAATAAATGACATTTTCAAGAATCAAAATTCTTCAGGTTCAAATTCATCAAGATTATATTAATGCGCATAAATCTTTTGATCAATTTAAATATCATAAGTCTCTTCATGTAAATAATGCCTCAAAAATTTTAAACCAAGAAGTACTACCGCTAACTCTAGTTTGTAGGTCAGATATGTTCACATAAATTACAAAACGATCACAATTTTAAAAACAATGTATCGCCAATAGTTTAAACGAATATTTGCTATTTAAATAGTGAGAGAGAACAATGAATAACATGATATAATTGTTAAGTCAATTTAAAAAAAAAAAAAATTCGAAGACAGGTGTATCACTAATAGTACTTATTTAAATTTGAAAATGAATTTTATAATCATATATTAATATTGAACACGATTATATATTAATAATATTCATAATAAAAATTAAATACCAAGCCAGAGTATAATAAATTCAATAGACTAAAAAAAATACTGAACGTATAATAGTAATTGTATGACAACGATAATTATTACATGAACTAATGTCCACAAAATATTAATTAAATAATATGAACAATGTAGCTCGTACAATCAAGGTAGCCAAGACCCCATTAACCCTATTAGATAAGCACTCTCAACTAGTAAAATAGCTAATAAAAAAAAAATTACTTTGATTACTATAAACTAATAAAATAATTATAAAAACAAGAAATTATCAATTAACAAATATAAACAATTACAAGAATTATTTATTAGTACAACCACTCCGTAACTAGTCGAGAGAGAACCAAAAATCAAACGAAGCAAACTTTCAATGACATGTAACCAATGTATGTTTACAAAGTAACATATTGTTTTTAAAATTATTTTAATAATAATATATTTAAAATATAAATTAAATCACAATTAATCGAGGGCAGGTTGCACAAATCAATGATATAAACTTACTTATTGTACTCTATGAAATTTCAAATAATTTGTCTCACACTAAAAAATAGAACCATGAACTTAATATACATGAATATACAACTAACAGCTAACAGATTAGAAAATAATTAAGCGTGTTAATTAAGCATATCACATAACTAAAAAAAATATAACTCTTATTGTAACTGACTAAAATGATTAAGTATCTTTGGTCTTTTGGTTCTTTCTCCTTTCTCCCTCACATATTTTTTTTCTCGTCTCCTGGTTCTTTCCTAGTGACTAGTGCGACTAAATACACAATACAACTCCTAATTTAAGGTTCACTAGTGATATTAATTTATTTTAATTAAAAACATTTGTGTCTCTACATGTTCACTATCCTTGTGTCCAGATTATGAAACACGGTCATAACAAAATATAACCAGATTGAAATAAATCAAATTATCATATATTATAAATAAAATGTAAATAATATTTAACTCAACTTAAACATCCAACACGTGTAAACTATATGGATCAGATGCACAAGTATCTAATATGAAACAAATATACAGGAAAAACAAAAATTAGTAGTTCCAAACAAAATTATATTCTAGAGCACAACATTGAATATAAAATAACTTGCATACAACATATATTTCAATAAATAACTTAATCCCATCCAAGTACTACTGAACTTGTTAAATTATAACACTTCAACATTTTATTAGATACATACAATTAGAACATTAAATAAAATCATTGTCCAATTGCTTAGTAAGAAAATAATTCGATTGTTAAGGCATATTAAACTAAAGTTATTGATCTTTGAATAATTCTTGATATTAGGAAAGAAGAAAAAAAAAATTAAAACTCAAAAAGATGTATATGTTTTTAAAACCTATTTGGGATGCCAAATGACGGCCACTAGATAACATACAATATAGTTAATTTCGAATACCTTGATACTTATTTTTTATAAAAAAAATACATAGAATACATAACACTTACATTCCTTTACTGAATTATTAATTTCAGGCGTCCCTAAAATTAATAATACTATTTAATTTAATTATTTATTTTGAGCGTCCCCAAAATAAAATAATTAAATTATGAATTTTTAGAATGAGTATTTTAGGCATAATTTGAATAAAATTGAGAAAAAAAAATTATTAGCTTAAAGAAATGGAGGCTACCAGTATTAAAACAATGTGAATATACGATAATCTTACAAGTTAACTACTAAAACATATATAAGTATGGGAAATAATAAAAATAAGAAAATTCGGGAATATTACAAATAGATAAAGAAAATAAAAAACAAAATACCAAAGATTTGTATTCTAGAAGATTTTAAGTTTACTTAATTGGAATAAGCAAACAAAATGAACCATAGACTTTTTTTTCTATCGATAATTCAATAGGTAAGATTGACTCACAACCACGAAACAAATAGAAATATTATTCAAAATTTAAAATAATTTACAAAAATTAATAAGAAGATAAAGGTAGTACTCAAAAGATATTAATTATCACATATACTAACAAACTACATGAAAGCCAACCCACACCTCACACACCTACAAATGGTTTACAGAATTACAATATAAACTAATATCATCTTATCCTGAAGTAAAATTAAAGTTAAAATAATTCTTATCTAAAACTTTTATCTCTAGTAAAACTAACAAAATTTTCATGACTCCAATAAGTTAAGGCTGCTAGTAAATAGATTCTAATATGTCTGTGCAAAACTGGCTTTTTACGTCGGTTAAATAGGTCTTATACGGTTAAATGGCGACGTACAGAGGGGCGATGTATAAAGTCACGAGTCTTTTACGTCGGTTAAAAAGGCGACGTATAAAGTTTAATATACGTCGGTTAAAAAGGCGACGTATAAAGTTGAATAAGGGCGACGCATAATATCGAAGAAGGGCGACGTATAATGTCCAAAAAACCGACGTATATTGATTATGCTTTATACATCGCCCATGTGGGAACCGACGTATATTATCCACAAAAATTAAAAAAAAAAATTGTTTCTCTAAAAAACCTGTTAAAAATTCAAAATAACTTGCTTTAACAAAATTTTGTACAATGAAAAACCTATAATAATTAAAATTTACATTTATATTATTTATCATGTCTTGTCTTGATAAATAATGCTTCATACTCAAGTTGTACCTACTTTAGAAAGTTCAAATGCCAACAACGAAGGCAATTACAATTATCAATTTGACAGAATTTAAAAATATTGCTTCTCCCCTAAAAAATTATCTAACTTCCCCAACTGCTTTAGACTTGCATGTAAAATTAGTCCAAGTTGATTACATGCTCTCCTGCACCACGTCTTTAGTGATTTTCATGCGATTACGTATCTGGTGAGCAAGAGTCTCAACCAAAGCTAATCTGCCAAGCTTGCTCTGAGGGGCTCCGGTTAATATGGATTTTAGGCTTTCAGTCTTAGCATGCCAAGGTGTTTCTAATGAATCATCGGATCCAACATTGCCTGACTGTGTAGATGCTATAGCCACAGATTGACCAATCAACGCAACCCATGGAATATCAGATGTACTACTTGGTCCTTGATTCAAGAGAAGAGCCTGTACAGCTGCAAGAACCTTTAGATCTAATGCGGCTTGGTCTATTTTACTAATTATACCAACCGTCCTGGTACCTGTAATGGAGATACAACACCTATGACATTTAATTAATAAAACTCAGTTTATAAAGAACTGAGTCAAAAGGTCCAGCTGAAAACAAATTGGAACACACCCACAAAAAGAAGCTCAATCTGTAGCAGAGAAAAGTGTTCGAAAAAATAATATTATTTTAAAAAATATGTTCATTGGAATCTAGATGTGAATGAAGCACAATATGATAAGAAAGCACGCAAAGCTTATAATTGTGCTTACTCAAATGATGAATGGACTCCTGTCAATCCACTAAACGGGCACCAGTGAACTCCAAATGGCCGAGAGGTTTAAAATCAACAACAAAATCATAACACATCATGCTTCAAAGTAGAGTAATCTCAATGAATCTTGAATCTACCAGTTCAATCGGTAGATGAACTTACATGAATCTTGAATTATGTTTTCCATAGAAAAAAATCATCTAGTCAACAATCAGATATGTTAACAGGGTATCTGCATGTTTTATCATAACATGGTCTTAATCTGATATTCAACTAAGATGTATGTACAAAGAAGAAATGACCAAGCAGACACAGCTGAAGTTATAAAAGCTGGTGAAGGTTTTCAGCAACTACCTGAGAAGTGATATACAAGCTACTTGCACCAGTGCAGAGTCTACTTTGCTTTGTCAAGAGACGTTAATTAAAACATAGAATTTAAATCTCAGCCGCGGGGCTACTGAGCTTCAAGAGACATCTAATCGAAACATAGAATTTTAAAAATTGAGATTTTATGGTAAAAACCTTTATAAGTTATTTATTAATTTGAAACATAAAACACAGTGAAAGGCAATTAAAAATGGAGCAAAAAACTAGTCTTTAAAGCATGTGAATTATCCAACTTGATGATCGGAGAATACTGAGTGCAACTTCATCCCCTTCTCAGTTCCAATGTTGTAAATACAATTTATTTTCAAACTCACATAATTATTGTCTCGATAAATAGACTTTTGATTTATCGAGGTTTTAATACATGAAAAAAAATATAAGTTATCAATGCTAGGGTTGTTATACGGCCACTTTTTAACTTAAAAATTAAAGGTTAAGAATTGTTGATATATATCTTAGTTAATTTCTTCAAGATTTGACAGGGAAATACTAATCTGTAAAAAAACCAACAAGAAACAAGAAACAGCTGATCTACCTGGATAATCTCTCTTAGATTCTTTCCACCACGACCGACAACAAGCCCTATATGTTCATGAGCAACGCCAATGGTGACTGAGTCACTCTTGCCTTCCCGCAAAACACAGGGCCCTGTCATAGAAACCAGAAAATAGATAAGTTATTTTAAAGTGACATAGAGTGGATAACAGAATTTCAATAAGAGTGTATTGAATTGCATATAATGAAAAGCCACTTGAAATTAAAAATGTAAATGGCCAAAAAATGCTACTCCACCAGATTGTGCTATTTTATACTGAATTGCAGACTCCTTTGAACACTACAAATTTGGTCCCTACATAAACAAAGATCTAATTAGTTGGTATTTGTATTTAAGCCTTGATGGCAGAATAAGAGGAAAACAAAGTGTGTGCAGATATAAGAAGGGTCACTAATACAACTACACTAGTTACCATATATATGAGCATCCAGTTAGATTGTTACCTCCTTTTCTTTAGGCACATACAAAGTCGGGCCTCCGTGTTCTTCTACATTACAATCGAAGACATTGTGAAGCAAATTGTTATCCTGTTTTAACAGATTAAAATATAAAATCACATTCAGCAGTTAATGTGAATACAATATAGACAATCACTCTATTTAAATGAGAGTATCCACCACAATGTGCTTCTTAAATCCATCTCCTAGAAAATGCCTCAAATAGTTCAGCTGTACACCAAAATTTACTACTAGTCAATATCACGCAACTAATAAAATATAAGGGCAATAACAAGATTACAACTGATATAACTTACCTTTTCCTGTTCAGACCATGTGGCAAGTTTAAAGATATTTCGACCAACCTTCGAGGAGGTTTGATTACAGTTATATTCCTAAACAAGATTTGGATGATTAAATATAATTTACCATAGGATATCAACAAATTTGAATCATTTCAAATACGTTTCTCTTTGTTCAAGCGGTCAATATTATAATATGATGGTTACTAGTTAGGCTTTGATCAGCTTTCTATATTGAGGTAAAAGCACTCAATGTGAGGCGAAAGAATTTATTGTTGGTATGTTGGTTTTTGGTTGAGCACTTGACATTTTCTGATTGATTTGGTCTAGACTTTCAGTTCTGTTTGTATACTATGTCTAAAACACTGCCAATTTACAGCAGAATATCTGCAATTTTTAGGAGTTCGACTACACTTAATGTTTATCTATACAGCCAAAATTGTTCTTTAGTGAATATGTACATGTATAAAAAAAACTACAGTTGTAATTCAGTGATTGGATATGTACCAAAGAAGGTAAGAACAAGAGGAAGACTCTACAGCAATTATAACTTAAGCAGTTATACCACACCTCAGGCCACACAACAGCTTCTAAAAGAGAAGCTAAACTTTCATCTACATAATGAAATCTGCACTAACACATTAATAATACTAAAAAACAGAACTCCAAACTAACATATGTTACACAAAGCACTTGATATCAATTTTCATTATATATGTCTCAGCTTTGTAACTTAAACAACAAATCTAACACCGAAAAGTGCTTTGTAAACAATAAATCGAGAACAAATTAGAGATATTCCAAGGGAGGGGAGAGAGAGAGAGATTATACAGCTTCTCCGTAACCGCCTTCTTCATACCTGCGACTTCACCGTTGAGTCTCATCTGCTTCTCTTCATTCAATAGCTTCTCTATTATCGATAACCAATCACCAAGGCTTCTTGTAAATCACGATTTAGAACTAAAATCAGTTAGTATACAGATATACATATACAATGAGATCAAAATTGATAGGATTGAGAATTTACCTAAGCAAAATTGGAGTTCGAAATTGAATGTGTGTGATTCAGAAGCGAGAAAGAGAGAGACCGAGACTGAGACTTAGAGCGAGTTGAATTTGGGGATAGTGGAGAACATTGGGGAAATAAAAGAGTGAAGTACGTTTGGGTTCAAATATTGAAAATTTTATCTTGACAAAAAAAATTGACAATTTTATACGTCGGAGTTTAAGAAGCTTATGTAAAAAAATCTATATACGTCGCCTTTTGCTCAACCGACGTATATAATAGCAATATATACTTCGCCTTTTCCTCGCGTCACATTTTCCTCAGCCGACGTATTATGTCATCATATACATCGCCTTTTTCTCAACCGACGTATATAGTAGCATTATATACGTCACCTTTTCCTCAACCGACGTATATAGTAGCTTTATATACGTCGCCTTTTTCTCAACCGACGTATAATATTATCATATACGTCGGCTTTTTCTCGAACCGACGTAAAAAAGGTTTAAAAATGTAAATATATGTCGCCTTTAGGCGGAACCGACGTATATAAGTGTTTTATATGTCGCCTTTGGACAGAACCGACGTATAATAGGCGACGTAAAAGATCATTTTTGTACTAGTGGTGTCTTCAAAGATCAATTGTTTTCCTTACAAACCAGTTGTTGCATAAATTATACTCAACCATACCATACTTAAACGATTGATAAATAAAGCATTATCCCCAAAAGCAACACACTCTTAAAATTATCTAACACTCTTGATATTTAAAAATAGTAACATTCATTTTTGGACCTCTAAAAATGTAAGACGACTCACTAACAAGGACAAAACTCAAATGTATCGAATTGATGACAAAGAAATGATAGATCGAGTAGAACCATAATAAAAAAAAAGTAGTCCTATCAAATAAACCTGTGTATAAACATATTTGAATAAAGTTCACAACAAAGAGAGGGCCGAAGTAGTTTAAAAATATCTTAAAAGTAAAATAGTTCCCAACTGAACAAAACTGAATAAATTTTTAAAACATTGAACCCATCCTAACGTCTACCCAAACTCACAGGCCAACCTCTGATACCATCTTTGTAACACCCCCTTCCTAAAATGGAAGGAGATATTACTTAAAATCCATAACTTGCAACATAGCACTAAAATAATCTCTAAATAAATGATTAAGTCTAAATAATGCTGGAAGTCCATAGGTCCTAATTAATGGAATAAGGGTAGCTCTCCATCACACAGTCCCAGATCTCCCTAAGCACCTGCCAAAAAAAGAATACGACATGAGCCAAACGCCCAGTACAGATTTGGAGTACAGTTTATAAAACAGAAAAACAGTTATGTATATTTGACAATTTATAATAAAACATTTATTTAAAAAATAAGCATGGCTAAAGCAACGAGGGGTTAGGATATTTCATACCGAGATCAGAACAAATACAGATACACACATCATAGGGTACCTAATGTGTGCAACAAATCGGATAGCGTGTACGGGCATATACACGTCACCGCCAAATCAAATAACAAATCAAATCAAATCTGGGTGCACCCACGTATCCTGAAACAAATATCAAAATGCGCAAAAGCTCGCCACCTGAGCTATCAGAAGGATACGCCGTGACCAATCACACTGCCACGGAAGTGTCATGTCACTGGTGCCGCAATGACATGGCTGTAGTACCCCTACAGCTGGTTAACTCGGTATACCCTATATCACTAAGGGTTCAAATAAAATATTTCGCAAAATCTTTAAAATCGAACAAACAAATATTCTCAATATTTCCAACAAATATAACTTACAGAAATTCCAGAAAGCTATCGAAACAAGTATTTAAATATTTCAAAATAGATTTAAAAATCATTTCCAAAGAGTCAAAATATTTTTCAAAATCAGAACAGTCAAAACAATTAAAACCAAGTGAATAGATTTGAGTACAAAATAGATTTAATTTAATTAGTCCTAAGATGAGTAGCGTTGAATAAAAAGGAGAGAGTATTCGTACCTCGAAAATAACGATCTCAAACACTAATGAAATTCACAAACGATCCGCTAATTTTCCGGTCCAAATCTAAAATCAAAATTATAATTTATAATCACTACAAGAAAACAGCTTTAAACCGACCATAAAAAATGGTCGGTTTTAAAAGGAATCGGTCGGTTATAAATGGAATCGGTCGGTTTAACGATTAAAACCGACCAAAATCGATTGGTTGGTTTAAGCCTGGTTGGTTATGTCATTTGGTCGGGTTTAACACACATAACCGACCAATAATTTGGTCGGTTATATGTGTTTACAAATTCTCTAATGTGGGGTCCGAATTTGACATGTGGCACCACGTGTCACCACGTGGCGACAACTGTCGACAGACGTCAGCAACACATAACCGACCAATAATTTGGTCGGTTATATGTGCTAAAAAATTCTCTAATGTGGGGTCCAAATTGGACATGTGTCACCACGTGGCGACAGCTGTCGACAGACGTCAGCAACACAAAACCGACCAAATTCGGTCGGTTATGACTTCAAAAAAGAAAAAAAAATACATTTTGACTGACACACATAACCGACCATAGTCAAACGTGTACAATCGGTCGGTTTTATGCCAGTAGCTGTGCTAATTTAATAAAACCGACCACCTAAACCGACCACTTTCGAAGGGATCGAATGGTAAAAAACGGTCGGTTATGTCTTCTTGTGGTCGGTTTTCTGGGAATTGAAGGGTAAAAAGTGGTTGGTTATAAGGCTCGTCGGTCGGTTTCCTGGGTTTTTTTAAAAAAAAAATTGCAGGTTTTGCCAGTACTGCAGCCTACCATTCCATTTCAACATTAACAATTAACCACACCATTCAACTCATAATAACATAATCAAACATAGAAACATAAAAATTTCATAAGTTCGATCATTCCAACAAATTTAAAAACCACGTTCATACAAACATTCCAAGTTTTCTGGTCATTCCAACTAATTATAAACAGCTTAGAACAAAAACAAGTTCATAAAAATCAATCACACTTAAAAACCTAATGATCCGACAAAGAAACATCGGATGATTGATCACCATCTTTTTCACCCTCTTCCCCACCATCATCACCAGCGCCATCACCACCGTCTTCACCACCATCTTCACCCATATCCTCATCCTCGGAGGTATAATCCTTTTCTTCTTCCAATGCAAGTCGATCCTTTGCCTATGCACACATAACCAACCAATTAAAAAGTAAGAACATATAAATATACTTAGAGGATACAAATAAAACCAAAAGAAAAAACCCTTACCGCTTGAACTCGAGCTTCGGTTTTTTGGAGAATATCCTCAATTAAGGTCCCGACAATGTGTACAATCTCACCACCAATGAGATTATTCCATTGTAGCCTTTGACTTGGATCTGTAGATGGATCAGAGGCCTCGAGGGCGGTGCGTGCAAATGTGGCAATCTCTTGATCGGATAGTTGATGAGCAAATTGGTCGGGATTGACACGGATCTCCGTAAGAACATTTCTCACGATCGAGAGATAAACATTGTCGGGGATGGAGCCACGTTGTGTCTGAGCGGATGAGGATGAGCCGGCTTCGCCTCGGGTGGAATCCCTGTAGCGTGTAGCTAGGGTAGGAAGTAGATCACTAGCTCGAACATTGGGGAATCCAACAACATAATTTTTTTTGGGTTTTTCCCCTACGGGGACCCCCGTTGCTTCCATCCACCAATCCCATGGCTCATCCCTCTCACCCGTTTGAGTCACCTCCACCGGCATACGCTGAAGAATGGAGGCATATCGTTCCTACACATATTCAAGTTTAATTATAGTGTAGATAAAAACATGCTTATAATGTACATAAAAAAATAAGATTACCGCGATGTGCATGGCGGCCGGAGTAGTGTAGGCAGGGTTATTCGGATCGGAACCAACTTTCTGGTGGCATTTGTCCCATGCCTCAAGTTTAGTCGGAGGCTTTTTGTTTTTTCTTGTCATTTCCTTCCAAATAATAAAATATGTTATATATATTAGTGTACATGGGTTGCTTTATAATATGAAATAACCTTATATGTGTGTATGTGTTTGTGCATATTTAAATTTTATTACCGCTTTCACCGAGTTGAATGATCGAGCACCGGCACTATGCAACCTTTCAACACGTTGACGGTTCTCGGCTCCAACCTTTGCCCTACGCAAGTGCCCTTCATTCGTCTCCCAATATTTAACAAGATCCTTCCAAAATGTCTCGGACTAATACGGGGGCTTTAAGGACAATTTAGAAACCCCCTTTTCCCTTGCCACTGTCTCAACTCTCTTCTTAAGCTCACTCATATTCCTTTTTATTGAAAGCTTGATGTGATCTTCAACAATATATCTTGATTTCCTATGACTTTGTCCCCTTTGATGCTTATAAAATTTCTACAAAATATGAACAAATGATAAGGTCAGATTCATGATCAAATTAACTTCATAATCAAATCATGAAACAAAACATAATAAAAAAAATTAATATCGTTTTACTTACAAAAAACTCATCAACCCTATCGTCCAACCACTTTGGATAAGCCGCATCGATGTCACTGAAGGTATAATGACCCATGGGCCACCTCTCACGAATCATCCCAAGCACAGTCTTCTTTGCGGTATCATCTTCAATACTACATGTAGCATATTAAATAAGTAAGAATAAGTACTTGCGCATTTAGCATATAGTGAGCATATATATTAATATTAATTGCACTACAATGACAAAGTGAAAGAAACATAACACTGGATAATGAGGCTTACTGTCCATCAGAGATATTGATACGTGTTGGTTCACGAGGCTGATTAGCTCCATAAACTCCACTTGAATGTGATCGAGCTCTCCTTCCTCGCCACTGACGTGCCTCTGTAGCTGTCATGTTTCCAATCGTCGGGTCCGTTGCACTTCCTTCATCGCCCGTATCCGTATCCGTTGGCTCATCTCTCAATGCCAATGTGCTGCTCTTCCCTTTACCTTTCACCTTGCCCTTGCCCTTGCCCTTTCCCTTGCTTGCAACTTGTTTACCCTTGGCCTTGCCCTTTCCCTTATCTTTTTCAACTTGCTTGCCCTTCCCTTTACGTGCCATCATACACACGATCATTGAAACCAATATGATCATCACTAGCCAACCGAGCACCTAAAATTAAAAAAAAAACAAACATAAGTACACAAAAAAATTAATTTAGTACATCATAACACTTGCTTAAGGATTAAATAATCGAAACCTGCATGTGGTATACACAAACAAATTAATTTAGAGAATGAAGAGAAGGGGAGGGACTAATGCTCATGTTTATTAAGGCTTACATGAAACATGAATTACTAACTTTACACTACTTAGCTAGCGACTTAGTTGATATTCAAGTTGATAGCTTTTATAAAATGAAAGAAAAACAAGACAGGTTTCGATTATTTAATCCTTAAAAGGTTGATGCACTAATAGCGGCGGTATAAGCCAATAGGTTGTTTAGATTCAATCTTATGAATAAATAAAACTTATTCTCAAAAGTAAATGAATAATAAATACTAATATAGAGTTGACTAATAAATTAAATACTAATATATATATATATATATATATATATATATATATATATATATATATATATATAGGGTGAAAAACAAGAATACCCACATTTTAATTCTGGGTGCCCAAAATACCTAAAGACTGAAACGTCCGCCCAAAATACCCACGGACCACGCATTTGGGACATGCGTACAGGGTATACGCATGTCTTACATGCGTGGCCTTTGTTAAATTCAAATTCTGTACGTGAACAGTAACCCTGATTACGCATGTTGAACATGCGTGACCTGAGATGCGCATGTTCAACATGCGTATCTATAGTCACTGTTCATCGTCCCCAGCTCGCGTCCGGCGTCGTTTTTCCAGCCAAAAATTTGGCACAATCGTTCATAGCTTTCCAGCACTCGAGCATACACGTTCTACATATCAAAATGATCGACTCTCCACCCTCTACAATCCTATGTCCTTCAATTGTGGTTTATTTTGCCGGAATAAGAAGACCCAATTCGAGATCCATTATCCGATTGATTTTCCGACTTGCTCGTGACGCCCCTGCGGGGCCATAAAACAACAAACCAAACATGGGAAAGGGATTACGGAGGTGAGGGCTTCCTTTTGATGCTCTCAGAAGCAATGGAGGTGGCCTGAATAAGTAGAACGGACGATGGCGATTTTTGGGCGATTTTTTGGTCGCCGGAGCTCAGATGTGGTAAGTGTGAGAATGACGTCAGCTGACGTCATCACGCATTCTGAGAATGCGTGACCCTAGATACGCATGTTCAACATGCGTATCCCAGGCCACGCATTTTCAGAATGCGTAGACCGTGGGTATTTAGGGCGGAATTTTCAGAAACGGGTATTTTGGGCAGTGGGTAGGGGAAAAGTGGGTATTTTGGGCAATTTATATATATATATATATATATATATATATTCTTGTATATTTATATGTACTTATTATCACCTAACTTATATCAATTATGACATCATAATTAACATTAATAATAATTTAATAAATAAAAAATTAAATATTTTAAATTTTTATATAATTCATACCATTATATTTATAATTAAATTAATATTTTAGTTAATTATAAATTTGATTGATAATTTAATAAAATTCATATTTTTCTAACCATCAATTTTTTAATAAAAACCAGTTTTATTTTATAATAATGAGAAAACTTGACAATTATTTTTTTAACTAGAGTTAAATGACTTGGATTAACTATTTCACATAAACAAATTAGTAAAAAAAATTATTTAAACTTTAAATATAAATTTATTTCTAAATAGAATATTTAATTATTTATATATTTAGATCTTTATAATAATTCAAAAAAATAAAATACATGTTTATCAAGTATTGTAAATTTATTTAAAAATTAAATTCTTATTATTTGTAATTGTCCCATTTTAATTTAAATATAGAGTAAATAATTTTATATATTAATTAATATTCTAAATACTTATTTTTTGATTAATTATTTTTAGTATTCTATAAAATAACAAGTACAACAAAAAAATTGATGATTAGAAAGATATGAATTTATTAAATTATTATTAATGTTAATTATGATGTCATAATTGATATAAGTTAGGAGATAATAAGTACATATAAATAATCATTAACCATAGTTAATTTATTTTCATAGTTTAACAAAGTTCGTTGGGTTTTTATGAGAAAAAATAAGTTCATTGGTTAAATAGCAAAAAATGAGAAAGTTTGTTGGATTTTTTTGGCTAATAACCCTAAATATAACAACCAAGAAATATTATGTGTTGGGAGGACATTCTCTGTATAGCTTTCGTTAATAGCCAGCTGCTCATTTAACATGAATAATAATGAGTTTGTTGAAATTTTGAATAATTGAGTTCACTCAAATACAGTATCTTGTTTAGAGTTCACTGCTACTTAAAAGTTAAAACATGTTCACTGCCTTGTGTACCAAATGGATGCAAGGTCAACAGACTCAACACAAAAATGTGATATTATCCTGGATGAATACCAGAAGTGTAAGTACCAAAAATATGAGTTCCATGCATGATGATTAACTACCTAGAATGTCCAAATAACATACAACTTGGGAACTCATGGTATAAGCCTGGTATAAGCCAATAGGTTGTTTAGATTCGATCAATCTTACTTGATACAAATTCAAATCATGTGTTTGTTTTTTGGCGAATGTATTTTTAATGGTGAACTCTTGATGCAGAACTTTAAGTATTGATAAGTTCTAGCCAATTTTCTAGTGGTTATATGCATCTATGCATGAATGCTTGACACTCAAAAGTGGTCTATATGCATACTGTCACCCTCATCCAGCTATCTAAACCTAACTCGAGCCTCAGACACATTTGTTTACGAGTCTTGCGAACTCAATTTCCGAAAATGCCTTTATCCAATGTAATTATGCAATATATATGATTTGTCCAGAGAAGTGAGCATTTAGTACAAAGGAAATTCTGGTCTATCCACTCCTTATACTAAATTCAATCATCTATATATCTTTAATTTATAGTGCAGATATACAGGTCTAAATGCCTACACATTGAGTGGGTGACACTAGTGCTTCTAATCAATTAGTAGGATAGAAGCTTTAAATCTCGGAAAAGTTTTTGAAGCATACATGTGATAAAGTGCAAAGGTCGCGTGGATCATATCTCGAATTTGACATCCCCATATGTAATTTTATCCTAACTAATGATTCAGCTTCACAAGATTTGACTGTGGTACATGTGTGTCACATGTCAGTAAAAGGCTTGACTTGTATGATAGAATCAGGCATAGTAGGCCAGCTAAATTCTCAGTGCAGAGTCTCTATATTTATAACACATAATTATGAATGTTAAACCTAACCATAGTGCACAACAGAAACAATAAACTCGGATCATTTTGGATTGGGGATCCACTACACCAGAGCAGACTGTGGAGGAAACAAATATATTAAAATAACTTTTTAAGTTTAGAGTTTTAGATACAAAGTATGCAAAAATTCTTTCATATCATCTGCCCTTAATGTTTTAGCACTCAATTCCTAAAATACTTTGAAGAAGAGGAAGAGTTACAAGAAGCTTACATTAACACAAAATGGAGAAGAGTTTGAACGGACCAATTTTGGTTGGAAGCGGACTGAGTTCACAAGGGTACGCGCCATTTTCACTTGAACGGATTGAGAACGGTCGGACTTTGGTTGCAGCTGTTGTTATTGCAGTGGCAAGGGTCTGACAGTAGGGAGTAGGGGAATTGTTTTTTTGACAGTAGGGGAATTGTTTTTTTATTAGTTTCTTACCTCCCTTTCAGTGACTTTTGTAGTGGGGGTTATTAGTGTGTTGTTTGCTTTATCTTCTTTTGTAGTGATAGGTGCTTATTTTTGAATTCTTTTGATGTGAAATTGTATCTGTTCTCAACTTATAAAATATCCAATATGGTATGATAATGTATGCTTATTAAATATTAAATAAATTTACTCTAATAAATAATAATGATAATAATAATAATAATAATAATAATAATAATAATAATAGTGAAATTATGAATTAGTGAAATTATTTTTAATACATATATATAATTTTTTAATTAAAAAATATAAAAAATTTAAATTTATCAATTTTAAAATTATTGAAAAATACATTACTTTCGAAAAAATACCATTCACTCCAATTCAAATTCTAAAAAAATAAATAAATCCTTTTTTAAGAATTTTTATCACTTTTATGTAAAATGATTATTAAATTTATATTTTAATAACCATATACAACATCTACGCCAACACTTACCATGTCAAAATAAAATTATTAAAAAAAAACTTAGATATTTTCATAAAAAAAAACTTTACGAAATATTTTCAAAATAAAATTAGTTAAAAAAAAATCATCTTTTCATTCCTATTTAATTTAATGTTTTTGATATAACAAATAAATTCATTTCACAATTTTTCTATTGTTTTAGGTAAAGTGTTATTTGTTGTGTAAATTATTTTTAATACATATATATAATTTTTTAATTAAAAAATATAAAATTTTTAAATTTATCAATTTTAAAATTATTGAAAAATACATTACTTTCGAAAAAATACCATTCACTCCAATTCAAATTCTAAAAAAATAAATAAATCCTTTTTTAAGAATTTTTATCACTTTTATGTAAAATGATTATTAAATTTATATTTTAATAACCATATACAACATCTACGCCAACACTTACCATGTCAACGCTAACACAAATACTCGGTGTTGTAATAGGTAAGGTTGAAAATAACTACGGCATCACTTTTTCAAACGGCAACACCATGAATTATTTTTTTGAATGATTTCTTTGACTATCGAATCGTACGGATGTTAATAAACACTCATTTTAATGTTGGAAAAAATTAGTCAAAAAATAAAAAGGTCGGTTTGTTCAAGATTTTAACAAAAACGTAGTAAAAGTGTTGTTTCCTATAAGGGGGCACGATCTAGATTCACTGAATATTTTTTTTGAATGATTTCTTTGACGATCGAACCGTACGAATGTTAATAAACACTCATTTTAGTGTTGGAAAAAAATAATCAAGAAATAAAAATGTCGGTTTGTTCAAGATTTTAACAAAAATGTAATAAAAGTGTTATTTTCTATAACGGGGCACGATCTAGATTCACTGAATAATTTTTTTCAATGATTTCTTCGACGATCGAACCGTACGAATGTTAATAAACCCTCATTTTAGTGTTGGGAAAAAATAATCAAAAAATTAAAATGTCGGTTTATTCAAGATTTTAACAAAAATGTAGTAAAAGTGTTGTTTCCTTTAACGGGGCACGATCTAGATTCACTGAATAATTTTTTTTGAATTATTTCTTCGATGATCGAACCTTACGGATGTTAATAAACACTCATTTTATTGTTGGAAAAAAATAATCAAAAAATAAAAAGGTTTGGTGGTAGGAGATTTTAACAAAAATGTAGTAAAAGTGCATCTTCCGATAACAGGGCACGATCTAGATTTACTGAATAACTTTTTTTAATAATTTATTCGACGATCGAACCTTACGTATATCAAGAACCATCATTTGTAATGTTATTGCAAAAAGTTCAGAAAAAAATAAAATTATTTGATTGGATAATTTAACGGTCAACTAGAATTTTGACTAGCGATAACGGTCGGTTATATACAGAATCGGTCGCTTTTTTTGTTTTTATTTTTGAGAACGGTCGGTTATATATGAAGACGGTCGGTTTTCTGGCGTTGAAATGGTAAAAAATGGTCGGTTTTATATGAAGACGGTCGGTTTTCTGGGTTTTTAAAGAAAAAATTGCAGGTTAAGCCATTCCATTTCATTACATTTCAATATTACAATCACCACCAAGCCATTCAACATTAACAAACTACAGATTCACCACACCATTCAACTTCATAAAGACATAATTAAACATACAAACATAAATGCTACGAATTTAATGTTCACAAACAACATTAATACTCAACTTCGTGAAAAGTATCAAAACTAAGTTTACAAACATTATTCAATTTCGTCAAAACCATCATCGTCTTCATCATCACCAGATAATACGATCTTATTCTTTTTCATTTTCTTCACCTTCTTCTTCTTCTTCTTCTTAAACATTCAATATCAACCAAATACACCAAAGATATGTCCAAATCATGATTTGATGCAGGTAGTTAGGATACCATTGTAGGATTTTCATGCAGTAAAACACAATGATAACAATGATAACTATAAAAAAATTCGAAATCCAAAACCATTGATCCATGTATAAGGGGGATGATTTGGAGAAAGAGTTTTTTTACTCCAAATTTCGAAAATGAAAGTTAAAAGGGAGAGGAATTTTGGTGAAGTGGATGTAGGGATAGAGATGAAATTTGGTGAAGTGGTTTGTTTAAATGAAATTTGGCAAAAATTTTGAAATTTTTAGTTTGGGCTCCATTTTTAATTTTTTTGTGAAATCAAGGCTTATTTCCGACCGATATGTGGTCGGTTATGAGTTTGATAAAAAATTTGAATTTTTCATTTCGGCGGTATTTTCGAAAAAAATTTAGTCTGGGCTCCAATTTTAAAATTTTTGTGAAATCAAGGCTTATTTCCGACCGATATGTGGTCGGTTATGAGTTTGATCAAAAATTTGAAATTGTCAATTGGGCGGTATTTTCGAAATTTAGAAATTTGCATAACCGACCACCTAAAACCGACCACCTAAAACCGACCGTAGTGGTATCGGTCGGTTTTAGATGACGTGTCATAGAAACCGAAAATGTGAGTCAGCAAAACGGGCCCGGGTCCGCACCGGTTGGTTTTAGATGGTCGGTTTTATCATAAAACCGACTACCTACGGCAGCGGTCGGTTATAATCATTGGATTTGTGATGGTCGATTTTGTGACGGTCGGTTTAAAGCTGTTTTCTTGTAGTGAATTATAATACATTCTTTAAAATTTAATTATTAAATACTCATTTATTGTTAATAACCTGCAACTTCAATTAACATGTTCGTGAACTAATTGACCATTATACTTCCCTACATCAATTTCTTACGAATCCTGACATTTCTTTCATAATACAGAAGATGACATGTACAAAATTATATGACTCACTAAATTATAAAATGCAACTAACAAAACTTAGCCTATTAATTAAATAATATTATAATTCAAACACATGTACAAGTCTGACTACAAAACCAGACCAGAACAAGAAACAAGGTAGTAGTTGCCTACTTGTTGAACGAGCTTAACAAGTCATATAAATATAATTATAAAACCCATGGTGTCCTCCTGTAAACTAGCAAACATGTATAAAAGCAAGGTCATTATTAAACTATTTAAATATCATAAAATTGTAGTACAAAACTTGACTACAACAAAGACCACCGACTTTATATGCATTCATTATTCACTTAAAACGTATAATGAGAAACAAGAATACTATATTAATAAAATATAAATTCATAAGCTCTGATTCCGTTAATGTTGCAAGAAAGAAACTAAATAGGTAGTAGTAATATATAATACCTCAGACAACAGATCAAGCACTATCCCTCAAGGTTGTCTCCTTTCGGTTCTCTCTTCTTTTCACCTTCCGGGCGGTACCTTGCGGCTCTGTTACTAGAAATTAGGTTTTATAATCTTACGGGAGATGTGATAGTTATATAGAGGGACAACTTATAACCTATACTCCCAATTAGGATTGTTTGACATATAATAAAACTAAAATACATTTCTAATTCTATTCTGATAAGAAAACAAATTTCATTAATAAATCTGATTCTAATGAAATTTTTTATTATTATTATTATTATTATTATTATTATTATTATTATTATTATTATTATTATTACTATTATTATTATTATTATTATTATTATATCTAAAAATCCTATATATTATAGAAGATATCTTGGGGTGTTGGCGAAAAAGGTTTAGACTTGCATATTTTAGAATATTCAAGTAGAATGCTTGAAATTTTCTTCTTTGTAGTATATGTGTATTTATTAGTGCATAACACAAAGACGATTGTGTAAAGTGTTAGACATAATGAGTCTCATTGCTTACATGATTTTATACTTTTATTTACTTCAGTAGTATTATGACTATTTCTCTGTTTATTTTGAATGGTTTTGCAGAATGCTAACAAGGAGTCTTCAGAATCAAGGTGGAAACCTGGGATGCAGGGGCGTGGCATTAGGGGAGGTCGGGGGAACTACTCATCTCGTTATACATCTCATAGTATTATTTTCTTTTCAACAGCTATTTTGGTTATCTTCCATGAGTATTGCTGCATGTTGATATGTGTTTGCTATATAATATGTATGTATCCACGCTAGAGAACTGAACTACATGGGTTTATCTCGATGTAGTATAGACTCACGTAGAACCTGGAAAAAATCCTTCATCGAATAATAAAATTATTATGCGTAGTTTGTTGTAATACAATATGTCATATGTACTATATTATCCATTAGATGTAGTCAACAACTTTAAGTAATAACCTAATGAAATATACCCATATCTCCATAGTTTGGAGCAATTATTTGTGTTTAAGTTTGGGTCTTATGAAGATGGATCCTAGACTTTATATCTCTGCCACACTCGACTCGAGTCTGAAACATTTTGTTTGAGTTCAACCCTATTAATCCTTCAAGGGAGGAACGGCACTTAGTTTCACTTGGGGAATATTTTCAAAACATGTATTCCGAAGATTTGTTTATCAACACTACTTCGTTAGAAGATTGACCTCTTTTATGTGATTATTTCCCCCTAATATTGACTACCTAGTGGTTATTGTAACGGCCCGATTTTCCAATACTGAAAATATACCTTTTTTAATAAAATAAACTTTGACACAGGGGTATTTTATAAAATTTCAGCCAAGAAGTATTCTAAATCGGACTATCCACCTGTAATTTAACCCAACCAAATTCTAATTTAACAAATACAATTTAAAACTTAATACACCAACGATTCCTCACCGAGGATCGATTCCAGGTTATGGTATGAAACAAGAATATAATTAATACAAATTATTTCCAACTTCTATCACTGCACTGAATACAATTTACTATACCACCTAATCTGTAGCTCAATCCCAATCTGTGCTTACCCGCTCTAGCTCTGAAATCTATCCTGTATAGAATGCCTCATCGCTCTCATTTGCAGGGATAAATGTAGTAGATCATCCTTAAACCTAACTACAAAGGGTTAGGTAGAACAAAACAAGAGTGAGCCAAAGAACGCTTAGCAAGTTAATAATATAGTGAAACAACGATATTACGATAATTCATTGATGAACAATATCAATGAATACTTTATCTCAAGAGATCATTCAATTTCAATCAAAAAGTAAAACTTTTCCATTTTCTCCAACTATACTGCCTCAGATACAAACTTTGAGAAAAAGATTATCAAGAAATTCCCCAGTCATTCTTACTCCACTTTCAACATACAATGTTACTCGCGAAGGGAATAACTGGGAAACTTCAATCCATCCTTAATCCCATTATTTTACTGAGTTCCAAATTTTATCATGTAGAAAACAACTAACTCTGAAATCCACAATTTCGAAACTAGAAACCATTTACCTTGAAACATATATATATTCTATCAAAACATTCCTTTCTTTAAAACCCTTTCTTCTTTGAAACATACTTTCCATAAACCTTTTCAAAACATTTCAATTGATTGGAGTTTTTCCACGACTACGGACAATACAGGTGATCAGCTGAAAGGCATATGACTCAGCCTATTTGTAGTTCGAGGATCCAACTCAACTTAAAGTAGATTGTAATAAGTAAATAATATTAACTGTCACAGGAATCTCAGAAGATGCTATCTATCAGAAGGAACAAATCTACAAGTCAATCTATAGTTTTGATATTTTACACTGGAAGAAGTTCAGTCTACTGATCAAGCCTCAGTGTGGTATTCAAAGTCATGGATTTAATTCAGAAGGACAGAGATTTCTACAAGTGACAAGAGACAGTATTAGTACAGAATATTTAAAGAAAGTTGAGAGAAGAAATTGACCACAGCTTAAAGTCAAAATGAAGAACAGAAGTTGAAGTTAGTCGTTCATGAACCAGACCGTGCATCGAGCGTCAACAAATATTCAGTGGAGGTTCTTTATTTATTTCAGTGGTTTAAAAGTGAAGGTTAGACTATCAAATGAATTATGTTAATTCTCTATTAATTAATTTAATGTATTTAGTTAACTTAATTAATAAATTAATTCTTCAAGAATTAATTTATTTATTAAGTTAATTATTGAATTAATTAATTTAGAATTAATATAGATTGCTAAAAGACTATCAGAAGTGTTTTTAGACTATGGTTTTATTATTAAAAGACTATCTAAGATAGTCTAGGAGATAATCTGCTCAGCATACTCAGTCCTGCAGGTTGATAGTCTGCTAAGGAATTGTCTACCAGGAAGTCTGCATGGTAGTCTGCCAGAAAAATCATGTATTAAAGACTATCAGGATAGTCATTCTGATAGTCTGGAGAAAGAATTGGGTAGTCTGCCAAGCCAGATAGTCACACCGGTAGTCTGCAAGAGAATGGATAGTCACACCGGTAGTCTGCAAGAGAAAGGATAGTCACACTGGTAGTCTGCAACAAATCAGATAGTCACATCGGTAGTCTATGTGTCCCCTGGATAGTCTGCAAGCCATTAGACAGTCTACTGATAGTCTGTTGAAGTGTTAAAAAGAGGCAGAAGATATTTTACACATGATTACTACAAAAAAGACAGACACGACACAAGAGTTTTAAAGACAGAAGCCATAAACATTACATCTCTCTCATCTTTAAAAGCCACTGACTATCTCAATTAATTCACAGAAAATCAAGTTCAACTCATTTGTAATATTTGATCCGATAGAACTTAATTATTTGTGACTCTTGTATTACTAGCGAATTAAGTTTCCTAGTTCGTATCTCGATTTTTATTAACTAAATTATAAAAGTTCATGTCGAATTTTCTAATTAGTTTTTATTAACGTGATAATACTCTGTACTGATTTTGTAACAACCATCAAGTTTAATATATCGTTATATTTAACTTGAATTTTGTTTCAATTAATTCCGCTCAAATTTGTCTAAACTAAATTTTATTTAACGGACAAATTTCGACAAAAAGATATAGATTGTATTCAACCCCCCCCCCCCTTCTACAATCTTAACGGACCTAACAATTGGTATCCGAGCCGTTTGATTGATATACAAATCAAGATCCTATTTTTATTCAATTAAAAATCAAGCTCGAATTTTTAACTCTCTTAAAAATTCATCATGACTTCTAAAGCCATTGTTAAGATACCTATCTTTGACAAAGATAATTATGATATGTGGAAGAATAAGATGAAGTTGTTTCTAGAATGTACAAACGTTAAATATTTGGTTGTTTTGAAAACCGGACCTAAAACTCCTATGGTCTATGAAGATGAAGTTGAAGCTGAGGGTAAAATTGTGATTCCTGCTAAATCTTATGAAAAGGACCCTGCTACCTATACACCTGATGAAAAGGAGGATGCAGGGCTTGATAAAAACCTCAGACTCATTCTAATAGATTCCCTGGATGCTGTGATGTATAGCCATGTGATGAATTGTAAAACTGCTAAACACATGTGGGAAACTATTGAAACCATTAATGAAGGAACCGATGAAGTCAGGGAGAACAGACTTCAAATCTTAACCTCTGAGTATGAACACTTCAGAGCTGGCCCTAATGAAGGCATTCAAGAAGTGTTTGAAAGGTATAATAAAATAATCAACAACTTGCAAATCCATGGCAAGAACTATACACAGAAGGAGATTAATATGAAGTTCTTACTGACTATGCCGACTCACCTGGAACACAGGATAACAGCAATAAGAGAATCTCGTGACTTGAATAAAGTTACTCTTGAAAAACTCTTTGGTATTTTAAAAACCTATGAGTTGGAACAAGTCTAACAGAAAGAGATTCATGGAAAAGGTAGAGTTGCAAGTTCATCTACAGCATTAGTGGTTGAGGCTCCTAAGGAAGTGGAAGCTAAGGTTGTTCGACCTTACAGCTCAGACAAGGAGCAGACTGAAGTGGAACATGGTCAGACACCAGCTACTCAGGATGGAAGTGAGTTTTACTCATTAGAAGAATTAGATCAGTTGGAGGATGAATCCATGGCACTCATGGTTAGACAGTTTGGCAACTTTAGATTCAGGAGAAATCCTAAGTTTAAGTTCAAGTCTAATAACAGATTCCAGAGAGGAGGTTCTTCATCCTCCAGTAGCAGAGGTGGCTACAAAACTGGAACTGTTGATAGAAGCAAAATTCGTTGTTATAATTGCAATGAACTTGGACACTTTGCCACTGAGTGTCAGAAACCCAAACAAGCCCAGAAGAGAGATTATGTTCCTGAAAAGAAGAAACCTGGAAAAGCATATGTGGCTGCTGGTAAAAGCTGGGATGACACAGATAGTGAAGATGAAGAATTTGGAAATCTTGCACTAATGGCAAATGGTGACACATTCACTGATCCTAAACCACAGGTAAAACTTACTGACTCTGAGTTGGTTCGTCAGTTAGGTGGTTCCTTGGTTAATGCACAAAAACACATTGCTAGATTAAATCTGTTAAACACTGAACTTGAAAATGAAGTGTTAGAACTAAAAAAGGTGCATGTTAATCAAGATCAACAAAAAGAAGAAATAGCACGACTTAATAGAAGAGAGAAATCCATTCTAGAAGTAGTGACTAAACAACTTTCTAAAATTGCTGAACTTGAAACCAAGGTTAGTGCTTGCTTTAATTCTGTTAAACTTTCTTAAGAGCATTTCAATAAACAAGCTATAGAACGAACTGTAGGAATAGGGTTTGGTTATAACGAAGCTGTTGGATTGTTAGGCATAAATACCCCTAACCTTGTTAGTGCTAAAGAGAGGGGTATACCACATGTGCTTAAGAATGTTGAAGATCCGCTCTTTAAGAAGTCTATTGCAGAACCTCCAAACTTCACTTCTATCATTATTCAAGAAGAGATGCGTAATGAGGACAGTGCAAATGGCATAGTCCTTGATAATGTTAAATCTGTTAAGAAACCACTTAAGGTTGTTTATCCAACCAGTTCATCTAAAACTGGGTTAAGTAATGATAAGTTGAAAAAGAACAATAACATGTCTAACATGCATACCATGCCTATCATTGATATTTATCATAAAGCATGTGGTGTTGTCAATTGTATGTCTTGTGCTTTTAATGTAATGTCTGCTTATTTTAATGGTAATCAAGCATGTGCTGGTAAGACTGCTCCTCGACAACATATGAATAAGAATAAAAATGTTAGATCAAAGACTGCTAGTCCTCCTCAAGATAGGAGAGAGACATTTGTATCAAAGCCTAAACAGACTTTTGGTAAGGCTGCTTACAAGGTCAAATGTCCAGTCAGTGAAACAAATGTCATTGCTGCTAATGAAACATGGATACCCAAGATAAAACAAAAGATTGTCAAATCTGTTTATAGAGTTAAATGTTTGTTGGTTAGTGGTGAAAATGGTGTCAACCTTAGAAATGTTGTTTTGCCTGACAAAGGCCAATTCTTTAAGTATTCTGGACCCAATCAGATTTGGGTTCCGAAGAAGGTTTAACCTATTTGTCATTGCAGGGTGTGAAACAGGTTGATCGAGTGACCTGGATCTTGGACAGTGGATGTTCAAGGCATATGACTGGAGACAGAACCCTGCTGACAAATGTGGTTGAGAAAGCCGGCCCAGTTGTTACCTTTGGAGATAACAGCATAGGTACAACTGATGGATATGGCAGATTGGAAGCTGGAAATGTTATCATTGATGAAGTGTCTTTTGTGAAAGGACTTGAGCACAATTTGTTAAGTGTCAGTCAATTTTGTGACAAGGGATTCGAGGCTTACTTCAACAAGAAGAATTGTCTAATCTCACACAAGAGACATGAACAACCATCTCTTACAAGAGTCAGAAAAGGCAATCTGTACGTGGCCAATATGAACACTGGAAGCACTGAAGAAATCAACTGCTTTTATTCTAAAGCATCTACAGATGAAAGTTGGCTATGGCACAAGAAACTCTCTCACCTTAATTTCAAGACAATGAATTCTCTAGTTAAAAGAGAACTGGTGAGAGGTTTACCTTCAATGGAATTCACTCAAGAAGGACTCTGTGATGCCTGTCAAAAAGGCAAATTGAAAACAGCAACTCACAGGAGCACTGACACATCATCAATAACTGAACCTCTACAACTGTTGCACATGGATCTGTTCGGTCCAGTTAATATGATGTCTATGTCAAAGAAAAGTTATGCTCTCGTGATTGTTGATGACTACTCAAAGTACACATGGGTTTTATTTCTGAATTCTAAAGATGAAACTCCACAGTTAGTGATTGATCACATCAAGTTGATTGAAATGGAGTACAAGAAACCAGTAAGAGCAATAAGGTCAGACAATGGAACTGAATTTAAGAATGCAGTTCTAAATGATTTTTGTACTGAAAAGGAAATAACAAGGCAGTACTCAGCCCCAAGAACTCCTCGGCAAAATGGGGTAGTAGAAAGAAAGAATAGAACCTTGATTGAAGCTGCACGTACTATGTTAAGTGAATCAAGGCTTCCCTTGTACTTTTGGGCTGAAGCTGTCAATACTGCATGTTATACCCAGAATCGAACTTTAATCAACAAAGACTTGATGAAGACCCCCTATGAAATAATGTATGAGAAGAGACCAACACTCAAGTACTTTCATGTATTTGGAGCAAAATGCTTTGTGCTTAAAGATGGAGATGATCGTGGTGGAAAATTTGAGGCCAAAGCACATGAAGCAATTTTCATTGGTTATTCAAGAAGAGCTTACAGGGTGTATGTGATTGATCATCAGACAATGCTTGAAAGTGTCAATGTATCATTTGATGACACTAAACTTCCTAGTATCCAAACGGAGGATTCATCTGAAAAGTTATCTTTTGATGATATGACAGACTCCGATTCAGATTGTGACAACCAACCTGATGTTGCTGCTAATGATAAAAGTAATAATGATGATAATGATCAGGGTGGTGGTGGTGGAAACAATGATCAGACTGGAGATACCACTGACACTCCTGAACATTCATCTAGTCAAACTGGCAACAACTCAGGGGGAGGTGATGAAGGATCAGCTGGTCATACTCAACATCATAATGAAAAACAAGGCGAATCATCAAGGTCAAATCTTCCCAGACAGACTGTGTGGAATAGAGCTCATCCTTTTGAGTTGATCGTTGGTGATCCAGATGTTGGTGTAAAAACTAGAAGGAGCTATCAAAATCAATGCAATTATTCTGGGTTTCTGTCTGCAATAGAACCTAAGAAAACAGAAGAAGCTCTTTCTGATCCTGATTGGGTGATTGCTATGCAAGATGAACTCAATCAATTCAAACAACAAGAAGTATGGAAGCTGGTACCCAGACCTAAAGACAGGAAAGTAGTTGATACCAGGTGGGTATTCAGAAACAAACTTGATGAAGATGGCATTGTAACTAGAAATAAAGCAAGACTGGTTGCTAAAGGTTATTCCCAAGCTGAAGGAATAGATTATGATGAAACCTATGCACCAGTGGCTAGACTTGAGGCTATAAGGATATTCTTGGCATTCGCAGCACATTCAAACTTCAAAGTTTATCAAATGGATGTCAAGAGTGCCTTCCTGAATGGCAAGCTGGATGAAGAGGTATATGTAGAACAACCCCCTGGCTTTGAAGATCCAGAATTCTTGGATTTTGTCTACTTTCTCTTCAAGGCAATTTATGGTCTTAAGCAAGCTCCAAGGAAATGGTATGACACTCTTTCTGAATTTTTACTTGAAAATGGATTTGTTAGAGGTGTCATAGACAAAACTCTCTTTACTAAGAAACATAAGAATGATACTATATTAGTCCAAGTCTATGTGGACGATATAATATTTGGGTCTACTAATGATCTTCTGTGCAAGAAATTTGCTAAGCTAATGCAGGGTAAGTTTGAGATGAGCCTGATGGGTGAGCTGAAGTTCTTTCTTGGATTACAAGTAAGTCAAAGGACAGATGGAATTTTTATTTGTCAATCCAAGTATGTCAGAGAGCTCCTCAAGAAATATCAAATGGAGGACTCATCTTCAGCAAGAACACCATCATCAACAGCTGTGAAATTTGGAGCTTGTGAAAATTCTGCTAAGGTAGATATCACAAGCTACAGAGGTATGATAGGTTCATTACTTTACCTTACTGCAAGTAGACCTGATATTATGTATGCTACATGCTTGTGTGCAAGGTTCCAAGCGGATCCTAGAGATGTGCATCTCATTGCTGTTAAACGAATCTTGAGATATCTTAAGGGTACACCTAACTTAGGTATTTGGTACCCTAAAGAATCTGGTTTTAACCTTGTTGGATATACAGATTCAGATTATGCAGGAAGTGTTGTAGATAGAAAAAGCACCTCTGGGAGTTGTCAATTCCTAGGTGGTAGGTTGGTCTCCTGGTACAGCAAGAAACAACAAACAGTTTCCAACTCAACAGCTGAAGCAGAATATATAGCTGCTGGAAGCTGTTGTGCTCAAATCTTGTGGATCAAGAATCAGCTACGTGACTATGGCTTTGTACTTGACAATATTCCAATTCTGTGTGACAATACAAGTGCCATAGCAATCTCCAACAATCCTGTGCAGCATACGAGGACCAAGCACATCGACATCAGGTATCATTTTATCCGAGAGCATGTCATGAATGGTACCGTGGAGTTACATTTTGTACCCACGGAAGAACAAACAGCAGATATTTTTACAAAGTCTCTTGACGAATCCACATTCACCAGAATTGTTGGTGAATTGGGTATGTTAAATAGTCCTAGTAATTAAACTAGTTAATATCTGAGGTTTGATCTTTAATAATTTACAAGTGATTATCTTGTTAATATTTGTTGATTAAAATCACTTGTATAATTATTTTATCAACTTACCTTGTTACTTGTTAATGTTCAAACCATTGCCATTATCATCTTAATATATTTTTACTTACTTCTTTTCAATATTAAAGTAATTCATTTTCCTTAAAAATATTTTTCTCAAATTTTACAAGTTGTAATTTATGAGAAACTTATTTTTCTTGAAAATTATATTTATGATGGTTTAATAAGTCATATTTTCTTTTTAAATAATTTTCTATTAGAAAGTTATTTTATTAGAAAATATATAGATTTATTAATTTACCATGAATAAATATGTAAATAGTTAATAGTTTATTAATTGGTTTGTAGTGTTTGTCCTTTTGTTATTAATGTTTGTTTTCATAAAAGGGACTACATATGATTGTTTTTATAATTTTTATTCTATTTTATAATTTTAGTGTAAATTATTTTGCTATTTTATAGCTTGTTTTAATAATTAAATTTGCTTCATTGTTAGAATTGCTTCATGTAAATAATCTGGTACATATTCTGTTAATACTTGATTTTTAGAATAGTTATATTGGTCCTCATCTCGAACTTCGAGATAAAGTTCGAGATAGATCTTATCTAAAAAATTTTGAAGAAAAACTAGGCACTGGTAACTCGAACTCGAATCCTAAGTCGAACTTCGAGATAAAGTTCGAGATAGTGAGTTTCGAGTTGAAGTTCGAGAGTCACTAACTCGAAAAACTAAGTCGAGTTTCGAGTTGAAGTTCGAGATAGTCACTGACTCACTAACTCGAAAATCTTCCCAGACTTAGAATTTTCAAAACTTCTCTCTGAAAGCTCAAATCGATATCGGACCTAATATTTGTGTGTTGTTGTAAATATTTTTGTAAATTATTTTCTTTTATTACTAATATTCAGTTAGTCTGTAACGATAATTATAGTCTGTTGTACAAATTTTGTCTATTCAGACTATCGGGCAGACTATCCAGCAATAGTCTATATTGAGTTAAATAACCAATAGTCTATACTCAATAGTCTGTAGTGTAAATTAGTAGTCTATAGTCTCTTAAATAGCTCCTTTAGACTATCTGTCAGACTATCCTCCAATAGTCTGTTTTAGTTTAGTTTTAAGTTAATCTTCTTTTATTTCTTTTAGACTATCGGGCAGACTATCATCTAGACTATCGCTTAGTATATATATAGATTGTGTATAGACTATCAATAATCTATTTTCAGTCTATACTCACGAGTTAAGTCTCTGAGTACTCTTTCTCTGTTCGTTTATATACATACGATACATACGACGAACTGCTGCCAAATTTTCGACTCATTCTCTCTCGTTTCTTGATCAATTCGAACGTTGTTAACACCATTAGACCGATCTCTTCAAGCCCGTCGTATTCACTGTCTAAAATCTTGATTTGGTTAAGTTGTTAGAAATCTTAATTTTCGAAAACTCATTCGAATCTCTTGGATAAACTGGACTTTGAGAACGATTCTGCAAAAACTAAAAATAGTGGTGTGTTTGTGTGATTTCAGAGATCAACATACATTAATTTCAGAATTTTCTGTGAAGTTTCGATTTTTCTGATTTTTCTGGTTATTTGAATTAATTGTTAAAAACCCTAAATTTTGAATTTTGGGAAATTAAGTCAGATTAATTCAGTGTGTTGAAGTTAAAATGGCTGTTAATATGGAGATTATCAATCATAATTTTGTTGGTCATTTTAATCCCGATAATTGTACTCTCGAGAGGGTTAAACCTTGGATTCGATTTTTAAATGAGCATTCTCTTATTCGTCATGCCATGATTCTCGATGCTCCGTTAAAAGTTGATTCACTTTTGGCAGTTTGTTCTACATTTGTTCTCTCGACAGACTCTAGTTCTTTCACTTTTACCGTGGGAGACACACCTTATGTTGTGGATGACTCAACTGTTAACACTGTTTTACGACTTCCAACAAATGACTTTGTTGATGTTCCATCTGAAGCAGTGCTGACACAATTTTTCAATGACATCCATTATCAAGGAGAAGTTGATCTTTCTAAGTTGTCTAAAAGTAACTTCATGGCTGAGTGGGATTATTTCTTTGACACAATTGCTAAGGTGTTTGCTAACACTAAAAAGAATAATTTTCACAATATTCCTACTTTGCTTCAGAGAATTGGTTATGCAGTTGCTAATAATCAAAGGGTTAATTTTGGTAAATTAATTTTTGATGCCATGGTAAGTCGTCTCATAACTGCCAAGAACGATCATGATTTGGGTAGTAAAGTTGATTGTTACTATCCAAGGTTTTTAACTATTATATTTAATCATGTTGTTTCTGATGTTCATCAAAGATTGTTTGCTAACTCTCGTACCGAAGCATCAGGAAGAACACATAAAAAATTCTTCACCAGGTTAGCAACAATGAAGAAGTTCACAAATGTTCCAGTGGTCATTACTCAGTATATGTCCAACTTCATAGAACTGCCAATCATACAAGAACAAGAAGCAGCAACTGCTCCTGAACCTGAACATTAACTTCAAGTGGCTCAACCCACTACTGTTGGGATTTCTGCAACTGCTACTGAACAGGTATTCTCATCTTTCCCTGAAACTACTTCTGGAGCCCAAGTGGCTGATAGGTTAGACCAAGAGGTTGTAGAACCACAACTTCTATCCCAGGTCTTAGAGCCAAACACAGTGTCATCTAAAATCTCAAAACCCAAATCCAGAAGTAAATTAACAGTGAAAAGACCTAATTTAAGAAGTAGTGATATGAGTGATCCCACAGCTCTGCCTCCACCAAAGAAGCGAAGAAACTTACTAATTGAGGCAACTGTCAGCCCATCCATATCCTCCCAAAAGGATACGGACATTGAAATGGCACATGAACAGTTACTGGAACCATTCTCTCAACAGGATGAGTCCATTGAAATTTGCCAGTCGGCCATGGCACCCTGTACAGAGTCAAGCACACCCCTATTACTCACAATGGGGGAAAACATAACTGTAGAATCTGATGTGGCTAGGGACAATGAGCAAGGAGTGCACAATAGGATTGATACTGAAACAGTGCCTACCATAGTCACGGTAGAAGAGCCTTCACAGGTTAATGAGGGAAATCTTGACTCTCAGCCACAAATAATAGAGTCATCATCTCCCCTCCCAGGAGGAACATTCCTGGCTCCCTCAAGGGATTTTCCACTCGTAGTTTCAACTGGAGAAAGTGGAAGGCAACTCGATCTTTCTGTCACTGAAGAAATTCAGACATCAATTCCAAATGAGATGACAGAAATGACTGAGGAAAGGGATTTGCGAACTCCCATTGCACCACCACTGACCTTCCAAGAGGAGGCTAGGGTGATTTTATCTGCAGGTACACATTCTGGAGCAGCTAAGGAAATAGTGAGGAGTGATGTGAGGAACACCACTAAACTGAGTGAAACACATGCACGTCAGATGAGTGAAACTCAGAGTGATATTCAGGTGAGTGCACACACTAACACATACACTCGTTCATTGGAAGAAAAGATTAAAGCTCTAGAAAAGGAACTTAAGGCAAGTAAAGCTGAAGCAAAATTACTTCGTGAACAAGTGGGTGAACGGTCTTCTTCATCTACCTCTGTCAAAAATCAGCTTGCTGTGATAAAGAATGACATCACCAAGATGAAGACAACATTCACAAACAAGTTCAACACTCTTGAATTATCTTATGAACAGGCACTTGATGATGCTGGAGAGGTTACTGTTACTCAAGATAAACTCATTTCTGTAATCTCCGACAAAGTTGAAAATCTTCAAACAGCATTAATTAAGAGTCAATTGTCTACTGAACACCGTCTTGATGTGATTGAAAGGCAGAATGCACAACAAGGTAAAGGGATCAAACATTTGTTCAACATGATTAGCAGAACTCACACACCCACCGCAGAAGAAAGGGAATTCTTTGAAGGAAAAGGTGGAGATGGTGATGAGCGAGACCCTGGAGATGGTGCATTTCACACTTCGGTAGAGGATTCCTCAACTAAGGGGGAGAAGTCAAGAGAGGGAACTAGTAAAGACTCTGAACAAGGTGAACAAGGGAGAGAACAAGGAGGTGAACAAGGGAGAGATAAGGGGAAGAAGATAGCAGATTCTCAGAAAAGTGCTGAAGACATAGAAGACACTGAAGGGTATTACTACACAGGTGAACCAGACAACTTTGATGTTTTTGCTGATCTAAGGTTTTCTGATGTGGGTGAAAAAATACCAGAACCAGATTTTAGCAACTGGGAAGATGAAGTGCCAGTTGACCCTGAATATGAAGCTGAGCAAGCAAAACTGGATTTTGAAGCTGAATTAGAAGTTGAAAGGCAAGAAGCAAATCTCAAATTGCGAGATGAAAAGCTTCAGAAAACACTAGATATGCTTGCACACAAAGAAAGACTTCAAAAAGAGGAAGCAGAAGCAAGGCAATGGGAACATGCACTTAAAGTTCAAGAAAGGAAGTTATACGTCAAGTTTAAGAGTGGTGAGAAATGGGAACGTGCTCAACGAATAATAGACTCACATCAATCTCTTGATAATGATGATTGTCGACTTCTTTCTATCTTTGAAAGACTCAAAGAGCTTAACCCAACACACGAGATGTACATGAGAGCCCTGAGAACAGAAGTTGTGAGAATAACAACTGCAGGTGAAACGAAAACAGATGAGTTCTTAATATTTGTTGATTGTCATGAGTTTGGAACACAAAGAGTTTCAATTCAGTTCTTCTATGACAAATCATTGACAGAAATCTGGGTTCTTAGGCCAAAAGTAAGAACTTCTTCTGAGTTGGGTGTACTACTTCATGAAAAATTCAAAGAGTTTGCTGAAAGAGCTGGTCTAGAAATAGTTAACTTGCCTAGACAATTGAAATTCCTTAAAGGTGAGGTGCTTCATACAATCAATCTTGAGAATGAGGAATTGTTCACACACTCTGCCAGGCAGTTGGTCTATATTGAATATGTTCTGAGAAATCAAGGATTTTCTACTAAAGAGAAGTTAGAAATTGCTGATCGCATTAAATCCTATGCAGAAGTCAAATTTTTTAAGGATTATGAGAAGTTCAAAGGTCAATTGAGAAAGGCACTTGGAATTCCTCTTGTTCATCCTACAGGATTCTCATCAAGAAAAGAGTTGCTAGTTGATGCAGAATTGCACAAAAATCTGCCAGAAATGGATGATCCAGAAGAAGGAGAAATAAGGAAGGAAGACAGTCAGAAATGAAGAACAGCTCTACATGTAATATTTTTAGAGTTAGATAGATCAAGATAGGATAATGTTTAATATGATCAGGCTAGAGGATCATCTATCTTGTATTTATCATTATGTTTGAATCTGGAAATTGTTATAAATACCAGAACTTTTTCATTATTTACTTGTTTTTAATGTTTTATCATTTACTAGTTTAAGTTGAGTTAGTTGAGTTATCCTCTAGGAATTTGCTTGTTAATTTATAACAAACAAATAGGGGGAGATTGAAAGGCATATGACTCAGCCTATTTGTAGTTCGAGGATCCAACTCAACTTAAAGTAGATTGTAATAAGTAAATAATATTAACTGTCACAGGAATCTCAGAAGATGCTATCTATCAGAAGGAACAAATCTACAAGTCAATCTATAGTTTTGATATTTTACACTGGAAGAAGTTCAGTCTACTGATCAAGCCTCAGTGTGGTATTCAAAGTCATGGATTTAATTCAGAAGGACAGAGATTTCTACAAGTGACAAGAGACAGTATCAGTACAGAATATTTAAAGAAAGTTGAGAGAAGAAATTGACCACAGCTTAAAGTCAAAATGAAGAACAGAAGTTGAAGTTAGTCGTTCATGAACCAGACCGTGCATCGAGCGTCAACAAATATTCAGTGGAGGTTCTTTATTTATTTCAGTGGTTTAAAAGTGAAGGTTAGACTATCAAATGAATTATGTTAATTCTCTATTAATTAATTTAATGTATTTAGTTAACTTAATTAATAAATTAATTCTTCAAGAATTAATTTATTTATTAAGTTAATTATTGAATTAATTAATTTAGAATTAATATAGATTGCTAAAAGACTATCAGAAGTGTTTTTAGACTATGGTTTTATTATTAAAAGACTATCTAAGATAGTCTAGGAGATAGTCTGCTCAGCATACTCAGTCCAGGTTGATAGTCTGCTAAGGAATTGTCTACCAGGAAGTCTGCATGGTAGTCTGCCAGAAAAATCATGTATTAAAGACTATCAGGATAGTCATTCTGATAGTCTGGAGAAAGAATTGGGTAGTCTGCCAAGCCAGATAGTCACACCGGTAGTCTGCAAGAGAATGGATAGTCACACCGGTAGTCTGCAAGAGAAAGGATAGTCACACCGGTAGTCTGCAACAAATCAGATAGTCACACCGGTAGTCTATGTGTCCCCTGGATAGTCTGCAAGCCATTAGACAGTCTACTGATAGTCTGTTGAAGTGTTAAAAAGAGGCAGAAGATATTTTACACATGATTACTACAAAAAAGACAGACACGACACAAGAGTTTTAAAGACAGAAGCCATAAACATTACATCTCTCTCATCTTTAAAAGCCACTGACTATCTCAATTAATTCACAGAAAATCAAGTTCAACTCATTTGTAATATTTGATCCGATAGAACTTAATTATTTGTGACTCTTGTATTACTAGCGAATTAAGTTTCCTAGTTCGTATCTCGATTTTTATTAACTAAATTAGAAAAGTTCATGTCAAATTTTCTAATTAGTTTTTATTAACGTGATAATACTCTGTACTGATTTTGTAACAACCATCAAGTTTAATATATCGTTATATTTAACTTGAATTTTGTTTCAATTAATTCCGCTCAAATTTGTCTAAACTAAATTTTATTTAACGGACAAATTTCGACAAAAAGATATAGATTGTATTCAACCCCCCCTTCTACAATCTTAACGGACCTAACATCAGCCACGTAAAGTCCCCATACTGGACATGAAGTCCATCTGGACCTTGAAATTGGGTTCCCAATTAGGCAACACATTAGCCTTTAATGCTGGACTGGGCACTCCCCCAGCCTCTTATGCTAAAAAAAATGCTGGACCGGCGTCACCCGGCCTCTTACGCCTCCAATCTGAAGGAATCCATAGAAAACATTTTGATGGAATCCCCCACAATAAAATCTTTTAAATCTTTTAAACATTTCATTTTTAAGTCCTTTATACTCACTAATAACAGATCAGCCCAGTATAAGGAATTTTAAAAACATCTTTAATTAATTAAGCCATTTTAAATGAGCAACATTAAAAGATTAAGGAAGGGAGAAACATTCGATATAAGGAATCATGACAATAAAGCAATAAGATTAAACTAGACATGGTATAGTTTAGCAAGACAAAATTATGAATCAGTAGATCAACAAGGCATCCTTAATAAATTAAGGAACAAGCAATTATTAAGATTCTAGAAATTGAACAGCAATTATAAGGAAGTCAAGGAATAAAGTGATCTGAAGTTCAACAATAGATTTGGGTATCACTATTTGGTGATACCCAGAAAAAGCATTCAAGAAGCTGAGTATTTGATGCCTCGAGGTAGCATCTATCAGCTGGTCCATATTCGGTAAGGGATAGTGATCTTTCGGAAAATTCTTGTTCAAATAAGTGTAGTCCACGCACATTCTACATTTATTATTGGACTTCTTGACCACAACCACATTCGCCAGCCAATCGGGAAACTCAATTTCTTCAATGAACTTTGCTTCCATTACCTTTTCCACTTCAGCTTGAATCACTTGCTGTCTCTCCATGGCGAAGTTTCTCTTCTTTTGTTTCACCGGCTTAGCATCAGCCTTTACATTAAGACAATGCTTAGCCACAAGGGGTCCAACCCTGACATGTCTTCAGGGCTCCAGGCAAACACATCGTGATATTCCTTTAAAACTTCGATGACTTTTTTTTTTCAACTCTGGCTCCATGTTCTTGCCAATTTACACCATCTTTCCTGATTGTCCCGCGTACAGGTCCACTTCTTCGGTATCTGCTGCTTCTTCGGCTATGGGGCTGGATAGGTCGGCCCCAAATTTCTCCAATTCTATGTTCATGGTTTGGTGGTGGCTGCCCCCGGCCTCCTTCTGTGTCTATTTTACTCATTAATCAATGAGTAGCACACAAAAATGCATGTGTATTTTGTATATACTTTTTAATGGATCATTAAAAATCAAACCCTTTTGATAAACTATCTAATAATATACTTCCTCCGTCCCGCTAATATTAGCCACAATTCCATATTTGTTTATCCCAAAACTATTGTCCACATTTCCATAACAAAGCAAATTCTGTGTCAAATTTGTTAAGTTTTCATAAATATGTTAATAATTATGGTTAAATATGGTAATTTTAACTTGATCGCTATATACATGTATTTTGAATGATGGCCAATATTAGCGGGATGGAGGGAGTATATACATATGCATATATTTTGGTGTGATAGATAATAACTTGATTAGAGTTTACAATAAATTGTTATATAAAAAAACAACAAAACATTTTAGCGCGTGTGTGTGACAGGGTGTCTTTCCTAGAATAATAACTTGTAAAATTAATAGTTTAGATTATAAAGTACACATTATATCAATGCAAACTGTTGAAATGATGCTGTCAAAGTCTACTCATCAGGGTTTGGTTATCAGCATATAGCATTAGTATGACTTCATCGGCTTTTAGATTCATTAGAGGTTGATTAGAGTTTACAAGTCAGATATGATGATTAATGTTTGAAGATTGAATTGTTAATCGAATCCTACAAAATCAGGAGTTAATTGATTAGCTAATGTGTCGATGCCTGGATGTCAGTGATCGCACCAATCAATAGAAGATAATTGAAGATATAGTTCATGATTTGTACTTGTTATCTTTTGCAATTGATTATGTAGTTGTATGTTATATAAATACAGATAGGTTTACATTTTATATGTACGAAACATTTTCACATCTTTCTTGTAACCTATCAGTTCTCAAGAACATCATATTTCTTAAAAGTAGTTTAGTTTTTGTAACAGATTTTATATCATCAATAAAGTCTACCAGTTTTCATATATCATTTCTTGTTTTCGCAAAAACTTATACAATTGTATTTAACTCCCTTCTATAACTATTCATTGCTGGACAACAATTGGTATCAGAGCAAACAGATTTATTGCTAATCAGAAATACCCTATTTGATATGGTATCTCTGATCGGATTTAGAAAATGAATTCATTATGATAAAATGAAATGGTTTAAATATTGATCGCTGTGAAAGCAAATATAAAAGGTATTGGGATACGTATTGACCAAGGCACCGGTTACCCATGTTATTACAGGCCAATGTCAATAACTGTCAAAGATCCATTTAGTTTCTTTGACACTGATGTATGCTTTGTCTTACGCGACTGGTTAATCATTTATAGTCCGTAGCATCTTATCGAAATTCCATATCAAAATTTTAGAAAGTTTATGAAAATTGATAAAAACTTTGTTTCTGAATCTCGTTGATAGTCTACTGAATTTACTTGTTGCTTATTTAAACTTTACATTTTGCTTTGCACCTATTGAGCATTTTTCACTCACCATTGTTTTTATTTTCTAACCTTTCAGATGGTCCAAGTTCGTCACACCGCACGTAAGTGAGTGGTTATCCCTACTACTCGTTTTAGGTTTTAGATGCCAGCACAAGTAGGAGGTTGCTTTTGGGTTAGCAGTAGATAGTTCCTGGAGATTGTAGTATCTTTTGGTATCTAAAACTGAAGCTAGTCTTTAAAACTTGTGTGGATATTTAGTTATTGGCATAATTTCTTATCGAAGTTATTCTAATAACACCAGTATATTATGACTTTCTTTTGCCAAATATATCGCGGAGTATATTATTTTCTTTGTATGTTTATTATTTTTGAAAATGGTAAGAATAGTGTTATGCCACATTTTTGGCATGTCTAATAATCTCCCAAATTTCTAATAATTATTAATTATTAATTCAGATTAATAATTATTACTTAACTGCTAATTTTTATCCTCTCTCAGAAATGAGGAAATAATTAATCTCAATCAATCAATAACGGAAAATATCTTCAAACGATATTCTTCAAATCAGGAAGATATCACGACGATAAGATTAAAATCAGATAAAATCAGTAATCACCCAGATTAACGAAGTTTATCCCTAAAGTCTCTAAGGGATAGACACAAATCAATTTCACAGAAGTACGTGGGCTTGATCCTATATAAACATAGGTACGTAGGCATCTTGGTATATGATGGCGACCGATACACGAGACAAATCGAGACACCTGCCAAGTCCAGCCCCTCTTTTTTCGTAACCCTAAATCCCCTAAAACAACCACATACACATAATTTAGCTCAACTATTTCAGCAAACCTCCGATTTCGTGTTGTTACGAAATTCCTCCAACAACATTTGGCGCTAGAAGGAGGGGTTTATTTGATTATTCGTGGAGGACGAATAATTTTAATCAATTTTAGGGGATTTTTGGATTTGATTTATACGTACACAAATAACTGGGGGCTTCAACAGTTAAAAAAATAAGGCATTGGCATTCACTGATGGGGCCGTGTTGAAGAAAAAACTGGTGAAAATTACGGAAGCGTTTATGCAAGCATGAGGCGCAAAAGGAACAAAGACGAAGACCGCAGGCAGGAGGCACAAAAAATTGTGAAGAGAGGAGGAGGCACACGGCAGTAACCAGACAAAAACTGATACGGAGTAGTAAAAACAAGCATGCACCACAACATGGTTGGACCCGCATGGAGTAAGCAAAAAGAAGATGAAGAAAAAAAAAACCAAAAGTGAAGCAAAACTAGACAAAAGAACCATGAAGTAGCAGCAGGCACAAGGAAAAAAAAAGTTCGAAGAAAACAATCAAAGCAGCACCAGCAATCGGGTAAAAACTCGGGGAAAAAATGGAAGTAATATCACACCGATTTTTGCGGGACCCGCATGGAATAAGCAATGAAAACAAAATACAAAACAAAAAGAACCGAAGCAGAAGCATGAACAAGGCAAGTAATCATTGTGGGACCCTCACGGTTTACATGAAAAGAAAAAATAGTGCAACAAAGTAACATGACCGGTGGCTTGTTCGTGGGACCAACTCGAAAAAAAAATGAAGAAAGAAAAAAGGAGCACCACGGAGGCACGGAGCACAGCAGCGAGCAACAGAAAAATGGAGGAATAGCAAGGTCTAGCAACAGGAAAAATAAGTCCGAACCAGCAGAAAACGGAAAAAGAAAGATATGTTTTATTTTCTCTCCCCAATTTAATTCTGCAAATTAAATATTATGCCATGCATGCATAATTATCATGTTTTTAAATGTTTTTTAAGAAAAAATATTTATTATTTAAAATTCGTGCGAGTAATATATTTTCAATGCTTGTAAAATTACTGCAATTTTAGAAAATATCGTACGAGATATTTATGTTGACAAATTGTGAATCTTTATGCTGATTGATTATGGATTTATTTTACAATCCCGTACGAGCTGCATGTTTCAAAGGAAAAATACATATACGAGACACATAATTTTGTAAAAGATTTTCTACAAAGAAAAGGAGCATTATATTTGAAGAAAATAAATATCGCGACATTCTTAAAAAAGCATATTTATTATTGCATTTGGATTTGTAAAATATTTTTCATATATCGTCGCGATAGTACATATCTGTCAAAAATATTTTCAAACTTGCGAACTAAATTGTCAAGTAGGGTAGCCTAGACAAGCTATAAATCTTGCAATGCAACATGCTTAGTAAAGTGCAGCACCCTCTGGATTATTGAAGACCCATGAGATATCGCTATATCGAATGGGTGGAGGCATCCCTATGCAAACTATCTTTATTGAAGGCCCATGAGATCTCTCTATATCGAATGGGTGGAGGCATCCCTATGCAAACTAGTTCGCTAGAACTACATCTACATCTCTTATCAACAGTCTCGTCACAAATGAAGACACATCCTTACGTGGTTGCATCAGACACTTGAAAAACGTGTATGCCAATTCGGGATATATACAAGCGCCAAGGTCCTAACTAGACAACAAGGATCGTAAAGGATTTCAAACTAATCATTTATGCTCGCACATTTGAAAACCTTGGCAAACGTATATCCTATAATGGTCATCGCATGCTATCACACTTGCATCCGCATACGCCTAACGAGCACAGTGGTGCTCTAAGTGTTTTTCTAATCATTTATTTTTAGTTTTTTCAGCGACTCAAGAAATTTGGAAGCTTGAAGCATTTTTAGTTCTCCACTACAGCAAGCTACACTGAAGAACTGGGGGCTAATTGTTATGCCACATTTTTGGCATGTCTAATAATCTCCCAAATTTCTAATAATTATTAATTATTAATTCAGATTAATAATTATTGCTTAACTGCTAAGTTTTATCCTCTCTCAGAAATGAGGAAATAATCAATCTCAATCAATCAATAACGGAAAATATCTCCAAACGATATTCTTCAAATCAGGAAGATATCACGACGATAAGATTAAAATCAGATAAAATCAGTAATCACCCAGATTAACGAAGTTTATCCCTAAAGTCTCTAAGGGATAGACACAAATCAATTTCACAGAACTACGTGGGCTTGATCCTATATAAACATAGGTACGTAGGCATCTTGGTATATGATGGCAACCGATACGCGAGACAAATCGAGACACCTGCCAAGTCCAGCCCCTCTTTTTTCGTAACCCTAAATCCCCTAAAACAACCACATACACATTATTTAGCTCAACTATTTCAGCAAACCTCCGATTTCGTTTTGTTACGAAATTCCTCCAACAACAAATAGTACATGTAAAAAGAAAGGTAGAAAAATAAATATATAATTTCATTTAAAAAAAATTGTCACTTACATAGCGCTTTAAAAAGAGCTATGAAAAAAAATGTGCTTAGGAAACATTTACTTAGGTAGCGCTTCTGAAAATGCTATCTAAGAACTGTACTTACAGAATGGTAAAAAAACGCTATGTATATAAGTGATCCTCACTTCAATAGTGGCTCCTTGGATAATGTTTAAAATCGTTTTGTAAGAGCTAAAAAACGCTATCTAAGTGTAAACTGTAGTAGTGAGTGGTTTGTAATAACTGTTATTCCCAGATTACACACTTGTATAATTGTAGAAGGGGGGGTTGAATACAATTCTTGATAGTTATAAAATTTCTGATAAAAACCACAGAAATCTATAAAGAAATAATTGCTGAATAGAAATAGTTCACAACCACATAAAAATCAGGTGGTTAAATGTACCACCTGAGACTTTTATTCGAAGAAAACCCTGTGATACAAATGTACACAGCTTCTGTGTTTACAACTCTTTGCTTCTAAAGATATTCAAGAAACCCTAAGCAAATATGTATGTTTTCTTACAATCTAAAGAGTTGCTACACTTGGTTATATATCCCAAGTTTTCAAGTGCTACAGGAATAAGATAATATTAATCTAATTCAAGTTGACTTGCTACTCCACTCCAAATCCACATGTAGCCGAAAGGTTGTCCTTGTGAACAGATATGTCCCCTGCACCTTTCTTGTATGTACTGTGTAAATGGAATGCTTCTTTATTCTGTGTTTCCAAAGTATGGCTGCCATATTGCTTTTTATACCTACTATCAACCCATGTGATCTGTCAGTCAAACCTGTCCTTATCAACTGCTAATTCCCAGCTAGCATAGGATAAAGTGACAATGATTATCCGTTGATGTTGTGCCTACTTATCCGTTGATGGTAGTTTGAGCTGTATCCATTGATCGAGTAGATTTGAGTTGTATCCGTTGATAGAGCCCTGTTCTCATCCGTTGATACATTTTCACTTAGACAGAATTACATAGCATAGCTTATTTACAATTGGCTACCCTATTCTGCCTATCCATTGATGGTCAACATGACTCTGAATAAAAACACTATCAACTGATAAATAGAGATATTGCAGTATGCTACAAAACCTCATCCGTTGATGAGCTACCTGTCAACGAATAGAGTTATAAGGTCTTATCCGTTGACAGTTACAAAACTTGACTTATACAATTTTGCTTGAATGTTAAGTTATCATCAACTACAACATATTCCTAACAATCTCCCCCAATTTATACTTGATGGCAATAAAGCATAAATTCAGAACCTTGATGATAACAAAATATTCCTAACGATATATACACACTACAGTATGCAAACATTGTATTAAGCTACAAAAATTAAAAACAGAAAGCTTTAAAAAACTTATCAGAGATGTGCTCCTTTAGATTGAGCAGATTAATGAGGTTTCCTCTCTCTGGTTGGCTGCACCCTTGACTTTCTTTCCTTGGCAGAGTTGGACTCAATTTGCACTTGAAGTTGCCTATAGAAGGTATCTTCTTCAACAACTTTTGGATTTAGCTTTAGTTGTAACCATCTTAGGTAATCAGAACTAGCCTTTGACAGTTGGTCTTCTAACCTGAAGAATCTCCTAGTGCCCTCATCATCCGTGAACTCCATCATCCAAAAGGGTTGAATGTGGATTTTCTGTCCATTATAAGGGATCTTCATTTTCTTTGGTAGACTTGAGGGTGAGTTCCATTCTCTCCTTATTTCTTCTATTCTGCTAATTATCTCCCTTCTGGCTATCTCAGAGAACCCTGTGTGTCTCTTGAATGCTGAGAACACTCTGGTCAGTGTATGATAATTCTCTCCAAGAACCTTCTTTAGTGGCCATGTCCTCTGACTTCCTCCCTTGTAGACAAACACTAATCTCTCAGGCTGATTCTTGTACTTGTCAATTCCTCTTACTTCTGACAGTTCATCCAAATATAGATTCATGCCAGAGTATTCTTCAATTTCTGCCTGATAGATAAAGTCTTCTTTGTTTTCCAAGATTGGTTGTTTGACAATAGCAGGTACCCTAGCAACTTGAACTGGTCCCTTTGAAAGTTGCTTCTTTGGAGCACTTTTCTTCTGTTTTGGATTTAGCAAGAATGAAGGAACTTCAATTGAATCAAAATTCACTGGTTCCTCTTTGGGCCTTATGGGGTCACCATGAAAGTTTACAGTTGGGTCGATTACTGTTGCAGACATAGGTACTGGTGAACCAATTGTTTCTTTTTCTGGAGGGGGTTCTGGAGAAAGAACCCTCTTGGTTTTAGCTTTCCTTCTTCTAGGTTTGATTTTGGGAACTTCCTCAGGTTCCTTCATTTCAACCTCTACCTCATCCATTAACTCTTGAGCTAGCCTGGCTTGCTTCTCTTCTGAGTTTTCATGTTGATTTTCTGTACTTGGATGGGCTTCCCTTTGGATTCTGGAGACTTCTTTTCTTTTAGCTTCCACAAATCTAGGATGACTGTTGGATATATTTAATACTTTTCCATTCCTCATGATTACAGCCATCCAATCTCTTACACTCTTATTTGTCTGAACTTTGAACTCCATGATTGTTTTTCCCATTAGCTTTTCTTCATCATTCTTGGGAAATGGGTAGTCCAATTGGAGCTTGTTCTTCCCATTTTCCTTTGGTGGTGAGTAGGCTCTGGTTTTGATAGTTGGTTCAAATTCTTTGACAAATGATGGCTCAGCATCATAGAATGTAGGAGCCACAACCCTTGGAGTGAGCACTTTCATGATTGTGGTTGATATTGTTGGAGCAGAAGATTGAGCATTAAGGAACAAAGATGATGCAATTGATTCATTTATCATCCTCTCTGTCCTTAGAATTCTTTCACTAGCCTCCTTGTTGATCTTTTCCAAAGCTTCTATCCTGGCTTGCCTTTCACCATCTGAGATTTCTTCTAAGCTTTGAATCTCAGGCAAAGCCACTTGTTTCTTCACAGGGGAAGCTTTTATCTCAAACTCTGTTGGATTGACCACTACAATTGGCTGTTGCTCTCCCTCAATCTGTGCTATCTCACTACTGGTAGCTTGAAATTGGCCAGTAGATGTTGCAGCCTCTTCTGTGCTTGTTCCCATTTTCTCCCCCTTTTTGTTAGCATCAAGGGTTGGGGTTGAAGCTGCAAGTAGCATTTCCAGTAGTTGAGTTTGTTTTGATTGATTGGCAATGATGGTGTGCAATTGAGATTCCATACTATCCACTCTTGAGGAAAGAAGCTGAACAGACTTAGCCAGGCTATCTTCTTTGAGAAGTTTGCTAGAAAGCACCTTCTGAGTGGTAGTAGGAGCTAGTGCCTCAATCCTGGCATCTAGTGCTATTTTCATATCTCTAATTGCAGACTGGACTTCCTCTTGTTGTGTTCTTTGAATAACAGATTGCATCTTTTGTAATTTCAGGGAGGCCATTACTTGCTCAAGAACAGTCTTTCTCTGTGGTTCTGCAGTTTGGTGCTCAGCCTTAGCAGATTGGTAATGCTTCATTATTTCCACATTGAGATTCCCAAGTTCAGTGGCATTGGAAAACATCCATCCTGGAGTTTCATCCTCATTTGTTTCTTCACCATCTGAACTTTGACTGTCATCACTACCAAACTCTTCACTTCCAGCACTTGGAGACAGGGTTTGTAAAGCTTCTTTTGCTTTTTGAAGAGATTCTGAGGTGTGCACTAGGTGCATTGCCTTCTCTGCCTCCACATTGCCCTGTTGTGCCATGACTTGATAGGCAGAAACAGGATGAGTAAAGGTTTCAGGATCCAAAGAGATGGAGTCAATAACTGACTGATATTCTTGTCTAAATTCCATCTCTTTGGAAGCTTCATTAACCTCCATTAACTCACTTGCAATGGCTGATTCTTCCTGCCTTATTTCTCCTGTAGTCCCTTCTCTCCTCTCATCTCTCTTTTCTTGCATCAGGGGCTCCCCCTGGCTCACACCTCTCACACCCTCACCTTCACCTACTAAGGTGGAACTCTCTAGCTCTCCTTTTGCCTGACCGGAAGAAATGGTCAGCCTTTCATTGATTTTCTCTCCTTTTGCCTGCTCACAAGGCAGCCTCTCACTCCCTTCCCTCATTCCTAAAAGTTTTTCAATTACTACAAACTCCTCCACAGTTGACATAGGAATGTCACATTTTGCAGTGGTAGAGAGAGTTGTCAACGGATAAGGTGTATCCGTTGGTGTAGTGGTTATTGCTGTCAACGGATAATTAGTTGAAGACATATCCGTTGATGGAGAAACACTTGTCAACGAATGAAGGATATCCGTTGATGAAGGTAAACGAGTATCCGTTGAAGTGAAAACCAACACTGAATCTGTGGTGATTGATTTTAAGGAAGAGGCCACAGATAGTGTTGTGAATTCAGGAATGGAAGATTGATGGCCCAACAAATCATCTAAAAGATGATGACCACCAATTGTTGAGTGGGGATTCTCCATGAATTTTAAAGATGGAGAATCAGGAATTGATGTAGATATCATATCCACATCCAGAGATGGAGTTGGTGATGGTGGATCAAAATGTGTATCGATTTGAAGGTTAAGATCAAGGGGCTGTGACTCCACATTTATTGAAGTCACATCAAACTGAATTTGAGAAGGTACAGTTTGCTGTACAGTGTGTGCACCCTGTGATTCCCCAATGGTTTTGGATTTTACTCTTCTACCATAGGTTTTTGAGTGAGAGCTATCTGTGTCCCTTGCCCTTTTGTGCTGTGTTCCTGGAATGGAACTTAAATTAGTAGTCACACCCTGTTGAGAGGATGTAACTAGAATTTGGCTTGTGGGTTCATTAACAGTCTTTTGAGAGACTGAAATGTTGGTTGCACCTGCCTCACCTTCCTTATCCTTAGGGCTTCTTTGATGTTCACCCTGTCCCTCACCACTCACTACCACCTTCACACTCCCCTCAAGAGTTTTGGTAATTTTTGCAATAGGTGCCTTTTGAGAGACACCTAAGGTTTGTCTTTTAGATTGTGGTTTTGGAACTTTGGATTTGGTCACTTTGGTAGGAGCCTGTTTGGTCACAGTCACAGACTCCATTGTGACACTAGAAGGCAAAGAAATTTGGGGGTTGGAGATAGGAGTTTCAGGGTTGGAAACAGTTACCTGAACAATTGGTAGATATACCAATTGTACTTCTGCATTTAGGTTCATTCGAATCAAATCACTTAAGACTCTCTTCTCCTGAACAAAACAATTGAACTTGCTATCCGGGTTAGCAATGGATAGCTCATTCTCAGATACATGCAGTGCTAGGAGCATAAAAAATCTAGCAAATTAAACATTCTTGCTCCTAGTTTCCTTTTTACCTAATTTAGCTGCTATCTCATACATGACTAGTGTGCCAAAATTATAGAATTTATCAGTCAAAAGCATACGTAGCATAACTAGCATGGAGTTGGTAACAGCATCAAAGTTACTAATCTTGCCAGAAAAAGTTTTAATGAAGGCATCACAAAGATAACTCCATTCCTTAACCATACCTTTCCTAACAATTTTTCCTAAGTTCTCAGTACTAAGGGTATAATTTATGGAATTAAGCATGGTAACAATTTCAGCATTACTGGGTACCTCCAGACAGTTATTCTCAGGCAGTTTTAAACAAGCAGTTAACACATCTGAATTAACTACATAATTTTTACCCTTTAAAGAAAAAGCAAGTGTACCGTCTGTGCCATTGTACTCAGCAGATGCCCACACCTCTTCAATAACCTCATGGATTAGAGGAGTGGTGGCAGTCATAGCATATGACAGTTTGCATTTCTTCACGAAATTCATCATGGTGTGATATGCTTCTGGAGCGTTCACAGTATCAACAAAGGCCGTGAAATTGTTCTTCTCATAGGTAAAACCGGTGGAAGACATCATCTTAACAATAGGCGCCATTGAAGTGTTTGAGCTTTTGTTGCAGAGAGAGATTTAGTGAAGAAGATGCAGTTAACTAATGAGACTCTTGAAAATGAATAAAGGTGAAATGTGAGGGCACAAAACAGCCTTTTATATTTTCCAAGAATTAAAAATGAAATAATTAAAAGTAATTACCCCATTGGACAAAAGTAACTGTCAGATAATAATTGAAAAGAAAAGAAGTACAGCCGTGACTAATTATACACGTTTACCAACGGCTATAAAAAGAAATATGTATATCAACGGATAAAGATTGGACGGTTGAGAAAACAGTTTATCCATCGACGACGTGGACAACCTGTTATCCGTTGACATACGAAAATCTAGTAATGTGTTTATACAACCAACGGATAAAAGGATATCCGTTGATAAGCAAATTTTGCCTTAAACAAAATTTCTGCTCAGAGTTATTCTGAGAGTTTTTAATTCTCAAGTAAATCAAAACACATTTCTAGCTGCAATACAGTATTAATAGATACCACTAGGAATTATGAAAAATTAAGCATACCTAGTTCACCTACCAACCTTGTGAATGAAGATTCATCAAGAGGCTTGGTGAAGATATCTGCAAGCTGCATTTCACTTGGCACAAAGTGCATTTCTACTGTACCATTCATCACATGCTCTCTGATGAAGTGGTATTTGATGTCAATATTCTTGGTTCTCGAATGTTGCACTGGATTTTCCGTGATGGCAATAGCACTAGTGTTGTCACAGAAAATTGGAATCTTCTCAACTTTTAGACCATAGTCAATAAGTTGATTTTTCATCCAAAGAATCTGTGCACAACAACTTCCAGCTGCAATGTACTCAGCTTCGGCTGTAGAAGTGGAGACTGAGTTCTGTTTCTTACTGAACCATGACACAAGCCTATTCCCTAGAAACTGACAGGAGCCTGTAGTACTTTTCCTATCAATTCTGCAACCTGCATAGTCTGCATCTGAATAGCCAATTAGATCAAAGCCAGAATCTCTTGGGTACCAAATGCCAAGGTTTGGTGTTCCCTTGAGATACCTGAAAATTCTCTTAATAGCAATCAAGTGAGACTCTCTAGGGTCAGCTTGAAATCTAGCACAAAGACATGTGGAAAACATTATATCAGGTCTACTAGCTGTTAGATATAGAAGTGAGCCTACCATGCCTCTGTAGCTTGAGATGTCCACAGATTTTTCCTTAGTATTCAACTCAAGCTTAGTTGCAGTGGCCATAGGTGTTTTTGCAGAGGCACAATCCATTAAGTCAAATTTCTTTAAGAGATCATAAATATATTTTGTTTGACTTATGAAAATTCCCTCATTAACTTGCTTTACTTGTAAACCAAGAAAGTAAGTTAATTCACCCATCATGCTCATTTCATACCTACTTTGCATAAGTTTGGCAAACCTTTTGCAAAGCTTCTCATCTGTAGACCCAAAAATAATATCATCTACATAGATTTGAACAAGAATTGAAGAACCATTGACATTTCTATGAAATAAAGTTTTATCTACTGTACCTCTAGTGAAGTGATTTTCCAAAAGAAATTGAGATAAAGTGTCATACCAGGCTCTTGGTGCTTGCTTCAAACCATAAAGTGCTTTCAAGAGAAGATATACATAATCTGGAAATTCTGGATCTTCAAAGCCAGGAGGTTGATGGACATATACCTCTTCTTCCAGTTCCCCATTTAGAAAGGCACTTTTAACATCCATCTGATAGACTTTGAAGTTGGCATGTGCTGCATAGGCTAGGAAAATTCTGATGGCCTCAAGTCTTGCCACTGGAGCAAAAGTTTCATCAAAATCTATCCCTTCTTCTTGAGAATAGCCTTTTGCCACTAATCTAGCCTTATTCCTCACAATTATGCCATTTTCATCAGTCTTATTCTTGAGAACCCATTTGGTACCTATGATACCTCTATCATCAGGTTTGGGCACAAGCTTCCATACTTTATTTCTCTCAAATTGGTTTAGCTCTTCTTGCATTGCTAAGACCCAATCTGGATCTAGAAGAGCATCCTCCACTTTCTTAGGTTCCTCTTGAGACAGGAAACTACTGTATAGGCATTCTTCTTGTGTGGCCCTCCTAGTTTGGACTCTTGAGTTTGAGTCACCAATGATTAACTCAAAAGGATGATCTCTGGTCCATTTTCTTGAAGGTGGAAGGTTTGATCTAGATGAGGTTGCTTCATCTATGTGAGCATGATCTTGTTGGTTGGATATTGAGTTTTGACTTTGAGAAACTCCCCCTGAGTTTGTTGTCCTTGAGGAATTATGAAGTTGACTGTCAACAGATGCATCATTTTGTCTATTAGCGGATGCTCCATTTTGCCTGTCGACGGATACATGAGAATGCCTGTCAACGGATGCATCTGATGATCTAGTATGACTGTCAACGGATGCTTCATTTCCAGTATCAGCATCACTTCTAGTTGGACCAACAACTCTAGGTGAATTTCCAAGGTCATGATCTTCATTTTCCTCATCATCATCAATGTACATTCTTCCTTCTACCTCATTTTCAAATCTCAGCTTTTCATGGAAGCCTTCATCATTCAGACCTAGAATCTTTTGATCATCAAACACAACATGTACAGATTCCATAACAATGTTGGTTCTTAGATTGTAGACTCTATAGGCTTTCCCTGCTGCATATCCAACAAAGATAGCTTCATCTGCCTTTGCTTCAAATTTGCCCAAGTTATCTCCATGATTCCTTAGCACAAAACACTTACATCCAAAGACATGGAGAAAAGCTAACGTTGGTTTCTTGTTGGTGAATAAGTGGTAAGGAGTCATTCCTCTAGCTTGATTGATCAAGGAAATATTCTGAGTGAAGCAGGCAGTGCTGACAGCTTCAGCCCAGAAATATGTTGGCAATCTTGATTCACTTAACATTGTTCTAGCTGCTTCAATGAGAGTTCTGTTTTTCCTTTCAACAACCCCATTTTGTTGAGGTGTTCTAGCAGCAGAAAACTCATGGACAATTCCATTCTCTTCACAGAAAATATTCATTGTGGAATTTTGAATTCAGTGCCATTGTCACTCCTGATTCTTTGTACTTTTACTTCAGAACCATTGTTTACTAGTCTGAGATGATTGATGATGATTTCACTTGCACAATCTTTGGAGTGCAGGAAGAAGGTCCATGTAAACTTAGAAAAATCATCCACAATCACCAGGCAGTATTTCTTCTTTGAAATGGACATGACATTTACTGGACCAAATAAGTCCATATGCAGCAATTGAAGGGGCTTAACAATAGATGACTCTGTCTTGCTCTTGAAGGATGATTTCTTTTGCTTCCCTAATTGGCAGGCATCACACAGTCCATCTTTAATGAACTCCAATTGAGGGATTCCTCTAGCAAGATCCTTTCTTACCAAACCATTCATTACTTTAAAATTCAAATGAGACAGCTTTTTATGCCATAGCCAACTCTCATCCTTGCTTGCTTTGCTGAAGAGACAAGTAATAGATTCTGAGCATACTGAGTTGAAATCAGCTATGTAAACATTTCCTTTTCTAAAGCCTGTCAGAACCACATTGTTGTTTTCCTTGGTAGAAACAACACAGGCTTCTTTAGTGAACTTTACTTCATAGTCTTTGTCACAAATCTGACTGACACTCAGCAAATTATGCTTCAAACCTTCAACTAAAGCTACTTCTTCAATGATGACATTGTCCTTTGTAATCAAGCCATATCCCTTAGTATATCCTTTGCTGTCATCTCCAAAGGTAATCCTAGGGCCAGCTTCCTCCTTGAACTCTGTGAGCAGGGTTGAATCTCCTGTCATATGCCTAGAACATCCACTGTCTAGGTACCATAGATTCCTCTTATTTCCCTGCACACAATCCAAAATACAAATCAAGTTGATTTTGGTACCCAAGTTTCCTTGGGTCCTTTCTTGTTAGCCTTTGGTTTTACACTCTTAGCAATCTTCACTTTGGGTGTAGATGCTTGAGTGATAGGTTTAGACAGATGCTCATTTGCATAAATATTTGATGCATGCATTTGTGAAAAATTGGCATACATATTATCCATGTTGGGGATGCTCCATGACATTTGTGGCATATTCACAGATTGAAAATAAGGATTAGGCACATATGGCATGTTCACATATGGATTTGAAAAATTAGCATTCTGATACAAACCAGGCATAACAGGCATTGCAGGCATACTTGGCATAGATTGAGGTACATGAACAGGAGTCCTTTTAACAGACTTGCAATTAGAAGATAGGTGATTGACACTATTGCAATTACCACAAGTTTTCCTAGGAGCAAACTTGTCAGGAGAATAATTGTTTTTCTTGTTAATGCCTATCTTACCATTTCTGTTCTTTTTCTTTTTACCCTCAGTCTCTACCTTTTCATTAACTGACTTACCAACAGCCTTTTTGTTAGGTAAATCACCTGCCTTAGCCTTCTCACTTGATTTGACTTGGCTACTTTCACCAGAAACAAAGTTCTTGGCTACTGGACCATACTGATTGTTCAGTCTCTTGAGTTCCTTTTTACTAACAGACTTTTTGTTAGTCGACGGATACCTCTCATCCGTTGATGGTTCATCTGTCAACGGATGATCACTATCCGTTGATTCACAAATAGTCTCTAGATCCTCAAGGCAAGGTTCTAGCTCCTTTTTCTTCTGAGTCCAGGTATCCCTTACAAATGATTCTATTCCCTGGACTTCTATTATGTTTTGAGAAATATTCCTACAACTTTGAAATTTAGCAATTATCCCTTGTTCTTTTTCAAGCTGGTTTCTTAAGATCAATTCTCTTTTTAACACAGCTTCAAGTTCATTTTTAGCATCATTGCAATCAACTCTCATTTTCTCAAATTCTAGAAATTGAACTTCTAGAACTGCATTTCTATCACTTAAGAACTGATTAGTTTCTTTAATCCTATTGTTCTTTTTAGTAAGTGATTTAACAGTAACACTCAAGTGATATAGTTCAGTAGACATTTCATCTATAACACTATTGCATTCCTCTTTGGTGAGCTCAGAGAGATTAGTAGAATATACCTGATTGCTAGCTGAACTTGCTTCCTACTCAGAATCAGCCATTAATGCAAGGTTGACAAACTCAGCATCATCATCAGAATGATTTCCATCAGCAGCCCAGTCATACTCTTGGGTCATGAATGCCTTTCCTTTCTGTCTGAGAAGATCAAAATATTTCTTCTTGTAGTCAACAGTTTCAGTTGACTTTCCCTTGTTCTCAGATCTAGGCTTCCTGCATTCACTTATCATGTGACCAGCAATACCACAATTGTAGCATTTAATTTTGGATTTATCCACATAATTGCTTGTGGAAAAATCCTTGTTAAATGGCTTGGCCACCCCAGAGTTTCTTCTGAATTTTAGCTTAGAGAATCTCCTAGATAGAAAGGCTAAATGCTCATCTATCTCATCCAATTCATCCTGCTGTAGGACACTCATTTCTTCAGACACCTTTTCCTTGCTTTTGCTTGATTCTGTTCTACCTTCACAAACCTCCCTGTTTGGTGTAGATTTAGCAGCTTCAGTCCTCTTTTCCTCCTTCTGCTCCAAGTTGGCAACAAGTGCAACTGACCCACTTTTCTTTTGGGCCTTCTCAATTTCTTCATCCTGCTCCATTTCTAGTTCATATGTCTTTAAAGTTCCATAGAGCCTTTCAAGAGTAAATGACTTGTACTCTTGAGTGTTTCTTAGAGAAACAGTCATAGGCTTCCACTCTTTGGGCAGTGATCTCAGAAATTTGAGATTAGAATCTTTCACTTGGTAGATTCTTCCATACAGTTTCAAGCCATTCAGTAGCTTTTGAAATCTACTAAATGTGTCATTCAATGTCTCTCCATTCTTGAAATGGAAGTGCTCATACTGTTGGATCAGTAGTTGCATCTTGTTTTCCCTTACCTATTCTGTACCTTCACAAAGGGTTTGAACAATGTCCCATACTTCCTTGGCGGTAGTACAGTTGATAACATTGTCAACCATGTCTGTTTCTAAGCCATTAAACAGAATATTCATGGTCTTTTTATCTTTGTGAACTTCTGCAACATCCTCAGTGCTCCACTCAGAAACAGGTTTTGGGATGTACGTGTCTGGTGCATCTGCAGCAAGACCAACTCTTGAAGCAGCCTTCATTGGAACATGAGGACCCTTCTCAATGCAATCTACAAAACCTACATCAATAGACATGAGATGTAGACGCATTTTTACTTTCCAGTGAAAGTAATTTTCCCTATCAAGAACCGGTATCTTCACTCCATAATCCTTCTTAGACATGTTGGAAGTGTGTTGATCTTTAAACTTCAAATATATTAGAAGCTTGCTCTGATACCAATTGTTATTCTCAGATTACACACTTGTATAATTGTAGAAGGGGGGGGTTGAATACAATTCTTGATAGTTATAAAATTTCTGATAAAAACCACAGAAATCTATAAAGAAATAATTGCTGAATAGAAATAGTTCACAACCACATAAAAATCAGGTGGTTAAATGTACCACCTGAGACTTTTATTCGAAGAAAACCCTGTGATACAAATGTACACAGCTTCTGTGTTTACAACTCTTTGCTTCTAAAGATATTCAAGAAACCCTAAGCAAATATGTATGTTTTCTTACAATCTAAAGAGTTGCTACACTTGGTTATATATCCCAAGTTTTCAAGTGCTACAGGAATAAGATAATATTAATCTAATTCAAGTTGACTTGCTACTCCACTCCAAATCCACATGTAGCCGAAAGGTTGTCCTTGTGAACAGATATGTCCCCTGCACCTTTCTTGTATGTACTGTGTAAATGGAATGCTTCTTTCTTCTGTGTTTCCAAAGTATGGCTGCCATATTGCTTTTTATACCTACTATCAACCCATGTGATCTGTCAGTCAAACCTGTCCTTATCAACTGCTAATTCCCAGCTAGCATAGGATAAAGTGACAATGATTATCCGTTGATGTTGTGCCTACTTATCCGTTGATGGTAGTTTGAGCTGTATCCGTTGATCGAGTAGATTTGAGTTGTATCCGTTGATAGAGCCCTGTTCTCATCCGTTGATACATTTTCACTTAGACAGAATTACATAGCATAGCTTATTTACAATTGGCTACCCTATTCTGCCTATCCATTGATGGTCAACATGACTCTGAATAAAAACACTATCAACTGATAAATAGAGATATTGCAGTATGCTACAAAACCTCATCCGTTGATGAGCTACCTGTCAACGAATAGAGTTATAAGGCCTTATCCGTTGACAGTTACAAAACTTGACTTATACAATTTTGGTTGAATGTTAAGTTATCATCAACTACAACATATTCCTAACAATAACTCTATTATATTAGTCATGTTTTGATACCATAACTGTAGATGATCCTAACTTATGTGAGTTGTTTATGTTTAATCATGTTTATATTGTTATTTATTGACACTAAGTTTCCGAGCTGTCACATGTTGGTATAAGAGTGATAGGTTATTGGCTATTGAAACAAGATTAGGAAAATAAACTTAAGTTAGACATTAGATAGAATTATTTATGATAGGAGGATCACATTACACAAACTTATATAAAGTTTAAGTTGAGATTACCATATGTAGGGGATGTTTGGGAGAACTTATTTCCAGAATAAGTCAACTTATTTTAAGATAAAGTTAGAGATTTCTAACTTTCCAACTTATTTTCCAACTTATTTTTGCAACTTATTGAATATCAAACATACATTAAATATTTGTACAAAAAAATTATTAAAATATAAAATTTTTACCAGAAAATAAGTCAATAAGTCCATAAAAAAGGTGAGGCAAACACCCCGTAATTTTGACTAATATATAGAACGGTGTTAAGATTATGAGTCTGGCATCTCATAGTATGTTTATTTATTTCCAGTTTCTGAACTCTAGTTCCGATGATTACGATACTTATTCTAGACACCGCCTGCATCTTTAGCTATCATACCTAGCTACCTGGTTCTTCAATCCGTGCCACTTAGGCAGCTGATGCAGCTAGGTCAGGTGGGGGCCAAGGACTCCACTTAATTTTTTTTTTTAATGTAATGCATAGATAACAGTTGAGTAGATGCTTGATAGGGCCCATATATGAACAGAGTTGGGAGCAACATATCCAAAAATGAAATACCAACCAACCTATAATGCACTACAAGAAAACAGCTTTAAACCGACCATAAAAAATGGTCGGTTTTAAAAGGAATCGGTCGGTTATAAATGGAATCGGTCGGTTTAACGATTAAAACCGACCAAAATCGATTGGTTGGTTTAAGCCTGGTTGGTTATGTAATTTGGTCGGGTTTAACACACATAACCGACCAATAATTTGGTCGGTTATATGTGTTTACAAATTCTCTAATGTGGGGTCCGAATTTGACATGTGGCACCACGTGTCACCACGTGGCGACAACTGTCGACAGACGTCAGCAACACATAACCGACCAATAATTTGGTCGGTTATATGTGCTAAAAAATTCTCTAATGTGGGGTCCGAATTGGACATGTGTCACCACGTGGCGACAGCTGTCGACAGACGTCAGCAACACAAAACCGACCAAATTCGGTTGGTTATGACTTCAAAAAAGAAAAAAAAAATACATTTTGACTGACACACATAACCGACCATAGTCAAACGTGTACAATCGGTCGGTTTTATGCAAGTAGTTGTGCTAATTTAATAAAACCGACCACCTAAACCGACCACTTTCGAAGGGATCGAATGGTAAAAAACGGTCGGTTATGTCTTCTTGTGGTCGGTTTTCTGGGAATTGAAGGGTAAAAAGTGGTTGGTTATAAGGCTCGTCGGTCGGTTTCCTGGGTTTTTTTTTAAAAAAAATTGCAGGTTTTGCCAGTACTGCAGCCTACCATTCCATTTCAACATTAACAATTAACCACACCATTCAACTCATAATAACATAATCAAACATAGAAACATAAAAATTTCATAAGTTCGATCATTCCAACAAATTTAAAAACCACGTTCATACAAACATTCCAAGTTTTCTGGTCATTCCAACTAATTATAAACAGCTTAGAACAAAAACAAGTTCATAAAAATCAATCACACTTAAAAACCTAATGATCCGACAAAGAAACATCGGATGATTGATCACCATCTTTTTCACCCTCTTCCCCACCATCATCACCAGCGCCATCACCACCGTCTTCACCACCATCTTCACCCATATCCTCATCCTCGGAGGTATAATCCTTTTCTTCTTCCAATGCAAGTCGATCCTTTGCCTATGCACACATAACCAACCAATTAAAAAGTAAGAACATATAAATATACTTAGAGGATACAAATAAAACCAAAAGAAAAAACCCTTACCGCTTGAACTCGAGCTTCGGTTTTTTGGAGAATATCCTCAATTAAGGTCCCGACAATGTGTACAATCTCACCACCAATGAGATTATTCCATTGTAGCCTTTGACTTGGATCTGTAGATGGATCAGAGGCCTCGAGGGCGGTGCGTGCAAATGTGGCAATCTCTTGATCGGATAGTTGATGAGCAAATTGGTCGGGATTGACACGGATCTCCGTAAGAACATTTCTCACGATCGAGAGATAAACATTGTCGGGGATGGAGCCACGTTGTGTCTGAGCGGATGAGGATGAGCCGGCTTCGCCTCGGGTGGAATCCCTGTAGCGTGTAGCTAGGGTAGGAAGTAGATCACTAGCTCGAACATTGGGGAATCCAACAACATAATTTTTTTTGGGTTTTTCCCCTACGGGGACCCCCGTTGCTTCCATCCACCAATCCCATGGCTCATCCCTCTCACCCGTTTGAGTCACCTCCACCGGCATACGCTGAAGAATGGAGGCATATCGTTCCTACACATATTCAAGTTTAATTATAGTGTAGATAAAAACATGCTTATAATGTACATAAAAAAATAAGATTACCGCGATGTGCATGGCGGCCGGAGTAGTGTAGGCAGGGTTATTCGGATCGGAACCAACTTTCTGGTGGCATTTGTCCCATGCCTCAAGTTTAGTCGGAGGCTTTTTGTTTTTTCTTGTCATTTCCTTCCAAATAATAAAATATGTTATATATATTAGTGTACATGGGTTGCTTTATAATATGAAATAACCTTATATGTGTGTATGTGTTTGTGCATATTTAAATTTTATTACCGCTTTCACCGAGTTGAATGATCGAGCACCGGCACTATGCAACCTTTCAACACGTTGACGGTTCTCGGCTCCAACCTTTGCCCTACGCAAGTGCCCTTCATTCGTCTCCCAATATTTAACAAGATCCTTCCAAAATGTCTCGGACTAATACGGGGGCTTTAAGGACAATTTAGAAACCCCCTTTTCCCTTGCCACTGTCTCAACTCTCTTCTTAAGCTCACTCATATTCCTTTTTATTGAAAGCTTGATGTGATCTTCAACAATATATCTTGATTTCCTATGACTTTGTCCCCTTTGATGCTTATAAAATTTCTACAAAATATGAACAAATGATAAGGTCAGATTCATGATCAAATTAACTTCATAATCAAATCATGAAACAAAACATAATAAAAAAATTTAATATCGTTTTACTTACAAAAAACTCATCAACCCTATCGTCCAACCACTTTGGATAAGCCGCATCGATGTCACTGAAGGTATAATGACCCATGGGCCACCTCTCACGAATCATCCCAAGCACAGTCTTCTTTGCGGTATCATCTTCAATACTACATGTAGCATATTAAATAAGTAAGAATAAGTACTTGCGCATTTAGCATATAGTGAGCATATATATTAATATTAATTGCACTACAATGACAAAGTGAAAGAAACATAACACTGGATAATGAGGCTTACTGTCCATCAGAGATATTGATACGTGTTGGTTCACGAGGCTGATTAGCTCCATAAACTCCACTTGAATGTGATCGAGCTCTCCTTCCTCGCCACTGACGTGCCTCTGTAGCTGTCATGTTTCCAATCGTCGGGTCCGTTGCACTTCCTTCATCGCCCGTATCCGTATCCGTTGGCTCATCTCTCAATGCCAATGTGCTGCTCTTCCCTTTACCTTTCACCTTGCCCTTGCCCTTGCCCTTGCCCTTTCCCTTGCTTGCAACTTGTTTACCCTTGGCCTTGCCCTTTCCCTTATCTTTTTCAACTTGCTTGCCCTTCCCTTTACGTGCCATCATACACACGATCATTGAAACCAATATGATCATCACTAGCCAACCGAGCACCTAAAATTAAAAAAAACAAACATAAGTACACAAACAAATTAATTTAGTACATCATAACACTTGCTTAAGGATTAAATAATCGAAACCTGCATGTGGTATACACAAACAAATTAATTTAGAGAATGAAGAGAAGGGGAGGGACTAATGCTCATGTTTATTAAGGCTTACATGAAACATGAATTACTAACTTTACACTACTTAGCTAGCGACTTAGTTGATATTCAAGTTGATAGCTTTTATAAAATGAAAGAAAAACAAGACAGGTTTCGATTATTTAATCCTTAAAAGGTTGATGCACTAATAGCGGCGGTATAAGCCAATAGGTTGTTTAGATTCAATCTTATGAATAAATAAAACTTATTCTCAAAAGTAAATGAATAATAAATACTAATATAGAGTTGACTAATAAATTAAATACTAATATATATATATAATATATATATATATATATATATATAGGGTGAAAAACAAGAATACCCACATTTTAATTCTGGGTGCCCAAAATACCTAAAGACTGAAACGTCCGCCCAAAATACCCACGGACCACGCATTTGGGACATGCGTACAGGGTATACGCATGTCTTACATGCGTGGCCTTTGTTAAATTCAAATTCTGTACGTGAACAGTAACCCTGATTACGCATGTTGAACATGCGTGACCTGAGATGCGCATGTTCAACATGCGTATCTATAGTCACTGTTCATCGTCCCCAGCTCGCGTCCGGCGTCGTTTTTCCAGCCAAAAATTTGGCACAATCGTTCATAGCTTTCCAGCACTCGAGCATACACGTTCTACATATCAAAATGATCGACTCTCCACCCTCTACAATCCTATGTCCTTCAATTGTGGTTTATTTTGCCGGAATAAGAAGACCCAATTCGAGATCCATTATCCGATTGATTTTCCGACTTGCTCGTGACGCCCCTGCGGGGCCATAAAACAACAAACCAAACATGGGAAAGGGATTACGGAGGTGAGGGCTTCCTTTTGATGCTCTCAGAAGCAATGGAGGTGGCCTGAATAAGTAGAACGGACGATGGCGATTTTTGGGCGATTTTTTGGTCGCCGGAGCTCAGATGTGGTAAGTGTGAGAATGACGTCAGCTGACGTCATCACGCATTCTGAGAATGCGTGACCCTAGATACGCATGTTCAACATGCGTATCCCAGGCCACGCATTTTCAGAATGCGTAGACCGTGGGTATTTAGGGTGGAATTTTCAGAAACGGGTATTTTGGGCAGTGGGTAGGGGAAAAGTGGGTATTTTGGGCAATTTATATATATATATATATATATATATATATATATATATATATATATATATATATATATATATATTCTTGTATATTTATATGTACTTATTATCACCTAACTTATATCAATTATGACATCATAATTAACATTAATAATAATTTAATAAATAAAAAATTAAATATTTTAAATTTTTATATAATTCATACCATTATATTTATAATTAAATTAATATTTTAGTTAATTATAAATTTGATTGATAATTTAATAAAATTCATATTTTTCTAACCATCAATTTTTTAATAAAAACCAGTTTTATTTTATAATAATGAGAAAACTTGACAATTATTTTTTTAACTAGAGTTAAATGACTTGGATTAACTATTTCACATAAACAAATTAGTAAAAAAAATTATTTAAACTTTAAATATAAATTTATTTCTAAATAGAATATTTAATTATTTATATATTTAGATCTTTATAATAATACAAAAAAATAAAATACATGTTTATCAAGTATTGTAAATTTATTTAAAAATTAAATTCTTATTATTTGTAATTGTCCCATTTTAATTTAAATATAGAGTAAATAATTTTATATATTAATTAATATTCTAAATACTTATTTTTTGATTAATTATTTTTAGTATTCTATAAAATAACAAGTACAACAAAAAAATTGATGATTAGAAAGATATGAATTTATTAAATTATTATTAATGTTAATTATGATGTCATAATTGATATAAGTTAGGAGATAATAAGTACATATAAATAATCATTAACCATAGTTAATTTATTTTCATAGTTTAACAAAGTTCGTTGGGTTTTTATGAGAAAAAATAAGTTCATTGGTTAAATAGCAAAAAATGAGAAAATTTGTTGGATTTTTTTGGCTAATAACCCTAAATATAACAACCAAGAAATATTATGTGTTGGGAGGACATTCTCTGTATAGCTTTCGTTAATAGCCAGCTGCTCATTTAACATGAATAATAATGAGTTTGTTGAAATTTTGAATAATTGAGTTCACTCAAATACAGTATCTTGTTTAGAGTTCACTGCTACTTAAAAGTTAAAACATGTTCACTGCCTTGTGTACCAAATGGATGCAAGGTCAACAGACTCAACACAAAAATGTGATATTATCCTGGATGAATACCAGAAGTGTAAGTACCAAAAATATGAGTTCCATGCATGATGATTAACTACCTAGAATGTCCAAATAACATACAACTTGGGAACTCATGGTATAAGCCTGGTATAAGCCAATAGGTTGTTTAGATTCGATCAATCTTACTTGATACAAATTCAAATCATGTGTTTGTTTTTTGGCGAATGTATTTTTAATGGTGAACTCTTGATGCAGAACTTTAAGTATTGATAAGTTCTAGCCAATTTTCTAGTGGTTATATGCATCTATGCATGAATGCTTGACACTCAAAAGTGGTCTATATGCATACTGTCACCCTCATCCAGCTATCTAAACCTAACTCGAGCCTCAGACACATTTGTTTACGAGTCTTGCGAACTCAATTTCCGAAAATGCCTTTATCCAATGTAATTATGCAATATATATGATTTGTCCAGAGAAGTGAGCATTTAGTACAAAGGAAATTCTGGTCTATCCACTCCTTATACTAAATTCAATCATCTATATATCTTTAATTTATAGTGCAGATATACAGGTCTAAATGCCTACACATTGAGTGGGTGACACTAGTGCTTCTAATCAATTAGTAGGATAGAAGCTTTAAATCTCGGAAAAGTTTTTGAAGCATACATGTGATAAAGTGCAAAGGTCGCGTGGATCATATCTCGAATTTGACATCCCCATATGTAATTTTATCCTAACTAATGATTCAGCTTCACAAGATTTGACTGTGGTACATGTGTGTCACATGTCAGTAAAAGGCTTGACTTGTATGATAGAATCAGGCATAGTAGGCCAGCTAAATTCTCAGTGCAGAGTCTCTATATTTATAACACATAATTATGAATGTTAAACCTAACCATAGTGCACAACAGAAACAATAAACTCGGATCATTTTGGATTGGGGATCCACTACACCAGAGCAGACTGTGGAGGAAACAAATATATTAAAATAACTTTTTAAGTTTAGAGTTTTAGATACAAAGTATGCAAAAATTCTTTCATATCATCTGCCCTTAATGTTTTAGCACTCAATTCCTAAAATACTTTGAAGAAGAGGAAGAGTTACAAGAAGCTTACATTAACACAAAATGGAGAAGAGTTTGAACGGACCAATTTTGGTTGGAAGCGGACTGAGTTCACAAGGGTACGCGCCATTTTCACTTGAACGGATTGAGAACGGTCGGACTTTGGTTGCAGCTGTTGTTATTGCAGTGGCAAGGGTCTGACAGTAGGGAGTAGGGGAATTGTTTTTTTGACAGTAGGGGAATTGTTTTTTTATTAGTTTCTTACCTCCCTTTCAGTGACTTTTGTAGTGGGGGTTATTAGTGTGTTGTTTGCTTTATCTTCTTTTGTAGTGATAGGTGCTTATTTTTGAATTCTTTTGATGTGAAATTGTATCTGTTCTCAACTTATAAAATATCCAATATGGTATGATAATGTATGCTCATTAAATATTAAATAAATTTACTCTAATAAATAATAATGATAATAATAATAATAATAATAATAATAATAGTGAAATTATGAATTAGTGAAATTATTTTTAATACATATATATAATTTTTTAATTAAAAAATATAAAAAATTTAAATTTATCAATTTTAAAATTATTGAAAAATACATTACTTTCGAAAAAATACCATTCACTCCAATTCAAATTCTAAAAAAATAAATAAATCCTTTTTTAAGAATTTTTATCACTTTTATGTAAAATGATTATTAAATTTATATTTTAATAACCATATACAACATCTACGCCAACACTTACCATGTCAAAATAAAATTATTAAAAAAAAACTTAGATATTTTCATAAAAAAAAACTTTACGAAATATTTTCAAAATAAAATTAGTTAAAAAAAATCATCTTTTCATTCCTATTTAATTTAATGTTTTTGATATAACAAATAAATTCATTTCACAATTTTTCTATTGTTTTAGGTAAAGTGTTATTTGTTGTGTAAATTATTTTTAATACATATATATAATTTTTTAATTAAAAAATATAAAATTTTTAAATTTATCAATTTTAAAATTATTGAAAAATACATTACTTTCGAAAAAATACCATTCACTCCAATTCAAATTCTAAAAAAATAAATAAATCCTTTTTTAAGAATTTTTATCACTTTTATGTAAAATGATTATTAAATTTATATTTTAATAACCATATACAACATCTACGCCAACACTTACCATGTCAAAATAAAATTATTAAAAAAAACTTAGATATTTTCATAAAAAAAAACTTTACGAAATATTTTCAAAATAAAATTAGTTAAAAAAAATCATCTTTTCATTCCTATTTAATTTAATGTTTTTGATATAACAAATAAATTCATTTCACAATTTTTCTATTGTTTTAGGTAAAGTGTTATTTGTTGTGTAAATTATTTTTAATACATATATATAATTTTTTAATTAAAAAATATAAAATTTTTAAATTTATCAATTTTAAAATTATTGAAAAATACATTACTTTCGAAAAAATACCATTCACTCCAATTCAAATTCTAAAAAAATAAATAAATCCTTTTTTAAGAATTTTTATCACTTTTATGTAAAATGATTATTAAATTTATATTTTAATAACCATATACAACATCTACGCCAACACTTACCATGTCAACGCTAACACAAATACTCGGTGTTGTAATAGGTAAGGTTGAAAATAACTACGGCATCACTTTTTCAGACGGCAACACCATGAATTATTTTTTTGAATGATTTCTTTGACTATCGAATCGTACGGATGTTAATAAACACTCATTTTAATGTTGGAAAAAATTAGTCGAAAAATAAAAAGGTCGGTTTGTTCAAGATTTTAACAAAAACGTAGTAAAAGTGTTGTTTCCTATAAGGGGGCACGATCTAGATTCACTGAATATTTTTTTTGAATGATTTCTTTGACGATCGAACCGTACGAATGTTAATAAACACTCATTTTAGTGTTGGAAAAAAATAATCAAGAAATAAAAATGTCGGTTTGTTCAAGATTTTAACAAAAATGTAATAAAAGTGTTATTTTCTATAACGGGGCACGATCTAGATTCACTGAATAATTTTTTTCAATGATTTCTTCGACGATCGAACCGTACGAATGTTAATAAACCCTCATTTTAGTGTTGGGAAAAAATAATCAAAAAATTCAAATGTCGGTTTATTCAAGATTTTAACAAAAATGTAGTAAAAGTGTTGTTTCCTTTAACGGGGCACGATCTAGATTCACTGAATAATTTTTTTGAATTATTTCTTCGATGATCGAACCTTACGGATGTTAATAAACACTCATTTTATTGTTGGAAAAAAATAATCAAAAAATAAAAAGGTTTGGTGGTAGGAGATTTTAACAAAAATGTAGTAAAAGTGCATCTTCCGATAACAGGGCACGATCTAGATTTGCTGAATAACTTTTTTTAATAATTTATTCGACGATCGAACCTTACGTATATCAAGAACCATCATTTGTAATGTTATTGCAAAAAGTTCAGAAAAAAATAAAATTATTTGATTGGATAATTTAACGGTCAACTAGAATTTTGACTAGCGATAACGGTCGGTTATATACAGAATCGGTCGCTTTTTTTGTTTTTATTTTTGAGAACGGTCGGTTATATATGAAGACGGTCGGTTTTCTGGCGTTGAAATGGTAAAAAATGGTCGGTTTTATATGAAGACGGTCGGTTTTCTGGGTTTTTAAAGAAAAAATTGCAGGTTAAGCCATTCCATTTCATTACATTTCAATATTACAATCACCACCAAGCCATTCAACATTAACAAACTACAGATTCACCACACCATTCAACTTCATAAAGACATAATTAAACATACAAACATAAATGCTACGAATTTAATGTTCACAAACAACATTAATACTCAACTTCGTGAAAAGCATCAAAACTAAGTTTACAAACATTATTCAATTTCGTCAAAACCATCATCGTCTTCATCATCACCAGATAATACGATCTTATACTTTTTCATTTTCTTCACCTTCTTCTTCTTCTTCTTCTTAAACATTCAATATCAACCAAATACACCAAAGATATGTCCAAATCATGATTTGATGCAGGTAGTTAGGATACCATTGTAGGATTTTCATGCAGTAAAACACAACGATAACAATGATAACTATAAAAAAATTCGAAATCCAAAACCATTGATCCATGTATAAGGGGGATGATTTGGAGAAAGAGTTTTTTTACTCCAAATTTCGAAAATGAAAGTTAAAAGGGAGAGGAATTTTGGTGAAGTGGATGTAGGGATAGAGATGAAATTTGGTGAAGTGGTTTGTTTAAATGAAATTTGGCAAAAATTTTGAAATTTTTAGTTTGGGCTCCATTTTTAATTTTTTTGTGAAATCAAGGCTTATTTCCGACCGATATGTGGTCGGTTATGAGTTTGATAAAAAATTTGAATTTTTCATTTCGGCGGTATTTTCGAAAAAAATTTAGTCTGGGCTCCAATTTTAAAATTTTTGTGAAATCAAGGCTTATTTCCGACCGATATGTGGTCGGTTATGAGTTTGATCAAAAATTTGAAATTGTCAATTGGGCGGTATTTTCGAAATTTAGAAATTTGCATAACCGACCACCTAAAACCGACCACCTAAAACCGACCGTAGTGGTATCGGTCGGTTTTAGATGACGTGTCATAGAAACCGAAAATGTGAGTCAGCAAAACGGGCCCGGGTCCGCACCGGTTGGTTTTAGATGGTCGGTTTTATCATAAAACCGACTACCTACGGCAGCGGTCGGTTATAATCATTGGATTTGTGATGGTCGGTTTTGTGACGGTCGGTTTAAAGCTGTTTTCTTGTAGTGATGCAAGAGCTGACTTCCACAGGCTGTTGTTATATTTGAAAATTTTATTTTTTTATGAAAAACTAAAATTAAATGATTATAAAAAATTCCTGAAGACTTCCAAATTTTTATCAAATCATGTGTATTATAACATGTTTAAAATATTAAAAAATGAGATCATACATATATATAAAAGTTAACTTTTGGTATGGAAAGAAATGTTCAATTATCAATTTTTTTTTTAATATTATCGAAAATATTGTTTCAATTCAACGTACATGAAAAATTTTTGAAACCCCACTTAACGCAAACTCTGGATCCACCGCTGCACTTAGGGTAGAAGATATCTTCTCCTGTTGATGCTCGGGCTCCTGTTCCATCTGCACCCTCGTCTGCATCCCGCACAAGACTAGTAATCAGGGGACCCGTCCCGATACCCTACCCGATTTACTCTCAGATGATACAACGCTTTCCTTCAAATTGTACTATTGAACAAATAAATTTAGACAACACAAAACATATCGAACCAAATTGACAATACACTAAATTGACCAAATAGGTAATGGACGAAACTCGAGACTCTCCATTAACTGAACTTTAAAACCATTTTAAATAAATATCTCATTTAAAAAATTTAGATATTAAAAAAAGCGATCTCAAGTAAATTGTATATTGTACAACAGTACTTTATTACTCTCGCTACTTTGGAACAATTTTTTAAACTTGATGATAATTTGAGTAGGTTATATTGTACAATTGACGTTACATTTAGAGTGAAATATTTTACGGTGTTCTATCTATACTGAACTTCACTGTGCAACATGATTTATAATTTAAATTAAAAATTATATGATAAAAAAAGCAACATAATAATTCGATTTTGTACGTAGATATATGTTTCTTCTTTAAAAAAGAAAATGATATGCCTTTTGAACTGATTCCGTTTCAGTTTACCTTCTTACATATAATCAAGAAACATTGCATGCATGCTTATGTTTGATTTACCCCTCACAACGTCATCAATCATGAGTAATAATTAATTTAAAAAAAATTAGCTTATTGTCCCATCCCCAAACAGAGTGACAAAAAACACACACAAACAGTTGATCAGTAATTAACTGTCGAAGCCTCAACGCCAGCAAGTTATAAAGATGGGGAAAATGAAGTCAGTAGAGCTCCCATATCCGAATTGTAGTTTGTCAGCGTTTCTTCCTCACCAAAGGCAGTACCATCCCAAAATAAATAACTTGGACATGCTGCTGATTGTTGAGTAATTTCAACCCATTCATTTATCTCAGCTAATGCTACATTACTGACCCTTTCCACGTTATCAATCATGCTATCCTTGGATTGAACCTCCGTATTGTCTATCATTGGCGGCAGATAAATCGAATCCAGGTTAGCTGCTGATGGTTGTACCCCTGGTGGGAGCATTAATTGCTGCTGATGGTTCCACGGTTGATCAGATTGCAAATCCTGAAAAAAGGTCTCATTCCCTTGGCTTATATCACCATTAATCGCATTATTCAATGAGGTGGTAGTTTCAAACATAAATATAGGGTTCTGGGTGGAGAAAAGAGTATTTTCTTGAAGGAATTGTGGTTTGGCTTCGATGTCGTGACTCAAAAACTCTAGTTGGTTGGTGGAACTGAAATTGAATTGTGAATATTGCTGAATAGTATTTGTTGTGATAGTATCAGCAGGAGGGGGCGGAGGAGGAAGAGGAGTGATAATGTTAGCCGATGTTGTAGATGATGAATTGGGTTTTCGAATCTTCTTCTTGATCCATGAATTCCAGTAATTCTTTATTTCATTGTCTGTTCTTCCAGGCAAGTGACTAGCTATATGAGCCCATCTGCATGTGTATATAATTGTCAGCTATTAAGTTGAGAAATTAATGCTATTATTTGTGTGTTGCACACGACGAGGGTTTTGTAGTCTTGTTATAGTTTTTCACTTAAAATGACTGCGTATGCTACTAGTATATGTGTATGATGATATATAATGCGTGTTATGAAACTCTAAAGCAATGTATTAGAGATAGATAGACATGACTTGAAAAACACATTAGTACAAGTTAAACGTGTAGATTTAATAGTGTTAATTCATTCTCAAGTAAAAACATGTAGTCATCAACCTCTCTGATAATAACCATTTTAACAACTCCTAATAATAGACAGATGCTTCTACCATGTAAACTAACTGGAAAGCGAACAAAGTACTTATACGTACACATACTGCTATGTCTAAGTATTATTTGTATTCTACTAAAATTTGTTTGTTTATTGATAAACATCCTCGCTAGCTCATTCAGAAGGGAATATCGAGCTGTGTGTGTTGATTATGAATATTAATTAAAAGGAGAAGAGGAAAAGAGGCATTGTTAAGACAATGTGCAGTGTGCAATTTAAATAAAGAAATGAAACCTGTTTCCAACCGCACTATGGAGGCTGATAATCAACTTCTCTTCTTCAGGTGTAAACCTTCCCCTTCTAATATCAGGTCTCAAATAGTTGATCCACCTTAACCTACAGCTCTTGCCACATCTTTGAAGCCCTGAAACAGGCGCGTATACATATATTTATTCCGATGAACAATTCACGTATATGCGAAATTTTCACTACGTGTGTGTCTAGATATTTATGTAGATTAATCTATTATATATAAGAGCTACATCTGAAATAGGTTAAGAAGACTTGCCAGCTTTCTCGGGGACTTCACTCCAGCAGCCATAGCCATTGTTGGTGATATATCTAATGAGCTTTTCATCTTCCTCAGGTGACCACAGCCCTCTCTTAACCTTTTGCTGGTTGCAGCAAGAGTGATGTCCCATAGCAAGAGCTATAGGGTAGAGTGTATATATGAATAAAATTACTAATAATGATATTCGCAAAGTAACTAGTAGATCAATAGAACCAAGTTAGGGAGGAAGATATATATTTAATTAACAAACGTCAATTGTCTTGTCTTCTCATTTTCCTGGCAGGACTTTTTAAATGTAATTATGAAATTATATATGCACAAGCAAGCTTAGCAAGTTAAGACCCCACGTTAGAATTTCACTGTTGGGCTGACCCCATTCTTCATCTAACCTTAAAAATGACATTGCATCAGTTTCATCCTTAAAGCTTTTGATTGTAAAATGTTTGTGTACGTTCTAGCTAGTAGAAACTCAGGTCGTAGTGTATCAATTGTTAATTTATTATGTATAATAACCGACTTTACGTAACTAATCTTTCTTTTGCCGGTTGTTAAATTTACCAACCATTTTGTTTGTCTCCTTAGTAGAGACTTCACATTTTCATTACTCCCTATCTATATATATGCTCCACTGCAGGTCTTTTAAAGAAAATACAGATGCTAACTATTTACTAGCACTTTCTGAATACAACGCAACCCTAATCTATACTATACTATAATAAGTAAACTAAAGGATGATTGGTAGTTTGGTAGTTTGGTTCAACCCTATTTTTTACCCATAATTTTAGTTCAAACACTTTGTAAAAGAGCAGACATTCTCGCACTCCCATTCCCATCACACAATCAGCACGCCCGTCTAAAATTTCCTGTTCCGCATTTTTTTTTTCTCCTGCTGCTTCTTTTTTTCTTTTTTTTTTTTCAACTCATTTTCACTTTTTTTTTCCAAAGCATCATCTCCAAATTTAAATATAACATGTGCTTTATATAAATTGTTCTTCATGTTCAGTATTCCCTCCGTCCCTTTTTAGTTGGCATATTTGTAAAAAAAAATTGTCCCTAAATAGTTGTCACATTCCTTTTCCAATACATATTTTTACCAATTTTTCAATATTTACCCCTTATTTCTAATACCAATGTTTGACTTTATTTTTAATGCACATCTATACTATTATAAGTAAACTAGGGGATAATTGGTAGTTTGGTAGTTTGGTTCAACCCTATTTTTTAGACATAATTTTAGTTCAACTAAAAATAAATTTAATTAATATTTTATCTACCTAAAAACATTCCCGGGTAAGCAAAGATTTAGCCGAGAGTTTTGATCGAGAGGAGTGGCGTGTATCTGCGTGTTTTTTTTTAATTTTATTAACAGGAGAGTGTGTTGTGTGTTTTTTTACATTTTTTTTATTATTAATAATAGAGATTTAAGCAAATCAAAGAGTGACCAAAATGAGTGACCAACAAAAGAGTACCAAACCGACAACAAAAAATATCCTTTTTTGCTTATAATAGTATTAAACTAGGGGATAATTGGTAGTTTGGTTCAACCTTATTTTTTAATATTAAAAACCATATTAAACAAATAACAAATTACACTATAACAAATTAAAATTAATATTTATAATATTATATTACACTATAAACAAATTACAAAAAATTAAAAACAACTCGTGCTTTGCACGGACTATAAGCTAGTTAATTTATAAAGATGAAACGTGTATTTAACTATTTACCTTCCAATTGTTTTTGCTTGTTTATTGATTGTACATAGTCACACTTATTTTGTTTGTTTATTGATCCCATATATTTTCTTCGTCCCATTTATTTTCCTACGACCAATTTTGTTATGAGAATTACTCATAATATGTCATAGTTATAATTAAAAAAAATTAATATCACAAAATATGTTTATCATATTATAATATTTAACTTTCATATTTATGAAACCATTAAAAGTAATTATTATTTGAAGTCAAAATTTTGTCAGTTTGAATAAGAAAATCAAATTAGACCAAAATAAATGGAAAGAGGAGAATATTAATGTAGGCTATACACAGCCTTTAAATTTTCCTAATTAACCTAGGTGCACTACAAGAATATCTATATTTTATGACAGATTTTGACTTGAAAATTTGTCACAAATAGCTAGCCTACTTGTAAAAGATTTTATCCATCAACTACAAGTCTGTCTAAAATCTTAAAATTTTTTATAACTCTATTTTTTTTGTCGCAGGCTAATAAATATTCATAAAAAATTATGATATGCATATTCGTCACAGGTACGTTGTCGTTACAAAGGATGTTCCATCACAAGCTGGGCCCCTCTAGATTTTTTAGAGCATTTCCAATAAGAATTGCCAAGAGGTTACCAACATTGATGTGGCATGGCACTCTTGATTGCCCACCTATTGGAGTTGGGAGGTTGCCAACCAATATTGCCAAAAGTTGGCAACTTCCCAAATTAGCTAAAATTCGTACAATTATCCAAAAATATATATATATATCTATATCCACTTTTATATTGTCTCCTTCTATTATATTATTTCTCTAATTTACTTAGAGGACCACATTGGCAACTTTGAGATTGCCAACTATTGGAGCTATTTTCTTATAAAAGTTGCCAAGAGTGATGTGTATGAGTGAGAAAATAAAAAATTAATATATTTGATGATTTGTCAATGGTTAGCAACTTTTGTAGCAATCACTATTGGAGATGCTCTTAGTGCCTGTTTGGTTAACCTTATTTTAAGGACTTATGGACTTATTTTCGGGTAAAAATTTTATATTTGGATAATTTGTTTTTATACAAGTATTTAATGTATATTTGAGATTCAATAAGTTGCAAAAATTAGTTGGAAAATAAGTTGGAAAGTTAAGAATCTCTAACTTTACCTTAAAATAAGTTGACTTATTCTTCCCCCAAACACCCCCTTAGTAATGGTGCTTAAAAGTTTAAGAACATTAAAAAAAGAGTTTGAATAAAACTCTCTCTCTTCTCTTTCCTCAGAACAAAACCACCGCCTCTGTCTTTTTTCCTCCGGCGGTGGCTCCTCCACCGACCGGAGGCCCGATTTCCTTGCTTCTTGTTCTTCTTTTCTTCAATAATTAGTTTTCCTTGTGAGGTTTTGCTTGCTTTCTTCCTTTTTCTTAGATCTGAATCTTCGGAGTTTCCAGATTTTTTCTTCTCCGATTTGTGGTGGATTTGCGGTTTCTTCTCAGATTCTCGTGGATCTTCGATCTCAAGAGGGGTCTGGTTTCTCTAGTTTTTGAGGTTCCGTTTTCTAGATCTAAGACTTGTTTTAGTTTGATTTTTGTGTAATTTCATTTCATTTTGTAAGTTCAATTTGATTTCTCTCCTTGGTGAGAGTTGTGGTTTTCTCTCCTTGATTTGTGAGAGTTGTTTCGGATTCATCTATAAGAGCTTGGTCGGAACTTCAGTTGTGGTCGTTAGCTCAAACGGATTTTGGCGAAGATATGGAGCGTAGAGCGAGAATCTATAGACATATCATTTTTTTTCAGACATTTGCTTATTTGTCTCATTTTGATTATGAAGACGAGCATGTCATCCTATCCTATGTTTGATCGATTCGATCATTCTTGTAGATGCCGTATGGCTTTTATGTTTTGAATTTTCAACTTTCTTCAAAAAAAAAAAAAGAAGATGGTGGGAGGATCATGACCCGCCTTCGTTAAAGTACGTATACATTGATGTTTCTTTCTTTATATCTATTTGAGTAAATAGTACTGACATTTTATTCAAAACATCACTTATAATAATATAGTTAATCGAGCACTTAAAATATCATCATTTATATTTTATTACACTATTGCATTTCCGTTGAGTTTTATTAACTCTGTTAGTAATTTAGGGAATAAAATGCATTTTACGTATTCGTATTTTACTCTAAATTTTGAGTTAAAGTATCGTAAATGATATCATGAATAAAGTGCAATTATCCAAAGTGTACTTTACTCCTTAAATTATCAACGAAATTAACACAAATTAATGGAATGGAACAAACTGTGATGAAATGTAATTATTGATATTTGAAGTGCTCAATTTTAAACTAGAATATTGCAAATGATGTGTTGAGTAAAGTACGATTACACAAAATGCAATTTACCCTTTCTATTTTTAGCAAGAATACTTGAATTTTAATTTTATTTATAATATGGTTTAATTATTAACATTTTAAATTTTAGAATAATTTTCAAAAATATCCAATTTTTTTATTTTTTTTTCAAAAATAGATAAAAATTGCATATCAAATTTCAAATGACAAATGAGGTTAAGAGCATTTATATTTCAGGTTGCCGTTGCATTTGAGATTGGTTGCAACAGTTGCATTTGATATTACATTTCAATTTGTAACAATTATCTTTGATGTTACCCATATTTTTTAAAGAAAAAAGTTGCAACATGAATATTTTTGAAAAAAAAACCCTAAATTCTATGATACAAATTTTTTTTGAACCGATTCTAACGTTCAGTGTTTTCCTTTACCTTTGAAGGAAAAGGTGTATTTGTAAGAATAAGCTTGCATTGTTTACCTACCAGAGTTTCGTTTTTCTGCAGCCAACTAGTTCAATTCATCATGCATGCAGTAACTTGATCGATATTTTTCTATTCGTAACTGTAATTATTTGTTGATACGTACGTCAATTTATTAAATCTATTTTCACGACCTAAAGTTCACAAGAAACTCTGTACCTCAAGTGCTTGTGAATAGATCATATATTTCAGAATAGCATTATTACTGTCATTCGAATTATACACAACAGACAACAGTATACAGTTAGCTGAAGCCAACATGCACCATCTAGAGTTTAATCAAACACAACATACAGGTACACTTGATGGCCAGAACTATATATGTTTAATTTACACTGAATTATACCGTAGTTTTCACTTGAGTGTTACTCTCTGCAATAATACTAACTAGTATACATTTATGTTATTATATATAGGCTTTTGCTCCATAAAGAACACTCTTATATAAAGAACAATAAAGAACACTATAAAATCATTTATTCCAATAGATCCATTGGCCCCGCCAGGGGCACCCAATACAAAAAATTCTTATTTTTTTAGGCTCTATCCATCCAGCAAAAAAAAAAAAAAAAAAAAATTGAAAATTTTACTGTTCATGATGACGTCACTGATGACGTCATCGATGAACAGTAAAATTTTCATTTTTTTTTTTTTTTTTTGCTGGATGGATAGAGCCTAAAAAAATAAGAACTTTTTGTATTGGGTGGCCCCGCCAGGGGCAATGAATCTATTAGATATGAGGTGTTCTTTGTTGTTCTTTATTTAAAGTGTTCTTTATGGAATCCAACCCATTATATATATATATAAAACAACCATCTAGCTTCCGTCTTTATCAATCAAAAAATAAAAAAGTTACTCTTCTCAAAATGGGTCATACTTCAAATGATTGTAAAAAATAATTACAATACATCGACCCTTTGAAAATCCAATTAACAAATTATACATGGTCAGAATAATAATAATGCCTCCAACAAGTTACTGAAGTAGTACTACAACTATATGCAAGTCACAGTTTGTATTCGGGATTATTAAAAAAAGTTTAATTAAAGAAAGAATTGATAAGCAAATTTGGATGGGTGATGCAAATAAGCTACCAAATTGATGTCAAGGGATTACTTTTGCTTGGATGAATAGCAAGCTAGTAAAATAAGAGTATGATTATTAAAAAGACTTGAGACAAATTAAGATGGACAATATGATTATTCTTAGCTTTAAGGTGGAGCAAAGGAGGCCTAGATCGATGTTAACCTCTTCCAAAGCCTCTTAACCAAAACTATATATGTAGGATTTGTTCCTTAAGTTATTTCCAACTTAAGTATTTAACTACCACTAAGAGCATGGTCTTTACTTAATATATAATTAGTGACCCTTGATGCATATCATTATTCTTTTCTGAATATTCATGTCAAATAATTATTTGATCAAAAGATGGTTTAATCTACTTCTCTCTAGCTATATATGGAATATATGGACCCAGGTCTATTACCTTCATTAGAAGTTTAATCTATGCAAGTTGTACTATATATATTTTTGCCTGTGAATAGGGCCCTACTTCCACAATTATATATAAGTAATAATATAGTTTCAGAAGACTAATTAACTACTAATAATGATGCTTGCTTAACTACGGATTACGCTCAATCATCGTTTATAAAACTCCATGGCTTCCAAAATAGGAGTGTCATTTCAAACAAGCCTTTTATTAAATTTGCTTTCTTTCAAAAAAAAAAAAAATTGGCTCTAGTCGTCGAAACAATGAGATAACTGGTTAATTACAAGGCTGGCGGTCAATGGCAATTATTTACCAAAGTATTCTTTTGTAACAAATGGTTTCTGGACCGCTGGATCGTTGATCCAACGATCCAGCGGTCCTGATTTAAAAAAAAATTGTACCGTATCGCAGAAACTTTCCGCGGTACGGAGAAATTACTAAAATGCCTCCTGTTTTCACATAAATAATCTACTGTTCATCGTACCGCAGAAACTTTATGCGGTACGTGAACAGTGGGGACATTTTGGTAATTTCTCCGTACCGCGGAAAGTTTTTGCGGTACGCTATATATATTTTTTTAAATCAGGACCGTTGGATCGCAATGGTCTAGAAACCATTTGTGTTGATCCAACGGTCCAAAAACCATTTGTTGTGAAACAGTACTTTGGCAAATGTTTGCCATAGAACGGGACTCTAATTACAATATTCGTCTTCTATTTTTTTTCCTATTTCGAAGATAGTAGTACTGTAAGAGATGTAAAATTAGGTATTAAATATTGTTTTCAAATATTAAATGTGAAATTTGGTGAAATAGAATGATGTTTGAGGTCTCGTTGGTTGTATTGCATATAAAAAATTTCAATTTTCACGATAAGAAAAACGTTAATGAAATCGATTTTTTTTAGGCGAAAGCTATAGGAGTGGGTGAGGTGCTGTCATGGATTGAGATGAAAGCGATTCCTAGAGCTCTGATTGAATCAGATTCCCTGACTTTGGTGCAAGCGATAAAACGGAGAACTGAGAATCAACTTGAAGTAGGACATGTCCTTCAAAATTTGTTGGTTAAATCTTCAAAACAATCTTGGGGTATTTGTGTCTTTTACTGAAAAGCATGTAAATAAGATGGCTCACGAGTTAGCTAGATTATCTTGTTCGATTAACATTGTGTAATGCAGAATGAAATGTTTACGTTGATGTGCTGCTCCACATCACTACTGTGACACCTCATTTTATTTCCATGCAGCTGGAGGACCACTCTCTCTAATAAATGTCCTTATTGTCCTCTAGCTAGTTTGTTAGTTATGTTGCTGTGAGGTCTTGATTGTCATTTCATTTCCTAGTTGTTGTTTGTTCTAGTTTGTCACCTATATGTATGGAGGCTGTTATGATTGAATATTATGAATGAATGATTAAAAGTGACCTCTGTAGTTGATTCATATTTCCCAGATCTGCATATTTTCTCTGTTTGTCTTTATGGCATCAGAGCCATTTACATGCTTATTTGGTGTTTTTCTTTAGAATCAACATAGTTTTTTTGTCATCTTTCTCATTCATATCCTTTCTTCATCTGCTTTTTTTTTTTTTTCAGATCTGAGAAAGTTCACGCCTTTGTTTTCTTTTTATGGCGAATAGTACGAGATTTACTTTTGCGGATATACAAAATCCGTTATTCATTCATCCATCAAATGGCCCTTTATCTGTTAGTGTCTCCAAGCTTCAAGGTGTTGCAGACTACAGATCTTGGAAACGTTCCTTTGAAATACAGATCTCTGCAAAACGCAAGCTTGGTTTTTTGAATGGAACTATTGTCAAAGATATAGCTGATGCAGTCCAAACAGCTCAATGGGACACTTGTAACGATCTGGTCATTTCTTAGTCACACAGCAATGTCTCTGATAGCATCAAACAGTCTATTCTTGTTTGCACTAAATCACGCAAGTGTACGTGGTCACAAGTAATATATGAATAAGTCAAGTTCGTTCCCACAGAGATCTGGTTATGGTTTTAATTCAGTAGATGTACCTATGCAACAATGTATGATTATTATTCATTGCTAAGACAATTGACAAATTTGGGTTTTAATTAACTAAAATTAACTAAGGAAGTAAATTAACAAACTAAGAATTAACTAACTAACGAGAATTTAAATCAAATTACTTATGCAAGAGAAAACATGGGATCCTAACTTCATTAAATACTTTGCTTAGATCTGACGCCTTTAATCACTATATGCAATGGTTATGATATCTGATCAGACAACACGAAACAAGTACATGCTATCTCTCAGTATACGTATACCAAACTATCCATACATCCACAAAAGAGATAGAAGATGAATAGACACCAATTATGCTTAGACCCTATATGTCTATGGAATTTGAAAACATAACGGTTGAAGAGCAAGTTATCCATAATGATCACATAGGGCAATATAAGTATTCTCATCTCATACTACGAATCATGTTGATAAACAATCATGAACCTATGCTAGCATGGCAAGTTCTAAATCTCAAGATTCACTTTCACTTCACAAGAGATTAAAAAATTAGATGTTAGCTACGAATCTATCAATTAAGCATAACCATACGAGGATATCAGATATACATCACACACAGATATTTAAAGTATCAAGATACTAAAGCTCCATAAATAAATCCGTTAGAATTCCATGACAACGATTAGTTCATAATCGAACCTCTCGTCATCATGGGATCTAATGAAACCATGATAAAAACAAAGCATGAAAAAAATACAAATAAACCTATGTAATTGATATGTAATGGTGATCCAAATTACAATAGTAGGATGTGTTTATATAGGCTCTATAATTCTTGCCCAGCAAGAAATTGCCTTCTATTACAATTAGAATTCAATTAAGGTACTAAAAACTGCCCGAAATACAATTAGAACTTAAAAAGAGCAAAACAGTAATTTCACTGCTTCCAACAGCCTGCTTGTCGTACTTCCTGCTCTCACCACACGCAGCCTGTACGTGCAACACCTATCCCATGTTGTAGAAAATCTCTCAAGCTTCGCGTGGGCAGTAAGATCGCTGAAAATGGACTTATAGAACTCCAGATATGGCCAAAACAGTGTAAGCTGCGCAACCTTCCCGGAAAATCCGAATTTTAATCAATTAATCCTCTAAAAACGACAGAAGCATCACCTTAATCGACATTCTTGCAAGCCTGCACATCTACACAAAACACCTCAAAATTATAACAAACTTGAGTCTAAAACAATCAATTTAAGCCGATATGGAACGCTCCAAGTGGATATAAAATCCACTTATCACACCCCCAAACTTAAACCGATGCTTGTCCTCAAGCATTAACAATTACAACTAACTAACTAACTAGTACCACTTCCGTAGGTGATCACGGTTGCATTTGGCATATGCAACAAGCCCTTTAAACCCCTAGGCAGCCCTAGTGGATGAGTAAGGTCTCGTGAGGGCCTATAACGAATGTACCCACAAAATCCAAGTAACCTAATGCAATGCAATGCATGAATCCAACTAAATGAAAATGCAAAGATCCCCTTCAAACTTACCAAAACCAACTAACAAGCAAATATCTCAAAGAATGTAAATAAATCCAAGCAGAGCTCGACTAAGTCCCCGTATACTAACAATACATGAACAGAAACGTGCGTGTGTGCAATGCTCATCAGAAATACTCCCAAAACTAGGTCAAAATATCATACATGTCCTTCGCCAAGACAATCACAGGTTTATAAATATAATAGACTGTAGACACTTCATAACCTAGGAACACCTCCATCCTCATTCAAGTTAGCCAGGTATTCATGCTTTATTACTACGACACATAATACAATACGCATGCTTATTTAACCGTGCAATGAATGAGACCCCAAAAGGCTTATACAATAATACCCATGTAGCGAGTGTTAGGTTAGCAATCCCAAACCACAAGGGCTTTAGGTTACTAGGACTAAATCCCCTCAGACTTAATTACTCGAGTATTAAAGAGCTCACTCGTGGTTAATTTTGCATTTAACAATTGGACTTTTGACCTTTTTTTTTCTTCTTCTTCTTTTTTTCTTTTTTCTTTCTTTTTTTCTGCTTTTTTTTCATGCAATCTGGAATGATAATTCTCAATTCCAACCCTAGACTACTCATATAAATATGAGCCGGCTGCTAGCCATTTGACACATATCCATTACCCAACAAATATTAACAACTAGCATGAAATCCCTAGTTTCCCCCAAACTTAGACTTTAGTGCTCCTACGCCATCAAGAGAATAACGAAAATTCTAAATATAATCAAGTGATTAAATCTCAAAACATCCAAACAAGCATAACCTCAACCTAGCCCAAAAGCAAACAATGAGACTGTGTAAAAGTTTTGTTCCCGTAACATGCAAGTCAATTCCTAGGAACTATAAATCAGCCCTCTACTCATCATCACCACACTCAATTAAACATCTACCTATCAATCAGAATCAGCTCGTCCTAAGGGATCATCAAATATGCATGCCATGAAAATGCAACTAAATGAACTCACATGGTATACGAAAATAAAACAGAATGTCCTATAGGAAACAACGTAGATAACATAAACAAAACAATCATGCATAATTTAATACTACTAATATGCAAGCATGAAATCCTACATGAACAAATAATACAATAACAACTACTAATCCCTCAAACCTCACCCCCAAACTTAAAACATTCAATGTCCGCATTGAATGAAAGTAAATACGAGGGATAATAGAAAACATACCTACTCGTCCTCATCCTCGAATGAATCATGCGGTGGATACTGCGTACGAGCTCCATAGACAGGCCACCAGCTCAAATAACAAGAATACTACAAAACCCCCAATTTACAAGAACACAAATTCGTAATAAAAATAAGATTAGAGAAAAAGATTTTTTACCCAATACGAATCGAAGAGGTGAACTTGCAATTAAACTCCCCCAAACTTGAATCCTTCTCGAACTTGAATTTTTAGAGATGTAGAGATGTAGAGGATGAATTGGGTTTGTATGTATGGGTGTATAGATATAATGGAGTGATAGGATGAAAATAAATTTGAATGTGTAAAGGAGAAATTTAAGTAGGTATGAAATTTGATGTATGATAGAAATAGGATTTAGGAATTAAAAATAATAATAATAATAATAATAATAATAATAATAATAATAATAATAATAATAATAATAATAAATATGAATTAGAATAGATATAGGTTTAGAATTTTGAAGGAGAGATGGGGGGTTTTGGAATTGATATAGGAAAAGAATTAGGATTTTAGGTGGAGAAAATAATTAGAAAAGGGGTAGGAATTGATTTAGGAGATGAATTGATTTTAATAAATTAAAACACATATAAACACACGTACAAAACAACTTACTTGGACAGAAGTTTTGGTCGACATAGCTTGCGGACTGTTGCACACATTTTTTTTTAATATGTGTCAAACACACATATACACGGACAATCATCCTGGCAGAACATGTCTCCTGGACAGAAACATGGCTAGGCCATGTCGCGCATGGAGCGCTGTGTTGCTCGTTTGGCGCTGCGCGAGTAACCTCCTGCTGAAAATTTTTTTCCATTTTTTTTTTAATACAACACTCAAAATTTTTTTTTTTACACAACATTCTTTTCTTTTTTTTTTCTTCTTCCTACACTAATGCGTGGGTTGCCTCCCACGAAGCGCTTCTTTAACGTCAATAGCTTGACGTTACTTCCAAGCCTCCATTAAGGATGATAATAGTTGGCCTGGTCATCTCTTCGCGAGACTTCATCGTCATCACGACGGCACACTTTCTGCCCCTTCTCCTCGCTTGGCCTATTCGTATAACAATTATGTCCTATTCCAATGCCTTCATCTGTTGACCCAAAATCTGTCAATTTGTAGAACAACACACATTCACGGGCTTCGCTTGAATATAATGGAGGAGTGTAAATATAAGTTGCCGAAGCCTTTGGTTCCTCAAAGAGAACTTCCTCCATTGGCTGTAATGCGCTACCTCCATCTTTATACTCTGAGACAAGTAGAAGACCTGCATTTTTCCCATGATCATCAACCTCTTGGTACGCACATACCAATTTTTGAAATTTGTGCAGTTCATCAGTGTCTGTCCCAAATAGTGCCCTTTCCAAATCATCCACCATCCTAACATGATCAAATTCTTCACATGGCTTGCGAATGCTCACCTCATCTTGGAATTTGTCTTCCTCAATTAAGCATGTAGTACCTTGCTCCAAGTCACCGTTATTTTCTGGAATTGCCTCTAGTATGAATTGTTGTTTCTCTTGTTCCACAACACTCACAACTCGAGCAACTAGTGTCTCCAAAGATTTGACAGACTCCTCATTACTCTTTACAAGCATCCTAAGCTCCTTCATAGTTACAACCTCATCTGACTGAAAATTAGGAGTAGGTTGCTGATGTTGAAACTCTTCACTATCAAAGAAATATGACATATTTGGAACATCTTGTTGGTACTGTTGAGGATGGTATTGAGAATATGGTTGTTCCTCATAAGTGACATATGGATCAACTCCTTCGTAGTAACAATATTGTGAGGGATCATGAACGCCCAAACACTGCTCACATTGCTGAGGCATGGATGTCCTCGAATATACCCACCATGGCAACTCCCCGCATGCCATCTTCAAACACTCAAGTACCTGAACACACCGAACTAAACAAGATAGGTAAGAAAAAATCTGAGTCAGTGAACTCTAACGACCACTATTGACAAGCACATAAACCAAAAATAAAACACTGATGATCCCCGGCAGCGGCGCCAAAAACTTGTTTGCACTAAATCACGCAAGCGTACGTGGTCACAAGTAATATATGAATAAGTCAAGTTCGTTCCCACAGAGATCAGGTTATGGTTTTAATTCAGTAGATGTACCTATGCAACAATGTGTTGATGAATGGATTTCGTAATAACTTTTGTGAGGTTCTCGATGAGTTGTAAGGCTAACGATCAACTGTTCAATGGATGGTTTGGGTTGTGTTTGTGGGGTTGACCTGAGCTTGAGGGTATCTCCAATAATCTCAGGTGCCTTTAGAGAAAATCAGAGAGCTGTTATTCGTCCCCCCTCAAGGTGCCTACGTATCCTTATATAGGAATCAAGCTCACGTAGTTCTAATGCGACTCTGTCTCTGCTAGAATAGCTGTGTTCGATTACCTAGTTCGTATAGGACTCAGGTTCCTTTAGAGCCTTTTACAAACTAGTTGTGGGAATAGAGTAGAACTCGAGTTCATACCCTATTCTAATTCTCTTGATTATTGGAGAAATTCTAGGATCATCTGCGCCCTAGAACTATACTCCAATAATAATACGTTTATCTGTTCTAGATAGCTTCTAGAACGTTCTGTCGGTCATACTTAGGAACCTGGTGTTCAGGAACCTATATTACAGGAGCCTGTTTCTCAGGAACCTCCTTATTTCGGGATGCATAGCTTAGGGACCTCTTTATAAGTATCTGTACCTGCACAAATAGCAAACACGTTAGGCTGGATAACTCATTTAATATCTTTGTATGTTCTTACCTCATTTCGTGGCTGCAACTGTATTAATTCGAACTCTTCTGCTTAAGGGAACCTGGTCTTCGGATGGTTTACTCAGCTTCCAGACCTTTAGGAACCTCCTGGTATTTATAGTTTCTTGATTATTTCTCTGTTTGATGCTCATTTCTTCATATCTAATTCCTCATATCGTGTACTAAATCTATCTTCTTGCTCTCGTGGGTTAAATCCTCAGGCCTAATGGGCCTAAATCTAGCCCATGGTGATTTTAGGCACAACAAGTACCCCTCGGTTCCTTGAAACCATGTAATGTGAAAGGAACCTGTCTTGCTTTCCTGATCATAAGTTTGGTGCTACACCATTCCTTTTTCAATCTCTCACTCCAATATTATACATCCAAGCCTACATGAGCTAACTCAGCGTAGGAAACAGGACATAAAATATTCTCAGTGAATATCTCTTTAATCAGCTTCCTTCTTTTCAAAGAACCTGTTCTAGCATCATAGCTTCTCGAACTCAACTCAGTATTTGGGTTTAGCTTCCTAGGGAAGCTAATTTGACTCTTGTTATCTCATCTCCTCGATTTTTTTTAAAAAAAATTCACATGAGATAATCTTCAACTAAAAATATCTGGAAGGGATAATTCAAAATTTGAAAGAAACTTTATCACTTACCTCTCCAGTAGTTAATGTAATCTCTTCCCAAGGTTTACACGTCTCTTGCGCGTGTATCTCTTTATTTACCATTCCAATGGATTGCTACCACGTGTATAGAACTGTCTTCTATTTACCTTGATTACTTAAACGCACGAACTGACCCAGCTTCATTTTTTACCTTTACCAAATATTTGCTAAAACCCTTAGAGAGAGAAGGAGAAAGAAGCCCGACAGTCATCTGTTCAATCCAACCTTTTCGTCGTCGTTCGCTCTGATCTAAGGTATGATTCTGCCCCATTTCCTTCTGCTCTTTCATAATCTCAACTAGATTTTTAACTTTTTGATTATTTTAATCTTGCATACTGTCTTTTATCTAATAGTATAGGTATATGTCTACATCTGTTCTTCACACTCCACGTTTCGCACTCACGAGCGTTCACGATCTCTGGTTTATCATTACTTTAACTGTCGATTCATGGTTGCATCATTGTGATTTTATCATAATCTTTGATTGTCTGTTCATCTCCTAATTCATGTCGTGGTTTGTGTATGCCTTTATTGGGATGTATCCTCCATTGAGGCTTCTGGCACAACCCACACTGCATAACGATGATAGTCTAAATGCATTAGTACTACAATCTTTCCCTGAACAGTCCTTAAACCTGACCCTTTTTCTTTCTTTTCGTCTATCTCTTGCAGATGTCTTCCGATTCTACCCATTCTGATCACCAATCTTCAATTCAACCCTTATTTGCTATGCCAATTGGTGAGAGAACTAGATCCAGGGTTGTAATACCCAATGTAAATGAACCTGAGGACATACTCCTTAGGCCCACAATATCTCCATTATCTCAACCTCCCGTCCCCGCATTTGTTGACTTAGGAGATGATTGGCCTTCTGATGATGAGGAGGTGTCAAAACCTGAACTTGAACTTGAATCCCTCTTGGAACCTGATTTCCATAGTGAAGTGACTGTAGAGAGAGAGTTGTACAAACAGGAAATTACACCTTTTTGTGAGAAAACTGATTCCATCATGACCTCTGTTAAATTAGAAAAACTTCTTGAAGAATGTCCCCGTCCAATCTGTAGTATTGTGATCCCTGAACCTGGTGAAAGAGCTCACAGGTTTGATGTTAGAACCCCTGCTCGTGGGATTCCCAATGCTGTCATCTCTGTTGCTTTTCTAAGAGTAGGTTTCTCTGTGCCTATCCATCCTTTTCTGAGAGAGGTGCTGGATTTTTACAACTTAGCTCCTATGCAATTAACCCCTAAGTCTTATCGCCTAGCCATTAGCACTTTTATCTTGTAATCTAGCAAATTCACCACTCCTTTAACTGCCCCTGAATTGGGTTATTTCTTTAGATTGAAAGATACCGGGAGAAGCTCAGGTTGTTTTTATCTATCAGCATGGCCTTGTCATCAGGGTCAATGCATAAAAAATGTCAAACAAAACTTCGATTTGTGGCAAGAGCAATTTGTCTATTGTTTTGACTGCCCTGATATTAGGTATGCATTTAATCGTCGACCAAATATCCCCAAACAAACTGTTCTGACTGGAGTGTGTTTAGAGAGGGCAAAAGTGATCTTGAAATTATCAGCTTCCATTAGGGATTGTTTGATTTTGATGACCCCTGAAAACCTGACTTCTCTAGGTTTTATTCCTTCAAACACCGGTATGAGCTTCCTTATTGTTATATCCTTCCTTCTTGATTGTATCTTTGTGACTACATCTTTTTGCTCCGTGTATAGCTCTCTAATTTTTAACTTGTCGACTTATGCAGGCATGGCTCCCAAAGTTCCTTCTTTTGTTAAACGAACCAAAAATGTGGACGAAATCTTTAAAGCTGATGTTGAAATGAAGGAGGTTCCGCTCATAGCAACTCCAATTAATCAAGTTCCTACCCCAGCTTCCATCCAGACTCAACCATCTAGTTCCTCCAAGCGCAAGATAGCTCAGACTACTCTTGACCTTTCCGGGAGCTCACAAACCAGGTCCATGAAGAAAGGCAAGGCTGTTAAGGTTGAATCAGCCGTAGCACAGAATCAATTTAAAGAGTTGATTGATACACATGTGCTTCCAGAAGCGGTTGCCAGCTGGGCTAAGATGGATTCTACTGAAGCTATGCATGCCATGAGATTCTCTGCTGCACAGAATGCATTCTTCGCTCTCAGGTATTGCGACGATTTTGCTGAGAAAACACAATATGACCTCCGATTGCAAGGAGAAGTTTCAAAGTTGAAGGAGGAGCTGGCTGCTAAGGAAGAGAGGGTGAACCTAGCTACTGCTGCTGTGAGGAGGGCCAAAGCTGTTGAGACCTCTCTAAAGAATGATAAGGAGAAGCTTCAGGCTCAAGTCAAGAATCTGGGTGATGAGAAACTATCAACACTGGAGAAGATTAACGAGTTGGAGACTCAGGTGGATGCCTTGAATGCTGCTGCTGATGCTGTCAAATCCTCTATGCTCATACAGGGGAAAAACAGATATGATGAAGGTTACAACGAGGGTATTCGAGACTACATGAGGTCCATGTGGGAGAAGATGCCTGAGTTATACTGGTCTCTCCTTGGTGAAGATGTGGTAGGAATGATCCGTGAATTTGAAGATGGAGCTGTGATTCCACAGGACCCTGTACCTCCCGTGGCTACGGTTGAGAGGTCTCCAGGTACCATCCCTGAGACTACAGAGGTCCCTGCTCCTGAGGTTACTCCACCCACTCTTCCACCTTCTCCAGCTATTTAAGAATCTGACAAAGTACCCACTGCTTGAAGTTTTATGAATTTTCTGAACTTTTATAACTTTTCTTGAGGTTGCGGGCCCCTCGTACTGCCTCGCGGGATGTAATCGTTAACTTGGTTTCTATGGCCTTCGTGCCTATAACTTTTAGATGGAAGCGCAAGAAGGATATGGTTATTGGAAAGGACAGTTATATAAACGAGTAGAGGACGACGTGTAGAGAAGTAGAGACTGACGTGGAGTTAACCACAGATCGAGATGTTGGTATTGGAAACTATGTATTGAGGCAAGTGTTATCGCTCCTCACTTATTGTTCAAGTGATGCAATTCTGTTCTAGTTATTTATCAAATGTGTCGGTCAAATTATGCTTACAAATTGACGTCCTTCTTCAAATGACGTGCACATGTTTATATTTCAACCTATAGCTCAAGTGCAAATTTTCAAATGATCTTACAAATAACCTTTTCTTCAATAAAACTTTAATACATGGTATGTTATTGGATTCCTCAGCGGAGTGCCATTTCTTTTATTTTTATTTTCATTTTCCTCAAAAATGTTTAAGAATCGTTCTAATCAGAGGGAATCCAAGATTTTAAATTCTTATAAAAACCTTTTAGCATAATTTTTGATCTTAGTATATTTTACCTGATCGACCCTCTTTAAGAGATGTTTTCTTCAAAATTGATTTACAATTACTTATCATGGACTTATCTTATAAATGTTCATTTTGAACCACTTAACTGACCTACAATTTAATTATCTTGGAGTTATTTTACAAATGATCATTTTTAAACAACTTAATTCACTTACGTTGATTCAAACTTGACAATGTGTTGGTATATTTTTATTAAATGCTTAGCAATTAACTATATCCTTACTTTATCTTATAATCACAGTTGTTGTTAATCATGTTGTAAGTATTTCTTTTCACTTCTCGTTCAAGTGAAACTATTCCTTAATTATTATAATGATGACAGTCTCACCCATTTATTGTTGATCTCGTCGACATTTATTATTGTTGTGGATCTTTATCTATTATTACCCCATTTATTGTTGATCTCGTCGACATTTATTATTGGTGTGGATCTTTATCTATTATTACCCCATTTATTATTGATCTCGTCGACATTTATTATTGTTGTGGATCTTTATCTATTATTACCCCATTTATAGTCGATCTCGTTGACAACTAGTGTTGATGTTGGTTCTTAATTTTCACCCCATTTATATATCGAACTTGTCGATATCGAGGATAGAATTGTTGATTCTCTTTTCATTCCAATAGTTGAGTTGTTGTGCTGGAGCGTGAGTTTTCCAGATTGTTTGATTGACAGAGGTTGTCGATTGTCCCGACACCTAGTGCGTTGGATTTAGAATTGCAATGTTTTTTTTTCAGATGTCCCTTCGGGGAGACCAGTTTAATGGTCAACAGATGTCCCTTCGGGGAGACCAGATTTGTGGTCAGATGTTAAGGCCAATGTGTGCCGTGGATCCATTAAAGGACATTGCTGTGTGCGTTTGTCCGGGGTTAGTGCGTGACTGATCAGCAGCCTAACCTTATTGTTTTTAAAATATATAAAAATCCAATTTTAATCCATACATTGAGGTTGAGTTGCTTCAAAGCCTGATTCCCTTGAAGCCTATTATAATTATCTTTAATTATCAGAACTTTTATCAGTTCTCAATGTTGATGCATTTTATTTTAGCGGAGTCCTATTGGCTCATCTGGGAGTTGCAATATTTAATTTCTTCAGCTGAATTCTTTCGTACCGTATGATGATTATTCTTGTTGATCATAACCTATATTGTTCTTGATATTGCTATCACTGTTTACACTTGCTGAGCATTGTTGGCTTACTCTTGCTTATTTATTTTTCTTCAGTTAATAGAGGAGATTAGTGGACCTTGTGTGGATGAGATTTCTTGTTCCAGCAGCGAGAGGGGACGTTCGAGTTGTTGGTTTCGCCGGGTAGTGATTTGAGCTTGTCAAAGGTTGGTTTACTAGTTCGGTAGACGAACTTAGTGTTACAAATTTGTGTAATAATGTTATACTGAGATTGGATTGTAATAATTAAATTTGGTAGTTTGTTTCATACCATAACCTGTAAGCGGTCTTGGATCAGGGGTATTTTATTATTATATTATGTTTATATCCATGTTTGTGTTGTATGGATTGTGGTTAGTGGCCCCAAATCTATACCCCGGATTATGGGATGTCACAGGATTTGCCAACCATATAGGATAGAAAGATTCCCTGACCAATCCTGCATCCAGTAACCTATCAACCTCTTCTTTCAATGCCTGAGCTCTCTCTCCACTAACTAGTCTTCGCTTTTGTCTCACACCTTTTTTCTCTGGATCAACATTCAACTTATGGCACATAACCTTCGGATCTATTCCCTCCATGTCTGCATGGCACCAAGCAAAAACATCCAAATTCTCACTCAAGAAGGAAATAAGGGATTCCATCAAAGTAGGTTCCAAACGAGCTCCAATCTTCAAAACCTTTGTACCATCTTTATCATTTATCTTTACCTCTTGTGTTTCACCAGCTGGTCCAGCCTTTACCACCGTTTCTGGCATTCGAGGATCCAAATCTATATCCATCTCTGTAATTGAATCTCCTTGAAATTCTTCCACAATAGGTGATACAGGTGCTTCCTTCATGACATTCCTCCTCTTAGCAACTGGTTGACTATCCTCACTATTTCCACTGTGTTTAAATTTTCGAGAATTTTTTGAATCCAATTCTTCTGTCATACACACATCACCACCATCGTCCACAGGGGGTGCACTTTTCAAGAGCAAACATGGGGTATCTGGCCCCTGAAAAACTGGAATCTCGACATGAGATTCCTCTTCTGTGACTTCTTCAATTCTCACCATACTGCATGACGCTGGTACGAAGCCCTCTAATGGCTGGTTACGCAAATCAACCGTTATATCATCCGGATTCTTTCCTGGAAAATCATCAGGAACCTCATTCATTGGCTCTGGTAGTTTGGCAGCCTTAGCAGCATGTTGCAAAGCCTTTGTGTAGCACTCTCTTGACTCATATTGACAACCTCGAACTATACCAATGCCACATGGTGTTGGAAACTTCATAGTTAGGTGATAAATTGAGGTTACCACCCTCATCTCTTTCAGAATTGGTCTCCCAAGGATAGCATTATAATTCATGTTGTCCTCTATAACAATAAACTCTGACAACTGTGTAATGTAACAAGGCTTATCCCCTAGGTAAACGAATCTTACCTTTGATTGGGACTTGATTATTGGTAAAACCATACAGAGTATCCTTTGTTAGGGTTAAATCTCTATCCAGAAAATGCATCTTCTTGAAAGCTGAATACGACAATAGATTCACAGAGCTTCCATTATCCACTAGCACTCGATGAACCTCATAAGACCCGATTCCTGCTTCAATTACCAAAGCATCTGTATGAGGATGATGCACCCAAGAAGCATCCCCTTCAGTAAAAGTAATATCTGCATCCTCCCCTTCAAACAATCTGGGCGACCTTTGTGACAGATTACAAACGTTGGTTAATGGACGCTCCCTAGCCTCTCTGTTATATCTTTCCATGGCGTTTCTACCACTTCCTCCCACATGAGGACCTCCGATGATAGTTCGTATGTATCCAGTTTTAGGTGGCCCTTCTATCAGCACAGGTTCTGGCACCTTTTGCGTCTTCTCCTCTCTATACTTCTTTCCTTCTTGAGCTACCCATTCAGTCAACTATCCTTGTCTGATCAAAGTTTCAATTAGATCCCTCAAATGGCGACAGTCTGCAGTATTATGCCCATTGTTATCATGAAAATCGCAATAGGGATGCTCATTCTTATTCCCGGGAGGTCCCGTTCTGAGAAGCTTCCTAAACCAGGATGACTTCTCATTCACAGCATAAATATGATCAATCGGAGCTACCAGAGGGGTAAAAGTCTCATAAACAGGTCTTTCCTTCTTGAAATTATTATAGGAAGCTGGTGGTGGCACCTGGTTCATAGCAGACCTGGTGGGATTCACAGCTTCCACCTCAGGCTTGACTTGAGATGTTCGACTAACCACCTTCTTATTGTCACGGTTGCTAGGACTTCTTGGCCTTGACCTCTTGTTTCCTGACCATCCACCTTGCTTCTCATAATCTGAATCCTTCTTTAAATCAGCTAAAGACTCTTTAACCAAGCGAAAAGACTCTACTTGAGAATAGAAATCCGCTAGGGTTTCAGGTTCCCTCCCTTGCAAATCTTTCCAGAAATCAGAACCCCTTTTGACTCCAGCTATCAAGAAATTATTTATAGTCTCCTCAGATGCTTTCCTAACCTTTGGAACCTCTACATTAAACCTCTTAAAATATTTTGTCAACGTCTTGCCAGGTCTCTGCTTGATGTTGGCTAAGGTATTGGTAGGTGGTGCAAACGCTACTGATGCCCTAAACTGAGTTATAAAAAGCCTTCCCATACTTTCCCAAGAGCCAATAGAATCAGCAGGAGCCACCTTGTAGGGTCGCAACAAGTAACCTACACCTAGTAGCCTCCTTTACCTGGTAAACATCCATCTCTGTGTCGAACCGACTTAGGTATTCAATAGGGTCTGTGGTTCCATCAAACTTCAATTCATTCGAAGGTCTATAGGACCTGGGTAAAGCTGACTTTTGAACCTTCTTGGTAAAAGAAGAAGCAGTTATGGGTCTAGCAGCAAGATTCTTCTCATCCTTGAGTTGGGTAAGTATCTTCTTTATATCTTCAGCAGTTACCTCTCCAACAACATCTGTCTTGGTTTGCTTACTTACTCCTTCATCCTCCTATGATTCTGCAGTACTAGACTCCTCACTTGTCTCCTCTGAATCTGTTTCCTCATCCTCGATTATCTCAACAGACGGCTCCTTGTCTTTCTTCTTTTTGCGTGAGGAATCGCCTTTTTTAACCTTCTTTTTAGACTCAGTATGAACCTGGGATTGCACCTTCTTAGCAGGAGTCTTATTCTTCTCAGGATTATCTTGTTCTTCTTTATCACCATCCTGTTTTGGTTCTTCCCCTTCTTCTGGAACCTCTTCCTCTTCTCCCAGTTCTTTGTCCTCAAAATTTAGCTGTTTAGGAGTAACCTTCGATTTCTTTCCCTTTTTTGTCTTCTTTTTCTTTTTTCCTGAAGCTTGTTCCAACGTTGACAATCGTTCTCCAAAAGTCTTCAGAACCTCCAATACATCTACCGAGGTAACCTTCTTTACTTGGGGAACACGTTCATCCCCGTCATGAGTTTTCTCCACAGAACGGGTTGTTTCGCTATCTGAGTCGCCTGCCATCTTTCCACTCTTAAGATGTTAACGCCCCTCCTTCTAGTGCCAATGTTGATGAGTGGATTTCGTAACAACTTTTGTGAGGTTCTCGATGAGTTGTAAGGCTAACGATCAACTGTTCAATGGATGGTTTGGGTTGTGTTTGTGGGGTTGAGCTGAGCTTGAGGGTATCTCCAATAATCTCAGGTGCTTTTAGAGAAAATCTGAGAGCTGTTATTCGTCCCCCCTCAAGGTGCCTACGTATCCTTATATAGGAATCAAGCTCCCGTAGTTATAATGCGACTCTGTCTCTGCTGGAATAGCTGTGTTCGATTACCTAGTTCATATAGGACTCAGGTTCCTTTAGAGCCTTTTACAAACTAGTTGTGGGAATAGAGTAGAACTCGAGTTCGTACCCTATTCTAATTCTCTCGATTATTGGAGATATTCTAGGATCATCTGCGCCCTAGAACTATACTCCAATAATAATACGTTTATCTGTTCTAGATAGCTTCTAGAACGTTCTGTCGGTCATACTTAGGAACCTGGTGTTCAGGAACCTATATTACAGGAGCCTGTTTCTCAGGAACCTCCTTATTTCGGGACGCATTGCTTAGGGACCTCTTTATAAGTATCTGTACTTGCACAAATAGCAAACACGTTAGGCTGGATAACTCATTTAATATCTTTGTATGTTCTTACCTCGTTTCGTGGCTGCAACTGTATTAATTCGAACTCTTCTGCTTAAGGGAACCTGGTCTTCGGATGGTTTACTCATCTTCCAGACCTTTAGGAACCTCCTGGTATTTATAGTTTCTTGATCATTTCTCTATCTGATGCTCATTTCTTCATATCTAATTCCTCATATCGTGTACTAAATCTATCTTCTTGCTCTCGTGGGTTAAATCCTCAGGCCTAATGGGCCTAAATCTAGCCCATGGTGATTTTAGGCACAACACAATGTATGATTATTATTCATTGCTAAGACAATTGACAAATTTGGGTTTTAATTAACTAAAATTAACTAAGGAAGTAAATTAACAAACTAAGAATTAACTAACTAACGAGAATTTAAATCAAATTACTTATGCAAGAGAAAACATGGGATCCGAACTTCATTAAATACTTTGCTTAGATCTGACGTCTTTAATCACTATATGCAATGGTTATGATATCTGATCAGACAACACGAAACAAGTACACGCTACCTCTCAGTATACGTATACCAAACTATCCATACATCCACAAAAGAGATAGAAGATGAATAGACACCAATTATGCTTAGACCCTATATGTCTATAGAATTTGAAAACATAACGGTTGAAGAGCAAGTTATCCATAATGATCACATATGGCAATATAAGTATTCTCATCTCATACTACGAATCATGTTGATAAACAATCATGAACCTATGCTAGCATGGCAAGTTCTAAATCTCAAGATCCACTTTCACTTCACAAGAGATTAACAAATTAGATGTTAGCTACGCATCTATCAATTAAGCATAACCATACGAGGATATCAGGTACACATCACACACAGATCTTTAAAGCATCAAGATACTAAAGCTCCATAAATAAATCCGTTAGAATTCCATGACAACGATTAGTTCATAATCGAACCTCTCGTCATCATGGGATCTGATGAAACCATGATAAAAACAAAGTATGAAAAAAATACAAATAAACCTAATTAATTGATATGTAATGGTGATCCAAATTACAATAGTAGGATGTGTTTATATAGGCTCTATAATTCTTGCCCAGCAAGAAATTGCCTTCTATTACAATTAGAATTCAATTAAGGTACTAAAAACTACCCGAAATACAATTAGAACTTAAAAAGGGCAAAACAGTAATTTCACTGCTTCCAACAGCCTGCTTGTCGTACTTCCTTCTCTCACCACACGCAGACTGTACGTGCAACACCTATCCCATGTTGTAGAAAATCTCTCAAGCTTCGCGTGGGCAGTAAGATCGCTGAAAACGGACTTATAGAACTCCAGATATGGCCAAAACAGTGTAAGCTGCGCAACCTTCCCGGAAAATCCGAATTTTAATCAATTAATCCTCTAAAAACGACATAAGCATCACCTTAATCGACATTCTTGCAAGCCTGCACATCTACACAAAACACATCAAAACTATAACAAACTTGAGTTTAAAACAATCAATTTAAGCCGATATGGAACGCTCCAAGTGGATATAAAATCCACTTATCAATTCTCTTCGTGAACTCTACCTCTGAGGTATGGTCTCAACTAGAAAAACGTTTCTTATTGTGCAATGGCTCAAGAAAATACAAGCTTACTCGAGATATGTTTGCTCTTAAACAAAACATCATAAAACTAAATGATTACTTTACTACCTTAAGTAGACTCTGGGAGGAGATTGAATCAATGAATATCTTGCCTATGATTACTACTGTTGCTACAGATGTTACAAATACCCACATATTTTAAAAATATTTTTAGGATCAAAAATGAATTTAATATGAATTTTACAATATAAGATCCTTTAAATGTAATAAAACTCTTTAAATCATTTTAAAATACTTAAACACCCAAAATAATTCTCCCACTAATTTTAAAAACTAAATAATATCATAAAGATGATAACACAAAAGATTTCCTGATTTTTAAACACTCCGAAGATTTTATAAAATTTTTCGAAGATCAATAATGCATAATTTAAATAGATTTTACTCACAAAAATTTAAATAAAAATACACAGACTAGCACGTCCCACATACATCACCATATGAACATGTAAACATGATGTCACATATATTTTATCTAAAAAAAAAATTTCACACCCTATAATCCACATTTAATATTAAATAATTAAATAATAATAATAATAATAACAAATACAATATTTTCTAGGGCGTTATATCGGGGATCCATTTGAATAATTTGATTGATTGATGAGTCATCGACACACTTTGTTTTGGGTAGTACGGTAGATAAATAGCACTGGCGAGCTGCATACTGATCACCTACAACGTCCCCCACTCCGAACTCTGTGCGGAATTTCATCTTGAGGTGAGGGATAGGGGTGATGGCTTTGAGAGTTGTCCTGCTAAGGATGGCATTGTAGCTTGAGTTAACGTTGATGACATTAAATTTGACTATTTGTTAGGTCTGGGATGGGAGGGAGCCGAAAAGGACATGGAGGTCGATGGTGCCAACGACCTTGACTTTGTTCCCGGTGAAACTGTACAGAGGCATGTTTACATTTTCTAATTTTTGATCGCCAAGATCCATTCTTACGAAGGCGTTGTGATACAGTATATCGACTGAACTGCCGTCATCAATGAGAATCTTTTTCACCATGTTTATGCCTATTTTGGTAGTAATGACAAGAGCGTCCTGATCAGATTTAATCATACCCGAGGAGTAATCCTCATCAGAGAAAGAGATAATGGGAGTAGGAATGGGTCGAGGGTGCTTGAGAGCCTCAGGATTAATGTTGAAAACTTCTTTCGCATGGAGTTTCTTAGAATTGTTTGAAGTGCCTCTCGTGGTAAAACCGCCAACTATAACATCAATAACACAATCTTGGTCAAGAGGACGGTCGTTTTATTTTGCAGTGTCGTGGTCGATGTAGTGAGTCAATTGTCCTCGCTTGAGTTTAGCTTCGATAAGATTACTTAACTGGTAGCATTGTTCTGTGGTGCGTCCAATGTCAGTACACCAAAAATGCACATATGCAACGCCATGTTTACTGTTGCTTTAGGCCAAAAAAGCGTTGCATTAGACCAAATGCAACACCAGGGGGCGTTGCATCCGCGACCGTTCTGTTAGACCCCATAATGCAACGCTTTTTGGCATCTAAAGCAACATCAATAAGCGTTGCATCTGACATATAATACAACACCAGAGCATGCAAATGCAACACCAAAAAGGCGTTGCATTTGACATTAGATAAAATTACAATTCCACTTCACTAAGTGGGTCCCACTAGCTTGCCATGTCATCGATCAATGGGTCCAGCTGGCATGCCACGTCAACAACAGTCCAGTTGACATGTCACATCATCATTGGTACACGTGGCATGCCACCTCATCAGTGGGGCCCACTAGGATGCCATGTCAGCAATGAGGTCCACATGCCATGTCAGCAATAGGGCCCACGTGCCACATCAACAGTGGGTCCCACGTGCCACGTCAGCAATGGGTCCTACATGCCACATCAGTAGTGGGCCCACAACATGTAATGCAACACTATATTTACCAAATGCAACACTATCATGTTCTTGAAATGCAACACTAAAATATCAAATGCAACGCTACAAAGTTCTAGAAATGCAACACTAAAAATATCGAATGCAATGCTTTAATTAAAATTTCTGTAGTATATAGTTTCATACATAAAGAAACCAATCCAAAACATTCTAACATACACAATCAATTTTAAGGCACTAATAATTAAAAATATTATGGCTTGATGATTTTGGCAGCTCCGCATGTATAGCTAGGACCTGGTCCTTTCTAGGCACCTTAACAATTTTGTTGTTAGTTCCAGATTCACCTCTGCCACGTTAGCATTTTTTAAATTAAAAATATCTAATGCAACGCCATCTGTTAGTGTTGCATTATGTGAAACAACCGTGGATCAAATGCAGCACTAAATTATATGTAATGCAACACCAGTTCAAGTTCTGTTTCATTAGAGCCAAAATTTCATATCTAACGAAACACTTTCAGTGAAACACTTTCTAAAAGCGTTGCATATGAGCATTTATGGCGTAGTGTGTCCTCATGATATTCGCAAAAACGATAGATTGGGGGCCTTCTTGGTTTCATCGGCCTCGGGGGTCGATAGTTAGGCTCTGATTTTAGGATAGCAAGAATTATTGCTTTGTCGGCAGTGAGTTTTGTGAATTCTTTTTCTTGTTTCTCACGAGGCTTCCAAGGCCTAGCTGGGGGATCTGATCTCTTGTTCTGCGAGCTACGGGGACTACGAGAATCAGTCGACTTGGAGTATGAGTCATAGTTGCGTTTGTATTCTGTTCTCGGTGATCGGTGATGTGGTATATTTTTGTGTTCGTTCACAGGGAGACAGGTTTTATCAATTTTAGTTCAATTGTTTCCGGAGTAAAAATGATAATTACTAAAGTATTTACTAACTAATTATTTATATTAATTTAAATAATTAATTAAGGGATAGACAATGAATTTAAAATCTAGGGCAATTAGGTCCACCATGTTTACATAATATCTGGCTTCTAAGCTAAAACAATCAAAATGGTCATGCAATTACGGTTTGTTAATCTCTCTCAAGCATCAACACTCTCGAAACATGCTTACACATATAATCTCTTTTAGTAATTTAATTAATCGGATAATTAGAGCATGTGTTAATCTCTCTCAAGCATTAAACGCTCTCGGAAATCCAATTATGCTCTCGCACTAAAATTCAATTCCGCTAACCGTATGTGTGCCTCTATTGAGTAAAATCTCTCGATCTATTACTCTTATTCGCATATAATTAATCTGTGAAATTGGCCACTAACACAAATTAAATATCAAAACATAATCGATTAGAATTTATCATAATCAATCAAACCACTATGAAAATCATACCAGAATTATCATGCAAACTTGGCTTCCCTTTATGCCCTAGAACAAACTACTCACTAATATAAAAATTAAGAACAACTAAAATTATATAACAATCCATCTAAAATATATACTTAATAAACAAGATAAAATAGAAAGTACCTTACATAATGGAGAATTAAGCTAAAGAAAATGTACATAAAAGAGAAGAAAACCAAGCCCATAGCTCCAAAGTTCTACTAGCCGGAATGATGTAGAATATGTATAAAAGGTGCAGAAATGCTTTTTCTATGTCTACTTTTCTAATCTAAGTTTTTCTCTCTGTGTATCTCCGTGTCCTGTGAATGAACAAATCAATGCTATTTATAGCACTTGATTTATTAGTTTGTTTACATATGACAAAAGTTGCTGCCTTGCTTCTTCCAACTTTGATGCTTTCCTTTTCTTTGTTTGCTGCTCAGCTTTTTCCAACTTTTCTGCTCCGTAATTGAAGTCTGCTGCCTTTGTCTTTTACTTGCTTTTCAAAGCTGCCTGCTTATTTTTTCAAGGATGCTGCTTTTGAAAATAAATGTCATGCTACACTTTTTTGCCTTTTTCATGATGATAACTTTTTCTAAATTTATTAAAATTCGGAACTGCATCTGCTCCTCAGATTTCGAGCTGTTTCCAATCGGATTTTTGCTTACTTAATCCCTCTGAATTGAAGATAATTTTCTAAGCTTCGCGTGGACTGTAAGATCGTCCAAATCCGACTCCCACAACTCCGGATATGAAATAAATAATGTAGAAAGCGGGTGTAGCTCAATAAATCCGAATTTCTTCCATTTTTAGCTCCAAAGTATCTCTTTAAGCCCAAATTCTTCCAAACTTAGCAATTCTTGTCTTCTACAATAAAACACTAAGATTTATTAAATAAACATCCAAATAAATTAAAAATGCAATTAAATATGGGAATAAAATTATCTAAATTATATTTAAAAATATATCTTATCAATCGGCGATCGTCGCTGAGGGCTTCTACTACGATCTCGTCGAAAAGTCTAACGAGGAGATTGGATACTGTTGGGATTTATGGGTGATAGCATAGAGATAACTTAACTATATTTCCCTGTACTTAGTTTTTAGTAAGTTGAACATACTGTCACAGCCAGAATATGTCTTTGTAATCGAATAATTGTTGTCATGTAATAATTGTATGATTTGGGAGAAGTTCATACATTTGTTCAAGCCTCAAGGAATACCTCCAGAAGACAGCAAGAATAAAAGTTACTGTCATGTTCTTGACAATAAAGTTACAAGAAGACAAATGTTGCAAAGTCACGACAAAGCTACATCTGATAGTAACATTGGCTGAAGCATGAGACAGTAACATTCTCACACTTGACAGCAAGTCTGGAGTTCCGACAGCAACATTGGCGGGAGCTCGTACTGTCAACTACTGAATATTCCTTTGACAGCAGACTCTGCGATTAAGGTTACTATCACCTTGAATTATTTGATTTGGGTATTTTTCTCAGTCAAAGTCCGTGGCAGGTTACATGTTCAAGAAACAGATTTGCTGCAACACTCTATCGTTTGTAGCAGACCTGCAAAGACTACGACAGAAGCTTAAGAGATTCACAAGACAAGGCTGGTCAATTCGAGGTGTATGTAATATCAACATCTACTAGAATTGTATTAGCTAGAAATAGAAAGAATCTAGGTTGCTTTACTTATAAGGTTTATCCTGTCTGTATAGCAATTTAGGAAAGTCACATGGGTGTGCAAATTGTAATGAGCTGCCACTTGGAAACGACAGCCGCTCAACACCCCATGCGATAGAGACAACAGAGTATATTAGTTTACTTAGATACATCTTAGATTCTTTTCTATGTATGTACGCACACGAAGCAATCTTGTATCTCTTGAGATATCGAAGCTGGAGAAATTCTTTCTTTAGGTTGTAGCAACACTTCACACAAGATAAATAAAATATTTATTTTGGGAGAAATCTTGTTTCACTCATTGCTTGCATACATCTACTGATAATCTATAATCTTTATCTTCGTTGTTGATTTAAAGATTCAATTTTATCGGTATTGCATTCAACCCCCCTTCTACAATACTCCGGGACCAACAGATACTACCGACGGCCTCCAGTAGGGTCATCCGGTGTTCCACGATCTGAAAAGCTGTTTGTAATGTTCGGGGATTTTTCTAAAAAAAATCTTCCAACAAAGTCACGTGACGATGCTTGTCTATTCCGGCCGCTAAGTAATTGATGGCTAATTCTTCGATCAAATTTGGTATGTCAGCGACCTCAGCTCGAAACCGATTTAAGAAATCACGCAAAGATTCATTATATCGTTACCTAATCGCCATCAATAAAGTAGTGATTTTTCCTCCCTTGTAACTACTAAAAAATCGAGCTTGAAATTTCGTTTTTAATGAATCTCATGAACTGATAGAACGAGGGGGAAAACTATTATACCATCTAAGAGCACCTTCAATGGTATTAGGCTATTAGCTAAAAATGATTGGCTAAATCAGATAAAATATTAATTATGTAAAATTTGCTGAACCTGTATGAAGTTGTGCTCTAGTGGTATATTTGCTATAATGTTGTATATATTGTAAATAAAGTATGTTATTATTATTTCAGGTTGTTATTAATAGAATCTATTTTTTAAGGTAATATATCATGTAAAATCTTCCTTACAGTCTCCAGAGCTTGGCCAAATATAGCCAACGAAAAGAGATTATCTAATTTTTTTGCTAACAGTAATGTACCATTAGAGTGATGTTTTTTTTACATAATTTTTATAAATTTTATTTATGGTAATATATTTTTGATTTTAGCTAAGGGGTCTTCTCCATTGGAGATGCTCTAAGTGTTGTACCTATCCTTAAACTAATTATACAAGTGGGCTTCCTCATCTTCTAATATTTATAAGACCTTTGATTTTAATACAGGGCCTGTTTGGCACAACTTTTTTGATCCGACTTATGACTTATTTTCGGGTAAAAATTTTATATTTTGGTAATTTTTTTATATAAGTATTTAATATATGTTTGAGATTTAATAAATTGAAAAAATAAATTGAAAAATAAGTTGAAAAATTAGGAATCTTAACTTTTAACTTAAAATGAGTTAATTTATTCTGGAAAATAAATTATGCGTACCGAATAACATTTACAAGACTTTATGACTAGTACATAACTTAAATATCTTCAAGTGGATTTCATGGTCCAACACAAAAAGTACTCAACAACTCAACAAGTACTGAATTCATTTTGTATTATTCAAAGTTGAGTAAACTTCAAACCGGTGGCCAGATTTTTCGCTCATTTTTAAAAAAGTGGTTAGATTTTTAATTTTGCAAAATGGTGGCCAGACTTACCGTTTTCCTTTCAAAAAGGTGGCTGCAGGCGATTTTCAATTTTTTGACAGGGGTAAAATGGGAAAAAAAATGCTAGAAATTCCAAAAATTGTCCACAAAAATTCCCAAATTAATATGTATCACCATATGATTGGTTATATTCGTAATAATAATAATAATGCCCCCCATGTATGCATATCAATTCACCAAAAAATCCACAAATATGAGTTGTCAAGATTTAATTATTCAATTTATATGCATGCATGGGGGGCATTATTATTATTATTACGAATATAACCAATCATATGGTGACACATATTAATTTGGGGATATTTTGGATAATTTTCGTGATTTTTAGCATTTTTTTTAGTAAAATAACATATTTTCCCATTTTATCCCTGCTAAATAAGCTGAAAATCGTCTCCGGCCACTATTTTGAAAGGAAAAAGACAAGTCTGACCACTATTTTACAAAATTGAAAGTCCGACCATTTTTTTGAAAATGAGTGTAAAATCTGGTCACTTTTTTGCAATTAACTATTCAAAGTTATATGTGATATCAGCTTCAAATTTTAAATTTATAATTCAATGAAGATGGACACTTCTTTTTTTTTTTGACTTTCATACAATTATGTAAAATATTCAAAAAAAGAGTCTATTACAGTAATTGTGTCAGTGCAGTGCATTGGGTGAGCACCAGTCACAAGCTCACAGCATCACATTCACATCCAGCGGGATGCTAGGAGGACAGTGGCGCCAGTAATTACGATTACCCCCTGATACCCTGATTAGTATTCAAAGGTTTTATGAGTGTATTGACCCTTTGAGCACCTGCAAAAGCCAATCCAACACAAAAACAAATTCAATCATCCCCCCATTATTTTAATACTTAATATTTTACACATAGCCCATCATCTGTACTAGTCATCTCCGTTATGTTATCAGGTCCGTTTATCTTACAAACCCTCTCCTCTCTTCAACTCTCAATCTTCTTCTACATAATATAAATTTCAATAAATCTTTTGAGAACTTGCAGTTGGTAAAAGAATGGCGAATTCTTTGTCAATAAAGCACGGGCTTTCACTTTGGTGCCCTCAATCTGTGTCCATTAATCGTGTTTCTCGCCCCAGTTCTTTGGTTGCGTTGCCTAGCATTCGGAGGAGGAGTTTCGTTGTGGCTTCCAGCTCTTTCGCCAATGAGAATCGGGAGTTAGTCATTTTTTTAATTTTTATTTGGGTTATTGTGGTTGTATATGTGTTGATTGATTGTCTTGTAATTTAATTAATGCAGATTTGTGATAGTTGGAGGTGGAAATGCTGCCGGATACGCAGCCAAGACTTTCGTCGAACATGGAATGGCTAATGGCAAGCTTTGTATTGTATCTAAAGAAGTAAATTTCTCACCCTTGCAATCTTAATTTGGTGTGTTGTGTGAATTTACTCTTGGTTTAGTTGTAAGGAATTAATGAGCAATAATCGAATGGGAAATTGTAATGGAAGATGTTAAATGCTAATTTTATATCATGGGTTGCCAAGAAAATGAGTAAGTTGAAATGAGTAATTTTACGTGAGTTTGAGCTGTAATTTTGAATTTATGAGGAACAAAGGAAAATAATAAATATTTTTTTACAAACTAGTACAAATCTCAGTCTCTTCCCTTATGATATCAGTTGATGGTTAAGCATTTCTTTTTGTTAATTTTGATTTTTAAGATTGCAAAAGTTATGTTGTTTAATATGTTGATGTACTAAATTCAGGCCTATGCACCATATGAAAGGCCGGCATTGACAAAAGCTTATCTCTTTCCTCATGATAAAAAGCCCGCACGTCTACCTGTAAGTTCAATTTTTTCTACCTGTACACTTTGTTTGTGAGCTTTAGTTTTTATCATTTTTGAAGTGAATTGGTTTATATTTGACTGTTAAGACCATTGTCAAAGAGTTGTTGGAGTATCAAATATTGGATGCTACATTGTATCCTACATTGGATGCTAAGCTACTCTCATTACTCTCATTATTATGTTCCTTCTTATCATTATGTTTGTTCTATCTTTCCCTATATTAAGAGGATACTTCCTCCTATTGTAAACACCCAACAATCTATCAATATATCTCTCTATATTCAGTCTAATACACAAAATATGACATGGTATCAGAGCGGGTACGTAATCTGGTAGAAAGAACAGATTTTATCACCTGAAGCATCAAGTTTCTCAAGAGAAACTTCTGCCCAGTTTTTATTTATGCAGATTTTGTTTCCAGCAGAATTTTCTGCCCAGTTTTTTATTTTCTGCAGATTCTGTTTTCAGCAAACCTTCTTGTAGTGTTGTTGTCTTGAATAATGGCAGTGGTAATGGGGTTGAAAACCCTTTAATAAGGTGGGAAATAGCTTAAAGGATTTTTTTGATATGGCCTAAAATGTACTGCGTGGTCGCGAAGTCGAGTCCCGGTATTCCCAAAAGACTCAATAAACTCAAGATCGGTCGATCCTAAAAATGGGTATAGTTGGACGCTCAGATTAAGCTCAAGGGTTACTAGTGTCCACTCTTCAATCCCAAGATAGGTCTTTCATCCGAAGATGGGATTTCGAGTGAGGGGGCGTGTCAAAGAGTTGTTGGAGTATCAAATATTGGATGCTACATTGTATCCTACATTGGATGCTAAGCTACTCTCATTACTCTCATTATTATGTTCCTTCTTATCATTATGTTTGTTCTATCTTTCCCTGTATTAAGAGGATACTTCCTCCTATTGTAAACACCCAACAATCTATCAATATATCTCTCTATATTCAGTCTAATACACAAAATGTGACAACCATTTTAAACAAACTATACATTTTCTATATAATTTTATTGTGCATTGTCATTAACTTCAATGGGTATATTTTGTTAGGGTTTCCATACTTGCGTTGGCGGAGGCGGGGAACGACAGACTCCTGATTGGTACAAAGAACAAGGCATAGAGGTATCATATCGTGATAAATGATAAAAGTACATGCATTTTATTATTTTATGTTTACCCCTATCATTAGATAGTAGTCCTTGTACATGGGATAGTGTTGAAAATGCATCTGACGTTTTTCTTAATATGAATCAATATTCTTGCAGTGCAATTACTTGGCCATCTTTTCTTTTGTCATAAGTTATACTCATAAATCTGATTATTATGTAGATGTTGTATGAAGATCCGGTGACAAGTGATAAGTGGATTTTATATCCACTTGGAGCATTCTAAATCGGCTTAAATTGATTGTCTTGGGCTCAAGTTTCTTGTAGTTTTGATGTGTTTTGTTTAGTTGTGCAGATTTACAAGGATGTTGATTAAGGTTGATGATTCTATCGTTTTTGGAGAATAATTTAGTTAAAATTCGGATTTCTGAGACGGTTGCGCAGTCTACACTGTTTTGGACATATCTGGAGTTCTAGAAGTCTGTTTTCAACGATCTTACTGCCCACGCGAAGCCTGGGATATTTTCTACAACTTGGGATAGGATTCTCACGAGCAAATTGCGCCGGGTAGGAGCAATCTGCGCGAAGAACAGACTGTTGGGCGCAGGTTGCCCCTGAAAAATTCTGCCAGATTTCTGATTCACTATTTTGGCCATATCTTGAGTTCTACAACTCCGTTTGGGGCCCGTAAGCAGTCCACGCGAAGATAACGAGAGTCTCTATCATTCTAAAGAGGCCCAGACGTCCAAGCACAACTGGAAAGGTTCGGAAAAAACAGAAGAAAAGCATATACGAATTTTCCTTAAAAAACAGATTCAGTTTAGGAAACGTATTTTGCAGAAATTCTATTATAATTCTGTTTTGGTATTTTCTTGCTGGGCAAGACTTTTAGAGCCTATATAAAACACATCTAGATATAGTTTTTGGATCGAAAAATTATTGTACATAACTTGTATATTCTAGTATAGAGAGATTGGAGATAGCTATTCACTTTTCTTTGGAGATTGAAGGTTTTTCTCTATTCTTTATAATAATATGCGTTCATATTATATCTCTTGTTTTATTAGTTTAATTATGTATGAGTAGATAATTAATCTAGGGTTAAGTAGAACCCTAGTTATGATTGATGTGTGAATTTCCCAATTCCCCCAATTTGATTGTTTAATTGCTCTTGCTTATTGAGTTGTTTTAATTAGCAATTACAAATCAGACGTGATTATGTGTATTGTTTGAACCAGTATCTATTTATCAACGAGAGTTGGATTTAGATGGTTGTGATTTATCCAATGAGGACATGAACTTCTCCATGAGAATAGGTAGAACGGATTGTTAGGAAGTTAGGGTGCTGTGATTAATGTCTCTGAATTGCATGATACCATGAGAATAGGCTTGATTGTATTTTAGAGAAGCCATTAATACTCGAGAGAGGTTATTGGTAATTTATAGGGCGCACTTTTCCTGTTGAGTATTATATGATTGATTGGGGAGGGAATTCACGATTGCATTAATTCATGCTAGTGGGGATACTTAATTCTGGATGTTTTAGTTAATTGATTAATTGCATTAGTATAAAATTAGTATAATAATCTTTGATATTTTATTGTGTTACTTGCTTGGCTGAATTGAATCGAGAACAACTGGTGATTGACACGTTTGTCTCTGTGGGATCGACTCTGACTTACCCTACTACATAGTTAGAAGGATTTGTTAGAAATTATTATTTGATAGGCACGCGACAGCCTTGTCAAATTTTTGGCGCCGCTGCCGGGGACAAAGTAGTGTTAGATTAGTTAATTTTTGAGTTAGTTTGGCCAAGTTGTTTAGTTGTGTTGCTTCGGCTATTATTTTTGTTCTGTTTGATCTTTGCTTGTGGTTTTTCTTGTTTCTTGTAAAATTGATTTTCAGATTCCTATAACAAGAAATTAAGCGAGTGAAGAGAGGAGCAAGAAGAAAGCATGGAGGCATTGATTGAGACTATGCAGGCATTATCTGAAAAGATCGATGAAGTAGAGTCAAGAAATTCTTATTTGGTTGCTACATGTGATGTTTGCGGTATACAGGGACACACTCAAAATTTTTGCCAATATAACACCCCTTATTACCCAAGCCAAGCAAACTATTGGGATAATAATTTTCATTACAATGCCCATTACAACTCTGACCAAGGACCACAGTATAATAATCCTTATTGTGAGACATACACTTCTAGTTGGGAAAATTATTCTGATTTTTCCTACCAAAACAATCTACCTCAACCAGAAAAATCTAGCTTGGAAACTGCCTTGGAAACTTATTTCTCTCCATGTGCCAAGATGAATGAGTCTTTAGCCACTTGTGTGTCGCAGAGAGATGCTCAACATCAAAAGTTTAATGCTCAGTTTGAAGAGATGCAAGTTAGTCCATGCCAAGCTCAACCACCTCAAATCAACTACTCTCAGCCACCACAAAAATCCAACTTGGAAAGTCTGTTGGAAGGAGTTGTTGTTGCACAGCTAAACAAGAATGAAGAGGTTGAGACAAGTCTTAATGAGTTGAAAGTTCAAGGTAAGTTGATTGAAAACTCAATTGCTCAACTAGCTCAAGAGGTAACTGAATTCGTTGAGAGGCGCTCTCAATTGGAGAAAATACCAATGAGTCAATTTGATGATGCAACTTTGTGGAGTGGTAAGGAGTTCAAAGAGTCACCAAACGAGGTTAGTAATAGTGAGCTAATTTTTGATGATTATGATGATTTTGATGATGATTTTGAAAGTCTCACTCTTATTGACCCATATGCTTCTCAAGAAATTAACTCGTGTGAAAACTCTTTTGATAATAATGATGTTGATTTCTTAGATGACTCTATTTGCATGCTATTTGACGAGGATGATAGTATGGTTGTGCTAGATATAAATTTGAATAAGGATATTGTGATTCCCATTGTGGTAGATGAGATAGAACCGAATTTGGATACGCTTGACTTGAAGAATGCTAAGATTGAGAATGTGTATATGCCTGTTGTAGACCCGATTTGGGAGGGATTTGTGAAAAGTAGTCATAAATGTTTTGATGCGGATTTTGCTAAATATTTTCACATCCCGAAATTTTGTGAACATCACTTGAGTCTCACATGCCAATTTATGTATCTTCTTGGTTATCTAATTGGTGCTCACAACATTAGATTAATTCAAATTAGGAGATATGTACATATATATGCTTTTTCGCCAGGATAATTGTCAACAGGAGTCGGGCTAACGACATTAAACAAATGCGCTTCGTGGGAGGCAACCCATGCATTAGAGAAAAAAAATGTTGTGAAAAAAAAAATGGTTTGAGGGATTAGTAGTTGTTATTGTATTATGTGTTCATGTAGGATTTCATGCTTTGCATATTAGTAGTAGTAAATTATGCATTTATGTTCGTGTTATCTACGTTTGTTTCATATAGGACATTCTGTTTTTTATTTTTGTATATCATGTGAGTTCATAATAGTTTGCATTTGCACCCATGCTTGATAGGAATTTTGTGTTGTTGACGCTTTTGATTGAGAAGTGATATGCTTTGTTCTTGTGCACACACATACACTAGTAAGTTGAAGCTAGTAGACTTATTGAATGTTGTAAGTGATTAGAAGGACATGAATATGTGCAAGATGACTTAGTTTGCATGCTTTGAATACAAGTAGGTGCGTTAGAGAGATTTTTTGCTTGGGATTGAGTATGTTTTTCCACCAAGTGAGTTTTTGAGCCATATTGCATATTTGCAATTTATTCGTTTGCTTGAGTGTCCACGGATTGTTCGCATTGCTAGCAGTTGTTTGAGGTCTTTCTTGAAACGCATGACATTATTTGACGATTAAAATGATAAAGGCAATTAGGATTAACCGCATATTTTCCCATATTACCACACCATGTTTACATGATCAATTAGTTAACCCGTTGAGCTTAATCCTATTTTTTTTCGGTGACATACCACATTACTTGCCTAGACCTTTTTCTTGTATTGGCCTTACATTGATTTGAACCCATATTGTCAAAGGCTAGTAGAGTGCTTAAGGGAGTAATAAGGTGTGCAAGGAGGGGTTTATTGTTGGTCTTACTTTTTGGGGAAATATTGAAAATTGGGTTTGGTTGTTTACTTAATAGTCGACATATGTAATAAATTATGGGATCATTGTTATTGTTTATATTATTGTTTGTGTTCTATTTAGCTCTCGAAAAAAAAAAGAAAAAAAAAAGAAAAAAGAAAAAAAAAGAAAAAAAAAGAAAAAAAAAAGAAAAAAAAAAGAGAAAAAAAAAATAATATTATGAGAGCATGTTTATTTTTGTTGTGATCCTATTTTAGTCGACTAGTCGAGTGCGTGTTTTTAGTAAAATTATGTGGGGGGGAAATATGGTGTTGTGTATGATTTATTATGGTACTTACTAGCTTTTGACACTTCACCTGTTTTGGCTTATTTGACATACCTTGTCCCTAGCCCCGTTACAACCCAATTAAAGACCTTTTGATTATCGTCATTGATGTATGTTGTGTTAAGAGTTAGATTGATACCAAATGTCAAGCATGTTTATGATTTTGTTGGAATTGAGTGATACACTTACCCTTGTTCTTGAGTGAATATTCTTTTGTGAGTGAATTGTGAGTGTTTGCTTGTTTTTGCGTATAAGATCCCGAGTTTTGTCTCAAAGATGTACTCTTGTAGGCTTAGCATGTTTACTAACTTATTCTTACACTTGACATGGACTTGTGAGAACTTATGCATGTTCATTGAGTAGACTATGTGAATACTTGCACTTTCGACACCAAGACATTGCGTATTTACTTTGATTCTTAAGTTGATATGGCATGAGAGGATTTGAAGGTATGGTAGGATATTAGTACTAGATTAATTGCATTTTCATATTAGTTGCATTCATGCATTGCATTGCATTGGATTTTGTGGGTACATTCACTATAGGCCCTCACGAGACCTTACTCGTCCACTAGGGCTGCCTAGGGGTTTAAAGGGCTTGTTGCATATGCCAAATGCAATCGTGATCACCTACGGAAGTGGTACTAGTTAGTTAGTTAATTGTAATTGTTTATGCTTGAGGACAAGCATCGGTTTAAGTTTGGGGGTGTGATAAGTGGATTTTATATCCACTTGGAGCATTCTAAATCGGCTTAAATTGATTGTCTTGGGCTCAAGTTTCTTGTAGTTTTGATGTGTTTTGTTTAGTTGTGCAGATTTACAAGGATGTTGATTAAGGTTGATGATTCTATCGTTTTTGGAGAATAATTTAGTTAAAATTCGGATTTCTGAGACGGTTGCGCAGTCTACACTGTTTTGGACATATCTGGAGTTCTAGAAGTCTGTTTTCAACGATCTTACTGCCCACGCGAAGCCTGGGATATTTTCTACAACTTGGGATAGGATTCTCACGAGCAAATTGCGCCGGGTAGGAGCAATCTGCGCGAAGAACAGACTGTTGGGCGCAGGTTGCCCCTGAAAAATTCTGCCAGATTTCTGATTCACTATTTTGGCCATATCTTGAGTTCTACAACTCCGTTTGGGGCCCGTAAGCAGTCCACGCGAAGATAACGAGAGTCTCTATCATTCTAAAGAGGCCCAGACGTCCAAGCACAACTGGAAAGGTTCGGAAAAAACAGAAGAAAAGCATATACGAATTTTCCTTAAAAAACAGATTCAGTTTAGGAAACGTATTTTGCAGAAATTCTATTATAATTCTGTTTTGGTATTTTCTTGCTGGGCAAGACTTTTAGAGCCTATATAAAACACATCTAGATATAGTTTTTGGATCGAAAAATTATTGTACATAACTTGTATATTCTAGTATAGAGAGATTGGAGATAGCTATTCACTTTTCTTTGGAGATTGAAGGTTTTTCTCTATTCTTTATAATAATATGCGTTCATATTATATCTCTTGTTTTATTAGTTTAATTATGTATGAGTAGATAATTAATCTAGGGTTAAGTAGAACCCTAGTTATGATTGATGTGTGAATTTCCCAATTCCCCCAATTTGATTGTTTAATTGCTCTTGCTTATTGAGTTGTTTTAATTAGCAATTACAAATCAGACGTGATTATGTGTATTGTTTGAACCAGTATCTATTTATCAACGAGAGTTGGATTTAGATGGTTGTGATTTATCCAATGAGGACATGAACTTCTCCATGAGAATAGGTAGAACGGATTGTTAGGAAGTTAGGGTGCTGTGATTAATGTCTCTGAATTGCATGATACCATGAGAATAGGCTTGATTGTATTTTAGAGAAGCCATTAATACTCGAGAGAGGTTATTGGTAATTTATAGGGCGCACTTTTCCTGTTGAGTATTATATGATTGATTGGGGAGGGAATTCACGATTGCATTAATTCATGCTAGTGGGGATACTTAATTCTGGATGTTTTAGTTAATTGATTAATTGCATTAGTATAAAATTAGTATAATAATCTTTGATATTTTATTGTGTTACTTGCTTGGCTGAATTGAATCGAGAACAACTGGTGATTGACACGTTTGTCTCTGTGGGATCGACTCTGACTTACCCTACTACATAGTTAGAAGGATTTGTTAGAAATTATTATTTGATAGGCACGCGACAGCCTTGTCAACAAGTATTGATATTGAAAAGCAAACTCTGACAACGAACTCAGGAAAACTTCTAAAGTACGGTTCCCTGATAATTAGTACGGGATGTACAGCATCAAGGTAGTGTTTTATCAGTATTTACTATACAATTAACATGCAATCATACAACAGCCTTGTTTATGTAATAACCGCAGTTTATGTTCTTCCTTTGTGAATGACGGATGACATGAAAACACTATGCTTGAAAAACAATTTATTGATAATTGGTGCATTAATATGTTTGTTATCCTATTTCACAGTAGGCTGTAATGAAATTACTATACCAAACACAACCATAAGCTATTGAACTTAAGGATTGGATGGTTAAACTCAGAACTCAACAATGTCTCAGACTCAGCAATGTTTCAGAACAATACACCCCAGTACTTGCATAAATAAAAGATAAGTACAATGGTTTTCGAGAGGCCAGTCTCTCCCAAATGTGATAAGATCATGCCTAATTCTTCGATACTCTTCTTTTCTCCTCCTGCCCTCTTTGTGCCTCTCTTGTTTTCGTTCCTGTGAAGACCAGTCTACCCTCCGGTGTTGTAGCTTGGACCCTTTTTCCCTTCCCTCCACGTCTTGAGTACACTTGTTTTATTTGAGTCTCATCCAGGTCTATCCATAGGCACCAATTGCATAAAGATTGTAGCGTCTCATCACTTGCATACCTTATACTACTATGCACCTATATTTTCAAATAAGTAACAAAATATAAATGACGACTGACTATTACCTGCACGAATGAATGGAGATGTCTTCCTTTCCTTTTAGATTCCCAGAGAAGATTGGAGGAAATTTATCTGGGGTTCACTATATCCGTGATGTTTCTGATGCTGATTCTCTGATTTCATCACTGGTTTGTTTTCTTTATTGATTTCAGAATATTCATTCCACTTGCATTATTTTTTAGGGAAATTCTCAATGATATCCTTCTACTTTGGACTTTTCCAAATGGTGCCTTTTTTATTTCTGACTTACGAGTGGTGCCCATATATTTTAAGTTCCACGTATATTATGCCATTCCGTTAACCAAACGTTTAATAAAAGTTAAAACATTTAAACTTCAAATTTTTCGCACTTTCAACACCCGTAACAATCTACTACATTTAGAAACATCATCATCAAAATATTTGAACAAAACACAGTTTAAAACTTTAGAATGTGTTCGAAAGAATTTTATTTATAAGATTATTGTCCTATTAACTTTTCCAAGAAATACCATTACTTTTTTTTACTATTACGTGTGGTACCCTTATATTTTAACGTTTGACTTATGTTTGGGTAACGGAATGACATGATATATATAAAACTTAAAATACAAGGGTACCACTCGTAAGTCAAAAATACGAAATGGTACCACTTGGAAAAGCCAAAAACAGAAGGGTGGCATTGAGAATTTCCCTATATTTTATTACACAGCTCTGCATAATATTCATATACTAGATCTTGTATGTTCGATTCAATTTGGTGGTTATTGGACTCACTCACATGACCTGGATAGGGTTGTAAGATAACATCTGCTTTGATTTGTAGGAAACGTCACGAAAGGTGGTTGTGGTTGGTGGTGGTTACATTGGTATGGAAGTTGCAGCAGCTGCTGTTGCCTGGAATCTTGATACAACGGTAAGAATAAAAACAATTATCAACTTCTCCCAGTATATGAGTCTATAATGCATCTTTACTGCAACATGCTGTACATTCCCTCCTAACTAAGTAATTTTTCATTAATGTTGTGTGAGTAGTGACCAAGGATACAATGTATAAGATATGACACAGTTACTTCAACCCATCTGGTATATGTATAGGATGTGTCTGCGCATTGTACTCCTAAACAATCTTCTCAAAATATTTTATAATCATACGCATATTTAATTTTTCTTGTATATAAGACGGAACATCACACCAGAAGCCAATAAAATTGTTAAATGATACTTTCCGGTGCGTAAAAGGAAAACACTACTAAAAAGTTTTGCCATGCAACCCCTAATGCGTTGAAATGCACTTTTATTTGGCACTAAATTCTCTATATATTTTGATGATTTTAATTGTTTGTCCATGTGGTTTCCTCTGATGATAAGTTGTACTTACACAGTTCTCATTATAGGTTGTATTTCCAGAAACTCATCTTTTACCAAGGTTATTTACTCCTTCACTTGCCGGAAGATACGAAGAACTCTTTCAAAACAATGGTGTTAAATTTGTCAAGGTTCTCCCCCCCCCCTCCCTCCCTCTCCGTGTGTGTGCGTGTGCATGTAGTGTCTGGTGGTGTTTATGAATATGTATTCTCATATAACTCAATGATCACTTTATTTACAGGGGGCTTCCATAAAAACTTTAGAAGCAGGTACTGATGGACGAGTTTCTGCTGTTAAGCTTCAAGATGGTTCACTAATTGAAGCAGACACGGTACTGTAGTTTCACAATTCTTGGACTGTGTTGTTATTTTGGTTCAGGGGGATCTTTTAGTTTGTAAATTATGTATCAGGTGATTCTTTCTTATGTTAGTTTACATGGTTAGAGACTTGTGTGTAATTTTTTTGTCCTCCCCTTACCAGATTGTTATCGGCATAGGAGCAAAACCTGCTGTCAGTCCCTTTGAAAGCGTTGGCTTGAATAGCACTGTTGGTGGAATACAGGTTATCATTTCTGCATAGGCATTGTATTTCTTTTTCAATTTCAAAGTTCTGATACAATTTTTGGTACTTTCTAGAAAACTAAGCTAAAGGGAAGTGATAAAAAATTCGCGAAGTAGTAAGAAAAATTATACATTTACAGCGCTACGTTATTACTGGGAAGTGAGAGCAGACAGTTAATGTAGCTCAATAGTAGATATGACCATAAATAGCGTAGTAATTAACTTTTATAGTTTCTTAACAACGTCGACTCATATTAAAATTGATTAGAAAAGAATTAATGATTTGAACAAAAACTGGTGTGGTGTGGTACTTTATTGTGTTAAATATTGTGATTCTTTCTTTCAGGTTGATGGTCAGTTCCGAACAAGTGTGCCCGGAATTTTTGCTATTGGCGATGTAGCAGCCTTCCCACTTAAGGTGTGCTTTCTTTTCTACTAATTATCTTGTTCTACCAATCAAAGCTTTCTTGTGAATCTGTAGCTAAATGTAATTTACACTTGAGCAGATGTATGATCGCATTGCTCGGGTTGAACATGTTGATCATGCTCGCCGGTCAGCACAACACTGCATAAAATCATTATTAAGTGCGCAGACTCAAAAGTATGTCACCTTTTTTTTTTCTTACTAAAAGTTTTCTATCTCAGTGCAAACCTCAGACACAATCTTGTTTATAATTTACTTCCTGTATTCAATGCAGCTACGACTATCTTCCTTATTTTTACTCTAGAGTTTTCGAGTACGAAGGGAGCTCAAGGAAAGTATGGTGGCAGTTTTTTGGTGACAACGGTAAGAATATTCAATTACGGGATGAAATTTTGCCATCTCTTTATGTATTCTTTTAGCTGGCACTAAAATTTTCTATTCGTGCACAGTTGGAGAGGTTGTTGAGGTTGGAAACTTTGATCCTAAGATAGCAACTTTCTGGCTAGACTCTGGTAATTTTATATGATGAACACTTTCAGTGCGTTTATGTGTGTTTTGAGTGACAGAAAGATAATCCTATTATTTTCTCAAATCTGGACTAACGCGTATTTTTTACTTGCCTGTAATGCAGGTAAACTTAAAGGGGTTTTGCTCGAAAGTGGAAGCCCTGAGGTATACTCTTTTTTAAATTGTTTCTGATAATTATACTGAAAGATGCTGTCATAAGACAATTAGATATATGCATGAAGAAAGACCACCATGTAGAGGAATTAATAGAGATATCTCAACTAGTGATAAAAGAGATATGTAGTCAAAGTCAAAAGTTGATTTATAAGTAAAGGGTGTAGACTTTTGTGTGGCCAATGGACATTGCTTAGCAAAAGTAAGAATCCCGATATTCTTGCATTTTCTGTAGTTAAATTGTGATTGGCAGGTTTGTGTTGTGTGTGCCTGTGGACAGTTTCATTGTCAAATTTAGACATTTCATGTATTCATCTCCGTCTGATGTCTACTTACCCCCAGGAGTTTGAAATTATCATGATCAATTATGATATAAAACTTTGAGTATCTTCTCCAGTAACCGGTATTTAATTACCTATTTGTTCTGATTAGAAAAACTACGGCACATTAATCTGACAAAAGAAAAAATAAACACTGCACCTTATTAAAATGCATACTTTATAGCTTTCACACACATTAAATTACATAAATTTTTATCTTCACTTACTCGTCTTTGGGATTGTGCACAATATGCCTACGAATTGTGTCTTTAATTTTTAGTGAAAAGTATTTGAAGTTTGAATTTATTAGAAATGTGACACACAATAAACAAAAAATAAGGTCCGACTATTGTTGAAGTCGAACTGTGTGTTTGTTGGAGCAACAATCATAGTTTGATCTCTCCATCTTTAAGTGATTGAACAGTCTCATTCATTACAGCTTATTTTGCTCTTTTGATCAACACCTTTTGAAGCAATTTACAAATTTTCCTTGCATGTAGAAACTGATATATTTCCGGTCATTTCTTAGGAATTTCAACTCCTTCCTAAACTAGCAAGGAACCAGCCTACTGTTGACAAAGTTAAGCTTCAAAATGCATCTTCGGTTGAGGAGGCACTAGAGATTGCTCGTGCTGCCTTGCCGGTGGAAGCTTAGTTCCCATCTACAACTGTGCTTTCTGCACAGCTAACAGTTAGATGATTACTGGTCATTTGACAATAATGCCTTTTCCGTATAGATCCATCTTTCATCTAGTGTCTTTAGATTAATAATCTTCTTCGAAGAAATAAATATTCATATTGTTATGCAGAGAATTTAGTTCTTGATAGCCTTACATCATGTTTTTTTTATAGAAGAGAATAATGAAATTTGAGAAACATGTACCACTAGAGGGATCAAGCTCGTCAATGTGTGGTTCTCATCACATATTCACGCGATGTATGAATGCATATTGTGTATGGTAAGTCTTTGCTGACAGATGGATGCCAGTTTTGCTTAATTGGATGTCATTTTTCATATAGCAAGTGATTGCAAAATATAGGGGGCTGTGCAGAAAGCAGTCAATCAATCTCTAGATGTTGCTCTGCTGATTCAACCCCAAGCGTGGCACAAAAACCACAAACCTGTGAGCCAGAACGTTGGATTAAGTCTTCGTATGAACCCGAATTTTGATTGAAATATAAGCCTGGTTTGGCCAATGAAGTCAAAAATGTGTCTGGTTTGGGTTATTATATCAATTTCAGTTTGTTTCAAGTTCTTGAGTTGAACAGGTCGTAGTCTTGACTGAAATCGAAAGTCAAGATCTTAGCAGAGACTAATCACTAATTTAATACCATATTCATTCACATAATTTTCAAATTGATTTACTTTAATAGAATAATTTATGAATATTTATTATAATTTCAAAATAGAGGCAACGAACCATGTCGTCCTGGTTCGAGGCCCCTTGTCTGGAATTTAATCTAGACAAATAAATATTATGCATTTAAAATAATATAATTAAGAAAATTAACAACATATATATTATTAACTTTTTTTTTGATAATAAATAGAAAATTCGAAGTAGTATTTATTTTTGCAATAAGGTCTTAAATTTTGCTAATTTTTTTCCTATATTGATTACAGGCCAGCAACCGGTGGAGCGAAATTTTAGTATATAAATAAAAAAAAATTCATACATAAATATCATTCTTCCAAATAAAACATATATATTAATCGAAAATATATTTGAAATCTAATTCGTAATATATCCTACATCAATATTACACATCAATAAGACGACGTAAGTGTCTCGGCCAGCCTCGCTTTCAGTCACTTTAAATCAGGTCTGAAGGATTATTATTTTATTCCTAATAATGCAATGTATCATAATCCCTCCGTCCCGGCGATTTCTTTACATGGTCTTTTTGCACGGAGACCAAGAAATATTGTTAAGATAAATGAAGTAGTGGGTGTAATAGTGATTTTATTGTTAAAATAAGTGAAGTAGTGGGTATAATAGTGTAAAGTGTTGAAAAAGTGGGGTGAAGTAGTGGATGTAATAATATATTTTATTGTTAAAAGTTATTATTTTTAGTAATGTAAAGAATTGGTGGAACGTCCCCAAAAGAAAATTGTAAAAAAATGGATGGTACATAGTAGTATTTTTCTCCGTGTTTGAGTTGAACACCATTTATTTGCTGCCCTTTTTCCTTTTCCGAAGAAGCAACACAATTTGCTTTAGAAAATGACCCATACAAAAAATAAATTGAAATATAAATCTAAAATTTCATACCTGTTAGCGTATCCAGAATAAATGTAAAAAAAAAAAAAAAATATTGGTACAAACTACAAAGTTATATTCAATTATGCAGCATGTGATATGTGTAGTGCATATAATTAATAAGCATGTCAATTTGTTTGAAAGGAGAAAAAAAAAAAAGGTGACAACATTAGTTGATGCTAGTTTTATACATTTCATAAATATTTTAATGTATGTTTTAGAATTAATTAAATTACTTTTAATTATTTTTGCATAAATTGTGAAATAATATATGTATATCTCATTATATTGATGTTACTTTTATTATACTTGAGAAAAAGTCTGATTTTATTTTGGAAAAATTGTAAAATAATACCTTATCTCATTCATAACTTTCGCAGTTTAATTATATTTTTAATTTCTATTATAATTATTTAATATATTAATTAACAATAATATTTCTGAAATAATGTATTTTGTTTGCGACAATCAAACCATATGAACTTAATTACATCAGTTATAGATAAGATATAATTGTCCTCACTCATTTTATGACATGACGAGAGTTCAAATGTTATTAAATGATGGGTGCTGGGTGCATACGAAAGTGTGTTAATTATATAAAAGAACTAAAGAAGAGATAATTGAAAATAATTTTTTTAGTAATTTAACACAATCAGACTAAATTAGTGAAAATATATAAACAAGAATCAGTTCAGTAGCTAAGCTTTGAATCGGATTTTCGTCAAAAAAAAAAAAAGGAAGCTTTGAATCGGATTTTTGTAATTTTTTAAGAAGCAAATTTAAGAGTTTTATATTCAAATTAATTCAAATAATAAAAATAAATGGTAAGTTGTTTATTCAATAAATAGAAAATAACCATGTCATGTAGTGAAATAATTTGTATGATCTCAAGCTAAAAAAAAGAGGGGAAAATTAGGGTAGAGTCTGAGACTTCACATCCTAGTCCTGGTATTAAGCAATGTGTGATAAGAGCTGACATTTTTTTATTAATTTAATTTTGCTAATAATAATAGATTTCATGAAAATCTGAATTAACTAAAATTAATCAAAAAAGTTGTGATTAGAATATACTCCCTCCGTCCCATTTTGTAAGACATGGTTTGACTTTCACGGAGATTAAGAAAATACTATTTGACTTGCTAGGTGGTAGCATGTGGTTGGTTGGTTGTGAAAGTGGGTGTAAGTGGGTGTATAAAAAATGGGTAAAGTAGGAAAGTAGTGGGCGTAATATTGTTTATTTAATAAAAAAGAAGTATAAAATAGAGAAGTAGTGGGTGTAATAGTGAAAAGTAATGTTCAAAAATAGTAAGTTTAGTAGGTTCATTCTTTTTGGGACGTTCCAAAAATGAATAAGTGTCATATAAAATGGGACGGAGAGAGTAACCCTTAAGCAAATCTGCAAATGCTCACGTAATCAACATTACATCAACATCAGATGCCAACAACAAGATGCCAACAATAACATCAACATTAGATGTAAATTTTTCTCTTAAAAATGTTGCTGTTTTTTTTTTTTTTCTAATTTTGGCACTTTATTTTTTCCGAAAACTCTTAAACAAAAATTTAAATATTTCATAAAAACTGTTACAAATTCTTAACCTTGTAATTTTTTTAATTGAGAGTAAAAATATTTTTTGCCGATAATAATATTAGAAACAAAAATATTTAGAATTAGTAGAACACCTCGAGAATTATTAGAACATATATTAAAAAAAAAAGATTTAGAATAATATTAACCGGCCGATAAAAGCAGAAATACCTATGATTAATGAGTTTCCCATAACCAGACGCAAGTGTTTATTGTAGTAGTTTATCTAGTAGTTGTACTTGAAACTTGTTTTGGCATTACTATGAGAGTTGATCTCTGTTTTCTTCTCCTCCTAAAGCTATTTACTACTTGAATACGCAACAATCAACAACATATATACACTACAATTCGTTTACAGTCACCTTGTTTCAGAGACTATTTTCAACACTGCTTCAACTGCCAACTGAAATGAAGGTACAATTTCCATGCAATTCTCCTCCCACTTTTTCATGTCACATATTCTTGCTTTACTTCCTCTGTTTCATGCCACATATATTTCTTGATCTTTTGTTGGCTGCAGAAAGTGGTAGTGAAATTGGAGATATATGATGACAAGGAAAAGAAGAAGGCCATGAAAACTGTTTCCAGGCTCTCAGGTTTTAACTTTGCATGCTACTGTTTCATCGAAATCACATATTTTTTTGTACAAGAAATATATTTGGTTGAGTCCTAATTATTTCTTGGCCTATGGCTATCGACGTACAGGAATTGAAACCATATCCATTGAGATGAAAGACAAGAAATTAACTGTGATCGGTGACGTTGATCCCATTGCTCTGGTGAACAAACTGAAGAAATTGTGTCACACGGAATTATTAACAGTTGGTCCAGCAAAGGAACCTGAAAAGAAGAAGGATGACAAGAAAGAAGATGGAAAGAAAGATGATGATAAGAAAGACGATGAGAAGAAGAAAGAACAACAAATCCATGATCTCATTATGCCCTATCAGTATTACAATCCTTATGTTATGCGCCAATATGTTGATCACGGTGATGAGGAATATCCCAGTTCATGTGTTATATCTTAATGGTAAGATCATGAATCCTACGAGTGTTTTGATTATTATGTCACTCCCTGAATGTTGATTTGGAATAAAATGAGATATATATAGTAAGTTTTGATTGTTGATAACTTCAGATTGTTGGTAACATTTGGTAACTGAGGAGAAATGGTATGTGGCCAGATGTTTCGATAAGTACTGTGCTTTATTTTGTTAAATTCGAAGCTCAAGATGGAGGAACTCGAATAATTTTCCATTCAAGATTCCTGTGAAAATTAGAGTTTTACATATCTTGTTTATATTAACAAATCTGTTTATGAAAATAATAATTGGTTAAACTTTGTATAATTAATATATATTTGAGTTTTCGATTTGAATGTTGAACTACAGAACCGTGATGAATTCAAAGTTAAAAAGATTTAAAAACTCTTGACTGTTATTCCTGACCTTTTTATGAAAAATGGCAATGTCTTCTTAAGTTTTTAGTGCTGTAATAGGTGCAGTTTTTTGGTAGATTCAGATATAACGCATTGTTGTTGCTTGCGAGTACTGCCCTCGAGGCCTGCTGAGCTCTATTAGCAACTGTGATGAATATAACTCTACTCGATAACAGGTCAAGTGTTTATTTGTTATCCGTGGGATAAAAGGCAGAACTCAAAATAAAAAGAAAAATATTGTCTCCTAATGAAAAATAAGGATAAGTCTCCATATCGGGACCCTGCCGTGCTCTAATCTGTTTAGCTGATGAAAATAATGTAGAAACCTTTAATCAGCCAACTACTTCAAACTTAATTTATGTACTAACTCTATCATTTGGATGATTATTGAAACATCAAGTGACATTGATAAATAGGCCTTGCACTGAGACATGAAGGACGATGACATACATGTAATGCCAATTAGTTTTAACCAAATTACAACCATCTTTGGTTCTTTAAGCCGACAACCATTTTTTTTTAATTTTCAGTTCTTGCATCATCCTTACATTGTTCGGACTTTGCGTGTTACAAGTATGAAGCTGCAGCTATATATGATTCTGAATTTTCTTTTCTTGTAGAAAAGCCACACAACAAAACATGATGACAAACTTTCTCATAATTGGTAATAAAATATACACTAAATCAGGATGAGCAAGCAAGTTATAATAGAAATCATAACACTCATAACATGTATATTTATTAATATCTCTGTCATTAGAAATGAAAACTTAATTTGAAATAGAAATCTTAAGGTCATAGGTCATCACCTATAGATTACAATAATGGCATAAGAGTTTGATCTGCACCAGTGTTCGGAACATCTCCGCAAGGTCTAAGCAATCGTGTTTACGCAATTGTAGAGCTAGGAGAATTAGGGGACATAGTGTGAGGTGACATCATAATTCCATCCCTCATTCGAAATGATAAGCTCAATTTCAGACTCTTTTGACAAGATAATTTTTTTGCCTTCACCTCCAGAGCCCCCATAGTTTGAAGCGCAAACTTCTTGATCCTCTGTAAAGCAACTTTCGTCGTCTCATCATCCATGTTCGCAAAGCAAACTCGAAACCAGCCGGGCTCCGAGCAATGAAATGAAGAGCCCGGTGACATACTGAGTTTAACATTGTTTATTACACTCTTCCAAAGCTCCATTTCAGCTTCAAAGGTTGGTTGCTTAAGCAGTTTGCGCAAGTCCATCCACAAAAACAGCCCTGCATTTCCATTCAAACTCCCAATCCCCACTTGTGCTAGTCCTTGTGTGAACACTTCGTGCCTTGAACCTAATCTTTCTCGACTCTCCATTATAAATTTTTCCACAAACATTTCATCAGATAACATTGCAGCAATTAAGTGTTGTGTCTGTGTAGAAACTAGTCCAAAACTCGACATTTTTCTAGCACAATTTACAACATTATCATTGTATGAGTATACTATTCCAATTCTAAAACCTGGAAAGCCCATATCTTTCGAGAGACTATACACAATGTGAACAAGATCACGATTGCATTTAATTTCTTCCTCTAATATCTCAGCAATGCTAATGAATTCGGGCTTATTAAAAACTGTGCCAGCATAAATTTCGTCACATACTAGGTGAATGCTCTTCTCATTGATAAAACCGACTAAATCCTTAAGTGTGGTTCTGTCTAAAATAGTGCCCAAAGGATTCGATGGATTTGTTATAAGCAAGCCTTTAACTTTAGTTTTACACAATTCAGCTTGTTTATATGCAGTTTCTAAGGCTGTTCTTGTGACTTTGAAATTGTCATAGCTATCACAAATAACTGGCACAAGTTGAACTCCTGTTCTCCATTTCAAATCTCGATCAAATCTGCAAAATGTTTTTAAGGAAGTTGGTCACACAATTTCTAATATCGTGACCTTATTATATACTTCCTACTAATAAATTTTTAAAGACAAAGTTAAGCATTTGGTTCAGCTGAACATAAGCTTAAAGAAAAGTACCCTGGATAATATGGGGTGGGTACTAAAAAGGCATCACCAGGATCGGCTAAACAAAATGCCATCATTTCATGAGCTCCAGTAGCTCCACCACTCATAACAATGCGATCCGGATCAAATGTGACCTTGTCTCTTCTCACTTTTTCCATGAACCTTGCAATGCCCTGGAAATTCATACATCAAAATGTTTAAACATTCATTTAGTATACAATTATTTTTAGTTTGTAGAATAAGCTTGTCAATAAAAAATGGACTATGTATCCAAGAAATGTTCGTGAAATTCAGTACATTTCTAAACTCTGGCAATCCATGATAATCTTGATAAATGGCAATATCAGTAAATTTATCCATCCCTTCACTTGTGCAAATTGATGCACTCTTGTTATTCACAATCCAGTCTTTAATCAAATCGAATGAAAGCTGCCACATGTATAGATAGTAATCATTAGATACTCTACACACACACACACACACACACACATCTTTTACACACACACACACACACACAAATTACACATACCTGGTTTTCAGCAAGTCCCATCTGAATGACACCTTGAGGATTGTTAATGGAATGATAGGGATCCCTATCGTAAGCCTTCCACGCATCGAAATAAGGAGAGTTTTCGCTATGGCCGTCATTAGTGGCTATTTTAGACAACAGCTGCAGTTGTTCCTTTAAACTGCTGTTGATCAATGCCATGTATTCAATGACAGAATATATAGAATATAATTGTGTTGAGTTCTCTTAGTTGAGACAATGCAAGAAAAGGATCAAGTAATGCTTTGTTAATGTTATTAAGATTATATTTAACAAGTTGATGGAAGTTTGAGATGAGATTGTTAAATATTTATAGAATAAAGATTATGAAATGAAAATTGGAAGTTTAGAAGGTTCGTTTGAAGTACCTGAGTTGAGTGTTAGTATATGAATCTGCAATACTAGGAAATGATTTATTAATATTACTGTCCGTGCCTAAAGTTACTTCCATTTAGACCTGGCAATTCGGGTAATCAGATTATACGTTTAATGTATGAAGCAAGCAAGTAATCACAAGGTAATTACGTTGAATTCACATAAGTACAGATCCAGTGCAGACAGTCAGAAAAGAAGTAGCTAGGGATGGAGGTAGTGCATAATAAGAAAACAGAAAAGAATGAATGAATGTTACAAACATTTCCTTGTTAATAAGAACCGGTCATGCAAGCTTATTTACTCAAAACGGACATGCATGCACTGTTTAAAATGTGATTTGATGTTACCGTGTTAGTTAAAAACAACTGTCTGGTATTTTATCTGTGGTGTATCCATTTATTTCATGATATTAAAACCCGCCTACAGATCTTTCTAATAGGAATAATTAAGTATTGGGTTATAAAGATTTAAGAAAAATTATGAATATGGATTGAAATATAGATCGAGTCTTAATGGAGGGTTCAAAAACATCTTCAAATATGATCTTAGACGTGTTCCAGTTTAAAATTATATTAGATAGCGTATTAGTGTATAATTGTATATAAAGTAAATAGATTAGGATGTATGGCTTCAGGTAAGAATAAATATAAATGCTTTTATGAAATGAAGAAGACTGTTAGAATATGTGAGCTGTGCCCATGCTGTCAAGATTCTATCAAAGACAGTCCATGTTAGGTTGCTCAGGTTGATGGACGAGTCGATGGTAGGTGAAAGGCTGGCTTCGACGGACTCCATTTAAGAAGAGAGCTCGGTGACAAACTCTATTCAAATCATAGAAACGAATAGCTCTGTTGAAGTGCGGCCACCTCAACCCCAAGTTGCTGAACAAGTTAACATTTGAGATGCAGAACCAGAAGTACAAAGGGGGCGAGCTCATTAATACTTTCATATGCAATCATCAGTTTGTTATCTGCAGCTGCTGGCCACTTCCACCCAAGTTTATTAAACAAGTTAACATCCTAGATGCGGAACCAGAAAAATAATTGGAGCCAACATGCTGATACATTATTTACATCTGTAGCTGCTGGGCAACATATTGAACAACAGGATGAAGCCTTTTGAGTCAGGACTACAACAGTAGGAAAAAATGCAGAGACATAGCGTTGGGGAAGCAAAAAAAAAAAGAAGTCTTCTTCAATCTAGATATCAACTATGAACCTTTTGTGACCAAGATAATACTGGGAAATCAAAAAGGAAAAAAATGCACTACTAAGTTTTAAATTGTATCACTTTCAAGTTTCATGAATTAGAATATAACTAAGTTGTAGCACTGTAACTAAGTAGATACCTTCTTGGTACGAAATGATAAGTTCTAAATTTTGAGGCTCAACAAAGGACTACATGTGCTATGATATACATAGTCCACAACCAAGTATATCGACATTTAAGGATTATCTTGAAGTATGTCTCCTTAACCTGCTCTCTTGGAATGAAAAGGCTCCTAACTTTATAGAATCATCAGCACCTTCAGTTTATAGCATTTGAGGAGTATTTAATCAATCAAAAGTTGGATACAAAGTATTGCTTCATTTTTCTATCAAGAAAACATAACAGGTACAACCGAGTAATGACATTGTGCCATTATGTGATTCAATGCTTATAAATAGACCTTACATTGATTGATACACTAGATTCAGTATCTGATCTTCAAAAGCCATCATCTCACTTCTTCATAAGAAGAACAACAGTGTGAGCTGCTATGCTCCTATTCTCCCCAAGGCTGTCCACCTTCTCGTGAGTTTTTGCCTTCAAATTCACAACAGAAGGGTCGGCACCAAGCAAAAGCGACAAGTTGGTTCTGATGGTCTCCTTGTGAGGGCTTAGTTTCGGTCTTTGAAGAATCAAAGTAGCATCTAGATTTCCTAGCTCGTAACCAGCCTCGTCCATCAATCTTACCTGATACGACATGATGCATAAATAGAAAAATAAAATTAATATATGAAACAACATATATGCTATCAGAAATATAATATGACTTATGGCCAACTTTGTTGAAAAATACCACACCTCTTAAACACCAAATATGCAAACAAAAAGAAAAAAAAATATACTGTGAACAATGTTTAAATTTCAAATTTAGCTCCTGGTCAAAATCTTTTGCAGCCAAAATGGATTCATAGTCTAAGGCAACAAACATGTGGACCTTTAGAAAGTTCTACTGCAGCCAAATGCCATCGAGGATAGATTTTGGTGTATTAAGAGTTTTACTTTTGCAAATACTTTATAAGTGGAAAAATCAGAAATATATCCAAATTGTGTTACAACCAGTAAATACTATATAGCTAAACTGATAGTAGCAAACAATCGACATATCTTCAGTAGTGGTTTAGACAGGGACTTTTGTCCCCGACTGCCATCAGTATTTTGCATATCATTTCATGAAAAGGAAATAACGTATATTTACTACAACCATCCATATAAGGGACACATGGAAAAGATCGAATGAACATCCCTAAGTAATACTTAAGTTATTTTTACTGTTTACTTCACAATTCTTCTAGCCAGGTTAGAGGTGACTCCCAAATTACAGAAATTACTACATCACCAACCATCCACTCCTATAAAAACACAAGGTCACATTATTTTCTCTTCTTTACGCCTCCTGAGAATGTAGGAGGGTGGTTAGCCCCTACTTACTACTCAACTCAACATAAAAGAGAGCCTAGTTCATATTCTTTTTTTTTTTTTTCCTACAATCATATCTTTTGCCTACCATTTTCTTTCCAGTAATCAATCCAAATCAAAAACTGGACTCTACTCTAATATAAAACTATCTACCAATCATGGCAAGTTTAATAGGCTGATAAGCTCTACAAATGTTTTAACAAATATATTAAGCAAATAATCTAATCATGGCGAAATAAAATCAAACTGAACCAAAGAAAAAAAAAATTAAAAGAAATATCTCACAGCTTCTTTGATAAAAACAGAAGAGCGAGCCCCTTTCCATTTAGGATCATTATCGGGAAAAATCTGGCCAATATCAGGAAGGCCCAAAGCACCCAAAATTGCATCAACAACACAGTGAAGCAATACATCACCTACACCACCAACCAACAACCATTAATCAACAAACTCAAACATAGCCTTCACCAAATTTCAAGATAAAATATAAAAATAAAAAATAAAAACACATACAAAAATTCACATTTTAGCCTAATAAATTAATATATGAGTAGAATAATGAGAGTTTACCATCAGAATGAGCCTCACAGCCTTTCTCAAAAGGAATATCAATACCACCAATAATCAAAGGGTACCCGGGTTCTAACCGGTGCAAATCAAACCCATGACCCACCCGAAAAGGAAGCACTTTCGACGGCTTGACCACAGTCGTGTCCGCCTCTACTTCAACGGCGCTGGAAGCTGCTGCCACCACCGGAATGTTTCTTCCGGCGAATTTTACACAACCACGAGGAGCTGACACACTAGTAGTATTACTTGAAAACCCAAGTGAAGGGGTTGAAAAAGATTGAATTTTGATCATGGGCTTCGCAAGAATTGAGCTGGTAGCTGAGAAAAACAATGAATTCGCAGCCATTGTGTGTGTTGAAATGTGTGCGTGTGTGTGTTTTTATTTACAGGGCTGTGATTCTTGAATTTGGTTGGGTTGGCATTTTCTGAAAATATGAACGGGCTTGTTTTAAACGGGTAATGTTACAGTATTTACACGTGGCAGAATGTGATTAGCCTGTCTCATGTGCCTGGCCTGGGTGTTGCAAGAAGAATATAAACTTTTATCTATCCTTTTGATGTTCAACCGTTCAAGTACACCGAAATTGAATTTCTACCGTAATTAAAAAGTATTTATACTTTATTCCGTATTTATTAATATTTTATATATAATAAGCATAAGAGAGAGATCTTATCCAAATTTTTGGTCGTCGTTTGCATATGATCCGTTGGATTAAAAAATGAATTAAAAATCATCCATTGGATTATAAATTATATCCGTATATATTTATTTATAATTTTCACTTTGTTAATTTACTATAATACCCTTTCTTCATCGATTGTTTTTTTCTTCATCATTAGAACTAAATTTAATTTAAAAATATTTTTAATTTAGTAAACAAATAAAATATGTATAAACAAATAAAATCAATTACAAATAAAAAAGATGTCTACAATGAATTGGAAAAAAATCCTAATACAATAATAATTACATTATTCTATCAAAAATCTATAAATACAAGGGAAAAAAATCCTAATACAATTATAATTACATTATTCTATCAAAAATCTATATATGAACTAAAAGCGAAGGATTTATATGTTTGTCTATCTCGGAAACATTCTGCGAGGGCTCACCCTCCTAAAGTCGATAACATTTTAAGAAGCCATGGAAGAGAAACATACATTATGCCAATAGATTCGGAGGATGTGCAATGTTCTTTTTTGTTGATGATATGTGTATATCATATTAAAAAGGAAATTATAATCTAAAAAAGATATAATTTAGCAAAGTCGTATTAGAATTGAATTTTAAAAAGAAAATTATAATATGAAAATGATATAATTAAAAAATGATACAATTAAATTTTATTTATTTTATTTTATTAATATTAAAGTTTTAATTGGAAACTAATTTTTAAATTATCACTAAATTAAAGATTATTTTGTTAATTTCATGTGCGCTATAAAATTGTCAAAATAAAATTTTAATAATTCAAGATAGAGCACAAATTATATCCTATTTATTTATTTATATTTATATATATCTAATACACCAACAGGGGGTTTCCTGGAAACCTGAGCAAATTTATTCATAGGCTCGGACACTCCGAACCTCACTCCAAACCTAACTCTAAATATTTGTAAAAATAATGTTATTCAAAGGATTCGTACCCATGACCTTGCATAACTAATGCAACACCTTAACCAGTTGAGCCATGTGAACATTTGAGCTTATATTAAAAATCATTATCTACATACATAAACACATATATACACACATACATAATTATTAATTATACTACACATACATAAATAAATATACATGTATACGTACATACACACATACATACATACATACATACATACATATATACATACATACATACATACATACACTACATACATAATTATTAATTATACATACATAAACATAAATAATTATACATGCATATGTACATACACACATACATACATACATACATCCATACATACATACATACATACATAATTATTAATTATACATGTATAAGTACTATATACATACATACATACATACATACATACATTTATGTTGTATAATCTATTAATATTTCATTATTTGTAATATATTAATTGTTGTATAATTAATATGCATATTTATATATACAAACACATGTACAAACATAAATACATACATATATAAATTTATGTGGATATATATATAATAATATACTATAATATGATATACATACATACATGCATACATACTATATAACATACATACATACATACATACATACATACATGCATGCATGCATGCATGCATACATACATACATACATTTATATTGTATAATCTATTAATATTTCATTATTTGTAATCTATTAATTGTTGTATAATTAATATGCATATTTATACATACATACACATGTACAAACATAAATACATACATATATAAATTTTTGTGGATATATAACAATTTACTATAATATTATATACATACACAACCTACATATTTTTGTTTATATGTATTAATTTGTAGATAAATCTCAGTTGGCTTAACTCAGATAATGTATAATTATTAATTAGAATGTATATTTGTAGATAATTATTAATTATACATGCATACGTACGTACATACATACATACATAGCTATTAATTATACATGCATACGTACATGCATACATACATATATACATACATGCATTCATACATACATACATGCATACATACATATATACATACATACATACATACATACATACATACATACATACATACATACATATATGCATGCATAGTTATGTTGTATGTATATATGTATGTATGTATATATGCATACATACATATATACATACAACATAACTATTAATTATACATGCATACGTACATGCATACATACATACATACATGCATACATACATATAATATATACATACATTTATGTTGTATAATCTATTAATATTTCATTATTTGTAATCTATTAATTGTTTTTTTTTTAATAACAAGTGTATTAAATTCAATAAATCAAAGCCATACGGCATCTACAATTCATATCGAGTAGAACAAACATAATTGAATCGCCGGGCATCCACAGGAGACCAAAAACGAATTTTGACTGAGATATATACAATTGAATCCCCAACACCCGTCTGAGCTTATCGACCTTGAATGCAGAACCAAAACAGCTCGAATCACTAAATCCAAATCCACGCTCCCACAAACCGGAGAGAAAATCAAACTCCCACAAAACGGAGAGAAAATCCAAACAACTCAGCATTACAAGCGAGAAAATCAAACAACTAAGCATTACAAGATGAAGATTAAGAACTTAAAAATTATAATTAAAAAACAAAAACCGAAGAAACAAGAAAAAAACAACAGCTCCAACTTAGATCTGAAAAATCGAATCCTCAATAAACAAGATGAACCCACTCACAAATCCGGTGGCTAGTCGGAAACGGAGAAATATAATTAATATGCATATTTATACATATATACACATGTACAAACATAAATACATACATGTATAAATTTATGTGCATATATAATAATCTACTATAATATTATATACATATATACATACATACTATATAGCATACATACATATATACATACATACATTTATGTTGTATAATCTATTAATATTTCATTATTTATAATATATTAATTACTGCATAATTATACATACATAAACTTGTACAAACATAAATACATATATAAATTTATGTGGATATGTTATAATGTACTATAATATTCACTAACATATATCATATCTTATTAATCATTTTAGATTTACTTTAATTATTTACGAATTAAATATTACAAAAAATATCCCAATACAAAAAAAACCTTCATGCCTATGTAAGTATAATACAAACTTGTATTAACATTAACTATCGTAAAACTCATCAATCACATCTTTAATACGTAAACGCATAAAACAATATAGCAAATATATATATATATATATATATATATATATATATATATATAATAGAGCAAATGGGGGGGGTTCCATGAGCAAATTTATTCATATAAAAAGTCATATTTACCTCTACTAATTATATCTATGTTATATTTCCGGGGGCTATTTAGGTATTGCAACACTAACATATTTATTACATATATAATAATAACTGATATGAACTAATATGCATTTATTATTATGTAATTAATACTTGAATGTATCTTTGTATCCATCCATGTTAACTCTATATATTTATATTTCGAAGTACTGTTTTGATCTTAACATTGACCAATTTATTACATATCGTTCAAGTTTATTTTAACAAAACAAAACATAGCGTAAAATATAAAATAGATTTAATTTAACCAGAATTATAATTTGCATGTCACGATCGGGTATTGCATAAATTCTATTTACTCAGAACAATTGTTACAAAGATATGAACAATCGAAGATATCAACAAATCAATCCTACGTGATTACGAATAATTCATAAATTTGTAATCTAGAGCATGCCCGTGCCTTGCATGGGCTACAAAGCTAGTTATATAATAAGAGTAAGAGAAATAATAATAGGTATTACCATAGGTCAGAACTATACTAGAAGAGTATTTATTGACCTCCTATTCCCACCAATAGTCCAATACAGTATGTAATATTAATGTATAATCTCTCGCTTAATTATGAGAAAATTATTATAATATTAAAGTATTTAACTCCAGCTTTAATTAATATGTTCCATGTTCGTAGATGTGACCTTTTGGGGCTCCGTGTACGCCTAAAAGATAGCAAACTAAGAAGCTTTTAGCACACCATAATTAATATTTTTTAAAATATTTTAATTCATCAAATTTAATTAGTATTTTTAATAAACAATTTTATAAGTATTAAATTCTTCTAGATTATCTCAAAATCTATATGATTTTCAATGTTTTAATTAAAAAAATTTGGGATATTTACATAAATACATAAGATTTTAACAATTATTTCCAATTTTACTACCATCCAACTATCTTTTCACTTCTATAAAATCATTTTTTCAAAAATACTACCTCATTATAATTTATGTTTTCAATATTCCAAAAATACTACCTTCCTCAATTGCAACTTTTGCAACCTCATTTGCAACTTCCAGTTTTCAAATTTCTGATTTCAAGTTCTGGGGTTCAGATGTCATTTTCGACCACTTTTTTGGAATCTATATATATTTATAGATTCCAAAAAAGTGGTCGAAAATGACATCTGAACCCCAGAACTTGAAATCAGAAATTCGTAGCATCTCAGTTGCAAATGAGGTTACAAGGCCCCGCTAGGGGCACTCATAAATGGTGAATTTGGGTTGCAAGGCCCCGCCAGGGGCACTCATAATTGGTGAATTTGGTTGCAAAGCCCCGCCAGGGGCACTAATAATTGGTGGATTTCTGATTTGCAACTTTCAGTATTCAGTTGCAACTTTTGCAACCTCAGTTGCAACTTTTGCAACTGAGGTTTGCAACCTCAAACCTCAGTAGCAACTTTTGCAACCTCAGTTGCAACCTCAGTTGCAACTTTTGCAACCTCAGTTGCAACTGCGGTTTGCAACCTCAGTTGCAACTTTTGCAACCTCAGTTGCAACTTTTGCAACTGAAAACTGAAAGTTGCAAATCAGAAATCCACCAATTATGAGTGCCCCTGGCGGGGCCTTGCAACCCAAATTCACCATTTATGAGTGCCCCTAGCGGGGCCTTGTAACCTCATTTGCAACTGAGATGCTACGAATTTCTGATTTCAAGTTCTGGGGTTCAGATGTCATTTTCGACCACTTTTTTGGAATATATATATATATATATAGGCAAAGGTTCAAGGGAGAACCTATGCTAGATAAAAAACCCAAAGACCACATATCTAACCATTCATTAATTCTAATCTAATGGCTAAAAAAAATCAGTCTTTAATATGATAAAAATTGTATCATTTCCATTTTTTTGACAAAAGGGTAGAAGGGTAATACAAAGCATGCAATATTTTTAGATATTTATCAATCAGTTATTTGATCAATAAAATCACAATATTCTTGATTGAATTAGTATTTTCAAAATTTAAATAGCATCAATCATTCCATATACAGATCAAAAATAAAAAAAGGTAACAAAATATCTCAATCTATTGTATCATTTAATGTAATACACAATTTTCTTATATCTTTATAATTTTTGCTTGAAAAAAAAACGAGCTTTATTAATCAATAATAAAAAATTCATTCAAGTATACCTTCTTGTTTCCTACAATTTTTATTTTATTCTTGATCAGATTATTGAGCATTATTGTGTTGCTTTGTTTATTGATGTTCATAGTGTCACGAACGAACACTACAATGCTCATATTCAAAGAGAATTGCACACCATAATTCCCTTAGTTGTCGGAGAAGTAAAAAGAATGGAAGAAGAAGAAGACACGAAGCAGTGCTTTTTCCTAAATCTTAAATATAGCATTTTCTTGTTGTTAATATAATAGAAAGGAAATATTCAATATTCAGTGAAGGAATTCACATGGAAATCAATTACATATTGTGCCCGTAACCTATTATTGACCATAGGCATACTAAAAATAAATTTAAAATTGTTATGACTAAAAAATGTTAAATCGCCTAGTCTTTTAAATGCCTATAACCTACTAAGTGTTCTTTATATTAAGTTATTAATATCTTTTATCGTTATAATTTTATCGTATTAAAATTTACTATATTGTATAATTAAGTCATTCTCGTGTTCTACTAATTTTATAATTTTAGTATATTATGTATTTTTGTAAATTAATTAGTAAAATAAAATTTTAGGTTCTATTATGTGTTCTACTCAGTATTTTTAATATTATTCTGATTTTATTATAAAAGCCGTAGATTATATTATATGTTTTACTAATTTTACTTAAGATTTCACCAAGGTTCTCCTAAGTATTTTAAAAATGGTAGATTATATTAACTGTTCTTAACACTTAGAAAACATGAACTCACCTAATTTCATATGAAAACTAATGAACACTTTAAAGAACATTATAATTTTTTAACGAATTAAAACACATACAAGAATTCTTTAACGAATACTTTTGAAAATTTAGGTCATTTTCTTTTAAAGTATTTTAGAAAGATCACTTAATAGAATACATAAAAAATTAAAGAACCCTGTAATTTAAGTGTTCTTTTAAATAATATTTAATAAGTGTTCTTTAAAAAGGTCATAAAATAATTATTCAAATTTATAGCATTTTTTCTCATAAATTGTTTGAAATGACCTGAAACTAAAGAACAATTAAAATAACATTATAATTTTTTAAATTAATAACACGCTATAAATTTGTTTATTATGATTTAAAAAATTATGTTGTTCTTTTAAGTGTTTTTTAATAGAACAATATAATTTTTAAATACTAAAGAACACTCAAAAGAATATTATAATTTTTAAAATTAAAAAACACGCTATAAATTTCTTTATCACTCCGTATAATTTAAAAAACATTTAATAGAACACTTAAAAGAACACCTAAATAAACACTCTTAATTAATAAATGTTTTAACTAAATTTGTAACATTTTCCAATCTTTAACAGTACACTTCAAAGTACGTTATTAGTATTTTAATAATATTGTATGTTATCTAAAAATAAACAACACTTCAAAGAACAAGTTAATATTAATTAAAAATATTGTGTGTTCTTTTATTTTTTGAAAATAATATTTTTTTTTCAAAAATATTGTGTTTTTTGGTGATTTTGAATTTTTATGAAAATATTAGTTAAAATACTCTTTGCATGTTTTTTTAAGTGTTTTATGAAAGATTAAAAATTCAAAATTAATTTAATTAGCAATAAGTGTTCTTTTAAGTATTAAAATTTCGAAATCCATCGGAAAAAAATAAAATATGGAAAGTATTAATTACCCATTCTTAAAGCTGTTCTTTTAAGTGTTCCATTAAATACTAAAAAAATTGAATTTAATTTAGTAAGCAATAAATGTTGTTTTACGTGTTCTTTAAAGTATTAATTTTTTTGAAATTCATTAAAAAATATATGAAAATATGGAAAATATTAATTGCTCGATCTCTAAGGTGTTCATTTAAGTGTTTTATGAAATACTAAAATATTCAAATTTAATTTAATAAGCAATAAGTGTTCTTCGAAGTGTTTTTTCAAGTATTTAAAATTTTGAAAACCATTGAAATAATATGAAAATATGGAAAGTATTAATTACGGGTTCTCTAAGATGTTCTCTAGAAAACGAAATTGTAATATTTTTATTATTTTATAACTTTGAAGTGTTTCATAAGATGTTCAATAAAGCAAAAAAGTAATTTATAAATGTATAATTAATCAAAATAAAAATTTAATTACTAGTTCTTTAGAGTGCTAAGGGTTTTAGAGTGCTAAGGGTGTTCTTTAAAAAGTTTCTTACTTGTAATTTTTAATTGTGTGATCAAAATGAAAAATAAATTTTCTTTGTATATTTAATTAAAATACAAATTTAAATATATTGTTCTCTTATGTGTTTTAAAATAAATTCTTATAAATGTTTTAAAAAATTATGAAATTTATTAAAAAGATGAAAAATGAAAAGAAAAATTAATTACAGGTTCTCTAAATATTTTTAAGTGGGTTCTTGACTTTTATTTTCTTCTTTTATGTGTTCTATCAAATAAAGTAGTGTTTTTTGGTGATTTTGAATTTTTATGAAAATATTAATTAAAATGCTCTTAGCATGTTCTTTTAAGTATTTTATGAAAGACTAAAAAATTCAAATTTAATTTAATCAACAATAAGTGTTGTTGTAAGTGTTCTTTTAAGTATTAAAATTTTGAAATCCATTAAAAAAAATATAAAAATATGGAAAGTATTAATTAGGTTTTCTCTAAGGTGTTTTTTAAGTGTACCATGAAAGTCTAAAAAATTAAATTTAATCTAATAAGTAAAAAGTGTTCTTTTAAGTGTTCTTTTGAAGTATTAAAATTTTTGAAATCCATTAAAAAATATTCAAATATGGAAAATATTAATTATGGATCGTGTTCATTGAATTAATGTTCATTTAAGTGTTTTATGATTTAATTTTATGAAATAAAAAAGATTTTGATTGATTGTCTAATCCTAAAATCACGTCTAATAAATCTTACAATAATGTGATATGAGAAAGATATGTATGATATATATAATTTTTAATTTCCTAAAATAAAAAAATGCTAATTGATTGTTTAATCCTAAAATCACGTCTAAAAATCTTTGAACGTTATATGATACAAAGTTGATATTATATATGCACCACAACTTTAAACTAATCACAAAATTGCCATTTATATTTATTTGATCAATTAAATTACATAATGAATAATCAACGGTTAAGATGGTGTTCCTTAAGTTTTCTATCTAAAAGGTTTTCTCTGGATCACTACTATATATATATATAGGCCATTGTTCCATGGAGAACCATCTTACGTGGAGAACTGTGGAGAACCACTTAAAATACATTATAATTGCTTTATATATAAGGGCCCCGCAGGGGCATCTTCACAAAAAAGTCTTATAATTCTATACTCTATCTATTTATAAAAAAAAAATTACAAAAAAAAAAAATTAAAAAAAATTTCAAAAAATGATGACGTGGCAACATTTTTTAAATTTTTTTTAAAAGTTTTAAAATTTTTTTTTTTTTTGATGAATGGATAGAGGGTAGAATTATAAGACTTTTATGTGAAGGGGCCCCGCCAGGGGCTTATATAAAGGACTATTTTAATGCATTTTAAGTGGTTCTCCACGGTTCTCCACGTAAGATGGTTCTACCTAGAGTGGGACTCATATATATATATATTATATCTAGATTCCAAAAAAGTGGTCGAAAATGACATCTGAACCCCAGAACTTGAAATCAGAAATTTGAAAACTGGAAGTTGCAAATGAGGTTGCAAAAGTTGCAATTGAGGAAGGTAGTATTTTTGGAATTTTGAAAACAAGATCGGTATTTTTAGAATTTTAGAAAGGTGGGTAGTATATATTTAAAAATCTAATAGTTCACATAAGTAATTTTGAAACTATCCCAAAAAATTATATATATAATAATTGTAAAACATATCTTATCCAAAATTTTGATACTATGATAATTTGTCGTTGCCAAAACAATTTCAACCGTTGGATATAATTTTTTTAAAAAAATAAACGATCAAAATTATACTATATAAAAAATAATTATTGTATAAAAAGATTATAAGTTAAAAGAAGTTATATTAGACCTGGATTTTAAAAAAGTCTAAAATAAAAAAAGTTATAACTTAATAAGGAGACCAATTTAATTATTATGTAAATAACATTAAATTTCTATTATATACCAAAATAAAAAAGATCGTTAAGTCTTAAAATCAAAAGATGGAAATCGTTATTTTCTAATATTAAAACCCGTATTTGGTTGTTAGTAGAAGTATATTCAATACTGAAAATGATTTTGATAAATTCAACCAAATATAAGTAAATTTTCTAAATCGAATAGAATTTTCAACGCAAAAAATCGTCAAATTCTTTTAAGGCCTAATAGAATTTGGTTGAATATTCAACAAAATTTTCAATAGAATTTTCAACGCAAAAAATCGAATAAATTCAACATGTGTTTGATTCTGCTAGGGCTGTAATTCGAGCCGAGCGGCTCGCGAACTCGCTCGGCTCGAACTCGTTTAAGGTGGCTCGACTCGGCTCGTTTAGTTAAACGAGCCGAGCTCGGGTAGAGGTTCCGGCTCGTTTAATTAAACGAGCCGGCTCGGCTCGTGAAATTAAACGAGCCGAGTTCGGGTAGAAAATTAGGCTCGTTTAAGTGTTATTTTGGCTCGCTCGACTCGTTTAAATAGGCTCGTTTATAAACGAGCCGGCTCGACTCGGCTCGTTTAGTTAAACGAGCCGAGTTCGGGCAGAAAATTCGGCTCGTTTAGTTAAACAAGCCGGCTCGGCTCGTGAAAAAAAACTCGGCTCGAATAACTACTCGGCTCGAACTCGCCCGGCTCGGCCCGAATTACAGCTCTGGATTCTGCGTTGATTTGATTTGAAAATAATAATTAAACCATCAATGAATTAAACATTATTTTGTTAATTTCACATGGACTGTAAAATCGTTCAAATCAAATTTTAAGAATTCAAGATAGAATACAAATATTAAATCGAACATATAAAATCTTATATATATCAAAATTTTTTAACAAAAAATTGATATGTAAATTAATAACATATAAAATTTAAAATTTTAATATAATTATAGATATTAAAAAAGGAGCCGTGCGTTGCACGGGTTATAAGCTAATAAGTCAAAAAACTGATAACTAATGGAAATATTCAACCTAGATTTCAAGAAAATTTTGATGAATTAATAATGATATTCGAATACTTAAATATTGTGATTAATTTTAATTGTACGCACATTTCTGTAAAATCTTATTAAATATTGTGATTAATTTTAATTTTACACAAATTTCTGTAAAATCACAAAATCACGTCGTCGATGTAAAGGTCTCGTATATTTATATAGGATTTTCACAAAAAAATTCAAAATTTTATAATTTTACTCAGATTTCAACTTGTATAAAAGAGCTAGCAAATTCATTAAAACATTCATCAAATATCATAGATGTTAAAAAATTTTGCGAAATACCAATGAATAACGTCAAATTTTAAAATTTGAATAGCATATAGCTGAATTTTTAATTTTCAAATATATCTATGAAGTACACCGGCAAATTAAGGTTATGTTTGATATATTGCTGTTAAAAACTATTATGCTATTGAAAAAAGTCAAAATGTTGGGAAAATCAGTTGGTAATATTGATATGTGCATGTTTGAGATATAATTTATATAAAATAATATTTTTGATGAGTTTTGATGTTAAAATCATGTTCTAAAAATCCCCGATTTAGCCGATTAATCCCCGATTAATCCTCTGTAAGGTAAGCAACCGATTCGATTTTTGAAATCCGATTATCCTATGAATTTATTTAAAATGATATGTTTAATTGTAAATTAGACTAATATATTGAATATTATTATAATATCCGATTAATACTCCGATTAATCCTTCCGATTAATCTCCAATTACCCGATTAATCTTAAATCGATACCTCAACCGATTTATACCGATTACCGATTTTTACAACCATGGTTAAAATTAGTAACTCTTTCTACAAGAATTGAAAAGCAGTTGTTTTTCAAAAACATAGGGGACATGCTTTCTCTAAAATTAATTTTAAGCCAAAAACACTTTCAAATTTATCAAACAATCAGTTTTATCAAACAATCAGTTTTAAGCCAAAAACACTTTCGAATTTATCAAACAACATTTTACCTGTTTTTCAGAAATAAGCTGGACTTGTATGCAACATTGATACCAAACGGACTCTTAACTATTTTTGGCAGATTTTGTTCACTAAAAATAATTCAGGTAAGTTTGAGTAAACAAAATTAGTTTGAGCAATATAGAGTAGAGAAGATAACCTATGTAAATACCTTTTTTTTCCAAAATAAATGCCATTTTGTAATTATTAATTGTTTCATCAGAGGTCCAGTGGCATCGACAATTCCACATCAAGTCAACCAAATCTACAAAAATTAAAGATGCTAGAGTAAAAATACCATCCTAAACACATTTGAGCTGTTTGTCAGCATTCTAGGTTAGTTGGAGCATTATCCGTGCAACTTCATATTGATATTAGTAAAATACTCCCACATCAGCTCAAGACTCATTCAAATATCTAAACACATACTCTGTGACCATATAAATATAGCACTTCTTTTCCAAAAGTATGGTCTCCCAAGAGAATGCTAAAGTGCCATTTCAATTTTCGAGAAAATTAGAGTTCCTCGGATATGTTTAAGAAGATGACTTTATTATCAGAAATGTACATGTCTTTTTAGTTTACAACAAATGTATAACAAGCATACAAGTAAACTTTTATCTTTCAAGACGAGCTTCTATACTATGATGATAATTTGTACAACAGGTATAAGAGAAAGTTCTGATCATACAAGGATCAAACCAACGTTAGAGGCGAACCTCAGATGTAGAAGCCCTAGGATGCTTCCTTACTTGCTCCGGTGTCAAACTATCAGAAGCAGCTCTCTTTGATTTTAGCTGGAAATAAAAAAGACATCAAGGATACTGACAGATTATAATATATAAATTCAGTGCATTGATCTGCTTGCATTAGACAAACCTTCTCTTCAGCACGCATATAGAAGTGCCTCACAAGTATGTTTTTCGCTTCGGTAGAGATCACTGTCAAAAGGGTCCAAATGGTGTAAATATGAAAATATGATTGGAAAAAAAACAGAGAGTACAAGCACTTGGTTATCTTCCAAGAATTAAGCTTTTTAGACCTAAGCATTACAACCTTCCATCCGTTTTTACACAATTGGATTTTCCTTCTACATAATGCATAAAATAAATAACTCAAATGTTAGCACATCTAATGTGTGACTAATTTTAAAAAATCATATAGCCAGTAGAACTTTTGCCATAGTCATCAATGTACAGTCACTTCCACCAGCGTGCACTTGGATTATAGAAGAACGATTATCTAGCAAAGACAGTATTTGCAATGTCATTATGCTCCAACTTTACTAAATACGCATGCTCATTCGAAAAATTACATTGTTCCCATTTCAAGAAATAATCGTTAGATTCTATTCTGAATTTGAATTCATTCAAACTATAAAGTACTAATGATCTTAAGTTCCATGCTTAAAAGTCTTAACCATTTTATGTTGGCTGGTGTAAATCAAATCTTTCCAATGCAGCGTAATCACTACAAAGCAACAGAACCACATGGAGAGAGAGGGGAGTAACATAATAATACCAGAAGTGTGAGACAAAATCTCTAGGGGAACAGCAAAATTAATACCAACAAGAAATTTTATCGGTATTTCAGGTAACGAGAAAGTTAAGATGCCTAGAAGACAAGCCAACATAAAATATCCAGTTCAAAACAAAGGAGAAGAAAAGGGAACTTTATCGACACTACCTTGGTCGGGTGGGGGAAGTGTACGATCATGAGTAGGATGGTAAGTGATAGGCGTCATCTTCTAAAAAAAAACACTAATAAGTAAAAAAGTAATAAAAACGGGTGTACATGCACAGATTCAGAAAAAACATGTTTAGAATGTATGTGTCTTTAGTGAGAACAAATCAACAATGTAATAAAGACCTGAGAATCTAGCAAAAAGCCCTTTCTATATTTATAACTGAACTCACACATGGCACTTAGCTCCTAAGGAGACTTAAATCCTCATCCACTAGTTGAACTATAGTGAGGGGTAAAGCTGGGGCAAAGCCTTTTGGTAAGACACCCTTTGCTTGTACAAATTTATAGGTTGGCTGGTAACTCGTGCTTGATTAGCTAATAAGAAACTGCATTAAAGTAGCGGCCATATGCTAAAGTATATTACCTACGAGACTACAACTTAGAAGTAATAGGCTAAGACAGTAAACAAAAGCAGATAAAAAATCTGGTAGTTAAAAAGAAATAATAAAGTACAAGCCAATAGAAATATATTATCAGTACATGCTTCGTAATGACTCACAAAAAAAATGTGGACATCAACTAATTTGAACATGTTCATAAATAGTACAGAAAAACAGAACAAAGTACATGCATCAGTTCTCTACAGCAGGGTCGGTATGGTAAAGGTTAAGGACTATTCTATTTCTTGGTTAGGTTAACCCTTGCAGGGTTGATTATTTAATTCTGAATTTAGACATATGGTAAGATTTTTTCCGGTCAAGGCACTGAAATAGTAACTGACGGACTAAAAACTTTGGTTAATTCAAAGCTTTTCCTTTAGAATTCACAAATGCATCATGTTGCACAATTGCTATTAATATCTTCCAAAAAAATCATCAGTATCAACAAGTCTAACTGCTTCAACACAAAGATCAGTGTACTTAATATACACTTTTACCAATATAGGAGTGTTAGTTTCAATTTATTCAAAATTTTCTGATATGCAAATCTATTACATTCTAAACACCGCATTCGTACATAAATATGTGAAACATTTATGATAAAAATTAGAACCATGTTTATCAATCCTGAAAGCGTAGAAGTAAAGTCAGCATGATTTATACGAGAGGCAAAATAACATCTCTGATTGGCTAACAAAACAATAACAGGACTGAGTTCATGCAAGTCATGCACAGAGGATGAGGGGAGGCCTCTATGTTGGTATAGTTAACCAATCGGAGTTGGAGTCTCAAAGACATAAAGCAGTTGAGACTAGATTTGTTGCCTTTTAAAACACATGATAGATAAAAAAAAAATGTCGGAAGATGAACAGATTTATTGCTATTTTTGCCAAGTGAGCTAGTGGCAATCAGCCAAACTATTGGAACACTTGTAAAATGGTTAGTGACCATTGTACAAGCTACAATGTGCTTGTCAACAAATTGGCGTGAGCTAAAGATGGGATCAGTCTATTATCAGTTATCGCAATAAGTTCTAAAACATAATGTGTATAGTAAATCAACTGTCTTGAGCTAGAGATATGCTTCAAGTCTATCAGTGGTGCATGAAACAAGTAAAAAGATGTGATGCAGCTGATACAAAACCAAGAATACCATGTGTGATGCGGCTGTTAACTACTGTGATGAACACATGTGATCTATTATAGGCACTCGATGGTCCCACTAAGAAAAATTAGCATACACAACTCTCTGCCCTTAAAAGAGTTGACAGATCAGTCAAAAAGTCACATAAGCACAAGGATCATGCTTAAACATAAGCTCGACGTCTCACATCCAGTGTTTTGAGTGACATTCATGTAAAAACCCCACACCTAGGGAATACAAATGACTTCTGCCATCAATGGCAAAAAAACCAAAGTCTCTCCGCGAGTAGGTCCAAGGTCCTTGCTCAGAGCGAAGTGAAGCTAGCCTAAATGCCATATCAGTCCACCAAGACTTGCAAGATTCCACCAATTTGGTGTAACTATCAACTATAAGTCTACAACTAACGAACTTAACGCAACAGCTGGCCCACTAAATCTAGAGCACTAATTATATACTTAACCCGCTAAACTAATCACTTTAGACTGCATCTCAACAGGTTCGATCCTCGTAAATTAAACTCTGGGCAATTCCATACTAAAAGTTTAACAGCCAAGGCTTCTTGAATTAATTTTACTTCCGCATTTCTTGTTGTTACCTGATTCCTCCAACATCTAGCATTGCTACCATAATTACCTTTACTTAAGTGAAACTTAGAAACCCTTTAAACCCCATCATGTAAATTACACATTTTTAAGTGTGAAATTAAAAAAAATAATTATATGTAGCACAAAATCTCAAAAGATAAACTGAACCCACTAGACTAGCTCACACAATTACAAGCTGCAGTGCATCTACCCACTCTATCACTAATTTATTACAAAATCAACAGCAGAGATTACAATAGCTAGACGAATTATACATAAACAAATTAGCAGATACAAACATAAGGATACTTGTAAGAGTAATATGAAGTTCTTACAGAGGGGTTAGAAGGATCAGACGGTTTGAGTTGGCTGAAGTTATGGGGATCGTACGAGGGCAAGTCTCCGAGATTCGACCCCATCACCCTGCAATTTCGGGGGATCTCCCACAAATATTGTACAGATTTTTATGGACAACTTACATGCCCAATTTATTTATTTTTTGTTTCAATCATGATTTTTTTTAAAAAAAAAATCTGTACCTTTCTAAAATAATTACTCCCTCTGTCCGGTTAGATTCTTAACATGGGGACTGGGCACGGAGACCAAGGATAGTGGGGTGTAATATTGTTAAAATAAATGAAGTAGTGGGTGTAATAGTAATTTTATTGTTAAAATAAGTGAAGTAGTGGATGTAATAGTGTAAAGGGTTGAAAAAGTGGAGTGAAGTAGTGGATGTAATAATATATTTTATTGTTAAAAGTTACTATTTTTAGTAATGTAAAGAATTGGTGGGACGTCCCAAAAAGGAAATTGTAAAGAAATGGATGGGACAGAGGGAGTATAATTAAATTTCATTTAAAAAACTTTTTTGTATCGTATGTACATATATAATAGTATGAACTAGCATGAAAGCCCAAGCACGAGCATCATTTAAATTCATAAAATGTTGTTGTTTTAATTTTTTTAAATTCACTATTTCTAATTTTTGAAACATTGTATTTATGTACATTTTGGTTTGTATTCATGTACATTATGATATACATATTAATATTAAAAAATGTTTGTCATGGGCATTGAAATTTGAACCCATGACCTTTATGCAAAGAAATGATTATTTTCATATCTCCAACCACTACATCAAAGAAGTTTTTTTGGAACTTTTTAGTAACTCATTAAATACATACTCCAAGAATTCATTTATTATAATGTTCAATATTTGCCGAATTGTTTATCGGACTAATCGGAACTTTACCGAGCAAAGTTCAAGTTTTATATTACTTGATTCTTGAGGTTCGCGAGACGAATCAGACTTTTAATATTTAAAATTTATAAATATTATAAATATCTTTCAATGTAAATATTCAATATTTTATAAAATTCATATTTTTTATCAAGTTAAACCCGTATTGAACATAAGTCGAACCGTTTATATTCAAATTTTTTTCACAATAGGTTAAATCGATTCGAGATTTCAAGTTTTATGAGTCAAGTTTCGAGATTAAAGTTAAAGGACCAATTGAACTTGAGCTCGACGAAATTTTTTAGCCAAGCTTGAGCTCGAGTGTGGCAATGTTCGACTCGACTCGATTACAACCCTACTCTCATAGCAATGGGTAAAATATTTTGATAGACTAGAAAAAAAATGAAGGAAAACAAAACAAAAATTATTTCGGATAAGATTTGAACTTCATATTATATATTAGATAAACATTTAGATAAAACACATAGTTAGGTCAAAATATTTATTAAAAAATAGATTATAATGTACACATATGGCCTGTTTGGCTAAGCTTATTTCATGGGCTTATGGACTTATTTTCGGGTAAAAATTTTATATTTTGATAAGTTTTGTTTATACAAATATTTAATGTATGTTTGAGATTCAATAAGTTGCAAAAATAAGTTGGAAAATAAGTTGAAAAGTTAGGAATCTCTAACTTTGTCTTAAAATAAGTTGACTTATTCTGGAAAAAAGTTCCCCCAAACACCCCCATAGTTAGATATACACATATATATGTATAATGTGTGAATGGGTGAGAGAGAGGGAGTGTGTGTATATACCATCATCACTCTGTGATCTTTTGTTGTCATCAAATCGACCACCACTCCGAAAGTAACTGATGAACATGTTTGTCACGAATTCCAGTCACATTCTTGACTACACCTCCACTAATTCATTCATCCCTCTCTCAATACATCTAAGTTTGTAACATCGATCGATGACATTTTACTCAATTTACTACCGTCAACACCATTACCAACTGCTTTGAATATTTATACAATTCTAAATTTGGAATATTCTTATAATTTGCGTTTAAATTTTTTAGTGATTTACATTTAAGTTTGGTAACTTTAGTTGAATTCCTAGTGATTTTGCTTTGATATTGGTGATTTTGGTGGTGTAAGTGGTGGTGTTCATTTTGTTACAGACAAAATTCTAGTAATTTTGGTAGTGGTGCATGTCGTGGTCGTGGTAGTGGTGGCGTGGAAGTGGTCATGTGACAGTGATTTAATATTATTGTAATTTATATTAAAATTAGCTAAAATTTTGGTTTGTATTCATGTACATTGTGATATATTATCTACTAAGTATAATATTTCAGTAATACTGTTAGGCATTTTAAATCTATTATTTTTAAAAGAGTATCTATAATCTATTTTTTAATAAATATTTTTGACATAACTATGTGTGTTTATCAAAATGTTTATCTAATATATAATATGAAGTTCAAATCTCATCTGCAATAATTTTTGTTTTTTTTCCTTCATTTTAATCTCGAGCTCAAGGTCAATTGGTCCTTTAATTTTAATCTCGAAACTTGACTAATAAAGCTTGAAATCTCGAATCGATTTAACCTATTGCGAAAAAAGTTTGAATATAAACGGTTCGACTTATGTTCGACACAGGTTTACCTTGATAAAATATATGAATTTTATAAAATATTAAATATTTACATTGAAAGATATTTATAAATTTTAAATATTAAAAGCCCGATTAGTCTCGGTAAAGCTCCGATTAGTCCGATGAACAATTCGGCAAATATTGAACATTATAATAAATGAGTTCTTGGAGTATGTATTTAATGAGTTACTAAAAAGTTCTAAAAACTTCTTTGTTGTAGTGGTTGGAGATGTGAAAATAATCCTTTCTTTACATAAAGGTCATGGGTTCAATCCCAAACATTTTTTTAATATTAATATGATGGAAGGACAAATTAGTAAATTACTAAATAGGCTTGAATGGCCTTGTTGGCATATAATATATATAAAGGAAGGATTTATATTTTTATATTATACTAAGGTCTTACTCAAATGAGAACCCCAATCAATGTGAGATATCAGATCTAATTCTAACCACACATTTTTTTTATATCTAAGTTAAATCCTAACCCCATAATTAATATCTCAAATTTTACTTTTTTATCTTTTATCTAATCCACCATTATCTTCTACCATCATTTTCTTCCCTACTTCGGTCACCATCTCCGGCGACCAATTCCAGCCAACCCAAAAAATCACCGTCGTTTAACAGAAAATTACCACACTGCTACCACCTCCGGCCACTGTGTTGCCGTCACCACCAACAAAAATCACCGACTATAAACAAAAATCACCACACTTCGCCACCTCCGACCACCACACTGTCGCCACCACCAAAAAATCACTGAACGTATACAAAAATCACCACAATCAAAACCACCACAAACCACCACCACTTCCGGCCACCACCTACAAATCACTAACAACAACCGAAAATCACCACAAAAGCGACACAAAATCAACAAGAATCTCAGAAAATCACCACTGTTAAACACAAATCACCTCCAACCACCTCCAACCACCACAAATCTCTCATTTCTCTCTTTCTCTCTCTCCCCCTTCTCCGCTTCACATACACAACAGCCCAGACCCTATTCCTCTCCATATCTCTCCTGTGCCACCACTATAGTTGCCATAACTATCGTAAACCTCCCCAATCGACAGTGGTGTCGTTTCTCTTTCAACCTCTACTGTCAATCAACTACCTCACACTTCCTCTTCGATTTAACACCCATTTGCACCTCCAATTCGAAGCCAAATCGAAAAGTCCCAAATAATTGAAAGTCGGTGGGTTTGTTTGTTATAGAAGATGAACATGAGATGCACAAGCCGACAAGATTATGAGAGATCGGGTGGTAGATTGGGGGGGCCTGGGGGCTGGGGGCGGGGGGCGGGGGGTGGTGGCGACAATGACGGGGGCAGGGGTGGGTGGGGGACGGGTTTGTGTGTGTGTGCAGTGCGTGTGTGTATGTGTGTGTCATGTGTATGTGTGGTGGGTGTGTGTTTAATTTGTGTGGTTTAGATTAAAAGGCACTATTTTAAATAGAGGATTGAGATTAGATCTCAGTTCCCACCATAATTTAGGGTTCTTATTTGAGCAGACCCATACTAACTAATTGAAAAATTAATTGATTAATCCGCACTTTACGACGACATTACTATTTTGTCTCTCAAATTCTAAATGTAAACGGCGAATTTAGTTATAACTTGGTTCATTTGGTTAATGGTTTAATCATAGAAAGAATATTGATCGTTAAACTTTTGTTAAATGGATCAAAGCCATTAGATCTAATATTAAAACCTTTTTATTATATTATACTAAAATATCAAGGTTAGAATCCCATCAAGGTTTTTATTAAAACCTTTTTATTATATTATACTAAAATATCAAGGTTAGAGATTTAAATTAGAATTTTATATTCTTACTTTTTAGTTCTAAATAACTATTATTATCACTAATAAAATATACTCCATCTGTCCCATCCATTTGTTTACACTTTTTGACACGTATTTTAAGGTGAATTTTAAGGATAGTTCCATAACTTATTTTTCAAATTTTCTTTTTTTGTATAAAAATAGGATTGTTCTATTTTTATACAAAAAAGGAAACTTTCAAAAATAAGTTATGGAACTATCGTTAAAATACACCTTAAAATGCGTGTCGACACCATATTTTGAAACGATAACAAATGGGTGGGACGGAGGGAGTAAGTGTTCCATATTCATTTCCAAAGCTAATTTCAGCCCAGCAATCAGAGCCTCATATTCAACATCATTTTTGGTAGCCTTGAACCAAAATGTATGGCACTTTGCATTCGGTGCCCCTCTGGACTTACCAACTCTATTCCAGCACCTCCCCCATTGTTGTTTACTGCTCCATCAACATACAGATTCCATCATAAGTAGGGGCCCTCGGTATCCTCTTTGGTAGCCGGGGGTACCGGTATGCATTCTTCTCCGGTAACCTCAAAATCTGGGGGAAACTCAAGTAAGAAGTCAGCTAGTGCTTGGCCCTTGATAGTAGTTCGTGGTTTGTAATCTATATCAAACTGTCCCAGTTCGATAACCCATTTCATCATTCTATCGAAGGCTTCCGGCTTGTGCATCACATGCCTTAGTGGGAAGGATGTCCTGACTTCAATTTTATGGGCCTGAAAATAAGGGCTAAGCTTCTTGGAAGCTAATATCAGAGCATATGCTAGCTTCTCCATGCTAGGATACCGGGTTTCCATATCCAATAGCCTTTTTACTCACATAGTAGACCGGGTACTATACTTGCTCTTCCTCCCGGATCAATACAGCACTTATAGAATATTCAGAAATAGCTAAGTACATAGTTTTGACCCTTCTTGATAGCCTTAAAGAACTCTTTGCATTTGTCGGAAGATCGAGACACAAATCGGTTTAGGGAAGCCACCCTTCCGGTAAGCCCTTGGACTTCTGACAGAGTCATTACTTTCGCTCTTTAGGTTTTGGAATTTGTCAAAATAAAAGTGAAAGTAAATTAGATTTAAGATCGCACTTAGAATCCTCCCCAGGGGACGACATAATTCGGTATCAAGTCAAACTGGTCAAACCGAGCCAAAAATATTTTTTTGACATGTTTTCGACATGAACTTAGGATGAGAATATCATGTTTATGGTATTTTATATTCTAGGTTATTATTTCAAAAAAAAAAAATAGGCATTCGGCTAAAGGCACAAATATCGAGAATTTTTAAACACGGCTTTTACGAACCAAAATTGCCCAAATTATTTAAAAGCGTGTCGTTCTTAAATGTTTTACTCTCAAATATTCTTGATATATTTACTTAATATTTATATTCAATTTATTGTGCTAAAATCCATGCAAAAAGACCAAAAACAGATTTTATTCCGAAATACCCGTAATTCCTTATTTATCCGAATAAAATCATTTTTAATTCGAACTTAAATATTACTTGGATATCATAGTCATTATTTCATAAGGAATATTATTTTTGAATATTTTTCAAGTCAAAACTTTTGTCTTAGTTGTCGGTAAAGACAAATGAATTTTTCGGTCGCTCCGGAAGGCTGTTTTAACATTCGAAAAATTCGTAAAAATACTTTCACTCATCTTTTTGACTTGAAACTTTGAATGTGTCCTTAGTTTCCCCATAGGACATTTTAGAATAAATTTCGGAAATTTTGGATGACTTTTTTCCGGGACCCCTTAAATCGATACGTAATTGATTTATCGGTCGCTTAAACGTCATAGTTGGTCAACTCATTTCAAGGTGAAATTTTGACCATAATCTTCTGGGCATATTTCTAGGAGATTCCCAAAATTTCATAATATTTGGATGATTTTTCGATTTATTGCGATTAAACCCATTTCGGCTCGTCGGTAAGCGTGTTTTTCGGTTTTTAATCGTTTCGTTAATTGGTATGCCACCTATGCACGTCCAAATCAGCAAAATTCAAATGTGCACAGCTGGGAGTGTGTCTAACACATGCCAACTCATGCCTAGCACAAGCCACCACATGCTTGTACCTTTTTAGCTTTTAAATAAAGCTAAAATCCTTAATTTTTGGCTATAAATAGCCCCTTACCCCCCACTCTTTTTCCCAAGATTTGAGAGCCAAACACATGCTGAAGAAAAAATCCTAGAAACACTCTCTCTACTGCATAAAAGTTGCAAAAACGTTTCTTAGTGTTAAGCCATTTTTACATCTTGATTTTACATCATTTTGGCTTGTTTTCTTCACTTATTCTTGCTCTCATAAACACACCTTTGGTCACCAATCTTTTTGTGGTCTTTGGACCTTGTTTTAACAGATTATAAGTGACCTTTTGAGCCTCCAAAAGTCCGGCCATAAAGCCTTATTCCAGCCATTTTCCGGCGACTTTTCCGGCGACTCTTTTTGTGTGTTTTTAGCTTCGTTACCAGCTTTTTCTCTTGTTTTCTCTCTAGATCTCAAGGGATATAAGTTGGTTCCTATATTTCCTCACTCTACTATATATAAGTCGTGTATATATAGTAGTGGTGGTGGTGGGTGACTTGAATATTTAGTGTTTATTGCTTGTTTGGTTTAGATCCACACTAATAAACACTAATATTCAACATTCTTGCATTTTGTCACTAATATACACTTGTTCTTGAAGTATATTTGTGTAGTGTATATTTGACATCTTGTAAGGTGTTCTTGAGGTTGAAAAGTTGAGATTTACCTCATTTAAGTCCTTTAATCCAAGTTGTGTATTTGGATTAAAAAGGCTACTTAACTATCTTTTGATTTAAAAACAAAAAGCTTACATCTTGTTTTTACCTTAAGTGGTTTAAACTTGATATTTAAAAATCAAAAGATAAGTTGGTTGTTAGTCTTGTTTGTGTAACCAAGTCCTTTGTTCATCTTGTTTTATTTTTAAACAAGGACATAAAAATCAAGACTATACAAGCTAGCTCTTTAAAACAAGTTAGTAGTTATTGTTGGCCTTTTCATTTTGTTACATTCGGCCATAACTACTATTGGTAGTCTATCTCGTTCAAGTTGGTTACTCACTTGTCTTATCTTTATATCTTGAACAAGGATTTAAATAAGACTACTTGCACTTGTTTTAGGACTTTGAAAAATCCGGCCATTCCACTTTCCTTACCATTCGGCCGAAGTGCTTAAAGCACTTGTTGCTTTGTGTTGCTTGCTTGCACTACTTGCTTCTTAGTTTAATATTCTTGTTGTGTTGTGTGTGTAATATTTTAACGCATAATAGCGGCCCTCGTTTTATCCTATAGATAAGCGAGTTACTTTTCTATACGTGTGCGTTTTGTGTTGTGTGTGGTGATAGTGTATGTGTGTGTACCGCTTGTGTGACAAGTCCATTCGTGTGACTTATCCCTTGCCGTTATATACTAGCTTAATGCGTAATAGCGTCCCCGTGACTAGTACCTTAACATACTAGCTTGCACGGATTTATATCTTTCAATATAAATTGGTTGTTTGTTTGTTGGACTTGTATTCTAACCTTTGCAGTGAGGTGAAGTGAAGTGAGGTGACTCTTGTTCTAAGACCCAAGTCTTAGGCGTACTAACGGGGAGTTAGTAGCCTTTGCACCATGAAGAAAAGGGAAGACCCAAGATCTAAGACCTAAGATCCAAGACCGGCAAAGTTGTAGAAGTACATTGTCTTCTAGGGGTTACTACAAAGTCTTTGAGGAGGTGACGGGGAGTTACGCTCCAAGACAAGTTTTGTAGTTTGTATTTAGCTATTTAATTTGAGGAGGATACGTGTGTGTATCGCTCCAAGATAATTAGATAGTGGTATAAGGAGTTGTAAAGGTTTCTACGCCTACTATAAAGGAGTTTCTTTGTAGTAGAGAAAAGCTCGAATCCGGGGAGGAGTTCGGGGACTGGAGTAGGGGTGTTCGAATCCATTAGGGATTGCGGGCATCGCGAACCAGGATAAAAATCGACCGTGTGCTCTCTCTTTTTTTCGCTCTTTATTTTACGCACTTTAATTACTTGCTTACAAGTAACGAAGTTTAAAAAGGCGAAATAATTTTCAAAAAGCAAAGCTCTAAATTTTAAAAAGGTGATAAGCTATTCAACCCCCCCTTCTAGCTTATCTAACCCATATACGGGACCTATCAATTGGTATCAAAGCGGTGCTTTTAACTGTATTTTTCGATTGTTGTGATAATCGTAAAATACAACAAAAAGTAGATCCTTATCGGGTTTATTGACTGTTGAGAAAGTCGTTAAATAAAACCGTAAGAAGGACATCTTTTTGATGGCTTACTTGAATACTATTGGTTGTGGAGAAGGTCTTTCTAGCTCTCGACCACCTTTGTTCGATGGCACAAACTTTGCAACTTGGAAAACACGATTTAGGATTTATGCTATATCCCAAGGTGTCAAAGTTTGGATGGCCATAGAAGACGGAGTCACCACTCCTACTAAAAAGGTAGGCGACGTTCTTGTCGAAAAGAAAGTGAGTGAATATACTCCGGATGAAGAAATTCAAATGAACATAGCCGCGAAAGCGGAAATGGTTCTTACTACACTTGCAGAAAAAGAGTATAAACGCGTTAATAACTGCAAGTCCACACAAGAAATGTGGAACAAGTTGGTTATTACTTACGAGGGTACAAAAGATATTAAAGAATCCCGGATGGATACTTTAATACAAGAGTACGAAAATTTTAAACTCCTCTTAGGTGAAACCATCATCGATATGGAAACGAGGTTTACCCGTATAGTCGATGAACTTGCACAACTTGGAAAGGTATATACTATAAATGAAAAAAATCGTAGGATTTTGAAAGCCTTACCTCCAAGTTGGAAAGTCAAAGTTACCACAATAAAAGAAATGCATAACTTGAATTCATACTCCATCGATAGCTTATTCGGAAATCTTCGTGCTTACGAGGAAGATAACATTCCGGAAAAGGCCCTTCCTAAATTGGAAGATAAAAGAAAGAATATGGCATTAAAAGCAATTCTTATCGATGAAGATGAAAATGACGATGAGTTGAACGAAGAGTTACAAAATCTTGATGAACAAGAGATCGCACTACTTTCAAGACAACTACGTCGGGTTTTGCAAAGTAAAGCTCAACGGTACAGAAAAGGATTCCTTAAGTCGAGTAATCAACAACGAGTATTTAACTCGAAAGGAAGGCCTAATTATAAGAGTAACAATAATTTTCCTACCACGAGTTTTAACAAAGGCAAATGTGTTCAATAAGGGAATAATGCTTACAACAACAATTCAAATTATTCGAATAATTATTCCCCACCTATGCCGAAGGAATCGCCAAGTGAGGAAACACATGATTTGTGTTTCGAATGTAAACAACCCGGTCACTTTAAACGGGAATGTCCAAAGTTGGCTAAAGGACGAAGTCTTGTAGCCGAAAATGGATGGGACTTAAGCGAGGATGAAGAAGCTCCCGAACAAAGTGAAGAAGTTGTTAACTTGTGCTTGATGGCGATGGGTGATGAAGCTACACCAACGGAAACCTTCACTACTAATCAAGAGGTAACCCTAAACTCTAGTAATAATGTGGCGTCTTGTAGTAGCAATAATGTAAGTATAAAGTTATTAGATTATGCAAATTTGGGTGTCTCGGAGCTTATTAATCTTGTAAAATTGTTGAAAATGAATCATGATGAAATTAGCCAAAAATACATCACGGTTAGTTCCGAAAGGAATAAAATATGGGATGTTAATATTGAGCTACAAAAAGAGGTCACTCGTTTGACCGATATCCATGTCAAAGATGTGGAATATTACGAATTTATTTCATCTCAAAAAGAGCGCTTGAATCTTGAAAATACTAAGAAGGATGAAATTATTCGAAATCTTGAGATTGAGAATATATCCTTGGTTCTTCAAGTTGAAGAGATGGAAAATGAAAAAGTTCAATTATCTACTAACACTAGTGATCTCCATGTTTAGATGTTGAATTTAAAGATTCGAAATGAATCTTTGATTCGTGAAAATGAGACACTAAGTGTAAAGATAAATGAACTCGAACAAGCTTTAACAGGAGATATTGAGGAAGAGCTACACGAAGCCCTAAAAGAAAAAGAATTAGATTTTCAAGTTATGTTATCCGATAAAGATTTCAAACTTGCAAAACTTAATGATTTACTCGAGACCAATTCAAAGGAACGAGAACATGTTGTCTCGGAACTTAAATCGGTTCTTGTGGAAAATCAAAGGCTTCAAAATGGTAATAGCAAGCTCTTATCTCAAGTCTCGGATCAAGCAAATTTCTTTAATAACAAGATTAATTCTATGTTAGCCGAAAAGGAAAATCTTGAGAAAACGATTAAGCAATTCACCAAGAGTAATACTATATTGGATAGTATGATATTTAATTCAAAGGTACCATTTAACCGAGAAGGATTGGGATATAATGTGAATTCTCCTCCTAAACGAGAAGTTCCACCTCCTAATACTTCAAGGAATACTCCTCCTAAACCATCTTCACCAAAGTGTTCGTATTGCAATGTTAGTGGACATATAAGTCATTATTGCAAGGCCAAAGAAGGTGAAAGAAAGGGAAAGTATAAATGGATTCCTAAAGGTGAACGTTCAAAAAATGATAAGAAAACTAAAGTTGCTAAAAAGAAAGAAAAAGTGGTTAACAATGATAAAAGGCAACCGAAGTTTACTTATCATCAACAACCGATTAGTTTTCAACAAAGGAACATGCAACATTAAGCTAGCACTAGTACCAACAATGCTAGTTCTTCTAAAGTTCCTAATCAAGGTTATAAGGCAAAGAACCCAAATGGTCATGGTCATGCTCGTAACTTGAATGCTTATTCTATGCCTAGAAATGCGAGTCATGTTAATGCTAGATCGAGTCAACATGCTAATGTGAGTCATCATGCTTATCCTAGAAACTCTCATGCTCAAGTTAGGAATAATCATGGTAATTATCGTGCTAATAATCATTCTAGAGATTCCGTTATTACTATATTTCCCCATAGTAATAATAATGCTTTTCGTGGTAATTCGAGATATGCTCCTAGAAGAAATCCTTATCATATCTCTAATAGGAATCAAGCATCTAGAAATGATATTGTTTATGTGAATGATTATCCTATGCCTCGATTTATCTATAAAAGTACTCGATTGCCTTATGATATACTAACACCCGGACCCTCAAGTAAAAGGGGTACCAAAAGATTTAATTAATCTTTTGTGTAGGTGTGCCTTGCTGCTAAGAAAGATGTGTGGTACCTTGATAGTAGTTGTTCTCGACATATGACCGATAATAAGTCGTTGTTGAACAACATTAAAAAGGTAACCGCCGGAGTTGTAACTTTTGGAGATAGTAGCAAAGGTGACATTATTGGCATTGGTGACATTGGTAATGAAAGCTTTAAAATTTGTGATGTACAATTAGTCACGGGACTAAAGTACAACTTGCTTTCAATTAGTCAACTATGCGATAATGGTTGCAAAGTCATTTTCTTTCCATCTCATTGTGCTATCTTTGACAAAGAGTGGAAACTAATTCTTAAGTGTCCACGAAGTAAGAATGTTTATTCGTGTGACCTAAATGACTATGAAAATGTGTGTTTGGTATCCATGAATGAGGACCCATGGTTATGGCATCGACGTTTAGGTCATGTCAACATGAAACTCATCAAAAATATATGTTCGAATGAACATGTATGTGGATTACCGAAACTCAGTTTCGTTAAAGATCATATATGTGAAGCTTGTGAAATTGGCAAACAAATTCGAGCATCTCATAAAGCTAAATTCATGGTGTCTACTACTAGACCACTAGAGCTTTTGCATATGGATCTTATCGGACCCGTGCCCGTACAAAGTTTGGGAGGAAGTTTATATACTCTTGTAGTAGTAGACGACTTCTCACGATATACGTGGAAGGAGTTCCTAAAAGCAAAAAGTGATGCCTTTACATCATTTGTTGCTCTCTGCAAAAGGATACAAACTCAACAAGAAACGTCTATTGTTTATATAAGGACGGATTATGGCAAGGAATTTCAAAATTCCGAGTTTGTTGAATTTTGTGAAGCTAATGGTATTACTCACAACTTCTCTCCTCCTTATACACCTCAATCTAACGGGGTTGTTGAAAGGAAGAATAGAACGTTACAAGAAATGGCAAACACTATGCTTAATGAATATCTTCGACCTAAATATTTTTGGGCCGAAGCTATGTCAACTGCTTGCTATGTTCTTAATCGAGTTTTACTACGACCTATTAAAATGAAGACTCCCTACGAGCTTTATTTTGGTAAGAATCCAAAGATAAGCTACTTCAAGGTCTTTGGAAGTAAATGCTTTATTTTGAATACAAAGGATTATTTAACAAAATTCGACCCGAAATCTAGTGAGGGCGTATTTCTTGGATATTCAAATACAAGCAAAGCTTATCGGGTATTTAATCTTAAAACTTTAATGGTGGAAGAATCATTGAATGTTGTGTTTGATGAATCGAAACCACTATCGAAGTATAAAGATTTGGTTGAAGAGGAAAATGATCCAAAAGAAGATTGTCAAGATAACGTTGAGAATGCTATTAGACAAATCGGAACTTTTGATCAAGGAACTACGGTTCCGAATAACCCTCTCAAAGTAGTTGAGATCGATAATGGATTGCCTTCAGACGTACCTTGGGTTAGAAATCATCCTATCGAGAATATCGTAGGTGATAGAACTAAAGGCGTCCAAACTCGATCTCAAGTGCAAAATATTGCTAGTCACTTAGCTTTTCTATCACAAATAGAACCCAAAACTGCAAAAGAAGCTTTATTAGACGAGGATTGGATTCTTGCTATGCAAGAAGAGTTAAACCAATTTACTCGGAACAAATTTTGGGAACTAGTTCCACTACCACCCGATAGTTCTACTATTGGAACCAAGTGGGTCTTTCGAAATAAATTAGACGAAAGTGGAACAGTGGTAAGAAACAAAGCTTGACTAGTAGCTCAAGGTTATACACAAATGGAAGGTATAGACTACGATGAAACTTATGCTCCCGTAGCTAGACTCGAAGCAATTCGAATGTTCTTAGCTTTCGCTTGTCATAAGGGATTCAAGGTTTATCAAATGGATGTTAAATCGGCTTTCCTAAATGGTGTCTTAGAAGAAGAAGTGTATGTAAGACAACCACCAGGATTTGAAGATTTAACACATCCGGAATATGTGTATAAACTTTATAAAGCCTTATACGGACTAAAGCAAGCTCCTAGAGCTTGGTATGAGCGGTTAAGCAAATTCTTAGTTGATAATGGTTTTAAAATGGGAATTGCCGACACTACTGTATTTACGAAGTATGAAGGTGATGATATCTTGCTCGTTCAAATTTACGTAGATGATATTATCTTTGGTTTAACTAAAGAATCACTATGTAACGAATTCTCGGAAATGATGAGTAAAGAATTCGAAATGAGCATGATGGGAGAATTAAATTTCTTCTTAGGTTTGCAAATAAAGCAATCTAACGAAAGCATTCATATATCTCAATCAAAGTATTGCAAGGAAATGCTTAAGAAATTTGAGATGGAGAATGTTAAACCACTTAGTACTACTATGTCTCCCTCGGAGAAATTAGTGGCGGATGATTCCGGAAAACCAGTTGATATAAAGAAATACCGTGGTATGATTGGTAGTTTACTTTATATTACCGCTAGTAGACCGGACATTCAATATAGCGTTTGTAAATGTGCTCGATTTCAAGCGGCGCCTAAAGAATCTCATTTATCCGCGGTTAAACGGATTTTTAGATATCTTAAAGGCACCACTGAACTTGGTCTTTGGTATCCAAAAGGATTACCATTCGACTTAGTGTGCTTTTCCGACTCGGATTATGCGGGTCACTTGATTGATAGAAAAAGCACTAGCGGCACTTGTCAATTCCTCGGTGGATGTTTAGTTTCTTGGTTTTCAAAGAAACAAAACTCGGTATCCTTATCTACCGCGGAAGCCGAATATATAGCGGCGACAAAATGTTGTGCTCAAATCTTGTGGATGAAGCAAACATTAGCCGACTATATGATTAAATTTTATGCGATATCTATTTTGTGTGATAATACGATTAAATTTTATGCGATATCTATTTTATGCGATTGATTTAAGTAAAAATCCGGTATCTCACTCTCGTACCAAACACATAGATATTCGACATCACTTTCTTCTTGATCATGTCAATAAAGGTGATATTATTATGGACCATATTGATACGGAAAATAATGTCGCCGACATATTCACAAAACCATTGCATTCCGAAAGATTCACTAAATTGCGATTACTTTTAGGAATGTTGGATTGCCCAAATAATTAAATATAGTTTTTCTCTATATTTAATTATAATTGAAATATAAATCGTGTGATTTTCTAGTCAACGCACTCAAGCTTATTGTATGAGCGGATTTTCTTGAGACTTCGGTACTTGAAAATTCAGATTTCTCTGCAATAAATTTGTTTAAAAATAGATATTAATATGTTTTGTCTAAGTTTTGGCTAAAAACCATATTGAAATATTTCAATACGAATAAAATTTAATTAGTTTTAATTTTTGCATGGCCTTGAAATGATGTTGTTTCAAAACTCGGAGTAAAAATATAAAAACTAATTAAATATGAGATCTTAAAATTTAACATTCAATTTTAAAATTTGGATCTAAATTTTGTTTTGCTAGAAATTATTTTTCTGTGATTTTGGCATTATAATATCTTTATTTACAGATTTTGTATTTAAAGATTTTGTTTAAAATCACAAAAATGATTTTCAGAAAATCAGAATTGATTTTTCAGCAAAATGGTTCATATGCCTTGATCTCAGCCATTGATCTCTAAACCCTACAATCTGCACCGTTCATAATACATCACATATATACTACAGTTTGTACGGACAGTTCATTATTCTCTCTCGCCTCTCATCTCTCTCTCGAACCCTAGAACGGCGACTTGCCGATTTCGTTCGATTCCAACTTCATTTGTTAAAATGAATCTTAGATTCGTGATCCTCTCACCAAGATACAGCTCTTTATGGTTTCAGTTTTCATTCTTTGTATCTTGAATTCGAATCCTCTCAAACCCTAGAATCTATTTGTTTCAATTAGGCTTCAATTCGATGAAGTTTTGATTGATTCAAGTCTTATTCGCTCGTGATATGATGTTTTTAACATCATAAATCAAAAGCCCTCTGTTTTTATTCCGAGTGTTTCAAACCCTAGCTTTTGATTTCTTTAATTCACTGATTTATATGCATATTCTAACATTTTGTTTAGTGATTCAGTGACTTCTAGATGTCTAGTGTTAAACCTATAAGGTTTGAGCACTGACTCGGTGTTGACTCAGTGAGTCCGGTGACTCGCTGGAGTGATTCTCAGTATGATGTCTAAGTATGTGTGCTTTTACTAGTTTATTTATGCGTTCTTATGGATGTGCTATGTGTATGACCACCATAGCTAAGGTGCACAAGTTCTAATCCTTCATTTCATGCTGTTTTATCCTTTCTGTGGTTTTATATTGTGTGATTGATGATTATATGAATCTTTATGGACTTTTTGTGTTTATTGAGATGAGTTGATACTTGTTGAATCAAGTTGTCTGATATTTTGCTCTGCTATTGTTGATACTTGTCAAGTCAGTATGAATATTTGTTAAATCTTGCTTACTTACTTGATCATTTGTATCTTGATATATTGATGAGCTTTGGTATAGTTCGTGTATGTCACTTTTTGATTGTCTGGATGGTTGAAGAGTTCTTGTGTTAGGCTTTGTTGCTGTGTCTTGAGATCTTTGATCTTTTTCAGTCCTTATGTGCTTACTTGAACTTGCATTGCCTTGAGTAATCTTGATGTCTTGTGCTCACTCTAACTCACTCTGTGAGTTTAAGAGTTGTTCTTGATGGGTATGTATGTCTTGGATGTTATTTGTTATATGAGAATGTGGGCCTGCAGAGATGTGTTACTCTTTCCTGTGTATATGTGTATCAGACTTCACTTAAGATATTATCTTGTGTATTCATGTGATGACCTTCTAGAACTCTGAATTTCTCTAAATGTTTGAGTTTATTTTTGTGCAATGTGACTTGTTCGTTTAAATGTTATCTACTTAGTCCATTGTTGCATTGTGTGGTCACTCTGATATTTTTTGAATCCTAGTTGGATTTGAATTGAGCTTCTAGAAGTCCAGTTCATTTCTCAGATCTGTGTTGTGATATATGTATACATTGCTTGTATAATCTGTGCAACAGCATGCTTGAGATTTGTGTTGATTTTATAATGTACAACTTTATGGTGATGATATGACCTTCTTTGTTTAAGTTAATATTTGTTTTGCACAAATATTTTCTCTTTGCTGCATGCTTCAACTTTGCATTAAATATGATTACTGTTCTAGGAAATGGTTTCTATCGTTTACCATTTTATCATGTGCTGGTATCTGGTTTTTGTCCTTATTGTTAGTTGTGATCTGCAGCTTTACAATATGATAGATTGATTTGATACTTGTCATTTTCTTAAATCCTATGTACTTTATGTATACTTTGCAGTCACTATTGTAATGATCTAGTTATGATTTAACATATCACTCAGCTGATAGCCACATATTTGATAAAACTTCTTAAGTGAAAGTATTTAGCCTATATGACCACTCCAAGTTACTTATCTTTGATAAGAATATTTCTGCACTTGACCTTAGTTTGTTGTGCCCTAGTGGTATTTTGCAGTCATAGTTGCTTGGATTGTGCCTTGGATTTGAGCACGCCTGGTCATGGCTCTCCACTGCACATGTGCATTGTTTGTTCTCTCTGTCTCAATTTGATTGAATTTTTGTACTTTAGTGTTTATTACTTTTGCAATTATTCTTTCTTGAGAACATTACTAACAATTTGCTTGTCTAGAGAGCAATAATGAGCCAAGCCTGAGCTCTGCCCTTCCCCCTCCCAAAATCATCGCATTCCTTGATCTTTATTTTTTATTTACAGAAAATGTTGATGAACTAACTCGATTGCTTGTGTGCAGGAAGTAGTGATAAAGTTTCAAGTCACTCAGTCACCTTGGAAGCTTCGAGTTTCCCTATCTGAATAATTTTTTGTAGTGTACTTGTTAAATTTTGTTAAGTAGTTACATTTACACAAACATGATGGATTTTATGGATTCTTGTATAGTGAATTAACTATACATTTCGGTTTATTTAGCAAAGGGATAGTGGATGCACTATGATATCTTGTATGATTTTTGCATTTGTTCTAACAAAGTTCTCTGCAGGATGATCTATTCGAATTTTTCATAATTCGATGCTTTATCAATCTTACAATCTGAGTATTATAAAATGATTCTCTAAAGGCAACATTTTTCAAAACCACTAACTTGCTAAAATACTTGCAGAGAATCTCAAAATGAATCGGTTGAGACAAACTAAACTGGAAAACTCGAATTTTGCAAAAATTTGAATCTCTCAACTCCAACTTTTTAAAAGCAATGAAATTTGTTGCATGCAAACTGAAAATTCGTCTAACATTTTTGATATTGCAGAAAATAATGATCTTTTAAGATCATACTTATCCATCCCAAGGTCCACACTCTAAATGGAAGTTTACTTCGGGACCTATCAATGCGGAAAATGGATACATCATTTTACAAGTCGAACTTAACGAGTTGTATTATTTAATTCTTTTGTAAAATGCATGGGAGATTAATTATGTATTTATAGACTAGGTCTTGAAATATGTAATTAATACCAGTCCCATATGTGAAGATTTGGGTAGTTTTGACTGGTTTGGAGTAATAAGGAGATTGGTGGAAATCAGTTGTAATAAGTAGGATTTAATCACCTAAATCCCCTTCCCTTGTTCCTTCCCTCAATATCAATTTCACTTTTTGGCATTATGTCAAAAAGGGGAAAAAGATATTCTACGGGAATAATCAAATGAAAATTATTGTGTGTTGCTACTAAAATGTTTTTGCAGAAAAACAACAACGTTGGAATGTTGTGATAGGTACCGACACTTATCACGTGGGGTAAATTCTAAACTACAAGGAATATGGCCTGTTGCAACACCGAAAAAGTGTATCATTAGGCTCCAAAAGTGTTACAATACCTGTTTATGTAACACTTTTGCTAAAAGTCAGTGTTGCATTTGCCGGCGTGGCAACAGCCTTCTGTAGCAACGCTTTTTGTGTTTATTGCAACGCTTTTCAAAGTATTACAAAAAGAGTTTGGTGTAGTTTGTTGTAACACTTTTGCATGTTTTAGCAACATTTTAAATATGTTACAACAGACGAATGAAACACTTTTTTGCAACATTAATTGACTTCAAAATTTTACAAAGTGAGTTTATTGCAACATATTTTTGCAACATTATTATGCATTTTGCAATACTTTTGGTTTTTTTTGCAACATTTATATGCAACATTTTGGAACCTTTTGCAATACTTTTTGATACTTTTGCAACATTTCTCTACAACATTTTAATTACTATTGTAATACTTTTAAATTTTATTGGCAACACTAATTTGCAACATTTTTTTTAGTTCACATTGCAATGTCCTGTTTGAAATTTAAATTTACCATGCAAGAAAGCATATACCAAACCAGAAATGACATTTCATTAATGTCCAACAAACACATGTCAATGAAGGCCAAACATAGTATAAAGTCGAAACACAAGTCGACTTACACAGTCTACATTAAATGCGTAGTCTAAATAGTTAAGGTACCGATTTACATACTACCAAAAGTACGCATATAGAAAACAATACTTAAGTACTGATCAAATCAATCATCATTTTCGTCGTCGGCGAGCATTGTCATCATCGCGATCATCATCCTCCTGCTCCTGATCAATGTCGTCCTCACTTTCGTCACCCGATGCAAGACATAACTCTTCGACATCAAGGTTCTTGAAATCTGGATTCATTTCTCCCAATTTTGCAACTACCTTTGACACACCTTTCTATCTACAACTCCAAAACAATGCACCCTAGACAGTCTCAATTTGAATTCCAGAACGTGTTGACAAAGAAACTTAGCAGAAATAGTAACCTTTTCCCCAGTTTTAGGTGCATCTAAAGCATCATAGTAGATGTCGATTAATTCGAGCATCTTTGCCTTCAAGTGCTTCTTTTCATTATCATCATTCACTGTGAAATATCTGTCCATCCAGGCCTGCCAGTTATCAGCTGCCACACCTATACTAATGCTAAAGAGGACCTCGCATCAAAGCAAACATAACGTAGATAAGGTATTCACAGCATAGTAGCATACATAATACTAGGCTTATGACAGCTTATAGAAAGCATATGTACGTATACAGGAATATCAAATTGATATTCCTAAAAGTCACGGGGCCCTCAGTGGATCAATCCCTGGGTCCGTCCCATCTATGATTCAAAGTTTAATCAGAGAGCTTATTGTATAGGTGCACAAAATATGACAGATGACATAAAATCTGTGTAAATAGAAGTAAGCGCATCAGCTGTCCAAGTCTTGAACCTTTACCAACTACTAAGATTATGTTTTAAACATAATAAGAGTAACCAAGATACTCCATATGGGGATGTAGTAATAATGATAACAAACACATACTTGCTCCATATGGGGATGCAGAGACAAGTTTTATCTTCACATTTATCTATATAAATAAGAGGTAAGGAGGGGAGAGGCCTGGCTGCTGCTGATACCTGCAGAATAGATATAGAGTAGACCCTACTAAACTGTACAATTATTTGCAAGTGATATATATAGTGATTTTCTTTTCTAATAATGCACCAGTTCAAATATATTCTCTTAGAAACAAGTCAGATATTTCATTGAAATGATTCAAAATCAAATTCATCAGAAAGTAGGACAGTCTTGCTATTCAAAAATATTCTCCGAAACAACCTTGTACGATACACATTTGGCCAGCCGCATTCAGACAATACACAATTCTGCATTAATCTTTAATGTTGCTTGTTACAGAATGTTGTACATTATTAGGAGCACAGATGCAGAAGAATCATCATCACTGCAAGGGGCAAGCTTTCTCAAACTGCTAATTCTATTTATGAATTATAGAGAAATTGAGCAAGCTACAGTCATTTAACAAAGAAAGGTTTCCAAAACTTGAAAAATATAGCAAGACTTGCAATACTTGAACAAATATGCTGCAGCCTGCAGCGATAATAAAATCCGTGCCTGTTGTTTGTGTATGTAGTAAAAGATCAGAATATGCAATTTAATTGTTTAATCATTTTTCCAATTAAGGTAGATATATGTAAATTCTTGTAGTGTTTAGCTTTTCTTTCCTGGAACTTTAATTAGCATATGGAGATATGGTGAAATTCACATCTAGTTGCAGTGTCCAGTTCAGGAAAATAAATGACAAGGATAAAAGACACAGAAGAAATCAGGAAAGGTTTCTCAGGATGGAAAAGATTATCATCTGCTTTTACATACCTTCACTGAGGAAACAGTTAAGGTCACGTGAAGGTGATTATCCCGTGATACAACAGGCATTACTTTCTGAACTAGCAAAACATTCCCAGATTCCCATTTAACTGAGCTTGATATGTACTGCATAACGTAATAATCAGCGTATATTGTATCTTTAGTCCACCTTAATAAGTGGCGTTCAACCTAAAAACAAGTCAATGTGTGCATGAAAATAAACAAAAAAACAATCATGTAATATGAAATATGTAGGGAACAATGACTAAACTGCTGTTCCGCATGTATTCAATGACTATTTTGTAGTCAATACTGACCTTTGTAAACAGGAGGTCTCTAACATATTGAGGCCTGATATTATAATATGATCAGCCAAACTATCTGTCCTAAGAAACGAAATGACTTTGTTGCTTCTCCTAAGCATTTATTTTTCTCGTCCCGAGACCAGTGCTGCAACAAACAAAATTAAATGATAAAATGCAAGGTAAGCATCACGAATATTTATTCAAGTCACGTTGTTTCAAAAAAATCTCTGGCCAACCTCTGCTAGCATGTTGAGTTTCTCCCGTACACCTCTCAGTAACTCTTCTGACTCCCCCTCCCAAGTATAGAACTCCAGCTGCTTTGCTTATAATATCTTTTCAGAGACCTGAAAAAAGTCCACCCTTGAAGATACAGATATCTCTAAAGAGTATTCTCATGCCATCATATATTCATATGTAGATTAAAGAGTCTTACCACGTATTGTTGCAAGGAGACATAATGGTGATCTATTTAATTAATAGTGGTACAGTTAATCTATGTAACCACAATTAAATTGTCCATGACATTAACAAGTAGGCACTGTAAAGTTTCTTTGCTGGGACGCTTTGCTGAACTGCTAGTGAGTTATAGTCTAAACAATACTCGAGCCTATCTAGCATAAATTAAAAAAGCAATAAGGCTAATTCTTGTATAGCCAACGTAAAAAAAACCAATTTTTATGTTTGACGAGCCATTCAGATCAACCACAAACTTTAACGTAACAACTTATATTTTATTTCCTAAACAGAAGTTATGCATTAGATCACAAATTAAAGGATAAGACAGACTGCAAGTAGAGTAAACCTGTTTTGCTATAACTTGACCACCAGCTATGTGTGAGAAGTATATGTTGTAAAAATGGCTAAGAAACAATCCTGTACTTGTCTCAGCAAGTTCCTCTAGGTACTTGACATATGTAAGTCCAGGGCTGCTTGGTTCAGGAATCACAATATCCTGTTGACTCATCCATTCTAGATCTTTTGAAAGAGCATCTGATCGTTCCAATTCGATCTTTCTAAAGTAGGCATCTGTATTGAGTAAAAGTCAAAACCAGAATTGAAAACAATTATATTAGGCAGCATTATGAACAAAAATTTACAACACCGCATACAAGAACCATAATGGCTTGTTTGGTAACTTGGAATTCATTTGAATTCCTGGAATTGACCAAATTTAGTGTTTGGTAAGATTAAAAAAATTTGGAATTGGAATTGATGAATTCCATACCAATTCAATATTAACTATTTTTTTGTAATTTCAAATTACAAGTGAAAGATAGTCATTTGAAATTCTTCTCCACCAAAATACATGAGCATCACTTTTTGTTTTGGAATTTTTTTAGAGAAATAGTTTTTCTCGGGAAATTTTTTCTTTGAAAAATTATTTTCGAGGAAAATTTTCTCGTGAAATTTTTAGAAATTATTTTCCGGGAAACATTTTTAGAGAATTTTTTCTTTTCCCGGGAAAATGTTCTAGAGAATTTTTTTCTGGTAAATTTTTTTTCGGGAAAATTTTCTCGAGAATTTTTTTTCGGGAAAATTTTCTCGAGAAATTTTTTTCTGGGAAAATTTTCTCGAGAATTTTTTTTCCGGGAAAATTTTTTCGAGAATTTTTTTTTCGGGAAAATTTTCTCGAGGAATTTTTTCCCGGAAAATTTTCTCGAGAAATTTTTTTTCGGGAAATTTTTCTCGAGAATTTTTTTTCGGGAAATTTTTCTCGAGAATTTTTTTTTCGGGAAAATTTTCTCGAGAAATTTTTTTCCGGGAAAATTTTCTCGAGAATTTTTTTTCCGGGAAAATTTTCTCGAGAATTTTTTTTTCGGGAAAATTTTCTCGAGGAATTTTTTCCCGGAAAATTTTCTCGAGAATTTTTTTTTCGGGAAAATTTTCTCGAGAAATTTTTTTCCGGGAAAATTTTCTCGAGAAATTTTTTTCCGGGAAAATTTTCTCGAGAAATTTTTTTCCGGGAAAATTTTCTCGAGAAATTTTTTTCCGGGAAAATTTTCTCGAGAAATTTTTTTTCGGGAAAAGTTTTCTCGAGAAATTTTTTTTCCGGAAAATTTTCTCGAGAAATTTTTTTCTTGTAAATTTTTTTTCGGGAACATTTTCTCGAGAATTTTTTTTTCAGAAAAATTTCTCGAGAAATTTTTTTCCGGGAAAATTTTCTCGAGAAATTTTTTTTCGGGAAAATTTTTCTCGAGAAATTTTTTTTCCCGGAAATTTTTCTCGAGAAATTTTTTTCCGAAAAAATTCTCGAGAAATTTTTTTCTGGTAAATTTTTTTTCGGGAAAATTTTCTCGAGAAATTTTTTTCTGGTAAATTTTTCTCGAGAAATTTTTTTCCCGTAAAAAATTCTCGTGAAATTTTTTCCCGGGAAAAATTTCTCGGAAACAGAAATTTTTTAAGCTAAAAATTTTAAAATTTTAAAATTTCTGAATTTGAAATTCTCATACTTACCAAACAAAGAATTTGGAATTGAAATCATGGATTTCAAATTTTGGAATTGAAATCTTGGATTTCAAATGAAATTGTAGTTCCCAAACGCCACCTAATATGATTTTAACTCTATAATAAAGATTTAAACAATTCATCTAGTAGACCTAAAAGTTCAGAATAGATTAAAGTAGATTGAACCTTCTCGTTCTACATGATATCAATAACATAAACACACACACAAAACTACAAAGACATATATCTCTATACACTGTCTCGCACCGAACAAAAATATATCAGAATCTGAAGTGAAACATCCATCCTGATAATAACAGCATAATTAAAACAAAACATATATGAGATTTTTGGTTATATATATGAGTATAGATTGAAAACTATAAAGCAGATGGTTTCACTTACACATAATTATTCTGAGTTTAGCACTGCACACTGAGCTTCAGCTTCCTCGAGGTTGAGTAGTTAGGAACAAATGCAAGAAATTAAGAACATAATCGAACGACATGAATAATGGGACAATCTCGTGCACATACCTATAATCGAACCTATGTGTTTTGGATAATGAACCCTAATTATAATCAAAATTATACATATACATATATAATGAAAAAATAGGCACTTCATCTCTAATTGAAGCTTCAATTGAATCTTTACTCTAATTGAAGCTTCCATCAGTTTTTGGAATTTTAGGGTTTCGGATGTTCTAATCGATTTTCGGGATCTGAGAGATGAGTGAAAGAGATGGGTGAGAAAGATGAGGGATTTGAGAGATGAGTGAGACAGGGGTATGAGGGAGAGAGGTGAGATAGAAGGGAGATGTGTTTTTGGGGATTGTTTTTTTATTTTAATTGCCTTATTTTATCCCGCCCAGCCAAAAAATAAAGTTCCCGCTTACAAGCCTAGCTTATCGCCTACAATTTTGGGCAAAGTGTAATGTCTATTGTAACGCTTTTAGTAAAGTGTTGCAATTGTTATAAAATTTCAAAATTGTCATTTTGCTTGCAACACTTTTCGTATTTCTTGCAACATTTAGAAATATATTGCAATAGATTACCAAGTTTTGTGTCTATTGTAACACTTTTTGTAACACATACCATATTGGTGTTGCAATAGCCCATATATGGTGTAGTGAAACTTACACCTTATGTGCTTATATGATTCTATGTGCCTATGTGTGATTGTATGCTTGTATGATGGGATGCATATATTTAGGGGAAGTGACCCCAAAATCTTATTTTGTATCATGCATACACTTAGGGGAAGTAGATCGCACACACAAATTTAATTTTCACAAGTAGTTTTGACAAATACCAAAAAGGAGAAGATTGACAGAGTCATTACTTTCGCTCTTTAGGTTTTGGAATTTGTCAAAATAAAAGTGAAATTAAATTAGATTTAAGATCGCACTTAGAATCCTCCCCAGGGGACGACATAATTCGGTATCAAGTCAAACTGGTCAAACCGAGCCAAAAATATTTTTCCGACATGAACTTAAGATGAGAATATTATGTTTATGGTATTTTATATTCTAGGTTATTTATGTCAAAAGAAAATAGGCATTCGGCTAAAGGCACAAATATCGAGAATTTTTAAACACGGCTTTTACGAACCAAAATTGCCCAAATTATTTAAAAGCGTGTCGTTCTTAAATGTTTTACTCTCAAATATTTTTGATATATTTATTTAATATTTATATTCAATTTATTGTGCTAAAAGCCATGCCAAAAGACCAAAAACAGATTTTATTCCGAAATACCCGTAATTCCTTATTTATCCGAATAAAATCATTTTTAATTCTAACTTAAATATTCCTTGGACCTCATAGTCATTATTTCACAAGAAATATTTTGTTTGAATATTTTTCAAGTCAAAACTTTTGTCTTAGTTGTCGGTAAAGACAAATGAATTTTTCGGTCGCTCCGGAAGGCTGTTTTAACATTCGAAAAATTCGTAAAAATGCTTTCACTCATCTTTTTGACTTGAAACTTAGAATGAGTCCTTAGTTTCCCCATAGGACATTGTAGAATAAATTTCGGAAATTTTGGATGAATTTTTTCCGGGACCCCTTAAATCGATACGTAATTGATTTATCGGTCGCTTAAAATTCATAGTTGGTCAACTCATTTCAAGGTGACATTTTGACCATAATCTTCTGGGCATATTTCTAGGAGATTCCCAAAATTTTATAATTTTTGGATGATTTTTCGATTTATTGCGATTAAACCCATTTCGGCTCGTCGGTAAGCGCGTTTTTCGGTTTTTAATCGTTTCGTTAATTGGTATGCCACCTATGCACGTCCAAATCAGCAAAATTAAAATGTGAACAGCAGGGAGTGTGTCTAACACATGCCAACTCATGCCTAGCACAAGCCACCACATGCTTGTACCTTTTTAGCTTTTAAATAAAGCTAAAATCCTTAATTTTTGGCTATAAATAGCCCCTTACCCCCCACTCTTTTTCCCAAGCTTTGAGAGCCAAACACATGCTGAAGAAACACTCCTAGAAACACTCTCTCTACTGCATAAAAGTTGCAAAAACATTTCTTGGTGTTAAGCCATTTTTACATCTTGATTTTACATCATTTTGGCTTGTTTTCTTCACTTATTCTTGCTCTCATAAACACACCTTTGGTCACCAATCTTTTTGTGGTCTTTGGACCTTGTTTTAACAGATTATAAGTGACCTTTTGAGCCTTCAAAAGTCCGGCCATAAAGCCTTATTCCGGCCATTTTCCGGTGACTTTTCCGGCGACTCTTTTTGTGTGTTTTTAGCTTCGTTACTAGCTTTTTCTCTCGTTTTCTCTCTAGATCTCAAGGGATATAAGTTGGTTCCTATATTTACTTACTCTACTATATATAAGTCGTGTATATATAGTAGTGGTGGTGGTGGGTGACTTGAATATTTAGTGTTTATTGCTTGTTTGGTTTAGATCCACACTTATAAACACTAATATTCAACATTCTTGCATTTTGTCACTAATATACACTTGTTCTTGAAGTATATCCGTGTAGTGTATATTTGACATCTGGTAAGGTGTTCTTGAGGTTGAAAAGTTGAGATTCACCTCATTTAAGTCCTTTAATCCAAGTTGTGTATTTGGATTAAAAAGGCTAGTTAACTATCTTTTGATTTAAAAACAAAAAGCTTACATCTTGTTTTTACCTTAAGTGGTTTAAACTTGATATTTAAAAATCAAAAGATAAGTTGGTTGTTAGTCTTGTTTGTGTAACCACGTCCTTTGTTCATCTTGTTTTATTTTTAAACAAGGACATAAAAATCAAGACTATACAAGCTAGCTCTTTAAAACAAGTTAGTAGTTATTGTTGGCCTTTTCATTTTGTTACATTCGGCCATAACTACTATTGGTAGTCTATCTCGTTCAAGTTGGTTACTCACTTGTCTTATCTTTATATCTTGAACAAGGATTTAAATAAGACTACTTGCACTTGTTTTAGGACTTTGAAAAATCCGGCCATTCCACTTTTTTTACCATTCGGCCGAAGTGCTTAAAGCACTTGTTGCTTTGTGTTGCTTGTTTGCACTACTTGCTTCTTAGTTTAATATTCTTGTTGTGTTGTGTGTGTAATATTTTAACGCATAATAGCGGCCCTCGTTTTATCCTATAGATAAGCGAGTTACTTTTCTATACGTGTGCGTTTTGTGTTGTGTGTGGTGATAGTGTATGTGTGTGTACCGCTTGTGTGACAAGTCCATTCGTGTGACTTATCCCTTGCCGTTATATACTAGCTTAACGCGTAATAGCGTCCCCGTGACTAGTACCTTAACATACTAGCTTGCATGGATTTATATCTTTCAATATAAATTGGTTGTTTGTTTGTTGGACTTGTATTCTAACCTTTGCAGTGAGGTGAAGTGAAGTGAGGTGACTCTTGTTCTAAGACCCAAGTCTTAGGCGTACTAACGGGGAGTTAGTAGCCTTTGCACCGTGAAGAAAAGGGAAGACCCAAGATCTAAGACCTAAGATCCAAGACCGGCAAAGTTGTAGAAGTACATTGTCTTCTAGGGGTTACTACAAAGTCTTTTAGGAGGTGACGGGGAGTTACGCTCCAAGACAAGTTTTGTAGTTTGTATTTAGCTATTTAATTTGAGGAGGATTGTGTATCGCTCCAAGATAATTAGATAGTGGTCTAAGGAGTTGTAAAGGCTTCTCTGCCTACTATAAAGGAGTTTCTTTGTAGTAGAGAAAAGCTCGAATCCGGGGAGGAGTTCGGGGACTGGAGTAGGGGTGTTCGAATCCATTAGGGATTGCGGGCATCGCGAACCAGGATAAAAATCGACCGTGTGCTCTCTCTTTTCTTTCGCTCTTTATTTTCCGCACTTTAATTACTTGCTTACAAGTAACGAAGTTTAAAAAGGCGAAAGAATTTTCAAAAAGCAAAGCTCTAAATTTTAAAAAGGTGATAAACTATTCAACCCCCCCTTCTAGCTTATCTAACCCATATACGGGATCTATCAACTTCCTTAACATTCATTGGAGATATCAGTTCCAGCAATGCCTTGATTTTGGCAGGGTTTGCCTCGATTCCTCTATGATTTACAAAGAGTCCAAGAAATTTTCCGAACTCCACACCAAAGACACATTTTTGGGGGTTCAGCTTCATTCGGAAAATAGGACCCTAAAATAGGACCTAACCTGTCGGAAATACAATTCGACATAATCAACAATCAATCAGCTCCTTTAGCTAATATCGACTCCAAATTAACTTACAATTTAAAATCACTATTCGAATACAAATAATTAGTGACTAGCTTGCCATACAACATGCATTGAATCACATAGTATAACCCTCAATAACATATACCACTCCTTGAGGTTTGTCAAAAAGACCACAACATAAAGTACTTTAGCGATACCATCCCATTCTTTTGACTACAATAATACTTAATCATATAAGGCTACTTAAGCATCTAACAAGCGTGATAAAATCAAAGCATACAAATTTATGACCAACTATTAATCAATTTATCTAATTTGAATCAAATTAACACAATAATACTTCCGATAATAAAATAATCATATAAGCCACTTATCAATTCGAATGCAAGTAGACATTCAACCTTACAAATCACAATCCACAATCCCAAATATGGCAACACCAATCACTTTCCCCTCCCAACCTTTCTTTCCTCGGCTTCACTTTTCTTTTATTCACTCTCGGCTCCTCGGCCTATCTCTCAACACCCCCACACAACTCAAGCCCGCACATACACTAATTAATATCCATTTGCTTTAATTAATATCAATTTGCTTTGAAGACCACATTCGATATTTTATGCCTTGAATTGTAAATTCATAGTTACTCCACCAAAATTCTCACAATCCCTTGGCCTTTCTTGCTCAGCACCTGTACACTTTTACTCCAGATACGTAATTCACCTCCCCTGTACTTCTCACTTAATGTACCACACGACCCATTGCTCACTAAACCTTACAAAACCTTCGGAAATGCACATCTATACAGTCACACCAAGACTACAACACTATCTCCTCCCAACAATATTGTTGTTGCCTCCCCTGCACTTCTGAATACATCAGCGGCCACACACACTAGTACAACCTCCTACTCTTATTTACCCTTCGAACAATACAGCAACCAGATCACACCTCGTAGCAGTACCCACCTCCAACATAGCATACACCACACACCCTTTCTTCCATCTTTCTCTTTTACTCACCATCTTCCAATCCCTTTCAGTCCTCTCTCTGTCCCACTCTCAGCTCTTCGACCTCTCGGCCTTACCATTACCAACACATACACTACTAGCATCTCCTCTACACATAACCATACACAAATTCATCCCCCTTATTACTTGTGTCCTTCAAACAACACTACACCCCTTTCCAGCTGCCTTTCTTCCACAACCCTCTCCACTCTCTCTTCACAGCCTCCCTTTCACTCTTCAGTTCCTCACCACCATCACCCACGCGACATCCACACTAACACAGCCATCACTCACTACGCCTTCACCCATTTCGCCTTCTCTTCCTCTCATTAACTCCCTTGTTTCAACCCACCAGTTGCAACGTACAGTACTACAGAGCAGCTGTTCACAATACAGTAATCACCTAACTCTGATAAACACTCACTTACACACACAAGATCGATCAACACCCACATAACTATACACGCAGTACATATATGTATATAAACCACACGCCTCTACACAACCACGTACACATACCTTCTGCGTACACATGCACACCAATTCACCATATACATACACAACAAGAACTGGTTACAAAGAGGGAGAGAGATTAGAGAGAACAGCGAGAGAGGTATGAGAGAGATTGGAGAGAGATTTTGAGGAAGAGGGACAAACCGACAGATTTGAAGAGAGGATTTGAGAGTGTTCGAGAAACTTTGAGATAGTATCGAGTATAGCGGATGGGTTATACAATTAGGGGAAATTAGGGATTTAAGGGAATTTGGGGAAAAAGATTAAGGGTAGAATAATTAAATTCTTATTTAAAACAACTGAAAATCACTTTAGAAAATGGAAATTAATAGAGAATAATTGAGAAAAAAATTCCAAATTAAATTTTAAAATATAGAAAATGAAACTATCTATCTCCCCGTATTTTTAAAATAGTTTTAGGATCAAAAATGAATTTAATATGAATTTTACAAGTTGTGATCCTTTAAATACAATAAAATTCTTAAAATAATTTTAAAATACTTAAACACCCAAAATAATTCTCCCACTAATTTTAGAAACTAAATAAATATACAAATATGATATTGCAAAAGATTTCAAGATTTTTAAATACTCCGATGATTTTATAAAAATCTCAGAAGATTAATAATGCACATTTTAAATAGATTTTTACTCATAAAAATTCAAATAAAAATACAAGGACCTACACGACACACATACATCACCATATGAACATGTAAGCATGATATCATATATATATTATCTAAAAAAAATTCACACCCTATAATTCTACATTTAATATCAAATAATTAAATAATAACAATAATAATTACGATATTTTTCTAGGGCGTTATAACCGGTCTCCCAAGAATTGCATTATGAGAGATGTCTTCATTTACCACCATAAACTCAACCATTTGGGAGGCCTTGCAGGGATCCACACCCAATGTCAACGGTAACTTAATCTTTCCTATGACTTGGACATGGTTACCAGTAAACCCATATAGCTCATTATTGGTAGACAGTAACTCTTTATCCAGAAGCCCCAATTTCTGGAATGTAGTATACGCCAAGATATTCACTGAACTTCCATTATCAAACAACACTCTATGCACATTCATTCCACCAATACTCACGGTTACCACCAAGGCATCATTATGAGGGTGGTGAACCCACTTGGCATCCTTCTCTATAAAGGAAATATCAGCGACTTGCTCTCTGAACAACTTAGGAGGCCTTTGTGCAAGGTGGAAACATTTGTTAGGGGCTTCCCTTTGGCCTCCCAGGCGTACCTATCTCTGGCATTCCGACTGGAACACCCCAGGTAAGGGCCACCAAAGATGGTATGGATGCTAGGAGCTCGAATAGTTCTTTCCTGGTTTCCAGGCGCCTTATCATTACTATCTTTTCCTTCTTTATATTTCTTAGCTTCTTGGATCACAAATTCTGTTAGTTATCCGTTTCTAATCAATTCTTCGATTTGATCTTTCAAGTGCTTGCAATCGGCAGTCTCATGGCAATTTGCATCATGGAAAGTACAATACTTTCCTTGGTCCTTTCTGCCTGGGGGTCCTGCACGGTAGGGCTTCCGGAACAGTCCATTCTTCTCATTCACTTCAAGAATATGGCCTATTGGAACAGTCAGAAGAGTATATTCAGAATACCACTGAAAATTCAACCTCGGGGTAAGTCTATCCTTGACAGAAACCTTATCTTTGGTTGCATTGACAGCAATCGGGGCAGTCTTTTCATCATAACGATGGGCTCCCACATCGGCGATAATGCACCCAGAAGCCCACTTGTTGGAATCCAGATTTCCAAGGCTGTAGGAGCGATTTCTCTTGTTTCTATTCCAACTCCTGGAATTAGTGTCCTTGGATAGTTTCACCATTGACTCTTCAATCACTTTATGGCGTTCTTCCTGCTGGTAAAATTCTGCTAGTGTTCCAGGCTCCTCAGTTTGCAACTCTTTCCAAAATTCGGTTCCTGGCCTAACTCTGGCTATCAGGAAATTCTTCAAGGTTTCATCGGAAGCCTTCTTCACCTTAGACACTTCCTCATTAAATCTCTTGAAATATTGCCTTAGGGTTTCATGCTCCTTCTGCTTGATATTGGCTAAGGTGTTAACCAGTGGGGCATATGCCACGGTAGCCCTAAATTGAGAGATTAATTAGTCTCCCATCTTCATCCAGAACTTGATTGATCCTTCAGCCAACCTTTTAAACCACTTGTGGGCATTCCCACCAAGAGTGGAGGCCAGTAGCCTGAACCTAGCCAAATCCTCCACTTGATACACATCCATATCCGTATTGAAACGGCTCAAATACTCAACTGGATCTGAGCTACCATCGAACTTAGAGTCAGTATTCATCTTAAAGAACCTTGGTAGGGGTGCCATTTTCAACTTCTTAGAGAATGGTGAGCCGGGAATGGCCCCATATTTGAACTTTCTCTTCTCCTTGATTTTCTCCAAAGCTTTCTTCTAATCAGACATTTTGAACTGTCCATTCTCACCATCTAAAAACATATCACTTCTAGAATCATCATTTTCATAAGATGTCTTACTCTTCCTGGGAACCGAACTCTAATGAGAGCTGGAATCTTGGCCAGTACCTCAATCGGAAGAGATTCTGGTAGAGTGGGATTTTCTGCTCTTATGCCCAGAGGTGTGGCCACTTTGCCTATGACTCCTCTTGCCATCAGATCTAGACCTTTTGGAGTCATTCCTTGGGGTACCGAGTAGGATCTCTCCCTGTACTCCCGGGAACCCTGAATGTGGGAACCCCCATTTCCATCTCTTCGGTCTCTACCTCCAGTATTTCCCAGCTTGTGATGAAGGTCCTTATTGGTCAGATTTTTGCCAACTCTATCAAAAACACTCAGGCTTCTAGTGCGCGAGCCCTCGGAACCCTGGGCTTCCAAGTCATCAGATTGGTCATCCTCATACTTTTTGTTGGGACAATCAGATCGTGGCCCTGCGATTTTTGATACAATAAATTAATGATTACGAATACAAAAGTCACCTTGTTAACGGTTGATTCCACGCTCTTCTATTGTATTCCCAAATTCCCTTGAGCGAAGTGTGGCCTTCGTCTTCTCAAGTTAACCTCTCTTCTTGCTCCTAGGTGGCTACAAAATTTTTCTTCACTAACCCTAGCAAGAAGAGAATAAGAATATATATAGGGCTACAATAGGGATCATGGATAATTAGGTTGGGCCTTCTAATTACATCTTGGGCCTAGACCAATGTAATTAAATATTAATTCAATCCACTAAAGAATTAATATTTGCACTACCTTTCCTAATACCGCAACTTAATTATTTAATTGGGTTCCAATATTATTTGCTTATTAAATTCCCCATGTTTAAAATAGCGCATGCCCATTAATTAAATAAATTACTGATAATTTATTTAATTAATATCTTTTATCCTTGATTATCCACTCAACCTTTATTTAATTATGCCGGAATAAATTCCACCTGCAGGGTTTCACATAATTAAATCTTTTTGAGCTTTCAAGGGGACATCATTAACCCGAATATTATCAGGACATGGATTCCTTCTATAAATAATATTCACCATGTATATAATTCCATCACCCAAAATATAATGATATAATTCAAAAGAATTATTTCATATATAAATCAAAGCATGTAAATAATATACACGTGTCAATTACTATATCCGGATTAAGAACCTAAGCATTAATAATAACATAGAATCTTAGTTCTCCTTCTTAATCAGTATAAGAGAACAATTCTAAATTTGATCCTGTTCAATATACACAAAGTATACTAGTATTATTTATTAGTCAATATAAACTAATCTAAATAATACTACAGCCATACCAGTGGATTGTCCAACACCACCTGTGCTGTGAACCTTGTTATATTATATAAACTGTATTTAACAATCTAATATTCTGTATCCCATTTGATACTAGATTGTCCACAATATATAATATTAGACAACATGTAAACATTTAAATGATTCTCAATAAAACTGGGCCAGAAATAAATGTATATACTTAAAATAAATATTTTCAGTATACACTAACAATCTCCCACTTATACTCAAAATATTTCAATGAGTATATCAGTGTTTATTTAATCCACGATTACACTGAAAACTATGTGCCCATCCATCTGACTCCTATCGCTTCCACATGCCTTTCAAAAACCTTGGCTGGCAAGCTCTTTGTGAAAGGATCTTCCCGGTTGTCTTCTGATGATATGTGAGCCACAACTATATCTCCTCGCTTTACGATTCCTCGTATGAGATGATACTTACGTTCAATATGTTTAGCTGCTTTGTGGTCTCGTGGTTCTTTTGAATTTGCCACAGCACCAGTGTTATCACAATACACTGTCAGACTCCTAGGCAAATTAGGTACCACATCCAAGTCCAAAAGGAAGTTCCTGAACCATACAGCCTCCTTTGCAGCCTCAGAGGCCGCCACGTACTCGGCTTCCATGGTAGAGTCTGCAATGCATTTCTGCTTTACACTCCTCCATATAACGGCTCCACCTCCCAAAGTAAAAACGTATCCCGAGGTTGATTTCCTCTTATCTCTATCTGATTGAAAATCTGAATCAGTATATCCCAAAGGAAATAGATCTGAGGCCTTGTAAATTAACATATACTCCTTAGTCCTTCGCAGGTACTTGAGTATAGTTTTTACTGCACTCCAATGTTCCTGACCTGGGTTCGACTGATATCTATTAACCATGCCTACAGCAAAACAGATGTCAGGCCTCGTACATAACATAGCATACATTAAGCTTCCACATGCCGAGGCATAAGGAACTGCTTTCATGCTCTCTATATCCTTAGGTGTCGAAGGACACTGCTCCTTGGATAGGGCAACTCCATGCTTAAAAAGTAGAAAACCTTTCTTAGAGTTCTGTATGTTAAAACGAGCTAATACTTCATCAATGTAAGGCTCTTGAGATAAAGCCAACATCCTTTTCTTGCGATCCCTTATTACTTTGATCCCAAGGATGTATGCCGCTTCACCTAAGTCCTTCATTTCAAATTGTTTGAACAACCATGCCTTTACTGATGATAACATCTTAACATTGTTTCCAATAAGTAAAATGTCATCTACATATAGTACTAGAAAAACCACTGCATTACCCCCACTTCTCTTATACACGCATGACTCGCTTGGACTTTGATCAAATCCATATGACTGGACTGCCTGATCAAAACGAATATTCCAGTCCCTAGAAGCTTGTTTAAGTCCATAAATAGACCTCTTAAGCTTACAAACCAGATGCTCTTGGCCTTCTTTAATGAATTCTTTTGGTTGTTGCATATAGATGGTTTCCTCAAGACTTCCATTAAGGAAAGCTGTCTTGACATCCATTTGCCAAATCTCGTAATCGAGATGAGCTGCTATAGATAAAAGAATCCGGATCGACTTAAGCATAACAACTGGCGAAAAGGTTTCCTCATAATCGATTCCTTCTTTCTGAGTATACCCTTTCGCAACAAGTCGTGCTTTCCAGGCTTTCACCTTTTTGTCAGATCCTCTTTTCTTCTTGTAGATCCACATACTTCCAATGGGTTTTATACCTTTGGGTGGTTCCACGTGCTCCCAAACTTGATTGGAATACATAGATTCCATCTCAGATTCCATTGCCTTTTGCCATAGATCTGCATCTTTATCTAGAATTGCCTCTTCGTATGTCCTGGGATCCTCATCATGTTCACCAGAGACCAAGTCCGAGGACTCTCCCAAAAACATGAATCTATCTGGTTGTTGAACAACCCTCCCACTACGACGAGGCACTGGTACAGTATTAGTGTCAAGTTGTGCATTTTCTTGTGGTTGTTCTACTTGTACTATTGGCACTTGGGGATTATCTGTCCCTCCCACTAGTTCCTCTAAAACAACACTACTCATGGGTTTGTGGTTCATTATATAGTCTTCCTCTAAGAATCTGGCATTGGTGCTAACAATGACATCTCGATCCCTAGGACTATAAAATGAATAACCTTTCGTCCCCATGGGATAGCCTACAAACAACCTTACTTCTGTGCGAGATTCTAGCTTAGTCGCGTTCTTGTTAAGCACATGTGCTGGACAACCCCAAATCCGAATATGTCTTAGACTTGGTTTGCTACCAGTCCACAATTCTATTGGAGTCTTGGGAACCGACTTAGAAGGTACCAAGTTCAGAAGGTAAGCCGCTGTTTCTATAGCATATCCCCAGAACGACTTAGGTAAATCTGAATAACTCATCATTGATCTAACACTCTCCAAAAGAGTCCGATTCCTTCTCTCTGCTACACCATTCTGCTGAGGTGTGCCAGGTGCAAACAACTGGGATGTAATCCCATTTTCTGATAAATAGTCCCTAAATTCTCCAAGCAAGTATTCGCCACCACGATCTGATCGTAGTGACTTGATACATTTTCCAAGATGTCGTTTCTCCGCACTTGCTTTGTACTCTTTGAATTTTTCAAAGCACTCAGACTTGCGGCGCAACAAATAAATGTATCCATATCTAGAATAATCGTCAATGAAAGTGACAAAATACTCATAACCTCCTCTTGCTTGGATACTCATAGGACCACATAAATCAGTATGAACCAATTCTAATACTTCTTTGGCTCTATTCCCCTTTGCTTTAAAAGGCCTGTTAGTCATCTTACCTTCCAAGTAAGATTCACAAACTGGAAATGGCTCCACTGCCAACAAGCTTAATGGCCCATCTACTACCAGTCTTTGAATCCTCCTCAAGTTAATATGACCTAATCTTAAGTGCCAAAGATATGTTTTGTTCAATTCGGAAGGTTTCTTTCTTTTGTTTGAGCTAGAAAGAATATTATTAGATTCCTTTTGTTGCAGCATTGGTTGGATATGATTAATAATATATAAATTGTCTTGCAATGTACCAGAACATATAGCTCGTTTATTCATCATAATAGAAACATTACGATCCAAACAAACATTATAACCATCAATGGCAAGTTTAGAAACTGAAATCAAATTCCTTCTAAATGAAGGTACATAAAGACAATTGTTTAAAACCAAAATCCTATCATCATCGAAAGCTAAAGTAATTATTCCAACTGCAACTACTGCTACTTTCGTAGCATCTCCCATGAACACATATATATCGCCATCTCTAAGCATTCTGGTTTGCTGGAACCCCTGCATAGAGTTACAAACATGGTCAGTGGCTCCTGTATCTACACACCAAGTGCTCGTAGATATAGCCGCTATATATGTTTCTGTAACTAGAGAAAGAGACATACCAGTATTGTTTGTCTTCTTAGGAAGAGGACAATCCTGTTTCCAGTGACCTGACTGCTTGCACCTGAAGCACTTGCCCTTAGGCTTTTTCACACCACCTTGAACTCCCACTGCATTAGCAACCTTTCTAGCTTTCTGTGTCTGAACCTTTTTCTTCTTCTTGCCTTTCGGCTTAGAGGAAGAAGCTTTCTCAGCCACATTCACTTGAACATTCTGCTTAAAGAGTCCTTCAGCTGCCTGAAGTTCTGTCAGAAGTTCCGCGAGTGTGACAGCCCCAAATCCGGGGTCATGAATCTGGGCCATCACGGACCAACTTCCATTCAAAATCAATATCTCTTGGGTTTTTTTTTTTTTTTTTTTTTTTTAATTAATACTTATGCAGTTGACCCCACAGTAATACACACACACACCAGTCATATGCTCAGAGAACAGCATTCATCATAATAAAAGTTTAGAGTTAGAAAGTTATTACAAACCCAGAATCATACTTAAGTACATTGTTGAGTGATGCTTCTACAAGAAGCATTTCAACAACAAATTAATTAAAACCTTACACACTTTCACACTTAATATACACAAGACCACTAAACCCCTTGCGCCGATCATCTACCTCGGGGATTGATGCTAACGAGCTCTCAGAAGGTCGCCTTTCCCTTACCCTCTTGCGGGGCGTTCTGCGTAGTATTGGCATACCTAGCTGTATATAGATAAGTAGCAAGAGTGAGCTATAATAGCTCAGCAAGATAATACTGTAACTAGAATTTAAATTGTAACCAAGTATACATGTATATACATATGTAAGCAGTAACCAAATTATAAACGTTAAGGAAGAATAAAACTCTTATTTAATAATACATCATCCACTTACTATTATAAGAAAGAATTCTAAGATAATACAGTATCAGTTTCTCTTCTTAAATAATGTAACAATCAATATACCCTTTTAGTGTAATATTTTAAAATATCATGAATACTTGAATAAATCTCTCACTATCATCTTCTCATTTCCTTCCTATACAGCAATTTTATAAATTAATATAAAATCAGTTTCTCTTCATCTATAACAATAATTTCATCGTTTCATATCACTTTTCTGTTTTCAGTTATAGAAATCTGAAAACCATTTTCAATTCTTTCTTTCAAGTTTTGGGGATATATACTGACGCCAGATACGTAGGACGATGATCAGTCGCCTGACCGTATCCGCTCTCTGTTTACTACTAGTAGAAGGAATGAAGGCCACCTACTAACATCATCCCTGGAGGAAGGCCACCTGCTAACATCCTCCTGGAGGAAGGCCACCTGCTAACATCCTCCCTTGGCATCTTCGTGCCGAATCATGAATGTTAGACTATGTCGCACACAGCCCTGACATAGCCTCTTATGCAAGTTTGTTGCTAATCCCCCTTTTTATAAGATCATTATTCAATTTATCAACACCATTTCACATTTCCATTCTCGCACATTATTTCTATAAAATATATGTATATATCATACACTAAAAGAATGTTTATAATATAGCATTATAAACCATATAACCCTAGATAACAATTGATACCATTCTCTTTCATATCTCTTTTACTCTAGAGCATATTCGCTCCATTCGTAATCATCTCTATATTCATATTTCAGAAAACATATCCATCTCTCTTTAACTTCCCACAATCAAGAAAATATATTCTTTGCAATATAGCAACAAAAGCATCACATATACATAAATATATGCCATGATATCATTATTATTCCGAAGATAAATAATTTTTAAAGTAGGGATAGAAGGATCTTGCCTCGGTTTCTGTATCCTGACAAAATGGCTGGTTCCTCCTCCGGAATTTCTATAAACACAAAAGGACCGTCATTAGAATATCACATCTCTTACTCACTACACTCTTGTATAACATTACCCTTGATACCTCAATATATGCCTAACATATCACTATTACCCCAAAGGTTCAAGAACTTAACCATTTACAAGCTCAATTGAAGTTTCAGTGGTTTTTCACCATTTTCCCTAACGACCACACTTAACTGTAAAAATTCTCAGAAAATATGGATTTCGAATTTTAATGTAAGGTCAACTGTCAAGGGTCCTCTGACCACCCTACTACCTTATCCCAAAATTTCGCGGCTTATAAAAATGTCTAAGTATGGTAACTTTAGCCTCAAAGTTGATACAATTACATTTTCTCGGTTACCGAACGTCTTTCACTAAAACTGACTTTTCTCCTAAACCGTACGTCAGATTTTAACGCACCTTATATCAAAACGATCTATGAACTAAGCTCTATCATTTTATGGCCAATTGGTAACCTAGGCAGTGAGGTACCGTATGAATACAGGGGTCACAAAACAGGGCAGTTTTCGTTCTAACGAAAATCGGACATTATAACTGCTGTAATTTCATACTTTCCAAAATTTTACCACTCCAAAACCCTCATTCCATACTCCTTTCAGACCCTACACCATGTGGGCTACCTCCCAACCATGGTTACAAGTTCACAACAAACTTCCCATGTCCATTCCAACCATTTATATCACAAAATCATCATAACTTAACATTTATATTAACTAACCACTAACCATCTCAAAAATCATCATAAATACAAAGGGGAAAGGATTGTTATACCTCTATGAAGCTTGAAGAACACTTAATAAGCTTTGAGTACTCCTTAAACACTCCTAATATAGCTTGAATCAACTAAATAAACCATTAAAACAAAGTTAATTCCAAGGTTTCACTATTCATCAAGCAACTTTGAGAATTTCTTTACCTTACTAAACAATGATGGATGGCTATGAAACTTGGTGGGTGATCCTTCCTATCCTCCAAGAAGCTCCATGATTTTTCCCTTGAATTAATCTTGAAGAGAGCTAGGGTTTGTAATTTTTTTTTTCTTATTTTCTTAAAGTAGCCGAATGGTGTAAATGGATGGGGAGAGGTTTCTTTTTGGTATTTTGATCCTATCTCCTCTTAATCTTACTAATTACTTGTTTGTGTAGCTTGTCTTGGAAGCTTGGTTGATATTTTCCTTGGCAAATGACTAATTCACCCTTGGTTTTAAGTTAGTGGAAAATGACATCAATAATGATGTTATTAAGATGATGTAATGTTCTTATTACTTGATTTTCTAAATAGCATGCTAATAATCTTGGTAGATGATAATGTGGTATATCTCCTTGTTATATTACTAATCTTGGTTGCTTAATCTCCATATTCGTCAAATTGTGATTCGTTTCGAATGTACCTCATTATCTCAGTGGTTTTGAAACCATTTACAAATCCAATTTCCCTTGATATTCTCTTAACTTAATAATCCCCTGGCTCAATTCTAAATTCACTAATCCCTCAATATATAATTCTTATAATGTTTCCATGCTCCTTAATGTCCACTAGAAGCTTATTCGAAATCAAAATCCTCAAAATCCATGTTTCAGGAATTTCTGGAATCTAACGTCATTTCGAGTCACTTATCTTCATTGTACAACACTAATATGTTTTCTGTTTATTCATTTTATGATTCCATTATAGAGTACCTATATACCATTTCTCTAAATCCTCGAAATTTACTATTTATAGGATCACTGTAGCATTGCCAAAGTTAGGGTTATTACATCCTTCCCTCCTTAAAAGGATTCCGTCCCGGAATCACGTCAGAAATGTCCATAGATATCTTTTCATCTACACCTTATAACTTCTACATCACTTTCTCCATCCTTTTTCCTTCATAATATCTCTATCTTGTTTGCGCAAAATTACACCAACATAACTTGCTTGTCATTCATCAACATCCCTCTTTTAGTTATGGGTATCGGCCACCACATTGGCCTCTCCTGAATGGTAGTGTATCTCACTTATGGTTTATCCCTATGTTGATCTCTATCATGACATAAAATATACATATTTCGCTCTTATTATATCTTGTCTCTGTAAAATCTTCCAGAAATCCGACTAGAATAAGATTCTTTGAAACAATTGTAAGAAAATATTACCTATAATATATATTTCCTGTTCGTATATAAACAAGTCTGTGGTTTACTCCCAAAATACTATTATTCTCCTTTTCATAGAATTTCTAACCCCTAACAGATACTGATTTTCCTTATCTAGATTATCAACCTACCTATACCATTCATTGACCACATTGATTCCTAACCAAACGTTTACACTAAAAATTTGAATACTAAAAAAAATGTTCACCTGCATCTGTATCCGGCTTTCTCAATGCCTCTCCTAAAGTCATATTGTACACCCTGGCAGTAGGTTTATTTGAAGCAGTCACACTCTGTTCTGGCACAGATGATCCCCCTGAACGGCAATCTCTGGCAATGTGTCCTAGTTTCCCACACTGGTAACACTTGATGTCCCTCTTAGGATTGGTATTAGCCGATGGGCACTGGCTAAGGTAGTGTCCTTTTTGTCCACAGTTAAAGCAGTTTATTTCTAACGCTCTACACACTCCTGTATGCTTCTTACCACACGTGTTACAGTCTGGAAATGGTGTTCGAGATTGACTAGATTGAAAAGTTCCTGTGGATCTGCCACCCTGATTCACAGTCTCACTGGTAGTCTTATTATTCCCTGACTTTCCTCCAAACTGGGGTTTTTGTCCCTTACCAAATTTGTTAAAGTAGCTTCCCTCACTTGAACCTCCCTTCTGACCCTCAAATTTCCTTTTCTTACTCTCTCGTCCTATTTGAGTCTGTTCACTCTCAGCTTCGATAATAGATGCCTTATGAACTACCGCAGCATACTCGGTCAACTCAAATGGTGCCACTCTAGTACGTAGCCATGGTTTCAATCCTTGTTGGAACCTTTTCGCTCGTTGCTCTTCAGTACGCACGAATTCTGGAACAAACCTAGACAGTTCTGTAAACTTAGTTTCATACTCTGCCACTGATAGGTTTTCCTGCTTTAGCTCCAAAAATTTTATTTCCATCTGGTTCTCTAAGTACCTAGGGGAATATTTGTCTAGAAACACCCTAGTGAAACGCTCCCAAGTTATCACTCCCGCTCCCTCGAGATTTTTCTTAGCTTCCCACCAATAATTTGCCTCTCCCTTTAGGAGATAGGCTGCAAAGACTGTCTTCTGATCTTCCTCTACCCTCAGTATCTCAAAAGCCTTCTCCATTTCTTTCAGCCATGCCCTGGCTGCTACTGGGTTAGTGGTTCCCTCAAATTCTGGGGGTTTTAGTGACTTAAAAGCACGAAAAGAGTTAGCTGCCTGGTTGGGAAGAACAGGTGGTTGTGGCGGATTCTGTGGATTAGCTAAATTCTGCCTCAATAGTTCCATAAATTGGTTAAAAGGGTTACCACCCTGACTTCCCTGTTGGCCAGTTGATTCATCTTCTTCTTCCTCATGATCTTGTTCATTATGAGCGTTTTCACCCTGCCTATTCTGACTTGCTTCCTCTCTCTCATTTTCCCTTGCATTCATTCTATTATTACGCTTAGGCGGCATGATTCTGTATATAATAATATTCTTCATTAATCACCCAAATTTAGGGTACAATATACATCATTTCCATATATGCACAACTATATCATTAGTTAATCTTATTTATGCATCCCAGTATTTTAAATTCACACAAGTAATATTTAATCATAATACAACTTTGACAAATAAGCTTAGTACCTTTAGCACAATAACCTTTTCATTTAAGTCAATCACCTCATATATATCAATATTTCTGAATCTCAACATTTAATATCAAAATACGATAAAATTAGGCAAAGTACATAAACTTCATTAATTTACATAGATATTTTACAACTTGGGTACAACGTCTTTTACTACTAATATCATACATCATAAAGTACAAGGTTCGAAACCCCAAAAGCTTAACTGTACATACTAACTCGCTATAACAAAAGCACTACTAGCTGTCCTCTAATCAGACTGGGATTAAGACAGTAAACAACTAACCTAATCCCCAAAATGACATCCATAAGATGACTAGTCTGATTAGTATCCAAGACTACTACTCCTAATCATGGTAACGACGCCCTGATAACATCTCTGATCTGCACTACCATAGTGGTGACTGTATCAACTATCTGAGCCCTCCATACTGGATCCCCTCTGTCTCCCAACATCGTCCTAATATCACCGAGTGCCCGCAGCTCGATACTAACTATGCTCAAAGTCAACCCATCTGGTATCACACCTCCTCCTCCTCTCGCCCTGTCTAACCTCTGCACAAGTGTATCTATAGTCCGACGGGACTCATCCAGCTGTCCCTGTAGAGCAAAGTACTCTGGCAAGAAAATAGCTGGCAACTGACCAGCTGGAAACATAGGTGCCTCCTGAGGTGGCATAGCATCTGGGGGAGGTACATCTACAAGTGGGGGTGCATCCACTGGTGGAGGTGGTGGTGGTGCAAATGGTGGGGATGGAACTGCCTGTGGAGACGGGGGAACAGGCTCTGTGTCCGCATCCTCGGAAGGGTCATCCTCCAACTCATCCTCTGACAAGATAAAGTGTCCCGGTGGAGTGAACTGCTCAACTGGGTCCTCAAAAGGGTCGGGGCTAGGTAGAGGAGATGGAACTGGTGATGGCACTAGGACAGGTGGGACAGGAGTAGGAGTCACATGAATGTCCCTCCACTCAATCGGCTCCTCAGGTATAACAGATAGCCTAGGCCTCTTACGTAAGGGCATCTCCTCCTCAGGAATATCAGTCCGCACTCGGGAAGGTCCGGCCCCATCAGGTCCTACATATGGTCTACCAGAATATGGCACTATAGCCACAGCATCCCTCTGCCTGCGCTCCTCAGCCTCCTCCCTCAGTCTCTGCTCATATCTCTCTCTAGCACTCGCCCGTCGTCTCTCCCTGAGGTCATCAATAGCATACTCTGGAACCTCTACACCTACCAGCAACAAGTCTCTAAGCTCCTGCTCGGACAATCCTAGCCACTGGGGGTCTCGACTCGGCTCACCCATCTCTGCTCCCTATAATAAAACATAAAATTCTATTAGTAACGGTCTATAAATTTATAAACCATACTTAAAATAAATACTACCTGCGATATACCACCCCTGAACTTGATGGAAGTTCAAAAATTAATATTATAAATGATATAATATTATTATCACTCTTGTTCCTGAGCATTATGACTCTTAGCTCTGATACCAACTGTGACAGCCCCAAATCCGGGGTCATGAATCTGGGCCATCACGGACCAACTTCCATTCAAAATCAATATCTCTTGGGTTTTTTTTTTTAATTAATACTTATGCAGTTGACCCCACAGTAATACACACACACACCAGTCATATGCTCAGAGAACAGCATTCACCATAATAAAAGTTTAGAGTTAGAAAGTTATTACAAACCCAGAATCATACTTAAGTACATTGTTGAGTGATGCTTCTACAAGAAGCATTTCAACAACCAAATTTATTAAAACCTTACACACTTTCACACTTAATATACACAAGACCACTAAACCCCTTGCGCCGATCATCTACCTCGGGGATTGATGCTAACGAGCTCTCAGAAGGTCGCCTTTCCCTTACCCTCTTGCGGGGCATTCTGCGTAGTATTGGCATACCTAGCTGTATATAGATAAGTAGCAAGAGTGAGCTATAATAGCTCAGCAAGATAATACTGTAACTAGAATTTAAATTGTAACCAAGTATACATGTATATACATATGTAAGCAGTAACCAAATTATAAACGTTAAGGAAGAATAAAACTCTTATTTAATAATACATCATCCACTTACTATTATAAGAAAGAATTCTAAGATAATACAGTATCAGTTTCTCTTCTTAAATAATGTAACAATCAATATACCCTTTTAGTGTAATATTTTAAAATATCATGAATACTTGAATAAATCTCTCACTATCATCTTCTCATTTCCTTCCTATACAGCAATTTTATAAATTAATATAAAATCAGTTTCTCTTCATCTATAACAATAATTTCATCGTTTCATATCACTTTTCTGTTTTCAGTTATAGAAATCTGAAAACCATTTTCAATTCTTTCTTTCAAGTTTTGGGGATATATACTGGCGCCAGATACGTAGGACGATGATCAGTCGCCTGACCGTATCCGCTCTCTGTTTACTACTAGTAGAAGGAATGAAGGCCACCTACTAACATCATCCCTGGAGGAAGGCCACCTGCTAACATCCTCCTAGAGGAAGGCCACCTGCTAACATCCTCCCTTGGCATCTTCGTGCTGAATCATGAATGTTAGACTATGTCGCACACAGCCCTGACATAGCCTCTTATGCAAGTTTGTTGCTAATCCCCCTTTTTATAAGATCATTATTCAATTTATCAACACCATTTCACATTTCCATTCTCGCACATTATTTCTATAAAATATATGTATATATCATACACTAAAAGAATGTTTATAATATAGCATTATAAACCATATAACCCTAGATAACAACTGATACCATTCTCTTTCATATCTCTTTTACTCTAGAGCATATTCGCTCCATTCGTAATCATCTCTATATTCATATTTCAGAAAACATATCCATCTCTCTTTAACTTCCCACAATCAAGAAAATATATTCTTTGCAATATAGCAACAAAAGCATCACATATACATAAATATATGCCATGATATCATTATTATTCCGAAGATAAATAATTTTTAAAGTAGGGATAGAAGGATCTTGCCTCGGTTTCTGTATCCTGACAAAATGGCTGGTTCCTCCTCCGGAATTTCTATAAACACAAAAGGACCGTCATTAGAATATCACATCTCTTACTCACTACACTCTTGTATAACATTACCCTTGATATCTCAATATATGCCTAACATATCACTATTACCCCAAAGGTTCAAGAACTTAACCATTTACAAGCTCAATTGAAGTTTCAGTGGTTTTTCACCATTTTCCCTAACGACCACACTTAACTGTAAAAATTCTCAGAAAATATGGATTTCGAATTTTAATGTAAGGTCAACTGTCAAGGGTCCTCTGACCACCCTACTACCTTATCCCAAAATTTCGCGGCTTATAAAAATGTCTAAGTATGATAACTTTAGCCTCAAAGTTGATACAATTACATTTTCTCGGTTACCGAACGTCTTTCACTAAAACTGACTTTTCTCCTAAACCGTACGTCAGATTTTAACGCACCTTATATCAAAACGATCTATGAACTAAGCTCTATCATTTTATGGCCAATTGGTAACCTAGGCAGTGAGGTACCGTATGAATACAGGGGTCACAAAACAGGGCAGTTTTCGTTCTAACGAAAATCGGACATTATAACTGCTGTAATTTCATACTTTCCAAAATTTCACCACTCCAAAACCCTCATTCCATACTCCTTTCAGACCCTACACCATGTGGGCTACCTCCCAACAATGGTTACAAGTTCACAACAAACTTCCCATGTCCATTCCAACCATTTATATCACAAAATCATCATAACTTAACATTTATATTAACTAACCACTAACCATCTCAAAAATCATCATAAATACAAAGGGGAAAGGATTGTTATACCTCTATGAAGCTTGAAGAACACTTAATAAGCTTTGAGTACTCCTTAAACACTCCTAATATAGCTTGAATCAACTAAATAAACCATTAAAACAAAGTTAATTCCAAGGTTTCACTATTCATCAAGCAACTTTGAGAATTTCTTTACCTTACTAAACAATGATGGATGGCTATGAAACTTGGTGGGTGATCCTTCCTATCCTCCAAGAAGCTCCATGATTTTTCCCTTGAATTAATCTTGAAGAGAGCTAGGGTTTGTAATTTTTTTTTTCTTATTTTCTTAAAGTAGCCGAATGGTGTAAATGGATGGGGAGAGGTTTCTTTTTGGTATTTTGATCCTATCTCCTCTTAATCTTACTAATTACTTGTTTGTGTAGCTTGTCTTGGAAGCTTGGTTGATATTTTCCTTGGCAAATGACTAATTCACCCTTGGTTTTAAGTTAGTGGAAAATGACATCAATAATGATGTTATTAAGATGATGTAATGTTCTTATTACTTGATTTTCTAAATAGCATGCTAATAATCTTGGTAGATGATAATGTGGTATATCTCCTTGTTATATTACTAATCTTGGTTGCTTAATCTCCATATTCGTCAAATTGTGATTCGTTTCGAATGTACCTCATTATCTCAGTGGTTTTGAAACCATTTACAAATCCAATTTCCCTTGATATTCTCTTAACTTAATAATCCCCTGGCTCAATTCTAAATTCACTAATCCCTCAATATATAATTCTTATAATGTTTCCATGCTCCTTAATGTCCACTAGAAGCTTATTCGAAATCAAAATCCTCAAAATCCATGTTTCAGGAATTTCTGGAATCTAACGTCATTTCGAGTCACTTATCTTCATTGTACAACACTAATATGTTTTCTGTTTATTCATTTTATGATTCCATTATAGAGTACCTATATACCATTTCTCTAAATCCTCGAAATTTACTATTTATAGGATCACTGTAGCATTGCCAAAGTTAGGGTTATTACAGCGAGACTATACACCCTTTTGTTCATGGTGTAATTCAAGCGGAACTGCTCAAAACTTTTGGGCAGACTCATAAGGATGATATCAATCTGGGTTTCCCCATCAATATCAGCACCAAGGATCTCCATCTCATTCAGATGAGACATCATCCTGAGAACATGATCCCTTACAGGTGTTCCTTCAACCATCTGAGTGTTCATTAAAGCCTTCATTGCTACTTGCCTAGCAGCCCTATTCTGTTCCCCAAAAAGTTCCTTGAGATTAAAGAGCATATCTGAAGCTGTGGACATAGCCTGATGCTGATGCTGCAAAACACCCGACATTGCTGCCAGAATGTAACATCGCGACATCTCATCAGCCTTAATCCACCGCTTATAATACTCCTTCTCACTTTCAGGAGCATCTTCAGCAGGCTGATCTGGCTTGGGTTCATAAGTACAAAATTTGTACTCCTCAGCAGTCAACACTATGTCCAAATTACGTTTCCATTCAATATAGTTTGGTCCAGTAAGTTTGTTATCCTTAAGTATGGTGAATAGTGGATTAAATCCCATAATGATCTAATCCTGAGAATCATACATGTAACACATAATCAGAGAGTTGCACAAATCTTAAAACCTATTGGTTTCCTCTAACAATTAATTAAAATTAATGCACTAATATTTAAACACCATAAGTATCTGGTACGCCACGATGGGTGACATATATACCACTTAAATTCGTTTAAATATTACTTCAGTGCTATTACTAAATAATACGCCACGTTAGGGTGGACTATATATTATTTTTCATAGCTAAGTGTATACCATTATCAAATCTTAAATTAATAATAATAAAACCGGATGCCACCATTAAATATTTCAAATCAATAATCGATAATAGGATAATTCCCAGATCGGGGGGAGCATTGTCAAGAGGCGTCACTTAAGACCCCTTTCTAGATAGAATCATCCTTTCTCTCAATATCGAAAATCTATATTCAATCATTGGTACCCTTCTAATTAATCGAATTCTATGAAACTTGGTACGCCACGTTTGGGTGGACTATATACCTTTCAATATTCGTAATTTAATTTAAGAAGTTTGCTCTAGTAATATCCATAACACTACCTGACACCATAAATCATACGCCACGATGGGTGGACATGTATACAATTTATATTCGCCTTGGTGTTAAATTACATACAAACAATAATGGAGACCATGGGATTTAATTCCAAATTAATTCCCTCACCCACTTAGTATTTTTATTTAAAATTGAGGAATTTTATCTAGCATGCATCGCCTTATGTTATTTAATCATAGTCCACATGTATCAAAATACACAAAACACATAACATAACAACATGCTATTCATGATTAAAGCATAATAAATAAATACTATGTCCATGTCGTCCTAATTATGTTAAACATGCAATTAAAAAATAATTACACACATAATTAACAACACACATAATTAATTAAAGCAATAATCAAAAATCAGTGGAAAAAATTAAAATAAATTTTCCACTATTATGGCCCCATGAAAAAAAAAATTCCAGCCTGTGAAGAATATTTTTTCTGCCAAACTGCTGTTGCGCATCTTGTAGCAGCGTTACAGCCCTGGAAGCACTGTTGCGCAGTACAGAACTGCGTTATACACCAGAAACCGACTGTTGCGCATTTGCAGCCTGCGCAACACCAGTATTTACTGGTAACGCAGGCTGCTCCTGCGTTACTGCCGTTTATCTGTTTTTTTTTTCACGCGCGCAGCTCTTGTTTCAGTTTTTCTGCCGCCTTTTGCTTCTCTGCCACTTAGTCGACAGCAACATACAGCAGCCCCATCAGTTACGCAGCGGAACAAAATAATCCCGGAATTGATTTCCAGCGGCACGTAATTGTTACAATATTCCCGGATTAATACAAAATCCAACAAACAATTACAAGAAAAATAGATCTAATACAAAACTAATATTGTAAATCTATTCTAACACGATCAACCCTCGTGTTTACAACCACGATAAACCACGCGAAAACCAAACAAAAAATTAACCACCATTAAACCACGTGGGATCCAATCACATAATTAAATATACATGGCCATAATAGTGGATAACAACCTGCAAAAACAAATTATACAAGCCTACCACTATATACATGCATATACAATTACGACATAGACATCGTATCAAAAATCGTAGAACCATAGAACCAAGCTCTTGATGCCAATTGTTGGGACAATCAGATCGTGGCCCTGCGATTTTTGATACAATAAATTAATGAATACGAATACAAAAGTCACCTTGTTAACAGTTGATTCCACGCTCTTCTATTGTATTCCCAAATTCCCTTGAGCGAAGTGTGGCCTTCGTCTTCTCAAGTTAACCTCTCTTCTTGCTCCTAGGTGGCTACAAAATTTTTCTTCACCAACCCTAGCAAGAAGAGAATAAGAATATATATAGGGCTACAATAGGGATCATGGATAATTAGGTTGGGCCTTCTAATTACATCTTGGGCCTAGCCCAATGTAATTAAATATTAATTCAATCCACTAAAGAATTAATATTTGCACTACCTTTCCTAATACCGCAACTTAATTATTTAATTGGGTTCCAATATTATTTGCTTATTAAATTCCCCATGTTTAAAATAGCGCATGCCCATTAATTAAATAAATTACTGATAATTATTTAATTAATATCTTTTATCCTTGATTATCCACTCAACCTTTATTTAATTATGCCGGAATAAATTCCACCTGCAGGGTTTCACATAATTAAATCTTTTTGAGCTTTCAAGGGGACATCATTAACCCGAATATTATCAGGACATGGATTCCTTCTATAAATAATATTCACCATGTATATAATTCCATCACCCAAAATATAATGATATAATTCAAAAGAATTATTTCATATATAAATCAAAGCATGTAAATAATATACACGTGTCAATTACTATATCCGGATTAAGAACCTAAGCATTAATAATAACATAGAATCTTAGTTCTCCTTCTTAATCAGTATAAGGGAACAATTCTAAATTTGATCCTGTTCAATATACACAAAGTATACTAGTATTATTTATTAGTCAATATAAACTAATCTAAATAATACTACAGCCATACCAGTGGATTGTCCAACACCACCTGTGCTGTGAACCTTGTTATATTATATAAACTGTATTTAACAATCTAATATTCTGTATCCCATTTGATACTAGATTGTCCACAATATATAATATTAGACAACATGTAAACATTTAAATGATTCTCAATAAAACTGGGCCAGAAATAAATGTATATACTTAAAATAAATATTTTCAGTATACACTAACACTTTTCAGCCTCAGACTCTCCTTCCTCTCCTTCATCAGATGAGACATAATCAGTATTGTCCTCAACATCTTCTCAGACCCAAAATCCAGTTTTGTCAGAGTCACATTCTTCTTTGACCTCGACTTATGCTTTTTACGCCATCTTATCATTCTCTCGAAACTTTTCTCCAAATGGTCAATTCTTTCAGCCATAGCGACCACATGATCCAGGATATCTTTGTTGCCAACATCACCATTATCACCTTTGTTTCGTCCATTTCTACCCTGAGATGGTGTTTTATCACTATCGGAATTAACAGTCGCCATATCTCCTCCAAACGACGATTTTTTACCCCTCTTTCTAGCGCCAATTGTTGTGGGAGATTTTAGCACAACAAGTTAGGAGGCCATTGCTGGAATAGTACCAATGAATATGGAATCGTCCAACTACCCAGAAAGACTCACAATTGGAAATTTATGGCTAGCTGCCCGGAAAGGCTCACAGCTAGGGTTTCCGAAGAACACGAGAGGTGGTTCCTCGGAGGATCAGACTGGATTCACGGGAATTAGAGCTCAAGGGCCGAATGTTGGCCTGCCAAGAACCCTAATAATGATGTGTCACAGAAGAGTGTACGTGCTCTATGTTACTCAAGGTGTCGAAGTGTCTAAGAGATCCCGCAAACTACCTACATACTCCTTTTTATAGGAGATCAAGCCCATATGTAGTTCTTGGAATGATATGCTCGGTTGTTTATGATGAGTTATCCTCTCTCTAGTGGGATAATGACTGTTATTTCTGATAATAATCGTGTATGATGTATATAATCATGTTTCCAAGCTGTTTGAGTCATAGGATCTTTATCCCTTGTATTTATCATGATATTTTGTGATTTATCAAGTATATATGACATATATCCTCTTTAAACTAAGTATTTATCGGTTTAGAAGTGTAAATAAACTGTAAAGACGTGTTCCTAAAAAGTAGGAGGCCTGCCTTATCCGAATTGGTGGCCTAATCAGGCTTCCGATGGAAGCTGGGGGTACCGCCCAGTAGCCTGTCTCCGGTAGCCCAAGTATGGAAGCTACTCCGAAAGCCCTATCTGATGGTTGTCACCAGATATAGGTTATCCCCAAGGGGCTTCCTTTGGGACCCTAAGCCTTATATTCGTTCAAGGTTCATTGCGTGGTAACCCCTAGGGCCCACAGGCCTTTGGTAGCCCACATAACCACTTGTTTTCTTCATGAATTGGACCCTATCTTCTAAGTGGGTCTAAATCTGACCCATACAAGATTTTGGTCACAACACTATTTATTACCTAATTTTGATCCCTTTATTTCTATGTTATTCTTTTTTATTATTATTAATCTAAAAATTACGGGATATTACATGTTGAAACCGACATGTAGTAAAATTTTAAAACAGTCGAGCAAGTCTGAAGCATGTGATTCCCTATCTACTTATTTGGCACTATGAGAAGTAGGGTATGCTAACTCCAACAACAGAGATTGTTCATGAGCCAAACTTGAAAAATATTGCAGAGGAAGAAACTGAAGCCGGTACTGTGTATACTGGAAAACTTAGAAAAAGACTTCAAATACATTTTTACTGAGTACTTATACTTAAAAAAATATTTAATAAGTATTTATACGTAGAAAAAATATACTCCCTCAGTCCCACCAATTATTTACATGATAGTGACGGGGGCTCGGCACGCATTTTAAGGCTCCTAAAAAGTATAGTTCCATAGTTTATTTTTAATTTTTTTTCTTTTGAATAAAAATTTAATGTTTAAATTTTTATTCAAAAAAAGAAAATTTTGAAAATAAGTTATGGAACTATACTTTATATACACCTTAAAATGCGTGCCAAGCAAGATTGAAAACATGTAAAGAAATGGGTGGGACGGAGGGAGTATATTTATTTCTGATTATAAATACTTAGTTAGATATACATTTTTTATGAGTGTAAATACTTAGCAAAATATACATTTTTTCTATTTATAAATACTTAGAAAAAAATTCATTTTTTCTTGTGGAGGAACCCCAAGGTTGAAGAATCAACATAGGAGTTAGAGAGTGAAATGTTAGAAAAGTTTCCTCAATTGTTTATGTAATGGATTCTGAGGACAGAATCCTTTTAAGTGGGGAAGGATGTAACGACTTAGAATTTCAGTTTATAAATTTTGTTATGATATACTCCCTCCGTCCCGACAGATTGTTTACGTTTGCTTTTTACACAAAGACCAAGGATTAGGATTAAAATACGTGAAGTAGTGGGTGTAATAGTAATTTATTGTTAAAATAAGTGAAGTAGTGGATGTAATAGTGATTTTATTGTTAAAATAAGTGAAGTAGTGGGTGTAATAGTGTAAAGTATTGTTAAAATAAGTGAAGTATTGGATGTAATAGTGTTAAAACTTACTATTTTTGGAAACGTAAAGAATTGGTTGGGACGTCCCAAAAAGGAAAGTGTAAACAATTGGTTGGGACAGAGGGAGTACATATTTTGGTGATTTTTATTAGTTTAATGTGTTGTTATAATTTAAAATGTGATTTAATTGTTAATTGGTGGAATTAGTGATTTAATCTTCATAATTTTCAAGTCGAATTATTAGATTTTGGGTGTTATCAAAATTTTGTGATTTTTAGTTGAGGCTATGTAATTATTTGGCAAAGTGGATTTATTAAAATTTTAGTTTGTGATTTATAATTGTGTCCGGGTATACTCTTAAATTATTTATTGAATAAATATACTTATTAAAAATTGTTATGTCTAAGATTTAGCATTATGAATTATTTTTAGCTACTTAGTAAATTATTTTGTGGCATACAATTTATTTCTTACTGATTTAATTCATTTTATAACAATATGATTTATAATAAATTAATATATTCTTTTCTAAATACTTTTTTTTGTAAATTTTATGAATTTTATTAAAAAGTGTATTTATATTTAAATTAGCATCTTTAAAAATTATTTTGTGTAATTATTGAATTACCATAATGGGCATATCTTATTCTTTCTACTATAATAGAGGTTGGGGTATTTTTGTAACTTGATAATTAAATTTTAGAAATAGATTTTGTTTTACTATTATTCCAAAACTCACCCCACCCACTATTTCATTCACCCCCGCTGTCTCTCTCCCCTGTCTCGCCTATGTCTCTCTCCCGAAGCTCTCCGTCGCGACCTCCTCTGTTCTTCACTCATTTATAAACAAAACCTATAAATGCAAGTGATTTTCTTTGTTAAAAATCAGTAACAAGTATGAAATCCAATACTTTTCAATCCTTCCTACTTGATTTTGAGTTTTGCAGGGTTTTGAGTTGGGTGTTTTCTAAAAATTGGGGATTCTTGTGAATTAGTGACAGCACCCGAGGTTTGTAAGTTTGCGGGTTCTCGATAAGACCCGCAAGTTTGGGCTTGTCCGAGAAGAACCCAACCACCGGTGATGAACTTGGTGAGCCGGTGGTCCGTGTTGCTTTACATGTATGTATTAATTGTGTGTAATCTTGTTTAAATGACATGTTAAACTGATTGCATGTTAGTAAATTTATGCGAACGCTTGATTTTGAGATAATAGTTTGATGGTGTGAGTTTTATGGAGTAAAAAAGATACTTGCATGGTTAAATTGTATCGTTAGTGTACTTTAGTGAATCATGTGTATGTAAAAGTTGTGAATGTATGGTTGTTTGTGGGTGTTGTGTCTATGTAGTTGTGGTGCTGATAGGAGAGGAATGAGAGAATGGAGAGGTCAAGAAGGGAAGAAGAAGGAGCAGAAAAAGCGTTGTGATTGTGTGTGTGAACAGGTGCATGTGTGTTTGTGTTAATGTCGAGAGAGAGGACCGAGAGATTGGGAGAAAGAAGAAAGGGGAAGGGAGTAAGGGTTGTATTGGAGTATGGGTCTAGTGTGTATGTGCGTTTATGTGTCCGTGTGGGTGTGTTTCATGGTGTTGAAGTGAAAGAAAAAAAGAGAATGAGTGTTATTGGTGTGTCCACACGCGTGTGTCCGTGTGGCTGTTTATTGGGGTGTGTGTTTGTTTGTGTGTATGTGCAGAACAGAGAGAGGGCCGAGAGAGATTAAAAGGAAGGAAGAGTGAGAAGAAGAGAAAGATAGAGAGGAAGAATGGAGCCAAGAGAGAGAGGGGTAAAGAAAAAGGAAAAAGATAGAAGAGAGAGAGAGAGCCGAGAGATACATAGAAAGAGAGAAAAGAGGATAGAAAATAGGAAAGAAGGTGATGAAGGGTGAAGTAATGGTGATGTACGGTTGTAATTGAGTTGTTATTGCTTGAATGTAATATGTGATGTAATTTGTTTGATTTGGTCGATCCTAATTGTAAGTAATCGTCGTCATAACTTGAATTGGTGTAGTACTTAGTAGGTAATGGTAGTTGATTATAAACTTTGTATGATTAGATAATCTTATATAAACTTTCGATTTATTAGATAGTACCGAACATTGATAAATTGTTGTTGATGTCAAAGGAAGACTAGAGTTGTTTATATCTTTTATCGTGAGGAATGTTCAATGCGATACATGCTTATGTGATTCATTGTATAATATTTAGAGTTAAGTCATAAGTCAATAAGGTATGTTATGATTTCTTAACTAATAACTACTGTGTGTGTGTATATATATATAGGGGGCTACTCCAATACAAACCTCCTTAAAATACAAACCTACAAACCAAGCATAATCTAATATTTCAAGCTAATCTAATGACCAAACTAGGGGTACCCCAATACAAAAAATGCTTAAAATAATTGGCTCTATCCAACAAAAAAAAAAAAAAAAAATCACTGTTCACGTGATGACGTGGCAGTGGATTTCACTGGTTAACGGTGCTTCGCACCTTCTTGTACGGCGCTTCGCGCCTTTATCATTCTAAAGTTGTAAGGAATGGCAATCAATGGTAAAGGCAATAGACGATTGACGGGTGTGTCGAGAGCCTTCGGCCCTCATGACTACCTAACTCATCCGTTTACTGTCTTAAATGCTTCGCATTTCCACGGCAAGAAATTTTTTTTTTTTTTTGAAATTTTTTTATTTTTTTTGTTGGATAGAGCCAATTATTTTAAGCATTTTTTGTGAAGGTACCCTTGGCGGAAACCTTAGAATAGATGAAATATAATTAATTTAGTGTTGGTTTGTAGGTTTGTATTTTAAGAATGGTTTGTATTTGAGCACTTGCCTATATATATATATATATAGGGTTGGACTCCATAAAGAACACTTTAAATAAAGAACAACAAAGAACACCTCATATCTAATAGATCCATTGCCCCTGGCGGGGCCACCCAATACAAAAAGTTCTTATTTTTTTAGGCTCTATCCATCCAGCAAAAAAAAAAAAAAAAATTGAAAATTTTACTGTTCATCGATGACGTCATCAGTGACGTCATCATGAACAGTAAAATTTTCAAATTATTATTATTTTTTTTTTGCTGGATGGATAGAGCCTAAAAAAATAAGAACTTTTTGTATTGGGTGCCCCTGGCGGGGCCAATGGATCTATTGGAATAAATGATTTTATAGTGTTCTTTATTGTTCTTTATATAAGAGTGTTCTTTATGGAGCAAAGGCCTATATATATATATATATATATATATATATATTAGATATCATTGGGGAAGAGATAGATTATGAGTCAATTGCTTACGTAAACAATTCGAGGGGAACTAAAGTAGTATGTTTACTTTATGTAGGTACAAGTATGTAAACAATTGTGATACTTGAGTTTGCATAGTTTATGAGCTTTTGAGGCAAGTGTACAATCTTAATTAACTTGCCTTTTTAGCTTTTCATTATATGATTGATGCTTTACCTATGCAACTTTTTTGTTAAAGCATTGCCATACTTATTGAATTGTTAAAGTTTTATAAACCTTAGAACTTTTTATACAAACTTGCTCCTCAGAACACTCACTTACCTTAGCATGTGAAATACCTAATTTTAAAACTATTCGTTAAAATCTTGATAAAACCTTATACCTCGGAATAAAGATTATAAATTAGTAAAATACGTTATAAAATTATTTAATATTTAAACCTTTTAATGAATCCTTGTAATTGGAACATTTTTTACCAAGGCTCCGATCGTAGTTATTTATTTTTAGGCCAAAGTGTGCCTATGGATCCAAATTGTGAGAATCATGTGAAAACATGGTTCGGTGCTATTCCGTGGCTGATCACCTATTATAGCACATTTTTATCGTAAGTTCCAATTTACCTATTTTAAATTCTGAAAACATTTTCATCTTGATTCAGATTTATATCATTGACATACCTTGTTATTTGTTTATTTTATTGCCCTTGTTGAGCGATGTTGAGCTCATATTTCTTGTTTAAACCATAACCTGATAGGGAAATGAGAAGACGATTCGCATGATTCGCACAGCTAGGAAGAGTTTTACTAGGAAGAGAATGGTTGGACCAGGTTCGGGTACTAGCCTTTCAGATTTCGGATTAGGTAGACTTAGCTAGTTATAAAACTTTTAGGTTTAGGTCATTAGACTAGCTTTTGTTAAAGAGGTAAACTATTTAAAATGTATTCATTTTGTAAAACTTATTAGACTTGAACGGTTAATGCTTTTAGATGTAAAGTTATTTCATACTTTAACCTGATGTTGATCTTATCTTGTGGGTATGGTTTACTTTATTTTAGAATGCATGTTTAGGCTGTAAATTTATACGATTGGTTTAGTAGCACCGGTTTGGGGGTGTTACAGTCAATGGTACAAAAGTGTTGGTGGTGATGTTCGTAGTAACCGGTGTTCTTCGTATGTTCATCATGGTTGATGTTGTCCTCCCACAGATAACGCCAAATTTTGTGGAATAAGAACTAGGGTTGAATTTGCGGCTAGGGTATGTGTGTATTTAATGTAAGGGTTGAGAGTTTCAAGCTTTAATGGCTGCGTTGGTGTTTTGGGACTGGAATCGTATCTTCACAAGATGCATACGTGTCTCAATCGTATGTTGAGAATCAATCCAAAACGTAGTTCTTGGTGATGTCCTCGGGGCTACGGCGGCTAGGGCACATCCCAAAAAATATTGTTCTGAAATTGAGGGGTCAGAACCTTTATATAGGCATCGGGAGCCTTGGATTTAGAGTAGGTTTAAAAGACTTGGAGGCCAAGTCTCCTCCTAGGTTGGTGGTTCAAGATCTTTCCCATCAAGGATTCAGTTTTCTTGTTTCTCAAATCGTGGATTCTAGAAGCGGGCCTTGTATCGGGCATCCCTGGTACAGGCTATGTTCAAGGCCCAATGCAAGTAATAATTATAAATTCAATACTCAGTTAGGGTTTTGGGCCTCTTTATTGGGCTTTATTGTTTGACCAAGGTAGGTCTAATTAATGCAACATTAAATAGGTCTTTAGGGTTTGTTTTTTTACTCGTGTCAAAAGGCACTACATGAGGTATCAATAATTCAATAGCATTATCAGACCTCTCAATTTTCATATTCTTGTCAAAATGGGTAGACACATACTTGTAAACCAATTTCAGAATTAAATTAAATTGTCCTACAAATATTGTGTATTATTTGTATATGGTAGGATAATTATAAATGTACTAAATTTTAACGCAACAAGTTGACATGCACCAGTGACTACATAATTCCAAGCCCTAAGTCGATGCCTAGTTGCGCAGTAGATGTATCCTTGATATGAGAATAGTTCTTAAACACAATTTCCTACTTATCTTTGGGAGTTCTAACATTATACTAGCATCATCTACCTCTAACACAAACTCCACACAATTTTCATCCTTTTCATTATTATCAACATTCGCTTCGTACTCAGTCAACGCTTCCTTTTTTGGAAAAAGAAAGCATGATAACCATGACAGAAGACCTTTTTCAGTTTAATCAGGTGTTGTAGTTGAAGAACTAGGCTTCCTACCATATGCTCGAATAGACACATATCCTTCTGATGTAAATTTGAAAGCATAATTGAATTTATTTGATGTTATTTGTCCTAGGTTTTTGCGATCACCTCTTACGTGGTCAAACCTGTTAACAGATCCATCATAGAGATCCAATAACATGAAATAATTCAGCCACATCTTCAAGTAATCGTGACACTTCAAAATCTTCATGATCAAGTGTCATTTTTCCTTCTTCTAGCTTACTTCTATCAAGAATTTCATTGAGAAGACCTGTACAGAAACTAATGAGGAAACATTTATTTAACTAAATTTAATATATTAAAGACATTTAGTAGCTAAAATTAATTGCCTTGTTACCTAAAATATACTGGGAAATTTTACTCCTAAGTTCTATATTTTCGTCAGATCCATGATCAAGTTGAGTCAAATACATATTTATAAGACTGATAATCCCTGCAAGAGAGGGATGAACATCGTGACTTGCGTTGGTATAGTTAGTAGTTTTCTTAATGCCTAGTCTTTCAACTTGAGCTATCGCAACCACTTGTTTATTAATTCAATACGGTACCATGCCACCTTTTTTGATGCTCAAATAATTATGGCAGCAAAAATGACATATTATGCAAATCGTCCCTGCAAGATAATGCTATGATATATCAATAGATCCGCCATAACTGTTGAAGACTTAAAAACAATGGCCTGGTACCGTATTCAATTAATAAAATAAGTGGCTGCAACATATCAAGGAAGAAGAGTAGGCATTTAGAAGAGTACTAATAATGCCAACACAAGTCATGATGTTCATGCCTCTCTAGCAGGGACTATCAGTCTCATAGATATGTATTTTACTCTAGTTGATCCTGGATTTGACGAAAATATAAAACTTATGAGTAAAATTTTCCAGTATGTTTTAGGTAACAAGACAACTAATTTTAGCTACTATATGTCTTTAATATATTAAATTTAGTTAAAGAAATGTTTCTTCTTCTATTTTTGTACAGGTCTTCTGAATGAAATTCTTGATAGAAGTAAGCTAGAAGCAGGAAAAATGACACTTGATCAAGAAGATTTTGAAGTGTCACGATTACTTAAAGATGTGGCTAACTTATTTCATGCTGTTGGATCTCTATGATGGATCCGTTAATAGGTTTGACCATGTAAGAGGTGATCGCAAAAACCTGGGACAGATACCATCAAATATAGTCAATAATTCTATCAAATTTACGTTAGAAGGATATGTGTCTATTCGAGCTTATGGTAGGAATCCTAGTTCTTCAACTACAATACTTGATTTAACTAAAAAGGTCTTCTATCATGGTGATCACGCTTTCATTTTCCAAAGAAGGAAGCATATACTGAGTATAAAGCGAACATTGATTGTATTCAAAAGGATTAGAATTTCATGGAGTTTGTTTTTGAGGTAGATGATACCAGAGTTGGAATTCCCAAAGATAAGCAGGAAATAGTGTTTGAGAACTATGATCAGATCAAGGATGCATCTGTTGTGCAAGTAGGTACCGGCTTAAGGCTTGGAATTGTGCGGTCGCTAAAATGATTTTATTTACATATAACATTAAACTCGGTTTCGAGATAGAACTTGCTCTAGTTGTAAAAGTGGTTTTTGTTGAATTTTCTTTAAATCATTTTAAGGAATTGGTGATGTACGGTTGTAATTGAGTTATTATTGCTTGAATGTAGTATGTGATGTAATTTGTTTGATTTGGTCAATCCTAATTGTTAGTAATCGTCGTCGTAACTTGAATTGGTGTAGTACTTAGTAAGTAATGGTAGCTGACTATAAACTTTGTATGATTAGATAATCTTACATAAACTTTCGATTTATTAGATAGTACCGAACATTGATAAATTGTTGTTAATGTCAAAGAAAGACTAGAGTTATTTATATCTTTTATCGTGAGGAATGTTCAATGCGATACCTGCTTCTATGATTCATTGTATAATATTTAGAGTTAAGTCATAAGTCAATAAGGTATGTTGTGATTTCTTAACTAATAACTTCTGTGTATATTTATATATATATTAGATAACATTGGGGAAGAGATAGATTATGAGTCAATTGCTTACGTAAACAATTCGAGGGGAACTAAAGTAGTATGTTTACTTTATGTAGGTACAAGTAGAAGAGCGGGTAAAGAGCCAGTGGACGTAAAGCCAGAATTGTGAGACTTGAGTTTGCATAGTTTATGAGCTTTTGCGGCAAGTGTACAATCTTAATTAACTTACCTTTTTATCTTTTCACTATATGATTGATGCTTTACCTATGCAACTTTTTTTGTAAAATCTTTGCCATACTTATTGAATTGTTAAAGTTTTATAAACCTTAGAACTTTTATACAAACTTGCTCCTCAGAACACTCACTTACCTTAGCATGTGAAATACCTAATTTTGAAACTATTCATTAAAATCTTGATAAAACCTTATAACTCGGAATAAAGATTGTAAATTAGTAAAATACGTTATAAAATTATTTGATATTTAAACCTTTTGATGAATCCTTGTAATTGGAACATTTTTTTACCAAGGCTCCGATCGTAGTTATTTATTTTAAGGCCAAAGTGTGCCTATGGATCCAAAATGTGAGAATCACGTGAAAACATGGTTCGGTGCTATTCCGTGGCTGATCACATATTATAGCATGTTTTTATCGTAAGTTCCAATTTACCTATTTTAAATTCTGAAAACATTTTCATCTTGATTCAGATTTATATCGTTGACATACCTTGTTATTTGTTTATTTTATTGCACTTGTTGAGCGATGTTGAGCTCATATTTCTTGTTTAAACCATAACCTGATAGGGAAATGAGAAGACGATTCGCACGATTCGCACATTTAGGAAGAGTTTCACTAGGAAGAGAATGGTTGGACCAGGTTCGGGTACTAGCCTTTCAGATTTCGGATTAGGTAGACTTAGCTAGTTATATAACTTTTAGGTTTAGGTCGTTAGACTAGCTTTTGTTAAAGATGTAAACTATTTAAAATGTATTCATTTTGTAAAACTTATTAGACTTGAACGGTTAATGCTTTTAGATGAAAAGTTATTTCATACTTTAACCTGATGTTGATCTTATCTTGTGGGTATGGTTTACTTTATTTTAGAATGCATGTTTAGGCTGTAAATTTATATGATCGGTTTAGTAGCACCGGTTTGGGGGTGTTACAGTCAATGGTACAAAAGTGTTGGTGGTGATGTTCGTAGTAACCGGTGTTCTTCGTATGTTTATCATGGTTGATGTTGTCCTCCCACAGACAGAGCCAAATTTTGTGGAATAAGAACTAGGGTTGAATTTGCGGCTAGGGTATGTGTGTATTTAATGTAAGGGTTGAGAGTTTCAAGCTTTAATGGTTGCGTTGGTGTTTTGGGACTTGAATCGTATCTTCACAAGATGCCTACGTATCTCAATCGTATGTTGAGAATCAATCCAAAACGTAGTTCTTGGTGATGTCCTCGGGGCTACGGCTGCTAGGGCACAACCCAAAAAACATTGTTCTGAAATTGAGGGGTTAGAACCTTTATATAGATATCGGGTGCCTTGGATTTAGAGTAGGTTTAAAAGACTTGGAGGCCAAGTCTCCTCCTAGGTTGGTGGTTCTAGATCTTTCCCATCAAGGATTCAGTTTTCTTGTTTCTCAAATCGTGGATTCTAGAAGCGGGCCTTGTATCGGGCATCCCTGGTACATGCTATGTTCTAGGCCCATGTAATAAATATAAATTCAATAATCAGTTAGGGTTTTGAGCCTCTTTATTGGGCTTTGTTGTTGGACCAAAGTAGGTCTAATTAATGCAACATTAAATAGGTCTTTAGGGTTTATTTTTTTACTCGTGTCAAAATGCACTGCATGAGGTATCAAAAATTCAATATCATTATTAGACCTCTCAATTTTCACATTCTTGTCAAAATGGGTAGACACATACTTGTAAACCAATTTCAGAATTAAATTAAATTGTCCTACAAATATTGTGTATTATTTGTATATGGTAGGATAATTATAAATGTACTAAATTTTAACGCAACAAGTTGACATGCACCAGTGACTACATAATTCTAAGCCCTAAGTCGATGCCTAGTTGCGCAGTAGATGTATCCTTGATATGAGAATAGTTCTCAAACACAATTTCCTACTTATCTTTGGGAGTTCCAACATTATACTAGTATCATCTACCTCAAACACAAACTCCACACAATTTTCATCCTTTTCATTATTATCAACATTCGCTTCGTACTCAGTCAACGCTTCCTTCTTTGGAAAAAGAAAGCGTGATAACCATGACAGAAGACCTTTTTAGTTTAATCAGGTGTTGTAGTTGAAGAACTAGGCTTCCTACCATATGCTCGAATAGACACATATCCTTCTGATGTAAATTTGAAAGCATAGTTGACTTTATTTGATGGTATTTGTCCTAGGTTTTTGAGATCACCTCTTACGTGGTCAAACCCGTTAACAGATCCATCATAGAGATCCAACAGCATGAAATAAGTCAGCCACATCTTCAAGTAATCGTGATACTTCAAAATCTTCATGATCAAGTGTTATTTTTCCTGCTTCTAGCTTACTTCTATCAAGAATTTCATTGAGAAGACCTGTACAGAAACTAATGAGGAAACATTTATTTAACTAAATTTAATATATTAAAGACATTTAGTAGCTAAAATTAATTACCTTGTTACCTAAAATATACTGGGAAATTTTACTCATAAGTTCTATATTTTCGTCAGATCCAGGATCAAGTTGAGTCAAATACATATTTATAAGACTGATAATCCCTGCTAGAGAGGGATGAACATCGTGACTTGCGTTGGTGTAGTTAGTAGTTTTCTTAATGCCTAATCTTTCTAATTGAGCTATCGCAACCACTTGTTTATTAATTCAATACGGTACCATGCCATTTTTTTTGATGCTCAAATAATTATGGCCGCAAAAATGATATATTATGCAAATCGTCCCAGCAAGATAATGCTATGATATATCAATAGATCAGCCATAACTATTGAAGAATTAAAAACAATGGCCTGGTACCGTATTCAATTAATAAAATAAGTGGCTACAACAGGTCAAGCAGAAAGAGTAGGCATTTAGAAGAGTACTAACAATGCCAACACAAGTCATGATGTTCATGCCACTCTAGCAGGGATTATCAGTCTCATAGATATGTATTTTACTCTAGTTGATCCTGGATTTGACGAAAATATAAAACTTATGAGTAAAATTTTCCAGTATGTTTTAGGTAACAAGGCAACTAATTTTAGCTACTATATGTCTTTAATATATTAAATTTAGTTAAAGAAATGTTTCTTCTTCTGTTTTTGCACAGGTCTTCTGAATGAAATTCTTGATAGAAGTAAGCTAGAAGCAGGAAAAATGACACTTGATCAAGAAGATTTTGAAGTGTCATGATTACTTAAAGATGTGGCTAACTTATTTCATGCTGTTGGATCTCTATGATGGATCCGTTAACAGGTTTGACCATGTAAGAGGTGATCGCAAAAACCTCGGACAGATACCATCAAATATAGTCAATAATGCTATCAAATTTACATCAGAAGGATATGTGTCTATTCGAGCTTATGGTAGGAATCCTAGTTCTTCAACTACAACACTTGATTTAACTAAAAAAGGTCTTCTATCATTGTTATCACGCTTTCAGTTTCCAAAGAAGGAAGCATATACTGAGTATGAAGCGAACATTGATTGTATTCAAAAGGATTAGAATTTCATGGAGTTTGTTTTTGAGGTAGATGATACTAGAGTTGGAATTCCCAAAGATAAGCAGGAAACAGTGTTTGAGAACTATGATCAGATCAAGGATGCATCTGCTATGCAAGTAGGCACCGGCTTAAGGCTTGGAATTGTGCGGTCACTAAAATGATTTTAATTTACATATAACATTAAACTCGGTTTCGAGATAGAACTTGCTCTAGTTGTAAAAGTGGTTTTTGTTGAATTTTCTTTAAATCATTTTAAGGAATTTGTAGTTCATCCAAGTAGCAAAAATAAAATAAGAAAGACAAGTAAATTGTATCATATGAAAGATAACTAAGAAAAGAATGAAAATTGTAATCGACCTTTTTGAAGCATACATTGTTGTACTAGACCAAGATTAAAAGACTATTTCCCGACTTAACTTAAATAGCAATGTTTTACAATAAATACATGAAGTCAAAAATACATTAAAAAAATTAAAAATTAAAAACCTAGCTTAACCAGAATAAATCTATTTTTTGAGTGATTGATGACATGTCTCCTTCAATTTTCATGTACATCTATTAACATTACATACCTGCATCATATTCTTAAACATAGAATTTTCACATGCATGCATGCTAAATAAGGATGTGCCCCATTCTTACCTTTTTCACTTATTTTTATGGTAACATGTTCCATATTCGCTGCCATGACTTGTATATAGTGCGTTTGTAATTCATCATAGATTTACTCGTATTTGGGTAGTACCCTAAGAAGTGGTATCATAGCCAAGGTTCGTGATGATTGAAGTTAAGGGAAAGTTAAAGATTCAACTGATGTGACAGAGTATGATGAAGGATTTGCTGACAAGGAGACCACTAAAATGGAAAAAGACAAAGTTACATGCGATATGGCAGTTGGCCCTTGCATCGTGAATCAATCATTATGTTCTTGAGGATTGTTTCTCAATGACAATTTGCTCGGACTCGAGATGGAAGAAGATGGAAGAGATCATTGAAATTGCTTTAATATCTTGATCTACCAAATGAACTATTTGGATGATAATAGTAATGTTCTTCTAAAGATCGAAGGATTGCAAAAGCAAAGATCAGGTGACTCAATAGATTGAAAGGCATTCGTGATGAATGATGCATGTGATTTTGTAGATGGATATATGGTTATGATGAATAACGGTGGTTTGGAGGTCACTATATGGGTTTTAGCGACATTCAAAGATAGGAATATCAAGAAGTTATTATTGTTCGGGAGGAGGCATTAGCGGTTGTATTGACGCTTGTGTATTTAATGTTTACCTTCCAATCCGATATGGAGTACTTGGTTGAAAGGGATGACTGTTGGGTTTCAACCCAATATGATAGTATGGGTTTGGGTGATTCTAGACAAATATGGATTGGGTAATAGTTGTATATGTAGATAATTTTATTTATAGTATGTCTTGTTCATAAAGTTGGATCGTAGACAATAAGAATGGAAGGCTTGTAAAACAACTATGTGAAGACTTGTACAACAAGTATGATAAGACTTGGTGGCGAAGTTTGGAGTGGTAAGATATACATAGTCATATTATTTTTTGATAGGTATGCTTAAGAGATGTAGTCTTATTTATCATTTGAGAGATACTATGTATTGTTTGGTTTAAGAATCAGTTATAACACCATTGAGGTGTTATTATCTGATGTATTATTGATAATTGTTTGGATTAATAATACAAGCTGGGATATGCTTTTTTTCCCGCATCATATATTTTGTGTCTAACCACGCTTTAGTGGAATTTGTCAACTTATCATTTGTTTATGTATATGTTCTACATTGATTGTTGTGAAACTCATATTTGGTTAATCCCTTAAAGAATATCCATCATATATATGATGTTTTCCGGGAAGAAGTAACAAGGCATCATGAAATCAATGATACACGATGTTAAAGAATTAATATAGTACTAAATGAAATATCATGCCTAGAAATTTAAAAATATTTTTGTTAAACATTGTACTTCTAATTATATCTTATGAAATATCAATATTTCATAAAAATAGTTAAGTTCTATGGAGACCAACATTTTAGTAGAGACCGTGGAGACCATGTACATTTTGCACTCAAAACATTGCAAAACATATATATTTGCAAAAAATGTTGAATAAACATTATATTTCATTCAAAATCATAAAAATCACATATGATTTGCAAGCAGAAAATGTGTTGGAGAACAATACGTTCTGCAATATTTTGTTTGCAGAATGTACATGATTTTCAAGATTTTTAATGAAATTTGCATGTAAAACATATTTGATTTTCAAGATTTTCAATGAAATAGTGATTTTCATGGAACATAATTTTTAATGAATAAGTTTTTGCAATGTTTTGATTGATAATGGTTTCTGGTCTCCACTAAAATCTTGGTCACTTAAGTCTTTATAAAAAATATAAATATATTTAATCTTTTTAAACATTCGAAATAAGCTAAGTAATTTATGCATTCAAAAGGTTAGCACATCTGATAACGAACTAATTAAACAAATATGCCCATGAAACAAATGAAAACAAAAAATTAATATTGATATTTAATTGAAATAGTAATTGATAAAACCAGAACAAACGGACCATCAGGAAACCGGTGAAAAAGACTAAGCAAATTTCATGATTTATATTGAGAAGACAATAGATTTAATCATTACCATACAAACCAAAGATCAAAAATGGCAAATTATAAACGTACCGATCAATTTGATAATCTTCATCATCGTTTGATTCATTAGCATCGACATCCGTCGTATTATTCACCATAATCGCAAAGTTCATAATATTTGATTTGAGAATTAAAGACAAAAAAGTATCGCGGCGGCGGATGATAGAAGAAAGATATGACCTATTTTCTCTATTTCATTGTGTGTGTATATATATATATATATACCAGCTTGTGTGCGATGCACGAGCCGTTTTTAATATTTTCAATTATTTACTTTTTTTACTTTAAGATTTTAATAATTTTATTGGTTGATGTAATAGAATTGGTATTTTTAATGTGTATTTATAAAAAATTATATTTTCTGAAATAAAAGGTAACATGATTTAATTATAGAAAACATAATTATGAGAGGAAGATATAGTACGATTGGTGTTTTTAGGTGTTTATAAAAGTTAATCTCTGTTAATGAAAAGGTAGAGTGTTTTAGTAAAAAAGGAAATCTTTATTTATTATAATTATATTATTTTAGTAATCATTAATAAGAATAAAGGATCGAAAACCGATGACCAAATTTTTAGTGTTACGAATTTAATAAAATACTTTCTTATAACTCGTGCGATGCACATATTTTGTCACAACCTGGAAACCTGTTGTCACTATATAATGAACAACATACAATAATAGATAAAAAAAAAATATAAATAACACTTCTAGGTTCTTTTACAAGTTCTGGCATTGAAACAAGACTACTGATATAACGACTTAGAAATTTTAGCGATTATTAAACATTTATTTAAATGCTAAATGTGAAAGTATGTGGAATATATGATGAGAATATATTGATGAAGTCTAGATATGTGTGAAATCATTATTATGTGATTATATGATGGTTGGTATATGTTGTATATGCTCGTGGAATTTTATTTATATTTCTGAAGCATTAAAAGTATTTTAAAAGTGCATTTTTAATCTTTTAAAAATCATATAAAATCGTTGGAGTTGATTTAAATCATCAAATCTTTTTCATTATCATACTTGTGATATTGTTGAGTTATGAAAATTAGAGTGGATATTTAATTGTGTGTTTTGGTATTTTAAAATGATTTAAAAAACATTTTTTCTTTTAAAGAGTCTTTATTTTGAAAATTCGTATAAAATTCATTTTTGATCCAAATATTATTTTAAAAATATGGGGATGCTTCTAAAATCATGATCTTTATTTTAAAAGTTTTTATAAAATATTTCTCCCCATTGCTCTATTTAATTTCGAATTTATAATGATTAAAATGATGAATTTTCAGGAAAGTAATTAGCAATTATGTATTTATTGTTTTGCCCCTTAGCTTATTACAACACCACCGCCACTCTCTTCCTTCCCACTTCATTTCTTTGTTGGTTTTGCAAGAGAGCAGGTCTCTCTCTTTTCTCTCTATACTCGAACTCTCTCTCTCTCTCCTCTTTTCCATTAGTTTATAGCACGGTTGTACGATCTAAAGCCATATTTGTGTTCGGTTTTGCTTCCTCTACATGCTACTATCGATGCATGTTGATTTCGTGATGAAAATTTTGAAACCCATTTCGGGATTTTGCTTTTTTCGAGATGATTGATCATGTTCTTGCTAGTTCTGCTATGTTTAATGCTTTATAAGGGAAGGCAGTGGTCGTGGAAGGAAAACCCGAAGGTTTTGGGCACCTTCGACTACTACCATCGCCGGCGGTGAACTCCGGTGAGCCGGCGGGAGGCGGTGATGAATTTTTCTGAGCCTAAATGATATTGTTAATCTTGTTTGATTGATGCATGTTGAATAATTGTTAATTATGTGAATCTTTCAAATTTTTAGCAATTTAAATTCGATATATATGCTTCGTTATTGATTCGATATTATTATGAAATGACTTGATTTAATAAATGATTTTCGAAACAAATTTTCTTGATGATTATATTCTGAAAATTCGAAGTTTATATGTATGTGCATGCATGAATATTTCGAGAATTATTTCTATAGATCTTGATTGAGTTTAATCAAATTATGTGATAAATATGAAAGATTTGGTTCGGTAAATTGTTAATTAATTAATCTAATTTATTCGAATAATTATAATTGCATGAGTGAAGTTTTCGAATTATTACATGATTAAATTCGAGGTTGTATGTATAACATGAATTATTCGAATCATTATGAGTTAAATACTTTTGGTGATTAGATAAATACGAATATTTAGCTATTGATTTCGAATTATGTTCGATGTCTGATATGAGTGATAAGTAGTATAATTATGAATTGTTTCGTGATTATAAATCCTTGGGAGTGTAGGTGGATTTTAAATCCATCGTAGGTACTTGATTGCGAAGTGGAGTCGAATATATTTTCAACGGGATAGTCCATATTATAAAGGGGACTCTGTCCGATTTTCATGAAATTATAAGTAATAAAGTATATGTTAAATAGCATGAATGTAAGAACCCAGATTTTTGGTATTAATTAAAACTTTTTATTATGTATTGGAGTACGAATGAATAGTAGTTATGACTACGAGGTCTCAGTGATTTTAAGGAATGACTATTATAATGGATATGGATTCAGTGTTGGTGTACTATATGAATGATGTTAATTGGTTGACAATATAGATAAGAATAATCTATCATCCAGAGAGTAAGACATGGTATACAAACAGAGAAAGTATTCTCATGTCATCCAAATCGATATCTATTAAGAATCTAGTAACTTCGTAAAAAGAGATAAGGAACGCTCGGGAAAGTGCGAGAGCATTTTTCTAAGTACAAGGAATAAAAAGAGAATAAGAAATGAATAGTGTTTTAAGGGAATTTGGAATATTATTAGACGACACTATATAGAAGTATTCAGAACGGATTTCTAAGTTCGTATCGATGATCAGTGGATGAAATAAGTGTATGTAAACGATATCAGATTCAGAAAAAATAGCACTTTTATTTTCTCCAAGATTTCCCTGGACACTGAAGGATTTAAAGAGTTAATGAAAAGATTTAAGGAATTTAAATTCAAGGATTATAAAGGAGGATTAAAGATATTAGTATAAATATTAAGAAGGTTTCCGGTAAAACCTTAACGAGAAATATGTGAGATATTCCTCCGAACGATTATTGAAATGGAGTAATAAACGGACAAAAGAGCAAGCAGAGAATCAAGATACAAGCATGTGCAAATGGATGGAGTAAGGAAATCAAGTTGGTGGAAAAAGAAAGAATCAAAGTGACTTACATATAAGTCAACTAAACAAAGGAGTGATGAAATTGCACTTTGGCAAAAAGGGAATGCTTAATGTAAGGCCAACAAGTGGCACCACTGGATGATGGACAACACAAAAGTAAAAGATGCATCCAAATATAGATAGATATTACATGTATCAAGTCATTATACAAGAGAAATAGAAAGCAAAACAACATCTCTCCATTTTTCATCAAACTGCCCAGCAGAACACCTCCAAGAAGAAAATTCATATCTCCATTTCTATCCATGATAAAATCATCAAATTTTAACCATAGCTTCTCCACTCCATGGAGAACATTTTCCCGAAATGTCATGGAATTCTAATGAGTGTAGCCTAGTCAAATCTCCTCCCCAAGAGAAGAAACCAAACTGTCCAGATTGTTTGACAATTTCTGTGATGATTTTAAAACGGCCATATCTCCTTCATTACTCAATGAAATTTGGTGTTCTTTAGCTTGTCGGAAAGCTGGTTAAATTCTCTACAACTCTCCTTTAGAAGTCTCGTCCAGACAACCTCGGCAAGGCCCTCGTTTTTCATGATCTTTCAGATGGGTTATAGAAAGTCCGAAAATCTCTAAGTATATCCTTGATGTTTCTTGTTAGATTAAGCTTGGTTAAGGTTGTACAAGGATTATTCTATGCTTATTAAGGTCTTACACACATCAAGGAAGGTATGGAACTCATGAAACCCTAGCTCTTAGTTTAAGTTTTGATGATTATTTGATGATTTTGAGATTCGTTATGAAATGGTGTATTATAACCATGATTATGTAATTAGCTTTATTGATCTAAGAGATATAATGAATATGATGCGGAAGTATGATATTTCTGGACTTGTTCAGAATTATAACATGAGTATAAGTTGTATGGATGCCCGGTGTGGCTTGGATTTGATGTTAAGAATTTTGGAACGTTCGATTTATAGCCGTCGTAATGCCGAATTTTCGTTAATCATTGAAAACCGTGCATCACAGTAGCTATAACTCGCTGTACAGTTTCATTTTCTGCCATTATAAGATAGGTGATGTTATAAGCTTCGTTTTGATATAAATATCAATTGAAACGGACTTACGGTTTAGGAGTTATGGTGAAATTCGTAAAAGTGGTTCGAAACCGTAAATGAAAGTTCATAACTGAAATTGGACCCCTTTATTATTGCGAAATCAGTGGAAAATCTTGATAATTAAATATTAGAGATAAAAAGAAAGGTGTGGGAGAAAACCTCATGTCAAACGGATCGTTTTACGATTTTATAAAAATGTTTGAATCGAAGTTAAACGCGAACGAACCCCTTAAAAATATGGCTTTGATTATAACTTAGAAAACGGGCGATAAAACTCGAGGTATAATCTTGGTTCGTAAACGACCAACCTTAGAGCTTATACGACTTAAGTATATACCAAGTGTAAGTGTAATGACGTGTCGAAATAACGAGCAAGTATCGGATCGTGTCGGTAATAAAAAGAGTTACACCAAAGGGTGTATAACGAGATAATTCGAAAACGTGTTTCGACTTAAGTTAAGTTTATACTTAGCCTTTCGATATATTAAGTGATTAAGCTCGGATATTGTGACTATTAATAGATCGCCGGATCGACCCGATGCACACTACCCCTACAGGATGGCCAGGCAAGTTTCCAATACTTGGAACTGTTGTTGTGATAATATATATGATGATTGTTGTATACATATGTCATAGCATGCATGTCTACTTTCAAGTCTATTGATATACTTGTTCCCTGAATTGATATTGGCTTATAGACTAGATATGAATTATCAGTTATAAGCAGGATTGTTTTGTTAAGACCCTTAGTGAAGGGCGTATGATATTCATTCTTCAAATATAGACCGGGAGTCGATATTTTGTAATATATAAATAGTCGTGGAAACCCGGAGGGATTCCAGCGACAGATTTATTATTTCGAGGATTTTTATTCGATTACGAATCTTTCGAGGAATGTTACTTGAGTATGACCTCAGTGGAGGAATATTTAATGAATATTATTTTAATATTCATTTAGAATGTCATTTATTTATGGAATATTATTTTGAATATTCATTAGAGTTATTTGGTTGACGAATATCATCCCCAAATATTTATTTGAGTTAATTATTTAATGAATATTATTTGGAATATTCATTTGATCTTTATTTATTTAATGAATATTACTTTCGAATATTCATTTAAGGTTTTATTTATTTAAGGAATATTATTCTAAACTATTCATTGGAAGTCCTATTTACTTAAGGAATATTACTTCGAATATTCCTTTAAAGTTGTGATTACTAAAAGAATATTATTTGGATATTCAATTAGAATATTATTTATTAAATGAATATTATTTTCAAATATTCATTCAAGGCTTGATCTATTTAGTAAATATTATTTTATTATTTATTCGAGTTTATTTATTTAATGAGTATTATTTTTGAATATTCATTTAAAAGAGAGTTATTTAGTAAATATTCCTGTATATTCATTCGAGGATTACTTACGAGCAACATTATGATTTAGTAATATTCCTGAATTATTATTGATTTAATAAATATTCTTGGAATATTTATTTAAATTTTCTAAATTCTTTTTATAATGAATTATATTATTCAAAGATTATCTTTCACCTTAAGATATTATGTAAAGTATTTCGGAGTCTTTTTATGACTATTTTATCAAGGGGAGGTCCCCAAAACTCTATGTTTATTTAAATCTATCTTATAAGAAGATTTAAATACTCGCTCAAACTTCCAAAAACATATAAGGGGACCTCACTTGGGAGTTGTTATTTATTTGACTGCCCGGTCATATACTTGTTAAACTACCTTTTCGCTCACATCTTGATTCTTTTCAAACATCGATATGAGTCTTTTTGGTTACCTCCTCAACACTCGAGGGGTAAGATTGATGGAACAAGTTTACATCCATTAACAAGAAACAGCTTGGGAAATATTGGTGAATTTTCCTTTCCAATTAGATACGACTACTTTGTGGAGTCTTATCAACAAGTGTTACACTTGGGGAAAGGAGGACGAACTTTACGTTTCAGAGTCATGGATTTATTCGAACTAGGAGTCGTATGTAAGAGGCCGAGTCGCGCGGTCCATCACAAGGCCCAACCGTTGGCCAGGGAGTTACTATTAAGGGCGGTAGACAAGTAAATCCGTCAGTTCTTCCTTCTACCAGTAGTAAACTATATTGGATTGTACCATCTCCGACTGATCATCGGGGAGTGGGATAGCTGGCGCGTGATAACTCTAGTATTAGTTCATCTCCCAAATTGGGAATTTCCTGCAACACGTATCGAAGAGACTTCTTTCAGGTTGACGGGCACACCCCCCGCAACACGTATCGAAGAGACTTCTTTCAGATTGACAGGAGTTTGAGAAATGTTCAAAACTGGGATTGCAATATTTCCAGCAATTCCCCTCTTTGATGACATATGATGATATCTTGCTCATACCTTGCATAACAGATATTTCTACAGAAGTTATGTGTTGAGTTACCTTGTAACTTCATCATTTACCTTATACTGGTACTATGTTCGTTAATGCATGGCATATGGTATCAAAGATATTTTGAACTGTTATATATTATCACTGTTCAGTTATATTCTTTTGGTGGGCTATTGCTCACCCTTGCTTTATCTATTATATCACAACAACAGCTAGATCTGATGCCCTGCACAAGGCACAATCGGTACGAGCAAGTGATAGCCGTCGGAGGATTAAACGCAAAGATCCTAACTGCCACTGTTGAGTAAGAAGCTCTTGGTAGGCTAGATGATTGGCTTTCAAGTATCAATGTATTTATAATATGGCATATACCAATGGATGGCAAAGAGTATGTAATGGTAAAATTGTAATTCTTTGGGTTGTAAGACCTCAAACTTATGATTATTAATATTGATGGTTACTCTGATTTCATCTATGGGACTACAACGGGTGTGTTTTATGTTGTTGTTTTGGGTCAGAAGGTTGTAATTTAAATTATGTTGGTTTTGTGGATAAATATTGAGACCGTAACGACCAGATCCCTGACCCCGGATCTGGGGGTGTTACAATTAATGCTTATAAGTTATGTTTATCTGCTAAGTGATTTATGTGTGTTGCATGATATATATGCTATGTGCTATATGTTTAAGTGATTAGTGAACTACGAGTCGATCTAATAATTATAATATCAGGTACGTATGTTATATGTTAAGTATCGACGCGATATAGGAATCGTTTGGGTAGATTAAGATGAGACGATTAAGTGGTATAGTATTCTAAAGTAGTGATTATGGTTTATATAGATACGAAGGACGTAGGCCCTAGCAATAAAGGGAAAGCTAAGGTTGAGTACAAGTAGACTGAGCTGTAGCTGTTGCATTCTACCGGAGGCAAGTAACTCTATCTTTACTTGCAGTTTCTATTCCTCTTTGATATATCCTGTTGAGCATGCCTATCTTATACCATGTTGAATACAAATCCTATGTAGCCTGATTCTTTTTAATTGCTTTTTGACCATATATGTCATACTGCTTTCTAGAGTCGAATTTAATTGACTGACGGATAAACCACTGTTTTAAATAACCTATGTCCGTTGTCAGTTGAACCTATGTTGACCCTAGAACTTATAAAATTCTTTATGATCTAACTGCTGATTCAAGAACTTAAATTACCTTTGATCTTATTCCTAAAACTTGAAATCCTGATCAATTGCCTTGTTGCCTTGAGTCTATATCTTCTTGATCCAGACTTGTATCCTTGATCCTTTAATGTCAGAAAACTTAGTCAAACCCTTTGACTTTTATCATTGCAAATCAAAATGAGTTGTTTTCTTAAAACTACCTTGAAGCTACCTAGACTGGGCTGATTTGTTATCAGAGAGTCGAAAGTACTTCGAGGTAAGGGTTTTGAAAAGGTTAAGAGTTGAAATGTTTTACGAAGATAAACTAATCTTTATAAATTGGAATGGTTTTAAAATGAAAGGTTTTAAAATGAAAGGTTTTATAATATGTTAGGAACTCCGTCTAAATGGTTTCTATGGATTCCTGACGATTGGAGAGACGGAACGAATGGGTAATGCCGGTTCCGTCGGTTTTTGAGGTGTATTATTGTGTAGTTCTGGTTTGTCCAGTTCGACACCTGTATAGGCCAATGTGTTGCCTCTTGGGAACCCAAGATATCCTAATGAAAGGAAATGATGTCCAGAGGGACTATTGCCCAGTAATTAACAATTCTAGAAGGGGGGTTGAATACAATTGTATAAGATTTTCGACTTAAACAGAAATAACAAAAGTATGAATCAATAACAGCTTTATTAATTCTGATATAAAACTGTTACAAACTCTCTTAAGAAATCCTTATGTTCTTAAGAGTTGCTAGGTTACAAGATAACTCGTGTAAGCGATTACAATAATGTAAAACCTAAACTGTGTTTATATAGTGTACACAGTTACACTATCAATTACAAGATATTCTAAATCAATTACATATAACTCTGAATGCATATCTTGTATGATAGCTGCCTTCCTATAAATTAGGAACCGACATATCAATATTCCTTAATCTCTGGTCTGATGAGAATCTTTACGAAATACTGACCAGCTTCTAATACTGACGATACCTTCATACTGACATCGTATTACTGATGACGTCAGCATCAGTATCTTGATCAGTAACAGTCCAGATCCTGATATCACTTGAATCAATATCTAACAATCTCCCCCAATTTGTACTTAATGAAATAAAGCACAAATTATTTGATTCAATGATGTCAAAAACTCAAAACAAAAATCTATAAGTAATCTTCAGGTTCAGTCTCAGAAATCCTTACAAAGAAAGTACTTATCTTGCAAGAAACTTGATAATAATTCCTCTCCCTTTTCTGCTAGAATCTGAATCAGTCTTTTCTTCAGACTCCTGAGTTCTTCATTGTTCTTATCAATCTGATAAATACCAGCCCTGAGATTTTGAATTGAGCTTCTTGGTAAATTCAACTCTCCCAACAGTAAATATACAAGATCTCTTCCACCAGGATTCAAAGATAACTGTTCTTGCATCAGAATTACTTCTTTAATAGCTGAACCCTTTTGCATTTCTACTTCTTATCCTTCTGTGTTCAAGTACATGGGAGTATAATTACCATCATATCTTGACCCTCCGTCCAAATATCTGGATTTGATTTTCATGAAGATCATGGTACACCAGTTTTTGTAAACACTGGCTTCTCTATCAGGAATGCTTCTATTTTCAAGAAAATGGAGAACATATTTCAGCTCTTTTGTTGACTTGCACAATACATCATGAATGCTCAGCCTCTTGACACTTTTGTCTTTCATGAAGTACAACAACTTTTCCATCATCTTACCATCCATCTTGCATGCAACAATCGCAACAGATTCAAGTTCCCAAAGATCATCAACAGATAATTTATCACCCAATCTTCTAGAAAGAAAATGTTGATCTGCTTGAAATAAAGGTATGAATTCCACATCCCTAGAGCCAAATCCTCCTATATTGTAAGGTTCCAGTCCCTTCGGATCAGAACTCATCTTAATCCACCTTGGTGAACCTTTATCAAACTTAGAAGATTTTGCTTTCTGAAGTCCAGGAATCATTGGAGGTTCTGAGATTACTCTTCCAGACTTAAAAACAGTTGGTCGAGTATACTTAATTTTATCAACTTCTATCCACTTTTTCCTTCTCTTCTTTGTTTGTGGATCACTAGGTTCTTCTTCTTCCTCTTTCACTTGTTTAGATTTATTAACAAATAAATCCTTTTCAGAATTAACCAGCCTTCTGAAATATTCTTTGCTAGCTCTTTCAACAATATCATTTACACTGTTTCTGACTTCTCTAGATTCGACCCCATCACCCTGCAATTTCGGGGGATCTCCCACAAATATTGTACAGATTTTTATGGATAACTTACATGCCCAATTTATTTATTTTTTGTTTCAATCATGATTTTTTTTTAAACCGAGCCAAAAATATTTTTTCGACATGTTTTCGACATGAACTTAGGATGAGAATATCATGTTTATGGTATTTTATATTCTAGGTTATTTATGTAAAAAAAAATAGGGCTAAAGGCACAAATATCGAGAATTTTTAAACACGGCTTTTACGAACCAAAATTGCCCAAATTTTTTAAAAGCATGTCGTTCTTAAATGTTTTACTCTCAAATATTTTTGATATATTTATTTAATATTTATATTCAATTTATTGTGCTAAAATCCATGCCAAAAGACCAAAAACAGATTTTATTCCGAAATACCAGTAATTCCTTATTTATCCGAATAAAATCATTTTTAATTTGAACTTAAATATTACTTGGACATCATAGTCATTATTTCATAAGGAATATTATTTTTGAATATTTTTCAAGTCAAAACTTTTGTCTTAGTTGTCGGTAAAGACAAATGAATTTTTCGGTCACTCCTGAAGGCTGTTTTAACATTCGAAAAATTCGTAAAAATACTTTCACTCATCTTTTTGACTTGAAACTTTGAATGTGTCCTTAGTTTCCCCATAGGACATTTTAGAATAAATTTCGGTGTTAGGAATAATTCATAAGTTGTGATGTTAAGAATAGAATTTACACATTATACTTCTTGTAATCCTGATCTTATAAAGGATTTAGCACTATATATAGGATTTATGTGTAAGACAGTTATCTGTACAGTTTAGTCAGGAATGAACAGTGTATCGGAGACTACATGTCAGGAATAAAGAGCAAATCCTGATGACAGTCTAATACTGATGATGATCAGATACTGATGCAAGATGAAATCCTGATATCAGTCGTGTTACTGATGATGTCATTATGGATGCTACAGAAACTGGAAAGTGCTATAAAATAGGATCGTTGTTTGAAGAACAAGCAAGAAGATATTATGAAGGAAAGAGTTTTCTATTGATGGAAACTATCAACTGGACGGCAGAACATTGTCATGTATAGATTATATCTTTCTGTTATTAGTTGATAGGTAGCATTATAAATGCTCTCTCTATATCATTGTAAAAAGGGTCTGTCGTGTCGTACTCGAACGCGTGTGTTGTGAGTTTATGTGCGTAGCTCTGTATAAGGTTTGTATTCGAGAGTTCGAAATAAACAAAGAGATTTGTATTGTCAGCAGCTGCTAAAGGTATTGTACACCTTTGGTATAGTTTGTATTTAATCTTATTAATACAAATAGAGTTTGATTCATTTATTCTTGTTCATATAATCAAGCAAAAATCAGACACGATTATATAACTTGTATTCAACCCCCCCTTCTACAAGTTATTCGAGTTAACAATTGGTATCAGAGCAGGTTGATTTCGAATAATCATAAAGATCTGCAATCATGTCTGGTTACAAGGATGGGAATACTAAAATTCCTATGCTCAAGAGAAACGAATATACTCTATGGGAAGTAAAGATGTTGCATCATCTGGAAGCAACAGATCCTGATTATCTTGACAGAATCAGAGATGGACCTTTTGTTCCAACAAAGGTCGTTGGACAAGCAACTGTTGATGGTGTGGTTGTTCCAGAACATACAACAGAGAAGCCAAAATCTGAATGGTCAGATAAGGACAAGGAGAATGTTCTTAAAGATGCTAAAGTGAGAAACATATTATTCAACAGTCTTGATTCTATTCTCACTAACTATGTTCTCTCTTGTAAAACTGCTAAGGATATATGGGATAATCTTAAGGTTCACTGTGAAGGAACTAAGCCTGTCAGGAAGAATATGAGGACATTACTTATACAACAGTATGAGTACTTTGAATCCAAGTCTGGTGAGTCACTTACTGATACCTTTGATAGGTTTACAAAACTCATCAATGAGATGGCCATGCATGGTAAATATTATGACTTGGAGGATATGAATACAAAGTTCATGAAAGCTTTGCCTGATTTCTACAATGAGAAGATATCTGCGATTGAGGAAGCTAATGAACTGGATGAGATTTCATTAGAGGCAGTATATGGAAAATTGAGAGCTTATGAACTTGACAAGCAGCAGAAGAAGATGAAGACTATTGCACTTACTGCTCAATCTGAAGTAAAGAAGCTTCCTGAAGAACAGCATGAAGAGATTGCTGTAAAGAATTCAAGGAAGAAGAAAAGCAAAGAAAGTTCTGAGTCAGAGACTACTGATATGGACTCTGACAACAATGATTCTGAATCTGAGATGCAGGAACTCTTTGCTATGTTTGCTAAAGCTTTCAAGAAAGGTAGATTTAACAGGAGAAGATTTAGCAAAGGACCTTTTCAAAAGAAGGAGGAGAAGAAGAGTGACAAAGGCAAAAGTACAATTGTCAAGCTTGATAAGGCCAAGATCAAGTGCTTTAACTGCAGCGAGCTTGGACACTTTGCTAGTGAGTGTAAGAAGCCTAGGAATTCAGGAAAGGGTAATGCACTTATGGTCACACAGAAGGATTGGGCTGATTCCAGTGATTCTGAAGATGAATTGGATTATGACAACATTGCATTGATGGCAAATGGTTCAGACAAACCTGGATCTCCAAAGAAAACTTCTCCATCCTCTGTTAAGGTATCACTTCACTCTCTTGATTCATTTGATAGCTTAAATTCTGATGAAATTAGATCTATCCATGCTGAGTTTAAGAATCTTATGACTAATTTTAGAATTCTTACTTGTGAAAGAGATGAACTTAAGGTTAAGAATGATAAATTAGTTGATAGAAATAATTTTCTTGAATCTGAATTAATTCAAATGGAAGAATACAAGTTAAGTTCTGATAAAGCTAAGCATGATTATAGTGTTATTCTTGAGGCTTATGACTATGTCAGAAAAGAACTAGAAGAAGAGAGAAATGTGATTAAGACCATTAACAATTCCAGTAAAAAAACTATAGAAATCTTTGAAAGTGGAATTCGTGGTAAGGTTAATGGTTTAGGTTTTGATAAGGCTAGACAAGAAGAAAAAGTAGCTATTGTCAATGATGATAGTAAAATAGAAGCTAACACATCTAAATCTGAAGGTAAGAAAATTGTTTCTGAACCTAATCATGTTAAATTTGTTGATTCAAAAGGTACCCCTGTTGTACACAAAAGGATTAACAATAGTAATTCAGATGAGAAAGTGTTAGAGAAACCTAAGAATGTAAACATAGGGTTTCTGTCTAAGTCTCAGTTAAAACAGAGATTAGATGGTCTTTCAGAGTCTAGCAAGATCAAAAGAAATAGGAATGGAAAAGAAGGTATTAACAAAGAGAATAATTACAAGAATGTACCTGATGCACCTAGGAAAAAATGCTATAAGTGTGGAAATCATAATCATTTGGCCCTAGACTGCAATCAAAAACCTTCTTGGATAACTGAGTCCAGATTCCCCAAGACTCAGAAAATTCAATACCAACCACAAAAAGCTTGTTATCATTGTGGTAGTTTACTTCATTCCATTTACATGTGTAAAGAATATCATGAACTGTATTATGACTATTATTCCTTGAAATCTAAAACTTCTAGTCACAAACAGTTTGTGAAATTAGAATCTAAGGTTGACTCTGCAACAGGTAAAATAAAAGCAAAATCTTCAAAGCCTGTCGTTTCTAAATCTAGTAAGAAAGGATCCAATCAAAGTTGGGTCCTAAAAAATTCTAACTAGTTACTTTTTGTTTGCAGGGCATAGGAAAGAAGCATTCAATTATCTTGGACAGTGGATGCTCTGGACATATGACTGGAAAGAAGTCCCTGCTTACAAAGTTTGAGAGGAAAGCTGGCCCAGTAATATCTTTTGGAGATGGCAACAAAGGAGAAACTCTGGGATATGGCCCAATTGTTTTGGGGAATGTCATCATAGAAAATGTAGCACTGGTTGAAGGCTTGAAACATACTCTTTTAAGCATAAGTCAACTGGGCGATAAAGGTTACAAATCAATCTTTGACAAAGAAGGATGCAAAATCTTGAATATGCAGAATGGAGACATTGTTCTAACTGGTCAAAGACATGGTAACATATATGAAGCCAGCTTAAGTGATACATCTAAAGGAATTAGATGTCTCTATAGCAAAGCAACAAGTGATGAAAGCTGGAATTGGCACAAGAAGCTCTCACATCTTAATTTCAAGAAGCTTAATCAACTTGTTAAGCATAATTTTGTGAGAGGCCTACCTCAGGCAAATTATGTGCAAGATGGACTTTGTGATGCATGTCAGCTTGGAAAGCAAAGAAGAACCACTTTCAAGAGCAAGACTGAAAATTCGATTACTGAACCATTTCACATGCTACATCTTGATCTGTTTGGTCCAGTAAACATTATGTCTATCAGTAAGAAAAGATATGCTCTAGTTATAGTGGATGATTTCACAAGGTTCACATGGATGTTCTTTCTACACAAGAAGGATGAAGCTCCTCAGCAAATCATTGAACTTGTAAAGAATATTCAGAATAACTCTGAGTACAAAGTTAAAGTACTTAGGAGTGACAATGGTACAGAATTCAAGAATTCTACAATGGAGGGGTTTTGTGCAGACAAAGGAATCACTCAACAGTTTTCTGCACCTGGTACACCTCAACAGAATGGTGTAGTGGAAAGAAAGAACAGGACTCTCATAGAGGCAGCAAGAACCAAGCTTGCAGATACAAAACTTCCAACCTACTTTTGGGCAGAAGCTATTAACACTGCATGTTTCACTTAAAATTGTACCTTGGTAAATAGTCATGGAAAAACTCCCTATGAGATGATCAAAGGAAAGAAACCAAGTGTGAAATACTTTCACATCTTTGGATGCAAATGCTATGTCCTAAAAGTTCATCCATAACAACTTGGAAAATTTGAAGCCAAATCGGATGAAGCAATTTTTCTAGGATATTCAGCATCTAAGGCCTTCAAAGTTTATAATCTCAGAACTCACATTGTTATGGAATCAATTCATGTTGCATTTGATGATAAGAAATTTAGAATTCTGCAAACTGATGAAAGCCATGACAAATTGGAATTTGAAAATCTGAAGAATTCTGAGATACTCTCCAGTGATGATGAAGGTTCTCCAGAAGGAATTTCTATTGCTTCTCAAAGGAATGCTACTGTTGAGGGGGAGCAAATAAATCAAAGAGAACACAGTGATCATCAGGAGCAGACTAGCCTTTCAGAGTCTACTCCATCAGGAATTGACGTTTCAGAGTCTACTCCATCAGGAACTGATCTTTCAGAGTCTACTGAGAAAAGATCAGTAACTAGCAGCAATATGGAATCTACTGATTCTATTGATCAAAGGAGAGTTTTTGAAGGTAGAGAGAATTCTTCTTCAAGAGATACCACTAACTTAGTGGGAGAGACTAGCAGAGTTAATCTACCACCTGTTAGAAAATGGACAAAGGATCATACTGAAGATTTGATTATTGGTGATCCAAATAGTGGTATTCGAACTAGAAGATCAATTCAAAATGAATGCTTGTATAGTTGCTTTCTCTCAAAGAATGAACCTAAGAAGGTTGAAGAAGCCTTACAGGATCCTGATTGGGTAATTGCAATGAAGGAGGAGTTAAATGAGTTTGAGAGAAACAAAGTATGGAAACTGGTACCAAGACCTAAAGATAGATCAATTGTTGGTGCAAGATGGGTTTTTAGAAACAAGCTAGATGAATCTGGTATGATTGTAAGAAACAAAGCTAGACTGGTGGCCAAGGGTTATTCTCAGGAAGAAGGCATTGATTATGATGAGATCTTTGCACCTGTAGCAAGATTAGAAGCAATCAGAATGTTTCTTGCATTTGCAGCTCATTCAAAATTCAAGGTATACCAGATGGATGTAAAGAGTGCTTTTCTAAATGGCAAACTTGATGAGGAAGTGTATGTGGAACAGCCACCTGGATTTGTTGATCCAAAGTTTCCAAATTATGTCTACAAACTTGACAAGGCACTCTATGGACTAAAGCAGGTACCAAGAGCATGGTATGAGACTTTGTCTAAATTTCTTCTTGAAAATGGCTTCACAAAAGGTACAATTGACAAAACTCTTTTCTTTAGAAAGATAAAAGGTGAATTGCTTTTAGTTCAAGTTTATGTTGATGATATTATTTTTGGTTCTACTAATGAAAAGTTGTGTGCTAAGTTTAGCAAGCTTATGCAGTCTAAGTATCAGATGCGCATGATGGGTGAATTAAATTATTTCTTAGGCTTGCATGTCAAACAGACTGAGACTGGTATTTTTATTAATCAGTCAAAATATATCAAAGATCTTTTAAGAAGGTTTGACTTTCAAGACTGTGCAGTTGCAAAAACACCCATGACAACAACCACTAAACTAGACTCTGATCCTAAGGGGAAGAGTGTGGATAATACTAGTTATAGAGGCATGGTAGGCTCATTGTTATATCTAAGTGCAAGTAGGCCAGATATAATGTTTTCTACCTGTTTATGTGCTAGATTCAAAAGTGATCCTAAGGAATCTCATTTAATTGCTGTGAAGAGAATTTTTAGATATCTCAAAGGAACTCCAAATCTTGGTTTGTGGTATCCTAGAGAATCTGATTTCTTTCTAATTGGCTATTCAGACTCTGATTATGCAGGGTGTAAGATAGACAGGAAAAGCACTACAGGTACATGTCAATTCTTGGGAAATAGATTGATTTCTTGGGCAAGCAAGAAGCAACAATCTGTTTCAACCTCAACTGCAGAAGCTTAGTACATAGCAGTAGACAGTTGTTGTGCACAGCTCCTTTGGATAAGAAATCAGTTGATGGATTATGGTATGACACTTAGTAATATTCCTATGTTTTGTGATAATACTAGTGCTATTAAAATTGCAGAAAATCCAGTTCAACATTCAAGGACTAAGCACATTGATGTCAGGTATCATTTTATTAGAGAACATATTGAGAATGGTACTGTGGAACTTCATTTTGTTCCTACTGACAAACAGCTTGCAGATATTCTAACTAAACCACTTGATGAGACTACATTCAGTAGATTAGTAAGTGAGTTAGGAATGTTAAATTTTTAGATCTTTAACATCTGCAATAGTAGCAAGGTATGTTGTTTTTAGCTTATAGACTTGATATTCTTGTCAGGATCTATATTTGATTGTTAAAAGCTGTAGCTATAACACATTGCCTTGATAAATTTCAGTATGATAGACTTGTTAATAATCATCAGGATTAGATTTGTTATCAGGATGCTGACGTCATCAGTATTGTGTCAGTATCAGGATTATGAAAATTGTTTCAGATCCTGACGTTTACTTTGTGTAGTAATCTAATTCTATGATGTGTTAAGTCTATGCCAGCATGTTTTGATATTTGCATACTGATAATTTATACATCATTCAATAATCAAAAGACAAGTAGATAATAAGAAATTGTATTTTCATTAATTGAAAGCATTACATATATGGAAATGAAATACAACATCTTTTTGTCTAATTTCTACTGATAATTCTATACTTGTCTATTGATATGAATTCTGAGGTACAGGACAAGGAGCATCTCAAGAAATCCATCAGGGGATTGAATAGCCTCGTCTACTCTTGGATTCCTTGCCTGGGCGACTTGAATGAGAGCAGCTAACTTAAATGAATAGCATCTCCATCAAGATCAACCTCAAACTCTCGGCCAAATTCTTCATCCTCAAGTTTTGAGGAGGTTAGGGGAAGATTGTATCCAACAGATGGATGTTCTAGGAGAAACCTCTGGATATTATCGAAAACTAATCCATCCATGATTAGTTCGATGAGAAGAGTCATCTTTTCAAAAAGATAATCAAGAACAGGATGTTCATCGACCGTGAAAGATCTAAAGAATGGGTTTGAATGGAATTTTGGTTTGAGAAGCATTGTTGAGAAGAAAAGAAATTGAAAGGTTTATGGAGAATGGCATAAGGCGTCTGTTTCTTTTAAAGAAAGACGTGAGAAGCTGAACAGTCACTTGGAAGTTTTAATGAAGTCAGATGCTAATTATTGCATATGACTGTATTTCTTGTTTTCAAGAAATGTTGAATATATCTAACCAATTGATTTTTGTTCAGATTAATTGTTTATTTCTTTTTCAGATAAAAGAAAAATGCCACGTGGAAACTCCATATTAAGTCTCTGGAATCAGGATGATATTGATCAGGATTTCATGTGTGACCATCAGGATTTGAAAATTATATTTTTAAATAACATTGCATTTTGTGATTATTTTGATGGGAGGTCAACAGGAAAAGGAAGCTGATCAGTATTGATTTTTATCTTGATAATACCCTGATTTATTTCATGAAAATCAATTTTGGATTTTATTTTCCAAAAATCGTGGGTAACCGCACTTTTCAGGGACTGACACCTGTCAATCTACGTGTCAATGTGGGATAGTGGTCTGAAAGATTTGTGAAATATATTTGTTTTGAAACTCTAATCGTGTAATTGCTTTCTCTAATTTTACATTCTCTAAAGCAAAAACCACTCTTGAGTTTTCAAAATCACTAATCCATTTCAAGAATTTTTCAAGTTCTTTTTAGATCAAAAATGGCAGCTCAGAGAAGATTACCTAAGTCAGTAGCCTTCAAGTTTGGTGATTTTGATTTTATGACAAATAATCATGTAGCAGCTATCACCAACAAGGAAGGAGTGTCATCTGATTTTCATCCAATCATGGACTTTCTGGCGTATGGACCATTAAGTTATGCATTGATAACATCTCCACAAATTAATCAAGCAGCTGTTTCACAAGCTTGGGAGAATGCTGAGGTAATTGATCCTACTCAGAGTCAATCAGGTAAGATTGTTCTACATTTAGGACAAGATTCATTTGACATTACTGAATCTATTGTTAATTCAGTACTTTGCTTACCTGTTACTGATAATTATGGAAGTGAACCATTTGATGATAATGTAAGAACTATGTTGTCTGAATTAGGTTATATTGGACCTCTAGACAACATGAGCCAGTTGAATAGGTCTTTTCTTAGAAAGGAATGGTCTTTTTACTTTGATCAAATTGCTAAATGTTTTACTGGTAAATGTAGTTCTTTTCAGCAAATTACTTCTGTTACATCACATATTGCTTATAGTTTGCTTTATGACAGAGTAATTAACATTGGTTATATTATCTTAAGTCAGATAAGTATTAAACTTGAGTTTAGAGATCAAAACAGGAAAATGGTTTATTATCATAGATTTATGCAAATGTTTATTAACCATTTTATTCCTGATGTTGAAGCTAGATTTGGTAGGGAACATTGTGTTTCTTCTTATGAACAGCAAAAGAGAATTTTCTCCGACATTATAAAGAAGGACAATGAAAAGAATCTAGATGAAATACCTGCAATTCATTATCCACATCATTTTCAGGTAATTCTTAAAACTCATCTTCCTACTTTCTACAATTCTTCTTTCTTTTGTGGTGAAATGGCTCAGGAATCTCATTTGGAGGAGAACCCACTTGTGTCTACCCAAGTAGCCCAAAACATTATAGTCTCTGAAACAATTCAAGAACCAAATTTTGATCCACAGCCTACTATTTCAAAGAAACCAACCTCTGGTGTTTCTCAAAAGACATCAGTTGTAAGGAAGAGAAGATTTGTTGTGTCAAGTAGTAGTAATTCTAGTGAAGGTGATGATGATTTAACTCTTGCTGAGAGAGCAGAATTGAAGGCTGCAATTCAACTTTCTCTGTTAGCACAAAGAGATGAAAAACCTAGCCACAGCCAGGCTGCAGTCTCCCAAAAGACTGTAGTTCTTAAAAAGGGAAAACAGTTACTGGATACTGTCTCTCAAAAGACTGTGTCTATTGAACAAAGATCTCATCCCAAGATCACTTCTGTGTCTACACCTCTTGAGTCTTCTCAGGATAAATCTTTTGCTCACTATACCAGGAGAACAAGGAGAAAGATTCAATTGTCACCTACACACACAGAGTCTAGTCCAACTAACATTATGCAGGTTTCTACACATCAAGCTACATCTATGTCAGTATTTGACAAGAGAGATCTGGATATTGATTCTTCATGGGAAACTACATTGTCATACAGAATGGCTATGGGACTTATCTCTCTAAAAGTGAAACTTTCCAGGCCAGTTCTAAACTTTCTAAGTGAAAGTGTTCCTAGACTTTCATTTCCTGAAGAATATGGACTTCTACATCAAAGACTTGACTTAATGAAGATGTATTTCTATGTATCTGTCAAAAGACAATTAGTCAAGAAATTTGGACTCTCGAAGCATGTTGCACTTCTATCACTTCATGCATATTTATTTGACAAAGATGTCATTATTGAAGATGCTTCAGCTCAAGGTGAACAACATGAGGAAGTAGATAGAGGAATGCAGTCAACAGAAGATACTATTGCACCAGTGGTGAATAGTAGGAAAGATCAGGTCACAGTCACTGCAACACAAGAACCATCTAGTCAGAGGTTGGATGACTCAGGAGCTGTGATAGCTGATGCTAAAAGGACTTCTGTGATGACTGAAATTGCAAGTGAGAAACCCTATGATATGGGAGGAATGACTTTGGTTGATTTTTCTGAAGATCAAACAAATTTTTTTCAGTCAGAGTCTATCCACCTTTAGGGTGTGTCTCAGCAACCAACACTTAAAGACGGTGATGTACTAACTATGGTGTCTAATGAAGTATTACTGTAGACATCAGAGTATAGTAAAGAACCTGAAAGTGGTATACTGGAGCCTGTAGTCTCTGAAAGGAAAGAAGATGATAGTATGGGTTCAGAGACTATAGCAGCTCACTCCTTGGAGAAAACCTCAAGCCCCTTGCCATATGAGGAACCCTCTCTCCATGTGAGTTCAGGTATAAAAACTCCTTCTAGCCCCTATTTTTCTGTAGGTCATGAGAGCACTTATCCAAATTTGAGTGATACACTTGAAAAGATGGACTTAGATCCACAAACTGAGAGGCTGGCTCCTGACCAGGCAAAAGGTGAGGTAGAAAGAGCGTTGACTTTAGTAAGTCAAAGTGAGAATGAGGGTATGGATGATCAACTCCATAGTGAGGGAGAGAAAATTAGGAAACCTCCATCATTTGATTTCTGGGATCAGGTTTTTCCTGAATCTTGGTCTAAAAATTTAGGTATGGATACTGGTACTTATTCATTCATCAAAATGTATCAGAATAATGACCTAGCACATCACAATGGAAAGCCAGAAGTTAAAGCTCAGAAGCAAAAGGAGAGGCTTGCAGGAATCATTAACAGAAGAGGTGCCAGGATAAAGCAATCTCTTGATATATATGTACCAGATGAAGTTCCTAATGATCCTAGTGTTCCTTTGTATGTACTTCCAATATCAGCTAGAATTGAGACATCTACAGTCTCTGATCACTCTAAGGAGGAGTCAGGATTTGAAGATGTTAGTACACAGAATACTGGTGAAGGAGATGATGATCATGTTTCAGCTACAGATCAGAAAGATGAAGATGTTGATACTTCTAATCAGGTTTTATTACTTGAATATCATATAACCCAAGAAACTTCTTCTACAAGACTTGAAGATACAGTTCTTTCTGATTCTGATTCTGAAGATACTAGAAGCACTTCCAACATTGAAGTTCATTCTGATGTTTTGAAAGATATTCAGAATTCTCAAATTGCTATGCAAACAAGACTTCAATCACTTGAAAATAACCAAGTCACAATTATGGAAAATCAAGCAGTTCTGATGAATATCATTTGTTCTGTTTCTGAATCTCTTGGAATTAAAGTTGCTGATGTCAAAAAGGGGGAGATAAAGACAATTCAAAGACAACAACAACAACAACAACACCAGACTGGGGGAGATAAAGAGCAGACAAAGGGAAGTAAAAAGAAGAACTAGGAGTGACAGTGGTGAATCTCAGCTAGGAAGTGGTAAAGGAAGAGCATCATTAATAGTTAAAATTCTTTTTTCTAAGTACTAGATAAACGTCTACATCTGGAAGGAGGTACTTAACTTCATAATTCTACATTCCTAAATTCTATTCTGGTTGTTTTGTTATATGTTTTGACATCCACAACTTAGATTTATGCTTCAGATTTTAAAGCATAAATAGGGGGAGATTGTTAGGAATAATTCATAAGTTGTGATGTTAAGAATAGAATTTACACATTATACTTCTTGTAATCATGATCTTATAAAGGATTTAGCACTATATATAGGATTTATGTGTAAGACAGTTATCTGTACAGTTTAGTCAGGAATGAACAGTGTATCGGAGACTACATGTCAGGAACAAAGAGCAAATCCTGATGACAGTCTAATACTGATGATGATCAGATACTGATGCAAGATGAAATCCTGATATCAGTCGTGTTACTGATGATGTCATTATGGATGCTACAGAAACTGGAAAGTGCTATAAAACAGGATCGTTGTTTGAAGAACAAGCAAGAAGATATTATGAAGGAAAGAGTTTTCTATTGATGGAAACTATCAACTGGACGGCAGAACATTGTCATGTATAGATTATATCTTTCTGTTATTAGTTGATAGGTAGCATTATAAATTCTCTCTCTATATTATTGTAAAAAGGGTCTGTCGTGTCGTACTCGAACGCGTGTGTTGTGAGTTTATGTGCGTAGCTCTGTATAAGGTTTGTATTTGAGAGTTCGAAACAAACAGAGAGAGAGATTTGTATTGTCAGCAGCTGCTAAAGGTATTGTACACCTTTGATAGAGTTTGTATTTGATCTTATTAATACAAACAGAGTTTGATTCATTCGTTTATTCTTGTTTATATAATCAAGCAAAAATCAGACACGATTATATAACTTGTATTCAACCCCCCCTTCTACAAGTTATTCGAGTTAACATTCGGAAATTTTGGATGACTTTTTTCCGGGACCCCTTAAATCGATACGTAATTGATTTATCGGTCGCTTAAAAGTCATAGTTGGTCAACTCATTTCAAGGTGAAATTTTGACCATAATCTTCTGGGCATATTTCTAGGAGATTCCCAAAATTTCATAATATTTGGATGATTTTTCGATTTATTGCGATTAAACCCATTTCGGCTCGTCGGTAAGCGTGTTTTTCGGTTTTTAATCGTTTCGTTAATTGGTATGCCACCTATGCACGTCCAAATCAGAAAAATTCAAATGTGAACAGCTGGGAGTGTGTCTAACACATGCCAACTCATGCCTAGCACAAGCCACCACATGCTTGTACCTTTTTAGCTTTTAAATAAAGCTAAAATCCTTAATTTTTGGCTATAAATAGCCCCTTACCCCCCACTCTTTTTCCCAAGCTTTGAAAGCCAAACACATGCTGAAGAAACACTCTTAGAAACACTCTCTCTACTGCATAAAAGTTGAAAAAACGTTTCTTAGTGTTAAGCCATTTTTACATCTTGATTCTACATTATTTTGGCTTGTTTTCTTCACTTATTCTTGCTCTCATAAACACAACTTTGGTCACCAATCTTTTTGTGGTCTTTGGACCTTGTTTTAACAGATTATAAGTGACCTTTTGAGCCTCCAAAAGTCCGGCCATAAAGCCTTATTTCAGCCATTTTCCGGTGACTTTTCCGGCGACTCTTTTTGTGTGTTTTTAGCTTCGTTACTAGCTTTTTCTCTTGTTTTGTCTCTAGATCTCAAGGGATATAAGTTGGTTCCTATATTTCCTCACTCTAATATATATAAGTCGTGTATATATATTAGTGGTAGTGGTGGGTGACTTGAATATTTAGTGTTTATTGCTTGTTTGGTTTAGATCCATACTTATAAACACTAATATTCAACATTCTTGCATTTTGTCACTAATATACACTTGTTCTTGAAGTATATTTGTGTAGTGTATATTTGACATCTTGTAAGGTGTTCTTGAGGTTGAAAAGTTGAGATTCGCCTCATTTAAGTCCTTTAATCCAAGTTGTGTATTTGGATTAAAAAGACTAGTTAACTATCTTTTGATTTAAAAACAAAAAGCTTACATCTTGTTTTTACCTTAAGTGGTTTAAACTTGATATTTAAAAATCAAAAGATAATTTGGTTGTTAGTCTTGTTTGTGTAACCAAGTCCTTTGTTCATCTTGTTTTATTTTTAAACAAGGACATAAAAATCAAGACTATACAAGCTAGCTCTTTAAAACAAGTTAGTAGTTATTGTTGGCCTTTTCGTTTTGTTACATTCGGCCATAACTACTATTGGTAGTCTATCTTGTTCAAGTTGGTTACTCACTTGTCTTATCTTTATATCTTTAACAAGGATTTAAACAAGACTACTTGCACTTGTTTTAGGACTTTGAAAAATCCGGCCATTCCACTTTCTTTACCATTCGGCCGAAGTGCTTAAAGCACTTGTTGCTTTGTGTTGCTTGCTTGCACTACTTGCTTCTTAGTTTAATATTCTTGTTGTGTTGTGTGTGTAATATTTTAACGCATAATAGCGGCCCTCGTTTTATCCTATAGATAAGCGAGTTACTTTTCTATACGTGTGCGTTTTGTGTTGTGTGTGGTGATAGTGTATGTGTGTGTACCACTTGTGTGACAAGTCCATTCGTGTGACTTATCCCTTGCCGTTATATACTAGCTTAACGCGTAATAGCATCCCCGTGACTAGTACCTTAACATACTAGCTTGCATGGATTTATATCTTTCAATATAAATTGATTGTTTGTTTGTTGGACTTGTATTCTAACCTTTGCAATGAGGTGAAGTGAAGTGAGGTGACTCTTGTTCTAAGACCCAAGTCTTAGGCGTACTAACGGGGAGTTAGTAGCCTTTGCACCATGAAGAAAAGGGAAGACCCAAGATCTAAGACCTAAGATCCAAGACCGGCAAAGTTGTAGAAGTACATTGTCTTCTAGGGGTTACTACAAAGTCTTTGAGGAGGTGACGGGGAGTTACGCTCCAAGACAAGTTTTGTAGTTTGTATTTAGCTATTTAATTTGAGGAGGATACGTGTGTGTATCGCTCCAAGATAATTAGATAGTGGTCTAAGGAGTTGTAAAGGTTTCTACGCCTACTATAAAGGAGTTTCTTTGTAGTAGAGAAAAGCTCGAATCCGGGGAGGAGTTCGGGGACTGGAGTAGGGGTGTTCAAATCCATTAGGGATTGCGGGCATCGCGAACCAGGATAAAAATCGACCGTGTGCTCTCCCTTTTCTTTCGCTCTTTATTTTACGCACTTTAATTACTTGCTTACAAGTAACGAAGTTTAAAAAGGCGAAAGAATTTTCAAAAAGCAAAGCTCTAAATTTTAAAAAGGTGATAAGCTATTCAACCCCCCCTTCTAGCTTATCTAACCCATATACGGGACCTATCAATTGGTATCAGAGCGGTGCTTTTAACTGTGTTTTACGATTGTTGTGATAATCGTAAAATACAACAAAAAGTAGATCCTTATCGGGTTTATTGACTGTTGAGAAAGTCGTTAAATAAAACCGTAAGAAGGACATCTTTTTGATGGCTTACTTGAATACTATTGGTTGTGGAGAAGGTCTTTCTAGCTCCCGACCACCTTTGTTCGATGGCACAAACTTTGCAACTTGGAAAACACGATTTAGGATTTATGCTAGATCCCAAGGTGTCAAAGTTTGGATGGCCATAGAAGACGGAGTCACCACTCCTACTAAAAAGGTAGGCGACATTCTTGTTGAAAAGAAAGTGAGTGAATATACTCCGAATGAAGAAATTCAAATGAACATAGCCGCGAAAGCGGAAATGGTTCTTACTAGTGCACTTGCAGAAAAAGAGTATAAACGCGTTAATAACTGCAAGTCCACACAAGAAATGTGGAACAAGTTGGTTATTACTTACGAGGGTACAAAAGATATTAAAGAATCCCGAATGGATACTTTAATACAAGAGTACGAAAATTTTAAACTCCTCTTAGGTGAAACCATCATCGATATGGAAACGAGGTTTACTCGTATAGTCGATGAACTTGCACAACTTGGAAAGGTATATACTATAAATGAAAAAAATCGTAGGATTTTGAAAGCCTTACCTCCAAGTTGGAAAGTCAAAGTTACCACAATAAAAGAAATGCATAACTTGAATTCATACTCGCTTATTCGGAAATCTTCGTGCTTACGAGGAAGATAACATTCCGGAAAAGGCCCTTCATAGATTGGAAGATAAAAGAAAGAATATGGCATTAAAAGCAATTCTTATCGATGAAGATAAAAACGACGATGAGTTGAACGAAGAGTTGCAAAATCTTGATGAACAAGAGATCGCACTACTTTCAAGACAACTACGTCGGGTTTTGTAAAGTAAAGCTCAATGGTACAGAAAAGGATTCCTTAAGTCGAGTAATCAACAACGAGTATTTAACTCGAAAGGAAGGCCTAATTATAAGAGTAACAATAATTTTCCGACCACGAGTTTTAACAAAGGCAAATGTGTTCAACAAGGGAATAATGCTTACAACAACAATTCAAATTATTCGAATAATTATTCCCCACCTATGCCGAAGGAATCGCCAAGTGAGGAAACACATGATTTGTGTTTCGAATGTAAACAACCTGGTCACTTTAAACGGGAATGTCCAAAGTTGGCTAAATGACGAAGTCTTGTAGCCGAAAATGGATGGGACTTAAGCGAGGATGAAGAAGCTCCCTGTAACACCCCCAGATCCAGGGTCAGGGATCTGGTCGTTACGGTCTCAATATCCATCCATAAAACCAACATAATTTAAATTACAACCTTGTGACCCAGAACAACATCGTAAAACACACCCGTTATAGTCCCAGAGATGAAATCAGAGTAACCATCAATATTATTAATCACAAGATTGAGTTCTTACAACCCAAAGAATTACAATTTTACAATTACATGCTCTTTGCCATCCATTGGTATGTGTCATATATATACATAAATACATTTGATGTACAAATGCTAACAACTAGCCTACCAGAGGCTGCATCCTTAGCAATGGTAGCTATGACCTCAGCGGTTAATCCTCTGACGGCTGACACCTGCCTATGCTGAGTACGCCTTGCGCGGCCATCTGAACTAGCTGTTGTTGTGATATAAATAAATAAAGCAAGGGTGAGCAATAGCCCACCAAAAATATAATTGAATAGTGATAATATATAACAGTCCAAAATATCTTTGAAACCATATGCCATGCATTAACGATGTAGTACCAACATAAGGTATGAGATGAAGTTACAAGGTAACTCAAAATATATTTGTTTTGAATAAATATCTGCTATGTCAAAGATGAGCAAGATATTATCAACTTTTCATAATAGAGGAACTTGCAGGAAGAGTATTGCAATTCCAATTCAAACACTTTTCAAACCTGCCAATAATGATAAGGTTGCAGGGAATTTCCAACATTGAGAGATGAACTAATACTGGAGTTTGACGCGCCAGGAGACATAGCATTTACACGATGATCAGTCGCATGTTATGCTCCCCACCTCTTGTTTACTACATGTAGAAGGAAGCACCGACGGATTTCCTTGTCTACCGCCCTCTGGAACCCCCCGGCCAACGGTTGGGCCATTTGCTGGACCCGCACTACTGGGTCACTTACGCATCTCCTAGTTCATTTCACATCCATAACTTTGAAACGTGAAGTTCCTCCCCCTTTCCCCAAGTATATTACTTGTTGATAGGACTCCACAAAGTAGTAATATCTAGTTGGAAAGGAAAAATCACCAATATTTCCAGAGCTGATGCTTGTTAATGGATATAAACTTGTTCCATCAATTCTTACCCCTCGAGCATTGAGGAGGTAACCCAACAGACTCATATCGATGCTTGAAAGAATCAAGATGTGAGTGACAAGATAGTTTTAGCAAGTATAGGACCGGGCAGTCCAGTAAATAACATATCTGAAGTGAGGTCCCCTTATATATGTTTGGAAGTTGAGCGAGTATTTAAATCTTCTTTAAGATAGATTTAAATGAAAATAAAGTTTGGGAACCTCCCCTTGATAAGAATAGTCATAAAATACTCCGAAATATTTTACACCTTATCTGAAGGTGATAGATAATCTTTGAATAATATGAATCATCATAAAAAGAACTTAAAAGAATTTAAATCAATATTCCAAGAATATTTATTAAATCATTAATAATTAAGGAACATGAATAAATCATAATATTGCTCGTAAGTAATCCTCGAATGAATATATAGAATTATTTACTAAATAACTCTCTTCTTTAAATGAATATTCAAAATAATATTCATTAATTAAATAAGCTCAAGTGAATGTTTAAAATAATATTCACTAAATAAATCAAACCTTAAATGAATATTTGAAAATAATATTCATTTAATAAATAATATTCTAAATAAATATCCAAATAATATTCTTTTAGCAATCTAACTTTAAAGGAATATTCGAAGCAATATTCCTAAAGTAAATAGAACTTCGAATGAATATCTTAAAATAATATTCATCAAGTACATAAAATCTTAAATGAATATTCACGATAATATTCATTTAATAAATAAATTTCCAAGAATACTAAAGTAATTACTCATTGAATAATCAATCTCTAAACGAATATTCGAAACTAATATTCATTTAAGTAATTAAAGCTCGAATGAATATTAAAATAATATTCAGCAAATAAATATACGCGAATGAATATTCAAAATAATATTCATATAGTACCTCTCGATTGAGATAATATCCAAATAGCATTCCTCGAGTAATTTCCAAGTAATCAATACTTTATAAAAATATAAATAATGTTTACTAATAACATTCCTCAAAATGAGTACTACTCTGCCGCTGAAATCCCTCCGGGTTTCCACGGCTATCTATATATCACAAAATACTGACTCCCGGTCTATATTGAAAGAATGAATATCATACGCCCTTCACTAAGGGTCTTAGCAAAACAATCCTGCTTATAACTGATAATTCATATCTAGTCTATAAGCCAATATTAATTCAGGGAACAAGCATATCAATAGACTTGAAAGTAGGCATGCATGCTATGGCATATGTATACAACGATCATTATATATATTATCACAACAACAGTTCCAAGTATTGGAAACTTGCCTGGTAATCCTGTAGGGGTAGTGTGCCTCGTGTCAATCCAGTGATCTATAAATAGTCACAACAACCGAGGTCAATCACTTAACATTTCGAAGGTTAAGTATAACTTAACTTAAGTCATGTAAGTTTAGTCCAAAACACACCCTGAACCCATCCTTAATGTCGGATTTTTCGTATATCTTACTTAATCAATTATAACCTCGTTCTTTGCACCAATATGTGGTCTTGATAATTCTTAACAAGTTTCGTGTTTTAGTCGACTCGAAATTCCCTTTTTAACTTAGCCAAAAAGGGTGGCCAAATTAGTACCCCTAGGGTTGACTTTTCCGAGAATCACTATTTCGAGACTCGTACTTCAACACTTTTAATAAATCACTGGAAACGTATTTAATTACGAAACCACTTATAAAATCATCTTTGGTATTTGTAATATTTATCATAAAATTTCCAATTCGAAGCCACGAGTCTAAATAGGTGAAATGTATTTTTGAAGTTCGGTCGACTACGGATCTTTACTATTCACACCTCTTTCACTAAAACGTTCATAACTCGGTAACCGTTAACTCAAATGACGTACCGTTTTCGCGTACATGATCTAGAGAATGTCTAGAAGGTGGCTAACCCAAAATTGGACTTATATCAGAAGATTAATTTTTCGGAATTTTGCTAAAACAGGGCAGGAGCTTTTTGGTGAATAGTGTTACCTCCGAAAAGTGGTTTCTTCGCACTTAACCTTGATTCGAACATTTTTATAAAATCGAAGAACGATCAATTTTACTTGTGGTTTTCTCTCACGCCTTCCTTATGACCTCTAATATTTAATTACCATGATTCGTCACTGACTTAGTCATGTTAAGGGATTCCAATTTCAGTTACGAACTTTCGATTACGGTTTCGAACCTCTTTTACGAATTTAATCATAACTCCTAAACCGTAAGTCCATTTCATACGATCTTTATATCAAAACGAAGCTTATAGCATAATCTAGTTTATCATGGAAGAAATCGAAGCTAATCAGTGACTTATACCTACTGTCAAACTCGTGTTCTTAAGATTAACGAAATTTTGGCATTACGACGGCTATAAATCGGATATTTACCAAATTCCAAAACTCCCAGTAATCATGATATCTACTCCAAACAACATATACATGATTTATAACCATGAACTGAGGCCAAGCAATGCCTTTCCGTTCATCTAAACTCTTTTTAACATTTACTAAAACCAAATCATAATCATGCTTATAATCATGCTTATAACCATGTTAACACCATAACTACTTAAATCCATCAAGAACACACATATTCTTAAAGTAAGGGCTAGGGTTTTGAAAAGTTATACCTTCCATGGAGTGGGTAAAGACCTTGCTAAGCCTTGTATAGTCCTTGTACATCCTTAACCAAGCTTAGATCATCCAAGAAATCAAGATCCAAGAATTTTGTTCTTGAAAATCACTATTCACCATCATCTTCAAGGATTTATTTGAAAATGGAAAAAGTAGTGTTTGAGGCTAATATTTCTAGGGTATCACTTTTATGAATTATAGGATCTACCATAAAAATCTCAAGATCAAACAATGGTTGAAAGGTTGATTTTGATCTTTGAATTAAGAAGTAGCCGAATGTAGTGTTCTTGGAGAGAGTTTATGTTACTTGGCTTGGTTTCTTGAATAATAATGCATAAAGTGAAGTCTTGCATAATATCTCATCTTATGTTCACTTTATTAAAGTGATGATGCATGGAATGATGTAATTTGCAAGCCATGTGTTGATCTTTGGATGGTTATAAGCTAAGCATTGGTTTAATTTCTAAGTACTAGTTTGATTCCTAAGAATGCTAGTTACTTGAGTCACCACTTGGTTGCTAGATATTTTCCTTAGCACATGCATGCATCTTGCCCTCTGCTTGCTCTTTTGTCCGTTTATTGCTCAATTCATTGATCGTTCGAGGGAATAACTCATTCGTTTCTAGTTAGGGTTTTACCGAAAACCTTCTTAATATTTATTATACCAATCTCCATCTTTCTTAATACTTCTCGAATTTAAATTCCTTAAATCCCTTTAATAAATCCTTAAGTCTGGCAGTGTCCAGGGAAATCTCGGAGAAAATAAAAGTGCTATTTTTCTGAATCCGACAGCTTTTACATACACTTAATTTCCTCCTGGATCACTAATACGAACTCAGATTTCCGTTCAGAATACTTCTATATAGCGTCGTCCAATAATATTCCCATCTTCACCAAAATCACTATTCATACTTTATTATTTCTTTTATTCCTTATGTTTAATAAAATGCCCTGGTCCTCTTTCGGACGTTCCTTAACTCTTTCATGGAACCTCCGTACTTGTAACCGATATCGATCTGGATGACATGAGGGTATCTATATCTCTCTAGGGAATCTTATCTTAACTTTCTAGGAGATAGATTATTCTAATCTAAGTTATCACCCAATAGCATCCTTCAGGACATACAACCTTGGAATCTATATCCTTTCATTATTCATTCCTTAAAACCAGTATTACATTGTAGTTGTAACCACTGTTCACTCTTACATCAATACATAATAAAAAGTTTTAATTCTACCCAAAAATCTGGGTTCTTACAGTCTCCCCTCCTTAAAAGGATTCCGTCCCGGAATCAGGTAGAAGACAAATGGGGTACTTGTTGGTCATTTCGCTTTCCAATTCTCTGGTCGATCCTTACACATTCCAATCTTTCTAAAGCACATCATACTGGTGTTACAATACACCCTTTATCCGTTCTACCAATTCTTTGATACTTTCGCACAACACATCATCCGGTATACGCTCTTGTCCGTTCTTATACTATTAACCTTATTGGTACGTGCAGTGACTTCGGTATCACTAACGTGCTACGAAGTCCGGAGATAACCTCACTCGAAATTTTGCAATTCCTAAGCGCTTTAATCTTCGCAATCTCGATGTATATATATTTAGGTGGAAAAAAATTATCGAGAGATCACTGTGATCAATGAACATTTGTTATATTGCATAGCTAGTACAGAAGGGGGCCAGCCTTTAGTACTTGACAAGCAATTAAACAATTAATGGCATTCTACTTAGACTCCTATCACACAGACAGAGAGTCACGTAGTATTACCTCCCCTCCTTAAAGGGTTGTTCTTCTCAATTTAGAAGAAGATAAATAAGGGAGAAGAAAAGGAACGAATTTCAAAGAATCATATAAGAAAGTTTTCATGATTGTCAAAATATCATACTTAGAATTTACCTCTGAACTATAGAGGTTTATTAGAGAAGAAAATAATCATATTCGTATTAAATACTACTTTTTCGTAATCTCACATATCACATGTCCTTGCTGCTCTGTCCATCATTCTATGGACCTATACTCTTGCTTGATATTAGCACCACTTACTTTTTGGAAAATCCTTCAACCTTTCAGGTTAAATCTTGGATTCCTCGCTTGACTTTATTATAACTGACATTTCACGCCACGAAACTGGATCTTTCATATTCATAATACTAACACTATCAGGTTGTCATTCCGAGTGCTCATTAAGAAAACCCATTCATCACTCCATTCATAACATTCCTTGCTTCACATTCCATAATTATTTCCCAATCTTTTCTTTATCAATCACATTCTTCATATTGTCTAATTCTTATTTACTCTTGTTGTTTAACTCTATCGTCATCTCAGTGTTGAGACACTCGCCACCTTTACTCAATACGTGTTACACGTTTGGGGTCGAATTTTCCTTTGTTCAACCGTCTAGATTTCACTTTCTCATTCCATGAGTCTTTTTATTTCTCAATCAACTATTCCATATTTCCTCGGATTTTCCAAACTTAAAAGGAGTCAATTTGTATGTCATTCATGCTCCTAATTCCAACTTTCCGTTTTGGCCAATACCCTTACCTTGCCAATTCCATACTTTTCTCGCTTCATTACTGGAGATTCTCATGAGTACGCCTATCTGACTCTCTTATTAATTCCCAATTCTATTTCCATCTCTATCAGTCTCTTGTTTTTATTTCTACCATAATCATTTATGAACCATCATAACCTAATTCTTCATTTCAAATATCCCGTCGTTCCAGAAATTACACCATCCGAAATAAACCTGGATGATTTCTCTAACTTAGATTCAATTCGACATTTCCACGGTCGTTACCACCTAATTTCTCAGAAGGATCACCATCGCTTATCGTTTACGCAGTGATTGAATAACTAAACGTACGGTTTCATAATTGTCAATTCAAGATCCTCTAGGAAAACAAAATAATCACTATTCCCTATCCATAGGGAATGCTTCCTGAAATTGACGTAGATATTACATGAAGCAGATAAAATTGCAAAAGAGCTTCCAGCATCGCAGCTGAAACAAGCTGGTGAGATTATTAATCATATATCTCCGGTAGAAGACTAAAAGCTTAGCGATTTGCTTAATCGCTTGCCAACCTCATAATTCTCTATCTTGTTTGCACAGAAATACACCAACATAAACTTGCTTGTCATTCATCATCGTGCCATTTGGCTTATCAGTATTTGTACCCTCTCTATTTCTGGTCATTTACTACCAATTCATTGTTACTTAACCTCCCCTCTCTCTTTCCAAAGAAAAGGCGAGTCTCTTGGGGAATTTGGTCTGATCTGTCGTAGAGCCTCCTAATGTCGGTAATGTGCTACTGGCAACATCAGGAATCGAATATTTACTTAAACTATTCTTATAGTTGATCCTAGCAAAATCATTAGACGGAATGTAACTTCCTCTACCACATTATGACCATCAAGGTCCTTACATTATCATTCTATTTCTTTGGTCTGAGCATTTATACTTACTCCCCTATACTTAAAGTGTCGGCCACCTCGTTGGCCTTTCCTGATTATAATAATTTCTTGAGATCAATGTTTTCTGGATCTATTCCAACTCAGGGTGGAAGCATTCTCCCTTAAATTCTGCTGAATGAGAGAAAGCATCATCCAGTCTTTTCCAAAAGTCATTGCTTCCACCTTTCTAGTGTGATCTTGACTACAGGTACTCCAAATCATACTTAGGATATTTCCTTACTTAACTCCCTTCTTGTTTTAGGATAATCTCAACCTTATTGGTTCAATCCATACTTTTTCATGATTTCACACATGCTTTATCTGGCCTTATTGTTACTATGTCATACATTCCTTACCAAACTTCCCTTTTGAAGTTCAGAATATTACCTCTTCCCTTGTAAGGTTTCTTAGGCCATCCTCATCATTCCTCCTGTATCTGCTGGTTACAGGGTATATCAAACATCATTAATCAATTCGATAACAATTCTGTCTATGTACTTTTAGAGACTCCTTTCCACAAATCCTTACAGGTTATTGATACCTTGGTCGATTCAACTTATATCGTCTGATTTCACAATGTCTATATTAGGGGTAATGCTATCCTTTGTGCATCCCCCAGGGTTCGTATTAATCTATGGACATTCTATCCTCAATTCCATTTTCAAGGAATACTTACATCCTGTACTTGGCAATTTTAATCATATATCCATAATAAGGGTCTCTTTTCAATCATTCCAATCTTGATAATCTATAGGTAGCTTAATGTTACCTCTCCTTTCCAACGAATGTCAGTCTATATGACTTTCTCAAAAGACAACGTATGTCTATCTGTCTTTCTTACAGAACTTGGTAATGGTAGCAAGGATGTTCTGGAAGATATTGGTCGTGTTCAACGTGAATCTCTTAGTGCCTAATACATCTAGGGTTTTTATAAAGTCCATCATCATGTATCTCAATTCATTCTTCATCAAAAGTTCTTGCGGTTGGCACTTTGTTAGAAGCACCCCGCTTTGTCCTTACATTGCTGGATTAGTCACTTGACAATCCTTAGTGACTTGGCCCCAACTGGCCACACTAAAATATGTGAATTTAGGGGTCGGCTAATAGCATTACTTTTCTAGCAATTGTTGGCATAGTGCCTTCTACTTGATACCTTTTGATCTTTTCAAAACTTCACTCCATATAAGTCTCAATCGACTTCTCGGTACCATCTCCGGTCACCCTTACTTTTCTTTTATTCTTCTAGTTACTCTTATCAATTTCACGTGCCACCAAAGCTTAACATTTCTGGCATAACAACCTTTTCATTCAAGTCAATCCCAAACTTTCTTAGTCCGACTTGTTTCTTAATTACATTTCCCTTTTTTCGTCCAATCTCAACTTCATAATTTTGTCTCTACAATCAATCGTAATAATTGGGATCTATCTACCAATCCGTGTAGTGGCTACCTTACCCAATTCATAGGGTTTGCTTCAGTTTCCACTTTCTTCAGTGATGTATTCAGATAATCAGAAAGACAAGGTTTGCCAAATTTTGTCCAATTCCTTTCCAGGATTAGGGAAATTTCAGTCAATCTATCCACCCACTGGTTACATTAAGAAAATCCATTTCGATACCTAAAGAATATTTCTATGAACATCCGAGCTGGTCGAACCATAAACAGTTACAGTAGCGAAATGATTGACATAAAGCTGGGAGTTTAACCATTAGAAGGAAACCAAATATACATCATCCTTAGAAGGGGAATCAAAAGTTTTAAACTAAACATGCCATACATCCCCAACACATTCTTGTCCTAATAGTCGATACTACCGAATACCAGTCTACTTAACAACTAGTCTCAGAAGGAACGCTACCATTGGGGTCAGTCGCTTCCCAGAATTGGCACTACCAAGGTCATCCGAATCTGGTGAACCGTGTTATCCAATTGTATTCGAAAATTATGTTGTCATGTTGCACAAGCACAACACCTAAACCTGTACGAGGTGCATCCTAATATATTCCAAAATTCTCCTTCTTCCATTAGGTAACGCCAATGCTGGGTCATCACCAGTTTTTATCTTTAACTCCAGGGAGATTTTCCCCCATTTATCTTGTCCATTCAAACTTTTATCCTTACAATAAGTCGGGTTACGGGATTGCAATCTCTGTAACGTCCTGAGCAAATCTTTGGTAATATCTTGTGAATCTTATGAAATTTCTCACCTTTGCCAGTGTGGTTGGCCAATCTCCATTTGAAACTGTCTTTAACTTGGTAGGGCCGACCAACACTACTCTTATTGATCATGTGTCCTATTGTTGGACTTTATTTTGCCAAAACTCTTATTTCGAGAACATGTCCTACACCTGTTCTTTCAGGTTGCATCTAAAAGCATTCTCAATTACATCTCAACCACTGCTCGCCTTGCCTAATCCATTTATGATTCAGTGTCAGAATAAACTTAAGGTAACTACCATAATCCATTCAAGGAACAGAAAAAATTTAATATTCATTTGAATCACATGCTTCCAATGTTTCTGGTCCATTCTTCCACTGGATTGAACTAAACTTATACTTGGTTTCTTGATGATAGCCTCATTACTAGTTTATCATAGACTCACTGGTCTTTTAGTCTTGTAGGTTCTGAGATCATTGTCTCGCTTACTACTTCCTTATATACTTTATCCAATCATGCCGTCACCTTCCAATGTCTTTATTTTCTAAGTTGATCCATTCTTAAAATGAACATTTCCCTGAACCAACCACCTCATCAATCCCAGTTTGACTTTATAAATTATAACCTAGGAAATCTGCCTTCTCATGGCGAATTATCATTAACAATATTCACACTAATCCATTTATCAGATATTGTGGCACTTGCTGCCTCTATCTCAACTGCTCCTGGAGACTCTGCTCCCTGTCCTCTATCTGTGTCTTTGATAATCATGTACCACTCTAACTCTTCTATCCTCATATAAGACCTCAAATAGTCCTTCTAATTCGTCTTAATTGCTGGTACTTCATTAGGCAGTCCGGTTATGAATCCAATATGCATCTTTAGTTCTCTTAATAATATCTCAGTTCTTTACGCTCACTTTTCTGAGTACTATATCTTAACTCTTACAGTCTCGCTGGTTGCAGTCCTCATTTCCTCAAAGGTAAACTTCCTTATCTTTAATAAAATTCTCCTCCCCTGCTGAAACCTCTTCCGGGTTTTTCAGTAGGGTAATCTATCAAATCCACCATCCGATCTTCAGCATCAAAAAAAGCATCATTGTGTTACTGCTCGTAATCTCCAAGGCTTGTCGCCTTACTAGTCGGTACGAGAACGAGCTTAAGTTACTATCATGATACTTAGTAGTTCCCATAAGGGTTTTATATGTCAATACTACATTAAGTAGTCCGACTATGAACTTGGCAAGAGTTCTTATTATCTTAATGAATTTATTGTTTTAACGTCGCATCATCTCTGGGATATATAACGCTCTCTCTGATACCATTTCTGTAACACCCCCAGATCCAGGGTCAGGGATCTGGTCGTTACGGTCTCAATATCCATCCATAAAACCAACATAATTTAAATTACAACCTTGTGACCCAGAACAACATCGTAAAACACACCCGTTATAGTCCCAGAGATGAAATCAGAGTAACCATCAATATTATTAATCACAAGATTGAGTTCTTACAACCCAAAGAATTACAATTTTACAATTACATGCTCTTTGCCATCCATTGGTATGTGTCATATATATACATAAATACATTTGATGTACAAATGCTAACAACTAGCCTACCAGAGGCTGCATCCTTAGCAATGGTAGCTATGACCTCAGCGGTTAATCCTCTGACGGCTGACACCTGCCTATGCTGAGTACGCCTTGCGCGGCCATCTGAACTAGCTGTTGTTGTGATATAAATAAATAAAGCAAGGGTGAGCAATAGCCCACCAAAAATATAATTGAACAGTGATAATATATAACAGTCCAAAATATCTTTGAAACCATATGCCATGCATTAACGATGTAGTACCAACATAAGGTATGAGATGAAGTTACAAGGTAACTCAAAATATATTTGTTTTGAATAAATATCTGCTATGTCAAAGATGAGCAAGATATTATCAACTTTTCATAATAGAGGAACTTGCAGGAAGAGTATTGCAATTCCAATTCAAACACTTTTCAAACCTGCCAATAATGATAAGGTTGCAGGGAATTTCCAACATTGAGAGATGAACTAATACTGGAGTTTGACGCGCCAGGAGACATAGCATTTACACGATGATCAGTCGCATGTTATGCTCCCCACCTCTTGTTTACTACATGTAGAAGGAAGCACCGACGGATTTACTTGTCTACCGCCCTCTGGAACCCCCCGGCCAACGGTTGGGCCATTTGATGGACCGGCGCCACTGGGTCACTTACGCATCTCCTAGTTCATTTCACATCCATAACTTTGAAACGTGAAGTTCCTCCCCCTTTCCCCAAGTATATTACTTGTTGATAGGACTCCACAAAGTAGTCGTATCTAGTTGGAAAGGAAAAATCACCAATATTTCCCAAGCTGATGCTTGTTAATGGATATAAACTTGTTCCATCAATTCTTACCCCTCGAGCATTGAGGAGGTAACCCAACAGACTCATATCGATGCTTGAAAGAATCAAGATGTGAGTGACAAGATAGTTTTAGCAAGTATAGGACCGGGCAGTCCAATAAATAACATATCTCAAGTGAGGTCCCCTTATATATGTTTGGAAGTTGAGCGAGTATTTAAATCTTCTTTAAGATAGATTTAAATGAAAATAAAGTTTGGGAACCTCCCCTTGATAAGAATAGTCATAAAATACTCCGAAATACTTTACACCTTATCTGAAGGTGATAGATAATCTTTGAATAATATGAATCATCATAAAAAGAACTTAAAAGAATTTAAATCAATATTCCAAGAATATTTATTAAATCATTAATAATTAAGGAACACGAATAAATCATAATATTGCTCGTAAGTAATCCTCGAATGAATATATAGAATTATTTACTAAATAACTCTCTTCTTTAAATGAATATTCAAAATAATATTCATTAATTAAATAAGCTCAAGTGAATGTTTAAAATAATATTCACTAAATAAATCAAACCTTAAATGAATATTTGAAAATAATATTCATTTAATAAATAATATTCTAAATAAATATCCAAATAATATTCTTTTAGCAATCTAACTTTAAAGGAATATTCGAAGCAATATTCCTTAAGTAAATAGAACTTCGAATGAATATCTTAAAATAATATTCATCAAGTACATAAAATCTTAAATGAATATTCACGATAATATTCATTTAATAAATAAATTTCCAAGAATACTAAAGTAATTACTCATTGAATAATCAAACTCTAAACGAATATTCGAAACTAATATTCATTTAAGTAATTAAAGCTCGAATGAATATTAAAATAATATTCAGCAAATAAATATACGCGAATGAATATTCAAAATAATATTCATATAGTACCTCTCGATTGAGATAATATCCAAATAGCATTCCTCGAGTAATTTCCAAGTAATCAATACTTTATAAAAATATAAATAATGTTTACTAATAACATTCCTCAAAATGAGTACTACTCTGCCGCTGAAATCCCTCCGGGTTTCCACGGCTATCTATATATCACAAAATACTGACTCCCGGTCTATATTGAAAGAATGAATATCATACGCCCTTCACTAAGGGTCTTAGCAAAACAATCCTGCTTATAACTGATAATTCATATCTAGTCTATAAGCCAATATTAATTCAGGGAACAAGCATATCAATAGACTTGAAAGTAGGCATGCATGCTATGGCATATGTATACAACGATCATTATATATATTATCACAACAACAGTTCCAAGTATTGGAAACTTGCCTGGTAATCCTGTAGGGGTAGTGTGCCTTGTGTCAATCCAGTGATCTATAAATAATCACAACAACCGAGGTCAATCACTTAACATTTCGAAGGTTAAGTATAACTTAACTTAAGTCATGTAAGTTTAGTCCAAAACACACCCTGAACCCATCCTTAATGTCGGATTTTTCGTATATCTTACTTAATCAATTATAACCTCGTTCTTTGCACCAATATGTGGTCTTGATAATTCTTAACAAGTTTCGTGTTTTAGTCGACTCGAAATTCCCTTTTTAACTTAGCCAAAAAGGGTGGCCAAATTAGTACCCCTAGGGTTGACCTTTCCGAGAATCACTATTTCGAGACTCGTACTTCAACACTTTTAATAAATCACTGGAAACGTATTTAATTACGAAACCACTTATAAAATCATCTTTGGTATTTTTAATATTTATCATAAAATTTCCAATTCGAAGCCACGAGTCTAAATAGGTGAAATGTATTTTTGAAGTTCGGTCGACTACGGATCTTTACTATTCACACCTCTTTCACTAAAACGTTCATAACTCGGTAACCGTTAACTCAAATAACGCACCGTTTTCGCGTACATGATCTAGAGAATGTCTAGAAGGTGGCTAACACAAAATTGGACTTAGATCAGAAGATTAATTTTTCGGAATTTTGCTAAAACAGGGCAGGAGCTTTTTGGTGAATAGTGTTACCTCCGAAAAGTGGTTTCTTCGCACTTAACCTTGATTCGAACATTTTTATAAAATCGAAGAACGATCAATTTTACTTGTAGTTTTCTCTCACGCCTTTCTTATGACCTCTAATATTTAATTACCATGATTCGTCACTGACTTAGTCATGTTAAGGGATTCCAATTTCAGTTACGAACTTTCGATTACGGTTTCGAACCTCTTTTACGAATTTAATCATAACTCCTAAACCGTAAGTCCATTTCATACGATCTTTATATCAAAACGAAGCTTATAACATAATCTAGCTTATCATGGAAGAAATCGAAGCTAATCAGTGACTTATACCTACTGTCAAACTCGTGTTCTTAAGGTTAACGAAATTTCGGCATTACGACGGCTATAAATCGGATATTTACCAAATTCCAAAACTCCCAGTAATCATGATATCTACTCCAAACAACATATACATGATTTATAACCATGAACTGAGGACAAGCAATGCCTTTCCGTTCATCTAAACTCTTTTTAACATTTACTAAAACCAAATCATAATCATGCTTATAACCATGTTAACACCATAACTACTTAAATCCATCAAGAACACACGTATTCTTAAAGTAAGGGCTAGGGTTTTGAAAAGTTATACCTTCCATGGAGTGGGTAAAGACCTTGCTAAGCCTTGTATAGTCCTTGTACATCCTTAACCAAGCTTAGATCATCCAAGAAATCAAGATCCAAGAATTTTGTTCTTGAAAATCACTATTCACCCTCATCTTCAAGGATTTATTTGAAAATGGAAAAAGTAGTGTTTGAGGCTAAGATTTCTAGGGTATCACTTTTATGAATTATAGGATCTACCATAAAAATCTCAAGATCAAACAATGGTTGAAAGGTTGATTTTGATCTTTGAATTAAGAAGTAGCCGAATGTAGTGTTTTTGGAGAGAGTTTGTGTTACTTGGCTTGGTTTCTTGAATAATAATGCATAAAGTGAAGTCTTGCATAATATCTCATCTTATGTTCACTTTATTAAAGTGATGATGCATGGAATGATGTAATTTGCAAGCCATGTGTTGATCTTTGGATGGTTATAAGCTAAGCATTGGTTTAATTTCTAAGTACTAGTTTGATTCCTAAGAATGCTAGTTACTTGAGTCACCACTTGGTTGCTAGATATTTTCCTTAGCACATGCATGCATCTTGCCCTCTGCTTGCTCTTTTGTCCGTTTATTGCTCAATTCATTGATCGTTCGAGGGAATAACTCATTCGTTTCTAGTTAGGGTTTTACCGAAAACCTTCTTAATATTTATTATACCAATCCCCATCTTTCTTAATACTTCTCGAATTTAAATTCCTTAAATCCCTTTAATAAATCCTTAAGTCTGGCAGTGTCCAGGGAAATCTCGGAGAAAATAAAAGTGCTATTTTTCTGAATCCGACAGCTTTTACATACACTTAATTTCCTCCTGGATCACTAATACGAACTCAGATTTCCGTTCAGAATACTTCTATATAGCGTCGTCCAATAATATTCCCATCTTCACCAAAATCACTATTCATACTTTATTATTTCTTTTATTCCTTATGTTTAATAAAATGCCCTGGTCCTCTTTCGGACGTTCCTTAACTCTTTCATGGAACCTCCGTACTTGTAACCGATATCGATCTGGATGACATGAGGGTATCTATATCTCTCTAGGGAATCTTATCTTAACTTTCTAGGAGATAGATTATTCTAATCTAAGTTATCACCCAATAGCATCCTTCAGGACATACAACCTTGGAATCTATATCCTTTCATTATTCATTCCTTAAAACCAGTATTACATTGTAGTTGTAACCACTGTTCACTCTTACATCAATACATAATAAAAAGTTTTAATTCTACCCAAAAATCTGGGCTCTTACACTCCCGAACAAAGTGAAGAAGTTGTTAACTTGTGCTTGATGGCGATTGGTGATGAAGCTACACCAACGGAAACCTCCACTACTAATCAAGAGGTAACCCTAAACTCTAGTAATAATGTGGCGTCCTGTAGTAGTAATAATGTAAGTATAAAGTTATTAGATTATGCAAATTTGGGTGTCTCGGAGATTATTAATCTTGTAAAATTGTTGAAAACGAATCATGATGAAATTAGCCAAAAATACATCACGGTTAGTTCCGAAAGGAATAAAATACGGGATGTTAATATTGAGCTACAAAAAGAGGTCACTCGTTTGACCGATATCGATGTCAAAGATGTGGAATATTACGAATTTATTTCATCTCAAAAAGAGCGCTTGAATCTTGAAAATACTAAGAAGGATGAAATTATTCGAAATCTTGAGATTGAGAATATATCCTTGGTTCTTCAAGTTGAAGAGATGGAAAATGAAAAAGTTCAATTATCTACTAACACTAGTGATCTCCATGTTTAGATGTTGAATCTAAAGATTCGAAATGAATCTTTGATTCGTGAAAATGAGACACTAAGTGTAAAGATAAATGAACTCGAACAAGCTTTAACAGGAGATATTGAGGAAGAGCTACACGAAGCCCTAAAAGAAAAAGAATTAGATTTTCAAGTTATGTTATCCGATAAAGATTTCAAACTTGCAAAACTTAATGATTTACTCGAGACCAATTCAAAGGAACGAGAACATGTTGTCTCGGAACTTAAATTGGTTCTTGTGGAAAATCAAAGGCTTCAAAATGGTAATAGCAAGCTCTTATCTCAAGTCTCGGATCAAGCAAATTTCTTTAATAACAAGATTAATTCTATGTTAGCCGAAAAGGAAAATCTTGAGAAAACCGTTAAGCAATTCACCAAGAGTAATACTATATTGGATAGTATGGTATTTAATTCAAAGGTACCATTTAACCGAGAAGGATTGGGATATAATGTGAATTCTCCTCCTATACGAGAAGTTCCACCTCCTAATACTTCAAGGAATACTCCTCCTAAACCATCTTCACCTAAGTGTTCGTATTGCAATGTTAGTGGACATATAAGTCTTTATTGCAAGGCCAAAGAAGGTGAAAGAAAGGGAAAGTATAAATGGATTCCTAAAGGTGAACGTTCAAAAAATGATAAGAAAACTAAAGTTGCTAAAAAGAAAGAAAAAGTGGTTAACAATGATAAAAGGCAACCGAAGTTTACTTATCATCAACAACCGATTAGTTTTCAACAAAGGAACATGCAACATCAAGCTAGCACTAGTACCAATAATGCTAGTTCTTCTAAAGTTCCTAATCAAGGTTATAAGGCAAAGAACCCAAATGGTCATGGTCATGCTCGTAACTTGAATGCTTATTCTATGCCTAGAAATGCGAGTCATGTTAATGCTAGATCGAGTCAACATGCTAATATGAGTCATCATGCTTATCCTAGAAACTCTCATGCTCATGTTAGGAATAATCATGGTAATTATCGTGCTAATAATCATTCTAGAGATTCCGTTATTACTATATTTCCCCATAGTAATAATAATGCTTTTCGTGGTAATTCGAGATATGCTCCTAGAAGAAATCCTTATCATATCTCTAATAGGAATCAAGCATCTAGAAATGATATTGTTTATGTGAATGATTATCCTATGCCTCGATTTATCTATAAAAGTACTCGATTGCCTTATGATATACTAACACCCAGACCCTCAAGTAAAAGGGGTACCAAAAGATTTAATTAATCTTTTGTGTAGGTGTGCCTTGCTGCTAAGAAAGATGTGTGGTACCTTGATAGTGGTTGTTCTCGACATATGACCGATAATAAGTCGTTGTTGAACAACATTAAAAAGGTAACCGCCGGAGTTGTAACTTTTGGAGATAGTAGCAAAGGTGACATTATTGGCATTGGTGACATTGGTAATGAAAGCTTTAAAATTTGTGATGTACAATTAGTCACGGGACTAAAGTACAACTTGCTTTCAATTAGTCAACTATGCGATAATGGTTGCAAAGTCATTTTCTTTCCATCTCATTGTGCTATCTTTGACAAAGAGTGGAAACTAATTCTTAAGTGTCCACGAAGTAAGAATGTTTATTCGTGTGACCTAAATGACTATGAAAATGTGTGTTTGGTATGCATGAATGAGGACCCATGGTTATGGCATCGACGTTTAGGTCATGTCAACATGAAACTCATCAAAAATATATGTTCGAATGAACATGTACGTGGATTACCGAAACTCAGTTTCGTTAAAGATCATATATGTGAAGCTTGTGAAATTGGCAAACAAATTCGAGCATCTCATAAAGCTAAATTCATGGTGTCTACTACTAGACCACTAGAGCTTTTGCATATGGATCTTATCGGACCCGTGCCCGTACAAAGTTTGGGAGGAAGTTTATATACTCTTGTAGTAGTAGACGACTTCTCACGATATACGTGGAAGGAGTTCCTAAAAGCAAAAAGTGATGCCTTTACATCATTTGTTGCTCTCTACAAAAGGATACAAACTCAACAAGAAACGTCTATTGTTTATATAAGGACGGATTATGGCAAGGAATTTCAAAATTCCGAGTTTGTTGAATTTTGTGAAGCTAATGGTATTACTCACAACTTCTCTCCTCCTTATACACCTCAATCTAACGGGGTTGTTGAAAGGAAGAATAGAACGTTACAAGAAATGGCAAACACTATGCTTAATGAATATCGCCGACCTAAATATTTTTGGGCCGAAGCTATGTCAACTGCTTGCTATGTTCTTAATCGAGTTTTACTATGACTTATTAAAATGAAGACTCCCTACGAGCTTTATTTTGGTAAGAATCAAAAGATAAGCTACTTCAAGGTCTTTGGAAGTAAATGCTTTATTTTGAAAACAAAGGATTATTTAACGAAATTCGACCCGAAATCTAGTGAGGGCGTATTTCTTGGATATTCAAATACAAGCAAAGCTTATCGGGTATTTAATCTTAAAACTTTAATGGTGGAAGAATCATTGAATGTTGTGTTTGATGAATCGAAACCACTATCGAAGTATAAAGATTTGGTTGAAGAGGAAAATGATCCAAAAGAAGATTGTCAAGATAACGTTAAGAATGCTATTAGACAAATCGAAACTTTTGATCAAGGAACTACGGTTCCGAATAACCCTCTCGAAGTAGTTGAGATCGATAATGGATTGCCTTCGGACGTACCTTGGGTTAGAAATCATCCTATCGAGAATATCGTAGGTGATAGAACTAAAGGCGTCCAAACTCGATCTCAAGTGCAAAATATTGCTAGTCACTTAGCTTTTCTATCACAAATAGAACCCAAAACTGCAAAAGAACTTTATTAGACGAGGATTGGATTCTTGCTATGCAAGAAGAGTTAAACCAATTTACTCGGAACAAATTTTGGGAACTAGTTCCACAACCACCCGATAGTTCTACTATTGGAACCAAGTGGGTTTTTCGAAATAAATTGGACGAAAGTGGAACAGTGGTAAGAAACAAAGCTTGACTAGTAGCTCAAGGTTATACACAAATGGAAGGTATAGACTACGATGAAACTTATGCTCCCGTAGCTAGACTCGAAGCAATTCGAATGTTCTTAGCTTTCGCTTGTCATAAGGGATTCAAGGTTTATCAAATGGATGTTAAATCGGCTTTCCTAAATGGTGTCTTAGAAGAAGAAGTGTATGTAAGACAACCACCAGGATTTGAAGATTTAACACATCCGGAATATGTGTATAAACTTTATAAAGCCTTATACGGACTAAAGCAAGCTCCTAGAGCTTGGTATGAGCGGTTAAGCAAATTCTTAGTTGATAATGGTTTTAAAATGGGAATTGCCGACACTACTGTATTTACGAAGTATGAAGGTGATGATATCTTGCTCGTTCAAATTTACGTAGATGATATTATCTTTGGTTTAACTAAAGAATCACTATGTAACGAATTCTCAGAAATGATAAGTAAAGAATTCGAAATGAGCATGATGGGAGAATTAAATTTCTTCTTAGGTTTGTAAATAAAGCAATCTAACGAAAGCATTCATATATCTCAATCAAAGTATTGCAAGGAAATGCTTAAGAAATTTGAGATGGAGAATGTTAAACCACTTAGTACTCCTATGTCTCCCTCGAAGAAATTAGTGGCGGATGATTCCGGAAAACCAGTTGATATAAAGAAATACCGTGGTATGATTGGTAGTTTACTTTATATTACCGCTAGTAGACCGGACATTCAATATAGCATTTGTAAATGTGCTCGATTTCAAGCGGCGCCTAAAGAATCTCATTTATCCGCGGTTAAACGGATTTTTAGATATCTTAAAGGCACCACTGAACTTGGTCTTTGGTATCCGAAAGGATTACCATTCGACTTAGTGTGCTTTTCCGACTCGGATTATGCGGGTCACTTGATTGATAGAAAAAGCACTAGCGGCACTTGTCAATTCCTCGCTGGATGTTTAGTTTCTTGGTTTTCAAAGAAAAAAACTCGGTATCCTTATCTACCGCGGAAGCCGAATATATAGCGGCGACAAAATGTTGTGCTCAAATCTTGTGGATGAAGCAAACATTAGCCGACTATATGATTAAATTTGATGCGATATCTATTTTATGTGATAATACGAGTGCGATTGATTTAAGTAAAAATCCGGTATCTCACTTTCGTACCAAACACATAGATATTCGACATCACTATCTTCGCGATCATGTCAATAAAGGTGATATTATTATGGACCATATTGATACGGAAAATAATGTCGCCGACATATTCACAAAACCATTGCATTCCGAAAGATTCACTAAATTGCGATTACTTTTAGGAATGTTGGATTGCCCAAATAATTAAATATAGTTTTTCTCTATATTTAATCATAATTAAAATTGAAATATAAATCGTGTGATTTTCTAGTCAACGCACTCAAGCTTATTGTATGAGCGGATTTTCTTGAGACTTCGGTACTTGAAAATTCAAATTTCTCTGCAATAAATTTGTTTAAAAATAGACATTAATATGTTTTGTCTAAGTTTTGGCTAAAAACCATATTGAAATATTTCAATACGAATAAAATTTAATTAGTTTTAATTTTTGCATGGCCTTGAAATGATGTTGTTTCAAAACTCGGAGTAAAAATATAAAAACTAATTAAATATGAGATCTTAAAATTTAGCATTCAATTTTAAAATTTGGATCTAAATTTTGTTTTGCTAGAAATTATTTTTCTGTAATTTTTGCATTATAATATCTTTATTTACAGATTTTGTATTTAAAGATTTTGTTTAAAATCACAAAAATGATTTTCAGAAAATCAGAATTGATTTTTCAGCAAAATGGTTCATATGCCTTGATCTCAGCCATTGATCTCTAAACCCTACAATCTGCACCGTTCATAATACATCACATATATACTACAGTTTGTACGGATAGTTCATTATTCTCTCTCGCCTCTCATCTCTCTCTCGAACCCTAGAACGGCGACTTGCCGATTCCGTTCGATTCCAACTTCATTTGTTAAAATGAATCTTAGATTCGTGATCCTCTCACCAAGATATAGCTCTTTATGGTTTCAGTTTTCATTCTTTGTATCTTGAATTCGAATCCTCTCAAACCCTAGAATCTATTTGTTTCAATTAGGCTTCAATTCGATGAAGTTTTGATTGATTCAAGTCTTATTCGCTCGTGATATGATGTTTCTAACATCATATATCAAAAGCCCTCTATTTTGATTCCGAGTGTTTCAAACCCTAGCTTTTGATTTCTTTAATTCACTGATTTTTATGCATATTCTAACATTTTGTTTAGTGATTCAGTGACTTCTAGATGTCTAGTGTTAAACCTATAAGGTTTGAGCACTGACTCGGTGTTGACTCAGTGAGTCCGGTGACTCGGTGGAGTGATTCTCAGTATGATGTCTCAGTATGTGTGCTTTTACTAGTTTATTTATGCGTTCTTATGGATGTGCTATGTGTATGACCACCATAGCTAAGGTGCACAAGTTCTAATCCTTCATTTCATGCTGTTTTATCCTTTCTGTGGTTTGATATTGTGTGATTGATGATTATATGAATCTTTATGGAGTTTTTGTGTTTATTGAGATGAGTTGATACTTGTTGAATCAAGTTGGCTAATATTTTGCTCTGCTATTGTTGATACTTGTCAAGTCAGTATGAATATTTCTTAAATCTTGCTTACTTACTTGATCATTTGTATCTTGATATATTGATGAGCTTTGGTATAGTTCGTGTATGTCACTTTTTGATTGTCTGGATGGTTGAAGAGTTCTTGTGTTAGGCTTTGTTGCTGTGTCTTGAGATCTTTGATCTTTGTCAGTCCTTATGTGCTTACTTGAACTTGCATTGCCTTGAGTAATCTTGATGTCTTGTGCTCACTCTAACTCACTCTGTGAATTTAAGAGTTTTTCTTGATGGATATGTATGTCTTGGATGTTATTTGTTATATGAGAATGTGGACCTGCAGAGATGTGTTACTCTTGCCTGTGTATATGTGTATCAGACTTCACTTAAGATATTATCTTGTGTATTCATGTGATGACCTTCTAGAACTCTGAATTTCTCTAAATGTTTGAGTTTATTTTTGTGCAATGTGACTTGTTCGTTTAAATGTTATCTACTTAGTCCATTGTTGCATTGTGTGGTCACTCTGATATTTTTTGAATCCTAGTTGGATTTGAATTGAGCTTTTAGAAGTCCAGTTCATTTCTCAGATCTGTGTTGTGATATATGTATACATTGCTTGTATAATCTATGCAACAGCATGCTTGAGATTTGTGTTGATTTTATAATGTACAACTTTATGGTGATGATATGACCTTCTTTGTTTAAGTTAATATTTGTTTTACACAAATATTTTCTCTTTGCTGCATGCTTCAACTTTGCATTAAATATGATTACTGTTCTAGGAAATGGTTTCTATCATTTACCATTTTATCATGTGCTGGTATCTGGTTTTTGTCCTTATTGTTAGTTGTGATCTGCAGCTTTACAATATGATAGATTGATTTGATACTTGTCATTTCCTGAAATCCTATGTACTTTATGTATACTTTGCAGTCACTATTGTAATGATCTAGTTATGATTTAACATATCACTCAGCTGATAGCCACATATTTGCTAAAACTTCTTAAGTGAAAGTATTTAGCCTATATGACCACTCCAAGTTACTTATCTTTGATAAGAATATTTCTGCACTTGACCTTAGTTTGTTGTACCCTAGTGGTATTTTGCAGTCATAGTTGCTTGGATTGTGCCTTGGATTTGAGCACGCCTGGTCATGGCTCTCCACTGCACATGTGCATTGTTTGTTCTCTCTGTCTCAATTTGATTGAATTTTTGTACTTCAGTGTTTATTACTTTTGCAATTATTCTTTCTTGAGAACATTACTAACAGTTTGCCTGTCTAGAGAGCAATAATGAGCCAAGCCTGAGCTCTGCCCTTCCCCCTCCCAAAATCATCACATTTTCCTTGATCTTTATTTTTTATTTACAGAAAATGTTGATGAACTAACTCGATTGCTTGTGTGCAGGAAGTAGTGATAAAGTTTCAAGTCACTCAGTCACCTTGGAAGCTTCGAGTTTCCCTATCTGAATAATTTTTTGTAGTGTACTTGTTAAATTTTGTTAAGTAGTTACATTTACACAAACAGGATGGATTTTATGGATTCTTGTATAGTGAATTAACTATACATTTCGGTTTATTTAGCAAAGGGATAGTGGATGCACTATGATATCTTGTATGATTTTTGCATTTGTTCTAACAAAGTTCTCTGCAGGGTGATCTATTCGAATTTTTCATAATTCGATGCTTTATCAATCTTACAATCTGAGTATTATAAAATGATTCTCTAAAGGCAACATTTTTCGAAATCACTAACTTGCTAAAATACTTGCAGAGAATCTCAAAATGAATCGGTTGAGACAAACTAAACTGGAAAACTCGAATTTTGCAAAAATTTGAATCTCTCAACTCCAACTTTTTAAAAGCAATGAAATTTGTTGCATGCAAACTGAAAATTCGTCTAACATTTTTGATATTGCAGAAAATAATGATCTTTTAAGATCATACTTATCCATCCCAAGGTCCACACTCTAAATGGAAGTTTACTTCGGGACCTATCAATGCGGAAAATGGATACATCATTTTACAAGTCGAACTTAACGAGTTGTATTATTTAATTCTTTTGTAAAATGCATGGGAGATTAATTATGTATTTATAGACTAGGTCTTGAAATATGTAATTAATACCAGTCCCATATGTGAAGATTTGGGTAGTTTTGACTGGTTTGGAGTAATAAGGAGATTGGTGGAAATCAGTTGTAATAAGTAGGATTTAATCACCTAAATCCCCCCTTCCCTTGTTCCCTCCCTCAATATCAATTTCACTTTTTGGCATTATGTCAAAAAGGGGAAGAAGATATTCTACGGGAATAATCAAATGAAAATTATTGTGTGTTGCTACTAAAATGTTTTTGCATAAAAACAACAACGTTGGAATGTTGTGATAGGTACCGACACTTATCACGTGGGGTAAATTCTAAACTACAAGGAATATGGCCTGTTGCAACACCGAAAAAGTGTATCATTAGGCTCCAAAAGAGTTACAATACCTGTTTATGCAACACTTTTGCTAAAAGTCAGTGTTGCATTTGCCGTCGTGGCAACAGCCTTCTGTAGCAACGCTTTTTGTGTTTATTGCAACGCTTTTCAAAGTATTACAAAAAGAGTTTGGTGTAGTTTGTTGTAACACTTTTGCATGTTTTAGCAACATTTTAAATATGTTACAACAGACGAATGCAACACTTTTTTGCAACATTAATTGACTTAAAAATGTTACAAAGTGAGTTTATTGCAACATATTTTTGCAACATTATTATGCATTTTGCAATACTTTTGGTTTTTTTTGCAACATTTATATGCAACATTTTGGAACCTTTTGCAATACTTTTTGATATTTTTGCAACATTTCTCTACAACATTTTAATTACTATTGTAATACTTTTAAATTTTATTGGCAACACTAATTTGCAACATTTTTATTAGTTCACATTGCAATGTCCTGTTTGAAATTTAAATTTACCATGCATGAAAGCATATACCAAACCAGAAATGACATTTCATTAATGTCCAACAAACACATGTCAATGAAGGCCAAACATAGTCTAAAGTCGAAACACAAGTCGACTTACACCAAAAGTCTACATTAAACGCGTAGTCTAAATAGTTAAGGTACCGATTAACATACTACCAAAAGTACGCATATAGAAAACAATACTTTAAGTACTGATCATATCAATCATCATTTTCGTCGTCGGCGAGCATTGTCATCATCGCGATCATCATCCTCCTGTTCCTGATCAATGTCGTCCTCACTTTCGTCACCCGATGCAAGACATAACTCTTCGACATCAAGGTTCTTGAAATCTGGATTGATTTCTCCCAATTTTGCAACTACCTTTGACACACCTTTCTATCTACAACTCCAAAACAATGCACCCTAGACAGTCTCAATTTGAATTCCAGAACGTGTTGATAAAGAAACTTAGCAGAAATAGTAACCTTTTCCCCAGTTTTAGGTGCATCTAAAGCATCATAGTAGATGTCGATTAATTCGAGCATCTTTGCCTTCAAGTGCTTCTTTTCATTATCATCATTCGCTGTCAAATATCTGTCCGTCCAGGCCTGCCAGTTATCAGCTGCCACACCCATACTAATGCTAAAGAGGACCTCGCATCAAAGCAAACATAATGTAGATAAGGTATTCACAGCATAGTAGCATACATAATACTAGGCTTATGACAGCTTATAGAAAGCATATGTACGTATACAGGAATATCAAATTGATATTCCTAAAAGTCACGGGGCCCTCAGTGGATCAATCCCTGGGTCCGTCCCATCTATGATTCAAAGTTTAATCAGAGAGCTTATTGTATAGGTGCACAAAATATGACAGATGACATAAAATCTGTGTAAATAGAAGTAAGCGCATCAGCTGTCCAAGTCTTGAACCTTTACCAACTACTAAGATTATGTTTTAAACATAATAAGAGTAACCAAGATACTCCATATGGGGATGTAGTAATAATGATAACAAACACATACTTGCTCCATATGGGGGTGCAGAGACAAGTTTTATCTTCACATTTATCTATATAAATAAGAGGTAAGGAGGGGAGAGGCCTGGCTGCTGCTGATACCTGCAGAATAGATATAGAATAGACCCTACTAAACTGTACAATTATTTGCAAGTGATATATATAGTGATTTTCTTTTCTAATAATGCACCAGTTCAAATATATTCTCTTAGAAACAAGTCAGATATTTCATTGAAATGATTCAAAATCAAATTCATCAGAAAGTAGGACAGTCTTGCTATTCAAAAATATTCTCCGAAACAACCTTGTACGATACACATTTGGCCAACCGCATTCAGACAATACACAATTCTGCATTAATATTTAATGTTGCTTGTTACAGAATGTTGTACATTATTAGGAGCACAGATGCAGAAGAATCATCATCACTGCAAGGGGCAAGCTTTCTCAAACTGCTAATTCTATTTATGAATTATAGAGAAATTGAGCAAGCTACAGTCATTTAACAAAGAAAGGTTTCCAAAACTTGAAAAATATAGCAAGACTTGCAATACTTGACCAAATATGCTGCAGCCTGCAGCGATAATAAAATCCGTGCCTGTTGTTTGTGTATGTAGTAAAAGATCAGAATATGCAATTTAATTGTTTAATCATTTTTCCAATTAAGGTAGATATATGTAAATTCTTGTAGTGTTTAGCTTTTCTTTCTTGGAACTTTAATTAGCATATGGAGATATGGTGAAATTCACATCTAGTTGTAGTGTCCAGTTCAGGAAAATAAATGACAAGGATAAAAGACACAGAAGAAATCAGGAAAGGTTTATCAGGATGGAAAAGATTATCATCTGCTTTTACATACCTTCACTGAGGAAACAGTTAAGGTCACGTGAAGGTGATTATCCCATGATACAACAGGCATTACTTTATGAACTAGCAAAACATTCCCAGATTCCCAGTTAACTAAGCTTGATATGTACTGCATAACGTAATAATCAGCGTATATTGTATCTTTAGTCCACCTTAATAAGTGGCGTTCAACCTAAAAACAAGTCAATGTGTGCATGAAAATAAACAAAAAAACAATCATGTAATATGAAATATGTAGGGAACAATGACTAAACTGTTGTTCCGCATGTAGTCAATGACTATTTTGTAGTCAATACTGACCTTTGTAAACAGGAGGTCTCTAACATGTTGAGGCCTGATATTATAATATGATCAGCCGAACTATCTGTCCTAAGAAACGGAATGACTTTGTTGCTTCTCTTAAGCATTTATTTTTCTCGTCCCGAGACCAGTGCTGCAACAAACAAAATTAAATGATAAAATGCAAGGTAAGCATCACGAATATTGATTCAAGTCACGTTGTTTCAAAAAGATCTCTGGCCAACCTCTGCTAGCATGTTGAGTTTCTCCCGTACACCTCTCAGTAACTCTTCTGACTCCCCCTCCCAAGTATAGAACTCCAGCTGCTTTGCTTATAATATCTTTTCAGAGACCTAAAAAAAGTCCACCCTTGAAGATACAGATATCTCTAAAGAGTATTCTCATGCCATCATATATTCATATATAGATTAAAGAGTCTTACCACGTATTGTTGCAAGGAGACATAATGGTGATCTATTTAATTAATAGTGGTACAGTTAATCTATGTATCCACAATTAAATTGTCCATGACATTAACAAGTAGGCACTGTAAAGTTTCTTTGCTGGGACGCTTTGCTGAACTGCTAGTGAGTTATAGTCTAAACAATACTCGAGCCTATCTAGCATAAATTAAAAAAGCAATAAGGCTAATTCTTGTATAGCCAACGTCAAAAAAAAAACCAATTTTTATGTTTGACGAGCCATTCAGATCAACCATAAACTTTGACGTAACAACTTATATTTTATTTCCTAAACAGAAGTTATGCATTAGATCACAAATTAAAGGATAAGACAGACTGCAAGTAGAGTAAACCTGTTTTGCTATAACTTGACCACCAGCTATGTGTGAGAAGTATATGTTGTAAAAATGGCTAAGAAACAATCCTGGACTTGTCTCTGCAAGTTCCTCTAGGTACTTGACATATGTAAGTCCAGGGCTTCTTGGTTCAAGAATCACAATATCCTGTTGACTCATCCATTCTAGATCTTTTGAAAGAGCATCTGATCGTTCCAATCCGGTCTTTCTGAAGTAGGCATCTGTATTGAGTAAAAGTCAAAACCAGAATTGAAAACAATTATATTAGGCAGCATTATGAACAAAAATTTACAACACCGCATACAAGAACCATAATATGATTTTAACTCTATAATAAAGATTTAAACAATTCATCTAGTAGACCTAAAAGTTCAGAATAGATTAAAGTAGATTGAACCTTCTCGTTCTACATGATATCAATAACACAAACACACACACAAAACTACAAAGACATATATCTCTATACACTGTCTCGCACCGAACAAAAATATATCAGAATCTGAAGTGAAACATCCATCCTGATAATAACAGCATAATTAAAACAAAACATATATGAGATTTTTGGTTATATATATGAGTATAGATTGAAAACTATAAAGCAGAGGGTTTCACTTACACATAATGATTCTGAGTTTAGCACTGCACACTGAGCTTCAGCTTCCTCGAGGCTGAGTAGTTAGGAACAAATGCAAGAAATTAAGAACATAATCGAATGACATGAATAATGGGACAATCTCGTGCACATACCTATAATCGAACCTATGTGTTTTGGATAATGAACCCTAATTATAATCAAAATTATACATATACATATATAATGAAAAAATAGGCACTTCATCTCTAATTGAAGCTTCAATTGAATCTTTACTCTAATTGAAGCTTCCATCAGTTTTTGGAATTTTAGGGTTTCGGATGTTCTAATCGATTTTAGGGATCTGAGAGATGAGTGAGAGAGATGGGTGAGAAAGATGAGGGATTTGATAGATGAGTGAGACAGGGGTATGAGGGAGAGAGGTGAGATAGAAGGGAGATGTGTTTTTGGGGATTGTTTTTTTTTATTTTAATTGCCTTATTTTATCCCGCCCAGCCAAAAAATAAAGTTCCCACTTACAAGCCTAGCTTATCGCCTACAATTTTGGGCAAAGTGTAATGTCTATTGTAATGCTTTTAGTAAAGTGTTGCAATTGTTATAAAATTTTGAAATTGTCATTTTACTTGCAACACTTTTCGTATTTCTTGCAACATTTAGAAATATATTGCAATAGACTACCAAGTTTTTTATCTATTGTAACACTTTTTGTAACACATACCATATTGGTGTTGCAATAGCCCATATATGGTGTAGTGAAACTTACACCTTTATGTGCTTATATGATTCTATGTGCCTATGTGTGATTGTATGCTTGTATGATGGGATGCATATATTTAGGGGAAGTGACCCCAAAATCTTATTTTGTATCATGCATACACTTAGGGGAAGTAGATCGCACACACAAATTTAATTTTCACAAGTAGTTTTGACAAATACCAAAAAGGGGAAGATTGACAGAGTCATTACTTTCGCTCTTTAGGTTTTGGAATTTGTCAAAATAAAAGTGAAATTAAATTTGATTTAAGATTGCACTTAGAATCCTCCCCAGGGGACGACATAATTCGGTATCAAGTCAAACTGGTCAAACCGAGCCAAAAATATTTTTCCGACATGTTTTCGACATGAACTTAGGATGTGAATATCATGTTTATGGTATTTTATATTCTAGGTTATTTATATCAAAAGAAAATAGGCATTCGGCTAAAGGCACAAATATCGAGAATTTTTAAACACGGCTTTTACGAACCAAAATTGCCCAAATTATTTAAAAGCGTGTCGTTATTAAATGTTTTACTCTTAAATATTTTTTATATATATATTTAATATTTATATTCAATTTATTGTGCTAAAAGCCATGCCAAAAGACCAAAAACAGATTTTAATCCGAAATACCCGTAATTCCTTATTTATCCGAATAAAATCATTTTTAATTCGAACTTAAATATTTCTTGGACCTCATAGTCATTATTTCATAAGAAATATTATGTTTGAATATTTTTCAAGTCAAAACTTTTGTCTTAGTTGTCGGTAAAGACAAATGAATTTTTCGGTCGCTCAGGAAGGCTGTTTTAACATTCGAAAAATTCGTAAAAATGCTTTCACTCATCTTTTTGACTTGAAACTTTGAATGAGTCCTTAGTTTCCCCATAGGACATTGTAGAATAAATTTCGGAAATTTTGGATGACTTTTTTCCGGGACCCCTTAAATCGATACGTAATTGATTTATCGGTCGCTTAGAATTTATAGTTGGTCAACTCATTTCAAGGTGACATTTTGACCATAATCTTCTGGGCATATTTCTAGGAGATTCCCAAAATTTCATAATTGTTGGATGATTTTTCGATTTATTGCGATTAAACCCATTTCGGCTCGTTGGTAAGCGCGTTTTTCGGTTTTTAATCATTTCGTTAATTGGTATGCCACCTATGCACGTCCAAATCAGCAAAATTAAAATGTGCACAGCAGGGAGTGTGTCTAACACATGCCAACTCATGCCTAGCACAAGCCACCACATGCTTGTACCTTTTTAGCTTTTAAATAAAGCTAAAATCCTTAATTTTTGGCTATAAATAGCCCCTTACCCCCCACTCTTTTTCCCAAACTTTGAGAGCCAAACACATGCTGAAGAAACACTCCTAGAAACAGTCTCTCTACTGCATAAAAGTTGCAAAAACGTTTCTTGGTGTTAAGCCATTTTTACATCTTGATTTTACATCATTTTGGCTTGTTTTCTTCACTTATTCTTGCTCTCATAAACACACCTTTGGTCACCAATCTTTTTGTGGTCTTTGGACCATGTTTTAACAGATTATAAGTGACCTTTTGAGCCTTCAAAAGTCCGGCCATAAAGCCTTATTCCGGCCATTTTCCGGTGACTTTTCCGGCGACTCTTTTTGTGTGTTTTTAGCTTCGTTACTAGCTTTTTCTCTTATTTTCTCTTTAGATCTCAAGGGATATAAGTTGGTTCCTATATTTACTTACTCTACTATATATAAGTCGTGTATATATAGTAGTGGTGGTGGTGGGTGACTTGAATATTTAGTGTTTATTGCTTGTTTGGTTTAGATCCACACTTATAAACACTAATATTCAACATTCTTGCATTTTGTCACTAATATACACTTGTTCTTGAAGTATATCCGTGTAGTGTATATTTGACATCTTGTAAGGTGTTCTTGAGGTTGAAAAGTTGAGATTCACCTCATTTAAGTCCTTTAATCCAAGTTGTGTATTTGGATTAAAAAGGCTAGTTAACTATCTTTTGATTTAAAAACAAAAAGCTTACATCTTGTTTTTAACTTAAGTGGTTTAAACTTGATATTTAAAAATCAAAAGATAAGTTGGTTGTTAGTCTTGTTTGTGTAACCAAGTCCTTTGTTCATCTTGTTTTATTTTTAAACAAGGACATAAAAATCAAGACTATACAAGCTAGCTCTTTAAAACAAGTTAGTAGTTATTGTTGGCCTTTTCATTTTGTTACATTCGGCCATAACTACTATTGGTAGTCTATCTTGTTCAAGTTGGTTACTCACTTGTCTTATCTTTATATCTTGAACAAGGATTTAAACAAGACTACTTGCACTTGTTTTAAGACTTTGAAAAATTCGGCCATTCCACTTTCTTTACCATTCGGCCGAAGTGCTTAAAGCACTTGTTGCTTTGTGTTGCTTGCTTGCACTACTTGCTTCTTAGTTTAATATTCTTGTTATGTTGTGTGTGTAATATTTTAACGCATAATAGCGGCCCTCATTTTATCTTATAGATAAGCGAGTTACTTTTATGTACGTGTGCATTTTTTGTTGTGTGTGGTGATAGTGTATGTGTGTGTACCGCTTGTGTGACAAATCCATTCGTGTGACTTATCCCTTGCCGTTATATACTAGCTTAACGCGTAATAGCGTCCCCGTGACTAGTACCTTAATATACTAGCTTGCACGGATTTATATCTTTCAATATAAATTGGTTGTTTGTTTTTTAAACTTGTATTCTAACCTTTGCAGTGAGGTGAAGTGAAGTGAGGTGACTCTTGTTCTAAGACCCAAGTCTTAGGCGTACTAACGGGGAGTTAGTAGCCTTTGCACCGTGAAGAAAAGGGAAGACCCAAGATCTAAGACCTAAGATCCAAGACCGACAAAGTTGTAGAAGTACATCGTCTTCTAGGGGTTACTACAAAGTCTTTTAGGAGGTGATGGGGAGTTACGCTCCAAGACAAGTTTTGTAGTTTGTATTTAGCTATTTAATTTGAGGAGGATACGTGTGTGTATCGCTCCAAGATAATTAGATAGTGGTCTAAGGAGTTGTAAAGGCTTCTCTGCCTACTATAAAGGAGTTTCTTTGTAGTAGAGAAAAGCTCGAATCCGGGGAGGAGTTCGGGGACTGGAGTAGGGGTGTTCGAATCCATTAGGGATTGCGGGCATCGCGAACCAGGATAAAAATCGACCGTGTGCTCTCTCTTTTCTTTCGCTCTGTATTTTCCGCACTTTAATTACTTGCTTACAAGTAACAAAGTTTAAAAAGGCGAAAGAATTTTCAAAAAGCAAAGCTCTAAATTTTAAAAAGGTGATAAACTATTCAACCCCCCCTTCTAGCTTATCTAACCCATATACGGGATCTATCAACTTCCTTAACATTCATTGGAGATATCAGTTCCAGCAATGCCTTGATTTTGGCAGGGTTTGCCTCGATTCCTCTATGATTTACAAAGAGTCCAAGAAATTTTCCGAACTCCACACCAAAGACACATTTTTGGGGGTTCAGCTTCATTCGGAAAATAGGACCCTAAAATAGGACCTAACCTGTCAGAAATACAATTCGACATAATCAACAATCAATCAGCTCCTTTAGCTAATATCAACTCCAAATTAACTTACAATTTAAAATCACTATTCGAATACAAACAATTAGTGACTAGCTTGCCATACAACATGCATTGAATCACATAGTATAACCCTCAATAACATATACCACTCCTTGAGGTTTGTCAAAAAGACCACAGCATAAAGTACTTTAGCGATACCATCCCATTATTTTGACTACAATAATACTTAATCATATAAGGCTACTTAAGCATCTAACAAGCGTGATAAAATCAAAGCATACAAATTTATGACCAACTATTAATAAATTTATCTAATTTGAATCAAATTAACACAATAATACTTCCGACAATAAAATAATCATATAAGCCACTTATCAATTCGAATGCAAGTAGACATTCAACCTTACAAATCACAATCCACAATCCCAAATATGGCAACACTAATCACTCTCCCCTCCCAACCTTTCTTTCCTCGGCTTCACTTTTCTTTTATTCACTCTCGGCTCCTCGGCCTATCTCTCAACACCCCCACACAACTCAAGCCCGCACATACACTAATTAATATCCATTTGCTTTAATTAATATCCATTTGCTTTGAAGACCACATTCGATATTTTATGCCGTGAATTGTAAATTCATAGTTACTCCACCAAAATTCTCACAATCCCTTGGCCTTTCTTGCTCAGCACCTGTACACTTTTACTCCAGATACGTAATTCACATCCCCTGTACTTCTCACTTAATGTACCACACGACCCATTGCTCACTAAACCTTACAAAACCTTCGGAAATGCACATCTATACAGTCACACCAAGACTACAACACTATCTCCTCCCAACAATATTGTTGTTGCCTCCCCTGCACTTCTGAATACACCAGCGGCCACACACACTAGCAGTGACGGAGGCAGGGGGTCCAGGGGGGTCCCTGGCCCCCCTAGGATTTGGAATATTAACAGAGTAGTATTGATAATGTAGCATGTGTTCTTGTAGATCAGCTGGTAAGACTATACATTAACCAACTTGAAAGCCCGGGTTCGAACCCTTTTAACATGTTTTTCAGTTAATTTTTCCTTTTCTCCCACCACTCTCTTCTACTTTTTAAATTTTTAGTTTTAATCTTTCATTTTTTTAACATGTTTTAATTTTTTTAAAAATATTTCAAACTTTAAATCTGTTAAATTTAATTGTTGATTACACAAATTTATTCTTTCTTGTTTTTCCAATTTGTTTTATATAAATATTAAAAAAATTTAAAAAGTTCTAAGTTTATAGTATAAATTCGCCCCCCCTTAAAAAAGGTTCTGCCTCCGTCACTGCACACTAGTACAACCTCCTACTCTTATTTACCCTTCGAACAATACAGCAACCAGATCACACCTCGTAGCAGTACCCACCTCCAACATAGCATACACCACACACCCTCTCTTCCATCTTTCTCTTTTACTCACCATCTTCCAATCCCTTTCAGTCCTCTCTCTGTCCCACTCTCAGCTCTTCGACCTCTCGGCCTTACCATTACCAACACATACACTACTAGCATCTCCTCTACACATAACCATACACGGATTCATCCCCCTTATTACTTGTGTCCTTCGAACAACACTACACCCCTTTCCAGCTACCTTTCTTCCATAACCCTCTCCACTCTCTCTTAACAGGCTCCCTTTCACTCTTCAGTTCCTCACCACCATCACCCACGCGACATCCACACTAACACAGCCATCACTCACTACGCCTTCACCCATTTCGCCTTCTTTTCCTCTTATTAACTCCCTTGTTTCAACCCACCAGTTGCAACGTACAGTACTACACAGCAGCTGTTCATAATATAGTAATCACCCAACTCTGATAAACACTCACTTACACACACAAGATCGATCAACACCCACACAACTATACACGCAGTACATATATGTATATAAACCACATGCCTCTACACAACCACGCACACATACCTTCTGCGTACACATGCATACCAATTCACCATATACATACACAACAAGAACTGGTTACAAAGAGGGAGAGAGATTAGAGAGAACAACGAGAGAGGTATGAGAGAGATTGGAGAGAGATTTTGAGGAAGAGGGACAAACCGACAGATTTGAAGAGAGGATTCGAGAGTGTTCGAGAAACTTTGAGATAGTATCGAGTATAGCAGATGGGTTATACAATTAGGGGAAATTAGGGATTTAAGGGAATTTGGGGAAAAAGATTAAGGGTAGAATAATTAAATTCTTATTTAAAACAACTAAAAATCACTTTAGAAAATGGAAATTAATAGAGAATAATTGAGAAAAAAATTCCAAATTAAATTTTAAAATATAGAAAATGAAACTAGGGTGAAAAACCAAAATACCCACAATCTCAAACAAATTGCCCGAAATACCCATATGCGGGAAGGACCGCCCTTTTTACCCACGGGCCACGCATTTTCAGCTTGCGTATAGGGTATACGCATTCTTAAAATGCGTGGGCACAGTATGCGCATGAACCAGTTGCGTGGAGTTCGTAAAATCAAGTTTATGCACCTTGTGAACAGTGAGTAGCATACGCATGTTGAACATGCGTGTTACCGGATACGCATGTTCAACATGCGTACTGTACACTGTTCAGTTTCTCTCTCGCTGGTCGCCGGAGTCGTTTTCCGACCAAAAACAAGAGAGCTTCGTTCAGTCCTTTGCAAACATCTTCGAATACCATGCTATATACCAAAATGATCGGCTTTTCTCACTCTACAAGTCTACACCATCCATTTTCTATTTGTTTAGCCGGAATCGAAAGCCCCAAATCGAACCCCATATCTCCGATCTACTTTCCGAGAAGTCTATAGACGCCCCTGCGGGGCCAGAAACAAATAAAACAACGGGGAAAAATGTGGAGGGAGCTTTGCCTTTCGTTTTGATGTCCTCAAGAGTACTGGAGGCTGCCACAGTGTGAAGAACGAAGGGGCGGCGACGGGGGCGATTTTCAGAGGGGAGAGAACGCCGGAATGTTCTGTGAAAAAATGACGTAATCTGACGTCATTACGCATACCGAACTTGCGTTACAGGTGATACGCATTGGCAAGATGCGTAACATTGGCCACGCATGAACAATGTGCGCAGTCAGTGGTCAAAAAGGGCGGATGCATTTGGGTATCGGTATTTTGGGCAGTTTGCACATAAATGTGGTGTAGTTTGGGCAATTTCTCATGAAACTATCTATCTCCTCGTATTTTTAAAATAGTTATAGGATCAAAAATGAATTTAATATGAATTTTACAAGTTGTGATCCTTTAAATACAATAAAATTCTTAAAATAATTTTAAAATACTTAAACACCCAAAATAATTCTTCCACTAATTTTAGAAACTAAATAAATATACAAATATGATATTGCAAAAGATTTCAAGATTTTTAAATACTCCGATGATTTTATAAAAATCTCAGAAGATTAATAATGCACATTTTAAAAAGATTTTTATTCACAAAAATTCAAATAAAAATACAAGGACCTACACGACACACATACATCACCATATGAACATGTAAGCATGATATCACATATATATTATCTAAAAAAAATTCACACCCTATAATTCTACATTTAATATCAAATAATTAAATAATAACAATAATAATTACGATATTTTTCTAGGGCGTTATAACCGGTCTCCCAAGAATTGCATTATGAGAGATGTCTTCATCTACCACCATAAACTCAACCATTTGGGTGGCCTTGCAGGGATCCACACCCAATGTCAATGGTAACCTAATCTTTCCTATGACTTGGACATGGTTACCAGTAAACCCATATAGCTCATTATTGGTAGACAGTAACTCTTTATCCAGAAGCCCCAATTTCTGGAATGTAGTATACGCCAAGATATTCACTAAGCTTCCATTATCAAACAACACTCTATGCACATTCATTCCACCAATACTCATGGTTACCACCAAGGCATCATTATGAGGGTGGTGAACCCACTTGGCATCCTCCTCTATAAAGGAAATATTAGTGACTTGCTCTCTGAACAACTTAGGAGGCCTTTGTGCAAGGTGGAAACATTTGTTAGGGGCTTCCCTTTGGCCTCCCAGGCGTACCTATCTCTGGCATTCCGACTGGAACACCCCAGGTAAGGGCCACCAAAGATGGTATGGATGCTAGGAGCTCGAATAGTTCTTTCCTGGTTTCCAGGCGCCTTATCATTACTATCTTTTCCTTCTTTATATTTCTTAGCTTCTTGGATCACAAATTCTGTCAGGTATCCGTTTCTAATCAATTCTTCGATTTGATCTTTCAAGTGCTTGCAATCGGCAGTCTCATGGCCATTTGCATCATGGAAAGCACAATACTTTCCTTGGTCCTTTCTGCCTGGGGGTCCTGCACGGTAGGGCTTCCGGAACAGTCCATTCTTCTCATTCACTTCAAGAATATGGCCTATTGGAACAGTCAGAAGAGTATATTCAGAATACCACTGAAAATTCAACCTCGGGGTAAGTCTATCCTTGACAGAAACCTTATCTTTGGTTGCATTGACAACAATCGGGGGAGTCTTTTCATCATAACGATGGGCTCCCACATCGGCGGTACTGCACCCAGAAGCCCACTTGTTGGAATCCAGATTTCCAAGGCTGTAGGAGCGATTTCTCTTGTTTCTATTCCAACTCCTGGAATTAGTGTCCTTGGATAGTTTTACCATTGAATCGTCAATCACTTTATGGCGTTCTTCCTGCTGGTAAAATTCTGCTAGTGTTCCAGGCTCCTCAGTTTACAACTCTTTCCAAAATTCGGTTCCTGGCCTAACTCTGGCTATCAGGAAATTCTTCAAGGTTTCATCGGAAGCCTTCTTCACCTTAGACACTTCCTCATTAAATCTCTTGAAATATTGCCTTAGGGTTTCATGTTCCTTCTGCTTGATATTGGCTAAGGTGTTAACCAGTGGGGCATATGCCACGGTAGCCCTAAATTGAGAGATAAATTAGTCTCCCATCTTCATCCAGAACTTGATTGATCCTTCAGCCAACCTTTTAAACCACTTGTGGGCATTCCCACCAAGAGTGGAGGCCAGTAGCCTGAACCTAACCAAATCCTCCACTTGATACACATCCATATCCGTATTGAAACGGCTCAAATACTCAACTGGATCTGAGCTACCATCGAACTTCAAGTCAGTATTCATCTTAAAGAACCTTGGTAAGGGTGCCATTTTCACCTTCTTAGAGAATGGTGAGCCGGGAATGGCCCCATATTTGAACTTTCTCTTCTCCTTGATTTTCTCCAAAGCTTTCTTCTAATCAGACATTTTGAACTGTCCATTCTCACCATCTGAAAACATATCACTTCTAGAATCATAATTTTCATAAGATGTCTTACTCTTCCTGGGAACCGAACTCTAATGAGAGCTGGAATCTTGGCCAGTACCCCCATCGGAAGAGATTCTGGTAGAGTGGGATTTTTTGCTCTTATGCCCAGAGGTGTGGCCTCTTTGCCTATGACTCCCCTTGCCATCAGATCTAGACCTTCTGGAGTCATTCATTGGGGTACCGAGTAGGATCTCTCCCTGTACTCCCGGGAACCCTGAATGTGGGAACCCCCATTTCCATCTCTTCGGTCTCTACCTCCAGTATTTCCCAGCTTGTGATGAAGGTCCTTATTGGTCAGCTTTTTGCCAACTCTATCAAAAACACTCAGGCTTCTAGTGCGCGAGCCCTCGGAACCCTGGGCTTCCAAGTCATCAGATTGGTCATCCTCATACTTTTCAGCCTCAAACTCTCCTTCCTCTCTTTCATCAGATGAGACATAATCAGTATTGTCCTCAACATCTTCTCAGACCCAAAATCCAGTTTTGTCAGAGTCACATTCTTCTTTGACCTCGACTTATGCTTTTTACGCCATCTTTTCATTCTCTCGAAACTTTTCTCCAAATGGTCAATTCTTTCAGCCATAGCGACCACATGATCCAGGATATCTTTGTTGCCAACATCACCATTATCACTTTTGTTTCGTCCATTTCTACCCTGAGACGGTGTTTTATCACTATCGGAATTATCAATCGCCATATCTCCTCCAAACGATGATTTTTTACCCCTCTTTCTAGCGCCAATTGTTGTGGGAGATTTTAGCACAACAAGTTAGGAGGCCATTGCTAGAATAGTAACAATGAATATGGAATCGCCCAACTGCCCAGAAAGACTCACAATTGGAGATTTATGGCTAGCTGCTCGGAAAGGCTCACAGCTAGGGTTTCCGAAGAACACGAGAGGTGGTTCCTCGGAGGATCAGACTGGATTCATGGGAATTAGAGCTCAAGGGCCGAATGTTGGCCTGCCAAGAACCCTAATAATGATGTGTCACACAAGAGTGTACGTGCTCTATGTTACTCAAGGTGTCGAAGTGTCTAAGAGATCCCGCAAACTGCCTACATACTCCTTTTTATAGGAGATCAAGCCCGTATGTAGTTCTTGGAATGATATGCTCGGTTGTTTATGATGAGTTATCCTCTCTCTAGTGGGATAATGACTGTTATTTCTGATAATAATCGTGTATGATGTATATAATCATGTTTCCAAGCTGTTTGAGTCATAGGATCTTTATCCCTTGTATTTATCATGATATTTTGTGATTTATCAAGTATATATGACATATATCCTCTTTAAACTAAGTATTTATCGGTTTAGAAGTGTAAATAAACTGTAAAGACGTGTTCCTAAAAAGTAGGAGGTCTGCCTTATCCGAATTGGTGGCCTAATCAGGCTTCCGATGGAAGCTGGGGGTACCGCCCAGTAGCCTGTCTCCGGTAGCCCAAGTATGGAAGCTACTCCGAAAGCCCTATCTGATGGTTGTCACAAGATATAGGTTTTCCCCAAGGGGCTTCCTTTGGGACCCTAAGCCTTATATTCGTTCAAGGTTCATTGCGTGGTAACCCCTAGGGCCCACAGGCCTTTGGTAGCCCACATAACCACTTGTTTTCTTCATGAATTGGACCCTATCTTCTAAGTGGGTCTAAATCTGACCCATACAAGATTTTGGTCACAACACTATTTATTACCTAATTTTGATCCCTTTATTTCTATGTTATTCTTTTTTATTATTATTAATCTAAAAATTACGGGATATTACATGTTGAAACCGACATGTAGTAAAATTTTAAAACAGTCGAGCAAGTCTGAAGCATGTGATTCCCTATCTACTTATTTGGCACTATGAGAAGTAGGGTATGCTAACTCCAACAACAGAGATTGTTCATGAGCCAAACTTAAAAAATATTGCAGAGGAAGAAACTAAAGCCGGTACTGTGTATACTGGAAAACTTAGAAAAAGACTTCAAATACATTTTTACTGAGTATTTATACTAAAAAAAATATTTACTAAGTATTTATACGTAGAAAAAATATACTCCCTCAGTCCACCAATTCTTTACATGATAGTAACGGGGGCTCGACACGCATTTTAAGGCTCCTAAAAAGTATAGTTCCATAATTTATTTTTAATTTTTTTTCTTTTGAATAAAAATTTAATGTTTAAATTTTTATTCAAAAAAAGAAAATTTTAAAAATAAGTTATGGAACTATACTTTATATACACCTTAAAGAAATGGGTGGGACGGAGGGAGTATATTTATTTCTGATTATAAATACTTAGTTAGATATACATTTTTTATGAGTGTAAATACTTAGCAAAATATACATTTTTTCTATTTATAAATAATTAGAAAAAAATTCATTTTTTCTTGTGGAGGAACCCCAAGGTTGAAGAATCAACATGGGAGTTAGAGTGTGAAATGTTAGAAAAGTTTCCTCAATTGTTTATGTAATGGATTCTGAGGACAGAATCCTTTTAAGTGGGGAAGGATGTAACGACTTAGAATTTCAGTTTATAAATTTTGTTATGATATACTCCCTCCGTCCCGACAGATTGTTTACGTTTGCTTTTTACACAAAGACCAAGGATTAGGATTAAAATAAGTGAAGTAGTGGGTGTAATAGTAATTTATTGTTAAAATAAGTGAAGTTGTGGATGTAATAGTGATTTTATTGTTAAAATAAGTGAAGTAGTGGGTGTAATAGTGTAAAGTATTGTTAAAATAAGTGAAGTAGTGGATGTAATAGTGTTAAAATTTACTATTTTTGGAAACGTAAAGAATTGGTTGGGACGTCCCAAAAAGGAAAGTGTAAACAATTGGTTGGGACAGAGGGAGTACATATTTTGGTGATTTTTATTAGTTTAATGTGTTGTTATAATTTAAAAATGTGATTTAATTGTTAATTGGTGGAATTAGTGATTTAATTATTTTTAGCTACTTAGTAAATTATTTTGTGGCATACAATTTATTTCTTACTGATTTAATTCATTTTATAACAATATGATTTATAATAAATTAATATATTCTTTTCTAAATACTTTTTTTGTAAATTTTATGAATTTTATTAAAAAGTGTATTTATATTTAAATTAGCATCTTTAAAAATTATTTTGTGTAATTATTGAATTACAATAATGGGCATATCTTATTCTTTCTACTATAATAGAGGTTGGGGTATTTTTGTAACTTGATAATTAAATTTTAGAAATAGATTTTGTTTTACTATTATTCCAAAACTCACCCCACCCACTATTTCATTCACCCCCGCTGTCTCTCTCACCTGTCTCGCCTATGTCTCTCTCCCGAAGCTCTCCGTCACGACCTCCTCTGTTCTTCACTCATTTATAAACAAAACCTATCAATGCAAGTGATTTTCTTTGTTAAAAATTAGTAACAAGTATGAAATCCAATACTTTTCAATCCTTCCTACTTGATTTTGAGTTTTGCAGGGTTTTGAGTTGGGTGTTTTCTAAAAATTGGGGATTCTTGTGAATTAGTGACAGCACCCGAGGTTTGTAAGTTTGCGGGTTCTCGATAAGACCCGCAAGTTTGGGCTTGTCCGAGAAGAACCCAACCACCGGTGATGAACTTGGTGAGCCGGTGGTCCGTGTTGCTTTACATGTATGTATTGATTGTGTGTAATCTTGTTTAAATGACATGTTAAACTGATTGCATGTTAGTAAATTTATGCGAACGATTGATTTTGAGATAGTAGTTTGATGGTGTGAGTTTTATGGAGTAAAAAAGATACTTGCATGGTTAAATTGTATTGTTAGTGTACTTTAGTGAATCATGTGTATGTAAAAGTTGTGAATGTATGGTTGTTTGTGGGTGTTGTGTCTATGTAGTTGTGGTGCTGATAGGAGAGGAATGAGAGAATGGAGAGGTCAAGAAGGGAAGAAGAAGGAGCAGAAAAAGCGTTGTGATTGTGTGTGTGAACAGGTGCATGTGTGTTTGTGTTAATGTCGAGAGAGAGGACCGAGAGATTGGGAGAAAGAAGAAAGGGGAAGGGAGTAAGGGTTGTATTGGAGTATGGGTCTAGTGTGTATGTGCATTTATGTGTCCGTGTGGGTGTGTTTCATGGTGTTGAAGTGAAAGAAAAAAAGAGAATGAGTGTTATTGGTGTGTCCACACGCGTGTGTCCGTGTGGGTGTTTATAGGGGTGTGTGTTTGTTTGTGTGTGTGTGCAGAACAAAGAGAGGGACGAGAGAGATTAAAAGGAAGGAAGAGTGAGAAGAAGAGAAAGATAGAGAGGAAGAAAGGAGCCAAGAGAGAGAGGGGTAAAGAAAAAGGAAAAAGATAGAAGAGAGAGAGAGAGCCGAGAGATACATAGAAAGAGAGAAAAGAGGATAGAAAATAGGAAAGAAGGTGATGAAGGGTGAAGTAATGGTGATGTACGGTTGTAATTGAGTTGTTATTGCTTGAATGTAATATGTTATGTAATTTGTTTGATTTGGTCGATCCTAATTGTAAGTAATCGTCGTCATAACTTGAATTGGTGTAGTACTTAGTAGGTAATGGTAGTTGATTATAAACTTTGTATGATTAGATAATCTTATTTAAACTTTCGATTTATTAGATAGTACCGAACATTGATAAATTGTTGTTGATGTCAAAGAAAGACTAGAGTTGTTTATATATTTTATCGTGAGGAATGTTCAATGCGATACATGCTTATGTGATTCATTGTATAATATTTAGAGTTAAGTCATAAGTCAATAAGGTATGTTATGATTTCTTAACTAATAACTTCTGTGTGTGTGTATATATATATATATATTAGATATCATTGGGGAAGAGATAGATTATGAGTCAATTGCTTACGTAAACAATTCGAGGGGAACTAAAGTAGTATGTTTACTTTATGTAGGTACAAGTATGTAAACAATTGTGATACTTGAGTTTGCATAGTTTATGAGCTTTTGAGGCAAGTTTACAATCTTAATTAACTTGCCTTTTTAGCTTTTCATTATATGATTGATGCTTTACCTATGCAACTTTTTTGTTAAAGCTTTGCCATACTTATTTAATTGTTAAAGTTTTATAAACCTTAGAACTTTTTATACAAACTTGCTCCTCAGAACACTCACTTACCTTAGCATGTGAAATACCTAATTTTAAAACTATTCGTTAAAATCTTGATGAAACCTTATACCTCGGAATAAAGATTGTAAATTAGTAAAATACGTTATAAAATTATTTAATATTTAAACCTTTTGATGAATCCTTGTAATTGGAACATTTTTTACCAAGGCTCCGATCGTAGTTATTTATTTTTAGGCCAAAGTGTGCCTATGGATCCAAATTGTGAGAATCATGTGAAAACATGGTTCGGTGCTATTCCGTGGCTGATCACCTATTATAGCACATTTTTATCGTAAGTTCCAATTTACCTATTTTAAATTCTGAAAACATTTTCATCTTGATTCAGATTTATATCGTTGACATACCTTGTTATTTGTTTATTTTATTGAACTTGTTGAGCGATGTTGAGCTCATATTTCTTGTTTAAACCATAACCTGATAGGGAAATAAGAAGACGATTCGCATGATTCGCACAGCTAGGAAGAGTTTCACTAGGAAGAGAATGGTTGGACCAGGTTCGGGTACTAGCCTTTCAGATTTCGGATTAGGTAGACTTAGCTAGTTATATAACTTTTAGGTTTAGGTCATTAGACTAGCTTTTGTTAAAGATGTAAACTATTTAAAATGTATTCATTTTGTAAAACTTATTAGACTTGAACGGTTAATGCTTTTAGATGTAAAGTTATTTCATACTTTAACCTGATGTTGATCTTATCTTGTGGGTATGGTTTACTTTATTTTAGAATGCATGTTTAGGCTGTAAATTTATACGATTGGTTTAGTAGCATCGGTTTGGGGGTGTTATAGTCAATGGTACAAAAGTGTTGGTGGTGATGTTCGTAGTAACCGGTGTTCTTCGTATGTTCATCATGGTTGATGTTATCCTCCCACAGATAACGCCAAATTTTGTTGAATAAGAACTAGGGTTGAATTTGCGGCTAGGGTATGTGTGTATTTAATGTAAGGGTTGAGAGTTTCAAGCTTTAATGGCTGCGTTGGTGTTTTGGGACTGGAATCGTATCTTCACAAGATGCATACGTGTCTCAATCGTATGTTGAGAATCAATCCAAAACGTAGTTCTTGGTGATGTCCTCGGGGCTACGGCGGCTAGGGCACATCCCAAAAAATATTGTTCTGAAATTGAGGGGTCAGAACCTTTATATAGGCATCGGGAGCCTTGGATTTAGAGTAGGTTTAAAAGACTTGGAGGCCAAGTCTCCTCCTAGGTTGGTGGTTCAAGATCTTTCCCATCAAGGATTCAGTTTTCTTGTTTCTCAAATCGTGGATTCTAGAAGCGGGCCTTGTATCGGGCATCCCTGGTATAGGCTATGTTCAAGGCCCAATGCAAGTAATAATTATAAATTAAATACTCAGTTAGGGTTTTGGGCCTCTTTATTGGGCTTTATTGTTTGACCAAGGTAGGTCTACTTAATGCAACATTAAATAGGTCTTTAGGGTTTGTTTTTTTACTCGTGTCAAAAGGCACTACATGAGGTATCAATAATTCAATAGCATTATCAGACCTCTCAATTTTCATATTCTTGTCAAAATGGGTAGACACATACTTGTAAACCAATTTCAGAATTAAATTAAATTGTCCTACAAATATTGTGTATTATTTGTATATGGTAGGATAATTATAAATGTACTAAATTTAACGCAACAAGTTGACATGCACCAGTGACTACATAATTCCAAGCCCTAAGTCGATGCCTAGTTGCGCAGTAGATGTATCCTTGATATGAGAATAGTTCTTAAACACAATTTCCTACTTATCTTTGGGAGTTCCCACATTATACTAGCATCATCTACCTCAAACACAAACTCCACACAATTTTCATTCTTTTCATTATTATCAACATTCGCTTCGTACTCAGTCAACGCTTCCTTTTTTGGAAAAAGAAAGCGTGATAACCATGACAGAAGACCTTTTTCAGTTTAATCAGGTGTTGTAGTTGAAGAACTAGGCTTCCTACCATATGCTCGAATAGACACATATCCTTCTGATGTAAATTTGAAAGCATAATTGAATTTATTTGATGGTATTTGTCCTAGGTTTTTGCGATCACCTCTTACGTGGTCAAACCTGTTAACAGATCCATCATAGAGATCCAATAACATGAAATAATTCAGCCACATCTTCAAGTAATCGTGACACTTCAAAATCTTAATGATCAAGTGTCATTTTTCCTGCTTCTAGCTTACTTCTATCAAGAATTTCATTGAGAAGACCTGTACAGAAACTAATGAGGAAACATTTATTTAACTAAATTTAATATATTAAAGACATTTAGTAGCTAAAATTAATTGCCTTGTTACCTAAAATATACTGGGAAATTTTACTCATTAGTTCTATATTTTCGTCAGATCCAGGATTAAGTTGAGTCAAATACATATTTATAAGACTGATAATCCATGCAAGAGAGGGATGAACATCGTGACTTGCGTTGGTATAGTTAGTAGTTTTCTTAATGCCTAGTCTTTCAACTTGAGCTATCGCAACCACTTGTTTATTAATTCAATACGGTACCATGCCACCTTTTTTGATGCTCAAATAATTATGGACGCAAAAATGACATATTATGCAAATCGTCCCAGCAAGATAATGCTATGATATATCAATAGATCAGCCATAACTGTTGAAGACTTAAAAACAATGGCCTGGTACCGTATTCAATTAATAAAATAAGTGGCTGCAACATATCAAGCAAGAAGAGTAGGCATTTAGAAGAGTACTAACAATGCCAACACAAGTCATGATGTTCATGCCTCTCTAGCAGGGACTATCAGTCTCATAGATATGTATTTTACTCTAGTTGATCCTGGATTTGACGAAAATATAAAACTTATGATTAAAATTTTCCAGTATGTTTTAGGTAACAAGACAACTAATTTTAGCTACTATATGTCTTTAATATATTAAATTTAGTTAAAGAAATGTTTCTTCTTCTGTTTTTGTACAGGTCTTCTGAATGAAATTCTTGATAGAAGTAAGCTAGAAGCAGGAAAAATGACACTTGATCAAGAAGATTTTGAAGTCTCACGATTACTTAAAGATGTGGCTAACTTATTTCATGCTGTTGGATCTCTATGATGGATCCGTTAACAGGTTTGACCATGTAAGAGGTGATCGCAAAAACCTGGGACAGATACCATCAAATATAGTCAATAATTCTATCAAATTTACGTCAGAAGGATATGTGTCTATTCGAGCTTATGGTAGGAATCCTAGTTCTTCAACTACAATACTTGATTTAACTAAAAAAGGTCTTCTATCATGGTTATCACGCTTTCATTTTCCAAAGAAGGAAGCATATACTGAGTATAAAGCGAACATTGATTGTATTCAAAAGGATTAGAATTTCATGGAGTTTGTTTTGAGGTAGATGATACCAGAGTAGGAATTCCCAAAGATAAGCAGGAAATAGTGTTTGAGAACTATGATCAGATCAAGGATGCATCTGTTGTGCAAGTAGGTACCGGCTTAAGGCTTGGAATTGTGCGGTCGCTAAAATGATTTTATTTACATATAACATTAAACTCGGTTTCGAGATAGAACTTGCTCTAGTTGTAAAAGTGGTTTTTGTTGAATTTTCTTTAAATCATTTTAAGGAATTGGTGATGTACGGTTGTAATTGAGTTGTTATTGCTTGAATGTAGTATGTGATGTAATTTGTTTGATTTGGTCAATCCTAATTGTTAGTAATCGTCGTCGTAACTTGAATTGGTGTAGTACTTAGTAAGTAATGGTAGCAGATTATAAACTTTGTACGATTAGATAATCTTACATAAACTTTCGATTTATTAGATAGTACCGAACATTGATAAATTGTCGTTAATGTCAAAGAAAGACTAGAGTTATTTATATCTTTTATCGTGAGGAATGTTCAATGCGATACCTGCTTCTGTGATTCATTGTATAATATTTAGAGTTAAGTCATAAGTCAATAAGGTATGTTGTGATTTCTTAACTAATAATTTCTGTGTATATTTATATATATATTAGATAACATTGGGGAAGAGATAGATTATGAGTCAACTGCTTACGTAAACAATTCGAGGGGAACTAAAGTAGTATGTTTACTTTATGTAGGTACAAGTAGAAGAGCGGGTAAAGAGACAGTGGACATAAAGCCAGAATTGTGAGACTTGAGTTTGCATAGTTTATGAGCTTTTGAGGCAAGTGTACAATCTTAATTAACTTGCCTTTTATCTTTTCACTATATGATTGATGCTTTACCTATGCAACTTTTTTTGTAAAATCTTTGCCATACTTATTGAATTGTTAAAGTTTTATAAACCTTAGAACTTTTTATACAAACTTGCTCCTCAGAACACTCAATTACCTTAGCATGTGAAATACCTAATTTTGAAACTATTCATTAAAATCTTGATAAAACCTTATACCTCGGAATAAAGATTGTAAATTAGTAAAATACGTTATAAAATTATTTGATATTTAAACCTTTTGATGAATCCTTGTAATTGGAACATTTTTTTACCAAGGCTCCGATCATAGTAATTTATTTTAAGGCCAAAGTGTGCCTACGGATCCAAAATGTGAGAATCACGTGAAAACATGGTTCGGTGCTATTCCGTGGCTGATCACCTATTATAGCATGTTTTTATCGTAAGTTCCAATTTACCTATTTTAAATTCTGAAAACATTTTCATCTTGATTCAGATTTATATCGTTGACATACCTTGTTATTTGTTTATTTTATTGCACTTGTTGAGCGATGTTGAGCTCATATTTCTTGTTTAAACCATAACCTGATAGGGAAATGAGAAGACGATTCGCATGATTCGCACAGCTAGGAAGAGTTTCACTAGGAAGAGAATGGTTGGACCAGGTTCGGGTACTAGCCTTTCAGATTTCGGATTAGGTAGACTTAGCTAGTTATATAACTTTTAGGTTTAGGTCGTTAGACTAGCTTTTGTTAAAGATGTAAACTATTTAAAATGTATTCGTTTTGTAAAACTTATTAGACTTGAACGATTAATGCTTTTAGATGAAAAGTTATTTCATACTTTAACCTGATGTTGATCTTATCTTGTGGGTATGGTTTACTTTATTTTAGAATGCATGTTTAGGCTGTAAATTTATATGATTGGTTTAGTAGCACCGGTTTGGGGGTGTTACAGTCAATGGTACAAAAGTGTTGGTGGTGATGTTCGTAGTAACCGGTGTTCTTCGTATGTTTATCATGGTTGATGTTGTCCTCCCACAGACAGAGCCAAATTTTGTGGAATAAGAACTAGGGTTGAATTTGCGGCTAGGGTATGTGTGTATTTAATGTAAGGGTTGAGAGTTTCAAGCTTTAATGGTTGCGTTGGTGTTTTGGGACTTGAATCGTATCTTCACAAGATGCCTACGTATCTCAATCGTATGTTGAGAATCAATCCAAAACGTAGTTCTTGGTGATGTCCTCGGGGCTACGGCTGCTAGGGCACAGCCCAAAAAACATTGTTCTGAAATTGAGGGGTTAGAACCTTTATATAGACATCGGGTGCCTTGGATTTAGAGTAGGTTTAAAAGACTTGGAGGCCAAGTCTCCTCCTAGGTTGGTGGTTCTAGATCTTTCCCATCAAGGATTTAGTTTTCTTGTTTCTCAAATCGTGGATTCTAGAAGCGGGCCTTGTATCGGGCATCCCTGGTACAGGCTATGTTCTAGGCCCATGTAATAATTATAAATTCAATAATCAGTTAGGGTTTTGAGCCTCTTTATTGGACTTTGTTGTTGGACCAAAGTAGGTCTAATTAATGCAACATTAAATAGGTCTTTAGGGTTTATTTTTTTACTCGTGTCAAAAGGCACTGCATGAGGTATCAAAAATTCAATATCATTATTAGACCTCTCAATTTTCACATTCTTGTCAAAATGGGTAGACACATACTTGTAAACCAATTTCAGAATTAAATTAAATTGTCCTACAAATATTGTGTATTATTTGTATATGGTAGGATAATTATAAATGTACTAAATTTTAACACAACAAGTTGACATGCACCAGTGACTACATAATTCCAAGCCCTAAGTCGATGCCTAGTTGCGCAGTAGATGTATCCTTGATATGAGAATAGTTCTCAAACACAATTTCCTACTTATCTTTGGGAGTTCCAACATTATACTAGTATCATCTACCTCAAACACAAACTCCACACAATTTTCATCCTTTTCATTATTATCAACATTCGCTTCATACTCAGTCAACGCTTCCTTCTTTGGAAAAAGAAAGCATGATAACCATGACAGAAGACCTTTTTTAGTTTAATCAGGTGTTGTAGTTGAAGAACTAGGCTTCCTACCATATGCTCGAATAGACACATATCCTTCTGATGTAAATTTGAAAGCATAATTGACTTTATTTGATGGTATTTGTCCTAGGTTTTTGAGATCACCTCTTACGTGGTCAAACCCGTTAACAGATCCATCATAGAGATCCAACAGCATGAAATAAGTCAGCCACATCTTCAAGTAATCGTGACACTTCAAAATCTTCATGATCAAGTGTCATTTTTCCTGCTTCTAGCTTACTTCTATCAAGAATTTCATTGAGAAGACCTGTACAGAAACTAATGAGGAAACATTTATTTAACTAAATTTAATATATTAAAGACATTTAGTAGCTAAAATTAATTGCCTTGTTACCTAAAATATACTGGGAAATTTTACTCATAAGTTCTATATTTTCGTCAGATCCAGGATCAAGTTGAGTCAAATACATATTTATAAGACTGATAATCCCTGCTAGAGAGGGATGAACATCGTGACTTGCATTGGTGTAGTTAGTAGTTTTCTTAATGCCTAATCTTTCTACTTGAGCTATCGCAACCACTTGTTTATTAATTCAATACGGTACCATGCCACTTTTTTTTATGCTCAAATAATTATGGCCGCAAAAATGACATATTATGCAAATCGTCCCAGCAAGATAATGCTATGATATATCAATAGATCAGCCATAACTATTGAAGAATTAAAAACAATGGCCTGGTACCGTATTCAATTAATAAAATAAGTGGCTACAACAGGTCAAGCAGAAAGAGTAGGCATTTAGAAGAGTACTAACAATGCCAACACAAGTCATGATGTTCATGCCTCTCTAGCAGGGATTATCAGTCTCATAGATATGTATTTTACTCTAGTTGATCCTGGATTTGACGAAAATATAAAACTTATGAGTAAAATTTTCCAGTATGTTTTAGGTAACAAGGCAACTAATTTTAGCTACTATATGTCTTTAATATATTAAATTTAGTTAAAGAAATGTTTCTTCTTCTGTTTTTGCACAGGTCTTCTGAATGAAATTCTTGATAGAAGTAAGCTAGAAGCAGGAAAAATGACACTTGATCAAGAAGATTTTGAAGTGTCACGATTACTTAAAGATGTGGCTAACTTATTTCATGCTTTGGATCTCTATGATGGATCCGTTAACAGGTTTGACAATGTAAGAGGTGATCGCAAAAACCTCGGACAGATACCATCAAATATAGTCAATAATGCTATCAAATTTACATCAGAAGGATATGTGTCTATTCGAGCTTATGGTAGGAATCCTAGTTCTTCAACTACAACACTTGATTTAACTAAAAAAGGTCTTCTATCATGGTTATCACGCTTTCAGTTTCCAAAGAAGGAAGCATATACTGAGTATGAAGCGAACATTGATTGTATTCAAAAGGATTAGAATTTCATGGAGTTTGTTTTTGAGGTAGATGATACTAGAGTTGGAATTCCCAAAGATAAGCAGGAAACATTGTTTGAGAACTATGATCAGATCAAGGATGCATCTGCTATGCAAGTAGGCACCGGCTTAAGGCTTGGAATTGTGCGGTCACTAAAATGATTTTAATTTACATATAACATTAAACTCGGTTTCGAGATAGAACTTGCTCTAGTTGTAAAAGTGGTTTTTGTTGAATTTTCTTTAAATCATTTTAAGGAATTTGTAGTTCATCCAAGTAGCAAAAATAAAATAAGAAAGACAAGTAAATTGTATCATATGAAAGATAACTAAGAAAAGAATGAAAATTGTAATCGACCTTTTTGAAGCATACATTGTTGTACTAGACCAAGATTAAAAGACTATTTCCCAACTTAACTTAAATAGCAATGTTTTACAATAAATACATGAAGTCAAAAATACATTAAAAAAAATTAAAAATTAAAAACCTAGCTTAACCAGAATAAATCTATTTTTTGAGTGATTGATGACATGTCTCCTTCAATTTTCATGTACATCTATTAACATTACATACCTGCATCATATTCTTAAACATAGAATTTTCACATGCATGCATGCTAAATAAGGATGTGCCCCATTCTTACCTTTTTCACTTATTTTTATGGTAACATGTTCCATATTCGCTGCCATGACTTGTATATAGTGCGTTTGTAATTCATCATAGATTTACTCGTATTTGGGTAGTACCCTAAGAAGTGGTATCATAGCCAAGGTTCGTGATGATTGAAGTTAAGGGAAAGTTAAAGATTCAACTGATGTGACAGAGTATGATGAAGGATTTGCTGACAAGGAGACCACTAAAATGGAAAGAGACAAAGTTACATGCGATATGGCAGTTGGCCCTTGCATCGTGAATCAATCATTATGTTCTTGAGGATTGTTTCTCAATGACAATTTGCTCGGACTCGAGATGGAAGAAGATGGAAGAGATCATTGAAATTGCTTTAATAGCTTGATCTACCAAATGAACTATTTGGATGATAATAGTAACGTTCTTCTAAAGATCGAAGTATTGCAAAAGCAAATATCAGGTGACTCAATAGATTTAAAGGCACTCGTGATGAATGATGCATGTGATTTTGTAGATGGATATATGGTTATGATGAATAACGGTGGTTTGGAGGTCACTATATGGGTTTTAGCGACATTCAAAGATAGGAATATCAAGAAGTTATTATTGTTCGAGAGGAGGCATTAGCGGTTGTATGGACGCTTGTGTATTTAATGTTTACCTTCCAATCCGATATGGAGTACTTGGTTGAAAGGGATGACTGTTGGGTTTCAACCCAATATGATAGTATGGGTTTGGGTGATTCTAGACAAATATGGATTGGGTAATAGTTGTATATGTAGATAATTTTATTTATAGTATGTCTTGTTCATAAAGTTGGATCGTAGACAATAAGAATGGAAGGCTTGTAAAACAACTATGTGAAGACTTGTACAACAAGTATGATAAGACTTGGTGGCGAAGTTTGGAGTGGTAAGATATACATAGTCATATTATTTTTTGATAGGTATGCTTAAGAGATGTAGTCTTATTTATCATTTGAGAGATACTATGTATTGTTTGGTTTAAGAATCAGTTATAACACCATTGAGGTGTTATTATCTGATGTATTATTGATAATTGTTTGGATTAATAATACAAGCTGAGATATGCTTTTTTTCCCGCATCACATATTTTGTGTCTGACCACGCTTTAGTGGAATTTGTCAACTTATCGTTTGTTTATGTATATGTTCTACATTGATTGTTGTGAAACTCATATTTGGTTAATCCCTTAAAGAATAATCCATCATATATATGATGTTTTCCGGGAAGAAGTAACAAGGCATCATGAAATCAATGATACATGATGTTAAAGAATTAATATAGTACTAAATGAAATATCATGCCCAGAAATTTAAAAATATTTTTGTTAAACATTGTACTTCTAATTATATCTTATGAAATATCAATATTTCATAAAAATAGTTAAGTTCTATGGAGACCAACATTTGAGTAGAGACCGTGGAGACCATGTACATTTTGCACTCAAAACATTGCAAAACATATATATTTGCAAAAAATGTTGAATAAACATTATATTTCATTCAAAATCATAAAAATCACATATGATTTGCAAGCAGAAAATGTGTTGGAGAACAATACGTTCTGCAATATTTTGTTTGCAGAATGTACATGATTTTCAAGATTTTTAATGAAATTTGCATGTAAAACATATTTGATTTTCAAGATTTTCATTAAAATATTGATTTTCATGGAACATAATTTTTAATGAATAAGTTTTTGCAATGTTTTGATTGATAATGGTTTCTGGTCTCCACTAAAATCTTGGTCACTTAAGTCTTTATAAAAAATATAAATATATTTAATCTTTTTAAACATTCGAAATAAGCTAAGTAATTTATGCATTCAAAAGGTTAGCACATCTGATAACGAACTAATTAAACAAATATGCCCATGAAACAAATGAAAACAAAAAATTAATATTGATATTTAATTGAAATAGTAATTGATAAAACCAGAACAAACGGACCATCAGGAAACCGGTGAAAAAGACTAAGCAAATTTCATGATTTATATTGAGAAGGCAATAGATTTAATCATTACCATACAAACCAAAGATCAAAAATGGCAAATTATAAACGTACCGATCAATTTGATAATCTTCATCATCGTTTGATTCATTAGCATCAACATCCGTCGTATTATTCACCATAATCGCGAAGTTCATAATATTTGATTTGAGAATTAAAGACAAAAAAGTATCGCGGCGGCGGATGATAGAAGAAAGATATGACCTATTTTCTCTATTTCATTGTGTGTGTGTATATATATATATATATATATATACCAGCTTGTGTGCGATGCACGGGCCGTTTTTAATATTTTCAATTATTTACTTTTTTACTTTAAGATTTTAATAATTTTATTGGTTGATGTAATAGAATTGGTATTTTTAATGTGTATTTATAAAAAATTATATTTTCTGAAATAAAAGGTAACATGATTTAATTATAGAAAACATAATTATGAGAGGAAGATATAGTACGATTGGTGTTTTTAGGTGTTTATAAAAGTTAATCTCTGTTAATGAAAAGGTAGAGTGTTTTAGTAAAAAAGGAAATCTTTATTTATTATAATTATATTATTTTAGTAATTATTAATAAGAATAAAGGATCGAAAATCGATGACCAAATTTTTAGTGTTACGGATTTAATAAAATACTTTCTTATAAGTCGTGCGATGCACATATTTTGTCACAACCTGGAAACCTGTTGTCACTATATAATGAACAACATACAATAATAGATAAAAAAATATAAATAACACTTCTAGGTTCTTTTACAAGTTCTGGCATTGAAACAAGACTACTGATATAACGACTTAGAAATTTTAGCGATTATTAAACATTTATTTAAATGCTAAATGTGAAAGTATGTGGAATATATGATGAGAATATATTGATGAAGTCTAGATATGTGTGAAATCATTATTATGTGATTATATGATGGTTGGTATATGTTGTATATGCTCGTGGAATTTTATTTATATTTCTGAAGCATTAAAAGTATTTTAAAAGTGCATTTTTAATCTTTTAAAATTCATATAAAATCGTTGGAGTTGATTTAAATCATCAAATCTTTTTCATTATCATACTTGTGATATTTTTGAGTTATGAAAATTAGAGTGGATATTTAATTGTGTGTTTTGGTATTTTAAAATGATTTAAAAAACATTTTTTCTTTTAAAGAGTCTTTATTTTGAAAATTCGTATAAAATTCATTTTTGATCCAAATATTATTTTAAAAGTATGGGGATGCTTCTAAAATCATGATCTTTATTTTAAAAGTTTTTATAAAATATTTCTCCCCATTGCTCTATTTAATTTTGAATTTATAATGATTAAAATGATGAATTTTCAGGAAAGTAATTAGCAATTATGTATTTATTGTTTTGCCCCTTAGCTTATTACAACACCACCGCCACTCTCTTCCTTCCCACTTCATTTCTTTGTTGGTTTTGCAAGAGAGCAGGTCTCTCTCTTTTCTCTCTATACTCGAACTCTCTCTCTCTCTCCTCTTTTCCATTAGTTTATAGCACGGTTGTACGATCTAAAGCCATATTTGTGTTCGGTTTTGCTTCCTCTACATGCTACTATCGATGCATGTTGATTTGGTGATGAAAATTTTGAAACCCATTTCGGGATTTTGCTTTTTTCGAGATGATTGATCATGTTCTTGCTAGTTCTGCTATGTTTAATGCTTTATAAGGGAAGGCAGTGGTCGTGGAAGGAAAACCCGAAGGTTTTGGGCACCTTCGACTACCACCATCGCCGGCGGTGAACTCCGGTGAGCCGGCGGTGAACTCCGGTGAGCCGGCGGGAGGCTGTGATGAATTTTTCTGAGCCTAAATGATATTGTTAATCTTGTTTGATTGATGCATGTTGAATAATTGTTAATTATGTGAATTTTTCAAATTTTTAGCAATTTAAATTCGATATATATGCTTCGTTATTGATTCGATATTATTATGAAATGACTTGATTTAATAAATGATTTTCGAAACAAATTTTCTTGATGATTATATTCTGAAAATTCGAAGTTTATATGTATGTGCATGCATGAATATTTCGAGAATTATTTCTATAGATCTTGATTGAGTTTAATCAAATTATGTGATAAATATGAAAGATTTGGTTCGGTAAATTGTTAATTAATTAATCAGATTTATTCGAATAATTATAATTGCATGAGTGAAGTTTTCGAATTATTACATGATTAAATTCGAGGTTGTATGTATAACATGAATTATTCGAATCATTATGAGTTAAATACTTTTGGTGATTAGATAAATACGAATATTTAGCTATTGATTTCGAATTATGTTCGATGTCTGATATGAGTGATAAGTAGTATAATTATGAATTGTTTCGTGATTATAAATCCTTGGGAGTGTAGGTGGATTTTAAATCCATCGTAGGTACTTGATTGCGAAGTGGAGTCGAATATATTTTCAACGGGATAGTCCATATTATTAAGGGGACTCTGTCCGATTTTCATGAAATTATAAGTAATAAAGTATATGTTAAATAGCATGAATGTAAGAACCCAGATTTTTGGTATTAATTAAAACTTTTTATTATGTATTGGAGTACGAATGAATAGTAGTTATGACAGTATCAGTGATTTTAAGGAATGACTATTATAATGTATATGGATTCAGTGTTGGTGTACTATATGAATGATGTTAATTGGTTGACAATATAGATAAGAATAATCTATCATCCAGAGAGTAAGACATGGTATACAAACAGAGAAAGTATTCTCATGTCATCCAAATCGATATCTATTAAGAATCCAGTAACTCCGTAAAAAGAGATAAAGAACGCTCGGGAAAGTGCGAGAGCATTTTTCTAAGTACAAGGAATAAAAAGAGAATAAGAAATGAATAGTGTTTTAAGGGAATTTGGAATATTATTAGACGACACTATATAGAAGTATTCAGAACGGATTTCTAAGTTCGTATCGATGATCAGTGGATGAAATAAGTGTATGTAAACGATATCAGATTCAGAAAAAATAGCACTTTTATTTTCTCCAAGATTTCCCTGGACACTGAAGGATTTAAAGAGTTAATGAAAAGATTTAAGGAATTTAAATTCAAGGATTATAAAGGAGGATTAAAGATATTAGTATAAATATTAAGAAGGTTTCCGGTAAAACCTTAACGAGAAATATGTGAGATATTCCTCCGAATGATTATTGAAATGGAGTAATAAATGGACAAAAGAGGAAGCAGAGAATCAAGATACAAGCATGTGCAAATGGATGGAGTAAGGAAATCAAGTTGGTGGAAAAAGAAAGAATCAAAGTGACTTACATATAAGTCAACTAAACAAAGGAGTGATGAAATTGCACTTTGGCAAAAAGGGAATGCTTAATGTAAGGCCAACAAGTGGCACCACTGGATGATGGACAACACAAAAGTAAAATATGCATCCAAATATAGATAGATATTACATGTATCAAGTCATTATACAAGAGAAATAGAAAGCAAAACAACATCTCTCCATTTTTCATCAAACTGCCCAGCAGAACACCTCCAAGAAGAAAATTCATATCTCCATTTCTATCCATGATAAAATCATCAAATTTTAACCATAGCTTCTCCACTCCATGGAGAACATTTTCCCGAAATGTCATGGAATTCTAATGAGTGTAGCCTAGTCAAATCTCCTCCCCAAGAGAAGAAACCAAACTGTCCAGATTGTTTGACAATTTCTGTGATGATTTTAAAATGGCCATATCTCCTTCATTACTCAATGAAATTTGGTGTTCTTTATCTTGTTGGAAATCCGGTTAAATGCTCTATAACTCTCCTTTAGAAGTCTCATCCAGAAAACCTCGGCAAGGCCCTCGTTTTTCATGATCTTTAAGATGGGTTATAGAAAGTCCGAAAATCTCTAAGTCTATCCTTGATGTTTCTTGTTAGATTAAGCTTGGTTAAGGTTGTACAAGGATTATTCAATGCTTAGTAAGGTCTTACACACATCAAGGAAGGTATGGAACTCATGAAACCCTAGCTCTTAGTTTCAGTTTTGATGATTATTGGATGATTTTGAGATTCGTTATGAAATGGTGTATTATAAGCATGATTATGTAATCAGCTTTATTGATCTAAGAGATATAATGAATATGATGGGGAAGTATGATATTTCTGGACTTGTTGAGAATTATAACATGTGTATAAGTTGTATGGATGCCCGGTGTGGCTTGGATTTGATGTTAAGAATTTTGGAACGTTCGATTTATAGCCGTCATAATGCCGAATTTTCGTTAATCATTGAAAACCGTGCATCACAGTAGCTTTAACTCACTGTGCAGTTTCATGTCTGCCATTATAAGATAGGTGATGTTATAAGCTTCATTTTGATATAAAGATCAATTGAAACGGACTTACGGTTTAGGAGTTATGGTGAAATTCGTAAAAGTGGTTCGAAACCGTAAATGAAAGTTCATAACTGAAATTGGACCCCTTTATTATTGCGAAATCAGTGGAAAATCTTGATAATTAAATATTAGAGATAAAAAGAAAGGTGTGGGAGAAAACCTCATGTCAAACGGATCGTTTTACGATTTTATAAAAATGTTTGAATCGAAGTTAAACGCGAACGAACCCCTTAAAAATATGGCTTTGATTATAACTTAGAAAACGGGCGATAAAACTCGAGGTATAATCTTGGTTCGTAAACGACCAACCTTAGAGCTTATACGACTTAAGTATATACCAAGTGTAAGTGTAATGACGTGTCGAAATAACGAGCAAGTATCGGATCGTGTCGGTAATAAAAAGAGTTACACCAAAGGGTGTATAACGAGATAATTCGAAAACGTGTTTCGACTTAAGTTAAGTTAATACTTAGCCTTTCGATATATTAAGTGATTAAGCTCGGATATTGTGACTATTAATAGATCACCGGATCGACCCGATGCACACTACCCCTACAGGATGGCCAGGCAAGTTTCCAATACTTGGAACTGTTGTTGTGATAATATATATGATGATTGTTGTATACATATGTCATAGCATGCATGTCTACTTTCAAGTTTATTGATATACTTGTTCCCTGAATTGATATTGGCTTATAGACTAGATATGAATTATCAGTTATAAGCAGGATTGTTTTGTTAAGACCCTTAGTGAAGGGCGTATGATATTCATTCTTCAAATATAGACCGGGAGTCGATATTTTGTAATATATAAATAGTCGTGGAAACCCGGAGGGATTCCAGCGACAGATTTATTATTTCGAGGATTTTTATTCGATTACGAATCTTTCGAGGAATGTTACTTGAGTATTACCTCAGTGGAGGAATATTTAATGAATATTATTTTAATATTCATTTAGAATGTCATTTATTTATGGAATATTATTTTGAATATTCATTAGAGTTATTTGGTTGACGAATATCATCCCCAAATATTTATTTGAGTTAATTATTTAATGAATATTATTTGGAATATTCATTTGATCTTTATTTATTTAATGAATATTACTTTCGAATATTCATTTAAGGTTTTATTTATTTAAGGAATATTATTCTAAACTATTCATTGGAAGTCCTATTTACTTAAGGAATATTACTTCGAATATTCCTTTAAAGTTGTGATTACTAAAAGAATATTATTTGGATATTCAATTAGAATATTATTTATTAAATGAATATTATTTTCAAATATTCATTCAAGGTTTGATCTATTTAGTAAATATTATTTTATTATTTATTCGAGTTTATTTATTTAATGAGTATTATTTTTTAATATTCATTTAAAAGAGAGTTATTTAGTAAATATTCCTGTATATTCATTCGAGGATTACTTACGAGCAACATTATGATTTAGTAATATTCCCGAATTATTATTGATTTAATAAATATTCTTGGAATATTTATTTAAATTCTTCTAAATTCTTTTTATAATGAATTATATTATTCAAAGATTATCTTTCACCTTAAGATATTATGTAAAGTATTTCAGAGTCTTTTTATGACTATTTTATCAAGGGGAGGTCTCCAAAACTCTATGTTTATTTAAATCTATCTTATAAGAAGATTTAAATACTCGCTCAAACTTCCAAAAACATATAAGGGGACCTCACTTGGGAGTTGTTATTTATTTGACTGTCCGGTCATATACTTGTTAAACTACCTTTTCGCTCACATCTTGATTCTTTTCAAACATCGATATGAGTCTTTTTGGTTACCTCCTCAACACTCGAGGGGTAAGATTGATGGAACAAGTTTACATCCATTAACAAGAAACAGCTTGGGAAATATTGGTGAATTTTCCTTTCCAATTAAATACGACTACTTTGTGGAGTCTTATCAACAAGTGTTACACTTGGGGAAAGGAGGACGAACTTTACGTTTTAGAGTCATGGATTTATTCGAACTAGGAGTCGTGTGTAAGAGGCCGAGTCGCGCGGTCCATCACAAGGCCCAATCGTTGGCCAGGGAGTTACTATTAAGGGCGGTAGACAAGTAAATCCGTCAGTTCTTCCTTCTACCAGTAGTAAACTATATTGGGTTGTACCATCTCCGACTGATCATCGGGGAGTGGGATAGCTGGCGCGTGATAACTCCAGTATTAGTTCATCTCCCAAATTGGGAATTTCCTGCAACACGTATCGAAGAGACTTCTTTCAGGTTGACGGGCACACCCCCCGCAACACGTATCGAAGAGTCTTCTTTCAGATTGACAGGAGTTTGAGAAATGTTCAAAACTGGGATTGCAATATTTCCAGCAATTCCCCTCTTTGATGACATATGATGATATCTTGCTCATACCTTGCATAGCAGATATTTCTACAGAATTTATGTGTTGAGTTACCTTGTAACTTCATCATTTACCTTATACTGGTACTATGTTCATTAATGCATGGCATATGGTATCAAAGATATTTTGAACTGTTATATATTATCACTGTTCAGTTACATTCTTTTGGTGGGCTATTGCTCACCCTTGCTTTATCTATTATATCACAACAACAGCTAGATTTGATGGCCTGCACAAGGCACAATCGGTACGAGCAAGTGATAGCCGTCGGAGGATTAAACGCAGAGATCCTAATTGCCACTGTTGAGTAAGAAGCTCTTGGTAGGCTAGATGATTGGCTTTCAAGTATCAATGTATTTATAATATGACATATACCAATGGATGGCAAAGAGTATGTAATGGTAAAATTGTAATTCTTTGGGTTGTAAGACCTCAAACTTGTGATTATTAATATTGATGGTTACTCTGATTTCATCTATGGGACTATAACGGGTGTGTTTTATGTTGTTGTTTTGGGTCATAAGGTTGTAATTTAAATTATGTTGGTTTTGTGGATAAATATTGAGACCGTAACTACCAGATCCCTGACCCCGGATCTGGGGGTGTTACAATTAATGCTTATAAGTTATGTTTATCTGCTAAGTGATTTATGTGTGTTGCATGATCTATATGCTATGTGCTATATGTTTAAGTGATTAGTGAACTACGAGTCGATCTAATAAATATAATATCAGGTACGTATGTTATATGTTAAGTATCGATGCGATATAGGAATCGTTTGGGTAGATTAAGATGAGACGATTAAGTGGTATAGTATTCTAAAGTAGTGATTATGGTTTATGTAGATACGAAGGACGTAGGCCCTAGCAATAAATGGAAAGCTAAGGTTGAGTACAAGTAGACTGAGCTGTAGCTGTTGCATTCTACCGGAGGCAAGTAACTCTATCTTTACTTGCAGTTTCTATTCCTCTTTGATATATCCTGTTGAGCATGCCTATCTTATACCATGTTGAATACAAATCCTATGTAGCCTGATTCTTTTTAATTGCTTTTTGACCATATATGTCATACTGCTTTCCAGAGTCGAATTTAATTGACTGACGGATAAACCACTGTTTTAAATAACCTATGTCCGTTGTCAGTTGAACCTATGTTGACCCTAGAACTTATAAAATTCTTTATGATCTAACTGCTGATTCAAGAACTTAAATTACCTTTGATCTTATTCCTAAAACTTGAAATCCTGATCAATTGCCTAGTTGCCTTGAGTCTATATCTTCTTGATCCAGACTTGTATCCTTGATCCTTTAATGTCAGAAAACTTAGTCAAACCCTTTGACTTTTATCATTGCAAATCAAAATGAGTTGTTTTCTTAAAACTACCTTGAAGCTACCTAGACTGGGTGATTTGTTATCAGAGAGTCGAAAGTACTTCGAGGTAAGGGTTTTGAAAAGGTTAAGAGTTGAAATGTTTTACGAAGATAAACTAATCTTTATAAATTGGAATGGTTTTAAAATGAAAGGTTTTAAAATGAAAGGTTTTATAATATGTTAGGAACTCCGTCTAAATGGTTTCTATGGATTCCTGACGATTGGAGAGACGGAACGAACGGGTAATGCCGGTTCCGTCAGTTTTTGAGGTGTATTATTGTGTAGTTCTGCTTTGTCCAGTTCGACACCTGTATAGGCCAATGTGTTGCCTCTTGGGAACCCAAGCTATCCTAATGAAATGAAATAATGTCCAGAGGGACTGTTGCCCAGTAATTAACAATTGTAGAAGGGGGGTTGAATACAATTGTATAAGATTTTCGACTTAAACAGAAATAACACAAGTATGAATCAATAGCAACTTTATTAATTCTGATATAAAACTGTTACAAACTCTCTTAAGAAATCCTTATGTTCTTAAGAGTTGCTAGGTTACAAGATAACTCGTGTAAGCGATTACAATAATGTAAAACCTAAACTGTGTTTATATAGTGTACACAGTTACACTATCAATTACAAGATATTCTAAATCAATTACATATAACTCTGAATGCATATCTTGTATGATAGCTGCCTTCCTATAAATTAGGAACCGACATATCAATATTCCTTGATCTCTGGTCTGATGAGAATCTTTACGAAATACTGACCAGCTTCTAATACTGACGATACCTTCATACTGACATCGTATTACAGATGATGTCAGCATCAGTATCTTGATCAGTAACAGTCCAGATCCTGATATCACTTGAATCAATATCTAACAATCTCCCTCAATTTGTACTTAATGAAATAAAGCACAAATTATTTGATTCAATGATGTCAAAAACTCAAAACAAAAATCTATAAGTAATCTTCAGGTTCAGTCTCAGAAATCCTTATAAAGAAAGTACTTATCTTGCAAGAAACTTGATAATAATTCCTCTTCCTTTTCTGCTAGAATCTGAATCAGACTTTTCTTCAGACTCCTGAGTTCTTCATTGTTCTTATCAATCTGATAAATACCAGCCCTGAGATTTTGAATTGAGCTTCTTGGTAAATTCAACTCTCCCAACAGTAAATATACAAGATCTCTTCTGTAAGAACCCTGATTTTTGTAATATTTTTAAGAATATAATATCATATGACATTGTGAATTCGGGACCTTTTGAGTCACCCATGTTGTTTAATGGAATTGATTATCTGAGAAACTGTGTCGTTGCATTCACTATGTAAGATAAAAGGAAGATTGTGAAGGCAAGAGTCTTATTGTTAGTAAGATTTATAAAACTTGGGATTTGAGAATGATTAGAGTTTTAAAGGATTTATTAAGAATTATGACGAAGAATTATGGACATTCGAGGAATTTACACAATTAGTACTTAAGGAATTATAGGGGAAATCTCTACGCGACAAAATATTATTACGAGAGATTAATTAAGATACGATACGAATTAAGGATTAAGTGACAACCATTGGTGGAGAAATAATAATACAAGTAAGGATATTACATGCAAGTATCATGTAACTAGAAAGTTAGGAAAGTAATCTAGAAAGCAAAAAGGCAACTAGAGGAATAGTAACTAGTTAGTACACTACATTACTTTAGGGGACACTAGGGCATGGGGTGAACCTAAGCTACTAGACTAGGGTGGAACACATGTGAGGATATACATATCAATACACCAACAATAATACATCTCATTTTCAAACACCAACACAAGAGCAAAACTCTCTCTCTCCTCCTAGGAGCTCTCGGCCTAAGCCTTCCAAGAAGGAAGAGGAGGATTTTCCTCCAACCTCCACTCACTCATAATTCAAGATAAAATTCCTAGGCCTTCCTTACACTATAGAGAAGGTATGTTATCAATTTCAAACCATTTCATCCACTAGATTTTGAGTTACAAATTGTTAAAGATTGGGTGAATAGTAACCATGTTTGATTTTCTTTTAGATCTTGGATTGTAAGGGTTGTAGGAGACCATTCAAGGTGTTATTGAGTTGTGTAAAGATTATCCAAGGCTCCTAGGTGCTCAAGAAGGTATAAAAATCACAAACCCTCTTGGTTATGTAGTATTTATAATGTTTGGTAGTAGATCCATGTATTTGTGAGCTAATCTTGGTTGTATAAGTATTGGATGACATGGATCTTGAGTTTTGATGTTGAGATTGTGACTTTTATGATTATGGATAATATGTATATCTCCATGAGTGTTATGAACCATGAACTAAGTGTATTAAGTGTTGGTTGTGTTGTGGAATTGTGAAAAATGGTTAATCTAAGTAGTATGTGCTTGCTGAGTTTTTCCAGGAGCATTGACCTGTCTTGTAACACGGTTTTGAACCCCCAAATGTTGTCCCCTGATGTCCTACCATATATTGTTGGAAAGATAATTGAATTTAGTTTCTGGAAATGTAAGGTTCATGACTAGGTGATGTATAGATTTTTAGTTATGGCCGGAGAAGTGGATTGTGTTTCTGGATTCCTGACTGCACTAAGTGACCCCTTTGTGAACCTTGTTTAAACCCCTAAAAATTTATGTGGGATCATGGAAAAATTAGAGAAGCTAGGAAATGCAGTGGTGAAGACTACCCAAAAAGAATTGGATTAAAATATGAATTTTTCAATTTTATAAGAATGCTAGAGTAAAATTCGCGCAAGGGAAAAAGTCGTTAAGTGGAGTATAATTCTAGGGGTAATGGACGTGACTCGGGTATGGTAACTAAATTAAGTCGAATAAGTGACGAGCGTAATCGAGTGATGACATGAACCTATAGTGGGGCTAGAGTGTCATAAGATGAAGTCCTTAAGTTAATTTCGTACCCCTAAAACCCCGTAATTAAAGAGGTATTGTTAAGGTACTAACGAACGGTTATTGCTTATGTATAGATCGTTCCACTCCGCACGCTCGACCACCCCAACCAAACCAAGGCAAGTTTACTTTTCAAAACTTACATATACAAGGATTTTCACTGTTGTGTTTGTAGTTTTCAAGCGTATCAAATGTTTATGTTTATCGAAGTATCGATGAAATTGAGATGTATAAGTACATATATGTTTGCACCCCTTGAACTTAGAATGAAATGTTTTCTTCGGACAACGACTCTAGCAATAGAGGTCGTAGCGGTCCGTATATACTATTGACCGGGGGGAGGTATATTATTATATCGTAATTAAATTGCGAAAACCCGAAAGGTCATTCGGGGAGTATCGTATACTCAAGTAATTATTTTTATATCTTCGTAAATACTCAAAATACCCATCTTGGATTAAAAGCTTATTTAATTAAATAATTATTTTATTAATTATTAATATTAAATTTTAAAATATCAATTATTAATTATTGTTCTTTATTTTGAAGTCAAAGCTAATCCAAGATACCTTTAATACTTTCAAACTCGAACTCTTTCGAACTCAAAACATTTTCGAAAACCCCCGGTCAGGTTCCGCTTCTTGTACGATTTCAAGAATCATCGGTCGACTGCGGTCGGACCTCAATTACTCAGTTTTCAATCAAAATCAAGTTTTTAAAAGAAAAAAAAAAGAAAAAGGGACTCTGGCAGGTGTGGGAACCGTTGACGAACGATTCCCGGGATGTGTAAGCGGCCGTGAGCCAGGCGGTCCATCAATTATTATTCCGGTCCAGGTGTTGCCGAAGGATGATTACGGATGTAGTTTTCATCGAGGGTGATTACGGATGTAGTTTTCACCCGGGGATAGTTACGGATGTAGTTTCTATCCTTCTACCGGTAGAGAAGACCCGCGGATTATTGGACTTGGATGAGGCGACAGATCATCGTCAATCCTCGTCAGGTTTTTATGTTTTCTTCCAGTCCCATCCTCCACTTTGGAAAAATGCTCAAACACTGCTTCTTGGGCCTAAGTGCCAAGTTGCCGATAGTGTGGTTTTTGATGAGAAAATATTGACATCGTGCAGTATCTAGAACTGCAAGATTTTCTATAAAGATTGGCACGTGTTAGTGCACTCTTGCAATTGTTTCAAAGAATTGAATGTTTTTGTATGAGAAACCTTCTAAGCTAATGGAAGGAAAGAGGTTTGCAATGATGTATTCCCTGTACAGTATGTTAATCGTAGAGTGTTTTGCCGAAAATGATATACTCATATGTATATATTTTCAAACTTGAGATATATTGAAATGGGAACCTTATAAGGGGTTCATATGTTATCCTAAAGCTCCTTAGTGAGTATAGATGTTTTATTCAAACTTGGGCACATATATTGTCCAATTATGTTTTGAAATCTGAGATATATACCCATATAGTTGGGAATGTTTTCAAAATAAACCACATTATTATTTTACAAAATAGTGAACTTGCTGAGCATTATGTAGCTCATTCTTGCTTTATAAAAACTTTTCAGAAAGGGAAGAATTTGGCCGATTAACTCCGCACCAGCAGAAGAGGAGTAGAAGAATTACCCGGAGATGATTTAGTCCCTGATAAATACTACAGAGTAGTCTGATAGGTTTTCAACTGTAATGGTAAGACTTGTCTTCAAGTGTAGTTGTATAAGTGGAATTGCGTAAGACTCTGGATTGTACAGATGAATTGTAATATTTAGTGTTACTTTTGGTTATCATTTCTGAGGCTCTAACTTGATTGTGTGTAAGATTGAGGTATGGATGGATGTATTGTTGAGTTGTAAAGTTAATACAGGTATGATATGGTTGGATGATGATGTGACGACCTGAATCTATGACCTCAGATTTGGGGGCGTCATAGAAATGGTATCAGAGAGATAAGTTACAGTACTCAAAAACGAGAGTGTTGAGAGTTAAGTCTAAGTAGGAGAATGACATCAGAGATCGTAGTAAACTTATTATTGGACTACCAGAAGAGGTACTGGTGAGTAGAATGGACTGGAGTGTTTACTGGAGGTATTATACTAGGGTCGATAGAATCCTTAGAGACCTTCAGAATGATGAATAGAGGTTTGAGAGTTGTATATGACCTATCATAGGTAATGATATAGGAAGCAGAGCGAAATCTCAAGAGCAGTTGAGATAGAGGCGATATTGCCAATATGATCGGATGACTAGGCTAGCATAAATTTTGTGGCCATAGTCCTCCACAGTTTAGGAGGCAGCATTTTAAGAATCAAGAAGTTTAGACTTCCCTACATAATTAAGGGTACTTAGTACTTGGAATAATGACAGTCTTTTACTTTGGCTATAAGATCCGATTTTCGATAAGTAACGGGTTTACCTGAAAGGTGGTTACTATGCCGTTGTGGATTTCATTACCCTTGATGGAAAATTTTACATGTGTTATACGAGAATGTTATCATAAGACGAGCGTGCTAGATAATTCCGCGCATGGTTCGGGCGCTAGAGCATGGTAGTTCAACTTAGAGAACAAACAAGTAGAATTAACAAAGGGACTCAAGTGAAGTTGAATATGGTTGCAACGAGCGATACAGTGATCTCAGAGTCTACCAAAAGAAAAGACCAGTGGGTCTAGAGTGGGATCCTTTGATAGAGATGTTATCAGGGACTACGTATATATATGTTGTAGACCTCAATATTTTGGTATATGTTCACATGCATATACCCGCCACTGAACCTATGGACTGCACTGAGATCCCTGAGAGATCTCTTTGATCTGTTCCCAGGGGGAACTGGCCACTTATGATTCATGTCGAAAGGCATGAAGTAGGACCCTATGGGCTTAGCAGGTGTCCCCGAAATGATGTGAAGCTTGGTCTTCAAGATAAAGCACGGAAATGATAGATATATTTCTGAAACCCTAACTCGATAAATGACTTTAAGATGATGATTGAGAGACGCACAAGTTGGTGTCTTGTATTACGAGGATGAAGAGATGGAGTTACCCTCATAATGGTGATAATGAGATGCACGAATGATTATTAACTTATTTTGGCAACTACCGGCTGGTGCACTACTTTATTTTAAACTGTTCACTAACCATGTTACCTCGATTAGTTTATATCAGGTAACCCTTCTAGCCTTCTACTTCAAACTTGTGGAATAACCACCAGTGATATACTTTCTCTAAACCGGGACTCATCCAAAGTATCTTATTTGATCCCCGAGTATTCTATTTGAAGTTTATAATTATTTCGTTCTGCTCAGGACTATTTACCCTTCCTTTCAATTATCCAAGGAATGTTCAACAATTGTTTCCTTAATTAATCAATGAATATTCCTAAAAGAATATTGATATTTGACTACTTCTTTCATACTTGCACTCTTCAGTCGAGCCCATAAATATTTATCAACTTGTTGAGAACAGGGATGATCTAACATCCAGATATTCCTCATGAATCCTTTCTTCTATTAAAAATGAGATTGTGCGTCGTACATTGAAATCATAGTAAGGATATCATTTTGATACTAGTATTCTGAATTTCATTCTACTGTAAGATCTGATAAAGCATGTGTACGGAGGCACCCTTGGGTGGACCGTTTCACTGATAAGTAATATTTGATGAGAGGTTATCGATTGTTCCGATACCTAGAACATTCTCTTCATATTTTATAGTTTTCTTTTTTCAAACTTAATAACTTCTTATTTCCATTCGTTGTTCGAGTAGCCTAAAGTTTCTTCAGTGGCTACGATGTTGAAATTCCGTTCTAGCCAATTGAAACTGGCTAGTCAATATGTCAATATGAATGACTAGTTGATTGTTCTAACTAGTCAAAATTGTAATGTTGTGAAGAACACCTATCTAATTGTCCTAGCTAGTGGTGATGTCTCAAACAGGCGAACTAGCAAATTTTGTTTAGCTAGTTGCTAGTGTTTCTTGAAAAGGACTAGTTATTGTTTCACTGGTCCAACTCCCAATTTAATTCATTCAGAAATTCCTCAATGCATTTTGCATGTGGTAAAGTATGATAATGAAAGTTTTGACGAATAACTTGATTGAGACCTAGTGAGGTCGCCCACTCAACTTGAATTCTACCCATCTTCGTATCAGACTTTATGTCACTTGAATATTCTGTTCTTTCATTCATATAATGAAGATTCATTTGAAACCATAGATTAATTGAATGATAAACTGCTTCATTTTTATTGTCATAGAGTATAATTGCTTTCGATCGGTTGACCTTTATCAATGGGACTTTTTAGATCCTCTATTTTTCAAGAGGAAAAGTATTCCCCAGATGTAAGAATTGTATAAAGACCGTCTTTATGACTTTTGTATCCAACAATCATTGCCCTCGTGCAACATTCTCTATGATATCACATTACGAAATTATCAGGACATGAAGGAATAAACCTTGTTGTATTCTTTTTGTCCATCCTTACATCTCCGAAAATTGAGACTCCTAGTATTTGGAACCATCAACATTCTTGGAACATCCAATGTGGAATTCTTATTGAAATTATCTATTGGACCTTGTTATTTTGAAACCATTCCTTTCAAAAGTGATTACTCTAAGGTGAACGGGAGGTACAATTGTGAACCGTTGCACCAATATGAGATCAAAAACCAAATATTGTAATTGTGCAGCCAGAGCATTATGCCGAGTGATTATTTAAAGTAGGAATAACATGTCGGGGCATACCACAAGGACCTTTAATATTAGTGTGAGGAAGGTTATAAGAAATGATGAGGTGGTTGGGAGCACGCCCCTACCAACCATCGTCGAGATGTTATATTAATGAATTCTGGAGTTACCAAGCCTTTTACTGATCCATGAAATGCAAATCGATTGCGATGTAAGACATATCCTTAGAGGAAACTAACATGGAAGTGAGATGGATAAGAAAGGAAGAAATATTGTGGCAAGAATGTGAAGCTTTACTTAGCTTAAAGGGATTGATGCCCCTAGAGAGACATATAGTTTAACGAGCCCCTAATAGCGAATGGATATATGCCAGTGATCTTTCGAGATTACCACCTAATCAAGTTTAGTGGGAATCGCAGTAGCATACAGGCCTCAGGCTGATTGGCGCCAGTTGTGAAAGAGGACGAGCGCATGACATCTTACCTATACCATCGAGAACTGAAACCCTTATCGGAAATGGAGGAATTGTTGACTAGTTAAAATGTGTAGTTGTTTTTCAAAGATAAGGTTGAAGAGAAGGTTTCACCAACTCAAGATCGATCTCTGTACTGCACCAAATTCGGCATTTCACACTAATATAAACATTATAAATTTTGGTAGTATCATGTGGATTGACTAGTGAGTCAGAAGCCCTTGCGGGTTAATAAATAAAGTTTTAAGAATGATATGAGTGATTAGTGACAACCTCGTTGTTAGCTATACTTTATGATGAGAAGAGGACTTTGAGGGTCACGATGATGCGTCTTTTAAAGAGTTAAGAGGTGTGCTGATGCAGTAGAAAGGGGATGATAGCCTATACTTCTAAACAACATAAAGGTTACGGGATAGGATATACTAACCGTGAGTCGGGGATTAGTCATGATAGCGTTCACGCATAAAACTGAGACGTTAACCTTATGAGAAAAGTGTGAAATTTTTCTACAAGTGCCATAAGTATATCTTCATATTAGAATTAAACATAAGAGAGAAGGTGACGAAATGGAACAGGGAGTATAATGGAGAAATTTGTTATTACCCAGGGAAGGCCAGTGTGGTGGCTGATACCTATAGAAGGGATTATTCGAAATTGGAATTCAGTCAGTATTGACCAAGAAAATAGAGTATATAAAATAAATAATAATGTTAGAGGAAAACTGACTAAATTATGGGGAAGGACAAAGAGGTATAGAGAATTAAGAGAATGTTGGCAAGCGGATACGAAGAATGGTATTGGCAAACTATTAAGTACAAACGCGACATGTCAAAAGCAGAATGATAGAGATCTAGTGGATTAATTCCGCCTGTAGAAAATCTTAAACGTGGAAAGAATTATAATGAATTTCATAAGTAGGTCGCCGAAGGCCGAGCCAAGAGATGGCCCTAGTTGATTTATAATTATTGGACCAAGTGATTTACCTACGAGAGACTTTCCATTTAGAAGATTATCGATTTATATACGGAAGAGATGGTGGTGCAATATAAAACTTCTACAGCAATTACGTCAGATAAAGACTTAAGGTTAAACTTCGAATATTGAAGGTGCTTTCAAGTATATTTAACAAAGAGATTGAGCGTATGCACTAATCTGATCTGTGGCTGACGGACAGGGAAGAAGAATTATCCAGACGATCAAAATTATATTCAGTGTCGTGCCTTAGATTTCACGGGGCAGTCGAGAAAAAAAAAAAAAAAAAAACTTATCCATGAAATGAATGTTGTTATCACGATCGTCACCATGCGAACGTAAGGACGTCTCTTGTAAAGCGTACTGCGAAAGAAGAAGTTTTGTTTTTATTGCGTTACGAAGAAGTCAATGGACGAGGGATGTAGTAGCTGAACTGGTTCGACGTATACCGAAGAATATATAGTATCCATAGCAAGTGGTAACGACTGACGGGAGGCAACACATGCGTGCTAATTAAGCCAAGGAATACGAGGAATACCGTGCGTATTGACATTGTCTCAGATTATAAAACACGACCACAAAGTATCCACGGGCCAACGATACAAAGACTCAACCCGAATACTATGAACAAGGTAGAAGAGGAACGTATAAGTAGTGGGATAGAAATTTTCATTCATAGAACAACCGATAAGGAATACAAGTCGAGGAGAGCATGCGTTGAGAAACCACATAAAGCGTTGGTGAGACCAAGGTGAGAGAACAAAAGGGGTGAAGCGTCAACCAGAGAGTTAGAAAGGGTAGAGTTGGAAGTGTATCCACAACTATTTGCTTAGGTTCTTAAGATAGAATCCTTTGGGGAGAGAAGACTATAATGACCCTAATTTTCGTGAATATTTGAAACATGGATGAATAGTCATTTTATGGGTGGATGAGAAATTTTTGTCACCACGATAAGTACGAATTATTAAATGAAGATTTCGAATTGATATTACGTTTTTACGGTGCAAATGAGTGTATGTATAAGTCGTTAATTTTTTTACGAAACCCATTATTTCGAATGGTCAAATTTTATGAGATATCAAAGGGGCATGAGGTGGGAGACTTCGTGATGCTAAAGGTACCCCCTAAAAAGGATTGATGCGGTTTGGTAAGAAAGGGAAGCTAAGTCTGAGGTTTATTGGACCTTTTGAGATTTTGAGGCGTATTGGGAAGTTAGCCTACGAGATAGCCTTGCCCCCAAGCTTGCAGCAAATTCGTAATGTGTTTCATGTGTCTATGTTACGACCCTACCACACCGACCATCGGCATGTGATAGAGTACGACCAAGTGGACCTACAACCAGACTTGACCTATGTGGAGCAACCCGTGGAAATCATGTATAGAAAAGAGCAAGTGCTGAGAAACAAGGTTGTCAAGCTAGTGAGAGTTTTGTGGAGGAACTGGAACATCGAAGAATCAACATGGGAACTAGAAGACGCGATGCGTGAAAAGTACCCTCAACTGTTTTCGACCTGATTCCGGGACGGAATCCTTTTAAGGAGGGGAGGCTGTAAGAACCCTGATTTTTGTAATATTTTTAAGAATATAATATCATATGACATTGTGAATTCGGGACCTTTTGAGTCACCCATGTTGTTTAATGGAATTGATTATCTGAGAAACTGTGTCGTTGCATTCACTATGTAAGATAAAAGGAAGATTGTGAAGGCAGGAGTCTTATTGTTAGTAAGATTTATAAAACTTGGGATTTGAGAATGATTAGAGTTTTAAAGGATTTATTAAGAATTATGACGAGGAATTATGGACATTCGAGGAATTTACACAATTAGTACTTAAGGAATTATAGGGGAAATCTCTACGCGACAAAATATTATTACGAGAGATTAATTAAGATACGATACGAATTAAGGATTAAGTGACAACCATTGGTGGAGAAATAATAATACAAGTAAGGATATTACATGCAAGTATCATGTAACTAGAAAGTTAGGAAAGTAATCTAGAAAGCAAAAAGGCAACTAGAGGAATAGTAACTAGTTAGTACACTACATTACTTTAGGGGACACTAGGGCATGGGGTGAACCTAAGCTACTAGACTAGGGTGGAACACATGTGAGGATATACATATCAATACACCAACAATAATACATCTCATTTTCAAACACCAACACAAGAGCAAAACTCTCTCTCTCCTCCTAGGAGCTCTCGGCCTAAGCCTTCCAAGAAGGAAGAGGAGGATTTTCCTCCAACCTCCACTCACTCATAATTCAAGATAAAATTCCTAGGCCTTCCTTACACTATAGAGAAGGTGTAATAACCCTAACTTTAGAAAGGCTACAGTGCCCAAATGAATAATGATCTCGGGGAATTTAGGAAAAGGGTGTGTAGGTACCCTAGACTGGAAATGGAAAATGAATAAACAGAAATCATATTAGTGATATACTAAGGAAATAAGTGACTCGAAATGACGATGGATTTCAGAAATTCCTGAATTTAGATTTTGAGGATTTTGAGCTCGAACGAACTTCTATTTATTGGATATTAAGGAACATAGAAATATTAAAGGGATTATATATTGAGGAATTAGTGAATTTAAGTTAAACTAAGGGATTTTTAAGTTAAGAGAATGCTAAGGGAATTTGGATTTTATAAACGATTTCAAAACCACTGGATAGTGAGATATATTCGAAACGAACCACAATTAGACGAGTCTGGAAACCAAACAACCAAGATTAGTAGAATAACAAGGATTGTATCACATTATAATTACCAAGAGTACTAGCATTACATTTAGAAAAGAAAATCAAGAAAAGAGAATTATGAAATCACTAGCATGACATCACTTTCCACTAAATTGTTTTAAGGGGCAAATTAGTACTTTTGCTAGGTTTTAATCACAAATATCTTGCAAATCTTCCACAAGATACTAGACAAACCAAGATTTAGATGAGATAAGATCAAGAAACAAGAGCAAAAATCTCTCCCCCTCCATTATCATCATTTTTGGCCAGATTTCCAGCAGCCCAGTAAAACCGCTCTAGAGACTTCGTTACTCAGCCAAATTTTGTGTTCTTTATATGGTTAGAAAGCTGTTAAGATGCCCTACAACTTTCATTTAGAAGCCTCATCCAGAAAACGTAGGTAAGGCCTTCGTTTTTCATGTTCTTTCAGCTGCAGTTTAGTAACTCCGAATTGTTAACTTTGTTTTCATGGTTCCTTTAGTTGATTCAAGCTATATTGAGGTTGTTTAAGGAGTACCCAAGGTTTATTAAGTGATGTTGAAGGTACAAGGAAGGTATAAACCCTAACCCCTTTTTATTATGTGAGCTTTAGTGATGTTAATGGATGGTGTGTGGTTAAAAGTGATTATTGTGATGTTAGCTAGCATAAATTGTGATTGATTGATGGGTGATGGTATTGAGGCCTCACCACTGATTATATGGCTTATGAGGATGTAATACTGATGTGTATGGAGTGGTGGATGATTATATGGCTTGGTTGTGATGGAATTGTTTTTGGAAAGTATGAAATTATAGCCGTTATAATGCCCGATTTTCATTAGGATGTAATCTACCCTGTTTTGGACCCCTGTCTCCGTATGGTACCCTACTGTCTAGGTTACCAATTGACCATGACATGATAGAGCTTAGTTCGTAGATCGTTTTGATATAAGGTACGTGAAAATCTGATGAACGGTTTAGGAGAAAAGTCAGTTTTAGTGAAAGGTGTTCGAAAACCGGGAAACCGTAATTGTGTAAACTTTGAGACTATGATCGACCTACCTAGACATTTTTAAAAATTATGAAACTTTGGGATGTTATAATAGGGTGATCAGAGAACCCTTACTAACTGACCTTGTGTCAAATTGTGGAATTTTCGAATTATGAGGATTTTTGTAGTCGAGAGTGGTTGTTAAGGAAATAGTGTGAATTGCTAACACTTTAATCGAGATTAAGAATGGTCGAGTTCTTTGAACCTTTGGGACATAAAGGCCATGTTAAACATACGGTATGTGACAAGGGTGTTACTAGATAAGGGTAGGTGTTAAGTGGAATATACTCTAATGACGATTCTTTTATGTGTTTATAGAAACTTCGGAGGAACCACGAGCCCTACCTTTGGGATATCGAGATCGAGGCAAGATCCTTCTATCTCTACTTTGAAAATTATTTATCTTCGGAATAATAATGATGTTATGGAATATATATATATATATATATATATATGTGTGTGTGTGTGATGCTTTTGTTGCTATATTGTAAGGAATATATTCCCTTGATTTTGGAAAATTAAAGAGAGATGGATATGAGTTATGGAATATGAATATAGAAATGATTATGAATGGAACGAATATGCTCTATGGTGAAAGAAAATGGTATCAGTTGTTATCTAGGGTTATATGGTTTATAATGCTATATTAAAAGTGTTCTTTCTGAGTATTAAAGGTTTAATAAATAAAATTTTGGTTATTATTTACTACTCTTAAAATAGATAGAAGGTGTTATGAATGTAAAAGTATATGTGATTTCTTGAATATAAAAGAGATGTATGAATCATAATCAAAGTACTATGGTAAGTATATAGATATATTTTATGGAAATAATGTGCGAGAATGAAAATGATAGGAGTGATTGATAAATGGAAAGGTGAAATGATGTTTATGAATGGAAAAAATGATTTGATAAAAAGGGGAATTTGCAACAGTAAGCGTAAGAGGCTGTGTGGAAGTTGCACAGTCCAGCACTTAATATTTCATTTCGGTCCAAGAGTTGCCGAAAGAGGATGTAGTGGTAGACCTTCCTCCTGGGGGATGGTGGCAGACCTACCTCCGTCTACCGGTAGTAAAAAGGGACGGGTACGGAAGACGACTGATCATCGGGCCTCACGTATTCGGCAACAGTGAAAATCCCCAAAGTTTTTGAAAAGAAAGAATTGATAATGGTTTTCAGATTTTTATATGCTGAAACCAAGAAAATGAGATGAAATGATGGAATTATTGTTACAGATGAAGAGAAACTGATACTATATTATATTAGATTTCTTTTCTTATAATAGTAAGTGGATGATGTATTATTAAATAAGAGTCTTAATCTCCCTTAAAGTTTATAATTGGTTTTTGCTTATATATATATATATACCTGTTCACTTTTGATTCTAGTTCACAATATTATCTTGCTGAGCTATCATAGCTCACTCTTGCTACTTATGTATATACAACTAGGACCAATGCCAATACTCCGTACGACACCCCGCAAGAGGGTAGGGGGAAGGCGACCTATTGAGCGAGTACTGGCGACCGTCCCCGAGGTAGATGACAAGCGTAAGGGGTTTAGTGGTCTTATGTATATTAAGTGTGTAAGTGTGTAATAAATTTGATTGTTGAAATGCTTCTTGTAGAAGCATCACTCAACAATGTACTTATTAGGATTCTGGGTTTGTAATAACTAGTTAACTTTAAACTTATTATGGCATGGATGTTGTTCCTTGAGCATATGGCTGGTGTGTAATATTATTAAGTGTGGGGTCTATTGTGGGTGAATTTTATTGTGCATTTATATTCCAGCTGCCAAGTTTATATAAAAAAAAAGACCAAAGAAATATTGATATTGAATGGAAATTGGTCCGTGATGGCCCAGAATTATGACCCCGGATTTGGGGCTGTCACAGATGGTATCAGAGCTAAGAGTCATAATGCTCAGGAACAAGAGTGATAATAATAAATATATCAGTAATAATATAAATTGTGAACTCCCATCGAGTTCAAGGGTGGCTTATCGAACGAAGCATTTATTCTAAGTAGTGATTATAATTTTATAGATTATTACTAATAAAAGTTTATGTTTTAGTATAGGGAGAGGAGATTAGTGAGCCAAGGTTAAGGGTATTTAAAGTCTTCTTGTGTTTAAGGGAGTTTGAGGAAATATTGTAAGTGGATTGGTGAATAGACATTGATTGTTTGTGGAGATGAAAGGGTGAAACTGAGGTTGGTTGGTAAAGCCAAGATATACCTTAAGGACTAAGACAGACTGAGAAATTCCGAGATTGACTTAAATAAAAAGGCTATTATGCCAAAAGTGTTAAGTTTATGTAGTACACGGAATTGATATGAGAAAGGGAATATTTGATGTATTGGGAAATGTACGTTAGAGAATCTCGTGAGTATACGGGATATGTTAGAATATACAAATATAAAGTATAGTTTGAAGGGTCTTTGATACCGGAGCAGTGTTAGGCTAAGACGATCAATATTACGTAAGTATATCGATTAGAAGGTTGTGATCTATTATGGATAAAGGTAGAAAGTATCGAGCCAAGTCACGACTAGGTAAATGACGATAATTGGAAATATCAGACGATAGGTTAAGGATAAATGGTGAGTGGCAAATTTGAGAAATTTTGGAAAGTACGTAGTCTAAGATATAAATGGTATTGAGGAAAACCTTCCATTATTGGGATTTTCAATTTGGCAGAAGCTATTAATAGTAACTACTTTCAAATTTCCTAAAGCCCTGCTAAATTATGTTATTGAGTTTCAAATTTTCCTCCACCGGTGGGTAATTATTCATTAAGGGCCAGTATCTTTTTAAAACTTTCTGATACCCTTGAAATGTGTTTCAAAATTGTATTTTATCTATCTTAGCCAAAATATTCCTCTAAGATTATTTTCGGAAGATGGTATTTATCATCGTGATTTAAATTTTCTTTATATTTCTTACTCCAACTAAGAGGAACAACCATATATGTATATACAAGGACGATCTGTCTGTGTGATAGAAAGTCGGAGGGGACGCCCTCACTTGTGTGACATAGGGGTTCTTCCATTATGTTGATTTCTCAGATATCCTTTTGTTTCAAATTAAAGTTCTTTAAAACTTTTAATTTTATAAATTGTTGTGGGACCCTTGCTTGTTTCTGGGTTCGTTTCAATTCAAAGTCTCTTAAATTCTATTAATTATTTTGAATATAGAAGATTTCATTAATGGATGGAAGCAGTGTTTATAGTACGTGATTACACAAGGAAACTTGAGATTCCAAGGGAAATTTCAATAAGAGATAATTAGAACTAGAAGCGTTTCAATATAAGAGAGGAAGGAATTTCGTGAGAAGGAATCGGTATATTTGATGATTAGTAAGAGAAAAGAATATGAGAAATCTTAGGGCATAATTGAGATTTACTATTGAGAGTAAGGAGTATTTTGAGGATAGAGTCAGAATAAGGATAAACAAAAGAAGTGGGGATAACTAATGAAGAATTCGAGGTGTAATAACTATTAGTGGGGGAAAGGCCAATATTTTGACTAATACCCTAAGTAGAGAGAGAGATTAAAGATGTCAAGTATTCAAATGATTAATCCAAAAAGGTGTGAATGAGTAAAACTTGAGGTAAAGATTTTGATGAGAATAATAAAAGGAAATTACAGAGGTGGAATAGATAGTATATCATGAAGGAACTAAGGTGGATCAGCAAGATGTAAAGAGCGTATCGTGAACAATAGACATATGGGATAAGGTATCCGGAGGAAATTGTAGGTGCGCGCTAATTTAACCTCTTAAGTGTAAATGTTTGGTTAGGGATCGATTAAGTCAATGAATGGTGTAAATGGGCTGATAATATAGATAAGAATAATCTATCTGTGAGAAAGTACACTATGGTGATATAAGAAAGTGAGTTATTCTCGTGTCATCCAAATCAATATCTGTTAAGAGTCAGAGAACTCTATAAAAAAGGAGATTTGTGAATAATGGGGAAAGTCCAAGGATAATTCTTAGATGAAGGGAAAGTATTTGCTCGTATAAGTATGAACAGGAAATATATATTATAAATAATATTTTCTTAAAATTGTTTCAAGGAATAGCATTATAAGACTAGTTTCTGGAGGATTTTACAGAGACGAGATGTATTAAGATGAAGTACTAATATTTTATGTCATGAAAGAGATGAGAATATGACCAAACCATAAGTGAGATACACTACCATTCAGGAAAGGCCGATGTGGTGGCCGATACCTTAGTTAAAGGAGAAAGGAGGAATGAGATAATATAGAATGACTGGAAACATGAGGAGATTTGCAAGAAAAGGATAGTGAAAGTACTGCTATTGATAAGCTAAATGGAATGTTGATGAATGACAAACAAGTGTATGTTGGTGTATTTGCGCGAACAAGGTAGAGATGTTATGAAGGAACTAAAGGATAAAGGAAGTAGTGTGAGAATTGGGAATTTGTCAAGTAAGAAAAGTATTTATTAGTATTTTCAACATGATTCCGGGACGGAATCCTTTTAAGGGGGGAAGGATGTAATAACCCTAACTTTAGAAAGGCTACAGTGCCCAAATGAATAATGATCTCGGGGAATTTAGGAAAAGGGTGTGTAGGTACCCTAGACTGGAAATGGAAAATGAATAAACAGAAATCATATTAGTGATATACTAAGGAAATAAGTGACTCGAAATGACGATGGATTTCAGAAATTCATGAATTTAGATTTTGAGGATTTTGAACTCGAACGAACTTCTATTTATTGGATATTAAGGAACATAGAAATATTAAAGGGATTATATATTGAGGAATTAGTGAATTTAAGTTAAACTAAGGGATTTTTAAGTTAAGAGAATGCTAAGGGAATTTGGATTTTATAAACGATTTCAAAACCACTGGATAGTGAGATATATTCGAAACGAACCACAATTAGACGAGTCTGGAAACCAAACAACCAAGATTAGTAGAATAACAAGGATTGTATCACATTATAATTACCAAGAGTACTAGCATTACATTTAGAAAGAAAATCAAGAAAAGAGAATTATGAAATCACTAGCATGACATCACTTTCCACTAAATTGTTTTAAGGGGCAAATTAGTACTTTTGCTAGGTTTTAATCACAAATATCTTGCAAATCTTCCACAAGATACTAGACAAACCAAGATTTAGATGAGATAAGATCAAGAAACAAGAGCAAAAATCTCTCCCCCTCCATTATCATCATTTTCGGCCAGATTTCCAGCAGCCCAGTAAAACCGCTCTAGAGACTTCGTTACTCAGCCAAATTTTGTGTTCTTTATATGGTTAGAAAGCTGTTAAGATGCCCTACAACTTTCATTTAGAAGCCTCATCCAGAAAACGTAGGTAAGGCCTTCGTTTTTCATGTTCTTTCAGCTGCAGTTTAGTAACTCCGAATTGTTAACTTTGTTTTCATGGTTCCTTTAGTTGATTCAAGCTATATTGAGGTTGTTTAAGGAGTACCCAAGGTTTATTAAGTGATGTTGAAGGTACAAGGAAGGTATAAACCCTAACCCCTTTTTATTATGTGAGCTTTAGTGATGTTAATGGATGGTGTGTGGTTAAAAGTGATTATTGTGATGTTAGCTAGCATAAATTGTGATAGATTGATGGGTGATGGTATTGAGGCCTCACCACTGATTATATGGCTTATGAGGATGTAATACTGATGTGTATGGAGTGGTGGATGATTATATGGCTTGGTTGTGATGGAATTGTTTTTGGAAAGTATGAAATTATAGCCGTTATAATGCCCGATTTTCATTAGGATGTAATCTGCCCAGTTTTGGACCCCTATATCCGTACGGTACCCTACTGTCTAGGTTACCAATTGACCATGACATGATAGAGCTTAGTTCGTAGATCGTTTTGATATAAGGTGTGTTAAAATCTGATGAACGGTTTAGGAGAAAAGTCAGTTTTAGTGAAAGGTGTTCGAAAACCGGGAAACCGTAATTTTGTAAACTTTGAGACTATGATCGACCTACCTAGACATTTTTAAAAATTATGAAACTTTGGGATGTTATAATAGGGTGATCAGAGAACCCTTACTAACTGACCTTGTGTCAAATTGTGGAATTTTCGAATTATGAGGATTTTTGCAGTCGAGAGTGGTTGTTAAGGAAATATTGTGAATTGCTAACAATTTAATCGAGATTAAGAATGGTCGAGTTCTTAGAACCTTTGGGACATAAAGGTCATGTTAAACATACGGTATGTGACAAGGGTGTTACTAGATAAGGGTAGGTGTTAAGTGGAATATACTCTAATGACGATTCTTTTATGTGTTTATAGAAACTTCGGAGGAACCACGAGCCCTACCTTTGGGATATCGAGATCGAGGCAAGATCCTTCTATCTCTACTTTGAAAATTATTTATCTTCGGCATAATAATGATGTTATGGAATATATATATATATATATATATATGTATATATATATATATATATATATCCTTTATTATCAAACCTGAGTCTACCACACCATCTAGTTAATTAATCACATACACAGTTAACCAATCAGAAAACTATGAATTATTTTAGAACCAATCATATGCCACTCCTAAATCACGGACCAATCAAATTAAAACAAATTTGTTTCCTTATATAATTTAACTTGCTATCTTTTAACCAAGGTTAAACCCATCAATCATTCTAAATATATTTAAAATTGAATTATAATCCTAAAAATCTGTTTTCTTATATAATTAGTTAACACTTCTAATTTAAATACAATAATGATTTTATTAAACATGTCCATAAATAAATATTTTTTAAATCCAAAATATTTACTAGAAAATCACAATTTTAATTTGAAATCAATCACGATATACTATTATATTTTTAAATTAAATTTCATAATTAATCTTTCATTAATCAACCACTCCTTTTATATAAAGCCAGTCACAATCATATTATCATACATTATAAATTTATTTTTATAATATATATTGTACAATTATAATCAATATTAAATAAGTATAATCTAACTTAACTAAAAATTTGAAAAAATCGGATTTAAAATCAGATTTTAAATAACTTGGATAAAATCCATACCGTCAAAAAATTGATTTTTTTTATAAGCTCAAAAATATATTTATTCATAATTTGTTAATAAAATTAATTAATAAATGCATATAAGCCAACACTACAAAATCAGATTTGAACAAATTTTAAATAGTTTGGATAAAATACATATCTTCAAAAACTCGATTTTTTTAAATAACTTGGATAAAATCCATATCTTCAAAAACTCAATTTTTTGAAAGGTTCAAAAATATTTTTATTCACAATTTGTTAATAAAATAATTAATAAAATCATATAAACGAACACTACATATATTTTAATTAATTTAATTATTAAATATACGCTATAAGAGTATTATTATTGGTTGGAGAATAAATTACCAATCAAAAAATTAAAATTATTTAAGATGCAATCATAATTTACTTCTAAACTTTAAATCAATCAATCATATACAAATTTTTTATTATTTACCATGCTTATTCTAATTTACTAATCGCGGTTAAATTAAATTTAAATATAAAATATCTTGATTTAATAGCTTCGCATATCACATGGGTTTTAATTTTAAAAAATTCTACTAACCATAAATGTTATTTTATATAAATCCACATAACAGTATATTACATATGGTGTCACAACTCACAAGTATCTTTGACTGCTTTTGGAAAATAATTCGAAAGATTCTACGTTTCAACCAAGACTAAACTCTAATCAAATCAAGTTACACTCAATAACAGTTAATTTTTATTTTTTTCATATCAATTAACTAAACATTATAACTACTAATTTTTATTTTAACTGTAAACTAATAAACAATTTATATAAAATAAAATTCTTACAAACTAAAAAATATAATTATTATATCAACTTAAACATTACGGGAAATCTAAGCCTCTTATTCCCTATTCCCCATCCAACTTTGATAAACAAAGTGTATGCATCAATTCTCCTTATGGCTAAATCATATCAATTTCGGTTAAGGTACTACTTTATATCTTTTTGTTGTATGACATTCTATACTTGGACAGATTATTTTTTATTTCGATTGTATATATGTATTGTATGTTTCGGGTTTTAATTGTCTAATAAATTCAACAGAAAAACGTTTTTGACAAAAAAAATAGAAAATGATTTAGGTTATCATCATCCCCCATCCGGATTCTTCAAGAGTTACTTTCCATTAGAATATTCAGTAGCAAACTCCAATAATTCTGCGACTTACTAAATTGTAGGCATCAATCCTTATCACATTACACTGATTTGTTTACATTATTAGGTATGCCTATAGATTAATATTTTTTTACAGTGCTGGGTTGCTAATGTTATTCAGTGATTACTTAACAATTTTATTCTAAGTACAATAATTATTTAATTTAAAAAATTATATATTAATACATGAATCTATTATATTTATAATAGATATTTTGATATCTCAAACTCTCAATTCATAATCATAAGATACAATTAAAATCATGAATAAAAAATTATTAATAATATAAAACTATTTACCACGCTATTCCAAATACACATTCAAAATTTAAGTTATGTAAAGTATTAAATAATTCAATCATAAAAAAATTTAGGATCAACTAATTAAAACATAAGAATGAATTTTAAACAAATCATCTTTTAACATTTTAATTACGAAAATTTTTAACTATGCAGTAACTAATGGAATAATAATTTGACCTGACATTATATTTGAATTATTCAAAATATTAAATATACTCTTAAATAGTACTATACATTATTTGGTGTATAAATTATCAATCAAAAAATAAAAAATATTACAGAATCAATGAAAATATCGTTAGTGAATATTTCCATAATAAATTGGTCAACTTAGCACAAATTTTCTTATAAATCACTATTTATTTATAGATAATTAATTCATAAATAAAAGGACATATGTCATTCACAGAAATAATTAAACCTGCAAAAATCATCAATAAAAGGGCATACAACATCTACAAAAATAATTAAAATTGAATAAACACATCGCAAAATAGATCACTAATTTTCTTTATCCAATCATTGAACAGATCTTCAATTATGGTATACATCTCTAGCTTATATCACTAAATTATACAGTCTTTTCGGTGAGATAATCTAACAATTTGTTATAAACTTGAGAAATATGTAAATCTGATAAGTCATAACGTATTCAACCAACCGACCAGAGCTGTGATTCTATACTATCCAAATCAATGAACTAATTTAACAAAATCTAATATATGGGTAGACAAAATCCACGAATAGGATATTAGGCTCTCAATAAAGAGAGATATTTATTGAAAGCCAAAGTAAATCAAGAAAAAGAAAATAAGGCTTATCATTTACAAGGAGATAGTACAAAATTTAATATTTTGGTAGATAAAATCCACCAACGGGCAACGAGGTACTAGATTCTCAATGATACATTTATTGAAAAATAAAGAAAAATCAAGAAAAAAAATTCTAAAAAAAACTTAAAAAACTGATATCAGCTCCTAAACTTTAGTTTAGCATTTTTTGGGAAAGATGGAGAGAGAGAGAGAGAGAGAGAGAGAGAGCAGCAACTACAGTTTTTGTTATAAAAATTATTAATAATGATAAATAAAAATGGTATACACCTAAAATATATATTGTTTTTAATAAAATGGTGCCTTTTTGATTTTTGTGTTCTTGAATTAAAGTAATAGTATCAATTCCCATATCTTAACCTAAGAGCATGTATTGAATTTGTTTGGTTGGTTGATTATATTTTTTTACATCAACAAAGCATAAAATATGGCTAAGAAAACTAAATAACTTGGTAGAAAGATTCTACAAGCTAGAAGAGATATATTTGTCAACGAGAAATAAGAAAAAATAAAAAGGAGGGTTTCATTTTGTTTGGGAGACTTTACACCATGCATGTTTCTCTTAGTTTTGTTTTGTAACATCTCAGTGTTGTTCTAAGACATATAATTATATATTTACATAACTTGAATACATAGTAATATTTCATGTAATTATCATATTTTTCTATTCGCGTATTATATTTAATTTCGTGTACACGAAAAAATTTGTGTAATTTAGGGTCATTTTGTGTTCTAATTTCGGGTACACGATTTAATATCATGTCATTTTCGTTAAAGACACTAAAGTACATGACATGAATGTACAAAACGATTTGTCATGTCTAAATAAACTATTTCTTCTTATATATGTCGTAAAAATATACTCACTGTTAAAGGAAAATGAATTTCATGTTATTTAACCCAAAATCTGAATTACAAGGACACACATATATAACAATGTGATTATGTGTTTATATATTACACACTTGGTTTCAATTTTATGGACAATAACTTATTTTCACAAGTTAGTAAAATTAAAAAAAATAGGTGATACTCATTTTCATATGTCTTATTTTAAAAATAAAAGAAAACTAAAATTTATTATTCCATATTTTACTAGAAAGGAATAAAAAAAACCAAAATACAAACTTCCAAACTGCAAATGCACAATTTTAAGTTGTTTTTACAAATAAGCTAAGGGCAATAACCACAAAATCTAACAATCATATGTTACTCCAAGAGCGCGATATATTGAATTTGTTTGGTTAGTTGATAATTTTTTTTATAGTAAATCAATTCATTAATAATAGGACATATAATTTGTAAAAATTATATTGAACAATCACATAGCAAACTAGATTAGATGAAAGTTTCTATTGTTATAATTACATTCGTTTCATCTATCTTGCACAATAGATATCCTTTCTCATATTGCTGAAACATGTAATCTTTTTTTTGATAGACAGTCTAATGATTTATTGGAGTCGTGAGGATTAAGTTTCTATACATTTTTAATATGTCATCGAATAATTAACCATGACCATACAAATATTTTCAATGAATTAATATAATAAATATTTTAAGGATTCAATATTGAATAAATATACTGAATTCTCAGAATATGGGTGAAAAATTTGTTAACATGATACGTAGAAATATACTCTAAAAAAAAGAGAAATAAAACGAAAGCTAAATTTTAAAAAAAAACAATAAAGATGGATTCTGAACTTTTCAACGGGATTGTATTTGTTTTGATGATTGGTTCATAATATTAATATTAATTCAATTGGTATGAATTCACAGATAAGTAATTTTATACTTACGTTAATTAACATTCCAATAAAATTATATATTTTTCTAAATAAAAATAAAAAGTATATATTTATATTAATTTATTAATACAATTTATCGGCCGGTGCGTAGCACGGGTAGAACGCTAGTATATATATATATGTGTGTGTGTGTGATGCTTTTGTTGCTATATTGTAAGGAATATATTCCCTTGATTTTGGAAAATTAAAGAGAGATGGATATGAGTTATGGAATATGAATATAGAAATGATTATGAATGGAGCGAATATGCTCTATGGTGAAAGAAAATGGTATCAGTTGTTATCTAGGGTTATATGGTTTATAATGCTATATTAAAAGTGTTCTTTCTGAGTATTAAAGGTTTAATAAATAATATTTGGTAATTATTTACTACTCTTAAAATAGATAGAAGGTGTTATGAATGTAAAAGTATATGTGATTTCTTGAATATAAAAGAGATGTATGAATCATAATCAAAGTACTATGGTAAGTATATAGATATATTTTATAGAAATAATGTGCGAGAATGAAAATGATAGGAGTGATTGATAAATGGAAAGGTGAAATGATGTTTATGAATGGAAAAAATGATTTGATAAAAAGGGGAATTTGCAACAGTAAGCGTAAGAGGCTGTGTGGAAGTTGCACAGTCCAGCACTTAATATTTCATTTCGGCCCAAGAGTTGCCGAAGGAGGATGTAGTGGTAGACCTTCCTCCTGGGGGATGGTGGCAGACCTACCTCCGTCTACCGGTAGTAAAAAGGGACGGGTACGGAGGACGACTGATCATCGGGCCTCATGTATTCGGCAACAGTGAAAATCTCCAAAGTTTTTGAAAAGAAAGAATTGATAATGGTTTTCAGATTTTTATATGCTGAAACCAAGAAAATGAGATGAAATGATGGAATTATTGTTACAGATGAAGAGAAACTGATACTATATTATATTAGATTTCTTTTCTTATAATAGTAAGTGGATGATGTATTATTAAATAAGAGTCTTAATCTCCCTTGAAGTTTATAATTGGTTTTTGCTTATATATATATATATATATATACCTGTTCACTTTTGATTCTAGTTCACAATATTATCTTGTTGAGCTATCATAGCTCACTCTTGCTACTTATGTATATACAGCTAGGACCAATGCCAATACTCCGTACGACACCCCGCAAGAGGGTAGGGGGAAGGCGACCTATTGAGCGAGTACTGGCGACCGTCCCCGAGGTAGATGACAAGCGCAAGGGGTTTAGTGGTCTTATGTATATTAAGTGTGTAAGTGTGTAAGGTTGTAATAAATTTGATTGTTGAAATGCTTCTTGTAGAAGCATCACTCAACAATGTACTTATTAGGATTCTGGGTTTGTAATAACTACTTAACTTTAAACTTATTATGGCATGGATGTTGTTCCTTGATCATATGGCTGGTGTGTAATATTATTAAGTGTGGGGTCTATTGTGGGTGAGTTTTATTGTGCATTTATATTCCAGCTGCCAAGTTTATATAAAAAAAAAGACCAAAGAAATATTGATATTGAATGGAAATTGGTCCGTGATGGCCCGGAATTATGACCCCGGATTTGGGGCTGTCACAGAAGGTATGTTATCAATTTCAAACCATTTCATCCACTAGATTTTGAGTTACAAATTGTTAAAGATTGGGTGAATAGTAACCATGTTTGATTTTCTTTTAGATCTTGGATTGTAAGGGTTGTAGGAGACCATTCAAGGTGTTATTGAGTTGTGTAAAGCTTATCCAAGGCTCCTAGGTGCTCAAGAAGGTATAAAAATCACAAACCCTCTTGGTTATGTAGTATATATAATGTTTGGTAGTAGATCCATGTATTTGTGAGCTAATCTTGGTTGTATAAGTATTGGATGACATGGATCTTGAGTTTTGATGTTGAGATTGTGACTTTTATGATTATGGATAATATATATATCTCCATGAGTGTTATGAACCATGAACTAAGTGTATTAAGTGTTGGTTGTGTTGTGGAATTGTGAAAAATGGTTAATCTAAGTAGTATGTGCTTGCTGAGTTTTTCCAGGAGCATTGACCTGTCTTGTAACACGGTTTTGAACCCCCAAATATTGTCCCCTGATGTCCTACCATATATTGTTGGAAAGATAATTGAATGTAGTTTCTGGAAATGTAAGGTTCATGACTAGGTGATGTATAGATTTTTAGTTATGGCCGGAGAAGTGGATTGTGTTTCTGGATTCCTGACTGCACTAAGGGACCCCCTTGTGAACCTTGTTTAAACCCCTAAAAATTTATGTGGGATCATGGAAAAATTAGAGAAGCTAGGAAATGCAGTGGTGAAGACTACCCAAAAAGAATTGGATTAAAATATGAATTTTTCAATTTTATAAGAATGCTAGAGTAAAATTCGCGCAAGGGAAAAAGTCGTTAAGTGGAGTATAATTCTAGGGGTAATGGACGTGACTCGGGTATGGTAACTAAATTAAGTCGAATAAGTGACGAGCGTAATCGAGTGATGACATGAACCTATAGTGGGGCTAGAGTGTCATAAGACGAAGTCCTTAAGTTAATTTCGTACCCCTAAAACCCCGTAATTAAAGAGGTATTGTTAAGGTACTAACGAACGGTTATTGCTTATGTATAAATCGTTCCACTCCGCACGCTCGACCACCCCAACCAAACCAAGGCAAGTTTACTTTTCAAAACTTACATATACAAGGATTTTCACTGTTGTGTTTGTAGTTTTCAAGCGTATCAAATGTTTATGTTTATCGAAGTATCGATGAAATTGAGATGTATAAGTACATATATGTTTGCACCCCTTGAACTTAGAATGAAATGTTTTCTTCGGACAACGACTCTAGAAATAGAGGTCGTAGCGGTCCGTATATACTATTGACCGGGGGGAGGTATATTATTATATCGTAATTAAATTGCGAAAACCCGAAAGGTCATTCGGGGAGTATCGTCTCAAGTAATTATTTTTATATCTTCGTAAATACTCAAAATACCCATCTTGGATTAAAAGCTCATTTAATTAAATAATTATTTTATTAATTATTAATATTAAATTTTAAAATATCAATTATTAATTATTGTTCATTATTTTAAAGTCAAAGCTAATCCAAGATACCTTTAATACTTTCAAACTCGAACTCTTTCGAACTCAAAACATTTTCGAAAACCCCCGGTCAGGTTCCGCTTCTTGTACGATTTCAAGAATCATCGGTCGACTGCGGTCGGACCTCAATTACTCAGTTTTCAATCAAAATCAAGTTTTTAAAAGAAAAAAAAAGAAAAAGGGACTCTGGCAGGTGTGGGAACCGTTGACGAACGATTCCCGGGATGTGTAAGCGGCCGTGAGCCAGGCGGTCCATCAATTATTATTCCGGCCCAGGTGTTGCCGAAGGATGATTACGAATGTAGTTTTCATCGAGGGTGATTACGGATGTAGTTTTCACCCGGGGATAGTTACGGATGTAGTTTCTATCCTTCTACCGGTAGAGAAGACCCGCGGATTATTAGACTTGGATGTGGCGACTGATCATCGTCAATCCTCGTCAGGTTTTTATGTTTTCTTCCAGTCCCATCCTCCACTTTGGAAAAATGCTCAAACACTGGTTCTTGGGCCTAAGTGCCAAGTTGCCGATAGTGTGGTTTTTGATGAGAAAATATTGACATCGTGCAGTATCTAGAACTGCAAGATTTTCTATAAAGATTGGCACGTGTTAGTGCACTCTTGCAATTGTTTCAAAGAATGGAATGTTTTTGTATGAGAAACCTTCTAAGCTAATGGAAGGAAAGAGGTTTGCAATGATGTATTCCCTGTACAGTATGTTAATCGTAGAGTGTTTTGCCGAAAATGATATACTCATATGTATATATTTTCAAACTTGAGATATATTGAAATGGGAACCTTATAAGGGGTTCATATGTTATCCTAAAGCTCCTTAGTGAGTATAGATGTTTTATTCAAACTCGGGCACATATATTGTCCAATTATGTTTTGAAATCTGAGATATATACCCATATAGTTGGGAATGTTTTCGAAATAAACCACATTATTATTTTACAAAATAGTGAACTTGCTGAGCATTATGTAGCTCATTCTTGCTTTATAAAAACTTTTCAGAAAGGGAAGAATTTGGCCGATTAACTCCGCACCAGTAGAAGAGGAGTAGAAGAATTACCCGGAGATGATTTAGTCCCTGATAAATACTACAGAGTAGTCTGATAGGTTTTCAACTGCAATAGTAAGACTTGTCTTCAAGTGTAGTTGTATAAGTGGAATTGCGTAAGACTCTGGATTGTACAGATGAATTGTAATATTTAGTGTTACTTTTGGTTATCGTTTCTGAGGCTCTAACTTGATTGTGTGTAAGATTGAGGTATGGATGGATGTATTGTTGAGTTGTAAAGTTAATACAGGTATGATATGGTTGGATGATGATGTGACGACCTGAATCTTTGACCTCAGATTTGGGGGCGTCACATCTTCCACCAGGATTCAAAGATAACTGTTCTTGCATCAGAATTACTTCTTTAATAGCTGAACCCTTTTGCATTTCTACTTCTTGTCCTTCTGTGTTCAAGTACATGGGAGTATAATTACCATCATATCTTGACCCTCCGTCCAAATATCTGGATTTGATTTTCATGAAGATCATGGTACACCAATTTTTGTAAACACTGGCTTCTCTATCAGGAATGCTTCTATTTTCAAGAAAATAGAGAACATATTTCAACTCTTTTGTTGACTTGCACAATACATCATGAATGCTCAGCCTCTTGACACTTTTGTCTTTCATGAAGTACAACAACTTTTCCATCATCTTACCATCCATCTTGCATGCAACAATCGCAACAGATTCAAGTTCCCAAAGATCATCAACAGATAATTTGTCACCCAATCTTCTAGAAAGAAAATGTTGATCTGCTTGAAATAAAGGTATGAATTCCACATCCCTAGAGCCAAATCCTCCTATATTGTAAGGTTCCAGTCCCTTCAGATCAGAACTCATCTTAATCCACCTTGGTGAACCTTTATCAAACTTAGAAGATTTTGCTTTCTGAAGTCCAGGAATCATTGGAGGTTCTGAGATTACTCTTCCAGACTTAAAAACAGTTGGTCCAGTATACTTAATTTTATCAACTTCTATCCACTTTTTCCTTCTCTTCTTTGTTTGTGGATCACTAGGTTCTTCTTCTTCCTCTTTCACTTGTTTAGATTTATCAACAAATAAATCCTTTTCAGAATTAACCAGCCTTCTGAAATATTCTTTGCTAGCTCTTTCAACAATATCATTTACACTGTTTCTGACTTCTCTAGATTCGACCCCATCACCCTGCAATTTCGGGGGATCTCCCACAAATATTGTACAGATTTTATGGATAACTTACATGCCCAATTTATTTATTTTTTGTTTCAATCATGATTTTTTTTAAACCGAGCCAAAAATATTTTTTCGACATGAACTTAGGATGAGAATATCATGTTTATGGTATTTTATATTCTAGGTTATTTATGTCAAAAAAAATAGGCATTCGGCTAAAGGCACAAATATCGAGAATTTTTAAACACGGCTTTTACGAACCAAAATTGCCCAAATTATTTAAAAGCGTGTCGTTCTTAAATGTTTTACTCTCAAATATTTTTGATATATTTATTTAATATTTATATTCAATTTATTGTGCTAAAATCCATGCCAAAAGACCAAAAACAGATTTTATTCCGAAATACCCGTAATTCCTTATTTATCCGAATAAAATCATTTTTAATTCAACCTTAAGTATTACTTGGACATCATAGTCATTATTTCATAAGGAATATTATTTTTAAATATTTTTCAAGTCAAAACTTTTGTCTTAGTTGTCGGTAAAGACAAATGAATTTTTCGGACGCTCCTGAAGGCTGTTTTAACATTCGAAAAATTCGTAAAAATACTTTCACTCATCTTTTTGACTTGAAACTTTGAATGTGTCCTTAGTTTCCCCGTAGGACATTTTAGAATAAATTTCAGAAATTTTGGATGACTTTTTTCCGGGACCCCTTAAATCGATACGTAATTGATTTATCGGTCGCTTAAAAGTCATAGTTGGTCAACTCATTTCAAGGTAAAATTTTGACCATAATCTTCTGGGCATATTTCTAGGAGATTCCCAAAATTTCATAATATTTGGATGATTTTTCGATTTATTGCGATTAAACCCATTTCGGCTCGTCGATAAGCGTGTTTTTCGGTTTTTAATCGTTTCGTTAATTGGTATGCCACCTATGCACGTCCAAATCAGCAAAATTCAAATGTGCACAGCTGGGAGTGTGTCTAACACATGCCAACTCATGCCTAGCACAAGCCACCACATGCTTGTACCCTTTTAGCTTTTAAATAAAGCTAAAATCCTTAATTTTTGGCTATAAATAGCCCCTTACCCCCCACTCTTTTTCCCAAGCTTTGAGAGCCAAACACATGCTGAAGAAACACTCCTAGAAACACTCTCTCTACTGCATAAAAGTTGCAAAAACGTTTCTTAGTGTTAAGCCATTTTTACATCTTGATTCTACATCATTTTGGCTTGTTTTCTTCACTTATTCTTGCTCTCATAAACACAACTTTGGTCACCAATATTTTTGTGGTCTTTGGACCTTGTTTTAACAGATTATAAGTGACCTTTTGAGCCTCCAAAAGTCCGGCCATAAAGCATTATTTCAGCCATTTTCCGGTGACTTTTCCGGCGACTCTTTTTGTGTGTTTTTAGCTTCGTTACTAGCTTTTTCTCTTGTTTTCTCTCTAGATCTCAAGGGATATAAGTTGGTTCCTATATTTCCTCACTCTACTATATATAGGTCGTGTATATATAGTAGTGGTAGTGGTGGGTGACTTGAATATTTAGTGTTTATTGCTGGTTTAGATCCATACTTATAAACACTAATATTCAACATTCTTGCATTTTGTCACTAATATACACTTGTTCTTGAAGTATATTTGTGTAGTGTATATTTGACATCTTGTAAGGTGTTCTTGAGGTTGAAAAGTTGAGATTCACCTCATTTAAGTCCTTTAATCCAAGTTGTGTATTTGGATTAAAAAGACTAGTTAACTATCTTTTGATTTAAAAACAAAAAGCTTACATCTTGTTTTTACCTTAAGTGGTTTAAACTTGATATTTAAAAATCAAAAGATAAGTTGGTTGTTAGTCTTGTTTGTGTAACCAAGTCCTTTGTTCATCTTGTTTTATTTTTAAACAAGGACATAAAAATCAAGACTATACAAGCTAGCTCTTTAAAACAAGTTAGTAGTTATTGTTGGCCTTTTCGTTTTGTTACATTCGGCCATAACTACTATTGGTAGTCTATCTTGTTCAAGTTGGTTACTCACTTGTCTTATCTTTATATCTTGAACAAGGATTTAAACAAGACTACTTGCACTTGTTTTAGGACTTTGAAAAATCTGGCCATTCCACTTTCTTTACCATTCGGCCGAAGTGCTTAAAGCACTTGTTGCTTTGTGTTGCTTGCTTGCACTACTTGCTTCTTAGTTTAATATTCTTGTTGTGTTGTGTGTGTAATATTCTAATGCATAATATCGGCCCTCGTTTTATCCTATAGATAAGCGAGTTACTTTTCTATACGTGTACGTTTTGTGTTGTGTGTGGTGATAGTGTATGTGTGTGTACCGCTTGTGTGACAAGTCCATTCGTGTGACTTATCCCTTGGCGTTATATACTAGCTTAACGCGTAATAGCATCCCCGTGACTAGTACCTTAACATACTAGCTTGCACGGATTTATATCTTTCAATATAAATTGGTTGTTTGTTTGTTGGACTTGTATTCTAACCTTTGCAGTGAGGTGAAGTGAAGTGAAGTGACTCTTGTTCTAAGACCCAAGTCTTAGGCGTACTAACGGGGAGTTAGTAGCCTTTGCACCATGAAGAAAAGGGAAGACCCAAGATCTAAGACCTAAGATCTAAGACCGGCAAAGTTGTAGAAGTACATTGTCTTCTAGGGGTTACTACAAAGTCTTTGAGGAGGTGACGGGGAGTTACGCTCCAAGACAAGTTTTGTAGTTTGTATTTAGCTATTTAATTTGAGGAGGATACGTGTGTGTATCGCTCCAAGATAATTAGATAGTGGTCTAAGGAGTTGTAAAGGTTTCTACGCCTACTATAAAAGAGTTTCTTTGTAGTAGAGAAAAGCTCGAATCCGGGGAGGAGTTCGGGGACTGGAGTAGGGGTGTTCGAATCCATTAGGGATTGCGGGCATCGCGAACCAGGATAAAAATCGACCGTGTGCTCTCTCTTTTCTTTCGCTCTTTATTTTACGCACTTTAATTACTTGCTTACAAGTAACGAAGTTTAAAAAGGCGAAAGAATTTTCAAAAGGCAAAGCTCTAAATTTTAAAAAGGTGATAAGCTATTCAACCCCCCTTCTAGCTTATCTAACCCATATACGGGACCTATCAATTGGTATCAGAGCGGTGCTTTTAACTGTGTTTTACGATTGTTATGATAATCGTAAAATACAACAAAAAGTAGATCCTTATCGGGTTTATTGACTGTTGAGAAAGTCGTTAAATAAAACCGTAAGAAGGACATCTTTTTGATGGCTTACTTGAATACTATTGGTTGTGGAGAAGGTCTTTCTAGCTCCCGACCACCTTTGTTCGATGGTACAAACTTTGCAACTTGGAAAACACGATTTAGGATTTATGCTAGATCCCAAGGTGTCAAAGTTTGGATGGCCATAGAAGACGGAGTCACCACTCCTACTAAAAAGGTAGGCGACGTTCTTGTCGAAAAGAAAGTGAGTGAATATACTCCGGATGAAGAAATTTAAATGAACATAGCCGCGAAAGCGGAAATGGTTCTTACTAGTGCACTTGCAGTAAAAGAGTATAAACGTGTTAATAACTGCAAGTCCGCACAAGAAATGTGGAACAAGTTGGTTATTACTTACGAGGGTACAAAAGATATTAAAGAATCCCGGATGGATACTTTAATACAAGAGTACGAAAATTTTAAACTCCTCTTAGGTGAAACCATCATCGATATAGAAACGAGGTTTACTCGTATAGTCGATGAACTTGCACAACTTGGAAAGGTATATACTATAAATGAAAAAAATCATAGGATTTTGAAAGCCTTACCTCCAAGTTGGAAAGTCAAAGTTACCACAATAAAAGAAATGCATAACTTGAATTCATACTCCATCGATAGCTTATTCGGAAATCTTCGTGCTTACGAGGAAGATAACATTCCGGAAAAGGCCCTTCCTAGATTGGAAGATAAAAGAAAGAATATGGCATTAAAAGCAATTCTTATCGATGAAGATGAAAATGACGATGAGTTGAACGAAGAGTTGCAAAAACTTGATGAACAAGAGATCGCACTACTTTCAAGACAACTACGTCGGGTTTTGCAAAGTAAAGCTCAACGGTACAGAAAAGGATTCCTTAAGTCGAGTAATCAACAACGAGTATTTAACTCGAAAGGAAGGCCTAATTATAAGAGTAACAATAATTTTCCGACCACTAGTTTTAACAAAGGCAAATGTGTTCAACAAGGGAATAATGCTTACAACAACAATTCAAATTATTCGAATAATTATTCCCCACCTATGCCGAAGGAATCGCCAAGTGAGGAAACACATGATTTGTGTTTCGAATGTAAACAACCCGGTCACTTTAAACGGGAATGTCCAAAGTTGGCTAAAGGATGAAGTCTTGTAGCCGAAAATGGATGGGACTTAAGCGAGGATGAAGAAGCTCCCGAACAAAGTGAAGAAGTTGTTAACTTGTGCTTGATGGCGATTGGTGATGAAGCTACACCAACGGAAACCTCCACTACTAATCAAGAGGTAACCCTAAACTCTAGTAATAATGTGGCGTCTTGTAGTAGTAATAATGTAAGTATAAAGTTATTAGATTATGCAAATTTGGGTGTCTCGGAGCTTATTAATCTTGTAAAATTGTTGAAAACGAATCAAGATGAAATTAGCCAAAAATACATCACGGTTAGTTCCAAAAGGAATAAAATACGGGATGTTAATATTGAGCTACAAAAAGAGGTCACTCGTTTGACCGATATCGATGTCAAAGATGTGGAATATTACGAATTTATTTCATCTCAAAAAGAGCGCTTGAATCTTGAAAATACTAAGAAGGATGAAATTATTCGAAATCTTGAGATTGAGAATATATCCTTGGTTCTTCAAGTTGAAGAGATGGAAAAGGAAAAAGTTCAATTATCTACTAACACTAGTGATCTCCATGTTTAGATGTTGAATTTAAAGATTCGAAATGAATCTTTGATTCGTGAAAATGAGACACTAAGTGTAAAGATAAATGAACTCGAACAAGCTTTAACAGGAGATATTGAGGAAGAGCTACACGAAGCCCTAAAAGAAAAAGAATTAGATTTTCAAGTTATGTTATCCGATAAAGATTTCAAACTTGGAAAACTTAATGATTTACTCGAGGCCAATTCAAAGGAACGAGAACATGTTGTCTCGGAACTTAAATCGGTTCTTGTGGAAAATCAAAGGCTTCAAAATGGTAATAGCAAGCTCTTATCTCAAGTCTCGGATCAAGCAAATTTCTTTAATAACAAGATTAATTCTATGTTAGCCGAAAAGGAAAATCTTGAGAAAACCGTTAAGCAATTCACCAAGAGTAATACTATATTGGATAGTATGGTATTTAATTCAAAGGTACCATTTAACCGAGAAGGATTGGGATATAATGTGAATTCTCCTCCTAAACGAGAAGTTCCACCTCCTAATACTTCAAGGAATACTCCTCCTAAACCATCTTCACCTAAGTGTTCGTATTACAATGTTAGTGGACATATAAGTCTTTATTGCAAGGCCAAAGAAGGTGAAAGAAAGGGAAAGTATAAATGGATTCCTAAAGGTGAACGTTCAAAAAATGATAAGAAAACTAAAGTTGCTAAAAAGAAAGAAAAAGTGGTTAACAATGATAAAAGGCAACCGAAGTTTACTTATCATCAACAACCGATTAGTTTTCAACAAAGGAACATGCAACATCAAGCTAGCACTAGTACCAACAATGCAAGTTCTTCTAAAGTTCCTAATCAAGGTTATAAGGCAAAGAACCCAAATGGTCATGGTCATGCTCGTAACTTGAATGCTTATTCTATGCCTAGAAATGCGAGTCATGTTAATGCTAGATCGAGTCAACATGCTAATGTGAGTCATCATGCTTATCCTAGAAACTCTCATGCTCATGTTAGGAATAATCATGGTAATTATCGTGCTAATAATCATTCTAGAGATTCCGTTATTACTATATTTCCCCATAGTAATAATAATGCTTTTCGTGGTAATTCGAGATATGCTCCTAGAAGAAATCCTTATCATATCTCTAATAGGAATCAAGCATCCAGAAATGATATTGTTTATGTGAATGATTATCCTATGCCTCAATTTATCTATGAAAGTACTCGATTGCCTTATGATATACTAACACCCGGACCCTCAAGTAAAAGGGGTACCAAAAGATTTAATTAATCTTTTGTGTAGGTGTGACTTGCTGCTAAGAAAGATGTGTGGTACCTTGATAGTGGTTGTTCTCGACAAATGACCGATAATAAGTCGTTGTTGAACAACATTAAAAAGGTAACCGCCGGAGTTGTAACTTTTGGAGATAGTAGCAAAGGTGACATTATTGGCATTGGTGACATTGGTAATGAAAGATTTAAAATTTGTGATGTACAATTAGTCACGGGACTAAAGTACAACTTGCTTTCAATTAGTCAACTATGCGATAATGGTTGCAAAGTCATTTTCTTTCCATCTCATTGTGCTATCTTTGAAAAAGAGTGGAAACTAATTCTTAAGTGTCCACGAAGTAAGAATGTTTATTCGTGTGACCTAAATGACTATGAAAATGTGTGTTTGGTATCCATGAATGAGGACCCATGGTTATGGCATCGACGTTTAGGTCATGTCAACATGAAACTCATCAAAAATATATGTTCGAATGAACATGTATGTGGATTACCGAAACTCAGTTTCGTTAAAGATCATATATGTGAAGCTTGTGAAATTGGCAAACAAATTCGAGCATCTCATAAAGCTAAATTCATGGTGTCTACTACTAGACCACTAGAGCTTTTGCATATGGATCTTATCGGACCCGTGCCCGTACAAAGTTTGGGAGGAAGTTTATATACTCTTGTAGTAGTAGACGACTTCTCACGATATACGTGGAAGGAGTTCCTAAAAGCAAAAAGTGATGCCTTTACATCATTTGTTGCTCTCTGCAAAAGGATACAAACTCAACAAGAAACGTCTATTGTTTATATAAGGACGGATTATGGCAAGGAATTTTAAAATTCCGAGTTTGTTGAATTTTGTGAAGCTAATGGTATTACTCACAACTTCTCTCCTCCTTATACACCTCAATCTAACGGGGTTGTTGAAAGGAAGAATAGAACGTTACAAGAAATGGCAAACACTATGCTTAATGAATATCGTCGACCTAAATATTTTTTGGCCGAAGCTATGTCAACTGCTTGCTATTTTCTTAATCGAGTTTTACTACGACCTATTAAAATGAAGACTCCCTACGAGCTTTATTTTGGTAAGAATCTACTTCAAGGTCTTTGGAAGTAAATGCTTTATTTTGAATACAAAGGATTATTTAACGAAATTCGACCCGAAATCTAGTGAGGGCGTATTTCTTGGATATTCAAATACAAGCAAAGCTTATCGGGTATTTAATCTTAAAACTTTAATGGTGGAAGAATCATTGAATGTTGTGTTTGATGAATCGAAACCACTATCGAAGTATAAAGATTTGGTTGAAGAGGAAAATGATCCAAAAGAATATTGTCAAGATAACGTTGAGAATGCTATTAGACAAATCGAAACTTTTGATCAAGGAACTACGGTTCCGAATAACCCTCTCGAAGTAGTTGAGATCGATAATGGATTGCCTTCTGACGTACCTTGGGTTAGAAATCATCCTATCGAGAATATCGTAGGTGATAGAACTAAAGGCGTCCAAACTCGATCTCAAGTGCAAAATATTGCTAGTCACTTAGCTTTTCTATCACAAATAGAACCCAAAATTGCAAAAAAAAGCTTTTTTAGATGAGGATTGGATTCTTGCCATGCAAGAAGAGTTAAACCAATTTACTCGGAACAAATTTTGGGAACTAGTTCCACCACCACCCGATAGTTCTACTATTGGAACCAAGTGGGTCTTTCGAAATAAATTAGACGAAAGTGGAACAGTGGTAAGAAACAAAGCTTGACTAGTAGCTCAAGGTTATACACAAATGGAAGGTATAGACTACGATGACACTTATGCTCCCGTAGCTAGACTCGAAGCAATTCGAATGTTCTTAGCTTTCGTTTGTCATAAGGGATTCAAGGTTTATCAAATGGATGTTAAATCGGCTTTCCTAAATGGTGTCTTAGAAGAAGAAGTGTATGTAAGACAACCACCAGGATTTGAAGATTTAACACATCCGGAATATGTGTATAAACTTTATAAAGCCTTATACGGACTAAAGCAAGCTCCTAGAGCTTGGTATGAGCGGTTAAGCAAATTCTTAGTTGATAATGGTTTTAAAATGGGAATTGCCGACACTACTGTATTTACGAAGTATGAAGGTGATGATATCTTGCTCGTTCAAATTTACGTAGATGATGTTATCTTTGGTTTAACTAAAGAATCACTATGTAACGAATTCTCGAAAATGATGAGTAAAGAATTCGAAATGAGCATGATTGGAGAATTAAATTTCTTCTTAGGTTTGAAAATAAAGCAATCTAACGAAAGCATTCATATATCTCAATCAAAGTATTGCAAGGAAATACTTAAGAAATTTGAGATGGAGAATGTTAAACCACTTAGTACTCCTATGTCTCCCTCGAAGAAATTAGTGGCGGATGATTCCGGAAAACCAGTTGATATAAAGAAATACTGTGGTATGATTGGTAGTTTACTTTATATTACCGCTAGTAGACCGGACATTCAATATAGCGTTTGTAAATGTGCTCGATTTCAAGCGGCGCCTAAAGAATCTCATTTATCCGCGGTTAAACGGATTTTTAGATATCTTAAAGGCACCACTGAACTTGGTCTTTGGTATCCGAAAGGATTACCATTCGACTTAGTGTGCTTTTCCGACTCGGATTATGCGGGTCACTTGATTGATTGAAAAAGCACTAGCGGCATTTGTCAATTCCTCGGTGGATGTTTAGTTTCTTGGTTTTCAAAGAAACAAAACTCGGTATCCTTATCTACCGCGGAAGCCGAATATATAGCGGCGACAAAATGTTGTGCTCAAATCTTGTGGATGAAGCAAACATTAGCCGACTATATGATTAAATTTGATGCGATATCTATTTTGTGTGATAATACGAGTGCGATTGATTTAAGTAAAAATCCGGTATCTCACTCTCGTACCAAACACATAGATATTCGACATCACTTTCTTCGTGATCATGTCAATAAAGGTGATATTATTATGGACCATATTGATACGAAAAATAATGTCGCCGACATATTCACAAAACCATTGCATTCCGAAAGATTCACTAAATTGCGATTACTTTTAGGAATGTTGGATTGCCCAAATAATTAAATATAGTTTTTCTCTATATTTAATTATAATTGAAATTGAAATATAAATCGTGTGATTTTCTAGTCAACGCACTCAAGCTTATTGTATGAGCGGATTTTCTTGAGACTTCGGTACTTGAAAATTCAGATTTCTCTGCAATAAATTTGTTTAAAAATAGACATTAATATGTTTTGTCTAAGTTTTGGCTAAAAACCATATTGAAATATTTCAATACGAATAAAATGTAATTAGTTTTAATTTTTGAATGGCCTTGAAATGATGTTGTTTCAAAACTCGGAGTAAAAATATAAAAACTAATTAAATATGAGATCTTAAAATTTAGCATTCAATTTTAAAATTTGGATCTAAATTTTGTTTTGCTAGAAATTATTTTTCTGTGATTTTGGCATTATAATATCTTTATTTACAGATTTTGTATTTAAAGATTTTGTTTAAAATCACAAAAATGATTTTCAGAAAATGAGAATTGATTTTTCAGCAAAATGGTTCATATGCCTTGATCTCAGCCATTGATCTCTGAACCCTACAATCTGCACCGTTCATAATACATCACATATATACTACAGTTTGTACGGACAGTTCATTATTCTCTCTCGTCTCTCATCTCTCTCTCGAACCTTAGAACGGTGACTTGCCAATTCCGTTCGATTCCAACTTCATTTGTTAAAATGAATCTTAGATTCGTGATCCTCTCACCAAGATACAGCTCTTTATGGTTTCAATTTTCATTCTTTGTATCTTAAATTCGAATCCTCTCAAACCCTAGAATCTATTTGTTTCAATTAGGCTTCAATTTGATGAAGTTTTGATTGATTCAAGTCTTATTCGCTGGTGATATGATGTTTCTTACATCATATATCAAAAGCCCTCTGTTTTGATTCCGAGTGTTTCAAACCCTAGCTTTTGATTTTTTTAATTCACTGATTTATATGCATATTCTAACATTTTGTTTAGTGATTCAGTGACTTCTAGATGTCTAGTGTTAAACCTATAAGGTTTGAGCACTTACTCGGTGTTGACTCAGTGAGTCCGGTGACTCGGTGGAGTGATTCTCAGTATGATGTCTCAGTATGTGTGCTTTTACTAGTTTATTTATGCGTTCTTATGGATGTGCTATGTGTATGACCACCATAGCTAAGGTGCACAAGTTCTAATCCTTCATTTCATGCTGTTTTATCCTTTCTGTGGTTTGATATTGTGTTATTGATGATTATATGAATCTTTATGGAGTTTTTGTGTTTATTGAGATGAGTTGATACTTGTTGAATCAAGTTGTCTGATATTTTGCTCTGCTATTGTTGATACTTGTCAAGTCAGTATGAATATTTGTTAAATCTTGCTTACTTACTTGATCAATTGTATCTTGATATATTGATGAGCTTTGGTATAGTTCGTGTATGTCACTTTTTGATTGTCTGGATGGTTGAAGAGTTCTTGTGTTAGGCTTTGTTGCTGTGTCTTGAGATCTTTTATCTTTGTCAGTTCTTATGTGCTTACTTGAACTTGCATTGCCTTGAGTAATCTTGATGTCTTGTGCTCACTCTAACTCACTCTGTGAGTTTAAGAGTTGTTCTTGATGGATATGTATGTCTTTGATGTTATTTGTTATATGAGAATGTGGGCCTGCAGAGATGTGTTACTCTTGCCTGTGTATATGTGTATCAGACTTCACTTAAGATATTATCTTGTGTATTCATGTGATGACCTTCTAGAACTCTGAATTTCTCTAAATGTTTGAGTTTATTTTTGTGCAATGTGACTTGTTCGTTTAAATGTTATCTACTTAGTCCATTGTTGCATTGTGTGGTCACTCTGATATTTTTTGAATCCTAGTTGGATTTGAATTGAGCTTTTAGAAGTCCAGTTCATTTCTCAGATCTGTGTTGTGATATATGTATACATTGCTTGTATAATCTGTGCAACAGCATGCTTGAGATTTGTGTTGATTTTATAATGTACAACTTTATGGTGATGATATGACCTTCTTTGTTTAAGTTAATATTTGTTTTGCACAAATATTTTCTCTTTGCTGCATGCTTCAACTTTGCATTAAATATGATTACTATTCTAGGAAATGGTTTCTATCGTTTACCATTTTATCATGTGCTGGTATCTGGTTTTTGTCCTTATTGTTAGTTGTGATCTGCAGCTTTACAATATGATAGATTGATTTGATACTTGTCATTTCCTGAAATCCTATGTACTTTATGTATACTTTGCAGTCACTATTGTAATGATCTAGTTATGATTTAACATATCACTCAGCTGATAGCCACATATTTGCTAAAACTTCTTAAGTGAAAGTATTTAGCCTATATGACCACTCCAAGTTACTTATCTTTGATAAGAATATTTCTGCACTTGACCTTAGTTTGTTGTGCCCTAGTGGTATTTTGCAGTCATAGTTGCTTGGATTGTGCCTTGGATTTGAGCACGCCTGGTCATGGCTCTCCACTGCACATGTGCATTGTTTGTTCTCTCTGTCTCAATTTGATTGAATTTTTGTACTTTAGTGTTTATTACTTTTGCAATTATTCTTTCTTGAGAACATTACTAACAGTTTTCCTGTCTAGAGAGCAATAATGAGCCAAGCCTGAGCTCTGCCCTTCCCCCTCCCAAAATCATCGCATTTTCCTTGATCTTTATTTTTTATTTACAGAAAATGTTGATGAACTAACTCGATTGCTTGTGTGCAGGAAGTAGTGATAAAGTTTCAAGTCACTCAGTCACCTTGGAAGCTTCAAGTTTCCCTATCTGAATAATTTTTTGTAGTGTACTTGTTAAATTTTGTTAAGTAGTTACATTTACACAAATAGGATGGATTTTATGGATTCTTGTATAGTGAATTAACTATACATTTCGGTTTATTTAGCAAAGGGATAGTGGATGCACTATGATATCTTGTACGATTTTTGCATTTGTTCTAACAAAGTTCTCTGCAGGATGATCTATTCGAATTTTTCATAATTCGATGCTTTATCAATCTTACAATCTGAGTATTATAAAATGATTCTCTAAAGGCAACATTTTTTGAAATCACTAACTTGCTAAAATACTTGCAGAGAATCTCAAAATGAATCGGTTGAGACAAACTAAACTGGAAAACTCGAATTTTGCAAAAATTTGAATCTCTCAACTCCAACTTTTTAAAAGCAATGAAATTTGTTGCATGCAAACTGAAAATTCGTCTAACATTTTTGATATTGCAGAAAATAATGATTTTTTAAGATCATACTTATCCATCCCAAGGTCCACACTCTAAATGGAAGTTTACTTCGGGACCTATCAATGCGGAAAATGGATACATCATTTTACAAGTCGAACTTAACGAGTTGTATTATTTAATTCTTTTGTAAAATGCATGGGAGATTAATTATGTATTTATAGACTAGGTCTTGAAATATGTAATTAATACCAGTCCCATATGTGAAGATTTGGGTAGTTTTGAGTGGTTTGGAGTAATAAGGAGATTGGTGGAAATCAGTTGTAATAAGTTGGATTTAATCACCTAAATCCCCTTCCCTTGTTCCCTCCCTCAATATCAATTTCACTTTTTGGCATTATGTCAAAAAGGGGAAGAAGATATTCTACGGGAATAATCAAATGAAAATTATTGTGTGTTGCTACTAAAATGTTTTTGCAGAAAAACAACAACGTTGGAATGTTGTGATAGGTACCGACACTTATCACGTGGGGTAAATTCTAAACTACAAGGAATATGGCCTGTTGCAACACCGAAAAAGTGTATCATTAGGCTCCAAAAGTGTTACAATACCTGTTTATGCAACACTTTTGCTAAAAGTCAGTGTTGCATTTGCCGTCGTGGCAACAGCCTTCTATAGCAACGCTTTTTGTGTTTATTGCAATGCTTTTCAAAGTATTACAAAAAGAGTTTGGTGTAGTTTGTTGTAACACTTTTGCATGTTTTAGCAACATTTTAAATATGTTACAACAGACGAATGCAACACTTTTTTGCAACATTAATTGACTTAAAAATGTTACAAAGTGAGTTTATTGCAACATATTTTTGCAACATTATTATGCATTTTGCAATACTTTTGGTTTTTTTTGCAACATTTATATGCAACATTTTGGAACCTTTTGCAATACTTTTTGATATTTTTGCAACATTTCTCTACAACATTTTAATTACTATTGTAATACTTTTAAATTTTATTGGCAACACAAATTTGCAACATTTTTATTAGTTCACATTGCAATGTCCTTTTTGAAATTTAAATTTACCATGCATGAAAGCATATACCAAACCAGAAATGACATTTCATTAATGTCCAACAAACACATGTCAATGAAGGCCAAACATAGTCTAAAGTCGAAACACAAGTCGACTTACACCAAAAGTCTACATTAAACGCGTAGTCTAAATAGTTAAGGTACCGATTAACATACTACCAAAAGTACGCATATAGAAAACAATACTTTAAGTACTGATCATATCAATCATCATTTTCGTCGTCGGCGAGCATTGTCATCATCGCGATCATCATCCTCCTGTTCCTGATCAATGTCGTCCTCACTTTCGTCACCCGATGCAAGACATAACTCTTCGACATCAAGGTTCTTGAAATCTGGATTGATTTCTCCCAATTTTGCAACTACCTTTGACACACCTTTCTATCTACAACTCCAAAACAATGCACCCTAGACAGTCTCAATTTGAATTCCAGAACGTGTTGATAAAGAAACTTAGCAGAAATAGTAACCTTTTCCCCAGTTTTAGGTGCATCTAAAGCATCATAGTAGATGTCGATTAATTCGAGCATCTTTGCCTTCAAGTGCTTCTTTTCATTATCATCATTCGCTGTCAAATATCTGTTCGTCCAGGCCTGCCAGTTATCAGCTGCCACACCCATACTAATGCTAAAGAGGACCTCGCATCAAATCAAACATAACGTAGATAAGGTATTCACAGCATAGTAGCATACATAATACTAGGCTTATGACAGCTTATAGAAAGCATATGTACGTATACAGGAATATCAAATTGATATTCCTAAAAGTCACGGGGCCCTCAGTGGATCAATCCCTGGTCCGTCCCATCTATGATTCAAAGTTTAATCAGAGAGCTTATTGTATAGGTGCACAAAATATGACAGATGACATAAAATCTGTGTAAATAGAAGTAAGCGCACCAGCTGTCCAAGTCTTGAACCTTTACCAACTACTAAGATTATGTTTTAAACATAATAAGAGTAACCAAGATACTCCATATGGGGATGTAGTAATAATGATAACAAACACATACTTGCTCCATATGGGGATGCAGAGACAAGTTTTATCTTCACATTTATCTATATAAATAAGAGGTAAGGAGGGGAGAGGCCTGGCTGCTGCTGATACCTGCAGAATAGATATAGAGTAGACCCTACTAAACTGTACAATTATTTGCAAGTGATATATATAGTGATTTTCTTTTCTAATAATGCACCAGTTCAAATATATTCTCTTAGAAACAAGTCAGATATTTCATTGAAATGATTCAAAATCAAATTCATCAGAAAGTAGGACAGTCTTGCTATTCAAAAATATTCTCCGAAACAACCTTGTACGATACACATTTGGCCAGCCGCATTCAGACAATACACAATTCTGCATTAATCTTTAATGTTGCTTGTTACAGAATGTTGTACATTATTAGGAGCACAGATGCAGAAGAATCATCATCACTGCAAGGGGCAAGCTTTCTCAAACTGCTAATTCTATTTATGAATTATAAAGAAATTGAGCAAGCTACTGTCATTTAACAAAGAAAGGTTTCCAAAACTTGAAAAATATAGCAAGACTTGCAATACTTGAACAAATATGCTGCAGCCTGCAGCGATAATAAAATCCGTGCCTGTTGTTTGTGTATGTAGTAAAAGATCAGAATATGCAATTTAATTGTTTAATCATTTTTCCAATTAAGGTAGATATATGTAAATTCTTGTAGTGTTTAGCTTTTCTTTCCTGGAACTTTAATTAGCATATGGAGATATGGTGAAATTCACATCTAGTTGCAGGGTCCAGTTCAGGAAAATAAATGACAAGGATAAAAGAGACAGAAGAAATCAGGAAAGGTTTCTCAGGATAGAAAAGATTATCATCTGCTTTTACATACCTTCACCGAGGAAACAGTTAAGGTCACGTGAAGGTGATTATCCCATGACACAACAGGCATTACTTTCTGAACTAGCAAAACATACCCAGATTCCCAGTTAACTGAGCTTGATATGTACTGCATAACGTAATAATCAGCGTATATTTTATCTTTAGTCCACCTTAATAAGTGGCGTTCAACCTAAAAACAAGTCAATGTGTGCATGAAAATAAACAAAAAAACAATCATGTACTATGAAATATGTAGGGAACAATGACTAAACTGCTGTTCCGCATGTAGTCAATGACTATTTTGTAGTCAATACTGACCTTTGTAAACAGGAGGTCTCTAACATGTTGAGGCCTGATATTATAATATGATCAGCAGAACTATCTGTCCTAAGAAACGGAATGACTTTGTTGCTTCTCTTAAGCATTTATTTTTCTCGTCCCGAGACCAGTGCTGCAACAAACAAAATTAAATGATAAAATGCAAGGTAAGCATCACGAATATTGATTCAAGTCACGTTGTTTCAAAAAGATCTCTGGCCAACCTCTGCTAGCATGTTGAGTTTCTCCCGTACACCTCTCAGTAACTCTTCTGACTCCCCCTCCCAAGTATAGAACTCCAGCTGCTTTTTGCTTATAATTTCTTTTCAAAGACCTGAAAAAAGTCCACCCTTGAAGATACAGATATCTCTAAAGAGTATTCTCATGCCATCATATATTCATATGTAGATTAAAGAGTCTTACCACGTATTGTTGCAAGGAGACATAATGGTGATCTATTTAATTAATAGTGGTACAGTTAATCTATGTAACCACAATTAAATTGTCCATGACATTAACAAGTAGGCACTGTAAAGTTTCTTTGCTGGGACGCTTTGCTGAACTGCTAGTGAGTTATAGTCTAAACAATACTTGAGCTTATCTAGCATAAATTAAAAAAGCAATAAGGCTAATTCTTGTATAGCCAACGTAAAAAAAAAACCAATTTTTATGTTTGACGAGCCATTCAAATCAACCACAAACTTTGACGTAACAATTTATATTTTATTTCCTAAACAGAAGTTATGCATTAGATCACAAATTAAAAGATAAGACAGACTGCAAGTAGAGTAAACCTGTTTTGCTATAACTTGACCACCAGCTATGTGTGAGAAGTATATGTTATAAAAATGGCTAAGAAACAATCCTGGACTTGTCTCTGCAAGTTCCTCTAGGTACTTGACATATGTAAGTCCAGGGCTTCTTGGTTCAGGAATCACAATATCCTGTTGACTCATCCATTCTAGATCTTTTGAAAGAGCATCTGATCGTTCCAATCCAGTCTTTCTGAAGTAGGCATCTGTATTGAGTAAAAGTCAAAACCAGAATTGAAAACAATTATATTAGGCAGCATTATGAACAAAAATTTACAACACCGCATACAAGAACCATAATATGATTTTAACTCTATAATAAAGATTTAAACAATTCATCTAGTAGACCTAAAAGTTCAGAATAGATTAAAGTAGATTGAACCTTCTCGTTCTACATGATATCAATAACACAAACACACACACAAAACTACAAAGACATATATCTCTATACACTGTCTCACACCGAACAAAAATATATCAGAATCTGAAGTGAAACGTCCATCCTGATAATAACAGCATAATTAAAACAAAACATATATGAGATTTTTGGTTATATATATGAGTATAGATTGAAAACTATAAAGCAGTGGGTTTCACTTACACGTAATGATTCTGAGTTTAGCACTGCACACTGAGCTTCAGCTTCCTCGAGGCTGAGTAGTTAGGAACAAATGCAAGAAATTAAGAACATAATCGAACGACATGAATAATGGGACAATCTCGTGCACATACCTATAATCGAACCTATGTGTTTTGGATAATGAACCCTAATTATAATCAAAATTATACATATACATATATAATGAAAAAATAGGCACTTCATCTCTAATTGAAGCTTCAATTGAATCTTTACTCTAATTGAAGCTTCCATCAGTTTTTGGAATTTTAGGGTTTCGGATGTTCTAATCGATTTTAGGGATCTGAGAGATGAGTGAGAGAGATGGGTGAGAAAGATGAGGGATTTGAGAGATGAGTGAGACAGGGGTATGAGGGAGAGAGGTGAGATAGAAGGGAGATGTGTTTTTGGGGATTGTTTTTTTTTTATTTTAATTGCCTTATTTTATCCCGCCCAGCCAAAAAATAAAGTTCCCGCTTACAAGCCTAGCTTATCGCCTACAATTTTGGGCAAAGTGTAATGTCTATTGTAATGCTTTTAGTAAAGTGTTGCAATTGTTATAAAATTTCGAAATTGTCATTTTGCTTGCAACACTTTTTGTATTTCTTGCAACATTTAGAAATATATTGCAATAGACTACCAAGTTTTGTGTCTATTGTAACACTTTTTGTAACACATACCATATTGGTGTTGCAATAGCCCATATATGGTGTAGTGAAACTTACACCTTTATGTGCTTATATGATTCTATGTGCCTATGTGTGATTGTATGCTTGTATGATGGGATGCATATATTTAGGGGAAGTGACCCCAAAATCTTATTTTGTATCATGCATACACTTAGGGGAAGTAGATCGCACACACAAATTTAATTTTCACAAGTAGTTTTGACAAATACCAAAAAGGGGAAGATTGACAGAGTCATTACTTTCGCTCTTTAGGTTTTGGAATTTGTCAAAATAAAAGTGAAATTAAATTAGATTTAAGATCGCACTTAGAATCCTCCCCAGGGGACGACATAATTCGGTATCAAGTCAAACTGGTCAAACCGAGCCAAAAATAATTTTCCGACATGTTTTCGACATGAACTTAGGATGAGAATATCATGTTTATGGTATTTTATATTCTAGGTTATTTATGTCAAAAGAAAATAGGCATTCGGCTAAAGGCACAAATATTGAGAATTTTTAAACACGGCTTTTACGAACCAAAATTGCCCAAATTATTTAAAAGCGTGTCGTTATTAAATGTTTTACTCTCAAATATTTTTGATATATTTATTTAATATTTATATTCAATTTATTGTGCTAAAAGCCATGCCAAAAGACCAAAAACAGATTTTATTCCGAAATACCCGTAATTCCTTATTTATCCGAATAAAATCATTTTTAATTTGAACTTAAATATTCCTTGGACCTCATAGTCATTATTTCATAAGAAATATTATGTTTGAATATTTTTCAAGTCAAAACTTTTGTCTTAGTTGTCGGTAAAGACAAATGAATTTTTCGGTCGCTCCGGAAGGCTGTTTTAACATTCGAAAAATTCGTAAAAATGCCTTCACTCATCTTTTTGACTTGAAACTTTGAATGAGTCCTTAGTTTCCCCATAGGACATTGTAGAATAAATTTCGGAAATTTTGGATGACTTTTTTCCGGGACCCCTTAAATCGATACGTAATTGATTTATCGGTCGCTTAAAATTCATAGTTGGTCAACTCATTTCAAGGTGACATTTTGACCATAATATTCTGGGCATATTTCTAGGAGATTCCCAAAATTTCATAATTTTTGGATGATTTTTCGATTTATTGCGATTAAACCCATTTCGGCTCGTCGGTAAGCGCGTTTTTCGGTTTTTAATCGTTTCGTTAATTGGTATGCCACCTATGCACGTCCAAATCAGCAAAATTAAAATGTACACAGCAGGGAGTGTGTCTAACACATGCCAACTCATGCCTAGTACAAGCCACCACATGCTTGTACCTTTTTAGCTTTTAAATAAAGCTAAAATCCTTAATTTTTGGCTATAAATAGCCCCTTACCCCCCACTCTTTTTCCCAAGCTTTGAGAGCCAAACACATGCTGAAGAAACACTCCTAGAAACAGTCTCTCTACTGCATAAAAGTTGCAAAAACGTTTCTTGGTGTTAAGCCATTTTTACATCTTGATTTTACATCATTTTGGCTTGTTTTCTTCACTTATTCTTACTCTCATAAACACACCTTTGGTCACCAATCTTTTTGTGGTCTTTGGACCTTGTTTTAACAGATTATAAGTGACCTTTTGAGCCTTCAAAAGTCCGGCCATAAAGCCTTATTCCGGCCATTTTCCGGTGACTTTTCCGGCGACTCTTTTTGTGTGTTTTTAGCTTCGTTACTAGCTTTTTCTCATGTTTCTCTCTAGATCTCAAGGGATATAAGTTGGTTCCTATATTTACTTACTCTACTATATATAAGTCATGTATATATAGTAGTGGTGGTGGTGGGTGACTTGAATATTTAGTGTTTATTGCTTGTTTGGTTTAGATCCACACTTATAAACACTAATATTCAACATTCTTGCATTTTGTCACTAATATACACTTTTTCTTGAAGTATATCCGTGTAGTGTATATTTGACATCTTGTAAGGTGTTCTTGAGGTTGAAAAGTTGAGATTCACCTCATTTAAGTCCTTTAATCCAAGTTGTGTATTTGGATTAAAAAGGCTAGTTAACTATCTTTTGATTTAAAAACAAAAAGCTTACATCTTGTTTTTACCTTAAGTGGTTTAAACTTGATATTTAAAAATCAAAAGATAAGTTGGTTGTTAGTCTTGTTTGTGTAACCAAGTCCTTTGTTCATCTTGTTTTATTTTTAAACAAGGACATAAAAATCAAGACTATACAAGCTAGCTCTTTAAAACAAGTTAGTAGTTATTGTTGGCCTTTTCATTTTGTTACATTCGGCCATAACTACTATTGGTAGTCTATCTTGTTCAAGTTGGTTACTCACTTGTCTTATCTTTATATCTTGAACAAGGATTTATACAAGACTACTTGCACTTGTTTTAGGACTTTGAAAAATCCGGCCATTCCACTTTCTTTACCATTCGGCCGAAGTGCTTAAAGCACTTGTTGCTTTGTGTTGCTTGCTTGCACTACTTGCTTCTTAGTTTAATATTCTTGTTATGTTGTGTGTGTAATATTTTAACGCATAATAGCGGCCCTCATTTTATCTTATAGATAAGCGAGTTACTTTTATGTACGTGTGCATTTTTTGTTGTGTGTGGTGATAGTGTATGTGTGTGTACCGCTTGTGTGACAAGTCCATTCGTGTGACTTATCCCTTGCCGTTATATACTAGCTTAACGCGTAATAGCGTCCCCGTGACTAGTACCTTAACATACTAGCTTGCACGGATTTATATCTTTTAATATAAATTGGTTGTTTATTTGTTGGACTTGTATTCTAACCTTTGCAGTGAGGTGAAGTGAAGTGAGGTGACTCTTGTTCTAATACCCAAGTCTTAGTCGTACTAACGGGGAGTTAGTAGCCTTTGCACCGTGAAGAAAAGGGAAGACCCAAGATCTAAGACCTAAGATCCAAGACCAGCAAAGTTGTAGAAGTACATTGTCTTCTAGGGGTTACTACAAAGTCTTTTAGGAGGTGACGGGGAGTTACGCTCCAAGACAAGTTTTGTAGTTTGTATTTAGCTATTTAATTTGAGGAGGATACGTGTGTGTATCGCTCCAAAATAATTAGATAGTGGTCTAAGGAGTTGTAAAGGCTTCTCCGCCTACTATAAAGGAGTTTCTTTGTAGTAGAGAAAAGCTTGAATCCGGGGAGGAGTTCGGGGACTGGAGTAGGGGTGTTCGAATCCATTAGGGATTGCGGGCATCGCGAACCAGGATAAAAATCGACCGTGTGCTCTCTCTTTTCTTTCGCTCTTTATTTTCCGCACTTTAATTACTTGCTTACAAGTAACGAAGTTTAAAAAGGCGAAAGAATTTTCAAAAAGCAAAGCTCTAAATTTTAAAAAGGTGATAAACTATTCAACCCCCCCTTCTAGCTTATCTAACCCATATACGGGATCTATCAACTTCCTTAACATTCATTGGAGATATCAGTTCCAGCAATGCCTTGATTTTAGCAGGGTTTGCCTCGATTCCTCTATGATTTACAAAGAGTCCAAGAAATTTTCCGAACTCCACACCAAAGACACATTTTTGGGGGTTCAGCTTCATTCGGAAAATAGGACCCTAAAATAGGACCTAACCTGTCGGAAATACAATTCGACATAATCAACAATCAATCAGCTCCTTTAGCTAATATCAACTCCAAATTAACTTACAATTTAAAATCACTATTCGAATACAAACAATTAGTGACTAGCTTGCCATACAACATGCATTGAATCACATAGTATAACCCTCAATAACATATACCACTCCTTGAGGTTTGTCAAAAAGACCACAGCATAAAGTACTTTAGCGATACCATCCCATTCTTTTGACTACAATAATACTTAATCATATAAGGCTACTTAAGCATCTAACAAGCGTGATAAAATCAAAGCATACAAATTTATGACCAACTATTAATCAATTTTTCTAATTTGAATCAAATTAACACAATATTAGTTCTGACAATAAAATAATCATATAAACCACTTATCAATTCGAATGCAAGTAGACATTCAACTTTACAAATCACAATCCACAATCCCAAATATAGCAACACCAATCACTCTCCCCTCCCAACCTTTCTTTCCTCGGCTTCACTTTTCTTTTATTCACTCTCGGCTCCTCGGCCTATCTCTCAACACCCCCACACAACTCAAGCCCGCACATACACTAATTAATATCCATTTGCTTTAATTAATATCCATTTGCTTTGAAGACCACATTCGATATTTTATGCCTTGAATTGTAAATTCATAGTTACTCCACCAAAATTCTCACAATCCCTTGGCCTTTCTTGCTCAGCACCTGTACACTTTTACTCCAGATACGTAATTCACCTCCCCTGTACTTCTCACTTAATGTACCACACGACCCATTGCTCACTAAACCTTACAAAACCTTCGGAAATGCACATCTATACAGTCACACCAAGACTACAACACTATCTCCTCCCAACAATATTGTTGTTGCCTCCCCTGCACTTCTGAATACACCAGCGGCCACACACACTAGTACAACCTCCTACTCTTATTTACCCTTCGAACAATACAGCAACCAGATCACACCTCGTAGCAGTACCCACCTCCAACAAAGCATACACCACACACCCTCTCTTCCATCTTTCTCTTTTACTCACCATCTTCCAATCCCTTTCAGTCCTCTCTCTGTCCCACTCTCAGCTCTTCGACCTCTCGGCCTTACCATTACCAACACATACACTACTAGCATCTCCTCTACACATAACCATACACGGATTCATCCCCCTTATTAGTTGTGTCCTTCGAACAACACTACACCCCTTTCCAGCTGCCTTTCTTCCACAACCCTCTCCACTCTCTCTTCACAGCCTCCCTTTCACTCTTCAGTTCCTCACCACCATCACCCACGCGACATCCACACTAACACAGCCATCACTCACTACGCCTTCACCCATTTCGCCTTCTCTTCCTCTCATTAACTCCCTTGTTTCAACCCACCAGTTGCAACGTACAGTACTACACAACAGCTGTTCACAATACAGTAATCACCTAACTCTGATAAACACTCACTTACACACACAAGATCGATCAACACCCACACAACTATACACGCAGTACATATATGTATATAAACCACACACCTCTACACAACCACGCACACATACCTTCTGCGTACACATGCACACCAATTCACCATATACATACACAACAAGAACTGGTTACAAAGAGGGAGAGAGATTAGAGAGAACAGCGAGAGAGGTATGAGAGAGATTGGAGAGAGATTTTGAGGAAGAGGGACAAACCGACAGATTTGAAGAGAGGATTTGAGAGTGTTCGAGAAACTTTGAGATAGTATCGAGTATAGCGGATGGGTTATACAATTAGGGGAAATTAGGGATTTAAGGGAATTTGGGGAAAAAGATTAAGGGTAGAATAATTAAATTCTTATTTAAAACAACTGAAAATCACTTTAGAAAATGGAAATTAATAGAGAATAATTGAGAAAAAAATTCCAAATTAAATTTTAAAATATAGAAAATGAAACTATCTATCTCCCCGTATTTTTAAAATAGTTTTAGGATAAAAAATGAATTTAATATGAATTTTACAAGTTGTGATCCTTTAAATACAATAAAATTCTTAAAATAATTTTAAAATACTTAAACACCCAAAATAATTCTCCCACTAATTTTAGAAACTAAATAAATATACAAATATGATATTGCAAAAGATTTCAAGATTTTTAAATACTCCGATGATTTTATAAAAATCTCAGAAGATTAATAATGCACATTTTAAATAGATTTTTACTCACAAAAATTCAAATAAAAATACAAGGACCTACACGACACACATACATCACCATATGAACATGTAAGCATGATATCATATATATATTATCTAAAAAAAATTCACACCCTATAATTCTACATTTAATATCAAATAATTAAATAATAACAATAATAATTACGATATTTTTCTAGGGCGTTATAACCGGTCTCCCAAGAATTGCATTATGAGAGATGTCTTCATCTACCACCATAAACTCAACCATTTGGGAGGCCTTGCAGGGATCCACACCCAATGTCAACGGTAACTTAATCTTTCCTATGACTTGGACATGGTTACCAGTAAACCCATATAGCTCATTATTGGTAGACAGTAACTCTTTATCCAGAAGCCCCAATTTCTGGAATGTAGTATACGCCAAGATATTCACTGAACTTCCATTATCAAACAACACTCTATGCACATTCATTCCACCAATACTCACGGTTACCACCAAGGCATCATTATGAGGGTGGTGAACCCACTTGGCATCCTCCTCTATAAAGGAAATATCAGCGACTTGCTCTCTGAACAACTTAGGAGGCCTTTGTGCAAGGTGGAAACATTTGTTAGGGGCTTCCCTTTGGCCTCCCAAGCGTACCTATCTCTGGCATTCCGACTGGAACACCCCAGGTAAGGGCCACCAAAGATGGTATGGATGCTAGGAGCTCGAATAGTTCTTTCCTGGTTTCCAGGCGCCTTATCATTACTATCTTTTCCTTCTTTATATTTCTTAGCTTCTTGGATCACAAATTCTGTTAGTTATCCGTTTCTAATCAATTCTTCGATTTGATCTTTCAAGTGCTTGCAATCGGCAGTCTCATGGCAATTTGCATCATGGAAAGCACAATACTTTCCTTGGTCCTTTCTGCCTGGGGGTCCTGCACGGTAGGGCTTCCGGAACAGTCCATTCTTCTCATTCACTTCAAGAATATGGCCTATTGGAACAGTCAGAAGAGTTTATTCAGAATACCACTGAAAATTCAACCTCGGGGTAAGTCTATCCTTGACAGAAACCTTATCTTTGGTTGCATTGACAGCAATCGGGGCAGTCTTTTCATCATAACGATGGGCTCCCACATCGGCGATAATGCACCCAGAAGCCCACTTGTTGGAATCCAGATTTCCAAGGCTGTAGGAGCGATTTCTCTTGTTTCTATTCCAACTCCTGGAATTAGTGTCCTTGGATAGTTTCACCATTGACTCTTCAATCACTTTATGGCGTTCTTCCTGCTGGTAAAATTCTGCTAGTGTTCCAGGCTCCTCAGTTTGCAACTCTTTCCAAAATTCGGTTCCTGGCCTAACTCTGGCTATCAGGAAATTCTTCAAGGTTTCATCGGAAGCCTTCTTCACCTTAGACACTTCCTCATTAAATCTCTTGAAATATTGCCTTAGGGTTTCATGCTCCTTCTGCTTGATATTGGCTAAGGTGTTAACCAGTGGGGCATATGCCACGGTAGCCCTAAATTGAGAGATTAATTAGTCTCCCATCTTCATCCAGAACTTGATTGATCCTTCAGCCAACCTTTTAAACCACTTGTGGACATTCCCACCAAGAGTGGAGGCCAGTAGCCTGAACCTAGCCAAATCCTCCACTTGATACACATCCATATCCGTATTGAAACGGCTCAAATACTCAACTGGATCTGAGCTACCATCGAACTTAGAGTCAGTATTCATCTTAAAGAACCTTGGTAGGGGTGCCATTTTCAACTTCTTAGAGAATGGTGAGCCGGGAATGGCCCCATATTTGAACTTTCTCTTCTCCTTGATTTTCTCCAAAGCTTTCTTCTAATCAGACATTTTGAACTGTCCATTCTCACCATCTGAAAACATATCACTTCTAGAATCATCATTTTCATAAGATGTCTTACTCTTCCTGGGAACCGAACTCTAATGAGAGCTGGAATCTTGGCCAGTACCTCAATCGGAAGAGATTCTGGTAGAGTGGGATTTTCTGCTCTTATGCCCAGAGGTGTGGCCACTTTGCCTATGACTCCTCTTGCCATCAGATCTAGACCTTCTGGAGTCATTCCTTGGGGTACCGAGTAGGATCTCTCCCTTTACTCCCGGGAACCCTGAATGTGGGAACCCCCATTTCCATCTCTTCGGTCTCTACCTCCAGTATTTCCCAGCTTGTGATGAAGGTCCTTATTGGTCAGCTTTTTGCCAACTCTATCAAAAACACTCAGGCTTCTAGTGCGCGAGCCCTCGGAACCCTGGGCTTCCAAGTCATCAGATTGGTCATCCTCATACTTTTTGTTGGGACAATCAGATCGTGGCCCTGCGATTTTTGATACAATAAATTAATGAATACGAATACAAAAGTCACCTTGTTAACGGTTGATTCCACGCTCTTCTATTGTATTCCCAAATTCCCTTGAGCGAAGTGTGGCCTTCGTCTTCTCAAGTTAACCTCTCTTCTTGCTCCTAGGTGGCTACAAAAGTTTTCTTCACCAACCCTAGCAAGAAGAGAATAAGAATATATATAGGGCTACAATAGGGATCATGGATAATTAGGTTGGGCCTTCTAATTACATCTTGGGCCTAGCCCAATGTAATTAAATATTAATTCAATCCACTAAAGAATTAATATTTGCACTACCTTTCCTAATACCGCAACTTAATTATTTAATTGGGTTCCAATATTATTTGCTTATTAAATTCCCCATGTTTAAAATAGCGCATGCCCATTAATTAAATAAATTACTGATAATTTATTTAATTAATATCTTTTATCCTTGATTATCCACTCAACCTTTATTTAATTATGCCGAAATAAATTCCACCTGCAGGGTTTCACATAATTAAATCTTTTTGAGCTTTCAAGGGGACATCATTAACCCGAATATTATCAGGACATGGATTCCTTCTATAAATAATATTCACCATGTATATAATTCCATCACCCAAAATATAATGATATAATTCAAAAGAATTATTTCATATATAAATCAAAGCATGTAAATAATATACACGTGTCAATTACTATATCCGGATTAAGAACCTAAGCATTAATAATAACATAGAATCTTAGTTCTCCTTCTTAATCAGTATAAGGGAACAATTCTAAATTTGATCCTGTTCAATATACACAAAGTATACTAGTATTATTTATTAGTCAATATAAACTAATCTAAATAATACTACAGCCATACCAGTGGATTGTCCAACACCACCTGTGCTGTGAACCTTGTTATATTATATAAACTGTATTTAACAATCTAATATTCTGTATCCCATTTGATACTAGATTGTCCACAATATATAATATTAGACAACATGTAAACATTTAAATGATTCTCAATAAAACTTGGCCAGAAATAAATGTATATACTTAAAATAAATATTTTCAGTATACACTAACAATCTCCCACTTATACTCAAAATATTTCAATGAGTATATCAGTGTTTATTTAATCCACTATTACACTGAAAACTATGTTCCCATCCATCTGACTCCTATCGCTTCCACATGCCTGTCAAAAACCTTGGCTGGCAAGCTCTTTGTGAAAGGATCTGCCCGGTTGTCTTCTGATGATATGTGAGCCACAACTATATCTCCTCGCTTTACGATTCCTCGTATGAGATGATACTTACGTTCAATATGTTTAGCTGCTTTGTGGTCTCGTGGTTCTTTTGAATTTGCCACAGCACCAGTGTTATCACAATACACTATCAGACTCCTAGGCAAATTAGGTACCACATCCAAGTCCAAAAGGAAGTTCCTGAACCATACAGCCTCCTTTGCAGCCTCAGAGGCCGCCACGTACTCGGCTTCCATGGTAGAGTCTGCAATGCATTTCTGCTTTACACTCCTCCATATAACGGCTCCACCTCCCAAAGTAAAAACGTATCCCGAGGTTAATTTCCTCTTATCTCTATCTGATTGAAAATCTGAATCAGTACATCCCAAAGGAAATAGATCTGAGGCCTTGTAAATTAACATATACTCCTTAGTCCTTCGCAGGTACTTGAGTATAGTTTTTACTGCACTCCAATGTTCCTGACCTGGGTTCGACTGATATCTATTAACCATGCCTACAGCAAAACAGATGTCAGGCCTCGTACATAACATAGCATACATTAAGCTTCCACATGCCGAGGCATAATGAACTGCTTTCATGCTCTCTATATCCTTAGGTGTCGAAGGACACTGCTCCTTGGATAGGGCAACTCCATGCTTAAAAAGTAGAAAACCTTTCTTAGAGTTCTGCATGTTAAAACGAGCTAATACTTCATCAATGTAAGGCTCTTGAGATAAAGCCAACATCCTTTTCTTGCGATCCCTTATTACTTTGATCCCAAGGATGTATGCCGCTTCACCTAAGTCCTTCATTTCAAATTGTTTGAACAACCATGCCTTTACTGATGATAACATCTTAACATTATTTCCAATAAGTAAAATGTCATCTACATATAGTACTAGAAAAACCACTGCATTACCCCCACTTCTCTTATACACGCATGACTCGCTTGGACTTTGATCAAATCCATATGACTGGACTGCCTGATCAAAACGAATATTCCAGTCCCTAGAAGCTTGTTTAAGTCCATAAATAGACCTCTTAAGCTTACAAACCAGATGCTCTTGGCCTTCTTTAATGAATCCTTTTGGTTGTTGCATATAGATGGTTTCCTCAAGACTTCCATTAAGGAAAGCTGTCTTGACATCCATTTGCCAAATCTCGTAATCGAGATGAGCTGCTATAGATAAAAGAATTCAGATCGACTTAAGCATAACAACTGGCGAAAAGGTTTCCTCATAATCGATTCCTTCTTTCTGAGTATACCCTTTCGCAACAAGTCGTGCTTTCCAGGCTTTCACCTTTTTGTCAGATCCTCTTTTCTTCTTGTAGATCCACATACTTCCAATGGGTTTTATACCTTTGGGTGGTTCCACGAGCTCCCAAACTTGATTGGAATACATAGATTCCATCTCAGATTCCATTGCCTTTTGCCATAGATCTGCATCTTTATCTAGAATTGCCTCTTCGTATGTCTTGGGAACCGACTTAGAAGGTACCAAGTTCAGAAGGTAAGCCGCTGTTTCTATAGCATATCCCCAGAACGACTTAGGTAAATCTGAATAACTCATCATTGATCTAACACTCTCCAAAAGAGTCGGATTCCTTCTCTCCGCTACACCATTCTGCTGAGGTGTGCCAGGTGTAGACAACTGGGATGTAATCCCATTTTCTGATAAATAGTCCCTAAATTCTCCAAGCAAGTATTCGCCACCACGATCTGATCGTAGTGACTTGATACATTTTCCAAGATGTCGTTTTTCCGCACTTGCTTTGTACTCTTTGAATTTTTCAAAGCACTCAGACTTGCGGCGCAACAAATAAATGTATCCATATCTAGAATAATCGTCAATGAAAGTGACAAAATACTCATAACCTCCTCTTGCTTGGATACTCATAGGACCACATAAATCAGTATGAACCAATTCTAATACTTCTTTGGCTCTATTCCCCTTTGCTTTAAAAGGCCTGTTAGTCATCTTACCTTCCAAGTAAGATTCACAAACTGGAAATGGCTCCACTGCCAACAAGCTTAATGGCCCATCTACTACCAGTCTTTGAATCCTCCTCAAGTTAATATGACCTAATCTTAAGTGCCAAAGATATGTTTTGTTCAATTCGGAAGGTTTCTTTCTTTTGTTTGAGCTAGAAAGAATATTATTAGATTCCTTTTGTTGCAGCATTGGTTGGATAGGATTAATAATATATAAATTGTCTTGCAATGTACCAGAACATATAGCTCGTTTATTCATCATAATAGAAACATTACGATCCAAACAAACATTATAACCATCAATGGCAAGTTTAGAAACTGAAATCAAATTCCTTCTAAATGAAGGTACATAAAGACAATTGTTCAAAACCAAAATCCTATCATCATCGAAAGCTAAAGTAATTGTTCCAACTGCAACTACTGCTACTTTCGTAGCATCTCCCATGAACACATATATCTCGCCATCTCTAAGCATTCTGGTTTGCTGGAACCCCTGCATAGAGTTACAAACATGGTCAGTGGCTCCTGTATCTACACACCAAATGCTCGTAGATATAGCCGCTATATATGTTTCTGTAACTAGAGAAAGAGACATACCAGTATTGTTTGTCTTCTTAGGAAGAGGACAATCCTGTTTCCAGTGACCTGACTGCTTGCACCTGAAGCACTTGCCCTTAGGCTTTTTCACACCACCTTGAACTCCCACTGCATTAGCAACCTTTCCAGCTTTCTGTGTCTGAACCTTTTTCTTCTTCTTGCCTTTCGGCTTAGAGGAAGAAGCTTTCTCAGCCACATTCACTTGAACATTCTGCTTAAAGAGTCCTTCAGCTGCCTGAAGTTCTGTCAGAAGTTCCGCGAGACTATACACCCTTTTGTTCATGGTGTAATTCAAGCGGAACTGCTCAAAACTTTTGGGCAGACTCATAAGGATGATATCAATCTGGGTTTCCCCATCAATATCAGCACCAAGGATCTCCATCTCATTCAGATGAGACATCATCCTGAGAACATGATCCCTTACAGGTGTTCCTTCAGCCATCTGAGTGTTCATTAAAGCCTTCATTGCTACTTGCCTAGCAGCCCTATTCTGTTCCCCAAAAAGTTCCTTGAGATTAAAGAGCATATCTGAAGCTGTGGACATAGCCTGATGCTGATGCTGCAAAACACCCGACATTGCTGCCAGAATGTAACATCGCGACATCTCATCAGCCTTAATCCACCGCTTATAATACTCCTTCTCACTTTCAGGAGCATCTTCAGCAGGCTGATCTGGCTTGGGTTCATAAGTACAAAATTTGTACTCCTCAGCAGTCAACACTATGTCCAAATTACGTTTCCATTCAATATAGTTTGGTCCAGTAAGTTTGTTATCCTTAAGTATGGTGAATAGTGGATTAAAGCCCATAATGATCTAATCCTGAGAATCATACATGTAACACATAATCAGAGAGTTGCACAAATCTTAAAACCTATTGGTTTCCTCTGACAATTAATTAAAATTAATGCACTAATATTTAAACACCATAAGTATCTGGTACGCCACGATGGGTGACATATATACCACTTAAATTCGTTTAAATATTACTTCGGTCCTATTACTAAATAATACGCCACGTTAGGGTGGACTATATATTATTTTTCATAGCTAAGTGTATACCATTATCAAATCTTAAATTAATAATAATAAGACCGGATGCCACCATTAAATATTTCAAATCAATAATCGATAATAGGATAATTCCCAGATCGGGGGGAGCATTGTCAAGAGGCGTCACTTAAGACCCCTTTCTAGATAGAATCATCCTTTCTCTCAATATCGAAAATCTATATTCAATCATTGGTACCCTTCTAATTAATCGAATTCTATGAAACTTGGTACGCCACGTTTGGGTGGACTATATACCTTTCAATATTCGTAATTTAATTTAAGAAGTTTGCTCTAGTAATATCCATAACACTACCTGACACCATAAATCATACGCCACGATGGGTGGACATGTATACAATTTATATTCGCCTTGGTGTTAAATTACATACAAACAATAATGGAGACCATGGGATTTAATTCCAAATTAATTCCCTCACCCACTTAGTATTTTTATTTAAAATTGAGGAATTTTATCTAGCATGCATCGCCTTATGTTATTTAATCATAGTCCACATGTATCAAAATACACAAAACACATAACATAACAACATGCTATTCATGATTAAAGCATAATAAATAAATACTATGTCCATGTCGTCCTAATTATGTTAAACATGCAATTAAAAAATAATTACACATATAATTAACAACACACATAATTAATTAAAGCAATAATAAAAAATCAGTGGAAAAAATTAAAATAAATTTTCCACTATTATGGCCCCATGAAAAAAAAAATTCCAGCCTGTGAAGAATATTTTTTCTGCCAAAATGCTGTTGCGCATCTTGTAGCAGCGTTACAGCCCTGGAAGCACTGTTGCGCAGTACAGAACTGCGTTATACACCAGAAACCGACTGTTGCGCATTTGCAGCCTGCGCAACACCAGTATTTACTGGTAACGCAGGCTGCTCCTGCGTTACTGCCGTTTATCTGTTTTTTTTTTCACGCGCGCAGCTCTTGTTTCAGTTTTTCTGCCGCCTTTTGCTTCTCTGCCACTTAGTCGACAGCAACATACAGCAGCCCCATCAGTTACGCAGCGGAACAAAATAATCCCGGAATTGATTTCCAGCGGCACGTAATTGTTACAATATTCCCGGATTAATACAAAATCCAACAAACAATTACAAGAAAAATAGATCTAATACAAAACTAATATTGTAAATCTATTCTAACACGATCAACCCTCGTGTTTACAACCACGATAAACCACGCGGAAACCAAACAAAAAATTAACCACGATTAAACCACGTGGGATCCAATCACATAATTAAATATACATGGCCATAATAGTGGATAACAACCTGCAAAAACAAATTATACAAGCCTACCACTATATACATGCATATACAATTACGACATGGACATCGTATCAAAAATCGTAGAACCATAGAACCAAGCTCTTGATGCCAATTGTTGGGACAATCAGATCGTGGCCCTGCGATTTTTGATACAATAAATTAATGAATACGAATACAAAAGTCACCTTGTTAACGGTTGATTCCACGCTCTTCTATTGTATTCCCAAATTCCCTTGAGCGAAGTGTGGCCTTCGTCTTCTCAAGTTAACCTCTCTTCTTGCTCCTAGGTGGCTACAAAATTTTTCTTCACCAACCCTAGCAAGAAGAGAATAAGAATATATATAGGGCTACAATAGGGATCATGGATAATTAGGTTGGGCCTTCTAATTACATCTTGGGCCTAGCCCAATGTAATTAAATATTAATTCAATCCACTAAAGAATTAATATTTGCACTACCTTTCCTAATACCGCAACTTAATTATTTAATTGGGTTCCAATATTATTTGCTTATTAAATTCCCCATGTTTAAAATAGCGCATGCCCATTAATTAAATAAATTACTGATAATTTATTTAATTAATATCTTTTATCCTTGATTATCCACTCAACCTTTATTTAATTATGCCGAAATAAATTCCACCTGCAGGGTTTCACATAATTAAATCTTTTTGAGCTTTCAAGGGGACATCATTAACCCGAATATTATCAGGACATGGATTCCTTCTATAAATAATATTCACCATGTATATAATTCCATCACCCAAAATATAATGATATAATTCAAAAGAATTATTTCATATATAAATCAAAGCATGTAAATAATATACACGTGTCAATTACTATATCCGGATTAAGAACCTAAGCATTAATAATAACATAGAATCTTAGTTCTCCTTCTTAATCAGTATAAGGGAACAATTCTAAATTTGATCCTGTTCAATATACACAAAGTATACTAGTATTATTTATTAGTCAATATAAACTAATCTAAATAATACTACAGCCATACCAGTGGATTGTCCAACACCACCTGTGCTATGAACCTTGTTATATTATATAAACTGTATTTAACAATCTAATATTCTGTATCCCATTTGATACTAGATTGTCCACAATATATAATATTAGACAACATGTAAACATTTAAATGATTCTCAATAAAACTGGGCCAGAAATAAATGTATATACTTAAAATAAATATTTTCAGTATACACTAACACTTTTCAGCCTCAGACTCTCCTTCCTCTCCTTCATCAGATGAGACATAATCAGTATTGTCCTCAACATCTTCTCAGACCCAAAATCCAGTTTTGTCAGAGTCACATTCTTCTTTGACCTCGACTTATGCTTTTTACGCCATCTTATCATTCTCTCGAAACTTTTCTCCAAATGGTCAATTCTTTCAGCCATAGCGACCACATGATCCAGGATATCTTTGTTGCCAACATCACCATTATCACCTTTGTTTCGTCCATTTCTACCCTGAGATGGTGTTTTATCACTATCGGAATTAACAGTCGCCATATCTCCTCCAAACGACGATTTTTTACCCCTCTTTCTAGCGCCAATTATTGTGGGAGATTTTAGCACAACAAGTTAGGAGGCCATTGCTGGAATAGTACCAATGAATATGGAATCACCCAACTACCCAGAAAGACTCACAATTGGAAATTTATGGCTAGCTGCCCGGAAAGGCTCACAGTTAGGGTTTCCGAAGAACACGAGAGGTGGTTCCTCGGAGGATCAGACTGGATTCACGGGAATTAAAGCTCAAGGGCCGAATGTTGGCCTGCCAAGAACCCTAATAATGATGTGTCACACAAGAGTGTACGTGCTCTATGTTACTCAAGGTGTCGAAGTGTCTAAGAGATCCCGCAAACTGCCTACATACTCCTTTTTATAGGAGATCAAGCCCATATGTAGTTCTTGGAATGATATGCTCGGTTGTTTATGATGAGTTATCCTCTCTCTAGTGGGATAATGACTGTTATTTCTGATAATAATCGTGTATGATGTATATAATCATGTTTCCAAGCTGTTTGAGTCATAGGATCTTTATCCCTTGTATTTATCATGATATTTTGTGATTTATCAAGTATATATGACATATATCCTCTTTAAACTAAGTATTTATCGGTTTAGAAGTGTAAATAAACTGTAAAGACGTGTTCCTAAAAAGTAGGAGGCCTGCCTTATCCGAATTGGTGGCCTAATCAGGCTTCCGATGGAAGCTGGGGGTACCGCCCAGTAGCCTGTCTCCGGTAGCCCAAGTATGGAAGCTACTCCGAAAGCCCTATCTGATGGTTGTCACCAGATATAGGTTATCCCCAAGGGGCTTCCTTTGGGACCCTAAGCCTTATATTCGTTCAAGGTTCATTGCGTGGTAACCCCTAGGGCCCACAGGCCTTTGGTAGCCCACATAACCACTTGTTTTCTTCATGAATTGGACCCTATCTTCTAAGTGGGTCTAAATCTGACCCATACAAGATTTTGGTCACAACACTATTTATTACCTAATTTTGATCCCTTTATTTCTATGTTATTCTTTTTTATTATTATTAATCTAAAAATTACGGGATATTACATGTTGAAACCGACATGTAGTAAAATTTTAAAACAGTCGAGCAAGTCTGAAGCATGTGATTCCCTATCTACTTATTTGGCACTATGAGAAGTAGGGTATGCTAACTCCAACAACAGAGATTGTTCATGAGCCAAACTTGAAAAATATTGCAGAGGAAGAAACTGAAGCCGGTACTGTGTATACTGGAAAACTTAGAAAAAGACTTCAAATACATTTTTACTGAGTACTTATACTTAAAAAAATATTTAATAAGTATTTATACGTAGAAAAAATATACTCCCTCAGTCCCACCAATTCTTTACATGATAGTGACGGGGGCTCGGCACGCATTTTAAGGCTCCTAAAAAGTATAGTTCCATAATTTATTTTTAATTTTTTTTCTTTTGAATAAAAATTTAATGTTTAAATTTTTATTCAAAAAAAGAAAATTTTAAAAATAAGTTATGGAACTATACTTTATATACACCTTAAAATGCGTGCCAAGCAAGATTGAAAACATGTAAAGAAATGGGTGGGACGGAGGGAGTATATTTATTTCTGATTATAAATACTTAGTTAGATATACATTTTTTATGAGTGTAAATACTTAGCAAAATATACATTTTTTCTATTTATAAATACTTAGAAAAAAATTCATTTTTTCTTGTGGAGGAACCCCAAGGTTGAAGAATCAACATGGGAGTTAGAGAGTGAAATGTTAGAAAAGTTTCCTCAATTGTTTATGTAATGGATTCTGAGGACAGAATCCTTTTAAGTGGGGAAGGATGTAACGACTTAGAATTTCAGTTTATAAATTTTGTTATGATATACTCCCTCCGTCCCGATAGATTGTTTACGTTTGCTTTTTACACAAAGACCAAGGATTAGGATTAAAATAAGTGAAGTAGTGGGTGTAATAGTAATTTATTGTTAAAATAAGTGAAGTAGTGGATGTAATAGTGATTTTATTGTTAAAATAAGTGAAGTAGCGGGTGTAATAGTGTAAAGTATTGTTAAAATAAGTGAAGTAGTGGATGTAATAGTGTTAAAACTTACTATTTTTGGAAACGTAAAGAATTGGTTGGGACGTCCCAAAAAGGAAAGTGTAAACAATTGGTTGGGACAGAGGGAGTACATATTTTGGTGATTTTTATTAGTTTAATGTGTTGTTATAATTTAAAAATGTGATTTAATTGTTAATTGGTGGAATTAGTGATTTAATCTTCATAATTTTCAAGTCGAATTATTAGATTTTGGGTGTTATCAAAATTTTGTGATTTTTAGTTGAGGCTATGTAATTATTTGGCAAAGTGGATTTATTAAAATTTTAGTTTGTGATTTATAATTGTGTCCGGGTATACTCTTAAATTATTTATTGAATAAATATACTTATTAAAAATTGTTATGTCTAAGATTTAGTATTATGAATTTTTTTTAGCTACTTAGTAAATTATTTTGTGGCATACAATTTATTTCTTACTGATTTAATTCATTTTATAACAATATGATTTATAATAAATTAATATATTCTTTTCTAAATACTTTTTTTTATAAATTTTATGAATTTTATTAAAAAGTGTATTTATATTTAAATTAGCATCTTTAAAAATTATTTTGTGTAATTATTGAATTACCATAATGGGCATATCTTATTCTTTCTACTATAATAGAGGTTGGGGTATTTTTGTAACTTGATAATTAAATTTTAGAAATAGATTTTGTTTTACTATTATTCCAAAACTCACCCCACCCACTATTTCATTCACCCCCGCTGTCTCTCTCCCCTGTCTCGCCTATGTCTCTCTCCCGAAGCTCTCCGTCGCGACCTCCTCTGTTCTTCACTCATTTATAAACAAAACCTATAAATGCAAGTGATTTTCTTTGTTAAAAATCAGTAACAAGTATGAAATCCAATACTTTTCAATCCTTCCTACTTGATTTTGAGTTTTGCAGGGTTTTGAGTTGGGTATTTTCTAAAAATTGGGGATTCTTGTGAATTAGTGACAGCACCCGAGGTTTGTAAGTTTGCGGGTTCTCGATAAGACCCGCAAGTTTGGGCTTGTCCGAGAAGAACCCAACCACCGGTGATGAACTTGGTGAGCCGGTGGTCCGTGTTGCTTTACATGTATGTATTAATTGTGTGTAATCTTGTTTAAATGACATGTTAAACTGATTGCATGTTAGTAAATTTATGCGAACGCTTGATTTTGAGATAGTAGTTTGATGGTGTGAGTTTTATGGAGTAAAAAAGATACTTGCATGGTTAAATTGTATCGTTAGTGTACTTTAGTGAATCATGTGTATGTAAAAGTTGTGAATGTATGGTTGTTTGTGGGTGTTGTGTCTATGTAGTTGTGGTGCTGATAGGGGAGGAATGAGAGAATGGAGAGGTCAAGAAGGGAAGAAGAAGGAGCAGAAAAAGCGTTGTGATTGTGTGTGTGAACAGGTGCATGTGTGTTTGTGTTAATGTCGAGAGAGAGGACCGAGAGATTGGGAGAAAGAAGAAAGGGGAAGGGAGTAAGGGTTGTATTGGAGTATGGGTCTAGTGTGTATGTGCGTTTATGTGTCCGTGTGGGTGTGTTTCATGGTGTTGAAGTGAAAGAAAAAAAGAGAATGAGTGTTATTGGTGTGTCCACACGCGTGTGTCCGTGTGGCTGTTTATTGGGGTGTGTGTTTGTTTGTGTGTGTGTGCAGAACAGAGAGAGGGCCGAGAGAGATTAAAAGGAAGGAAGAGTGAGAAGAAGAGAAAGATAGAGAGGAAGAAAGGAGCCAAGAGAGAGAGGGGTAAAGAAAAAGGAAAAAGATAGAAGAGAGAGAGAGAGCCGAGAGATACATAGAAAGAGAGAAAAGAGGATAGAAAATAGGAAAGAAGGTGATGAAGGGTGAAGTAATGGTGATGTACGGTTGTAATTGAGTTGTTATTGCTTGAATGTAATATGTGATGTAATTTGTTTGATTTGGTCGATCCTAATTGTAAGTAATCGTCGTCATAACTTGAATTGGTGTAGTACTTAGTAGGTAATGGTAGTTGATTATAAACTTTGTATGATTAGATAATCTTATATAAACTTTCGATTTATTAGATAGTACCGAACATTGATAAATTGTTGTTGATGTCAAAGGAAGACTAGAGTTGTTTATATCTTTTATCGTGAGGAATGTTCAATGCGATACATGCTTATGTGATTCATTGTATAATATTTAGAGTTAAGTCATAAGTTAATAAGGTATGTTATGATTTCTTAACTAATAACTACTGTGTGTGTGTATATATATATATATATATATATATATATATATTAGATATCATTGGGGAAGAGATAGATTATGAGTCAATTGCTTACGTAAACAATTCGAGGGGAACTAAAGTAGTATGTTTACTTTATGTAGGTACAAGTATGTAAACAATTGTGATACTTGAGTTTGCATAGTTTATGAGCTTTTGAGGCAAGTGTACAATCTTAATTAACTTGCCTTTTTAGCTTTTCATTATATGATTGATGCTTTACCTATGCAACTTTTTTGTTAAAGCTTTGCCATACTTATTGAATTGTTAAAGTTTTATAAACCTTAGAACTTTTTATACAAACTTGCTCCTCAGAACACTCACTTACCTTAGCATGTGAAATACCTAATTTTAAAACTATTCGTTAAAATCTTGATAAAACCTTATACCTCGGAATAAAGATTATAAATTAGTAAAATACGTTATAAAATTATTTAATATTTAAACCTTTTGATGAATCCTTGTAATTGGAACATTTTTTACCAAGGCTCCGATCGTAGTTATTTATTTTTAGGCCAAAGTGTGCCTATGGATCCAAATTGTGAGAATCATGTGAAAACATGGTTCGGTGCTATTCCGTGGCTGATCACCTATTATAGCACATTTTTATCGTAAGTTCCAATTTACCTATTTTAAATTCTGAAAACATTTTCATCTTGATTCAGATTTATATCGTTGACATACCTTGTTATTTGTTTATTTTATTGCCCTTGTTGAGCGATGTTGAGCTCATATTTCTTGTTTAAACCATAACCTGATAGGGAAATGAGAAGACGATTCGCATGATTCGCACAGCTAGGAAGAGTTTTACTAGGAAGAGAATGGTTGGACCAGGTTCGGGTACTAGCCTTTCAGATTTCGGATTAGGTAGACTTAGCTAGTTATATAACTTTTAGGTTTAGGTCGTTAGACTAGCTTTTGTTAAAGAGGTAAACTATTTAAAATGTATTCATTTTGTAAAACTTATTAGACTTGAACGGTTAATGCTTTTAGATGTAAAGTTATTTCATACTTTAACCTGATGTTGATCTTATCTTGTGGGTATGGTTTACTTTATTTTAGAATGCATGTTTAGGCTGTAAATTTATACGATTGGTTTAGTAGCACCGGTTTGGGGGTGTTACAGTCAATGGTACAAAAGTGTTGGTGGTGATGTTCGTAGTAACCGGTGTTCTTCGTATGTTCATCATGGTTGATGTTGTCCTCCCACAGATAATGCCAAATTTTGTGGAATAAGAACTAGGGTTGAATTTGCGGCTAGGGTATGTGTGTATTTAATGTAAGGGTTGAGAGTTTCAAGCTTTAATGGCTGCGTTGGTGTTTTGGGACTGGAATCGTATCTTCACAAGATGCATACGTGTCTCAATCGTATGTTGAGAATCAATCCAAAATGTAGTTCTTGGTGATGTCCTCGGGGCTACGGCGGCTAGGGCACATCCCAAAAAATATTGTTCTGAAATTGAGGGGTCAGAACCTTTATATAGGCATCGGGAGCCTTGGATTTAGAGTAGGTTTAAAAGACTTTGAGGCCAAGTCTCCTCCTAGGTTGGTGGTTCAAGATCTTTCCCATCAAGGATTCAGTTTTCTTGTTTCTCAAATCGTGGATTCTAGAAGCGGGCCTTGTATCGGGCATCCCTGGTACAGGCTATGTTCAAGGCCCAATGCAAGTAATAATTATAAATTCAATACTCAGTTAGGGTTTTGGGCCTCTTTATTGGGCTTTATTGTTTGACCAAGGTAGGTCTAATTAATGCAACATTAAATAGGTCTTTAGGGTTTGTTTTTTTACTCGTGTCAAAAGGCACTACATGAGGTATCAATAATTCAATAGCATTATCAGACCTCTCAATTTTCATATTCTTGTCAAAATGGGTAGACACATACTTGTAAACCAATTTAAGAATTAAATTAAAGTGTCCTACAAATATTGTGTATTATTTGTATCTGGTAGGATAATTATAAATGTACTAAATTTTAACGCAACAAGTTGACATGCACCAGTGACTACATAATTCCAAGCCCTAAGTCGATGCCTAGTTGCGCAGTAGATGTATCCTTGATATGAGAATAGTTCTTAAACACAATTTCCTACTTATCTTTGGGAGTTCTAACATTATACTAGCATCATCTACCTCTAACACAAACTCCACACAATTTTCATCCTTTTCATTATTATCAACATTCGCTTCGTACTCAGTCAACGCTTCCTTTTTTGGAAAAAGAAAGCGTGATAACCATGACAGAAGACCTTTTTCAGTTTAATCAGGTGTTGTAGTTGAAGAACTAGGCTTCCTACCATATGCTCGAATAGACACATATCCTTCTGATGTAAATTTGAAAGCATAATTGAATTTATTTGATGGTATTTGTCCTAGGTTTTTGCGATCACCTCTTACGTGGTCAAACCTGTTAACAGATCCATCATAGAGATCCAATAACATGAAATAATTCAGCCACATCTTCAAGTAATCGTGACACTTCAAAATCTTCATGATCAAGTGTCATTTTTCCTTCTTCTAGCTTACTTCTATCAAGAATTTCATTGAGAAGACCTGTACAGAAACTAATGAGGAAACATTTATTTAACTAAATTTAATATATTAAAGACATTTAGTAGCTAAAATTAATTGCCTTGTTACCTAAAATATACTGGGAAATTTTACTCATAAGTTCTATATTTTCGTCAGATCCATGATTAAGTTGAGTCAAATACATATTTATAAGACTGATAATCCCTGCAAGAGAGGGATGAACATCGTGACTTGCGTTGGTATAGTTAGTAGTTTTCTTAATGCCTAGTCTTTCAACTTGAGCTATCGCAACCACTTGTTTATTAATTCAATACGGTACCATGCCACCTTTTTTGATGCTCAAATAATTATGGCCGCAAATTAAAATGACATATTATGCAAATCGTCCCAGCAAGATAATGCTATGATATATCAATAGATCCGCCATAACTGTTGAAGACTTAAAAACAATGGCCTGGTACCGTATTCAATTAATAAAATAAGTGGCTGCAACATATCAAGCAAGAAGAGTAGGCATTTAGAAGAGTACTAACAATGCCAACACAAGTCATGATGTTCATGCCTCTCCAGCAGGGACTATCAGTCTCATAGATATGTATTTTACTCTAGTTGATCCTGGATTTGACGAAAATATAAAACTTATGAGTAAAATTTTCCAGTATTTTTAGGTAACAAGACAACTAATTTTAGCTACTATATGTCTTTAATATATTAAATTTAGTTAAAGAAATGTTTCTTCTTCTGTTTTTGTACAGGTCTTCTGAATGAAATTCTTGATAGAAGTAAGCTAGAAGCAGGAAAAATGACACTTGATCAAGAAGATTTTGAAGTGTCACGATTACTTAAAGATGTGGCTAACTTATTTCATGCTGTTGGATCTCTATGATGGATCCGTTAACAGGTTTGACCATGTAAGAGGTGATCGCAAAAACCTGGGACAGATACCATCAAATAAAGTCAATAATTCTATCAAATTTACGTTAGAAGGATATGTGTCTATTCGAGCTTATGGTAGGAATCCTAGTTCTTCAACTACAATACTTGATTTAACTAAAAAGGTCTTCTATCATGGTGATCACGCTTTCATTTTCCAAAGAAGGAAGCATATACTGAGTATAAAGCGAACATTGATTGTATTCAAAAGGATTAGAATTTCATGGAGTTTGTTTTTGAGGTAGATGATACCAGAGTTGGAATTCCCAAAGATAAGCAGGAAATAGTGTTTGAGAACTATGATCAGATCAAGGATGCATCTGTTGTGCAAGTAGGTACCGGCTTAAGGCTTGGAATTGTGCGGTCGCTAAAATGATTTTATTTACATATAACATTAAACTCGGTTTCGAGATAGAACTTGCTCTAGTTGTAAAAGTGGTTTTTGTTGAATTTTCTTTAAATCATTTTAAGGAATTGGTGATGTACGGTTGTAATTGAGTTATTATTGCTTGAATGTAGTATGTGATGTAATTTGTTTGATTTGGTCAATCCTAATTGTTAGTAATCGTCGTCGTAACTTGAATTGGTGTAGTACTTAGTAAGTAATGGTAGCTGACTATAAACTTTGTATGATTAGATAATCTTACATAAACTTTCGATTTATTAGATAGTACCGAACATTGATAAATTGTTGTTAATGTCAAAGAAAGACTAGAGTTATTTATATCTTTTATCGTGAGGAATGTTCAATGCGATACCTGCTTCTATGATTCATTGTATAATATTTAGAGTTAAGTCATAAGTCAATAAGGTATGTTGTGATTTCTTAACTAATAACTTCTGTGTATATTTATATATATATTAGATAACATTGGGGAAGAGATAGATTATGAGTCAATTGCTTACGTAAACAATTCGAGGGGAACTAAAGTAGTATGTTTACTTTATGTAGGTACAAGTAGAAGAGCGGGTAAAGAGCCAGTGGACGTAAAGCCAGAATTGTGAGACTTGAGTTTGCATAGTTTATGAGCTTTTGCGGCAAGTGTACAATCTTAATTAACTTACCTTTTTATCTTTTCACTATATGATTGATGCTTTACCTATGCAACTTTTTTTGTAAAATCTTTGCCAACTTATTGAATTGTTAAAGTTTAATAAACCTTAGAACTTTTATACAAACTTGCTCCTCAGAACACTCACTTACCTTAGCATGTGAAATACCTAATTTTGAAACTATTCATTAAAATCTTGATAAAACCTTATACCTCGGAATAAAGATTGTAAATTAGTAAAATACGTTATAAAATTATTTGATATTTAAACCTTTTGATGAATCCTTGTAATTGGAACATTTTTTTACCAAGGCTCCGATCGTAGTTATTTATTTTAAGGCCAAAGTGTGCCTATGGATCCAAAATGTGAGAATCACGTGAAAACATGGTTCGGTGCTATTTCGTGGCTGATCACATATTATAGCATGTTTTTATCGTAAGTTCCAATTTACCTATTTTAAATTCTGAAAACATTTTCATCTTGATTCAGATTTATATCGTTGACATACCTTGTTATTTGTTTATTTTATTGCACTTGTTGAGCGATGTTGAGCTCATATTTCTTGTTTAAACCATAACCTGATAGGGAAATGAGAAGACGATTCGCACGATTCGCACATTTAGGAAGACAATGGTTGGACCAGGTTCGGGTACTAGCCTTTCAGATTTCGGATTAGGTAGACTTAGCTAGTTATATAACTTTTAGGTTTAGGTCGTTAGACTAGCTTTTGTTAAAGATGTAAACTATTTAAAATGTATTCATTTTGTAAAACTTATTAGACTTGAAAGGTTAATGCTTTTAGATGAAAAGTTATTTCATACTTTAACCTGATGTTGATCTTATCTTGTGGGTATGGTTTACTTTATTTTAGAATGCATGTTTAGGCTGTAAATTTATATGATCGGTTTAGTAGCACCGGTTTGGGGGTGTTACAGTCAATGGTACAAAAGTGTTGGTGGTGATGTTCGTAGTAACCGGTGTTCTTCGTATGTTTATCATGGTTGATGTTGTCCTCCCACAGACAGAGCCAAATTTTGTGGAATAAGAACTAGGGTTGAATTTGCGGCTAGGGTTTGTGTGTATTTAATGTAAGGGTTGAGAGTTTCAAGCTTTAATGGTTGCGTTGGTGTTTTGGGACTTGAATCGTATCTTCACAAGATGCCTACGTATCTCAATCGTATGTTGAGAATCAATCCAAAACGTAGTTCTTGGTGATGTCCTCGGGGCTACGGCTGCTAGGGCACAACCCAAAAAACATTGTTCTGAAATTGAGGGGTTAGAACCTTTATATAGACATCGGGTGCCTTGGATTTAGAGTAGGTTTAAAAGACTTGGAGGCCAAGTCTCCTCCTAGGTTGGTGGTTCTAGATCTTTCCCATCAAGGATTCAATTTTCTTGTTTCTCAAATCGTGGATTCTAGAAGCGGGCCTTGTATCGGGCATCCCTGGTACATGCTATGTTCTAGGCCCATGTAATAAATATAAATTCAATAATCAGTTAGGGTTTTGAGCCTCTTTATTGGGCTTTGTTGTTGGACCAAAGTAGGTCTAATTAATGCAACATTAAATAGGTCTTTAGGGTTTATTTTTTTACTCGTGTCAAAATGCACTGCATGAGGTATCAAAAATTCAATATCATTATTAGACCTCTCAATTTTCACATTCTTGTCAAAATGGGTAGACACATACTTGTAAACCAATTTCAGAATTAAATTAAATTGTCCTACAAATATTGTGTATTATTTGTATATGGTAGGATAATTATAAATGTACTAAATTTTAACGCAACAAGTTGACATGCACCAGTGACTACATAATTCCAAGCCCTAAGTCGATGCCTAGTTGCGCAGTAGATGTATCCTTGATATGAGAATAGTTCTCAAACACAATTTCCTACTTATCTTTGGGAGTTCCAACATTATACTAGTATCATCTACCTCAAACACAAACTCCACACAATTTTCATCCTTTTCATTATTATCAACATTCGCTTCGTACTCAGTCAACGCTTCCTTCTTTGGAAAAAGAAAGCGTGATAACCATGACAGAAGACCTTTTTAGTTTAATCAGGTGTTGTAGTTGAAGAACTAGGCTTCCTACCATATGCTCGAATAGACACATATCCTTCTGATGTAAATTTGAAAGCATAGTTGACTTTATTTGATGGTATTTGTCCTATGTTTTTGAGATCACCTCTTACGTGGTCAAACCCGTTAACAGATCCATCATAGAGATCCAACAGCATGAAATAAGTCAGCCACATCTTCAAGTAATCGTGATACTTCAAAATCTTCATGATCAAGTGTTATTTTTCCTGCTCTAGCATACTTCTATCAAGAATTTCATTGAGAAGACCTGTACAGAAACTAATGAGGAAACATTTATTTAACTAAATTTAATATATTAAAGACATTTAGTAGCTAAAATTAATTACCTTGTTACCTAAAATATACTGGGAAATTTTACTCATAAGTTCTATATTTTCGTCAGATCCAGGATCAAGTTGAGTCAAATACATATTTATAAGACAGATAATCCCTGCTAGAGAGGGATGAACATCGTGACTTGCGTTGGTGTAGTTAGTAGTTTTCTAAATGCCTAATCTTTCTACTTGAGCTATCGCAACCACTTGTTTATTAATTCAATACGGTACCATGCCATTTTTTTTGATGCTCAAATAATTATGGCCGCAAAAATGACATATTATGCAAATGGTCCCAGCAAGATAATGCTATGATATATCAATAGATCAGCCATAACTGTTGAAGAATTAAAAACAATGGCCTGGTACCGTATTCAATTAATAAAATAAGTGGCTACAACAGGTCAAGCAGAAAGAGTAGGCATTTAGAAGAGTACTAACAATGCCAACACAAGTCATGATGTTCATGCCACTCTAGCAGGGATTATCAGTCTCATAGATATGTATTTTACTCTAGTTGATCCTGGATTTGACGAAAATATAAAACTTATGAGTAAAATTTTCCAGTATGTTTTAGGTAACAAGGCAACTAATTTTAGCTACTATATGTCTTTAATATATTAAATTTAGTTAAAGAAATGTTTCTTCTTCTGTTTTTGCACAGGTCTTCTGAATGAAATTCTTGATAGAAGTAAGCTAGAAGCAGGAAAAATGACACTTGATCAAGAAGATTTTGAAGTGTCATGATTACTTAAAGATGTGGCTAACTTATTTCATGCTGTTGGATCTCTATGATGGATCCGTTAACAGGTTTGACCATGTAAGAGGTGATCGCAAAAACCTCGGACAGATACCATCAAATATAGTCAATAATGCTATCAAATTTACATCAGAAGGATATGTGTCTATTCGAGCATATGGTAGGAATCCTAGTTCTTCAACTACAACACTTGATTTAACTAAAAAAGGTCTTCTATCATTGTTATCACGCTTTCAGTTTCCAAAGAAGGAAGCATATACTGAGTATGAAGCGAACATTGATTGTATTCAAAAGGATTAGAATTTCATGGAGTTTGTTTTTGAGGTAGATGATACTAGAGTTGGAATTCCCAAAGATAAGCAGGAAACAGTGTTTGAGAACTATGATCAGATCAAGGATGCATCTGCTATGCAAGTAGGCACCGGCTTAAGGCTTGGAATTGTGTGGTCACTAAAATGATTTTAATTTACATATAACATTAAACTCGGTTTCGAGATAGAACTTGCTCTAGTTGTAAAAGTGGTTTTTGTTGAATTTTCTTTAAATCATTTTAAGGAATTTGTAGTTCATCCAAGTAGCAAAAATAAAATAAGAAAGACAAGTAAATTGTATCATATGAAAGATAACTAAGAAAAGAATGAAAATTGTAATCGACCTTTTTGAAGCATACATTGTTGTACTAGACCAAGATTAAAAGACTATTTCCCGACTTAACTTAAATAGCAATGTTTTACAATAAATACATGAAGTCAAAAATACATTAAAAAAAATTAAAAATTAAAAACCTAGCTTAACCAGAATAAATCTATTTTTTGAGTGATTGATGACATGTCTCCTTCAATTTTCATGTACATCTATTAACATTACATACCTGCATCATATTCTTAAACATAGAATTTTCACATGCGTGCATGCTAAATAAGGATGTGCCCCATTCTTACCTTTTTCACTTATTTTTATGGTAACATGTTCCATATTCGCTGCCATGACTTGTATATAGTGCGTTTGTAATTCATCATAGATTTACTCGTATTTGGGTAGTACCCTAAGAAGTGGTATCATAGCCAAGGTTCGTGATGATTGAAGTTAAGGGAAAGTTAAAGATTCAACTGATGTGACAGAGTATGATGAAGGATTTGCTGACAAGGAGACCACTAAAATGGAAAGAGACAAAGTTACATGCGATATGGCAGTTGGTCCTTGCATCGTGAATCAATCATTATGTTCTTGAGGATTGTTTCTCAATGACAATTTGCTCGGACTCGAGATGGAAGAAGATGGAAGAGATCATTGAAATTGCTTTAATAGCTTGATCTACCAAATGAACTGTTTGGATGATAATAGTAATGTTCTTCTAAAGATCGAAGGATTGCAAAAGCAAAGATCAGGTGACTCAATAGATTGAAAGGCACTCGTGATGAATGATGCATGTGATTTTGTAGATGGATATATGGTTATGATGAATAACGGTGGTTTGGAGGTCACTATATGGGTTTTAGCGACATTCAAAGATAGGAATATCAAGAAGTTATTATTGTTCGGGAGGAGGCATTAGCGGTTGTATGGACGCTTGTGTATTTAATGTTTACCTTCCAATCCGATATGGAGTACTTGGTTGAAAGGGATGACTGTTGGGTTTCAACCCAATATGATAGTATGGGTTTGGGTGATTCTAGACAAATATGGATTGGGTAATAGTTGTATATGTAGATAATTTTATTTATAGTATGTCTTGTTCATAAAGTTGGATCGTAGACAATAAGAATGGAAAGCTTGTAAAACAACTATGTGAAGACTTGTACAACAAGTATGATAAGACTTGGTGGCGAAGTTTGGAGTGGTAAGATATAGATAGTCATATTATTTTTTGATAGGTATGCTTAAGAGATGTAGTCTTATTTATCATTTGAGAGATACTATGTATTGTTTGGTTTAAGAATCAGTTATAACACCATTGAGGTGTTATTATCTGATGTATTATTGATAATTGTTTGGATTAATAATACAAGCTGGGATATGCTTTTTTTCCCGCATCATATATTTTGTGTCTGACTACGCTTTAGTGGAATTTGTCAACTTATCATTTGTTTATGTATATGTTCTACATTGATTGTTGTGAAACTCATATTTGGTTAATCCCTTAAAGAATATCCATCATATATATGATGTTTTCCGGGAAGAAGTAACAAGGCATCATGAAATCAATGATACACGATGTTAAAGAATTAATATAGTACTAAATGAAATATCATGCCTAGAAATTTAAAAATATTTTTGTTAAACATTGTACTTCTAATTATATCTTATGAAATATCAATATTTCATAAAATAGTTAAGTTCTATGGAGACCAACATTTTAGTAGAGACTGTGGAGACCATGTACATTTTGCACTCAAAACATTGCAAAACATATATATTTGCAAAAAATGTTGAATAAACATTATATTTCATTCAAAATCATAAAAATCACATATGATTTGCAAGCAGAAAATGTGTTGGAGAACAATACGTTCTGCAATATTTTGTTTGCAGAATGTACATGATTTTCAAGATTTTTAATGAAATTTGCATGTAAAACATATTTGATTTTCAAGATTTTCAATGAAATAGTGATTTTCATGGAACATAATTTTTAATGAATAAGTTTTTGCAATGTTTTGATTGATAATGGTTTCTGGTCTCCACTAAAATCTTGGTCACTTAAGTCTTTAAAAAAAATATAAATATATTTAATCTTTTTAAACATTCGAAATAAGCTAAGTAATTTATGCATTCAAAAGGTTAGCACATCTGATAACGAACTAATTAAACAAATATGCCCATGAAACAAATGAAAACAAAAAATTAATATTGATATTTAATTGAAATAGTAATTGATAAAACCAGAACAAACGGACCATTAGGAAACCGGTGAAAAAGACTAAGCAAATTTCATGATTTATATTGAGAAGGCAATAGATTTAATCATTACCATACAAACCAAAGATCAAAAATGGCAAATTATAAACGTACCGATCAATTTGATAATCTTCATCATCGTTTGATTCATTAGCATCGACATCCGTCGTATTATTCACCATATTCGCAAAGTTCATAATATTTGATTTGAGAATTAAAGACAAAAAAGTATCGCGGCGGCGGATGATAGAAGAAAGATATGACCTATTTTCTCTATTTCATTGTGTGTGTATATATATATATATATATATATATATATATATATATACCAGCTTGTGTGCGATGCACGGGCCGTTTTTAATATTTTCAATTATTTACTTTTTTACTTTAAGATTTTAATAATTTTATTGGTTGATGTAATAGAATTGGTATTTTTAATGTGTATTTATAAAAAATTATATTTTCTGAAATAAAAGGTAACATGATTTAATTATAGAAAACATAATTATGAGAGGAAGATATAGTACGATTGGTGTTTTTAGGTGTTTATAAAAGTTAATCTCTGTTAATGAAAAGGTAGAGTGTTTTAGTAAAAAAGGAAATCTTTATTTATTATAATTATATTATATTAGTAATTATTAATAAGAATAAAGGATCGAAAACCGATGACCAAATTTTTAGTGTTACGAATTTAATAAAATACTTTCTTATAACTCGTGCGATGCACATATTTTGTCACAACGTGGAAACCTGTTGTCACTATATAATGAACAACATACAATAATAGATAAAAAAAATATATAAATAACACTTCTAGGTTCTTTTACAAGTTCTGGCATTGAAACAAGACTACTGATATTACGATTTAGAAATTTTAGCGATTATTAAACATTTATTTAAATGCTAAATGTGAAAGTATGTGGAATATATGATGAGAATATATTGATGAAGTCTAGATATGTGTGAAATCATTATTATGTGATTATATGATGGTTGGTATATGTTGTATATGCTCGTGGAATTTTATTTATATTTCTGAAGCATTAAAAGTATTTTAAAAGTGCATTTTTAATCTTTTAAAATTCATATAAAATCGTTGGAGTTGATTTAAATCATCAAATCTTTTTCATTATCATACTTGTGATATTGTTGAGTTATGAAAATTAGAGTGGATATTTAATTATGTGTTTTGGTATTTTAAAATGATTTAAAAAACATTTTTTCTTTTAAAGAGTCTTTATTTTGAAAATTCGTATAAAATTCATTTTTGATCCAAATATTATTTTAAAAATATGGGGATGCTTCTAAAATCATGATCTTTATTTTAAAAGTTTTTATAAAATATTTCTCCCAATTGCTCTATTTAATTTCGAATTTATAATGATTAAAATGATGAATTTTCAAGAAAGTAATTAGCAATTATGTATTTATTGTTTTGCCCCTTAGCTTATTACAACACCACCGCCACTCTCTTCCTTCCCACTTCATTTCTTTGTTGGTTTTGCAAGAGAGCAGGTCTCTCTCTTTTCTCTCTATACTCGAACTCTCTCTCTCTCTCTCCTCTTTTCCATTAGTTTATAGCACGGTTGTACGATCTAAAGCCATATTTGTGTTCGGTTTTGCTTCCTCTACATGCTACTATCGATGCATGTTGATTTCGTGATGAAAATTTTGAAACCCATTTCGGGATTTTGCTTTTTTCGAGATGATTGATCATGTTCTTGCTAGTTCTGCTATGTTTAATGCTTTATAAGGGAAGGCAGTGGTCGTGGAAGGAAAACCTGAAGGTTTTGGGCACCTTCGACTACTACCATCGCCGGCGGTGAACTCCGGTGAGCCGGCGGGAGGCGGTGATGAATTTTTCTGAGCCTAAATGATATTGTTAATCTTGTTTGATTGATGCATGTTGAATAATTGTTAATTATGTGAATCTTTCAAATTTTTAGCAATTTAAATTCGATATATATGCTTCGTTATTGATTCGATATTATTATGAAATGACTTGATTTAATAAATGATTTTCGAAACAAATTTTCTTGATGATTATATTCTGAAAATTCGAAGTTTATATGTATGTGCATGCATGAATATTTCGAGAATTATTTCTATAGATCTTGATTGAGTTTAATCAAATTATGTGATAAATATGAAAGATTTGGTTCGGTAAATTGTTAATTAATTAATCTGATTTATTCGAATAATTATAATTGCATGAGTGAAGTTTTCGAATTATTACATGATTAAATTCGAGGTTGTATGTATAACATGAATTATTCGAATCATTATGAGTTAAATACTTTTGGTGATTAGATAAATACGAATATTTAGCTATTGATTTCGAATTATGTTCGATGTCTGATATGAGTGATAAGTAGTATAATTATGAATTGTTTCGTGATTATAAATCCTTGGGAGTGTAGGTGGATTTTAAATCCATCGTAGGTACTTGATTGCGAAGTGGAGTCGAATATATTTTCAACGGGATAGTCCATATTATAAAGGGGACTCTGTCCGATTTTCATGAAATTATAAGTAATAAAGTATATGTTAAATAGCATGAATGTAAGAACCCAGATTTTTGGTATTAATTAAAACTTTTTATTATGTATTGGAGTACGAATGAATAGTAGTTATGACTACGAGGTATCAGTGATTTTAAGGAATGACTATTATAATGGATATGGATTCAGTGTTGGTGTACTATATGAATGATGTTAATTGGTTGACAATATAGATAAGAATAATCTATCATCCAGAGAGTAAGACACGGTATACAAACAGAGAAAGTATTCTCATGTCATCCAAATCGATATCTATTAAGAATCTAGTAACTTCGTAAAAAGAGATAAGGAACGCTCGGGAAAGTGCGAGAGCATTTTTCTAAGTACAAGGAATAAAAAGAGAATAAGAAATGAATAGTGTTTTAAGGGAATTTGGAATATTATTAGACGACACTATATAGAAGTATTCAGAACGGATTTCTAAGTTCGTATCGATGATCAGTGGATGAAATAAGTGTATGTAAACGATATCAGATTCAGAAAAAATAGCACTTTTATTTTCTCCAAGATTTCCCTGGACACTGAAGGATTTAAAGAGTTAATGAAAAGATTTAAGGAATTTAAATTCAAGGATTATAAAGGAGGATTAAAGATATTAGTATAAATATTAAGAAGGTTTCCGGTAAAACCTTAACGAGAAATATGTGAGATATTCCTCCGAACGATTATTGAAATGGAGTAATAAACGGACAAAAGAGCAAGCAGAGAATCAAGATACAAGCATGTGCAAATGGATGGAGTAAGGAAATCAAGTTGGTGGAAAAAGAAAGAATCAAAGTGACTTACATATAAGTCAACTAAACAAAGGAGTGATGAAATTGCACTTTGGCAAAAAGGGAATGCTTAATGTAAGGCCAACAAGTGGCACCACTGGATGATGGACAACACAAAAGTAAAAGATGCATCCAAATATAGATAGATATTACATGTATCAAGTCATTATACAAGAGAAATAGAAAGCAAAACAACATCTCTCCATTTTTCATCAAACTGCCCAGCAGAACACCTCCAAGAAGAAAATTCATATCTCCATTTCTATCCATGATAAAATCATCAAATTTTAACCATAGCTTCTCCACTCCATGGAGAACATTTTCCCGAAATGTCATGGAATTCTAATGAGTGTAGCCTAGTCAAATCTCCTCCCCAAGAGAAGAAACCAAACTGTCCAGATTGTTTGACAATTTCTGTGATGATTTTAAAACGGCCATATCTCCTTCATTACTCAATGAAATTTGGTGTTCTTTAGCTTGTTGGAAATCTGGTTAAATGCTCTACAACTCTCCTTTAGAAGTCTCGTCCAGAAAACCTCGGCAAGGCCCTCGTTTTTCATGATCTTTCAGATGGGTTATAGAAAGTCCGAAAATCTCTAAGTATATCCTTGATGTTTCTTGTTAGATTAAGCTTGGTTAAGGTTGTACAAGGATTATTCAATGCTTATTAAGGTCTTACACACATCAAGGAAGGTATGGAACTCATGAAACCCTAGCTCTTAGTTTAAGTTTTGATGATTATTGGATGATTTTGAGATTCGTTATGAAATGGTGTATTATAACCATGATTATGTAATTAGCTTTATTGATCTAAGAGATATAATGAATATGATGGGGAAGTATGATATTTCTGGACTTGTTGAGAATTATAACATGAGTATAAGTTGTATGGATGCCCGGTGTGGCTTGGATTTGATGTTAAGAATTTTGGAACGTTCAATTTATAGCCGTCGTAATGCCGAATTTTCGTTAATCATTGAAAACCGTGCATCACAGTAGCTATAACTCGCTGTACAGTTTCATTTTCTGCCATTATAAGATAGGTGATGTTATAAGCTTCGTTTTGATATAAAGATCAATTGAAACGGACTTACGGTTTAGGAGTTATGGTGAAATTCGTAAAAGTGGTTCGAAACCGTAAATGAAAGTTCATAACTGAAATTGGACCCCTTTATTATTGCGAAATCAGTGGAAAATCTTGATAATTAAATATTAGAGATAAAAAGAAAGGTGTGGGAGAAAACCTCATGTCAAACGGATCGTTTTACGATTTTATAAAAATGTTTGAATCGAAGTTAAACGCGAACGAACCCCTTAAAAATATGGCTTTGATTATAACTTAGAAAACGGGCGATAAAACTCGAGGTATAATCTTGGTTCGTAAACGACCAACCTTAGAGCTTATACGACTTAAGTATATACCAAGTGTAAGTGTAATGACGTGTCGAAATAACGAGCAAGTATCGGATCGTGTCGGTAATAAAAAGAGTTACACCAAAGGGTGTATAACCAGATAATTCGAAAACGTGTTTCGACTTAAGTTAAGTTTATACTTAGCCTTTCGATATATTAAGTGATTAAGCTCGGATATTGTGACTATTAATAGATCGCCGGATCGACCCGATGCACACTACCCCTACAGGATGGCCAGGCAAGTTTCCAATACTTGGAACTGTTGTTGTGATAATATATATGATGATTGTTGTATACATATGTCATAGCATGCATGTCTACTTTCAAGTCTATTGATATACTTGTTCCCTGAATTGATATTGGCTTATAGACTAGATATGAATTATCAGTTATAAGCAGGATTGTTTTGTTAAGACCCTTAGTGAAGGGCGTATGATATTCATTCTTCAAATATAGACCGGGAGTCGATATTTTGTAATATATAAATAGTCGTGGAAACCCGGAGGGATTCCAGCGACAGATTTATTATTTCGAGGATTTTAATTCGATTACGAATCTTTCGAGGAATGTTACTTGAGTATGACCTCAGTGGAGGAATATTTAATGAATATTATTTTAATATTCATTTAGAATGTCATTTATTTATGGAATATTATTTTGAATGTTCATTAGAGTTATTTGGTTGACGAATATCATCCCCAAATATTTATTTGAGTTAATTATTTAATGAATATTATTTGGAATATTCATTTGATCTTTATTTATTTAATGAATATTACTTTCGAATATTCATTTAAGGTTTTATTTATTTAAGGAATATTATTCTAAACTATTCATTGGAAGTCCTATTTACTTAAGGAATATTACTTCGAATATTCCTTTAAAGTTGTGATTACTAAAAGAATATTATTTGGATATTCAATTAGAATATTATTTATTAAATGAATATTATTTTCAAATATTCATTCAAGGTTTGATCTATTTAGTAAATATTATTTTATTATTTATTCGAGTTTATTTATTTAATGAGTATTATTTTTGAATATTCATTTAAAAGAGAGTTATTTAGTAAATATTCCTGTATATTCATTCGAGGATTACTTACGAGCAACATTATGATTTAGTAATATTCCTGAATTATTATTGATTTAATAAATATTCTTGGAATATTTATTTAAATTTTCTAAATTCTTTTTATAATGAATTATATTATTCAAAGATTATCTTTCACCTTAAGATATTATGTAAAGTATTTCGGAGTCTTTTTATGACTATTTTATCAAGGGGAGGTCCCCAAAACTCTATGTTTATTTAAATCTATCTTATAAGAAGATTTAAATACTCGCTCAAACTTCCAAAAACATATAAGGGGACCTCACTTGGGAGTTGTTATTTATTTGACTGCCCGGTCATATACTTGTTAAACTACCTTTTCGCTCACATCTTGATTCTTTTCAAACATCGATATGAGTCTTTTTGGTTACCTCCTCAACACTCGAGGGGTAAGATTGATGGAACAAGTTTCATCCCATTAACAAGAAACAGCTTGGGAAATATTGGTGAATTTTCCTTTCCAATTAGATACGACTACTTTGTGGAGTCTTATCAACAAGTGTTACACTTGGGGAAAGGAGGACGAACTTTACGTTTCAGAGTCATGGATTTATTCGAACTAGGAGTCGTGTGTAAGAGGTCGAGTCGCGCGGTCCATCACAAGGCCCAACCGTTGGCCAGGGAGTTACTATTAAGGGCGGTAGACAAGTAAATCCGTCAGTTCTTCCTTCTACCAGTAGTAAACTATATTGGATTGTACCATCTCCGACTGATCATCGGGGAGTTGGATAGCTGGCGCGTGATAACTCCAGTATTAGTTCATCTCCCAAATTGGGAATTTCCTGCAACACGTATCGAAGAGACTTCTTTCAGGTTGACGGGCACACCCCCCGCAACACGTATCGAAGAGACTTCTTTCAGATTGACAGGAGTTTGAGAAATGTTCAAAACTGGGATTGCAATATTTCCAGCAATTCCCCTCTTTGATGACATATGATGATATCTTGCTCATACCTTGCATAGCAGATATTTCTACAGAAGTTATGTGTTGAGTTACCTTGTAACTTCATCATTTACCTTATACTGGTACTATGTTCGTTAATGCATGGCATATGGTATCAAAGATATTTTGAACTGTTATATATTATCACTGTTTAGTTATATTCTTTTGGTGGGCTATTGCTCACCCTTGCTTTATCTATTATATCACAACAACAGCTAGATCTGATGCCCTGCACAAGGCACAATCGGTACGAGCAAGTGATAGCCGTCGGAGGATTAAACGCAGAGATCCTAACTGCCACTATTGAGTAAGAAGCTCTTGGTAGGCTAGATGATTGGCTTTCAAGTATCAATGTATTTATAATATGGCATATACCAATGGATGGCAAAGAGTATGTAATGGTAAAATTGTAATTCTTTGGGTTGTAAGACCTCAAACTTATGATTATTAATATTGATGGTTACTCTGATTTCATCTATGGGACTATAACAGGTGTGTTTTATGTTGTTGTTTTGGGTCAGAAGGTTGTAATTTAAATTATGTTGGTTTTGTGGATAAATATTGAGACCGTAACGACCAGATCCCTGACCCCGGATCTGGGGGTGTTACAATTAATGCTTATAAGTTATGTTTATCTGCTAAGTGATTTATGTGTGTTGCATGATATATATGCTATGTGCTATATGTTTAAGTGATTAGTGAACTACGAGTCGATCTAATAAATATAATATCAGGTACGTATGTTATATGTTAAGTATCGACGCGATATAGGAATCGTTTGGGTAGATTAAGATGAGACGATTAAGTGGTATAGTATTCTAAAGTAGTGATTATGGTTTATATAGATACGAAGGACGTAGGCCCTAGCAATAAAGGGAAAGCTAAGGTTGAGTACAAGTAGACTGAGCTGTAGCTGTTGCATTCTACCGGAGGCAAGTAACTCTATCTTTACTTGCAGTTTCTATTCCTCTTTGATATATCCTGTTGAGCATGCCTATCTTATACCATGTTGAATACAAATCCTATGTAGCCTGATTCTTTTTAATTGCTTTTTGACCATATATGTCATACTGCTTTCTAGAGTCGAATTTAATTGACTGACGGATAAACCACTGTTTTAAATAACCTATGTCCGTTGTCAGTTGAACCTATGTTGACCCTAGAACTTATAAAATTCTTTATGATCTAACTGCTGATTCAAGAACTTAAATTACCTTTGATCTTATTCCTAAAACTTGAAATCCTGATCAATTGCCTTGTTGCCTTGAGTCTATATCTTCTTGATCCAGACTTGTATCCTTGATCCTTTAATGTCAGAAAACTTAGTCAAACCCTTTGACTTTTATCATTGCAAATCAAAATGAGTTGTTTTCTTAAAACTACCTTGAAGCTACCTAGATTGGGCTGATTTGTTATCAGAGAGTCGAAAGTACTTCGAGGTAAGGGTTTTGAAAAGGTTAAGAGTTGAAATGTTTTACGAAGATAAACTAATCTTTATAAATTGGAATGGTTTTAAAATGAAAGGTTTTATAATATGTTAGGAACTCCGTCTAAATGGTTTCTATGGATTCCTGACGATTGGAGAGACGGAACGAACGGGTAATGCCGGTTCCGTCAGTTTTTGAGGTGTATTATTGTGTAGTTCTGGTTTGTCCAGTTTGACACCTGTATAGGCCAATGTGTTGCCTCTTGGGAACCCAAGCTATCCTAATGAAAGGAAATGATGTCCAGAGGGACTATTGCCCAGTAATTAACAATTCTAGAAGGGGGGTTGAATACAATTGTATAAGATTTTCGACTTAAACAGAAATAACACAAGTATGAATCAATAACAGCTTTATTAATTCTGATATAAAACTGTTACAAACTCTCTTAAGAAATCCTTATGTTCTTAAGAGTTGCTAGGTTACAAGATAACTCGTGTAAGCGATTACAATAATGTAAAACCTAAACTGTGTTTATATAGTGTACACAGTTACACTATCAATTACAAGATATTCTAAATCAATTACATATAACTCTGAATGCATATCTTGTATGATAGCTGCCTTCCTATAAATTAGGAACCGACATATCAATATTCCTTAATCTCTGGTCTGATGAGAATCTTTACGAAATACTGACCAGCTTCTAATACTGACGATACCTTCATACTGACATCGTATTACTGATGACGTCAGCATCAGTATCTTGATCATTAACAGTCCAGATCCTGATATCACTTGAATCAATATCTAACAATCTCCCCCAATTTGTACTTAATGAAATAAAGCACAAATTATTTGATTCAATGATGTCAAAAACTCAAAACAAAAATCTATAAGTAATCTTCAGGTTCAGTCTCAGAAATCCTTACAAAGAAAGTACTTATCTTGCAAGAAACTTGATAATAATTCCTCTCCCTTTTCTGCTAGAATCTGAATCAGTCTTTTCTTCAGACTCCTGAGTTCTTCATTGTTCTTATCAATCTGATAAATACCAGCCCTGAGATTTTGAATTGAGCTTCTTGGTAAATTCAACTCTCCCAACAGTAAATATACAAGATCTCTTCCACCAGGATTCAAAGATAACTGTTCTTGCATCAGAATTACTTCTTTAATAGCTGAACCCTTTTGCATTTCTACTTCTTGTCCTTCTGTGTTCAAGTACATGGGAGTATAATTACCATCATATCTTGACCCTCCGTCCAAATATCTGGATTTGATTTTCATGAAGATCATGGTACACCAGTTTTTGTAAACACTGGCTTCTCTATCAGGAATGCTTCTATTTTCAAGAAAATGGAGAACATATTTCAGCTCTTTTGTTGACTTGCACAATACATCATGAATGCTCAGCCTCTTGACACTTTTGTCTTTCATGAAGTACAACAACTTTTCCATCATCTTACCATCCATCTTGCATGCAACAATCGCAACAGATTCAAGTTCCCAAAGATCATCAACAGATAATTTGTCACCCAATCTTCTAGAAAGAAAATGTTGATCTGCTTGAAATAAAGGTATGAATTCCACATCCCTAGAGCCAAATCCTCCTATATTGTAAGGTTCCAGTCCCTTCAGATCAGAACTCATCTTAATCCACCTTGGTGAACCTTTATCAAACTTAGAAGATTTTGCTTTCTGAAGTCCAGGAATCATTGGAGGTTCTGAGATTACTCTTCCAGACTTAAAAATAGTTGGTCGAGTATACTTAATTTTATCAACTTCTATCCACTTTTTCCTTCTCTTCTTTGTTTGTGGATCACTAGGTTCTTCTTCTTCCTCTTTCACTTGTTTAGATTTATTAACAAATAAATCCTTTTCAGAATTAACCAGCCTTCTGAAATATTCTTTGCTAGCTCTTTCAACAATATCATTTACACTGTTTCTGACTTCTCTAGATTCGACCCCATCACCCTGCAATTTCGGGGGATCTCCCACAAATATTGTACAGATTTTTATGGATAACTTACATGCCCAATTTATTTATTTTTTGTTTCAATCATGATTTTTTTTTAAACCAAGCCAAAAATATTTTTTCGACATGTTTTCGACATGAACTTAGGATGAGAATATCATGTTTATGGTATTTTATATTCTAGGTTATTTATGTCAAAAAAATAGGCATTCGGCTAAAGGCACAAATATCGAGAATTTTTAAACACGGCTTTTACGAACCAAAATTGCCCAAATTATTTAAAAGCGTGTCGTTCTTAAATGTTTTACTCTCAAATATTTTTGATATATTTATTTAATATTTATATTCAATTTATTGTGCTAAAATCCATGCCAAAAGACCAAAAACAGATTTTATTCCGAAATACCAGTAATTCCTTATTTATCCGAATAAAATCATTTTTAATTCGAACTTAAATATTACTTGGACATCATAGTCATTATTTCATAAGGAATATTATTTTTGAATATTTTTCAAGTCAAAACTTTGGTCTTAGTTGTCGGTAAAGACAAATGAATTTTTCGGTCACTCCTGAAGGCTGTTTTAACATTCGAAAAATTCGTAAAAATGCTTTCACTCATCTTTTTGACTTGAAACTTTGAATGTGTCCTTAGTTTCCCCATAGGACATTTTAGAATAAATTTCGGTGTTAGGAATAATTCATAAGTTGTGATGTTAATGTTAGGTCGAATACACAATAAGCAATCAAATACTGTATGAGTAATTTAACAAGAACACACTGTTTAATACTTAAAAACTGTTTGGAATTAACAATTCCTCTCTCAGTGATGTAAATATCACAGAGAGCTGCTTAGGTTACAATCAATGAATTTTTCAATGTTCAACTTCCCTTCTAGGGTTAACCTAACTGTATTTATAGAACATACAGCTTCGTACAATCAGTAACTGATTCTCCTATAATCAAGCTATACAATTGATATCAATCACTATTGCTCCAGTCTTCCAAGTCAACTCAATCTCTTTGACAGCTTTCCAATCTTCAAAGATATTGCTTCCATATTTATCTTGAATCAATCTTCAAACACTGTTGACTCTTCAGACAATACCGCTACAGAGTTTAACAACCTCTGTTGCGCTTCCAGTCAGTGTTTAACTAAACTCTGACCGCTTCCAGCTAAACTCTGTTTTGTCACTTTAGCTTCCAAACATTGTTCTCATCAATCATTTCTAACAATCTCCCCCAACTTGTCCATTAGCAAAAATGTACAAGTTTTACAGTAAATGATGATGTCAAAACAAATACAAAGTTTACAGTGTTTAACATACAAACAGAGTTTAAGCTATTACTTAACAATTTCTACAGAAAATAAGAAAATTCTTACAGACTTTAATTTCTAATCTCTTGAAGATCAGGCATTGTTCTGAGATAGTCTATAAGCAATCTTCTCTCAGCATTTTCAAGCTCTATTTGCATAGCTTCCTTGATTTCTCTCAACTGAGGATCATTCTCATCAGTTTGATAGATAGCAGCTCTAAGATCGTAGATTTTGTTTCTTCTCATCTCATTTCCCAGTCTGATGTATTTCACTTCCTCAGATTTCACATTAAAATCTAGAACAGTGATTCCAAGATCAGTTTTCAGCTTTGTAGTCCCCTTCTCCATTTCTATCAGATTTCCATTCCAATCTCTGTACTTAGGAACATACTTACTGTTGATCTTCATTTGTCTTCTTGCAAGGTTCTGAATCATCCTTTGTCTGAGCACATTTCCAACTGACTGAGCTCTTTGATTTCTCACTCTGAAAATATACAGGACATATTCAAGTTCTTCCCCATATTTTAATTCAATATCCTTTTCAGAAACTTTAAACACTGTTCCATCAGCCATGAAATATAGCAGGAAATCCTTCTCTAAACTCTTCTGATATACAAGCTGTACTGACTCCAGTCTGTCTAAACTCTCTTGAGTGACACCACGACCTGGAACAGACAGTGAAGAAGGATCTCTAGGACCAACATATTGTCTTTTGTCTCTGTGTGAGCCTATGCCTTCTTTGTTGTATCCAACTTTACCAGATAAAGCTCTGCTATCAGTAAAATCCATTGGAACTGTAGCTTCTAGTCTTGAATCATGAAGAACACCCTTTCCAAAAGTTGATTTCAACTGAGAAGACAATAATGGTGTGGTCACAACTTGTGCAGTAACAGAGGTTGTGTCTTCATTCTTCTGTACAACATGTGTATCAACAGAGTTTGTAACAAAACTTTTCAGCTTTTGCTTAGCTTCTGCATCTGTTGGTTTTCTGAACACTTGCATTCTTTGATTTGTACCAACTGGTTCTTTGATTTGAATGCCTTTAAGAACAGGCTTTGCAGCTTTAGCAACTTTCACATTCTTCTTCAGTTTATCAGACTTTAAATTCTTCAAATGCTTTTCTTGCAGACTCTTCTCTTCAGCTTTAGCATCTTCTATAGTAACTCCTTCTGCATTCTCCTCCATGAAAAGCTTAACAGCTAACTCCTCATCAGTCTTTGGATTTGATATTAATTCCAAACTCTTGGTTTTTGAAGTACCTTGAGTTTCAGTGTTTATTCCAACAGACTGTGACTTAAGAGATTTGCTAGATCTCAGAGTTTGCCTTTCAGAGTTTAACACCTTACTCTTATCACTTGCCCCTCCATCTCCAGCATCATCCTTTTGAGACAGAGTTTGAGAAACTTTGCATTTAGACTTAGCAACTCTCTCCCCCTTTTTGAGATCATCAGGAATGAGTATAGATGTGATGAGCTCCAAAGAGTTAGCAATAGAATCAACCTTAGCCAACAAAGTAGCTTGATTTTCTTCAACCTTTCCTAGCCTGGCAAAGAGAGTATCTTGAAATTTAGAAAGCTGTGCAGCTTTTATTTTTGACTCTCTTTCCATCTTCAGTTCTCTTGACTGTATCTCTGTCTTCAAAGAAGCAATTTCTTGCTTTGTATCAGCAAAATTTCCATCCAGAGTTTTGACCTGTACCACAGTTGCTTTTAAGCATGATAAAATCTCTGGATTTGAAATTTGACTAGCAGTCTGCTTAACAAAATCAGCTGCTCTCCCTTTTGGAAAAATACAATCTTGTTTATACCAATTAGCAGCAGATTTAGCAAGATACTCTTCTTCAATTGCATGAGATGGACAAGGCTGATCAAAAGGTGTATGTTTATTTTCAGTCTGTGCTGGTGCACTCAGAAAAGAATCAGAGTTTGCACTGCTGTCAGATTCATCTTCAGCACTTGCATCTTTAGCTTGAGCATTTTTTAAAGAACCACTGTGCTGAGCTGTGTCAGCCACAGTTTCTGCAACAACTTTTGCAACCTTTTCAACAGTCTCCTCATGTTGCACAGGCTTTGCAACAGAGTTTATATTTGTATCTTCAACAGGCATAGATTCAGAAATTATCTTAGTTGCCTGATCAACTTCATCACCTTTGTCTGGAATTGGAGAAGCATTAGATATCAGTTCTGTATGTGATGCTGCAGCTTCAGGAACATTTACTGCAGGCTCATCAGCTACACCAGGAGCTTCAACATGATCAACAGGTGAGATAGGATCAAGAATTGAATCAAGAACATCATTCACTGGTGAAAAACCATCTCTGTGATCCTCTTCTACAGACATGTTATCCTCTGTAGGTACTTCAACATTTATAGTATCCTTTGCAGGCATTTCAACCTCTGCAGGAATTTCAACATTGACAGCCACAATATCCTCTGCAGGCATTTCAACCTCTGCAGGTATAGCAATATTCTCTGCAACCTCAACAGTAGGTGTTTGTTGTGAAACCACCTCTGGAGCTTCAACAACATTCTCATCTTCAGAATCTGAAAGAATTAATTTTCTCTTCTTGACTTGAGGCACTACAATCTCCTCTTCTTCTTCACTAGAGCTCTCTTTAGGTGGTGAAAGTGAAGGTCTGTTTGCCTTTTGTTTCATTCTTCTAGTATAAACAGCTCCAGCTGATGTCTGTTTAGCCTTTGAGTGTTTAGTGTTTTGGGCGGTGTGTATTTTTCTTTTTGGTTTGGATTTGGGTTGTTCAGTAGATGCTGGCTCAGAGTTTAAGGTTTCAGAGTTTAGTGGTGGAGAGTTTATTGTTGGAGAGTTTAAGGTTTCAGAGTTTATGTGTTTTGGTTGTGGTTGATGAGATGTAGTAGGTACAGTGGTTGTGGGTGTTGTGGGTGTTGGTTCAGAATTTATGGTGTCTAATGGTTCAGGCATGTGATGTGGTGATTGAGAATCTTGAGGTTGGTTTACATAGTTCTGTAAGGCTAGTGGCATAAACATATCAGGTATGTGCTGTTTAGTAACATCTTTGTTTGTCAAATTAGAAAACATTCTTTTAGCTACTTGAAAAGGCTGAATCACATCAGCTTCATCAATTAGAATGTTAGGCACACAAGCAGTAAATAGCATTTGACAAAAATGAGCAAAACAAACAGTAGTAGGCTCAGACAAACGCTCTCCCAGATTCATTAGCACTAATCTACCAAAATCGAAATTACCTCCATATAGTAGAGCATGACCAATTTGGAGAGTATCAAGAGGAAGTGCATCCCAGTTTGTTGTCTTCTTTCCAAAAGCCCTTGTAATACAGTCGAAAAAGAAACTCCATTCCTTTCTCAAAAGTGGTCGTCTCAAAGACCCTATCTTATTCAAGTTGCCTGCACATCCAATTTGCTGCAACATTGTCCTTAAGCGATCATGACCAACAACACTATAAGAAGTGTGTGTCTCAAAATCCAGAGCATCCCTAACCGTAGTTGGAGTAATAATATACTCTGATTCATCATGAGTGAAAGTGATTGTTGGAGTGCCAGACTCTTCTCCATCATCATATACAGAGTTTGTCCAGAAAGTAGCTGTTAGGTCGAATACACAATATATAATCAATTACTGTATGAATAAGTAACAAGAACACACGTTTTAACTCTTAAAACTGTTTGGAATTAATAATTCCTCTCTCGGTGATGTAAAGTATCACAGAGAGCTGCTTAGGTTACAAGAATGATATTCGTTCACGATGGATACCCTTCTAGGGTTAACCTAACTGTATTTATAAGATATACAGCTACGTACAATCAAAAATTGATTCTCCTAAAATTAAGCTATACAATTGATATCAATTACGATTGCTACACGTCTTCTAAGTCAACTCAATCTCTTTGACAGCTATCCAATCTTCAAAGATATCGCTTCCATATTAATATTAAATTAATCTTCAAACTCTGTTGACTTGTAGACGCTCCCAGTAGACAGACTTTAGCAAACTCTGTTCTCTCCACGCTAACAGTGTTTGCGCTTCCATGTATTCAGCTATCAGTGTTTACGCTTTCCTCTGTCAGCGTTTGCGCTTCCAGCAATCAGCGTATACTCAAACTCTGTTACAACTGCTTTCAATAACAAGTTAAACTCTCTTTACCTGTAACACTTAAACACTGACATTAAATCACATCAATTATATCTAACAATCTCCCCAACTTGTTCATTAGAAAAATGTACAAGTTCACAATAATTGATGATGTCAAAACTAACAAATAAAAACACAGTGTTTAACATATAATCAGAGTTTAAACTTAACTTAGCAAAATTTACAGAAAATATGAATTACTTACAAATTCTGTCTACCTAACCTCCTCAAGATCTGGAGTTGTTCTGAGATAATCAATCAACAATCTCCTTTCAGCATTTTCAAGTTCAATCTCCATAGCTTGCTTGATCTCTCTTAACTCTGGATCATTCTCATCAGTTTGAAAAATAGCAGCCCTGAGATCATAGATCTTGTTTCTTCTCATTTCATTTCCCAATCTGATAAACTTCACTTCTTCAGACTTTACATTAAAATCTAGAACAGTAATCCCAAGATCAGTCTTCAGCTTTGTAGTTCCCTTTTGCATTTCAATCAGATTCCCATTCCAGTCTCTGTACTTAGGAACATACTTTTCAGCAGACTTTGTTCCTGTAGCAACTTTAGCTTTCTGCATATACTCTCTTATAGAATTAGCAATAAGTTGTGTTCTTTGATTTCTAACTCTGAAGATATGCAAGACATACTGAAGTTCCTCAAATAATTTTAGCTTGATTGCTTCTTCATTCACTCTATACACTGACCCATCTGCCATAAAGTATAGTAGAAAGTGAATGTCTAAGCTCCTTTGAGGAACTACCTGAACTGACTCCAACTTGTCTAGATTTTCTTGAGTTATTCCAGAACCAAGAGATACAAGTGCAGAGGGATCTCTTGGACTGTTACTAACCCTCAAATCTCTTCTTGAACCTAAGCCAGAAGTATTCCTGCCTGGTGGCTTTCCTGAACATGCAACATTATGTTGATATCCACCAGTTACTCCTGCTTCTTCTTGCACTGGAATCTTCGGCCTTGAAAAACCAGGTAAGAGTTTACTTTGAGTCTGTACAACTTGTGTAGCAACAGAGGTTGTAACTATCATTTTGCCCTTGCTTTCTTCACCAATTTTCCCTTTTAACTTCAACTTAGCATCAAGAGAAGACTTTCTAACCAGCTTTCCAGTATCTTCTTCTTCTTCTTGAATACCAGATAGTTTTTCTTTGATTTCAATTCCTTTCATTTCAGGCCTTGCAGACTTTGAAGCTTTAACAACTTTCTTCACTTTCTTGGACTTTTGAGCTTTTAAATACTCTTTCTGCAACAGCTTTTCTTCAGCTTGAATATCCTCAAGTGTAGCTTCAGCATTCTCTTCACGAAATAATTTTGCAGCCAATTCTTCATCTGTTTGTGGATTGTCAGAGAATGACAAATCCTTTGGCTTTGAACCAGAAGTACTCTGAGTATTTGAATCTATCACCAAATTCGGCTTTGACCTTGAAGACCTCCCATGTCCTTGTCTGAGATTTGCATTTCTTAAGCCCTTATCAGCATTGGTGCCTTCATCATCAAGATGATCTTTCTTTGACAGAGTTTGAGTTTGCTTACACTTGGTTTTAGCAATTCTCTCCCCCTTTTTGACATCATCATCACCATCTTGAATCAGAATAGAAGTGATTAACTCAAGAGAGTTTGCAATGGAATCAACCTTCTCATTCAGTAAAATCTGATTCTTCTCAACTGTGCTCAGTCTGTCATTAATATTTGCTTGAGCTTTGGCAAATTGTTGAAAGAGCTTAGCATTAGCTAGTTGAGCTTTCTCCTCATGAGTAGCAACCTCTGTTCGAAGATCTACAATTGCTTTCTTATTTTCATCAAATCGGTGATTCAAAGTCTTGATCTGAATCACTGTGCCTTGAAGACAAGTAAAGATATCAGGATTTGAAATCTTTGAGGAATGTGACTGTAGAAAATTAGCTGCTCTTCCAGGAGGAAAGATACAATCTGACTTGTACCAATCAGCAGTTTGCTTTTTCAAATAATCATCATCAACCTCATTAGCAGAAGGTCCAGCAAAATCTGGTTTTTCACCTGTTTTCTGACCATCAGTCTGAAATTGTTCATTTTCAGCTCCTATACTGTTTTCTTCAATCGAATCACTCACAGACTCATGAGTAGGAGTAACAGAAGCAATATCTTCATCTTGAGCAACAACAGGTTCTTGAGCAACCTGTTTTCCTTTAGCAACTTGAATTTGCTCTGAAGAAAGAACCTTTTCTGGTTTATCAACCTCCTCACCATGAGCAGAAACATGATTGGCATCAGAGTTCAACTCAGTGTGTGATGCAACCACAGTGTCTTCAAGAACAACAGTAGGCCCATCAGCAACACCAGTATCGATAGAAAGTGTAACCTCCATGAGTGGTGGAGTAGATACTTCATGATTAAAAGAAATTGGAGTTTCAGCAAACTCTTCCATTGGAGACAAAACATCTCTAACAGCTTCATTTTCTTGAACCTTAACAACTTCTGGTTCAGAAAGCTTGACTTCAGATTCTGGTATTATAGGTTCTATGATAACCTCTGGCTCACCAGTAGGAATATCAAAAGAGAATTTCTCTTGAGCCTCTTCAACATGCTCATCATCAGAATCAGTTAGAATAAGCCTTCTCCTCTTAGCTTGAGGTACTGCAACCAATTCTTCTTCTGCACTAGAACTTTCCTCAACCGATGGTGTTGAAGGTCTATTTTCCCTTTGTATGAATCTTCTAGAATAAACAGCCTTTGGAGTTGTCTGTTTAGCCCTAGAATGTTTGGTGTTGATTGCAGTATGTTTCTTCCTTTTTGGCTTTGGTGGTGGTTGTGGATGAGTGGTAGTGACAGGGTTTGTTGGTTCAGTAGTCATTTGGTCAGGTTGTGTTTGAGGTTCTGTTTGTGTTTGAGGTGATATGGGTTGATCAGTGGTTGTTGGTATTGGCTCAGGTGATTGAGTAGGTTGAGATGGAATGTTTTCTGTACGATCAGTGGCTAAAGGTTCAGGCATAGATTGTGGTTCTGGTTGATGTGGTTCATGTGGTTCATGGTTTGGTGATGGAGAATCTTGTGGTTGATTGACAAAGTTCTGTAAAGCAAGTGGCATTATGAAAGGAGGTATGTCCTTACCAACATCTTTGTTAGTCATATCAGAGAATATTCTCTTAGTGACTCGAAAAGGTTGAATCTTATCAGCTTCATCAACAACTAATCCAGGAACACATGCATTGAACAGAAGTTGACAAAATCTAGCAAAGTAAACTGTAGTAGACTCTGACAACTTATCACCCAAATTCATTAAAATATATCTACCAAAATCAAAATTACTGCCATAGAGTAGAGAATACCCAATTTGCAGACTGTCCATTGGAATAGCATCCCAGTTGGTGACCTTCTTCTGGAATGTTCTGGTGATACAATCAAAGAAAAAGTTCCACTCTTTTCTCAAATTTGGCCTCCTCACACTGCCCAGCTTGGCAAGTGATTCCATGTACCCAATCTCTGTTAGCATCTCTCTCAGATTTTCCTCAGAGACAACAGCATACGAAGTATGTGTGTCGAAGTCCATGGCATCACGAACAGTTTGTGGAGTAATCACAAACTCTTGTTCTTCATGAGAGAAGATGATAGACGGAGTTCCACTCTCTCCTCCTTCTATATATCTTGAGTTTTGCCAGAAGTTAACAACTTGGGAAGCAGATAGAATAGCCGGTTCAACCAGCGCTTGCCCAATTTCAGAATCTCGAAGAAAATTTTGCATTAGATGGAACGCCTCTGGAGCCCGGTCGTTCTCAAGTAAAGCTGCATAATTGTTAGGCACAAAGCGTAGACCAAACACAGTGAAAGGTTTAGTTGCCATTGAATCAAGAAATAAGCAAGAAACAACTGTAAAAATGTTTTGCAAGAAAGGTGTTTGTGAAAATGACAAAGTGAAAAACAAAGAAGTTCTCTCTATTTTGGTAAAGTGAATACGAGTGGATGAAAGTGATTGTGCAAAAAGTAATTTGAGTTGTAATTAAAAACTAAACTCAAACGTTTTTACTTGAAAACACGCAACTGTTCCCTTGAAAAGTGTGAAAGTGAGACATAATGATGAGTGAGTGGGACACGTGTCACACATGCAACGGTTCACTTAATACATGCGCAGTAAAAGCCATTATTACCGCTGTCGTTCCGTTTATCAAGACACGTTACCACTAATTACACTAATTAACAGTTGTCAACTACTCCATTTACTCCAAAATTTTCAAATTATCTTAATGAAAATTTACCTTAGAGTACATAACACAATCAATCAGTGTTTGTCAAATTTTCAATCTTTATCACAAAAAAACCTTTCAAAAATGCACAGTCGTGATTTTTGTGTGTGAGTAGCAGAGTTTACCAAATCAATTTTTATAGCATCTAATATTTCATAAAATCCATAAATCAAAACAATAAACACTGAATGCACAAACTCTCATATTAAACACAGAGTATATGATGAATGCTAAACTCTGTAGTTCCTTAATTACAGAAATCTGAATATCCCTGTTCCAGTTTATGTTCATGATTATCCAAGTAAGCACACAGTCATTATTGACAAAAATATCAAGAGATAAACATCAAAGCATCATTCAGTGAGTTACATGTCAAGGATTTTCTCACAAACTCTCACATCACACAAGTGTTTAGGTGAAGTGTTTACTCTCAAATTCAATCAGTAGAAGCAGATACTACCATAAGCTTGAATGTCCACCAAATCTACACCACTTCGATTACATATATGCACAAATCAAAAGGACTTTGTTCAGGGTTATAATTGAGTGAAATCAAACAGATGAGAAGAGATGAGAATTTCTAACTGAACAATTTATTTGATCAAAATGTTCAGTCAAATGATTAGTACATATTTGTACAAGATGATCAGTATATATACCTTCTTTTTTTTTTTAATTATTTTTTTTCATATATATATACTGAGTAATATATCTTTTTTTGAGAAATACTCACCTGCTTGAATTTGATTTAACAAACGAATATAACTGCTCTTAATACTTCAGTATTCAAGAAAAATGAGCAGTTAATTTGGCTCAAAGGGGTTTACTAAGGGTAGTGTTTTATGAACAGTGTTTATGATCAGTGTTCAAAGATGTTTTGAACAGTGTTTGAAGAAAGATGGTTAATCCTAATGCCTTTATCATCTTCATGCACACATATATCATGTAGTCCCAAAATGGTTTAATGCAAGTTCTAGAGCAACATACTTACTGATGAACATCACACAACAATAAAATCTGATTGATATAAAATGTATCAATCACTTATTCAGCTCAAAATCTCACAGGGTTCAGACATGAACTGGTTCTCACCAAACTAAACAATGACACATCTCAAGTTTTAAAATTTTCACAAGTGCAAACACAGAATCATCAAGAATCAAGTATGACTTGGAAACAGAGTGTCACTAATCAGAGTTTAGAGTTCATCAATATCAGAGTTATTCATGAGAGGCAATGCATGCAGTATTCATAGATTCAGAGTTTAGGATCAAATAAACTAAGAGATGCTCTAAATATGAAACAGTATCATGCTGTGTTAACTTACTGTGCAATTTCTGATTAGATTACAGTGACTCAAAAAGAATCTTGATTTTTCACTGAAAATCATGCTCTATACATTTTTCTTCATCGGTATTTTCATTCAGACAAAAATCAACTCAGAATTCACAGAGTTTAACAAACGTATTAACAGTGTATGACCAACAATCATGCTGACAGAGTTTAATTAACAATATTCACATAGCACTTTAGCAATTCACAGAAATATGAGCAACACATTTTATTAGAAAAGTTTGAGTCTAACCAACATGTTTAGTCAAAACCAGATACCATTCCTAGTTCATTGACCAGTCTTGTAAATGTTGCTTCATTTAGAGGCTTTGTGAAAACATCTGCAAGTTGTTGATCTGTAGGCACAAAGTGAAGCTCTATGTTGCCTTCCTCTACATGCTCTCTGATAAAGTGATACCTTATGCTGATGTGCTTGGTCATTGAGTGTTGTACTGGATTACCTGTCATTGCAATAGCACTTTGATTATCACAGAAAATAGGTATTTTACTATACCTCAACCCATAATCCAGTAGTTGATTTTTCATCCATAAAATCTGTGCACAACAGCTACCAGCAGCAATATACTCTGCTTCAGCTGTAGATGTAGATATTGACTTCTGTTTCTTGCTGTACCAAGACACTAGTCTGTCACCAAGAAATTGACAACTTCCACTTGTGCTTTTTCTGTCAATCTTACAGCCAGCAAAATCTGCATCAGAGTAACCAAGTAGCTTAAAATCTGATTCTCTTGGGTACCACAGTCCTAAGGTTACAGTGCCCTTGAGATATTTGAAAATCCTCTTCACAGCTGTTAAATGTGGTTCCCTTGGATCTGCCTGAAATCTTGCACACAGACAGGTGGCATACATAATATCAGGTCTACTAGCTGTTAAATAGAGTAGAGAACCAATCATCCCTCTGTAACTTGTCATATCCACTGATGAGCCTGTATCTTTGTCCAGTTTTGTTGCAGTTGCCATGGGAGTTGTTGCAGATGAACAGTCAAGCATGCCAAATTTCTTGAGTAGATTTCTGGTATATTTTGCTTGATTAATGAAAATTCCATCATCTGTTTGCTTCACCTGTAAGCCTAGAAAATAGCTTAACTCTCCCATCATACTCATTTGATATCTAGATTGCATGAGCTTGGCAAATTTCTTACAGAGTTTATCATTAGTAGATCCAAAAATGATATCATCTACATATATCTGTACTAAGAGCAGGTCATTACCAGATTGAAAGTAAAACAGAGTTTTGTCAATAGTACCTCTGTGAAACCCACTTTCTAGTAGAAATTTAGCAAGTGTTTCATACCATGCCCTAGGTGCCTGTTTGAGTCCATAGAGTGCTTTGTCTAACCTGTAGACATGATCTGGATATTTTGGATCTACAAAACCAGGTGGTTGTTCAACAAATACTTCTTCTTCAAGTTTTCCATTCAGAAAAGCACTTTTCACATCCATTTGAAAAACCTTGAATTTCTTGTGAGAAGCATAGGCAAGAAACATCCTTATTGCCTCCAATCTGGCAACTGGTGCAAAAGTCTCATCATAATCTATTCCTTCATGCTATGAATAGCCTTTAGCTACCAGTCTTGCTTTGTTCCTTGTGATTACACCATCACTGTCAGTTTTATTTCTGAAAACCCATTTAGTACCAACAATAGATCTGTTCTTTGGCCTTGGTACAAGGGTCCACACCTCATTTCTCTCAAATTCATTTAGCTCTTCTTGCATTGCTGTTATCCAGTCAGCATCTTTCAGAGCTTCTTCTACTTTCTTTGGCTCAGTTTGTGACAAGAATGCATGAAACAGACATTCATTTGTTGTTGCACTTCTTGTCCTTACTCTTGCATCTGGATCACCAATAATCAAATCGGGTGTGTGAGATTTAGTCCATTTTCTTGCAGAAGGCAGATTGCTTCTGTCATCATGTGATCCTCCCCCTTGATCCATGCTCTCCTGATTTTCTTGGTGTCTCTCTTCATTTTCAGATGCTCCCCCTGAATGTGACTGCTCAGAATTTGAATGATCAGAGTTTGAATCAACAGTGTTTGATTCAGAGTTATCAATTGAGTCACTATCAGTGTTTGAATTTTCACTTTGATGTGATTCTTCATGCTCCCCCCTCAACTGGTTCTTCCCTTGTTTCTGATTGAAAAGTTTCTTCAGTGTTTACCAGTAGAGGTTCAGAATTGACCTCAACAGTGTTTGTCAGATCTGTATCATCCGAGTTTAATAAATCTTCATTTTCAAAGTGCAATTGATCATGCTCATTAACATCTTCAAGTCCAGTTATTTTCTTGTCATCAAATGACACATGAATAGACTCCATGATCACTCTGGTTCTCAGATTATAAACTCTGAATGCCTTTGTTGACAGTGGATAGCCAACAAAAATTCCTTCATCTGCCTTTAGGTCAAATTTGGTCAACTGTTCAGGATGAGTCTTCAACACAAAGCACTTGCATCCAAAAATATGAAAATATTTTAGATTTGGCTTCTTCTTCTTCACCATTTCATATGGTGTTTTACCATGCTTGTTGATCAGTGTTGCATTTTGAGTAAAACAAGCAGTTTGAACTGCTTCTGCCCAGAAATATGTTGGCAACTTTGCTTCATCTAGCATGGTTCTGGCAGCTTCTATCAAAGTTCTGTTCTTCCTCTCCACTACACCATTTTGTTGTGGAGTGCCAGGTGCAGAAAACTCTTGTTTGATCCCTTTACTCTTGCAAAATTCTTCCATAGATGAATTCCTGAACTCAGTTCCATTGTCACTTCTGATTATCTTCACTTGATGCTCTGACCCTTTGTCCAGTTGGATTATATGATCTGTCAGTGTTAAAGCTGTTTCATCCTTCTTTGCAAGAAAATATACCCATGTGAATCTGGTATATTCATCAACAATGACTAATGCATATTTCTTCTTTCCAAGAGACATCACATTTACTGGACCAAAAAGATCAACATGTAGTAGATGATAAGGATCAGCAATTGAAGACTCAGATTTGCTTTTGAAAGAGGTTTTTCTCTGTTTGGCCTTTTGACAAGAATCACACAGGCCTTCTACATTCAACAATGACTTTGGTAGTCCTCTTGCAAGATCATTCTTTATGAGCTCATTGATGTTGTTCAGATTCAAATGAGAGAGTTTCTTGTGCCATTTCCAACTCTCTTCACTGGATATCCTTGTAGACAGACACACTGCTTTGCCATCAGTGTTTGTTGACAATTTGATTTCATAGATGTTATTGTGTCTGTTTCCAACTAGAGCAACTTTCCCTGTAGATTTACTGATCACTTGACAATATTCAGGCTGAAAATCCACATGATATCCTCTGTCACAGATTTGACTCACAGATAGCAGATCATGCTTGAGTCCTGGAACCAGAGCTACATTTGTGATGATGACATTTCCAAGATTAATATTGCCATATCCCAGTGTATGTCCTATGTTGCCATCTCCATAGGAAACTTCTGGGCCAGCCTTCTCCTCATACTCTGATAGCAGGGCTTTATTTCCAGTCATGTGTCCTGAACATCCACTGTCCACGACTAGGGTACTGACCCTTGTGCCCTGCAATCACAAACAATCACTGATTATTAGTTTTAAGGATCCAGACTTGCTTGGATCCTTTGGCTTTCTTAATTCTGTTAGCTTTTGCAGCGGAATTTTCATTAACAGAGTTTAAACTAACTTTTTCAGAGTTTACATTTGCAGAGTTTACTTTAACCCATTTCAAATTTGGCTTGGGTTCATAGTAATTATAGTAAATAGCATGATAATCTCTGCAAGTGTAAATAGAATGCCAAGTACTTCCACAGTGTTTGCATAAAGTCTGTGGTCTAGTTCTCACATAATCACTCTTTACTGCAGTTTTAGAGGGCAAAGAATTAATGTTCTTATTCTTACTGCAGAAACTAGCAAGATGATTAGTGCTACCACAATTAAAACATGTTTTTCTAGGAGCTAATGAAGCAAGCATTGGCTTAATTCCTGATGTGATGCCTACTTTTCCATTTTTGTTTTTCTTTGGCAATCTCTGTTTGTTGACAGATTTTATCTCCTTAAGCTTATGCTTGAGTTGTTTATCTGTCATTAAACCAATGTTAGCCTCTTTAACAAAAGTTTTAGCATATGACTCTTTAACAGCCTTTTTCTGTGCTTCAGTCTTAGGTCCACCTGTTCCCATGACATTACCCTCAGATGAACAGTGTGGTCTAACCTTTACCTGATTTTCAAATCTAAGTTCATCTCCTACAGAGTAACCTAGACCTACTGTATCTGACTGAAACACTTCTTGAGTGTCTTTACCAGAGTGTGTCCAAGTTTTAATGATGTGTTTGGATCTTTAACTGTAATAAAGTAACAGATTTGGCTCTGATACCACTTGTTAGGTCGAATACACAATATATAATCAATTACTGTATGAATAAGTAACAAGAACACACGTTTTAACTCTTAAAACTGTTTGGAATTAATAATTCCTCTCTCGGTGATGTAAAGTATCACAGAGAGCTGCTTAGGTTACAAGAATGATATTCGTTCACGATGGATACCCTTCTAGGGTTAACCTAACTGTATTTATAAGATATACAGCTACGTACAATCGTAAATTGATTCTCCTAAAATTAAGCTATACAATTGATATCAATTACGATTGCTACACGTCTTCTAAGTCAACTCAATCTCTTTGACAGCTATCCAATCTTCAAAGATATCGCTTCCATATTAATATTAAATTAATCTTCAAACTCTGTTGACTTGTAGACGCTCCCAGTAGACAGACTTTAGCAAACTCTGTTCTCTCCACGCTAACAGTGTTTGCGCTTCCATGTATTCAGCTATCAGTGTTTACGCTTTCCTCTGTCAGCGTTTGCGCTTCCAGCAATCAGCGTATACTCAAACTCTGTTACAACTGCTTTCAATAACAAGTTAAACTCTCTTTACCTGTAACACTTAAACACTGACATTAAATCACATCAATTATATCTAACAGTAGCAATTTGTGAAGCAGATAGTGTTGGTGGTGCAGTTAGAGCCTTCCCTATTTCAGAGTCTTTCAAGAAATTTTGAAACACATGAAACGCCTCTGGAGCATTTGCAGTCTCCAGTGGTGCTGCATAGTTGCTAGGAAGAAAAACTAACCCTGCTGCATCAAATGCTTTAGTTGCCATTAGTAAGATGTGATTCGAAGATATTCAGAGAAAAAATGTACGGTAAGTGTTTACCAAAATGTGAAGGAGAGTGTATGAGAATTTTGAAAGTGAATGAATATGCAAGTAACTGTGAGTGGGTGAATATGAATAGATGTGAAGTGAGAGAACAAAATCGATTAGAGTAACACTAAAACTCAATCGTTTATTTAGTAAAAGCGCGCAACTGATTGTAGAGTAATGTGTGAGTGGAACACTATCATGGGACACATGTCAAACAACCAATGGATCACTTAATAATTACAGCTGTCATTCCTATAATCACGACACCTTGACATATTTACACTAATTAACAGTTGTCAACTACCCCAATTACTCCAAAATAGTCAATTTATCTCAATGAAACTTTACCTTAGAGTACTTAACACAGCTCAACAGTGTTTATCAATTTTCCAACTTTATCACTAACAACCCTTTCAAAAATTGCACAGTTGTGAATGTGTGTGAAGCAGAGTTTACCATAATCAATTTTTAGAGCATCTAATATTTCATAAAATCCATAACAAGAATCAATAAACACTGAATGCACAAACTCTCATAGTAAACACTGATTGTTTGATGAATGCTAAACTCTGTAGTTACTGTAATACAGAAATCTGAAAACTTCTATTCCCTTTGATGTCCATGATTATCCAAGTAAGCACACAGTCTTTGAAGACAAAAAGATCAAGAGATAGAAATCAGAGCATCATTCAGTGAATAACAGTCATGAACTTGATAAACTCACAAACTCTCAAAGCACACAAGTGTTTAGGTGAAGTGTTTACACTCACATTCAATCAGAAATAGCAGATTCTACCATATCTTGAATGTCCACCAAATCTACACTACTTTGAGTACATGTATGCACAAATCAAAAGGACTTTATTCAGGGTTGTAATGGAGTAATGGAGTAAGATCAAACAGATGAGTAGAGATGTTTTATTCATGAGTGAATTTCAAGCTGAACATTTTAATAGAGCAAAGTGTTCAGTCACACTGTTAGTACATATTTGTACAAGTTCAGTATATATATGCCTTTTTTTTTATTATTATTATTTTTTTTTATTTTTTTTTTATTTAGCATATATACTGAGTAAACTTTTCTTTTCTTTAGAAACACTCACTTGCTTGATTGTTTTCAAAAAGAAATATAACTGCTCTGAATACTTCAGAGTTTAAGAAAAATGAGCAGTTAATTAGGCTCAAAGGGGTTTACTAAGGGTGATATTTATGAACAGTGTTTATACAGTGTTTGAACAGTGTTCAAAAGAATTTTGAACAGTGTTTTGAAGGAATGGTAAATCCTATTGCCTTTATCATCTTCATGCACACACATATCATGTAGTCTCAAGATGGTTTAATACAAGTTCTAGAGAAACATACTTCTTGATGAATATCACACAACAATAAATACTGATTGATAGAAAATGTATCAATCACTGATTTGGCTCAAATTCTCACAGGGTGTAAACATGAATCTGAACTCACCAAACTAATCAATGACACATCTCAAGTTTTATGGTTTTCACAAGTACAAACAAGGAATCATCAGGAACCATACCTTTGGAAACAGAATGTCACTTATCAGAGTTTAGAGTTCATCAATAACCAAAATTATTTATGAGAGGCAATGCACACAATATTCATAAACTCAGAGTTTAGGACTAAATAAACTAAGAGATGCTATAAATATGAAACAGTATCATGCTGTGTTGATTTACTGCACAAAATCTGATTAGATTATAGTGACTCAGAAAGAATCATGATTTAATTACTGAGAATCATGCTTCATACATTTTTCTTCATTGGTGTTTTCATTCAGATAATAATCAATTCTGAATTCACTGAGTGTATCCAACATGATAACAGTGTTTAACAGACAGACATGCTGACAGAGTTTAACAAGGTTTAAACATAAGCATGCATAACAGAGTTTAATACTAAGGTTCACATAGCACTTAACAATTTGTATAACATGAGCAATAAGTTTTTGAGTCTAACCAACATCTCTAGTCAAAACTAGAGACCATCCCTAGTTCATTGACCAGTCTTGTAAATGTAGCTTCACTCAATGGCTTGGTGAAGATATCTGCAAGTTGTTGTTCTGTAGACACAAAATGAAGCTCAATGTTGCCTTCCTCTACATGTTCTCTGATGAAGTGATACCTTATGCTGATGTGCTTTGTCATTGAATGTTGTACTGGATTACCTGTCATTGCAATAGCACTTTGATTATCACAGTAAATAGGTATCTTGGTATACCTTAATCCATAATCCAGTAGTTGATTCTTCATCCATAAAATCTGTGCACAGCAGCTACCAGCAGCAATATACTCTGCTTCAGCTGTAGATGTAGATATTGACTTCTGTTTCTTGCTGTACCAGGAAACAAGTCTGTCACCCAGAAATTGACAACTTCCACTGGTGCTTTTTCTGTCTATCTTACATCCTGCAAAGTCTGCATCTGAATAACCAAGTAGTTTAAACTCTGATTCTCTTGGATACCACAACCCCAAAGTCATAGTGCCCTTGAGATACTTAAAAATCCTCTTTACTGCTGTTAAATGTGGTTCTCTTGGATCTGCCTGGAACCTTGCACACAAACAAGTTGCATACATGATATCAGGTCTGCTAGCTGTCAAATAGAGTAGAGAACCAATCATTCCTCTGTAACATGTCATATCTACTGATGACCCTGCATCTTTGTCCAATTTTGTTGCAGTTGCCATGCGAGTTGTTGCAGATGAACAGTCAAGCATGCCAAATTTCTTGAGAAGGTTTCTGGTATATTTTGCTTGATTTATAAAAATTCCATCATCTGTTTGCTTCACCTGTAGGCCTAGAAAATAACTAAGCTCTCCCATCATACTCATTTGATATCTTGACTGCATGAGTTTGGCAAACTTCTTACAGAGTTTATCATTAGTAGATCCAAAAATGATGTCATCCACATATATCTGAACTAAAAGCAAGTCACTACCAGATTGAAAGTAAAACAGAGTTTTGTCAATAGTACCTCTGTGAAACCCACTTTCTAGTAAAAATTTGGCAAGGGTTTCATACCATGCCCTTGGTGCCTGCTTAAGTCCATAGAGTGCCTTGTCTAACCTGTAGACATAATCTGGATATTTTGGATCTACAAAGCCTGGTGGTTGTTCCACAAACACTTCTTCTTCAAGTTTTCCATTCAAAAATGCACTTTTTACATCCATCTGAAACACTTTGAATTTCTTATGAGAGGCATATGCTAGAAAGATTCTGATTGCCTCCAATCTAGCCACTGGAGCAAATGTTTCATCATAGTCTATTCCTTCCTGTTGTGAATAGCCTTTTGCAACCAGTCTTGCTTTGTTTCTTGTGATAACACCCTCACTATCAGTTTTATTTCTGAAAACCCATTTAGTACCAACAATGGATCTGTTCTTGGGCCTTGGTACAAGTGTCCACACTTCATTTCTTTCAAATTCATTTAGCTCTTCTTGCATTGCTGTTATCCAGTCAGCATCTTTAAGAGCTTCTTCCACTTTCTTTGGCTCAGATTTTGACAAGAATGCATGAAACAGACATTCATTTGTTGTTGCACTTCTTGTCCTTACTTTTGCATCAGGATCACCAATAATCAAATCAGGTGTGTGGGATTTAGTCCATTTTCTTGCAGAAGGCAGATTGCTTCTGTCATCATGTGATCCTCCCCCTTGATCCATGCTCTCCTGATTTTCTTGGTGCCTCTCTTCATTTTCAGATGCTCCCCCTGAATGTGACTTCTCAGAATTATCAACAGAGTTTGAATCAACAGAGTTTGATTCAGAATTATCAACTGAGTCACTTTCAGAGTTTGAATTATCACTTTGATGTGATTCTTCATGCTCCCCCTCAACTGGTTCTTCCCTTGTTTCTGATTGAAGAGTTTCTTCAGTATTTACCAGTAGAGGTTCAGAGTTTAGATCAACAGAGTTTGTCAGATCAATCTGATCAGAGTTTACTTTTTCAGAGAATAAATCTTCATTTTCAAAGTGGAGTAGATCATGTTCATTGACATCTTCAAGTCCAGTTATTTTCTTGTCATCAAATGACACATGAATTGATTCCATGATTACTCTAGTTCTCAGATTATAAACTCTGAATGCCTTTGTTGACAGTGGATAGCCAACAAAAATTCCTTCATCTGCCTTTTGGTCAAACTTGGTCAACTGTTCAGGATGAGTCTTCAACACAAAGCATTTGCATCCAAAAATATGAAAATATTTTAGATTTGGCTTTTTCTTCTTCACCATTTCATATGGTGTTTTACCATGCTTGTTGATCAGTGTTGCATTTTGAGTAAAACAAGCAGTTTGAACTGCTTCTGCCCAGAAATATGTTGGCAATTTTGCTTCATCTAGCATGGTTCTGGCAGCTTCTATCAAGGTTCTATTCTTCCTCTCCACTACACCATTTTGTTGTGGAGTGCCAGGTGCAGTAAACTCTTGCTTGATTCCTTTACTCTTGCAAAATTCTTCCATTGATGAATTCCTGAATTCAGTTCCATTGTCACTTCTGATTATCTTCACTTGATTTTCTGACCCTTTGTCCAGTTGGATTATATGTTCTGTCAGTGTTAATGCAGTTTCATCCTTCTTTACAAGAAGATATACCCATTTGTATCTGGTATATTCATCAACAATGACTAGAGCATATTTCTTCTTTCCAAGAGACATCACATTCACTGGTCCAAAAAGATCAACATGTAGGAGATGATAAGGATCAACAATTGAAGACTCAGATTTGCTTTTGAAGGAGGCTTTTCTCTGTTTGGCCTTTTGACAAGAATCACACAGGCCTTCTACATTCAACAAAGACCTTGGTAGACCTCTTACAAGATCATTCTTGATTAGCTCATTGATGTTGTTCAGGTTCAAATGAGAGAGTTTCTTGTGCCATTTCCAACTCTCTTCACTGGACATTCTTGTTGACAGACACACTGCTTTGCCATCAGAGTTTGTTGACAATTTAATTTCATAGATGTTATTGTGTCTGTTTCCAACTAGAGCAACTTTCCCTGTAGATTTACTGATCACTTGACAATATTCAGGCTGAAAATCCACATGATATCCTCTGTCACAGATTTGACTCACAGATAGCAAATCATGCTTGAGTCCTGGAACCAGAGCTACATTTGTGATGATGACATTTCCAAGATTAATGTTGCCATATCCCAGAGTATGTCCTATGTTGCCATCCCCATAGGAAACTTTTGGGCCAGCCTTCTCCTCATACTCTGATAGCAGGGCTTTATTTCCAGTCATGTGTCCTGAACATCCACTGTCCACGACTAGGGTACTCACCTTGGTGCCCTGCAATCACAAACAATCACTGATTGTTAGTTTTAAGGATCCAGACTTGCTTGGATCCTTTGGCTTTCTTAATTCTGTTAGCTTTTGCAGCGGAATTCACATTATCAGAGTTTAAGCTAACTTTTTCAGAGTTTACATTTGCAGAGTTTACTTTAACCCATTTCAAATTTGGTTTGGGTTCATAGTAATTATAGTAAATAGCATGATAATCTCTGCAAGTGTAAATAGAATGCCATGTACTTCCACAGTGTTTGCATAAAGTCTGTGGTCTAGTTCTCACATAATCACTCTTTACTGCAGTTTTAGAGGGCAAAGAATTAATGTTCTTATTCTTACTGCAGAAACTAGCAAGATGATTAGTGCTACCACAATTAAAGCATGTTTTTCTAGGAGCTAATGAAGCAAGCATTGGCTTAATTCCTGATGTTATACCTACCTTTCCATTTTTGTTTTTCCTAGGCATTTTCTGTTTGTTGACAGATTTTATCTCCTTAAGCTTATGCTTGAGTTGTTTATCTGTCATTAAACCAATGTTAGCCTCTTTAACAAAAGTCTTAGCATATGACTCTTTAACAGCCTTTTTCTGTGCTTCAGTCTTAGGTCCACCTGTTCCCATGACATTACCTTCAGATGAACGATGTGGTCTAACTTTTACCAAATTTTCAAATCTAAGTTCATCTCCTTCAGAGTAACCTAGACCTACTGTATCTGACTGAAACACTTCTTGAGTGTCTTTACCAGAGTGTGTCCAAGTTTTAATGATGTGTTTAGTATCCTCCAACTCAGATTCTAGTTGCTTATACTTACCTAGCAACTCCTGTTCAATAAACACAGCATCATCTCTCTCCTTCTGAATTTTATTCATGTTCTCAAGCTTTTCCTCAACTAGTTTGTTTCTGTCTTTGAGTTGAGAGCACTCAGTCTTTATCCTCTCATTTTCTAAAGTCTGATCCCTATAACTGATATGCAATGCTTTAAGATAAATTCTTAATTCAGTTATATTATCAGTGTTATAAGCATAGGTAGTTGGGGGTACCTTGAGATCATCATTTTCAGTCTGAGTAGTAGCCATGAGAGCATAGTTGAGTTCCTCATCTGAATCTGAAGTGTCTGCCCAATCTCTGCCTTTGGTGTAGAGTGCCTTTTCAGTTTTACCCTTCTTGCACTCAGGAGCATAGTGACCCATCTCCTTACACTTGTAGCATTGAATTTCAGACTTATCTTTCTTACCAGATTTGAAGTCCTTTCCCTCAGATTTCTTGAAATTCTTCTTGTCAGACTTTGAGTAGTCCCTGGAGAATCTCTTTCCCTTCTTGAAGTTCTTGAATCCCATCTTCTTGAAGGTCTTTACCATCAATGCAGCCATTTGCATCATCTCTTCATCATCTTCAGAATCAGATGTTTCATCTGTATTTGAGTCATCATCAGTGTTTGATGACTCACTTTCTGAGTGTATGACTAAAGCTTTTCCTTTTGCCTTTTTCCTTGATGCTTCCTTCTTTGATGGTTTCTCCTCAACCTTAAGTGCCACAGACTTGGACTTTCTACTTGATCTTTTGTTTCTCTGCTCCAATTCCAATTCATGGGTTTTGAGCAGCCCATAAATTTCATCAATCTCTGTTTCACCAAGTTCATAATTATCTCTTATAGTGGTTGTTTTCACATCCCACTTTTCAGGTAGAGAAAGAAGATACTTGAGATTTGAGTCTTCTAAATCATACTCTTTGTTAACCAATGACAAATCATTGAGCAGTTTACAGAATCTGTCAAATGTTTCTGTCATGGTTTCTTCAGACTTTGCCTCAAAGTGCTCATACTCCTGAGTGAGTATGTTTCTTCTGTTTTTCTTGATTGCAGGAGTTCCTTGACACCTAACCTCAAGTGCATCCCATATTTCCTTTGCAGTTGTGCAGTTAATCACTTTATTAGACATAACATTGTCTAATGCACTGTGAAGTAAATGTCTCACTTTTGCATCCTTTGCAATAGATGAAAGATCCTCAGCAGTTAGATCTTTCTTTTCTTTTGGAATGACCTTTGATTCCTCACCAGCAACAGCAGCAGATAATTTTGTAGGTTTGTGAGGACCTTCATTAATTCTATCAAGATATTCTGGATCTGTGGCTTCCAGAAACATGGTCATCTTTACCTTCCAAATTGCATACTCTGATGGCCTAAGTATAGGAACCCTAATTGTTTCATACCTACTAATAGTAGTAGGGGCTTTCTCAGATGGTGGAGGTATCTCTGCCATTGATTACTATTCTGTTTTTGAATCTTTAACTGTAATAAAGTAACAGATTGGCTCTGATACCACTTGTTAGGTCGAATACACAATAAGCAATCAAATACTGTATGAGTAATTTAACAAGAACACACTGTTTAATACTTAAAAACTGTTTGGAATTAACAATTCCTCTCTCAGTGATGTAAATATCACAGAGAGCTGCTTAGGTTACAATCAATGAATTTTTCAATGTTCGACTTCCCTTCTAGGGTTAACCTAACTGTATTTATAAAACATACAGCTTCGTACAATCAGTAACTGATTCTCCTATAATCAAGCTATACAATTGATATCAATCACTATTGCTCCAGTCTTCCAAGTCAACTCAATCTCTTTGACAGCTTTCCAATCTTCAAAGATATTGCTTCCATATTTATCTTGAATCAATCTTCAAACACTGTTGACTCTTCAGACAATACCGCTACAGAGTTTAACAACCTCTGTTGCGCTTCCAGTCAGTGTTTAACTAAACTCTGACCGCTTCCAGCTAAACTCTGTTTTGTCACTTTAGCTTCCAAACACTGTTCTCATCAATCATTTCTAACAGTTAAGAATAGAATTTACACATTATACTTCTTGTAATCCTGATCTTATAAAGGATTTAGCACTATATATAGGATTTATGTGTAAGACAGTTATCTGTACAGTTTAGTCAGGAATGAACAGTGTATCGGAGACTACATGTCAGGAATAAAGAGCAAATCCTGATGACAGTCTAATACTGATGATGATCAGATACTGATGCAAGATGAAATCCTGATATCAGTCGTGTTACTGATGATGTCATTATGGATGCTACAGAAACTGGAAAGTGCTATAAAATAGGATCGTTGTTTGAAGAACAAGCAAGAAGATATTATGAAGGAAAGAGTTTTCTATTGATGGAAACTATCAACTGGACGGCAGAACATTGTCATGTATAGATTATATCTTTCTGTTATTAGTTGATAGGTAGCATTATAAATACTCTCTCTATATCATTGTAAAAAGGGTCTATCGTGTCGTACTCGAACGCGTGTGTTGTGAGTTTATGTGCGTAGCTCTGTATAAGGTTTGTATTCGAGAGTTCGAAACAAACAGAGAGATTTGTATTGTCAGCAGCTGCTAAAGGTATTGTACACCTTTGGTAGAGTTTGTATTTGATCTTATTAATACAAACAGAGTTTGATTCATTTATTCTTGTTCATATAATCAAGCAAAAATCAGACACGATTATATAACTTGTATTCAACCCCCCCTTCTACAAGTTATTCGAGTTAACAATTGGTATCAGAGCAGGTTGATTTCGAATAATCATAAAGATCTGCAATCATGTCTGGTTACAAGGATGGGAATACTAAAATTCCTATGCTCAAGAGAAACGAATATACTCTATGGGAAGTAAAGATGTTGCATCATCTGGAAGCAACAGATCCTGATTATCTTGACAGAATCAGAGATGGACCTTTTGTTCCAACAAAGGTCGTTGGACAAGCAACTGTTGATGGTGTGGTTGTTCCAGAACATACAGCAGAGAAGCCAAAATCTGAATAGTCAGATAAGGACAAGGAGAATGTTCTTAAAGATGCTAAAGTGAGAAACATATTATTCAACAATCTTGATTCTGTTCTCACTAACTATGTTCTCTCTTGTAAAACTGCTAAGGATATATGGGACAATCTTAAGGTTCACTGTGAAGGAACTAAGCCTGTCAGGAAGAATATGAGGACATTACTTATACAACAGTATGAGTACTTTGAATCCAAGTCTGGTGAGTCACTTACTGATACCTTTGATAGGTTTACAAAACTCATCAATGAGATGGCCATGCATGGTAAATATTATGACTTGGAGGATATGAATACAAAGTTCATGAAAGCTTTGCCTGATTTCTACAATGAGAAGATATCTGCGATTGAGGAAGCTAATGATCTGGATGAGATTTCATTAGAGGCAGTATATGGAAAATTGAGAGCTTATGAACTTGACAAGCAGCAGAAGAAGAGCAGAAGTGAAGGAAAGATGAAGATTATTGCACTTACTGCTCAATCTGAAGTAAAGAAGCTTCCTGAAGAACAACATGAAGAGATTGCTGTAAAGAATTCAAGGAAGAAGAAAAGCAAAGAAAGTTCTGAGTCAGAGACTACTGATATGGACTCTGACAACAATGATTCTGAATCTGAGATGCAGGAACTCTTTGCTATGTTTGCTAAAGCTTTCAAGAAAGGTAGATTTAACAGGAGAAGATTTAGCAAAGGACCTTTTCAAAAGAAGGAGGAGAAGAAGAGTGACAAAGGCAAAAGTACAATTGTCAAGCTTGATAAGGCCAAGATCAAGTGCTTTAACTGCAGCGAGCTTGGACACTTTGCTAGTGAGTGTAAGAAGCCTAGGAATTCAGGAAAGGGTAATGCACTTATGGTCACACAGAAGGATTGGGCTGATTCCAGTGATTCTGAAGATGAATTGGATTATGACAACATTGCATTGATGGCAAATGGTTCAGACAAACCTGGATCTCCAAAGAAAACTTCTCCATCCTCTGTTAAGGTATCACTTCACTCTCTTGATTCATTTGATAGCTTAAATTCTGATGAAATTAGATCTATCCATGCTGAGTTTAAGAATCTTATGACACTTATTTTAGAATTCTTACTTGTGAAAGAGATGAACTTAAGGTTAAGAATGATAAATTAGTTGATAGAAATAATTTTTTTGAATCTGAATTAATTCAAATGGAAGAATACAAGTTAAGTTCTGATAAAGCTAAGCATGATTATAGTGTTATTCTTGAGGCTTATGACTATGTCAGAAAAGAACTAGAAGAAGAGAGAGATGTGATTAAGACCATTAACAATTCCAGTAAAAAAACTATAGAAATCTTTGAAAGTGGAATTCGTGGTAAGGTTAATGGTTTAGGTTTTGATAAGGCTAGACAAGAAGAAAAAGTAGCTATTGTCAATGATGATAGTAAAATAGAAGCTAACACATCTAAATCTGAAGGTAAGAAAATTGTTTCTGAACCTAATCATGTTAAATTTGTTGATTCAAAAGGTACCCCTGTTGTACACAAAAGGATTAACAATAGTAATTCAGATGAGAAAGTGTTAGAGAAACCTAAGAATGTAAACATAGGGTTTCTGTCTAAGTCTCAGTTAAAACAGAGATTAGATGGTCTTTCAGAGTCTAGCAAGATCAAAAGAAATAGGAATGGAAAAGAAGGTATTAACAAAGAGAATAATTACAAGAATGTACCTGATGCACCTAGGAAAAAATGCTATAAGTGTGGAAATCATAATCATTTGGCCCTAGACTGCAATCAAAAACCTTCTTGGATAACTGAGTCCAGATTCCCCAAGACTCAGAAAATTCAATACCAACCACAAAAAGCTTGTTATCATTGTGGTAGTTTACTTCATTCCATTTACATGTGTAGAGAATATCATGAACTGTATTATGACTATTATTCTTTGAAATCTGAAACTCCTAGTCACAAACAGTTTGTGAGATCAGAGTCTAAAGTTGACTCTGCAACAGGTAAAATAAAAGCAAAATCTTCAAAGTCTGTTGTCTCTAAATCTAGTAAGAAAGGATCCAATCAAAGTTGGGTCCTAAAAAATTCTAACTAGTTACTTTTTGTTTGCAGGGCACAGGAAAGAAGCATTCAATTATCTTGGACAGTGGATGCTCTGGACATATGACTGGAAAGAAGTCCCTGCTTACAAAGTTTGAGAGGAAAGCTGGCCCAGTAATATCTTTTGGAGATGGCAACAAAGGAGAAACTCTGGGATATGGCTCAATTGTTTTGGGGAATGTCATCATAGAAAATGTAGCACTGGTTGAAGGCTTGAAACATACTCTTTTAAGCATAAGTCAACTGGGTGATAAAGGTTACAAATCAATCTTTGACAGAGAAGGATGCAAAGTCTTGAATATGCATAATGGAGACATTGTTCTAACTGGTCAAAGACATGGTAACATATATGAAGCCAGCTTAAGTGATACATCTAAAGGAATTGTTAGATGTCTCTACAGCAAAGCAACAAGTGATGAAAGCTGGAATTGGCACAAGAAGCTCTCACATCTTAATTTCAAGAAGCTTAATCAACTTGTTAAAAACAATTTGGTGAGAGGCCTACCTCAGGCGAATTTTGTGCAAGATGGACTTTGTGATGCATGTCAGCTTGGAAAGCAAAGAAGAACCACTTTCAAGAGCAAGACTGAAAATTCAATTACTGAACCATTTCACATGCTACATCTTGATCTGTTTGGTCCAGTAAACATTATGTCTATCAGCAAGAAAAGATATGCTCTAGTTATGGTGGATGATTTCACAAGGTTCACATGGGTGTTCTTTCTACACAAGAAGGATGAAGCTCCTCAGCAAATCATTGAACTCATCAAGAATATTCATAATAACTCTGAGTACAAAGTCAAAGTACTTAGGAGTGACAATGGTACAGAATTCAAGAATTCTACAATGGAGGGGTTTTGTGCAGACAATGGAATCACTCAACAGTTTTCTGCACCTGGTACACCTCAACAAAATGGTGTAGTGGAAAGAAAGAACAGGACTCTCATAGAGGCAGCAAGAACCATGCTTGCAGATACAAAACTTCCAACCTACTTTTGGGCAGAAGCTATTAACACTGCATGTTTCACTCAAAATTGTACCTTGGTAAATAGTCATGGAAAAACTCCCTATGAGATGATCAAAGGAAAGAAACCAAGTGTGAAATACTTTCACATCTTTGGATGCAAATGCTATGTCCTAAAAGTTCATCCAGAACAACTTGGAAAATTTGAAGCCAAATCGGATGAAGCAATTTTTCTAGGATATTCAGCATCTAAGGCCTTCAAAGTTTATAATCTCAGAACTCACATTGTTATGGAATCAATTCATGTTGCATTTGATGATAAGAAATTTGGAATTCTGCAAACTGATGAAAGCCATGACAAATTGGAATTTGAAAATCTGAAGAATTCTGAGATACTCTCCAGTGATGATGAAGGTTCTCCAGAAGGAATTTCTATTGCTTCTCAAAGGAATGCTACTGTTGAGGGGGAGCAAATAAATCAAAGAGAACACAGTGATCATCAGGAGCAGACTAGCCTTTCAGAGTCTACTTCATCAGGAATTGACGTTTCAGAGTCTACTCCATCAGGAACTGATCTTTCAGAGTCTACTGAGAAAAGATCAGTAACTAGCAGCAATATGGAATCTACTGATTCTATTGATCAAAGGAGAGTTTTTGAAGGTAGAGAGAATTCTTCTTCAAGAGATACCACTAACTTAGTGGGAGAGACTAGCAGAGTTAATCTACCACCTGTTAGAAAATGGACAAAGGATCATACTGAAGATTTGATTATTGGTGATCCAAATAGTGGTATTCGAACTAGAAGATCAATTCAAAATGAATGCTTGTATAGTTGCTTTCTCTCAAAGAATGAACCTAAGAAGGTTGAAGAAGCCTTACAGGATCCTGATTGGGTAATTGCAATGCAGGAGGAGTTAAATGAGTTTGAGAGAAACAAAGTATGGAAACTGGTACCAAGACCTAAAGATAGATCAATTGTTGGTGCAAGATGGGTTTTTAGAAACAAGCTAGATGAATCTGGTATGATTGTAAGAAACAAAGCTAGACTGGTGGCCAAGGGTTATTCTCAGGAAGAAGGCATTGATTATGATGAGACCTTTGCACCTGTAGCAAGATTAGAAGCAATCAGAATGTTTCTTGCATTTGCAGCTCATTCAAAATTCAAGGTATACCAGATGGATGTAAAGAGTGCTTTTCTAAATGGCAAACTTGATGAGGAAGTGTATGTGGAACAGCCACCTGGATTTGTTGATCCAAAGTTTCCAAATCATGTCTACAAACTTGACAAGGCACTCTATGGACTAAAGCAGGCACCAAGAGCATGGTATGAGACTTTGTCTAAATTTCTTCTTGAAAATGGCTTCACAAGAGGTACAATTGACAAAACTCTTTTCTTTAGAAAGATAAAAGGTGAATTGCTTTTAGTTCAAGTTTATGTTGATGATATTATTTTTGGTTCTACTAATGAAAAGTTGTGTGCTAAGTTTAGCAAGCTTATGCAGTCTAAGTATCAGATGAGCATGATGGGTGAATTAAATTATTTCTTAGGCTTGCATGTCAAACAGACTGAGACTGGTATTTTTATTAATCAGTCAAAATATATCAAAGATCTTTTAAGAAGGTTTGACTTTCAAGACTGTGCAGTTGCAAAAACACCCATGGCAACAACCACTAAACTAGACTCTGATCCTAAGGGGAAGAGTGTGGATAATACTAGTTATAGAGGCATGGTAGGCTCATTGTTATATCTAACTGCAAGTAGGCCAGATATAATGTTTTCTACCTGTTTATGTGCTAGATTCCAAAGTGATCCTAAGGAATCTCATTTAATTGCTGTGAAGAGAATTTTTAGATATCTCAAAGGAACTCCAAATCTTGGTTTGTGGTATCCTAGAGAATCTGATTTCTTTCTAATTGGCTATTCAGACTCTAATTATGCAGGGTGTAAGATAGACAGGAAAAGCACTACAGGTACATGTCAATTCTTGGGAAATAGATTGATTTCTTGGGCAAGCAAGAAGCAACAATCTGTTTCAACCTCAACTGCAGAAGCTGAGTACATAGCAGCAGACAGTTGTTGTGCACAGCTCCTTTGGATAAGAAATCAGTTGATGGATTATGGTATGACACTTAGTAATATTCCTATGTTTTGTGATAATACTAGTGCTATTAAAATTGCAGAAAATCCAGTTCAACATTCAAGGACTAAGCACATTGATGTCAGGTATCATTTTATTAGAGAACATATTGAGAATGGTACTGTGGAACTTCATTTTGTTCCTACTGACAAACAGCTTGCAGATATTCTAACTAAACCACTTGATGAGACTACATTCAGTAGATTAGTAAGTGAGTTAGGAATGTTAAATTTTTAGATCTTTAACATCTGCAATAGTAGCAAGGTATGTTGTTTTTAGCTTATAGACTTGATATTCTTGTCAGGATCTATATTTGATTGTTAAAAGCTGTAGCTATAACACATTGCCTTGATAAATTTCAGTATGAAAATTGTTTCAGATCCTGACGTTTACTTTGTGTAGTAATCTAATTCTATGATGTGTTAAGTCTATGCCAGCATGTTTTGATATTTGCATACTGATAATTTATACATCATTCAATAATCAAAAGACAAGTAGATAATAAGAAATTGTATTTTCATTAATTGAAAGCATTACATATATGGAAATGAAATACAACATCTTTTTGTCTAATTTCTACTGATAATTCTATACTTGTCTATTGATATGAATTCTGAGGTACAGGACAAGGAGCATCTCAAGAAATCCATCAGGGGATTGAATAGCCTCGTCTACTCTTGGATTCCTTGCCTGGGCGACTTGAATGAGAGCAGCTAACTTAAATGAATAGCATCTCCATCAAGATCAACCTCAAACTCTCGGCCAAATTCTTCATCCTCAAGTTTTGAGGAGGTTAGGGGAAGATTGTATCCAACAGATGGATGTTCTAGGAGAAACCTCTGGATATTATCGAAAACCAATCCGTCCATGATTAGTTCGATGAGAAGAGTCATCTTTTCAAAAAGATAATCAAGAACAGGATGTTCATTGACCGTGAAAGATCTAAAGAATGGGTTTGAATGGAATTTTGGTTTGAGAAGCATTGTTGAGAAGAAAAGAAATTGAAAGGTTTATGGAGAATGGCATAAGGCGTCTCTTTCTTTTAAAGAAAGACGTGAGAAGCTGAACAGTCACTTGGAAGTTTTAATGAAGTCAGATGCTAATTATTGCATATGACTATATTTCTTGTTTTCAAGAAATGTTGAATATATCTAACCAATTGATTTTTGTTCAGATTAATTGTTTATTTCTTTTTTAGATAAAAGAAAAATGCCACGTGGAAACTCCATATTAAGTCTCTGGAATCAGGATGATATTGATCAGGATTTCATGTGTGACCATCAGGATTTGAAAATTATATTTTTAAATAACATTGCATTTTGTGATTATTTTGATGGGAGGTCAACAGGAAAAGGAAGCTGATCAGTATTGATTTTTATCTTGATAATACCCTGATTTATTTCATGAAAATCAATTTTGGATTTTATTTTCCAAAAATCGTGGGTAACCGCACTTTTCAGGGACTGACACCTGTCAATCTACGTGTCAATGTGGGATAGTGGTCTGAAAGATTTGTGAAATATATTTGTTTTGAAACTCTAATCGTGTAATTGCTTTCTCTAATTTTACATTCTCTAAAGCAAAAACCACTCTTGAGTTTTCAAAATCACTAATCCATTTCAAGAATTTTTCAAGTTCTTTTCAGATCAAAAATGGCAGCTCAGAGAAGATTACCTAAGTCAGTAGCCTTCAAGTTTGGTGATTTTGATTTTATGACAAATAATCATGTAGCAGCTATCACCAACAAGGAAGGAGTGTCATCTGATTTTCATCCAATCATGGACTTTCTGGCGTATGGACCATTAAGTTATGCATTGATAACATCTCCACAAATTAATCAGCTGTTTCACAAGCTTGGGAGAATGCTGAGGTAATTGATCCTACTCAGAGTCAATCAGGTAAGATTGTTCTACATTTAGGACAAGATTCATTTGACATTATTGAATCTGTTGTTAATTCAGTACTTTGCTTACCTGTTACTGATAATTATGCAAGTGAACCATTTGATGATAATGTAAGAACTATGTTGTCTGAATTAGGTTATATTGGACCTCTAGACAACATGAGCCAGTTGAATAGGTCTTTTCTTAGAAAGGAATGGTCTTTTTACTTTGATCAAATTGCTAAATGTTTTACTGGTAAATGTAGTTCTTTTCAGCAAATTACTTCTGTTACATCACATATTGCTTATAGTTTGCTTTATGACAGAGTAATTAACATTGGTTATATTATCTTAAGTCAGATAAGTATTAAACTTGAGTTTAGAGATCAAAACAGGAAAATGGTTTATTATCATAGATTTATGCAAATGTTTATTAACCATTTTATTCCTGATGTTGAAGCTAGATTTGGTAGGGAACATTGTGTTTCTTCTTATGAACAGCAAAAGAGAATTTTCTCTGACATTATAAAGAAGGACAATGAAAAGAATCTAGATGAAATACCTGCAATTCATTATCCACATCATTTTCAGGTAATTCTTAAAACTCATCTTCCTACTTTCTACAATTCTTCTTTCTTTTGTGGTGAAATGGCTCAGGAATCTCATTTGGAGGAGAACCCACTTGTGTCTACCCAAGTAGCCCAAAACATTATAGTCTCTGAAACAATTCAAGAACCAAATTTTGATCCACAGCCTACTATTTCAAAGAAACCAACCTCTGGTGTTTCTCAAAAGACATCAGTTGTAAGGAAGAGAAGATTTGTTGTGTCAAGTAGTAGTAATTCTAGTGAAGGTGATGATGATTTAACTCTTGCTGAGAGAGCAGAATTGAAGGCTGCAATTCAACTTTCTCTGTTAGCACAAAGAGATGAAAAACCTAGCCACAGCCAGGCTGCAGTCTCCCAAAAGACTGTAGTTCTTAAAAAGGGAAAACAGTTACTGGATACTGTCTCTCAAAAGACTGTGTCTATTGAACAAAGATCTCATCCCAAGATCACTTCTGTGTCTACACCTCTTGAGTCTTCTCAGGATAAATCTTTTGCTCACTATACCAGGAGAACAATGAGAAAGATTCAATTGTCACCTACACACACAGAGTCTAGTCCAACTAACATTATGCAGGTTTCTACACATCAAGCTACATCTATGTCAGTATTTGACAAGAGAGATCTGGATATTGATTCTTCATGGGAAACTACATTGTCATACAGAATGGCTATGAGACTTATCTCTCTAAAAGTGAAACTTTCCAGGCCAGTTCTAAACTTTCTAAGTGAAAGTGTTCCTAGACTTTCATTTCCTGAAGAATATGGACTTCTACATCAAAGACTTGACTTAATGAAAATGTATTTCTATGTATCTGTCAGAAGACAATTAGTCAAGAAATTTGGACTCTCGAAGAATGTTGCACTTCAATCACTTCATGCATATTTATTTGACAAAGATGTCATTATTGAAGATGCTTCAGCTCAAGGTGAACAACATGAGGAAGTAGATAGAGGAATGCAGTCAACAGAAGATACTATTGCACCAGTGGTGAATAGTAGGAAAGATCAGGTCACAGTCACTGCAACACAAGAACCATCTAGTCAGAGGTTGGATGACTCAGGAGCTGTGATAGCTGATGCTAAAAGGACTTCTGTGATGACTGAAATTGCAAGTGAGAAACCCTATGATATGGGAGGAATGACTTTGGTTGATTTTTCTGAAGATCAAACAAATTTTGTTCAGTCAGAGTCTATCCACCTTTAGGGTGTGTCTCAGCAACACTTAAAGACGGTGATGTACTAACTATGGTGTCTAATGAAGTATTACTGTAGACATCAGAGTATAGTAAAGAACCTGAAAGTGGTATACTGGAGCCTGTAGTCTCTGAAAGGAAAGAAGATGATAGTATGGGTTCAGAGACTATAGCAGCTCACTCCTTGGAGAAAACCTCAAGCCCCTTACCATATGAGGAACCCTCTCTCCATGTGAGTTCAGGTATAAAAACTCCTTCTAGCCCCTATTTTTCTGTAGGTCATGAGAGCACTTATCCAAATTTGAGTGATACACTTGAAAAGATGGACTTAGATCCACAAACTGAGAGGCTGGCTCCTGACCAGGCAAAAGGTGAGGTAGAAAGAGTGTTGACTTTAGTAAGTCAAAGTGAGAATGAGGGTATGGATGATCAACTCCATAGTGAGGGAGAGAAAATTAGGAAACCTCCATCATTTGATTTCTGGGATCAGGTTTTTCCTGAATCTTGGTCTGAAAATTTAGGTATGGATACTGGTACTTATTCATTCATCAAAATGTATCAGAAGAATGACCTAGCACATCACAATGCAAAGCCAGAAGTTAAAGCTCAGAAGCAAAATGAGAGGCTTGCAGAAATCATTAACAGAAGAGGTGCCAGGATAAAGCAATCTCTTGATATATATGTACCAGATGAAGTTCCTAATGATCCTAGTGTTCCTTTGTATGTACTTCCAATATCAGCTAGAATTGAGACATCTACAGTCTCTGATCACTCTAAGGAGGAGTCAGGATTTGAAGATGTTAGTACACAGAATACTGGTGAAGGAGATGATGATCATGTTTCAGCTACAGATCAGAAAGATGAAGATGTTGATACTTCTAATCAGGTTTTATTACTTGAATATCATATAACCCAAGCAACTTCTTCTACAAGACTTGAAGATACAGTTCTTTCTGATTCTGATTCTGAAGATACTAGAAGCACTTCCAACATTGAAGTTCATTCTGATGTTTTGAAAGATATTCAGAATTCTCAAATTGCTATGCAAACAAGACTTCAATCACTTGAAAATAACCAAGTCACAATTATGGAAAATCAAGCAGTTCTGATGAATATCATTTGTTCTGTTTTTGAATCTCTTGGAATTAAAGTTGCTGATGTCAAAAAGGGGGAGATAAAGACAATTCAAAGACAACAACAACAACAACAACACCAGACTGGGGGAGATAAAGAGCAGACAAAGGGAAGTAAAAAGAAGAACTAGGAGTGACAGTGGTGAATCTCAGCTAGGAAGTGGTAAAGGAAGAGCAGCATTAATAGTTAAAATTCTTTTTTCTAAGTACTAGATAAACGTCTACATCTGGAAGGAGGTACTTAACTTCATAATTCTACATTCCTAAATTCTATTCTGGTTGTTTTGTTATATGTTTTGACATCCACAACTTAGATTTATGCTTCAGATTTTAAAGCATAAATAGGGGGAGATTGTTAGGAATAATTCATAAGTTGTGATGTTAAGAATAGAATTTACACATTATACTTCTTGTAATCATGATCTTATAAAGGATTTAGCACTATATATAGGATTTATGTGTAAGATAGTTATCTGTACAGTTTAGTCAGGAATGAACAGTGTATCGGAGACTACATGTCAGGAACAAAGAGCAAATCCTGATGACAGTCTAATACTGATGATGATCAGATACTGATGCAAGATGAAATCCTGATATCAGTCGTGTTACTGATGATGTCATTATGGATGCTACAGAAACTGGAAAGTGCTATAAAACAGGATCGTTGTTTGAAGAACAAGCAAGAAGATATTATGAAGGAAAGAGTTTTCTATTGATGGAAACTATCAACTGGACGGCAGAACATTGTCATGTATAGATTATATCTTTCTGTTATTAGTTGATAGGTAGCATTATAAATACTCTCTCTATATTATTTTAAAAAGGGTCTGTCGTGTCGTACTCGAACGCGTGTGTTGTGAGTTTATGTGCTTAGCTCTGTATAAGGTTTGTATTCGAGAGTTCGAAACAAACAGAGAGAGAGATTTGTATTGTCAGCAACTGCTAAAGGTATTGTACACCTTTGATAGAGTTTGTATTTGATCTTATTAATACAAACAGAGTTTGATTCATTCGTTTATTCTTGTTCATATAATCAAACAAAAATCAGACACGATTATATAACTTGTATTCAACCCCCCCTTCTACAAGTTATTCGAGTTAACATTCGGAAATTTTGGATGACTTTTTTCCGGGACCCCTTAAATCGATACGTAATTGATTTATCGGTCGCTTAAAAGTCATAGTTGGTCAACTCATTTCAAGGTGAAATTTTGACCATAATCTTCTGGGCATATTTCTAGGAGATTCCCAAAATTTCATAATATTTGGATGATTTTTCGATTTATTGCGATTAAACCCATTTCGGCTCGTCGGTAAGCGTGTTTTTCGGTTTTTAATCGTTTCGTTAATTGGTATGCCACCTATGCACGTCCAAATCAGAAAAATTCAAATGTGAACAGCTGGGAGTGTGTCTAACACATGCCAACTCATGCCTAGCACAAGCCACCACATGCTTGTACCTTTTTAGCTTTTAAATAAAGCTAAAATCCTTAATTTTTGGCTATAAATAGCCCCTTACCCCCCACTCTTTTTCCCAAGCTTTGAAAGCCAAACACATGCTGAAGAAACACTCCTAGAAACACTCTCTCTACTGCATAAAAGTTGAAAAAACGTTTCTTAGTGTTAAGCCATTTTTACATCTTGATTCTACATCATTTTGGCTTGTTTTCTTCACTTATTCTTGCTCTCATAAACACAACTTTGGTCACCAATCTTTTTGTGGTCTTTGGACCTTGTTTTAATAGATTATAAGTGACCTTTTGAGCCTCCAAAAGTCCGGCCATAAAGCCTTATTTCAGCCATTTTCCGGTGACTTTTCCGGCGACTCTTTTTGTGTGTTTTTAGCTTCGTTACTAGCTTTTTCTCTTGTTCAAGTTGGTTACTCACTTGTCTTATCTTTATATCTTTAACAAGGATTTAAACAAGACTACTTGCACTTGTTTTAGGACTTTGAAAAATCCGGCCATTCCACTTTCTTTACCATTCGGCCGAAGTGCTTAAAGCACTTGTTGCTTTGTGTTGCTTGCTTGCACTACTTGCTTCTTAGTTTAATATTCTTGTTGTGTTGTGTGTGTAATATTTTAACGCATAATAGCGGCCCTCATTTTATCCTATAGATAAGCGAGTTACTTTTCTATACGTGTGCGTTTTGTGTTGTGTGTGGTGATAGTGTATGTGTGTGTACCACTTGTGTGACAAGTCCATTCGTGTGACTTATCCCTTGCCGTTATATACTAGCTTAACGCGTAATAGCGTCCCCGTGACTAGTACCTTAACATACTAGCTTGCACGGATTTATATCTTTCAATATAAATTGGTTGTTTGTTTGTTGGACTTGTATTCTAACCTTTGCAGTGAGGTGAAGTGAAGTGAGGTGACTCTTGTTCTAAGACCCAAGTCTTAGGCGTACTAACGGGGAGTTAGTAGCCTTTGCACCATGAAGAAAAGGGAAGACCCAAGATCTAAGACCTAAGATCCAAGACCGGCAAAGTTGTAGAAGTACATTGTCTTCTAGGGGTTACTACAAAGTCTTTGAGGAGGTGACGGGGAGTTACGCTCCAAGACAAGTTTTGTAGTTTGTATTTAGCTATTTAATTTGAGGAGGATACGTGTGTGTATCGCTCCAAGATAATTAGATAGTGGTCTAAGGAGTTGTAAAGGTTTCTACGTCTACTATAAAGGAGTTTCTTTGTAGTAGAGAAAAGCTCGAATCCGGGGAGGAGTTCGGGGACTGGAGTAGGGGTGTTCGAATCCATTAGGGATTGCGGGCATCGCGAACCAGGATAAAAATCGACCGTGTGCTCTCTCTTTTCTTTCGCTCTTTATTTTATGCACTTTAATTACTTGCTTACAAGTAACGAAGTTTAAAAAGGCGAAAGAATTTTCAAAAAGCAAAGCTCTAAATTTTAAAAAGGTGATAAGCTATTCAACCCCCCCTTCTAGCTTATCTAACCCATATACGGGACCTATCAATTGGTATCAGAGCGGTGCTTTTAACTGTGTTTTACGATTGTTGTGATAATCGTAAAATACAACAAAAAGTAGATCCTTATCGGGTTTATTGACTGTTGAGAAAGTCGTTAAATAAAACCGTAAGAAGGACATCTTTTTTATGGCTTACTTGAATACTATTGGTTGTGGAGAAGGTCTTTCTAGCTCCCGATCACCTTTGTTCGATGGCACAAACTTTGCAACTTGGAAAACACGATTTAGGATTTATGCTAGATCCCAAGGTGTCAAAGTTTGGATGGCCATAGAAGACGGAGTCACCACTCCTACTAAAAAGGTAGGCGACATTGTAACACCCCCAAATCCGGGGTCAAGGATTTGGTAGCTACGCGGAAATCCTCAATTTCAAATTATCTGTTTAACGACATTAAGCCATCTGTAATCATTAAAACTGAATTATAACTCTGCGACCCCAACCACCAAGCATCTTTTAGGTCATAGGGCTAGAAACAAGGAATAAAATATTTACATCTTCATTACATCCATTCTATTACATCGCACTATGTCTTACAAATCTTATACTACTAGTATAGCTTCGTTGGGAAGTACACCAGCAACTAGTACTAATCAGTACAAAGTAATATATATTACACATCAATGTACCTACATATAACTTACTCCAGCTATAGCTTTTCTGGATCTTATCATCTTCATAAGGGTGTACTGCCTGCTTCTTCTGAGCCATGCAGATAAGCCTCAACCGACTATCTTCCTCTGAAAGGTTAATATTTGAAACAAGCAAGAATGAGCGAAAGAATTGCTCAGCAAGGTAATAATATAACTTAACAATATACATACCAATACACACAAGGGTATTCAATGTCTAACGATATTTAATATCATTTCTGAAACATTTAACTATGGAATTTCAATAAGGAAAGTATAACATTTGAAATAGAGTCAAATGAACAACCTGGGATTATGCTAACCATAGTAAGCTTCATACCTTAACAAAATGGTATAAGTTGTAGCCTTAACAACCTTTAAGAAAACTCTTTAAAATATGCAGTTCAATATACTGCTACTACAAATGTTTTCATCAAACAGAAACCAAACCATAAAAAGATCCCCTTTTTGTATTTCACAAGTCTGAAAGTATATACATATAAGTATATCATTTATCACCACACCCTACGGTTCAATATTCTGTATGGGATATAACTTCTTTAACCACTTGATAAGTTTAAGACTCAGAGATAACTAATAGCAAGAGAGTCAAGATTTTTGAAATTAACCATTTATAGGGTACCAAATCAGTACTTCTCAAGCTCGAAAATATTTATATGAATGTATATCATTTTCGCCAAAACACTTGCTAGATCAAGATACTGTACCTCAGCAATATAATAACAGTTCTAAAATATCTTTGAAACCGTATGTCATGCATTGACGAACATAGTGCTAGTATATCGTAAAAGATGAAGTTACAAGATAGTTCAATATCACCTTTCCGTAAAATATTTACTAAATAGAATATAAGCAGAATATCCACATGTAACTTAAAAGATGAAGTTATAAGGTGATCCAATATCAAAAACCTCCTTATCACAACTCATGTTATGTAAGGTATCAACAGAGTCATCAATTATAAGATAAAGGATGAAGTTACAAGGTAACTCAAATTAATTTTCCGTGGGAATATTTACTGTGCCAAATATAAGCAAGATATTATCAATTTTCATAATCGAGGAACTTGCAGGAAGAAAATTTGCAATTCCAGTTCAGACACTTTTTAACCCTGCCAATAATGATAAGGTGGCAGGAAATTTCCAACATTGAGAGATGAACTAATACTGGAGTTTGACGCGCCAGGAGACATAGCATTTACACGATGATCAGTCGCATGTTATGCTCCCCACCTCTTGTTTACTACATGTAGAAGGAAGCACCGACGGATTTACTTGTCTACCGCCCTCTGGAACCCCCCGGCCAACGGTTGGGCCATCTGCTGGACCGGCGCCACTGGGTCACTTACGCATCTCCTAGTTCATTTCACATCCATAACTTTGAAACGTAAAGTTCCTCCCCCTTTCCCCAAGTATACTACTTGTTGATAAGACTCCACAAAGTAGTCGTATCTAGTTGGAGAGGAAAATTCACCAATATTTCCCAAGCTGATGCTTGTTAATGGATATAAACTTGTTCCATCAATCTTACCCCTCGAGTGTTGAGGAGGTAACCAAAAAGACTCATATGCATAATAGCAACCAAGTTGCGAGTAAAAGATTATTTCAAAGAATCTATGACGGGGAAGTCAACAAGATAAATAACCTTTCTTAAGTAAGGTTCTCTTATAATTTAACAGATAGAATTGAATGAAGAATGGAATCTTGAGAACCTTTCTTGATAATAGTATCAATAATAAGACTCCGAAATAATTTACATAATATTCGAAGGTCTAAGATAATATTTGAATGAAGTAAATTATTCTTGAAACGAGTTTAGAAGAATAAAATAAATATTCTAAAGAATGTTTATTAAGTCAAAAATATTGAAGGAATAATCTTAATATAAAATATTGCTCAAAAATAACTCTCGAATAAATATTCACCATTATATTAAATAAGTAATGAATATTCAAATTAATAATACCTATTGAATAAATAAAGCTCAAATGGATATTCGAAAAGATATTGATTCAATAAATAATGATCGAATGAATATTCGAAATAATGTTCATTATTCAACTAAATAATCCCAAAGGAATAATCAAATTAATATTCGATGCATAAATCGACCCTGAATGCATATTAAAGATGAAATTCATTAAATAAAGTTCAAATGAATATTTAAAATAATATTCATTTACTAAAAAATCTCGAATGAATATTAAAAATAATATTCATTATGTAAAATCTCAAATGAATATTTAAAATAGTATTCATTAAATAAATAACGGAGAATATCTACTTAAATATTTTCCTCTGAAAATAATCACGATGTATCATTAAGGAATGTAAGTAATACGCACTTCGCTAAGGATCTTTGCAAAACCCGGCTTATATTAACATCTCATATCTAGCTTATAAGCCAATTACTCGGATCGTAATCAAGTATCATAATATACTTTCGAAAATAGTTATGCCTTCCAATAGCATATTTAACAGAAATAAAATTCATATGGTATTTCTCGACTGAGATAATACTCAAATAACATTCCTCGAAAGATTTAGTAAGCAAATACAATTCCTCGAATGATATCGTATTCAAATAATAATCCTTGAATGGTTTCCCAGTAATTCATACTTCACGGAAATATAATTAATGTTTATAAATAACATCCCTCAAAATAAATAATAATCTGCCGTTGGAATCCCTCCGGGTTTCCACGACTACCTCTATTTCACGAAATACCGACTCCCGATTTAGAGTCGAAAACAATGAATATGCTCTTATATCTAGAGCTACAAGGTATACTCGGGCAAAAAAAAAAAAAAAAAAAGAGCTACAAGGTATACCGGTTTACATATACTTAACTCAGGAGATCATATATAATCCAAAGGTTAAATTCTATTTCAACAGGAAATGAGATATATCGCAAAACTGTACAACTTTATACAGGGCAAAAGCAGTATTATACAATAATATTTCAAAAGTATAGGTTTTGAAAACTTGCACAGGTAGAATCAAAATATTTAAACTACGCAAGTCCTGAAATCACCTCTATATATCGTTTTATACCCTTTAAAACACTGAGGGTATTTAATAAATATTTACGCAATATTTATTAAATAATAAATATTTAATAACCCCTTTTTTAAAAGAATATTCAAAATAATAATTCTTTATTAAAATGAATATTAAAATAATATCAACTATAAATTTTGAAATATTCAATATCCTCCAAAGAACCAAATGTAACTCTTGGAATATTTCTAATCAACATCAAGACATTACTACTCCGGCAATCTCCGGACTTTAAGCACTTTATCAAAATAATTACCACTGACTCGCGGTCAATAAGAAATAAATACTACGTATGAAAATCTTTTTTTTTTAAATGAATATTATAAATAATATTCTTAGAAATTAAATAACCCCTCAAATAACATACATCAATATCATTCTAGATATTCTTAATCGAAAATATCCCAAGTATAATATTTCCAATATTCTATAAACAAGATACAGATTAAGGGGAGGTGAGTCATAATTTATCCGTCTCCATCGACAACATTATAAGTCATGGAATTTTGACAATTGGCATAGGCAGAATTTAATAATATTAGCAACGCCCAAAAATACTGGTTTTGATGAGGAAGCACATGGTTGAAAACTAGCAATTATGGATCTAACTCTAATCCACACATTTCATATATTTCAAAATACAGATACTCTGAACGATAGAGTATGCATAAATAAACTTGCCTCTGGTCCTTAGCAGAAAACAGAAATCGCGAATAATTCCTTCGCACCTCGTCCAAGCATTTTCATGGAGGTAGTTTACCTTTCTTTATACGGCGCCTCGATCTTCCCTTTTTGATGTACGTCGATCCACTTGATTATACCCTAATGGTACTGAAATAGTTACGAGTACGTGTCAGTCCAACCTCGTATCTCGGGTAGACACAACTCAGAATTACCACTAAGTCACCTAAAGACGTACTATAGTTGTTATCCCTATGGTTGGCTACTCAAATACCAATTAATTCACATAACACATTTAGCAAGTAAGATGAAATAGAAAAGTCCCTCTTTTATAAAGTGGACATTTCCAAGTGTTAAACACATCACAATGCTAAACAATTATAACACTTAATCAAACTCAACTTAACATACACAATTATAATACCATTGACATTCCATGCCAACTTAAATAATAGGTAATCCTCAAAACCTACTTAATCCTCGATAAAGGCTCATAATCCTTGGAACAACAATTAACCCCCAAAATAATTTACTTAGCACATATTCAAGTAAACAATTAACATCCACTTCATGCCTCTAGGCCATTGATATTAAATAAGTTAAATAAATTTAAATGCAGGGGATTTTTAGAAAATTTCGGCATGTAGTATTCGTTTATCGGACTATGGGCACAGCCCCTCCATGCCAAACAAAACAATTTATAACCCTGTTTTTGATAAAATAAAAGCTGCCTCAACTTGCAGCAACATAAAAGTAAACAAATAACAAAAGTACCCGCCCAGACATGCGGCAACTAGCACATAAGGAAAAGTACCCGCCCAGACATGCGGCAACTAGCACATAAGGAAAAGTACCCGCCCAGACATGCGGCAACTAGCACATAAGGAAAATAAACTAAGTTTATCCACATTTAAGCCAACACCACGTATGTTAGGTCCAAATGTGTTGTAGAGGGGGGGTGAATACAACTTTTCGATTATGAGAAGCAATAAATACGATGCAATAAATGAACACACAGATTCAAGGAATATATTTCTTTATATATAACTTGAAAAGGTTGCTACAACATTCATTACAAAGTATAACAGAAGTTGAGAGAGAAGTGAATGATTCTAAGCTCTGTGAATACTCTCTCTCTTTTTCTTGTGTTTTTCTCAATATTGCTCACTAACTAAAACATTACACAAGTGCTTCTATTTATACTACATGTAATCTATGACCTGTAGTCTTCAAAGACTAAGATGTACGTGGCCCAATGATGTCCACATAAATCTTGTCTTATCTTGAAAGCTTGGAAATCTGCCAATCAGAAGATGCCATGTGTCATGTTGAAGCTGCACTCTAAGTAGAACTTCTACTTGAGAATTTCTACTTAGCCATCTCGAAATTCTAAGTAGAACTTCTACTTGAGAATTTCGACTTAGCCATCTAGAACATTTAGTACTTAGAAAATATTCTGATCTTCAACTTGAAACTTCAATGCACATCTTGAGCTTGTGATATCTTCATATCTTCTTTGTTCTTCTACAAGCTCTTGAACATGGATCTTTATTACTGACACAAACTTGCTATCAATGTCCTGACACTTGATGCACTGGTCTGGTTCATAAGTGACTAGTCTTGATAGTGTTTCTGCTTCTTGAATAAATTACCATATTCACTTAGTAACTTGGCTTTCCAATATTTGTTTTCCTTCTTGTTCATTTGAAATCAATTGGTCTTGTTGATACTGATAGTTATGATCTTGATTCTCGAATTCTCAAATCACTGAGGCCTGAACAACTTTGACTTGAACTTCTCTCAATGATTTCTTCTTGGCTTGATCATAGTTAACATGTTCAATTGTATCAATTACCTTGTCTTCATTTAGTGTTGACTTCTTGTGACTTCTTGTTCTTGATTGTCTTCTGGTTAAGTATCTTTTCTTTTAATTGAGTTACATAAGTTATAGTGTTACAAGTTAATACACTCTGCCTTTCAATCTCCCCCAATTTGATTGTCTAACAATGACATTCAAATTAATGAAGGATAACTCAACTAAACAAGAGACGAGAAAAGATAATTAACATTACAGTCTTGAAAAATATACAATTTACAAGTACATGAAAACAATACAAAGAACTTAAACTAGAAACAGAATTCGAACCTCGAATTAAAGATCATTTGAATGATTCCTATCACCTGGATTATTTCATATCTTTTAGTCAAACTTATATCACCTTATTGGATTCATTCTAAGATGAATTTTCCTCAAGTGAGTTAAAGCAACCGAAAGACATGAAGGTTTTCCAACTTCAAGTTCACACCACTCTGACCTTTAACCCTAATTCCGTTTCCTCTTTCTAGCTTCAGCAGCTTGGTCCTTTTCTTCTTTCTGCCTTCTGCGCTTCTCCTCCTGCTGCTTTTGTTTCTTATATACTGGATTATGAAGTTGCGTCCACCTAGTATTCAACAAACTTATTACTTCCATCTCTAGAGGGTTCCTGGGTTCTGGGTAAGGATGTTTGAAAAGCCTTCTGAGTTTGTCCACCTCCTGAGTAGTTCTGATCTCTGGAATGTCCTCAAATTTCTTCATTATAAGCCGAGGTTTCCTATGAGTTTTATCAGCTTTAAACTGACAGTAGATCATTTTGGGATAGCCTATGACACGGTTAGTATTGTGGACACTAGCCGCCTCTCGCTCCAATCGCTTCTTTTCCACTACTACATCAGACAGGTAACTCACGAGTCTCTGCTTTTCTGTCACATACTTAACTTCCACATCTTCCCATTTGAACAGATATAACACTTTCTCCAGAAATGCAGCATCTTGAGTCTGCTGCAGCCATTGTCTACTCATATGCAAGAGTGTTTGCTTCTGGTCTGCATCTATGAATACTAAGGCATCAGCTGTATTATCAGCAAAAGAATGTATCCAGTATACGCTGTCTCTTCCTGGAACACCAACTGCCTCCCTTATCTCTCCTTGTTCAAGTGCTCCAGAAGGAAGATTCAGAGCTTCATCAACGTTCTTCATTGCTTGAAGAATATTCCAATTCCTCTCTATCAGCTCTGGTTCAATCTTCACATTATCAAGAGGGTTCGGAGCAATGACATCACACTTCCACACCTCATTGCTCTTCTTTAGTATGACACTTTCAATGGTCTTCACTGTTTTATCCTTAAGCACAGAAGCGAATCCCTTACCCATCATCTGCCTACAGACGGCCTTAAGAGATTCCACTGAAAGTTCCATTAAGTCCTTTTCCTCCAAGCTCACCCTCTTCAATTTACTGTCAACCACCATCCGGACAACATTTGGATATGCTGAGAATTCTGGACCCTTGTCCTCTGCTAGCCGCATTAACTGATCCCTATACAGAATGCTTAGATTCTCAGAATGAGAGTATTGAATTTTTGTTGCTAGCAAGAACAACTCTGATGCAGATCTTCTCGTCATGAATTGATCATCCACATACATGAAAGACATTGGGACTCCTTCTGTGAAAGACAAAATAACCTGCCACTCCTTTTGCGTTGAATTGTATCCAACCCTGACTTAGGTCAATGAATGGTTCATCTTGCTCAACCATTATTGCCTTACCCTTTTTCCTCCTCAGAGCCTCTTCTTCAACAGACGGCTCAACTTCAATTTCTCTGACAAGATCAGCATTTTCTTGAATTTCTTCGATTTGAACTCCCTGCTGTCTCGTCTCCTTTATACTCTCCCCCTTAGGTGAGTTATCCTGAACTCCACCCTGGTCTCCAGATCCACCAGCTGTATCAAAATCTTCAAACCCGGAACCATAGGCTCCTGCTCCACTAGCACCACCTGTACCAGCATCGGGGGGAGGTTGTTGCGGCGCGAAACATTCCTGGGGCACAAAACTTCTGATTGCGAACATAACTCTGCTTATCTCCACAGCCAGAGTATCCATTGTAAGCTCCATTGCTCCCATCCTGTCATTCAGGGTGTTTCCCAAGACACCAGCAGCACGGCCCATGTCATTTACCTTGTTTGTCAAAACAGTAAAAGCTGAAGCTTGAATTGCCATTCGTGCTGCGTAGTCGTCAAGTGCCCTTTGATTATTTCCAACATTCATCCCTAACTGCCCCATTGACTGCCCAAACTCCTTCATTTGATTTTCCATAAAAGACAAACGAGATTCAAGATTTTCAGAATTAAGGGACGGTGTTTGGTTTAGGTGACCTCGCTCTAATTCTCGTTCTTGTTGGTATTTGGCGCTCGGTTTCGGGCCTTAAAAATGAAGGTCCCTCTCTCCCTAACCTCTCACACACACTCCCTGTCTCACGCTCGTGTATGTCTTCAATAATTGATCCAAAATATGAAGAAGTACCTGCAGAAACTTGATAAGAAATATAATTTGCAGTTATGGGATCAATTGCTGTTTGTTCCTGAGTTGGAATCTCAGGCTGAGAGGCTACAAAGTGTTCTTGTACAACATCAGAACCGATCCTCTTTGTAGCATCAGTACGTACCGGTGAAGGTACGGCTGAAGTTTTTAAAGCTTCATGTCCTCTTGAAGCAACAGTATCTTTAAGAGGTACAAAATCATCATCAAAATCAAAATCCCTATGTGCAGATTGTTCAAGGGGTGAACCACTCTCGTGAGGTGGAGTGGTTGCGTGTGACACTCTAGGGTTTGACTGAGATTTAGAAGTAGCAGCATGGGAAATTTTGGCTTTCTTGCGAATAAGTTGCTGCTCTTCGGGTTCACTCTCATCATCATTTCCTACATCTATATGTGCTGGCTGTTTGGATTCCGGTGACTGGGATGATATAGAATTAGAAATATAGCTCTCACCCTGGGATAGATCCTGCGGGCTAGCAGTCTCTTGGGTCTGGGAATCAGAAACATAGGAAGAGGAATGAGTAGAGTGTCGAGAGAGATTACCTGATTCATTACCTTGTTCGTCTCCGCTTTGTTCATCAGGAATCGCTTCAAATGCCTCAGCATGAGCAGACCGATTCTGAGCATGTGATGAAGCTTGCGAGAATTCCATCAAAGTGGTAACTCCCTCATCATATGTAAGCCACTTTTGTAAGGTATCAGGAACAGACATCGGTTTTCCATGATGTTTATCCTGATTTTCAACTGTTGAAAGTGACTTAGTGCCCATCCCTAGCGGTGCAGATGATAAACCACTGGCAAAACTCCGTCTAACTACAAGAGCATCCTTCGGTACTAAATGATTAATCAGCATCTGTAAGAACCGAGGAAACCAGCAGACAACATCTGTGGTGTTGAGGTCTCTGCTTGCAGGAGATCCCATCACAGCCACTATCTCAGAGAGAACTATTCGTCCATAATTGATATCCAGCTCTCTTGCTAGGGCAATTCCGAGGTTTTGCATGGGAATGGAAATTTGATGGTAATCGCTTTCTCGTGCCCGAAAACATCTTGTGATGGCCTCGAAAAAGTAATTCCATTCCACATGAAGAAATTGTTTTTGGATGTTTCCAGTGATCCGGCCAGTCGGAGGATAACACCCTATTTCTTCAAAGAATTTGAGGCGTTCTGCAGCTGTAGGTTCTGAATCATAAGCATCTTTAATGGGGAATCCCAGAACCTTGTTGACAATTTGTTCAGTCACCTCATATTCCTGACCCGCTAAGGTAAACCTGAAACCAAAGGGGGTTGATTTGCTCCCAAAAGAAACCGCACTAGTCCATAATTGCTGTAAGGCATCATGCACTAGTGTAGGTTTAGCAGAAAAAGCATCGCTAGCTTTGGAATACAAATTTAAAAATCGTATCCAAGACTTAAAGCGCGGGAGTTGATCACCAATTTCCGTAGAAATATTATAAAAATTGTTTTTGGCAAGTGAAAATTGGTGAGCCATTTTAATTAAAAGTTTTTCTTTAAAAAGATGTGAATTTTAAATTTTAATTTTGGAAAAACAATTAATTAAACAATTAACCGTGAGAACCCTTTTAATTTATCAAGAACACAAAAGTTCCTTTTTGAAAAATCAAACTACGGGCTCCAACAAACAGTTAATGGAAGGCAAATTTCGAACCACTAATTAAATCTGCTTTAACAGTGAAGTGTTTGTGTGTAAAACCGTTTTTGAACAGATCTGGTAACTTTTGTGTGTATATACGTGTGTATATATATATATCAAGAACGATGAACCGTTACACAAACACACAAGAACAGTGATTAATGATGACACACAGAAGATATCAGTCAAAAAATGGGCATCAATTCGTTGTCCGTAAGAGATTTGTCACAAAAATCACGAATCAGTGATTGAGAATATGAAATCGCCTGTTTGTATATGTGCGGCTGTAAAACTGAACTAGGTAAAAGTGAAAGAAAATATCGAGTTAAAGATGTATATATAGACATTACTGTGAAATGACTAAAATGTCCCTGTTAAAAAATGTGAAAAACATTAAGTACATACAGGGAACACTCAAGTCGAAATTCTATCTCGAAGTCTATCTCGAAGTCTATCTCGAACTTTCTAAGTCGAACTTCGAGATAGAGTTCGAGATAGCTGTTAACTCGAAAACCTTTACCATTTATCTTGTAAATAACCATGTAAACAGCACACACCAGCCTTACTAGGAAAACCTATCTCGAAATTCAAGTAGAAATTCGAGATAGACTTCGAGTTAGGAGTTAACTCGAAAATTCCCTTTAAAACCAACTGAGAGCTCTATCTCGAACATCAAGTCGAAATTCGAGTTGAGTTTCGAGATAGAGTCAACTCGAAATTATTCAATAACTCGAAGTTATTCTCAGTTTATTTCAAAATATCCCCAATAATGGAAACCACATCTCAATTTCGAGATGAAGTTCGAGATAGACTTTATCTCGAATATTTTGAAAAATAAATAAATAGGCACACTGGTAACTCTAAGTCGAAATCTAAGTCGAATTTCGAGTTGAATTTCGAGATAGAGGCTAACTCGAAATTCTTCCCAGACTTAGAATTTTCAAAACTTCACTCTGGAAGCTCAATTCGAAATTCAAGTCGAATTTCTAGATGAGTTTCGAGATAGAAACTAACTCGAAATTTTGAAGATACTTAGATTAATTTGACAATTTTTCTTTGAAAAACACAACAGTTAATTTTGTCAAATTAATATAAATATCAATTCAAGGATTTTAATATATGACATAATTAAAACATTCCTTGATAATTCTAAGGCCTCTAATTACATGAAAAACACAGGTAAATTCATCTAAAAATCATGCAAAATTTAGAATATTATGAATTTAACTCCCCCTATGTTCATGCAATCTAACAAGCATAAATTCACAGATTTGTGCTATAAAAGACACTTAAAACACACTGAATTCATGCAAAATCACACTATATGCATCCTATAATAATCATTAATTAGGCATTTTAAAGTCTAAACACATAATGATTAAATAGCTTGCATATACCAACATAACCATGGATTTTACAGATAGAAGGCTTTACTAACTTGTGTTAAGCATTCCCAATTCACCAACCAACCTATTGAATGTTACTTCATCAAGAGGTTTGGTGAATATATCTGCAATTTGTTGCATTGTGGGCACGAAATGTAGCTCCACAGTCCCCTCCTCGACATGTTCTCTTATGAAGTGATACCTGATGTCGATGTGCTTTGTTCTTGAGTGATCTACAGGATTGTTGGTTATGGCAATGGCACTTGTGTTGTCACACATAATTGGAATTTTCTTGTGCTCCATGCCATAATCCTTCAATTGGTTCCTCATCCACAGTATTTGAGCTACACAGCTTCCAGCAGCAATGTACTCAGCTTCAGCAGTAGAAGTAGATACTGTATGTTGCTTTTTGCTTTGCCAGGACACCAATCTTCTGCCAAGAAATTGACAAGCACCAGATGTGCTTTTCCTATCAATCCTGCAACCTGCATAGTCTGAATCCGTATAGCCAATTAGATTAAAACCTGTATCTCTTGGGTACCAAATTCCTAGATTTGGTGTGCCCTTGAGATACCTAAAAATTCTTTTGACGGCTATGAGATGTGATTCTCTAGGATCCGCTTGGAACCTTGCACATAAACAAGTCGCGAACATTATATCGGGTCTACTTGCAGTTAAATAGAGAAGTGAGCCAATCATACCTCGATAGCTTGTGATGTCAACTGGTTTACCTGTTTTGTCTTCATCAAGCTTCGTGGCTGTTGCCATAGGAGTCTTGGCTGCTGATGCATCTTCTAGATTATACTTCTTGAGTAAATCTCTGACGTACTTGGATTGACAGATAAAGATACCATCTTTTCTCTGACTGATCTGTAATCCAAGAAAGAAGGACAGCTCTCCCATCATGCTCATCTCGTATTTGTCTTGCATTAGCTTAGCAAATTTCTCGCACAAGCGCTCATTCGATGACCCAAAGATAATATCGTCCACATATACTTGAACAAGTATTAAATCATTCTTCACATTCTTATAGAACAATGTTTTGTCAATTACTCCCCTAGTAAAACCACTTTCAATTAAGAATACAGATAGGGTTTCATACCAACATCTTGGGGATTGCCTGAGGCCATAGACAGATTTGAAGAGAAGATACACAAAATCTACAAGTTCTGGATCAATGAAGCCAGGCGGCTGTTCCAGATACACTTCTTCTTCTAACTCTCCGTTCAGGAAGGCACTTTTCACATCCATCTGGAAAACCTTGAAGTTCTTATGTGCTGCAAATGCCAAAAACATCCTGACTGCCTCAAGTCTTGCAACTGGTGCATAGGTCTCATCATAATCAATTCCTTCTCGCTGAGAATAACCTTTTGCAACCAAACGAGCCTTGTTTCGTGTTACAAGTCCGTTTTCATCCATTTTATTTCTGAATACCCACCTTGCTCCAATTACTGATTTGATCTTTGGTCGGGGTACCAGCTTCCAAACTTTCTGCCTTTCAAACTGATTGAGTTCCTCTTGCATTGCAATCACCCAATCAGCATCACCAAGAGCTTCTTCTATTTCTTTAGGTTCAAGCTTGGATAAGAACCCAGAAAATAAGCAAATATTAGCCAGGTCAGCTCTTGCATTTCTTCTAGTAGACACACCAGCATCTGGATCACCAATAATTAATTCAAACGGATGGTCTCTATTCCATACTCGTTCTCTTGGAAATTGTCTTGATGATTCAGCATGACTTTCTGAATTTTGGTGCTGACTACTTTGAATACTTTCACTAACTCCCCCTGAGTTAGTGCCAGCTCCTACAGAACTAGAGTCAACTCGATTCGAGCCTTGAACAGTAGTCCTTGAGCTGCTATTTACTCCCCCTGAGTTGTTGCCGGTTCGTACTGAAGAAGTCTCTCCTGATCTTGTAGAATTAGCTTGTTCACTAGACTCAGGTTCTTCACGTACACTTGGAACATTTAATGGGACAACCAACTCAGGTTCATCTTCAAGTTCTTCTAAGTCCAGATTCTGAAATTTTAGGGACTCAGGTTCATTAGAATCTCTTGAAATTGATGAGAGTTTGGTATCGTCGAATCTGACGTTGTAGCTTTCAGTCACTTTTCGATCATTTACTAAGAACACCCTATAAGCTGCTACCACATCTGTGGAGTAACCAACAAAAATTCCTTCACGAGCTTTTGCTGCAAACTTGCCTAGATTTTCATCATCTATAAGTACATAGCATTTTGCTCCGAAGACATGAAAGTATTTGATTGTTGGTCTTCTTCCGTTCATTAACTCACATGGTGTCTTTTCTTTATCTTTTATGATCAAGGATCGATTTTGAGTGTAACACACGGTACTCACTGCTTCTGCCCAGAAATACAGAGGAAGTTTCGAATCGTACAACAAAGTTCTTGCTGCTTCAACCAATGTTCTATTCTTCCTTTCAACTACTCCATTTTGCTGTGGAGTTCTCGGGGCTGAGTACTGACGACGTATTCCTTTAGATACACAGAAGTCATTTAGCACTGCGTTTTTAAATTCAGTGCCATTGTCTGATCTAATCGTCTTCACAGTAAGTGTTGAAACATTCTCAATTTGAGTGATGTGATCAATGATTAAGAAAGGTACTTCGTCTTTCGTCATTGCGAACAATACCCATGTATACTTGGAGAAGTCATCCACGATTACCAATGCATATCTTTTCCTAGACAAAGATAGGACATTTACTGGGCCAAACAAATCCATATGAAGAAGTTGCAGAGGCTCAGTGATACTTGAAATTTATTTGCTTTTATGCGAGGCTCGCTTCGACTTTCCCATTTCACAGGCTTCACAGAGTCCTTTCGGAGCGAACTCCATTTGAGGTAGATCTCTCACCAATTCTCGCCTCGCGAGAGCATTCATCGTTTTGAAGTTTAAGTGAGATAACTTTTTGTGCCATAACCAGCTTTCATCATCTGAAGCTTTGCTGTAGAAACAGGTGACTTCATTCTGATTTGCTGAATCCATGTCTGCAACAAAAAGATCTGCCTTTCGAACTCCTCTCAAAGCCAATGAACCTTCCTTGATGTGAGTGATTGATACACCTTTCTTGTTGAAGACAATTTCGTAACCTTTGTCACAGAATTGACTGATACTCAACAAATTATGCTTTAATCCCTCAACATAGGAAATATCTTCAATGATGACATTGCCAGTTTTCAGTTTGCCATATCCCTTTGTCACACCTATGCTGTCATCTCCAAAGGTAACATAAGGGCCAGCTTTCATAACCAACTCTGTAAGCAGGGACTTGTTTCCAGTCATATGCCTCGATGCTCCACTGTCTAGCACCCATATAACTTTATTTCTCTTTTGCTTAATGCCCTGCAATAACAGATTGATTAGACTTTCTTCGGAACCCAACTTTGATTGGGCCCGGCTTTTCGATAAGATTTAGAATCAACAGATTTAACAACAGGAGATGCACTTTTCTTAACATAACTAGAGCTTTCGACTTCCTCCTTTCCTTTCTCAGACTTGACATATTTATCAGTCCTAGGAGAAGGTTTGTCACTCCTAACTTTAGGAGGACTGACAGTCTTGGCTCTCCCAAACTTCTTTTTGTTGTTTGAACTAGCAGCAGTATTTGAGCATGACTGGCTAGATGCATTCATTAAATTCACAAAAGTTTGCATGACGTTAAAAGTGCATGGCATACAATTAGGTTGACCACACTGTGCATGATTCTGATGCAGATTATTCATTGTATGTGTGACAGGCATGGCATGTGTAGCAGTGCATGCATAAGAAAGATGTTCAGTAGATTTACAGTGATAACATGCTTTCTTTATTCGTTCAGCCTTAACCTCTTTTATGCCTTTCTTCCCTTGTTGTTTCACAACAGCCTTAGCTCCTATTCCTAGTCTAGATTCATCACTAGGGAAATTGATTTTAACTTGTTTAATAGGAGTTATAGGTTGTGCTTTCTGACGATCTTCCATCTCAATCTCATATCTAGCTATCAATTCAGTCTCTTCTTCTTCTATTCTAGGAACAAGGTGTTTGTAGATGGGTTTGACAGAAGATTTAAAAATGCTAGGAATTTCCTTTTTAAGGTCACTGGAGCTAGGATCAATAGGTCTCTTCCCTTCTTTATTAGAAAGGTTAGAATAATCAAGTCCTACACCTACTCCAGTTATCTTCTTAAATACGTCATTATCTACATACACTTTACTAGCAGCTAGTTTGTAAGCTTCACATTTAGTTTCTAACTCAGCTAGTTTGTTCCTTAAACATGATTCTATTTCTGCCTTAAGGACGAGCTTGTGTTCCAAAGATTTAATAAAATCTCTTAGGGAAGTATCTACAGTGCAAGCAGCCTCTAACTCTTCCACTTTTGCCTCAAGCATTCTGCTTTTGGCGACAAGTGTTTTCTGTTCCTTTTGAGAAGTGTCTAGGCTTTTGCACAACATGTAGATCTCTTCGCTAAGAGCCCCGTTCTGTTCCTTATATTCATCAATAGACATTTCTACTTTAAGGGTTAGAACTGGTACCTCTGGTTCCTCTGATGTCTCAGCCATGAGCGCAAAGTTTGCTACATGAGTAACATCTTCCTCATCTGAATCATCCCAAGCTCTTCCTTCTGTTACTACTAAAGCTCTTTTACCATGTTTTTCTTTCACCAGCGATTCATACTTGCTTTTGAGGGCTTCAAATGTCGCTTTTGGATAAGTCTGTTTAGGCTTTTTGCAGTCTGAGGCAAAATGTCCAGGTTCACCACAATTATAGCAATTGAACTTCATTTTGAAATCCAACGGAGATTTGTAGCTGGTACTCTTGCCTTTGCTTTTGTAGCCTGATGAACTACCACCACCCTTAGCAGCCCGATAATAAGATGAAGAATTTCTTTGTGGTCGGTTGCTCTTTCTGAATCTCATATTGCTGAACTTCCTTGCCATGTATGCCACGACACTATCGTCCATGTTGTCCAGCTCTTCTTGGGTGAAGTAGTCATCATCACTGTTAGATGCACACTCGTCATCATTATCAACTTGATGTGGTGCAAGTGATGATTTAGGCTTTGCTGCAACCATTGCCTTCTTAGACTCTTCCTCATCAGCAACTAATCCTGATGCAGTTTCTTTTCCCTTTGAATCATTGTCCCATGCTTGATCTTGAAGAGTTTCCAGCTCATAGGTCTTCAGAATTCCATAATATTCTTCCAGAGAAGTTGTATGCAAATCTCTGGTTTCTCTGATTGCGTAGACCCAATGTTCAATGCTCTTTGGCTGGTTCCTCAAATATCTTGTATTGGTTTCAACCATGGGGAGAGTAACACCTCTCAGATTCAAATCCAATACCAACTGACTGAATCGTAGGTAGACATCTGTTATGCTTTCTCCTTTTCGTATTCTAAAGGTGTCATACTCCATCTTGAGTATAAGTGTCTTGTTGCTTCTGACCTCTGCAGATCCTTCCATGACAACTTCTATCTTGTCCCAAATCTTCTTTGCTGTATTCAAACCCTTGACTATGTTGAACATTTCATGATCGAGAGATTCCATCAAGGTTTGTCTTACAGAAGTATCATAAGCTATTTGCTCCTTGTCAGCATCCGTAAAGTCCGCTGCCTTTTTAGGCTCAGACCGAGCAGGTATAACCTCCTCTCCTTCCGTACGCTCAGGAATAGCTTTCATTGGAACAAATTTACCCTTTTCAAGGACTTCCAGATACTCAGGGTTAATTGTCTCTAAGTAGAGTCTCATTCTGAAAACCCATTCTTCATAGTGATCTCGGTTGAACATTGGGATCTTGAAAGAATTTTTAGGAGCCATTTCAAATCTTGTCACTAAAAAATTCTAAGTACCCAAGACTAGGCTATGTAGAATATCTATGTAGAACTTCTGCCAAGTCGAAATTTTTCTAAGTAGAAATTTTGCTCAAGTCGAAATTTCTCTAAGTAGAAATTGTCCAAGTCGAAATTCACCAAGTAGAAATTGTCCAAGTCGAAATTCTATGTAGAAAATCTCAAGTAGACATTCTATGTAGAACTTTTGTCCTTAGAATAAATTTTTCTGCAGATCACTTTAATATTGAATAAACAATATCACCTTTTTGACTTTTGATTACTTTACACACCGAAAGTGACTAACCCACTTGCAAAGCACTGAGTACACTTTCTTTTGCTTTCGGCCAAGGAATAATAATCAAATCAAAAGTACAAAAACACCTTTTTGACTATCTTATTTGTTTGAAAAAGGAGATCAAAAAGTTGTTGGGTTATCTTCTTTGACAAGAACAGATGATGAACACTCAAGAACACCAAATATCAATGAACCCAGATTAATTCACAAAAATTAATTAAAATACACCCAAGCCAAATAATCACACCTGGAGTATTTAAATAATTTTTCCCGGATGAGTTTTCACTGGAAACGAATTAAAGCTCACTTTTCGAAAAAATGAAAAGTAGATCTAGAAAATGAAAACTCACGATTCTTCCACTAAACACAAGGATCTATGTTTTGTATGTTAAACATCCGCTCTGATACCAATTGTTAGGTCCAAATGTGTTGTAGAGGGGGGGTGAATACAACTTTTCGATTATGAGAAGCAATAAATACGATGCAATAAATGAACACACAGATTCAAGGAATATATTTCTTTATATATAACTTGAAAAGGTTGCTACAACATTCATTACAAAGTATAACAGAAGTTGAGAGAGAAGTGAATGATTCTAAGCTCTGTGAATACTCTCTCTCTTTTTCTTGTGTTTTTCTCAATATTGCTCACTAACTAAAACATTACACAAGTGCTTCTATTTATACTACATGTAATCTATGACCTGTAGTCTTCAAAGACTAAGATGTACGTGGCCCAATGATGTCCACATAAATCTTGTCTTATCTTGAAAGCTTGGAAATCTGCCAATCAGAAGATGCCATGTGTCATGTTGAAGCTGCACTCTAAGTAGAACTTCTACTTGAGAATTTCTACTTAGCCATCTCGAAATTCTAAGTAGAACTTCTACTTGAGAATTTCGACTTAGCCATCTAGAACATTTAGTACTTAGAAAATATTCTGATCTTCAACTTGAAACTTCAATGCACATCTTGAGCTTGTGATATCTTCATATCTTCTTTGTTCTTCTACAAGCTCTTGAACATGGATCTTTATTACTGACACAAACTTGCTATCAATGTCCTGACACTTGATGCACTGGTCTGGTTCATAAGTGACTAGTCTTGATAGTGTTTCTGCTTCTTGAATAAATTACCATATTCACTTAGTAACTTGGCTTTCCAATATTTGTTTTCCTTCTTGTTCATTTGAAATCAATTGGTCTTGTTGATACTGATAGTTATGATCTTGATTCTCGAATTCTCAAATCACTGAGGCCTGAACAACTTTGACTTGAACTTCTCTCAATGATTTCTTCTTGGCTTGATCATAGTTAACATGTTCAATTGTATCAATTACCTTGTCTTCATTTAGTGTTGACTTCTTGTGACTTCTTGTTCTTGATTGTCTTCTGGTTAAGTATCTTTTCTTTTAATTGAGTTACATAAGTTATAGTGTTACAAGTTAATACACTCTGCCTTTCAACGTAGTTGGCACTTATACTTTCAACATATACTATAACTTGATTCATACCATTTAGCACTTAGCCAATTAGTCATTCATATAATTACACCTCCTATAACAATAACCATTACAATTAGCAATTCAACTTTCTACCCGAACCATTATCGATAATCATTTAACCAATTATAACCAATACCAAGTAATTGACAGATGTGGCATCCGACAAATTCTATGACTCGACTTATAGCACTTAGCACATAAACATTTATCGATGACCATATATGACAAGTAAGCCACATAACTTTACATACTATCCGACACTAGCAATTAGCAATTCATATAACCTCCACTAACCCGCACATTCAACCGGCTCACAATTCATCCAAATAATTATAAATTAATCACTAAACTCTCCGAATTAATCATGGAGCTTAAACAATATCTCGCAATTTAACTATAATACTTGCCAAATTAAATTACGAAAATTAATCTTTAGCTCGCAATTAAATCTAATTTAATTACAACAATACTAATTAAATTACAACAACATTTTCGAAATTTAATCAAAAAAATTAAATAATTAAATCCGAAAAGAGGATACCATTTTCCGGTGACCATTGAACACCCCACCATCTCTCTCCCTCTCCCCTGCCATCTCTCTCTCTCTCTCTCTGCCACTACACAACCGGCACAGCAGCCTCCCTCCTCTTCTTTCTTCTTCCAGTCTCGCCTGAAACCACGACCACCACCGCCGGCGATGGCCTGCCGCGGTGGTGCCGCCCCCTATCTGCTGCCAATCACATTATACCCATACATATACACTTATATACCTACGATTACATACATATATGTATGTGTATTAGCTATTTGAGTGGTAAAAATGAAAACCCCCAATCTCTCTTTCTCTCCTCTCTCCCCGAGTCTCTCTCTCCGATCTGTTTTGTGCGGCGCCTGTGTGTGTATCGTGTGTATGTATTTGCTGTGTGTTGTCTTTTTAACCTAATGGGCTTGGCCCAATAACAATATAAAGCAACACAATTCAATACTACACACCTTAAAATAATATTTTACACTAATAACTCTAATTTGTAAAAATAAAATTTCTATCATTATTAAATACTAGAATATTTTTAAAGACTTTTGGAGAAAGAATTAAAATTAAATCTAAATTTTCTAAATTGATATGCATTTTACAAATATTAATAATTTATAAAAACAATTCACAAAAATAATAATTGTGATTCATAATTCACAATTTACAGGGCTTTATAAAAATACTACAAACACTATTGTTTCAATAAAATTCCAAATTCTCGATATTATAATTTAATCGAGTAATTTCTGCAAATCCTCAAATAATTAAAATAATCATTTTCTAAGGATTTTAAGAATCTCCAAATTATTTAGTAATTTATAATAAAATCTTTACTAAATAATTCCACACTCCAAAAATTAAATCTTTGCTCGAATAAACTATTGACTCGAGATATCTACTCGGTCAATAAAACTTTAAAAAGGAGGACCAGGTTCCACTTAACCGAAAATAATTAAATAATTAAATTAAAAAAAAAAAATTCCTCCTCATTTTAGGAAAACATTATTATTATTGAAATAATAATAAAATCATTTCTTGAAAAATCCGGGTTATTACAGACATTCTTGTCGAAAAGAAAGTGAGTGAATATACTCCGAATGAAGAAATTCAAATGAACATAGCCGCGAAAGCGGAAATGGTTCTTACTAGTGCACTTGCAGAAAAAGAGTATAAACGCGTTAATAACTGCAAGTCCGCACAAGAAATGTGGAACTAGTTGGTTATTACTTACGAGGGTACAAAAGATTTTAAAGAATCCCGGATGGATACTTTAATACAAGAGTACGAAAATTTTAAACTCCTCTTAGGTGAAACCATCATCGATATGGAAACGAGGTTTACTCGTATAGTCGATGAACTTGCACAACTTGGAAAGGTATATACTATAAATGAAAAAAATCGTAGGATTTTGAAAGCCTTACCTCCAAGTTGGAAAGTCAAAGTTACCACAATAAAAGAAATGCATAACTTGAATTCATACTCGCTTATTCGGAAATCTTCGTGCTTACGAGGAAGATAACATTCCGGAAAAGGCCCTTCCTAGATTGGAAGATAAAAGAAAGAATATGGCATTAAAAGCAATTCTTATCGATGAAGATAAAAACGACGATGAGTTGAACGAAGAGTTGCAAAATCTTGATGAACAAGAGATCGCACTACTTTCAAGACAACTACGTCGGGTTTTGCAAAGTAAAGCTCAACGGTACAGAAAAGGATTCCTTAAGTCGAGTAATCAACAACCAGTATTTAACTCGAAAGGAAGGCCTAATTATAAGAGTAACAATAATTTTCCGACCACGAGTTTTAACAAAGGCAAATGTGTTCAACAAGGGAATAATGCTTACAACAACAATTCAAATTATTCGAATAATTATTCCCCACCTATGCCGAAGGAATCGCCAAGTGAGGAAACACATGATTTGTGTTTCGAATGTAAACAACCTGGTCACTTTAAACGGGAATGTCCAAAGTTGGCTAAATGACGAAGTCTTGTAGCCGAAAATGGATGGGACTTAAGCGAGGATGAAGAAGCTCCCTGTAACACCCCCAGATCCAGGGTCAGGGATCTGGTCGTTACGGTCTCAATATCCATCCATAAAACCAACATAATTTAAATTACAACCTTGTGACCCAGAACAACATCGTAAAACACACCCGTTATAGTCCCAGAGATGAAATCAGAGTAACCATCAATATTATTAATCACAAGATTGAGTTCTTACAACCCAAAGAATTACAATTTTACAATTACATGCTCTTTGCTGTCCATTGGTATGTGTCATATATATACATAAATACATTTGATGTACAAATGCTAACAACTAGCCTACCAGAGGCTGCATCCTTAGCAATGGTAGCTATGACCTCAGCGGTTAATCCTCTGACGGCTGACACCTGCCTATGCTAAGTACGCCTTGCGCGGCCATCTGAACTAGCTGTTGTTGTGATATAAATAAATAAAGCAAGGGTGAGCAATAGCCCACCAAAAATATAATTGAACAGTGATAATATATAACAGTCCAAAATATCTTTGAAACCATATGCCATGCATTAACGATGTAGTACCAACATAAGGTATGAGATGAAGTTACAAGGTAACTCAAAATATATTTGTTTTGAATAAATATCTGCTATGTCAAAGATGAGCAAGATATTATCAACTTTTCATAATAGAGGAACTTGCAGGAAGAGTATTGCAATTCCAATTCAAACACTTTTCAAACCTGCCAATAATGATAAGGTTGCAGGGAATTTCCAACATTGAGAGATGAACTAATACTGGAGTTTGACGCGCCAGGAGACATAGCATTTACACGATGATCAGTCGCATGTTATGCTCCCCACCTCTTGCTTACTACATGTAGAAGGAAGCACCGACGGATTTACTTGTCTACCGCCCTCTGGAACCCCCCGGCCAACGGTTGGGCCATTTGCTGGACCGGCGCCACTGGGTCACTTACGCATCTCCTAGTTCATTTCACATCCATAACTTTGAAACGTGAAGTTCCTCCCCCTTTCCCCAAGTATATTACTTGTTGATAGGACTCCACAAAGTAGTCGTATCTAGTTGGAAAGGAAAAATCACCAATATTTCCCAAGCTGATGCTTGTTAATGGATATAAACTTGTTCCATCAATTCTTACCCCTCGAGCATTGAGGAGGTAACCCAACAGACTCATATCGATGCTTGAAAGAATCAAGATGTGAGTGACAAGATAGTTTTAGCAAGTATAGGACCGGGCAGTCCAATAAATAACATATCTCAAGTGAGGTCCCCTTATATATGTTTGGAAGTTGAGCGAGTATTTAAATCTTCTTTAAGATAGATTTAAATGAAAGTAAAGTTTGGGAACCTCCCCTTGATAAGAATAGTCATAAAATACTCCAAAATATTTTACACCTTATCTGAAGGTGATAGATAATCTTTGAATAATATGAATCATCATAAAAAGAACTTAAAAGAATTTAAATCAATATTCCAAGAATATTTATTAAATCATTAATAATTAAGGAACACGAATAAATCATAATATTGCTCGTAAGTAATCCTCGAATGAATATATAGAATTATTTACTAAATAACTCTCTTCTTTAAATGAATATTCAAAATAATATTCATTAATTAAATAAGCTCAAGTGAATGTTTAAAATAATATTCACTAAATAAATCAAACCTTAAATGAATATTTGAAAATAATATTCATTTAATAAATAATATTCTAAATAAATATCCAAATAATATTCTTTTAGCAATCTAACTTTAAAGGAATATTCGAAGCAATATTCCTTAAGTAAATAGAACTTCGAATGAATATCTTAAAATAATATTCATCAAGTACATAAAATCTTAAATGAATATTCACGATAATATTCATTTAATAAATAAATTTCCAAGAATACTAAAGTAATTACTCATTGAATAATCAAACTCTAAACGAATATTCGAAACTAATATTCATTTAAGTAATTAAAGCTCGAATGAATATTAAAATAATATTCAGCAAATAAATATACGCGAATGAATATTCAAAATAATATTCATATAGTACCTCTCGATTGAGATAATATCCAAATAGCATTCCTCGAGTAATTTCCAAGTAATCAATACTTTATAAAAATATGAATAATGTTTACTAATAACATTCCTCAAAATGAGTACTACTCTGCCGCTGAAATCCCTCCGGGTTTCCACGGCTATCTATATATCACAAAATACTGACTCCCGGTCTATATTGAAAGAATGAATATCATACGCCCTTCACTAAGGGTCTTAGCAAAACAATCCTGCTTATAACTGATAATTCATATCTAGTCTATAAGCCAATATTAATTCAGGGAACAAGCATATCAATAGACTTGAAAGTAGGCATGCATGCTATGGCATATGTATACAACGATCATTATATATATTATCACAACAACAGTTCCAAGTATTGGAAACTTGCCTGGTAATCCTGTAGGGGTAGTGTGCCTCGTGTCAATCCAGTGATCTATAAATAGTCACAACAACCGAGGTCAATCACTTAACATTTCGAAGGTTAAGTATAACTTAACTTAAGTCATGTAAGTTTAGTCCAAAACACACCCTGAACCCATCCTTAATGTCGGATTTTTTGTATATCTTACTTAATCAATTATAACCTCGTTCTTTGCACCAATATGTGGTCTTGATAATTCTTAACAAGTTTCGTGTTTTAGTCGACTCGAAATTCCCTTTTTAACTTAGCCAAAAAGGGTGGCCAAATTAGTACCCCTAGGGTTGACTTTTCCGAGAATCACTATTTCGAGACTCGTACTTCAACACTTTTAATAAATCACTGGAAACATATTTAATTACGAAACCACTTATAAAATCATCTTTGGTATTTGTAATATTTATCATAAAATTTCCAATTCGAAGCCACGAGTCTAAATAGGTGAAATGTATTTTTGAAGTTCGGTCGACTACGGATCTTTACTATTCACACCTCTTTCACTAAAACGTTCATAACTCGGTAACCGTTAACTCAAATGACGCACCGTTTTCGCGTACATGATCTAGAGAATGTCTAGAAGGTGGCTAACCCAAAATTGGACTTAGATTAGAAGATTAATTTTTCGGAATTTTGCTAAAACAGGGCAGGAGCTTTTTGGTGAATAGTGTTACCTCCGAAAAGTGGTTTCTTCGCACTTAACCTTGATTCGAACATTTTTATAAAATCGAAGAACGATCAATTTTACTTGTGGTTTTCTCTCACGCCTTCCTTATGACCTCTAATATTTAATTACCATGATTCGTCACTGACTTAGTCATGTTAAGGGATTCCAATTTCAGTTACGAACTTTCGATTACGGTTTCGAACCTCTTTTACGAATTTAATCATAACTCCTAAACCGTAAGTCTATTTCATACGATCTTTATATCAAAACGAAGCTTATAACATAATATATCTTATCATGGAAGAAATGGAAGCTAATCAGTGACTTATACCTACTGTCAAACTCGTGTTCTTAAGGTTAACGAAATTTCGGCATTACGACGGCTATAAATCGGATATTTACCAAATTCCAAAACTCCCAGTAATCATGATATCTACTCCAAACAACATATACATGATTTATAACCATGAACTGAAGCCAAGAAATGCCTTTCCGTTCATCTAAACTCTTTTTAACATTTACTAAAACCAAATCATAATCATGCTTATAATCATGCTTATAACCATGTTAACACCATAACTACTTAAATCCATCAAGAACACACATATTCTTAAAGTAAGGGCTAGGGTTTTGAAAAGTTATACCTTCCATGGAGTGGGTAAAGACCTTGCTAAGCCTTGTATAGTCCTTGTACATCCTTAACCAAGCTTAGATCATCCAAGAAATCAAGATCCAAGAATTTTGTTCTTGAAAATCACTATTCACCCTCATCTTCAAGGATTTATTTGAAAATGGAAAAAGTAGTGTTTGAGGCTAAGATTTCTAGGGTATCACTTTTATGAATTATAGGATCTACCATAAAAATCTCAAGATCAAACAATGGTTGAAAGGTTGATTTTGATCTTTGAATTAAGAAGTAGCCGAATGTAGTGTTCTTGGAGAGAGTTTGTGTTACTTGGCTTGGTTTCTTGAATAATAATGCATAAAGTGAAGTCTTGCATAATATCTCATCTTATGTTCACTTTATTAAAGTGATGATGCATGGAATGATGTAATTTGCAAGCCATGTGTTGATCTTTGGATGGTTATAAGCTAAGCATTGGTTTAATTTCTAAGTACTAGTTTGATTCCTAAGAATGCTAGTTACTTGAGTCACCACTTGGTTGCTAGATATTTTCCTTAGCACATGCATGTATCTTGCCCTCTGCTTGCTCTTTTGTCCGTTTATTGCTCAATTCATTGATCGTTCGAGGGAATAACTCATTCGTTTCTAGTTAGGGTTTTACCGAAAACCTTCTTAATATTTATTATACCAATCTCCATCTTTCTTAATACTTCTCGAATTTAAATTCCTTAAATCCCTTTAATAAATCCTTAAGTCTGGCAGTGTCCAGGGAAATCTCGGAGAAAATAAAAGTGCTATTTTTCTGAATCCGACAGCTTTTACATACACTTAATTTCCTCCTGGATCACTAATACGAACTCAGATTTCCGTTCAGAATACTTTTATATAGCGTCGTCCAATAATATTCCCATCTTCACCAAAATCACTATTCATACTTTATTATTTCTTTTATTCCTTATGTTTAATAAAATGCCCTGGTCCTCTTTCGGACGTTCCTTAACTCTTTCATGGAACCTCCGTACTTGTAACCGATATCGATCTGGATGACATGAGGGTATCTATATCTCTCTAGGGAATCTTATCTTAACTTTCTAGGAGATAGATTATTCTAATCTAACTTATCACCCAATAGCATCCTTCAGGACATACAACCTTGGAATCTATATCCTTTCATTATTCATTCCTTAAAACCAGTATTACATTGTAGTTGTAACCACTGTTCACTCTTACATCAATACATAATAAAAAGTTTTAATTCTACCCAAAAATCTGGGTTCTTACAGTCTCCCCTCCTTAAAAGGATTCCGTCCCGGAATCAGGTAGAAGACAAATGGGGTACTTGTTGGTCATTTCGCTTTCCAATTCTCTGGTCGATCCTTACACATTCCAATCTTTCTAAAGCACATCATACTGGTGTTACAATACACCCTTTATCCGTTCTACCAATTCTTTGATACTTTCGCACAACACATCATCCGGTATACGCTCTTGTCCGTTCTTATACTATTAACCTTATTGGTACGTGCAGTGACTTTGGTATCACTAACGTGCTACGAAGTCCGGAGATAACCTCACTCGAAATTTTGCAATTCCTAAGCACTTTAATCTTCGCAATCTCGATGTATATATATTTAGGTGGAAAAAAATTTATCGAGAGATCACTGTGATCAATGAACATTTGTTATATTGCATAGCTAGTACAGAAGGGGGCCAGCCTTTAGTACTTGACAAGCAATTAAACAATTAATGGCATTCTACTTAGACTCCTATCACACAGACAGAGAGTCACGTAGTATTACCTCCCCTCCTTAAAGGGTTGTTCTTCTCAATTTAGAAGAAGATAAATAAGGGAGAAGAAAAGGAACGAATTTCAAAGAATCATATAAGAAAGTTTTCATGATTGTCAAAATATCATACTTAGAATTTACCTCTGAACTATAGAGGTTTATTAGAGAAGAAAATAATCATATTCGTATTAAATACTACTTTTTCGTAATCTCACATATCACATGTCCTTGCTGCTCTGTCCATCATTCTATGGACCTATACTCTTGCTTGATATTAGCACCACTTACTTTTTGGAAAATCCTTCAACCTTTCAGGTTAAATCTTGGATTCCTCGCTTGACTTTATTATAACTGACATTTCACGCCACGAAACTGGATCTTTCATATTCATAATACTAACACTATCAGGTTGTCATTCCGAGTGCTCGTTAAGAAAACCCATTCATCACTCCATTCATAACTGATAAGTGGATTTGATATCCACTTGGAACATTCTAAATCGGCTTAAATTGATTGTTTTGACCTCAAGATTGTGGTAGTTTTGATGTGTTTGTTTAATTGTGCAGGGTTGGAATAATGTTGATTAAGATCGTTGTTTCCGTTGCTTTTTGAGTTGGATTCGGGTTTAATAATATAGAATGGAGTCTTGTTATGGTTCACCATGAGGATTCCAAGCATAGAGGATTGAAAACGGAAGAGAATGCAAAAAGAACGGGAGCAAACGGAGCAAAAATGAAGGAGAAAAAGCTAAAAAACGAAGGAGAAAAGAGCGGGACCAGAATTGGCCTGAGCAGTTTGCGCCAGTTTTGAGCAAAGTGCTCGGCAGTGAGCAGATTTTGCTTGGGCAAACTGCGCCAGTCTTGAGCAAAGTGCTCGGGGACGTGCTGAATTTCCAGTTTTGCCCTTATTCGATCTGAAATTGTATTTTAAGTGGTTTTTGACATAAAAATCGATTTCTAGTTGTATTTTAGGTATTTTTATTATTGGGCAAGAGTAAAAAAAGCCTATATCAACATCCAACCCTTGTAATCAGGAGATATACATGTTACGTATTATAATCTAGGTTTTCAAGAAAAGAGAAAAGGAGAAGGAATTCCTCCAAGCTAGTGACAAGCAAGGATTATTCTTGAACCTTTGTATTCTTCTATTGTGGGGATTTAATTCTAAACCTTATTCTTCTTCTTCTCTATTTTTACTTGTTTATTTTAGAGTTATGTTTTCAATAGAACCCATGATGATGATTAGTTCGATCATGAACTAATTCGTTGTCATGGGGGTTTAGTGGATTTATTCATGAATTTTATGTGTTGAATCTTCTCGATGCCTATAGTGTGATTGATGTGATATCCTATCATGGTTGATTTTAATTCGTTATCGGAGAGTAGCTAACTCCTGTAATTGTGTGTTAATTCTTGTTGAAGCGAAAGTGGAAATAAGAGTTTAGAACTTGCCATGTTAGCATGGGTTTATGCGTGATAATATCATTCGTAATTAGTGTCGTAACTCTAATCGTTTTATGACGACTATGTGATCAATTGAATGCTTGCACCTCAACCATTATGTTTTATTCTTTATAGACATATGAAGACTTGGCATAATCGGGAGACTAAATGATTTCTATCTTTATTGTGGATATTGTTTAGGATGGTATTTGTGTAACGGAAGTTGGCTTATATCAGTTTTGTGTGTTCGATCAGGTGTTAATAAATCACATGAACAAGGTTAGGGATTTGGAGACTATAGATGGATTGTTTAAAGAAACTAAATTCCCATGTTTTATTTGCATAAGTAATTCGACCTAAATCTCAGTTCAAGCAGTTGATCATTAGTTATAATTCTTAGATAAATTTTAGTGATAACAACAATCCACTTTATTATTTGTTTTAGCATCGGAAAATAATCATACATTGGTGAGTGAATTAGCTAGACAATACAACGAGTCCCTGTAGGAACGAACCTTATTTGCTATCTGTATTACTTGAGATCACGTGCACTTGCGTGTTGAGTTGGTCGTAACAATAACATTCCTTGCTTCACATTCCATAATTATTTCCCAATCTTTTCTTTATCAATCACATTCTTCATATTGTCTAATTCTTATTTACACTTGTTGTTTAACTCTATCGTCATCTCAGTGTTGAGACACTCGCCACCTTTACTCAATACGTGTTACACGTTTGGGGTCGAATTTTCCTTTGTTCAACCGTCTAGATTTCACTTTCTCATTCCATGAGTCTCTTTATTTCTCAATCAACTATTCCATATTTCCTCGGATTTTCCAAACTTAAAAGGAGTCAATTTGTATGTCATTCATGCTCCTAATTCCAACTTTCCGTTTTGGCCAATACCCTTACCTTGCCAATTCCATACTTTTCTCGCTTCATTACTGGAGATTCTCATGAGTACGCCTATCTGACTCTCTTATTAATTCCCAATTCTATTTCCATCTCTATCAGTCTCTTGTTTTTATTTCTACCATAATCATTTATGAACCATCATAACATAATTCTTCATTTCAAATATCCCGTCGTTCCAGAAATTACACCATCCGAAATAAACCTGGATGATTTCTCTAACTTAGATTCAATTCGACATTTCCACGGTCGTTACCACCTAATTTCTCAGAAGGATCACCATCGCTTATCGTTTACGCAGTGATTGAATAACTAAACGTACGGTTTCATAATTGTCAATTCAAAATCCTCTAGGAAAACAAAATAATCACTATTCCCTATCCATAGGGAATGCTTCCTGAACTTGACGTAGATATTACATGAAGCAGATAAAATTGCAAAAGAGCTTCCAGCATCGCAGCTGAAACAAGCTGGTGAGATTATTAATCATATATCTCCGGTAGAAGACTAAAAGCTTAGCGGTTTGCTTAATCGCTTGCCAACCTCATAATTCTCTATCTTGTTTGCACAGAAATACACCAACATAAACTTGCTTGTCATTCATCATCGTGCCATTTGGCTTATCAGTATTTGTAACCTCTCTATTTCTGGTCATTTACTACCAATTCATTGTTACTTAACCTCCCCTCTCTCTTTCCAAAGAAAAGGCGAGTCTCTTGGGGAATTTGGTCTGGTCTGTCGTAGAGCCTCCTAATGTCGGTAATGTGCTACTGGCAACATCAGGAATCGAATCTTTACTTAAACTATTCTTATAGTTGATCCTGGCAAAATCATTAGACGGAATGTAACTTCCTCTACCACATTATGACCATCAAGGTCCTTACATTATCATTCTATTTCTTTGGTCTGAGTATTTATACTTACTCCCCTATACTTAAAGTGTCGGCCACCTCGTTGGCCTTTCCTGATTATAATAATTTCTTGAGATCAATGTTTTCTGGATCTATTCCAACTCAGGGTGGAAGCATTCTCCCTTAAATTCTGCTGAATGAGAGAAAGCATCATCCAGTCTTTTCCAAAAGTCATTGCTTCCACCTTTCTAGTATGATCTTGACTACAGGTACTCCAAATCATACCTAGGATATTTCCTTACTTAACTCCCTTCTTGTTTTAGGATAATCTCAACCTTATTGGTTTAATCCATACTTTTTCATGATTTCACACATGCTTTATCTGGCCTTATTGTTACTATGTCATACATTCCTTACAAAACTTCCCTTTTGAAGTTCAGAATATTACCTCTTCCCTTGTAAGGTTTCTTAGGCCATCCTCATCATTCCTCCTGTATCTCCTGGTTACAGGGTATATCAAACATCATTAATCAATTCGATAACAATTCTGTCTATGTACTTTTAGAGACTCCTTTCCACAAATCCTTACAGGTTATTGATACCTTGGTCGATTCAACTTATATCGTCTGATTTCACAATGTCTATATTAGGGGTAATGCTATCCTTTGTGCATCCCCCAGGGTTCGTATTAATCTATGGACATTCTATCCTCAATTCCATTTTCAAGGAATACTTACATCCTGTACTTGGCAATTTTAATCATATATCCATAATAAGGGTCTCTTTTCAATCATTCCAATCTTGATAATCTATAGGTAGCTTAATGTTACCTCTCCTTTCCAACGAATGTCAGTCTATATGACTTTCTCAAAAGACAACGTATGTCTATCTGTCTTTCTTACAGAACTTGGTAATGGTACCAAGGATGTTCTGGAAGATATTGGTCGTGTTCAACGTGAATCTCTTAGTGCCTAATACATCTAGGGTTTTTATAAAGTCCATCATCATGTATCTCAATTCATTCTTCATCAAAAGTTCTTGCGGTTGGCACTTTGTTAGAAGCACCCCGCTTTGTCCTTACATTGCTGGATTAGTCACTTGACAATCCTTAGTGACTTGGCCCCAACTGGCCACACTAAAATATGTGAATTTAGGGGTCGGCTAATAGCATTACTTTTCTAGCAATTATTGGCATAGTGCCTTCTACTTGATACCTTTTGATCTTTTCAAAACTTCACTCCATATAAGTCTCAATCGACTTCTCGGTACCATCTCCGGTCACCCTTACTTTTCTTTTATTCTTCTAGTTACTCTTATCAATTTCACGTGCCACCAAAGCTTAACATTTCTGGCATAACAACCTTTTCATTCAAGTCAATCCCGAACTTTCTTAGTCCGGCTTGTTTCTTAATTACATTTCCCTTTTTCCGTCCAATCTCAACTTCATAATTTTGTCTCTACAATCAATCGTAATAATTGGGATCTATCTACCAATCCGTGTAGTGGCTACCTTACCCAATTCATAGGGTTTGCTTTAGTTTCCACTTTCTTCAGTGATGTATTCAGATAATCAGAAAGACAAGCTTTGCCAAATTTTGTCCAATTCCTTTCCAAGATTAGGGAAATTTCAGTCAATCTATCCGCCCACTGGTTACATTAAGAAAATCCATTTCGATACCTAAAGAATATTTCTATGAACATCCGAGCTGGTCGAACCATAAACAGTTACAGTAGCGAAATGATTGACATAAAGCTGGGAGTTTAACCATTAGAAGGAAACCAAATATACGTCATCCTTAGAAGGGGAATCAAAAGTTTTAAACTAAACATGCCATACATCCCCAACACATGCTTGTCCTAATAGTCGATACTACCGAATACCAGTCTACTTAACAACTAGTCTCAGAAGGAACGCTACCATCGGGGTCAGTCGCTTCCCAGAATTGGCACTACCAAGGTCATCCGAATCTGGTGAACCGTGTTGTCCAATTGTATTCGAAAATTATGTTGTCATGTTGCACAAGCACAACACCTAAACCTGTACGAGGTGCATCCTAATATATTCCAAAATTCTCCTTCTTCCATTAGGTAACGCCAATGCTGGGTCATCACCAGTTTTTATCTTTAACTCCAGGGAGATTTTCCCCCATTTATCTTGTCCATTCAAACTTTTATCCTTACAATAAGTCGGGTTACGGGATTGCAATCTCTGTAACGTCCTGAGCAAATCTTTGGTAATATCTTGTGAATCTTATGAAATTTCTCACCTTTGCCAGTGTGGTTGGCCAATCTCCATTTGAAACTGTCTTTAACTTGGTAGGGCCGACCAACACTACTCTTATTGATCATGTGTCCTATTGTTGGACTTCATTTTGCCAAAACTCTTATTTCGAGAACATGTCCTACACCTGTTCTTTCAGGTTGCATCTAAAAGTATTCTCAATTACATCTCAACCACTGCTCGCCTTGCCTAATCCATTTATGATTCAGTGTCAGAATAAACTTAAGGTAACTACCATAATCCATTCAAGGAACAGAAAAAAATTTAATATTCATTTGAATCACATGCTTCCAATGTTTCTGGTCCATCCTTCCACTAGATTGAACTAAACTTATACTTGGTTTCTTGACGATAGCCTCATTACTAGTTTATCATAGACTCACTGGTCTTTTAGTCTTGTAGGTTCTGAGATCATTGTCTCGCTTACTACTTCCTTATATACTTTATCCAATCATGCCGTCACCTTCCAATGTCTTTATTTTCTAAGTGGAGGACATTCATACTAGTATTGTTCGCCCAGCTATAGGGTCTAACAATTTCGAGCTAAGGCCAAACATCATTCAGATGATTCAGAACACAGTCCAGTTTGGGGGTAGTCCTGCTGAAGATCCCAATGCTCATATTAGGGACTTCCTTGAGATCTGTGACACCTTCAAATTCAACGGAGTTACAGATGACGCAATCAGATTGAGGCTATTTCCCTTCTCTCTTAAGGATAAAGCCAAGAGTTGGTTACATTCTATGCCATCAGGCTCTATTACAACATGGGCAGACTGTGCTCAAAAGTTCTTGACCAAGTATTTCTCCATGGCGAAGACAGCAGCTTACAGGAATGCCATTTCTCAGTTTGCTCAGCATTCCCAGGAATCTTTGGGAGAAGCTTGGGAGAGGTACAAGGAGATATTGGCACGTTGTCCTCATCATGGAATGCCGGATTGGATGATAATCAGCAATTTCTATAACGGGTTGGGAGCTCAGTCCTTGCCTATGTTAGATGCAGCTTCTGGAGGTGCGCTATGGGCAAAAAGCTATGAGGATGCTTATAATCTGATTGAAATGATGTCGGCCAATGAGTTTCAGAATCCTACTCAACGCTTGCCACCTGCTAAGGTGGCTGGAGTTCTTGACTTGGATGCAGCTACTGCTATTGCTGCCCAACTCAAAGCGTTGACAATGAAGGTAGATTCCCTTTCTAATCTTGGTATTAACCAGGTTGCTATGGTGTGTGAATTGTGTGCAGGGGCACATGACACAAATATGTGTGCTATCTCAGCTGAATCCGCACAATTTGTTGGTAATTTTCAAAGATCTCAGCAACCAGTGCCAAATTTTTATCATCCCAACAATCGGAATCATCCTAACTTCAGTTGGAGCAACAATCAGGGAGGTGCTCAGCAACCACAAAATCAGCAGTTCAATGTAAGGCCAAGTAATCAGAACTATCAACCACCACCTTATGCTCCAAGGCAACCATTCAATCCACCGGGGTTTCAACCATCTCAAGGAACTTCATTGAATCAGTCTGAGAAGTCGGAATTGGAAGAGCTTCGAATGATGTATAAGAGTCAGGCAGTGTCATTGAAAACTTTAGAGAATCAAATTGGCCAGCTAGCCAATGATTTGTTGAACCGTCAACCAGGAACGCTTCCGAGTGACACAGAGGTGAATCCAGGCAAGAAAGATCAAAAGGAACAGGTTCAGGCAATAACATTACGATCAGGAAGAAGTCTACAAGGTCAGAACGAAGAAAAAGCAACCGAGGAAAAAAATGAAATTCCTGAGCAGGCCCTACGGCGCCGCGGCGCCGCCTCACAGTACAAAAACGGCGACGTGTCGCCGAGCTCTCTGGAGGAAAAACTTGAATTTTCAGTTGAGGTCGAATCTGGTTCTGATTTGCTTCCTAATGCTACTCCTTCAACTCCTATCATTCACAAGAGTGTTAATTCCCAAAAAGAAGTAGAAGATAAGGTGTTTCCACCTCCTCCATTCCCAAAACGAATTCAAAGGCAAAAGTTAGACAAGCAATTCGCTAAGTTCTTGGATGTATTCAAGAAGCTGTAGATTAACATACCATTTGCGGAGGCTCTTGAGCAAATGCCGAGCTATGCGAAGTTCATGAAGGGTATTCTCTCGAAGAAATTGAAACTTGAGGAGTTAGAGACCGTTGCCTTGACGGAGGAATGTAGTGCCATCTTGCAACAAAAGTTGCCTCCTAAGTTGAAGGATCCTGGAAGCTTCACCATTCCATGCCCTTATCAGTTTTCATGCAACTTGGTCTTCCAGAGCCAAAGCCCACTACCATGACTCTACAACTTGCTGACCGTTCTGTTACTTATCCGCGAGGGATAGTTGAGGATGTTTTGGTGAAGGTCGACAAGCTTATCTTTCCAGCCGACTTTGTTATTCTTGACTTCGAGGAAGACAAGAAGATCCCTATCATCTTGGGACGACCATTCTTGGCGACAGGCCGAACTCTTATCGATGTCCAAAAGGGGGAACTCATTATGAGGGTGCACGATCAAGATGTCACTTTTAATGTTTTCAATGCAATGAAGCTTCCAACTGACGATGAAGAGTGTTTCAAAATTGATATGGTCGACAAGGTGGTTAACCCCGCAACTCAACACTTGATAAAAGCTGATGTGTTGGAAAGAGTTCTTGCTAATGACTTGGAGGTTGAGACCGAGGAGGATGAAGAACAATTGCAATATCTTAATGCATCACCATGGAAGAAGTTTCAAAGTTCATTTGAATCATTGGGGTTGTCAGAATTGAAAAAGTCTCATGTTAGACTTAAGCCATCCATCGAGGAAGCACCTACATTGGAACTTAAGCCATTGCCTGAACATTTAAGGTATGCCTATCTTGGTGATTCTTCTACCTTACCTGTTATTATATCTTCTCAGCTTTCAGGAATAGAAGAGGAAAAACTATTGCGAATCTTAAGGGATTCCAAATCAGCCATTGGGTGGACTATAGCAGATATCAAGGGTATCAGTCCGTCGTACTGCATGCACAAAATTCCTTTGGTAGAGGGAGCTAACCCTACAGTTGATAATCAAAGGAGACTGAATCCTGTCATGAAAGAAGTTGTGAAAAAGGAAATTCTTAAATGGCTTGACGCGGGCATTATCTACCCGATTTCTGATAGCTCTTGGGTGAGTCCGGTACAGTGTGTGCCTAAGAAGGGGGGCATGACAGTGGTGACTAATGAGAAGAACGAGCTCATTCCTACGCGAACAGTTACGGGTTGGAGGATTTGCATGGATTATCGGAAATTGAACAAGGCCACTCGGAAAGATCATTTCCCACTTCCATTCATTGATCAGATGCTCGACAGATTGGCTGGACATCAGTACTATTGCTTGCTTGATGGGTATTCTGGTTACAATCAGATTTGCATAGCACCCGAGGATCAGGAGAAGACTACATTCACTTATCCATTTGGTACATTCGCATTCAGACGTGTTTCTTTCGGGTTGTGTGGTGCACCAGCTACATTTCAAAGGTGCATGATGGCCATCTTCTCTGACATGATTGGAATTAATGTGGAAGTATTCATGGACGACTTCTCAGTCTTTGGGGATTCTTTTGATGAGTGCTTGGAAAACTTGAGTTTGGTTCTAAAACGTTGTGTGGAGACGAATCTTGTTCTAAATTGGGAAAAGTGCCATTTCATGGTACAAGAAGGTGTCATTCTGGGACACAAGGTGTCGTGTAAAGGTTTGGAAGTTGACAAAGCAAAGGTGGAGACTATTGAGAACCTTCCTGCCCCTGTCTCAGTCAAGGGTATTCGCAGCTTTCTTGGTCATGCGGGGTTCTACAGGCGCTTCATAAAGGATTTCTCAAAAATTTCTAAGCCGTTATGCAATCTTTTGGAAAAAGATGTGCCATTCAAGTTTGATGAGGCTTGTTCACATGCGTTCGAGATCTTGAAGAAGAAACTAATTTCTGCTCCAGTTATTACAGCTCCTGATTGGAGTCAACCATTTGCTTTGATGTGTGATGCCAGCGATTATGCACTTGGGGCCGTTCTAGGCCAAAGGAAAGAAAAAGTGTTCCACGTTATTTACTATGCAAGTAAAACACTAACTGATGCTCAGTTGAACTACACGACCACTGAGAAGGAGCTACTTGCTATTGTCTACGGGTTTGAAAAGTTTCGCTCTTATCTGCTTGGTACAAAGGTGACAGTTTATACGGATCATGCTGCCATTCGCTATCTCCTTACGAAGAAGGACTCTAAGCCAAGATTGATTCGTTGGGTTCTTCTGTTACAAGAATTCGATGTGGAAATCAAGGATAGAAAGGGGACGGAGAATCAGGTAGCTGACCATCTCTCTAGATTGGAAGATCATGGTAAGTCACCTAAAGACAACACGGTCATTAATGAGTTCTTCCCTGATGAGCAATTATTCAAAGTGCAAGATGATGAACCATGGTTTGCAGACTTCGTGAATTATCTAGTAAGCAACATCATTCCACCTGAGCTCTCTCATGCTCAAAGGAAGAAATTTTTGTACGATGTCAAGCAATATATTTGGGATGAACCGTTTTTGTTCAAGCAAGGAGCTGATCAGATTATTAGGCGTTGTGTTCCTTACGGTGAGACCGAGGCTATTCTAAGTGATTTTCATGCTACAGCTTATGGAGGTCATTATGCGGGTGAGAAGACAGCCACACGTATTCTTCAAGCAGGGTTCTATTGGCCAACTCTATTCAAGGATGCTCATCAGTTTGTGTTGAGGTGCGATCGATGTCAGCGAGTTGGTAATATTTCTCGTAGGGACGAGATGCCTCTGAATGTCATGATGGAGGTAGAGATCTTTGACGTGTGGGGAATCGACTTCGTGGGACCGTTCATTCCGTCATGTGGTAATCAATATATTCTTCTGGCCGTGGATTATGTGTCTAAGTGGGTGGAGGTCAAAGCACTTCCAACGAATGATGCTAAGGTGGTGCTTAATTTTCTCCACAAGAACATATTTACTCGATTTGGCACTCCACGAGTTATAATCAGTGATGAGGGTACGCATTTTTGCAATCGGAAGTTTACATCTCTGATGGCACGTTATAACATCAATCATCGAGTTGCTACAGCTTATCATCCTCAAACCAATGGGCAAGCCGAGGTCTCTAATCGCGAAATTAAACGGATTCTTGAGAAGGTAGTTAGTCCTTCAAGAAAGGATTGGTCTCTGAAACTCGATGAAGCCGTTTGGGCTTATCGAACGGCATATAAAACACCTTTGGGAATGTCACCATATCAGCTTGTCTTCGGGAAAGCTTGTCATTTGCCGGCGGAATTGGAGCACAAGGCCTATTGGGCTTTGAAAAAGCTAAATTTCGATCTTACAGCCGCGGGTGAGAAGAGAATGGTGCAACTCCATGAGATGGACGAGTTTCGCTTGCAAGCATATGAGAACAATAAACTCTACAAAGAAAAAGTGAAGAGATGGCATGATCGGCGTTTAGTTAACAAGGTATTTGTTCCTGGACAACCTGTGTTATTATTTAATTCTCGCCTTCGTCTATTTCCAGGAAAGCTTAAATCGAGATGGTTAGGACCCTTTGTTGTAAAAACCGTGTTTCCGCATGGAGCGGTTGAGATTTTTGAGAAATCACCTGATCAGTCGTTCAAAGTTAATGGTCAGAGATTGAAAAAAAAAAAAAAAAAAAAAAAAAAAAAATAGAGAACAGAAGCTTTCCGCGCAAACTGCGCCGAATTGGAGCAGACTGCGCCATATTGCGCAGACAGAGACCGCGCAAACTGCTCAGGCCCCGCGCAAACAGCGCCTGCGTTTCCAGAATGCTACCGCGCAAACAGCGCCATTTCACGTGCACACTGCGCACCGGTTCCAGAATATTGTCGCGCAAAGTGCGCCAGTCTCGCGCACACAGCGCCTGTACCCTCTGCCAAGTCGAGATCTGTTGGTTATATATAAAAAAAAAAAATTTCTTTTCCCAAATCATGTCTCATCTCTTATACATATCCTACTACACTTCTAAATCCTAAATCAAAAACCCTAACACCTCCTACTCCAATTCTATATCTAATTCCTCTCCTAACCCAATTTCATCTCACCATATATATACATCTCTCTATATTTATACATCATCATCCATTAAAAATTCCTCCATACACTTTTCTATATATACACTTCTCATTCACAAACTATACCCATACATCAATTCCAAGCTCAAGGGGAGGATATATTCGGATTATTGGAGGCTTATTCTTGCAAGGACACCTCTTCAATTCGTATGGTATTGTTCTAATCTCATCTTTGTAATTGCTACGAATTGTGTTCTTGCCAATTAGGGTTTGGTTGTGTTCTTGAATTGGGGGTTTTGTGTTGAATTTCGAATTTGGTGAATTGGTGGTGTGTGGGTTGTTGTTCTTGTTGTTATGGCTCCCAAAAGACAAAAATTGGTAGGTAGTAGTAGTAGTAGCCGTCCATCGGTGGATGAGGATGCTATTGTGGAAGAAGGGGTAGTGAAATTTGTGAATTCGGAGGCCGAGTTGGAGTACGGTCGATTAGTTCGTAAGGGAGTTATAAAGGAGAGGAGGTTTGTGCCTCGTGATAATAAGGAGATGGTGGCTATGGTGAAAGCGAGGGGTTGGAAGGTATTTTGCGAATTTGCTAATGTTGTGCCATTGAATGTTGTTAGGGAGTTTTACGCTAATGCTTCAGTAGAGCAGAATAACTCCACGATTGTTAGGGGACAACAGGTTGATTATTCTCCTCGAGCAATTCGGAATTTGATTGATCAGCCGCCTAAATCAAGGGGTGTTGAGGATTGGGGACGGAAGACGGTGGGAGATGTTGATCTTGATGTTGTCATCGGTGAGTTGTGTGTTCCAGGGGCGGTATGGAGGTGTAAGGCGGGTACTAACGAAAAGAGGAATTTTTCGTCCGCTTCATTAACTAAGTTTGCCCGTGCATGGTTCTTATTCATATGTACTAGTATCCTTCCTTCATCTCATGTGACGGAAGTTACTGTTGACAGGGCTATCCTTTTGTGGGGGATTTTAAAAGGTGAGTATGTCGATTTGGGTTACTTGATTAATCAAACTATTATTCGGTTTTTGAAGGGTAATTCGACAGCTAGTATTCCCTATGCTTCCATTATTACGGGATTGTGTGATGCTGCAAAAGTGCAGTCGTTTGTGGATGAGCCGTTGCAACAGCCTGGGGCTCCTATTGCTGATTCGTCTATTGGGCGAATGAAGGAGGCCGAAGGTGGTGTTAGTGGTGCGGGTGGTAATGTAGCTGAGGGATCGGGAGTTGCTATAGCCGGTTCACAGCAGAGTACGGGGAATATGTCCACTCTTGAGTCTTATTTCCGGCGATTGACTAGGCGGTTGGATGTTATGCATGATAGCAGTCGTCAATATTCAGAAGACATGGGCATAGCTTTGGAGGCAAAATTTCAGTCACCGAGTACTCCGGTTCAGTGGCCTATCTTTGGATCCCGGATTCCATATCCTCCAACTGATTCTTCGGATGAGGATGAGGAAGGTGACGACAGCGAGGATGAGTAGGTATGTTTCTTCTATCCCTTGTATTTACTTCCATTCAATGAGGGCATTGAATATGTTAAGTTTGGGGGTGGTTTGGGGGATAGTAGTTGTATGTATTGTTGTATTTTGTGTTCATATAGGATATCATGTTGCATAGTACTGATAGCTCATGCATGATTGTTATGTTCGTATTATCTACGTTTGTTCATATAGGACATTTTGTTTTATTTTCGTATACCATGTGAGTTTTCATTTAGTTGCATTTCATGGCATGCATATTTCATGATCCCTTAGGACGAGCTGATTCTGATTGATAGGTGGATGTTGATGTGGGTGTGATGATGATGAGTAGAGGGTTGATTTATAGTTTCTATGAAATTGACTTGCATGTTACGGGAACAAAATCTATGACACAGTCTCATTGGGGTGCTTTTGGGCTAGGTTAGGGTCATGCCTGTGGGATGTTTTGAGATTTAATCACTTGTTTATATTTAGAATTTTCGTTATTCCCTTTATAGCGTAGGAACATTAAAGTCTAAGTTTGGGGGAAACCAGGAATTTTCATGCTAGTTGTTAATATGTGTCAATAAAGGCTAGGCGTCAAATGGCTAGTAGCCAGCTCATATTTATATGAGTAGTCTAGGGTTGGAAATGAGAAAGGCTCATTCCAGATTGCGAAAAAAAAAAAGAAAAAAAAATATAAAAGAAGAAAAAAAAAGAGGAAAAAAAAAAAGAGTCAAGTGTTGTTTGTTAATGCAAAATTAACCAGAGTGAGCTCTTTAATACTCGAGTAATTAAGTCTGAGGGGACTTAGTCCTAGTGACCTAAGGCTTTATAGTCTGGGATCCACTGACCCAACACTCGCTACATGGGTATTATTGTATAAGCCTTTTGGGGTCTCATTCATTGCACGGTTAAATAAGCATGCGTATTGTATATGTAGTGTCGTAGTATAGTAATAAAGCATGAGTTTCTGTCTACCTTGGATGAGGGTGGAGGTGTTCCTAGGTTATGGAGTGTCTACAGTCTATTCTAGTTATAAACCTGTGATTGTCTTGACGGAAACATGTATGATTTTTGACCTAGTTCTGGGGGTATTTCTGATGAGCATTGCACACACGCACGTTTCTGTTCATGTATTGTTAGTATACGGGGACTTAGTCGAGCTCTGCTTGGATTTGTTACGTTCATTGAGATATTTGCTTGTTAGTTGGTTTTGGTGAGTTTGATAGGGATCTTGCATTTTCATAGTAGTTGCATTCATGCATTGCATTGCATTGGATTTTGTGGGTACATTCGCTATAGGCCCTCACGAGACCTTACTCGTCCACTAGGGCTGCCTAGGGGTTTAAAGGGCTTGTTGCATATGCTAAATGCAACCGTGATCACCTACGGAAGTGGTACTAATTAGTTAGTTAGTTGTAATTGTATATGCTTGAGGACAAGCATCAGTTTAAGTTTGGGGGTGTGATAAGTGGATTTGATATCCACTTGGAACATTCTAAATCGGCTTAAATTGATTGTTTTGACCTCAAGATTGTGGTAGTTTTGATGTGTTTGTTTAATTGTGCAGGGTTGGAATAATGTTGATTAAGATCGTTGTTTCCGTTGCTTTTTGAGTTGGATTCGGGCTTAATAATATAGAATGGAGTCTTGTTATGGTTCACCATGAGGATTCCAAGCATAGAGGATTGAAAACGGAAGAGAATGCAAAAAAAACGGGAGCAAACGGAGCAAAAATGAAGGAGAAAAAGCTAAAAAACGAAGGAGAAAAGAGCGGGACCAGAATTGGCCTGAGCAGTTTGCGCCAGTTTTGAGCAAAGTGCTCGGCAGTGAGCAGATTTTGCTTGGGCAAACTGCGCCAGTCTTGAGCAAAGTGCTCGGGGACGTGCTGAATTTCCAGTTTTGCCCTTATTCGATCTGAAATTGTATTTTAAGTGGTTTTTGACATAAAAATCGATTTCTAGTTGTATTTTAGGTATTTTTATTATTGGGCAAGAGTAAAAAAAGCCTATATCAACATCCAACCCTTGTAATCAGGAGATATACATGTTACGTATTATAATCTAGGTTTTCAAGAAAAGAGAAAAGGAGAAGGAATTCCTCCAAGCTAGTGACAAGCAAGGATTATTCTTGAACCTTTGTATTCTTCTATTGTGGGGATTTAATTCTAAACCTTATTCTTCTTCTTCTCTATTTTTACTTGTTTATTTTAGAGTTATGTTTTCAATAGAACCCATGATGATGATTAGTTCGATCATGAACTAATTCGTTGTCATGGGGGTTTAGTGGATTTATTCATGAATTTTATGTGTTGAATCTTCTCGATGCCTATAGTGTGATTGATGTGATATCCTATCATGGTTGATTTTAATTCGTTATAGGAGAGTAGCTAACTCCTGTAATTGTGTGTTAATTCTTGTTGAAGCGAAAGTGGAAATAAGAGTTTAGAACTTGCCATGTTAGCATGGGTTTATGCGTGATAATATCATTCGTAATTAGTGTCGTAACTCTAATCGTTTTATGACGACTATGTGATCAATTGAATGCTTGCACCTCAACCATTATGTTTTATTCTTTATAGACATATGAAGACTTGGCATAATCGGGAGACTAAATGATTTCTATCTTTATTGTGGATATTGTTTAGGATGGTATTTGTGTAACGGAAGTTGGCTTATATCAGTTTTGTGTGTTCGATCAGGTGTTAATAAATCACATGAACAAGGCTAGGGATTTGGAGACTATAGATGGATTGTTTAAAGAAACTAAATTCCCATGTTTTATTTGCATAAGTAATTCGACCTAAATCTCAGTTCAAGCAGTTGATCATTAGTTATAATTCTTAGATAAATTTTAGTGATAACAACAATCCACTTTATTATTTGTTTTAGCATCGGAAAATAATCATACATTGGTGAGTGAATTAGCTAGACAATACAACGAGTCCCTGTAGGAACGAACCTTATTTGCTATCTGTATTACTTGAGATCACGTGCACTTGCGTGTTGAGTTGGTCGTAACAATAACATTCCTTGCTTCACATTCCATAATTATTTCCCAATCTTTTCTTTATCAATCACATTCTTCATATTGTCTAATTCTTATTTACACTTGTTGTTTAACTCTATCGTCATCTCAGTGTTGAGACACTCGCCACCTTTACTCAATACGTGTTACACGTTTGGGGTCGAATTTTCCTTTGTTCAACCGTCTAGATTTCACTTTCTCATTCCATGAGTCTCTTTATTTCTCAATCAACTATTCCATATTTCCTCGGATTTTCCAAACTTAAAAGGAGTCAATTTGTATGTCATTCATGCTCCTAATTCCAACTTTCCGTTTTGGCCAATACCCTTACCTTGCCAATTCCATACTTTTCTCGCTTCATTACTGGAGATTCTCATGAGTACGCCTATCTGACTCTCTTATTAATTCCCAATTCTATTTCCATCTCTATCAGTCTCTTGTTTTTATTTCTACCATAATCATTTATGAACCATCATAACATAATTCTTCATTTCAAATATCCCGTCGTTCCAGAAATTACACCATCCGAAATAAACCTGGATGATTTCTCTAACTTAGATTCAATTCGACATTTCCACGGTCGTTACCACCTAATTTCTCAGAAGGATCACCATCGCTTATCGTTTACGCAGTGATTGAATAACTAAACGTACGGTTTCATAATTGTCAATTCAAAATCCTCTAGGAAAACAAAATAATCACTATTCCCTATCCATAGGAAATGCTTCCTGAACTTGACGTAGATATTACATGAAGCAGATAAAATTGCAAAAGAGCTTCCAGCATCGCAGCTGAAACAAGCTGGTGAGATTATTAATCATATATCTCCGGTAGAAGACTAAAAGCTTAGCGGTTTGCTTAATCGCTTGCCAACCTCATAATTCTCTATCTTGTTTGCACAGAAATACACCAACATAAACTTGCTTGTCATTCATCATCGTGCCATTTGGCTTATCAGTATTTGTAACCTCTCTATTTCTGGTCATTTACTACCAATTCATTGTTACTTAACCTCCCCTCTCTCTTTCCAAAGAAAAGGCGAGTCTCTTGGGGAATTTGGTCTGGTCTGTCGTAGAGCCTCCTAATGTCGGTAATGTGCTACTGGCAACATCAGGAATCGAATCTTTACTTAAACTATTCTTATAGTTGATCCTGGCAAAATCATTAGACGGAATGTAACTTCCTCTACCACATTATGACCATCAAGGTCCTTACATTATCATTCTATTTCTTTGGTCTGAGCATTTATACTTACTCCCCTATACTTAAAGTGTCGGCCACCTCGTTGGCCTTTCCTGATTATAATAATTTCTTGAGATCAATGTTTTCTGGATCTATTCCAACTCAGGGTGGAAGCATTCTCCCTTAAATTCTGCCGAATGAGAGAAAGCATCATCCAGTCTTTTCCAAAAGTCATTGCTTCCACCTTTCTAGTATGATCTTGACTACAGGTACTCCAAATCATACCTAGGATATTTCCTTACTTAACTCCCTTCTTGTTTTAGGATAATCTCAACCTTATTGGTTTAATCCATACTTTTTCATGATTTCACACATGCTTTATCTGGCCTTATTGTTACTATGTCATACATTCCTTACAAAACTTCCCTTTTGAAGTTCAGAATATTACCTCTTCCCTTGTAAGGTTTCTTAGGCCATCCTCATCATTCCTCCTGTATCTCCTGGTTACAGGGTATATCAAACATCATTAATCAATTCGATAACAATTCTGTCTATGTACTTTTAGAGACTCCTTTCCACAAATCCTTACAGGTTATTGATACCTTGGTCGATTCAACTTATATCGTCTGATTTCACAATGTCTATATTAGGGGTAATGCTATCCTTTGTGCATCCCCCAGGGTTCGTATTAATCTATGGACATTCTATCCTCAATTCCATTTTCAAGGAATACTTACATCCTGTACTTGGCAATTTTAATCATATATCCATAATAAGGGTCTCTTTTCAATCATTCCAATCTTGATAATCTATAGGTAGCTTAATGTTACCTCTCCTTTCCAACGAATGTCAGTCTATATGACTTTCTCAAAAGACAACGTATGTCTATCTGTCTTTCTTACAGAACTTGGTAATGGTAGCAAGGATGTTCTGGAAGATATTGGTCGTGTTCAACGTGAATCTCTTAGTGCCTAATACATCTAGGGTTTTTATAAAGTCCATCATCATGTATCTCAATTCATTCTTCATCAAAAGTTCTTGCGGTTGGCACTTTGTTAGAAGCACCCCGCTTTGTCCTTACATTGCTGGATTAGTCACTTGACAATCCTTAGTGACTTGGCCCCAACTGGCCACACTAAAATATGTGAATTTAGGGGTCGGCTAATAGCATTACTTTTCTAGCAATTATTGGCATAGTGCCTTCTACTTGATACCTTTTGATCTTTTCAAAACTTCACTCCATATAAGTCTCAATCGACTTCTCGGTACCATCTCCGGTCACCCTTACTTTTCTTTTATTCTTCTAGTTACTCTTATCAATTTCACGTGCCACCAAAGCTTAACATTTCTGGCATAACAACCTTTTCATTCAAGTCAATCCCGAACTTTCTTAGTCCGGCTTGTTTCTTAATTACATTTCCCTTTTTCCGTCCAATCTCAACTTCATAATTTTGTCTCTACAATCAATCGTAATAATTGGGATCTATCTACCAATCCGTGTAGTGGCTACCTTACCCAATTCATAGGGTTTGCTTTAGTTTCCACTTTCTTCAGTGATGTATTCAGATAATCAGAAAGACAAGCTTTGCCAAATTTTGTCCAATTCCTTTCCAAGATTAGGGAAATTTCAGTCAATCTATCCGCCCACTGGTTACATTAAGAAAATCCATTTCGATACCTAAAGAATATTTCTATGAACATCCGAGCTGGTCGAACCATAAACAGTTACAGTAGCGAAATGATTGACATAAAGCTGGGAGTTTAACCATTAGAAGGAAACCAAATATACGTCATCCTTAGAAGGGGAATCAAAAGTTTTAAACTAAACATGCCATACATCCCCAACACATGCTTGTCCTAATAGTCGATACTACCGAATACCAGTCTACTTAACAACTAGTCTCAGAAGGAACGCTACCATCGGGGTCAGTCGCTTCCCAGAATTGGCACTACCAAGGTCATCCGAATCTGGTGAACCGTGTTGTCCAATTGTATTCGAAAATTATGTTGTCATGTTGCACAAGCACAACACCTAAACCTGTACGAGGTGCATCCTAATATATTCCAAAATTCTCCTTCTTCCATTAGGTAACGCCAATGCTGGGTCATCACCAGTTTTTATCTTTAACTCCAGGGAGATTTTCCCCCATTTATCTTGTCCATTCAAACTTTTATCCTTACAATAAGTCGGGTTACGGGATTGCAATCTCTGTAACGTCCTGAGCAAATCTTTGGTAATATCTTGTGAATCTTATGAAATTTCTCACCTTTGCCAGTGTGGTTGGCCAATCTCCATTTGAAACTGTCTTTAACTTGGTAGGGCCGACCAACACTACTCTTATTGATCATGTGTCCTATTGTTGGACTTCATTTTGCCAAAACTCTTATTTCGAGAACATGTCCTACACTTGTTCTTTCAGGTTGCATCTAAAAGTATTCTCAATTACATCTCAACCACTGCTCGCCTTGCCTAATCCATTTATGATTCAGTGTCAGAATAAACTTAAGGTAACTACCATAATCCATTCAAGGAACAGAAAAAAATTTAATATTCATTTGAATCACATGCTTCCAATGTTTCTGGTCCATCCTTCCACTAGATTGAACTAAACTTATACTTGGTTTCTTGACGATAGCCTCATTACTAGTTTATCATAGACTCACTGGTCTTTTAGTCTTGTAGGTTCTGAGATCATTGTCTCGCTTACTACTTCCTTATATACTTTATCCAATCATGCCGTCACCTTCCAATGTCTTTATTTTCTAAGTTGATCCATTCTTAAAATGAACATTTCCCTGAACCAACCACCTCATCAATCCCAGTTTGACTTTATAAATTATAACCTAGGAAATCTGCCTTCTCATGGCGAATTATCATTAACAATATTCGCACTAATCCATTTATCAGATATTATGGCACTTGCTGCCTCTATCTCAACTGCTTCTGGAGACTCTGCTCCCTGTCCTCTATCTGTGTCTTTGATAATCATGTACCACTCTAACTCTTCTATCCTCATATAAGACCTCAAATAGTCCTTCTAATTCGTCTTAATTGCTGGTACTTCATTCGGCAGTCCGGTTATGAATCCAATATGCATCTTTAGTTCTCTTAATAATATCTCAGTTCTTTACGCTCACTTTTCTGAGCACTATATCTTAACTCTTACAGTCTCGCTGGTTGCAGTCCTCATTTCCTCAAAGGTAAACTTCCTTATCTTTAATAAAATTCTCCTCCCCTGGTGAAACCTCTTCCGGGTTTTTCAGTAGGGTAATCTATCGAATCCACCATCCGATCTTCAGCATCAAAACAAGCATCATTGTGTTACTGCTCGTAATCTCCAAGGCTTGTCGCCTTACTAGTCGGTACGAGAACGAGCTTAAGTTACTATCATGATACTTAGTAGTTCCCATAAGGGTTTTATATGTCAATACTACATTAAGTAGTCCGACTATGAACTTGGCAAGAGTTCTTATTATCTTAATGAATTTATTGTTTTAACGTCGCATCATCTCTGGGATATATAACGCTCTCTCTGATACCATTTCTGTAACACCCCCAGATCCAGGGTCAGGGATCTGGTCGTTACGGTCTCAATATCCATCCATAAAACCAACATAATTTAAATTACAACCTTGTGACCCAGAACAACATCGTAAAACACACCCGTTATAGTCCCAGAGATGAAATCAGAGTAACCATCAATATTATTAATCACAAGATTGAGTTCTTACAACCCAAAGAATTACAATTTTACAATTACATGCTCTTTGCCATCCATTGGTATGTGTCATATATATACATAAATACATTTGATGTACAAATGCTAACAACTAGCCTACCAGAGGCTGCATCCTTAGCAATGGTAGCTATGACCTCAGCGGTTAATCCTCTAACGGCTGACACCTGCCTATGCTGAGTACGCCTTGCGCGGCCATCTGAACTAGCTGTTGTTGTGATATAAATAAATAAAGCAAGGGTGAGAAATAGCCCACCAAAAATATAATTGAACAGTGATAATATATAACAGTCCAAAATATCTTTGAAACCATATGCCATGCATTAACGATGTAGTACCAACATAAGGTATGAGATGAAGTTACAAGGTAACTCAAAATATATTTGTTTTGAATAAATATCTGCTATGTCAAAGATGAGCAAGATATTATCAACTTTTCATAATAGAGGAACTTGCAGGAAGAGTATTGCAATTCCAATTCAAACACTTTTCAAACCTGCCAATAATGATAAGGTTGCAGGGAATTTCCAACATTGAGAGATGAACTAATACTGGAGTTTGACGCGCCAGGAGACATAGCATTTACACGATGATCAGTCGCATGTTATGCTCCCCACCTCTTGTTTACTACATGTAGAAGGAAGCACCGACGGATTTACTTGTCTACCGCCCTCTGGAACCCCCCGGCCAACGGTTGGGCCATTTGCTGGACCAGCGCCACTGGGTCACTTACGCATCTCCTAGTTCATTTCACATCCATAACTTTGAAACGTGAAGTTCCTCCCCCTTTCCCCAAGTATATTACTTGTTGATAGGACTCCACAAAGTAGTCGTATCTAGTTGGAAAGGAAAAATCACCAATATTTCCCAAGCTGATGCTTGTTAATGGATATAAACTTGTTCCATCAATTCTTACCCCTCGAGCATTGAGGAGGTAACCCAACAGACTCATATCGATGCTTGAAAGAATCAAGATGTGAGTGACAAGATAGTTTTAGCAAGTATAGGACCGGGCAGTCCAATAAATAACATATCTCAAGTGAGGTCCCGTTATATATGTTTGGAAGTTGAACGAGTATTTAAATCTTCTTTAAGATAGATTTAAATGAAAATAAAGTTTGGGAACCTCCCCTTGATAAGAATAGTCATAAAATACTCCGAAATATTTTACACCTTATCTGAAGGTGATAGATAATCTTTGAATAATATGAATCATCATAAAAAGAACTTAAAAGAATTTAAATCAATATTCCAAGAATATTTATTAAATCATTAATAATTAAGGAACACGAATAAATCATAATATTGCTCGTAAGTAATCCTCGAATGAATATATAGAATTATTTACTAAATAACTCTCTTCTTTAAATGAATATTCAAAATAATATTCATTAATTAAATAAGCTCAAGTGAATGTTTAAAATAATATTCACTAAATAAATCAAACCTTAAATAAATATTTGAAAATAATATTCATTTAATAAATAATATTCTAAATAAATATCCAAATAATATTCTTTTAGCAATCTAACTTTAAAGGAATATTCGAAGCAATATTCCTTAAGTAAATAGAACTTCGAATGAATATCTTAAAATAATATTCATCAAGTACATAAAATCTTAAATGAATATTCACGATAATATTCATTTAATAAATAAATTTCCAAGAATACTAAAGTAATTACTCATTGAATAATCAAACTCTAAACGAATATTCGAAACTAATATTCATTTAAGTAATTAAAGCTCGAATGAATATTAAAATAATATTCAGCAAATAAATATACGCGAATGAATATTCAAAATAATATTCATATAGTACCTCTCGATTGAGATAATATCCAAATAGCATTCCTCGAGTAATTTCCAAGTAATCAATACTTTATAAAAATATAAATAATGTTTACTAATAACATTCCTCAAAATGAGTACTACTCTGCCGCTGAAATCCCTCCGGGTTTCCACGGCTATCTATATATCACAAAATACTGACTCCCGGTCTATATTGAAAGAATGAATATCATACGCCCTTCACTAAGGGTCTTAGCAAAACAATCCTGCTTATAACTGATAATTCATATCTAGTCTATAAGCCAATATTAATTCAGGGAACAAGCATATCAATAGACTTGAAAGTAGGCATGCATGCTATGGCATATGTATACAACGATCATTATATATATTATCACAACAACAGTTCCAAGTATTGGAAACTTGCCTGGTAATCCTGTAGGGGTAGTGTGCCTCGTGTCAATCCAGTGATCTATAAATAGTCACAACAACCGAGGTCAATCACTTAACATTTCGAAGGTTAAGTATAACTTAACTTAAGTCATGTAAGTTTAGTCAAAAACACACCCTGAACCCATCCTTAATGTCGGATTTTTCGTATATCTTACTTAATCAATTATAACCTCGTTCTTTGCACCAATATGTGGTCTTGATAATTCTTAACAAGTTTCGTGTTTTAGTCGACTCGAAATTCCCTTTTTAACTTAGCCAAAAAGGGTGGCCAAATTAGTACCCCTAGGGTTGACTTTTCCGAGAATCACTATTTCGAGACTCGTACTTCAACACTTTTAATAAATCACTAGAAACGTATTTAATTACGAAACCACTTATAAAATCATCTTTGGTATTTGTAATATTTATCATAAAATTTCCAATTCGAAGCCACGAGTCTAAATAAGTGAAATGTATTTTTGAAGTTCGGTCGACTACGGATCTTTACTATTCACACCTCTTTCACTAAAACGTTCATAACTCGGTAACCGTTAACTCAAATGACGCACCGTTTTCGCGTACATGATCTAGAGAATGTCTAGAAGGTGGCTAACCCAAAATTGGACTTAGATCAGAAGATTAATTTTTCGGAATTTTGCTAAAACAGGGCAGGAGCTTTTTGGTGAATAGTGTTACCTCTGAAAAGTGGTTTCTTCGCACTTAACCTTGATTCGAACATTTTTATAAAATCGAAGAACGATCAATTTTACTTGTGGTTTTCTCTCACGCCTTCCTTATGACCTCTAATATTTAATTACCATGATTCGTCACTGACTTAGTCATGTTAAGGGATTCCAATTTCAGTTACGAACTCAGTTGAGATCGATAATGGATTACCTTCGGACGTACCTTGGGTTAGAAATCATCCTATCGAGAATATCGTAGATGATAGAACTAAAGGCGTCCAAACTCGATCTCAAGTGCAAAATATTGCTAGTCACTTAGCTTTTCTATCACAAATAGAACCCAAAACTGCAAAAGAAGCTTTATTAGACGAGGATTGGATTCTTGCTATGCAAGAAGAGTTAAACCAATTTACTCGGAACAAATTTTGGGAACTAGTTCCACCACCACCCGATAGTTCTACTATTGGAACCAAGTGGGTTTTTCGAAATAAATTAGACGAAAGTGGAACAGTGGTAAGAAACAAAGCTTGACTAGTAGCTCAAGGTTATACACAAATGGAAGGTATAGACTACGATGAAACTTATGCTCCCGTAGCTAGACTCGAAGCAATTCGAATGTTCTTAGCTTTCGCTTGTCATAAGGGATTCAAGGTTTATCAAATGGATGTTAAATCGGCTTTCCTAAATGGTGTCTTAGAAGAAGAAGTGTATGTAAGACAACCACCAGGATTTGAAGATTTAACACATCCGGAATATGTGTATAAACTTTATAAAGCCTTATACGGACTAAAGCAAGCTCCTAGAGCTTGGTATGAGCGGTTAAGCAAATTCTTAGTTGATAATGGTTTTAAAATGGGAATTGCCTACACTACTGTATTTACGAAGTATGAAGGTGATGATATCTTGCTCATTCAAATTTACGTAGATGAAATTATCTTTGGTTTAACTAAAGAATCACTATGTAACGAATTCTCAGAAATGATAAGTAAAGAATTCGAAATGAGCATGATGGGAGAATTAAATTTCTTCTTAGGTTTGTAAATAAAGCAATCTAACGAAAGCATTCATATATCTCAATCAAAGTATTGCAAGGAAATGCTTAAGAAATTTGAGATGGAGAATGTTAAACCACTTAGTACTCCTATGTCTCCCTCGAAGAAATTAGTGGCGGATGATTCCGGAAAACCAGTTGATATAAAGAAATACCGTGGTATGATTGGTAGTTTACTTTATATTACCGCTAGTAGACCGGACATTCAATATAGCGTTTGTAAATGTGCTCGATTTCAAGTGGCGCCTAAAGAATCTCATTTATCCGCGGTTAAACGGATTTTTAGATATCTTAAAGGCACCACTGAACTTGGTCTTTGGTATCCGAAAGGATTACCATTCGACTTAGTGTGCTTTTCCGACTCGGATTATGCGGGTCACTTGATTGATAGAAAAAGCACTAGCGGCACTTGTCAATTCCTCGCTGGATGTTTAGTTTCTTGGTTTTCAAAGAAAAAAACTCGGTATCCTTATCTACCGCGGAAGCCGAATATATAGCGGCGACAAAATGTTGTGCTCAAATCTTGTGGATGAAGCAAACATTAGCCGACTATATGATTAAATTTGATGCGATATCTATTTTATGTGATAATACGAGTGCGATTGATTTAAGTAAAAATCCGGTATCTCACTTTCGTACCAAACACATAGATATTCGACATCACTTTCTTCGTGATCATGTCAATAAAGGTGATATTATTATGGACCATATTGATACGGAAAATAATGTCGCCGACATATTCACAAAACCATTGCATTCCGAAAGATTCACTAAATTGCGATTACTTTTAGGAATGTTGGATTGCCCAAATAATTAAATATAGTTTTTCTCTATATTTAATTATAATTGAAATTGAAATATAAATCGTGTGATTTTCTAGTCAACGCACTCAAGCTTATTGTATGAGCGGATTTTCTTGAGACTTCGGTACTTGAAAATTCAAATTTCTCTGCAATAAATTTGTTTAAAAATAGACATTAATATTTTTTGTCTAAGTTTTGGCTAAAAACCATATTGAAATATTTCAATACGAATAAAATTTAATTAGTTTTAATTTTTGCATGGCCTTGAAATGATGTTGTTTCAAAACTCGGAGTAAAAATATTAAAACTAATTAAATATGAGATCTTAAAATTTAGCATTCAATTTTAAAATTTGGATCTAAATTTTGTTTTGCTAGAAATTAATTTTCTGTGATTTTGGCATTATAATATCTTTATTTACAGATTTTGTATTTAAAGATTTTGTTTAAAATCACAAAAATGATTTTCAGAAAATCAGAATTGATTTTTCAGCAAAATGGTTCATATGCCTTGATCTCAGCCATTGATCTCTAAACCCTACAATCTGCACCGTTCATAATACATCACATATATACTACAGTTTGTACGGATAGTTCATTATTCTCTCTCGCCTCTCATCTCTCTCTCGAACCCTAGAACGGCGACTTGCCGATTCCGTTCGATTCCAACTTCATTTGTTAAAATGAATCTTAGATTCGTGATCCTCTCACCAAGATATAGCTCTTTATGGTTTCAGTTTTCATTCTTTGTATCTTGAATTCGAATCCTCTCAAACCCTAGAATCTATTTGTTTCAATTAGGCTTCAATTCGATGAAGTTTTGATTGATTCAAGTCTTATTCGCTCGTGATATGATGTTTCTAACATCATATATCAAAAGCCCTCTGTTTTGATTCCGAGTGTTTCAAACCCTAGCTTTTGATTTCTTTAATTCACTGATTTATATGCATATTCTAACATTTTGTTTAGTGATTCAGTGACTTCTAGATGTCTAGTGTTAAACCTATAAGGTTTGAGCACTGACTCGGTGTTGACTCAGTGAGTCCGGTGACTCGGTGGAGTGATTCTCAGTATGATGTCTCAGTATGTGTGCTTTTACTAGTTTATTTATGCGTTCTTATGGATGTGCTATGTGTATGACCACCATAGCTAAGGTGCACAAGTTCTAATCCTTCATTTCATGTTGTTTTATCCTTTCTGTGGTTTGATATTGTGTGATTGATGATTATATGAATCTTTATGGAGTTTTTGTGTTTATTGAGATGAGTTGATACTTGTTGAATCAAGTTGTCTGATATTTTGCTCTGCTATTGTTGATACTTGTCAAGTCAGTACGAATATTTCTTAAATCTTGCTTACTTACTTGATCATTTGTATCTTGATATATTGATGAGCTTTGGTATAGTTCGTGTATGTCACTTTTTGATTGTCTGGATGGTTGAAGAGTTCTTGTGTTAGGCTTTGTTGCTGTGTCTTAAGATCTTTGATCTTTGTCAGTCCTTATGTGCTTACTTGAACTTGCATTGCCTTGAGTAATCTTGATGTCTTGTGCTCACTCTAACTCACTCTGTGAGTTTAAGAGTTGTTCTTGATGGATATGTATGTCTTGGATGTTATTTGTTATATGAGAATGTGGACCTGCAGAGATGTGTTACTCTTGCCTGTGTATATGTGTATCAGACTTCACTTAAGATATTATCTTGTGTATTCATGTGATGACCTTCTAGAACTCTGAATTTCTCTAAATGTTTGAGTTTATTTTTGTGCAATGTGACTTGTTCGTTTAAATGTTATCTACTTAGTCCATTGTTGCATTGTGTGGTCACTCTGATATTTTTTGAATCCTAGTTGGATTTGAATTGAGCTTTTAGAAGTCCAGTTCATTTCTCAGATCTGTGTTGTGATATATGTATACATTGTTGTATAATCTGTGCAACAGCATGCTTGAGATTTGTGTTGATTTTATAATGTACAACTTTATGGTGATGATATGACCTTCTTTGTTTAAGTTAATATTTGTTTTGCACAAATATTTTCTCTTTGCTGCATGCTTCAACTTTGCATTAAATATGACTACTGTTCTAGGAAATGGTTTCTATCATTTACCATTTTATCATGTGCTGGTATCTGGTTTTTGTCCTTATTGTTAGTTGTGATCTGCAGCTTTACAATATGATAGATTGATTTGATACTTGTCATTTCCTGAAATCCTATGTACTTTATGTATACTTTGCAGTCACTATTGTAATGATCTAGTTATGATTTAACATATCACTCAGCTGATAGCCACATATTTGCTAAAACTTCTTAAGTGAAAGTATTTAGCCTATATGACCACTCCAAGTTACTTATCTTTGATAAGAATATTTCTGCACTTGACCTTAGTTTGTTGTGCCCTAGTGGTATTTTGCAGTCATGGTTGCTTGGATTGTGCCTTGGATTTGAGCACGCCTGGTCATGGCTCTCCACTGCACATGTGCATTGTTTGTTCTCTCTGTCTCAATTTGATTTAATTTTTGTACTTTAGTGTTTATTACTTTTGCAATTATTCTTTCTTGAGAACATTACTAACAGTTTGCCTGTCTAGAGAGCAATAATGAGCCAAGCCTGAGCTCTGCCCTTCCCCCTCCCAAAATCATCACATTTTCCTTGATCTTTATTTTTTATTTACAGAAAATGTTGATGAACTAACTCGATTGCTTGTGTGCAGGAAGTAGTGATAAAGTTTCAAGTCACTCAGTCACCTTGGAAGCTTCGAGTTTCCCTATCTGAATAATTTTTTGTAGTGTACTTGTTAAATTTTGTTAAGTAGTTACATTTACACAAACAGGATGGATTTTATGGATTCTTGTATAGTGAATTAACTATACATTTCGGTTTATTTAGCAAAGGGATAGTGGATGCACTATGATATCTTGTATGATTTTTGCATTTGTTCTAACAAAGTTCTCTGCAGGATGATCTATTCGAATTTTTCATAATTCGATGCTTTATCAATCTTACAATCTGAGTATTATAAAATGATTCTCTAAAGGCAACATTTTTCGAAATCACTAACTTCCTAAAATACTTGCAGAGAATCTCAAAATGAATCGGTTGAGACAAACTAAACTAGAAAACTCGAATTTTGCAAAAATTTGAATCTCTCAACTCCAACTTTTTAAAAGCAATGAAATTTGTTGCATGCAAACTGAAAATTCGTCTAACATTTTTTATATTGCAGAAAATAATGATCTTTTAAGATCATACTTATCCATCCCAAGGTCCACACTCTAAATGGAAGTTTACTTCGGGACCTATCAATGCGGAAAATGGATACATCATTTTACAAGTCGAACTTAACGAGTTGTATTATTTAATTCTTTTGTAAAATGCATGGGAGATTAATTATGTATTTATAGACTAGGTCTTGAAATATGTAATTAATACCAGTCCTATATGTGAAGATTTGGGTAGTTTTGACTGGTTTGGAGTAATAAGGAGATTGGTGGAAATCAGTTGTAATAAGTAGGATTTAATCACCTAAATCCCCTTCCCTTGTTCCCTCCCTCAATATCAATTTCACTTTTTGGCATTATGTCAAAAAGGGGAAGAAGATATTCTACGGGAATAATCAAATGAAAATTATTGTGTGTTGCTACTAAAATGTTTTTGCAGAAAAACAACAACGTTGGAATGTTGTGATAGGTACCGACACTTATCACGTGGGGTAAATTCTAAACTATAAGGAATATGGCCTGTTGCAACACCGAAAAAGTGTATCATTAGGCTCCAAAAGTGTTACAATACCTGTTTATGCAACACTTTTGCTAAAAGTCAGTGTTGCATTTGCCGTCGTGGCAACAGCCTTCTGTAGCAACGCTTTTTGTGTTTATTGCAACGCTTTTCAAAGTATTACAAAAAGAGTTTGGTGTAGTTTGTTGTAACACTTTTGCATGTTTTAGCAACATTTTAAATATGTTACAACAGACGAATGCAACACTTTTTTGCAACATTAATTGACTTAAAAATGTTACAAAGTGAGTTTATTGCAACATATTTTTGCAACATTATTATGCATTTTGCAATACTTTTGGTTTTTTTTGCAACATTTATATGCAACATTTTGGAACCTTTTGCAATACTTTTTGATATTTTTGCAACATTTCTCTACAACATTTTAATTACTATTGTAATACTTTTAAATTTTATTGGCAACACTAATTTGCAACATTTTTATTAGTTCACATTGCAATGTCCTGTTTGAAATTTAAATTTACCATGCATGAAAGCATATACCAAACCAGAAATGACATTTCATTAATGTCCAACAAACACATGTCAATGAAGGCCAAACATAGTCTAAAGTCGAAACACAAGTTGACTTACACCAAAAGTCTACATTAAACGCGTAGTCTAAATAGTTAAGGTACCGATTAACATACTACCAAAAGTACGCATATAGAAAACAATACTTAAGTACTGATCATATCAATCATCATTTTCGTCGTCGGCGAGCATTGTCATCATCGCGATCATCATCCTCCTGCTCCTGATCAATGTCGTCCTCACTTTCGTCACCCGATGCAAGACATAACTCTTCGACATCAAGGTTCTTGAAATCTGGATTGATTTCTCCCATTTTTGCAACTACCTTTGACACACCTTTCTATCTACAACTCCAAAACAATGCACCCTAGACAGTCTCAATTTGAATTCCAGAACGTGTTGACAAAGAAACTTAGCAGAAATAGTAACCTTTTCCCTCCCCAGTTTTAGGTGCATCTAAAGCATCATAGTAGATGTCGATTAATTCGAGCATCTTTGCCTTCAAGTGCTTCTTTTCATTATCATCATTCGCTGTCAAATATCTGTCCGTCCAGGCCTGCCAGTTATCAGCTGCCACACCCATACTAATGCTAAAGAGGACCTCGCATCAAAGCAAACATAATGTAGATAAGGTATTCACAGCATAGTAGCATACATAATACTAGGCTTATGACAGCTTATAGAAAGCATATGTACGTATACAGGAATATCAAATTGATATTCCTAAAAGTCACGGGGCCCTCAGTGGATCAATCCCTGGGTCTGTCCCATCTATGATTCAAAGTTTAATCAGAGAGCTTATTGTATAGGTGCACAAAATATGACAGATGACATAAAATCTGTGTAAATAGAAGTAAGCGCATCAGCTGTCCAAGTCTTGAACCTTTACTAACTACTAAGATTATGTTTTAAACATAATAAGAGTAACCAAGATACTCCATATGGGGATGTAGTAATAATGATAACAAACACATACTTGCTCCATATGGGGGTGCAGAGACAAGTTTTATCTTCACATTTATCTATATAAATAAGAGGTAAGGAGGGGAGAGGCCTGGCTGCTGCTGATACCTGCAGAATAGATATAGAGTAGACCCTACTAAACTGTACAATTATTTGCAAGTGATATATATAGTGATTTTCTTTTCTAATAATGCACCAGTTCAAATATATTCTCTTAGAAACAAGTCAGATATTTCATTGAAATGATTCAAAATCAAATTCATCAGAAAGTAGGACAGTCTTGCTATTCAAAAATATTCTCCAAAACAACCTTGTACGATACACATTTGGCCAACCGCATTCAGACAATACACAATTCTGCATTAATATTTAATGTTGCTTGTTACAGAATGTTGTACATTATTAGGAGCACAGATGCAGAAGAATCATCATCACTGCAAGGGGCAAGCTTTCTCAAACTGCTAATTCTATTTCTGAATTATAGAGAAATTGAGCAAGCTACAGTCATTTAACAAAGAAAGGTTTCCAAAACTTGAAAAATATAGCAAGACTTGCAATACTTGAACAAATATGCTGCAGCCTGCAGCGATAATAAAATCCGTGCCTGTTGTTTGTGTATGTAGTAAAAGATCAGAATATGCAATTTAATTGTTTAATCATTTTTCCAATTAAGGTAGATATATGTAAATTCTTGTAGTGTTTATCTTTTCTTTCCTGGAACTTTAATTAGCATATGGAGATATGGTGAAATTCACATCTAGTTGCAGTGTCCAGTTCAGGAAAATAAATGACAAGGATAAAAGACACAGAAGAAATCAGGAAAGGTTTATCAGGATGGAAAAGATTATCATCTGCTTTTACATACCTTCACTGAGGAAACAGTTAAGGTCACGTGAAGGTGATTATCCCATGATACAACAGGCATTACTTTATGAACTAGCAAAGCATTCCCAGATTCCCAGTTAACTGAGCTTGATATGTACTGCATAACGTAATAATCAGCGTATATTGTATCTTTAGTCCACCTTAATAAGTGGCGTTCAACCTAAAAACAAGTCAATGTGTGCATGAAAATAAACAAAAAAACAATCATGTAATATGAAATATGTAGGGAACAATGACTAAACTGCTGTTCCGCATGTAGTCAATGACTATTTTGTAGTCAATACTGACCTTTGTAAACAGGAGGTCTCTAACATGTTGAGGCCTGATATTATAATATGATCAGCCGAACTATCTGTCCTAAGAAACGGAATGACTTTGTTGCTTCTCTTAAGCATTTATTTTTCTCGTCCCGAGACCAGTGCTGCAACAAACAAAATTAAATGATAAAATGCAAGGTAAGCATCACGAATATTGATTCAAGTCACGTTGTTTCAAAAAATCTCTAGCCAACCTCTGCTAGCATGTTGAGTTTCTTCCGTACACCTCTCAGTAACTCTTCTGACTCCCCCTCCCAAGTATAGAACTCCAGCTGCTTTGCTTATAATATCTTTTCAGAGACCTGAAAAAAGTCCACCCTTGAAGATACAGATATCTCTAAAGAGTATTCTCATGCCATCATATATTCATATATAGATTAAAGAGTCTTACCACGTATTGTTGCAAGGAGACATAATGGTGATCTATTTAATTAATAGTGGTACAGTTAATCTATGTATCCACAATTAAATTGTCCATGACATTAACAAGTAGGCACTGTAAAGTTTCTTTGCTGGGACGCTTTGCTGAACTGCTAGTGAGTTATAGTCTAAACAATACTCGAGCCTATCTAGCATAAATTAAAAAAGCAATAAGGCTAATTCTTGTATAGCCAACGTCAAAAAAAAAACCAATTTTTATGCTTGACGAGCCATTCAGATCAACCACAAACTTTGACGTAACAACTTATATTTTATTTCCTAAACAGAAGTTATGCATTAGATCACAAATTAAAGGATAAGACAGACTGCAAGTAGAGTAAACCTGTTTTGCTATAACTTGACCACCAGCTATGTGTGAGAAGTATATGTTGTAAAAATGGCTAAGAAACAATCCTGGACTTGTCTCTGCAAGTTCCTCTAGGTACTTGACATATGTAAGTCCAGGGCTTCTTGGTTCAAGAATCACAATATCCTGTTGACTCATCCATTCTAGATCTTTTGAAAGAGCATCTGATCGTTCCAATCTGGTCTTTCTGAAGTAGGCATCTGTATTGAGTAAAAGTCAAAACCAGAATTGAAAACAATTATATTAGGCAGCATTATGAACAAAAATTTACAACACCGCATACAAGAACCATAATATGATTTTAACTCTATAATAAAGATTTAAACAATTCATCTAGTAGACCTAAAAGTTCAGAATAGATTAAAGTAGATTGAACCTTCTCGTTCTACATGATATCAATAACACAAACACACACACAAAACTACAAAGACATATATCTCTATACACTGTCTCGCACCGAAAAAAAATATATCAGAATCTGAAGTGAAACATCCATCCTGATAATAACAGCATAATTAAAACAAAACATATATGAGATTTTTGGTTATATATATGAGTATAGATTGAAAACTATAAAGCAGAGGGTTTCACTTACACATAATGATTCTGAGTTTAGCACTGCACACTGAGCTTCAGCTTCCTCGAGGCTGAGTAGTTAGGAACAAATGCAAGAAATTAAGAACATAATCGAATGACATGAATAATGGGACAATCTCGTGCACATACCTATAATCGAACCTATGTGTTTTGGATAATGAACCCTAATTATAATCAAAATTATACATATACATATATAATGAAAAAATAGGCACTTCATCTCTAATTGAAGCTTCAATTGAATCTTTACTCTAATTGAAGCTTCCATCAGTTTTTGGAATTTTAGGGTTTCGGATGTTCTAATCGATTTTAGGGATCTGAGAGATGAGTGAGAGAGATGGGTGAGAAAGATGAGGGATTTGATAGATGAGTGAGACAGGGGTATGAGGGAGAGAGGTGAGATAGAAGGGAGATGTGTTTTTGGGGATTGTTTTTTTTTATTTTAATTGCCTTATTTTATCCCGCCCAGCCAAAAAATAAAGTTCCCACTTACAAGCCTAGCTTATCGCCTATAATTTTGGGCAAAGTGTAATGTCTATTGTAATGCTTTTAGTAAAGTGTTGCAATTGTTATAAAATTTTGAAATTGTCATTTTGCTTGCAACACTTTTCGTATTTCTTGCAACATTTAGAAATATATTGCAATAGACTACCAAGTTTTTTGTCTATTGTAACACTTTTTGTAACACATACCATATTGGTGTTGCAATAGCCCATATATGGTGTAGTGAAACTTACACCTTTATGTGCTTATATGATTCTATGTGCCTATGTGTGATTGTATGCTTGTATGATGGGATGCATATATTTAGGGGAAGTGACCCCAAAATCTTATTTTGTATCATGCATACACTTAGGGGAAGTAGATCGCACACACAAATTTAATTTTCACAAGTAGTTTTGACAAATACCAAAAAGGGGAAGATTGACAGAGTCATTACTTTCGCTCTTTAGGTTTTGGAATTTGTCAAAATAAAAGTGAAATTAAATTAGATTTAAGATTGCACTTAGAATCCTCCCCAGGGGACGACATAATTCGGTATCAAGTCAAACTGGTCAAACCGAGCCAAAAATATTTTTCCGACATGTTTTCGACATGAACTTAGGATGTGAATATCATGTTTATGGTATTTTATATTCTAGGTTATTTATGTCAAAAGAAAATAGGCATTCGGCTAAAGGCACAAATATCGAGAATTTTTAAACACGGCTTTTACGAACCAAAATTGCCCAAATTATTTAAAAGCGTGTCGTTCTTAAATATTTTACTCTTAAATATTTTTGATATATATATTTAATATTTATATTCAATTTATTGTGCTAAAAGCCATGCCAAAAGACCAAAAACAGATTTTAATCCGAAATACCCGTAATTCCTTATTTATCCGAATAAAATCATTTTTAATTCGAAATTAAATATTTCTTGGACCTCATAGTCATTATTTCATAAGAAATATTATGTTTGAATATTTTTCAAGTCAAAACTTTTGTCTTAGTTGTCGGTAAAGACAAATGAATTTTTCGGTCGCTCAGGAAGGCTGTTTTAACATTCGAAAAATTCGTAAAAATGCTTTCACTCATCTTTTTGACTTGAAACTTTGAATGAGTCCTTAGTTTCCCCATAGGACATTGTAGAATAAATTTCGGAAATTTTGGATGACTTTTTTCCGGGACCCCTTAAATCGATACGTAATTGATTTATCGGTCGCTTAGAATTTATAGTTGGTCAACTCATTTCAAGGTGTCATTTTGACCATAATCTTCTGGGCATATTTCTAGGAGATTCCCAAAATTTCATAATTGTTGGATGATTTTTCGATTTATTGCGATTAAACCCATTTCGGCTCGTCGGTAAGCGCGTTTTTCGGTTTTTAATCGTTTTGTTAATTGGTATGCCACCTATGCACGTCCAAATCAGCAAAATTAAAATGTGCACAGCAGGGAGTGTGTCTAACACATGCCAACTCATGCCTAGCACAAGCCACCACATGCTTGTACCTTTTTAGCTTTTAAATAAAGCTAAAATCCTTAATTTTTGGCTATAAATAGCCCCTTACCCCCCACTCTTTTTCCCAAACTTTGAGAGCCAAACACATGCTGAAGAAACACTCCTAGAAACAGTCTCTCTACTGCATAAAAGTTGCAAAACGTTTCTTGGTGTTAAGCCATTTTTACATCTTGATTTTACATCATTTTGGCTTGTTTTCTTCACTTATTCTTGCTCTCATAAACACACCTTTGGTCACCAATCTTTTTGTGGTCTTTGGACCATGTTTTAACAGATTATAAGTGACCTTTTGAGCCTTCAAAAGTCCGGCCATAAAGCCTTATTCCGGCCATTTTCCGGTGACTTTTCCGGCGACTCTTTTTGTGTGTTTTTAGCTTCGTTACTAGCTTTTTCTCTTATTTTCTCTTTAGATCTCAAGGGATATAAGTTGGTTCCTATATTTACTTACTCTACTATATATAAGTCGTGTATATATAGTAGTGGTGGTGGTGGGTGACTTGAATATTTAGTGTTTATTGCTTGTTTGGTTTAGATCCACACTTATAAACACTAATATTCAACATTCTTGCATTTTGTCACTAATATACACTTGTTCTTGAAGTATATCCGTGTAGTGTATATTTGACATCTTGTAAGGTGTTCTTGAGGTTGAAAAGTTGAGATTCACCTCATTTAAGTCCTTTAATCCAAGTTGTGTATTTGGATTAAAAAGGCTAGTTAACTATCTTTTGATTTAAAAACAAAAAGCTTACATCTTGTTTTTACCTTAAGTGGTTTAAACTTGATATTTAAAAATCAAAAGATAAGTTGGTTGTTAGTCTTGTTTGTGTAACCAAGTCCTTTGTTCATCTTGTTTTATTTTTAAACAAGGACATAAAAATCAAGACTATACAAGCTAGCTCTTTAAAACAAGTTAGTAGTTATTGTTGGCCTTTTCATTTTGTTACATTCGGCCATAACTACTATTGGTAGTCTATCTTGTTCAAGTTGGTTACTCACTTGTCTTATCTTTATATCTTGAACAAGGATTTAAACAAGACTACTTGCACTTGTTTTAAGACTTTGAAAAATCCGGCCATTCCACTTTCTTTACCATTCGGCCGAAGTGCTTAAAGCACTTGTTGCTTTGTGTTGCTTGCTTGCACTACTTGCTTCTTAGTTTAATATTCTTGTTATGTTGTGTGTGTAATATTTTAACGCATAATAGCGGCCCTCATTTTATCTTATAGATAAGCGAGTTACTTTTATGTACGTGTGCATTTTTTGTTGTGTGTGGTGATAGTGTATGTGTGTGTACCGCTTGTGTGACAAGTCCATTCGTGTGACTTATCCCTTGCCGTTATATACTAGCTTAACGCGTAATAGCGTCCCCGTGACTAGTACCTTAATATACTAGCTTGCACGGATTTATATCTTTCAATATAAATTGGTTGTTTGTTTGTTGAACTTGTATTCTAACCTTTGCAGTGAGGTGAAGTGAAGTGAGGTGACTCTTGTTCTAAGACCCAAGTCTTAGGCGTACTAACGGGGAGTTAGTAGCCTTTGCACCGTGAAGAAAAGGGAAGACCCAAGATCTAAGACCTAAGATCCAAGACCGGCAAAGTTGTAGAAGTACATCGTCTTCTAGGGGTTACTACAAAGTCTTTTAGGAGGTGATGGGGAGTTACGCTCCAAGACAAGTTTTGTAGTTTATATTTAGCTATTTAATTTGAGGAGGATACGTGTGTGTATCGCTCCAAGATAATTAGATAGTGGTCTAAGGAGTTGTAAAGGCTTCTCCGCCTACTATAAAGGAGTTTCTTTGTAGTAGAGAAAAGCTCGAATCCGGGGAGGAGTTCGGGGACTGGAGTAGGGGTGTTCGAATCCATTAGGGATTGCGGGCATCTCGAACCAGGATAAAAATCGACCGTGTGCTCTCTATTTTCTTTCGCTCTGTATTTTCCGCACTTTAATTACTTGCTTACAAGTAACGAAGTTTCAAAAGGCGAAAGAATTTTCAAAAAGCAAAGCTCTAAATTTTAAAAAGGTGATAAACTATTCAACCCCCCCTTCTAGCTTATCTAACCCATATACGGGATCTATCAACTTCCTTAACATTCATTGGAGATATCAGTTCCAGCAATGCCTTGATTTTGGCAGGGTTTGCCTCGATTCCTCTATGATTTACAAAGAGTCCAAGAAATTTTCCGAACTCCACACCAAAGACACATTTTTGGGGGTTCAGCTTCATTCGGAAAATAGGACCATAAAATAGGACCTAACCTGTCGGAAATACAATTCGACATAATCAACAATCAATCAGCTCCTTTAGCTAATATCAACTCCAAATTAACTTACAATTTAAAATCGATCACTATTCGAATACAAACAATTAGTGACTAGCTTGCCATACAACATGCATTGAATCACATAGTATAACCCTCAATAACATATACCACTCCTTGAGGTTTGTCAAAAAGACCACATCATAAAGTACTTTAGCGATACCATCCCATTCTTTTGACTACAATAATACTTAATCATATAAGGCTACTTAAGCATCTAACAAGCGTGATAAAATCAAAGCATACAAATTTATGACCAACTATTAATAAATTTATCTAATTTGAATCAAATTAACACAATAATACTTCCGATAATAAAATAATCATATAAGCCACTTATCAATTCGAATGCAAGTAGACATTCAACCTTACAAATCACAATCCACAATCCCAAATATGGCAACACCAATCACTCTCCCCTCCCAACCTTTCTTTCCTCGGCTTCACTTTTCTTTTATTCACTCTCGGCTCCTCGGCCTATCTCTCAACACCCCCACACAACTCAAGCCCGCACATACACTAATTAATATCCATTTGCTTTAATTAATATCCATTTGCTTTGAAGACCACATTCGATATTTTATGCCGTGAATTGTAAATTCATAGTTACTACACCAAAATTCTCACAATCCCTTGGCCTTTCTTGCTCAGCACCTGTACACTTTTACTCCAGATACGTAATTCACCTCCCCTGTACTTCTCACTTATTGTACCACACGACCCATTGCTCACTAAACCTTACAAAACCTTCGGAAATGCACATCTATACAGTCACACCAAGACTACAACACTATCTCCTCCCAACAATATTGTTGTTGCCTCCCCTGCACTTCTGAATACACCAGCGGCCACACACACTAGCAGTGACGGAGGCAGGGGGTCCAGGGGGTCCCTGGCCCCCCTAGGATTTGGAATATTAACAGAGTAGTATTGATAATGTAGCATGTGTTCTTGTAGATCAGCTGGTAAGACTATACATTAGCCAACTTGAAAGCCCGGGTTCGAACCCTTTTAACATGTTTTTCAGTTAATTTTTCCTTTTCTCCCACCACTCTCTTCTACTTTTTAAATTTTTAGTTTTAATCTTTCATTTTTTTAACATGTTTTAATTTTTTTAAAAATATTTCAAACTTTAAATCTGTTAAATTTAATTGTTGATTACACAAATTTATTCTTTCTTGTTTTTCCAATTTGTTTTATATAAATATTAAAATTTTTTAAAAAGTTCTAAGTTTATAGTATAAATTCGGCCCCCCCTTAAAAAAGGTTCTGCCTCCGTCACTGCACACTAGTACAACCTCCTACTCTTATTTACCCTTCGAACAATACAGCAACCAGATCACACCTCGTAGCAGTACCCACCTCCAACATAGCATACACCACACACCCTCTCTTCCATCTTTCTCTTTTACTCACCATCTTCCAATCCCTTTCAATCCTCTCTCTGTCCCACTCTCAGCTCTTCGACCTCTCGGCCTTACCATTACCAACACATACACTACTAGCATCTCCTCTACACATAACCATACACGGATTCATCCCCCTTATTACTTGTGTCCTTCGAACAACACTACACCCCTTTCCAGCTACCTTTCTTCCATAACCCTCTCCACTCTCTCTTAACAGGCTCCCTTTCACTCTTCAGTTCCTCACCACCATCACCCACGCGACATCCACACTAACACAGCCATCACTCACTACGCCTTCACCCATTTCGCCTTCTTTTCCTCTTATTAACTCCCTTGTTTCAACCCACCAGTTGCAACGTACAGTACTACACAGCAGCTGTTCATAATACAGTAATCACCCAACTCTGATAAACACTCACTTACACACAAAGATCGATCAACACCCACACAACTATACACGCAGTACATATATGTATATAAACCACACGCCTCTACACAACCACGCACACATACCTTCTGGGTACACATGCACACCAATTAACCATATACATACACAACAAGAACTGGTTACAAAGAGGGAGAGAGATTAGAGAGAACAACGAGAGAGGTATGAGAGAGATTGGAGAGAGATTTTGAGGAAGAGGGACAAACCGACAGATTTGAAGAGAGGATTCGAGAGTGTTCGAGAAACTTTGAGATAGTATCGAGTATAGCAGATGGGTTATACAATTAGGGGAAATTAGGGATTTAAGGGAATTTGGGGAAAAAGATTAAGGGTAGAATAATTAAATTCTTATTTAAAACAACTAAAAATCACTTTAGAAAATGGAAATTAATAGAGAATAATTGAGAAAAAAATTCCAAATTAAATTTTAAAATATAGAAAATGAAACTATCTATCTCCCCGTATTTTTAAAATAGTTATAGGATCAAAAATGAATTTAATATAAATTTTACAAGTTGTGATCCTTTAAATACAATAAAATTCTTAAAATAATTTTAAAATACTTAAACACCCAAAATAATTCTCCCACTAATTTTAGAAACTAAATAAATATACAAATATGATATTGCAAAAGATTTCAAGATTTTTAAATACTCCGATGATTTTATAAAAATCTCAGAAGATTAATAATGCACATTTTAAATAGATTTTTACTCACAAAAATTCAAATAAAAATACAAGGACCTACACGACACACATACATCACGATATGAACATGTAAGCATGATATCACATATATATTATCTAAAAAAAAATTCACACCCTATAATTCTACATTTAATATCAAATAATTAAATAATAACAATAATAATTACGATATTTTTCTAGGGCGTTATAACCGGTCTCCCAAGAATTGCATTATGAGAGATGTCTTCATCTACCACCATAAACTCAACCATTTGGGTGGCCTTGCAGGGATCCACACCCAATGTCAATGGTAACCTAATCTTTCCTATGACTTGGACATGGTTACCAGTAAACCCATATAGCTCATTATTGGTAGACAGTAACTCTTTATCCAGAAGCCCCAATTTCTGGAATGTAGTATACGCCAAGATATTCACTAAGCTTCCATTATCAAACAACACTCTATGCACATTCATTCCACCAATACTCATGGTTACCACCAAGGCATCATTATGAGGGTGGTGAACCCACTTGGCATCCTCCTCTATAAAGGAAATATCAGTGACTTGCTCTCTGAACAACTTAGGAGGCCTTTGTGCAAGGTGGAAACATTTGTTAGGGGCTTCCCTTTGGCCTCCCAGGCGTACCTATCTCTGGCATTCCGACCGGAACACCCCAGGTAAGGGCCACCAAAGATGGTATGGATGCTAGGAGCTCGAATAGTTCTTTCCTGGTTTCCAGGCACCTTATCATTACTATCTTTTCCTTCTTTATATTTCTTAGCTTCTTGGATCAAAAATTCTGTCAGGTATCCGTTTCTAATCAATTCTTCGATTTGATCTTTCAAGTGCTTGCAATCGGCAGTCTCATGGCCATTTGCATCATGGAAAGCACAATACTTTCCTTGGTCCTTTCTGCCTGGGGGTCCTGCACGGTAGGGCTTCCGGAACAGTCCATTCTTCTCATTCACTTCAAGAATATGGCCTATTGGAACAGTCAGAAGAGTAAATTCAGAATACCACTGAAAATTCAACCTCGGGGTAAGTCTATCCTTGACAGAAACCTTATCTTTGGTTGCATTGACAGCAATCGGGGCAGTCTTTTCATCATAACGATGGGCTCCCACATCGGCGGTACTGCACCTAGAAGCCCACTTGTTGGAATCCAGATTTCCAAGGCTGTAGGAGCGATTTCTCTTGTTTCTATTCCAACTCCTGGAATTAGTGTCCTTGGATAGTTTACCATTGAATCGCCAATCACTTTATGGCGTTCTTCCTGCTGGTAAAATTCTGCTAGTGTTCCAGGCTCCTCAGTTTACAACTCTTTCCAAAATTCGGTTCCTGGCCTAACTCTGGCTATCAGGAAATTCTTCAAGGTTTCATCGGAAGCCTTCTTCACCTTAGACACTTCCTCATTAAATCTCTTGAAATATTGCCTTAGGGTTTCACGTTCCTTCTGCTTGATATTGGCTAAGGTGTTAACCAGTGGGGCATATGCCACGGTAGCCCTAAATTGAGAGATAAATTAGTCTCCCATCTTCATCCAGAACTTGATTGATCCTTCAGCCAACCTTTTAAACCACTTGTGGGCATTCCCACCAAGAGTGGAGGCCAGTAGCCTGAACCTAGCCAAATCCTCCACTTGATACACATCCATATCCGTATTGAAACGGCTCAAATACTCAACTGGATCTGAGCTACCATCGAACTTCAAGTCAGTATTCATCTTAAAGAACCTTGGTAGGGGTGCCATTTTCACCTTCTTAGAGAATGGTGAGCCGGGAATGGCCCCATATTTGAACTTTCTCTTCTCCTTGATTTTCTCCAAAGCTTTCTTCTAATCAGACATTTTGAACTGTCCATTCTCACCATCTGAAAACATATCACTTCTAGAATCATAATTTTCATAAGATGTCTTACTCTTCCTGGGAACCGAACTCTAATGAGAGCTGGAATCTTGGCCAGTACCCCCATCGGAAGAGATTCTGGTAGAGTGGGATTTTCTGCTCTTATGCCCAGAGGTGTGGCCTCTTTGCCTATGACTCCTCTTGCCATCAGATCTAGACCTTCTGGAGTCATTCATTGGGGTACCGAGTAGGATCTCTCCATGTACTCCCGGGAACCCTGAATGTGGGAACCCCCATTTCCATCTCTTCGGTCTCTACCTCCAGTATTTCCCAGCTTGTGATGAAGGTCCTTATTGGTCAGCTTTTTGCCAACTCTATCAAAAACACTCAGGCTTCTAGTGCGCGAGCCCTCGGAACCCTGGGCTTCCAAGTCATCAGATTGGTCATCCTCATACTTTTCAGCCTCAGACTCTCCTTCCTCTCCTTCATCAGATGAGACATAATTAGTATTGTCCTCAACATCTTCTCAGACCCAAAATCCAGTTTTGTCAGAGTCACATTCTTCTTTGACCTCGACTTATGCTTTTTACGCCATCTTTTCATTCTCTCGGAACTTTTCTCCAAATGGTCAATTCTTTCAGCCATAGCGACCACATGATCCAGGATATCTTTGTTGCCAACATCACCATTATCACTTTTGTTTCGTCCATTTCTACCCTGAGACGGTGTTTTATCACTATCGGAATTATCAATCGCCATATCTCCTCCAAACGATGATTTTTTACCCCTCTTTCTAGCGCCAATTGTTGTGGGAGATTTTAGCACAACAAGTTAGGAGGCCATTGCTATAATAGTAACAATGAATATGGAATCGCCCAACTGCCCAGAAAGACTCACAATTGGAGATTTATGGCTAGCTGCCCGGAAAGGCTCACAGCTAGGGTTTCCGAAGAACACGAGAGGTGGTTCCTCGGAGGATCGGACTGGATTCATGGGAATTAGAGCTCAAGGGCCGAATGTTGGCCTGCCAAGAACCCTAATAATGATGTGTCACACAAGAGTGTACGTGCTCTATGTTACTCAAGGTGTCGAAGTGTCTAAGAGATCCCGCAAACTGCCTACATACTCCTTTTTATAGGAGATCAAGCCCGTATGTAGTTCTTGGAATAATATGCTCGGTTGTTTATGATGAGTTATCCTCTCTCTAGTGGGATAATGACTGTTATTTCTGATAATAATCGTGTATGATGTATATAATCATGTTTCCAAGCTGTTTGAGTCATAGGATCTTTATCCCTTGTATTTATCATGATATTTTGTGATTTATCAAGTATATATGACATATATCCTCTTTAAACTAAGTATTTATCGGTTTAGAAGTGTAAATAAACTGTAAAGACGTGTTCCTAAAAAGTAGGAGGTCTGCCTTATCCGAATTGGTGGCCTAATCAGGCTTCCGATGGAAGCTGGGGGTACCGCCCAGTAGCCTGTCTCCGGTAGCCCAAGTATGGAAGCTACTCCGAAAGCCCTATCTGATGGTTGTCACCAGATATAGGTTTTCCCCAAGGGGCTTCCTTTGGGACCCTAAGCCTTATATTCGTTCAAGGTTCATTGCGTGGTAACCCCTAGGGCCCACAGGCCTTTGGTAGCCCACATAACCACTTGTTTTCTTCATGAATTGGACCCTATCTTCTAAGTGGGTCTAAATCTGACCCATACAAGATTTTGGTCACAATACTATTTATTACCTAATTTTGATCCCTTTATTTCTATGTTATTCTTTTTTTTTATTATTAATCTAAAAATTACGGGATATTACATGTTGAAACCGACATGTAGTAAAATTTTAAAACAGTCGAGCAAGTCTGAAGCATGTGATTCCCTATCTACTTATTTGGCACTATGAGAAGTAGGGTATGCTAACTCCAACAACAGAGATTGTTCATGAGCCAAACTTAAAAAATATTGCAGAGGAAGAAACTGAAGCCGGTACTGTGTATACTCGAAAACTTAGAAAAAGACTTCAAATACATTTTTACTGAGTATTTATACTTAAAAAAATATTTACTAAGTATTTATACGTAGAAAAAATATACTCCCTCAGTCCACCAATTCTTTACATGATAGTGACGGGGGCTCGACACGCATTTTAAGGCTCCTAAAAAGTATAGTTCCATAATTTATTTTTAATTTTTTTTCTTTTGAATAAAAATTTAATGTTTAAATTTTTATTCAAAAAAAGAAAATTTTAAAAATAAGTTATGGAACTATACTTTATATACACCTTAAAGAAATGGGTGGGACGGAGGGAGTATATTTATTTCTGATTATAAATACTTAGTTAGATATACATTTTTTATGAGTGTAAATACTTAGCAAAATATACATTTTTTCTATTTATAAATACTTAGAAAAAAATTCATTTTTTCTTGTGGAGGAACCCCAAGGTTGAAGAATCAACATGGGAGTTAGAGTGTGAAATGTTAGAAAAGTTTCCTCAATTGTTTATGTAATGGATTCTGAGGACAGAATCCTTTTAAGTGGGGAAGGATGTAACGACTTAGAATTTCAGTTTATAAATTTTGTTATGATATACTCCCTCCGTCCCGACAGATTGTTTACGTTTGCTTTTTACACAAAGACCAAGGATTAGGATTAAAATAAGTGAAGTAGTGGGTGTAATAGTAATTTATTGTTAAAATAAGTGAAGTTGTGGATGTAATAGTGATTTTATTGTTAAAATAAGTGAAGTAGTGGGTGTAATAGTGTAAAGTATTGTTAAAATAAGTGAAGTAGTGGATGTAATAGTGTTAAAATTTACTATTTTTGGAAACGTAAAGAATTGGTTGGGACGTCCTAAAAAGGAAAGTGTAAACAATTGGTTGGGACAGAGGGAGTACATATTTTGGTGATTTTTATTAGTTTAATGTGTTGTTATAATTTAAAAATGTGATTTAATTGTTAATTGGTGGAATTAGTGATTTAATTATTTTTAGCTACTTAGTAAATTATTTTGTGGCATACAATTTATTTCTTACTGATTTAATTCATTTTATAACAATATGATTTATAATAAATTAATATATTCTTTTCTAAATACTTTTTTTGTAAATTTTATGAATTTTATTAAAAAGTGTATTTATATTTAAATTAGCATCATTAAAAATTATTTTGTGTAATTATTGAATTACAATAATGGGCATATCTTATTCTTTCTACTATAATAGAGGTTGGGGTATTTTTGTAACTTGATAATTAAATTTTAGAAATAGATTTTGTTTTACTATTATTCCAAAACTCACCCCACCCACTATTTCATTCACCCCCGCTGTCTCTCTCACCTGTCTCGCCTATGTCTCTCTCCCGAAGCTCTCCGTCACGACCTCCTCTGTTCTTCACTCATTTATAAACAAAACCTATCAATGCAAGTGATTTTCTTTGTTAAAAATCAGTAACAAGTATGAAATCCAATACTTTTCAATCCTTCCTACTTGATTTTGAGTTTTGCAGGGTTTTGAGTTGGGTGTTTTCTAAAAATTGGGGATTCTTGTGAATTAGTGACACCACCCGAGGTTTGTAAGTTTGCAGGTTCTCGATAAGACCCGCAAGTTTGGGCTTGTCCGAGAAGAACCCAACCACCGGTGATGAACTTGGTGAGCCGGTGGTCCGTGTTGCTTTACATGTATGTATTGATTGTGTGTAATCTTGTTTAAATGACATGTTAAACTGATTGCATGTTAGTAAATTTATGCGAACGATTGATTTTGAGATAGTAGTTTGATGGTGTGAGTTTTATGGAGTAAAAAAGATACTTGCATGGTTAAATTGTATTGTTAGTGTACTTTAGTGAATCATGTGTATGTAAAAGTTGTGAATGTATGGTTGTTTGTGGGTGTTGTGTCTATGTAGTTGTGGTGCTGATAGGAGAGGAATGAGAGAATGGAGAGGTCAAGAAGGGAAGAAGAAGGAGCAGAAAAAGCGTTGTGATTGTGTGTGTGAACAGGTGCATGTGTGTTTGTGTTAATGTCGAGAGAGAGGACCGAGAGATTGGGAGAAAGAAGAAAGGGGAAGGGAGTAAGGGTTGTATTGGAGTATGGGCCTAGTGTGTATGTGCATTTATGTGTCCGTGTGGGTGTGTTTCATGGTGTTGAAGTGAAAGAAAAAAAGAGAATGAGTGTTATTGGTGTGTCCACACGCGTGTGTCCGTGTGGGTGTTTATAGGGGTGTGTGTTTGTTTGTGTGTGTGTGCAGAACAAAGAGAGGGACGAGAGAGATTAAAAGGAAGGAAGAGTGAGAAGAAGAGAAAGATAGAGAGGAAGAAAGGAGCCAAGAGAGAGAGGGGTAAAGAAAAAGGAAAAAGATAGAAGAGAGAGAGAGAGCCGAGAGATACATAGAAAGAGAGAAAAGAGGATAGAAAATAGGAAAGAAGGTGATGAAGGGTGAAGTAATGGTGATGTACGGTTGTAATTGAGTTGTTATTGCTTGAATGTAATATGTTATGTAATTTGTTTGATTTGGTCGATCCTAATTGTAAGTAATCGTCGTCATAACTTGAATTGGTGTAGTACTTAGTAGGTAATGGTAGTTGATTATAAACTTTGTATGATTAGATAATCTTATTTAAACTTTCGATTTATTAGATAGTACCGAACATTGATAAATTGTTGTTGATGTCAAAGAAAGACTAGAGTTGTTTATATCTTTTATCGTGAGGAATGTTCAATGCGATACATGCTTATGTGATTCATTGTATAATATTTAGAGTTAAGTCATAAGTCAATAAGGTATGTTATGATTTCTTAACTAATAACTTCTGTGTGTGTGTATATATATATATATATTAGATATCATTGGGGAAGAGATAGATTATGAGTCAATTGCTTACGTAAACAATTCGAGGGGAACTAAAGTAGTATGTTTACTTTATGTAGGTACAAGTATGTAAACAATTGTGATACTTGAGTTTGCATAGTTTATGAGCTTTTGAGGCAAGTTTACAATCTTAATTAACTTGCCTTTTTAGCTTTTCATTATATGATTGATGCTTTACCTATGCAACTTTTTTGTTAAAGCTTTGCCATACTTATTGAATTGTTAAAGTTTTATAAACCTTAGAACTTTTTATACAAACTTGCTCCTCAGAACACTCACTTACCTTAGCATGTGAAATACCTAATTTTAAAACTATTCGTTAAAATCTTGATAAAACCTTATACCTCGGAATAAAGATTGTAAATTAGTAAAATACGTTATAAAATTATTTAATATTTAAACCTTTTGATGAATCCTTGTAATTGGAACATTTTTTACCAAGGCTCCGATCGTAGTTATTTATTTTTAGGCCAAAGTGTGCCTATGGATCCAAATTGTGAGAATCATGTGAAAACATGGTTCGGTGCTATTCCGTGCGTGATCACCTATTATAGCACATTTTTATCGTAAGTTCCAATTTACCTATTTTAAATTCTGAAAACATTTTCATCTTGATTCAGATTTATATCGTTGACATACCTTGTTATTTGTTTATTTTATTGCACTTGTTGAGCGATGTTGAGCTCATATTTCTTGTTTAAACCATAACCTGATAGGGAAATGAGAAGACGATTCGCATGATTCGCACAGCTAGGAAGAGTTTCACTAGGAAGAGAATGGTTGGACCAGGTTCGGGTACTAGCCTTTCAGATTTCGGATTAGGTAGACTTAGCTAGTTATATAACTTTTAGGTTTAGGTCGTTAGACTAGCTTTTGTTAAAGATGTAAACTATTTAAAATGTATTCATTTTGTAAAACTTATTAGACTTGAACGGTTAATGCTTTTAGATGTAAAGTTATTTCATACTTTAACCTGATGTTGATCTTATCTTGTGGGTATGGTTTACTTTATTTTAGAATTCATGTTTAGGCTGTAAATTTATACGATTGGTTTAGTAGCACCGGTTTGGGGGTGTTACAGTCAATGGTACAAAAGTGTTGGTGGTGATGTTCGTAGTAACCGGTGTTCTTCGTATGTTCATCATGGTTGATGTTGTCCTCCCACAGATAACGCCAAATTTTGTTGAATAAGAACTAGGGTTGAATTTGCGGCTAGGGTATGTAATATTTGACTTAATTTATCAAATAAAAGAAAAGAAATAATACATAAATAATGTATTGAATAAGATATAAATTGTGTACTGAATGTATTGGGAAGTTACAAAATACATATATTAAATATATGTGGGAGTTACATATGTTTATTATGTAGTGAATAATGACAAAAGGAGTTACAAAATATTAATTTATATTGATTGGACAATGAATAAATTACTGGGCAGTTACATTTTATGGGGTGGAGGCATGAGAGGTTAAGCCTATATATAGAGGATCATATCCTACAAGAAGAAGCACCAGAAATAGTGAGAGCTTGTTCATTCTCTTTCCGGAACCCCTTAAAATATTTCATCAATATTCTCACATTGTTTTTGCAGGAAAAACTTTCATTGGTATCAGAGCCCGTCACGTTTCTGGCGTCTTTTCCACTTGGTTGTCGATGTCGCGCGTGTTAGTTGTGGGTTATTTTAAACGGTTCATGAATAGCGTCCTCCAACCATGGTCTCCTGCACATCTGTTCCATTTTTTTGTCCTTTATGTTTCATACTTCTATTGACATGTTTTATAGAGCATTTCTTTTTATGCCATCTGATTTTCTCCGTGTGTTTTTTTTTTCTATTATTTTTGTCATCATGCCTACCACTTGTGTTTAATAGTTTTATATATTCATGATATATTCTTGTTGGACATTGTTTTTCATTCATACTTAGTGATACTTTTTGTATTTGTCTTTTTGTGTTTCAATTTTGCCTTTTTTTTTTAAGGAATGCTCCTTTTGTGTTAAGTTGGGTATGTCAAGTATCATAGTTTTAAATATTGTCCAGGATTGTGTTTACATTGTGTGTTTAATTTTGATTTTATATTTCTTTTACATGTAATCTTGATTCTCTGCTTAAATTAGTTTTACACATGCCGGTTTTACAATCATGTTCCTGTTTTGTGTTTTATGTGCATGATTGGTATGTTCTTTAAACTTATCCTGATTTATTTTTTGACTGACGAATTATTAATCTTGTCAATAATTGTTGTTAATAATTATTGTGCTTGCTGCTTGTTTGAGTTCATCCAGTCTGTTGCGCTTATAATATAATATATATATATATTTTGTTTTTGTGATCCCGATCTTTGTAATCAGTATTTGTTGATAATGGATTTTTTTTGTATTACATCAGATATAGCGTGTTGTTGGATAATAATAAGGTTTTTTTTGGCTGATCTAGAATTTTGTCGATAAAAAAAAAGGTGATATTATAAATGAAATTGGACTAGAGGATATTTTTATTTGGCTTATAAAAGGGGTTAATTGATTGACTTGTATTATTTTTTTTCTTCGTGTTCATTTTGGAATTTGTTCGATTACTTGAATCTGCCTGTTTTTGTTTTGGCAATTTGTATATTATTGTCTTATTTATCTATTTTTTTGTTGATATTCTGGGATGAAAAATAAATTAATTTTGCGTGAATTGGAATATATCGTTGAAAGAGACGATGTTGTATTAGAGAAATATCCTAGTGGTGCTCGGAATAGAGAGCAAGTAAAATATCATTTTATTAGTGTAGTCGAATGTAATATTGGTAATATGATCAAGGACATAGATGGTTGGTGGAAACTGAATTGAATGTCTAACGTGGGAGACTGAATTGTTTTGAGAAATTGAATGTCTCAATTTACATTGAATGGAGCCGGTAAATAAGAACTAAATTGTTTATGTACAATTTAAAATTTATCGTTAAAATAGACGATATTGTGTTGGAGAAATTCTTATGGTTCTTAGGAAGGGGAGCGGAAAAGAAAATGTATGGAAATAATTGTGTTTAATATTTTATTAAGCAGAGCCAAAATGGGGAATAAAGATTGTTTGGAGACAATCTGAAAATATCGGTTGAAAAAGGATATTTTGTAAGAAAAATTTTTATGATGCTCAGAATAAAGAGCATATAAAAATGAAAAAAAATGGGAAATTTATGATGAACATAAATGAATGATTATCTTTGAAATAATTCAATTTTTTATAGAAAAATTGGGACAAGTGTCTGGAATGAAATAAACAAGAATTATTGGTTTTATTGGAATAAGGGTTTAAAGAACTTTAAAAGATATTTTAAAAAATAACGCCTAGCAAGGTGTGGTTGAGTTGGTATATCTTAGGTGTGGTTGAGTTGGTATATCTTGTGAACTAGAAAATGTGTGTGTTTGTTTAAATAATTTGTTTGATTGGAACCCATTGGTATACGTGGTAATTGGAAATCGTTGTTGAAAAAGACAACATTGTAATCAAAGAGATTTTAGTGGCTCTTAGAATAGAGAGTAGAAAGATAATTTTGAATCGATATGAAAGAATTAATTGTTCGATGTTGTGTAATCGATTGACTTGACTTGGCGTATTTAATTGGTCTAGTGAACGGATACGAAAGAAATCCTAATCAAGCCTAGTGAGAGGTTGTGAATAGGATAATGAAGTACTTGAAGTGTATATTGCACCACTAATTGGTTATGAGGCAGACGTGCCTGAATTTATTGATTGTTCTGGTGCAGATTTCAAAGGTAATAAGATAATGAGAATTCAATTTCGGAAGACCTATTGTTTTATGGTGGATCCGAAGTTGGGAAAGTAAAATGCATGAATGTGTTACAAGAAGTGAAAGTGACAACATTCAATTAGCAAATTGTGTAATCAGTTTTTTTGAGCCTGGTGATAGGCAGTAAAGAAGAATCATGGTGAAGTACTTGAAGAGTACGTAGTAAAGCAAATTGATTTGTAAGGCACATGTGTCTTAAAGTTATTGGTTAATAAGAAGTGAATTCTTAAAATTAATAAAGAAAGAGAGAATTCAACTTCGGGACACCTACGTGATTAATTAGATCAAGTTGAAGTTGAGAAAGGAATGAGAAACATGTTGATTTGACTTACAAATATTAAAGTCATGATATTGAAAATGTTATTCTCACGAATAGTGGGAGTGAGCGTAGACTCCAAGAAAAGTGGGAGTCACGTGAATTGTTTGAAATGATGTGAAGTGGGAGTAACAGAAATATTTGATAAATACGTCAAGTGGGAGATGTAATATTTGACTTAATTTATCAAATAAAAGAAAAGAAATAATACATAAATAATGTATTGAATAGGATATAAATTGTGTACTGAATGTATTGGGAAGTTACAAAATACATATATTAAATATATGTGGGAGTTACATATGTTTATTATGTAGTGAATAATGACAAAAGGAGTTACAAAATATTAATTTATATTGATTGGACAATGAATAAATTATTGGGCAGTTACATTTTATGGGGTGGAGGCATGAGAGGTTAAGCCTATATATAGAGGATCATATCCTACAAGAAGAAGCACCAGAAATAGTGAGAGCTTGTTCATTCTCTTTCCGGAACCCCTTAAAATATTTCATCAATATTCTCACATTGTTTTTGCAGGAAAAACTTTCAGGGTATGTGTGTATTTAATGTAAGGGTTGAGAGTTTCAAGCTTTAATGGCTGCGTTGGTGTTTTGGGACTGGAATCGTATCTTCACAAGATGCATACGTGTCTCAATCGTATGTTGAGAATCAATCCAAAATGTAGTTCTTGGTGATGTCCTCGGGGCTACGGCGGCTAGGGCACATCCCAATAAATATTGTTCTGAAATTGAGGGGTCAGAACCTTTATATAGGCATCGGGAGCCTTGGATTTAGAGTAGGTTTAAAAGACTTGGAGGCCAAGTCTCCTCCTAGGTTGGTGGTTCAAGATCTTTCCCATCAAGGATTCAGTTTTCTTGTTTCTCAAATCGTGGATTCTAGAAGCGGGCCTTGTATCGGGCATCCCTGGTACAGGCTATGTTCTAGGCCCATGTAATAATTATAAATTCAATAATCAGTTAGGGTTTTGAGCCTCTTTATTGGGCTTTGTTGTTGGACCAAAGTAGGTCTAATTAATGCAACATTAAATAGGTCTTTAGGGTTTATTTTTTTACTCGTGTCAAAAGGCACTGCATGAGGTATCAAAAATTCAATATCATTATCAGACCTCTCAATTTTCACATTCTTGTCAAAATGGGTAGACACATACTTGTAAACCAATTTCAGAATTAAATTAAATTGTCCTACAAATATTGTGTATTATTTGTATATGGTAGGATAATTATAAATGTACTAAATTTTAACGCAACAAGTTGACATGCACCAGTGACTACATAATTCCAAGCCCTAAGTCGATGCCTAGTTGCGCAGTAGATGTATCCTTGATATGAGAATAGTTCTCAAACACAATTTCCTACTTATCTTTGGGAGTTCCAACATTATACTAGTATCATCTACCTCAAACACAAACTCCACACAATTTTCATCCTTTTCATTATTATCAACATTCGCTTCATACTCAGTCAACGCTTCCTTCTTTGGAAAAAGAAAGCATGATAACCATGATAGAAGACCTTTTTTAGTTTAATCAGGTGTTGTAGTTGAAGAACTAGGCTTCCTACCATATGCTCGAATAGACACATATCCTTCTGATGTAAATTTGAAAGCATAATTGACTTTATTTGATGGTATTTGTCCTAGGTTTTTTAGATCACCTCTTACGTGGTCAAACCCGTTAACAGATCCATCATAGAGATCCAACAGCATGAAATAAGTCAGCCACATCTTCAAGTAATCGTGACACTTCAAAATCTTCATGATCAAGTGTCATTTTTCCTGCTTCTAGCTTACTTCTATCAAGAATTTCATTGAGAAGACCTGTACAGAAACTAATGAGGAAACATTTATTTAACTAAATTTAATATATTAAAGACATTTAGTAGCTAAAATTAATTGCCTTGTTACCTAAAATATACTGGGAAATTTTACTCATAAGTTCTATATTTTCGTCAGATCCAGGATCAAGTTGAGTCAAATACATATTTATAAGACTGATAATCCCTGCTAGAGAGGGATGAACATCGTGACTTGCATTGGTGTAGTTAGTAGTTTTCTTAATGCCTAATCTTTCTACTTGAGCTATCGCAACCACTTGTTTATTAATTCAATACGGTACCATGCCACTTTTTTTTATGCTCAAATAATTATGGCCGCAAAAATGACATATTATGCAAATCGTCCCAGCAAGATAATGCTATGATATATCAATAGATTAGCCATAACTATTGAAGAATTAAAAACAATGGCCTGGTACCGTATTCAATTAATAAAATAAGTGGCTACAACAGGTCAAGCAGAAAGAGTAGGCATTTAGAAGAGTACTAACAATGCCAACACAAGTCATGATGTTCATGCCTCTCTAGCAGGGATTATCAGTCTCATAGATATGTATTTTACTCTAGTTGATCCTGGATTTGACGAAAATATAAAACTTATGAGTAAAATTTTCTAGTATGTTTTAGGTAACAAGGCAACTAATTTTAGCTACTATATGTCTTTAATATATTAAATTTAGTTAAAGAAATGTTTCTTCTTCTGTTTTTGCACAGGTCTTCTGAATGAAATTCTTGATAGAAGTAAGCTAGAAGCAGGAAAAATGAAACTTGATCAAGAAGATTTTGAAGTGTCACGATTACTTAAAGATGTGGCTAACTTATTTCATGCTGTTGGATCTCTATGATGGATCCGTTAACAGGTTTGACCATGTAAGAGGTGATCGCAAAAACCTCGGATAGATACCATCAAATATAGTCAATAATGCTATCAAATTTACATCAGAAGGATATGTGTCTATTCGAGCTTATGGTAGGAATCCTAGTTCTTCAACTACAACACTTGATTTAACTAAAAAAGGTCTTCTATCATGGTTATCACGCTTTCAGTTTCCAAAGAAGGAAGCATATACTGAGTATGAAGCGAACATTGATTGTATTCAAAAGGATTAGAATTTCATGGAGTTTGTTTTTGAGGTAGATGATACTAGAGTTGGAATTCCCAAAGATAAGCAGGAAACAGTGTTTGAGAACTATGATCAGATCAAGGATGCATCTGCTATGCAAGTAGGCACCGGCTTAAGGCTTGGAATTGTGCGGTCACTAAAATGATTTTAATTTACATATAACATTAAACTCGGTTTCGAGATAGAACTTGCTCTAGTTGTAAAAGTGGTTTTTGTTGAATTTTCTTTAAATCATTTTAAGGAATTTGTAGTTCATCCAAGTAGCAAAAATAAAATAAGAAAGACAAGTAAATTGTATCATATGAAAGATAACTAAGAAAAGAATGAAAATTGTAATCGACCTTTTTGAAGCATACATTGTTGTACTAGACCAAGATTAAAAGACTATTTCCCAACTTAACTTAAATAGCAATGTTTTACAATAAATACATGAAGTCAAAAATACATTAAAAAAAATTAAAAATTAAAAACCTAGCTTAACCAGAATAAATCTATTTTTTGAGTGATTGATGACATGTCTCCTTCAATTTTCATGTACATCTATTAACATTACATACCTGCATCATATTCTTAAACATAGAATTTTCACATGCATGCATGCTAAATAAGGATGTGCCCCATTCTTACCTTTTTCACTTATTTTTATGGTAACATGTTCCATATTCGCTGCCATGACTTGTATATAGTGCGTTTGTAATTCATCATAGATTTACTCGTATTTGGGTAGTACCCTAAGAAGTGGTATCATAGCCAAGGTTCGTGATGATTGAAGTTAAGGGAAAGTTAAAGATTCAACTGATGTGACAGAGTATGATGAAGGATTTGCTGACAAGGAGACCACTAAAATGGAAAGAGACAAAGTTACATGCGATATGGCAGTTGGCCCTTGCATCATGAATCAATCATTATGTTCTTGAGGATTGTTTCTCAATGACAATTTGCTCGGACTCGAGATGGAAGAAGATGGAAGAGATCATTGAAATTGCTTTAATAGCTTGATCTACCAAATGAACTATTTGGATGATAATAGTAATGTTCTTCTAAAGATCGAAGTATTGCAAAAGCAAAGATCAGGTGACTCAATAGATTTAAAGGCACTCGTGATGAATGATGCATGTGATTTTGTAGATGGATATATGGTTATGATGAATAACGGTGGTTTGGAGGTCACTATATGGGTTTTAGCGACATTCAAAGATAGGAATATCAAGAAGTTATTATTGTTCGGGAGGAGGCATTAGCGGTTGTATGGACGCTTGTGTATTTAATGTTTACCTTCCAATCCGATATGGAGTACTTGGTTGAAAGGGATGACTGTTGGGTTTCAACCCAATATGATAGTATGAGTTTGGGTGATTCTAGACAAATATGGATTGGGTAATAGTTGTATATGTAGATAATTTTATTTATAGTATGTCTTGTTCATAAATTTGGATCGTAGACAATATGAATGGAAGGCTTGTAAAACAACTATGTGAAGACTTGTACAACAAGTATGATAAGACTTGGTGGCGAAGTTTGGAGTGGTAAGATATACATAGTCATATTATTTTTTGATAGGTATGCTTAAGAGATGTAGTCTTATTTATCATTTGAGAGATACTATGTATTGTTTGGTTTAAGAATCAGTTATAACACCATTGAGGTGTTATTATCTGATGTATTATTGATAATTGTTTGGATTAATAATACAAGCTGGGATATGCTTTTTTTCCCGCATCACATATTTTGTGTCTGACCACGCTTTAGTGGAATTTGTCAACTTATCGTTTGTTTATGTATATGTTCTACATTGATTGTTGTGAAACTCATATTTGGTTAATCCCTTAAAGAATAATCCATCATATATATGATGTTTTCCGGGAAGAAGTAACAAGGCATCATGAAATCAATGATACATGATGTTAAAGAATTAATATAGTACTAAATGAAATATCATGCCCAGAAATTTAAAAATATTTTTGTTAAACATTGTACTTCTAATTATATCTTATGAAATATCAATATTTCATAAAAATAGTTAAGTTCTATGGAGACCAACATTTGAGTAGAGACCGTGGAGACCATGTACATTTTGCACTCAAAACATTGCAAAACATATATATTTGCAAAAAATGTTGAATAAACATTATATTTCATTCAAAATCATAAAAATCACATATGATTTGCAAGCAGAAAATGTGTTGGAGAACAATACGTTCTGCAATATTTTGTTTGCAGAATGTACATGATTTTCAAGATTTTTAATGAAATTTGCATGTAAAACATATTTGATTTTCAAGATTTTCATTAAAATAGTGATTTTCATGGAACATAATTTTTAATGAATAAGTTTTTGTAATGTTTTGATTGATAATGGTTTCTGGTCTCCACTAAAATCTTGGTCACTTAAGTCTTTATAAAAAATATAAATATATTTAATCTTTTTAAACATTCGAAATAAGCTATGTAATTTATGCATTCAAAAGGTTAGCACATCTGATAACGAACTAATTAAACAAATATGCCCATGAAACAAATGAAAACAAAAAATTAATATTGATATTTAATTGAAATAGTAATTGATAAAACCAGAACAAACGGACCATCAGGAAACCGGTGAAAAAGACTAAGCAAATTTCATGATTTATATTGAGAAGGCAATAGATTTAATCATTACCATACAAACCAAAGATCAAAAATGGCAAATTATAAACGTACCGATCAATTTGATAATCTTCATCATCGTTTGATTCATTAGCATCAACATCCGTCGTATTATTCGCCATAATCGCGAAGTTCATAATATTTGATTTGAGAATTAAAGACAAAAAAGTATCGCGGCGGCGGATGATAGAAGAAAGATATGACCTATTTTCTCTATTTCATTGTGTGTGTATATATATATATATATACCAGCTTGTGTGCGATGCACGGGCCGTTTTTAATATTTTCAATTATTTACTTTTTTACTTTAAGATTTTAATAATTTTATTGGTTGATGTAATAGAATTGGTATTTTTAATGTGTATTTATAAAAAATTATATTTTCTGAAATAAAAGGTAACATGATTTAATTATAGAAAACATAATTATGAGAGGAAGATATAGTACGATTGGTGTTTTTAGGTGTTTATAAAAGTTAATCTCTGTTAATGAAAAGGTAGAGTGTTTTAGTAAAAAAGGAAATCTTTATTTATTATAAATATATTATTTTATTAATTATTAATAAGAATAAAGGATCGAAAATCGATGACCAAATTTTTAGTGTTACGGATTTAATAAAATACTTTCTTATAAGTCGTGCGATGCACATATTTTGTCACAACCTGGAAACCTGTTGTCACTATATAATGAACAACATACAATAATAGATAAAAAATATAAATAACACTTCTAGGTTCTTTTACAAGTTCTGGCATTGAAACAAGACTACTGATATAACGACTTAGAAATTTTAGAGATTATTAAACATTTATTTAAATGCTAAATGTGAAAGTATGTGGAATATATGATGAGAATATATTGATGAAGTCTAGATATGTGTGAAATCATTATTATGTGATTATATGATGGTTGGTATATGTTGTATATGCTCGTGGAATTTTATTTATATTTCTGAAGCATTAAAAGTATTTTAAAAGTGCATTTTTAATCTTTTAAAATTCATATAAAATCGTTGGAGTTGATTTAAATCATCAAATCTTTTTCATTATCATACTTGTGATATTTTTGAGTTATGAAAATTAGAGTGGATATTTAATTGTGTGTTTTGGTATTTTAAAATGATTTAAAAATATTTTTTCTTTTAAAGAGTCTTTATTTTGAAAATTCGTATAAAATTCATTTTTGATCCAAATATTATTTTAAAAATATGGGGATGCTTCTAAAATCATGATCTTTATTTTAAAAGTTTTTATAAAATATTTCTCCCCATTGCTCTATTTAATTTCGAATTTATAATGATTAAAATGATGAATTTTCAGGAAAGTAATTAGCAATTATGTATTTATTGTTTTGCCCCTTAGCTTATTACAACACCACCGCCACTCTCTTCCTTCCCACTTCATTTCTTTGTTGGTTTTGCAAGAGAGCAGGTCTCTCTCTTTTCTCTCTATACTCGAACTCTCTCTCTCTCTCTCCTCTTTTCCATTAGTTTATAGCACGGTTGTACGATCTAAAGCCATATTTGTGTTCGGTTTTGCTTCCTCTGCATGCTACTATCGATGCATGTTGATTTCGTGATGAAAATTTTGAAACCCATTTCGGGATTTTGCTTTTTTCGAGATGATTGATCATGTTCTTGCTAGTTCTGCTATGTTTAATGCTTTATAAGGGAAGGCAGTGGTCGTGGAAGGAAAACCCGAAGGTTTTGGGCACCTTCGACTACCACCATCGCCGGCGGTGAACTCCGGTGAGCCGGCGGGAGGCGGTGATGAATTTTTCTGACCCTAAATGATATTGTTAATCTTGTTTGATTGATGCATGTTGAATAATTGTTAATTATGTGAATTTTTCAAATTTTTAGCAATTTAAATTCGATATATATGCTTCGTTATTGATTCGATATTATTATGAAATGACTTGATTTAATAAATGATTTTCGAAACAAATTTTCTTGATGATTATATTCTGAAAATTCGAAGTTTATATGTATGTGCATGCATGAATATTTCGAGAATTATTTTTATAGATCTTGATTGAGTTTAATCAAATTATGTGATAAATATGAAAGATTTGGTTCGGTAAATTGTTAATTAATTAATCAGATTTATTCGAATAATTATAATTGCATGAGTGAAGTTTTCGAATTATTACATGATTAAATTCGAGGTTGTATGTATAACATGAATTATTCGAATCATTATGAGTTAAATACTTTTGGTGATTAGATAAATACGAATATTTAGCTATTGATTTCGAATTATGTTCGATGTCTGATATGAGTGATAAGTAGTATAATTATGAATTGTTTCGTGATTATAAATCCTTGGGAGTGTAGGTGGATTTTAAATCCATCGTAGGTACTTGATTGCGAAGTGGAGTCGAATATATTTTCAACGGGATAGTCCATATTATTAAGGGGACTCTGTCCGATTTTCATGAAATTATAAGTAATAAAGTATATGTTAAATAGCATGAATGTAAGAACCCAGATTTTTGGTATTAATTAAAACTTTTTATTATGTATTGGAGTACGAATGAATAGTAGTTATGACAGTATCAGTGATTTTAAGGAATGACTATTATAATGGATATGGATTCAGTGTTGGTGTACTATATGAATGATGTTAATTGGTTGACAATATAGATAAGAATAATCTATCATCCAGAGAGTAAGACATGGTATACAAACAGAGAAAGTATTCTCATGTCATCCAAATCGATATATATTAAGAATCCAGTAACTCCGTAAAAAGAGATAAAGAACGCTCGGGAAAGTGCGAGAGCATTTTTCTAAGTACAAGGAATAAAAAAAGAATAAGAAATGAATAGTGTTTTAAGGGAATTTGGAATATTATTAGACGACACTATATAGAAGTATTCAGAACGGATTTCTAAGTTCGTATCGATGATCAGTGGATGAAATAAGTGTATGTAAACGATATCAGATTCAGAAAAAATAGCACTTTTATTTTCTCCAAGATTTCCCTGGACACTGAAGGATTTAAAGAGTTAATGAAAAGATTTAAGGAATTTAAATTCAAGGATTATAAAGGAGGATTAAAGATATTAGTATAAATATTAAGAAGGTTTCCGGTAAAACCTTAACGAGAAATATGTGAGATATTCCTCCGAACGATTATTGAAATGGAGTAATAAACGGACAAAAGAGGAAGCAGAGAATCAAGATACAAGCATGTGCAAATGGATGGAGTAAGGAAATCAAGTTGGTGGAAAAAGAAAGAATCAAAGTGACTTACATATAAGTCAACTAAACAAAGGAGTGATGAAATTGCACTTTGGCAAAAAGGGAATGCTTAATGTAAGGCCAACAAGTGGCACCACTGGAAGATGGACAACACAAAAGTAAAATATGCATCCAAATATAGATAGATATTACATGTATCAAGTCATTATACAAGAGAAATAGAAAGCAAAACAACATCTCTCCATTTTTCATCAAACTGCCCAGCAGAACACCTCCAAGAAGAAAATTCATATCTCCATTTCTATCCATGATAAAATCATCAAATTTTAACCATAGCTTCTCCACTCCATGGAGAACATTTTCCTGAAATGTCATGGAATTCTAATGAGTGTAGCCTAGTCAAATCTCCTCCCCAAGAGAAGAAACCAAACTGTCCAGATTGTTTGACAATTTCTGTGATGATTTTAAAATGGCCATATCTCCTTCATTACTCAATGAAATTTGGTGTTCTTTATCTTGTTGGAAAGCCGGTTAAATGCTCTACAACTCTCCTTTAGAAGTCTCATCCAGAAAACCTCGGCAAGGCCCTCGTTTTTCATGATCTTTTAGATGGGTTATAGAAAGTCCGAAAATCTCTAAGTCTATCCTTGATGTTTCTTGTTAGATTAAGCTTGGTTAAGGTTGTACAAGGATTATTCAATGCTTAGTAAGGTCTTACACACATCAAGGAAGGTATGGAACTCATGAAACCCTAGCTCTTAGTTTAAGTTTTGATGATTATTGGATGATTTTGAGATTCGTTATGAAATGGTGTATTATAAGCATGATTATGTAATTAGCTTTATTGATCTAAGAGATATAATGAATATGATGGGGAAGTATGATATTTCTGGACTTTTTGAGAATTATAACATGTGTATAAGTTGTATGGATGCCCGGTGTGGCTTGGATTTGATGTTAAGAATTTTGGAACGTTCGATTTATAGCCGTCATAATGCCGAATTTTCGTTAATCATTGAAAACCGTGCATCACAGTAGCTTTAACTCACTGTGCAGTTTCATGTCTGCCATTATAAGATAGGTGATGTTATAAGCTTCATTTTGATATAAAGATCAATTGAAACGGACTTACGGTTTAGGAGTTATGGTGAAATTCGTAAAAGTGGTTCGAAACCGTAAATGAAAGTTCATAACTGAAATTGGACCCCTTTATTATTGCGAAATCAGTGGAAAATCTTGATAATTAAATATTAGAGATAAAAAGAAAGGTGTGGGAGAAAACCTCATGTCAAACGGATCGTTTTACGATTTTATAAAAATGTTTGAATCGAAGTTAAACGCGAACGAACCCCTTAAAAATATGGCTTTGATTATAACTTAGAAAACGGGCGATAAAACTCGAGGTATAATCTTGGTTCGTAAACGACCAACCTTAGAGCTTATACGACTTAAGTATATACCAAGTGTAAGTGTAATGACGTGTCAAAATAACGAGCAAGTATCGGATCGTGTCGGTAATAAAAAGAGTTACACCAAAGGGTGTATAACGAGATAATTCGAAAACGTGTTTCGACTTAAGTTAAGTTAATACTTAGCCTTTCGATATATTAAGTGATTAAGCTCGGATATTGTGACTATTAATAGATCACCGGATCGACCCGATGCACACTACCCCTACAGGATGGCCAGGCAAGTTTCCAATACTTGGAACTGTTGTTGTGATAATATATATGATGATTGTTGTATACATATGTCATAGCATGCATGTCTACTTTCAAGTTTATTGATATACTTGTTCCCTGAATTGATATTGGCTTATAGACTAGATATGAATTATCAGTTATAAGCAGGATTGTTTTGTTAAGACCCTTAGTGAAGGGCGTATGATATTCATTCTTCAAATATAGACCGGGAGTCGATATTTTGTAATATATAAATAGTCGTGGAAACCCGGAGGGATTCCAGCGACAGATTTATTATTTCGAGGATTTTTATTCGATTACGAATCTTTCGAGGAATGTTACTTGAGTATTACCTCAGTGGAGGAATATTTAATGAATATTATTTTAATATTCATTTAGAATGTCATTTATTTATGGAATATTATTTTGAATATTCATTAGAGTTATTTGGTTGACGAATATCATCCCCAAATATTTATTTGAGTTAATTATTTAATGAATATTATTTGGAATATTCATTTGATCTTTATTTATTTAACGAATATTACTTTCGAATATTCATTTAAGGTTTTATTTATTTAAGGAATATTATTCTAAACTATTCATTGGAAGTCCTATTTACTTAAGGAATATTACTTCGAATATTCCTTTAAAGTTGTGATTACTAAAAGAATATTATTTGGATATTCAATTAGAATATTATTTATTAAATGAATATTATTTTCAAATATTCATTCAAGGTTTGATCTATTTAGTAAATATTATTTTATTATTTATTCGAGTTTATTTATTTAATGAGTATTATTTTTTAATATTCATTTAAAAGAGAGTTATTTAGTAAATATTCCTGTATATTCATTCGAGGATTACTTACGAGCAACATTATGATTTAGTAATATTCCTGAATTATTATTGATTTAATAAATATTCTTGGAATATTTATTTAAATTCTTCTAAATTCTTTTTATAATGAATTATATTATTCAAAGATTATCTTTCACCTTAAGATATTATGTAAAGTATTTCGGAGTCTTTTTATGACTATTTTATCAAGGGGAGGTCCCCAAAACTCTATGTTTATTTAAATCTATCTTATAAGAAGATTTAAATACTCGCTCAAACTTCCAAAAACATATAAGGGGACCTCACTTGGGAGTTGTTATTTATTTGACTGTCCGGTCATATACTTGTTAAACTACCTTTTCGCTCACATCTTGATTCTTTTCAAACATCGATATGAGTCTTTTTGGTTACCTCCTCAACACTCGAGGGGTAAGATTGATGGAACAAGTTTACATCCATTAACAAGAAACAGCTTGGGAAATATTGGTGAATTTTCCTTTCCAATTAAATACGACTACTTTGTGGAGTCTTATCAACAAGTGTTACACTTGGGGAAAGGAGGACGAACTTTACGTTTCAGAGTCATGGATTTATTCGAACTAGGAGTCGTGTGTAAGAGGCCGAGTCGCGCGGTCCATCACAAGGCCCAATCGTTGGCCAGGGAGTTACTATTAAGGGCGGTAGACAAGTAAATCCGTCAGTTCTTCCTTCTACCAGTAGTAAACTATATTGGGTTGTACCATCTCCGACTGATCATCGGGGAGTGGGATAGCTGGCGCGTGATAACTCCAGTATTAGTTCATCTCCCTAATTGGGAATTTCCTGCAACACGTATCGAAGAGACTTCTTTCAGGTTGACGGGCACACCCCCCGCAACACGTATCGAAGAGACTTCTTTCAGATTGACAGGAGTTTGAGAAATGTTCAAAACTGGGATTACAATATTTCCAGCAATTCCCCTCTTTGATGACATATGATGATATCTTGCTCATACCTTGCATAGCAGATATTTCTACAGAATTTATGTGTTGAGTTACCATGTAACTTCATCATTTACCTTATACTGGTACTATGTTCATTAATGCATGGCATATGGTATCAAAGATATTTTGAACTGTTATATATTATCACTGTTCAGTTACATTCTTTTGGTGGGCTATTGCTCACCCTTGCTTTATCTATTATATCACAACGACAGCTAGATCTGATGGCCTGCACAAGGCACAATCGGTACGAGCAAGTGATAGCCGTCGGAGGATTAAACGCAGAGATCCTAACTGCCACTGTTGAGTAAGAAGCTCTTGGTAGGCTAGATGATTGGCTTTCAAGTATCAATGTATTTATAATATGGCATATACCAATGGATGGCAAAGAGTATGTAATGGTAAAATTGTAATTCTTTGGGTTGTAAGACCTCAAACTTGTGATTATTAATATTGATGGTTACTCTGATTTCATCTATGGGACTATAACGGGTGTGTTTTATGTTGTTGTTTTGGGTCATAAGGTTGTAATTTAAATTATGTTGGTTTTGTGGATAAATATTGAGACCGTAACTACCAGATCCCTGACCCCGGATCTGGGGGTGTTACAATTAATGCTTATAAGTTATGTTTATCTGCTAAGTGATTTATGTGTGTTGCATGATCTATATGCTATGTGCTATATGTTTAAGTGATTAGTGAACTACGAGTCGATCTAATAAATATAATATCAGGTACGTATGTTATATGTTAAGTATCGATGCGATATAGAAATCGTTTGGGTAGATTAAGATGAGACGATTAAGTGGTATAGTATTCTAAAGTAGTGATTATGGTTTATGTAGATACGAAGGACGTAGGCCCTAGCAATAAACGGAAAGCTAAGGTTGAGTACAAGTAGATTGAGCTGTAGCTGTTGCATTCTACCGGAGGCAAGTAACTCTATCTTTACTTGCAGTTTCTATTCCTCTTTGATATATCCTGTTGAGCATGCCTATCTTATACCATGTTGAATACAAATCCTATGTAGCCTGATTCTTTTTAATTGCTTTTTGACCATATATGTCATACTGCTTTCCAGAGTCGAATTTAATTGACTGACGGATAAACCACTATTTTAAATAACCTATGTCCGTTGTCAGTTGAACCTATGTTGACCCTAGAACTTATAAAATTCTTTATGATCTAACTGCTGATTCAAGAACTTAAATTACCTTTGATCTTATTCCTAAAACTTGAAATCCTGATCAATTGCCTTGTTGCCTTGAGTCTATATCTTCTTGATCCAGACTTGTATCCTTGATCCTTTAATGTCAGAAAACTTAGTCAAACCCTTTGACTTTTATCATTGCAAATCAAAATGAGTTGTTTTCTTAAAAATACCTTGAAGCTACCTAGACTGGGTGATTTGTTATCAGAGAGTCGAAAGTACTTCGAGGTAAGGGTTTTGAAAAGGTTAAGAGTTGAAATGTTTTACGAAGATAAACTAATCTTTATAAATTGGAATGGTTTTAAAATGAAAGGTTTTATAATATGTTAGAAACTCCGTCTAAATGGTTTCTATGGATTCCTGACGATTGGAGAGACGGAACGAACGGGTAATGCCGGTTCCGTCAGTTTTTGAGGTATATTATTGTGTAGTTCTGCTTTGTCCAGTTCGACACCTGTATAGGCCAATGTGTTGCCTCTTGGGAACCCAAGCTATCCTAATGAAATGAAATAATGTCCAGAGGGACTGTTGCCCAGTAATTAACAATTGTAGAAGGGGGGTTGAATACAATTGTATAAGATTTTCGACTTAAACAGAAATAACACAAGTATGAATCAATAGCAACTTTATTAATTCTAATATAAAACTGTTACAAACTCTCTTAAGAAATCCTTATGTTCTTAAGAGTTGCTAGGTTACAAGATAACTCGTGTAAGCGATTACAATAATGTAAAACCTAAACTGTGTTTATATAGTGTACACAGTTACACTATCAATTACAAGATATTCTAAATCAATTACATATAACTCTGAATGCATATCTTGTATGATAGCTGCCTTCCTATAAATTAGGAACCGACATATCAATATTCCTTGATCTCTGGTCTGATGAGAATCTTTACGAAATACTGACCAGCTTCTAATACTGACGATACCTTCATACTGACATCGTATTACTGATGACGTCAGCATCAGTATCTTGATCAGTAACAGTCCAGATCCTGATATCACTTGAATCAATATCTAACAATCTCCCCCAATTTGTACTTAATGAAATAAAGCACAAATTATTTGATTCAATGATGTCAAAAACTCAAAACAAAAATCTATAAGTAATCTTCAGGTTCAGTCTCAGAAATCCTTATAAAGAAAGTACTTATCTTGCAAGAAACTTGATAATAATTCCTCTTCCTTTTCTGCTAGAATCTGAATCAGACTTTTCTTCAGACTCCTGAGTTCTTCATTGTTCTTATCAATCTGATAAATACCAGCCCTGAGATTTTGAATTGAGCTTCTTGGTAAATTCAACTCTCCCAACAGTAAATATACAAGATCTCTTCTGTAAGAACCCTGATTTTTGTAATATTTTTAAGAATATAATATCATATGATATTGTGAATTCGGGACCATTTGAGTCACCCATGTTGTTTAATGGAATTGATTATCTGAGAAACTATGTCGTTGCATTCACTATGTAAGATAAAAGGAAGATTGTGAAGGCAAGAGTCTTATTGTTAGTAAGATTTATAAAACTTGGGATTTGAGAATGATTAGAGTTTTAAAGGATTTATTAAGAATTATGACGAGGAATTATGGACATTCGAGGAATTTACACAATTAGTACTTAAGGAATTATAGGGGAAATCTCTACGCGACAAAATATTATTACGAGAGATTAATTAAGATACGATACGAATTAAGGATTAAGTGACAACCATTGGTGGAGAAATAATAATACAAGTAAGGATATTACATGCAAGTATCATGTAACTAGAAAGTTAGGAAAGTAATCTAGAAAGCAAAAAGGCAACTAGAGGAATAGTAACTAGTTAGTACACTACATTACTTTAGGGGACACTAGGGCATGGGGTGAACCTAAGCTACTAGACTAGGGTGGAACACATGTGAGGATATACATATCAATACACCAACAATAATACATCTCATTTTCAAACACCAACACAAGAGCAAAACTCTCTCTCTCCTCCTAGGAGCTCTCGGCCTAAGCCTTCCAAGAAGGAAGAGGAGGATTTTCCTCCAACCTCCACTCACTCATAATTCAAGATAAAATTCCTAGGCCTTCCTTACACTATAGAGAAGGTATGTTATCAATTTCAAACCATTTCATCCACTAGATTTTGAGTTACAAATTGTTAAAGTTTGGGTGAATAGTAACCATGTTTGATTTTCTTTTAGATCTTGGATTGTAAGGGTTGTAGGAGACCATTCAAGGTGTTATTGAGTTGTGTAAAGATTATCCAAGGATCCTAGGTGCTCAAGAAGGTATAAAAATCACAAACCCTCTTGGTTATGTAGTATTTATAATGTTTGGTAGTAGATCCATGTATTTGTGAGCTAATCTTGGTTGTATAAGTATTGGATGACATGGATCTTGAGTTTTGATGTTGAGATTGTGACTTTTATGATTATGGATAATATATATATCTCCATGAGTGTTATGAACCATGAACTAAGTGTATTAAGTGTTGGTTGTGTTGTGGAATTGTGAAAAATGGTTAATCTAAGTAGTATGTGCTTGCTGAGTTTTTCCAGGAGCATTGACCTGTCTTGTAACACGGTTTTGAACCCCCAAATGTTGTCCCCTGATGTCCTACCATATATTGTTGGAAAGATAATTGAATGTAGTTTCTGGAAATGTAAGGTTCATGACTAGGTGATGTATAGATTTTTAGTTATGGCCGGAGAAGTGGATTGTGTTTCTGGATTCCTGACTGCACTAAGTGACCCCCTTGTGAACCTTGTTTAAACCCCTAAAAATTTATGTGGGATCATGGAAAAATTAGAGAAGCTAGGAAATGCAGTGGTGAAGACTACCCAAAAAGAATTGGATTAAAATATGAATATTTCAATTTTATAAGAATGCTAGAGTAAAATTCGCGCAAGGGAAAAAGTCGTTAAGTGGAGTATAATTCTAGGAGTAATGGACGTGACTCGGGTATGGTAACTAAATTAAGTCGAATAAGTGACGAGCGTAATCGAGTGATGACATGAACCTATAGTGGGGCTAGAGTGTCATAAGATGAAGTCCTTAAGTTAATTTCGTACCCCTAAAACCCCGTAATTAAAGAGGTATTGTTAAGGTACTAACGAACGGTTATTGCTTATGTATAGATCGTTCCACTCCGCACGCTCGACCACCCCAACCAAACCAAGGCAAGTTTACTTTTCAAAACTTACATATACAAGGATTTTCACTGTTGTGTTTGTAGTTTTCAAGCGTATCAAATGTTTATGTTTATCGAAGTATCGATGAAATTGAGATGTATAAGTACATATATGTTTGCACCCCTTGAACTTAGAATGAAATGTTTTCTTCGGACAACGACTCTAGCAATAGAGGTAGTAGCGGTCCGTATATACTATTGACCGGGGGGAGGTATATTATTATATCGTAATTAAATTGCGAAAACCCGAAAGGTCATTCGGGGAGTATCGTATACTCAAGTAATTATTTTTATGTCTTCGTAAATACTCAAAATACCCATCTTGGATTAAAAGCTTATTTAATTAAATAATTATTTTATTAATTATTAATATTAAATTTTAAAATATCAATTATTAATTATTGTTCATTATTTTAAAGTCAAAGCTAATCCAAGATACCTTTAATACTTTCAAACTCGAACTCTTTCGAACTCAAAACATTTTCGAAAACCCCCGGTCAGGTTCCGCTTCTTGTACGATTTCAAGAATCATCGGTCGACTGCGGTCGGACCTCAATTACTCAGTTTTCAATCAAAATCAAGTTTTTAAAAGAAAAAAGAAAAGAAAAAGGGACTCTGGCAGGTGTGGGAACCGTTGACGAACGATTCCCGGGATGTGTAAGCGGCCGTGAGCCAGGCGGTCCATCAATTATTATTCCGGCCCAGGTGTTGCCGAAGGATGATTACGGATGTAGTTTTCATCGAGGGTGATTACGGATGTAGTTTTCACCCGGGGATAGTTACGGATGTAGTTTCTATCCTTCTACCGGTAGAGAAGACCCGCGGATTATTGGACTTGGATGTGGCGACTGATCATCGTCAATCCTCGTCAGGTTTTTATGTTTTCTTCCAGTCCCATCCTCCACTTTGGAAAAATGCTCAAACACTGCTTCTTGGGCCTAAGTGCCAAGTTGCCGATAGTGTGGTTTTTGATGAGAAAATATTGACATCGTGCAGTATCTAGAACTGCAAGATTTTCTATAAAGATTGGCACGTGTTAGTGCACTCTTGCAATTGTTTCAAAGAATGGAATGTTTTTGTATGAGAAACCTTCTAAGCTAATGGAAGGAAAGAGGTTTGCAATGATGTATTCCCTGTACAATATGTTAATCGTAGAGTGTTTTGCCGAAAATGATATACTCATATGTATATATTTTCAAACTTGAGATATATTGAAATGGGAACCTTATAAGGGGTTCATATGTTATCCTAAAGCTCCTTAGTGAGTATAGATGTTTTATTCAAACTCGGGCACATATATTGTCCAATTATGTTTTGAAATCTGAGATATATACCCATATAGTTGGGAATGTTTTCGAAATAAACCACATTATTATTTTACAAAATAGTGAACTTGCTGAGCATTATGTAGCTCATTCTTGCTTTATAAAAACTTTTCAGAAAGAGAAGAATTTGGCCGATTAACTCCGCACCAGCAGAAGAGGAGTAGAAGAATTACCCGAAGATGATTTAGTCCCTGATAAATACTACAGAGTAGTCTGATAGGTTTTCAACTGTAATAGTAAGACTTGTCTTCAAGTGTAGTTGTATAAGTGGAATTGCGTAAGACTCTGGATTGTACAGATGAATTGTAATATTTAGTGTTACTTTTGGTTATCATTTCTGAGGCTCTAACTTGATTGTGTGTAAGATTGAGGTATGGATGGATGTATTGTTGAGTTGTAAAGTTAATACAGGTATGATATGGTTGGATGATGATGTGACGACCTGAATCTATGACCTCAGATTTGGGGGCGTCACAGAAATGGTATCAGAGAGATAAGTTACAGTACTCAGAAATGAGAGTGTTGAGAGTTAAGTCTAAGTAGGAGAATGACATCAGAGATCGTAGTAAACTTATTATTGGACTACCAGAAGAGGTACTGGTGAGTAGAATGGACTGGAGTGTTTACTGGAGGTATTATACTAGGGTCGATAGAATCCTTAGAGACCTTCAGAATGATGAATAGAGGTTTGAGAGTTGTACATGACCTATCATAGGTAATGATATAGGAAGCAGAGCGAAATCTCAAGAGCAGCTGAGATAGAGGCGATATTGCCAATATGATCGGATGACTAGGCTGGCATAAATTTTGTGGCCATAGTCCTCCACAGTTTAGGAGGCAGCATTTTAAGAATCAAGAAGTTTAGACTTCCCTACATAATTAAGGGTACTTAGTACTTGGAATAATGACAGTCTTTTACTTTGGCTATAAGATCCGATTTTCGATAAGTAACGGGTTTACCTGAAAGGTGGTTACTATGCCATTGTGGATTTCATTACCCTTGATGGAAAATTTTACATGTGTTATACGAGAATGTTATCATAAGACGAGCGTGCTAGATAATTCCGCGCATGGTTTGGGCGCTAGAGCATGGTAGTTCAACTTAGAGAACAAACAAGTAGAATTAACAAAGGGACTCAAGTGAAGTTGAATATGGTTGCAACGAGCGATACAGTGATCTCAGAGTCTACCAAAAGAAAAGACCAGTGGGTCTAGAGTGGGATCCTTTGATAGAGATGTTATCAGGGACTACGTATATATGTGTTGTAGACCTCAATATTTTGGTATATGTTCACATGCACACACCCGCCACTGAACCTATGGACTGCACTGAGATCCCTGAGAGATCTCTTTGATCTGTTCCCAGGGGAAACTGGCCACTTATGATTCATGTCGAAAGGCATGAAGTAGGACCCTATGGGCTTAGCAGGTGTCCCCGAAATGATGTGAAGCTTGGTCTTCAAGATAAAGCACGGAAATGACAGATATATTTCTGAAACCCTAACTCGATAAATGACTTTAAGATGATGATTGAGAGACGCACAAGTTGGTGTCTTGTATTACGAGGACGAAGAGATGGAGTTACCCTCATAATGGTGATAATGAGATGCACGAATGATTATTAACTTATTTTGGCAACTACCGGCTGGTGCACTACTTTATTTTAAACTGTTCACTAACCATGTTACCTCGATTAGTTTATATCAGGTAACCCTTCTAGCCTTCTACTTCAAACTTGTGGAATAACCACCAGTGATATACTTTCTCTAAACCGGGACTCATCCAAAGTATCTTATTTGATCCCCGAGTATTCTATTTGAAGTTTATAATTATTTCGTTCTGCTCAGGACTATTTACCCTTCCTTTCAATTATCCAAGGAATGTTCAACAATTGTTTCCTTAATTAATCAATGAATATTCCTAAAAGAATATTGATATTTGACTACTTCTTTCATACTTGCACTCTTCAGTCGAGCCCATAAATATTTATCAACTTGTTGAGAACAGGGATGATCTAACATCCAGATATTCCTCATGAATCCTTTCTTCTATTAAAAATGAGATTGTGCGTCGTACATTGAAATCATAGTAAGGATATCATTTTGATACTAGTATTCTGAATTTCATTCTACTATAAGATCTGATAAAGCATGTGTACGGAGGCACCCTTGGGTGGACCGTTTCACTGATAAGTAATATTTGATGAGAGGTTATCGATTGTTCCGATACCTAGAACATTCTCTTTATATTTTATAGTTTTCTTTTTTCAAACTTAATAACTTCTTATTTCCATTCGTTGTCCGAGTAGCCTAAAGTTTCTTCAGTGGCTACGATGTTGAAATTCCGTTCTAGCCAATTGAAACTGGCTAGTCAATATGTCAATATGAATGACTAGTAGATTGTTCTAACTAGTCAAAATTGTAATGTTGTGAAGAACACCTAGCTAATTGTCCTAGCTAGTGGTGATGTCTCAAACAGGCGAACTAGCAAATTTTGTCTAGCTAGTTGCTAGTGTTTCTTGAAAAGGACTAGTTATTGTTTCACTGGTCCAACTCCCAATTTAATTCATTCAGAAATTCCTCAATGCATTTTGCATGTGGTAAAGTATGATAATGAAAGTTTTGACGAATAACTTGATTGAGACCTAGTGAGGTCGCCCACTCAACTTGAATTCTACCCATCTTCGTATCAGACTTTATGTCACTTGAATATTCTGTTCTTTCATTCATATAATGAAGATTCATTTGAAACCATAGATTACTTGAATGATAAACTGCTTCATTTTTATTGTCATAGAGTATAATTGCTTTCGATCGGTTGACCTTTATCAATGGGACTTTTTAGATCCTCTATTTTTCAAGAGGAAAAGTATTCCCCAGATGTAAGAATTGTATAAAGATCGTCTTTATGACTTTTGTATCCAACAATCATTGCCCTCGTGCAACATTCTCTATGATATCACATTACGAAATTATCAGGACATGAAGGAATAAACCTTGTTGTATTCTTTTTGTCCATCCTTACATCTCCGAAAATTGAGACTCCTAGTATTTGGAACCATCAACATTCTTGGAACACCCAATGTGGAATTCTTATTGAAATTATCTATTGGACCTTGTTATTTTGAAACCATTCCTTTCAAAAGTGATTACTCTAAGGTGAACGGGAGGTACAATTGTGAACCGTTGCACCAATATGAGATCAAAAACCAAATATTGTAATTGTGCAGCCAGAGCATTATGCCGAGTGATTATTTAAAGTAGGAATAACATGTCGGGGCATACCACAAGGACCTTTAATATTAGTGTGAGGAAGGTTATAAGAAATGATGAGGTGGTTGGGAGCACGCCTCTACCAACCATCGTCGAGATGTTATATTAATGAATTCTGGAGTTACCAAGCCTTTTACTGATCCATGAAATGCAAATCGATTGCGATGTAAGACATATCCTTAGAGACTACTAACATGGAAGTGAGATGGATAAGAAAGGAAGAAATATTGTGGCAAGAATGTGAAGCTTTACTTAGCTTAAAGGGATTGATGCCCCTAGAGACACATATAGTTTAACGAGCCCCTAATAGCGAATGGATATATGCCAGTGATCTTTCGAGATTACCACCTAATCAAGTTTAGTGGGAATCGCAGTAGCATACAGGCCTCAGGCTGATTGGCGCCAGTTGTGAAAGAGGACGAGCGCATGACATCTTACCTATACCATCGAGAACTGAAACCCTTATCGGAAATGGAGGAATTGTTGACTAGTTAAAATGTGTAGTTGTTTTTCAAAGATAAGGTTGAAGAGAAGGTTTCACCAACTCAAGATCGATCTCTGTACTGCACCAAATTCGGCATTTCACACTAATATAAACATTATAAATTTTGGTAGTATCATGTGGATTGACTAGTGAGTCAGAAGCCCTTGCGGGTTAATAAATAAAGTTTTAAGAATGATATGAGCGATTAGTGACAACCTCGTTGTTAGCTATACTTTATGATGAGAAGAGGACTTTGAGGGTCACGATGATGCGTCTTTTAAAGAGTTAAGAGGTGTGCTGATGCAGTAGAAAGGGGATGATAGCCTATACTTCTAAACAACATAAAGGTTACGGGATAGGATATACTAACCGTGAGTCGGGGATTAGTCATGATAGCGTTCACGCATAAAACTGAGACGTTAACCTTATGAGAAAAGTGTGAAATTCTTCTACAAGTGCCATAAGTATATCTTCATATTAGAATTAAACATAAGAGAGAAGGTGACGAAATGGAACAGGGAGTATAATGGAGAAATTTGTTATTACCCAGGGAAGGCCAGTGTGGTGGCTGATACCTATAAAAGGGATTATTCGAAATCGGAATTCAGTCAGTATTGACCAAGAAAATAGAGTATATAAAATAAATAATAATGTTAGAGGAAAACTGACTAAATTATGGGGAAGGACAAAGAGGTATAGAGAATTAAGAGAATGCTGGCAAGCGGATACGAAGAATGGTATTGGCAAACTATTAAGTACAAACGCGACATGTCAAAAGCAGAATGATAGAGATCTAGTGGATTAATTCCGCCTGTAGAAAATCTTAAACGTGGACAGAATTATAATGAATTTCATAAGTAGGTCGCCGAAGACCGAGCCAAGAGATGGCTCTAGTTGATTTATAATTATTGGACCAAGTGATTTACCTACGAGAGACTTTCCATTTAGAAGATTATCGATTTATATACGGAAGAGATGGTGGTGCAATATAAAACTTCTACAGCAATTACGTCAGATAAAGACTTAAGGTTAAACTTCGAATATTGAAGGTGCTTTCAAGTATATTTAACAAAGAGATTGAGCGTATGCACTAATCTGATCTGTGGCTGACGGATAGGGAAGAAGAATTATCCAGACGATCGAAATTATATTCAGTGTCGTGCCTTAGATTTCACGGGGCAGTCGAGAAAAAAAAAAAAAAAAAACTTATCCATGAAATGAATGTTGTTATCACGATCGTCACCATGCGAACGTAAGGACGTCTCTTGTAAAGCGTACTGCGAAAGAAGAAGTTTCGTTTTTCTTGCGTTACGAAGAAGTCAATGGACGAGGGATGTAGTAGCTGAACTGGTTCGACGTATACCGAAGAATATATAGTATCCATAGCAAGTGGTAATGACTGACGGGAGGCAACACATGCGTGCTAATTAAGCCAAGGAATACGAGGAATACCATGCGTATTGACATTGTCTCAGATTATAAAACACGACCACAAAGTATCCACGGGCCAATGATACAAAGACTCAACCTGAATACTATGAACAAGGTAGAAGAGGAACGTATAAGTAGTGGGATAGAAATTTTCATTCATAGAACAACCGATAAGGAATACAAGTCGAGGAGAGCATGCGTTGAGAAACCACATAAAGCGTTGGTGAGACCAAGGTGAGAGAACAAAAGGGGTGAAGCGTCAACCAGAGAGTTAGAAAGGGTAGAGTTGGAAGTGTATCCACAACTATTTGCTTAGGTTCTTAAGATAGAATCCTTTGGGGAGAGAAGACTATAATGACCCTAATTTTCGTGAATATTTGAAACATGGATGAATAGTCATTTTATGGGTGGATGAGAAATTTTTGTCACCACGATAAGTACGAATTATTAAATGAAGATTTCGAATTGATATTACGTTTTTACGGTGCAAATGAGTGTATGTATAAGTCGTTAATTTTTTTACGAAACCCATTATTTCGAATGGTCAAATTTTATGAGATATCAAAGGGGCATGAGGTGGGAGACTTCGTGATGCTAAAGGTACCCCCTAAAAAGGATTGATGCGGTTTGGTAAGAAAGGGAAGCTAAGTCTGAGGTTTATTGGACCTTTTGAGATTTTGAGGCGTATTGGGAAGTTAGCCTACGAGATAGCCTTGCCCTCAAGCTTGCAGCAAATTCGTAATGTGTTTCATGTGTCTATGTTACGACCCTACCACACCGACCATCGGCATGTGATAGAGTACGACCAAGTGAACCTACAACCAGACTTGACCTATGTGGAGCAACCCGTGGAAATCATGGATAGAAAAGAGCAAGTGCTGAGAAACAAGGTTGTCAAGCTAGTGAGAGTTTTGTGGAGGAACTGGAACATCGAAGAATCAACATGGGAACTAGAAGACGCGATGCGTGAAAAGTACCCTCAACTATTTTCGACCTGATTCCGGGACGGAATCCTTTTAAGGAGGGGAGGCTGTAAGAACCCTGATTTTTGTAATATTTTTAAGAATATAATATCATATGACATTGTGAATTCGGGACCTTTTAAGTCACCCATGTTGTTTAATGGAATTGATTATCTGAGAAACTGTGTCGTTGCATTCACTATGTAAGATAAAAGGAAGATTGTGAAGGCAAGAGTCTTATTGTTAGTAAGATTTATAAAACTTGGGATTTGAGAATGATTAGAGTTTTAAAGGATTTATTAAGAATTATGACGAGGAATTATGGACATTCGAGGAATTTACACAATTAGTACTTAAGGAATTATAGGGGAAATCTTTACGCGATAAAATATTATTACGAGAGATTAATTAAGATACGATACGAATTAAGGATTAAGTGACAACCATTGGTGAAGAAATAATAATACAAGTAAGGATATTACATGCAAGTATCATGTAACTAGAAAGTTAGGAAAGTAATCTAGAAAGCAAAAAGGCAACTAGAGGAATAGTAACTAGTTAGTACACTACATTACTTTAGGGGACACTAGGGCATGTGGTGAACCTAAGCTACTAGACTAGGGTGGAACACATGTGAGGATATACATATCAATACACCAACAATAATACATCTCATTTTCAAACACCAACACAAGAGCAAAACTCTCTCTCTCCTCCTAGGAGCTCTCGGCCTAAGCCTTCCAAGAAGGAAGAGGAGGATTTTCCTCCAACCTCCACTCACTCATAATTCAAGATAAAATTCCTAGGCCTTCCTTACACTATAGAGAAGGTGTATTAAGTGTTGGTTGTGTTGTGGAATTGTGAAAAATGGTTAATCTAAGTAGTATGTGCTTGCTGAGTTTTTCCAGGAGCATTGACCTGTCTTGTAACACGGTTTTGAACCGCCAAATGTTGTCCTCTGATGTCCTACCATATATTGTTGGAAAGATAATTGAATGTAGTTTCTGGAAATGTAAGGTTCATGACTAGGTGATGTATAGATTTTTAGTTATGGCCGGAGAAGTGGATTGTGTTTCTGGATTCCTGACTGCACTAAGTGACCCCCTTGTGAACCTTGTTTAAACCCCTAAAAATTTATGTGGGATCATGGAAAAATTAGAGAAGCTAGGAAATGCAGTGGTGAAGACTACCCAAAAAGAATTGGATTAAAATATGAATTTTTCAATTTTATAAGAATGCTAGAGTAAAATTCGCGCAAGGGAAAAAGTCGTTAAGTGGAGTATAATTCTAGGGGTAATGGACGTGACTCGGGTATGGTAACTAAATTAAGTCGAATAAGTGACGAGCGTAATCGAGTGATGACATGAACCTATAGTGGGGCTAGAGTGTCATAAGACGAAGTCCTTAAGTTAATTTCGTACCCCTAAAACCCCGTAATTAAAGAGGTATTGTTAAGGTACTAACGAACGGTTATTGCTTATGTATAGATCGTTCCACTCCGCACGCTCGACCACCCCAACCAAACCAAGGCAAGTTTACTTTTCAAAACTTACATATACAAGGATTTTCACTGTTGTGTTTGTAGTTTTCAAGCGTATCAAATGTTTATGTTTATCGAAGTATCGATGAAATTGAGATGTATAAGTACATATATGTTTGCACCCCTTGAACTTAGAATGAAATGTTTTCTTCGGACAACGACTCTAGCAATAGAGGTCGTAGCGGTCCGTATATACTATTGACCGGGGGGAGGTATATTATTATATCGTAATTAAATTGCGAAAACCCGAAAGGTCATTCGGGGAGTATCGTATACTCAAGTAATTATTTTTATATCTTCGTAAATACTCAAAATACCCATCTTGGATTAAAAGCTTATTTAATTAAATAATTATTTTATTAATTATTAATATTAAATTTTAAAATATCAATTATTAATTATTGTTCATTATTTTAAAGTCAAAGCTAATCCAAGATACCTTTAATACTTTCAAACTCGAACTCTTTCGAACTCAAAACATTTTCGAAAACCCCCGGTCAGGTTCCGCTTCTTGTACGATTTCAAGAATCATCGGTCGACTGCGGTCGGACCTCAATTACTCAGTTTTCAATCAAAATCAAGTTTTTAAAAGAAAAAAAAAGAAAAAGGGACTCTGGCAGGTGTGGGAACCGTTGACGAACGATTCCCGGGATGTGTAAGCGGCCGTGAGCCAGGCGGTCCATCAATTATTATTCCGGCCCAGGTGTTGCCGAAGGATGATTACGGATGTAGTTTTCATCGAGGGTGATTACGGATGTAGTTTTCACCCGGGGATAGTTACGGATGTAGTTTCTATCCTTCTACCGGTAGAGAAGACCCGCAGATTATTAGACTTGGATGTGGCGACTGATCATCGTCAATCCTCGTCAGGTTTTTATGTTTTCTTCCAGTCCCATCCTCCACTTTGGAAAAATGCTCAAACACTGCTTCTTGGGCCTAAGTGCCAAGTTGCCGATAGTGTGGTTTTTGATGAGAAAATATTGACATCGTGCAGTATCTAGAACTGCAAGATTTTCTATAAAGATTGGCACGTGTTAGTGCACTCTTGCAATTGTTTCAAAGAATGGAATGTTTTTGTATGAGAAACCTTCTAAGCTAATGGAAGGAAAGAGGTTTGCAATGATGTATTCCCTGTACAGTATGTTAATCGTAGAGTGTTTTGCCGAAAATGATATACTCATATGTATATATTTTCAAACTTGAGATATATTGAAATGGGAACCTTATAAGGGGTTCATATGTTATCCTAAAGCTCCTTAGTGAGTATAGATGTTTTATTCAAACTCGGGCACATATATTGTCCAATTATGTTTTGAAATCTGATATATATACCCATATAGTTGGGAATGTTTTCGAAATAAACCACATTATTATTTTACAAAATAGTGAACTTGCTGAGCATTATGTAGCTCATTCTTGCTTTATAAAAACTTTTCAGAAAGGGAAGAATTTGGCCGATTAACTCCGCACCAGCAGAAGAGGAGTAGAAGAATTACCCGGAGATGATTTAGTCCCTGATAAATACTACAGAGTAGTCTGATAGGTTTTCAACTGCAATAGTAAGACTTGTCTTCAAGTGTAGTTGTATAAGTGGAATTGCGTAAGACTCTGGATTGTACAGATGAATTTTAATATTTAGTGTTACTTTTGGTTATCGTTTCTGAGGCTCTAACTTGATTGTGTGTAAGATTGAGGTATGGATGGATGTATTGTTGAGTTGTAAAGTTAATACAGGTATGATATGGTTTGATGATGATGTGACGACCTGAATCTTTGACCTCAGATTTGGGGGCGTCACATCTTCCACCAGGATTCAAAGATAACTGTTCTTGCATCAGAATTACTTCTTTAATAGCTGAACCCTTTTGCATTTCTACTTCTTGTCCTTCTGTGTTTAAGTACATGGGAGTATAATTACCATCATATCTTGACCCTCCGTCCAAATATCTGGATTTGATTTTCATGAAGATCATGGTACACCAGTTTTTGTAAACACTGGCTTCTCTATCAGGAATGCTTCTATTTTCAAGAAAATAGAGAACATATTTCAGCTCTTTTGTTGACTTGCACAATACATCATGAATGCTCAGCCTCTTGACACTTTTGTCTTTCATGAAGTACAACAACTTTTCCATCATCTTACCATCCATCTTGCATGCAACAATCGCAACAGATTCAAGTTCCCAAAGATCATCAACAGATAATTTGTCACCCAATCTTCTAGAAAGAAAATGTTGATCTGCTTGAAATAAAGGTATGAATTCCACATCCCTAGAGCCAAATCCTCCTATATTGTAAGGTTCCAGTCCCTTCAGATCAGAACACATCTTAATCCACCTTGGTGAACCTTTATCAAACTTAGAAGATTTTGCTTTCTGAAGTCCAGGAATCATTGGAGGTTCTGAGATTACTCTTCCAGACTTAAAAACAGTTGGTCCAGTATACTTAATTTTATCAACTTCTATCCACTTTTTCCTTCTCTTCTTTGTTTGTGGATCACTAGGTTCTTCTTCTTCCTCTTTCACTTGTTTAGATTTATCAACAAATAAATCCTTTTCAGAATTAACCAGCCTTCTGAAATATTCTTTGCTAGCTCTTTCAACAATATCATTTACACTGTTTCTGACTTCTCTAGATTCGACCCCATCACCCTGCAATTTCGGGGGATCTCCCACAAATATTGTACAGATTTTATGGATAACTTACATGCCCAATTTATTTATTTTTTATTTCAATCATGATTTTTTTTAAACCGAGCCAAAAATATTTTTTCAACATGTTTTCGACATGAACTTAGGATGAGAATATCATGTTTATGGTATTTTATATTGTAGGTTATTTATGTCAAAAAAAAATAGGCATTCGGCTAAAGGCACAAATATCGAGAATTTTTAAACACGGCTTTTACGAACCAAAATTGCCCAAATTATTTAAAAGCGTGTCGTTCTTAAATGTTTTACTCTCAAATATTTTTGATATATTTATTTAATATTTATATTCAATTTATTGTGCTAAAATCCATGCCAAAAGACCAAAAACAGATTTTATTCCGAAATACCCGTAATTCCTTATTTATCCGAATAAAATCATTTTTAATTCAAACTTAAGTATTACTTGGACATCATAGTCATTATTTCATAAGGAATATTATTTTTAAATATTTTTCAAGTCAAAACTTTTGTCTTAGTTGTCGGTAAAGACAAATGAATTTTTCGGTCGCTCCTGAAGGCTGTTTTAACATTCGAAAAATTCGTAAAAATACTTTCACTCATCTTTTTGACTTAAAACTTTGAATGTGTCCTTAGTTTCCACATAGGACATTTTAGAATAAATTTCAGAAATTTTGGATGACTTTTTTCCGGGACCCCTTAAATCGATACGTAATTGATTTATCGGTCGCTTAAAAGTCATAGTTGGTCAACTCATTTCAAGGTAAAATTTTGACCATAATCTTCTGGGCATATTTCTAGGATATTCCCAAAATTTCATAATATTTGGATGATTTTTCGATTTATTGCGATTAAACCCATTTCGGCTCGTCGGTAAGCGTGTTTTTCGGTTTTTAATCGTTTCGTTAATTGGTATTGTAATAACCCTAACTTTGGAAATGCTACAGTGCCCAAATGAATAGTAATCTCGAGGAATTTAGGAAAATGGTGTGTAGGTACACTATGTTAGAAATGGAAAATGAACAAACAGAAACCATATTAGTGATATACTAGGAAAATAAGTGACTCGAAATGACGTTAGATTTCAGAAATTCCTGAAACATGGATTTTGAGGATTTTGATTTCGAATAAGCTTTTAGTGGACATTAAGGAGCATGGAAACATTTTAGGAATTATATATTGAGGGATTAGTGAATTTAGGTTAAACCAAAGGATTATTAGGTTAAGAGAATGCCAAGGGAAATTGGATTCGTAAATGATTTCAAAACCACTGAGATAATGAGGTACATTCGAAACGAACCACAATTAGACGAATATGGAGATTAAGCAACCAAGATTTATAATATAACAAGGATACATACCCCATTATAATTACCAAGAGTACTAGCATTATAATTAGAAAAGAAAATCAAGAAAAAGAGAATTATGAAGTCATGTTAATGATGTCATCTTCCACTAAACCAAATTAAGGGTAGATTAGTCTTTTAACATATAGATTTTTTTCACCAATCTTCTACAACACTCTAAAGATTAGATATTAAGATGAGATTAGAGAAAGAAGCAAAGAAACCTCTCCCCTTCTTGCTAAACACCATTCGGCTTCTTCTAAAAAAATAAGAAAAATAAAATTCAAAACCCAAGCTCTAGCCAATAACAAATCAAGAGATAATTCATGGAGCTTCTTGGAGGATAGAAAGAGAGATTTACAAAGTTTCAAAGCCAATCATCATCATCTTAATAGGTAATAAAATCATTCAAGTGCAAGATGAATAGTAGTGAATAGTGTTTTTCAAGTTTTAATCTTGGTTTAAATGGTTCCTTTAGTTAATCCAAGCTAGTTCAAGGTTGTTCAAGGTGTGTCCAAGGATTATTAAGGATTATTAAGTGTTCTTCAAGCTTCAAAGAGGTATAACAACCCTTGCCCTTTTGTATTTATGGTAGATATTGAAGTGATTAGTAGTTAAGTGTTGTTAATGTAAAGTTTATGATGAATATGTGTTATGAATGGTTGGATTTGATATGAGATTGGTGATGTGAACTAGTAACCATGGCTGGAATGTAGTCCACATGGTGTATGGTTTGGATTGAGTATGGAATGATGGTTTTGGAGTGGTTAAAATATGGAAAGTATGAAATTATAGCCGTTATAATGTCCGATTTTCGTTAAACCGGAAAACTGCCCTGTTTTTAACAACTGTGCACACACGGTAGGTTACTGTCCAGCACACTAAGGGACCATGAGATGATAGAGCTTAGTTCATAGATCGTTTTGATATAAGGTACGTTAAAATCTGACGTACGGTTTAGGAGAAAAGTCAGTTTTAGTGAAAGACATTCGGTAACCGAGAAAATGTAAATGTATCAACTTTGAGGCTATGATCAACCTACTTAGACATTTTTAAAAATTATGAAACTTTGGGATAATATGGTAGGGTAGTCAAAGAGACATTACCAGTTGACCTTGTAGTAAAAGTCGAAATCTATAATTTATGGGGATTTTTACAGTTAAGTGTGGTCATTAGGGGAAATGGTGAAAAACCACTGAAATTTCGATTGAGCTTGTAAATGGTTAAGTCCTTGAACCTTTGGGGTAATAATAATACGTTAAACATATATTGAAGTGTAAAGGGTCTTGTTATAGAAGAGGGTAGCGAGTAAGAGATGTGGTATTCTAATGACGGTCCTTTTGTGTTTATAGAAACTCCGGAAGAGGGACCAGCCTTACTGTCAGGATGCAGGAACCGAGGCAAGATCCTTCTATCCCTACTTTAAAAATTATTTATCTTCGGAATAATAATGATATCATGGAATATATTTATGTATATGTGATGCTTTTGTTGCTATATTGCAAAGAATATATTCTCTTGATTGTGGGAAGTTAAAGAGAGATGGATATGTTTTCTGAAATATGAATATAGAGATGATTACGAATGGAGCGAATATGCTCTAGGGTAAAAGAGATATGAAAGAGAATGGTATCAGTTGTTATCTAGGGTTATATGGTTTATAATGCTATATTATAAACATTCTTTTTAGTGTATGTTATATACATATATTTTATAGAAATAATGTGCGAGAATGAAAGTGATATACGGGAATGGAAATGTGAAATGGTGTTGATAAATTGAATAATGATCTTATAAAAAGGGGAATTTACAACAGTAAGCGTAAGAGGCCGTGTGGAAGTTGCACAGTCCAGCACTTAATATTACAACAGTAAGCGTAAGAGGCCGTGTGGAAGTTGCACAGTCCAGCACTTAATGTTTCATTTCGGCCCAAGAGTTGCCGAAGGAGGATGTAGTGGTAGACCTTCCTCCTGGGGGATGGTGGCAGACCTACCTCCGTCTACCGGTAGTAAAAAGGGACGGATACGGAGGGCGACTGATCATCGTGCCTCACGTATTCGGAAACAGTGAAAACCCCTACAATATGTGAATAAAGAATAAATGATAAAGTCAGATTGGTATACTGGAAAGGGAAAATGATATGAAAGATGGAATTATTGTTATAGATGAAGAGAAACTGATTTTATATTAATTTATAAAAAAATTGTTACATAAGAAGGAAATGAGAAGATGATAGTAAGAGATTTAAGTAAATATTCATATTATCCTGAAATCTTACACTGAAAGATTTTATTGATTGTTATATTATTTAAGAAGAGAAACTGATACTGTATTATTCTAGAATTCTTTCTTATAAAAGTAAGTGGATGATGTATTATTAAATAAGAGTTTCATTCTTCCTTAAAGTTTATAATTTGGTTACTGCTTACATATGTATATACATGTATACTTGGTTACATTTTAAATTCTAGTTTACAATATTATCTTGCTGAGCTATTATAGCTCACTCTTGCTACTTATCTATATACAGCTAGGTATGCCAATAATACGCAGAACGCCCCGCAAGAGGGTAAGGGAAAGGCGACCTTCTGAGAGATCGTTAGCATCAATCCCCGAGGTAGATGACCAGCGCAAGGGGTTTAGTGGTCTTATGTATATTAAGTGTGTAAGTGTGTAAGGTTGTAATAAATTTGGTTGTTGAAATGCTTCTTGTAGAAGCATCACTCAACAATGTACTTAAGTATGATTCTGGGTTTGTAATAATTGTTTAACTCTAAACTTTTATTATGGTGAATGTTGTTCTCTGAGCATATGACTGGTGTGTGTGTGTGTATTACAGTGGGGTCAATTGCATAAGTATTAAATAAAAAAAAACAAGAGATATTGATTTTTGAATGGAAGTTGGTCCGTGATGGCCCAAATTCATGACCCCGGATTTGGGGCTGTCACAGTTTGGTATCAGAGCTAAGAGTCATAATGCTCAGGAACAAGAGTGATAATAATATTGTATCATTTATAATATAAAATTTTGAACTTCCATCAAGTTCAGGGGTGGTATATCGCAGGTAGTATTTATTTTAAGTATTGTTTATAATTTTATAGACCGTTACTAATAGAATTTTATGTTTTATTATAGGAAGCGGAGATGGGTGAGCCGGGTCAGGACCCCCAGTGGCTAGGACTACCCGAGCAGGAGCTTAGAGACTTGTTGCTGGTAGGTGTAGAGGTTCCAGAGTATGCTATCGCTGACCTGAGGAGGAGAGTTCGCGCAGAGGCCATGGAGAGACACGAGATCAGAGTGAGACTTGAGGAGGCAAAGGAGCGTAGGCAGAGGGATGCTGTGGCCATAGTGCCATATTCTGGTAGACCATATGTAGGACCTGATGGGGCCGGACCTTCTCGGGTGCGGTCGGATATTCCTGAGGAGGAGATGCCCTTGCGTAAGAGGCCTAGGTTATCTGTTATACCTGAGGAGCCGATTGAGTGGAGGGACATTCACGTGACTCCTACTCCTGTCCCACCTGTCCTAGTGCCATCACCAGTTCCATCTCCTCTACCTAGCCCTGACCCTTTTGAGGACCCAGTTGAGCAGTTCACTCCACCGGGACACTTTATCATGTCAGAGGATGAGTTGGAGGAAGACCCTTCCGAGGATGCGGACACTGAGCCAGTTCCTCCATCCCCACCATTTGCACCACTACCACCTCCACCAGTGGATGCACCCCCACTTGTAGATGTACCTCCCCCAGATGCTATGCCACCTCAGGAGGCACCTATATTTCCAGCTGGTCAGTTGCCAGCTATTCTCTTGTCAGAGTACTTTGTCCTACAGGGATAGCTGGAGGAGTCCCGTCGGACTATAGATACACTTGTGCAGAGGTTAGACAGAGCGAGAGGAGGAGGAGGTGTGATACCAGATGGGTTGACTTTGAGCATAGTTAGTATCGAGCTGCGGGCACTCGGTGATATTAGGACGATGTTGGGAGACAGAGGGGATCTAGTATGGAGGGCTCAGATCGTTGATATAGTCACCACTATGGTAGTGTAGATCAGAGACGTTATCAGGGCGTCGTTACCATGATTAGGAGTAGTAGTCTTGGATACTAATCAGACTAGTCATCTTGTGGATGTCATTTTGGGGATTAGGTTAGTTGTTTACTGTCTTAATCCCAGTCTGATTAGAGGACAGCTAGTAGTGCTTTTGTTATAGCGAGTTAGTATGTACAGTTATGCTTTTGGGGTTTCGAACCTTGTACCTTATGATGTATGATATTAGTAGTAAAAGACGTTGTACCCAAGTTGTAAAATATTATGTAAATTAATGAAGTTTATGTACTTTGCCTAATTTTATCGTATTTTGATATTAAATGTTGAGATTCAAAAATATTGATATATATGAGGTGATTGACTTAAATGAAAAGGTTATTGTGCTAAAGGTACTAAGCTTATTTGTCAAAGTTGTATTATAATTAAATATTACTTGTGTGAAGTTAAAAATACTGGGATGCATAATAAGATTAACTAATGATATAGTTGTGCATATATGGAAATGATGTATATTGTACCCTAATTTTGGGTGATTAACGAAGAATATTGTTATATACAGAATCATGCCGCCTAAGCGTAATAATAGAATGAATGCAAGGGAAAATGAGAGAGAGGAAGGAAGTCATAATAGGCAGGGTGAAAACGCTCATAATGAACAAGATCATGAGGAAGAAGAAGATGAATCAACTGGTCAACAGGGAAATCAGGGTGGTAACCCTTTTAACCAATTTATAGAACTATTGAGGCAGAATTTCGCTAATCCACAGAATCCGCCACAACCGCCTGTTCTTCCCAACCAGGCAGCTAACTCCTTTCGTGCTTTTAAGTCATTAAAACCCCCAGAATTTGAGGGAACCACTAACCCAGTAGCAGCCAGGGCATGGCTGAAAGAGATGGAGAAGGCTTTTGAGATACTGAGGGTAGAGGAAGATCAAAAGACAGTCTTTGCAGCCTATCTCCTAAAGGGAGAGGCAAATTATTGGTTGGAAGCTAAGAAAAATCTCGAGGGAGCGGGAGTGATAACCTGGGAGCGTTTCACTAGGGTGTTTCTAGACAAATATTCCCCTAGGTACCTGGAGAACCAGATGGAAATAAAATTTCTAGAGTTAAAACAGGAAAATCTAACAGTGGCTGAGTATGAAACGAAATTTACCGAACTGTCTAGGTTTGTTCCGGAATTTGTGCATACTGAGGAACAAAGAGCAAAAAGGTTCCAACAAGGGTTGAAACCATGGCTACGAACGAGAGTGGCACCATTTGAGTTGACCGAGTATGCTGCGGTGGTTCAGAAGGCATCTATTATTGAGGCCAAGAGCGAACAAAACCAATTAGGTCGAGAGAACAAGAAAAGAAAATTTGAGGGTCCAAAAGGAGGTTCAAGTGAGGGAAGCTACTTTAACAAATTTGGTAAAGGACAAAAACCCCAGTTTGGAAAGTCAGGGAATAATAAGACTACCAGTGAGACGGTGAATCAGGGTGGTAGATCCACAGGAACCTTTCAGTCTAATCAATCGCGACCACCATTGCCAGATTGCAACACGTGTGGTAAGAAGCATTCAGGAGTGTGTAGAGTGTTAGGAATAACTTGCTTTAAGTGTGGACAAAAGGGGCATTTTCTAGACAAGTGTCCCTTAGTCGATAAGAGTGACATGAAGTGTTACCAGTGTGGAAAATTAGGACACTTTGCCAGAGATTGCCGTTCCGGTGAGTCGTCTGCACCAGGACAAAGTATGACTGCTTCGAATAGACCTACTGCCAGGGTGTACAATATGACTTTAGGAGAGGCATTGAGAAAGCCGGATACAGATACAGGTGAACATTTTTCTAGTATTTAAATTTTTAGTGTAAATGTTTGATTAGGAATCAATGTGGTCAATGAATGGTATAGGTAGGTTGATAATCTAGATAAGGAAAATCAGTATCTGTTAGGGGTTAGCAATTCTATGAAAAGGAGAATAATAGTATTTTGGGGGTAAACCACAGACTTGTTTATATACGAACAGGAAATATATATTATAGGTAATATTTTCTTATAATTGTTTCAAAGAATCTTATTCTAGTCGGATTTCTGGAAGATTTTACAGAGACAAGATATAATAAGAGCGAAATATGTATATTTTATGTCATGATAGAGATCAACATAGGGATAAACCATAAGTGAGATACACTACCATTCAGGAGAGGCCAATGTGGTGGCCGATACCCATAGTTAAAAGAGGAATGTTGATGAATGACAAGCAAGTTTATGTTGGTATAATTTTGCGCAAACAAGATAGAGATATTATGAAGGAAAAAGGATGGAGAAAGTGATATAGAAGTTATAAGGTTGAGATAAAAAGGTATCTATGGACATTTCTGACGTGATTCCGGGACGGAATCCTTTTAAGGGGGGAAGGATGTAATGACCCTAACTTTGGAAAGGCTACAGTGCCCAAATGAATAGTAATCTCGAGGAATTTAGGAAAATGGTGTGTAGGTACACTATGTTAGAAATGGAAAATGAACAAACAGAAACCATATTAGTGATATACTAGGAAAATAAGTGACTCGAAATGACGTTAGATTTCAGAAATTCCTGAAACATGGATTTTGAGGATTTTGATTTCGAATAAGCTTTTAGTGGACATTAAGGAGCATGGAAACATTTTAGGAATTATATATTGAGGGATTAGTGAATTTAGGTTAAACCAAAGGATTATTAGGTTAAGAGAATGCCAAGGGAAATTGGATTCGTAAATGATTTCAAAACCACTGAGATAATGAGGTACATTCGAAACGAACCACAATTAGACGAATATGGAGATTAAGCAACCAAGATTTATAATATAACAAGGATACATACCCCATTATAATTACCAAGAGTACTAGCATTATAATTAGAAAAGAAAATCAAGAAAAAGAGAATTATGAAGTCATGTTAATGATGTCATCTTCCACTAAACCAAATTAAGGGTAGATTAGTCTTTTAACATATAGATTTTTTTCACCAATCTTCTACAACACTCTAAAGATTAGATATTAAGATGAGATTAGAGAAAGAAGCAAAGAAACCTCTCCCCTTCTTGCTAAACACCATTCGGCTTCTTCTAAAAAAATAAGAAAAATAAAATTCAAAACCCAAGCTCTAGCCAATAACAAATCAAGAGATAATTCATGGAGCTTCTTGGAGGATAGAAAGAGAGATTTACAAAGTTTCAAAGCCAATCATCATCATCTTAATAGGTAATAAAATCATTCAAGTGCAAGATGAATAGTAGTGAATAGTGTTTTTCAAGTTTTAATCTTGGTTTAAATGGTTCCTTTAGTTAATCCAAGCTAGTTCAAGGTTGTTCAAGGTGTGTCCAAGGATTATTAAGGATTATTAAGTGTTCTTCAAGCTTCAAAGAGGTATAACAACCCTTGCCCTTTTGTATTTATGGTAGATATTGAAGTGATTAGTAGTTAAGTGTTGTTAATGTAAAGTTTATGATGAATATGTGTTATGAATGGTTGGATTTGATATGAGATTGGTGATGTGAACTAGTAACCATGGCTGGAATGTAGTCCACATGGTGTAGGGTTTGGATTGAGTATGGAATGATGGTTTTGGAGTGGTTAAAATATGGAAAGTATGAAATTATAGCCGTTATAATGTCCGATTTTCGTTAAACCGGAAAACTGCCCTGTTTTTAACAACTGTGCACACACGGTAGGTTACTGTCCAGCACACTAAGGGACCATGAGATGATAGAGCTTAGTTCATAGATCGTTTTGATATAAGGTACGTTAAAATCTGACGTACGGTTTAGGAGAAAAGTCAGTTTTAGTGAAAGACATTCGGTAACCGAGAAAATGTAAATGTATCAACGTTGAGGCTATGATCAACCTACTTAGACATTTTTAAAAATTATGAAACTTTGGGATAATATGGTAGGGTAGTCAAAGAGACATTACCAGTTGACCTTGTAGTAAAAGTCGAAATCTATAATTTATGGGGATTTTTACAGTTAAGTGTGGTCATTAGGGGAAATGGTGAAAAACCACTGAAATTTCGATTGAGCTTGTAAATGGTTAAGTCCTTGAACCTTTGGGGTAATAATAATACGTTAAACATATATTGAAGTGTAAAGGGTCTTGTTATACAAGAGGGTAGCGAGTAAGAGATGTGGTATTCTAATGACGGTCCTTTTGTGTTTATAGAAACTCCGGAAGAGGGACCAGCCTTACTGTCAGGATACAGGAACCGAGGCAAGATCCTTCTATCCCTACTTTAAAAATTATTTATCTTCGGAATAATAATGATATCATGGAATATATTTATGTATATGTGATGCTTTTGTTGCTATATTGCAAAGAATATATTCTCTTGATTGTGGGAAGTTAAAGAGAGATGGATATGTTTTCTGAAATATGAATATAGAGATGATTACGAATGGAGCGAATATGCTCTAGGGTAAAAGAGATATGAAAGAGAATGGTATCAGTTGTTATCTAGGGTTATATGGTTTATAATGCTATATTATAAACATTCTTTTTAGTGTATGTTATATACATATATTTTATAGAAATAATGTGCGAGAATGAAAGTGATACACGGGAATGGAAATGTGAAATGGTGTTGATAAATTGAATAATGATCTTATAAAAAGGGGAATTTACAACAGTAAGCGTAAGAGGCCGTGTGGAAGTTGCACAGTCCAGCACTTAATATTACAACAGTAAGCGTAAGAGGCCGTGTGGAAGTTGCACAGTCCAGCACTTAATGTTTCATTTCGGCCCAAGAGTTGCCGAAGGAGGATGTAGTGGTAGACCTTCCTCCTGGGGGATGGTGGCAGACCTACCTCCGTCTACCGGTAGTAAAAAGGGATGGATACGGAGGGCGACTGATCATCGTGCCTCACGTATTCGGAAACAGTGAAAACCCCTACAATATGTGAATAAAGAATAAATGATAAAGTCAGATTGGTATACTGGAAAGGGAAAATGATATGAAAGATGGAATTATTGTTATAGATGAAGAGAAACTGATTTTATATTAATTTATAAAAAAATTGTTACATAAGAAGGAAATGAGAAGATGATAATAAGAGATTTAAGTAAATATTCATATTATCCTGAAATCTTACACTGAAAGATTTTATTGATTGTTATATTATTTAAGAAGAGAAACTGATACTGTATTATTCTAGAATTCTTTCTTATAAAAGTAAGTGGATGATGTATTATTAAATAATAGTTTCATTCTTCCTTAAAGTTTATAATTTGGTTACTGCTTACATATGTATATACATGTATACTTGGTTACATTTTAAATTCTAGTTTACAATATTATCTTGCTGAGCTATTATAGCTCACTCTTGCTACTTATCTATATACAGCTAGGTATGCCAATAATACGCAGAACGCCCCGCAAGAGGGTAAGGGAAAGGCGACCTTCTGAGAGCTCGTTAGCATCAATCCCCGAGGTAGATGACCAGCGCAAGGGGTTTAGTGGTCTAGTGTATATTAAGTGTGTAAGTGTGTAAGGTTGTAATAAATTTGGTTGTTGAAATGCTTCTTGTAGAAGCATCACTCAACAATGTACTTAAGTATGATTCTGGGTTTGTAATAACTGTTTAACTCTAAACTTTTATTATGGTGAATGTTGTTCTCTGAGCATATGACTGGTGTGTGTGTGTGTATTACAGTGGGGTCAATTGCATAAGTATTAAATAAAAAAAAAACAAGAGATATTGATTTTTGAATGGAAGTTGGTCCGTGATGGCCCAAATTCATGACCCTGGATTTGGGGCTGTCACAGGTATGCCACCTATGCACGTCCAAATCAGTAAAATTCAAATGTGCACAGCTGGGAGTGTGTCTAACACATGCCAACTCATGCCTAGCACAAGCCACCACATGCTTGTACCTTTTTAGCTTTTAAATAAAGCTAAAATCCTTAATTTTTGGCTATAAATAGCCCCTTACCCCCCACTCTTTTTCCCAAGCTTTGAGAGCCAAACACATGCTGAAGAAACACTCCTAGAAACACTCTCTCTACTGCATAAAAGTTGCAAAAACGTTTCTTAGTGTTAAGCCATTTTTACATCTTGATTCTACATCATTTTGGCTTGTTTTCTTCACTTATTCTTGCTCTCATAAACACAACTTTGGTCACCAATATTTTTGTGGTCTTTGGACCTTGTTTTAACAGATTATAAGTGACCTTTTGAGCCTCCAAAAGTCCGGCCATAAAGCCTTATTTCAGCCATTTTCCGGTGACTTTTCCGGCGACTCTTTTTGTGTGTTTTTAGCTTCGTTACTAGCTTTTTCTCTTGTTTTCTCTCTAGATCTCAAGGGATATAAGTTGGTTCCTATATTTCCTCACTCTACTATATATAGGTCGTGTATATATAGTAGTGGTAGTGGTGGGTGACTTGAATATTTATTGTTTATTGCTGGTTTAGATCCACACTTATAAACACTAATATTCAACATTCTTGCATTTTGTCACTAATATACACTTGTTCTTGAAGTATATTTGTGTAGTGTATATTTGACATCTTGTAAGGTGTTCTTGAGGTTGAAAAGTTGAGATTCACCTCATTTAAGTCCTTTAATCCAAGTTGTGTATTTGGATTAAAAAGACTAGTTAACTATCTTTTGATTTAAAAACAAAAAGCTTACATCTTGTTTTTACCTTAAGTGGTTTAAACTTGATATTTAAAAATCAAAAGATAAGTTGGTTGTTAGTCTTGTTTGTGTAACCAAGTCCTTTGTTCATCTTGTTTTATTTTTAAACAAGGACATAAAAATCAAGACTATACAAGCTAGCTCTTTAAAACAAGTTAGTAGTTATTGTTGGCCTTTTCGTTTTGTTACATTCGGCCATAACTACTATTGGTAGTCTATCTTGTTCAAGTTGGTTACTCACTTGTCTTATCTTTATATCTTGAACAAGGATTTAAACAAGACTACTTGCACTTGTTTTAGGACTTTGAAAAATCCGGCCATTCCACTTTCTTTACCATTCGGCCGAAGTGCTTAAAGCACTTGTTGCTTTGTGTTGCTTGCTTGCACTACTTGCTTCTTAGTTTAATATTCTTGTTGTGTTGTGTGTGTAATATTTTAATGCATAATAGCGGCCCTCGTTTTATCCTATAGATAAGCGAGTTACTTTTCTATACGTGTACGTTTTGTGTTGTGTGTGGTGATAGTGTATGTGTGTGTACCGCTTGTGTGACAAGTCCATTCGTGTGACTTATCCCTTGGCGTTATATACTAGCTTAACGCGTAATAGCATCCCCGTGACTAGTACCTTAACATACTAGCTTGCACGGATTTATATCTTTCAATATAAATTGGTTGTTTGTTTGTTGGACTTGTATTCTAACCTTTGCAGTGAGGTGAAGTGAAGTGAGGTGACTCTTATTCTAAGACCCAAGTCTTAGGCGTACTAACGGGGAGTTAGTAGCCTTTGCACCATGAAGAAAAGGGAAGACCCAAGATCTAAGACCTAAGATCTAAGACCGGCAAAGTTGTAGAAGTACATTGTCTTCTAGGGGTTACTACAAAGTCTTTGAGGAGGTGACGGGGAGTTACGCTCCAAGACAAGTTTTGTAGTTTGTATTTAGCTATTTAATTTGAGGAGGATACGTGTGTGTATCGCTCCAAGATAATTAGATAGTGGTCTAAGGAGTTGTAAAGGTTTCTACGCCTACTATAAAAGAGTTTCTTTGTAGTAGAGAAAAGCTCGAATCCGGGGAGGAGTTCGGGGATTGGAGTAGGGGTGTTCGAATCCATTAGGGATTGCGGGCATCGCGAACCAGGATAAAAATCGACCGTGTGCTCTCTCTTTTCTTTCGCTCTTTATTTTACGCACTTTAATTACTTGCTTACAAGTAACGAAGTTTAAAAAGGCGAAAGAATTTTCAAAAAGCAAAGCTCTAAATTTTAAAAAGGTGATAAGCTATTCAACCCCCCCTTCTAGCTTATCTAACCCATATACGGGACCTATCAATTTGTATCAGAGTGGTGCTTTTAACTGTGTTTTACGATTGTTGTGATAATCGTAAAATACAACAAAAAGTAGATCCTTATCGGGTTTATTGACTGTTGAGAAAGTCGTTAAATAAAACCGTAAGAAGGACATCTTTTTGATGGCTTACTTGAATACTATTGGTTGTGGAGAAGGTCTTTCTAGCTCCCGACCACCTTTGTTCGATGGTACAAACTTTGCAACTTGGAAAACACGATTTAGGATTTATGCTAGATCCCAAGGTGTCAAAGTTTGGATGGCCATAGAAGACGGAGTCACCACTCTTACTAAAAAGGTAGGCGACGTTCTTGTCGAAAAGAAAGTGAGTGAATATACTCCGGATGAAGAAATTCAAATGAACATAGCCGCGAAAGCGGAAATGGTTCTTACTAGTGCACTTGCAGTAAAAGAGTATAAACGTGTTAATAACTGCAAGTCCGCACAAGAAATGTGGAACAAGTTGGTTATTACTTACGAGGGTACAAAAGATATTAAAGAATCCCGGATGGATACTTTAATACAAGAGTACGAAAATTTTAAACTCCTCTTAGGTGAAACCATCATCGATATAGAAACGAGGTTTACTCGTATAGTCGATGAACTTGCACAACTTGGAAAGGTATATACTATAAATGAAAAAAATCGTAGGATTTTGAAAGCCTTACCTCCAAGTTGGAAAGTCAAAGTTACCACAATAAAAGAAATGCATAACTTGAATTCATACTCCATCGATAGCTTATTCGGAAATCTTCGTGCTTACGAGGAAGATAACATTCCGGAAAAGGCCCTTCCTAGATTGGAAGATAAAAGAAAGAATATGGCATTAAAAGCAATTCTTATCGATGAAGATGAAAATGACGATGAGTTGAACGAAGAGTTGCAAAAACTTGATGAACAAGAGATCGCACTACTTTCAAGACAACTACGTCGGGTTTTGCAAAGTAAAGCTCAACGGTACAGAAAAGGATTCCTTAAGTCGAGTAATCAACAACGAGTATTTAACTCGAAAGGAAGGCCTAATTATAAGAGTAACAATAATTTTCCGACCACGAGTTTTAACAAAGGCAAATGTGTTCAACAAGGGAATAATGCTTACAACAACAATTCAAATTATTCGAATAATTATTCCCCACCTATGCCGAAGGAATCGCCAAGTGAGGAAACACATGATTTGTGTTTCGAATGTAAACAACCCGGTCACTTTAAACGGGAATGTCCAAAGTTAGCTAAAGGACGAAGTCTTGTAGCCGAAAATGGATGGGACTTAAGCGAGGATGAAGAAGCTCCCGAACAAAGTGAAGAAGTTGTTAACTTGTGCTTGATGGCGATTGGTGATGAAGCTACACCAACGGAAACCTCCACTACTAATCAAGAGGTAACCCTAAACTCTAGTAATAATGTGGCGTCTTGTAGTAGTAATAATGTAAGTATAAAGTTATTAGATTATGCAAATTTGGGTGTCTCGGAGCTTATTAATCTTGTAAAATTGTTGAAAACGAATCATGATGAAATTAGCCAAAAATACATCACGATTAGTTCCAAAAGGAATAAAATACGGGATGTTAATATTGAGCTACAAAAAGAGGTCACTCGTTTGACCGATATCGATGTCAAAGATGTGGAATATTACGAATTTATTTCATCTCAAAAAGAGCGCTTGAATCTTGAAAATACTAAGAAGGATGAAATTATTCGAAATCTTGAGATTGAGAATATATCCTTGGTTCTTCAAGTTGAAGAGATGGAAAATGAAAAAGTTCAATTATCTACTAACACTAGTGATCTCCATGTTTAGATGTTGAATTTAAAGATTCGAAATGAATCTTTGATTCGTGAAAATGAGACACTAAGTGTAAAGATAAATGAACTCGAACAAGCTTTAACAGGAGATATTGAGGAAGAGCTACACGAAGCCCTAAAAGAAAAAGAATTAGATTTTCAAGTTATGTTATCCGATAAAGATTTCAAACTTGCAAAACTTAATGATTTACTCGAGACCAATTCAAAGGAACGAGAACATGTTGTCTCGGAACTTAAATCGGTTCTTGTGGAAAATCAAAGGCTTCAAAATGGTAATAGCAAGCTCTTATCTCAAGTCTCGGATCAAGCAAATTTCTTTAATAACAAGATTAATTCTATGTTAGCCGAAAAGGAAAATCTTGAGAAAACCGTTAAGCAATTCACCAAGAGTAATACTATATTGGATAGTATGGTATTTAATTCAAAGGTACCATTTAACCGAGAAGGATTGGGATATAATGTGAATTCTCCTCCTAAACGAGAAGTTCCACCTCCTAATACTTCAAGGAATACTCCTCCTAAACCATCTTCACCTAAGTGTTCGTATTACAATGTTAGTGGACATATAAGTCTTTATTGCAAGGCCAAAGAAGGTGAAAGAAAGGGAAAGTATAAATGGATTCCTAAAGGTGAACGTTCAAAAAATGATAAGAAAACTAAAGTTGCTAAAAAGAAAGAAAAAGTGGTTAACAATGATAAAAGGCAACCGAAGTTTACTTATCATCAACAACCGATTAGTTTTCAACAAAGGAACATGCAACATCAAGCTAGCACTAGTACCAACAATGCAAGTTCTTCTAAAGTTCCTAATCAAGGTTATAAGGAAAAGAACCCAAATGGTCATGGTCATGCTCGTAACTTGAATGCTTATTCTATGCCTAGAAATGCGAGTCATGTTAATGCTAGATCGAGTCAACATGCTAATGTGAGTCATCATGCTTATCCTAGAAACTCTCATGCTCATGTTAGGAATAATCATGGTAATTATCGTGCTAATAATCATTCTAGAGATTCCGTTATTACTATATTTCCCCATAGTAATAATAATACTTTTCGTGGTAATTCGAGATATGCTCCTAGAAGAAATCCTTATCATATCTCTAATAGGAATCAAGCATCCAGAAATGATATTGTTTATGTGAATGATTATCCTATGCCTCGATTTATCTATGAAAGTACTCGATTGCCTTATGATATACTAACACCCGGACCCTCAAGTAAAAGGGGTACCAAAAGATTTAATTAATCTTTTGTGTAGGTGTGACTTGCTGCTAAGAAAGATGTGTGGTACCTTGATAGTGGTTGTTCTCGACAAATGACCGATAATAAGTCGTTGTTGAAAAACATTAAAAAGGTAACCGCCGGAGTTGTAACTTTTGGAGATAGTAGCAAAGGTGACATTATTGGCATTGGTGACATTGGTAATGAAAGATTTAAAATTTGTGATGTACAATTAGTCACGGGACTAAAGTACAACTTGCTTTCAATTAGTCAACTATGCGATAATGGTTGCAAAGTCATTTTCTTTCCATCTCATTGTGCTATCTTTGAAAAAGAGTGGAAACTAATTCTTAAGTGTCCACGAAGTAAGAATGTTTATTCGTGTGACCTAAATGACTATGAAAATGTGTGTTTGGTATCCATGAATGAGGACCCATGGTTATGGCATCGACGTTTAGGTCATGTCAACATGAAACTCATCAAAAATATATGTTCGAATGAACATGTACGTGGATTACCGAAACTCAATTTCGTTAAAGATCATATATGTGAAGCTTGTGAAATTGGCAAACAAATTCGAGCAACTCATAAAGCTAAATTCATGGTGTCTACTACTAGACCACTAGAGCTTTTGCATATGGATCTTATCGGACCCGTGCCCGTACAAAGTTTGGGAGGAAGTTTATATACTCTTGTAGTAGTAGACGACTTCTCACGATATACGTGGAAGGAGTTCCTAAAAGCAAAAAGTGATGCCTTTACATCATTTGTTGCTCTCTGCAAAAGGATACAAACTCAACAAGAAACGTCTATTGTTTATATAAGGACGGATTATGGCAAGGAATTTTAAAATTCTGAGTTTGTTGAATTTTGTGAATCTAATGGTATTACTCACAACTTCTCTCCTCCTTATACACCTCAATCTAACGGGGTTGTTGAAAGGAAGAATAGAACGTTACAAGAAATGGCAAACACTATGCTTAATGAATATCGTCGACCTAAATATTTTTTGGCCGAAGCTATGTCAACTGCTTGCTATTTTCTTAATCGAGTTTTACTACGACCTATTAAAATGAAGACTCCCTACGAGCTTTATTTTGGTAAGAATATACTTCAAGGTCTTTGGAAGTAAATGCTTTATTTTGAATACAAAGGATTATTTAACGAAATTCGACCCGAAATCTAGTGAGGGCGTATTTCTTGGATATTCAAATACAAGCAAAGCTTATCGGGTATTTAATCTTAAAACTTTAATGGTGGAAGAATCATTGAATGTTGTGTTTGATGAATCGAAACCACTATCGAAGTATAAAGATTTGGTTGAAGAGGAAAATGATCCAAAAGAAGATTGTCAAGATAACGTTGAGAATGCTATTAGACAAATCGAAACTTTTGATCAAGGAACTACGGTTCCGAATAACCCTCTCGAAGTAGTTGAGATCGATAATGGATTGCCTTCTGACGTACCTTGGGTTAGAAATCATCCTATCGAGAATATCGTAGGTGATAGAACTAAAGGCGTCCAAACTCGATCTCAAGTGCAAAATATTGCTAGTCACTTAGCTTTTCTATCACAAATAGAACCCAAAACTGCAAAAAAAGCTTTTTTAGATGAGGATTGGATTCTTGCTATGCAAGAAGAGTTAAACCAATTTACTCGGAACAAATTTTGGGAACTAGTTCCACCACCACCCGATAGTTCTACTATTGGAACCAAGTGGGTCTTTCGAAATAAATTAGACGAAAGTGGAACAGTGGTAAGAAACAAAGCTTGACTAGTAGCTCAAGGTTATACACAAATGGAAGGTATAGACTACGATGACACTTATGCTCCCGTAGCTAGACTCGAAGCAATTCGAATGTTCTTAGCTTTCGTTTGTCATAAGGGATTCAAGGTTTATCAAATGGATGTTAAATCGGCTTTCCTAAATGGTGTCTTAGAAGAAGAAGTGTATGTAAGACAACCACCAGGATTTGAAGATTTAACACATCCGGAATATGTGTATAAACTTTATAAAGCCTTATACGGACTAAAGCAAGCTCCTAGAGCTTGGTATGAGCGGTTAAGCAAATTCTTAGTTGATAATGGTTTTAAAATGGGAATTGCCGACACTACTGTATTTACGAAGTATGAAGGTGATGATATCTTGCTCGTTCAAATTTACGTAGATTATATTATCTTTGGTTTAACTAAAGAATCACTATGTAACGAATTCTCGAAAATGATGAGTAAAGAATTCGAAATGAGCATGATTGGAGAATTAAATTTCTTCTTAGGTTTGAAAATAAAGCAATCTAACGAAAGCATTCATATATCTCAATCAAAGTATTGCAAGGAAATACTTAAGAAATTTGAGATGGAGAATGTTAAACCACTTAGTACTCCTATGTCTCCCTCGAAGAAATTAGTGGCGGATGATTCCGGAAAACCAGTTGATATAAAGAAATACCGTGGTATGATTGGTAGTTTACTTTATATTACCGCTAGTAGACCGGACATTCAATATAGCATTTGTAAATGTGCTCGATTTCAAGCGGCGCCTAAAGAATCTCATTTATCCGCGGTTAAACGGATTTTTAGATATCTTAAAGGCACCACTGAACTTGGTCTTTGGTATCCGAAAGGATTACCATTCGACTTAGTGTGCTTTTCCGACTCGGATTATGCGGGTCACTTGATTGATTAAAAAAGCACTAGCGGCATTTGTCAATTCCTCGGTGGATGTTTAGTTTCTTGGTTTTCAAAGAAACAAAACTCGGTATCTTATCTACCGCGGAAGCCGAATATATAGCGGCGACAAAATGTTGTGCTCAAATCTTGTGGATGAAGCAAACATTAGCCGACTATATGATTAAATTTGATGCGATATCTATTTTGTGTGATAATACGAGTGCGATTGATTTAAGTAAAAATCCGGTATCTCACTCTCGTACCAAACACATAGATATTCGACATCACTTTCTTCGTGATCATGTCAATAAAGGTGATATTATTATGGACCATATTGATACGAAAAATAATGTCGCCGACATATTCACAAAACCATTGCATTCCGAAAGATTCACTAAATTGCGATTACTTTTAGGAATGTTGGATTGCGCAAATAATTAAATATAGTTTTTCTCTATATTTAATTATAATTGAAATATAAATCGTGTGATTTTCTAGTCAACGCACTCAAGCTTATTGTATGAGCGGATTTTCTTGAGACTTCGGTACTTGAAAATTCAGATTTCTCTGCAATAAATTTGTTTAAAAATAGACATTAATATGTTTTGTCTAAGTTTTGGCTAAAAACCATATTGAAATATTTCAATACGAATAAAATTTAATTAGTTTTAATTTTCGAATGGCCTTGAAATGATGTTGTTTCAAAACTCGGAGTAAAAATATAAAAACTAATTAAATATGAGATCTTAAAATTTAGCATTCAATTTTAAAATTTGGATCTAAATTTTGTTTTGCTAGAAATTATTTTTCTGTGATTTTGGCATTATAATATCTTTATTTACAGATTTTGTATTTAAAGATTTTGTTTAAAATCACAAAAATGATTTTCAGAAAATGAGAATTGATTTTTCAGCAAAATGGTTCATATGCCTTGATCTCAGCCATTGATCTCTAAACCCTACAATCTGCACCGTTCATAATACATCACATATATACTACAGTTTGTACGGACAGTTCATTATTCTCTCTCGCCTCTCATCTCTCTCTCGAACCCTAGAACGGTGACTTGCCAATTCCGTTTGATTCCAACTTCATTTGTTAAAATGAATCTTAGATTCGTGATCCTCTCACCAAGATACAGCTCTTTATGGTTTCAATTTTCATTCTTTGTATCTTGAATTCGAATCCCTTCAAACCCTAGAATCTATTTGTTTCAATTAGGCTTCAATTCGATGAAGTTTTGATTGATTCAAGTCTTATTCGCTCATGATATGATGTTTCTTACATCATATATCAAAAGCCCTCTATTTTGATTCCGAGTGTTTCAAACCCTAGCTTTTGATTTCTTTAATTCACTGATTTATATGCATATTCTAACATTTTGTTTAGTGATTCAGTGACTTCTAGATGTCTAGTGTTAAACCTATAAGGTTTGAGCACTTACTCGGTGTTGACTCAGTGAGTCCGGTGACTCGGTGGAGTGATTCTCAGTATGATGTCTCAGTATGTGTGCTTTTACTAGTTTATTTATGCGTTCTTATGGATGTGCTATGTGTATGACCACCATAGCTAAGGTGCACAAGTTCTAATCCTTCATTTCATGCTATTTTATCCTTTCTGTGGTTTGATATTGTGTGATTGATGATTATATGAATCTTTATGGAGTTTTTGTGTTTATTGAGATGAGTTGATACTTGTTGAATCAAGTTGTCTGATATTTTGCTCTGCTATTGTTGATACTTGTCAAGTCAGTATGAATATTTGTTAAATCTTGCTTACTTACTTGATCATTTGTATCTTGATATATTGATGAGCTTTGGTATAGTTCGTGTATGTCACTTTTTGATTGTCTGGATGGTTGAAGAGTTCTTGTGTTAGGCTTTGTTGTTGTGTCTTGAGATCTTTTATCTTTGTCAGTTCTTATGTGCTTACTTGAACTTGAATTGCCTTGAGTAATCTTGATGTCTTGTGCTCACTCTAACTCACTCTGTGAGTTTAAGAGTTGTTCTTGATGGATATGTATGTCTTGGATGTTATTTGTTATATGAGAATGTGGGCCTGCAGAGATGTTTTACTCTTGCCTGTGTATATGTGTATCAGACTTCACTTAAGATATTATCTTGTGTATTCATGTGATGACCTTCTAGAACTCTGAATTTCTCTAAATGTTTGAGTTTATTTTTGTGCAATGTGACTTGTTCGTTTAAATGTTATCTACTTAGTCCATTGTTGCATTGTGTGGTCACTCTGATATTTTTTGAATCCTAGTTGGATTTGAATTGAGCTTTTAGAAGTCCAGTTCATTTCTCAGATCTGTGTTGTGATATATGTATACATTGCTTGTATAATCTGTGCAACAGCATGCTTGAGATTTGTGTTGATTTTATAATGTACAACTTTATGGTGATGATATGACCTTCTTTGTTTAAGTTAATCTTTGTTTTGCACAAATATTTTCTCTTTGCTGCATGCTTCAACTTTGCATTAAATATGATTACTGTTCTAGGAAATGGTTTCTATCGTTTACCATTTTATCATGTGTTGGTATCTGGTTTTTGTCCTTATTGTTAGTTGTGATCTGCAGCTTTACAATATGATAGATTGATTTGATACTTGTCATTTCCTGAAATCCTATGTACTTTATGTATACTTTGCAGTCACTATTGTAATGATCTAGTTATGATTTAACATATCACTCAGCTGATAGCCACATATTTGCTAAAACTTCTTAAGTGAAAGTATTTAGCCTATATGACCACTCCAAGTTACTTATCTTTGATAAGAATATTTCTGCACTTAACCTTAGTTTGTTGTGCCCTAGTGGTATTTTGCAGTCATAGTTGCTTGGATTGTGCCTTGGATTTGAGCACGCCTGGTCATGGCTCTCCACTGCACATGTGCATTGTTTGTTCTCTCTGTCTCAATTTGATTGAATTTTTGTACTTTAGTGTTTATTACTTTTGCAATTATTCTTTCTTGAGAACATTACTAACAGTTTTCCTGTCTAGAGAGCAATAATGAGCCAAGCCTGAGCTCTGCCCTTCCCCCTCCCAAAATCATCGCATTTTCCTTGATCTTTATTTTTTATTTATAGAAAATGTTGATGAACTAACTCGATTGCTTGTGTGCAGGAAGTAGTGATAAAGTTTCAAGTCACTCAGTCACCTTGGAAGCTTCAAGTTTCCCTATCTGAATAATTTTTTGTAGTGTACTTGTTAAATTTTGTTAAGAAGTTACATTTACACAAATAGGATGGATTTTATGGATTCTTGTATAGTGAATTAACTATACATTTCGGTTTATTTAGCAAAGGGATAGTGGATGCACTATGATATCTTGTATGATTTTTGCATTTGTTCTAACAAAGTTCTCTGCAGGATGATCTATTCATATTTTTCATAATTCGATGCTTTATCAATCTTACAATCTGAGTATTACAAAATGATTCTCTAAAGGCAACATTTTTTGAAATCACTAACTTGCTAAAATACTTGCAGAGAATCTCAAAATGAATCGGTTGAGACAAACTAAACTGGAAAACTCGAATTTTGCAAAAATTTGAATCTCTCAACTCCAACTTTTTAAAAGCAATGAAATTTGTTGCATGCAAACTGAAAATTCGTCTAACATTTTTGATATTGCAGAAAATAATGATCTTTTAAGATCATACTTATCCATCCCAAGGTCCACACTCTAAATGGAAGTTTACTTCGGGACCTATCAATGCGGAAAATGGATACATCATTTTACAAGTCGAACTTAACGAGTTGTATTATTTAATTCTTTTGTAAAATGCATGGGAGATTAATTATGTATTTATAGACTAGGTCTTGAAATATGTAATTAATACCAGTCCTATATGTGAAGATTTGGGTAGTTTTGACTGGTTTGGAGTAATAAGGAGATTGGTGGAAATCAGTTGTAATAAGTTGGATTTAATCACCTAAATCCCCTTCCCTTGTTCCCTCCCTCAATATCAATTTCACTTTTTGGCATTATGTCAAAAAGGGGAAGAAGATATTCTACGGGAATAATCAAATGAAAATTATTGTGTGTTGCTACTAAAATGTTTTTGCAGAAAAACAACAACGTTGGAATGTTGTGATAGGTACCGACACTTATCACGTGGGGTAAATTCTAAACTACAAGGAATATGGCCTGTTGCAACACCGAAAAAGTGTATCATTAGGCTCCAAAAGTGTTACAATACCTGTTTATGCAACACTTTTGCTAAAAGTCAGTGTTGCATTTGCCGTCGTGGCAACAGCCTTCTATAGCAACGCTTTTTGTGTTTATTGCAATGCTTTTCAAAGTATTACAAAAAGAGTTTGGTGTAGTTTGTTGTAACACTTTTGCATGTTTTAGCAACATTTTAAATATGTTACAACAGACGAATGCAACACTTTTTTGCAACATTAATTGACTTAAAAATGTTACAAAGTGAGTTTATTGCAACATATTTTTGCAACATTATTATGCATTTTGCAATACTTTTGGTTTTTTTTGCAACATTTATATGCAACATTTTGGAACCTTTTGCAATACTTTTTGATATTTTTGCAACATTTCTCTACAACATTTTAATTACTATTGTAATACTTTTAAATTTTATTGGCAACACTAATTTGCAACATTTTTATTAGTTCACATTGCAATGTCCTTTTTGAAATTTAAATTTACCATGCATGAAAGCATATACCAAACCAGAAATGACATTTCATTAATGTCCAACAAACACATGTCAATGAAGGCCAAACATAGTCTAAAGTCGAAACACAAGTCGACTTACACCAAAAGTCTACATTAAACGCGTAGTCTAAATAGTTAAGGTACCGATTAACATACTACCAAAAGTACGCATATAGAAAACAATACTTTAAGTACTGATCATATCAATCATCATTTTCGTCGTCGGCGAGCATTGTCATCATCGCGATCATCATCCTCCTGTTCCTGATCAATGTCGTCCTCACTTTCGTCACCCGATGCAAGACATAACTCTTCGACATCAAGGTTCTTGAAATCTGGATTGATTTCTCCCAATTTTGCAACTACCTTTGACACACCTTTCTATCTACAACTCCAAAACAATGCACCCTAGACAGTCTCAATTTGAATTCCAGAACGTGTTGACAAAGAAACTTAGCAGAAATAGTAACCTTTTCCCCAGTTTTAGGTGCATCTAAAGCATCATAGTAGATGTCGATTAATTCGAGCATCTTTGCCTTCAAGTGCTTCTTTTCATTATCATCATTCGCTGTCAAATATCTGTCCGTCCAGGCCTGCCAGTTATCAGCTGCCACACCCATACTAATGCTAAAGAGGACCTCATATCAAAGCAAACATAACGTAGATAAGGTATTCACAGCATAGTAGCATACATAATACTAGGCTTATGACAGCTTATAGAAAGCATATGTACGTATACAGGAATATCAAATTGATATTCCTAAAAGTCACGGGGCCCTCAGTGGATCAATCCCTGGTCCGTCCCATCTATGATTCAAAGTTTAATCAGAGAGCTTATTGTATAGGTTCACAAAATATGACAGATGACATAAAATCTGTGTAAATAGAAGTAAGCGCACCAGCTGTCCAAGTCTTGAACCTTTACCAACTACTAAGATTATGTTTTAAACATAATAAGAGTAACCAAGATACTCCATATGGGGATGTAGTAATAATGATAACAAACACATACTTGCTCCATATGGGGATGCAGAGACAAGTTTTATCTTCACATTTATCTATATAAATAAGAGGTAAGGAGGGGAGAGGCCTGGCTGTTGTTGATACCTGCAGAATAGATATAGAGTAGACCCTACTAAACTGTACAATTATTTGCAAGTGATATATATATAGTGATTTTCTTTTCTAATAATGCACCAGTTCAAATATATTCTCTTAGAAACAAGTCAGATATTTCATTGAAATGATTCAAAATCAAATTCATCAGAAAGTAGGACAGTCTTGCTATTCAAAAATATTCTCCGAAACAACCTTGTACGATACACATTTGGCCAGCCGCATTCAGACAATACACAATTCTGCATTAATCTTTAATGTTGCTTGTTACAGAATGTTGTACATTATTAGGAGCACAGATGCAGAAGAATCATCATCACTGCAAGGGGCAAGCTTTCTCAAATTGCTAATTCTATTTATGAATTATAGAGAAATTGAGCAAGCTACAGTCATTTAACAAAGAAAGGTTTCCAAAACTTGAAAAATATAGCAAGACTTGCAATACTTGAACAAATATGTTGCAGCCTGCAGCGATAATAAAATCCGTGCCTGTTGTTTGTGTATGTAGTAAAAGATCAGAATATGCAATTTAATTGTTTAATCATTTTTCCAATTAAGGTAGATATATGTAAATTCTTGTAGTGTTTAGCTTTTCTTTCCTGGAACTTTAATTAGCATATGGAGATATGGTGAAATTCACATCTAGTTGCAGGGTCCAGTTCAGGAAAATAAATGACAAGGATAAAAGAGACAGAAGAAATCAGGAAAGGTTTCTCAGGATGGAAAAGATTATCATCTGCTTTTACATACCTTCACCGAGGAAACAGTTAAGGTCACGTGAAGGTGATTATCCCATGACACAACATGCATTACTTTCTGAACTAGCAAAACATTCCCAGATTCCCAGTTAACTGAGCTTGATATGTACTGCATAACGTAATAATCAGCGTATATTGTATCTTTAGTCCACCTTAATAAGTGGCGTTCAACCTAAAAACAAGTCAATGTGTGCATGAAAATAAACAAAAAAACAATCATGTACTATGAAATATGTAGGGAACAATGACTAAACTGCTGTTCCGCATGTAGTCAATGACTATTTTGTAGTCAATACTGACCTTTGTAAATAGGAGGTCTCTAACATGTTGAGGCCTGATATTATAATATGATCAGCAGAACTATCTGTCCTAAGAAATGGAATGACTTTGTTGCTTCTCTTAAGCATTTATTTTTCTCGTCCCGAGACCAGTGCTGTAACAAACAAAATTAAATGATAAAATGCAAGGTAAGCATCACGAATATTGATTCAAGTCACGTTGTTTCAAAAAGATCTCTGGCCAACCTCTACTAGCATGTTGAGTTTCTCCCGTACACCTCTCAGTAACTCTTCTGACTCCCCCTCCCAAGTATAGAACTCCAGCTGCTTTGCTTATAATATCTTTTCAAAGACCTGAAAAAAGTCCACCCTTGAAGATACAGATATCTCTAAAGAGTATTCTCATGCCATCATATATTCATATGTAGATTAAAGAGTCTTACCACGTATTGTTGCAAGGAGACATAATGGTGATCTATTTAATTAATAGTGGTACAGTTAATCTATGTAACCACAATTAAATTGTCCATGACATTAACAAGTAGGCACTGTAAAGTTTCTTTGCTGGGACGCTTTGCTGAACTGCTAGTGAGTTATAGTCTAAACAATACTTGAGCTTATCTAGCATAAATTAAAAAAGCAATAAGGCTAATTCTTGTATAGCCAACGTAAAAAAAAAAACCAATTTTTATGTTTGACGAGCCATTCAGATCAACCACAAACTTTGACGTAACAACTTATATTTTATTTCCTAAACAGAAGTTATGCATTAGATCACAAATTAAAAGATAAGACAGACTGCAAGTAGAGTAAACCTGTTTTGCTATAACTTGACCACCAGCTATGTGTGAGAAGTATATGTTATAAAAATGGCTAAGAAACAATCCTGGACTTGTCTCTGCAAGTTCCTCTAGGTACTTGACATATGTAAGTCCAGGGCTTCTTGGTTCAGGAATCACAATATCCTGTTGACTCATCCATTCTAGATCTTTTGAAAGAGCATCTGATCGTTCCAATCCGGTCTTTCTGAAGTAGGCATCTGTATTGAGTAAAAGTCAAAACCAGAATTGAAAACAATTATATTAGGCAGCATTATGAACAAAAATTTACAACACCGCATACAAGAACCATAATATGATTTTAACTCTATAATAAAGATTTAAACAATTCATCTAGTAGACCTAAAAGTTCAGAATAGATTAAAGTAGATTGAACCTTCTCGTTCTACATGATATCAATAACACAAACACACACACAAAACTACAAAGACATATATCTCTATACAGTGTCTCGCACCGAACAAAAATATATCAGAATCTGAAGTGAAACATCCATCCTGATAATAACAGCATAATTAAAACAAAACATATATGAGATTTTTGGTTATATATATGAGTATAGATTGAAAACTATAAAGCAGTGGGTTTCACTTACACATAATGATTCTGAGTTTAGCACTGCACACTGAGCTTCAGCTTCCTCGAGGCTGAGTAGTTAGGAACAAATGCAAGAAATTAAGAACATAATCGAACGACATGAATAATGGGACAATCTCGTGCACATACCTATAATCGAACCTATGTGTTTTGGATAATGAACCCTAATTATAATCAAAATTATACATATACATATATAATGAAAAAATAGGCACTTCATCTCTAATTGAAGCTTCAATTGAATCTTTACTCTAATTGAAGCTTCCATCAGTTTTTGGAATTTTAGGGTTTCGGATGTTCTAATCGATTTTAGGGATCTGAGAGATGAGTGAGAGAGATGGGTGAGAAAGATGAGGGATTTGAGAGATGAGTGAGACAGGGGTATGAGGGAGAGAGGTGAGATAGAAGGGAGATGTGTTTTTGGGGATTGTTTTTTTTTATTTTAATTGCCTTATTGTATCCCGCCCAGCCAAAAAATAAAGTTCCCGCTTACAAGCCTAGCTTATCGCCTACAATTTTGGGCAAAGTGTAATGTCTATTGTAACGCTTTTAGTAAAGTGTTGCAATTGTTATAAAATTTCAAAATTGTCATTTTGCTTGCAACACTTTTCGTATTTCTTGCAACATTTAGAAATATATTGCAATAGACTACCAAGTTTTGTGTCTATTGTAACACTTTTTGTAACACATACCATATTGGTGTTGCAATAGCCCATATATGGTGTAGTGAAACTTACACCTTTATGTGCTTATATGATTCTATGTGCCTATGTGTGATTGTATGCTTGTATGATGGGATGCATATATTTAGGGGAAGTGACCCCAAAATCTTATTTTGTATCATGCATACACTTAGGGGAAGTAGATCGCACACACAAATTTAATTTTCACAAGTAGTTTTGACAAATACCAAAAAGGGGAAGATTGACAGAGTCATTACTTTCGCTCTTTAGGTTTTGGAATTTGTCAAAATAAAAGTGAAATTAAATTTGATTTAAGATCGCACTTAGAATCCTCCCCAGGGGACGACATAATTTGGTATCAAGTCAAACTGGTCAAACCGAGCCAAAAATAATTTTCCGACATGTTTTCGACATGAACTTAGGATGAGAATATCATGTTTATGGTATTTTATATTCTAGGTTATTTATGTCAAAAGAAAATAGGCATTCGGCTAAAGGCACAAATATCGAGAATTTTTAAACACGGCTTTTACGAACCAAAATTGCCCAAATTATTTAAAAGCGTGTCGTTCTTAAATGTTTTACTCTCAAATATTTTGATATATTTATTTAATATTTATATTCAATTTATTGTGCTAAAAGCCATGCCAAAAGACCAAAAACAGATTTTATTCCGAAATACCCGTAATTCCTTATTTATCCGAATAAAATCATTTTTAATTCGAACTTAAATATTCCTTGGACCTCATAGTCATTATTTCATAAGAAATATTATGTTTGAATATTTTTCAAGTCAAAACTTTTGTCTTAGTTGTCGGTAAAGACAAATGAATTTTTCGGTCGCTCCGGAAGGCTGTTTAAACATTCGAAAAATTCGTAAAAATGCCTTCACTCATCTTTTTGACTTGAAACTTTGAATGAGTCCTTAGTTTCCCCATAGGACATTGTAGAATAAATTTCGGAAATTTTGGATGACTTTTTTCCGGGACCCCTTAAATCGATACGTAATTGATTTATCGGTCGCTTAAAATTCATAGTTGGTCAACTCATTTCAAGGTGACATTTTGACCATAATATTCTGGGCATATTTCTAGGAGATTCCCAAAATTTCATAATTTTTGGATGATTTTTCGATTTATTGCGATTAAACCCATTTCGGCTCGTCGGTAAGCGCGTTTTTCGGTTTTTAATCGTTTCGTTAATTGGTATGCCACCTATGCACGTCCAAATCAGCAAAATTAAAATGTGCACAGCAGGGAGTGTGTCTAACACATGCCAACTCATGCCTAGTACAAGCCACCACATGCTTGTACCTTTTTAGCTTTTAAATAAAGCTAAAATCCTTAATTTTTGGCTATAAATAGCCCCTTACCCCCCTACTCTTTTTCCCAAGCTTTGAGAGCCAAACACATGCTGAAGAAACACTCCTAGAAACAGTCTCTCTACTGCATAAAAGTTGCAAAAACGTTTCTTGGTGTTAAGCCATTTTTACATCTTGATTTTACATCATTTTGGCTTGTTTTCTTCACTTATTCTTGCTCTCATAAAAACACCTTTGGTCACCAATCTTTTTGTGGTCTTTGGACCTTGTTTTAACAGATTATAAGTGACCTTTTGAGCCTTCAAAAGTCCGGCCATAAAGCCTTATTCCGGCCAGTTTCCGGTGACTTTTCCGGCGACTCTTTTTGTGTGTTTTTAGCTTCATTACTAGCTTTTTCTCTTGTTTCTCTCTAGATCTCAAGGGATATAAGTTGGTTCCTATATTTACTTACTCTACTATATATAAGTCATGTATATATAGTAGTGGTGGTGGTGGGTGACTTGAATATTTAGTGTTTATTGCTTGTTTGGTTTAGATCCACACTTATAAACACTAATATTCAACATTCTTGCATTTTGTCACTAATATACACTTTTTCTTGAAGTATATCCATGTAGTGTATATTTGACATCTTGTAAGGTGTTCTTGAGGTTGAAAAGTTGAGATTCGCCTCATTTAAGTCCTTTAATCCAAGTTGTGTATTTGGATTAAAAAGGCTAGTTAACTATCTTTTGATTTAAAAACAAAAGCTTACATCTTGTTTTTACCTTAAGTGGTTTAAACTTGATATTTAAAAATCAAAAGATAAGTTGGTTGTTAGTCTTGTTTGTGTAACCAAGTCCTTTGTTCATCTTGTTTTATTTTTAAACAAGGACATAAAAATCAAGACTATACAAGCTAGCTCTTTAAAACAAGTTAGTAGTTATTGTTGGCCTTTTCATTTTGTTACATTCGGCCATAACTACTATTGGTAGTCTATCTTGTTCAAGTTGGTTACTCACTTGTCTTATCTTTATATCTTGAACAAGGATTTAAACAAGACTACTTGCACTTGTTTTAGGACTTTGAAAAATCCGGCCATTCCACTTTCTTTACCATTCGGCCGAAGTGCTTAAAGCACTTGTTGCTTTGTGTTGCTTGCTTGCACTACTTGCTTCTTAGTTTAATATTCTTGTTATGTTGTGTGTGTAATATTTTAACGCATAATAGCGGCCCTCATTTTATCTTATAGATAAGCGAGTTACTTTTATGTACGTGTGCATTTTTTGTTGTGTGTGGTGATAGTGTATGTGTGTGTACCGCTTGTGTGACAAGTCCATTCGTGTGACTTATCCCTTGCTGTTATATACTAGCTTAACGCGTAATAGCGTCCCCGTGACTAGTACCTTAACATACTAGCTTGCACGGATTTATATCTTTTAATATAAATTGGTTGTTTATTTGTTGGACTTGTATTCTAACCTTTGCAGTGAGGTGAAGTGAAGTGAGGTGACTCTTGTTCTAAGACCCAAGTCTTAGGCGTACTAACGGGGAGTTAGTAGCCTTTGCACCGTGAAGAAAAGGGAAGACCCAAGATCTAAGACCTAAGATCCAAGACCAGCAAAGTTGTAGAAGTACATTGTCTTCTAGGGGTTACTACAAAGTCTTTTAGGAGGTGACGGGGAGTTACGCTCCAAGACAAGTTTTGTAGTTTGTATTTAGCTATTTAATTTGAGGAGGATACGTGTGTGTATCGCTCCAAGATAATTAGATAGTGGTCTAAGGAGTTGTAAAGGCTTCTCCGCCTACTATAAAGGAGTTTCTTTGTAGTAGAGAAAAGCTTGAATCCGGGGAGGAGTTCGGGGACTGGAGTAGGGGTGTTTGAATCCATTAGGGATTGCGGGCATCGCAAACCAGGATAAAAATCGACCGTGTGCTCTCTCTTTTCTTTCGCTCTTTATTTTCCTCACTTTAATTACTTGCTTACAAGTAACGAAGTTTAAAAAGGCGAAAGAATTTTCAAAAAGCAAAGCTCTAAATTTTAAAAAGGTGATAAACTATTCAACCCCCCCTTCTAGCTTATCTAACCCATATACGGGATCTATCAACTTCCTTAACATTCATTGGAGATATCAGTTCCAGCAATGCCTTGATTTTGGCAGGGTTTGCCTCGATTCCTCTATGATTTAGAAAGAGTCCAAGAAATTTTCCGAACTCCACACCAAAGACACATTTTTGGGGGTTCAGCTTCATTCGGAAAATAGGACCCTAAAATAGGACCTAACCTGTCGGAAATACAATTCGACATAATCAACAATCAATCAGCTCCTTTAGCTAATATCAACTCCAAATTAACTTACAATTTAAAATCACTATTCGAATACAAACAATTAGTGACTAGCTTGCCATACAACATGCATTGAATCACATAGTATAACCCTCAATAACATATACCACTCCTTGAGGTTTGTCAAAAAGACCACAGCATAAAGTACTTTAGCGATACCATCCCATTCTTTTGACTACAATAATACTTAATCATATAAGGCTACTTAAGCATCTAACAAGCGTGATAAAATCAAAGCATACAAATTTATGACCAACTATTAATCAATTTTTCTAATTTGAATCAAATTAACACAATATTACTTCTGACAATAAAATAATCATATAAGCCACTTATCAATTCGAATGCAAGTAGACATTCAACTTTACAAATCACAATCCACAATCCCAAATATAGCAACACCAATCACTCTCCCCTCCCAACCTTTCTTTCCTCGGCTTCACTTTTCTTTTATTCACTCTCGGCTCCTCGGCCTATCTCTCAACACCCCCACACAACTCAAGCCCGCACATACACTAATTAATATCCATTTGCTTTAATTAATATCCATTTGCTTTGAAGACCACATTCGATATTTTATGCCTTGAATTGTAAATTCATAGTTACTCCACCAAAATTCTCACAATCCCTTGGCCTTTCTTGCTCAGCACCTGTACACTTTTACTCCAGATACGTAATTCACCTCCCCTGTACTTCTCACTTAATGTACCACACGACCCATTGCTCACTAAACCTTACAAAACCTTCGGAAATGCACATCTATACAGTCACACCAAGACTACAACACTATCTCCTCCCAACAATATTGTTGTTGCCTCCCCTGCACTTCTGAATACTCCAGCGGCCACACACACTAGTACAACCTCCTACTCTTATTTACCCTTCGAACAATACAGCAACCAGATCACACCTCGTAGCAGTACCCACCTCCAACATAGCATACACCACACACCCTCTCTTCCATCTTTCTTTTTTACTCACCATCTTCCAATCCCTTTCAGTCCTCTCTCTGTCCCACTCTCAGCTCTTCGACCTCTCGGCCTTACCATTACCAACACATACACTACTAGCATCTCCTCTACACATAACCATACACGGATTCATCCCCCTTATTAGTTGTGTCCTTCGAACAACACTACACCCCTTTCCAGCTGCCTTTCTTCCATAACCCTCTCCACTCTCTCTTCACAGCCTCCCTTTCACTCTTCAGTTCCTCACCACCATCACCCACGCGACATCCACACTAACACAGCCATCACTCACTACGCCTTCACCCATTTCGCCTTCTTTTTCTCTCATTAACTCCCTTGTTTCAACCCACCAGTTGCAACGTACAGTACTACACAGCAGCTGTTCACAATACAGTAATCACCCAACTCTGATAAACACTCACTTACACACACAAGATCGATCAACACCCACACAACTATACACGCAGTACATATATGTATATAAACCACACGCCTCTACACAACCACGCACACATACCTTCTGCGTACACATGCACACCAATTCACCATATACATACACAACAAGAATTGGTTACAAAGAGGGAGAGAGATTAGAGAGAACAGCGAGAGAGGTATGAGAGAGATTGGAGAGAGATTTTGAGGAAGAGGGACAAACCGACAGATTTGAAGAGAGGATTCGAGAGTGTTCGAGAAACTTTGAGATAGTATCGAGTATAGCGGATGGGTTATACAATTAGGGGAAATTAGGGATTTAAGGGAATTTGGGGAAAAAGATTATGGGTAGAATAATTAAATTCTTATTTAAAAAACTGAAAATCACTTTAGAAAATGGAAATTAATTGAGAATAATTGAGAAAAAAATTCCAAATTAAATTTTAAAATATAGAAAATGAAACTATCTATCTCCCCGTATTTTTAAAATAGTTTTAGGATCTAAAATGAATTTAATATGAATTTTACAAGTTGTGATCCTTTAAATACAATAAAATTCTTAAAATAATTTTAAAATACTTAAACACCCAAAATAATTCTCCCACTAATTTTATAAACTAAATAAATATACAAATATGATATTGCAAAAGATTCAAGATTTTTAAATACTCCGATGATTTTATAAAAATCTCAGAAGATTAATAATGCACATTTTAAATAGATTTTTACTCACAAAAATTCAAATAAAAATACAAGGACCTACACGACACACATACATCACCATATGAACATGTAAGCATGATATCACATATATATTATCTAAAAAAAAATTCACACCCTATAATTCTACATTTAATATCAAATAATTAAATAATAACAATAATAATTACGATATTTTTCTAGGGCGTTATAACCGGTCTCCCAAGAATTGCATTATGAGAGATGTCTTCATCTACCACCATAAACTCAACCATTTGGGTGGCCTTGCAGGGATCCACACCCAATGTCAATGGTAACTTAATCTTTCCTATGACTTGGACATGGTTACCAGTAAACCCATATAGCTCATTATTGTTAGACAGTAACTCTTTATCCAGAAGCCCCAATTTCTGGAATGTAGTATACGCCAAGATATTCACTAAGCTTCCATTATCAAACAACACTCTATGCACATTCATTCCACCAATACTCACGGTTACCACCAAGGCATCATTATCAGGGTGGTGAACCCACTTGGCATCCTCCTCTATAAAGGAAATATCAGCGACTTGCTCTCTGAACAACTTAGGAGGCCTTTGTGCAAGGTGGAAACATTTGTTAGGGGCTTCCCTTTGGCCTCCCAGGCGTACCTATCTCTGGCATTCCGACTGGAACACCCCAGGTAAGGGCCACCAAAGATGGTATGGATGCTAGGAGCTCGAATAGTTCTTTCCTGGTTTCCAGGCGCCTTATCATTACTATCTTTTCCTTCTTTATATTTCTTAGCTTCTTGGATCACAAATTCTGTCAGGTATCCATTTCTAATCAATTCTTCGATTTGATCTTTCAAGTGCTTGCAATCGGCAGTCTCATGGCCATTTGCATCATTGAAAGCACAATACTTTCCTTGGTCCTTTCTGCCAAGGGGTCCTGCACGGTAGGGCTTCCGGAACAGTCCATTCTTCTCATTCACTTCAAGAATATGGCCTATTGGAACAGTCAGAAGAGTATATTCAGAATACCACTGAAAATTCAACCTCGGGGTAAGTCCATCCTTGACAGAAACCTTATCTTTGGTTGCATTGACAGCAATCGGGGCACTCTTTTCATCATAACGATGGGCTCCCACATCGGCGGTACTGCACCCAGAAGCCCACTTGTTGGAATCCAGATTTCCAAGGCTGTAGGAGCGATTTCTCTTGTTTCTGTTCCAACTCCTGGAATTAGTGTCCTTGGATAGTTTCACCATTGACTCTTCAATCACTTTATGGCGTTCTTCCTGCTGGTAAAATTCTGCTAGTGTTCCAGGCTCCTCAGTTTGCAACTCTTTCTAAAATTCGGTTCCTGGCCTAACTCTGGCTATCAGGAAATTCTTCAAGGTTTCATCGGAAGCCTTCTTCACCTTAGACACTTCCTCATTAAATCTCTTAAAATATTGCCTTAGGGTTTCATGCTCCTTCTGCTTGATATTGGCTAAGGTGTTAACCAGTGGGGCATATGCCACGGTAGCCCTAAATTGAGAGATAAATTAGTCTCCCACCAAGAGTGGAGGTCAGTAGCCTGAACCTAGCCAAATCCTCCACTTGATACACATCCATATCCGTATTGAAACGACTCAAATACTCAACTGGATCTGAGCTACCATCGAACTTCAAGTCAGTATTCATCTTAAAGAACCTTGGTAGGGGTGACATTTTCACCTTCTTAGAGAATGGTGAGCCGGGAATGGCCCCATATTTGAACTTTCTCTTCTCCTTGATTTTCTCCAAAGCTTTCTTCTAATCAGACATTTTGAACTGTCAATTCTCACCATCTGAAAACATATCACTTCTAGAATCATCATTTTCATAAGATGTCTTACTCTTCCTGGGAACCGAACTCTAATGAGAGCTGGAATCTTGGCCAGTACCCCCATCGGAAGAGATTCTGGTAGAGTGGGATTTTCTGCTCTTATGCCCAGAGGTGTGGCCACTTTGCCTATGACTCCTCTTGCCATCAGATCTAGACCTTCTGGAGTCATTCCTTGGGGTACCGAGTAGGATCTCTCCCTGTACTCCCGGGAACCCTGAATGTGGGAACCCCCATTTCCATCTCTTCGGTCTCTACCTCCAGTATTTCCCAGCTTGTGATGAAGGTCCTTATTGGTCAGCTTTTTGCCAACTCTATCAAAAACACTCAGGCTTCTAGTGCGCGAGCCCTCGGAACCCTGGGCTTCCAAGTCATCAGATTGGTCATCCTCATACTTTTCAGCCTCAGACTCTCCTTCCTCTCCTTCATCAGATGAGACATAATCAGTATTGTCCTCAACATCTTCTCAGACCCAAAATCCAGTTTTGTCAGAGTCACATTCTTCTTTGACCTCGACTTATGCTTTTTACGCCATCTTTTCATTCTCTCAGAACTTTTCTCCAAATGGTCAATTCTTTCAGCCATAGCGACCACATGATCCAGGATATCTTTGTTGCAAACATCACCATTATCACCTTTGTTTCGTCCATTTCTACCATGAGACGGTGTTTTATCACTATCGGAATTATCAGTCGTCATATCTCCTCCAAACGACAATTTTTTACCCATCTTTCTAACGCCAATTGTTGTGGGAGATTTTAGCACAACAAGTTAGGAGGCCATTGCTGGAATAGTACCAATGAATATGGAATTGCCCAACTGCCCAGAAAGACTCATAATTGGAGATTTATGGCTAGCTACCCGGAAAGGCTCACAGCTAGGGTTTCCGAAGAACACGAGAGGTGGTTCCTCGGAGGATCAGACTGGATTCACGGGAATTAGAGCTCAAGGGCCGAATGTTGGCCTGCCAAGAACTCTAATAATGATGTGTCACACAAGAGTGTACGTGCTCTATGTTACTCAAGGTGTCGAAGTGTCTAAGAGATCCCGCAAACTGCCTACATACTCTTTTTTATAGGAGATCAAGCCCGTATATAGTTCTTGGAATTATATGCTCGGTTGTTTATGATGAGTTATCCTCTCTCTAGTGGGATAATGACTGTTATTTCTGATAATAATCGTGTATGATGTATATAATCATGTTTCCAAGCTGTTTGAGTCATAGGATCTTTATCCCTTGTATTTATCATGATATTTTGTGATTTATCAAGTATATATGACATATATCCTCTTTAAACTAAGTATTTATCGGTTTAGAAGTGTAAATAAACTGTAAAGACGTGTTCCTAAAAAGTAGGAGGTCTGCCTTATCCGAATTGGTGGCCTAATCAAGCTTCCGATGGAAGCTGGGGGTACCGCCCAGTAGCCTGTCTCTGGTAGCCCAAGTATGGAAGCTACTCCGAAAGCCCTATCTGATGGTTGTCACTAGATATAGGTTATCCCCAAGGGGCTTCCTTTGGGACCCTAAGCCTTATATTCGTTCAAGGTTCATTGCGTGGTAACCCCTAGGGCCCACAGGCCTTTGGTAGCCCACATAACCACTTGTTTTCTTCATGAATTGGACCCTATCTTCTAAGTGGGTCTAAATCTGACCCATACAAGATTTTGGTCACAACACTATTTATTACCTAATTTTGACCCCTTTATTTCTATGTTATTCTTTTTTATTATTATTAATCTAAAAATTACGGGATATTACATGTTGAAACCGACATGTAGTAAAATTTTAAAACAGTCGAGCAAGTCTGAAGCATGTGATTCCCTATCTACTTATTTGGCACTATGAGAAGTAGGGTATGCTAACTCCAACAACAGAGATTGTTCATGAGCCAAACTTGAAAAATATTGCAGAGGAAGAAACTGAAGCCGGTACTGTGTATACTCGAAAACTTAGAAAAATACTTCAAATACATTTTTACTGAGTATTTATACTTAAAAAAATATTTACTAAGTATTTATACGTAGAAAAAATATACTCCCTCAGTCCCTCAAATTCTTTACATGATAGTGACGGGGGCTCAACACGCATTTTAAGACTCCTAAAAAGTATAGTTCCATAATTTATTTTTAATTTTTTTTCTTTTGAATAAAAATTTAATGTTTAAATTTTTATTCAAAAAAAAGAAAATTTTAAAAATAAGTTATGGAACTATACTTTATATACACCTTAAAATGCGTGCCAAGCAAGATTGAAAACATGTAAAGAAATGGGTGGGACGGAGGGAGTATATTTATTTCTGATTATAAATACTTAGTTAGATATACATTTTTTATGAGTGTAAATACTTAGCAAAATATACATTTTTTCTATTTATAAATACTTAGAAAAAAATTCATTTTTTCTTGTGGAGGAACCCCAAGGTTGAAGAATCAACATGGGAGTTAGAGTGTGAAATGTTAGAAAAGTTTCCTCAATTGTTTATGTAATGGATTCTGAGGACAGAATCCTTTTAAGTGGGGAAGGATGTAACGACTTAGAATTTCAGTTTATAAATTTTGTTATGATATACTCCCTCCGTCCCGACAGATTGTTTACGTTTGCTTTTTACACAAAGACCAAGGATTAGGATTAAAATAAGTGAAGTAGTGGGTGTAATAGTAATTTATTGTTAAAATAAGTGAAGTAGTGGATGTAATAGTGATTTTATTGTTAAAATAAGTGAAGTATTGGGTGTAATAGTGTAAAGTATTGTTAAAATAAGTGAAGTAGTGGATGTAATAGTGTTAAAACTTACTATTTTTGGAAACGTAAAGAATTGGTTGGGACGTCCCAAAAAGGAAAGTGTAAACAATTGGTTGGGACAGAGGGAGTACATATTTTGGTGATTTTTATTAGTTTAATGTGTTGTTATAATTTAAAAATGTGATTTAATTGTTAATTGGTGGAATTAGTGATTTAATCTTCATAATTTTCAAGTCGAATTATTAGATTTTGGGTGTTATCAAAATTTTGTGATTTTTAGTTGAGGCTATGTAATTATTTGGCAAAGTGGATTTATTAAAATTTTAGTTTGTGATTTATAATTGTGTCCGGATATACTCTTAAATTATTTATTGAATAAATATACTTATTAAAAATTGTTATGTCTAAGATTTAGTATTATGAATTATTTTTAGCTACTTAGTAAATTATTTTGTGGCATACAATTTATTTCTTACTGATTTAATTCATTTTATAACAATATGATTTATAATAAATTAATATATTCTTTGCTAAATACTTTTTTTTGTAAATTTTATGAATTTTATTAAAAAGTGTATTTATATTTAAATTAGCATCTTTAAAAATTATTTTGTGTAATTATTGAATTACCATAATGGGCATATCTTATTCTTTCTACTATAATAGAGGTTGGGGTATTTTTGTAACTTGATAATTAAATTTTAGAAATAGATTTTGTTTTACTATTATTCCAAAACTCACCCCACCCACTATTTCATTCACCCCCGCTGTCTCTCTCCCATGTCTCGCCTATGTCTCTCTCCCGAAGCTCTCCATCGCGACCTCCTCTGTTCTTCACTCATTTATAAACAAAACCTATCAATGCAAGTGATTTTCTTTGTTAAAAATCAGTAACAAGTATGAAATCCAATACTTTTCAATCCTTCCTACTTGATTTTGAGTTTTGCAGGGTTTTGAGTTGGGTGTTTTCTAAAAATTGGGGATTCTTGTGAATTAGTGACAGCACCCGAGGTTTGTAAGTTTGCGGGTTCTCGATAAGACCCGCAAGTTTGGGCTTGTCCGAGAAGAACCCAACCACCGGTGATGAACTTGGTGAGCCGGTGGTCCGTGTTGCTTTACATGTATGTATTGATTGTGTGTAATCTTGTTTAAATGACATGTTAAACTGATTGCATGTTAGTAAATTTATGCGAACGCTTGATTTTGAGATAGTTGTTTGATAGTGTGAGTTTTATGGAGTAAAAATACTTGCATGGTTAAATTGTATTGTTAGTGTACTTTAGTGAATCATGTGTATGTAAAAGTTGTGAATGTATGGTTGTTTGTGGGTGTTGTGTCTATGTAGTTGTGGTGCTAATAGGAGAGGAATGAGAGAATAGAGAGGTCAAGAAGGGAAGAAGAAGGAGCAGAAAAAGCGTTGTGATTGTGTGTGTGAACAGGTGCATGTGTGTTTGTGTTAATGTCGAGAGAGAGGACCGAGAGATTGGGAGAAAGAAGAAAGGGGAAGGGAGTAAGGGTTGTATTGGAGTATAGGTCTAGTGTGTATGTGCGTTTATGTGTCCGTGTGGGTGTGTTTCATGGTGTTGAAGTGAAAGAAAAAAAGAGAATGAGTGTTATTGGTGTGTCCACACGCGTGTGTCCGTGTGGGTGTTTATAGGGGTGTGTGTTTGTTTGTGTGTGTGTGCAGAACAAAGAGAGGGCCGAGAGAGATTAAAAGGAAGGAAGAGTAAGAAGAAGAGAAAGATAGAGAGGAAGAAAGGAGCCAAGAGAGAGAGGGGTAAAGAAAAAGGAAAAAGATAGAAGAGAGAGAGATAGCCGAGAGATACATAGAAAGAGAGAAAAGAGGATAGAAAATAGGAAAGAAGGTGATGAAGGGTGAAGTAATGGTGATGTACGGTTGTAATTAAGTTGTTATTGCTTGAATGTAATATATGATGTAATTTGTTTGATTTGGTCGATCCTAATTGTAAGTAATCGTCGTCATAACTTGAATTGGTGTAGTACTTAGTAGGTAATGGTAGTTGATTATAAACTTTGTATGATTAGATAATCTTATATAAACTTTCGATTTATTAGATAGTACCGAACATTGATAAATTGTTGTTGATGTCAAAGAAAGACTAGAGTTGTTTATATCTTTTATCGTGAGGAATGTTCAATGCGATACATGCTTATGTGATTCATTGTATAATATTTAGAGTTAAGTCATAAGTCAATAAGGTATGTTATGATTTCTTAACTAATAACTTTTGTGTGTGTATATATATATATATATATATATATATATATATATTAGATATCATTCGGGAAGAGATAGATTATGAGTCAATTGCTTACGTAAACAATTCGAGGGGAACTAAAGTAGTATGTTTACTTTATGTAGGTACAAGTATGTAAACAATTGTGATACTTGAGTTTGCATAGTCTATGAGCTTTTGAGGCAAGTGTACAATCTTAATTAACTTGCCTTTTTAGCTTTTCATTATATGATTGATGCTTTACCTATGCAACTTTTTTATTAAAGCTTTGCCATACTTATTGAATTGTTAAAGTTTTATAAACCTTAGAACTTTTTATACAAACTTGCTCCTCAGAACACTCACTTACCTTAGCATGTGAAATACCTAATTTTAAAACTATTCGTTAAAATCTTGATAAAACCTTATACCTCGGAATAAAGATTGTAAATTAGTAAAATACGTTATAAAATTATTTAATATTTAAACCTTTTGATGAATCCTTGTAATTGGAACATTTTTTACCAAGGCTCCGATCGTAGTTATTTATTTTTAGGCCAAAGTGTGCCTATGGATCCAAATTGTGAGAATCATGTGAAAACATGGTTCAGTGCTATTCCGTGGCTGATCACCTATTATAGCACATTTTATCGTAAGTTCCAATTGACTTATTTTAAATTCTGAAAGCATGTTCATCTTGATTCAGATTTATATCGTTGACATACCTTGTTATTTGTTTATTTTATTGCACTTGTTGAGCGATGTTGAGCTCATATTTCTTGTTTAAACCATAACCTGATAGGGAAATGAGAAGACGATTCACATGATTCGCACAGCTAGGAAGAGTTTCACTATGAAGAGAATGGTTGGACCTGGTTCGGGTACTAGCCTTTCAGATTTCGGATTAGGTAGACTTAGCTAGTTATATAACTTTTAGGTTTAGGTCGTTAGACTAGCTTTTGTTAAAGATGTAAACTATTTAAAATGTATTCATTTTGTAAAACTTATTAGACTTGAACGGTTAATGCTTTTAGATGTAAAGTTATTTCATACTTTAACCTGATGTTGATCTTATCTTGTGGGTATGGTTTACTTTATTTTAGAATGCATGTTTAGGCTGTAAATTTATACGATTGGCTTAGTAGCACCGGTTTGGGGGTGTTACAGTCAATGGTACAAAAGTGTTGGTGGTGATGTTCGTAGTAACCGGTGTTCTTCGTATGTTCATCATGGTTGATGTTGTCCTCCCACAGATAACGCCAAATTTTGTGGAATAAGAACTAGGGTTGAATTTGCGGCTAGGGTATGTGTGTATTTAATGTAAGGGTTGAGAGTTTCAAGCTTTAATGGCTGCATTGGTGTTTTGGGACTGGAATCGTATCTTCACAAGATGCATACGTGTCTCAATCGTATGTTGAGAATCAATCCAAAACGTAGTTCTTGGTGATGTCCTCGGGGCTACGGCGGCTAGGGCACATCCCAAAAAATATTGTTCTGAAATTGAGGGGTCAGAACCTTTATATAGGCATCGGGAGCCTTGGATTTAGAGTAGGTTTAAAAGACTTGGAGCCAAGTCTCCTCCTAGGTTGGTGGTTCAAGATCTTTCCCATCAAGGATTCAGTTTTCTTGTTTCTCAAATCGTGGATTCTAGAAGCGGGCCTTGTATCGGGCATCCCTGGTACAGGCTATGTTCAAGGCCCAATGCAAGTAATAATTATAAATTCAATACTCAGTTAGGGTTTTGGGCCTCTTTATTGGGCTTTATTGTTTGACCAAGGTAGGTCTAATTAATGCAACATTAAATAGGTCTTTAGGGTTTGTTTTTTTACTCGTGTCAAAAGGCACTACATGAGGTATCAATAATTCAATAGCATTATCAGACCTCTCAATTTTCATATTCTTGTCAAAATGGGTAGACACATACTTGTAAACCAATTTCAGAATTAAATTAAATTGTCCTACAAATATTGTGTATTATTTATATATGGTAGGATAATTATAAATGTACTAAATTTAACGCAACAAGTTGACATGCACCAGTGACTACATAATTCCAAGCCCTAAGTCGATGCCTAGTTGCGCAGTAGATGTATCCTTGATATGAGAATAGTTCTTAAACACAATTTCCTACTTATCTTTGGGAGTTCCAACATTATACTAGCATCATCTACCTCAAACACAAACTCCACACAATTTTCATCCTTTTCATTATTATCAACATTCGCTTCGTACTCAGTCAACGCTTCCTTTTTTGGAAAAAGAAAGCGTGATAACCATGACAGAAGACCTTTTTCAGTTTAATCAGATGTTGTAGTTGAAGAACTAGGCTTCCTACCATATGCTCGAATAGACACATATCCTTCTGATGTAAATTTGAAAGCATAACTGAATTTATTTGATGGTATTTGTCCTAGGTTTTTGCGATCACCTCTTACGTGGTCAAACCTGTTAACAGATCCATCATAGAGATCCAATAAGATGAAATAATTCAGCCACATCTTCAAGTAATCGTGACACTTCAAAATCTTCATGATCAAGTGTCATTTTTCCTGCTTCTAGCTTACTTCTATCAAGAATTTCATTGAGAAGACCTGTGCAGAAACTAATGAGGAAACATTTATTTAACAAAATTTAATATATTAAAGACATTTAGTAGCTAAAATTAATTGCCTTGTTACCTAAAATATACTGGGAAATTTTACTCATAAGTTCTATATTTTCGTCAGATCCAGGATCAAGTTGAGTCAAATACATATTTATAAGACTGATAATCCCTGCAAGAGAGGGATGAACATCGTGACTTGCGTTGGTATAGTTAGTAGTTTTCTTAACGCCTAGTCTTTCAACTTGAGCTATCGCAACCACTTGTTTATTAATTCAATACGGTACCATGCCGCCTTTTTTGATGCTCAAATAATTATGGCCGCAAAAATGACATATTATGCAAATCGTCCCAGCAAGATAATGCTATGATATATCAATAGATCAGCCATAACTGTTGAAGACTTAAAAACAATGGCCTGGTACCGTATTCAATTAATAAAATAAGTGGCTGCAACATATCAAGCAAGAAGAGTAGGAATTTAGAAGAGTACTAACAATGCCAACACAAGTCATGATGTTCATGCCTCTCTAGCAGGGACTATCAGTCTCATAGATATGTATTTTACTCTAGTTGATCCTGGATTTGACGAAAATATAAAACTTATGAGTAAAATTTTCCAGTATGTTTTAGGTAACAAGACAACTAATTTTAGCTACTATATGTCTTTAATATATTAAATTTAGTTAAAGAAATGTTTCTTCTTCTGTTTTTGTACAGGTCTTCTGAATGAAATTCTTGATAGAAGTAAGCTAGAAGCAGGAAAAATGACACTTGATCAAGAAGATTTTGAAGTGTCACGATTACTTAAAGATGTGGCTAACTTATTTCATGCTGTTGGATCTCTATGATGGATCCGTTAACAGGTTTGACCATGTAAGAGGTGATCGCAAAAACCTGGGACAGATACCATCAAATATAGTCAATAATTCTATCAAATTTACGTCAGAAGGATATGTGTCTATTCGAGCTTATGGTAGGAATCCTAGTTCTTCAACTACAATACTTGATTTAACTAAAAAAGGTCTTCTATCATGGTTATCACGCTTTCATTTTCCAAAGAAGGAAGCATATATTGAGTATAAAGCGAACATTGATTGTATTCAAAAGGATTAGAATTTCATGGAGTTTGTTTTTGAGGTAGATGATACCAGAGTTGGAATTCCCAAAGATAAGCAGGAAATAGTGTTTGAGAACTATGATCAGATCATGGATGCATCTGTTATGCAAGTAGGTACCGGCTTAAGGCTTGGAATTGTGCGGTCACTAAAATGATTTTATTTACATATAACATTAAACTCGGTTTCGAGATAGAACTTGCTCTAGTTGTAAAAGTGGTTTTTGTTGAATTTTCTTTAAATCATTTTAAGGAATTGGTGATGTACGGTTGTAATTGAGTTGTTATTGCTTGAATGTAGTATGTGATGTAATTTGTTTGATTTGGTCAATCCTAATTGTTAGTAATCGTCGTCGTAACTTGAATTGGTGTAGTACTTAGTAAGTAATGGTAGCTGATTATAAACTTTGTATGATTAGATAATCTTACATAAACTTTCGATTTATTAGATAGTACCGAACATTGATAAATTGTTGTTAATGTCAAAGAAAGACTAGAGTTATTTATATCTTTTATCGTGAGGAATGTTCAATGCGATACCTGCTTCTGTGATTCATTGTATAATATTTAGAGTTAAGTCATAAGTCAATAAGGTATGTTGTGATTTCTTAACTAATACCTTCTGTGTATATTTATATATATATATTAGATAACATTGGGGAAGAGATAGATTATGAGTCAACTTCTTACGTAAACAATTCGAGGGGAACTAAAGTAGTATGTTTACTTTATGTAGGTACAAGTAGAAGAGCGGGTAAAGAGCCAGTTGACGTAAAGCCAGAATTGTGAGACTTGAGTTTGCATAGTTTATGAGCTTTTGAGGCAAGTGTACAATCTTAATTAACTTGCCTTTTTATCTTTTCACTATATGATTGATGCTTTACCTATGCAACTTTTTTTGTAAAATCTTTGCCATACTTATTGAATTGTTAAAGTTTTATAAACCTTAGAACTTTTTATACAAACTTGCTCCTCAGAACACTCACTTACCTTAGCATGTGAAATACCTAATTTTGAAACTATTCATTAAAATCTTGATAAAACCTTATACCTCGGAATAAAGATTGTAAATTAGTAAAATACGTTATAAAATTATTTGATATTTAAACCTTTTGATGAATCCTTGTCATTGGAACATTTTTTTACCAAGGCTCCGATCGTAGTTATTTATTTTAAGGCCAAAGTGTGCCTATGGATCCAAAATGTGAGAATCACGTGAAAACATGGTTCGGTGCTATTCCGTGGCTGATCACCTATTATAGCATGTTTTTATCGTAAGTTCCAATTTACCTATTTTAAATTCTGAAAACATTTTCATCTTGATTCAGATTTATATCGTTGACATACCTTGTTCTTTGTTTATTTTATTGCACTTGTTGAGCGATGTTGAGCTCATATTTCTTGTTTAAACCATAACCTGATAGGGAAATGAGAAGACGATTCGCACGATTATCACATTTATGAAGAGTTTCACTAGGAAGAGAATGGTTGGACCAGGTTCGGGTACTAGCCTTTCAGATTTTGGATTAGGTAGACTTAGCTAGTTATATAACTTTTAGGTTTAGGTCGTTAGACTAGCTTTTGTTAAAGATGTAAACTATTTAAAATGTATTCATTTTTTAAAACTTATTAGACTTGAACGGTTAATGCCTTTAGATGAAAAGTTATTTCATACTTTAACCTGATGTTGATCTTATCTTGTGGGTATGGTTTACTTTATTTTAGAATGCATGTTTAGGCTGTAAATTTATATGATTGGTTTAGTAGCACCGGTTTGGGGGTGTTACAGTCAATGGTACAAAAGTGTTGGTGGTGATGTTCGTAGTAACCGGTGTTCTTCGTATGTTTATCATGGTTGATGTTGTCCTCCCACAGACAGAGCCAAATTTTGTGGAATAAGAACTAGGGTTGAATTTGCGGCTAGGGTATGTGTGTATTTAATGTAAGGGTTGAGAGTTTCATGCTTTAATGGTTGCGTTGGTGTTTTGGGACTTGAATCGTATCTTCACAAGATGCCTACGTATCTCAATCGTATGTTGAGAATCAATCCAAAACGTAGTTCTTGGTGATGTCCTCGGGGCTACGGCTGCTAGGGCACAGCCCAAAAAACATTGTTCTGAAATTGAGGGGTTAGAACCTTTATATAGACATCGAGTGCCTTGGATTTAGAGTAGGTTTAAAAGACTTGGAGGCCATGTCTCCTCCTAGGTTGGTGGTTCTAGATCTTTCCCATCAAGGATTCAGTTTTCTTGTTTCTCAAATCGTGGATTCTAGAAGCGGGCCTTGTATCGGGCATCCCTGGTACAGGCTATGTTCTAGGCCCATGTTGTAATAACCCGGATTTTTCAAGAAATGAATTTATTATTATTTCAATAATAATAATGTTTTCCTAAAATGAGGAGGAATTTTTTTTTTTATTATTATTCAATTATTTAATTATTTTCGGTTAAGTGGAGCCTGGTGCTCCTATTTAAAATTTTATTGACCAAGTAGATATCTCGAGTCAATAAATTATTTGGATAAAGATTTAATTTTGGAATGTGAAATTATTCAGTAAAGATTTTATTTTAAATTATTGAATAATTTAGAGATTTTAAAATCCTTAGAAAATGTTTATTTTAATTATTTGAGGATTTGTAGAAATTACTTGATTAATATATAAAATCATGAATTTGAGATTTTACTAAAACAATAGTGTTTTTAGTATTTTTATAAAGCTCTGTAAATTGTGAATTATGAATCAAAATTTTATTTTTTAATGAATTGTTTTTATAAATTATTAACATTTGTAAAATGCATATCAATTTAGAAAATTTAGATTTAATTCTAATTCTTTCTCCAAAAGTCTTTAAAAATATTCTAGTATTTAATTATACTAGAAATTTTATTTTTACAAATTAGAGTTTTTAACTCTAAATATTATTTAAGGTGTGTAGTATTTAATTGTATTGCTTTATATGTTATTGGGCTTGAGCCCATTAGGGTTAAAACACACACAACAGATACATATACACACAAAACACACACAACGCCGCACAAGAAAAACCATCGGGGGAGGGGGAGAGAAAATCAGCGGGGAGAAAGAATTGGGGGTTTAAATTATGTATGTATGTATAAATCGTGTGTGTGTGTATAAACTGGAGTGTGTGTGTCGTGAGGAAGAAATGGGGGAAGGGGATAGGCGACTGGTGGCTGTGCAGTGGCGGCGGCGAGGCGGCGGCGAGGCGGCGGGAAGCTGTGCTGCGGTGGTGATGGCGTGAGGAAGACAGACTGATGGTGTTGGAGGGAGGCTGCTGTGCAGGTTGTGCAGTGGCAGAGAGAGAGAGAGAGAGAGAGAGATGGGGGGAGATTGAATTTCCGGTGGTTTGATTTTCGGGCGAGTCGAATCGGAATCGGAATGGTATAATTTCGCATTTTATTTATTTTAATTTTCGTATTGCATTAGTTGTAAATTTTGATATAAATTAATGGTTGTAATTTAATTAGTTTTAAATTGTGGTAATTTAATTCATTTTAAATTGTGAGATTATTGTGGTAATTAGTTAGTTTAAATTGCGAGGTTAATTATGGTGGTTTAATTAGTTTAAATGGAAAGCTTAATGTGGTAATGAGTATAATTAGACTAAAATTGTAAGATTATGATTATTGGTTGAATTTCCGATATTTAATTTGGAAGGTATGTTTGTAATTATAATTGTTGAGTTTAATTATGAGTCCGATTAAAGGTTCGGGTTAGTGATTGTTAATTGTTAAATTGCTAATTGTTAATTGTTAGTGAGTAATTATTAATTGTCGGATAATATATTTGGGTTAGTTGTCAAGTAATTGTTAAGTGCTAATTGCTAATTGTTAGTTTCCAATTGAAATTGTTAAGTGCTAAGTGCTAAGTGCTAATTGTTATTGCCATATAATGTAGTCATAAGAGTTGGATAACTTGTAAATGTCTAGGTGCTAGATGGTATGAATCAAGTTATAGTATATGTTGATAGTATAAGTGCCAACTACGTGGTGTTGGCTTAAATGTGGATAAACTTAGTTTACTTTCCTTATGTGCTAGTTGCCGCATGTCTGGGCGGGTACTTTTCCTTATGTGCTAGTTGCCGCATGTCTGGGCGGGTACTTTTCCTTATGTGCTAGTTGCCGCATGTCTGGGCGGGTACTTTTCTTACTTGTTTACTTTGCTGCAAGTTGAGGCAGCTTTTATTTTATCAAAAGCAGGGTTATAAATTGTTTTGTTTGGCATGGAGGGGCTGAGCCCATAGTCCGATAAACGAATACTACATGCCGAAATTTTCTAAAAATCCCCTGCATTTTAATTTATTTAACTTATTTGATTTCAAGGGTTTAAAGGTATGATTTGGGTGTTAACTGTTTATGTGTATATGTGTTAAGTGAATTAATTCGAGGGTAATTGTTGTCTCGAGGATTTATGTGCTAAGTGATTTAATTCAAGGATTTATGTGCTTCGAGGATTAATTGTGTTTTGAGGATTAGCTATTAATCAAGTTTTGTCGTAGAAGGTCAAGGGTATTATAAATGTATAGGTTAAGTGAAGTTGACTAAATGGTGGTACAGGGTTATGATATGTTGGTACTAGGAAATGTTCACTTTATATAAGGGGACTTTTCCATTTCATTTTCTTTACTATAATATGTTATGTGCAATAAGTGGTATTAGAATAGGCAACTATAGGGAGGACACCTATAGTTTGACTTTATGTTATTTAGTGATAATCCCGAGTTGTGTCTACTCGATATACGAGGTATGTCTGACACGTACTCGTAACCATTTCAGTACCATTAGGGCGAAATCAAATTGGAGCGACGTGCATCCAAAAAGGAAGATAGAGACGTCAGGTAAGGTCCATGGAATTACTTGGACGAGGTGCAGAGGATTTGTTCGCGGTTTCTATTTTCTGCTAAGGACCAGAGGCAAGTTTATTTACACCTACTCTATCGTTCAGAGTATACCTATTTTGAATTATATAAAATGTGCGGAAAAAGGTTTTCAATCCCTAATTGCGAGTTTTTAATCTTGTGCTCCTCCTTCCAAATCATTTTATTCTTGACTTTGCTAGCGATATTAAATTCTTCTCGTGCAATAATCAAAACCCATGACTTATAATACTGTCGATGGGCGGTGACATTCTTATGGTTCTACATCTCGATTTATATGTTGTATATTTATAAACTTTTGTAATGTGGTAGAGGACTATATGTTATGAGGTATATATAGATACATATATGTATATATGGAACTACGTGGTAAAGGCTCCGAGGGTAGAGCGTGTATTGAGTTATCGAACTTAGCCCGCGTGTCGGGGCTATTTTGTATTGTATGTTTTCGAAAACCCGGGCAAAGCTTTTAAAAAGAATTTCGCAATAATTAACCTAAAGGCAACATCACCAATAAACCAGTGTTTATTTAATTAATAGATGCTCCTGAAAGCATTTACTAATTAAATAAACCTCATTCGCCTAATTAAATTTATTTAATTAGATGAATATCATTTTCAAAACGCTTTCTTAAAATCACTTTGTCCCGGAGAAATAATAAAACAATTTAATGGAGTGATTCTATTTAGTATATTATTTATCGGAGATAGTTTATTTTCAATACGGATTAAAGATATTCCAATGGTTATAAATTGGTTACTTTCAGCTTAAAACAGCTAGATTGATATCGATATATGTTATTTGAATGCTTATTTAATTCGATGAATATTAATTATAATATTCATTAAGGAACAAAAAAAAAAAGAAGAAGGATTTTCATGCTTATTAATTATTTCTTATTGACCGAGAGTCAGTAGTAGTTATTTGATAAAGTGGCTAAAGTTTGGAGACGGCTGGAGAGATTGTGTCTTGATTTTGATTAGAAATATTCCAAGAGTTGTATTTGGGTGTTTTGAGGTTATTAAATATTCCAGTATTAATAGTAAATATTATTTGAATATTACTTAATAAATGAATATTAATTTGAGTATTCTTTTAAAAAGGGATTATTGAATATTTATTATTTGTTACATAGTAGTCAAATATTTATTAAATACTCTAAGTGTTTTGAAGGTTATAAAACACTATTTAAATATTGTCTAAGGACTTTCATAGTCATTTAAAGTATTATATTTTGAATCTATCTAGGTAAGTTACTTTTCAAGAACTTATATAAATATGGAATTACCCTGTTGTGGTTACAAGCTTTATGCGTACCATTTTCCATGTGTGATCACAAACCCTGTGTCGAGATTGATATCGGTACAAGTGTATATCTATACTTGAACTCTTTTGAACTCAAAACATTTTCGAAAACCCCCGGTCAGGTTTTACTCTCTTGCTCGTTTTTCAAGAAATTATCGGTCGACTGAAGTCGAACTTCAACTACTCAAGTTTTCTATCAAAATGATTTTGACAAGAAAAGAAAAAGGGGACTCTGGCAGGTGTGGGAATCGTTGACGAACGATTCCTGGGATGTGTAAGCGGCCGTGAGCCAGGCGGTCCATCAATTATTATTCCGGCCCAGGTGTTGCCGAAGGATGATTACGGATGTAGTTTTCATCGAGGGTGATTACGGATGTAGTTTTCACCCAGGGATAGTTACGGATGTAGTTTCTATCCTTCTACCGGTAGAGAAGACCCGCGGATTATTGGACTTGGATGTGGCGACTGATCATCGTCAATCCTTGTCAGGTTTTTATGTTTTCTTTAAGTCCCATCCTCCACTTTGGAAAAATACTCAAACACTGCTTCTTAGGCCTAAGTGCCAAGTAGCCGATAGTGTTGTTTTCAATTTTGAAAGATGATGAATTCATGCAGTATCTAGAACTGCAAGATTATTCTAACAATAATGGCACGTGCTTGTGCACTTTTGCAATTATTCAAAAGATGAAAGATGGTTCAGCGGTTATTGATGTTAAATCCCAAATGTTTTGCTTCAAGAGCTTTGACTCTCTTCCTATCAGTTATTTCTGAGTTTAACTTATCAAGTGGTAACAAACTTATATCCTGTACAGAATCTTGAACTGAAAGGTGTTTTGATGATAATGATATACTCATGTGTATATACTTACAAACTTGAGGAGTATTAAAAAGGGAACTTTATAATGGTTTGGTTTATGAAGGGTGGTAATAACTATCTTAGCAGCATATTGAACTGCATATTTTGAAAAGCTCCCTAAGAGATTATCAATACTATGAGGTATGGTATGTGGATAAGGTATGAGGATTACTATTGTTGACATGAACTTACTTTATTTATCTAATGTTACTCGAAATGTCATATATCCCCTACTGAGGTTTCATTGTTGTAAATATTTTTAAATTGTTATTAAGTATCGTTATATTTCGAAAACTCCATGTGTATATTGATATATATTGTTGTGCTCTATTAATACTTGCTGGGCAATTCTTTCGCTCATACTTGCTTGTTTTAAATATTAACCTTTCAGAGGAAGGTAGATGATTGAGGCTTATCTGCATGGCTCAGGAGAAGCAGGCAGTGTGCCCTTGTGAAGATGATATGATCCAGAACATAGATAGTTGGAGTAAGTAATATATAAGTGTATTGATGTGTAATATATATTACCTTGTATTGAGTAGTACTAGTTGCTGGTGTACTTCCCAACGAAGCTATACTAGTAGTATAAGATTTGTAAGACATAGTGCGATGTAATTAAATGGATGTAATAAAGATGTAAAGATTTTAGTTCTTGTTTCTAGCCCTATGACCTAAAAGATGCTTGGTGGTTGGGGTCGCAGAGTTATATTTCAGTTTTAATGATTACAGATGGTTTAATGTTGTTAAACAGGTAATTTGATGTTAAGGATTTCCGCGTGACGACCAAATCCCTGACCCCGGATTTGGGGCGTTACAGAAATGGTATCAGAGCTTAGGTTATAGTAAACTAGAAACGAGAGTGAGTAGGAGTGTGTATAGTTATGTGAGAACGTCAGAACTCATGTAGAGTTCCTGTTGGACTATTGGATATAGTACCAATGATTAAGATAAGATTTTGAGGAATATGTTGAGGTAGACTTTACTTCTTGTGGTGATGGATGTCTGCTAAAGAACTCTTAGAGACAAGTGTTGGTTGGCAGGGGCATAGAGCGCCCGAGACCTAAATTTAAGATGATTTTAGGGGATTCATGGAGGCAGTTATGTATTCCCCGAACTATAAGGAATTTCAATATGATGGTGAATGATAGAAAGATGACATCCGGTATTATGGCAAGGATGTGTTGAGAATGTACTCATACTGTTAAAATTCCGAAAGGGAAACAAAACAAGATCACTATGAAAGAATTTTAGTCGAAGTTACGGGTATTAAATTTCTCAAGCCTAAGAGGGTTTGAGGTAATATTACAAATGGAGTGGTGGATAGACACCGATTGTTTCAATTGATTGTAGAGATAAATGGCAAAGTTGAGGTTTGTCAATAAAGACGAGATATATCTTAAGAATCAAGACGGACTGAGAAAGTCTGAGAGAGACTAGTACGAAGGTTGTTATGCCAAAAAGGAATAAGCTTAAGTTGCACACGGAATTGTCATGAGGACAGGAACATGTGGTATAAATACGGTTATAATGGTGACTGGATCTAAGTATGTATTTCCAGCAATGTTCCAGAATATCGCCCATTCGACACGTGGAATTCGTCGTTGCTAGGGGCGACACCGGTATCGAAGTCTTCTCAAAGAATAGAACGCTTGCGTGAGATGCTTGCGCCGAGTCGAATAGAACTCCTTAATATCGTAAAATGCCGATGGTTGAATCTCTAGCGACTATTACGAGTCGACGATGACGTCGGTTATCGAGCGCCTTAGGGTGTGCGTGGAAAAGAAGAGTGCTATAATCAAACAATTATCCGTCAGAGGAGCCGACATGAAAGGCATCCGTGGAGACCTTGGCATTACCCTCCCCATTTATGAATCATTTTGATTATCTCCCCAATCTGAATTGTTTGACATCTCCCCATTTGCAAATTATGTTTATTACCTCCCCAATCTGTAAATTATTTGACACCTCCTCGTGCATAAATTATTTTGATTACCTCCCCAGTCTATGATCTATCTTGACATCTCTCCAAGAGAGAATTTTAATAAAGAATATACTCCCTCTTCGAAGTTGTTCTTTAATACTTTTGTTAAACCATATTTAATGTCGATTGTGCCAGAAGCTATCATTATTCCTACCTTCAGATTTCTGAAGCCCTGTTGAATGATGTTATTTCAAATTCCCACTTTTCTTCAAATATTGGATAATCCTATGGTGCTATAGCACCACTTGCTTGTTGTATACCAGTATCTTTCTAGTTATCATTTTCCTTGGAAATTGCACCTTGGAATCTGATCAATTTTAATCCAGGGTGTCCACTTGAGAATTATTTGTCGAAAGACGATAATTATTATCTTCACTTCGAATTGCTTTCATACTTCTCAGCTTCCACTGAGACGAACAACCCTATACTTATAGGGGACGCAAGGGCTATCTGTCTGTGTGATAGAAGTCTGACGGGACGCCGTCACTTGTGAGTTGTGAAATACAAGAAGGCTAACTACCTTTAGTAATGTCTTAACTGAGACACGCAACGTGAGTTCTTATGATCATATTGATCTCTCAGTAAATTCTCTTATTTCAAACAAGGTTTACTTTAATACTCATAACCTTATGATCATCAATGTGTGGCAATAGTCTTCATATGACAGCTATCTTTTCAAAGTTTCATCATTCTTATTATCTCTAATAAATTTGAAGGGGATGCCAACCAGGTCGGCCAAGTCGTAAATTTGCTGATCAAAACTAGATTCGCAATGGAATCGCCAAGAGCAGGAGCGAATTCCAACACGAATAGAATATCAGTGAGGTATAGCTAGAATTGGTTCGTTCTCTCTCTCAAAAGTGTTATGTGAATAGAATCAGTGAACTCTCTCTCAAGGATAGAATAATAATAGAAAGTTGGGCAAGACGTATATGTGAAAGGAATAATGGTGGGTTATAAGACTCCAGCGATAATAGTGTCAGATAGAGAATCGAGGTTTGAATTGAGATACTGGAGAAGTTGTTTACGAAGAGACACTATCTCCTGTTTTGCAGAATAAGTGTTGATGATAAGAGAGTTAAGGAATCCCAGTAGTGGCCTTAGCTGATTCCGTGGACGGAATCCTTTTAAGGAGGGTAGACTGTAATAACCCGGATTTTTCAAGAAATGAATTTATTATTATTTCAATAATAATAATGTTTTCCTAAAATGAGGAGGAATTTTTTTTTTATTTTTTTTTTTATTCAATTATTTAATTATTTTCGGTTAAGTGGAGCCTGGTGCTCCTATTTAAAATTTTATTGACCAAGTAGATATCTCGAGTCAATAAATTATTTGGATAAAGATTTAATTTTGGAATGTGAAATTATTCAGTAAAGATTTTATTTAAAATTATTGAATAATTTAGAGATTTTAAAATCCTTAGAAAATGTTTATTTTAATTATTTGAGGATTTGTAGAAATTACTTGATTAATATATAAAATCATGAATTTGAGATTTTACTAAAACAATAGTGTTTTTAGTATTTTTATAAAGCTCTGTAAATTGTGAATTATGAATCACAATTTTATTTTTTTATGAATTGTTTTTATAAATTATTAACATTTGTAAAATGCATATCAATTTAGAAAATTTAGATTTAATTCTAATTCTTTCTCCAAAAGTCTTTAAAAATATTCTAGTATTTAATTATACTAGAAATTTTATTTTTACAAATTAGAGTTTTTAACTCTAAATATTACTCCCTCCGTCCCATCCATTTCTTTACATGTTTTCAGCATTGCCTGACACGCATTTTAAGGTGTATATAAAGTATAGTTTCATGACTTTTTTTTTAAATTTTCTTTTTTTGAATAAAAATTTAAACACTAAATTTTTATTCAGAAGAAAAAAAAATTAAAAATAAATTATGGAACTATACCTAATAGAAGCATTAAAATGCGTGCCGAGCCCTCTGTCCCAAGCGTAAAGAATTCGCTGGGACAGAGGGAGTATTTAAGGTGTGTAGTATCTAATTGTATTGCTTTATATGTTATTGGGCTTGAGCCCATTAGGGTTAAAACACACACAACAGATACATATACACACAAAACACACACAACGCCGCACAAGAAAAACCATCGGGGGAGGGGGAGAGAAAATCAGCGGGGAGAAAGAATTGGGGGTTTAAATTATGTATGTATGTATAAATCGTGTGTGTGTGTATAAACTGGAGTGTGTGTGTCGTGAGGAAGAAATGGGGGAAGGGGATAGGCGACTGGTGGCTGTGCAGTGGCGGCGGCGAGGCGGCGGCGAGGCGGCGGGAAGCTGTGCTGCGGTGGTGATGGCGTGAGGAAGACAGACTGATGGTGTTGGAGGGAGGCTGCTGTGCAGGTTGTGCAGTGGCAGAGAGAGAGAGAGAGAGAGAGAGATGGGGGGAGATTGAATTTCCGGTGGTTTGATTTTCGGGCGAGTCGAATCGGAATCGGAATGGTATAATTTCGCATTTTATTTATTTTAATTTTCGTATTGCATTAGTTGTAAATTTTGATATAAATTAATGGTTGTAATTTAATTAGTTTTAAATTGTGGTAATTTAATTCATTTTAAATTGTGAGATTATTGTGGTAATTAGTTAGTTTAAATTGCGAGGTTAATTATGGTGGTTTAATTAGTTTAAATGGAAAGCTTAATGTGGTAATGAGTATAATTAGACTAAAATTGTAAGATTATGATTATTGGTTGAATTTCCGATATTTAATTCGGAAGGTATGTTTGTAATTATAATTGTTGAGTTTAATTATGAGTCCGATTAAAGGTTCGGGTTAGTGATTGTTAATTGTTAAATTGCTAATTGTTAATTGTTAGTGAGTAATTATTAATTGTCGGATAATATATTTGGGTTAGTTGTCAAGTAATTGTTAAGTGCTAATTGCTAATTGTTAGTTTCCAATTGAAATTGTTAAGTGCTAAGTGCTAAGTGCTAATTGTTATCGCCATATAATGTAGTCATAAGAGTTGGATAACTTGTAAATGTCTAGGTGCTAGATGGTATGAATCAAGTTATAGTATATGTTGATAGTATAAGTGCCAACTACGTGGTGTTGGCTTAAATGTGGATAAACTTAGTTTACTTTCCTTATGTGCTAGTTGCCGCATGTCTGGGCGGGTACTTTTCCTTATGTGCTAGTTGCCGCATGTCTGGGCGGGTACTTTTCCTTATGTGCTAGTTGCCGCATGTCTGGGCGGGTACTTTTCTTACTTGTTTACTTTGCTGCAAGTTGAGGCAGCTTTTATTTTATCAAAAGCAGGGTTATAAATTGTTTTGTTTGGCATGGAGGGGCTGAGCCCATAGTCCGATAAACGAATACTACATGCCGAAATTTTCTAAAAATCCCCTGCATTTTAATTTATTTAACTTATTTGATTTCAAGGGTTTAAAGGTATGATTTGGGTGTTAACTGTTTATGTGTATATGTGTTAAATGAATTAATTCGAGGGTAATTGTTGTCTCGAGGATTTATGTGCTAAGTGATTTAATTCAAGGATTTATGTGCTTCGAGGATTAATTGTGTTTTGAGGATTAGCTATTAATCAAGTTTTGTCGTAGAAGGTCAAGGGTATTATAAATGTATAGGTTAAGTGAAGTTGACTAAATGGTGGTACAGGGTTATGATATGTTGGTACTAGGAAATGTTCACTTTATATAAGGGGACTTTTCCATTTCATTTTCTTTACTATAATATGTTATGTGCAATAAGTGGTATTAGAATAGGCAACTATAGGGAGGACACCTATAGTTTGACTTTATGTTATTTAGTGATAATCCCGAGTTGTGTCTACTCGATATACGAGGTATGTCTGACACGTACTCGTAACCATTTCAGTACCATTAGGGCGAAATCAAATTGGAGCGACGTGCATCCAAAAAGGAAGATAGAGACGTCAGGTAAGGTCCATGGAATTACTTGGACGAGGTGCAGAGGATTTGTTCGCGGTTTCTATTTTCTGCTAAGGACCAGAGGCAAGTTTATTTACACCTACTCTATCGTTCAGAGTATACCTATTTTGAATTATATAAAATGTGCGGAAAAAGGTTTTCAATCCCTAATTGCGAGTTTTTAATCTTGTGCTCCTCCTTCCAAATCATTTTATTCTTGACTTTGCTAGCGATATTAAATTCTTCTCGTGCAATAATCAAAACCCATGACTTATAATACTGTCGATGGGCGGTGACATTCTTATGGTTCTACATCTCGATTTATATGTTGTATATTTATAAACTTTTGTAATGTGGTAGAGGACTATATGTTATGAGGTATATATAGATACATATATGTATATATGGAACTACGTGGTAAAGGCTCCGAGGGTAGAGCGTGTATTGAGTTATCGAACTTAGCCCGCGTGTCGGGGCTATTTTGTATTGTATGTTTTCGAAAACCCGGGCAAAGCTTTTAAAAAGAATTTCGCAATAATTAACCTAAAGGCAACATCACCAATAAACCAGTGTTTATTTAATTAATAGATGCTCCTGAAAGTATTTACTAATTAAATAAACCTCATTCGCCTAATTAAATTTATTTAATTAGATGAATATCATTTTCAAAACGCTTTCTTAAAATCACTTTGTCCCGGAGAAATAATAAAACAATTTAATGGAGTGATTCTATTTAGTATATTATTTATCGGAGATAGTTTATTTTCAATACGGATTAAAGATATTCCAATGGTTATAAATTGGTTACTTTCAGCTTAAAACAGCTAGATTGATATCGATATATGTTATTTGAATGCTTATTTAATTCAATGAATATTAATTATAATATTCATTAAGGAACAAAAAAAAAAGAGAAGAAGGATTTTCATGCTTATTAATTATTTCTTATTGACCGAGAGTCAGTAGTAGTTATTTGATAAAGTGGCTAAAGTTTGGAGACGGCTGGAGAGATTGTGTCTTGATTTTGATTAGAAATATTCCAAGAGTTGTATTTGGGTGTTTTGAGGTTATTAAATATTCCAGTATTAATAGTAAATATTATTTGAATATTACTTAATAAATGAATATTAATTTGAGTATTCTTTTAAAAAGGGATTATTGAATATTTATTATTTGTTACATAGTAGTCAAATATTTATTAAATACTCTAAGTGTTTTGAAGGTTATAAAACACTATTTAAAGATTGTCTAAGGACTTTCATAGTCATTTAAAGTATTATATTTTGAATCTATCTAGGTAAGTTACTTTTCAAGAACTTATATAAATATGGAATTACCCTGTTGTGGTTACAAGCTTTATGCGTACCATTTTCCATGTGTGATCACAAACCCTGTGTCGAGATTGATATCGGTACAAGTGTATATCTATACTTGAACTCTTTTGAACTCAAAACATTTTCGAAAACCCCCGGTCAGGTTTTACTCTCTTGCTCGTTTTTCAAGAAATTATCGGTCGACTGAAGTCGAACTTCAACTACTCAAGTTTTCTATCAAAATGATTTTGACAAGAAAAGAAAAAGGGGACTCTGGCAGGTGTGGGAATCGTTGACGAACGATTCCCGGGATGTGTAAGCGGCCGCGAGCCAGGCGGTCCATCAATTATTATTCCGGCCCAGGTGTTGCCGAAGGATGATTACGGATGTAGTTTTCATCGAGGGTGATTACGGATGTAGTTTTCACCCAGGGATAGTTACGGATGTAGTTTCTATCCTTCTACCGGTAGAGAAGACCCGCGGATTATTGGACTTGGATGTGGCGACTGATCATCGTCAATCCTTGTCAGGTTTTTATGTTTTCTTTAAGTCCCATCCTCCACTTTGGAAAAATACTCAAACACTGCTTCTTAGGCCTAAGTGCCAAGTAGCCGATAGTGTTGTTTTCAATTTTGAAAGATGATGAATTCATGCAGTATCTAGAACTGCAAGATTATTCTAACAATAATGGCACGTGCTTGTGCACTTTTGCAATTATTCAAAAGATGAAAGATGGTTCAGCGGTTATTGATGTTAAATCCCAAATGTTTTGCTTCAAGAGCTTTGACTCTCTTCCTATCAGTTATTTCTGAGTTTAACTTATCAAGTGGTAACGAACTTATATCCTGTACAGAATCTTGAACTGAAGGGTGTTTTGATGATAATGATATACTCATGTGTATATACTTACAAACTTGAGGAGTATTAAAAAGGGAACTTTATAATGGTTTGGTTTATGAAGGGTGGTAATAACTATCTTAGCAGCATATTGAACTGCATATTTTGAAAAGCTCCCTAAGAGATTATCAATACTATGAGGTATGGTATGTGGATAAGGTATGAGGATTACTACTGTTGACATGAACTTACTTTATTTATCTAATGTTACTCGAAATGTCATATATCCCCTACTGAGGTTTCATTGTTGTAAATATTTTTAAATTGTTATTAAGTATCGTTATATTTCGAAAACTCCATGTGTATATTGATATATATTGTTGTGCTCTATTAATACTTGCTGGGCAATTCTTTCGCTCATACTTACTTGTTTTAAATATTAACCTTTCAGAGGAAGGTAGATGATTGAGGCTTATCTGCATGGCTCAGGAGAAGCAGGCAGTGTGCCCTTGTGAAGATGATATGATCCAGAACATAGATAGTTGGAGTAAGTAATATATAAGTGTATTGATGTGTAATATATATTACCTTGTATTGAGTAGTACTAGTTGCTGGTGTACTTCCCAACGAAGCTATACTAGTAGTATAAGATTTGTAAGACATAGTGCGATGTAATTAAATGGATGTAATAAAGATGTAAAGATTTTAGTTCTTGTTTCTAGCCCTATGACCTAAAAGATGCTTGGTGGTTGGGGTCGCAGAGTTATATTTCAGTTTTAATGATTACAGATGGTTTAATGTTGTTAAACAGGTAATTTGATGTTAAGGATTTCCGCGTGACGACCAAATCCCTGACCCCGGATTTGGGGCGTTACACATGTAATAATTGTAAATTCAATAATCAGTTAGGGTTTTGAGCCTCTTTATTGGGCTTTGTTGTTGGATCAAAGTAGGTCTAATTAATGCAACATTAAATAGGTCTTTAGGGTTTATTTTTTTACTCGTGTCAAAAGGCACTGCATGAGGTATCAAAAATTCAATATCATTATCAGACCTCTCAATTTTCACATTCTTGTCAAAATGGGTAGACACATACTTGTAAACCAATTTCAGAATTAAATTAAAATGTCCTACAAATATTGTGTATTATTTGTATATGGTAGGATAATTATAAATGTACTAAATTTTAACGCAACAAGTTGACATGCACCAGTGACTACATAATTCCAAGCCCTAAGTCGATACCTAGTTACACAGTAGATGTATCCTTGATATGAGAATAGTTCTCAAACACAATTTCCTACTTATCTTTGGGAGTTCCAACATTATACTAGTATCATCTACCTCAAACACAAACTCCACACAATTTTCATCCTTTTCATTATTATCAACATTCGCTTCGTACTCAGTCAACGCTTCCTTCTTTGGAAAAAGAAAGCGTGATAACCATGATAGAAGACCTTTTTTAGTTTAATCAGGTGTTGTAGTTGAAGAACTAGGCTTCCTACCATATGCTCGAATAGACAAATATCCTTCTGATGTAAATTTGAAAGCATAATTGACTTTATTTGATGGTATTTGTCCTAGGTTTTTGAGATCACCTCTTACGTGGTCAAACCCGTTAACAGATCCATCATAGAGATCCAACAACATGAAATAAGTCAGCCACATCTTTAAGTAATCGTGACACTTCAAAATCTTCATGATCAAGTGTCATTTTTCCTGCTTCTAGCTTACTTCTATCAAGAATTTCATTGAGAAGACCTGTACAGAAACTAATGAGGAAACATTTATTTAACTAAATTTAATATATTAAAGACATTTAGTAGCTAAAATTAATTGCCTTATTACCTAAAATATACTGGGAAATTTTACTCATAAGTTCTCTATTTTCGTCAGATCCAGGATCAAGTTGAGTCAAATACATATTTATAAGACTGATAATCCCTGCTAGAGAGGGATGAACATTGTGACTTGCGTTGGTGTAGTTAGTAGTTTTCTTAATGCCTAATCTTTCTACTTGAGCTATCGCAACCACTTGTTTATTAATTCAATACGGTACCATGCCACTTTTTTTGATGCTCAAATAATTATGGCCGCAAAAATGACATATTATGCAAATTGTCCCAGCATGATAATGCTATGATATATCAATAGATCAGCCATAACTGTTGAAGAATTAAAAACAATGGCCTGGTACCGTATTCAATTAATAAAATGAGTGGCTACAACAGGTCAAGCAGAAAGAGTAGGCATTTAGAAGAGTACTAACAATGCCAACACAAGTCATGATGTTCATGCCTCTCTAGCAGGGATTATCTGTCTCATAGATATGTATTTTACTCTAGTTGATCATGGATTTGACGAAAATATAAAACTTATGAGTAAAATTTTCCAGTATGTTTTATGTAACAAGGCAACTAATTTTAGCTACTATATGTCTTTAATATATTAAATTTAGTTAAAGAAATGTTTCTTCTTCTGTTTTTGCACAGGTCTTCTGAATGAAATTCTTGATAGAAGTAAGCTAGAAGTAGGAAAAATGACACTTGATCAAGAAGATTTTGAAGTGTCACGATTACTTAAAGATGTGGCTAACTTATTTCATGCTGTTGGATCTCTATGATGGATCCGTTAACAGGTTTGACCATGTAAGAGGTGATCGCAAAAACCTCGGACAGATACCATCAAATATAGTAAATAATGCTATCAAATTTACTTCAGAAGGATATGTGTCTATTCGAGCTTATGGTAGGAATCCTAGTTTTTCAACTACAACACTTGATTTAACTAAAAAAGGTCTTCTATTATGGTTATCACGCTTTCAGTTTCCAAAGAAGGAAGCATATACTGAGTATGAAGCGAACATTGATTGTATTCGAAAGGATTAGAATTTCATGGAGTTTGTTTTTGAGGTAGATGATACTAGAGTTGGAATTCCCAAAGATAAGCAGGAAACAGTGTTTGAGAACTATGATCAGATCAAGGATGCATCTGCTATGCAAGTAGGCACCGGCTTAAGGCTTGGAATTGTGCGGTCACTAAAATGATTTTAATTTACATATAACATTAAACTCGGTTTCGCGATAGAACTTGCTCTAGTTGTAAAAGTGGTTTTTGTTGAATTTTCTTTAAATCATTTTAAGGAATTTGTAGTTCATCCAAGTAGCAAAAATAAAATAAGAAAGACAAGTAAATTGTATCATATGAAAGATAACTAAGAAAAGAATGAAAATTGTAATCGACCTTTTTGAAGCATACATTGTTGTACTAGACCAAGATTAAAAGACTATTTCCCGACTTAACTTAAATAGCAATGTTTTACAATAAATACATGAAGTCAAAAATACATTAAAAAAATTAAAAATTAAAAACCTAGCTTAACCAGAATAAATCTATTTTTTGAGTGATTGATGACATGTCTCCTTCAATTTTCATGTACATCTATTAACATTACATACCTGCATCATATTCTTAAACATAGAATTTTCACATGCATGCATGCTAAATAAGGATGTGCCCCATTCTTACCTTTTTCACTTATTTTTATGGTAACATGTTCCATATTCGCTGCCATGACTTGTATATAGTGCGTTTGTTATTCATCATAGATTTACTCGTATTTGGGTAGTACCCTAAGAAGTGGTATCATAGCCAAGGTTCGTGATGATTGAAGTTAAGGGAAAGTTAAAGATTCAACTGATGTGACAGAGTATGATGAAGGATTTGCTGACAAGGAGACCACTAAAATGGAAAGAGACAAAGTTACATGCGATATGGCAGTTGGCCCTTGCATCGTGAATCAATCATTATGTTCTTCAGGATTGTTTCTCAATGACAATTTGCTCGGACTCGAGATGGAAGAAGATGGAAGAGATCATTGAAATTGCTTTAATAGCTTGATCTACTAAATAAACTATTTGGATGATAATAGTAATGTTCTTCTAAAGATCGAAGGATTGCAAAAGCAAAGATCAGGTGACTCAATAGATTGAAAGGCACTCGTGATGAATGATGCATGTGATTTTGTAGATGGATATATGGTTATGATGAATAACGGTGGTTTGGAGGTCACTATATGGGTTTTAGCGACATTCAAAGATAGGAATATCAAGAAGTTATTATTGTTCGGGAGGAGGCATTAGCGGTTGTATGGACGCTTGTGTATTTAATGTTTACCTTCCAATCCAATATGGAGTACTTGGTTGAAAGGGATGACTGTTGGGTTTCAACCCACTATGATAGTATGGGTTTGGGTGATTCTAGACAAATATGGATTGGGTAATAGTTGTATATGTAGATAATTTTATTTATAGTATGTCTTGTTCATAAAGTTGGATCGTAGACAATAAGAATGGAAGGCTTGTAAAACAACTATGTGAAGACTTGTACAACAAGTATGATAAGACTTGGTGGCGAAGTTTGGAGTGGTAAGATATACATAGTCATATTATTTTTTGATAGGTATGCTTAAGAGATGTAGTCTTATTTATCATTTGAGAGATACTATATATTGTTTGGTTTAAGAATCAGTTATAACACCATTGAGGTGCTATTATCTGATGTATTATTGATAATTGTTTGGATTAATAATACAAGCTGGGATATGCTTTTTTTCCCGCATCACATATTTTGTGTCTGACCACGCTTTAGTGGAATTTGTCAACTTATCGTTTGTTTATGTATATGTTCTACATTGATTGTTGTGAAACTCATATTTGGTTAATCCCTTAAAGAATAATCCATCATATATATGATGTTTTCCGGGAAGAAGTAACAAGGCATCATGAAATCAATGATACATGATGTTAAAGAATTAATATAGTACTAAATGAAATATCATGCCCAGAAATTTAAAAATATTTTTGTTAAACATTGTACTTCTAATTATATCTTATGAAATATCAATATTTCATAAAAATAGTTAAGTTCTATGGAGACCAACATTTGAGTAGAGACCGTGGAGACCATGTACATTTTGCACTCAAAACATTGCAAAACATATATATTTGCAAAAAATGTTGAATAAACATTATATTTCATTCAAAATCATAAAAATCACATATGATTTGCAAGAAGAAAATGTGTTGGAGAACAATACGTTTTGCAATATTTTGTTTGCAGAATGTACATGATTTTCAAGATTTTTAATGAAATTTGCATGTAAAACATATTTGATTTTCAAGATTTTCATTGAAATAGTGATTTTCATGGAACATAATTTTTAATGAATAAGTTTTTGCAATGTTTTGATTGATAATGGTTTCTGGTCTCCACTAAAATCTTGGTCACTTAAGTCTTTATAAAAAATATAAATATATTTAATCTTTTTAAACATTCGAAATAAGCTAAGTAATTTATGCATTCAAAAGGTTAGCACATCTGATAACGAACTAATTAAACAAATATGCCCATGAAACAAATGAAAACAAAAAATTAATATTGATATTTAATTGAAATAGTAATTGATAAAACCAGAACAAACGGACCATCAGGAAACCGGTGAAAAAGACTAAGCAATTTCATGATTTATATTGAGAAGGCAATAGCTTTAATCATTACCATACAAACCAAAGATCAAAAATGGCAAATTATAAACGTACCGATCAATTTGATAATCTTCATCATCGTTTGATTCATTAGCATCGACATCCGTCGTATTATTCACCATAATCGCAAAGTTCATAATATTTGATTTGAGAATTAAAGACAAAAAAGTATCGCGGCGGTGGATGATAGAAGAAAGATATGACCTATTTTCTCTATTTCATTGTGTGTGTATATATATATATATACCAGCTTGTGTGCGATGCACGGGCCGTTTTTAATATTTTCAATTATTTACTTTTTTACTTTAAGATTTTAATAATTTTATTGGTTGATGTAATAGAATTGGTATTTTTAATGTGTATTTATAAAAAATTATATTTTCTGAAATAAAAGGTAACATGATTTAATTATAGAAAACATAATTATGAGAGGAAGATATAGTACGATTGGTGTTTTTAGGTGTTTATAAAAGTTAATCTCTGTTAATGAAAAGGTAGAGTGTTTTAGTAAAAAAGGAAATCTTTATTTATTATAATTATATTATTTTAGTAATTATTAATAAGAATAAAGGATCGAAAATCGATGACCAAATTTTTAGTGTTACGGATTTAATAAAATACTTTCTTATAACTCGTGCGATGCACATATTTTGTCACAACCTGGAAACCTGTTGTCACTATATAATGAACAACATACAATAATAGATAAAAAAATATAAATAACACTTCTAGGTTCTTTTACAAGTTCTGGCATTGAAACAAGACTACTGATATAACGACTTAGAAATTTTAGCGATTATTAAACATTTATTTAAATGCTAAATGTGAAAGTATGTGGAATATATGATGAGAATATATTGATGAAGTCTAGATATGTGTGAAAGCATTATTATGTGATTATATGATGGTTGGTATATGTTGTATATGCTCGTGGAATTGTATTTATATTTCTGAAGCATTAAAAGTATTTTAAAAGTGCATTTTTAATCTTTTAAAATTCATATAAAATCGTTGGAGTTGATTTAAATCATCAAATCTTTTTCATTATCATACTTGTGATATTGTTGAGTTATGAAAATTAGAGTGGATATTTAATTGTGTGCTTTGGTATTTTAAAATGATTTAAAAAACATTTTTTCTTTTAAAGAGTCTTTATTTTGAAAATTCGTATGAAATTCATTTTTGATCCAAATATTATTTTAAAAATATGGGGATGCTTCTAAAATCATGATCTTTATTTTAAAAGTTTTTATAAAATATTTCTCCCCATTGCTCTATTTAATTTCAAATTTATAATGATTAAAATGATGAATTTTCAGGAAAGTAATTTGCAATTATGTATTTATTGTTTTTCCCCTTAGCTTATTACAACACCACCGCCACTCTCTTCCTTCCCACTTCATTTCTTTGTTGGTTTTTCAAGAGAGCAGGTCTCTCTCTTTTCTCTCTATACTCGAACTCTCTCTCTCTCTCCTCTTTTCCATTAGTTTATAGCACGGTTGTACGATCTAAAGCCATATTTGTGTTCGGTTTTGCTTCCTCTACATGCTACTATCGATGCATGTTGATTTCGTGATGAAAATTTTGAAACCCATTTCGGGATTTTGCTTTTTTCGAGATGATTGTTCATGTTCTTGCTAGTTCTGCTATGTTTAATGCTTTATAAGGGAAGGCGGTGGTCGTGGAAGGAAAACCCGAAGGTTTTGGGCACCTTCGACTACTACCATCGTCGGCGGTGAACTCCGGTGAGCCGGCGGGAGGCGGTGATGAATTTTTCTGAGCCTAAATGATATTGTTAATCTTGTTTGATTGATGCATGTTGAATAATTGTTAATTATGTGAATCTTTCAAATTTTTAGCAATTTAAATTCGATATATATGCTTCGTTATTGATTCGATATTATTATGAAATGACTTGATTTAATAAATGATTTTCGAAACAAATTTTCTTGATGATTATATTCTGAAAATTCGAAGTTTATATGTATGTGCATGCATGAATATTTCGAGAATTATTTCTATAGATCTTGATTGAGTTTAATCAAATTATGTGATAAATATGAAAGATTTGGTTCGGTAAATTGTTAATTAATTAATCTGATTTATTCGAATAATTATAATTGCATGAGTGAAGTTTTCGAATTATTACATGATTAAATTCGAGGTTGTATGTATAACATGAATTATTCGAATCATTATGAGTTAAATACTTTTGGTGATTAGATAAATACGAATATTTAGCTATTGATTTCGAATTATGTTCGATGTCTGATATGAGTGATAAGTAGTATAATTATGAATTTTTTCGTGATTATAAATCCTTGGGAGTGTAGGTGGATTTTAAATCCATCGTAGGTACTTGATTGCGAAGTGGAGTCGAAAATATTTTCAACGGGATAGTCCAGATTATAAAGGGGACTCTGTCCGATTTTCATGAAATTATAAGTAATAAAGTATATGTTAAATAGCATGAATGTAAGAACCCAGATTTTTTGTATTAATTAAAACTTTTTATTATGTATTGCAGTACGAATGAATAGTAGTTATGACTACGAGGTATCAGTGATTTTAAGGAATGACTATTATAATGGATATGGATTCAGTGTTGGTGTACTATATGAATGATATTTATTGGTTGACAATATAGATAAGAATAATCTATCATCCAGAGAGTAAGACATGGTATACAAACAGAGAAAGTATTCTCATGTCATCCAAATCGATATCTATTAAGAATCCAATAACTCCGTAAAAAGAGATAAGGAACGCTCGGGAAAGTGCGAGAGCATTTTTCTAAGTACAAGGAATAAAAAGAGAATAAGAAATGAATATTGTTTTAAGGGAATTTGGAATATTATTAGACGACACTATATAGAAGTATTCAGAACGGATTTCTAAGTTCGTATCGATGATTAGTGGATGAAATAAGTGTATGTAAACGATATCAGATTCAGAAAAAATAGCACTTTTATTTTCTCCAAGATTTCCCTGGACACTGAAGGATTTAAAGAGTTAATGAAAAGATTTAAGGAATTTAAATTCAAGGATTATAAAGGAGGATTAAAGATATTAGTATAAATATTAAGAAGGTTTCCGGTAAAACCTTAACGAGAAATATGTGAGATATTCCTCCGAACGATTATTGAAATGGAGTAATAAACGGACAAAAGAGCAAGCAGAGAATCAAGATACAAGCATGTGAAAATGGATGGAGTAAGGAAATCAAGTTGGTGGAAAAAGAAAGAATCAAAGTGACTTACATATAAGTCAACTAAACAAAGGAGTGATGAAATTGCACTTTGGCAAAAAGGGAATGCTTAATGTAAGGCCAACAAGTGGCACCACTGGATGATGGACAACACAAAAGTAAAAGATGCATCCAAATATAGATGGATATTACATGTATCAAGTCATTATACAAGAGAAATAGAAAGCAAAACAACATCTCTCCATTTTTCATCAAACTGCCCAGCAGAACACCTCCAAGAAGAAAATTCATATCTCCATTTCTATCCATGATAAAATCATCACATTTTAACCATAGCTTCTCCACTCCATGGAGAACATTTTCCCGAAATGTCATGGAATTCTAATGAGTGTAGCCTAGTCAAATCTCCTCCCCAAGAGAAGAAACCAAACTGTCCAGATTGTTTGACATTTCTGTGATGATTTTAAAACGGCCATGTCTCCTTCATTACTCAATGAAATTTGGTGTTCTTTCGCTTGTTGGAAAGCTGGTTAAATGCTCTACAACTCTCCTTTAGAAGTCTCGTCCAGAAAACCTCGGCAAGGCCCTCGTTTTTCATGATCTTTCGGATGGGTTATAGAAAGTCCGAAAATCTCTAAGTATATCCTTGATGTTTCTTGTTAGATTAAGCTTGGTTAAGGTTGTACAAGGATTATTCAATGCTTAGTAAGGTCTTACACACATCAAGGAAGGTATGGAACTCATGAAACCCTAGCTCTTAGTTTAAGTTTTGATGATTATTGGATGATTTTGAGATTCGTTATGAAATGGTGTATTATAAGCATGATTATGTAATTAGCTTTATTGATCTAAGAGATATAATGAATATGATGGGGAAGTATGATATTTCTGGACTTGTTGAGAATTATAACATGAGTATAAGTTGTATGGATGCCCGGTGTGGCTTGGATTTGATGTTAAGAATTTTGGAACGTTCGATTTATAGCCGTTGTAATGCCGAATTTTCGTTAATCATTGAAAACCATGCATCACAGTAGCTATAACTCACTGTACAGTTTCATGTCTGCCATTATAAGATAGGTGATGTTATAAGCTTCGTTTTGATATAAAGATCAATTGAAACGGACTTACGGTTTAGGAGTTATGGTGAAATTCGTAAAAGTGGTTCGAAACCGTAAATGAAAGTTCATAACTGAAATTGGACCCCTTTATTATTGCGAAATCAGTGGAAAATCTTGATAATTAAATATTAGAGATAAAAATAAAGGTGTGGGAGAAAACCTCATATCAAACGGATCGTTTTACGATTTTATAAAAATGTTTGAATCGAAGTTAAACGCGAACGAACCCCTTAAAAATATGGCTTTGATTATAACTTAGAAAACGGGCGATAAAAATCGAGGTATAATCTTGGTTCGTAAACGACCAACCTTAGAGCTTATACGACTTAAGTATATACCAAGTGTAAGTGTAATGACGTGTCGAAATAACGAGCAAGTATCGGATCGTGTCGGTAATAAAAAGAGTTACACCAAAGGGTGTATAACGAGATAATTCGAAAACGTGTTTCGACTTAAGTTAAGTTTATACTTAGCCTTTCGATATATTAAGTGATTAAGCTCGGATATTGTGACTATTAATAGATCACCGGATCGACCCGATGCACACTACCCCTACAGGATGGCCAGGCAAGTTTCCAATACTTGGAACTGTTGTTGTGATAATATATATGATGATTGTTGTATACATATGTCATAGCATGCATGTCTACTTTCAAGTCTATTGATATACTTGTTCCCTGAATTGATATTGGCTTATAGACTAGATATGAATTATCAGTTATAAGCAGGATTGTTTTGTTAAGACCCTTAGTGAAGGGCGTATGATATTCATTCTTCAAATATAGACCGGGAGTCGATATTTTGTAATATATAAATAGTCGTGGAAACCGGGAGGGATTCCAGCGACAGATTTATTATTTCAAGGATTTTTATTCGATTACGAATCTTTCGAGGAATGTTACTTGAGTATTACCTCAGTGGAGGAATATTTAATGAATATTATATTAATATTCATTTAGAATGTCATTTATTTATGGAATATTATTTTGAATATTCATTAGAGTTATTTGGTTGACGAATATCATCCCCAAATATTTATTTGAGTTAATTATTTAATGAATATTATTTGGAATATTCATTTGATCTTTATTTATTTAATGAATATTACTTTCGAATATTCATTTAAGGTTTTATTTATTTAAGGAATATTATTCTAAACTATTCATTGGAAGTCCTATTTACTTAAGGAATATTACTTCGAATAATCCTTTAAAGTTGTGATTACTAAAAGAATATTATTTGGATATTCAATTAGAATATTATTTATTAAATTAATATTATTTTCAAATATTCATTCAAGGTTTGATCTATTTAGTAAATATTATTTTATTATTTATTCGAGTTTATTTATTTAATGAGTATTATTTTTTAATATTCATTTAAAAGAGAGTTATTTAGTAAATATTCCTGTATATTCATTTGAGGATTACTTACGAGCAACATTATGATTTAGTAATATTCCTGAATTATTATTGATTTAATAAATATTCTTGAAATATTTATTTAAATTCTTCTAAATTATTTTTATAATGAATTATATTATTCAAAGATTATCTTTCACCTTAAGATATTTTGTAAAGTATTTCGGAGTCTTTTTATGACTATTTTATCAAGGGGAGGTCCCCAAAACTCTATGTTTATTTAAATCTATCTTATAAGAAGATTTAAATACTCGCTCAAACTTCCAAAAACATATAAGGGGACCTCACTTGGGAGTTGTTATTTATTTGACTGCCCGGTCATATACTTGTTAAACTACCTTTTCGCACACATCTTGATTCTTTTCAAACATCGATATGAGTCTTTTTGGTTACCTCCTCAACACTCGAGGGGTAAGATTGATGGAACAAGTTTACATCCATTAACAAGCAACAGCTTGGGAAATATTGGTGAATTTTCCTTTCCAATTAGATACGACTACTTTGTGGAGTCTTATCAACAAGTGTTACACTTGGGGAAAGGAGGACGAACTTTACGTTTCAGGGTCATGGATTTATTCGAACTAGGAGTCGTGTGTAAGAGGCCGAGTCGCGCGGTCCATCACAAGGCCCAACCGTTGGCCAGGGAGTTACTATTAAGGGCGGTAGACAAGTAAATCCGTCAGTTTTTCCTTCTACCAGTAGTAAACTATATTGGGTTGTACCATCTCCGACTGATCATCGGGGAGTGGGATAGCTGGCGCGTGATAACTCCAGTATTAGTTCATCTCCCAAATTGGGAATTTCCTGCAACACGTATCGAAGAGACTTCTTTCAGGTTGACGGGCACACCCCCCGCAACACGTATCGAAGAGACTTCTTTCAGATTGACAGGAGTTTGAGAAATGTTCAAAACTGGGATTGCAATATTTCCAGCAATTCCCCTCTTTGATGACATATGATGATATCTTGCTCATACCTTGCATAGCAGATATTTCTACAGAAGTTATGTGTTGAGTTACCTTGTAAATTCATCATTTACCTTATACTGGTACTATGTTCGTTAATGCATGGCATATGGTATCAAAGATATTTTGAACTGTTATATATTATCACTGTTCAGTTTTATTCTTTTGGTGGGCTATTGCTCACCCTTGCTTTATCTATTATATCACAACAACAGCTAGATCTGATGGCCTGCACAAGGCACAATCGGTACGAGCAAGTGATAGCCGTCGGAGGATTAAACGCAGAGATCCTAACTGCCACTGTTGAGTAAGAAGCTCTTGGTAGGCTAGATGATTGGCTTTCAAGTATCAATGTATTTATAATATGGCATATACCAATGGATGGCAAAGAGTATGTAATGGTAAAATTGTAATTCTTTGGGTTGTAAGACCTCAAACTTGTGATTATTAATATTGATGGTTACTCTGATTTCATCTATGGGACTATAACGGGTGTGTTTTATGTTGTTGTTTTGGGTTAGAAGGTTGTAATTTAAATTATGTTGGTTTTGTGGATAAATATTGAGACCGTAACGACCAGATCCCTGACCCCGGATCTGGGGGTGTTACAATTAATGCTTATAAGTTATGTTTATTTGCTAAGTGATTTATGTGTGTTGCATGATCTATATGCTATGTGCTATATGTTTAAGTGATTAGTGAACTATGAGTCGATCTAATAAATATAATATCAGGTACGTATGTTATATGTTAAGTATCGATGCGATATAGGAATCGTTTGGGTAGATTAAGATGAGACGATTAAGTGGTATAGTATTCTAAAGTAGTGATTATGGTTTATGTAGATACGAAGGACGTAGGCCCTAGCAATAAAGGGAAAGCTAAGGTTGAGTACAAGTAGACTGAGTTGTAGCTGTTGCATTCTACCGGAGGCAAGTAACTCTATCTTTACTTGCAGTTTCTATTCCTCTTTGATATATCCTGTTGAGCATGCCTATCTTATACCATGTTGAATACAATTCCTATGTAGCCTGATTCTTTTTAATTGCTTATTGACCATATATGTCATACTGCTTTCCAGAGTCGAATTTAATTGACTGACGGATAAACCACTGTTTTAAATAACCTATGTCCGTTGTCAGTTGAACCTATGTTGACCCTAGAACTTATAAAATTCTTTATGATCTAACTGCTGATTCAAGAACTTAAATTACCTTTGATCTTATTCCTAAAACTTGAAATCCTGATCAATTGCCTTGTTGCCTTGAGTCTATATCTTCTTGATCCAGACTTGTATCCTTGATCCTTTAATGTCAGAAAACTTAATCAAACCCTTTGACTTTTATCATTGCAAATCTAAATGAGTTGTTTTCTTAAAACTACCTTGAAGCTACCTAGACTGGGCTGATTTGTTATCAGAGAGTCGAAAGTACTTCGAGGTAAGGGTTTTGAAAAGGTTAAGAGTTGAAATGTTTTACGAAGATAAACTAATCTTTATAAATTGGAATGGTTTTAAAATGAAAGGTTTTAAAATGAAAGGTTTTATAATATGTTAGGAACTCCGTCTAAATGGTTTCTATGGATTCCTGACGATTGGAGAGACGGAACGAACGGGTAATGCCGGTTCCGTCAGTTTTTGAGGTGTATTACTGTGTAGTTCTGGTTTGTCCAGTTCGACACCTGTATAGACCAATGTGTTGCCTCTTGGGAACCCAAGCTATCCTAATGAAAGGAAATGATGTCCAGAGGGACTGTTGCCCAGTAATTAACAATTGTAGAAGGGGGGTTGAATACAATTGTATAAGATTTTCGACTTAAACAGAAATAACACAAGTATGAATCAATAACAACTTTATTAATTCTGATATAAAACTGTTACAAACTCTCTTAAGAAATCCTTATGTTCTTAAGAGTTGCTAGGTTACATGATAACTCGTGTAAGCGATTACAATAATGTAAAACCTAAACTGTGTTTATATAGTGTACACAGTTACACTATCAATTACAAGATATTCTAAATCAATTACATATAACTCTGAATGCATATCTTGTATGATAGCTGCCTTCCTATAAATTAGGAACCGACATATCAATATTCCTTGATCTCTGGTCTGATGAGAATCTTTACGAAATACTGACCAGCTTCTAATACTGACAATACCTTCATACTGGCATCGTATTACTGATGACGTCAGCATCAGTATCTTGATCAGTAACAGTCCAGATCCTGATATCACTTGAATTAATATCTAACAATCTCCCCCAATTTGTACTTAATGAAATAAAGCACAAATTATTTGATTCAATGATGTCAAAAACTCAAAACAAAAATCTATAAGTAATCTTCAGGTTCAGTCTCAGAAATCCTTACAAAGAAAGTACTTATCTTTCAAGAAACTTGATAATAATTCCTCTTCCTTTTCTGCTAGAATCTGAATCAGTCTTTTCTTCAGACTCTTGAGTTCTTCATTGTTCTTATCAATCTGATAAATACCAGCCCTGAGATTTTGAATTGAGCTTCTTGGTAAATTCAACTCTCCCAACAGTAAATATACAAGATCTCTTCCACCAGGATTCAAAGATAACTGTTCTTGCATCAGAATTACTTCTTTAATAGCTGAACCCTTTTGCATTTCTACTTCTTGTCCTTCTGTGTTCAAGTACATGGGAGTATAATTACCATCATATCTTGACCCTCCGTCCAAATATCTGGATTTGATTTTCATGAAGATCATGGTACACCAGTTTTTGTAAACACGGGCTTCTCTATCAAGAATGCTTCTATTTTCAAGAAAATAGAGAACATATTTCAGCTCTTTTGTTGACTTGCATAATACATCATGAATGCTCAGCCTCTTGACACTTTTGTCTTTCATGAAGTACAACAACTTTTCCATCATCTTACCATCCATCTTGCATGCAACAATCGCAACAGATTCAAGTTCCCAAAGATCATCAACAGATAATTTGTCACCCAATCTTCTAGAAAGAAAATGTTGATCTGCTTGAAATAAAGGTATGAATTCCACATCCCTAGAGCCAAATCCTCCTATATTGTAAGGTTCCAGTCCCTTCAGATCAGAACTCATCTTAATCCACCTTGGTGAACCTTTATCAAACTTAGAAGATTTTGCTTTCTGAAGTCCAGGAATCATTGGAGGTTCTGAGATTACTCTTCCAGACTTAAAAACAGTTGGTCCAGTATACTTAATTTTATCAACTTCTATCCACTTTTTCCTTCTCTTCTTTGTTTGTGGATCACTAGGTTCTTCTTCTTCCTCTTTCACTTGTTTAGATTTATCAACAAATAAATCCTTTTCAGAATTAACCAGCCTTCTGAAATATTCTTTGCTAGCTCTTTCAACAATATCATTTATACTGTTTTTGACTTCTCTAGATTCGACCCCATCACCCTGCAATTTCGGGGGATCTCCCACAAATATTGTACAGATTTTTATGGATAACTTACATGCCCAATTTATTTATTTTTTGTTTCAATCATGATTTTTTTTAAACCGAGCCAAAAATATTTTTTCGACATGAACTTAGGATGAGAATATCATGTTTATGGTATTTTATATTCTAGGTTATTTATGTAAAAGAAAAATAGGCATTCGGCTAAAGGCACAAATATCGAGAATTTTTAAACACGGCTTTTACGAACCAAAATTGCCCAAATTATTTAAAAGCGTGTCGTTCTTAAATGCTTTACTCTCAAATATTTTGGATATATTTATTTAATATTTATATTCAATTTATTGTGCTAAAATCCATGCCAAAAGACCAAAAACAGATTTTATTCCGAAATACCCGTAATTCCTTATTTATCCGAATAAAATCATTTTTAATTCGAACTTAAATATTACTTGGACATCATAGTCATTATTTCATAAGGAATATTATTTTTGAATATTTTTCAAGTCAAAACTTTTGTCTAGTTGTCGGTAAAGACAAATGAATTTTTCGGTCGCTCCGGAAGGCTGTTTTAACATTCGAAAAATTCGTAAAAATACTTTCACTCATCTTTTTGACTTGAAACTTTGAATGTGTCCTTAGTTTCCCCATAGGACATTTTAGAATAAATTTCGGAAATTTTGGATGACTTTTTTCCGGGACCCCTTAAATCGATACGTAATTGATTTATCGGTCGCTTAAAAGTCATAGTTGGTCAACTCATTTCAAGGTGCAATTTTGACCATAATCGTCTGGGCATATTTCTAGGAGATTCCCAAAATTTCATAATATTTGGATGATTTTTCGATTTATTGCGATTAAACCCATTTCGGCTCGTCGGTAAGCGTGTTTTTCGGTTTTTAATCGTTTCGTTAATTGGTATGCCACCTATGCACGTCCAAATCAGCAAAATTCAAATGTGCACAGCTGGGAGTGTGTCTAACACATTCCAACTCATGCCTAGCACAAGCCACCACATGCTTGTACCTTTTTAGCTTTTAAATAAAGCTAAAATCCTTAATTTTTGGCTATAAATAGCCCCTAACCCCCCACTCTTTTTCCCAAGCTTTGAGAGCCAAACACATGCTGAAGAAAAACTCCTAGAAACACTCTCTCTACTGCATAAAAGTTGTAAAAACGTTTCTTAGTGTTAAGCCATTTTTACATCTTGATTCTACATCATTTTGGCTTGTTTTCTTCACTTATTCTTGCTCTCATAAACACAACTTTGGTCACCAATCTTTTTGTGGTCTTTGGACCTTGTTTTAACAGATTATAAGTGACCTTTTGAGCCTCCAAAAGTCCGGCGATAAAGCCTTATTTCAGCCATTTTCCGGTGACTTTTCCGGCGACTCTTTTTGTGTGTTTTTAGCTTCGTTACTAGCTTTTTCTCTTGTTTTCTCTCTAGATCTCAAGGGATATAAGTTGGTTCCTATATTTCCTCACTCTACTATATATAGGTCGTGTATATATAGTAGTGGTAGTGGTGGGTGACTTGAATATTTAGTGTTTATTGCTTGTTTGGTTTAGATCCACACTTATAAACACTAATATTCAACATTCTTGCATTTTGTCACTAATATACACTTGTTCTTGAAGTATATTTGTGTAGTGTATATTTGAAATCTTGTAAGGTGTTCTTGAAGTTGAAAAGTTGAGATTCACCTCATTTAAGTCCTTTAATCCAAGTTGTGTATTTGGATTAAAAAGACTAGTTAACTATCTTTTGATTTAAAAACAAAAAGCTTACATCTTGTTTTTACCTTAAATGGCTTAAACTTGATATTTAAAAATCAAAAGATAAGTTGGTTGTTAGTCTTGTTTGTGTAACCAAGTCCTTTGTTCATCTTGTTTTATTTTTAAACAAGGACATAAAAATCAAGACTATACAAGCTAGCTCTTTAAAACAAGTTAGTAGTCATTGTTGGCCTTTTCGTTTTGTTACATTCGGCCATAACTACTATTGGTAGTCTATCTTGTTCAAGTTGGTTACTCACTTGTCTTATCTTTATATCTTGAACAAGGATTTAAACAAGACTACTTGCACTTGTTTTAGGATTTTGAAAAATCCGGCCATTCCACTTTCTTTACCATTCGGCCGAAGTTCTTAAAGCACTTGTTGCTTTGTGTTGCTTGCTTGCACTACTTGCTTCTTAGTTTAATATTCTTGTTGTGTTGTGTGTGTAATATTTTAACGCATAATAGCGGTCCTCGTTTTATCCTATAGATAAGCGAGTTACTTTTCTATACGTGTACGTTTTGTGTTGTGTGTGGTGATAGTGTATGTGTGTGTACTGCTTGTGTGACAAGTCCATTCGTGTGACTTATCCCTTGCCGTTATATACGAGCTTAACGCGTAATAGCGTCCCCGTGACTAGTACCTTAACATACTAGCTTGCACGGATTTATATCTTTCAATATAAATTGGTTGTTTGTTTGTTGGACTTGTATTCTAACCTTTGCAGTGAGGTGAAGTGAAGTGAGGTGACTCTTGTTCTAAGACCCAAGTCTTAGGTGTACTAACGGGGAGTTAGTAGCCTTTGCACCATGAAGAAAAGGGAAGACCCAAGATCTAAGACCTAAGATCCAAGACCGGCAAAGTTGTAGAAGTACATTGTCTTCTAGGGGTTACTATAAAGTCTTTGAGGAGGTGACGGGGAGTTATGCTCCAAGACAAGTTTTGTAGTTTGTATTTAGATATTTAATTTGAGGAGGATACGTGTGTGTATCGCTCCAAGATAATTAGATAGTGGTCTAAGGAGTTGTAAAGGCTTCTACGCCTACTATAAAGGAGTTTCTTTGTAGTAGAGAAAAGCTCGAATCCGGGGAGGAGTTCGGGGACTGGAGTAGGGGTGTTCGAATCCATTAGGGATTGCGGGCATTGCGAACCAGGATAAAAATTGACCGTGTGCTCTCTCTTTTCTTTCGCTCTTTATTTTACGCACTTTAATTACTTGCTTACAAGTAACGAAGCTTAAAAAGGCGAAAGAATTTTCAAAAAGCAAAGCTCTAAATTTTAAAAAGGTGATAAGCTATTCAACCCCCCTTCTAGCTTATCTAACCCATATACGGGACCTATCAATTGGTATCAGAGTGGTGCTTTTAACTGTGTTTTACAATTGTTGTGATAATCGTAAAATATAACAAAAAGTACATCCTTATCGGGTTTATTGACTGTTGAGAAAGTCGTTAAATAAAACCGTAAGAAGGACATCTTTTTGATGGCTTACTTGAATACTATTGGTTGTGGAGAAGGTCTTTCTAGCTCCCGACCACCTTTTTTCGATGGCACAAACTTTGCAACTTGGAAAACACGATTTAGGATTTATGCTAGATCCCAAGGTGTCAAAGTTTGGATGGCCATAGAAGACGGAGTCACCACTCCTACTAAAAAGGTAGGCGATGTTCTTGTCGAAAAGAAAGTGAGTGAATATACTCCGGATGAAGAAATTCAAATGAACATAGCCGCGAAAGCGGAAATGGTTCTTTCTAGTGCACTTGCAGAAAAAGAGTATAAACGCGTTAATAACTGCAAGTCCGCATAAGAAATGTGGAACAAGTTGGTTATTACTTACGAGGGTACAAAAGATATTAAAGAATCCCGGATGGATACTTTAATACAAGAGTACGAAAATTTTAAACTCCTCTTAGGTGAAACCATCATCGATATGGAAACGAGGTTTACTCATATAGTCGATGAACTTGCACAACTTGGAAAGGTAAATACTATAAATGAAAAAAATCGTAGGATTTTGAAAGCCTTACCTCCAAGTTGGAAAGTCAAAGTTACCACAACAAAAGAAATGCATAACTTGAATTCATACTCCATCGATAGCTTATTCGGAAATCTTCGTGCTTACGAGGAAGATAACATTCCGGAAAAGGCCCTTCCTAGATTGGAAGATAAAAGAAAGAATATGGCATTAAAAGCAATTCTTATCGATGAAGATGAAAACGACGATGAGTTGAACGAAGAGTTGCAAAATCTTGATGAACAAGAGATCGCACTACTTTCAAGACAACTACGTCGGGTTTTGCAAAGTAAAGCTCAACGGTACAGAAAAGGATTCCTTAAGTCGAGTAATCAACAACGAGTATTTAACTCGAAAGGAAGGCCTAATTATAAGAGTAACAATAATTTTCCGACCACGAGTTTTAACAAAGGCAAATGTGTTCAACAAGGGAATAATGCTTACAACAACAATTCAAATTATTCGAATAATTATTCCCCACCTATGCCAAAGGAATCGCCAAGTGAGGAAACACATGATTTGTGTTTCGAATGTAAACAACCCGGTCACTTTAAACAGGAATGTCCAAAGTTGGCTAAAGGACGAAGTCTTGTAGCCGAAAATGGATGGGACTTAAGCGAGGATGAAGAAGCTCCCGAACAAAGTGAAGAAGTTGTTAACTTGTGCTTGATGGCGATTGGTGATGAAGCTACACCAACGGAAACCTCCACTACTAATCAAGAGGTAACCCTAAACTCTAGTAATAATGTGGCGTCTTGTAGTAGTAATAATGTAAGTATAAAGTTATTAGATTATGCAAATTTGGGTGTCTCGGAGCTTATTAATCTTGTAAAATTGTTGAAAACGAATCATAATGAAATTAGCCAAAAATACATCACGGTTAGTTCCGAAAGGAATAAAATACGGGATGTTAATATTGAGCTACAAAAAGAGGTCACTCGTTTGACCGATATCGATGTCAAAGATGTGGAATATTACGAATTTATTTCATCTCAAAAAGAGCGCTTGAATCTTGAAAATACTAAGAAGGATGAAATTATTCGAAATCTTGAGATTGAGAATATATCCTTGGTTCTTCAAGTTGAAGAGATGGAAAATGAAAAAGTTCAATTATCTACTAACACTAGTGATCTCCATGTTTAGATGTTGAATTTAAAGATTCGAAATGAATCTTTGATTCGTGAAAATGAGACACTAAGTGTAAAGATAAATGAACTCGAACTAGCTTTAACAGGAGATATTGAGGAAGAGCTACACGAAGCCCTAAAAGAAAAAGAATTAGATTTTCAAGTTATGTTATCCGATAAAGATTTCAAACTTGCAAAACTTAATGATTTACTCGAGACCAATTTAAAGGAACGAGAACATGTTGTCTCGGAACTTAAATCGGTTCTTGTGGAAAATCAAAGGCTTCAAAATGGTAATAGCAAGCTCTTATCTCAAGTCTCGGATCAAGTAAATTTCTTTAATAACAAGATTAATTCTATGTTAGCCGAAAAGGAAAATCTTGAGAAAACCGTTAAGCAATTCACCAAGAGTAATACTATATTGGATAGTATGGTATTTAATTCAAAGGTACCATTTAACCGAGAAGGATTGGGATATAATATGAATTCTCCTCCTAAACGAGAAGTTCCACCTCCTAATACTTCAAGGAATACTCCTCCTAAACCATCTTCACCTAAGTGTTCATATTGCAATGTTAGTGGACATATAAGTCTTTATTGCAAGGCCAAAGAAGGTGAAAGAAAGGGAAAGTATAAATGGATTCCTAAAGGTGAACGTTTAAAAAATGATAAGAAAACTAAAGTTGCTAAAAAGAAAGAAAAAGTGGTTAACAATGATAAAAGGCAATCGAAGTTTACTTAACATCAACAACCGATTAGTTTTCAACAAAGGAACATGCAACATCAAGCTAGCACTAGTACCAACAATGCTAGTTCTTCTAAAGTTCCTAATCAAGGTTATAAGGCAAAGAACCCAAATGGTCATGGTCATGCTCGTAACTTGAATGCTTATTCTATGCCTAGAAATGCGAGTCATGTTAATGCTAGATCGAGTCAACATGCTAATGTGAGTCATCATGCTTATCCTAGAAACTCTCATGCTCATGTTAGGAATAATCATGGTAATTATTGTGCTAATAATCATTCTAGAGATTCCGTTATTACTATATTTCCCCATAGTAATAATAATGCTTTTCGTGGTAATTCGAGACATGCTCCTAGAAGAAATCCTTATCATATCTCTAATAGGAATCAAGCATCTAGAAATGATATTGTTTATGTGAATGATTATCCTATGCCTCGATTTATCTATGAAAGTACTCGATTGCCTTATGATATACCAACACCCGGACCCTCAAGTAAAAGGGGTACCAAAAGATTTAATTAATCTTTTGTGTAGGTGTGCCTTGCTGCTAAGAAAGATGTGTGGTACCTTGATAGTGGTTGTTTTCGACATATGACCGATAATAAGTCGTTGTTGAACAACATTAAAAAGGTAACCGCCGGAGTTGTAACTTTTAGAGATAGTGGCAAAGGTGACATTATTGGCATTGGTGACATTGGTAATGAAAGCTTTAAAATTTGTGATGTACAATTAGTCACGGGACTAAAGTACAACTTGCTTTCAATTAGTCAACTATGCGATAATGGTTGCAAAGTCATTTTCTTTCCATCTCATTGTGCTATCTTTGACAAAGAGTGGAAACTAATTCTTAAGTGTCCACGAAGTAAGAATGTTTATTCGTGTGACCTAAATGAATATTGAAATGTGTGTTTGGTATCCATGAATGAGGACCCATGGTTATGGCATCGACGTTTAGGTCATGTCAACATGAAACTCATCAAAAATATATGTTCGAATGAACATGTACGTGGATTACCGAAACTCAGTTTCGTTAAAGATCATATATGTGAATCTTGTGAAATTGGCAAACAAATTCGAGCATCTCATAAAGCTAAATTCATGGTGTCTACTACTAGACCACTAGAGCTTTTGCATATGGATCTTATCGGACCCGTGCCCGTACAAAGTTTGGGAGGAAGTTTATATACTATTGTAGTAGTAGACGACTTCTCACGATATATGTGGAAGGAGTTCCTAAAAGCAAAAAGTGATGCCTTTACATCATTTGTTGCTCTCTGCAAAAGGATACAAACTCAACAAGAAACGTCTATTGTTTATATAAGGACGGATCATGGCAAGGAATTTCAAAATTCTTAGTTTGTTGAATTTTGTGAAGCTAATGGTATTACTCACAACTTCTCTCCTCCTTATACACCTCAATCTAACGGGGTTGTTGAAAGGAAGAATAGAACGTTACAAGAAATGGCAAACACTATGCTTAATGAATATCGCCGACCTAAATATTTTTGGGCCGAAGCTGTGTCAACTGCTTGCTATGTTCTTAATCGAGTTTTACTATGACCTATTAAAATGAAGACTCCCTACGAGCTTTATTTTGGTAAGAATCCAAAGATAAGCTACTTCAAGGTCTTTGGAAGTAAATGCTTTATTTTGAATACAAAGGATTATTTAACGAAATTCGACCCGAAATCTAGTGAGGGCGTATTTCTTGGATATTCAAATACAAGCAAAGCTTATCGGGTATTTAATCTTAAAACTTTAACGGTGGAAGAATCATTGAATGTTGTGTTTGATGAATCGAAACCACTATCGAAGTATAAAGATTTGGTTGAAGAGGAAAATGATCCAAAAGAAGATTGTCAAGATAACGTTGAGAATGCTATTAGACAAATCAAAACTTTTGATCAAGGAACTACGGTTCCGAATAACCCTCTCGAAATAGTTGAGATCGATAATGGATTGCCTTCGGACGTACCTTGGGTTAGAAATCATCCTATCGAGAATATCGTAGGTGATAGAACTAAAGGCGTCCAAACTCGATCTCAAGTGCAAAATATTGCTAGTCACTTAGCTTTTCTATCACAAATAGAACCCAAAACTGCAAAAGAAGCTTTATTAGACGAGGATTGGATTCTTGCTATGCAAGAAGAGTTAAACCAATTTACTCGGAACAAATTTTGGGAACTAGTTCCACCACCACCCGATAGTTCTACTATTGGAACCAAGTGGGTCTTTCGAAATAAATTAGACGAAAGTGGAACAGTGGTAAGAAACAAAGCTCGACTAGTAGCTCAAGGTTATACACAAATTGAAGGTATAGACTACGATGAAACTTATGCTCCCGTAGCTAGACTCGAAGCAATTCGAATGTTCTTAGCTTTCGCTTGTCATAAGGGATTCAAGGTTTATCAAATGGATGTTAAATCGGCTTTCCTAAATGGTGTCTTAGAAGAAGAAGTGTATGTAAGACAACCACCAGGATTTGATGATTTAACACATCCGGAATATGTGTATAAACTTTATAAAGCCTTATACGGACTAAAGCAAGCTCCTAGAGCTTGGTATGAGCGGTTAAGCAAATTCTTAGTTGATAATGGTTTTAAAATGGGAATTGCCGACACTACTGTATTTACGAAGTATGAAGGTGATGATATCTTGCTCGTTCAAATTTATGTAGATGATATTATCTTTGGTTCAACTAAAGAATCACTATGTAACGAATTCTCGGAAATGATGAGTAAAGAATTCGAAATGAGCATGATGGGAGAATTAAATTTCTTCTTAGGTTTGCAAATAAAACAATCTAACGAAAGCATTCATATATCTCAATCAAAGTATTGCAAGGAAATGCTTAAGAAATTTGAGATGGAGAATGTTAAACCACTTAGTACTCCTATGTCTCCCTCGGAGAAATTAGTGGCGGATGATTCCGGAAAACCAGTTGATATAAAGAAATACCGTGGTATGATTGGTAGTTTACTTTATATTACCGCTAGTAGACCGGACATTCAATATAGCATTTGTAAATGTGCTCGATTTCAAGCGGCGCCTAAAGAATCTCATTTATCCGCGGTTAAACGGATTTTTAGATATTTTAAAGGCACCACTGAACTTGGTCTTTGGTATCCGAAAGGATTACCATTCGACTTAGTGTGCTTTTCCGACTCGGATTATGCGGGTCACTTGATTGATAGAAAAAGCACTAGCGGCACTTGTCAATTCCTCGGTGGATGTTTAGTTTCTTGGTTTTCAAAGAAACAAAACTCGGTATCCTTATCTACCGCGGAAGCCGAATATATAGCGGTGACAAAATATTGTGCTCAAATCTTGTGGATGAAGCAAACATTAGCCGACTATATGATTAAATTTGATGCGATATCTATTTTGTGTGATAATACGAGTGCGATTGATTTAAGTAAAAATCCGGTATCTCACTCTCGTACCAAAGACATAGATATTCGACATCACTTTCTTCGTGATCATGTCAATAAAGGTGATATTATTATGGACCATATTGATACGGAAAATAATGTCGCCGACATATTCACAAAACCATTGCATTCCGAAAGATTCACTAAATTGCGATTACTTTTAGGAATGTTGGATAGCCCAAATAATTAAATATAGTTTTTCTCTATATTTAATTATAATTGAAATTGAAATATAAATCGTGTGATTTTCTAGTCAATGCACTCAAGCTTATTGTGTGAGCGGATTTTCTTGAGACTTCGGTACTTGAAAATTCAGATTTCTCTGCAATAAATTTGTTTAAAAATAGACATTAATATGTTTTGTCTATGTTTTGGCTAAAAACCATATTGAAATATTTCAATACGAATAAAATTTAATTAGTTTTAATTTTTGCATGACCTTGAAATGATGTTGTTTCAAAACTCGGAGTAAAAAGATAAAAACTAATTAAATATGAGATCTTAAAATTTAGCATTCAATTTTAGAATTTGGATCTAAATTTTATTTTGCTAGAAATTATTTTTCTGTGATTTTGGCATTATAATATCTTTATTTACAGATTTTGTATTTAAAGATTTTGTTTAAAATCACAAAAATGATTTTCAGAAAATCAGAATTGATTTTTCAGCAAAATGGTTCATATGCCTTGATCTCAGCCATTGATCTCTAAACCCTACAATCTGCACCGTTCATAATACATCACATATATACTACAGTTTGTACGGACAGTTCATTATTCTCTCTCGCCTCTCATCTCTCTCTCGAACCCTAGAACGGCGACTTGCCGATTCCGTTCGATTCCAACTTCATTTGTTAAAATGAATCTTAGATTCGTGATCCTCTTGTTAGAGTAGGTGCCCTAGAGGCAATACATTGTTTTTAAATAAACCTTATGTCATTTGATTATTAAATAAATGTATTTATTATGACTTTAATTACTGCGATATATTTGTTAGCATAATAAATGTCCTTAGAATCATGATACACATTGTATAGTTTAAGTACATGACTTGAACTTGAGATTATATAATATATCATATTCTTAAAGGTCCCTAGTCGAGTATTATTATACAGGACAATAATAATACATAAATAGACTAGTATGTTTTTGACTGATAACCACATCTCATTGGTTATAAGTATGGAGATACTAAAGTCAATACATAGGTACATATAGGGGTACATGGTACTGGACAGACCCACCGTGAGATTCTTCATGTTAATTAAGTCATAAGAAAGACTCACAGTGATAATGGTGTAATGATCCTTTGACTTGAGATCATTATATTTCTATACGAGGATAATATACTTTGACTACATTAAAAGTTACCTTTGACCGGGTGATGATAAAAGTGGACATCGGGTATATTGTGAATCGTATGAGAAATATGAATGATAGATAAAGGATTTAACCCTCCTATCAGATAGGAGAGATATTATTGGCCTCTTGATTGAGTGAGACTATAAAATGCATGGCCGTGCTCAAATAATGATTTGTCTTAATAGTCTACTCATGTATCAAGTAAACCCGGATTAAATTATGAAGAGGATGACTAAACACATGCCTCGAGTTTAATCTATAATATTTGGTTAAAGGGATTATATTACACGGAAACATTAATCACGAAAGGTTTTATCGAATCATGATTTAATTATTATTTAATTGGGTAGCAATGATGTATTACTAGATGCCGCTCATTGTTTATAATTTTATTGGAGAATAAAATTATTGCCAATTAAATAATAACCTATAGGGTCACACACATAGAACATTTAAAGGAAGAATTAATTTAAATTATGAATTTAAATTAATTAATGATTAAGATGGATTTTATTATATTAATTAAGTGGGACTTAATTAAGCTATAATAAAATGCAAAGATATATGAGATACGTTTTTATGATTTTTAATAATTGAGTATGACTTAATTATTATTATTTAAATAATAGGATTTTATTCTATTATTTAATTAAATCATATATTGGCTAGGTTTTGACATGGATTTTTGGCTTGACATTATCCTATATATATAAAGATATGGGGTAAAGTTTTTTGTACGTGGAAAAATAGAAGAGCCTTAGCCAGATAAACAAAACCCTAAAAACAATATCTCATATTTTTCATTAGAGGCTAGTACCTCTCTTCCGGACAAGATCGTGAGGCGTTCTTGAAGGTGTTCGTGTGGATACCGTAGAGGGGGCTTCGAAGAGGAGTGCTCAGTAATCGTGGGAGGCTTGCATCTCCATCATTCTTTAAACGTAAAGCTTCGATAAGGTAATCGTTCTATCTACCATGATTATTCCAGCATTAAACATGGATCCCGGGCTTGGAATTCGATTTAATTTTTATTGTTTCCGCTGCGTTTTGATGCTCGAATTCCAACAATGGTATCAGAGCTACATGTTTAATGGATAATCTGGTTAAAATATGTGATACACGATCTGTTTGTATGATTTCCAGAACTGATTTTTTTGTTCTATGAACCCTACTGTATGCTATGTATATTCGAACAAAAGGGCTGCGTTTTTCTACTGATTTTAATTCGTTTTGCGATCTGTTGCAACCTGCTGAGTTTTAATGAGATTAAAATGTGATCTTAACATCAGTAAACCAGTCTATAATCATCATATAGGATCAGTAGCTTTGTTCATGCATGAACGTATACATACGTGTTTATATATAAATATTATCTTCTCGGATTTGCATGCTTTGTTTTTAACTGGTTTTTATGTGTTAACAAGATTAAATTGTAATCATGAACGTTTGTCAAACCAGTTGTAGTCGATTATCAAGAGCGTTTTATAAGATTTTTCAGTTCATGTATAAACATATACATACGTGTTCATACAACCTATATAACTAGGTTTAGATATTAAAACATTCATGAATCGCCCATACACGCATACGTGGAATGCGTGTCTGATAGAAATAACATAATAGGTCATATACGCATACTGTAGATGCGTAACTGTTTTTTTTTTAATAAATAATAAAAAAAAAAAATTCAGCCAGGTTTTGCATGCTAAGATTAAATTATAAATGTTAATGTTTAACTTGGAGTATGCAAAATTTTATTAATTAGTAATTTTGATTACTAAGTTAATATTTAAATTAATTTTATTATTTATGATTTGATCATATTTAATTTATGTTGTATAAAATTGTGATTATACAATATGTGATGCTTCTAATTGCTATGTGAGCATGATGCATGGTTATGGCCCCAAGACCTAGTTTTCAATTTATTATATTAATTTTAATTTATGGTTTGTAATAATTAAATACGACTTGCATGTCGTTTTTCCTTTTTGTAATTATTTTATCTCGAATGCAACTCGAGTTCTTTTGTAAAATATTTCAAGAGGAGCTTGGAGGCAATCAAGGCAGCTTTGGAAGCGAAGCAAGAGATTTTGTAATAATTAGTTATTACCACCATAGATTGACCTTGATTTTTCCATTAGCTTGGAAAAATCGCATAGGATTGGGCCATAACCATAGCATATTAATTTATGTGATGCACTTTACATATGATGCATGTGTAGAATAGCAAATGTATGCATGTGTTAATTAGATTAATGATGTATGCATGTATTAGATACGTCACCCATACTGTAATATCCGCGAATTTTCGAATAAATTTTTTTCATGATCGAGATTTAAAATTTTATTAAGAGCGATGCACTAATATATTTATTTAGCGCGTTTTGGTAAAATTTCAAAATTTTATATATTCATATGTAAGTAAATATTATATTATATCTATTTAATTTTATTTATTTGGTAATTAATAAAATTAGGAGATTTAGTGAAAATAAGTTTTAAAATTTTTATCGAATTTATTTTAGAGAACCAAATTAGAGTTTCGTTTTAATTAGCCAGCTGGGGAGAAACGGAATTATTATTACTGATTTGTCGTTATGTGCACTAGGAGAAGTCAGTTTTTGCAAATCACGCCACAAAGCAAGCTTAATTCCCGGAGCACTAAATACTCCATCATGTTTTGTTCCCCATGCTTTGTCTCCCATTTTAATTTTTTTATTCCCACGTTTTATTCCACTAAAACATACTTAAATCACCCACCCACTTATACATAAAAAGCAGCTATACTGTGACAACCCGGGTCAAATCCCGAGTCTTTTTCGAAAATCGGGTCGAGTCCCGATTCCGATCCGAAATAAGCATGTGACAACCCGGGTCAAATCCCGAGCATTTTTCAACAATCGGGTCAAGTCCCGATCACGAATCCGAAATAAGCCAAAGTATACTGGCCCAAATGCAGCCAACTTGGGTAATCCACAAGCCCACCACAGGCCCCCAAAAGATCATGATTTGTTGGTGCACTTAATAGTAGTACTTTGCCTTATAAACTGAACTAAAGTCCCAAATCTCCTCGATGTGGGACTGGGGTATTTCAAACTCCCCCACTTAAACTCCTGACGTCCTCGTCAGGCCTGAACGGATATCTCATAGGTTCCGGATCGTTCCTCTCTAGCCATTGTGGGATAATACCGGCTGGCTTCGTGTCCCCACCTCCGGACCTCTGTCCATTGTGGGATAATACCACCAGCCTTCGTGTCCCCACCTCCGGCAACTTGACGAATCAAGCTTTCGAGAATCGGCTCTGATACCATATGTGACAACCCGGGTCAAATCCCGAGTCTTTTTCGAAAATCGGGTCGAGTCCCGATTCCGATCCGAAATAAGCCAAAGCAAACTGGCCCAAATGCAGCCAACTTGGGTAGTCCACAAGCCCACCACAGGCCCCCAAAAGATCATGATTTGTTGGTGCACTTAATAGTAGTACTTTGCCTTATAAACTGAACTAAAGTCCCAAATCTCCTCGATGTGGGACTGGGGTGTTACATATACATTCATTTTCAGATAACACCAAAAACGGGACTCTTTCTTTCTATCTAAAAAGCCGGGTAGACATATATACACAAACAGAGCAGGTTAAATTTTTTTCTTCCTGTTAATTTCCTATTTCATTTTCAATTTCGTTATTTTCGTCGGCTTGTTTCGTGTTGTTCCGCGTGATTGTAGAGAGAGAGCAGCTGTGGTTTGAATTGGTGATAAGGGAGGTTTGGTTGTTGTTGTAATCGGGGGAGGGAGTCGAGAGAGTGATGAGAGATTGAGGTTGTGGTGTGGTTGGGTTATGTTGATGATGAAGGAGGCAAGAGGGTGGTATCGAAGGGGGTTTGTAAGGGGAGAGGTGAGCGGAGAGAGTAAGTCGACAAGGGGAGAGATTGGGTCGGAGAGAAAGAGAGATTGGAGAGAAATAGAGGGAGAAGGGAGGATGTTGTTGTTGTTGTTGTCGAAGAGAGAGTGAGGGGAGGAGAGACTAAGAGATCGAGGGGATTGAGAAGGGTATGGTGGTAGTCGAGATGAGAAGAGAGGGGTGGTGTTAGAGGTGGAAGAAGAGAAGGTAGAGGGAGATGAGACGGAGAGATTGTGAGAGACGGAGAGAGGTCGAGTGAGAGAGATAGAGAGAAATGAGGGAGCCGAGAGAGAGATTGAGACAGAGAGGAGTAAGGAACAGAGGAGGAAGAGAGATTTGAGAGAGATAGATTCGAGAGAGAGAGAACAGGGGGGCAGTGGTGGTGGCGCGTGGGGCTCACCGCTGTTGTGTTGTGGTTACGTTTTTTCTGAAATTAAAACGTATAGTAAATAATAATATAATAATACAGTTTCGATAAAATTTATAATCAAATGTTTTATTCGGGATTTTATATTAATAAATAAAAAGGGTTTAACTAGTTTCGTTAAAATTGGAAAATTATTTATATTGGTGAGAAATAAATAGTTTAATTAAAATAAAAATGGTATAATTGATTTATTTAGTTATTTAGTAATAATTATGGATTTAATGTGAATAAAAATGGTGTAATTAATTAATTAATTAATTAGAATTAATTAGTGATTATCTGTTTGTAATTTAGAGATTTAATGATTCATTGATAAAAGAAGTATTTAAAATGACGAGGGTAGTAATGTGGAATAATTATTATGGTTTTTAAATTGAGTAAGTAGGAATAATTGTTGTCTTGAGGATTTATTTATTTAATTTGAGAATTAATTGTTGTTTTGAGGATTTATTTATTTAAATGGAGTATTAATTATTGTCTCGAGGATTTATTTATTTAAATTAAGGATTAATTATTGTTTGAAGATTTATTTATTTAAATTAAGGATTAATTGTTGTCTTGAGGATTAATTGGTTAAATATGTTTCTTTATCGGGGAGTAAGATAATTGTTGAGGATTATTTATTGAGCGAAATTTTATATGATTATAGAGCACCAGAGACGTGGAGCAAGTTGGAATATCGCACCGTAGAACACAGGCAAGTTTACTAATTCGTACTCCATTGTTCGGAGTATTTGTATTTTTAAATATGCTGATTAAATTTTCGCTATACAAAAATCAAATATTCTTTTTAGTGGTTTATATCAGATTTTATTCATGCAATCTACATACATATATATTATTATACGAGGTGTTGATATTATTATATGAGGTGTTGAAATTATTATACGAGATGTTGAAATTATTATATGAGGTGTTGAAATTTATTTAATGAGTTTGTCCATATTGTTAGGACTTTTATTGAAATACTTCATTCGTATTCGTAGAGGAGATGATAAAGGTGTATTTAATTATATTTTCATACTACAAAATATTTATATTTGAGAGTGGGATTATATATATATATATATATATATATTAAGTAAGTTGTGATTTATTGCTTCTAAAAGCAAAAGTGACCGGAGTAACGCACCGGCCCAATTAAGGGTGATGGGCCGAGAAAGACGGCTCACCCTTCTGATAAGTATTTAGGGTGGTTCGAGACGTCGACCATCCTTTCTATCGATAGAATTGAGATGTGACAATGGATTGATCATCCATTACTCGAGATGGCGTTTGAGAAGTAGTCCAATCGTCAATGCTCTACTGTTAATCGATGCCTTTGTGGTTCGGTTAACTAGGATGTTGACCTGAGAAGTTGTGTTATTATATTATTTTCAATCCATTGAGAAGTTCTGAGAAGTTATCGTGATGTGTTCTTTATATGAGAAGTCGTTTTATTATATTATTTCAAATCAATTGAGCAGTCATGAGGAGTTATTGAATTATATGAGTGGTATTTTGAGAAGTTATTGAGATTTATTTATTCTTTTATATGGGTAGTATTTTGAGAAGTAAGTGAGATGTATTTATTCTTTTATATGAGTAGTATTTCGAGATTTATAAAAAGTTCCGAGTTGATCTCTTTTCAAAAGTATATATCTTATAGAGTGGTAAAAACATATTTTGAGTGAGTTGTTGTATTATATGATATATGTATATACTTGCTGGGCATTCTTTGGCTCATTCTTGCTATTTAAATATTATTAATCAGAGGCATCTAGAGACGGCACTAGCATGGCGAATCGTGGCAAAGGGAAGGGGAAGGGCTATTAATTCAAAACATTAGCCTTATAGTATCGAAGGAGGGTACAAGCTGGAAAGAAGTTGTTTAATGCTTTAATTATCTAGTATTTTGAAGTTGTAATAATATTTCAGAAATTCTGGGAGGTGAACTTGTGTTGTAATAACGTTTGAATTATTGAGTGCTTGTTCTAAGACTATAACCCGTGGAGTAAAATATGGAGTTGTTATGAATATTGTTGTAGATTATATTATGAGCAGGTGATTGAATATTCCGCAAGAGGTGTAATGACCTAGATTCCTGTAAGGGATTTGGGGGCGTTACACATACCATGCTTGCCATGCTAAACAAGATAAAATCTGTAACGATTTGAGATTTTAAAATGAACAAACGATCATGAGATTTCTGTGTTTATGAAACACAGAATTAAATACGAATTTTCAATTATTTAGATATGGGGAGATTTTGTCAAAAACAGGTTTTACCTGTAAGGAAGTTGGGTATTAAGTGAGGCCACTTGTGACTCCTCCAACAACCTGGAAATCAAACTATTGATGAATATTGATTTGAAGTATTTAATTCAAGGAAAATTTGGGAATCTCTTTATGATGGGATCATGGTCGTTTTAATTCAAAACCCCTTAACAATATATTAAGTTTTAATCGGATGCTTTCCAATGAATGAACACTCATTGAATCCTAGATCGATAAGGGGAATGACTGCCAGTGGCAGGGGACTTCTGTCTATCGTGGTGAGATGTGACGAATATAAGTGGTTATATTCGACCGTTGAATCATTGGGTTTAACTTAACTGATTCGTTATAATAAGGTGAAAATAAACGGTTATATTCAATTATTATGAACTTAGAAGCATAGAGTTTGGTTCAAAATCTATTAGATAGACAAGAACAATTGTTGTTCACCAAACTATCCAAGAATTATATATGATATAATTGACAACTGTTGTCTACCTAAATAATCATGTTTTAAGGACTACCAGTGGTTGACTTAGGATATGACGAAATATGGATCTTGGCTTACTAGAAAGATTTATGGGATATTCTTTCCGATTTAATAGTAAGGGCTATTAATTTGATAAAAATAGTGGGAAATATATTATGAATATATCATAATCATTTGAACATAATAATAATAACTCAGACAATCTAATGTTTATTATGTGCTTTTAACATTGTAGATACTGAATAATGACAAACAACACAAACTCTCTATCCGTTCGATCAATCCTTGAGAATGATAGATTGAAGGAGGATCTGAAGAAGAAGAAGGCTCAACAAGCTTCTACTTCAGGAATATATGTTATAGAAGTCAATCTGTCTACTTCTACATCTTGGGTATTGGATACTGGATGTGCTTCTCACATTTGTATAAATGTGCAGGAACTGCAGAGAAGTAGGACTTTGGCTAAGGGAGAAGTGGACCTACGAGTAGGCAATGGAGCATGAGTTGCTGCTTTAGCCGTAGGAACTTATTATTTATCTTTGCCTTCTGGGCTTGTTTTAGAACTTAAAGACTGTTTTTACGTGCCTGCGATTCGCAAAAACATTATTCCTGTTTCTTGTTTGGACAAGAAAGGTTTTTCGTTTATAATAAAGAACAATAGTTGCTCTTTTGCTTTAAATGATTTAACCTATGGTGTTGCGCGTTTATTTAATGGTTTATATGTTCTTGATTTAGATAATCCTGTCTGTAACATAGAAAACAAACGACTTAAAGTTAATGACTCAAATCAAACATACCTCTGGCAATGTCGTCTAGGCCATATAAATGAGAAACGCATATCCAAATTACATAAGGATGGATACTTGGATAAGTTTGATTTTGAATCATACGAAAAATGTGAGTCTTGTTTGCTTGGTAAGATGACTAAAGCCCCTTTTACTGGTAAGGGTCAAAGGGCCACTGAACGTTTGGAGCTAATACATACTAATGTATGTGGCCCAATGCGTGTGATGGCTAGAGGAGGCTACTACTATTTCATAACATTTACTGATGACTTCAGTAAATATGGATATGTATATCTTATGAAGAACAAATCCGATTCTTTTGAAAAATTCAAAGAATACAAGGCTGAAGTAGAGAAGCAAATAGGCGGAGGTGCAAGTATTAAAATCTTACGATCTGATCGTGGGGGTGAATACTTAAGCACAGAATTTAAAGAGTATTTAAAGGAGTGTGGTATTGTATCACAACTCACTCCTCCAAGTACACCTCAATGGAATGGAGTTTCAGAGAGGAGAAATCGTACCATGTTAGACATGGTACGATCGATGATGAGTCATGCAGATCTTACAATAAGTTTCTGGGGTTATGCTCTAGAAACAGCGGCTTTTACACTTAACCGTGTTCCAACCAAGAAGGTTCAAAAGACTCCATATGAGATATGGGAGGAGAAACGGTCAAGCATGAACTTTATGAAAGTTTGGGGATGCAAGGCGTTTGTAAAACGTCAAGTATCTGACAAGCTTGGACCTAAATCCGAAGAGTGCAATTTTGTGGGATACCCTAAAGAAACAAAGGCGTATTATTTTTATAGTCCTTCTGAGCAGAAAGTGTTCATTGCTCGAGATGCTGTCTTCATGGAAAAGGATTTTGTTTCCAAAAGAGATAGTGGGAGAGCTATAGATCTCGATGAAGATCGAGAACCACAAAATAGCATTGAACCTGAGGTGGAACAAGAGCAGAATAATGATAATGCTCAAGAAACACAGGTTGTTCGTAGATCTGGTAGAATTCGCCATGAGCCAGAGAGATATGGATTTCTTTTGACTCAATGTGGGGATTTGATGCTCATAGATGAGGATGAGCCTCTCACATACCAAGATGCTATGAACAGTCCAGACTCTAAGAGATGGCTTGAAGCCATGAAATCCGAGATGGATTCCATGTACGAAAACCAAGTTTGGGATTTGGTTGATCCACCTGAAGGGGTAAAACCCGTAGGGTGCAAGTGGGTTTTCAAGAAGAAAACTGACATGGAAGGAAATGTTCAGACCTATAAAGCCAGACTGGTTGCGAAAGGGTTCAAACAAATTCATGGTATTGACTATGATGAAACTTTCTCACCAGTTGCCATGGTCAAGTCCATATGGATTTTGCTTGCAATTGCAGCATTCCATGATTACGAAATCTGGCAAATGGATGTCAAAACAGCTTTCCTTAATGGGAGCCTTGAAGAGGATGTGTACATGACACAACCTGAAGGTTTTGTCGATCCGAGGAATGTTGGCAAGGTATGTAAATTACGTCGATCCATTTATGGATTGAAGCAAGCCTCTAGGAGATGGAATATTCATTTTGATGAAACAATCAAGGAGTATGGCTTTATTCAAAACGAGGATGAACCTTGTGTTTACAAGAAGGTTATTGGGAGCCATGTGGCATTCATAGTATTGTATGTTGATGACATACTACTAATGGGGAATGACATACCTTCTCTAAAGGCTGTTAAGACTTGGTTAGGGAGCAATTTCTCTATGAAAGACTTAGGAGAGGCAACCTACATTCTAGGAATGAGGATCTATAGAGATAGATCTAAAAGGATGATCGGTCTAAGTCAGAGTACATACATTGATAAGGTTTTGCATCGTTTTGGTATGCAAAATGCTAAAAGGGGATATGTCCCTTTGTCTCAAGGGATAACGATCTCTAAAGACCAGTTTCCGAAATCATTAGATGAGAAGGATCACATGAATAAAGTTCTATATGCATCAGCAATTGGATCTATCATGTATGCAATGGTATGTACTCGCCTAGATGTTTCGTATGCTTTGAGCATGACGAGCAGATACCAGTCTAATCCAGGTGGAGGTCAGTGGACGGCAGTCAAGAATATTCTAAAGTACCTGAAAAGGACTAAAGATTCATTCTTGGTGTATGGAGGAGAGGAGAAACTGGTTGTAAAAGGTTACACCGATGCAAGTTTCCAAACAGACAGGGATGATACTGTATCACAGTCTATTTTGTGTTTTGTCTAAATGGAGGTGCTGTAAGCTGGAAGAGTTCAAAGCAAGAAACAGTAGCTGATTCTACAATGGAAGCTGAGTACATTGCAGCTTGTGAAGCAGCTAAGGAGGCTGTTTGGATTCGAAAATTCATTTCTGATTTGGAAGTGGTTCCATCGATTGCAGATCCCATTGATTTATACTGCGATAATAATGGGGCCATTGCACAGGCTAGAGAGCCTAGATCGCACTCCCGATCCAAACATATACTCAGAAGATATCACCTCATACGAGAGATTAATGAAAGGGGTGAAATGCATATATGTAAAGTGCATACAAATGATAACATTGCAGATCCACTGACCAAAGGCCTGTCGCAGCAGAAGCACGAAGGTCACACTAGTTCCATGGGTATTAGATACATGGGTGATTGGCTCTAGTGCAAGTGGGAGATCGTTAGAGTAGGTGCCCTAGAGGCAATACATTGTTTTTAAATAAACCTTATGTCATTTGATTATTAAATAAATGTATTTATTATGACTTTAATTACTGCGATATATTTGTTAGCATAATAAATGTCCTTAGAATCATGATACACATTGTATAGTTTAAGTACATGGCTTGAACTTGAGATTATATAATATATCATATTCTTAAAGGTCCCTAGTCGAGTATTATTATACAGGACAATAATAATACATAAATAGACTAGTATGTTTTTGACTGATAACCACATCTCATTGGTTATAAGTATGGAGATACTAAAGTCAATACATAGGTACATATAGGGGTACATGGTACTGGACAGACCCACCGTGAGATTCTTCATGTTAATTAAGTCATAAGAAAGACTCACAGTGATAATGGTGTAATGATCCTTTGACTTGAGATCATTATATTTCTATACGAGGATAATATACTTTGACTACATTAAAAGTTACCTTTGACCGGGTGATGATAAAAGTGGACATCGGGTATATTGTGAATCGTATGAGAAATATGAATGATAGATAAAGGATTTAACCCTCCTATCAGATAGGAGAGATATTATTGGCCTCTTGATTGAGTGAGACTATAAAATGCATGGCCGTGCTCAAATAATGATTTGTCTTAATAGTCTACTCATGTATCAAGTAAACCCGGATTAAATTATGAAGAGGATGACTAAACACATGCCTCGAGTTTAATCTATAATATTTGGTTAAAGGGATTATATTACACGGGAACATTAATCACGAAAGGTTTTATCGAATCACGATTTAATTATTATTTAATTGGGTAGCAATGATGTATTACTAGATGCCGCTCATTGTTTATAATTTTATTGGAGAATAAAATTATTGCCAATTAAATAATAACCTATAGGGTCACACACATAGAACATTTAAAGGAAGAATTAATTTAAATTATGAATTTAAATTAATTAATGATTAAGATGGATTTTATAATATTAATTAAGTGGGACTTAATTAAGCTATAATAAAATGCAAAGATATATGAGATATGTTTTTATGATTTTTAATAATTGAGTATGACTTAATTATTATTATTTAAATAATAGGATTTTATTCTATTATTTAATTAAATCATATATTGGCTAGGTTTTGACATGGATTTTTGGCTTGACATTATCCTATATATATAAAGATATGGGGTAAAGTTTTTTGTACGTGGAAAAACAGAAGAGCCTTAGCCAGATAAACAAAACCCTAAAAACAAGATCTCATATTTTTCATTAGAGGCTAGTACCTCTCTTCCGGACAAGATCGTGAGGCGTTCTTGAAGGTGTTCGTGTGGATACCGTAGAGGGGGCTTCGAAGAGGAGTGCTCAGTAATCGTGGGAGGCTTGCATCTCCATCATTCTTTAAACGTAAAGCTTCGATAAGGTAATCGTTCTATCTACCATGATTATTCCAGCATTAAACATGGATCCCGGGCTTGGAATTCGATTTAATTTTTATTGTTTCCGCTGCGTTTTGATGCTCGAATTCCAACACCTCTCACCAAGATACAGCTCTTTATGGTTTCAGTTTTCATTCTTTATATCTTGAATTTGAATCCTCTCAAACCCTAGAATCTATTTGTTTCAATTAGGCTTCAATTCGATGAAGTTTTGATTGATTCAAGTCTTATTCGCTCGTGATATGATGTTTTTAACATCATATATCAAAAGCCCTCTGTTTTGATTCCGAGTGTTTCAAACCCTAGCTTTTGATTTCTTTAATTCACTGATTTATATGCATATTCTAACATTTTTTAGTGATTCAGTGACTTCTAGATGTCTAGTGTTAAACCTATAAGGTTTGAGCACTGACTCGGTGTTGACTCAGTGAGTCCGGTGACTCGGTGGAGTGATTCTCAGTATGATGTCTCAGTATGTGTGCTTTTACTAGTTTATTTATGCGTTCTTATGGATGTGCTATGTGTATGACCACCATATCTAAGGTGCACAAGTTCTAATCCTTCATTTCATGCTGTTTTATCCTTTCTGTGGTTTGATATTATGTGATTGATGATTATATGAATCTTTATGGAGTTTTTGTGTTTATTGAGATGAGTTGATACTTGTTGAATCAAGTTGTCTGATATTTTGCTCTGCTATTGTTGATACTTGTCAAGTTAGTATGAATATTTGTTAAATCTTGCTTACTTACTTGATCATTTGTATCTTGATATATTGATGAGCTTTGGTATAGTTCGTGTATGTCACTTTTTGATTGTCTGGATGGTTGAAGAGTTCTTGTGTTAGGCTTTGTTGCTGTGTCTTGAGATCTTTGATCTTTGTTAGTCCTTATATGCTTACTTGAACTTGCATTGCCTTGAGTAATCTTGATGTCTTGTGCTCACTCTAACTCACTCTGTGAGTTTAAGAGTTGTTCTTGATGGATATGTATGTCTTGGATGTTATTTGTTATATGAGAATGTGGGCCTGCAGAGATGTGTTACTCTTGCCTGTGTATATGTGTATCAGACTTCACTTAAGATATTATCTTGTGTATTCATGTGATGACCTTCTTGAACTCTGAATTTCTCTAAATGTTTGAGTTTATTTTTGTGCAATGTGACTTGTTCGTTTAAATGTTATCTACTTAGTCCATTGTTGCATTGTGTGGTCACTCTGATATTTTTTGAATCCTAGTTGGATTTGAATTGAGCTTCTAGAAGTCCAGTTCATTTCTCAGATCTGTGTTGTGATATATGTATACATTGCTTGTATAATCTGTGCAACAACATGCTTGAGATTTGTGTTGATTTTATAATGTACAACTTTATGGTGATGATATGACCTTCTTTGTTTAAGTTAATATTTGTTTTGAACAAATATTTTCTCTTTGCTGCATGCTTCAACTTTGCATTAAATATGATTACTGTTCTATGAAATGGTTTCTATCGTTTACCATTTTATCATGTGTTGGTATCTGGTTTTTGTCCTTATTGTTAGTTGTGATCTGCAGCTTTACAATATGATAGATTGATTTGATACTTGTCATTTCTTGAAATCCTATGTACTTTATGTATACTTTGCAGTCACTATTGTAATGATCAACATATCACTCAGCTGATAGCCACATATTTGCTAAAACTTCTTAAGTGAAAGTATTTAACCTATATGACCACTCCAAGTTACTTATCTTTGATAAGAATATTTCTGCACTTGACCTTAGTTTGTTGTGCCCTAGTGGTATTTTGCAGTCATAGTTGCTTGGATTGTGCCTTGGATTTGAGCACGCCTGGTCATGGCTCTCCACTGCACATGTGCATTGTTTGTTCTCTCTGTCTCAATTTGATTGAATTTTTGTACTTTAGTGTTTATTACTTTTGCAATTATTCTTTCTTGAGAACATTACTAACAGTTTGCCTGTCTAGAGAGCAATAATGAGCCAAGCCTGAGCTCTGCCCTTCCCCCTCCCAAAATCATCGCATTTTCCTTGATCTTTATTTTTTATTTACAGAAAATGTTGATGAACTAACTCGATTTCTTGTGTGCAGGAAGTAGTGATAAAGTTTCAAGTCACTCAGTCACCTTGGAAGCTTCGAGTTTCCCTATCTGAATAATTTTTTGTAGTGTACTTGTTAAATTTTGTTAAGTAGTTACATTTACACAAACAGGATGGATTTTATGGATTCTTGTATAGTGAATTAACTATACATTTCGGTTTATTTAGCAAAGGGATAGTGGATGCACTATGATATCTTGTATGATTTTTGCATTTGTTCTAACAAAGTTCTCTGCAGGATGATCTATTCAAATTTTTCATAATTCGATGCTTTATCAATCTTACAATCTGAGTATTATAAAATGATTCTCTAAGGCAACATTTTTCGAAATCACTAACTTGCTAAAATACTTGCAGAGAATCTCAAAATGAATCGGTTGAGACAAACTAAACTGGAAAACTCGAATTTTGCAAAAATTTGAATCTCTCAACTCCAACTTTTTAAAAGCAATGAAATTTGTTGCATGCAAACTGAAAATTCGTCTAACATTTTTGATATTGCAGAAAATAATGATCTTTTAAGATCATACTTATCCATCCCAAGGTCCACACTCTAAATGGAAGTTTACTTCGGGACCTATCAATGCGGAAAATGGATACATCATTTTACAAGTCGAACTTAACGAGTTGTATTATTTAATTCTTTTGTAAAATGCATGGGAGATTAATTATGTAATTATAGACTAGGTCTTGAAATATGTAATTAATACCAGTCCCATATGTGAAGATTTGGGTAGTTTTGACTGGTTTGGAGTAATAAGGATATTGGTGGAAATCAGTTGTAATAAGTAGGATTTAATCACCTAAATCCCCTTCCCTTGTTCCCTCCCTCAATATCAATTTCACTTTTTGGCATTATGTCAAAAAGGGGAAAAAGATATTCTACGGGAATAATCAAATGAAAATTATTGTGTGTTGCTACTAAAATGTTTTTGCAGAAAAACAACGACGTTGGAATGTTGTGATAGGTACCGACACTTATCACGTGGGGTAAATTCTAAACTTACACCTTTATGTGCATATATGATTCTATGTGCCTATGTGTGATTGTATGCTTGTATGATGGGATGCATATATTTAGGGGAAGTGACCCCAAAATCTTATTTTGTATCATGCATACACTTAGGGGAAGTAGATCGCACACATAAATTTAATTTTCACAAGTAGTTTTGACAAATACCACAAAGGAGAAGATTTACAGAGTAATTACTTTCGCTCTTTAGGTTTTGGAATTTGTCAAAATAAAAGTGAAATTAAATTAGATTTAAGATCGCACTTAGAATCCTCCCCAGGGGACGACATAATTCGGTATCAAGTCAAACTGGTCAAACCGAGCCAAAAATATTTTTCCGACATGTTTTCGACATGAACTTAGGATGAGAATATCATGTTTATGGTATTTTATATTCTAGGTTATTTATGTCAAAAGAAAATAGGGATTCGGCTAAAGGCACAAATATCGAGAATTTTTAAACACGGCTTTTACGAACCAAAATTGCCCAAATTATTTAAAAGCGTGTCGTTCTTAAATGTTTTACTCTCAAATATTTTTGATATATTTATTTAATATTTATATTCAATTTATTGTGCTAAAAGCCATGCCAAAAGACCAAAAACAGATTTTATTTCGAAATACCCGTAATTCCTTATTTATCCGAATAAAATCATTTTTAATTCGAACTTAAATATTCCTTGGACCTCATAGTCATTATTTCATAAGAAATATTATGTTTGAATATTTTTCAAGTCAAAACTTTTTTCTTAGTTGGTAAAGACAAATGAATTTTTCGGTCGCTCCGGAAGGTTGTTTTAACATTCGAAAAATTCGTAAAAATGCTTTCACTCATCTTTTTGACTTGAAACTTTGAATGAGTGCTTAGTTTCCCCATAGTACATTGTAGAATAAATTTCGGAAATTTTGGATGACTTTTTTCCGGGACCCCTTAAATCGATACGTAATTGATTTATCGGTCGCTTAAAATTCATAGTTGGTCAACTCATTTCAAGGTGAAATTTTGACCATAATCTTCTGGGCATATTTCTAGGAGATTCCCAAAATTTCATAATTTTTGGATGATTTTTCGATTTATTGCGATTAAACCTATTTCGGCTCGTCTGTAAGCGCGTTTTTCGGTTTTTAATCGTTTCGTTAATTGGTATGCCACCTATTCACGTCCAAATCAGCAAAATTAAAATGTGCACAGCTGGGAGTGTGTCTAACACATGCCAACTCATGCCTAGCACAAGCCACCACATGCTTGTACCTTTTTAGCTTTTATATAAAGCTAAAATCCTTAATTTTTGGTTATAAATAGCCCCTTACCCCCCACTCTTTTTCCCAAGCTTGGAGAGCCAAACACATGCTGAAGAAACACTCCTAGAAACACTCTCTCTACTGCATAAAAGTTGCAAAAACGTTTCTTGGTGTTAAGCCATTTTTACATCTTGATTTTACATCATTTTGGCTTGTTTTCTTCACTTATTCTTGCTCTCATAAACACACCTTTGGTCACCAATCTTTTTGTGGTCTTTGGACCATGTTTTAACATATTATAAGTGACCTTTTGAGCCTTCAAACGTCCGGCCATAAAGCCTTATTCCGGCCATTTTCCGGTGACTTTTCCGGCGACTCTTTTGTGTGTTTTTAGCTTCGTTACTAGCTTTTTCTCTTGTTTTCTCTCTAGATCTCAAGGGATAGAAGTTGGTTCCTATATTTCCTTACTCTAATATATATAAGTCGTGTATATATAGTAGTAGTGGTGGTGGGTGACTTGAATATTTAGTGTTTATTGCTTGTTTGGTTTAGATCCACACTTATAAACACTAATATTCAACATTCTTGCATTTTGTCACTAATATACACTTGTTCTTGAAGTATATCCGTGTAGTGTATATTTGACATCTTGTAAGGTGTTCTTGAAGTTGAAAAGTTGAGATTCACCTCATTTAAGTCCTTTAATCCAAGTTGTGTATTTGGATTAAAAAGGCTAGTTAACTATCTTTTGATTTAAAAACAAAAAGCTTACATCTTGTTTTTACCTTAAGTGGTTTAAACTTGATATTTAAAAATAAAAAGATAAGTTGGTTGTTAGTCTTGTTTGTGTAACCAAGTCCTTTGTTCATCTTGTTTTATTTTTAAACAAGGACATAAAAATCAAGACTATACAAGCTAGCTCTTTAAAACAAGTTAGTAGTTATTGTTGGCCTTTTCATTTTGTTACATTCGGCCATAACTACTATTGGTAGTCTATCTTGTTCAAGTTGGTTACTCACTTGTCTTATCTTTATATCTTGAACAAGGATTTAAACAAGACTATTTGCACTTGTTTTAGGACTTTGAAAAATCCGGCCATTCCACTTTCTTTACCATTCGGCCGAAGTGCTTAAAGCACTTGTTGCTTTGTGTTGCTTGCTTGCACTACTTGCTTCTTAGTTTAATATTCTTGTTGTGTTGTGTGTGTAATATTTTAACGCATAATAGCGGCCCTCGTTTTATCCTATAGATAAGCGAGTTACTTTTCTATACGTGTGTGTTTTGTGTTGTGTGTGGTGATAGTGTATGTGTGTGTACCGCTTGTGTGACAAGTCCATTCATGTGACTTATCCCTTGTCGTTATATACTAGCTTAACGCGTAATAGCGTCCCCGTGACTAGTACCTTAACATACTAGCTTGCACGGATTTATATCTTTCAATATAAATTGGTTGTTTGTTTGTTGGACTTGTATTCTAACCTTTGCAGTGAGGTGAAGTGAAGTGAGGTGACTCTTGTTCTAAGACCCAAGTCTTAGGCGTACTAACGGGGAGTTAGTAGCCTTTGCACCATGAAGAAAAGGGAAGACCCAAGATCTAAGACCTAAGATCCAAGACCGGCAAAGTTGTAGAAGTACATTGTCTTCTAGGGGTTACTACAAAGTCTTTGAGGAGGTGACTGGGAGTTACGCTCCAAGACAAGTTTTGTAGTTTGTATTTAGCTATTTAATTTGAGAAGGATACGTGTGTGTATCGCTCCAAGATAATTAGATAGTGGTCTAAGGAGTTGTAAAGGCTTCTCCGCCTACTATAAAGGAGTTTCTTTGTAGTAGAGAAAAGCTCGAATCCGGGGAGGAGTTCGGGGACTGGAGTAGGGGTGTTCGAATCCATTGGGGATTGCGGGCATCCCGAACCATGATAAAAATCGACCGTGTGCTCTCTCTTTTCTTTCGCTCTTTATTTTCCGCACTTTAATTACTTGCTTACAAGTAACGAAGTTTAAAAAGGCGAAAGAATTTTCAAAAAGCAAAGCTCTAAATTTTAAAAAGGTGATAAGCTATTCAACCCCCCTTCTAGCTTATCTAACCCATATACGGGACCTATCAACTTCCTTAACATTCATTGGAGATATCAGTTCCAGCAATGCCTTGATTTTGGCAGGGTTTGCCTCGATTCCTCTATGATTTACAAAGAGTCCAAGAAATTTTCCGAACTCCACACCAAAGACACATTTTTGGGGATTCAGCTTCATTCAAAAAAAGGACCCTAAAATGGGACCTAACCTGTCAGAAATACAATTCGACATAATCAACAATCAATCAGCTCCTTTAGCTAATATCAACTCCAAATTAACTTACAATTTAAAATCACTATTCGAATACAAACAATTAGTGACTAGCTTGCCATACAACATGCATTGAATCACATAGTATAACCCTCAATAACATATACCACTCCTTGAGGTTTGTCAAAAAGACCACAGCATAAAGTACTTTAGCAATACCATCCCATTCTTTTGACTACAATAATACTTAATCATATAAGGCTACTTAAGCATCTAACAAGCGTGATAAAATCAAAGCATACAAATTTATGACCAACTATTAATCAATTTATCTAATTTGAATCAAATTAACACAATAATACTTCCAACAATAAAATAATCATATAAGCCACTTATCAATTCGAATGCAAGTAGACATTCAACCTTACAAATCACAATCCACAATCCCAAATATGGCAACACCAATCACTCTCCCCTCCCAACCTTTCTTTCCTCGGCTTCACTTTTCTTTTATTCACTTTCGGCTCCTCGGCCTATCTCTCAACACCCCCACACAACTCAAGCCCGCACACACACCAATAAATATCCATTTGCTTTAATTAATATCCATTTGCTTTGAAGACCACATTCGATATTTTATGCCTTGAATTGTAAATTCATAGTTACTCCACCAAAATTCTCACAATCCCCTGGCCTTTCTTGCTCAGCACCTGTACACTTTTACTCCAGATACGTAATTCACCTCCCCTGTACTTCTCACTTAATGTACCACACGACCCATTGCTCACTAAACCTTACAAAACCTTCGAAAATGCACATCTATACAGTCACACCAGGACTACAACACTATCTCCTCCCAACAATATTGTTGTTGCCTCCCCTGCACTTCTGAATACACCAGCGGCCACACACACTAGTACAACCTCCTACTCCTATTTACCCTTCGAACAATACAGCAACCAGATCACACCTCGTAGCAGTACCCACCTCCAACATAGCATACACCACACACCCTCTCTTCCATCTTTCTCTTTTACTCACCATCTTCCAATCCCTTTCAGTCCTCTCTCTGTCCCACTCTCAGCTCTTCGACCTCTCGGCCTTACCATTACCAACACATACACTACTAGCATCTCCTCTACACATAACCATACACGGATTCATCCCCCTTATTACTTGTGTCCTTCGAACAACACTACACCCCTTTCCAACTACCTTTCTTCCATAACCCTCTCCACTCTCTCTTAACAGGCTCCCTTTCACTCTTCAGTTCCTCACCACCATCACCCACGTGACATCCACACTAACACAGCCATCACTCACTACGCCTTCACCCATTTCGCCTTCTCTTCCTCTCATTAACTCCCTTGTTTCAATCCACCGGTTGCAACGTATAGTACTACACAGCAGCTGTTCACAATACAGTAATCACCCAACTCTGATTAACACTCACTTACACACACAAGATTGATCAACACCCACACAACTATACACGCAGTACATATATGTATATAAACCACACGCCTCTACACAACCACGCACACATACCTTCTACGTACACACGCACACCAATTCACCATATACATACACAACAAGAACTGGTTACAAAGAGGTAGAGAGATTAGAGAGAACAGCGAGAGAGGTATGGGAGATATTGGAGAGAGATTTTGAGGGAGAGGGACAAAACGACAGATTTGAAGAGAGGATTCGAGAGTGTTCGAGAAACTTTGAGATAGTATCGAGTATAGCTGATGGGTTATACAATTAGGGGAAATTAGGGATTTAAGGGTGTGGAGAAAATGCCCAAAATAGCACAAAATTAAGGTTGAATGTCCAAAATGGCACTCCCTGAAAAGTAGTCCCTGCACTAGCACACACTTCACGCATTCAACATATGCGTGAACTAAAACGCAAGTAATATTTGCGTTTCCTGTCCATGGTTTCCACGTGTAGCTTTTAAAAGTATCATTTTATTTTTAAAAAAAAAACAAAACAGAAAACAAAACGCCAAAACAAAATGCGTTAGACTGAAAACGCATTCATTCCTTGCGTTATCCCTTCAAAACGCAGCATTTTATTGCGTTACCTCCGGAAAACGTAATCATCACATGCGTTTTTGTCCATAACGCATATTGGAAATGCGTTATAGATGAACGCCAGTGTCACTTGCGTGAACAGAGTGCTAGTGCGGGACTGTTTCTGAGAATGTGCTATTTTGGGTATTTTTGCTTCAAAATGTGCCATTTTGGCACTTCACCCGGGAATTTGGGGAAAAAGATTAAGGGTAGAATAATTAAATTCTTATTTAAAACAACTGAAAATCACTTTAGAAAATGGAAATTAATAGAGAATAATTGAGAAAAAAATTCCAAATTAAATTTTAAAATATAGAAAATGAAACTATCCATCTTCCCGTATTTTTAAAATAGTTTTACGATCAAAAATGAATTTAATATGAATTTTACAAGTTGTGATCCTTTAAATACAATAAAATTCTTAAAATAATTTTAAAATACTTAAACACCCAAAATAATTCTTCCACTAATTTTAGAAACTAAATAAATATACAAATATGATATTGCAAAAGATTTCAAGATTTTTAAATACTCCGATGATTTTATAAAAATCTCAGAAGATTAATAATGCACATTTTAAAAAGATTTTTATTCACAAAAATTCAAATAAAAATACAAGGACCTACACGACACACATACATCACCATATGAACATGTAAGCATGATATCACATATATATTATCTAAAAAAAAATTCACACCCTATAATTCCACATTTAATATCAAATAATTAAATAATAACAATAATAATTACGATATTTTTCTAGGGCGTTATATCCTTCCACTCTTAATAGGATTCTGTCCTCAGAATCGATCGTTATAAATCCTATGACGGTACTCTCAAACATTTCTCTTCCAATTTTCAAGTTGTTCTTTCACTCTAGGGTTCCTTTATATCAATTCATATCTCGATAGGCTCGTACTGTAAGCCCGCAAATTCCAATATAAACTTAAACCTTTGGTTTACATGTCCCGTTAAATCTAGATACTTAGCACTCGTACGTGACGATCCTGGTCTATCGAAAATCGGACATGACATATTCGTATAATGGACTATGTCCTACATACAACGCCTCCATTACTGACCCAATCATCCATAATAATTCATTCTTATACAATACTACAACAAAACCTGCCTTGACTTGCAGTATAAATGAAGAAATCTACCTTGACTTGAAATAATAAGGTAAATAATTAAAATCTTTAAAACGAAATCCACGCGACTAACAATTGATACCACTTCCACGCTCCTACTCATAACCATACTCATCCTTTCTTTGTCCATCCGGTTGCACTGACTCTGGGACGGTTTTCAATCTCTTCACTGACTCCTGAAAGCTTTCTCCACCTTTATCCCTTCGTTTCCTGATTGGTAGGCTTGTCCACTACTGTAGCTATCTTGGTAAAATCTTTGACAACCTTCGATAATCCTTAGCTGGTACTTCAAAGTTTTCGATCTCTGCTGGCACCTTAGGCCTTTCCCGATTCATTACTGCTTCGTCGTCACGGCATTCACTTCGATCCTCTCGTCATATCCTGAAAATTATAGTTCTTCCAATCGCAAAGCTCGTACTTAGAAATCGTATATATGCTCTTCTCATGTCCTTGTCATCTGCTCCTTAGCCAAAATTAGTCTCTCCGTATTATCAAATCTTGTACGTGTGTTGTCAATCCACTGCGTAATCTAACTTGATATTCAATCTCTGCTTTAACCTCAATTCTCAAACATGATAATCAAATTCTGACTCGACAAACATCTCCATCTTTTCTACTTTCAATCACTGGTCACTTTAGGAAACATAAGGATTTATAACAAAAAGAAGCATTGAAATAGATAGGTGTTAACTTGTATGAATATGAACTGAGTTTTGTTTGATAAGAATTTTGTAAAAGAATTTAACCGAGAGATCAATATGATCATTGAACTATTATCAGGTTGCATTTGTCACTTAGGTCAACCGCCATAGCACAAGAAGGGGGCCAGCCTTCTGTACTTTCATGACAAACACAATCAGTGGCGTCCCACCAGACTTCTATCACATAGATAAGATGTCCCTGAATCCCCTATATACATAGGGTTGTTCATCCCAGTCAGAATAAATAAGGTTAAGTATTCAAAGAGAAACAAAAAGAATTCAAAAGTTTCAAAAAGTTTATAGATATACTATAATACCCCGATATTTATTTATTTATTTGATTATCTAAAGTTTAGATAATATAAATTATGTTAAATATTATATTTATGTTATTTTAATTCTGGAAGGATCTAGAAATAAGTTTTGGAGTTCTAACCGAATTCTATCAAGATTGTGATAAGGTTGTTGGTTTAGTTAGATATATTCCGGAACTTTCATCCCGTTAGATTATATTTATCTTAGCAGTCTTATAAATATAGAATTATATCTATTTGAGAGGTGTACAAGTACAACCTCAGATAGTATTGGCCGACTAAAAAGTCTAAGGTACATATCTATCATATGTATAATTTTTTATATGCTTGTATGTGATTAAGAGTATATTTTTTATTTTATGTTTACATTTGTATAGATACTGGAGGTTTGATCTGAGGCATAGGTGCCTACATCTAGCACTAGCTTGTATTAGAATCGGAAGGTATGTATAAGTTTATTTTATTGTATTAACTAATGGTTACAGTGCATGTAAATACCAATTTAATATTTCATATTATTCTCAGTGTTGTGCGTGTCCACTATCCATTTCATACACTCCAATTTCGGTTCTCTCAACTTCAGACCATTTGTAAGCTCCAAACTACTCTTTTATTTTACATTGGTTTCTTGAATGAATTGTATTGTACATGTTTTGTATAAAACGTTTGACACTTTAAAATTAACTACTTTTACTTCCTTTTACATCGATTTTACACTTGTATGTGTTTTTAGAATTTTTATCCTAGCAATATTTGATTACATGTTTATTGCCGAGAGTTGGGTTTTTTTTTTTTTTTTGGCTTGGTATTGATCATAGTAAATTATTGATTATATGGGTTATTTTTAAATAAAGATTTGTATACTCATATTTAGAGATTTGTTGTCCTTATGTTTTATAATATTAAAAAGGTATGATCCTTAAACATATTTCTAAACTAGATATTTGGTACTAGTGCTGTTGCTTTTCAAATGTACTAAGTGGTATTGAAAGTGTATGCTAGTCTAGTTTTAACTGGTGATTTTTATATTAATGTTTTACTTAGTTTTGTGGGCATGCGTATCAAAAATCTACATGGTTAACTTTGGTTTGAAAAAGGTGTCATGTTGCAGTAGATTTTACATGCAATAATTAAAATACATAATTAACATTTTATTTAGATTATGTTACATTTTCTATATTTAAAATATCATTTATTAATGATTTTATCGGGCATATGTAATTGTGTGCATGTTATTACATATGTATTGTCTTTTGTACTGGTTTGGAGATTAGTGTTGCTATCATTATTATTTTAAATTAATTTTATATTCAGCTAATATTATTACTATTATTTTAAACTGGTTAAACATGTTTCGGCTATTGTTTTTGTAAACATGTCACTTTCGTTTTCTTTCGGATTTTGGTCTGCTCGGCTATAGCATGTTGTGAGGTTTCTCTTAATTATTTATATTCGTTATTTAACATTAGTACATGGTTTAATAATTTGTATTAGTTGTTCAATTATAATTATTTTATAATTAAATCTATTCATTTTACTTAGCAATCTGATGGTTGCATTATTTGTTATCAGTAAATGTGTCTGGTGGTGATATTCGGATTACATTGGTTATATAAGTAATTCTACATTATTATTTTTACTTTCCATTGCTGCGGGTGTTGGTCAGTGTAACCAGCATGTGGTAATTGGGCTATGGTTACATAAATTTAGTACCTTGACTTGGTATTTAATTTTAGATTATTAAATAAAAGTGGATTCTTATATTAATATATAATTATTGAATTCATTTTAGATTTACATAAGGACTACTAGCTAGCGGCATATCTTATTCCAGAGACTACAGTATAGTGTTAGTTTAATAATTATATCAGGTACGAATTCTGATTCATTTCTTTTAAATTAATTCATTTATATTCGCTAAGTTCATTATCGAGCTAAATTCATAAATTATGATTTATTGGATTCTTCTTATAAATCCAATTATAGATTCTTTATCCTTTTCTCTCCATTTAATTATTCGTTGGATTTATTGTAAGCTCATTTTTCTAAAATTGTTAACTCTTGTATTCTGTGTGTACCTTTGAGTTCACACATTTATATTTGTTTCATATTCCTTATTCTTGGAATAATAGTTGCCTTACTCATTTTTATTTGTTTTGTTTCGCAATTGTATTGCGATATTGTTTCGTTCGGTTCTGTTTCGTATAATGAGTTTGGCAATATTTTGTAACCTTTCTGTTGGGCTCTTAGACCGATCTGTGTGGGTTAATCACAGACAATGTTCACATGGAGTTCGGAGTAAAGGTGAACTAGGCACTTAATCGTATCAGTGCTGTAATTATACGAGCACATCTCTGGGGTATGAGATTGTGTTTAGATCATGATCGCTTTTGTTCTGTTGAAATGCTTTATGCATTTCATGTATTTCTTCTCGTGGATTGCCGGAGAAGAAATGTCTGGACTGTACTCGCTTTGTGATCCGGACTTAGCGAGTACAGGTTATATAAAAGACCCTTATTGTACCCACCTTACTTGTGATTCAGCCTTTTGTTTGTTGAACTTTGATTAGTTCTTTTTGTACTATCAGCTCAGTTAATTGTGATTGCATATTTTGTCATATTACATTCGTACTGGGCATTTGGCTCACTCGTATTGTTTTCCTTCCGCAGGTAATCAGGGGTAAACGGGGTTGAGATGATTGATGCTAACTAGACTTTAGCTGCAGTCCATATAGTTGTTTAAATAAATTCGAGGACTTATAGATTTTGTTTTCAGACTTTATCGTACTTTCATTTTGAAGATTAAAACGTTGATATCTATCATGATTTTCGGTTCTTTTCTATATCGATTAAATATAATTTAAATTTTATTATGATATTTGTCCATTAGTTAACAATCTGAAAAGTTGGGTTGTTACAGTCGGTATTAGAGCTAAGGTTATAGATTATTTAGACTGTCTTTTAGGCATTGCCCTGTGAGTTTTGGGTTGACTTCGCATGGGTAGGATTATGACTTTGAATATCGACTTGTGATATGATTGTTTCGTATGTGCACTCACAAAAAATTTTGCAGGATGCCGCCAAAGAAATCTAATACTAGCCAAAACACTGGGGGAAATGTTACTCAGCAAATTGTGATGGATCAAAACACCTTTATGCATATGGTGCAGCAGGTGGTGGCTCAGCAAACACAAAATCCTGGTGGTAACACAGAGAATCAAGAAGGCCAAACTATGTTTGATCGTTTTATGAAACAAAGGCCTAATTGCTTCAAGGAGGCCAAGACCCCGATGGATGCGTGATAGAATATATTTTTATATATGTTTTAGATGATTTTATTCTCATATTTATTGTGTTTTGCATTGATTTGGATTTTTATTTAATAGATTTGATTGTTTTATTGTAGGAAATAAAGGATTCATGACTTGGAAGGATTTGGAGCAAAAAGAGCTATTTTGGAGATAAAATAGGAGAAAATTCGTATTATTGGGCTACACGGGCTGTTTAACACTGTTTGGGCCATATCTTGAGTTCCAGAAGTCAGAATTTGACGATCTTACTGTCCACGCAAAGCTTGTGGAATTATCTTTAATTCAGAGGTGGTACAGTAAGCAAAATCCAGTTGGAAGAACCCAGAAACAGAGGAGAAAAAGAAGTGACGAATTTTACAAGAAAATCCTATTCAATTATGGATATCTTTTTGTAAATTTATTAGAATATTAAAAATACCTTTATTAGGAGATAGAAATCAGATTTTATGATTAGTTTTATTATTAGAACGTGGGGGGAGAGGAGATACGTATTTGTTTTTACAAGAAGCTAGGGTTTTGGTTTTTCTCTCTTCATCTCTTCCTTGCACTTGGTTTAATTGGGATCTTTATTGTTCTTCGTTAATACAAAGTTTAAGGTACTCTTTATCTCATCTTGTTTATTAGTATATGTTTTATATGGCTTTCTTCATTATTTTTGTTGCTCTTGTTCATAGCATGAGTGAGTAGTTTAATTCTAGTATATTAAGGGGAGCCATGTTTGTACCATGATTTGGGCTTAATTTGATTAGTAGATTGATGGGTAAAGAGTAATTCTGATCGATATGTTCTAATTCTTAATTTGTGTAATTGCGCAATATCATGGATTAATCGATTGCAATAGGAGTAATAGATCGAAAGATTTTACTACTAGAGGCTTACATACAATTAGCAGAATTGAAGGTGAGTGTGAAAACATCATTAGATATTCTGAGAGTGTTAATGCTTGAAAAAGATTAACCATTGCTTTAATTACTTTATCCCATTGAAAAGCTATACTTTTGTGATTTGTTTGGTGTAAACATGGTGAACCTGAATTGCCCTAGATCCCTTAATTAATTGATTTAAAACCTTTGTTAAATTCGTTTTAGTAGTTAATAAAATTCTCTAATAATCGTTTGTGACTAGAAACAATTGATAATAGTTGAATTGAAATTGAAACTGTCTCCTTGAGGAATCGACCTGTATTTGCTAATATCTACTACAATTGATACCGTGCGCTTGCGGTTAGACGTAATTTAACACATCAGGTTTTTGGCGCCTGTTGTGGAATAAAAACTAGATTACGAATGGTATTTATTGCTAGGATTAGGGAGCTTCGTGCTTTAATGGCTGTTTCCGTGTTCGAGACTGATCGGTCCTCATAGAGTGCCTACGTATCTCGTTATTGAGAATCAAGCCAAGACGTAGTTCTAGGTGTGAAGAAGCAGGTCCTTATATAGGCTGAGATGCCTTAGAATCGTAGTAGGGTTAGATGACTTGGTGGGCAAGTCACCGACCAGAAGAAGGTTCTAGTCTCCTTCCATGTATGAATCAGTTTCCATGTTGGAGTATGTGCCTTGGGGGCTAAGTCAGGCAAGAGTAATATCCTTGTTTGACTCTTATTACTGAACTGATAATTACCACTAATATTAATTACGAAATTAATATTATATATTGGGTTTGGGCCCATTTAGTGGGCCCCACGTTTTGACCATATTGGGTTCATTTAATGCCACATTAAATATGTCTTTAGGGCTTACTTTTAGCCCATATCATTTGCCCCCCAACTTCTAGGAAAACTGATCAGGTTTTCCTTGAAGTTATAACGGCCTTTCTGAGACTTGGGTCAGGGTTTATTACTCTTACGCAAGTACTTTCAACAATATCATCTTAATGTAAAGCGTGGAGCGACCGACGCATTTACGACGATGTTGAATGACACTAAACAGTGTTAAACGGCACTACACAGTGCTAATCAGCCTTAAACAACGTGTAAACAGTGTTAAACGATGTTAAACGGCATAAAACGACACTAACAGCACTAATCGGTGCTAATCTGTGCTAATCAGCACTAATCTGTGCTTAAACGACACTAATCTATGCTAATCGGCACTAATCTGCGCTAATTGGTACTAATCTGTGCTAATCGGCACTAATCTGTGCTAATCGGCACTAATCTGTGCTTAAACGGTACTAATCTGTGCTAATCGGCACTAATCTGTGCTAATCAGAAATCTTCATGTTCCTGATGAACCCGGGTTGATTGAAAATATTCGTACCCCTGATCACTCCGGGTTGGACAAAAAATACTCGTACCCCTAATCACTCCGGGTTGGACAAAATATGCCCGTACCCCTGAAGAACCCCAGTCGGCCGAAGCCTCCCGGGTGCGCCGGTCGGCTAGCCACCGGTCGGCTGGCTCCCGGTCAGCTGAAGCCTTTCGGTTTGCCCCGGTCGGCCGGCTAAATTTTTTTCTTTTTTTTTTCAATACCTCAATTTCCTTCTTCAACATGATGTTTCCATAAACACGTATGTTCGTGGTCTTGACGAACATGACAAAAATAGTCATGGTCTTGACGAACATGACAAAAATAGTCGGGGTCTTGACGAACATGACAAAAATAGTCGGGGTCTTGACGAAAATGACAAAAATAGTCGGGGTCTTGACGAACATGACAAAAATAGTCGGGGTCTTGACGAAAACTCCCGTAGTGCTGACAAACTCCGGTCGTTCGGAGCCTCCCGGGTAGGCCGGTCGGCCATCCACCGGTCGGCTGGAACCCTCCGATTTGCCCCGGTCGGCCGGCTTCTGGTCGGACCATGTCAAATTTTTTATTTTTTTTATTTTTTTATTCTTGGCTTCAATACTCCGACCTTTTTTTTTGAACGTGATGCTTTCATAAACACGTATACTCGTGTTCTTGATGAAGATGTATACTCTTATCTTTCATGAACATGTATGTTCGTGGTCTTGATGACCATGAGTTTATCGTGGTCTTGCTGACCTTGAGTCTTCGTGGTCTTGATGACCATGAGTTTATCGTGGTCTTGCTGACCTTGAGTCTTCGTGGTCTTGATGACCATGAGTTTGGGGAGTCAACAATATGGTCATTCATAACTTTTGCTTAAGACTTCCCTTGATCTCAATTAGCACTGCTAATCCCATACTTTATGTTAACTTCTTGATGAGACTTCTAAAACTTCCTTTGTCAAATACCAACTGACAGTCTTAGTTCCTTATCCTGAGTTTTTGACGAGTCCCTTCATTTATTAACAGATAGTTTTCGTCTCTTTTTTGCATTTATCCGATACATGACCTGTAAACACGATCCGGCCTGTATCTCAACCTGGAGTAACAGGTCACACCTTTTCTATAAAAGAAGGGGAGCATCCTTCATTCTTCCTCACTTCTTCACTTCTCAAATTTCTCTCAAGCTCTAAAATTCTCTAGTTCTTTAGCTTTTCAAGCTCATCTTCAAGTCCAAGCTCGATATGGCTGACAGACGCCTGGTCCCCCCAATCTCCATGGAGGAAGCTATGAGGAAGAGGAGCATGGCCAGAACGGTTAAAGGTATGCTAAAACTCAAGCCTCCTCGTTTATGTTGAACGTCGATTTGTTTCTTTATTAGACTTGTTGAGCACCATGGGGGAAGCTTTTCCCAACAGTTCAAATTTGGCTGCCTTCTATTGTCATTCTAAGTTGAAAAAAAAGGACATTGTGAAGATTAGGAGTACGTACAGTTTTCCCAACGTGATCAATGTTTGCCTACCAAATCCGGGAGACCGGACTTGCAACTGGCATCCAGAGAGATTATGTGTTTTTAAAGGTGCTTTAGAGGCGGGATTGAGGTTCCCAATTCATCCTTTTATTATCAGGTTCCTGGCGGAGCTCCAGATCCACCCGTGCCAACTATATCCTAACTCCCGGAGGTTCTTGATTATCTTCATGCTAAGATGTAAGGAGTTGAACATCCCTTGGGACACAACTTTATTCAGAAGCATCTTCATGATCAGGCTCCCTCATATTGTAAACTCCTTCTCTTTTCCCGATTCTCATCATACTTGGGATAGGGAATTTGCCGTTTTGGAGTGGAAAGGTGGCGATTGGGGCCACTTATTTGTTAAGAGATTCGGGGTCGCAGAGGATAGTTCACATTTCGTGCTCGACCTTACTGACCAACAATTGCACGACAGGGATAAACTGCTTGCCGATGAAGGGTGTTCTCATTATAAAACGATTCTTACTGAGAAGAAACTCATTGAAGCTCGCTTGAGCTTTCTTTCTGTTGAGGGTAATTTTTCCTTCGTGACTTCATTATGAACTATGTTTGTTCTTATTCCGATGTTTTTTCTCTCATATTTCAGCTGCCGAGGAGCTGGACAACCTCCCTGAGAATCAACTAACTGTTACAAGGCGTATGATAAAGCATGCGGAAGCTCAACTGAATCCCCCTGAAAGACAAGTTCCTCAATTCCTAGTGGGATGCAGCCAAGGGGGAAAAAGGTCTCGTAATGCTAGTAAAGGCATTAGGATCCCCTTTACTCTAGATTGGGGCATTTGTGAGCAAGATTCTGTCATGTGGAGCTCTGCTCTATGCTTAGATTGGTCGAGGCTTTCTATTACCCCTCCTGATATCCTAACTGTCACTGCGGGGGATAAAATCGATGAATCCGAACGCCTCGGAGCTCAGGCCTTATATCAGGTATCAAATTGTTCACTTAATGTTCTTATTTACTTTGTTAGCTACCAACGTCTTTCTAATTCCCTTGTTGCAGGCCAACGCCTATCTTCAATCCGCGACTCGTCAAGGTCGTGCTCATAGGGATGACAATGCCATATTGAAGAACGAGAAGGCACAGCTCCAAGAGTAGATACAAGACTTGGACTCTAGAGCTATCCGAGCTGAGGCCAACTGCCATTCTCTTCAAAAGAATCTCCGTGCTATGACAAAGAAGATGTCTGCCAAAGCTGACAAAGTGATTGCTACCTACCATAAGTCAGAAGGGTTTTTCGAGCTAATGGATAAGCATGATGATGAAATGCGGCCTTTCAACATGTCCGTTGGCTGGAACAAGGCCATTGGTGCCGTTAGCCACAAGCATCCTACTGTGGTTATCCCACCAGATTTTCCTTGCCCTAACTGGGCTGTTGGTGCTGAAAATCAAGCGGAACGCGCATCAGGTTCCAAGGGAAGTCATCGCCCTTCCAGTTCTGGCTTGAGGACAGCGGCCAATGCCATTAGCTCCGGGTCATCTTCTTCCCGTTCTGCCAGAAAAAAGGCCATGTCTAAGAGGGAGGCAGCCGTGAGGCAATCTTTCCCCGGAAAGCAAATTCGTGCCAGAGTCGTATCTTCGACTGAGACTTCAGAAGAAGAAGGGGACGTGGTGCAGAAGGGAGCGGCGCAACCTATGGAGACGGAAGCCGAAGAAGATATTGATGAGGATGATGAGAGCTCCGATGAGGAGGAGGGAGGAGAGCAAGAACAAGAAGTGGTAGGGGAATCCTCCGAAGAATAAGTGGCCTTGCATGGCATTGTTAGCCGCTTGTGGCTTTATCTTTCCAGTTTTTAATCAAAGTCCTCCGGGACTTAACTTTTATGGTTTGTAACTTAACTCTAAATTCGGCCCCTTGGGGTTATTTATGCAATTGTTTTATTTCCATTTGTGTGTTCTTTATTTTTGTTACTTGGTCACCCTTGACTCGCACTCATCAGGTGCTTGGCACATAAATAAAATCACACAATCATAGACTGGAAAACAAACTTGCATTAATAACTTGAAGTGGGTTCAAACCCTTACATAATTTCCTACTGTCCTACTCGGGGTACTAAGCCCTGGAATGGTTTCATCGAACCTTATTTCTACTTCTCTTAATAGATAGATAAAAGCCAAGTCCTTACTAGGAAGGCTTACACATAATAAATCTTGAGGTTCAAAGCATGCCAAGTACGGGGCACCTCAACCCCGTCCAAGGTCTCCAACTTGTATGATCCTCGCCCCAACGTCTTCCTGACTCGGTACGACCCTTCCCAATTAGGGGCCAGCTTTCCTTTTGCTCCAACTCCAGAAGCCTCTATTTTTCTCAACACTAAGTCCCCTTGCTGGAAGAACCTTTCCTTAACCCTATGGTTGTAGTAAAAGGATGCCCTCTTCTGATGCTCCACATTCTTAGCGTTTGCCTCGTCCCTGACTTCATCAATTAGATCAAGGGCGAGCCTCATGCCTTCTTCATTGGTCTCTTGTTCATATGCTTCAACTCGAGGTGATGCATGCATGATCTCCAAGGGCACAACTGCCTCGGCTCCGTAAGCCAACAAAAACGGAGTTGCTCCTGTTGTCACCTTACAAGTGGTGTGATATGCCCAGAGTATAGGCAATAACTCATCCACCCAAGTGTTCCTTGAACGTTCAACTCTTTTCTTTAGTCCATCAAGGATAATTCGATTGGCTACCTCTGCCTGTCCATTAGCTTACGGGTGTGCTACCGAAGTAAAACGAAGCTCAATAGCATTTTCCTCGCAGTATTTCTTAAATTCTTCATTGTTGAACTGCGTCCCATTATCTGTCACAAGGATTCGGGGAATACCGTACCTACAAATGACATTCTCCCAAAAGAACTGGGCAACCTGCTTAGTGGTTATCTTTGCTAGAGGTTTAGCCTCAATCCACTTGGTGAAGTAGTCGATGGCCACTATCAAAAACTTCCTTTGTGTTGACGCCATGGGGAAAGGACTAAGTATGTTCATCCCCCACATTACAAACGGTATGGGAGAGCTAACTGAAGTTAACATCTCAGGCAGCCACCTTACGATAGGGGCGTGCTTTTGACATCTGTCACACTTCTTGACATAGTTCTGGGCATCTGCCAACATCTCTGGCCAATAGAATCCCAGGCGGGTAATTTTGTGGGCTAGGGCTCTGCCCCCCAAGTGTTGCCCACAGATTCCTTCATGAACTTCTTCCAATGCTTCCTTAGCCTCTTGGGGCCTTAAACACTTTAAATACGGGATAACAAACGATTTCTTATAAAGGATGCCTTCGATCAAGGCGTATCTCAATGCTCTTACTGACAGCTTTCGTGCCTCTAAGGCATTGTCAGGGAGCCAACCAGTTTCGAGGTGAGCTTTGATAGGATCCATCCAGCAGCTTCCTATATCAATTGGTGCCACCAACTTCGAGTTAATGGTCGGGGCCTTCAAGACCTGGAAGTAAACACTCCCTGCATAATTCTCTATCTCAGAAGAAGCGAACTTGGACAGGACATCGGCCTTAATGTTCTCTTCTCTCAGAATATGCTCCACATAGCATTCATCAAACTGAGTCATAACAGCCTTTATGACTTTCAAATACTTTGCCATAGTTTCATCCTTGGCTTCAAATTCGCCATTCACTTGCGAGACTACCAGTCTTGAATCTCCACAAACTTTGAGGTTCTTGACCCTCATGACTCTGGCCAAGCCCAAACTGGCTATCAATGCCTCATACTCCGCTTCGTTATTGGTGGTAGGAAAGTCCAACTTCAGAGCGTACTCAACTGTGAACCCATCGGGGCTTTGCAAAACCAAACCTGCACCACTAGATTTTGTTTTTGATGCTCCATCAAAATAGCCCAATGCTCCTTCAGATCAGGGACGAGCTCATCTTCTTTTTCCTCCTTCCCAGGGGTAGCCACTATCTCTTGCCCCCCGACTTCTTGGTTGTTAATGGTGCATTCAACCACGAAGTCAGCCAGTGCCTGAGCCTTAATGGCTGTCCGAGGCTTGTATGTTATGTCAAATTCTCCAAGCTCAATCGCCCATTTGATCAATCTTCCACTTGCTTTCGGGCTGTGCAATATGCTTCTCAACTACTGGTCTGTCAAGACTTCGATCTTGTGGGACTGGAAGTACGGTCACAATTTCCTCGAGGCAGTAATCAATGCCAAAAACAAACTTCTCAATGGGAGAGTAATTCAACTCCGCCCCATGCAACACCTTGCTCACATAGTAGATGGGTTTCTGAACCTTCTTCTCTTCCCGAATGAGAACAGCACTCAATGCTTGTTCAGAGACTGCCAGATATAGATAAAGAGTCTTTCCAGGACTAGGCTTGGCCAACAGTGGGGCTTTAGCCATGTACTTCTTCAGTTGTTCGAAAGCTTCTTGGTTCTCAGGAGTCCATTCAAAAATTTTCACTTTTTTCAACACTTGGAAGAAAGGCAAGCATTTGTCACCAGATTTAGAGATGAACCTCCCCAAGGCTGCAACTCAGCCTGTTAACTTCTATACATCTCGTATAGAGCGGGGTGGTTCCATGTCCAGAATTGCTTTGATCTTGTTAGGGTTGGCCTCGATGCCTCTCTTTGACACCATCAGTCCCAAAAATTTTCCTGATCCAACTCCAAAGGCACACTTGGCTGGATTCAACATCATCTTATGGTGCCTCAGCACTTCAAACGCCTCTCTGAGGTGCTTAATATGATCAGTCTTGAGTAATCTCTTGACTAACATGTCATCAACACAGACCTCCATGGTTTTCCTAATCAGATGGGCGAATATCTTATTCACCAGTCGTTGGTAAGTAGCGCCTGCATTCTTTAGACCAAAACCCATAACAAGATAGCAGAAAACACCAAAATCAGTTATGAAAGATACCTTTGGGATGTCCTCCTGGTGCATCTTAATCTGATTGTAGCCGCTGAAACCATCTATGAAGCTCAACATTACATGTCTAGCTGTGGCATCTATCAACGTATCAATCCTAGGCAGAGGAAAACAATCTTTTGGACATGCATCATTCAGATCAGTGAAGTCTATACACATCCTCCACTTTCCATTCGCCTTCTTGACCATCACAGGGTTAGCTAACCACTCGGGGAATTGAATTTCTTCAACAAACCCAACTTCCAATAGTTTGTCAACTTCTTGCTTAATGGCCTCCTGCCTTTCAGGAGCAAAATTCCTTTTTTTCTACTTTATCGTCTTCCATTCAGGATCGACGTTCAACCTATGAGTTATAAGTTGGGGGTCAATTCCTGGCATGTCCGCTGCTGTCCAAGCAAACACATCGCTATTCTCTTGCAAGAACGCTGTCAACTCGCCCTTCAAGGGTTTCTTCAGAGATGCTCCTATATAGGTAACCTTCTCTGGGTCGCCCAACTCCAGAGGGACAGGGATTAAATCCTCTGTTGGCTTCCCTCGGTGTTCATCATCACCACGGACATCCATGTCTTCAGTCGGGAGTACCTGCCCCCCGACTCCATCAGCTCTTAGGGCGGATACATAACAGCTTCTTGCCATCTTCTGGTCACCTTTTTGTTCTCCGACCCCATTTCGGGTTGGAAACTTAATCTTCATGTGATATGTTGAGGCAACAGCCTTGAACGCATGAAGTCCAGTCCTTCCCAGGATTGCGTTATAAGTTGAGGCTGCCTTAATTACCAGAAAATTCAACATTTGAGTAGCTTCTTTAGGTTCCTGCCCGATTGTCATGGGTAACTGGATAGTACCCTCCACCTTGGACTCAATTCCATTGAATCCGTAGATGGGCATGTTGGTCGGGGTCAGCTGAGAATCGGTATATCCCATCTTCACAAAAGCATCATGAAACAGAATGTCAACAGAAGCTCCATTGTCTATCAAGACTAGCTTTACTTCCGAGTTCCCAATCACAGGGGTTATAACTAATGGGTCATCAAGGGGGAATTTCACCCCTTCAAGATCAGAATCATCAAAACCAATTACGATTTCAGTTCTAGCACGCTTCGGGGCCTCTCCCACGATGTGCATCACCTCTCTGGCATATGCCTTTCGAGAGTTTCGAGTTGTACCGGCCGCTGTCGGGGCTCCCCAGATCATGTTGATAACTGGCCCTCTGGGATGTGTGTTACGATCACGATCATTATCCCTTCTATCATTGTTTCTCCTATCGTAGTCCCTTCTTTGGGTTCCACGATCTTCACCCTTGGTGAAGTTACTTAGCTTTCCTTTGCGGATCAAGAATTCAATCTCATCCTTTGACTGCCTACAATCATCTGTATCATGCCCCACATCTCGGTGGAACCGATAATATTGATCCTTGTTTCTCTTTGCAGGGTCTCCCCTGAGTGGCTTCGGCCATCGGAAGTCCTTATCCTTCTCGATCTCCAACAAGATTTGACTTCTAGGAGCATTCAACCTTGCATAGTCAGAGAACCTTGGTCCCAGGCTCTTTTTTGGTGGCGAATCAGAGTCTTTGCTAGTTCGGGGATACTTGTCACTAGCATCGTACTCCTGCTCTTGCTTTCGCTTCTTTGTATCATTGTTACCCCGGCCATTACCTATTGTGACCTCCTTCTACGTGCTGTCCTCGGCCTTGATGTACTTATCAGCCCTTCGCTGGAGCTCAGCCATATTCTCGGGAGGATGCTTTGCTAATGATCTCTTAAAGTATAGGTCGGTGGTGCCATGCTCCAAGGCTACCATTGCAACCTTATTGTCCAAATCAGTAATGTTTAAAGTCTCCTTAGTGAACCTCTTAAGGTAGTCTCTCAGATTCTCATTCTTCCCTTGCACCACATACATAAGAGATGCAGAACTTTTCTCATGCACTTTTCCGCTGATAAACTGGCTAACAAAGGTAGCACTTAGCTCCTTAAAAGAGCCAATTGAGTTCGCAGGCAACCGGCTGTACCATTTCTGAGCCATACCCGATAAGGTTTGAGGAAACGCCCTACACTTTAAGGCATCACTTGCGGGCTATAGCAACAGCGCATTTGAGAATGTCCTGACGTGGTTTGCAAGATCACCTATTCCATCATAGGCCTTAATTGTCGGCATCTTGAACTTCTTTGAGATGCGGGCATTCATCACCTCCTCAGTAAATGGGGGTGTGGGATCATCAGGATCCCCTAGTGGCATCAGATCCTTGGGGTTGCTCTTGGGGGTTTCCACCCTCGTTGCTTTTCCAGTTGGGGCATCAGCCCTTCTTTGCCTTCTTGAAGGCCTCTCCAAGTCTATAAAGGGAATCGGTCCTGATGTTGGAGGGGGTAGAGTCTGGTTTGACCTGGCTTATTCTCTTGCCATATTTTCCTTTAATCTTAAGATCTCGGCTTCATAAGCCTTAATCCTCTCAACAATTGTCGAAGGGAGTTCATCGTGAGTAGTTCGAGTTCTTCTTCGAGGTTCTTTACTTGCACGTCGCCTCCTTGGAGCTTCATCACGATCGTAATCGTCGTCAAAGGATGATTCATCCGTATAAGGACCAGAAAAATCTCGATAATCTCGATCTCGAATATGCAGGGCATGACCACTTGATCCAGCTTCTTGAGTAGGAGGGTAGTTAGGCAACCCATACATTGGGTTGGTATTCACGGGGAGATCCGTAGTGTGGATCTGGACCCCTCGTGGAGGGTTGTTGGGATCTACAATCAAGGGAGAAACCACCATCTGAAAGGGATTAGTCCCTGGATTTGTGTGGATGATCGGAGGTAACGTACTCTCAACATGGGAGGTCATCCCTAGGGGTTGAGAAACTTGAAGCAAAACGATCGTTCCGATCGTTGGGGGCACCGGATCTGTTGCTGGTGGAGCGGAGCTAAGTGGAATAGGATCAGTAGTTGCTGGTGTTGTTCTTCGTGTAGTTACCATGGTTGATGTCTTTTTCCCACAGACGACGCCAAATGTTGTGGAATAATGTAAGAACCCTAATTTTTGGTAATATTTTATTTTATTTAATATCTTGTGGCAATGTCAATATGGAACCTTTCTGGTCATCCCTGTGATTAATAGAATTGATTGTCTGAGAAACTGTGTTGCTGTATTCATTATGTAAGATAAGAAGGGAGATTGTGAAGGCAGGAGTCTTATTGTTAGTGAGATTTATAAAACTTGGGATTTGAGAATGATTAGAGTGTTACAAGATTTATTGAGGATCATGACAAGGAATTATGGACATTAGAGGAATTTACACAATTAGTACTTAAGGAATTATAGGGGAAATCTCTACGCGACAAAATATTATTACGAGAGATTAATTAAGATACGATACGAATTAAAGATTAGATAATAAGCATTGGTGGGAGAATAATAATACAAGGAGTAGCATTGCATGCAAGCTCATGCAACTAAGTAGTTAGGAAAGCAAACTAGATGAACCAAATAGCAAGGGGAATAGTAACTAGTTGGCTTGCTTTTCAAAAGAGGAGACAAGAAGTACCACTAGCCATGCTTATAGCCATACCTATGCTTGTACAATGCTAATACATACACATTATATGTATCACCCAACACATTAACCTCAATCATTCAACCAATACACACCACAAAAAAATCAAACTCTCTCCCCCCCCCCCCCTTGATATTGCTCTCGGCCAAGCTTAAAAAGGTGAGGAAGAAAAATTCTTTCTCCCACTTCTCATCACTCATAATTCATACCATAATTCCTAGGTCATCTACATCATCTAATCAAGGTATGCTAGCAATTTCACTTCATTTCATCCATCCAATTCCAAGTTATAAAATGTTAAAGATTGGGTGAATAGTAACCTTGTTTGATTTTCTTTTAGATCTTGGATTATAAGTGTTGTAGGAGATCATCTAAGGTGTTGTTGTGTTGTGAAAAGCTTACCCAAGGTCCCTAGGAGCTCAAGAAGGTATAAAATCACAAACCCTCTTGGTTATGTAGTATTTATAATGTTTGGTAGTAGATCCATGCATGTATGAGCTAATCTTGGTTGTATAAGTGTTGGATGACTTGGATCTTGAGTTTTTATGTTGAGATCATGACTTTTATGACTATGGATAGTATATATATCACCATGAGTGTTATGAACCATGATTTGAGTGTATTAAGTGTTGGTTGTATGGTGGAATTGTGAAAAATGGTTGATCTAAGTGATTTGAGCTTGCTGATTTTATCCAGGAACATTGACCTGTATTGTGACACGATTTTGAACCCCCAAATGATGTCCCCTGATGTCCTACCTTATATTGATGGAAAGATAATTGAATGTAGTTTCTGGATATGTAAGGTTCATAGCTAGGTGATGTGTGGATTTTTAGTTATGGCCGGAGAAGTGATTTTTGTTTCTGGACTATGGACTGCATAAAGTGACCCCCTTGTGAACCTTGTTTAAACACCTTAAAAATTATTTGGGATCATGGAAAAATTAGAGAAGCTAGGAAATACAGTGGTGAAGGCTACCCAAAAAGAATTGGATTAAAATATGAATTTTTGGATTTTATAAAAATGCTAGAGTAAATTTCGCGCAAGGGAAAAAGTCGTTAGTGGAGCATAATTCTAGGAGTAATGGTTATGGTTCGAACGTGGTAACTAAATTAAGTCGAGTAAGTGACGAGCGTAAACGAGTGATGTCATGGACCTATAGTGGGGCTAGGGAGTCATAAGACGAAGTCGTTAAGTTAATTTCGTGTCCCCTTAAAACCCCGTAATTAGAAAGAAATTGTTAAGGTACTAACGAACGATTATTGTTTATGTATAGATCGTTCGAATTCACACGCTCGACCACCCCAACCAAACCAAGGCAAGTTTACTTTTCAAAACTAATACATATACAAAGATTTTCACTGTTGTGTTTGTAGTTTTCAAATTATATCAAATGCTATGTTTATCGAAACATTGATGCAATTGAGATTGTATAAGTACATATATGCTTGTACCCCTTGAACTTAGATTAAAATGTTTTCTTCGGACAACGACTCTAGCAATAGAGGTCGTAGCGGTCCGTATATACCTATTGACCGGGGAGCGGTATATTATATATCGTATCTAGAATTGCGAAAACCCGAAGGGTCATTCGGGAAGTATCATATACTCAAGTATTATATTCATATCTTCGTAAATACTCGAAACCCTATCTTGGATTGAAAGTTTATTTTATTAAATAATTATTTTATTAATTATTGATATTAAATCTTAAAATATCATCTATTAATTATTGTTCATTATTTTAAAAACAAAGCTAATCCAAGATACCTTTTAATACTTTCAAACTCGAACATTTTCGAACTCAAAACATTTTCGAAAACCCCCGGTCAGGTTCTACTTCTTGTATGATTTCAAGAATTATCGGTCGACTGATGTCGAACCACAACTACTCTGTTTTCAATCAAAAGCAAGTTTTCAAAAGAAAAAGAAAAAGGGACTCTGGCAGGTGTGGGAACCGTTGACGAACGATTCCCGGGATGTGTAAGCGGCCGTGAGCCAGGCGGTCCATCACTTATTATTCCGGCCCAGGTGTTGCCGAAGGATGATTATGGATGTAGTTTTCATCGAGGGTGATTACGGATGTAGTTTTCACTCGGGGATAGTTACGGATGTAGTTTCTATCCTTCTACCGGTAGAGAAGACCCGCGGATTATTGGACTCGAATGTGGCGACTGATCATCGTCAATCCCTGTCAGGTTTTATGTTTTCTTTAAGTCCCATTCCTCCACTTTGGAAAAATGCTTTGACACTGCATCTTAGGCCTATGTGCCAGTTGCCGATAGTGTCCTATTTTGATGAGAAAGATGTCGACTTTACGCAGTAGCTAGAACTGCAAGGTTATTTTGAAAACAAGGGCACGTACTGGTGCACCTTTGAAATTTACCAATAATGACAAGTGATTTTATAACTGATTCATACAACGAGTTTAACAACTGTTATACATATGAAATGTTATATTGCTTATCTTATACCTATATTCTTGCTGAGCTATAGTTGCTCACTCTTGCTTGTTTTCAAATTTTACAAACACAACAGCTAAGAGAAATGGCAAGAACCTGTCAGACTGTTCGAAAGCAGGTGACTAGACCCCAGGCTGCAGTTGAGATCCCACCGGTAGGCCCCATTAGCCGGATTGGTTGTCAGCTTTTGTTAGTACGTTTTATTTATAAGTATGACCTGTGCAAGGCAGTGTACCGCAACAAACTTTCAAGCCGCCAACTTCGCTTCATATCGAAGTGTTGCTGGTAGCATAAATGCTATTTAATTCGGTCTGTAATAACTCTAAAACTTTTACTTTTGCTTAATCAAATGTATGACGTTTCTGAGACTCTAACCTGTGTCTGTGTGTGTGCGGTGTGAGTTTATTGTGGGGTCGATGGTTGTTTATTTATATTATGTGCAAGAACAAGTATGTTATTAATGGAAAATGGACCGTGAGCGCCTAGATCTCCGACCCCGGATCTGGGGGCGTCACAGAAATGGTATCAGAGAGAAGGTTACAGTTCTCAGAAACGATAGTAACTTAGGGAAGCAACCATAATAATACGAATAATATAACACTAATAATAATCCCATTAATACCTAGAGCTCTCATCGAGTTCACAGTCGGGTTATCGGATATAGCCCTGACTTCTAAGGCCCGTGAGGGAACTACTTCTTAAACCCTTCTTTTTGGTTAGTAACCTAGCTTATTTCCCTTGTGTAGATGGAGGATATACCAGACCCTGAGGCCTATGAGAGGGAGCATGATGAGGCACTACTGAGAGAGACTGAGGACCCTGTTGAGGATACTGATGCTGACCCTGAGCTGGGCCCCTGGATTACGATATTAGGGGATACTGATGATGAGGATCCCGAGGAGGAGCCCTTTATGGAGCCTGAGCCTGTTACCCCCTCCCCTGTGGCCACTGATGAGGAGAGTGTGCGACCCGGTGAGGACCGTGTTGTGTCACCCCCACCCTCTCCACAGTCATTGAGCCCCACTTCTTCAGATGATGACCCCGAGGAGGATACTTCTAGTGAGGAGGAGCGTGACCCTACCCCTGCTCCTGCTCCTGCCCCTGTTATGCCACCCCCACCACTGGACCTACCCCCGGTGTCGGGCGCTGAGCACGCCTATGTCGTGCAGTTCATGACCCGAGACTTACTTTCTGCGGAGGCCCGACTTAACGAGGCGAGGAGGGTGATAGTGGAGGAGCGCGAGGCGCGCTTGAGGATCCAGGCTGAGATGAGGACTACTGTTGCTAGGAGGACTAGAGCTCGACTCCACAGGATTGAGAGGAGGAGTCGCGAGAGGGTTCTCGGTTTGGGGATCCGCGGGGGCGGAGTGATCCAGGCTAGGGATGTTAGACGTGTTGTACGTCGTGCATTTGTCCGAGTGAGGGCCTTGCTCCGTCGCGGTGCGGCCCCGTGATGTGTTACTGATAGCTCAGTCCCCTAGGTTCAGATGACATTAGTGTGTCGATTTTGCGGGATAGTTGACTTGTGCAGTGGCGTCCTTTCTGACCAGTGGATGAGTAGACTGACCTACATATATTTAGATGTGACTACGGATAGGATGTATGGATGTAGCCCTACTTTTGTGTAGCCCTGACTATTCGGATTATGTACTTATATTTGTTCCACTTTTGCTAGACTTTGACATCGGAACTATGTATTTGGCACTAACATCCAAACTTTGTGACCACCTTTGTACCGTACTTATTTAGTTTCAGTTTCCTTGATATTGTCTCAACTGCTTTACTTTCCGATGCCATGCTCTACTGTTTTGATATACAACTGTGATTATACAACTGCTACAAGCCCCAAATACAACCATGCTACTTCAAATTTACGAAATGCGATTTCAAATTATTCTCCACATTTTCCAAAATATTCCTACAATTTTTCTAAAATAAACCTTTCCAAAAAAAAAAAAAAAAAACGGTTTTCGTTATTTAAAATTTTGAAAATATTTCTACAGATTGCGAATTTTCGAAATTTTGGAAATTCCTACAAATGTTTTCGAACCACGTAACGACTTCCCCTAAAAAGTTTTTACAGTTTATCGCCATCATAAGGGCACTGCGAGTTCGAAATTTTAACCCTGTATAAGAAGGAACAATACGTTCCTGACTTCTCTAAATACGGTCAAATAAATTGAAAACCCTAACCCATTTTTGTCTTATTATCAGAATCATGCCACCTAGAAGAATGAACACTCGAGCTCACCCGGCCAGCTCTGAAGGCCAGGGTAGCCACCATGGGCCGGAAGGCCACCAAAACCGAGAGAGAGAGGATCAGAACCTGAGCGAGGATGAAGGTAGTGACTATAACTTGTTTGATAACTCTGAGTATGATGAAGAGGAAGCTGAAGATGATACCCTAGAGGTGGAAAACCCAAGGAGAGACCCTATGGAGCGATTCATGGACCTACTTAGGCAGAACTTGGACCATCCCCCGGTTCAGCCACCACCCAACAATGCGAATGCCAATGCCTTTCGGAATTTCAAATCCCTGAAACCCCCGGAGTTTAAGGGAACTGCAGACCCGGTCGAGGCAAGAGCCTGGCTGAAAGAAATGGAAAAATCTTTTGAGATACTAGGAGTCGCTGAAGAGCAGAAAACTGTTTTCGCCACCTACCTCCTGAAGGGTGAGGCAAACTACTGGTGGGAAGCTAAAAAGAATTTGGAGGGAAGAGGTGTGGTGACCTGGGAGAGGTTTAGCGAGTTGTTCTTGGAAAAGTATTTCCCTAGGTTCATGGAAACACAAATGGAGCTGAAATTTTTGGAACTCAAGCAAGGCAACATGACGGTGGCCGAGTATGAGGCAAGATTTACTGAGCTGTCAAGGTTTGTGCCGGAATATGTGAACTCTGAAGTGAAGAGGGCCCGAAGGTTTCAATTGGGGCTAAAGCAATGGATTCAGAATCGTGTGGCGGTTCTTGAGCTGACAGACTATGCCACCCTGGTACAGAAAGCGTCGATTGTTGAGGCTGGAAGTGAACAGATGCAGAAGGAGAGGGAAGGAAAGAAGAGGAAGTTTGACAGTCGAAAGGGAAACTCTGCGGGAGGGAGCTTTCCGAGCAAGTTTAAGCGAGGAACAGTGTCCCAGCCCAGCGGAAACTTTGGAACCAAGAGAGCTGAAAGTTGGAGTGTGGGCCAGGGCGGCCGACCACAGGGATCATCGTACTCTACCCCACCCCGAGCCCCACTCCCAGAATGCAATAAATGTGGAAGGAAACATGCGGGCGTGTGTAACCTGCAAGATGTGAAGTGCTTCAAGTGTGGGCTGACAGGACATTATGCTAACACCTGTCGAGGAACTAGTAACAACACCAGTGCTGGAGGTAATTGCTTCAAGTGTGGGAAACCAGGGCACTGAATGAGGGAATGTATGTCCTCTGGGCCAGCTGCATCAAGAGTGAGTGGAACTGCTTCTAACAGGGCCCCGACTGCAAGAACTTTTAACATGACTGTGCAAGATGCCGTGAGGAACACGGATGTGATCGCAGGTACCCTACTACTCAACTCAGTTAATGCGAATGTTTTATTTGATTCGGGAGCCACCAAGTCTTTCATATCTCTAGATTTTGTATGTCGGTTAGGCCTTAAGACTGAACCACTGAGAGACAGACTGCAAGTAGAGATAGCTAATCATGAAATTATTCCTGTTAACCAAGTATGCCCAGGTTGTGACCTAGAAATAGAAGGGCGGCACTTTCGGGTAGATTTAATACCTTTTAAATTAGGGGAGTTTGACGTAATAATAGGTATGGATTGGTTGACAACCCACGGAGCTCAGATTGATTGCGTGAAGAAAAAGGTGAGTTTAAGACTGCCAGGGGATAAGGAAGTAGTGTTTAGTGGAAAACGACAAACCCAAAAGTTCCTGACTATGATTCAAACTAAAAGGCTGTTACGTAAGGGATGCGAAGCCTATCTAGCCTATGTAAAGGATACCAAGAAGGAGGCACCCAACCTACAGGAAATCCCAGTCGTTAATGAATTCGCGGATGTATTTCCGGACGATCTTCCAGGACTACCACCTGATAGAGACATCGAGTTCGCTATAGATTTAGTTCCGGGCACGGCCCCAATTTCAAAAGCCCCGTATAGGCTAGCCCCAGTGGAGATGAAAGAGTTGGCCACCCAATTGCAAGAGCTGTTGGATAAAGGAATGATAAGACCTAGTGTGTCACCGTGGGGAGCCCCGGTGCTATTCGTGAAAAAGAAGGATGGCAGTATGAGATTATGCATAGACTACAGGGAGTTGAATAAGGTGACCATAAAGAATAAGTATCCTTTGCCCAGAATAGATGACCTGTTTGACCAACTAAAGGACGCGGTTTATTTTTCCAAGATTGATTTGAGAACCGGGTACCATCAGTTAAAGATTAAGCCAGAAGATATACCAAAGACGGCCTTTCGCACCCGGTACGGACACTATGAGTTTTTAGTAATGTCGTTTGGGTTAACAAATGCACCCGCAGCTTTCATGGACTTAATGAATCGAGTCTTCAAGAAGTATCTGGACAAGTGTGTTATAGTCTTCATCGATGACATCTTAATTTATTCCAAGACGAAAGAGGAACATGCAGAGCACTTGAGGATTGTATTGGGAGAATTAAGGGAAGAAAAGTTGTACGCTAAGTTCTCGAAGTGTGAATTTTGGTTGAAGGAAGTTCAGTTTTTGGGGCATGTGATTAGCGAACAAGGCATCCTAGTGGACCCAGCCAAAATAGAGGCTGTATCAAATTGGGAGAGACCAACCACTCCGACAGAGGTGAGAAGTTTCATAGGATTGGCCGGCTACTATAGGAGAATTGTCCAAGACTTTGCCAAGATAGCAGCCCCTTTGACCCGGCTAACTCGCAAGACCGAGAAGTTTGTGTGGACTGAGAAATGTGAAGAAAGCTTCCAAGAGTTGAAAAAGAGGTTGGTGACAGCACCAGTACTAGCCCTACCCGATGATAAGGGAGATTTTGTGATTTATAGCGACGCGTCCCATAAAGGTTTAGGGTGTGTGCTTATGCAGCACGGTAAGGTAATTGCGTATGCGTCCAGACAACTTAAGGAGTATGAGATAAGATACCCCACCCATGATTTGGAATTAGCAGCAATAGTCTTTGCTTTGAAGATCTGGAGACATTATCTTTACGGAGAAAAGTGTGAAATCTACACGGATCACAAGAGCTTAAAGTACATATTCACTCAGAAAGAGTTAAACATGAGGCAGAGGAGATGGTTAGAGCTAATCAAGGATTATGATTGTGAGATTCATTATCACCCAGGGAAGGCCAACGTAGTGGCCGATGCACTTAGCCGAAAAGAGAAGATTAAGATGATAACGTCAGTGGACGAAGTGATCAAGGACCTCGAGAGGCTGGAGATTGAGGTGAAGTTGCCAGGAATTGGCCAAGAGAGTCTAATGGAAATAAAAGTCCAACCACCGCTACTGGAAAAGATCAAGTTATGTCAGGAAAAGAAGATAGAAGAAGAAAAGAATTCCATGGAGAAAATTTTGACTGGCGAAGAAATTAGGTGTGAGAAGGACGGGAATGGAGTTATGAGGTACGCATCTAGGATATGGATCCCGAACGTTCGAGAATTAAAAGATGAGATTTTGCAAGAGGCTCATAGTTCAAGGTATTCGATTCACCCTGGAGGCACCAAGATGTATAGGGATTTGAAAGAATATTATTGGTGGCCAAATATGAAGAAGGACATAGCAGAGTGGGTAAGTAAATGCTTGACATGTCAAAGAGTGAAGGCCGAACACCAGAGGCCTAGTGGATTGTTGCAACCCTTAGAGATACCCGAGTGGAAGTGGGAGCAGATTGCGATGGACTTTGTAGTCGGATTACCAAGGACCAAGACTAATCATGACGCCATTTGGGTAATTATTGATAGATTGACCAAGTCAGCACATTTTCTTCCAATCAACGAGAGATACACTGTCGACAAGCTAGTGGATATTTACCTAAAAGAGATTGTGGTTAGGCATGGGGTTCCTGTGAGCATCGTATCAGATAGAGACCCAAGATTCAACTCCAGGTTCTGGAGGAGTTTTCAGGATTGTGTGGGGACTAAGTTAAACATGAGTACTGCATACCATCCCCAAACAGACGGACAGAGCGAGAGAACCATCCAGACCATCGAGGACATGTTGAGAGTATGTGCCATAGATTTCAAGGGAAGTTGGGACGACCACTTGCCGTTGATCGAATTTTCCTACAACAACAGTTACCATGCAAGTATAGGCATGCCCCCATATGAAGCTTTGTACGGACGAAGATGTCGGTCTCCTTTGTGTTGGGAAGAAGTTGGAGAGCGAAAGATTTTAGGGCCTGAACTGGTCCAACAGACAAGAGAAACTATTGAACTCATAAGAGGACGGCTGGTAGCGGCCCAAGACAGACAGAAGAAGTATGCGGACCAGTCCCGCAAAGATAAGGAATATGAGGTAGGAGAGTTTGTGATGTTAAAAGTATCACCGTGGAAGGGATTGATGAGATTTGGTAAGAAGGGGAAACTAAGCCCGAGATTTATTGGACCTTTTGAGATCTTGAAACGAGTTGGAAAGTTAGCCTATGAATTGGCTTTACCTCCGAGCTTACAGCAAGTACATAATGTGTTTCATGTGTCCATGCTACGACCCTACCATACCGACTTCCGACATGTGATAGAACATGATCAAGTGGATCTGCAACCAGACTTGACATATGTAGAGCAACCCGTAGAAATCATGGATAGAAAAGAACAAGTACTGAGGAACAAGGTTGTCAAATTAGTGAGAGTTTTGTGGAGGAATCAGAATGTCGAAGAATCAACATGGGAACTAGAAAGCGCAATGCGTGAAAAGCACCCCCAACTGTTTTCAACCTGATTCCGGGACGGAATCCTTTTAAGGAGGGGAGGCTGTAAGAACCCTAATTTTTGGTAATATTTTATTTTATTTAATATCTTGTCAATATGGAACCTTTCTGGTCATCCCTGTGATTAATAGAATTGATTGTTTGAGAAACTATGTTGCTGTATTCATTATGTAAGATAAGAAGGGAGATTGTGAAGGCAGGAGTCTTATTGTTAGTGAGATTTATAAAACTTGGGATTTGAGAATGATTAGAGTGTTACAAGATTTATTGAGGATCATGACAAGGAATTATGGACATTAGAGGAATTTACACAATTAGTACTTAAGGAATTATAGGGGAAATCTCTACGCGACAAAATATTATTACGAGAGATTAATTAAGATACGATACGAATTAAAGATTAGATAATAAGCATTGGTGGGAGAATAATAATACAAGGAGTAGCATTGCATGCAAGCTCATGCAACTAAGTAGTTAGGAAAGCAAACTAGATGAACCAAATAGCAAGGGGAATAGTAACTAGTTGGCTTGCTTTTCAAAAGAGGAGACAAGAAGTACCACTAGCCATGCTTATAGCCATACCTAGGCTTGTACAATGCTAATACATACACATTATATGTATCACCCAACACATTAACCTCAATCATTCAACCAATACACACCACAAAAAAATCAAACTCTCTCCCCCCCCCCTTGATATTGCTCTCGGCCAAGCTTAAAAAGGTGAGGAAGAAAAATTCTTTCTCCCACTTCTCATCACTCATAATTCATACCATAATTCCTAGGTCATCTACATCATCTAATCAAGGTATGCTAGCAATTTCACTTCATTTCATCCATCCAATTCCAAGTTATAAAATGTTAAAGATTGGGTGAATAGTAACCATGTTTGATTTTCTTTTAGATCTTGGATTATAAGTGTTGTAGGAGATCATCTAAGGTGTTGTTGTGTTGTGAAAAGCTTACCCAAGGTCCCTAGGAGCTCAAGAAGGTATAAAATCACAAACCCTCTTGGTTATGTAGTATTTATAATGTTTGGTAGTAGATCCATGCATGTATGAGCTAATCTTGGTTGTATAAGTGTTGGATGACTTGGATCTTGAGTTTTTATGTTGAGATCATGACTTTTATGACTATGGATAGTATATATATCACCATGAGTGTTATGAACCATGATTTGAGTGTATTAAGTGTTGGTTGTATGGTGGAATTGTGAAAAATGGTTGATCTAAGTGATTTGAGCTTGCTGATTTTATCCAGGAACATTGACCTGTATTGTGACACGATTTTGAACCCCCAAATGATGTCCCCTGATGTCCTACCTTATATTGATGGAAATATAATTGAATGTAGTTTCTGGATATGTAAGGTTCATAGCTAGGTGATGTGTGGATTTTTAGTTATGGCCGGAGAAGTGATTTTTGTTTCTGGACTATGGACTGCATAAAGTGACCCCCTTGTGAACCTTGTTTAAACACCTTAAAAATTATTTGGGATCATGGAAAAATTAGAGAAGCTAGGAAATACAGTGGTGAAGGCTACCCAAAAAGAATTGGATTAAAATATGAATTTTTGGATTTTATAAAAATGCTAGAGTAAATTTCGCGCAAGGGAAAAAGTCGTTAGTGGAGCATAATTCTAGGAGTAATGGTTATGGTTCGAACGTGGTAACTAAATTAAGTCGAGTAAGTGACGAGCGTAAACGAGTGATGTCATGGACCTATAGTGGGGCTAGGGAGTCATAAGACGAAGTCGTTAAGTTAATTTCGTGTCCCCTTAAAACCCCGTAATTAGAAAGAAATTGTTAAGGTACTAACGAACGATTATTGTTTATGTATAGATCGTTCGAATTCACACGCTCGACCACCCCAACCAAACCAAGGCAAGTTTACTTTTCAAAACTAATACATATACAAAGATTTTCACTGTTGTGTTTGTAGTTTTCAAATTATATCAAATGCTATGTTTATCGAAACATTGATGCAATTGAGATTGTATAAGTACATATATGCTTGTACCCCTTGAACTTAGATTAAAATGTTTTCTTCGGACAACGACTCTAGCAATAGAGGTCGTAGCGGTCCGTATATACCTATTGACCGGGGAGCGGTATATTATATATCGTATCTAGAATTGCGAAAACCCGAAGGGTCATTCGGGAAGTATCATATACTCAAGTATTATATTCATATCTTCGTAAATACTCGAAACCCTATCTTGGATTGAAAGTTTATTTTATTAAATAATTATTTTATTAATTATTGATATTAAATCTTAAAATATCATCTATTAATTATTGTTCATTATTTTAAAAACAAAGCTAATCCAAGATACCTTTTAATACTTTCAAACTCGAACATTTTCGAACTCAAAACATTTTCGAAAACCCCCGGTCAGGTTCTACTTCTTGTATGATTTCAAGAATTATCGGTCGACTGATGTCGAACCACAACTACTCTGTTTTCAATCAAAAGCAAGTTTTCAAAAGAAAAAGAAAAAGGGACTCTGGCAGGTGTGGGAACCGTTGATGAACGATTCCCGGGATGTGTAAGCGGCCGTGAGCCAGGCGGTCCATCACTTATTATTCCGGCCCAGGTGTTGCCGAAGGATGATTACGGATGTAGTTTTCATCGAGGGTGATTACGGATGTAGTTTTCACTCGGGGATAGTTACGGATGTAGTTTCTATCCTTCTACCGGTAGAGAAGACCCGCGGATTATTGGACTCGGATGTGGCGACTGATCATCGTCAATCCCTGTCAGGTTTTATGTTTTCTTTAAGTCCCATTCCTCCACTTTGGAAAAATGCTTTGACACTGCATCTTAGGCCTATGTGCCAGTTGCCAATAGTGTCCTATTTTGATGAGAAAGATGTCGACTTTACGCAGTAGCTAGAACTGCAAGGTTATTTTGAAAACAAGGGCACGTACTGGTGCACCTTTGAAATTTACCAATAATGACAAGTGATTTTATAACTGATCGATACAACGAGTTTAACAACTTTTATACATATGAAATGTTATATTGCTTATCTTATACCTATATTCTTGCTGAGCTATAGTTGCTCACTCTTGCTTGTTTTCAAATTTTACAAACACAACAGCTAAGAGAAATGGCAAGAACCTGTCAGACTGTTCGAAAGCAGGTGACTAGACCCCAGGCTGCAGTTGAGATCCCACCGGTAGGCCCCATTAGCCGGATTGGTTGTCAGCTTTTGTTAGTACGTTTTATTTATAAGTATGACCTGTGCAAGGCAGTGTACCGCAACAAACTTTCAAGCCGCCAACTTCGCTTCATATCGAAGTGTTGCTGGTAGCATAAATGCTATTTAATTCGGTCTGTAATAACTCTAAAACTTTTACTTAATCAAATGTATGACGTTTCTAAGACTCTAACCTGTGTGTGTGTGTGTGTGCGGTGTGAGTTTATTGTGGGGTCGATGGTTGTTTATTTATATTATGTGCAAGAACAAGTATGTTATTAATAGAAAATGGACCGTGAGCGCCTAGATCTCCGACCCCGGATATGGGGGCGTCACAAATAAAAACTAGATTACGAATGGTATTTATTGTTAGGGTTAGGGAGCTTCGTACTTTAATGGCTGTTTCCGTGTTCGAGACTGATCGGTCCTCACAGAGTGCCTACGTATCTCGTTATTGAGAATCAAGCTAAGACGTAGTTCTAGGTGTGAAGAAGCAGGTCCTTATATAGGCTGAGAAGCCTTAGAATCGTAGTAGGGTTAGATGACTTGGTGGGCAAGTCACCGACCAGAAGAAGGTTCTAGTCTCCTTCCATGTATGAATCATTTTCCATGTTGGAGTATGTGCCTTGGGGGCTAAGTCAGGCAAGAGTAATATCCTTGTTTGACTCCTATTGCTGAACTGATAATTACCACTAATATTAATTATGAAATTAATATTATATATTGGGTTTGGGCCCATTTAGTGGGCCCCACGTTTTGACCATATTGGGTTCATTTAATGCCACATTAAATATGTCTTTAGGGCTTACTTTTAGCCCATATCAGCGGCGCTGCCGGGGAGACGCCTAGTTTCTATAATTTTAGTTTGATTGTTTTAGATTGTTTCTCTTGTCTCTTTGGAACTCTTGTTCTAATTGAGACCGATCTTACTACTTTTCCTTGTTTAGTTGTTGATGCCCAGGACCAGGTCTCAAACGAAAGAAGATCAAGCGAAAGAGGATACAACTCCTCTTAGTCCAGATTCTGGAATTACTTGTCAATAATACATAGATCAACAAAGGAAAGAGAAGCAGCAAAAGATATCTGAACCAAAGATTGAGATGGCAGACCCTCCCAAATCTTTGAAGAATTACTCACAGCCCTCTCCGAGTGGGGTACCTACTGGCCTTGCTATGCCAGCAATTCAAGCAGCAAATTTCGAGATCAAGCCTTCTTTGCTCACTCTGATCCAACAGAATCAATTTGCTGGGCTTGCTTCTGAAGACCCTACAAATCATCTGCAACGGTTTCAACAGCTCTGTTCTATAATTAAACATCAGGGAGTCACTCCAGACCAGTTGAAAGTCATGTTGTTCGGTTTCTCTCTTCGTGATAAAGCTCAAAAATGGTTGAATGATATTGACTTGACCGAGTGGGATAAGATTGCTCAGGCTTTCTTAACTGAGTTCTTCCCTCCTAACAGAACCGACGATTTGATCGACAAGATGATGGGTTTTAAGCAAGATTATGGTGAATCTCTTCGGGATGCTTGGGATAGATTTAAGGATTATCAACGTGCATGCCCTCACCATGGTCTTGAGAAGTGGTTTCTACTTAAACGCTTCTACAATGGTCTTAATCCCGAAACAAAAGGTATGGTAGATAACGCTGCAGGTGGCGTGTTTTAAGACAAAGGAGTTGATGATGCACATGCTTTTCTTTCAAATTTGGCTGCCAATCATTTCAGTAACCCGAGAGCAACCAAGAAAGGGGGTAAACTTGAAGTGGATGCATATTCTCTATTATCATCTCAACTCGCTGCATTAACTCAGGAGATCCACTCATTGAAGACATCTCAACCCTCTACTCAACATATGAGTATCAATGCATTGTCATCCATGGCTCCTATGAATAATCCTGTTTGTGAAGTCTATGGCATCCAAGGCCACTATGGTAACGATTGCCAATACAATGCTCAAAATTCACAACATTTTCAGATGGAACAAGCAAATGTTTTCCAACAGAGGCAGCAGTACAATCCGTACTCCAACACTTACAATCCTGGTTGGAAAGATCATCCGAACTTCTCATATAGGAACAATAATATTCAGAATTCAAATGTTCCTAATCAGCAGCAGCAATATCAACAGTCGTACCAGCCTCCTCCACAGCAGCAGTATAGGCCTCCGCAAGGACCTATGAATCCCCCTGGATTCCAGAAGCCCTATCAGAATTATGCTCCTCAAGCAAATCAAGCTACACAGGCTGATAATCAAGGTGACATGATGAAGATATTGTTACACATGCAAAAGAATATGGAGGATACAAATAGAAAGATGAACCAGATGGAGATTCATAATAAGATGCTGGAAACTCAGATTGCTCAAATGGCTAGTTCTTCATCTACAAGGCAACAAGGCTCTCTACCAGCACAACCAACTCAGCCAAAGGAAAATGTGAATGCCATTGCTCTTAGGAGTGGTCATACATATGATGCTCCTCCAATGCCTACTGACGATGTTCCTACTGAGAAAGAAGAAGAGAATTCTGAGGAAGACAAGGTAGAGAAAGTTGTTGAAGATACAAACGAAGATAAAACTGAGGAAAGCAAGAAAAAGGACAAAGAGAAGACTGCAGTTACTCCTCCGCCATTTGTGCCAAAGCTCCCATTCCCTAGCAGGATGAACAGAACTAAGGTGGACCAGCAGTTTGGTAAGTTCATGACACTTGTCAAGAATCTTGAGGTAACAGTTCCTTTCACTGATTTAATTTCTCAAGTTCCATCATATGCAAAGTTTCTTAAGGATATTCTCACTAAGAAAAGGTCCTTTGGTGAGGTAGAGACACTAGCTTTTACTGAAGAGTGTAGTGCTGTTTTACAAAATAAGTCTCCACCTAAGCTTAAAGATCCTGGTAATTTTTCGATCCCGTGTCATTTAGGTGCATTGTTCATTGATAAAGCTTTATGTGATTTAGGCGCTAGCGTCTTAGTCATGCCTCTCTCGGTTTTTTAAAAACTAAATATGGGAGAATTAAAATGTACACAGATGACTTTGCAAATGGCAGACCGTTCGATAAAATATCCCCTTGGAATTTTAGAGGATGTGCCTGTTAGGGTTGGAAAATTTTATATTCCTGTAGACTTTGTAGTTCTAGATATGGAAGAGGATAGCCAAATACCTATTATTTTAGGTAGACCATTTCTCTGTACTACAGGTGCTGTAATTGATGTTAAAAGTGGGACTCTCACATTGAGCGTTGGTGATGATAAAATTACTTTTACTATAACCTCTGCTCTTAAATCCCCTTTGCTTGAGAATACTTGCTGCAGGATTGATGTTATAGATGGAATTGTCCAAGATGAGACACCTCAGATTCTATTGAATGATGTATTGGAAGCAGTGCTCATGCTTGAAGCTTTAGAAGGAGAAGGACATGCTGAAGTCGATTCATTGATTCTTGAGTTGGATGGTGCAGCTGATCCGAATTGTGAGGAAACCAACACTGTCACTTCTTGTGGTGAACCTCAGGTAAACAAGTTAGAGCTAAAATCTTTGCCATCTAATCTGAAATATGTGTTTCTTGATGATGAAAAGACTTGTCCTGTGATTGTTAGCTCTAGTCTTGATGATAGCCAAGTTTTTAAGCTTCTTACTGTTTTGCGTGCGCATAGAAAAGCTATTGGGTATAGTATTGAAGATCTTACAGGGATTAGCCCAGATTTTTGCATGCATAGAATTCACTTAGATGATGACCATAAGCCTTGCATACAGGGACAACGTCGCTTAAACCCTAAAATGCAAGAGGTTGTTAAAAAAGAAGTTTTGAAATTGTTAGATGCCGACATCATTTACCCAATTTCTGATTCTAAATGGGTAAGCCCAATTCAGGTAGTCCCTAAGAAAGGAGGAACAACGGTAATTAAGAATGATAAAGATGAATTAATTCCCACTCGAATTGTCACTGGTTGGCGAATGTGCATTGATTACCGTAAGTTAAACACTGCTACTAGAAAAGACCATTACCCTCTCCCTTTCATAGATCAGATGTTAGAAAGACTTGTTAAGCATAAGTACTTTTGCTATTTAGACGGATATTCAGGGTTCTTTCAGATCCCTATACATCCTGATGGCCAAGAAAAGACTACATTTACTTGCCCATATGGTACTTTTGCATATCGTAGAGTGCCTTTTGGTTTGTGCAATGCCCCTGCTACTTTTCAGCGTTGCATGACTTCCATATTTTCTGATTTCATAGAGTCTATCATGGAAGTATTTATGGATGATTTCAGTGTTTATGGGTCTGATTTTGATGTATGTCTGCATAATCTTTCTAAAGTGCTTAAACGTTGTGAAGAGGTGAATTTGGTTTTGAATTGGAAAAAGTGCCACTTCATGGTAAATGAAGGAGTGGTACTTGGTCATTTGATTTCTGAACGTGGCATCCAAGTTGACAAAGCAAAAAATTGAGGTGATTGAGAAACTTCCTCCTCCTGTTAATGTCAAGGGAGTGAGGAGTTTCCTTGGTCATGCGGGTTTTTATCGTCGTTTTATAAAAGATTTTTCAAAAATTGCAAAACCCCTCACTCAATTGTTGCTTAAGGATGCCACCTTTGTGTTTACTGACGTTTGTTTGGAGTCTTTTAACAGAATTAAGGAAGCTTTGATAAGTGCACCAATCATTCAATCTCCATATTGGAATCTTCCATTTGAAATCATGTGTGATGCAAGTGATTATGCAGTTGGAGCAGTTCTCGGTCAAAGGAAAGACAAGGTATTGCACGCCATCTACTATGCAAGTAAAACCTTGGATGAAGCTCAAGTTAATTATGCTACGACTAAGAAGGAACTTCTAGCTGTGGTCTACGCTCTTGACAAATTCCGAGCCTATCTCATTGGCTCCAAGGTCATTGTTCACACTGATCATTCAGCACTTAAATATCTATTGGCGAAGAAAGAAGCAAAGCCAAGGCTTATTCGTTGGATTCTGTTACTCCAAGAATTTGACTTGGAAATCAAAGACAAGAAGGGTGCTGAGAATGTGGTTGCAGATCATCTTTCACGGTTGCGTTTCAAATCTGATATTGCGTCAAGTACTCCTATTGACGATTCTTTTCCAGATGATCACCTGTTTTCGGTTGCTACTCAAACTCCATGGTATGCAGATTTTTCAAATTTCTGTGTTAGTGGATCTCACCCTCTAGAATTGACTTATCAGCAAAGGAAGAGGTTTTATCATGATGCTAAACAATATTTTTGGGATGACCCTTTCTTGTATCGCAAATGTGTTGATGGAATCTTTCATAGATGTGTTCCTGAGTTCGAAGTGCATGACATTCTCAAGCATTGTCATTCTCTCGCATGTGGAGGCCACCATGGTCCTTCAAAAACTGCTGCTAAGGTACTTCAATCCGGGTTCTTTTGGCCTTCTCTATTTAAGGATGCTCGTGCTTTCTGTTTGGCGTGTGATGCATGTCAAAGGACGGGTAATATTTCTAAACGCCATGAGATGCCTCAAACTGGTATTCTTGAAGTCGAGATATTTGACGTATGGGGTGTTGATTTTATGGGACCCTTCCCAAGTTCTTGTGGGATGAGATACATCTTAGTTGCTGTCAATTATGTGTCCAAGTGGGTTGAAGAAGTTGGATCAGTAACCAATGATTCCAAGGTTGTTATGAAGCTTTTCAAGAATATTATCTTCCCTCGTTTTGGAGTTCCAAGGACAGTGATAAGTGATGGTGGTTCTCATTTTCGCCATCGACAGTTTGAAACTTTGTTGAAGAAATATGGCGTTACTCACAAAGTTGCTCTTGCATATCACCCTCAAACAAGTGGCCAAGTGGAGGTTTCTAACCGCCAAATCAAAAGCATTTTGGAGAAGATGGTGGCAAAGTCTAGAAAAGATTGGTATTTGAAGCTAGATGATGCTTTGTGGGCTTATCGTACGGCGTATAAAACACCTATAGGAACCACTCCTTATCGGTTGATCTATGGTAAAGCATGTCACTTTCCAGTGGAATTGGAACATCGCGCTTTTTGGGCTATCAAAGAACTCAACATGGATTTGAAGGCTGCGGGGCAAGCGAGACTTCTTCAACTTAATGAGTTAGATGAGCTTCGTTTTGATGCTTATGACAACTCTCGACTTTACAAGGAGAGAACGAAGAAGATGCATGATAAGATGATTCAGAGAAGAGATTTTCAGGTTGGTGACAAGGTGTTGTTGTTCAATTCCAGACTTCGACTTTTTCCAGGGAAGCTCAAATCAAGATGGTCCGGACCTTTTACTGTCACCGATGTCAAATTTTATGGTGCTATTGAAGTTATGGGACGAGATGGAACAAAATTTAAGGTTAATGGTCAATGCCTTAAATTATATGTGGATGACGCATTTATTGGGAAAATGGAGATGGTTCGTCTCGACAACCCCTCCACGGACATATAAATCGAGGTTAGAAGTCAAGCTAAAGACTCTAAAATAAGCGCTTCTTGGGAGGCAACCCATGATTTTGGTGTGGTTAGTATTTTTTTTATATATTATTTTTGTATTTTTGCATTTTTTTTAGGTTAGACATTTTTATTATATTTTTTTTTTACTCCCACATGGTGCCTTCATGAATTTCTTGAAGTGTTTCAGGGTATGATTATTTCGAATTTTACAAAATCTCTGGAAAAAAAAAACTGCGGGTGAAATCGAAGTAGAACAGAGATGAAATACTGGCGTATAAGTTTGTCCAAGCCATGGTTTGACGCCCTGTTCTTGTAGGGCTCGACAATACCAGCAATATTAATTTTTCAAACTGGCGTTTTACGTCCCTGAATAAATAGAAGATTCAATACCGGGGTTTATATTCGTTGAACCTGTGGTTTCAGTTCCCTGTATACTAAGCGCTTCAAGCACTTGCGCGCGCGCGAACATCAATTCCAGTACTTCACTTCTTCGTGCGTGGCTGTAGTCCACTTCTTCTTGCAGCTGTCCACTTCACAAGCCCATCCTAGTTGCTGCAGGCCCATTTAATTTGAGGCAAGGCCCATTTCATTGGAGGCCATTAATCTGGTCCAGATGCACACACATGGCTACATGATCGTCTATACATTGCTATATGTCATCAGCTACCTCGCAATCCAGTCAGCAACACATCAGCTGCCATGTCATCAAGTCAGCTTCTAGCCACTGCCTAGTCAGCTGCAATTAGGGTGTATATGCATGACTTATATTTGCATCTCCCAACCACTTGAGCTACTGTGCATTTGTTGTTATTATCTGGACTGCTATTCTTATGTAATGAAGCAGCGCCCTGGAGTTTAGCTATGGATACCTCAATTTTGCAATTATTTTTTCAACGGGCACTTCGTGCATATGCACTAGGGGAGTATTTTAATCTTTCTTTGTATATTTTTTTTATTTTATTTTTGTATTTGTTTTTAGGATCTTTTAGTTATGTATATATTATATATTTATTCATTGAGGACAATGAACCATTTAAGTGTGGGGATGCGTTCTCTATATACAAAAAAAAATCACAAAAAAAGGAAAAAATTAAAAATCACAAAAATAATTCTAGCCTTGTAAATTGATTAGTTGTTGTACTTTGCTTGATGCACCCATGCATGCTATATAAATTTCGTACTCTTGACGCTTTTGATTGATAAGTGACGTGCTTTGTTCTTGTGCACACACTTACACTAGCAAGTTGAAGCTGGTAGACTTAATTGGATGTTGTAAGTGATTAGAATGACATGAATATGTGTAAGATGACTTGGTTTTAATGTTTTGAGTACAAGTAGGTGCGTTAGAGAGTCTTGTTACTTGGGATTGATTATGTTTTGTCACACCAAGTGAGTTTTGAGCCTATATGCATATCTTTTGCATGATTTTTCGTTTGCTTGAGTGTCCACATGTTGTTTATATTGCTAGCACTTACTTGAGATCTTTCTTGAAATGCATGACATTACTTGATGATGAGATGATAAAGGCACTTAGGTTTAACCTCGTATTTCCCATATTTCCACACCTTTTTAAACATGATCAATTAGTTAACCCGTTGAGCTTAATCCTATTCTTTTGGTGACACACCACATTACTTGCCATTATCCTTTTTATTCTATTGGCCTTACATTGAATTTGAACCTAAATTGTCAAAGGCTAGTATAGTGCTTAAGGGAGTAATAAGGTGTTCGAAAAAGGGGGGTTTTTATTGATGATCATACTTTTGGGGAATATTGATTTTGGTTGATGCTTGTTAGTCGAAATTCATAAAAATATATATGGATCATTGTGCTTATTCCTTAGCTCTCACAGAAAAAAAAAACAGAAAAAAAATATAGAAAAAAAAAAAAGAAAAAAAGAAAAATAAAGAGAAAAATAAATAAATTTAAGAGCATTCTTATGTTTGTATGATCCTTCTTCATTCGACTAGTCAAGTTATTATGTAAGGGTTATTGAAAAATCCAAGTGTGGGGAAGTATTTGTTTTAATAGAAAGGGAATTGAAATAATGATTATTGTTGGGTACTAGCTTTTGACATTTAACCTGTTTTAGCTTTACTTGACATACCTGGTCCCTAGCCCGCACTACAACCCGAATAAAGACCTTTTGATTGTCATCAGTGATGTATGTTGTGTTGAGAGTGAGATTGATTGCGAGTGTCAAGTTGTGTTTATGATTTTGTTGGAATTGAGTGATACACTTAACCTTGTTCTTGAGTGAATATTCATTTTTGAGTGAAAGGTGAGTTATTACTTGTTTTGGCATAGGAGATCCCAGGTTTAGACTTAAAGATGTATTTCTTGTGGGCTTAGCATGATTACCAACGATTTTTACACTTGACATGAATTTTTATGACCTTCTGCATGTTAGTTGAGTAGACTACGTGAATACTTGCACTTTCGACACCAAGACATCGTATGTTTACTTTGATTCTTAAGTTGATGTGGCATGAGAGGACTTGTGTGTGTGGTGTTGTGTTAGAATTGATCTTTTGCATGGTTAGATGAATTTTGTGGCCTATATTCACTATAAACCCTCACGAGACAACACTCGTCCTACTAGGGCTGCCTAGGGGTTTAACGGCTTGTTGCATATGCTCAATGCAATCGTGTCATCTACGAAAGTGATGTTTGTTAGGACTTAGTTTTTATTTCACTTATTTGCCCGAGTACGTGCAAATGCTTAGTGTGGGGATGTTTGATAGAATATATTTTTATATATGTTTTAGATGATTTTATTATCATATTTATTGTGTTTTGCATTGATTTGGATTTTTATTTAATAGATTTGATTGTTTTATTGTAGGAAATAAAGAATTCATGACTTAGAAGGATTTGGAGCAAAAAGAGCTATTTTGGAGATAAAATAGGAGAAAATTCGTATTATTGGGCTACACGGGCTGTTTAACACGGTTTGGGCCATATCTTGAGTTCCAGAAGTCAGAATTTGACGATCTTACTGTCCACGCAAAGCTTGTGGAATTATCTTTAATTCAGAGGTGGTCCAGTAAGCAAAATCCAGTTGGAAGAGCCCAGAAACAGAGGAGAAAAAGAAGTGAGGAATTTTACAAGAAAATCCTATTCAATTATGGATATCTTTTTGTAAATTTATTAGAATATTAAAAATACCTTTATTAGGAGATAGAAATCAGATTTTATGATTAGTTTTATTATTAGAACGTGGGGGGAGAGGAGATACGTATTTTTTTACAAGAAGCTAGGGTTTTGGTTTTTCTCTCTCCATCTCTTCCTTGCACTTGGTTTAATTGGGATCTTTATTGTTCTTCATTAATACAAAGTTTAAGGTACTCTTTATCTCATCTTGTTTATTAGTATATGTTTTATATGGCTTTCTTCATTATTTTTGTTGCTCTTGTTCATAGCATGAGTGAGTAGTTTAATTCTAGGGTATTAAGGGGAGCCATGTTTGCACCATGATTTGGGCTTAATTTGATTAGTGGATTGATGGGTAAAGAGTAATTCTGATTGATATGTTCTAATTCTTAATTTGTGTAATTGCGTAATATTATGGATTAATCGATTGCAATAGGAGTAATAGATCGAAAGATTTTACTACTAGAGGCTTACATACAATTAGCAGAATTGAAGGTGAGTGTGAAAACATCATTAGATATTCTCAGAGTGTTAATGCTTGAAAAAGATTAACCATTGCTTTAATTACTTTATCCCATTGAAAAGCTATACTTTTGTGATTTGTTTGGTGTAAACATGGTGAACCTGAATTGCCCTAGATCCCTTAATTAATTGATTTAAAACCTTTGTTAAATTCGTTTTAGTAGTTAATAAAATTCTCTAATAATCGTTTGTGACTAGAAACAATTGATAATAGTTGAATTGAAATTGAAACTGTCTCCTTGAGGAATCGACCCGTATTTACTAATATCTACTACAATTGATACCGTGCGCTTGCGGTTAGACGTAATTTAACACATCAATGCGGAAGCGTGGATTGATCATATGGAGAAGATCTTTCGGGTACTTAACTGCTCTAAGTTGGAAAAGGCTCATTTTGGCATTTACCGTCTTAAAGGGGACGCTAGCATTTGATGGAAGTCAGTGGTAGCTTCCCACGCAGCTGGATATGAGAATACTGTTACTTGGGATGTGTTTAAAGCACATTTCGATCAGAGGTATTTTCATGCTCGGGAATATCAGAGCATAACTCAGAAGGAGGATGAATCTATGGCGGACTTTCAGATCAGGTTTCAGAGGTTAGCTGGCTATGCACGGTCCGTTGCTGGTACAGAGGAAGATAAAATCATGAAATTCAAGTGGGCTCTGAAGACTTCGATCCGTAACCACATCATCGCAAACCGCTACACTTCCATGGACAGTTTGGTGGATAGTTCCAGAGATCAAGAACTTCATCAAACTGACTTCCGTAAACAGCAAGACATGCAGAATCAGAAAAGAAAAAGGGACGATGACTCTACTGAGCAAAACAAGAATTTTAAGAATATTAATGGATCTTCTGGTGGATTCGAGAAAAATGATCACGGGTACAACACGCGAAGCTTTCGATAAAAAAATGGGAGCCAAAGAAAGCAGAATGGTGGAAAGCCTCGTTGTCAACGTTGTGGAAAGATACACGGTGTAAACACATGTCATTGGACTACTAGCGCATGTTTTAGATGCGGAGAACATGGTCACACTGTTCGAGATTGCAAGGTTCCATATAATAAGCGCGATGATCATGATAATCAAGAAGGAAGTGACAATCAAAAGATTACAGCAAATGATGCTGCAAATAATTAAGGTACTGTTCCAAAATTCTTTTAATTTTCAAGATGAAAAAAAAATATTCGATGTCAGTGCAATTAATTCTTTTATGTTTAATTGTGGACACTTATGCATGCAACTTATTTAGTTTGTGTGAAATTTTGTGGCACTCTTGCATGGTGATGACTAGATATTTTTGACTTAAAAAAAAGTGCTACAAAATTTAGAATACTGAGAAACTGTTTTCTTGCTGCACATTTTCACTTCATGGAATATCTTTGTTTGATGTGTACCCTCAATTCTGTTATTTATGCCTCTTGTTAGACGGGTAGATGTCCGATTTAATCAAGTTAGTTGTATTAGCTCCATTGTTAGGGTAACCAAGTTTTCAGAATATTTGTACACAAAAAAAAAATCTTCTTACTAATTAGAGGCACGTGATAGGTCATTTGAATTTCGAGGACGAAATTCTTTTAAGGAGTGAAGAATATAATACCCCGATATTTATTTATTTATTTGATTATCTAAAGTTTAGATAATATAAATTATGTTAAATATTATATTTATGTTATTTTAATTCTGGAAGGATCTAGAAATAAGTTTTGGAGTTCTAACCGAATTCTATCAAGATTGTGATAAGGTTGTTGGTTTAGTTAGATATATTCCGGAACTTTCATCCCGTTAGATTATATTTATCTTAGCAGTCTTATAAATATAGAATTATATCTATTTGAGAGGTGTACAACCTCAGATAGTATTGGTCGACTAAAAATTCTAAGGTACATATCGATCATATGTATAATTTTTTATATGCTTGTATGTGATTAAGAGTATATTTTTTATTTTATGTTTACATTTGTATAGATACTGGAGGTTTGATCTGAGGCATATATAGGTGCCTATATCTAGCACTAGCTTGTATTAGAATCGGAAGGTATGTATAAGTTTATTTTATTGTATTAACTAATGGTTACAGTGCATGTAAATACCAATTTAATATTTCATATTATTCTCAGTGTTGTGCGTGTCCACTATCCATTTCATACACTCCAGTTTCGGTTCTCTCAACTTCAGACCATTTGTAAGCTCCAAACTACTCTTTTATTTTTCATTGGTTTCTTGAATGAATTGTATTGTACATGTTTTGTATAAAACGTTTGAGACTTTAAAATTAACTACTTTTACTTCCTTTTATATCGATTTTACACTTGTACGTGTTTTTAGAATTTTTATCCTAGCAATATTTGATTACATGTTTATTGCCGAGAGTTGGGTTTTTTTTTTTTTTGCTTGGTATTGATCATAGTAAATTATTGATTATATGGGTTATTTCTAAATAAAGATTTGTATACTCATATTTATAGAATTGTTGTCCTTATGTTTTATAATATTAAAAAGGTATGATCCTTAAACATATTTCTAAACTAGATATTTGGTACTAGTGCTGTTGCTTTTCAAATGTACTAAGTGGTAATGAAAGTGTATGCTAGTCTAGTTTTAACTGGTGATTTTTATATTTATGTTTTACTTAGTTTTGTGGGCATGCGTATCAAACATCTACATGGTTAACTTTGGTTTGAAAAAGGTGTCATGTTGCAGTAGATTTTACATGCAATAATTAAAATACATAATTAACATTTTATTTAGATTATGTTACATTTTCTATATTTAAAATATCATTTATTAATGATTTTATCGGGCATATGTAATTGTGTGCATGTTATTACATATGTATTGTCTTTTGTACTGGTTTGGAGATTAGTGTTGCTATCATTATTATTTTAAATTAATTTTATATTCAGCTAATATTATTACTATTATTTTAAACTGGTTAAACAAGTTTCGACTATTGTTTTTGTAAACATGTCACTTTCGTTTTCTTTCGGATTTTGGTCTGCTCGGCTATAGCATGTTATGAGGTTTCTCTTAATTATTTATATTCGTTATTTAACATTAGTACACGGTTTAATTATTTGTATTAGTTGTTCAATTATAATTATTTTATAATTAAATCTATTCATTTTACTTAGCAATCTGATGGTTGCATTATTTGTTATCAGTAAACGTGTCTGGTGGTGATATTCGGATTACATTGGTTATGTAAGTAATTCTATATTATTATTTTTACTTTCCATTGCTGCGGGTGTTGGTCCGTGTAACCAGCATGTGGTAATTGGGCTATGGTTACATAAATTTAGTACCTTGACTTGGTATTTAATTTTAGATTATTAAATAAAAGTGGATTCTTATATTAATATATAATTATTGAATTCATTTTAGATTTACATAAGGACTACTAGCTAGCGGCATATCTTATTCCAGAGACTACAGTATAGTGTTAGTTTAATAATTATATCAGGTACGAATTCTGATTCATTTCTTTTAAATTAATTCATTTATATTCGCTAAGTTCATTATTGAGCTAAATTCATAAATTGTGATTTATTGGATTCTTCTTATAAATCCAATTATAGATTCTTTATCCTTTTCTCTCCATTTAATTATTCGTTGGATTTATTGTAAGCTCATTTTTATAAAATTGTTAACTCTTGTATTCTGTGTGTACCTTTTAGTTCACACTTTTATATTTGTTTCATATTCCTTATTCTTGGAATAATAGTTGCCTTACTCATTTTTATTTGTTTTGTTTCGTAATTGTATTGCGATATTGTTTCGTTCTGTTCTTTTTCGTATAATGAGTTTGGCAATATTTTGTAACCTTTCTGTTGGGCTCTTAGACCGATCTGTGTGGGTTAATCACAGACAATGTTCACATGGAGTTCGGAGTAAAGGTGAACTAGGCACTTACTCGTATCAGTGCTGTAAGTATACGAGCACGTCTCTGGGGTATGAGATTGTGTTTAGATCATGATCGCTTTTGTTCTGTTGAAATGCTTTATGCATTTCATGTATTTCTTCTCGTGGATTGCCGGAGAAGAAACGTCTGGACTGTACTCACTTTGTGATCCGGACTTAGCGAGTACAGGTTATATAAAAGACCCTTATTATACCCACCTTACTTGTGATTCAGCCTTTTGTTTGTTAAACTTTGATTAGTTCTTTTCGTACTATCAGCTCAGTTAATTGTGATTGCATATTTTGTCATATTACATTCGTACTGGGCATTTGGCTCACTCGTATTGTTTTCCTTCCGCAGGTAATCAGGGGTAAACGGGGTTGAGATGATTGATGCCAACTAGACTTTAGTTGCAGTCCATATAGTTGTTTAAATAAATTCGAGGACTTATAGATTTTGTTTTCAGACTTTATCGTACTTTCATTTTGAAGATTAAAACGTTGATATTTATCAGGATTTTCGGTTTTTTTCTATATCGATTAAATATAATTTAAATTTTATTATGATATTTGTTCATTAGTTAACAATCTGAAAAGTTGGGTTGTTACAGTCGGTATCAGAGCTAAGGTTATAGATTCTGTAGACTGTCTTTTAGGCATTGACCTGTGAGTTTTGGGTTGACTTCGCATGGGTAGGATTATGACTTTGAATATCGACTTGTGATATGATTGTTTCGTATGTGCACTCACGAAAAATTTTGCAGGATGCCTCCAAAGAAATCTAATACTAGCCAAAACACTGGGGGAAATGTTACTCAGCAAATTATGATGGATCAAAACACCTTTATGCATATGGTGCAGCAGGTGGTGGCTCAGCAAAGGCAGAATCCTGGTGGTAACACAGAGAATCAAGAAGGCCAGACTATGTTTGATCGTTTTATGAAACAAAGGCCTAATTGCTTCAAGGAGGCCAAGACCCCGATGGATGCGGAAGAGTGGATTGATCATATGGAGAAGATCTTTCGGGTACTTAACTGTTCTAAGTTGGAAAAGGCTCGTTTTGGCATTTACCGTCTTAAGGGGGACGCTAACATTTGGTGGAAGTCAGTGGTAGCTTCCCACGCAGCTGGATATGAGAATACTGTTACTTGGGATGTGTTTAAGGCACAGTTCGATCAGAGGTATTTTCCTGCCAGTATCCTTGAGGAGTATGCTCGGGAATATCAGAGCATAACTCAGAAGGAGGATGAATCTGTGGCGGACTTTCAGATTAGTTTTCAGAGGTTAGCTGGCTATGCACGGTCCGTTGCTGGTACAGAGGAAGATAAAATCATGAAATTCAAGTGGGCTCTGAAGACTTCGATCCGTAACCACATCATCGCAAACCGCTACACTTCCATGGACAGTTTGGTGGATAGTTCCAGAGATCAAGAACTTCATCAAACTGACTTCAAACAGCAAGACATGCAGAATCAGAAAAGAAAAAGGGACGATGACTCTACTGAGCAAAACAAGAATTTTAAGAATAATAATGGATCTTCTGGTGGATTCGAGAAAAATGATCACCGGTACAACACACGAAGCTTTCGATAGAAAAATGGGAACCAAGGAAAGCAGAATGGTGGAAAGCCTCGTTGTCAGCATTGTGGAAAGATACACGGTGTAAACACATGTCATTGGACTACTGGCGCATGTTTCAGATGCGAAGAACAGGGTCACACTGTTCGAGATTGCAAGGTTCCATATAATAAGCGCGATGATCATGATAATCAAGAAGGGAGTGACAATCAAAAGATTACCGCAAATGATGCTGCAAATAATTAAGGTACTGTTCCAAAATTCTTTTAATTTGCAAGATGAAAAAACAAATATTTGATGTAAGTGCAATTAATTCTTTTATGTTTAATTGTGGACACTTATGCATGCAACTTATTTAGTTTGTGTGAAATTTTGTGGCACTCTTGCATGGTGATGACTAGATATTTTTGACTTAAAAAAAAGTGCTACAAAATTTAGAATACTGAGAAACTGTTTTCTTGCTGCACATTTTCACTTCATGGAATATCTTTGTTTAATGTGTACCCTTAATTCTGTTATTTATGCCTCTTGTTAGACGGGTAGATGTCCGATTTAATCAAGTTAATTGTATTAGGCTCCCTTGTTAGGGTAACCAAGTTTTCAGAATATTTGTACACAAAAAAAAAATCTTCTTAGTAATTAGAGGCACGTGATAGGTCATTTGAATTTCGAGGACGAAATTCTTTTAAGGAGGGAAGAATATAATACCCCGATATTTATTTATTTATTTATTTATTTGATTATCTAAAGTTTAGATAATATAAATTATGTTAAATATTATATTTATGTTATTTTAATTCTGGAAGGATCTAGAAATAAGTTTTGGAGTTCTAACCGAATTCTATCAAGATTGTGATAAGGTTGTTGGTTTAGTTAGATATATTCCGGAACTTTCATCCCGTTAGATTATATTTATCTTAGCAGTCTTATAAATATAGAATTATATCTATTTGAGAGGTGTACAACCTCAGATAGTATTGGTCGACTAAAAATTCTAAGGTACATATCTATCATATGTATAATTTTTTATATGCTTGTATGTGATTAAGAGTATATTTTTTATTTTATGTTTACATTTGTATAGATACTGGAGGTTTGATCTGAGGCATAGGTGCCTATATCTAGCACTAGCTTGTATTAGAATCGGAAGGTATGTATAAGTTTATTTTATTGTATTAACTAATGGTTACAGTGCATGTAAATACCAATTTAATATTTCATATTATTCTCAGTGTTGTGCGTGTCCACTATCCATTTCATACACTCCAGTTTCGGTTCTCTCAACTTCAGACCATTTGTAAGCTCCAAACTACTCTTTTATTTTTCATTGGTTTCTTGAATGAATTGTATTGTACATGTTTTGTATAAAACGTTTGACACTTTAAAATTAACTACTTTTACTTCCTTTTATATCGATTTTACACTTGTACGTGTTTTTAGAATTTTTATCCTAGCAATATTTGATTACATGTTTATTGCCGAGAGTTGGGTTTTTTTTTTTTTTTTTGGCTTGGTATTGATCATAGTAAATTATTGATTATATGGGTTATTTCTAAATAAAGATTTGTATACTCATATTTAGAGAATTGTTGTCCTTATGTTTTATAATATTAAAAAGGTATGATCCTTAAACAAATTTCTAAATTAGATATTTGGTACTAGTGCTGTTGCTTTTCAAATGTACTAAGTGGTAATGAAAGTGTATGCTAGTCTAGTTTTAACTGGTGATTTTTATATTTATGTTTTACTTAGTTTTGTGGGCATGCGTATCAAACATCTACATGGTTAACTTTGGTTTGAAAAAGGTGTCATGTTGCAGTAGATTTTACATGCAATAATTAAAATACATAATTAACATTTTATTTAGATTATGTTACATTTTCTATATTTAAAATATCATTTATTAATGATTTTATCGGGCATATGTAATTGTGTGCATGTTATTACGTATGTGTTGTCTTTTGTACTGGTTTGGAGATTAGTGTTGCTATCATTATTATTTTAAATTAATTTTATATTCAGCTAATATTATTACTATTATTTTAAACTGGTTAAACATGTTTCGGCTATTGTTTTTGTAAACATGTCACTTTCGTTTTCTTTCGGATTTTGGTCTGCTTGGCTATAGCATGTTGTGAGGTTTCTCTTAATTATTTATATTCGTTATTTAACATTAGTACATGGTTTAATTATTTGTATTAGTTGTTCAATTATAAATATTTTATAATTAAATCTATTCATTTTACTTAGCAATCTGATGGTTGCATTATTTGTTATCAGTAAACGTGTCTGGTGGTGATATTCGGATTACATTGGTCGTATAAGTAATTCTATATTATTATTTTTACTTTCCATTGCTGCGGGTGTTGGTCCGTGTAACCAGCATGTGGTAATTGGGCTATGGTTACATAAATTTAGTACCTTGACTTGGTATTTAATTTTAGATTATTAAATAAAAGTGGATTCTTATATTAATATATAATTATTGAATTCATTTAAGGTTTACATAAGGACTACTAGCTAGCGGCATATCTTATTCCAGAGACTACAATATAGTGTTAGTTTAATAATTATATCAGGTACGAATTCTGATTCATTTCTTTTAAATTAATTCATTTATATTCGCTAAGTTCATTACTGAGCTAAATTCATAAATTGTGATTTATTGGATTCTTCTTATAAATCCAATTATAGATTCTTTATCCTTTTCTCTCCATTTAATTATTCGTTGGATTTATTGTAAGCTCATTTTTCTAAAATTGTTAACTCTTGTATTCTGTGTGTACCTTTTAGTTCACACTTTTATATTTGTTTCATATTCCTTATTCTTGGAATAATAGTTGCCTTACTCATTTTTATTTATTTTCTTTCGCAATTGTATTGCGATATTGTTTCGTTCTGTTCTGTTTCGTATAATGAGTTTGGCAATATTTTGTAACCTTTCTGTTGGGCTCTTAGACCGATCTGTGTGGGTTAATCACAGACAATGTTCACATGGAGTTCGGAGTAAAGGTGAACTAGGCACGTACTCGTATCAGTGCTGTAAGTATACGAGCACATCTCTGGGGTATGAGATTGTGTTTAGATCATGATCGCTTTTGTTCTGTTGAAATGCTTTATGCATTTCATGTATTTCTTCTCGTGGATTGCCGGAGAAGAAACGTCTGGACTGTACTCGCTTTGTGATCCGGACTTAGCGAGTACAGGTTATATAAGAGACCCTTATTGTACCCACCTTACTTGTGATTCAGCCTTTTGTTTGCTGAACTTTGATTAGTTCTTTTCGTACTATCAGCTCAGTTAATTGTGATTGCATATTTTGTCATATTACATTCGTACTGGGCATTTGACTCACTCGTATTGTTTTCCTTCCGCAAGTAATCAGGGGTAAACAGGGTTGAGATGAGTGATGCCAACTAGACTTTAGCTGCAGTCCATATAGTTGTTTAAATAAATTCGAGGACTTATAGATTTTGTTTTCAGACTTTATCGTACTTTCATTTTGAAGATTAAAACGTTGATATTTGTCAGGATTTTCGGTTCTTTTCTATATCGATTAAATATAATTTAAATTTTATTATGATATTTGTCCATTAGTTAACAATCTGAAAAGTTGGGTTGTTACATATACAATGTTGAATAAGGAATAACAATTATTCGGGGAAATTAGAAAGAATTCAAGGGTCTCAATAATTTATATGCATCATGTTGAATCAAGTGATCGATCCCCTGAAAAATAGAGGTATCTTTGAAAAATAGAAATGTGTTTAAATGAATTTTAAAAATTCGTCATCAATTGAAATATAGTTGTGATATGGGCTAAAAGTAAGCCCTAAGGACACATTTAATGTGGCATTAATTAGGCCTAGAATGGTCCAAACGTGGGGCCCACCAGGTGGGCCCAAACTCCAATTATAATATTAATTTCGTAATTAATATTTAGGGGTAATTAACAGCTGGGAGATACAAGTCAGATAAGGACGTTATCCCTACGAAAAGTAGCCTCCAAGCCACACAATCATACAAGGAAACTAACTCCTACAAGGAAGGAGTCTAGAACCTTCCTCAAGGATGACTTGCCCACCAAGTCTCCTAACCCTACCCTAATTCTGAGGCTTCTCAGCCTATATAAAGGGTCAGACCCTTCAACTCAGAACTACGTTTTCTTGGCTTGATTCTCTAATACAGAGATACGTAGGCATTCTGTGAGGACCGTTAGTCTCGAACGCAGAGGCAGCCATAAAAGCACGAAGCTCACGAACCCTAGCCTTAAATACACAAACCCTAGCCGCAATAATTTAAACCTAGTTTTTATTCCATAACATTTGGCGCCGTCTGTGGGACTAAGACATCAACCATGGTTCAAACACGAAGAACTCCACCAAGCACTACAGAGCCAATCGCTACCGAGGCTCTACCTCTTAGCTCTGCTCCGCCCCGTACTGAACAAGTGCTACCGACATCTACATCTGAGCAAGTACCTCCAACATCTGGGACTATCGTTCCATATCAAGTTTCTCAACCCCTAGGGACGACTACCCATGTTGAGAGTACGCTACCTCCGATCGTCCACACAATTCCAGGGACTGACCCGGGGATTTCTTCCCTGATGGTAGACTCCAACAACCTTACACGAGGGGTTCAGATCCACACTACGGATCTCCCCATAAGCACCAATCCAATGTATGGGATGACCAATTACGGAGCTGGACCGAGTGGGCATGCCCTGTATATTCGAGATCGAGATTATCGCGATTTTTCTGGTCCTAATACGGATGAATCATCTTCTGGCGATGATTACGAGCGTGATGAAGCCCCGAGGAGGCGACGTGCAAGTAAAGAGCCTATGGGGAGAACTCGAACTATCCATGACGGACTCCCTTCAACAGCTGCTGAGAGGATTAAGGCTTATGAAGCCGAGATCTTAAAGTTAAAGGAAGATATGGCCAGGGAGCAAGCCAGATCAAAACAGACTTTGCCACCTCCCACGTCAGGACCGATTCCCTTCATAGATCTGGAGAGGCCTCTAAGGAGGCAAAGAAGGACTACCGTCCCACCTGAAAGAACTACAAGGGTGGAAACCCCTAAAAGCAACCCCAAGGATCTGATGCCGCTTGGGGACCCTGATGATCCCACACCTCCGTTTACTGAGGACGTGATGAATGCTCGTATCTCAAAGAAGTTTAAGATGCCAACAATCAAAGCCTATGATGGAATGGGTGATCCTGCCAACCACGTTAGAACGTTCTCAAACGCACTGCTGTTGCAGCCTGCAAGCGACGCTTTGAAGTGTAGGGCTTTCCCTCAAACTTTGTCAGGCATGGCTCAAAGATGGTATAGTCGGCTTCCTGCAAACTCGATTGGTTCCTTTAAGGAATTGAGTGCTGCCTTCATTAGTCAGTTTATCAGCGGAAGAACGCATGAGAAAAGCTCTGCATCTCTTATGTATATAGTACAAGGGAAGAACGAAAGTCTGAGAGACTATCTTAAGAGGTTCACCAAGGAGACTCTGAACATCACTGATCTGGACAATAAAGTTGCAATGGTAGCCTTGGAGCATGGTACCACCGACCTGTACTTTAAGAGATCATTGGCAAAGCATCCCCCGGAGAATATGGCTGATCTCCAACGAAGGGCTTCTAAATACATCAAGGCCGAGGATAGCACGAAGAAGGAAGTCACATTAGGCAATGGCCAGGGGAACAATGATACAAAAAAGCGTAAGCAAGGGCAGGAGTACGATGCTAGGGACAAGTATCCCCGAACTAGCAAAGACTCTGATTCGCCACCAAAAAAGAACTTGGGACCAAGGTTCTCTGACTATGCAAGGTTGAATGCCCCTAGAAGTCAAATCTTGTTGGAAATTGAGAAGGATAAAGACTTCCGATGGCCGAAGCCACTCAGGGGAGACCCCGCAAAGAGGAATAAGGATCAGTACTGTAGGTTCCACCGAGATGTAGGACATGACACGGATGATTGCAGACAGTTGAAGGACGAGATTGAATTCTTGATCCGTAAAGGAAAGCTGAACAATTTCACAAAGGGTGGGGATCAAGGAACCCAAAGAGGGGATTACAACAGGAGAAACAATGACAGAAGGGATAATGATCGTGACCGTAGCACGCAGCCCCGAGGGCCAGTTATCAACATGATCTGGGGAGGTCCTACAGCGGCCGGTACAACTCGAAACTCTCGAAAGGCATACGCAAGAGAAGTAATGCACATTGTGGGAGAAGCCCCGAAGCGTGCCAAAACTGAGATGGTAATTGGTTTCGATGATTCAGACTTGGAAGGGGTGAAGTTCCCCCATGATGACCCACTGGTCATAACTCCTGTGATTGGAAATTCAGAAGTAAAACGAGTCTTGATAGACAATGGAGCTTCGGTGGATATTTTGTTTCATGATGCGTTTGTGAAGATGGGATACAACGACTCTCAGTTGACCCCTGCAAACATGCCTATATACGGATTTAATGGAGTGGAGTCCAACGTTGAAGGGACTATTCAGTTGCCCATGACTATTGGGCAGGAGCCTAAGGAGGCGACTCAGATGCTGAATTTCTTGGTGATTAAGGCAGCTTCAACATACAACGCAATCCTTGGAAGGACTGGATTACATGCGTTTAAGGCTGTGGCCTCTTCCTATCATATGAAGGTTAAGTTTCCGACACGGAATGGTGTCGGAGAACAAAAGGGTGATCAGAAGATGGCAAGAAGTTGCTATGTAGCCGCCTTGAGGGCCGATGGAGTCGGGGGGCAGGTCCTTCCAATTGAAGACATGGATGTCCGTGACGATGAAGAGCATAGAGGGAAGCCAGCAGAGGATTTGATTCCCATACCCCTAGAGCCGAATGATCCTGAAAAAGTTACTTATGTTGGAGCATCTCTGAAAGAACCCTTGAAGGGCAAGTTGATAGAATTCTTACAAAAGAATAGCGACGTGTTCGCTTGGACAGCAGCTGATATGCCAGGGATTGACCCCCAACTTATAACTCATAAGTTGAATGTTGACCCCAAGAGGAAGACAATAAAGCAGAAGAAGAGAAACTTTGCTCCGGAGAGGCAAGAGGCCATTAAGCAAGAAGTGGATAAGCTCTTGGAAGCTGGTTTTATTGAAGAGATTCAGTTTCCCGAATGGTTAGCAAACCCTGTGATGGTCAAAAAGGCGAATGGGAAGTGGAGGATGTGTATAGACTTCACTGACCTGAATGATGCATGTCCAAAAGATTGTTTCCCCCTTCCGAGGATTGACATGTTAATAGATGCCACAGCTGGACATGAGATGTTAAGCTTCATGGATGGATTCAGCGGTTATAATCAGATCAAGATGCACAAAGATGACATCCCTAAGGTATCTTTCATAACTGACTTTGGTGTCTTCTGTTATCTTGTTATGGCGTTTGGTCTAAAGAATGCAGGAGCTACTTACCAGCGCTTGGTGAACAAGATATTTGCTCATTTGATTGGAAAAACCATGGAGGTGTATGTTGATGACATGTTAGTCAAGAGCCTACTCAAGGCTGATCATATTAAGTACCTCGAAGAGGCATTTGAAGTGCTGAGGCACCATAAGATGATGTTGAATCCCGCTAAGTGTGCCTTTGGTGTTGGATCGGGAAAGTTTTTAGGGCTGATGGTTTCAAAGAGAGGCATTGAGGCCAATCCTGACAAAATCAAGGCGATTTTAGACATGGAGCCACCACGTTCTATAAGAGATGTGCAGAAGTTGACAGGCCGGGTAGCAGCCTTAGGGAGGTTCATCTCCATGTCTGGTGATAAGTGTTTGCCTTTCTTTCAAACATTAAAGAAGGTAAAGAATTTTGAATGGACACCTGAAAGCCAAGAGGCCTTTGAACAATTAAAGAAATACATGGCTGAAGCCCCGTTATTGGCCAAGCCTAGCATCGGAGAGACTCTTTACCTATACCTGGCGGTATCTGAGCAAGCATTGAGTGCCGTCCTCATACGGGAAGAGAACAAGGTTCAGAAACCTATCTACTACGTGAGTAAGGTGTTGCATGGAGCTGAGTTGAACTATTCTACCATTGAGAAGTTTGCTTTGGCATTGGTAACGGCTTCAAGGAAACTACGACCTTATTTTCAGTCACACAAGATTGAAGTCCTGACGGACCAGCAATTGAGAAGTATCCTGCATAGCCCGAAGGTCAGTGGAAGGCTAATTAAGTGGGCAATCGAACTCGGAGAATTTGACATTGCATATAAGCCTCGGACAGCCATTAAGGCTCAGGCATTAGCTGACTTCGTGGTTGAATGTACCATTGGCAACCAAGAAGTCGGGGGGCAGGAGATAGTAACCACCCCTGGAGTTGAGAGTAAAGATGAAGAACTGGTACCTGATCAGAAAGAGTATTGGGTGCTCTATTTTGATGGAGCATCAAAAACAAAATCTAGTGGTGCAGGTTTGGTTTTGCAAAGCCCCGATGGGTTCACGGTTGAATACGCTTTGAAGTTGGACTTTCCTACAACCAACAATGAAGCTGAATATGAAGCATTAATAGCTGGATTGGGATTGGCCAGAGTCATGAGGGTCAAGAACCTCAAGGTGTGTGGAGATTCAAGACTGGTAGTCTCGCAAGTGAATGGTGAGTTTGAGGCCAATGATGAAACTATGGCAAAATACCTCAGAGTCGTGAAAGCTGTTATGACTCAGTTTGAGGAGTGCTACCTGGAGCACATTCCTAGGGAAGAGAACGTTAAGGCCGATGCCCTCTCTAAGTTCGCTTCTTCTGAAATAGAGAATTATGCAGGTAGTGTTTACTTCCAGGTCTTGAAGGCCCCGACCATCAATTCTAAGTTGGTAGCACCTATCGATGTTGGAGGCTGTTGGATAGATCCTATTAAAGCTCACCTAGAAACCGGATGGCTCCCTAATGATGCCTTGGAGGCACGAAAATTATCAGTGAGAGCATTGAGATATGCCTTGATTGAAGGCATCTTATACAAGAGATCGTTTGTCATCCCGTATTTGAAGTGCCTAAGGCCCCAAGAGGCAAGAGAAGCATTGGAAGAAGTTCATGAAGGGATCTGTGGGCAGCACTTGGGGGGCAGAGCCTTAGCTCACAAGATTACCCGCCTGGGATTCTATTGGCCGGAGATGTTAGCAGATGCCCAGGATTATGTCAAGAAGTGTGATAGATGTCAGAAACATGCCCCTGTTGTAAGGCAGCCGCCTGAAAGGTTAACCTCAATCAGCTCTCCCATTCCGTTTGCTATGTGGGGAATGGACATTCTTGGTCCTTTCCCCATGGCTTCAGCACAAAGGAAGTTTCTGATTGTCGCCATTGATTACTTCACTAAGTGGATTGAGGCTAAGCCTTTAGCCAAGATAACCACCAAGCAAGTTTCCCAGTTCTTTTGGGAGAACATAATCTGCAGGTATGGAATTCCCCGAATCCTTGTGACAGATAATGGGACACAATTCAACAATGAAGAGTTCAGAAAGTACTGTGAGGAAAATGCTATCGAGCTTCGTTTTACTTCGGTAGCTCACCCGCAAGCTAATGGACAGGCTGAGGTAGCCAATCGGATTATTCTTGATGGACTTAAGAAGAGGGTCGAACGATCGAGAAATACTTGGGTGGATGAATTACTGCCTATACTTTGGGCATATCGTACTACTTGCAAAGTAACAACTGGGGAAACCCCTTTCCTACTGGCTTATGGAGCCGAGGCAGTCGTACAACTAGAAGTCATGCATGCATCACCTAGAATTGAAGCATTCGAGCCAGAGACTAATGAAGAAGGCATGAGGCTCGCCTTAGATTTGATTGATGAAGTCAGGGACGAGGCAAATGCCAGAAATGCGGAGCATCAAAAGAAAGCATCTTTCTACTACAACCACAGGGTTAAGGAGAGGTTCTTTCAACAAGGTGACTTGGTTCTTAGGAAGATCGAGGCTTCTGGAGTTGGTCAGAAAGGAAAGTTAGCCCCAAACTGGGAAGGGCCGTATCGAGTCAAGAAGACACTAGGACGAGGATCTTACAAACTGGAAACCTTGGACGGGGTTGAGGTGCCCCGGACTTGGCATGCATTGAACCTCAAGGTTTACTATGTTTAAGCTCTCCTGAAAAGGACCTAGCTTTTTGCCTATGTAATAGAAGTAGAAATAAGGTTGATGAAACCATTCCAAGTTTTTAAAAAACTTGAGATATTGGAAGTAGAGTATCTATGTAAGGGCTGTGCCCGTTTCTTCATATTAATAAGACTATCCTACATTTTCGCATAAGATATGAACCCTACTCATTGATATTTATGCACAAAATGCTAGACTACACATGCGAGTATAAATAAGTTGAGAAGCATTAAGGACAATGGATTACGAATTTAAAAGTTATGCCCGAAGGCAGAATACATAACCAACTAGTTCAAAATAAGTTAACGAAAATACAAAGTCATGCCCGAAGGCAGAGTGCATAAATAGAAAGATAAAGATGTCAGCTACTAAGCATCTCCAGTATGCTCATCCTCTCCGGCTGCACCAGGGTGAGCAGAGGAATCTGGCTCTAGGATCCTCTCATCATCCTCTGGGTCCTCCTCCCGTGTGTCCTGCACTGCCAAGGCCATAGGAGCATGAGGGCTAGGGAAGTCTGAAACACTAAGGGTGCCAGGAAATCTCCTAGTAACCTCAGCAAGAGCTTCATCCCATCCCTGAGTAAACTGATAAGGGAATAGAGAGTCGTCATGCTTCTCCATGAAGCCCATATACTCCTGGGAGGCAAGGTATTCGTCAATCAGGTCGTCCTTGTCCTTCCTGAGAGAGACATTTTCAGCCTGAGACTCTAAAAGCTCTTTCTCCCTCCTCGCTAAAGTGGCCTTGACAAAGCCCAGTTCATCCTGGGAGTCATCAAACTTGGCCTTGTAAGTCTCGTAGTTGGAACGCCAAGTCTTAGCTTGGAATACGACTCCCTGGAAGTTGGCATTAGCCTGCAAAAGACAAAGTTAAAACCACGGTTCAGGTGACAAAACAAGTACATAAAAGAGTGGATAGAAAGGAGCTTACAGCTGCGAAGGCCTGAGCTCCAGCACTCTCAGCTCCTTCAAGAGTGGAGCCAGATACATAGTCCTTGAAGTCACCAGGGGTGATGGAGTGATAGGACCAATCCATAGCATGCCTGCAGTCTCCAACAATGGAGTCTTTCTTCCTAATACCCCAGTTGGGGCGCCAAGCACTCTTGGAGGAGCCATCTACCTCCTCAACATCAGCCACATGGGGCCTCAAGTAGGCATCCGAGGCTGTTGGGGCTCGAGGATCTTTCCCTGAACGAGCCCTTTTCAGCCTAGCAGTGTCCCCATCTTCTGGCTCATTGGTCTTGTTGATAAAAGCTGCAGCTGCAATTACAAAAAACAAATAATAGGTATGAGATAATCATATTCAAATAAAGGAATGCAAAAAGAAAGGAAATTACCCTTATTGCCCACTCGGGAAAGTCCCAAAGTCTTAAGTTGGAACTCATTCAGGAGATCCCAAACCATAGTAGAATAATTATCTTTGATGAGCTCCTGGTAGGCAAGGGTCTCTTCCTCATTCAGCTCAATGTCATTGGCACTTCCATCTACTACCTTACCAAAGGTACTACGAAAAACATTGCCCCAATCTCCACCTTCCCATATCAGGTACATGAACTCCTTCTTCCACTTTGGGTTGGAGTCAGGAATAGATTGGGGGTGAAAGATTGGAGGAGTAGAAGAACGGTGACTAATGTAAACCCAACCCGGGGTAGATTCAGCAGAATTTTTAAATTGAAATATTTTCCTAAAAAGAGCTACAGAAGGAGGGAATTTGTTTTTAAGGCAAAGGACCAGAAAACAGTTGATCACCCTCCAAGAATTGGGAGGAAGTTGACAAGGGTTAACTCCTACATCTGCTAAAAGCCTAGGGATAAACTCATGAAAAGGGAATCGAACCCCTGCAACAATGGCACCCCTGTAAATACAAAGTGCATTGGGGCGCCAATGGCAAGATCGATCCCCAGGTTCAGCTGGGATAAGCCTATAGGGATATTCTATTTTATACATCCTATTATAGTCAGTGATTTTTTCTATGTCATGGAAAATGTTGCTATGATTATAGGAATCAAGGTGTGACAGGGATGGAAAATCTTCTTTACGATTTAAAATCATATCCTGTAAACTCATGAAGGAAGAACGAATGGTGATACCTCTTTTTGAGGCCACTTGCAATTTCTGGAAACGTTGAGTAGCACGATCTTCAGCCATTTCTTCAAATCTTCAAAGAAAAATTATGATGATCAAAGAAAATCTGCAAAGAACAAAGAAGTTTTTAGAACAATCTTCAAATCTTCAAAGGAATTGAAGGAAAAACCCAGAAAAAAGGCAATCTTCAAACTAAAAAACTAGAAATTCTGGAAAGTACCTTGAGTGTTCTTCAAATCTTCAACAACAACTGGAAAATTTCTGGAAAAATTCCCAGAAATCCTTGAGCAATCTTCAAATCTTCAAAGATTGGAAGGAAAATCGCCAGAAAACTTGGAGGATGCCTTTGAATCTTCAAAGAAAGAGGATCAAACTCAGAGAAAATTTCTTAAGGAAATTAGGAACTTTTGAGAGAGTTTTTTTTTAGAAACTTTTGTGATGAAGTGAAAGTGAAAACTTTGGCCTTTATATAAGCAAAAAGTTAGGGGATTTCAACCGGTTAAAATGAATATCAACCGGTTGTAGCCTGTTCAAAACTCTTATGGGCTGTCAACACAAAGTGGACTTTAAAAAGGCCCAACAACGCTAGGCTTGTTAAGGCCCAAGTTTAGTTAAAACAATTAAAGGCCTGTCATGGCCCAACCCATATTGATGAACCTAATTAAGGTTTTAATCTAAGGTCATATTGATCAAAAGTTGAAGCCCAAGTCAAAGTCAATTAAGAGCCCACGAGGAGAGGCCCAGAATTAAGGCCCAAAAGCAAAACAAGCGTCCTAAGCAAAAGTTGTCTGAGGTCGTGACCAACGACCTCATTTGACAATACAATTTCGAGCTCGATCAAACGACCTGGAAAGTCAAGTAATAACCCACTTTGGGGTCGAAAATATGCTGGGGCTAGCTCGTAAGTTTGAGGTCGAAAAAGAACAGAAAGTCACCAAAAATCTATACGACTTGAAACCCATTTTGAGGTCGATATTCTCTGAAATTGAGATCGAAATTCTGAGCTCGAAAATGAACTTGAAAATTTGGAAATTCCTAACGACCTAGGATTAAGTTTGAGATCGTTTAAAACATTATTCGAGCTCGTAAATATGAGGTCGTTATAACAGGGTTTGAAATCGTAAGTTCGAGGTCGAATTTGTACTAGGAATTCAAGAAAAACCACACGACCTAGGACCCTTTTTAAGGTCGTTTTTTCTTCATTTGAGATCGTTAATTCGAGGTCGAAATTGAACTGAGAAACATAGGAAATCCTTTCGACCTGGGACTTATTCGAGGTCGAAATTACATTGAGTTGAGGTCGCAGACTCCTGGTCGAAAATCAACTGCAAAACGAGCTCGAAGCCCACGACCTGGGACACTTTGAGCTCGAAGTTTGAGCTCGAAAATGAGCTGGAAAAAAAAAAAAGAGAGAAAAGCTTAAAAATTCCAGAAACTCGGAAAAATTTTACATTTAAGCACCGTTTAGTGCCATTAAACACCGTTTAATGTCGTTTTATGCCAGTTAAACATTGTTTAACATTATTTAAACATTGTTTAAGGCTGATTAGCGCTGTCTAGTGCCGTTTAACATCGTCGTAAATGCGTCGGTCGCTCCACGCTTTGCATTAAGATGATATTGTTGAAAATACTCGCGTACGAGCAATAAACCCTGACCCAAGTCTCAGAAAAGACCGTTATAACTTCAAAGGAAAACCTGATCAGTTTTCCTAGAAGTTGGGGGGCAAATGATATGGGCTAAAAGTAAGCCCTAAGGACACATTTAATGTGGCATTAATTAGGCCTAGAATGGTCCAAACGTGGGGCCCACCAGGTGGGCCCAAACTCCAATTATAATATTAATTTCGTAATTAATATTTAGGGGTAATTAACAGCTGGGAGATACAAGTCAGATAAGGACGTTATCCCTACGAAAAGTAGCCTCCAAGCCACACAATCATACAAGGAAACTGACTCCTACAAGGAAGGAGTCTAGAACCTTCCTCAAGGATGACTTGCCCACCAAGTCTCCTAACCCTACCCTAATTCTGAGGCTTCTCAGCCTATATAAAGGGTCAGACCCTTCAACTCAGAACTACGTTTTCTTGGCTTGATTCTCTAATACAGAGATACGTAGGCATTCTGTGAGGACCGTTAGTCTCGAACGCAGAGGCAGCCATAAAAGCACGAAGCTCACGAACCCTAGCCTTAAATACACAAACCCTAGCCGCAATAATTTAAACCTAGTTTTTATTCCACAACAAGTTGATTATCAAAGGTGATGGGGTATTATCAAGATAAGAAGAAACAGAAGGAATGGTTGAATCTCCTTAATAAATTAAATGAAATCAACGGCTAGTAATGAATAACCACGCTCTTATTCCAACACATGCTAGTAACCACATTTCACATCTTGTTTACCGTCCTTTCGTATTTTCTATGTCGTTCACGGGGAAACTAAAGTCGCAAAAGAAATTCTAGAATATACACGAAGGTCTACACGTAGCATCCTCCAAGCCAGTAACTCCGGTCGTCTATTTAACGTAGGCGGCGCCGAATCAACTACCTCGTCCAAAGTCGTACCTTCGAAAGAATCGAATTCTGGCTCGCGCGATATGTCGAAATACTAACTAACGTCGCAACCGTTGTCCTAATAACCTAAGGCGAATCTTATCCTAAATCGTTCTATCTAACGTCCCACTTAAATACGTATAACTTAATCATCCTAACTTGTTTCAGTGACCATAACCTGTCGCTCTGATACCAACCTATAACGCCCCGACTTCCCAATATTGAAAATATACTTTTCATAATAAAATAGACTTTAATACGGGGAAATTTTAGAAAATTCCGGCATGAAGTATTCGTAAATCAGACTATCCACCTGTATTTCAACCCAAACCAAATTCCATTTAATAACTATAGATAAAACTTAATACACCAATGATTCCTCCCCGAGGATCAATTCCAGGTTATGGTATGAAACAAGAATCTAAATTATACAAATTATTACAACTTTTATCTCTGCTCAAAAGACAAAATTTCTATACCATCTAATTCATAGCTCAAACCCAATCTGTACTTACCCGCTCTAGCTCCGAAATCTATCCTGTATAGAATGCCTCATCACTCTCATTCGTAGGGATAAATGTAGTAGATCATCCTTAAACCTAACTGCAAAGGGTTAGGTAAAACAAAGCAAGAGTGAGCCAAAGAACGCTCAGCAAGTATATAATATAGTGAAACAACGATATTACGATAATTCATTGATGAACAATATCAATGAATACTTTATCTCAAGAGATCATTCAATTTCAATCATAAAGTAGAAATTTTCCATTGACTACAAACCATCATTGCCTCAGATTAAAACTTTGAGAGAAAGAATATCAAGAAATCCCCCAATCATTCTTACTCCACTTTCAACGTACAATGTTACTCGCGAAGGGAATAACTGGGAAACTTCTATCCATCCTTAATCTCATTGTTTTACTGAGTTTCCAAATTTTTAATCAAGATAGAAAACAACTAACTCTGATATCCACAATTTCGAAACTAGAAACCATTTACCTTGAAACATATATATATTCTATCAAAACATTCCTTTCTTTAAAACCATTCCCTCTTTTAAACATACTTTTCATATAACCTTTTTAAAAACATTTAAAGATGATTGGAGTTTTTCCTTTAACATCAGACAATACGGGTGATCAGGCACGTAAAGTCCCCATACCGGACACGAAGTCCCTCTGGACCTTAAAATTGGGTTCCCAATTAGGCAACACATTGGCCTTTAAATTGCTGGACTGGGCACTCCCCCAGCCTCTTACGCTAAAAAAAATGCTGGACTGGGCACTCCCTCAGCCTCTTACGCCTCCAATCTGAAGGAATCCGTAGAAAACATTTAGACGGAATCCCTCACAATAAAATCTTTAAAAACCTTTAAAACATTTCACTTTTAAGTCCTTTATACTCACTGATAACAGATCAGCCCAGTATAAGGAATTTTTTAAAAAAAACATCTTTAATTAATTAAACCATTTTAAGGAGCAACATTAAAAGATTAAGGATCAGGGAAGGATTCGATATAAAGAATCATGAACAATATAGCAATAAGATTAAGACTCAGGGAAACATTCAATATAAGGAATTATAATGACAAAGCAATAAGATTAAGCTAAGCATGATATGGTACATCAAAGCAGAATCATACATCCACAGGGAAACTTTAATAATTTAAGAAACAAAGCAATTTGTCAAGATTTTATAAATTCAAAGCAATTTATAAGGAATCATGGAATAGAGAAATTTGAAGTTCAAAAGAAGATTTAAGAAATTCTCAATTACACAAAATCTCACTCTTGTCGGCTAAGCACCCACAGGCTTTAGCTGCCAGAACCGGCCTGACAAAAATGAGTTTGAATAATTAAGAAGATCTCAATTCATTCTTGGCTTTAACCGTCACTGAGCAACACATGCCTCAATAACAGTATAAACCTCGAATTAGTTTACATAAATTTGAAAGAAAACATATTTTGAAAAATATTAGCATAGACGAGGAATGTTGCAATAAAATGATTTTAAAAGAATTCATCACCTGAACGATAGGTGAGAACAGTAAACAATGACGAATTAATTTAAGAATGAATGTTTGTAAATTAATAAAAGAAGATCACTGGAAATAAACATGAAGGATATAGGCATTAGCTAAATGATTTGAAAGAAACATCATATATTTACCCGAATAGATTCACATTATTCAAACTAAAAATGAAGAGTGTAGTTGCTTGCAAGAAAAAATTTGGAGGAAAATATAATTAGCACAAGAGGTTTCACATCACTTGACCAATAAGTGAGGGATAGTATACTTGCCTCAATATATGAAGTTACCATTCCCATATCTCAATACTTTACTCATTGTACATCTATCTCTATTCTTATTCACTGGCCTTTACTCGATCATACTTTCGTCTTTCTTTTATTACTTATCAACTGCTATGCGGGCACACGCATCAACTCCGATAATTGCTCCATTCCTCAGGATTCCCTCTACATTTGTGTTGGCTCTTAGTCGGCCTCCTATCCGTACACATTCGATTGAAACGAACTTTTTCTTTCTACCTATAGAAAGGTAAAGTACTACTTCAGTACGCATATAATCTTACCCGTCTAATTCTATTCTACCCAATCGTGTCCTATTACACTTTACCACTTAACATATACAACACGTATTATTCACATTTTCAATATATATATATATATATATATATATATATATCCACATAAATCACATAGCACTTAGCACGTATTATTAACTCACACTTATACTTTTAACATATATATCATATCCATCTACAATTACTTCTTATCACTTTACTATAAAATTTTTCAAAATAATGGGAATAAAAATTTTGACAGCACCTCCTCTAAAATAGGACCTAACCTGTCGGAAATACAATTCGACATAATCAACAATCAATCAGCTCCTTTAGCTAATATCAACTCCAAATTAACTTACAATTTAAAATCACTATTCGAATACAAACAATTAGTGACTAGCTTGCCATACAACATGCATTGAATCACATAGTATAACCCTCAATAACATACAGTAAAACCTCTAAAAATTAATTTAGTTGGGACCGGAGAATTCTATTAATTTAGAGAGGTATTAATTAATCGATAAATTAATAATTATTAATTTATAGATAATTTTTGACATCGAAGAAAATTAATTTCCAATTATGTACATTTAAATAGAATGAATTGTACAATTTATGTTTTATATATATATTGTTTACAAATTTAATGAGTATTTGGGAGATTCAATGTAAATATTCATGTATATTTAGATGATATCAAGGATAAAATAACATATTTTGAATTTTTTTCACGTAAAGAAGCACCCAAGACATAAAAAACATTGATTAATAACTTTTTAATGCTCTCCGAAAACACCACATTCGAACTTTTGGATGCAACAAAGATGGTTAAAGATGAGTTTCATATAGATTCAAATTTTAAGAATCTTAGAATCATATTTTACAAAAAGTTAATACATATATTTTTATGGTTATAAAGGAATTATTAATTTATAATATTATCGGGACCATATATTTATATAGGGTTTTCAAAAAATTTACTATCTTATTATCTTATCGAAATTGATCATTTTTTGAACTGGCCCAAGTTGGGACCGAAACAAATTATTAACTTAGAGAGATTATTAATTTATCGAGTATTAATTTAAGGAGGTTTTACTGTATACCACTCCTTGAGGTTTATCAAAAAGACCACAACATAAAGTACTTTAGCGATACCATCCCATTCTTTTGACTACAATAATACTTAATCATATAAGGCTACTTAAGCATCTAAAAAGCGTGATAAAATCCGGCCATTCCACTTTCTTTACCATTCGGCCGAAGTGCTTAAAGTACTTGTTGCTTTGTGTTGCTTGCTTGCACTACTTGCTTCTTAGTTTAATATTCTTGTTGTGTTGTGTGTGTAATATTTTAACGCATAATAGCGGCCCTCGTTTTATCCTATAGATAAGCGAGTTACTTTTCTATACGTGTGTGTTTTGTGTTGTGTGTGGTGATAGTGTATGTGTGTGTACCGCTTGTGTGACAAGTCCATTCGTGTGACTTATCCCTTGCCGTTATATACTAGCTTAACGCGTAATAGCGTCCCCGTGACTAGTACCTTAACATACTAGCTTGCACGGATTTATATCTTTCAATATAAATTGGTTGTTTGTTTGTTGGACTTGTATTCTAACCTTTGCAGTGAGGTGAAGTGAAGTGAGATGACTCTTGTTCTAAGACCCAAGTCTTAGGCGTACTAACGGGGAGTTAGTAGCCTTTGCACCATGAAGAAAAGGGAAGACCCAAGATCTAAGACCTAAGATCCAAGACCGGCAAAGTTGTAGAAGTACATTGTCTTATAGGGGTTACTACAAAGTCTTTGAGGAGGTGACTGGGAGTTACGCTCCAAGACAAGTTTTGTAGTTTGTATTTAGCTATTTAATTTGAGGAGGATACGTGTGTGTATCGCTCCAAGATAATTAGATAGTGGTCTAAGGAGTTGTAAAGGCTTCTCCGCCTACTATAAAGGAGTTTCTTTGTAGTAGAGAAAAGCTCGAATCCGGGGAGGAGTTCGGGGACTGGAGTAGGGGTGTTCGAATCCATTGGGGATTGCGGGCATCCCGAACCATGATAAAAATCGACCGTGTGCTCTCTCTTTTCTTTCGCTCTTTATTTTCCGCACTTTAATTACTTGCTTACAAGTAACGAAGTTTAAAAAGGCGAAAGAATTTTCAAAAAGCAAAGCTCTAAATTTTAAAAAGGTGATAAGCTATTCAACCCCCCTTCTAGCTTATCTAGCCCATATACGGGACCTATCAACTTCCTTAACATTCATTGGAGATATTAGTTCCAGCAATGCCTTGATTTTGGCAGGGTTTGCCTCGATTCCTCTTTGATTTACAAAGAGTCCAAGAAATTTTCCGAACTCCACACCAAAGACACATTTTTGGGGATTCAGCTTCATTAAAAAAAAGGACCCTAAAATGGGACCTAACCTGTCAGAAATACAATTCGACATAATCAACAATCAATCAGCTCCTTTAGCTAATATCAACTCCAAATTAACTTACAATTTAAAATCACTATTCGAATACAAACAATTAGTGACTAGCTTGCCATACAACATGCATTGAATCACATAGTATAACCCTCAATAACATATACCACTCCTTGAGGTTTGTCAAAAAGACCACAGCATAAAGTACTTTAGCGATACCATCCCATTCTTTTGACTACAATAATACTTAATCATATAAGGCTACTTAAGCATCTAACAAGCGTGATAAAATCAAAGCATACAAATTTATGACCAACTATTAATCAATTTATCTAATTTGAATCAAATTAACACAATAATACTTCCAACAATAAAATAATCATATAAGCCACTTATCAATTCGAATGCAAGTAGACATTCAACCTTACAAATCACAATCCACAATCCCAAATATGGCAACACCAATCACTCTCCCCTCCCAACCTTTCTTTCCTCGGCTTCACTTTTCTTTTATTCACTTTCGGCTCCTCGGCCTATCTCTCAACACCCCCACACAACTCAAGCCCGCACACACACCAATAAATATCCATTTTCTTTAATTAATATCCATTTGCTTTGAAGACCACATTCGATATTTTATGCCTTGAATTGTAAATTCATAGTTACTCCACCAAAATTCTCACAATCCCCTGGCCTTTCTTGCTCAGCACCTGTACACTTTTACTCCAGATACGTAATTCACCTCCCCTGTACTTCTCACTTAATGTACCACACGACCCATTGCTCACTAAACCTTACAAAACCTTCGAAAATGCACATCTATACAGTCACACCAGGACTACAACACTATCTCCTCCCAACAATATTGTTGTTGCCTCCCCTGCACTTCTGAATACACCAGCGGCCACACACACTAGTACAACCTCCTACTCCTATTTACCCTTCGAACAATACAGCAACCAGATCACACCTCGTAGCAGTACCCACCTCCAACATAGCATACACCACACACCCTCTCTTCCATCTTTCTCTTTTACTCACCATCTTCCAATCCCTTTCAGTCCTCTCTCTGTCCCACTCTCAGCTCTTCGACCTCTCGGCCTTACCATTACCAACACATACACTACTAGCATCTCCTCTACACATAACCATACACGGATTCATCCCCCTTATTACTTGTGTCCTTCGAACAACACTACACCCCTTTCCAGCTACCTTTCTTCCATAACCCTCTCCACTCTCTCTTAACAGGCTCCCTTTCACTCTTCAGTTCCTCACCACCATCACCCACGCGACATCCACACTAACACAGCCATCACTCACTACGCCTTCACCCATTTCGCCTTCTCTTCCTCTCATTAACTCCCTTGTTTCAACCCACCAGTTGCAACGTACAGTACTACACAGCAGCTGTTCACAATACAGTAATCACCCAACTCTGATAAACACTCACTTACACATACAAGATCGATCAACACACACACAACTATACACGCAGTACATATATGCATATAAACCACACGCCTCTACACAACCACGCACACATACCTTCTGTGTACACACGCACACCAATTCACCATATACATACACAACAAGAACTGGTTACAAAGAGGGAGAGAGATTAGAGAGAACAGCGAGAGAGGTATGGGAGAGATTGGAGAGAGATTTTGAGGGAGAGGGACAAACCGACAGATTTGAAGAGAGGATTCGAGAGTGTTCGAGAAACTTTGAGATAGTATCGAGTATAGCTGATGGGTTATACAATTAGGGGAAATTAGGGATTTAAGGGAAATTAGAAAATGGAAATTAATAGAGAATAATTGAGAAAAAAATTCAAAATTAAATTTTAAAATATAGAAAATGAAACTATCTATCTCCCCGTATTTTTAAAATAGTTTTAGGATCAAAATGAATTTAATATGAATTTTAAAAGTTGTGATCCTTTAAATACAATAAAATTCTTAAAATAATTTTAAAATACTTAAACACCCAAAATAATTCTTCCACTAATTTTAGAAACTAAATAAATATACAAATATGATATTGCAAAAGATTTCAAGATTTTTAAATACTCCGATGATTTTATAAAAAACTCAGAAGATTAATAATGCACATTTTAAATAGATTTTTACTCACAAAAATTCAAATAAAAATACAAGGACCTACACGACACACATACATCACCATATGAACATGTAAGCATGATATCACATATATATTATCTAAAAAAAATTCACACCCTATAATTCCACATTTAATATCAAATAATTAAATAATAACAATAATAATTACGATATTTTTCTAGGGCGTTATAACCGGTCTCCCAAGAATTGCATTATGAGAGATGTCTTCATCTACCACCATAAACTCAACCATTTGGGTGGTCTTGCAGGGATCCACACCCAATGTCAACGGTAACTTAATCTTTCCCATGACTTGGACAGGGTTACCAGTAAACCCATATAGCTCATTATTGGTAGACAGTAACTCTTTATCCAGAAGCCCCAATTTCTGGAATGTAGTATACGCCAAGATATTCACTAAGCTTCAATTATCAAACAACACTCTATGCACATTCATTCCACCAATACTCACGGTTACCACCAAGGCATCATTATGAGGGTGGTGAACCCACTCGACATCCTCCTCTGTAAAGGAAATATCAGCGACTTGCTCTCTGAACAACTTAGGAGGCCTTTGTGCAAGGTGGAAACATTTGTTAGGGGCTTCCCTTTGTCCTCCCAGACGTACCTATCTCTAGCATTCCGACTGGAACCCCCTAGGTAAGGGCCACCAAAGATGGTATGGATGCTAGGAGCTCGAATAGTTTTTTCCTGGTTTCCAGGCGCCTTATCATTACTATCTTTTCCTTCTTTATATTTCTTAGCTTCTTGGATCACAAATTCTGTCAGGTATCCATTTCTAATCAATTCTTCGATTTGATCTTTCAAGTGCTTGCAATCGGCAGTCTCATGGCCATTTGCATCATGGAAAGCACAATACTTTCCTTGGTCCTTTCTGCCTGGGGGTCCTGCACGGTAGGGCTTCCGGAACATTCCATTCTTCTCATTCACTTCAAGAATATGGCCTATTGGAACAGTCAGAAGAGTATATTCAGAATACCACTGAAAATTCAACCTCGGGGTAAGTCTATCCTTGACAGAAACCTTATCTTTGGTTGCATTAACAGCAATCAGGGCAGTCTTTTCATCATAACGATGGGCTCCCACATCGGCGGTACTCCACCCAGAAGCCCACTTGTTGGAATCCAGATTTCCAAGGCTGTAGGAGCGATTTCTCTTGTTTCTGTTCCAACTCCTGGAATTAGTGTCCTTGGATAGTTTCACCATTGACTCTTCAATCACTTTATGGCGTTCTTCCTGCTGGTAAAATTCTACTAGTGTTCCAGGCTCCTCAGTTTGCAACTCTTTCCAAAATTCGATTCCTGGCCTAACTCTGGCTATCAGGAAATTCTTCAAGGTTTCATCGGAAGCCTTCTTCACCTTAGGCACTTCCTCATTAAATCTCTTGAAATATTGCCTTAGGGTTTCATGCTCCTTCTGCTTGATATTGTCTAAGGTGTTAACCAGTGGGGCATATGCCACGGTAGCCCTAAATTGAGAGATAAATTAGTCTCCCATCTTCATCCAGAACTTGATTGATCCTTCAGCCAACCTTTTAAACCATTTGTGGGCATTCCCACCAAGAGTGGAGGCCAGTAGCCTGAACCTAGCCAAATCCTCCACTTGATACACATCCATATCCGTATTGAAATGGCTCAAATACTCAACTGGATCTGAGCTACCATCGAACTTCAAGTCAGTATTCATCTTAAAGAACCTTGGTAGGGGTGCCATTTTCACCTTCTTAGAGAATGGTGAGCCGGCAATGGCCCCATATTTGAACTTTCTCTCCTCCTTGATTTTCTCCAAAGCTTTCTTCCAATCAGACATTTTAAACTTTCCATTCTCACCATCTGAAAACATATCACTTCTAGAATCATCATTTTCATAAGATGTCTTACTCTTCCTGGGAACCGAACTCTAATGAGAGCTCGAATCTTGGCCAGTACCCCCATCGGAAGAGATTCTGGTAGAGTGGGATTTTCTGCTCTTATGTCCAGAGGTGTGGCCACTTTTCCTATGACTCCTCTTGCCATTAGATCTAGACCTTCTGGAGTCATTCCTTGGGGTACCGAGTAGGATCTCTCCCTGTACTCCCGGGAACCCTGAATGTGGGAACCCCCATTTCCATCTCTTCGGTCTCTACCTCCAGTATTTCCCAGCTTGTGATGAAGGTCCTTATTGGTCAGCTTTTTGCCAACTCTATCAAAAACACTCAGGCTTCTAGTGGGCAAGCCCTCGGAACCCTGGGCTTCCAAGTCATCAGATTGGTCATCCTCATACTTTTCAGCCTCAAACTCTCCTGCCTCTCCTTCATCAGATGAGACATAATCAGTATTGTCCTCAACATCTTCTCAGACCCAAAATCCAGTTTTGTCGGAGTCACATTCTTCTTTGACCTCGACTTATGCTTTTTACGCCATCTTTTCATTCTCTCGGAACTTTTCTCCAAATGGTCAATTCTTTCAGCCATAGCGACCACATGATCCAGGATATATTTGTTGCCAACATCACCATTATCACCTTTGTTTCATCCATTTCCGCCCTGAGACGGTGTTTTATCACTATCGGAATTATCAGTCGCCATATCTCCTCCAAACGACAATTTTTGACCCCTCTTTCTAGCGCCAATTGTTGTGGGAGATTTTAGCACAACAATTTAGGAGGCCATTGCTGGAATAGTGCCAATGAATATGGAATCGCCCAACTGCCCAGAAAGACTCACAATTGGAGATTTATGGCTAGCTGCCCGGAAAGGCTCACAGCTAGGGGTTTCCGAAGAACACGAGAGGTGGTTCCTCGGAGGATCGGACTGGATTCATGGAAATTAGAGCTCAAGGGCCGAATGTTGGCCTGCCAAGAACCCTAATAATGATGTGTCACACAAGAGTATACATGCTCTATATTACTCAAGGTGTCGAAGTGTCTAAGAGATCCCGCAAACTGCCTACATACTCCTTTTTATAGGAGATCAAGCCCGTATGTAGTTCTTGGAATGATATGCTCGGTTGTTTATAATGAGTTATCCTCTCTCCAGTAGGATAATGATTGTTATTTCTGATAATAATCGTGTATGATGTATATAATCATGTTTCCAAGCTGTTTGAGTCGTAGGATGTTTATCCCTTGTATTTATCATGATATTTTGTGATTTATCAAGTATATATGACATATATCCTCTTTAAACTGAGTATTTATTGGTTTAGAAGTGTAAATCAACTGTGAAGACGTGTTCCTAAAAAGTATGAGGTCTGCCTTATCCGAATTGGTGACCTAATCAGGCTTCCGACGGAAGCTGGGGGTACCGCCCAGTAGCCTGTCTCCGGTAGCCCAAGTATGGAAGCTACTCCGAAAGCCCTATCTGATGGTTGTCACCAGATATAGGTTATCCCCAAGGGGCTTCCTTTGGGACCCTAAGCCTTATATTCGTTCAAGGTTCATTGCGTGGTAACCCCTAGGGCCTGCCACAGGCCTTTGGTAGCCCACATAACCACTTGTTTTCTTCATGAATTGGACCATATCTTCTAAGTGGGTCTAAATCTGACCCATACAAGATTTTGGTCACAACACTATTTATTACCTAATTTTGATCCCTTTATTTCTATATTATTCTTTTTTATTATTATTAATCTAAAAATTACGGGATATTACATGTTGAAACCGACATGTAGTAAAATTTTAAAACAGTCGAGCAAGTCTGAAGCATGTGATTCCCTATCTACTTATTTGGCACTATGAGAAGTAGGGTATGCTAACTCCAACAACAGAGAATGTTCATGAGCCAAACTTGAAAAATATTGCAGAGGAAGAAACTGAAGCCGATATTGTGTATACTGGAAAACTTAGAAAAAGACTTCAAATACATTTTTACTGAGTATTTCTACTTAAAAAAATATTTACTAAGTATTTATACGTAGAAAAAATATACTCCCTCAGTCCCACCAATTCTTTACATGATAGTGATGGGGGCTCGGCACGCATTTTAAGGCTCCTAAAAAGTATAGTTCCATAATTTATTATTATTTTTTTCTTCTGAATAAAAATTTAATGTTTAAATTTTTATTCAAAAAAAGAAAATTTTAAAAATAACTTATGGAACTATACTTTATATATGCCTTAAAATGTGTGCCAAGCAAGATTGAAAACATGTAAAGAAATGGGTGGGACGGAGGGAGTATATTTTATTCTGATTATAAATACTTAGTTAGATATACATTTTTTATGAGTGTAAATACTTAGCAAAATATACATTTTTTCTATTTATAAATACTTAGAAAAAAATTAATTTTTTCTTGTGGAGGAACCCCAAGGTTGAAGAATCAACATGGGAGTTAGAGAGTGAAATGTTAGAAAAGTTTTCTCAATTGTTTATGTAATGGATTCTGAGGACGGAATCCTTTTAAGTGGGGAAGGATGTAACGACTTAGAATTTCAGTTTATAAATTTTGTTATGATATACATATTTTGGTGATTTTTATTAGTTTAATGTGTTGTTATAATTTAAAATTTTGATTTAATTGTTAATTGGTGGAATTAGTGATTTAATCTTCATAATTTTCAAGTCGAATTATTAGATTTTGGGTGTTATCAAAATTTTGTGATTTTTAGTTGAGGCTATGTAATTATTTGGCAAAGTGGATTTATTAAAATTTTAGTTTGTGATTTATAATTGTGTCCGGGTATACTCTTAAATTATTTATTGAATAAATATACTTATTAAAAATTGTTATGTCTAAGATTTAGTATTATGAATTATTTTTAGCTACTTAGTAAATTATTTTGTGGCATACAATTTATTTCTTACTGATTTAATTCATTTTATAACAATATGATTTATAATAAATTAATATATTCTTTTCTAAATACTTTTTTGTAAATTTTATGAATTTTATTAAAAAGTATATTTATATTTAAATTAGTATCTTTAAAAATTATTTTGTGTAATTATTGAATTACCATAATGGGCATATCTTATTCTTTCTACTATAATAGAGGTTGGGGTATTTTTGTAACTTGATAATTAAATTTTAGAAATAGATTTTGTTTTACTATTATTCCAAAACTCACCCCACCCACTATTTCATTCACCCCCGCTGTCTCTCTCCCCTGTCTCGCCTATGTCTCTCTCCCGAAGCTCTCTGTCGCGACCTCCTCTGTTCTTCACTCATTTATAAACAAAACCTATCAATGCAAGTGATTTTCTTTGTTAAAAATCAGTAACAAGTATGAAATCCAATACTTTTCAATCCTTCCTACTTGATTTTGAGTTTTGCAGGGTTTTGAGTTGGGTGTTTTCTAAAAATTGGGGATTCTTGTGAATTAGTGACAGCACCCGAGGTTTGTAAGTTTGAGGGTTCTCGATAAGATCCGCAAGTTTGGGCTTGTCCGAGAAGAACCCAACCACCGGTGATGAACTTGGTGAGCCGGTGGTCCGTGTTGCTTTACATGTATGTATTGATTGTGTGTAATCTTGTTTAAATGACATGTTAAACTGATTGCATGTTAGTAAATTTATGCGAACGCTTGATTTTGAGATAGTAGTTTGATGGTGTGAGTTTTATGGAGTAAAAAAGATACTTGCATGGTTAAATTGTATTGTTAGTGTACTTTAGTGAATCATGTGTATGTAAAAGTTGTGAATGTATGGTTGTTTGTGGGTGTTGTGTCTATGTAGTTGTGGTGCTGATAGGAGAGGAATGAGAGAATGGAAAGGTCAAGAAGGGAAGAAGAAGGAGCAGAAAAAGAGTTGTGATTGTGTGTGTGAACAGGTGCATGTGTGTTTGTGTTAATGTCGAGAGAGAGGACCGAGAGATTGGGAGAAAGAAGAAAGGGGAAGGGAGTAAGGGTTGTATTGGAGTATGGGTCTAGTGTGTATTTGCGTTTATGTGTCCGTGTGGGTGTGTTTCAGGGTGTTGAAGTGAAAGTAAAAAAGAGAAGGAGTGTTATTGGTGTGTCCGTGTGGGTGTTTATAGGGGTGTGTGTTTGTTCGTGTGTGTGTGCAGAAAAAAGAGAGGGCCGAGAGAGATTAAAAGGAAGGAAGAGTGAGATGAAGAGAGAAATAGAGAGGAAGAAAGGAGCCAAGAGAGAGAGGGGTAAAGAAAAAGGAAAAAGATAGAAGAGAGAGAGAGAGAGCCGAGAGACACATAGAAAGAGAGAAAAGAGGATAGAAAATAGGAAAGAAGGTGATGAAGGGTGAAGTAATGGTGATGTACGGTTATAATTGAGTTGTTATTGCTTGAAGGTAATATGTGATGTAATTTGTTTGATTTGGTCGATCCTAATTATTAGTAATCGTCGTCGTAACTTGAATTGGTGTATTACTTAGTAGGTAATGGTAGTTGATTATAAACTTTGTATGATTAGATAATCTTATATAAACTTTCGATTTATTAGATAATACCGAACATTGATAAATTGTTGTTGATGTCAAAGAAAGACTAGAGTTGTTTATATCTTTTATCGTGAGTATTGTTCAATGCGATACATGCTTATGTGATTCATTGTATAATATTTAGAGTTAAGTCATAAGTCAATAAGGTATGTTATGATTTCTTAACTAATAACTTCTGTGTATATTAGATATCATTGGGGAAGAGATAGATTATGAGTCAATTGCTTACGTAAACAATTCGAGGGGAACTAAAGTAGTATGTTTACTTTATGTAGGTACAAGTATGTAAACAATTGTGAGACTTGAGTTTGCATAGTTTATGAGCTTTTGAGGCAAGTGTACAATCTTAATTAACTTGCCTTTTTAGCTTTTCACTATATGATTGATGCTTTACCTATGCAACTTTTTTGTTAAAGCTTTGCCATACTTATTGAATTGTTAAAGTTTTGTAAACCTTTGAACTTTTTATACAAACTTGCTCCTCAGAACACTCACTTACCTTAGCATGTGAAATACCTAAATTTAAAACTATTCTTTAAAATCTTGATAAAACCTTATACCTCCGAATAAAGATTGTAAATTAGTAAAATACGTTATAAAATTATTTAATATTTAAACCTTTTGATGAATCCTTGTAATTGGAACATTTTTTACCAAGGCTCCGATCGTAGTTATTTATTTTAAGGCCAAAGTGTGCCTATGGATCCAAAATGTGAGAATCACGTGAAAACATGGTTCAGTGCTATTCCGTGGCTGATCACCTATTATAGCATGTTTTTATCGTAAGTTCCAATTTACCTATTTTAAATTCTGAAAACATTTTCATCTTGATTCAGATTTATATCGTTGACATACCTTGTAATTTGTTTATTTTATTGCACTTGTTGAGCGATGTTGAGCTCATATTTCTTGTTTAAACCATAACCTGATAGGGAAATGAGAAGACGATTCGCATGATTCGCACAGCTAGGAAGAGTTTCACTAGGAAGAGAATGGTTGGACCAGGTTCGGGTACTAGCCTTTCAGATTTCGGATTAGGTAGACTTAGCTAGTTATATAAATTTTAGGTTTAGGTCGTTATACTAGCTTTTGTTAAAGATTTAAACTATTTAAAATGAATTCGTTTTGTAAAACTTATTAGACTTGAACGGTTAATGCTTTTAGATGTAAAGTTATTTCATACTTTAACCTGATTTTGATCTTATCTTGTGCGTATGGTTTACTTTATTTTAGAATGCATGTTTAGGCTGTAAATTTATATGATTGGTTTAGTAGCACCGGTTTGGGGGTGTTACAGTCAATGATACAAAAGTGTTGGTGGTGATTTTCGTAGTAACCGGTGTTCTTCGTATGTTCATCATGGTTGATGTTGTGCTCCCACAGACAGCGCCAAATTTTATGGAATAAGAACTAGGGTAGAATTTGCGGCTAGGGTATGTGTGTATTTAATGTAAGGATTGAGACTTTCAAGCTTTAATGGCTGCGTTGGTGTTTTGGGACTTGAATCGTATCTTCACAAGATTCCTACGTATCTCAATCGTATGTTGAGAATCAATCCAAAACGTAGCTCTTGGTGATGTCCTCGGGGCTACGGCGGCTAGGGCACAGCCCAAAAAACATTGTTCTGAAATTGAGGGGTCAGAACCTTTATATAGGCATCGGGAGCCTTGGATTTAGAGTTGGTTTAAAAGACTTGGAGGCCAAGTCTCCTCCTAGGTTAGTGGTTCTAGATCTTTCCCATTAAGGATTCAGTTTTCTTTTTTCTCAAATCGTGGATTCTAGAAGCGGGCCTTGTATCGGGCATCCCAGGTACAGGCTATGTTCAAGGCCCAATGCAAGTAATAATTATAAATTCAATACTCAGTTAGGGTTTTGGGCCTCTTTATTGGGCTTTATTGTTGGACCAAGGTAGGTCTCTAATTAATGCAACATTAAATAGGTCTTCAGGGTTTATTTTTTACTCGTGTCAAAAGGCACTACATGAGGTATCAATAATTCAATAGCATTATCAGACCTCTCAATTTTCATATTCTTGTCAAAATGGGTAGACACATACTTGTTAACCAATTTCAGAATTAAATTAAATTGTCCTACAAATATTGTGTATTATTTGTATATGGTAGGATAATTATAAATGTACTAAATTTTAACGCAACAAGTTGACATGCACCAGTGACTACATAATTCCAAGCCCTAAGTCGATGCCTAGTTGCGCAGTAGATGTATCCTTGATATGAGAATAGTTCTCAAACACAATTTCCTACTTATCTTTGGGAGTTCCAACATTATTGTAGCATCATATACCTCAAACACAAACTCCACACAATTTTCATCCTTTACATTATTATCAACATTCGCTTCGTACTCAGTCAACACTTCCTTCTTCAGTTTAATCAGGTGTTGTAGTTGAAGAACTAGGCTTCCTACCATATGCTCGAATAGACACATATCCTTCTTATGTAAATTTGAAAGCATAATTGACTTTATTTGATAGTATTTGTCCTAGGTTTTTGCAATCACCTCTTACGTGGTCAAACCTATTAACAGATCCATCATAGAGATCCAACAACATGAAATAAGTCAGCCACATCTTCAAGTAATCGTGACACTTCAAAATCTTCATGATCAAGTGTCATTTTTCCTGCTTCTAGCTTACTTCTATCAAGAATTTCATTGAGAAGACCTGTACAGAAACAAATGAGGAAACATTTATTTAACTAAATTTAATATATTAAAGACATTTAGTAGCTAAAATTAATTGCCTTGTTACCTAAAATATACTGGGAAATTTTACTCATAAATTCTATATTTTCGTCAGATCCAGGATCAAGTTGAGTCAAATACATATTTATAAGACTGATAATCCCTACTAGAGAGGGATGAACATCGTGACTTGCGTTGGTGTAGTTAGTAGTTTTCTTAATGCCTAGTCTTTCAACTTGAGCTATCGCAACCACTTGTTTATTAATTCAATACGGTACCATGCCACCTTTTTTGATGCTCAAATAATTATGGCCGCAAAAATGACATATTATGCAAATCGTCCCAGCAAGATAATGCTATGATATATCAATAGATCAACCATAACTGTTGAAGCATTAAAAACAATGGCCTGGTACCGTATTCAATTAATAAAATAAGTGGCTGCAACAAATCAAGCAAAAAGAGTAGGCATTTAGAAGAGTACTAACAATGCCAACACAAGTCATGATGTTCATGCCTCTCTAGCAGGGATTATCAGTCTCATAGATATGTATTTTACTCTAGTTGATCCTGGATTTGACGAAAATATAAAACTTATGAGTAAAATTTTGCAGTATGTTTTAGGTAACAAGGCAACTAATTTTAGCTACTGTATGTCTTTAATATATTAAATTTAGTTAAAGAAATGTTTCTTCTTCTGTTTTTGCACAGGTCTTCTGAATGAAAATCTTGATAGAAGTAAGCTAGAAGCAGGAAAAATGACACTTGATCAAGAAGATTTTGAAGTGTCACGATTACTTAAAGATGTGGCTAACTTATTTCATGCTGTTGGATCTCTATGATGGATCCGTTAACAGGTTTGACCATGTAAGAGGTGATCGCAAAAACCTGGGACAGATACCATCAAATATAGTCAATAATGCAATCAAATTTACGTAAGAAGGATATGTGTCTATTCGAGCTTATGGTAGGAAGCCTAGTTCTTCAACTACAATACTTGATTTAACTAAAAAAGGTCTTCTTTCATGGTTATCACGCTTTCATTTTCCAAAGAAGGAAGCATATACTGAGTATGAAGCGAACATTGATTGTATCAAAAGGATTAGAATTTCATGGAGTTTGTTTTTGAGGTAGATGATACCAGAGTTGGAATTCCCAAAGATAAGCAGGAAATAGTGTTTGAGAACTATGATCAGATCAAGGATGCATCTGTTGTGCAAGTAGGCACCGGCTTAAGGCTTGGAATTGTGCGGTCGCTAAAATGATTTTATTTACATATAACATTAAACTCGGTTTCGAGATAGAACTTGCTCTAGTTGTAAAAGTGGTTTTTGTTGAATTTTCTATAAATCATTTTAAGGAATTGGTGATGTACGGTTGTAATTGAGTTGTTATTGCTTGAATGTAATATGTGATGTAATTTGTTTGATTTGGTCGATCCTAATTGTTAGTAATCGTCGTCGTAACTTGAATTGGTGTAGTACTTAGTAAGAAATGGTAGTTGATTATAAACTTTGTATGATTAGATAATCTTACATAAACTTTCGATTTATTAGATAGTACCGAACATTGATAAATTATTGTTGATGTCAACGAAAGACTAGAGTTATTTATATCTTTTATCGTGAGGAATGTTCAATGCGATACATGCTTCTGTGATTCATTGTATAATATTTAGAGTTAAGTCATAAGTCAATAAGGTATGTTGTGATTTCTTAACTAATAACTTCTGTGTATATATATATATATTAGATAACATTGGGGAAGAGATAGATTATGAGTCAATTGCTTACGTAAACAATTCGAGTGGAACTAAAGTAGTATGTTTACTTTATGTAGGTACAAGTAGAAGAGCGGGTAAAGAGCCAGTGGACGTAAAGCCAGAATTGTGAGACTTGAGTTTGCATAGTTTATGAGCTTTTGAGGCAAGTGTACAATCTTAATTAACTTGCCTTTTTATCTTTTCACTAAATGATTGATGCTTTACCTATGCAACTTTTTTGTAAAAGCTTTGTCATACTTATTGAATTGTTAAACTTTTATAAACCTTAGAACTTTTTATACAAACTTGCTCCTCAGAACACTCACTTACCTTAGCATGTGAAATACCTAATTTTGAAACTATTCATTAAAATCTTGATAAAACCTTATACCTCGGAATAAAGATTGTAAATTAGTAAAATACGTTATAAAATTATTTGATATTTAAACCTTTTGATGAATCCTTGTAATTGGAACATTTTTTTACCAAGGCTCCGATCGTAGTTATTTATTTTAAGGCCAAAGTGTGCCTATGGATCCAAAATGTGAGAATCACGTGAAAACATGGTTCAGTGTTATTCCGTGGCTGATCACCTATTATAGCATGTTTTTATCGTAAGTTCCAATTTACCTATTTTAAATTCTGAAAACATTTTCATCTTGATTCAGATTTATATCGTTGACATACCTTGTTATTTGTTTATTTTATTGCACTTGTTGAGCGATGTTGAGCTCATATTTCTTGTTTAAACCATAACCTGATAGGGAAATGAGAAGACGATTCGCACGATTTGCACATCTAGGAAGAGTTTCACTAGGAAGAGAATGGTTGGACCAGGTTCGGGTACTAGCCTTTTAGATTTCGGATTAGGTAGACTTAGCTAGTTATATAACTTTTAGGTTTAGGTCGTTAGACTAGCTTTTGTTAAAGATGTAAACTATTTAAAATGTATTCATTTTGTAAAACTTATTAGACTTGAACGGTTAATGCTTTTAGATGTAAAGTTATTTCATACTTTAACCTGATGTTGATCTTATCTTGTGGGTATGGTTTACTTTATTTTAGAATGCATGTTTAGGCTGTAAATTTATATGATTTGTTTAGTAGCACCAGTTTGGGGGTGTTACAGTCAATGGTACAAAAGTGTTGGTGGTGATGTTCGTAGTAACCGGTGTTTTTCGTATGTTCATCATGGTTGATGTTGTCCTCCCACAGACAACGCCAAATTTTGTGGAATAAGAATTAGGGTTGAATTTGCGGCTAGGGTATGTGTGTATTTAATGTAAGGGTTGAGAGTTTCAAGCTTTAATGGTTGCGTTGGTGTTTTGGGACTTGAATCGTATCTTCACAAGATGCCTACGTATCTCAATCGTATGTTGAGAATCAATCCAAAACGTAATTCTTGGTGATGCATGTCCTCGGGGCTACAGCGGCTAGGGCACATCCCAAAAAATATTGTTCTGAAATTGAGGGGTTAGAACCTTTAGATAGGCATCGGGAGCCTTGGATTTAGAGTAGGTTTAAAAGACTTGGAGGCCAAGTCTCCTCCTAGATTGGTGGTTCTAGATCTTTCCCATCAAGGATTCAGTTTTCTTGTTTCTCAAATCGTGGATTCTAGAAGCGGGCCTTGTATCGGGCATCCCTGGTACAGGCTATGTTCTAGGCCCATGTAATAATTATAAATTCAATACTTAGTTAGGGTTTTGAGCCTCTTTATTGGGCTTTGTTGTTGGACCAAAGTAGGTCTAATTAATGCAACATTAAATAGGTCTTTAGGGTTTATTCTTTTACTCGTCTCAAAAGGCACTACATGAGGTATCAAAAATTCAATATCATTATCAGACCTCTCAAATTTCACATTCTTGTCAAAATGGGTAGACACATACTTGTAAACCAATTTCAGAATTAAATTAAATTGTCCTACAAATGTTGTGTATTATTTGTATATGGTAGGATAATTATAAATGTACTAAATTTTAACGCAACAAGTTGACATGCACCAGTGACTACATAATTCCAAGCCCTAAGTCGATGCCTAGTTGCGCAGTAGATGTATCCTTGATATGAGAATAGTTCTCAAACACAATTTCCTACTTATCTTTGGGAGTTCCAACATTATACTAGTATCATCTACCTCAAACACAAACTCCACACAATTTTCATCCTTTTCATTATTATCAACATTCGCTTCGTACTCAGTCAACACTTCCTTCTTTGGAAAAAGAAAGCATGATAACCATGACAGAAGACCTTTTTTAGTTTAATCAGGTGTTGTAGTTGAATAACTAGGCTTCCTACCATATGCTCGAATAGACACATATCATTCTGATGTAAATTGGAAAGCATAATTGACTTTATTTGATGGTATTTGTCCTAGGTTTTTGAGATCACCTCTTACGTGGTCAAACCTGTTAACAGATCCATCATAGAGATCCAACAGCATGAAATAAGTCAACCACATCTTCAAGTAATCGTGACACTCCAAAATCTTCATGATCAAGTGTAATTTTACCTGCTTCTAGCTTACTTCTATCAAGAATTTCATTCAGAAGACCTGTATAGAAACAAATGAGGAAACATTTATTTAATTAAATTTAATATATTAAAGACATTTAGTAGCTAAAATTAATTGCCTTGTTACCTAAAATATACTGGGAAATTTTACTCATAAGTTCTATATTTTCGTCAGATCCAGGATCAAGTTGAGTCTAATACATATTTATAAGACTGATAATCCATGCTAGAGAGGGATGAACATCGTGACTTGCGTTGGTGTAGTTAGTAGTTTTCTTAATGCCTAGTCTTTCAACTTGAGCTATCGCAACCACTTGTTTATTAATTCAATACAGTACCATGCCACTTTTTTTTATGCTCAAATAATTATGGCCGCAAAAATGACATATTATGCAAATCGTCCCAGCAAGATAATGCTATGATATATCAATAGATCAGCCATAACTGTTGAAAAATATAAAACAATGGCCTGGTACCATATTCAATTAATAAAATAAATGGCTGCAACAGGTAAAGCAAAAAGAGTAGGCATTTAGAAGAGTACTAACAATGCCAACACAAGTCATGATGTTCATGCCTCTCTAGCAGGGATTATCAGTCTCATAGATATGTATTTTACTCTAGTTGATCCTAGATTTGACGAAAATATAAAACTCATGAGTAAAATTTTCCAGTATGTTTTAGGTAACAAGGCAACTAATTTTAGCTACTATATGTCTTTAATATATTAAATTTAGTTAAAGAAATGTTTCTTCTTCTGTTTTTGTACAGGTCTTCTGAATGAAATTCTTGATAGAAGTAAGCTAGAAGCAGGAAAAATGACACTTGATCAAGAAGATTTTGAAGTGTCACGATTACTTAAAGATGTGGCTAACTTATTTCATGCTGTTGGATCTCTATGATGGATCCGTTAACAGGTTTGACCACGTAAGAGGTGATCGCAAAAACCTGGGACATATACCATCAAATATAGTCAATAATGCTATCAAATTTACGTAAGAAGGATATGTGTCTATTCGAGCTTATGGTAGGAAGCCTAGTTCTTCAACTACAATACTTGATTTAACTAAAAAAGGTCTTCTTTCATGGTTATCACGCTTTCATTTTCCGAAGAAGGAAGCATATACTGAGTATGAAGCGAACATTGATTGTATCAAAAGGATTAGAATTTCATGGAGTTTGTTTTTGAGGTAGATGATACCAGAGTTGGAATTCCCAAAGATAAGCAGGAAATAGTGTTTGAGAACTATGATCAGATCAAGGATGCATCTGCTGTGCAAGTAGGCACCGACTTAAGGCTTGGAATTGTGCGGTCGCTAAAATGATTTTATTTACATATAACATTAAACTCGGTTTCGAGATAGAACTTGCTCTAGTTGTAAAAGTGGTTTTTGTTGAATTTTCTTTAAATCATTTTAAGGAATTGGTGATGTACGGTTGTAATTGAGTTGTTATTGCTTGAATGTAATATGTGATGTAATTTGTTTGATTTGGTCGATCCTAATTGTTAGTAATCGTCGTCGTAACTTGAATTGGTGTAGTACTTAGTAAGTAATGGTAGTTGATAATAAACTTTGTATGATTAGATAATCTTATATAAACTTTCAATTTATTAGATAGTACCGAACATTGATAAATTGTTGTTGATGTCAAAGAAAGACTAGAGTTGTTTATATCTTTTATCGTGAGGAATGTTCAATGCGATACATGCTTCTGTGATTCATTGTATAATATTTAGAGTTAAGTCATAAGTCAATAAGGTATGTTGTGATTTCTTAACTAATAACTTCTGTGTGTGTATATATATATATATATATATATATATATTAGATAACATTGGGGAAGAGATAGATTATTAGTCAATTGCTTACGTAAACAATTCGAGGGGAACTAAAGTAGTATGTTTACTTTATGTAGGTACAAGTAGAAGAGCGGGTAAAGAGCCAATGGACGAAAAGCCAGAATTGTGAGACTTGAGTTTGCATAGTTTATGAGCTTTTGAGGCAAGTGTACAATCTTAATTAACTTGCCTTTTTATCTTTTCACTATATGATTGATGCTTTACCTATGCAACTTTTTTGTAAAAGCTTTGCCATACTTATTGAATTGTTAAACTTTTATAAACCTTAGAACTTTTTATACAAACTTGCTCCTCAGAACACTCACTTACCTTAGCATGTGAAATACCTAATTTTGAAACTATTCATTTAAATCTTGATAAAACCTTATACCTCGGAATAAAGATTGTAAATTAGTAAAATACGTTATAAAATTATTTGATATTTAAACCATTTGATGAATCCTTGTAATTGGAACATTTTTTTACCAAGGCTCCGATCGTAGTTATTTATTTTAAGGCCAAAGTGTGCCTATGGATCCAAAATGTGAGAATCACGTGAAAACATGGTTCGGTGCTATTCCGTGGTTGATCACCTATTATAGCATGTTTTTATCGTAAGTTCCAATTTACCTATTTTAAATTATGAAAACATTTTCATCTTGATTCAGATTTATATCGTTGACATACCTTGTTATTTGTTTATTTTATTGCACTTGTTGAGCGATGTTGGGCTCATATTTCTTGTTTAAACCATAACCTGATAGGGAAATGAGAAGACGATTCGCACGATTCACACATTTAGGAAGAGTTTAACTAGGAAGAGAATGGTTGGACCAGGTTCGGGTACTAGCCTTTCATATTTCGGATTAGGTAGACTTAGCTAGTTATATAACTTTTAGGTTTAGGTCGTTAGACTAGCTTTTGTTAAAGATGTAAACTATTTAAAATGTATTCATTTTGTAAAACTTATTAGACTTGAACGGTTAATGCTTTTAGATGTAAAGTTATTTCATACTTTAACCTGATGTTGATATTATCTTGTGGGTATGGTTTACTTTATTTTAGAATGCATGTTTAGGCTGTAAATTTATATGATTGGTTTAGTAGCACCGGTTTGGGGGTGTTACAGTCAATGGTACAAAAGTGTTGGTGGTGATGTTCGTAGTAACCGGTGTTCTTCGTATGTTCATCATGGTTGATGTTGTCCTCCCACAGACAGCGCCAAATTTTGTGGAATAAGAACTAGGGTTGAATTTGCGGCTAGGGTATGTGTGTATTTAATGTAAGGGTTGAGAGTTTCAAGCTTTAATGGCTGCGTTGGTGTTTTGGGACTTGAATCGTATCTTCACAAGATGCCTACGTATCTCAATCGTATATTGAGAATCAATCCAAAACGTAGTTCTTGGTGATGTCCTCGGGGCTACGGTGGCTAGGGCACAACCCAAAAAACATTGTTCTGAAATTAAGGGGTTAGAACCTTTATATAGGCATCGGGAGCCTTGGATTTAGAGTAGGTTTAAAAGACTTGAAGGCCAAGTCTCCTCCTAGGTTGGTGGTTCTAAATCTTTCCCATCAAGGATTCAGTTTTCTTGTTTCTCAAATCGTGGATTCTAGAAGCGGGCCTTGTATCGGGCATCCCTGGTACATGCTATGTTCTAGGCCCATGTAATAATTATAAATTCAATACCCAGTTAGCGTTTTGAGCCTCTTTATTGGGCTTTATTGTTGGACTAAAGTAGGTCTAATTAATGCAACATTAAATAGGTCTTTAGGGTTTATTTTTTTACTCATGTCGAAAGGCACTGCATGAGGTATCAAAAATTCAATATCATTATCAGACCTCTCAATTTTCACATTCTTGTCAAAATGGGTAGACACATACTTGTAAACCAATTTCAGAATTAAATTAAATTGTCCTACAAATATTGTGTATTATTTGTATATGGTAGGATAATTATAAATGTACTAAATTTTAACGCAACAAGTTGACATGCACCAGTGACTACATAATTCCAAGCCCTAAGTCGATGCCTAGTTGCGCAGTAGATGTATCCTTGATATGAGAATAGTTCTCAAACACAATTTACTACTTATCTTTGGGAGTTCCAACATTATACTAGTATCATCTACCTCAAACACAAACTCCACAGAATTTTCATCCTTTTCATTATTATCAACATTCGCTTCGTACTCAGTCAACGCTTCCTTCTTTGGAAAAAGAAAGCGTGATAACCATGACAAAAGACCTTTTTTAGTTTAATCAGGTGTTGTAGTTGAAGAACTAGGCTTCCTACCATATGCTCGAATAGACACATATCCTTCTGATGTAAATTTGAAAGCATAATTGACTTTATTTGATGGTATTTGTCCTAGGTTTTTGAGATCACCTCTTACGTGGTCAAACCTGTTAACAGATCCATCATAGAGATCCAACAGCATGAAATAAGTCAGCCACATCTTCAAGTAATCGTGACACTTCAAAATCTTCATGATCAAGTGTCATTTTTCCTGCTTCTAGCTTACTTCTATCAAGATTTTCATTCAGAAGACCTGTACAGAAACAAATGAGAAAACATTTATTTAACTAAATTTAATATATTAAAGACATTTAGTAGCTAAAATTAATTGCCTTGTTACCTAAAATATACTGGGAAATTTTACTCATAAGTTCTATATTTTCGTCAGATCCAGGATCAAGTTGAGTGAAATACATATTTGTAAGACTGATAATCCCTGCTAGAGAGGGATGAACATCGTGACTTGCGTTGGTGTAGTTAGTAGTTTTCTTAATGCCTAGTCTTTCTACTTGAGCTATCGCAACCATTTGTTTATTAATTCAATACGGTACGATGCCACTTTTTTTGATGCTCAAATAATTATGGCCGCAAAAATGACATATTATGCAAATTGTCCCAGCAAGATAATACTATGATTTATCAATAGATCAGCCATAACTGTTGAAGAATTAAAAACAATGGCCTGCTACCCTATTCAATTAATAAAATAAGTGGCTACAACAGGTCAAGCAAAAAGAGTAGGCATTTAGAAGAGTACTAACAATGTCAACACAAGTCATGATGTTCATGCCTCTCTAGCAGGGATTATCAGTCTCATAGATATGTATTTTACTCTAGTTGATCCTGGATTTGACGAAAATATAAAACTTATGAGTAAAATTTTGCAGTATGTTTTAGGTAACAAGGCAACTAATTTTAGCTACTGTATGTCTTTAATATATTAAATTTAGTTAAAGAAATGTTTCTTCTTCTGTTTTTGCACAGGTCTTCTGAATGAAATTCTTGATAGAAGTAAGCTAGAAGCAGGAAAAATGACACTTGATCAAGAAGATTTTGAACTGTCACGATTACTTAAAGATGTGGCTAACTTATTTGAAGTTGTTGGATCTCTATGATGGATCCGTTAACACGTTTAAGCATGTAAGAGGTGATCGCAAAAACCTGGGACAGATACCATCAAATATAGTCAATAATGCTATCAAATTTACGTCAGAATGATATGTGTCTATTCGAGCTTATGGTAGGAAGCCTAGTTCTTCAACTACAGCACTTGATTAAACTAAAAAAGGTCTTCTATCATGGTTATCACGCTTTCTTTTTCCAAAAAAGGAAGCATATACTGAGTATGAAGCGAATATTGATTGTATTCAAAAGAATTAGAATTTCATGGAGTTTGTTTTTGAGGTAGATGATACAAGAGTTGGAATTCCCAAAGATAAGCAGGAAGCAGTGTTTGAGAACTATGATCAGATCAAGGATGCATCTGCTATGCAAGTAGGCACCGGCTTAAGGCTTGGAATTGTGCGGTCGCTAAAATGATTTTAATTTACATATAACATTAAACTCAGTTTCGAGATAGAACTTGCTCTAGTTGTAAAAGTGGTTTTTGTTGAATTTTCTTTAAATCATTTTAAGGAATTGGTAGTTCATCCAAGTAGCAAAAATAAGATACGAAAGACAAGTAAATTATATCATATGAAAGATAACTAAGAAAAGAATGAAAATTGTAATCGACCATTTTGAAGCATACATTGTTGTACTAGACCAAGATTAAAAGACTATTTCCCGACTTAACTTAAATATCAATGTTTTACAATAAATACATGAAGTCAAAAATACATAAAAAAAATAAAAATTAAAAACCTAGCTAAACCAGAATAAATCTATTTTTTGAGTGATTGATGACATGTCTTCTTCAATTTTCATGTACATCTATTAACATTACATACCTGCATCATATTCTTAAACATAGAATTTTCACATGCATGCATGCTAAATAAGGATGTGCCCCATTCTTACCTTTTTCACTTATTTTTATGGCTACATGTTCCATATTCGCTGCCATGACCTGTATATAGTGCGTTTGTAATTCATCATAGATTTACTCGTATTTGGGTAGTACCCTAACAAGTGGTATCATAGCCAAGGTTCGTGATGATTGAAGTTAAGGGATAGTTAAAGATTCAACTGATATGACAGAGTATGATGAAGGATTTGTTGACAAGGAGACCACTAAAATGGAAAGAGACAAAGTTATATGCGATATGGCAGTTGGCCCTTGTATCGTGAATCAATCATTATGTTCTTGAGGATTGTTTCTTAATGACAATTTGCTCGGACTCGAGATGGAAGAAGATGGAAGAGATCATTGCAATTGCTTTAATAGCTTGATCTACCAAATGAACTATTTGGATGATAATAGTAATGTTCTTCTAAAGATCGAAGGATTGCAAAAGCAAAGATCAGGTGACTCAATAGATGGAAAGGCACTCGTGATGAATGATGCATGTGATTTTGTAGATGGATATATGGTTATGATGAATAACGGTGGTTTGGAGGTCACTATATGGGTTTTAGCGACATTCAAAGATAGGAATATCAAGAAGTTGTTATTGTTCGGGAGGAGGCATTAGCGGTTGTATGGACGCTGGTGTATTTAATATTTACCTTCCAATCCGATATGGAGTACTTGGTTGAAAGGGATGACTGTTGGGTTTCAACCCAATATGATAGTATGGGTTTGGGTGATTCTAGACAAATATGGATTGGGTAATAGTTGTATATGTAGATAATTTTATTTATAGTATGTCTTGTTCATAAAGTTGGATCGTTAGACAATAAGAATGGAAGGCTTGTAAAACAACTATGTGAAGACTTGTACAACAAGTATGATAAGACTTGGTGGCGAAGTTTGGAGTGGTAAGATATACATAGTCATATTATTTCTTGATAGGTATGCTTAAGAGATGTAGTCTTATTTATCATTTGAGAGATACTATGTATTGCTTGGTTTAAGAATCAGTTATAACACCATTGAGGTGTTATTATCTGATGTATTATTGATAATTGTTTGGATTAATAATACAAGATGGGATATGCTTTTTTCCCCGCATCACATATTTTGTGTCTGACCACGCTTTAGTGGAATTTGTCAACTTATCGTTTGTTTATGTATATGTTCTACATTGATTGTTGTGAAACTCATATTTGGTTAATCCCTTAAAGAATAATCCATCATATATATGATGTTTTCCGGGAAGAAGTAACAAGGCATCATGAAATCAATGATACATGATGTTAAAGAATTAGTATAGTACTAAATGAAATATCACGCCCAGAAATTTAAAAATATTTTTGTTAAACATTGTACTTCTAATTATATCTTATGAAATATCAATATTTCATAAAAATAGTTAAGTTCTATGGAGACCAACATTTGAGTAGAGACCGTGGAGACCATGTACATTTTGCACTCAAAACATTGCAAAACATATATATTTGCAAAAAATGTTGAATAAACATTATATTTCATTCAAAATCTTAAAAATCACATATGATTTGCAAGCAGAAAATGTGTTGGAGAACAATACGTTCTGCAATATTTTGTTTGCAGAATGTACATGATTTTCAAGATTTTTAATGAAATTTGCATGTAAAACATATTTGATTTTCAATATTTTCAATGAAATAGTGATTTTCATGGAACATAATTTTTAATGAATAAGTTTTTGCAATGTTTTGATTGATAATGGTTTCTGGTCTCCACTAAAATCTTGGTCACTTAAGTCTTCATAAAAAATATAAATATATTTAATCTTTTTAAACATTCGAAATAAGCTAAGTATTTTATGCATTCAAAAGGTTAGCACATCTAATAACGAACTAATTAAACAAATATGCCCATGAAACAAATGAAAACAAAAAATTAATATTGATATTTAATTGAAATAGTAATTGATAAAACAAGAACAAACGGACCATCAGGAAACCGGTGAAAAAGACTAAGCAAATTTCATGATTTATATTGAGAAGGCAATAGATTTAATCATTAACATACAAACCAAAGATCAAAAATGGCAAATTATAAACGTACCGATCAATTTGATAATCTTCATCATCGTTTGATTCATTAGCATCGACATCCGTCGTATTATTCACCATAATCGCAAAGTTCATAATATTTGATTTGAGAATTAAAGACAAAAAGTATCGCGGCGGCGGATGATAGAAGAAAGATATGACCTATTTTCTCTATTTCATTGTGTGTGTGTACATATATATATATACCAGCTTGTGTGCGATGCACGTGCCGTTTTTAATATTTTCAATTATTTAATTTTTAACTTTAAGATTTTAATAATTTTATTGGTTGATGTAATAGAATTGGTATTTTTAATGTGTATTTATAAAAAAATATATTTTTTGAAATAAAAGGTAACATGATTTAATTATAGAAAACATAATTATGAGAGGAAGATATAGTACGATTGGTGTTTTTAGGTGTTTATAAAAGTTAATCTCTGTTAATGAAAAGGTAGAGTGTTTTAATTAAAAAAGGAAATCTTTATTTATTATAATTTTATTATTTTAGTAATTATTAATAAGAATAAAGGATCGAAAATCGATGACCAAATTTTTAGTGTTACGGATTTAATAAAATACTTGCTTATAACTCGTGCGATGCACATATTTTGTCACAACCTGGAAACCTGTTGTCACTATATAATGAACAACATACAATAATAGATAAAAAAATATAAATAACACTTCTAGGTTCTTTTACACAAGTTCTGGCATTGAAACAAGACTACTGATATAACGACTTAGAAATTTTAGCGATTATTAAACGTTTATTTAAATGCTAAATGTGAAAGTATGTGGAATATATGATGAGAATATATTGATGAAGTCTAGATATGTGTGAAAGCATGATTATGTGATTATATGATGGTTGGTATATGTTATATATGCTCGTGGAATTTTATTTATATTTCTGAAGCATTAAAAGTATTTTAAAAGTGCATTTTTAATCTTTTAAAATTCATATAAAATCTTTGGAGTTGATTTAAATCATCAAATCTTTTTCATTATCATACTTGTGATATTGTTGAGTTATGAAAATTAGAGTGGATATTTAATTGTGTGTTTTGGTATTTTAAAATGATTTAAAAAACATTTTTTCTTTTAAAGAGTCTTTATTTTGAAAATTCGTATAAAATTCATTTTTGATCCAAATATTATTTTAAAAATATGGGGATGCTTCTAAAATCATGATCTTTATTTTAAATTTTTTTATAAAATATTTCTCCCCATTTCTCTATTTAATTTCGAATTTATAATGATTAAAATGATGAATTTTCAGGAAAGTAATTAGCAATTATGTATTTATTGTTTTGCCCCTTAGCTTATTACAACACCACCAGCACTCTCTTCCTTCCCACTTCATTTCTTTGTTGGTTTTGCAAGAGTGCAGATCTCTCTCTTTTCTCTCTATACTCGAACTCTCTCTCTCCTATTTTCCATCAGTTTATAGCTCGGTTGTACGATCTAAAGCCATATTTGTGTTCGGTTTTGCTTCCTCTACATGCTACTATCGATGCATGTTGATTTCGTGACGAAAATTTTGAAACCCATTTCGGGATTTTGCTTTTTTCGAGATGATTGATCATGTTCTTGCTAGTTCTGCTATGTTTGATGCTTTATAAGGGAAGGCAGTGGTCGTGGAAGGAAAACCCGAAGGCTTTGGGCACCTTCGACTATTACCATCGCTGGCGGTGAACTCCGGTGAGCCGGCGGGAGGCGGTGATGAATTTTTCTGAGCCTAAATGATATTATTAATCTTGTTTGATTGATGCATGTTGAATAATTGTTAACTATGTGAATCTTTCGAATTTTTAGCAATTTAAATTCGATATATATGCTTCGTTATTGATTCGATATTATTATGAAATGACTTGATTTAATAAATGATTTTCGAAACAAATTTTCTTGATGATTATATTTTGAAAATTCGAAGTTTATATGTATGTGCATGCATGAATATTTCGAGAATTATTTCTATGGATCTTGATTGAGTTTATTCGAATTATGTGATAAAATACGAAAGATTTGGTTCGGTAAATTGTTAATTAATTAATCAAATTTATTCAAAAAATTATAATTGCATGAGTGAAGTTTTCGAATTATTACATGATTAAATTCGAGGTTGTATGTATAACATGAATTATTCGAATCATTATGAGTTAAATACTTTTGGTGATTAGATAAATACGAATATTTAGCTATTGATTTCGAATTATGTTCGATGTCTGATATGAGTGATAAGTAGTACAATTATGAATTGTTTCGTGATTATAAATCCTTGGGAGTGTAGGTGGATTTTAAATCCATCGTAAGTACTTGATTGCGAAGTGGAGTCGAATATATTTTCAACGGGATAGTCCATATTATAAAAGGGACTCTGTCCAATTTTCATGAAATTATAAGTAATAAAGTATATGTTAAATAGCATGAATGTAAGAACCCAGATTTTTGGTATTAATTAAAACTTTTTATTATGTATTGGAGTACGAATGAATACTAGTTATGACTACGAGGTATCAGTGATTTTAAGGAATGACTATTATAATGGATATGGATTCAGTGTTGGTGTACTATATGAATGATGTTAATTGGTTGACAATATAGATAAGAATAATCTATCATCCAGAGAGTAAGACATGGTATACAAACAGAGAAAGTATTCTCATGTCATCCAAATCGATATATATTAAGAATCCAGTAACTCCGTAAAAAGAGATATGGAACGCTCGGGAAAGTGCGAGAGCATTTTTCTAAGTACAAGGAATAAAAAGAGATCAATAAGAAATGAATAGTGTTTTAAGGGAATTTGGAATATTATTAGACGACACTATATAGAAGTATTCAGAACGGATTTCTAAGTTCGTATCGATGATCAGTGGATGAAATAAGTGTATGTAAACGATATCAGATTCAGAAAAATAGCACTTTTATTTTCTCCAAGATTTCCCTGGACACTGAAGGATTTAAAGTGTTAATGAAAATATTTAAGGAATTTAAATTCAAGGATTATAAAGGAGGATTAAAGATATTAGTATAAATATTAAGAAGGTTTCCGGTAAAACCTTAACGAGAAATATGTGAGATATTCCTCCGAACGATTATTGAAATGAAGTAATAAACGGACAAAAGATCAAGCAGAGAATCAAGATACAAGCATGTGCAAATGGATGGAGTAAGGAAATCAAGTTGGTGGAAAAAGAAAGAATCAAAGTGACTTACATATAAGTCAACTAAAGAAATGAGTGATGAAATTGCACTTTGGCAAAAAGGGAATGCTTAATGTAAGGCCAACAAGTGGCACCACTGGATGATGGACAACACAAAAGTAAAAGATGCATCAAAATATAGATAGATATTACATGTATCAAGTCATTATACAAGAGAAATAGAAAGCAAAACTACATCTCTCCATTTTTCATCAAACTGCCCAGCAGAACACCTCCAAGAAGAAAATTCATATCTCCATTTCTATCCATGATAAAATCACCAACTTTTAACCATAGCTTCTCCACTCCATGGAGAACAGTTTCCCGAAATGTCATGGCATTCTAACGAGTGTAGCCTAGTCAAATCTCCTCCCCAAGAGAAGAAACCAAACTGTCCAGATTGTTTGACAATTTCTGTGATGATTTTAAAACGGCCATATCTCCTTCATTACTCAATGAAATTTGGTCTGGTTAGATGCTCTACAACTCTCCTTTAGAAGTCTCGTCCAGAAAACCTCGGCAAGGCCCTCGTTTTTCATGATCTTTCAGATGGGTTATAGAAAGTCCGAAAATCTCTAAGTATATCTTTGATGTTTCTTGTTAGATTAAGCTTGGTTAAGGTTGTACAAGGATTATTTAATGCTTAGTAAGGTGTTACACACATCAAGGAAGGTATGGAACTCATGAAACCCTAGATCTTAGTTTAAGTTTTGATGATTACTGGATGATTTTGAGATTCGTTATGAAATGGTGTATTATAAGCATGATTATGTAATTAACTTTATTGATCTAAGAGATATAATGAATATGATGGGGAAGTATGATATTTCTGGACTTGTTGAGAATTATAACATGAGTATAAGTTGTATGGATGCCCGGTGAGGCTTGGATTTGATGTTAAGAATTTTGGAACGTTCGATTTATAGCCGTCGTAATGCCGAATTTTCGTTAATCATTGAAAACCGTGCATCACAGTAGCTATAACTCACTGTAAAGTTTCATGTTCTGACATTATAAGATAGGTGATGTTATAATCTTCGTTTTGATATAAAGATCAATTGAAACGGACTTAGGGTTTTGGAGTTATGGTGAAATTCGTAAAAGTGGTTCGAAACCGTAAATGAAAGTTCATAACTGAAATTGGACCCCTTTATTATTGCGAAATCAGTGGAAAATCTTGATAATTAAATATTAGAGATAAAAATAAAGGTGTGGGAGAAAATCTCATGTCAAACGGATCGTTTTCCGATTTTATAAAAATGTTTGAATCGAAGTTAAACACGAACGAACCCCTTAAAAATATGGCTTTGGTTATAACTTAGAAAACGGGCGATAAAACTCGAGGTATAATCTTGGTTCGTAAACGACCGACCTTAGAGCTTATACGACTTAAGTATATACCAAGTGTAAGTGTAATGACTTGTCGAAATAACGTGCAAGTATCGGATCGTGTCGGTAATAAAAAGAGTTACACCAAAGGGTGTATAACGAGATAATTCGAAAACGTGTTTCGACTTAAGTTAAGTTTATACTTAGCCTTTCGATATATTAAGTGATTAAGCTCGGATATTGTGACTATTAATAGATCACCGGATCGACCCGATGCACACTACCCCTACAGGATGGCCAGGCAAGTTTCCAATACTTGGAACTGTTGTTGTGATAATATATATGATGATTGTTGTATACATATGTCATAGCATGCATGCCTACTTTCAAGTCTTTTGATATACTTGTTCCCTGAATTGATATTGGCCTATAGACTAGATATGAATTATCAGTTATAAGCAAGATTGTTTTGTTAAGACCCTTAGTGAAGGGCGTATGATATTCATTCTTCAAATATAGACCGGGTGTCGATATTTTGTAATATATAAATAGTCGTGGAAACCCGAAGGGATTCCAGCGACAGATTTATTATTTCGAGGATTTTTATTCGATTACGAATCTTTCGAGGAATGTTATTTGAGTATTACCTCAGTGGAGGAATGTAATAACCCGAATTTTCAGAAAATGATTTTAGTATTATTTTAAGAATATTAATGTTTTCCTAAAATGAGGAGGAAATTTTTATTTTATTTTATTGTTCATTATCTAGTTCAAGGAATTTCAAAAGCGAATTATTTAATTATTGTCCGGTTCAGTATAATTATGAACTATATTATGTGATTATTGTTGGAAGGTGGAATGTATGTGAAGTTGTGTTTATGTGTTTATATGATTGTGTGAATTGTGAAGGCTGATGTATTTTAATTATATTTTTGAGGATTTAAATATATTTAAATCATGCATTTTGATCCTATGTTAATTTTATAAAATTATCGGAGGAATTAAAAATCATGAAATCTCTTGAAATATTATCTTTATATATTTATTGAGTTTTTAAAATTGTAAGGTGGATTAATTTGGGTGGTTTAGTATTTTAAAATGATTTTAAGAGTTTTATTGTATTTAAAGGATCAAAACTTTGAAAATTCATATTTAATTCATTTTCGATCCGAAAAATATTTTGAAAATATGTGGGTGCTCCTAATTTTATATTCTTTATTTTAAAAATGAAAAGTGTAATTTTCCGGAGGTTTTATTTAATTGTGATTTTTAGTCGTTATTTGTTATAATTGGGCCGAATAGGGGATAAGTAGTAGTGTTATAAAGGAATTGGGCCAAGCCCATTAGTGGGAAAACAGATGCAGCCGAGAGAGGGTTCGAGAGAACTCGGGAGAGAAAGAGAGAAGAAAAAGGGGAAGAAAAGAGAAGAGAGATTGGAGAGAAATAGAGAGAGATATCAATTGGGTGTGTTATGTATATAATTATGCGTGTATATATGTGTATATAAGTTAGTGTGTGAGAGAGAGGAAGAAGAGATGAAGAAAGGAAGAAGAAGCTACCATGGAAGAGCAAGAGAGGAGGAGAAGAAAACTTGGGGGGGGGGAAATGCTTGGATTGAGTTTTAAATCTTCTTGGAGGTATAATCCTTAATCTTAAACTTTTGGGTTTGAATTTTTAAAGCTTTTAATTAGTATATTGATTTTGTTAGAGTATGATTATGCTTTATAAGTAATTAGAGTTGATGGGTTAGTGTTGAGATTGGTTAATGGTTGATTAAAGTATATGGAAGAGGATGAAAAGATTATGTTTGGTTATTCATGGAAACTACCCAGCTACTGCCCTGTTCTGTTCTGTAGTTCTGGGTCTGTTAAACCCTGTTCTGGGCAGTGGTCCCTTAATAAAAGTTGTGCGTCTTGGAGTCTAGTTTGTGTAGGAGAAAACGGTGCGTCGTTTGGGTTAACGAGTAAGGAGAAAATGGCGTTTTAGTGAAACCTGCGCAGTACACCCGAACCTCTCGGGATTCGTACTTTGGAACTATGCTTCACCTAGTTAAAATCTGTAAATTGGATTGAAACTTTTATTGAGGATAAAGGAAGGAATTATAAAGATTTCAGAAAAAGATTTGGGTAAAAATATTGATTTTTCAATTTATTAAAAATGTTTGAATGTCACTGTGTTGGAAGAAACTGCTCTGTTTTTGAGTTGTATTTGGATGGGTAATTGTCCTAGATGAACTATGTTTTTCAGACTAATATTTTTATGATGTGAAGATATTATCTTCAGTTTTGGAATCCCAGAGGTCTTGTAGGCAAAGATTAATTTTTCAATTTATGAGAATTTTTAGAATACAAGTTGCGCAGATTTAATGAATAGTTTATGTGTTGAGTTTGGATTAGTGATTCACCTAGTTAGAAAATGGTATTGAATGGGAAACTTTTATGAGATCTTTATTTGGTATTCAGAAAGAAGCCTATAAAATTTGGTGATTTATGAATAAGTTTTGGATTTATTAAAAATGTTGGAGTAAAGTATGCGTGGTAGCATTTTATGTTTTTGAATTGTTTTATGGTAGAATTACTAAGGTGTTATAGTTTAAAATGAAAGATGAATTGTGGTTGGAGATTGTGTTGGATATCGATTGATGTTGTTGGATTGTGAATTGAAAAACAGGGTTGAATTGGTTATGAATTGCTTTGGAGGGGCTGTGCCCATAGTCCGATAAACGAATACTACATGCCGAAATTTGATAAAAATCCCCTGCATTTTAATTTATTTAACTTATTTGATTTCAAGGGTTTAAAGGTATGATTTGGGTGTTAACTGTTTATGTGTATATGTGTTAAGTGAATTAATTCGAGGGTAATTGTTGTCTCGAGGATTTATGTGCTAAGTGATTTAATTCAAGGATTTATGTGCTTCGAGGATTAATTGTGTTTTGATGATTAACTATTAATCAAGTTTTGTCGTAGAAGGTCAATGGTATTATAAATGTATAGGTTAAGTGAAGTTGACTAAATGGTGGTATAGGGTTATGATATGTTGGTACTAGGAAATGTTCACTTTATATAAGGGGACTTTTCCCGTGTTGTTTGCTATTACTAAATGTCTTATGTGCATTAAGTGGTATTAGTGTAGTCAACTATAGGGAGGACATCCATAGTTCGACTTTAGGTGACTCAGTGGTAATTCTGAGTTGGGTCTACTCGAGATACGAGGTTGGACTGACGCGTACTCGTAACAATTACAGTACCATTAGGGCATGATCGAGTGGAGCAACGTGTATCAAAAAGGAAGGATCGAGACGTCGTGTAAAGTTCATGGAACTGCTTGGGTGAAACGCCAAGGATTTATTCGCTGTGTTCCGTTTGATGCTAAGGACCAGAGGCAAGTTTATTTATACATACTCTATCGTTCAGAGTATATTTATTTTGAAATATATGAAATATGTGGAATAAGACTTCAGTCCATATTTACAAGATTTCTTCTATCTCTATCTTGATAAATTGTTTACTTTTAAGTAAAATGGTTGACTGGAAATATATGTGATATGGAGAGAGTGATATACGATAAAGAGTAAAGTGATATGGGAGGGAATGGTATCAGTTGTTATTTATGGTTATTTTAATGATATTATGGTATCAGTTATCTAAAGTTATTTTATAATATTACAGTTATGTGTAAATTGAGGATCTTTGAGTTCTAAACCCTGTCAGACGTTATTAATAAATATTTTGTTATATAAGGGGACAAAGGTTGATGTCTACAGATTTTCTTAAAAGGGACTTACATGTAAAGTATTTTAGTTGGTGTATTTTAAAGGTATTGGTATATGAATGGAAAAGTGGAAGGGATTATCTTGAGAGGTATATTTTCGAAAACCCGGACAAAGTTTTTAGAAAGAATTTCGCAATAATTAACCTAATGGCAACATCACCAATAAACTAGTGTTTATTTAATTATTAGATACCTCTCGAAGCATCTACTAATTAAATAAACCTTATTCGTCTAATTAAATTTATTTAACTAGATGAATATTATTTTTAAAATGTTTTCTTAAAATTGCTTTGTTCCGGTATAATAAAGATGTTTTGACGGATATAAATGAGACATTTTTGGTTAAAAATGTCTGGAATGATATTGATAAATGTTATTTTAATGGTTATTTAATTCAATGAATATTAATTATAATATTCATTTTAAAAGGGATTATTGAATAGTTATTCTTTAGATATTCTAAGTGTTCTAAGGGTGATTAAATATTGTTAAAAGGGTGTTTAAGGAATTTCATAGTGAACTGAATGTACGTCTTGAATTGATACACTGATGATATATCTTTATAAATGTTTTCAAATGGTTATAATGTGAAATGTGAAATGTGAAATGGAAATGGAAATTGAAATGGAAAAATGTGGAATGGTATTTGTATAAATGGAATAATGATTGACAAAGGGGGATTTCAATAAAACTTGCGTAAGAGACTGTGTCAGGGCTGTGTGCGACACAGTCCAGCATTCATTATTTTATTACGGCACGAAGATGCTAAGGGAGGATGTTAGCAGGTGGCCTTCCTCCAGGAGGATGTTAGCAGGTGGCCTTCCTCCAGGGTTGATTACCAGGTAGGGATCATCCCTTCTACTAGTAGTAAACAGAGAGCGGATACGGTCAGGCGACTGATCATCGTCCTACGTATCTGGCGCCAGCAGATATCCCCAAAAGATTAAAAGAAAGAATTGAGAATGGTTTTCAGATTTCTATACTGAAAACAGAAAAATGATATGAAATGATGGAATTATTGTTACAGATGAAGAGAAACTGATATTATATTATTGGAAGAGAAATTGATATTATATTATCAATAAGTAAGTGATTTCATATTGAATAACCAGCAAGTATGTTGGTGTATTACTGTACAAACAAGATGTGGCTATTTAATTACTTTGTAACGACACCTTTTATATTATATTGGTACATTGTTCAGTTGATATTATTTTCAAACATTATATTTTCCCTATAGAATTTCGTGGTTATAAATGTTTCAAGAATGATATTAAGTATCGGTTGAATGTTTGAAACCCATACACCTGATGGGATATTTTGTTAAACTCTAGTAATAACTTGCTGAGCAATTCTTTCGCTCATACTTGCTTGTTTTCAAATATTAACTTTTCAGTGGAAGGTAGCCGGACGAGGTTATCTGCATGGCTTAGATGAAGCGGGCAGCGTGCCCTTATGAAGACGATATGATCTAGAAAGTTTATAGCTGGAGTAAGTATATGTAAGTATATTGATGTGTAATATATATGTTACTTTGCATAAAATAGTACTAGTTGCTGGTGTACTTCTCAACGAAGTTATACTAGTGGTAAGAAGTTGATTCTTGTTTCTAGCCCTATATCCTAAAAGATGCTTGGTGGTTGGGGTCTCAAATGTTGTAACTCAATTATTAATGGCTACAGATGGTTTAATGTGGTTAAACAGTTGATTTGTTATTAAGGTTTTCCGTGTGACGACCAAATCCCTGACCCCGGATTTGGGGGTGTTACAGTTGGTATCAGAGCTGAGGTTATAGTAAACTAGAAACGAGAGTGAGTAGGATTGTGTATAGTTATGTGAGAATGTCGGAGCTCATATAGAGTTCATGTTGGACTACCGGGTGTAGTGCCAATGATTAAGTTAAGATTTGAATGCTATGTTGAAGGATATGTTGAGATAGAACTCCCTGCGATTATTAATGTCGATGATTGAATCCTTAGTGACTATTACGAGTCGACGATGACGTAAGTTAACAAGCACCTTGGGTGTGCATGGAAAAGAACAGCTCCGGGATCGAACCATTATCCGTCAGAGGAGCCGACATAGAAGGCATCCGTGGAGACCTTGGCAATATCCCCATTGGTGAATCTTTTTGATTACCTCCTCAATCTTTGAATTATTTGACATCTCTCTAAGAGAGAATTGTGATAAAGGATATATTTCCCCTTCGAAGTTATTTTTTTTATATATACTTGTGTTAAGTCATATTTGGTTTCAATTGTGCCAAGGCTTTTATTATACTTACCTTCAGGTTTTCGAAGCCCTATCAAATGATATTATGTCAAACTTCCACTTTTCTTCAATAGTGGATAATTCAATGGTGATATAGCATCACTTGTTTGTTGAATACCAGTATCTTTCTGGTTACCCTTTTCTTTGGAAATCGCGCCTTGGAAATTGTTCGATTTTAATCCAAGGTGTCCCAATGATAATTAATTGTCAGAAGATGATTATTATTGACTTGACTTTGAATTGCTTTCATACTTCTCAACTTCCACTGAGACGAACAACCCTATACATATAGGGGCCACAAGGACTATCTGTCTGTGTGATAGAAGTCTGATGGGACGCCATCACTTGTGAGTTGTGAAATACAAGAAGGCTAATTACCTTTAGTAATGTCTCAACTGAGACACGCAACGTGAGTTCTTATGATCATATTGATCTCTCAGTAAATTCTCTTATTTCCAATAAGGTTTGTTTTAAAACTCATAATCCTATGGTCACCAGTGGGTGACATTTGTCTTTATATGACAGCTATCTTTTTCAAAGCTTCATGATTCTTGTTATCTCTAATAAATTTCAAGGGGATGCCAACCAGGTCGGTCAACTCGAAATTCGCTGATAGAAGTTAGATTCGAATGGAATCGCCAAGAGCTGGAGCGCATCGTAAAACGAATAGAATATCAGTGGCGAATCGATAGAATTAGTTCAATCTCTCTCTCAAGAGTGTTACGTTAATGGAATCAGTGAACTCTCTCTCAAGGATAGGATGATAATGGCAAGTTGGTCGACACATATATGTGAAAGGAATAATGATGTGTCAGATAGATACCCTATAGTTGAATTGAGTTTTTGGAGGAGTTGCTTATGAATGGATGTTATCTATGGTTTTGCAAAATAAGTACTGATGATGAAAGAGTTAAGGAATCCCAGTAGTGGCCTTAGCTGATTCCGTGGACGGAATCCTTTTAAGGGGGGTAGACTGTAATAACCCGAATTTTCAGAAAATGATTTTAGTATTATTTTAAGAATATTAATGTTTTCCTAAAATGAGGAGGAAATTTTTATTTTATTTTATTGTTCATTATTTAGTTCAAGGAATTTCAAAAGCGAATTATTTAATTATTGTCTGGTTCAGTATAATTATGAACTATATTATGTGATTATTGTTGGAAGGTGGAATGTATGTGAAGTTGTGTTTATGTGTTTATATGATTGTGTGAATTGTGAAGGCTGATGTATTTTAATTATATTTTTGAGGATTTAAATATATTTAAATCATGCATTTTGATCCTATGTTAATTTTATAAAATTATCGGAGGAATTAAAAATCATGAAATCTCTTGAAATATTATCTTTATATATTTATTGAGTTTTTAAAATTGTAAGGTGGATTAATTTGGGTGGTTTAGTATTTTAAAATGATTTGAAGAGTTTTATTGTATTTAAAGGATCAAAACTTTGAAAATTCATATTTAATTCATTTTCGATCCGAAAAATATTTTGAAAATATGTGGGTGCTCCTAATTTTATATTCTTTATTTTAAAAATGAAAAGTGTAATTTTCCGGAGGTTTTATTTAATTGTGATTTTTAGTCGTTATTTGTTATAATTGGGCCGAATAGGGGATAAGTAGTAGTGTTATAAAGGAATTGGGCCAAGCCCATTAGTGGGAAAACAGATGCAGCCGAGAGAGAGTTCGAGAGAACTCGGGAGAGAAAGAGAGAAGAAAAAGGGGAAGAAAAGAGAAGAGAGATTGGAGAGAAATAGAGAGAGATATCAATTGGGTGTGTTATGTATATAATTATGCGTGTTTATATGTGTATATAAGTTAGTGTGTGAGAGAGAGGAAGAAGAGATGAAGAAAGGAAGAAGAAGCTACCATGGAAGAGCAAGAGAGGAGGAGAAGAAAACTTGGGGGGGGGGGGAAATGCTTGGATTGAGTTTTAAATCTTCTTGGAGGTATAATCCTTAATCTTAAACTTTTGGGTTTGAATTTTTAAAGCTTTTAATTAGTATATTGATTTTGTTAGAGTATGATTATGCTTTATAAGTAATTAGAGTTGATGGGTTAGTGTTGAGATTGGTTAATGGTTGATTAAAGTATATGGAAGAGGATGAAAAGATTATGTTTGGTTATTCATGGAAACTACCCAGCTACTGCCCTGTTCTGTTCTGTAGTTCTGGGTCTGTTAAACCCTGTTCTGGGCAGTGGTCCCTTAATAAAAGTTGTGCGTCTTGGAGTCTAGTTTGTGTAGGAGAAAACGGTGCGTCGTTTGGGTTAACGAGTAAGGAGAAAATGGCGTTTTAGTGAAACCTGCGCAGTACACCCGAACCTCTCGGGATTCGTACTTTGGAACTATGCTTCACCTAGTTAAAATCTGTAAATTGGATTGAAACTTTTATTGAGGATAAAGTAAGGAATTATAAAGATTTCAGAAAAGATTTGGGTAAAAATATTGATTTTTCAATTTATTAAAAATGTTTGAATGTCACTGTGTTGGAAGAAACTGCTCTGTTTTTGAGTTGTATTTGGATGGGTAATTGTCCTAGATGAACTATGTTTTTCAGACTAATATTTTTATGATGTGAAGATATTATCTTCAGTTTTGGAATCCCAGAGGTCTTGTAGGCAAAGATTAATTTTTCAATTTATGAGAATTTTTAGAATACAAGTTGCGCAGATTTAATGAATAGTTTATGTGTTGAGTTTGGATTAGTGATTCACCTAGTTAGAAAATGGTATTGAATGGCAAACTTTTATGAGATCTTTATTTGGTATTCAGAAAGAAGCCTATAAAATTTGGTGATTTATGAATAAGTTTTGGATTTATTAAAAATGTTGGAGTAAAGTATGCGTGGTAGCATTTTATGTTTTTGAATTGTTTTATGGTAGAATTACTAAGGTGTTATAGTTTAAAATGAAAGATGAATTGTGGTTGGAGATTGTGTTGGATATCGATTGATGTTGTTGGATTGTGAATTGAAAAACAGGGTTGAATTGGTTATGAATTGCTTTGGAGGGGCTGTGCCCATAGTCCGATAAACGAATACTACATGCCGAAATTTTCTAAAAATCCCCTGCATTTTAATTTATTTAACTTATTTGATTTCAAGGGTTTAAAGGTATGATTTGGGTATTAACTGTTTATGTGTATATGTGTTAAGTGAATTAATTCGAGGGTAATTGTTGTCTCGAGGATTTATGTGATAAGTGATTTAATTCAAGGATTTATGTGCTTCGAGGATTAATTGTGTTTTGATGATTAACTATTAATCAAGTTTTGTCGTAGAAGGTCAATGGTATTATAAATGTATAGGTTAAGTGAAGTTGACTAAATGGTGGTATAGGGTTATGATATGTTGGTACTAGGAAATGTTCACTTTATATAAGGGGACTTTTCCCGTGTTGTTTGCTATTACTAAATGTCTTATGTGCATTAAGTGGTATTAGTGTAGTCAACTATAGGGAGGACATCCATAGTTCGACTTTAGGTGACTCAGTGGTAATTCTGAGTTGGGTCTACTCGAGATACGAGGTTGGACTGACGCGTACTCGTAACAATTACAGTACCATTAGGGCGTGATCGAGTGGAGCAACGTGTATCAAAAAGGAAGGATCGAGACGTCGTGTAAAGTTCATGGAACTGCTTGGGTGAAACGCCAAGGATTTATTCGCTGTGTTCCGTTTGATGCTAAGGACCAGAGGCAAGTTTATTTATACATACTCTATCGTTCAGAGTATATTTATTTTGAAATATATGAAATATGTGGAATAAGACTTCAGTCCATATTTACAAGATTTCTTCTATCTCTATCTTGATAAATTGTTTACTTTTAAGTAAAATGGTTGACTGGAAATATATGTGATATGGAGAGAGTGATATACGATAAAGAGTAAAGTGATATGGGAGGGAATGGTATCAGTTGTTATTTATGGTTATTTTAATGATATTATGGTATCAGTTATCTAAAGTTATTTTATAATATTACAGTTATGTGTAAATTGAGGATCTTTGAGTTCTAAACCCTGTCAGACGTTATTAATAAATATTTTGTTATATAAGGGGACAAAGGTTGATGTCTACAGATTTTCTTAAAAGGGACTTACATGTAAAGTATTTTAGTTGGTGTATTTTAAAGGTATTGGTATATGAATGGAAAAGTGGAAGGGATTATCTTGAGAGGTATATTTTCGAAAACCCGGACAAAGTTTTTAGAAAGAATTTCGCAATAATTAACCTAATGGCAACATCACCAATAAACTAGTGTTTATTTAATTATTAGATACCTCTCGAAGCATCTACTAATTAAATAAACCTTATTCGTCTAATTAAATTTATTTAATTAGATGAATATTATTTTTAAAATGTTTTCTTAAAATTGCTTTGTTCCGGTATAATAAAGATGTTTTGACGGATATAAATGAGACATTTTTGGTTAAAAATGTCTGGAATGATATTGATAAATGTTATTTTAATGGTTATTTAATCCAATGAATATTAATTATAATATTCATTTTAAAAGGGATTATTGAATAGTTATTCTTTAGATATTCTAAGTGTTCTAAGGGTGATTAAATATTGTTAAAAGGGTGTTTAAGGAATTTCATAGTGAACTGAATGTACGTCTTGAATTGATACACTGATGATATATCTTTATAAATGTTTTCAAATGGTTATAATGTGAAATGTGAAATGTGAAATGGAAATGGAAATTGAAATGGAAAAATGTGGAATGGTATTTGTATAAATGGAATAATGATTGACAAAGGGGGATTTCAATAAAACTTGCGTAAGAGACTGTGTCAGGGCTGTGTGCGACACAGTCCAGCATTCATTATTTTATTACGGCACGAAGATGCTAAGGGAGGATGTTAGCAGGTGGCCTTCCTCCAGGAGGATGTTAGCAGGTGGCCTTCCTCCAGGGTTGATTACCAGGTAGGGATCATCCCTTCTACTAGTAGTAAACAGAGAGCGGATACGGTCAGGCGACTGATCATCGTCCTACGTATCTGGCGCCAGCAGATATCCCCAAAAGATTAAAAGAAAGAATTGAGAATGGTTTTCAGATTTCTATACTGAAAACAGAAAAATGATATGAAATGATGGAATTATTGTTACAGATGAAGAGAAACTGATATTATATTATTGGAAGAGAAATTGATATTATATTATCAATAAGTAAGTGATTTCATATTGAATAACCAGCAAGTATGTTGGTGTATTACTGTACAAACAAGATGTGGCTATTTAATTACTTTGTAACGACACCTTTTATATTATATTGGTACATTGTTCAGTTGATATTATTTTCAAACATTATATTTTCCCTATAGAATTTCGTGGTTATAAATGTTTCAAGAATGATATTAAGTATCGGTTGAATGTTTGAAACCCATACACCTGATGGGATATTTTGTTAAACTCTAGTAATAACTTGCTGAGCAATTCTTTCGCTCATACTTGCTTGTTTTCAAATATTAACTTTTCAGTGGAAGGTAGCCGGACGAGGTTATCTGCATGGCTTAGATGAAGCGGGCAGCGTGCCCTTATGAAGACGATATGATCTAGAAAGTTTATAGCTGGAGTAAGTATATGTAAGTATATTGATGTGTAATATATATGTTACTTTGCATAAAATAGTACTAGTTGCTGGTGTACTTCTCAACGAAGTTATACTAGTGGTAAGAAGTTGATTCTTGTTTCTAGCCCTATAACCTAAAAGATGCTTGGTGGTTGGGGTCTCAAATGTTGTAACTCAATTATTAATGGCTACAGATGGTTTAATGTGGTTAAACAGTTGATTTGTTATTAAGGTTTTCCGTGTGACGACCAAATCCCTGACCCCGGATTTGGGGGTGTTACAAGGAATATTTAATGAATATTATTTTAATATTCATTTAGAATGTCATTTATTTATGGAATATTATTTTGAATATTCATTTGAGTTATTTGGTTGACGAATATTATTTAATGAATATTATTTGGAATATTCATTTGATCGTTATTTATTTAATGAATATTAATTTTGAATATTCATTTAAGGTTTTATTTATTTAAGGAATATTATTCTAAACTATTCATTGGAAGTCCTATTTACTTAAGGAATATTACTTCGAATATTCCTTTAAAGTTGTGATTACTAAAAGAATATTATTTGGATATTCAATTAGAATATTATTTATTAAATGAATATTATTTTCAAATATTCATTTAAGGTTTGATCTATTTAGTAAATATTATTTTATTATTTATTCGAGTTTATTTATTTATTGAGTATTATTTTTGAATATTCATTTAAAAGAGAGTTATTTAGTAAGTATTCCTGTATATTCATTCGAGGATTACTTACGAGCAACATTATGATTTAGTAATATTCCTGAATTATTATTGATTTAATAAATATTCTTGGAATATTTATTTAAATTCTTCTAAATTATTTTTATAATGAATTATATTATTCAAAGATTATCTTACACCTTAAGATATTATGTAAAGTATTTCGGAGTCTTTTTATGACTATTTTATCAAGGGGAGGTCCCCAAAACTCTATGTTTATTTAAATCTATCTTATAAGAAGATTTAAATACTCGCTCAAACTTCCAAAAATATATAAGGGGACCTCACTTGGGAGTTGTTATTTATTTTACTGCCCGGTCATATACTTGTTAAACTACCTTTTCGCTCACATCTTGATTCTTTTCAAACATCGATATGAGTCTTTTTGGTTACCTCCTCAACACTCGAGGGGTAAGATTGATGGAACAAGTTTATATCCATTAACAAGCAACAACTTGGGAAATATTGGTGAATTTTCCTTTCCAATTAGATACGACTACTTTGTGGAGTCTTATCAACAAGTGTTACACTTGGGGAAAGGAGGACGAACTTTACGTTTCAGAATCATGGATTTATTCGAACTAGGAGTCGTGTGTAAGAGGCCGAGTCACGCGGTCCATCACAAGGCCCAACCGTTGGCCAGGGAGTTACTATTAAGGGCGGTAGACAAGTAAATCCGTCAGTTCTTCCTTCTACCGGTAGTAAACTATATTGGGCTGTACCATCTCCGACTGATCATCGGGGAGTGGGATAGCTGGCGCGTGATAACTCCAGTATTAGTTCATCTCCCAAATTGGGAATTTCCTGCAACACGTATCGAAGAGACTTCTTTCAGGTTGACGGGCACACCCCCCACAACACCTATCGAAGAGACTTCTTTCAGATTGACAGGAGTTTGAGAAATGTTCAAAACTGGGATTACAATATTTCCAGCAATTCCCCTCTTTGATGACATATGATGATATCTTGCTTATACCTTGCATAGCAGATATTTCTACAGAAGTTATGTGTTGAGTTACCTTGTAACTTCATCATTTACCTTATACTGGTACTATGTTCGTTAATGCATGGCATATGGTATCAAAGATATTTTGAACTGTTATATATTATCACTGTTCAGTTATATTTTTTTGGTGGGTTATGGCCTGCACAAGGCACAATCGGTACGAGCGAGTGATAGCCGTCGGAGGATTAAACGCAGAGATCCTGACTGCCACTGTTGAGTAAGAAGCTCTTGGTAGGCTAGATGATTGGCTTTCAAGTATCAATGTATTTATAATATGGCATATACCAATGGATGGCAAAGAGTATGTAATGGTAAAATTGTAATTCTTTGGGTTGTAAGACCTCAAACTTGTGATTATTAATATTGATGGTTACTCTGATTTCATCTCTGGTGTAATAACCCTAACTTCAGTAATGCTACTGTGGTCACATGAATAGTAAATTTCGAGGATTTAGAGAAATGGTATATAGGTACTCTATAATGGAAATGGAAAATGAATAAACAGAAACCATATTAGTGTTGTACAGTGAAAATAAGTGACTCGAAATGACGTTAGATTTCAGAAATTCCTGAAACATGGATTTTGAGGATTTTGATTTCGAATAAGCTTCTATTGGACATTAAGGAGCATGGAAACATTATAAGAATTATATATTGAGGGATTAGTGAATTTAGATTTGAGCCAGGGGATTATTAAGTTAAGAGAATACCAATGGAATTTGGATTGTTAAATGATTTCAAAACCACTGAGATAATGAGGTACATTCGAAACGAACCACAATTAGACGAATATGGAGATTAAGCAACCAAGATTTATAATATAACAAGGATACATACCCCATTATAATTACCAAGAGTACTAGCATTATAATTAGAAAAGAAAATCAAGAAAAAGAGAATTATGAAGTCATGTTAATGATGTCATCTTCCACTAAACCAAATTAAGGGTAGATTAGTCTTTTAACACATAGATTTTTTACCAAGCTTCCAATACACTCTAAATTAAGTAAGATTAAAATGAGATGAGATCAAACCAACACAAAAAATCTCTCCCCCTTCTCCATTCATCCATTCGGCAATAAACAAGAAAAAAGAGAAAAACAAAATCAAAAACCCTAGCTCTCATCAAGATTAAATCAAGAGAAAAATTATGGAGGCTCTTGGAGGTTAGAAAGGATCATCTACAAAGTTTCAAGGCAAACCAACATCATTTGCATAGGTAATAAAATCATTGAAGTTGCTTGATGAATAGTGATGAATAGTGATTTCAAGAAACTAACTTGGTTTTTATGATTTCTTTAGTTAATTCAAGCTATTGTAAGGTTGTTTAAGGGCTAGCTAAGGATTATTAAGTGTTGATAAAGCTTCAAGAAGGTATAAACATGCTTGCCCTTTTGTATTTATGATAGATATTGTTGTGTTTAGTGATTAAGTGGTATAAAGGTTATGTTTATGATGTTATAAGTGTTTGTAAGTGGTTTGAGTTGATTTTGGAAGGATTTTGGGAGTGTAACCATGGCTGGTAATGAAGACCACATGGTGTAGGTGATGATTATTGTGTTTGATGATTGATTTGGAGGAGTTTGATTTTGGAAAGTATGAAATTACAGCAGTTATAATGTCCGATTTTCGTTAGAACGAAAACTGCCCTGTTTTGTGACCCCTGTATTCATACGGTACCTCACTTCCTAGGTTACCAATTGACCATGAAATGATAGAGCTTAGTTCATAGATCGTTTTGATATAAGGTGCGTTAAAATCTGATGAACGGTTTAGGAGAAAAGTCAGTTTTAGTGAAAGACGTTCGATAACCGAGAAAATGTAATTGTATCAACTTTGAGGCTAAAATTACCATACTTAGACATCTTTATAAGTCACGAAATTTTGGGATAGTGTAGTAGGGTGGTCAGAGGACCCTTGACAGTTGACCTTACATTAAAATTCGAAATCCATATTTTCTGAGAATTTTTACAGTTAAGTGTGGTCGTTAGGAAAAATGGTGAAAACCCCTGAAACTTCGATTGAGCTTATAAATGGTTAAGTTCTTGAGCCTTTGGGATAATAATAATACGTTAAACATATGTTGAAGTGTAAAGGGTTTTGTTATACGAGAGGGTAGTGAGTAAGAGATGTGGTATTCTAATGATGGTCCTTTTGTGTTTACAGAAATTCCGGAGGAGGAACCAGCCATACTGTCAGGATACAGAAACCGAGGCAAGATTTTTCTATCCCTACTTTGAAGATTATTTATCCTTGGAATAAAATGACATTATGGAATATATATATGATGTTATTGTTGTTATGTTGCAAAGAATATATTTCCTTGATTTTGGGAAACTAAAGAGATATGGAAAGAATGGTATCAGTTGTTATCCAGGGTTATATGGTTTATAATACTATATTAAAGATATTCCTTTTAATGTTAGTAGTATTACAAATAGTATTTGATTATTAATTACTACCCTTTAAGTAGACGGAATATGATATAAAAACATATTTGAATTCTTAAATATAAAAGAGATGTCTGAATCATAATCGGAGTATTACGTTATGTATATATTTTATAGAAATAATGTGCGAGAATGGAAAGGAGATGAGTAAATGATATGTGGAAATGAAAGTGAGAAAATGGAAATGTGGAATGACATTTAGTAAATAGAACAACGAAAAGGGGGATAGCAATAAAAAGCGTAAGAGGCTGTGTGCTGCACAGTCCAGCAATCAATATTTTAATTCGGCCCAAGAGTTGCCGAAGGAGGATGTAGTGGTGTACCTTCCTCCAGGGGGATGTAGTGGTGGACCTTCCTCCTTCTACCGGTAGTAAAAAGGGACGGATACGGAGGGCGACTGATCATCGTGCCTCACGTATTCGGCAACAGTGAAAACCCCCAAATATTTGAATAAAGAGTCAATGATAAAGTCAGATTGGTATACTGAAAAGAGAAAATGATATGAAAGATCGAATTATTGTTATAGATGAAGAGAAACTGATTTTATATTAATTTATAAATTGTTGCATAAGAAGGAAATGATAAGGTGCTAGTGAGAGATGTATTCAAGTATTCATGTTACCTTGGAATATTACATGGAAAGGTTATATTGATTGTATATTATTAAGGAGAGAAACTGATACTGTATTATCCTAGATTTCTTTCTTATAATATTAAGTGGATGATGTATTATTAAATAAGAGTTTTATTCTCCCTTAAAGTTTATAATTTGGTTACTACTTACATATGTATATACATGTATACTTGGTTACATTTTAAATTCTAGTTACAATATTATCTTGCTGAGCTATTATAGCTCACTCTTGCTACTTATCTATATACAGCTAGGTATGCCAATACTACGCAGAACGCCCCGCAAGAGGGTAAGGGAAAGGCGACCTTCTGAGAGCTCGTTAGCATCAATCCCCGAGGTAGACGACCAGCGCAAGGGGTTTAGTGGTCTTATGTACATTAAGTGTGTAAGTGTGTAAGGTTGTAATAAATTTGGTTGTTGAAATGCTTCTTGTAGAAGCATCACTCAACAATGTACTTAAGTATGATTCTGGGTTTGTAATAACTTTCTAACTCTAAACTTTTACTATGGTGAATGTTGTTCTTTGAGCATATGACTGGTGTGTGTGTGTGTATTACTGTGGGGTCAATTGCATAAGTATTAATTATAAAAAAAAAACCCAAGAGATATTGATTTTGAATGGAAGTTGGTCCGTGATGGCCCAGATTCATGACCCCGGATTTGGGGCTGTCACAGTTTGGTATCAGAGCTAAGAGTCATAATGCTCAGGAACAAGAGTGATAATAATATTGTATCATTTATAATATAAAATTTTGAACTTCCATCAAGTTCAGGGGTGGTATATCGCAGGTAGTAGTTATTTTAAGTATTGTTTATAATTTTATAGACCGTTACTAATAGAATTTTATGTTTTATTATAGGGAGCGGAGATGGGTGAGCCGGGTCAGGACCCCCAGTGGCTAGGACTACCCGAGCAGGAGCTTAGAGACTTGTTGCTGGTAGGTGTAGAGGTTCCAGAGTATGCTATCGCTGATCTGAGGAGGAGAGTTCGCGCAGAGGCCATGGAGAGACACGAGATCAGAGTGAGACTAGAGGAGGCAGAGGAGCGTAGGCAGAGGGATGCTATGGCCATAGTGCCATATTCTGGTAGACCATATGTAGGACCTGATGGGGCCGGACCTTCCCGAGTGCGGTCGGATATTCCTGAGGAGGAGATGCCCTTGCGTAAGAGGCCTAGGTTATCTGTTATACCTGAGGAGCCGATTGAGTGGAGGGACATTCATGTGACTCCTACTCCTGTCCCACCTGTCCCAGTGCCATCACCAGTTCCATCTCCTCTACCTAGCCCTGATCCTTTTGAGGACCCAGTGGAGCAGTTCACTCCACCGGGACACTTTATCTTGTCAGAGGATGAGTTGGAGGAGGACCCTTCTGAGGATGCGGACACAGAGCCAGTTCCTCCATTCCCACCATTTGCACCACCACCTCCACCAGTGGATGCACCCCCACTTGTAGATGTACCTCCCCCAGATGCTATGCCACCTCAGGAGGCACCTATATTTCCAGCTGGTCAGTTGCCGGCTATTTTCTTGCCAGAGTACTTTGCCCTTCAGGGACAGCTGGATGAGTCCCGTCGGACTATAGATACACTTGTGCAGAGGTTAGACAGGACGAGAGGAGGAGGAGGTGTGATACCAGATGGGTTGACTTTGAGCATAGTTAGTATCGAGCTGCGGGCACTCGGTGATATTAGGACGATGTTGGGAGACAGAGGGGATCCAGTATGGAGGGCTAAGATAGTTGATACAGTCACCACTATGGTAGTGCAGATCAGAGACGTTATCAGGGCGTCGTTACCGTGATTAGGAGTAGTAGTCTTGGGTACTAATCAGACTAGTCATCTTGTGGATGTCATTTTGGGGATTAGGTTAGTTGTTTACTGTCTTAATCCCAGTCTGATTAGAGGACAGCTAGTAGTGCTTTTGTTATAGCGAGTTAGTATGTACAGTTATGCTTTTGGGGTTTCGAACCTTGTACTTTATGATGTATGATATTAGTAGTAAAAGACGTTGTACCCAAGTTGTAAAATATTTATGTAAATTAATGAAGTTTATGTACTTTGCCTAATTTTATCGTATTTTGATATTAAATGTTGAGATTCAGAAATATTGATATATATGAGGTGATTGACTTAAATGAAAAGGTTATTGTGCTAAAGGTACTAAGCTTATTTGTCAAAGTTGTATTATGATTAAATATTACTTGTGTGAAGTTAAAAATACTGGGCTGCATAAATAAGATTAACTAATGATATAGTTATGCATATATGGAAATGATGTATATTGTACCCTAAATTTGGGTGATTAATGAAGAATATTATTATATACAGAATCATGCCGCCTAAGCGTAATAATAGAATGAATGCAAGGGAAAATGAGAGAGAGGAAGCAAGTCAGAATAGGCAGGGTGAAAACGCTCATAATGAACAAGATCATGAGGAAGAAGAAGATGAATCAACTGGCCAACAGGGAAATCAGGGTGGTAACCCTTTTAACCAATTTATGGAACTATTAAGGCAGAATTTAGCTAATCCACAGAATCCGCCACAACCACCTGTTCTTCCCAACCAGGCAGCTAACTCTTTTCGTGCCTTTAAGTCATTAAAACCCCCAGAATTTGAGGGAACCACTAACCCAGTAGCAGCCAGGGCATGGCTGAAAGAGATGGAGAAGGCTTTTGAGATACTGAGGGTAGAAGAAGATCAGAAGACAGTCTTTGCAGCCTATCTCCTAAAGGGAGAGGCAAATTATTGGTGGGAAGCTAAGAAAAATCTCGAGGGAGCGGGAGTGATAACTTGGGAGCGTTTCACTAGGGTGTTTCTAGACAAATATTCCCCTAGGTACTTAGAGAACCAGATGGAAATAAAATTTTTGGAGCTAAAGCAGGAAAATCTAACAGTAGCTGAGTATGAAACGAAATTTACCGAACTGTCTAGGTTTGTTCCAGAGTTTGTGCGTACTGTGGAACAACGTGCGAAAAGGTTTCAACAAGGATTGAAACCATGGCTACGGACAAGAGTGGCACCATTTGAGTTGACCGAGTATGCTGCGGTGGTTCAGAAGGCATCTATTATTGAGGCCGAGAGTGAACAAAACCAATTAGGTCGAGAGAACAAGAAAAGAAAATTTGAGGGTCCAAAAGGAGGTTCAAGTGAGGGAAGCTACTTTAATAAATTTGGTAAAGGACAAAAACCCCAGTTTGGAAAGTCAGGGAATAATAAGACTAACAGTGAGACGGTGAATCAGGGTGGTAGGTCCACAGGAACCTTTCAGTCTAATCAATCGCGACCACCATTGCCAGACTGTAACACATGTGGTAAAAAGCATATCGGAGAGTGTAAGATGTTGGGAGTAACTTGCTTTAAGTGTGGACAGAAAGGGCATTATCAGGACAGGTGTCCATCAGCTGATAAGGGTGATGTAAAGTGTTATCAATGTGGAAGACTAGGACATATTGCTAGGGATTTTCGTTCTGGTGGGTCGTCTGCGCCAGGACAGAGTGTGACTGCTTCAAACAGGCCTACTGCTAGAGTGTATAACATGACTTTAGGAGAGGCATTGAGAAAGCCGGATACAGATGCAGGTGAACATTTTTCTAGTATTTAAATTTTTAGTGTAAATGTTTGGTTAGGAATCAATGTGGTCAATGAATGGTATAGGTAGGTTGATAATCTAGATAAGGAAAATCAGTATCTGTTAGGGGTTAGAAATTCTATGAATAGGAGAATAATTGTATTTTGGGGGTAAACCATAGACTCATTTAAATACGAACAGGAAATATATATTATAGGTAGTATTTTCTTACAATTGTTTCAAAGAATCTTATTCTAGTCGGATTTCTGGAAGATTTTACAGAGACAAGATATAATAAGATTGAAGAATGTATATTTTATGTCATGATAGAGATCAACATAGGGATAAACCATAAGTGAGATACACTACCATTCAGGAGAGGCCAATGTGGTGGCCGATACCCATAACTAAAAGAGGGATGTTGATGAATGACAAGCAAGTTATGTTGGTGTAATTTTGCGCAAACAAGATAGAGATATTATGAAGGAAAAAGGATGGAGAAAGTGATATAGAAGTTATAAGGTGTAGATGAAAAGGTATCTATGGACATTTCTGACATGATTCCGGGACGGAATCCTTTTAAGGAGGGAAGGATGTAATAACCCTAACTTCAGTAATGCTACAGTGGTCACATGAATAGTAAATTTCGAGGATTTAGAGAAATGGTATATAGGTACTCTATAATGGAAATGGAAAATGAATAAACAGAAACCATATTAGTGTTGTACAGTGAAAATAAGTGACTCGAAATGACGTTAGATTTCAGAAATTCCTGAAACATGGATTTTGAGGATTTTGATTTCGAATAAGCTTCTATTGGACATTAAGGAGCATGGAAACATTATAAGAATTATATATTGAGGGATTAGTGAATTTAGATTTGAGCCAGGGGATTATTAAGTTAAGAGAATACCAATGGAATTTGGATTGTTAAATGATTTCAAAACCACTGAGATAATGAGGTACATTCGAAACGAACCACAATTAGACGAATATGGAGATTAAGCAACCAAGATTTATAATATAACAAGGATACATACCCCATTATAATTACCAAGAGTACTAGCATTATAATTAGAAAAGAAAATCAAGAAAAAGAGAATTATGAAGTCATGTTAATGATGTCATCTTCCACTAAACCAAATTAAGGGTAGATTAGTCTTTTAACACATAGATTTTTTACCAAGCTTCCAATACACTCTAAATTAAGTAAGATTAAGATGAGATGAGATCAAACCAACACAAAAAATCTCTCCCCCTTCTCCATTCATCCATTCGGCAATAAACAAGAAAAAAGAGAAAAACAAAATCAAAAACCCTAGCTCTCATCAAGATTAAATCAAGAGAAAAATTATGGAGGCTCTTGGAGGTTAGAAAGGATCATCTACAAAGTTTCAAGGCAAACCAACATCATTTGCATAGGTAATAAAATCATTGAAGTTGCTTGATGAATAGTGATGAATAGTGATTTCAAGAAACTAACTTGGTTTTTATGATTTCTTTAGTTAATTCAAGCTATTGTAAGGTTGTTTAAGGGCTAGCTAAGGATTATTAAGTGTTGATAAAGCTTCAAGAAGGTATAAACATGCTTGCCCTTTTGTATTTATGATAGATATTGTTGTGTTTAGTGATTAAGTGGTATAAAGGTTATGTTTATGATGTTATAAGTGTTTGTAAGTGGTTTGAGTTGATTTTGGAAGGATTTTGGGAGTGTAACCATGGCTGGTAATGAAGACCACATGGTGTAGGTGATGATTATTGTGTTTGATGATTGATTTGGAGGAGTTTGATTTTGGAAAGTATGAAATTACAGCAGTTATAATGTCCGATTTTCGTTAGAACGAAAACTGCCCTGTTTTGTGACCCCTGTATTCATACGGTACCTCACTGCCTAGGTTACCAATTGACCATGAAATGATAGAGCTTAGTTCATAGATCGTTTTGATATAAGGTGCGTTAAAATCTGATGAACGGTTTAGGAGAAAAGTCAGTTTTAGTGAAAGACGTTCGATAACCGAGAAAACGTAATTGTATCAACTTTGAGGCTACAATTACCATACTTAGACATCTTTATAAGTCACGAAATTTTGGGATAGTGTAGTAGGGTGGTCAGAGGACCCTTGACAGTTGACCTTACATTAAAATTCGAAATCCATATTTTCTGAGAATTTTTACAGTTAAGTGTGGTCGTTAGGGAAAATGGTGAAAACCCCTGAAACTTCGATTGAGCTTATAAATGGTTAAGTTCTTGAGCCTTTGGGATAATAATAATACGTTAAACATATGTTGAAGTGTAAAGGGTTTTGTTATACGAGAGGGTAGTGAGTAAGAGTTGTGGTATTCTAATGATGGTCCTTTTGTGTTTATAGAAATTCCGGAGGAGGAACCAGCCATACTGTCAGGATACAGAAACCGAGGCAAGATTTTTCTATCCCTACTTTGAAGATTATTTATCCTTGGAATAAAATGACATTATGGAATATATATATGATGTTATTGTTGTTATGTTGCAAAGAATATATTTCCTTGATTTTGGGAAACTAAAGAGATATGGAAAGAATGGTATCAGTTGTTATCCAGGGTTATATGGTTTATAATACTATATTAAAGATATTCCTTTTAGTGTTAGTAGTATTACAAATAGTATTTGATTATTAATTACTACCCTTTAAGTAGACGGAATATGATATAAAAACATATTTGAATTCTTAAATATAAAAGAGATGTCTGAATCATAATCGGAGTATTACGTTATGTATATATTTTATAGAAATAATGTGCGAGAATGGAAAGGAGATGAGTAAATGATATGTGGAAATGAAAGTGAGAAAATGGAAATGTGGAATGACATTTAGTAAATAGAACAACGAAAAGGGGGATAGCAATAAAAAGCGTAAGAGGCTGTGTGCTGCACAGTCCAGCAATCAATATTTTAATTCGGCCCAAGAGTTGCCGAAGGAGGATGTAGTGGTGTACCTTCCTCCAGGGGGATGTAGTGGTGGACCTTCCTCCTTCTACCGGTAGTAAAAAGGGACGGATACGGAGGGCGACTGATCATCGTGCCTCACGTATTCGGCAACAGTGAAAACCCCCAAATATTTGAATAAAGAGTCAATGATAAAGTCAGATTGGTATACTGAAAAGAGAAAATGATATGAAAGATAGAATTATTGTTATAGATGAAGAGAAACTGATTTTATATTAATTTATAAATTGTTGCATAAGAAGGAAATGATAAGGTGCTAGTGAGAGATGTATTCAAGTATTCATGTTACCTTGGAATATTACATGGAAAGGTTATATTGATTGTGTATTATTAAGGAGAGAAACTAATACTGTATTATCCTAGATTTCTTTCTTATAATATTAAGTGGATGATGTATTATTAAATAAGAGTTTTATTCTCCCTTAAAGTTTATAATTTGGTTACTACTTACATATGTATATACATGTATACTTGGTTACATTTTAAATTCTAGTTACAATATTATCTTGCTGAGCTATTATAGCTCACTCTTGCTACTTATCTATATACAGCTAGGTATGCCAATACTACGCAGAACGCCCCGCAAGAGGGTAAGGGAAAGGCGACCTTCTGAGAGCTCGTTAGCATCAATCCCCGAGGTAGACGACCAGCGCAAGGGGTTTAGTGGTCTTATGTACATTAAGTGTGTAAGTGTGTAAGGTTGTAATAAATTTGGTTGTTGAAATGCTTCTTGTAGAAGCATCACTCAACAATGTACTTAAGTATGATTCTGGGTTTGTAATAACTTTCTAACTCTAAACTTTTACTATGGTGAATGTTGTTCTTTGAGCATATGACTGGTATGTGTGTGTGTATTATTGTGGGGTCAATTGCATAAGTATTAATTATAAAAAAAAACCCAAGAGATATTGATTTTGAATGGAAGTTGGTCCGTGATGGCCCAGATTCATGACCCCGGATTTGGGGCTGTCACAGTTTGGTATCAGAGCTAAGAGTCATAATGCTCAGGAACAAGAGTGATAATAATATTGTATCATTTATAATATAAAATTTTGAACTTCCATCAAGTTCAGGGGTGGTATATCGCAGGTAGTAGTTATTTTAAGTATTGTTTATAATTTTATAGACCGTTACTAATAGAATTTTATGTTTTATTATAGGGAGCGGAGATGGGTGAGCCGGGTCAGGACCCCCAGTGGCTAGGACTACCCGAGCAGGAGCTTAGAGACTTGTTGCTGGTAGGTGTAGAGGTTCCAGAGTATGCTATCGCTGATCTGAGGAGGAGAGTTCGCGCAGAGGCCATGGAGAGACACGAGATCAGAGTGAGACTAGAGGAGGCAGAGGAGCGTAGGCAGAGGGATGCTATGGCCATAGTGCCATATTCTGGTAGACCATATGTAGGACCTGATGGGGCCGGACCTTCCCGAGTGCGGTCGGATATTCCTGAGGAGAAGATGCCCTTGCGTAAGAGGCCTAGGTTATCTGTTATACCTGAGGAGCCGATTGAGTGGAGGGACATTCATGTGACTCCTACTCCTGTCCCACCTGTCCCAGTGCCATCACCAGTTCCATCTCCTCTACCTAGCCCTGATCCTTTTGAGGACCCAGTGGAGCAGTTCACTCCACCGGGACACTTTATCTTGTCAGAGGATGAGTTGGAGGAGGACCCTTCTGAGGATGCGGACACAGAGCCAGTTCCTCCATTCCCACCATTTGCACCACCACCTCCACCAGTGGATGCACCCCCACTTGTAGATGTACCTCCCCCAGATGCTATGCCACCTCAGGAGGCACCTATATTTCCAGCTGGTCAGTTGCCGGCTATTTTCTTGCCAGAGTACTTTGCCCTTCAGGGACAGCTGGATGAGTCCCGTCGGACTATAGATACACTTGTGCAGAGGTTAGACAGGACGAGAGGAGGAGGAGGTGTGATACCAGATGGGTTGACTTTGAGCATAGTTAGTATCGAGCTGCGGGCACTCGGTGATATTAGGACGATGTTGGGAGACAGAGGGGATCCAGTATGGAGGGCTCAGATAGTTGATACAGTCACCACTATGGTAGTGCAGATCAGAGACGTTATCAGGGCGTCGTTACCGTGATTAGGAGTAGTAGTCTTGGATACTAATCAGACTAGTCATCTTGTGGATGTCATTTTGGGGATTAGGTTAGTTGTTTACTGTCTTAATCCCAGTCTGATTAGAGGACAGCTAGTAGTGCTTTTGTTATAGCGAGTTAGTATGTACAGTTATGCTTTTGGGGTTTCGAACCTTGTACTTTATGATGTATGATATTAGTAGTAAAAGACGTTGTACCCAAGTTGTAAAATATTTATGTAAATTAATGAAGTTTATGTACTTTGCCTAATTTTATCGTATTTTGATATTAAATGTTGAGATTCAGAAATATTGATATATATAAGGTGATTGACTTAAATGAAAAGGTTATTGTGCTAAAGGTACTAAGCTTATTTGTCAAAGTTGTATTATGATTAAATATTACTTGTGTGAAGTTAAAAATACTGGGCTGCATAAATAAGATTAACTAATGATATAGTTATGCATATATGGAAATGATGTATATTGTACCCTAAATTTGGGTGATTAATGAAGAATATTATTATATACAGAATCATGCCGCCTAAGCGTAATAATAGAATGAATGCAAGGGAAAATGAGAGAGAGGAAGCAAGTCAGAATAGGCAGGGTGAAAACGCTCATAATGAACAAGATCATGAGGAAGAAGAAGATGAATCAACTGGCCAACAGGGAAATCAGGGTGGTAACCCTTTTAACCAATTTATGGAACTATTAAGGCAGAATTTAGCTAATCCACAGAATCCGCCACAACCACCTGTTCTTCCCAACCAGGCAGCTAACTCTTTTCGTGCCTTTAAGTCATTAAAACCCCCAGAATTTGAGGGAACCACTAACCCAGTAGCAGCCAGGGCATGGCTGAAAGAGATGGAGAAGGCTTTTGAGATACTGAGGGTAGAAGAAGATCAGAAGACAGTCTTTGCAGCCTATCTCCTAAAGGGAGAGGCAAATTATTGGTGGGAAGCTAAGAAAAATCTCGAGGGAGCGGGAGTGATAACTTGGGAGCGTTTCACTAGGGTGTTTCTAGACAAATATTCCCCTAGGTACTTAGAGAACCAGATGGAAATAAAATTTTTGGAGCTAAAGCAGGAAAATCTAACAGTAGCTGAGTATGAAACGAAATTTACCGAACTGTCTAGGTTTGTTCCAGAGTTTGTGCGTACTGTGGAACAACGTGCGAAAAGGTTTCAACAAGGATTGAAACCATGGCTACGGACAAGAGTGGCACCATTTGAGTTGACCGAGTATGCTGCGGTGGTTCAGAAGGCATCTATTATTGAGGCCGAGAGTGAACAAAACCAATTAGGTCGAGAGAACAAGAAAAGAAAATTTGAGGGTCCAAAAGGAGGTTCAAGTGAGGGAAGCTACTTTAATAAATTTGGTAAAGGACAAAAACCCCAGTTTGGAAAGTCAGGGAATAATAAGACTAACAGTGAGACGGTGAATCAGGGTGGTAGGTCCACAGGAACCTTTCAGTCTAATCAATCGCGACCACCATTGCCAGACTGTAACACATGTGGTAAAAAGCATATCGGAGAGTGTAAGATGTTGGGAGTAACTTGCTTTAAGTGTGGACAGAAAGGGCATTATCAGGACAGGTGTCCATCAGCTGATAAGGGTGATGTAAAGTGTTATCAATGTGGAAGACTAGGACATATTGCTAGGGATTTTCGTTCTGGTGGGTCGTCTGTGCCAGGACAGAGTGTGACTGCTTCAAACAGGCCTACTGCTAGAGTGTATAACATGACTTTAGGAGAGGCATTGAGAAAGCCGGATACAGATGCAGGTGAACATTTTTCTAGTATTTAAATTTTTAGTGTAAATGTTTGGTTAGGAATCAATGTGGTCAATGAATGGTATAGGTAGGTTGATAATCTAGATAAGGAAAATCAGTATCTGTTAGGGGTTAGAAATTCTATGAATAGGAGAATAATTGTATTTTGGGGGTAAACCATAGACTCATTTAAATACGAACAGGAAATATATATTATAGGTAGTATTTTCTTACAATTGTTTCAAAGAATCTTATTCTAGTCGGATTTCTGGAAGATTTTACAGAGACAAGATATAATAAGATTGAAGAATGTATATTTTATGTCATGATAGAGATCAACATAGGGATAAACCATAAGTGAGATACACTACCATTCAGGAGAGGCCAATGTGGTGGCCGATACCCATAACTAAAAGAGGGATGTTGATGAATGACAAGCAAGTTATGTTGGTGTAATTTTGCGCAAACAAGATAGAGATATTATGAAGGAAAAAGGATGGAGAAAGTGATATAGAAGTTATAAGGTGTAGATGAAAAGGTATCTATGGACATTTCTGACATGATTCCGGGACGGAATCCTTTTAAGGAGGGAAGGATGTAATAACCCTAACTTCAGTAATGCTACAGTGGTCACATGAATAGTAAATTTTGAGGATTTAGAGAAATGGTATATAGGTACTCTATAATGGAAATGGAAAATGAATAAACAGAAACCATATTAGTGTTGTACAGTGAAAATAAGTGACTCGAAATGACGTTAGATTTCAGAAATTCCTGAAACATGGATTTTGAGGATTTTGATTTCGAATAAGCTTCTATTGGACATTAAGGAGCATGGAAACATTATAAGAATTATATATTGAGGGATTAGTGAATTTAGATTTGAGCCAGGGGATTATTAAGTTAAGAGAATACCAATGGAATTTGGATTGTTAAATGATTTCAAAACCACTGAGATAATGAGGTACATTCGAAACGAACCACAATTAGACGAATATGGAGATTAAGCAACCAAGATTTATAATATAACAAGGATACATACCCCATTATAATTACCAAGAGTACTAGCATTATAATTAGAAAAGAAAATCAAGAAAAAGAGAATTATGAAGTCATGTTAATGATGTCATCTTCCACTAAACCAAATTAAGGGTAGATTAGTCTTTTAACACATAGATTTTTTACCAAGCTTCCAATACACTCTAAATTAAGTAAGATTAAGATGAGATGAGATCAAACCAACACAAAAAATCTCTCCCCCTTCTCCATTCATCCATTCGGCAATAAACAAGAAAAAAGAGAAAAACAAAATCAAAAACCCTAGCTCTCATCAAGATTAAATCAAGAGAAAAATTATGGAGGCTCTTGGAGGTTAGAAAGGATCATCTACAAAGTTTCAAGGCAAACCAACATCATTTGCATAGGTAATAAAATCATTGAAGTTGCTTGATGAATAGTGATGAATAGTGATTTCAAGAAACTAACTTGGTTTTTATGATTTCTTTAGTTAATTCAAGCTATTGTAAGGTTGTTTAAGGGCTAGCTAAGGATTATTAAGTGTTGATAAAGCTTCAAGAAGGTATAAACATGCTTGCCCTTTTGTATTTATGATAGATATTGTTGTGTTTAGTGATTAAGTGGTATAAAGGTTATGTTTATGATGTTTTAAGTGTTTGTAAGTGGTTTGAGTTGATTTTGGAAGGATTTTGGGAGTGTAACCATGGCTGGTAATGAAGACCACATGGTGTAGGTGATGATTATTGTGTTTGATGATTGATTTGGAGGAGTTTGATTTTGGAAAGTATGAAATTACAGCAGTTATAATGTCCGATTTTCGTTAGAACGAAAACTGCCCTGTTTTGTGACCCCTGTATTCATACGGTACCTCACTGCCTAGGTTACCAATTGACCATGAAATGATAGAGCTTAGTTCATAGATCGTTTTGATATAAGGTGCGTTAAAATCTGATGAACGGTTTAGGAGAAAAGTCAGTTTTAGTGAAAGACGTTCGATAACCGAGAAAACGTAATTGTATCAACTTTGAGGCTACAATTACCATACTTAGACATCTTTATAAGTCACGAAATTTTGGGATAGTGTAGTAGGGTGGTCAGAGGACCCTTGACAGTTGACCTTACATTAAAATTCGAAATCCATATTTTCTGAGAATTTTTACAGTTAAGTGTGGTCGTTAGGGAAAATGGTGAAAACCCCTGAAACTTCGATTGAGCTTATAAATGGTTAAGTTCTTGAGCCTTTGGGATAATAATAATACGTTAAACATATGTTGAAGTGTAAAGGGTTTTGTTATACGAGAGGGTAGTGAGTAAGAGATGTGGTATTCTAATGATGGTCCTTTTGTGTTTATAGAAATTCCGGAGGAGGAACCAGCCATACTGTCAGGATACAGAAACCGAGGCAAGATTTTTCTATCCCTACTTTGAAGATTATTTATCCTTGGAATAAAATGACATTATGGAATATATATATGATGTTATTGTTGTTATGTTGCAAAGAATATATTTCCTTGATTTTGGGAAACTAAAGAGATATGGAAAGAATGGTATCAGTTGTTATCCAGGGTTATATGGTTTATAATACTATATTAAAGATATTCCTTTTAGTGTTAGTAGTATTACAAATAGTATTTGATTATTAATTACTACCCTTTAAGTAGACGGAATATGATATAAAAACATATTTGAATTCTTAAATATAAAAGAGATGTCTGAATCATAATCGGAGTATTACGTTATGTATATATTTTATAGAAATAATGTGCGAGAATGGAAAGGAGATGAGTAAATGATATGTGGAAATGAAAGTGAGAAAATGGAAATGTGGAATGACATTTAGTAAATAGAACAACGAAAAGGGGGATAGCAATAAAAAGCGTAAGAGGCTGTGTGCTGCACAGTCCAGCAATCAATATTTTAATTCGGCCCAAGAGTTGCCGAAGGAGGATGTAGTGGTGTACCTTCCTCCAGGGGGATGTAGTGGTGGACCTTCCTCCTTCTACCGGTAGTAAAAAGGGACGGATACGGAGGGCGACTGATCATCGTGCCTCACGTATTCGGCAACAGTGAAAACCCCCAAATATTTGAATAAAGAGTCAATGATAAAGTCAGATTGGTATACTGAAAAGAGAAAATGATATGAAAGATAGAATTATTGTTATAGATGAAGAGAAACTGATTTTATATTAATTTATAAATTGTTGCATAAGAAGGAAATGATAAGGTGCTAGTGAGAGATGTATTCAAGTATTCATGTTACCTTGGAATATTACATGGAAAGGTTATATTGATTGTATATTATTAAGGAGAGAAACTGATACTGTATTATCCTAGATTTCTTTCTTATAATATTAAGTGGATGATGTATTATTAAATAAGAGTTTTATTCTCCCTTAAAGTTTATAATTTGGTTACTACTTACATATGTATATACATGTATACTTGGTTACATTTTAAATTCTAGTTACAATATTATCTTGCTGAGCTATTATAGCTCACTCTTGCTACTTATCTATATACAGCTAGGTATGCCAATACTACGCAGAACGCCCCGCAAGAGGGTAAGGGAAAGGCGACCTTCTGAGAGCTCATTAGCATCAATCCCCGAGGTAGACGACCAGCGCAAGGGGTTTAGTGGTCTTATGTACATTAAGTGTGTAAGTGTGTAAGGTTGTAATAAATTTGGTTGTTGAAATGCTTCTTGTAGAAGCATCACTCAACAATGTACTTAAGTATGATTCTGGGTTTGTAATAACTTTCTAACTCTAAACTTTTACTATGGTGAATGTTGTTCTTTGAGCATATGACTGGTGTGTGTGTGTGTATTACTGTGGGGTCAATTGCATAAGTATTAATTATAAAAAAAAAAACCCAAGAGATATTGATTTTGAATGGAAGTTGGTCCGTGATGGCCCAGATTCATGACCCCGGATTTGGGGCTGTCACATCTGGGACTATAACGGGTGTGTTTTATGTTGTTGTTTTGGGTCAGAAGGTTGTAATTTAAATTATGTTAGTTTTGTGGATAGATATTGAGACCGTAACGACCAGATCCCTGACCCCGGATCTGGGGGTGTTACAATGAATGCTTATAAGTTATGTTTATCTACTAAGTGATTTATGTCTGTTGCATGATCTATATGCTATGTGCTATATGTTTAAGTGATTAGTGAACTACGAGTCGATCTAATAAATATAATATCAGGTATGTATGTTATATGTTAAGTATCGATGCGATATAGGAATCGTTTGGGTAGATTAAGATGAGACGATTAAGTGGTATAGTATTCTAAAGTAGTGATTATGGTTTATGTAGATACGAAGGACGTAGGCCCCAGCAATAAAGGGAAAGCTAAGGTTGACTACAAGTAGACTGAGCGGTAGCTGTTGCATTCTACCGGAGGCAAGTAACTCTATCTTTACTTGCAGTTTCTTTTCCTCTTTGATATATCTTGTTGGGCATGCCTATCTTATACCATGTTGAATACAAATCCTATGTAGCCTGATTCTTTTTAATTGCTTTTTGACCATATATGTCATACTGCTTTCCAGAGTCGAATTTAATTGACTGACGGATAAACCACTGTTTTAAATAACCTATGTCCGTTGTCAGTTGAACCTATGTTGACCCTAGAACTTATAAAATTCTTTATGATCTAACTGCTGATTCAAGAACTTAAATTACCTTTGATCTTATTCCTAAAACTTGAAATCCTGATCAATTGCCTTGTTGCCTTGAGTCTATATCTTCTTGATCCAGACTTGTATCCTTGATCCTTTAATGTCAGAAAACTTAGTCAAACCCTTTGACTTTTATCATTGCAAATCAAAATGAGTTGTTTTCTTAAAAATACCTTGAAGCTACCTAGACTGGGCTGATTTGTTATCAGAGAGTCGAAAGTACTTCGAGGTAAGGGTTTTGAAAAGGTTAAGAGTTGAAATGTTTTACGAAGATAAGCTAATCTTTATAAATTGGAATGGTTTTAAAATGAAAGGTTTTATAATATGTTAGGAACTCCTTCTAAATGGTTTCTATGGATTCCTGACGTTTGGAGAGACGGAACGAACGGGTAATGCCGGTTCCGTCAGTTTTTGAGGTGTATTATTGTGTAGTTCTGGTCTGTCCAGTTCGACACCTGTATAGGCAAATGTGTTGCCTCTTGGGAACCCAAGCTATCCTAATGAAAGGAAATGATGTCCAGAGGGACTTTTTGTCCAGTATGGGGACTTTATGGGCTGATCACCAATATTGTCTGTTAAGGCAAAATAAAAACTCCAATCAGTTTTCTTAAAATGATGATTACTTTTAAATACTAAAGAATGAAATTTGTTTAATATTGGAAATGTCTTTTGTTTCACACAGTTTTAAAGTTTATATATTGCTATCCTGTTATCGGTAAATTTTATGTCAAATACCATACCAGGACCCTTGCTATCACTTTCGGACAACCATGCTATATTTTGATTTATTATCATCCTTTGAAATATTATATTATATTGTTCAGTTGAGATCTTAGTTACTTGCTGAGCGTTGGCTCATTACTATTCTTTGTCTAACCTTTTGACAGTGAAATAAGAATCATGGTCCGTACTATGCAAACTTCGAGGAAGCGTACTTATCATGTGTAATATCTGGGAATTTCGTACTCTATAAATTATATTATTTGGAGTTAAAAATATTATTATGTGTCTTAATTGATGAGTCATTCCATGATTATATGATTGTGAATATGTGTTATGTGCATAATTGCTAGATGTGTTGATGTGAATTGATATCAAATTTTCATAGCTTTTAAATATTAAAATATGATTTTTAATTGCTTAAACATTTTTACAAAATTCTTGGAGTTAGTAAAAATCATGAAATCTCTTGTTTTATTATCCTTATGTATTTAAAGACTTTTTAAAAATAAAAGTTTAATTTATTTTCGAATTAAAGTATTTTACAAGGATTTTTCTACTTATTATTCTTTTTAAAATATTAAAACTTGTAAAATCCAAATCTTTTCACAAAATGATTTTAAAAATGTTTTAAAAATATATTGAGGAAGAGAATTGCATATTTTAATTTTATGTGTCAACAAATTATTTTTGGATCCAAAATATCTTGTAATTAGGATTATTTTTACAAGTCTTTTATTTAATTAAAAGATGTATCTTTAAAATGTGATTAAATTACAGGTGTGTGTGTGTGTGTTATACAAAACCAAACCCCCGCCCTTTTCTTTTTACACGGCCGAACCCCCCAATGCTCATATCTCTCTTTTCTCTCAAAAACCTCTTAACCTCCATTGATTCTCAAGCTCAAGTATCAAGGTAATTCTCCATTAAAACCTCACACTATTATATATAAAATTACTCCTCTCTTCATCCTCTACAACCCCATGTCTTTGAATTTCAATTTTCTTCACTTTTCAAACTAGGGTTTTCGAAAATCAAGCTTCAAAGGTAAGTTTTATGGGTGTTGATGATTGGGTATACTCCTTGGAAGAGACCCACCAATTTTCGGGCTCTCCGGAGGACCCCAAACCTTCGGCCAAGATCGATAGTGAGCCGAAGGGTTGCATGCAAGTGTTAATTCATTGATTTTATGAGATTACTATGTGATATGTGATTGCATGTTAGTGTTTACAAGTTTTTAAGTTAAGTTTGATGATGGTTTTGAGTTTTTATGAGATTACAAGGTGTGGGTATGTTTGTTTTGTGAATTGATGTTTGTTAGTAGGTGTAAATTAAAAAGGGTTTATGATTTTAAGGATTTAAGGTTATGAAATTTGATGGGTTAAGGTTGTAATTTGATTTTGGAGTGAATTTACAAGTTAGTGTTGATGGGTTGTTGAAATATTGAATTGTTGTTCAAATTGTGGGTGTAAGTAATTGTGTAAGCCATTGTGAGGTTCTTGTGTGTATGTTTGGTGTTGATTGAGGGAGGCCGAGAGAGAGATTGATGGAGAGGGAGAGAGACCGAGAGGGAGAGAGAAGAGAGGGAGAGGGAGAAGCAGAGAGAATGAGAGAGAGAGAGAGAGAGAGAGGCCGAGAGGCCGAGGGAGAGAGAAGAGAAAAAGAGAGAAAGAGAGCCGAGAGGAAGAGAAGAGAGATTGTGGTGTGGTTGTGTGAATTCTTGAGAGTTAGTTGCTTGAGTCTTAGGTGAATTACTTGAATTAATTGTTGCATGAATTAAATTGTTACATGATTAATTGTTATTTGAATTTGAATTATGAATTGTATAAGGAGTTGTCATGGAGATAGTAGGTTGATTTAGAATTGCTTGGTGGTTAGTAGTAGTCGATATTGATGGAGTAGTAGTCATTGGAAGTATATTGTATTTGCCTTGTGTTGTTTGAGCCGGTTATAGTCCGGTATGGTTTGACGACTATACAAAGGAGATGCCGCCGAAATTTCTAAAAATATATAAGTATGATTTTCAAAACTCTAAGGCACATCTCCAATGTTAAGTCGTAGTGTCATTATAGTACTATGGCATACTACATTATATGTTAGGTGATTTACGTGCTATGTGCCTTGTGTGACTTACATGTATATAATATATATGTGTATATAGTTATAAAGTTATCGATGGGGCGTTAGTGTTATTAGGATTGTCTTGTGATATGTAAACCAATGAGGGGAAAATAAGATATTGTTTATTATTATTATAGGTCCGAGTAGGAGGCCTGGCAAGGAGCCAATCGAAGAGGACGCTATCTAGTGCAATCTCGTGATTTAAGGCAAGTGTACTATCCGACCTTGTTGTTACCATATGATGAATGCCATGAGATATTGAATTGTTAGTTTGTCACAAACTATTTCTTTCCGACCTTATTATTGTCATATACCTTGTGATTGATTTCATACCCCTTGAACTTGACTTGACTTGCTAATCGATAATCATATTTCTTGGAAAACCTTTTCATAACCTTATTGAATTCTTGAACAAACTACTTAAATATCTTCTTGTACTTGAACCCGTTTCTATCTAAAAACAATTGTTGCTTCTTGATTAACCTTTCGTGATTAACTTTTCTTGAATTAACATTTCTTGACTTAACCAAATTATACTACCCAACTTTCAAGAATCCGAAATGATTGATTTCTTCACTTTGCCTTGTCATTTATTCGAAATCTGAAAATCATTCAATTGAAATCCGAGAATTCTATTCATGCTTATTAGCAACTTGATATGACATTGATATTCTTGTTTCTTTGAGATGAATTGAATTTGACAGACTTTTATTTGACCTTAATGGAATTGGATGGAATGTTACTTTGACCGAGGTGCCGGTCCAAATTATATTATTATTATAGGCCAATGTGTGCATGGGATCCCCTTATATTTGATGAACACCGTATTGGATATGCGGGTTCAGAGCTCTGGCGTGGGCTGATCACCCAGCTTTGCTCGTAGCGTCTTATCAGATATTCCAATTCCTACTCAGTCTATTTTGACATTGATTCAGTTGATACCTTTCATTTGCAGATTTATATATATCTTGCTTTACAGTTGATTATTTTGCCAGTCTTATATTGTTGATTTATGCACTTGCTGAGCAATTGGCTCAATGATTTTATTTTCCTTAACCTTTCAGTGAAACTCGAAGATGGTAAGGACATTTGAGACTGCGCGTAAGAATTGTGGTGGTTCAGGTGTAGCCTATAGGAGGCAGTTCCAGGTAGAAGGGAGTGGTGATCTGATGGATCTTATTTTGCTAGAACTTTGAACTTAGTCTGTAATAACTTTTGAACTTAGAAAAATTTGTGGTTTGTAATGATAAATTGTTTTGAATTGGTAGTATATATTGTTTCAAACTCTTACCTGTTGGCGATCTAGGCGTGGGATTGGTAATGTCTAATTAATTAATATGCATGCTTTACCATTATCTAGTTAATTTTGATTAAGGGATTTGGGGCCGTCACAGGTTTGGTATCAGAGCCACAGGTTTGAGTCACTGAACAATATAGGTTTAGGTAACAAGATAGATCACATTTTTAATAATCACTTAGGATTAAAATAGAAACTCACTTAGAATGTAAATAGTATGATATTTATAAAAGAATAGGATTAATTGATCCCTATTATCGAGAGTGTTTAAGTAGAATGTTTCTAAGTTTTATCTAACGCTATATATATATATATATATATATATATATATATATATATATATATATATATATATATATATATATATATATTATTGGCAGCGACAACGGGCACCAGGACCTTCAGCTCCACCCCCTGCAGATCTTCCAGCTACCGTACCCTTGTCCGTTTACCAGGAGTTGCTTAGGGAGTGTGAACGTTAGTATGGTGAGAATATTCAGCTTCAGAGGAGGATTGATGCGTTGTACGATGATGATGATGGCATACTTGCGAACCATGACGGAACCCTTACCTCTAGACTTCAAGTACTTACCCAGATGGCTAACGAGCGACTTCGTGAGATGGCACCTCATAGCGATTGGGATAGTCATACGATGGTGCAGATGATGGTGGATGAGCTCCAGCGCGTGATCAACAAGTTGCAAGAGGACTAGTTTTATGCTTTGGGTTTTGTTCGATGGTATATAGTATAGCCATTTTATTATCAGACTTATGTTATTAGACTTTATCGTACTTTCAGTTTCGGTTTTCGAACTTTATGTTGGTTGGATTTTGAACTTTCGGATTTTTGGGATATCGATGGATGTCATCGGTATTGTTATCGTTTATTATTATCGTTTCCCTTATCGTATTATTCAGCCGCGTGAGATTATTTTAAATTTTAGGTCGTACTTATGCCATATTAGAATTGTTAGACGATATTATGCCATGTGCGGTTAGATGTATGCTTGTGGATAAATAGATGATTGTTTAATATTCAGAAAGATGCCTCCAAGAAGGAGTAACACTAGAGCTAATCAGAATAGGGATCAAGATGATCAGAATAGAGGTGATAATCAAGGCAATATGGATATGGCCCAGCTTTTGGGACTTTTGCAATAGCAGACGACTACTTTGGCTCAGCTGCAGCAACTACTTCAGCAACAACATCAGCAGTTACAACAGCAACAAGGATAGCAACAACCAGCTCAACTTGCGGTAACTTTTAAATCTTTTCAGGCTGTGAAACCCCAGATTTTCAAGGAACAAAAGATCCAGTTGAAGCCCAGATATGGCTTAAGGAAATGGAGAAGGCCTTCGCACTGGTGAAGGTTAGTGATGAGCAGAAGGTAGAGTTTGCTAGCTATTTTTTTAAAGGTGAATCTAACTATTGGTGGGAGTCGGCTAAGGCCCTAGAAGCAATAGAAGTGATTTCGTGGGATAGATTTAAAAGGATTTTTCTGGAGAAGTATTTTCCTAGGTATATGCAGAATCAGATGGAGTTAAAGTTCTTTAATCTTAAGCAGGAGAATATGAGTATTGGTGACTATGAAAAGAAGTTTACAGAATTAGCAAGGTTTGTAGGAGATTATGTGGATACAGATGAGAAAAGAGCGAAGAGGTTTCAACAAGGATTGAAGCCATGGTTAAGAAGCAGAGTTGCAGCTTTTGAGATAAACTCGTATGCAGAAGTGGTTCAGAAGGCAATGATAATAGAAGGTGAGAGTGATCAGAATCAGAAGGAAAGGGGCAATTTAAAGAGGAAAGTGGAAGCAATAGAAAGGAATCAGGATCAAGGAAAGTCAACGAATCAGATGGATAGAAAGCCCGGATTTCAGAACCAGGGTAGAAATTTTAAAAGGAATGTGCCCAGAAACAGGAATTCAGAAACCCTTCCTCAGAACCCCAATCAATCAAGATTTCCCCGACCCTCAATACCAGAGTGCAAGGCATGTTCTAAGAGGCATACCGGAGCGTGTGTGAAAGCAGATATTGTTTGTTTCAAATGTAATCAGAAAGGTCATTATGCAAATGAGTGCAGGAATTCGAAATCGAGTGTGACTCGTTACAAGTGTGGTAAGGTGGGACATATGGCTCGAGAGTGCAGATCGCCTATTCCAAACAACAACTTGATGAGATTGACTACCTCTAACCCAGTGAACCAAGTGGCAACTTCTCAGATTCCAACTCAGATTCTAAGTCCACCTGTACTTCAGCAAGTTCCAGCCCTTCAAGCTCCAAGTTATCAAGCTTCAGCCTATCCAATTCGTGCTAGGACCTTCAACATGAACATGAACGACGCAGTGAGAAGCTCGGATGTAGTGGCAGGTACGCTTTTCGTGAACGCCACTAGTGCAAAAGTGTTAATTGATTCGGGTGCTACTAGATCGTTTGTTGCTAAAGATTTTGTGAATAAGTTGAAGTGTGATACTCGTATGTTAAGAGAAACTTTGAATATTGTGTTAGCTAATCAGGATCAGATACCAGTAGATAAAGTATGTTCACCTTGTGTAGTAGAGATTTCAGGACATCTTTTTCCCGTCACCCTAATACCTTTTCAATTAGGAGATTTTGATATAATTTTAGGAATGGATTGGCTTGCCGAGTATGATGCGCATATCGATTGTAAGAGTAAGAGAGTTACGTTAAGATCTCCAGAAGGCGATAGATTTATCTTTAAGGGGCGTAGGCAGGCTAGTACGTTTCTTACCATGATGTAAACCAAGAGATTGTTAAGGAAAGGATGTGAGGCTTATCTTGCTTATGTGATAGATAAGAGTCGAGAAGGAGTGAAATTAGAGGATATTCCCGTAGTTAATGAGTTTCCAGATGTTTTTCCCGAAGAACTACCCGGATTACCTCCAGATCGTCAGATTGAATTCGCGATTGATTTAGCACCAGGGACTGAACCTATTTCTAAGGCTCCATACAGAATGGCACCGTCGGAGATGAAGGAACTCGCCAGTCAACTTCAGGATTTATTGAACAAAGGAGTTATTAGACCAAGTGTATCACCCTGGGGAGCGCCAGTATTGTTCGTGAAGAAGAAAGATGGAAGTATGAGACTTTGTATCGACTATCGGGAGTTGAATAAGTTGACTATCAAGAATAGATACCCATTACCGAGGATCAATGATTTGTTTGACCAGTTGAAAGGAGCGACATGTTTTTCGAAGATAGATTTAAGGTCAGAATATCACCAGCTGAAAATCAAGCCAGAGGATATACCGAAGATTGCTTTTCGAACGAGGTATGGTCACTATGAATTTTTGGTTATGGCTTTTGGATTGACGAACGCACCAGCAGCATTCATGGATTTGATGAACCGAGTGTTTAAGAAATTTTTGGATAAGTTTGTGATAGTCTTCATCGACGATATTTTAATATACTCAAAGACGGAATCAGAACATGCAGAGCATTTAAGGATATCATTGGAAATATTGAGAAAGGAGAAGTTGTATGCCAAGTTTTCCAAGTGTGAGTTTTGGTTGAAGGAAGTCCAATTTTTGGGACATATTGTGAGTAAAGAAGGAATACGAGTTGACCCAGCAAAGATTGAAGCAGTTGTGAATTGGGAAAGACCAAGGACACCGACAGAAGTAAGAAGTTTTATGGGATTAGCAGGATATTATCGCAGATTTGTTAAGGATTTTTCTAAGATTGCGGTACCATTGACTAAGTTGACACGGAAGAATGAAAAGTTTGAATGGACTGATAAGTGTGAAAAGAATTTTCAAGAGCTTAAGCAAAGGTTGGTAACTGCTCCAGTGTTAGCATTACCGGATGATAAAGGAGAATTTGCAATCTACAGTGATGCTTCGCATAAGGGTTTAGGGTGTGTGTTGATGCAGCATGGAAAAGTGATTGCGTACGCTTCAAGGCAACTGAAACCTCATGAACAGAGATACCCTACCCATGACCTCGAGCTAGCAGCAATTATGTTTGCATTGAAGTTGTGGAGACATTATCTTTATGGTGAGAAGTGTGAGATATTTACGGATCATAAGAGCTTAAAGTATATTTTTACTCAGAAGGAACTCAACATGAGACAAAGAAGATGGTTAGAGCTGATAAAGGATTATGATTGTACCATTAGTTATCACCCGGGGAAGGCAAATGTCGTAGCTGATGTGCTAAGCAGGAAAGAAAGATTGAATACGCTGACAATGACTCAAGAATTGTTTAGAGAGTTTGAGAAATTAGAGATTGAAGTTTGTGCAACAGAGATGCCAGCAGAGCGAGTCTACACCATGACATTTCAACCAGCATTATTGGACAAAATTCGGAAATGCCAAGAAGAAGTGATGAATCAGAGATTGAATGAGTTGACCGGAGAAGAAATTTGCACGCAGAAAGATAACCAAGGTATTTTAAGATTTTCCTCAAGGATATGGATTCCTGATGTGAAAGAGTTGAAAGAAGAATTGTTGTGTGATGCCCATAGTTCTAAGTTTTCATTACATCCTGGAAGAACGAAAATGTATCAAGATTTGAATAAGAACTTTTGGTGGCCAGATATGAAAAGAGAAATTGCTGAGTGGGTAAGTCGTTGTTATACATGCCAAAGAGTGAAAGCAGAACATCAAAGACCAAGTGGATTGATTCAACCATTGGAAATACCTGAGTGGAAGTGGGAGCACATTGCGATGGATTTTGTAGTAGGTCTACTAAGATCGAAGGCTAATCACGATGCTATTTGGGTTATAGTTGATCGATTGACGAAATCAGCTCATTTCTTACCGATTAACGAAAGATTTTCGCTTGACAAGTTGGTGCATTTGTATTTGAAAGAGATTGTGACTCGTCATGGAGTTCCAGTATCTATAGTATCTGACAGAGATCCCCGTTTTAACTCAAGATTTTGGAGATAGTTTCAAGAGCATCTCGGAACACAACTCAGAATGAGCACTGCTTATCATCCTCAGACAGATGGTCAGAGCGAAAGAACGATTCAGACGATTGAAGACATGCTTAGAGTTTGTGCCATAGATTTTAAAGGCAATTAGGACGAGCATCTACCTTTGGTGGAATTTTCTTACAACAACAGTTATCATGCTAGTATTGGGATGCCCCCGTATGAAGCTCTCTATGGAAGGAAGTGTAGATCTCCTGTGTGTTGGGAAGAAGTTGGTGAGCGAAAGATAGTAGGACCAGAATTGATTCAACAGACGAAAGAGACAGTGGAACTAATTCAGAAAAGATTACGAACTGCTCAGGACAGGCAGAGGAAGTATGCAGATCCAGCAAGAAAGAAAGTAGATTTCGAAGTAGGAGATCCAGTATTGTTAAAAGTTTCTCCATGGAAAGGATTAACCAGATTTGGGAAGAAAGGAAAGTTGAGTCCAAGATTTGTAGGACCTTTCGAGATTTTGCGACGCGTAGGCAGAGTAGCTTATGAATTAGCTTTACCGCCTCAGATGCAGCATATTAATAATTTTTTTCATGTATCGATGCTTATGAAGTTTCATCCTGACACTAAGTGTGTGATAGAGTATAAACCAGTAGAAATTCAGCCAGATTTGTATTATGTAGAGCGTCCGATCAGAATAGAAGATCGTAGAGAGAAAGTACTCAGAAATAAATCAGTTGCGTTAGTTAAAGTTTTGTGGAGGAATCCTAGGGTTGAAGAGTCAACCTGGGAGTTAGAAAGTGATATGTTAGAACAGTACCCTCATTTGTTTACATAGCTGATTCTGGGGACAAAATCCTTTTAAGGGGGAAGGATGTAATATCTGGGAATTTCGTACTCTATAAATTATATTATTTGGTGTTAAAAATATTATTATGTGTCTTAATTGATGAGTCATTCCATGATTATATGATTGTGAATATGTGTTATGTGCATAATTGCTAGATGTGTTGATGTGAATTGATATCAAATTTTCATAGCTTTTAAATATTAAAATATTATTTTTAATTGCTTAAACATTTTTATAAAATTCTTGGAGTTAGTAAAAATCATGAAATCTCTTGTTTTATTATCCTTATGTATTTAAAGACTTTTTAAAAATAAAAGTTTAATTTATTTTCGAATTAAAGTATTTTACAAGGATTTTTCTACTTATTATTCTTTTTAAAATATTAAAACTTGTAAAATCCAAATCTTTTCACAAAATGATTTTAAAAATGTTTTAAAAATATATTGAGGAAGAGAATTGCATATTTTAATTTTATGTGTCAATAAATTATTTTTGGATCCAAAATATCTTGTAATTAGGATTATTTTTACAAGTTTTTTATTTAATTAAAAGATGTATCATTAAAATGTGATTAAATTACAGGTGTGTGTGTGTGTGTGTTATACAAAACCAAAACCCACCCCCCTTTTCTTTTTACACGGCCGAACCCCCCCCCCCCCCACATGCTCATCTCTCCCTTTTCTCTCAAAAACCTCTTAACCTCCATTGATTCTCAAGCTCAAGTATCAAGGTAATTCTCCATTAAAACCTCACACTATTATATATAAAATTACTCCTCTCTTCATCCTCTACAACCCCATGTCTTTGAATTTCAATTTTCTTCACTTTTCAAACTAGGGTTTTCGAAAATCAAGCTTCAAAGGTAAGTTTTGTGGGTGTTGATGATTGGGTATACTCCTTGGAAGAGACCCACGAATTTTCGGGCTCTCCGGAGGACCCCAAACCTTCGGCCAAGATCGATAGTGAGCCGAAGGGTTGCATGCAAGTGTTAATTCATTGATTTTATGAGATTACTATGTGATTTGTGATTGCATGTTAGTGTTTACAAGTTTTTAAGTTAAGTTTGATGATGGGTTTGAGTTTTTATGAGATTACAAGGTGTGGGTATGTTTGTTTTGTGAATTGATGTTTGTTAGTAGGTGTAAATTAAAAAGGGTTTATGATTTTAATGATTTAAGGTTATGAAATTTGATGGGTTAAGGTTGTAATTTGATTTTGGAGTGAATTTACAAGTTAGTGTTGATGGGTTGTTGAAATATTGAATTGTTGTTCAAATTGCGGGTGTAAGTAATTGTGTAAGCCATTGTGAGGTTCTTGTGTGTGTGTTTGGTGTTGATGGAGGGAGGCCGAGAGAGAGATTGATGGAGAGGGAGAGAGACCGAGAGGGAGAGAGAAGAGAGGGAGAGGGAGAAGCCGAGAGAATGAGAGAGAGAGAGAGAGGCCGAGAGGCTGAGGGAGAGAGAAGAGAAAAAGAGAGAGAGAGAGAGAGCCGAGAGGAAGAGAAGAGAGATTGTGGTGTGGTTGTTTGAATTCTTTGGAGTTAGTTGCTTGAGTCTTAGGTGAATTACTTGAATTAATTGTTACATGAATTAAATTGTTACATGATTAATTGTTATTTGAATTTGAATTATGAATTGTATAAGGAGTTGTCATGGAGATAGTAGGTTGATTTAGAATTGCTTGGTGGTTAGTAGTAGTCGATATTGATGGAGTAGTAGTCATTGGAAGTATATTGTATTTGCCTTGTGTTGTTTGAGCCGGTTATAGTCCGGTATGGTTTGACGACTATACAAAGGAGATGCCGCCGAAATTTCTAAAAATATATAAGTATGATTTTCAAAACTCTAAGGCACATCTCCAATGTTAAGTCGTAGTGTCATTATAGTACTATGGCATACTACATTATATGTTAGGTGATTTACGTGCTATGTGCCTTGTGTGACTTACATGTATATAATATATATGTGTATATAGTTATAAAGTTATCGATGGGGCGTTAGTGTTATTAGGATTGTCTTGTGATATGTAAACCAATGAGGGGAAAATAAGATATTGTTTATTATTATTATAGGTCCGAGTAGGAGGCCTGGCAAGGAGCCAATCGAAGAGGACGCTATCTAGTGCAATCTCGTGATTTAAGGCAAGTGTACTATCCGACCTTGTTGTTACCATATGATGAATGCCATGAGATATTGAATTGTTAGTTTGTCACAAACTATTTCTTTCCGACCTTATTATTGTCATATACCTTGTGATTGATTTCATACCCCTTGAACTTGACTTGACTTGCTAATCGATAATCATATTTCTTGGAAAACCTTTTCATAACCTTATTGAATTCTTGAACAAACTACTTAAATATCTTCTTGTACTTGAACCCGTTTCTATCTAAAAACAATTGTTGATTCTTGATTAACCTTTCGTGATTAACTTTTCTTGAATTAACATTTCTTGACTTAACCAAATTATACTACCCAACTTTCAAGAATCCGAAATGATTGATTTCTTCACTTTGCCTTGTCATTTATTCGAAATCTGAAAATCATTCAATTGAAATCCGAGAATCCTATTCATGCTTATTAGCAACTTAATATGACATTGATATTCTTGTTTCTTTGAGATGAATTGAATTTGACAGACTTTTATTTGACCTTAATGGAATTGGATGGAATGTTACTTTGACCGAGGTGCCGGTCCAAATTATATTATTATTATAGGCCAATGTGTGCCTGGGATCCCCTTATATTTGATGAACACCATATTGGATATGCGGTTCGGAGCTCTGGCGTGGGCTGATCACCCAGCTTTGCTTGTAGCGTCTTATCAGATATTCCAATTCCTACTCAGTCTATTTTGACATTGATTCAGTTGATACCTTTCATTTGCAGATTTATATATATCTTGCTTTACAGTTGATTATTTTGCCAGTCTTATATTGTTGATTTATGCACTTGCTGAGCAATTGGCTCAATGATTTTATTTTCCTTAACCTTTCAGTGAAACTCGAAGATGGTAAGGACATTTGAGACTGCGCGTAAGAATTGTGGTGGTTCAGGTGTAGCCTATAGGAGGCAGTTCCAGGTAGAAGGGAGTGGCGATCTGATGGATCTTATTTTGCTAGAACTTTGAACTCAGTCTGTAATAACTTTTGAACTTAGAAAAATTTGTGGTTTGTAATGATAAATTGTTTTGAATTGGTAGTTTATATTGTTTCAAACTCTTACCTGTTGGCGATCTAGGCGTGGGATTGGTAATGTCTAATTAATTAATATGCATGCTTTACCATTATCTAGTTAATTTTGATTAAGGGATTTGGGGCCGTCACATCATGGACCCGATTTGGTTCATTTCCATATAGCTCCCGAGGTAGATGCAATAACAGCTCAGTGAGGAGATCCTTAGATAGTTTTGAGACCTGGTAGTAGTGTTTTGAGAAGTTGGATTGTAATAATTATAATATTTTGAATTCAGGTGTGTAATAATTATTTAGTTAGATGATGGCTTGCTTGTTTTATACCATTACCTGTGAAATATCTTGGATAGTAGCATAGGGGCCAGTCAGCATGTTATATTTATATTCTTATATTAGGTTGTATGCATCTAGATGTGTGTCAGTGACCCTCCGGTCTGGGACCCGGGTCGGGAGGGCGCGCGTCACAGGTTGGTATCAGAGCTACGGGTTTTGGTCACTGAAACAAGCCAGAAATTTAGGATCACTAATAAAAGAAGTAGATACAATTAAGTTTCAAGAGTGATAGATGTTAGGAGTGATTATAGGTTTAAGTATATCCTTTCGCGCTAGATTTTTAGGACTAACCTAGTTTAACTCTTTTTATATTCTGCGTGTATATATATATGATTATCAGGACATGGATCTTGCCGACGATGCACCTCCCCTACCTTCCGATTCTGGTAGCTCTTCCGAGAAGTCTGATCCCTCAGAGATGATGTCTGATGCTGATGCTGAGACAGAGTCCGATGTGCTAGTATCTGATTCTGAGGTCAAGAGTTCCACGGCCCGTGCCAATATCCCTGTCCCAGTTACCGAGCCTGTGCCTGAGTCTGACCCTGTGTCTGAGCCTGTTTCTAACACCGTGCCTGTTCCTATCCCAGTACCAGTCGTGACTCCTTTTGTCACTGAGCACGGCGAGTCGTCTACCGGACCCTACTCACCTCCCGAGGTTGCACCTTTGCACAACTACCCTGAGATAGTTCGTACTTGTGAGAATTTGACGAGCAGGAATGATGAGCTTTCGGCATTGATCAAACAGATGAAGGACGAGGCGTAGCATTAGGTTGACTTATCCACGATCGATTGGGATAGTCGTATTGAGTTAGCCTAGAGGATCACCCAGCAGCGTTTTCGGGCTTGATTGACTGGATGATGTGTGAGCATGGTGAGACCCGACGTCCTTGTGATTAGAGATGGTTGCTGTGAAGATGGTGGTGAGTGGGACATTTGGTAGAGCCCACTAGTTTCAGCTTGAGTACTACTAGTATAGGATGTTTTCCAGTTTTCCTAATGCTAGTAGACGGATTGTTGTTGTTTAGTTATTTTCTTTCAGTTCTGATGTAGAAGGGTTGAATACCCTTGACCTATGATGGTGGATCTTTTATGTCGGATCATTTAGTTGTAGTAATGCATGTCTATTCGTATATCCCTGTGTTCCCTGCTTTATTTATCGCTTTTTCATACTGTCTTCGCATATCGTATTTCCGTATGTTAGATATAATTGATGTTTGTATTAATCAGTGTTTAAGTGTAACAGTGATAAATCAGAGTTTAGTTGGAAGCAGTCAGAGTTTAGTTTAACGCTGACGGATGGAAGCTCGACAGAGTTTGTTAAACTCTGTCTGAGAGAAGCGTCTACGGGTCAACAGTGATTGAAGAATAATTGAAGATAATTATGGAAGCAATATCTTTGAAGATTGGATAGCTGTCAAAGAGATTGTGTTGACTAAGGAGACGTAGCAATCATGATTGATATCAATTGTATAGCTGATTTATAGGAGTATCAATTTGATGATTGTACAGTAGCTGTATGTTTTATAAATACAGTTAGGTTAACCCTAGAAGGGTATCGAATAACGAAATATTATTCATTGTAACCTAAGCAGCTCTCTGTGATAGTTTACATCACTGAGAGAGGAATTATTAATTCCAAATAGTTTTTAATTGTTAAAACATGTGTTCTTGTTAATCTCTCATACAAATCTTGATTATATTTGTGTATTCGTCCTAACAAGTGGTATCATAGCAGATCTGTTACTCTATACAGTTTAAAGATCCACACATAACTATAATCAATGGCAGAGATTCCTCCTCCAACAGGTTTAAGTTCTGAGAAGGCCCCTACTACTGTGAGTCGTTATGAGACTATTAGGGTTCCTATTCTGAGGCCAGCAGATCATGATATCTGGAAAGTGAAGATGACTATGTTTCTGGAGGCTACAGATCCAGAATATCTTGACAGAATTTATGAAGGTCCTCATAAGCCTACCAAGCTATCTGCTGCTACTGCTGGTCAAGAGGCTAAAACAGTTCCAAAAGAAAAGAAAGATCTGACTCCTGAGGATATTTCATCTAGTGCTAAGGATGCAAAGGTTAGACATCTACTTCATAGTGCTTTAGATAATGTTCTGTCTAATAAAGTGATTAATTACATAACTGCAAAAGAAATCTGGGATGCCCTTGAAGTTAGATGTCAAGGAACTGCTGCTATCAAGAAAAATAGAAGGAACATACTCACACAGGAGTATGAGCACTTTGAGGCAAAGTCTGAAGAAACCATGACAGAAACATTTGACAGATTCTGTAAACTGCTCAATGATTTGTCATTGGTAAATAAAGAGTATGATCTAGAAGACTCAAATCTCAAATTTCTTCTTGCTCTACCTGAAAAGTGGGATGTGAAAACAACCACTATTAGAGACAATTATGATATTGCTGATACTGAAATTGATGAAATCTATGGGTTGCTCAAAACTCATGAACTAGAAATGGAACAGAGAAACAGAAGATCAAGCAAGAAGGCAAAGTCTGTTGCTCTTAAGGTTGAAGAGAAACCTGTGAAGAAAGAAGCATCAAGGAAGAAAGTTAAGGGAAAAGCTTTAGCTATATATTCTGAAAGTGAGTCATCAGATTCTGATGTTGACTCAAACACCGATGAATCATCTGATTCTGAGGATGATGAAGAGATGAGAAAAATGGTTGTCTTGATGGTGAAGACTTTCAAGAAGATGGGTTTCAAGAACTTTAAGAAGAGAAACAGGTTCTCTAGAGATTCAACTTCAGACAGGAAGAGTTTCAGAAAGTCTGAGAGAAAGGAGACTAAATCTGGGAAGAAAGATAAGTCTGAGATTCAATGCTACAAGTGTAAGGGGATGGGTCACTATGCTCCTGAGTGCAAGAAGGGTAAAACTGAAAAGGCACTCATCACAAAAGGCAGAGATTGGGCAGACACTTCAGACTCAGATGAGGAAGTCAACTATGCTCTCATCTCATGGCTTCTATTGAAAATGAATCAGAAGAGTCTGAAAACAAGGTACCCTTAACTAACTATGCTTATAATACTGATAATATATCTGAATTGAGAATTTATCTTAAGGCATTACATATCAGTTATAGGGATCAGACTTTAGAGAATGAAAGAATTAAAACTGAGAATTCTGAATTTAAAGAGAGTAATAAAATTGTTGAAGAAAAACTTGAAAACATGCAACAAGTTCAGAAAGAAAGAGATGATGCTGTTTATCTAGAACAGGAGTTGTTAGGCAGATATAAGCAACTAGAATCTGAATTGGAGAAGGCAAATCACATAATTAAAACTTGGACTGATTCTGGAAAAGACACTAATGAGGTTTTTCAATCAGACACAGTTGGTTTAGGTTACTGTGAGGGAGATGAACTTAGGTTTCAAAATCAAGTCAAAATTAGAACTCATCTTCCTACTACAAAATTTGTTCATGGATTAAATGAACCTAAGTCTGAAGCTGAAAAAGGAACTGTTAAGAAAGAACCAGTAAAACCTAGTGTTAAACAAGTTAATATTGGTTTAATGATAGATAAACAACTCAAGCATAGGCTTTAGGAGTTAAAATCTATTAAGAAACAGAAAGTGTCTAGAAAGAACAGAAATGGTAAAGTAGGCATTTCTCAAGGTAATTATCCAATGCTTGCTACTTTTGCTCCAAGAAAGACATGTCATAACTGTGGTAGCACTAACCATCTTGCTAGCTTTTGCAGGAAGAATAAAAATATTAATTCTTTACCTTCAAAGTCTAAAGTAAAGAAAGATAATGTTAGAGCTAGACCACAGACTTTATGCAAACATTGTGGAAGTACTTGGCATTCTATTTATACTTGCAAGGATTATCATGCTATTTATCATAATTACTATGAACTTAAAACCAATTTGAAATGGGTTAAGGTTAATTCTGCAAGTGTAAACTCTGAAAGTGTTAGCTTTAACTCTGATAATGTGAATTCCGCTACAAAAGCTAATAAAGTGAAGAAAGCCAAAGGATCCAAGCAAGTCTGGATCCTTAAAACTGACCTTCAGTAAATGTTTGTGATTGCAGGGCACCAGGGAGAGTACCCTAGTCATGGATAGTGGATGTTCAGGACACATGACTGGAAATAAAGCCCTGCTATCAGAGTATGTGGAGAAGGCTGGCCCAAAAGTTTCCTATGGAGATGGCAACGTAGGACATACTCTGGGATATGACAATATCAATCTTGGAAGTGTCATCATCACAGATGTAGCTCTGGTTCCAGGACTCAAGCATTATCTGCTATCTGTGAGTCAAATCTGTGACAGAGGATATCATGTAGATTTTCAGCCTGAATATTGTGAAATCATCATTAAATCTATAGGTAAAGTTGTTCTAGTTGGAAACAGGCACAATAATATCTATGAAATAAAGTTGTCAACAAACTCTGATGGCAAAGCAGTGTGCCTGTCAACAAGAATGTATAGTGAAGAGAGTTAGAAGTGGCATAAGAAACTCTCTCATTTGAATCTAAACAACATCAATGAGTTGATTAGAAAGAATCTTGTTAGAGGACTCCCAAAATCTTTATTAAATGTTGATGGCCTGTGTGATTCTTGTCAAAAGGCCAAACAAAGGAAGTCATCTTTCAAGAGCAAGTTTGAATCTTCAATTGTTGATCCTTATCATCTTCTACATGTTGATCTCTTTGGACCAGTGAATGTAATGTCAATTGGAAGAAAGAAATATGCTTTAGTCATTGTTGATGAACATACCAGATATACATGGGTGTATTTTCTAGCAAAGAAGGATGAAACTGCATTAACTCTGATGGAGCATGTAAAGTTGCTGGACAAAGGATCAAAACACAAAGTCAAGATAATTAGGAGTGATAATGGAACTGGATTCAGAAATGCAACAATGGAAGATTCTGCAAGAACAGAAGAGTGAAGAAAGAGTTTTCTGCACCTGGTACACCACAGCAAAATGGTGTAGTTGAAAGAAAGAACAGAACCTTGATAGAAGCTGCTAGAACTATGCTTGATGAAGCAAAATTGCCAACCTATTTCTGGGCAGAAGCTGTTCAAACTGCTTGTTTTACTAAGAATGCTACTCTGATCAACAAGCATGGAAAAACACCATATGAGATGGTGAGGGAAAAGAAGCCAAACCTAAAATATTTTCATATTTTTAGGTGCAAGTGTTTTGTGCTGAAAACTCATCCTGAATAGTTGACAAAATTTGATCTAAAAGCTGATGAAGGAATTTTTGTTGGCTATCCACTATCAACTAAGGCATTCAGAGTTTATAATCTGAGAACCAAGGTGATCATGGAGTCAATACATGTGTCATTTGAGGACAAGAAAATAACTGTACTTGAAGATGTAGATGAACATGATCAACTGCACTTTGAAAATGAAGACTTAAACTCTGATGAAGTAAACTCTGATGATGCTGAACTGACAAACTCTGTTGAGCTAAACTCTGAACCTCTACTGGTAAACACTGAAGAAACTTCTCAACCACATTCAAGGGGAGAACCAGTTCAGGGGGAGCATGAAGAATCACTTCAATGTGATGACTCAAATTCTGAAAGTGAGTCAGCTGAAAAATCTGGATCAAACTCTGATGACTTAAACTTTGAAAGTCCAAAATCTGGTAGTTCAAACTCTGAGCAGTGAAATTCAGGGGGAGCCTCAGAGAATGAAGAAAGGCAACAAGAAAATCAGGAGAACATGGATCGAGGGGGAGGATCAAACACTGAGAGAAGTCATTTGCCTTCAGCTAGGAAATGGACAAAATCTCACACACCTGATTTGATTATTGGTGATCCAGATGCAAGAATAAGGACAAGGAGTGCAACAACAAATGAATGTCTATTTCATGCTTTCTTGTCACAATCTGAACCAAAGAAAGTAGAAGAAGCTCTTCAAGATGCTGACTGGATAACAGCAATGCAGGAGGAGTTGAATGAATTTGAGAGAAATGAAGTTTGGACCCTTGTACCAAGACCAAAGAATAGATCTATTGTTGGTACTAAATGGGTTTTCAGAAATAAAACTGACAATGAGGGGGTTGTTACAAGAAACAAGGCCAGACTTGTGGCAAAAGGCTATTCATAATAGGAAGGAATAGACTATGATGAAACTTTTGCTCCAGTTGCAAGGTTGGAGGCAATAAGAATGTTTTTAGCTAATGCCTCTCATAAGAAATTCAAGGTATTTCAGATGGATGTGAAAAGTGCCTTTCTGAATGGGAAACTTGAAGAAGAAGTGTTTGTTGAACAACCACCAGGATTTGTGGACCCCAAATATCCAGATTATGTCTACATGCTTGATAAGGCACTATATGGACTTAAGCAGGCACCAAGAGCATGGTATGAAACTCTGGCTCAATTTCTTCTAGAAAGTGGGTTCTACAGAGGTACAATTGATAAAACCCTGTTCTACTTTAAATCTGGTAGTGACTTGCTTTTGGTTCAAATATATGTTGATGACATAATTTTTAGGTCTACTAATGATAAACTCTGTACAAAGTTTGCCAAGCTAATGCAGTCCAGATATCAAATGAGTATGATGGGAGAGCTTAGTTATTTTCTAGGCCTACAGGTGAAGCAAACAAATGAGGGGATTTTCATAAATCAAGCAAAATATACCAGAAATCTTCTCAAGAAATTTGGTATGCTTGACTGCTCATCTGCATCAACTCCCAAGGCAACAGCAACAAAGTTGGACAAAGACACAGGAGCTTCAGTAGATATGACAAACTACAGAGGCATGATAGGGTCTCTTCTTTATCTGACAGCAAGTAGGCCTGATATCATGTATGCAACCTGTCTCTGTGCAAGGTTTCAGGCAGACCCCAGAGAACCACATCTCATAGCTGTGAAAAGAATCTTTAAATATCTCAAGGGCACCATTACTTTAGGTCTGTGGTATCCCAGAGAATCATATTTCAAGCTACTTGGTTACTCTGATGCAGACTTTGCAGGCTGTAAGATAGACAGAAAAAGCACCAGTGGAAGTTGTCAATTTTTGGGTGATAGACTTGTTTCTTGGTACAGCAAGAAACAGAAATCAATTTCTACATCTACAGCTGAGGCAGAGTATATTGTAGCTAGTAGCTGTTGTGCACAGATTCTATGGATGAAGAATCAATTGCTGGATTATGGATTGAGGTACAGTAAGATTCCTATTTACTGCGATAATCAAAGTGCTATTGCTATGACAGGTAATCCAGTACATCATTCAATGACCAAGCACATCAGCATAATGTATCACTTTATCAGAGAACATGTAGAGGAAGGAAACATTGAGCTTCATTTTGTGTCTACAGACCAACAGCTAGCAGATATCTTCACCAAGCCATTGAGTGAAGCTATATTTACAAGGCTGGTAAATGAACTTGGAATGGTCTCTGGTTTTGACTAGAGATATTGGTTAGACTCAAAATTTTACTTATGTTTTTGTGATGTGTTAACCGCTTTGTGAATTTTTTTTTAAACTCTGCTATGCAAACTCTGTTCGTATACAGTTAAACTCTGTTAGCATGTTCTGTTGGTCAAACACTGTTAACATGCTGGATAAACACTGATAAACTCTGATAATGTTATTGTCTGATATGAACACCGATGAAGAAAACTGTATGAAGCATGATTCTCAGTTATTAATCATGAATCTTTCTAAGTTATTTGTGATCTAATCTTAGACTGTGCAAAAAATTAACACAAGCATGATACTGTTTCATATTTATAGCATCTCTTAGTTTATCTATCCTAAACTCTGAATCTGTAAATACTGTGTGCATTGCCTCTCATGAATAACTTCTGATGTTGATGACTTCTAAACTCTGTTAGTTAAACTCTGTTTGGTTAGATGTTGTAATCAGTAAACTCCCGAAGAAGTTTTATATAGGATGCTAGAATTTCTTTCTGATTATGTTGTATCTAGGAAGAACCAGGAACTTGCTGGTAATAGTAAGGGCTAAAATTCTCTAATTTTTGGTGACTAATCAAAGATCGGAAAGAACCAGGAACTTATCACAAGATAAGGGCTAAAATTCTCTAATTTTTGGTGACTAGTCAAAGACTAAGATGACCCAGGAACTTATCAACAGATAAGGGCTAAAATTCCAGGATTTTTGGTGACTGGTCAGAGATTAGGAAGACCCAGGAACTTGTCAAAATGATAAGGGCTAAAATTATAGGATTTTTGGTGACTAGTTACAACTTTTGTTTAAAAAAAAAACTCTGCATTTATTTTTTCTGTAAATTTTTATTTAGCAGGGGGGTATAAGTTAGTTCAGAGTTTCTGTATTTTGTTAACTACAGAGTTTAGCATTCATCATACATTCAGTGTTTACTATGAGAGTTTTTGCATCCAGTGTTTACTGATTTATTTTTATGGATTTTATGAAATATTAGATGCTCTAAAAGTTGGATTAGTAAACTTTGCTATACACACACATATATTCACACCTGTGCAGTTTTTGAAAGGGTTACAGTAATGAAGTTGGAGAATTGACAAACACTGATGGATTTTGTCTAATACTCTAAGGTATATTTTATTTCAGATGATTTCAAACTTGGGGTAAAAAGAGTTTTGATAGCTGTTAATTAGTATAGGAGTGTTAAAGTGCGTCAGTAATGGGAGAGAGAAAGTAACAGTAATTATTGCTATATTTACTGAACATGCAAAGCTGTTCCTCTAATTTTGTGCCACGTGTCCCACTCACACAATTCTCTAGGATCGTGTCCCACTCACACATGGTAACTGGTTGCGTGCTTTAATATTAAAACGTTTGGGTTTAATTTTTCATTACATATCTAATCATTTTACTTACACGATTCATATTCACTCATACACTTTCACACCCACTCACAATTACTTTTTACACAACCACTCAGTTACTTCGTATTTTTCACTTGGGCATTTTAGCAAACACCTTTCATAGACATCACTTTCTTTCTTATTTTCTTCTCAAATCGTTCTAATGGCCACCAAACCTTTTTATGCTCTTGGTCTATTGTTTGTTTCTAACAATTATGCAGCCCCATTGAATAATGAAAATGTTCCAGACGCATTTCATTTGATGCAAAACTTCTTGAGGGATTCAGAGATAGGTCAAGCTCTGGTCGAACCACAAACGCTGTCTGCCTCACAGATTGCTTCCTTCTGGCAGAATTCTGTTTATGATGATGGAGGAGAGAATGGGACTCCATCTATTATTTTCACTTATGAGGAAGCAGAGTATATTATTACTCCAACCACTGTCAGATAAACCATGGGCTTCGATACACACACTTCCTACAGTGTTGCTCCTGAAAATACTCTGAGAGAGATGTTGCAACAGATTGGATATTCAGATTCTCTTGCCAGACTGGTAAATGTGAAAAGGCCAAAGCTAAGGAAGGAGTTGAGTTTCTTTTTCGAATGTATTACAAGGACTTTTGGCAAGAAGGTTACTAACTGGGATGCAATTCCTATGGACAGTCTCCAAATTGGGTATTCTCTTCTCTATGGAAGTAATTTTGATTTTGGTAGACTTGTCTTAATGAACTTAGGTGATAGGTTGTCAGAGTCTACTACTGTTTATTTTGCTAGATTCTATCAATTGCTATTCACTGTTGTGTGCCTAACATTGCAATTGCTGAGGATGATGTGATTCAGCCCTTCAAAGTCAATAAGAGAATATTCTTTGATTTGACTAACAAGGATGCCACCAAGGCTGTGCCTGAGTTAGTTTTACCTCTTGCTCTACAAAATTTTCTCAATCAACCTCAAGAACCACAACTGCCTGAGCATCAACCTTTAAACACTGATCTTCCACAACCCTCAAACACTGACCAAAATCTAAACACTCAACCTGAAATCCATGAATCAAGCACTGCACCTCCACAACACACACCAACTGAACCACCAGCAACCACTCAATCTAACCCTACTTAGACTAAACCTAAACGTGGAGGTAGAACAAAGCATCCTGCACATAATTCAAGGCATAGCTCTGCTATAGCTAAGAGGGCTAGAAAGGAGAGAAAGGAAAGGGCAAACAGGTCTCCATCACCATCAATTGTTGATGTAGATGAAGAGTCAACCTCTGATGCAGAAGAGGTAGCAGTTGAGGTGCAGACCTATAAAAGAAGAAAGTTGCTAATTGCTGAATCTGATGAAGAGATGAATTTTGAAGCTCCAGAGGTAATCCCTAAAGAGATACCTGCTGTTGAGATAGATACTGCAGAAAATGATGTGCACACACCTGCAGATATACAAATGGATGAGGACAATAGAGATGGTTTTCCTACTATGGATGATTTTGTTGAAACATTCATACCATTCTCTGATCCTATTCAAGTTTCTCTTTCACCTGTACTTGCATATTCTCAAGAAACTGGTGCAGCAGATCAAGCAACTGTAGTACTTGATGAACAAGTAGCTACTCATACTGAGATATTATCTGATGCTCACCAAACTATTGAAAAAGGTGAAGAAGTTGTTCATTGTTTTACTGCAAAGTCTGTTGAATTCTAGAACAACCTGCAGAGAATGTTCCTAATACAACTACAGAGAATATTGTTGATATTGTTGCAGAGAATGTTGGAGTTGTAGAGACTGAAGAGGCTGTTGCAGAGAATGTTGAAATGTATACAGCTGAGACTGTTGCTGCCAATGATAATGTTTAAGATAAAGGAAGTGTAGAATCTGATTCTTTTGAACATATTCCAGTACAAAATGATGCCAAGCATGCACCTTTCTCTCAACCTTCAAATGCACATGACATTGAAGCAGAGTATCTTGCTGCATTCTCTGAGAATTGGTACAAGGAGGATTGCATCTTTCCAAGAGGAAGAGCAGCTAAATTTGTTCAGCAAACTGCTAGAGAGATTTCCAATCCTAAGATTCTATTTTGTCTGAAGGCAACTGTGGTGCAAGTTAAAACTCTGAATGGACGTTTTGATGATTCTTAGAAGGCTATCACTGATTTGAGAACTGAAATTCAGACCAGAGACATGAATATGGAGAGAGACACTAAACTCAAGCTTCAGAAATTCTCTAAAGCTCAAGACACTCGTTTTCAAAGAGTAGATCAAGTTGAGAAAAATTAGACTGCTTTGTCTGATAAAATTGATTCCATTGCTACCTCCTTGGAGCTAATTACATCAATTCTAATTCCTAATGATGTCAAAAAGGGGGAGAGATTTGCTAAGTCTAAATTCAGGCAGTCTCAAATTCTGACTCAGAAGGATGATGCTGGAGATGGAGGAGCAAGAGATCAGAAAAGTTTAAAGTCAAGAGCTGTTGATAAGAGTCTACAATCTGGCAAAACTTCTAAGTCAAAATCTGATGGTGTAAACACTGATACTTTGGGTACTTCCAAGACTCAGAGTTTGGTATTAACTTCTAATCCATAGATTGATGAAGAATTGGCTGCTAGACTGTTCATTGAAGAGAATGAAGAAGGAGTTACACTTACGGATGTTCAAGCTGAAGAAATGATTTTACAAGAAGAACATCAGAATGCTGTGAAGTCTGGCAAATTCAAGAAGAATGTAAAAGCTGCTAGGCCTGTTCTTAAAGGTATCATCATCAAGGAAAATGTTGGTACTGATAAGAGGATGCAAGTATCCAGAAAACCAACAGAAGCAGAAGCTAAACTGAAGATGAAAGGTAAGGCTGTGGAGGAGGAAAAGGTCTCAAAGAAAGTGAATACAACCTCTGTTGCTACACAAGTTGTACAGAAACCTTTGTCTACTTCATTGCAAGCAATTTTTGGAAAATCAATAATTCGTGAACAAACTCTGGAGGTTGGAGAGGCTAGAGGAAATTTTCTACAGAGCAGAGCTTTAATGGGAAAGATAGGAAGAGATAAAGCTGGTTTGGGCTCACACAGAGAAAAGAGAATGAATTCCAGTCCTCAAGATCCTTCATCACTGACTGTTCCAGGTATTGGAGTTACACAAGAGAGTTTAGATAGACTGGAATCAGTGCAGTTGATTCACCAGAAGAGTTTGGAAAAAGATTTTCTTTTGTATTTTATGGCAGATGGGACTGTATACAAGATTGGTGAGTATGATCTTGATTTGAAGCTATGGGAGGAATTAGAATATGTTCTATATATTTTACGAGTGAAGAATCAAAGGACTTATCAAGCTGCAAATGTGCTGAGAAAGAAGATGCTGCATAATTTGGCAGTTAGAGGCATAAAGTATAACAGTCAGTATGTTCCAAAGTACCGAGACTATCATGGTAATCTAGTTGAGATGAAAAGAGATAGTGCTAAGCTGAGGAGAGATTTGGGTATAACAGTTCTTGATTTTAACTCTGAGTCAAAGACAGCACACTTCATCAGACTAGGCAATGAAATGAGGAGAAACAAAATCTATTCTCTGAGATCTGCTATCTACCAAACTGGTGAGAATGATCCCAAGCTAAAAGAGATTAAGGAGATTATGCAGAGAGAGCTTGAGAATGCAGAAAGAAGATTGCTGATTGATTATCTCAGAACAACACCATATGTTGAGGAGATTAAGTGAATGATGCTCTGTAAGAATTTCTTGCTTTATGTAGATTTTGTTTAAGTAGAAGTTTTAAACTCTGATTATTTGTTAAACACTGCATTTGTCTATTTTGTTTTGACATCATCAATTATTGTTAACTTGTGCATTTTTGCTAATGAACAAGTTGGGGGAGATTGTTAGATATAATTGATGTTTGTATTAATCAGTGTTTAAGTGTAACAGTGATAAATCAGAGTTTAGCTGGAAGCAGTCAGAGTTTAGTTAAACGCTGACGGATGGAAGCTCAACAGAGTTTGTTAAACTCTGTCTGAGAGAAGCGTCTACGGGTCAACAGTGATTGAAGAATAATTGAAGATAATTATGGAAGCAATATCTTTGAAGATTGGATAGCTGTCAAAGAGATTGTGTTGACTAAGGAGACGTGTAGCAATCGTGATTGATATCAATTGTATAGCTGATTTATAGGAGTATCAATTTTATGATTGTAAAGTAGCTGTATATTTTATAAATACAGTTAGGTTAACCCTAGAAGGGTATCGAATAACGAAATATTATTCATTGTAACCTAAGCAGCTCTCTGTGATAGTTTACATCACTGAGAGAGAAATTATTAATTCCAAACAGTTTTTAATTGTTAAAATGTGTGTTCTTGTTAATCTCTCCGTATCTATTGACATGTTTATATATAAACCATGTTGCATAGTTTTCAACTGTACCCATATCATATTGATTGTTAGAACCGATCGTCTATTGGTATCAGACGGAGGAACCTTTTTCCTTTTGAATATATACCTACTTGTTGTTTACCAAACTGTTTACCTTCTTATCAAAAAGATGTTGATAAATGGATTTTATATCCATTTAGAGCATTCCAATTCGGCTTAAATTGATTCACTTGGCCTCAAGTTTGTTGTAGTTTTGATGTGTTTTGTGTTTAGTTGTGCAGGTTTGCGAAATATCGTTTAGGGTTGGTGTTTTCGTCCATTTTGGAGATGATTTGCGCAATGGAATGAAGGATGGCATATTTCCCTAGGCTACCATGAAGATCATAACGCTTAAGAATTGAAGAACGGGAAGTGGCGAAAGAATCGGAAGAGAAAGCGGAAGAGAAATGAGCAAATTGTGGAAAATTCGGATTTGCCGGTAGGTTGCGCAGTCTACTTTGTTTTGGCCATATCTGGAGTTCTATAAGTCCGTTTGAGGCCCGTAAGCTGTCCACACGAAGCTTGGAGAATGTTCTAGAGCATAAAAATATTTCTGGTAGAATGTACCACGCGGGCGCGCCTGAAAAGCACTAGGGGAGCGCGCGGCCGCGCCCATCTACGGCAGAAAATTTCCAGAAGCTGCAGAATTCTATTTTTATAAAGATATTACTATAATTCCTACTTCTAATCAATATGGTAATTGTCCTGGACAGTGGGAACATTCTAGAATCAGTCTTACGCATGGAATTTGCAAATCTTATCCCATTTAAAGATGGAAATTGCCACAATTCTATTCCAACTCAAAGATGGAAATTGCTTGGAGGAGAGGCGACTTGGGGCTATAAATATACGTCTTTGGGAGCACAAAAAGAGAACCATCCACCATAGATCACAACCACGACACACACCATAGAATTGTATCATTGACTCTTTGTTTTACATCATGTTTTCATTAAACCCCATGATGACGAGAGGTTCGATTATGAACTAATCGTTGTCATGTGATTCTAACGGATTTATTTATGGAGCTTTAGTATCTTGATGCTTTAAAGATCTATGTGTGGTGTATAATTGATATCCTCGTATGGTTATGCTTAATTGATAGATGCGTCATGAACATCTAATTTGTTAATCTCTTGTAAAGCGAGAGTGGATCTTGAGACTTAGAACTTGCCATGCTAGCATAGGATAGGTTGATGTTTTAACATCATGATTTGTAGCGTAAATAGAGATATTATGCTGCCCTATGTGATCATAATAGACAACTTGTTCTTCAACCGTTATGTTTTCAAATCTTATAGAGATATAGGGTCTAAGCATAATTGGTGTCTATCCATCTTCTATCTCTTTTGTGGATCGATGTATGTTTAGTTTGGTATTCGTATACTAAGAGGTAGCGTGTACTTGTTTCGTGTTGTCTGATCAGATATCATAACCATTGCATATAGTGATTAAAGGCATCAGATCTAAGCAAAGTATTTAATGAAGTTAGGATCCCATGTTTTCTCTTGAAGAAGTAATTCGATTCCAATTCTTGTTAGTTAGTTAATTCTTAGTTTGTTAATTTACTTCTTAGTTAAGTTAGTTTATTATACCCAAATTTGTTAATTGTCTTAGCAGTGAATAATAATCATACATTGTTGCATAGGTACATCTACTGAATTAAAACCATAACCAGATCTCTGTGGGAACGAACTCGACTTATATCTATATTACTTGTGACCACGTATGCTTGCGTGATTTTGTGTTAACAAGTTTTTGGCCCCGCTGCCGGGGATCATCGGTGTTTTATTTTTGGTTTATGTGCTTGTCAATAGTGGTCGTTTGAGTTCACTGACTCGGATTGTTTCTTAGATAGTTGTTTAGTTTTATGTGTTGCAGGTAGCAATGGGAGAACCAACAGCAACAACGAAAGCATTGATGTATTATTCTCAACCAAAGATCAAGGACATCCAATTTAGCATTGTCAGGCCAGCTATTGCAACTAATACTTTCGAAATCAAGCCTAGCATAATTCAGATGGTGCAGAATTTGGTTCAGTTTGGGGGTGCTCCGACTGAAGATCCTAACATGCACATCCAGAATTTCATTGAGATCTACGATACTTTCAAGATCAACGGGGTGTCAGAAGATACTATCAGATTGAGACTTTTCTCATTCTCTTTGAGGGATAAAGCTAAGGGCTGGTTACACTCTCTGCCAGCCGGTTGCATTACTACATGGGAGGATCTTGCTCAAAAGTTTCTTACTAAATTCTTCCCTATGGCGAAAACTGTAGCAATCAGGAATGCTATTACTCAATTTTCACAGCATTCTGAAGAATCTTTGTGCGAGGCTTGGGAGCGATATAAGGAGATGCTAAGGAAGTGTCCACATAATGGGATTCTTGAGTGGAAGGTGATTAACTACTTTTATAATGGCTTGGGTGCACAGTCAAGACCCATGCTAGATGCAGCATCAGGTGGAGCTTTATGGGCTAAGAGCTATGCGGAAGCTTATGAGCTAATTGAGATGATGGCTGCGAATGAATACTAGAATCCAACTCAGAGATTATCACAAGGCAAATTAGCAGGAATTCTGGAAGTTAATACAGTCACAGCTCTAGCAGCTCAGCTAGAGGCACTTAATAAGAAATTGGATTTTATGTCAAAGCATAGGGTGCCTCAAGTTGCTAGTGTTTGTGAGCTATATGAGGGCGCACATAAGATGAGTCAATTAATGTGCCATATCTTCTGAATCGGCACAGTTTGTGAGCAACTTCCAGCAACCTTCGAAACCAGCTCCAGCCACCTATCATCCCAATTTCGGCTGGAGCAATAATCAAGGTTTTCAGTAGCAACAGTTTCATGGGGATGATGGTCAATCTTCGAATGAAAAATCTGAATTGGATGAATTGAGATTGATGATTAAAAGTCAGGCGGTATCTCTCAAGACATTGGAGAATCAGTTTGGGCAAATTGCAAGTGCCTTTCTCAACGGGCCGCAGGGAGTTCTTCCTAGTGACACAGAGGTGAATCCAGGAAAAAAGATGGCATAGAGCAGGTTAATGCCATAACACTCAGATCTGGAAAAGTCACGAACGATCAGAATTCAGCAATTGAGGATGAAGAAGAAATTCAAGATCAAGACCCTACAGAAAAAGAAGAACATTCTGTTTTGTCAGAACCTGTGGTGGATAGTGATGAGGAGGAAGAGTGTGAGTCACTAGGCTTGGCTGATCTCTGGGATTCTAAGGTGGTGGTTGATAAGGTGGTTTCATGGTCAAATCTTGAGGATAGTGCAATTGAGTCTTTTCTTGAGGAAGATGTTTTGATTGACGGTAATGTGGATCTTCATGAGTTGTATAGGAATTTTACTTCTGATGAGATGTTAGAGGAATTAAAGGTCATTTGTTCTAAGCATGAAATCCAACTTGAGGATAGTTCTTTTGATCCTAAGTCCGTTGTTAAGACCTCTGTTGGTGAACCACCCACTTACGTTCCTAATCCATCTATTTCCACTCTTGCTCAGTCTTTGGTGATTAATAATGAAAATCATCATATTGAAGAAGCTTCCAAACTCGAGCTTAAACTATCAGATCACCTGAGGTATGTATATTTGGGTCAATCATCTACTTTGCCTATTATTATTGTTGGTAACTTGTCAGGTAGTGAAGAGAACATTGTTGCTGACACCTTTGAAGAGCGAAGAAGGCTGAAACTTGTTATCAAGGATGTAGCACCGGAAAAGATAATTAAATGGCCATATTAAGCTACGGTGTAGATATTTTTAAGAGAAAAAGCCATGGCCATGTCGAGCTAAAGGCTTTAAACAAAGGCGCTTCGTGGGAGGCAACCCACGTGCTTCGACAATTAGGTATGTTTTCTACTATCCCTTGTATTTACTTCCATTCAATGCGGACATTGAATATTTCAAGTTTGGGGGTGGTTTGAGGGATAAGTAGTGTATAGTAGTTATTTGTGATTGTGTGTCATTGTGTTCATATAGATATCATATTTTGCATATTAGTAGTAATTCATGCATGTATGTTCGTATTTTTGCATGTTTGTTTCATGTAGGACATTCTGTTTTTATGTGAGTTCATTTTAGTTGCATTTTCATGGCCTGCATTTTTCATGATCCCTTAGGACGAGCTATTTCCGTTGGTAGGTCGATGTTGATTTAAGTGTGGTAATGATGAGTAGAGGGTTGATTTATAGTCCTTATGGAAGTGACGTGCATGTTTCGGAAACAAAATTTTTACACAGTCTCGTCGTTTGCTTTTGGGCTAGGTTGAGGTCATGCTTGTTTGGTTGTTTTAGATTTAATCACTTGATTATATTTAGAATTTTCGTTATTCCCTTGATGGCGTAGGAATACTAAAGTCTAAGTTTGGGGGAAAATAGGAATTTCATGCTAGTTGTCAATAAAGGCTAGGTGTCAAATGGCTAGTAGCTGGCTCATATTTATATGAGTAGTCTAGGGTTGGAATGGAGAATTCTCATTCCAGATTGCATAGAAAAAAAAAGGAAAAAAAAAAAGAAAAAAAAAAGTCAAAAGTTTTTAATTGTTTATATGCAAAATTAACCAGGGTGAGCTCTTTAATACTCGAGCAATTAAGTTCGCGGGGACTTTGTGCCTAGTGACCTAAGGCTTTTATAGTCTGGGATCCACTAACCTAACACTCGCTACATGGGTATTATTGTATAAGCCTTTTGGGGTCTCATCCATTGCACGGTTAAATAAGCATGCTTGTATATTATGTGTCATAGTTGTAGTAATAAATCATGAATTCTTGGCTAACTCAGATGAGGATGGAGGTGTTCTTAAGTTATGAAGTGTTTACAGTCTATTCTATTTATAAACTTGTGATTGTCTTGGCGAAGGATGGGTATGATTTTTGACCTAGTTTTGGGAGTATTTCTGATGAGCATAGCATACACGCACGTTTCTGTCATGTATTATTAGAGTACGGGGACTTAGTCGAGCTCTATTTGGATTTATTTGCATTATTTGAGATATTTGCTTGCTAGTTGGTTTTGGTTTGTTTGAAGGGGATCTTTGCATTTTCATATTAGTTGCATTCATGCATTGCATTGTTATTGCATTATTTAGTTAGATGGATTTTATGGGTACATTCACTATAGGCCCTCACGAGACCTTACTCGTCCACTAGGGCTGCCTAAGGGTTTAAAGGGCTTGTTGCATATGCCAAATGCAACCGTGATCACCTACGGAAGTGGTACTAATTAGTTAGTTAGTTTTAATTGTTTATGCTTGAGGACAAGCATCGGTTTAAGTTTGGGGGTGTGATAAATGGATTTTATATCCATTTAGAGCATTCCAATTCAGCTTAAATTGATTCACTTGGCCTCAAGTTTGTTGTAGTTTTGATGTGTTTGTGTTTAGTTGTGCAGGTTTGCGAAATATCGTTTAGGGTTGGTGTTTTCATCCATTTTGGAGATGATTTGCGCAATGGAATGAAGGATGGCGTATTTCCCTAGGCTACCATGAAGATCATAACGCTTAAGAATTGAAGAACGGGAAGTGGCGAAAGAATCGGAAGAGAAAGCAGAAGAGAAATGAGCAAATTGTGGAAAATTCGGATTTGGCGGTAGGTTGCGCAGTCTACTTTGTTTTGGCCATATCTGGAGTTCTACAAGTCCGTTTGAGGCCCGTAAGCTGTCCACACGAAGCTTGGAGAATGTTCTAGAGCATAAAAATATTTTTGGCAGAATGCAGCGCGCGGGCACGCCTGAAAAGCACTAGGGGAGCGCGCAGCCGAGCCCATCTGCGGTAGAAAATTTCCAGAAGCTGCAGAATTCTATTTTTACAAAGATATTGCTATAATTCCTACTTCTAATCAATATGGTAATTGTCCTGGACGGTGGGAACATTCTAGAATCAGTCTTACGCATGGAATTTGCAAATCTTATCCCGTTTAAAGATGGAAATTGCCACAATTCTATTCCAACTCAAAGATGGCAATTGCTTGGAGGAGAGGCGACTTGGGGCTATAAATATATGTCTTTGGGAGCACAAAAAGAGAACCATCCACCATAGATCACAACCACGACACACACCATAGAATTGTATCATTGACTCTTTGTTTTACATCATGTTTTCATTAAACCCCATGATGACGAGAGGTTCGATTATGAACTAATCGTTGTCATGGGATTCTAACGGATTTATTTATGGAGCTTTAGTATCTTGATGCTTTAAAGATCTGTGTGTGGTGTATAATTGGTATCCTCGTATGGTTATGCTTAATTGATAGATGCGTCATGAACATCTAATTTGTTAATCTCTTGTGAAGCGAGAGTGGATCTTGAGATTTAGAACTTGTCATGCTAGCATAGGATAGGTTGATGTTTTAACATCATGATTTGTTGCGTAAATAGAGATATTATGCTGCCCTATGTGATCATAATAGACAACTTGTTCTTCAATCGTTATGTTTTCAAATCTTATAGAGATATAGGGTCTAAGCATAATTTGTGTCTATTAATCTTCTATCTCTTTTGTGGATGTATGTTTAGTTTGGTATTCGTATACTGAGAGGTAGCGTGTACTTGTTTCGTGTTGTCTGATCAGATATCATAACCATTGCATATAGTGATTAAAGGCATCAGATCTAAGCAAAGTATTTAATGAAGTTAGGATCCCATGTTTTCTCTTACAGAAGTAATTCGATTCCAATTCTTGTTAGTTAGTTAATTCTTAGTTTGTTAATTTACTTCTTAGTTAAGTTAGTTTATTAAACCCAAATTTGTTAATTGTCTTAGCAGTGAATAATAATCATACATTGTTGCATAGGTACATCTACTGAATTAAAACCATAACCAGATCTCTATGGGAACGAACTCAACTTATATCTATATTACTTGTGACCACGTACGCTTGCGTGATTTTGTGTTAACAGATGCCTCCCAGAAGAAGACCTACTACCAACAATGATAACCAAGATCAACAAAACCAAGACAATCCTACTATGGCCCAGATGTTTCAATTACTTCAACAACAAACTGCTACTTTTGTTCAACACCAACAGATCACCAAAACCAAGACAATCCTACTATGGGCCAGATGTTTCAATTACTTCAACAACAAATTGCTACTTTTGTTCAACACCAACAGCACCAAGCTGCCCAATACGCTGTTGCTTTTAAATCTTTTCAAGCCGTTCATGCTCCAGAATTTAAAGGTACCCTTAACCCTATCGAGGCCAAGTCATGGCTGATGGATATTGAGAAGTCTTTTACGTTAGTTAGGGTTGATGAAGTTCAGAAGGTAGAGTTTGCTAGTTTCTATCTGAGAGCGGAAGCGAACTTTTGGTGGGAATCTGTTAAAACCACAGAAGGAGATGCCATTACATGGCCTAGATTTGTGGAGTTGTTTACTAAAAAGTATTTGCCAGGATATTTACAAGATCAGTTGGAGATTCAGTTTATGGAATTGTAGCAGGAAGGAATGACTGTTGCAGAGTATAAAGCTAAGTTTACTGAGTTGTCTAGGTTTGCACCCCAGTATGTAGGAAATGAAGCTAGTAAGGCCAAGAAATTTCAGCATGGATTAAAGCCCTGGTTAAGGAGTAGATTTGCTGCGTTTGAGTTGAGAACTTATGCCGCTGTTGTTCAGAAGGCGATGATTATAGAAGGAGAAAGTGATTTGAACCAGAAGGAGAAAGTTGGTAAGAAGAGAAAGTTTGAGAAGGTGGAAAAGAGCCAAGAGGCGGAAAGTCAGAAGAGTTTTCCGAATAGAGGAAGGTTTGGAAATCGATCCGGAGGTCAAAGGAATTTTCAGATGTTTGGAGGTGGTAACGGAAAACAAGACCGTAGACCCCAAGGAGTAAAACCGCAGGCTGTGACAAGACCCGTACTACCAGACTGCAAAATTTATGGGAGAAAGCACCCGGGTATCTGTAATAAGCCTAACATAGTTTGCTACAAGTGTGGGAAGAAGGGGCACTATGCTCAAGAGTGCCCTGAAGTGAAGCAAGTGAGAATGATTGTTATAAGTGTGGCAAGGTTGGTCATATAGCGAGGAATTGCAAGAAGCTGGTACAGACTTCTAATGTGTTAAGAATTACCGCGCCACCAGTTCAGCTGCAAGCACCGTATCAAGCACCTCAAACCAGAGCTCGTATTTTCAATATGTCTGTTAAGGATGCTGTCAATGATGTCGACGTGGTTGCAGGTACGCTTCCTGTCAACTCTTTTAAAGATAAAGTTTTAATTGATTCTGGAGCAACTAGATTATTTATATCAGAAAGATTTCTTGATAAGTTACGTCGTGAGATTCGTCCATTAGAAAGACCATTAGTTATAGAAGTGGCTAATCAGGATAAGATATTTGTGGACCGAGAGTGTCCTAACTGTAATATTGAGATAGGAGAATTTCTTTTCTATGCGGATCTGTTACCCTTTAAGTTGGGAGAGTTTGATGTTATTTTAGGAATGGATTGGTTAACTGAGTGTGATGCTCAGATTGACTGTAGAAAGAAGCAAGTGAAGTTGGTTACTGAAGATGGTAGTGAAGTAGTGTTTCAAGGACTGAAACAAGATAAGAGATTTCTGACGTTTATGCAAGCGAAGAAGTTGTTGAAACAAGGATGTGAAGCTTATTTAGCGTATGTAATTGATACCGAGAAACAAGTTCCAAGGATGGAAGATATCCCAGTAGTGAATGAATTTCCTGATGTATTTCCAAACGAGTTGCCCGGATTACCACCAGATAGAGAGATTAAGTTTTCAATTGAGTTAGCACCAGGAACTGAACCAGTATCTAAAGCACCGTACCGAATGGCACCTGCTGAGATGAAGGAGTTAGCGACTCAATTGCAAGATTTATTGGATAAAGGAGTAATAAGGCCGAGTGTATCCCCGTGGGGAGCACCAGTGTTATTTGTCAAGAAGAAGGATTGACTATTAAGAACAAGTATCCACTGCCAAGGATTGATGATTTATTTGACCAGCTGAAAGATGCCGCATATTTTTCTAAGATTGATTTGAGGTCCGGTTATCACCAATTGAAGATTAAACCAGAAGATATTCCGAAGACTGCTTTCCACACGCGATATGGACATTATGAATTCTTAGTGATGGCTTTCGGATTAACGAATGCGCCAGCTGTGTTTATGGATTTGATGAATAGGGTGTTCCAGAGATATTTGGATAAATTCATTATTGTATTTATTGATGACATCCTTATATACTCAAGATACCCTGAGGAGCATGCTGAGCATTTGAGAATAGCATTGGAAACTCTGAGGAAGGAAATATTGTATGCAAAGTTTTCAAAGTATGAATTTTGGTTGCAAGAAGTGCAATTCTTAGGTCATGTGATTAGCAAAGATGGAATAATGGTGGATCCTGCCAAGATTGAAGCTGTAGTGAATTGGAGTAGACCAAGAACTCCTACTGAAATGAGAAGTTTCCTAGGATTGGCTGGTTATTACCGAAGATTTATGCAAGATTTTTCAAAGATTGCTACGCCGTTGACAAAGTTGACCAGAAAGAATGAAAAGTTTGTTTGGAGTGATAAGTGCAAGGAAAGTTTTCAAGAATTAAAGAAGAGGTTAGTTACCGCACCAGTATTGGTACTGCCTGATGATAAAGGAAATTTTGTCATCTATAGTGATGCCTCGCATAAAGAATTAGGTTGTGTTTTGATGCAGCACAAAAATGTTATTGCGTACGCTTCGAGACAGCTTAAGACGCATGAACAGAAGTACCCGACGCACGATTTAGAGTTGGCTGCGACTGTATTAGCATTGAAGATATGGAGACATTATTTGTACGGAGAGAAGTGTGAAATTTTCACCGACCACAAGAGCTTGAAGTATATCTTTACCCAGAAAGAGTTGAATATGAGACAAAGAAGGTGGTTGGAATTGATTAAGGATTATGATTGCACGATAAGTTATCATCCCGGAAAGGCGAATGTTGTTGCTGATGCGCTAAGTAGAAAAGAAAGATTGAATACATTGACGATACCACATGAGTTATATCAAGAATTTGAAAAGTTAAGTTTAGAAGTTTATGATTCAAGGGATGCAGATGAGTTTCTTAGTACAATGACTTTTCAACCAGAGTTGTTAAAAAAGATTCGAAAATGCCAGGAAGAAGTGATGAATTGTGAAATGAATACGTTGACTGGAGAAGAGATTTGTACCCAAAAAGATGATCAAGGTATTTTGAGATTTGGGAAAAGGATATGGATTCCTAATGTCATGGAGTTAAAGAATGAGATTCTAGATGAAGCCCATAGTTCAAGATATTCTATTCATCCTGGAAGTACGAAGATGTATCGAGATTTAAAAGAGAACTTTTGGTGGCTAGACATGAAGCGTGAGATAGCTGAATGGGTAAGCAAGTATTATACCTGTCAAAGGATTAAAGCGGAACATCAGAAACCAAGTGGATTATTGCAACCGTTGGATATTCCCGAGTGGAAGTGGGAGCACCTTGCCATGGATTTTGTAGTAGGATTGCCGAGAACTAAAGCGAACCATGATGCCATTTGGGTAATTATTGATCGATTGACGAAGTCTGCTCATATTCTGCCAATTAACGAAAGATTTTCGTTGGACAAGTTAGTACATTTGTATTTGAAGGAGATAGTGCCACGTCATGGAGTTCCTATTTCGATAGTATCTGATCGAGACCCAAGGTTTAACTCGAGGTTTTGGCGACAATTTAAGAATGTTTAGAAACCCAATTGAAGATGAGTACAGCCTATCATCCGGAAACGGACGGACAAAGTGAAAGGACAATTCAGAGAATAGAAGATATGCTTAGAGCTTGTGCATTGGATTTCGAAGGAAGTTGGGATGAACATCTGCCGTTGGTTGAGTTTTCTTATAACAATAGTTATCATGCGAGTATTGGAATGCCACCCTACGAAGCCTTGTATGGAAGAAAGTGTAGATCTTATGTATATTGGGAAGAGATTGGTGAAAGGAAGATATTAGGACCGGAGCTGCTACAGCAAACGAAAGAAAAGGTTGAAGTTATTCAGAAAAGGTTAGTTACTGCTCAAGACCGTCAGAGAAAATATGCTAATTTGAAAAGAAAAGATGTGAGTTTCGATTTAGGTGATCAAGTGTTGTTGAAAGTGTCACCGTGGAAAGGAGTTACAAGATTTGGTAAGAAAGGAAAGTTGAGTCCAAGATATGTAGGACCATTTGAAATTATGAAGAAAGTTGGAAAGGTTGCCTATGAATTGGCGTTGCCACCGCACATGCACCATATTCACAATGTGTTCCACGTATCTATGCTTAAGAAGTTTATTCCAGATGCGAGTCACGTAATCGAGTATGAGCCCATGGAGATTCAGCCATATTTGTCTTATGAGGAGCAACCAGTAGAGATTCAGGATAGAAGTGATAGAAAGCTTAGAAATTTGTTTGCTTAGGTGAGATTCTGGGGACAGAATCCTTTTAAGGGGGGGAATGCTATAACGACTTAGAAATTTTCGCGATTATTAAACGTTTATTTAAATGATAAATGTGAAAGTATGTGGAATATATGATGAGAATATATTGATGAAGTCTAGATATGTGTGAAAGCATGATTATGTGATTATATGATGGTTGGTATATGTTGTATATGCTCGTGGAATTTTATTTATATTTCTGAAGCATTAAAAGTATTTTAAAAGTGCATTTTTAATCTTTTGAAATTCATATAAAATCATTGGAGTTGATTTAAATCATGAAATCTTTTTCATTATCATATTTGTGATATTGTTGAGTTATGAAAATTAGAGTGGATATTTAATTGTGTGTTTTGGTATTTTAAAATGATTTAAAAAGCATTATTTCTTTTAAAGAGTCTTTATTTTGAAAATTCGTATAAAATTCATTTTTGATCCAAATATTATTTTAAAAATATGGGGATGCTTCTAAAATCATGATCTTTATTTTAAAAAATTTATAAAATATTTTTCCCCATTGTTCTATTTAATTTCGAATGATGAATTTTCAGGAAAGTAATTAGCAATTATGTATTTACCGTTTTGCCCCTTAGCTTATTACAACACCACCGCCACTCTCTTCCTTCCCACTTCATTTCTTTGTTGGTTTTGCAAGCGAGCAGGTCTCTTTCTTCTCTCTCTATACTCGAACTCTCTCTCTCTCTCTCTCTCTCTCTCTCCTCTTTTCCATCAGTTTATAGCTCGGTTGTACGATCTAAAGCCATATTTGTGTTCGGTTTTACTTCCTCTACATGCTACTATCGATGCATGTTGATTTCGTGACGAAAATTTTGAAACTCATTTCAGGATTTTGCTTTTTTCGAGATGATTGATCATGTTCTTGCTAGTTCTGCTATGTTTGATGCTTTATAAGGGAAGGCAGTGGTCGTGGAAGGAAAACCCGAAGGTTTTGGGCACCTCCGACTACTACCACCGCCGACGGTGAACTCCGGTGAGCCGGCGGGAGGCGGTGATGAATTTTTCTGAGCCTAAATGATATTATTAATCTTGTTTGATTGATGCATGTTGAATAATTGTTAATTATGTGAATCTTTCGAATTTTTAGCAATTTAAATTCGATATATATGATTCGTTATTAATTCGATATTATTATGAAATGACTTGATTTAATAAATGATTTTCGAAACAAATTTTCTTGATGATTATATTCTGAAAATTCGAAGTTTATATGTATGTGCATGCATGAATATTTTGAGAATTATTTCTATGGATCTTGATTGAGTTTAATCGAATTATGTGATAAAATAGGAAAGATTTGGTTCGGTAAATTGTTAATTAAATAATCTGATTTATTCGAGTCGAATTAGGAATCGTTTGGGTAGATTAAGATGAGACGATTAAGTGGTATAGTATTCTAAAGTAGTGATTATGGTTTATGTAGATATGAAGGACGTAGGCCCTAGCAATAAAGAGAAAGCTAAGGTTGAGTACAAGTAGACTGAGCTGTAGCTGTTGCATTCTACCGGAGGCAAGTAACTCTGTCTTTACTTGCAGTTTCTATTCCTCTTTGACATATCATGTTGGGCATGCCTATCTTATACCATGTTGAATATAAATCCTATGTAGCCTGATTCTTTTCAATTGCTTTTTGTCCATATATGTCATACTGCTTTCCAGAGTTGAATTTAATTGACTAACGGATAAACCACAGTTTTAAATAACATATGTCCGTTGTCAGTTGAACCTATGTTGACCCTAGAACTTATAAAATTCTTTATGATCTAACTGCTGATTCAAGAACTTAAATTACCTTTGATCTTATTCCTAAAACTTGAAATCCTGATCAATTGCCTTGTTTCCTTGAGTTTATATCTTCTTGATCCAGACTTGTATCCTTGATCCTTTAATGTCAGAAAACTTAGTCAAACCCTTTGACTTTTATCATTGTAAATCAAAATGAGTTGTTTTCTTAAAACTACCTTGAAGCTACCTAGACTGGGCTGATTTGTTATCAGAGAGTCGAAAGTACTTCGAGGTAAGGGTTTTGAAAAGGTTAAGAGTTGAAATGTTTTACGAAGATAAACTAATCTTTATAAATTGGAATGGTTTTGAAATGAAAGGTTTTATAATATGTTAGGAACTCCGTCTAAATGGTTTCTATGGATTCCTGACGATTGGAGAGACGGAACGAATGGGTAATGCCGGTTCCGTCAGTTTTTGAGGTGTATTATTGTGTAGTTCTGGTCTGTCCAGTTCGACACCTGTATAGGCCAATGTGTTGCCTCTTGGAAACCCAAGCTATCCTAATGAAAGGAAATGATGTCCAGAGGGACTTTGTGTCCGGTATGGGGACTTTATGGGCTGATCACCCGTATTGTCTATTAAGGTAAAATAAAAACTCCAATCAGTTTTCTTAAAATGATGATTAGTTTTAATTACTGAAGAATGAAATTGGTTTAATATTGGAAATGTCGTTTGTTTCACACAGTTTTGAAGTTTATATATTGCTATCCTGTTATCGGTAAATTTTATGTCAATTGCCATACCATGACCCTTGCTATCACTTTCGGACAACCATGCTATATTTTGATTTATTGTCATCCTTTGAAATATATATTATGTTGTTCAGTTGAGATCTTAGTTACTTGCTGAGCGTTGGCTCATTACTATTCTTTATCTAACCTTTTGACAGTAAAATAAGAATCATGGTCCGTACTATGCAAACTACGAGGAAGCGCACTTATCATGGACCTGATTTGGTTCATTTCCATATAGCTCCCGAGGTAGATGCAATAACAGCTCAGTGAGGAGATCCTTAGATAGTTGTGAGACCTGGTAGTAGTGTTTTGAGAACTTGGGTTGTAATAATTATAATATTTTGAATTCAGGTGTGTAATAATAATTTAGTTAGATGATGGCTTGCTTGTTTCTTACCATTACCTGTGAAAGATCTTGGATAGTAGCGTAGGGGCCAGTCAGCATGTTATATTTATATTCTTATATTAGGTTGTATGCATCTAGACGTGCGTCAGTGACCCTCCGATCTGGGCCCCGGGTCGGGAGGGCGTCATAACTGATTATAGTTATTACATCAACCTATGTTACCAGCACAACCTTGACAGGAAGTCAAGCTAGCAACCAAAAGTCTATCTGATTTAAGTAATTACCATACTACAAATTTTAAAAGTTACATATTACCCTTAGAAACTAAACAGCCTAGCGGGTCCACCAACACGCTTACGCGCGGTAGTTGGAGTACGAGCCGTCTGACTGTCTTGCTGAAAGGTTAGATTAGTAAAGCATGAGTGAGCTAAAAAGTCTCAGCATGTGATACTTTAAAAACAAAATAGAAATGCTTTTCATCAAATATGATCGTGTTCTAAAGAATAGAACACTTTCGCTCATAAAGGGTACAGCTTTTGCAACTTCATTTAAACTCCTATTTTCTAAAATATGAATATTATATTTATGTCAATAGCTGGATTCAATCTTTGTAAGTGTTATTGTCATCAACTTATGTTTCGTTTATCAAACATTGGCCCATTTTAAGAAGTAGGATTATATGACACTAAGCTAAAGTTGATGATCAATCACGTTTAAGCTCCGAAACATGGTGTTATTTAAGCACGGGTTCAAATAATTAGGGTTCCAAGGCAAACTTGCTGGAAGCACTTATTGCCATTGGCTTTAAATTTCACACACTGGACTGGTGTCATAGCCTCCTACACAATCTCTTTCTAACTTCATATACGAAAACATTATCATAAAATTGTTGCACTAGATTCATACTTGTTAACTCGAATAACTTGTAGAAGGGGGGGTTGAATACAAGTTATATAATCGTGTCTGATTTTTGCTTGGTTATATGAACAAGAATAAACGAATGAATCAAATTCTGTTTGTATTAATAAGATCAAATACAAACTCTACCAAAGGTGTACAAATACCTTTAGCAGCTGCTGACAATATAAATCTCTCTGTTTGTTTCGATCTTTCGAATACAAACCTTATACAGAGCTTCTAACGAACTTATAATTCGTTCAATCACTATCGCTCTTTTACAACGATATAGAGAGAGTATTTATAATGCTTCCTATCAACTAATCACAGAAGGATAATCTATATATGACAATGTTCTACCGTCCAGTTGATAGTTTCCATCAATAGAAAATTCTTTCCTTCATAAAATCTTCTTGCTTGTTCCTCAAACAAAGATCCTGTTTTATAGCACTTGCCAGTTTCTGTAGCATCCATAATGACATCATCAGTAACACGACTGATATCAGGATTCCATCATGCATCAGGATCTGACCATCCCATCAGTACTTGATCAGTAGTTGACTTGACATATCAGGATTCAATCTCAGTTCCTGACATGTAGTACTCGATGCACTGTTCATTCCTGACTAAACTTTACAGATAACTGTCTAACACATATTTTTTATACAAAGTGCTAAATCCTTTATAAATCAGGATATACAAGAAGTATAAGTAAAATTCTATTCTTAACATCACAACTCATGAATTATTCCTAACAATCTCCCCCTATTTATGCTTTAAAATCTGAAGCATAAATCTGAGTTGTTGATGTCAAAACATATAACAATACAATCAGAATAGAATTTATGAATTCCAAAATCATGAAGTTAAGTACCTCATCTTTCAGATATAGACATAGTATCCAGTACTTAGAAGAAATAATTCAACTATTTGATGCTTCTTTTCCTTTACCACTTCCATGATGAGATTCACCTCTGTCACAATCTTTATCTCCCCCAGTTCTTCTTTTATCCCAAGTCTGTTGTTGTTGTTGTCTTTGAATTGTCTTTATCTCCCCCTTTTTGACATCAGCAACATTAATTCCAAGAGATTCAGTAACAGAACAAATGAGATTCATCAGAACTACTTGATTTTCCATAATAGTGACTTGGTTATCTTCAAGTGTTTGAAGTCTTGATTGAATTTCAACTTGAGATTTCTGAATATCTTGTAGAACTTCAGAATTGACTTCAATTTTGGAAGTGTTTGGAATATCTTCAGATTCAAGTCTTGTAGAAGAAGTTGCCTGTGTAGAATGATATTCAAGTAATAAAACTCGATTAGATTTACAAACATCTTCATCTTTCTGATCTGAAGCTGCAATATGATCATCTTGTCCTTCACCAGTATTCTGTGTACTAACATCTTCAAAACCTGACTCCTCCTTAGATTGATCAGATACTGTTGATGTCTCAATTCTTGCTGATATTGGTAGTACAAACAAAGGAATACTTGGATCATTAGAAATATCTTCTGGTACTGATGGTGTAGAAGTTTGTCTTACCCTTTCACCTCTTCTGTTTATAATTCCTGCAAGCCTTTCTTTTTGCTTCTGAGCTTTAACTTCTGGCTTTGAGTTGTGCTTTGCTAAGTCATTCTTCTCATACATCTTGATAAAAGAATAAGTACCAGCATCCATACCAAGATTATTAGACCAAGATTCAGGAAAAACCTGATCCCAGAAATCAAACGATGGTGGTTTCCTAATTTTTTCTCCCTCACTATGGAGTTGATCATCCATACCCTCAATCTCACTTTGACTATCTAAAGTCAACACTCTTTCTACCTCTCCTTTTGCCTGGTCAGGAGCCAGCCGCTCTGATTGTGGATCAATATCCATCTTTTCAAGTGTATCACTCAAATTTGGATAAGTGCTCTCATGACCTACAGAAAAATAGAGTTTAGAAGAAGTTTTTATACCTGAACTCACATAGAGAGAGGGTTCCTCATTTGGCAAGGGGCTTGAGGTTTTCTCCAAGGAGTGAGCTGCTATAGTCTCTGAACTCTTACAAACATCTACTTTCTTTCCAGAGACTACATGCTCCAGTATACCACTTTCAGGTTCTCTACTAGACTCTGATGTCTTCAGTAATACTTCATTAGACACCATAGTTAGTATGTCACCATCTTTAAGTGTTGTTTACTGAGACTCACCCTCAAGGTGGATAGACTCTGACTGAACAATGTTTGTTTTATCTTCAAGAAAATCAGTCAAAGTTATTCCTCCCATATCATAGGGTTTCTCACTTGCAATTTCAGTCATCACAGAAGACCTTTCAACATCAGCTATCACAGCTCCTGAGTCATCCAACCTCTGACTAGATGGTTCTTCTATTGCAGTGACTGTGATCTGATCTTTCCTACTATCCACCACTAGTGCAATAATATCTTCTGTTGACTGCATTCCACTATCTACTTCCTCCAATTGTTCACCTTGAGCTGAAGCATCTTCAATAATGACATCCTTGTCAAATAAATATGCATGAAGTGATTGAAGTGCAACATGCTTCGAGAGTCCAAATTTCTTGACTAATTGTCATCTGACAGACACATAGAAAAACATCTTCATTAAGTCAAGTCTTTGATGTAGAAGTCCATATTCATATGGAAATAAAAGTTTTGGTACTCTTTCAACCAGAAAATCTAGAACAGGCCTTGACAACTTCACTTTGAGAGAAATTAGTCCCATAGCCAGTCTGTATGATAATGTAGTTTCCCATGAAGAATCAATATCCAGATCTCTATGGTCATTTGCTGACTTGATTGTAGCTTCATTTGTAGAGACCTGCATGATATTAGTTGGACTAGACTCTGTGTGTGTAGGTGACAATTGAATCTTTCTCTTTGTTCTCCTGGTATAGTGAGCAAAAGATTTATCCTGAGAAGACTCAAGAGGTGTAGACACAGAATTGATCTTGGGATGAGATCCTTTTTCAATAGACACAGTCTTTTGAGAGACAGTATCCAGTAACTGTTTTCCCTTTTTAAGTACTACAGTCTTTTGAGAGACTGCAGCCTGGCTGTGACTAGGTGCTTCATCTCTTTGTCCTAGCTTAGAAAGTCGAATTGCAGCCTTCAATTTTTCTCTCTCAGTAAGAGCTATATTATCATCATCTTCACTAGAACTACTACTACTTGACACAACAAATCTTCTCTTCATTACAACTGATGTCTTTTGCGAAACACCATAGGTTGGTTTCTTTGAAACAATAGGCTGTGGATTAAAACTTTGTTCTTGAATTGTTTCAGAGAATATAATGTTTTGGGCTACTTGGGTAGACACAGGTGGGTTCTCCTCCAAATGAGATTCCTGAGCCATTTCACCACAAAAGAAAGAAGAATTGTAGAGAGTAGGAAGATGATGTTAGGAATAATTCATAAGTTGTGATGTTAAGAATAGAATTTACACATTATACTTCTTGTAATCCTGATCTTATAAAGGATTTAGCACTGTATATAGGTTTTATGTGTAAAACAGTTATCTGTATAGTTTAGTCAGGAATGAACAGTGTATCGGAGACTACATGTCAGGAACAGAGAGCAAATCCTGATGACGGTCCAATACTGATGGTTGATCAGATACTGATGCAGTGTGCAGATCCTGATATCAGTCATGCTACTGATGATGTCATTATGGATGCTACAGAAACTGGCAAGTGCTATAAAACAGGATCGTTGTTTGAAGAACAAGCAAGAAGATATTATGAAGGAAAGAGTTTTTCTATTGAAGGAAACTATCGACTAGAAGGCAGAACATTGTCATGTATAGATTATATCTTTCTGTTATTAGTTGATAGGTAGCATTATAAATATTCTCTCAATATCATTGTAAAGAGCGACGAAGTTGTGAGTTCGTGTGCGTAGCTCTGTATAAGGTTTGTATTCGAGAGTTCGAAACAAACAGAGAAATATTTGTATTGTCAGCAGCTGCTAAAGGTATTGTACACCTTTGGTAGAGTTTGTATTTGATCTTATTAATACAAACAAGAGTTTGATTCATTCGTTTATTCTTGTTCTTATAATCAAGCAAAAATCAGACACGATTATATAACTTGTATTCAACCCCCCCTTCTACAAGTTATTCGAGTTAACAATTGGTATCAGAGCAGGTTGATTTCGAGTAATCATAAAGATCTGCAATCATGTCTGGTTACAAGGATGGGAATACTAAAATCCCTATGCTCAAGAGAAACGAATATACTCTATGGGAAGTAAAGATGTTCCAACAAAGGTCGTTGGACAAGCAACAGTTGATGGTGTGGTTGTTCCAGAACATACAGCAGAGAAGCCAAAATCTGAATGGTCAGATAAGGACAAGGAGAATGTTCTCAAAGATGCTAAAGTGAGAAACATATTATTCAACAGTCTTGATTCTGTTCTCACTAACTATGTTCTTTCTTGTAAAACTGCTAAGGATATATGGGACAATCTTAAGGTTCACTGTGAAGGAACTAAGCCTGTCAGGAAGAATATGAGGACATTACTTATACAACAGTATGAGTACTTTGAATCCAAGTCTGGTGAGTCACTTACTGATACCTTTGATAGGTTTACAAAACTCATCAATGAGATGGCCATGCATGTTAAATATTATGACTTGGAGGATATGAATACAAAGTTCATGAAAGCTTTGCCTGATTTCTACAATGAGAAGATATCTGCGATTGAGGAAGCTAATGATCTGGATGAGATTTCATTAGAGGCAGTATATGGAAAATTGAGAGCTTATGAACTTGACAAGCAGCAGAAGAAGAGCAGGAATGAAGGAAAGATGAAGACTATTGCACTTACTGCTCAATCTGAAGTAAAGAAGCTTCCTGAAGAACAGCATGAAGAGATTGCTGTAAAGAATTCGAGGAAGAAGAAAAGCAAAGAAAGTTCTGAGTCACTACAAGAAAATAGTCAATAGACATCACACTTTAGACATCGGTCGTAAATGCCGCTGATGTTAAAAGTTGTAATAACATCATCCCGCATTAAACTGATGTCTTTGTTGTTCGTAGACATCACTATTTTTAAAACTGATGTCTAAAGTCACTCTTTAAAAAATGAAAAAACGCGCCTTTATTTTGTTTTCCCCCTTAACGAAAATTTCACCCCCTAAAACAAAATTTCCCACCCTTAACCAAATATTCTCCCCGCCCATACACAATTATTGAACCTCAGACAAATTAAAAACAAAACAAAATCTAATTTAACAAAACTCTCACCTCGACTGAACCCCTCTCTCTCTCGATGAACCCCTCTCTCTCGACTAAAACTCTCTCTCTCAACTGAAATTTCTCTCTCGTTTTTCACTACCATAACTCACCTCCACCCTCTACTCACCTCCGTCCGGCCTCACCTCTTCTCTACTCACCTCCGTCCAGCCTCAGATCTGCTCACGCGTCTCTACCCAAATTGGTAAGCTTTAAATTTGTCTTCACTGCACGAATAGGGTCTCCTCTGTTATGTCTAGGGTTTTATCTACTGAAATTCCATGGATATATAACCTTTAATTTGGGGGTTTTTTAAAATCAAAACCCTAATTTCTTAAATTGGGGTTTTTTAAATCAAAACCCTAATTTCTTAAATTTGGTGTTTCCATTTACTTGGATGTATTTGTTATACCATTATTATTTTTATTTTCACAGGAGCTCTGTCACTTGGTTTTGATCTTGGCTGTTATTTAAGGTAATTTATCATTTTTCATTTGAATTTCTCAAATGTGTTATATTGTATGATTATTTGTAATTTCTTATGTAGTTTGGTACATTGGGTATGTGTTTGGATTTGGTACATTGGATATGTAGTTTATGTAATCTGGATGTTGATGACATTGATTTTTATTTTGTCAATAGCCACATAATGACAATTGTCACATCTATTATTAGCAAATAAAGTGATTTTACCAAATAATGTCTAAAACAAAGATATACATCACATTTTTTCTACAATGTCCGATGTCTAAAAAACAAATAAAAATCACTTTTCAGTTGTAAAATCTGATGTCTAAGAGATACATATAAATGAGTTTTTTCAGAAAGAACTGATGTTTATACCTACATTAGACATCAATATAGGATGACAAAAACTGATGTTAATAAGAACATTAGACATCAGTCTAGGATGATGTCTAAGGTCACTATACACATCGGTTTTTTTTATAAAGAAACTGATGTTAATAAGAACATTAGACATCAGTCTAGGATGATGTCTAAGATAACTATAGACATCTTTTTCAAAGAAAGGAAGTGATGTGTATGTGAAATATAACTTAGTTTATTATATGTTTTCTAGAATATAAGGCATGCAAGTTGTTTATAAAATTAATTATATGTAACCTATTTTGTAGAACAACTGATGTGTATTGAAGTAAATACCGATGTCTATGTTAGTACAGACATCAGTTTCTGACCGATGTCTAGAATAGACATCTCCGACCTAGACATCACATGCAAAATAACATAGACATCGGCCATAAACTGATGTCTATTGACCCTTTTCTTGTAGTGAGTCAGAGACTACTGATATGGACTCTGACAACAATGATTCTGAATCTGAGATGCAAGAACTCTTTGCTATGTTTGCTAAAGCTTTCAAGAAAGGAAGATTCAACAGAAGAAGATTTAGCAAAGGACCTTTTCAAAAGAAGGATGAGAAGAAGAGTGACAAGAGCAAAAGTACAATTGTCAAGCTTGATAAGGCCAAGATCAAGTGCTTTAATTGCAGCGAGCTTGGACACTTTGCTAGTGAGTGTAAGAAGCCTAGGAATTCAGGAAAGGGTAATGCACTTATGGTTACACAGAAGGATTGGGCTGATTCCAGTGACTCTGAAGATGAATTGGATTATGAAAACATTGCATTGATGGCCAATAGTTCAGACAAACCTGGATCTCCAAAGAAAACTTCTCCATCTTCTGTTAAGGTATCACTTCACTCTCTTGATTCATTTGATAGCTTAAATTCTGATGAAATTAGATCTATCCATGCTGAGTTTAAGAATCTTATGACTAATTTTAGAATTCTTACTTGTGAAAGAGATGAACTTAGGCTTAAGAATGATAAATTAGTTGATAGAAATAATTTTCTTGAATCTGAATTAATTCAAATGGAAGAATACAAGTTGAGTTCTGATAAAGCTAAGCATGATTATAGTGTAATTCTTGAGGCTTATGACTATGTCAGAAAAAAACTAGAAGAAGAGAGAGATGTGATTAAGACCATTAACAATTCCAGTAAGAAGACAATAGAAATCTTTGAGAGTGGAATTCGTGGTAAGGTTAATGGTTTAGGTTTTGATAAGGCTAGACAAGAAGAAAAAGTAGCTATTGTCAATGATGATAGTAAGGTAGAAGCTAACACATCTAAATCTGAAGGTAAGAAAATTGTTTCTGAACCTAATTATGTTAAATTTGTTGATTCAAAAGGTACCCCTGTTGTACACAAGAGAATTAACAATAGTTATTCAGATGAGAAAGTGTTAGAGAAACCTAAGAATGTAAACATAGGGTTTCTGTCTAAGTCTCAGTTGAAACAGAGATTAGATGGTCTTTCAGAGTCTAGCAAGATCAAGAGAAATAGGAATGGAAAAGAAGGTATTAACAAAAAGAATAATTACAAGAATGTACCTGATGCACCTAGGAAAAAATGCTATAAGTGTGGAAATCATAATCATTTGGCCCTAGACTGCAATCAAAAACCTTCTTGGAAAACTGAGTCCAGATTCCCCAAGACTCAGAAAATTCAATACCAACCACAAAAAGCTTGTTATCATTGTGGTAGTTTACTTCATTCCATTTACATGTGTAGAGAATATCATGAACTGTATTATGACTATTATTCTTTGAAATCTGAAACTCCTAGTCACAAACAGTTTGTGAGATCAGAGTCTAAAGTTGACTCTGCAACAGGTAAAATAAAAGCAAAATCTTCAAAGTCTGTTGTCTCTAAATCTAGTAAGAAAGGATCCAATCAAAGTTGGGTCCTAAAAAATTCTAACTAGTTACTTTTTGTTTGCAGGGCACAGGAAAGAAGCATTCAATTATCAGTGGATGCTCTGGACATATGACTGGAAAGAAGTCCCTGCTTACAAAGTTTGAGAGGAAAGCTGGCCCAGTAATATCTTTTGGAGATGGCAACAAAGGAGAAACTCTGGGATATGGCTCAATTATTTTGGGGAATGTTATCATAGAAAATGTAGCACTGGTTGAAGGCTTGAAACATACTCTTTTAAGTATAAGTCAACTGGGTGATAAAGGTTACAAATCAATCTTTGACAGAGAAGGATGCAAAGTCTTGAATATGAAGAATGGAGACATTGTTCTAACTGGTCAAAGGCATGGTAACATATATGAAGCCAGCTTAAGTGATACATCTAAAGGAATTGTTAGATGTCTCTACAGCAAAGCAACAAGTGATGAAAGCTGGAATTGGCACAAGAAGCTCTCACATCTTAATTTCAAGAAGCTTAATCAACTTGTTAAACACAATTTGGTGAGAGGCCTACCTCAGGCGAATTTTGTGCAAGATGGACTTTGTGATGCATGTCAGTTTGGAAAGCAAAGAAGAACCACTTTCAAGAGCAAGACTGAAAATTCAATTACTGAACCATTTCACATGCTACATCTTGATCTGTTTGGTCCAGTAAACATTATGTCTATCAGCAAGAAAAGATATGCTCTAGTTATGGTGGATGATTTCACAAGGTTCACATGGGTGTTCTTTCTACACAAGAAGGATGAAGCTCCTCAGCAAATCATTGAACTCATCAAGAATATTCATAATAACTCTGAGTACAAAGTCAAAGTACTTAGGAGTGACAATGGTACAGAATTCAAGAATTCTACAATGGAGGGGTTTTGTGCAGACAATGGAATCACTCAACAGTTTTCTGCACCTGGTACACCTCAACAAAATGGTGTAGTGGAAAGAAAGAACAGGACTCTCATAGAGGCAGCAAGAACCATGCTTGCAGATGCAAAACTTCCAACCTACTTTTGGGCAGAAGCTATTAACACTGCATGTTTCACTCAGAAATGTACCTTGGTAAATAGTCATGGAAAAACTCCCTATGAGATGATCAAAGGAAAGAAACCAAGTGTGAAATATTTTCACATCTTTGGATGCAAATGCTATGTCCTAAAAGTTCATCCAGAACAACTTGGAAAATTTGAAGCCAAATCGGATGAAGCAATTTTTCTAGGATATTCAGCATCTAAGGCCTTCAAAGTTTATAATCTCAGAACTCACATTGTTATGGAATCAATTCATGTTGCATTTGATGATAAGAAATTTGGAATTTTGCAAACTGATGAAAGCCATGACAAATTGGAATTTGAAAATCTGAAGAATTCTGAGATACTCTCAAGTGATGATGAAGGTTCTCCAGAAGAAATTTCTATTGCTTCTCAAAGGAATGCTACTGTTGAGGGGGAGCAAATAAATCAGAGAGAACACAGTGATCATCAGGAGCAGACTAGCCTTTCAGAGTCTACTCCATCAGGAACTGACCTTTCAGAGTCTACTGAGGAAAGATCAGTAACTAGCAGCAATATGGAATCTACTGATTCTATTGATCAAAGGAGAGTTTTTGAAGGTAGAGAGAATTCTTCTACAAGAGATACCACTAACTTAGGGGGAGAGACTAGCAGAGTTGATTTACCACCTGTTAGAAAATGGACAAAGGATCATACTGAAGATTTGATAATTGGTGATCCAAATAGTGGTGTTCGAACTAGAAGATCAATTCAAAATGAATGCTTGTATAGTTGCTTTCTCTCAAAGAATGAACCTAAGAAAGTTGAAGAAGCCTTACAGGATCCTGATTGGGTAATTGCAATGCAGGAGGAGTTAAATGAGTTTGAGAGAAACAAAGTTTGGAAACTGGTACCAAGACCTAAAGATAGATCTATTGTTGGTGCAAGATGGGTTTTCAGAAACAAGCTAGATGAATCTGGTATGATTGTAAGAAACAAAGCAAGACTGGTGGCCAAAGGTTATTCTCAGGAAGAAGGCATTGATTATGATGAGACCTTTGCACCTGTAGCAAGATTGGAAGCAATCAGAATGTTTCTTGCATTTGCAGCTCATTCAAAATTCAAGGTATACCAGATGGATGTAAAGAGTGCTTTTCTAAATGGCAAACTTGATGAAGAAGTGTATGTAGAACAGCCACCTGGATTTGTTGATCCAAAGTTTCCAAATCATGTCTACAAACTTGACAAGGCACTCTATGGACTAAAGCAGGCACCAAGAGCATGGTATGAGACTTTGTCTAAATTTCTTCTTGAAAATGGCTTCACAAGAGGTACAATTGACAAAACTCTATTCTTTAGAAAGATAAAAGGTGAATTGCTTTTAGTTCAAGTATATGTTGATGATATTATTTTTGGTTCTACTAATGAAAAGTTGTGTGCTAAGTTTAGCAAGCTTATGCAGTCTAAGTATCAGATGAGCATGATGGGTGAACTAAATTATTTCTTAGGATTGCGGGTCAAACAGACTGAGACTGGTATTTTCATTAATCAGTCAAAGTATATCAAAGATCTTTTAAGAAGGTTTGACTTTCAAGACTGTGCAGTTGCAAAAACACCCATGGCAACAGCCACTAAACTAGACTCTGATCCTAAGGGGAAGAGTGTGGATAATACTAGTTATAGAGGCATGATAGGCTCATTGTTATATCTAACTGCAAGTAGGCCAGATATAATGTTTTCTACCTGTTTATGTGCTAGATTCCAAAGTAATCCTAAGGAATCTCATTTAATTGCTGTGAAGAGAATCTTTAGATATCTCAAAGGAACTCCAAATCTTGGTTTGTGGTATCCTAGAGAATCTGATTTCTTTCTAATTGGCTATTCAGACTCTGATTATGCAGGGTGTAAGATAGACAGGAAAAGCACTACAGGTACATGTCAATTTTTGGGAAATAGATTGATTTCTTGGGCAAGCAAGAAGCAACAATCTGTTTCAACCTCAACTGCAGAAGCTGAGTACATAGCAGCAGGCAGTTGTTGTGCACAGCTCCTTTGGATAAGAAATCAGTTGCTGGATTATGGAATGACACTTAGTAATATTCCTATGTTTTGTGATAATACTAGTGCTATTAAAATTGCAGAAAATCCAGTTCAACATTCAAGGACTAAGCACATTGATGTCAGGTATCATTTTATTAGAGAACATATTGAGAATGGTACTGTGGAACTTCATTTTGTTCCTACTGACAAACAGCTTGCAGATATTCTAACTAAACCACTTGATGAGACTACATTCAGTAGACTAGTAAGTGAGTTAGGAATGTTAAATTTTTAGATCTTTAACATCTGCAAAAGTAGCAAGGTATGTTGTTCTTAGCTTATAGACTTGATATTCCTATCAGGATCTATATTTGATTGTTAAATGCTTTAGCTATAACACATTGCCTTGATAAATTTCAGTATGATAGACTTGTTAATAATCATCAGGATTAGATTTGTCATCAGGATGCTGACGTCATCAGTATTGTGTCAGTATCAGGATTATGAAAATTGCTTCAGATCCTGACGTTTACTTTTTGTAGTAATCTGATTCTGTGATGTGTTAAGTCTATGCTAGCAAGTTTTGATATTTGCATACTGATAATTTATACATCATTCAAAAATCAAAAGACAAGCAGATAACAAGAAATTGTATTTTCATTAATAAAAATCATTACATGGAAATGAAATACAACATATTTTTGTCTAAATTTCTACTCTATACTTGTCTTTGATATGAACTCTGAGGTACAGGACAAGGAGCATCTCAAGAAATCCATCAGGGGATGAAAGCCTCGTTTGCTCTTGGATTCCTTGTCTGGGCGACTTGAATGAGAGCAGCTAACTTAAATGAATAGCATCTCCATCAAGATCAACCTCAGACTCTCGGCCAAATTCTTCATCCTCAAGTTTCGAGGAGGTTAGGGGAAGATTGTATCCAACAGATGGATGTTCTAGGAGAAACCTCTGGATATTATCGAAAACCAATCCATTCATGATTAGTTCGATGAGAAGAGTCGTTTGTTCAAAGAGATGATCAAGAACAGGATGTTCATCGACCAAGAAAAATCTTAAAAATGGGTTTGAAGGGATTTTTGGTTTGAGAAGCATTGTTGAGAAGAAAAGAAATTGAAAGGTTATGGAGAATGGCACAAGGCGTTTGGTTCTTTTTAAGGAAGACGTGAGAAGCTGAGCAGTCACTTGGAAGTCTTAATGAAGTCAAATGCTAATTATTGCATGAGACTGTATTTCTTGTTTCAAGAAATATTGAAAATATCTAACCAATTGATTTTCTGTTCAGATTAATTGTTTATTTTCTTTTTCAGATAAAAGAAAGATGCCACGTGGAAAACTCCATATTAAGTCTCTGATGATATTGATCAGGATTTCATGAGTGATCATCAGGATTTGAAAATTATATTTTTAAATCAAATTGCATTTTGTGATTATTTTGATGAGAGGTCATCAGGAAAAGGAAGCTGATCAGTATTACTTATTTATACCCTGATTTATTTCATGAAAATCAAATTTGGATTTTATTTTCCAAAAATCATGGGTAACCGCATTTTTTCAGGGACTGACACCTGTCAATCTACGTGTCAACGTGGGATAGTGGTCTGAAAGATTTGTGAAATATATTTGTTTTGAAACTCTAATCGTGTAATTGCTTTCTCTAATCTTACATTCTCTAAAGCAAAAATCACTCTTGAGTTTTCAAAATCACTAATCCATTTCAAGAATTTTTCAAGTTTCTTTTCAGATCAAGAATGGCAGCTCAGAGAAGATTACCTAAATCAGTAGCCTTCAAGTTTGGTGACTTTGATTTTATGACAAACAATCATGTTGCAGCTATCACCAACAAGGAAGGAGTTTCATCTGATTTTCATCCCGACTTTCTGGCGTATGGACCATTAAGTTATGCATTGACAGCATCTCCACAGATTAATCAAGTAGCTGTTTCACAAGCTTGGGAGAATGCTGAGGTAATTGATTCTACTCAGAGTCAATCAGGTAAGATTGTTCTACATTTAGGACAAGATTCATTTGACATTACTGAATCTGTTGTTAGTTCAGTACTTTGCTTACCTGTTACTGATAGTTATGAGAATGTACCATCTGATGATAATATAAGAACTATGTTGTCTGAATTAGGTTATAGTGGACCTCTAGATAACATGAGCCAGTTGAATAGGTCTTTTCTAAGAAAGGAATGGTCTTTTTATTTTGATCAAATTGCTAAATGTTTTACTGGCAAATGTAGTTCTTTTCAACAAATTACTTCTGTTACATCTCATATTGCTTATAGTTTGCTTTATGACAGAGTAATTAACATTGGTCATATTATCTTAAGTCAGATGAGTATTAAACTTGGGTTAAGAGATCAAAATAGGAAAATGGTTTATTATCATAGATTTATGCAATTGTTTATTAACCATTTCATTCCTGATCTTGAAGCTAGAGTTGGTAGGGAATACTGTGTTTCTTCTTATGAACAGCAAAAGAGAATTTTCTCTGATATTACAAAGAAGGACAATGAAAAGAATCTAGATGAAATACCTGCAATTCATTATCCACATCATTTTCAGGTAATTCTTAAAACTCATCTTCCTACTCTCTACAATTCTTCTTTCTTTTGTGGTGAAATGGCTCAGGAATCTCAATTGGAGGAGAACCCACCTGTGTCTACCCAAGTAGCCCAAAACATCATAGTCTCTGAAACAATTCAAGAACCAAATTTTGATCCACAGCCTATTGTTTCAAAGAAACCAACCTCTGGTGTTTCTCAAAAGACATCAGTTGTAAGGAAGAGAAGATTTTTTGTGTCAAGTAGTAGTAGTAATTCTAGTGAAGATGATGATGATTTAACTCTTGCAGAGAGAGCAGAATTGAAGGCTGCAATTCAACTTTCTGTGTTAGTACAAAGAGATGAAAAACCTAGTCACAGCCAGGCTGCAGTCTCTCAAAAGGCTGTAGTTCTTAAAAAGGGAAAACAGTTACTGGATACTGTCTCTCAAAAGACTGTGTCTATTGAACAAAGATCTCATCCCAAGATCACTTCTGTGTCTACACCTCTTGAGTCTTCTCAGGATAAATCTTTTGCTCACTATATCAGGAGAACAAGGAGAAAGATTCAATTGTCACCTACACACACAGAGTCTAGTCCAACTAATATCATGCAGGTTTCTACAAATCAAGCTACGTCTATGTCAATATTTGACAAGAGAGATCTGGATATTGATTCTTCATGGGAAACTACATTATCATACAGACTGGCTATGGGACTAATTTCTCTCAAAGTGAAGTTGTCAAGGCCTGTTCTAGACTTTCTGATTGAAAGAGTACCAAAACTTTTATTTCCAGATGAATATGGACTTCTACATCAAAGACTTGACTTAATGAAGATGTATTTCTATGTATCTGTCAGAAGACAATTAGTCAAGAAATTTGGACTCTCGAAGCATGTTGCACTTCAATCACTTCATGCATATTTATTTGACAAGGATGTAATTATTGAAGATGCTTCAGCTCAAGGTGAACAACTGGAGGAAGTAGATAGAGGGAAGCAGGCAACAGAAGATACTATTGCACCAGTGGTGAGTAGTAGGAAAGATCAGATCACGGTCACTGCAACACAAGAACCATCTAGTCAGAGGAAGGATGACTCAGGAGCTGTGATAGCTGATGTTGAAAGGTCTTCTGTGATGACTGAGAATGCAAGTGAGATACCCTATGATATGGGAGGAATGACTTTGGTTAATTTTTCTGAAGATCAAACAAATTTTGTTCAGTCAGAGTCTATCCACCTTGAGGGTGTGTCTCAGCAAACAACACTTAAAGACGGTGATGTACTAACTATGATGTCTAATGAAGTATTACTGAAGACATCAGAGTCTAGTAAAGAACCTGAAAGTGGTATACTGGAGCCTGTAGTTTCTGAAAGGAAAGAAGATGATTGTATGGGTTCAGAGACTATAGCAGCTCACTCCTTGGAGAAAACCTCAAGCCACATGCCATATGAGGAACCCTCTCTCCATGTGAGTTCAGGTATAAAAACTCCTTCTAAACTCTATTTTTCTGTAGGTCATGAGAGCACTTATCCAAATTTGAGTGATACACTTGAAAAGATGGATATTGATCCACAATTTGAGCGGCTGGCTCCTGACCAGGCAAAAGGTGAGGTAGAAAGAGTGTTGACTTTAGTAAGTCAAAGTGAGAATGAGGGTATGGATGATCAACTCCATAGTGAGGGAGAGAAAATTAGGAAACCATCATTTGATTTCTGGGATCAGGTTTTTCCTGAATCTTGGTCTGAAAATTTGGGTATGGATGCTGGTACTTATTCATTCATCAAAATGTATCAAAAGAATGACCTAGCACATCACAATGCAAAGCCAGAAGTTAAAGTTCAGAAGCAAAAGGAGAGGCTTGCAGAAATCATTAATAGGAGAGGTGCCAGGATAAAGCAATCTCTTGATACATATGTACCAGATGAAGATCCTAATGATCCTAGTGTTCCTTTGTATGTACTTCCAATATCAGCTAGAATTGAGACATCAACAGTCTCTGATCACTCTAAGGAGGAGTCAGGATTTGAAGATGTTAGTACACAGAATACTGGTGAAGGAGATGATGATCATGTTTCAGTTCCAGAACAGAAAGATGAAGACGTTGATACTTCTAATCAGGTTTTATTACTTGAATATCATACAACTCAAGCAACTTCTTCTACAAGACTTGAAGATAAAGTTCTTTCTGATTCTGATACTGAAGATACTCGAAGCACTTCCAATATTGAAGTTCATTCTGATGTTTTGAAAGATATTCAGAATTCTCAAATTACTATTCAAACAAGACTTCAATCACTTGAAGATAACCAAGTCACAATTATGGAAAATCAAGCAGTTCTTATGAATCTCATTTGTTCGGTTTCTGAATCTCTTGGAATTAATGTTGCTGATGTCAAAAAGGGGGAGATAAAGACAATTCAAAGACAACAACAACACTACCAGACTGAAGAAGATAAAGATAAAGCTGGGGGAGATAAAGATCAGACAAATGGTAGTAAAAAGAAGAACCAGGAGTGACAGTGGTGAATCTCAGCTAGGAAGTGGTAAGGAAGAGCAGCATTAATAGTTAAAATTCTTTCTTCTAAGTACTGGATAAATGTCTACATCTGAGAAGGAGGTACTTAACTTCATAATTCTACATTCATAAATTCTATTCTGGTTGTATTGTTATATGTTTTGACATCCACAACTTAGATTTATGCTTCAGTTTGTAAAGCATAAATAGGGGGAGATTGTTAGGAATAATTCATAAGTTGTGATGTTAAGAATAGAATTTACACATTATACTTCTTGTAATCCTGATCTTATAAAGGATTTAGCACTGTATATAGGTTTTATGTGTAAAACAGTTATCTGTATAGTTTAGTCAGGAATGAACAGTGTATCGGAGACTACATGTCAGGAACAGAGAGCAAATCCTGATGACGGTCCAATACTGATGGTTGATCAGATACTGATGCAGTGTGCAGATCCTGATATCAGTCATGCTACTGATGATGTCATTATGGATGCTACAGAAACTGGCAAGTGCTATAAAACAGGATCGTTGTTTGAAGAACAAGCAAGAAGATATTATGAAGGAAAGAGTTTTTCTATTGAAGGAAACTATCGACTAGAAGGCAGAACATTGTCATGTATAGATTATATCTTTCTGTTATTAGTTGATAGGTAGCATTATAAATATTCTCTCAATATCATTGTAAAGAGCGACGAAGTTGTGAGTTCGTGTGCGTAGATCTGTATAAGGTTTGTATTCGAGAGTTCGAAACAAACAGAGAAATATTTGTATTGTCAGCAGCTGCTAAAGGTATTGTACACCTTTGGTAGAGTTTGTATTTGATCTTATTAATACAAACAAGAGTTTGATTCATTCGTTTATTCTTGTTCTTATAATCAAGCAAAAATCAGACACGATTATATAACTTGTATTCAACCCCCCCCCCCTTCTACAAGTTATTCGAGTTAACAGATGAGTTTTAAGAATTACCTGAACATGATATGGATAATGAATTGCAGGTATTTCATCTATATTCTTTTCATTGTCCTTCTTTGTAATGTCAGAGAAAATTCTCTTTTGCTGTACATAAGAAGAAACACAATGTTCTCTACCAAATCTAGTTACAACATCAGGAATAAAATGGTTAATAAACATTTGCATAAATCTATGATAATAAACCATTTTCCTGTTTTGATCTCTTAACCCAAGTTTAATACACATCTGATTTAAGATAATGTGACCAATGTTTATTACTCTGTCATAAAGCAAACTGAAAGCAATATGTGAAGTAACAGAAGTAATTTGATCAAAAGAACTACATTTACCAGTAAAGCATTTAGCTAATTGATCAAAGAAGAAAGACCACTCTTTCCTAAGAAAAGATCTTCTTAACGGGCTCATGTTATCTAAAGGTCCATTATAACCTAATACAGATAACATAGTTCTTACATCATCATCAGATGGTACATTCTCATAATTCAAACTAACAGGTAAGTGAAGTACTGAATTAACAACAGATTCAGTAATATCAAAAGAATCTTGTCCTAAGTGTAGAACAATCTTACCTGATTGACTCTGAGTAGAATCAATTACCTCAGCATTCTCCCAATCTTGTGTAACAGCTACTTGATTAATCTGTGGAGATGCTGTCAATGCATAACTTAATGGACCATACGCCAGAAAGTTCATGATTGGATGAAAATCAGTTAATACTCCTTCTTTGTTGGTGATAGCTGCTACATGATTGTTCGTCATAAAATCGAAGTCACCAAACTTGAAGGCTACTAACTTAGGTAATCTTCTTTGAGCTGCCATTTTTTATCTAAAAAGAACTTGAAAAATTCTTGAAATGGATTAGTGATTTTGAAAACTCGAGAGTGTTTTTTGCTTTAGAGAATGTGAAATTAGAGAAAGCAATTACACGATTAGAGTTTCAAAACAAATATATTTCGCAAATCTTTCAGACCACTATCCCACATCGACACGTAGATTGACAAGTGTCAGTCCCTGAAAAGTGCGGTTACCCACGATTTTTGGAAAATAAAATCCAAAATTGATTTTCATGAAATAAATCAGGGTATTATCAAGATAAAAATCAATACTGATCAGCTTCCTTTTCCTGTTGACCTCCCATCAAAATAATCACAAAATGCAATGTGATTTAAAAATAATAATTCTCAAATCCTGATGGTCACACTTGAAATCCTGACCAATATCATCCTGATTCCAGAGACTTAAATGGAGTTTCCACGTGGCATTTTTTTTTATCTTTTTTATCTGAAAAAGAAATAAACAATTAATCTGAACAAAATCAATTGGTTAGATATATTCGACATTTCTTGAAAATACAAGAAATACAGTCACACGCGATAATTAGCATCTCACTTCATTGATAGTTCCAAGTGACTGTTCAGCTTCTCACACCTTTCTATAAAAGAAACAGACGCCTTATGCCATTCTCCATAAACCTTTCAATTTCTTTTCTTCTTAACAATGATTCTCAAACCAATACTCCATTCAAACCCATTCTTTAGGTTTTTCACAGTCGATGAACATCCTATTCTTGATCATCTCTTTGAAGAGACGACTTTTCTCATCGAGCTAATCATGGATGGAGTAGTTTTAGATAATATCCAGAGGTTTCTCCTAGAACATCCATCTATTGGATACAATCTTCCCCTAACCTCCTCAAAACTTGAGGATGAAAAATTTGGCCGAGAGTCTGAGGTTGATCTTGATGGAGATGCTATTCATTTAAGTTAGCTACTCTCATTCAAGTCACCCAGACAAGGAATCCAAGAGCAAACGAGGCTATTCAAATCCCCTGATGGATTTCTTGATGCTGCTCCTTGTCCTGTGTCTCAGAATCTATATCATTAGACAAGTACAGGATATCAGTAGAATTTAGACAAAAAGATATTGTATTTCATTTCCATGTATGTAATGCTTTCAATTAATGAAAATACAATTTCTTATTATCTACTTGTCTTTTGATTATTGAATGATGTATAAATTATCAGTATGAAAATATTAAAACTTGCTGGCATAGACTTAACACATCACAGAATTAGATTACTACAAAAAGTAAACGTCAGGATCTGAAACAATTTTCACAATCCTGATACTGACACAATACTGATGACGTCAGCATCCTGATAACAATTCTAATCCTGATGATTATTAACAAGTCTATCATACTGAAATTTACCAAGGCAAAGTGCTATAGCTAAAGCATTTAACAATCAAATATAGATCCTGACAAGAATATCAAGTCTATAAGCTAAAAACAACATGTAATATCCCCTAACTTTAGCAATGCTACAGTGATCAAATGAATAGTAAATTTTGAGGATTTATGGAAATGGTATGTAGGTACTCTATAAGAGAAATAGAAAATGAGTAGACAGAAACCATATTAGTGTTATACAATGAAAATAAGTGACTCGAAATGACGATAGATTTCAGAAATTCCTGAATATGGATTTTGAGGATTTTGATTTCGAATAAGCTTCTATTGGATATTAAGGAGCATGGAGATATTGAAGGAAATTATATATTGAGGAATTAGTGAAATTAGGTTAAACCAAGGAGTGATCAAGTCAAGGAAATGCCAAGGGAATTTAGGTTGTTAAACGAGTTTGGGAATGCTTGAGAACCCGAGAGATAACCGGGAGAGCAACTTCTGAGAAAAAGAGAATATACCAAGGATATTGGATCTAATACCTACTTGAGGATTAGAATCACCCTAACACACTAATATATGATGTGGGAGAGGATATTATATATCCAAGGAATTTACAAAGGAGAAACCACTACGATCGCAGAAATCAATCGATGAATCAAATGACGAGAGAAATTTGAACGAAGCCCAAACTTCAGCCCAATACAAAACAAGGAGTTGATTTATTGATTTAATTAAGTGGCTTATGGTGAAATCCAAGGGGCAAGGGCAAGAGTGGAAGAATTATGAAAGGGTAAGGATAATGTGGTAAAAACAAACAAAAGAAAATCAAACAAATATCAAACCAAGCTTCTTAAATACTTCTTGCACAAGAACCAAGGATCCTACATAGCCATACATCTGATCTTATCTTGAAAATATCATTAGATCAAAGTTGGATAAGTCAATATTGGATCAAAAGTGAAGATAAAGCAAGAAAAACACAATCTCTTCAAAACTGCCAAGCAAGAACAACAATGAAAGAAAAATTCATATCTCCATTTCAATCCATGATAAAATCACCAAATTTTAACCATAACTTCTCCACCCCATGTGTAAGATTCGTTCAAAATTTCATGGCCAACAAAGGAGTATAGCCTAGTCAAATCCCTCCTCCAAGTTGGAGAACCCAATCTGTCCAGTTTCTGTCCAGTGGAAAGATGGAGCTCAAAACCATATCTAGGAAACTTTGTTTTTGGTGATCTATAGCTCCAATCAAATCTTATGAAGAGGCCAAGATGTGGTAAAAATTTGAGAGCCAAACTCTTATTTTTAAAGTTTTTATGATTTTTACAAAAGTGATGATGAATAGTAATCCTTAGAAACTAACTTTGTTTTTATGGTTTCTTTAGTTGATTCAAGCTAGTATAAGGTTGTTTAAGGATATCCCAAGGATTATTAAGTGTTGTTAAAGCTTCAAGGAAGGTATAATCTCTTCACCCCTCTTGAGTTTATGATGAATATTGGTGGTATTAGTGGTTGAGTGGTTATAAGTGATGAAATCATGATTATATATGTGTTTAAAAGTGATTTTATTGTATATGAAAAGGAGTATGTGCTTGTAATCATGATTGGTAAGATGACCACGTGGTGTAGGTGATGGTGTATAAGGTGGATGATTGATTTGGAGGAGTTGGATTTTGGAAAGTATGAAAATATAGCCGTTATAATGCCCGATTTTCGTTAAATAAAATAGATGCCCTGTTTTTGGCACCCATAGTCACACGGTAGGTTCCTGTCCAGTGCACCAACTGATCATGAAAGGCTAGATCTTGGTTTATAGATTGTTTTGATATAAGGTGCGTTAAAATCTGATGAACGGTTTAGGAGAAAAGTCAGTTTTAGTGAAAGGCGTTCGAAAACCGAGAAACCGTAATTGTGTCAATTTTGAGGCTATAATTACCATACCTATGCATTTTTAAAAGTCACGAAATTTTGGGATATGGTAGTAGTATGGTCAGAGAACTAATTCCAGTTGACCTTACATTAAAATTTGAAATCTATAATTTATAAGAATTTTTACAGTTGAGCATGGTTGTTAAGGGAAATGGTGAAAAACATTGAAACTTTGATTGAGTTTAAAAATGGTTAGGTTCTTGGAACATTTGAGTTATAATAGCATGTTATTCACATAGTGAGCATTAAGGGTGTGGTTATATAAAGGTGAAGTGAGTAAGGAATGTAGTATTCTAACGACGGTCCTTCTTGTGTTTATAGAAATTTCGGGAGAGCCACGAGCCCTACTTCCAGGATACGGAGATCGAGGCAAGATCTTTTCTAACCCTATTTGGAAATTATTTATCTTCAAAGAAACTTGATTTCATGGAATATATATGTGATGCTATTGTTACTATATTGTTAAGAATTTGTTTTCCTTGATTATTAATATTAAAAGGAGAGGTATATGAGTATGATATGAATATGGATATGGATATGAGTATGAGATGGATATGAATATACATAGAGATGATTATGCATGAAGTGAACATACCTTATGATTAAGAGAATATAAAGGAATGGTATCAGTTGTTATCTAGAGATATATAAAGGAATGGTATCAGTTATTATCTAGAGTTATATGAATTATAATATTATATTAAAAATATTCTTTCTAAATGTTGTGATAGATATTATTGAGTATTATTTAATACTTCTAAAATAAATGGAATACTTTATGTATATAAGAGCATATTTGATTTCATTGAATACAGAGGAAATGTATGAGTCATAATCAAAGTATTATGACATATATAATTTTTAAAGGTGATGATAAATGGAAATGGAAATGATATATGTGAAGGGAAATGTGAATGGAAATGGAAAATGTGAAATGGTATTTGATAATGGAAAAATGATTTGAAAAGGGGGATTGCAACAGTAAGCGTAAGAGGCTGTGTGGTAGTGGCACAGTCCAGCATCCAATATTTATTTCAGCCCAAGAGTGCCGAGGGAGGATGTAGTGGTGAACCTTCCTCCTGGGGGATGGTGGAGAACCTACCTCCGTCTACCGGTAGTAAAAGGGATGGGTACGGAGGGCGACTGATCATCGTCCTTACGTATTCGGCAACATTGGAAATCCCCAACGTTTTCTTTAAAGGAAAGAATTGAAAAATGGTTTTCAGATTTCTATACTGAAAATAGAAAAATGATATGAAAAGATGGAATTACTGTTATAAATGAAGAGAAACTGATTTTATATTAAATTATATAATCATTGCATATGAAGGAAATGAGAAGATGATAGCGAAAGATTTGTTCAAGTTTTCATATTATCCTAGAAAAGTACACTGAGATGGTATATTGATTTTTATAGCATTTAAGTAGAGGAACTGATATTATATGATATTAGAAGAGAGAGACTGATGGAATAATACTATATATTTCTTTCGTACAAAGATAATTGAAAAATATATGTCTTGAACGAAAATAAAATTTCTTTCCATAATAACTGGAAATTGTTTTGTTTAATATATATATATATATGTATAAGATGATTTATTTTCCTTTGATGCTAGTTGATAGAAGTTATCTTGCTGAGCTATTATAGCTCACTCTTGCTACTTATTTATATAACAGCTAGGTATGCCGATACTACGCAGAACGCCCCGCAAGAGGGTAGGGGGAATGCGACCTTATGAGAGCGCGTTGTCATCGATTCCTGAGATAGCGTAGAGGCAGATGGGTCCTGAGAGCCTTATGTATAATTAAGTGTGTAAGCATGTAATAAACTTTTGATTGTTGAAATGCTTCATGTTGAAGTATTATTCAATAATGTATTTAAGGATGATTCTGGGTTTGTAATAACTGTTTAACTCTAAACTTTTATTATGGTGAATGTTGTTCTCTGAGCATATGACTGATGTGTGTGTTAATATTTAAGTGTGGGGTCTAGGGTGAGTTTTATTATGCATTTATACTCCAGCTGCCAAGAGAAGAATATTAATAAGTGGAAATTGGTCCGTGACGGCCTAGATTCATGACCCCGAATTTGGGGCTGTCACACAACATACCTTGCTACTTGTGCAGATGTTAAAGATCTAGAAATTTAACATTCCTAACTCACTTACTAATCTACTGAATATAGTCTCATCAAGTGGTTTAGTTAGAATATCTGCAAGCTGTTTGTCAGTAGGAACAAAATGAAGTTCCACAGTACCATTCTCAATATGTTCTCTAATAAAATGATACCTGACATCAATGTGCTTAGTCCTTGAATGTTGAACTGGATTTTCTGCAATTTTGATAGCACTAGTATTATCACAAAACATAGGAATATTACTAAGTGTTATACCATAATCCATCAACTGATTTCTTATCCAAAGGAGCTGTGCACAACAACTGCCTGCTGCTATGTACTCAGCTTCTGCAGTTGAGGTTGAGACAGATTGTTGCTTCTTGCTTTCCCAAGAAATCAATATATTTCCCAAGAATTGACATGTACCTGTAGTGCTTTTCCTGTCTATCTTACACCCTGCATAATCAGAGTCTGAATAGCCAATTAGGAAGAAATCAGATTCTCTAGGATACCACAAACCAAGATTTGGAGTTCCTTTGAGATATCTAAAAATTCTCTTCACAACAATTAAATGAGATTCCTTAGGATCACTTTGGAATCTAGCACATAAACAGGTAGAAAACATTATATCTGGTCTACTTGCAGTTAGATATAAAAATGAGCCTATCATGCCTCTATAACTAGTATTATCCACACTCTTTCCCTTAGGATCAGAGTCTAGTTTAGTGGCTATTGTCATGGGTGTTTTTGCAACTGCACAGTCTTAAAAGTTAAACCTTCTTAAAAGATCTTTGATATACTTTGACTGATTAATGAAAATACCAGTCTCAGTCTGTTTGACCTGCAAGCCTAAGAAATAATTTAATTCACCCATCATGCTCATCTGATACTTAGAGTGAATAAGCTTGTTAAACTTAGCACACAATTTTTCATTAGTAGAGCCAAATATGATATCATCAACATAAATTTGAACTAAAAGCAATTCACCTTTTATCTTTCTAAAGAATAGAGTTTTGTCAATTGTACCTCTTGTGAAGCCATTTTCAAGAAGAAATTGAGATAAAGTCTCATACCATGCTCTTGGTGCCTGCTTTAGTCCATAGAGTGCCTTGTCAAGTTTGTATACATGATTTGGAAACTTTGGATCAACAAATCCAGGTGGCTGTTCCACATACACTTCTTCATCAAGTTTGCCATTTAGAAAAGCACTCTTTACATCCATCTGGTATACCTTGATTTTGAATGAGCTGCAAATGCAAGAAACATTCTGATTGCTTCCAATCTTGCTACAGGTGCAAAGTTCTCATCATAATCAATGCCTTCTTCCTGAGAATAACCCTTGGCCACCAGTCTTGCTTTGTTTCTTACAATCATACCAGATTCATCTAGCTTGTTTCTGAAAACCCATCTTGCACCAACAATAGATCTATCTTTAGGTCTTGGTACAAGTTTCCAGACTTTGTTTCTCTCAAACTCATTTAACTCCTCCTACATTGCAATTATCCAATCAGGATCCTGTAAGGCTTCTTCAACCTTCTTAGGTTCATTCTTTGAGAGAAAGTAACTATACAAGCATTCATTTTGAATTGATCTTCTAGTTCGAACACCACTATTTGGATCACCAATAATCAAATCTTCAGTGTGATCCTTTGTCCATTTTCTAACAGGTGGTAGATTGACTCTGCTAGTCTCTCCCCCTAAGTTAGTGGTATCTCTTGTAGAAGAATTCTCTCTGCCTTCAAAACTCCCCTTTGATCAATAGAATTAGTAGATTCGATATTGCTGCTAGTTACTGATCTTTCCTCAGTAGACTCTGAAAGATCAGTTCCTGATGGAGTAGACTCTGAAAGGCTAGTCTGCTCCTGATGATCACTGTGTTCTTCTTGATTCATTTGCTCCCCCTTAACAGTAGCATTCCTTTGAGAAGCAATAGAAATTCCTTCTGGAGAACCTTCATCATCACTAGAGAGTATCTCAGAATTCTTCAGATTTTCAAATTCCAATTTGTCATGACTCTCATCAGTTTGCAGAATTCCAAATTTCTTATCATCAAATGCAACATGAATTGATTCCATAACAATGTGAGTTCTGAGATTATAAACTTTGAAGGCCTTAGATGCTGAATATCCTAGAAAGATTGCTTCATCCGATTTGGCTTCAAATTTTCCAAGTTGTTCTGGATGAACTTTTAGGACATAGCATTTACATCCAAAGATGTGAAAGTATTTCACACTTGGTTTCTTTCCTTTGATCATCTCATAGGGAGTTTTTCCATGACTATTTACCAAGGTATAGTTTTGAGTGAAACATGCAGTGTTAATAGCTTCTGTCCAAAAATAGGTTGGAAGTTTTGCATCTGCAAGCATGGTTCTTGCTGCCTCTATGAGAGTCCTGTTCTTTATTTCCACTACACCATTTTGCTGAGGTGTACCAGGTGCAGAAAATTATTGAGTGATTCCATTGTCTGCACAATACTCCTCCATTGTAGAATTCTTGAATTCTGTACCATTGTCACTCCTAAGTACTTTGATTTTGTACTCAGAGCTATTCTGAATATTCTTGACAAGTTCAATGATTTGCTGAGGAGCTTCATCCTTCTTGTGTAGAAAGAACACCGATGTGAACCTTGTGAAATCATCCACTATCACTAGAGCATATCTTTTCTTGCTGATAGACATAATGTTTACTGGACCAAACAGATCAAGATGTAGCATGTGAAATGGTTCAGTAATTGAATTTTTAGCCTTGCTCTTGAAAGTGGTTCTTCTTTGCTTTCCAAGATGACATGCATCACAAAGTCCATCTCGCACATAATTTGCCTGAGGTAGGCCTCTCACCAGATTGTGCTTAACAAGTTGATTAAGCTTCTTGAAGTTGAGATGTGAGAGTTTCTTGTGCCAATTTCAGCTTTCATCACTTGTTGCTTTGCTGTAGAGACATCTAACAATTCCTTTAGATGTATCACTTAAGCTGGCTTCATATATGTTACCATGTCTTTGACCAGTTAGAACAATGTCTCCATTCTGCATATTCAAGATTTTGCATCCTTCTCTGTCAAAGATTGATTTGTAACCTTTATCACCCAGTTGACTTATGCTTAAAAGAGTATGTTTCAAGCCTTCAACCAGTGCTACATTTTCTATAATGACATTCCCCAAAACAATTGAGCCATATCCCAGAGTTTCTCCTTTGTTGCCATCTCCAAAAGATATTATTGGGCCAACTTTCCTCTCAAACTTTGTAAGCAGGGACTTCTTTCCAGTCATATGTCCAGAGCATCCACTGTCCAAGATAATTGAATGCTTCTTTCCTGTGCCCTGCAAACAAAAAGTAACTAGTTAGAATTTTTTATGACACAACTTTGATTGGATCATTTCTTACTAGATTTAGAAACAACAGGCTTTGAAGATTTTGCCTTTACTTTACCTGTTGCAGAGTCAACCTTAGACTCTGATTTCACAAACTGTTTGTGACTAGGAGTTTCAGATTTCAAAGAATAATAGTAATAATATAGTTCATGATATTCTCTACACATGTAAATGGAATGACGTAAACTACCACAATGATAACAAGCTTTTTGTGGTTGGTATTGAATTTTCTGAGTCTTGGGGAATCTGGACTCAGTTTTCCAAGAAGGTTTTTGATTGCAGTCTAGGGCCAAATGATTATGATTTCCACACTTATAGCATTTTTTCCTAGGTGCATCAGATACATTCTTGTAATTATTCTCTTTGTTAATACCTTCTTTTCCATTCCTATTTCTTTTGATCTTGCTAGACTCTGAAAGACCATCTAATCTCTGTTTCAACTGAGACTTAGACAGAAAACCTATGTTTACATTCTTAGGTTTCTCTAACACTTTCTCATCTGAATTACTATTGTTAATCCTTTTGTGTACAACAGGGGTACCTTTTGAATTAACAAATTTAACATGATTAGGTTCATAAACAATTTTCTTACCTTCAGATTTAGATGTGCTAGCTTTTACTTTACTATCATCATTGACAATAGCTACTTTTTCTTCTTGTCTAGCCTTATCAAAACCTAAACCATTAACCTTACCACGAATTCCATTTTCGATGATTTCTTGTGTTTTTTTACCAGAAATGTTAATGGTCTTAATCACATCTCTCTCTTCCTCTAGTTCTTTTCTGACATAGTCATAAGCCTCAAGAATAACACTGTAATCATGCTTAGCTTTATCAGAACTTAACTTGTATTCTTCCATTTGAATTAACTCAGATTCAAGAAAATTATTTCTATCAACTAATTTATCATTCTTAATCGTAAGTTCATCTTTTTCACAAGTAAGAATTCTAAAATTAGTCATAAGATTCTTAAACTCAGCATGGATAGATCTAATTTCATCAGAATTTAAGTTATCAAATGAATCAAGAGAGTGAAGTGATACCTTAACAGAGGATGGAGAAGTTTTCTTTGGAGATCCAGGTTTGTCTGAAACATTTGCCATCAGTGCAATGTTGTCATAATCCAATCCATCTTCAGAATCACTGGAATCAGCCCAATCCTTCTGTGTGATCATAAGTGCATTACCCTTTCCTGAATTCCTAGGCTTCCTAAGCTCGCTGCAATTAAAGCACTTGATCTTGGCCTTATCAAGCTTGACAATTGTACTTTTGCCTTTGTCACTCTTCTTCTCCTCCTTCTTTTGAAAAGGTCCTTTGCTAAATCTTCTTCTGTTGAATCTTCCTTTCTTGAAAGCTTTAGCAAACATAGCAAAGAGTTCCTGCATCTCAGATTCAGAATCATTGTTGTCAGAGTCCATATCAGTAGTCTCTAACTCAGAACTTTCTTTGCTTTTCTTCTTCCTTGAGTTCTTTACAACAATCTCTTCATGCTGTTCTTCCGGAAGCTTCTTTAATTCAGATTGAGCAGTAAGTGCAACAGTCTTCATCTTTCCTTCACTCCTGCTCTTCTTCTGCTGCTTGTCAAGTTCATAAGCTCTCATTTTTCCATACACTGCCTCTAATGATATCTCATCCAGATCATTAGCTTCCTCAATCGCAGATATCTTCTCATTGTAGAAATCAGGCAAAGCTTTCATGAACTTTGTATTCATATCCTCCAAGTCATAATATTTACCATGCATGGCCATCTCATTGATGAGTTTTGTAAACCTATCAAAGGTATCAGTAAGTGACTCACCAGACTTTGTATTCAGGAAGTTATTCTCATGTCATCCAAATCAATATCTATTATTAGTCCAGTGGTTCCGTAAAAGGGTTAAGGAACGCTCGAAAGAGAGTAAGGACATTTTTACAATATATAAGAAATAAAAAGAGAATAAAGGATGAATAGTGTTTTAGTGGAAAGTGAGAATATTATTAGACGACGCTATATAGAAGTATTCAGAACGGATTTCTGAGTTCGTATTCATGATCCAGGGGCAAAATAAGTGTATGTAAACGACATCGGATTCAGAAAAATAGCACTTTTTTTTCTCTGAGAATTTCCCTGGACACTGCAAGACCTAAGGATTTATTAAAAGTATTTAAGGAAATTAAATTTGAGAAGTATTAAGAAAGATGGAGAATGATAGTATTAATATTAAGAAGGTTTCCGGTAAAACCCTAACTAGAAACGATTGAGTTATTCCTCCGAATGATCAATGAATTAAGCAATAAACGGACAAAGAATCAAGCAGAGAGCCAAGATACAAGAGAAATAAATTGGTGGAAAAACAAAGATATAAGTGACTCACATATAAGTCAACAAGCAAGTGAGTGGTGTACTTGCACTTTGCCAAAAATGGAGTTGCATGTTGTGGTGTCAACAAGTGGCCAAATAGATGGGTAACACTTGGCCCAATAGATTGTTAACAACATACAAGGCAAGAGATGCATCCAATATAGCTAGATATTAAAAGCATTATATCATTACACACCAAAAACAAAAAGCAAAAACATCATCTTTCTCCCCCCTTGCAACTCTCGGCCAAGAAGGAAAAGGGAGGTTCCCATTATCAAATAATTCCAAGAAAATTTAGGTGAGCTCTATAATTCCTAATTAAGATACCCTATGAATTTTAGCTTCAAATTCCATACCATTCTTGAGATACAAAATCAAGAAGATGGTGATGAATAGTGCTTTCATGAAACTAACTTTTATTTCTTGATTTCTTTTGATCATCCAAGCTATACTAAGGCTAGATAAGGGCTAAAAAAGGCTTGATAAGTTCATACATACATCAAGGAAGGTATAACACTCTTGAAACCCTAGCTCTTAGTATAAGTTTTGATGAATATGGAGTGATTTTAGAGAAGTATGTTCATGGTAATATTATAAGCAGGCTTAGTTAAGTGGTTTAGTTGATTTAAGTAGCATGATGATTATTATGGTGAAGAATTCTTGGAATTATTAAGATGACAATCATGTGTATAAGAAGTATTGATGCCCGGTGTGGCTTGGTTTTGATGTTACGATTTTTGGAATGTTCGATTTATAGCCGTCGTAATGCCGAAATTTCGTTAACCTTAAGAAATCGTGTTTTACAGTAGCTTTAATTCACTGTCCAGTTTAATATTCTGCCATGATAGGATAGATTATGTTATAAGCTTCGTTTTGATATAAAGATCGTGTGAAATGGACTTACGGTTTAGGAGTTATGGTTAAATTTGTAAAAGTGGTTCGAAACCGTAAGTGCGAGTTCGTAATTGAAATTGATCCCCTTTAATATTGTTTAATCAGTGGCAAATTTGGTAATTAAATAATATAGATAAAAAGGAAGGTGTGGGAGAAAACCTCGTGTCAAACGGATCATTTTCCAATTTTATAAAAATGTTTGAATCGAGGTTAAACGCGAACGAACCCCTAAAAAGATACTTGGTTATAACTTTGGTTAAGTACTTAGAAAACGGGCGATAAAACTCGAGGTATAATCTTGGTTCGCAAACGACCAACCTTAGAACTTATATGACTTAAGTATATACCAAGGGGAAGTGTGATGACATGTCTTAATAAGTGAACAAGTGTCGGATCGTATCGGTGATAAAAAGAGTTGCACCAAAGGGTGCGTAACGAGATAACTTGAGAACGAAGTGTTAACATGAGTTAAGTCCATACTTAGCTTTTAAAAGCGTTAAGTGATTAATCTCGAATACTTTGACTGTTTATAGATCACCGAGCTGACCCGGGACACGCTACCGCCACCTCTACCCGTACTCGATTACCAGGCAAGTTTTAAATCCTTTTTAAAGGCTGTTGTTGTGAATATATATATGCTTTCTGTTATACATATGCCATAGCATGCGTGCCTACTTTCAGAATTATATTGTGATACTTGTTCCCCGATTCATTGATAGCTTATAAGCTAGATAGATAATGTATCTGTTAAGCCGGATAGTTCTAAGACCCTTAAGTGAAGGGCATCTGAATCTCATTCTTTGAATATAGATTGGGAGTCGGTATTTCTTGATATATTGAGATTATTTTCAGAGGAAAATATTTAAGTAAATATTTTCCATTAATTATCTAACGAATATTATTGGAATATTCCTTTGAGCTTATTTATGAATATTATTTTGAATATTCATTCGAGATTTATTCGATGAATATTATCTTTAATATTCATCTAAAGTTGATTTAATATTCAAATATTATTTCGAACCCTCATTCAAGTTATTTATTCAATGAATATTATTTCGAATATTCATTCAAACCTTATCAATTTATAAGTATTATTTTGAACATTCATTCGAACTCAAGTTATTTGATAAATATTATTTTAAATATTCACTTGAGCTTTCTTTAGGCAATGAATATTACCTTCAATATTCATTTAAAGTCGATTCAATTTTTGAATATTACTTCGAATATTCCTTCGATAAATATTATTAAGTTAAATATTCATTACTTATTCAATGAATATTATCTCAATTATCCACTTGATAATTATTTCTTCAATAAATATTATTATTAAATTGAATATTCATTATTCGTTCAATGAATACTATTATGAATATTTATTCAAGGATTATTTCGAGCATTATTCTTCCAATATTTATGACTTAATAAATATTCTTTGAATATTTATTTAATTCTTCTAACTCGTTTTAAAAATGATTTACCTCATTCAAGTAGTATCTTCGACCTTCAAATATTATGTAAGTTATTTCAGAGCCTTATTATTAATATTATATTATCAAGGAAAGGTTCTCAGTAACCCCATTCTTCATTCAATTCTATTATAAGGGAACCTTACTTGAGAAATGTTATTTACCTTGTGACTACCCGGTCATAAATTGTTGAAACTATTCTTTTCACTCGCGACTTGGTTGCTATTATTCATTGAATTTTGTGTACCACTCATTATTCGAGGGGTAAGAATGTTGGAACAAGTTGGTATCCATTAACAAGCAACAGCTGGGGAAATATTGGTGAATTTTCCTTTCCGACTAGATACGACTACCTTATGGAGTCTTATCAACAAGTATTATACTTGGGGAAAGGGGGATGAACTTTACGTTTCAAAGTTATGGATGATAAATGAACTAGGAGACGCGTAAGTGGTCGAGTGGCACCGACCCAGCAATAGCCCAACCGTTGGCTGAGGAGTTCCAGAGGGTGGTCGACAAGTAAATCCGTCGGAGCTACCTTCTACATGTAGAGAACGACTGATGAGATGCATGACATACGACTGATCATCGTAAATGTTAGGGCATCTGGCACGGCAATGCTCCCGTATTAGTTCATATTTCAAAGTTGGAAATTTTCTACAACACTATTGGTGTTGGCAGGGTGAAATGATGTTTGAAACTGGAATTGCAATATTTTCCTGCAAGTTCCTCTTCCATGATAATGATGCTATCTTGCTTATCTTTGGCATAGTAGATATTCCCACAGAAAATATAATTTGAGTTACCTTGTAACTTCATCATTTACATTACACTGGCACTATCTTCATAAATGCATGGCATATGGTTTCAATGATATTGTTGACTTGTTATATATATATATATATACTGTTCAGTCCTGTATTATTGTTGGTGGGCTATTGTTCACCCTTGCTTATTTATTATGTCACAACAATAACTAGGACTGATGGCCCGCGTCAGGCGCACTCGGCGCAAGCAGGTTATCCCCGCTCGAGGACTACTCGCTGATATCATTGTTGCCATTGCTGAGGTAGCATAGATAGAGAGCTTTTGGCTTACCAGTTTAATGATATGTATCAATAACGTTAATCAATGGCAAAACCTTTAAACTTATGTTGTTACTCCTTTTGGATTGTAATAACTTTTATTCTTAAATCCTTTAATGTGAGACTTATTTCAATTTCATCTCTAGGACTATAACTGTTATGTGTGTGAGTGGATATTATTGTGGGGTCACAGCATGGTATCTATTTATTGTGGACTCAAGTTAAGTGTTATATATGGAAATTGAGACCGTAACGACCCGATCCCTGACCCCGGATCTAGGGGTGTTACAGAAATGGTATCAGAGCGAGAGTTATATATCCCAAGAGATTATGCGACGTTATATAATAATAAATTCACTAATATAATAAGAACTCTTGCCAAGTTCACCTAAAACCCTTGTGAACTTTTTAAGTATCATGATAGTAATATAAGTTTGTATTGTGTAGGCGAGTGACATACCTGCCCAGGAGGCATCCGCGAGACAGCATGATGAGGACATGTTCCAGACCAGAGACCCATATTCACTAGTACAGAATAGGCCTAAGGCGTCGGTTAACTGGGCGACGCATATAATATACTAATAGCGTCGGTTATTTAAACAACCAATAGTGTCGGTTACCTAAAGAGCAGACGCATATGGTCTTACTATTGGCGTTGGTCAATTAAATAATTGACACATAAAGACAGGTTATAGGCGTCGGTCATTTAAACAACCAACGCTTAAAGTCAGTTATTGGCGTCAGTCATTTAAACCACCGACGCTTAAAGTATGTTATAAGCGTCAGTCATTTAAACAACCGATGCTTAAAGTCTGGTTATAAGCGTCGGTCATTTAAACAACTGACGCTAAAAGTCAATTTTTTAAAAAAAAAATAAAAATTGCAATTCTGTTATGAAACAATACAATTTCAGAAACAATTTAGCCCATGCCAGAACACCAAATTATATATAAAATCAATCTATACATGATACATAATCACAATACACCCCAAATAGATACTATCTATAACAAACCTCAACCACAAATAAACATAACAAACAAGAAATATATCAAACTCTTAAATTATATATATATATATATATATATAATCATCCTTAAGCTCCTTGATTGAACAAGAGGTCCCCCTTCCATTTCATTAAGCCATGAGCCAAATACTTCTCTTCATCAATAGAGATATCCTTCACAAATCCACATGAGACAATGTCTGTTTGAAAAATCTGGATCAATTATCTAAGACAAGGCATTCAATCTGTTGTTTGAGTTGATGCTGCAGAAGAAGCAACACATGAGAGGGTATTCGCATATGAAGAATTACTTGTGGCATAAAACAATATGACTTACGAAAGATAAAGAGGAAAATAAGTGACTTTGGGACATAAAGACCCCAAATTGTAGAAAATGAAAACAAAAAACCTGAAAAGTGCCTTCTATGCACCAAGGATCTGAAGGGTAGAAGAAGGGCACTTGGCCAGATTTGTAAGACTGCCAGCATGAGATATTAAACGAGCTCCAACAACAAATTAGGTGCTATATCACTCATTTTTGCAGCAGAAAGTTGTATAGTTTCTTCCTGTACTCTGCAAGGTCCATAACCCTCTAGGCAAATAACTTGACACTGATCAAGTCAACAGGGGATAGATCCTGACCTGAAAAGTATGTGAAATGATTAACAATAAAGAGAATAAGTGATGCAATGCAATTATGAACTTACAACCAACTCTCTATTTACATACCCATTGACGCTTTCGCAGCTTCAACAATTTCCTTAGCTTTATCTTCATCTCCAGCTTCAACCTAAATACATATATAATATGTTTGTAATTCCGATCACTAAATGTTAATCAAATTTCGAAACAAATAAATTAGATGATGATATCAAAGGAAGACGAGGTTGTTAAACTTTTATGGACAATTTGTGATGTTCCCAAGATGTTTTTACTCTGTTTTAATTCCTGCATAAATTAGATGTACCAACAAAAAGTAAATCATTGCCCGTAACAAGGGCATATACTTGGCCAACAGGTCCATCAGGATTAAGATCAGTGGTGGTTTGAGCATTCCATGCCTGCCAAATCAGCAATGTAAAAGAATATTTTTAAACTTAAGTACATGGAATGCATTGAATATAGATATTAGGAATCGATATTAGCAGATACAGAAACAAGTGTAACAATTAGAACTTGAGCAGGTATCACATGTTAAGAAATAATTGCTTTGCCTAATGACCACTATATAAATTTTAGATGTTACTCTCTCCACGTATTCAGTAGAATAAAATAGTTCCGTCACCCAGAAAGATCAACAGAGTAATGCAACTAGCTATCAAACCCATAGAAAACCAAATACAAGTTCATAGTAGCATCTCCAACCTGGTATTAACTTCAGCTACCTCTGGATCCCACTGAAGAACGCAAAATTTATACATTTCTGTTGCAATGAATAGAAGATCTTGTGTCTCACCTGCCAATACAAAAGAAAAAATAATATATGACAACATTGAAAGAAGTCCCAGTTGTTCCTTACATATAGTATTAAAAAAGTTATTCCACTCGCATGAGGGCGAAACAGCTCAAGGGTTGCAATTCTTCCATATATCGGCACATCCAACACGGGATGTATACAATTAACTTTAGATTTTAGGCCAAACAGGAGAATGGAACATGGAAACATTATTCCTACAGACATACTCCCTCCGTCCCGTTGAGTTATTTACATTTGCGGACCAGTTTTCGGCACGGATTTTAAGGTGCATTTTATGGATAGTTCTATAATTTATTTTTGATATTTTCTTTTTTATATAAAAATAGAACAATCCCATTTTTATACAAAAAAAGAAAATATCAAAAATAAGTTATAGAACTATCCTTAAAATGTACCTTAAAATGTGTGTCAGTTACGCAATTTTTTATGTAAAGAAATGGATGGGACAAAGGGAGTACATATCATCATACTTAAGGAGACACCAAGGAGGTGTGGCCCATGTAAAAAATTGTAAAAAAACAAGCAGGAAGAGCATGTGCCACCAAGACACACCAGACACCACTTGCATCATGCATAAATACATGTGGCGAAGTTGGAAAAAAGAAATTCATGTTCCACAAGCAAAACTAAACAGTTATCCTAGTTTCTGCATCCTGACCAGAATACTCTATTCCAATTACTTTAGTGAGCATTTTGGGAATTTTATTATTATTTAAAAGAATTGAGTATGCGTCTTGCTCTTGTGGTCTGGCCTCAACAGTTAAATCGTTACATAAATTAAAACGATAAAATCATATTCATTCCAATAGTTCTAAATTACGGTCACACTAAACCAGTGACACGGTTCTATGTTCGATGGGGCCAGTTTACGTCCCTCGTTAAGTCTTACTCAACAAGGTATCTATATGTTCCGGAACGTGCGTAAACTAGTTCTATGATTCTATATGTCACACTATCCAGTGACCGGATTCTATGATTCGATACGCAACTAAAACTGGGGAATTCTAAAATAATTCTTTTCTAAAATCAATTTTCGATATCACAATTTTCGATAACCAAATCAAACAGATATTTTGCAAAATAAGAAAACAGATTTAATAATAATACAGAGCAACGAAAAGTCACTTACCTCGAAAGCGACACTAAACACCAAAATTTAATATGAATTGGTCCCGCGAGTTCGTTAAAGCTGTACGGCTTTTTATGTTATTCTATTGGGTCTTTATATAGACAGTCTAACCATAAATTTAATTAGGTAATTCTAATACTTTCCCCCTAAAATTTACAACCTCTCCAAGTAATTACTTAAAATAAAAGATTCTAGCACACACAATTAACATAATTAAAATGATATCGATTCACTAAAATATTCTTACTCTTCTTTCTATTAATAACGAATCTTATCCTTTAAAATTCTAGAATTTTCTAAATAAACTAAATATCTAATTAAAAATTACTTTAAAATATTATATCTAATAAAAATAAATTACGGATTTTACATTCTCCCCTCCTTAAAAGAATTTGGTCCCCAAATTCACAAATCAAAATCAAATGAGTTACAAGTGAAATGAAATCATACCTTAATTACGATTGTTCGCGCGACTTTCCGTGAGCATAAATACACGTCCATTACCAGTCTTGTTATCTGCTTCTTTCCTTGGTGGTGGATTACGTGGGCATTGAGCAATCTTATGTCCGACTTCACCGCAATGAAAACACGCGCCTCTGTTCCAACTACACTCTGTATCAACATGGTTCCCGCCACACCTAGTGCACTTATCTTGATTTCCTTGTCTTCCCATTCGGTCATACACGTAAGGTTTCTTGAGTGGTCCCCCTTGAGGAAATTGTCCACCAGTTGGAGCGAACCGTTTCTTGTTCCAATTGCCTGTTGCTTTTTCAGATTCTGTCAGACCCCTCTCGATCACCAAAGCCTTGTTGAGCACAGCCTCGTACGTCTGAAGTTCAAACGATGCCACAGAATTCCTGATGTCGGTCTGAAGTCCCTCTTCTAACCTTCTAGCTCGACTGGTCTCGTCAGCAACTAATGTCGGCGCATACTTTGCAAGCTTTGGGAATTCGGCTTCGTATTCAGTAACAGTCTTTCCTCCTTGCTCGAGCCGAATGAAATCCCTCTCTTTTTGCAGACGAATGGTTCTCGGAAAGTACTTGTCTTCTAGAGCCTTCTTGAACTTTGCCCATGTATATGGTTCAGGACCTCCCTCAGTGGTTGCAGTCTCGTTCTTTCTTTGTTCCATGAGCCACCAATCATAAGCACTTCCTTGCAGTTGATACACAGGTAAAGTGACCTTCTGTTCTTCATTGCTCCCTAGCAGTCCGAAAGCTTTCTCCATCTCTTGTATGCACATCTCGACTATAGCCGGATCAGTTGCCCCATCAAAAGTTGGTGGGTTCAAACGCTTGAAATGAGAAACGATATTCTGCTACTTGGGTTGCTAATTTACGAGCGTAACCAGCGTCTCAGCTAACAGGTCGACTACATTTTCTCCTCCATTGTTGTTGTCATTCTGATTATTGTTGCCCTGATTGTTATTGTTGTTGCCATTCTGATTGTTGTTGCCATTGTTGCCTTCTCCGTCCATCGTTTCTAAAAACAATAAACTTTCAAACATATAATTAAGGTTCAAAAAGCACAAAAGTCAAACAGGTTACATAATCACACAAACAAGTGCCTTAAATTCAAAATAATTTACTAACTTAAAGGTCAAAACTTATACAGTAGTCTATAGGATCGCATCCTAGGGAATGTACTAGTCCCATACCTAATACACTCCGAAAGATGACCTGCTCTGATACCAACTGTAACATCCCGAATTTTTGGAATATTATTTCTAAATACCAAACTCAAATAAACGAAATTATTTATTCAAATAATCCAAAATTAACAAAATTCAAATGCAGCGGTAAAATTCAATATTCTATAATCATCAAATCGGAGACGCAGCTCCACAAATCCAATATTCAATATCTAATAAAGTATTGAAAATTTATTCAATAATGCGATAAGTCTTTTCCAATAATAGCATCTAAATCAAGTAGCACGAAATCCACACTGTTCAAATCCTTTATCTTAATAAGCTTCCAAAAGTCCGAACCTGAAACATATTAAAACAATGAGCTGCGAAGCTCAGCAAGTAACCATCGCTCAACGGCTCAAAAACAATATTTTTAAAAGTGAACAAAATTTCTGAAACTTTAAATCGATACATAAATTAAAACAATAAAATCATATTTATTCCCACAGTTCTAAATTACGGTCACACTAAACCAGTGACACGGTTCTATGTTCGATGGGGGCCAGTTTACGTCCCTCGTTAAGTCTTACTCAACAAGGTATCTATGTGTTCCGGAATGTACGTAAACTAGTTCTATGATTCTGTATGTCACACTATCCAGTGACAGGATTCTATGATTCGATACGCAACTAAAACTGGGGAATTCTAAAGTAATTCTTTTCTAAAATTAATTTTCGATATCACAATTTTCGATAACCAAATCAAACAGATATTTTGCAAAAAAAGAAAACAGATTTTATAATATGAATTGATCCTGCGAGTTCGTTAAAGCTATACAGCTTTTTACGTTATTCTATTGGGTCTTTATATGGACAGTCTAACCCTAAATTTAATTAGGTAATTCTAATACTTTCCTCCTAAAATTTACAACCTCTCCAAGTAATTTCTTAAAATAAAAGATTCTAGCACACATAATTAACATAATTAAAATGATATCGATTCACTAAAATATTCTTACTCTTCTTTCTATTAATAACGAACCTTATCCTTTAAAATTCTAGAATTTTCTAAATAAACTAAATATGTAATTAAAAATTACTTTAAAATATAATATCTAATTAAAATAAATTACGGATTTTAGAATAATCAACTGCCTTAGATTCAAACTACGTAACTCAACTCAACCTTTTCTTTAACCTTGAGCATCAAGACCTGTCCTTCCCATCGCAATCCCATCATACAAAGTCCATTCCAAATATTGATTATTTTTTCATGTTAATTTTATATTTTTGTTATGTGTAGTGTTTATTATGTGTTTTTGTTTAGAGTAATCATAGGAATTTTTATGTTGTATTATGTTTACATATTAATATAAATTTATTTTATGGGTGTTTAGATTGTTTTTTAATTTAAAATATGTTCATTTATTGAATGGTGTTCACTTTTTGAAATTTAAATTTTTTCTTTGCAGAGTAATAATTTGTTTATTTGTTGATTTGTGCTAATATTTTTTTAATTTAAATTTTAGAAACATATTTTTTGTCAAATCTAAACATAAAATCTTCAATGATTTTTATTAAAATAATTTTTTCTTGAAGCACTTTTAACGATTTGTTTTTTTGTAAATTACTTCCTATGTCCCAACGAATAGTTTAAATTTGGAATAGAGGGCTCGACACGCATTTTAAGGCTCTTACAAAGTATAGTTCCATAATTTTTTTTTCTTCTGAATAAAAATTTAATGTTTAAATTTTTATTCAAAAAAAGAAAATTTAAAAAAAAAAGTTATGGAACTATACTTTATATACACCTTAAAATGCGTGCCAAGCAGTGCTGAAAATATGTAAAAAAATGGGGGGACGGAGGGAGTATATTTTAAGGTTTAGCCTAACATATATTTTAATATTTCATATTTTTTTGGGGAGTTTTCTTCAATTTTATTAGAATGTATATAATATATTTTAGACATGCGGAAATTTATTGGTTTAACTATTATTTATACTAGCTTAAAACCCGTGCGATGCACGGATCTCTTTTAATACTCCCTCCGGTCCATTATATAAGGCATTTGACTTTTGTGCACGTAATTTTAAGTGTTTTGATCACATAGTAAAAATTATGATTTTTTAAATTTTCTTTTTCCAAATAAAAATAGAGTATTAATATTTTTATTCAAAAAAAGAAAATTTTAAAAATAATAATTTTTACCACGTGGTCAAAACACTTAAAATTACGTGCACAAAAGTCAAATGCCTTATATAATGGACCGGAGGGAGTATTATATGATTTTTTTTATTAACTGGAATTACTTTTTTTAAAATATGAAATTTGGAAGCTTAAATTTTTAAATGAGATGATTTGATAATAATTATATAAATGTTATCCGTGATATTTCTAGGAAAAGAGGGAGTTTAGTTAGAAAATATTGAAAAGATGATAAATTTTAGTTGAAAAAGGTCATCGGTTAATTATAAGTACTTATAAAATTATTATTTAATTTTACTAAATAGAATGCCATGATATAATTGGAAAAAGAGAGGTTTTAGTTAGAAAAAAATTAAAAAGGAAACTTGTTTTAGGTGAAAAAGGTAATTGATTAACTTATAGTAATTATAATTCAATTATATTAATTTACTAAATAAAATTGCTCGTAATGTTTTAAGAAAAGGAAAAATTAATGTCGCCCGTGATATTTTTAGAAAAAGAGGGTTTTTAGTTAGAAAATTTTTAGTTAGAAAATATTAAAACCATGATACATTCGTACTTTTTTAAAGAAAGTTTCAGGTTTGTACTATTTTTTTATGTTTTTGTGTTGGTATATATTAGTTTTAAGTGCATTAATTATATTAAAGTTTATTGTTGATTTAATTTTCTACCTTTAGATCTTTTTTTTGAATTGGCGTCTTTTTTTTAGATTATATTTTGTTAAATTTTGGTGACATTTTCAATTATGACATGTTTTTTTTTACTTTTTTATTATCTTATTTTACCATATATTTTCTTAAAACTTCTTCTTTGTTTTGTAATTAAATGTAAAATCTCGTTTTCTTAAAAATTATTTTTTTAATTGAAATTATGATGATATGCTTTGTTTACTTGTTTATTATATACAAAGAATGAATATGCGACTTATTTTTAGTTATGGTTTTTTGATATTTTATCCTTGTTTGTTAATATTAAAAACATATTTATTGTTGGGTGATGGCCCAAAATATTCATATGGGAGCCATGCTGGCCCTTTTTACTGACGGTACACGGTACATCGTGTACCGTGATAGGAGGGGTGTTGCGGAACACGATCTTCCGTAATAGGGCATGATACGGAACTGAGTCTTCCGTTTTATGCATGATACGGAAGACCATGCTCCGTGACTGTGCTGCGCACCCACCTAACACGGGACACGGTCAACCGTATCATGCATAACACGGAAGACTCAGTTCCGTATCTACGTAATACGGAGGACGATTCTCCGCATCATGATAACACGGAGGACGATTCTCCGTATCCCGTCGGTATTTCGGGCCATTTTTTTCAAAATCAGTATTTTGGGCAAAAACTTAGCAAAAATAGGCATTTTGGTAATTCTCTCTTTATTGTTAAACCAAATAATAGAATCTTTAATGATTTTTATTAAAATAATGTTTTTCTTTAAAACTCTTTTATTTGGTAAACACTTTGTTTGAAAATTATATTTTAAAGTTTAGCCTAACATATATTTTATTGTTTCATATTTTTTAGCGTGTTTTCTTCTATTTATTAGAATATATAAAATATACTTTAGACATGTGAGAACTTATTGTATTTGTTCTTTTTTTTAAAAAAGTTTGTACTTTCTTTTATATTTTTATGTTGGTTTTTATTTATTTTAAGTGCATTATATTAAATTTTGTTGTTTATTTTAATTTTCTAAATTTACATTTTTTTTTGTTTTGAATTAGCGTTTGTTTTGTAAATTATATTTTGTTGAATTTTTGTGTCATTTCGAATTATAACATGTTTTTTGATTACTTTTTTAATATCTTGTTTTGCCATATATTTTCTTTAAAAAAAAATTGTTTTGTAATTAAATATAAATTCTTGTGTTTTTAAAAATTATTTTTTGAATTGAAATTCGGATGGTACTTTTTTCTTTTATATAAAAAATGAATTTGTGATTTATTTTTCATTATGGGTTTTTGTTATTTTATCCTTTTTTGTTAATTGTGTGTAAGTTTTGTGCTATTACAACTCTTTTTCCTATAATAATAATTAATTAAGTTGATGATTAATATTTTATTAGTTTTATTTTTTATTAAATTACTTTAAATTTCATTTTTGATGAAATTTAATATTTTTGTAAATTTTAAATTATTAAATTATTATAGAATTTTTTGTATTTATTATATTTAGAATCTCTATTGATTATTTCATTTTGGATTTTGGGATTGTTTTTCAATTTATTTACAACTTTAATACCGAATATAGAATCTTTGCAAATTAATAAAATGTTAATTTAATGATTCGTGTTGACTTTTGTTAGTATAAATTTAAAAAACATGTTTGTTGTATAATCTAAAATTAAAATTTTTTTATGACTTTTTTTGTGGTAAGGTTTTTGTAAAATTATATTTTAAACTTTAGTCTAAATTATCTTTTTTTTTAATTTTAGTTAACCATAATTTTCTCAGCTTTAATTTTTTCTATTTTATCATGTGTTATTTATTTTAGTGCATTCTTTTTTGATCGCTAAATTAAAAACACCATTAGTTATTTGGTAGCAAAATTTTAGCTTTTAAACCTATCCCAACTTGTTTTCTAGCACATGTCTAATTTCTAATGAAGTTACCCTTTAACCCCTGACGACCAGACGACGACCACTCAAACTTCCTTACGCCAATTATATATAGGATATAACTTCCTTACGCCAATTATATATAGGATTTAATAATAAGCAAACAGGGGTATAATTTGGTTGTTTGGTTCAACCATCTAAAAGAATAGTGATCGTTAAATATTTAGTAAATAGATGATAGTCGTTAGATCTAATAATAATATTCTATATTTAAATCCCTCTTCTAAAGATACAAGGTTCAAATCACATCAACAACAAATTTACATTAAGATTTTATATTATTAGTTCTAATCAATACATATAATTTATTAAATAACTATTATTATTACTAATAATTTTATTAATGAATATTACAAAGTTAAATTGTATCCATAATAAATTATTATATTCTATTTTACTTAATCATATAATTTTGAAAGTATTTAAAACAACAAACATAACATCCAATCATATCATATCTAGCAATAATTAATATATACCCAAAAATATCACATCATATCTTCTAATCACTAACAATGTGACGCCCCCAAATCCGCCCTATCCGGGGACCCGGGTCGCCACATCAGGTCTCAGCATCCTGCAACACACATTAACTCAATAATAATAAAATCTTTATTACAACGGAGCGGAACAGTCCCACTCCACAGATCCAAGATCGGTCTCACACTTTATTACAATACGATTATTACATCTCCGAATAATATCTTGCAAAAGTCTATAAAGGTAGAAAAGATAAAAGGTTTCAGCTGGTCATTCTAGTCCTTGTCAGCATAGCCTGGAGTTTTTCCCTTGCCTCTGGATCCTTGGTTGGACGTCTCACATCTTTCTTTCTTGACAGCTGAACAAATGTTGTAAAGCAAGAGTGAGCAACTATGGTGCTCAACAAATTCTCTCCTTGCTCGGTACATAAATGTAGTAATATATATATATAATGAAAGAAATACTCGAAATTTAAGAAACAGTTAAGATATCAGAAATCTGCCAATTTGACTCAAGACTCGTCTCAAAAATAGAATACTCGAAATGACTCTTTTTGTGAAACTCTGATGACTCATGATATAAGAATAACTGGTCCTCCATCCTTTCGGTATCTCGGCGGGGCGATCAACTATCCGACCGGGAATACCGTCCTCCAATGACACCGCACTTCGCCCGATCACGACTACAATACGATATAAACGAATATAGTATATAGTATGAATGCTAGCATCATAGTGGGTGATTATATCAACCCTGGCATCATAGTGCCTAAAATATTCTTGTGTCCATATAAAGGTACACAAGTCTCTCTTTCTCTAAAATGGGCCTCTTTCCCAAAATTGACCAGTAGAATACAGAATTCCCGAATATTTAATGAATTGATATTTTGAGGTAAACTTCACAGGAAAATATTTAATTGATCTAGCGGATTGCCAGTTTTACTCAATGTACCACCAATCCGAACAATGGACTGATGTAACTCTCAATAAATATGTTTTAATTGATTGACACGAACAAAGTGCCAACCCTTGACAAGAAAGGCAACTATCTCGAAATAATGAGAATAGTCTTAAAATGAAACATAATGAGTCATACTGAACAAGTAGTACTACTCGAATAATTATAATACTCCAAATTGATGAACGTTAAATAGAATATTTTTCATTCGATCCAAGAATAAAACTCTAACAAATTTTAAATAGCATAATCCCCATTGATTGATTCGAACGATGAACCAATTAAAAGATAATCAATAAATGTTGTCGAATTTGTACAATAAATCCGACTGAGAAGAATGAATTTAACTATCTCGAACAAATGAGAATAGTTCCACTGAATCGAAATAAATAGTCGTCTCGAATTAAAGAGACCGACCCGATAGCAATGAAATTGCTTCTACGCTTATAGGGAATGTATTTCGCAAGTAAACTAATTCTATCAGTAACGTAATATTTAATGAGAAAATAATACTCAATAGAATTATTGCATCATAAGGAGCAGCAAATAAATCTCATAATTGATAGCTCGAAAATAATCAAGAAATGAAATAATACGAACAGAAATACAAAGTTTCCGAGAGTTAGGGTAGGAATGAACTTGCCTCTGTCTCGATGCTAAATACTACCAAATAAATAAAAGCGTTACCTGCGAGCAAGATTCTCAAGTCTCAGAAAGAATTTCTATAATTAATTATCAAAACGATTTTAGTACTCGGGTTAGGAATTTATCATGTACTATCAAAATAATTCGGTAATCATGCTCTTGATAACTAAATAATTCTCGAACAAATAATTGGGAATATTACGTAAGTTTAAAATCTCATTAATGCCTTATTCGCAAAGTATAATAAATTAAATGAAGGCTCTATTCGCTTTCCCTATTAATTTTAATGTATCGGGTTTTATACATTATGCCAATCAAATAAAGTTTATACGTGAAAGTCTTGCTCTATTTATTTGTGTTAGGAATAATTCATGAGTTATGATGTTAAGAATAGAATTTTACTTATACTTCTTGTGTATCCTGATTTATAAAGGATTTAGCACTTTGTATAGGAAATATGTGTTAGACAGTTATCTGTAAAGTTTGGTCAGGAATGAACAGTGCATCGAGTACTACATGTCAGGAACGGAGATTGAATCCTGATACGTCAAGTCAAATACTGATCAAGTACTGATGGGATGGTCAGATCCTGATGTAAGATGGAATCCTGATATTAGTCGTGTTACTGATGATGTCATTATGGATGCTACAGAAACTGGCAAGTGCTATAAAATAGGATCTTTGTTTGAGGAACAAGCAAGAAGATTTTATGAAGGAAGGAATTTTTTATTGATGGAAACTATCAACTGGACGGTAGAACATTGTCATGTATAGATGATCCTTCTGTGATTAGTTGATAGGAAGCATTATAAATACTCTCTCTATATCATTGTAAAAAGAGCGTGAGTTCGAGTTGTGAATGTGCGTAGCTCTGTATAAGGTTTGTATTCGAGAGTTCGAAACAAACAGAGAGAGAGTTTTATTTTGTCAGCAGCTGCTAAAGGTATTTGTACACCTTTGGTAGAGTTTGTATTTGATTTATTTAATACAAATAGAATTTGATTCATTCGTTTATTCTTGTTCCTATAACCAAGCAAAAATCAGACACGATTATATAACTTGTATTCAACCCCCCTTCTACAAGTTATTCGAGTTAACAATTGGTATCAGAGCAGGTTGATTTCGAATAATCATAAAGATCTGCAATCATGTCTGGTTACAAGGATGGGAATACTAAGATTCCTATGCTCAAGAGAAACGAATATACTCTATGGGAAGTAAAGATGTTGCATCATCTGGAAGCAACAGATCCTGATTATCTTGACAGAATCAGAGATGGACCTTTTATCCCAACAAAGGTTGTCGGACAAGCAACTGTTGATGGTCAAGTTGTTCCAGAACATACAGCAGAGAAGCCAAAATCGGAGTGGTCAGATAAGGACAAGGAGAATGTTCTTAAAGATGCTAAAGTGAGAAACATATTATTCAATAGTCTTGATTCTGTTCTCACTAACTATGTTCTCTCTTGTAAAATTGCTAAGGATATATGGGACAATCTTAAGGTTCAGGAAGAATATGAGGACACTACTTATACAACAGTATGAGTACTTTGAATCCAAGTCTGGTGAGTCACTTACTGATACCTTTGATGGGTTTACAAAACTCATCAATGAGATGGCCATGCATGGTAAATATTATGACTTGGAGAATATGAATACAAAGTTCATGAAAGCTTTGCCTGATTTCTACAATGAGAAGATATCTGCGATTGAGGAAGCTAATGATCTGGATGAGATATCATTAGAGGCAGTGTATGGAAAACTGAGAGCTTATGAACTTGACAAGCAGCAGAAGAAGAGCTGGAGTGAAGGAAAGATGAAGACTGTTGCACTTACTGCTCAATCTGAATTAAAGAAGCTTTCAGAAGAACAACATGCATGAAGAGACTGCTGTAAAGAACTCAAGGAAGAAGAAAAGCAAAGAAAGTTCTGAGTCAGAGACTACTAATATGGACTCTAACAACAATGATTCTGAATCTGAGATGCAGGAACTCTTTGTTATGTTTGCTAAAGCTTTCAAGAAAGGAAGATTCAACAGGAAAAGATTTAGCAAAGGACCTTTTCAAAAGAAGGAGGAGAAGAAGAGTGACAAAAGCAAAAGTACAATTGTCAAGCTTGATAAGGCTAAGATCAAGTGCTTTAATTGCAGCGAGCTTGGACACTTTGCTAGTGAGTGTAAGAAGCCTAGGAATTCAGGAAAGGGTAATGCACTTATGGTCACACAGAAGGATTGGGCTGATTCCAGTGATTCTGAAGATGAATTGGATTATGACAACATTGCACTGATGGCAAATGTTTCAGACAAACCTGGATCTCCAAAGAAAACTTCTTCATCCTATGTTAAGGTATCACTTCACTCTCTTGATTCATTTGATAACTTAAATTCTAATGAAATTAGATCTATCCATGCTGAGTTTAAGAATCTTATGACTAATTTTAGAATTCTTACTTGTGAAAGAGATGAACTTAAGGTTAAGAATGATAAATTAGTTGATAGAAATAAATTTCTTGAATCTGAGTTAATTCAAATGGAAGAATACAAGTTAAGTTCTGATAAAGCTAAGCATGATTATAGTGTTATACTTGAGGCTTATGACTATGTCAGAAAAGAACTAGAGGAAGAGAGAGATGTGATTAAGACCATTGACAATTCTAGTAAAAAGATTATAGAAATCTTTGAAAGTGGAATTCATGGTAAAGTCAATGGTTTAGGTTTTGATAAAGCTAGACAAGAAGAAAAAGTAGCTATTGTCAATGATGATAGTAAAATAGAAGCTAGCACATCTAAATCTGAAAGTAAGAAAATTGTTTCTGAACCTAATCATGTTAAATTTGTTGATTCAAAAGGTACCCCTGTTGTACACAAAAGGATTAACAATAGTAATTCAGATGAGAAAGTGTTAGAGAAACCTAAGAATGTAAACATAGGGTTTCTGTCTAAGTCTCAGTTGAAACAGAGATTAGATGGTCTTTCAGAGTCTAGCAAGATCAAGAGAAATAGGAATGGAAAAGAAGGTATTAACAAAGAGAATAATTACAAGAATGTACCTGATGAACCTAGGAAAAAATGTTATAAGTATGGAAATCATAATCATTAGGCCCTAGACTGCAATCAAAAACAGGTAAAGTAAAGGCAAAATCTTCAAAGTCTGTTGTTTCTAAATCTAGTAAGAAAGGATCCAATCAAAGTTGGGTCCTAAAAAATTCTAACTAGTTACTTTTTGTTTGCAGGGCACAGGAAAGAAGCATTCAATTATCTTGGACAGTGGATGCTCTGGACATATGACTGGAAAGAAGACCCTGCTTACAAAGTTTGAGAGGAAAGCTGGCCCAGTAATATCTTTTGGAGATGGCAACAAAGGAGAAACTCTGGGATATGGCTCAATTGTTTTGGGGAATGTCATCATAGAAAATGTAGCACTGGTTGAAGGCTTGAAACATGCTCTTTTAAGCATAAGTCAACTGGGTGATAAAGGTTACAAATCAATCTTTGACAGAGAAGGATGCAAAATCTTGAATATGTAGAATGGAGACATTGTTCTAACTGGTCAAAGACATGGTAACATATATGAAGCCAGCTTAAGTGATACATCTAAAGGAATTGTTAGATGTCTCTATAGCAAAGCAACAAGTAATGAAAGCTGGAATTGGCACAAGAAACTCTCACATCTCAACTTCAAGAAGCTTAATCAACTTGTTAAGCATAATATGGTGAGAGGCCTACCTCAGGCAAATTATGTGCAAGATGGACTTTGTGATGCATGTCAGCTTGGAAAACAAAAAAGAACCACTTTCAAGAGCAAGACTGAAAATTCAATTACTGAACCATTTCACATGCTACATCTTGTTCTGTTTGGTCCAGTAAACATTATGTCTATCAGCAAGAAAAGATTTGCTCTAGTGATAGTGGATGATTTCACAAGGTTCACATGGGTGTTCTTTCTACACAAGAAGGATGAAGCTCCTCAGCAAATCATTGAACTTGTCAAGAATATTCAGAATAACTCTGAGTACAAAGTCAAAGTACTTAGGAGTGACAATGGTACAGAATTCAAGAATTCTACAATGGAGAATTTTTGTGCAGACAATGGAATTACTCAACAGTTTTCTGTACCTGGTACACCTAAGCAAAATGGTGTAGTAGAAAGAAAGAACAGGACTCTCATAGAGGCAGCAAGAACCATGCTTGCAGATGCAAAACTTCCAACCTATTTTTGGGCAGAAGCTATTAACACTGCATGTTTCACTCAAAACTGTACCTTGGTAAATAGTCATGGAAAAACTCCCTACGAGATGATCAAAGGAAAGAAACCAAGTGTGAAATACTTTCACATCTTTGGATGCAAATGCTATGTCCTAAAAGTTCATTCAGAACAACTTGGAAAATTTGAAGCCAAATCGGATGAAGCAATCTTTCTAGGATATTCAGCATCTAAGGCCTTCAAAGTTTATAATCTCAGAACTCACATTGTTATGGAATCAATTCATGTTGCATTTGATGATAAGAAATTTGGAATTCTGTAAACTGATGAGAGCCATGACAAATTGGAATTTGAAAATCTGAAGAATTCTGAGATACTCTCCAGTGATGATGAAGGTTATCCAGAAGGAATTTCTATTGCTTCTCAAAGGAATGCTATTGTTGAGGGGGAGCAAATAAATCAAAGAGAACACAGTGATCATCAGGAGCAGACTAGCTATTCAGAGTCTACTCCATCAGGAACTGATCTTTCAGAGTCTAATGAGGAAAGATCAGTAACTAGCAGCAATATGGAATCTATTGATCAAAGGGGAGTTATTGAAGGCAGAGAGAATTCTTCTACAAGAGATACCACTAACTTAGGGGGAGAATCTAGCAGAGGCAATCTACCACCTGTTAGAAAATGGACAGAGGATCATACTGAAGATTTGATTATTGGTGATCCAAATATTGGTGTTCGAACTAGAAGATCATTTCAAAATGAATGCTTGTATAGTTGCTTTCTCTCAAAGAATGAACCTAAGAAGGTTGAAGAAGCCTTACAGGATCCTGATTGGGTAATTGTAATGCAGGAGGAGTTAAATGAGTTTGAGAGAAACAAAGTCTGGAAAGTGGTACCAAGACCTAAAGATAGATCTATTGTTGGTGCAAAATGGGTTTTTAGAAACAAGCTAGATGAATCTGGTATGATTGTAAGAAACAAAGCAAGACTGGTGGCCAAGGGTTACTCTTAGGAAGAAGGTCATTGTATTTAGTGGAAGCTCTGTGTTTACAAGGAGGTTTTGTGTGTTTTTGGAGTTAAGAAAGGCAAAAGACATCAAGGGTTTATAAAGGAAAGAATTATTGATGTTCTTTTCAGGTTAAATTCTAAAATTGCCACGTGGAACTCCATTTAATCTTTGGAATCAGGATGATAGTGATCAGGAAAACGAAAGTGATTTCATCAGGATTGATGATTATGAGAGTTGTGATTATCTTGGTGAAAAAGATCACATCAGAAAATGAAGCTGATCAGTATTGATTTTATTTTGATTTACTCTGATTTATTTAATTGAAATCAATTTTGGATTTTATTTTCCAAAAATCGTGGGTAAACTGCATTTTTCAGGGACTGACACTTGTCAACCTACGTGTCAACGTGGGTTAGTGGGTCTGAAGGATTTTTGAATATATCTTTATTTTGAGACTCTGATTGTTTATTGCTAACTTCTAATTCATATTTCCCAAGGCAAAAACATTCATTCAAGTTCTCAAAATCGCTAATCAATTTCAAGATTTTTCAAGTTCATTTCAGATAAAAAATGGCAGCTCAAAGAAGTCTACCTAAATCAGTAGCTTTCAAGTTTGGTGACTTTGATTTTATGATGAATAATCATGTTGCAGCAATCTTCAGCAAGAAAGGAGTATCAACTGATTTTCATCCTGTGATGGATTTTATGGCTATTGGACCTTTGCATTATGCATTGTCAGCATCTCCAAAAATAAATCAAGCTGTTGTTTCACAAGATTGGGAGAATGCTGAGGTAATTGATTCTACTCAGAGTCAATCAGGTAAGATTGTTCTACACTTAGGACAAGATACTTATGATATTACTGAATCTATTGTTAATTCAGTACTTCGCTTACCTGTTACTGATAATTATGCAAGTGAACCATCTGATGATGATGTAAGAACTATGTTGTCTGCATTAGGTTATAGTGGACCTCTAGATAACATGAGCCAGTTAAATAGATCTTTTCTTAGGAAGGAATGGTCTTTCTTCTTTGATCAAATTGCTAAATGTTTTACTAGCAAATGTAGTTATTTTCAGCAAATTACTTCTGTTACTACACATATTGCTTATGGTTTGCTTTATGACAGAGTAATTAACATTGGTCACATTATCTTAAGTCAGATGTGTATTAAACTTGGATCAAGAGATCAAAACATGAAAATGGTTTATTATCATAGATTTATGCAAATGTTTATTAACAATTTTATTCCTGATGTTGAAGCTAGATTTGGTAGAAAACATTGTGTTTCTTCTTATGTACAGCAAAAGAGAATTTTCTTTGACATTACAAAGAAGGACAATGAAAAGAATCTAGATGAAATACCTGTAATTCATTATCCACATCATGTTCAGGTAATTCTTAAAACTCATCTTCCTACTCTCTACAATTCTTCTTTCTTTTAATTTTGTGGTGAAATGGCTCAGGAATCTCATTTGGAGGAGAACCCACCTGTGTCTACCCAAGTAGCCCAAAACATTATAGTCTCTGAAACAAATCAAGAACAACGTTTTAATCCACAGCCTATTGTTTCAAAGAAACCAACCTCTGGTGTTTCCCAAAAGACATCAGTTGTAAGGAAGAGAAGATTTATTGTGTCAAGTAGTAGTAGTAGTTCTAGTGAAGATGATGATAATATATCTCTTGCTGAGAGAGAAGAATTGAAGGCTGCAATTCAACTTTCTAAGTTAGGACAAAAAGATGAAGCACCTAGTCACAGCCAGGCTGCAGTCTCTCAAAAGACTATAGTACTTAAAAAGGAAAAACAGTTACTGGATACTATCTCTCAAAAGACTGTGTCTATTGAAAAAGGATCTTATCCCAAGATCAATTCTGTGTCTACACCTCTTGAGTCTTCTCAGGATAAATCTTTTGCTCACTATACTATGATAACAAGGAGAAAGATTCATTTGTCACCTACACACAGAGTCTAGTCCAACTAATATCATGCAGGTCTCTACAAATAAAGGAACAATCAAGTCAGCAGATGACAATAGAGATCTGGATATTGATTCTTTATGGGAAACTACATTATCATACAGACTGGCTATGGGAGTTATTTCTATCAAAGTGAAGCTATCCAGGCCTGTTCTAGATTTTTTGGTTGAAAGAGTACCAAAACTTTTATTTCCAGAAGAATATGGACTTCTACATCAAAGACTAGACTTAATGAAGATGTATTTCTATGTATCTGTCAGAAGACAATTAGTCAAGAAATTTGGACTCTCGAAGCATGTTGCACTTCAATCACTTCATGCATATTTATTTGATAAGGATGTCATTATTGAAGATGCTTCAGCTCAAGGTGAACAACTGGAGGGAGTAAATAGTGGAATTCAGTCAACAGAAGATACTATTGCACCAGTGATGAACAGTAGGAAAGATCAGATCAAAGTCACTGCATGTTAGATATAATTGATGTGATTTAATGTCAGTGTTTAAGTGTTGCAGGTAAAAAGAGTTTAACTTGTTAGTTGAAAGCGGTTGTAACAGAGTTTGAGTATACGCTAATAGCTGGAAGCGCAAACGCTGACAGGAGAAAGCGTAAACACTGCTAGCTGAACACATGGAAGCGCAAACACTGTTAGCTAGGAGAGCAACAGAGTTTGCTAAAGTATGTCTACTGGAAGCGTCTACAAGTCAACAGAGTTTGAAGATTAATTTAATATTAATATGGAAGAGATATCTTTGAAGATTGGATAGCGGTCAAAGAGATTGAGTTGACTTAGAAGACGTGTAGCAATCGTAATTGATATCAATTGTATAGCTTAATTTTAGGAGAATCAATTAACGATTGTACGTAGCTGTATATCTTATAAATACAGTTAGGTTAACCCTAGAAGGGTATCCATCGTGAACGAATATCATTCATTGTAACCTAAGCAGCTCTCTGTGATATTTTACATCACTGAGAGAGGAATTATTAATTTCAAACAGTTTTAAGAGCTAAAACGTGTGTTCTTGTTATTTACTCATACAGTACTTGATTATATATATTGTGTATTCGTCCTAACAAGTGGTATCAGAGACAATCTATTACTTTATTACAGTTTAAGATCCAAACACGATAGTAATCAATGGCAGAGATTCCTCCTCCATCAGGTTCTGAAAAAACACCTACTACTGTTAGTAGGTATGAGACAATTAGGGTTCCAATACTCAAGCCATCAGAATATGCAATCTGGAAGGTAAAGATGACCATGTTTCTGGAAGCCACAGATCCAGAATATCTTGATAGAATTTATGAAGGTCCTCATAAACCTACTAAGTTAACTGCTGCTGCTGCTGGTGAGGAATCAAAGGTGGTTCCTAAGGAAAAGAAAGATCTAACTGCTGAGGATCTTTCATCTATTGCTAAGGATGCCAAAGTAAGGCACTTACTTCACAGTGCTCTTGACAATGTTATGTCTAACAAAGTGATTAACTGCACGACTGCAAAGGATATATGGGATGCACTTGAGGTTAGATGTCAAGGAACTGCTGCAATTAAGAATAACAGAAGGAACATACTCACACAGGAGTATGAGCATTTTGAGGCAAAGTCTGAAGAAACCATGACAGAAACATTTGATAGATTCTGCAAACTACTCAATGATCTATCATTGGTCAACAAAGAATATGATCTAGAAGACTCGAATCTCAAGTTTCTTCTCTCTCTTCCTGAAAAGTGGGATGTGAAAACAACCACCATAAGAGACAACTATGATCTTGCTGATACTGAGATTGATGAAATCTATGGACTGCTCAAGACTCATGAATTGGAAATGGAGCAGAGAAACAGAAGATCAAGCAGGAAGTTAAAGACTGTTGCACTGAAAGTTGAAGAAAAATCTTCAAAGAAAGAAGTATCAAGGAGAAAGGCAAAAGGAAAAGCCTTAGTCATACATTCAGAAAGTGAGTCATCAAACACTGATGTTGACTCAAACACAGATGGAACATCTGATTCTGAAGATGATGAGGAGATGATGCAAATGGCTGCATTGATGGTAAAGACCTTCAAGAAGATGGGATACAAGAACTTCAAGAAGGGAAAGAGATTTTCCAAGGATTACTCAAAGTCTGACAAGAAAAATTTCAAGAAATCTGAGGGAAAGGACTTTAAATCTGGTAAGAAAGACAAGTCTGAGATTCAATGCTACAAGTGTAAGGAGATGGGTCACTATGCTCCTGAGTGCAAAAAGGGTAAAACTGAAAAGGCACTCTACACCAAAGGCAGAGATTGGGCAGACACCTCAGATTCAGATGAGGAGGTGAACTATGCTCTCATGGCCTCTACTCAGAATGAAGATTCTGAACTAAAGGTACCTCCAACTACCTATGCTTATAATATAAATAATATAACTGAATTGAGAATTTATCTTAAGGCATTACACATCAGTTATAGAGATCAGACTTTAGAAAATGAGAGAATCAAAAGTGAGTGTTCTCAACTCAAAGAAAGAAATAAACTTGTTGAGGAACAACTTGAAAACATGAATAAAATTCAGAAAGAAAGAGCTGATGCTGTGTTTATAGAACAGGAGTTGCTAAGTAAGTATAAGCAACTAGAATCTGAATTAGAAGATGCAAAGCACATTATTAAAACTTGGACACATTCTGGAAAAGACACTCAAGAGGTCTTTCAATCAGACACAGTAGGTCTAGGTTATTCTGAAGATGATGTGCTTAGGTTTCAGAATATAGTCAAGATTAGACCACCTCTTTCTTCTAAGAAATTTGGAACATTTGTTCATGGTACTGTTAAAACTGAACATGGAACTGTTAACCATGAGCCAGTAAAAACCTGTGTAAAACAGGTTAATATTGGTTCAATGACAGATAAACAACTTAAGCATAAGCTTAAAGAAATAAAATCTGTCAACAAACAGAAAATGCCTAGGAAAAACAGAAATGGTAAGGTAGGCATAACATCAGGAATTAAGCCAATGCTTGCTACATTTGCACCTAGAAAAACTTGTTATAATTGTGGTAGCACTAATCATCTTGCTAGTTTTTGCAGGAAGAACAAAGACATTAATTCTTTACCCTCCAAATCTGGAGTGAAAAAGGATAATGTCAAACCAAGACCACAAACACTGTGCAAACATTGTGGAAGTAGTTGGCACTCAATTTATACTTGCAAGAATTATCATGCTATTTATCATAATTATTATGAACTGAAACCTAATTTGAAATGGGTTAAAGTTGATTCTGCAAGTACTAAGAATGAAAATGTTAGTTTAAACTCTGATAATGCTAAATCCGCTGCAAAAACTAACAGATTCAATAAAGCAAAAGGATCCAAGCAAGTCTGGATCCTTAAAACTAACAATCAGTGATTGTTTGTGATTGCAGGGCACCAGGGTAAGTACCCTAGTCGTGGACAGTGGATGTTCAGGACACATGACTGGAAATAAAGCCCTGCTATCAGAGTATGAGGAGAAGGCTGACCCAAAAGTTTCCTATGGAGATGGCAACATAGGACATACTCTGGGATATGGCAATATTAATCTTGGAAGTGTCATCATCACAAATGTAGCTCTGGTTCCAGGACTCAAGCATGATCTGCTTTCTGTGAGTCAAATCTGTGACAGAGGATATCATGTAGATTTTCTGCCTGAATATTGTCAAGTCATCAGTAAATCTACAGGGAAAGTTGCTCTAGTTGGAAACAGACACAATACCATCTATGAAATAAAATTGTCAACAAACTCTGATGGCAAAGCAGTGTGTTTGTCAACAAGAATGTCCAGTAAAGAGAGTTGGAAGTGGCACAAGAAACTCTCTCATTTGAATCTGAACAACATCAATGAGCTAATAAAGAATGATCTTGTAAGAGGACTACCAAAGTCTTTGTTGAATGTAAAAGGCCTGTGTGATTCTTGTCAAAAGGCCAAACAGAGAAAAGTCTCTTTCAAAAGCAAATCTGAGTCTTCAATTGTTGATCCTTATCATCTTCTACATGTTGATCTTTTTGGACCAGTGAATGTCATGTCACTTGGAAAGAAGAAATATGATCTAGTCATTGTTGATGAATACACCAGATACACATGGGTGTATTTTATAGCAAAGAAGGATGAAACTGCATTAACACTGGCAGAACATATAATACAACTGGACAAAGGGTCAGAGAATCAAGTGAAGATTATCAGAAGTGACAATGGAACTGAGTTCAGGAATTCAACAATGGAAGAATTTTGCAAGAGTAAAGGAATCAAACAAGAGTTTTCTGCACCTGGCACTCCACAACAAAATGGTGTAGTGGAGAGGAAGAACAGAACCTTGATAGAAGCTGCCAGAACCATGCTAGATGAAGCAAAATTGCCAACATATTTCTGGGCAGAAGCAGTTCAAACTGCTTGTTTTACTCAAAATGCAACACTGATCAACAAGCATGGTAAAACACCATATGAAATGGTGAAAAAGAAAAGGCCAAATCTAAAATATTTTCATATTTTTGGATGCAAGTGCTTTGTGTTGAAGACTCATCCTGAACAGTTGACCAAATTTGACCTAAAGGCAGATGAAGGAATTTTTGTTGGCTATCCACTGTCAACTAAGGCATTCAGAGTTTATAATCTGAGAACCAAAGTGATCATGGAATCAATTCATGTGTCATTTGATGACAAGAAAGTAACTGGACTTGAAGATGTTAATGAACATGATCAACTGCACTTTGAAAATGAAGATTTATTCTCTGACAAAGTAAACTTTGATGAGACTGATCTGACAAACTCTGTTGAGCTAAACTCTGAACCTCTACTGGTAAATACTGAAGAGACTCTTCAATCAGAAACAAGGGAAGAACCAGTTGAGGGGGAGCATGAATAATCACATCAAAGTGATAATTCAAATACTGATAGTGACTTAGTTGATAACTCGGAATCAAACTCTGTTGATTCAAAATCTGAAAGCTCAAATTCTGAGCAGTCACATTCAGGGGGAGCATCAGAAAATGAAGAAAGGAACCAAGAAAATCAGGAGAGCATGGATCAAGGGGGAGGATCACATGATGACAGAAGCAATCTGCCTTCTGCAAGAAAATGGACTAAGTCACACACACCTGATTTGATTATTGGTGATCCAGATGCAAGCGTAAGGACAAGAAGTGCAACAACAAATGAATGTCTGTTTCATGCATTCTTGTCACAAACTGAGCCAAAGAAAGTAGAAGAAGCTCTTAAAGATGCTGACTGGATAACAGCAATGCAAGAAGAGCTAAATGAATTTGAGAGAAATGAAGTATGGACCCTTGTACCAAGGCCCAAGAACAGATCCATTGTTGGTACTAAATGGGTTTTCAGAAATAAAACTGACAGTGATGGTGTTATCACAAGGAACAAAGCAAGACTGGTAGCTAAAGGCTATTCACAGCAGGAAGGAATAGATTATGATGAGACTTTTGCACCAGTTGCCAGATTGGAGGCAATAAGGATGTTTCTTGCCTATGCTTCTCACAAGAAATTCAAGGTTTTTCAAATGGATGTGAACAGTGCTTTTCTGAATGGAAAACTTGAAGAAGAAGTGTTTGTTGAACAACCACCTGGTTTTGTAGATCCAAAATATCCAGACCATGTCTACAGGTTAGACAAGGCACTCTATGGACTTAAGCAGGCACCAAGGGCATGGTATGAAACTCTTGCTAAATTTCTACTAGAAAGTGGGTTTCACAGAGGTACTATTGACAAAACTCTGTTTTACTTTCAATCTGGTAGTGACTTGCTCTTAGTTCAAATATATGTTGATGACATCATTTTTGGATCTACTAATGATAAACTCTGTAAGAAGTTTGCCAAGCTCATGCAGTCAAGATATCAAATGAGTATGATGGGAGAGCTAAGCTATTTTCTAGGCTTACAGGTGAAGCAAACAGATGATGGAATTTTTATCAATCAAGCAAAATATACCAAAAATCTTCTCAAGAAATTTGGCATGCTTGACTGTTCATCTGCAACAACTCCCATGGCAACTGCAACAAAATTGGATAAAAATACAGGGTCATCAGTAGATATGACAAGTTACAGAGGAATGATTGGTTCTCTACTCTATTTAACAGCTAGTAGACCTGATATCATGTATGCCACCTGTCTGTGTGCAAGGTTTCAGGCAGATCCAAGGGAACCACATTTAACAACTGTGAAGAGGATTTTCAAGTATCTCAAGGGCACTGTAACTTTAGGGCTGTGGTACCCAAGAGAATCAGATTTTAAGCTACTTGGTTACTCTGATGCAGATTTTGCAGGCTGTAAGATTGACAGAAAAAGCACAAGTGGAAGTTGTCAATTTTTGGTGACAGACTTGTGTCTTGGTACAGCAAGAAACAAAAATCAATATCAACATCTACAGCTGAAGCAGAGTATATTGCTGCTGGTAGTTGCTGTGCACAGATTCTATGGATGAAGAATCAATTGCTGGATTATGGGTTGAGGTATAGCAAAATACCTATTTTCTGTGATAATCAAAGTGCTATTGAAATGACAGGTAATCCAGTACAACACTCAATGACCAAGCACATCAGCATAAGGTATCACTTTATCAGAGAGCATGTAGAGGAAGGCAATATTGAACTTCACTTTGTGCCTACAGATCAACAACTTGCAGATGTCTTCACCAAGCCTCTAAGTGAAGCAGCATTTACAAGACTGGTCAATGAACTAGGGATGGTATCTGGTTTTGACTAAACATGTTGGTTAGACTCAAAATTTTCTTAAAAAAATGTGCTGCTCATATTTCTGTGAATTGCTAAAGTGCTATGTGAACCTTGTTAATTAAACTCAGTCAGCATGATTGTTGGTCATACACTGTTAATATGTTTGATAAACTCTGTGAATTCTGAGTTGATTTTTGTCTGAATGAAAATACCAATGAAGAAAAATGTATGAAGCATGATTCTCAGTGAATAAATCAAGATTCTTTCTGAGTCACTGTGATCTAATCAGAAATTGTGCAGTAAGTTAACACAGCATGATACTGTTTCATATTTAGAGCATCTCTTAGTTTATTTGATCCTAAACTCTGAATCTATGAATACTGTGTGCATTGCCTCTCATGAATAATTTCTGATATTGATGAACTCTAAACTCTGATTAGTAACACTCTGTTTCCAAGACATACATAGTTCTTGATGATTCCTTGTTTGTACTTGTGAAAATTTTAAAACTTGAGATGTGTCATTGTTTAGTTTGGTGAGAAACAGTTCATGTCTGCACCCTGTGAGATTTTGAGCCAAATAAGTGATTGATACATTTTATATCAATCAGATTTTATTGCTGTGTGATGTTCATCAGTAAGTATGTTGCTCTAGAACTTGCATTAAACCATTTTGAGACTACATGATATGTGTGTGCATGAAAATGATAAAGGCACTAGGATTTAATATCTTTCTTCAAACACTATTCAAAACTTCTTTGAATACTGTTCATAAACACTGTTCATAAACACTACCCTTAGTAAACCCCTTTGAGCCTAATTAACTGCTCATTTTTCTTAATCTCTGAAGTATTAAGAGCAGTTATATTCTTTTGATAAATAAAATGCAAGCAGGTGAGTGTTTCTCAAGAAAAGAAAAGTTACTCGGTATATATAATAAAAAAAAAAAGAAAAAAAAAGAGGGGTATATATACTGATCATCTTGTACAAATATGTACTAACAGTGTGACTGAACAATTTGGTCTGTTAACTTGTTCAGTTCGAAATTCACTCATGTTAAAAACATCTCTTCTCACCTGTTTGAACTTACTACATTACAACCCTGAATAAAGTCCTTTTGATTTGTGCATACATGTAATCGAAGTAGTGTAGATTTGGTGGAAATTCAAGCCTATGGAAGTATCTGCTTTTACTGATTGAATTTGAGCGAAAACACTTCACCTAAACACTTGTGTGCTTTGAGAGTTTGTGAGGAAATCCTTGACATGTAACTCACTGAATGATGCTTTGATGTTTATCTCCTGATCTTTTTGTCTATAATGACTGTGTGCTTACGTGGATAATCATGAACATAAATGGGAACAGGAATATTCAGATTTCTGTATTCCAGGAACTACAGAGTTTAGCATTCATCATATACTCCGTGTTTAATATGAGAGTTTGTGCATTCAGTGTTTATTGATTTGATTTATGGATTTTATGAAATATTAGATGCTATAAAAATTGATTTGGTAAACTCTGCTACTCACACACAAAATTAATCACGACTGTGCATTTTTGAAAGGGTTTTAGTGATAAAGTTTGAAAATTTGACAAACACTGATGGATTGTGTTACGTACTCTAAGGTAAATTTTCATTAAGATAATTTGAAAATTTTGGAGTAAATGGAGTGGTTGACAACTGTTAATTAGTGTATTTAGTGGTAAAGTGTCTTGATACTCGGAAAGAAAGCAGTAATAATGGCTTTTACTGCGCGTGAATTAAGTGAATCGCTGCATGTTTGACATGTGTCCCACTTTCACCCACTCACTCATCATTATGTACCACTTTCACACTTCTCAAGGGAACAGTTGCGTGTTTTCAAGTAAAAACGTTTGAGTTTAATTTTTAATTACTACTCAAATTACTTTTTGTTACAATCACTACTCACCTACTCATATTCACTTTACCAAAACAGAGAACTCCTTTGTTTTTCACTTTGGCATTTTCACAAACACCTTTCTTGCATATCATTTTCACAGTCGATTTTTGCCTATTTCTTGATCTAGTGGCAACAAAACCTTTCACCTCATTTGGTCTTCGTTTTGTGCCTAACAATTATGCAGCTCTACTTGAGAACGACCGTGCTCCGGAAGCGTTTCATCTAATGCAAAACTTTCTTCGCGACTCTGAGATTGGGCAAGCGTTGGTTGAACCTGCTACTCTATCTGCTTCTCAGGTTGTCACCTTCTGGCAAAACTCAAGGTATATAGAAGGAGGGGAAAATGGAACTCCGTCTATCATCTTCTCTCATGAAGAACAAGAGTTTGTGATTACTCCACAAACTGTTCGCGAGACCATGGATTTCGACACACATACTTCGTATGCTGTTGTCTCTGAGCAAAATCTGAGAGAGATGTTAACAGAGATTGGGTATATGGAATCTCTTGCAAAGCTGGGCAGTGTGAGGAGGCCGAATCTTAGAAAAGAATGGAATTTCTTCTTTGATTGTATCACCAGGACATTCCAGAAGAAAGTCACCAACTGGGATGCTATTCCAATGGACAGTTTGCAAATTGGGTATTCTCTACTCTATGGCAGTAATTTTGATTATGGTCGTTATGTGTTAATGAATTTGGGTGATAAGTTGTCAGAGTCTAATACAGTTTATTTTGCTAGATTTTGTCAACTTTTGTTTAATGCATGTGTACCTGGGTTAGAAGTTGATGAAGCTGATGAGATTCAACCCTTTAGAGTCAATAAGAGAATATTCTCTGATATGACTAACAAAGATGTTGGTAAGGACATACCTGCTTTTGTCTTGCCACTTGCCTTGCAAAACTTCCTCAACCAACCACAAGATCCCCAATCACCACAACATGACCCACACCAAACACAACAACCAGAAACACAAAATATGCCTGAACCTTTAGACACTGATCGTACTGAAACCATACCATCGCAACCTATACAATCATCTGAGCCAACACCAACAACCACTGTTAAACCTACATCACCACAAACACAACCTGAACCAATGAATTCTGAACCAACAAACCCTGTCACTACTATTCACCCACAACCAACATCTAAATCAAAAAGGAAGAAGCATACTGCCATCAACACAAAACATTCTAAGGCTAAACAGACATCTCCAAAGGCTATTTATTCCAGAAGATTCATCAAAAGGGCAAATAGACCTTCAACACCACCAGCTGAGGAAAGTTCTAGTGAAGATGAAGAACTGATTGCAGTGCCTCAAGCAAAGAGGAGAAGGCTCATTCTTACTGATTCTGATGATGAGCATGTTGATGAGGCTCAAGAGAAAAATTCTACTGATATTCCTACTGGTGAGACAGAGGCTATCATAGAACCTTCTATAACAGAATCAGGAGCCAAGATTGCTGAACCAGAATCTGCTAAGGTTCAAGAAAATGAAGATGTTAGAGATGCTTTGCCTACAATGGAAGAGTTTGATGAAACTCCAGTTTCTTTTAATAATGAAGCATCTACTCCAACACTCATGGAGATTACACACTCTGTTGATACTGGTGTTGCTGATGGGCCTACTGTTGTTCTTGAAGACACTGAGGTTGCATCACACACTGAATTAAACTCTGATGCCCATCATGTTTCTGATCATGGTGAGGAGATTGATAAACCAGAGAAGGTTATTTCTTCAGAGCATATTCAAGTTGACAAAGGAAAACAGGTTGCTCAAGAACCTGTTGCTGCTCAAGATGAAGACATTACATCAGTTGCACCTACTAATGAGTCAATGAGTGATTCAATTGAAGACAAGAGTACAGGAGCTGAAAAAGCACAAGCTCAAGCTGATGGTCAGAAAACAGGAGAAAAACCAGATTTTGCTGGGCCTTCTGTTAATGAGATGGATGATAATTATTTAACCCAACAAACTGCTGATTGGTACAAGTCATAGTGTATTTTTCCTCCTGGAAGGGCAGCTATGTTTCTCCAGGCAAATTCTTCGAAGATTACAAATCCAGATATTTTCACTTGTTTGCAAGGAACAGTGATTCAGATCAAGACCTTGAATCATAGATTTGATGATAATCAGAAAGCTATTGTTGATCTTCGAACAGAGGTTGCTACTCATGAGGAGAAATCTCAACTAGCTAATTCTAAGCTTTTTCAACAATTCTCCAAAGCTCAAGAAAATCTTAATGACAGACTGAGCAAAGTTGAAAAGAATCAGCTTTTACTGACTGAGAAGGTTGATTCCATTGCAAACTCTCTTGAGTTAATCACCTCAATTCTGATTCAAGATGGTGATGATGTCAAAAAGGGGGAGAGAATTGCTAAAACCAAGTGTAAGCAAACTCAAACTTTGTCAAAGAAAGATCATCTGGATAATGAAGGTTCCAATGCTGATAAGGGTTTAAGAAATGCAAATCCTAGACAAGGACATGGAAGGTCTACGAGGTCAAAGCCAAATTTGGTGATAGATACAAATATTCAGAGTACTTCTGGTTCAAAGCCAAAGGATTTGTCATTCACTGACAATCCACAGACAGATGAAGAATTGGCTGCAAAACTCTTTCGTGAAGAAAATGCTGAAGCTACACTTGAGGACATACAAGCTGAAGAAAAGCTGTTGCAGAAAGAGCATTTAAAAGCACAAAAGTCCAAGAAAGGGAAGAAAAATGTCAGAGCTTCAAAGCCTGTAATGAAAGGAATTGAGATCAAAGAAAAATTATCTGGTATTCAGGAAGAAGAAGAAGAAGAAGAAGAAGAAGATAAAGGAAAGTTGATTAGAAAGTCTTCTCTTGATGCCAAGCTGAAGTTAAAAGGGGTGATGGGTGAAGAGATCAAGAATAAGATGATAGTTACAACCTCTGTTGATACACATGTTGTACAGAAGAATGAAGACACAACCTCTGTTGCTGCACAAGTTGTGACCACACCACTATTGTCTTCTCAGTTGAAATCAAAGTTTGGAAAAGGAGTTCTTCATGATTCAAGTCTAGCAGCTACAGCTCCAATGGATTTCACTGATGGTAGAGCCTCATCTAGTAAAATTGGATACAACAAAGGAGGTATAGGCTCACATAGGGATAAAAGACAACATGTTGTTCCCAGAGATCCTTCTTCACTGGCTGTTCCAGGTCGTGGTGTCACTCAAGAAAGTTTAGACAGACTGAAGTCAGTACAGCTTGTCTATCAGAAGAGTTTAGGGAAGGATTTTCTGCTATATTTCATGGCTGATGGAACAGTGTTCAAGATTGCTGAGAATGATATTGATTTAAAATACTGGGAAGAACTAGAATATGTTCTGTATCTTTTCAAAGTAAGAAATCAAAGAGCTCAGTCAGTTGCAAATGTGCTCAGACAGAAGATGATTCAGAATCTTGCAAGAAGAAATATGAAATACAACAGCAAGTATGTTCCGAAGTACAGAGATTGGAATGGGAATCTGATAGAAATGGAAAAGGGGACTACAAAGCTGAAGACTGATCTTGGAATTACTGTTCTGGATTTTAATGTGAAGTCTGAAGAAGTGAAGTATATCTGGTTGGGAAATGAAATGAGAAGAAACAAGATCTACGATCTCAGAGCTGCTATCTTTCAAACTGATGAGAATGATCCAGATTTAAGAGAGATCAAGGAAGATATGCAGATTGAACTTGAAAATGCTGAGAGGAGATTGTTGATTGATTATCTCAGAACAACTCCAGATCTTGAGGAGGTTAGGTAGACAGAATTTGTAAGTAATTTGAATTTTCTAGATTTTGCTAAGTCAAGTTTAAACTCTGATTATATGTTAAACACTGTGTTTTTATTTATTCGTTTTGACATCATCAATTACTGTGAACTTGTACATTTTTCTAAATGAACAAGTTGGGGGAGATTGTTAGATATAATTGATGTGATTTAATGTCAGTGTTTAAGTGTTGCAGGTAAAAAGAGTTTAACTTGTTAGTTGAAAGCGGTTGTAACAGAGTTTGAGTATACGCTGATAGCTGGAAGCTCAAATGCTGACAGGAGAAAGCGTAAACACTGCTAGCTGAACACATGGAAGCGCAAACACTGTTAGCTAGGAGAGCAACAGAGTTTGCTAAAGTCTGTCTACTGGAAGCGTCTACAAGTCAACAGAGTTTGAAGATTAATTTAATATTAATATGGAAGAGATATCTTTGAAGATTGGATAGCGGTCAAAGAGATTGAGTTGACTTAGAAGACGTGTAGCAATCGTAATTGATATCAATTGTATAGCTTAATTTTAGGAGAATCAATTAACGATTGTACGTAGCTGTATATCTTATAAATACAGTTAGGTTAACCCTAGAAGGGTATCCATCGTGAACGAATATCATTCATTGTAACCTAAGCAGCTCTCTGTGATATTTTACATCACTGAGAGAGGAATTATTAATTTCAAACAGTTTTAAGAGCTAAAACGTGTGTTCTTGTTATTTACTCATACAGTACTTGATTATATATATTGTGTATTCGTCCTAACACTGCAACACAAGAACCATCTAGTCAGAGGTTGGATGACTCAGGAGCTGTGATAGCTGATGTTGAAAGGTCTTCTGTGATGACTGAAATTTCAAGTGAGAAACCCTATGATATGGGAGGAATAACTTTGACTGATTTTCTTGAAATCAAACAAATATTATTCAGTCAGAGTCTATCCACCTTGAGGGTGAGTCGCAGAAAACAACACTTAAAGACGATGACATACTAACTATGGTGTCTAATGAAGTATTACTGAAGTCATCAGAGTCTAGTAGAGAACCTGAAAGTGGTATACTGGAGCATGTAGTCTCTGAAAGGAAAGAAGATGATTGTAAGGATTCAGAGATTATAGCAGCTCACTCCTTGGAGAAAACCTCAAGCCCCTTGCCATATGAGGAACCCTCTCTCCATGTGAGTTCAGGTATAAAAACTTCTTCTAAACTCTATTTTTCTGTAGGTCATGAGAGCACTTATCCAAATTTAAGTGATACACTTGAAAAGATGGATATTGATCCACAATCAGAGAGGCTGGCTCCTGACCAGGCAAAAGGAGAGGTAGAAAGAGTGTTGACTTTAGATAGTCAAAGTGAGAATGAGGGTATGGATGATCAACTCCATAGTGAGGGAGAGAAAATTAGGAAACCACCATCGTTTGATTTCTGGGATCAGGTTTTTCCTGAATCTTGGTCTGACAATCTTGGTATGGATGCTGGTACTTATTCTTTTATCAAGATGTATGAGAAGAATGACTTAGCAAAGCACAACTCAAAGCCAGAAGTTAAAGCTCAGAAGCAAAAAGAAAGGCTTGCAGGAATTATAAACAGAAGAGGTGAAAGGCTAAGACAAACTTCTACAACATCAGTACCACAAGATATTTCTAATGATCCTAGTATTCCTTTGTTTGTACTACCAATATCAGCCAAAATTGAGACATCAACAGTATCTGATCAATCTAAGGAGGAGTCAGGTTTTGTAGATGTTAGTACACAGAATACTGGTGAAGGACAAGATGATCATATTGCAGCTTCGGATCAGAAAGATGAAGATGTTTGTAACTCTAATCGAGTTTTATTACTTGAATATCATTCTACACAGGCAACTTCTTCTACAAGACTTGAATCTGAAGATATTCCAAACACTTCCAACATTGAAGTCAATTCTGAAGTTCTACAAGACATTCAGAAATCTCAAGTTGAAATTCAATCAAGACTTCAAATACTTGAAGATAACCAAGTCACTATTATGGAAAATCAAGCAATTCTGATGAATCTCATTTGTTCTGTTACTGAATCTCTTGGAATTAATGTTGCTGATGTCAAAAAGGGGGAGATAAAAACAGTTAAAGGGCAAAAGACTGGGGGAGGAGATAAACAGACTGGGAGAAATAAAAGAAGAACTAAGGATGACAGAGGTGAATTTTATCAGGGAAGTGGTAAAGGAAAAGAAGCATCAAATAGTTGAATTCTTTCTTCTAAGTACTAGATACTTTGTCTACATCTGAAGAAGGAGGTACTTAACTTCATGATTTTTGAATTCATAAATTCTATTCTTAACATCATAACTCATGAATTATTCCTAACAATCTCCTTACTGGATCTCTTGGAATTAATGTTGCTGATGTCAAAAAGGGGGAGATAAAAACAGTTAAAAGGCAACAGACTAGGGGAGGAGATAAACAGACTGGGAGAAATAAAAGAAGAACTAAGGATGACAGAGGTGAATCTTATCAGGGAAGTGGTAAAGGAAAAGAAACATCAAATAGTTGAATTCTTTCTTCTAAGTACTAGATACTTTGTCTACATCTGAAGAAGGAGGTACTTAACTTCATGATTTTTGAATTCATAAATTATATTCTGATTGTATTGTTATATGTTTTGACATCAACAACTCAGATTTATGCTTCAGATCTTAAAGCATAAATAGGGGAGATTTTTAGGAATAATTCATGAGTTGTGATGTTAAGAATAGAATTTTACTTATACTTCTTGTATATCCTGATTTATAAAGGATTTAGCACTTTGTATAGGAAATATGTGTTAGATAGTTATCTGTAAAGTTTAGTCAGGAATGAACAGTGCATCGAGTACTACATGTCAGGAACTGAGATTGAATCCTGATACGTCAAGTCAAATACTGATCAAGTACTGATGGGATGGTCAGATCCTGATGTAAGATGGAATCCTGATATTAGTCGTGTTACTGATGATGTCATTATGGATGCTACAGAAACTAGCAAGTGCTATAAAACAGGAACTTTGTTTGAGGAACAAGCAAGAAGATTTTATGAAGGAAATAATTTTCTATTGATGGAAACTATCAACTGGATGGCAGAACATTGTCATGTATAGATTATCTTTCTGTGATTAGTTGATAGGAAGCATTATAAATACTCTCTCTATATCATTGTAAAAAGAGCGTGAGTTCGAGTTGTGAATGTGTGTAGCTCTGTATAAAGTTTGTATTCCAGAGTTCGAAACAAACAGAGAGAGAGTTTTATTTTGTCAGCAGCTGCTAAAGGTAATTGTACACCTTTGGTAGAGTTTGTATTTGATTTATTTAATACAAACAGAATTTGATTCATTCGTTTATTCTTGTTCATATAACCAAGCAAAAATCAGACACGATTATATAACTTGTATTCAACCCCCCCTTCTACAAGTTATTCGAGTTAACAATTTGTAAGGGAAATTCTTTTATTGGGAAGTCTCTAATTATTCCTAAGTATATGACACCGATTTAATTATTTAGCAACATATCTCGAATAAACTAAATAAAAAGGGTTTTGTATTAAATCACCACTAATTATCTAAAATCCTCATTTTATAGCGAAATTCTCTTATTTAAATAAATTGTTTAACTCGCACTTCTAAATCAATTTGGTTCTCGAAATTCCTATCTTGAAATTAAATGTCCTTTATAAAATTCCCTTTAATTATCTAAAATTCTCAATTCATCTAAAATTATCTGATTTGCTTAAGTCCATTTTAAAGGAAAAATCATATAATTCTCGATTTATTCTTAAAATAAACAATTCGAGAATCAAATATTTATTCGAATTCAAATCCATAAATTATTATTGTATATTCGTATTTTAATTTATTTTAGATGACTTGCAACGAGTCCTTATAATTCATTCTAAAGCTCTTATTTTAATCCAAATATTTCATTGGTCAAAAATCCTCTTTTAATAAATCTCCAAATTACAAAATTCTCCAATACAAGAATCTCCATTTTAAAAAGGCTATACTTCTTTTTAATAAAACTGAATTTTAATTGATCACATTTATCCATTACCTTTTAAATTAAACAATTTATGCAAAAATTAACAATTAATTATTGATTACAAGAATAATAAAATAACACAACCACCACCACCACTGGCGGCTGCCGTTCGGTCGCCGTGGCGGCGCCGGCGGTCACCACCACCTCCCGTCTCTCTCTCTCTCTCTCTCTCTCTCTCTCTCTCCCTCTCTCTCTCTCTTTCTCCCCCTCCATCCCTCGATTTCTTGACCTCCCTCTCTAATCTCTCTGGCCGCCTCACTCTCTCTCTCTCAATCTCCGATCTTCCTCTCTCTCGTCTCTTTTCTCTAAATCACTCTCTCCCTCTCGATTTTTCTCCCTCCTCCTTTGCTCTCTCTCTCTCTCTCCGCTCACATCTCTATTTCTCCGCCCCTCCATCTCTGTTCCCTCTCCTTCTCTATCTCACCTTCGATCTCTCTCAATCTCTCTCCGACCCACTCCCGGCGACACCACCATCGCCGAACACCCCGACCCCCTCCGTCGACATGCAACTCCAAAATCCCACAAAATCGAACCCCAATTTCCACAATAAGCCCCAAATCAATTTCATTCACACACAAAATCAATACATAATACAATTTAAAAAATCCCCAAATCAAGAATTTTAAAACCCTAAATTAAAAGTAAATTCCCAAATGCATTATATAACCAAAACATATCAAATATGGTTTTTAAGAAAAGATTTTAGGGGTATAAGATCATACCCTTTAGAAAATCTGAATTTTATGAACTTTGATAAAAATAAACTTTCCGAAACCCCTTAGATATACGTCAAATTGTATAACTCACAACCCTCTTCTCAATTATGCATTTGCATGTAAGATCAAGATCATATTTTTAGAGATATGGGATTTATAAGAGTTTGGTTTTAGGGAGAGAAAATGGTGTGGGTGTTTTTGTTTTTACTCGGTGAAAAGAAAGAAAAGAGGAGATGAGATCAATTCTTTTAGATTCTATCCTTATATAATTTCCACACAAATTAACCTTGTTGGGCTAGGCTATTGTATTGGGCTTGTGCTCTAAATTAAATAAAAGCTCACTAGTTATATACTAATATGCATAACACATTACACACTTAGTTAATAAAGCTACTAATGGGCCACTAATAAAGCTACTAATTTCCACACATTACGGTTATTACAGTCTCCCCCCCTTAAAAGGATTCCGTCCTCGGGATCAACATTATTGGCTTAATAACTCAGGGTATTTGTTTCACATTTCATTCTCAAGTTCCCAAGTGGCTTCTTCGATTTGACGATTTCTCCAAATCACTTTTACTAAGTTTATCATCTTATTCCGCAACTCATGCACTTTATAGTCCACAACTTTCACTGGTTGCTCTACGTAGGTCAGGTCGGCTTGAACATCAACTGGTTCATACTCTAACATGTGTCGATGATCCGGATGATAAGCTCTCAGTATTGATATGTGAAATACATCGTGAACATGCTGAAGATTTGGCGGTAAGGCCAATTGATATGACACGGCTCCGACCTTCTTGAGAATCTCAAAGGGTCCAATATACCTAGGACTCAGTTTCCATTTCTTCCCAATCTCATCACTCCTTTCCACGGAGAAACTTTCAGCAGCACTTTGTCTCCTATCTCGAAAGATTTATCTTTTCTCTTCAGATCGGCATACTTTCGTTGACGGTCTTGAGCAACAACTAATCTCTTTCGAATCGTCTCTATGGATTGCTTTGTCTGATGGACCATATCTGGCCCTAGTAATCTTCCTTCACCGACTTCATCCCAACAAAGCGGAGATCTGCACTTCCTTCCATATAAAGCTTCATACGGGGCCATGCCAGTACTGGAGTGATAACTATTATTGTAAGCAAATTCTACTAGCGGCAGATGATCATCCCAACTTCCCTTGAAATCTAAGGCGCAGGCTCGTAACATATCCTCTATTGTCTGGATTGTCCTTTCGCTCTATCCGTCTGTCTGCGGATGATAGGCTGTGCTCAAATTCAGCTTGGTGCCAAGGCATTCCTGAAAACTTTTCCAGAATCTTGAAGTAAAACGGGCATCTCTGTCTGACACTATTGATACAGGCACTCCATGACGAACTACCACTTCCTTCAAATACAAACCTACCAGTCTTTCCACTGAATACCTTTCACTAATTGGCAGAAAATGCGTGGATTTCGTAAGTCTATCAACTATAACCCATATGGCATCGAAATTCACTCTGGTTCGAGGGAAACCTACTATAAAATCCATGATGATGTGCTCCCATTTCCATTCTTGAATCTCTGATGACTGAACTAATCCACTTTGTCTCGTTGATGTTCGGCTTTCACTCTCTGATAGGTCAAACACTTGCTTACCCATTCTGCAATCTCTCTTTTCATGTTAGGCCACCAATAATTCTGCTTGATATCTTGATACATTTTCGTGCTTCCTGGGTGAATGGAATATCTCTTTTCTTCTTTAAATTCTGAAACATTAAGAACAAAAATTCTCGAAGCAAATCGCTTAATTCCCTTATCATCTTTTGAACTCAGAAATTCTTCTCCTGTCAACTGTGATCTTCTTTCTTCAATTACTTGCTCCTGACAACGGTGAATCTTCTCTAACAGCTCTGGTTGAAAATGAATGGTATAAACTCTTTCATTGTTTTGGACTGGGTCCTTGACTTCTAACTCCATCTTCTCGAATTCTCTGACTAACTCTTCCGAGGTTGTCAAAAAGTTGAGTCTTTTCTTTCTACTTAAAGCATCAGCTACAACATTAGCTTTCCCTGGGTGGTAGTTTATTGAGCAATCGTAGTCTTTGATCAATTCCAACCATCTCCTCTGTCGCATGTTCAATTCCTTCTGGGTGAATATGTACTTTAAGCTCTTGTGGTCCGTGAAGATCTCACATTTCTCTCCATAAAGATAGTGTCTCCAAATCTTGAGTGCAAAAATAATGGCAGTAAGTTCCAAATCGTGAGTAGGGTATCGGGATTCATATTCCTTCAGTTGTCGAGTGGCATAAGCTATTACCTTCCCATGCTGCATCAATACCCATCCTAAACCTTTGTGAGAAGCGTCGCTGAAAATCATGAAATCGCCTTTTTCATCGGGTAGGGTCAAAACCGGGGCAGTAGTTAGACTCTTCTTCAAATCCTGAAAGCTGTCTTCACATTTGGAGGTCCAATCAAACTTTTCACTCTTCCTGGTAAGTCGAGTTAGTGGCGTAGCTATCTTGGAGAAATCTTTCACGAATCTGTGATAATAACCAGCCAGTCCAAGGAAGCTTCTAACCTCTGTTGGAGTCTTGGGTCTCTCCCAATCTGCTACGGCTTCTATCTTAGCGGGGTCTACAGAAATTCCTTCGCCACTGACAATATGTCCCAAAAATTGAACTTCTTTCAGCCAGAATTCGCACTTCGAAAATTTCGCGTACAACCTTTCCTTTCTCAGAGCTTCCAAAACTAGACGGAGATGTTCTACATGATCCTCAGGTGACTTCGAGTATATGAGAATGTCATCAATAAATACAATCACGAACTTATCCAAGTATCTCTTGAACACACGATTCATTAAATCCATTAAAGCAACTGGGGCATTCGTCAATCCAAAAGACATAACTAGAAACTTATAATGGCCATATCGGGTCCTAAATGCAGTCTTAGGAATATCCTCAGGCTTGATCTTCAGTTGATGATAGCCGGATCTCAGATCAATCTCCGAAAAGTGCGTAGCTCCCTTAAGTTGGTCAAACAGATCGTCGATTCTAGGCAGAGGGTACCTGTTCTTGATAGTCATCTTGTTCAGTTCACGATGATCAATGCATAGTCGCATGGATCCATCTTTTTTCTTCACGAACAACACTGGAGCTCCCCACGGGGATACGCTAGGTCTGATTATACCTTTTTCAAGTAACTCTTACAGTTGTGTTGCCAATTCCTTCATATCCACTGGTGCCATTCTGTAAGGTGCTTTTGAGATGCATGCGGTTCCTGGTGCTAGATCGATTATGAATTCTATCTCTCGGTCTGGTAGCATCCCAGGCAACTCATCAGGGAAAACATCTTTGAACCGATTAACTGCAGGAATCTCATCAATGGTAGTGGTTTGCTTCTTGGTATCTATCAATGGTAGGCTTGACATCCTTGCCGAAGTAATCTCTTAGCCTGATTTATTGACAGAAAATCTTTAGCCGGTTTTCGTCTGCGAAATGGGATTCTCATACCATTAGGTCCTCTTAAGCTAACCTTCTTTCGACGACAATCGATTTGGGCATCGTAACGTGCTAACCAATCCATTCCTAGGATTACGTCGAATTCCCCTAACTTAAAGGGAATGAGGTCTGCGTCAAAACATTGACCTTGAATCTCTATAGAACAGCTCGGGCACAAATAGTTTACTGGAATGACCTCTTGATTTGCTACTTCTATGCTCAGAATTCCCTCTAAGGGCACAGACTCAAGGTTAAGCTTATTCATGAAGTTCTCAGAAATAAAAGATTTGGTAGCGCAAGAATCAACTAGAACACATGCATCCTCAGAATTTACTAGAAGCGTACATGCAATCACATCGCTGTCATCAATAGCATCCCTCACTATCATGTTGAAAGTTCTCGCAGTCGGCTTGTTGCTGGGAGGTGCTGTGAGTCGAGGCACTGGATTTTCCTTAGCAGTCTGTCGGAAATCTCGGGACACGTGACCTTTCTTTCCATACTTGAAGCAGGTGACAGATTTATCCTTGCAACTAGAAGCATAATGACCCTTCTGTCTACAGTTGTAGCAATTCACAGTGGCTTGTTGGCAGGGTCCAGGGTGTTTCCTCCCACATATCTTGCACTCTGGCAATGATGGTCTTCCTTGCATCATGTTCACTGTTTGCTGAGGTTTGGTCCTCTGATTGCTTCCCCTGGTGTCGTGGTTCCCAATCCTCCTAGTATCTGAGCTTCTATCCTCCCTCTTTACAAATGGCCTCTTGCCACTACGAGTATCAGTTCTCCTCATAAAACTGCTTCCACCACTCTGAAACTTTCTCTTCTTCCCATCTCTATCCTTCGGGTACAATTCACTTCCACCTTCCACTATGGCCGCTTTTTGAACTAAGGTTGCATAATTGGTGATCTCAAATACGGCAACTCTATTCTGGATCCAGGGTTTCAACCCTTGCTGAAAATGCTTGGCTCTCTTCTCCTCGGTGTCTACATGATAGGGTACAAACCTTGAGAGTTCTGTAAACTTGGCTTCGTAGTCCGCAACAGTCATCGTCCCTTGCTTGAGTTCCAAAAACTTGATCTCCATTTGATTTTCTAGGTACTTGGGAAAATACCTCTCTAGAAACAAGGTGGTGAATCTGGTCCATGGAATGACCGCGTTGCCCTCTAAAGCTCTCTTTGCTTCCCACCAGTAGTTGGCTTCACCTTTCAACATATACGCTACAAACACTGTCTTCTTATTTTCTTCCACTCCCACAATTTCAAAAGTCTTCTCTATTTCTCGTAACCATATTCTGGCCTCCACGGGTTAGTGGTACCTTTAAACTCAGGTGGATTCAGAGATTTGAATGATTTGAAAGTCACTGTAGCATGAGTCAGCTGAGCTGGAGGTGGATTTCCTCCCACTGGGTTTGGGTTATGCTGAGGCTGAGGGTTCTGGGCATGCTGAAGAACAAAGTCCAAAAGTAGGTTCATCGGGTTATTGTTCTGGTTTGGATTCTGAGCGGGTTCTGGTTCCGGGTTTGGAACTGGGTTATGAACTGGGTTCCGAGGTGGAACCTCATCATCTTGAGTCACTTCAGGTTGAGGACGAGGATTTCTTGGGGGTGTTCCTCTCTTAGGTGGAATCTTTTTCTATGAGAGTGAAAACAATATGGTATGTTATATCACAGGTATGCAGTTATATGACACCATTGCTGGCACAGTTATGACAGGCATTCACAATTATTTACTTGGTCAAAATCTCTGGTTTCTAAAAAATAAACCACACTCAAAATCATGATTTTCTCTCTTGTCTCTTTATAAAACAGTTACTCTTTTTCCTTATTATAAAAAGGTTCAGGGTACTCGTGAAAAGAAACTAATTCAGGTTTTACTGGTAATTCTTATAAAATCTTTAAGTTCTAAAACTCAATCGTCGTCTTAATCCTTGGTTTTCGAAAACTCTTTTTTTTTTTTTTTTGAAAACTCATTTTAAGTCGTAGTATCTAAAAAGAAATTTACTATTCCAGGGGTATCATGGGAAATAATCTAGCATTCTCTTCTAATATAACACAGTTCTATAACAGGTAAGATAAGATAACAGTACTACTAGCAGATCATAATATATAAATCACAAGGTACCATACTGGTACAGTCCAGGTCATAATACTGAATACATCATCATAATAATACAGACCCATCATCAGAATATAAATACATCGTGGAACATCTACTATCATGCTAGTACGTAGAGATAATAAGATAACTACCCAACAAGCTGGGCATAGAGTCAACTACATCTAGTCAATACATCGATCATCAAAATATGTGCACCCTATACAGAAAGATCTATCATGATGCCATACAAAAAGCGGGTCACCACTAGCTATAATATACATGCTAACCAAAAGATGGGAATGCGCAAGCGTAGATATATGTCATCCCCTAAAACCAAAAAGACTATGCTAAGTCAGCAGCAACAACAAGTCAAGTCGAACCATCACGGGCGAACATCTCACCTACTCTCCTATGGAACTCTGCAATGATGTCTGAGATAATGGTAGAAACTCTGGTACGATCAATCTGTCCGGTACTAGATGATGGCAAGGCAGCTAAGTCAGTCTGAAGCCCGGTCAACACAGTCAGGGCTATCTGATGCACAATCTCCATAGGTATGTCTCTCACCAACAGACTACCTCCATGATGCATGACAATGGGAGGGGTATCCACGCTAGACACTGGAGCAGATAAGCTGGGTATAACCTTAGTACGAACGGGTGAAAGCTAGCCCTTATCAATCAGCTCAGAAGTAATGGGCTCTGGAGTCTCATATCTGAACATCTCAGGGGTATACAGAAGAGTACTCTCTGCAGTCATGGTAGATACTGGAATCTGAGCTGGCTGCTCAATCTCTGGAGTAGGTGTCTCTAAGTCAATCACTAGTATACCAAATCAGCTACCTCTATGATCTAGTCAGGAGAATATACCAAATCTATCACATGAGGTGGAGAAGGTGTAAGAATCCGGATAGAAGAGTCCTCCAAGTCGCTGTCCTTAGGTACAATCTCCTCAGACGGGTCACTGTCTGAACCTGAGCTGGGATCTAGGGGTCCCTGAGGGTAAGGTGTAGGAGATCTGTCTCTAGCTGAGCGGAGATCATCAAGTCCTGCAATTGACATGACATGACCAAAGAACCCCATCAGTAATAAGATATATAATATTACTATCAGAAGTCTTACAGCAAACTTTAGGCCAAAGCTTAGAACCCAAACAGGACCTTTGAACAGACGGGTTTGCTTCCTCATTGACTTCTTTCTCTGTTCGATATTTCTATTGCTTCAATTCTGCAGAATTTGTACTTGCATACTTCTCTGGCAATTTATATCCAATATTTTTTTCAGGCTGCTATAATAAGTAACTTGTCTTCACCTTATTTTAACTTGCACAACATTCTGTCGCAATTATTCGCCAACTGATGTGCAAATCAGTACTAACACACACAACTAGATAGAGATAGACATAATTCTGAAATATTTCAGCCAAAGGCTAAGTTGATTTGCCAGCTTCTTTTTTCCAATATTGTCGTTTTATCTTGTTGTGTGGTCTTGAGTTCTGGCTTGCTACGACATGCTGCTTGTTTTATTTGTAGCCTTACTTTCCTTTATTCTACAATTTTTGCTAATTCGTGGGGCTCTCGCCAGCTGCTACATCCTGGGCCTTGTCTGAATTATAGCTATAATATTTATCTGATGTGTATGCTTTGATATCATCAACGAGATTTGACATGATTCCAGATCAATGAAACGACATGCCTTCTATTTAAGGATTTAGTCGATCATATAACATGTCAATTTTGTAGCACAATTTTCCAGAAGAAACTTGTAGATTCGGTGAACTACTGCAAATCTGGACAGCTGTGCACCCCTTCACTAAAATCCCCGTAAATCTCTGTAGAAAATTCATTTTCATGAACCGTTTTTTGCATAAAAAACTAGGTTTCAAGATCTTTCTAATGGTATATGATTCACTGCCCAGAGAGTAATAGATACGAGCAGTTTATTCTGCTAAGTTAGGTTGTTTCCAGATTTTGGTTTTGCTTCATTGCCTCTTCATTTGTTTACCTGCTTTGTTAAGAAATTTTCTTGAACGTATAGCAAGACAACGTCGCTGCGGGAGATAAAACTCGCAGATCTTGCCTTTGTATGAGTTGCTGGTAGCCCATTATTTATCTTGAATTCTTTTCCGAGTGTATTTTCCTCGCAGAATCATTTGGCCCTTCTTTTCCTTTCATTGGTGAATTCTTCGCATAGCGTCATGACCATGTGTTTTTCATTCTTTTTTTTTTTAGCACATAAGTAGCTTCATTGGCCTTCCATCCAACAACCTCTGCATATTTCTTTTCAAGAGGCAGTGTTTGTTTGAAACTTGTCTTTATCATCGGCTCTCATCTTCCTCACCCTCCAATTTATTTTGCAATATTTATTTGCATATGGTTAGCTGCTGGTCTACCAAGACATGATGGTTTACCAGCTCACTACAAGAATTAAGCAAAATAATTTGAAGGGTGCCATTATGGCAATTGATTTAGTTTATACCATCCTTTCGATGATGACTAGTTGCTCATCACTTCATAGCTTTGTTGATAACTCGGTTGCCAAACAGTCTCTTCATTGTTTCAAAACTAGAGTTCGACATTATGGAGTCTAAATTCCTACGATCGCCCAAGCAAAACTTGAATAACGTTTACTCAGACCACATAAAAGCGAGAATATCAAAATTTTATGTGGTATTTATCACGCATGAGTTGTGTGATGTTATAGCAAAGTAAACAATTGGTGAAGTCATGTATTAATTTTACCTACAGTGTTATGTATGTAATTATCACAAGCAATCAAAAGTAAATAATATATATGTAGTAGTATGCATATACACGGTTAAAAGAAATATATCTTCCCTGAAACTGTATAGGCTATGTGCCACCAAGAACTCCTGCATTGTTGCTTATCGGTGATAGAGTATTTGTTCTTCATCACGTCTCTGACATGTTTTAAGGTTGGTTGTGAAGCAAAGTGTTGATGTCGTACACTGAACATCCCCACTGTAGATTCAGTTGCTGGGATTTCTAGAAGTATCAGAGATGTGTGGTCTTCTCTTATATTTTTTTCCTTAACTAATGGGGCTGATCATGCTGATTGATTTTCATGCGTCCCTTGTAGATTATGAATTTTCTGGAATTCGTTATCATCTCTTTTCACCTTTTTCTTTTTCTTGCTATGGATTTAGTTAACCACAATGAATGTCCATCAATGAGATACATTTGTTTTTGAGTTTACTGGTTTGCACTAAATAAACTCGTTTGTGCAGAGTTCGCTTGGCTCGTTTGCACTGAATATAATTAATATGTGCCGAGCTGACTCGCTAGCACCAAGTTTACCAATTTGTGCCAGGTTGATGCCAGTTCATTTAGATCTACATAAGTGGTTTAAAATCCGGCAAGTTGTTGCTATGCTTCCATGGACGGAATGATGCAATATGTCACCAACATATAGAACTTTGTTTGCTTTTATTCCTTGGAACATCAGTCTCAGATTTTCTTTGCAGATTTTTTCTTTCTGTGAGAGACTATGTGCACTATGCCACCATCTAAATGCCGTTGGTGGTTTTTTTTGGTGGCCAGGCCTTGTTGCCCGGAATTTGGGAGATAAATTTTTGCATTGAGTTGATTGGATTAACAAATATTGTTTGTATTGCTCTGGTTCACTTCATCGCAGAATTAATATTTTGTTGGGTAAATTTCCTTCGAATTATTCAGAGGTTTTCCGGAGTCTCACGACAACATTCAAGTGTAGATAGTAAGAGTTGTCTGTTACTGCATCTACAACCATAACAATACATAAAATTATATTACTACATTATAATTATACAGGTCAACACCCATCACTTTGTAGTAATATCACATGCATTAGTGAAAAAATAACTGAATAAGCATGTACATGTACAACACTATTTTAAACTAATGCATATATAATGAATGAAAGCTAAAATTTGATAACTTAGCTTTTTCCTTTTAATCAATCGAGGAGGATGCGTATGACTTTGGCAGTTTGGCTAATCAGCAACCATCACTCTATATATCCACAGCTTTCACCGTAATCACCTTTAGTTATCCACATAATATATGTGTATTAAAGGATATATGAATTGCAAAATCTCTTTTAAAACGCCAATATTTGGAGAAATTTTAAACCGTGTAAAATTAAATTATTCTATACGATTCCCACAGACGGCGCCAAATGTTGATGCTAATTTTCATCACGTACAAAACATCAAATTAAGATTTATAATCGGGTATTCGTATAAAACTATAAAAATTAGGGTTTATAATATTTGGGGGAAAATATAGGATTTATGACATTTGGGCTGAACTTGATAGATCTATCTAATCGATAATAGAATTCTGGATCCTTCCGGATCCCTTCTCAAGGTGCCTACGTATCCTTATATAGGAATCAAGCCCACGTAATTCTTTTTAGTATATGATTTTAATTAGGCCCATACTCTTATTCTTTAGGAGCAAGTCACCTTTACATGGTAAGTTTCCACGTGTGTTATTTTGTCATACGCGATACAATTTAATGACCCATCACGTCTCTTTTAATCTGTTAATAAGGCGCCCGATACTCATTATCGGGTCAAGTTTATATTTTGTATTAACACTTTTAATGTAATTTACTTTCAATCCTATGAGCACTTCGAAGAGTTTAAGTATCACCTTTATACCTTTGCATGACTGAATGTTATTTTTGAGGAAAATCACAGTGTCATCTACGAACTGCATGTGAGTGATTGTTGGTCAAGAACCCATTTTTATCCCTTCTATGATGCCTAGCTCTTCTGCTTTTTTTATAAGTAAGTGAAGGATTTCTCCCACTATATTGAACAAGGTTGGTGAAGTTGGGTCTCCTTGTCTCAGACCTCTTCATATCCCAAATTCCTTTGTTGGACTACCATTGACCAGGACTGATAACCTAATGGTTTTGAAAATGCTATAAATCCACATCAGCCACCTATTCCCGAATCCAAAAGAATCCATTGTGTGGATTAGGAATTCCCAGTTTACAGAATCGAATACCTTCTCATAGTCTAGCTTGAGAATAATTCCTTTCGTTTTGCCAACTTGTATGCTGTGAGCTACCTCTGAACTTACTACAATGCTTTCTGTGATTGATCTTCCCTTGATAAACCCCGATTGCTCTTCTGATATTAGCTGGTTTATTGGTTCTTTGAGTCTATTTGCTAGAATCTTCATCAAAATTTTGAGAGAGTAGTTGATCAGGGTTATTGGACGAAAGTCTGTAACTAGTCTTGGATTTGGTGCTTTTGGAATGAGTGCTACAAATGAAGAGTTCATTCCATGGGGTAAGTCCCTGTTATGTGGAATTTATGCAGAAGTTCCTCGTAGTCCTTTTGCATAATGTTCCAAAATTCTTTTATGAACCCTATGTTAACTCCATCTGGACCCAGTGCCTTGTTTGAATCCATTTGGTGAAGTGCTTGGATTATCTCCTTCCTTGAAAACTGAGCTTCCAAGTCCAATGACTATTGCAGATTGATTCTTTTTTGAATGAGTGATCCTAGACTGAAGACTCTTGTGCCATGATTATTTGAGAAATTGTTTTTGTAATGTTCGTAGAATGCCTGCTTTACTTCCTCTGGGTTTGTCAACCAACTCCCCTCCCACTCTATTCCTTGAATGTGGCTCTTTTTTTGCTTGTACTTTACCATTGTTTGAAAGAATTTAGTGTTCGAGTCACCTTCTACTGCCCAATTGATTCTGGCTTTCTGTCTAAGAATGTCGTTCCTTTCCTTGTAAGCCAGTTGAAGTTTGATTTCTAAGCTTCTCCTGATTGAGCCAGAGGTCAATCCTTTATCGCATTTCTCTAACTCTTCCTCCTTATCTTTGATGAAATTGTTATGGTTCGTACTTGCATTCCATTCCTTTATTGCATTCCTTAAGATTTTCAGTTTTGTATGCAGGCTTGATGGCTTTGCTTTAGCTTCTTCCCAATTTTTTGCTACTAGCGCTTTGAACCCTTCTTTCTTTAACCAGGCGTTGAAGATCTTGAATGGCCTCGGTCCCCAGTTCACTTTGGTGGACGATAGAAACAATGCTATATGGTCTGAGGATTTTCTGCATAACCCTTGAAGGTCCCAGTTTCCGTTTTTACTCCCTTCTAGGTTGGCAGTTGCTCTGCCTAGCTTACTACATTTTTCTTGTGGACCGAACCACGTGAACTTGTAGTTTGTGATTGGTAGATCCCACAGATTATTTGATGTGATGAAAATCTGAAGGAGGTCTGAGTCATTTCTCTTGTAGACGCAATTTCTTCTTTCTTCTTCTGAGAGTATACTGTTGAAGTCCCCTATAATACAACATGGTTCTTTTGCAAAGACGATGAGGACCTTTGATAATTCATCCCACATCTCTCATTTCCTTGATAAATCATGTGGGCTGTATAGATTTATGCAGTTACAAAAAATTTCATTGTTTTCCTCTGTCCTCACTAGCCCCTTACCCAAATCCAATTTCTTTTTATCATCCAATTGGTTATCCTGAAGAAACTTGGTGAAGTAACCCAGTCGTGATTTTGCATATCCCAGATTGCATGTGTAACACCCCCAGATCCGGGGTCCGGGATCTGGTCGTTACGATCTCAATTTCCATCCATAAAATCAACATAAATTGAATAACAACCTTGTGACCCAAACAACAATATAGAACACACACGTTATAGTCCCGGAGATGTAATCAGAGTAACCAAATTTTATTAATCACACAATTGAGTTCTTACAACCCAAAGAATTACAATTTATACATTACTTACTCTGTGCCATCCATTTGTATATGTCATATAATAAATACATTTGATATTCAAATGCTAACAACTAGCCTTCCAATAGCTTACTCTTCAGCAATGGTAGCTACGATCTCAGCGGTTAATCCTCTGATGGCGGACACCTGTTCGCACCAAGTGCACCTTGTGCGGCCATCTGATCTAACTGTTGTTGTGATATAAATAATAAAGCAAGGGTGAGCAATAGCCCACCAACAAGAATATAACTGAATAGTAATATATATGACAGTTCAAAGATATATTTTGAAACCATATGCCATGCATTAGAGAAAATATTGCCAGTTCAATATAAAGGATGAAGTTACAAGGTAACTCAACAGGTATATATTTCGTGGAAGCATGTGCTATGCCAAAATAAGCAAGATAGCAACATTTTCATAAAAATAAGAACTTGCAAGAAAGATATTGCAATTCTGGTTTGAAATACTTTTCAACTCTGCCAACTAAGATGATGTTGCAGAAAATTTCCAACATTGAGTGATGAACTAATACTGGAGTTTGACGCGCCAGGAGACATAGCATTTACACGATGATCAGTCGCATGTTATGCTCCCCACCTCTTGTTTACTACATGTAGAAGGAAGCACCAACGGATTTACTTGTCTACCGCCCTCTAGAACCCCCTCGGCCAACGGTTGGGCCATTTGCTGGACCGGCGCCACTGGGTCACTTACGCATCTCCTAGTTCATTTCACATCCATACCTTGAAACGTAAAGTTCGTCCCCCTTTCCCCAAGTATAATACTTGTTGATAAGACTCCACAAAGTAGTCATATCTAATTGGAAAGGAAAATTCACCAATATTTCTCAAGCTGCTGCTTGTTAATGGATACCAACTTGTTCCAATATTCTTACCCCTCGAATAATGAGTGGGTACACACAATTCCATGAGTAATAGAAACCGAGTTGCGAGTGAAACGAATAATTTATGACCGGGCAGTCATAAGATAAAATAACATTCCTCAAGTAAGGTTCCCTTATAACAGAATCGAAGGAGGAATGGAATTACTGAGAACCTTCCTCGATAATATAATAATAAAAATAAGACTATGAAATAATTTATATAATGTTCGAGGGTCGAAGATACTATGTGCATGAAATCAATTATCTTTGAAACGAGTTAGAAGAATTAAATAAATATTCCAAGAATATTTATTAATTCACAGATATTGAAAAAGGGTTGCTCGGAATAATCTTTGAATAGGTATTCAGAATAATATTCATTGAACAAATAATGAATATTCAAATTAATTAATAATCATATTTGTTGATGAACTAATCATCAAATGGATATTTGAAATAATATTCATTGAATCAATAATGAATATTATACTTAAGAATGATACTTATTGATGAAATAATGATCGACTGAATAATTGAGACAATATTCATTGAACAACCAATGAATATTCACTTAATAATACTTATAGAAGAAATGATTATCGAATGAATATTTGAAAATAAGTTCAACAATTCAATCGACTTTAAACGAATGTCGAAGATAATATTCATCGTCTCAAGGGAATATTTAAAATAATATTTGTCGAATAACTGGAGTTCGCATCGACGTTCAACTAATATTTATAAAATAAATAGAGTTTGAATGAATATTCGAAATAATATTCATTTAAATAAATAAGGCTCGAATGAATATTAAAATTAAAATAATATTCATTAAAATAAATAAACTCGAATGAATATTCAAGATAATATCTATCGAGTAAATAAGAATCAATATTCTTTAAGTAACTAACTCAACTGAGGGTTCGAATTAATATTTGAATATTAAATCGACTTTATATGAACATTAAAGATAATATTCATCACATAAGTAATTAACTGATGAATAATCCGAATAATATTTATCAAATAACCTCAAGGGAAAATTCCAAAAATATTCGCCAGATAATAAATGGAAAATATTTACTTAAATATTTTCCTCTGAAAATAATATCAATATATCAAGAAATAACGACTCCCGGTCTATAATCAAAGAATGAGATTCACTGCCCTTCGCTTAAGGGTCTTAATAATTTCCGGCTTATAACTGATATATATCTATCTAGCTTATAAGCCAACAATAAATCAGGGAACAGTATATCAATATGATTTTTCAAGTAGGCATGCATGCTATGGCATATGTATAACAGAAAGCACATGTATATATATTCACAACAACAGCCTTTTAACAAGGATTTGAAACTTGCCTGGGAATCGAGTACGGGTAGGGGTAGTGGTAGCGTGTCCCGGGTCAGTCTGATGATCTATAAATAGCCAAGGCATTCGGGATTAATCACTTAACACCTTTCAAAAGGTTAAGTATAAACTTAACTTAAATCGAAACACGTTTTCAAGTTGTTTTGTTATACCCCTGTTATGCAAAATTTACGCAAGCGCACGTTGTCACAAGTAATATATGATTAAATCAAGTTCGTTCCCACAGAGATCTAGAATGGTGTTCAATTCAATTAATGTACCTATGCATCAATGTATGGTTTTGATTCACTGCTAATAAAAATAATAAATTTAAGATTGATTATCTAAATTAAACTAAAGTGTAAATTATAAACTAAGAATTAAACAATTAACGAGAATTAAAATCGAATTACTTATATGAGAATAAACATGGAATCCTAGTTTCATCATCTACTTCACTTAGAGTTGCAGCCTTTAATTAAAACATGCAATGGGTTTGATATCTGATCGAATAACACGAAAAGAGTAAAAGTTACCTCTCGGTATACTAGTACCAATCTACGCATACATCCACAAAAGAGATAGAAGACGAGTAGGCACCTATTATGTTTAGACCCTATATCTCTATAGAATTTGAAAACATAAAGGTTTAAGCACAAGTAATTCACTTAGATCACATAGGGTAGCATAATATCTCTATTGATGCCACAAATCATGATGTCAAAACACCAACCTATCCTATGCTAGCATGGCAAGTTCTAAATCTCAAGATCCACTCTCGCTTCACAAGAGATTAACAATTCAATTTAGATGTTAGCTACGCATCTAAAAGCATTAAGATTAACCATACGAGGATATCAGTATTCACCACACATAAATCTTTAAGGCATGCAAACTACTAAGCTACATAGATAAATCCACTAGGATCCCACGACAACGATTAGCCCATAATTGAACCGTTCATCGTCATGGGATTTGATGAAAACATGGTATAAAACAAGATATGGAAGAAAGAAGTAATAATATTATTAAAACGAAGAGTTGAGAAAACAAATCTATAATCCAAAATAACACAAAATATGAAGTAGATCTAGATCCGTTGCTTCTCTCCTTTTCTCCCTTGCAGATCTAAGCTATATTATGTAATGTATGTACTAATGATAATCCCCCTTTACAAGGGTTGGGATGTGTTTATATAGGCTCTAGACACCTTGCCCAGTAAGAAAATACCCTAAAATACATCTAAAATTCGATTTAGGAGTCAGAAATCACGTAGAAATCAATTCCAGCTCGAAAAGGGCAATTCTGTAATTTCTCCCGCACCTCTTGGTGCATGATGCGCCGGGGCTGATGCATGATGCGCCGGCCCTTGCTGCGTAAAAAACTGATGTGCTTCCGTTCTATGAAAACTGATTTTTCTTGCCTTTTTTCGCCTTTTCCTTCCGTTCCTTTTGCATGAGCCCCCGTCTTTCATTCTTAATGACTTGTATACTTCTTAGGAGTTGACATTAGCCACCATTCTTCATTCCATATCATCAATCCACTCCACAAAACGCTCCAGAACCGACGGAAACTACACCTTTAATCGATATTTCTTCAACCCTACACAATTACACAAAACACATCAAAACTACCACAAACTTGAGGCCAAAGCAATCAATTTAAGCCGACTTGGAACGCTCCAAGTGGATATAAACTCCACTTATCAACCCCTCTAATTCACTCTTATCATTGCTTTTATTATCCAACACTTGTTTGCTACTAAAGCGTGTCATTACCCTTACATATGGTAAGCATTCGATTTGTAAAAGTTTTAAGGTCGAAAGATTATACCTCGAGATTTATCGATCGTTTTCTAAGTGGTTTTCCGTAGTTATAACCAAGTATACTCTTTAGGGGTACTTTCGTACTTAACCTCGATTCGAACATTTTTATAAAATCGGAAAACGATCCATTTGACATGCGGTCTTCTCCCACACCTTCCTTTTTATCTCTATTATTTAATTATTAAGATTTGCCACTGATTTCGCAATAGTAAAGGGATCCAATTTCAATTACGAACTTTTGATTATGGTTCCGAACCACTTTTACGAATTTAATCATAACTCCTAAACCGTAAGTCCGTTTCATGCGTTCTTTATATCAAAACGAAGCTCATAACATAATCTAGCTTATAATGGCATAAATCGAAGCTAATCAGTGCGTTACATCTACTGTCAAGTTCGGATTTCAAGATTAAACGAAAATCGGGCATTACGACGGCTATAAATCGAATGTTCTAATAATCGTAACACCACAACCAAGCCACACCGGGCACCAACACAACTTATACACATGATTCTTATCTCAACAAGCTCAAGAACACAATATTACACCAACATAATCATCATCTCTTAAATCCATTAGATCTACTACATAATCATGTTTATAACATCACTAACATGCTACTAACACTTAAATCTATCAAGAACATGCATAAACTCAAAGTAGACCTAGGGTTTCAAGATCATTATACCTGCTTGAGAGTGTTTACTAGCCTTACTAAGCTTTGTATGATCCTTAGGAGAGCTTAAGCTTGCTAAAACAATCAAAAGAAACATGAAAATCAAATGTTAGTTCATAAGAACACTATTCACCCTCCTCTTTGGTGATTTTTTTGAAAATGGAAAAAGAGGAGATTGAAGCTAGGATTTTTAGGAGATTAGTTTTATGAAATATAGGACTCACCATAAAAGTTTCAAGATCAAACAAGGAGTGGAAGTAGGATTTTGGTCTTTGAATTTTGGAAATAGCCGAATGGGGTGTTCTTGGGAGTGTTTGATATTTTGCTTGGTTATTTTTGAACAATAATGCATAAAGTGGATGGCCTTGGATAATATCTCATCTAAAACACCTTTAATAAAGTGATGATGCATGGAATGATGTGTTTAGCAAGCCAAGTGTTGATATTTGGATGGTTTAAGGCAAACTAGGTGGTTTGATTGCTAAGTACTTGGTTGATCACTTGATTCTAGTTACTCTTGTAACTATATAGGTTACTAGATATTTTCTAGTGGCTTGTGCATGACTCTTGCTTCCTCTGCTTGTTTCTTTGTCCATTTATTGCTTAATTCGTTGATCGTTCGAGGGAATAACTCATTCGTTTCTAGTTAGGGTTTTACCGAACACCTTCTCAATATTTATATTACTATTCCTCATCTTTCTTAATACTTCTCGAATTTAAATTCCTTAAATCCCTTTTATAATTCCTTATGCCTTGCAGTGTCCAGGGAATTCTTAGAGAAAATAAAAGTGCTATTTTTCTGAATCCGACAGCCTTTACATACACTTATTTTCCTCCTGGATCACTAATACGAACTCAGAAATCCGTTCCGAATACCGGATATAGCATTATTATAATAATATTCCAAATTCCACCAAAATCACTATTCATCACTTATTTTTATTTAATTCCTATAATTAGGAAAATGAACCTGGTTTACCCTCGAGTGTTCCTTAACCTTTTTACGGAACCGCTAGACTTATAATAGATATTGATTTGGATGACACAAGAATAATCTTTCTTGGAATAATATGACTTATATCCTTAGGAGATAGATCATTCTTATCTATGCTGTCAACCAAAAGCATTCTTCAGGACATATAAATATTTGAATCTAAATCCATCCCTTTCATTTAATAAACAGTCGTTACATCGCAGTCATAACCACTGTTCACTTTCATATTATTACATAAGAAAAAGTTTTAATTCTATCAAAAATCTGGGTTCTTACAGCATGTTTGAGATCATTATCCCAAATTGAACACTTTGTTTCCTGCAGGCACATTATCTTTGGTTGTACCTCTGAAATCATCGACCTGAGATTGTCCCTTGTTGTGCCATTGTTTATTCCTCTGCAATTCCAACTTAGTATGGTCAATATATTTATCCATTAAACGATTAGTTCTAATGAATTGCTGCCTCCCCCCTGCTTCAATTTATTTCTTATCAATGCTAGTGAGGAAGCTCTATCTTGATTCTCTATTAGTCCCATCAAGAGACCAATCTCTAACACTTCGACAGCCATGTCTTTGTTTGTTGATTTTGTTGCTGCTTGACCTTCTTGCTGAGAATTCACAACGGTGGTGCTAATTTTATTTTTCTTCATCCGTTTTTCGACGTAAGTCTTCGTCTGATTCCCTATTCTTCTTCTGTTGCTTGCTCTTTGGTTTGATCTGTGGTTTCCTTTTGACTTGCAATTATAGTCGAAGAAGGATAGAAATTTTTTGAATTTTCTTGGTCTACCTGCTTTCCTTCATAGCTTTAGTTTGCTCAAGTTCTCCACTATACTTTTATCTAGCCATTTGTTCAAACTGTTTGGGATTTCATTTTCCGTGAGCCTCTCTTGCTAATGAGATTGCTCACTCGTTGAATCCTGCAAAAAGTCTTCCATGTTTCTAGGATTCCAGTTGATGTCACTCTTCTCTCCTTCTATCTCATTTAATTCATAGTGTAACTCTTTGGTGTAACGCCCCGACTTCCCAATTCTGAAAATATACTTTTTATGATAAAATAGGCTTTGATACAGGGGAATTATATAAAATTTCGGCATGAAGTATTTGTAAATCGGACTATCCACCTGTAATTCAACCCAAACCAAATTCCCATTAAACAAAGGCAAATAAAACTTAATACACCAACGATTCCTCACCGAGGATCGATTCCAGGTTATGGTATGAAACAAGAATCTAATCAATACAAATTACAACTTCTATCACTGCTCTAATACAAATTACTATGCCATATAATTCGTAGCTCAATCCCAATCTGTGCTTACCCGCTCTAGCTCCGAAATTTATCCTGTATAGAATGCCTCATCGCTCTCATTCGCAGGGATAAATGTATCAGATCATCCTTAAACCTAACTGCAAAGGGTTAGGTAAAACAAAACAAGAGTGAGCCAAAGAATGCTCAGCAAGTTAATAATATAGTAAAACAACGATATTACGATAATTCATTGATGAACAATATCAATGAATACTTTGTCTCAAGAGATCATTCAATTTCAATCATAGAGTAAAACTTTTCCATTTTCTTCAAGTATACTGCCTCAGATAAAACTTTGAGAAAAAGAATATCAAGAAATTCCCCAATCATTCTTACTCCACTTTCACGTATAATGTTACTCGCGAAGGGAATAACTGGGAAACCTCTATCCATCCTTAATCTCATTATTTATTGAGTTCCAAATTTTATCAAGTAGAAAACAACTAACTCTGATATCCACAATTTCGAAACTAGAAACCATTTACCTTGAAACATATATATATATATATATATATATATATATATATATATATATATATATATATATATATTCTATCAAAACATTCCTTTAAAACCCTTTCATCTTTGAAACATACTTTTCATAAAACCTTTTAAAAAAACACTTTAAGCTGATTGGAGTTTTTTTTAACCTCGGACAATACGGGTGATCAGCCACGTAAAGTCCCCATACCGGACACGAAGTCCCTCTGGACCTTGAAATTGGGTTCCCAATTAGGCAACACATTGGCCTTTAATGCTAGACTAGGACCACCCTAGCCTCTTACGCTAAATAAAAGTGCTGGACTAGGACCACCCTAGCCTCTTACGCTCTCCAATCTATAAATAAGTTTATTAACCATTTAAAACATTTCACTTTCATGTCCTTATACTCACTGATAACAGATCAGCCCAGTATAAGGAATTTTAAAAATATATTTAATTAATTAAACCTTTTTAATGAGCCACAATAACAGATTAAGGGTCAGGGAAACATTCGAAATAAGAATCATGAACAACACAACAATAAGATTAAGATTCAGGGAGGCATTCGATATAAGGAATCATAAACAACAAAGTAGTAAAATTAAGCTAAGCAAGGTATAGTTCAATCAAGACAGAAGTTTATGAATCATAAATCAACAAGGCATTATTAATCAATTTAGGAACAAGAAGTAGTTCAAGCTCTAAAAGAAATGGAGCAAACATTTATCAAATATTCATGAAATAGAGGGATCTGAATTTCAATTGAAGATTTGAGTTACTGCACTAGCTATAAACCACTCATTTCAATGGTTATCAATTGACGAAATTACGTTGTAAAGTTTGAACCAGTATAGAATATTTGAATAGTTTAAAACAAAGATTTAAGAAATTCTCAATTACTCAAGGTTATCTCTTATCGGCTAAGCACTTATAGGCTTCAGCTGCCAAACCGGCATGACAATAATGAGTTTGAATAATTAAGAAGATCTCAATTCATTCTCGGCTTTAACTGTCACTGAGCAACACATGCCTCAATAACGGTATAAACCTCGAATTAATTTAAAATTATTTGAAGAAAATGCTCTTTGAAAAATATTGATAAAGACAAAGAATATTGAAATAAATTAATTTTAAAAGAATTCAACACCTGAACAATATGTGAGGAAAATGAACAATGACAAAAAAATTTGAGAATGAGTGTTTGTAAATTAATAGAAGAAGATTGTCACTAGAATAAAAATGAAAGGTAAATGCACTAGCAAAATGATTTGAAGGGAACATCGTATAATTAACAGAACAGGTTTACAGTATTCAGAATAATTATAATGGCTAGCAAGAAGGGATTTCAAAAGAACAAATAAATAACACAAAAGGTTTCACATCACTTGAACAATAAGTGAGGTATAGTAAACTTGACTCAATACACAGGGTTTCTATTTCCAATACTTTAACTCCTTATCACTTTACATCCGTCTCTACTTGACCTTTCTTCGATCACGCATCCATTTTCCCTTTATCACTTGTCAATCCCGATAATTCTTTCCTTCCTCTACATTCCATTTCCACATGCTCTGGCTCTTAGCTGGCCTCCTATACGTACCTATATACAGGCAAGGTACTACTTCAGTACGAGTATAACCTTAACCAACTAATTTTATTCTACCCAATCGTGTCCTATTTCGCTTTACAAATATAACACATATATCACATAAGGTTATACTTATAAAATATTATAGCATAATCGTATAAGTCAGGTAAACACATAGCACACATTAGCACATCGATTCACAATTAATTCTTATCAAATTATTATATAAATTAGAAAATAATTTTGACAAAAATTTGACAGCACCTCCTTTATAATATCGTTTAACCTATGAGTAAAATCAATCAATTCAGAAAACACAACATCCTTCGCTCCAGTCTTAAAATCAATTTATTATCCTTTATAATGGTTTAACAATTATAATTATCACCCCAGACACAACATGCAATTTATTTTAATACTAACAGTCCGAGAAAAATTAACAATAAAATCACATAGAGCTTAGTATTATACTAATCATCAATTAACAATTCATATAGCTCAAATACTATCCCAGATAGTAAAATATATTATACTCGAGAAGTATAAAGATTTTTAAAAAATTCAGCAACATCTTCCTTGCACAGGCAACTACCAGTCAGGCACAGCCGACACACCCAAACAACCATTATCATATTCGAACTATAATTACCATCAATCAAATAATGACTACTCCAATTATAACTATTTCAAAACCGGACAATTCCTCGTAATTTATTTAATCATACTTACCAGATATAAAATTTGGAAATTACAAACACATCTTTCATACTGAAACTCAGCATTCGTTTATCAAACTAATACCCATTTGAAATCGTAACTAACAGCAACTTCACAGCCCAATTACCCAGCCAATACCGAACTCCAACAGAGAATCACGCATATACACCCCTCACAACTCTAACTCTAAACAGCCACACCCAAGGTCAACATAGCACAACACACACAAGATCAATCCCGCCCCTGAACAACCTTTCACCGCTGTCCAAAAATGCAACATACACTCATAGCCTCTTATCTCATCTTGAATCTCTCTATTTTTCCCTCTTCACTTCGCCCTTAATCCTCCAATCAGCACAAACCTGCCTCCTCTTACCCTTGTACTACGACTACTATTTGACCAACAACCAACCGACCCTGCTAAGCTTAACAGCAGCAACACATATACACCGAAATTATCATACTGATGGGCTATGAAATATCTTCAAGCTATGAAATTAATTATAAGCTAGAATATCGATTAGTAACAAAGTATTTTATTATCTCATAGTCCTTTAGAGGTTTTCTCTTTACATCAAATTGCATCCCCTTTCCAAGTAAGGTGGTACAAGATTATTTATAGAGGATCCCTTGTGGGTTCCTCCCTAACCACCTTTACTTGGAGGGTAAGCTATAATAGTTTATTTACAAGTTTTGGGCTTCAATGGCCATTAAGGAAAATGAGTACAATTGGGCCTATATACAAACTAAACATTATTGGGCCTAGTTGCTAACTATAATTATACATAATATTCTAACTAATATTCTTGGCCCAACATTTGTCCCCCCCTAGTTTTTTAGCAATATCTTTTAGATTTGCTTTATATAATTTTTCGATTTTATTCGAGAGTATATAATAATTTTTATTTTTATTTTCTTCTATTTACACGTGTTTATATTTTTATTATAAATATCTGAGATTAAAGTTTTGTGTACTGCTTGTTTGGAGTGGCGGTTTGTTTTCCAAGATTTTGCTTCCAAAGGCTTTAGCTTTTTTTCTCTACGCAGAAGGTAACTGTCTTTTTATTTTAATTTCTCTTCTTTTTTATTACCGCTGTCTTTTCCCGTTGTATTTTTCCGATTAAAATAGTTGTGTCTTTGGTAACTCTCGTCTTTAGTCATGTCTGATTTTTTCTTATCCTCACCTTCGCGAGATGCTTACCCTAGGGATGTCGGCAAATTACTGATTAAGGAAGAATCTGTTGATTCTTTTCCCATTTTAAATGACTTAGAGATTCCAGATACTACCTCTCTACACTCTTTTGGGTTTCTTGATGACCCAGAAGAGGAAATCTTCCCTGATCCTCCGCCTTTAAGTCCCACTACTATCGCTTTACGGGAAGAGATAGTTCGGAAGGCTGCACTAGTACAGAAAAGTCCTTTAGCGTCGCACTTTTAGCGTCGGTTATATAGAGAGCCGTGGCTTATACATACTTTAGGCATCGGTTGCTAGCTTAACCGACGCTTAAAGTCATTTGTGTTGGATCTTTTGCGTCGGTCATGAAACAACCGACACCTAAAACTGACCCTTTAGCGTCGGTTTTTACTCAATCGACGCCTTAAACCAACCTTTAGCGTCGGTCTTAAACAACCGACGCCTAAAACTAATCCTTTAGCATCGGTCTTTATTCAACCGACACCTAAAACCTTTCTTTTAGCATCGGTCTTTATTCAACCGACGCCTAAAACCTAACCGTTAGCGTCGGTCTTTATTTAACCGACGCTAAAACACCCTTTAGCGTCGGTTAAGTAAAGGCCGACGCTAAAAGTATTATCTTTAAAAAAAAAACTAAATTATATACAAATATTATTTTTATAAAAATAATACGTTAGTTTATATTATACAATTCTATTAAAAGTTTTTACTCCGTAATAGAATTTGTTGGTGAATCTCCGAAGGCCGCACTCGCATCTCTCTCCTCCCCCATCTCTTTTCTCTCTGAAACCGATCGCCCTGCTCGCTCTCTCCTCTTCTCTCACTTCTCTTACTCCTCAATTACTCTCTTTCTCTAACCCCTCTTTCAAGTGAGGATCCGACCCGCTTTGTCACTGGCTCTACGACACCTTCCTCTCCGCTGACCTTGATCTTCGCCTCTTTGTGCTTTGGTATAGTCCGGTATTATCTTGTATTTATATTTCGAGAATTCATAGTAATTGGACTAATTCATTAGCTGGTTTCGAAGTTGTGTTGCTTTTGATTTATGCTTCCGAGACTAAAGCCCGGAATGGTAAGGCTGTTCGATTGGTACTCTCTCTCTCTCTCTCTCATATACACACAGATGTTGTATATGTATATGAATTATGATATGAACACACACACACACACACACACAAATAGTGATAGATACTTTGTTTTTGTTGAATTGAATTTGTAGTGTGATTTGGGAGCATACCTAGGGTTTTACGATCCAGTCCTATCTGATTCTATGGCGATTAGATTATACATACATAAATTTGTACGCATATGTATATAAATGTTTTGTTGTTTTTTAATCAATTTACGCGAATCTCTTATTTGTTGTTGGAGTTTGTAATTGATAGAATTGCCTGTAGGACTATTTGATTCTCAATTCAATCGCATCCAAACTTGTTTTTGTGCTTTACTTGATATTTATAGGTGTTATTGGCAGTTAACTGGATCGATCGTAGTTATGAAGTAGGTAGGTTACGGCGCAATTTGTTAAGTAGTAAAACGTTAGTAAGCATAGTCAATTTGAAGTTGTTAGTGAATGATTTACCTCTGTCTGAATTATTGCGTGGTTACGAATTTGTTACCAAAATTCTCATGTTTAATATTTTTATTAATTGGTTTTGATATGCCATCACTTGTAGACAACTTATTAGCTGGAATTTTGTTTACATAGTGCACAACATAAAGAATTAGAACATACATAAGGGCTAGGGTATGGTAACAACATCAATCTGAAGAGTAGGTTGTAATATTTCAGAATTAATCTTTTTTTGTTTCCTTCAGACAATTTTAATAGAGTACAGTTGATTAGTTGGGTAAAATGTATGACCCTCTAGTAGGTCATAGCAAATACAATAGAGCAACCATGTGACTGGAAGCTGAATATTAAGCAGCCAACATAGGAAGGTTAGAAATATTAAGTGTGAAAGAGCCAACCATCCTCTAACTTGTGAAAGACAAAGAGGTATAGGGATAAAATGTCAGATATTATCAAATATATGAACAGAAACAGACTTGGGAGGGACATTCATAATCAAATTAAAGGTCACTTTATAAGGCTACAGTATGAGAGCACTTACACTGATGCTCATATTAAGGCTAAAGCACACCTCTATTTTAAATCTGGATCTATAAATCCCAGGGTCATAATCTCTCTCTCTGTCTCGATACAGTGTTGAAGAGAGGAGTGCATAATCGTAGTGGCGGAGGAGTTCAGAAGAGGCTTTTCAACAAGGCCTTGTATGCTTAATCTCATGACTTTTACCCTATTTTTGTCAAATGTGACATGGTATTTTAGATATTGATCACAACTCCAATAGGGTTTTGAAGGATAGTAGGATACATTACTAGTTTCTAAAATACAAAATAAAAATTTCATGTTGGTATACCTCAAATCATTCATCCTATTAGTTCCTTTTTCATAATTCAGATGTAGAGATTAAAATATTATGTCAAACTAATATTGTATACAATATCTATTTAGAATTTAAATATTGTCTGCAAAATTTAATTAGATTTTCGAGAGAACCTCATTAGCATGGCGAAGGCAACTTAGTATAACCCATCTCCAACATTTAAACATCTGCATTGAACTGTAATTAACAAGCTCAAACTGTACTAATGGCATAGGTTCCATATTTATCATGATCTTCTGGGTTGTTTAATATGACTAATGAATCTGTGCAAAGCAGTCTTGCTTAAAGTTGCACCTTGGTTACATAAGTATGTAATTTGTGGCCTTGTTGCCTGAATCATAAATGTTCAGGCTGAAGTGTAAATTAGTATGACTCATTTCTCATATTCATATTTTGGTCACGTTTTAGTCAAGATTCTGTAAAAGGCTTGAAGCTCTGGAAGACCAAGTAATTTTAGCAATTTGTCTGAATATAGTCTTGTAAACAAGATGAAATGGCAAATGGCTTATTTTTGGTCACATTTGGTGATTTTTCCTATCTGATACAAACATCAACAGTAAACAAGATGAAATAGCAAATGTTATCGTAGTTGTGATCTGCACTATCTCCTAGTTAACCTCCACTCAAACTTACAATGCTGCTCTCCCTCCTTCCAAGGTACCTCAATTACTTATCATCAGCTCCATATTTCCATTAACCAAGCTTTAGCATTATAATTGATTGTATTCTCGCCAAATTATTTTCATGTTTCAGCTCCATGTTTCCGATTAATTGTACCTTTTAAAAATTAAAAATATTAAAATACATGTATTATACATGTGTCTTTAGTTTTAATTAGTTATCTATTTTCTATGTGCAAGCAGGTCAGTGTGGAGAACCTTTGGGGTACTGTTACATCGGAAGGTTGGAGATCTTCATCTGCCCCACGATCTTATTGGCCCCGTATGTGGTTAATATTCTAAATTCATATGCCAGTGTGGCTTCTTGCTCTATTATGGTGAGAATTTGCATTCTTTCAGATGTTCTATCATTAAATCCATTTTCATTTCTATCATTTGTTACATGTGGCAGCTCCTTCACATGAAAGCAATGGCTTCACATGAAATCCCAATTGCAAATCTGAGACACTTACACAAATTTAAGACTTGGGAGGGACATTCGTAGTCAAATTGTATGTTTATTCACTTATTGAGTTTCTCTTATCGATATAAATCCAAAATGAACATGATTTACAACTTTTTATCATTCTTTCAGGTGACTAGAGTCCATGAGGAGTTTTTCCTCTTTGGAGAATTAATAATGGAACAAGGAAATGTAGTTGATCAACTTTATATTGTCTGTCATGGTCTTCTGGTAGGACTTCTTCGTAATCTACTGAATACTTGTCTCATCACTGCATATTATTCCTTATGTGTTGTAGATAGTTTTTTTGATTTGCAGTTCATGTACTTGCTCATATATATGGAGAGTGGAGACTAGTTTTATTCATATCATCACACATTGTCAGGTTTATAGAAGATATAGTAATGAGATCAGTACCGACTCCTGTCACTAATTTTTTTAACTGCAGATCAAGTTAGTAAATTTGAATGCTTCAGTTACTCGTTGACTAGTTCTCACTGACTACAATGCTTTTTCTTTTTTCTTTTGCAAAATGTTCGTTTGCGTGCATTTATATTTTGAGAAAGGAAATCAAATTACAGGTTTTTACATTGTATGCATAGGGTAGGATAAGGAAATCAAATTATAGGTTTTTACATTGTATTTATCATGTTAGGTTTGGTAATACTTACTTGGCTTATATGATGTTCGTGCCCCCCTCTGTTGTTGGTCTATTAATACCAAGATTGGTTTGGAGATCCTTTCCACTTTGTCAGGATCCAAGTCAAGTAAAGTCATCACTAGAGATACATGTTCTACTAGCTGATATCACAGTGTAGACTACTCATGGGTCTTCATAGAATTTTAAGGATTATCAGTGCACAATTCCTTTTTATTTTCTGTCTGAGGAGTGCAGATTAATTAAACAAATGAAAGGTGACTGAAAAAATAATAGTTCCTCTAGTGATTGTGTATAAGTGTTTCTTTGTTTTAGTTAGGATGTGTTGCTTAATTGACTAAAGCAGGACCTGGGATCCGATAAAGTAATTGCTAACTTTATTTATATGAATCACAGTGACTTGATATGACTTTGGTTAGTAATGTGTGCTGATCATTATTACTTTGTTTGTGTGCACAGGAGATCGATTTGAAAAATCATAGACGGGGGCACTACTCATTTGTGGGTAATTAGAATCTGCATCTATGTTTTGCTGCCTTGCTAAGTATTAATGTCTTGTAACTGAAGTTCATTGACACTATTAAAGTTGATCTTTATGAGTTTTTGTAATGTATCAATCTTTATGCTCTTGCTTCATGAATTGATGATTTCCAGGCCTGGGCAGTTAGTGGAGGTAGTGAAAGTATTGTAGCGTGCTTGGATCTCATTCCTGACAAGGCACTTGATTAACCACTGGAACTGGAGTTTGATAAAATGACTTTGTTGTAGGACGTGATAGACACATTAGCAATGGAGTTTTCTTTTCAGTGTTTATGTTTTTACGTGTTATGATCTATTTCAATTTGTGAAATTAAATTATTTTGTGTAATATATATTATATTAATATTAATAAGATTTCATTGGTTTGTATAAATTTGGTATTGTTTCATATAGGTTGTATTATATAATGGGTTGATAGGGTGTTTGTTGGTTTGGATGAATGTTTATTAGATTTGTAATTTTTAATTTTTTTTAAAAAAAAATTGACTTTTAGTGTCGGTTGTTTCAATGACCGACGCCTTTGACATGACTTTTAGCGTCGGTTGTTTCAATGACCGACGCCTTTGACATGCCTTTTAGCGTCGGTTGTTTCAATGACCGACGCCTTTGATATGACTTTAGTGTCGGTTGTTTCAATGACCGATGCCTTTGACATGACTTTTAGCGTCGGTTCTTTAAATAACCGACGCCTATAACAGACTTTTAGCGTCGGTTATTTAATTGACCGACGCCTATAAATGACTTTCAGCGTCGCCATTTTGACCGACGCTTTAGGCCTATACCTATAGTGTCGCCTTCATTTACTACACCCAATAACCGACGCTTAATGCTTATTTTGACCGACGCTAAAAGCCTATTCTGTAGTAGTGCTGGGGAGGTAGGTAAGGTCGAGTTTGTGGGCAACCCTAGTTTGTCTTACACCAACATATATATGTTAAGAACCCCATTGATTGTAGTTTTCTTAAATCTTGGGTTGATCTGGATAATGGGTGGAAGTGTTTGGTTCCTAAACCGGAAGATCAGGTTTGGTTTATGCCTGAGTTCGGAATACAGGGGATTTCGTTCGTATATTTTGAGTATAGGTTGCGTCTTCCGATGCACCCTTTTCACCTCGCCATCTACGAAGCCTTAGGTTGTGGCATAGTGTAGTTGACTCCGAACTCTGTCGCATAGGTGAGCGGTTTTATTGCTCATTGTGCTGAGCTAGGTCGTGTTCCCTCTTTGCATTTGTTCTTTTCCATCTACGGGATGAAGCACTCTCAGGGCCAAGTTTATTTCGACAAGAGGTCGGGTAGGTCTAGGTTGGTTGATGTGAAATCTTCGAACTCTGGTTATCAGGGTAAGTTTTTATATTTTAATGGTCCCGACCTGGAGTTTATTAAGCCGTGTGGTAAAATATCTCGAGAAGCCCTTAAAAGGTTATCTAGCCTAGACAAGTATGATACCGAGTTTCTAGATAGGTTTCAAGGTCAGAGTCCTTTGTATGACTTTAGTCAACTGAAGGATACCAAATTCTTGGAGGAGCATAATCGTAATTTTCATTCCTACCCTCCTTTTTTGTTCTTTTCCCCTTTTGTTTTCTGGAATTGTTATTTCTTAGTTTATCGTGTGTTTTCTTTTAGTTCACTATTTTTATGTTTTTGATTATCTCAGTTGTTGGCGAATCTTTAAAGAATATTTTCTTGAGTGGTCTACGGGAAGAAATGGACCGTGCCTTGATCCTTTTGGCGAAGCAATCATCTGCTGCTAAGACTACTGGTGGAATTACGAGCTCAAAAACAATGGGGGCTGTTTCGAAGCCACTCATTCCTATTAACGTGGATATTGATAACGAAGTTAGGACTAAAAAAGAGATTGTTGTTTCTAAGACTTCAGAAGATATTAATCTCCGCGACAAGAAGCATTCTCGAGAGCGTGAAGGTAACTTGTCTCGCCGCCTGGTGTTGAGAAGGTGTGATGATCCTGGTCGAGAGTCTGTTTCCCAGGATTCCATTGTCAATGATAAGGCCGATTTGCCTCCTATCTTTCAGCCAGTTGAGCCCCTTTCTTCAATTCGAGTTGAGGTTTCACCCAACCAACGTTAGACGGCTGATCCTAATGCTCCCGTGCAGGTATTCCAGGTTTTTGATCTTCCTCAGGATGGAACCTCTTATGTGAACAAGTCTCGTGCTGAGATTGCCGAATGGTGTTTGACTCGCGGTGGAAGGGTACATTTTTGTTTATATAAATTTTGTGCTATGATTATTGTTGTTCTATGCATGCTTATGATATAACTTCTTTTTGTTATTTGCAGTTTCTGTCGGATTTGACACACATTGTTAATTTATATAAGACTGATGTTGATTTCCAACGGAACGATGTGCTTGCTCGAGAATTGTCCGAGGTCAAGTTAGAGAAACTTGAAGTTGAGAAACGAGCCACAGAGGCTGAGAAGAGAGAGGTGGAGGCTGCTAAAAAGAGTTTTAACGACAAGACGAGATTGGCGGAAGAGCTTCGTTTGTCGAAGGAGAAAGTATCTTCACTGAACGAAGAGCTTGCCAAGGTTAAGGCTGCTGATGAATCTGAGAAGAAGAAGTACGATGATCTTGAGAAAGACTTAGGACGGGTTCGTGGTGAATTGAAAATTTTTGAAGATGAGAGCGTGACTCTGAAGGCAGACGTGGAAAAGGGGGTGGCTGATGTTGCAAGAGCCCTGGGAATTGGTTATGGCTATTGTTACGACCGTCTCAAGGCTGCAGGGGTTGACCTTACCGGTCACTCCTTTGACGATTATTATCTTATTTAGCCAAAGTCATGCCGGCCGCGACACTCGAAGAGAATGCTTGAAGGCGAGGAATGCCTCGTTTATTTTGTTTACCTTTTAATCCTAATTCGATGAATCGTACTATTTGATGGAACTCATTTGCCAGGGAATGCTCTGAGTATCTGTTTTAATCTGGTGTTTCTTAATTTCCATAACTTTGTCGGAGAATGCTTTAAGTATTTGTGATATTTAACTTTAACTATTCCTTATCTGTTTTTATTTTGAACCAAATGTGATTTTTAAATTTAACTTTTCTTTATCTGTTTTTGTTTTGAACACAAATGGTGTACTATGGAATTGCATAGTTACCCCTAATTCAATTACCTATGGAAATGACTTTGTATGGCGATTCTTTGGTATTCTTTGGGATTTCTCTTAAACGTTTTCACTCTTCTGTGCTTAAGCTGTTTTGAGCTTTAGGAATTTAGGTTATTGAAGTTTTTGTTGCTTTTTGAAGAAGAATTGTTAAGGTATGATCGTTATCATTACTCTGTGGAGAGAAAGAAAAAGAATTTTTAGATGGGGGATATAAGTTTTCTCCCGATTACAAGAAGGCATCAAGTATTTTCTTTATAGATCACAAAACAATGGAGTGTCGTAAGTAGGGAACTTATCTTGCATGCTTATCTTGGATTTTTCTTCTTACTCTTATTCTTTATGTACTTGGAGATTCTAAGAGTTAAAATGATTTTATTTTTCGTACAGCGATCTGATTTGTGTTCCAAATTTTTCCGTGTTAGCTTTTGCTCTAGCATTTTTAACGTTGTTTGTTTTTGGGCATTTTAGCCAAGAAAAAGATTTCATGAGTTCGTAAATAACATAAACTCCCTTTGCTAATATTAGCGGCCTGGTGTGGGTTTAAAGTCATGTTTCCACGTTGATAGCATCACACTCAAATAGTTTAATACTAAAAAAGGGGTACCACAAGAACAATTTTATTAATAATTTAATGAGGGTCTAAGTGAGGATCTCGTATCAACCCTTTTTCACTTAGACCAAATTCTTATGCAGAAATTGATGACTTGTTCTTGTACAAAGAGATACTATGACATTATTGGTAAAAAATTTTGAGGTGGATTCCATTCCACATGTTTTTGATGGGCTCGCCGTTGAGATGTTCTAACTCGTAGGTTCCGAGACTAACAACCTTTTTTATCTTGTACAGACCCTCCCACGGGGCTATGAGCTTGCCGACCTGTGTCGGTTGTGATGCAGCGGCCTCTCGAAGCACGAGGTCATTGACCTGGAAACTTTTCGTCTTGACTTTTTTATCAAAGTACTTCACTGTTTTGTTTTGATACTCGATGGAAGCTATTCTGGCGTCATCTCTCATTTCCTCTATGAGGTCGTTGTCTTAGCTTAAGCCTTCGATTGAGCTCTTAGGATCAAAGGCTTCGACTCTAGGCGATCCAAGGCTGACCTCGACAGGTAGTACTGCATCCGTCCCATACGCCATTTTAAAAGGGGTTTCCCCTGTGGAAGTGCGCGGATTTCTGCGGTATGACCAGAGGACATTGGGGAGCTCGTCGACCCAGCATCGGGGAATTTTCTCTATTCTTTTCTTGATTCCTTGGAGAATTGTGTGATTTGTTACCTCGACCTGTCCATTGGCCTGAGGATACGCCACTGATGACTTTATATGCTTAATTTTCAGCTCGTTGAGAGCTTTCTCAAACTTCTCTCCCACAAATTGGGTACCGTTATCGGTGACAACTATCCTTGGGATTCCGAAATGGAACACTATGTGTTCTATGAAGAATTCTATCATTTCTTTCTCTCTGATCATGGCCAAAGGCTTGGCCTCAACCCAATTTGTCACATAGTCGATGGCGACTACAATATATTGGACTTTGTTTCTCGATTTCGGAAAAGGCCCGACAATGTCGATTCCCCATTGAAAGAAGGGGCATGGGACGAGGACCGGATTCAATGTTTTCGTGGGTTGGTGGCTTACATTCCCATGTAATTAGCATGGAGTGCATTTTTTGACGAACTCTTCGCAATCTTTCCTTAGAGTCGGCCAGAAGAATCCTTGTCGAAGTATCTTTAATGCGATATTTTTACCCCCATGTGTTATCCACATATCCCGGTGTGAGCTTCTATTATAGCGAGGTGAGCATCCTCATGACCGAGGCAACGAAGCAATGGCTCGACCAAATATCTTCTGTATAGTTTGAAATCTTTCACGCAGTAATTCCTTGCCTTGTACATTAAGGACCTCGCTTCATTTCTTGACTCTGGCAACTTGTTGTCTATTATGTATTCGAGGTATGGAGTTCGCCAATCTTGCTGAGATGAAATTTCTCCAACCACGAGCTTATTGATGGATGGCTTTAATAATTCTTCGACATAAATGGGCTCGTTGCATGTTGTAGATGATGACGAAGCTAGTTTTGACAAGGAGTCGGCCCGCTGTTTTTTAGTTCTGTCCACATTTGTTATTGTCCACGAGACGAAGTTTTCGAGCATTGCCTTTGTCTTTTCATAATAAGCTTGCATTTTTTCATTGTGAGTTTTGAATTCAGCAGTGATTTGTTTAACCACGAGCTGAGAATCGCTGAAGATGTCAAGTGTTTTTACCTCGAGCTCTGTAGCGAGTTTCATTCCTGCGAGGAGTGCCTCGTATTCAGACTCATTATTAGTTGCTTGGAAAGTGAACTTCACTGCTTGCTGTACTCGAAAACCATCGGGACTTAAGAGGATTATTCTTGCTCCGCTAGATTCAGTTGTCGAGGATCCATCAACGTAAAGTGTCCGTGGCCTCGTGGACTCAGTGGGCGCCTCGCTTGTTGAGGAATCAATCACAGAGAATTGGCATTCTGCCACAAAATCATATAGGACTTGGGCTTTCATCGCCGTCCTGGGTTTGTACACGATGTGAAATTGACTAAGCTCGACGGTCCATGCTGCGAGACAACCTGTCATATCGGGCTTATGTAATATTCTTTTCAAGGGTTGATTGGTCATCACCTGTATCTCCCGTCCTTGAAAATAGTGTCTTAATTTCCTGCTGGTGACCATAAGAGCGTAAACTAATTTTTCTACTTGAGGATACCTTGTTTCGGCGTCAGGTAAGGCATGACTAATGTAGTACACGGGAGTTTCTTTTCCCTCCTCTTGTTTTACAAGGACTGCCGCGATCGTGAGATCACAGGCCGAGAGATATACTCTTAATGGCTCACCAGGTCTTGCCCTGGTTAGGATCGGGGGCGAGGTGAGAAATGCTTTGAGCTCGGAGAGGTTCTTTCTGTAGTCTTTGTTCCAAAATTGTTTCGATGCCCCTTTCATTATTTGGAAGAATGGGATGCATCTCTTCGAGGATTAAGGAATGAACCTTCTCAAAGCCGCGATGCATCCTGTGAGAGATTGTACCTCCTTTAGTGAGGTGGGTCTTTCATGTCGAGAATTGCCCTTATTTGTTTGGGGTCGGCCTCGATGCCTCGTTGAGTAAGAAGAAATCCGAGGAACTTTCCCGAGGTTAAGCCAAAAGAGCATTTCGTTGGGTTCAATCTCATTTTATGGCATCTCACATTTTCAAAGGTTTCTCGAAGATCAGCGACGTGATCTTTCGCTCTTTTTGATTTTGCAATCATGTCATTGACATAGACTTGGATATTCCGACCGATCTGCGAGGCAAAAATAGTATCCATCATTTGTTGAAAGGTCGCAACAGCATTGATTAATCCAAATGGCATGTTTTTATAGGCGAATACCCTTCGATGGGTGATGAAAGCTGTTTTTTCCCAGTCATTGATGTCCATTTTAATTTGGTTATAGCCAGAAAAGGCATCCATGAATGATAGGAGCTCGTGGCTCGACGTGGCATCGATAAGCTGATCGATGTTGGGGAGTGGATAATGATCCTTGGGACATGCTCCGTTCAGATCAGAATAATCAACGCACATCCTCCACTTCCCGTTACTTTTCTTCACTAAAACAGCATTGATGACCCATTTTGGAAACTGAACAGGCTCAATCTCGTCATCCGCTTTACGTTTTTCTTCCGAAAAAATTCTTTTCTTTTGGCAAACTGGTCTGATTTTTGGATCGATGTGGAGAGAATGTCGTGCAACGACTTCGGGAATTTCAGGCATATCCTTCGGATCCCAGGCAAAAATGTCTTTATATTCTCTAATCAACTGAATTATGTTTTGGTGAAGATCAGGATCGAGGTTCTTTCCAACCTTTGTGACCTTTGTTGGGTCGCCGACAATTACCTCAATCTCCTCTGTATCTTCTGTTGTCATGCAATTCGATTCAATCAGGACCTCGATGACGTCTCGAGGATCCAAGTCCACAATTTGATTTATGGAGTTATCCTCAACTTGTTTATTCCTAGGGATTGCCATTGTTAAGTAGCACTGTCGAGCTGCAATCTGATCGCCTACGACCTCTCCTACCCCGAAATCAGTGGGAAACTTCATTTTTAGATGGGGAATAGACGTGATAGCCTTCAAGGCTGTTAATGTCGTTCTTCCCAAAATGGCGTTAAAACTAGATACTGCATTTATGACATGGAATTTAACCGTTTGCCAAGTTTTGCATGGGAGAGAGCCAAAAAGAACTGGGAGATCGATCGTTCCAACGACCTTGACCTCGTTTCCAGTGAACCCGTATAAGGGGATGTTTACATTTTCCAGTTTTCTGTCGCCGATGTTCATTATGGAGAAAGCACTGTGGTATAGAATGTCCACGGAGCTGCCATTATCCACAAGAATCTTTTTAACAGTGTTGGTTCCCACTTTTGTCGTGATCACCAGGGCGTCCTGATGAGGCTCGATCATCCCGGGAGGATAATCCTCGTCCGAGAAGGAAATAATTGGAGTACGATTAGGCCTTTGGCATTTTTGTGGTTCTGGATGAACACTGAATACTTCATGACCGTATAATTTCTTGGCATTATTGGAGGATCCTCCAGCAACGTAACCTCCGATTATGACATCAATAATTCTATCGGGGTCGTGCTGGCGATTTCTTTGGGAATTGATATCATTTTCAATGTAATGGACCAACTGTCCTTGCTTTATCTTTTCTTCAATGAGGTTGCTTAATTGGAAACAGGCCTCTGTAGTATGGCCATGATCTTCATGATACTCGCAATACTTTGAACTCGGAGGTCTGTCTGCCTTCATCGGCCTCGGGGGTCGATAGTCCGGCTCCGTTTTTAGAATGGCAAGTATAGTGGATTTGTCCACTATCAGTTTTGTGAACTCTTTTTCCGTTTTTTCTCGAGGTTTCCACGACCTGTCGGAGCGAGATGTTTTCTCAGGTCGAGGACTTCTTCTATCCCGAGACCTCGAATGCGAGTCACTTTCTTTCCTGTAATCTGATTTTGGGGATCGAAATCTAGAGTTTGAACTCTTTTCCTATCTCTGTGAGTATTTTCTGGGCGATTGGATGCTTCCTACGGCCTCTTGGAGTGTCATCCTGTGTTCCACGATCTCAAAAGCAGTTTGGAGTGATCGTGGACTTTTCTCAAAGTATTCCTCCAACAAGGGGCCATGTCTGTGTTTATCAATTCCTGCAGCAAGGTAATTGATGGCGAGCTCTTCCACGAGGTTGGGGATCTCCGCTACCTCGGCTCGGAAGCGAATTAAAAATTCCCTTAATGACTCGTTGTAGCGTTGTCTGACATTCATGAGTGAAGCGGTGATCTTTCCACCTTTGTAATTACTGGAGAATCTACCTTTAAACTTAGTTTTCAACAAGTCCCACGGGTCTATGGATCTCGGGGGCAAGTTATTATAGCAACGCAGGGCGGTTCCTCGAAGGCAGGTGGAAAAGAATTGGCATCGGGCGATTTCTGAGTGTCCGCAGAACTTCATCCTCCCATCGTAAGTGTTCAAAAACTCGCTGGGGTCTGTTGACCAATCAAACTGGTCGAGTGACGGGGTTTTCAAACTCATGTTGATTCGTGCCTTTTCAATTCGCATGGTGAGAGGGCTTTCAGCCGGGACCTCGGAGCCAGCCTGGCTTTGAATAAACTTTTTGCACATCGCTATATCATTTTGTAATTGAGAAATCTCCTCCGACCTATAGGAGTCGCCTGATTCACTTTGCCTCAGAGCTGTCCCCTGGGACCTCGTCTGCCTTCTTATTTGGGGAACCTGATACGATCTGTTGGACTCCGTTTCATCCTCGTAACTTGCATCATCATCGTACCCCTCATTGTTGTACCCGGGAGATCGATACTCAACAGAACGAGCTGGTCGAGATGTTTATTGTAACTCGAGTTGGAGGCATCGTATTTCTCTTTGTTTTTCCAACTTTAATTGTAACCTTTTCCTCTGAGCCTCGAGAGCCTCCAACTCGTCGTCAGACTCATTGAAGTCTTCATTGTTTTCCTGAATTCCCTCACGAGGGTTTTGTCTCCTCATTTTCTCGAGGTGAAGACGGGCGTCGCTTGTCAACACCTGTTTGCCGGAAGCTATTGGAACTCTTGTACGGGTATAAACTCGAGCTCTCTTTCTACCTTGCTCCGCGACAGGGGATTCTTGAAAATCCTCTACCTCTTCATCATTTCCATGATCGGAAAATAGCCGTCTCGGCTGCAATGGTTGTCATAAGGTGCCGTCGTCTTCACGGGGGATTGTTCTTATGTCCTCCTCCATGAGACGTTGAACGACCGGTTCACCATCATCATCATCCATTATTTTGATGCAATCGTTGATAAAAGAGCTCCTTCTAGCACCAAATGATGGGCTATGAAATATCTTCAAGCTATGAAATTAATCATAAGCTAGAATATCGATTAGCAACAAAGTATTTTATTATCTCATAGTCATTTAGAGGTTTTCTCTTTACATCAAATTGCATCCCCTTTCCAAGTAATGTGGTACAAGATTATTGATAGAGGATCCCTTATGGGTCCCTCCCTAACCACCTTTACTTGGAGGGTAAGCTATAATAGTTTATTTACAAATTTTGGGCTTCAAGGCCCATTAATGAAAATGAGTACAATTGGGCCTATATACAAACTAAACATTATTGGGCCTAGTTGCTAACTATAATCTATTATCTATTATCTATTATATATCTAATACACCAACAAAGGGTTTTCCTGAGCAAATTTATTCACAGGCTCGGACCCTCCGAACCTCACTCCAAACCTAACTTTAAGGGGTTCGAACCCATGGCAAATTTATTCACAGGCTCGGACCCTCCGAACCTCACTCCAAACCTAACTCTAAATATTTGTAAAAATATTGTTATTCAAGGGGTTCGAACCCATGACCTTTCAGAACTAAATTCAACAACATAACCAATTGAGCTATGTGAGCATTTGAGCTTATATTAAAAAATCATTAGCTACATACATAAATATTTGTATAATGTATAATCCCAATAATTATACATACATAAACACATACATACATACATGAACACATACATACATACATACACTACATACATAATTATTAATTATACATACACATACATAAATAATTATACATGCATATGTACATACACACATACATACATCCATACATAATTATTAATTATACATGTATACGTACTACATACATACATACATACATACGTACATGCATACATACATATATAGATATATATATAACTATTAATTATACATGCATACGTACATACATACATACATACATACATACATACATACATACATACGTACATACATACATCCATGCATACATACATGCATGCATGCATACATGCATGCATGCATACACACATACATACATACATACATACATACAATATATACATACATTTATGTTGTATAATCGATCTATTAATATTTCATTATTTGTTGTATAATTAATATGCATATTTATATATACATACACATGTACAAACATAAATACATACATACTATTTAGCATACATACATATATACATTTATGTTGCATAATCTATTAATATTTCATTATTTTAATATATTAATTACTGTATAATATGCATATTTATACATACATACACATGTAAAAACAAAAATACATATATAAATTTTTGTGGATATGTTATAATGTACTATAATATTCACTAACATATACCATATCCAGTGTTGCAGATTTCGGAAATCGGAACTATTCGGTTAAGGTACCGATTTACAATTTATCGGGTGATTCGGTTGAAAAATCGGCGATTTATCTGTGATTTTTGCAAAATCGGCCGAATCGGTTCCAAAATTTTAACCGATTTTTGGCCGATTTACGGCGATTTTTCAAAAATCGGCCGATTTCTATAACAGAGACCATATCTTATTAATCATTTTAGATCTACTGTAATTATTTACGAATTCAATATTATTAAAAATATCCCGATACAAAAAAATAACCTTCACGCGTATATAAGTATAATACAAACTTGTATTAACATTAACTATCGTAAAACTCATCAATCACACATTAATACGTAAACGCACAAAACAATATAACAAACATATATATATATATATATATATATATATATATGTAATTGCTCAATAAAGAACACTCTTATATAAAGAACAATAAATAACACTATAAAATAATTTATTCCAATAGGTCCACTGGCCCCGCCAGGGGCACCCAATACAAAAAGTTGTTATTTTTTTACCCTCTAGCCATCCAGTAAAAAAACTGTTCATGATGACGTCAGTGACGTCATCATGAACAATAATTTTTTTTTAAAATTTTTTTGCTGGATGACTAGAGGGTAAAAAAATAACAACTTTTTGTATTGGGTGTCATGACGAAACTCTTATATTAGATTAAATATGAGGTGTTTTTTATTGTTCTTTATATAAGGTGTTCTTTATGGAATGCAACTCTCTCTCTCTATATATATATATATATATATATATATATATATATATATATACAAGGAGCTGTTCTAGTGAGACCCCTTTAAAATGAGAACTGCACATTGGGTCGTCTAAAAAAGCCCAATAAATAAAGGCGCACGTTCCTATCATCATAAATAATTATATTTATTTTATTACTACAAAATTTAACCACCCAGTATTTAAACAACATTCATTACAATCGATAGCAACATAACAACCACCACCGTCGCTATTACCATCACCATCATCATTGCCGCCACCAACACAACAACAAACATCGCCACCAGCACAACAATCACCGCCACCACCACTATTACCTACAAAATCACTACATCTAAACGAAAAATTACCAAGATTTAATTCACTACCGCCACACTACACCATTATCAACACTAAAAGAATTACAAAAAAATCAGCACAAAGCACTGAAATTGTACGCAAATCACCAAAAGTTTAATAGAAATCACTAAAAATATTTAAACCACTACCGCCACACTACATACCAACACTAACAGAATTACAAAAAAAATTAGTACAAATCACTGAAATTGTACGCAAATCACCAAAAGTTTAACAGAAATCACTAAAAATATCAACATAAATTACCAGAATTTTAAAGGAAAATCGCCAAAACTTTTTCGCCATATACATCATGAAATTTTAAGACATCAATTCTCCCAAAACAAATCACCAACCATCAGTAAGCCACAAGCTCCTATCACCATACCCTTCTTTTAGTGCCTTCATATCTCACAATCTCTCACATCTACAGCACCGTCTATACCCATCCATCCATTTCGACTTCCTCCAAATTAGATTCAATTTTCGAACCTTTATTTTACTTTAATCTTAGGCGGTGTCTCCAAAATAGTGTTGGATGAAATAGAAGAGAAAGGCCAATAAAAAAACTAAATTTAGATGAAGAACAGAGAGATCCAGAAGTAGAAGAAGAGAGAAAAATGGGAGATGTATACAAAGAAATTAAAGAAAGAAATAAGTAATTTAGAAATGGGTGATAAAAAGATTAAACCAGGAAGAGGCAGGTGGATGATTGTTTTGGGCAGGAGAGAAAGATAGTAGAGATATATGTATAAGCATATACGTATAAAGTTAGATAAGGAATACGTGGTCCAGATTAAAAGTAGTTATAAAAATTGAGTGGTTCAGATTTAGTCTCAGTTCTCATTCTAAGGATGTGTCTCATTTGAGCACTTGCCTATATATATATATATATATATATATATATATATATATATATATATATATATATATATATATATATATATATATATATATATATATATATATATATATATATATATATATATATATATATATATATATATATATATATATATATATATATATATATATATATATATATATATATATAATAGAACAAATGAGGGGTTCCATGAGCAAATTTATTCATAAAAAAAACTAAAAAGTCATATTTACCCCTACTAATCATATCTATGTTATATTTACGGGGGCTATTTAGGTATTGCAACACTAACATATTTATTACATAATAATAACTGATATGAACTAATATTCATTTATTATTATGTAATTAATACTTGTATGTATCTCTTTATCGATCCATGTTAACTCTATTTATATTTCAAAGTACAGTTTTGATCTTAACATTGACCAATTTATTACATATCATTCAAGTTTGCTTTAACAAAACAAAACATAACGTAAAATATAAAATAGATTTAATTTAACCAGAATTATAATTTGCATGTCATGATCGGGTATTGCATAAATTCTATTTACTCATAACAATTGTTGCGAAAATATGAACAACTACGTAATTACGAATAATTTATAAATATTTGTAATCTAGAGCATGCCCGTGCCTTGCATGGGCTACGAAGCTAGTTATACATAATATTCTAACAAATATTCTTGGCCCAACACACACACATGCAGCAGGTTCAACACAACATTAATCGAACAGGAGACAACTGAACTCTCCAATTCCACACCCACTCGACTGTTTACTCATACCACTGCAGAGACATACGCCAGCCGTTCAATGAAATGACCACACACACACGCCTGTATCATACACACACCTTGATCAAAACTCGCACGCCCATTAACATGAACGTATACACAGCAACACTAACTGCATACACAGCTACAATAATCAAACATATAACCATCAAAAACCCCAATTTGGTGCAAATTTGTTAGAATCATGAGTTGAGGCATAACAAAGACACCCCCAATTTTCGCACTCACACATATGCTCGGCTGTACACACCCTCCTCTTTTACACACACGCATACACAGTCCATACAATACCACACACATCGCGACCCATGAAACAGCAAAAAAGCAGCACGGACCCAGCAATACAACAGTCGCGCTCCGAAACACGCACAACACACTCAGCGGCACACTATTTACCATCGCACATAGTGCGATTTACACACACACAGAGGATAGGGGAGAGGGAAATAGCGAACAGAGAATAGGATAGGGGAGATGGCAGAGAGATAGAGAGATTATCGTGTAAAGAGGGAGAGAGAGTTCATGAAATTTTGAAGAAGAGTCGAGAGATTTCCACAAGAACACAGCTGTTAAAAACCAATTAGGGATTTAGGGATTGGGTGATTGCCCTATATACCCAAAAATCAGCTTTCTCTCACCAAAATACCCAGAATCTGGAAGTACCGCCCAAATTACCCACGGGATACGCCCATGATAGAGGAGTAACCGTTAGATACGCCCACAGAAAAGGAGTAACCATTGGATACGCCCAGAGAAAAGGAGTAACAGGTCCACATACGCCGTTTGAGAAGGAGTAACAGAAGATGCGCCTTCTGACAAAGCCATGAGATACGCCTTCTGATGTGGCGTAACAGTAGATACGCATCTTGTAGATGCGTATCACCCATCGTCCCAGAGCTCTGCAACGGCGCCAACAATGGCGATTCCGGTGTAAAATTTCGATCAATTCCTCCGTTCACCTCCCTGACTTTCCCATCACCTACTATATATCATTAGAATCGGGTTTCGATTCTCTACATATCTATAATTCTGTTATAACAGTTCATGTCCCGGATTAAAAATGCCCAAAACGACAATTCAAGCAATTGAAAACACTCCGGCGAGCTTCGTTTCGCCCCTGCGGGGCCGGAGGTAATAAACGAAGTTCGGGAAGATCAAGTACACGAAGCTGTGGTCATTTTACGATGCTTTAATCGTGTGGATAGTGCCCGGAGACAGTTCAATCGAAGGGGAGCAACCGGAAGATGGAAGTCGCCGGCCAAGAGCTCATGTTTTTCAAGTCGATGTTTTTCATTTTTCTGACCGCTACAGTAGCAGTGGATACGCCCACGGGAGAGGCGTGTCCCGTGGGTACAGAGGGCGGTGTTTTCAGAATTGGGTATTTTGGTTAGTGGGTAGTGAAATTTTAGGCATTTTGGTCATTCTTTCTTAGGGATTTGGGTATAAAAAGGAGTAAAAGTAGTTTGGGAATTTATAAGAATTTTCTAATTAAAACAATTCAAGCTGCGTAAATTGCAAAATAAATGAAAAGAGACAAAGAAATATGTCAATATTATTTTTAAAATGTAGAAAATAGAGTTATCTATCTCTCCATATTTTTAAAATATTTATAGGATCAAAAATGAATTAAATATGAATTTTAAAAGTTTTGACCATTTAAATACAATAAAACTCTTAAAATCATTTTAAAATACTTAAACACCCACAATAATTCACCCCATAATTTTAAAAACTAAATAAATATAAAAATATGATATTGCAAAAGATTTCGGGATTTTTAAATACTCCGGTGATTTTATAAAAAATTTCAAAGGTCAATAATGCATAATTTAAATAGATTTTAAATCATAAAAATTCAAATAAAAATACACGGGCTCACATTTCACATATACATCATCATATAAGCATGTAAACATGATGTCACATATATTCAATAAAAAAAATTCACACCATATATTCCACATTTAATATTAAATAATAATATTTATAATTACGAATTTTCTAAGGCGTTATATTTGGTATGGGATCTATTTTCTTCTTCTTGTGAAAACTGGGATCGATCACTTTTAGAAGCTACTGTATCCTCTGTTTTTGAGATTCTTTCTCCTTTTTCTATCGAGTTATCACTATTTACTGGGTATGAAGTAGCTCTTTTATAAATGCTATCCTTTTGAAGAGTATGTTCTTCATGCCCACAGAGAGATGATTCTTTTTTTTTACCCAGAAACCTTGACCTTTGATAATAACTTTCACCGTTTCTTCTATCTGATCCACTCTATTTGTTTGGACACACAGTCTTAACTTCCTAATCATTTGATTATTGATTAAGCAGAAGTTCTCAGTAATCAAATGGCCCCAATTCTCTACTAGTGCAGTACAAGTTTCTTGATTCCATGCAGAGAGCGGTAGACCATCACAATAAATCCAAGCTAATCTTGGTACTATCATGTCACAGTGTGATAGGGATTTTAAGTTCTCAAAAAAGCTATGCAAGAGATCCAAACGTACCTGTTCCATGTCTTCTCCTTGCTCGAATGTAAGGATGAACTTTCTGTTGGTTATTCCCTTTAGCGCAATGACATTGTAGCCTTGACTTACTAACTTTTCTTGAAGGCAATCAGGCCATTCATCCACTTTTGTTGTGCCGATGTAGCTCCACTTAAGCTCTTCTTCCATTCTTGGATTCACCTTTCCTTCTATTGTCCTGTAGGTTGGCTGAGGGACTAATGGAATTACATTTTTTTGACCTGTTATCTCTCTTGACTCCCGGTTACTGGTACCTTGAGTTTTTTTGCTTCTCTGCTCTTCGCCCTCCTTCCCTTCTTGCTTGTTTCTTTCTTTTTTTAGTGTTAGATGCTTGCCCTAGAAGCTGTAGCCATTTAAATTTCTTATTAACCTCTCTGCGCTTTCTTGTGATCTCGTTACTACGAAACCTATTCTTTTGTTATTGATGTCCCTTTTCTTCGGAAGAATGATGTCCACTATGTCTTCTTTGGAGTTGAAGAAGGCAAAGATTGTTGGAAGAAAGGATATCACACTAACTCACACAACTCAATTTAGGAGAAGAAGTATTTTTTATAAAATGTATTTACTTGGAATGACTTGATTAGAAATGACTTGGTACAAGGCTTTATATATAACTCCATAGAAGGATCTACACACTTACTTAAATACTAGATTACTAGAACTTTCTATGGATAGTTCTAGAGATTACATGCATCTAGACTAATACATTAAACATAGAAAAGACCAATACATGTATCAAGAATAATCTAGAATCACCCACACACTTCTACTATTTTATGAGTCAAAATTATATTTTATTTTTAACACCCCCCGACTATCCCAAGTAGACTTCGAAATTTGTTGAAAACGTCACTTTTGAGAGGCTTTGTAAATATGTCACTAATTTGATCTTGCGACTTCACATAATTGACCTCCACTTCATTCCTTCCAATGCATTCTCGGATATAATGATATTTTGTGTCAATATGCTTGCTTCGTTCATGGAACACCAAATTTTTCGCCAAAGCAATAGCCGACTTGTTATCAACCAATATTTCCGTGGATTCATTTTCTGGCATGTTGAGCTCCTCCAAAACTCTCCTTAACCATATAGCTTGACAAACACAAGAGCATGCTACCACATATTCCGCCTCACAAGTAGATAAAGTAACAATGGGTTGCTTCTTTGAACTCCACGAAAAAGATGTATCACCCATAAAGAACACATATCCGGTGGTACTCTTTCGATCATTAATGTCACCTGCCCAATCACTATCACAATAACCAACAAGCTTGAACTCATTAGAATGATGATAAAATAATCCATAATCAATCGTACCTTTAAGATAACGAAGAATTCTTTTGGCCGCCTTCAAGTGTGTTGTTGTTGGAGCCTCCATATAACGACTAACAAGTCCAACACTATAAAGTATATCTGGCCTTGTACATGTCAAATATCTCAAACTTCCCACAAGACTTTTGAATTAAGTAGGATCTACCTTATCATATTTTTCATTTTGCGATAACTTTGTTCCACATTCGATGGGGGTGCTAACGGTTTGACAATTTTCCATCTTGAACTTCTTCAAAATCTCTCTTGCATAACTTCCTTGAGATATTAGTATTCCATCATTCATTTGCTTCACTTCGATGCTAAGATAGTATGACATAAGTCCAATATCGGTCATCTCAAACTCCCTTGCCATTTCTTGCTTAAATTTCTCAAACATAGTTGGACTATTGCCCGTAAATATTAAATCATCCACATACAAGCACGCAAGAAGAAAATCTCCATTTTTTGTGACTTTGGCATATAGAGCATGTTCATGAGGACATTTATAAAAACCTTGAGTTTGAAAGTATTTGTCAAGTCTACTATTCCAAGCCATTGGTGCTTGTTTCAATCCGTATAGGGCCTTCTTCAACTTCAACACCTTTCCTTCTTGTCCTTTGATGATGTATCCCAATGGTTGCTCCACATACACAGTTTCTTTAAGAACACCATTCAAAAAAGCAGACTTTACATCCATTTGATGAATTTTCCATCCATTTTGTGCCGCCAAAGAGATTATTAGCCTAATAGTCTCCATCCTCGCAACCGGTGCAAAAACTTCATCATAATCCACTCCATGTCTTTGATTGTAGCCTTTGGCCACCAATCTTGCCTTGTATTTTTCAACCATGCCTTGGGCATTTTTCTTCACCTTGTATACCCACTTCACACCAATAGCCTTTTGTCCTTTTGGAAGTGTTTCTAACTCCCATGTATCATTCTTCTTGATAGATTCTATCTCCTCATCCATTGATTTCTTCCATTTTTCATCTTGAACGGCTTCTTTAAAATTTGTTGGTTCGGTTTCCGCTAGAAGACAAAGAAGTGTTAAGTCAGAAATAGCGGGAACCTCTTCCGTTTCATCATATATTTCTTCAAGACTTCTAAATCGCCTTGGCGGTGTCTCATCACTATCACTTGATGAAGATGAAGGAGTTTCTTGTCCATCGTTTGTTACTCATGGTAATGTGGGAGGAGTGATATGTTGCTCATAATTTTCTTGACTTTCTTCTTCATCAACAAATGGGAAGAAATTATAATCTTCTTATGAATTGCTCCAATCCCATGAGCTTTCTTCATCAAATACAATATCACGGCTAATTAGTTTTTTTCCATTGATGGGGTTGTAAAGTTTGTACCCCTTTGCTCTTGCATCATATCCAACAAACACATACTTTTCACTTTAGTAATCCAACTTTGTCCTTAGCTCATCATCAACATGTGCATAAGCGATGCTTCCAAAAACTCTTAAGTGAGTAATACTTGGCCTCTTTCCCTTCCATGCTTGTTGTGGAGTCATGTCTTTAACACTTCTCGTGGGACATCGATTTGACAAGTAGACGGCACAATCTACCGCTTCGGCCCAAAATTCCTTAGGCATATTCTTGCTCTTTAGCATGCTTCGAGCCATATTAAGAATGCTTCTATTTTTTCTTTTGGTGACTCCATTTTGTAGAGGTGATCTTGGCACCGTTACGGGTCATCTTATTCCATGATCTTCAAAAAAATTTAAGAACTCCTTTGAATTGAATTCGCCTCCTCGATCCGAACGGATAGCCTTTATTTGATACTTGCTCTCTTTTTCAACTTGAGCTTTGAATTTTTTGAAGCATTTAAAAACTTGAGACTTCTCTTTGAGAAAGTACACCCATGTCTTGCGGCTAAAATCATCAATGAATAATAAAAAATAACGATTCTTACTAAAAGATGGAGGATTAAAAGGCCCACATACATCTGAATGGATAAGTTCAAGTGGCTCTCTTGCTCTTGTCATAGACTCCTTTGGAAAACTCCTCCTTGATTGCTTTCCGAAGAGATATCCTTCACAAATTTGATTTGGGTGATTGATGTGAGGCAAACCATTCACCATGTGCTTTTTTTAGAGTGAATTTAGTCCTTCAAAATTTAAGTGACCAAACCTAAGATGCCAAAGCCAAGAAGAATCTCCAACACAAGCCTTTAAACATTTTGCAACATCATTTTGAATTTTGAGAATAAACATATGATTCTTGGTCATAGGCACTTTAGCAATTAAATTATCAAAAGAATCTCTCAAGTTAAGAAATCCATCTTTCATGACGATGGTGTAGCCTTTCTCCATAAGTTGCCCCAAACTCAAGATATTAATTTTCATACTAGGAACATAATAAACACTTGAAATAAAATCATGATCTCCATTTTTCAAGCGAATTAAGATGTTACCTTTGCGTTTGATGGGCACTCCTGAAGAGTCTCCAAAAGTGACTTTGCCATTCACATTTTCATCGAGATCCATGAACAAATTTTTATTTCCACACATATGATAACTTGTGCCACTATCAAGATACCATGAATTGTCTCCACAATTTTCTTCTCCTTTTTGTGCTAGAAGCAAAGTGGGCTCATTGCCTTTGTCTTCAACAAAATTAGCTTTCTCCTCAACTTGATTTTGAGAAGTGCGGCACTCGAAAGCATAGTGACCATATTTTTGACAATTATAACACTTAACATTTGATTTGTCATACCTTGAAGTGTACCTTCCTCTTCCACGACCTCTTGAATTTCTTGTCTCGTACATTTTCTCACCTTTTTGATTTTCCTCCTTTTGTTGGCCACGTCCACGTCCATATACCAATCCTCGTCCACGTCCTCTTCCACGACCTCTTTGCACCTTTGTGTTTCTTCCATCATTATCTTTAAAAGATAATTTTGCTTGTAAGACTTGTTTAATTGGCTCATTCCTTTTTAACATTTTTCCTTCATGGGCTTGTAGTGAACCCATGAGCTCATCAATCATCATTTCATCTATATCTTTTGCTTCCTCAATTGCCACAACTTTGTAATCAAATTTAGAATCAAGTGAATGAAGAATTTTTTCGATAACACGAACATCACTTACCTCTTCTCCATTGCTTTTCATTTGGTTGACAACAGTCAAGACCCTAGAAAAATAATCTGAGATTGATTCGGATTCCCTCATTCGCAATGCCTCAAACTCGCCACGAAGTGTTTGTAGTCTAACTCTCTTCACTTTGGTATCTCCACTAAAAGAAGCTTTGAGAGTATCCCAAACTTTCTTTGATGTTGTTGCGGAAGCTACCTTTTGTAACATGGAATCATCCAAACATTGATGAATGATCATGATCGCCTTTTGATCCTTCTTTCTTTGGGCTTGTAGTTGAACTCTTTGAGCTTGATCTAAATTTGCTTCATTTTCGGGCACCACGAATCCTTTCTCCACAATATCCCATACATCACTTGCTCCAAGGATCGCCTTCATACGGATGCACCAATTCTCATAGTTGTCTTTGGTGAATTTTGGCATTTGCCATTGAGACATTCCATTTGCCATGATCTTCTTCCTCTTGGAAAAAACACAAGCCTTCTTTGAAGACAAGTAGAACCTTTGGCTCTGATACCACTTTGTTGAAAGAAAGGATATCACACTAACTCACACAACTCAATTTAGGAGAAGAAGTATTTTGTATAAAATGTATTTACTTGGAATGACTTGATTAGAAATGACTTGGTACAAGGCTTTATATAGAACTCCATAGAAGGATCTACACACTTACTTAAATACTAGATTACTAGAACTTTTTATGGATAGTTCTAGAGATTACATGCATCTAGACTAATACATTGAACATAGAAAAGACAAATACATGTATCAAGAATAATCTAGAATCACCCACACACTTCTACTATTTTATGAGTCAAAATTACATTTTATTTTTAATAAAGATTTCTCTCGTCGTAACTTGAGTAGGCAGATCATGTACCAAAACTGAGAACTTCCATTGTTTCTTGTTATTTCCTGGCCGGCTTCGATCCTGGTTTCTGCGGTCCTTTGATGGTTGAGATCATGTTAGTGCTTCTGCGTAAGTTAAGTTCCCGTGTTTTTGAGTTGCAGAAAGTTGTTGCTTAAAAACTTGTTCCTCCGTCACCGGAACATCAATTCTTTTCCCATTAGCCCTATCTCTTTCCACGTATACCACTGGTTTTCCGGGTTGATGGATCCAGTTTTGAGTGGTAAATGGGGAGTGTTTTGAGTAAAATTTGAATTTCGAATTTTTGGGAAAACTCTCTCTCCTCTCCCTACCCTGTTCCTCTCACCTCTCTCTCTCTCCTCTCTCTCTCTTCTTTCTCTCTCCATATTTCCAAAAAATAAATCCGTTGTTATTGACAGAGGCCAATCAAGTTTTTTTTTCCTATTATAATTGAAAATCAATCACCCAGACTCGTTATAACCTAATCTATACTTCCTCCGTCCCACTCATTTCTATACGCTTTTTTTAAAGTGTCTGACACGCATTTTAAGGTACATAACTAGTATAGTTCCATAACTTATTTTTGAAATTTTCTTTTTTTTGTATAAAAGTAGGATTGTTCTATTTTTATACAAAAAAAAAAGAAAATTGTAAAAATAAGTTATGTAACTATAGTAGTTAGGAGCCTTAAAATGCGTGTCACGCCCCCGTCCCCCAATGTATAGAAATCATTGGGACGGAGGGAGTACTGTCTATACTATATTATAATAAACTAAAAGAATATAATTTGTAACTTTTTTATTTATCCTCTATTTTTGGTTATCCCTCATCCACAACCGTTAAATATTCAGCTCAAATATTTCATGACCGTTAGATAAAACAATACTAAAAAAATTTATATACATAATTCTAAGGTTCGATTCCCGCTAACAACATATTATTTTTATTTAATAAAAAATTATTAAATATAAAGATGTAAGGTTCGAATTATTTCAATAACATATTAAAATTAATTTTGATAATATTTTATTATACTATAAATGAATTATAAAAAATTAAAAATAACCCGTGCTTTGCACGGGTTATAAGCTTGTATATCTATACTATTATATAATAAGCAAACAGGGGTATAATTTGGTTGTTTGGTTCAATTTGGTTCAACCATCTAAAAGAATAGTGATCGTTAAATATTTAGTAAATAGATGATAGCCGTTAGATCTAATAATAAGTAATATTCTATATTTAAATCCCTCTTCTAAAGATCCAAGGTTCGAATCACATCAACAACAAATTTACATTAAGATTTTATATTATTAGTTATAATCAATACATATCATTTATTAAATAAATATTTGGTGTGGAATAAAAAGTAGGGTGTATTTATTGCGTATTAACTACTAGGGATTGTGGAAGCTTCGAGCTTTAATGGCTGCACTTGTGTTTCGTGACTCAATCTGTCCTCACAAGATGCCTACGTATCTCTGTATTGTTAGAGAATCAAGCCAAGACATAGTTCTAGGTGATGGTGCCCTCAGGGCTATGGCGATGAGGGCTCACCTAGGACGTAGTGGCTTGTATGTCCTTATTCGAGGATTGAGCCAAAACGTAGTTCTGAGAATGAGGGGTCAGACCCTTTATATAGGCTGAGAAGCCCTAGAATCGTAGTAGAATTAGGTGACTTGGTAGGCAAGTCACCGCCTTGAGGAAGGTTCTAGACTCCTTCCTTGTAGGAGTCAGTTCCCATATCGAATTCTGTGCCTTGGAGGCTAAGTCAGGCAAGAGTAATATCCTTGTTTGACTCTTATTGCTGAGCTGGTTATTACCCCTAATATTAATTACGAAATTAATATTATAAATAGGGTTTGGGCCCATCTGGTGGGCCCCAAGTTTGGACCATTCTAGGTCTAATTAATGCCACATTAAATGTGTCTTTAGGGCTTACATTTAGCCCATATCATTTGCCCCCCAACTTCTAGGAAAACTGATCAGGTTTTCCTAGAAGTTTTAACGGCCTTTCCGAGACTTGGATCAGGGTTTATTGCTCTTACGCGAGTACTTTCAACGATATCATCTTAATGTAAAGCGTGGAGCGACCAACGCATTTACGACGATGTTGAACGACACTAAACGGTGTTAAACGGCACTACACAGCGCTAATCAGCCTTAAACAACGTTTAAACAGTGTTAAACGATGTTAAACGGCACTAACAACACTAATTGGTGCTAATCTGTGCTTATCGGCACTAAAATGTGTTTATCAGCACTAATTTGTGCTTAAACGGCACTAATCTGTGCTTAAACGGTGCTAGCGGGGGTCCGGGGGTGGCAGCCCCTGGGCGGGGTCCAAGGGGCGGCAGCCCCTGGCGGGGTCCAAGGGGCAGAGCCCCTGGCTGGGGTCGAGCTGAAATTATCGTTTCAATTCAAATTTCTGAAAAATAACGATTTTTTTTTTCCGACTAGGATCGAGGTCGTGGAAGGGGTGCCCAGGTCGTGATGGCTGCGACCTCAATCCACGAGCTGAAACGAGGTCGCGTAAGGGCTCAAAATGGAGCAGGTTGTGAGTTTTTCGACCTCACTATACGACCTGGTTCGAGGTCGTGTATACTCCCTCAATCAGTCTGGTCGTGAGAACTTTGACCTCAATTCACGAGGTGTATCCGGGTCGTGTAGAGACGCTATATGGGGCAGGTTGTGTTACGTGCGACCTCATTCTTCGAACTAGAGCGAGTTCGTGTAAGGTCTTTATAACAACCTCGTCGTAAAACCTATGGCCTCACCTTACGAGGTGATTCGAGGTCGTCCATGGTTTTAAAAATAGCCTGGTCGGGTGTACCTCGATCTCATTTTTCGACGTAAAACGAGTTCGTGTAAGGGCACCATACAGAGCTGGTCGCGAACCTATCGACCTCGACCTATGAACTGGTTTGAGGTCGTGCATGGTCACCAGAATGGCCTGGTCGTAGGCTGTTCGACCTCAATCCTCGAGGTGAATTGACGTCGTGTAGGGGCAGCATATCCTCTTTGTCGTTCGACTCACGACCTCATTCTCCGAGATGAATCGAGGTCGTCCATGGCCTTCATTATGGCTTTGTCGTGAATTCTTCGACCTCAATCCACGGGGTGGTTTGAGGTCGTCCAAGGTTCATTAACTGGCCTCATCGTGTTGTGTACGAACTCGTTCTTTAAGGTGGAATGAGGTCGTACAAGGTCTTTAAAGCGAATTTGTCGTGAGCTCTTCGACCCTAACCTACGAACTAACTTGAGATCATCTATGGTCTCTTAATTGGGCAGTTCGTGAACTAGCCCCGTGATCTCATTCTGGATTGACATCAACCTAGAGTTTTTGAAACAAACTTTCTTAGCTCGGTTGGCCGTCATGGCTTCAATGTTCGTCTCGGTTCCTGGGACTTCTGTGACGACCTCTCGACTGACACGTGCTCGGCCTTGGGGTTGTTCGAGTGTTGAACGTTGGGGTTCTGGATCGAGAATCCAAAATTTCATATTGGTTTTCAAATTTTGTCTTGAAGTTTCAACCCTTTTATCTTGATTAGAGGTTCATGACCTTCTCAAGTTTGGCCTTCATAGCTAATCTTGGCCTTCATGGCTAATCTTGGCCTTCATGGCTAATCTTTGCCTTCATGGCTAATCTTAGCCTTTATGGCTAATATCTCGTGTTTCTCATCCTAAGATTCAAGGTTGATGTTCACATGCTCAACGTTGGTGTTCTGGATCAAAGATCCATGATCCCAAGTTCATTTTTCAATTTCCAATTTGAGGTATCAACCTTTTTTTTTTTAGTTCTTCTAACAAGTATTCTTAATCAACTACCAAAACAGGTTTCAGGTCAATAGGAGGTGTCTGCTATGCCTTGAATGGTTTCATGAACCTTGAATTCAAACGACTTATTTCTTAGTCCTTGTGACCTTCCGTGCCTTAACTTGTTTGCTGAATCCTTGGTCTTAAGGTTATCATCAACGCTTGACTCTCATCCTTGTGATGAAGTTCTTTAGTTCTTGCCTCCTCCTTGTTTCTCATGGAGGAAGTTTTCCTTCTCGGTTGATCGTTCAGGTAGTTCACTTGCTCCTTAGCGCTTGACCTCAGGCCTGGTGTGCCTTTGTCGGTTTTCAACCCTTTAGCTTGATTCTAGCTTTCCAACCTGGTCGTGAGGTTCACGACCTCATCCTACGATCTGGATTGAGGTCGCGTAACGCTCCATATTTGGCTAGTTCGCGAGACTTGCGAGCTCAATTCACAATCTGAATTGAGTTCGTGTAAGGGTCAATATTACAACTGCTCGTGGGGTCTACGAGCTCAATTCACGAACTGAATTGAGTTCGTGTAAGGACCAATATTACAACTCCCTGCTTCTTCTCGATATTCTCCTCCGTGGCATCGTTTGGTAACCAACCATTCTCAAGGTGTGCTTTGATAGGATCTATCCAGCATCCTCTTATCCCGATAAGAACAATAAGCTTAGAATCAATTGTGGGGGTTCTCAGAACTTAGAAGTAGACGTCCCCAGAATGGGTCTCGACCTCTGAAGAAGTATAGTGAGATAAGGCATCGACCTTTGTATTCTCCTCCCTTGGGATATACTCAACGTGGCACTCGTCGAACTGGGCTATCGCAGCTTTCACAATCCTCAATTATTTGGCCATATTCGTTTCACTAGCCTCAAACTCTTCATTGACTTGTAAGACTACCAGCTTTGAGTCTCCACAGACTTTCTGGTTCTTTCACCCTCAGGGCTCTTATCAATCCAAGGTCGGCCATCAGAGCTTCATACTTTGCCTCGTTGTAGGTTGTTTGGAAGTCCAACCTCAAGGCATACTCAACTGCGAACCCATCGGGGCTTTGCAGAACTAAACCTGCATCACTGGTTTTTGTTTCTGATGCCCCATCAAAATAGAGCATCCAATACTCTTTCTTCTCTTCCAGGGGCTTCTCACCTTGCTGACCTTCCTGGTCTATTACCTTCTGCCCCCCCGACTTCTTGGTTGTCAATGATATATTCAATCACAAAGTCAGCTAGAGCCTGGGCTTTGATGGTCGTCCTAGGCTTGTACTTAACATCAAATTCTCCTAGTTCGATTGCCCACTTGATGAGCCTTTAATTACATTGAACGCAGCCTATTTGAGCCTTCAATTGCATGGAACATGGCCTATTCGAGCCTTCAATTTAATGGAATGCGGCCTATTCGAGCCTTCAATTCCTTAGAGCTAGAAGTTTGTGGTTTCATCGAACCTTATTTCCACTCAGTCTGATCGGGTGGAGTGTCCTAACTGGATGCTCAGATATGATAAACCTTGAGGTTTGGGATGTGCCAAGTCTAGGCACCACGTTTCTTTCAAACAATTCCAGCTCGTAAGATCCTCGTTTTTGAATTGTTATCCATTTCTGGCTACAAGGATTGGTGGAAGTCCATATCTACGTATCACACTTTCCCACAGGAATTGTATCATTTACTTGGTGGTTATCCAGTCTTGGGGTTTGTCCTCAGTCTACTTCATGAAGGTATCAATTGTAACTATCAGGAACTTCCTCTGGGCATTTGCCACTAGGAGTGGTGGAACTGATGGTTTTCAATATTTCAGGGTACTGGTCAACAATTGCGCGTTTTTTTATATCGATCGCACATAACTTCTGGCATCAGCCATGAGTTCTTATGGGCAAGGGTCCTGCCCCCCGAGTGCTGCCTACAGATTTTCACATGAGTTCTTTTCAAGGCTAAATTCACGTTTTGAGGCCTTAGTGTTCTTACTGACAACTTTCGTGCCTTCAAGGCATTGTCGGGTAACTGACCAGTTTCCTGGTGAGCCTTTATAGAACCTTTCCAACGATTTTTCATACCTACAGGTGTTATTAGCTTTTCTCTCAACACTTCGGGTCTTCAAGACTTGGAAGTAAGAACTTTTAACATAATTCTCTATCTCTGAGGAGGCAAACATAGATAGGACATCAGTCTTTGTGTTTTACTCCCTCGTAACACTCATTTAATTGAGTCAAGTTACAAGTATTTTGTCACAGCTCCGGGCCTGGCCTCGAACTCACCCTTCACTTTTGGTACTACCGATCTTGAGTCTCCATAGACTTTAAGGCTCGGGGCTCCGGCCAAACCAAGTATGGCTATCACGGCTTTGCATTCAGCCTCATTGTTTGTCGTTGGGGAATCATGAACCCATCGGGGTATGTTACCACTTAATTCTGTTTTTGATTCTCCATCAAAATTGATCCAATACTTCTTGAGTACCGCTTCTGGATTCTCCTTCTCTAATCCTTTGCCCTCCTGGGGTACTACCTCCTGCCCCCCGACTTCTTGGTTGTCAATGGTGTATTCAACCACGAAGTCAGTGAGTGCTTGGGGATTTATTGTGGTTACTCTATCTCGTACAAGACATTTCTCACATAACAGATAGGTTTCTGAACCTTGTCTTCCTCTTTCACGAGGACGACACTCATATCTGTATTAAATACAGCCAAGTATAGATGCAGTAACTTTCCATAATTTGGTTATGTCAACACTTGGAGGTTCCGTGTCAAGGATTGCTCTACTCTTATCGGGGTTGGCCTCAGTTTCCATGTTTGGGGACCGTAAAACCCAAAAAAAAAAATTCTGATCCCATGCTGAAGGCTTATTAAGTCAGAGTCAATATCATCTTGTGGTGCCTTGACACCTCAAACACCTCATGAGGATGCTTGATGTGATGTGCCTTATCGAGGCTCTTGATTAACATATCATTCTATGAACTTCTATAGTCTTCCTGCTAAGATGCTCAAAGATCTTATATATCAATCTTCGATATGTCGCCTCTTTGGGACGTCACCTTTATGCACTTTGATCCTAACATTTTATGACCAGCTGCTGCATTGGTCAATGTATCGTTCCTTGGTAGGGGGAAGTAGTCATTGAGACATGCATCATTCATATCATTGAAGTCCATGCACATCCGTCATTCTCCGTTGGCTTTCCTGCCTCTTGGAAACAAAGTTTCTTTTCTTCCATTTCATCATATATTCGGGTAGGCATCTAGTTTACACGATTAATTGGGGATCGATCCCTGGCATATCAGCTACCATCCAAGCAAATACAACAATTTTCTCTTGTAGGAACGCATCCAATATGCCCTTCAAGGGTTCATTCATCAATGCCCTACATGGGTAACTTTTCAGGTCCTTCAGGAACTAGGGTAGTGGGGACTAAGTCCTCAGTAGGTTTTCCTATTTGTTTCTAATCTTCTCGAACATCCATGTCTTCAATCGGGAGGACCTACCCCCCGACTTCATCAGGCCTCAAGGTGACCGGATAATTATTATTTGGTCTCTCTTTTCTTCATTAACTCCCTTCCTTGCAGGAAATTTGATCATCAGGTCTTATCTTGAGGCAACCGCCTTAGGGGTGTTCAAGCCTATCATTCCTAGGATAACATTGTAAGTGGAAGTTGTTTTAACCACCTAAAGGTTCAATATCTGAGTGGCCTCTTTAGGCTCCCGTCCCATTATCTTGGACATCCGAATAGTTTCTTCAACTCTTGACTCAACTCTATTGAACCCATAGACGTGCATGTTGGAGGGGGTCAATTTGAGAATCGTTGCATCCCATTTTCGAGAATGCATCATGAAACGAGATATTTACTGATGTTCCATTGTCTACAAAGACTCCTTTCACTTGCGAGTTACCTATCATAGGTGTTATGACCAACGGGACATCATGGAGGCACTTGACCCCTTCAGAATCATCAAAGACAAATGTCATTTTCAGTATTTGCTCGCTATGAAGCTTCTCCTATAATGTGCATAACTTCTTGAGTGTAAGCTTTACGGGAGCTCCTTGTATTCCCAATCGTTGTCGGGTCTTCAAAAATCATGCTTATCATCGGCCTCCTGGGGCTATGGATTGCGATCTCGATCGCCATCCTTCCTTTCATAATCTCTACTTCATAATACTGCCTTAGGTTACCCTGTTGGCCATCCTTGATGAACTTATTCAACTTTTCTCTTTGGATCAGAAACTTGATCTTGTGTTTCAGATGTCTACAATCGTGAGTGATATTCCCCACTGGCTTATGGAACTGACCATATTGGTTATTATTTCTCTTCCCGGGGTCAGCCCTTTGTGTATAAACCCTTATCATCTTTGGGGTATTTTTTGACTTAATAACATGGGGGGACCCTAGCCCTTGGGGGCTGCCTAGCCTCTTGTATTTCCAAATCTTTCTTCAATTTTTGGATAAGCGCTTCATGAGTGAGTATCCTTCCTCCTAAAGTCTTGAGAGCCAGTCCTTTGGATCCACGGGGCTGAGAAGGCCCTGACCCTCCTTCGAGCTCATTGCCTGGTTCTCCTTCTGAGATGGTTTTCTTCATTAGTGGATGATGAATTGTCAACAGTATAAATCCGGAGAAATCACGACTCCTTCATTGGCGTTCTAGGTCCTAAATGCATTGAGGCACGTATGCCTCATGTTATTGATCACTTCTACCATCGATGAATGATGTCCCTAAGTTCATTATGTAATAATAGAGATGGACATCTGTAGTCCCAATGGTGCGCTAGAGGGGCGACAACACCATCCAGAGGGGATTCGTCCCTGAATTCATTGAACCCACAATTGGCTGCTGCGGATGAGTAATTTGATCCCCTAAATCTTTTCTTCTATGGCCTGAAGAGCCGTTCCTTGAGTCCCTCGGGGTTGAGAACGTCCTGCTCCTTCGGCGGGCTCCTTGCCTTGACATCTCTTGCTAGAACGGATGTCCTCTTCCTCATCTTATTCAGATGAGAAGTCGTCCTTGGTGTATGATCCAGAGAAACTTTGGTTTCCTCCAAAAAGGGGACCAAGCCTTCAATGTATTAAGGCACATACTTCTCATGAGTAAATGGATGGTTCCATCTGCAATTGGGAATGGTGACAACCCATAAACGGGGTTTTGAGTTATTGGGATTAGAATGACGGTGATGGCGATCTCTGCTCCTTGTGCTCCATTAGCCAGAGGTGAGACCATCATATGCAATTGAGGATTCGCTCCTTGAGTTCGTGGATTTGGGTCATCCCTTGGGGAATCACCCCTTGGAGATGCGTCTTTAGGGGAGTCGTTCCCTGAATGAAAGTCAAGGGGAGTGGATCATCAGTCCGATTGCTCTTTCATCGTCTTTAGTGTATGGTTGAGACTTCTTCTCCCTGCTGCATGTGGAGGTTCCAAGCCTCAAATATGAGGTGAATCACCCCTTATTAGAGATCTTTCTAATCAGTACGCGGTTATGGGCAAATCGTGCCTAAGATTGGGGATCCGTCCCTTAAGAATTTAGAATCTGTCTTTTTCGGCTCCTTGGAGTCTCATTTAAATTTTCGTTCCTAGAGGGTTCAACCCTTGAACAGTGATAGGTGTGGGCACTCTTCACCTTCTCAATAAAAGGAATGGTAGGATCATCCTGACCTCCTGGTTGCATTAAATCATTGGGCTCAGACCTTGGGATCTCTGTCCTTGGGACCTCAATCTTTCTATGCCTCCTTGAAGGCCTCCCCGAATCAACAAAGGGGATTTCTCTGACCTTTGTAATAGGGAGACAGTTTTATTGCTTCTCTTGTTCTTTCTTCAGTCACGCCCATCAGTGGGTTATTTTTCTACACGCCTCCTCCTCGGGGCTCGATCTTGATCATCCTTAGATGATGAATCCTCGGTATAGGGTCCATAATAATCTAGGTACCCTCCTTCATAGACAAGGCCTAGGCCTGTGATGTGTGGGGGTTTTTATGGCTTGTGCATTCGATGTGCATGGCCACTTTCTCCAACGCCTCCTACGTTCGGTAGATAGATGAGTAGCCCGTAGGCTGGATTCGTGCTTGCGAGAATCACGGTGGTGGAGATCTATGCTCCATAGGGGTATGCCGTATCAAGGGGATTCATCTCCTAGCCTTGGGGATTCATCCCTATGGGCTACGATCCCTAGACATGAGTTTCAGTAATTCGGAAATTCGTCCTTGGGGTTGAGAACCCAAAATCTGGGTACTCGTTTAAGGGGGTACAGACCCTTGTTTCGCAATCACGGGTACAGAAGTGCTAGTGGTGGTGATCGTAGTCACCGATGCTCTCCGTGTGTTCATCATGGTTGATGTTTGATTCCCACAGACGGTGCCAAATGTTGTGGAATAAAAAGTAGGGTGTATTTATTGCGTATTAACTACTATGGATTGTGGAAGCTTCGAGCTTTAATGGCTGCACTTGTGTTTCGTGACTCAATCTGTCCTCACAAGATGCCTACGTATCTCTGTATTGTTAGAGAATCAAGCCAAGACGTAGTTCTAGGTGATGGTGCCCTCAGGGCTATGGCGATGAGGGCTCACCTAGGACGTAGTGGCTTGTATGTCCTTATTCGAGGATTGAGCCAAAACGTAGTTCTGAGAATGAGGGGTCAGACCCTTTATATAGGCTGAGAAGCCCTAGAATCGTAGTAGAATTAGGTGACTTGGTAGGCAAGTCACCGCCTTGAGGAAGGTTCTAGACTCCTTCCTTGTAGGAGTCAGTTCCCATATCGAATTCTGTGCCTTGGAGGCTAAGTCAGGCAAGAGTAATATCCTTGTTTGACTCTTATTGCTGAGCTGGTTATTACCCATAATATTAATTACGAAATTAATATTATAAATATGGTTTGGGCCCATCTGGTGGGCCCCAAGTTTGGACCATTCTAGGTCTAATTAATGCCACATTTGTGACGCCCCCAAATCCGAGGTCAAAGATTCAGGTCGTCACATCACCATCCAACCATATCATACCTGTATTAACTTTACAACTCAACAATACATCCATCCAGACCTCAATCTTACGCACATACAAGTTAGAGCCTCAGAAACGATAAACAAAAGTAACACTAAATATTACAATTCATCTGTACAATCCAGAATCTTACGCACTTCCACTTATACAACTACACTTGAAGACAAGTCTTACTATTACAGTTGAAAACCTATCGTACTTATTCTGTAGTATTTATCAGGAACTAAATCATCTCAGGGGTAAATCTTCTACTCCTCTTCTGCTGGTGCGGAGTTAACCGACCAAATTCTTCTCTTTCTGAAAAGTTTTTATAAAGCAAGAATGAGCTACATAATGCTCAGCAAGTTCACCATTTTGAAAAATAATAATGTGGTTTATTTCGAAAACGTTCCCAACTGTATGGGTATATATCTCAGATTTCAAAACATAATTCGACAATATATATGTCCGAGTTTGAATAAAACATTTATACTCACTAAGGAGCTTTAAGAATAACATATGAATCCTTTATAAGGTTCCCATCTCAATGTATCTCAGGTTTGAAAATATATACATATGAGTATATCACTTTCGGCAAAACACTCTACGGTTAACATACTGTACAGGGAATACATTATTGCAAAACCTCTTTCCTTCCATTAGCTTAGAAGGTTTCTCATAAAAAAAACATTTCATTCTTTGAAATAATTGCAAGAGCGCACTAACACGTGCCATGATTATCGAAATAGCCTTGCAGTTCTAGATACTGCATGAAATCACCACTTTTCATATTGAATACAACACTATCGGCAACTTGGCACTTAGGCCCAAGGAGCAGTGTTTGAGTATTTTTCCAAAGTGGAGGATGGGACTGGAAGAAAACATAAAAACCTGACAAGGATTGACGATGATCAGTCGCCACATCCAAGTCCAATAATCTGTGGGTCTTCTCTACCAGTAGAAGGATAGAAACTACATCCGTAACTATCCTCGGGTGAAAACTACATCCGTAATCACCCTCGATGAAAACTACATCCGTAATCATCCTTCGGCAACACCTGGGCCAGAATAATAATTGATGGACCGCCTGGCTCACGGCCGCTTACACATCCCGGGAATCGTTCGTCAACGATTCCCACACCTGCCAGAGTCCCCTTTTTCTTTTCTTTTCAAAAATCATTTTGATAGAAAATTCGAGTAGTTGAAGTTCGACCTCAGTCGACCGATAATTCTTGAAAAATGTACAAGAAGCAAAACCTGACCGGGGGTTTTCGAAAATGTTTTTGGATTCGAAAGGGTTCGAGTTTGAAAACGCTGAAGGTATCTTGGATTAGTTTTGTCTTTAAAATAATGAACGATAATTAATAAATAATATTTTTAGATTCAATATATAAACAATTAGTAAAATAATTATTTAATTATAATAATCTTTTAATCCAAGATAGATATTTTTGAGTAAAACAACGTAAAATAATAAATACTTAAGTATACGATACTTCCCGAATGACTCTTTGGGATTTCGTAATTTAATCACGACACAATAATATACCGCTCCCCGGTCAATAGTATATTTGGACCGCTACGACCTCTATTGCTAGAGTCGTTGTCCGAAGGAAACATTTTCATTCTAAGTTCAAGGGTGTACAAACACATATGCATATATCTCGAACTTCAACATAATATCGTAAAGCATAAGCATATAATACGTTTGGAAGCTACAAACACAACAGTGAAAAATTCTTATATATAAGTTTTGAAAAGTAAACTTGCATAGGTAAAATCAAGAATATAATCTTTTGAAAATAAATGCTTAGGGTTGGAAAACTTGCCTTGGTGAGGTTGGGGTGGTCGGCTCGCGAAGTGGAATGGAAATCTATACATAATCAATATTTGTACGTTAGTACCTTAACAACGCTACTTAATCATAAGGTTTTAAAAATCGTAAGACCAACTTAACGACTCCACTTGTGACCACTAACCCTCTCATATGACCATGTCGTCACATTATCACTTCCGTTACCCATTCGACTCAAATCTATTCCTCAAACTCGAAACTCAAGTAAATATTCTTAAAACTACTTTAAACAAATCCTCCAAGTGGTTTTTCACTTGCGCACACCTCGCTCTAACATTTTTATAAAATTGAAAAATTCAACTTTTAATCAGATTCTTTTTGGGTAGCCTTCCTTACTGTAAGACCTAGCTATTCTCAATTTTTTACAATGTTTGCAGAAAGTTTGAGGGTCCAAAGACAGTTTACAAACAGACCATACAGTGCAGTCCGGATTTCAGAACCACTCCTCACTCTTCTGGTCATAACTCAAAATCTACACATCACCTAGTCATGAACTTTATATTTCTGGAAACTAAATTCAAATACCTTTCTAACAATGGGTATTAGACCCTCGGGAGACAAGTTTAAGGGGTTCAAAAGCCTACTGCAAGACAGTACATACTCCCAGACTTTTTACTCAGCACACATCTTTACTTAATCCTTCAAGAACTCAACTTATACATCATATCTACCATCAAAACCATCAAGATCCTTACCATTAACACATATATGACTACATAACTCAAGAACATGGCTTACAACATGGATACAAGCATAATATCTCAAGATCTAACCATCAAAAGTCCAAAACCTCCAAGATTTACACTAATACTTTCAAACCTTAAAAGATCCATCAAATCTTGACACAAACTAAAAGTGAGAGGATGTTATACCTTTCTTGAGCCTAGGGAAGCCTTGTACGAGCTTGGGTAGCCTTAAAAACACCTTAGCTAGCTTAGATGAACCTTAAACTTCAAGATCTAAAACAAAAGTTATGGTTAGCCATTATACATCTCCAACTTCCACCATTTTTCTCACCATGCTACACTTTGAATAAAATTATGAAACTTAGTACATACCTTCACAACACCTAGGGGAAGCTTGGGTTTTAATCTTGTGAACTATAGAGGAGTAGAAGTGGAGAAAATGATTTTTCTTCCTCTCTTATTTTTCTGCTCAGATTAGAGCAGTTTGGTAAGGGGGAAAAGAGCTTTTCTTTTGTTTTTGTTTGGTCAAATAATTGTGTGGTGTATGGATATATTGGTGGTGTATTAGATGATAAGTAATCACATGTCTCCACCCTACTAGCTAGCCCTAGGTTAGGCCATGTCTCCCTTGTACTTAAAGCATGGCTAGATGTACTACTAACCCATTCTACTTAGTTTGCTTTTTGTACTTCTAGTTAGCATTTCTAACTTAATGGTTGCATGGTATCTTGCATGGAATATTATCTCGTCTTATTACCCAACCAATTTTCGTTACGTAATCCTTAATTCTTGACGTATCTATAATAAAACTCTTCGTAATAATATTTTGTCACGTAGGGATTTTCCTTGTAATTCCTTAAGTACTTAATTGCGTAAATTCCTTAAATATCCACAACTCCTTGTCATAGTCTCTTAAAATCTCCTAATACTCTAATAACTCTCAAATCCCAAGTTTTTATAAATCTTAAGGGCAGTAGGCCTCTTGCCTTAACAATCTTCCCTTATTCTTACACAGTGAATGTAACAACATAAATTTCTCAGATAATCAATTCCATTAAACAACATAGGTGACTCAAAAGGTCCCAATTTCACAATGTCATATGATATTATATTCTTAAAAGATTACAAAAATCAGGGTTCTTACAACATTAAATGTGTCTTTAGGGCTTACATTTAGCCCATATCACTATTATTATTACTAATAATTTTATTAATGAATATTACAAAGTTAAATTGTATCCATAATAAATTATTATATTCTATTTTATTTAATCATATAATTTTGAAAGTATTTAAAAGTAACCCGTGTTTTGCACGGGCTATAAGCTAGTAATAATAAATGTAAAAGTGATCTTATCCATAATTTTGGTTTCTGTACCACTAAAATAATTTCAATCATTGAATTTAAGATTTTTAAAATAGATAATCAAGATTATATCATATTAAAAGGAAAATTATAATATAAAAAGGATACAGTTAAAAATGTATGTATTAGAATTGAATTTTAAAAAGAAAATTATAATTTGAAAAGGATATAATTTGAATATAGTTGTCTTTGGTGAATTTTGGCATTTGCCATTGAGACATTCCATTCGCCATGATCTTCTTCCTCTTGGAAAAAACACAAGCCTTCTTTGAAGACAAGTAGAACCTTTGGCTCTGATACCACTTTGTTGAAAGAAAGGATATCACACTAACTCACACAACTCAATTTAGGAGAAGAAGTATTTTGTATAAAATGTATTTACTTGGAATGACTTGATTAGAAATGACTTGGTACAAGGCTTTATATAGAACTCCATAGAAGGATCTACACACTTACTTAAATACTAGATTACTAGAACTTTTTATGGATAGTTCTAGAGATTACATGCATCTAGACTAATACATTGAACATAGAAAAGACCAATACATGTATCAAGAATAATCTAGAATCACCCACACACTTCTACTATTTTATGAGTCAAAATTACATTTTATTTTTAATAAAGATTTCTCTCGTCGTAACTTGAGTAGGCAGATCATGTACCAAAACTGAGAACTTCCATTGTTTCTTGTTATTTCCTGGCCGGCTTCGATCCTGGTTTCTGCGGTCCTTTGATGGTTGAGATCATGTTAGTGCTTCTGCGTAAGTTAAGTTCCCGTGTTTTTGAGTTGCAGAAAGTTGTTGCTTAAAAACTTGTTCCTCCGTCACCGGAACATCAATTCTTTTCCCATTAGCCCTATCTCTTTCCACGTATACCACTGGTTTTCCGGGTTGATGGATCCAGTTTTGAGTGGTAAATGGGGAGTGTTTTGAGTAAAATTTGAATTTCGAATTTTTGGGAAAACTCTCTCTCCTCTCCCTACCCTGTTCCTCTCACCTCTCTCTCTCTCCTCTCTCTCTCTCTTCTTTCTCTCTCCATATTTCCAAAAAATAAATCCATTGTTATTGACAGAGGCCAATCAAGTTTTTTTTTTCCTATTATAATTGAAAATCAATCACCCAGACTCGTTATAACCTAATCTATACTTCCTCCGTCCCATTCATTTCTATACGCTTTTTTTAAAGTGTCTGACACACATTTTAAGGTACATAACTAGTATAGTTCCATAACTTATTTTTGAAATTTTCTTTTTTTTGTATAAAAGTAGGATTGTTCTATTTTTATACAAAAAAAAAAAGAAAATTGTAAAAATAAGTTATGTAACTATAGTAGTTAGGAGCCTTAAAATGCGTGTCACGCCCCCGTCCCCCAATGTATAGAAATCATTGGGACGGAGGGAGTACTGTCTATACTATATTATAATAAACTAAAAGAATATAATTTGTAACTTTTTTATTTATCCTCTATTTTTGGTTATCCCTCATCCACAACCGTTAAATATTCAGCTCAAATATTTCATGACCGTTAGATAAAACAATACTAAAAAAATTTATATACATAATTCTAAGGTTCGATTCCCGCTAACAACATATTATTTTTATTTAATAAAAAGTTATTAAATATAAAGATGTAAGGTTCGAATTATTTCAATAACATATTAAAATTAATTTTGATAATATTTTATTATACTATAAATGAATTATAAAAAATTAAAAATAACCCGTGCTTTGCACGGGTTATAAGCTTGTATATCTATACTATTATATAATAAGCAAACAGGGGTATAATTTGGTTGTTTGGTTCAATTTGGTTCAACCATCTAAAAGAATAGTGATCGTTAAATATTTAGTAAATAGATGATAGCCGTTAGATCTAATAATAAGTAATATTCTATATTTAAATCCCTCTTCTAAAGATCCAAGGTTCGAATCACATCAACAACAAATTTACATTAAGATTTTATATTATTAGTTATAATCAATACATATCATTTATTAAATAAATATTTGTTGTGGAATAAAAAGTAGGGTGTATTTATTGCGTATTAACTACTAGGGATTGTGGAAGCTTCGAGCTTTAATGGCTGCACTTGTGTTTCGTGACTCAATCTGTCCTCACAAGATGCCTACTTATCTCTGTATTGTTAGATAATCAAGCCAAGACATAGTTCTAGGTGATGGTGCCCTCAGGGCTATGGCGATGAGGGCTCACCTAGGACGTAGTGGCTTGTATGTCCTTATTCCAGGATTGAGCCAAAACGTAGTTCTGAGAATGAGGGGTCAGACCCTTTATATAGGCTGAGAAGCCCTAGAATCGTAGTAGAATTAGGTGACTTGGTAGGCAAGTCACCGCCTTGAGGAAGGTTCTAGACTCCTTCCTTGTAGGAGTCAGTTCCCATATCGAATTCTGTGCCTTGGAGGCTAAGTCAGGCAAGAGTAATATCCTTGTTTGACTCTTATTGCTGAGCTGGTTATTACCCCTAATATTAATTACGAAATTAATATTATAAATAGGGTTTGGGCCCATCTGGTGGGCCCCAAGTTTGGACCATTCTAGGTCTAATTAATGCCACATTAAATGTGTCTTTAGGGCTTACATTTAGCCCATATCATTTGCCCCCCAACTTCTAGGAAAACTGATCAGGTTTTCCTAGAAGTTTTAACGGCCTTTCCGAGACTTGGATCAGGGTTTATTGCTCTTACGCGAGTACTTTCAACGATATCATCTTAATGTAAAGCGTGGAGCGACCAACGCATTTACGACGATGTTGAATGACACTAAACGGTGTTAAACGGCACTACACAGCGCTAATCAGCCTTAAACAACGTTTAAACAGTGTTAAACGATGTTAAACGGCACTAACAACACTAATTGGTGCTAATCTGTGCTTTTCGGCACTAAAATGTGTTTATCAGCACTAATTTGTGCTTAAACGGCACTAATCTGTGCTTAAACGGTGCTAGCGGGGGTCCGGGGGTGGCAGCCCCTGGGCGGGGTCCAAGGGGCGGCAGCCCCTGGCGGGGTCCAAGGGGCAGAGCCCCTGGCTGGGGTCGAGCTGAAATTATCGTTTCAATTCAAATTTCTGAAAAATAACGATTTTTTTTTCCGACTAGGATCGAGGTCGTGGAAGGGGTGCCCAGGTCGTGATGGCTGCGACCTCAATCCACGAGCTGAAACGAGGTCGCGTAAGGGCTCAAAATGGAGCAGGTTGTGAGTTTTTCGACCTCACTATACGACCTGGTTCGAGGTCGTGTATACTCCCTCAATCAGTCTGGTCGTGAGAACTTTGACCTCAATTCACGAGGTGTATCCGGGTCGTGTAGAGACGCTATATGGGGCAGGTTGTGTTACGTGCGACCTCATTCTTCGAACTAGAGCGAGTTCGTGTAAGGTCTTTATAACAACCTCGTCGTAAAACCTATGGCCTCACCTTACGAGGTGATTCGAGGTCGTCCATGGTTTTAAAAATAGCCTGGTCGGGTGTACCTCGATCTCATTTTTCGACGTAAAACGAGTTCGTGTAAGGGCACCATACAGAGCTGGTCGCGAACCTATCGACCTCGACCTATGAACTGGTTTGAGGTCGTGCATGGTCACCAGAATGGCCTGGTCGTAGGCTGTTCGACCTCAATCCTCGAGGTGAATTGACGTCGTGTAGGGGCAGCATATCCTCTTTATCGTTCGACTCACGACCTCATTCTCCGAGATGAATCGAGGTCGTCCATGGCCTTCATTATGGCTTTGTCGTGAATTCTTCGACCTCAATCCACGGGGTGGTTTGAGGTCGTCCAAGGTTCATTAACTGGCCTCATCGTGTTGTGTACGAACTCGTTCTTTAAGGTGGAATGAGGTCGTAAAAGGTCTTTAAAGCGAATTTGTCGTGAGCTCTTCGACCCTAACCTACGAACTAACTTGAGATCATCTATGGTCTCTTAATTGGGCAGTTCGTGAACTAGCCCCGTGATCTCATTCTGGATTGACATCAACCTAGAGTTTTTGAAACAAACTTTCTTAGCTCGGTTGGCCGTCATGGCTTCAATATTCGTCTCGGTTCCTGGGACTTCTGTGACGACCTCTCGACTGACACGTGCTCGGCCTTGGGGTTGTTCGAGTGTTGAACGTTGGGGTTCTGGATCGAGAATCCAAAATTTCATATTGGTTTTCAAATTTTGTCTTGAAGTTTCAACCTTTTTATCTTGATTAGAGGTTCATGACCTTCTCAAGTTTGGCCTTCATAGCTAATCTTGGCCTTCATGGCTAATCTTGGCCTTCATGGCTAATCTTTGCCTTCATGGCTAATCTTAGCCTTTATGGCTAATATCTCGTGTTTCTCATCCTAAGATTCAAGGTTGATGTTCACATGCTCAACGTTGGTGTTCTGGATCAAAGATCCATGATCCCAAGTTCATTTTTCAATTTCCAATTTGAGGTATCAACCTTTTTTTTTTAGTTCTTCTAACAAGTATTCTTAATCAACTACCAAAACAGGTTTCAGGTCAATAGGAGGTGTCTGCTATGCCTTGAATGGTTTCATGAACCTTGAATTCAAACGACTTATTTCTTAGTCCTTGTGACCTTCCGTGCCTTAACTTGTTTGCTGAATCCTTGGTCTTAAGGTTATCATCAACGCTTGACTCTCATCCTTGTGATGTAGTTCTTTAGTTCTTGCCTCCTCCTTGTTTCTCATGGAGGAAGTTTTCCTTCTCGGTTGATCGTTCAGGTAGTTCACTTGCTCCTTAGCGCTTGACCTCAGGCCTGGTGTGCCTTTGTCGGTTTTCAACCCTTTAGCTTGATTCTAGCTTTCCAACCTGGTCGTGAGGTTCACGACCTCATCCTACGATCTGGATTGAGGTCACGTAATGCTCCATATTTGGCTAGTTCGCGAGACTTGCGAGCTCAATTCACAATCTGAATTGAGTTCGTGTAAGGGTCAATATTACAACTGCTCGTAGGGTCTACGAGCTCAATTCACGAACTGAATTGAGTTCGTGTAAGGACCAATATTACAACTCCCTGCTTCTTCTCGATATTCTCCTCCGTGGCATCATTTGGTAACCAACCATTCTCAAGGTGTGCTTTGATAGGATCTATCCAGCATCCTCTTATCCCGATAAGAACAATAAGCTTAGAATCAATTGTGGGGGTTCTCAGAACTTAGAAGTAGACGTCCCCAGAATGGGTCTCGACCTCTGAAGAAGTATAGTGAGATAAGGCATCGACCTTTGTATTCTCCTCCCTTGGGATATACTCAACGTGGTACTCGTCGAACTGGGCTATCGCAGCTTTCACAATCCTCAATTATTTGGCCATATTCGTTTCACTAGCCTCAAACTCTTCATTGACTTGTAAGACTACCAGCTTTGAGTCTCCACAGACTTTCTGGTTCTTTCACCCTCAGGGCTCTTATCAATCCAAGGCCGGCCATCAGAGCTTCATACTTTGCCTCGTTGTAGGTTGTTTGGAAGTCCAACCTCAAGGCATACTCAACTGCGAACCCATCGGGGCTTTGCAGAACTAAACCTGCATCACTGGTTTTTGTTTCTGATGCCCCATCAAAATAGAGCATCCAATACTCTTTCTTCTCTTCCAGGGGCTTCTCACCTTGCTGACCTTCCTGGTCTATTACCTTCTGCCCCCCCCGACTTCTTGGTTGTCAATGATATATTCAATCACAAAGTCAGCTAGAGCCTGGGCTTTGATGGTCGTCCTAGGCTTGTACTTAACATCAAATTCTCCTAGTTCGATTGCCCACTTGATGAGCCTTTAATTACATTGAACGCAGCCTATTTGAGCCTTCAATTGCATGGAACATGGCCTATTCGAGCCTTCAATTTAATGGAATGCGGCCTATTCGAGCCTTCAATTCCTTAGAGCTAGAAGTTTGTGGTTTCATCGAACCTTATTTCCACTCAGTCTGATCGGGTGGAGTGTCCTAACTGGATGCTCAGATATGATAAACCTTGAGGTTTGGGATGTGCCAAGTCTAGGCACCACGTTTCTTTCAAACAATTCCAGCTCGTAAGATCCTCGTTTTTGAATTGTTATCCATTTCTGGCTACAAGGATTGGTGGAAGTCCATATCTACGTATCACACTTTCCCACAGGAATTGTATCATTTACTTGGTGGTTATCCAGTCTTGGGGTTTATCCTCAGTCTACTTCATGAAGGTATCAATTGTAACTATCAGGAACTTCCTCTGGGCATTTGCCACTAGGAGTGGTGGAACTGATGGTTTTCAATATTTCAGGGTACTGGTCAACAATTGCGCGTTTTTTTATATCGATCGCACATAACTTCTGGCATCAGCCATGAGTTCTTATGGGCAAGGGTCCTGCCCCCCGAGTGCTGCCTACAGATTTTCACATGAGTTCTTTTCAAGGCTAAATTCACGTTTTGAGGCCTTAGTGTTCTTACTGACAACTTTCGTGCCTTCAAGGCATTGTCGGGTAACTGACCAGTTTCCTGGTGAGCCTTTATAGAACCTTTCCAACGATTTTTCATACCTACAGGTGTTATTAGCTTTTCTCTCAACACTTCGGGTCTTCAAGACTTGGAAGTAAGAACTTTTAACATAATTCTCTATCTCTGAGGAGGCAAACATAGATAGGACATCAGTCTTTGTGTTTTACTCCCTCGTAACATTCATTTAATTGAGTCAAGTTACAAGTATTTTGTCACAGCTCCGGGCCTGGCCTCGAACTCACCCTTCACTTTTGGTACTACCGATCTTGAGTCTCCATAGACTTTAAGGCTCGGGGCTCCGGCCAAACCAAGTATGGCTATCACGGCTTTGCATTCAGCCTCATTGTTTGTCGTTGGGGAATCATGAACCCATCGGGGTATGTTACCACTTAATTCTGTTTTTGATTCTCCATAAAAATTGATCCAATACTTCTTGAGTACCGCTTCTGGATTCTCCTTCTCTAATCCTTTGCCCTCCTGGGGTACTACCTCCTGCCCCCCGACTTCTTGGTTGTCAATGGTGTATTCAACCACGAAGTCAGTGAGTGCTTGGGGATTTATTGTGGTTACTCTATCTCGTACAAGACATTTCTCACATAACAGATAGGTTTCTGAACCTTGTCTTCCTCTTTCACGAGGACGACACTCATATCTGTATTAAATACAGCCAAGTATAGATGCAGTAACTTTCCATAATTTGGTTATGTCAACACTTGGAGGTTCCGTGTCAAGGATTGCTCTACTCTTATCGGGGTTGGCCTCAGTTTCCATGTTTGGGGACCGTAAAACCCAAAAAAAAAAATTCTGATCCCATGCTGAAGGCTTATTAAGTCAGAGTCAATATCATCTTGTGGTGCCTTGACACCTCAAACACCTCATGAGGATGCTTGATGTGATGTGCCTTATCGAGGCTCTTGATTAACATATCATTCTATGAACTTCTATAGTCTTCCTGCTAAGATGCTCAAAGATCTTATATATCAATCTTCGATATGTCGCCTCTTTGGGACGTCACCTTTATGCACTTTGATCCTAACATTTTATGACCAGCTGCTGCATTGGTCAATGTATCGTTCCTTGGTAGGGGGAAGTAGTCATTGAGACATGCATCATTCATATCATTGAAGTCCATGCACATCCGTCATTCTCCGTTGGCTTTCCTGCCTCTTGGAAACAAAGTTTCTTTTCTTCCATTTCATCATATATTCGGGTAGGCATCTAGTTTACACGATTAATTGGGGATCGATCCCTGGCATATCAGCTACCATCCAAGCAAATACAACAATTTTCTCTTGTAGGAACGCATCCAATATGCCCTTCAAGGGTTCATTCATCAATGCCATACATGGGTAACTTTTCAGGTCCTTCAGGAACTAGGGTAGTGGGGACTAAGTCCTCAGTAGGTTTTCCTATTTGTTTCTAATCTTCTCGAACATCCATGTCTTCAATCGGGAGGGCTTACCCCCCGACTTCATCAGGCCTCAAGGTGACCGGATAATTATTATTTGGTCTCTCTTTTCTTCATTAACTCCCTTCCTTGCAGGAAATTTGATCATCAGGTCTTATCTTGAGGCAACCGCCTTAGGGGTGTTCAAGCCTATCATTCCTAGGATAACATTGTAAGTGGAAGTTGTTTTAACCACCTAAAGGTTCAATATCTGAGTGGCCTCTTTAGGCTCTCGTCCCATTATCTTGGACATCCGAATAGTTTCTTCAACTCTTGACTCAACTCTATTGAACCCATAGACGTGCATGTTGGAGGGGGTCAATTTGAGAATCGTTGCATCCCATCTTCGAGAATGCATCATGAAACGAGATATTTACTGATGTTCCATTGTCTACAAAGACTCCTTTCACTTGCGAGTTACCTATCATAGGTGTTATGACCAACGGGACATCATGGAGGCACTTGACCCCTTCAGAATCATCAAAGACAAATGTCATTTTCAGTATTTGCACGCTATGAAGCTTCTCCTATAATGTGCATAACTTCTTGAGTGTAAGCTTTACGGGAGCTCCTTGTATTCCCAATCGTTGTCGGGTCTTCAAAAATCATGCTTATCATCGGCCTCCTGGGGCTATGGATTGCGATCTCGATCGCCATCCTTCCTTTCATAATCTCTACTTCATAATACTGCCTTAGGTTACCCTGTTGGCCATCCTTGATGAACTTATTCAACTTTTCTCTTTGGATCAGAAACTTGATCTTGTGTTTCAGATGTCTACAATCGTGAGTGATATTCCCCACTGGCTTATGGAACTGACCATATTGGTTATTATTTCTCTTCCCGGGGTCAGCCCTTTGTGTATAAACCCTTATCATCTTTGGGGTATTTTTTGACTTAATAACATGGGGGGACCCTAGCCCTTGGGGGCTGCCTAGCCTCTTGTATTTCCAAATCTTTCTTCAATTTTTGGATAAGCGCTTCATGAGTGAGTATCCTTCCTCCTAAAGTCTTGAGAGCCAGTCCTTTGGATCCACGGGGCTGAGAAGGCCCTGACCCTCCTTCGAGCTCATTGCCTGGTTCTCCTTCTGAGATGGTTTTCTTCATTAGTGGATGATGAATTGTCAACAGTATAAATCCGGAGAAATCACGACTCCTTCATTGGCGTTCTAGGTCCTAAATGCATTGAGGCACGTATGCCTCATGTTATTGATCACTTCTACCATCGATGAATGATGTCCCTCAGTTCATTATGTAATAATAGAGATGGACATCTGTAGTCCCAATGGTGCGCTAGAGGGGCGACAACACCATCCAGAGGGGATTCGTCCCTGAATTCATTGAACCCACAATTGGCTGCTGCGGATGAGTAATTTGATCCCCTAAATCTTTTCTTCTATGGCCTGAAGAGCCGTTCCTTGAGTCCCTCGGGGTTGAGAACGTCCTGCTCCTTCGGCGGGCTCCTTGCCTTGACATCTCTTGCTAGAACGGATGTCCTCTTCCTCATCTTATTCAGATGAGAAGTCGTCCTTGGTGTATGATCCAGAGAAACTTTGGTTTCCTCCAAAAAGGGGACCAAGCCTTCAATGTATTAAGGCACATACTTCTCATGAGTAAATGGATGGTTCCATCTGCAATTGGGAATGGTGACAACCCATAAACGGGGTTTTGAGTTATTGGGATTAGAATGACGGTGATGGCGATCTCTGCTCCTTGTGCTCCATTAGCCAGAGGTGAGACCATCATATGCAATTGAGGATTCGCTCCTTGAGTTCGTGGATTTGGGTCATCCCTTGGGGAATCACCCCTTGGAGATGCGTCTTTAGGGGAGTCGTTCCCTGAATGAAAGTCAAGGGGACTGGATCATCAGTCCGATTGCTCTTTCATCGTCTTTAGTGTATGGTTGAGACTTCTTCTCCCTGCTGCATGTGGAGGTTCCAAGCCTCAAATATGAGGTGAATCACCCCTTATTAGAGATCTTTCTAATCAGTACGCGGTTATGGGCAAATCGTGCCTAAGATTGGGGATCCGTCCCTTAAGAATTTAGAATCTGTTTTTTTCGGCTCCTTGGAGTCTCATTTAAATTTTCGTTCCTAGAGGGTTCAACCCTTGAACAGTGATAGGTGTGGGCACTCTTCACCTTCTCAATAAAAGGAATGGTAGGATCATCCTGACCTCCTGGTTGCATTAAATCATTGGGCTCAGACCTTGGGATCTCTGTCCTTGGGACCTCAATCTTTCTATGCCTCCTTGAAGGCCTCCCCGAATCAACAAAGGGGATTTCTCTGACCTTTGTAATAGGGAGACAGTTTTATTGCTTCTCTTGTTCTTTCTTCAGTCACGCCCATCAGTGGGTTATTTTTCTACACGCCTCCTCCTCGGGGCTCGATCTTGATCATCCTTAGATGATGAATCCTCGGTATAGGGTCCATAATAATCTAGGTACCCTCCTTCATAGACAAGGCCTAGGCCTGTGATGTGTGGGGGTTTTTATGGCTTGTGCATTCGATGTGCATGGCCACTTTCTCCAACGCCTCCTACGTTCGGTAGATAGATGAGTAGCCCGTAGGCTGGATTCGTGCTTGCGAGAATCACGGTGGTGGAGATCTATGCTCCATAGGGGTATGCCGTATCAAGGGGATTCATCTCCTAGCCTTGGGGATTCATCCCTATGGGCTACGATCCCTAGACATGAGTTTCAGTAATTCGGAAATTCGTCCTTGGGGTTGAGAACCCAAAATCTGGGTACTCGTTTAAGGGGGTACAGACCCTTGTTTCGCAATCACGGGTACAGAAGTGCTAGTGGTGGTGATCGTAGTCACCGATGCTCTCCGTGTGTTCATCATGGTTGATGTTTGATTCCCACAGACGGCGCCAAATGTTGTGGAATAAAAAGTAGGGTGTATTTATTGCGTATTAACTACTAGGGATTGTGGAAGCTTCGAGCTTTAATGGCTGCACTTGTGTTTCGTGACTCAATCTGTCCTCACAAGATGCCTACGTATCTCTGTATTGTTAGAGAATCAAGCCAAGACGTAGTTCTAGGTGATGGTGCCCTCAGGGCTATGGCGATGAGGGCTCACCTAGGACGTAGTGGCTTGTATGTCCTTATTCGAGGATTGAGCCAAAACGTAGTTCTGAGAATGAGGGGTCAGACCCTTTATATAGGCTGAGAAGCCCTAGAATCGTAGTAGAATTAGGTGACTTGGTGGGCAAATCACCGCCTTGAGGAAGGTTCTAGACTCCTTCCTTGTAGGAGTCAGTTCCCATATCGAATTCTGTGCCTTGGAGGCTAAGTCAGGCAAGAGTAATATCCTTGTTTGACTCTTATTGCTGAGCTGGTTATTACCCCTAATATTAATTACGAAATTAATATTATAAATATGGTTTGGGCCCATCTGGTGGGCCCCAAGTTTAGACCATTCTAGGTCTAATTAATGCCACATTTGTGACGCCCCCAAATCCGAGGTCAAAGATTCAGGTCGTCACATCACCATCCAACCATATCATACCTGTATTAACTTTACAACTCAACAATACATCCATCCAGACCTCAATCTTACGCACATACAAGTTAGAGCCTCAGAAACGATAAACAAAAGTAACACTAAATATTACAATTCATCTGTACAATCCAGAATCTTACGCACTTCCACTTATACAACTACACTTGAAGACAAGTCTTACTATTACAGTTGAAAACCTATCGTACTTATTCTGTAGTATTTATCAGGAACTAAATCATCTCAGGGGTAAATCTTCTACTCCTCTTCTGCTGGTGCGGAGTTAACCGACCAAATTCTTCTCTTTCTGAAAAGTTTTTATAAAGCAAGAATGAGCTACATAATGCTCAGCAAGTTCACCATTTTGAAAAATAATAATGTGGTTTATTTCGAAAACGTTCCCAACTGTATGGGTATATATCTCAGATTTCAAAACATAATTCGACAATATATATGTCCGAGTTTGAATAAAACATTTATACTCACTAAGGAGCTTTAAGAATAACATATGAATCCTTTATAAGGTTCCCATCTCAATGTATCTCAGGTTTGAAAATATATACATATGAGTATATCACTTTCGGCAAAACACTCTACGGTTAACATACTGTACAGGGAATACATTATTGCAAAACCTCTTTCCTTCCATTAGCTTAGAAGGTTTCTCATAAAAAAAACATTTCATTCTTTGAAATAATTGCAAGAGCGCACTAACACGTGCCATGATTATCGAAATAGCCTTGCAGTTCTAGATACTGCATGAAATCACCACTTTTCATATTGAATACAACACTATCGGCAACTTGGCACTTAGGCCCAAGGAGCAGTGTTTGAGTATTTTTCCAAAGTGGAGGATGGGACTGGAAGAAAACATAAAAACCTGACAAGGATTGACGATGATCAGTCGCCACATCCAAGTCCAATAATCCGTGGGTCTTCTCTACCAGTAGAAGGATAGAAACTACATCTGTAACTATCCTCGGGTGAAAACTACATCCGTAATCATCCTTCGGCAACACCTGGGCCAGAATAATAATTGATGGACCGCCTGGCTCACGGCCGCTTACACATCCCGGGAATCGTTCGTCAACGATTCCCACACCTGCCAGAGTCCCCTTTTTCTTTTCTTTTCAAAAATCATTTTGATAGAAAATTCAAGTAGTTGAAGTTCGACCTCAGTCGACCGATAATTCTTGAAAAATGTACAAGAAGCAAAACCTGACCGGGGGTTTTCGAAAATGTTTTTGGATTCGAAAGGGTTCGAGTTTGAAAACGCTGAAGGTATCTTGGATTAGTTTTGTCTTTAAAATAATGAACGATAATTAATAAATAATATTTTTAGATTCAATATATAAACAATTAGTAAAATAATTATTTAATTATAATAATCTTTTAATCCAAGATAGATATTTTTGAGTATAACAACGTTAAATAATAAATACTTAAGTATACGATACTTCCCGAATGACTCTTCGGGATTTCGTAATTTAATCACGACACAATAATATACCGCTCCCCGGTCAATAGTATATTTGGACCGCTACGACCTCTATTGCTAGAGTCGTTGTCCGAAGGAAACATTTTCATTCTAAGTTCAAGGGTGTACAAACACATATGCATATATCTCGAACTTCAACATAATATCGTAAAGCATAAGCATATAATACGTTTGGAAGCTACAAACACAACAGTGAAAAATTCTTATATATAAGTTTTGAAAAGTAAACTTGCATAGGTAAAATCAAGAATATAATCTTTTGAAAATAAATGCTTAGGGTTGGAAAACTTGCCTTGGTGAGATTGGGGTGGTCGGCTCGCGAAGTGGAATGGAAATCTATACATAATCAATATTTGTACGTTAGTACCTTAACAACGCTACTTAATCATAAGGTTTTAAAAATCGTAAGACCAACTTAACGACTCCACTTGTGATCACTAACCCTCTCATATGACCATGTCGTCACATTATCACTTCCGTTACCCATTCGACTCAAATCTATTCCTCAAACTCGAAACTCAAGTAAATATTCTTAAAACTACTTTAAACAAATCCTCTAAGTGGTTTTTCACTTGCGCACACCTCGCTCTAACATTTTTATAAAATTGAAAAATTCAACTTTTAATCAGATTCTTTTTGGGTAGCCTTCCTTACTGTAAGACCTAGCTATTCTCAATTTTTTACAATGTTTGCAGAAAGTTTGAGGGTCCAAAGACAGTTTACAAACAGACCATACAGTGCAGTCCGGATTTCAGAACCACTCCTCACTCTTCTGGTCATAACTCAAAATCTACACATCACCTAGTCATGAACTTTATATTTCTGGAAACTAAATTCAAATACCTTTCTAACCATGGGTATTAGACCCTCGGGAGACAAGTTTAAGGGGTTCAAAAGCCTACTGCAAGACAGTACATACTCCCAGACTTTTTACTCAGCACACATCTTTACTTAATCCTTCAAGAACTCAACTTATACATCATATCTACCATCAAAACCATCAAGATCCTTACCATTAACACATATATGACTACATAACTCAAGAACATGGCTTACAACATGGATACAAGCATAATATCTCAAGATCTAACCATCAAAAGTCCAAAACCTCCAAGATTTACACTAATACTTTCAAACCTTAAAAGATCCATCAAATCTTGACACAAACTAAAAGTGAGAGGATGTTATACCTTTCTTGAGCCTAGGGAAGCCTTGTACGAGCTTGGGTAGCCTTAAGAACACCTTAGCTAGCTTAGATGAACCTTAAACTTCAAGATCTAAAACAAAAGTTATGGTTAGCCATTATACATCTCCAACTTCCACCATTTTTCTCACCATGCTACACTTTGAATAAAATTATGAAACTTAGTACATACCTTCACAACACCTAGGGGAAGCTTGGGTTTTAATCTTGTGAACTATAGAGGAGTAGAAGTGGAGAAAATGATTTTTCTTCCTCTCTTATTTTTCTGCTCAGATTAGAGCAGTTTGGTAAGGGGGAAAAGAGCTTTTCTTTTGTTTTTGTTTGGTCAAATAATTGTGTGGTGTATGGATATATTGGTGGTGTATTAGATGATAAGTAATCACATGTCTCCACCCTACTAGCTAGCCCTAGGTTAGGCCATGTCTCCCTTGTACTTAAAGCATGGCTAGATGTACTACTAACCCATTCTACTTAGTTTGCTTTTTGTACTTCTAGTTAGCATTTCTAACTTAATGGTTGCATGGTATCTTGCATGGAATATTATCTCGTCTTATTACCCAACCAATTTTCGTTACGTAATCCTTAATTCTTGACGTATCTATAAAAAAACTCTTCGTAATAATATTTTGTCACGTAGGGATTTTCCTTGTAATTCCTTAAGTACTTAATTGCGTAAATTCCTTAAATATCCACAACTCCTTGTCATAGTCTCTTAAAATCTCCTAATACTCTAATAACTCTCAAATCCCAAGTTTTTATAAATCTTAAGGGCAGTAGGCCTCTTGCCTTAACAATCTTCCCTTATTCTTACACAGTGAATGTAACAACATAAATTTCTCAGATAATCAATTCTATTAAACAACATAGGTGACTCAAAAGGTCCCAATTTCACAATGTCATATGATATTATATTCTTAAAAGATTACAAAAATCAGGGTTCTTACAACATTAAATGTGTCTTTAGGGCTTACATTTAGCCCATATCACTATTATTATTACTAATAATTTTATTAATGAATATTACAAAGTTAAATTGTATCCATAATAAATTATTATATTCTATTTTATTTAATCATATAATTTTGAAAGTATTTAAAAGTAACCCGTGTTTTGCACGGGCTATAAGCTAGTAATAATAAATGTAAAAGTGATCTTATCCATAATTTTGGTTTCTGTACCACTAAAATAATTTCAATCATTGAATTTAAGATTTTTAAAATAGATAATCAAGATTATATCATATTAAAAGGAAAATTATAATATAAAAAGGATACAGTTAAAAATGTATGTATTAGAATTGAATTTTAAAAAGAAAATTATAATTTGAAAAGGATATAATTTAAAAAGGTTGTATTAGAATTGACTTCTATTTTTTTATTATTAATATTTTAAAAAAATTCATATTGCTATTGGACTCTATCTTGAAATCAGATTTGAATGATTTTACAGCCCACACGAAACTTATAATTATCTTCAATTTAGTAACGATTTAACAATTATTATCCAAATGGAAACATTTAGAATCTCAAGAGAAAAAATAATTTAAAAAAAATTATATTAATCCTATTCAATATATAGGACCTACATTGATAATTCTATTTTATGTAGAAAACCTAATTATATATGATTTAAATCATTGACATACACTTTTTCATATTTTAATATAAATATATTAAAATATAATTTTTTTATGCTAAATTCAACGATTTACATTTAATTATTTTAAGATCTAACGGTTCTTATTTATTTTATCGTATTGAGGACCAAACTGCCTATTACCAAAAATTTTGACAAAATCCCCTCTTATACTTATTATTAAACTATAATTGGTTGTTAGTAGAACAATTTTCAAATAATAAGAAGGGAATTTTGTTAATCAAAACGAAATATAAGTAGATTTCCTGAATCAAATAGAATTTTTAACCTAAAAAATCGTCATTTTCTTCTCTTTTTTTGGGTAGTTTTAATTGAAACATAATTTTTAAATTATCACTTATTTAAAGATTATTTTTTTAATTTCACGTGGGTTGTAAAATATTACAAATCAAATTTTAAAAATTCAAGATAACACATATATAGTAAATTGAACATGTTTATATATATATATATATATATATATATATATATATATATATTATTGTGGAATAAAAACTAGGTTATGAATATTACGGCTAGGGTTTTAGTGTATTTAATGCAAAGAGGTTGGAGAGCTTCGAGCTTTAATGGTTGTTTCCGTGTTCGAGACTGATCGGTCCTCACAGAGTCCCTACGTATCTCGTATTGAGAATCAAGCCAAAAACGTAGTTCTGAGAATGAGGGGTGAGGCCCTTTATATAGGCTGAGAAGCCCTAGAATCGTAGTAGGGTTAGGTGACTTGGTGGGCAAGTCACCGCCTTGAGGAAGGTTCTAGATCCTAATTGATAGAAGTCAGCTTCCATATTGGGTTCGGTGCCTTGTAGGCCAAGTTTGGTAGGAGTAATATCCTTATCTGACTCTTATTGCTGAGCTGGTTATTACCCTTGATATTACTTACGAAATTAATATCATAAGTAGGGTTTGGGCCCGTCTGGTGGGCCCCACGTTTGGACCATATTAGGTCTAATTAATGCTACATTAAATGTGTCTTTAGGGCTTTTTTTAGCCAATATCATTTGCCCCCCAACTTCTAGGAAAACTGATCAGGTTTTCCTTGAAGTTTTAACAGTCTTTTCCAAGACTCGGGTCAGGATTCATCTTCATACACTAGTATTTCACGAGTATTGTCTTGATGTAAAGCGTGGAGCGACCGACGCATTTACGACAATGTTAAGTCAATGCTAATCGACACTAATCAGCCTTAACGATATTTAAACAATGTTTAAATAACATTAAACGGCATAAAATGGCACTAAACGGTGCTAAACGACACTGAATGATGTTAAACAACCTTAAACGACGTTTAAACGATGTTAAACGATGTTAAACGGCGTAAGACGGCACTAATCGGTGCTAATTAGATTTCAGTTCAAACCCATTTTCATATTACTCTTAGAATCTGGTCAATCAGAAATCTTCATGTTCTTGACGGACCCAGGTTGGACAGAAATATTCATACCCCTGATCGCTCCCGGTTGGCCAAAAAATACCCCTATCCTTGATCAACCCCGGTCGACCGAAGCCTCCCGGGTGCGCCGGTCGGCCAGCCACCAGTCGGCTGAAGCCTTCCGGTTTGCCCCGGTCGGCTGAAGCCTTCCGGTTTGCCCCGGTCGGCTGAAGCCTTCCGGTTTGCCCCGGTCGGCTGGCTTCCGGTCATTTCAACTTCAACTTCTCTCTTGAACATGATGTTTTCATAAACATGTGTATTCGTGTTCTTGATGAACATGAGTTTTCGTGTTCTTGATGAACATGAGTTTTCGTGTTCTTGATGAACATGAGTATTCGTGTTCTTGATGAACATGAGTTTTCGTGTTCTTGATGAACATGAGTTTTCATGTTCTTGATGAACATGAGTTTTCATGTTCTTGATGAACATGAGTTTTCGTGTTCTTGATGAACATGAGTTTTCGTGTTCTTGATGAACGTGAGTATGGAAAATCAGCAATATGGTCATTCATGACTTTCGCTTAAGACTTCCCCTCATTTCTCGATTAGCGCTGCTAATCCTGTACTTTATGTTAATTTCTTGATTAGGCTTCTAAAGCTTCCTCCGTCAGATACCAACTAATATTCTCAGTTCCTTCTTCAAAATTTTAACGAATATCTCCATTTATCAACAGATAGTTTTCGTCTCCTTTTTTGCATTTACCTGATATATGACCTATAAACACGATCCGGCCTGTATCTCAACCTGTGGTAGCAGGTCGCACTCTTTCTATGAAAGAAGGGGAGCATCCCTCATTTTTCCTCACTTCTTCATTTCTCAAATCTTTCTCAAACTATCAAATTCTATAATTCTTTAGATTTTCAAGTTCATCTTCAAGTTCAAGCTCGACATGGTTGACAAACGCCCGGCCCCTCAGATCTCCATGAAGGAAGCTACGAGGAAGAGGAGCATGGCAAGAACGGTTAAAGGTATGCTAAAACTCAAGCCTCCTCGTTATGTTGATCGTCGATTTGAATCTTTATTAGACTTGTTGAGCACCATGGAGGATGATTTCCCCAATAGCTCGAATTTGGATGCCTTCCATTGTCCTTCTAAGTTAAACAAGAAGGATATTATGAAGATTAGGAGTATGTATAGTTTTCCCGATGTGATTAAGGTTCGCATTCCAAATCCGGGAGATCGGACTTGCAATTGGCACCCAGAAAGGATATGTGTTTTCAAAGGTGTTTTGGAGGCAGGATTGAGGTTCCCTGTTCACCCCTTTATTATCAGGTTTCTGGCGGAGCTTCAAATCCACCCATGTCAGTTGTATCCTAACTCTTGGAGGTTCTTGATTATCTTTATGCTAAGATGTCATGAGCTGAAAATCACTTGGGACACAACTTTGTTCAGAAGCATCTTCATGATCAAGAATTCTCCTGATGCCAAAATAGGATGGGTTAGTTTTCAACTTCGAAACAGGCTCCCTCATATTGTAAACTCCTTCTCCTTTCCCGATTCTCATCATTCCTGGGATAGGGAATTTGTTGTTTTGGAGTGGGAAGGTGGCGACTGGGGCCATTTTTTTGTTAAAAGATTCGGGCTCGTGGAGGATAGTTCACACTTCGTGTGTGACCTTACCGATCAACAACTGCTAGACAGGAATAAACTACTTGCTGATGAGGGGCGTACTCATTATAAAACTATTCTTACTGAGAAGAGGCTTATCGAAGCTGGCTTAAGCTTTTTTCTGTTGAGGGTAATTTTCCCTTCATGACTTCATTATGAACTATGTTTATTCTTATTCCGATATCTTTTCTTTCATATTTCAGCTGCTGAGGAGTTGGATAATCTCCCCGAGAATCAACCGACTTTCACAAGGCGGATGATAAAGAAGGCGGAAGCTCAACTGAATCCTCCTGAACGAAATGTTCCTCAATTCCTGGCGGGATGTAGCCAAGGGGGAAAGAGGTCCCGAAATGCTGGTGAAGGTGTTAGAATCCCCTTCACTCCAGATTGGGGCATCTGCGAGCAAGACTCTGTTTTATGGAGCTCCGCCTTGTCCTTAGATTGGTCAAGGCTCTCTATCACCCCTCCTGACCTCCTGACCGTCACTGCGGGGGATAAAATCGATGAATCTAAGCACCTTGGAGCTCAGGCCTTATATCAGGTACCAACCTGTGTACTCAATGTTCTTGTTTACTTCATTTGTTACAAATGTCTTTCTAACTCCCTGATTGCAGGCCAATGACTATCTTCAATCTGCGACTCGTCAAGGTCGTGCCTATAGGGATGATAACGCAATACTGAGGAACGAGATGGCAAAGTTCCAAGAGCAAATGCAAGACTTGAACTCCAAAATTGTCCGAGCTGAGGCCGACTGCCATTCTCTTTAGAAGAGTCTTCGTTCTTTGCCCAAGAAGAAATCTTCCGAATTTGACAAAGTGATTGATGCCTACCATAGGTCAGAAAGGTTTCTTGAGTTCATGGACAAGCATGATGATGAAATACGGCCTTTCAATATGTCCGTTGGATGGGGCAAAGCCGTTGGTGCTGTTAGCCACAAGTATCCTGTAGTGGTTAACCCAGCAGACTTCCCTTGCCCTAATTGGGATGTTGGTGTTGGCAATCAAGCGGATCATGTATCGGGTTCCGGGGGTAATCGCCGCCCTTCCAGTTCTGGCTTGAAGAAGGTGGCCAATGTTGTTAACTCAGGATCGTCTTCTTCCCGTTCTGCTGGGAAAACGGCCATGTCAAAGAGGGAGGCGGCTGTGAGGCAATCTTTCCCTGGCAAACAACTTCGTGCCAGGGTCAACTCATCGACCGAGACTTCATAAGAGGAAGGGGTCGCGGTGAAGAAGGGAGCGGCGCAACCTATGGAGACAGAAGCCGAAGATGATGACGATGATGAAGATGATGAGGGCTCCGAAGAGGAGGAGGAGGAAGATGAAGCAGAGGAGGGAGGATAGCAAGAAGTGGTAGGGGAATCCTCCGAGGAGTAAGTGGCCTTGCATGGCCTTGCTAGCCGCTTGTGGCTTTATCTTTTTAGTTTTCAATCAAAGGTCCTTCGGGACTTAACTTTTATTTGGTTATGTAACTTAACTCCAACCTTGGCCCCTTGGGGGTATTTATTTATGCACTTGTTTTACTTTCATTTGTGTGTTCCTTACTTTCGTTACTTGGTCATCTTTGACTTGCACTTATCAGGTGCTTGGTACATAAATGAAATCACACAATTATAGAATGAAAAACAAACTTGCATTAATAACTTGGAACGGGTTCAACCCTTACATAATTTACTACTGTCCTACTCGAAGCACTAGGCCCTGGAATGGTTTCATCGAACCTTATTTCTACTTCTTCTAATAGATAGATAAAAGCCAAGTCCTTACTATGAAGGCTTACACATAATAAATCTTCAGGTTCAGAGCATGCCAAGTTCGTGGCACTTCATTCCCATCTAAAGTCTCCAACTTGTATGATCCTCGTCCTAGTGTTTTCCTGACTCGATACGGCCCTTCCCAGTTAGGGGCTAGCTTTCCCTTTTGGCCAACTCCAGAAGTCTCTATCTTTCTCAGAACCAAGTCACCTTGTTGGAAGAACCTCTCCTTAACCCTATGGTTGTAGTAAAAGGATGCCTTCTTCTGATGCTCCACATTCTTGGCGTTTGCCTCGTCCCTGATTTCATCAATTAGATCTAGGGCGAGCCTCATGCCTTCTTCATTGGTCTCTTGTTCGTATGCCTCAACTCGAGTAGATGCATGCAGATCTCCAAGGGCACAACTGCCTCGGCTCCGTAAGCCAGCAAAAACGGGGTTGCTCCAGTTGTCACCTTACAAGTGGTGCGATATGCCCAGAGTATAGGCAGTAACTCATCCACCCATGTGTTCCTTGAACATTCAACTCTTTTCTTTAGTCCATCAAGGATAATTCGATTAGCTACTTCTGCCTATCCATTAGCTTGCGGATGTGCTAATGAAGAAAAACAAAGCTCAATAGCATTTTCCTCGCAGTACTTCTTAAACTCTTCATTGTTGAACTGTGTCCCATTATCTGTAACAAGAATTCGAGGAATTCCGTACCTGCAAATGACGTTCTCCCAAAAGAACTGGCAACTTGCTTGGTGGTTATCTTTGCTAGAGGTTTAGCCTCAATCCACTTGGTGAAGTAGTCGATGGCCACTATCAAAAACTTCCTTTGTGCTGACGCCATAGGGAAAGGACCAAGTATGTCCATCCCCCACATTGCAAATGGGATGGGAGAGTTAACTGAGGTTAACATCTCAGGCGGTTGCCTTACAATGGGGGCGTGCTTTTGACATCTATCACACTTCTTGACATAATTCTGTGCATCGGCCAACATCTCTGGCCAATAGAATCCCAAACGAGTGATCTTGTGGGCTAGGGCTCTGCCCCCTAAGTGTTGCCCACAGATCCCTTCATGAACTTCTTCCAGTGCTTCCTTAGCCTCTTGGGGCCTCAAACACTTCAAATATGGGATGACAAATGATCTCTTATAAAGAATACCTTTGATTAAGGCGTATCTCAATGCTCTCACTGACAGCTTTCGTGCCTCCAAGGCATTGTCAGGGAGCCAGCCGGTTTCGAGGTGAGCTTTGATGGGATCTATCCAACAGCTTCCTACATCTATCGGTGCCACCAATTTCGAGTTGACGATCGGGGCCTTCAAGACCTAGAAGTAAACACTCCCTGCATAATTCTCTATCTCAGAAGAAGCAAATTTGGACAGGGCATCGGCCTTAATGTTCTCTTCTCTCGGAATATGCTCCACATAGCATTCATCGAACTGAGTCATAACAGCCTTTACAACTCTCAAATACCTTGCCATAGTTTCATCCTTAGCCTCAAATTTGCCATTCACCTGCGAGACTACCAGTCTTGAATCTCCACAAACTTTGAGGTTCTTGACCCTCATGACTCTGGCCAAGCCCAATCCGGCAATCAATGCCTCATACTCAGCTTCATTGTTGGTAGTAGGAAAATCCAACTTCAAAGCATACTCAACTGTGAACCCATCAGGGCTTTGCAAAACCAAACCTGCACCACTAGATTTTGTTTTTGATGCTCCATCAAAATAGAGCACCCAGTATTCCTTCTGATCAGCTAAAAGTTCTTCAACTTTATCTCCACTTTCAGGGGTGGTTACTATCTCCTGCCCCCGACTTCTTGGTTGTTAATGGTGCATTCAACCACAAAGTCAGCCAATGCCTGAGCCTTGATGGCTGTCCGAGGCTTATACTTGATGTCAAATTCTCCAAGCTCTATGGCCCACTTGATTAGCCTTCCACTGGCCTTTGGGCTATGCAATATGTTCATCAATTGCTGGTCCATCAGGACTTCAATTTTGTGCGCCTGGAAATACGGTCGTAGCTTCCTCGAGGCTGTCACCAATGCCAAAGCAAACTTCTCAATGGGTGAGTAATTCAACTCAACCCCATGTAACACCTTGCTCACATAGTAGATAGGTTTCTGAATTTTCTTCTCTTCTCGAATGAGGACAGCACTCAATGCTTGTTCAGATACCGCCAGGTATAGGTAAAGAGTCTCTCCGGGACTATGCTTGCCAATAGTGGGGCTTCAGCCATGTACTTCTTCAGCTATTCGAAGGCCTCTTGGATCTTAAGAGTCCACTCAAAATTTTTCACTTTTTCAACGCTTGAAAGAAAGGCAAGCACTTGTCAACAGATTTGGAAACGAATCTCCCCAAGGCTGCAACTCGGCCTGTTAACTTCTGTACATCTCGTATAGAACGGGGTGGTTCCATGTCTAGAATTGCCTTGATCTTGTCAGGGTTGGCCTCTATGCCTCTCTTCGAAACCATCAATCCCAAAAATTTTCTTGATCCAACTCCAAAAGCATACTTGGCTGGATTCAACATCATCTTGTGGTGCCTCAGCACTTCGAATGCCTCCCTAAGGTGCTTAATGTGATCTGCCTTGCAAAGGCTCTTGACTAACATGTCATCAACATAAACCTCCATGGTTTTCCCAATCAGATGGGCGAATATCTTATTCACCAGTCGTTGGTAAGTAGCGCCTGCATTCTTTAGACCAAAAGCCATAACAAGATAGGAGAAAACACCAAAGTTAGTTATGAAAGATACCTTTGGGATGTCATCCTTGTGCATCTTAATCTGATTGTAGCCGCTGAACCCGTCCATGAAGCTCAACATCTTATGTCCAGCTGTGGCATCTATCAACATGTCTATCCTTGGCAGGGGAAAACAATCCTTCGGACATGCATCATTCAAATCGGTGAAGTCTATACACATCCTCCACTTCCCATTCGCCTTCTTGACCATCACAGGGTTAGCTAACCATTCGGGAAATCGAATCTCTTCAATAAACCCAGCTTCTAAGAGCTTATCAACCTCTTGCTTAATGGCCTCCTGCCTTTCAGGAGCAAAATTCCTCTTTTTCTGTTTTATCTTCTTCCGTTCAGGATCAACATTCAACTTATGAGTTTGGGATCAATCCCTGGCATATCAGCCATAGTCCAAGCAAACACATCACTGTTCTCTTGCAAGAATGTCGTCAACCTTCCCTTCAAGGGTTCCTTCAGAGAAGCTCCTATATAAGTAACTTTCTCAGGATCACCCAACTCTAGAGGTATGGGGACCAAATCCTCTGTTGGCTTCCCTCGGTGTTCATCATCACCGCGGACATCCATGTCTTCAATCGGGAGTACCTGCCCCCCGACTCCATCAACTCTTAAAGCAGATACATAACAACTTCTCGCCATCTTCTGGTCACCTTTTTGCTCTCCAACACCATTCCGGGTTGGAAACTTAATCTTCATGTGGTAAGTCTAGGCAACAGCCTTGAACGCATGAAGTCCAGTCCTTCCTAGGATTGCATTATAAGTTGAGGATGCTTTGATTACCAAGAAATTCAGCATCTGAGTAGCCTCCTTAGGTTCTTGCCCGATTGTCATGGGCAACTAAATAGTCCCTTCAATCTTGGACTCGACTCCATTGAATCCGTAGATAGGCATGTTGGTCGGGGTCAACTAAGAGTCAGTGTATCCCATTTTTACAAACGCATCATGAAACAAAATATCAACTGAAGCTCCATTGTCTATCAAGACTCTCTTTACTTCTGAATTCCCAATTACAAGGGTTATGACCAACGGGTCGTCATGGGGGAACTTTACCCCCTCAAGGTCAGAATCATCGAAACCAATTGCTATTTCAGTTCTGGCATGCTTTGAGGCCTCTCCCACGATGTGCATTACTTCTCTGGCATAAGCCTTTCAAGAGTTTCGAGTTGTGCCGGCCGTTGTCGGGCCTGCCCAGATCATGTTGATAACTGGCCCTCGGGGCTGTGTGTTACGATCACGATCATTATCCCTTCTATCGTTGTCTCTCCTGTTGTAATCCCTTCTTTGGGTTCCACGATCTTCACACTTAGTGAATTTATTCAGTTTTCCTTTGCGAATTAGAAATTCAATTTCGTCCTTCAACTGTCTGCAATCATCCGTATCATGTCCCACATCTTGGTGGAACCTACAGTATTGATCCTTGTTCCTCTTGGCGGGATCACCCCTGAGTGGCTTCGGCCATCGAAAATCCTTATCCTTCTCAATTTCTAACAAGATTTGGCTCCTGGGAGCGTTCAATCTTGCGTAGTCAGAAAACCTCGGTCCCAAATTATTGTTTGGTGTTGACTCAGAGTCTTTGCTAGTACGGGGATACTTGTCCCTAGCATCATACTCCTGGTCTTGCTTTCGTTTCTTGGAGTCGTTGTTACCCTTGCCATTACCTCCCGCGGCTTCTTTCTTCATGCTATCCTCAGCCTTGATATACTTGTCAGTCCTTCGCTGGAGCTTGGCCATGTTTTCAGGAGGATGCTTTGCCAATGACCTTTTAAAGAATTCATCAGTGGTTCCATATTCCAGGGCTACCATGACCACCTTGTTTTCCAAATCAGTGATGTTCAATGTCTCCTTAGTGAACCTCTTAAGGTAGTCTCTCAGATTCTCATTCTTCCCCTGCACCACATACATAAGAGATGCAGAGCTTTTCTCATGCACTTTCCCACTGATAAACTGACTAACAAAGGCAGCACTTAACTCCTTGAAAGAGCCAATTGAGTTTGCAGGCAACCGGCTATACCATCTTTGAGCCATGCCTGACAAAGTTTGAGGGAACGCCCTACACTTCAAGGCGTCACTTGCAGGCTGCAATAGTAGTGCGTTCGAGAACGTCCTGACGTGGTTCGCGGGATCGCCCATTCCATCATAAGCCTTAACTGTTGGCATCTTAAACTTCCTAGAGATGTGAGCATTCATCACCTCCTCGGTAAACGGGGGTGTGGGATCATCAGGATCTCCAAGTGGCATCAGATCCTTGGGTTTGCCCCTGGAGGTTTCCACCCTTGTTGTTCTTCCAGTTGGGGCGTCAGCCCTTCTCTGCCTTCTTGAAGACCTCTCTAAGTCTATAATGGGAATCGGTCATGTGGTTGGAGGAGGTTGAGTTTGATTCAACCTAGCTTGTTCTCTAGCAATATCTTCTTTTATCCTTAAAATCTCGGCCTCATGAGCCTTGATTCTCTCAGCAGCTGTCAAATGAGGTCCATCATGGATGGTTTGTGTTCTTCTTCTTGGTTCTCTGCTAACACGGCGCCTTCTCGGGGCTTCATCGCGATCATCTTCATCAGACGATGAATCATCGGTATAGGGGCCGGAGTAGTCATAGTACTCTCGATCTCGGATCTGCAAGGCATGGCCACTGGGTCCATGACCTTGAGTAATTGGAGGGTAATTAGGCAGACCATACATCGGGTTGGTATTCCTGGGGAGATCTGTGGTATGGATTTGTACTCCTGCTGGCGGGCGATTGGGATCAACTAAAGGAGAAACCAGCGTCTGAAGGGGGCTGATTCCTTGATCTGGGTGGAGGACAATAGGTAACGTCCTCTCAGCATGGGGATTCGTCCCTGGGGGTTGAGAAGCCTGAGTTTGAGTGATCGCCCCTGTGGTTGGGGGTACTTGCTCAGTGACAGGCAGAGCAGAACTTAGAGGCAAGGCCTCTGTAGAGATTGGTATTGTTCTTCGTGTGGTCACCATGGTTGATGTCTTCTTCCCACAGACGGCGCCAAATCTTGTGGAATAAAAACTAGGTTATGAATATTACGGCTAGGGTTTTAGTGTATTTAATGCAAAGAGGTTGGAGAGCTTCGAGCTTTAATGGCTGTTTCCGTGTTCGAGACTGATCGGTCCTCACAGAGTGCCTACGTATCTCGTATTGAGAATCAAGCCAAAAACGTAGTTCTGAGAATGAGGGGTCAGGCCCTTTATATAGGCTGACAAGCCCTAGAATCGTAATTGAGGGGTGGACAAGTCACCGCCTTGAGGAAGGTTCTAGATCCTAATTGATACGAGTCAGCTTCCATATTGAGTTTGGTGCCTTGTAGGCCAAGTCAGGTAGGAGTAATATCCTTATCTGACTATTATTGCTGAGCTGGTTATTAACCTTGATATTTTTTACGAAATTAATATCATAAGTAGGGTTTGGGCCCGTCTGGTGGGCCCCACGTTTGGACCATATTAGGTCTAATTAATGCTACATTAAATGTGTCTTTAGGCCTTATTTTTAACCCATATCATATATATATATATATACATTTTCTAACATATAATTTGATATGTGAATTAATAACATATAAATATTAACATAAAAATATAATTATAACTATAAATATTAAAAAAAAATCATACATACAAATTATAAATTATAAGCCAGTAATCTAAAGACAAATACTCCATCTGTCTCAAAAAACTCTTCCCATTTCACATGGACACGTTTGCCAATGCACACTTTTAATCGTTAATATCTTTAATTTCTTATTAGTTTTAAATATAAGAACTTCACTGTATTAAAGTACTAACAAATACGAATCCAATAAAATCACTCATGACTATATTTGGTCATATAGATTAGACGTAAATTAGTAATTTGCCTCATGTCATGAAAAGTCCCGACATATGAAACGAGAAGATTATTATGAGACGGGGAGTAACATACATGCAAAACCAGGACACCACAATTGTGTCCTGTTTCATTGAATTCTTAGACTCAGTTCAATACAAGTGATAGTACCGGATTAAGCGGCCGTATAACGAGTAACGACAAACTGGCGCTTCAACGAAAGCGGACCTTAAAATATTTTAATTTTGCTTATGTGGTTGATTAAGTGTTACGCAATTGTTAAGACGAAATCAATTTTAAAATGTTAAAACAATTTTAAACACTATGTACTGTACCACTGCACACGATTAATGACCATATAATGATGTCATATTGACGTCTCCAATAGATGGACTTACGGAGTATATGCTATTTGGATATACAAGTATATTTTATAATTTCTTATTATTTTTCAAGTCAGGAGTGCTGCACAGGGCAGTTTTAAATCTTTTTTGATCAAATCTTTTACATCTTTCAATATTTATCTTTTTTGAGCATAGTTTCAAAAAAAAAAAAATTATCTTTTTTGAGCATATCTTTTACATCTTTCAATATTTAAAAATAATGAAATTTTCAGTATCATAAATTTAAGGATATTTGACAAAAATACCAACTTTTTAAATGATTTTTGCAAAAATACCATCTTTCTAATTAAATTGCAATTATACCATCTTTTCAAAAAGAAAAAAGATTTATTGCGAAAATACCATCTTTCCAATTCCCCTCCACCCTTCCTCCCTCCTTCCTCTCTCCTCCCTCCCTCCCGTCCTGCTTTCAGCGCCTGGTACTTTTTTTTTTTTCTTTTTTTTTTTTTTGGATGCTATTTGGGTTTCATGGCCCCCGCCAGGGGCAATATGCAACTGAATTCAACTACATTCAACCATATTCAACTGAATGCAACCACATTCAACTTTTTAAGATTTTGGTGGATTTGGGTTGCAAGGCCCCGCCAGGGGCAATATTCAACCAAATGCAACCACATTCAACTTTTTTTAAAGGTGGGTGATTTTGGTGGATTTGGGTTGCAAGGCCCCGCCAGGGGCAATATTCAACCAAATGCAACCACATTCAACTTTTTAAGATTTTGGTGGATTTGGGTTGCAAGGCCCCGCCAGGGGCAATATTCAACCAAATGCAACCACATTCAACTTTTTTAAAGGTGGGTGATTTTGGTGGATTTGGGTTGCAAGGCCCCGCCAGGGGCAATAACCAAATGCAACCACATTCAACTTTTTTAAAGGTGGGTGATTTTGGTGGATTTGGGTTGCAAGGCCCCGCCAGGGGCAATATTCAACCAAATGCAACCACATTCAACTTTTTTTAAAGGTGGGTGATTTTGGTGGATTTGGGTTGCAAGGCCCCGTCAGGGGCAATATTCAACCAAATGCAACCACATTCAACTTTTTTTAAAGGTGGGTGATTTTGGTGGATTTGGGTTGCAAGGCTCCGCCAGGGGCAATATTCAACCAAATGCAACCACATTAAAATTTAGTTGAATATGCCCCTACGGGGCCTTGGAACCCAAAAGCAGTCCACCTTAATTTTGGTGGTTTTGGGTTGCAAGGCCCAGCAGGAGCATATTCAACTGAATTCAGTTACTGATTTCAAGTTCCATTTGTCAGTTGTCATTTTCGACCTCTTTTTTGAACTCTAATATATATATATAGGCCTTTGCTCCATAAAGAACACTCTTATATAAAGAACAATAAAGAACATTATAAAATCATTTATTCCAATAGATCCATTGGCCCCGCCAGGGGCACCCAATACAAAAAGTTCTTATTTTTTTAGGCTCTATCCATCCAGCAAAAAAAAAAAAAAATTTGAAAATTTTACTATGACGTCACTGATGACGTCATCGATGAACAGTAAAATTTTCAATTTTTTTTTTTTTTTTTTGCTGGATGGATAGAGCCTAAAAAAATAAGAACTTTTTGTATTGGGTGGCCCTGCCAGGGGCAATGGATCTATTAGATATGAGGTGTTCTTTGTTGTTCTTTATTTAAAGTGTTCTTTATGGAGTCCAACCCTATATATATATATTAGAGTTCAAAAAAGAGGTCGAAAATGACAATTGAACAATGGAACTTGAAATCAGAAATTTAGTTGCATTTAGTTGAATGTGGTTGCATTAAGTTGAATATGCGTCTACAAAGCTTTGGCTGAGTGGACACCCCCTTTCCCTGGTTCAGCCAAGGTCAGGGGTTCGAACCTACCTCGGAGCGAAAGCTTCGGATTTACGTGGGAGTACTGGGTGGTAGGGCTCAGCGATATATCTCCCCGGGTTTGAAATCCCACATACAAGTGTGTGGGGTAGTTCCCGGTTAAAAAAAAAAAAAAAAAAAAAAAATATGCCCCTGCGGGGCCATGCAACCCAAAATCATCCCACATTAAAAAAAATGGTTTTGAAGTCTGTTGCAGTTGATGTGGTTGAATGTGGTTGCATTCAGTTGCTGATTTCAAGTTCCTTTTTTCAATTGTCATTTTCGACATATATATATATATATATATATATATATATATATATTAGAGGTCGAAAATGACAATTGAACAATGGAACTTGAAATCAGAAATTTAGTTGCATTTGGTTGAATGTGGTTGCATTAAGTTGAATATTTCCCCTGCGGGGCCATCCAACCCAAAATAGCACCCATCTTTAAAAAAAAAAAAAAAAAAAAAAAAAAAAAAAGGACACAAGTCGGCTGCCTTTCCTGGACAGGAGGAGAGAGAAAGTGAGGGAGGAGGGGGGACCTAGTATTTTTGCAATTTTGAAACTTAGGTTGGTAATATTGCAAATAGCTATTCTTAAAGATAGTAAATTTGCAAAAATTTACTTTTTCCTATTTATTTATGAAAAAAGCCCTAAATTTAATTTAATTAGTTTGTACCTCGGAATTTGCATCCAGTGACAGTTTTTGTTTCCAAAATCTTCTATTTTATAGGAACATTTTGAGCCAATAAACACTGTGAAATTACGAGTTTATCCTTATATATTACAAAATTCCATTAATTTGCCACTCCTTTATTTGTAGAGAAAAAATAAATTATTTTATTATGTTTGTGAGGAATTGATCCCACAACCTCCTCCCTATATTTCTTCCTCCAAACCATTATACTACGTTATGTTATTTGGTATGAAGTTAAAACTATTTTTACATAAGTTCGATATCTATATTATCCTGTTTTTACTATTATTTTAATTTACGAATAAAAATAGTAATGACAAATATTAGTTTCAAAATTTGAAATTTTACTTTTCAAAATATGGTACGTAATTATATACATTAATTTCAAAATTTTATTCCACTCTCTTATTTTAAATGAGTTAGTTTATTTTTGTTGTGAATTGAATCATTAATCTCGTTCAAACAATTCATTCTTCCGATCATTATACTACATATATTTTTAGTTTTTAGTTAAATTGTTTTAGATAAATTCGACCTCTTATATATTCTTTTTTACTACTATTTTAATTTTTGAGTAAAAGATAATAGTGATTCACATTACTTTTAAAATATTATATTTTAGTTTACAAAATATGGTGCGTGATTATATATACAACTAGTCTAAAAATTTGATAATAATATCACGCGATATAAATTTGCTTATTTTCAATTATTTAAAAATTTCTTACATAGAGAAAGATAAACTTTCTTGAAAAAAGATCATATAATATATAATAATACAAAATATATAAATCAGTTCATATCATATGTACTTCGATTAAAAGTCGTATAATACATATAGAGAAATTTTGGTTGGAAAGAATATTAAAAAATTCAACATAAATTGTAAAAAGGATTAAAATATATAGTCAAGTTAATAAATATCTTAGAAAATAGTATATTGCATAGCATGCACATACACAAAATATTATGATCGCGCGATCAGTCACATTATATACTATGAGGTAGTTAAAATTATTACCTAAAAAGATAAAATTTTAAATAATGCAATTAGTTTTTTATGTACTGATTGGACAACATCTTAATTGTGAAACATTACATGGATAAATAATAGGTTTCTTGAGTTGTCAAAATTATAACTAATATATGAATAAATATGTCATTCGTGTACGACTCATTTATTTTATGATTGTATTTTTAAATATATCTTGAGAGAGAAAGACATAAAAAAATAACTTTATTTCTCCCTCTTATGTTTTGACTAGATTCTTTATGAAAGAATGACAAAGAAATGAGGATAAAATTTTAAAAATACCACTCCAAAAATTGATTTATAGTGATGAAAAATACTAAGGAGAATTAAACCGAAATCCCCCCTTTATTATTTAAGTTTTATGTTCTCTTACCCAAATTTATTATAATAACAAATTACTAGATGTTTTCTACTTGTGACATAAATGTGTACAAATTGGTGTAAATGTATTATACTATATCCAACACATATTATATCCACACATTTATATGCCACAAAATATCTTATTTTGAGTGCTTATATGAATAATTAAATCAAATTTTCTGTAAAACAAAATTGAGACATTATTACAAACACGTTTTAATGGAAACTATACAATCATGTCCATATATATTCTTTAAATCGTAAAAATAAATAAATTTACATCAATTTTTAGAAGATTACCCGTGCCTCGCATGGGTTATTACGCTAGTTACATTTAAAAATATAACCTCCATATAAATTTTCGGGGAGGATATAAACATTTTTATTAACAAAAACAAATATATACCAAACAATTTAATCACTAAAAATTACACACATAATTTTTGAGGTCAATCTAAATAAAAATTGCATGAAATTCTGTTGAATCAATTTTTGTATACTTCCGAATAAAGAATTTAAAAATTTTATTTTTATCCTCCTATGTGACGATATCTTTCTGGCTTCCTTCATACGGAGTAATAGCATGAAGAGTTCCTTTAGGATGAAGAGGATGAGACGATGAAGATAATTGGCCTGTTTGACCAGATTTTTTTGATAATTTATTTTTATACAAGTATTTAATTTATGTTTGAGATTCTATAAATTTCAGAAAAAAATTTAACTTTTTTTAAAAAATAATTAGAAATTTCTAATTTTATCTTAAAATAAGTTTACTTATTCCGGAAAAAAATTTTCCTAAACATTCTTAATGAATGTTCACATTTGCAATCATAACTCATAAGGATCTCGTGTGGTAACGCAGTCGGGTAAAAGCAAACTTTTGGCGTTTATATCCTATCCGTATTCATTTTCTCTTGGTCAAATACCACTAAAATGGAACAAGCAAGCTTAGTAAAGCTGAATGCGCGTTGGGCTTTGACCTTCTAATAAAGTCAATTATACGTACATATATACTACTTGAAAACAGCTAAACTCCCCCAACTCGGTTCACACATTGCGGCCTAGCAATCCATCTCAACACACACGCAACTCACACACTAAACAAATCCTTTATATATTACAACACTTTCTTTCCTATCTTCACATACTATATTTCTTTATTCAGAGCTTATCTTATTGTTGTTATATATTTACACACAAGTTTTGTGATGGGAGAATTTGCAAGCATGGAAGAAGATTGGGGTCTTGAAGCTATAGTTAGAGGATTCAGTGATGATCAAATATTGTCTTCTTGTTTTGATGACTTTCTTTTCGATTTTCCTCGTGTTTTCGAGGTCAAAAGTGTTGATGATCAAGAAGATGCACTGCTTTCTTTGGATCAAGTTTACAAGCCTGTGGTTGATGATTCTTTTTGCTCACAACCCTCCGTTGCTACTTCCTCAACTTGTTCCTCCAGTGGTAAAGATTTCGAGTTGGTCTTTGAAGAGACCAAGATTAAAAAGATTAATGCTAAGAGTAGCGCAATTCAGGCAGTTAAATACAAAAAGAGGTGAGTTTTAGTCTGCTTGTTTGCTTCATCTAATTGTTATGTAGTTGATTCCAGTCATGAGATCTGGAGCTAAAAAAATTCTGGTAGTCAGTCGGGGCTTAAAAATAAAATTTCTACTGTTTTTGTGTTACATGTAGTCGCATTTTACTGATATTTTTGTTATTTTTCTGTCTTGATCAGAAAGAATCAACACAAAAAAGTGGTGCTGCAGCCTGATGGCCAATCTGCTGATTCCTGGGCTTGGCGTAAATATGGTCAGAAACCTATCAAGGGTTCACCTTATCCAAGGTACATATACATACAAATAATTTCATAAATTTTCTTTAAGAATCAACTAATTTAAGCTACAGAATAAATGTCGGTTATCTGTTAAACTTAATTTATATGGAAATAAATGAATTGCAGGAGTTATTACAAGTGTAGCAGTTCAAAAGGTTGTTTAGCAAGAAAGCAAGTTGAACAAAGCTGCACTGATCCAGGAATGTTCATCGTAACATATAACTCAGCTGAGCACAACCACTGCAAACCAACTCGCAGAAGTTCTCTGGCTGGCACAAACCGCCCCAAGGTCACCGCGCATAAAAGTAGTTCTTCCGATCAGGACAGCTCCGTGACGACTCCTAAAGATACAGCTACTGCCTCTCCAACAACCCCTTTGTGGTCATCCATAATGCTTCAACAGCAGCCACTTAAATATGAGAAAAATCTTGATTTTGTGATTGAAGATACAAGTGGTAGTACAGGAATTAGTAACCAAAATGAATGTACGGTCTCAGATGATTTTTTTGTTGGATTAGAGGATTTAGATAGATTGATTTCAGAATCTGGTTTCCACAGTTTTCCCTACCAAACATATAGGTAGCATCTGATTAAGTGAGAATCAGAATATTATTTTTTTTGCTCAGCTTCGCGCGGTTAGTTTAATTTCCTTTTTGCATAATTTTTTTTCTTAATTTTACTTTAATGATTATCAAAGGGATCATTCAATTCATGTGAATAGTTTAGATCTTTTACTTTGGAGTATTATCTTCATGAGCTGAAATATGATTTATATCTGGTTATTTTTTTTTGATCGATAAGTTTAAAAACCGAAAGAGTAACTTTATATATTTCAAAAAAATCCAAAAAATGTTCGTAAGTATTACGTTTGGTTTGAGCACGGAGCCTAAGAAAATTTATAAAAAATGAGTAAAGTTAGATTAAAAGTGGGACCTATCAATATTTAATACTCCATCTCTTCCTCATGGTTGTTTACACGAGGATGGACACGGAGACCAAGAAAATGTGTAAAAAATGTGTAAAGTTAGATGAAAAGTGGGTAAAGTGGTGGGACCTATTAATATTTAATTATAGATTTGAGATAGTGGAGGAAAGTAGTGGATGTAATAGTGTTTTTTATTGTTAAATATATGAGATAGTGGGTGTAATAGTGGGATAAACTTACTATTTTTGGAATGAAAAGAAATGAGAGGGACACCCCAAAATAGTATCTGTAAAGAAATGAGAGGGACAGAGGGAGGGGAGTAATAGATTTGAGATAGTGGGGGAAAGTAATGGGTGTAATAGTGTTTTATATTATAGATTTGAAATAGTGGAGGAAAGTTAGTGGGTGTAATAATGTTTTTTATTATTAAAACTTTACTATTTTTGGAATGTATAGAAATGATGGAACACCCCAAAATAGTAAGTATATAGAAATGAATGGGACGGAGAAAGTATATTATATCCTTTAATTGGTGGAATTAATTACATTAATATGCGAGAGATACATTTTATTTATTAAATGATATAACCAATTAAATGATTACAAAGTCGAGAACTGTTTTGAAAACTCTAGCATTTCTTTTATAAGAAGTGTATGTCTTAACATAAGTCGGATTGATTTAAGGAAAAATGTTTGATAAGTTTAACTTAAAAATAAGGTTTGTTAATTTTTTGTTTAAAAAAAAAGTTTGTTAATTTTTATTTTTTTTTTTTTGAAACAAAGGTTTGTTAAATTGATTAATAATCTTGATTCATTTAGGATATTTACCAAAAATACTAGGCTCAAAGTTTCTATTTGCAAAAATACCATCTCTTTTAATTAATTGCAATTTTACTAAACTAAGTTTCAAAATTGCAAAAATACTAGGCCCATTCCCCCTCCCTCCTTCCCAGCCCAATCCACTCCCCCTCCCTTCTTCCTTCCAGCCCACTGCCGACTTGTGTACTTTTTTTTTTTAAGACGGGGCTATTTTGGTGGATTTTGGTTTGCAACTCAATGCGACCACATTCAACCACATTCAACTAAATGCAACCAAATGCAACTTTGTTTTAAAAGGTGGGGTGATTTTGGTGGTTTTGGGTTGCAAGGCCCCGCTAGGGGCAATATTCAACTGAATGCAACCACATTCAACTTCTTTTTTTTTTTTTTAAAAAGGTAGGGTGATTTTGGTGGCTTTGGGTTGCAAGGCCCCGCCAGGGACAACCACATTCAACTGAATGCAACCACATTCAACTTCTTTTTAAAAAAAAAGGTAGGGTGATTTTGGTGGCTTTGGGTTGCAAGGTCCCGCCAGGGGCAATATTCAACTGAATGCAACCACATTCAACTTCTTTTATTAAAAAAGGTAGGGTGATTTTGGTGGCTTTGGGTTGCAAGGCCCCGCCAGGGGCAATATTCAACTGAATGCAACCACATTCAACTTCTTTTTTTAAAAAAAGGTAGGGTGATTTTGGTGGCTTTGGGTTGCAAGGCCCCGCCAGGGGCAATATTCAACTGAATGCAACTAAAATCAGAAATTTAGTTGAATGTGGTTGCATTCAGTTGCTGATTTTAGGTTCCATTTGTCAGTTGTCATTTTCGACCTCATTTTTGGACTATATATTCCAAAAATGAGGTCGAAAATGACAACTGACAAATGGAACCTGAAATCAGAAATTTAGTTGCATGTGGTTGCATTCAGTTGCAAATTTAGTTGAATATGCCCCTGCGGGGCCATGGAACCTAAATCCACCAAAATATCACCCACCTTATATATATATATATATATATATATATATATATATATATATAGTTCAAAAATGAGGTCGAAAATGACAACTGACAAATGGAACCTGAAATCAGAAATTTAGTTGCATATGGTTGCATTCAGTTGCAAATTTAGTTGAATGTGGTTGCATTCATTTGAATATGCCCCTGCGGAGCAGGAAACACAAATCCACCAAAATAGCCCCCACCTTAAAAAAAAAAAGTACAGTCGGCACTTCACAGAAAGAAGGGGGAGGGGAGGGTTAGGGTTAGTATTTTTGCAATTTAGAAACTTAGTTAGTAAAATTGTAAAAAACTATTCTTAACAAAAGTAAATGTGCAAAAATTTACTTTTTTCTATTTATTTATGAAAAGAGCCCATTCATTTATTGTAGCTACATTTGACAAAAAAATAAAACAAGAAACCACATCAATAAAACTAATACCACCTGAAATCCAGATAGAACATCCGATATGTTACTCGAATTCTAAATCGAATTCTAAAGATTCTTATATATATATAAGGTCTTACTCAAATAGAAACCAAATTAAAATACAAACTAGAAACTAAACTCTAATATAATATTTAAAGCTAATCTAATGACCAAACTAGGGGGACCCCAATACAAAAAGTTTATAGTATTCTAGGCTCCATTCAGTAAAAAAAAAAAAAAAATTGTTTACTGCTAACGTGGCAGTGACGTCAGCGTGAACATTTTTTATTTTTTTTTGTTTGCTGGATGGAGCCAATAATTTTAAACACTTTTTGTGAAGGTGCCCCTGGCGGAGCCATTAGAATAAATGAAATATAATTTATTTACTGTTGGTTTCTAGTTTCTATTTTAAGGGAGGTTTATATTTGATCACTAGCCTATATATATATATAGGGGGCTACTCCAATACAATCCTCCTTAAAATACAAACCTACAAACCAAGCATAATCTAATATTTCAAGCTAATCTAATGACCAAACTAGGGGTACCCCAATACAAAAAATGCTTAAAATAATTGGCTCTATCCAACAAAAAAAATCAAAAAAAAAAAAAAATCAAAAAAAATAATCACTGTTCATGTGATGACGTGGCAGTGGATTTCACTGGTTAACGGTGCTTCGCACCTTCTTGTACGGCGCTTCGCGCCTTTATCATTCTAAAGTTGTAAGGAATGGCAATCAATGGTAAAGGCAATAGACGATTGACGGGTGTGTCGAGAGCCTTCGGCCCTCATGACTACCTAACTCATCCGTTTACTGTCTTAAATGCTTCGCATTTCCACGGCAAGATTTTTTTTTTTTTTTGAATTTTTTTTTTTGTTGGATAGAGCCAATTATTTTAAGCATCTTTCGTGAAGATACCCTTGGCGGAAACCTTAGAATAAATGAAATATAATTAATTTAGTGTTGGTTTGTAGGTTTGTATTTTAAGAATGGTTTGTATTTGAGCACTTGCCTATATATATATATGGTTCTACTCAAATAGAAACCAAAAGAAATCTCGATACTAGAAACCTCTGCCCGATCCAAGATTAAGTACACCCGGTCCTATATCTTTCTATCTTCAACCAACTCCCAATCTATTCCTGCCCATTTCTCACCTCACCCATCCCATTCTTCACCGTTACACACATCTGAATGTTGTATATATATATCATATATACGTATATATCATTTTATGCATATCCCTACGTTAATCACCCCTACAGCAAGTTATAACATCAACACTTAATCACTATTGACGTCGCCATAGATTCTAACAAAGAAAGTGTACTGGAATCAATGATTTCTACCGGAGAGATACCAGAAATCAATAAATTACTAAACTATATTATAGGAATCAGCCGTTTATATTACAGAAATCAATAATTTATACGGTGGAAATCACTGACTAGTTCAGCAAAAGCTTCAACACAAAACCCATTTCTTCTTCCCCCCGCACCACCCCTCACACCACCATTGCCGCCACATCTCCACTGTCGCTGCCACGCTATACCGTTGTATCCACCATAACTTAGATCGGTGATTTCGAATCAAACATGACTGATGAACACAGATTTCAAATCAAACATGACGGATTTCAGATCTGAAGGTGAAGACGATCTGTAATCAACACATGGAAGAGGAAGAAGATGAAGATGGTGCCCCTGCGGGGCCAGAGGTTGAAAAGGAGGAGAAGAAGTTAGATATGGAAATTTCGAGCTCACCGGAAAATCGAGCTCGCCGGAGAAGATGACCGGAGCTCGCCGGAGAAGAGGGTAGGGTGGGGTGGGGGGTTTGGGTGTGGGACGGTGTATTTAAATTTAGTGTGGGTGTTTCAATGGGACCTTTAGATTTAATTAGATCCTAAGGTTAATTGGGGGTTTCTAGTTTCTACTTTAAAGTTGGTTTCTATTTGATCACTAGCCTATATATATATATATATATATATATATATATATATATATAAATATATAGGGTAAGGATCTAGGGAGAACCTCCTTATCAAGAGAATCAGAGAACCTCAATCTAGACCATTGATTCTTATCAAAAATTATAAATAAAAAATAATATTTGTAATGGCATTTTTGAGATTCTACTGAAATTTGTGGACAAAAAAATTGCATTATTAAACAGATTCAGACAAATATGGTATGATCTTAAATCAGATTGCAATCGACAAAAATCACGATTCTTATATATATGGAAATGATTCAGCATGTAATCTCTGTAATATATTTTATATTTTTAAAACCATTAATCATATACACCTTGGACAAAACCTAGCTTAAGAGATCGCGGAGGACTACGATCAATGAGTAAGTTTGTTTCATGTTTCGTGTTTTTATTTGATTCAATACATCTAAGTAATCAGTTTTGAAATACAACAGTTTTGTGCAACTGATAGTGGAGTTTTGAAGATATAAAATCGTTTATCGATGAGATAAATGTTTTCCAGAAAAATGTATCATAGCTTAAGAGATCGCGGAGGACTACGATCAATGAGTAAGTTTGTTTCATGTTTCGTGTTTTTATTTGATTCAATACATCTAAGTAACCAGTTTTGAAATACAACAGTTTTGTGCAACTGATAGTGGAGTTTTGAAGATATAAAATCGTTTATCGATGAGATAAATGTTTTCCAGAAAAATGTATCAGATGCAACAAGTACATTCCCAACTAATGGTTTGGTTGATACAGTAAAATCCAGATTCTTTTTCATGAACGAATCCTTGTATAATGTGTTTAGACACATATTTGGACATATTAGAATCTCTAAATTTGTTTCTGGCTATATAGTGTAAAAACAGCATATCAAGATCATGTACTCAATGTTCTCTTTCAAGTGATACTGTTCTGTTAAGTATTCCGAGTGTTCTTTGTGTGTTCTATTTCTTTTTAATTTCAAGTTTACACAAACATGAGGATGATAACCAAGCACACTAAGCTGACTGAAGTGATCAAGTGGTAGACATATTGATGAATACTTAACAAGTACGAGTTCATCTATGTCAGTAATGAATCGATATTCTATATGGTATTCCTGACCAAAAAAGAATCTTTAAAGTGTTATCTAAAGTGTTTAATATAATTTAAGATTTTTAATATTTTTTGCTCTCAAAACACTTTAAAGAATCCCAAAGAATCCCAATTTGCAAACTAAATTTAAAAAAAAAACAAATACATTTTATAAAAGAATATTTAAAAAAAGATTCTTTAATGTGTTATGTAAAGTGTTCATTAATACAGTGTTCCTGACCAAAAAAAGATTCTTCAAGGTGTTTTCTAAAGTGTTCATTATAAATTTTAAGATTTTTAATATTTTCTGCTCCCAAAATACTTTAAAGAATCCGAATTTGCAAAACTAAATTAAAAAAAAAATTATAAAAGAATGTTTTAAAATAAATACATTTTATTTTCTTTTATTATCTTTTTTGAGATTCTTCAAGAATTATTTGAAATTGATATGGTATTAAAAACTTAAATTCTAATTTGAAAAAATCTCAAAAATTAAAAATATTATTTTAAATAGAATTATTACAATATTTTGAAAAATCTCAAAAGTTTTAAAAAAAATGAATATAAATATCTAGTAAAATAATACTACAATTTTAAAATAATTAACAAAAAACTTAAGAGAATCTTGGTCGGTTACATAACATTTTTATACATTTTTTATAGCAAAAAACTATACATTTCTTTTAAAATTAAGTTACATATCATCTAATACACCAAGATTTTATATCAATTTATTTCCTTGTATTATGTTTTTGAGATTCCTTAGAGAATTATTTTAAAAGACATGCTACAAAAAAAATTAAATTCTAATTCAAAAAAAAAATCTTTAGATTTTCGTAAATTTTTGATAAATCATTGGTAGTGTTATACATGTGACTAACTATATTCAAAACTTATTTTAGATCAAGAAAATATTTAGTAGAATTTTAATATAAATATCTAATAAATTAGTAATAAGATTTCAAAGTAATTAACAAAACACCTAAAAGAATCTTGGTGTATTACATAATATTTCAATATATTTTTTTTTATAAAAAGTATACATTTCTTCTAAAATTAAGGTATATTTAGAAATATTAAGTTACACACCAAGATTTTCTTACGTGTTTCAAAAAAAATTAAATTCTAATTCGAAAAAATCTCAAAAATTAAAAATATTATTTTAAATAAAAATACTGTTATACTTTGAATAATCTCAAAAGTTTAAAAACAATTAATATAAATATCTAATAAAAAATACTACAATTTTAAAATATTTAACAAAACACCTAAGAGAATCTTGTTGGGTTACATAATATTTTTATACATTTTTTAAAAATGAAAACTATACAATTCTTTTAAAATTAAGTTACATATAAAAATATCATTTAATACACCAAAATTATCTTACGTGCTTAAAATCATTACATCAATTTATTTCCTTTTATTATCTTTTTTAGATTTTTTTGAGAATTATTTTAAAGGACATGCGATAAAAAAATTGAATTCTAATTTTAAAAAATTCAATAGATTTTATTAAATTTTCGACGAATCATTTATAGTGTTGTACTCGTGCCTAACTATATTCAAAACTTATTTTAGATCAATAAAATATTTAGTATAATTTAATATAAATATCTAATAATATAGTACTACGATTTTAAAGTAATTAACAAATCACCTAATAGAATCTTGATGTATTACATAATATTTATATATATTTCTTTTTTTTTATAAAAAAATTATACATTTCTTCTAAAATTAAGTTACATTTAGAAATATTATGTTACACACCAAGATTCTGTTACGTGTTTCAAAATTAAAATAAAATTTCAATTTAAAAAAATCTCAAAAATTAAAAGTATGATTTTAAATAAAAATATTGTAATACTTTGAAGAATCTCAAAAGTTTACAAACAATTAATATAAATATCTAATAAAATAATACTACAATTTTCAAATATTAAAAAAACTTCTGAGAGGATCTTGGTGGGTTAGATAATATTTTTACACATTTTTTCTAAAAGAAATCTATACAATTCTTTTTAAAAAACTATAACAAAGCACCTAAGAGAATGTGTATTACATAATATTTCTATATATATAATTTTTTTTTAAAAAAAATAACATTTCTTCTAAAATTAAGTGAAAGGCATATGACACAGCCTATTTGTAGTACGAGGAATCAACTCAACTTAAATTAGATTGTAGTAAGTAAATAATTTAAATACTGTCACAGCCTATTTGTAGTACGAGGAATCAACTCAACTTAAATTAGATTGTAGTAAGTAAATAATTTAAATACTGTCACAGGAATCTCAGAAGATGCTATCTGTTAGAAGAAAAACTTCCAAGTCAATCTATAGTTTTGATGTTTTACACTGGAAGAAGTTCAGCCTGCTGATAAAGCCTCAGTATAAAATCAAAGAAGTGGATTTATTTAGAGTGAAAGAGATTTCTACAATGACAGGTGATTGTTAACTCGAATAACTTGTAGAAGGGGGGGTTGAATACAAGTTATATAATCGTGTCTGATTTTTGCTTGATTATATGAACAAGAATAAACGAATGAATCAAACTTTGTTTGTATTAATAAGATAAAATACAAACTCTACCAAAGGTGTACAATACCTTTAGCAGCTGCTGACAATACAAATCTCTCTCTCTGTTTGTACTCTCGTATATTCACGATTACAAACCTCATGAACACTTTTTACAATGATATAGAGAGAGTATTTATAATGCTACCTATCAACTAATTACAGAAAGATATAATCTATACATGACAATGTTCTGCCTTCTAGTCGATAGTTTCCTTCAATAGAAAACTCTTTCCTTCATAATATCTTCTTGCTTGTTCTTCAAACAACGATCCTGTTTTATAGCACTTGCCAGTTTCTGTAGCATCCATAATGACATCATCAGTAACACAACTGATATCAGGATTTCATCTTGCATCATCAGTATCTGATCATCATCAGTATTAGACCGTCATCAGGATTTGTTCTTTGTTCCTGACATGTAGTCTCCGATACACTGTTCATTCCTGACTAAACTGTACAGATAACTATTTTACACATAAATCCTATATATATTGCTAAATCCTTTATAAGATCAGGATTACAAGAAGTATAATGTATAAATTCTATTCTTAACATCACAACTTTATGAATTATTCCTAACAATCTCCCCCTATTTATGCTTTAAAATCTGAAGCATAAATCTAAGTTGTGGATGTCAAAACATATAACAATACAACCAGAATAGAATTTATGAATGTAGAATTATGAAGTTAAGTACCTCCTTCCAGATGTAGACGTTTATCTAGTACTTAGAAGAAAGAATTTTAACTATTAATGCTGCTCTTCCTTTACCACTCGCTAACTGAGATTCACCACTGTCACTCCTAGTTCTTCTTTTTACTTCCCTTTGTCTGCTCTTTATCTCCCCCAGTCTGGTGTTGTTGTTGTTGTCTTTGTCTTTGAATTATCTTTATCTCCCCCTTTTTGACATCAGCAACATTTATTCCAAGAGATTCAGAAACAGAACAAATGATACTCATCAGAACTGCTTGATTTTCCATAATTGTGACTTGGTTATCTTCAAGTGATTGAAGTCTTGTTTGCATAGCAATTTTAGAATTCTGAATATCTTTCAAAACATCAGAATGAACTTCAATGTTGGAAGTGCTTCTAGTTTCTTCAGAATCAGAGTCAGAAAGAACTGTATCTTCAAGTCTTGTAGAAGAAGTTGCTTGAGTTGTATGATATTCAAGTAATAAAACCTGATTAAAAGTATCAACATCTTCATCTTTCTGATCTGGAGCTGAAACATGATCATCATCTCCTTCACCAGTATTCTGTGTACTAACATCTTCAAATCCTTACTCCTCCTTAGAGTGATCAGAGACTTTAGATGTCTCAATTCTAGCTGATATTGGAAGTACATACAAAGGAACACTAGGATCATTAGGAACTTCATCTGGTACATATGTATCAAGAGATTGCTTTATCCTGGCACCTCTTCTGTTAATGATTCCTGCAAGCCTCTCCTTTTGCTTCTGAGCTTTAACTTCTGGCTTTGCATTGTGATGTGCTAGGTCATTCTTCTGATACATTTTGATGAATGAATAAGTACCAGCATCCATATCCAAATTTTCAGACCAAGATTCAGGAAAAACCTGATCCCAGAAATCAAATGATGGTTTCCTAATTTTCTCTCCCTCACTATGGAGTTGATCATCCATACCCTCATTCTCACTTTGACTTACTAAAGTCAACACTCTTTCTACCTCACCTTTTGCCTGGTCAGGAGCCAGCCTCTCAGTTTGTGGATCTAAGTCCATCTTTTCAAGTGTATCACTCAAATTTGGATAAGTGCTCTCATGACCTACAGAAAAATAGGGGCTAGAAGGAGTTTTCATACCTAAACTCACATGGAGAGAGGGTTCCTCATATGGCAAGGGGCTTGAGGTTTTCTCCAAGGAGTGAGCTGCTATATTCTCTGAACCCATACAATCATCTTCTTTCCTTCCAGAGACTACAGGCTCCAGTATACCACTTTCAGGTTCTTTACTAGACTCTGATGTCTTCAGTAATACTTCATTAGACACCATAGTTAGTACATCACCGTATTTAAGTGTTGTTTGTTGAGACTCACCCTCAAGGTGAATAGACTCCGACTGAACAATGTTTGTTTGATCTTCAAGAAAACCAGTCAAAGTTATTCCTCCCATATCATAGGGTATCTCACTTGCATTCTCAGTCATCACAGAAGTCCTTTCAGCATCAGCTATCACAGCTCCTGAGTCATCCAACCTCTGACTAGATGGTTCTTGTGTTGCAGTGACTGTGATCTGATCTGTCATACTATTCACCACTGGTGCAATAGTACCTTCTGTTGACTGCTCCCCTCTATCTACTTCCTCCAGTTGTTCACCTTGAGCTGAGGCATCTTCAATAATGACATCTTTGTCAAATAAATATGCATGAAGTGATTGAAGTGCAACATGCTTCGAGAGTCCAAGTTTCTTGACTAATTGTCTTCTGACAGATACATAGAAATACATCTTCATTAAGTCAAGTCTTTGATGTAGAAATCCATATTCTTCAGGAAATGAAAGTCTAGGAACACTTTCACTTAGAAAATTTAGAACTGGCCTGGAAAGCTTCACTTTTAGAGAGATAAGTCCCATAGCCATTCTGTATGACAATGTAGTTTCCCATGAAGAATCAATATCCAGATCTCTCTTGTCAGATACTGACATAGATGTAGCTTGATATGTAGAAACCTGCATAATGTTAGTTGGACTAGACTCTGTGTGTAGGTGACAATTGAATCTTTCTCCTTGTTCTCCTGGTATAGTGAGCAAAAGATTTATCCTGAGAAGACTCAAGAGGTGTAGACACAGAAGTGATCTTGGGATGAGATCTTTGTTCAATAGACACAGTCTTTTGAGAGACAGTATCCAGTAATTGTTTTCCCTTTTTAAGAACTACAGCCTTTTGGGAGACTGTAGCCTGGCTGTGACTAGGTTTTTCATCTCTTTGTGCTAACAGAGAAAGTTGAATTGCAGCCTTCAATTCTGCTCTCTCAACAAGAGTTAAATCATCATCATCTTCACTAGAATTACTACTACTTGACACAACAAATCTTCTCTTCCTTACAACTGATGTCATTTGAGAAACACCAGAGGTTGGTTTCTTTGAAACAATAGGTTGTGGATCAAAATTTGGTTCTTGAATTGTTTTAGAGACTATAATGTTTTGGGCTACTTGGGTAGACACAGGTGGGTTCTCCTCCAAATGAGATTCCTGAGCCATTTCACCACAAAAGAAAGAAGAGTTGTAGAGAGTAGTAAGATGAGTTTTAAGAATTACCTGAAAATGATGTGGATAATAAATTGCAGGTATTTCATCTAGATTATTTTCATTGTCCTTCTTTATAATGTCAGAGAAAATTCTCTTTTGCTGTACATAAGAAGAAACACAATGTTCCCTACCAAATCTAGCTTCAACATCAGGAATAAAATGGTTAATAAACATTTGCATAAATCTATGATAATAAACCATTTTCCTGTTTTGATCTCTTAACCCAAGTTTAATACTTATCTGACTTAAGATAATGTGACCAATGTTAATTACTCTGTCATAAAGCAAACTATAAGCAATATGTGATGTAACAGAAGTAATTTGCTGAAAAGAACTACATTTACCAGTAAAACATTTAGCAATTTGATCAAAGAAAAAAGGCCATTCCTTTCTAAGAAAAGACCTATTCAACTGGCTCATGTTGTCTAGAGGTCCACTATAACCTAATTCAGACAACATAGTTCTCACATTATCATCAGATGGTACATTCTCATAAATCAAACTAACAGGTAAGTGAAGTACTGAATTAACAACAGATTCAGTAATATCAAATGAGTCTTGTCCTAAGTGTAGAACAATCTTACCTGATTGACTCTGAGTAGAATCAATTACCTCAGCATTCTCCCAAGCTTGTGAAACAGCTGCTTGATTAATCTGTGGAGATGCTGTCAATGCATAACTTAATGGTCCATTCGCCAGAAAGTCCATGATTGGATGAAAATCAGTTAATACTCCTTCCTTGTTGGTGATAGCTGCTACATGATTGTTCATCATAAAATCAAAGCCACCAAACTTGAAAGCTACTGACTTAGGTAATCTTCTTTGAGCTGCCATTTTTGATCTGAAAAGAACTTGAAAAATTCTTGAAATGGATTAGTGATTTTGAAAACTCAAGAGTGTTTTTTGCTTTAGAGAATGTAAAATTAGAGAAAGCAATTACACGATTAGAGTTTCAAAATAAATATATTTCACAAATCTTTCAGACCACTATCCCACGTTGACACGTAGATTGACAGGTGTCAGTCCCTGAAAAGTGCGGTTATCCATGATTTTTGGAAAATAAAATCCAAAATTGATTTTTATGAAATAAATCAGGGTATTATCAAGATAAAACTCAATACTGATCAGCTTCCTTTTCCTGTTGTGATATCCCATCAAAATAATCATACAATGCAATATGATTTAAAAATAATAAATCTCAAATCCTGATGGTCACACTTGAAATCCTGATCAATATCATCCTGATTCCAGAGACTTAATATGGAGTTTCCACGTGGCATTTTTCTTTTATCTGAAAAAGAAATAAACAATTAATCTGAACAAAAATCAATTGATTAGATATATTCAAAATTTCTTGAAAACAAGAAACACAGTCACACGCAATAATTAGCATCTGACTTCATTAAAAATTCCAAGTGACTGTTCATCTTCTCATGTCTTTCTATAAAAGAAACAGACGCCTTATGCCATTCTCCATAAACCTTTCAATTTCTTTTCTTCTCACCAATGATTCTCAAACCAAAGTTCCATTCAAACCCATTCTTTAGATTCTTCACAGTCGATGAACATCCTGTTTTTTGATCATCTCTTTGAAAAGATGACTCTTCTCATCGAACTAATCATGGATGGATTAGTTTCAGATAATATCCAGAGGTTTTTCCTAGAACATCCATCTGTTGGATACAATCTTCCCCTAGCCTCCTCAAAACTTGAGGATGAAGAATTTGGCCGAGAGTCTGAGGTTGATCTTGATGGAGATGCTATTCATTTAAGTTAGCTACTCTCATTCAAGTCGCCCAGACAAGGAATCCAAGAATAGACGAGGCTATTCAATCCCCTGATGGATTTCTTGAGATGCTCCTTGTCCTATACCTCAGAATTCATATCAATAGACAAGTATAGAATTATCAGTAGAAGTTAGACAAAAAGATGTTGTATTTCATTTCCATATATGTAATGCTTTCAATTAATGAAAATACAATCTCTTATTAACTACTTGTCTTTTGATTATTGAATGATGTATAAATTATCAGTATGCAAATATTAAAACATGCTGACATAGACTTAACACATCATAGAATTAGATTACTACACAAAGTAAACGTCAGGATCTGAAACAATTTTCACAATCCTGATACTGACACAATACTGATGACGTCAGCATCCTGATACAAATCTAATCCTGATGATTATTAACAAGTCTATCATACTGAAATTTATCAAGGCAAAGTGTTATAGCTAAAGCATTTATTAATCAAATATAGATCCTGACAAGAATATCAAGTCTATAAGCTAAAAACAACATACCTTGCTACTATTGCAGATGTTAAAGATCTAAAAATTTTACATTCCTAACTCACTTACTAATCTACTGAATGTAGTCTCATCAAGTGGTTTAGTTAGAATATCTGCAAGCTGTTTGTCAGTAGGAACAAAATGAAGTTCCACAGTACCATTCTCAATATGTTCTCTAATAAAATGATACCTAACATCAATGTGCTTAGTCCTTGAATGTTATACTGGATTTTCTGCAATTTTAATAGCACTAGTATTATCACAAAACATAGGAATATTACTAAGTGTCATACCATAATCCATCAACTGATTTCTTATCCAAAGGAGCTGTGCACAACAACTGCCTGCTGCTATGTACTCAGCTTCTGCAGTTGAGGTTGAGATAGATTGTTGCTTCTTGCTTGCCCAAGAAATCAATCTATTTCCCAAAAATTGACATGTACCTGTAGTGCTTTTCCTGTCTATTTTACACCTTGCATAATCAGAGTCTGAATAGCCAATTAGAAAGAAATCAGATTCTCTAGGATACCACAAACCAAGATTTGGAGTTCCTTTGAGATATCTAAAAATTCTCTTCACAGCAATTAAATGAGATTCCTTAGGATCACTTTGGAATCTAGCACATAAACAGGTAGAAAACATTATATCTGGCCTACTTGCAGTTAGATATAACAATGAGCCTATCATGCCTCTATAACTAGTATTATCCACACTCTTCCCTTTAGGATCAGAGTCTAGTTTAGTGGCTGTTGCCATGGGTGTTTTTGCAACTGCACAGTCTTGAAAGTCAAACCTTCTTAAAAGATCTTTGATATACTTTGACTGATTAATGAAAATACAAGTCTCAGTCTGTTTGACCTGCAAGCCTAAGAAATAATTTAATTCACCCATCATGCTCATCTGATACTTAGACTGCATAAGCTTGCTAAACTTAGCACACAACTTTTCATTAGTAGAACCAAAAATAATATCATCAACATAAACTTGAACTAAAAGCAATTCACCTTTTATCTTTCTAAAGAATAGAATTTTGTCAATTGTACCTCTTGTGAAGCCATTTTCAAGAAGAAATTTAGACAAAGTCTCATACCATGCTCTTGGTGCCTACTTTAGTCCATAGAGTGCCTTGTCAAGTTTGTAGACATGATTTGGAAACTTTGGATCAACAAATCCAGGTGGCTATTCCATATACACTTCCTCATCAAGTTTGCCATTTAGAAAAGCACTCTTTACATCCATCTGGTATACCTTGAATTTTGAATGAGCTGCAAATGCAAGAAACATTCTGATTGCTTCCAATCTTGCTACAGGTGCAAAGGTCTCATCATAATCAATGCCTTCTTCCTGAGAATAACCCTTGGCCACCAGTCTTGCTTTGTTTCTTACAATCATACCAGATTCATCTAGCTTGTTTCTGAAAACCCATCTTGCACCAACAATAGATCTATCTTTAGGTCTTGGTACCAGTTTCCAGACTTTGTTTCTCTCAAACTCATTTAACTCCTCCTGCATTGCAATTACCCAATCAGGATCCTGTAAGGCTTCTTCAACCTTCTTAGGTTCATTCTTTGAGAGAAAGCAATTATACAAGCATTCATTTTGAATTGATCTTCTAGTTCGAACACCACTATTTGGATCACCAATAATCAAATCTTCAGTATGATCCTTGGTCCATTTTCTAACAGGTGGTAGATTAACTCTGCTAGTCTCTCCCCCTAAGTTAGTGGTATCTCTTGTAGAAGAATTCTCTCTGCCTTCAATAACTCTCCTTTGATCAGTAGAATCAGTAGATTCCATATTTCTGCTAGTTACTGATCTTCCTTCAGTAGACTTTGAAAGATCAGTTCCTGATGGAGTAGACTCTGAATAGCTAGTCTGCTCCTGATGATCACTGTGTTCTCTTTGACTTATTTGCTCCCCCTCAACAGTAGCATTCCTTTGAGAAGCAATAGAAATTCCTTCTGGAGAACCTTCATCATCACTGGAGAGTATCTCAGAATTCTTCAGATTTTCAAATTCCAATTTGTCATGGCTTTCATCAGTTTGCAAAATTCCAAATTTCTTATCATCAAATGCAACATGAATTGATTCCATAACAATGTGAGTTCTTAGATTATAAACTTTGAAGGCCTTAGATGCTGAATATCCTAGAAAAATTGCTTCATCCGATTTGGCTTCAAATTTTCCAAGTTGTTCTGGATGAACTTTTAGGACATAGCATTTGCATCCAAAGATGTGAAAGTATTTCACACTTGGTTTCTTTCCTTTGATCATCTCATAGGGAGTTTTTCCATGACTATTTACCAAGGTACAGTTTTGAGTGAAACATGCAGCGTTAATAGCTTCTGCCCAAAAGTAGGTTGGAAGTTTTGCATCTGCAAGCATGGTTCTTGCTGCCTCTATGAGAGTCCTGTTCTTTCTTTCCACTACACCATTCTGCTGAGGTGTACCAGGTGCAGAAAACTATTGAGTGATTCCATTGTTTGCACAAAACCCCTCCATTGTAGAATTCTTGAATTCTGTACCATTATCACTCCTAAGTACTTTAACTTTGTACTCAGAGTTATTCTTAATATTCTTTACAAGTTCAATGATTTGTTGAGGAGCTTCATCCTTCTTGTGTAGAAAGAACACCCATGTGAACCTTGTGAAATCATCCACTATCACTAGAGCATATCTTTTCTTGCTGATAGACATAATGTTTACTGGACCAAACAGATCAAGATGTAGCATGTGAAATGGTTCAATAATCGAATTTTCAGTCTTGCTCTTGAAAGTGGTTCTTCTTTGCTTTCCAAGCTGACATGCATCACAAAGTCCATCTTGCACATAATTTGCCTGAGGTAGGCCTCTCACCAGATTGTGCTTAACAAGTTGATTAAGCTTCTTGAAATTAAGATGTGAGAGCTTCTTGTGCCAATTCCAGCTTTCATCACTTGTTGCTTTGCTGTAGAGACATCTAACAATTCCTTTAGATGTATCACTTAAGCTGGCTTCATATATGTTACCATGTCTTTGACCAGTTAGAACAATGTCTCCATTTTGCATATTCAAGATTTTGCATCCTTCTCTGTCAAAGATTGACTTGTAACCTTTATCACCCAGTTGACTTATGCTTAAAAGAGTATGTTTCAAGCCTTCAACCAGTGCTACATATTCTATGATGACATTCCCCAAAACAATTGAGCCATATCCCAGAGTTTCTCCTTTGTTGCCATCTCCAAAAGATATTATTGGGCCAGCTTTCCTCTCAAACTTTGTAAGCAGGGACTTCTTTCCAGTCATATGTCCAGAGCATCCACTGTCCAAGATAATTGAATGCTTCTTTCCTGTGCCCTGCAAACAAAAAGTAACTAGTTAGAATTTTTTAGGACCCAACTTTGATTGGATCCTTTCTTACTAGATTTTGAAACAATAGGTTTTTAGAATTTTACTTTTACTTTACCTGTTGTACAGTCAACTTTAGACTCTAATTTCACAAACTGTTTGTGACTAGGAGTTTCAGATTTTAAGGAATAATAGTCATAGTACAGTTCATGATATTCTCTACACATGTAAATGGAATGAAGTAAACTTCCACAATGATAACAAGCTTTTTGTGGTTGGTATTGAATTTTCTGAGTCTTGGGGAATCTGGACTAAGTTTTCCAAGAAGGTTTTTGATTGCAGTCTAGGGCCAAATGATTATGATTTCCACACTTATAGCATTTTTTCCTAGGTGCATCAGGTACATTCTTGTAATTATTCCTTCTTTTCCATTCCTATTTCTTTTGATCTTGCTAGACTCTGAAAGACCATCTAATCTCTGTTACAACTGAGACTTAGACAGAAACCCTATGTTTACATTCTTAGGTTTCTCTAACACTTTCTCATCTGAATTACTATTGTTAATCCTTTTGTGTACAACAGGGGTACCTTTTGAATCAACAAATTTAACATGATTAGGTTCAGAAACACTTTTCTTACCTTCAGATTCAGATGTGTTAGCTTCTATTTTACTATCATCATTGACAATAGCTACTTTTTCTGATTGTCTAGCCTTATCAAAACCTAAACCATTAACCTTACCACGAATTCCATTTTCGATGATTTCTTGTGTCTTTTTACCAGAAATGTTAATGGTCTTAATCACATCTCTCTCTTCTTCTAGTTCTTTTCTGACATAGTCATAAGCCTCAAGAATAACACTATAATCATGCTTAGCTTTATCAGAACTTAACTTGTATTCTTCCATTTGAATTAACTCAGTTTCAAGAAAACTATTTTTATCAACTAATTTATCATTCTTAACCTTAAGTTCATCTTTTTCACAACTAAGAATTCTAAAATTAGTCATAAGATTCTTAAACTCAGCATGGATAGATCTAATTTCATCAGAATTTAAGCTATCAAATGAATCAAGAGAGTGAAGTGATACCTTAACAGAGGATGGAGAAGTTTTCTTTGGAGATCCAGGTTTGTCTGAACCATTTGTCATCAATGCAATGTTGTCATAATCCAATTCATCTTCAGAATCACTGGAATCAGCCCAATCCTTCTGTGTGACCATAAGTGCATTACCTTTTCCTGAATTCCTAGGCTTCTTACACTCACTAGCAAAGTGTCCAAGCTCGCTGCAATTAAAACACTTGATCTTGGCTTTATCAAGCTTAACAATTGTACTTTTGCCTTTGTCACTCTTCTTCTCCTCCTTCTTTTGAAAAGGTCCTTTGCTAAATCTTCTCCTGTTGAATCTTCCTTTCTTGAAGGCTTTAGCAAACATAGCAAAGAGTTCCTGCATCTCAGATTCAGAATCATTGTTGTCAGAGTCCATATCAGTAGTCTCTGACTCAGAACTTTCTTTGCTTTTCTTCTTCCTTGAATTCTTTACAGCAATCTCTTCATGCTGTTCTTCAGGAAGCTTCTTAACTTCAGATTGAGCAGTAAGTGCAATAGTCTTCATCTTTCCTTCACTCCTGCTCTTCTTCTGCTGCTTGTCAAGTTCATAAGCTCTCAATTTTCCATATACTGCCTCTAATGAAATCTCATCCAGATCATTAGCTTCCTCAATCGCAGATATCTTCTCATTGTAGAAATCAGGCAAAGCTTTCATGAACTTTGCATTCATATCCTCCAAGTCATAATATTTACCATGCATGGCCATCTCATTGATGAGTTTTGTAAACCTATCAAAGGTATCAGTAAGTGACTCACCAGACTTGGATTCAAAGTACTCATACTGTTGTATAAGTAATGTCCTCATATTCTTCCTGACAGGCTTAGTTCCTTTACAGTGAACCTTAAGATTGTCCAAAATATCCTTAGCAGTTTTACAAGAGAGAACATAGTTAGTGAGAACAGAATCAAGACTATTGAATAATATGTTTCTCACTTTAGCATCTTTAAGAACATTCTCCTTGTCCTTATCTGACCATTCAGATTTTGGCTTCTCTGCTGTATGTTCTGGAACAACCACACCATCAACAGTTGCTTGTCCAACGACCTTTGTTGGAACAAAAGGTCCATCTCTAATTCTATCAAGATAATCAGGATCTGTTGCTTCCAGATGATGCAACATCTTTACTTCCCATAGAGTATATTCGTTTCTCTTGAGCATAGGAATCTTAGAATTCCCATCCTTGTAACCAGACATGATTGCAGATCTTTATGATTATTCAAAATCAACCTGCTCTGGTACCAATTGTTAACTCGAATAACTTGTAGAAGGGGGGGTTGAATACAAGTTATATAATCGTGTCTGATTTTTGCTTGATTATATGAACAAGAATAAACGAATGAATCAAACTTTATTTGTATTAATAAGATCAAATACAAACTCTACCAAAGGTGTACAATACCTTTAGCAGCTGCTGATAATAAAAATCTCTCTCTCTGTTTGTACTCTCGTATATTCACGATTACAAACCTCATGAACACTTTTTACAATGATATAGAGAGAGTATTTATAATGCTACCTATCAACTAATTACAGAAAGATATAATCTATACATGACAATGTTCTGCCTTCTAGTCGATAGTTTCCTTCAATAGAAAACTCTTTCCTTCATAATATCTTCTTGCTTGTTCTTCAAACAACGATCCTGTTTTATAGCACTTGCCAGTTTCTGTAGCATCCATAATGACATCATCAGTAACACAACTGATATCAGGATTTCATCTTGCATCATCAGTATCTGATCATCATCAGTATTAGACCGTCATCAGGATTTGTTCTTTGTTCCTGACATGTAGTCTCCGATACACTGTTCATTCCTGACTAAACTGTACAGATAACTGTTTTACACATAAATCCTATATATAGTGCTAAATCCTTTATAAGATCAGGATTACAAGAAGTATAATGTATAAATTCTATTCTTAACATCACAACTTTATGAATTATTCCTAACAGTGACTATCAGTCAGAGTACAAGAGATTTAAAGAGAGATGAGACAAGAAAAAGGACCACATGTTTAAAGTCAGAAATGAAGAACAATCATTGAAGTTAGTCGTTCATGAACCAGACAGTACATCGAACGTCAACAGAAAATTCAATGGTATTTCTTTATTAATTTCAGTGGTTCAAGAAAAGATTTGGCTACTTAAAGGATTCATATTTATTCTTCTTTTAATTGATTAATTTATTTAATAAATTAATTCTATAAGAATTAATTTATTCTTTAAAATAATTAATTAATTAAATAAATCAGAATTTTATGTAAAAGAAAATTAATTAAATGATTATCAGAAAATCATTTAATTGATTTAAGCTGAAAATTGTACTGATACTACCTTTTCAGAAAGGTAGTACCGAAGGTAGTACAAGCTTAACTGAAAGGTAGTACCGACCTTCTCAGCAAAGGTAGTACAAGTGTTATTCAGAAGGTAGTACCAAAGGTAGTACCGCCCGATTGAAAAGGTAGTAGCCTTCTCAGCAAAGGTAGTACTAGTGTTATTCAGAAGGTAGTACAAGCACAACAGAAATGTAGTACCGAAGGTAATACAAGTTCATTTCAGAAAGGTAGTACCAAAGGTAGTACCGCCAATTAAAAATGTAGTAGCCAATTTGTCAAAGGTAGTTCGAGGCTTAATTCATATCAGTTTTTGGCAGAAGGTTAAGAAGAATATATGAAAAGATCAAGGCTGCTACACAGAAAAACAACACACGGAAATATCAGATCAAAAAGAAACAAACCCAGCTAAACTCTCTCTCATCTTTAAAGCTACTGCAATAACATTAAATTCGTAGAAAAATCATAATCTTTGTATTTGTAATATTCTATCCGTTCAAGCTTGATTACTTGTGACTCTTGTACTATTAGCGAGTTTTTACTCCTAATCTATATCTCGATTTTTATTAACAAATTAAGAAAAGTTCATGTCGAATTTTCTAATTTGTTTTTATTAACTTGATATTACTCTGTACTGATTTTGTAAGAACCACCAAGTTTAATATATCGTTATATTTAACTTGAATTTTGTTTCATTTTATTCTGCACAAATTTGTCTAAACTAAATTTTATTTAACAGATAAATTTATTTAAAAAGATAAAGATTGTATTCAACCCCCCCTTCTACAATCTCAACGGACCTAACAATTGGTATCCGAGTCGTTTGATTGATATACAAATCAAGATCCTATCCTTATTCAATTAAAAATCAAGCTCGAATTTTTAACTCTCTTAAAAATTCATCATGACTTCTAAAGCCATTGTTAAGATACCTATCTTTGACAAAGATAATTATGATATGTGGAAGAATAAAATGGAGTTGTTTCTAGATTGTACAAATGTTAAATATTTGGGTGTTTTGAAAACCGGACCTAAAACTCCTATGGTCTATGAAGATCAAGTTGAAGCTGAGGGTAAAGTTGTGATTCCTGCTAAATCTTATGAAAAGGACCCTGCTACCTATACATCTGAGGAAAAGGAGGATGCAGGGCTAGATAAAAAACTGAGACTCATTCTAATAGATTCCCTGGATGCTGTGATGTATAGCCATGTGATGAATTGTAAAACTGCCAAACACATGTGGGAAACTATTGAAACCATTAATGAAGGAACCGATGAAGTCAGGGAGAACAGACTTCAGATCTTAACCTCTGAGTATGAACACTTCAGAGCTGGCCCTAATGAAGGCATTCAAGAAGTGTTTGAAAGGTATAATAAAATAATCAACAACTTGCAAATCCATGGCAAGAACTATACACAGAAGGAAATTAACCTGAAGTTCTTACTTACTATGCCCACTCACCTGGAACACAGGATAACAGCCATAAGAGAATCTCGTGACTTGAATAAAGTTACTCTTGAAAAACTCTTCGGTATTTTAAAAACCTATGAGTTGGAACAAGTCCAACAGAAAGAGATTCATGGTAAAGGTAGGGTTGCAAGTTCATCTACAGCGCTAGTGGTTGAGGCTCCTAAGGAAGTGGAAGCTAAGGTTATTTGACCTTACAGCTCAGACAAGGAGCAGACTGAAGTTGAACATGGTCAGACACCAGCTACTCAGGATGGAAGTGAGTTTTACTCATTAGAAGAACTGGATCAGTTGGAGGATGAATCCATGGCACTCATGGTGAGACAGTTTGGCAATTTTAGATTCAGGAGAAATCCTAAGTTTAAGTTCAAGTCTAATAACCGATTCCAGAGACGAGGTTCTTCATCCTCCAGTAGCAGAGGTGGCTATAAAACTGGAACTGTTGATAGAAGCAAAATTCGTTGTTATAATTGCAATGAACTTGGATACTTTGCCACTGAGTGTCAGAAACCCAAACAAGCCCAGAGGAGAGATTATGTTCCTGAAAAGAAGAAACCTGGAAAAGCCTATGTGGCTGTTGGTAAAAGCTGGGATGACACAGATAATGAAGATGAAGAATATGGTAATCTTGCACTAATGGCAAATGGTGACATGCTCACTGATCCTAAACCACAGGTAAAATTTACTGACTCTGAGTTGGTTCGTCAGTTAGGTGGTTCCTTGGTTAATGCACAAAAACACATTGCTAGATTAAATCTGTTAAACACTGAACTTGAAAATGAAGTGTTAGAACTAAAAAAAGTGCATGTTAATCAAGATCAACAAAAAGAGGAAATAACACGACTTAATAGAAGAGAGAAATCCATTCTAGAAGTAGTGACTAAACAACTTTCTAAAATTGCTGAACTTGAAATCAAGGTTAGTGCTTGTTTTAATTCTGTTAAAACTTCTAAAGAGTTTTTCAATAAACAAGTTATAGACCGAACTGTAGGAATAAGGTTTGGTTACAACGAAGCTGTTGGATTGTTATGCATTAATACCCCTAACCTTGTTAGTGCTAAAGAAAGGTGTATACCACATGTGCTTAAGAATGTTGAAGATCCACTCTTTAAGAAGTCGATTGTAGAACCTCCAAACTTCACGTCTATCATTATTCAAGAAGAGATGCGCAATGAGGACAGTGCAAATGGCATAGTCCTTGAAAATGTTAAATCTGTTAAGGAACCAGTTAAGGTTGTTTATTCAACCAGTTCATCTAAAACTGAGTTAAGTGGTAACAAGTTGAAAAAGAACAATAACATGTCTAACATGCATACCATGCCTATCATTAATGTTTCTCATAAAGCATGTGGTGTTGTCAATTATATGTCTTGTGCTTTTAATGTAATGTCTGCTTACTTTAATGGTAATCAAGCATGTGCTGGTACAACTGCTCCTCGACAACATATGAATAGGAATAAAAATGTTAGATCAAAGACTGCTAATCCTCCTCAAGTTAGGAGAGAGACATTTGTATCAAAGCCTAAACAGACTTTTGGTAAGGCTGCTTACAAGGTCAAATGTCCAGTCAATGAAACAAATGTCATTGCTGCTAAAGAAACATGGATACCCAAGATAAAACAAAAGATTGTCAAATCTGTTTATAGGGTTAAATGTTTGTTGGTTAGTGGTGAAAATGGGGTCAAAGTTAAAAATGTTGTTTTGCCTGAGAAAGGCCAATTCTTTAAGTATTCTGGACCCAATCAGATTTGGGTTCCGAAGAAGGTTTAACCTATTTGTCATTGCAGGGTGTGAAACAGGTTGATCGAGTGACCTGGATCTTGGACAGTGGATGTTCAAGGCATATGACTGGAGACAGAGCCCTGCTAACAAATGTGGTAGAGAAAGCCGGCCCAGTTGTTACCTTTGGAGATAACAGCATAGGTACAGCTGATGGATATGGCAGATTGGAAGCTGGAAATGTTATCATTGATGAAGTGTCTTTTATGAAAGGACTTGAGCATAATCTGTTAAGTATCAGTCAATTCTGTGACAAGGGATTCGAGGTTTACTTCAACAAGAAGAATTGTCTGATCTCACACAAGAGACATGAACAACCATCTCTTATAGGAGTCAAAAAAGGCAATTTGTACGTGGCCAATATGAACACTGGAAGCACTGAAGAAATCAACTGCTTCTATTCTAAAGCATCTACAGATGAAAGTTGGCTATGGCACAAGAAACTCTCTCACCTTAATTTCAAGACAATGAATTCTCTAGTTAAAAGAGAACTGGTGAGAGGTTTACCTTCAATGGAATTCACTCAAGAAGGACTCTGTGATGCCTATTAAAAAGGCAAATTGAAAACAGCAACTCACAGGAGCACTGACACATCATCAATAACTGAACCTCTACAACTGTTGTACATGGATCTGTTTGGTCCAGTTAATGTGATGTCTATGTCAAAGAAAAGATATGCTCTCGTGATTGTTGATGACTACTCAAAGTACACATGGGTTTTATTTTTGAATTCCAAAGATGAAACTCCACAGTTAGTGATTGATCACATCAAGTTGATTGAGATGGAGTACAAGAATCCAGTAAGAGCAATAAGGTCAGACAATGGAACTGAATTTAAGAATGCAGTTCTAAATGATTTTTATACTGAAAAGGGAATAACAAGGTAGTACTCAGTCCCGAAAACTCCTCAGCAAAATGGGGTAGTAGAAAGAAAGAATAGAACCTTGATTGAAGCTGCACGTACTATGTTAAATGAATCAAGGCTTCCCTTGTACTTTTGGGCTAAAGCTGTTAATACTGCATGTTATACCCAGAATTGAACTTTAATCAACAAAGACTTGATGAAGACCCCCTATGAAATTATGTATGAAAAGAGACCCACACTCAAGTACTTTCATGTATTTGGAGGAAAATGCTTTGTGCTTAAAGATGGAGATGATCGTGGTGGAAAATTTGAGGCCAAAGCACATGAAGCAATTTTTATTGGTTATTCAAGAAGAGCTTACAGGGTGTATGTGATTGATCATCAGACAATGCTTGAAAGTGTCAATGTATCATTTGATGACACTAAACTTCCTAGTATCCAAATGGAGGATTCATCTGAAAAGTTATCTTTCGATGATATGACAGACTCCGATTCAGATGGTGACAACCAACCTGATGTTGTTGCTAATGATAACAGTAATAATGATGATAATGATCAGGGTGGTGGTGGTGGAAAAATTGATCAGACTGGAGATACCACTCACACTCCTGAACATTCATCTAGTCAAACTGGCAACAACTCAGGGGGAGATGATGAAGGATCAGCTGGTCATACTCAACATCATAATGAAGAACAAGGCGAATCATCAAGGTCAAATCTTCCCAGACAGACTGTTTGGAATAGAGCTCATCCTTTTGAGTTGATCGTTGGTGATCCAGATGTTGGTGTAAAAACTAGAAGGAGCTATCAAAATCAATGTAATTATTCTGGGTTTCTGTCTGCAATAGAACCTAAGAAAACAGAAGAAGCTCTTTCTGATCCTGATTGGGTGATTGCATTGCAAGATGAACTCAATCAATTCAAACAACAAGAAGTATGGAAGCTGGTACCCAGACCTAATGACAAGAAAGTAGTTGATACCAGGTGGGTATTCAGAAACAAACTTGATGAAGATGGCATTGTAACTAGAAACAAAGCAAGACTGGTTTCTAAAGGTTATTCCCAAGCTGAAGGAATAGATTATGATGAAACCTATGCACCAGTGGCTAGACTTGAGGCTATAAGGATATTCTTGGCATTCGCAGCACATTCAAACTTCAAAGTTTATCAAATGGATGTCAAGAGTGCCTTCCTGAATGGTAAGCTAGATGAAGAGGTATATGTAGAACAGCCCCCTGGCTTTGAAGATCCAGAATTCATGGACTATGTCTATTTTCTCTTCAAAGCTATTTATGGTCTTAAGCAAGCTCCAAGGAAATGGTATGACACTCTTTCTGAATTTTTACTTGAAAATGGATTTGTTAGAGGTGTCATAGACAAAACTCTCTTTACTAAGAAACATAAGAATGATACTATATTAGTCCAAGTCTATGTGGACGATATAATATTTGGGTCTACTAATGATCTTCAGTGCAAGAAATTTTCTAAGCTAATTCAGGGTAAATTTGAGATGAGCCTGATGGGTGAGCTGAAGTTCTTTCTTGAATTACAAGTAAGTCAAAGAATAGATGGCATATTTATCTGTCAATCCAAGTATGTCAGAGAGCTCCTCAAGAAATATCAAATGGAGGACTCATCTTCAGCAAGGACTCCATCATCTACAGCTGTCAAATTTTGGGCATGTGAAAATTCTGCCAAGGTAGATATCACAAGCTACAGAGGTATGATAGCTTCATTACTTTACCTTACTGCAAGTAGACCTGATATTATGTATGCTACATGCTTGTGTGCAAGGTTCCAAGCGGATCCTAGAGATGTGCATCTCATTGCTGTTAAACAAATCTTGAGATATCTTAAGGGTACACCTAGCTTAGGTATATGGTACCCTAAAGAATCTGGTTTTAACCTTGTTGGATATACAGATTCAGATTATGCAGGAAGTGTTGTAGATAGAAAAAGCACCTCTGGGAGTTGTCAATTCCTAGGTGGTAGGTTGGTCTCCTGGTACAGCAAGAAACAACAAACAGTTTCCAACTCAACAGCTGAAGCAGAATATATAGCTGCTGGAAGCTGTTGTGCTCAGATCTTATGGATTAGGAATCAGCTACGTGACTAAGGCTTTGTACTTGACAATATTCCAATTCTGTGTGACAATACAAGTGCCATAGCAATCTCCAACAACCCTGTACAGCATACGAGGACCAAGCACATCGACATCAGGTATCATTTTATCCGAGAGCATGTCATGAATGGTACCGTGGAGTTACATTTTGTACTCACGGAAGAACAAACAACAGATATTCTTACTAAGTCTCTTGACGAATCCACATTCACCAGAATTGTTGGTGAATTGGGTATGTTAAATAGTCCTAGTAATTAAACTAGTTAATATCTGAGGTTTGATCTTTAATAATTTACAAGTGATTATTTTGTTAATATTTGTTGATTAAAATCACTTGTATAATTATGTTATCAACTTACCTTGTTACTTGTTAATGTTCAAACCATTGCCATTATCATCTTAATATATTCCTACATACTTCTTTTCAAATGTTAAAATAATTCATTTTCCTTAAAAATATTTTTCTCAAATTTTACAAGTTGTAATTTATGAGAAACTTATTTTTCTTGAAAAGTATATTTATGATGGTTTAATAAGTCATATTTTCTTTTTAAATAATTTTCTATTAGAAAGTTATTTTATTAGAAAATATATAGATTTATTAATTTACCATGAATAAATATGTAAATTATTAATACTTAATATTTTGTAGTGTTTGTCTTTCTGTTATTAATGATTTGTTTCCGCTAAAAGGACAACCTATAGTCTTTTTAGTATCTTTTAGGTAATATTATGTATTATTTTTATTTTTATTTGTGGTAATAAAAAAATTAGGCATGTAAAGTACCTTTTGTAAATTTTTATAAATTATGTAAATATTATTTAATATGACTTTTCTGTAAATGTAATAATAAAAGTAGTATTAAATTAATAGGTAGTATCGTATGTTAATATTTATATAATTCGAGTAATCCTGTATCATTACTACCTTCGGAACTACCTTTGTAAAAAGGTAATACTAAGTTATTTTCTATGTTTATGTTTTGTTTTTTTGTTTTTATTTAATTTCTATTCTATTTCTGTTTTTATTTTGATTTTCTTAATAAAATCGTTTTATTCAGTAAAGTATGCGAGTACTACCTTTATATTTGCCTTGTACTACCTTCGGTACTACCTTTTTAAACAAAGGTAGTACCGAGTTTTTAAAAGGTAGTTTCAGATATATAGTAAAAGGTAGTATTACTCTAATTCTAAGTCAGTTTGTCACATCTCAACACTCGTGTCTTTACACAGTGTACGCTAATCGATACATAAAAAACACAACGAACCCTCTCGAACTGCTGCCCGATTTTTCACTGATTACTCTCTTGAATCTGCACTAAATCAAAAACTGAGACCACACCTGTGTTGATCGTTCGAAGCCCAATACTTTGATCCCTAAATCGTTGAATTTGGTTGAGTTTCTGAAAAATCAATTCTTTTGAATATCAATCGATTTCATCACAGTTCTTGAATCTAGAGGTCGATTTTTGGAAATCTAAAAATAGTGTGGTGTTTGTGTGTGTATCCTCAACATCATACTGATTTTTCAGAATTTTTAATGAACTTTGAATTTGTTGGGTTTTTGGATAATTTTTTAATTATTCATTTAATCTGGTAAATTCGAATTAATTAATTAAATTTTGAATTCGTATTTTGTTGTTAAATTTTGAGTGATAAAATAAAATGGCAGATAACTTTGAGATTTTCAAACACAATTTAGTCAGATATTTTAATCCGGATAGTTGTCCATACGAAAGATTTAAGCCATGGATAAGGTTTTTAAACGAGCATTCCTTGATTCGTACTGCAATTGCTGCTGATGCTCCTTTAAAAGTCACTCCACTTAGACTGATTTGTTCCACTGTTGTGGTGTCTAATGACTCAAGTTCGTTTACTTTTGTTATTAATAACACACAATACACAATGAGTGAATCAATTATTAATACTGTCTTAGATCTTCCGTTGGATAATTTTGTAGCTTCACCTTCTGATAATGAGTTAATTAATTTCTTTACAAGTATCAATTATCAAGGTAAGGTAGAGCTTGCTAGATTGACTAAAAAGAACCTTGTTCAAGAATGGGATGCTTTCTTTGACACTGTTTGTAAAGTGTTTGCCAACACTGGTAAAGGTAATTACAATGTGCTACCCTCCTTAATCCAGACTATTGGTTTTGCGGTTGCTCATAACCGTAGGATTAATTTTGGTAGCATAATTTTGAAAGCCATTATTATTCGGATGATTAATGCAAGAAGGAATCATGATGCTGGTGATAAGGTTGTTTGTTATTATCCTCGCTTCTTGACCTTGATATTCAATCACCTTGTTCCTCTAGTAATTCAAGAACAGTATCAGAATGATAGAGTACAAGTGTCAGGTAAACAAGCCAAAAATGTATACACTTCACTAGACACTCATAACAAGTTTCCAAATATACCAGTGCTCATAACACCATACTTGGCTGATTTTATAAATCGATCTATCATACCTGCTCCTGTGCAACCTGCACCTCTTCCTGAACAACCAGAACAAGAAGCAGCACGTGATCCTGAACCTGAACATCAACTTCAAGTGGTTCAACCCACTACTGCTGGGATTTCTGCAGTTGCTACTGAAGAGGTATTGCCATCTTTCCCTGAAACTACTTCTGTATCTCAAACTATTTTTGGAGCCTAAGTGGCTGATAGGTTAGACCAAGAGGTTGTAGAACCACAACTTCTATCCCAGGTCTTAGAGCCAAACACAGTGTCATCTCAAATCCCAAAACCTAAATCCAGAAATAAATTACCAGTAAAAAGACATGATAAAGGTAGTAGTGATATGAGTGATCCCACAGCTCTGCCTCCACTAAAGAAGAGAAGAAACTTACTAATTGAGGCAACTGTCAGCCCATCCATATCCTCCCAAAAGGATATGGACATTGAAATGGCACATGAACAGTTACTGGAACCATTCTCTCAACAGGATGAGTCCATTGAAATTCGCCAGTCAGCCATGGCACCCTGTACAGATTCAAGCACACCCCTATTACTCACAATGGGGGAAAACATAACCTTAGAATTTGATGTTGCTAGGGACACTGAGCAAGGAGTGCACAATAGGATTGCTACTGAAATAGTGCCTACCATTGTCACGGTAGAAGAGCCTTCACAGGCTTCAGAGGGAAATCTTGACTCTTTGCCACCTATAACAGAGTCATCATCTCCCCTCCCAGGAGAAACATTCCTGGCTCCCTTAAGGGATTTTCCACTCGCAGTTTCAACTGGAGAAAGTGGAAGGCAACTTAATCAATCTACCACTGAAGCAATTCAGATTTCAATTCCTAATGAACAGGTAGGTTTGATTAAGGATAGGGATTTGCGAACTCCCATTGCACCACCACTGACCTCTCTAGAAGGGGATAGGGTGATTTCTTCTGTAGGTACATCTAAGGAAAAGGAGCTAGTGTTGAGTGATGTAAGGACCACCATAAACTTGAGTGAAACACATGCACGAAAGGAGAGTGAAACATCCTTGAGTGAACCTCAGGTGAGTGCACACATTGACACAAACAGTTCGTCAATTATGGTTCAACTTCAAGCACTACAGAAGCAACTTGAGAAAACTGAAGCTGAAAAACAATTACTTCAAGCACAAGTGGATGAACGGTCTTCTTCATCTACCTCTGTCGATAATCAGCTTGCTATGATAAAGAATGACATTACCAACATGAAGACAACATTCACAAACAAGATCAAGACTCTCGAACTATCTCATGAAAAGGCACTTGATGATTCTGGAGATGTTACTGTTGCTCAAGATAAACTCATTTCTGAAATCTCCGACAAAGTTGAAATTCTCCAAACAGAACTACATGAGAATCAATTGTCTACTGAACGTCATCTTGATGTGATTGAAAGGCAGAATGCACAACAAGGTAAAGGGCTGAAACTTTTGTTTAACATGATTAGCAGAACTCACGCACCCACAGCAGAAGAAAATGAATTCTTTGAAGGAAAAAGTGGTGATGGTATTGAGCGAGACCCAGGAACCGGTGCATTTGATAAATCTGTAGAGGATAACCCAACTAAGGGGGAGAAATCTAGGGCAAGTGGAAGTGAATCAGTGGATAAGTATCAACAGCAGTCAGAAAAGGGAAAAGGAGTTGAAGCAGCTGAGAGCATACCTGAACAAGACAACACTGTTTACTACGCTGGCGAAACTGATGATTTTGACCGTTTGCTGGGCCAGATGAAATTATTGGTGTACCTGAATTTGAACAAGAACTAGATCTCAGTGAATGGATAGAGCAACCAGCTGACCCACACTTTGACAAGAAAATGCTAGATCATGAAGCTAGTATGAAGCAAAGAAAAGAGAAACTAGCAAAGTTATCTCAAATGTTGGACGAGAAGGAAGAGCTTCTAAGACAAGAAAAAGTAGAAAGGCAATGGCAACATCACATACTTGTTGAAAAGAGAAAACTTGATATTAAACTCAAAGTTGGTGAGAAATGGGATGAAGCCAGAAAGATAATAAGTCTTCCACAACTTATGACAAATAATGACAAGCAATTTCTTGAAATCATTTACAAGTATAGAGATGTCAATCCAGATCATTCAATGTACATGGAGTCCTTGAAGTGTGAAATCTCTCGAATAAATGCTGGTTTTAATTCTCACAAAAAGGAAATGGTAATTGTTGTTAATTGTCGCTTTGAAGGTTCGTTCCAAGTATCTCTAAATTGTCTAGAAAGAAGAACCTTGTCTGAGCTTTGGATTTTGAAGCAAAAGGTATCAATTTGTTCTGAACTGAATATCTTATTGTATGAACATCTCAAGAAGTTTGCTCGAAATGCCAGTCCTGAAATAACTCGTATACCGTATCAAGTAATATTTCTGAAGAGAGATGTATATCAAACCATCATTTGTGATAATGAGAAGCTTCCAGAGTACAATGCTAAGCATTTGGTATGGGTTGAAAAAATGCTGAGAAACACTGGTCTTTATATAATAGAAAAGAAAGATGCTGCAGATTTCATTCAAGACTACTGTATCAGAAAAATGACAAGGTATGAATAGGAGGTGAACAGGTTAAAAGGATATCCAAATCAACCAGTCAGACCTCAAGGTATGCCAAATGAACGTGAACGTACTTTTGATGCTCAGTTGATTGCAAATCTCCCAAATCTGCAACCTATCATTGAAGAACCAGAAGAAGGAGAAGTTCGAAGTGAAGACCATCCTAACTGAAGAATAGCTCTACTTGTTATATTCTTAGAGCTTAGATAGATCAAGATAGGATAAGTTAAATATGATCAGACTAGAGGATCATCTATCTTGTATTTATCTTTCATGTTTGAATCTGGAAAATGTTAATATAAACCAGAACTGTTTCTTCATTTACTTGCATTTAAAGTTCTATCTTTTACTAAGTTAAGTTGAGTTATCCTCTAGGTATTTGCTTGTTATTTTCTAACAAACAAATAGGGGGAGATTGAAAGGCATATGACACAGCCTATTTGTAGTACGAGGAATCAACTCAACTTAAATTAGATTGTAGTAAGTAAATAATTTAAATACTGTCACAGGAATCTCAGAAGATGCTATCTATCAGAAGAAAAACTTCCAAGTCAATCTATAGTTTTGATGTTTTACACTGGAAGAAGTTCAGCCTGCTGATCAAGCCTCAGTAAAAAATCGAAGAAGTGGATTTATTTAGAGTGACAGAGATTTCTACAGTGACAGGTGATTATCAGTTAGAGTACAAGAGATTTAATTAGAGATGAGACAAGAAAAAGGACCACATGTTTAAAGTCAGAAATGAAGAACAATCATTGAAGTTAGTCGTTCATGAACCAGACAGTACATCGAACGTCAACAGAAAATTCAATGGTATTTCTTTATTAATTTCAGTGGTTCAAGAAAAGATTTGGCTACTTAAAGGATTCATATTTATTCTTCTTTTAATTGATTAAATTATGTGATTAATTTATTTAATAAATTAATTCTATAAGAATTAATTTATTCTTTAAAATAATTAATTAATTAATTAAATCAGAATTTTATGTAAAAGAAAATTAATTAAATGATTATCAGAAAATCATTTAATTGATTTAAGCTGAAAATTGTACTGATACTACCTTTTCAGAAAGGTAGTACCAAAGGTAGTACAAGCTTAACTGAAAGGTAGTACCGACCTTCTCAGCAAAGGTAGTACAAGTGTTATTCAGAAGGTAGTACCAAAGGTAGTACCGCCCGATTGAAAAGGTAGTAGCCTTCTCAGCAAAGGTAGTACTAGTGTTATTCAGAAGGTAGTACAAGCACAACAGAAAGGTAGTACCGAAGGTAATACAAGTTCATTTCAGAAAGGTAGTACCAAAGGTAGTACCGCCAATTAAAAAGGTAGTAGCCAATTTGTCAAAGGTAGTTCGAGGCTTAATTCATATCAGTTTTTGGCAGAAGGTTGAGAAGAATATATAAAAAGATCAAGGCTGCTACACAGAAAAACAACACATGGAAATATCAGATCAAAAAGAAACAAACCCAACTGAACTCTCTCTCATCTTTAAAGCTACTGCAAGAACATTAAATTCGTAGAAAAATCATAAGCTTTGTATTTGTAATATTCTATCCGTTCAATCTTGATTACTTGTGACTCTTGTACTATTAGCGAGTTTTTACTCCTGATCTATATCTCGATTTTTATTAACAAATTAAGAAAAGTTCATGTCGAATTTTCTAATTTGTTTTTATTAACTTGATATTACTCTGTACTGATTTTGTAACAACCATCAAGTTTAATATATCGTTATATTTAACTTGAATTTTGTTTCAATTAATTCCGCACAAATTTGTCTAAACTAAATTTTATTTAACGGACAAATTTATTTAAAAAGATAAAGATTGTATTCAACCCCCCTTCTACAATCTCAACGGACCTAACATTAAGTTATATTTAAAAATATTATGTTACATACCAATATTCTCTTATGTGTTTCAAAAAATATAAATTCTAATTCGAAAAATCTCAATAGTTAAAAATATTATAATACTTTGAATAATCTCAAAAGTTTAAAAAAATTAATATAAATATCTAATAAAATAATAATACAATTTTCAAATAATTAACAAAACACCTAACAGAATCTTCGTGGGTTACATAATATTTTTATACATTTTTAAAGAAAAGAAAACTATACATTTCTTTTGAAATTAAGTTACATACAAAAATATATCATCTAATACACGAAGATTCTCTTACGTGTTGCAAATCATTCTATCAATTTATTTCCTTTTATTATCTTTTTGAGATTCCTTCAAGAATTATTTTAAAAGACATGTTATAAAAAAAATTGAATTCTAATTCGAAGAAAAAATCTATAAATTTTCTTAAATTTTCGATGAATCATTTATAGTGTTGTACTTGTGCCTAACTATATTCAAAACTTATTTTAATCACTATAATATTTAGTAGAATTTTAATAATATCTAATACATTAGTATTTCGATTTCAAAGTAATTAACAAAACACCTAAGAGAATCTTATGTTACACACCAAGATTCTCTTAAGTGTTTCAATAAAAATTAAATTATAATTCGAAAAAATCTCAAAAATTAAGAATATAATTTTAAATAAAAATATTATAATACTTTCAAGAATCTCAAAAGTAAAACAAAAATAATATAAATATCTAATAAAATAATACTACAATTTTAAAATATTTAACAAAACACCTAAGACAATCTTGGTGGGTTACATAATATTTTTATACATTTAAAAAAAAAACTATACATTTATTTTGAAATTAAGTTAATATAAAAATATCATCTAATACACCAACGTGTTGCACATCATTATATCAATTTATTTCCTTTTATTATCTTTTTGAGATTCCTTCGAAAATTATTTTAAAAGACATGCTATAAAAAAATTAAATTTTAATTCAAAAAAAATTCTATAAATTTTCTTAAATTTTTTAGAATCATTTATAGTGTTGTACTTGTGCATATGTTAGATATAATTGATGTGAATTAATGTCAGTGTTTAAGTGTTACAGGGAAAAAGAGTTTAACTTGTTAATGAAAGCAATCGTAGCAGAGTTTGAGTATACGCTAACAGCTGGAAGCGCAAACGCTGACAGAAGAAAGCGCGAACACTGCTAGTTGGGAGCGCAGCAGAGTTTGTTAAAGTCTATCTACTGGAAGCGTCTACAGGTCAACAGAGATTGAATATTAATTCAATATAAATCTGGAAGCAATATCTTTGGAGATTGGATAGCTGTCAAAGAGATTGAGTTGACTTAGAAGACGTGTAGCAATCGTAATTGATATCAATTGTATAGCTTAATTATAGGAGAATCAATTAACGATTGTACGTAGCTGTATATCTTATAAATACAGTTAGGTTAACCCTAGAAGGGTATCTATCGTGAACGAATATCATTCATTGTAACCTAAGCAGCTCTCTGTGATATTTACATCACTGAGAGAGGAATTATTAATTCCAAATAGTTTTTAAGTACTAATACTTGTGTTATTGTTATTCTCTCATACAGTACTTGACTATATATTGTGTATTCGGCCTAACAATTGGTATAAGAGCCAATCTGTTACTTTATTACAGTTTAAGATCCAAACACACAATAGTAATCAATGGCAGAGATTCCTCCTCCATCAGGTTCTGAGAAAGCTCCTACTACTGTTAGTAGGTATGAGACAATTAGGGTTCCTATACTTAAGCCAGCAGAGTATGCAATCTGGAAGGTGAAGATGACAATGTTTCTGGAGGCTACAGATCCAGAATATCTTGACAGAATTTATGAAGGCCCTCATAAACCTACAAAGTTAACTGCTGCTGTTGCTGGTGAGGAATCAAAAGTGATTCCAAAGGAAAAGAAAGATCTAACTGCTGAGGATCTTTCATCTATTGCTAAGGATGCAAAAGTAAGGCATTTACTTCACAGTGCATTAGACAATGTTATGTCTAACAAAGTGATTAACTGCACAACTGCAAAAGAAATTTGGGATGCACTTGAGGTTAGGTGTCAAGGAACTGCTGCTATCAAGAAGAATAGAAGGAACATACTCACACAGGAGTATGAGCATTTTGAGGCAAAGTCTGAAGAAACCATGACAGAAACATTTGACAGATTCTGTAAACTGCTCAATGATCTATCATTGGTTAACAAAGAATATGATCTAGAAGACTCAAATCTCAAGTTTCTTCTTTCTCTACCTGAAAAGTGGGATGTGAAAACAACCACTATAAGAGATAACTATGATCTTGCTTATACTGAGATTGATGAAATCTATGGACTGCTCAAGACTCATGAATTGGAAATGGAGCAGAGAAACAGGTGATCAAGAAAGAAGCTGAAGTCTGTTGCTCTCAAGGTTGAAGAAAAACCATCAAGGAAGAAGGCAAAAGGAAAAGCCTTAATCATTCATTCAGAAAGTGAGTCATCAAACTCTGATGTTGACACAAACACAGATGGAACACCTGATTCTGAAGATGATGAAGAGATGATGCAAATGGCTACATTGATGGTAAAAACCTTCAAGAAGATGGGATTCAAGAACTTCAAGAAGGGAAAGAGATTCTCCAAGAATTATTCAAAGTCTGACAGGAAGAATTTCAGCAAATCTGAGAGAAAGGACTCCAAATCTGGGAAGAAAGATAAGTCTGAGATTCAATGCTACAAGTGTAAGGAGATGGGTCACTATGCTCCTGAGTGCAAGAAGGGTAAAACTGAAAAGGCACTCTATACAAAAGGCAGAGACTGGGCAGACACTTCAGACTCAGATGAGGAAGTTAATTATGCACTCATGGCTTCTACTCAGAATGAAGATTCTGAACTCAAGGTACCCCCAACTACCTATGCTTATAATACTGATAATATAACTGAATTAAGAATTTATCTTAAAGCATTACATATCAGTTATAAGGATCAGACTTTAGAGAATGAGAGAATCAAGAATGAGTGTTCTCAACTTAAAGAGAGAAACAAACTTGTTGAAGAAAAACTTGAAAACATGAAAAAAATTCAGAAAGAAAGAGATGATGCTGTTTTTATAGAACATGAGTTGCTAGGTAAGTATAAGCAACTAGAATCTGAATTGGAGGATGCAAATCACATTATTAAAACTTGGACTGATTCTGGAAAAGACACTCATGAGATTTTTCAAGCTGACACTGTTGGTTTAGGGTACTGTGAGGAAGATGAGCTTAGATTTCTAAATCATGTGAAAGTTAGGCAAACTCTTCCAACTAGAAAATTTGTTCATGGTACAGTTAAAACTGAACATGGAGCTGTTGAAAGTGAGCCAGTAAAAACCTGTGCAAAACAGGTTAACATTGGTTCAATGACAGATAAACAACTTAAGCAAAAGCTTAAAGAGATAAAATCTGTCAACAAACAGAAAATGCCTAGGAGAAACAGAAATGGAAAGGTAGGCATAACATCAGGAAATAGGCCAATGCTTGCTACATTTGCACCAAGAAAAACTTGTCATAACTGTGGTAGTACTAATCATCTTGCTAGTTTCTGCAGGAAAAATAAAGACATTAATTCTTTACCCTCCAAATCAGGAGTGAAAAAGAATAATGTCAAACCTAGACCACAAACTCTGTGCAAACATTGTGGAAGTACTTGGCACTCAATTTATACTTGCAAGAATTATCATGCTATTTATCATAATTACTATGAACTTAAACCTAATTTGAAATGGGTTAAAGTTAATTCTGCAAGTGCTAAGACTGAAAATGTTAGTTTAAACTCTGATAATGATAAATCCGCTGCAAAAGCTAACAGATTTAATAAAGCAAAAGGATCCAAGCAAGTCTGGATCATTAAAACTAACAATCAGTGATTGTTTGTGATTGCAGGGCACCAAGGAAAGTACCCTAGTCGTGGACAGTGGATGTTCAGGACACATGACTGGAAATAAAGCCCTGCTATCAGAGTATGTGGAGAAGGCTGGCCCAAAAGTTTCCTATGGAGATGGCAACATAGGACATACTCTAGGATATGGCAATGTTAATCTTGGAAGTGTCATCATCACAAATGTAGCTCTGGTTCCAGGACTCAAGCATGATCTGCTATCTGTGAGTCAAATTTGTGACAGAGGATATCATGTAGATTTTCAACCTGAATACTGTCAAGTCATCAGTAAGTCTACAGGGAAAGTTGCTCTAGTTGGAAACAGACACAATAATATCTATGAGATTAAATTGTCAACAAACTCTGATGGCAAAGCAGTGTGTCTGTCAACAGGGATGTCCAGTGAAGAGAGTTGGAAGTGGCATAAGAAACTCTCTCATATAAATCTAAACAACATCAATGAGCTGATAAAGAATGATCTTGTGAGAGGACTTCCAAAGTCCTTGCTAAATGTAGATGACCTGTGTGATTCATGTCAAAAGGCCAAACAGAGAAAGGTTTCCTTCAAAAGCAAGTCTGAGTCCTCAATTGTTGATCCTTATCATCTTCTACATGTTGATCTTTTTGGACCAGTGAATGTTATGTCTCTTGGAAAGAAGAAATATGCTCTAGTCATTGTTGATGAATACACCAGATACACTTGGGTGTACTTTCTAGCAAAGAAGGATGAAACTGGATTAACTCTGACAGAACATATAATGCAGCTGGACAAAGGGTCAAAGAATCAAGTGAAGATTATCAGAAGTGACAATGGAACTGAATTCAGGAATTCAACAATGGAAGAATTTTGCAAGAACAAAGGAATTAAACAAGAGTTTTCTGCACCTGGCACTCCACAACAGAATGGTGTAGTTGAAAGAAATAACAGAACTTTGATAGAAGCTGCCAGAACTATGCTTGATGAAGCAAAATTACCAACCTATTTCTGGGTAGAAGCTGTTCAAACTGCTTGTTTTACTTAGAATGCCACTCTGATCAATAAGCATGGAAAAACACCATATGAAATGGTGAGAGAAAAGAAGCCAAACCTGAAATATTTTCATATTTTTGGGTGCAAATGCTTTGTGTTGAAAACTCATCCTGAACATTTGACCAAATTTGATCTAAAGGCAGATGAAGGAATTTTTGTTGGCTATCCACTGTCAACTAAGGCATTCAGAGTTTATAATCTGAGAACCAGAGTGATCATGGAATCTATTCATGTGTCTTTTGATGACAAGAAGATAACTGGACTTGAAGATGTCAATGACCATGATCAACTACATTTTGAAAGTGAAGATCTAATCTCTGACGAAATAAACTCTGACGGATCAATTCCAACAGAATCTGTTGATACAAACTCTGAACCTCTACTGGTAAACATAGATGAAATTGTTCAACCAGAACAAAGTAGAGAACTAGTTGAGGGGGAGTATGAAGGACAAAACTCTGATGATTCACATTCTGAAAGTGAATCACATGAAAAATCTGGATCAATCTCTGATGATTCACATTCTGAGCAGTCACATTTAGGGGGAGCCTCAGAGAATGAAGAAAGACAACAAGGAAATTAGGAGAACATGGATCGAGGGGGAGGATCAAACTCTGAGAGAAGTCATTTGCCTTCAGCTAGGAAATGGACCAAATCTCACACACCTGATCTAATTATTGGTGATCCAGATGCAAGAGTTAGGACAAGAAGTGCAACAACAAATGAATGTCTGTTTCATGCATTCTTGTCACAAACTGAACCAAAGAAAGTTGAAGAAGCTCTTAAAGATGCTGACTGGATAACAGCAATGCAAGAAGAGTTAAATGAATTTGAGAGAAATGAAGTTTGGACACTTGTACCAAGACCCAAAAACAGGTCTATTGTTGGTACTAAGTGGGTTTTCAGAAACAAAACTAATAGTGAAGGGGTTGTTACAAGAAACAAAGCCAGACTTGTGGCAAAAGGCTATTCACAGCAAGAAGGGATAGACTATGATGAAACTTTTGCTCCAGTTGCAAGGTTGGAGGCAATAAGGATGTTTCTTGCTTATGCTTCTCACAAGAAATTCAAAGTTTTTCAAATGGATGTGAAAAGTGCTTTTCTGAATGGAAAACTTGAAGAAGAAGTGTTTGTTGAACAGCCACCTGGTTTTGTAGATCCAAAATATCCAGACCATGTCTACAGGCTAGACAAGGCACTCTATGGACTTAAGCAGGCACCAAGAGCATGGTATGAAACTCTGGCTCAATTTCTCTTAGAAAGTGGGTTCAACAGAGGTACAATTGATAAAACTCTGTTTTATTTCAAATCTGGAAGTGACTTGCTTTTAGTTCAGATATATGTTGATGACATTATTTTTGGATCCACTAATGATAAACTCTGTAAGAAGTTTGCCAAGCTCATGCAGTCCAGGTATCAAATGAGCATGATGGGAGAGCTTAGTTATTTTCTAGGCTTACAGGTGAAGCAAACAGATGATGGTATCTTTATCAATCAAGCAAATATACCAGAAATCTTCTAAAGAAGTTTGGCATGCTTGACTGTTCATCTGCAACAACTCCCATGGCAACTGCAACTAAATTGGACAAAGATACAGGGTCATCAGTAGATATGACAAGCTACAGAGGAATGATAGGCTCTCTACTCTATTTAACAGCAAGTAGACCTGATATCATGTATGCAACATGTCTGTGTGCAAGATTTCAGGCAGATCCAGGAGAACCACATCTAACAGCTGTGAAGAGGATTTTTAAGTATCTCAAGGGCACCATAACTTTAGGGCTGTGGTATCCAAGAGAATCAGATTTCAAACTACTTGGCTACTCTGATGCAGACTTTGCAGGATGTAAGATTGACAGAAAAAGCACAAGTGGGAGTTGTCAATTTCTTGGTGACAGACTTTTTTCTTGGTACAGCAAGAAACAGAAATCAATATCCACATCTACAGCTGAAGCAGAGTATATTACTGCTGGTAGCTGTTGTGCACAGATTCTATGGATGAAGAATCAACTGCTGGATTATGGATTGAGGTATAGCAAAATACCTATTTACTGTGATAATCAAAGTGCTATTGCAATGACAGGTAATCCAGTACAACACTCCATGACCAAGCACATAAGCATAAGTTATCACTTTATCAGAGAGCTTGTAGAGGAAGGCAACATTGAGCTCCACTTTGTGTCTACAGAACAACAACTTGTAGATATCTTCACAAAGCCATTAAGTGAAGCAACATTCACAAGACTGGTCAATGAACTAGGAATGGTCTCTGGTTTTGACTAGTAATGTTGGTTAGACTCAAAATTTCTCTTATATAATGTGTTGCTCATTTTTCTATGATTTGTTAAGTGCTATGTAAACTCTGTTGATTAAACTCTGTGATGCATACTCTATTAACATGCTTTTGTTTAAACACTGTTAAGCTCTGTAAGCATGATTGGATGTCATACTCAGTTAACATGTTTGATAAACTCTGTGTATTCTGAATTGATTATTGTCTGGATGAAAACACCAATGAAGAAATATGTATGAAGCATGATTCTTAGTAATTAAATCATGACTCTTTCTGATTCATTGTGATCTAATCAGAAATTGTGCAGTAAGTTAACACAGCATGATACTGTTTCATATTTATAGCATCTCTTAGTTTATTTGGTCCTAAACTCTGAATCTACGATACTTTGTGCATTGCCTCTCATAAATAACTTCTGATATTGATGAACTCTAAACTCTGATTAGTGACACTCAGTTCCCAAAACAAATACATGGTTCTTGATGATTCCTTGTTAGTACTTGTGAAAATTATAAAACTTGAGATGTGTCATTGTTTAGTTTAGTGAGTACAAATTCATGTCTGCACCCTGTGAGAATTTGAGCCAAGTAAGTGATTGATACATTTTATATCAATCAGATTTTATTGATGTGTGATGTTCATCAGTGAGTATGTTGCTCTAGAACTTGTATTAAACCATTTTGAGACTACATGATATGTGTGTGCATGAAAATGGTAAAGGCACTAGGATTTACCATCTTTCTCCAAACACTGTTCATAAATTCCACCCTTAGAAAACCCCTTTGAGCCATAATAACTGCTTCGTTTAAATTCTGATATAACAAGAGCAGTTATATTCTTTTGTATATTGAAGAGCAAACAGGTGAGAGTTTCTCTACAAAGAAAAGTTTACTCAGTATATATATATTAAAAAAAAAGTATATATACTGATCTTCTTGTACAAATATGTACTAACAGTGCAACTGAACAGTTTGCTCTATTAAATTGTTCAGTTCGCCATTTATTCATTTAATCCATCACTTTTCACCTGTTTGATCTTACGAAATTACAACCCTGAATAAAGTCCTTTTGATTTGTGCATACGTGTACTCAAAGTAGTGTAGATTTGGTGGACATTCAAGCATATGGTAGTATCTGCTTTTACTGATTGAACTTGAGTGTAAACACTTCACCTAAACACTTGTGATTGAACTTGAGTTTGTGAGTTTATCAAATCCCTGGCATGTTACTCACTGAATGATGCTTTGATAGCTATCTCTTGATCTTTTTGTCTATAAAGACTGTGTGCTTACTTGGATAATCATGGACATCAAAGGGAATAGGCGTATTCAGATTTCTGTATTTAAGTAACTACAGAGTTTCGCTTTCATCATATAATCAGTGTTTAATATGAGAGTTTGTGCATTTAGTGTTTATTCGTTTACTTTATGGATTTTATGAAATCTTAGATGCTCTAAAAATTGATTTGGTAACCTCTGCTTCACATACACAAATATTCACAACTGTGCATTTTTTGAAAGGGTTTCAGTGATAAAGTTAGAAAATTGACAAACACTGTTGGATTGTGTTTAGTACTCTAAGGTAAATTTTCATTAAGATAATTTGAAAATTTTAGAGTAATTAGAGTGTTTGACAACTGTTAATGAGTGTAAATGTGTTAAAGTGTCTTGGTAATAGTGAAGTGAATACAGCGGTGATAATTGCTTTTTACTGCGCGTGATTAATTGATCCGTTGGATGCATGACACGTGTCCCACTCACCCATTATTGTGTCCCACTTACACATTAATCTAGGAACTGTTGAGTGTTTTAATTTACAAACGATTGGATTTTTGTTTCTCAATTACAAATCTAATCATTTTTGTGTATCACGAGTCATTTTTACTCTACTCTACACATCCACTCATATTCACTTTACTAAACCACACACAGTTCCTTTGTGTTATTCACTTGGGCATTTTCACAAACACTTTTCATACATACCATTTTCACTGCCATTTTCTGCACTTTTCTTGATCTAATGGCAACTAAACCTTTTACATCTCTTGGTCTTCGATTTGTTCCTAACAACTTTGCAGCTCTACTCGATAATGACCGTGCTCCAGAAGCGTTTCATCTAATGCAGAACTTTCTCCGCGACTCCGAGATTGGGCAAGCTTTGACTGAACCATCTATTCTATCTGCTTCTCAGATTGCCACTTTCTGGCAAAACACAAAGTATGTAGATGGAGGAGAGAATGGGACTCCGTCTATAATCTTTACTCATGATGAATAAGAGTTTGTGATTACTCCACAAACTGTTAGGGAGACCATGGATTTCGACACACATAGCTCATATGCTGTTGTTTCTGAGCAAAATCTACGGGAAATGCTAACAGAAATTGGTTACATAGATTCTCTTGCAAAGCTAGGCAGTGTCAAACGGCCAAATCTCAGAAAGGAATGGAATTTTTTCTTTGACTGCATCACAAGAACATTCTAAAAGAAGGTCACCAATTGGGATGCTATTCCTATGGATAGTCTGCAAATTGGGTATTATCTACTCTATGGCAGTAATTTTGATTTTGGTCGTTATGTTTTAATGAATTTAGGTGATAAACTGTCAGAGTCTACTACAGTATACTTTGCTAGATTTTGTCAGCTATTATTCACTGCTTGTGTATCTGGGCTAATTATTGATGAAGTTGATGTGATTCAGCCCTTTAAAGTCAATAAGACAATATTCTCTGATATGACTAATAAGGATGTTGGTAAAAATCTACCTGTCTTTGTTTTGCCACTTGCCTTACAGAACTTTCTCAACCAACCCCAAGATCCACAATCACCACAGAATGAACCACAACAAACACAACAACCAGAACCACAACAAGTGCCTGAACCATTGGCCACTGACCATACTGAAACAGTACACTCTAAACCTATCCCATCACCTGAAACTTCACAGACATCTCTAAACTCTGCATCACATTCTCCATCTTCATTTCATACTCAACCTGAAATCATTCCACCTTCAACAATCTCTGACTCTCCAATCACTACTACTCAACCTCAACCACAATCTAAACCAAAAAGGCAAAAGCATACTGCCCTTAATACAAGGCATTCAAAGGCTAAACAGACATCTCCTGGAGCTGTTTATATCAGAAGAGTCATCAAAAGGGCAAATAGGCCTTCATTACCACTAGTTGAGGACAGCTCTACAGAAGAAGAAGAGGTAGTTGAAGTGCCTCAAGCAAAAAAGAGGAGGTTGATACTTGCAGAATCTGATGAAGAGCAAGTAACTGAAGCTCCAAAGGACATCTTTAAGGAGACTCCTATTGTTGAGACAGAGATTATCACTGAACCTGCACTAACAGAGAATGAACTTCAAGTAGAAACTGGATTTCAAGCTGATGAACCAGTCATTGCTCCTATGGAAGATTTTGTTGAAACTTTTCAGACATTCTCTGTTGAAGATGAAATTCAAATTCCAACAACCATGGCTGCTACAAACTCTGTTGACACTGGTGTTGCAGATCAACCTACTGTGGTGTTAGAAGAAACAGAGGTTGCATCTCACACTGAGTTCATTTCTGATGCACATCAATGCTCAGAACATGGTGAGGAAATTACTCAAGCACAGGTTGCACATCAAGAACAAATTGATGTGGATGTAGTAGAACCGGTTACTCAAGTAGAACCTGCTACAGATCACAATAAAGAAGCTGCCACAACTGCAGATGATTCTGATAATGATTCTTCTGAATCAGTGAGTGTTGCACCTGTCAATGATCAAGTTCAAACTGATGGACAGAAAACAGGGGAGAAACCAGATTTTGCTGGACCTTCTGTACAAGAAATTGATGAAAATTATCTGGCAAAGCAAAGTGCAGATTGGTACAAAGCAGACTGCATCTTTCCTACTGGACGAGCAGCTACTTTTCTCAAGGAAAATTCTAAGAAGATTTCAAATCCTGATATTCTAACCTGTCTACAAGGAACAATGATTCAGGTTAAGGCCTTGAATCACAGGTTTGATGACAATCAAAAAGCACTTCTGGATCTGAGAAATGAAGTTGCTACTCATGAGGAGAAATCTCACATAGTTAATTCCAAGCTATTTCAACAATTTTCCAAGGCTCAGGAGACTCTTACTGACAGATTGAGTAAAGTTGAACAGAATCAGCTTTTGCTGACTGAAAAGGTTGAATCTATTGCAAACTCTCTTGAGTCAATAACATCTATTCTGATTCCAGATGGTGATGATGTCAAAAAGGGGGAGAGAATTGCTAGAACTAAGTGCAAGCAGTCTCAAACTCTGTCAAAGAAAGATCATCTGGATGAAGAAGGTGCAAATTCAGACAAAGGGTTAAGAACTGCAAATCCAAGTCATGGACATGGAAGGACTACAAGGTCTACAAGATCAAAATCAAGTTCAGTAGCAAATACAAATCTTCAGAGTACTTCAAGACAAAAGGATTTGTCATTCTCTGACAATCCACAAACAGATGAAGAGCTGGCTGCTAAGATTTTTCGTGAAGAAAATGCTGAGGGGGCTACACTTGAAGATATTCATGCTGAAGAAAAGCTTTTACAAGAAGAACATTTGAAGGCATTGAAGTCTGGGAAAGGAAAGAAGATTGCCAAAGCTTCAAGGCCTGCAAGGAAAGGAATTGAAATTAAAGAAAATTTATCTGGTATTCAAGAAGAAGAAGAAAAAGAAGAAGAGGGAAAATTGATAAAAAAAATCTTCTCTTAATGCTAAGTTAAAGCTGAAAGGAATAATGGGTGAAGAAGACAAAGGCAAAAAGGTAGACACAACCTCTGTTGCTACACAAGTTGTGAGTGAATCTCTACCAGTTCAAAGCATACTCTTACCTGGATTCTCTAGACCTAAAATTCCAGTTCCAGCACAAACAGAAGAGATTGGTAGTTATCAACATAGCATAGCTTGTTCAGGGAAACCTCTTGGCAGGAATACTTCTGGTTTGGGTTCAAATAGAGATTTAAGATTCAGTAATAGTCCAAGAGATCCCTCAACACTTGTTTCTCCTGGTTCTGGTATGATTCAAGAGAATCTGGATAAACTGGAGTCAGTTCAACTGGTTCACCAGAAGAGTTTAGATATTCACTTCCTGTTGTACTTCATGGCAGATGGAATAGTGTATAGAGTGAATGAAGATGCTATCAAGCTCAAACTGTTTGAAGAACTTCAGTATGTTCTGCATATATTCAGGGTCAGAAATCGACGAACAGAACTCATTGCTAATTCCATAAGAGAATATATGCTGAGAGCCAAAGCCTTTACTGGGTCAAAGACTACTGAAGAGTATGTGCCTAAGTACATAGATTGGAATGGAAATCTTGTTGAAATGAGGAAGGGAACAGCAAAATTAAAGACTGATCTGGGTGTTACAGTTCCTGATTTTAATTCTCAATCAGATGAAGTAAAATTCATAAGACTGGGAAATGAGATGAGGAGAAATAAAATCTACGATCTAAGAGCTGCTATCTATCAGACTGATGGAAGTGATCCTGAGTTAAGAGAAATCAAGGAAGTTATGCAGAGAGAACTTGAAAATGCTGAAAGAAGACTGTTGATAGATTATCTCAGAACAACACCAGATCTTGAGGAGGTTAGGTAGACAGAATTTGTAAGTAATTCGAATTTTCTGTAGATTTTGTTAAGTCAAGATTAAACTCTAATTAAATGTTAAACACTGTGTTTCTATTAGATTGTTTTGACATCATCAATTACTGTGAACTTGTACATTTTTACTAATGAACAAGTTGGGGGAGATTGTTAGATATAATTGATGTGATTTAATGTCAGTGTTTAAGTGTTACAGGGAAAAAGAGTTTAACTTGTTAATGAAAGCAGTCGTAGCAGAGTTTGAGTATACGCTGACAGCTAGAAGCGCAAACGCTGACAGAAGAAAGCGCAAACACTGCTGGCTGACAGAAGGAAGCGCAAACACTGCTAGTTGGGAGCGCAGCAGAGTTTGTTAAAGTCTGTCTACTGGAAGCGTCTACAGGTCAACAGAGATTGAATATTAATTCAATATAAATCTGGAAGCAATATCTTTGGAGATTGGATAGCTGTCAAAGAGATTGAGTTGACTTAGAAGACGTGTAGCAATCGTAATTGATATCAATTGTATAGCTTAATTATAGGAGAATCAATTAACGATTGTACGTAGCTGTATATCTTATAAATACAGTTAGGTTAACCCTAGAAGGGTATCTATCGTGAACGAATATCATTCATTGTAACCTAAGCAGCTCTCTGTGATATTTACATCACTGATAGAGGAATTATTAATTCCAAATAGTTTTTAAGTACTAATACTTGTGTTATTGTTATTCTCTCATACAGTACTTGACTATATATTGTGTACAGCATAACTATATTCAAAATTTATTTTAGATCAACAAAATATTTAGTAGTATTTTAATATAAATATCTAATAAAGTAGTACTACGATTTCAAAGTAATTAAAAAAACATGTAAGAGAATCTTGGTGCATTGCATAATATTTCTATATATTTCTTTCTTTTAAAAAAAAATATATTTCTTCTGAAATTAAGTTACATTTAGAAATATTATGTTACACACTAAGATTCTCTTATGTGTTTCAAATAATTAATATATGAATCTTATTAATATATAATTAACAAAAGAAATTGATTCAAGTCACACAAGGATTACTTGAATTATATAATCAGTTGGTAAAATATGGTATAGTCAATCATCTTTTGAAATTATATTAATCACGTAAGCTGCAATTATGGAATGATAATATTGTGTTCTGATTTGATTAAAATAAGGAAACTATAATCTCTAATCTATATCTTCTAAATAGTTGCTAGCAAAGACTTTTGCAAATTACTATTTTTGCCCTCTATCTTTTTCCAATCCTTCCTTAGCATTAAACCTATTTTTGTAAATTCACCAAAATGGATCATCCATATTCTAAAATGGACCGACCCGGTTAAAATAATAGACCCGAAATACCCAACACAATTACAATATTATACTATATTAAGGAATACAACCGGGTTAAACATTCAATCGGGTTAAACCCAAATTATTATATTGTTAAGATACCATTATAATAGATTGATTGATTGATATGATATCCCATTGATTATGGTAATTATTACATTACTCAATCTTTCCATTTAGTACACAATCAATCTTTCCATTTAGTACATAATAAAATTTGAAATTCAAATTACTCACTTAATACACAATCTTTCCATTAATTAATTCCCAATCTTGCTTGATTTTTTCAATTAATTTTGAATTTAAAATTACTCATCTTTTGAAACTGAATTTCAAATTACTTATCTTGCGTGATTTTCTCTTTTATTTTTCAAATTCAAATCCTTCATTGTCGCTGACTTTATTTTTTGTAAAGATACAAGATATCATTTACACAATTTTTGTACTAATTTTTCTCTTTAATTATCCATACATTGAATCACTATTATTATAATTGATCATTGATATAACTGATAATTGATAACTGATATTATTATAATTGATTTTAATACTAACCTTCTCCTTAATTATTGTTAAATTGTTACACTGTTATTAATGATTGTCATTATCTTACAAGTATATATACTTAAAGGAACATATCACGTTTCACACAACTCCAATGAAATACAATTCAAACCACAGTAAGTTATCATCCAACAGTTCTTCTCAGTCTCAATAATTTACTCTACAATTTCTCCATTATAGTGATTATAGTTTTTTAGTTTAAAATCATATACATTCTGTCCATTTAACATTATTCTTTTCCATCAGATACAACTGTGCAATGTATGATGAATTGGCTTCTTTGGACACATCACGTACTACATGGAAGATCAAGGTACGTGTTACAAGGATGTGACCATCTGTATCTTTGTCGTCTGATCCCCAAAATGCTCTTAAAGGGTAAAATCTGATTTTACTTGTAACGCCCCCAAATCCGGGGTCAGGAGATTTGGTCGTTACGCGAAAAATCCTCAAATAAATTCACCTGTTTAATAACACACTATCCCTTGTAATTATCCAAAATTGAAATATCATCTCTGTGACCCCAACTAACCAAGATCTTTTAGGTTATAGGGCTAGAAACAAGAATCCAAATTCCATTAAATAAAAAGTTTCTTCTTTACAACATTCTCTTTGATCAATCTTAAATCACTGGTATAACTTCGACAAGAAGTATACCAGGCCAACTAATCTAATACATAATAATAATTAGATTCCAACTATATAAAATAAGTCTTACTCTAGATCCAGGACTCCCGAGTCAAGCCATCTTCAAAATAGCGTCTTCCTCTTCTATTTCTAAACTACGCGAATAAGTCACGCCGAACTACTTTACTGAAAAGTTAGAATTTAAAACAACAAGTATGAGCGAAAGAAATGCTCAACAAGTATATAATAGAGTATACTAAAATACTTTTGAAAATAAAACTTTGAAGGTTTTACAAATCCAACTTGAGGATGGTACCATTTTTGAGAGATATATAACGAAGATTTTTCAATAGGAAAGAGGTTTACCGATTTCAAGAAGGACTTCACCTCGACAGCTTTATAAAATGACTTTAATATTTATCTCAATAATTTGTATAGCGATTTTCGATAACACTTTGATAACTGAGCAACAGATGCTTCAGCTACTAAGAGACAACATTTAAGAAAATTCACGAAGATACATCAACTCTCAATTTAACAAACATTCAAGAAATTCTCAATTATTCATAATCTCCTTCTTGTCGGCTAAGTACTTACATACTTAGCTGCCAAACCGGCCTGACAATAATGAGTTGAATAATTAAGAAGATCTCAATTCATTCTCGATTTTAACCATCACTGTGCAACAAATGCTTCAGTAATAATTTGAATCTCGAATTTATTTAGAACAATTCAAAGGAAGATTCGACATTTGATTCTCAACAATAAGATATGATTTTTCAGAAGGAACAACCATTCAAGATTGGAACTACGATAAGACGCCACGAGCTAAGCTGGGTGATCAGCCCACGACAGAACTCCGAACCACATACACAATGTGATTCTCGATATAAAAGGATCTTTAGGCACATACATGCCTTAATACGAATATGATAGGGGGACCGGCGCCTCGGTCAAAAAGGGCGTTCCAATATGATAAGGATATTCGAACGAAAGGGATTCACATTCCCAACAGATATTAAAGCGTATCATAATCATGAAAGATATGTAAAATAGTTTTTATAGGGGTAAAGAGCAATTTTAAACTTTCATAACAAAGTGGATAAAATCACATGCTTGCGATAAGTTGAAAGCAGTTATAAAACTGATTTGAATGACTTGAATGATTTCTCGCGAATTTACGAGTTTAAATAAGCATTTGCAAAATTTTCATTTTTAAGAAAGCATAATATTTTAAAAGCATGCATACTCTGAACGAAAGAGTACGGTTAGTAGACTTGCCTTAGGTCCTAGCTAATAAGTACGCTTGACGATTTAGAGAGAACATTCCTTCGTTTGCCCCACGTGTCTAATCCTCTAATTTGATCCTCTTTCGATTCGATGCACTTGCGATTGCCTCCAGTTTGATTCATCGCGATCGAGTCCGCACGTCGATTCCACACCGAATATACCTACACACATGCAACCATCAAAACTTCAAAATAAACTCAACCCATTGACATTTAGTACCTAAACCACCCTAATCTAACAGGAAATCAAATAAAAACTAGCTTAAGAGATTGAAAATGGAAGAAGAAATGGAGGAGAGGATTCGGAAGTGAGGGAGAGAGTGAGGGGAGAGCCGAGAGTGATGAGAGAATGAGATGAGAGAAGAGAGAAATGAATTTTTTTGTGTTTTTGGTTCTATTATTCTCCTAATGCCACTTGGCTTGCATGCAAGATTAACAATGGTGACTCATCTTCTCCATACTCCCAGCACACGACATGTGTCTACATGCAAAAATCTGATCATAATAGCTTGCCACGTGTCCTCCTAATCGATTAATCACATTTCGTTTCGTTTTAATGCTGAAAATAGCGATATAATAATTACTCGAAAAATCCTTTATAAATCATGAAAAATTTATCTGAGCATTATAATATTATAAAACTACTGTAAATAAAATTTCAGAATTTTTAAACCATTTTTGGATTTATTACGAATTTTAGAATAAAAATCAATATTAAATCATTTAAAAATCGAATTTCTACAAAAATAATATTTTTATATTTTTGAAAAGTCCTAAAAATAATTATTATCATTAGGAAGCATTGAAAAGAATTTTTCAAAACAATTTTGTATTTTTCATAAATCTTTTTCTAAAATCTCATTTTTACGAATTTCATAAATAATTAAGAAGAGGTTATAATAACAACGACAAACACAACCACACGGTTCAGACAGGTACAGATAACACGTTTAAGTCATATATCCATATCTATTCAATTCAGATGACTCACATAATCACTTAGGCAGTTAAGTCACATTGACTTAATTCACAAAATTTAAAACGAACCTATTTTCCACTTAATCATACACAAACAGCATTTAATCACATAAAAGCTTCACAATCGAATAAATATTATATAATAATAATTAACTATTCTCTTCTTTCATCAATTCTATCGGTCGACGTAATAATAATAATAATTTTCTTTTGAAAATTCGGGTTGTTATAGCATTCCCCCCTTAAAAGGATTCCGTCCTCGGAATGAACAGAAGAAAGAACGGGGTTCCAAGATGCATCGCTTTCCTTTGACTGAAATTCCCAAGGCCTACGGAAATTCCCGCAACTTCGTTATCTCACGACTCAGACGATTTGGTACATACATCTCAAGTTTTCCATATCCATAGTGCTTCGGTTTAAACTTGTGAAAGAATATCGAGAAGTCCCTAATCGCCAGGATTCCACTTTTAACGTACAATGTCGATCGAGGAACCTAATAACCGGAAGATCTCGATTTATTCCTCATTCAACTGTTTACCAAGCAACAGCGCTAGAACACGAACACCATGTCGCCACTCGCTAAGACACAAAAGAATAATGAAAATAACTGAAACGATGGAATCCTTGAATAAAAGAGATTCCTTATCAATCTAAATGTCACACAATGTGATCAAGATTAAAAAGTTTTAGACAACCATTAACGGTTACAAAAGAATAACTGAGAGATCAATATGATCTAAGAATTCAACGTTGTGTGTCTTAGTTAAGACATTACTAAAGGTAATCAGCCTTCTTGTATTGCACAACACACAAGTGATGGCGTCTCATCCAACTTCTATCAGATAGACAGATAGTCCTTGTGTCCCCTATAATATAGGGTTGTTGGTCTTAGTCAGAATAAAGAATTTTGAAAAGAAATTTCTGGTTAAACAAATAGATATCATCTTACAACAAGAAACTTTCCAACGCACACCTTGGATAAAACTAAGCAAATTCCAAAGGTGTTTTCCCCGAAAGAAAGATTTAACGGAAGAGGATACTAGCACATGACGAGCAAGTAGTGCTGTACCACGAATAATTTTATCCACCACTAGAAAAATCAAGGCGGAAGTTCGATTTGAATCAACCTATCAGGGCCTCAGAAAAACTTGAAAAAAATAGGTATCATGACGACCCTTGACACAATCGAAACCCAACATTCGGGTGAATACAAGTTTAAAAGAACTATAACTTAGAAGACGAAAAATATCTTCTAACACAATCCTCCAGTGAATGAGTATCAAATGAATTATGGATGAAAAATAATATAGCCCCGATCTCCACAGATGCATCCTCTATCGGCTCCTCTCGTGAACGATTGATCAATTCTAAACTCTCTTCGCAACATCTTAAGATTCACGATACCCTACGCCGATAGCAACTCGTACTAGTCCCTAAAGATTCCATAACATACATCTACAACCGCGATAAATTCGATCCCGTTCATCCTAATCATCTCAAGTGAGCACGTCATCTCGACTCGTAATAGCCTCTTCTTTAATTCTTGGAATTTTCTTGGTCATCACGTCTCCGCCCACGTAAAGATGTATTATACAGTCCAACCCACAGTAAATACTAAACTCTTCTTGCTCCGTCCCGTAGATCAAAGGATCCCACTTGATTACACAATGTCTCTCTATAATCAGTGTTATTGCAACAAAATATCTTAAATTACATGTCGGTTAACACTTTGCAAAGGTAAGCAATATTGTCAGGGCTCTAAGGTGTACACTTCAGCATAATAGAACTAAATTGTATCAAAATATCTCTAGACCTTCCTCTTGTTCCTTTTTGGCTTTTATCCGAAAGATTCATTGTTCTCGCCTTTGAATGTTAGGAATACTATCATAATAACAAAAGGTGAGCACGTAATATAATCGGCAAGTTCATCTCCCAAATCTTATTCCAGGAAAATTTATAACACGACGTTGACAAGAGATAATGTTTGAACAAATAGGAAACTCGTATACTATTTAATCATGGAAGTATAATCTTCTCAAAATTTTTGCGAAATTTTTATTTTTTTTTATAAAAATCTCTGACAACTCAAGGAATTCAACTTCCCAAAATTTTGAGAGAATATAAAATTTATCAAAATCTTTGAATAAAAGGAGTTGGAATTTAAAAGCTTGAGATACTGGTCTTTCGCCTTCACGATGCCCCACAGCGTGATCAAACGCCGTGTCTCAAGCACCGCACACCCGTGATACCCCATAGTAGATTACTACTATGTCTCAAGTACCACTATGTCATTTTGCTAGCATAAAATGGGTTATCATTTTCAACCCTGGCAACTATAGTGCTTAAAATATACTTGTGCCCGTATAACCGTACACAAGTTTCTCTCTCTACCATGGGCATCTTTCCCATGTTGACCAGTAAGAATACAGAATTCCCGAATATTTTGTAACAAATAATTTGAGATAAACTTTCCAGAAAATAATTGATTGACCTAGCAGAAGGCCAGTCTCATAGAAATGTGCCATCAGTCCGAGAAATGAACCGATGTGAACTCCAATAAAATACCATTATTTGATTGACACGGACGATGTGTCAATCCCTGACAAGAAAGGTAACCATCTCGAAATAATGAGAGTGGTTAAAATAACAATTTATCATGAGTTGTCCCGAACAATGAGCACAACTCGAATATTTATAAATCCAATAAAGATAACCATCTCGAGATAATGAGAGTGGTTAAAATAACAAACTATCATGAGTCGTCCCGAACAATGAGCACAACTCGAATATTTATAAATTCGATATACATAATCGATGTACGTTCAAATTATTTCACCAAAAATTTTCACCATAAACAAAATCTTTTGTGAAAAATAACATTCTCAGAATCCTCATAAATTCTTTAGGAGATAAGGGAGATAATGAACTTGCCTCAATCTTTGTGCTTGCTCAAACCGCGTAAGACTTACTCTCTGAAATTTCGTAGTAGACATCAACAGTCTCAAGGTGTTTTATCCAATTTAGTGCAACCATCTTACGCGAGCATTCAAATCTACCTTACTAATTGGTACTATATCCAATAGTCCAACACGAACTCTATATGAGCTCCAACATTCCTCACTTAACTATACACACTCCTACACCCTCTCGTTTCTAATATACTATAACCTTTGCTCTGATACCATTCTGTAACGCCCCCAAATCCGGGGTCAGGAGATTTGGTCGTTACGCGAAAAATCCTCAAATAAATTCACCTGTTTAATAACACACTATCCCTTGTAATTATCCAAAATTGAAATATCATCTCTGTGACCCCAACTAACCAAGATCTTTTAGGTTATAGGGCTAGAAACAAGAATCCAAATTCCATTAAATAAAAAGTTTCTTCTTTACAACATTCTCTTTGATCAATCTTAAATCACTGGTATAACTTCGACAAGAAGTATACCAGGCCAACTAATCTAATACATAATAATAATTAGAGTCCAACTATATAAAATAAGTCTTACTCTAGATCCAGGACTCCCGAGTCAAGCCATCTTCAAAATAGCATCTTCCTCTTCTATTTCTGAACTACGCGAATAAGTCACGCCGAACTACTTTACTGAAAAGTTAGAATTTAAAACAACAAGTATGAGCGAAAGAAATGCTCAGCAAGTATATAATAGAGTATACTAAAATACTTTTGAAAATAAAACTTTGAAGGTTTTACAAATCCAACTTGAGGATGGTACCATTTTTGAGAGATATATAACGAAGATTTTTCAATAGGAAAGAGGTTTACCGATTTCAAGAAGGACTTCACCTCGACAGCTTTATAAAACGACTTTAATATTTATCTCAATAATTTGTATAGCGATTTTCGATAACACTTTGATAACTGAGCAACAGATGCTTCAGCTACTAAGAGACAACATTTAAGAAATTCTCAATTATTCATAATCTCCTTCTTGTCGGCTAAGTACTTACATACTTAGCTGCCAAACCGGCCTGACAATAATGAGTTGAATAATTAAGAAGATCTCAATTCATTCTCGATTTTAACCATCACTATGCAACAAATGCTTCAGTAATAATTTGAATCTCGAATTTATTTAGAACAATTCAAAGGAAGATTCGACATTTGATTCTCAACAATAAGATATGATTTTTCAGAAGGAACAACCATTCAAGATTGGAACTACGATAAGACGCCACGAGCTAAGCTGGGTGATCAGCCCACGACAGAACTCCGAACCACATACACAATGTGATTCTCGATATAAAAGGATCTTTAGGCACATACATGCCTTAATACGAATATGATAGGGGGACCGGCGCCTCGGTCAAAAAGGGCGTTCCAATATGATAAGGATATTCGAACGAAAGGGATTCACATTCCCAACAGATATTAAAGCGTATCATAATCATGAAAGATATGTAAAATAGTTTTTATAGGGGTAAAGAGCAATTTTAAACTTTCATAACAAAGTGGATAAAATCACATGCTTGCGATAAGTTGAAAGCAGATATAAAACTGATTTGAATGACTTGAATGATTTCTCGCGAATTTACGAGTTTAAATAAGCATTTGTAAAATTTTCATTTTTAAGAAAGCATAATATTTTAAAAGCATGCATACTCTGAACGAAAGAGTACGGTTAGTAGACTTGCCTTAGGTCCTAGCTAATAAGTACGCTTGACGATTTAGAGAGAACATTCCTTCGTTTGCCCCACGTGTCTAATCCTCTGATTTGATCCTCTTTCGATTCGATGCACTTGCGATTGCCTCCAGTCTGATTCATCGCGATCGAGTCTGCACATCGATTCCACACCGAATATACCTACACACATGCAACCATCAAAACTTCAAAATAAACTCAACCCATTGACATTTAGTACCTAAACCACCATAATCTAACAAGAAATCAAATAAAAACTAGCTTAAGAGATTGAAAATGGAAGAAGAAATGGAGGAGAGGATTCGGAAGTGAGGGAGAGAGTGAGGGGAGAGCCGAGAGTGATGAGAGAATGAGATGAGAGAAGAGAGAAATGAATTTTTTTGTGTTTTTGGTTCTATTATTCTCCTAATGCCACTTGGCTTGCATGCAAGATTAACAATGGTGACTCATCTTCTCCATACTCCCAGCACACGACATGTGTCTACATGCAAAAATCTGATCATAATAGCTTGCCACGTGTCCTCCTAATCGATTAATCACATTTCGTTTCGTTTTAATGCTGAAAATAACGATATAATAATTACTCGAAAAATCCTTTATAAATCATGAAAAATTTATCTGAGCATTATAATATTATAAAACTACTGTAAATAAAATTTCAGAATTTTTAAACCATTTTTGGATTTATTACGAATTTTAGAATAAAAATCAATATTAAATCATTTAAAAATCGAATTTCTACAAAAATAATATTTTTATATTTTTGAAAAGTCCTAAAAATAATTATTATCATTAGGAAGCATTGAAAAGAATTTTTCAAAACAATTTTGTATTTTTCATAAATCTTTTTCTAAAATCTCATTTTTACGAATTTCATAAATAATTAAGAAGTGGTTATAATAACAACGACAAACACAACCACACGGTTCAGACAGGTGCAGATAACACGTTTAAGTCATATATCCATATCTATTCAATTCAGATGACTCACATAATCACTTAGGCAGTTAAGTCACATTGACTTAATTCACAAAATTTAAAACGAACCTATTTTCCACTTAATCATACACAAACAGCATTTAATCACATAAACGCTTCACAATCGAATAAATATTATAAAATAATAATTAACTATTCTCTTCTTTCATCAATTCTATCGGTCGACGTAATAATAATAATAATAATTTTATTTTGAAAATTCGGGTTGTTATATTACTTGACCAAGATGTAAGTATAAAATTTTCACAACATTAGATTTAACTATCTTTTCGTATTATTAATTTTCATATGACTTTGTTTCGTACTCTCACAAAGTAACCGTTTGGGGAAAACTTGCTAAAACAACTGATGAGCTCTATCTAAAGGCTGAAGAAAATCCAATTATTGTGCTAAAGATATTTAAGAGTAAGTACAAAAAAATCTAACCACACATCCTTAAAAGTTCTTTAACATCATTACTATTATGACATTACCAATAAATTTCTTTAAATTTCATAGGTTTCATCCAAATCAGTACTTTTCCTTCCTCGAAAGTTTATCTAAATTTGGACAATGACTTTGTCCGTTCAATGAGGTTAAGGTATTTGCATTTCAAATTTTCAGTTAATAACATTCACATTTTCAGTGAATAACATTCTTTAACATTCACATTTATAGAGTTACCAAGTATAAGTGTAAATATTTGTTATGCCATAACTGAGATGGAAAAAAATGTTATTAAATTGGTATTGAGTTATAAATTTAACCAAATTTACACCTCTTTATTTTGTAGATAAATTTCAGATCTCCAATCTCCCTTATTCGAGGATTTATATTAACCTTGATTATCCTGATGTTTATTATTCCAAACAGAGGTATTTTTAAAAAAATGAATATTTGATTTACACACGTAGCAAATTATATTTTGTTTTTATATACGATAAAAATTGACACTTCGTTGTTTTTTAGGCTATAATGAAGGATATCAGCCTCATCCACCTCCTATGTTCTTTGAGGAATGAACGGAATGAACCACTGAGTCAGCAAACATTCAAAAACTTCCTACATCTACGTCTTTGAGGATTATATTTCAATTATTTGTTTTTCTGATTTTTACGGATTTTATTTATTAATATTGAATAATTAGTAATGGTTGCAATATTATCTCATTTATTCAATAAGATTATTTATATTCATCAAATGTTTTGTAATTAAATTTTAATTCACTTAATTTTGTATAATTATGTTCAATTAACTTTCGTCATTGGACGTTAACCGATTGGAGGATCAACTTTTCTATGACAAATAAGTGGTATCATAAATTTTAAGAGGATACAACTTAATAATATTGGACAATTATGTAAATATTTGGTTTTAATAGGTATGTAATATAACTATATATTAATCTCAATGCCTTTTCGTATAATTGTCATGTTTTTTTTTTATCATCAATTGGTTAGATAAAAAAATTAAAAAACCCGTGTGCGTAGCACGGGCCATATTGCTAGTAAATTTAACGATTGATATATATATTCGATTTCCTATATTGTCCTTATGGTATAAAATCAAAATATAAAATTCATTTTACATGTAAAATCCTAGCTGTTAGATTATTTTCTAATCAATGGTGGATGATAGGGTTCTCTAGTTCTCTTGGGTAAGGGTTATATATATATATATATATATATATATACTATATTATTATAAGCAAACTAGAGATCTTTTGTAGTTGGTAGTTTGGTTAACCAAACTATTTATAACCGTTAGATTTTCAATTCAAACAGATCATGACCGTTAGATATGACAATATTAAAAGTTGTTATATTTAGAAGTCTAAGATTCGATTCCCTTTTAGTTTAAAAAATTACCTTTTATAAACAACTAAAAACATAAATCATACCTTATCTTTCGATCATTAATATTTCTATCTAATGAAAATATGTTACTTTCTATTTAATTAAAACACGTTACCTTTTATTTTAAACCTGATATTACAATCATTAATATATATATATCCAAAACATATTGCACCATATCTTTCAACCATTAATAAACACGTAAGAACATGAATCATACCATATATTTCAATCATTAATATTTCTTTTCTAATTAGAACACGTTATCTTTTAATTTAAAATTAATCTTGCAATCATTAATATATATCCAAAAAAATCACACCATATCTTTCAATTACTAATAAAATATATTAAAAATCATTATACATTGTTTATAATAAAAAAACATAAGTATAATCATTAAACATGAATATATCAAATTACATTAAATTAAAATTTAAAAAAATATTGAAAATGATGTTTGTATAAAAATGTAATTTATATAAATTTCATTAAAATTTATGACATATTAAAAGAAACTCGTGCATCGCACGGGTTACAAGCTTGCTATATTATAATAAGATAAAGGGGGTATAATTTGTAGTTTGGTTACCCCTTATTTTGGTTCCTCATTTTTTGTTATCCCCCATTCATAACCGTTAGATCTTCAACTCAAATTGAACATAACCGTTTGATACAACAATACTAAAAGTTAGAGGTCTAAGGTTCGAATCCCAACAACAACATTTTAATATAAAATTAATACTACATTATGTTATATAGAAAGGTTGAAAGTTCGATTCCCACCAACAGTATATTAATTTAAATTTAATACTAAAAATTATTTATATACAAAGGTCTAAAATTTAAATTCTTCCAGCATATTAAAAGTAATGTTTATAATATTATATATACTAAACTATAACTAAATTAAAAGTAACTCGTGCTTTGCACGGGCTATAAGCTAGTATATATATATATATATATAGGCTAGCGTTCAAATATAAACCAACTTAGAATAGAAACTAGAAACCTACACTAAATAAATTATATTTCATTTATTTTAATGGACCCGCTAGGGGCACCTTCACAAAAAACTTATAAAATTCTTGGCTCTATTCAACAAAAAAAATTAAAAATTAAAAAAAAAGTTACTGTTCACGTGATGAAGTCACTGCCACGTCATCACGTGAACAGTAACTTTTTTTTTTTCAATTTTTTTTGTTGAATAGAGCCAATAATTTTATAAGTTTTTTGTATTGGGGTACCCCTAGTTTGGTCATTAGATTAGCTTGAAATATTTAATTTAGGTTTAGTTTCTAATTTCTATTCTAAGTTAGTTTCTATTAGAACAAGACCATATATATATATATATATATATATATATATATATATATATATATATATAGTTGCACTTCATAACAAACACCTTATATAACAAACAATAAAGAACACCTTAGATCTAATAGATCCATTGCCCCTGGCGGGGCCACCCAATACAAAAAGTTCTTATCTTTTTACCCTCTATCCATCCATCATCTCAAAAAAAAAAAAAAAAAATTTTTAAAAAAGTTACTATTCATGACGATGACGTCATCAGTGACATCATCATGAACAGTAATTTTTTTTTTGCTGGCTTGATAGAGGGTAAAAAAATAACAACTTTTTGTATTGGGTGCCCCTGGCGGGGCCATTGGAACTATTAGATCTAAGGTGTTCTTTATTGTTTGTTATATAAGAGTGTTCTGTATGGAGCAATGGCCTATATATATATATATAATGGGAGTCCATTACAGAGACCCAGTTTCACAAAGAAGAAGTTCACGCATTGCACATGAAAATGCAAGCAAAGTTCACCATATTACAAACCAAAAGACCAAATTTAGATACTGAAAATAACAAACATAAGATAAAAACGATTCCTTTCAATACCAAGTAAGGTTGGCTCAAAGAACATTGCTTCAATGGATAAAAATGATTTATCAAAGAAGTTATGCTAGAGATCTCATGGCACATCATTGCAACAGGCACATTACTAACAAATTTATCATCCCTATAATCCGGTACCCAAATACAAGGTGGCCTTGCATCCCTGGTTATAACTAATTGAACCAACACTTTTCCTATTCTTACCTCCTCTAAGTCATCTAGTTGTTCCAAAGTAACCACCTGCCCTAAGGCAGAAGCAATGTAGTACAACCCCTCTTGATTCCTCTGAAAAGTAGGTATGTTGGAAAGTGTGATTCAAACAAAACCAGCCACTATTCCATGGTGCAAGAATCCCATTCGTTGCTCCCACGATAGGAGGACAAGGACACTATCCCTAAGGATAAATTTCTCCATTTTCAAGACAACCTTTCTATCGGTTCCATTTTAAAGCTAAAATACCCCAAAACGTGATAAGAAACTTCACACAATCCATATAAATTCATGAGCGCACAAGTGCGCACAAGTTGGTGTGGAAAAGTTTCCCCAACAAGAACCCAATTATAGCAGCATTCTCATTTATACTCGCATTTTAAACATTAACACTATCAGTAACCCCCCCCCTGAATTTTTCACATTTGCAGTTATATCCTTCTTTTCACGAACATTATCACTAGCTGCTACAACCAAATGTCTGACAGGCCTTCTTCGATCAGACCTGCAAGAGAAGAATGCGAGGGATTGGCCCCCCCGATTCACCTTCGGTGTGAGAATCAGTTAATCAATTTTTGGTGAGAGGTACGATAGAACGCAAAAGAGTTTGTGTGTGTTAATTGTGAATGAATGAATAAATTACCCAAATCTGATTATTCTTAACTTTTTTCCCTTCGATCGTGCGAGACCAACCAGAAGGTCTCCTGAGTGGGAGGACGTGCCCCACGCCCTTAGGGAATGGAAGAAACCGTCTGAGAGACCGTTGCTCGTTAATCGGGCTGAATGTTATTGGGCCTGCGGTCCTCTAACGTTGGACCTTCATCCTGACCCAATAAGTAGGTGGGCCTCTAACATGCCCCTGGGCTTCGTTCGGGGTTATCCTCAGGATGGAGACCAAAGTCCAAGGTCCATCTTCGAAATTACCCCTCGAGATTACCGCTTCGGGATGGGTATGCCAGCTAGCAGACACATCACCCTAGAGATCACGTCTTTCCAAAGTTGACAAATGTCTGGTCTCGAGATCCGCGCCATAATCTGGACCGTCGAATTTGAAAAGTTTCTTGTCCAGACGTCACATTCCCTTACTTAAACTCACAAAACCTCTCCATTTACCATTTCCATGCTTATAGACTCTTTAAACACTTTCATAACAATAATCTTCAAACAGAGAGCAGTTGTAGAGGCGTAAACAATAGGGGCCAGAATCTCATACCAAGGAGCTCCAAGTCATCCAATTCCAATCGACGTTTATCTTCAAAACAGTAAGTGCTTTTCTCATTAACTTGATGATTCTCATATTCCCTGTATGTTCTGCCTATCTTATTGCATTTCGTCGTTGCCATTGTTGTTTTTGTACTTTCCTTGCCACATCCCCTCCACTATGTATATGTTTGTGTTCATATGTATGTATAGGTAAAATGGGTTTTGGGTTATGTTTAGTTCCTGGGTAGAACGTATGCATTTACACTGCTTTATGGGTGTATTTGTGCACTAGTTTTAGGATTTTTGCCCTTTTGTAGCCTTTCCTTGGGCTTCTGGGATTGCCTGGGGGTTTTCTAGGCATGAACATCCTTTGGGATCTTCAATCCATATGAACAATCTTCGGATGGCCTCTGTCTTCACATTTACCCATACCTTTGGCCTTCGTCGATTCGCCTGTAGTGTTAGGTTACCCTGACCAATCCTGGCCCGTTGTACTCGGCCTTTTCTCCTTTTCTTATTTTCCTTCCTTTTCTTTTCCGAGTACAAGGCTAAGGTCGCTTCATTTTTGAATGCAGGGACATGATTCGGTCAACTAAGGGTGCTGGTCCTTCCAACGCCTCTCCATTTAGTGATGTTACCCTTTACCTGGTGGCGAATCTTCGGTCTAAACTGACCAAAGACAAGCTAGCCCCTTTACCTGATAATACGGCATCTTTAAGAACTTATGGTTCATATATGTTGCCGAAAGAAGGGATCGTATCTACCACAATCCTCCAATCCTAGACACATGCGGGGGTGTTGCCACGGGTATCTCCAAAGCAGCCCTCAAATGCGGCTTTCGGGTGCCAATGCTACCTCTCTTGAAGCATCTACTGAAGGACATGGTACAACCCATGGCCAGTTGGACCCAAATATTTTTCTCCACGTCAACGTGTTTCAGGCCCATTGCCTGGCGGTGAAGGTTCGTCCTCGGCCTTCGTTGTTCTGGCATCATTACGACTTCCACCGAAACCCGAAGATTCGTGGGTTTTATACCATCGCCCGGAGGAATAATATAGCGAATTGGGCACAGACTAACTCGAATAACAAAGGTAGCCATGATGAGTGGTTTTTCTTTTCTGGGCCCAATGTTGCTAAGTTCTCCACGTGGCGGGACGTAGACCCGACCAAGATAGTTATGCGATCCTTTGGAGGGGCGGACGAAAATACTACACACGCCTCTATGATCTGGATATGAACAGGGTCATGTTGATTGACAATCGGAATAACGACTGGCTATTTGCCCTTTGGGGTAGTGGTAACATTTTTCTCTTGACTTTTTTTTTTTTGCATTTTCATTTCTATATTGTACGCTTGCGTCCTTCATTTTATATACATGTGTCTGACTTGTTATTTCTTGTGCAGTGTCCTCTCGACAAGAAATCGTGGAGCGTAAGCAGCAGAAGGCTGAAGCCAAGCTGGCGGCCGCTGCTGCCACTGCTGTTAGCGATAAGGTCGTCCCCGAACAAGGGGAGGAGACCGAGGTGGCGGAGGAAACTCCGATGGCTTCGCCCCTACGTGAGGTGGAAATCAGCGAGCCATCGCATACCGACCAGCGGAAGAGAATTCGAACGGATGATGCTGTGGTCAAAACCTATGTCCCCCAGTAGGGTGTCCTGGACAATGATGCTATTGCCTGTTCGGCTCCAGTGCCTTCTGAGGACGTTGGTCCCGATCTTTGCAGGGCCTTATCCTCCCAACTGACCGGCAAATTTATTATGTTGCCCAGTAAATAACAATTGTATAAGGGGGGTTGAATAGAATTGTATAAGATTTTCGACTTTAATTAAATACTAGATGATAACACGTGCGAAGCACGGGTCCAGATAATTTATTAGAATTGATCATTTCTTATTAAATTTTTATAGAAAATTTATTTATCATTAAAATATACTATAAAAATGATAAATATACAAAAGAAAATGAAAAATTGCCCAAAATACCTACTTTTCCCCTACCCACTGCCCAAAATACCCGTTTTTGAAAACAATGACCAGAATACCCACGGGTCACTCCATTTAGAACGGCACAACCCCCCTTCTACTGTTCACATTCTCTCCCGTTGTCTCTCTCCGTCTCTCTCCACCACTCGTCCCCGTCCGGCCACCTCCGTCCCTTCTGAGCATATCAAAATGATCAGCACAACTTCATCTTCAATTTGCCCAATTGATTTTGGGGAATATGGCCCCGCAGGGGCTTTAATGGACTCGTCTGAAAATCGATGGAGGTGGCTGGGTTCGATTTCGGAGTGTATAATCTGGTGACACAAATGGGACAAAACTGATATGGACGTGTAGATCGTCGAATGACGATTTGAATGGTACATCACACGCTCTGGGAAGATTTCTGGATTGTGTGGACGGTGGTTTTAAATATTTCCGAAGAAAATCGCCAAATCGCCACTGTTAGCGTCAGAGCTCAGCAAAAGTGACGATGACGTCAGATGACATCATCATGCATGTCACAAATACGTGACACGGGATACACCGTTTTGTAATGCGTATCAGAGCTAAGATGCGCCCATGGTAACGGCGTGAGCTGGGATACGTCTATAAGTTCAGCGTGTTTGACAAATGAGACGCCCATGTCTACTGAGTGTCTTCAAGACACGCCTGTAACTATAGCGTATCACTACATATGCCCATGCCAGTGGCGTATGTGGTAGGTATTTTAGGCGGTGCTTCAGCGCGGTGGGCATTTTGGTTAGGGAAGATTAAAAAGTGGGTAGAAAGGGCAATCACCCATACGATATTTATGTAATTCGGTAGTTTATAAAAAAAATTGTAATTACATCAGAATTCCAATAATTCTAGGAGACACAAATCTAAAAGTAAGTATTATTAAAACGTGATTTCACTTACTAATAAGATATTAGATGATAAGGGCCCAGGAAAATTTAATTAAATTGATCATTAATTTATTATAAAAAATTATGTTATTTACAAAGAATTTGCTTATTAATAAAGGTTATTTTATATATTATTTATTTAAGTTTATTTAAGAAAATCGAGAAAAAAAAACTAAATGATTCTGATATATACGTTAAAATGTACATGATTATGATAAATACGTTATTTGTGAACTGAATAGAGTTATAATAAAAATACAATTATAATAGTATTAACAATTTATTATTTTAATAAAAAATAATATAGAATCCTTGGAGAAATAGGAATCTTAGGGGTGAAACCAATTTTTGGTACCGAAGTACCATTAAAAATGTATTTCGTTTGTTATAGATAAGCATGTCACCGTAGATTAACATATGTATTCGTAGTCTTTTTTTTTAAGTTGTAATAAAAAAATTTATAATTGTAATAGAATTTATTTATTTTATAAAATAACACAGAATTCTAGAGAAAATAGGAGTCTTGGGGTGAAAGCAAAATATGGTACGAACCAAATTTGGTATAAAATAGTACATTAAAAAGGGGTTTTGTTATTAATACACGTTATAGATATAGATTTATTTATTATTTATTTAAGATTATATTTTAAACAATCAAGAAAACATAACATACATGGTTCTGGTTCTAATAGATATCTTATTTGTACAATTCAGTAATATTATAGTAAAAAATTTATAATTATAACAAAATTCCAAACAATTGTTTTAGAAAATAATATGAATTTTAGGGGAGTAGGAATCTGTGATGAAATAAGTGTGAAACCAAATTTGTTACGAAAATATCATTAAACATAAATTTATTAATAAAGGTTATAGATTCGTTCGTGTTTTATCAAATGTTATACGATCTGGTTACGTATTCGTTGGTGTTTTACCCTCTATTTATTGGTGATTTTTTATCGTTGGTTTTTTCTATTAAAAAAAATGATAAACAAAAGAATTATAATCATCATAAGTAATTAAGAACTCTATTTTTAATTCTTTTTAAAGGAACATAGTATTCTAGGGGAAATATGATTCTTTTAAAAAAAATTACAAATAAAAGAATTATAATTATAATAGAATAAAAATTACAAAAAGATTTATAATTATAATAGAATTCTTATTTTTATTCGATTTCTTTAAAAAAACAACATAGAACTTTAGGGAAAATAGGATTTTAGGGGTGAAACCAAAATATAGTGCGAACCAAAAAAGGATGAAACCAAAATATAGTGTGAACCAAACTTTAGGTACCTTTGAAAGAGGGTTTCGCTTATTAATAAAGGTTATAGATGAATCACGAGTATGAAAAAATAACAGCTTTATTGATTACTGATATAAAACTGTTACAAACTCTCTCAAGAAATTCTGATGTTCTTGAGAGCTGCTAGGTTACAAGATATCTCGTGTAAGTGATTACTTCAATGTAAAACCTAAACTGTGTTTATATATGTCGCACAGCTGCTCTATCAATTACAAGATATGCCAAATCAATTAACTACTATTACAATACATATCCTAACTAATAGCTACGATCCTATAAAATAGGAATAGATAAATCAATCTTCCTTGATCTATGGACTAATGTAAATCTTCATGCAATCCTGATCAGCTTCCAATCCTTATGACAATCCTGATATTGACTATTCCTGATGACGTCAACATTAGTATCTAACCAGTAGTCCAGATCCTGATCATCACTTGAATCAATATCTAATATATGAGAAAGTGGATGGCGTGAAGGCCTGCACTAAAATGATGGCGCTTCTATCTATGGTAAGCTTCCTTCCTTCGACTAGTTTTGCTTATTTCTTCGGGTATTTTATATTTGCCTTGGCTTAATTTTAGGCTATTCACTAGGCTATCTTGGTCACCGACCGAATGGAAGGAATGCAGGCTAAGCTGAAGGAGGTTACTCAGCTGGAGACCCGGGCGGTCAAGGCCGAAGAGGACCTTCGGACCTCAACCATCGAGTTGGAAAGGGTCACTAGTCATAGCACAGCTTTTGCGACCGAACGGGATGCCCTCAAACTGCAACTGAATGAGCTAAGGGCCAGGGTCTCTCGGAGGAACGACCAGTTGAAAGCCTCTCGTAAGGCCATCCGGAGGAGCAAAATTAAAAGATCCTGGACCTGACGGAGGAGAGGTGTTATCAAATGGGCTATGATGATGCCATCCTAAAGGTCAAATCCTCCGGCCTCGACCACACCCTTCTACTTGACAAGGGCATGGCAGATCCGGTCGGTCACGAGGTTGTGGATGAGCCCCTGGTTGTTTCTTCCGGCGAAGATGAGGCCTTGTCTGATTAAATCTAGCTTGTATTTGTTGCCTTCAGGCTTAAACTCTTGCCTTCGGGCTTTGTATTATTTAACTCTGCCTTCGGGCTTTTAATTTTATGCGTCTTTAGCTTTATTTTGCTTTGGCATAATTTGTTTTCCATTCATGCGTCTTCGACATCATTTTCCCTTGGCATCACTGTCTTTAATTTTATGCACCTTCGGTATTAAGTTACCTTAGCATAATTTGTTCTAATTTTATGCTTCTTCGGTATTATTTTACCTTTGGATAATTTATTCAAAATTTATGCATCTTCGGCCTTAGCCTAGCATAACTGAGCTTCTTTGGTCGTGACCTAGCTATCCCCCGATATTTAAGGGGTTTGTAAATGATTAAGGTCCTTCGGTCGGTGAGAAATATTTCCTCTCGTCCTTAATTATGTCAAAGTAACTTATATAGTAAAACACACAGAAGGATGCATATTTCAATCGATCGACCCCAAACATGGGTCCTTATCACTTATTTCAATGTACTTAATCATATGATCGGTAAATGTACTTCAGCTAGGAATAGTAAACAGATGGCTTAAGCAAGCAAACTTTCATTGATGTAGACAATTGTGGCTCGTATATTGTAGTAATACAGATTGATGCTTTTTTAGGGAAATTGAAATCAACTTGCATAAAACAAAAACTGAATTAAAAAGAACAAATGTGGGCATCCAGTAAGCTTACTAGTAGAAACGGCGAAGGCATGCGGCGTGCCAAGTGTTCTTGACAAAACTTCCGTCCGGATGAGCTAATTTTTAAGTACCCGGGTGAACCACCTGAACCACTTTGTAGGGCCCTTCGCAATTGGGCATAAGCTTTCCTTGCTTGGTGGGCATGGAAGTAGCTAGTTCCCGAAGTACTAGGTCTCCAACCTTAAAAGATCTTTTCTTCAACCCCGAATCATAGTACTGGGCCGCCTGGCGCTAATACCTTAAGTTGCTTTGGTGGGCTACCTTTCTTTCCTCTTCAAGTAAATCCATGTTAGTCCGGAGTCCAAATTCATTTGTTTCCACATTGAACACTTGTGTTTGGTAGGACTCCAAACCAACCTCGACCAGTAACAGTGCATCGGTCCAAAAAGCTAACCTGAAAGGCGTTTCTCCTGTTGACGATCTTGTTGTCATTCGGTAAGCCCATAAGACCCAAGGCAGTTCCTCGGCCCAAAGAACTTTGGCTTCACCCAGCCGCTTCTTGATCCCATCAAAGATAATCTTGTTAGCCGCTTCGATCGCCCCATTTTCTTGAGGGTGTCGTCCAACTGAGCTGAACTTCTGCTGAATTCCGAACTTGGCTAAGAATTTTCTGAACTTGCTTCCGATAAATTGAGTCCCATTGTCTGATAAACATACCATTGGGATGCCAAATCTTAAAATCACCTGTTCCAACATGAACTTTTTTGTTGCTTCTTCGGTGATAGCTGAGAGGGGTCTGGCTTCTACCCATTTGGTCATGTAGTCGATCACCACGATACAGTACTTGGTTTGCTTGTTGCTGGTGGGTAGGATCCCTACAATATCTACGGCCCACATGGCGAAGGTTATAGGGCTAAGGACTGAAGACATTATTTCGGGGGCTTGCTTCGATATAGTGCTAAATAGCTGGCATTGCTTGCGCTTCTTGGCATATTCAGGTGCATCTTCCTTTAATTTTGGCCAGAAAAACCCTTGTCTAAGGATCTTGAAGGCCAAGGATCTTCCTGCCAGGTGTTCTCCACAAATCCCTTCATGGACCGTTTCAAGGGCCAACTGTTGCTCTTCAGGGTCCAAGCATCGGAGAAGTGGCTGGGTTGCAGATCTTCTGAACATACAGCCCCCGACCAAAGTGTAGCTTGCCGACCGATGTCTCACCTTCTGAGCCTCCTTTCGGTCTAGGGGCAAGGTTCCTTTCTCCAGGAATGTCCTGACCGGGGTCATCCAATTAACCCCTTGATGAATTTCCATGCATTGCTTTTTGTCTATCGAAGGTGTCTTTACTTCAGTCAGATATATTAACCCTGTGAGGCTTCGGATCTCTACCGAAGCTAGCCTGGACAGGGCATTGGCTCGACTATTATCTTCTCCTACTACTTGACTTAACTTAAATACTTCAAAAAACTAGGTGTTTTCACGTACCTTTTGGGCATATGCTTTCATTCGGGGGTCCTTCTTCCCATACTCCCCCGTGAACTGCTTGATGACTAGCATTGAGTCACTGAAAGCCCTTAGATGTTTGATGTCCAAGCTTCGTGCTAAGTCCAATCCTGCCAATAAGGCTTCATACTCTCCTTCGTTGTTTGTTAAAGGAAACGTGAAACTGATGGCTTGACATATTTCAAAACCTTCCGGACTTGTCAATATTAAGCCCGCTCCACATTAATCCCTAGAGACCGAACCATCCACGAATAGCTTCCATTTTTCTGGTGATCGAATAAGTTGTTATTCGGGGGTTAAATCTTCCGGCCCCGAGAAAGAACATTCCACCATAAAATCTGCTAGAGCTTGTGCTTTGATCAAAGTCCTTGGTGTATACTCCAAATCATATTCCCCTAGTTCGATCGCCCAAGCTACCACTCTACCCGATGCTTCTTGCCTTTATAATATTTTCTTCAAAGGTTGGTCTATCATCACTTTGATTGTCCTTCCCTAGAAATAGTGCCTCAGTTTTCTAGCAGCCATTACCAACCCATAGGCGAACTTCTCTGCGTTCGGATATCTGGTTTATGCGTCCTTGAGCATGTGGGATACATAAAAGACCGGATGCTGGTTCCTTTCGTGCTCTTTGACCAATACTGCTCTCAATGTTCGATCGTTCAAAGGTAAGTACAACTACAATATCTCCTTCGGGTCAGGTCTCATCAAGAGTGGGGCTTTTACTAAGTATTCTTTAACCTCCTTAAATGCTTTTTGGCAGTTTGGTCCCCACTCAAAATTCTTAGACCCCCGAAGTACCTCGAAGAATGGTAAGGCTTTCTCTGCTGACCTGGAAATGAACCTCCTCAGGCCTGCTAACCGTCCGGTCAGCTTCTGGATGTCCCTGATCGTCTTCGGTGCTTCCTTATCGATTACAGCCTTGATTTTTTCTAGGTTCGCCTCAATCCCTCGGGCGCTAACCATGTATCCTAGAAACTTTCCACTGCTTACTCTGAATGTGTACTTATTCGGGTTAATCCTCATGTTATTTCTCCTTAGTGTTTCAAAACACTCCCTCAAGTCTTTGGCATGATCCCTGAAAAGGGACTTAACGATCATATCGTCCACATAGCATTCCATATTTCGGTCTATTTGCGTCTGCAAGACTTTGTTTATCATTTTCTGAAAAGTTGCCCCCGCATTCTTCAACCCAAAGGGCATTTTGATGTAGGCATACGTTCCATTTGGAGTGATGAATTCTATCTTAGGGATATCCTCGGCATTCGAGGCTATCTGATGATATCCTGAGAAAGCATCCAGAAAGCTGAGTATTTGATGCTCTAAAGTAGCATCTATCAGCTGGTCGATGTTCGACAATGGGTAGTGGTCCTTCAGACAGTTCTTATTCAAGTTAGTGTAATCTACACACATTCTCCATTTTTTGTTTGATATCTTGACCACAACCACATTCTCCATCCAGTCAGGATAGTCGATCTCTCAAATGAATTTTGCCTCTAGCAACTTCTCTACTTCGGCCTGAATGACCTTCTGTCTTTCCATGGCAAAGTTTCTCTTCTTTTGCTTCATAGGTTGAGCATCAGACTTTAATTAAGACAATATTTGGCCACTGATGGATCCAATCCTGGCATATCTTCGGGCCCCAAAGTAAACACATCATGGTAACGCCTAACCACTTTTATGACTTTTTCCTTTAGCCCAGGCTCTATATCCTTGCCTATCTGGATCATCTTTCCTGATTAACCTACAAATAATTCAACTTCTTCGGTCTCTGAAGTTGGTTCAGTGATCGGGCTAGACATATCAGCCCAAACTTTTCTCTAACTCAATGTTCAACAGTTGATGGCTGCCCCCAGCCTCATTCCCGCTTCTCTTTCTTTTGCCAGGTTCGGCCGTCTCCACATCCTTATCTTTTTCCAAATCTTCTAACATGATTATTCGGGCGGCCTTCTAGTTGCCTTTCATTTCTCCCACCCCATGTTCAGTAGGGAATTTCAACTTTAAGTGAGGAATGGAAGATACAACCTAGAAAGAGACAAAGCTGGCCTTCCCAGTGTACGGGCTCTCTACCCGAACCACATAAAACTTTGCTTCCTTTGCCACCATATACGGTGCTTTTCCCAACAACATAGATAAAGTGATGGTTCCTACGATCGACACGGGCTGATTACCGAAGCCATACAAAGGTGCCTCGTGGCATAGCTCCAGTTGCTCGCCTCCAAAATTCATCTTACAGTAAGTTCAATGGTACAGAATATTTACCGAACTTCCTTCATCCACCAACACTCTCCAAATCTTGTTTTCCCCAATTACCAGGTTAATAACAAGCGGGTCTTCGTACGGCTAAATTACATCCTCATAGTCATCCTCTATGAAGGAGATGGGTAATGGATGCTTCGCTGTGCTTGACTGATAGAGACTGTAGACTTGCCGTGCGTACTTCTTTCGGGCTATTTTACTGTCCCGATCGAGCACTGCCCCTCCAGAAATTGTCCTTACTTCAGCTCTGTACTTTTTAGACCCTTCGACATCTTTCTTCTTCTTTTTGTTATCAAGTTTGTCTCTCAAGTCTCCAACAAATTGTGTCAAATCTCCATCTTTAATTATCTTTTCAATCAACTTCTTCAAATGGTAACATTCATCAGCGTTGTGACCTTTGTCCCAATGGTAGTCACAATACTTGCTCTCATTCCTCTTTTGTTCAGGGGTCTTCAGCCTGGCCGATCGAACGAACCCATGCATACCCTTAATCTCATGGAGAATCTTCGAGATAAGAGTGTTCAAAGGTGTAAACACTGTGTTATCTCTATCTCGCCTTCGTTCGGCCCCCTTGTCAGGCCTAGTGTCGATCAATCTGTTCTTAATGTCTCCACGACCCCTCTGGTCGTCCCTTTTGTCATCTCTGTTAGAATCATTCTTTCTTCCTTCCTTGTATCCCCCAATAGACTCCATTTTCCTTCTAATAGCCTCCCCCTCAAGTATATATCATTTAAGGATTTTAGAGGCATATCGTAAAGAGAAGATCAGAGCTTCTTACCTTTTATGGGGTCAAGTCCAGCGGAAAGGAAACCGACTGCTTTCACCTTGTCAAGATTAGTCACCATCCCAGCCTCTTCCTTGAATCTTACTAAGTAATATCTAAGCTCTTCATTCGGCCTCTGCCTATAGTGGATCAGGGCCTCGGTATCCTTCTCTCTTCGGGACAAATGAGAGTAGTGCCTCAAGAATTTCCTCTTGATCTGCTCATACGAACCGATCGACCTAGGCCTCAGCGAACGGTACCACATGGACACCGGCCCCTTAAGGTATGTCTTAAACATCTTACGTAACATGATATCACAGTGTCGCATACCAGTCATGAGAGACTCGTATTTCTCACAATGGTCTTCGGGATCACCCTTACCGTTGAACTCATGCATATTCGGGAACTGTCTCCCAGGGGGCGGTCGGTACTGCTTAACATCTTCGGTCACCACAGGTTTATGGCTGACCTTCCTCTCCCCGAACATGTATTTTTCAATCCTCTTGATTCTGTCCCGCGTGTGCGGATCATCTTCCTCCGAGTCGGAGGTATAAACCACCTTCGATCGGGATCGTCGTGAGTATGATTCGGAGTCTAAAGACTCGTCTTGATCGTCTCTAGCCCTCTTCTCCCTTCGAGTTCCATATTCTGGGTTTTCAGTCTCCAGGGCTTCAGGAAGCGCCTTCTCCTGGAGTTTAATTTCTTCCCTCTAGAGTTTCAGGGCCTGTAATCTTAACCGATCGGCCTCCCTCTGCTTAGCCAATCTCTCTGCATCTTTGCTGCTTCTCTCCTTCTCCTTCTGCTTCCCCTTGGCTTTTTGTTCTTCTCGCCATTTCAAGAGCATCAGCTTCTGTTCTTCAGGGATCGGTATAGGCCCCTCTTCTTCAAAGTTCAATAGCCTTGGAGTGATAGAGGGAGGACGACTACATCCGGCCAGGGTAGGGTTTTCAGTTTCAAGTGTTTCTTCGTTTGTCATAGTTGTTGGTAGGTTTAAATTCTCAACACAAACGTACTTCTACATTCCCACAGACGGTGCCAAATGTTACAACCAAATATCTGACAAGCCTTCTTCGATCAGACCTGCAAGAGAAGAATGTGAGGGATTGGCCCCCCGATTCACCTCCGGTGTGAGAATCAGTTAATCGGTTTTTGGTGAGAGGTACGATAGAACGTAAAAGAGTTTGTGTGTGTTAATTATGAATGAATGAATAAATTAACCAGACCTAATTTTTCTTAACCTTTTTCCCTTCGATCGTGGGCGACCAACCAGAAGGTCTCCTGAGTGGGAGGACATGCCCCACGTCCTTTGGGAATGGAAGAAATCGTATGAGAGACCGTTGCTCGTGAATCGGGCTGTGTGTTATTGGGCTTGTTTCGGTCCTCTAACGTTGGACCTTCATCCTGGTCCAATAAGTAGGTGGGCACTAGCATAACTAAACATAACGCTAGCATTCTTAGATTCAATAACAACATTGTTAACAGTACTGTTACAGGCAAATAAATCATGAATAAAAAGGACTAACCCATTATCATCCACTTGCCTAATCCCGAGGGAATTGTGTAAACACCCTCATGTACCTCTCTCACAGATTGAATCCCATTGAAGCTTCATGAGCCCGAGCTTTCGGCATAATTCTCAATCAATTTATTCTCCAATTAAATGGTAGTGGTTATAAAAGGAGAAAGAGGATAGATAGGATTTTCCTCCACCTTTACCTCACCATCATTCACTCATAATAAAACTAATGAATAGTCAGCAAAAGACACTGGGTAAGAGTCCTTAATCACTTCGGGAAGACCCGAATTCACTACATCTGGAGATGAGGAACCCAAAACAAAACCACAATCTGAATCCTCAGATTCAGGGAAAGAAGGGTAGAGATGGTGAGGGGAAGACATGAAGAAGAAGGTAAAGGAGAAAGGAGAGAAAGGAGGAGAACAAGCAAGTGGAGAAAGAATTGAAGGACGATGTACGGCTAGGGTTAGGATGAGGGGAAGAGAAAGGGGGAAAAGAATATGGGAAAGGGAGTCGATAGACTCTCATTTAATTCCCCTCCATTTAATTGTAAATATATATATATATATTTGGACAAAGCAAAACTATGGATGTATCATGCTCGCGGTTCGGTTTTTATGAATATTAGATGTCAAATTTTAATTAAATCCTATAATGACAATTATTAAAAATTCAAATCAATCAGTGGTCTCTAACTCAACAAAATTAAATGACTCAAATTAATTTTAGTTGATTAGGATTTGTCAATTTTAAAGAGGTGACATCACTTGATTAGGAAAACAGTAATGCTATGTTTCCTAAAAATTTCTCCAAAACTTTTATCAAATGATTTATAACGTATTTATAGACGCATGATCTCATCTTATTATTAGGGAAGTTACCTAAAACATAGATCACACATCAGCATTTAGGAATTTTTTTTGGAAAACTTTTTAGGTACCTAACATTTTTCTTAGCAAAATTAGGAAATAAAATAAAACTTTTTCGAGCAAGGTTGGATAACCCAAGTGGTTAAGGGTATATTCTTTGTCCACCCAGGTCATGGGTTCGATCCTCGCTCACCCCCGAGAATTGTTAGAACATATACTCATTTGTAAGCTTACAAGCACTTTATTGTCAAAAAAAATAAAAAATAAAATAAATCTTTTCCTATTTTTTTTCATCTTTAAGTATAGATAGTTAACAAAAACAATTATTCGTTTATAATAAAGTAAATACTTCTGTTAACATTAATCTGACTAACATTTAATATTAGATGGTAAGTATAGTTGCAACAAAGAAATGTAAAAGGCAAAAATTAATAAAACTTACGACATTTTTCTTTAATGGAGAGCAATGTCGAATCGATTAAAATATGCTAAATTGATAATTGAATGTTTGGTAAGACAACATTTACAAACGAATAATTGAGACAACATTTCATTTTTTGGTTTTGATAATTTGTCAAGTAGAAAAGTGAAAAAATTAAATTAGATATATGAAGTTTACTAACATAAACAAATAACGAGTAATTTGACAAAAATATTTTCTCGTATCAATCATTAATTTATACAAGAAATGTTAATACAATTATATGTACAAACCAAAATTGCAAGATTTATTCAGAATAATGATTATTTCAAATTATTTATCCTCTCAAATATATTCGATATATTTAAAGACTTTTGGCTTTGTTTTTATATTTTTCTAATTTTTTTTGAAGAAAATCAAATAAAATGGGTTAGCCGCATAGTTACCTATTTATTATTATTGAAATTTTTTTATTAATATTCTATATATTATATAATAGCAAAACTAAAACTAATGCATGTATAATTTAAAACACACTATTTATTATTTTAAGTATATAATATATAAAACTATTATAAATATATTATATTATATTATATATTACAAATATATAATATTATATGATAACACGTATTATGTGATATTATACAATAAAAAAAAATAGATTTTATATTTAAATCGAGGTAGGGCGGGTTTCACTCGTGAAAATCTTACAAATACCATTTAATCTCTATTTATACTCATAGCAGCATTCTCATTTATACTCGCATTGTCAACATTAACACTATCAGTAACCCCCCTGAATTTTTCACATTTGCAGTTAGATCCTTCTTTTCACAAACATTATCACTAGCATAACTAAACATAACGCTAACATTCTTAGATTCAATAACAGCATTGTTAACAGTAATGTTACAGGAAGATAAATCACGAATAAAAAGGACAAACCCATTATCATCCACTTGCCTAATCCGGAGGGCATTGTGTAAACACTCTCATGTACTGTTGGTCCCGGAGTATTGCAGAAGGGGGGGGGGTTGAATGCAATACTGATAAAATCGAATCTTTAAATCAACAAAGAAGATAAAGATTATAGATTATCAGTAGATGTATGCAAGCAATAAGTGAAACAAGATTTCTCACAAAATAAATGTTTTATTTATTTTGTGTGAAGTGTTGCTACAACCTGGAGAGAGAGTTTCTCCAGCTTCGATATCTCAAGAGATACAAATTACTTCGTGTGCGTACATGAATAGAAAAGAATCTAAGATGTATCTAAGTAGACTAAGATACTCTGTTGTCTCTATCGCATGGGGTGTTGAGCTGCTGTCTTTTTCAAGTGGCAGCTCATTATAATTTGCACACCCATGTGACTTTCCCAAATTGCTATACAGACAGGATAAACCTTATAAGTAAAGTAACCTAGATTCTTTCTATTTCTAGCTAATACAATTCTAGTAGATGTGGATATTACATACTCCTCGAATTGACCAGCCTTGTCTTGTGAATCTCTTAAGCTTCTGTCGTAGTCTTGCAGGTCTGCTACAAAACGATAGTGTGTTGCAGCAAATTTGTTTCTTGAACATGTAACCTGTCACGGGCCTTGACTGAGCAAGTACCCAATTCAAATAATTCAAGGTGACAGTAACCTTAACCGTAGAGTCTACTGTTAAAGGAATATTCAGTGGTTGACAGTACGAGCTCCCGCCAATGTTGCTGTCGGAACTCCAGACTTATTGTCAAGTGTGAGAATTTCACTGTCTCTTGCTTCAGCCAATGTTGCTATCAGATGTAGCTTTGTCGTGACTTTGCAACATTTATCTTCTTGTAACTTTACTGTCAAGAACATGACAATAACTTTTATTCTTGCTGTCTTCTGGATGTATTCCTTGAGGCTTGAACAAATGTATGAACTTCTCCCAAATCATACAATTATTACATGACAGCAATTATTCGAATACGAAGACATACTCTGGCTGTGACAGTATGTTCAACTTAGTAAAAACTAAGTACAGGGAAATATAGTTAAGTTGTCTATATGCTATCACCCATAAGTCCCAACAATCTCCCTCAATTTGTTTTTATGGACAATAACAACAAATTTACAATCAAAACGTGCTGACAACTTAACTAACATAGATCAGAATAGATGAAATACCATATCTGATAAATGTTAAAGAAAAATCTAGAACATGAAGCTTATGAATTAACTGCAAATCAGTTGCTCCTATTGAATAAGCAATTCAGAGTTTAACTTAGCTTGATTTTGGCAGTCTCCAGTTGTTCAGATTTTTCCCTCTCTTCTGAGAGCTTCATTTCTTGCTTTTCTGAGGTCTTCAACTAAAGCTTTTTCTTCTGGTGATCTGGCATCATCTTCAATGTCTTCAATGTACCCTTGTATCACTCGAGAAGTAAATACTTCAGCATCTTTTAGATCAAACCAAGTTTCAAAATCATACGTGTATGTTCTGAACTTCAGAATTCCTTGGATGAACTTGAACCTCCTTCCAGGAAAAGCATTTAAGGATTCTCTTCTTTTTCTGTCTAGCTTTGGATCTTCATCTCTCCTTTGATCAAATATTACTTCTAGTTCCCAAGCAACTAACATTTCGAGCTTATGAACAGATCCAACAACTTTCCAGTAGAGATCCTTCAGTATACTGGTCCTCAATTTGTGAAAACTATCAACATAGATTTCTTGCTTATCATCCTTGATTCTCAGAGGATTATCCAGTACACAGGGCTGATAACCTGCTTCCTCACTGAATAGCTTATTGAGTTTCTTGTAGCTTTCCTTTAGTTGAGCTTCTAGATCTTCAGCACTTTGTTTGGCAGATTTGGTAGGTTTGGTAGATTGGGATGATTTAGCTTTAGCAGCCTGATAAGCTTGTTCTGCTTCATATTCAACCATGCCAGCCTTTGTAAAAGGACAATGTGCTTCTGTAAGGTTCACATAAAGCATTGGTTCCCCATCAGAACTAACTTCAAGGTCTGCATCATCATGTGCTCTCCAGTCACCATACTTCTCAAAAAATTCAGCATATCTTTGAGCATAGTATTCTTTGACATGCTCTAAGATACTGCTGGAAACATCTTGGTCGGTTTCCATGAGAGTGATCATCCTTTCCAAAATGAAGAAATTAATTCTTCTCCTTACCTTTACCATTTTGCATGAGAGATTACGCATGCCTACCACATGTCAAACTATCTCTATAGTGAAGTCTGGTTCTACAGTTATACATGTAGTTCCACAGTCCTTGAGATCATTCTTGCGTACGTTTTTGTTGACTGGGTCCAGTTCCACTGAGACAGATGTAATGCTCTCATCAATTGACTTTTTCAATAGTTCAAAACTATTTACTTTTCTCTTATCAATGGGCTTCTCTGTCAAAACTACTCCATGCTTCTTTTTCTTTGCTGCTGCAACTGTCTTCCCTTTTATCTTGGTTGTACGATAGGCTTGTGCTCTTGTATTTCTTCTGTTAGATGAGAAATTCTTGACAAGCTTTCGTACCTTGATAGTTTCTTCAAGTTGACCCTTGATAGCATCTTTCATGACAGCAACTTTGACAGCTTCGACTGTTTGGCTCTTGACAGCATCTTTTTCAGCATTAAAGCATTCAACTACCAGTCTCAAGATAATTGCCTCCAAGGCTTCAAAAATTTCTAACTCCCCTTCATCATTGACATCATCTTTCTTTTCAGTACTGGGAGTTTCTTTCTCTTCTTGGGTAGCATCCATCTGAGTTTGTGTAGTAACATTCTCAGATGCTTCTCTCCTAGAACTCCTGAATTTTCCAGGTCCACCACTTCCTCCAATTTCATCCTCATCATCATCCAGAGTATCATCATAATTGAAGCTTCCTCCCATCTTGGCATTAGCATCAGAGATCAGCTTCTTTATGATTGAGCTAATTTCCTCATCTCTTTTTGCTAACAGCCTATGAATATATTTGACAGCTTTAACTTTGTCACTGGTGATACTGGATTTGAGAAGTTTCTTCAATATTGTCATGATTGTTTCAGTGCTTAGTCCTGAGACTCTATCCAATGGTAAGAAATCCAGCCTTCTTGCTCCTGTCTTTGTGATCCTTCTGAAACACACACCATAGGGATTTTGAATCACCTCAGGGGGTTTGTCTTCAACCATTCTTTTAATTTGTGCTATCAAACTATCATTGAAGGTTGTTGAATTTCTGACTACCATGGTTCCAAGGACTTGGAGTACTCTAGCATGCAAACTTTGTAAAATTTGCATTGTGATGAATATGGTCAAACGGTTCTTCAAATAAACCTGAACAGCCCACCTTCTTTCCAAGTTGATTCTCATAGAGATACTTATTACTTTGCTCTTCAGTGTTGATGCCAATTTTGTAAAAGCTCCCCTGCTTCACTAATTGATTCATCCACCAACTTACTAAAATCTTCATCTTTGTTGTTCAAAGTACTCTCCATGTGATCAACCATCATCAATTCTGCATCTTCAAGGGCATATTCACTTCCATCTGACCAAGTAGTTCCAATAGACATGTTCACATACTCAGGCATTTTGCCTTTGCCTTTACCCAGAGCATTTTGAATTTCTTTTTCTCTCCATTCCTTCTGCAACTTCTGGAATGGAGCTTCGACTTCCTCAAGATTTGGCTCATTGATTTTTAGTGGAGGCAATACTGTTCTGTTAGACTTTTGAGTCCCCTTTAATTGCTCCAACACTTCCTTGGATAACAATACTGCCTCACCATCTATTTCTCCTTCAAATAATTCACCATCTTCTGCTGCCTTTAGTTCTTCACCAAAGTTTCTTTCTTCTTTCTCTTGCTCCCCCTCACTTTCATCTCCATCTTCTTCTTCCAAATCTTGCTCCCCCTCACTTGTTGACTCCCCCTCACTTGTAGCTCCACCTTGTTTCTCCTTCTCGACCAGGTTTGCTTCATTTGGATCTACCACTTTCTCTTCCTTACCTTCATTCTGATCTACCACTTTCTCCCCCTTAGTTGAGTTGGCAGCACTAAGGATGGCAGAGAATGAAAGAAGAGTTTGTTGAATATCAGCAAAACCAGTAGCTACCATAGTGGACAGAGCATCAAGTTTAGCTTCCATGGATGCACATCTGCCCTCAAGGGCTTTCAACCTTGATTCAGCTTGTTTAGAAGGACCACCAGTTCTCAACCTTTTTGGATATAAAGGAAGAAACTAGGGCAAAGAGGCTATGGGGTTTCTCACACACTCATTGTTTTTCTGAGTGATCTCATCAATCCTTACAGAATGACTCTCAAGGCCTAGTGCCTTTGTGTGTGGGGTTCTCTCAAGTTTACTCTGGACATGCTCAAGTCCCTCACCTTTTGCCAGCTCATTTGGTTGCCTCTCATTTTTATGCTCACCTCTCTTTTCTTTTATCTCTCTTTTTCTTTTCACTCCCTCACTCATCCTAGATGCATGGGTATGAGCAGTACTGGCATGCATTTTAGTTGAAGATGTAGAAAGTTTAGATTGTACCTTCAAAGCAGAGATTGTTAGTTGATCATCATCTGAAGCATCTTCAACAATTACAGTATCATGATCAAGCTTTGTAGAGGTGACAACATCTCTACCCAAAATGTTACTGTCCACAGGTGGGTTGACAGCAACTTTTGTGGTGTCTTTGACAACAGTTGAGGCTGTGACAGCAACTTCCTGAAGGTTAGTTGCTCTTTAAAGTTCGACCAAGATGTTGGCTGTTTCATTTTCTGGCAGAGTACCATCTTGATCTAGCTCAGTGTTTGAGTGAGTGGTGTCCATTTCACTTTGAGAAATGGGTTCTTGTGGACCACTTGATGGGGGCTCATCCATGACTTGAGATGGATGATCAAAACCTGAAGGGATTGGACTGTCCCCTTCTCTAGGTTGTTGAGAAGAAACAATTGATGGATTAGAGAATAAAGAAGATGATGGTTTAGAAGAGATTTTTGGCTGTTCCACAGGGGTAACTTGTGGAACATCAAGAGTAGAAGTTTCATGACCCTCATTGTGCCCTATCTCTGTGTGCATTTCTGCAAGTGTAGGCTCCTCATGAGTGAGTACATGAGGTTGTGCTGACTCTTTACAGGATGCCTTGGGAGACAAGCCAGTTTCAATAGATACTTCTTGTTGAGAAGAAGCACCTAGGGATGTGTTTGATTCCCTTTTATCCTCCACAACCTTTTGTGAGACTGTAGGGTGGCTAACAGTGGCTTTGGCCCTCTTAGCTCTCTTCTTCTTAGGCTCAACAGGAACCACTGTGGGTTCACTTTCACTAACATCCTTATTTGCTACATCATGTGCAGTTTCTCTCTCAACATTCTCAGAACTACCAACAATAGTTTCCAAGGGTCTTTTCTAGGATTCTTACAAAGTTGTTTTTGTGGTCTTTGGTTGTCTAGAGGATCTGATAGGAATATATGAAGTAGAATGTGGGTTAACTGAAATTGGGTCTAATTCAGCTTCATTCTCAAGGGAGAAGACAACATACCCAGAGGGTAGTGCTACATCAAGATGAGGCTCTTGATCAGCCATGTGCATGGTGAAACAGAGTGGAATAAGTGCATTGGAATTTTGTGAATTGAGTGATGTGTGTGTATTTCTTTTCAAAACATTGCATTCTATAGTGAGAGATGCATTATCATCAATACCACATAATGAATTCAAACACATAGTAAGAAAGCGAGGATAAACATGTACCTTCCTGCTCAGAGCTGACTTGAGTTGACTCATAAGCAACTTTCCTACAACCACTTTATATCCATGGACAAGCGAGTGAGTAAGCTTCTTGATATAGGAGGGAATTTCATTCCATCCAGAGGTTTTGGTTGAGAAAACCTTCACCATGACATAAAAAATCATGCTCCATTCTTTCCTTAAATGCTTTCTGTCCATTTCACCAGTCGAGTACCATTTTGATGTACCCTCTTCAAGAACAGGACCAGAATACCCAATTTTTAAGAAAAACTTCCTTAGGGTTTCATCACTTGCAAGTTCCTTGTATGATTCTTTAGCTTGCAGTCCAGTTCCCAAAGCTTCGTTGATGCCTTTGATTGTGAGGATACAGGTAACTCCTTTAATTTTGCATTGAATGGTGTCTTTACCTGCACCTCCTGGAACATAGGAAGTGTTCCAGAATTCTTCAAGTCTTTCTAGTTTCAAGGATGGTGTAGATGTTATAGCATGACCCAGATAGGACTTGTTGATAAAGGATACGAGTCCTTTAAATCCTTCACCAGCATCTCCAGCAGTGAGAATACCAGCAAAGTTAGTTTGAGAAGAGGATTGTTTGGGTGCCATTTCTTGCTTTGAGCTTTGGAGAGAGATTTTTGCGTTTTTAGAGAGAGAGGTTCTGTTGAAAGTTGTGTGTTTGTGTGTTTGACAGTTGCTTTCATGAAAATAGCAAATGTCTTATTGAGAAAGGGAAAGTAGCAATGTCTTAGCCCATTAATCAGTCACGTGGTGTCGTGGGTAGTTACTTTTTAGTGGCTGTAAATCGTGGAGGTAAAATCCCAATTAATTCGGTCCACTAATCTTGACAGTAACCTGTGCGCTGTAACAAATTCATTAGTAATTTTGAGAGGATGACAACAGGTTTTGCTTGACAGAACATCGTCGCAAGAACACACTGTCATCATTAAGCAATTTATACAATTTCCTTTAAATTTCATGACAGAGACTTTTTCCATTGTGTCGTCTAAGAAACTTGCTATCAAGGCACATCGTGACAGCATCTTCACTTATTGACAACAACTTAAGCGGAAATAATTTATGTCATGAATTTTAATCGACTTTGCCTATTGCTTAAGCGAAAATTACCAAATAGCATTTTAATCAATTTAGGCATATATTTGTTAGTTTTAGCACACATCCACAAACATCCATACACACAAGCAATCAAACAGACACATGCATTACCCAGCAGATAACCAAGGTAGGGGAATCTAGCAGAAAAAGCATGAACAGTGCAAAAGATGAAAAGATTCCTTTTATTAGACATTAAAAATAAAATACATCCTCTTCATCATCAGAAGCAAGCTCATACAGTTCCACTTGAACTGTTTCATCAGTTAGTCCTTCTGCATGAAGAAGAACCTCGATGAAGACTAGCATTTCCAACCAGTCTTCAAGATCCTTCTCGACCTTGTCCTTGGCAACTTTCTCTTTCTCTGCCAAATATTCTTCCAGCGCTTCGTCCATTACCTTGAAGAGCTCCTCTATTTCCTCTTCATGACCTGGTTCACACCACACTTTTGGCTTCTGAGAGATGGCATCCTTGTTCTCCATTGTAGATATCCTCCTTTTCTTTCTCAAGGCATGAGTGATTGAGTGTGAAATGATATTTAGTCTCGTGCACATTTTATAGGACCCTAGGTGACGTTTCAGTTTCCCAAACTCTTCTTTTTAATAAAGTAATTAAACTTTAAGTTAAAAAGACTGACAAATACCCGGGGTCATTTCAAATGACACAAATACTTATCACTAAGCACGCGTATGAAATAAGTTAATGTCACGTGACTACTCATTACAACAATTAAAACAGGCATGTGATTTGAATTTAGCATAGTCATAGCAAACATGCTATCAAATAAACAAGTAGCACATAGGACAGTAACTTCTCATGACAGTAACATTGAAAGTTAAAGTCACAAGCTACAATTTTTTAACCACATTGAAAATGTAAACACTAGTAAGTTAACATACCAGATTTAGCATTCCCAATTCACTTACCAACCTGTTGAAGGTTGCTTCATCTAGTGGCTTCGTGAAAATATCTGCAAGTTGCTTTTCTGTTGGAAAATAAATCAGCTTCACAGTTCCCTTTTCAACATGCTCTCTTAGGAAATGATGTCTGATATCAATGTGCTTTGTCCTGGAGTGTTGAACTGGATTGTCTGAGATAGCTATGGCACTAGTGTTATCACAATAAATAGGAATATTGGACAACTCTAAACCATAATCCATTAGTTGATTTTTCATCCAAAGAATTTGAGCACAACAACTTCCAGCTGCAATATATTCAGCTTCTGCAGTTGAAGTAGATACAGAATGCTGCTTCTTGCTAAACCATGACACTAATCTTCCACCAAGAAATTGACAGCTTCCTGTTGTACTTTTCTTGTCAATTTTGCATCTAGCGTAGTCTGAATCCGAATAACCAACCAAGTCAAATCCAGTATCTTTAGGATACCAAAGGCCTAGGTTAGGAGTACCTTTGAGATATCTAAAGATTCTCTTGATTGCTACTAAGTGTGATTCTTTTGGATCAGCTTGAAACCTTACACAGAGACATGTAACAAACATAATGTCTGGTCTGCTAGCAGTTACGTATAGCAATGATCCCACCATGCCTCTGTAGGTACTAGAATCCACTTTCTTTCCTTTAGGATCCAAATCCAGTTTGGTTGCGGTAGAGATAGGTGTCTTGGCAGGTAATGCATCTTCCATGTTGAACTTCTTTAGAAGTTCTTTGACATATTTCCATTGGATTATGAAGATACCTTCATCCTTTTGATGAATTTGTAGACCTAGGAAAAATGACAGTTCTCCCATCATGCTCATCTCATACTTACTCTTCATAAGAGATGAAAACTTTTCACACAGCTTCTCATTTGTAGAACCAAAGATTATGTCATCAACATAAATCTAAACCAGAATGATGTCCTTGCCATGGTGCTTGTAGAACAGTGTCTTATCCACTACACCTCTTGTAAATTGATTCTCAATGAGAAAAGTAGAGAGAGTTTCATACCAAGCTCTAGGGGCTTGCTTCAATCCATAAAGTGCTTTGAACAACTTGTAGACAAAGTCATACAACTCAGCATCCTCGAATCCAGGTGGCTGTTCAACATACACTTCCTCTTCTAGTTCTCCATTAAGAAAGGCACTTTTGACATCCATTTGGAACACTTTGAAGTTACAGTGTGCAACATAGGCTAAAATATCCGAATAGCTTCAAGTCTGGCAACATGTGCAAATGTTTCATCATAATCGATCCCTTCCTGTTGATAGTAACCTTTAGCTACTAGCCTTGCCTTGTTTCTTGTCACATTTCCACTTTCATCCAATTTGTTTCTGAAAATCCACTTTGTGTCAACTACTGACTTCCCTTTGGGTCTAGGGACCAGCTTCCATACATTGTTTCTCTCAAATTGGTTTAGCTCTTCTTGCATGGCTATCACCCAATATGAATCCAACAATGCTTCATCAATTGACTTTGGCTCAGTTTGAGATAGGAAACATGAAAACATACTGTCAATAGAAACATTTCTTCTCGTCCTTATACCAGTAGTGGGATCACCAATGATTAGATTGCTAGTGTGATCTCTGTTCCACTTAGTGGTTCTGGGCAAGCTCCTTTCTTGATCTGCTTGATCATTTCCTCTTTGAGGGGTTGACTCTCTACCATTGATGTTTTCTCCTTCATGTTCTTCAACATCTCCAGAATCATTCTCATTCTGATGATTAGCTGATACAGTTTGAGATTGAGCTGGAGTTTGAGTAGCATCATTGGTGTTGACAGCATTTCTTTCAAACTCAATATCCTGAGTACCAGTAGGTTCATCAGTAACAATTTCTTCATCTTCCAAATACCCTTGATTTTCAAATCTAAGAGGCTCCATTTGACCATCCTCTTGTAGTCCTGGGAATTTGGTTTCATCAAATGTGACATTTACACTTTCTTCAATGACTTTGTGATCAATGACATAGACTCTGTAGGCAGTCCTTTCCAATCCATATCCCATGAAAATGCCTTCATAAGCTTTAGCATCGAACTTTCCTTTCCTTTCATGGTTGTCAATCATCATGAAATACGTGCTTCCAAATACATGAAAGTACTTGACAGTAGGTTTTTTTCCTGTTAATAGATAGTAAGGAGTGTTTCCATGAGTCTTGTTGATCAAGGTTCTGTTCTGTGTGTAGCAAGCTGTATTAATAGCTTCTGCCCATAAGTATGTTGGTAATTTAGAATCATTCAACATAGTTCTCGCAGCTTCGATGAGAGTTCTGTTATTCCTTTCTACAACTCCATTACAACTCCATTTTGTTATGGTGTCCTGGCAGTGGAGAATTGTTGGACAATGCCTTCTTCTTTGCAGAAGTTTCCTAATGTGGCATTTCTGAACTCAGTACCATTGTCACTTCTCAGATATTGAACTTGAGCATTGGGGGTTCTTTCAAGAACTCTTATGTGATCAATGATTTCTTGAGCAGCTTCGTCCTTTGTCTCTAAAAACTTCACCCAAATGTACCTTGAGTAGTCATCCACCATTACCAGGGCATATCTCTTTCTTGTAAGAGATTGAACATTTACTGGACCAAACAAATCCATGTGAATTAATTTGAGTGGCTCAGTGTTGGTATTCACTTGCTTTGATTTGTGCACATATCTTTTCAATTTACCCATTTGACAATCCTCACATAGTCCTTCTTGACAGAATTCCTGTTGAGGTAGTCATCTCACCAAATCCTTCTTCATTAGAATATTCATATTCTTGAAATTGAGGTGTGAGAGCTTCTTGTGCCAAAGCATGCTTTCACCAACTGATGCTTTACTGTAAAAACAGTAAGCCTTGTCTTTATGGACAGAATTTAAGTCTGCAACAAACAAGCTTCATTTCCTGACTCTTTTCAAAGAGAGGCTTCGATCTTTCTTGTGATAGATATTACAAACCATCATATCAAAATCAACCTTGAATCCCCTGTCACTGAACTACCTGACACTGAGTAGGTTGTGCTTCAATCCATCAACAAGAGCAATATCTTCAATGACAACATTTCCAATTTCCAAACAGCCATATCCCACAGTGTAACCTTTGCTGTTGTCTCCAAAAGTTATGATTGGGCCGGCTTTCTCCACAAAATGTGATAGCATGGCTATATCACCAGTCATGTGCCTGGAGCATCCACTGTCGATGATCCACATGACCTGCTTCTGTTTCTTGCCCTGCAAAATAGATGATTTTAATTTACATCTGGTACCCAAACTCTGTTGGGTCCTGCCGTTACAGCATCATTGTTATATCATTCTGCTTCACATTTAAATCAACACTAGAATCCTCCTGTTTGACTTCTTTTGCTGTCCACTTGGTTCTAGAGTTAGACTTGGTCTTTCTCTTAGCGGAAGCTGCCTTTTTACCAACATAGGTAGGCATAGAAGTCTCACCAGTTTCTAAATAGGAGCATCTTTCAGTAGACAGAATAGGTAGATTGAAACAAGTACTCATAACAACAATTTTGCATGGCATACAGTCAATGTTATTACGGACATCCATACTTCTTTGCATAATGGGGTTCTATGTAAGTTACCACTAACATTGGACGCATTAACCTTATCCTGTTTGGGTTTTTTACAAACAAATGTTAAATGATGAGATGATCCACAATTATTGCAAAGCTTCCTAGGGGCATCCTTAACATGACTATATCCATTCTTCTTATCAATCCCTAACTTGCCATTCATATTCTTAGGCTTGTAGACATTTGCCTTGACAGTATGTTCTGAAGTTGCTGTCGAGCCACCCTTGACAGTACCTTTCTTTGCCTCTATCTTGATAGCAGGTTTGAAAGTTGATGTCTTGGGTTCTCTCTTGATAGTATCTTTTGAAGTTTCTATCTCATCCTTGCTGTCGGCTACTTTAGAACATTCTGTCTGATTTCTTGGTAGAGTTTCTGTCATGGGAGACTTTACAGTATCTTTTCCTTTGCTCAGTGTGCTGTCAATGCACTCATCTTCATCAAGTAGCTCTTGTTTGATGAACAAGGAAGTTTCATCAAAATCAGCTTGAAGATTTTTAAAAATCGGATTGGAAACTCTTTTGAGAATTTGAGGTTTGACAGCATCACTATCATGAAGAGCAATTGCCTTACCATGCCTTCTACCATACTCAAAACCTATTCCTACCTTCTAATTCTCAGTGTGATTATCATGATATTCCTGGACTAACTTAGAAGAGTTTCTAAAAGCTTTGAATTTAAACTCATTTTCTGCAATTTGACTCCTGAGAAATTCTTCTATTTCCTTAGCACAGATAGTATCATTTTTCAATCTAGCATTCTCTTGAGCTAATGAATCTAGGGGACTGGTTCTTAGCAACAACATTTCATTTTCAGATTTGAGAGTTTCATTCTGTTTAGTTAACTTAGCAATTTCTTCGTGAGCAGCAGATAAACTAACATGAATGTTAAACATCTCACAACACTTAAATCCTCAATGGTATGCTTATACTCAGTTTTAGACATATCAAGTAAGACTAGAGATGGTACCTGATTTGATGAACTTGAAGCCTCTTCATCAGATTTAGCAATGAGGGCTAAGTTCACAAACTCCTCTTCTTCTTCATCTTCAGAATCATCCTAGCATTTTCCTTCAGCCACATAGGCTTTCCTTTGATTTCTCTTAAACTGATTTCCAGATCCTTTTCCTTGATTCTGTCTTGGTCTTCTGCACTCAGTAGCAAAATGACCTAGCTCATTGCAGTTGTAACATCTGAACTTCGACCTATCCACCAACCCTGTCTTGTATCCTCCTCTTGTGGCTCCACCAGTGGCCTTTGAAAAACTTCCCTTGTTGAACTTAGATGATTGACCCTGTGGCTTGTATGACTTGTCCCTTCTAACCTTGATATTCTTGAATTTCTTAGCCATATAAGCCATGGTTGGATTATCCATGCTTTCAATCTCTTCTACTGTGTAGAAGTCTTCATCTTCAACATCTTTCAACTGTAGAACCACCTTCTCCTCGTCATCCAACACCTCCTAAATCTTCAAAGATGGCATCTGTGTTGGTTGTGAACTTTGTGATGGTTCACTTGGACAAGCTACTTGTGGTTCATGAGCTATGAGGGCTCCTGACATGTTTGCTAACTTCCATTTGGTTCCAGTTTGAATAGCTCTCTTTTGAAAAAGGTCGAGTTCGTATGATTTGAGCACACTATATAGAGTTTCAAGAGAGACATCACTCAAGTTTTTTCCATCTCTTATGGCTGTTACTTTGTGCTCAAGATGCTCAGGGAGAGTGAGCAGAAATTTGATGTTAATCTCCTTTCTATCATAGAACTTCCCATGAATTTGTAACTCATCTATTAGCTTACTGAACCTCTCAAACACGTGTGTAAGTTCTTCGCCTGGTTTAGCCATAAAGGCTTCATATTGTGATACAAGGATTTGTCTTTGGTTCTCGCGAATTGCTTCACTTCCTTCACACAGCAACTCTATCTTGTTCCACATCTCTTTTACAGATCTACATCCCATGACATTACCACACATGGCTTTGTCTAATGTAAGTGAGTCGAGCAAGATGAGTTATAAATAGTCATCCAAGACTACTTTCTCCTTTTCGGACTATGTGTACTCTGAAGGCTTCTTTGAAACCCAATGGGCTGGAATGACTTCATCATTCTCAATAGCAGCAACTACTTCCTTCTGAGGTATGAATGGGCCGTTCTCAAGAATTCCCAAATACAGTGGATGGGCAGCTTTGATAAATAACAAGATCTTTCTTTTCCAAAAATTGTAGTTCTCTTTATCAAAGACTGGAATCTTGATTCCACTTGACTTCTGAACACTCGTCATGATCTTCAGATTTGTGTATCAATCTGGATGCTCTGATACCAGTTGTTGGTCCCAGAGTATTGCAGAAGGGGGGGTTGAATGCATTACTGATAAAATCGAATCTTTAAATCAACAACGAAGATAAAGATTATAGATTATTAGTAGATGTATGCAAGCAATAAGTGAAACAATATTTCTCACAAAATAAATGTTTTATTTATTTTGTGTGAAGTGTTGCTACAACCTGGAGAGAGAGTTTCTCCAGCTTCGATATCTTAAGAGATACAAATTGCTTCGTGTGCGTACATGAATAGAAAAGAATCTAAGATGTATCTAAGTAGACTAAGATACTCTGTTGTCTCTATCGCATGGGGTGTTGAGCTGCTGTCGTTTTCAAGTGGTAGCTCATTACAATTTGCACATTCATGTGACTTTCCCAAATTGCTATACAGACAGGATAAACCTTATAAGTAAAGCAACCTAGATTCTTTCTATTTCTAGCTAATACAATTCTAGTAGATGTTGATATTACATACTCCTCGAATTGACCAGCCTTGTCTTGTGAATCTCTTAAGCTTCTTTCGTAGTCTTGCAGGTCTGCTATAAACGATAGTGTGTTGCAGCAAATCTGTTTCTTGAACATGTAACCTGTCACGGGCTTTGACTGAGAAAGAACCCAATTCAAATAATTCAAGGTGACAATAACCTTAACCGCAGAGTCTACTATCAAAGGAATATTCAGTGGTTGACAGTACGAGCTCCCGCCAATGTTGCTGTCGGAACTCCAGACTTGCTGTCAAGTGTGAGAATGTCACTGTCTCTTGCTTCAGCCAATGTTGCTGTCAGATGTAGCTTTGTCGTGACTTTGGAACATTTGTCTTCTTGTAACTTTACTGTCAAGAACATGACAGTAACTTTTATTCTTGCTATCTTCTGGATGTATTCCTTGAGGCTTGAACAAATGTATGAACTTCTCCCAAATCATACAATTATTACATGACAACAATTATTCGAATACGAAGACATACTCTGGCTGTGACAATATGTTCAACTTAGTAAAAACTAAGTACAGGAAAATATAGTTAAGTTGTCTCTATGCTATCACTCATAAGTCCCAACATGTACCTCTCTCACAGATTGAATCTCATTGAAGCTTCTTGAGCCCGAGCTTTCGGCATAATTCTCAATCAATTTATTCTCCAATTAACTAGTAGTGGCTACAAAGGAGAAAGAGGACAGATAGGATTTTCTTCCACCTTTACCTCACCATCATTCACTCTTAATAAAACCAATGAATAGTCAGCAAAAGACTCTGGGTAAGAGTCCTTAATCACTTCGGGAAGACCCGAATTCACTACATCCGAAGATGAGGAACCCAAAACAAAACCACAATCTGAATCCTCAGATTCAAGGGAAGAAGGGTAGAGGTGGTGAGGGGGAGACATGAAGAAGAAGGTAAAGGAAAAATGAGAGAAATGAGAAGAACAAGCCAGCACTACTACAGAATAGGCTTTTAGCGTCGGTCAAAATAGGCTTTAGGCGTCGGTTATTGGGCGTAGTATATGAAAGCGACGCTATAGGTATAGGTCTAGAGCGTCGGTTAATTGGCGACGCATATAATGTAATAATAGCGTCGGTTATTTAAACAACCGACGCTTAAAGTCTGTTATATGCGTCGGTCATTTAAACAACCGACGCTTAAAGTGTGTTACAGGCGTCGGTCATTTAAACAACCGACGCTTAAAATCTAGTTATAGGCGTCAGTCATTTAAACAACTGACGCTTAAAGACTGTTATAGGCGTCGGTCGTTTAAACAACCGACGCTTAAAGTCTATTATAGGTGTCGGTCATTTAAGCAACCGACGCTTAAAGTCTGGTTATAGGTGTCGGTCATTTAAACAACCGACGCCTAAAGTCAATTTTTTTAAAAAAAAATTGCAATTATGTTATGAAACAATACAAAACAATTTCAGAACCAATTTAGCCACCAAATTATATATAAAATCAATTTATACATGATACATAATCAAGAATGAGATCTTATTAATAAACAATATATAAGAGTCAAATAAATTTAAATTAAAGAATTTATGCTAGCATACAAAAAAATACATTAATGTTGAAAATGCTAAAAAAAATTATTTCTAATTGGAACCAGGCTGCCATGGCTGCATTCTTTTCAGCCTGTTTCTTGTTCTTTGGTGTTCACCAGTAAATGTTACACCTGCCAGCTCTACTGTGCATGTAAATATAGGAAAATGTCCAAGACCAGACCTAGAGGTTTTGTATGTCGGCAATGATGCTCCTACTCTCTGTGAAACTTCTTGCAAAAGATTTTTGTAGTCCCCTGTGGCCATTACTTCCCCGTGTTTTTTTTCTGTGGCCATTACTTCTAAAAACTTTTCAAGGGCTTTACTCATCCACTGGTAGCGGCATATCCGGAATGCATCTTCTATAAATAACTGTGTAGAATGAAACACTAAAATGTACTCCAAAGTTTCCTGAATCACCTATGGGGAAAACTAAAACTCGTTTGTGGCTTGTAAGTGTATAGTACAATATATCAACAAGTTCAGTCATACTGACCCATTTTCTGTCATGGTTTTCCTGCTCTGGCCAGGCATCGAGCTCCTCAGTCACCTCCAGTGCAAACATGTATACTTTGCAGCCTCCGAGGCAATTACTCTCTTGTCTGCTTTTACTTCTAAACGTCCAGTCTCCTAGGGAATCGCCCTAATAGAAGGATCAGAAATTACAGAAGGAAAAATTAAGGTTCAGATGTCAAAAATGAAGGAAACATGTTGTAATAAATATGTAAGGAAATAAATGTAAATAAGGACATCAACTACAGTCGCTTAACTTTTAGTAAATCAAAAGTAGGAGTATGAAAGGGCACTTATTTTGAATCATGTAAGATATTATGATCAACTGATCATGGTCTTTATTCAGCTACAAATTGAAACCTAAAACAGAAATCCTCATTCCTCAATCCGTCAGGTTGAATCCCTATACATAATACATAGAGAATCAAAACACGGTTCTACAACAGATTATCTGATAATGTTTCTAGAATTCACATGACCTGCTTTTTAGAATGAGAATTTGCTATTTCATTTTCCAACTCAGTTTCTGATTCCTATTGCAATCCAATATCTGATTGAACAATAAATACTAAGTGATTGAGATTGAAAGCTAGGCAGCTGAAACATAAGCTCAAAAGTATACTTACTCCGTTAGTTCCTCTTCTCAATGTTCTGGACTTGGTATACACCATTTCACTCATTATATATATACACCACTTTGCCAAAATATAATCCAACCAACTAACGATCCAATTGCCCTGGCAGCTAGAGGTCATCCCCTGGACATTAAATAATGCAAGGAAGGAAAGTACCTATGTTACCCTTAATTATGAAAAATGTAACAAAATAATGTTTGATAACAGAAAAAATAATGTTTCATAACAGTAGTATACAACATGTGATAAATGACCAAAAATGGAATTGAACTGACAACTTGAGGAAACAAGCACTAGTACAAACTGGACCAATCTGTTGCTCTACACATATATACACAAATTCTGTTGCTCTTCAATAATTAAAAATTGATCTATTCAAATTGATCTATTAAAATTAAAAATTGAATAATCTGACTTTGCCAAAAAAAACAAAAGACCAATCTGAATTAGCATAACAAAAAAGATCAAACTGTGACTTGTAAAAGGTAAAGGCTATCCTCACTGAATTAATTCACCTTTACATGAAATCTGGATGATGACAAATGACTTGACCCCACTAGACAGCATCATAGAAGTTCATGAGCAAATAATCTCTCTAAAAACAACAAACAGTAATGATCATACCTCAAGTTGTTCATGGAGTCGCTTCTGAGCTTCTGAACTTCCATCTGCATCCTCAAAGCTTCATTAATTTGCAGTCCCCTAAATGTTTCTATCATAGGTTAGACCTGGTAAAAAGCCCGTTTATCGTAGAGCATATAATTGCTCAATGTTATCAGAGGGTACAAAACACACAAATAAGAGTAGGGCAAAGATACTCACGGAGGGGAATCCATGCTGTCGAGGCTGTCTCCAGAAATTTTCTTATCTTCTTTAGATCCTAATATTGACAACAATTTCAGCAATTTATAAAAATGCGATAAAAGTAACATACTGAATCTGAAGATTTAGAAACCTTTACCATCAGCTGGGGTCTCGGGTAGATACTTTGCAAGTCGATATTTCTACATTCAGAAGTAAATGCACATCTACTTAGTGCCTGGGTTCAATGTATGTGGAATATTGTGACTGAAAGCAATGAAAGGATACCAACCTGTAGGTGGCTTTTCACATGATATATGGTTAATCCAGGTACACCCATTACTCTTAAAACACCTTTAGGTGTTGCTCCTGAAAAAAAATGTAAAGTAAAAGAAATAAATGAGAATAAAAAGAATTATATTCTGTACTCTAATTGCACATACAATATTCAACAAATGTTTAAAAGGTGTTCTAATATACAAGGCTCACTGATCTATGATATCAACTGCAAGGAGAAATCATCAACCAAAGAGACAGTTATAACTCATATCCTAGTGTTCGATGCTCCGTTATACTCATCAATAAGATATGAAAGAAAAAATCATAAAAAACATGAACTAACAGGAGTCGAACAAATCCTAAAATTATGTAGTCATTGAGATTAATACAGTAATTGCATAATCTTGCTCCCACACTAACGGAGAGTACAACATTGATTATCAGATCTTCTTTGGAAACTCGACAAAAGTTTACAAGTTTGTTTACTTTTTCATGACAGGAAGTTGAATAGGAACAATATGAAAATAGCGACATTTGCAAAATAGCGGCTAAAAATGAAAACAGAGGAGCCAAATTATAAAAAAATAGCAAAGGGGCAAACACAATAGGGACAACAAGATGAAAAACAAGATAAGGGATGAATTTAGGATGACTTACTCGCAGTGAAGGCAGTAAAATTAGCCCATCCCAGGAAGATCTTCGTCAAGAGGCAAGGGGGGCTTGGGCTTATAGATATATATACAGAGAAGCAGAGAGTAAAACCTAAATACTCAAAAACAATTCCAAAACAAATTATCTAAAATAGAATAGAAAGAAGTGTTAAATCGAAGTGAGAAAGATTATTACTGAAGCCCAAATTGAAACTTAACCTTAAATCTAAACCCTCACCTTGAACCCCTAAACTTGTAAATTAATCTCCAATCTCTAATCAATTGAACCTCTCAGCTTGATAGCCTTCTCTGGGAACCCTAATTGAACCCGCGGCTGTGTTTGTCGACTGAGAGAGAGAGAGAGAGAATATTTTGCTGTTTGAGAAATTTGGCAAAGGCGGTCTTTTTGCCGCTTAGTGTTTTCGCCGAGTATATAATGTTGTTCCGTGATACTAACATGTAACCTTCTTTTTTAATAATTTTTTTAATTTGTTGATTTTTAAATTATTAAAATATACACTTTTTTATAAATAAATTATCACTCATTCCTACTTATTTGGTAAGAATGAATTGGGGAAACTAGCGTTAAAAGGAAACAAGGGTAATTTACAATTTCATAATTTAATTTTTTATTTAAAAATAAATTATTCAATTTTTGTAAATTGCAAAATAAAATGTAAAGTTGAGGAAAAATTTCGATATTATTTTTAAAACGTAGGAAAATTAGTGAAATTTAAGGTAACATTCATCACACAAATAGTGAGTATGAATAATTTGATGTGTATGAATTTATTTTCAAAAATTGTCATTTTTCCTATTTTTATTTAATTTTTTAATTTATTTACAAACTAGTTAAAAATGGGGAAAAACAAAAAAAAAGGAAAATTAGTGAAATTAAGGTAACATTCATCACACAAATAGTGAGTATGACTATTTTGGTATGTATGAATTTATTTTCAAAAATTGTCATTTTTCCTATTTTTATTTAATTTTTTAATTTATTTTACAAACTAGTTAAAAATGGGGAAACATAATAATAAAAAAAAAGAAAATTAGTTAAATTAAGGTAACATTCATCACACAAATAGTGAGTATGACTACTTTGGTATGTATGAATTTATTTTCAAAAATTGTCATTTTTCCTATTTTTATTTAATTTTTTGATTTTATTTTACAAACTAGTTAAAATTGGGAAAAAAATAAAAAAATGGATTTTTTTTTAAAATAAGGTAACATTCATCACACAAATAGTGAGTATGACTAATTTGGTGTGTATGAATTTAGTTTCAAAAATTGTCATTTTTCCTATTTTTATTTAATTTTTTGATTTTATTTTACAAACTAGTTAAAAATGGGCAAAAAAATAAAAAAAATGGAATTTTTTTGAAAATAAGGTAACATTCATCACACAAATAGTGAGTATGACTACTTTGTTGTGTATGAATTTATTTTCAAAATTTGTCACTTTTCATATTTTTATTTAATTTTTTGATTTATTTGACAAACTAGTTAAAAATGTGGAAAAATAAAAAAAAAAATGGAAAATTAGTGAAAGTATGTTAAAATTCATCACAAAAATAGTGAGTATGACTACTTTGGTGTGTATGAATTTATTTTTAAAAATTGTCATTTTTCCTATTTTCATTTATTTTTTTGATTTATTTTACAAACTAGTTAAAAATGGGGAAAAAATAAAAAAAATGGAAAATTAGTGAAAATAAGGTAACATTCATCACACAAATAGTGAGTATGACTACTTTGGTGTGTATAGATTTATTTTCAAAAATTGTCATTTTTCCTATTTTTATTTAATTTTTTGGCCTTTATTCTTATATTTATTTATTTTTTTTAATTATACCTATAGCGTCGGTTAATTCAAACAACCGGCGCTATAGGTGCGACGCTATATTGTTATTTTTGAGTTACACCTATAGCGTCGGCATTCCAAAGGGCGACGCTATAAGCCCTTTTGAGGTGTGACGCTATAGGCTACACCTATATCGTCGGCATTTTAGGGGGCGACGCTATAGGTATAGCCTATAGCGTCAGCATTTTAAGGGCGACGCTATAGGTATACCTATAGCGTCGCCCTTTTAAGGGGCGACGCTATAGGCTCTACCTATAGCGTCGGTTGATGCAAACAACCGACGCCAAAGCTTCTGGCAATAGGCCTATAGCGTCGGTTAATTCAAAAAACCGACGCAATAGGTAAGAATGCGACGCAATAGGTCAATAACCGACGCTATAGGTGGCGACGCAATAGGTCCAGTTTGTACTAGTGCAGGGGATCGAGCAAGAATTGAAGGACGGCGGCTAGGGTTAGCAAGAGGGGAAGAGAAAGGGGGGAAAGAATATGGGAAAGAGAGTCGGTAGACTCTCATTTCCTCCATTTAATTGTAAATATTCTCCTGGACAAAGCAAAACTATGAATGCATCATGCTAGCGGTTCGATTTTGGTGAATATTAGATGTCTAATTGTAATTAAATCCTATAATGCCAATTATTAAAAAGTTCAAATCAATCCGTGGTCTCTGACTCAACAAAATTAAAAGACTCAAATTATTTTAGTCGATTAGGATTTGTCAATTTTAAAGATTCGCGACATTACTTGATTAGGAAAACAGTTATGCGTGTTCCCTAAAAAATTTGCCACTTGTTTCGTTCCAATGGCAGCTCTTATATGTCTGTTGGCTTTACCCTTTTTAAATCAAAGTATGTATGTACGTAGTGCAAAATTTCGCTCGATTTACCATATAATATATTTGTTGTTTTTGGCGCGCTTACTACTAGGTTGGATCGGATGTCAACCTGTGGAGGCACCATTTGTGACTATTGGACAAATTTCTCCTTTTGTCTTCTTCTTGTTCTTTGCCTTTGGGGTCTTCAACTGGGGTGAAGTCGTAACAAGGTATATGTGGCAAGTTTTCATTTATGATGTATTTATGCACGCAAGATCTCATCTTATTATTACTAGGAAAGTTACCTTCCACATAGATTACACATCAGCATTTAGGAAAAAAAATTGGAAAACTGTTTAGGGTACCTAACATTTTTCTTAGCAAAATTAGGATATAATAAAATAAAACTTTTCCTTTTTAATTTTTTTCATCTTTAAGTGCAGATAGTTAACAAGAACAATTATTCGTTTATAATAAAGTAAATACTTTTGTTAACATTAATCTGACTGACATTTTATATTAGATGGTAAGTATAGCTGCAACAAAGAAATGTAAAAGGCAAAAATTAATAAAACAACTTACAACGTTTTTCTTTAAAGGAGAGCAATACAGAACCGATTAAAATATGCTAAATTGATAATTGAATGTTTGGTAAGATTTAGCAGCAATTTTGTTTATGATTCATTAGTTAAAATAAATTTATGTTACATAATTTTAAAATATAAAATTTAAAAATGTATATATAGATGCTGTGAGACAACCTTTCATTTATTGATTTTGGTGATTTGTCATGTATAAAAGCGAAAAATTAAATTAGATATATGAAGTTTACTAACATAAACAAATAACGTGTAATTTGACAAAAATATTTTCTCGTACCAATCATTAATTTATACAAGGAATGTTAGTAAAATTATATTTACGAACCAAAATTGCAAGATTTATTCACAATAGTGATTATTTCAAATTATTTATCCTTAAATATATTCGATATATTAAAAACTTTTGGATTTGTTTTTATATTTATCTAATTTTTTTTGAAAAAAAATCAAACGAAATGGGTTTGTCGCATAGTTACGTATTTATTATTATTGAAAAATTATTTATTAATATTTTATATTATATAATATCAAAATAAAACTAATGCATGTATATTTTAAAACACACAATTTATTTTAATTATATAATATATAAAACTATTATAAATAAATTAAAATATATTATATATTATAAACATATAATATTATATGATAACACGTATTATGTGATATTATATAAAAAAAAATAGATGTTATATTTAAATCGAGGTAGGGCAGGTTTCACTCGTGAAAATCTTACAAATACCATTTAATCTCTATTTAAACGAGCATCAAGACGGGGAGATTCTCAATTTTCCCGATCCATTTAGAAGCCTAGAAAAGGGTTTGTGTTTCGAAATGATAGAGGGAGGATAGTGCGCATGGTAGCAGGCTCTTTAGGGATACAAGAGAGAAGGATCAATGAGTTTTATGCTATGCTAATGGGGCTTCGAATGGCTTATCTGGAAGGTTACTCTCGGATCATGCTGGAAACAGACAATGCAGGTGCATATTGGGAATGGAGATTCTCCAATGGGGGTGTTATCCCTGAGCATAGATATGTGGTGAATCAACTGAACCAAAGGAAGGCATGAAGGAATTAGATTTTGGAATATGGGTCTATAAGCTAATGAAATGGCAAGGTATCTAGCTCATCACGGTGCTCATACTTGGAATCGATTGGTGATCATTGAAGCTCCTTTTGGGAGTTTTCGCGAGATTTGGTCGAATGGTCTGGGTCTAGGTCCGCTTGGTGAACAGTTTGAAGAAGTTCTGGAAGGTGATCTGCAGGCTGAAGTTAATGTGGTAGAAGAAGAAATGGAGGTCTTGGATGAGCTGATCTAGTCATTGGAAGATGAATCAATTCGTTTCTTTAAGCTATGTTTTTTAAGTTTTAGTTCATTGTTGAATTTGTTGGGCTAGGATGGGTTTCTATTGGGTTGGACAATTGATTTTGTTTGCTAGTTAGTATGCTTAGTGGCATGGGCTTTTGTGTTGGTGGATGTAATGCTTGGGTTAGGCCCATTTATCTTATTTAATTTCTTTTGCTTCTCAAAAAAAAAGCCTAGAAAAGAATCAAGGGCCCGCTTTCTGTATTTATATGTATCAGATTAGAGACGCACATAAAGCCTGTTATGCCCAAATCTGGCATAATAATTATCATGATTTAATTAGCTAAATTAATGGTTCATTATCTACAATGGGCCTCGAAGATGAAGATTGGGTCATTAAAAGCCCACTATTGGAATCAGCCCAGCCTAACTAGAGGGCCACCTCACTTCTCATCAAATACAAGGGATCGCTTTGTATGACTCCCGTCAAGGGATCGCTATTTGCTATCATCATAAATCAATACAGGATCGCTATCTCACTCTGTTAGAAGGCTCATGGTTAGATCCCGCGAGGTCACATGAGTATCTCTACATTTGGGTTCGCTTCGCATGACTCGACCCCTCGAGGTCGCATGCCTCGCTTATGCTGCATCTCTGTTAGCCTCGCTTGTGAGGTCACATTCTTGTCCATGCGAGACCATCGGTTTCCTTCTATAAATCATGGATCATGGATAGGATCAACAACTCACTGCCACATCAGCCCTAAACGAGTGGGCTTGGGCTATGACTTATCCTCTAAAACCCTAGCCTAGCTAGGTAACTTGCTACCCAAGAACTACGTATGGCTTGATCCCTATAAATAGGGTACGTAGGCACCTTGATATGGATGAGAAACACTTCACCCTTAAAATCACCTATCAAGCTCAGCCACATTTACACACATAAACCCTAACCCTAATTCTTCTTTTATAAGCTTTATATCCGTATTTAGCTCCATTAATCCACCAACCTCCTAAATATTGTTATACAATATTCTCCCTATAACATTTGGCGCTAGAAGGAGGGGCCTAGTCATTGATTGGGAGAACGATGACTAAATCGCACAAGAAGAGAAATGGTGAAGGGGGAACACCGGGATCGCATAGAAGAAATAAGGATGATCCCCAGAAGGACACAGTAGAAGGCGAAGCGCGTAATGAGGGGATCGAGGATGATTTTGAGAAGGATAAAACGCCCCCTATCGTTCAACAGGTGGCCTTGCCTGGCGAAGTCATGACATTTTTGAAAGGCCTTGGTGACCAAATGATCGAGGTAAGAGAAAAGATGGCCAAGATGGAGAAGAGGCACAGTTCTAGGGGCTTCAAAAGGAATACAAGGACAGGGGATCGAACTCACCAAGCAGAAAGTAGCAAGGGTCCCGCCAAGAAGCTAATTGAGGACTTTGATGATGTGGTGACGGATCGGACGAACCCCGATTGGGAAGAGGATGTAGCTACTATTGATAAGGAGGGATCGAAAGCGAAGCCCACCTCATCAGAAGGACGGTCCGTTAGTGTCTTTGACCGAGTTGGAAAGAAACTCAGTGAGCATGATCTCTGTCTCAAGTTGGTAAAGCTCAAAAGTAACAAAGATGGAGGGTCTAAAAATAAGAGTAAGGGCTCTCGTCAACCCTTATCTCCTCGAAAAGATCGTGAGCGGTCACATCGTCGCGATGACAGACCCCCCTCTCCTCGCAGAGAGCGTGAGCGGTCCCATCATCGCGAGGACAGACCCCCTTTCAATCGAGAGCGTGAACGATCCCAGCATCGCGAGGAAGACCCTAAAAATAAGTATCGCAGGAATGATCAAGAAGAGTCTAGTGCCCCAAAAAAGACTCAATCTCATCATGCAAGTACTGGAGGAAAGAAAGATGGCAACAAAGAGGCCAGGATTGGGGATTATAAGTTTGAAGAGTTGAAAAAAGCATTGGATGAGATGAACAACGAGAAGGGGATTTTTAGCAAAATGGGTTCCTCCTCGCCTTTCACTCATGAGATCCGTACTGCTCCATTGCCTGCAGTATTTTGAGGTCATCATTTTGACATGACCTATAATGGGGAGACTGATCCAGCTGAGTTCGTTATACGTTTCAATAATGAGATGGAAGTGTATCAAGTGTCACAGTTGGCGAGGTGTAGGTTGTTCGCAGCTTCGCTAAGAGGAAGTGCCCAGCAATGGTTCTCAAAGCTGGGATCCCTAATTGTCATAGATTCTTGGGAACAGTTCGTGGACATATTTATTAAACAATTTCAATCCTCAATGCTCTATGCACCCCCTGTGTCCACACTGGCAAATATAAAGCAGAAGGAAGGAGAGACTTTGCACGACTACTTCAAGAGGTTCAATGCTGAAGTACCTCGTGTGCGAGGCGCTAATGACGAGGCTGTGAAAAATTTTCTGATTGCAGGGGTAAGGGAAGGAACTAAATTCTGGGAGAAACTACAAGAGCAAACCCCTGTCACACTTTCGGAGTTACATAGGGTCGCTGAGCCCTTCAAGCGCGTCGAGAAATCACTGGCAGATCTAAAAAGGAATAATGAAAGGAGTAGCAGTTGGAGTAGAAATAGAGGAGTAAAAAGAAAAGACTCCAGAAGTCCAAGGCGAAGACGGGATCGAAGCCGAAGCCCCAGCCCAAAAAGGAGAGAACGCGATCCCTTGAGGCGATCCCCGCCTCGAGATCACTTTGCTAGAAATGAAGACAGGTTCGTCCCTCTGGTTGCTCCGATTGAACACATTTATGCTGTCAATGCAGATAAAGGAATGTTTAAACGACCTACACCAATGGGTTCAAAGGGAACTGCGGACACTAGCAAGTATTGCGCCTTCCATGAACAAGCAGGGCATGCTACTAACAATTGTTGGCAACTTAAGCAGCAAATTGATCAATTAATTCGGGATGGAAAGTTAACTGAGTGGGCGGTTCATGAAGCAAAAAAGCATCAATGGAACCCCAGTAAACAAGGGGTGGGGTATCATGTTGTGCCACATGAGAAGCAAGATGAGCCCCGCAAAGATAGGGAAGAGCGAGCTGGAAGTATACATGTAATCATTGGAGGTCCCCACATTGGGGGGGAAAGTAATAAAGCTAGAGAAAGATATGCACGCGAGGCCAGGGATCGACCCCTCACTAATGTGCATCATCTACAAGAGCGGCCTCCAAAGTTGTTTAAAGGTGAAGACACAAACATTATGTTCACTGAAGAAGATGTGAAGTGGGTTCATCATCCCCACTCTAATGCACTTATGGTCCGGGTTCGCATTGGATCCCCAAATGTCTATAGGGTCCTTGTTGATAATGGGAGTGCTGTGAATATTCTTACATACGAAGTCTACAAGAGGATGGGATATGTTGATAAGGATCTAATACCCACGGTGGGGCATCTTTATGGGTTCACTGGAGCATCTGTTAGCGTTAAAGGCCTCGTTCGGCTCCCCATCACTCTAGGGGACGAACCTTGCATCACTACGCAGATTGCTGACTTCATGGTAGTAGATCAACCATCTGCTTACAATGCAATAGTAGGAAGGCCCATCCTAAAGGAAATGAGGGTGGTGACATCTATCTATCACCTCTCTATGAAGTTTCCCACTCCTCATGGTGTCGGTTGTGTGAAAGGAATCCAACATGAATCTCGTGAATGTTATAACAATGCCTTGAAGGCTGTAGAAAAGGGGGGTGGCTTTGTACCAGGAAATATGGAATGTAATATAATATCAATTGAAGAGCTCCCAGATGATTACTTTGAAGGCTTGGGTATCCAGGTGGAGCCGATCCCAGGGGCGCTCATGTTAGAAGCCTCGCAGCCTGTGTTAATTCTCCAGGAAGGAATCGTTGAAGAGGCTAGTGACGATGAGGAGAGCCCAGAACAAGCGGCGGTGCGAGCCCGAAAGGGGAAGTGGGTTCGCAAGGAAACTTCAACCTTAATAGACCTGCCTAATGGAATAACTCAAGAGACCACGATAATAAATGAATATGGACATGTGGGAGCGATCCCTGCTACAGGAACAATGTCAGCCTCACCACAAAATGGGATCGCGAGGAGGGATGAAGCAGAATCTAGCACGGCTCGAGGATTTGAACTTGATTTGGACCCTCGAATCCCAGAATATGTTGAACGAGCCGGGGCCGCAGAGGATACCATCTCTATCTTAGTCGATTCCAAAGATCCGTCCAAGGTATTGAAGGTCGGGTCGCAACTCAATCCAAGGCTTCGCGAGAGGCTCGTCAATTTTCTAAAAGCAAATTTGGATGTATTTGCTTGGTCTCATGAAGATATGATTGGAATTGATCCTAATGTTATGTGCCATAAACTTAACTTAGATTCAAGCAAAAAAGGAATAAGGCAGAAGAGGCGACCCATAAGCGGTGAGCGAGCCGAGGCCCTGAAAGAGGAAGTTGACAGACTCCTCGAGGTCGGCCTCGTTAGGGAATCTTTCTACCCTGACTGGCTTGCGAACCCTATTCTTGTGAAAAAGCCCAATGGAAAATGGAGAACATGTGTGGATTTTACCGACCTCAACAAACATTGTCCCAAGGACAGTTTCCCATTACCAAGGATCGATCAGTTAGTGGACTCAACAACTGGGCATGCACTTCTCAGCTTTATGGATGCCTATTCGGGGTACAATCAGATACCAATGTATGGCCCTGACCAGGAGCACACTTCGTTCATCACTGATAGGGGTCTCTATTGTTACATAGGAATGCCCTTCGGTCTTCTCAATGCTGGGGCCACCTATCAACGACTCGTTAATATGATGTTCGAGAAACAAATTGGGAAAATAATGGAAGTGTATGTAGACAATATGTTGGTAAAATCTAAGGAGGCTGGAGATCACATCATTCACCTCGCAGAGATGTTTGATATATTGAGAAAATACAGGATGAAGCTTAACCCCCAGAAGTGTGTGTTCGGGGTCGAATCCGGGAAATTCCTAGGGTTCATTGTCAATCATAGGGGCATCGAAGCAAACCCTGCAAAAATAAAAGCTTTAATGGACATGCGATCCCCAAGAAGTGTGAAGGAGGTTCAGAGTTTAACAGGAAGGATCGCAGCACTCAATCGGTTCATTTCCAAGTCATCAGACAAGTGCCAAGAATTCTTCAAGGCAATTAAGAAGGTGGGGAAGGATTTTGAATGGACCCCGCAGTGCGAGGAGGCATTTCAGAAAATTAAGGAGCATTTGGGATCGCCACCTCTACTCTCCAAGCCCCGTGAGGAGGAAACCCTCATTGTGTACCTCGCAGTGTCAGAGCATGCGATCAGTGCTGTTTTGGTTCGCGATGAGGAAAAAGTTTAGTATCCTATCTACTATGTTAGTCGACGAATGATAGATGCAGAGACTCGCTATTCTAATATGGAGAAACTTGCTTATGCCTTAGTATTGGCCTCGCGAAAGTTAAGGCCATACTTTCAGGCTCACAAAATTGAGGTTCGTACATCTTATCCTCTAAGACAAGTGATGCATAAACCAGAAACATCAGGAAGGCTTTTGAAGTGGACTGTGGAACTGAGTCAATTTGACATCGAATATAAGCCTCGAGGTGCTCTAAAGGGTCAAGCTCTAGCAGATTTTATACTTGAATTTCCTCCCTATATTGAACAAGGTTCTTGGGCTCTCATACCTATCCCTGAAAAGGCGAGTAGCGAGGTCAAAACTCAAAATTCGTCCTCGTGGTGGGAACTTTTTGTGGATGGTGCCTCTAATAAGGAAGGAGCGGGAGCAGGGATTGAGCTTGTTACTCCAGAGGGTCGCAGAATACGAAGCGCAGTTCATTTTACATTTGGAGCATCTAACAATGCAGCTGAATACGAGGCCCTAATCATTGCTCTCAAACTTGCAATTGAGATGAAAATTGAAAATCTCAATGCATATAGTGATTCTATGCTGGTCACAGGCCACATTGGATGCGGTTGGCAGGCTAGAGGGCCTCAAATTGAACTCTATCTGCGATGTGTGCAAAGATTAATGAAATCATTCAAACAAGTCAAGGTGGAATTTATCAGAAGGGCAAAAAATCAAGGTGCTGATGCCCTAGCAAAATTGGGCTCGCGTCGCGAAGCCACTTTACTTGGGGTCATACCCTTGGAAGTTCAAACGAAGCCTAGTGTACCTGAAGAGTTTATTATGGAAGTAGCGAGCTCAGAACCAACATGGATGACCCCTATATGGGAGTATGTGAAAAATGGGGTACTACCTCACGATAAAAAGGAAGCAAGGAAGGTCAAATATCAGGCTGCTCGCTATGTTATTTATGATGAGGTTCTGTATCGAAGAGGGTTCAACACTCCACTCTTGAGGTATGTAGATGGCGATGAATGCAACTATATTCTGAGAGAAGTCCATGAAGGTATATGTGGGAATCACTCGGGGGGTAGTTCGCTATCTCAGAAGATTCTTTGTCAAGGATACTTTTGGCCCACACTTAAAAGGGATGCATTCGAATTCTCAAGGAAGTGTGATCCCTGCCAGAGGATCGCTAATTTCAGCAATGCACCGGTCTCCCAACTCACTTCGCTCACGAGCCCATGGCCCTTTGCTATGTGGGGGATCGATCTAATTGGAGAACTACCTAAGGCTAAAGGGGGAGTTAAATATGCGATGGTGGCAGTGGATTACTTTACTAAGTGGGCCGAGGCTGAGCCACTTGCAACAATCACTGCCAAGAAACTAAAGGATTTTGTGTACAGAGCAATTGTGTGTCGCTATGGGATCCCTTATCAACTCATATCAGATAACGGGAAACAATTTGACAGCAAGGAAATGAAGGAATTCTGTGAGAATTTGGGGATCAAGAAAAGTTTTTCAGCTGTTAGCCATCCTCAGACAAATGGCCAAACTGAAGCAATCAACGAAATAATCAAACATACTTTGAAGGCAAAGCTGGAAGAAAGCAAGGGCAATTGGCCTGAAGAGCTACCAAGGGTCTTGTGGTCTTATAACACGACCCCAAGAAGTACTACCGGAGAGACCCCATTTTCCCTTACCTATGGGTGCGAGGCCATGGTTCCAGTAGAAGTTGGTTCAGGGTCGTTTAGAAGGGAACATTATGACCCTGAGTCTAACGAAGTTAATCATAGACTCTATCTGGACATGATTGAGGAAACTAGAAGCGAGGCTCAGCTACGCCTTGCAGCCTATCAGCAACGGACAGCAAGGTACTACAATGGGAAGGTCAAAGTGCGATCCCTACGTACAGGCGACCTAGTTCTCAGAAGGGTTATGCCTAATGCTAGGGTCGCAAGTCATGGTGTTTTTGGTACTAATTGGGAAGGACCCTACAAGATCTATGCAACTCTATCAGAGGGAACATACTATCTCACTGACATGGAAGACAAAGTCATTCCGCGAGCTTGGAACGCGGAACACTTGAGAAAATACTATCAGTAAAAGCTTCATTACTGGTAGCCTCTATCTATTTTTACTACTTAGCATGAATAAATTCATACAAAGTACTGGGGGGTAGTGCTCATATAGACACCTCCCCTTTATGATGTAATGACTTTAGGGCCTCGTCCCTACTTATCAACTTTAGGGCCTCGCCCCTACCTTGTACTACATGAAGACATTTCTACTTATCAACTTTAGGGCCTCATCCCTACTATGGCAATAAATGAGTTCGTTTACATTCATTATTGTTTATTTAAATTTCAATTCTTGCATTCAAATTTCATTTGTTTGTTTGTTAGAATTTTACATCTTAAAGGATTAGCTCAGCGCAACGAAGCGAGGCTACTCCAGACAATAATCTATGAAAAGCACAATTTGGAAATATCATATGCGACCCCAACGGTTCGCACCTAACGATCTCACAAGAATAGATCGCACTTACTACAATCAAAGGAATCTAATTAACGAAGACAAACTACATGAAGAAATTACACAAATGGAAAATTATGACGCTGCTATGAAGACAGTTAACATATAGCACAGGCAATTATATTGGAAACGTGGATGAAAATTAAAGTTACTATGGGTCGCCATGAGATCCCAGAAGACTTGCAGTTATCAGAGTTATCCAACAACAAAAATATAGTTACATCTCGCGAGGTATTCAAAGGGTACCCGCATCCCTAGTTCGAGAACGTAAAGGCATTAATGGTTGCAAACAAATTATGGGGCATTCTTATCTTGAATGGCTTTCGTAGTTTCCTCCGCCAGCCTCGCCTCCTCCGCGACCCGAGCTTCCTCAGCAAGGCGCTCCTCCTCAGCATCCTCCTCAGCGATCTGCTTTTTCAGATTCTCAGCGAAGTCGGCATTCCCAGGCCCAAGCTGATCCCAATCAAAGTCAGGGATCGTTCGAATGAACTCTTTCATAAAGGTAACTTGACCTTTAGCGAGGAATATGCTTTCAGCGTTGTCTAGAGAAGCTTGAGTAGCAGCCAGATTGTTCTTAACTTTCTCGATCTCCTCATCCTTCTTCTTCAAGGTCGCTTCGCTGGATTTTTGTAAATCTTTGAAAGATTTCTCGAAATCATTTCTCTCTTTGCGGGCATTCTTGAGGTTTGTACGGAGGTTAGAGGTGTCAAAAGAAAGTTGCTTCTTATAGGTCTCCTCCAGGGATCGCTTATCTTCCACCTTCTGGAATTCAAGGACCTTAACCTTGTTCTCCAGTCTCAAAAAATCCCTGGTATGGGCAGATTGACGAATGAAGGCTTCGGCTAGGCACTTTGTTATAGCAGTCGCATTCTCCTCTGGGGTCGCTGCTTTCCACCAGTGGGAGGTTTCAGCTTCCTCGGCATATTTTGTCCCAAGAGAGGCGAAGAGATGCTGCCCAGCGGTCCCAGGTACAATTCCAGAAGGTGGTCGAGAAGACCCATCCTTCTGCCCGTCTATTCTGGGCCTTTTCAAAGGAGTCTGATCAGGAGAAGGCTGAGCTTGGTCACCGACAGCGTTGGACTGAGCTGGGGGGTCGCTAACGATCTTCAGTGGAGTCGCGGATTTGGTAGGAGGAGTTTTCAAACTCGAATCTTTCTTGGCCGCTGCACCTTTTTTGCCTTTCGGCTGAAGGAAGGGAGGAACTGGGCCGCTTTGATTTGACATACCTAAACAGTGAGACAAAGACAAGTTAATAAACTATTCAATCAAATATATGCGAGGACAAGTATGATACAGTTGCACAAATAAAAGAAGTAATGCGATCCCTAAGTTCGATTGCTATTGGGGGGTATACCCTCAGTTACTATCTCAATGAAAGAAGACGAGGCCTCTTCTTGTATTTTTCTTTTTCGCGAGGACCGCCTCGCGGTAGAAGGCCCCGCTTCAGGAGTGGATCCTACGCCTTCCTTAAGAAACCCACATGAGATAAGGTTTTCTAAGGATAGGAGGGTTCGAATATTTCTTTCTGCGGGGGTGGATTTAGTCAATACTTCATCAGCACGGCGCTTCTCTTCGCCCTTCAGAACAGTGCGAACTGGGCCAACTGCGATGCCAAAGGAGTTGTTAATTTCGAATAGTTTGAAAAAATAAAATTCATTATTTGAATAGATATCTCACCAGGCAAGTAGTTGAAACTTGTCTTCACCCTGGGGACCTCGTGTATATACAGAAATGGCTCTTTCCACGACCCTGCATTACTTATTGCCCCAGGAAGAAGGTCTTTCTTGTTGAATTCAGGCCAGATGGAAAAATATACATAGCCAAAATCTTTGGCTCCACATCACTTTAATTGAAGAAAATAACCCATTGTCTTCGCATCTAAGCTTGGGTATCCGAGTTTGTGGTAGAGAATATAAAGAGCAATCATGGACCTATACCCATTTGTGCTTATCTGGATGGGAGCGAGGAAGTAGGTTTCACAAACATCTTTAATGAAGGGATGGAGGGGCGAAGAAACTCCTATCTTCATGAGGGGGATCGTTAGCACCATGCGAGGAACCCTACCACCGTTTTCTTTATGGTTGAAACGATAGCATCACATTCTCTTCTTAGGGAGGATGATTTTTCCCTCAGGACGAAATCTTTCAACCCCTTCTCTAAGTGTCTTCTCTATCAAAGTTGAAGACATATCACGACATGCAAGAATGCGAGGCTTGCCTGGTTTAACTTTCGAGCCAGGCTTGATATCTTCAGGGCAAGGGCCATCAACATATATAACCCCCTCTAGCTCTGGTTGAGGGGTTGGTACATACGGTGTAGGAGATGCCTCAGGGATATAATCATAGTCTTTAAAGTTGACAACCCTAGACACCTTATCGAGACCACCATCGTCTGAGGATGGTTCTTCATAATCATCGTCATCGGAGTTGGCTTCGTTGTCTGCACCTCCTTCGATGTCATAATAGGCCTCGCCTAATGAATCTACTGGAGAGTCACTAATGTTTATGGGAGAGATGGGTTTGGTTGGAGGTAAGTTAGCGAGAATATGTGCCACTTGCGAGCTGAAGGCTTCTCCTTTCTTCTTCAGAGCCTCTATCTCTTGTTGATGTGTCCTCTCAAATTGGGGCTCGCTCTGTGCTGGAAGTATGTCCAAAGACTGATCTCGCGAGCTCGAAGGACGCTTAGATCGCCATTTATCTAGGGGCACTTCCCTGGTGTATTCTTCATGCGACCACAGAGGGTCAAAATATAGTTTAAAGGAACTTTCGCTTGTACTTGTTGCTCTTGCGATGTTAGTAGCAGCCTCGCTGCTAATTTGTACGTTTGGGAGAAGAGAAGGTGTCTTTGAACTATCAGTCGACATCTGCAAAAGAGATTGAGTAACTCAGTGTGTGCCCTTACAGAAAACAAAGGGAGGACAGAGGGAGAAAAGAACAAATAAACAGAGGCTCTATGTGTTCTCACTTCGCTCACGATTCGGAAAAATTGGATCGTTATTATTAAGCTAAGGGGTTCCTATTTCAAATAAACGAAGACGGGTCGCAAGCATAAATTAGCTGTATGGGATCGCAGTCTAATGGGATCGCATCGCATATAATTAAAGTTATCTAAACATGCAATATGATGAGTATGAATAATATTCAATATCAAGGAAGAAATGAAGACTTACTTTTCTTAAGAAAGGTTGAAGAAATCTGAAGAACTTGGAGATCGCTGAAGGTTGAACTCAGAAATTTCTTGCTTTTGATCCTTGAGCAAACTGGCAGCACTTCGGTAATGTGTTTGTTAAAGTGAAAAAAGGAAATGATTATGACAGGAGTATATATAGACGTCAGGAGAGAGAAAGGCATGGAACACGTGTCGAGATCTCAACCATTCAACGTGCATCTCGAGACATGACAACTGTCAAACCCTTTCAAATTCTTTGGTTGGGGTCGCAATGGTTACAACGGCTGTATCTATGATAAAATCACAGCTTCACTTCGCGAGTGGGTACATTGGATTTTTTTGAGTCCACCTCGCATTTTCAATGACAACATGGACTCGGGGGGTAGTTGTTATGCCCAAATCTGGCATAATAATTATCATGATTTAATTAGCTAAATTAATGGTTCATTATCTACAATGGGCCTCGAAGATGAAGATTGGGTCATTAAAAGCCCACTATTGGAATCAGCCCAGCCTAACTAGAGGGCCACCTCACTTCTCATCAAATACAAGGGATCGCTTTGTATGACTCCCGTCAAGGGATCGCTATTTGCTATCATCATAAATCAACACAGGATCGCTATCTCACTCTGTTAGAAGGCTCATGGTTAGATCCCGCGAGGTCACATGAGTATCTCTACATTTGGGTTCGCTTCGCATGACTCGACCCCTCGAGGTCGCATGTCTCGCTTATGCTGCATCTCTGTTAGCCTCGCTTGTGAGGTCACATTCTTGTCCATGCGAGACCATCGGTTTCCTTCTATAAATCATGGATCATGGATAGGATCAACAACTCACTGCCACATCAGCCCTAAACGAGTGGGCTTGGGCTATGACTTATCCTCTAAAACCCTAGCCCAGCTAGGTAACTTGCTACCCAAGAACTACGTATGGCTTGATCCCTATAAATAGGGTACGTAGGCACCTTGATATGGATGAGAAACACTTCACCCTTAAAATCACCTATCAAGCTCAGCCACATTTACACACATAAACCCTAACCCTAATTCTTCTTTTATAAGATTTATATCCGTATTTAGCTCCATTAATCCAGCAACCTCCTAAATATTGTTATACAATATTCTCCCTATAACAAAGCCCATCGGGCCGGGCTTTGACCGGGCCTTGAAAAGCTTGGGCTTTTCGGTCAAAGCCCGGTCCGGGCCGGGCTTTCGAGAAATATCACTACGCCATAGATGGCCTGCAGCAACATTTTCAAAATGTTGCAGCAAGCCAAAAAAACGTTACTGTAGAGCAAAAAAATGAAACGGCAACGATTTTTCAGCGTTGCATTTGGCACAGCTGCCGTATCTACGACAACGCTTTTGTTCACTACGGCAACGCTACTACTTTTGTTACCATAAACTTCTATGGCAACGTTAAACGTAATGTACAGCAACACTAAACTAGTGTTGTAGTAGATGTTAAAATTTGGTAAATCCACATGTGGGTCTCACATGTGGGCCCCACCTATGGGGCCCACATGTGGGACCCATAGGCAGGGCCTACAGGTGGGACCCACAGGTGGACCCACACTATTTGGGACTGCCTGTTGCAACGCTTTTCATGTTTTTGCACATATTTGTATTAATTTCTTGCAACGCTAAAGATACCTACGGCAACACTTTTACAGTAAAATCTGATAGGAAATATTTGTTTCTATTAATTCCCTACAAATATGTTCATTACATCAAAAAACAACAGAATTAACATTCAATCTAATCCAAAATAAAACCCCTCCATAAAGTTCCACAACATTTATTTACCATAAAGTCTAAAACCATCTATCCATCATAAATCTAACATATATCCACTTTCTTAAACGAACAAGTAAGGTCATGCTCCTTATTAAAAGCTGATCTCATTGGTCCTTAAATATACTCGATCAATTGCGGATCTGTAGATCTTCCTTCTTGATGCATGACAAGATTAAATGCTGATCTTGTTGGTCCTTGAATTGCTCAAACTCTTGCGGCAAAAATGGATTAATAGCTGACCTATCTGTTTGTCGAACATATTCAATCACTTGCTGATCTTTATATTCGTGCTCTTGCTGCAATATAGGACAATCCCTTGCTGCAATATAGGACAATCCCTTGCTGCAATATAGGAAAAAATGTTACTAGACAGAGGACCTGTTAAATAACTGCACATTGATGAAAGAAAATATATGTGTGAACATTTTACGAACTATGTATGAGGGTACCTGAGAAAGAAAAGGAAGTATCTGAGCGGATACGTATCAACGTAAAATTGTTGCATAAACAGATACATCAACTTACAACAAATGTTGATACTTTAGCAGGAAAAAAAAAGGTTCTGATCTATCTAAATGGAAGAACCACACATTACGAAAAACGCAGAAGAATGGGGATTCCTTACATGATTAGATTTTAGCATATTTAAGAAATTTTCAAATCGCTTTGCAATGCCTTGCCAGTGAGAAACCAAAATCTGTTGAGCAGCAGCATTTGCAAGTGTACGAGCGGTCCCCTTGAGTAGGTTTGTTCTGGATATTCTTGGAGCCTACACTTCCAGTAAAAGCACAAAATTTGAAGTGTAAGTTTTAGTTCTTTACTGTTAGTTTCTCGTATGAGATAATTCCAATTTCAACGTACAAGTAAAAGGAACGGTTACTTCTTTTTTGCAAACACAGATGTTTGATTCTATTATTGAGCAAAAGGCTAACAGCTATAGGTTCTGTACCACATGCCAAATGCTAACAGTTACTTCTTCGTTCGTTGTTCCCCCAATTTTAAAATAGAGATGAAACACTCAGGAGCTATAGATTCAACTGATTTGTTATCTTACAGAGAACAATTTGCCAAGATAATTGTCCTATTCCATTGCCATTAATTAAGATAACTATAGACTGATGGGAATTCATTATTCTCATGTTTACTTAAAATGGAGCTCAGATAAGAATTTCTTTAAAAGCTTTTACATAGTACCTGAATGCACAAACCAGTGTACCTTGTAAGGGAAACAGGACGCAAATAAAAACTGGAAAAAGATAAAAAAAAAAAAACAAACCATATATTCTGATAGTAAAGTATTTACTAACCTTCACTATTGTGTCAGCAGCTTGAAACAAGAACGATACTATCATTTAAATACTCCAAAATATGCCGACTTCCATTAAAGAACTAGTACTAGATCCACTGCAGGTGTTGATCAACGATGAAAATAATACATTATCAATATATCAAACACCAATTGACTATGTTTTTGTTTCATTGATATTAATTAACAAGGTGAAATATAATTATGAATGGTGGTAGCACTACAAACTTACCTAGAATCACTGCATACATAAGTAATTGTACAAATTAACCAAATTAGAATAATCCGAAAGAACATAACATCAATTAGTCCTTAATTGCCTACAACGCTTAGGTAAAAGCATGATTCAAACAATATTATCCATGAAAACCATGAAATTGATAATACAAATCAAAAAAATAAATAGAAGTAAGCACAATACCTAATTGAATCAAAACCGAGATATACCATGAGAAAAATCCCTAATTGAAGCTTGTAGCAGAAACCCAATTCAAGAAACTATGACTAAAGAATCCTAAATCTAAGATAAGACACTGTTAGAAATACAGTAAGAGGTTAGTGATGTGCTTGTTTACAATCATTCAATCATAGACATAGAGAGGGGGGGGAGAGGGGGAGAGAGAGAGATAGAAAGGGGGAGAGAGAGATATATATACAGAGACGACAGAGAAGGGGAGAGAAAAGGGAGAGAGATAGAGATAAAAAGACAGAGAGAGAGGGAAAAGCATGAAATCAGATCATATATACAACATACATACATTAATACAACATACAAGTCCAAATCCTAAATCAAATTAGAGAAAATCCCCAAATCGATTCGATCCCCAATTCAAACCCTAACTGAATTAGCCTACAAGCTTGAAAAAACCCCAAATCGAAACCCTAATCTTGAGTGAGTGGGCGGTGAGCGGCGGTAGAGCGTAAGCGGTAGTAGAGAGTGAGCGGCGGAGAGGGTTAAGAGTGAGTGAGTGAATAGAGGCGGAGAGGGAAAGTGTTGTTTGTTTCTAATTAGAGTGAGTGTTGTTATTTTTTACAAGGCGGCAAAATTGTCGCGCTTTAACAAGTCCAAAAAATTGGACAGCGCCAAAAGCAAAATCCCAATAATTTGGACACCGCCCCAACTCCACTACTCCAGTACTGAACACATGCAGCGTAAAGTTTTTTTTTATTTTTCAGTTTTATTAATTTTTATTTCAAAATTTCTTCAATTTAATTAAATTTATAAGAAGATTTATTATTTTTATTTATAAAAATGTTATATTTTAGTTCAATAATGCATACAAATTTTTCATATCAAACTTAACTTTATTTCTCAAACATTATTCATTTTCTGGAAAATTATTTATTTTTCAAAAAAAATTTAATTTGTTACGTTTTTTTTAATAATTTGGTCTATTTTCAAATTATAAAAATGTTATATTTTATAAAAATTCTAATATTGACTCTAATAACAAAGTTTGAAAATTTAAATTATTTGTTTTTTAAATTAATAAATTTTAATTCACAATAATTATTTATTTCAATTTTTGTTAAAAAGATTGTGTTTAAATCATATTAACAGCAACACTTCACAAGGGTTGCAACTTGCTACGTTTCTTATAGCTACGACAACACTATGTTTTGTATACAGCAACGCAAAAAAAAACGTTGCTACAGGCCATCAAGTTTAGAGCTGCTGCAACGTTTTTCATTGCAACACAAAAAAAAAACGTTGATGCAGGCCATCTATGGCGTAGTGTATCTAGGCCTTTTTTGGCCCTCGAGGCGGGCCGCGTCGGGCTTTTATTCGGGTCCGAATCGAGCCGGGTCGGGCTTTTATTCTGGTTTGAAACGGGCCGGGTCGGGCTTTTGTTCGGGCCCGAACAATCTTTCGATCGTTCATTGATTTTTTTGATAAATCAACGGATTACATGTATACTTGGTATATATTTTATTCATGTATGATAAATTTAAGTATTGAGATAATATATTTAGTAATGAACATGTTAATATATATGCGTTTGAAGTGTTTTATATTTGTAATAAGTGTGAATACATAAATATATATGTAAATATATAAGAAAAATTGGATTCTATTCGGGCTTTTTTTCGGGCCGGATCGAAGCCCGGGCTTTTCAAAAGACAGGGCTAAGCCCAGGTTTTTGTCGAGCCGGGCCGGGCCGAGCTTCGCCTAAAAATATAGGACCCGTTGAAGGCCACAAGCCCGGCCCCGACCGGGATTTTCCGAACCGAGCTTTAACCAGATTTTGACCAAATCGAGCCGGGCCACATTTTCGAGCCCAGACTTTTTGTGCATCTCTATATCAGCGGCTAGAAAGTTGAAATGAAGGTGCGGCGAATTAACCATTTTTCAGCCTTCTTTAGACTTTGTGAAATTTTAATCATTTATGTTTGATTAATTTTATAGGCTTTAGAGCATCTATAATGGTGTTGGTTAAAAATGATTGGCTAAAATAAAATTTGCTGAACCTGTAAGATATTTGCTGAATCTGTAGGATGTTGTACTCCAATGATGTTGGCTATAATGGTTGGCTATATTTTAAAAATAGTATTTTATTATTATTTGAAGTTGTTATAAATAGATTATATTATTTATATATGGTAAAAGATGATGTGAAATATTGCTACAGGTCTTTAGAGGTTGGCTATATATAGCCAACATGAAAGGGTTGGCTAAAATTTTTACTAAGGGTTTCCCCCATTGGAATGAACATTTTGTTTACATATTCTCTATATTTTTTATTTATGGCATTTCACATTTAATTTTAGCTAAATGTTTTATTGAGTTGGAGATGCTTTTATGAACTTAAAATTAAATTGGGCTTCTGACAACTTTACTGGACCTGCTCTTCCAAGAGCCCATTCGCTACCCTTAACAAGAAACAATTTAATTAAAACAAAACACTTGTTTTTTTTAACAAAACACTTGTTAATTAATAATGTAAATATTATTGAATGAGATAATTATAAATAATATATAATATACATAGAATCAAGAATACAATCCAGAAAATATTCCTCATAAAAATAGGTGACTCCATTTTCTTAACTAAAATATTATTAATCTAAATACTCATACACATAACTAATTGGGTGAGATACCAAACTACCCACATTTCTAATCCATTGCCCAAAATGCCTATTTTCGGAACCGTACGCCCTTTTTACTCACGAATCACGCATTTTTGACATGCGTATAGGGTATACGCATTTCAGAAATGCGTGGCCAAGGACCACGCATGTTAGCAGTGCGTGCATTTCGTTAAAATCAATTCAGGAAACATGAACAGTAACCATGAATACGCATTATGATAATGCGTGGGGCTGGATACGCATTCTGAAGATGCGTATTCGAAGCCACTGTTCATCGTTCTCTTCCCCGTCGTCGGACGTTTTTTGCTCGCTTATTTCAACCACTTCGTGTGCGTTCTACATGCATCGAACAATTGCATACTACACACCAAACGAATCGTTGTTTCATCCTCTACAACCATATAATTCTCAATTTCGATTTCTATTGCCGAATTAAAAAGGCACAAAACGAAGGTTGTTTCCGATTTGATTTTCCGATCGTCTTGTACACGCCCCTGCGGGGCCAAAACTCAACAAAGGAATATGGAAAGATGTAGAGGAAGGCCTGGGCATCATTTTGATGTGCTCAGTTGTTGTGGAGGTGATCGGAATGTGCTTGAGGCAATTTTCGGGCGATTTTTTCCCCGTCTGAGCTCCGTTCACGTTGCTGAAGAAATGACATCAGCTGACGTCAATACGCATGCTAGGAATGCGTGGCTTGAGATACGCATTCTGGAAAAGCGTATTCCAAGCCACGCATGACCAGCATGCGTATTCTGTGGGTAAAAAAGGCGACTTCCCCCCATATGGGTATTTCGGGCAGTTTCTTAAGAAAAATAAGGTAGTTTGGTCATTATCTCTAACTAATTTGAATAAAATGAAAATAATATTCAGCAATGAGAAATACTATAAACAAATTTACAAGATTTTATAAATTAAAAGTAAGAAAATGTTAAACAAGAAAAAAGGTTGATTTGGATAAGTAGGGAGGGGAGAGTGGGGTAGAGTTGCAAACGTGTCCGTTAAACAAAATAGAGGGAGTAGACGGCAACTTCACCGGAGTGTATAATTATAATTAGTGTGTGCTCCCCCAAAAGTATAAATACTTCTTATTTTGACCCCTAATTATAATCTTCTTCTTCCTACCCTATTCTCCTCTCTCTCTCCTCTCTCCCTCAGCCGCAAAATGCCCAATCTCTCCCAAATCTCTCCCATTAATTCACCACTCTCTTCTCTTTCCAGATCACTCTTTTCTACTGCTCTTATGCTTCGATTTACCTCTCTCTTAATTTTCTGAGGCTTGTCTCTTTCCCCCTTCATTTTATGCTAGTTTATCCAAACTTATGGGATCGGAAAGCTGTGGTGTTAAGGACTACCGATCCGGTGTCGTTTCTGTTAATTTTACCGATTCTTCTGCTTCTTTTTCTCCTCATAATGGTACTAACTAATTCTCTCTCTCTCTCTTATAATATGTCTAATTATGGTCGGTGATGAATTACAAATTATTTAGTTGATTCAATTTCTGTTTGTATTTCTAGTGAATTTTATATCTGTGTATGTTAAAATTGAACATGTCTTTGTTTTTATGGCGAATTTACTTGTATAGTTAGTCAATCATGTATGTTTAATTTTATGTTCAGGTTATAAGGTGAATTTTTATTTTTCTTTAGTGGATATCGGAGGTTGTTAGGCTAAATTGGTTTCCATTACGACATGACCTCTGGCTTGATATATGTATGTATTTATGTTTTTTCCTTGTTTTGAATTTCACTATGCTCGACATATAAGAATGAAGAATGACAGTTTTGTGAATGATATGGGGTTTTATGTGTTAATCTGTTTGCAGTATGTACGGTCAGATTTGTTTCTTAGCGTGCAAGAACAGGAAATGTCTTGGATTTTTAGACTTTTATTGACTATTTTTTTTTTGTGTATAATATAATGTGTATTGGTTACATATCAGAAACATCCTGGAATAAGATGGCGAATGGTGACGGTTGTAAGACCTCAGTTGAAAAAGCTGGCAAGGAACTTAATTTTATGAGCACAAGTAATCCTCTTCCATTATTGGATCTGGACGCTAAAAGACAACGGAGGACGTGTGGGAAAGCGGCAAGGAAATCACGGTTGTCTCAACTGGAAACTTGTATTAATGAGACCGAGACCAATGATATAGAGGGTAAAGCTAAGGAAGTTGGATTTTTTTATGGCAAGGGCATTGGTTTAGGTAATATTATTTCTGTTATATATACCTGAAAGTAATCTCAGATATATCATCCGTCATATGAAAAGGTTTTGATTTTAGATCATTCGGAAATATTTCTAGTTTCACAGGGATGGTCTACTAGTCATCCCTAGCTAATACTTAATGCTAATTAATGCTAGTGGTGTTGTCTTGGTTTGGTGGTCTGATTAGTTTTAGTCATTCTTGCAACATGGTAATATATTCATGCATCTCATTTTTCGGTTTCTGTTTTTTATTGTAGAGAAAACTCAGATGTCCAGGCAGAAGACTAACATAAATGGAAAACGAGGTGATAAGAGAAATTGCAAAGTTTCTAAGAATAAAAATGATTCTTTCTCCCTCAAGTGTGGATTGGCGAGCTTCAGTTCTGCTGCTGTAGGGAATAACATTCTCGGTATGACACCGATATCTTGGACATTTATCAGATTTGTTTTTTTGTTGTTTCAGTAGGGGTGGCAATTTCGGGTTATGGGTCGGGTTGATGTCAGCTGACTCTGTTCGCAATGTTGGGTTCACCAGAACCCATATTAATTAAATAGGTTAATATGTGCAACCCGAACGTGACCCGGAATTTTTTTGTGTGACCCGACTCGAATTTGGAATCTACAAATCTACCAATATCATCTTCAATTTAGGAATGTAAAAGATAGAATTCAAGATTTCAAGTTATAGATCTATTTTTGAGAAGTGATGATCCAGTTTTTACAAATCATACATAGACATACCAATCAGATTATACTTATCTGTGTATATAATAAACACACAACATACCTTATCTGTGTATATGTACACACAGAACATAATTAATCCAGATATGTGCTTCAGTTCCAAACAAATAAGTCTACTCACAAGAGAATATGAATAGAAAAGGCCAGAGCTAAACTGAAAGGATGTGAATTGCGAAATTGGTTAGATGCAGAATGAAATGATGGTTTGGAAGGGATAGCCAGATTTCGAGACCGATTGATGGAGGAGATTGAGAGGGGAGGGAGGGAGGGAGGGAGGGGGGAGGGAGTGTGTATGCGTGTCAGGAACTCTAGAATGATGAATATTGTTGAAATGGTCTGGCCATTAGGTTTATAGATATAGTATGTGAACTTCATATTATTTAATGGGCCAGGCCTTACACTTAGAAATTAGTAACGGATGGCCCGTTAATTTTTTATTCGGTGCTGACGAAATTTAGTACTATTTAGGCTGTAATGTGTATATTATCATATTCAAAATTGACCTGGGTGTTTTCCGGTCAGGTTTGGGTCCAACCCAAACTTGACCCAAACCCTAAATTCTTGGCCCTAATTGATATTTACGGCTCTATTATGTGTCTGATCTTGCCATTCCCAAGTTTCACTCTCGCTAGTTAGCAAATAATGAATTTTCAAACTATTATTGTGCTGTGAGATTGCTGGTCATTTTAATTAATTCACTGCATACCTTTATGAGCATAAATGGGAGCTTTTGAACTTTACTAATGATTCATGAAAGGCAGAATTTCCTCAAAGAGTCACTTATTACATAAGCCTCTTATGTTGCATTTTAATTTGTACAAAGCAAGCATTAGTTGTCTCTTAGAATGATTATTAGACACTCATATTTTCCTTTGCCTTCAGGTTGGGGAAATGACAAGTAGGTTTTCACATATTGTTTCATTCATTTTGCTAGCTCTGGTTGCAAGTTTATGAAGTAGTACAAATATTTTCCAGATTGAAATTGAGCTTTATAAACTTTTATATGAAAACTTCTTTCAGGAGGATATGGCTTGAAAGCAGATATGGAGGATGTCACAAAGAATGTCGATGAGTTGTCATTGAATGAAATCCTTGAAGGTAGTTATAAGTGTCCTAATTTGGCAGTGGACAAGGGAGAGAGATTAGAAGATCCAACTGAAAAAATACTGCAGTCTGTCAAAGATGCTTGGTCAATTCTTCAGAGGCGAAAGATAGAACCACAGGTTAGGGAGGTTGATGGTAGTTACCATCAAGAAGTTCTCTCACCGTCATATTTGGCATTGGATACTCTTGTAGCAAGCAGAAATGAGGGAGCTAATATAGACACAAAAATTATAGATGTATCTCCAGCTCACAAGGTTAGTTTGAGAAGGCTCTAAACTACTGAAACATTAACAAGATGTTAAACATAATACTTATGTTAACCATTAATACTGGCAAATATCATTGTATTTATTATACATCTCCCTGCAATGTTTGTCAACATTGATAACCTTTACTATTAGTTATCTGCATCGTCAGTTATGTGAAGTACAAATGAATTCTCCTCTTTTGATATGTTCATTTGAATAGAGACGGTGTTAATAGCGTGGAATTTCAGTTGGAATATGTTTTTCCTGTTTCAGTGAAATAGTCTGGAAAAATATAGTTGATAGGCATATGTCTTACAAGATATAATTAGTCATTTTAATATTTTGAAAAACTACCTACCTCACTTGGGCTCTGTAAATTTTGTTGCTGTGTTGCATAAATTCCCATGCCATTGAATTATGACGTAAGATTTCAGTGTCTGTATTTCTATTATTGTACTTCAAATTACTACTAACGGTGTTGCTCTAACTTGATTTGGTAGGTTCAGGATTCTGGAATTCAGTTCAAAGAGTCTGCTAATATACTTGACTTCCCGTTGTATGAGCCGGAAAAAATTCTTGAGCGCCTCGCTCTCCCTCCACCCAAGGATTTAGAGTTTCTACTCCTAGATGCAGCCAAGTCGGGTACCCCAAGAAATAGTGCCGATCCCCGGTTAGGCAAGCCTGCAAATCAGCGAGGTTGTTTGCCACCATTTTCTTGGTCAAATGCCTATTCTGGTCACTGTAAATCTAACGTAGATACGGTCAAACTATCTACGACTAGAAGTACATGCCAAGGAAGATGGGCAAAAATAGAAACCACTTTCAATTCTCCAGGTGCCACCTCTGGCTTCTTAACAGAGCTGGAATCGCTTGGGTATGATGATAGTATAGTGCCCGTAGAATGTCAAAGTTTGGTGCCTGCGGTAAAGGAGAAAGATCGGCCTAAATCTGTTAGCTTTACTGGACCGGGTTTAGTTACACGCCCAGTGGATCCTCAGGCTTCTCAAGGTAAGTTTTTGTAAGACGCTAAGTTTAGTATGTTTATTCTTCATTAATGCAAACTATGAAAGCCTGACTTGTTCGTTAAGGTATGCAGGCAACGGATAAGTATCTAGAATGCCTTGCTATATATGTTTATAATGATACCCATCTCCTCTTGTTTTCTGCTTTTTTCATTGGCTTCAGTTTCTATTTGTAACTGAAAAACTATGATTTGCGGGACATCTTGTATAACACGAATACTGATGATCAATACTGAATACTGTCTAAAGTGAAAAAACTGAAGATAAAAGAACTGTAAGGTCACAAGGAGGTCAAACATGTTTGTACTTGTATTAGTTGACTGACTTAATATGGAGCCTACATTATTGTTAAACTTATATGACTAAACATTCTGGCTTCATCTTCTTCGGTTAGGTTTATCATTTAATAAGCTTAGTTACCGCTGTGGTTGTTAATTACTAGTTACCTGCATGGCCTATTCATCATTTGTTAGCCTTTCACATTTACATTGTTAGTTGAAAACTCTATGTATTTTCTCATTCTTTCTAATTATATATATTGCTTACCGTTGCTGTGTTTTTTATGTGATTGCCAATTTCATTTTGGTAATTTTTTTTTTCAGTTGTGCGTTCTCCTAGAGCATTGGCTGCTGCTCAGTTACTATGTGATATTGCTGCTCATTCCTCAAAGAAAAATGGCGATGGGGTAATAAAATCACTGAAAAGACCCTCCCAGAAGTCCATGAGAGCTCCTTACAGCAAACATAGTGAGAAACCTGAAACCATGTACGCGACACCAATATCAAATTCAAGATTTGATAGCCCCGCAAGCACTCCCGAGGTTGAGTTTGCGTTTAAGAGGCCAAGACCGTCTGTTAAGGATAGAAGTACTGAAACTGTCCATAATAATATCATCTCAAGAGGGCAACTTCCTAGTTGGTCTATGCCACGGTCAAATAGATCATCTCCCAACAAAACTCTCAGGGGCTCTGTTTCAGAAATCAAGCCATATAATGTTGTAAAGAAACCATTTATGTTACCACCGGTTGCAAGAACAATGGAACCAGCTAGTAGTAGTCAGCCAAAACAACGGAAGTTGATGCGGATTGGATGGAATAGGGAGAGCGGAAAGATGAATTGATAAATAGTTCTATAAATAGGTAACAGACCTTGGTTCTGTGCAAATGTTGTATTCACATAATGTAACTCCTGTTTCATTTACCAGTAGCTTTTGTTGTATATAATGTGCCGAAGCTAGGACAGAATTAGAGGAAAATGATTTCTCTTCTCAGGGTATAGAGAATATTGGTTTACATTTGTAAGATTGTGTAGTGTATGGCCATGAAAACACACAGGGGGAATACCTTTGCCTAGTGTAGAATATTTTACCTGCAACCGGTAATTATGTCATCAATTGAGTCTCATTTTACCAATTTGTTGTAAAAGTGGAATGCAGACCATAACGGATGGTGTATAATGGTCATAATATGCTTCATACATCAACGCAATGTACAAGCAATGACATTCGTACAATCCATTAATATATTGTATATGTGATCTGATCAGCTTTTTCAATACTACTATATTGAGCTAGTTATAAATTACAAATTATACCCATCAGGCCATCACATTGCTTAAATTATAATTAAATAATTAAATAATCGGCTCAAATAAGAAACAAACTTTAATTGAGAACCAAAGCGAGTCACCAAATTTTCATATAATGTTAAAAAAATTTGGTTTTGGTGATCAATTTTAAGTTGTTTCTTATTGGAGTATGATCTTTGGTAATTAAAGTTTTCATTGAATTATATACGGAGTATAAAGATTGTAATCTTGATGGTAATGAGTTAATCTACTCTAGCAGAGACTTGGACTTGTATTTAAAAATAATTTACAGAGATACATAGAAGCTTCCGTTGATTACTTAAATGTCCCTCTCATTTCTTTACGTTATCATAAATAATAAATTTTCCATAATATTACACCCACTATCTTATATTTAATAATAAAAATACTATTATCCCAACTATTTTCCTCCACTATCTCAAATCTATTATTAAATATTAATAGATTTCACCACTTTATTCATTTTCCGTCTAACATTACTTATTTTTTATATCTTTTCTTGGTTTTTGTTCCCATCCTCAACGTAAATAACTTAGACGGACGGAAGGAGTAGTATAGTATAAGTTGTCAACACATAAAAAATGGAACCCGTCAACATTTGATTTGGTATTATTAAATACTCTTGGGAAATTTCTGTGTCAGTAGTCACAGTCAATGCACCGGGACGCGTACATGTATTATTATGCATATAGAAGTAAACACATGTTGTAATGTTACATGCAGTAGTATATATAAGAATCCTCAAGGACAAACATAGCACAAGTCCTCCATTTCATTACTCAACTTTGTACTAGTTTTACTCTGTTCTTCTAAAATATTCTCTGATCAACCTCTTTAAACAATTTCTTTGAAAATGGTAGAGAAGGAGCAAGAAACTCCACTAGCCCCACAATCTCATCGAATTACAATTGCCAACCATACTTCCACGCCACCATCAACTGATGATATCGAGAAAAAACGTCTTCGGAGGAGATGTATGCAGTGTTGTGGCTGCACCTCCGCGGTAGTTGTGATCGTAGGAATAGTATTATTGGTCCTCTTTTTAACAGTTTTTAAGGTTAAGGATCCCAAGATTAATTTGAATTATGTGACTATCAGAGGATTACAAGGCGTCAACCCTTTGAATCTTGTGCCAAATACAAATTTGACAATCGTAGCAGATGTATCAGTGAAAAATCCAAACATAGCATCTTTCAAATTTAAGAATGCTACAACAGAGATATACTATGAAAATGTACTAATTGGTGAAGCTCAGATACCTGAGGGGAATGCCAAGGCCAAGAAAACGTTTGAAATGAAAATTAACATAAATTTTATGCTCGAAAAAATATCGGGTGTTCCTCGATTGGTGGGAGATTTAACCACTGGATCATTACCGTTAAACACGAAAACCAGCATCAGAGGGAGAGTGGAGATTATAGATATAGTCAAGAAGACAGTTGGGGTGAAAATGGATTGCAGTTCCACAGTCATTATAGCAGATCAGACTGTTCAAAATCAGAAGTGCACCAAATATGTTAAGGTCTAGGAATGCAGGGAGTATATAGGACACCATTGTTATTGTTTACAAGGTTGTGTTAGTATTGGTGCCCTAGAGGCAATGTATACATTATATTTATGTTTGAGTGATTTTATATATTTGATATATATGTTTATTATTGGCTTTATTTACTGCGAAATAAATAAAGTATAATAAATGTCCTTAGAATCTTGATACAAATTGTATAGTTGCAAGTATGTGACTTGAACATGAGATTATATAATGATTGTATCATATTCTTAAATGTCCCTTGCCGAGTATTATTAATAATTACGACAATAGTAATACACTGAGGCTAGTATGATAATTGACTGATAACCACATCTCATTGGTCATAAGTATGAAGATACTAAAAGCAATGCATAGGTAACTGTACGAGTACAGGGTACTGGACAGACCCACCGTGAGATACATCATGGTAAATAATAAATGTGTCATATGTAATCTCACAGTGATAATGGTGTAATAATCCTTAGACCTGAAGTCGTTATAATTCTACATGAGAATTAATATATTTTGAATTCGTCAAAAGTTATCTTTTGCCGGATAATGATAAAGGTGAATATCGGATATATTATGAATCATGTGAGAAATATGAACGATCTAGATGGGATTTAAATCTCCTGATAAAGGAGTGATATTATCGGCCTCTTGTTTGAGTGAGACTATGAAATGCATGGCCATGCTCAAATGTTGATTTGATTAAATAGTCTACTCACCGATCAAGAAAATGAAGATTAAATTATGAAGAGGATGACACATTACATGCCTCGAGTTTAATCTATAATATCATGATTTAAAGGGATTATATTACATGGAACATTAGTCATAAAAGGTTGATTGAATCGTTGATTTAATTATTGTTTTATTGGGTAGCAATAATGTGTTACTAGACGCCGCTTATTGTTTATAATTTTATTATTGAATAAAATTATTGCCAATGAAATAATAACCTACAGGGTCACACACAAAGAATGTTTAAAAGGGAAATTAATTTATTTCATGAATTTAAATTAATAATAATTTAAATTATGATTTTAAATTAATATTAAATAATAATTCGAATTTTATAAAATTAATTAAGTGAGACTTGATTAGTTAAAGATAAAATTTGAAGATGTATTTTCTTGACTTATTTGATTAATTAAGTATGACTTAATTAATTTATTTAAATAAATAAGATTTGTTTAAATAAAAATGGCCTAATTGTTTAAGGCTCCATTTTACTTTATTTCTCTTTATAAGCCAAGAGTTGGCAAGTCATTTAAGATATACAACTGAAATCTCAGTTCATAAACACAAGAGAGAAATCAACCACAAGTCAAGAACACATCCGGATTATTTATTTTGGCTAGTACCAATTTCCGTGGCAAAATCGTTCGACAATTCAAGCAAGCATTCAAGTGCGGATACCGGTGGAGGAGTTACATTTTAGCTCTCAAGATCAACACTTTTAGTTCTCAAGATCAACAAGCTAGGATCTCCATTTGTCATCCATTGGAAAGCTTTAACAAGGTACAATGTTGTTCTTGAGAAATTTTATACCATGATCATCATTTTATACATGGACTCGGGCTTTGGAATTCGTTTTTAATTATTATTTACGTCATTTCCGTTGCGTTATCATGCCCGAATTCCAACAGGTCGCTGATTCGATTTGATTAGAGTTGATTTTGGTGTAATGTTATGAGTTACTGCAGCATTTCTAATTTTAATAATTTAGTTAAATTATCTAGTTAGATTAGCAGGTAAAAAGCATATAGGACTTTGTTCAAGAGATCATAGCTGAATAACCTAGCTATTTGTTAGATATTTATATACCCTGTTGATTAATAAAAAAAAAAAAATCGAGTATGAGGATATCGACATTGTCGAGATTGCCACAGACTTCCAGTAATTAGTAGGGGAATTCTTAGGAATAATGAAACACATTCAGCAGTTGGCAAAACTATAAACCTAAAAATAACACACATTAAGCACAGACTCCGTCAACATATTCAAAGTTTAAGAGAAATTCATAGAACAGTGTACAGAGTCTTTAGCCAAGTCTTGGGGAAATTTCTACGCAATGTTCTAAAATTAGCTTCATAATTCTAGGAAAGTAGTATTTACATGTTTTAGAGCTACAAGTAGTAACATATTATCCCCAAAGTCCAAACAGAGCACAAATATTACAGTTCCCCACTCAGGTTGCCCTGAATAAACTGTACCCTTTTTTTTAAAACTAATCTCTGAATAGCCTCAAAACAATTTCATTAGCCATGACAGAGGAGGATCAAGAAAATTCACTACCCCAAGAATCTCACCGAATTGTGATTCCCAACGAAATTGTTACACCACGATCAAGTATCAAGAAAGAGCGTCTTGAGAGGAGATGCAAGCTGTGCTGCTGTTGTACTTTGGTGACGATATTTATCATAGGATTCATACTTTTGATCCTCTGTCTAACAGTTTTCAAGGTTAAGAAACCGAAAATAAAATTGAGAAGTGTGACAATCAAAGGACTTCAAGGTGTGAACCCTTTTAATCTTGCACCAACAACTAACTTGACACTCCTGGCGGATGTATCAGTGAAGAATCCAAATGTAGCATCCTTCAAGATCAAGAATGGTACAACAGAAATATATTATAAGAAGGTACAGATTGCGGACGCTCAAATACCTCCGGGAAATGTCAAGTCCAGGAAAACAACTGACATGAATGTGACAGTGGACTTTATACTGCAAAAAATATTCAGTGTTTCTGGATATGTGGGAGATTTAAGGGCCGGATCAATGCCGTTGGATGCGAAAACCCACATCAAAGGGAAGGTGGATGTTATAGGTATAATTAAGAAGACGGTTGAGGTTAAAATGGATTGCAATATGAAATTTGTGATAGCAAATCAGACGATTCAAAATCAGAAGTGCAACACCACTGTTGATTTGTAGAGTACAATACTTGGTAAAAGCGTCAGTATAATCATTGTATGAGACTGGAGCTGATAATATGAAAACTATGACATTTTGATCCCACGAGATTTAAATTCTTTATATTGTTACATGAATGTAAGAGTACAGGCAATAGGCGCGCTTGATCACATTTGAATATATTGCACCTTTGCCTAAAACATTTCTGTTCGTCACTTCAGCTACTTGCATAAGTATAATACTATTCGACATATATGTGATATTGCTATGCAATTTATCATCTTTCCCTGGAATATATCATATTGCTCTGCAGTTTATTGCATTTCTTCCTTCCTTATCCTTTTGCTTGTGTCTTCTAAAATTTTTATGCATATAATGAAAATTCAACTTGCATAGGTTATTATCATTTTCATATTCCTAAATATTGCATTAATTCATTGCATATACGAAATAAAGTTATTATTTAAACAAATATTTATATAATGTAGAGATAGATAAGTAGTTAGGAAGATTAATGGCTCAGTCCTAGACCAGTTTCTACTTTGCATTTGATGTGATGAGTTTAAACCACTGACTTGAAGGATTTTCTACACAGCCGCCATCATCGTCGTATGGACAAATGCACTCCGTGGTCAATATCTTCTCTGAGTAATCAGGAGCATAATGAAGGCACAAATTATCTCTATAATTAGCCAACTGATAGTTGGACACTGACTTCCACTTACTTTTCTTATTAGAACACTCCTTTGTGAGGATCACTGGCCTCCCCTCTCCTGCGGATGTTAGACAATATTCAGTTCCCAGTAATCGGATGACATTCTTATCGTATCGCCAGTATCTACCAAAGCTATGGCAACCACTTGTCTGAAGTTCAAATTTCTCGTTCACACTGATACACGTACCACTTTTCGGATGATACATTATTTCGTGCCTTATGCCTGCTGAGAACGGATCTGCATTAAGAGAAAAAATGTCAGCAACAAACTCTACAGACCGAAAAGACTCACTGCATAAATTTAAGCTACTATCTAATAACACAGAGTAAAACATAAATCAAAAATTTATTTACAGTACATAAATATGCAATTCACTGAAATAGACAAAAAATTAAAAAAACACCAAGATTACAAATATGAATCATATAATTTGTTTTTTGTTAATCAATCCATTTGATTTCTTGTTTGTAAGCTAAATTAGTTTGTAAGGTTGGTAATTTTTACCTAGGATCTTGCCTTGTATAGATACCAACTTCTGATGAAACTGAGGATTCCTAATACTTGTCATATTGTGATTAAAAAGCGCATATTCCTCTTCATCATCTTGTCTTCCCAGTCTAATGTAATAGCTTCCTTGCACTCCCCACAAATTCCAATCCAGATCATTATTTGCCAAATATAACAGAAAACAAGTAAAGAAGTTGTTGTCAGCTTGATTAGTACCCTCCATGTTTATACCAAACTCGGTGATAAATAATGGAGCTGGGTTCCGACCCCTAATCAGAAATGTAGAACTGTTGTTTATATCTCGTGTAATACTGTCACAAACTTGGTTCAATGGTTGGTGCAACCATATTTCCGACCCTCCTTTGCTAAATGCATATCTATGTGCCTCATAGACCAACTTGTTATCAAGTTTTAGTCGAAGAGGCCTGTCTTTTAAAAAGCTGAGATCTAAATCATAGTTTAAACCGGAAACAACCACTAGCACGTGAGGGTTTGTTTTGTGGATTGTTTTTGCACCCTTCCGAACATAGTAGTACCAATCTTCAGGGTTTTGGCGGCGTCCTCGTAACTCATTTCTTAAGCTCATTGCAATTACCTACATTGCATGCATTGGTCAGTTTTGTTGCTATAAGACGCGAATATGATTTAAATCTGGATAAGCTATATATACATAAAAATCGAGCAAGAATCCTCTACTACAAGAAGGAATCTCAGTTACCAATTTACGGTTCCTAAATCGTGAAATGTGTATAGGGAATTCTGGGTTCAACTGATTGTGCTGGTCACACTGGTAGGTAGCATGCTCGATGTAATACCATATTAGAAAATATTTAAAATGCAAACTTAATATAGAAATAATCCTAGAAACTTGTATTACCATACCATTGGATTGTGCTTGTAGAGTGCAGCAACAATAGTCAAAGCACGTAGCCATTCTTCAGATTGAAGATCCTTGTCTCCCCAAAAGCCATTGCCATCATTATCATTACAGCACCAAATAGGTTCACTAACTTGACAATCTAACAGAACCATCACGCCGTTCATTGCAAGTGCATCAACCACAGTCTTGTGAGCTTCGACAAGTGTTAGGTCTAAAAGGGTTGGATTATGTATCTGAATTCTTCTAATGGAAGCTTCGAGGCCTAGGTTTCGAAAAGATTCAAGTACCGTACGATTGGCATAACGAGTGTACATGTATGAAGCATATGTGAGGCGCACATTGTTAAATCCTGTCAATGCTATGTGTCTTGCTATTTCACTTAAGGGTCTTTTATCAAGTCCCTCCGGCAACATGGGTCCCACATGACCGGCCCAGTTGAGGCCGGCTAGCTTTACTCTCTTTCCGGTAATATCATCAACAATCCATCTTGATTTTGTGGAGAGGGGAAGTGACTTGGTAGGATTGGTAAATGAAAGGAAAAGGAGTGTAATAAAATAAGCTATTACAACACAAGATTGCATGGTATCTAAACTATACCAAGTAGTAAAATAGTAGATGGCATATATATATATAAGAGATTCAAGAAGCTTAGCTATGTCATTATCTTTATGTGTAAATGTAATCAAGAAGATTAGATATGTCATTTTCTTTAGGTATGATATAAGAGCAAATTAGGACCAAAATTTCAGTTGGTTATAATTATAGATAATAGCTGTCGGCTTTATTTGAGTACATAAGTTTAAATTTTTATATTATATATCATTCTGTTTTTTTTTTGCTGCTGTAGTAACTTAGATGTTTTAATCTGAAATTCATGTGAGAAAATCACTTGAAAAATATGAGGCATTTCTTGACGGTTGCATAGATCCCATGTTGAAACTTGAAACTAGGCCTTCTACACTTGTATAAATTGCATATTTACTTGTACACTTGACAAAAAGCCATTTATATGTTGAAAGAAATAACGATGCTGAGGTTAATCTAACGAAACTTACATTCCGATATAATATCAATGTCGTATCAAAGTGAAACGATATGTGGCGAGTGACTGAAAGCATCTGGTCACTGTTTTTCATAAATTTAATATAAAGATTTAGGTATGGAAAATTTGAAAATTATAAAAATTTAGAGATGTGATTTGTCATTGAGCTTCTAGATATACAAAGATATGTCATTTTCATGTACCCTTTTCCATCACATATGCCAATTTTCTTGTTGTCAGAGTATTTATGAGTTACTCCTTCCGTCCCATCCATTTGTTATCATTTTAAAATGGGGTATCGACACGCATTTTAACGTAAATTTTAAGGATAGTTTCATAACTTATTTTTGAAAGTTTTTTTTTTGTATAAAAATAGAACAATCCTATTTTTATACAAAAAAAGAAAATTTTAAAAATAAGTTATGAAACTATCCTTAAAATCCACCTTAAAATGCGTGGACAAAAAAGTGTAAACAAATGGATGGGACAGAGGGAGTATGGGATAACTCTAGATCTCGAACAGATCTTTTCTTGCCGTTTTGCTAAAATGTATTTTTAGAGTTTCATTAATAGGATGGATATTAATTACTCCCTCTATCTCATTCATTTCTTTACAATTTCCTTTTTGGGCCGTCCCACCATTTCTTTACATTACCCAAAATAGTAAGTTTTAACACTATTACACCCACTACTTCACTTATTTTAACAATACTTTACACTATTTCACCCACTACTTAACTTATTTTAACAATAAAATCACTATTACACCCACTACTTCACTTATTTTAACAATAAAATCACTATTACACCCACTACTTCATTTATTTTAACAATATTACACTCACTTTACACCCACTATCCTTGACCTCCGTGCCCAGCCGCCATGTAAAGAACTGGCTGGGACGGAGGGAGTATCAATTTTGAGTAGATTATCTTTTACAATCTAGAAATATGGAAGAATTTGTGGGTTTTTTTAATATCAACTAATTAACCTAATAAATAAATAAAAGAAAATAATCCAAAAATTAGGATTCTTCAATTGGGTATCATGAATGTCTAATTTGTGTCTCTTATTTTGCTAAAAACAATCCTTATAATTTTTATAAAATCCTCTCCCAAGATAAATTATACTCCCTCCGTCCCATCCATTTCTTAACATAAATTTTTCACTTGCGTGACACGCATTTTAAGGCTCTTATAAAGTATAGTTTCATAACTTATTTTTAAAATTTTCTTTTTTTTGTATAAAAATAGGATTGTTATATTTTTATACAAAAAAAGAAAATTTCAAAAACAAGTTATGGAACTATCCTTAAAATCCACCTTAAAATGCGTGCCGAACCCCCATCCCCCAATGTTAACTATTGGCTGGGACCGAGGGAGTAGTGCCTATAATCATACTTTAATCGCCACTACCATGGTTAATCAAAGTATGATTATAGAGTATTAAGAACCAAGGATTATCAGTTTCACAATTCGCATATCAATCTCTCGATCTAATACTTAAATTGTGTTTATCATATCATGTACTAGAATTACAACTCCTCTCCCAATTCATTATAGTTCCTAGAGATTCTGTTGGTCCTGGAGTATTGCAGAGGGGGGGGGGGTTGAATGCAATACTGATAAATCCAGATCTCTATTTCAACAACAGCAATAAAGATTCTAATCTATCAGTAGATGAAATGCAATCACATGTAGTTACTCAAGATATTCTCATAAAATAAATATTTTATTTATTTTGCAATGTGTTGCTACAACCTAGAGAAAAATAGAGTTTTCTCCAGCTTCGTGTACTTGAGAGACATGTTCGTGTGTCTAGAATGAGTGATGGGTAGATCTACATATATCTCCCTTTTCTCTACCATCATTGTCATCACGGGTTATGGAGCTGCTATTATTTTCAAGTGGCAACTACTTACAATTTGCATACCCATGTGACTTACCTAAATTGCTATCTAATCAGAGTTATCAGTACATATGAAAGCAACCTAGATACATTCTATTTCTAGCTAACACAATTCCAGTAGATGTTGATTTGTGTTAGGTCTGATAAGATTGTAGAAGGGGGGGTTGAATACAATCTATACCATTTTATCAAAATTTGTCCTTTGAATAAAATTTGATTTAGACAAATTTATGCGGAATAAATTGAAACAAATTTTCAAGTTGAATATAACAATATATTAACTTGATGGGTGTTACAATTTCAGTACAGATTAATTATCAAGTTGATAAAAACTAATTAGAAAATTGATAAAAACTAATTAGAAAATTCGACATGAACTTTTCTAATTTAGTTAATAAAAATCAAGATAAGAACTAGGAAACTTAATTCGCTAGTAGTACAAGAATCACAAATAATTAAGTTCTAATGGATACAATATTTGATACAAGAACTCAAGAATTTATGGCAATTAAATTGCTTGAAGATGAGAGAGATGAGAGCTTTTTGTTCTTCTATGTCTTTCTAGATATTTGCGTGTGTGTCTCTGTATATGGCTGTCTGCGTCTTTTATAATCAATCAACATAATATCTTCTGCCTCCCTGTGTCACATTTTGATCCATTATGACTCTTCATTATGACACTCAACTTAAGCTATTATGACTCTTCATTATGATAGTCCAGTATGACAGTCCAGTATTACTCTGTCCATTATGACACTCCAGTATTACTCTGTCCATTATGACACTCCAGTATTACTCTGTCCAGTATTACTCTGTCCAGTATTACTCTGTCCATTATGATTCTCTGCATAAGACTGGTATTACTCTCCGTTATTACTCTTGAGAGTAATAATAGAACAGATTTTCTAATCTTGTTAAATTAAATGATTTTAACTAATCACTTAATTTAATTCTTCTTATATAATATTTCTGATTAATTAATCTAATAATTACTTTAATGAATAAATTAATTCTTTGAGAATTAATTTATTAATTAAATTAATTACTTGATTTAATTAATTAAAAAGAATTAATATACCTCCTTTTGAGAACCAAATCTGTTCAGTAAACCACTGGAAATAATAAAGAACTTCCACTGAATAATTGTTGACGCTCGATGCACGGTCTGGTTCATGAACGACTAACTCCAATGGCTTTTCTTTATTTTTGACTCTATGATGTAGTTCCTTTTCTTTTCTCCTCTCTCTCTTTAATTCTTCTGTACTATCTCTGTCACTGTTGAAATCTCTGTCACTTTAAATGAATCCACTTCTTAACGAATACTTCAACGAGGCTTGATCAGATGACTGAACTTCTTTCAATGTAGTAATTCCTCAAGTCTGTAGATTGACCTTGATCTTTTTCTTTTGACAGATAATACAATCTGAGATTCCTTGTGACAGTCTATATACTATTTACTACTACAATCTTGTTTAAGTTGAGTTGTATCCTCGAAATACAAATAGGCTACATCATATGCCTTTCAATCTCCCCCTATTTGTTTGTTAGACAATAACAAGCAAATACCTAGAGGATAACTCAACTAACTCACTTAAACAAGAAAAAGATTAAGCATTTAAAAGCTTAGCAAATAGTACATTGAAAAAATTTCTCTGGTTTAGATTTAACAATTCCAGAATCTTTAGTTGATGAAATTATAGATGATTGTTCCTCTAGCACTGAACTGATCTTCAATAGATAACTCATCTTCATTTCTGATTCTTCATATATCTGCCTGATAATCCTTCACATCTTGCATTGGTGATTATCAGTAGTTCTTGATTTACAATCACTTCCCTTTTCTGACAAAGCTTTTCTCACTTAAGAAAAACAACTGCTCCTACTATATAGACAATGGTGAATCAATACAATTTCTATAACTTCTAGGAAATCTACTACTCCTCCAGTTAGCCTTTATACATAGTACATTGAAAGACTAATAGAATAGTATTGTGATGTAAGCTTCTCCTTATATCTCCCCTTTCTTCTCAACTGAATCTCCCCTTACTTCTCCATCTAAGGCTCCCCCTTAGTAACTTGACTTGCTTCTCTTCCAAAGCACAGTCTGTAAATGCTCCCCCTTTCTAACCTACTCTCCTTTTTCTTGTACCCCTTTACTTCTCCCCCTTAGTTGAGGAATCCTCCAATCAACTAGTTGACAAAGTAGTTGTACCAATTATAGAGTTCTTTGTTAGAAAGGAAGTTTCATTTTCTTCCTCACTGTGAGTGTGTGATAGTGTTTAGTGTACCTCACAAGTGTTTCACTCTTCTCTCCAATCATTTGTGTTGAGTGTCTCACTTCTCTATGTGTTTACACTCTTGCTCACTAGTGTATCACTCATATCACTCATAGCTCCAACATCCACTAGTGTACCTGCAAGAAAAAATCACCCTAGCCCCTTCAAGAGAGGTCAGTGATGGTGCAATGGGAGTTCGCAAATCCCAAATCCTCGTTGGACTCGTCAGACGAATCTGAGTCATAATCTACAAGTTGCTAGTTTTCCCTTTTTAGGGTTTTCAGATTTGAATTCTGAGAAGGTAGACAATGATCTATAATTTTAGCATTGAGATGAAGGTTCCCTTCTAATGTCTGTGAAGACATCACCTTGTTAAACTCATCAGGTAAAATCTGAATCATAGTTTACAAGTTGCCGATCCGCACTTATGTCGGACCCGTTACCCGCAGGATCCAGAGATGTTCCCTCTGGGGAGTTAGATAAAGATCTTGTTGAATTTTGCATTTGAGATCAATACATTCTCTCGAGGTCTGTGAAGACTCTTGGTTCAGTAAAGAACCTTTAACTTATAATCCTAACCGTAAAAAGGTTGGATTACAGGTTTCCGTCAATTCATCTTTAAGTGTGTGAAATCTCACTTTGTGCATATAAAATATTTTGGATAGTGTATAAGGTAGTGACTCTCCAACTGAAAATCCCACACATCCTTATTTGCTGCATCAAGTGCAGTTACTCCTTGGTGACCTTTAGTCTGATAGGTAACTTCCATTTAGGGGGTAAATTCGAATGTGTATAAGTTTGACTGTAGTCTGGGATAAAAGTTGTTGGGTTTACAACCTCATGACTAATCATGTGAGAAAACAAAACTCCATTTAGATGAACCTGCATCACACAATATGAGCAATATAGAGATAGAATGCATTTTTATCTTTGAAAAGATTTCTGAGAAAATATTGCATTTTATCTTAAGAGAAATGATATACAGTTGTGATTTCAAAAGATTTACAATATAAGCAATCACAACTGTAGAAAGAAATTTTGAGGTAGGAAAGATATAGATCTTGAACCAGTTTTACTAAACAAAAACAAAGGCAAAAATCCAATTAACAATAAATATTAATCAAATTAATGAATGTTAATGTTTAAACCAATACAAACAAAACTATTTTATCATGTTTTAGATCATGTATGTGATATACCAACTGTTACCACTTGTTAGGTCTTGTCTTCCAATTGTTAGAACCTGAAAATCAAACGTTAGTTCCTAAACAATTGAATTGACATATACCATTTTGATACCAACAATGGTCCTATATAAGAAAGTCTGTCAATAACAACAACACAACAAATAATTAGAATTAAAACTGCAGGTTATGTGTGTGTTAAACAGAAGAACAGTAAAAGAACCAAGTATAGGGACCTGTTTGTAAGTTTTGAAAGTATAGTGACTAAACTGTAAAAACTATACAAACTATTTATATACACATGAAAAAGAATATATAAAAATAAGAAATAATATACATAATAATTATATAAAATAAAAACTAAAAAGAAAAGAAAAATTCGAATTAAACTAAACAAATAAGAAAAATTTGAATTAAAATAAAAATGTAAGAACTATACATAAATTAAGAATTTACATAAGTATAAAGAAATAAAAACAACACAAGTCTAAAAATTTACATAGCTTGACTTATAAATAGACATAAGACTAAAATAAAAAACAAACACTACAAAACATGTTAACAAAGATTAACAATCAAAAATTACAATACCTATTCAAAATATAACTATATTAATAATATTTACAGAGTATTAAAGATAAAAGATAATAATTTACAAAAACTCTTAAATAACAGATTGTAATTTACAGAAATTTTAATTTACACAAAATTACTTAACCACAGAGTCATACCAGAGAGAGTAATAATGAGGAGAGTAATAATCAGGAGAGTAATAATCGAGTAGGGAGAGTAATAACGCCAGTAATAATGAAACAAATTGAATATTACTCGGACTGATATTACACCTGATTAACAAAGTAATAGCGAGAGTAATAATGATATAAATCGGTTATTACTCTAGTCATTACCTGTTATTACTCTAGAACAAATTGCTTATTACTCTCAGTTTAACACTATTATTACTCATTGAAAGTAATAATGAATTAACTGATTATGACATAAGAGTAATAATAACTCACTGAATATTACTTAAGACTACTACTTGGTTATTACTCTAAGAAAGATAGGAAAATAACTATTATTACACAAAAAAATGTTTTTTAGACATGTGATTTTCACTTGATAGAACCTGTTAACAACAGCCTTAACATATGTTAACATGTGTTCGTGATTGTTTTCATTGTTTTCAAAAACAATTTGTCCAAGCAGCTTACAGAAAATCTTTTGCCATTCTTTTTCGTTTTTTTTTTAATTTTTATTTTTAAATAACACACAACTTAATAAATTACAGAAAATACTAAAATGACCATAGGTTGTCCCTTAAGCGAAAACAAAACACTAATACCAAAAGAACAAACACTACAAATTTAAGAATAAAATAATACTAATTTACATAATTATTTGTAGTAACTTAATAAATCTATATATTTTCTAATAAAATAACTTTCTTATAGAAAATCATTTAAAGAGAAAATATGACTTATTAAATCAAAACAAAAATTCAAAGTGACTTTAAAATAATAAAATTTTCAATAAAAATAGGTTCCTAAAAATTCTAACTTGAGAATTTAGAGAAAATTATTTTTAGAGAAAATTTATCATTCAAAAATACAGAAACATAGAGTATAACAAGAGAATGACTATGACAATCCTTTTGGAAATATAATAAGTAAGAATTTGGAAAGAATGTCATACCATTTACTTGGTGCTTAGACATGGGCACCAGCTTCCATGCTTCTTGTTGTTCAGGATCAGCAAGTTATTCCTCAGATTCCTTAGATTATATACCTTGATTCTGAGAAGCCCTTCTAGTTCTCACTCCAACATCTGGATCATCAATGATTAGTTCTATTCCAAACAAACTGTGCGAGAAGGTTAGATCTTGATGAATCGCCTTGTTCTTCATTGTGATGTTGTGTTTGACTAGTTGATCCTTTGTTTACTTCCCCCGAGTTATTGCCAGCTTGACTTAATGATTATTTTCCAGTGACATGGGTATCTCCAATATTAAAATTGTTTCCACCACTTATGCAAGATGCTTAGCCTTGAGTGTTCCACAGAGTTGTTGAAGATGAATTTGTTTCCTTGTGTTCTCTAGCTTTTGTACAACTCATTTGATTCGTCTTTGTAGAGATCTTCAATTATCTCAACAACCAGGAGTGCACTTGTTCACATTCCTCTAGCATCCAGATTCAGTAGGTCCAGATGTCCATTATGATCATGAATGTGCAGTAGGTGCCTGATATCCTCAATTCTTATCACTGGTGCTTCTTGTCAGATATACTATCTTATCAGATTGTAACCTTGCATCCAATTTGGCTTTGTCCCTCATAACAATGCCTTGACATCCAGTTAGACTTCTGGTTATCCTTGTACCAAATACAACCTTGTTGTTTGGTCTAGATACCAACTTCCCTTCAATCTGCCTTTTGTACTGATTGAGATCATCTTGAATTGCAATCACTCAATCTTGATCATTCAGAGCCTTTGTAGCTTTATTAGTTTCTTCTGAAAGAAAACTAAAGAAATAATCATTGGTACTTGACGCTCTGCTAGTCTTTTACTTCCACCATTAGGAACACTAAGAACTAGGACAAAGAATTAATTAAGTCAAAATTCTTTGTCTTGGCAGACATGTTCTTATAGTGTCCTTTGATTTTCAATGTGGTGTTTAGTTGGCTAGTTGATCCTTCTGCTGCTCCCCCTAAGCTGTTGCTGGGTTTACATGAAGATTCTCCATGTTTGACATTGTTTGGATCTGAATCAAAATAACCATTGATAGCTGGGAGTTAAAAGTTGTTGAACATCACTAAGGCTTTCAATCACCTTCCGTTGATTAATAACAATCACCATCAGTGGTGTCTTGTCTTCAGATTATCTGAACAACAACTTATTTGTTGAGAGAAGTCATCAGTCATCACCACTAAAATATATTTTACTTTGATGTAGAACTTCTGTGTGATGCTTCTTTGACTTCCCTTTATGACATGCCTCATAATTTCATTTTGCTTAAATTTTAGATGAGGTAGTCTCCTTTACTGATTCGATTTTCGGGAAAGAATCTCTTGATTTGACATTCAGGTAAAAGAGCTTCATTTGTCATAGTTGCACTCTTGTCTGATGAATCTTTAGATTAGACATATTGACTTTACCTTAGACTGAGATTCCATGTCAAATATTGATAAGTTCTCTTTCCTTAATCCTCGAACAGTACACTCTTCATCTTGTAAAAGATGCTTTATTACTGACAACATTCCTAGCTATTGAATAGCCATGACCCTCGGTCATACCCTTGCTGTTATCTCCAAGGGATACCACTTGGCCAGATACCTTCACCACTTTTGATAGCAGGGTTCTATCTTCGATCATATGCCTTGAACATTCACTGTCCAGAATCCACACAACACGATCTACCTGTTACACACCCTGCATTTCTAAAATGGTTAAACTTTCTTCGGGACCCAAGCTTGGTTGGGTCCAGAGTACTTGAAAAATTGGCCTTTGTCAGGCAAAACAACATTTTTCACCTTGACACCATCAGTCAACAAACATTTGACCATATAAATAGATTTGACAATCTTTTGTTTCATTTTAGGTATCCATGTTTGTTTAGCAGCAATAATATTCTTTTCATTGACTGGACATTTAACCTTGTAAACAGCCTTAGTAAAACTTTGTTTTGGCTTTGGTACAAATGTCTCTCTCCTAACATGAGGAGGACTAGCAGTCTTTGATCTAACATTTTTATTTCTATTCATATGTTGTCGAGGAGCAGTCTTATTAGCACATGCATGATTACCATTAAAGTAAGCAGACATAACATTAAATGCACAAGACATACAACTGACAACACCACATGCTTTATGATTAGAATCAATGATAGGCATGGTATTCATGTTAGACATATTATTGTTTTGCTTCAACTTATTACCACCTAACCCAGTTTTAGACGAACTGGTTGACTCAACAAACTTAACTGGTTCCTTAGAAACAACCTTATTAGATTTAACATTTTTGGTTGTAGGTGCCTTAACAGATTTTTCATTAAGTTGGACACTTCCACTAGCAATGTCCTCAGTACGCATCTCCTCTTGAATAACAAGAGAAGTCAAATCTAGAGGCTCTGCAACAGACTTCTTAAAGAGTGGATCTTCAACATTCTTAAGCACATATGGTATTCCCCTTTCTTTAGCACTAACAGGATTAGGAGAATTTATGCCTAACATTCCAACAGCTTCGTTGTAGCCAAACCCTATTCCTACGGTTCGTTCTACAGCTTGTTTATTGAATAACTCTTTAGAAGTTTTAACATAATTAAAACAAGCAGATAATTTGACATCCTTCTCCTTTATCTTAGTTTCAAGTTCAGCAATTTTAGCAACTTGTTTTAACATGTATTCTGATATCGACTTTTCTCTTTGGTTAAGTCGAGCTATTTCTTTTATTTGCTGATCTTGAATATCAGGCACCTTTTTTAGTTCTAACACTTCATTTTCAAGATTAGTGTTCAACAGATTTATTCTAGCATTTTCAGTTTGTGCATTACCCAAAAAATTACGTAAACTACGAATAAGTTCAGCATCAGTGAGTATTACCGGAGTTCTGTAATAGTCAGATGTCTCAGCATTTGCCACCAGCGCGAAATTTCCATATTCTTCGTCTTCGATGTCTGTGTCATCCCAACTTTTACCAACAGCAACATAAGCTTTTCCAGCCTTCTTCTTTTCTGGAACATAATCTCTTTTCTGGACTTGTTTGGGTTTCTGACACTCAGTGGCAAAGTGTCCCAATTCATCACAATTAAAGCAACGAATCTTGCTTCTGTCAATAGTTCGAGTTTTGTATCCTCCCCTATTACTAGAGGATGAAAAACCTCCTCTCTGGAATCTGCTATTAGACTTAAACCTGAATTTGGGATTTCTACTGAATCTGAAGTTACTGAATTATCTCACCATCATTGCCATTGACTCATCCTCCAACTGCTCCAACTCCTCTAATGAACAAAATTCTCCACAACCCTGATTTGCAGCTGTCTTCCCATATTCTGCTACAATCACCTCCTTTTCAGAGCTGTAAGGTTAAACAACCTTAGCTTCCATCTTCACCGAGGCTTCACCAACCAAAGCAGTAGAAGTGTCATCTACCCTTTCCTCATTTATTGTCAAAATGGTATCCCAGATATGCTTCGCATCTTTACAATTAACAACATTATTGTGCATGATTAAATCTAGGGATTCCACCAAAATCAGCTGTAGGTTCATATCAAGGGCAGCTTCCTCCTTTTCAGCAGGGGTATAATTATTAGGATCCTTTGGATACGTCCTTTCAGCACATTCAACAACTCCATCCACAATTACTTCCTCTTCTGTAACCATATGAATTATTGGCCCGGTTTTCAATATTCCTAAATATTTAGGATTGGCCACTTGTAGAAAAAGAGTCATTTTCTTTTTCCAGAGTTCATAATTTTCCTTATCAAATATGGGTATCTTAACAGAACCAACTTTTGAAGACATGATGAATTTTTAAGTGAGTTAAAAATTCAAGATAAATTTTTGATTGAATAAAAATAGGATCTTGATTTGTGTATCAATCAATAGGCTCTGATACCAATTGTTAGGTCCGATAAGATTGTAGAAGGGGGGGTTGAATACAATCTATACCATTTTATCAAAATTTGTCCTTTGAATAAAATTTGATTTAGACAAATTTGTGCGGAATAAATTGAAACAAATTTTCAAGTTGAATATAACAATATATTAACTTCATGGGTGTTACAATTTCAGTACAGATTAATTATCAAGTTGATAAAAACTAATTAGAAAATTCGACATGAACTTTTCTAATTTAGTTAATAAAAATCAAGATAAGAACTAGGAAACTTAATTCGCTAGTAGTACAAGAATCACAAATAATTAAGTTCTAATGGATACAATATTTGATACAAGAACTCAAGAATTTATGGCAATTAAATTGCTTGAAGATGAGAGAGATGAGAGCTTTTTGTTCTTCTATGTCTTTCTGGATATTTGCGTGTGTGTCTCTGTATATGGCTGTCTGCGTCTTTTATAATCAATCAACATAATATCTTCTGCCTCCCTGTGTCACATTTTGATCCATTATGACTCTTCATTATGACACTCAACTTAAGCTATTATGACTCTTCATTATGATAGTCCAGTATGACAGTCCAGTATTACTCTGTCCATTATGACACTCCAGTATTACTCTGTCCATTATGACACTCCAGTATTACTCTGTCCATTATGACACTCCAGTATTACTCTGTCCAGTATTACTCTGTCCATTATGATTCTCTGCATAAGACTGGTATTACTCTCCGTTATTACTCTTGAGAGTAATAATAGAACAGATTTTCTAATCTTGTTAAATTAAATGATTTTAACTAATCACTTAATTTAATTCTTCTTATATAATAATTCTGATTAATTAATCTAATAATTACTTTAATGAATAAATTAATTCTTTGAGAATTAATTTATTAATTAAATTAATTACTTGATTTAATTAATTAAAAAGAATTAATATACCTCCTTTTGAGAATCAAATCTGTTCAGTAAACCACTGAAAATAATAAAGAACTTCCACTGAATAATTGTTGACGCTCGATGCACGGTCTGGTTCATGAACGACTAACTCCAACGGCTTTTCTTTATTTTTGACTCTATGATGCGGTTCCTTTTCTTTTCTCCTCTCTCTCTTTAATTCTTCTGTACTATCTCTGTCACTGTTGAAATCTCTGTCACTTTAAATGAATCCACTTCTTAACGAATACTTCAATGAGGCTTGATCAGATGACTGAACTTCTTTTAATGTAGTAATTCCTCAAGTCAGTAGATTGACCTTGATCTTTTTCTTTTGACAGATAATACAATCTGAGATTCCTTGTGACAGTCTATATACTATTTACTACTACAATCTTGTTTAAGTTGAGTTGTATCCTCGAAATACAAATAGGCTACATCATATGCCTTTCAATTTGTCATAACCTTGAATTGGTAAGCTTTGTCTTGTTATCTCTCGAGCTTCTATCGTAGTCTTTGTAGGTCTGATGCAGTCTTTGGATACTGCAAAACGCCTGTTTCTTGATCATATATTCTATCACATTGTTTGACTTGGTGAATCCCCAATTCAAAATGATTCCATTGAGACAGTAACCTTCGACGCCAAGTTTGCTGTCATGAGAATGAGCTTTGGATGATAGTATGAATCCCCGCCAATGTTGTTGTTAGGAATTCTGAACTTACTATCAAAGTGTGAGAATGTTCCTGTCTTCATGCTTCTGCCAATGTTGCTGTCAGATTAGATATTCTGTCGTGACTTGCAACATGATGTCTTTCTTGTAACCTTACTGTCAACGTTATGACAGTATCATTTTTATTCCTGTTGTCGACATGATGTATCCCTTGAGGCTTGAAAAATTAAATGAACTTCTTCCAAGATATACAATTATTACATGACAGTAATTTATTTGGTTACAAGAACATACTCTGGCTGTGAGTCTGTGACAGTATGTTCTACTTAGTAAAACTAAGCATGATAAAGTCTAGTTAAGTTGTCTCTAAGCTATCACCCATAAATCCTAACAGATTCAATTAAAAGTTCGCGACTCTTCTAATTGTATAAAGCGCTCAATGACAGATTAACTGTTAGGTCCAGAATAATGTAGAAGGGGGGTTGAATACGTTATTCAAAAAATATTTCGATTTTGATGTGGATATGAAATCAAAAATACTGAATCGAAATAACACAATTGTTTAGGAAATATCTTTAAATAGATAAAACCTGGAGGTTTGCTACACAATCTAATCCTATGGATCAGCTACAAAATCAAACACTCCTAAGGATAGTTTAGGCACGAGGACCTTCTACCCGACACTTCCTGAAAGCGGGCTAAGCCGGCTTTCCTACTAGATGGACTGTCTAGCAGCTTACACAGAGAAGATATATAAGAGAGAGAAGAAAGAGTTGTGTGTTGAGGTGTGTTTTGAAATGAAATACAAATGGCCTATTTATATATTATAGAAAGTCACTATTTGGCACTATTCCAACAACCCCCAAATAGTAACCGAGCACTATTCCAACAACCCCCAAATAGTAACCGGATACTATTTCACCAGCCCCAAATAGTAACCGGGCACTATTACGCCAACCCCAAATAGTAACCTTGCATAGTAACTTTGCATAGTAACCATGCATAGTAATCTTGCATAGTATTACTATTCTTTCTCTCTTCTGTTTATTTTGCTATTTTAATTCATCTCAGAAAATAATTCAAGTACCAGATTAATTTAATTATTTATTATAAATAATTAATTAATCTAATACTTAGTTAATTTTAAGAGTAAATTAATCTTTGACGATACCTTGAAATATTATGTCTGTCCTTGATTGTCAATAGGCTTTGGCAATTCTTTTTGTGAATTAATGTGTTGATCCTTCTCGTATGTGCTGACACTTAGTGCACTGGTCTGGTTCACAAGTGACTAGCATTGATCTTGATCTTCACACCTTCGTTACATTCCAATTGATTAGCCTGCAGCAGTATCTTCAAATAATATAAATACATGGAATCTTTTGGCCCTTCAACTGAATCATCTGTACATCTTATTCTGTCACTGAGGCTTGATCATGTTAATGAACTTCTTTCAGCGACTTGATCCTTGTTAGTGCCTGTTCTTCAAATTTCACGATCCCTGTATCGAGTTAATATTATTTATCTTTTATCCTAGTTGAGTTATATATGTCCTCTATTACATATTACATTACATTATGCTTTACAATCTCCCCCTATTTGATTGTTAGGGTTTGACAAGCAAATTACTAGAGGATAACTCAACTGATACGACAAAAAATGAAATACAAAGATAAATAATATTAAAGTGCATTCTGGATCAAATATACATTTTCCAGATTTCTAAAATTTGAACAAGTGCAAGACAATTGTTCCTCTAGACTGAACATATCTTCAAGTTTGCCTTGCTTTCTTTCCACATACCACTAATACTCCCATTAGCTTTTCCTTTCCCAAAATAAAGTTAATTCCGTGTCAACAACCTTTTCCTTGCCCTTACGCCTAGTAGATTTTTCTTGATCATCCACCTTCTCCCCCTCAGTTGGGTTATCCTCCAGATTAGTAGGATGTAGAGTTGGTAAATTAGATGAAGATGGCTTTACCAAGGAGTTGATTGCATGACTAAACTGGGCTACCATGGAACTTAATTGAACTTGGAATGCATCATGTTGAATAAGATGCAAATTTTTGATTTCTCCAATGGACTTACAAATATTTGACAACTCTTTCTCCATTGTTTGGACCCGTGTAAGGAGTCTGCTATATTCCTTTCTGGTTACAAGTGCATGTGGTTGAGTAGGTTGCTCACTTGTAAATTCTGCAGGTGTTTCACTCAACACTCTATATTCACTCGGTTTAGTGGTTTGGGTTACACTTACATGTTCTGTTTGTGTTTCTCTCAACTCTCCTCTAGAGCTTCCATCAATATGTGTACCTGCAAATGAAATCATCCTAGCCCCTTTTTCAGAGGTCACGGATGGTGCAATGAAAGTTCGTGAGGTTCCGTCCTCGCGTGAAGCGAGTTGCCGACCACTGGTAAAGAGTGGTAAATCTCGAAAGAGATCCAGAGATTTTCCCCCTGGGAGGTTAAACTTGAATCGATTAAATGGCACAAAAACCAAGTTTCCCTCGTATGTCTGTGAAGACACTTGGTTCATAAAAGAACCTCCTACTAATGGATCTTTCCGTAAAATGGAAGATTCACCAGTTGCTCCCGTCAATTCAACCTTATTTATATTTTCACTCATTGGATAAGAAAGAATTGTTTCACTAACAGTTGCCGTTACCTCAAGTTTATTGGGTTTACTCCGTTTAGAATGAGGTAGAGCGGCTGATGTAACTAACTCCTTATGTGGTGCTGCTGAGGCACTATCTCCCTCAATAATGTGAATGACTGGCCGTTTAAGTGACAAATGAGGTGTATGAGTTTGTTGTGTTTGTGGTTGCATTTGTAGAATGGGCTCTTCGACCTGTGTTAGAGTCGGTGGGATTTCCTACTCTTGGTCGGGTAAGATGGCCACTAGGGGCTGTAGAAATTGTATTTTCTGTGACACAATAGGGAATACAGAGGTTGGAATAGCAGGGATTGAAATATTACCTTGTCGTATACCTGCTCTCACTGGTCGTGGTAAGAATGGAAGTGGGACAGTATTTAGATATTCAGTTAGGACTGTAGGCACATCCGTATATTTCTTTTTGCTTATGTAATTAATTACATTCGTCTTCATGGAAGAACATTCCACCTTTTGACCATTTTCCAAGCGTACCCTATCTTCATCATTCAAAAAATCATTTAATATTAACTGTAGAAACCTTGGATATAGACATTTGACATTTTGAGTCCGAACATCTCTTGTTCCCAAGCGTTTCATTTTTAAAATGATTTGACCAAGCACTATTTTTCCAAAATTAATCCTCAAATTATTGGCGACCGCATACCCTATTATTTGAATAAATTCAGGTATTCGATCTTGATTTGTTCTATTTGAGGAAAAAACATGGTTAAGAGTGTGAAAGAAGAAATTCCAATACTGGGTTAGAAACGTTCTAGATAGATTACCAGTATTGAAATTGCCATCTTGGTACCTTATAAAGCGAAAGAACATTTCAATCTGTTCGGGTGTAGGATCAGAAATGAGATTTTTCATAGGAAAATGAAGAATTCGATTAACATCTCGTTCAGTGACCCTAATCGACCTACCAAATAGTCGATATGTGAATGTACACCCGTCCTGTCCAGAAGTGTTAATCGCACTGCAATATAGTTCACGCAATGCATCATGGTTAAGCTGCACCTGTGTAACTAAAGCATACCAATTTAATGAATGTTCATTCAGAAATTCTGTTCAAGCCCGAAATTGCTCATCCTGAATGGTTTCGATTTGCTGAATGGAAATAGGATTAACTTTAGCAATTAAAAAGTTTCTCTGCAATGCCATTTTCAAAACTTTGAGGAAATTCAAAAACAAGGATTAGTGCGTATAACAAGAATATGAAATCCGCTCTAAAAACCACCAGCTAGATTGTGAGATCTTTCTGGTCAAAGCTTGAAATATTCAGCAATTGTGTGTATATGCTCTGTATATCTGAAAAATGATGATGTTAAACACAAACAAAAACTCATCATTTATAAGGTTTCAAGTATTAGTGGGTTAGGTGTAATAGTGACAGGTTATGTTTGAAAAATAACACCGCTCAATAATTTCTCACCTAACTACCTAATTAGCCGAAAAAACATCTTATCACCGAAACCTGTCGGCCGAAAAAACATCTTATCGCCGAAACCTATCAGCCTATACACATACACATATTTAATACTTCTAATTATTGTGGATTTAAAAATAGTCATATAGTAAATCAAGAATTAATCCACAATAATCAGATAAACTCACAATTAAATAGACATAAAATTAACAAAATATCATTAATTGATATATGTCAATAAAATATTTATTAAATTATGCTACAATTAACACAATTATTTACTAACTAATTACCATAAAATATAGCATTTATAAGCATGGTAATTAATATAGAGATAACTATAAAAAGAGGACTGGATGCAAAACAAATTCACAAGTCCTAAACATATGGACATTTAAAATACATGTGAACTTATAACAAATTGCAGTTATTGATTATCCAAAATTAATTAGATATATTTAACATCCCAAGTTCACCAACTAACCTGGAGAAAGTGGATTCATCCAGTGATTTAGTAAAGATGTCTGCAATTTGTTGATCTGTGGGAACAAAATATAATACCACAGTTCCATTCATGACATGCTCTCGTAAGAAATGATACCTGATATCAATGTGCTTAGTCCTGGTGTGTTGAACTGGATTATTGGCAATGGCAATGGCACTCGTGTTGTCGCATAGAATTGGAATTTTGTCCAACATGAGTCCATAGTCCTGAAGTTGATTCCTCATCCACAGGATCTGAGCACAACAACTACCTGCCGCAATGCATTCTGCCTCGGCTGTCGAGGTAGATACTGAGTGTTGCTTCTTACTGTACCAAGATACCAATCTCCTTCCAAGAAACTGACAGCTTCCAGAAGTACTCTTGCGATCAATCTTGCAACCAGCATAATCAGAGTCTGTATAGCCAACCAGGTCAAAACCTGTATCCTTAGGATACCAAATTCCAAGATTCGGAGTACCCTTAAGATATCTCAAGATACGCTTCACGGCTATCAGATGTGATTCTTTAGGATCAGCCTGGAATCTAGCACATAAACAAGTTGCGAACATAATATCTGGTCTACTAGCAGTTAAGTATAAGAGAGAGCCGATCATACCCCGATACTTCGTGATGTCAACTGACTTACCAGATTTGTCTTGATCAAGCTTGACAGCCGTTGGCATCGGGGTCTTGGCAGTAGCTGCTTCTTCCATCCCATACTTCTTCAGAAGATCCTTTATGTATTTTGACTGGCAGATGAAAATACCATCAGGCTTCTGAACAACTTGAAGTCCAAGGAAGAAGGACAGCTCACCCATCATGCTCATCTCGTACTTGCTCTGCATTAGCTTAGCAAATCTCTTGCATAACAAATCATTAGTAGAACCAAATATTATATCATCGACATATACTTGCACCAGAATTATATCATTTTTATGCTTTTTATGAAAGAGAGTTTTGTCGATGATACCTCTTGTAAAACCATTTTCAAGTAAGAACTTGGAAAGAGTATCATACCATGTTCGAGGGGCTTGCTTGAGACCATAGAGAGCTTTGAAGAGAAAGTACACAAAACCTTCAAATTCCTTGTCTTCGAACCCAGGGGGTTGTTCAACATAGACTTCTTCCTCTAGATCTCCGTTCAAAAATGCACTCTTCACATCCATCTGAAAAACCTTAAAGTTTGAGTGTGCATCAAATGCTAAGAACATCCTGATTGCTTCAAGCCTTGCAACTGGAGCATAGGTTTCATCATAATCAATTCCCTCTTCTTGAGAGTAACCCTTTGCTACCAATTGAGCCTTGTTCCTCGTAACAATACCATTTTCATCCACTTTATTCCTAAACACCCATCTAGTGCCAATTACATATTTATCTTTTAGTCTTGGAACCAGCCTCCAAACTTTCTGCCTTTCGAACTGATTGAGTTCTTCCTGCATTGCAGTTACCCAATCTGGATCATCAAGAGCTTCATTAACCTTTTTAGGTTCAATTTAAGATAAAAGTCCTGCGAAATTGCATTCATTCTGTGTTGCCCTTCTAGTCTGTACACCCTTGTCCGGTTCACCAATGATCTGTTCAAAGGGATGCGCTTTACTCCATACCCTTTGTCTTAGCAGATTTGATCTTGATGATTCCCCAAGTTCATAATTGTGTTGAGTGTGGTGACTAGTAGATCCAAAATCATTGTTTGCTCCCCCCGAGCTGTTGCTTTCAGAGTTTGATGAATCAGAGTTTAATGCATCATTAGCAGTAGATGCTTTCTTTGATGTTTCTTCACTTGATTGGGGTTCATTTTCATCGTTCACTTGCTCCCCCTCAACATGTGCTGCTGTCTGATCTACTGGTATAGATTGAACAATAGAGTCTGAAAGAGTATCAAAATTTTGTAGATCAGCATTTATTTCTTCATTCTCAAATCTCAGCTGGTCATGTTCATCAAAATCTTCAAGTCCTGTTATCTTTTTATCATCAAAAGACACATGGATAGATTCCATGACTACTTTTATTCTCAGATTATAGACTCTGAATGCTTTTGTTGATAGTGGGTATCCAACAAAGATTCCTTCATCAGCTTTTAAATCAAATTTGGAAAGCTGTTCTGGATGAGTCTTAAGAACAAAACATTTACATCCAAACACATGAAAGTACTTCAGGTTTGGCCTCTTATCTTTCACCATCTCATATGGTGTTTTACCATACTTGTTTATGAGTGTAGCATTCTGTGTGAAACAAGCAGCTTGCACAGCTTCAGCCCAGAAGTAAGTTGGCAGCTTTGCTTCATCAAGCATGGTCCTTGCAGTTCTATGAGAGTCCTGTTCTTTCTCTCTACTACTCCATTTTATTGTGGAGTTCCAGGTGTAGAGAATTCTTGCTTTATTCCATTTTCTTTACAAAACTCTTCAATGGCTACATTCTTGAACTCAGTGCCATTATCACTCCTTATGATTTTCACTGTATGCTTAGATCCTTTGTCTAGTTGTCTGACATGCTCTGTTAAGATTGATGCAGTTTCTTCTTTCTTGTGCATGAAATATACCCATGTATATCTGGTGTATTCATCAACAATAACCAAAGCATATCTTTTCTTTCCAATAGACATTATATTTACTGGACCAAATAAATCAACATGCAATAGGTGATATGGCTCAAGAATTGTGGATTCAGTCTTACTTTTGAATGAAGTTTTCCTTTGTTTTGCCTTTTGACATGAGTCACATAGGCCATCTGGAGTAAAAACTAATTTGGGCAATCCTCTCACAAGATCTTTCTTCACTAGCTCATTAATGCTGTTGAAATTCAGATGAGAAAGTCTCTTGTGCCAATCCCAGCTTTCTTCAATTGATGCTCTACTCAATAGACAGATTGCAGAGCCATCAGAGTTTGTTGAAAGCTTGCCTTCATAAATGTTACCATGCCTGTATCCCTTCAGAACAACTTTTTCTGTAGATTTGCTTACAACTTCACCGTGTTCTTCAAAGAAATCCACATGATAACCTCTGTCACAGATTTGACTCACACTTAGAAGATTATGTTTGAGTCCTGAGACTAGAGCTACAAATTCAATGATGACATTCCCAAGATTGATATTGCCATATCCCAGAGTCCTTCCTATGTTGCCATCTCCATAAGAAACACTTGGGCCAGCTTTCTCCACAAATTCTGATAGCAGGGCTTTATTTCCAGTCATGTGTCCTGAGCATCCACTGTCCAGAACAAGGATATTTTTCCTGTTACCCTGCAATTAGAAAAACCACTAATGATTAGTTTTAAGGACCCAGACTTGCTTGGATCCTTTGGCCTTATTAAGTTTGTTATCTTTTGCAGCAGAAGTCTTATCAGAGTTTGTGCTAACATTCTTTTTATCAGAATTTATACATGTAGAATCAATCTTGAATTTATTCAAAGAGGGTTTAATTTCATCATAATACAAATTATGATACTCTTTGCATGTATAAATAGAATGCCAAATATTGCCACAGTGAAAACAAGGATTTTGTGGCTTAAACCTAACTGAACCACTCTTAACTCCTGACTTAGGAGGTATAGAGTTTATATTTTTATTCTTCCTGCAAAAAGTAGCAAGATGGTTAGGATTTCCACAGTTGTAACATTTCTTCCTAGGAGCATTGGGAATGGACATATAGTTGTTGCTTTTATTGATGCCTACCTTTCCATTTCTATTTTTCCTAGGTTTTTTTACCTTGTTCACTCTTTTTAACTCCTTCAACTTGTGTTTAAGCTGTTTCTGAGACATTAAACTAATATTTACTGATTTGACTTCATCATGTTTTGGTTCGTCAGATTTTGGTACAAACCTCATATGATTAAGTTTGGGTTTTGCAGCCTTTTCAGTAAATACAGGTTTAGAGGTCTCAGCTTCTAAGTTGGCAGCTTTTTTTTATCAGTGTAACCTAGACCTTCTTTCCAACAATCATTCTCTATGATAATCTGAGTTGTTTTCCCAGAGTTAGTCCAAGTTTTAATAATGTTTCTTTCTTTAGCAAGTTCAGATTCAAGATAAGCATGCTTTTTCAATAATTCAGTTTTAACAAAAATAGCATCATCTCTCTCTTTCTGAATTTGTAACATCTGGACTAATTCTAATTCTAGATAGTCATTTCTCTTTCTAAGGTCTAGACTTTCAAATTTTATTCTTTCATTTTCTAAAGTCTGATCTCTGTAGCTAACATGCAAGTTTTTAAGAAAGAGTCTTAACTCAGATATATCAGTAGTATCAAAAGCTAGAGTAGAGTAAGGTACCTTGTTCTCAGTAGCTTCAGAGATACTATCAACATTTGCCATCAAGGCATAGTTCACCTCATCTTCAGAGTCTGAAGTGTCAGCCCAGTCCTTCTTCTTTGTGATGTAAGTTTGACCTTTATCAACTTTGGTTTTCTTGCACTCGGGTGTAAAATGTCCTTTCTCACCACAATTATAGCATGTGATCTTGGACTTGTCAACTTTCCTAGACCTGCTTTCCTTTCCCTCAGCTTTTCTGAAATTCTTCTTTTCAAAATTTGAATCTCTTCGTGTGAACTTCTTTCTTTTCCCGAAGTTCTTGTAAGCCATCTTCTTGAAGCTTCTTACCATCAGGGTTGTAAGTTATTTCATTTCAGCATCACTGCCATCATCATCATAGTCTGTGAGATTGTCAGAGTTTGATGACTCAGTATCAGACTTTGTAATAAGAACCTTTCTATTGGATTGACTTTTTTTCACAGCAACTTCTTTAGAAGCTTTCTCCTCAACTTTAAGAGCAATTGACTTAGACTTGCCTCCATGCCTCTTGCTTCTTTGTTCCATCTCAAGCTCATGAGTTTTGAGCATTCCATAGATTTCATCAAGAGACATGATGGTAGTGGCCTTTAAATCCCACTTCTCAGGAAGAGACAACAAGAATTTTAGATTGGAGTCTTCAAGATCATACTCTTTATCTACCAGTGACAGATCATTCAGTAATTTCAGGAATCTGTCATATATATATGTTAATGACTCATCAGTATTTGAGTCAAAGTGCTCGTACTCCTGTGTGAGTATTGTTCTCCTGTTCTTTTTGATGGCTTTGGTTCCTTGACATCTGACTTCCAAAGCATCCCAAATCTCCTTAGCAGTTTTGCATCCAATGACCCTGTTAGACATAACATTGTCAAGGGCGTTGTGTAATAAATGCCTTACCTTGGCATCTTTGCTAATAGAGGAGATATCTTCAGGGGTGTAGTCTTTCTTCTCCTTTGGAATCATTTTCTGTTTCTCTCCAGCAACTGCAATAGACAATTCGGTAGGCTTACGTGGACCATCATGGATGTAATAACCCGGATTTTTCAAGAAATGAATTTATTATTATTTCAATAATAATAATGTTTTCCTAAAATGAGGAGGAATTGATTTTATTTTATTATTAAATTATTTAATTATTTTCGGTTAAGTGGAGCTTGGTGCTCCTATTTAAAATTTTATTGATTGAGCAGATACCCCGAGTCAATAGTTTATTTGTGCAAAGATTTAATTTTGGAATGTGAAATTATTCAGTAAAGATTTTATTTTAAATTATTGAATAATTTAGAGATTTTAAAATCCTTAGAAAATGTTTATTTTAATTATTTGAGGATTTGTGGAAATTACTTGATTAATATATAAAATCAAGAATTTGAGATTTTACTAAAACAATAGTGTTTGTAGTATTTTTATAAAGCCCTGTAAATTGTGAATTATGAATCACAATTATTATTTTTATGAATTGTTTTTATAAATTATTAATATTTGTAAAATGCATATCAATTTAGAAAATTTAGATTTAATTCTAATTCTTTCGCCAAAAGTCTTTAAAAATATTCTAGTATTTAATTATGCTAGAAATTTTATTTTTACAAATTAGAGTTATTAGTTTAAAATATTAATTAAAGTGTGTAGTAATTAAATGTATTACTTTTTGAATAGTGTTGGGCTTGAGCCCATTAGGGTTAAAAACACACAACAGATACATACACACTTAGAAACGGACACAGCCGCACAAAAATAGATCGGGGGAGGGGGAAGAAATCAGTGGGGGGGAGAGAAGAGGAGAGAAGAGGGATTTGGGGGTTTTGATTATATACCCATATATATACATACATATACGTGTGTGTGAGTGTGTGTGTGTGTGTGCGATTTGCGTGTGTGGTGTGGGTGTAGCAACAGGTCGCGCACGGGGGGAGGAGAGAGAGGCCGACAGTGGGGCTGTATGGTGGTGGTGTCACGCCGGAAGGAAGGGAGGTGGAGAGGCTGCTGTGCAGCGAAGAGAGAGAGAGAGAGAGAGAGAGAGAGAGAGAGATGGTTGGGTGAATTGATTTTTCCGGTGACATGAATTTTGCGGGTTGAATCTGAAACGAAAAAGGTATAATTTCTTCGTATTTTTAAATTATGTATTTAATTAGCTAATTGTAGTATATTAATTAGTTAATTGTTATGAGCTAATTAGTGGTAAAATTGATATAGTTTAATTGTTATGATTTTAATTAGCTAATTGTGGTAATTAGTTAGTTTAAATTGCGAGGTTAATTATGGTGGTTTAATTAGTTTAAATGGAAAGCTTAATGTGTAATTTTTGTGTGGTTAGATTAAATTCCGAGATTTAATTCGGAAGGTATGTTTGTAATTATAATTGTTGAGTTTAATTATGAGTCCGATTAAAGGTTCGGGTTAGTGATTGTTAATTGTTAAATTGCTAATTGTTAATTGTTAGTGAGTAATTATTAATTGTCGGATAATATATTCGGGCTAGTTGTCAAGTAATTGTTAAGTGCTAATTGCTAATTGTTAGTTTCCAATTGAAATTGTTAATTGCTAAGTGTTAAGTGCTAATTGTTATCGCCATGTAATGTAGTCATAAGAGTTGGATAACTTGTAAATGTCTACGTGCTAAATGGTATGAATCAAGTTATAGTATATGTTGAAAGTTTAAGTGCCAACTACGTGGTGTTGGCTTAAATGTGGATAAACCTAGTTTACTTTTCCTTATGTGCTAGTTGCCGCAAGTCTAGGCGGGTACTTTTCCTTATGTGCTAGTTGCCGCAAGTCTGGGCGGGTACTTTTCCTTATGTGCTAGTTGCCGCATGTCTGGGCGGGTACTTTTCTTACTTGTTTACTTTGCTGCAAGTTAAGGCAGCTTCATTTTTATTTAAAACAGGGTTGAAATGTTTTGATTGGCATGGAGGGGCTGTGCCCATAGTCCGATAAACGAATACCTCATGCCCAAATTATCTAAAAATCCCCTGCATTTTAATTTATTTAACTTATTTGATTTCAAGGGTTTAAAGGTATGATTTGGGTGTTAACTGTTTATGTGTATATGTGTTAAGTGAATTAATTCAAGGGTAATTGTTGTCTCGAGGATTTATGTGCTAAGTGATTTAATTCAAGGATTTATGTGCTTCGAGGATTAATTGTGTTTTGAGGATTAGCTATTAATCAAGTTTTGTCGTAGAAGGTCAATGGTATTATAAATGTATAAGTTAAGTGAAGTTGACTAAATGGTGGTATAGGGTTATGATATGTTGGTACTAGGAAATGTTCACTTTATATAAGGGGACTCTTCCCGTGTTGTTTGCTATTACTAAATGTCTTATGTGCATTAAGTGGTATTAGAGTAGTCAACTATAGGGAGAACATCCATAGTTTGACTTTATGTGACTTAGTGGTAATTCCGAGTGGTGTCTACTCGAGATTTATCTCGAGGGGGGACTGACACGTACTCATAACTATTTCAGTACCATTAGGGCATAATCGAGTTGGAATGACGTGCATCAAAAAGGGAAGATCGGGGCGCCGTATAAAGAAAGGTAAGCTACCTCCAGGGAATTGCTTGGACGAAGTGCGAAAGGTTTATTCGCGGTGTCTGCTTTCTGCTAAGGACCAGAGGCAAGTTTATTTACACATACTCTATCGTTCAGAGTATACCTATTTTGAATTATATAAAATGTGCGGAAAAAGGTTTTTAATCCCTAATTGCGAGTTTTTAATCTTGTGTTCCTCCTTCCAAATCATTTTATTCTTGACTTTGCTAGCGATATTAAATTCTTCTCGTGCAATAATCAAAACCCATGACTTATAATACTGTCGATGGGCGGTGACATTCTTATGGTTCTACATCTCGATTTATATGTTGTATATTTATAAACTTTTGTAATATGGAAGTGGACTATATGTTATGAGGTATATATTTATGTATCGGAATAAGAAAGGCTCAGAGGGTAGGGCGTGTATTGAGTTTTAGAACTTAGCTGCGTGTTGGGGCTATTTTGTATTGTATGTTTTCGAAAACCCGGGCAAAGCTTTTAAAAAGAATTTCGCAATAATTAACCTAAAGGCAACATCACCAATAAACCAGTGTTTATTTAATTAATAGATGCTCCTGAAAGCATTTACTAATTAAATAAACCTCATTCGCCTAATTAAATTTATTTAATTAGATGAATAACATTTTCAAAATGCTTTCTTAAAATCACTTTGTTCCGGAGAAATAATAAAACAATTTAATGGAGTGATTCTATCTAGTATATTATTTATCGGAGATAGTTTATTTTCAATACGGATTAAAGATATTCCAATGGTTATAAATTGGTTACTTTCAGCTTAAAACAGCTAGATTGATATCGATATATGTTATTTGAATGCTTATTTAATTCGATGAATATTAATTATAATATTCATTAAGAAACAAAAAAAAAGGAAAGAGAAAGAGGATTTTCATGCTTATTAATTATTTCTTATTGACCGTGAGTCAGTAGTAGTTATTTGATAAAGTGGCTAAAGTTTGGAGACTGCTGGAGAGATTGTGTCTCGATTTTGATTAGAAACATTCCAAGAGTTGTATTTGGGTGTTTTGAGGTTATTAAATATTCCAGTATTAATAGTAAATATTATTTGAATATTACTTAATAAATGAATGTTAATTTGAGTATTCTTTTAAAAAGGGATTATTGAATATTTATTATTTGTTACATAGTAGTCAAATATTTATTAAATACTCTAAGTGTTTTGAAGGTTATAAAACACTATTTAAAGGTTGTCTAAGGACTTTCATAGTCATTTAAAATATCATATTTTGAATCTATCTAGGTAAGTTACTTTTCAAGAACTTATATATATATATGGAATTACCCTGTTGTGGTTACAAGCTTTATGCGTACCATTTTCCATGTGTGATCACAAAACCCTGTGTCGAGATTGATATCGATACAAGTGTATATCTATACTTGAACTCTTTTGAACTCAAAACATTTTCGAAAACCCCCGGTCAGGTTTTACTCTCTTGCTCGTTTTTCAAGAAATTATCGGTCGACTGAAGTCGAACTTCAACTACTCAAGTTTTCTATCAAAATGATTTTGACAAGAAAAGAAAAAGGGGACTCTGGCAGGTGTGGGAATCGTTGACGAACGATTCCCGGGATGTGTAAGCGGCCGTGAGCCAGGCGGCCCATCAATTATTATTCCGGCCCAGGTGTTGCCGAAGGATGATTACGGATGTAGTTTTCATCGAGGGTGATTACGGATGTAGTTTTCACCCGGGGATAGTTACGGATGTAGTTTCTATCCTTCTACCGGTAGAGAAGACCCGCGGATTGTTGGACTTGGTTGTGGCGACTGATCATCGTCAATCCTTGTCAGGTTTTTATGTTTTCTTTAAGTCCCATCCTCCACTTTGGAAAAATACTCAAACACTGCTTCTTAGGCCTAAGTGCCAAGTAGCCGATAGTGTTGTTTTCAATTTTGAAAGATGATGAATTCATGCAGTATCTAGAACTGCAAGATTATTCTAACAATAATGGCACGTGCTTGTGCACTTTTGCAATTATTCAAAAGATGAAAGATGGTTCATCGGTTATTGATGTTAAGTCCCAAATGTTTTGCTTCAAGAGCTCTGACTCTCTTCCTATCAGTTATTTCTGAGCTTAGACTTATCAAGTGGTTAAAGAACTTATACCCGGTACATGATGTCGATCTGTAAGGTGTTTGATGGAAATGACATACTTATATGTATATGCTTTCAGATTGAGAAATACTAAAGATGAAACCTTCTAATGGTTGGTTTGTATATGACGATAAGCAACTGTCTTAGCAGCATATTGAACTGCGTATTTTGAAAAGCTTTCTAAAAGATTAGCAATACTGTAGTGTACACTATTTCGCTATGATATGAGGATTACTATGGTTATTATAAACTTATCTGCTCACTGGATGTTGCGTTAAACGTCATATTTTCTTTATTGAAGTTTCATTGTTGTAAATATTTCGAAATTGATATTAAGTATCGTTATACTTCGAAAACTCCATGTGTATATTGATATATATTGTTGTGCTCTATTAATACTTGCTGGGCAATTCTTTCGCTCATACTTGCTTGTTTTAAATATTAACCTTTCAGAGGAAGGTAGATGATTGAGGCTTATCTGCATGGCTCAGAAGAAGCAGGCAGTACGCCCTTGTGAAGATGATATGATCCAGAACATAGATAGCTGGAGTAAGTTATATATATAAGTGTATTGATGTGTAATATGTATATATCACTTTGTACAGGATAGTACTAGTGCTAGTGTACTTCTCAACGAAGCTACACTAGTAGTATAGGTTTTGTAATACTCAGTGTGATGTAATTAAATGGATGTAATGAGTAATGTAAGGATCGATTCTTGTTTCTAGCCCTATAACCTAAAAGATGCTTGGTGGTTGGGGTCACAGATGTTGTAATTCAGTTATTAAATGATTACAGGTGGTTTAATGTTGTTAAACAGGTAATTTGACATCGAGGATTTCCGCGTGACGACCAAATCCCTGACCCCGGATTTGGGGCGTTACAATGGATTCTATCTAAGTACTCTGGATCTGTAGCCTCCAGAAACATTTCCATCTTCACCTTCCATATGGGATATTCTGATGGCCTGAGTATTGGAACTCTGATTGATTCATATATGCTTGTTGTTGGAGTTTGTGTTTTCTCTGTCATGATTGTATAGCTTTTTGGATCTTAACTATTTATAATAACAGAGTGGCTCTGATGCCAATTGTTAGGTCCGGAATAACGTAGAAGGGGGGTTGAATACGTTATTCAAAAAATATTTCGATTTTGATGTGGATATGAAATCAAAAATACTGAATCGAAATAACACAACTGTTTAGGAAATATCTTTAAATAGATAAAACCTGGAGGTTTGCTACACAATCTAATCCTATGGATCAGCTACAAAATCAAACACTCCTAAGGATAGTTTAGGCACGAGGACCTTCTACCCGACACTTCCTGAAAGCGGACTAAGCCGGCTTTCCTACTAGATGGACTGTCTAGCAGCTTACACAGAGAAGATATATAAGAGAGAGATGTGTGTTGAGGTGTGTTTTGAAATGAAATACAAATGGCCTATTTATAGATGATAGAAAGTCACTATTTGGCACTATTCCACCAACCCCAAAATAGTAACCGAGCACTATTCCAACAACCCCCAAATAGTAACCGGACACTATTTCACCAACCCCAAATAGTAACCGGGCACTATTACACCAACCCCAAATAGTAACCTTGCATAGTAACCGTGCATAGTAACTTTGCATAGTAACCACGCATAGTAATCTTGCATAGTAACCGTGCATAGTATTACTATTCTTTCTCTCTTCTGTTTATTTTGCTGTTTTAATTCATCTCAGAAAATAATTCAAGTACCAGATTAATTTAATTATTTATTATAAATAATTAATTAATCTGTTACTTAGTTAATTTTAAGAGTAAATTAATCTTTGACAATACCTTGAAATATTATGTCTGTCCTTGATTGTCAATAGGCTTTGGCTTTTCTTTCTGTGAATTAATGTGTTGATCCTTCTCGTATGTGCTGACACTTAGTGCACTGGTCTGGTTCACAAGTGACTAGCATTGATCTTGATCTTCACACCTTCGTTACATTCCAATTGATTAGCCTGCAGCAGTATCTTCAAATAATATAAATACATGGAATCTTTTGGCCCTTCAACTGAATCATCTGTACATCTTATTCTGTCACTAAGGCTTGATCATGTTAATGAACTTCTTTCAGCGACTTGATCCTTGTTGGTGCATGTTCTTCAAATTTCACGATCCCTGTATCGAGTTAATATTTTTTATCTTTTATCCTAGTTGAGTTATATATATCCTCTATTACATATTACATTACATTATGCTTTACATTAACAAACCAAGAAAAATTACACTAGCATCAAACAACCTCAATAAGCCAACGAATACTACCAACTCTTGGATAAAGGGATTAGATACTCATGATAGTATAAGACAAATCCGAATTAAAAACGCAAACCATGAGTTTAAGAATTGAAGTACAAAGAATACAACTTGAATAGTTTCTTTGAAATCTGGATGGATCCCTTCACTCCTTCTTCCAATCTCCCTTACAAGGTGTTTTTCTCCCTTCTCTCTATTAATATAATCTATGTGTATATGTATATAATAAGGCTATCTCTCCTATAATATATGTAAAAACCTAATATATATGTTTACATACTTGAATGGGCTTCTAAGTTTTTTAAAATATGTAGGAAAGTGTTACAAGACCAATTAATAAAGCCTTAAAACTCCAATTTTTGTCAGAGCTCAAGACCTTGAGATTCAGAGTAAAGGCCTTGTGTTTCGCTCCTGTTCATGTGAAGACCTTGAGTTTCGATGTGAAGGCCTTGAGTTTGCCTCTGTCCAGCTATAGGCCTTGATTTGTTGAGTAAAGGCCTTGAGTTTCTTCACTGAAAATTTCTGAACATCTTCTTGTCTCTAACCAAAATATTCCTTCTTCGTGGCTTCTCTTCCTACGATCATTCCTACTTTCTAATCCCTACAATCACTAAGAAAAATATAGATTAGCACCATTCAAGTAAACAACCACTACTACTATTAATCAAGGATGATTTCATTACAAAACAAGTGTAAATGAAATTTTATTTGATATTAAACTTGTATATATCTAACGTGTATCAGATATCCCCCAACTTAACCTTTGCTCGTCCTCGTGTAAACTAATATTATATAACTATATACGACTAACTACTACCACTTCCTTAGTTGATCACGGTTGTATTTGGCATATGCAACAAGCCCTTTAAATCCCTAGGTAGCCCTAGCGGACGAGTGAGGTCTCGTGAGGGCCTATAGTGAATGTACCCCCAAAATCCATCTAGATCATGTAAGATTAAATTCCAATACAACACCACACATACAAGTTCTCTCATGCCACATCAACTTGAGAATCAAAGTGAATAATGTAATGCCTTGGTGTCAAAGTTGCAAGTATTCACATAGTCTACTCAATTAATATGCATAAGTTCTCAAAAGTTCATGTCAAGTGTAAGAATAAGTCACTAACCATGCTAAGCCCACAAGAGTACATATTCAAGTCAAAACTTGGGAACTCATATGCAAAAACAAATAATAACTCACCTTTCACTCAAAAGAATATTCACTCAAGAACAAGGGTTAGTGTATCACTCAATTCTAATAAACTCCTAAGCATGCTTGACACTTGGTATCTATCTGACTTTAACACAACATACATCAATGATGATAATCAAAAGGTCTTTATTTGGGTTGTAACGGGGTTAGGGACAAGGTATGTCAAGTAAAGCCAAATAAGGTGAAGTGTAAAAAGCTAGTACCTAACAAAATAAATCATTCAACTCCCTATCTATCATCCCCACACTTGGATTTTTTATTCTCTTTCAACAAATAAATTGATTAGTCAAACTAAGAAGGTTCACAAAAACATAGATACACTACAAGAAAAATAGGATCAGACAAGCGTTTTTGCCCGTTATGTAAGCCCCTATTTTCCTGTTGTCTATTGAGATGTCGTCTCTTACCTCGTTTCATCCTTTGCTTTAAACTCCCCATTGACTTGAGCCACAACCAGCCTTAATGTTAGGAATAATTCATAAGTTGTGATGTTAAGAATAGAATTTGCAAATACTTCTTGTATATCCTGAACTTATAAAGGATTTAGCACTTTGTATAGGATATATGTGTTAGACAGTAATCTATAGAATTAGGTCAGGAATAGAGCATCAAGGACTACATTTCAGGAACTGAGAGCAGATCTTGATATGATGAGTTAAATACTGATGGATGGTCAGATCCTGATGCAATGTGAAATCCTGATATCAGTCATGATATTGATGATGTCATACGGATGCTATGATATTAGTTGTGTTACTAATGATGTCATTATGGATGCTACAGAAACTGGCAAGTGCTATAAAATAGGATCGTTTGTTTTGAAGAACAAGCAAGAAGATATCATGAAGGAAAGAATTTTCTATTGATGGAAACTATCAACTGGACGGCAGAACATTGTCAGGTTTAGATTAACTTTCTGTTATTAGTTGATAGGTAGCATTATAAATACTCTCTCTATGTCATTGTAAAAGTGTCGTAAGCGTTCGTGAGGTTTGTAATCGTAAAGATATGAGAGTGCAAACAAAGAGAGATTTGTATTGTCAGCAGCTGCTAAAGATATTTGTACACCTTGGTAGAGTTTGTATTTGATCTTATTAATACAAACAGTTTGATTTATTCGTTTGTTCTTGTTTTATTTATTCGACCAAAAATCAGACACGATTATATAACTTGTATTCAACCCCCCTTCTAAAAGTTATTCGAGTTAACAGTTGGTATCAGAGCAGGTTGATTTCGAATAATCATAAAGATCTGCAATCATGTCTGGTTACAAGGATGGTAATACTAAGATCCCTATGCTCAAGAGAAACGAATATACTCTATGGGAAGTAAAGATGTTGCATCACCTGGAAGCAACAGATCCTGATTATCTTGACAGAATCAGAGATGGACCTTTTGTTCCAACAAGGGTTGTTGGACAAGCAACTGTCGATGGTGAGGTTGTTCCAGAACATACAGCAGAGAAGCCTAAATCTAAATGGACAGATAAGGAAAAGGAGAACATTCTTAAGGATGCTAAAGTGAAAAACATACTATTTAATAGTCTTGATTCTGTTCTCACTAACTATGTTCTCTTTTGTAAGACTACTACGGAGATATGGGACAATTTGAAGGTTCATTGTGAAGGAACAAGACCTGTCAGGAAGAATATGAGAACAATTCTCATATAACAGTATGAATACTTTGAATCCAAGTCTGGTGAGTCACTTACTGATACCTTTGACAAGTTTACTCTCATCAATGAGATGGCCATGCATGGTAAATATTATGACTTGGAGGATATGAATACTAAGTTCATGAAAGCCTTGCCTAATTTCTACAATGAGAAGATATCTGCAATTGAGGAAGCTAATGATCTGGATGAAATTTCATTAGAGGCAGTCTGTGGAAAACTTAGGGCTTATGAACTTGACAGGTAGCAGAAGAAGAGCATGAGTGAAGGAAAGATGAAAACTATAGCACTCACTGTTCAATCTGAATCAAAGAAACTTCCAGAAGAACAGCATGTTGAGCCTACTGTAAAGGACTCAAGGAAGAAGAACAACAAAGAAAGTTCTAAGTCAGAGACTACTGATATAGACTCTGACATGAAGATTCTGAATCAGAAATGCAGGAACTCTTTGCTATGTTTGCTAAAGCTTTCAAGAAAGGAAGATTCAACAGGAGAAGATTTAGCAAAGGACCTTTTCAAAAGAAAGAGGAGAAGAAGAGTGACAAGGGCAAAAGTACAATTATCAAGCTTGATAAGGCCAAGATCAAGTGCTTCAACTGCAGTGAGCTTGGACACTTTGCTAGTGAGTGTAAGAAGCCTAGGAATTCAGGAAAGGGTAATGCACTCATGGTCACACAGAAGGATTGGGCTGATTCCAGTGATTCTGAAGATGAATTGGATTATGACAACATTGCATTGATGGCAAATGTTTCAGATAAATCTGGATCTCCAAAGAAAACTTCTCCATCTTCTGTTAAGGTATCACTTCACTCTCTTGATTCATTTGCTAGCTTAGATTCTGATAATATTAGATATATCCATGCTGAGTTTAAGAATCTTATGACTAATTTTAGAATTCTTACTAGTGAAAAAGATGATCTTAAGATTAAGAATGATAAATTAGTTGATAGAAATAATTTTCTTGAATCCGAGTTAATTCAAATGGAAGAATATAGGTTAAGTTCTGATAAAGCTAAGCATGATTATAGTGTTATTCTTGAGGCTTATGACTATGTCAGAAAAGAACTAGATGAAGAGAGAAATACGATTAAAACCATTAACAATTCTGGTAAAAAGACTCAAGAAATCATTGAAAGTCAAATTCTTGGTAAAGTTAATGGTTTAGGTTTTGATAAGGCTAGAAAAGAAGAGACTGTAGCTATTGTCAATGATAATAGTAAACTAGAAGCTAGCACATCTAAATCTGAAGGTAAGAAGATAATTTCTGAACCTAAACATGTTAAATTTGTTGATTCAAAAGGTACCCCCATTGTACACAAGAGAATTAACAATAGTAATTCAGATGAGAAAGTGTTAGAGAAACCTAAGAATGTCAATATAGGTTTTCTGTCTAAGTCTCAGTTGAAACAGAGACTAGATGGTCTTTCAGAGTCTAGCAAAATCAAAAGGAACAGGAATGGAAAAGAAGGTATTAACAAAGAGAATAATTACAAGAATGTACCTGATGCACCTAGGAAAAAATGCTAAAAGTATGGAAATCATAATCATTTGGCCCTAGATTGCAATCAAAAAACCTTCTTGGAAAACTAAGGCTAGATTCCCCAAGACTCAGAAAATTCAATACCAACCACAAAAAGCTTGTTATCATTATGGTAGTTTACTTCATTCCATTTACATGTGTAGAGAATATCATGAACTGTATTATGACTATTATTCTCTAAAATCTAAAACTCCTAGTCACAAACAGTTTGTGAAATCAGAGTCTAAGATTTACTCTGCAACAGGTAACTCCAAAGCAAAATCTTCAAAGCCTGTTGTTTCTAAATATAGTAAGAAAGGATCCACTCAAAGTTGGGTCCTAAAAATTTCTAACTAGTTACTTTTTGTTTGCAGGGCACAGGAAAGAAGCATTCAATTATCTTGGACAGTGGATGCTCAGACATATGACAGGAAAGAAGTCCCTGCTTACAAAGTATGAGAGGAAAGCTGGCCCAGTAATATCTTTTGGAGATGGCAACAAAGGAGAAACTCTGGGATATGGCTCAATTGTTTTGGGGAATGTCATCATAGAAAACGTAGCACTGGTTGAAGGCTTGAAACACACACTTTTAAGCATAAGTCAACTGGGTGATAAAGGTTACCAATCAATCTTTGATAGAGAAGGATGCAAAATCTTGAATATGCAGAATGGAGACATTGTTCTAACTGGTCAGAGACATGGTAACATATATGAAGCCAGCTTAAGTGACACATCTAAAGGAATTGTTAGATGTCTTTACAGCAAGGCATCAAATGATGAAAGCTGGAATTGGCATAGAAAGATCTCACATCTTAATTTCAAGAAACTTAATCAACTTGTTAAGTACAATCTAGTGAGAGACCTACCTCAGGCAAATTATGTGCAAAATGGACTTTGTGATGCTTGTCAGCTTGAAAAAGAAAGAAGAATCACTTTTAAGAGCAAGACAGAAAATTCGATTACTGAACCATTTCACATGTTGCATCTTAATCTATTTGGTCCAGTAAACATTATGTCTATCAGCAAGAAAAGATATGCTCTAGTCATAGTGGATGATTATACAAGGTTCATATGGGTATTCTTTCTACATAAGAAGGATGAAGCTTCTCAGCAAATCATTGAACTTGTCAAGAATATTCAGAATGGCTCTGAGTACAAAGTTAAAGTACTTAGGAGTGACAATGGTACAGAATTCAAGAATTCTACAATGAAGGAGTACTGTGGAGACAATGGAATCACTCAACAGTTTTCTGCACCTGGAACACCTCAGCAGAATGGTGTAGTAAAAAGAAAGAACAAAACTCTCATAGAGGCAGCAAGAACCATGCTTGCAGATGCAAAGCTTCCAACCTATTTTTGGGCAGAAGCTATCAACACTGCATGTTTCACTCAAAATTGTACCTTGATAAATGGTCATGGAAAGACTCCCTATGAGATGATCAAAGGAAAGAAACCAAGTGTGAAATACTTTCACATCTTTGGATGCAAATGTTATGTCCTAAAAGTTCATCTAGAACAACTTGGAAAATTTGAAGCCAAATCGGATGAAGCAATCTTTCGAGGATATTCAGCATCAAAGGCTTTCAAAGTTTATAATCTCAGAACTCACATTGTTATGGAATCAATTCATGTCGCATTTGATGAAAAGAAATTTGGAATTCTGCAAACTGATGAAAGCCATGACAAATTGGAATTTGAAAATCTTAAGGAATCTGAGATGCTCTCCAGTGATGATGAAGGTTCTCCGGAAGAAATTTCTATTGCTACTCAAAGGAATGCTACTGTTGAGGGGGAAGCAATTTAATCAAGAAGAACACAGTGTTCATCAGGAGCAAACTAGCTATTCAGAGTCTACTCCATCAGGAACTGATCCTTCAGAGACTATTGAAGGAAGATCAGGAACTAGCAGCAGTATGGAGTCTAGTGATTCTACTGATCAAGGGGGAGCTTTTGAAGGAAATGAACACTCTTTTATAAGAGATACCACTAACTTAGGGAGAGAATCTAGTAGGAGCAATCTACCACCTGTTAGAAAATGGACAAGGGATCATACTGAAGATTTAATAATTGGTGATCCAAATAGTGGTGTTCGAACTAGAAGATCAATTCAGAATGAATGCTTGTATAGTTGTTTTCTCTAAAAGAATGAACCTAAGAAGGTTGAAGAAGCCTTACATGATCCTGATTGGGTAATTGCAATGCAGGAAGAGTTAAATGAGTTTGAGAGGAACAAAGTCTGGAAACTGGTACCAAGACCTAAAGATAGATCTATTGTTGGTGCAAAATGGGTTTTCAGAAACAAGCTAGATGAATCTGGTATGATTGTAAGAAACAAAGCAAGACTAGTGGCCAAGGGTTATTCTCAGGAAGAAGGAATTGACTATGATGAAACCTTTGCACTTGTAGCAAGATTGGAAGCAATCAGGATGTTTCTTGCATTTACAGCTCATTCAAAATTCAAGGTATACCAGATGGATGTGAAGAGTGCTTTTCTAAACGGCAAGCTTGATAAGGAAGTTTATGTGGAGCAACCACCTGGTTTTGTTGATCCAAAGTTTCCAAATCATGTCTACAAACTTGACAAGGCACTCTATGGACTAAAGCATGCACCAAGAGCAAGGTATGAGACTTTGTCTAAATTTCTTCTTGAAAATGGCTTCACAAGAGGTACAATTGACAAAACTATATTCTTTAGAAAGATTAAAGGTGAATTGCTTTTAGTTCAAGTTTATATTGATGACATCATATTTGGTTCTACTAACGAAAAGTTGTGTGCTAAGTTTAGCAAGCTTATGTAGTCTAAGTATTAGATGAGCATGATGGGTGAGTTAAATTATTTTTTAGGTTTGCAAGTCAAACAAACTGAGACTGGTATTTTTATTAATCAGTAAAAGTATATCAAAGATCTTTTAAAAAGGTTTGACTTTCAAGATCGTGCGGTTGCAAAAACACCCATGGCAACAGTCACTAAACTAGACTCTGATTCTAAGGGAAAGAGTGTGGATAATACTAGTTATAGAGGCATGATAGGCTCATTGTTGTATTTAACTGCTAGTAGACCAGATATAATGTTTTCTACCTGTTTATGTGCTAGATTCCAAAGTGATCCTAAGGAATCTCATTTAATTGCTGTGAAGAGAATTTTTAGATATCTCAAAGGAACTCCAAATCTTGGTTTGTGGTATCATAGAGAATCTGATTTCTCCCTAATTGGCTATTCAGACTCTGATTATGCAGGGTGTAAAATAGACAGGAAAAGCACTACAGGTACATGTCAATTCTTGGGAAACAGATTAATTTCTTGGGCAAGAAAGAAGCAACAATCAGTTTCAACCTCAACTGCAGAAGCTGAATACATTGCAGCAGACAGTTGTTGTGCACAGCTCCTTTGGATAAGAAATCAGTTGATGGATTATGGTATGACACTTGGTAATATTCCTATGTTTTGTGATAATACTAGTGCTATCAAAATTGCAGAAAATCCAGTTCAACATTCAAGGACTAAGCACATTGATGTCAGATATCATTTTATTAGAGAACATATTGAGAATGGTACTGTGGAACTTCATTTTGTTCCTATTGACAAACAGCTTGCAGATATTCTAACTGAACCACTTGATGAGGCTACATTCATTAGATTGGTTAGTGAGTTAGGAATGTTAAATTTCTAGATCTTTAACATCTGCAAAAGTAGCAAGGTATGTGTTTCAGCTTATAGACTTGATATTCTTGTCAGGATCTATATTTGATAGTTAAATGCTTAAGCTGTAACATTTTACTTTGATAAATTACAGTATGATAGAATTGTTAATAAACATCAGGATTAGGATTGTTATTAGGATGCTGACGTCATCAGGATTGTATTGTCAGTATCAGGATTGTGAAATTTGTGTGTTTACTGTTTCAAATCCTGAAGTTCATGTTATGCAGTGATCCAAGTCTGAGTTTTGTTAAGTCTATGCTAAGGAAGTTTTAATACATGCATACTGATAATTTATACTTTATTCAGATCAGTCAAATAAATAGGCAATAGACAAGTAGATAATAAGAAAGCTGTATTTTCATTAATTGAAAGCATTACAAACATGGAAATGAAATACAAACATCTTTCTGTCTAACTTCTACTCATAATTATATTCTTGTCTAATATTTTTCGATTTTGCCTCCTTTATGCATCTAAGATACAGGACAAGGAGGTTATCAATGCAGTCAGTCATCATTATTACACGTGACTGTATTTCTTGTATTTTCAAGAATTTTTAAATGAATCTAACCAATTGATTTTGTTCAGATTAATTGATTATTTCTTTTTCAGATAAAAGAAAATGCCATGTGGAAACTCCAGTTAGTCTCTGGAATCAGGATGATATTGATCAGGAATACAAGTGTGATTTCATCAGTATTGATGATTATTTTTAATTTTTTAAATCACATTAAGATTTGTGGTTATCTTGATGAAAAGATCATATCAGGAAAAGGAAGCTGATTAGTATTGATCTTTATCTTGATTATACCCTGATTTATTTTATTGAAATCAATTGTAGATTTTATTTTCCAAAAAATCGTGGGTAACTGCATTTTTCAGGGACTGACACCTGTCAACCTACGTGTCAACGTGGGTTAGTGGGTCTGAAGGATTTTTGAATATATCTTTATTTTGATACTCTGATTGTTTATTGCTTTTTTCTAATTCGAAATTCTAAAGGCAAAAACATTCTTTCGAGTTTTCCAATCTCTAATCAATTTCAAGATTTCTCAAGTTCTTTTCAGATCAAAAATGGCAACTCAAAGAAGACTACCCAAATCAGTAGCTTTCAAGTTTGGTGAATTTGATTTTATGATGAATAATCATGTTGCAGCTATCAATAACAAGGAAGGGGTGTCAACTGATTTTCACCCTATTATAGACTTTATGGCGAAAGGACCATTGATTTATGCCTTGACAGCATCTCCACAACTCAATCAAGCAGCTGTTTCACAAGCTTGGGAAAATGCTGAGGTAATTGATTATACTTAGAGTCAATCAGGTAAGATTGTTCTACACTTAGGGCAAGATACTTATGACATTACTGAATCTGTTGTTAATTCAGTACTTCACTTACCTGTTAGTTTGAGTTTTGAAAATGTACCATCTGATGATAATGTTAGAACTATGTTATCTGAGTTAGGTTACAATGGACCTCTAGATAACATGAGCCAGTTAAATAGATCTTTTGAAAGAATGGTCTTTCTTCTTTGATCAAATTGCTAAATGTTTTACTGGTAAATGTAGTTCTTTTCAACAAATTACTTCTGTTACATCACATATTGCTTATAGTTTGCTTTATGACAGAGTAATTAACATTGGTCACAATATCTTAAGTCAGATGTGTATCAAACTTGGGTCAAGAGATCAAGACAGGAAAATGGTTTATTATCATAGATTTATGCAATTGTTTATTAACCATTTTATTCCTAATGTTGAAGCTAGATTTGGTAGAGAAAATTGTGTTTCTTCTTATGTATAGCAAAAAAGAATTTTCTCTAATATAACAAAGAAGGACGATGAAAAGAATCTAGATGAAATACTTGCAATACACTATACACATCATGTTCAGGTACTTCTAAAAACTCATCTTCCTACTCTATACAATTCTTCTTTCTTTGGTGGTGAAATGACTCAGGAATCTCATTTGGTGGAGAACCCCCTGTGTCTACCCAAGTAGCCAAACACATGATAGTCACTGAAACAATTCTAGAACCAAATTTTGATCCACAACCTATTGTTTCAAATAAACCAACCTCTGATGTTTCTCAAAAGACATCAGTTGTAAAGAATAGAAGATTTGTTGTTTCAAGTAGTAGTAGTTCTAGTGAACATGATGATAATATATCTCTTGCTGAGAGAGCAGAATTGAAGGCTGCAATTCAACTTTCTACTCTAGGACAAAGAGATGAAGCACCTACTCACATCCAGGCTGCAGTCCCTCAAAAGACTGTAGGCCTTAAAGAGGGAAAACATTTACTGGATATTGTCTCTCAAAAGACTGTGTCTATTGAAAAAAGATCTCATCCCAAGATCACTTCCGTGTCTACACCTCTTGAGTCTTCTCAAGAAAAATCTGTTGCTCACTATAACAGGAGAACAAGGAGAAAGATTCATTTGTCACCTACACACAGAGTCTAGTCCAACTGACATCATGCAGGTCTCTACAAATGAAGCTAAAATCAGGTCAGCAATTGACAATAGAGATCTTGATATTGATTTTTCATGGGAAACAACACTGTCATACAGACTGGCTATGGGAGTTATTTCTATCAAAGTAAAATTGTCCAGGCCTGTTCTAGATTTTCTGGTTGAAAGAGTACCAAGACTTTCATTTCCTGAAGAATATGGACTTCTACATCAAAGACTTGACTTAATGAAATTGCATTTTTATGTATCTGTTAGAAAGGATTTAGTCAAGAAATTTAGACTTAATAAGCATGGTGCACTTCAATCACTACATACATACTTGTTTCACAAGGATTTCATTGTTGAAGATGTTCCAGCTCAAGGTGAACAAAAGGAGGTAGTAGTTAATGAAATGCAGTCAACAGGAGATACTATTGCACCAGTGGTGGATAGTAGGACAGATCAGATCACAGTCACTGTAACACAAGAACCATCTAGTCAGAGGTTGGATGACTCAGGAACTGTGATAGCTGATGCTGAAAGGTCTTCTGTGATGACTGGAATTGCAAGTGAGATACCCTATGATATGGGAGGAATGACTTTGATTGATTTTCCTAAAGATCAAACAAATTTTGTTCAGTCAAAGTCTATCCACCTTGAGGGTGTGTCTCAGCAAACAACACTTAAAGATGGTGACATGCTAACTATGGTGTCTAATGAAGTATTACTGAAGACATCAGAGTCTAGTATAGAACCTGAAAGTGGTATACTAGAGCCTGTAGTCTCTGGAAGGAAAGAAGATGCTTGTAAGGGTTCAGAGACTATAGTAGCTCACTCCATGGAGAAAACCTCAAGCTCCTTGCCATATGAGGAACCCTCTCTCCATGTGAGTTCAGGTATAAAAACTTCTTCTAACCCCTATTTTTCTGTAGGTCATGAAAGCACATATCAAAATTTGAGTGATACACTTGAAAAGATGGACATAGATCCACAAACAGAGAGGCTGGCTCCTGACCAGGCAAAAGGAGAGGTAGAAAGAGTGTTGACTTTAGATAGTCAAAGTGAGAATGAGGGTATGGATAATCAACTCCATAGTGAATGAGAGAAAATTAGGAAACCACCATCGTTTGATTTCTGGGATCAGGTTTTTCCTGAATCTTGGTTTAATAATCTTGGTATGGATGCTGGTACTTATTCTTTTATCAAGATGTATGAGAAAAATGACTTAGCAAAGCACAATGCAAATCCAGAAGTTAAAGCTCAGAAGCAAAAAGAAAGGCTTGCAGGAATCATCAACAGAGGAGGTGAAAGGCTAAGACAAACTTCTACTCCATTTGTACCAGAAGAAATTTCTAATGATCCTAGTATTCCTTTGTATGTACTTCCAATATCAGCTAGAATTGAGACATCAATAGTATCTGATCACTCTAAGGAGGAGTCAGGATTTGAAGATGTTCGTACACAGAATACTGGTGAAGGACAGAATGAACATATTTCAGCTTCAGATCAGAAAGATGAAGATGTTTGTAACTCTGCTCCAGTATTATAACTTGAATATCATTCTATACAGGCAACTTCTTCTACAAGACTTGAATCTGAAGATATTCCAAACACTTCCAACATTGAAGTCAATTCTGAAGTTCTACAAAATATTCAGAAATCTCAAGTTGAAATTCAATCAAGACTTCAAATACTTGAAGATAACCAAGTCACTATTATGGAAAATCAAGCAGTTCTGATGAATCTTATTTGTTCTGTTACTGAATCTCTTGGAATTAATGTTGCTGATGTCAAAAAGGGGGAGATAAAAACAATTCAGAGGCAATAGACTGGGGGAGATAAACAGACTGAGAGAAATAAAAGAAGAACTAAGAGTGACAGAGGTGAATCTTATCATCAGGGAAGTGGTAAAGGAAATGAAGCATCAAATAGTTGAATTCTTTCTTCTAAAGTACTAGATACAATGTCTACATTTGAAGAGGGAGGTACTTAACTTCATGATCTTAAATTCATAAATTCTATTCTGGTTGAATTGTTATATGTTTTGACATCTACAACTTAGATTTATGCTTCAAATTCTAAAGCATAAATAGGGGAGATTGTTAGGAATAATTCATAAGTTGTGATGGTAAGAAAAGAATTTGCAAATACTTCTTGTATATCCTGAACTTATAAAGAATTTAGCACTTTGTATAGGATATATGTGTTAGACAGTAATCTGTAGAATTAGGTCAGGAATAGAGCATCAAGGACTACATTTCAGGAACTGAGAGCAGATCCTGATATGACAAGTTAAATACTGATCAAATACTGATGGATGGTCAGATCCTGATGCAATATGAAATCCTGATATCAGTCATGATATTGATGATGTCATACGGATGCTATGATATTAGTTGTGTTACTGATGATGTCATTATGGATGCTATAGAAGCTGGCAAGTGCTATAAAATAGGATCGTTTGTTTTGAAGAACAAGCAAGAAGATATCATGAAGGAGAGAATTTTCTATTGATGGAAACTATCAACTGGACAGCAGAACATTGTCATGTTTAGATTAACTTTATGTTATTAGTTGATAGGGAGCATTATAAATACTCTCTCTATGTCATTGTAAAAGTGTCGTAAGAGTTCGTGAGGTTTGTAATCGTAAGGATACGAGAGTGCAAACAGAGAGAGATTTGTATTGTCAGCAGCTGCTAAAGGTATTTGTACACCTTTGGTAGAGTTTGTATTTGATCTTATTAATACAAACAGTTTGATTTATTCGTTTGTTCTTGTTTTATTTATTCGAGCAAAAATCAGACACGGTTATATAACTTGTATTCAACCCCCCTTCTACAAGTTATTCGAGTTAACACTCAAATTTCCACAAACCTTAAGGTTCTTGACCCTTAGTGCTCCTGCCAGGCCAAGCCCGGCTATCAGAGCTTCATACTCCGCCTCATTATTTATCGTCGGGAAATCCAACTTCAGGGCATATTTAATCGTGAACCCATCGGGACTTAGCAGGACAAGACCCGCACAACTTGTTTTTGTTTTTTGATGCCCCGTAAAGTAGAGCATCCAATATTCCTTCTCACTGACTATGGGTTCTTCACCCTCATTTTGCAGTTTACCGTCTTCCAGAAGTATTATCTCCTACCCCCCCCCCCCCCCCGACTTCTTGGTTGTCAATGGTACATTCAACCACGAAGTCAGCCAATGCCTGGGCTTTAATGGTCATCCTTGGCTTATACTTGATGTCAAATTCTCCCAGCTCAATTTTCCACTTGATTGCCTACCACTGGATTTAGGCTTGTGAAAAATGTTTCTTAATGGCTACCCCGTAAGAACTTCAATCTTATGTGCCTGAAAGTAGGGTCGTAGTTTCCTAGAGGCAGTTACTAATGCCAAGGCAAACTTCTCAATAGTGGAGTAATTCAACTCTGCTCCATGCAAGACCTCACTCACATAATAAATGGGTTTCTGAACCTTGTCTTCTTTCTTCACGAGTACCGCACTCACGTCCTGATCCGAGATTGCTATGTACAAATTGAGAACCTCTCCCATCCTTGGCTTGGCCAACAATGGGGCTTCGGCCATATACTTCTTTAGCTGTTCAATGGCCTCTTGGCTTTCCTCTATCCATTCAAAGTTTTTCACCTTCTTCAAAGTTTTGAAGAAAGGCAAACGCTTGTCACCTGATTTGGAGACGAATCTTACCAATACTGCAATTCTTCCAATCAACTTTTGTACGTCCCTTATAGAACGTGGTGGTTCCATGTTTAGGATAACATTGATTTTGTCGGGGTTAGCCTCAATTCCACGCTTTGAGACCATGAGACCCAAGAACTTCTCTGACCCAACGCCAAAGGCGCACTTGGCTGGATTCAACATCATCTTGTGGTGCCTCTGCACTTCAAATGCCTCCCGTAGGTGCTCGATGTGATCTGCCTTGCATAGGCTTTTTACTAGCATATCATCCACATAAACTTCCATTGTCTTCCCAATAAGATGAGCAAATATTTTGTTTACCAACCTCTGATAAGTGGCTCCTGCAGTCATCAACCCAAAGGCCATGACAAGGTAGCAATACACACCAAAGTCGGTGATGAATGATACCTTAGGAATGTCGTCCTTGTACAAATTGATTTAGTTATAGCCACTGAAATCATCCATAAAACTTAGCATCTCGTGCCCAACGGTAGCATCTATCAACGTATCAATCCTTGGCAGGGGAAAACTATCCTTCGAGCATGCATCATTCAGGTAAGTGAAGTCTATACACATCCTCCACTTTCTATTGGCCTTCTTGACCATTACGGGGTTGGCCAACTGTGACGCCCCCAGACCCAGGGTCAGGGATCTATGGTAGTCACGATCCATTTATTCCTTGTTGTACCTGTATTACTCACAATATATATATATATATATATATATATATATATGTGTGTGTGTGTGTGTATGTGTGTGTGTGTATGCAATCTATACCTGTATTATTCACAATATATGCAATCCACCTGCTCATGACCCCACAATATATATAATCTCACACGTACCACAGGTTAGAGTCTCAGAAACGACACACTACAATATATGTGGAATAAAATATAGTTATTACAATACCCAAACATTTACTGAATACTGCTGCTGACGTAACGTCTAAGTGAAGGTACATCAGCGGCTCAACTGTCTGTTTCTCGTTATAAACTTACACAGGTCGTACTTATAAATAAAGCGGACTAACAAAAGCTACAGACTGATCTAACTAGTCTTTACTACCTCTGGGATCGCTGCCATGAACTGCTCATGGAAATGCCTTGCGTTTCCCACTCGCTTGCGGGCTGTGTGCCTGATCCTTGGCATCTAGCTTAGCTGCTATATAATATATAAAACAATAGCAAGAGTGAGCGAAAGCTCAGCAAGATAAATAAAGTATGGCATAATCTATCTTTGAATGAAACCCAGTATAAAGCTGGTATAAGACAAGAATTGTCAAAATACTTCAATAGTGAAATCATTTCCCTTAATGGAGAATAAATATACTAGTTATTATCTCAATAACTCAACAATTGGAATTTATCTCTTTATCGGAAAATATTCAAAAAGTACTACCTCAGTACTTCAATTATCAAATATTATCTGATATGAAAGATATATGAAGCTCACATTTGCCGAAGAAATTTATAAAACATGCATCCTTTATTTAAAACTCGAATGTGTACACTTAACGGGATAGGATAGAAGCTGGATGCAAAGACTCCCCTCGGGGAAAACAACATCAGCAGTTTTAGATACTGCCGGATAGAATGAATAATGCTTCGTAGGAAAGAAAATTGACTTGAACTTGTGGCGGGAATTTCTCAGGCGCACCCCTATCTCAATGATCAGTCGATATGCTTGGGGCTCTCGTGATCAATATTTCTACATGTAGAGGAAAATCCCGGTTTCCCAGTCTGCCCCGACCTCATCAGGGTCGTGGATAGATGTCGCGCTACCTTCGCCTCTGACTCCGTTTCCCCAGTTCTTGTCTCTGAATGAATCTGCTAGCCTTAGGATTGGAGTAAATTCGAGTCCCCCGGGTCTCAACCCGTTTGCAGATCTTACTCGTATATTTGGTTACTCCCGAAATCAAATGGAAGCTAACCGAAATTTCTCGTTTGTGCTTGGCCGGAATCTTAGTTTGAATGACAATTAGTTCTCAAGGAATCAAGATTTGAATCTCATACTCTTTTGACGAAATTGAAAACCCTTATTAGTAGGGTTATATACTCAGGATACACTTGAAGATCTCAATGAAAAGGAATCAACACCGACTCTCGAACTCTGGATTCCCAGTCTCAATGGAATTGAAAGCGTTTAGATGGCTCAAGTGAGCTAATAATAATTATGAATAAATATTTGTGTATCCTCATAACTTTTGCAAATATTCTTGAAGGTCAGAAAATTATTTAAATTAATTTTCAAGGACCTCACATGATTTTTAGATAAATAATATGATTTTTAAATCAATTAAAGAGATTTGAATAAATATTCAAATAATATTTATTAAACAAATCACAAAATAAAATAATGATTTAAAATAATCCTTTGAAAATAAAAGAAATATTCGAATAATATTTCTCGAATTGTTTCCAAGTAATTAATACTTTATGAATATACGAATAATGTTTATGAAAGAAAAACATTATTCAGAATGAATAAATAACCTTGTCCCTGGAATCCCTCGGGTTTCCCTGACAATTTCAAAATACTGACTCCCGGTCTAGAGACAAAAACAACAAGTATACTCTTATCTCTAGAGCTACAAGGTAAACTGGTTTATAACTACTTATCTTGAAGCTAGTATATAAACAAAGAATCAAAACTCAATTTAATACGATATAAAAATTATCGCAAAACAGTGTAATACTATATATGGCGAAAGTAGTATTATACAACAATACTTCAAAAGTATAGGTTTAGAAAACTTGCCTGGTGCACTGGTCATAGTAGGGGCTCGCGATGATGTCCGTTAATCTGAATAAAATCAAGAACGCACGATTAACCCCTAGACGATCCACTTATAACTCAATATTCGTATACTTAAGAGATTCACAAGCAAAGCACTATTGGCTCATTCTAGACTCGTACTAAGTCCATCTTAATCGTCGAATACTTAAGTCATAAGTTTGGTTCGAAACCGATCCTCGAACTCAAGTTATACTTAAACACTTATAAAATTGGTTTTTAAGTCGTGTCCTTAGGGTTTTTCACTTGCGCAACCTCGGCTTACGCATTTTTATAAAATCGAAAAATAACAATTTTAATGCGAAACCTTCGTACAAACTAACTGTTCTTAGAATTTTATCACCAAGTTTCATATTTCTTAACCTCTTTTAAGGGTCTCGAACATAGCATCAAAGTGGTTACATTTCTGCGATGAAATCTATCAAACCACTTTCACTAAAACTAGCATAACTCTTAAACCGTAAACTCTTTTAATGCGATTCTTGCGGCAAAATAAACTAGAAATCCATACCTACACAACCATATGCAGTGATGAGTCCAGAAACCATTTTATGGCCTCCAGGTTTTCTATTTTTAAGGGCTAACAGAATTTTGGCCATTACGACGTCTATAAATCGAACATTTCCATTTTACAAACACTCCAAACCGACCAAGGCAACCCATACATCCTCAACGTCAACCAACATCCATTATACTACTCTAAGTCCAGTGGTGATGTTTAAATCCAGCACCCATCATTTTACACATTATACAAATCCAAATAATCATAAAACCACTTAACATGAACTTATCTTTATACTAGCATCAAAACTACACCAAAACTCTTATAAAACTCAAAGGTGGTTTAGGGTTTTACCTTCTTAGAAGCTCTAGCAACACTATCAAGTGTTTATAATCACTTAACAAGCTTTATATACTCCTTATAAAGCTTAAACCTTAAGATCAAAACAAGAAAACATGGTGGGTTACTATTCATCCTCATTTTTTGATGGATATTTGACATAGCTAGAAGGCAAGGTTAAATATCATATTTTAACCATACTTATTCTCCTTAATACCTTTCTTTTAAGCCATAGATCATGAGAAACAAATCACTCTAGCTAGGGTTTTGATTTTGAATTAAAGGAAAGGGCCGAATGGTTTTATGGTGGTGGTGGTGATGTTTTGTTTTCTTTTCTCTCTTGCTCTCTTGTTTGACTAGTTGGTGTATGATTTTTGTGATATGTATTGATGCTTACAAGCTATTAATACTTCTTTTAATCCACGTGTCAAGCATTTGTGGTGTGTTAGAAAAGTAATGACATGGTGCATTATTGGCAATTAAGCTCTTGATCTCACACCTCGTTAATCTTTTTCTTTTCATTTCTTTTCCACCAAATTCACATGATATAAAACCCTAGATGATCATGCATGGTTCTTAATCTTGTTATGTATTTAATCCATAATTTGTTTTGCGTTCATTTTGTCGCTTAATCTCGTTATAAAGTTCTAGTGATTTCTAGAACGCTCGTTATTCTAACTTTAAGGTTTTCGTTCTAAATCCTCAAATCATAATTAATAAAAATATAATCCTTGAATGCTTAGTATCATAATTCACTTGTCTTGTTCGCACTGATATTCTCTTCATTTCTCGGTCAAATTTTCCATAGAAAATAAAGTTTATATTTTCTGAATTCCGGTCGCGTTTACACACACTTATTCACTTAGTAGATTACTCGTATAACTTCAAAATATCCATTTCTTGTCTTGTACATAGAGAAACATGAAAAATTTCTCAATTCTCAAAATCACTATTCATCCATGCAAAGTACTACTCATTCATAGAACAAAAATTTTCTCAAGTACAAAAATTAGTGTTATTACACCAACCATTCCGGAAATTGAATTTATTCTATGAATCATGCCTCCACTAGCTTATTTACTTCTTGTTTTATGGCATCTTGCCTCTCAGGTGCAAAGTTTCTCTTCTTTTGTTTCACTGTCTTTCGATCCGGATCCACGTTCAATTTGTGTATTATAAGTTGGGGATCTATCCCTGGCATATCAGCCGCTATCCATGCAAACATGTCACCATTACCTTGCCAGAAGGTAACCACCTTGCTTCGTAGGGGCTCTTCCAGAGATGCCCCAATGTAAGTGATCTTCTCAGGATCTCCTACTTCTAAGGGTATAGGAACCAGATCCTCTGCAGGCTTCCCCCGTCGTTCTTCATCCTCACGAACATCCATATCCTCAATAAGGAGTACCTGCCCCCCGATTCCATCAGGCTTCAAGGCTGCTATGTAACAACTCATTGCCATCTTTTGGTCTCCCTTCTCTTCTCCCACACCGTTCCTGGTCGGGAACTTGATTTTCAAGTGATAGGTCGAGGTAACAGCCTTGAATGCATGAAGACCCGTCCTTCCGAGGATAGCATTGTAGGTGGAACTAGATTTAATAACCAGGAAGTTCAGCATTTGTGTGGCCTCCCTCGGCTCTTGCCCTGTAGTCATGGGTAGTTGAATTGTTCCTTCAACATTCGACTCTACTTCATTGAACCCATATATGGGCATATTAGATGGTGTCAACTGAGACTCACTATAGCCCATCTTTATGAACGCGTCGTGAAAGATGATGTCTACAAAGGCTCCATTATCTATCAGGACCCGTTTTGCTTGTGAATTGCCTATCACAGGTGAGATGACCAATGGGTCATCATGAGGAAACTTCACCCCTTCGAGATCAAAATCATCAAATACAATTACTACTTCTGTTTTCACACGTTTTGGTGCTTCTCCAACGATATGCATCACCTCACGGGCATATGCCTTCCTTGAATTTCTACTTGACCCGACTGCAGTTGGTCCTCCAAAGATCATGTTTACCACTGGCCCTCGGGGCTGGGGATTGTAGTCACGCTCATCATCCCTCCTATCATAATCCCGTTGGTCTCTATCTTTACGGAACTTGTTCAACTTTCCTCTTCGACTCAAGAATTCAATTTCATCCTTCAATTGCCTACAATTATCAGTGTCGTGCCCCACGTCTTTTTGAAATCGACAATATTGGTTCTTGTTTCTCTTCTCAGAATCAGTCCTTAGTGGCTTCGGCCATTGATAATTGGATTTTATATCCACTTATTTTGCGCTAATTGGACCTAGATTGGTGGTTTATCCTTAAATATGTTGTGTCTTTTAATTCGTTTTTTGTTAATTAAGTCTTTGTTGTGCAGAACTCGCAACTTTAGGTATTGTGGCGATAAAAGGCTAAAAACGGTGGATTTCTGCCTCAATTCGGAATTTAGAGTTGCCAAGAGAGCAAGGTGGACTGGCCACGAGGAAAAAGAATTATCATAAAGAAATTCTGAGTGATATATTCTTAATACTGAAACCCCGATTGGAAATGTTATATTTTTTTCTAAGCAAAAGGAGTCCGGTTTTAGATCCTCAAGAGACCGTAACTTACATCTGGACGAGCAATGAAGAAATAAGAATTATCACAAAAATATGGAAAGTGATATTTTCTTAAAGCTGGAACCCCGGTTGGAATTGATATATTTTCTGTTAAGCAAAAGGAGTCCGGTTCCAGACGGCCAAAGACCGCAGCTTAGACAATAAGGATTTATTTATATTATTAAATAATTTTATTAATTTAGAAAATAATATTTATAAATATCTAATAATATTAGATATTTATTTTTATAATTTCTGGATTAAAATAATTATTTATTAATTAAAGATTATAAGTTGTGCGGATTAAAAAGCATTTCTACGGAACCTGTTCAAAAGTTAAAACAGCCGCTTGAATTGTTTACCAAATCAACAAAGCCGCCAGACGCATGAATTGTTAGTAAATGAATTGTTTTTCCAAAATCATAAGTCTGCCAGCCGCCCGCCATCTACTTTTCAATTTATTTATTTTTTATTGCTTTCGGCTGGTTTGTTCAAAGACGGTGTGCTAAATTTTCCTATAAATAGGAAGTAATTCCGATAGATTGAGGCACCTCTCAACTGAATTCTCTCTAGTATTTCATAAAAATTCAGTTGCTTCTTTTGTATTTTCAAATTATTTCATACACTTTAATTTTCTGCAATTTCTGTTTTGGTGGAAGATTGTAAGGGGATTATTTTGGAGTGCTATTCTATTTCGTTGGAAGTTATTTCGGTTCTATTTTCTAAACTCTTATTTTACGTGGATTACTTGGATTACTCCTCTCTATTTCGTTGGAAGCTATTTCGGTTCTATTTTCTAAACTCTTGTAATTTCATATTTAATTCATCGCAATTTTTAATTTAGTTCCTCTTTTATTATTATTATGTTTTCATTTAATCCCATGATGACGATCCGTTCGATTATGAACTAATCGCTATCATGGGATTCTAATGGATTTATTTACGTAATTTAGAACTTCGATGCCTTAATAATTTGTATTATGATAAAAATTCAGATTGTCTAATGTGGTTGCGCTTAATTTATTAGATGCGTAGCTATCGTCTAAATTATTAATTCCTAATGAATGCGAAAGTGGATTTAGGAGTTTAGAATTTGCCATGTTAGCATAGGTTTGTAATTGTCATGTACACTTACGATAAGTGGTAGGGTTTTGGATCACACCGTCCTATGTAGTCATAATAAAGGAATTTAATGTTAAACCAATTATGTTTTCAAATCTTATAGACATATAGGGTCTAAACATAAACGGTGTCCACACAACTTCTATCTTTTTAAGTGGATGTTCGTGTGGTTTGATATAAGTTAAGGTTGAAAGGCGCTTATGTTAGTTTCGTGTTCCTGGCTAGCTTTCGTAATTATCAAATAACTTTGAATTAAGGCATCAATTCTAAATAAAATAAGTAATGAAATTAGAATCCCATGTTTTTCTCGCATATAAAATCTCGTTTAATTAAATCAAGTAGTTTGAATTATTTAGTATTATTATTTTGATAAATCAATTAGAATAATAAAACAAAACTCCCCTTTTATATTTATTCAAGCAGTTTGTTGTTTAATCATACGTCGTTGCATAAGCACTATTTCTGAACAAACACCAAGTCTTCGTGGGATCGATCTTATTATATTACTTGTGACCACGTACGCTTGCGTAGTTAGTTTTTGAACCAACAAGTTTTTGGCGCCGCTACCGGGGACTTCAGTGTTATTTTCAGAATTTGTGTTTAACATCAACGGAGGTTAAACTTAACTGACTTGGATAGTTATTTTTTTTTTTCTGACGTCGTGTTTTCTCGCTCTGCCAGTATAAGGATTTTGAGTTGTTTATGCTAACGCGTGCCCAAACTCTGAAATCAAGAACCGTAATAAAGCTGGAAGAAACGTTAGACATGGCGGATGATGTGCCTAAGACGTTGATGGACTATTCCCAACCGAAAATCAATGACATTCAGTCAAGCATCGTCAGGCCAGCTATTGCAGCCAACACATTTGAAATCAAACCTGGCACAATCCAGATGGTACAAAACTCTATCCAGTTCGGGGGAGCGCAAATGGAAGATCCAAATATGCATATCCGGAACTTCATAGAGATTTGTGACACATTCAAATTTAACAACGTGTCAGATGATGCTGTAAAGTTGAGGCTTTTTCCATTTTCTCTGCGGGACAAAGCTAAGGGATGGTTGCATTCTCTCCCAGCTGGCTCGATAACAACATGGGAAGAACTCGCTCAAAAGTTTCTCACGAAATTCTATCCCATGGCAAAAATAGCTGCCATAAGGAATGCTCTTGCTCAGTTCACACAACAGACGGGGGAATCTTTACGTGAAGCTTGGGAGCGCTATAAGAAAATGCTAAGAAAATGTCCTCACCATGGAATGCCCAATTGGATGGTGATTAATTGCTTTTATAATGGTCTAGGATGGCAATCAAGACCAATCGTGGATGCAGCATCAAGGGGAGCCTTATGGGCTAAGAGCTATGAAGCCGCCTACGAGCTTATTGAAATGATGGCGGCTAATGAGTATTAGAATCCGACGCAGAGGATGCCTCAACACAAGGTGGCAGGAATCCTCGAGGTTGACACAGCCACATCACTATCAGCTCAGCTTGAAGCACTAAACATGAAGGTGGATTCTCTGACAAACTATGGGGTACATCAAGTAGCGAGTGTTTGTGAGCTATGCGCCGGTGGACATGAAACGAGTCAATGTGCAATTTCCAATGAATCAGTGCACTTTGTGAGCAATTTTTAAAAGCAACAGCATCCAGTCCCAAACACTTACCAACCCAACAACAGAAACCATCCTAACTTCAGCTGGAGCAACAATAAAAATGGATTGCAACCACCACAACCATATCAAACACAACCACCATATCAAACACAACAACCACAGCCATATCAACAACAACCATACCATCATACCCAAAATCAGCAATATGGGGCCAGACCATACAATCCCTCAGGATCACATCAATAGCAGGGGCAACAACTTCAGAATCAGTACGCCCAGAAACAATCTCAACCTCCGGGATTTAATTAGCAATATTATGCAGGTCCAGGCCAACAGTCTGCTGAGAAATCAGAATTGGAAGAACTAAGATTGATGTGTAAAAGCCAGGCCGTATCTCTTAAAACTCTGGAAAACCAAATTGGCCAAATAGCAAACGCCTTACTCAATAGGCCACAAGGAGTTCTTCCTAGCGATACAGAAACAAACCCTGGAAAAAGGGATGGCAAAGAACAAGTCAAAGCTATCACTTTAAGATCTAGAAAAATCACAAAGGACCAAGAAGTTGAAAAGGTAAACGAACAGCCGGAGGCACAGGGCAATCAAACCACTACAGAGGAATAAACGGAGATCTCGAAACCTGAAATCAACATCAGAAAATCGGAGGATGTCAAGGGACCATCTGAGAAAGCATCTCAGGAGCATAAAACTGCAAACACACAATTCTACCCCCTCCACCATATCCGCAGAGACTCCAGAAGCAAAGATTAGATAAGCAGTTTGCAAAGTTTTTAGAAGTATTCAAGAAGCTACAGATAAACATACCGTTTGCAGAGGCTCTTGAACAAATGCCTAGTTATGCTAAGTTCATGAACGGGTATTCTATCAAGGAAACTGAAGCTTGAGGAATTGGAAACCGTTGCCTTGATAGAAGAATGCAGTGCGGTATTGCAGCAGAAATTGCCCCCGAAACTCAAGGATCCTGGAAGCTTCACAATACCATGCACTATAGGCAAATTATCTTTCAACAAATGCTTATGTGACTTGGGAGCTAGTATAAATTTGATGCCATTGTCTGTGTTCATACAACTTGGTCTGCCGGATCCAAAACCTACAAATATCTCCTTATAGCTAGCAGATCGGTCGATTACGTATCCAAGAGGTATTGTGGAAGATGTCCTGGTAAAAGTGGATAAGCTCATCTTTCCTGCGGATTTTGTTATACTGGATTTTGAGGAGGACAAGAAGATTCCCATCATCTTGGGAAGACCATTTTTAGCTACAGGCCAAACTTTGATCGACGTGCAAAAAGGAGAGCTCACAATGAGAGTGCAAGATCAGAATGTCACTTTCAATGTGTTTAACGCAATGAAATTCCCAACAGATGAAGAGGAGTGTTTTAAAGTGGACATGGTCGATTCGTTAGTGAACATAGAGAAGGAACAACTGCTAAAGTCAGATCCCTTAGAAAGAGTCTTAATAGGGGATTCTGAAGAGGAAGATGTAGAAGGAAAAGAACAAATTCAGATGTTGAATTCAGCCCCTTGGAAGAGGAGGTTTGATTTTCCAATTGAGTCTCTTGGGTTAGAAGATCTTAAAAAGTCGCAGGTGCGCCTTAAACCATCTGTTGAAAAAGCTCCTTCTCTTGAGCTCAAACCTTTGCCAGATCACTTGAGGTATGCATATTTAGGTGATGCATCTACATTACCTGTTATTATTGCTGCTAACCTGTCAGGTGATGAAGAAGACAAGCTTTTGCGGATTCTGAGAGAGCATAAATCAGCAATCGGGTGGACCATAGCAGATATTAAGGGAATCAACCCCTCCTATTGCATGCATAAGATTCTTCTTGAGGAAGGAAGCAAACCATCTGTAGAACATCAAAGAAGACTCAATTCAATCATGAAAGAGGTGGTGAAGAAGGAAATTCTTAAATGGCTGGATGCAGGGATCATTTATCCAATTTCGGACAGTTCTTGGGTGAGTCTGGTGCAATGTGTGCCTAAGAAAGGAGGCATGACAGTGGTAGCAAATGAAAAGAATGAGCTCATCCCTACTCGGACAGTCACAGGGTGGAGAGTATGCATGGATTATCGGAAGCTAAATAAGGCCACCAGAAAAGATCATTTTCCTCTTCTTCCATTCATCGATCAAATGCTGGATAGGTTGGCTGGCCATGAGTATTATTGCCTTCTTGATGGGTATTCAGGTTACAATCAGATTTGTATTGCTCCAGAAGATCAGGAGAAGACCACATTCACTTGTCCTTTTGGCACTTTTGCTTTCCGACGAGTTTCTTTCGGGCTATGTGGTGCACCTGCTACCTTTCAGAGATGCATGATGGCCATATTTTCTGACATGATTGGAATAAATGTGGAGGTTTTCATGGATGATTTTTCAGTTTTTGGAACTTCTTATGATGAGACTTTGGATAATCTGAGTCTGGTTCTGAAACGATGTGTTGAGACCAATTTGGTGCTAAATTGGGAAAAGTGCCATTTCATGGTGCAAGAGGGAATCATTCTCGGGCATAAAGTATCTAGCGAGGGACTTGAAGTAGACAGGGCTAAGGTGGAGACTATTCAAAAACTTCCTCCTCCAATCTCAGTTAGAGGAATCCGTAGCTTTCTTGGACATGCAGGTTTCTATCGGCGATTCATACAAGACTTCTCCAAAATTTCTAAGCCATTGTGCAATTTGCTGAAGAAAGACACCCCTTTCAAGTTTGATGATGATTGCTTGGCTGCTTTCGAGCTATTGAAGAAGAAGTTGACATCAGCCCCGATTATTACAGCACCTAATTGGGAAGAGCCATTCGAGCTAATGTGTGATGCTAGTGATTTTGCCATGGGAGCTGTGCTTGGTCAGCGAAAGAAGAATATTTTTCATGTGGTTTACTATGCTAGTAAAACCCTCAACGATGCACAGCTGAATTACACCACTACGGAGAAAGAGCTTTTGGCAGTTGTCTATGGTTTTGAGAAATTCAGGTCCTATTTGCTTGGGACGAAGGTGACAGTCTACACTGATCATACAGCCATTAGATATCTGTTTTCGAAGAAGGATTCAAAGCAGCGATTGATTCGCTGGATTCTTCTGCTGCAAGAGTTTGAGCTTGAAATAAAAGACAGGAGGGGGACAGAAAATCAAGTAGCCGATCATCTATCACGGTTGGAGGATCACGGTAAGGATAAGACGCTAATCAATGAATCATTCCCAGATGAGCAGTTGTTTGTGGTGCAAGGAGAAGTGCCATGGTTTGTAGATATTATGAATTATCTGGTGAGCAACGTCGTTCCGTCAGAATTCTCTTATGCTCAAAAGAAGAAGTTTCTGCATGATGTGAAGTGGTATCGATGGGATGAACCATTCTTGTTCAGGCAGGGAGCAGATCAGATTATCAGGAGATGCATTCCTTATAGTGACACGGAGGGGATTTTACGAGATTGCCACTCTACCACATACGGGGGTCATTATGGTGGAGAGAAGACTGCAGCTCGAGTACTTCAGGCAGGATTTTTCTGGCCAACCTTGTTTAAAGATTCTCATCAATTTGTGTTGAGATGTGACCGATGTCAACGGGTTGGAAATATCTCCAAGATGAATGAGATGCCTCTCAACATGCTTCTTGAAGTTGAGATTTTCGATGTATGGGGAATAGACTTCATGGGACCATTTATCTCATCGTGCAACAATCAATATATTCTATTAGTTGTGGATTACGTGTCTAAATGGGTCAAGGTGAAGGCTTTACCAACAAACGATGCTAAGGTGGTGCTAAATTTTTTGCATAAGAATATATTCACCCGTTTCGGAACTCCGCGAGCAATAATCAGTGATGAGGGGACACATTTTTGCAATCGCAAATTCACTGCATTAATGGTAAGGTATCATGTGATGCATCGGGTTGCAACAGCGTATCATCCTCAAACTAATGGTCAGGCAGAAGTCTCCAACAGGGAAATCAATAGGATTTTGGAAAAGGTGGTGAATCCTTCAAGGAAGGATTGGTCGTTGAAGCTAGAAGAAGCTGTGTGGGCCTACAGAATAGCGTACAAGACACCATTGGGTATGTCACCTTTTCAGCTTGTGTACGGTAAGGCTTGTCATCTGCCTGCTGAGCTAGAACATAAGGCGTATTGGGCTTTGAAGAAATTGAACCTCGACATATCAGCTGCTGGTGAAAAGCGAATGCTTCAACTTAATGAACTTGGGGAGTTTCGTCTACAGGCTTATGAGAATAACAAGTTGTACAAGGAGAAGGTCAAGAGATGGCATGATAGAAGGTTGGTACATAAGACATTTGTACCAGGTCAAATGGTTCTCCTTTTCAACTCTCGGCTCAGACTTTTTCCTGGAAAGCTCAAGTCAAGGTGGTCAGGTCCATTCACGGTTAAAATAGTTTTTTCGCATGGGGCAGTGGAAATTTTTGATAAGTCACCTGATCAGTCTTTTAAGGTGAACGGGCAGAGGCTTAAGCATTATTTTGGGGGTACGGTGAACCGTGAGGAATTCACCGCTATTCTTGCCCCAGCATGATCAAGCAGCAGACTTGTCAAGCTAGCGACAATAAACAAGCGCTTCATGGGAGGCAACCCATAGGTTTGGTGTTTTTATGTGTGGTTTGATTTTGTGTGATTTTGTTCAGTATTATGTCAAGTTTGCAGGTCATTGGCGAGTTGCAGGAACTTGTTTCTTTCAAGGTAGACTAGCCTCAGTTTGGAGCTTATGCAGCATTTCCACCACTTGATTCACCACCCGAGGAGGGTGACGATACCGACAGTTAGGGGAGTTCTCTTTTATCCTTTATCTATACCTTCAATGAGGACATTGAATATTTTAAGTTTGGGGGTGATTGAGGATAATTGATTAATCGAGTCATAATTGAATATAGTTTCATGTAGTTATAATATACCATGGTAGTTTAATTTCATATAATTCATATTATGCCATGTAAAAAAATGCATTTCCATGATTAGTTGCATAGCATATTTTCCTTGATCCCATAGCGCTTGGTGGTTCCTTTTAGCAGCCAATGATGAATTTGAGTGTGATAATAATGAATAGAGGGCTGATTTAAATACTTAGGAATTGACTTGCATGCTACAGAAACACATTCTTAACAGAGTCTCAGCGATTGCTCTTGAACTAGTTCCTGAACATACTTGTTGTTTTGTTAAGAATAATCACTTGTTTATATTTAGAATGTTCTGTATTCCCTTCATAGCGTAAGAACACTAAAGTATAAGTTTGGGGGAAACCAAGGATTGCATGCTAAAAGTTTGGTAGCTAAGAAAGTTAATAAGGTTAGGCGTCAAAGGCTAGTAGCCGCTCATATGCTTATTATGAGTAGTCTAGGGGTGGAATGAGATGGAGCGCAACGCACTCATTCTTAAAGAAAAAAAAAATAAAAAAAAAGAGAAAAAAAAATAAAAAATAAAAAAAAAGAGTTGATATAAGTGTATACGGGCATAATTGACTAAGGTTGAGCTCATTAATACTCGAGCAATTAAGTTCTAGGGGACTTTGTGCCTAGTGACCTAAGGCTTTCTCGGTCTGGGATCCATTAACCCAACGCTCGCTACAAGAGTATTAGTGCATAAGTCTTTAGGGGCCTCAACCATTGCACAGTCAAATAAGCATAAGTAGCATAGTTTTGTATATATAGCAGTTGAATGAACCATGTTGATTTTTCTTTTTATTTTTATCTTTATTTGTTTTTTGTTTTTGTTTTGTTTATGTTTTTCTTTTATTTATTTTTATTCACTTTTTTTAATTTTGATTTTTGATTTTCAATTTTAGTTTTCTAAATTAACCAATTTATATAAATTCAAGAATCAATTTAAATGTACTTTAAATTTGATTTTTGATTTTATTATTAATTGGTTAGTTAATTTATTTTATTTTATCTTTTAAAACAAAACTAAAACAATTATTTTTATTATTTCTATACCCTTAATTAGTGTATTAAATTAGCTTTGAGGGTGTTGGATATTTGTGTGTCAATTATTTTTGTTGGGTTGATTATGGTGTGTGGCGGTACTTCCATTCGTGGTTTTCGAATTCGGAGTTGGATTTTGGCAAATATTAGTGGTGCTCCCAGTCCTTATTGCTTATTTTCAGGGGTGCTTTCTTTCACTTTTGTTTCTCCCTCATTTTTATTTGTCATGCATGAGGACATGCCATGTTTTTAAGTGGGGGAAGGATTGTTTATTTTGATGTCCGTTTCGTTTGCATTTGGGAACAAGTTTAGTCATAAAGCTTATTTACTTGTATGTAAAATTAAGACATTTGTGAGCTTGTAGCCTTGTTTTCTTCTATTTCGTGCCTAGCATTACCAATTTGATGTGAATCTATAAGTTTGATGCACCTTTTTGCACACACACACTTAAAATGGCATGAAAAGTCTAGATTGTTGTAATTAAATTGTGAGCATGACGATTATTTCTTAGCATGCATGGAATCAAATCGAGAAGATGTTATTACAACTTAAACTTAGTGAGGCCTTGAACGATGATTTCTTTTGCTTGTGTGTTTCTCCCTCTTTATGTGTATTCTTGCTCTAGGGCTTGCATTAAACCTTAATTCATGGATGCACCACAATAAGGAAATTCTATTTAGGATAACCATTTTGGCCTTTTTAGCTTGTGAACCATGAAAATAATCCCTAGTTACCCCTTTGAAGCTTATATCCATATTTTTCTTTGTCACTTTCCCCTTTTATACATGAGTCATAGCCAAATGCTTCACTCTCGACCTAGTTGAGCTAGTTGAGTCTTGGAAATAATTGGTTGATGAACATGGGAATTTGGAGATGTTGTGAAGAGGAAGAATGCATGTTTAGATATGGTTCAAAGTTCTTTGTATTCCTTATATGTGTAATGCATCCCCTTTGCTAAAAGAAAAAAATAATAAGTAAACGGGTATGAAAAAAAAAAGAAAAAAAGTAAAAAGGAAAAAGGAAAAAAAAAAGAACAATAAATCTTTGTATTTTATTTTGATTCAATCTTCTTGGTAAATGTGGTTGTGTTTTGTAATTGTAAATGAGTGGAGATCTTTAGTTTGAGAATTTGGTGTATGAAGAGAGCAAGCGTCATTTTTGACTCAACTAGCGAGACTTTTACACCTTCCTTTGTAAGAACCCAGAATTTTTGGTAGGAATTAAAATTTTATTATGTATTAATATAGAAATGAATAGTGGTTACGATGCGATGTGACATCGGTTCTAATGAACGAATATGGAATGGATTCAGATTCCAATGTTTATATGCCATGAAGAATGCAATAGGTTGACAACTTAGATTAGAATAATCTATCTCCTAGGAAAGTAAGATATGGTAATTCCAAAGAGGAGAGTTATGCTCCTGTCATCCAAATCGATATTAGTTATTAGTCCAGTGGTTCCGTAAAAGAGATAAGGAACGCTCGAAAGAGAACAAGGACATTTTTACAATATATATAAGGAATAAAAGAGAATAATGGATGAATAGTGTTTTTGGTGGAAAAGAGAATATTATTGGACGACGCTATATAGAAGTATTCAGAACGGATTTCTGAGTTCGTATTCATGATCCAGGGGCAAAATAAGTGTATGTAAACGATGTCGGATTCAGAAAAATAGCACTTTTATTTTCTCCGAGATTTCCCTAGACACTGAAGGATTTAAGGAATTATTATAAAGATTTGAGGAATTTAAATTCAAGAATTATAAAGGAGGATTCAGAATGGTAGTATATATATTAAGAAGGTTTCCGGTAAAACCCTAACAAGAGATACTTGAGATATTCCTCCGAACGATCAATCAAATTGGGTAATAACCGGACAAAGAAACAAGCAGAGAACCAAGGTGCATGCATGTGCTAGTGGATAAGGGCAAGTAACCAAGCTAGTTACAATGCTAACTAGAACAATTAGAGATCAAACCAAGCACTTAGCTTCATCTTGTCATCCAACCACAAAAATGCAACACATGCCACTTGAATTGCATCATCCATGAGCAAATCACTTTAATAAAGCCACTTTATGAAAGATATTATCTAAACACATCACCAATAATTCATTCTAGCAAGTCAAGCAAGAGAAAAGCAAGCAAACTCCATCTCTCCCAAAACTGCCCAGCAAGAACACCCCTCAAAGAAAAATACATATCTCCATTTCTATCCATGATAAAATCACCAAATTTTAACCATAACCTCTCCACTCCATGGGTATCATTCGCTCAAAATTTCATGGCCAACAAAGTAGAGTAGCCTAGTCAAATCCCTTCCCCAAGTTGAAGAACTGAACCTGCCTAGCCCTTTACAGCTTCTGTCCAGCGGGAAAAGCGGGATCAAAACCATAGCTAGGAAGCTTTGTTTTTGATAATCTATATCTCAAATAAAATATTATGAAGAGTTCAAGATGTGGTAAAAACTTGAGAGCCAAACTCTTATTTTTCGATTTGTTATGAATTTTACAAGATTGATGATGAATAGTAAATCTTAGAAATTAACTTTTGATTCTTGGTTTCTTTGGATGATCCAAGCTTGTTTAAGGTGTCCTAAGGGCTATTCAAGGTTTTATAAGGCTAGTACACTCTCCAAGGAAGGTATAATTCTTGAGAACCCTAGATCTACCTTAAGTTTATGGATGTTCTTGGTGATTGTTAGTTAATTTATGATTATGGTGTTATAACTAGCATGATTTTGAGATTGATTTAGTGATTTAAGAAATAATGAACATGTTGGTAAGAGGCCTGTTTTGGACTTGTTGATATGCATATTATGTGTATGAGATGTATGGTATGCCCGGTGTGGCTTGGTTTGGTTGTATGATTTTTGGAACGTTCGATTTATAGCATCGTAATGCCGAATTTTCATTAGACCTTGAAAACCGTGCATAATCAGTAGCTTTAGGTCACTGACTTTGATAAGAATATAACATTTCCTTGTAGATCTCGAGTCATAGATCGTTTTGGCATGAGAATCGAGGCAAACGGACTTACGGTTTAGGAGTTATGTCCAAAATCATAAAAGTTGTTCGAAACCATAAAAGAAAGTTCGTAACTGAAATTGAAGCTTCGTAAAATGAGTTATGCAGTGACGAATTGTGGTAATTAAATACTAGAGGTAAAAAGGAAGGTGTGAGAGAAAACCTCATGTCAAACGGATCGTTTTCCGATTTTGTAAAAATGTTCGAATCGAGGTTAAGCGCGAACGAACCCCCCTTAAAAGAATACTTGGTTATAACTTTGGTAAATCACTTAGAAAACGAGCGATAAAACTCGAGGTATAATCTTGGTTCGTAAATGACCGACCTTAGAAATTACACGACTTAAGTATATACCAAGTGTAAGAATAACGACATGTCTTAATACTGAACAAGTGTCGGATCGTACCGGTGATAAAAAGAGTTACACTAAAGGGTGTATATTGAGATAACTCAAAAACGTGTTTCGACTTAAGTTAAGTTTATACTTAGCCTTTTTAAAGGTGTATGTGATTAACCTCGGATATTGTGACTACTGATAGATCACCGGATTGACCCGAGGCACACTACCCCTACAGGATTACCAGGCAAGTTTCAAATCCTTTTTTAAAGGTTGTTGTTGTTATTATATATATATATATATATATATAGGCAAGTGCTCAAATACAAACCAATCTTAAAATACAAACCTACAAACCAATACTAGATTAATTATATTTCATGTATTCTAAGGTTTCCGCCAAGGGTACCTTCACAAAAAATGCTTAAAATAATTGGCTCTATCCAACAAAAAAAATAAAAAAATTTCAAAAAAAAAAAAAAAATCTTGCCGTGGAAATGCGAAGCATTTAAGACAGTAAACGGATGAGTTAGGTAGTCATGAGGGCCGAAGGCTCTCGACACACCCGTCAATCGTCTATTGCCTTTACCATTGATTGCCATTCCTTACAACTTTAGAATGATAAAGGCGCGAAGCGCCGTACAAGAAGGTGCGAAGCACCGTTAACCAGTGAAATCCACTGCCACGTCATCACGTGAACAGTGAATTTTTTTTTTTTTTTTTTTTTTTTTTGTTGGATAGAGCCAATTATTTTAAGCATTTTTTGTATTGGGGTACCCCTAGTTTGGTCATTAGATTAGCTTGAAATATTAGATTATGCTTGGTTTGTAGGTTTGTATTTTAAGGAGGTTTGTATTGGAGTAGCCCCATATATATATATATATATATATATATATATATATATATATATATATATATATATATATATATATATGAATTGATTCTGTTATACATATGCCATAGCATGCATGCCTACTTTCAAGTTGAATTGATGTACTTATTCCCTAAATTATTGTTGGCTTATAAGTTAGATAGTGAATATATCGATTATAAGCCCGATATTGCTAAGACCCTTAGCGAAGCGCATACGAATCTCATTCTTCGAATATAGACCGAGAGTCGGTATTTCATGATATATCATGATTATTTTTTTGGGGGAAAATATTTAAGTAAATATTTTCCATTGTTTATTTATTGAATATTATTTGGAGTAATCATTTGAGTATTCAACGAATATTACTTTGAATACTCATTAGAGCTTTATTTATTTAAGGAATATTATTTTGAATATTCATTCGTGATTATTTACGTAATGAATATTATTTCGAATATTCATTCGACCTTTATTTATGTGATGAATATTATCTTCAATATTCATCTAGAGTTGATTTATTTATCGAATATTATTGTCAATATTCATTTAAGGTCCACTCAATTATCAAGTCCTGTTTCGAGTATACATTTGGAATATTATTTCTTCAATAAGTATTATCAATTGGAATATTCACTATTTATTCAGTGAATATTATTTCGAACATTCATTCGAGTTTTATTATTTGGTAAGTATTATTCTTCGAATATTCACTATTTGTTCAGTGAATATTATTTCGAATATTCATTTGAATTTTATTATTTGATAAGTATTATTCTTCGAATATTCACTATTTGTTCAGTGAATATTATTTCGAATATTCATTCGAATTTTATTTATTTGATAAGTATTATTCTTCGAATATTCACTATTTGTTCAGTGAATATTATTTCGAATATTCAATCGAGTTTTATTTATTTGATAAGTATTATTAATATGAAATATTCATTATTTATTTAATGAATAATATTTGTGAATATTTATTCAAGGATTATTCCAAGCAATATTCTTTCAATATTTACGACTTAATAAACAGTCTTCGAATATTCATTTAATTCTGGTTAACCAAGCTTTAAAATATATTATTTCGCTCAAATCTTATCTTCGATCTTCAAATATTTTGTAAACTAGTCTGAGCATTATTATTATTATTTTATCAAGGAAGGTTCTCAAAACTCCGTTCTTCATTCGAATCTGTCTTCTAAAATATAAGAGAACCTTACTTGAGAATTGTTATTTCTTGACTACCCGATCATATACTTGTTAAACTATTCTTTTCACTTGCAACTTGGTTGCTAACCATCAAATTGAGTCTGTATGTTACTTCCTCAACATTTGAGGGGTAAGATTATTGGGACAAGTCAATATCCATTCACAAGCATCAGCTTGGGTAATATTGGTGAATTTTCCTTTCCAACTAGATACGACTACTTCGTGGAGTCTTATCAACAAGTATTATACTTGGGGAAAGGGGGACGAGATTTACGTTTCAGAATCATGGATTTACGCGAACTAGGAGTATTTGTGTAAGAGGCTGTGGGACAGTCCATCATTGAAAATCGGTGAGAGGCTGTGGGATAGTCCATCCTTGAAATAGGGTCCGAGTGGCGCCGGTCCCGTCTATGCCCAACCGTTGGCTAGGGAGATCCGGTATATGGTGGTGTCCATATGTTCTTCCTTCTACATGTAGAGAAATAAATCTTGAGATGCACAACCTACGACTGATCATCGTAAGGCGGTGTCATCTGGCTCGACATACTCCAGTATTGGTTCACTATCCAGAATCTATTTATTTCTCTGCAACATTATCATTGTTGGCAGGGTTGAAAAGTGTTTGAACTGGAATTGCAATATTCTTCCTGCAAGTTCCTCTTTTATGATAATTGAGGATATCTTGCTTATCTTTTGCATAGTAGATACTTCCACAGAAAATACATTTTGAGTTACCTAGTAACTTCATCTTTTATGTTATACTGGCATCATTTCCGTTAACGCATGGCATATGGTTTCAAAGATAATTTGAACTGTTATATATTATCACTGTTCAATTATATTTTTGGTGGGCTATGGCTCACCCTTGCTTTATTTATCTATATCACAACAACAGCTAGATCTGATGGCCGCGCCAGTCGCAATCGGTGCAAGCAAGCTATAACTGTCAGAAGGTTAAACCGCGGAGGTCATAGCTACCATGGCTGAAGAGTAAGCTACTAGTAGGCTAGTTGTTAGAATTTGAGTATCAAATGTATTTATTATATGGCATATACAAATGGATGGCAAAGAGTATGTAATGGTTAATTGTAAACCTTTTGGGTTGTAAGAACTCAATCTTGCGATTAATAATATTTGGTAATTACTCTGATTTCATCTCTGGGACTATAACGGGTGTGTTTTGTGTTGTTGTTTTGGGTCACAAGGTTGTACTTTAATTTATGTTGGTCTTGTGGAAGGAAATTGAGACCGTAACGACCAGATCCCTGACCCCGGATCAGGGGGTGTTACATCCTTGAACTTAAATTTTCACACCTTCACCCAAGCCTCGTTACAACCCATTTTATGAATTCCTTATTTTTGGTGCAATCCGGAATTTAGGTAGACATGCAAGGTTAGGTAGAGCGCATGGATTTAGATTTGGAGTTGAGTGAAATCTCTAGCCCATACATGTGTGATGCATTATTGAGAGATGTGAGATTTTTCACCATACAAATTTCATCTTCTTAATGCGAAGCCATGTATGCTTTGTGATAATCTTGTCTAGTGTTCACGATTGATGTACATTCATTCTACCTTTAGTGCCATGGTTACATTTTGCACAAGGTGTGTTATCTTGATTCTTGAATTGGGTGTTAGCTCATTTTAGTGGATGACATGGTGAATAGCTCTATATGTTTAATTTTAATTACAAGTAGATATAGCACCATGCTTGGCTTGTTTCCTATGTGTATGACGATTCAGACATGTAGATGTAGTAGTAGCGTAATTAGTAGGATATAGTAGGTTCTTGTTGGTTAGTGATTTTTGTGATTTTGCGGGTACATCATCTATAAACCCTCACGAGATGAAACTCGTCCTCCAAGGCTACTTTGGGGTTTAAACGATGGTTTGAACGCTCTTGTTCAACCATTTCCTTTTTTAGAATAATGAATCTAGTTTAGTGTTCTAGTTGTTAATATTAGTTTGCTCGGGACTAGCAAAGTTCAAGTGGGAGAAGATTTGATAACGTGTATTTTATACACATTTTATCTTTCATTCTCTTGCACTTTTGTTAGTTTTGAATGTAGTTTTATCGATATTAATTATGTTTTCCATTTTTCAGTACTGCATGCTCATGTGCTCGAAAGATGGCTTATTTTGGGCTTGAAAGCAAAGATTATTCAAGAGGGAATTTAGAAGATGCAAGCTCGCGATGCCGGGAGGTTTTTAATGTATTATCTTGAAGAGTTTGCCTCGCACGGCCGTTCCGCAAGCCGTTCAAAGAGTTTAAAGGAGCAGTCTATTGTACGGGCTGCTGTACGGCCATTCATCAGGCCGTACAGCACTTGCTGGAATTTTTTTGGAGCAATTTGACTCTCTTGCCCTCTTGTATAATGGTTGTATTAATAGAGTAGTTGTAAACCAAGCAATCATATCTTATCTTCATCCATCCTTATCATATCTAGAGCATTCAATTAGGGTCAGAAGTAGAGAGATGACATTTATTACTCATAATTTAGCATTGATTATGAGTAACTAACTTTATATATTTGGCTCAAGGAAGGAGCTCTTGTACTAAACCCACTTCATTTTTAAGTAAGATCTATTTCGCTTTATCTTTAATGCTTGTGTTGTATTGCTTATGATTTTGCTTGGAGATTTGTAAGTTGCTTCATCTTACTCTTCTTGTAATTTCAATTGCTAATTGTTTGTGCTAATCCGTAATTGTTAGTGCATTCATTATAGTAGCACAAGGTTTAGTGTACCTAAACTCACAAGTTTAAAGTGCAAATACCTAGGTTGAGCTCCTCAATCTTGGGTTTGTCCTAACCTCTCTTTGTTTAATTCCTTGATTTGATTAAATATGTAGTGCTTCACTATTGGTTGCTAGTTTCAAGAGAACTAATTTATGTGCTTCACTAAATTAGTGTTTATAGAAGAGAAATAAGTGATTGTGTGCTTCACCAATTATCTTCGTTAGGTAGAGATGATTATCTTACTTATATTTGTTTGGGTGTAATACTTGAGTATCCATAATCCTTGGGTCAAATATCTCTTTATCTTGCTAATTCCCTCATTGTGCTTGTGTGTTGGTAAATTTGGATGATTGTCATTAACATAGTTGTATTTCTATAGCAATTTATTTTTTGTATGCAAGGTGTTTGATAAAACACCACAACTAACTAAAACCCCCCATTTTCCTCACTTCTAGATTGTAAGAAATAATCTACTTGAAATCAATATTGATAGTCCTTCCCTGTGAACGAACTTACGAAAAATACTACCTTCAGCAAGCTACTTCTACAATCGGTTTCTCAAAAACAAGTTGCTGATAAAGTAGTTTTGTAGTTTTGTATGTTAGAAGCAAAAATCCTTGGAAACTCAACTTGAAATATTTAGACTTTTAATTATGAAGAGAACTTTCCCTTATTTCAATTGTACTCAAGTAATATGAATATATATATATATATATGTTAGATATTATATATTTTTTTTTTGGTTATGGATTTATTGTCTACGATATTTTTTCAAATTACGGGTAAAAATTTATTTGAATTAGCATTTTTAAATTGTGCACAAAACCCACTATATAGAACTGAAAGGAAAAGTATTTTAAAATACTACGTACCCACTACAATAGCGTTCATGGAATAGCTATGCAAGTAAGTACGCATAATACGAATATTGCTACTTCAATAACGTTTATAGAAGTGTTATTGGAGTGCATTTACTTGCATAACACTTACTTTATTAGCGTTCCATAATCGCTATCCAAGTAACATACTACGAGAATGTATAAATAAACGCTATGGAAGCTTAGTGCACTTCCATAGCGCCTACTTGCATAGCATTTAAAAACGTTATGCAAGTTAAAAAATAAACGTTATGCAAGACCGTTTTTGTAGTTGTGAGAGCTTCGAGCTTCGATGGTTGATCAAGTGTTTCTTGATTCAGTCTGTCCTCATAAGATGCCTACGTATCTTGCATACATTAAGAATCAGGCCAAAAAACGTAATTCTAGAGGTGAGGGATCAGACCCTTATATAGGCATTGGATGCTTTAGAATTAGCGTAGGTTTGGTAACTTGGTGGACAAGTTACACATTCTAGGTAGAATTCTGGATCCTTCCATGAGGAAGGTTGATTTTTATTGGACGTTGGTGTCTTGGAGGCTACTCTTTGAAGTGTTTGGCCTTTTGTTGGACTCACTATTGGAGTAATCACAGGTTAAATAATCAATTACGAATTTATTAATTAATTGGGTTAAATATCAAATTGGTCACTGAAGTGGTGGCCATATATCATTTTACTCACTGATTTCAACGGGGTCTCATTTGAATCACTTAAGTTAGAATAAATATCAAACAGATACCTATAAATATGTGATCAAGAATTAAAGTAATTTTTTGTTAAATTCTATACATTTTTCTTCAATACCACCATAACCAAATGAAAAGTCATGGGTTCTAATATTTTAGATAATATATTTAAAATTTTTAAAATCTATTTACTATTTATTTTTAATTAAATCAAAGAAAATAACTAGAAAATCATATATAAATACGTCTAGGGCTTACTTTCATCCCATATCACGTATTCATGTAGAATAACTGGTATGGTGGTTTCTTGTTTTGCATTAAGATTTATTATGAACTGCACATCAGGATAATTCGTTAGATTATTTTTTATATGATGCGGATTTTTAATTGAAATTGAACCGATTATAACTGATCCGAGAATTTTGAAATCAAAACCGATTTGTCGGTTGCGATTTCGATTTCAATTTAACCAAAAAACTTCAATTTCGATTTCGAGCATCGATCTAATTCGTGTTATCTTTTTTTATTTTTATTTTATTTTTTTATTTTACTAGTTGAACACACGCACACGCCAGGAGTCGAACTTTTGACCTCTCTTAGAGAAGCCATGATTCGTGTTGGCCTGCACCAACCCTTTGTTGGCCTAATTCGTGTTCTCGGCTAATACATGATGATTGAGCAATTGAATATCGATACAAATGTCAGCTCAAATATTACTCCCTCCGTCCCATTTTATGTGAAACTTATTCCTTTTTTGGACGTCCCAAAAAGAATGAACCTATTATGTTTACTATTTTTGAACACTACTTTTCACTATTACACCCACTACTTCTCTATTTTATACTATTAAATAAACACTATTACACCCACTATTTTCCTCCACTATCTCAAATCTATTATTAAATAGAGAAATGCTAGAGTCCCCAAAAAAATTCCCAAAACGGTTCCCAAAAGCTTAGTTGGCAAGTTTTGATTGGATAAGTATTTTATAAATAAGGAAATCCTTCATGGCACTAATTAAAAGATGTCATTTGGCATTTGGGAACCATTTTGGGAACCATTTTGAGACCCCTAGCATTGCTCTATTAAATATTAATATATCTGTGACAACCCGGGTCAAATCCCGAGCCTTTTTTCGAAAATCGGGTCAAGTCCCGATCACGAATCCGAAATAAGCCAAAGTAAACTGGCCTAAATGCCGCCAACTTGGGAAATCCACAAGCCCACCACAGGCTCCCAAAAGATCATGATTTGTTGGTGCACTTAGTAGTAGTACTTTACCTTATAAACTGAACTAAAGCCCCAAATCTCCTCGATGTGGGATTGGGGTGTTACAAACTCCCCCACTTAAACTCCTGACGTCCTCGTCAGGTCTGAGCGGATACCCCATAGGTTCCGGATCGTTCCTCCCTAGCCATTGTGGGATAATACCGGCTGGCTTCGTGTCCCCACCTCCGGACCTCTGTCCATTGTGGGATAATACCACCAGCCTTCGTGTCCCCACCTCCTGCAACTTGACGAATCAAGCTTTCGAGAGTCGGCTCTGATACCATATGTGACAACCCGGGTCAAATCCCGAGCCTTTTTTCGAAAATCGGGTCAAGTCCCGATCACGAATCCGAAATAAGCCAAAGTAAACTGGCCTAAATGCCGCCAACTTGGGAAATCCACAAGCCCACCACAGGCTCCCAAAAGATCATGATTTGTTGGTGCACTTAGTAGTAGTACTTTACCTTATAAACTGAACTAAAGCCCCAAATCTCCTCGATGTGGGACTGGGGTGTTACAAAAAATAAGTTAGAACTGCCTATATTTGATTTAGGATGATGTGCTGATTTATTTAATTAATTAATTTATGATATGAAATTCTTAATTTGGTACCTTTGTGATTAAGTGAATAAGATATATTAGTTTCTTCTAAAAGAAATAATTTTATTTAGTTTACTTTTAATGATTTTGAGTCAAGCTATAATTTATGAGTGATTTATTAATTTTATTATATATATACAAGATTTGTTTTAATCAGTAATTTAACTTTGGCCATGAATTTGATTTGATGTATAGTTGAGTTCGGTAGTATTCTGTATAATTGTATAAATCTGTTACATTGACATACATGCATGTGTATTGATTTTAGTGTGCATATCAATTTCAATGTTAATATCTTGAAACTATAGTGACCTTTTTGCAACTTGGACATGTTATCTGGATAAGTCCGTTTATGCCATGTTGGGCTTAAAGCCCATTAGATTTTGTTTTATGTAATTTGTTTTGGTTACAGTATCTGGTTCCTTGGTTTTCTTTGTATAATGTTAATATTACAAAATCTTTCTGGTCCTTATATGACTCGTGGTAATTGTTAATTTGTTGTACAAATCCTTTGCAAATGATTGATTTATTGTTTTGGTATTTGCTATTTAATTTTAGGATTTGTTCGTGCCATTATTTCAGTATTTAGTGTCGACTTTGAGGTAAGTACTTTTTGACTTACTTTTAATTTTCGAAAAGTATATTTTGATTCTGCAACTTCCGATTTTCGTATAAGATATAAGCTTCTGTTTTCGATTTTCGTATAAGATATAAGAATTCTGCTTTATAAGATATAAGTATTTGATTTTAGAACCCAGTCTCTACGTTTCGAACCCGTTCGTAATTTACGCTATAGTTCCGGAACTAGCCTTAGATACCCTTAGTAGGCGCACAAGTGTGCAACTTTAGATACCTATTAAGGGCGCGTAATTATTGAACTTTAGATGCCGGTCACTGGCAAAGTGTGGCGAAAGAATAAGAATAAGAATAAGATGTCGGTCACTGGCAAAGTGTGGCCGTAGAGCAAGACTGTGGTATTTTCGATTTTCGTTTCGTTTTATTTCTGTTTTCTGCTTCTGTTTCTGTTTTAAATTCTGTATTTTGAAAATATAAAACTTTGGGTTGGATTTATTTTCGCAAAGGTTTTGCAAACTTATATTTGATTTCGAAAATTATTTTATTAAAACGCCCATTGATTTTTAAGATTATCTGTTAGTCAATTGTACTTGCTGAGCTGTGTAGCTCATTCGTCTCTAATATTTCAGGTTCTGATCTTGGAAGCTTAATGAGAATAAGGATGTGAATTTTGTGGACTTTCGTGCTAGCTGTTAGATGCCTTTATTGGATTAGACTCTTTATCATTATTAGAATAAAGATTGTTATTGAATATTGGATTATGGAGCTGCGTCTCCGTTTTTATGATTTTGAATTATCGTATTTGACCGCTGCTTTGACTTTATGGAATATTTGGTTTATTTGAATAAAGTTTCGATTTTGTTTAAGTTTCGTAATTAGATTTAATGTCCCGAAAATCTGGGGTGTTACAATATCCCACCACTTTACCCATTTTTCAACTAACTTTACTCTTTTTTTTACTACATTTTCTTAATCTCGTCAAACCATGACACATAATTCGGGACCGAGGGAGTACTAATTTTGTGCTCATGTGGATGTCGCCAGGGGCGGACCCACAGTAAGGCCAATAGTGGTAATGGCCCCCACCAGCCTTTGTACAGAAGGGTAATATATGTATGTTATGTACTTATGTTACCTGGCCCCTGCTATATTTATGTTTTTATTGATCCAGTGGCCCAATCATACAAGCCCACTAGTCCACAACTTACAAACAACATAAACTTGGGTTCTCAATAAACTTACAATACTGCTATATTTCTAGGGTTGAATTAGGAATTGATTTTTGGATTTGATGTTTTGATTGTTTGATTGAAGTGGGCTTTTATGAATTGCTGCAATGTTAAATTTAGAATATGATCCTAATTCTTTTACTTAGTATTTAAATTTGTAGAATTTATGAAATCTCAATTCCCAAGAGTCAAGAGATGTGAAATTGCTATATATGATTTGGTTGTTTACTTGTTTTCTTATATGTTACAGTCTAATAAATGGGGAAAACACTTACTCTTGACAAATTTTTTAAGAGGAAAAATTTAGAGAATTCAGGGGTTAATAGTCTGGAGACTCAAGCTTCAAATAATCTCATTAATCTCAATATTGTGACTGCTGAAAGTCAATCTAGAAAATCTCCAAGAATCGAAACAAGTATCAACTATAACATTAATTCATTAGAACGAGATCCTGGAAAACGACAATCGATATGGGATGCTCCCGTTGATAAACGTGATGAAATTCGGAGGGCTTATATCAAGGCTGGTCCATATCAAATTATTCTTTCAGAATATCCAAAATCCAACGAAAAGCATCCGCGAAGCTTCCAAGCATCATGGTTTAAGTTATTTCCTTCATGGTTAGAATACTCTCCTGACAAAGATGTTGCATTTTGTCTACCATATTATATATTGAGAAAGAAATTGCTTGTAGCATTAATATAAATGCTATTATAGATGATTTTCGTGACTTAAAAGATCGACGATCTCAATTCTAATGTATTAAAATAATTTCTTTTTTTATATGCGTTACATTATATAATATATTTTGTCTCCCTTGAATAAATTTTCTGCGTCCGCCCTGGATTTCGCCCTCGGACTCGCCCTCGCACTGTGTAGTGGAAATATGGGATTGGAAATGAGTAGCCGGGGAATCTGTAGTTAAAATGGATACGTATTTTATACTCTTAGAGCATCTCCAACCACAAGAAACCCTTAGCTAAAATTAGATAAAAGATACCATAAATAAAAATTATAGAGATTATCTAAAAAAAACTTGAACTCCAATGGGTCAAAGCTGTTAGCTATAATTTTAGATAATTTCTACAGGTTGGCTATATTTGTCGAACCTCTATATAGCTGTAAGAAATCTGTAAGAAGATTCCACATCATTCATTACCATATTGAAGTGATATATTCTATTTATAACAACCTAAATTATTAATAACATACTATTTTTAAAATATAGCCAACCAATATAGCTAATACCATTGAAGTAAAATGTCTTACAGATTCAACAAATTTTACATAATGTCCTACAGGTCCAATTTAGCCAACCAATTTTAGCTATTCCCGTTGGAGATGCTCTTATACATGTGTTTATATTTGTCCTGACGTCTATTGTAAGTATACACACTGATGCGATCCTCCCTCCACAGTCCACATACCAATGAGTACAAATATAAAAAAGCAACATGCGCTGGGTTTTTAATTGTCACATGCGCTATTATATGTACTCCCTCTGTCCCGCCAGGTTCTTTATTTGGGGCGGGGCACGGAGATCAAGGATATTGGGTGTAATATTGTTAAAATAAATGAAGTAGTGGGTGTAATAGTGATTTTATTGTTAAAATAAGTGAAGTAGTGGGTGTAATAGTGTAAAGTGTTGAAAAAGTGGAGTAAAGTAGTTATTGTAATAATGTATTTTATTGTTAAAAATTACTATTTTTAGCAACGTAAAGAAATGGTGGGACATCCCAAAAAGAAAATTATAAAGAAATGGATGGGATAGAGGGAGTATTTTGTTACGAGTTCACGCGGGCACTGAAATGAAAGCTGCACCATTCCTTTGTTTATTTTTAATTAATTACGAATTTATAATGATGTGTTTAAATTAAAATTAAAATTTCTGAGGATATAAACATGGCCACTCTGTCATCTGTTCTCGCACTGTTCCATGCAATCTACTGAGCTGTTCGAATCGTAATTATCAGGAAAATAAAGAAAAAATGATTGATACTTGTTATAAACTGTTTCACCCAAAATCTTAAGATATTCGGAAAGGTTCTTCCAAAAATCTTATACTCATATATATTTAACATTCCCCCTCATTCGCCTACCGGGTAAGAGTGGTCACTAACGGCCCATTTTTGGAGCAATTCCTTAGTGCCAAATTAAATTTAGAATATTGGGGATGATGGGATTCGAACTTGAGACCTTCACAAACACCAGAGTTCTAATAACATGTTGGAAATCGTTTCAACCAAAACCTTAAGATGTTGAGGAAGCAATTTCAAGGATCTTATACTCATATATATTTAACAATACTGCACCATATGAATTTTAATTTTTATTCGTAATTAATTCCTGGTTCCTTTAATTATTTAGTTGAATTTACAGTTATCACACGATTTTCTTATTTCTGGTCGGTTGGGAATATTGTATGAATTATTAAGTACAAACTTTATGAAAAGTAGCGATTTTATACTAAAGTGAAAAAGAAGCACCAAATAAGTGGGATTGTGCAGTGGGCCAATATGGGCAAATATTGTGGAGTTGGTGGTCCGTGCCACTTTGTTTAATTCCAAAACTTATCATTGATTTCATTTATTGGTTTACTTATACGAATTTTCTAGTGTGTGCCCAAAGGCATATGCTAAGAATCCGTGCTAATTTAGTTGTTAAATTTTGATTGGTGGAGATTTCATTAATAATGATGGACCCCCTGCATTCACATAAATATCCACCAATAAAAATTTGACAACTCATCAAGCACGGATTCTTAGCATATGTCCTTGGGCACACACTAGACAAACCCTTACTTATAATCTTTGGGAATTTGTTGTAACTTTGTTCTTTTATTGGTGCTAATTTTGTTGTACTTTGTCCTAAGTTGTAGATATTGTAACAGGACTTCAAATTCCAATAAAAACCAAATAAACTTAAATCCTTGTTTGTATTTTTTAACAGTTTACCATTTACTTATGCATAATTAATAAGTTAGAAAATATATAAAAATTATAATAAAAATTCGTACGAGGCACATTAAGTCACATTTTATCCTTTTTTTCTCTCTTTTTATTTTTCAAGTTCATAATTTTTTTATTCTTTTAAAAAACAAAAATAGAAAATAATGATTTAAAATATGATCCTAAAATTTTAATTTTAATTATTTTTTCAAGTTAAAGTCTAATTTTCACTTAAATTTCGTTATTCAGATAAAGATCAATTTAATTCGAAACCGGACCATTTTAAATTGGTTGATTTGATTTGATTTTTTTACATAACAATATAATTTTGGTTTTAGATATACAAATGTAAAAAAAAAATATCAATTTGTTCGTTTTGGACCCTTAAAATAAACCGAATTGACTAATACTTACTTCTATTTCTTTTACTAGTTTATAACTCGTGTCATTCATGATTTTTGGCAAAATCTATTTTTATATATTTTTAAATTTTTAAACATTATTATTCCAATAATAGAAATATTTATTTTTAACAGGTTTTTGAATCTTCTGAATTTAAAAAGAAAATAGAGAAAAATAGTCAAGTGAAGCTAAAATAAATAAATAATAAATATTTATTTATTATATTTTAAACAGGAGCTTTACTGTTTAAGCTCTACCTTAAAATTTAAAATTCGGATTTGATTTAAAATTCTGATTTGATAATTTTATAATCCACATAAAACTCACGAAATAATCTTTAATATGATAATTTAACAATTATTCATCAACGGTAATTATCCGAAAACTGCAAAGAAAAAGGGTTATAAAATTTATATTTAAAATTACATTATAAAATTTGTTTATATTTGATTTAAATTATAAAAATGTATTTTAAAGTTTTTTTTTAAAATAGTAATTTTACTAACAACCAACTATTTTTTTTAATATTAAATTCAACGATTATAAAAATAAAATCAAGGATGACAAAAGATTCCTCAAAAGTAGGGAATGGTTAGAGATTTTTAGTACTTTAGAGAATACTAAGATATATAATTTAATAGAAAAGGGGTTGGACTTGATAATTTTTGCTAAATTTTTAATTTAATAGAACAGTTGTTGGAATTGCTCTAAGACATATAAGTTTATTTATTCTAAAAAATTACGGGTTTAGATATATAATTGGATATTAGACAGAAGCAGTGTTGTAAAAAACGGGAATCGAACTTAATCGATGGAGGCACCGTCCAGGGATTAATCGGGTAATCGGTGATTAATCGGAATGATTAATCGGATCATTAATCGGAACTAATTTAATATTATTTTTAAATATAATTATTATTAATATACATAATTATGTTATTATTTTGATTATACATGAATATTTATCATATATTTATACAAATATATTTAAAATATATAGCATTATTAAAGTAAATATAAATTTTAAGATCTAATTTTTGAATTGGGGTAAATATGAGAGAAAAAATTGATAAAATTCATGATTTAACCGTTTAAAATATTAGTTTCGTATATGAGAATAATATTTTTCTTAAACTTTATTCAATTTTAAACTTTTTGAATTTTTTTAATTTTCTACACATTTTTCAATTTTTTTATCAATAATGTCGATTTTTGCTAATTAATCCGATTTTTGACCGATTAAACCCGATTAATCCCGATTAATCACGATTTTTCGAAAAATCAATTTTTGACCGATTTTTGTAAAATATGTACGGTGCCTTACCGAACACACTGTGTCGGTAATAAATGTCAAGACAATAAAAAAATGGAATACGAGTACATGTATTGTATATTTGTGTGCATGTGATACACACTGTGTTGGTAATAAATGTCAAGAAACATCCTAAAAATTATTGTTAGGGACGCTGTTTTATATCCCGTTCAATTCAATTGAATCGCGTAGGGATAAATGACATATCTGACAACGACTCGTTTTATTAAGGGTCTAGGGAGTATTTTATTACAGTACTGGTCAGAAAAACCAGTTGAATTCCAATGAATACCCCTTCAAAAATACTTGGACTACACTCCTCTAGTTACTTTATTTGAATCCTAAGGGTAGTTTGGTCAACAACTCTCTATATATACCCCCTCTTGATTCATCCAAACTAACTTGTTCTTGCCTCTTCTCTGCACATATATCCTTATCTCAATTCTATCTGTTTCTCTCTGCTTTCTTCATCTCCAACAAACATAAAGATGCAAATCGGCTTGACACTTCCAGTTCAAAATATGAACATTTTTTCGACCCGAAGTTCCGGATTCAACTGCAATGGATCTTCTGCAGTGAATGCTGCTTGGTCAAGAAATAATGTTAATGTAAGTTGTTCATCAGTTAAAACTATTTCAACCACCAAAATGACCCGAGAACATTTATCTAGTCTTGAAAAATTGATACATAAAGATTCCGAACCTGAACAAGTTATTGTTGAAGATGTAAAGATTGTGACTCAAAAATCACGTAAAGAAAATGGAGGGAGAGGTCTTTTGGAAGGTCTTAATTTGCCTAGAGTATGGCCCGAATCCAAAGCTGCTGAGGAGTTTTCTCCTCGGCAGCTTGTCAAATTAAAAAGGATGTTATCAAAGTCCGGGGAATATTCTCCCCGGAACAATCTTGGTAGCAAATGGAGGGAGTATCATGGGAGTAATAATTGGTCGGGTTTACTTGATCCGTTGGATGAGAATCTCAGGAGGGAGATGGTTAGGTATGGGGAGTTCATTCAAGCTGCGTATCATTGCTTTCATTCTGACCCGGTCACGTCAGCAAATGAGGCTCCAGTGGATCGCCATGTTGCAGTCCCGGACAAGGCCTACAAGGTGACGAAGAATCTTTATGCCACATCATCGGTTGGTTTGCCTAAGTGGGTTGATAATGTGGTACCTGATCTCGCTTGGATGACACAGAGATCAAGCTGTGTTGGTTATGTGGCGGTTTGCCAAGATCAAAGGGAGATTGCACGAATGGGAAGGAGGGATATTGTTATCGCGCTTCGCGGAACTGCCACGTGTCTTGAATGGGCAGAAAATATGAGAGATGTGCTTGTACGAATGCCAGATCAGGAAGAAAATAAAGGTGATGCCGATAGTGTACAATCTATTCCAAAAGTGGAGTGTGGTTTTTTGAGTCTTTACAAAACTGCCGGAGCTCAAATGCCAAGTCTGTCCGAGTCGGTTGTTAGCGAAGTTCAAAGACTTGTTGAACTGTACAAGGATGAAAACTTAAGTATAACTATCACCGGCCACAGTCTGGGGGCAGCTATGGCCTTATTGGTGGCCGATGAACTTAGTTCATCAGCAGCCAATATGCCTCCTATTGCAGTTTTTTCCTTTGGAGGTCCACGTGTAGGCAACAAAGGTTTTGCTAATCGTCTAAATTCGAAAAATGTTAAGGTGTTGCGTATTGTAAACTCACAAGACGTAATTACAAGAGTTCCTGGTATGTTTGTGAGCGAAGAGTTGGACAAGAAGCTGAGAGATTCGGGCACGGCCACCAACGTCCTTAACATCCTCGACAACAACATGCCATGGGCGTATTCGCACGTTGGGACCGAGCTACGAGTTGATACGAAAATGTCACCATTTTTGAAGCCAGATGCTGATGTTGCATGTTGCCATGATTTAGAGGCATATTTGCACTTGGTAGATGGCTTTTTGGCATCAAATTGTCCGTTTAGATCCAATGCCAAGAGAAGTTTAGTGAAGTTGTTAGATGAACAAAATGCAAATGTAAAAAAGTTGTACACAAACAAAGCAAATGCTTTGAGGACATTAAAATTGAATCCCCAAAGGGAGATTCTGCAAATGTCAAGTTGCTTACCAAGTCCATCATCTTAATAAACATTTGTTAATATGTATATGTTGGTGTTTTTTCTTAGTTTCTTGTCTTTTAAAATCATCCATTTAGTTTTCACAAAATTAACATATGCTTTATATGTACGAGTTAATCGACCAAACAAATCACTTAAAGTCATCAGACTCAATTTATAAGTAGATCATCCAACTCATGATAAGTAGATCATCCAACTCAACTCAGAAAACTTGCTTATAGTCATCTCTCTTAGTCCATGTGAAAGCATTATATGTGATCATGTGCTCAGTTTTATACTGCATTGGGGTGTTTGGGTAAATTTATTTTTCGGAATAATTCAACTTATATTAAGATAAAGTTAAATATTCCTAATTTTTTTCTAAAAAAATTAACTTTTTTTTGCAACTTATGAAATCTCAAACATATATTAAATACTTGTATAAAAAAATTATCAAAATATGAAATTTTTACCAAAAAATAAATTCATAAAAACTTATTTTAAGTCATAGCGAAACAAACCAATTATGCATTTCATTCGTCTAAACAGTGAAGCATCTAAATGTGCAGCATGTAGTCGTAGCTACAGCGTACAAGCATGATAAATGAGTTGGAAGTATAATAAAAAAGTAAAATGAGTAGAAAAGAGGGAAAAGAAGAATTGTTGTACACCATCATCATGTTGTTGCACTTTGAAGCCGCATATGACTGTTGGATTTCACACCTATGATTGTAGACAAATCGAAATAACAATTTACACGAGAAAGCTACACTTCCCTATCACTAAACCATTCATATTTAACCACCGTCCACTACTGTTAAATACGGAGATATTTTTATGCCATTTAGATTTTTTTTCCCACAAGGCCACAATATATAGGGCCTGTTCGTTTCCTCATATTACTGTTAGCTTATGACTTATAAGTCCATAAGCACTTATGGGGATTATTTGTCAAAATAAGTTTTAACTCAATTTATAACTTATAAACTCATAAGTTGAATGTTAAGAATCATTAACTTTTAACTTATACTCCCTCTGTCCCATCCATTTCTTAACATAAAAAACTGTGTATCTGACACGCATTTTAAGGTGCATTTTAAGGATAGTTTTATAACATATTTTTGATATTTTCTTTTTTGTATAAAAATAGGATTATTCTATTTTTATACAAAAAAAGAAAATTTCAAAAATAAATTATAGAACTATCCTCAAAATGCAGCTTAAAATCAGTGCCGGAAACTGGTCCGCAAATGTTAATAATTCAATGGGACGGAGGGAGTAACTTATAACTTATTCTTGATATACGCAATATATAATATCATTCAAATATTCAAAACCATATATATCTCCATCCATTCATTAGAAAATTCATTCATTAGAAAATTGATATGTATATATCAAATTTTCCTATTCATCGAGATCTATTCATTGATATCCATTGTTATATATAAAAAAACAAATATTTTGAAAATTATAAAAAAAAGTTAACTTATAAGTTCTGATTTATCCAAACAGTCTACTGATTATAAGTTCTGATTTACCAAACATTGCACTAAATGTTCTACTTATCATTTATATGACATAAATAATTATAAACCATAAACTACTTATTTTAAGAAACCCTACGCATACACATGTCCATCCGGTCAGTCTTCGTTAATATATACTGTACTCCCTCCGTCTCTAAAAACATTTCCCATTTACTAAATCGGGACTATCAAAATACTTTTCCCCTTTCTATTTTAAGCCATAAACAATAATATTCAATATCCACTACTCCACCCACTACTCCTTAAAAATAATATTCAATACTCACCACTCCACCCACTAATCATTACAAATAATATTCAACACCCACTATTCCACCCACTACTCCAAAAAAATAATATTCAATACCTACTATTCCACCCACTACTTCTTAACAATAATATTCAATACCCACTACTCCACCCACTACTCCAAAAAAACAATATTCAATACCCACTACTCTTTAAAAACAATATTCAATACCCACTACTTCTTACAAATAATATTCAATACCCAATTTTTCTTAAAACCCGTGTTTTTAGTCAAACGGGCAAAGTAAAAAGAGACGGAGGGAGTATTTATTTATTGACCAAGTGAGAGCTGCAGTTACGAGTTGTGTGCATGTAGGTAGATAGGTCGGTGTGTGATGATATCATGATATGAGAGTTTATTCTGTGGGTGTTTGGGGTATCTTAAAAAATGTAGCTTATGACTTATAAGCACTTATGTCATATAAGTGATAAGTAGAGCATAACTTATAAGTTAGTAGAGTGTTTGGTAAATCAGAACTTATAATCAGTAGGCTGTTTGGGTAAATCAGAACTTATAAGTTAACTTTTTTTTATAATTTTCAAAATATTTGTTTTTTTATATATAACAATGGATATCAATGAATAGATCTCGATGAATAGAGAAATTTGATATATACATATCAATTTTCTAATGAATGTATCGAGAGATATATGGTTTTGAAGATTCGAAAGATATTATATATTACGTATATCGAGAAATAAGTTATAAGCATAAGTTGAATGTTAAGATTTCCTAACATTCAACTTATGGGCTTATAAGTTATAAGTTGAGCTAAAACTTATTTTGGCAAACACCCCCCATAAGTGCTTATGGCCTTATAAGCCATAAGTTGTCACAAAAACGGAAAGTCAAACAGGCCCTCTGTTGAATTCTAAAGCAAATTAATTTATGGGAGCATTTCAATTATGATATTTTAATTAAGAAATGTTAGAGTTCCTAAAAAAATTTCTAATATTATTTCCGAATGATAAGTTATCATTATACTACTATTTTTTTTTTACATTAATGAGATAGACATTTATATATGTAAATTCATAAATAAAAATAAACCATGTATCATTTGAGAACAAATTTGGAATACATAGCATTGCTCTTTTGTTACGAGGGAGATGCAGAGGCTGTTTGTGAAAAACAATTACCCTTAAAGTTAACAAAAAAGAAAAGTAAATAAATATTAGTTAGAATGGATTTGAACATTTTTATAGGAGTACTTAAAATATATATTCCCTCCGAATATATATTCCCTCCGTTCAAGTCAATTCTTAACATTTTTTGTCACTTTCTGATACGCATTTTAAGATGCATTTTAAGGATAGTTTCATAACTTATTTTTAAAATTTTCTTTTTTTGTATAAAAATAAAATTGTTCTATTTTTATACAAAAAAAATTTCAAATATAAATTATAAAACTATCCTTAAAATACGTGTTAGACACCATATTTAGAAATGTTAACAAACCGGCGGGACGGAGGTAATAGGATATTACTTCTTCCGTCCCATTTATATTGGTCATAATTTTTATTTTATTTTTGCATGTTTCAATATCATTGGTCACATTTCCTTGTTAAAGTAAATTAATAAGTAATTGAGATTAAATTTTCCAAATATATAAATGTTGTGGAATAAAAACTAGGTTATTAGATTGCGGCTAGGGTTTGCTGTATTTAATGCTAAGGTGTGAGCTTCGTGCTTTAATGGCTGCTCTCGTGCTCGTGGCTAAATCTGCCTTCACAAGATGCCTACGTACTTTGATGAATATCAAAGATCAAGCCAAAAAACATAGTTCTAAGGTGAGGGGTCTGACCCTTTATATAGGCTGAGAAGCCTAAGAATTGTGATAGGGTTAGGTGACTTGGTGGGCAAGTCAGCCTTGAGGAAAGTTCTAGACTCCTACCTTGTAGGAGTTTGTTTCCTTGTATGACTATGTGCCTTGTAGGCTACTCTTTATAGAGATAATGTCCTTATTTGACTTATATTTCCCAGCTGCTAATTAGCCCTTAATATTAATTACGAAATTAATATTTAATTAGGGTTTGTGGGCCATTTGGTGGGCCCCATGTTTGGACCATACAAGGTCTAATTAATGCCACAGTAAATGTGTCTTTAGGGCTTACTTTTAACCCATATCATTTGCCCCCCAACTTCTAGGAAAACTGATCAGGTTATCCTTGAAGTTTTAACGGTCTTTTCCGAGACTTGGGTCGGGGTTTATATATGTACACTAGTGTTTCACATGTATCGTCTTTTGTAAAGTGTGGAGCGACCTACACATTTACAACGATTTGCCTTGTTCGAGGCTAAGCAATTATATTCCATAACTTTAGTTACAGAATTTTTGTATATCTTTTTCAAGGAATTCTCTTTAAAATCCTTATATCTCCACATTTACCCTATATTTTAGGATTTTTATAGTACCCACAGGTATTTTTCTCATCAAAATTCTATGTCCATGAAGATTCGCTGTTAAAAAATCAATTTTTTATAGCAAATTTCGACCAGAACTAATCATTTTCGACCAGAATTTCGACCAGGAATTCGACCAGAATTCTGGTCGAAATAAGGCCTTCAATTTCTTCTGGTCGAAAGACTTTTCGACCAGAATTCCTGATCGATTCGACCAGGATTCTAGTCAAAATACTTTGCTCAACTTTGTTTTGCTCGAAACCTTTTTCGACCAGGATTCCTGGTCATTTCGACCAGGATTTTGGTCGAATTAAGCGTCAAAGTTTCTTCTGGTCGAACACATTTTCGATCAGGATTCATGGTCACTTCGACCAGGATTCTGATCGAATTAAGCGTCCAAAATTCTTCTGGTCGAACACATTTTCGATCAGGATTCATGGTCACTTCGACCAGGATTCTGAGAGAATTAAGCGTCCAAAATTCTTCTGGTCGAACACATTTTCGATCAGGATTCTTGGTCATTTCGACCAGGATTCTGATCGAATTAAGCGTCCAAATTTCCTCTGGTCGAACACATTTTTGATCAGGATTCTTGGTCATTTCGACCAGGATTCTGATCGAATTAAGCGTCCAAAATTCTTCTGGTCGAACACATTTTCGATCAGGATTCTTGGTCATTTCGACCAGGATTCTGATCGAATAAAAGGCCTTCTTGGCTTGTGGGACTACTTTAACGGGCCTCTTATTTTATTGGGCTTTATGGGCCTAAATGAATTTTGACCTAGCCCACTTCAATAATTCCCACAATTTCTTTTAGAATACCTCTACTTTGCAAAATATCTTTGTTATTTTCTATAAAATATCTCAGATATTTCCGTAAAATATCCCAGATATTTTCTGTAGAATCTTCCAGAATTGGGCCTATTCCCAATTGGGCCAGTTTCATGGGCCTTTCACAGGTCAACTTTACCATTTTGACCGGTTACCGTAGGTTTTTTGACCGTTTGTAAGTATTTCAACCGGTTAAAAATTTCTATATAAGAGTGAGAGTGGAGAGTTCATTTCTCACACTCTCATTTCTTACTTCCCATTTTCACTCTGAGCTCTCGATCTTTAGCTAAAGAAATCTCTCTTTAAGTTTCGTTTGAAGTTTTTAAGCAACCTCCGGCCATCTTCTCCGGTCTTCTTCTCTATCTACCTCTAGGGTTTAAAGCTGCCATTAATGGAGGATAAGGCTAAAGCTCACCTTTCCAAGATGAACCAAGCTTCTTCTAAAGGTAAAATCACCATCCGCTCTCCTTACACATCACTATTAGATATGTTAAACGAGCGAGCTGATGACTACCCCTACCTGGCCGAGTTAGATGCTTATGATTGCTGTAATACATACCATGATGCTGATGAAATTGATAAATATAATAAGTTATTTAAGATTAGAAAACCATATAAACTTGTCCCAGCTGGGCCAGATGACAGGCCTTGTCATTGGAGGCCCAATGCTTTGTGTATTTATAGGGAGTGCCTAATAGCAGGGCTCCGTTTTCCTTTTCATGAGTTCATCCCACGTCTGTTAGCTGATATCCAATGCAACCCTTGTCAACTACCTCCTAATGAATGGAGAATAATTCTTTGTTTTATGGTTTTATGCCTAAGGCAAAACCTACCTTTATCTATAGCCCTCTTTCGCAAAAATTTTCAAATCTATAACAGCCCGCTTTTGCATAATGGTTGGGTGTACATCAAACTTCGTCCCAAAGTCCCCCCTATTTTCAATAGTAAATCAGTGCCAGATAATAACCCTGGCTGGAAACAAGAGTTTGCCTATCTTGAATGGGAGGGTGGTGACTGGGGCACCCTTTTTAGAAAGACCTTTTCCAAGGTTTCGGATGGAAAGGCTAAAGGGATCACCCTTAGTACAGAGGATCAAGCTGCCTTTGACATCCTGACTAAAGGTGATGGTATGTTTATAACCTGCCAAAGCCTTATAAACGAAGAGTCTCTGAAGGTAATAGGCCTCTCACCAGTTTCTGAATGGGGAAATTTTCTTTCCTTTCTTTGTTTTTCCTGTTTTCATACCTGACTTATTCAATTGTATCTTTATTCATATCATTTTAGTGGCAAAAATGCTTGTGGAAGCTTCTCCTGATCCTGAGAACGAGACTTCCAGGATGGCTCGGGCAAAGAGGAATGCAGATCCTCGAGAAAAAGGAGCTGAGCCCTCTTTCTTACGCCCACACAAGGTTCAGAAAGGGAACCTCAAGTTTGGAGATATAGCTGATCTGGATGGGAGTTCCCAGGTTAATGTCCAATCTGCTGTCTTTAGGCCTTCTTGGGGTTTCAGGAAGCGGGACTCTGTGGTGGGCTCAACCAAGCATGCTATGGACTGGTCGCTGAACTCAATCACTCCTCCAGACTACAAGGACCTGGTCCTTAATGATGGTATAGGAGAATCTGAATCACTTGGCTCCCAGGCTATTGCTACGGTATTAAACCTTACTAGTTTCTTATTTCCAACACTTCACTGTTTCCACTATTACAACTTTGTTTCTCAATGCAGGCCAATGTTCATTTCCAAAGCTTGATTCATCAAACAAAAGCTTGGAAGGAGAAGGCCAAAGGTTTCGAGACTGAGTCCCAGAAGAGGAGCTTACACATTCACCAGCTTGAGGAACAGCTGAAGAAGAAGGATGAAGATCTAGTGAGTGCTCATGCTGAGGTAGTGGCCCTGAAGGATGACAAGGAGAAGCTGATTGATGACTACTTGGACTCAGTTGAGTATAAGGGTCTCATGGACCAGCATGATGAAACTCTCTATCATGGCCAGTTCACAGAGGGGTGGAACAAAGCCCTTGAAGCTGTTCTTAGGAGCCATCCTGGCCTATTCCAGCCTTCTGCCTTTCCTAGCCGTCATCCTCCTAGCACTATGACCACTGTAGCTGAGGCTGGCTCTAGTGAGGAGTTATTTGGTGAGGATGATGCCTTGGTTAGGAAGCACACTGCAGCTAGGTCTTTGGATCCTCAGCAACCCCTTGTTCGAGATGGAGATGCTAACTCGGATGGGGAAGCTTCCACCACTGCCACCAGCTCTGAGAGTGGTTCTCCTGTCAAGGAGACTCCTGAGGCCACTTAGTTTATTTGATGTATCTTCTGTTTAAACTCTCAATTTGTGTAACTTAACTTTAATAGCCTTCGGGCTTTTATTTATTCAACTCTTTAACTTAACTATTCGTATAGTTAGCTTCCTTTCTAGCTTTTTTTTTTCTTTGCTTATGGTCTGTTTTACTTTGGAGTTCTTTAGGTATTTGGCCCCTTGGCTTTGTACCCGTACCCGTGAATTAACTCATCATTTGTTTTACGTGTTTATAATAACAAAACAAAAGAAGTAACTCAGAGATAAAGCAAAACAAACTTTATTAAGCTGTCAAAGAATACTGATAAAATGGGCTCAACCCTTACATAAATACTCTATCTCCTACTAGGAGCTACATGCTCTGCTATGGTTTCATTCGAACCTTATTTCTATTCCTAATAGATAAAAGACCAAGTATTTAAACATAATAAGTCTTGAGGTTCACTGCATGCCAAGTTCGGGGCACCTCAACCCCGTCCAAGGTTTCCAACTTGTAAGATCCTCGCCCTAGCACCTTCCTGACTCAATATGGTCCTTCCCAGTTTGGAGCTAGCTTGCCCTTTTGGCCAACTCCTGAGGATTCTATCTTCCTTAGGACCAAGTCGCCTTGTCGAAAGAACCTCTCTTTAACCTATTGGTTGTAGTGGAAGGATGCCCTTTTCTGGTGTTCTGCATTCCTGGCATTTGCTTCATCCCTGACCTCGTCAATCAGATCAAGAGCTAACCTCATGCCATCTTCATTACTTTCTGGTTCATATGCTTCAACTCGAGGCGAAGCATGCATAATTTCTAATGGCACCACTGCCTCAGCTCCATAAGCCAGTAAGAAAGGGGTTTCTCCAGTTGTTACTTTGAAGGTAGTGTGATACGCCCAAAGTATAGGGAGCAACTCATCCACCCAAGTATTTCTCGAACGTTCAACTCTCTTCTTTAGTCCATCAAGGATAATCCGATTGGCTACCTCAGCCTGTCCATTAGCTTGCGGGTGTGCTACTGAGGTAAAACGAAGCTCGATAGCATTTTCCTCACAGTACTTCTTAAACTCTTCATTGTTGAATTGTGTCCCATTATCTGTCACAAGGATTCGGGGGATTCCATACCTGCAAATTATGTTCTCCCAAAAGAACTGGGCAACTTGTTTGGTGGTTATCTTGGCTAAAGGTTTAGCCTCAATCCACTTAGTGAAGTAGTCGATGGCCACTATCAAGAATTTCCTTTGTGCTGAAGCTACAGGGAAAGGACCGAGTATGTCCATTCCCCACATGGCAAACGGAATAGGAGAGTTAACTGATGTTAACCTCTCAGGCGGCTGCCTTACAATGGGAGCATGCTTTTGGCATCTATCACACCTCTTAACATAATCCTGAGCATCAGCCAACATCTCTGGCCAATAGAATCCCAAACGAGTAATCTTGTGAGCTAGGGCTCTGCCCCCCAAGTGCTGCCCACAGATCCCTCCATGAACTTCCTTCAATTCTTCATTTGCCTCCTGGAGCCTTAAACACTTCAAGTATGGGATGACAAACGACCTTTTGTAAAGGATGCCTTCAATTAAGGCATATCTCAATGCTCTGACTGACAGTTTCCGTGTTTCCAAGGCATTGTCAGGGAGCCATCCGGTTTCAAGGTGAGCCTTGATAGGATCTATCCAACAGCCTCCTATATCAATTGGTGCCAATAACTTTGAGTTGACGGTCGGGGCCTTCAAGACCTGGAAGTAAACACTCTCTGCATAATTTTCTATCTCAGAAGAAGCGAACTTGGACAGGGCATCGACTTTAACGTTTTCTTCTCTTGGGATGTGCTCAACATAGCACTCTTCAAACTGAGTCATAACAACTTTCACGATTCTCAGGTATTTTGCCATAGTTTCATCCTTAGCTTCAAACTCACCATTCACTTGCGATACCACAAGCCTTGAGTCTCCACAAACTTTGAGGTTCTTGACCCTCATGATTTTAGCTAAGCTCAATCCGGCTATCAGAGCTTCATACTCAGCTTCATTGTTGGTCGTTGGGAAGTCTAACTTCAAAGCATATTCAACCATAAACCCATCGAGGCTTTGTAAAACCATGCCTGCACCACTTGACTTTGTTTTTGATGCTCCATCAAAATAGAGCACCCAATACTCTTTCAGATCAGGTACAGGTTCCTCATCCTTATGTTCTTTTGCAGGGGTAGTTACCATCTCTTGCCCCCCGACTTCTTGGTCGTTAATGGTGCATTCAACCACGAAGTCAGCCAATGCCTGAGCCTTAATGGCCGTCCGAGGCTTGTATGTGATATCAAACTCTCCTAATTCAATTACCCACTTGATTAGCCTTCCACTGGCCTTAGGGCTGTGCAGTATGTTCCTCAACTGCTGGTCTGTCAAGACTTGAATCTTATGTGCCTGAAAATAAGGTCGCAACTTCCTCGAGGATGTTACTAATGCCAAAGCAAACTTCTCAATGGGTGAGTAATTCAACTAAGCCCCATGCAACACCTTGCTCACATAGTAGATAGGTTTCTGAATTTTCTTTTCTTCCCTGATAAGAACAGCACTCAATGCTTGTTCGGATACCGCCAGGTATAAGTAAAGAACTTCTCCGGGAATAGGCTTGGCCAATAGCGGGGCTTCAGCCATATACTTCTTCAGCTATTCGAAAGCCTCTTGGTTATCAGAAGTCCACTCAAAAATTTTCACCTTCTTCAATGCCTGAAAGAAAGGCAAGCATTTGTCACCAGATTTGGAGATGAATCTCCCCAGGGCTGCAACTCGGCCCGTTAGCTTTTGCACATCTCTTATAGAACGAGGTGGTTCCATGTCCAGAATTGTTTTGATCTTGTCGGGGTTGGCCTCTATGCCTCTCTTCGAAACCATTAATCCCAAGAATTTTCCTGATCCAACTCCAAAGGCACACTTGGCTGGATTCAACATCATCTTATGGTGCCTTAGCACTTCGAATGCCTCTCTGAGGTGTTTGATGTGATCTGTTTTACACAGGCTCTTGACTAGCATGTCATCTACATAGACCTCCATGATTTTCCCAATCAGATGGGCAAATATCTTGTTCACCAGTCGTTGGTAAGTGGCTCCTGCATTCTTTAGTCCAAAAGCCATAACAAGATAGCAGAAAACACCAAAGTGTAACGCCCCCAAATCCCCTACAGGAATCCAGGTCGTCACATCTCTTGCGGAATATTCGATCACCTGCTCACAATAAAATCTACAATAATATTCATAATAAACACCATCTTTTACTCCACGGGTTATAGTCTTAGAACAAGTACTCACTAATTCCAAAAGATATTACATCTCAATTTCACTTCCCAGAATCTCTAAAATACTATTACAACTCCAAAGTGCTAGATAATAAACATTATACAAATACCTTCCCAGACTGCACCCTCCTCAGAAGCTATAAAATTAACACGCTGAATCAATTGACTTTTCTTTTCCTTAATCACGGTTCGCCATACTAGAGCCGGCACTGTTCGCCTCTGTTTTATAATATTTAAATAGCAAGTATGAGCCAAAGAATGCCCAGCAAGTATATATAGATATCATATAATACGACAAAAACTTGACAAAATATGTTTTGTATCACTCTATAATATATCTACTTTTGAAAAGAGAGCAACTCAGAAATTTTTATAAATCTCAAAATACTACTCATATGAAAGTATAAATATATCTCAATAACTCCTCAAAATACTGCTCATATAAATATATCTCAATAACTTCTCAAAATTACTGCTCATATGAAATAATAAATATATTTCAATAACTTCTCAAAATACTACTTGTTGTGGGAGGATTTTAGCACAACTACGTGGAGGTCGTTGCTGGAATAGCGCCGTAAAATATGGAATCGTATAACTGCCCAGGAAGGCACACAGCTATAAATTTGAGACTAGCCGCCCGGGAAGGCACACGGCTAGGGGTTACCGAAGAACACGGGAAGGTGTTTTGGTGTTGATTGGGGCTGAATCTACGGGATTAGAGCTCAAGGGCCGTACAATATCGATGTGTTGGCCTGCCAAGAACCCTAATTTGACTGTGTCACACAAGAGTGCACGTGCTCTAGCTACTCAAGGAGTGTAAAGTGTCGAAGAAGATCCCGTAAACTGCCTACATACCACTATTTATAGTGGATCAAGCCCCGATGTAGTTCTTGATTGATAAGTTTGATTGTTTGTGATGAGTTATCTCGTATCTCATGAGATAATGGCTGATATTTACGTATATCAACTGATTGTGATATAGTTATCAGGTTTCCAAGTCATATCAGGACTGTTGGAAGCCTATCCATTGATGTTTATCTCAAGAATGAAGGATTTATCATGTATATATGATGTATATCCTCGAATAACTGAATAATTATCCGTTTAGAGGTGTATTTCAGCTGTAGAGACGTGCTCCTAAAAAGTAGGTGGCGTGCCTTATCTGAACTTGCAGCCTAATCAGGCTTCCGGCGGAAGCTGGGGGTACCACCCGGTAGCCTGACTCCGGTAACCTGACTCCGGTAGCCCAATTATGGAAGCCATAATGGAAGCCCTACCTGATGGCTATCCTAGTCTGAATCTGTGTTTCTGTCAGGCTTCCGGGGAAGCTAGGGGTACCACCCGGCAGCCCCTCCGGTAACCCAGTTACGGAAGCTATGCTGGAAGCCCTCTCTGATGGTTGTCATTGGCTATGGATGAGACTATCCCCGGGACCAAAAGCCTTATATTCTTTCAATGTTCATCGCAAGGTAGCCCCTCTGGGGGTACCGCCCGGTAACCCAAACTATGGCAGCCCCTTTGGTAAGCCGGTTATGAAAGCTATTCTGGTAAGCCATGTCTTGTAGCTGTACTGGAAGCTATGTAATGATGTCTATGGGTTGTGGATCATCCATGGGAGGCCATTCCCAGGACCCTTATCGTCATATTTACCTGCTACCCATCTCATGGTAGCCCATATGGGTTGTCATATGCTCTTGGAAGCCTGTTATCCGGGAGCCATGCCATTTGGGAGCCCTATTATCTTGGGAGCCCTATTATCAGTTTTTATGGGTTACCACGGGTACCTTGGAAGCCCTCTAAAATATCCTCTTTTCTTGTGGATTGGACCCAAAACTCATAATGGGCCTAAATCTGATCCATGCAAGATTTTGGTCACAACAACTACCCCCCGGTTCCTTGAAGCATGAGTGCAAGAGGAACCAGAACAAGGTAAGGTCCAATCCTTTCTTATTATTCTCTTGGAGAAGTACACATCTTCCACATCGTGTTCCCAAGCTTACATGAGCTAACTCGGCGTAAGAAACAGGAAACACTCTACTTCTGCATGCATATTTTAATGTGAGTTCTCAAATCAAGGATATCTTCTATTCACTTCGTATCATTCGTGGTACTCCGGTTGGCAGCATATCATGGGGCTACCGGCTTCTGGCATTTCTTTTTTGAACATCAGGACTTTACATTCTGAGATGCTTCCTTTCTCTACCAAATTGGCCTTCATATAAGAATCTTTTGATGTCTGGAAGCTTCTGTGGTTGCAGGGATGCCTCAAGCATCCAAAACCTGGGCTACCAAGACAACTAGAAAAAGAGATAAGTAACTAGGGCTAAGTAGCCCTTAAACACAATGCACAAGATCACACATATTTGATGCATACAGGAAAGTATGAATATGCTAGTGCAAATGATTTTGTAAAAAATGTATGTTGCCGCTTCTCCAATCAAGTAGGACCTTGGCGAACAAACTTTTTCAGGCATTGTGCCACAATTTTCAGATGTTTCCATTATTCCAACGCATTGGATCCCCAAAGAAATTGTTGAGTATTTTGAGGACTTCTCCTATAATGAGTATTTTGAGGACTTCTCCTTTAATGAGTATTTTGAGGACTTCTCCTATAATGAGTATTTTGAGGACTTCTCCTTTAATGAGTATTTTGAGGACTTCTCCTATAAGTTGTAAGTGATTTGTACTCACATGAATTTTCAGGAGGCAACACATAATCTCATATGTGCGCTTATACCATTAATAATCTTGTATGCGTGTCTCAAGGGGAACCAATGGAAGGTCGTGGAGACACCTTCAATCGCTGCCATGTCTTTCCAAGTGGTAACATGTGGGGCATATAGCGTGCCTAGGTACCTACTCGACAGTTTCAGCTAGCAATTTCGAAAAAATGTTTATAAAAACACATGCATTGTGTAAATCATGATGATTTTCATGTATTGGTTCAGGTATAATTCAGATCATGTAGGCATATTCATATGTTTGTGAATTTATGTAAGGCAAAACAATGATCTTTTTGACAGAACATGCATCTCAGCAAAGCTTTCAGATGAATGTTGAAAAATCTTCTTTATAAGTGTGGAAAACATGCATGATAGTGAAAATGCAAAGGCAATAGAGTAGAACTTATCTTTGTTCTTATCGTGTCGATCCGGATTCGGGTTTCCGTTGCTGAACGTTGAGGGTGGAAGCCCCTTGTTTCATGTGAACTTCTGATGGGAACCCCTTTTTCCTCTTTGTGGTAGGGTGTTGGGGAACCGAGTTACCCCCCGAGCCCTTAGATCTCTTTCTCATGTAATATGTTAGCCCATTCCAGCTTTAATCTTACTTTTGTGAAGTCTAGAAGTTGTTGGCTGTAGCTGATCATCAATGAACCTGCAAGCTGTTTGACAGAAGATGCAGAATGGAAGCTACAAGCTGGAAGCTATTAGTTGGAAGCTGTTAGCTATAAGTAAATAACAAGGAAACTTGTTAGCCATAGGTAAACATCATGAAACTCGGAAGCCATTTGCTTCAGGTGAATAGCAATCATCCTGCAAGCTATTAATTGCATATAAATAATATGTAAACAGTTAGCATTAGGTATATAGCATGAAACCTATTAGTAGTAGGTAAACAGCAAGGAACCTGCAAGTTGTTAGTTACAGGTGAATAACATTAACCTTGCATGCTATCCATTGCAGGTGAGCACTAAAGATATAGGCTAGCCATTAGCTACATATAAACATTCAAGGAATTTATTAACCTCAAACATTACTTATCTCACAATATTTTCTAGTGCATGCCTGATGTTCATCTTATGTATCCTAAATGAGTGACAACATATGTATTGCTTAGGCAGTATCTAGACAGGTTAATAACATATTTGAATTTTAGTAGGCAAGAGTCATTTAGCATCATGCAGATATTCATGTGGTAGAGTCACATAGGATGCACAATGAAAGATATCTTGTAGGTCTTGCTAATCATCTTGACTTAATACCTCTAGCATATCGAATTCCCCTATTCACGCAAGGATTTCAATGAATTGGGCATATCAATAAGTAATAACCTTAAGTCTAAGGGATAATCATTTCACATACTTATCATCGAGTGCAATTTCATGCAAGTAAAGAGGGTTTAGTTTCTCACATACCTGTGTAATTTAGTTATGACGTGTGTATTTAGACGCATCATAAATATTACCGCGTCTTCATCATAGGAGTAGCGAAGGAGCTTCCAACTTTGGAACCTTCGACTGTTTCAATGGTAACCCGTAATGATTGTTCACGTGCATTGTGGGTGACTGAAACCCTGCCCTTCGAGATTGCAGCATTCATCTAAGAGCTTCCACCGTGACATCTCGTCTTGGTAGCCCCACCTTGGGATACCCATCCTGGATACTTCATCCTGGAAACCCCATCCTGGGATCCTCATTCTAGATGTTTTATTCTGGAAGCCCCATCCTAAGATCCCCATCTTGGATGTTTCATCCTTGAAGCTCCATCGTGGATGCCCTAGGTTCAATGAAACCTTCATCCTGCAAGCTCTTTTGGTTCTGGAACCTTGTCTGGTGTAGAAAGTATTAGAGCTTCCGTCTTGGAACCTCAATATTTAGGAACCATTTTTGGAGTAGGAATCTGCTCATCTTCTAAAATCTGCTTAGCTTCGAAAGCCGATCCTGCAAAGCCTTAAAAACTCTACCAACAGGAACCTTAAAATATAATCATTAGGTTGGTTGGTTTGTAAACTAATCGTTATCTAGTTTTATGAATGTATACCTTGATCATGCTTTAGGCCTGTCTTTAGTAGGGTTATTCGATTATTCGCCTTAGACGTATGTTAATAGAATCTATATCCATCACTAGGTAACCTCTTTCTATCATTTAACGTTTAAAGTGCATGGGTTACTATCTAGCGCATAAGCAACTTAGTAAAATCTGTTTAGGCATTAGGCCTACCATTCAAATTCTAGTACGTTTAAGCAATTATATTCAGGCTAAGGCATTCTAGCTAAGCCTAAATCTGATTATCAGGGGCTAACCATTTACTTGGTGTCGTAGTGAATGCTTTCCTAAGTAAGCGGGGTGTTCGAAGTTTGATAGGATTGTGTACTATGAAGAGAATACTACTCTACAAGTAAAAATGATAATCAAGTTAAGCTTCCATACAGGAGGTAACCTTTGCAAGTCAATAAAGGGGATCATAGATCTACATATAAATGCTTAATCACTTTTCTTTTTTAGCCATAAGGTATGCATATGAATTCTTTAACTAAACATTAGTGGATAAGCTAATTCTTTTAATAGCAAGCTTGGAAGAGTAATAGAGTGTATGCGTATTACCATAATTCAAAGGAGTAAGTTTAGTCTTCACATACCCATATAGGTTGCTCAAAAGCGTATGGGGTTGCATGTACCTTATCCCTTGAGGTTGCAACTTCCGTCTTAGGGGCTTCCGTTGCGGGAGCTTGTCACCCGGAAGCCTGACTTTGGGAGCCCTGCTTGTGGAAGCCTAGCACCGGCAGCCCAACCTGGAAACGTTTGTTCTGGGGCCCTATCCTTAGTCCGCGTGGTTGCCACCCTGGGTGTGGGGGTACCGTCCGGTAACCCTATAGGTCCTGGAAGCCCGCAGTATGGAAACCTGGCTCTGGGAGCCTTACTGGCGGTAACCCATTACTGGTAGCCTGGGTGCCGGAAGCTCGACCTGGGAGCCTTCATTCCGGGAGCCCCAATTATTTTATGAAATCGAGTGTGATAATGCCATGTAAGCCATTCCTGCAAGGCTACATTAGTAAAATCTTTGATAATCCATACGAGTTAACTCTTGTAACCACGTAGGTTAATGATTGAAAGATCGATGTATGCCAATCACGGTTCCATACATGATTAATAACAAAGGAAGCCATGTATGGCAATCAGGGTTCCATACATGACTAAAAAGGAAGGGATCCAGGTGTGCCGATCAGGGTACCACACAAGCCCGAAAAATTAAGGGATCCATGTATGCCGATCAGGGTTCCATACATGCCCAAATAACCAAGTATGCCATGTGAACCAGTCAAGGTTCCACACATGTCTGCTAATTAATAGAGGGATCCATGTGTGCCGATCAGGGTTCCACACAAGCCCAAATAATGAAGGGATCCATGTATGCCGATTAGGGTTCCATACATGCCCTAGTGACCAAGTAAGACATCTGAACCACTCAAGGTTCCGTACATGTCTGGTATTGGAGGGATCCAGGTGTGCCGATCAGGGTACCACACCAGCCCAAGTAATGAGGGGAACCATGTATGCCGATCAGGGTTCCACAAAAGCCCAAAATAATGAAGGGGAACCATGTATCTCGAACAGGGTTACATACATGCCCTAGTAACCAAGTAAGACATGTGAACCACTCAAGGTTCCGTACATGTCTGGTAATGAAGGGATCCAGGTGTGCCGATCAGGGTACCACACCATCCCAGGTAATGAGGGGAACCATGTATGCCGAACAAGGTTCCATACATGCCCTAGTAACCAAGTAAGCCATGTGAACCACTCAAGGTTCCATACATGTCTGGTATTGAAGGGATCCAGGTGTGCCGATCAGGGTACCACACCAGCCCAAGTAATGAGGGGAACCATGTATGCCGAACAGGGTTCCATACATGCCCTGGTAACCAAGTAAGCCATGTGAACCACTCAAGGTTCCGTACATGTCTGGTATTGAAGGGATCCAGGTATGCCGATCAGGGTACCACACCAGCCCAAGTAATGAGGGGAACCATGTATGCCGAACAGGGTTCCATACATGCCCTGGTAACCAAGTAAGCCATGTGAACCACTCAAGGTTCCGTACATGTCTGGTATTGAAGGGATCCAGGTATGCCGATCAGGGTACCACACCAGCCCAAGTAATGAGGGGAACCATGTATGCCAATCAGGGCTCCATACATGCCCTAGTGACCAAGTAAGCCATGTGAACCACTCAAGGTTCCATACATGTCTGGTAATGAAGGGATCCATGTGTGCCGATCAGGGTTCCACACAAGCCCAAGAAATGAAGGGAGTCATGTACGCCGATCAGGGTTCCACACATGCCCTATTAACCAAGTAAGCCATGTGAAACACTCAAGGTTCCATACATGTCTGGTAATGAAGGGATCCATGTGTGCCGAACAGGGTACCACACAAGCCCAAAAAGTGAAGGGATTCATGTATGCCGAACAGGGTACCATACATGTCCCAGTAACCTAGTAAGCCATGTGAATCACTCAAGACTCTATACACGTCTGGTAATAAAGGGATTCATGTGTGCCGAACAGGGTACCACACAAGCCCAAAAAGTGAAGGGATTCATGTATGCCGAACAGGGTACCATACATGTCCCGGTAACCAAGTAAGCCATGTGAATCACTCAAGATTCTATACACGTCTGGTAATAAAGGGATTCATGTGTGCCGAATAGGGTACCACACAATCCCAAAAAATGAAGGGATTCATGTATGCCGAACAGGGTACCATACATGTCCCGGTAACCAAGTAAGCCATGTGAATCACTCAAGATTCTATACATGTCTGGTAATGAGTATTCGGAGGACTTCTCCTAAAATGAGTATTTGGAGGACTTCTCCTACTAACCAAGTAAGCCATGTGAACCACTCAAGTTTCCGTACATGTCTGGTAATAATCATGAAGCCTTTAGAACTTGACATTTTCAAGATGCCACTTTGAGAAGTATACTATCCGCTCCATTGCTTTAAAACTTGGCATTTTCAAGATGCCACTCTGAGAAGTATATTATCCACTACCCCCCAGTTCTTCATGACAGCTTGTGATAAGTGGATTTATATCCACTTGGATCATTCTATTTCGGCTTAAATTGGTGTTTTGTATCTCAAGTATTGGTGTGTTTTAATGTGTTTTGTGAGAAATTGTGCAGGATATAATTCTAGGTGCAAGTGTGGAAATTTCAGTGTTATACGTGTTTTTAAGCTCAGAAGAATAAGTGCTTAGAGTTGCATTCAAAAGTGGAGGTGAAATCAGGATAGCAAAAGGAAATCAGCATGTGCAGTAAACCCTGGGCGCGGGCGCGCCAGGACAAGCCTATATTGCGCGCGGGCGCGCAGGCAGAATACTGAAGAAACCTTGAGCGCGGGCGCGGTGGAATTGGCCTAGGGCGCGCGCGGCCGCGCGGAGACCGGCAGAAACTTTCCTGGAATCAGTTTTTAATTAGGAAATTGCCGTTTTCTTCTCCTAATTCATATGGCAATCACTTGGGACGGTTTGAAGGTTCTAGAATCAGTTCTAAACATGGGAATTGCAATTCTATTTCAATTAAAGATGGAAAATTACCGGAATTCTATCCTATTTCAAAAACGGTAATCGCTTGGTCAAGGAGGCACTTGGGGGCTATAAATACACACCTTGGGGCACAGAAAAATCATCATCTACATATCCTACACACAAAATTCGTTCAGAGCAAGAAGGGAGAGAAGCCAAGGCGAGGATCGTGACGACAAGGAGATCTAGATATAGTTTTTCTTGTATTCCTTTGTGGAGGCGTATCTTTTGGATGCTTGTTATTTTCACGGATTTGTTCACTAAACCTTATTCTATTATTTATTTATTCATCTTCTTTATCTTGTTATAATTCGTTCAGAGCAAGAAGGGAGAGAAGCCAAGGCGAGGATCGTGACAACAAGAAGATCTAGACATAGTTTTCTTGTATTCCTTTGTTAGGCGTATCTTTTGGATGCTTGTTATTTTCACGGATTTGTTCACTAAACCTTATTCTATTATTTATTTATTCATCTTCTTTATCTTGTTTAATATCATGCTTTCGTCTAATCCCATGGTGACGAAAGGTTCGATTATGAACTAATCGTTATCGTGGGATCCTAGTGGATTTATCTATGTAGCTTAGTAGTTTGTATGCCTTAAAGAATTATGTGTGGTGAATTCTTGATATCCTCGTATGGTTAATCTTAATGCTTTTAGATGCGTAGCTAACATCTAAATTGAATTGTTAATCTCTTGCTAAACGAGAGTGGATCTTGAGATTTAGAACTTGCCATGCTAGCATAGGATAGGTTGATGTTAAGCATCATGATTTGTGGCATGAATAGAGATATTATGCTACCCTATGTGATCTAAGTGGATAACTTGTGCTTCAACCTTTATGTTTTCAAATTCTATAGAGATATAGGGTCTAAACATAATAGGTGCCTATTCATCTTCTATCTCTTTTGTGGATGTATGTGTAGATTGGTACTAGTATACCGAGAGGTAACTTTTACTCTTTTCGTGTTATCCGATCAGATATCAAAACCATCACATGTTTTAATCGAAGGCTGCAACTCTAAGTGAAGTAGATGATGAAACTAGGATTCCATGTTTATTCTCATATAAGTAATTCGATTTTAATTTTTGTCAATTAGTTAATTCTTAATTTTATAATTTGCATCTTAGCTTAATTTAGGTAATCAAACCCATATTTGTTATTTTTCTTAGCAGTGAATTAAAACCATACATTGTTGCATAGGCATATTTACTGAATTGAACACCATTCTAGATCTCTGTGGGAACGAACTTGATTTAATCATATATTACTTGTGACTACGTGCGCTTGCGTAAAATTAGCATAACAAGTTTTTGGCGCCGCTGCCGGGGATCATCGGTGTTTTTATTTCAGTTTATGTGTTTGTCAATAGTGGTCGTTAGCGTTCACTGACTCGGATTCTTACTTAGTTTGTTTGTTTCGTGGTGTTTCAGGTACTTGAGTTTGTATGCAAACACGTTCGCAAGCTCGATTACTAAAACTGGCAGAAGACGATCTTGTTGAGAATATAGAGAATAAGGAAGAGGAGACTGAAACTACGGTAGCAATGGCAGATGCAGCAGCAGCTAAGGCTTTGAAGGACTATTCTCAGCCGAAACTCAATGATATTCAATCTAGCATTATTAGGCCAGCTATTGCAGCTAACAACTTTGAGATCAGGCCGGGCACAATTCAGATGGTGCAGAATTCGGTCCAGTTTGGGGGAGCTTCTACAGAGGATCCAAACATGCATGTTCGGGACTTTATTGAAATCTGCGACACTTTCAAGTGTAATGGTGTGACGGATGAGGCTATCAGGTTGAGGCTTTTCCCATTCTCTCTAAGGGATAAGGCTAAGAGCTGGCTACACTCTCTACCACCTGGTTCCATTACTACATGGGAAGATCTTGCTCAGAAGTTCCTTACAAAATTCTTTCCTATGGCGAAAACTGCAGCAATAAGGAACCAGTTGACTCAATTCCAACAACAATCTGGCGAGACCTTGTGTGAGGCTTGGGAACGCTACAAGGAGATGCTAAGGAAGTGTCCTCATCATGGCATGCCTGATTGGATGGTTATTAATGGTTTTTACAATGGGTTGGGAGCACAGTCTAGGCCTTTGCTAGATGCAGCATCAGGTGGAGCTCTGTGGGCAAAAAGCTATGATGAAGCTTATGAACTTATTGAGATGATGGCTGCTAATGAATATCAGAATCCAACCCAGAGACTTTCTCAAGGCAAGGTAGCAGGAGTTTTGGAAGTAGATACAGCTTCAATGATTACGGCTCAGTTAAAGGCTCTTGCTATGAAGGTGGATTCTCTTGCTAATTATGGAGTTCAGCAGGTGGCTAGTGTTTGTGAGTTATGTGCGGGCGCACATGAGACGAGCCAATGTGCTATCTCTTCTGAATCAGCACAGTTCGTGAGTAATTTCCAGAGACCTGCTGCACCAGTTCCAGCCACTTATCATCCTAATAATCGGAATCATCCTAACTTCAGCTGGAGCAACAATCAGAATACTCAACAATCTTATCAGCAAGCGAAGTCGTACAATCAAGGCTATCAACAACCTTATGCTCCAAGGATACCATATCAACCTCCGGGATTTCAGCAGCAAACCCAGGCTCGTGCGGGGCAATCTACTAATGAAAAATCTGATGAGATGTGGATATTGGTAAAGAACCTACAAGCTGGCCAGAAAGTTTTGGAAACCCAGTTGGGGCAGATTACAAGTGTCTTGGTAAATATGCAACAAGGAACTCTTCCTAGTGATACGGAGACTAATCCCGGCATGAGGGAAAACAAGGAACAGGTCAATGCAGTTACTTTGAGATCCGGAAAGGTCACAACCGATCAAAAATCAGCAACTGAAGAGGATAAAGATGTTCAGAATCAGCAGGGTGAAAAATCTGCAGTGCCAGAAATTGAGAAATCTGATTTATTGGTTGATCAGCTTGTTGGTGAGAAGAGCAAGAAACCTGTTGAAAAGTCTACTCCGGAACAATCTTCAATGAATAATCATATTTATCCACCTCCACCATTTCCTGGACGTTTGAAGAAAAGTCAAGAGAAACAGTTTCAGAAATTCATGGATGTCTTCAAGAAACTGTCCATTAACATTCCTTTTGTTGAAGCATTGGAGCAGATGCCAAGATATGCAAGGTTCATGAAGGATATTTTGTCACGGAAGAGAAGGTTGGAAGATTTTGAAACAGTAGCTTTGACGGAGGAGTGTAGTGCTGTTCTGCAACAGAAGTTGCCTCCTAAACTGAAAGATCCGGGAAGTTTTACTATTCCATGTAGTATTGGCAACCTTTCATTCGGCAAATGTTTATGTGATTTGGGAGCTAGCATTAATCTCATGCCCTTGTCTGTTTTCAAGCAACTTGGTCTACCGGAGCCGAAGCCGACTAACATCTCTTTGCAGTTGGCTGATCGATCGATCACTTATCCGAGGGGTATAGTGGAGGATGTTTTGGTGAAGGTTGATAAGCTCATATTTCCGGCTGATTTTGTTATCTTGGATTTTGAAGAAGATAAGAAGATTCCCATAATTTTGGGAAGACCGTTCTTGGCTACAGGAAAGACTTTGATTGATGTGCAAAAAGGAGAGCTTACAATGAGGGTGCAAGATCAGAGTGTCACCTTTAATGTGTTCAAGGCCATGAAATTTCCGACAGAAGATGAAGAGTGTTTCAGTGTGGAAACGGTTGATACGGGTCAGAGAAAGAAGTTGGATCAATTGTTGAGCGAAAAGGAGGATATGCACATGCTAAAGCATCCTATCAGTGATTCCATTGACAGTTCTTCTGTTCGAGATCTCTCGAATGTCAAGCTCGGAAAACTTCCATCTCATTTGAAGTATGTCCTTCTGAATGATGAGTTGTTAATTTTTGAAGAGGGTCACGATAATGTGTTAAGAAGGTGGATCATGGATGATGAGGTAGAGGAGTGTTCTTCTCAATCAACTGTGAAGCAAAAGCACCTTAGAGGCGTGAAGAAGAAAAAGAAAAAGTTGATTGGAGGAAGAGGCAAAGTGAAGTATGATTTAGAGAAGATGTGGGAAGATAGCAAGAAGGTTGTCAGACAATGGGTGAATGGTCCTTCTGCTAAGGACAAGTCGAATGCAATCTTCGAGCCACCATGATTTGAATCATATTTGTCCGGCTAAATGACGTTAACGACAGCGCTTCGTGGGAGGCAACCCATGTGTTTCGGTATTTTTAGGTATGTTTTCTGCGATCCCTTGTATTTACTTCCATTCAATGCGGACATTGAATCTTTCAAGTTTGGGGGATGCGTAGTTTATGTGTAGTATTCATTGTGTTCATGTAGGATATCATGTTTTGCGTATTAGTAGTAGTAATCATGCATTTTATGTTCGTATTATCTACGTTTGTTTCATATAGGACATTTTGTTTTATTTTCGTACACCATGTGAGTTTTCATGTTAGTTGCATTTGCATGGCATGCATTTTTCATGATCCCTTAAAATGAGCTGATTCTGATTGATAGGTAGATGTTGATTTGAGTGTGATGATAATGAGTAGAGGGCTGATTTATAGTTCCTAGGTAATTGACTTGCATGTTCAGGAACAAAATTTTTACACAGTCTCATTGGGGTGCTTTTGGGGGTAGGTTGGAGTCATGCATGTTGGATGTTTTGAGATTAATCACTTGTTTATTCTTAGAATTTTCGTTATTCCCTTTATAGCGTAAGAACATTAAAGTCTAAGTTTGGGGGAAAACAGGAATTTCATGCTAGTTGTTAATATTTGTCAATAAAGGCTAGGCGTCAATTGGCTAGTAGCCAGCTCATATTTATATGAGTAGTCTAGGGTTGGAAATGAGAAAGGCTCATTCCAGATTTCTTAAAAAAAAAAAAAATAAAAAAAAATAAAAAAAATCAGAAAAAAAAGAAAAAAAAAAAAAAAGAGTCAAGTTTTGTTGTTGAATGCAAAATTAACCAGAGTGAGCTCTTTAATACTCGAGTAATTAAGTCTGAGGGGACTTAGTCCTAGTGACCTAAGGCTTTATAGTCTGGGATCCTGCTGACCTAACACTCGCTACATGGGTATTATTGTGTAAGCCTTTTGGGGTCTCATTCATTGCACGGTTAAATAAGCATGCGTAGTATATATGTAGTGTCATAGCATAGTAATAAAGCATGAGTTTCTGTCTACCTTGGATAAGGGTGGAGGTGTTCTTAGGTTATGGAGTGTCTACAGTCTATTCTAGTTATAAACCTGTGATTGTCTTGACGGAAAGCAAGTATGATTTTTGACCTATTTCTGGGGGTATTTCTGATGAGCATTGCACACACGCACGTTTCTGTCATGTACTGTTAGTATACGGGGATTTAGTCGAGCTCTGCTTGGATTTGTTGCATTCGTTGAGATATTTGCTTGTTAGTTGGTTTTGGTGAGTTTGAAGGGGATCTTGCATTTTTCATATTAGTTGCATTCATGCATTGCATTGCATTAGGTTAAATGGATTTTGTGGGTACATTCGCTATAGGCCCTCACGAGACCTTACTCGTCCACTAGGGCTGCCTAGGGGTTTAAAGGGCTTGTTGCATATGCCAAATGCAACCGTGATCACCTACGGAAGTGGTACTAGCTAGTTGTATATATTTTGTTTGTTTATGCTTGAGGACAAGCATCGGTTTAAGTTTGGGGGTGTGATAAGTGGATTTATATCCACTTGGATCATTCTATTTCGGCTTAAATTGGTGTTTTGTATCTCAAGTATTGGTGTGTTTTAATGTGTTTTGTGAGAAATTGTGCAGGATATAATTCTAGGTGCAAGTGTGGAAATTTCAGTGTTATACGTGTTTTTAAGCTCAGAAGAATAAGTGCTTAGAGTTGCATTCAAAAGTGGAGGTGAAATCAGGATAGCAAAAGGAAATCAGCATGTGCAGTAAACCCTGGGCGCGGGCGCGCCAGGACAAGCCTATATTGCGCGCGGGCGCGCAGGCAGAATACTGAAGAAACCTTGAGCGCGGGCGCGGTGGAATTGGCCTAGGGCGCGCGCGGCCGCGCGGAGACCGGCAGAAACTTTCCTGGAATCAGTTTTTAATTAGGAAATTGCCGTTTTCTTCTCCTAATTCATATGGCAATCACTTGGGACGGTTTGAAGGTTCTAGAATCAGTTCTAAACATGGGAATTGCAATTCTATTTCAATTAAAGATGGAAAATTACCGGAATTCTATCCTATTTCAAAAACGGTAATCGCTTGGTCAAGGAGGCACTTGGGGGCTATAAATACACACCTTGGGGCACAGAAAAATAATAATCTACACATCCTACACACATAATTCGTTCAGAGCAAGAAGGGAGAGAAGCCAAGGCGAGGATCGTGACAACAAGAAGATCTAGACATAGTTTTCTTGTATTCCTTTGTTAGGCGTATCTTTTGGATGCTTGTTATTTTCACGGATTTGTTCACTAAACCTTATTCTATTATTTATTTATTCATCTTCTTTATCTTGTTTAATATCATGCTTTCGTCTAATCCCATGGTGACGAAAGGTTCGATTATGAACTAATCGTTATCGTGGGATCCTAGTGGATTTATCTATGTAGCTTAGTAGTTTGTATGCCTTAAAGAATTATGTGTGGTGAATTCTTGATATCCTCGTATGGTTAATCTTAATGCTTTTAGATGCGTAGCTAACATCTAAATTGAATTGTTAATCTCTTGCTAAACGAGAGTGGATCTTGAGATTTAGAACTTGCCATGCTAGCATAGGATAGGTTGATGTTAAGCATCATGATTTGTGGCATGAATAGAGATATTATGCTACCCTATGTGATCTAAGTGGATAACTTGTGCTTCAACCTTTATGTTTTCAAATTCTATAGAGATATAGGGTCTAAACATAATAGGTGCCTATTCATCTTCTATCTCTTTTGTGGATGTATGTGTAGATTGGTACTAGTATACCGAGAGGTAACTTTTACTCTTTTCGTGTTATCCGATCAGATATCAAAACCATCACATGTTTTAATCGAAGGCTGCAACTCTAAGTGAAGTAGATGATGAAACTAGGATTCCATGTTTATTCTCATATAAGTAATTCGATTTTAATTTTTGTCAATTAGTTAATTCTTAATTTTATAATTTGCATCTTAGCTTAATTTAGGTAATCAAACCCATATTTGTTATTTTTCTTAGCAGTGAATTAAAATCATACATTGTTGCATAGGCATATTTACTGAATTGAACACCATTCTAGATCTCTGTGGGAACGAACTTGATTTAATCATATATTACTTGTGACTACGTGCGCTTGCGTAAAATTAGCATAACAGCTTGTCTATGGTGGAGAACTAATTCATCTTATCACCAATCTAGTTGCTATCATCTCAATTCTCTTATCGCTCTGAGTATATTTCAGTGAAGCTCATCAAGTAAAGTATGGGGAAGCCTCCTATGTACCCTGACAATACAGGACCCAGAACTCTGAAGTTTGTGAAGCCCAATTCTCCAGTTGGCTATGGACATGAAACCTGGATTGATTATCCGGTCAATCCTCTGAAAGTTGAGCATTTTTTGTAATAAGTTTTGGTAGCATGATTGTTACTACCCCCCGAGCCTCTGGTTTAGCTCTATTTTTGATATCTTCACTTCTTTCCTTAGAAGGTTTGAATCTATACCCGGGAAGCTGGGTATTGTATCATAACTTGTTGCAGCTTTTTGTCAGGTCCATAAATCTCAATTGGGAAGCCACATTTCTTTTCATAATTGGAAGTCCTATACCCATTTTCTTCTTGATAGGAAGCCTCCTTTCATTAATTTTGGATTTTCTCCATCTCTCATGTGGGAAGCTGCTAGCTATATTTCCCAAGGGGAAGCCATCCCTTTCTCGTAGCAACCTTTTCGAGAGGTTTTTCTTTGATTATGAGGCCTTTTTAATTGCCTCTGGTTTCCTTGCATACTCTCAGGATAACCTTCCATCCTATATTTGCCAGATAGTTGGTAGCCTTAATATGTGGCAACCCCGGTGGCATGCCATTCGTGGGCTTCATATCACTTCCTTTTTGGTAGAGAGATCATTGGTATCCCTTTAATATTCTGGTGGCAGCTTTCCAGAACTTTGTTTGCTTCAATAATTGTTTCCCAAAGGTCTCTCATGATTTGAGCTTCAACTGTTGGAGAGGCTTCCCATAGGAGCATCTTATAAGGGAAACTTCTGGTTCGTAAATCTTTTCGAAGCCTGAGGTGACCATGATATATAGGCCTTCTTTATTTGGTAGCCTCTAGCCCTTAGCCATCCTCGTCGTTCTCATGAGGCTTCTGGTCAGGCTGCCGTCATGACTGTGCTTCCTGGAGCTATTGGGAACTTGGTTGCCCCTTTTCCAAGAGCTTCCTTTGTTTTCTTGGTATTGGCACCTCCATTAGTTCATCTTAAGGGATTTCATGCCTTTTCTTCTTGGGTGAGAGACTTGGTAGTGCTCTTCGAGATTGTGTTAGTGGCCCTTCTAGGCAACCCTTCTTATTTTGGATGGGAAGCCTCGTGGTCAAATGGTAATTGAGGCTACCACTTACTTGTCTTCTACAGCCGGTAACCCTTTTACAGAATTATAGGATATGCCTTAGTTCAGCTTTCCTAAAATCATATTTGAGGACCTTCCCATCATCTGAGTTGTTCCCTTTTAGCAACGTGGTTGGTAGGTCGTTCATTTTCTACATGGCATTTGTGTTCCGGGATGCTGACCAGTTACACCGGAAGCCCTATATTTGCTTCCGCAGTATCAAATTGCTCATGAGGAAGAATTTTTTTAATTCCATGGTTTCCCTTACCAGCTTCCAACATCAATATTATTGGTGGTGCTACCCCCCGAACGAATTGGGAACCTTGACACGAGGTTTCCATGGTGGAAGCCCCACACTATGAGTGCACATCTTCTTTTTACTGACCTTTTGGTCCACATGTTTAGAACATCGTCATCATTTCTCTTTTTTTTGACTACCGATCTCAATTGTCAATTGTATCAGGAATTTTGATTATGAAGACAATGAATAGGAATCTGCTTCCAGCTTTATAAATATTCAATTGGTAAAGCATTTTGCTACTACTCCGGGTGGTGCACATGCGCTACCCCCCGAGTGTCTATGAATGACAAAATTCACGGTAACTGAGTTTAAAGTTACACAGCTACAACTATTAAGTAGAATTCCACTGAGCCTATGCCCGAAAGAGGACTTCCACTGGGGCTTCCTGATGGGTGGTAATTCAGGGTGCCTTCTTTGGGACCCCAACCCAATCATGTGGCTGGTCAGTCTGGCTCCTTGGTGTTCTGCCTTCGGGGCTACCGGATCCAAGGCTTCCGAATTTTAGGGCTTCCGGATCTAGGGCTATCGGATTTCAGGGTTACCGGATCCAGGCTACCGAATCCAGGGCTACCAGATTTAAGGGTTACCTGATCCAGGGCTACCGAATCCTGGGTTACCGGATTCAGGGCTTCCGGATCTAGGGCTACCGGATTTCAGGGTTACCGAATTCAGGGCTACCATCATATTCGGGGCTGCCACTCGTTGCACAGAACCTGGGAAGTGGTGGCCCATCTGCCTCCCAGGCTTTGCTCAGCCTTTAAATAATAAATGGGTCCGGTTGCCTGTTGGAGGGTATATATTCTTCATCCATATTGCCTGGATTCATTTCCCGGTTGCCTCCAAGGCCGCAAGTATGCCGGAAGCCTGACTTATGCTTTATCCATCCAGCTACTGGGCTTCCAAAGGATAGGAACTTTCCTTCACTGACATGGCTATATGCTTGAGATTCGTTCTGACCTTGGTATTCATGGGTTTCCAGCGGGAGCCCTTCATGCTGATGCCTTGGTACCCCTACGCGGGATCCTTGGTGGAAGCCCCCTTGGCACCCTGATTGCATTCGTCCTCGAAGGCCATTTTGATCCCCCATCTGAGATCTCTTCAGATTACTTCTTTCAGAGGAAATTTTGCCCACCTTTCATGATGATGCCATGGTACCCCTAGGCAGGATCCAAGGTGGAAGCCCCCTTGGCACCCTGATTGCATTCGTCCTCGAAAGCCTTTTTGAGCCCCCATCTGAGTTCTCTTCAGATTTACTTTTTTCAGGGGAAATTTCGCCCATTCTTTCATGATGAGGCCATGGTACCCCTAGGTGGGATCCCTGGTGGAAGCCCCCTTGGCACCCTGATTGCAGTGGTCCTCGAAGGTCCTTTTGAGCCCCCATCTGAGATCTCTTCAGATTACTTCTTTCAGGGGAAATTTCGCCCATCCTTTGCAATTTCTGGCAAACAATCGGGCCATCCAATCCTGTATTCGGCTCATTTTGTGCACCAATGATGCCAATACTGACCATCTCATACCTTAAGGGAATTTCGTACACCTACATATCATCTCAAAAAATATCTCCAGGCCCTTCTTCATATGAGTTTTGTCCCGAAATCGTTTCTTGTTCCTCTCGTTTTGATAATGGACTAAGCTCCATTTCGCACTCTTTCTTTAATTCAGAAGCTCTTTCAAGGGAGTCCAATTTTTCTCCCATTGGTTTGATGCACTGGTACATGTCATTGATGGTACAATATGTTCTTTATCACCGTTTTCATTATCGACACCGTTAGACGGCGTTTCATCATTGCCGGAGCGGTCAAACATCTTTTCCTCCAAAAGACGATAATAAGAGGCCCCTCCTTCTAGCGCCAATTGTTGTGGGAGGATTTTAGCACAACTACGTGGAGGTCGTTGCTGGAATAGCGCCGTAAAATATGGAATCGTATAACTTCCCAGGAAGGCACACAGCTATAAATTTGAGACTAGCCGCCCGGGAAGGCACACGGCTAGGGGTTACCGAAGAACACGGGAAGGTGTTTTGGTGTTGATTGGGGCTGAATCTACGGGATTAGAGCTCAAGGGCCGTACAATATCGATGTGTTGGCCTGCCAAGAACCCTAATTTGACTGTGTCACACAAGAGTGCACGTGCTCTAGCTACTCAAGGAGTGTAAAGTGTCGAAGAAGATCCCGTAAACTGCCTACATACCACTATTTATAGTGGATCAAGCCCCGATGTAGTTCTTGATTGATAAGTTTGATTGTTTGTGATGAGTTATCTCGTATCTCATGAGATAATGGCTGATATTTACGTATATCAACTGATTGTGATATAGTTATCAGGTTTCCAAGTCATATCAGGACTGTTGGAAGCCTATCCATTGATGTTTATCTCAAGAATGAAGGATTTATCATGTATATATGATGTATATCCTCGAATAACTGAATAATTATCCGTTTAGAGGTGTATTTCAGCTGTAGAGACGTGCTCCTAAAAAGTAGGTGGCGTGCCTTATCTGAACTGGCAGCCTAATCAGGCTTCCGGCGGAAGCTGGGGGTACCACCCGGTAGCCTGACTCCGGTAACCTGACTCCGGTAGCCCAATTATGGAAGCCATACTGGAAGCCCTACCTGATGGCTATCCTAGTCTGAATCTGTGTTTCTGTCAGGCTTCCGGGGAAGCTGGGGGTACCACCCGGCAGCCCCTCCGGTAACCCAGTTACGGAAGCTATGCTGGAAGCCCTCTCTGATGGTTGTCATTGGCTATGGATGAGACTATCCCCGGGACCATAAGCCTTATATTCTTTCAATGTTCATCGCAAGGTAGCCCCTCTGGGGGTACCGCCCGGTAACCCAAACTATGGCAGCCCCTTTGGTAAGCCGGTTATGAAAGCTATTCTGGTAAGCCATGTCTTGTAGCTATACTGGAAGCTATGTAATGATGTCTATGGGTTGTGGATCATCCATGGGAGGCCATTCCCAGGACCCTTATCGTCATATTTACCTGCTACCCATCTCATGGTAGCCCATATGGGTTGTCATATGCTCTTGGAAGCCTGTTATCCGGGAGCCATGCCATTCGGGAGCTCTTCTACCCGGGAGCCCTATTATCTTGGGAGCCCTGTTATCAGTTTTCATGGGTTACCACGGGTACCTTGGAAGCCCTCTAAAATATCCTCTTTTCTTGTGGATTGGACCCAAAACTCATAATGGGCCTAAATCTGATCCATGCAAGATTTTGGTCACAATACTACTCATATGAAAGAATAAATACATCTCAATAACTTCTCAAAATACTCCTCATATAACTCAAAAATACTCCTCAGAACTGTTCAATTGATTTGAATAAATAAAATTTACCAACTGCTTAGATCAACCCTCTAGTTAACAGAACCACAAAGGCATCGGTTAACCGTTAGGATGTCAAAGATTGGATTTCTGCTCATAACGCCTACTCAAGTAATGGATGATCAATCCATTGTCACGCCTCAATTCTATCGATAGAAAGGATGGTCGACGTCTCGAACCACCCAAAAATTTTCAGAAGGGTGAGCCCGTCTTTCTCGTGCCCATCACCCTTAATACATATCAGAAGGGTGAGCCCGTCTTTCTCGTGCCCATCACCCTTAATGATATCAGAAGAGTGAGCCCGTCTTTCTCGTGCTCATCACTCTTCAATAACCGATTGGGCCGGTGCGTTACTCCGGTCACTTTTGCTTTTAGAGGCAATAAATCACAACTTACTTTATATATATATATAACCCCACTCTAAAATATAAATATTCTATAGTATGAAAATATTATTAAATATATCTTTATCATCTTTTCTACAAATACGACTGAAGTATCTCAATAAATGTACCAACTCATGAAATAGATTTCAACACCTCGTATAATAATTTCAACACCTCGAATAATAATAGATTTTGATATAAACCACAAGAAAGAATATTTGATTTTGTATATCGAAAATTTAATCAGCATATTTTAAAATAAATACTCCGAACGATGGAGTACGAATTAGTAAACTTGCAATTATGGATTTAAATCTATTCAACACATTTCATATATTTAAAAATACAGATACTCTGAACGATAGAGTATACATAAATAAACTTGCCTGATTCTGCGGTATGATACTCCAACTTGCTCCACGTCTCTGGTTCTCCAGCATTTCACCTTCTCGCGCCTAGTTCAGCTATTATTTAACTCCACTTCTGATCACCTTTCAATCAACTTCTATTCACCGCCATATAGTACCTTTGCATATCTACAACTTTCGTTCTTTAAGCTTTTCCAAACGAGTCTCCTAACTCCTCCGAAATCCTACCCCGAAATGGTTCCTCGAGTAATTCTAAAACTCAACATTTTTATACGAAACCTTTTCCATTTTTAAATCTCACAAATAATAATTTAATAATAATCCAATTTTTAGCTTCTAAAATAATCTGGTCCGATCTGGTTCATCAAAATAATCCTAAAATGCTAAATATCAATCCTCTAAAATAATACCATTGACATCCTATATAAAGACTCAATCAATACATAATCCTCAAATAATTATCTTACTCTCCGATAAAGAAACATAATTAACCAATTAATCCTCGAAACAACAATTAATCCTTAATTTAAATAAATAAATCCTCGAGACAATAATTAATCCTAAAATTAAATAAATAAATCCTCAAGACAATAATTAATCCTCGAATTAAATAAATAAATCCTCAAATATTAAATATCAGCTTTCTAAAATAATACCGTATTTAATTCTATTTATTCATAATTATTACTAAATAACTAAATAAATCAATTATACCATTATTAACAAATTTTTTATTACCAACTATTTTAAATAATAATCCAAATAATTAAACCCCGATTAACACATCAACCACTCGTTTTATCATTACGTTATTATTTTAATATTTTATTCACAACTGCACATCGGTGGGACCCACACCGTGTCAACCCCACCTGCATCTCCCCCTCCCATTCATCTCTCTCTCGTCTGTCTCACTCAATCTCTCTCGCTCTTACCTCTCTATCTCTCCCGATCTCAATCTCTCTGCACCCTCTCTAATCTCTCCCTCTCTTTAATCTCTCTCCCCGTTCCCTCCGTCTATCTCTCATTCCACCTCCTATTAGCACAACAACAACAACACAAAATACCCACAATTCCTCCTCACCTCTCCTTCTTCGACAACACCCATACAAACTCAACATCAACCTCCCCTTATAACTCCGACTACTCCGATCAAACGCCACCCACACACACACACGAAATACATATACACACAACCGCACACAATCATCAAACATCACCCATCCACTCTCGACCTCCCTCTTCTCTCCGTTCAATCTCTCTCAACCCCGACCTCTCTCTCTCTCCATCGTACCTCATCTCTCTCCCTCATCTCTCCACCACCGTCTATATCTCTCTCCCCTCTCCTCCTTTCTCTTCATCTCCTCTCTCGACATCTCCCTCCTCTATTCTCTCTCACTTTCTCTCCGTCTCTTCTCCGTCCCCCTACCACCGTCTCCCTCTCCTCTATCTCTCCTCCTCTCTCCATCTCTTTCGTCCATCACTCTCTCGACCTCCCCCTCTACGCCTTATAACTCCGAACAACACCACCAACTCTTCATCTCAATACTCCTCACACAACAACCACGAACAACCAACAACGATACAATATTAATCGAATACAAAAATTAAAACGTAATTAAAGAAGGAAAGAGAGATATCAAACTTGAAATCCTACCCTGATTGTATATATGTTTGGTCCGTATTTTGATTAAGAGTAGTAGTTTGGTTTGTATAATTATAAGGTCAAGTGTTTGTGCTCTGTTTTGACTATAAATATATATGGTCGAGTTTTGATTGAAGAGAGGTAGTAAACTGGGTTTGGGTTTGCTCTTGTTTGTATAAATAAAAGACCCAACTTTTCTGTTTTAAAAGAATAAAAACGTGTGGGGCTAAATAAAATAAGGTAATGGAACAAAACATGGTCCGGTTTTTCTGTTAGTGGAATTAAAAGAAACAAACGTGGGAGACAAAATAATGACCCTGCTTAGTGCCATGTTTGGTAAAAAGAAAATGCTGACCCCTCAATCATGTTGTTTCCCCTGCTGGCTAATTAAAACGAGACTCTAATTTCGTTTCCTAAAATAAATCCGACCCAAAACTAAAATTTTATTTTTCCTAATTTTAATAAAACCAAATAAATGTAAATAAATATAATTTTACTTACATACGAATATATAAAATTTCAAAATTTTACCAAAAATGCTATAATTAAATTATACTAACGCATCGCTCTTAATTAAATTTAAATATCGAGCATGAAAAATTATATCAAAAATTCGCGGATATTACAGTCTTCCCTCCTTAAAAGGATTCCGTCCTCGGAATCAACGTAGGCAATAACTAAGGTTGCTTATTTCGTACTTTACTTTCCGATATCTTCTCATCCCTTTTTACCATCTTTATGCTCCCCATATCTCAATTATAAACTCTTATGCTTTACCATCTATTTTTATACCGGCTCATCACTCATACCTACTTCTTTCATTTTTCTTATCCTCACTCTATCCTCAAAATACACCTTATCATCAATAGTAAATCTTAATTATTCCTTAAAATTCCTCATATTCTTTTCTCTTACTAATTATTAAATATACCTCCTTCTTCTCATCTTTATCCTTCTGAATCAATTCACTCTCAGCTTTTACCATGGCTACTTCACATACCCATATCACATAGTCCCTTATCTAAAACACTGCATCATTATATCCAATCTATTGTTTCAATCCCCGTTGAAATCTTCTAGCTCCTTCATCCTCCAAATCCATACATAATACCATCATACTCTTCTTGTTTTGTCTCCATCTATAAAATCCACTCTATTTTTCTCTTCTACACTTCTTCAATAGTCACAGCCTCACTCGATACAACTTATCCCAATATGGTTTAATCTAATAAAACTGCATACCCATGAAACATTTATTTATGAAAACAAAACAGTACATATCTGTACATATTCATATATATATACATATATATATATCTGCAGTTATATATATGCATATTTATGGATACATAACTGTATATACTCAAATTTAATACAATAAATAAATCATGGATACACGTTTCCCTCGTCTTAATTGATTCTACCACTGCTAATGGTCATCATGCCTCCACCCCACTACTCCTTGAAATCCTACTATATATATACCTATCGGTTCCTTGGCCTCTAAACTCTCTCTAATATAGTCATAACTCCTCCTACACTCGTTCTAAGATTTATAACCTACTGCTCTGATACCATTTCTGTAACGCCCCCAAATCCCCTACAGGAATCCAGGTCGTCACATCTCTTGCGGAATATTCGATCACCTGCTCACAATAAAATCTACAATAATATTCATAATACACACCATCTTTTACTCCACGGGTTATAGTCTTAGAACAAGTACTCACTAATTCCAAAAGATATTACATCTCAATTTCACTTCCCAGAATCTCTAAAATACTATTACAACTCCAAAGTGCTAGATAATAAACATTATACAAATACCTTCCCAGACTGCACCCTCCTCAGAAGCTATAAAATTAACACGCTGAATCAATTGACTTTTCTTTTCCTTAATCACGGTTCGCCATACTAGAGCCGGCACTGTTCGCCTCTGTTTTATAATATTTAAATAGCAAGTATGAGCCAAAGAATGCCCAGCAAGTATATATAGATATCATATAATACGACAAAAACTCGACAAAATATGTTTTGTATCACTCTATAATATATCTACTTTTGAAAAGAGAGCAACTCAGAAATTTTTATAAATCTCAAAATACTACTCATATGAAAGTATAAATATATCTCAATAACTCCTCAAAATACTGCTCATATAAATATATCTCAATAACTTCTCAAAATTACTGCTCATATGAAATAATAAATACATTTCAATAACTTCTCAAAATACTACTCATATGAAAGAATAAATACATCTCAATAACTTCTCAAAATACTCCTCATATAACTCAAAAATACTCCTCAGAACTGTTCAATTGATTTGAATAAATAAAATTTACCAACTGCTCAGATCAACCCTCTAGTTAACAGAACCACAAAGGCATCGGTTAACCGTTAGGATGTCAAAGATTGGATTTCTGCTCATAACGCCTACTCAAGTAATGGATGATCAATCCATTGTCACGCCTCAATTCTATCGATAGAAAGGATGGTCGACGTCTCGAACCACCCAAAAATTTTCAGAAGGGTGAGCCCGTCTTTCTCGTGCCCATCACCCTTAACACATATCAGAAGGGTGAGCCCGTCTTTCTCGTGCCCATCACCCTTAATGATATCAGAAGAGTGAGCCCGTCTTTCTCGTGCTCATCACTCTTCAATAACCGATTGGGCCGGTGCGTTACTCCGGTCACTTTTGCTTTTAGAGGCAATAAATCACAACTTACTTTATATATATATAACCCCACTCTAAAATATAAATATTCTATAGTATGAAAATATTATTAAATATATCTTTATCATCTCTTCTACAAATACGACTGAAGTATCTCAATAAATGTACCAACTCATGAAATAGATTTCAACACCTCGTATAATAATTTCAACACCTCGAATAATAATAGATTTTGATATAAACCACAAGAAAGAATATTTGATTTTGTATATCGAAAATTTAATCAGCATATTTTAAAATAAATACTCCGAACGATGGAGTACGAATTAGTAAACTTGCAATTATGGATTTAAATCTATTCAACACATTTCATATATTTAAAAATACAGATACTCTGAACGATAGAGTATACATAAATAAACTTGCCTGATTCTGCGGTATGATACTCCAACTTGCTCCACGTCTCTGGTTCTCCAGCATTTCACCTTCTCGCGCCTAGTTCAGCTATTATTTAACTCCACTTCTGATCACCTTTCAATCAACTTCTATTCACCGCCATATAGTACCTTTGCATATCTACAACTTTCGTTCTTTAAGCTTTTCCAAACGAGTCTCCTAACTCCTCCGAAATCCTACCCCGAAATGGTTCCTCGAGTAATTCTAAAACTCAACATTTTTATACGAAACCTTTTCCATTTTTAAATCTCACAAATAATAATTTAATAATAATCCAATTTTTAGCTTCTAAAATAATCTGGTCCGATCTGGTTCATCAAAATAATCCTAAAATGCTAAATATCAATCCTCTAAAATAATACCATTGACATCCTATATAAAGACTCAATCAATACATAATCCTCAAATAATTATCTTACTCTCCGATAAAGAAACATAATTAACCAATTAATCCTCGAAACAACAATTAATCCTTAATTTAAATAAATAAATCCTCGAGACAATAATTAATCCTAAAATTAAATAAATAAATCCTCAAGACAATAATTAATCCTCGAATTAAATAAATAAATCCTCAAATATTAAATATCAGCTTTCTAAAATAATACCGTATTTAATTCTATTTATTCATAATTATTACTAAATAACTAAATAAATCAATTATACCATTATTAACAAATTTTTTATTACCAACTATTTTAAATAATAATCCAAATAATTAAACCCCGATTAACACATCAACCACTCGTTTTATCATTACGTTATTATTTTAATATTTTATTCACAACTGCACATCGGTGGGACCCACACCGTGTCAACCCCACCTGCATCTCCCCCTCCCATTCATCTCTCTCTCGTCTGTCTCACTCAATCTCTCTCGCTCTTACCTCTCTATCTCTCCCGATCTCAATCTCTCTGCACCCTCTCTAATCTCTCCCTCTCTTTAATCTCTCTCCCCGTTCCCTCCGTCTATCTCTCATTCCACCTCCTATTAGCACAACAACAACAACACAAAATACCCACAATTCCTCCTCACCTCTCCTTCTTCGACAACACCCATACAAACTCAACATCAACCTCCCCTTATAACTCCGACTACTCCGATCAAACGCCACCCACACACACACATGAAATACATATACACACAACCGCACACAATCATCAAACATCACCCATCCACTCTCGACCTCCCTCTTCTCTCCGTTCAATCTCTCTCAACCCCGACCTCTCTCTCTCTCCATCGTACCTCATCTCTCTCCCTCATCTCTCCACCACCGTCTATATCTCTCTCCCCTCTCCTCCTTTCTCTTCATCTCCTCTCTCGACATCTCCCTCCTCTCTTCTCTCTCACTTTCTCTCCGTCTCTTCTCCGTCCCCCTACCACCGTCTCCCTCTCCTCTATCTCTCCTCCTCTCTCCATCTCTTTCGTCCATCACTCTCTCGACCTCCCCCTCTACGCCTTATAACTCCGAACAACACCACCAACTCTTCATCTCAATACTCCTCACACAACAACCACGAACAACCAACAACGATACAATATTAATCGAATACAAAAATTAAAACGTAATTAAAGAAGGAAAGAGAGATATCAAACTTGAAATCCTACCCTGATTGTATATATGTTTGGTCCGTATTTTGATTAAGAGTAGTAGTTTGGTTTGTATAATTATAAGGTCAAGTGTTTGTGCTCTGTTTTGACTATAAATATATATGGTCGAGTTTTGATTGAAGAGAGGTAGTAAACTGGGTTTGGGTTTGCTCTTGTTTGTATAAATAAAAGACCCAGCTTTTCTGTTTTAAAAGAATAAAAACGTGTGGGGCTAAATAAAATAAGGTAATGGAATAAAACATGGTCCGGTTTTTCTGTTAGTGGAATTAAAAGAAACAAACGTGGGAGACAAAATAATGACCCTGCTTAGTGCCATGTTTGGTAAAAAGAAAATGCTGACCTCTCAATCATGTTGTTTCCCCTGCTGGCTAATTAAAACGAGACTCTAATTTCGTTTCCTAAAATAAATCCGACCCAAAACTAAAATTTTATTTTTCCTAATTTTAATAAAACCAAATAAATATAAATAAATATAATTTTACTTACATACGAATATATAAAATTTCAAAATTTTACCAAAAATGCTATAATTAAATTATACTAACGCATCGCTCTTAATTAAATTTAAATATCGAGCATGAAAAATTATATCAAAAATTCGCGGATATTACACAAAGTCAGTTATGAAAGATACCTTTGGGATGTCATCCTTGTGCATTTTAATCTGATTGTAACCGTTGAACCCGTCCATGAAACTCAGCATCTCATGTCCAGCTGTGGCATCTATCAACATATCTATCCTTGGCAGAGGAAAACAATCCTTAGGACAGGAGTCATTCAGATCGGTAAAATCTATACACATCCTCCACTTCCTATTCGCCTTCTTGACCATCACAGGGTTAGCTAACCATTCAGAGAATTGTATCTCTTCAATGAACCCAGCTTCTAAGAGCTTATCAACCTCTTGCTTAATGGCCTCTTACCTTTCAGGTGCAAAATTTCTTTTCTTCTGTTTTATCTTCTTCCGATTAGGATCAACATTCAACTTATGAGTTATGAGTTGGGGATCAATCCCTGGCATATCAGTGGCAGTCCAAGCAAACACATCACTATTTTCCTGTAAGAATGCTATCATCTTTCCTTTCAGAGGTTCCTTCAGAGAAGCTCCTATATAGGTGACTTTCTCAGGGTCGCCTAGCTCCAAAGGTATGGGAACCAAGTCCTCTGCTGGTTTCCCACGATGTTCATCATCTCCACGGACATCCATGTCATCAATTGGGAGTACCTGCCCCCGACTCCATCAGCTCTTAGTGTGGACACATAACAACTTCTTGCCATCTTCTGATCACCCTTTTGTTCTCCAACACCATTCCGGGTTGGAAACTTGATTTTCATGTGGTAGGTTGAGGCTACAGCCTTGAATGCATGAAGTCCTGTCCTTCCAAGGATTGCATTATAGGTTGAGGCTGCCTTGATTACCAGAAAATTCAGCATGTGAGTAGCCTCCCTAGGTTCTTGTCCAATTGTCATGGGCAACTGAATAGTACCCTCAACCTTGGACTCAACTCCATTGAATCCGTAGATGGGCATGTTAGTCGGGGTCAACTGAGAATCAGTGTATCCCATTTTCACAAAAGCATCATGAAACAAAATATCAACAGAGGCTCCATTGTCTATCAAGACTCGCTTTACTTCTGAGTTTCCGATCACTGGGGTTATGACCAATGGGTCATCATGGGGGAACTTCACCCCTTCGAGGTCTGAGTCGTCAAAGCCAATTGCCACTTCTGTCTTAGCACGCTTTGGGGCCTCTCCAATAATGTGCATCACTTCTCGAGCATAGGCCTTTCGTGAGTTGCGAGTTGTGCCGGCTGCCGTTGGTCCTCCCCAAATCATGTTGATGACTGGCCCTCGGGGCTGTGTGTTTCGATCACGATTATTGTCTCTTCTATCATCGTCTCTCCTGTCATAATCTCTTCTTTGGGCTCCACAATCTTCACCCTTAGTGAATTTATTCAGCTTTCCCTTACGGATTAAAAACTCGATCTCATCCTTCAACTGTCTGCAATCATCTGTATCATGTCCCACATCTTTGTGAAACCTACAATATAGATCCTTGTTTCTCTTCTCGGGGTCTCCCCTAAGTGGTTTCGGCCACCGAAAGTCCTTATCCTTTTCGATATCCAACAGGATCTGGCTCCTTGGGGCATTCAACCTTGCACAGTCAGAGAACCTTGGTCCTAGACTCTTTTTTGGTGGCGAATCAGAGTCTTTGCTAGTTTGGGGATACTTGTCCCTAGCATCGTACTCCTGCTCTTGCTTTCGCTTCTTTAAATCATTGTTACCCCGATCATTGCCTATTGTGACCTCCTTCTTCGTGCTATCCTCAACCTTGATGTACTTATCAGCCCTTCGCTGGAGCTCAGCCATATTCTCGGGAGGATGCTTTGCCAATGATCTCTTTAAGTATAGGTCGGTGGTTCCATGCTCCAAGGCTACCATTGCAACCTTATTCTCCAAATCGGTAATGTTTAAAGTCTCCTTAGTGAACCTCTTAAGGTAGTCTCTCAGATTCTCATTCTTCCCTTGCACCACATACATAAGAGACGCAGAACTTTTCTCATGTACTTTCCCGCTGATAAACTGGCTAACAAAGGCAGTACTTAGCTCCTTAAAAGAGCCAATTGAGTTTGCAGGCAACCGGCTGTACCATCTCTGAGCCATACCCGACAGGGTTTGAGGAAACGCCCTACACTTTAAGGCATCACTTGCGGGCTGTAGCAACAGCGCGTTCGAGAATGTCCTGACGTGGTTTGCAGGATCACCTGTTCCATCATAGGCCTTAATTGTCGGTAACTTCTTTTAGATGCGGGCATTCATCACCTCCTCAGTAAACGGGGGTGTGGGATCATCAGGATCCCCAAGTGGCATCAGATCCTTAGGGTTGCTCTTGGGGGTTTCCACCCTCGCTGTTCTTCCAGTTGGGGCGTCAGCCCTTTTCTGCCTCCTTGAAGACCCCTCTAGATCTATAAAGGGAATCGGTCCTGAGGTTGGAGGAGGCTGAGTTTGATTCAACCTAGCTTGTTCTCTGGCAATATCTTCCTTTATCCTTAAAATCTCGGCCTCATGAGCCTTGATTCTTTCAGCAGCTGTCAAGGGGGGTCCATCATGGATAGTTTGTGTTCTCCTTCTTCGTTCTCTACTAGCACGTCACCTTCTCGGGGCTTCATCACGATCATCATCAGTCGATGAATCGTCGGTATAGGGGCCAGAGTAGTCAAGATACTCTCGATCTCGGATCTGCAAGGCATGACCACTGGGTCCAGGAGGGTAGTTAGGCAGTCCATACATCGGGTTGGTATTCCTGGGGAGATCCGTAGTATGGATCTGTACTCCTGGTGGCGGGCGACTGGGGTCAACTAGAGGAGAAACTAGCGTCTGAAGGGAGTTAGTTCCTTGTCCCGGATGGATGACCATAGGCAACGTTCTCTCAGTGTGGGGACCTGTCCCTGGGGGTTGAGAAGCCTGAATTTGAGTGATCGCCCCTGTCGTTGGGGGTACTTGCTCAGTGGTAGGAGTAGCAGAGCTTAAGGGCAGAGCCTCAGTAGTGATTGGCTCTGTAGTGATTGGTGTTGTTCTTCGTGTTTGAACCATGGTTGATGTCTCCTTCCTATAGACGGCGCCAAATATTGTGGAATAAAAACTAGGTTATTAGATTGCGGCTAGGGTTTGCTGTATTTAATGCTAAGGTGTGAGTTTCGTGCTTTAATGGCTGCTCTCGTGCTCGTGGCTAAATCTGCATTCACAAGATGCCTACGTACTATGATGAATATCAAAGATCAAGCCAAAAAACGTAGTTCTAGGGTGAGGGGTCTGACCCTTTATATAGGCTAAGAAGCCTAAGAATTGTGATAGGGTTAGGTGACTTGGTGTGCAAGTCAGCCTTGAGGAAAGTTCTAGACTCCTGCCTTGTAGGAGTTTGTTTGACTATGTGCCTTGTAGGCTACTCTTTATAGAGATAATGTCCTTATTTGACTTATATTACCCAGCTGCTAATTAGCCCTTAATATTAATTACGAAATTAATATTTAATTAGGGTTTTTGGGCCATTTGGTGGGCCCCATGTTTGGACCATACAAGATTTAATTAATGCCACATTAAATGTGTCTTTAGGGCTTACGTTTAACCCATATCAATAAGTAATTGAGATTAATTTTGACAATTTTCACTTGATTTCTAAGAACATTTTTTTTTTTCAAATTGAGTTTGAACAAAATTATTCATTCTAGGAGAAAACAATGGTTGAAACTAGTGATTTCGAATCCAATACATAAGAGCATCTTCAATGGTATTGGCTAAAAATGTTTGGCTAAATCAGATAAAATATTGATTATGTAAAATTTGCTGAACCTGTAAGATGTTGTGCTCCAATGGTATATTGGCTATAATGTTTGGTTATATTCTAAATATAGCATGTTATTATTATTTCAGTTTGTTATAAATAGAATATATTTTTATATGGTAATAGATCACAAAAAATCTTCCTTACAGACCTCTGGAGATTGGCCAAATATAGTCAACGAAAACAAATTATCTAAATTTTTTGCTAAGAGTAATGCCTCATTGGAGTGAATTTTTTTTTTTACATAATCTCTATATGTTAGAGGCCCAACTTCTTATTGGGCTGGACCGAAGGCCCAGTCATGGAATGAGGAGTATTGGTTTGGCGAAGGCCCATATCATTCGGCCCAATTATTTGCAACGGTCCATTCGGTTGTACATCCCTGGGAACGTGGGAACGTGGAATACTCTCTCCACTCACCCCACTCTCCGGTAACTGCCAGTATAGAGAATAAGAGATTAAGAGAGGTTCGAATTCATTCATTCAATCACACACAATTTACACAATACAAACACTCTACGTTCAATATTACCCATCAAAAACCAGTTAACTTATTCTCACACCGGAGGTGAATCGGGGGGCCACGCCCTCGCATTCTTCTTCAATTGCAGGTCCGACCGAACGGATACACTGACGGAAACTGGTTGTAACATTTGGCGCCGTCTGTGGGAACGTAGAGATACGTTTGTGTTGAATTATACAGTCAGTAATGACGAATGAAACCGAGATACCAACGGCTGACGATAGCACTACGGCCGGAAATAATCGCACCACTCCTCCCATCACCCCAAGGCTTTTGATTTTTGATGAAGAGGGGGACATACCATCTCCCGAAGAGCAACGGGAGATTCTCATGAAGTGGCAAGAAGAACAAAAGGCCAAGGGGAAACGGAAAGAGATAGAGAAAGAGAAGAGCAGCAGGGAGGCCGAACGTCTGGCCAAAAAGAGGGAGGCCGACCGTTTAAGGCTAGAGGCCCTAAAGCTCCAAAGGGAGGAAATTGAATTACAGGAGAAAGCACTCCGCGAGGCTCTAGAAGCCGAAGACCCGGGGTTGGACGATCGAAGAGACAAGAGGCCAAGAGCCAGAAATGATGAAGATGAGTCGGGGGACTCTGAATCAAACTCGAGGAGAACCCGGTCGAGGGTAGTTTATTCCTCCGATTCGGAGGAGGAGGGTCCACATACGGACGATCGCATCCGAAGGATTGAGAAGGCCATGTTTGGAGAGAGAAAGGTTAGCCACGAGCCAGTAGTAACCGAGGACGTGGAACATTTTCGACCGCCTCCCGGAAGGCAGTTCCCGAAGATGAATGAATTTAACGGAAAGGGTGACCCCGAAGACCACTATGAGAAATATGAATCACTTATGACCGGGATGGGGCACTGTGATGTGATGCTCTGTAAGATGTTCAAAACCTACCTAAAGGGGAATGCATCCATGTGGTACAGGTCATTAAGACCTAGGTCGATAGGCTCGTATGAACAAGTGAAGAAAAAATTCTTGAGGCACTACTCACATTTGTGCCGAAGAGAGAAGGATACAGAAGCCCTGATCCACTGCAGGCAGGGACCGAACGAAGATTTGGGTGATTACTTAGCAAGGTTCAAAGAGGAAGCCGGTATGGTCACCAACTTGGACAAAGTCAAGGCGGCTGGATTCCTCGCAGCAGGCCTCGACCCTGTTAAAGGTAAGAAGCTTCGGTCTTCTCTTTATGATATGCCTCCCAAATCTTTAAATGATATATATGTGAGAGGAGAGGCTATTAGAAGAAAATTGGAATCAATTGGGGGGTACAAGGAGAACAAGAAAAATGATAGATATGACAGGAGGGACGACCGAATGGACGACCGAAGGGATGACAGAAGGGACGACCGAAGGGGTCGAGGAGATATTAAGAGCAGGTTGAATGATACGAGGCCCGACAAAGGGGCCGAACGAAGAAGAGATAGGGATAGTACTGTGTTCACACCACTAAACACACCTATCTCGAAGATTCTCCATGAGATAAAGGGTAAACCTGGGTTTGTCAGACCACCCAAGTTGAAGACCCCTGAGAATAGAAGAAGCGACAGCAAATATTGTGACTACCATCGAGACAAAGGTCACAACACCGATGAGTGCTATCATTTGAAGAAGTTAATTGAAAGGATGATCAAAGATGGAGAACTGACCCAATTTGTGGGCGACTTGAGGGACAAACTCGAGTCCAAGGAGAAAAGGAAGGAAGCTGAAAGTTCCGAGAAGTACCGAGGGGAGGTCAGGACAATTTCCGGAGGAACAGTGCTTGATCGGGATAGTAAGACAGCAAGGAAAAAGTATGCCAGACAGATCTATAACCTGTACCAGTCAAGTCCAGCCAAGCAACCATTGCCTATCTCCTTCACAGAAGATGACTACGAGGATGTGATATGGCCGCATGAAGACCCACTTGTTATAAACCCAGTAATCGGGGAAAACAAGATATGGAGAGTGCTGGTGAACGAAGGGAGCTCAGTCAACATTCTATATCACCGAACATATTGCAAGATGAATTTGGGAGGCGAAGCCGGAAAGAGGAAAAGAAATGAGACCGAAGCCGGGGGCAGCCACCAACTGCTGAACATCGAGTTGGAAAAATTTGGTGCCGACCTGTCAAGCCCGATTGCTGAGCCGGCTACCGAGACCGAAGAGGTAGAGCTGTACGTGGGTCAATCGGGAAAGATGATCCAAATTGGAAAGAGCATGGAGCCCAAATTAAAAGAGAAAGTCATCCAGGTCATTAAGGAATTCCACGATGTATTCGCGTGGAATCCCGAAGATATGCCAGGTTTGGACCCTGCGGTGGCTAAACATTGCTTAAATGTAGCTCCCGAAGCCAAGCCCGTAAGACAAAAGAAGAGGAATTTCGCCATGGAAAGGCAGAAAGTAATTAAAGTTGAAGTCGAAAAATTGCTGGAAGCGAAGTTCATCGAAGAGATAGACTATCCCGATTGGTTGGCAAACGTAGTGGTGGTGAAAAAATCGAATGGCAAGTGGAGAATGTGTGTCGACTACACCGACCTGAATAAGCATTGTCCGAAAGACCATTATCCCTTGCCGAACATTGATCAACTGATAGATGCTACTTCGGGGCATCAAATACTCAGTTTCCTGGATGCATTCTCAGGATACCACCAAATTGCCATGAATGCCGAGGATGTTCCAAAGACAGCATTCATTACACCGAATGGCACTTATGCCTACATAAAGATGCCTTTCGGCTTGAAGAACGCCGGGGCAACTTTTCAAAAGATGATCAACAAAGTGTTCAAAGCCCAGATCGGTCGGAACATGGAGTGCTACGTGGACGATATGTTTGTTAAGTCCCTTTTCAGGGATCATGCCGAGGATCTGAGAGAATGTTTTGAAACGCTCAGAAGAAACAACATGAGGATCAATCCGAACAAGTGTACGTTTGGAGTAAATAGTGGGAAGTTTCTGGGATACATGGTTAGTGCCAGAGGAATTGAAGCAAACCCGGAGAAGATTAAAGCAGTCATCGACATGGAAGCGCCAAAGACGATCAGGGACATTCAAAAGCTGACCAGACGGCTAGCAGCCTTGAGGAGGTTCATTTCCAGATCGGCCGAAAAGGCCTTACCATTCTTCGAAGTACTTCGGGGGTCCAAGAATTTCGAGTGGGGGCCAAATTACCAGAAAGCATTCGAAGAGGTTAAAGAGTACTTAGTGAAAGCTCCACTCTTAATGAGACCCGACCCGAAAGAAACATTGCAGCTGTACTTGGCTGTGAACGACCGAACACTCGGAGCCGTGTTGGTCAAAGAGCACGAAGGGAACTAGCATCCGGTGTTCTATGTTTCTCATATTCTCAAAGATGCAGAAACAAGATATCCGAATGTAGAGAAGTTCGCCTACGGATTGGTAATGGCCGCAAGAAAGTTAAGGCACTATTTCCAAGGAAGGACGATCAAAGTTGTAACCGATCAGCCGTTAAAGAAAATCTTGCAGAGGCCAGAGGCATCGGGCAGAGTGGTTGCTTGGGCGATCGAACTGGGGGAACATGATTTGGAATATACACCAAGGACTTCGATCAAAGCCCAAGCACTAGCAGATTTCATGGTAGAATGCTCTTTCTCGGGGCCGAACGACTTGGCTCCTGAAGAACAAATGATTCAGACACCGGGAAAATGGAAGTTGTTTGTCGACGGGTCGGTCGCCAAGGAAAAGTGCGGGGCAGGGTTAATTCTTACAAGCCCAGAAGGATTTGAGATTTGTCAAGCTATCAGGTTCACCTTCCCGTTGACGAACAATGAGGCCGAATATGAAGCACTCTTGGCAGGGCTAGACTTGGCAAGAAGTCTAGAAGTTAAGCACATTAGAGCGTTCAGTGATTCCATGTTGGTGGTAAAACAGTTCTCAGGAGAGTACGGGCAAAAAGATCCCCGAACCAAGGCATACGCCCTTAAGGTACGTGAACAATCTTTGCTGTTTGAAACTTTCGAGTTAACTCAAGTAGCTAGAGAAAACAACAGTCGGGCAGACGCCCTCTCAAGGTTAGCTTCGGCAGAAACCCAAAACCTAAATGGGTCCATCTATCTGACCGAAGTAAAGACGCCTTCGATAGACAAGAAGCAGTGCATGGAAATTCATCAAGGGGTCAACTGGATGACCCCAATCAGGGCATTTTTGGATAAAGGAACTTTACCGCTAGACCGAAGGGAAGCACAAAAGGTTAGACATCGTTCGGCAAGCTATACCCTAATTGGAGGCCGCATGTTCCGAAGATCAGCAACCCAGCCACTCATCCGATGTCTAGATTCAGAAGAACAGCAGCTAGCTCTCGAAACAGTTCACGAGGGGATTTGTGGAGAACATTTAGCCGGACGATCCTTAACCTTCAAGATCCTTAGGCAGGGATTTTTCTGGCCAAAAATGAAAGAAGACGCAACAGAGTATGCAAAGAAATGCAAGCAATGCCAGCTATTCAGCACAATTCCGAAGCAACCTCCCGAAGAGATGTCTTCGGTCCTCAGCCCGATTCCATTTGCTATGTGGACAGTTGATATCGTGGGAATCTTGCCTACCAGCACCAAACAAGCCAAGTACTGTATCGTGGCGATCGACTACATGACAAAGTGGATAGAAGCCAGGCCACTATCAGTCATCACCGAAGAAGCAGCAAAGAAATTCATGTTGGAGCAAGTAATCCTAAGGTTTGGCATCCCTATGGTATGTGTATCAGATAATGGAACCCAGTTCATCGGAAGCAAATTTAGGAAGTTTTTAGCCAAGTTTGGAATTCAGCAGAAATTCAGTTCAGTCGGGCATCCCCAAGGAAACGGAGCGATTGAAGCAGCCAACAAAATTATCTTCGATGGGATCAAGAAGAGACTGGGCGAAGCTAAGGGACTTTGGGCCGAAGAACTGCCTTGGGTTTTGTGGGCCTACCGAACGACAGCAAGGTCATCAACCGGGGAAACACCTTTCAAGTTAGCTTTCGGAACGGATGCCCTTCTGCCTGTTGAAGTCGGCCTGGAATCCTACCGAACACAGATCTTCAACGTAGAAACAAATGAATGGGGACTCCGGGCGAATGTGGATTTATTGGAGGAAGAAAGAGCAGCAGCTCACCAGAGAAATCTAAGGTACCAGCTCCAGGCAGCGCAGCACTATGATTCTGGGGTCAAGAAGAGATCCTTCCAAGAGGGGGACTTGGTCCTTCGGGAATTGGCAACTTCCATGCCAACCAAGCAAGGAAAACTTATGCCCAACTGGGAAGGTCCATACGTGGTGACCGAAGTAATTCGACCGGGCACCTACAAACTAGCACATTTGGACGGCAGCCCAATTAAGAACACATGGCACGCCACTCGCCTTCGCCGCTTTTACCAGTAAGCTTACTGGACGTATTCTTTAAGCTTTTTCATTCAGTATTTTGCTTTGTGCAAGTTAATTTCGAATTCCCTAAGTGAGCATCAATCTGTAATCCAAAATTATGTACAAACCCTTTGCATGCATAATTAATGAAAGATTGTTTGCCCCATTTCCATATTCATTATTATTAGCCAAGTACACTGATAACCGAACGGTTAAGTACACAAGATTAAGCTAAATGGACCCATGTTTGGGGCCGACCGAATAAAACATGCGACCTTTATCTTGTTTAATATTTTAATACATCACAAAGGCCTAACGGACCCATATTTGGGGCCGACCGAATGAAATATGAGTCCTTGTAAAAGTCTTAGTATTTAAGTTGCTTCGACATCAATTAAGGCCGGAAAGACATATTTTTCACCGACCGAACGGGACCTTAATCATTTGCAAAACCCCTTAAATACTCAGGGGCAGCTAGGTTACGACCGAAGATGCACAAAAAGGCAAGAATTATGCTAAGGTAAAAACAACCAAAGAGGCATAAAAATATAAGTAATTATGCTAAGGCAAAAATGGCCGAAGATGCATAAAAAAGCAAGAATTATGCTAAGGCAAAAATGGCCGAAGACGCATAAAAAAGAGAATTATGCTAAGGCAAATTCAAGCCGAAGACGCATAAAGCATAAGAAGGATTACGTTAGGCAAAAGCCGAAAATACAGAAAACAAACGTTACGCTAAGGCAAAACAAAACGACCGAAGATGCATAAAACTGAAATTATGCTAAGGCAAAACAAAGAAACAAAAGTTAAATAGGAGCGCCCAGAGGCAAAGTTAAATATTACAAAGTTAAATATTATGAAAGCCCGAAGGCAGAGTTAAACACAACAGTATGTAAAAATCAGCAGTCGGAAAGCTCCTCATCCTCCCCCGAAGAGACCACCAAAGGCCCATCTGTATCGGTTCGACCGACTGGATCCGTCATCGTGTTATCCAGCAGCTTGGTGTGGTCGAAGCCCGATTCATGAGCCTTCAGCACGGCATCTTCATAGCCCATTTGATAGCACCTCTCTTCGGTAAGTTCGAGGGTCTTCTTCAGCTTACGGATGGATTTTCTCGAAACTTTAAGCTGCTGGTTCCTCCAATCGATGCGCTTTTTCAAGACATCGATCTCCTCCAGCTTCACCTTCAAAGCCTCGTTCTCGGTCTTTAGAGAGTTAGCCTGACCGGTTACCCTTTCTAGCTCAGAGGTAGAAGTCCGAAGGCTTTCTTCAGCTTTGACCGCGCGAACCTCCAGCCGGTCGATCCCCTTCAGCTTGGCCTGTATTCCCTCTATCCGCTCGGTAACAATAGCCGACCATGAAACACCCTGAAAACATACATGGGGAAAGGATTAAATGTTGAAGGCAAGTAAAATGGATAATAACATGAAGAAAAAGGATCTCACCATGGAGAGCAAAGCCAGCATCTCAGTGCAAGCTTCAAGGTCATCCGCCTGAGCAAATGTCGGCCTATCGGCCGGCAATATGAGACCCCGGCAAAGATCGGGACCGATGACAGTAGATGACTGCGGAGCAGGGACAATTATCTTGTCAGTCTCCAAGACCCCCCACTGAGGGGCATGCACCTTCAGCCTCGCCTCACTCAGTCTGACCCTCTTCCTAGAGTCGGTCGGGGAGGCAAGGTCAGTCTCACTTATTTCCAAGTCCCGTGGAGGAGAAGTGACCGGCGGCGTACCAACCACATTATCTTCCTTGGAGGCTGACCTTCCCCCGTCATCAGCATCGGGAACAGAGGCGTTGGCCTTATCAGCAATAGCCTTTGCAGCAGCAGCCGCCTCCTTCTCGGCGGCCTTCTGTCGCCTTCTCTCGATGAGCTCTTCACGGGAAGACACTACACAAGAAAAGCAAAGGTTAAAATCGTGATCGGATACCGACCGAAACATATGTTTACAACAGACAAACCAGTACACACATTTACAGAAGTACAAGGAAAGCAAATGTTACCGTTACCCCAGAGGGAGAACAGCCAATCTTTGTCTCGACTGAGGGATAGAGGAACCTTTTCCATCTCCAGGTCGCAAAGCAATTTGTAGTCGTGCTTCTCCGACTCGAGGAGCGAGGGCATGATTACCTGCTTCGCCGGATCGACGTCCCCCCATACTGAATACTTGGCGATCTTGGGACCGGAAAGAAAGAACCATCTGTCATGGGACCCCTTGTTGTTCGAATTGGTCTGGGCCCAATCTGCTCGGTTAGTGCGGCGGGCGATCGTATAAAAGCCATAGCTCTTGGAATTACGGCGAAAGTCATAGTGATGCCAGAACAAAGAGGTTCGAGGGTGAACCTTGGCAGCCAAATAGCGAGCTTGAAAAACGTTCACATAGATGAAGCTATTCGGGTCGAGCTGGCCTAAGGCAATACCCATCTCTTTCAGCAGCTTTTTCAGAATGGGCAGAATCGGCACCCGAAACCCGCATTTGAAAGCAGCTTCAGAGATGCCCGTGCATACACCCCCGCAAGTTTCGGGAACGGGATGGTTATCGTAAATCCTCTCTTTTTTCCTAGGGGCGTACACAAACCAATGTTGTTTGTGAATGCTATAGGTGTCGGCGAATGGAGTTAGTTTTCTTCGTCAAGAACAGTCCGAAGGTTCGCCGCGGGGTACAGGGTGGCGTCAGTAAAAGGAGAAGGGACCGAAGGGCCTGCACCTTCGGATGACCGATCCATGTCCCTGCATTCGGAAATGAAGAGACATTAGCCTTGTACTCGGATAGATCAAAGAAAAGAGATAGGAAAAGAAAACGGGCCGAGTACAGCGGGCCAAGGTCGGTCGCGGACACCCTAAATTCCTCAGGGGGGAATAAGTGAAAAAGGGTCTAAGCTAAAGGGGATCGGTCGGGGACACCCTAAATTCCGAAGAGGGTTCTTGAGGCTTGAAGATCCCGAAGGACGTTCTTGCCCAGAAAACTCTCAGACAAGACCCAAAGTCCCTGGAAAAGGGACATTAAGACGTCTCTACCCAGACAATTTCCAAGCAAGCCCCAAGATTCAAGTAAATGGTACATCAGAGCAACACAACAGAAATTAAAAGGAAAAGACATACGCGTGTTCTACTCAAAACGACAAGAATAAACTGCACAGGTAATTTTGCATATGTGTACATATAAATACATACATGTGTGTATGGATACGAAATGCAGATATATATACAGAAGCAGGAATGAAAATGATACAAGTGCGCGATTAATCGAAAGAGGAAGAGAAACAAGGAGAACTTACTGGTTTGTTGGAGGTTTCTGATAAGATCGGGTTCGTGGGGGTAAACTTCTCGAACGTGAACGTCGACGGGAATCGGCGATTTGGGGCTCTCCGGTGACGAAACGACGCTCCCAATTGCGGTTGAAATGTCTCTGGAAGAGGTTTTTGCTTTGAATGTTAAAGGAGTGATATGTGCGTAAGAGAAGGAAAGAAAGAAACTGTGGAATTACAGTAGAAAAGACGCGACGTTTAGACAGTGGTCGTTTCAAATTCAACGGCTGGGATTGAGGCGTATATCTCGAGGACAGACAACTGTTAGTCATAAAGAGACAGAGCTTCCCAGGAGATGCCTCAGCCTTGTCCATCGCCAACCTTATCCGAAGGACACGTACGAAGACAGAATTCCGAAGATGGGCTTGGGCTTTAGCCTTCGTCCTGAGGATAATTCCGAACGAAGCCTAGGGACATGTTAGAGGCCCAACTTCTTATTGGGCTGGACCGAAGGCCCAGTCATGGAATGAGGAGTATTGGTTTGGTGAAGGCCCATATCATTCGGCCCAATTATTTGCAACGGTCCATTCGGTTGTACATCCCTGGGAACGTGGAAACGTGGGATACTCTCTCCACTCACCCCACTCTCCGGTAACTGCCAGTATAGAGAATAAGAGATTAAGAGAGGTTCAAATTCATTCATTCAATCACACACAATTTACACAATACAAACACTCTACGTTCAATATTACCCATCAAAAACCAGTTAACTTATTCTCACACCGGAGGTGAATCGGGGGGCCACGCCCTCGCATTCTTCTTCAATTGCAGGTCCGACCGAACGGATACACTGACGGAAACTGGTTGTAACACTATAAATTTTATCTATGATATTATTTATTTGATTTTAACTAAAGTGTTTTATCCATTGGAGATGCTCTAATTAGGGATGGCAACGGGTTGGATCGGGTTGGATATTTGTGATATCCAAATCCAAACCCGAATCCTTAATCCAAATCCAAACCCGATCCAAATCCAAATGGATTTGGAAATTCAAAATCCAAACCCGATCCACCGGGTTTGGATCGGGTTCGGGTTTTATCCAAACCCGAAATTTTTAATTCTTTGTAAAAAAGTAGTAATATTTTTTAAGCTAAATTTCATAAAAAAATGAAATTACAATAGCAAATAAATATCTAGATTTCAGAGACATGAAAATAAATAAGTCCAAGTTACATCACTATTAATATCTAAAGACATAAAAATTAAAATAAAATTGCAAATAAATATCCACATAAATATTCAGAGACAGAGTGTAGACCAGAAGACTAGCAGTAGCACAGCATGTGTATCAAAATTGTCTGAACTAAGAAATTTCATAGTAGCACAGCATGTGTATCAAAATTGCCTGAACAAAATTACCTAGTGTAACTAAGTAACGGGTATTTATTTTTAAGGAATAAATTATAATATATATTACAATTTATATATGTATATATATCGGGTTTTTTTCGGGTTTCGGGTTTGGATCGGGTTTGGATCGGATTTTCGGGTTTCGGGTTTGGATCGGATTGGATATAGCTAATATCCAAATCCAAATCCAAACTCTTTCGGGTTTAAAAATCAAATCCAAATCCAAATCCAAAAAATCGGGTTCGATAAGATCCAATCGAATCAAATTGGATCGGGTATCCGTCAGATCGATTTTTTTTTGCCATTCCTAGCTCTAATGCAATCCAAATCTAGTGATGAGAATCAATTCCGGACGGGAAACAATATCATCGATTAATGCCCTACATTTTTTTTTTAACCCAAAACGTTTTTTAAAACATTGGTAATTTCCGGGTCCATGCAAAAGCTTAATTTAGGCGAAATGTGTAGTACATTGTGTTAATGTTTGAGCGGACATTTGAATTGACCAGATCAAATTTTATGGTCTTTTTAACTTTGTGTTGCTTATCCTACTAACATTGTTGTTCATCCAAGACCAGAAAATTTAATTCAAAACATTGCTCCTTTCAACACACAACAACGTATTGCTGAAAGTCTGAAGCCACAGCACAATTATATTTCCATGTTATACTAGTATTAAATTTAAGTTTTTGACAATCTTTGTTATTACTACTTCAATACATACAGTTATCTTGTATGTGCATACATGGACTTGATCTGAGGAGCAAGTTCGTGGAAGTTCGTAAGATTATGGAAAATAATTTCCTCTTACTAAATTCAACTGACCAATTTGACTATATATATTGAATTCACTCGAAAGGGTGAATCATGATTTTTTTGATCCATTCAATTTCAATAGGTTGGAGAGATCAATGAAAAATTAATATACCCACGGTGTTCATGTCAAAATGTTACCAAGTCTTTTTGTAGCAAAGTAATTCACTAATTAAAGAAAATCCGGCATTTATACATATACATTGTTACAGCATAATTTCGGTTGCCTCTATTATCTCCCAAATTTTCAAATACGAATCTAGTAATAATTAACTTAACCCCAAGTTAATTATTTCCTCTCTCTGAAACGAGGAATTATCTCCAATTAATTATAGAAAATATCTCCAAACGATATCCTTCAAATCAGGAAGGTATCCCAACACGAATATAATTCTAAGAGATAAAATCTACTAATTCCCAAAATACATCCCTTAACAATCATAGTGATTAAAAACCAATCCTTTTTTAACAGAACTGCGTTGGCTTGATCCTTATAAATATAAGGTACGCAGGCATCTTGGAAAAGGATCCGACACATCTAACAAGTCGAGACACCTCTCAAGTCCAGCCCCAAACATCCAAAATCCCAAATCCCCCTATTTTCATAATTCGTTATTCCAGCAACCTCCGAAATTTGTTATCACCAAATTCCTCCGTTAACAATTGGCGCTAGAAGGAGGGCCTTATTTATTGATTGTGGAGGACAATCAATTGATACGCATGGGGGGTTCTCATGGATCTGGAGCTGCCTTAATGGAGGAGCTAAGCGGTAGAGGCGGCGGATCTATTCCGAATTAAGATAAGTTTTCTTATGATTTTGTTCATACAAATCTGTTATCTTATAAAATTCGTAGTAAATTCAATACATGTCGGATTTCGATGATTTTTAATGATTCGGAAAGCTTATTAAATTGCCTATAACTTTCGTTCTTTGAGTTTTCTCAGATTATATCTCGATCTATTCTCTAAATCACAAAATACAATCAGATCTCGTTTTTTCAGCATCAAGGAGCAGATCAGCAGACGTTTTATTTAATTCCCGATTCGTTAAAAGTCCGTTTTTGATGAGCCTTATATCGTCGGAAAGGTCTTTTCGTTCTCTACAACTTTAGTGTTTTGTGTTGTTCCAGAAAAAATCGTTTAGAAGGTCAAAAACGCCAAAAACAGATCTGGGCAGAATTAGAATTGTGAAGATTTTCAAGATTTTAGGTGTTATCTTCGTGTTACATGATTTTGGAAGGCTCTTAATTAAAGAGTTTATTATTTTGGAAGGCCCTCCTTTATGGGGTAATATTTTGAAAGACTCTTTATTGAATAATTTATTATTTTGGAAGGCCCTCCTTTGTGGGGTAATATTTTAGAAGGCCCTCCTTTGTAGGGTTAAGATTTTGGAAGGCTTTTAATTAAAGAGTTTATTATTTTGGAAGACCCTCCTTTGCATGTGTAATTATTTGGGAAGGCTCTTATTCGAAGAGTTGATTATTTTGGAAGATCCAATTCTGATGAGGGTAATATGTGAAAAGACGATCTCCTCTAAGGAGAGTCTTAGTAAAACTATAACGATTTTCTGAAACATTATCTCCCGGGATGAGAGTGTTTTTGGAATTTGGATATGACCTCCCGAGAGGAGGGTATCACCCGATAATTTAAATCTTTGCAAAAACCGTACTTCCGGGGGGGATGTCCGTACTTCCGGCGCCTCATCAAGGTACGATTTTTCAGCTACATTATCTCCCGGGAGGAGAGTGTTTCTGGAATTTGGATATGACCTCCCGAGAGGAGGGTATCCCGATAATTAAATCCTTGCAAAAACCGTACTTCCGGGGGGGATGTCCGTACTTCCGGCGCCTCATCAAGGTACGACTTTGGGAATATGACCTCCCGAGAGGAGGGTATTTCTAGAATGAGGATACGACCTCCCGAGAGGAGGGTATTCCGAGATATATTTTTCATATTTTTTAGGAATACGACCTCCTTGAAGGAGGGTATTTCTTGCTAAGTTTGTTTGTTAGGAAATCACTTGGAATGCTTTGAATGACTCTTCCGGATAATGCTTGACCCTCCAAGATAAATTATCTCACACCTACAAAACTTATTATTTAATTCTCGCATATTGTCTCGTTTACATCTACATGCGCATTACGGGCACCTAGGTGCTCCATATTTTTTACTAATCTTTATCTCCTAGTTATTTCAGTGACTCAGGAAATTTGGAAGATCGAAGCATTCTTAGTTCTCCACTGCAGCAAGCTACACTGAAGAACTGGGGGTAGTTGTTACAACATAATTTCGGTTGCCTCTATTATCTCCCAAATTTCCAAATACGAATCTAGTAATAATTAACTTAACCCCCAAGTTAATTATTTCCTCTCTCTGAAACGAGGATTATCTCCAATTAATTATAGAAAATATCTCCAAACGATATCCTTTAAATCAGGAAGGTATCCCAACACGAATATAATTCTAAGAGATAAAATCTACTAATTCCCAAAATACATCCCTTAACAATCATAGGGATTAAAAACCAATACTTTTTTAACAGAACTGCGTTGGCTTGATCCTTATAAATATAAGGTACGCAGGCATCTTGGAAAAGGATCCGACACATCTAACAAGTCGAGACACCTCTCAAGTCCAGCCCCAAACATCCAAAATCCCAAATCCCCCTATTTTCATAATTCGTTAATCTACTAATTCCCAAAATACATCCCTTAACAATCATAGGGATTAAAAACCAATCCTTTTTTAACAGAACTGCGTTGGCTTGATCCTTATAAATATAAGGTACGCAGGCATCTTGGAAAAGGATCCGACACATCTAACAAGTCGAGACACCTCTCAAGTCCAGCCCCAAACATCCAAAATCCCAAATCCCCCTATTTTCATAATTCGTTATTCCAGCAACCTCCGATATTTGTTATCACCAAATTTCTCCGTTAACATACATAAAACAAAATTGATCAAGTCATTATTTACTTAAATCGCAATCATTGTTGTGTTGATTTCGAATTGCAGTACATCCTTATTCATATTTCAAAATGTATTTCCAGAGCATTTTTTTTATTTCCAGAGCAATATGTGTTGCATATTTCCACTGCATTCACAATATGTAGTATATTCTAACACAATAGGCGACACATAGCTCTGGAAATTAAAAAAGTGCTCTGGAAATAACATTTCCCTTTTATCAATTAAAACAAGGGTAATGCTAAACATAGCCATAAGGGCTATGGTTAAGTAAGCATTAATGTAAGTGCATAAATGCATTTAATTTGTCAATTTTGCACTTAATACATCAATTTTGCACAAATATCAATATAATTATTTAGCAATTTGGGATGTTTTTATTAGTGAGAATTAATGTGAATGCAGGTGGGTCCACTATTATTACTTGGGAAGTTAAATAATGATGTAAAGAAACATTGAAAAACCAAACATCCATTAAATAACTAAGAATAAATGTTGAAAATATGAGAATATTTAATGCTTAACCATATCCCTTAGAGCTATTGTTAGCATTTCCCTTAAAACAAACCGTACCAATCAAAATATATAATATATATTTAGTTTTATGGGTATGATTCAGGTGAGAACACGTATATGTTGGAGAACAATGAGAACACCACATTTCAAGCTATTCTAAAGGGCCCCGCCAGGGGCACCCAATACGAAAAAGTCTTATAATTCTACCCTCTATCCATTCATCAGAAAAAAAGTTAAATTTTTTTTTAATTAAAAATGATGACGTGGCAGCAGTTTTTTTAAAAAAAAATTTGTTAATTTTTTTTGTTATGAATGGATAGAGGGTAGAATTATAAGACTTTTTTGTGAAGGTGCCCTTAGCGAGGCCCTTTAAAATAACTTGAAATGTGGTGAATATGTGTACTCTCACTATTCTCACCGTCTCACACTAACATGTCTCACTGGAGCGTGATCCTTAATTTTATTTGTATCATTAAGGAAATAAAGCATATTATTGGCACCAAGAGTAATTATATACAAAATACCATCTGAAATGATGAAAGAAATCAAATGCTGCCCTTATCATACAGCAAGGCAGCAAGCAATGAAGGTGTAAAGCTTTTCCCTTAGGTGTGAAATGAAGGCTCTTCTCTCCGGCTGAACTTCATTTCTTCTTTTGATGTCGAATATGCGACAGGACTCAGGAGTATGTTTGCATTTCTGTTTCCAAATCATCAACAAAAATTTATCGTTTTTAAGTGTCAACTGAAATGTCATTTGTGGGCTGGCAAGTATTTACGAGCCAGGATCCTCTGTCCCCTTCATTGTGTCCCCTTCTGTGTCCCTTATACAAAATAGGTGCCCCTGGCGGGGCCCATTGTAAGATAAATGGAAATAAAATATTTTATTTCCATTTTCCTTACCATGGACCCCGCCAGGGGCACCCATTTTGTATAGGAGACACAGAAGGGGACACCACGAAGGGGACAGAGGATCCTCACCCAGTATTTACTTGGGTGCTCAAGAGTAAAGAAGATATGATTTTGGCCTACACTGCTTCCGCTGCACTCTCTGCTGTTCAAGAGTATCCGACAAGAATTTGGTATATGTGGATTGAGTATCGCTCTTAAGATGAATGGAGCGGGTGTAAAATGGTACTTCAACAAAAGAATTTACAATGAAACGTAAATCAATAGGTCCCAAGAAAACATCTAGGGTTACGCACAGGTAAACCACCAACCTCAAAAGGAAAGTTACCCAACTTCATCCTTACTAAAGAGAGTTTGGACATTATGCAGGTTTCAAAACTTCACAGCCAAAACCACTGAAAGATTTTGAAATTGACTTGCAGGCACAGATGAACCGATATTTGTTTGAATACCTTTCTACGAGATAGAAATAGAAGCTGACCACTAAAAAACCATGTGGCATATAAAAAACAATAGAGAGCATTTCTAAAAACAGTATCCTAATTGTACTAGTTTATCCTTAAGAATCAGATACAATTGCAAGGTTTTAAACAAAGGGGTGAAACAATATACTGATGAAAGCAAATAGTGTTCAACAGAATTGATGCCGAAACATAAGAAGCATAACTAATAGGTTTACATCACACATCGAGAAGCATAATTTTTAGTTTAACATCACGCAGCGACTTCATGTGAAAAGGATTGATGAGCCGACTCTTTAAGATGAACAGCAGCCAGAACTTTGATTGACAGGTTGTCCGCGAATCTGTACGGTAGAAGGCTTAGCATTGTTCGCTCCTGGTTGGCTAGCCATCCTGCAAACCAAGTAAAGATTACACGACAAAATCAACAATACAATAAGTTCAAAAACTATTTGTGTTCGTATTGTCAAGCATACCTGTTCTTAATATCGGCAGTCATGGCCATGAAAGCCTGTTCAACATTTGTAGCACTTTTGGCACTTGTTTCCATGAAAGGGATTCCAATTTCATCTGCAAATGCCTGAAAAGAAGGGTCAAAACAACTGAAAATTACGAGACAGTTAAGGCTTTGCTACACTCCAACAGTAGGGGGGAGTAACCACTATAAGGGAGATACCCTTTTCAGAAAAGAATGACGAAAGGCATACATACAAAATATGCAGAGTCTCTTTACCTGAGCTGTTTCAGTGGACACAACCTTCTGTGATGTAAGATCACATTTATTCCCAACTAAAAGCTTGTTTACACTCTCACTGGCATACCGATCAATTTCACTTAACCATTGCTTGACATTGTTAAAGCTTTCTTGATCTGTAACATCATACACTACCTGGTACGGAGAAAAGAAAGTTAAACATATCAGCATTATTACATGCAGTTGTAGATCTGAAATAATGCCAATTGAAAGAAGAGAATGGTCTGCTTACAATGATGCCATGTGCTCCACGATAGTAGCTGCTAGTAATTGTCCTAAAACGTTCTTGTCCAGCAGTATCCCACTGCAAGAGCATGAAAAAATTAGAACTATTAGCAATAATCATAACCATACAAGAGGCAACACCTAATCCACAAAACATAAAAGTTAAGCCAACAAAAGTGGCTCGTAAATATTGAATGGAAATGAAAAAGTTTAAGTAGAAAGGGCTTAGTAGCATATTAAAACAAATACATTCCTCCTGTTTCAATTAAAATAATATTAATATCTCATTCTTCCACTTTCACATCTTCAGGTTTTATAAAGAGATTCTACTAAGTAACAACAGTAAACTTACAATTTGAAGCTTAATAGTTTTCCCGTCCTGCTCCACCGTTCTGATTTTCTACATAAGATAATTGCGTAGATTAGTATCAATTTTTGTTTAGATAAACTGAAACTCCACACACAAACAAAAAGGGTTACTCACGAAGTCTACACCAATGGTGCTAATGTAACTATCCAGATACGAATCATCCTGAAATCAAAAATATATATATAAGAATGGCAGGAAAATATCGACTTCTTCTACTATAACTTCGTATGGCTAGAAAAAGATACTGATGGTTCATACTTACAGCAAACCTCAGGAGGAGACACGATTTTCCAACACCTGAATCTCCAATTAGCAAAAGCTTAAACAAGTAGTCACTGTGAAGGAGCAAACACCAGGAAACATTACCATCAAGCAAATATATTATACTGTGCACGGATGTTTATAATCTAAAAAATGCCAATTTTGTTGCACAAACTTCTAAATGTAAAGGAAAACATGAATGCTCTTTGCCTTCCAATTACCCCAATTATAGTGCTCATTTTCTCTTTCATGTCGAGAATGTTACATTATTAGTAACATAAACTGGATAGACATTTAAACAATTAAACACCATTTACCACATACACCCAAGACAAAAAGTCAATACTAACAATCATTCTCTGCTTGCCATAATTCTATAAGAAGTGCAGTACAAAATACAAAGAACAGAAAATTAGAACAATAGGGCAGGCCTTCATCTCGCACGAAGAATAATCAAGCAATAATATCATAACCAAGAATATCTGATCTTTCCCTAATTCCAATATGTAAGTATCTTAGTTGATAAGTTGATAATAGGCCTCAATGATTCTCGAAAGTGCATAACATGAGTGTCTAACCGGAATAAGGATAAATAGAAGCAGTATACTCAAACTCAAAGTCAAGGCATATGTGATTAATGAACACAAATAAGAATATAAGTTCCGTTAAAAAAGATTCTCGACTCAGCCTTGAGCTAATCAACCAAATTATAAATTCATGATTATAAAACTCAACCAACTTTAATTTGAATCAAAACAACATAATTAGATTATTACTATAATTATAATTACACGCACAATTTCCAAATACTTGATCAACTTTGTGATGCATATAATGTGAATCAGAAAGCTAACTTGTAAAGTTTAGATCTTTCCAAAGAGAGCTTGTTGAATGTTGAGTATTTTCTATTAAAATTTTTTTTTTAAATTAAATCAATAAAAGCAAAAGCTTTAATGTATTCAATATTATCATAGATCTATATGAGTTACAATCAAATGTGAAATCGAATTAAAATAAGCAAGGATCATAGGAACATACTATTCTTGATTCATGGCGATCGGAGAGACTGCCGTCGACTGTCGAAAATTATCGGTTTGTGGCCGGAATTTGAAATCGTGGGTGGTGTGATGTGTGTAAATATAGAGATGGGAGTTTTGTGTGTGTAGAGAGATGGACGATTGAGAAAGAGAAGGTTTTTAGAGTAATTTTATTACTAACATAAAACAATTTTGGGTATGTGGAGCCGTGGAGGGAATGACGTACAACATCACTCTTATGCTGTCCACGTGGTTTCCATATTGTTTTTTTTTTATTGTTACTACTACTTGTTTGCTTGCGGATGTTTTCTTTTGAAAAAAAAAATAAAGTAGGTTTTTGGGATAATATTAATATGAGAGGACCTCCTTATATGGAGAATATGAGAGAATTATTAATTTTATATGAGAACATGTATTTTTTCAGATTCTATAGTAGAACCATTTTTTTTTTCAAAATATTTTCTTTAAAAAAAAATTTCTAAAAAAAAAATAATTCTGACCTTCCACGTCATCACTGCCACGTCAGCAATGCTGACGTGGCATTGCCACGTGTCACTGCCACGTTAGCAGTGACGTCAGCAGTGCTGACGTGTCACTGCCACGTCAGCAATGACGTCAGCAGTGTTGACGTGGCACTGCCATGTCAGTAGACAGATTTTAATTTTTTTTTAAAAAAAACATTATTATTTTTTTTAAAAAAAATAAAATAAATGTTTGGTTCTATCATAGAATCATCAAATTGGACTTTTTTTTATAAAACCAAAAATTAAAACTTTGATTCTACTATAGAATCATATAAAATTAGTAGTTCTCTCATATTCTCCATATAAGGAGGTCCTCTCTGGAATAATGGCCTTAATATGTAATCTATGAATTATGATAATTGAATATTCTAATTTATGCCCATGCTACGCACCGAAGGTATAATTGTAAAAGATATTAAATAAATACTAAAAAAAATTATTTAGATAAAAATTTTACATTTAATTATTTAGATTGTAATATTGAACTCTACTATTTCATCAATTTTTTATCTACAAATTTAGTTTGTTAAATTATGATGTATTTAAATATTTAATATTTATATTACATAAATAAAGTAATATAAAGAATTACATACACAAACTTCGATCTGATCCGGATTTTTCTGGGTTTGGACCGGACATGACGGAAAATCGGATTTTTTTTATTTGAAGGATCGGAGACCGAACCGCTTATATACGATCCGGTCTGGGTCTTGGACTCATAGACCCGATCCAGTTTTATTTAGCTGTCTAGATCAAAATGTTGTGTAGCCCTAACTGCACTACACATAAATTACTTCTAGTAACTTAGTTTCTTGTTCAGTTTTTACTTTGTTAATTTCATAAAAAAGTCTCGTTGGAATTCAAACAAAGTCTCAAAAGCATCAAAAGCTTGTTTATAATTTTTTCCCATGCAATGGATAAATTATATTAAGGATAATAAAAAGAAATAAGAAATTGAGTGAGTGAGTGAGTGATATAATAAATCTTAAGTCATAAGTTTAGAAATATTTAAACCCATAACAAATGAATATTTACATTTAAAGTCAAGTAAAATGGAAATTTCATCGTATTGAAGTAGCTCGTTGCCAATGACCTTAACACACTATTAGCCGAGCAATCTTGTTATATATAGATATAACTTCCTGATTCAATGTATCTATAAAACCGTAAAGATCTTATAAGACATACATATAGTTAGTTAATTTTCTGTCATAATATGTCAGATATTAACATGTTTGTTATGTTACTAATAGAGACTATAATAATAGATTTTAATTAAATAAGAAAGTTATATATATTATTCAGTAATTTTCAAATTTTTCTTAAGAAAAAATTGTGCTTGACCATAAAGGTCAGAAAAATGTTACAAATGCTGTTAACGACACAGGTCAAACGACCATATTTATCATATATTTTCTTACTTTTTTGAATGTGAATGCGACAATAAAAGTTTGTAGTCATACACCGTAAAGTACTTTATTGAGAGTACATATCCCATTAATAACATATGTTAGAAATGATTGATGAGAACAGTGTTTGGAAGCTAAAGTAACAAAACAGAGTTTAGCTGGAAGCAGTCAGAGTTTAGTTAAACACTGACTGGAAGCGCAACAGAGATTGTTAAACTCTGTAGCGGAAGCGTCTGAGAGTCAACAGTGTTTGAGGAAGACAAATATGGAAGCAATATCTTTGAAGATTGGATAGTTGTCAAAGAGATTGAGTTGACTTAGAAGACGTGTAGCAATCGTGATTGATATCAATTGTATAGCTTAATTATAAGAGAATCAATTACTGATTGTACGAAGCTGTATGTTTTATAAATACAGTTAGGTTAACCCTAAAAGGGTATCGAACATTGAGAAATTCATTGATTGTAACCTAAGCAGCTCTCTGTGATATTTTATATCACTGAGAAAGGAATTGTTAATTCCAAACAGTTTTTAAGTGTTAAAACTTGTGTTCTTGTTAATTACTCATATAATACTTGATTACATATTGTGTATTCGACCTAACAAGTGGTATCAGAGACAATCTGTTACTTTATTACAGTTTAAGATCCAAACACAATAGTAATCAATGGCAGAGATACCTCCTCCATCTAGTTCTGAGAAAGCCCCTACTACTGTTAGTAGGTATGAAACGATTAGGGTTCCAATACTTAGGCCATCAGAGTATGCAATTTGGAAGGTGAAGATGACCATGTTTCTGGAGGCTACAGATCCAGAATATCTTGATAGAATTTATGAAGGTCCTCACAAACCTACAAAGTTATCTGCTGCTGCTGCTGGTGAGGAATCAAAGGTGATTCCAAAAGAAAAGAAAGATCTAACTGCTGAGGATCTTTCATCTATTGCAAAGGATGCAAAAGTAAGGCATTTACTTCACAGTGCTTTAGACAATGTTATGTCTAATAAAGTGATTAATTGCACTACTGTAAAGGAAATATGGGATGCACTTGAGGTTAGGTGTCAAGGAACTCCTGCAATCAAGAAAAATAGAAGAAACATACTCACTCAGGAGTATGAGCATTTTGAGGCAAAGTCTGAAGAAACCATGACAGAAACATTTGACAGATTCTGTAAACTGCTCAATGATTTGTCATTGGTTAACAAAGAGTATGATTTAGAAGACTCAAATCTCAAGTTTCTTCTTTCTCTACCTGAAAAGTGGGATGTGAAAACAACCACTATAAGAGATAACTATGAACTTGCTGAAACAGAGATTGATGAAATATATGGACTGCTCAAAACCTATGAATTGGAATTGGAGCAGAGAAACAAAAGATCAAGTAGAAAGTCAAAATCTGTTGCTCTTAAGGTTGAGGAGAAACCATTAAAAAAGGAAGCATCAAGGAAGAAAGCTAAGGGAAAAGCTTTAGTAATAAAGTCTGAAAGTGAGTCATCAAACTCTGATGATGACTCAAACACTGATGCATTATCTGATTCTGAGGATGATGAAGAAGAGTTGAAGCAAATGGCTGTCTTGATGGTAAAAACTTTTAAGAAGATGGGTTTCAGGAACTTTAAGAAGGGAAACAGATTTTATAAGAAAGATTTAAACTCTGACAGGAAGAGTTTCAAAAATTCTGATAGAAGGGATACCAAATCAGGAAAGAAAGACAAGTCTGAGATTCAATGCTACAAGTGTAAGGAGATGGGTCACTATGCTCCTGAGTGCAAAAAGGGTAAAACAGAAAAGGCACTCTACACAAAAGGCAGAGATTGGGCAGACACTTCAGATTCTGATGAGGAAGTCAACTATGCTCTCATGGCTACTACTCAGAATGAAGATGATGATCTAAAGGTACCCCCAACAACCTATGCTTATAATACTGATAATATAACTGAATTGAGAATTTATCTTAAAGCATTACATATCAGTTATAGGGATCAGACTTTAGAAAATGAGAGGATAAAGAATGAGTGTTCTCAACTCAAAGATAGAAACAAACTTGTTGAGGAACAGCTTGAAAACATGAATAAAGTTCAGAAAGAAAGAGATGATGCTGTGTTTATAGAACAGGAGTTGCTAGGTAAGTATAAGCAACTAGAATCTGAATTGGAGGATACTAAACACATTATTAAAACTTGGACACACTCTGGTAAAGACACTCAAGAAGTGTTTCAGTCAGATACAGTAGGTCTAGGTTACTCTGAAGGAGATGAACTTAGATTTGAAAATTTGGTAAAAGTTAGACCACATCGTTCATCTGAAGGTAATGTTATGGGAACAGGAGGACCTAAGACTGAAGCTGAGAAAAAGGCTGTTAAAGAATCATATGCTAAGACTTTTGTTAGAGAGGTTAACATTGGTTTAATGACAGATAAACAACTCAAGCATAAGCTTAAAGAGATAAAATCTGTCAACAAACAGAGAATGCCTAGGAAAAACAAAAATGGAAAGGTAGGCATAACATCAGGAATTAAGCCAATGCTTGCTACATTAGCTCCTAGAAAAACATGCTTTAATTGTGGTAGCACTAATCATCTTGCTAGTTTGTGCAGTAAGAATAAGAACATTAATTCTTTGCCCTCTAAAACTGCATTAAAGAATGATTATGTGAAAACTAGACCACAGACTTTATGTAAACACTGTGGAAGTACGTGGCATTCAATTTACACTTGCAGAGATTATCATGCTATTTACTATAATTACTATGAACCCAAGCCAAATTTGAAATGGGTTAAAGTAAACTCTGAAAAAGTTAGCTTAAACTCTGATAATGTGAATTCCGCTGCAAAAGCTAACAGAATCAAGAAAGCCAAAGGATCCAAGCAAGTCTGGATCCTTAAAACTAACAATCAGTGATTGTTTGTGATTGCAGGGCACCAGGGTCACTACCCTAGTCATGGACAGTGGTTGTTCAGGACACATGACTGGAAATAAAGCCCTGCTTTTAGAGTATGTGGAGAAGGCTGGCCCAAAAGTTTCCTATGGAGATGGCAACATAGGACATACTCTGGGATATGGCAACATTAATCTTGGGAGTGTCATCATCACAATTGTAGCTCTGGTTCCAGGACTCAAGCATGATCTGCTATCTGTGAGTCAAATCTGTGACAGAGGATATCATGTAGATTTTCAGCCTGAATATTGTCAAGTCATCAGTAAATCTACAGGGAAAGTTGCTCTAGTTGGAAACAGACACAATAACATCTATGAAATAAAATTGTCAACAAACACTGATGGCAAAGCAGTGTGTCTGTCAACAAGAATGTCCAGTGAAGAGAGTTGGAAGTGGCACAAGAAACTCTCTCATTTGAATCTGAACAACATCAATGAGCTAATAAAGAATGATCTTGTAAGAGGTCTACCAAAGTCTTTGTTGAATGTAGAAGGCCTGTGTGATTCTTGTCAAAAGGCCAAACAGAGAAAAGCCTCCTTCAAAAGCAAATCTGAGTCTTCAATTGTTGATCCTTATCATCTCCTACATGTTGATCTTTTTGGACCAGTGAATGTTATGTCTCTTGGAAAGAAGAAATATGCTCTAGTCATTGTTGATGAATATACTAGATACACATTGGTATATTTTCTTGCAAAGAAGGATGAAACTGCATTAACACTGACAGAACATATAATACAACTGGACAAAGGGTCAGAGAATCAAGTGAAGATTATCAGAAGTGACAATGGAACTGAATTCAGGAATTCATCAATGGAAGAATTTTGCAAGAGTAAAGGAATCAAACAAGAGTTTTCTGCACCTGGCACTCCACAACAAAATGGTGTAGTGGAGAGGAAGAACAGAACCTTGATAGAAGCTGCAAGAACCATGCTAGATGAAGCAAAGCTGCCAACATATTTCTGGGCAGAAGCAGTTCAAACTGCTTGTTTTACTCAAAATGCAACACTGATCAACAAGCATGGTAAAACTCCATATGAAATGTTGAAAAAGAAGAAGCCAAATCTAAAATATTTTCATATTTTTGGATGCAAGTGCTTTGTATTGAAGACTCATCCTGAGCAGTTGACCAAATTTGATCTAAAGGCAGATGAAGGAATTTTTGTTGGCTATCCACTGTCAACTAAGGCATTCAGAGTTTATAATCTGAGAACCAGAGTGATCATGGAATCAATTCATGTGTCATTTGATGACAAGAAAATAACTGGACTTGAAGATGTCAATGAACATGATCAACTGCACTTTGAAAATGAAGATTTATTCTCTGAAAAAGTAAACTCTGATCAGACTGATCTGTTTAACTCTGTTGAGCTAAACTCTGAACCTCTACTGGTAAATACTGAAGAGACTCTTCAATCAGAAGCAAGGGAAGAACCAGTTGAGGGGGAGCATGAAGAATCACATCAAAGTGATAATTCAAATACTGATAGTGACTCAGTTGATAAGTCTGAATCAAACTCTGTTGATTCAAACTCTGTTGATAATTCTGAGCAGTCACATTTAGGGGGAGCATCAGAAAATGAAGAAAGGCACCAAGAAAATCAGGAGAGCATGGATCAAGGGGGAGGATCACATGATGACAGAAGTAATTTGCCTTCTGCAAGAAAATGGACTAAGTCACATACACCTGATTTGATTATTGGTGATCCAGATGCAAAAGTAAGGACAAGAAGTGCAACAACAAATGAATGTTTGTTTCATGCATTCTTGTCACAATCTGAGCCAAAGAAAGTAGAAGAAGCTCTTAAAGATGCTGACTGGATAACAGCAATGCAAGAAGAGCTAAATGAATTTGAAAGAAATGAAGTGTGGACTCTTGTACCAAGGCCCAAGAACAGATCCATTGTTGGTACTAAATGGGTTTTCAGAAATAAAACTGACAGTGAGGGTGTTATCACAAGGAACAAAGCAAGACTGGTTGCAAAAGGCTATTCACAGCAGGAAGGAATAGACTATGATGAAACATTTGCTCCAGTTGCAAGATTGGAGGCAATCAGAATTTTTCTAGCATATGCCTCTCATAAGAAATTCAAAGTGTTTCAGATGGATGTGAAAAGTGCATTTCTAAATGGAAAACTTGAAGAAGAAGTGTTTGTGGAACAACCACCAGGTTTTGTAGATCCAAAATATCCAGACCATGTCTACAGGTTAGACAAGGCACTCTATGGACTTAAGCAGGCACCAAGGGCATGGTATGAAACTCTTGCTAAATTTCTACTAGAAAGTGGGTTTCACAGAGGTACTATTGACAAAACTCTGTTTTACTTTCAATCTGGTATTGACTTGCTCTTAGTTCAGATATATGTTGATGACATCATTTTTGGATCTACTAATGATAAACTCTGTAAGAAGTTTGCCAAGCTCATGCAGTCAAGATATCAAATGAGTATGATGGGAGAGCTTAGTTATTTTCTAGGCCTACAGGTGAAGCAAACAGATGATGGAATTTTTATAAATCAAGCAAAATATACCAGAAATCTTCTCAAGAAATTTGGCATGCTTGACTGTTCATCTGCAACAACTCCCATGGCAACTGCAACAAAATTGGACAAAGATGCAGGGTCATCGGTGGATATGACAAGTTACAGAGGAATGATTGGTTCTCTACTTTATTTAACAGCTAGTAGACCTGATATCATGTATGCCACTTGTTTGTGTGCAAGGTTTCAGGCAGATCCAAGGGAACCACAATTAACAGCAGTAAAGAGGATTTTTAAGTATCTCAAGGGCACTATAACTTTAGGGCTGTGGTATCCCAGAGAATCAGACTTTAAGCTTCTTGGCTACTCTGATGCAGACTTTGCAGGATGTAAGATTGACAGAAAAAGCACCAGTGGAAGTTGTCAATTTCTAGGTGATAGACTTGTTTCCTGGTACAGCAAGAAACAGAAATCAATATCTACATCTACAGCTGAAGCAGAGTATATTGCTGCTGGTAGTTGCTGTGCACAGATTCTATGGATGAAAAATCAATTGCTGGATTATGGATTGAGGTATACCAAGATACCTATTTTCTGTGATAATCAAAGTGCTATTGCAATGACAGGTAATCCAGTACAACATTCCATGACAAAGCACATCAGCATAAGGTATCACTTTATCAGAGAGCATGTAGAGGAAGGAAACATTGAGCTTCACTTTGTGTCTACAGAACAACAACTTGCAGATGTCTTCACCAAGCCATTGAGTGAAGCTACATTTACAAGACTGGTCAATGAACTAGGAATGGTCTCTAGTTTTGACTAGAGATGTTGGTTAGACTCAAGATCTTACTTTTAAAATATATTGCTCATGTTTCTGCAAATTGTTAAGTGCTATGTGAACCTTAGTATTAAACTCTGTTATGCATGCTTATGTTTAAACTTTGTTAAACTCTGTCAGCATGTCTGTCTGCTAAACACTGTTAACATGTTGGATACACTCTGTGAATTCAAAATTGATTATTGTCTGAATGAAAACACCAATGAAGAAAAATGTATGGAGCATGATTCTCAGTAATTAAATCATGATTCTTTCTGAGTCACTGTAATCTAATCAGATTTTGTGCAGTAAATCAACACAGCATGATACTATTTCATATTTATAGCATCTCTTAGTTTATTCAGTCCTAAACTCTGAGTTTATGAATATTGTGTGCATTGCCTCTCATAAATAATTTCTGATATTGATGAACTCTAAACTCTGATAAGTGACATTCTGTTCCCAAAGGTAATTCATGGTTCTTGATGATTCCTTGTTTGTACTTGTAAAAACTATAAAACATGAGATGTGTCATTGATTAGTTTGGTGAGTTCAGATTCATGTCTGCACCCTGTGAGATTTTGAGCCAAATCAGTGATTGATAAATTCTCTATCAATCAATTTTTATTGCTGTGTGATGTTCATCAGGAAGTATGGTTCTCTAGAACTTGTATTAAACCATTTTGAGACTACATGATATGTGTGTGCATGAAAATGATAAAGGCAATAGGATTTACCATTTCTTCAAACACTGTTCAAAATTCTTTTGAACACTGTTCAAACACTGTTCAAAAATTCCACTCTTAGTAAACCCCTTTGAGCCTAATTAACTGCTCATTTTTCTTTAACTCTGTAGTATTAAGAGCAGTTATATTCTTTTGAAAAATCAAATGCAAGCAGGTGAGTGTTTCTCAAGAAAAGAAAAGTTTACTCAGTATATATGTTAATAAAAAAATAATTAAAAAAAAAAGAAAAAAAAAGGCATATATACTGATCATCTCGTACAAATATGTATTAACAGTGTGACTGAACACTTTGGTCTATTAAAATGTTCAGCTTGAAATTCACTCATGATTAAAACATCTCTTCTCATCTGTTTGATCTTACTACATTACAACCCTGAATAAAGTCCTTTTGATTTGTGCATATATGTACTCAAAGTAGTGTAGAATTGGTGGACATTCAAGCATATGGTAGTATCTGCTTTTACTGATTGAATGTGAGTGTAAACACTTCACCTAAACACTTGTGTGCTTTGAGAGTTTGTGAGTTTATCAAGTTCATGACTGTTACTCACTGAATGATGCTCTGATTTCTATCTCTTGATCTTTTTGTCTTCAAAGACTGTGTGCTTACTTGGATAATCATGAACATCAAAGGGAATAGAAGTATTCAGATCTCTGTATTACAGTAACTACAGAGTTTAGCATTCATCAAACAATCAGTGTTTACTATGAGAGTTTGTGCATTCAGTGTTTATTGATTTTTGTTATGGATTTTATGAAATATTAGATGCTCTAAAGATTGATTTTGGTAAACTCTGCTTCACACACATTCATATTCACAACTGTGCAATTTTTGAAAGGGTTTTAGTGATAAAGTTGGAAAATTGACAAACACTGTCGAGTTGTGTTAAGTACTCTAAGGTAAAGTTTCATTGAGATAATTTGACTATTTTGGAGTAATTAGGGTAGTTGACAACTGTTAATTAGTGTAAATATGTCATAGTGTCATGATTATAGGAATGATAGCGGTAATTATTAAGTGATCCATTGGTTGTTTGACACGTGTCCCATTATTGTGTCCCACTCTCACATTACTCTAAAATCAGTTGCGTGCTTACAATACATAAACGATTAAGTTTTTTTTCTCTAATCGCTTTTGTTCTCTCACTTCACATCGATTCATATTCACCCACTCACAGTTACTTGCATACTCAATCACTTTCAAAACTCTTGTTCACTCTCTTTCACATATTGATAAACACTTATCATACACATCTTTTCTCTGAATATTTTCGTATCATATCTTACTAATGGCAACCAAAGCTTTTGATGCAGCAGGGTTAGTTTTTCTTCCTAGCAATTATGCAGCTCCACTGGAGAATGAAAACGCTCCAGAGGCGTTTCATTTGTTTCAAAATTTCTTGAAAGATTCCAAAATAGGGAAGGCTTTAACCGCACCATCAACACTCTCTGATTCACAAATTGCTACTTTTTGGACAAACTCTGTGTATGATGATGGAGAAGAGTCTGGCACTCCAACAATTACTTTCACTCATGATGAATCAGAGTATATCATTACTCCAACTACGGTTAGGGATGCTTTGGATTTTGAGACTCACACTTCTTACAGTGTTGTTGGTCATGACCGCTTGCGAACAATGTTGCAGCAAATTGGTTGTTCAGGAAATTTGAATAAGCTGGGATCTCTTAGAAGGCCACTTTTGCGAAAGGAATGGAGTTTCTTTTTCGATTGCATTACAAGGGCTTTTGGAAAGAAGATAACAAATTGGGATGCACTTCCTCTTGACACTCTCCAAATTGGTCATGCTCTACTGTATGGAGGTAACTTTGATTTTGGTAGACTAGTTCTAATGAATTTGGGAGAGCGTTTGTCTGAGCCTACATCTGTTTATTTTTCTCGATTTTGTCAAATGCTATTCAATGCTTGTGTGCCTAATCTTACAATTGCTGAAGCTGATGTCATTCAGCCTTTTCAAGTTGCTAAAAGGATGTTTTCTGATTTGACAAACAAAGATGTTACTAAACAGCAAATACCTGACATGTTTATGCCACTAGCCTTACAAAACTATGTCAACCAACCTCAAGATTCTCAATCTACACAATCATCACCACAACCTGAACCACAACAAATGCCTGAACCATTAGACACCATACATTCTCATCCTTTACCAACACCTGAGCCAACACCCACTCATCAACCACAACCTGAACACATAAACTCTCCACCAATAAACTCTGAACAAATAAACTCTGAATTCATAAACTCTGAGCCAGTACCTACTGATCAACCCAAATCCAAACCAAAAAGAAAAATACACACTGCACAAAACACTAAACACTCAAAGGCTAAACAGACATTACCTGGAACTGTTTATACCAGAAGAAAGAAACAAAAGGCAAACAGACCTTCACTTTCACCAACTAAGGAGAGCTCTAGTGAAGAAGAAGAGGTGACTGCAGTGCCTCAAGTCAAGAGAAGGAGATTAATTCTTTCAGAATCTGATGATGAGCAAGTTCTTGAAGCTCCAGAGGTGGTTTCACAGCAAACACCTACTGTTGAGGTTGTAGTGAATGATATACCTGCAGAGGTTGAAATACCTGCAGAGGATGCTGTGATTGTAAATGCTATGCCTGTAGAGGTTAACATTCCTGCAGAAGAGGATCACAGAGATGGTTTTTCACCAATGAATGATGTTCTTGACTCATTTCAACCAATCCTTGATCCTATCTCACCTGTTGTTCACACTGAAGCTCCTGGTGTAGCTGATCCGCCAACAGTTATTCTTCCTGAAGCTGCAGCATCACACACAGAGCTGATATCTGTTACTTATCAAATTCCTGACAAAGGTGATGAAGTTGAACAAGCAACTAAGGATAACTCTCAATCTATGCCAGTTGAAGCTACAAATCCAAACTCTGTTGCAGAGCCTGTTCAACATGAGGAGAATATTGAAAAGATTGAAGAAGTTGTTGCAGAAACTGTGGCTGACAAAGCTCAGCACAGTGGTTCTTTACAAGATGCTCAAGCTGTTGATGCAAGTGTTGAAGATGAAGCTGAAAACAGTGTAAACTCTGATTCTTTTCTGAGTGCACCAGTACAGACTGATAACAAACATACATCTTTTGATCAGCCTTGTCCATCTCATGCAATTGAAGAAGAGCATCTTGCTAAATCTGTTGCTAACTGGTATAAAGAAGACTGTATTTTTCCAAAAGGGAGAGCAACTGATTTCATTAAGCAGACTGCTAGTCAAATTTCAAATCCAGAGATTTTATCATGCTTAAAGGCAACTGTGGTACAAGTCAAAACTCTGGATGGAAATTTTGCTGACACAAAACAACAAATTGCTTCTTTGAAAACTGAGATACAGACTAGAGAAATGAAAATGGAAAGAGAGTCAAAAATCAAAGCTGCACAGCTTTCTAAAGTTCAAGATACTCTATTTGCCAGGTTAGGAAAGGTTGAAGAGAATCAGGCTATCTTGTTTGAGAAGGTTGATTCAATTGCTAACTCTTTGGAGCTTATTACATCTATACTCATTCCTGATGATGTCAAAAAGGGGGAGAGAGTTGCTAAGTCAAAATGCAAAATTTCTCAAACTCTGATAAAAAAGGATGATGCTGGAGATGGAGGAGCAAATGACAAGAGTAAGGCTTTAAACTCTGAGTCACTAACTCTGAGATCTGGCAAATCTCTTAAGTCACAGTCTGTTGGAATAAACACTGAAACTCAAGGTACTTCAAAAACCAAGAGTTTGGAATTAACATCTAATCCAAAGACTGATGAGGAGTTAGCTGTTAAGCTTTTCATGGAAGAAAATGTAGAAGGAGTTACTCTAGAAGATGCTAAAGCTGAAGAAAAGAGTCTGCAAGAAAAACATCTAAAAGCTTTAAAATCTGTTAAGTTGAAGAAGAGGGAGAAAGTTGTTAAAGCTGCAAAGCCTGTTCTTAAAAGCATTGAAATCAAAGAGAAGCTATCTGGCATTCAAGAAGAAGAAGAAGAAGAAGATAAAGAAAAGTTGATAAGAAAGTCTTCTCTTGATGCTAAATTGAAGTTAAAAGGGATAATGAATGAGGAAAACAAAGGCAAAATGATTGTTACAACCTCTGTTGCCACACAAGTTGTACAGACACAAAGTAAACCTTTACCTGGGTTTTCTAGGCCGAAGATTCCAGTTCAGGAACAAACAGGAGTAATTGGTGATTATCAACACAATGTTGCTTGTTCAGGAAAGCCACCAGGGAGAAATACTTCTGGATTAGGTTCAAAAAAAGATTTGAGATTTAGTAACAGTCCAAGAGATCCTTCTGCACTTGTTTCTCTTGGTTCTGGTATTATTCAAGAAAATCTAGATAAGTTGGAATCAGTTCAGCTAGTTCATCAAAGGAGCTTAGATATTCACTTGCTGTTATACTTTATGATAGATGGATCAGTGTTTAGAGTGAATGAAGAAGCAATCAAGTTAAAGTTATTTGAAGAACTTCAGTATGTTCTGCATATATTCAGAGTCAGAAATCGTCAAACACAGCTTATTGCTAATTCTATAAGGGGATATATGCAGAAAGCTAAAATTGTTACAGGATCAAAGTCTGCTGAAAAGTATGTTCCTAAGTACAGAGATTGGAATGGCAATCTGATAGAAATGGAGAAGGGGACTACAAAGTTGAAGACAGATCTTGGAATTACAGTTCTGGATTTTAATGTGAAGTCTGAGGAAGTGAAATATATCAGATTGGGAAATGAAATGAGAAGAAACAAAATCTACGATCTCAGAGCTGCTATCTTTCAAACTGATGAGAATGATCCAGATTTAAGAGAGATCAAGGAAGCTATGCAGATTGAACTTGAAAATGCTGAGAGAAGATTGTTGATTGATTATCTCAGAACAACTCCAGATCTTGAGGAAGTTAGGTAGATGAAAGTTGTAAGTTTGTTGAGTAATAGTTTAAACTCTGTTTGTATGTTAAACACTGTAGACTCTGTATTTGTTTTGACATCATCATTTACTGTAAACTTGTGCATTCTTGCTAATGAACAAGTTGGGGGAGATTGTTAGAAATGATTGATGAGAACAGTGTTTGGAAGCTAAAGTAACAAAACAGAGTTTAGCTGGAAGCAGTCAGAGTTTAGTTAAACACTGACTGGAAGCGCAACAGAGATTGTTAAACTCTGTAGCGGAAGCGTCTGAGAGTCAACAGTGTTTGAGGAAGACAAATATGGAAGCAATATCTTTGAAGATTGGATAGCTGTCAAAGAGATTGAGTTGACTTAGAAGACGTGTAGCAATCGTGATTGATATCAATTGTATAGCTTAATTATAGGAGAATCAATTACTGATTGTACGAAGCTGTATGTTTTATAAATACAGTTAGGTTAACCCTAAAAGGGTATCGAACATTGAGAAATTCATTGATTGTAACCTAAGCAGCTCTCTGTGATATTTTATATCACTGAGAGAGGAATTGTTAATTCCAAACAGTTTTTAAGTGTTAAAACTTGTGTTCTTGTTAATTACTCATACAATACTTGATTACATATTGTGTATTCGACCTAACAACATATCCTTGTTTCCCTTGTTTGCGTATGTTCTGGTGACCTGCCAGTAAAGTAAATTGAAAAATTTAGTTTCCAAAAAATTAAAAATAAAATTCACCTTATATTTTCGGATAAGCAATAACAATCATTAACTATGGCATGAAATTCATTCACATTTAGGATCCACCAAAAATTATGTAAATTCATAAAATTAAGAAAAGACTAAAATTGAAGATCTTTTAAGGGAGTAAGCAGTTGTAAAGTTTATTCTCCAAGTAATATAATTTTGTGACTTGAGGTTATTGAGCACCTATGTTAAAGTTGACTATCAAAGTACAGAAATGATTTTGGAGAATATATATAGGTGGTTTTTATAACTACTCTGACAACAACAAAATTGTGGCACAATATGTATTCGACACACGAACAAATATATTAATATAAGTATTATTAAGTTGAGAAAAGTTATATGTTTTAATTTGGAACATGCATGTGTGTGTGAATAAGTGTGTAGGTATTTTTGTTAGTAAGAACATCAAAAGTAGATACATAAAGTGATTAACTCTTACAAAAAAAACAGCATCATTCATAAACATTAACTTTTCTCAATCTAATAATTTAAATTAACAAATAAAAATACTTCGTAGATATATAACTACGGTAGTCATACTTAGTTTGAGTAAGGAATAAGGATGCTTATCGGGGTGTGATATAATCTCAAAAAAATAGAGAGACTGATTTTTTGCAGTAGATTTGTCTGTTAGTCTCACAACAGACCATAAATAAAATTTACAATGATATAATTTTAACTTATTTTAAATTTTCAAGTTAACGCATATATTTCATAAACATCAATTTGATTAGCTTGTAAAAGATGGAAGTGAAAAAGGTTAGAAACGGAGAAAAATATGAGACATAAAAAAATATATAATTATTAAATTTTGAAATAATAAATTAATTAAATAAATCTTTAAAATTAATATTTTATTTACACATGTATCACATCAAATTTATATATATTTAACTAATTGTACATCTAATTTAATATTATATCTATTACGAACTTACTGAGTAATTGTCTTTACATTCCTGGATTTCATTTAATTAATGGTAAACCATAAATTAAATTAAGGATAGATATTTAAAATGCTAATAATGAAAAAAATGGTTGGTTCTTATTTTGAAAGATAATTATAAAACGTTTATTTAAATATTAGTAAATCTAATTTAATATTAATTTTAATGTGGACTTACAAATTAATTGACTTTACACCCTTGGATTTTTTAACAAATAGGAAACCACAAAATAAATTTAAGGTCAAATAATCAAAATGATAATTATAAAAAATGAATGGGCTTGATTTAAAATGTTAATTATATTTAAAATTTGTTCAAAATAAATCACAATTAATGGTTTAAGATTGTTTCTGTACCTTTTGTCATTGATTCATGTTGTAAATTCAAGATGTCTTCTGAATGGTTATAGCCGTTCATGATGTACCTTTGAATATTAAGTTGGTGAAATAGCAATATATATAATATTAAAGTTATTAGCAATTAAGTTGATGAAGGAAAGAGATTTTTTATTGATGTATCAAAGAAAATAACTATTGAATGCATTTTTATTGAATGTGACTTGTGTGTTTTTCTCAAGAATCGACTTTCAAGGGTCTAGAAAAATTCTGCTTCAGAGGAATCGAGAAACTGATCTTATATGGGCGTTGACCCCTTCCAGAAAGGCCATATAAGAAAAACTATATCATACTTTTAAATGTATGGACAATGATACAATATATATTTTAGTGATCATGAAGGTAAGTTATGAATGATAACATTGGTAACCCAACATTGTAAAAAAAAATATTTACCTATAGGAACGCCTAATAATGTAAACAAATCGGTGTAATATATGTGGTAAGGATTGATGCCTACAATTCAGTAAGTCGCAGAATTATTGAAGCTGACCACGGAATATTCTAATGGGAAATAACCTTGGGAGGATTTGGAATAGGGATGATAAAAACCTAAATCGTTTTCAATTATTTTTTTGCTAGAATCGTTTTTCTGTTGATTTTATTGGACAATTAAAACACAAAACATATGATACATATATATAATCGAAATAAAAAATTATATATATATATATATATATATATATATATCCAAGTATAGTTTGTCACTTAATTAATAAAAAGATACATACCTTAACCGAAATTGATATGATTTAAGCTCCTGCTTAAATTGATACAGACACTTTGTTCATCAAAGTTGGCTAGGTCTGATGGAGAATAGGGAATAAACGGTTTAGATTTCTTGTAATGATTAAATTGATATAATAATTTTATTTTTCAATTGTTAAGAATTTTATATTTGAGGTATTTTTATTTTAAGTAAATTGATTATTAGTTAATCGTTAAAATAAAGATTAATAGTTATTATGTTTAGTGTTTTTTTTATATATAAGCAGTTATTATATTTAGTTAATTGATATTAAAAACAAAAATCTAGTGTTAATGAGTTTAACTTGAGTTGAGTTTACGTAGAATGTAGATCCAATAGAGAAACATATTACATTAAGTTTAATTGAACTAGATTCTGATTGATACTAAAATAATTCACAATCTTAAGATTGTTTAGCTAATACGTGGTAGATTCGGGTATTATAATAAAGGATGTTCAAAAAAAAATTCATAAAGATATGTAAACATATGTAATTTACTATTATGTGAATTTATAAAAAATAATATTTACGGTTAGTAGTAATTTTTTAAAATTAAAAACCATGTGATTTACGAATTTATTGAATGATATACGCGATTAGTAAATTAGAATAAGCGCGCCATCTCTTGAATAATCTTCGCTTTTATGGTAAATAATAAAAAATTTGTATATGATTGATTGATTGAAAATTTAGAAGTGAATTCTGATTGTCTCTAAAATAATTTTTATTTTTGATTGGTAATTTATTCACAAACCAATAATAATACTCTTCTAGAGTATATTTAATAATTTAAATAATTAAAATATATGCAGCGTTGGCTTATATTCATTTATTAGTTAATTTTATTAACAAATTATGAATAAATAAAATTTTGAGCTTTTAAAAAAATCGAGTATTAGAGTGTATCGAAATTATCCAAATTATTTAAATTTTGATTTCAAATCCGATATTTTTCATATTTCTAGTTGAGTTATATTATAATTATTTAAAATCGGTTATAATTGTATAATATATATTACGAAAATCAATTTATAATGTATGATAATATGATTGTGATTGACTTTATATTAAAAAAGTGGTTGATTAATGAATGAGTAGTTATGAAATATAATTTAAAATATATAATAGTATATCTTGACTGATTTCAAATTAAAATAGTGATTTATAAGTATTTTTTTATTAACAAAAATATGTATTTATGGATATGTAAATATTAAAAAAAATGTATTTATGGATATGTCTAATAAAATCATTATTGTATTTAAATAAGAAGTGTTAACTAACCATGATGATATGGGCTAAAAGTAAGCCCTAAAGACACATTTAATGTGGCATTAATTAGACCCGGAATGGTCCAAACGTGGGGTCCACCAAGTAGGCCCAAACCCTATTTACAATATTAATTTCGTAATTAATATTGGGGGTAATAAACAGCTCAGCAATAAGTGTCAGATAAGAACATTATCCCTACAAAGAGTAGCCTCCAAGGCATACACTCATACAAGGAAACAGACTCCTACAAGGAAGGGGTCTAGAACTTTCCTCAAGAATAACTTGTCCACCAAGTCACTTAACCCTACCCTAATTCTGAGGCTTCTCAGCCTATATAAAGGGTCAGACCCCTGATATGTTAAATTATACCTAACCGCAAGCGCACGGTGTCTATTGCTAGTACAGATGGCAAGCGGGTCGAATCCACAAGGAGACAGGTTCTACTAATTCCTTTTCAGTTATCGCTAATTGTTTCAGGGACAAACGATTATTGGAGAATATTAACTAACTAGCAAATTAAACTAAATTAATACTAAGTAAATAGATGATTAACAAATTATTTAAAACCTAGGGCAATCAGGTCCACCATGCTTACACAATTGGCTTTTAAGCTAAAGCAATCAATGCGATCCTATAACTAGAGTATGTTAATCTCTCTCAAGCATTAACACTCTCGAAACATTCAACACAATTAACCACTTTTAGTAATTCAATCAATCAGGTAATTAGAGTCAAGTTAATCTCTTCCAAGCATTAACGCTCTCAGAAATCCAATGATGCTCTCGCACTCAAATTCAATTCTGCTAATCGTATGTGTGCCTCTAGTAAGTAAATCTCTCGATCCATACCCCTATTTGCATATAATTAATCCATGATATCGGCCGATTACACAAATTAATGATTAAAACATATCAATCAGAATTAACCATAACCAATCAAACCACTATGAAAATCATGCCAATATTAGTGCAAACATGGCTTCCCTTTAAGCCCTAGAAATAACTACTCGCTAATAATTAAACAAGTAAAACAACTAGTAAAACAAGAAAACATAATTAAACTAAGAAGAACAAAGAAAAGATTAAGAGAACAAAACCTTCAAACTTCAATGTTGTCACCCAAAAGAAGAGTCATGGTGTTTCTCTACATCTCCCACTAATAATACTAATCTACTCTAAACTATATTATCTGATCTAATATTACCTCCTAATTTTCTTCACATCATACCCTAGATGTGTTTATATAGGCTCTAAAAGTCTTGCCCAATAAAAGTATTTTAATACTCTAAATCAATTACAAGTAGGATTCCATAACTGAATAGGATTCCTTAATTAAAATTCGTCACTTCTTTTTCTCCTCTGTTTCTGGGCTCTTCCAGTTGGATTTTGCTTACTGGATCACCTCTGAATTGTAGAAAATTCCACAAGCTTCGCGTGGACAGCTTACGGGCCTCAAACAGACTTCTGGAACTCAAGATATGGCCAAAACAGTGTAGAACAGCCCGTGTAGCCCAATAATACGAATTTTCTCCTATTTTATCTCCAAAATAGCTCTTTTTGCTCCAAATCCTTCCAAGTCATGAATTCTTTATTTCCTACAATAAAACAATAGAATCTATTAAATAAAAATCCAAATCAATGCAAAACACAATAAATATGAGAATAAAATCATCTAAAATATATATAAAAATATACTCTATCAACCCCTCAACTCAGAACTACGTTTTATTGGCTTGATTCTCTTAAAACAGAGATACGTAGGCATTCTGTGAGGACCGTTTAAGTCTCGAACGCAGAAGCAGCCATTAAAGCACGAAGCTCACGTACCTTAGCATTAAATACATCAAACCCTAGCCGCAATCTAATAACCTAGTTTTTATTCCACAACATTTGGCGCCGTCTGTGGGAAGAAGACATCAACCATGGTTCAAACACGAAGATCTGCACCAAGCACTACCGAGCCAATCGCTACCGAGGCTCTACCTCTTAGCTCTGCTCCGCCCCTTACTGAACAAGTACTTCCGACATCTGAGCAAGTACCTCTGACATCCGGGACTATCGTTCCGTATCAAGTTTCTCAACCCCTTGGGACGACTACCCATATTGAGAGTACGCTACCTCCGATCGTCCACACAATTCCAGGGACTAACCCCCGCCAGGTGGGGATTTCCTCCTTGAGTGTAGACCCCAACAACCCTACACGAGGGGTTCAGATCCACACTACGGATCTCCCCGTAAGTACCAGTCCAATGTACGGGATGCCTAACTACGGAGCTGGACCAAGTGGTCATGCCCTGTATATTCAAGATCGAGATTATCGCGATTTTTCTGGTCCTTATACGGATGAATCATCTTCTGACGATGATTACGAGCGTGATGAAGCTCCAAGGAGGCGACGTGCAAGTAAAGAACCTATGGGGAGAACTCGAACTACTCATGATGGACTCCCTTCAACAGCTGCTGAGAGGATTAAGGCTTATGAAGCCGAGATCTTAAGATTAAAGGAAGATATGGCCAGGGAGCAAGCCAGATCAAATCAGACTTTGCCACCTCCCACGTCAGGACCGATTCCTTTCATTGATCTGGAAAGGCCTCCAAGAAGGCAAAGAAGGGCTACCGTCCCAACTGGAAGGACTACAAGGGTGGAAACCCCTAAAAGCAACCCCAAGGATCTGATGCCACTTGGGGATCCGGATGATCCCACGCCCCCATTCACCGAGGAGGTGATGAATGCCCACATATCAAGGAAGTTCAAGATGCCGACAATTAAGGCTTACGATGGAACGGGTGATCCCGCAAATCATGTTAGGACGTTCTCGAACGCACTATTACTACAGCCTGCAAGTGACGCCTTGAAGTGTAGGGCGTTCCCTCAAACCTTGTCGGGCATGGCTCAAAGATGGTATAGCCGACTTCCTGCAAACTCAATTGGCTCCTTTAAGGAGTTAAGTGCTGCTTTTGTTAGTCAATTTATCAGCGGGAGAGTTCATGAGAAAAGTTCTGCATCCCTCATGTATGTGGTACAAGGGAAGAATGAGAATCTGAGAGATTATCTTAAGAGATTCACCAAGGAGACATTAAATATTACTGATTTAGAGAACAAGGTGGCCATGGTAGCCCTGGAGCACGGCACTACTGATCTTTACTTTAAAAGGTCATTGGCAAAGCACCCACCCGAGAATATGGCTGAGCTCCAGTTAAGAGCTGATAAGTATATCAAGGCCGAGGACAGCACCATGAAGGATGTCGTGATAAACAATGGCAAGGGTAATAATGAAACGAAGAAGCGAAAGCAAGACCAAGAGTATGATGCTAGGGACAAATATCCCCGTACTAGCAAAGATTCTGAGTCAACATCAAAGAAGAGTATGGGACCAAGATTTTCTGACTATGCAAGGTTGAATGCTCCTAGGAGCCAAATCTTGTTAGAGATCGAGAAGGATAAAGACTTCCGATGGCCGAAGCCACTCAGGGGTGACCCCGCAAAGAGAAACAAGGATCAATACTGTAGGTTCCACCGAGACGTGGGACATGACACGGATGATTGCAGACAGTTGAAGGACGAGATTGAATTCTTGATCCGTAAAGGAAAGCTGAATAATTTCACAAAGGGTGGAGATCATGGAACCCAAAGAGGGGATTATAACAGGAGAAACAATGACAGAAGGGATAATGATCGTGACCGTAACACGCAGCCCCGAGGGCCAGTTATCAACATGATCTGGGGAGGCCCGACAGCGGCCGGTACAACTCGAAACTCTCGAAAGGCATACGCAAGAGAAGTAATGCACATTGTGGGAGAGGCCCCGAAGCGTGCTAAAACTGAGATGGTAATTGGTTTCGATGATTCAGACTTGGAAGGGGTGAAGTTCCCCCATGATGACCCGCTGGTCATAACTCCTGTGATTGGAAATTCAGAAGTAAAACGAGTCTTGATAGACAATGGAGCTTCTGTAGATATTTTGTTTCATGATGCGTTTGTGAAGATGGGATACAACGACTCTCAGTTGACCCCTGCAAACATGCCTATATACGGATTTAATGGAGTGGAGTCCAACGTTGAAGGGACTATTCAGTTACCCGTGACTATTGGGCAGGAGCCTAAGGAGGCGACTCAGATGCTGAACTTCTTGGTGATTAAGGCAGCCTCAACATACAACGCAATCCTTGGAAGGACTGGACTTCATGCGTTCAAGGCTGTGGCCTCTTCATATCATATGAAGGTTAAGTTTCCGACACGGAATGGTGTCGGAGAACAAAAGGGTGATCAGAAGATGGCAAGAAGTTGCTATGCAGCCGCGCTGAGGGCCGATGGAGTCGGGGGGCAGGTCCTTCTAATTGAAGACATGGATGTCCGTGATGATGAAGAGCATAGAGGGAAGCCAGCAGAGGATTTGATTCCCATACCCCTAGAGCCGAACGATCCTGAAAAAGTTACTTATGTTGGAGCATCTCTGAAAGAACCCTTGAAGGGCAAGTTGATAGAATTCTTACAAAAGAATAGCGACGTGTTCGCTTGGACAGCAGCTGATATGCCAGGGATTGACCCCCAACTTATAACCCATAAGTTGAATGTTGATCCCAAGAGGAAGACAATAAAGCAGAAGAAGAGAAACTTTGCTCCGGAGAGGCAAGAGGCCATTAAGCAAGAAGTGGATAAGCTCTTTGAAGCTGGTTTTATTGAAGAGATTCAGTTTCCCGAATGGTTAGCAAACCCTGTGATGGTCAAAAAAGCGAATGGGAAGTGGAGGATGTGTATAGACTTCACTGACCTGAACGATGCATGTCCAAAAGATTGTTTTCCCCTTCCAAGGATAGATATGTTGATAGATGCCACAGCTGGACATGAGATGTTAAGCTTCATGGATGGATTCAGCGGCTATAATCAGATTAAGATGCACAAAGATGACATCCCTAAGGTATCTTTCATAACTGACTTTGGTGTCTTCTGTTATCTTGTTATGGCGTTTGGTCTAAAGAATGCAGGAGCTACTTACCAACGCTTGGTGAACAAGATATTTGCCCATCTGATTGGAAAAACCATGGAGGTGTACGTTGATGACATGTTAGTCAAGAGCCTACTCAAGGCTGATCACATTAAGCACCTCGAAGAGGCATTTGAAGTGCTGAGGCACCATAAAATGATGTTGAATCCCGCCAAGTGTGCCTTTGGCGTCGGATCTGGAAAGTTTTTAGGGCTGATGGTTTCAAAGAGAGGCATTGAGGCCAATCCTGACAAGATCAAGGCGATTTTAGACATGGAGCCACCACGTTCTGTAAGAGATGTGCAGAAGTTGACAGGCCGAGTGGCAGCCTTAGGAAGGTTTATCTCCAAGTCGGGTGATAAGTGTTTACCTTTCTTTCAAACGTTAAAGAAGGTAAAGAATTTTGAATGGACACCTGAAAGCCAAGAGGCCTTTGAACAATTGAAGAAATACATGGCCGAAGCCCCACTGTTGGCCAAGCCTAACATCGGAGAGACTCTTTATCTATACCTGGCGGTATCTGAGCAAGCATTGAGTGCCGTCCTCATAAAGGAAGAGAATAAGGTTCAGAAACCCATCTACTACGTGAGTAAGGTATTGCACGGAGCTGAGTTGAACTATTCTACCATTGAGAAGTTTGCTTTAGCATTGGTAACAGCTTCAAGGAAACTACGACCTTACTTTCAGTCGCACAAGATTGAAGTCCTGACGGACCAGCAGTTGAGAAGTATCCTGCATAGCCCTAAGGTCAGTGGAAGGCTAATTAAGTGGGCAATCGAACTCGGAGAATTTGACATTGCATATAAGCCTCGGACAGCCATCAAGGCTCAGGCATTAGCTGACTTCGTGGTTGAATGTACCATTGGCAACCAAGAAGTCGGGGGGCAGGAGATAATAACCACCCCTGGGGTTGAGAGTAAGGATGAAGAACTTGTACCTGATCAGAAAGAGTATTGGGTGCTCTATTTTGATGGAGCATCAAAAACAAAATCTAGTGGTGCAGGTTTGGTTTTGCAAAGCCCCGATGGATTCACAGTTGAATACGCTTTGAAGTTGGACTTTCCAACAACCAACAATGAAGCTGAGTATGAGGCATTAATAGCTGGATTGGGATTGGCCAGAGTCATGAGGGTCAAGAACCTCAAAGTGTGTGGAGATTCGAGACTGGTAGTCTCGCAAGTGAATGGTGAGTTTGAGGCCAAGGATGAAACTATGGCAAAATACCTCAGAGTCGTGAAAGCTGTTATGACTCAGTTTGAGGAGTGCTATGTGGAGCACATTCCTAGGGAAGAGAACGTTAAGGCCGATGCCCTCTCTAAGTTCGCTTCTTCTGAGATAGAGAATTATGCAGGAAGTGTTTACTTCCAGGTCTTGAAGGCCCCGACCGTCAACTCTAAGTTGGTAGCACCGATCGATGTTGGAAGCTGTTGGATAGATCCTATTAAAGCTCATCTAGAAACCGGATGGCTCCCTAACAATGCCTTGGAGGCACGGAAATTGTCAGTGAGAGCATTGAGATATGCCTTGATTGAAGGCATCTTATACAAGAGATCGTTTGTCATCCCGTACCTAAAGTGCCTAAGGCCCCAAGAGGCAAGAGAAGCATTGGAAGAAGTTCATGAAGGGATCTGTGGGCAGCACTTGGGGGGCAGAGCCCTAGCTCACAAGATTACCCGCCTGGGATTCTATTGGCCGGAGATGTTAGCAGATGCCCAGGATTATGTCAAGAAGTGTGACAGATGTCAAAAACACGCCCCTGTTGTAAGGCAGCCGCCTGAGAGGTTAACCTCAATCAGCTCTCCCATTCCGTTTGCAATGTGGGGGATGGACATTCTTGGTCCTTTCCCTATGGCTTCAGCACAAAGAAAGTTTCTGATTGTCGCCATTGATTACTTCACTAAATGGATTGAGGCTAAGCCTTTAGCCAAGATAACCACCAAGCAAGTTTCCCAGTTCTTTTGGGAGAACATAATTTGTAGGTATGGAATCCCGCGAATTCTTGTGACAGATAATGGGACACAGTTTAACAATGAGGAATTCAAGAAGTATTGTGAGGAAAATGCTATTGAGCTTCGTTTTACCTCAGTGGTACATCCGCAAGCGAATGGGCAGGCCGAGGTGGCCAATCGAATCATCCTGGATGGACTTAAGAAGAGGGTCGAACGATCAAGAAATACTTGGGTGGATGAATTACTGCCTATACTTTGGGCATATCGTACTACTTGCAAAGTAACAACTGGGGAAACCCCTTTCCTACTGGCTTATGGAGCCGAGGCAGTTGTACCACTAGAAATCATGCATGCATCACCTCGGATTGAGGCATTTGAACCAGAGACTAATGAAGAAGGCATGAGGCTCGCCCTAGATTTGATTGATGAAGTCAGGGACGAGGCAAATGCCAGAAATGCGGAGCATCAAAAGAAAGCATCCTTTTACTACAACCACAGGGTTAAGGAGAGGTTCTTTCAGCAAGGGGATTTGGTTCTTAGGAAGATCGAGGCTTCTGGAGTTGGTCAGAAGGGAAAGCTAGCCCCGAATTGGGAAGGGCCGTATCGAGTCAAGAAGACGCTAGGACGAGGATCTTACAAACTGGAAACCTTGGACGGGGTTGAAGTGCCCCGGACTTGGCATGCATTGAACCTCAAGGTTTACTATGTTTAAGCTCTCCTGAAAAGGACCTAGCTTTTTGCCTATGTAATAGAAGTAGAAATAAGGTCGATGAAACCATTCCAAGTTTTTAAACTTGAGATATTGGAAATAGAGTATCTATGTAAGGGCTGTGCCCATTTCTTCATACTAATAAGATTATCCTACATTTTCGCATAAGATATGAACATTACTTATTGATACATATGCACAAAATGCTAGACTACACATGCGAATATGAATAAGTTGAGAAGCATCAAGGACAATGGATTACGAATTAAAAAGTTATGCCCGAAGGCAGAATACATAAACGCCTAGTTCAAAATAAGTTAACAAAAGAACAAAGTCATGCCCGAAGGCAGAGTACATAAATAGAGATCAACTACTAAGCATCTCCAGTATGCTCATCCTCTTCATCTGCCCCAAGATGAGCAGAAGGATCTGGCTCCAGGATCCTCTCATCATCCTCCTGGTCCTCCTCCTGGGTGTCCTGCACTGCCAAAGCCATAGGAGCATGAGGGCTAGGGAAGTCTGAAACACTAAGGGTACCAGGAAATCTCCTAGTAACCTCAGCAAGAGCTCCGTCCCATCCCTGAGTAAACTGGTAAGGGAACAGAGAATCGTCATGCTTCTCCATGAAGCCCACATACTCCTGGGAGGAAAGGTAGTCATCAATCAGGTCGTCCTTGCCCTTCCTGAGAGTGACATTTTCAGCCTGAGACTCTAGAAGCTCTTTCTCCCTCCTCGCTAAGGTAGCTTTGACAGAGCCCAGTTCATCTTGAGAGTCATCATACTTTGCTTTGTAAGTCTCATAGTTGGAACGCCAAGTCTTAGCCTGGAATATGGCCCCCTGGAAGTTGGCATTAGCCTACAAAAGACAAAGTTAAAACCACGATTCAAATAACAAAACAAGTATATAAGAGAATGGATAGTAAGGAGCTTACAGCAGCAAAGTCCTGAGCTCCAGCACTCTCAGCTCCTTCAAGAGTGGAGCCGGATACATAATCCTTGAAGTCACCAGGGGTTATGGAATGATAGGACCAATCCATAGCATGCCTGCAGTCTCCAACAATGGAGTCCTTCTTCCTAATTCCCCAGTTGGGACGCCAAGCGCTCTTGGAAGAGCCATCTACTTCTTCAACATCAGCTACATGGGGCCTCAGGTAGGCATCTGTGGCTGTTGGGGCTCGAGGATCTTTCCCTGAACGAGCCCTTTTCAACCTAGCAGTGTCTCCATCTTCAGGCTCATTAGTCTTGTTGATAAAAGCTGCAGCTGCGATTACAAAACAAAAGACAAATAATGGGTATGAGACAATCATATTCAGATAAAGGAATGCAAAAAGAAAGGAAATTACCCTTATTGGTCACTCGGGAAAGTCCCAAAGTTTTAAGCTGGAACTCATTCAGGAGATCCCAAGCCATAGTAGAATGATTATCTTTGGTGAGCTCCTGGTAGGCATGGGTCTCTTCCTCGTTTAGCTCAATATCACTGGCACTGCCATCTACAACCTTACCGAAGGTACTACGAAAAACATTGCCCCAATCTCCACCTTCCCATGTCAAATACATGAACTCCTTCTTCCACTTTGGGTTGGAGTCAGGAATAGATTGGGGGTGAAAAATTGGAGGAGTGGAAGTACGGTGACTAATGTAAACCCAACCCGGGGTAGATTCAGCAGAATTTTTAAATTGAAAAATCTTCCTAAAAAGAGCTACAGAAAGAGGGAATTTGTTTTTAAGGCAGAGGACCATAAAACAATTGATCACCCTCCAGGAGTTGGGAGGAAGTTGGCAAGGGTTAATTCCTACATCTGCTAAGAGCCTAGGAATAAACTCATGGAAAGGGAATCGAACCCCTGCAACAATGGCACCCCTATAAATACAAAGTGCATTGGGGCGCCAATGGCAAGATCGATCCCCAGGCTCAGCTGGGATAAGTCTATAGGGTGATTCTATTTTATACATCCTGTTATAGTCAGTGATTTTTTCTATGTCATGGAAAATGTTACTATGATTAAAGGAATCAAGGTGTGATAAGGATGGAAAATCCTCTTTACGATTTAAAATCATATCCTGTAAACTCATGAGGGGAGAACGAATGATGATACCTCTTTTTGAGGCCCCTTGCAGTTTCTGGAAACGTTGAGTAGCACGATCTTCAGCCATTTCTTCAAGTCTTCAAAGAAAAGTTTTGATCTTCAAAGGAAATCTGCAAAGAACGAAGAAATTTTTAGAACAATCTTCAAATCTTCAAAGGAATTGAAGAAAAAACCCAGAGAAAGGGTAATCTTCAAACTATAAAACTAGAAATTCTGGAAAGTACCTTGAGTGTTCTTCGAATCTTCAACAGCAACTGGAAAATTTCTGAAAAAATTTCCAGAAATCCTTGAGCAATCTTCAAACCTTCAAAGATTGGAAGAAAAATCGCCAGAAAACTTGAAGGATGCCTTCGAATCCTCAAAGAACGAGGATCAAACTCAGATTCTTCAAAGAAAATTTCTTAAAGAAATTTGGAACTTTTGAGAGAGTATTTTAGAAACTTTTGTGGTGAAATGAAAATGAAAGCCTTGACCTTTATATAGGCAAAAATCTAAAGCATCCCAACCGGTTAAGAGTGAATATCTACCGGTTAAAGTGAATATCAACCGGTTGTAGCCCATTAGAAACCTTTGTGGGCCATCAACACAAATTGGGCTCTAAAAAGCCCAAACAACACCAGGCCTGTTAAGGCCCAAGTCAAAGTCAATTAGGGCTTCAATAAAGAAGAGACCAAACATGTGGCTAAGGCCCACGAGGAGAGGCCCCAAATTCTGATGATTCTAAGGCCCAAAAGCAAACGAAAGTCCCAAACAAAGTTGCCTGAGGTCGAGACCAACGACCTCATTTTGTAGTATGTTTTCGAGCTCGATCAAACGACCAGAAAAGTCGATTAAAAACCCATTTTGAGGTCGAAAGTATGTTATGGCTAGATCGTAAATTTGAGATCGAAAAAGAGCGGAAATTCGCGAAAAAGCCATGCGACTTGAAGCCAATTTGAGGTCGATATCTCCTAGAATTGAGATCGTGAGTCTGAGCTCGAAAATGAACTAGAAAAGATGGAAATTTCTCACGACCTCACTCCCAATTTGAGGTCATTTCAACATTATTTGAGCTCGTCCATTTCAGGTCGAAAAAACACTGGATTTCCTGGAAAAAGGCTACGACCTGGGGCTGTTTGAGCTCGTTTTTGAGCTCGAAAGTGTACTAGTTGAGCTCGAAATATCCAGGTCGAAAATGACTTAGGAAATAGGTGAAATGGCTGCGACCTGGGGGAGTTTGAGCTCGAAAATTGAGCTCGAAATTGAGCTTAAAAAAAAGAGGAAAGCTTAAAAAATTCCAGAAACATGAAAAAATTTTACATTTAAGCACCGTTTAGTGCCGGTATAGCACCGTTTAGCGCCGATTAGTGCCGTTAGTGCCGTTTTATGCCATTCGACATTGTTTAACACTGTTTAAACATTGTTTAAGGCTGATTAGCGCTGTCTAGTGCCATTTAACACCACTTAGTGTCGTTCAACATCGTCGTAAATTGCGTCGGTCGCTCCACGCTTTACGTTAAGATGATAAGTTGAAAATACTCATGTAAGAGCAATAAGCCCTGACTCAAGTCTCATAAAAGGCCGTTATAACTTCAAGGAAAACCTGATCAGTTTTCCTAGAAGTTGGGGGGTAAATGATATGGGCTAAAAGTAAGCCCTAAAGACACATTTAATGTGGCATTAATTAGACCCGGAATGGTCCAAACGTGGGGTCCACCAAGTAGGCCCAAACCCTATTTACAATATTAATTTCGTAATTAATATTGGGGGTAATAAACAGCTCAGCAATAAGTGTCAGATAAGAACATTATCCCTACAAAGAGTAGCCTCCAAGGCATACACTCATACAAGGAAACAGACTCCTACAAGGAAGGGGTCTAGAACTTTCCTCAAGAATAACTTGTCCACCAAGTCACTTAACCCTACCCTAATTCTGAGGCTTCTCAGCCTATATAAAGGGTCAGATCCCTCAACTCAGAACTACGTTTTATTGGCTTGATTCTCTTAAAACAGAGATACGTAGGCATTCTGTGAGGACCGTTTAAGTCTCGAACGCAGAAGCAGCCATTAAAGCACGAAGCTCACGTACCTTAGCATTAAATACATCAAACCCTAGCCGCAATCTAATAACCTAGTTTTTATTCCACAACACATGATTAAAGAGATATGGTGTGATTGTAAATAAGGAAAACTCTTAATATAACATGATTGGTCTAAAATTTAGGAATTAGCTCTAATTGGTTCTAAAATAATTCATAGTTTTCTGATTGGTTAACTGAACACGGATAGACTCAGGTATTATAATAAAGAACTAGTCGATAAAGCCTAAAGTCGTGCTTCGCGGCGACATTATATATTTTTCTAAAACTATTCAATACATATTTACATTATACGATATTATCAATATTAAATTTTGATAGTTATATAAACTTTTTTAATGAACCGATTTCTGGTTAAACACAATTCTTTCGATTGAGTCACTCTCTCGTTAAAACCGAAATCTCAACTTTAACATATATAATAAAGACTTATATATTTATTTTAATCCATAAAAATCGAACCCTAAAAATAAAAAAAAATTATGACATCAGTATCAAATTTTAATAGCTAATACAATCTTTTCTAGTGAGTCGTCTTCCCATTAAAACATGTTTCGAGCCGTTCTTATTTGGAATCGAAATTCTAACTTCATCACATATTATTGATGACACTTATCTTATGAAATAACTTTTTTTCTTAAAAATTAAAATCATAAAAGAGAGTAAATTCCAATTTTTGCACTCTTTAAAATTTATAATATTTATGGAATTTTAAAAGATGAAAATACATCTTATATTATATTTTCTGTACTGCTCTCTCGTTAAGATCAAAACCCTAACTTTTACATATATTACTTGTATAACAATATTTATCCATAAAAATCGAATCCTAAAAATGATAAAAATTTATAATATCAAAATCTAATAGCTGATACAATCTTTTCTAGTGAGTCGTCTTCCCGCTAAACACGTTTCGAGCCGCTCTTGTTTGGGATCGAAATTCCAACTTTATTACATATTATTGATTATACTTATTTTATACAACTTTTCCCCGAAAATCAAAACATAAAAAGTGAATTCCAGTTTTTATTTTCTCCAACCTTTCTAAAATTTATGGAGTTTTATAAAATAAAAACATCTTATTTTCTTTTTATATTATAGATACTCCTGTATTTATTTAGGGTTCCGCATGAGAATGTTCTTTTATTATGTTAACACATAAGTTCTTTTCTTTTTAAATACGAAGTCTTTTTTTTTATGAGATTAGTATTGGATTTATGAATTTTTTTTCCTAATATAAGTATAAATAACTTGTATAAAAAATATATAATTTTAGAATATTGTAAAAAATATCACCACCGTCCTTGTACTCTAATTCGAACAATTTTTAATTATATGTCTCCTTTATATATTCAAAAACCTATTCTACTTCCCATAGAACTTCTAATTATATGTTTTTTTTATAAATTCGAACTCTTATTCTCTATAAATTCGAACTCCTATTCTACTTCCAATAGAACTTTAATCATATACCTTATATATACGTATTATACTTCCAATATAACCACTAACTATATGTATTCCCTATAAATTCGAACTCTTCTCATCTATAAATTCGAACACCTATTCTACTTATAATATGTTAAAAGATATTTTTATATTTATTAGTGTTTATTCGAACTCCTATTCCACTAACTGTTAATCATATGCCTTATAATTAAATACATATTCTACTTCCAGTGGAACTTCTAATTATATGTCTTTCCCTATAAATTCGAACTCTTATCATCTATAAATTCGAACACCTATTCTACTTCTAATATTTTAAAAAATATTTTTATATTTATTAGTGTTTAAAATTCTAAAAAATTAGAATAATAGATTGAGAAGATCTTAGAGCGCCACCTAAACTCTCGCGTATCCTCCTTTCGAACTCTTATTCTCTAAAATTCGAACTCCTATTCTACTTCCAGTAGAACTTTTAATCATATACCTTAAAAAAACTTATTATACTTCCAATAAAACTTCTAATTATATGTCTTCGCTATAAATTCGAACTCGTCTCATCTTTAAATTCGAACACCTATTCTACTTCTAATATGTTACAGGATATTTTTATATTTATTAGTGTTTATTCGAACTCCTATTCTACATCTAATAGAACTTTTAATCATCTGCCTTATAATTAAATACATATTCTACTTCCAATGGAACTTCTAATTATACATCTTCCCTATAGATTCGAACTCTTTTCATCTATACATTCGAACACTTATTCCACTTCTAAAACATTAAAAGATTTTTTTATATTTATTAGTGTTTAAAAAAATTATGAAATAAATTATAACAAAGATGAAGTTGATGAATTAGCAGTCGCGATTACAAAGAAATCTAATATTTTTTCAATAGTACAAATTTAATAACTTAAACCTTGCTACCTTTCATCTCAATTTTGGTTTTGCAGGAGCGAACACTCTACCTAGGTTCACTGGTGTTTGTCCTTCTACCTTCTACATTAATATTTTCTTAAGAATAAATAATCCTGTTAAGTTCATATACCAAAAAGGATATACGTATACCTTATCCAGACATAAATTCGATGGGTTCCTGTGCACAAAAAAATACATATCAAATATATGTTAAGAAAATAAATTTGCATTACACATAAAAATAGTGTAAACGCAACTAAATCTAAAAATAAAAAACTTAAACAATTGTACAAAATTATAAATAAAACTTATGAATTGACTATAGATATAGAGAGATATATTTGGATTCCTTTTCTAATTATATGTGTTTCCTATAAATTAGAGTTCAGGTTGATTTATAAATTTGTAGATCTTTTCTACTTTGAATATGTTAATTAATATGTTTTCTTTATAAACTCGAACTCTTCTCTTTCACTAACTTAAACTCTTAAATCACCTATTCTACTTCTAATATGATAAAGATAGTTTCTTATATATTAGTATTTAAAATTCTAAAACTCTAAACGGTCTTAGAGTGCCACCTAAATGCCCGCGTATCCTCCTTTATATATATATTGATTTAACATATTTAAATAATTCAAAATATAAATATAAAATTTTAAATTTTAATTTAACCTAAACGATCTAAGTTGAGTTAAACGAGTTGAAGCTAATCCAAGCTAAATTAGCAAAGTTTGGGTCGAATTGGTGTGAAGTTGGGATTTGGTTAAAAAAGGACTAAACTGAATCCATTTAAACGCAAATTCATTGGTAAAAGGATGTCATAGTTTATACTCCATATTCACGTGAACTAAAGTGAGTTTATTATCCGTTCTTCGAAAACAGGAAGTAATGAAACAAAACAATTAATATATTCTTTAATTTCAAGCTTTACTTCATTATAGTATGCATGTCAAATAATTAATATAAGAGTAATGTTATTTATCCCAAATTGAATCCGTTCCTGAATAATATGTGTTGTGTTTTTATTTATGAAATTTATTAAGGAACTTATATTTATGTACGAGGGATCCATCATATTTATTGTTAAGTCATACACAGCTGCTGAGTTGGAGCATGATGGGAATGTGGAGACTGCTGATGTGGACAAAGTAGTGGCTAATTAGTAAAGTCAAATCAGATGAGTTAGTTATATTAGCTGTCACTTAGCTGTCAAGTTAGTTACACACAAAATTGTCTATATATTTATTTCAGGTGTAAAGGTTGGATCGAGAGACTCATTATCATTCTTTTATAGATTACATCTATCTCTCTCTCTGTCACTCTCTCTCTCTCTCTGAGAATCTCTCTCTGTAACTCTTGTTAAGAGAATATTGTAAACTCTGGTTTTCATCTATGAAATGAAGTTTATTGTTGGATTCACTCAAGTGACATGGTATCAGAGCCTGTGTCGCATCTCTGTGTTGCTAATCTGAGTAATTGTTACCTCTAATCTGGTGTGATTTGTGTGTTCATGCCGAGACTATCCTATTCCGCTGCTGTTACTTCTTCTCCTACCAGATCTATGGCGAATCCAACAAATACAAATACTGCAAATACAACTAATACAGCGTCTATAAGTAATTCTCTGAATTCCTCTGTTATTGATACTTTTCATCCATATTTTCTTCAGAGTTCTGATAATCCTGGCATCGCTCTTGTTACTCAATTGTTAACTGCTCAAAACTATCAACATTGGAGTCGATCAGTGAAATTAGCTTTATCTGCTAAGAATAAAATTGGTCTAATTGATGGATCCATGCCTAAACCTGTTTCTACGTCTCCGTTGTATGAATTTTGGCATAGATGTAATGATATGGTATTGTCGTGGTTACTTAATTCGATGTCCAGTGAAATCAGGGACAGTGTAGTTTACTTTAGCACTGCAAGAGAGATTTGGGAGGATTTAGCCATTAGATTCTCTCAAGGCAACGTGCCTCGTATTTTTCAGCTCAAGAAAGACCTTACAGCTCTTACTCAAGGTTCTATGTCCATTACTGCGTATTTTACCAAGATGAGAACACTCACAGATGAACTGAATGCTTTGGCTCCTCTTCCTAAGTGTACTTGTGCAGAGAACTCTTGTACTTGTGGTGTTAGTGCTAAAATTGACAGTTATGAACAAATTAATAGTCTTAGTCAGTTCTTGATGGGTTTAAATGAGATGTTTACTGGAATCAGAGGTCAAATGCTTATGATGCAACCATTGCCAACTCTAAATCAAGCCTATTCTCTACTTCTTCAAGAAGAAAATCAACGTGCTACTCCTGTTTCTGTTGTTGCTGAAAACATAGCAATGAATGTGAAATTCAATGGCAATAAGGTCAAGAATATGTCTAATTCCAACTTCAAGAAGAGTGTATCTGATGTTACTTGTGAATACTGTCATAACTCTGGTCATTCTCAAGAGAAGTGTTTCTTTATACATGGCTATCCTGACTGGCATCGCCTATATGGCAAACCTAAACCTAAGATGAGAACACCTGGTGCTAATACTTCCTCAGTAAAGAAAGTTGCTCAAGTCTCACTCAAGACTTCTGATCCCACTGACAACCACACTGCTTCACCAACTGGTTGCTATACAGAGTTTTCTGAGGCTCAATGTGAGCAACTTGCTCGAATGATTCAAACTAGTATGAAATCTATGACTACCTGGCCTTCTAATTCAAAGTTGTCAGGTAATATTTACAGTGTGTCATCTTTTCATAATGCCTACACTGTTCATACTAATCCCAGTATCACATGGATATTGGATTCTGGAGCCACCGATCATATAGTGTCTAATATTCAGCTTTTAAAAAACTGTACTCAGTTGAATTCTGATTTACACTTGCCTAATGGTGCTACTGCACAAATTACTCATATTGGTGATGTTGGATTAACTCCTCAAATCACTTTACATGAGGTTTTATGTGTGCCTTCGTTTCATTGCAACCTTATTTCGATTTCTAAAATAACAGCTCAAACTTCTGCATCTATTGTTTTCTCCAACCAATCTTGTTTGCTACAGGACCCTTCCCTGAAGCAGATGGTAGAGATTGGTAAAGTTGGTGCTGGCCTTTACACATTTGTTGATTCTACTGTTTCCTCTTTATCTCCATCACTTTGCACTAATGTTCATACAACTGTTCCTTCTGTCGAAGCACAACTCTGGCATGCCAGATTGGGCCATCCAGCTGCAACTATCTTGAATAAAGTTTCTGTTCTTCCTTCTATAGGAGCATCTTTGTTTTCTACATGTGATGTTTGTCTTCGAGCTAAACAGCATAGACTTCCTTTTGCTCAGTCTGAGAATACTAGCTATAAATTGTTTGATCTCATTCACTGTGACCTATGGGGTCCGTATAAACATTGTACTCATGGTACTTGTAATAAATTTCTTACCATTGTTGAACAATATTCTAAGTGTACTTGGGTCTATCTGTTGTCTGACAAGTCTCAAGTTCCTTTGTTACTTCAAAACTTTATTCAACTTGTTCAAAATCAGTTTCATATAACTATCAAGACCATACGTTCTAATAATGGAACTGAATTTCTTAATTCCACCTTATCCACTTTTCTTTCTAAAAATGGTATTATACATCAGACATCTTGTCCTCACACACCCCAACAAAATGGGGTGGTGGAACGAAAACATCAACACATTTTGAGTGTTGCTAGGTCCTTACTTCTTCAAGCTGGACTACCTAAATCTTTTTAGGGAGACTGTGTTCTTACAGCAGTCCATTTGATTAATCTACTTCCAGTTCAACAACTTCAGTTTAAGTCTCCATATGAACTATTGTTTAATAAACCTCCAGATTACAACTACTTAAGAGTATTTGGCTGTCTTTGTTACATTGCTGATGTCTCCAGTGTGCCTGATAAATTTAATCCTAGAGGTCTCAAGTGTCTTTTCTTGGGCTACCCATTTGGCAAGAAAGGGTACAGAGTTATGCACTTAGACACTAAAAAGTGTTATGTGTCTCGAGATGTTACATTTGTTGAGCATGTTTATCCTTTCCAGAAGCCTACTGATCTGGATTCTTCACCTTTATTTCCCTCATATCCAGTCCTGTATGACACACCTCTTGCAGACATATCTTTGTCTGACTCTGAACCACATTCTATAAATGCTGATAACAATTCTTCTTCTACTGAACCTCAGTCAGTATCAAACACTTCCTCTCCTCATGTATCTTTTCCTCCTGCTACTATTATTTCTCACAGACCATCTAGAGTCAAAACTATTCCCACTAAATACAGAGACTATACTGGACTTCCAGACTTAGTTACTAAAACTGTTCCTGAAACCTCTACTACTTTATGTACTAGTGCATATCCACTGCAGAATTATGTCTCTTATCATGTTTTTCGACAACCTTATGTTAGTTTTCTAGCAAACATAAGTAAAGTTTCAGTTCCAACCACATATAAACAAGCTGTTGTTCATCAACATTGGTCTGATGCTATGGTTGCTGAAATTACTACTTTGGAAGTTAATCACACATGGGATATTGTTCCTAAACCTGCTGATAAGAACATTGTTGACTGCAAGTGGCTTTTCAAGGTTAAGTACACTGCTGATGGATCCATTGATAAATACAAAGCTCGATTGGTTGTTAAAGGATTCACACAAACTATTGGGGTTGACTATTTTGAAACTTATGCCCTTGTGGCTAAGATGACCACTGTTCGTGTGGTATTGGCTTTGGCTGCTCATTTTGATTGGCAAATTCATCAGATGGATGTTAATAATGCATTTCTTCATGGTGAGTTACAGGAAGAAATCTATATGAAATTACCTCCTGGCTTTAAGCATTTGTCCTCTCTGTCTCAGTCATTCCCTCCTGATACTGAGTTTGTGTGTCGACTCAAGAAGTCTATCTATGGTTTAAGACAGGCTCCCAGAGTTTGGAATGAGAAGTTAGCTGCTGCTTTGATTCAATATGGTTGTACTCAAGTTGCCTGTGATCACAGTTTGTTTACACTCCACAAAAATTCTCATTGTGTGGCCATTGTTGTATATGTTGATGATATTCTCATCACAGGGAGTTCTCCTGAATTAATTGCTCAACTTAAGTCTTTCCTACATTCTCAGTTTAAAATTAAGGACCTTGGCTTCATGAAGTATTTCCTAGGCCTGGAAATTGCTCGTTCTTCTAATGGTATTTTTCTCAACCAACGAAAGTATGCTTTGGATATTCTTGCTGATACAGGTTTATCTGGTGTTAAACCCTCTGTTGTGCCTATTGAACAAAATCATAAATTAATTGAGAATGATTCTGAGTTGATGTCGACTGCTGATGTTGCCATTTATCGACGATTGGTGGGACGGTTGTTATATCTTACAATTACTAGACCTGATTTGTCGTATGGCGTGCATGTTTTATCTCAGTTTATTTCTGTTCCTCGTGTTGATCACCTTACAGCTGCTTTCAAAATGGTTAAGTATGTAAAAGGCACAATAGGCCAAGGCTTGTTTTTTCCCAAAAATTCTTCTCTTCAACTTCGAGCATTTAGTGATTCTGATTGGGGAGGATGTGCAGAGACTAGACGATCTCTCACAGGGTACTGCATTATGCTTGGTGAGTCTTTGGTGTCTTGGAAGTGCAAGAAACAACATACCGTATCTCGATCTTCTGCAGAGGCTGAGTATCGTTCCATGGCAGATACTTGTTGTGAAATCATGTGGCTTGACTCTTTACTCAAAGCTCTTCATTTTCCATCTCCTTTACTTGTTCCCTTATACTGTGACAATAAGTCTGTTCTTCATATTGCATCAAACCCTGTGTTTCATGAGCGAACGAAACACATAGAAATTGATTGCCATCTTGTTCGAGACAAGTTCAAGGCTGGTCTAATTGCTCCTATGCATCTTTCTACAAGTGTTCAGCCTGCTGATCTCTTAACTAAGGCATTGCCCTCATATCAGTTACTTTCATTACTCTCCAAGTTAGGAGCTACTAATTTGTTTGCCTCTCCTAACTTGAGGGGGGATGTTAAGTCATACACAGCTGCTGAGTTGGAGCATGATGGGAATGTGGAGACTGCTGATGTGGACACAGTAGTGGCTAATTAGTAAAGTCAAATCAGATGAGTTAGTTATATTAGCTGTCAAGTTAGTTACACACAGAATTGTCTATATATTCATTTCAGGTGTAAAGGTTGGATCGAGAGACTCATTATCATTCTTTTATAGATTACATCTATCTCTCTCTGTCACTCTCTCTCTCTCTCAGAATCTCTCTCTGTAACTCTTGTTAAGAGAATATTGTAAACTCTGGTTTTCATCTATGAAATGAAGTTTATTGTTGGATTCACTCAAGTGACATTTATGATAAGCTATTCAATAGTATACTAACTCATCGTATTCACTAGGAAAACGTTTTAAAAACGATTTTGTCTTGAATTCATTTCTCTTGCTAAAATAGTGCTATGACGCGACATTGCTGGCATTTGAAGATTATAGCATTTCTCTTGCTCAAATAGTGCTATGCTGCGACATTGCTGGCAATTATCTGGAATTTATCTGGAATATTACAATGACCAGTAGTAGAGACAGAAAGATATTTGCAGTTGATAGTAGGTGTTCACCGCCACTCCCAAAAGCGATGCCACCGTTCTCATAACTCATGCCCTCGCCACCTGATGATCCATCATTCCCAAATGTCCTCCTGTCGCCACCGCTCCCATTTTCATCTGAATTTTGTGAAATATGGTCACCATTGTCCCTGTCCAGGCACATAGATTTTTTCCGAATCAATATTTCAACGTCATTAGTTCTCTGGCACATATACAACATGTATTTTCAAGGACACCAGGTCAACTTCATTATCTGCAGCATGCATGTGTATGTAGATATCTGTACCTACCTTGGGCCACCAAGGACACCAGCACTGGAAGTGAGCTTGTCAATCATCGCGGCAGACTTGGGCTCAGCACCAGAGTCCTTGGCATACAGATTGTTGAGACCTTGGCCCGAGGGGAGAAAGTATGCTCCATTTACCATCAGGTCCCCTTCTGATATCCACTCCCATCCTGCCCAATCTCCCTCATCCCCGTCCAACCTTTTAGTCACCTTGAAATGATACAAAATAAGTATTTACAACTACAATAGTATTTTAGCCAGGCTTGTTGCCGTCCTCTTACTCCTGCAGTCCGGAAGGGCAGGAGCTGAGGGCGCCAATGTTTTTAAGCAATGCAAACACGCTAGTAAACTAGGACACTGCATTTGCAGCTTCACATAAAAAGGAAATTTCCAATTTAAGCAATTATTAGGCTTAAAAAAAACAATCACAAGTAAATGAGATACCTGTTTGGAGGACGCATCATTTGGCGCAACATAACGATTTCCCTGACTAATGATTGTTGGAGAAGCACTACCACCAATAGCATACATCTTCCATTCTGTATAATCATTGTTCACAACATGAAAGTATCCATGCCTACACCGGGGCATACGTTGAACTAATTGCAGTCCAAAATGGTTAAATGCTATAGTCACCTGCAAAATTTTATTTTTACACAAGAAATAAGTCAACCAGCATTACTTATTTTTACAAGAATTCTTGGGAGTATGGGACTCGTTACCTGCATACCCTTATCAAGCATGTAGTTATCACTGTGACCCAACAACATCACTTTGTCATGGTGCGAAAAATAGTTGTTTGAAATCGTTACAGCTGTAGACCCTTCCGTGACATCAATTAAACCATCTGTGCATTGTGAAACAGCACAATGATCAACCCAAATATTCCTAGAGTGGTGAATGCTTATCCCATCACCATCTGATTTGCCTTTATGTTCAACTTGAGTTGGACTTAACCGTATTTTAGCACTACCAGATGGAACGCAATTGTAAACATGAATATTATGAATTATAACATTGCTAACATCTTGCACTGTAATGCAGCCCTTTCCCGTAACATACACATTAGCACCACGACCATCAATAGTCTTAAAGCTACTAACAATGAGCTGATGGGAGAGCTTGATTTGCATATTAGCTGAGAATACGATCCAGAGGGGTTCAACTTGGATGACTGCAAATCGTAGGGTGCCTGGTTTTGGGTCCATCACATCATTGTCAGAGGAGTCAGTTACCACATAAATCTGTCCACCTTTACCTCCAATTGCTCCCTGGCCAAAGCCTATAGAGCAATCAGCAAGGTGCTGGCGGTCATTGGCCCAGTTTGGGTCACATTTCCAGCAGTCATCTATTGGGTTTCCAGTAATGCAGGATGACTGGTCATTTAAGTCTACACTGGAGGTGGAGGTTAGTATTCTCCTGTATATCAAGAAAAGCAAAAGCATAGGATTTGCTTATTTTATCGAAAAAAACTTAGTAATGTGGCAAACTGATGAATACAAATATATCCCAAGGAGAAATTTTCACAAAATTCCACATTCAGGAGTATGCAGTGAAATATCTCAAAGGTAATTCAGCGACCAACATGACAATGACATCATGATTGAGACCAACAGAAAAACCAAATGTGAGTTGATCATAATGCTACTTGGGGAAAAAATCAAACTGGAAGTGATAATTTGCATAATGTTAATTGACAATGTTAAGCTGACCTTTGTACTTCTTGCACCACAGCTTCAGGGTTGGGATGTTGATAAGAGAGAGTGAGATTGTCAGCGGCTTCAATTAGAGGAGAAGGAGATATTAGAAGAGTAAACAACAAAACAATGCTGATTAAAGGAATCATATTTGAAGGAGGTACATAATTACATAACACTCGGATGGTTTTTATACCATGATCCCCAAGAAATTACACAAAGAAATATTTACAGTTACTACATTATTAAATTCAATATGTAAAACTTTCTTGGAGGGATTTTGCATGATTCAACAAGAAGAAAAACATAAAGTTAGCACTCACACAGCAATTCCAGAGATCACGCTTTGTATTAAACACACCTAACATATATAAAATTATTACAAACAATCATATAAAAGAATATGAATATTTCAAGAAGAAGAAATCAAAAAGATTTGTGGGCTGTGATGTAGACTCCAAGATGTTGATATACACATATCATACTCAGCATTCTTAACTTGCCTGATAATCTATTCTATATATCCATGGGGGAGTAAAGTCAAGAAATCATACTTGAAAAGTGAAAACGAAGAAGAAAAGTGAAGATAGAACTGAATATTTCTCTTTTGCTAGTGGGAATAATAGTGTCATAATTTTTGTTACATCTCTCTGTTACAAAAACAATCTACAGAAGATAAAAGAGCAGCTTATTCTTCCCATGTCACAAAGTTCAACATTCATTATCATACTTCATCCGGATCACACAAGCTTAGAAGCCTGTGATCAGTAGTAATATAAAATTCTTTAGTAATAATATAGGAGGAAAACAAGCAAGCCTGCAAGAAATTTTCTAATTGTACCCTTCTCTGTTTTTATTACTTACAACATATGATTTTGTTAACACATTATCATCAACATTATTCTTCAAACCCTCGACTCCCATAGAGGGGAGAGGGTGATATATATTATATACCACTGCAGGCACTGCCCACTGCAATTGTCCTCTTTAGAGTCCAGATTCCCCAAATTTGAGCATCAAGATCTATTTCTCATAATTTTTTAGTACATAAATTCATTAATGGAATTCTAGATTATAGATTCTTTCAATATGATTTGATACTTTGTTCTACAAGAAAACAAAGGCCTAGAGCAAGTTAATAGAACTTCTATTTCAGGACAACAGCTCTAATCCTAAGTTATACAAGAACAAAAATCAATACTCCTCTGTCCATTCCTTTTCTTATCATTTCAAAATAGGGTGTTTGGCATGCATTTTAAGGTGGATTTTAAGGATAGTTTCATAAATCATTTTTGAAATTTTCTTTTTTTGTATAAAAATAGAACAATCCTATTTTTATACAAAAAAAGAAAATTTTAAAAATAAGTTATGGAACTATACTTAAAATTCACCTTAAAATGCGTGCCAGAAAGTGACAAAAAAAGTGTAAAGAAATGGATAGAACGGAGGGAGTACATGAATTGTCCCCATGAAAAAATTAAGTGCTAACATGTTCAGCCTGCAAACATAGGCAAGGATTAAAAAAAAACTTATTTGAGTTTTCATAGTAATTCTTAAAGACTTTGTGATTTCTATCAGTTTCCGAATTCTTGAACTACTTAAAACACCGACATCAAAGTGCTATAGGTCCAATAGTCCTCTGTGAATATGTATCCCAACATCTCTAAGTTTGCAGTAAAAGAACACTATGAAAGTAACTACAGGAAGAAACCTGGACTTTCCTCCATTGACCCCTAATCAGAAATCAGGTGGTGTTGAATCTCTCAGGTTTTTACTCAATTACTCGAGCTTCCAGTTCATCATTTATTTTAAGCAACCTCGTGCTAATGTGATTGCATTTCAGTAGGCATCTCGTTAGATTCTACAAATAAGTAAGAATTTCTGAAGTACCACGGTATATGTTTTTCATGATTTCTAGTTATAGTTTTGATCGTAGAAGAGTAATCCGCACTTTTCCCCCCTTATCTTTGGACGCTTTTTCAATTTGGTCTCAAACTATGTTTCTTGGCAGATTGCACCTCTATGATTTCAAACTCGCTTCAGTTTGCACTCTTTTGACCAAATTTCGTCCACTTTGACCGCTACTATTAGGATGAGCGAGGGTAAAAATACAAAGAATTATTTAAGAAACAGTCAATTTACCCTTGATTAGCCTAATAGTAGCGGTCAAAGTGGACAAAATTTGATCAAAAGGGTGTAAATTGAAGCGATTTTGAAACCATAGAGGTGCAATCTGCCAAAAAACATAGTTTGAGACCAAATTGAAAAAATGTCCAAAGATAAAGGATGCAAAATGCTAATTACTCTTTTGTAGAATTAAGAATTCCTAATTTTCTGCCATATGTCATCCTTAACTTATCTCTTGAACTAAATTCAGTCACTTTCTAGTTTATTCTCACGACGTAAATGTTACCTAGAGCGAGGATGGAATAAAAATTCTCCCAAAAATGAACTTTAAGTTATCAAATCCATAAGAGATTCTTTAGAAGATTAAGCATATGATAAGCGAGTGCAAAATGCAATTGGCCCGAGAATCGTGGTCCTAGCCACCTTAGATTTTTCTGAAGCAACTACCAAGTGAAGCTAAGGATGCACTTAGAAAATAAAATGAATTTATGGTGTGTGTGTTACTTTACATCTGAACACAGACCGACTTAAATTTCGAACGATATAATTTATCTTCAAAAATATAAAATGCTAAGCTAATAAAACTTTGAGTTGCTAGCTGATTCGAATAGAAGTGTAACACCCCAGTCCCACATCGAGGAGATTTGGGGCTTCAGTTCAGTTTATAAGGCAAAGTACTACTACTAAGTGCACCAACAAATCATGATCTTTTGGGGGCCTGTGGTGGGCTTGTGGACTACCCAAGTTGGCTGCATTTGGGCCAGTTTACTTTGGCTTATTTCGGATTCGGAATCGGGACTTGACTCGATTTTCGAAAAAGGCTCGGGATTTGACCCGGGTTGTCACAAGAAGAAACACCAAGAGTGCATTCTGAAAATAAAATTCAGCAGTTTAGACCTCACACTTGCAAGTTGCAATGTTTCAAAGCAAACCCTCTAAGCTAATAAAACCCTATCATATATCACTAGATAGAGTAACACACGAATGAAGGCATATTAAGTTATTAACTGGACCACTCATATAAACATGTTCAGACTGTTTGGCAGGCCGACTTAAATTTTCGAGGAGCTTTTCTTATAAATGTGGTCTCAATGTCCATAGAAAATATTACTATAACAATTACATCAAAATTATGTAAATGATATAATTATTCGGGTAGATAATATTGTAAATTTCCGAGTAATCATGAAAGAAATATAAATTTTAAGTCTATTTTAATGTTCAAACAATAAACATATATGTAGTTTTAGAAATTTGGAGACATTTCAAAACTTGAGGTCCTGTATGTTATGTCAAAAAATCAGTCTCGCCTTACCTGGAGGCGTCGCCCTTTGATTGGCTGGAGGGGGACGATCCGATCCACAATCCATGAACAAGGAGAATGGATATGTCAACTGGGCCTAACCTATGTTTACATGAGATGTCGTCCTCTTCCTTAAACGACCTCGCCCTCGGTGGTCGTCCTCTTCCTTAAACGACCTCGCCCTCGGTGGTCGTCCTCTTCCTTAAACGACCTCGCCCTCGGTGGTCGTCCTCTTCCTTAAACGACCTCGCCCTCGGTGGCCGTCCTCTTCCTCAAACGACCTCGCCCTCGGTGGCCATCCTCTTCCTTAAACGACCTCGCCCTCGGTGGTCGTCCTCTTCCTTAAATGACCTCGCCCTCGGTCATCGTCCTCTTCCTTAAACGACCTCGCCCTCGGTCGTGGCCCTTTTCCTTAAACGGCATCGCCCTCGGGTTTCGTCTGATGAGGAGACATCTCCATTACTAAGGAGGAAGACACGTGGCCTTGTTAGGAGGCATCGCCCTCAAGGATAGGAGAAATATGACACAGCTTATATAAAGGAAGAAATCTCAGAAGTACATTCTTAATGGGCCTAGCACACATTCATGAAAGGCGTAGCCCTCTTTGAGGTGTCGCCCGTAGCAAACTAGCAAGGAGGTAACTACTATATTTCAGTAAGGAAGGAGATGGAATCGGCCTCGCCCACTCAATACGGGTGTCGCCCTTTAAGGGAATCATCATTCAGAACAGAAGACTTGCCTTTCAGCCCTGACAAGCCTCTCACTTTTTATGAAGGCCTCGCCCTCCAAAGGGGCCTCGCCTTACAAAGAGGCCTCGCCCTCCCGGGCATCAGAATGGGGGAATCTCCCCAATACAGTTACATGGAGGATACTAAAGACTTTGGATCATAACCCAAGTCATCTATTATCTCAGCTATGGAGAAGGACTAGGCCTCATCCAGGCTAGCAGGCATTTCCCTGCTAGGGAGGTCGAAGGGCGTCGCCCCTTGGCAATCTCAGGACTAGCCCTCTGACTAGCTATTCTTTCTCCGTGGTTAGTTAGGACGAGGATCTCGCCCTTAAAAGGGACCTCGCCCTCGCATCACTAGAAAAGGGAATCTCCCCTAAATAACCTTATATGAAGATAAGGGGTCTCGCCCTCTATTGATGAAAGAGGGATTTCCCCAAGAAACTAAAAGGAAGATATGGCTTTGCCTAGGCTATCAGGAATTTTCCCATTGAGGAGTCGCCCCTTAGTGATCCCGAGGGCTAGCCCTATAACTAGTTATTCTCCCATTGGTGGCTCAAGGTGGGCATTGACTCCGACAATCTCGGGTCAATGACTTAACCGCCACGCTCCGAGAAAATAGTTGGGCTAGAAAGCCCATGATGATTCCACTAATGGCGGTGGCCCAATCCGAGGGACTTCCCTAAACAAGGAAACCCAACCCATGTCGGTGACTTGTTCCCCAAGAACTACGTTTGGCTTGATTCCTATAAATAGGATACGTAGGCACATTGTATGTCATGATGCAACCCTTGCGAAAAAGTGAGAATTCAATATTCGATCTAAATTGCAATAACTCTCACATACACTCTCAGCCATCCCCAAATCACCAACCCTAATCCTAAGCATCCTACGCCGCTCACCGTCATCAACCACCACCACAATTCCAGCAACCCTCCCCGAATTTGTTTTCCCAAATTCCTCCGTTAACAATTGGCGCTAGAAGGAGGGGCTTTTGACATCTCAGGAGGAAGGATGTCACAGTCAAATCGAGAACGTGTTGATGATCGCCGTGTGAAGGAAGTTAGGACCACGAAAAACCTACCCATGCAACAACCGACAAACTCAGATCCGATGGATGCTATGCCTAAGATTCCCGATAGACGGGAGACCCCTCAAATTGAGGGAGATCCCCCTTTCCTAATAAGTAACGCCGAGATTTGGAACAAAATCACTTTATGGGAAACGCTAACACTCGTATGGGGGCTAGGCTGGATGCGATGGAGAGGAAAAAATAGTTTCTTGCAGGATCTCGCCTGAATCATGGTGGACCTCACCGCCACTTGGAGAGAGAGAGGATCTAAGGGAGAGTCATCATAACTAGGAGAGGAGCTATCAAACACACAGAGGAAATCAACGTGCCGAAAAAGAATTTGCCATAAACCAAAGAGAATAGTTCTCACAGGGAGGTAATGTGTTTCCTGCCTTTGTTCTACTTTCTCTTAATTTATTTCCGTAAAAGTCTAGGGGGGTAGTGTATGTACCACTCCTTAGCCAGGATTTATATTTATGAATAAAACATGCTTCTTTGATAAATTTTTGTGTAAATTCTGTGATAGATGACCTCCTCTAAGGAGGATCTTTGTGGGATGTATAAAAAGATGATCTCCTTTGAGGAGAGTATGAATAAAAATAAAGTGAACTTCGGAAAATCCACCTCCTGTGAGGAGGGTATTTCTGGAATGGAGAACGACCTCCTTTGAGGAGGGTATCTCGAATTATCAAAGTCCTTGCAAAAACCGTACTTCCGGGGGGGATGTCCGTACTTCCGGCGCCTCATCAAGGCACGAGCTTCGGAAAATCCACCTCCTGTGAGGAGGGATATTTCTGGAATGGGGAACGACCTCCTTTGAGGAGGGTATCCCAAATTGTTAAATCCTTGCAAAAACCGTACTTCCGGGGGGGATGTCCGTACTTCCGGCGCCTCATCAGGGTTCGAGTTTCGGAAAATCCACCTCCTGTGAGGAGGGTATTTCTGAACTTAATAATGATCTCCTCTGAGGAGAGTATCATAAAATTATTAAATTCTGAGGAAAATGACTCCCTTAGAGGGAGATACCCTCGAGAAGACATGGTAGTTGTTACCTTAGAAGTGAGATATTTATTAAGGTTCATGAATTAGATTCTAATTTCATGAATTAAGTTGAAGAAAGGCGAGATTCCCAGAAAGGGACGAGATTTTAACAGAGAGGCGAGATATATTAAAGTTGTTGAGTACTAGTGGAATGCAAGATAAAATAGGCAGATACTTAAGGAAGACATAATTATGCAGAATAAATTGAACCAAGTCAATACAAGGGCAACGTCTTTAAATGGAGGACGCGCACTCCAATTAGTTGGGAGCAAGTCAAATATATTGAAGAAAAGTTACAAAAGGCGAGGCCATTATAGGAGGGCCCGCACTCCTATTGTGTGCAATTATAAAAAGCTCATATAGTCACTTGGCTGTAGCATCAGTGGGCAAGACCGTTCTAGCGTTGTCACCTTCAGCTATTTCTTTCTTTCTCACCTCCTCCTCGGCCATGGCTGTCTTCTCTGCCTCAATTTTCAGTCTTAGGTCTTCCGTAGCAACAGTGATGATCTCAGCGTTGTCAGTCTGGAATTGCAGCATGTAACCAGGAGTAGAAGGGGCAAAGCATGCAGACCGGTCGGCTGCCAAGAAACTGGGGGGTAGTCTACCTGGAAGCATCACCTTTTGTTAGAAGGATGGAGACTTTTAAGTGCAGGGAGATAGACGACATTATTCTATGATAGGTGACGTCTTCACGAAGGTTTACACTTTTGAAGAATAAGGCTCCAGTATGTAGGAAGGGCCTCTTGCATAGTTTCATTTGAAAGGCCTTTAGGGGTAATTTTGCTTAGAAGACCCTTCAGGGTGATATTTTCTTTGAAGACCCTCGGGGGATGATGCTATTTTGAAAGTTGTCCTGTGTCGAAATTAAATCGAAGGAGTATCAACGGTCAATTTGAGATTCTGAAGAAATTATAGATATTGAAGATTGTGTGCACACTTCTGGAGCAACCTCGCCCTCTTCTGAAGCGACCTCGCCCTCTTATGGCCTAGTTCAGAATGTGGGTTAGAATTGATATTCGAAGAATACAATGAGATATACAAGATGATGGCTCGTGCCTCTTTATCAACTAAAGGTCTCTCCCATTTTCAAACGACGTCTCCCATTACAACGACGTCGCCTACGTGTAACCAAGGTCAAGAAATCAATATTGGAAGATTCATTTTTTGGACAAGACTATATCTCCAACATCATCGCCTATTGGTGGCATCGGCGTCGCCTTCTAGAGTCGGGACCGTGAAAACTATCGGCACATGAAGGAATTTTATTGTGTTTGGCTTACCTTATTTCATGAATCACTCACGATCTAAGGACTCTCTTAAGCGGTATCTAACAAATTATGACGAAGACAGAAGAATAATGTGACAGTTTCTCATCCATATCAGCGTCGCCCTCACAAAAGGCATCGCCTTTATGTACCTCAGTATTGGGAAGTTCCTGAATCACTTTGAAGGACTTTAGATGGAATATTTATTCTGGAGCACCACCAACACCAAATCATTATGGAGTATAATTGAGAAGTAATAGAGCGTGAGGAGAGCACATAGCTAAAGAGGAAATACATCATTAGCAGGAAGTGACACCCTAGGTCAAGGTTCGCCTTGGCATTTTTCTGAAGATCGGGACTTAGTTTCTTTTACAAACAATTGTTGCAAGAAACTGGGGGGTAGTTGTTATGTCAAAAAATCAGTCTCGCCTTACCTGGAGGCGTCGCCCTTTGATTGGCTGGAGGGGGACGATCCGATCCACAATCCATGAACAAGGAGAATGGATATGTCAACTGGGCCTAACCTATGTTTACATGAGATGTCGTCCTCTTCCTTAAACGACCTCGCCCTCGGTGGTCGTCCTCTTCCTTAAACGACCTCGCCCTCGGTGGTCGTCCTCTTCCTTAAACGACCTCGCCCTCGGTGGTCGTCCTCTTCCTTAAACGACCTCGCCCTCGGTGGCCGTCCTCTTCCTCAAACGACCTCGCCCTCGGTGGCCATCCTCTTCCTTAAACGACCTCGCCCTCGGTGGTCGTCCTCTTCCTTAAATGACCTCGCCCTCGGTCATCGTCCTCTTCCTTAAACGACCTCGCCCTCGGTCGTGGCCCTTTTCCTTAAACGGCATCGCCCTCGGGTTTCGTCTGATGAGGAGACATCTCCATTACTAAGGAGGAAGACACGTGGCCTTGTTAGGAGGCATCGCCCTCAAGGATAGGAGAAATATGACACAGCTTATATAAAGGAAGAAATCTCAGAAGTACATTCTTAATGGGCCTAGCACACATTCATGAAAGGCGTAGCCCTCTTTGAGGTGTCGCCCGTAGCAAACTAGCAAGGAGGTAACTACTATATTTCAGTAAGGAAGGAGATGGAATCGGCCTCGCCCACTCAATACGGGTGTCGCCCTTTAAGGGAATCATCATTCAGAACAGAAGACTTGCCTTTCAGCCCTGACAAGCCTCTCACTTTTTATGAAGGCCTCGCCCTCCAAAGGGGCCTCGCCTTACAAAGAGGCCTCGCCCTCCCGGGCATCAGAATGGGGGAATCTCCCCAATACAGTTACATGGAGGATACTAAAGACTTTGGATCATAACCCAAGTCATCTATTATCTCAGCTATGGAGAAGGACTAGGCCTCATCCAGGCTAGCAGGCATTTCCCTGCTAGGGAGGTCGAAGGGCGTCGCCCCTTGGCAATCTCAGGACTAGCCCTCTGACTAGCTATTCTTTCTCCGTGGTTAGTTAGGACGAGGATCTCGCCCTTAAAAGGGACCTCGCCCTCGCATCACTAGAAAAGGGAATCTCCCCTAAATAACCTTATATGAAGATAAGGGGTCTCGCCCTCTATTGATGAAAGAGGGATTTCCCCAAGAAACTAAAAGGAAGATATGGCTTTGCCTAGGCTATCAGGAATTTTCCCATTGAGGAGTCGCCCCTTAGTGATCCCGAGGGCTAGCCCTATAACTAGTTATTCTCCCATTGGTGGCTCAAGGTGGGCATTGACTCCGACAATCTCGGGTCAATGACTTAACCGCCACGCTCCGAGAAAATAGTTGGGCTAGAAAGCCCATGATGATTCCACTAATGGCGGTGGCCCAATCCGAGGGACTTCCCTAAACAAGGAAACCCAACCCATGTCGGTGACTTGTTCCCCAAGAACTACGTTTGGCTTGATTCCTATAACTAGTTATTCTCCCATTGGTGGCTCAAGGTGGGCATTGACTCCGACAATCTCGGGTCAATGACTTAACCGCCACGCTCCGAGAAAATAGTTGGGCTAGAAAGCCCATGATGATTCCACTAATGGCGGTGGCCCAATCCGAGGGACTTCCCTAAACAAGGAAACCCAACCCATGTCGGTGACTTGTTCCCCAAGAACTACGTTTGGCTTGATTCCTATAAATAGGATACGTAGGCACATTGTATGTCATGATGCAACCCTTGCGAAAAAGTGAGAATTCAATATTCGATCTAAATTGCAATAACTCTCACATACACTCTCAGCCATCCCCAAATCACCAACCCTAACCCTAAGCATCCTACGCCGCTCACCGTCATCAACCACCACCACAATTCCAGCAACCCTCCCCGAATTTGTTTTCCCAAATTCCTCCGTTAACACTGTATTATATGTCTTCTTGCACACCCTAATAGACGGCCTGCTATTTGGTAAGTTTCTTAAAATCTTGATTATTAATGATTAAACTTTTTTAAAACATTTTAAATCTAATCATTCAGCGAATGATATATATTCTTTTCTATCAAACACCATCATTTTTTTTATTCACTGGTTCAGATATTTTATCCGCTGGTTTGATGATGCACCACTCTGTCTTCGTATAAGTAATTGGAAAATCATAAATTGTCAACATAGTGGTCGTGCCGGAGTGGTTATCGGGCATGACTAGAAATCATGTGGGTTCGCCCGCGCAGGTTCGAATCCTGCCGACCACGCCTTTTTGGAATGGTTCAATTTTGAGATCAAATCCTACTGTTTATGGTCTGTTATTTTCGCATGTTTACATTCTTATACGTAGTAAGTGCCAGATTGGTTAGGCTTGGGAGTTGGCTGGCTCCATTAAAAAGTGAGCATCATCGCTGAGACTAGAGCTGTTCACGAACAGAGCTGTTCGTGAACAGGCTAGAGCTCGGCTCGTTAAGGACTCAGCTCGGTTCGTTAAGGTTTCCAGCTCGGAAAAAGCGTTCGTTAAGAAAACGACCTCGACTCGAGCTCGGCTCGAGATCGATTCAAGCTCGGCTCGAGATCGACTCGAACTCGTTCGGCTTGGGCTCGGCTCGATAAAGCTCGAAAAAAATTAAAATTTATCAAAATATTTTTATATTATTTGAGATATTTTGAAAATATTATAAAATAATTATTATTTTCTTAAAATTTGGGAATATAATTAAATTAAATATATATTGACATGCGTACAATTGGATTGTCGAGAAATAATTTTTAAAAAATAGAAACAACAATCCGTGACAAAGCACTAGTTACTAGTACTAGTCAAAATAGTATCGATTTACTAAGATCTCTGACCAAATTAATTTTTTATTTTTTTAAAATTTGTGAATATCATTAAAATAAATATATTTTGACATCCGTACGGTTGGATCGTCGAGAAATAATTTTAAAAAAATAGAAACAACAATATGTGAATAAGCACTAGTTACTAGTTCTAGTCGGAATAGTAGTGATCTACTAAGATCTCCAACCAAATTATTTTTTTATTTTTTTAAAATTTGGGAATATCATTAAATTAAATATATATTGACATTCGTACGGTTGGATCGTCGAGAAATAATTTTTATAAAATAGAAACAACAATATGTGAATAAGCATAATTTACTAATTCTAGTCGGAATAGTAGTGATCTACTAAGATCTTCAACCAAATCAATTTTTTATTTTTTTAAAATTTGGGAATATCATTAAATTAAATATATATTGACATCCGCGCAGTTGGATGGTCGAGAAATAATTTTTAAAAAATAGAAACAACAATATGTGAATAAGCACTAGTTACTAGTTCTAGTCGGAATAGTAGTGATCTACTAAGATCTCCAACCAAATTAATTTTTTATTTTTTTTAAAATTTGGGAATATCATTAAATTAGATATATATTGACATCCGTACGGTTGGATCGTCGAGAAATAATTTTAAAAAAATAGAAACAACATTATGTGAATAAGCACTAGTTACTAGTTCTAGTCGGAATAGTAGTGATCTACTAAGATCTCCAACCAAATTAATTTTTTATTTTTTAAAATTTGGGAATATCATTAAATTAGATATATATTGACATCTGTACGGTTGGATCGTCGAGAAATAATTTTTATAAAATAGAAACAACAATATGTGAATAAGCCCTAGTTACTAGTTCTAGTCGGAATAGTAGTGATCTACTAAGATCTCCAACCAAATTAATTTTTAATTTTTTTAAAATTTGGGAATATCATTAAATTAGATATATATTGACATCCGTGCGGTTGGATGGTCAAGAAATAATTTTTATAAAATAGAAACAACAATATGTGAATAAGCACTAGTTACTAGTTCTAGTCGGAATAGTAGTGATATACTAAGATCTCCAACCAAAATAATTTTTTTATTTTTTTAAAATTTTGGAATATCATTAAATTAGATATATATTGACATCCGTACAGTTGGATCGTCGAGAAATGATTTTCAAAAAATGGAAACAACAATCCGTGACAAAACACTATTACCAGTACTAGTCAAAATAATAGTGATCTACTAAGATCTCCAACCAAATTAATTTTTTATTTTTTAAAATTTGGTAATCTATACTTCTATACTATATTATAATAAGCAAAAGGGGGTATAATTTGTAGTTGGTTACCCCTTTTTTGGTTATCCTCATTTTTGGTTATCCCTCATTTATCACCGTTAGATCAGCAACTCAAGTAGATCATGACCATTAGATATAATAATACTAAAAATTGTTATATGCAGAGGTTCAAGGTTCGATTCCCGCCAATAACATATTAATTTATATTTAATACTTAAAATTATTATATATATATATGTAAAGATATAAGGTTCAAATCAATAACATATTTAAATTAATATTTATAATATTATATTATATTAATAAAAAATTAAAAGTAACCCGTGCTTTGCACGGGCTATAAGCTAGTATTATTAAATTATATATATCTTGATATCTGTATGGATCTCCAGAACTCAGAATCGTTCGTGAACAGCTCGAGATCGGCTCGAGTTGTTCGTGAATAGCTCGCGTGCGGCTCGAGCTCGGTCAAAGCTCGGCTCGGTTCGAGTTGACCAAAGCTCAGCTCGAGTTGATCAAAGCTCGGCTCGGTTCGTTTCGGGCAAAGCTCGGCTCAGTTCGATGAAAAGCTCGTTCGGCTCGGTTCGTGAACAGCCCTAGCTGAGACTTGGTAATTTATGGCTAGGTGATTGCTTTTGCTGTTTTGATTACAGAAGTACTAATACCTAGTCGTTACAGGTCATCGATCAGCTATTACTCTGTTGTTGTTCTCTTTACCAAGGTCCAAGGAATCTTATTTGTGTTTTACATTAAATTATTACAGGTATTCGCCGAATTATAAAGAGAATAAATTACTGAAGCATGGGAAAGTCAGAAGGGCTAGGTTATATTTCACACACAAGCTTCCCAGACTCTCAACGTTTTATGTGAAATTCCATCACTGTAAGCTGTGTAGCATTTAGATGTGTATTTACATTCAGTAGACTTCTTCTTTTTAATTACATCATTCGGCGAATCTGAATATTACAAGAAAATTCAACAGTAACATGCCTTCACTATGTTCTTTTGAGTAGATGTAGTGGCTTATTAACCCTGATTTCATTGATCATAGGGCTGTAATTCGAGTCGAGCCGGGCGAGTTCGAGTCGAGCCGAGCTTTAAATCGAGGCGAGTTTTTTCTGACGAGCCGAGCTCGTTTATTAAACGAGCCCAAAATCTCTACCGAACTCGGAACGTTTATAATAACGAGCCGAGTCGGGTATCTGTTAAACGAACTGGGTCGAGTTTTTCGCACGAACCGAGTCGAGTATTTGTTAAACGAGCCGAGCCGGTATCTTATCGAGCTGTTGAAAAATATTTGCAGGAGGAGGGAGTCGAACCCAGGACGCCCAGCAACCAGGAATTTTTAATGCCCAACCACAACCAGCTGGCCTACTTGATTATTGTGTAAATATTAGAACTAAATTAATCATATCCACTTTCTGTTTTGTTTTTCAAAATTATTTCCATTCTTCAATCAAATTAATTTTTTATTTTTTGAAAATTTGGGAATATCATTATATTATATATATCTTGAAATCTGTACGATCGGAACGTCATTTTTTTTTAAAAATAGATACAATAATATGAGACAAAACACTAGTTACGAGTACAATTGAGATTGGTAGTATTATACTAAGATCTCCAACCAAATTAATTTTTAATTTTTTGAAAATTTGGGAATATCATTATATTATACATATCTTGACATCCGTACGGTTGGAACGTCAAAAAATATTTTTTAAATACAATAATATGGGACAAAACACTAGTTACGAGTACAATTGAGATTACTAGTGATATACTAAGATCTCCAACCATATTAATTTTTTATTTTTTGAAAATTTGGGAATATCATTATATTATATATATCTTGACATCCGTACGGTTGGAACGTCAAAAAATGTTTTTTAAAAAATAGATACAATAATATGGGACAAAGCACTAGTTACGAGTATAATTGAGATTGGTAGCATTATACTAAGATCTCCAACCAAATTAATTTTTTATTTTTTGAAAATTTGGGAATATCATTATATTATATATATCTTGACATTCGTACGGTTGGAACGTCAAAAAATATTTTTAAAAAAATAGATACAATAATATAGGATAAAGCACTAGTTAATAGTTACGAGTACAATTGAGATTACTAGTGATATATTAAGATCTTCAACCAAATTAATTTTTTATTTTTTGAAAATTTGGGAATATCATTTAATTAGATATATCTTGACATCCGTACGGTTGGATCGTCGTGAAATATTTTTAAAAAAATGGAAACAATAGTATGGGACGAAGCACTAGTTACGAGTAAAAGACAATATGAATATAGTAGTGTTCTATTAAGATCTCCAACCAAATTAATTTTTTATTTTTTGAAAATTTGGGAATATCATTTAATTAGTTATATCTTGACATCCGTACGGTTGGATCGTCGTGAAATATTTTTTAAAAAATAGAAACAATGATTGTACTATTAAAATATTACAATAATAGAAACAATGTTGTAGTACTATTAAAATATGCCCTTAAAAAAAATTTGTACTATTAAATATTATTGTAATATTATTTTGATAATATTTCAATAATAGTCAATAGAAACAATGTGGTAGTACAATTATTTATTAATATTATTTATCAATAATATTTCAAATATTATTTTGATTTATTCATAGTTTCATTTCATTAGTATTTACTATTTATTGACTTTAGTTTAGTCTTAGACTCTTAGAGGGTATTTGGCTCCACCTCCTTAAAGGAGTTTGGAGCTTTAAGTAGTTTTTGGTATGTTTGGCTCCCATGGCTTAAAGTCGGTTTTAAGTTAAAAAACTACTTTAAGTCATAAGTTCCATTTAGGTACTTTTGACTTATAACTTATGACTTATGAAATTTTTTTTTTATTTTTTTTTCACAAGTCTTGTAAAGTTTAAATATCATGAATTTAAAAATTTTTTAAGTCAAATTTCACTTTAAGACAAAATTATTAAATCCCCATTTAACTTTAAGTAAAATTACCCAAACACTTTCATTCAACTTAAAGTAAACAACTTTACTTTTTCCTTTAAGTTAAAAATACCTCTATTAAGTCAAAAGTAACTTATTTTAAGCAATCCCAAACACCCTCTTATACTGTGATAGTGTCTTACTTTACTCGTACTGTTAGTGTTAACTGTCTTCATCCCTAATTCGACTGGCGACTTCCCAACTCCCAAGATCAGTTATTCAAGTGAGCTGTGAGCGCAAGATAAAATTCAACTATTCAATCAAGTGAGTTTGTTTGTTGTTAATTATTTAGTTTTTTACTTCTAAATTTTGTTGTTGTATACTTGTATACAAGGTGTTTGTTTAAATTCTTGAAAGAGCTTGTTACTTCTTTCATTATTTGCTACTGTCAAAGTGTCAAATAACAAAACAAAGGTAACAAAACAAGATTTAGCTGGGCATAAGTCATCTGTTTTGCGTCCTTTTTTGCAGCATACGTATAAGAACTATAATGTTCAGAAGTTTTACATCATAACTGTAAATTTTTAAGTGAATAATATGTTTAGCTGTCTCGTGTTGTCAGTATTATTGCTTGACTGATGAATTAAGATACCCGAATCATTAGCCCTTATTATATATTTATGCTTGTTGGTTACAAATGCTAATTTTTATACTCGTACAACTGAAGCAGGAAAGAAGAGCAATATACCATGGAAGTGGAATCATTGAAAAGCAAAAAGAAAAGAAAAAGTCAGCCTATTGATATTGTTCCAGAGAATGCACCGTATATGGATGATAGTCATATCACAATTAGAAGCATTGCGGATGAATCCTTATCGGAGGATGATGTTGACCAAGAAGAACTATCTAAATTATCAAAAAAACGTACAAGGAATGACGAAGAGGGAGTTCCAGATGCATCAGAACCTACAAAAAATGACTCTGCACTAGAAAGTCATAAGAAGCATTATCATAAAAAGCCTAGAAAAAAGACTTCAGATGTTTGGAAGTATATGGATACTTTTAAAAAGAATGGCAAAGACTTTTCCAGATGTAAGCTATGTGGACAAGAATTCATCAAGAGTGGCACTTCCTCAACTTCTTCGATGAAAAGACATTTGGAAAAATGTTTAAAAGCGCACGCTAATACTCTACAACCACTACTCCAAGTTCAGCGAGGTCCTGGCAATGAGGTACAAGTCTCACCTTTTAAGTATGATCATCGCGTAATGAGGGAAAAGGTGTCTCACTATGTCATGATAAACGAGTTACCTTTCTTACATGTTGAAAGCTTTATGTGGAATGAGGTGATGAGGACTGCCACACCTCTTTATGAAAAGATAACTCGGGGAACATTAAAAGTTGACTGTAAAGCTACATATGAAATTGAAAAGGAAAAATTAGTCGAGATTTTTAAATCTGTCCAGAGAGTGAATATTACCACCGATATGTGGACTTCTTCTTGTCAAAAGCTGGGATATATGGTTGTGACAGCCCACTGGATCGATGAAAAATGGGTATTGAATTCTAGGGTTATTAGCTTCTGCAATGTTCCCCCTCCACATTCAGGTTATGTTATTTCAGATGCTTTGTATAAATGTTTAGTTGATTGGAATATTCAAGATAAAATTGGGACAGTGACAGTAGATAATGCTGCTGCGAATGATGTAGCTATAAGGACTTTAAAAGACTCTTTTAGAATTAGAAAACCATCTTTATCGGTTGAAGGTAAATTATTTCATGTGCGTTGCTGTGCTCATATATAAAACTTATGTGTACAAGATGGTCTGAAACCTATCGTTTTAATTGTCAATAGAGTGAGAGATGGGATTAAATATGTTGCTCTTTCTGAAGGTCGTCGACTTAAGTGGGGGAAATTGCTGATTTGTTGCAGTTAAAACCAAAAAAGCTGATTTTAGATGTTTCCACTAGGTGGAATACTACTTACCATATGCTGTCTTGTGCTCTTCAATTTAAACAAGTGTTTCCTAGGTTTGCAAATTGGGATAGAGCGTTTAATGAATATGTTCCAGGTGAAGATGATTGGGTTAAAGTAGCAAATGTTTGTTCTTTGTTAAAGGTGTTCAATGATGCTACTAGAATAGTTTCAGGAAGTGAGTATCCTACCTCTAATTTGTTTCTTTCAGAGGTCAAATCGGTGAAAGCATTGATAGATAAAAAATCAGTTGATGCAAATCCATACATGAGGGAAATGGCAAATAAAATGAAAGAGAAGTTCGATAAATATTGGGGTGAGAGTAATTTAATGATGTCCATCGGGGCTGTGATGGATCCAAGATTCAAAATGAAGCTTCTTACTTTCTGTTTTCCCATTATTTATCCACTTCAAGGTGAAAGCGAAAAACAACTGGCTCATTTGAAAGTTGTTTTGAATGATCTATATCAAGAATATGTTGCTGAAGATTCGACAGTTAAAGGAATGGCCCCTGAATCAACTCAAATTTCTGGATCGGATAGTCTTTTTATGGATGATATTGAAACTCCAGCAGGTATGAGCGAATATGAAGCTTATATTCGTGACAGTGGGGTAGCTGTTGAACCGACTAAATCTGAATTGGATGAGTATTTGTCTGAGAGTATTTTTATTCCGAATGAGTCTACAGCAAAGTCATTTGATGTTCTGACCTGGTGGAAAGGCAATAGTGCCAAATATCCCATTTTATCACAGATGACGCGTGATATGTTAGCAGTCCCCATGAGCACAGCTGCATCAGAGGCAACATTCAGCGCTGGTGACCGAATTATTGAGCCTTATCGATCATGTTTAAAGGCGGAAACAGTGGAAATGTTGGTATGCGGGGCTGATTGGGCACGAGCACTATATGGTCTGAAAAAAGCATGTCAGGTATATATATTCTTATTTGAATTATCAATTGTATTTACTAGTAGTTTACTATCTCTGTGTAGTCTATTTAAGTCATATGTATACTCCTACTTCAAGTTGCATGTGTAATTCTTATTGTATATTTCCCATCTGTTAGTTGGCATAGTTATATCACAGTGAATATTTTTAGGAGTTGTTTTCTTGAGTTTCTTTTATCCTATACTTTCATGAATAAGTAGATACCTCTGGCATAAACAGATTGTAAACTATTGATAAGTATCTCATATGAATATCTGAGAGCTAATGCACAAGAGAAACTTGCAAAATTGTGTTATCAACTTGCAAAATTGTGTTACACAGATACAATTAGATGCAACTGAGCTCGGAAAAGAGCATTAACTTACATGAAATGATTATCAACTTATTTGAAATGTCTTATCTTTATTAACAGGAATGACTTGTGGATTAACATTGCTGTATGATTAGGATATGTGTCTTTTACCTACAGACTTAAATGCAATGGTGCTGCTATACCACCTTTATTGTTTTCTTGCTGCTTTTCCACTGTTCAGTATTCCCTATCATTGTTTAAGTACCAAGAATGTTTTCTGGTTTTGATGAAAGTGATATCAAAACAATATACCATAATGCAGAATGTAATCAGATGTCACATCATGCTGATTCAGCTTATAGATATTTAGAGGGAAAAAAAAGATGTTCAACATCAATAGTTTGGTGGTTGTTGCCACGCCAATGTATTAGCTTCCAAAGTTTAGGAGAATACAGAGTTGCGGCTTTTTTTCATTGATCTATGTTATATTTTATGCTTGAACTCTAAGATGCAGACGAATTTTTTTTTTGTTCAAAAACCCCCACATGACCTTTGTTTTATATTAATCAGATTTGTTTTCTAGTATATTCCTTGGTAATCAACGATCAACAAGAAATCCACATAAATTATTTTCTCTATATAAGGCAGTTGCGCGATGTATTAGGTTCTTTCAGAGCTCATTTGAATATATATTAGTCAAGAAAGAAAGAGTAAGACTGAGGGACATACCAGTAAGTTGTGCCATGGCTTATAGTTTCTTGGCCCATCCTTTGTATGACAATGAACAAAATGTTCAGCTAAGTGGCCTTGATTCAAGTAGTTCATATCTAGTTCATATTATATTACTTTGGACCGATCTAACTTGATGTCATTTTTTAGAACAAATAGATTTCCTAGTTTATCTATAACTTGTTGATTTTTTTTAATAGAAAAAACCAATAAAGCCTGTGGAGATCAGCTTGTATTAGTAGTAAATACCAGTATGCATGCATGCCACAAGTGACAAGGTATTAATATTTTAACTTAGACTTTCAATTTACTTAAGTCTTTTATTGTTTTTAACCTTATTCACTGTCTTAAAACATGTTTATTGTGCACTTTTGCTGCAGCATTTTGTAACTTCTGTTAATTAAAGATCAGAAGCTATTTTTGAAGACTAATGGTTTGGTTTGCTTAACGATGATGTATTGATGTGCTACTAATTTTTGCTTTGCTGAATGCTGAATTGCTGATGGATTGATGGCTGACCTACATCTACTTAGCTTTGCAGGATGCTTAAAATTGGATTGTTTAGTTTAAAAAATCTATATTTGTATCAATGTAGTCTGTAATGCAGAGACCCTGTCGAACTTGAACATTTATGTTTTTTGATTTGGTCCATTTTGAACAATGGTTATCACTCATCAGCTTATGACTAAATGTAAATGTAGGCAGTAAGCTTGTGACTATATTCAGTATGCTCTAATTAGTAATTACTATGTAGCATAGCATTGCATGTCAGAATTTTTATTTTTTGAGTTGTTTTTTAACGAGCTCGAGCTCGATTCGAGCCGAGTATTCGTTATCGAGTCGGGTTCTATTCAAGTTCGGCACATACTCGGTCCGACTCGTTAAGCTAAACGGGTATGAAACCTTGTTCGAGCTCGACTCGTATTCGAGTACGAGCCGAGTCGGGTCTGTTTAAACGAGCTCGAGCTGCTCGCGAGCAGCCCGACTCGGATTACAGCCCTAAAGACTACTCCCTCCGTCCCTATTTAGTAGTCCATTTTGAGAAAAAAATTTGTCCCTAAATAGTTGTTTCTTTTCATATTTCAATGCATGTTTTTCAAATTTTTCCAAAATTACCCCTACACTTCTATTTCCAATGTTTGACTTTATAATTAATTATACATTCAAAAGTTATAATTTAATGCAATAAGTAGGGGCAACTATGGAAACAAAATATGACATTAAATATTTCTTAAGATGTGTGTTTTTTTTAAAATGGACTACTAATTAGGGACGGAGGGAGTACTGTTTTATGCCTTTACTATGTTCTTTACTGCTCCCCCCGTCTCATATTTCTTTGCTCGTTTGTTGAATGACACGGGTTTTAAGATAGTGGGTAATGAATATTGTTTTTTTAGGAAATAGTGAGTATTGAATATTGTTTTTAAGAAGTAGTGGGTATTGAATATTGTTTTTTTGGAGTAATGGGTGAAGTAGTGGTTATTGAATACTCCCTCCGTCCTTTTCATATCTTTACATTTTCTATTTTGGGCCGTCCATTCCATTTCTTTACATTACTAAAAATAGTAACTTATAACAATAAAATACATTATTACATCAACTACTTCACTCCACCTTTTCAACACTTTACACTATTACACCCACTACTTCACTTATTTTAACAATAAAATTACTATTACACCCACTACTTCATTTATTTTAACAATATTACATCCACTACCTTTTCAACCCTTTACACTATTACACCCACTACTTCACTTATTTTAACAATAAAATTACTATTACACCCACTATTTCATTTATTTTAACAATATTACATCCACTATCTTGGTTTTCGTGCAAAAAGCAAATGTAAAGAACTAAAAAAAATCGGAGGGAGTATTTTTTTTAAGGAGTAGTAGGTGGAATAGTGGGTATTGAATATTGTTTTTTGGAGTAGTGGGTGGAGTAGTGGATATTGAATATTATTTTTAAGGAGTAGTGGGTGGAATAGTGGATATTGAATATTGTTTTTTAAGGAGTAGTGGATGGAGTAGTGGGTATTGAATTTTATTTTTTATGGCTTAAAATAAATAGAAAAAGTTATTTGAATTACCTTAAAAGGAAAGTGGGAAAAATATTAAGGGGGGGAAGGAAGTAGTATGTTATTGTAGTTGATCATTGGCAAAGAAAACCATGCCTAGCATCATCTAGGTTGCTTAGAAGGCAAGAGAATATGCCATATGGAGTATATACTATTAGAACACCAACTCTAATCATTTGCATACCAGAAATTATATACAATTCCTCCACAATGATTTCCCACATGGCTGGGATTCAAATGATAATAGTATATTCCAGTGTTCCAGAAATTGCTAGGCGGAACTAGGCGGTTGAGATACCGCCTAGGGATTAATCGGGTAGGCGGGGATTAATCGGACGGATTAATCGGAGCATTAATCGGTTGTATTTAAATATTATTTTTAATATTTATATTTATATAATATTATAATTACAAAAAATATCATATATCAATTTTTTATTGCCCGAATAAAAACAATCTTAAGTTCTTAACCAAGTAGATATCAATTTCCCAAATATTTTTGTCAATTTTTGACTTTTTCAACGATTTTTGCCATTTTTTTGTCGATTTTTTACTTTTTCAGCAATTTTTATTATTGACCGCCTCAGCCCGCCTCAGCCCGCCTCGGACCGCCTCAGCCCGCCTCGGACCGATTTTCTAAAAAAACGTTTAATTTCCCGCCTCGGCCCGCCTCGGGGCGTTTTACTCCCGCCTACCGCCTAGGCGCCGCCTAGGCGGCCGCCTCACCCGATTTTTAGAACACTGGTATATTCTAGTCCTTATCATTTTTATGCAGTCCACGTTAACTCAACATTTGTTCTCTTTTGGCTATTTTTGTTTAAGTATATTTTTACTAGGTATCCGGGCCAGCGTATGCGTACAGCGTACCACGATTAAATCTGGATGTACCGCTTATCTCCATGCGCTCAACTAGAATCGAACCTGGGACCTCGGGATGATAAGCCCCAAAGGTTCTGGCCTTAACCAGCTGAGACAACAATGTTTAACCATGATTCAATATTTTTCAGTATCACTTGGTTAATCACCAGGGCACATCCTTAGTTTGGACTCCCTCCTTTCTCTCATTTGTTAGAGACGGAGATTAAAAGAAAGTGAAAACTAATGAAAAATGAAAAATAAAAAAAATTGTAAAGTAATAGAAAAAGTAAGAAAATGAGTAGAGTGGTGGAACAATCAATATTTTTATGTAATAAAGGAAAAGTATAAAGTAATGAAGAATGGAAATTAAGAAAATGAATAAAGTGGTGGGAACGATTAATATTTTATGTAATAAAGTGAGTTTAATGGTGGAAAGTATGGTTGCATTTTTTTATTTTATAAAATTTTACTATTAAAAGAAAAGGGTAAAGAAATAGGAGGGGTATATCTTTATTAAAGATATCTTTGTTTATCAAAATTGGAGGGATGCCAAACATGATTTTGTAATTTTATTAAAATAACTAGCATGATAGCCGGCACATTCTAATCTATATTATTATATTAAAGTCGAAACATTGAAAATTTGTCGGTTTGGTTATCCTAATTATTAAAATAAAATAATAATAAAATAATGTAATTAATGGTAATTAGTTGATTGTCCTTTTTAATTAAAAGACGTTTACTTTAAATTGAAAATATTATCCTTTATAGACACCTAAAATATCGTATTTTTCAATCATCAATGTTTCCTTGCTAATTAAAATATGTCACTTTTTAATATAAAACATAATCTTACCGTCATTAATTTATACCCACAAATATGACACCATATCTTTTAATCACTAATAAAATATATACTAAAAATCAATATACAACAAATAATGACCGTTAGAATTTTGGGTCAAATCCCCAAATACCCACATTTTCAAACCAAACAACCAAAATACTCAGCGACGGAGTGGGGCTACCAAAATAACCTCCGTATATGCATTCTATGTTTGCATGGTAGAAGATACGCAATTAAGCGCTTACGTGATCAGTTTAATTCTTTTTTTTTTGTTTTAGTTAAGGTAGGTACGCAATGTTGTCATGCGTGGTCAATTCATTTATTATTTTTTTAGTAAACCTAAGTATGCATTCAGCTCTTGCGTATAGTCTGGGTACGCATCTTCTTTATGCGTATTTGTTCTACTATTTATTTTTGTCATATACTAATTTTTTTTATTTGTATGTCCTTAATCCTAGACCCTAAATCCTAATTTCGTATATGGTTTATTCTTCGTTCTGAATATTTCTAAACCCAAACCGTTGAAACCTCGAGCGAATATTGATAAAATTAAAATTTTTATTAAAAAATTGAATCCGGCGACCTGATTTTTAAACGCTAACGCGTTTAAAAATCAGGATAAGTTAGGGTTTAGGGTCTAGGGTTGTAAACAGCCCTAAACCCTAAGTTCGTATACGGTTTATTCGTCGTTCTGAATATTTCTAAAACCCAAAATAGAAATGTTGAACTCCAAAAGTTAATTGTTGAACCCCTAAATTTAATTAAAATTGTTTTTTAATTAAAAAATTGAATCTGGCGGCCTGATTTTTAAACGCTAGCGCGTTTAAAAATCAGGATTAGTTAGGGTTTAGGGTCTCCCAAACCCTAAGTTCGTATACGGTTTGTTCGTCATTCTGAATATTTCTAAACCCAAAATGGAAACGTTGAACCCCAATAATTAATTATTTAAACCCAATAGTTATTTTCAAAAAAAATGCACAGGACATGCATTCTACATATGCGTAAATGAATACGCATTGTAGACATACGTGCCTTTCATCTACCAAACCACGTGTGATCAACAACTCATTTGTCAATTTTCTGCAAGAGCAATACACATACTTAATATGCGTGGAGAGAGTACGCATGACCAAAATGCGCATTTAGTAGGTAAAAAAGGCGGCCTCTCCCGTCGGTAGGTATTTTGGGTAGTGGGTTCCCAAAATTAGTGTAATTTTGTCATTCTTTCTAGATTTTTAGTGATAAATAAGAACAATTAGATCTAACGATTAAATATTTTATATGATTAAATTACTTTGCTAAAGCGTAAAGTTTCGAATTTTGTCAATAACATATTTAATTAAAATTTCATAATATAAATTTTAATCATATATATCATTAATTAAATTTATATAAATTATGCACTTTAAAATTATAATAGTTATTGAAAATAATAATTAAATAAAAATATATTATAACATGAAATAAAATTTATTACATATTCGCACGGATTTTAAACTAGTTGATATTTATTTTTCAAATGCTAAAATAACATCGATCATATCCTCATAGCCGTCTTTCGATCAATGTTCTAAAAATCACTAGGCGGTGAGCCTACCTTCTAGCGATTAATCGGCTAGGCAGTGATTAATCGGATTGATTAATCGAAACATTAATCGGATGTATTAAAATATTGTTTTTTATATAACTTAATTTTAGTATTTAAAAATATATCTTTAATAAGTAAAAATGTAAATATTTACATTTTATTATTAAATATGATGAGTGAATTTACCCTTTTATGTGAAAATTGTATTTTTTATTAAAAAAATTATATTTTTAAAGTTTTATTCTTAATTTGACCATTTTTTTAAGATTTGACCGATTAATCCCGATTAAATCCGATTAATCGCCGCCTAATCGATTATTCCCGCCTAACTCATTAAACCACCTAATCCCGCCTAGACGCCGTATAGGACCGCCTAGGCGCTGCCTAATAAAAAAACGCCTAATGACCGATTTTTACAGATTTTAGGCGTTTAATGGTCGCCTAGCGCCTGTGCGCCGATTAATCGACCGCCTAGACCGATTTTTCAAACACTGCTTTCTATGTGTCTTCGTCTATCTAAGATCAACAATTAGCAACAATTTTAATTTGAGCGTGAGAACTGCCCTGGTAGGGGTCAAAGCGTTGATCCAATGAGATCACGGGTTCGAACCTCATTCCCAACTTAGCAAAAAAAAAAAACAATTTTAATTTTAAAATATTAACAAACTTTAAATCTTGATGACCATATATATAGTCGAGAGATAGCAAATAATTGAGATTATTATCCAAAATAACACTTTATGAGATATAACCATTAAACTAGAAAAGTAATCAATTAGTTATTAGAAGATCATATTTTTAGGAATAAAAGATTTTAGTTTGAAAAGATAGAAAAAATAATAACTAAAAAAGTAATTAATTAGTTATTATTTAGAAGGGACATGGGTATCGCTCTACCGTACCCTACAATGGAGCTGCTTCCAAATCTCGGTGATGGCGAAGTCATTGACGCGTCACCACATGCTACCCCAGCCCAAAGTATGGTAATGAAAAATGCAAGTTCAGATTTGGAGGAGGCATCTGCCATGGTAGTTCTACCAGAACCTGAACATATTTTATCTACATTGAATGTGGTCTCTCTTGCAAGGCAAGAGGGCCCTGTGATCCCCATCCAAAATGAGTCAAAGGTACAGGCAAAGGGCAAGGAAAAGATATTGAATTGTCCTCTAAGTACAACACTGGATATGGAGGAAGAGACCTCAAAGGGGGCTTTTATGAGAGACATTCTGGACGGCACAGGGCTCATTATCTCTGCCAGCAATCAGCACTAAGGGTCTCTCAAAAGCAAGCACATCAGCAAATGGAGTAAAGGTCCCAGATCTCTCGATCATTGATGCCAAGTGTTAACGGAGGAATTTGGTGATAACAAATTCGGGGAGGGTTGCTGGAATTGTGGTGGTGGTTGATGACGGTGAACGACGTAGGACGTTTAGGGTTAGGGTATATGATTAGGGGATGGCTGAGATTGTATGATGAGACTATTGCAATTTAGATCGAATATAGAATCCTCTCTTTTTCGCAAGGGTTTGCATCGTGACATACAATGTGCCTACGTATCCTATTTATAGGAATCAAGCCAAACGTAGTTCTTGGGGAGCAAGTAATCGTAATGGGCTAGGTTACCTTATTTAGGAAGCCCATTGGATTAAGACCACCGCCTTTGATGTTATCATTATGGACTTTAAAGCCCAACTACTTTCTCGGAACATATCGGTTAACCTATTGACCCGGTATTTTCGGGGTCAACGCTTTCCCTGAGTTACGGAGATAAAATAGCTGTAGGGCAGCCCTGAATGAGGGCGAGATCTTTTAGAAAAGGACGAGATCTGTCTTAAAGGGCGAGATCTAGCCTTTAGTTAGTTCAAGGACCTTATTCGTAGTCCATAATCTTCGAATTCAGTAATTGCCACCACAAAGGGCGAGATCCTACAGTGTTGGGCCTAGCCGTTTTAAAAGGCGAGATCCTTTATATATGGGCGAGGTCTTCTGAAAAGTAATGTTATCCTTCTTTGGGCCAGGCCCAATAATGTCACGTTTCCTCATGCCACGACCCATGACACGAATTACTTCTTTTACCCGGCCCAAACGAGATCGACACTTCCAAAATAGGGTGAGAATATTTTTGGGTATAACAACTACCCCCAGTTTCTTGCAATATATTTATAAAAGAAACTAACTTCTTGAAGTTTTCCCAAAAAATATATACGAGCCTTATTCCACAAGAAATAAAACTGACACGCCTCGATTTCTGTTCTCATTCTACTTAGAACATGCCACGTCTCCCATACTAGCTATTACTATATAAACCCCAAACTTTCCTTCTTTTCCTATCTCATTTTCAAAAGCTCACGAAGTGCTGCTTGAATTTTATCCGGAGGGCGAGTTTCGTAATTGCTGTAGGCGAGTTCTTCCATTCTTCTAGGCGACATCCTACTACCGAGGGCGACTTCTTCTAACAAGGTATTTTCCCTCTTCTCATTTTTTTTTTTGTTGATTTGTTCTGTACTTTTCCAAAATAACTGCTTACAATGAGAGTGACTCGCCTAGGATAGATAATGCGTTCTCGCTAGTATTTCTCTTAGGACCGCTTCCAGCTAAGAGGGCGAGGACCCCTACCATACTCTTTTCTTTATTCCTTTTTATCTTCAGGAAACAATTTTTAACATAGTACTTGCCCTCTCTTACAGATGTCAAGAAAGGATCTTTCTTCCGATACCGGGTCAATGTCGCCCTCGACCTCGAACTCTCTTGATAATCAGGATGATATTATCTCTATTTCTGATAGCCTTCACGTGGGTGATGTTGCTGATGATTTGGCCAGCGTTTATCATGCTCAGGATTTAGGCGACACGGGTGAGGGGGAGGATGATTTATATGGCTTTTTCGCTGCCCTAGATCCTCAAGAGCCTGGTCCCTCTAGAAAGGGTCATGGCAAAGACTTGGCAAAATTTAGAAAAATGCTCGACGAGGCAAGGGATGAAGAAAACAATGATGAAGGCGAGAATTCAAAAGAGGATGGGACCTCCAGTCAGGGTGAAGATAATATTGACTTTGAGGATGCTGAAATTGAGAACGCAGACGAAGTATTATCCGTCTCGCCTGTTCGTTATGCAATGGAATTACCTTCTCCTCCCAACAACCCATACGAACAACCCATCCGTGTATGCGACCTCGATCTTGATTTTGAAGATGATGTTAGCGAACCACTCAAAATGAAACATAGGTTCGACCAGAGCAAAATCTCCTGTGCAGGACTCGCCTAAAAAATATCCTCAGAAGAAATTATGTTTTTAATTGAGTATTACAATCTGGAAGGAAAATGGCTGCGACCTCGCTCCTTCATGAGAATGCACATCTTCAACATCAACGGGTTACCAATGCCGAGAATGGTTCTAACCAACAAGTTGATAGAGCTTGGCTTTGGAACACCTATGCATCCTTACCTTCACCAAATCATCACTTATTTTAACATCGCCCCGGTACAATTGTCCCCCAATAGCTATAGGGCAGCTATTGGCTTGTACATGATGTACAGAAATGAAGGGTACGATGCCCCAACCATGGCTGAGCTGAGCCATTTTTTTTCTTTAAGACGATGCAGGAAAGACGTGGGATTCTACTACCTCGCCTTTTGGTCGAGTCATAACAAGAAGGGTTTTATTACTGGTAACCCCAGTAACATGAAGATATGGAAAGAAGATTTTCTTTATATGTACGACGTTCCAAGAATTAGAACTCAATTCAATCTACACCCTTGTAAGTATCTCGTCCTTATAAAAAATTTTAAATCTCGTCCTCGAAACCCTTAATTTATTTTTTATTTATTCTTTCCGTAGACAAACCCGCCCAGACAAAATTAATGGGCGATGCTGCAGCCAGAGCCTTGGCTATCTCTCAACTTCCTAGGTTAAAGAAAGATCTCGACGTCTTAGTGGTACCTGCTCCGTACCCATGGTTTCTATAATGAGGGCTATGGAAAGATTCCATACGTTAAATTCAGAAGGGGAACTAAAAGAAGTACTCGTAAAAAACAAATAGAAGGGCTTACTGGTAAAGGTACCTCGTCCTTCAAACACAACCTCGTCCTTTAACTAGAACTCTAATCATTATAATTTTACTTGTATATTTTTGGAATTTGTATGAATAACTTGTCCACCTTATGTGCAGGTCAAATGTCGAGACTTCCTTTTGGACGAAACCCTTTTGCAGAGCCAGCTCCTTCTGCAACAGTCAACCCACCTCGCCCTTCAATTTCAACATTGGCAAACCAATCTCGCCCAAATATTCCTATTATTAATCAAGGTGAGAATGCACTCAAGAACAAAAAACGTGATTTGGCCGAAACTTCCAAGAACCTGCAAAGTAGGAAACACAAGCCGTCCACTGCTGAAGAATCGCCCTCAGATTCAGTGGCTTCCACTTTTGGCTCTGTTGCTGCAGAAAATTTTTCTGACAATGATGCTAAGCTTTTAAAGAATCGCACTGACGAAGAAGTAGAGTTCAATTTTAAAGTTGGACTTGGAGACGCTTTCTACCACGGTTTAAAGGTTCTCGCCCTGAAGAATGCCACCATTAAAGACCAAGACAAATCCCTAAGGAAACTCAAAGGCGAGGCCGCTTCCTACAACTCCAAAATGGACGAGATTCAGAAAAAACTTGATAATGAAATTAAAGCAAGGAAGGAAGATGTTGATAAGATCCAGCTGTCTTTTGATAAGGCGAAATTTGATTTTGACCAAGCCACCAAATCGTATGAGGACTTGGTTGCCAAGCTTAAAGGCGAGAATGAGGCGCTTATAGCTGGGACAAGGAAGAGTCAGGGTGAAGCCTATAATGCGGGATTCCTGGATTACCTCCGCAATTTCTTGGCAGCCGATTCAAGTTACGACTGCTCTGTACACTTTGCACCCTCTACTCCTGCCTTCATGCTTAAATTCCAAGATGAAAATGCCGAGCTCATTGCTGTTGCCAAAGAAGATCTGCGACTAAAAATTGAGAGCGAGAAGAAGGCCATGGTTGAAGCAGAGGCGAGCAAGAAAGCAGGTGAGAGAACAGATGCAGCCTCGCCTTCGCAAACCGTTGGAACATGACTATATGAACTTCTCATAATTGCAAACACAATAGGAGTGCGGGCCCTCCTATAATGGCCTCGCCCTTTGTAATTTTTCTCTTAATTCACTTGACTTGCTCCTCTTAACTAATTGGAGTACCCGTCCTCCATTTAAAGACGTCGCCCTTGTATTAACTTGGTTTAATTATTATGTCTTCCTTAAGCATCTGCCTAGTACTCACATTAACTTTAATATGTCTTGCCTTTATTATAGCATCTCGCCCCTCGATGGGAATTTCGATCCATCTGACTTATTCCCAACTAATTGGAGTGCGCGTCCTCCATTTAAAGACGTCGCCCTTGTATTGATGGTTTAATTATTCTTTCTTTCTGTCAAAATCTCGCCCCTTGATGATAATTTCGCCCCTTGGTGAGAATTTCGCCCTTCTTTCACGAATTTTAATTAATGAACCTTAACTATCATTTGATTCATGAGCCTTAATAAATATCTCATTTCAAAGGTAATAACTACCATGCCTTCTCGAGATTATCCCCCTCCAAGGGGGTCATTTTACTCAGAATTTTTATAATTTTATGATGCTCTCCTCAAAGGAGATCATTATTAAGTTCAGAAATACCCTCCTCACAGGAGGTGGATTTTCCGAAACTCGAACCCTGATGAGGCGCCGGAAGTACGGACATCCCCCCCGGAAGTACGGTTTTTGTAAGGATTTAATAATTTGGGATACCCTCCTCAAAAGAGGTCGTTCCCCATTCCAGAAATATCCCTCCTCACAGGAGGTGGATTTTTCGAAGCTCGTGCCTTGATGAGGCGCCGGAAGTACGGACATCCCCCCCGGAAGTACGGTTTTTGCAAGGACTTTGATAATTCGAGATACCCTCCTCAAAGGAGGTCGTTCTCCATTCCAGAAATACCCTCCTCACAGGAGGTGGATTTTCCGAAGTTCATTTTTTAACTCTCCTCAAAGGAGATCATCTTTTCATACATCCCACGAAGATCCTCTTTAGAAGAGGTCATCTATCACAGAATTTAAACAAAAATTCAAGAAAAACAAGCATGTTTTATTCATAAATATAAATCCTAGTTAAGGAAGAGTACATGCACTACCCCCCTAGACTTTCATGAAAATAATTATTAAAGGAAAGTGTAACAAAAGTAGAAAATACGTTACTGATAGTATTTCTTCAAGTGTTCCATGTTCCAGGCTCGTGGAATATGCTTCCCCTCCATATCGGCCAAATAATAAGTTCCTTCCCATAGAACCGCTCTCACCCTGTAAGGACCTTCCCAATTAGCGCCGAATACCCCATGATTATGGATTTTCGTGTGAGGCATCACTCGTCGGAGAACATAATCGCCCACCTTTAGAGGTCTCGCCCTAACCTTTGAGTTGTAGAACCTTGCCACTCTCTGCTGATAAGATACCAATCTAGCTTGAGAAGTTGATCTGAATTCCTCTACCAAATCCAAGTAGAGATGATGGTTAACCGCATTCACTTCCAGCTGATAGTTATCTCTCCTGAAAGATCCTGCCCCCAACTCCACTGGCACCATGGCCTCACATCTATACGTCAAAGAGAAAGGGGTTTCCCCCGTGGTAGACCTAGGTGTTGTATTGTAACTCCATAAGACATTAGACAACTCTTCTGGCCAACTCCCCTTACTATCGTCTAACTTTGCTTTAAGCGTATGTTTGATTATCTTGTTCACTGCCTCTGTTTGGCCGTTTGTTTGAGGATGACTAACTGCAGAGAAACTTTTCTTAATTCCCAAATTTTCACACATCTGCCTCATTTCTTTACTATCAAATTGTTTCCCATTGTCAGATATCAACTTGTACGGTATCCCAAAGCGGCAAATGATGGAACGATACACAAAGTCCACCAACTTTTTTGCTGTGATTGAAGCTAGAGGCTCTGCCTCTGCCCACTTAGTAAAATAATCCACCGCCACAACAGCATACTTCACCCCTCCTTTCCCCTTAGGAAGCTCCCCTATCAAATCAATTCCCCACATAGCAAAGGGCCATGGACTAGTCAAAGAAGTGAGAGGAGCCGCAGGACTGTTAAAGTAGTTGGCATATCTCTGACATTTATCGCAGGATTTAGCAAAAACCATTGAGTCCTCCCGAAGAGTAGGCCAGAAATATCCTTGACGTAATATTTTTTGTGCAAGCACTACTAGAAAAAGTCATATAGACATCGGGGTTTAGACATCGGTTTGAAAAACCCGTGATGTTAAAGATATAGTTTACATCGCTTTTCTGGAAACTGATGTCTAGTCCCTCTTTGGACATCAGCAGCTTAAAATAACCGTTGTTAAAGTTCTAATTAATTTTAAAAAACCCCAGGTCCAAAAATATTTTCCCCCTTAACCAAAATTTCATTCCCCCTTTACCAAAATTTAATAACCCCCGCCATTAAAATATTTTTCATTTCCCCCCTTTTGCTTTTCAGACATAAACACACACCCTAATACACGCAGCCACACACACTAAACACTAAACACTCTCCCATCTTTTTTCATATGAACCCTAGTTTTTCCTCCCATCTTTAATTAAAGTCTAATATTATTAACCCTAGTTTCTCAAGTTGTTCACCTAGAGGCTCGATTGAATCTGACGAGGTCTTCATTTGCTCTAAATAAGCTCGATTGTTCTGTTCTTTGCTCGATTTGTTTATCAATTTGTAAGTACATGATATCCTATGTAACTTTTTATTGATTTGTTCATCAATAAGCTGATGCATGTCATTTTTGTATATTTTGTTCATCGATTTGCTCAAGTTTTTCAATTTCTTTAACTTAATTAGGTTAAATTTCAATTGGGTCTGTTCGTATATAGATTGTTGTATTCTTTACTAGATTGTTCTCAATTTTGTTTGTTTTTTCTTTAATCTTATGAGTTTTTCTGGTAATTTACTTGTTGATTGGTATGATATTTACCAATAAAGATGTGTTCATCAATTACATATAAATATTTGTTCCAGTAATTGCTCGATTGCTCGATTTGTTCATCAATTTGTAAGTACATGTTATCCTATGTGACTAAGCTGATGCATGTCATTTTTATATATTTTGTTCATCAATTTTTTCAATTTCTTCAACTTAATTAGGTTAAATTGAAATTGGGTCTATTCGTATATAAATTGTTGTGTCTTTACTAGATTGTTGTCAATTTTGTTCGTATATTTCAATTGTCTTTTTTTATATATTGGAACTAATAGCAATAGGAAGTTACAATATAGTTTTAATTGCTTGATTTGTGTAAGTAGCGATTCAATATGTTAAATGTAATTATTTAGGTACCCACTATTGGTAATTTTTCGTATAGTGTTTGACGTTTCATTAAAAACATATCAGGTAGGTTCAAACTATGGATAAGTCGTGGATTAGAGCAGATAGGGATACTTTAGAATATGAAATTGGGGTGGAGAAGTTCTTGATATTTGCTGAAGAAAACTTTAAGAATTCTAAAACAATTCCTTACCCATGTGGGCGCTGCGTGAATTTCAAGAAATTCACGATAAAAGTAATTAGAGGTCATCTATATCAACATGGTTTTAGTCTAGGGTACGTTGACTAGATGTGGCATGGGGAAAAGTCTGTTAGGTCATCAGTTGGTAGTACAAGCCCTGTTTCAAAGGATATTCCAGCAACCGAAACAGTTAACATTTGTGAAGCAGCATATAATGAGGGGGATTATGATGCTGAGTCTCACGACTTTAAAAGATTTGTGGTTGATGCTGAACAACCACTATATGAGGGTAGTGAGTGCACTAAGTTGGAGTCCATGTTAAAATTGCATAACTGGAAGGCTAGGTTTGGAATTAGCGACACTGCATTCACTGATCTTCTCTGTTCAGTTGGTTCATTACTTCCTAAAGATCATGTGATGCCTGCTAATGCATATGAGGCCAAAAAAAATTTATCAGATTTAGGCCTCGAATATGTTAAATTCCATGCTTGTCCAAATGATTGTATTTTATATAGAGGTGTACATCTTGATGCCTCTAAATGTCCAAAGTGTCAACTATCTCGCTGGAAGGTTAAGAAGAATGGTGGATGTTGATGAGTGGATTTCGTAATCAACTTATGAGAGGTCTGCAGGTAGTTGTATAGGCTAGTGATCAACTGTTCTGTGAAAAGGTTTGGGTTGTGTTTGTGGGGGTTGAGCTGAGCTCAAGGGTATCTCCAATAATCTCAGGTGCCTTTAGAGAAAATCAGAGAACTTAATGCGTCTTACCCTGAGGTGCCTACGTACCCTTGTATATATAGGGATCAAGCTCACGTAGTTCTAGTATGATTCTGTCTCTTACTGGAATAGATGTATTCGGTCACCTAGTTCGTGTAGGACTCAGGTTCCTTTAGAGCCTTTCACGAACTAGTTGGCTAAGTAGAGTAGAACTCGAGTTCGTACCCCACTATGATTCTCTCATTGATCAGAGATAATTCTAGGATCATCTGCGCCCTAGAATTATACTCCAATATCAATTCGTTTATCTGTACTAGATGGCTTCTAGAACTTTCTGTTGGCAACTCGTAGGAACCTGGTGTTCAGGAACCTATATCTTAGGAGCCTGTTTCTCAGGGACCTCCTTATTTCGGGACATATCGCTTAGGGACCTCCCTTTGGGTGTCAATACCTGGTCTTCTAGTGCTCAGCTCAGCTTCCTGACCGTTGGGAACCTCCTGATACTCATACTTCCTTAGTCATTTCTTCTATTCGATCTTCATAACTCGTACTGGGTTGATCTTCTAGCTTGTATGGACCGGATCCTATAGATTAATGGGCCTAAATCTAGCCCATGGAGATTTTGGGCACAACAAGTACCCCCCGGTTCCTTGAAATCATGTAATGTGAAAGGAACCCATTCTAATTCTGCGATCAAAGATTCAATGCAAAACCGTTCTAGTAACAATACTTTGCTTCAACATTTTTATGTCCAAGCCTATATGAGCTAACTCGGTATAGGAAACAGGACATAAAATATTTTCAGCTTGATATAATCTTGAGTAAGCTTCCTTTGTATTAAGGAACCTGTTATCTCGCTATTTTCTTCTTCTTGCTCCAGCTCTCGAAATCTACTTTATGTTTGCACTCAACTTCCCAGGAATCTAACTTGTCACTCAACTCCACGCCTCTTTAAATTTAATAATTTAAGAGGGGATAATGGTTGGTTGTAGAAGATAATTCAAAATTTGAATTAAACTTATCACTTACCAAAGCTGTAGTTAATGTGTAAGTTCCCAAGGTTCATACGCTTCTCACGCGTGTACCTCTTCACTTTACCGCTCCAGTAATGCGCTGCCACGTGTACGAACTGCTTCATTTACCTTGACTATTTAATCGCCATCTCACTCCCTCAGGTCCATTTTTACCTTTACCAAAATCTTGCAAAAACCCTTGGAGAGAAAACAAGAGGAGTTCAACAGTCATTCGCTTAATTCATCTTCTCCGTCGCCGTTCAACTTAAATCAAGGTATGATTTCGACTTATTTCTTTCTATTCTCTCATATCCTTATCTCGTTTTTCAATCATCTGTTTCCTTGGACTTTGCATGCCATCGTTTTCTTTGTATGTATGCGTCTGTATCTGTTCTTCACACTCCATATTTCACACACACGAACGTTCACAACCTCTGGTTTATTAGTACCTTAACCGTCGATTCATGGTTGCGTTGTCATGGTTTTATCATAATCTTTAGCTATCTGTCTATTCATATGTTTCTAATTTTGTTGGTACATGCCTTCTTCAAGGTTTTCTGTAATATACCCTGTCAATAACTGCACCGTGTCTAAACACTTTAGAACCCTAATCTTTCTCCTAGGTTCCATAAAGGCCTGACCCTTCTTCGTCTGTCTTTTTGCAGATGTCTTCTGAATCTACCCATTCTGACCACCAATCTTCAATTCAACCCTTAGTTGCTATGTCGATTGGTGAGAGAACTAGATCCAGGGTTGTAATACCCAATGTAAATGAACCTGAGGACATACTCATTAAACCTGTAGTATCTCCATTGTCTCAACCTCTTATCCCTACATTTATCGACTTAGGAGATGATTGGCCCTCTGATGATGAGGAGGTGTCAAAACCTGAACTTAAACTTGAATCCTTCTTGGAACCTGATTTTCAGAGTGAGGTGACTGTTGAGAGAGAGTTGTTCAAACAGGAAATTACACCTTTTTGTGAGAAAACTGATTCCATCATGACTTCTGTTAAATTAGAAAAACTTCTTGAGGAATGTCCCCGTCCAATCTGTAGTATTGTGATTCCTAAGCCTGGTGAAAGAGCTCACAGGTTTGATATCAAAATCCCTGATCGTGGGATTCCTAATGCCGTCATTTCTGCTGCTTTTTTGAGAGTAGGTTTTTCTATACCTCTTCATCCTTTTCTAAGGGATGTATTAGAGTTTTATAACCTAGCACCTATGCAACTGACTCCCAACTCTTACCGTTTGGCCATCAGTACTTTTATTCTGTATTCCAGCAAATTCACAACTCCCCTGTCTGCCCCTGAGTTAGGCTATTTCTTTAGGTTGAAAGATACCGGGAGAAGCTCAGGTTGTTTTTATCTGTCAGCATGGCCTTGTCATCAGGGTCAATGTATAAAAAATGTTAAACAGAACTTTGATTTGTGGCAAGAGCAATTTGTCTATTGTTTTGACTGCCCTGATGTCAAGTATGCTTTTAATCACCGACCAAATATTCCCAAACAAACCATTCTGACTGGAGTGTGTTTAGAGAGGGCGAAAGAGATCTTGAAACTATCAGCTTCCATTAGGGACTGCTTGATTCTGATGACTCCTGAAAATTTGACTTCCCTAGGTTTTATTCCTTCAAACACTGGTATGAGCTTCCTTATTGTTATGTCTTTCCTTCTTAACTGTATCTTTGTGAATACATCTTTTTACTCCATGCATGCTTCTCTAATTTTTAACTTATTATCTTATGCAGACATGGCTCCCAAAGTTCCCTCTTTCGTCAAACGAACCAAGAATGTGGACGAGATCTTTAAATCTGATGTTGAGGCACAGGAGATTCCGCTCACAGCAACACCAATCAGCCAAGTTCCTACCCCATCCTCTGTCCAGACTCAACCTTCTAGCTCCTCCAAGCGCAAGTTAGCCCAGACTACTCTTGACCTCTCTGGGAGTTCACAAACCAGGTCCATGAGGAAGAGCAAAGCCGTAAAAGTTGAATCAGCTGTGGCACAAAATCAATTTAAAGAATTGATTGATACACATGTGCTTCCAGAAGCGATTGCCAGCTGGGCCAAGATGGATTCTACCGAGGCTATGCATGCCATGAGGTTCTCTGCTGCCCAAAATGCATTCTTTGCCCTACGATACTGTGATGATTTTGCCTTGAAAACACAGTATGACCTCCGATTACAAGGAGAGATCTCAAAACTCAAAGAGGAGCTGGCTGCTAGAGAGGAGAGCGTGAATATTGCCACTGCTGCGGTAAGGAGGGCTAAAGCTGCTGAAACCTCACTAAAGAATAACAGGGATGAGCTCCAGGAACAGGTGAAGAGTTTGCAGGATGGGAAATTATCCATGCTAGAGAAAATCAACGAACTAAAAGCTCAGGTTGATGCTTTAAATGCTGAGGCTGCTATTGCCAAATCATCCATGCTCATCCAGGAAAAAGCTAGGTATGATGAGGGTTATGACGAAGGCGTTCGTGACTACATGAGATCCATGTGGGAGAAAATACCCGAGCTAAACTGGTCTCTCCTAGGCGAGGACGTAGTAGGGATGATCAAAGATTTTGAAAATGAAGCTGCTGCTGTAACCTCTGTTCCTCCCGTGAAAACGGTTGAGAGGTCTCCAGGTGCCAACCTTGAGACTGCAGAGGTTCCTGCTCCCGAAGTTGTTCAGCCTATCCTTCCAACTCCTCCTGTTGCCACCAAGGGTTCCGATGAGGTTCCTCCTTCGTAATTTCAACAAGATCCTTTTAAAAACTTTTGATAACTTTTGATGAGGTCGCGGGCTCCTCGTAACGCCTCGCAAAATGTAATTTTAAATTTGGTTTCCATGGCCTTCGTGCCAATAACTTTTATGCTGGTTTTCTGGGTCTCTGTACCCATAACTCTCTCTTCATGGTTTATGATATTTGTTTTTGCTACATATCTCTTGTCCAGGGTAAGCTCATACATATTTCTTTATTCGAATCTTAACTTACTACATACTTTTCTTCAAAACCTCATGAAATACTTCACTGTTATGCACTAGAGAATACTTCAGCTTCCTTACTCATATGTTCAAGCTTACGTGGGCTAACCCATTGTAAGAAACAGAACACACGCATATTTCCACTAGAAAAATCTCAAAATAAATGCAACAAACTACAGCTGAGTTATAAAACCTGGAACCTCTGTGTTTATACTTTATATCGATAATCTAAACCGTAGCCTTCTTTAATAACTTCTTCTTTATCAAGACCAGGTTCCTCGAGTATTAATCCTGCAAAATAAACATAAAACAAAAAACAGTTAACGTTAGTAAAATCTTTCTCTTGTTTAATTCGGGTCATCTCTTGGAAAGGTTGCCTGCTTGGCTCCCAGTCCTATTCTCTAGGTCCCAACATGCCTCGAGACATGTTGGTTCCTTTTTGTGCCTTGAGGCGATTCTAGGAACCTGTGCGCCGTTCTAGGAGCCCACACAGATTCCTCTTCTTCATGTGTCAGGCTAGACATCTTATGAAGGTAAATGCTAAGGATTTTATCCCTTCTTCCCATGTGCCAAAGGCGGTTCCACATGAGGGAGAGCTTATTAGGCTTCTCTTTAAGGTGCCTTTTGTCAGGACTTTAGGTGCCTTTTGTCAGGACTTTAATTCTCGTGCTCAAGGAACTTGAGGCTTTTGGCAACAATGTCGTGCTTAGTCAACTGAGGCTTTTCAATCACAGTTGCTCAGGAAGCTACCTGAGGCTTTTCTCGTGCCCAGGAAGCTACCTGGGACTTTGCTCAATGCCCAGGAAGCTACCTGGGACTTTGCTCGATGCCCAGGAAACTACCTGGGACTTTGCTCGATGCCCAGGAAACTACCTGGGACTTTGCTCGATGCCCAGGAAGCTACCTGGGGCTTTTCTTATCAATCATTCATAGTCCACATATTCTGTCAAATCGTATTCATACTTTGCACATACTGTCAATGCTACAGGAACCTGTCAGCTCAGGTAACCTGCAAAATACAACGCAATGCTACAGGAACCTGTTAGTCAAGGTAACCTGTTTCAAAATTTTCAAATTGGCATATGAAATATCAAATCATAGCATACACAATACTGTCTAAGTAGGAATACTACCCCCCAGTTCTTTTGGGTAATTATTGTTACGTAAAAGAACTATTAAGGAGCTATAACTGCAAAGAATGCACTCAAAATATTCATCGTAGAGCTATCTATCGCTCAATACTTTAAAAAATCGTCTTGCAAGTAGGGAGGTTCACATCAAGTACCCCCAGAGTACATGCATAATCAAATACTGAAATCAAAATACTGGTCAGCTATAACTAATAAGCTGCCTTTATTCGTGGGCTGAAAGAGCCTTACTTTTCCTAAGAAAAATATCATAAAAGAATTACTGATAATACTTCTTGAGATGTTCTGCATTCCAAGCTCTCGGAATGAGGTTCCCATCCATATCCATCAAGTGGTAGGTTCCTTCCCAAATTGCTGACTTTATCTGGTAGGGTCCTTCCCAATTTGCTCCAAAGGCTCCATGTGCCAGAACCCTGGTATTTGGCATGACTTTCCTCAGAACTAGGTCTCCAACCTTAAAAGGTCTTGCCTTCACCTTTTTGTTGTAATACCTTCGAACTCTCTGTTGATATGCTGCTAACTTCACTTGCGAATCTGCTCTCAATTCTTCGACCATGTCCAAATACAGTCTATGACTGACCTCATTGCTCTCGGGGTCAAAATACTTTCTTCTCAAGGAACCTGTTCCAACTTCCACAGGTACCATAGCTTCACAACCATAAGTGAGGGTAAAAGGAGACTCACCAGTTGTAGTTCTAGGCGTGGTGTTATACGACCACAAGACTCCAGGAAGCTCCTCTGGCCAACTTCCTTTCTTATCTTCAAGCCTCGTCTTCAAAGTGTGCTTGATAACCTTATTCACTGCTTCAGTCTGTCCATTACTCTGCGGATAATACACTGCTGAAAATGCTTTTTGGATTCCAAACTGCTCACATAACCCTCTAAGCTCTCTACTATCAAACTGCTTCCCATTGTCAGAAATCAGTTTCTGCGGAATGCCGAACCTGCATACAATGGCTCGAAACACAAATTCAGTCAGTTTTGACGCTGTAATCTTAGCAAGTGGTTCTGCTTCTGCCCACTTTGTAAAGTAATCGACTGCAACCACTGCATATTTCACTCCTCTTTTTCCTTTCGGGAGTTCTCCAATGAGGTCTATTCCCCAAACAGCGAATGGCCAAGGGCTAACAATCGGTTTGATAGGTGCTACGGGACGACTATCAAAATTTGCAAACCTCTGACAATTACTGCATGCCTGCACAAACTTTGTAGCATCTGCTTTGATGGTTGGCCAATAGTATCCTTGTCGAAGGACTTTCATGGCTAAAGAATTACCCCCCGAGTGATTTCCACATACTCCTTCATGAATCTCCTCGAGGATATACTTGCATTGTTCTCCAGCTACACACTTGAGCAAAGGCTGATTGAATCCCCGTCTATACAGAACTCCATCATAGATTACATACCTGGCTGCATGATACCTCAGCTTCCTGATATCATTTTGACTGGGAGGTAGCTCCCCTTTGTCCAGGTAACGATGTATTGGGGTCATCCAGGAATCTTCAATTGGGAACTCGATGTCCATCACTTCTTCTTTGAAAACACTAGGTTGCTCCTGAATCTGAAGTGGAATTACTCCCAATAACGTGGATTCCCTCTGAGATCCTAGCTTGGCCAATGCATCTGCCTTGGTATTCTTTCCTCGAGGTATTTGATCTAGCTTCACCTCTTTGAACCTTGCGATCAACTCCTGGGAGTACCTCAAATATAAGTCTGTTCTTGGCCCTCTTGCCTGAAAACCACCACGAATCTGCCAAACTACTAACATCGAATCACTAAACACTCTGATATTCTCCACTTTCATCTCCAAAGCTAACTTGAGGCCTGCAATTAATGCCTCATATTCTGCATCATTGTTCGTGGCTCTAAAAGCAAAATGAATTGAGCTATAGAGTTGGTGTCCCTCCGGACTAACTAGCTCTATGCCTGCACCTGCTCCACTACTGTTAGCAGCTCCATCTACATACAGTGTCCACCAAGGTGCACAGTTGTCATTGTCTGCCTGTTTTTCTACCACCTCTTTTGGCCCCTCTTGGCCAGTAACCTCTACATGAGGTGGAAACTCGATTAAGAAATCTGCTAAAGCTTGAGCTTTGATTGCTGTCTTTGGCTTATATTCTATGTCGAACTGTCCTAGCTCCACAGCCCACTTTAACATTCTTCCAGAAGTTTCTGGCCTATGCATCACTTGCTTAAGTGGATATGAGGTTCTTATCTCAATCTTGTGAGCTTGGAAATAAGGTCGCAGTTTCCTGGAAGCCAGAATCAATGCGAAAACCAGCTTCTCCATTCCTGTGTACCTCGTTTCTGCATCAAGTAATCTTTTGCTGACATAGTAGACTGGGCTCTGCTGTCCATTCTCTTCTCGAACCAGAACTGCACTAATGGAATACTCTGATACAGCCAAATAAAGTATCAATGTTTCTCCATCCACAGGTTTGGCTAACAGTGGGGGGCTCCCCAAATGCTCCTTTAACTTTTCAAACGCTCTCTCACATTCTGTGGTCCATTCGAATTTACTTCCTTTCTTTATAGCTTTAAAGAACTCCTGACACTTATCAGTGGACTTCGAAATGAATCTATTCAAGGCTGCAACTCTTCCTGTAAGAGACTGAACCTCTCTCACAGTTCTCGGCGACCTCATATCAATCAATGCTTTAATCTTGGCTGGGTTGGCTTCGATACCTCTGTGGTTTACCATGAATCCCAGAAACTTTCCTGATTCTACCCCAAACACACATTTTTGAGGGTTCAGCTTCATTCTGTACTTTCGCAAGATTCCAAACATTTCTTCTAAGTGCTTTACATGGTCAACAGCTTCCTTAGACTTAACTAGCATATCATCCACATATACTTCCATAGTATGGCCAATTTGGTCTTTAAACATCATATTCACTAACCGTTGGTATGTGGCTCCAGCATTAATCAATCCAAATGGCATGCACACATAGCAATAAAGACCTCTATCCGTAATAAAAGAAGTATGCTCTTGGTCAGGTTCATACATAGGGATTTGATTATAACCTGAATATGCATCCATGAAGCTAAGGAGGGCATGTCTAGCTGTTGCATCCACTAACTGATCAATCCGTGGTAGTGGGAAACTGTCCTTCGGGCATGCTTTGTTAAGATCTGTGAAGTCCACACAGGTTCTCCATTTTCCATTAGGTTTCTTTACCAAAACAGGATTTGCCAACCATACTGGGTAAAAAGATTCTTTAACCAATCCTGCATCCAATAATCTGTCGACCTCTTCTTTCAATGCCTGAGCTCTTTCTCCACTAACTGGTCTTCGCTTTTGTCTCACTCCTTTCTTTTCTGGATCAATATTCAACTTATGACACATGACCCTTGGATCTATCCCTTCCATATCTGCATGACACCATGCAAACACATCCAGGTTCTTGCCCAAAAAGGTAATGAGAGATTCCTTTAAGGCTGGATCGAGTTGAGCTCCAATCTTCAACACCTTTGTGCCATCTTTGTCATTGATCTTCACATCCAAAGTTTCACCAGCTGGTCCAGCCTTAACCATGGTTTCTGGCATTCGAGGGTCTAAGTCTACCTCCATCTCTGTGGTTGAGTCCTCTTGAGGTTTCTGGACTGTAGACGGTTCCTGAACTTCGTGCATGACATTCCTTCTCTTTGATGTTGGTTGACTGTCTTCATTGATTCCATTATGTTTCAGTTTTCGTGATTTTTCTTCATTCAATCCTTCTGCCATACACACATCACCATCCTTGTCCGTAGGGGGTGCACTTTCTATCAGTAAGTAAGGGGTATCTGGTCCCCGAAAAACTGGAATCTCAGCATGAGGTTCCTCTTCTATGATTGATAAGTGGATTTTATATCCACTTGGAACATTCTAATTCGGCTTAAATTGATTGCTTTGACCTCAAGATTGTGGTAGTTTTGATGTGTTTTGTTTAATTGTGCAGGGTTGGAATAATGTTGATTAAGATCGTTGTTTCCGTTACTTGTGGAGTTGAATTCGGGCTTAATAATATAGAATGGAGTCTTGTTGTGGTTCACCATGAGGATTCCAAGCATAGAGGATTGAAAACGGAAGAGAACGCAAAAAGAACGGGAGCAAACGGAGCAAAAACGAAGGAGAAAAAGCTAAAAAACGAAGGAGAAAAAAACGTGACCAGAAGGAGCCTGGGCAGACTGCGCCGTGCTTGAGCAGTCTGCGCCAGGGAGCAGATTTTGCTTGAGCACACTGCGCCAATTCTTGAGCAAAGTGCTCGGGGTCGTGCTGATTTTCCAGTTTTGCCTTTATTCGATCTGAAATTGTATTTTAAGTGTTTTTTGACACAAAAATCTATTTCTAGTTGTATTTTAGGTATTTTTCTTATTGGGCAAGAGGGAGGAAAAGCCTATATCAACATCAAACCCTTGTAACCATAATAGACACGTTACGTAATATAACCTAGTTTTTTTTGGAAGAGAGAAAAGGAGATAAGGAATTCCTCCAAGCTAGTGACAAGCAAGGATTATTCTTGAAACCTTTGTATTCTTCTATTGTGGGGATTTAATTCTAACCCTTATTTCTTCTTCTATATTTTTACTTGTTATTTTAGAATTATGCTTTCCATAGAACCCATGATGACAATTAGGTCAATTATGGGCTAATTCGTTGTCATGGGGTTTTAATGGATTTTGCTATGGATTCTAGAAATTGAGTGTTTTTTATGCCTTGGTGTGTGATTGAATGTATTGATTGCCTAGTATGTTTATGCTTATTCGTTATAAGTGCGTCGCGAACACTTGTAATTGTTTGTTTAATCCTAGTGAATGCGAAAGTGGATCTAGGGTTTAGAACAATTCATGCTAGCATAGGTTTTTGCATGTGAAGAACATGTATTAATTTGTGATGTAATTCTAACCGTCTTGCATCGACTATGTGGTTTAATGGGTGCTTGATTTTCAACCGGTATGTGTTCAATTGCTATAGACATATAGGGACTACACATATTTGGTGACTGCTTGACTTCTATCAATTGTGGATGATCAGTAGGATGGTATATGCACAACGAAAGTTGGTGTGTATCAGTTTAGTGCATCTAATCAGTAATCAACTCTGTCACATGCTAGGCTAAAGGGCATAAGATTCTAGATGAAGTAGTAAATGAAATTGAAATCCCATGTTTGTTTATTATATAGTTAAAGTTAAGTTATTTCCTCGTAATTGGCTTAGTTGGTAATCAATCATTAGTTAAATCAAACCAATATTGTGATTGTCTTAGCAGTGAGTGTAAATCATAAGCTGGTGCATAAGTGAACATAACGAACAATTTGAGTCTCTGTGGGAACGAATCCTATTTACTCTATATTACTTGTTGACCACGTTCTCTTGCGTGAATAAGTGCGAACAAGTTTTTGGCGCCGCTGCCGGGGACTCGGTTCATTGTTTGTTTAGTTTATGATCTTGTCATCAATTTGGGTTGAATTCACTGACTCGGACGTTTTTTTTCTTTTTATTTGATGGATTATTGGGAGCATGAATTCGTAATTGTTTGTGAGCTGTGTGCAGGTGGACATTACACTCATCAATGTGAGTATAACAGAAACCGGCCAAATTTCAGCTGGGACTACAATCAGAGTGGTATGGAGCAATCCCAATATCCATCCTACCCGCTCCAAAATCAGCAGTTTGAAGATGAGCCATACAATCCAGGGGGAATTCAGCAGCAACAGGGGCAACAATTTCAGCATCAGTATGCCCCAATGCATCAACACTTTCAACCTCCTGAATTTCAGCAGCAGCAATTTCAGACTTGGTCTATCCAACAGTCGACCGAAGAAGCTGAATTAGAAGAATTGAGGTTGATGGCTAAAAGCAATGCATTGTCTCTCCAGAGAATAGGAGATCAGATTGGTCAAATTGCAAATGCATTACAAACATTTAATCAAATTGCAAGTGACACAGAAGGCCTAGCTGTAGAGGAGGAGGACAAGAACCTTCCTATCAGTCTTGACTGGCCTTTCTTAGCCACGGGTGAGACCATGATCGAAGTTCAGGAAGGAGAGTCTGAGGGCAAAGATGGGGAAGAAGCAGAACATGAAGTTGATAAGGAAGCAGAGCCGGAGGCAAACCAATCAGAAAATTCAGAATGTCCAGAAAATTCGATTCTGAATAATCAGCCGCAACCACTTCCTTTGCAATCTCAAAATTTTGAAGAATCAGCCCAAGATCAAGAAAATTCCAAGGCTCAAGCGGCTATGTTATTTCCTTCGAAGGATGAAGAGTGTCTCAGTGTGGAAGATGATGAATTAGAAGAGCATGTTCAGTTGTTGAATGCCGCTCCGTTGCAATCTGACTTCGACCAGCTGGAAGCCGAAGAGGAAAAGAGCATCACTCCTGTTGACAAATCTACTCCGGAGAAGACTACCGAGATCGTCCAAATCGATTTTCCTCCTCCATATCCACAAAGGCTTCAGAAGCAAACTCTAGCCATGAATTTGCAGGCGGAGGATGAGGAGTGTTTTAGCTTGAAATTGGTTGATGCAGGGCAGAGTAAAAAGTATGACACTGAGAAGGAGAAGGCAAAGCATGGACAACTTAGGATTACAGTGCCTTGGTTAATGGGGCTACGTATTCCACATAAGTTGCTTGGAGTGGAAGATCTCTGGAATTCTCAGGTGCGCCTTAAGCCATTATTTGAAGGAGCTCCCGAACTTGAGCTCAAAACATTGCTAGTTCACCTGGGGTATGTTTCTTGTAATTCATATCTTTTGCTTGCTATTGTTATTGCTGCTAACTTTTCAGGTAGGCGGGAGAATGTTGTTAAGAGATCTTGTGAGGAGCGAATACGGGTAAAGCTTGTCGTTGAAGATGTCGCTCCAGAGAAGATCATTAAATGGCCTTATAGAGATGCGATGCAGAAAATTTTCAAAAGGAAAATCGTAGCCAAGTCTAGCTAAAGACGTTAAAGAAAGGCGCTTCGTGGGAGGCAACCCATGATTACTTGCTTTCTAATAAAACAACAGTTGTGTTGGAGACACCATGTCTATCCACCACCAGACACACCACCCGAGGAGGGTGGAGATGCCGACGAGTAGGGGAGTATCTCTTGTACCCTTTAATTTTACCTTCAATGAGGGCATTGAATATTTTAAGTTTGGGGGTGATTTTGGGGATAGTAGTTGTATGTATTGTTGTATTTTGTGGTCATATAGGATATCATGTTGCATAGTAGTGATAGTTCATGCATGATTGTTATGTTCGTATTATCTACGTGTGTTCATATAGGACATTTTGTTTTATTGTCGTATACCATGTGAGTTTTCATTTAGTTGCATTTTCATGGCATGCATATTTCATGATCCCTTAGGACGAGCTGATTCTGATTGATAGGTGGATGTTGATTTGGGTGTGATGATGATGAGTAGAGGGCTGATTTATAGTTTCTATGAAATTGACTTGCATGTTACGGGAACAAAATTTATTACACAGTCTCATTGGGGTGCTGTTGGGCTAGGTTAGGGTCATGCCTGTGGGATGTTTTGAGATTTAATCACTTGTTTATATTTAGAATTTTCGTTATTCCCTTTATAGCGTAGGAACATTAAAGTCTAAGTTTGGGGGAAACCAGGAATTTTCATGCTAGTTGTTCATAATTGTTAATAATGGCTAGGCGTCAAATGGCTAGTAGCCAGCTCATATTTATATGAGTAGTCTAGGGTTGGAAATGAGAAAGGCTCATTCCAGATTGCATATAAAAAAAAAAAGAAAACAAAAAAAGAAAAAAAAAGAAGGAAAAGAAAAAAGAAAAAAAAAGAGTCATATAAATAATTTAAATGCAAAATTAACCAGAGTGAGCTCTTTAATACTCGAGTAATTAAGTCTGAGGGGACTTAGTCCTAGTGACCTAAGGCTTTATAGTCTGGGATCCACTGACCCAACACTCGCTACATGGGTATTATTGTATAAGCCTTTTGGGGTCTCATTCATTGCACGGTTAAATAAGCATGCTTATTGTATATGTAGTGTCGTAGTATAGTAATAAAGCATGAGTTTCTGTCTACCTTGGATAAGGGTGGAGGTGTTCCTAGGTTATGGAGTGTCTACAGTCTATTCTAGTTTTAAAACTGTGATTGTCTTAACGGAAAGCATGTATGATTTTTGACCTAGTTCTGGGGGTATTTCTGATGAGCATTGCACACACGCACGTTTCTGTTCATGTATTGTTAGTATACGGGGACTTAGTCGAGCTCTGCTTGGATTTGTTGCATTCGTCGAGATATTCGCTTGTTAGTTGGTTTTGGTGAGTTTGAAGGGGGTCTTTGCATTTTTTTCATATTAGTTGCATTCATGCATTTGCATTGCATTAGGTTAAATGGATTTTGTGGGTACATTCGCTATAGGCCCTCACGAGACCTTACTCGTCCACTAGGGCTGCCTAGGGGTTTAAAGGGCTTGTTGCATATGCCAAATGCAACCGTGATCACCTACGGAAGTGGTACTAATTAGTTAGTTAGTTGTAATTGTATATGCTTGAGGACAAGCATCAGTTTAAGTTTGGGGGTGTGATAAGTGGATTTTATATCCACTTGGAACATTCTAATTCGGCTTAAATTGATTGCTTTGACCTCAAGATTGTGGTAGTTTTGATGTGTTTTGTTTAATTGTGCAGGGTTGGAATAATGTTGATTAAGATCGTTGTTTCCGTTACTTGTGGAGTTGAATTCGGGCTTAATAATATAGAATGGAGTCTTGTTGTGGCTCACCATGAGGATTCCAAGCATAGAGGATTGAAAACGGAAGAGAACGCAAAAAGAACGGGAGCAAACGGAGCAAAAACGAAGGAGAAAAAGCTAAAAAACGAAGGAGAAAAAAACGTGACCAGAAGGAGCCTGGGCAGACTGCGCCGTGCTTGAGCAGTCTGCGCCAGGGAGCAGATTTTGCTTGAGCACACTGCGCCAATTCTTGAGCAAAGTGCTCGGGGTCGTGCTGATTTTCCAGTTTTGCCCTTATTCGATCTGAAATTGTATTTTAAGTGTTTTTTGACACAAAAATCTATTTCTAGTTGTATTTTAGGTATTTTTCTTATTGGGCAAGAGGGAGGAAAAGCCTATATCAACATCAAACCCTTGTAACCATAATAGACACGTTACGTAATATAACCTAGTTTTTTTTGGAAGAGAGAAAAGGAGATAAGGAATTCCTCCAAGCTAGTGACAAGCAAGGATTATTCTTGAAACCTTTGTATTCTTCTATTGTGGGGATTTAATTCTAACCCTTATTTCTTCTTCTATATTTTTACTTGTTATTTTAGAATTATGCTTTCCATAGAACCCATGATGACAATTAGGTCAATTATGGGCTAATTCGTTGTCATGGGGTTTTAATGGATTTTGCTATGGATTCTAGAAATTGAGTGTTTTTTATGCCTTGGTGTGTGATTGAATGTATTGATTGCCTAGTATGTTTAAGCTTATTCGTTATAAGTGCGTCGCGAACACTTGTAATTGTTTGTTTAATCCTAGTGAATGCGAAAGTGGATCTAGGGTTTAGAACAATTCATGCTAGCATAGGTTTTTGCATGTGAAGAACATGTATTAATTTGTGATGTAATTCTAACCGTCTTGCATCGACTATGTGGTTTAATGGGTGCTTGATTTTCAACCGGTATGTGTTCAATTGCTATAGACATATAGGGACTACACATATTTGGTGACTGCTTGACTTCTATCAATTGTGGATGATCAGTAGGATGGTATATGCACAACGAAAGTTGGTGTGTATCAGTTTAGTGCATCTAATCAGTAATCAACTCTGTCACATGCTAGGCTAAAGGGCATAAGATTCTAGATGAAGTAGTAAATGAAATTGAAATCCCATGTTTGTTTATTATATAGTTAAAGTTAAGTTATTTCCTCGTAATTGGCTTAGTTGGTAATCAATCATTAGTTAAATCAAACCAATATTGTGATTGTCTTAGCAGTGAGTGTAAATCATAAGCTGGTGCATAAGTGAACATAACGAACAATTTGAGTCTTTGTGGGAACGAATCCTATTTACTCTATATTACTTGTTGACCACGTTCTCTTGCGTGAATAAGTGCGAACAATGATCTCTTCAATTCTTATAGCTCTACAGGATGCTGGCACAAAACCTTCCAAGGGCGGACTACGCAGGTCAAGCGTCATTTTGTCTGGGTTCTTTCCTGAAAAATCATCAGGAACCTCATCCATAGGTTCAGGCAATTTAGCAGCCTTAGCAGCATGTTGCAAAGCTTTGGTGTAACACTCTCTAGACTCATACTGACATCCTCGAACTACACCAATTCCATTTGGTGTTGGGAACTTCATCGTTAGGTGGTAAATGGAGGTTACTACCCTCATCTCCTTAAAAATGGGTCTTCCCAGAATAGCATTGTAATTCATATTCTCTTCTATAACAATGAATTCTGCTAGCTGTGTAATGCAACATGGTTTATCACCTAAAGTTACTGGCAAACGAATCTTACCTTTGATAGGAACCTGATTATTAGTGAATCCATATAAGGTATCGTTTGTTGGAGTTAAATCTTTATCCAGAAAATGCATCTTCTTGAAAGCTGAGTAAGATAGCAAGTTTACAGAGCTTCCATTATCAACTAGCACTCGATGAACCTCATAAGACCCAATTCCTGCCTCAACTACCAAAGCATCGGTATGGGGATGGTGCACCCAGGAAGCGTCTTCTTCAGTGAAAGTGATATCTGCGTCCTCTCCTTCAAACAGCCTTGGGGACCTCTGTGACAGATTGTAAATACTGGTTAAAGGACGTTCTTTAGCCTCACGGGTATACCTCTCCATGGCATTCCTGCTGCTTCCTCCAATGTGGGGACCTCCTATAATTGTGCGTATGCACCCAGCCTTAGGTGGTCCTTCCATCACAACAGGTTCCTGTGTCTGTGTCTTCTGAGTCTTCTCATCTCTATACTTTTTTCCTTCCTGAGCCACCCATTCACTCAATTGCCCTTGTCTGATTAGAGTTTCAATTAGATCTCTGAGGTGACGACAATCTGCAGTATTATGCCCATTATTATCATGGAAGTCACAGTATGGGCGCTCATTCTTATTCCCTGGGGGACCAGTTCTGAAAGGCTTCTTAAACCATGAGGACTTCTCATTCACTGCGTAAATATGATCGATTGGGGCTACCAAAGGGGTGAAAGTTTCATAGACAGGTCTCTCATGTTTATTGTTGTTATAGGAAGCTGGTGGCGGTACCTGACTCATGACAGGTTTAGTAGGATTCACAGCTTCAGGCTTCACCTGGGATGTGCGACTAACCACCTTTTTATTGTCACGACCATTAGGGCTTCTTTGTCTCGACCTCTTGTTTCCACTTTGCCTTACAAAATCTGGATCCTTCCTTAATTCAGCTAGAGATTCCTCCACCAGACGAAAGGGTTCTGCCTGGGCATAAAAATCTGCCAACGTCTCTGGTTCTTTTCCTTGGAGTGCTTTCCAAAAGTCCGAGCCTCCTTTGACTCCAGCAATTAAGAAATTCTTTATAGTTTCCTCAGATGCTTTCCTAACTTTAGGAACCTCCGTATTAAGATTTCCATCATAGCTGCTTTAGTAACCTTCGGTGCTCTGGGAGGAGATGTGTTCCCCTCATGAATCTGTCGCTCAGAACGGGTTGCTTCGCTATCCGAGTTGCCTGACATCTTTTCCACTCTTAAGATATTAACTATGGCCCTCCTTCTAGCGCCAATGTTGATGAGTGGATTTCGTAATCAACTTATGAGAGGTCTGCAGGTAGTTGTATAGGCTAGCGATCAACTGTTCTGTGAAAAGGTTTGGGTTGTGTTTGTGGGGGTTGAGCTGAGCTCGAGGGTATCTCCAATAATCTCAGGTGCCTTTAGAGAAAATCAGAGAACTTAATGCGTCTTACCCTGAGGTGCCTACGTACCCTTGTATATATAGGGATCAAGCTCACGTAGTTCTAGTATGATTCTGTCTCTTACTGGAATAGATGTATTCGGTCACCTAGTTCGTGTAGGACTCAGGTTCCTTTAGAGCCTTTCACGAACTAGTTGGTAAAGTAGAGTAGAACTCGAGTTCGTACCCCACTATGATTCTCTCATTGATCAAAGATAATTCTAGGATCATCTGCGCCCTAGAATTATACTCCAATATCAATTCGTTTATCTGTCCTAGATGGCTTCTAGAACTTTCTGTTGGCAACTCGTAGGAACCTGGTATTCAGGAACCTATATCTTAGGAGCCTGTTTCTCAGGGACCTCCTTATTTCGGGACATATCGCTTAGGGACCTCCCTTTGGGTGTCAATACCTGGTCTTCTAGTGCTCAGCTCAGCTTCCTGACCGTTGGGAACCTCCTGATACTCATACTTCCTAAGTCATTTCTTCTATTCGATCTTCATAACTCGTACTGGGTTGATCTTCTAGCTTGTATGGACCGGATCCTATAGATTAATGGGCCTAAATCTAGCCCATGGAGATTTTGGGCACAATAGTGGACTTAGGGTTAATGTTCCAGAAAAAGTAATGTGGTATTTTCCCATAATTCCAAGATTTAAACGAATGTTTAAAACTACCGAAACCGCTAAACTAATGACTTGGCATGCGGACAAGCGAACTCAAGATGGGAAAATGCGACATCCAGCAGATTCTCCTTCCTGGAGAAATATCGATTATAGGTGGCCTATATTTGGCAGTGAGCCAAGAAATCTGCGTTTAGCGTTGGCTGCAGATGGTATAAACCCACATAACAATGGCCTAACAAATAGATATAGCTGCTGGCCGGTAGTTTTAGCGACGTACAATCTTCCTCCATGGTTATGCATGAAGAGGAAGTTTTTAATGCTAACAATACTAGTTTCTGGTCCACATGAGCCAGGGAATAACATCGACATCTATTTACAACCGATGATCGATGACTTGAAGAAGCTGTGGAATGAAGGTGAGCCAAACGTGTACGATGCATACAATAAAACTTATTTCACTATGAGAGCAGTTTTATTGTGGACCATAAATGACTTCCCTGCATATGGAAATCGATCTGGTTGCGTCAATAAGGGCTATAAGTGTTGTCCAATTTGTGGTGACGACACTGTAGCCAAACATTTGAAGCACAGTAGAAAAATGTGTTACCAAGGTCATCGTAGATATTTGGATCGAAATCATCCTTATAGGAGGCAGCGGGCTGCTTTTAATGGAGAACAAGATTTTGGATTTGCACCTGCACCACTTTCCGGAGAAGAAGTTTTAGCACAACAAGAAAAAATTAAATTTTCCTTTGGAAAGGGGGGGAAGAAGTCGAAGATGGTGGAATGTGTATGGAAGAAAAAATCAGTTTTTTTTGAGTTAGAGTATTGGAAGTTTCACCACGTTCGCCATTGTCTCGATGTTATGCACATCGAGAAAAATGTGTGCGATAATTTGATTGGGACACTTCTGAATTTGCCTTTCAAGTCAAAAGATAGTGAAGCCTCTCGTCTTGATATGGTTGACATGGGCATAAGGGCAGATTTAGCTCCCCAAGTAGGGGAAAAGAGAACCTACTTGCCCCCTTCCTCTTTTACATTGTCCAAGGCAGAAAAAATACAAATTTTAAAGTCATTCTCATCCATGAAACTTCCCTATGGACATTCATCGAACATTAGAAATTGTGTGTCTATGGATGATTTAAAATTGTACGGATTAAAGTCCCATGACTGCCACACCCTTCTAAATCAGTTACTACCAGTTGCAATACGTTCTGCGCTTCCAAAGAATGTTAGGGTTAGCATAATTAGGTTGTGCTTCTTTTTCAACTCATTGTGCAGCAAAGTGGTAGATGTGTCTAAACTCAATAAACTACAATCAGATATAGTTTTGACCTTGTGTGAGTTGGAAAAAATATTTCCTCCATCATTTTTTGATGTAATGATACATCTGACCGTCCACTTAGTTAGGGAGTTACGTTTATGTGGACCGGTATTCTATAGATGGATGTTTCCATTTGAACGGTTTAATAAAGTTTTGAAGAGTTACGTGCAGAATCGATATCATCCGGAAGGTTGTATAGCTGAGAGCTACTTGGGAGAAGAATCTGTTGAATTCTGTACAGAGTTTGTTAAGCAAAGTGTGACAGCTAGTCTTCCGAATGACCAAAACAAGGTTTCAGGTCCTTTATCTGTCGTGGTAATTAAATCAATAGAAGAAAAAGAAAGAGATGAATCGCATCTTCATGTCTTTCTAAACAACACTGAAGTGGATCCATATGTTATGTAAGTATTTAATTTTTTTTCCAGTTGTACCTGATCCTATTTCTCAACACCTGTTTAATTTTTTTTTAATTTTTTTGTGCATATTTTCAGGAAACATAAGGAGTTTCTAGAAGAGATTTATCGAGGGAAAAAGAAGAGTGCTCAGTTTCTACTAGGGGAGCATAACCGACTATTCGCTGATTGGTTTGAGAAGAAAGTTAGTCCAAATTCTTTTTCCTTTTTATTTGGTTTTTCTTGTTGTTTTAATATGTGTGGTTGTTATGATACTTCTGTTAACATGATCATGTATGTTTACATGTTAGTATGGAAATGGTGGAAAATGCATAAGCTATTTCTGAGACAATAAGATGGCTTGTAGGGAAACCATCTTATTCTGTGTTTACTTATGAAGGTTATCTGGTTAATGGTGTCCGATACTTCACGAAAGAGCGAGATAATGTTAGGGCTGTTCAAAATAGTGGCGTGTCGTTAGTTGCTAAGACAGTCCAAGTCTCTAGCGCTAAAGATTTAAACCCTGTGGAGTTAGATATGAAATTTTATGGGGTTATAGAAGAAGTATGGGAGTTGGATTATCATGCGTTCAAGGCTCCCCTGTTCTTGTGTAATTGGGCAGAGAATGATAAAGGCATTAAGGTTGATGATTTAGGGTTCACACTTGTGGACTTCAGTCGACAAGGCCATAAGAAGGATAAGTATGTGTCAGTTGAACAAGTCCAACAAGTGTTCTATATTGAAGATCCGGCTGATCCTAAGTGGTCTATTGTACTAAACTCTACGACTCGAGACTACCATGAGGTGTACTACGACGACGACGATGACCTTGGAGACACAGCCTTAGAACATCCACCATTCTGCTCTGCAATCCCATTTTGTGATGCCACCAATGATATTACCCCTGGTTTTAGCAATCAACGAGATAATGTTGAGGGGATTTGGGTGAAAAATTGATATTTATGTAGTGTAGTTTCGTTAGGTCTAACTATGCATTTAAGCTTAATCAAAATATATATTTAAGTTTGTTGCTTTCATGTATATTCTACATTGATTATGTGCTTCTCCTCATGTGGGTATATGTATATTTATTATGCCCCCTACCATTTTTTTTAATAAAAATCATGTATATATACCTATTTAATTATATTGATGCATGTGTTCCAACTGACTAATTTTTTATCATCACAGGGGGACAGATAAATGGTAGGGAAGAAGCAAAAGTCTGATAAGAAAGCTAAAGTCAAAGATGACATTGATCCTGAACCATTGCAGTTGGAAGTCAAAGCTGTGGAAACTCTTAAGCAATCAAACCTAACACAAGGTGCACCTGCAGAGACAGAGTCACAGCAAGCAACAGTTAATACCACTGAAACTGTTAAAAGGAAGTCAGGAGGTCCGCGGAGTGTTTGCACTATGTATAAAGTAGTTGTCAAGAAGGCTCTTAATAGAAAGATAAAAGTTACTTACAATGCACTTGGAGTTCCTAATGGATCCACCAGGCACACATTACAGTCATATGTCGGCATGCTAGCAAGGACCATGGTCCCCATAGACATCCCGTCCTGGCCAAATGTGGAAAGTAATTTGAAATAAAAGTTATGGCTTGATGTTCAGGTAATATTTGTTTTGTGTGACATATGTTTTCTATAATTGTGGTGTGGAAATTAAATACTTGCATTTTGCGCAGGATACTTTTAAGATTTGTGCAGAAAGTGAACGCCTAATTCTTAAGTTTGCTGGCATCAAGTGGAGACAGTTTAAGACTTTTTTAACAAGAAAGTATATTTTGCCGTTTGCTGGTCAAAAGAAGAAATTTTCAAAGCCCCCAAAGCAGTATGCCTTTGTTGGAAGGGAAACCTGGAAAAGATTTGTTGCAGCTAGGACTCAAGATGAGTGGAAGGTATATAATTTTTTTATATAATATTGTCCTGTATTTTTTTATTTTTATGTTTACTAATTATAAATGGTAAGAAGTGCAGGAAATTCATGAAGCACAAAGTGAAAGAGTGCGAAAGAGGAAATATCCACACCGCACATCGAGGAAGGGCTACATTGGTTTAGAAGAAGAAGAAGTAAGAACATCTTTCACTTTTTGATTTGCTTAAATGCTTCACACTACAATTGAATTACTTTTTTTTTAAATTGCATTTTGAACAGATAAAGTTAGGGAAGGTGGACCCTGAAGAAGAAATCGATCGAGCAATTTTATGGAAGCTGGCTCGTAAGGGAAAGGATGGAGTGATTGATCCAGAGTTGATGGAGATAATCAATAGAATTGTTAGCCCTTTGTGTGATAATTATCCATAAAATTGAATTAAAACTAAAAATGAAGATGGTTGATGTTCATTGTTTTAGTTGGACAGGATGATCTAATGGAAAAGAAGCGTCGTGGTGAATTCAAACCATCTGGAAGTAACGATGTCTTGACTACTGCCTTGCAAACTCCAGAGCATTCAGGAAGAGTTCGGGGTGTTGGAGGCTTGATCACCCCAACAACATACTTTAATCTGCCAAAAGGAAAAAGGGTTAGAATTACCAAGGCTGAGTTGTTAGCCCGTGATCGAGAGAGGTCAGAAGAGATGGAGAGGAATAAGGAGGAGTTTTTGTCACAAATTGCTCAGCTAAAGGAGATGATTAATGCATCTATTGGGTCACCAAATTTGTCCGACAAAGGAAGTTTTCACCTACAGAAAGATTTATCTGAAAAGAAAGATAAATCTGAAGAAAAAGAGGAATATGAAGAAAAAGAGGAATCTGAAAAAAAGGAGAAATCTAAAAAAAAAAAAAAATCTGAAGAATTCAAGTTAAAACCAGTAGGTTCCAAGGGATTGGTATTGGATCATGTTTATGATGAATGTACGGCAACTGACCCCCCTCACCCACCTCCTCAAAATTTGAAGGTGAAAGATACAATATGTTCATGTGGCATAACTAGATAAGGTAGATGAGGTAATAACTCGATACATGTGAAATTGATAATTTTATCTCTTCTACTTGTAGGTTCCGCGATCTTGTGAGTTGGCAGTGGAAAGGGTGGATAATAAGGTTGCCTTTGGCATGGTTTTTCCCCAAGAGGGGGAAATGAGTAACAATATACATGGAAGGCCTATGCCCACTGGTTGTGCCCGGGTGTCAATCGATGGATGTATCCAGCCAGATGCTTTGCTTCCAGTGCCAGCGGGTGAAATGGACACCGTCATCCAAGCTGTTGGCTCCCATGTCGCTTGGCCTGAGGACTTGATAATATTCCCTACTCCTGTGGTATGTATGTCTAGAATATTAACAACAAATTTTCATCATATGTTCTTGGTCTGTATATAACCAATGTGTTGATTTATTTATTAATGGTGGTTAAGTAATTAAATATTTGCAGACCAAGAACAGTGGAATGTTGCAGAGGAAAAAAAATGAGTTGCAGAAACTGAAAAGTGAATTTAGTCAAGCCAAACCGAATAAGAATGTGCCGAAGCGCTATAGGATGTTGTATAAATATGCATCAGTTGACATGAAGGTTAGTGAGGTCCCAATACAGCTTCCTTGTGATATCGAGGTGTTTGGAGTCGAGAAGACGATATATGTGCTGGATGAGAATTTACGAGCATTAATGCAGTATGATATGATTGGCCAAGCCGTTATTTCAACATACATGTTGTAAGATTTTTTCTTGATCTCACTACAACCTGCATTGCATTTTTCATATTTATAAAGTGTGCATATTTGTAATGTCAATTTTTTTTGTAGGTATTTGCATACTCTCATACGTAATGACAAAGAATTATCGGAGACTTTTGCTTTCTTTGATCCGGCGGTTACATATAAACTCAATGATGATTTTCAAAATTACTTTGTTAATCGGTTAATGGAGGGTAATGTTGATCGCATATTCTTCATTCCGCATAATCACAAGTAAGTATTTTTCAACAAGTTAATTTAAAGTATGCAATTAATTAATTAGCTGATATTCTGAATGTCTTTCAATAATAATAGCATGCATTGGATTTTGAGCATACTATGGGAAGGCAAAATTTACATCCTCAATCCATTGTCGCTTCCCCAAAAATTTCAGCAACTCGAGAACGCATTACTAAGGTAATATAATTATTATCCTGTACGTGTTGGACAATATAATTGATGTCGTGTTTTTTGATGTAAAATTTTGACTCCTGGGATTTTTTTCTTTTGTAGTTCCCTCAAAACTTTTAATTGCAAAACAGGAAGGGGCAGCAAAATCCTCAAAGTTAAATATCTCTCGGTAAGCATTTTTGAAAATGTCAAACTGTTGCAATTCCATATTTAATTAAACTGATTGTTAATAATTTTTCTGGAAAATATTTCACATCAATATCGGAACAGGGGTCTCCTAAGCAACCCGGTGGCCATGAATGTGGTTATGTTGTGATGCGCTACATGTACGAGATCATTCAAGATAAGGAATTGAAGTTTGCGACGAAGGTATATTAGTTTTCATGATTTAAGCTTAATTTGTCTCTTTAAAACTGCATTAATTACCTCATCTCTGTTTGATTTATTTTCCAACTGTTATGCTCATTTATTTGTAGTGGATGGCAAAGTCTCCGAGGAGGATGTACACCAAGGAAGAGCTTGATGAGGTGCGGTTTCAGGCTATCGATTATATCGAAGAGAACATGATGTAACAAATAACTTTAGTTAATGTACTGTTTCAGGCTTTTGAATTCTATCAGTAGTTTTATATGCCATGTGTGAATGGTATATTTTGAACATTTAAATCTGCCTGCTTCATGTGGAGAATATCCATGTTCAATTGTTCACATGTAGCTAGACTAGTTTTGTGTTATATGGGCGTACGTACATAGATGGTTATTTTGATGGTTGAACATGCATAAGGCATTGCCTTGTATGGATGGTAATTTTTAGTTATTGTATGGATGGTAATCTGCGTTTTGAATGTATTTTTAGTCTCTACTTTAGTTTGGTAAATGTCATTTGGTGATTGGGTTTTGAAAGGAAACCAATACAAACATAAACTACATCACATTAAAACAAGTCACACGATGTTCAATACCAAAGCCAACATCAGTAGTTCAAGACAAAAGCGATGTCTAATGTACTCACATTCCAACCAGCTGCTGTCCAACAACACTTTGTACATCAGCTCCTACTAAGAAACTGTAGTCCAATTAAGGTATAAACATCACAACCTAATCGACAAGCGTTGTCCAACCAACACTTAGACATCAATCTGCATAACAAAACCGATGTCTTACATGATCGCAAACATCAGTTACATTTTGATAAATGATGTATTACATTCTTTTCTTATTGTGTGACATGTATTTAATTGGATATATAGGGTCTCAACTGAATATAAACAAAGTATAGGCATGCAAGTTTGTAAGAAAGTGATGTAGAATTTGACAGTAGACATCGATTATCCTAAGGAAGCGATGTTTAAGTTGTTCCTGGACATCGGTTAAAAACCGATGTCTAAAGGGTATACCTTTCTCTACACCGACAAAGACATCGGTTGTTTTTCACTATGACATCGGTTTTTAACCGATGTCTATTGCAGTATTTCTAGTAGTGAAGTGAACCACCCCCCGAGTGATCTCCACAAATTCCCTCATGAACCTCCCGTAAGACATAATTGCATTCCTCACCATCGATGCACTTCAACAGTGGTTGATTAAAGCATCGTCTGTAAAGAGAACCTCCAAAATCCACATATCGAGCTGCCTTATATCTAAGTCTTCTAGCCTCGACTCTATCATCTGGTAGAATTCCCTCCTTCAAATACTTCCAGATTGGGGTCATCCAAGTATCTTGCACAGGAACATCAACCTGCATCAATTCTGCCTCCGGAACACTAGGTTGCTTCTGGACTTCCAAGGGAATAACCCCTAAAAGAGTAGCTTCCTTTTGAGATCCCAATTTAGCCAAAGCATCGGCCTCCTCATTACTGTCTCTAGGAAGTTGCTCCAATCTAGCTTCCCAAAATAAACCCTTCAACCTCTGCGTACACTTCATGTATAACTCGGTTCGAGGTCCCCTAGCCTGAAACCCCCCATTAACCTGATAAACGACCAGCATAGAATCACTCATGATGTTTATATTTTCTACCTTCATCTCGAGGGCTAGCTTCAATCCCGAAATCAAAGCCTCATACTCGGCATCATTATTTGTAGCATGAAAAGAAAAATGAATCGTACTCCTGAGATGATGTCCCTCCGGACTGACTAAAACAATCCCCACACCCGCACCTTCATTATTTGATGCACCATCCACATATAAAGTCCACCAAGGTGCCGAAGTAGATCTATCCTGAATTAACTCAGGCGGAGGGCTAGGTATCACAGCCAAGGCATCGCCCTCTTGTGCCAAAGGAAACTGCAAAATGAAATCAGCAAGAGCCTGACCCTTTATAGCACTCCTCGGTTTATATTCCACATCAAATTGCCCCAATTCCACAGCCCATTTCAACATTCGTCCAGAAGTCTCAGGCTTATGCAATACCTGTCTTAAAGGATACGCTGTTCGGACCTCTACCCTATGTGCCTGAAAATAGGGTCTCAACTTTATGGAAGCCAAAATCAAGGCGTACACTAGCTTCTCCATATTCGAATACCTCGTCTCTGCTTCCAATAACCTCTTACTAACGTAATATACAGGGCATTGGATGTCACCCTCTTCTCGCACAAGGACACCACTAACAGAATATTCCGAAACTGCAAGATACAAAATAAGAATTTCTCCCTCCTATGGCTTGGATAAAAGTGGGGGAGATCCCAAATGATCCTTCAATTCCTGAAAAGCGTCTTCGCAGCCTGGTGTCCATTCAAACTTCTTTCCAGCCCCCTAATTACTTTGAAAAATTCCTTGCACTTATCAGATGACTTGGACACGAAGCGATTTAAAGCGGCAACTCTCCCAGTTAGGCTTTGCACCTCTTTTATCGTCTGTGGAGATCGCATATCAAGAAGAGCTTGTATCTTTGCGGCATTCGCCTCTATCCCCCTGTGATTTACCATAAAACCCAAAAATTTTCAAGACTCTACCCCGAACACACACTTTTGAGGATTAAGCTTCATTCGGAACTTTCTGAGAATCTGAAACATCTCATCCAAGTGTTGAATATGGTCTCCTGCTTCCTTGGACTTCACCAACATTTCATCAACGTAGACTTCCATGGTCTTCCCAATCTGTTCCTTAAACATCATATTAACTAGCCTCTGATAAGTTGCTTCGACATTGAGTAACCCGAAGGGCATACCAATGTAACAATATAGCCCCCTGCCAGTGATGAAAGAGGTGTTCTCCTGATCTGGCTCAAACATCAATATCTGATTATATCCCGAGTAGGCATCCATGAAACTGAGAAGAGCATGCCCTGCAGTGGCGTCCACCAACTGGTCGATCCTATGTAGAGGAAAGCTATCCTTTTTGCAAGCTTTGTTCAAGTCGGTAAAATCAACACAAACTCTCCATTTCCCATTGGATTTCTTCACCAAAACAGGATTTGCAAGCCAATCCGGATAAAAAGACTCCTTAACTAACCCGACATTCAACAGTCGTTCGTCTCTTTTATCGAACTCCCTTCCTGGACGGGTCTATGTTGAGATGATGACATATCACTTCAGGATCGATCCCCACCATATCAGCATGGCTCCAAGCAAATACATCTAGATTATCTTTCAAAAATGTAACAAGCCTTGCCCTCAAGCTTGGATCTAATCTAGCCCCAATATGCAATACTTTAGACGAGTCTCCCTGATCCACCAGAATTGGTACTGTATCTTCTGCCGGTCCCATATTCATCTTAGGCTTAGGCAACCGGGGATCCAAGTCAAACTTGATTTCCTTGGTTCTACTAGACTCGCCTACCTCTCGTATGGAGATAACCTCGCCTCAACACTGCTGAGAGCCCTCACCTACCGTTGATTCTTCTGGAAACTCGACCATTGGCATATCTCCACAATCCATTACAAATTTACCCTTTTTGGCCCTAAGATTTCTTTGCTCCTCATCTTCATCAGTTACGTCTTCAACAATCCCTTCCTGAAACAGACTTTGATTGACAGGAGGGGGAGCCTCAATCATCATCACCCTATACCTTGTACTGTCAGTTGTGATTGCAATCTCACCTTCGGAATTTTCCGCAACGTCTTCCATTGTAACCTCCACGGTCTTCGCCAGGGTGGGTGGCGCTTCCAACAGAAAGAGCGGGGTACTCTGCCGGACTAAAGCTTCATAACTGGCCAAGTCGTCGTCTCCGGGGAACTCCACTGTATAAACCATATTGGTAACTGCCTTATGTTCAAATGATTTCAAGGTTTCCTGAGCACTTTCCTCTTTGAAGTCCAGCATCTCCTCTCGTTGTTTACCTTTTGAAGAAGACTTCATCATCTTGTTGTAACAATCCCTGGAATCGTATTGACATCCCTTCACACATCCGATCCCCGCCGGAGTAGGAAACTTCATTGCTAGATGATATATTGATGTCACCACCCTCATTTCTTTCAAGACCGATCTCCCAAGCAGTGCATTGTAGCATGTAGGTTGATCAACTACTAGAAACTCGAACACCTGAGTAGCTGAGTAAGGATCTTCCCCTAAGGTGAGCGACAACTTCACAGTACCCTTGACCTGAACTGAATCTCCTGTAAAGCCATAAATGTGGGTCGTTCCATGAGTCATTTCCTTATCAAGAAGTCCCATCTTCTTATAAGTCCCGTAGTAAAGAATATTTACTGAACTCCCATTGTCGATAAACACCCGATGAATCCTCCTTGTACCGATCCTCACATTCACCACCAAGGCATCGCTGTGTGGGTGATGTACCCATTTAGCATCCTCTTCTGAAAAAAATATCTGTGTATCCTCCCCCTTAAACAGCTTAGGAGGTCTTTCTGATAAGTGATTTACGTTCGTCAAAGGAGGGTCCCTTGCTTCGCGGACATATCTCTCCATAGCATTTCTTCCGTTTCCGCCAATATGAGGCCCACCAAAGATAGTATGAATACTTGCCTCCTTGACGAACGTTGTCTTCTTCTCCTGATGATCCGGTTTATCTCTATCTTCAAAACTCTCCTTCTTAGTTTCCTCCCGAGGAGGAACATCTCCCTTAATTTTTTTGACCCATTCAGTCAACTTTCCATTCCTAATCAGTAATTCAATTTCCTCCCTCAATTGCCGACATTGATGAGTGTCATGACCATGAGATTCATGATAGGCACAATATCTCTTTTTATCCCTTTGGGCATTCTTCGAAAGTGGGAGGGGTATCTTATACAATCCCTCCTTCTTTGTCACCTCATAAATGTGTCCAATAGATGCCACCAAAGGCGTGAAGATATTGGTCTGGGGGTGACCCTGATCTTTCAGAGAATAAAGAGGCGGTGGAGGGTATCGTGGCATTGGGCTAGGTGACCTTGATTGGTCTGATCTCCAAGTATCAACAATATTGACATCAACTCTGCCACTCCTCTTCCCATCCCCCTTTGGACTTGGGGACCTATCCTTGCGTTTACCCCTACGACTAGTCTCAGGCTAATCACTCCTCTTCAAGGCTTCCTCCTCCCTCTTAAAGGGTTTAGCTTGTGCGTAAAGATCTGTAAGGGTCGATGGTTCTTTTCGTTGAAGCTCTTTCCAAAAATCCGAATTCACTCTCACCCCAGCTATAAGAAAGTTCTTGATGGTCTCATCTGAAGCTCCTTGAACAGTGGGGACCTCTGCATTGAATCGTCTGAAATAAGATTGAAGAGTCTCCCCTTCTCTCTGCTTTATATTGGCCAGAGTCGTGACAGGGGGAGCATAGACAATAGAAGATTGAAACTAAATTAAAAACATTCTCCGCATTTGATCCCAAGAGGTGATAGAGCCTGGTCCCAACTTTTGAAACCACTGATGAGCATTTCCCCGCAGGGTTGAGGCTAGCAACCTACACTTCGTCAGGTCCTCAACCTGGTAAAGCTCCATTTCTGTATTGAATCTCACAATGTACTCGGCCGGGTCAGAGCTTCCCGTGAACCTTAGATCTCCCACCCCCCTAAAAGATGGGGGAAGGGGTGCTTCTCGTACTGCCAAAGAAAAGGGAGACGGGGCCGGCTCAAACATGGCCCCTGCTTGTCCCTCCGATTGTGCCAACAACCTGCGCAAAGCATCTAAGTCAAGATCTTCAAACCCAGGAATTCTGCGGGGCGCCTCCTCGCGTCGCTGTTGATTTATTAACTCCTCAAATCGATACCGATCTCCAACAGTGGAATTCTCCAGACGGGAAAAATTATAACCGCGAGAGGCCATCAGATCTCTCTCCAAGTTAGATTCTATGGGTCCCCTCTGGTTTCCTTCTACTTAATTAAAGAGATTTGCATAGGACCTTCTCTCCCCATACCCTAGGCTGTAATGGTTTTGGGTTCTTATTTGGGGATTATGGTTTCTAGCTCGAACCATCATGAATGCCGCAGGGTCAGAGCCCCCAAAAACTTCGTTCTCATGATGAGAGCGGCGCCTTTCTCGCTCCAAGATTCTCTGACTGCCAGCTCGAACCCCTTCTGCTTGACTTGACTGTCGGGGGTCCTCTCTATCCGGAGGGAGTTCAACATACGGATCACCAAAAGTTAAAGCTCTGGGAGTGACAGCCCGGAACCTTTGATTTCCTCCAATCTCCCTAATGACTTGAACATCCCCTTCAAAAGGAATCTCCCTGTGTAGGCTACGCTGGTGATTCATGTCAGATTCTCTACCAATGCGTCGATCTCCGACTGGTGTCTGATAACTCGCCTCCCAGCCATGGTTTGGGTGTCGCCCATCCCGATTCAGGCGAGACTCTTCGAAAAACTGCCTTTCCCTTTCCATTGCATCCATTCTTGCCCCCATTCGAGTGATCGTATTACCCATATAAGTGATCTGGTCAAAAATCTCAGTATTACTCATCAGAATGGGGGGGGTCTCCTCCTATCCGCGGAATCGGTCGTCTATCAGGCATCCTAGGCGTTACCGACCTTTGGTGCGAACCTCCTGAATGATCGGGATTCCCTATCCCAGAGTTCCTTGCGACAGAATTATTCCTTGGCGGCGGCGGAGGCAGATTTTCTCTGGTCCTAACTTCTTCCATACGCCGATTTTCAACACGCTCACGGTTTGACTGGGACATCTTTCCTCCTAAGATGTCAAAAAGCCCCTCTTTCTAGCGCCACTTGTTAACGGAGGAATTTGGTGATAACAAATTCGGGGAGGGTTGCTGGAATTGTGGTGGTGGTTGATGACGGTGAACGACATAGGACGTTTAGGGTTAGGGTATATGATTTGGGGATGGCTGAGATTGTATGATGAGACTATTGCAATTTAGATCGAATATAGAATCCTCTCTTTTTCGCAAGGGTTTGCATCGTGATATACAATGTGCCTACGTATCCTATTTATAGGAATCAAGCCAAACGTAGTTCTTGGGGAGCAAGTAATCGTAATGGGCTAGGTTACCTTGTTTAGGAAGCCCATTGGATTAAGACCACCGCCTTTGATGTTATCATTATGGACTTTAAAGCCCAACTATTTTCTCGGAACATATCGGTTAAACTATTGACCCGGTATTTTCGGGGTCAACGCTTTCCCTGAGTTACGGAGATAAAATAGCTGTAGGGCAGCCCTGAATGAGGGCGAGATCTTTCCGAAAAGGACGAGATCTGTCTTAAAGGGCGAGATCTAGCCTTTAGTTAGTTCAAGGACCTTATTCGTAGTCCATAATCTTCGAATTCAGTAATTGCCACCACAAAGGGCGAGATCCTACAGTGTTGGGCCTAGCCGTTTCAAAAGGGCGAGATCCTTTATATATGGGCGAGGTCTTCTGAAAAGTAATGTTATTCTTCTTTGGGCCAGGCCCAATAATGTCACGTTTCCTCATGCCACGACCCATGACACGAATTACTTCTTTTACCCGGCCCAAACGAGATCGACACTTCCAAAATAGGGCGAGAATATTTTTGGGTATAACACCAAGGAACTCATGGATGTCGAGGAAGTGCTGTTGGAAATGGCTAAACAAGATGAGCAGCAAAGGGCTAATAGTGACTAAATCCAGCAGTGGGTTACACGGAGTTCAATCCAACGTTTTCCCAGTGTTTAGACTGCATTCTTTTTCCAGCGGTCTAGTATTATCTAGTTTTATTTAGTAGTCGTATTTCTAGGTTTCTTATGTAATGCCTCGATGCCTCGATGTACTCTTCTAAGGCTTGCCTGATCCTATTTATCTATCTCTGGTTTAGCAAAAAAAAAAAAGTAAAACAATTAAATAAGTAAGTACCGTACCGTAACCAAAAATCAGATACCAAAATTTTAAATATTTCGTCTTTTTTAAATCAATCCTATTTAAAGGTCTAAATGGTATTAATATTTCAGACTGTAACATTAGTTTTTTTTTATATATATAAATTTAGGACCTGACACTTCAAAGTTTTTATATATATAAATCTAAATATGATTATCATTTATTTTAAAAATAAACATGATTATCGTTTAAAACACTTCAATGGTTAACATACTTATAAAACGTACATCCTTATTCATGATTCAATTTTATATTCAATTTTTATGTTTAAAATTTAAATTATTATGTTTAAAATTTTATGTTCAATTTCATATATTAAATTTTTATGTTTAAAATTTTATATTCAATTTTTATGTTCAGTTTTTATGTTTAAAGTTAAATTTTTATGTTTAATTTTATATTTAAAATTTAAAAATATTCAATTATTTTGTCCCTGATATTTAAAATTTTAATTTTTAAGAACCTAAATCAAAAAATGAAAAGGTTCACGGACTTAAACCAAAAATATGTTTTCCATCTTTGACACGTTATCAAGATTCCAAAGTCCGTTAAAATCTTTTTGACGGAGGGACTTAAATCAGAAAAAAATAGTTCAAAATCCCAAATATGAAATCTTTTATTCAGGGACGTAGATAATAAAATACAAATAGTTCAAGAACACATTAATTAATTTTTCTAAATATAATTGATTTGGATTTAAAAAAAATTATTTTCAATTTAGGGAAAGTATCCTAAAATTGATTTTAGGGAAAGTATCCTAATTTTTTTTTTTTTTGATTTTTGGATTCTTATTCTCATATGTATTTATGGATATTATTTTAGAGGTGTTCACGAAACTTCCCCTACCCTACTACCGTACAAATCTCAGTATCGTGCGATGTTTAATTTTTATGGTGTAATTGCAGGTTGAATTTTTAACAAACAAGGGTTGTTGTTACAAATTTTAACAATGCAATCTAAACCGCATCACACCACATTTGTAATAATATGTTTAATAGATAGAATTTAAATTTTTAAACAAAAATATATATAAATAAATTATTTGAAAGATGTTAATTTTTTCATATGTAAAACACTTGCGGTATCATGTATGGTTTAGCCTGATAACTTATTCAATTACCATTCTCCATTGACATTAAATAAATTCAAACATTTATATGAACTAGGTTCTTTTTCTAATATTTATTATATTATTATATTATTTATTTGTTATTATTTTACATATCAAATTGTTGTTATGAAATTGATACATATATAAGATTTTACACGTTTAATTTATTATGTGTTTTATCTTGAATTCTTAAAACTTGATTTTGGATGATTTTACAGCCTATGTGAAATTAACAAAATAATCTTCAATTTAATGATGATTTAACAATTTTCTCCAATTAAAACTAACAAGGAACAAAAGATAGTTGAAATTGACGATTTTTATATTGAAAATTCTATTCTATTTAGGATATCTACTTATATTTTGTTTTGATTATCAAAATAACCTTCTTATTATTTGATGATAATTGTACTAACAACCAAATATAGTTTTAATAATAAGTGTAGGAGGGATTTTGTCCAAAACTTTAGTAGTTGGTAATCTGGTCCTCAGTATGATAAAATAAATAAAAACTGTAAGATCTTAAAATAAATATATAAAAAATGTTGGATATAGCATAAAAAATATTTAATATTTTAACATGTAAACTAAAAAGTGTATTTATATTGAAATACGAAAAAGTACTTGTCATATGATTTAAATCATATATAATTAGGTTTTCTGTATTTAATAGGATTATTAATGTATGTATTCTACATCAAATAGAATTAATGTTAAAATTCGTAATTATGTTGTGACGCCCCCAAATCCGCCCTATCCGGGGATCCAGGTCGTCACATCAGGTCTCAACATCCTGCAATACGCGTTAGCTCAATAATAATAAAATCTTTATTACAACGGAGCGTAGCAGTCCCACTCCACAGATCCAAGCTCGGTCTCACACATTATTACAATACGATTTATTACATCTCTGAATAGTATCTTACACAAGTCTATAAAGTAGAATAGATAACAGGTTCCAGCTGGTTATTCTAGTTCTTGTTTGCATAGCCTGGAGCTTTTCCCTTTCCTCTGGATCCCTGGCTGGACATCTCGCATCTTTCTTTCTTGACAGCTGAACAAATGTTGTAAACCAAGAATGAGCAACTATGGTGCTCAGCAAGTTCTCTCCTTGCTCAGTATATACATATAATAAGATTTTATCGAAAGAAATACTCGAAGTTTAAATGAAAATCGAATATCAGAAATCCGACACTTTGACTCAAGACTCATCTCGAAAATAGATACTCAAAAGACTCATTTGGTGAAACTCTTATTACTCATGATAATTGAATAACTGGTCTTCCATCCTTTCGGTATCTCGGCGGTGCGATCAACTATCTGACCGGGAATACCGTCCTCCAATGACACCGCACTTCGCCCGATCACGGCTACAATACGATATCAACGAATATAATATATAGTATGAATGCGAACATCATGGTGGGTGATTATATCAACCCTGGCATCATAGTGCCTAAAATATTCTCGTGTCCTTAAAACGGTTCACGAGTCTCTCTTTCTCTATAATGGGCCTCTTTCCCAAAATTGACCAGTAGAATACAGAATTCCCGAACATTTAATGAACTGATATATTTTTAGATAAACTTCACAGGAAAATATTTAATTGATCTGGCGGACTGCCAGTTTTACTCAATGTACCACCAATCCGAACAATGGACTGATGTAACTCTCAATAAACACATTTTAATTGATTGACAGGAACAAAGTAGTACTACTCGAATAATTATAATACTCCAAATGAGAATAGTCTTAAAATGAAACATAATGAGTCGTACTGAACAAGTAGTACTACTCGAATAATTATAATACACCAAATTGATGAACATTAAATAGAATATTTTTCACTTGATCAATGAGTAAAACACTAACTATTTAAATAGTATACTCCTATTGGTTGATTCGAACAATGAACCAATTAAAAGATAATCAATAAAGATTGTTGAATTTGTACAATAAATTCAATCGGAAAGAATGAATTTAACTATCTCGAACGAATGAGATTAGTTTCACTGAATCAAAATAATAGTCGTCTCGAATTAATGAGATCGACCCGATAGCAGTGAATTTGTCTCTACGCTTATAGGGAGTATAATTCGCAAGTCAACTAATTTAACAGTATCGTAACATTCAACGAGAAATAATGCTCAAAAGAAATTATTGCATCATGAAAGGGTAACAAATAATTCTCATAATTGATAGCTCGAAAATAAATATGGAATAAAATAATATGACAAAAATACAAAGTTTCCAAGAGTTAGGGTAGGAATGAACTTACCTCTGTCTCGACGCTAAACTCTACTCTACCGAAATAGTAAAAGCGTTACCCGCGAGCAGTTGTCTCAAGTCTCACAAAGAAATTCTATAATACATTATCAAAATGATTTTAGTGATCGGGTAGGAAATTGATCACGCAATGTCAAAATAATCCGGTAATCATGCTCTTGATAATCAAGTAATTTCTGGAAATAATCTGAAATATTCTCGTAATCTTTTAAAATCTTGCTAATGCCTTATTCGTGAAATAATAATTTAGATGGAGGCTCTATTCGGCTTTCCTGTTAAATTTTAATACATCGGGTTTTATAAAATCATGTAAATCAAATAAAATTTATACGTGAAAGTCTCGCTCTATTTATTTGTAAGGGAAATTCTTTTATTTGAAGGTCTCTAATTATTCCTAAGTATATGACACCGATTTAATTATTTAACAACATATCTCGAATAAATTAAATAAAAAGGGTTTTCATATAATTGACAAAATTTTTCTATAATTCTCATTTTATAGCGAAACTCTCTAATTTAATTAATTACTTAAGTCGCATTTCTAAATTAATGTGGCTCGTTTCAAGTCTCTAAAATCTCACTAACAGTGTTTCAATTTATATTAAATCCGCTTTAAAGAGCTAACAATATTAGTTCCTAATCGCTCTCGAAATCAAAGAATCTATTTCTATTTAATTCAAATACATAACCAATATTCCTATTTTTTATGAAGTGTAACTTGTCAAAATAATTCTATGCTCATAATTTTCTTAAATTATAATCTCCTTCTCATTTTAACTTACAACTAAAGAAATCAATTAGCTTTTCTTATTTTTAGAAATTACTAATCCTTATTTTATCTAAAAATAAAATAATTCGAGCGTCCGTTTCCATTTCCATTTTTAAATCATATTTATTACTACCACTTTTAACAAAAGTAAACCAGTCAAATAATTCTAATTTTATCAATCCCACAATTCAAATCTTGTTCCCTATTTTTAATCATCCAATCATCCCATCGATAAGTCAAACATTCCATTAGTATTCTCTTTTTAATATTCTCAAAATTGTCCCTTGTTCTAACTAATCAATTCCCAACAAAATAAATTAAATTCTAACGATCAAGATTTTTAACCCATTTCTTTTCTTTATTCAAAATTTATAACAAGATTTTTATTCCATCTCTATTTTCTTATCCAACTTTATCAGACCCTTGGCTAAGGATGAAAAACGACTTTCGAGTGGAGAGAAGTCATATCTATGAAGGGAGAAGTGAAGTAGTCTCAAGCTATTTTCTACCTAATTCAAAATGCTGGGATGTCAATCGAGTGCAAGCGCATTTCCTTCAGGAGGATGCTAAGGCAATATTAGCAATTCAGGTGCCACAATGTAATATTCGAGATAGAGTTGTGTGGGCGAATTCAATAGATGGATTCTATTCTGCGAAGGCAGGGTATCATCTATGGCATGCCCTTAATATTGGCACTAATGATGTTCCACAAGGCGAGGGGTGGGGAAAGATCTGGAGAGTGCTTTTGCCCCATAAAGTAAAAATTTTTATATGGCGTCTTTGTCGTAACACGGTCCCTGTGAGAACGAGGTTAAGTACTAAGGGGGTGGCTGTAACCCCTATATGTCCGATGTGTAACAGGGAAGATGAGCATCTAGCCCACGTGTTCTTTGATTGTGACTTCGCTGCACAATGTTGGGGTACAGTAGGCATCACCTTCGATATGAGTATAGTCGATAATGTTCCGGAGTGGTTATTACAAAAGCTAGCAACTGCACCAGCTGAAGAGGTAATTAAAATATGTGTTGTTCTTTGGGGGATTTGGTTCTGGAGGAATAAGATGGTTTGGGAGGGAAAGGGTGTGTCTGCAGGTTGCGCCATGGAGGGAAGTTTTAAGATGGTGAATGAGTGGAAGGAAGCTAAACGCAAGCAAGCATCAGTTAGTAATATCAGTAGTTTGAAACCTCAGAAGCATGTTTGTAGATGGAAGCCTCCTGATGAAGATGTTCTCAAGGTTAACGTTGACGCATCAGTTTTTCCAGGCTCAGAATTCTTCTCAGTTGGTATGCTTATTCGAGACCACAAGGGATCATTCTTAGCAGGTAGGACTGTTAGTTTACCAGCTCCTATTTCTGTATTCGAAGCTGAAGCTATTGGGGTCAAGGAGGTTCTCTCTTGGTTGGCTATGAAGCAATTGCAGGGTGAAAGATTGCAGATCGAGACCGATTCCCTGTTAACGGAGAGAGCTATTAATCGACAACAGTCGAATCTTCTTGAGGTGGGGGATGTGGTTAGAGTTTGTCGCTTAATTCTGCAGGGTATGCCTAGAACCACCGTTAGTTTTATTCGGAATCAAGCAAACAAGGCGGCTCACGAGCTTGCTAGATATCCTTGTATTGCTAATAACCATGTTGATTTCACGTCTCCTCCAAGTTGTTTGGTGGAGACTCTTGTGTCTGATATTTGAAGTAATGAAATTTTCCTTTTGTCAAAAAAAAAAAAAAAACCACATTTTAACTAATTATATTTTATAAAAAAATAATAACATTTTTGTTCACCACCACCACCACCGGGTGGCCACCGGCCGGAGGCAGGGGCCGCTCCGGCGGCTCACCTCCGACCTCCGCCTCCCACTCTCTGCTCAAAATCTCTCTCTCTACTCGCTCCCTCTCTCTCTCTTTCTCCGCCGTCGCCGATCTCTCTCCGTCGTCTTCTCTCTCCCTCCGCCCTATCTCTCTTTCTCTCTTTAACGTCATCTCTCCGCCTCTCTTCACCCCTCGATCCATCTCTCCCTGTTTCTTCCCGTAATCTCCCTCTCCCTTTCGCTCGATACCCCTGCCCCATTCTGTACCGATTTCGGCGACACCCACCACCGCCGGTCACCTCTACCACTGCGGTGGTGGTCTCAAACCCACATGCATCAACAATTACCCCCCTTTCAACACAATTCAGCCCACACCCAACTCAAATTCATTAAGTATTAGCTGAATTTCATTACAATAACCAAAATTACAAAATCCCTAATTTATTATTGCAAGCCATAATTTTACAAGCAAAATTATGATAAATCAACACAATCAATCAAGTAAATATACAAAAGTTAAAGGTGGGTAAGCATATAAAACTCATACCCTTTTTGAAAATCAAACTTTTTGGAACTTGGTTTAAAAATTCAACTCTCGAAACCCCTTATATATATATCTCGAATCATAGAGCTCTTAATCCTCTTCCGATTATCTAAATGCATGTATGATCAAGATAAAACTCTAAGGTGTGTAGAATTTATAAGAATTGTGGTTTAGAGAGAAAATATAGCTAGGTGTTGTGTTTTGTCTCGGTGGAGAATAGAATGAGGGGGATGAGACTAGAATTTTGGTTATTTACTTACCTTATATAATTGTTACTCATTTGGACTCTTAATGGACTTTGAATCTTTTGGGCTTAAAGTCACACAACCCAATTGATATAAGACTAAATGATAGTTTGTGCTCCTTATGTATATGGGTTTTGTCAAATCGGTCCAGATTTACGTTTTTTAGCACTTTGCAACCCCTATCTTCAAATTTCGCTTCGAATTACAACCCTTCACTAATATTCTAGACCAAAAAGGAAGCCTTTCTTGATGGATGTAGGCCTTTAAGGGTTCAAGACAAACATAGTACCTCTTAAACCTTTATGCATCTATCCCATTCATCAATAAAAACCTTCCTTTTTGGTCTAGAATATTAGTGAAGGGTTGTAATTCGAAGCGAAATTTGAAGATAGGGGTTGCAAAGTGCTAAAAAACGTAAATCTGGACCAATTTAACAAAACCCATATACATAAGGGGTACAAACTGTCATTTAGTCTTGATATAATTATAATTATACACAAGACCTCTCACTTGTAAGATAAGGTCTACTAGGTCGTAATTATAAAGGTCGACCAAATAAACTAGAATATAATATAAATATAATAGAAATAATGGTAGCACTAATTAGAATTCTAATAATAATAATAATAATAATAATTCGGGTTCATAACTAATAGACAGGTAGCATTGCACTAATAAATATTTATACGCACTTCTAAAATTAGTGAAAATCAAGTTTACTAATTTTTATTCGGAGAGGCTCAATAAAAAAAATCAATAAAATTCACGGTTATTACATATATTTTCTCTTGAGATTCTGAGTGTTTTCATTTGGATAATAATTATTAAATCATCACTAAACTAGGTGGGTAAAACCGCGCTTCGCGTGGTTCAAAAATAATATTAAAAAATTGAAAATAAAATAAATATTTTCATATGAACAAATAAAAAATAAAAATGAATTTTTAAAATATATTAGTAAAAATGAACCAAAGGATGAAACTTAGTGGCAAAACTGTTAGCCATTTCCAAAACTCTCAAAATTTGGAAATAGAGCATGGAAAAGTTTTCTTCTAAAATATCAAGGAACAGTGTTACAATTCAGAACACAGACATCAAAGCAGTTAAGTAATCAACAATGCATCATCTAGCCAGGCACATGTATGCAACTCGGATGATCTATCGTGAATTTTTTAACATAAGTTCTGTATTAACCATGATATTCCAGATACAAATAGTCATAGTCATGAAATGTTGCAGAAAAGCATTATCACTTGTTGAACTATACTCTCAAGAGAAAACTACAAGGAAGAAAATATGTATCAAGCTTGCCATTGCATTTAAAAGAAACATTGGTATTAAGACTTGCCATGTATCAAGGGCCAGGAAAAATATCCACAGTCTTGTAAGTAACATAAATATAAATGAATTAAGCGAATTGAATCAAACTGAAACGGTGTATGACAACAAAGAATACCAAGGAACAGAACATTGCCATTATGTAGGTTTAATACTTGTGCAGATGCTATTCAAATTTCTTGTCACCATTGAAGATAAGAGGGTTCTGAAGAGCAACACAATGCAGGAAAAGTCTCATTATAATTGCACCTTCAATATAGTCAACTGGCCGAACTGCAGGTATGGACACCATCCTTGCAGTCCTTAGTAAGATCATTGAAAGTCTCAATCTGCTTTTTGCCTCTCAAGAAAATTTCTGAATCAACAGAGGCCCTCATATAACCGTCAAATTCAACAGGAACACCGTTGTTGAGCTTGGTAGTCTCAGAATACCACTCGTTGTTTTCGTCCCAAAGATCTCTGTAGTCATCAAGAAAATGAGTTGTATACCTGTCTTTCAAACGATCAAAGAAGGTTTTGTCTGGTTCATCTGACGTAATATACAAGTGCCTTCGGTCGTCAATTTTGTCCTACAAGGTCAATAAGAGAGCCTCAGGTGAAGTATCTGATGCAAGATTATGCCAACAATCCCTGTCTCTTGCTTTCTCCCCTCTGACAACATGAACAGAGTCAAAATCCCAATGTAACTTTGTCGCAATGGTTGATACTATGTCCATCAGCCGTTTGGATTTTCATATCAAACGCCAAGGACGTTGGACGACAGACTCCGTGTCCCCTTCACATACCCTGTACCAGTAATTATCCGACTCCACCGAGCCAAACTTCCTCTTGTCTAAAGTATCCCTTACACGAGCTAACTTTTCCGACGTGACCCTATAATTCTCTACAAGGTAGAGCCCTAATCTATTTTTCTGGTGCCATTTAAACTGAGTCTGGTCTAGCACAAAAGCCGACTCCTTGAGGTGCTCAAAATCAAAGTAAAATCTGAAATCTCTCCCTTCTTCATCGAGACTCGAGGCAGTGTAAATTGAAGACAATTTGAATGAGGGGACTGTTATATATATAAATTAGCTCATCAGGCTAAAAGTATATATCACATGTACTTTACATGCACTTAATAAAATATTTCTGTAATTAAATCAACAATATGTATCCAACAGTCGGAAATACAAACGAAGAAACATCGATGAAGACCATCTCCAAGTCACCAACTAAATACTGAAAGTACATAACCCACAATGTGATACATAATAGATTTAAAGAAAACCAAAGCGAGACTCATGGTAGCAAATTAGCAAATTATCTCTTCCATGCCACTTAATGGTGTGGGGGAAAAACATGTATGCGGTATGCCATAGTGACATTTAGCTTACACATACAAGTATGGTTCCAATTTTGTTCTCTCCAAGTAGTTTGTATAAATATTGAGCAGCGAATCGTCAGGTTCAGTGTAAAAAAATCACTTGGGGCTTTGTACCTTCAGTTTGCCAGCACATGTAGCATTCACAAGAGCTTCAATAGTTATTCAATTAATGAACATTGCCTCTTCTAGGAGCAGCTTCACAACAGCGGGGCCTTCAATAGCCACAACTTTAGGGGATAGAGCTGAAATCTCTCTCTTATAGAGGAGACATGATCAACACCCGGGTTAACATATATCTTGTTGCGGCTAATTGTAGCAAAAAGTTAGAGCACCTGCAAAATATATACAGGCACAACAGCTAGCTCATAACTACTGGTCAAAACACCAAGCTAAGGAACCACAAAAAGTTGCATTCCTTTTTGGCAAGTTGATATCGTAAGAATGTCCATGATCAGTCCCAAGCATGTAATATATAATGAAATTCTGAACTCATGAGGAAGACTAACTATTCACTAAAAATGGTCTATAGCCAGTCATTGCACATTTTCTGGTAGGTGCATAACATGCTTAAAAACAAATTTTCGAGTATCTAATATATTTATATATATATTTTTAGTCACAATACATGAGTCAGAGAATGTCCAACTTTGACTCAAATAACCAAGAAAAAGTATAAGATTTACGGAAGGGTCCATGACCAAAACACAAAAAGTGAACAACTAAAAACCAAATCAGAAGAAGAAAACAGGCTGGGCACTTGAAGCATATGGTATCAGCATATTCATGAAGTAAAAGACGTTAATTGTTCACAAAAGTCGGACTTCCACTACTCCTAAAATTCGGTCAACACCCTTGCTAGGGCCAAAACCTTCACTTTTATACAGCTTTACCATAAAAAGCTCTTATTTTCTTTGTACATGTAAATCACTTCAAAAATGACTTCCAGAATTCCTATACTCGGATAAATTCTACTTCATCATCTGTCAATGGTTTACACCTTAATATTTGAACATCATTGTTCTACTCTGTATTAAAAAATATTGTTTCAGTTACAATATTAGTAACCACCAGTTTAGCAACAACCCTGTCATTCTCGTTGCTTTCAGGAAAATGTCAAGAAAATGTCAATTTTAGATTTCCTTCTCCTATTTCCTTTTTACTTGAATTAGATTATTTAACTAATGGCGTCCTTTAATATTCCAATCATAACTTAAATATATTGAAAATCTAGCTATATTTAAGGCTACAAATGGAGAAAAGGAAAATGAGCAACAAGACAGAACTTTAATCAGACAGAACAAACAAACGTGATTGCATACCTGCTCTTGTGAACGGAAATACATAAAAGGTGTGTAATGGAGGAAATTTGAAACCCTAGAAGTATATATATCAGCATATTTGCGGGATAAAATGCCAATTAGTATACAGATTCCCAAACTTAAGAACTTAAGATTCTTAATTAAGAACCTTGAACTGCATATACAAAATTTGGAATCGTACTTTTCTATTTGTCTCATTAGATGACTCTTGTCCCACAGCCCAGCACGCGAGAGATAACCCCACCTAAAATGATGGTTCATACAAATCAACTCAGGTCTAAATTTGTCAAGATAGATACTGGCCGAATTGACAAATAATTACATAAAAATACATATAGATATAGAGAACACATAAATTTACAAACAATCAAATTGATATTCACCATCAAATCAATTCATCAAACATCCTGCAATAACAAATGAAACGACACAATACAAAGAATGAAATAGAAGCACACCTTCTCGAATAACCTTCCTTGCCTGCTTTGCCAAACTATCTTGTTAATTTGGACCATTGTCACCTGCTCTGAATATTTATATGTAATTGCTGAGCACCGGATGATGTTTCAATTACTAAAGTGTGTTACCGGCGAAACCCTTGAAATACCAACTGGAAATAACCCCCAGGAAGGCAAGAAGGCGCACAAATCTTTAATAAATACACGCAACTATGTGTATATGTATTGAGTATGCCCACACACTTCATAAATATACAAGAGAGAAATTCTAGGTAAATAAAAAAAATGAGAGAAATTGCTGAAAAACTCAAAATTTAGCTTGGACCCTCAGAAGATTACAGGAAGTGCCACGTCATACGCCTGGGATTTTCCTTTATATAGGTAGAAGATTAAAGATAATTTTATGAGTTTCGCGTGGACTATAAAATCATCCAAATCTGATTATATCTCCAGATAGAGGCTAAATAGTAAATATGAACCTTTTTCAATATTAATAAATAAATAAATAAAATTCAGTTCTAATACAATCTTTTATATCCTTTTCAGATTATAACTTCTTTTTAAAATTCAATTCTAATACAACTTTTTTTAATTATATCATTTTTAGATTATAATTTTCGTTTTAATATGATATAATCTTGATCGTCTATTTTTAAAAATATTATATTCGACGGTTGAGATTATTTTGACCGTACAATGACCAAACCAAAATTATGGATAAGATCCCTCTTACGCTTATTATATATATATATATATATATATATATAGGATATAATATAATTTAATAGCTTATCATTTTATTACGTAGACAGGAGTTCTTTAAACTTGTAGATTAATATTAATGTCATCTATAATATATTATAATATATAATATATTATTATTATATTATAATAAGCAAAAAGGGTATAATTCATAGTTTGGTTTACCCCCCTATTTTTGGTTATTCCCTATTTTTGGTTCTGCCTCATCGTTAGATTTTCAACTCAAATAGATCATGACCTTAGATACAACAGTACTAAAAATTGTTATATACAGAGATCTAAGGTTTGGCTCCCGCCAATAACATATTAATTTATATTTAATACTAAATTATATACAAAGATGTAAGGTTCGAATTCTTCTAACAACATATTAAAATTAATATTTATAATCATGACAATTAGATACAACAATACTAAAAGTTGTTATATACAGAGATCTAAAGTTCGATTCCCGCCAATAACATATTAATTTATATTTAATACTAAAAATTATTATATACAAAGATGTAAGGTTCGAATTCTTTCAATAACATATTAAAATTAATATTTATAATCATGACCGTTAGATACAACAATACTAAAAATTGTTATATACAGATGTCTAAGGTTCGATTCCCGCCAACAACATTTTAATTTATATTTAATATTAAAAATTGTTATATGCAAATATGTAAGATTCGAATTTTTCCAATAATATTAAAATTAATATTTATAATATTATAATACACTATAAATAAATTATAAAAAAATTCATGCTTTACACGGACTATAAGGTTCTAAGGGCTATAAGCTAGTGTGTCTAATATGTAAACATATGATTTTGAATATCACATATACATGTTACTAAAATTCAATATTTAAAATTGATGCTAGAAAAATCACTAATACCAATTATTTTGATGTATATTTTTTTAAAAAACTTAAAATTTTTTAATGTGTTAACTACACCACATTTTCGTGTTATAATTTGTATAATTTATAGAAAAATCGTCAAAAATATCCACTTTTTTGCTATCCATTACCCAAAATACCAGTTTTTCAAAATACCACCCAAAATACCCACGGGTCACGCCTTTGGAAATGGCGTAACCCACATCTACTGTAGCACTATCGCGGGCGACAAACAATGATTTGGACATTTCGATTCCGGTGAATCAAATGTTATGAAGCTGGTATTCCAATGGTGTGTATAATATGACTGAAAAAACACGATATGGGGGTGAACGGAGGGAGAGAATAATATATTGCCGGAATCGCAATTTGAAATATAAATCGCAAGATCTCGATTTCTAGCACTCGATACGTAATGAAACTTGTATAGGATTGTAGAGGACACGAAGGCGGTTCGATTGGTGTGTAGGTTGTGACCGGACGACCACGGGAGATGGGTGAACGAAGAGATGGGTGTAACGGACAAAATACTCTAGCCCCACAGGCGTATCCGAGGATACTCTTCCACCAAAAGCGTATCCCATGGGTATTTTGGGTGCGCAGCGCGAATTTTCGACATTTTAATTATGAAACAATAAAAAATGGGTATTTAGGGCATTTACCCTAATTTATAACAATGTGATTTAAAAAATTATCCAAACCATAAATATAAATTGATGCTCCATTCTTAACAAAAACCACAACAACCAAACAACAAACACCACTAATTCCATAAATAACAAAAGATATTAATTCTAATTTATACTCGATAATTTAAACTTGGAAAGATGAATTTCGAATTCAAAAAGATAAAAATCATCAATTATATATATAAATTAGTTATAAATATATTATATAGTGAAATGAATGAGGAGATTTTGGAAATTTTTTGATTAAATAATTAGGTTATTACTCCCCATGTCCCATCCATTTGTTTACACTTTCCTTTTTGGGATGTCCCATCCAATTCTTTACATTTCTAAACTTTCCTAAAATAGTAAAGTTTTATAATATAAAAATCAACTACATCCACTACTTTTCTCCACTAACTCATTTTATACATTATATAGTGATGGATCCCACTACTTTACTCATTTTTCCTACTTCTTTCCTCCTTATTTATATTTTTCCTTGGTCTCCGTGCCCAAACCAAATGTAAACATTTGGTTGGGACGGAGGGAGTATGTTGCTTAATGCATTTACATTTTCTTTATAAATGTTTTAATCTTCAATTCGATTTGGACCAAATTTGATCGAAATTATGTCAAATTAATCTGAATTAAGCTCAAAAATTGAATTATTATCCAAGTAATACAAAATCAATTATGATATAAATCCAAATAAATCCAAATTCAAATTCTTGATCAATTACCGATCGATCAACTAATTCTGGACCGAATCAACCAATTTTTAGAACACTACTCCCTCTGTCCCAGTGATTTGTTTACATTTGCGGACTAGTTTCCGGCACGAATTTTAAGGTGTATTTTAATGATAGTTCTATAACTTATTTTCGATATTTTCTTTTTTTGTATAAAAATAGAACAATCCTATTTTTATACAAAAAAAGAAAATATAAAAAATAAGTTATAGAACTATCCTTAAAATGCACCTTAAAATGCGTGTCAGATACATAATTTTTTATGTAAAGAAATGGATGGGACGGAGGGAGTACTATTTTGGCAATACAATATTATTACTCCCTCCGTTCCAAATTAAGTGATCATGTTTGACGGAGATTAAGAAAAAGTAATAGAAATAGAGTAAAGTTAGTTGAAAAGTGGTTAAAGTGGTGGGACCTATCAATATTTAATAATAGATTTGAAATAGTGGAGGAAAGTAGTGAGTGTAATAGTGTTTATTTAATAAAAAAGTGAAGAAGTAATGGGTATAATAATAAAAAGTAGGGATATTTACATAAATAAATAAGATTTTAATAATTATTTCCAATTTTACTACCACCCAACTATCTTTTCACTTCTATAAAATCATTTTTTCAAAAATACTACCTCATTATACTTTTATGTTTTCAAAATTCCAAAAATACTACCTTCCTCAATTGCAACTTTTGCAACCTCATTTGCAACTTCCAGTTTTCAAATTTCTGATTTCATGTTCTGGGGTTCAGATGTCATTTTCGACCTCTTTTTTGGACTCTGATATATATATATATATATATATATATATATATATATATATATATATATATATATATATATATCAGAGTCCAAAAAAGAGGTCGAAAATGACATCTGACAAATGGAACTTGAAATCAGAAATTTGAAAACTGGAAGTTGCAACCTCATATCAGAGTCCAAAAAAGAGGTCGAAAATGACATCTGAACCCCAGAACATGAAATCAGAAATTTGAAAACTGGAAGTTGCAAATGAGGTTGCAAGGCCCCGCCAAGGGCACTGATAATTGGTGAATTTGGGTTGCAAGGCCCCGCCAGGGGCACTCATAATTGGTGAATTTGGGTTGCAAGGCCCCGCCAGGGGCACTCAAAATTGGTGGATTTCTGATTTGCAACTTTCAGTTTTCAGTTGCAAAAGTTGCAACTGAGGTTGCAAAAGTTGCAACTGAGGTTGCAAAAGTTACAACTGAAAACCGAGGTTGCAAAAGTTGCAACCGAGGTTGCAAAAGTTGCAACTGAGGTTGCAAAAGTTGCAACTGAGGAGTTGCAAAAGTTGCAACTTTGCAAAAGTTGCAACCGAGGTTGCAAAAGTTGCAACCGAGGTTGCAAAAGTTGCAACTGAAAACTGAGGAGTTGCAACCTCAGTTGCAAAAGTTGCAACCTCAGTTGCAAAAGTTGCAACTGAGGTTGCAAAAGTTGCAACTGAGGTTGAAAAAGTTGCAACTGAAAACTGAGGTTGCAAAAGTTGCAACTGAGGTTGCAAAAGTTGCAACTGAGGAGTTGCAACTGAGGTTGCAAAAGTTGCAACTGAAAACTGAAAGTTGCAAATCAGAAATCCACCAATTATGAGTGCCCCTGGCGGGGCCTTGCAACCCAAATTCACGAGTGCCCCTGGCGGGGCCTTGCAACCCAAATTCACCAATTATGAGTGCCCTTGGCGGGGCCTTGCAACCTCATTTGCAACTTCCAGTTTTCAAATTTCTGATTTCAAGTTCCATTTGTCAGATGTCATTTTCGACCACTTTTTTGGACTCTGATATATATATATATATATATCAGAGTCCAAAAAAGAGGTCGAAAATGACATCTGAACCCCAGAACATGAAATCAGAAATTTGAAAACTGGAAGTTGCAAATGAGGTTGCAAAAGTTGCAATTGAGGAAGGTAATATTTTTGGAATTTTGAAAACAAGGTCGGTATTTTTAGAATTTTAGAAAGATGGGTAGTATATATTTAAAAATCTGATAGTTCACATGGGTAGTTTTGAAACTATCCCATCCCTAAAAAGTAGTGTTCAAAAATAGTAAATATATTATGTTCATTTTTTTTGGAAGGAGATGTTCACATAAAATGGAACGGACTACGTAACATGAACGGCAGAGCCGTAGATGGAATCATTGAAGTGGGGCCATTTCCAGGTCACTGGGATTTTCAAAGTAACATTGTCACTCAAAATGAAAATAAAAAATAGAAAAAAATACAGTGAAACAGGTGTCTCCCACCTCTTTCTCACTGTGTCCCATACTTTCCGTTCCATTCTTCATCGTTTCCCACCAACCTTATATAGAAGTACAATATACAGGCATACACACGATTACCCGCACGCCCTCCCAACAGAAAACTGACTTCCACGGTCGGAGCTCCAATTCCAAATCGGACCACATCATCCGCTGCTCCATTTCCAATTCAGTGTTAGCATGCCTCTCTCTCTCTCTCTCTCTCTCTCTCTCTCTCTCTCTCTCTCTCTCTCCCTCCCTCTCTCCCTCTCCCTCTCTAGTTTGACCTAGACTTTGTGTACATGTGTGTTTTTAAATCTTGATTACGCTATATATAATCTCGATTAATTAATAAAAATTTCCGAGCCTATTGAATTATTGAGGATTTATTTGATTCATTTATTATATATAATTGATTGTTGATTTTTTATAAAGAGGACAAGAGGATCAATTTGGTGTTGCTGTTTGGACAAATGACTGTTGCTACTACCAACAAGTTCATCTCCGTTGTTCCTGAGGACCTCAAGTTCCAATGTACGTTAATTTTCGACTTCTCGTGTTGTTTTGTATTCTCTTGTATGTTACTTATACTCAACTTCATGAGATGTTTGTAGATTTATATGGATGTGAGTTGGTTACATCTACCTTGATATTGTCAATGTAAGGCTCGTGTATGTAGATTTGATTTTATAAATGTTTTATGTGTTGATGGATTCAACTTGATATGACGGCCACACATGCCTCCACTTAGCTTTGAACCATCGACCTATTATCAATAGGAGAGGGGTATGTAAGGCATAGCCAAGTGATTAGATAAGATATGGCTCCACTTAGGTATAAACCATCGACCTCTTATCAATTGGAGAGGTGAGAGGGGTATGTGTTAGGCATAGCCAAGGGATTAGATAAGGTATTATTGTTGTCCTGATTCTGTAATAAAGCGATGAGACATTAGAAGATGTGATCATTTATGTAGTATGTGTGAGGGATCATTTTCCAGTTATTTGTAGTTTCTCAACCTGGGTACTCTATATATGTATTTACTTGTGTTTATGTTTTCGATTATCAGTTGAGTTGGAGAAGCAATGCCACTGCGATCTTAAACTTGGAAACTCCACTGACAAACATGTTGCCTTTAAGGTAATGCCTACCACACAGTACTCGTATCTATTACTAACCCCAAATTCAGCTGAACTTTGGATCCTGTAATCTGAACATTGCGTATGAAGCACATGTGTTTCCCCTTCAATTTATAGGTTAAAACAACTTCTCCGAAGAAGTACTTTGTGCGACCAAATACTGGTGTCATACAGCCTTGGGACTCGTGTGTTATAACAGGTACTATTCTTTAAATTGTTTTCTTTCTTAGTATGATGTTTATATATTCTGTAACTATAGAGATAGATGATTTCACAACTTGTATTGGTATTGAAGTGCTGTTGCTTTTACAAAAAAAGGCATGAGTAAGATAGCCACAAGAAATGTTAGTGGCAGTGTCAAACACATAAATTGGCTGAACTACAATATGATATTGAAGATCATACACAATCAGGACTATGATAGAGATAGATCAAGCAGGTCAAGATTGAAGTCTGTCCATTTACGAGACTTTCATGATTCCTGTTTATAACGTCTCTTTTATAAGGGCCAGCCATTAGATAAGTTATACGAAAAAATTAGAATAATTTTCTTTTGTAGCTGCATCATGGTTTCACCTTTTTAACAAGCTTACTTTCTTAACTTGGTTGCTGGAACTTCATGACAATCATATCTTAATTTAAATGCAAGGAAACCAAGTTATGTTTTTATAGCCCTGGATCTCTCATTTCCCTTTAGATGCCCAAAAATGAACTGATTTCAACCTGCTGCTGCATCTGTAGTTACTCTTCAACCGCAAAGAGAGAGCCCTCCAGATATGCAGTGCAAAGATAAATTTCTCTTACAAAGTACCCAAGTGGCTCCACATACTGATATTGATGAACTTCCACAAGATACTGTAAGAATTTACCTGAAAAATCCTTGTCTAGCTTTTTTTATGTCACTGCAGAATATCAAATTTTATTCTCTCTCATCTGGAAAAATCGTGGATATTGCATGTAGTTTGACAAAGAGAGTGGAAGAATTGTAGAAGAACTGAAGCTTAGGGTTGTCTACATTCTACCTCAATCAAGTTCTGCAAGCACGGAAGTCAGATCCAAACAAATTAATGATACTAGCTCAGTAAGTTTGAAATATACACTATATTTTCAGTCAAGTTAGGTAAATTGTTAATGTCTAAAGTTTATACAAATATATCCATGCACTTTTGTGCTGTAAATTTTCGTAACTGCTATTGTGTTTTGAGCTCTTCCTTTTTGTTTTTTTATAAAAAAAGCATATATCAGTTATTAATTATTCTAAAAACCGAACGCACTTTTCCCTAGAGACTGAAACGCCAGTCCCATACTCTTACGCGTTTCAATCTATCTCGTCTTTTCATGCATATATATCTCTCTTCTTCCCTCTCTGAAAATGTACAATCAGGTTCTGCAGCGTGTAAGAAGTGAAAGAGATGCAGCTGTCCAGCAAACCCAGCAACTGCAACGAGAATTGGTCAGTGTTCTCCCGCCCCTCCCGCCCCTCCCGCCCTCCTTCTCCCCCTCACACACACACACACACACTTGCATGAGAAACAGGGAACAATGTATCCTCCTCACCTTGTCAGAAGACCGTATAGAAAAATTTTTAGACATTGCCATTTGATTTCTTACTTTCCAAATTAATTATAGTTATTTTTGTATAGCTTGAGAGCGAGGGCTCATATCTATACTATATATAATATACGATACCAAACTATTAAAGCCAAAACGTTGAATGTTTTGGTCCATTGGTAATTGGGCACATATTCTAATAGTCTAATGTAGTACTCCCTCCGTCCCTCAAGGTTCTTTACGTTGCCTTTTTGCACGGAGACCAAGGAATATTGTTAAGATAATTGAAGTAGTGGGTGTAATAGTGATTTTATTGTTAAAATAAGTGAAGTGGTGGGTGTAATAGTGATTTTATTGTTAAAATAAGTGAAGTAGTGGGTGTAATAGTGTAAAGTGTTGAAAAAGTGGAGTGAAGTAGCGGATGTAATAATGTATTTTATTGTTAAAAGTTACTATTTGTGGTATGTAAGGAAATGAGAGGGACGTCCCAAAATAGAAACTGTAAAGAAATGAGAGGGACGGAGGGAGTATGAATTTGTATATAGATGGGCTTCTTAATATTACAGGTTTTAGATAGTATAGATATTCTTGTAAGTATGAATTTCTGTACTAATGGGGTTTTTAATATTCAATAGGTCTCTATTAAAATTACAAACTATTACTTATATGCTAAAATATTATTAGAAATTACAATATTTATATGAGGATCTCATTAAAATTTAAATAATTTTAATCTTTTATTTGTAATATCTTTATCACAATAATATTACAATTTACAACTTAGTATAATATATCATTTGACTATTGTAAACATCTAACAAATATTTCATCATATAAGATATTTTTAATTTTTCAATCCTGGCTTCACACGTGCTTGCAGGTTATAGGCTTAAATCCATGATGAACACCCTATATAAGAATAGTGAAAAACACGATTATAACACTTTATTTTTCATCTAAATAGGAATATTAAGATTAGAATCACAAAATCTAATAACTAAGCTTAGCATATCGAATCTAACGTAGAATCTCATCTAAATTGTAAAAATCAAGTATAACATAGAATCCAATATAGAATCTTATGTATATTTTGTAATAATAAAATTTACATGTAATCATGTTAATTTTTTATCCTAATTTTCTAATAATTTTATGTTAGAAAAAGCCTTGTTGCAAAAATTAGAATCTAAAAGAAATACTATATGAGATTATGTGGTGTTCTTTACATAAGAGTATTATTTATAAAGCAATGACCTATATATATCATGCTTATAAATGTGTTCCCACTTCACACATGAAATGATTTTCCTTTGGGTAGCCACATGACATCATTGAAATAAAAAATTACTTGTTACACAAGGGGTTCCACATAGTTATTACTGAAATTAGACCAAGTCCATTGGTGGTGCTAAAAGTGATACTATATCTGTAATGTAGCATAAAAAATCGAAGCTAAACATGGATGCAAATAGCAAAATTCTAAACTTGGTGCTAAATCTGGAACCAAGTTTGATGTTGCTATAAATGACACATAAGCATGCAAGTGGGTATATGAAGGGAAATGAATAAATATAGTAATAGTGACAACTATAATTGTGCATTTGACTATTGGGTGGTTGAGATATAGCTATATTTAGATATATTTGGTGTTATTTTAAAACTTTAAATTGGAATACAAGTTCTTTTTTCAAAAATCACTTTTTGATTTCATAATACTAGCTTATAACCCGTGCTATGCATGGATTAATTTTTATTTTTGTTATTCTACTATTTATTTTAATAAATAATTAGGAATCATAAAGAAAAAGAATTACAAAAAACAATGAAATATAATATAATAATATGTTGTTGATGTGGATAGAACCATTTACCTTTGTTTTAAAAGTAATAATATTTGAAAATTATCATATTATGCTGTTGGCGAGATTCCAACCTTAAATCTCTAGTGATAGTTAAGGTAATATAATAAGGAATATTCTCTTGGTAACAAGTACAGTCTGCCCGAATAACATATTGGCTATTAAACACGTAAATGCATTCAATTAGAATAAAATATGCACAATCTTATTCCTCCTTTTGGAAAAACCCAATAACTCATTTGTTTGATTTCAAATCTAAAAGTACTGTACCAACCAAACCGACAACCAACCAAATATGTCCCATTTCACTTATAATAATATAGTATAGAAGTATAGATAGCAATAGCTATGTGTATTTTAGCACCACATTGTACATGTAAAACACGGACATGACATTAAGTATTAGGGATATTCCTAATCGTACCCGATCTTTATTTTAATATTTTTGTTGATAGTTAACCCCAAGGCTATGAAGGCGCCAAGTCGAGTCTCGACACTCGAGTACCTTCGAGAACACTAGTCGACAAGTCGACCGACTAGTCTTAAAAAGTTGAAGTGCTAATTATACATGTATTTACTAGATTAATATATAATATAATTAAACACATCAATTCCAATTTAAATCAAAAGTAATAACAGTGCAACTATACAAGAGTATAAGTTTTGAATATGTTAAGAAGTCGGGCTTAGAGGTTTGAGGTTCTCAGAGCCCGAGTACAAGAGTACTCGTAGTTTTGAGTAAAAAGTCGGGCTTCGAGGTTCTCGGCGCCCGAGTACCTTCGTGTCGACTAGTCGTTGACTAGACGTCTTCGTGACAGTGGTTAACCCATTTTTTTGATTTGGCTAACAACAAGGGTATAAGACTAACAAATTAGTAAATATAGGTGTAGTATGAGTAAGTCAAAAATATGAAATGTACCATCAGAAATAGTCAATACCACAATGGTTCCATTAAGAATATCCTTAAGTATATTACAATATCTGATATGGTTATTTGGAGATGTTGATACTACAAGTCGGCAAAGTATTGTCAAGCAGGAATTTATGAACAAATGATAATTGTGTAATTGTCATACTTATAAAATCTTGTTGCGTGGCTGTATTTTAAGTTAATATATATCTGACATTAGGAAAAAATAATTGTTAGTTCACGAGTTAATAAATAAAAGAAAGACAGGAGCCGGCTTTACAGCCTACAAATGAAAAATCCGATGGAAATCTGTACTTGTATGTCTGTGCTATGTGATTGTGGACTCATGGTAGCAAGGGCACCCCACTTCATTTATGATATGGTACTAGTACAGTGGTACTATAAATATGTAATACTCTACTTGAAAGGGTGTCTCACATACTTTGGATAATTGGACAGACAATTTTGGACCAAAAGTTGTCGACTCATTACATCTTATATGATCATTTTCCTATGTGGCTTACTTACATTATTATCGATGCAGAACTTCCAACTTATATATATAGAAATTTTATTGAATAGAAGCAAGTGTGTATAAAATTGATCAAACTCAAGCCTCCGCATTCTGTTTAAGCTCACTATGTAAAGCTGAGATCCGTTCATTTTAATCTCGTATGTTCCGCACTCACATTGTTCTCGATGCAGAACTTCAAACTAATATTTCTTATGCTAGAAAGCAGGGACACTTGGGTAAACTGCCGTATCCCCGTGTCGGATTCTTGGACACGCGTGTCCCCGTATCGGACACGGGGATTCTTCCATAATCCTTTTTTCGATTTTCTTTTTTACCAATTGTAGTCAAAATTCGTTTCAACTAACTATTTTCACAAAATCAAGTATCAATATCTATAAACATATACAGAAGTATTGATTATCATGTTCATTTTTGCATAAATGAAAAGATTAAACCCCCACTTTTGTATTTTGGATGAACAAAATATGCATTTCATTTAGTTTGCATACAGATTTTGGTTCTGTCAATTGGTTTTAACATGTGTAACATGAAATATATATGAAAATTTATAATTATATATGACGTGTCCCCGCACCCGTATCCCAATATTTTTAAATTTGTCGAATTTACGTGTCCCTGTACGCACCCGCACTCACGCATTGCTTCTTAGTTCTTATGTTATAGATAGAAGCAATTGTGTGTAAAATCGATAAGAAGTCTACTCAAGCCTCACCATTCAAGTGAATCTTACTATGAGGAACTAAGCATTTTTTATATCCTCTGTTCTCTCTGCTGTTGCAGGAATCATTAAGACGGCGGAAAAGTGGAAAAACTGGATCAGGCTTTTCTTTAAGATTTGCACTACTGGTGTCCCTTATAGGGATTATGGTTGGCTTTTTGTTGAACATGTCATTGTCTTCATCTTCTGCACCGACATATGCGAATTCGGTACCTACTAGTTTGCACTCGGAATAAAATTCATAATTTTAAGCTTTAACCATCTCAGAAGGCAATTTCCATGTTTTTCTTTGTTTTGGGTTTTTTTTGGGGTTCAGGTGAAAAGATTGCCTGCTTTGTCATTTGTTTTTGTAAAGCCTGTAACTTTATTTCCATTATGTTGTATTGTTAAATTTAACACACTAAGAAAGGTAATAATATTCATCTTATATTTTGATTGGAACTTGGGACTTACGTTTTGGAATTACACAAGATTGGTTGGATTTGGCAACTATAAAGTGAAATTAACAAATCTCACTTGACGTGTCACCCTAGTAATCACAAGTCTCCTTTGTACTACTTAGAAAAAAAGAAATAAATAAAGTCTCTTTTGTACTCCTGCCCTCATTTCACTTCACCTTGAGTACGAATCTTGGGAGTGACCAAATTGCTCATCTGAGTGCAATACATTTTTATGAATGGTGAGATATATTAGAAGCCGTATCTGATTAGAATGGTAGAGTTGGCGATGGAGTATTGTAGTAGCCTTCTCAACATTATCAGGAAAACATTGAAGAAAACGGTTCAAATGGTACTCTTTTACCCATAATGAAAGTGGAGGATAACAGGTCACATCTCATACTATGCACTATGCAGCCATAGCCCATAAGTATGTTTTTTGTAAATCGTCAGTAGATGAGAATTTTTTTTTTTGTAGACGATACTTTCATAGATCTTGAATAAAATTTGAACGGATAGAAGTTCATTAATATGTGAATTTGTGACTGAGAAAGCTTTCACTTAATTGTTTTTTTTTGTCAAGAGTATTTATTTCATAGATGAATTGCAACGAGTACAATATTCGTAAGAAGATGAATCTTTCATTCAAGAAAGTTTATCATCTAATCGAAAGGCATGCATGTTGCCCCCGAACGCTTAGACAATAGAATTTTAATATCCGAGAAGATGTCACCCGATTGGTAAGAACAATATAAAAAATGAATACTGGGAAAAAAAAGAGAAGTAAAACTACACGACCAAACTCCCATAAAGTATCCTGATCGATCTTCAAAAGTCTCAAACCCCAAAATCACTAGAACCCCAACTTTTCCATCATTTGTCACCAGCCTATTGGAAAACGTGCCAATCTGCCAGCAACCCAATCAACAGGGGCACCAAGGGAACAAAGAAGGGCCTCGTTAAAAACCCACAAGAGCAAAACCCTTTGGGAAAAAAACTCAAGTGAGAAAAGAGTGCCCTCCAAGAAACCCAGTCAACAGCTATTCTTCAAAGAAAATTGGTTGCTCACCATTCTCCACCCGCCTAAAAAAATGCTTTCCTAGAATTTAAATAACAAAATAGATATCAAAATCCATTTAAAACATCATTAACTAGAGTTCCAAAAGTAACTCAATATTTACTAAATTCCCAACCAAAGGGAATACCTTTGGTTAGACATCTATATCTATACTCTATATTAATGTGCAAAACCATGTTTTAATGGTACACAATAGTACCAAAGTACCAAATTTGGTTATCACTTAACTCGGGGTTCGATCCCTTCCAACTAGGGGAGAGCACGGATCAGATCGGATTTATGGTAAAACCGAAATCGAAACCGAAACTCTTCGGGTTTTAAAATCTAAAACCAAAACCGCAACCGAACCGGCGGTTCGGTTTCGGATTCAAAAGTATCGGATCGGGTGCAATCGGTTCGGTTTCGGTTTTAAACCCGATTAAGATAAAAAAAAAACCGACATACCATACTTAAATGGAAAGTATGTAAAATTAAAAATTACATCCATGAAATATTTGTTTCTCGAAACATACAAAATTTTAATAATTAAGTACTAAAATCTAAGATAAAATTTGATCAAAGAGTTGCAGACACTGGTAGGCTGCAGCACTTGTACAACTAATTTATAAGCTCCTCTTAATAATAAGAAATACCGAAATAAGAATCAATAACGATCCAAATCGTCAAATAGACGACACCAAAAGAATCCCAAAATTGGTCCAAAAACCACAATATATGGCACTCCCTTTCAGGTACAAAACCATATAAAATGGTACAATTGTACTAATAAAAGGCTTATAAAAAAAATCTAATCAAAATCAAAAGTATAATTAGTTAGCCTTATTCTAAATCTCAATCATCAATTAGAACACATTAAAAGCCATTAAGTATTATATTATCAATTCTCAATTAAATATTAGTAACTAAAAATTAGATATAGTAATCAATTATCATAAAACAAATTACATCAATTAGAACACATTAAAAGCCACTAATTAAGCATTATCAATCATCAATTAAATATTACTCCCTCCGTCTCTTAAAACATTTCCTGTTTACTATTTCGGGACATTTAAAATACTTTTCTCCTTTCTATTTTAAGCCATATAAAACAATATTCAACACCCACCACTCCACCCACTACTCCTTAAAAACAATATTCAATACCCACTACTCCATCCACTACTTCTTAAAAACAATATTTAATAACCACTACTTCACCCACTACTCTTTAAAAACAATATTCAATACCCACAACTTCACCCATTATTCTTTAAAAACTATATTCAATATCCACTACTCTACCCACTACTCCTTAAAAACAATATTTAATACCCACTACTCTTTAAAAACAAGGGTCCTGTTAACAACAGCCCTTAGGGCTATGTTTAAGGACTAATTTTTGCCATGTGGTGGATTTTTATTGGATGATTTATGTGAATGCATGGGGGCACATACTTTTTTGCAAGTGGACCACAACTTTGAGCCAATTAAAAACTACCACATAACACCTTAACCATAGCCCTAAGGGTTGTGGTTAACATTTTCCTAAAAATAATATTCAATACCCACCACTCCATTAAAAAACAATATTCATTACTCACTGTCTTAAAACCCATGTTTTTAGTCAAACGGGAAATGTTTAAAGAGACGGAGGGAGTAGTAATTAGAACTTAAATATAGCAATCAATTATCATAAAACAAATTAATGATAATAACCGAATCACCATTAAAGCTGATGAACTTGAGCTTTTCCGACAAACTCGAAATCGGAATCTCCTGCTATAAGCTAGTTAACTATGAAAACAGCAACAGGAATAAGAAATTGAATCAAAAGGATCCATAACACGAGTTGACTGGACGACTCGGACTCTAAACTCAGATATGTGGACTCAATCCAGTTGAAAACTCAGACCTTACACACTTGATTCGGTAACCAATCTCAAGTCTGGACTCACATGATTGCAACACAACCTGCTGGACTCATTGAAACTAACTTGGTCGCTTGGACTCAGCAAACTATTCAACCGATAAAAGTTTTACTAAACTTTCACAATGTTCAAGCTAAAACACCATTGATGAAGAATAAACTATGTATTCATTGCTGTAAAGAAGAAGAGAAATCAATCTGTACAAATCTTACTAACTCATTGTTATGACTACTCTACTCTCTAGTTTAACTGTCTATTTATATACAAAGTTTGTTACAGAAATATCTATAATAGAATGTAACAGATTGTGGTGTAGAATGTAGAGTGTAGAGTTGGTTATCCATGTGGCAATCCAGCTGGACTTGAGCTGTAGCTAGCTGCTGTTGTAACTTGGTAAGATGAACCAATACCCCCCCTCAAGCTTGGAGATGGAGAAGCAGATGATAGTGTAGGCTTCGACATTCCTAGCTTGGATATCAGATCACGAAAATGTGGAGCAGGTAACACCTTGGTTAGAATGTCAGCTAACTGATGAGTAGTAGGCAAATAAAATAATTGGAGAAGACCTTCAAGAACCTTGTCTCGTGTAAAATGGCAGTCAAGTTCTATATGTTTTGTTCGTTCGTGAAAAACAGGGTTCTTGGCAATGTGTAAGGCAGATTGGTTATCACAGTGTAAAGTAACTGGTTTAAGAGAAGAAACACCAAGTTCCTCTAGTAAACGAACAAGCCAAGTGACTTCAGATGCTGCAGAAGCCATGGCACGGTATTCTGCCTCAGATGAAGATCGTGAAACTGTTGATTGTTTCTTAGACTTCCAGGAAATAGGAGAATTACCCAAGAGCATAATATAACCAGTGACTGACTTTCTAGTATCTATACAAGATGCCCAATCAGAGTCTGAAAAGGCCTGAAGTGTGAGTTTATCAGTAGCACAGAGAAGAATACCTTGGCCAATTGTATGAGAAATATACCTTAAAGTATGACACAAAGCCTCATAGTGTGGAATACGAGGTTGTTGCATATATTGGCTTAAAGTTTGAACAGCATATGAAAGATCTGGTCGTGTGTTAGTGAGATAATTTAGTTTTCCCACAAGCGAACGGTAGTGATCAGGGTGAGGGTATAAAGAACCTGATGTAGATGACAACTTGAGCTGCAATGGGAGAGGAGTTACTGCAGATTTAGATAGATCACAATCACAATCCTTGAGAATATCAGCAGTAAACTTCTTTTGACTAAGCAAAATGCCATTAGTAACATATCCCACCTCAATGCCTAGAAAATAATGAAGTAAGCCCAGATCTTTAATACCAAAAGTATGATCTAAATGAGATTTAAGGTGCTCAATTTCAGTAGGAAAATCTCCAGTAATAATAATATCATCAACGCACACAGCAACAATAGTAATGTTACTGGGAGACTTTTTGATAAACAAACTATAGTCGTTCTTTGATTGACAGTATCCCAGAGAAATAAGTTCATTGACAAGTTTCTCAAACCAAGTTCGTGAGGCCTGTTTAAGTCCGTATAGAGATTTTCGTAGTCTACAAACTTGATTTGGTTTATGAGAGATACCAGGAGGAACCTTCATATAGACTTCTTCAGAAAGGTCTCCGTGCAAAAATGCGTTGTTAACATCCAGTTGGAATAAGGGCCACCGTCGACTGGCTACCAATGCAATTAAACAATGAACTGAGCTCATTTTAATAACAGGAGAAAAAGTATCTTCATAATCGATGCCATATTGCTGAGTGAAACCTTTGGCAACAAGACGTGCTTTGCAACGTTCAAGTGTACCATCTGCATGAAGTTTAGTTTTATAAACCCATTTACAAGATATGGCTTTCTTCCCTGGGGGTAAATCAACAAGATCCCAAGTCTTATTATCAGTAAGAGCTTGGATTTCTTTTGACATTGCTTCTAACCATAATGGTTGAGAAGTTGCTTCAGTATAACTAGTAGGCTCAATCAAAGATTGATGATGAGAAATAAAAGCCTTGTGATAATCAGGCATATGATCATATTGTACCAAATTACACCAATGTGGAGTAGATGGTAAAGCAGCAAGATTACAATGATAAGAATTAAGATAAGATGGTGGTTTTTTAGGACGAGTAGAATGTCTTGGAACTATGATGTCTTCTGAAGAAGAAGAGGTTGAAGTAGTTTGAGGTGTAGTTTAAGGTGTAGTTTGAGGTGTAGTGTGAGATGTAGAAGAAGTAGAAGTAGCAAGAGATGAAGTGTGTGATATAAACTGAGACTGAGATGAATGTTGAGAATGTGAAACATTATCTGTCTGAGCTGAAGTAATATCTTCTGTAAAAGTTGGTAGAAAAGTAGAAGTAACATATTGATTTTTTGTTAAGGACAATTGAGAAAGCATTTGATATGGAAAATGATGTTCATAAAAAATGATATCTCGAGAAATAAGAATTTCTGAAGTGGTTAAATCTAGGACTTTATAAGCCTTTTGATTAGCAGGATAGCCTATGAAAACACAGGGTTTTGCACGAGGTGAAAATTTAGAATGATTGACTTTCAATGTCGAAATGTAGCATAAACAACCATATACTCTGAGATTCTCCAAACTTGGTTTGATATTATATAGTTTGAAGAACGGAGTGTGAAATGAAATACTTTTCAGTGGCATACGATTAATGAGATAGGTAGCACAGAGAATAGACTCACCCCAGAAATGATCAGGTAATTTCGAATGGAAATGAAGAGCTCGAGCTGTTTCTAAAAGATGACGATGTTTGCGTTCTACAACTCCGTTTTGCTGAGGAGTATAACTACAACTTGTCTGATGGATAATGCCCTTAGATTGAAGAAATGATTTTAAAAAACCTTCTGTAAATTCTTTAGCACTATCTGAACGTATGCTAAGAACATTGGTAGATAATTGCTTTTCAGCATAAAGGATAAAAGAAGACACTACTGCAGTGACCTCTGATTTGTACTTGATTAAACGAACCCATGTATACCGACTGAAATCGTCTACAATGGTAACAAATTGATTACATTTGTTATGATTCAAGGTCTTATACGGCCCCCATACATCCACATGTAAGAGCTGTAAAACAGAAGTAGTTTTAATACTACATATAGGAAAAACATTTCGAGTTTTCTTTGCCATTGGACAAATTTGACAAATCGTTTCTGCAACATCATCTTTAACAATACATGAAGGTCTAAGTAGCTTCAATTGAGAGAAAGCAAATGACCCATTCGCAAATGCCAGAGTTTGGATTCAGTAGAGATGCTGAGATGAGCAGCTTGAGAATAAAAGAAATTAGCACCAGGAAGTGAGCTTTTATGAGGAACAGTGTAAAGCCCTTTGTGCAATTCACCAAGAAGAAGAGGAGGCAATTTCTGAAAGTGGTCCTGAAGTTTACATTGAGTAGCAGAAAAAATTATGTTAGATTGCATGTCTTGACAAAGCTTGTGAACAGACAATAACCTGTACTAAAAAGCAGGTACATGTAACACATTTGTCAGAGTAATGGTATCATTTAAAAGAACTGTTCCAATATGTAGGACTGAAATTTTGCTGCCATCTGGTATAGTAATAGAATTATTAGTGTCTGGAACCTCTTTAAAAGAGATAAAATCAGTCAAGTGTGGGCTGATGTGGTCAGTAGCACCACTATCCAAGAACCATTCCTGATTAAAAGATGACATGAGACACACTTTACCTGCAAGTAAAGCATGTCAAGAAGATTGATCCTGATTGTGATTAGACTCAACCAATTTCTGTTTGGCTAGCAAATCAATCAGTTGGTTATACTGATCATTTGAGAGTGAAGACATGGAAGTTGTTTGATCATTAACTTCATAATCATTGTTATCATCCAGGGTATTAGAATTCTTAGATAAAGCTGCAACTCTGGAAACTCTGTTGCTTTTGAAACCAGGTGGAAAACCATGAATTTTGAAGCATCTCTCAATGCTATGTCCATTCATCTTGCAATGAGTACAGTAGTAGTTGTTTTTAGGCTTCCTGTAATCATTTCCATCATTTCCATTTCCAGCATTAAACTGAGTCTGAGATCTCTGAACTTGAAATCTGTTTTCTTGAGTCTGAAACCTGTTTCCTTGTGAATTTGCATATGAAAATCTCCTTCTGTCTGCAACAAATGCCAGATTATCATTTTGAGAAACATTTTGAGCCTGAGACATATCCTTGTGATTTTCTTCTTGTGCAACCAATCTATAAGCTTGAGTAACATTTAACAGAGGTGTCATCATCAAGATACTCCCTCTAACTGCAGAAAACCTATCATTCAGTTTCATCAAGAATTGAAGCACACGTTTCTCCTGTTGCATTTTCTGAATTCTTCCAGTAAGATCACAAATACAATTAGAACAAGTGTAAGTTGGCAATGGATAAGTGTCATCAAGACTGTCCCAAATAGTCTTCAACTTTGTGTAAAATTCAGACACAGTCATATCACCTTGATGCAATTCAGCCAATTTATGTTCCAATGAAGATATCTGTGGCATTGATGCATAACCAAATCTATCTTCTAAATCTTGCCATATAGCTCTTGCTGTTTTCAGAAACAAGACACTCCTAGCAATATTTTCATCCAAATTGTAAAGAATCCATGAAATTACTAGGTCATTACAACGCTCCCAAGCTTTATACTGAGCAGAAGTAGTTTCAGGCACACAGATTGTGCCATTGACAAAGCCTAATTTGTTCTTGGCCGACATAGTAAGCATTATGCTTCTCTTCCAATTATTAAAACCTTCTCCATTAAATTTCACAGAAACAATCTGATTTGCAGAAGAATCCGAAGGATGTATATAGTACACACTATTAACATCTTGAACAACATTCTGGTTTTGATTTTGATTGTTTTGATTGTTTCGATTCGCCATGAATCAAGACAGTAATAGTGAAAACAAGAAATGAAAGAGATGATTTGGTTTTAAGATCAAAGAAGTAAACAACAAGTTCGAGTACTAATTCAGATATTCAGATGAAAAGATCTAGAATGATCTTCAAGTCATAACAGGAAATGAAATCATCAAATGTCATACAAGAACAGATCGATGAATAAGAACACAATCAGTTTAAACAATAAGCAAGATGAAGGATTAAAGATCGAAAACACCTGAGTTTGTAAGAATAAAAGTTGTATCGAACAAGCTTGAATGAAGCTTTAATGGCGGAAAGTAAACAAGCTCGAAGACGAAGATCAACTATACAAAATCAAGCAAAGAAATGACGAAGAACCGTTGCCAGGTTCTCTGATACCATAAAAGTTTTACTAAACTTTCACAATGTTCAAGCTAAAACACCATTGATGAAGAATAAACTGTGTATTCATTGCTGTAAAGAAGAAGAGAAATCAATCTGTACAAATCTTACTAACTCATTGTTATGACTACTCTACTCTCTAGTTTAACTGTCTATTTATATACAAAGTTTGTTACAGAAATATCTATAACAGAATGTAACAGATTGTGGTGTAGAATGTAGAGTGCAGAGTTGGTTATCCATGTGGCAATCCAGCTGGACTTGAGCTGTAGCTAGCTGCTGTTGTAACTTGGTGAGATGAACCAATAACCGACTCAGTCTAAACAACCTTAAACACAAACAATATCTTACAAACAAAAGTCACTCACAACTCAGATTTGAAAAAGAATCAATTTTGAAAACAAGAAAAAACAAGCATCGATTTCCTAAACACAATCCAGACAAACCCATTTCTATAAACACAACATGATGGACATAAATAAATATAGCAGAAGTTTAAATTTATGACCACTGAGATGAATAAGCAAATAAAATCAAGAATCAAAAACTGATAAAATACATTAAACAATAAACTTTTAAACACAAACATGACCCAAATCATCTAAATAAAAGTAAACTTCAAAGTGGTGGCTAGATTTTACACTCATTTTCAAAAAAGTGGCTAGACTTTCAATTTTGGAAAATGGTGGTCAGATTTGCCTTTTTCCTTTCAAAAAGGTGGCTGTAGGCGATTTTTAGCTTTTTAGCAGGGGTAAAATGAGAAAAAATGCTAGAGATCCGAAAATTGTCCACAAAAATTTCCAAATTAATATGTGTCAACATGTGAGTGGTTATATTCGTAATAATAAAAATGCCCCCATGTATGCACATCAATTCACCCAAAAAAACCCACAAATATGAGTTGTCAAGATTTAATTAGTCAATTTTTCTGCATGCATGGGGTTACATTATTATTATTATTACGAATATAAGCAATCATATGGTGACACATATTAATTTGGAGATTTTTTGGTTAATTTTTGGGGGTTTTTAGCATTTTTTTTAGTAAAATAACATATTTTCCCATTTTACCCCTGCCAAATAAGCTGAAAATCATCTCCAGCCACTTTTTTGAAAGGAAAAAGGCAAGTCTGGCCACCATTTTGCAAAATTGAAAGTCTTGCCACTTTTTTGAAAATGAGTGTAAAATTTGGCCACTTTTTTGCAATTAACTCTCTAAATAATCTAATACCCATATTGTCGATTTAATTAGAACAAAAAGAAACCCCATATCACATACATATATGTGCGAGGGAGAGAGGGAGAGAAAGGAAGAGGGTGACAATTTTACCAGAATTACATTCGGTTATTACCGAAATAACACTTCTTGATTGTCGGCCAATAATACTCATCTAATACAGATCACAATGGATCAAAAGAACACTCACTCACCAATGAAGAACTCCGATGAATTGACTGAAGATAATTTGACACATTAATCATTACAACAATAACAATAACCTAGAGTCGAAGAAAAAGGCTTTTTTAGTCCAGCATTTTAAACTATAAATAATCTCCTATCTGCACAATTGAAGTCTCCGTTTTCTTTTAGAAATACTTCTGTTGGAGGCCCACTTCCATACTGGGCCGAGCCGAAGGCCCAGTATCAAAGTCCGAATCCGAATAGAAGTTCACATTCGTCCAGCCCATTTATGGCATAACGGTCATATGGTTGCACCTCCCAAGGACGTGGGACACAACAAAAAACGTGGCCAACTCCTCGGTAACCGTCGAATGAAAGGAAATAAGTTGAGTCAGGTTTGATTTTATTTAAATCATACACAATTTTACACACAACACAAACACTCTACGTTCCAAATTACATTACCAAAAACCGACTAACTTATTCTCACACCGGAGGTGAATCGTGGGGCCAAACCCTCGCATTCTTCTCACTTGCAGGTCCGACCGAACCAAGGTCCGACAAAAATCCAGTTGTAACATTTGGCACCGTCTGTGGGAACGTAGAGATACATTTGTGTTGAGTTCAATAGTCAGTCATATGAACGAAACCGAGATACCATTAGTTGATGATAGCACCGTGGCTGGAAATAACCGCACCACTCCTCCCATCACCCCAAGGTTCCTGACTTTTGATGAAGAGGGGGATATACCGTCTCCCGAAGAGCAACGAGAGATACTCATGAAATGGCGAGAGGAGCAAAAGGCCAAGGGGAGGCGGAAAGAGATGGAAAAAGAAAAGAGTAGCAGGGAGGCTGAACGTCTGGCCAAGAAGAGGGAGGCCGATCGTCTGAGGCTAGAAGCCCTAAAGCTCCAAAGGGAAGAGATCGAATTGCAAGAAAAGGCACTCCGAGAGGCTCTAGAAGCCGAAGACACGGAGCTGGATGACCGAAGGGATAAGAGGCTGAGGACTAGAAATGATGAAGATGAGTCAGGGGACTTTGAATCAAATTCTAGGAGAACCCGATCGAAGGTAGTGTATTCCTCTGATTCGGAGGAAGATGGTCCACATACAGACGACCGTATCCGTAGGATCGAGAAGGCTATGTTTGGAGAAAGAAGGGTCAGCCACGAGCCAATGGTGACTGAAGATGTTGAGTAGTTTCGACCTCCTCCGGGAAGGCAGTTTCCAAAGATGAACGAGTTCAATGGAAAGGGAGACCCCGAAGACCATTGTGAGAAGTATGAATCGCTCATGACTGGTATGGGGCATTGTGATGTGATGCTCTGCAAGATGTTCAAGACATACCTCAAGGGGAATGCATCCATGTGGTACAGGTCGTTAAGACCTAGGTCGATAGGCTCGTATGAACAGATAAAGAAGAAATTCTTGAGGCACTATTCTCACTTATGCCGAAGAGAGAAGGATACTGAAGCCCTGATCCACTGCAGGCAGGGACCGAACGAAGAATTGGGTGACTACTTAGCAAGGTTTAAAGAAGAAGCTGGAATGGTTACCAACTTGGATAAAGTCAAGGCAGCTGGATTCCTCGCAGCCGGCCTCGACCCCGTTAAAGATAAGAAGCTTCGATATTCTCTTTACGATATGCCTCCTAAATCTTTGAATGATATATATTTGAGGGAGAGGCTATTAGAAGAAAGTTAGAATCAATTGGGGGGAACAAGGAGAGCAAGAAAAATGATAGATATGATAGAAGGGATAATAGAAGGGACGACCGAAGGGGTCGAGGCGACATTAAGAGCAGACTGAATGATACAAGGCCTGATAAGGGGGCCGAACGAAGAAGAGATAGAGATAGTACTGTGTTCACACCACTTAACACACCTATCTCAAAGATTCTCCACGAGATAAAGGGTAAACCTGGGTTCGTTAGGCCACCCAAGTTAAAGACCCCTGAAAACAGAAGGAGCGACAACAAATATTGTGACTATCATCGGGATAAAGGTCACAATACTGATGAATGTTACCACTTGAAGAAATTGATTGAGAAAATGATAAAAGACGGAGAGCTGACCAAGTTCGTTGGAGATTTGAGAGACAGGCTAGATGATAAGGAAAAGAAGAGAGACACTAGAGATGCCGAAAGTTCAGAAAAGTATCGGGGCGAAGTCAGAACAATATCCGGAGGAATCATACTCGATAGGGACAGCAAAACAGCCCGAAAGAAGTATGCCAGCAAATCTATAGTCTCTACCAGTCAAGTACAGCCAAGCAACCACTTCCAATATCATTCACGAATGATGACTTTGAAGACGTGATATGGCCGCACGAAGACACTCTTGTAATAAACCCCGTCACAGGGGAACACAAGATTTGGAGAGTGCAAGTCGATGAAGGAAGTTCGGTCAACATACTGTATCACCGAACATATTGCAAGATGAATTTGGGTGGAGAGCAGCTGGAGCCGTGCCATGAGGCACCACTTTATGGCTTTGGTAATCAACCTGTACCGATCGAAGGCACGATCACGTTGAACATTCTGTTGGGCAAGGCTCCGTACACTGTGGTTAAAGAAGCAAAGTTCTATGTCGTTCGGGTGGACAGCCGTATAACGGGATTTTAGGGAGGCCAGCCTTGTCTCTTTTTCAGGCTGTGTCATCCATTCCCCAACTAAAGTTGAAGTTCCCGACCGAACATAGGATCGGAGAGATGAGAGGCGACGAAAAGGCCGCCCGAATTATCATGTTGGAAGATCTAGAGAAAGATAAAGATGTCGAAATGAATGAAGCTGGAAAAAAGGAAAAGAAGTGAAAATGACACCGGGGGCAACCATCAACTACTGAACATAGAGTTGGAGAAATTTGGGGCCGACCTGTCGAGCCCGATTGCCAAGCCGGCTGCCAAAACTGAAGAAGTAGAGCTATATGTGGGTCAGTCTGGAAAGATGATCCAAATTGGAAAGAACATGGAACCGGAGCTAAAAGAGAAAGTCATCAAAGTCATTAGGGAGTTCCATGATGTGTTTGCATGGAATCCCGAAGATATGCCAGGGTTGGACCCTTCGGTAGCCAAACACTGCCTAAATGTAGTTCCCGAAGCCAAGCCTGTGAGACAAAAGAAGAGAAATTTCGCCATAGAAAGGCGGAAAGTAATTCAAGCTGAAGTGGAAAAATTGCTGAAAGCAAAGTTCATTGAAGAGATAGACTACCTTGACTGGCTGGCGAATGTGGCGGTGGTAAAGAAATCGAATGGCAAGTGGAGAATGTGTGTGGACTACACTGACCTGAATAAGCATTGTCCGAAGGACCACTATCCTTTGCCAAATATTGATCAGTTGATAGATGCCACTTCGGGACATCAAATACTCAGTTTTTTGGATGCATTCTCAAGATACCACCAAATTGCCATGAATGCCGAGGACGTTCCAAAGACAGCATTCATCACACCGAACGGCACTTATGCCTATATTAAGATGCCCTTCGGCCTGAAGAACGCTGGGGCAACATTTTAGAAGATGATCAACAAAGTGTTCAAGGCTCAGATTGGTCGGAACATGGAATGTTATGTAGATGACATGATTGTTAAATCCCTTTTTAGGGATCTTGCTGAGGATTTAAGGGAGTGCTTCGAAACACTTAGGAGAAACAACATGAGGATCAGCCCAAACAAGTGTACGTTCGGAGTAAACAGTGGAAAATTCTTGGGATACATGGTTAGTGCCCGAGGGATTGAGGCAAACCCAGAAAAGATCAAGGTAGTCATCGACATGGAAGCACCGAAGACGATCAGGGACATTCAGAAGCTAACCGGACGGTTAACAGCCCTAAGGAGGTTCATTTCCAGATCGGCCAAGAAGGCCTTACCATTCTTCGAAGTACTTCGAGGGTCCAAGAATTTCGAGTGGGGGCCGAACTGCCAGAAAGCTTTTGAGGAGGTCAAAGAAGATTTAGTGAAAGCCCCACTCTTAATGAGGCCTGATCCGAAAGAAACCTTGCAGTTGTACTTATCTGTGAACGACCGAACCCTTGGAGCCGTGTTGGTCAAAGAACATGAAGGGAACCAGCATCCGGCGTTCTATGTTTCCCATATTCTCAAAGATGCAGAAACTAGATATCCGAATGCAGAGAAGTTCGCCTATGGGTTGGTAATGGCCGCAAGAAAGCTAAGGAACTATTTCCAGGGAAGGACGATCAAGGTAGTAATAGACCAGCCGTTAAAGAGAATCTTGCAAAGGCCAGAGGCATCGGGTAGAGTAGTTGCTTGGGCTATCGAACTGGGGGAGCATGATTTGGAGTATACGCCAAGGACTTCGATCAAAGCCCAAGCAATAGCGGATTTTATGGTGGAATGCTCTTTCTCGGGACCGAATGACTTGGCTCCCGAAGAGCAGCTAATTCAGGCACCAGGAAAATGGAAGTTATTTGTGGATGGGTTAGTCGCCAAGGAAAAGTGTGGGGCAGGTTTAATTCTGACAAGCCTAGAAGGATTTGAAATTTTTGTCAAGCTATCAGGTTCACTTTCCCGTTGACGAACAATAAAGCCGAATATGAAGCGCTTTTGGCTGGTTTAGACTTGGCAAAAAATCTGGAAGTTAAGCACCTCAGGGCATTCAGTGATTCGATGTTGGTGGTAAAACAGTTCTCAGGGGAGTATGGGCAAAAAGATCCCAGAACGAAGGCCTACGCCCTTAAGGTACGTGAGCAATCTTTGATGTTTGAATCTTTTGAATTAACTCAAGTAGCTAGAGAAAACAACAGTCGGGCAGACGCTCTTTCAAGGCTAGCTTCGGCAGAAACCCAGAACCTGAATGGGTCCATCTATCTGACCGAAGTAAAGACGCCTTCGATAGACAAGAAGCAGTGTATGGAAATTCACCAAGGGGTCAATTGGATGACTCCCATCAGAGCATTCTTGGAGAAGGGTACCCTACCACTTTACTTGACCGAAGGGAAGCACAGAAGGTGAAGTATCGGTCATTGAATTATACTCTGGTCGGGGGCCGTTTGTTCAGACGATCGGCAAGTCAGCCATTGCTCAAGTGCTTAGACCAAGATGAACAACAGCTAGCCCTCGAGACGGTTCACGAGGGAATTTGCGGAGAACATTTGGCAGGAAGATCTTTAGCCTTCAAGATTCTCAGACAAGGGTTTTTCTGGCCACAAATGAAGGAAGATGCATCTGAATATGCCAAGAAGTGCAGACAATGCCAGCTATTCAGCACAATACCGAAGCAACCACCCGAAGAGATGTCTTCAGTCCTTAGCCCGATTACATTTGTTATGTGGGCGATTGACATCGTTGGGATCCTACCTACCAGTACTAAACAAGCAAAGTATTGCATTGTGGCGATCGACTATATGACCAAGTGGATAGAAGCCAGACCACTTTTAGCTATTACCGAAGAAGCAGTAAAGAAGTTCATGTTAGAGCAAGTGATCTTAAGGTTTGGCATTCCCATGGTATGTGTGTCAGACAATGGAACTCAGTTCATTGGAAGTAAGTTCAGAAAGTTTCTAGCTCAGTTCGGAATCAGACAGAAGTTCAGTTCAGTCGGACATGCCCAAGGAAACGGGACGATCGATGCGGCCAACAAAATTATCTTCGATGGGGTTAAGAAGAGGCTAGGAGAAGCCAAGGGTCATCGGGCCGAAGAGTTACCTTGGGTCCTTTGGGCCTACCGAACCACCGTAAGATCTTCAACTGGGGAAACACCCTTCAAACTGGCCTTTGGAACAGACGCCCTTCTGCCTGTTGAGGTCGGTTTAGAGTCTTACCGAACACAAGTGTTCAATGTGGAAACGAATGAGTTCGGACTTCGGGCGAACGTGGATTTACTGGAAGAAGAAAGGGAGGCAGCCCACCAAAGAAACTTAAGGTACCAGCTCCAAGCGACACAGTACTACGATTCTGGAGTTAAAAAGAGGACTTTCCAAGTAGGTGATTTGGTCCTACGGGAGTTAGCAACTTCTATGCCGACTAAACAAGGAAAGCTTATGCCGAACTGGGAGGGACCTTATGTGGTGATCGAAGTGGTTCGGCCAGGCACCTACAAATTGGCTCATTCGGATGGCAGCCCAATTAAAAACACCTGGAATGCCGCTCGCCTTCACTGTTTTTACCAGTAAGCTTACTGGACGAATTTTATTGCTTTTTAATTCAGTACTTTGTTTTATGCAAGTTTATTCTGAATTCCCTAAGCTAGAATCAATCTGTAATCAAACCTATGTAAGAGTTACATGATTAATGAAAGATTGTTTTGCTCCATTTTTACCTGCTGTTATTAAGCTAATTACATTTGTAGCCAAAAGGTTAAATACACATTTAAGCTTAACGGACCCATGTTTGGGGCCGACCGAATAAAACATGCGCCCCCTAACTTATTTTTAGCGTTTAAGTACATTATGATTTAAGTTACAAATGCTTCACGAATCCAAATTTGGGGCCGACCGAACGAAATTTGGACCCTTACAAAATGTCTTAGTATTTAAGTTGCTTTGACATTCATTAAGGCCGGGAGGAAAATATTTTTCAGCCGACCGAACAGGACCTTAATCATTTACAAAACCCCTTAAATACTGGGGGGCAGCTAGGTTACAACAAAAAATGCACATACATGCTAGGTCAAAGCTAGGGCTGAGCATTCGGTCGGTTCGGTCCAGAACCGAACCGAACCGAAAGAACCGAAAACCGAATTGTTATTTTTTTTGGAACCGAACCGAACCGAACAAGCCTAAGGGACCGAACCAGACCCGAACCGAAATATTTCGGTCGGTTCGGTTCGGTTCATAAGAACCGAAATTTTCTGAATTTTCATTAATATATATATATATATATATATTTATATATATTACAATATATATATTATTAACATAAATATAAATATATTATATTTATTATATATATATATTATTAATTTAAATATAAATAATATATATACATATAATTCGGGTGGTTCGGTTCTAACCGAAATTATTTATGGAAGAACAGAACCGAACCGAAATTTATTTCGGTTCTAACCAAAGGAACCGAACCGCCCGAAAAAGGAAAAAATCTGGACCGAACCGAACCGAAATTGTGTGGTTCGGTTCGGTTTTTCGGTTCCGGTTCGGTTTTGCTCACCCCTAGTCGAAGCCGAAGATGCATTAAAAATAAAAATCTTCATACATGCTAGGTCGAAGCCGAAGATGCATAAAAATAAAAATCTTCGTACATGCTAGGCCGAAGCCGAAGATGCATAAAAGTAAAGGTAATTATGCTAAGGCAATATGAGGCCGAAGACGCATAAAAATAAAGGTAATTATGCTAAGGCAATATCAGGCCGAAGACGCATAAAAGTAAAAGTAATTATGCCAAGGCAATATCAAGCCGAAGACACATAAAAATAAAAGTAATTATGCCAAGGCAATATCAAGCCGAAGACGCATAAAAATAAAAATTTATGCTAAGGCAAAAGGATGCCAAAGATGCACAAAGACGAAAGCTAGGTAAAGAAATACCGAAGATGCATAATAATAAAGATAAATTATGCTAAGGTAAAGTTAAATTACCCAAAGGCGAAAATAGCAAGCCCGAAGGCATAATTAAATTTACAAAAGCCCGAAGGCATAATTAAATTTACAAAAGCCCGAAGGCACAAATTTTAGCCCGAAGGTAGAGTTAAATAGAGCAAGGCACGAAGGCCAACAGGATATAAAAATTAACAATCAGAAAGTGCCTCATCTTCGCCCGAAGAGACTACTAAAGGCACATCTGCATCAGTACGACCAACTGGATCAGTCATAGTCTCGTCCCGCAGCTTGGTGTGATCGAAGCCAATCGCATTAGCTTTCAGCACGACATCGTCGTAACCCATTTGGTAGCACCTCTCTTCGGTAAGGTCAAGGGTCTTCTTCAGCTTTCGGATGTTCTTCCTCGAAGCTTTAAGCTGTTGGTTCCTCCAATCGAGGCGCTTTTTCAAGACATCAGTCTCCTCCAACCTCACCTTCAGGGCCTCATTCTCGGTCTTCAAAGAATTAGCCTGATCGGTTACCCTCTCTAGCTCGGAGGTAGAATTCCGAAGGCCCTCTTCAGCCTTGACCGCCCAAACCTCCATCTGTTTATATTCTTTCATCTTGGCTTGCATGGCCTCCACCCGTTCGGTGACTATGGCTGACCAGGAAACACCCTGAAAATAAACAAGGAAAGGGATCAAGAGATGAAGGCAAACAAATAAATGGTACAAAGGGAAAAAGCTTACCATAGAAAGGATGGCCAGCATCTCATTGCAGGCCTCAATGTCATTTGCCTCAGCAAACATTGGCCGATCAGCCGGAATAACCAAGCCCTGGAAGAGATCGGGACCGATGACCGTGGATGACTGCGGAGCAGGGACAATAATCCTGTCGGTCTCCAGAACTCTCCAGTGAGGGGCGTACACCTTCAGCTCCGACTCATTCAATTTGTTCCTCTTCCTAGAGTCGGTTGAGGTGATTAAGTCAGTCTCCCTTATCTCCAATTCTTGTAAAGGAGAAGTGGCCGGTGGCGTAGTAACCGCATCATTTTCCCTTGGGTCAGAGGCTTACCTCCCCGCCTCATCGGCTTCGGGAACGGATGCATTGGCTTTATCAGCAGCAGCTTTGGCAGCAGCGGCCACCTCTTTTGCGGCATGCTTCTGTCGCCTTCTTTCGACAAGCTCCTCACGGGAAGACACTGCACAAGAAAAACAATAGTCAAGGTCATAATAAAGACGATCGAGCACCGACCGAAGATAAAATTAACTAGTGCACATTTTTGCAGAAGCACAAGGAAAGTAAAAGTTACCGTTACCCCAGAGGGCGAGCAGCCAATCTCTTTCCCGACTGCTGGATAAGGGAACTTTCTCCATCTTCAGATCGCAAAGCAGTTTGTAATCGTGCTTCTCAGATTCTAAGAGCGAGGGCATGATGACCTTCTTCGCCGGGTCAACGTCCTTTCATATCGAGTACTTGGAGATCTTGGGTCCAGAGAGAAAGAACCATCTATCATGAGTTCCTTTGTTGCTCGAGTTAGTCTGGGCCCAATCGGCTCGGTTGTTTCGACGGGCGACCGTATAGAAGCCGTAGCTCTTCGGATTACGGCGGAAGTCATAATGTTGTCATAAATCCTCTCCTTTTTCCTAGGAGCGTACACAAACCAATGTTGCTCGTGAATGCTATAGGTGTCGGCGAAGGGAGTGAGTTTTTCTTCATCTAGCAGAGTCCAAAGGTTTGCTGCAGGATATTTGGTAGCATCGGTGAAAGGAGAAGAGGCCGAAGGGCCTGTGCCTTCGGATGACCGATCCATGTCCCTGCATTCGAAAATGAAGAGACATTAGCCTTGTACTTGGATAGAATAAAGAAAGAAGGGAGAAAAAGGGAACAGGTCGAGTACAGCGGGCTAGGATCGGTCGGGGACATCCTAAAAATCTAAGAGGGGGATAAGCAAAAAGGGATCTGAAAATTAAAAAGGAGGGATCGGGACCGTCCGAAGAGAGTTCTTGAGGCTTAAAGATCCCGAAGGATGTTCTTGCCCAGAAAACTTTTAGACAGGACCCGAAATCCCCGGAAACATGGACATAAAGGCACGCTTAATTTCTACCTAAGGAATACAAGTAACTTTACATATATGCAAACATATATATACATACGAACATAAAATGTAGGGCTGCGACAATAGGGTAACAGGAATGAAAAAGACAAGTACACATACATTACTAATCAAAAGGAGGAAAAAGGAACTTACTAGTTTGCCAATGGGTGATAAGATCAAGTTCTTGAGGATATTTCTCTTGGAGACGAACTGCCACCGGAATTGGAGGACTACAAGTGGTCGGAGATGAACCTGCGTTTCCAATCCTCGCTTATAAGGAGTTTTGAGAGAAAAGTTTCGTGCTTTGAAGATTTTGAAATGATAGGGTGCAAGAGTAAGAGTGAAAATGGAGGGGTTCAGAGGTTTAAGTACAGGAGTGTGACGTTTTGACAAAAGACGTTTCCAATTCAACGGACACGATTCAAGTGCAAATCTCGAGGATAGACAGCTGTCAGTCATAAAGAGACGCAACTTCCCAAAAGACGTCTCGACCTTGTCCATCGCCATCCTTATCCTAATGAAACGTGTGAAGAATGCTTTCCGAAGATGGGCCTAGGTTTTGACCTTCGTCCTGAGGACAACTCCGAACGAAGCCTAGGGACATGTTGGAGGCCCACTTCCATACTGGGCCGAGCCGAAGGCCCAGTATCAAAGTCTGAATCCGAATAGAAGTCCACATTCATCCGGCCCATTTATGGTATAACGGTCATATGGTTGCACCTCCCAAGGACGTGGGACACAACCAAAAACGTGGCCAACTCCTCGGTAACCGTCGAATGAAAGGAAATAAGTTGAGTCAGGTTTGGTTTTATCATTCATACACAATTTTACTGTAATAACCCTAACTTTAGCAATACTACAGTGATCCCATGAATAGTAAATTTTGAGGATTTAGAGAAATGGTATGTAGGTACTCTACAATGGAAACAGAAAATGAATAAACAGAAACCATATCAGTGTTGTACAATGAAATTAAGTGACTCGAAATGACGATAGATTTCAGAGATTCCTGAATATGGATTTTGAGGATTTTGACTTCTAAAGAGCTTCTGTTGGATATTAAGGAGCATGGAAATATTATAGGAATTATATATTGAGGGATTAGTGAATTTAGATTAAACCAGGGGATTATTAAGTTAAGAGAATACCAAAGGAATTTGGATTGTTAAATGATTTCAGAACCACTGAGACAATGAGGTACATTCGAAACGAATCACAAGTAGACGAGTATGGAGACCAAGCAACCAAGATTAGTAATATAACAAGGATACATGCCACATTATTATTATCCAAGATTATTAGCATAATACTTAGAAAAATAATATAATGAGATTAAAGAATGATTAATGACATCATCATCCACTAACATTGTTTTAAGGGGTAGATTAGTCTTTTAACATGATTTTAACCACAAAATATCTACAAGGCTTCCAAGACAAGCTAGAATGATCAAGATTAAGCCAAGATAAGAACAAGTAAACACAAAAATCACTCTCCCCCATCTAGTTCACTCCATTCGGCCAAAAAGAAAAAAAAGAAGAAAAATAAAAAATCAAAACCCTAGCTAACATCAAGATAAAATCAAGAGGAAATTCATGGAGCTTCTTGGAGGTTAGGAAGGATCATCTACAAAGTTTCATAGCAAACCAACATCATTTGCCAAGGTAATAAAATCATGGAAGTTGCTTGATGAATAGTGATGAATAGTGTTTTCTAAGAACTAACTTGATTTTTATGGTTTCTTTAGTTAATTCAAGCTAGGATAAGGTTGTTTAAGGATATATCAAGGATTGTTAAGTGTTGTAAAAGCTTCAAGAAGGTATAAACATGCTTTCCCTTTTATATTATGATGGATATTGTTTGGTTTAGTGATTAAGTGGTGTAAATGTTAAGATTATGATGATCCATGTGTTTGTAAGTGATTAAAGTTGAATATGGAAGGAGTATGTGCTTGTAACCATGGTTGGTAAGATGACCACATGGTGTAGGTGATGGTGTATAAGGTGGATGATTGATTTGGAGGAGTTTGAGTTTGGAAAGTATGAAAATATAGCCGTTATAATGTCCGATTTTCGTTAGACCAAGAAACTGCCCTGTTTTTGGACCATATACCCGTACGGTACCTTACTGTCCAGACTCCCAAGTGACCATGAGATGATAGATCTTGGTTCATAGATCGTTTTGATATAAAGTGCGTTAAAATCGGATGAACGGTTTAGGAGAAAAGTCAGTTTTAGTGAAAGACGTTCGATAGTCGAGAAAACGTAGTTGTACCAACTTTGAAGCTATAACTACCATACTTATACATTTTTAAAAATTATAAAACTTTGGGATAGGGTAGTAGGGTAGTCAAAGAGGCATTACCAGTTGGCCTTATGGTAAAATTCGAAATCCATATTTTCTGAGAATTTTTATAGTTAAGTGTGGTCGTTAAGGGAAATGGTGAAAAACCCCTGAAACTTCGATTGAGCTTATAAATGGTTAAGTTCTTGAACCTTTGGGGTAATAGTGATACGTTAAACATATATTAAAGTGTCAAGGGTAATGTTATACAAGAGTGTAGTGAGTAAGAGATGTAGTATTCTAACGACGGTCCTTTTGTGTTTATAGAAACTCCGGAAGAGACACGAACCATACCGTCAGGATACCGAAACCGAGGCAAGATCTTTTCTATCCCTACTTGGAAATTATCTATCTTTAAAGAAACTTGATTTCATGGAATATATATATGTGATGCTATGGTTACTATATTGTTAAGAATTTGTTTTCCTTGATTATTGATATTAAAAGGAGAGGTATATGAGTATGATATGAATATGGACATGGATACGAGTATGAGATGGATATGGATATACATAGAGATGATTATGCATGAAGTGAACATGCCTTATGATTAAGAGTTATATATATAAAGGAATGATATCAGTTGTTATCTAGAGTTATATATAAAGGAATGGTATCAGTTGTTATCTAGAGTTATATATAAAGGAATGGTATCAGTCATTATCTAGGGTTATATGATTTATAATATTATGTTAAAAATATTCTTTCTAAATGTTGTGACAGATATTATTGAGTATTATTTAATACTTCTAAAATAAATGGAATACTCTATGTATACAAGAACATATTTGATTTCATCGAATATAGAAGAGATGTCTGAGTCATAATCAAAGTATTATGACATAAATATTTTAAAGGTGATGATAAATGGAAATGGAAATGATATATGTGAAGGGAAATGTGAATGGAAATGGAAAATGTGAAATGGTATTTGTTAATGAAAAAGTGATTTGAAAAGGGGGATTGCAACAATAAGCGTAAGAGGCTGTGTGGTAGTGGCACAGTCCAGCATCCAATATTTAATTCCGGCCCAAGAGTGCCGAGGGAGGATGTAGTGGTGAACCTTCCTCCTGGGGGATGGTGAAGAACCTACCTCCGTCTACCGGTAGTAAAAGGGACGGGTACGGAGGGCGACTGATTATCGTCCTTACGTATTCGGCAACAGTGGAAATCCCCAACGTTTTCTTTAAAGGAAAGAATTGAAAAATGGTTTTCAGATTTCTATAACTGAAAATAGAAAAGTGATATGAAAAGATGGAATTACTGTTACAGATGAAGAGAAACTGATTTTATGTTAAATTATATAATTGTTGCATATGAATGAAATGAGAAAATGATAATGAAAGATTTGTTCAAGTTTTCGTATTATCCTAGAAAAGTACACTGAGATGGTATATTGATTGTTATAGCATTCAAGAAGAGGAACTGATATTATATGATATTAGAAGCGAGACTGATGGAATGATACTATATATTTCTTTTGTATAAGGATAATTGGAAAGTGTATATATACATATAGAATGGAAATAAAATTCTTCCATAATAACTGAAGTTTGCTTTTGTCTATTATATATATATATATATATAATGGTTTATTTTCCTTTGATGTTAGTAGATAGAAATTATCTTGCTGAGCTACTATAGCTCACTCTTGCTACTGATGTATACACAGCTAGGTATGCCGATACTACGCAGAATGCCCCGCAAGAGGGTAGGGGAAAGGCGACATTCTGAGAGCGTGCTAGCATCGATTCCTGAGGTAGCGTAGAGGCAGACGGGTTCTGGGAACTTATGTATAATTAAGTGTGTAAGAATGTAATAAACTTTTGATTGTTGGAACGCTTCATGTCGAAGTGTTATTCAACAATGTACTTAAGTATGATCCTGGTTTGTAATAACTCTTTTAACTCTCAACTCTAAACTGTTATTATGGTGAATGTTGTTCTCTGAGCATATGACTGGTGTGTGTGTGTGTGTGTGTATTATTGTGGGGCCAATTGCATAAGTATTGATTGTTATAAAAAAAAAAAGACCCAAGAGATATTGATATTGAATGGAAATTGGTCCGTGACGGCCTGGATTCATGACCCCGGATTTGGGGCTGTCACATTTACACACAACACAGACACTCTACGTTCCAAATTACCTTACCAAAAACCGACTAACTTATCCTCACACCGGAGGTGAATCGGGGGGCCAAACCCTCGCATTCTTCTCACTTGCAGGTCCCACCGAACCAAGGTCCGGCAGAAATCCAGTCGTAACAACTTCACCTAAGTCACCCAATAATGAATACTTTTCATTTCAGGCATAAGTGTCACTTAATTGTTTAAATAGCTTTTAAATTTCATTGTACAAAATATCTCAAGCAAATTTGAAGTGGGAAAATCCTATTCAAGACACTAATGAGAACTTAGTGAGGATCGCAACAGTGTTATGGGGAATTTGGTTTGTGAGAAATTTGAAAGTTTGGAAAAATAAATATATCACCACAGAAGCAACAATAGATCTGAGCACTGAGCAGATTGTTGAGTGGAAGAAAGTTACGAGGAAGAAACAATCGAGCAAAAAGGTAACAGCTGGAGAAGAGAAGAGAGACAAGAATAGATGGGTGGTGCCAGAATTGGGATGGTTAAAATTAAATGTGGGCACTTTAGTGTATACGGGGGCTTCATCATTCACCATTGGCATGTTAGTAAGGGATGATCTGGGAAATTTTGTTAAAGGCAAAAATCTGAGGCATCAAGGTTCAGTAAGTGTAGTGGAAGCTGAAGCATTAGGTGTTCAAGAAGCTATCAACTGGTAGTAGATGCTTTGCAAAAGAATCAGGAGAACCAGTTGGAGATAGGAAATATGGTGCAGTCTTGTCGTTCCAAGCTTACCCGAAGAGATGATTTAATCATCCGTCATATTCGAAAGCAAGCAAATATGGCAGCACACCTTATGGCTAGAATTTCATGTTTGTTAAATAGCTACAACATTTTTTCGTCTCCTCCGTAATTGGTGTCAGAGACAATTGTGGCGGACAATTCCGTTATATAATGAAATCTTCTGTTTAAAAAAAAAGATTGTTGTAACAACTCAAATTAATAAAAGAGAAATGTTAGGCACCCCGAAAGGATTTCCGAATTTGTTCCTGAATGTCAAGTGGCATGATTTAATTTGTGCTATTGATGTTCATACATGGGACCTTTTTAATTTTTAAATCAAATATCCAATCAATGATTGCCAACTCATCATTCGGGAACAAATTCGAGAACCTTTCGGGATTCCTAACATTTCTCTTAATAAAATATTAATTTTGAAAAAAACATTGCTTAAACTTGATAGCATATTTTAAACTATTCAAACACTAAATCTTTACATTATTTGTTTGGAGAAGATTTAAGACTTGATAGTTTGCATTCAATCCCCTCGCCATATTAGCAAATTCAGAGGGGCAAAACTTATACTACTAATTTACTTGAATAAGAGCACATTTCTCATTGAAAGTCATCTTATCTTATCTCCTTTTTCAGACTTCTTTTTTCACTTTTTCTTTTCCCAAAATCAAACCTTATTGTCTCCCCCAATCAATTATCTCCCCCCTTTTTTCACTTTTTCTTTTCCCAAAATTAAACATTTTCGTCTCCCCCAATCAATTCATCATCCTTCAGCAATCTTAGAGATTTGTTCACGCATTTTTTCGCTTCTCGTCCTTTCTTTTCACCACTTTTTCCTTAAAAATTATCTCGAATTTTGTTGTTTTTACATTATTATGCCAATTTTCGTCATCGATAAACATCATATTAAGATTTATAATCGAGTATTTATATAAAGTTATAAAAAATAGGAATTTAATATTTAGGGAGAAAATTAGGATTTATGCGATTTGGGACTGAACTCGAAGAAATTAATTCTTTGAATAATAGAATTCGGATTCTTTCTCGAAATGCCTATGTATCCTTATATAGGTTTCAAACCCACATAATTCTTTTAGGCCTATACTCCTATTCTTTACGAGTAAGTCACCTACATAAGATAATTTTTTTGGTGTATCGTATTTTCAATTATATTGGAAAGGTTACATATTAATGACCAATTGTGTTTCACTTTATCTAGTAAGGACCTGATCCCCATTATTGCGCCAGGTTTACAATATTTCGTATCAACAAGTTCCTGGTATTTATTGGAGGTTTCCTTCGGTGAATAATATTCAAGTATTTTTTCGTCAATAAGTGCACTTTCGCTGTTTTTGATTGATTGGATTTGCTTTTCCATGTCTATAAGCTAGCATAGTTTTGGACTTATCATGGCAACTAAGTATTTGAGGGTGCTCATTTCCTCTACCATTAGGTTAAGGCCGACCAACAAAAAGGGTCTCTGACCTTATAAATTAACTTTTATGTTGGGTACTGATGAATAATTCTCTTAGTTCCTCTAGGGTACGTATAGTCCGGATTACTAAGCGCATACTCGATTCAAGTACGTAAATGTTAGGATACATCTTTTATGAGATACTTATCCTGTTAGCCCTTCCATAAGTTAACATTCGTATGACGTTTTATGGTTATACCCTTGCTTCCAAGGCTCAAACAGTTCGATTTGGGCCCAAATCATGCTTGAGTCTACTTGCGCGTAGTATGCTTCCAAGCATCGTGTATTTCAATTAATCAAAAATCATAGTCGATTCTGCTTGTGCATAAATTGTCTGAGTACTCTACTTACCAATATCTCATATTTCGGTACAAAGTCTTCGGTATATAAACCATCATAGAATCATATGTTATATTTCGGTGCTTCCAATCCTCAAATTCTATATAAGTACCTTTGATTCGGATTGCGCACAAAAGTCTATATTGAAGTTTCACTTTTTCTTTTTCCAAAATCAAACCTCTTCGTCTCCCCCATCAATTTTCTCTCCTATTTTTTCACTTTTTCTTTTCCCAAAATCAAACATTTTTGTCTCCCCCAATCAATTCATCATCATTCAGCAATCTTAGATATTCCCTCCATTTCTTTTTAAGTGTCATTTTTTTGACCATGCACACTTATTAAGAATTGTATTTATTAGGCTATTTTATCATTTATGTAATTTTATTTTTTAATTTTATCCTTTATCTATCTTATTTAATACTGAAACTTGGAGTTCGTGTACATTTAATATTATAGTTGTAATCAAGGGTATTTAGGTGAAAAGAAAATTTGTTTGTCTTGAAAATGTAAATTCGACACTTAAATTGAAATTCAAACATAGTCAAAAAACGACACTTAAATTGAAATTCAAACATAATCAAAAAACGACATTTAAAATGAAATGAAGGGAGTATTTCATAATTAGGCTTTTCTTTAATATTTGCACTACATGGGGGCCATAGATTAATTGAATCCTAAACTTGTGATTTATCGATGATCACTCAAGGATAAATTTTTATCCGTCCTAAACTAGTGATGTAAAACTTCAATATATTAAATTAATAAATCACTTGGGGGTAGAGTACATATACACTTTTATGCGCAATCCGAATCAAAGGTACTTGTATAGACTTTGAGGATTGGAAGCACCAAAATATAGCATATGATTCTATGATGGTTTGTATACCCAAGACTTTTCCAGTTTAAGTGTAAGTATTATAATTTTCCAAGTTTTTCTTTCCATCCGGAAGAACCATATATGCTCATTCATTGTTGAATTCCACATCCTCCTAAATTTGGCTAGATATGCTTCTTGTTTCTCATTTGCTGGATTTATCAACTCATATTTTCTCATCCTTTCCAGACTTAACAACATAGAGTATTCACCTCCATCTTTTTATGAAGTAACTGGCACATGCAATCAATCTGATAGCTATACTGCTCCAGATTTAAAATTACAATTTAGTCCCATTCTCCATGCTCTTATGTCCAAGACTTGGCATTGATAACGTCTTGAACATGATTGCTCTAATCAAACACTAGCATCGACACAACTCGATAGTTATAGAGTTTTGAATTATACCATCCAAGATATGAATTGACTACTCTACCTCTTTTCACGATGTTCTCGCTTGATTTTGTTGTGGGGTCATGAATGTTTGGCTTATAAACTACAATATGCTGCTTCTTCTAGTTTGTAGCATTTCGATAATTTCAAATCGTGATCCTTACTTTTGTCGAGTATGCATAGATTTCAAGTCATGGTTCCTTTTCATCGCTCAAACACTTTAGCATAGTGATGAATCCAAGAGGATGTCATGATAGTTTGACACTCATTGTTACCAAAGGTTTGGGATAGTATGAAACATATTCTGATTCATGTTGAGAAGAACTTCATCCCTTAAAACATTTGCAACATTGTCTGAGTTACTCTTAAGTGTTTTCTAATAGTTTTCAGATGCTAGTTTTTGTTCCAGGAAGTCATTGAACTAAAGTGTTGGAATATAATATAAGATCCGATTGGGACCTTCCTCTAACACCTTAAGGTTTTTATATGAGTTGATTACTTAACATGGTATCAGAGCTCAGGCACGTAGAGGTCCCAGGTTCGACTCTTTGCGACCCCCAAAATTCTCAATATTTAATATTGACATCAAGGCAAGTTATGTTCCAAAGATGAGCGTCCGTGATACACTCTTCGACCCAAAAATGGGCTTTCGAGTGAGGGGGAGTGTTGGAATATAATATAATATCCGGTTGAGACCTTCCTCTAACACCTTAAGGTTTTAGATGAGGTGGTTACTTAACATAAATTGAGTGGCATAGATTGTGTCACTTCACCATCACATTAGTTGTACTAACAGTTGTATGCATGGAAGCCCATTGAATAACTCTAGTTGAGGCTCATTATTAGTCTTTAGAAAATGCTCAGAAGAACTAAATGTGAAGCACTTTAGTATTACAGGTTGTTGCACTTTATATATATACTAGCTTATAGCCTGTGCAGAGCACATGTTACTTTTAATTTTTATAATTTATTTATAGTGTAACATAATATTATAAATATTAATTTTTATATGTTATTGGAAGAATTCGAATCTTACATTTTTGTATATAATAATTTTTAGTATTGAATATAAATTAATATGTTGTTGGCGGGAATCGAACCTTAGACCTTTGTACATAACAACTCTTAGTATTATTATATCTAATGGTCATGATCATATGAGTTGAAGATCTAACGATTATGAATGAGGGAAAACCAAAAATAGGGGATAACCAAAAAAGGGTTCACCAAACTACAAATTATACCCCTTTATAGTATTGGGAAGTGGTTCTGAACTAGACCGAAAAATGTGATTGATTTCAGTTTCTAAGTTTGGAATATTTTTGACATATATTTTCTCCAGCAAAATATATTAAAAAATTTATGACATTAAACATGCACATTGATAAATATACAAATTTGTAAGCGTCACAAAATATTGGTTTTAGAGTATGTCAACACATTTTTTAAATTAAAAACATGAATTTTTTTATTCATGACATAATGTTTATGATCAGAATTATAAACTTGTGTCTGTAGATGATTCCGGTTCTGATTTAAAAAATGCTGCAGCTAAACTTCCTTTTCATGACATTAATCGACACATAAAGAACTACTTACATCGAGACTAATATGTAGCGACAATACTCCCAGCTTTATCAGTATCGTATGTGATCGAAAGAGGACCAAAAATAAATAGACTGTAATGGAAAAATCACTGCCTAAGAAACAAAAGACTTTGGATCAAGCCGTTACTTGCTTCTTTTGTAAGAAATATCGGCATGTGGAAAAGAAATGTCTCAAGTACGCTACATGGCGTATAAAGAAAGGCAGAATTTTCATCTTTGTCTATTCCGAAGTTAATTTGACTTCTGCGCCTAGTAATACATCGTGGGTAGATTTTGGTGCTACTACTCGCACAATTATTTCTATGCAAGATTGCATTTTCAAGCGAAAACCAAGTGTTATTGAAAGATTCATCTATGTGGGTGATGACAATGCAGTTCTGGTTGAAGGCATTGGCACTTTCAGATTATCTTTCGAGACTGGTCATTTTGTTGAATTAAGAGAGTTATGTAGTATTGTCATTTAAAAGGAATTTGATTTCTATTTCTGTTTTGGACAAAACAGAACACTTAACGACATTATAAGAAGTATGATTGGTCACTCTTCTTTACCAGAATCAATATGAGAAGATGCATTTAAGACTGTAGCTTACATACTAAATATAGTACCTAATTAACAAAGTAGTAGCTAAAATCCCTTATAAATTATGGACTGGGAAAATTCTTATTCTCAATCATTTACATGTGTGGGGTTGTCCAGCTGAGGCAAGACCTTATAGGCTGCGTGAAAATAAACTAGACTCAAGAACTATAAATTGTTATTTTAGTGGCTATCCTGAAAAAATAAAGGGTTTCAAGTTTTATGGTCCTTTGATAAAGTCCATTTTTAAAACGAGAAATACTAGATTTTTTGAGGATGTTGAGTTTGAAGGGGAATATAATGTTAGGGGCGTTGTCTTTGTGGAAGATAGTTCAAGACAACAATGTGAATATACCTGTACAATTTTTTACTCAAAATTTAGATGATACTTAAAAAGAGCAAATTCATCAAACTCAAGAGGATGTACCACTTAGAAAATCCACTAGAGACATGAGGAGTGCAATTTCGGATGATTATATTGTATCTCTTCAAAGCATGAGTTTGACATAGGGGTGAAGATGATCTGATCAACTTTCAACAAGCCAAATGAAGTGTTAATAGTCAAAAGTGGATTCAAACCATGAATGATGAGATGAAATCCATGAATGACAACGACATTTGGGATCTTGTCAAATGGCCTGAAGGTGCAAAACCGATTGGTTGTAAATGGATATTTAAAACTAGAAGAGATTGTAAGGACAATATTGAAAGATATGAAGTACGTCTAGTCGCAAAGAATTTTACTCAAAGAGAAGGCACTGATTACAAAAGTTTTCTTTCCAGTATCATCGAAAGATTCTTTTAGAATAACGATGTGCTAGAAATAAACATTTAAATATCATAAATGCACGATCATCGATTAATATTTGAGATATCGATCCATAAAAATATATAATTTTCGCATTTCCTTAATAATTATTTTAGGTCTACTAAAACAAGTGATTTTTGGAATAGGTTTGTTTTAACAATTAACAACTAAAAATAATACGAGTACAATTCTGTTATAGGGAGAATATTGTATACCAATATTTTGGAGGTTTTCTGGAATCACGGAGCAAAATACGGATATTTCGCTAAGAACACGAAGAACACGGAAGGAGATTGGTGATTTTTGTGGCTGATCTTGTTTGTTGATATTCCAGGGGTGAACTGTCAATCATCCATAACAAGGTGCCTACGTACCCTATTTATAGGGATCAAGCCATACGTAGTTCTTGAAGAAGAAGTTACCTAGACGGGATAGGGTTTCTATGGGCTCGACTAGGCCCGAATCCACTAGATGTCTTCTTGGGATGATATATTTTACCCATTTATCCTGCTCATGACCCATGGCCCATTAAAGGTTACCTATGGCTAACATGATGCTCGAATCAGGTGGCCTCACTGGCGAGGCTAATGGAGAAGCTACGTGGCCTCGCATGCGACCTCGCTGGGCTAGTCATGCGAGGTGGTCCACGCTGTACGGAGATAATCACACTCACGCGACCTCACTGGGCCTGACCGTAAGCCTTCATAATACATATGCTCTAGGCCTCGCTGGACCTCTAGCCTTCATAAGTGTATTCTAGGCCTTGCTGGAACTCTAGGCCTCGCTGGACCTCTAGTCTTCATAAGAGTATTCTAGGCCTCGCTAGACCCCTAGGCCTCGTTGGACCTTGCAGAGATAGTATTCTAGGTCTCGCTGAACCTTGTAAAGAGACGTGCATGATAGATGCTATCCCATACTAGGGACTTTGCTGGCAAACTCGACCCGCAGCTTGGGGTCGCTGACTTCCATATTGTGTTGAGAGTATATTGGACTAACTCCTGATGGTGGGTTTTAGTAACCCAATCTTCATCTTTAGGCCCATTGTAAGTTGTGGACCCCTATTTCAGCCCATTAGGCCTGCTTAGGGCTCATGCTAAGATTTGGGCATAACAACTACCCCCGAGTCCATATTGCCATTGGAAATGTGATGTGGAATCAAAAACTACTTTGTCAAATATTCGATGCGAGGCCTGTGCTCACTATAGATTGCTGTAGATGAAAGCATAGCTATCTCAAGTGCCTTGGGATCGCATCGCGACCCTTATGAATTTGAATGGTTTCGAACAGCTGTCGTGTCTCGAGATCTGCCCAGCCGTTAAGATGATGACACGTGTTGTGTGTCTTTCAATTAATTTGAAGTCATGTGTAAGTGAGTAATGGTGACCTCAAGGGGTCCTTCCAAGCGTAATGTGGTCCTGCATGGACCTTGAGAAGCGACCCCATAGGGCCTTGCAGTCATAAGTTGTTATAAATATATCTTCTGTCCAGCTGATATGTGAGCTCGGGCTCTCACCATATCTTCAGGCCTTCTTAATGTATGATGAGATGACTCTCCGCTATTCCTTGTTATTATGATGAGAGGCCTCCTCATAAGTTGCGAGGAATCCTTGCAGTCTCATATGTTGTGAGGCCTCCTCGCAGCCTCATATGTTGCGAGGCCTCCTCGCAGCCTCATACGTTGTGAGGCCTCCTTGCAGCCTCATACGTTGCGAGGCCTCCTTGCAGCCTCATACGTTACGAGGCCTCCTTGCAGCCTCATATGTTGCGAGGCCTCCTCGTAGCCTCATACGTTGCGAGGCCTCCTTGCTGATATAATGAGAGGACTCCTCGTAGCCTCCTATATGGAGAGGCCTCCTCCTGCTGATATAATGAGAGGACTCCTCTATACATGTATATACGAGGACACTTTGTTTTTGTTTTTTTTAATAAGCCACATGTGCTCCTGTTAGTCCACACGCTGACCCCTGTTCGTCTTTTTCATTTTAGTTGATCATGTTGCCCCACTTTTTAACTTCCTTTTGATCCTTGATTCTGTGGCCTCGTATTCCACCTCCTTTTATAGCCTTGTAGACATACTGTATCCATCATGTTGCTGGGCTCTAATATGTTAGCTGGTGGAGCATGCATCTTTGAAAACTGAAAATTTTGAAATTTTCCAAGCGCTTTGGGATACCTGATTGAGTCTTCATGTAAGAACCCTGATTTTTGTAATATTTTTAAGAATATAATATCATATGACATTATGAATTTGGGACCTTTTGAGTCACCCATGTTGTTTAATGGAATTGATTATCTGAGAAATTTATGTTGTTACATTCACTGTGTATGAAAAAGGGAAGATTGTTGAAGGCAAGAGGCCTACTGCTATTAAGATTTATAAAAACTTGGGATTTGAGAGTTATTATAGTATTAAAAGATTTTAAGAGACTATGACAAGGAGTTAAGGATATTTAAGGAATTTACACAATTAAGTACTTAAGGAATTGCAAGGGAAATCTCTATGCGACAAAATATTACTACGAGAAGTTAATTAAGATACGATATGAATTAAGGATTAAGTGACAACCATTGGTGGAGAAATAATAGTACAAGGAAGGATATTACATGCAAGTATCATGTAACTAGATTGTTAGAAAAGTAAACTAGAAAAGCAAAAAGTAACCAATGATAGTGACTAGTCAAGGGTGCTACATCCTAGGAGACAAGAGGGCATGGTGGGAGTCTAGGCTACTACCTAAGATGGCAACATGTGACTCTTTTATACACATATCAATACATCTCATTATTCACCCCACTTTCAAACCAAAACAAATGAAAACTCTCCCCCCCCCCTTTGTAGAAGCTCTCGGCCGAACCAAAAAAGGAGAGGAAGAGAGAATTTCTCTTCAACTTCTCCTCATCTTTAAACTCAAGAAAAAATCCTAGGGCATCCTTGTTATATGTTAAAGGTATGGTATCAATTTCAACTCCTTTTACCCACTAAATCTTGAGTTATAAATTGTCGAAAGTTGGATGAATAATGACTAAGCTTGTTCATCTTTTAAATCTTGAAGGATTAAGGTTTGTAGAGACTCATCCAAGTATTCTTAGAGGTTATAAAGCTCATCCAAGGTTCCTAGATACTCAAGAACGTATAAAGCTCTAACCACTCTTAGTCATGATTTGTTTGTGGTTTATAATGGTAGATCTAAGAGTTTTAGTGCATATCTTTGTAGTATTAGTTGTAGATGATGAAATATTGAAGTTGTATGGTTGTTTGATGGTTGTAAGACTTGTACTTAGAGTATGTAACCCCATGTATGTTGTAGAGATAAGTCGTGGTGGTTTTGATGGTAGATATGATGTATAAGTTGAGTTCTTGAAGGTTTGAGTAAGGATGAGTGATGTGTAAAAAATTCTGGGAGTATGTACTGTCTTGCAGTAGGTTTTGGGACCCCTTAAACTTGTCTCCCGAGGGTCTAATACCCATGGTTAGAAAGATATTTTCATGTAGTTTCCAGAAATATAAGGCTCATGTCTAGGTGATGTATAGATTTTGAGTTATGACTAGAAGAGTGAGGAGTGGTTCTGAAATCCGGACTGCGCTGTATGGTCTGTTTGTGAACTGTCTTTGGACCCTCAAACTTTCTGCAAACATTGTGAAAAATTGGGAATAGCTAGATCTTACAGTAAGGAAGGCTATCCAATAAGAATTGGATTAAAATATGTATTTTTCAATTTTATAAAAATTTTAGAGTGAAGTGCGTGCAAGTGAAAAATCATGTGAGGAGTTTGTTTAACATAGTCTTAAGGATACGTAGTTATGTTTCGAGTTTGGTACTAATTCGAGTTGGGTAAGCAACGAGTGTAATTGGGTGATGACATGGACATATAGGAGGGTTAGTGGGGCGAATGGTGGAGTCGTGAGTTAGTGTGGTATTCTTTAAAACATTGTGATTAATTAAGTGGTGTTGTTAAGATACTAACGAGCGAATGTTGGATATGTATAGATCTTCGTTCCACTTCGCGAGCCGACCACCCCAACCTCACCAAGGCAAGTTTTCCAACCCTAAGTATTTAATTTCAAAAGATTATATTCTTGATTTTACCTATGCAAGTTTACTTTTCGAAACTTATATATATAAGGATTTTCACTGTTGTGTTTGTGGCTTTCAAACGTATTATATGCTTATGCTTTATGAGATTATGTTGAAGTTTGAGATATATGCACATATGTGTTTGTACCCCCTTGAACTTAGAATGAAATGTTTTCTTCGGACAACGACTCTAGCAATAGAGGTCGTAGCGGTCCAAATATACTATTGACCGGGGAGCGGTATATTATTGTATCGTGATTAAATTGCGAACCCGAAGGGTCATTCGGGAAGTATCGTATACTTAAGTATTTACTATTTTTATGTTGTTAAAAATACTCAAAAATATCTATCTTGGATTAAAGGCTTATTTTAATTAATTAATTGTTTTATTAATTGTTTATATTAAATCTCAAAATATCATTTATTAATTATTGTTCATTATTTAAAGACAAAACTAATCCAAGATACCTTTAGCGTTTTCAAACTCGAACTCTTTCGAACCCAAAACATTTTCGAAAACCCCCAGTCAGGTTTTGCTTTTTGTACGTTTTTCAAGAATTATCGGTCGACTGAGGTCGAACTTCAACTACTCGAATTTTCTATCAAAATGATTTTGACAAGAAAGAAAAAGGGGACTCTGGCAGGTGTGGGAATCGTTGACGAACGATTCCCGGGATGTGTAAGCGGCCGTAAGCCAGGCGGTCCATCATTTATTCCGGCCCAGGTGTTGCCGAAGGATGATTACAAATGTAGTTTTCATCAAGGGTGATTACGGATGTAGTTTTCACCCGAGGGTAGTTACGGATGTAGTTTCTATCCTTCTACTAGTAGAGAAGATTATTGGACTTGGATGTGACGACTGATCATCGTCAATCCCTGTCAGGTTTCATGTTTTCTTCAAGTCCCATCCTCCACTTTGGAAAAATACTCAAACACTGCTTCTTGGGCCTAAGTGCCAAGTTGCCGATAGTGTGGTTTTTGATAATAAAAATATTGACATCGTGCAGTATCTAGAACTGCAAGATTTTCTATAAAGATTGGCACGTGTTAGTGCACTCGTGCAATTATTTCAAAGAATGAAATATTTTGAATGAGAAACCTTCTAAGCTAATGGAAGGAAAGAGGTTTTGCATTAATGTATTCCCTGTACAATATGTTAACCGTAGAGTGTTTTGCCGAAAATGATATACTCATATGTATATATTTTCAAACTTGAGATATTTTGAAATGAGAACCTTATAAAGGATTCATATGTTATTCTTAAAGCTCCTTAGTGAGTATAAATGTTTTATTCAAACTCGGACATATATATTGTCGAATTATGTTTTGAAATCTGAGATATATACCCATACAGTTGGGAACGTTTTCGAAATAAACCACATTATTATTTTTCAAAATGGCGAACTTGCTGAGCATTATGTAGCTCATTCTTGCTTTATAAAAACTTTTCAGAAAGAGAAGAATTTGGCTTGTTAACTCCGCACCAGTAGAAGAGGATTAGAAGATTTACCCCTGAGATGATTTAGTTCCCGATAAATACTACAGAGTAAGTCTGATAGGTTTTCAACTGTAATAGTAAGACTCGTCTTCAAGTGTAGTTGTATAAGTGGAAGTGCGTAAGATTCTGGATTGTACAGATGAATTGTAATATTTAGTGTTACTTTTGATTATCGTTTCTGAGGCTCTAACTTGTATGTGCGTAAGATTGAGCTCTAGATGGATGTATTGTTGAGTTGTAAAGTTAATACAGGTATGATATGGTTGGATGGTGATGTGACGACCTGAATCTCTGACCTCGGATTTGGGGGCGTCACAGAAATGGTATCAGAGAGATAAGTTACAGTACTCAGAAACGAGAGTGTTGAGAGTTAAGTCTAAGTAGGAGAATGACATAAGAGATCGTAGTAAACTTATTATTGGACTACCGGAAGAGGTACCGGTGAGTGGAATGGACTATAGTGTTTACTGGAGGTATTATACTAGGGTCGATAGAATCCTTAGAGACCTTCAGAATGATGAATAGAGGTTTGAGAGTCGTACATGACCTATCATAGGTAATGATATAGGAAGCAGAGCAAAATCTCAAGAGCAGCTGAGGTAGAGGCGATATTGCCAATATGATCGAATGACTAGGCTGGCATAAATTTTGTGGCCTATAGTCCTCCACAGTTTAGGAGGCGGCATTTTAAGAGTCAAGAAGTTTAGACTTCCCTACATAATTAAGGGTACTTAGTACTTGGAATAATGAAAGTCTTTTACTTTGGCTACAAGATCCGATTTTCGATAAGTAACGGGTTTACCTAAAAGGTGGTTACTATGCCGTTGTGGATTTCATTACCCTTGATGGCGAATTTTGCATGTGTTATAGAGAATGTTATCATAAGACGAGCGTGCTAGATAATTCCACGCATGGTTCGGACGCTAGAGCATGGTAGTTCAACTTAGAGAACAAACAAGTAGAATTAACAAAGGGACTCAAGTGAAGTTATATATGGTTGCAACGAGTGATACAGTGATCTCAGAGTCTACCAAAAGGAAATACTAGTGGGTCTATAGTGGGATCCTTTGATAAAGATGTTATCAGGGACTACGTATATATGTATTGTAGACCTCAATATTTTTTTTGTATATGTTCACATGCACACACCCAACACTGAACCTATGGACTGCACTGAGATCCCTGAGAGATCTCTTTGATCTGTTCCCAGGGGGAACTGGCCACTTGTGATTCATGTTGGAAGGCATGAAGTAGGACCCTATGGACTTAGCAGGTGTCCTCGGAATGATGTGAAGCTTGGTCTTCAAGATAAAGCACGGAAATGACAGACATATTTGTGAAACCCTAACTGGATAAATGACTTTAAGATGATGATTGAGAAATGCACTAGTTGGTGTCTTTTATTACGAAGACGAAGAGATGGAGTTACCCTCATAATGGTGATAATGAGATGCACGAATGATTATTAACTTATTTTGGTAACTACCGGCTGGTGCACTACTTCATTTTAAACTGTTCACTAACCATGTTACCTCGATTAGTTTATATCAGGTAACCCTTCTAGCTTTCTACTTCAAACTTGTGGAATAACAACCAGTGATATACTTTCCCTAAAGCAGGACTTATCCGAACTAATTTTATTTGATCCATGAACATTCTATTAAAAAAAATTGATGACCTTGTTCGGCTCAGGCCTATTTACACTTTCTTTCAATTATCCAAGGAATGTTCAACAAATATTTCCTTAATTAATCGACAAATATTACTTAACGAATATTGATATTCGATTGCTTCTTTCATACTTGTACTCTTCAGTTGAGCTCATAAATATTTAACAAATTACTGAGGACATGGATGATCTAATGTCCAGACATCCCTCATGAATTCTTTTCTTCTATTCAAGATGAGATTGTACATCGTACATTGAAATCATAGTAAGGATATCATTTTGATATTGGTATTCTGAATTTAATTCTATTGTAGGATCTGATAAAGCATGTGTACGGAGGCACCCTTGGGTGGACCATTTCACTGATAAGTAATATTTGATGAGAGGTTATCAATTGTTCCGATACCTAGAACATTCTCTTCAGATTTTATAGTTTTCTTTTTCAAACTTAATAACTTCTTATTTCAATTCGTTGTCCGAGTAACCTAAAGCTTCTTCAGTGGCTACGATGTTGAGATTCCGTTCTAGCCAATTGAAACTGGCTAGTCGATATGTCAATATGAATGACTAGTTGATTGTTCTAACTAGTCAAAATTGTAATGTTGTGAAGAACACCTAGCTAATTGTCCTAGCTAGTGATGATGTCTCAAATAGGTGAACTAGCAAATTTTGTCTAGCTAGTTGCTAGTGTTTCTTGAAAAGGACTAGTTATTGTTTCACTGGTCCAACTCCCAATTTAATTCGTTCAGCAATTCCGCAATGCATTTTGCATGTGGTAAAGTATGATGATGAAAGTTTTGACGAATAACTTGATTGAGACCTAGTGAGGTCGCCCACTCAACTTGAATTCTACCCATCTTCGTATCAAACTTTATGTCACTTGAATATTCTGTTCTTTCATTCATATAATGAAGATTCATTTGAAACCATAGATTACTTGAATGATAAACTGCTTCATTTTTATTGTCATGGAGTAGAATTGCTTTCGATCGGTTGACCTTTATCGATGGGACTTTTTAGATCCTCTATTTTTCAAGAGGAAAAGTATTCGCCAGATGTAAGAATTGTATAAAGACCGTCTTTATGACTTTTGTATCCAACAATCATTGCCCTCGTGCAACATTCTCTTTGATATCACATTACAAAATTATCAAGACATGAAGGAATAAACCTTGTTGTATTCTTTCTGTCCATCCTTACATCTCCGAAAATCGAGACTCTTAGTATTTGGAACCATCAACATTCTTGGAACATCCAATGTGGAATTCTTATTGAAATTATCTATTGGACCTTGTTATTTTGAAACCATTCCTTTCAAAAGTGATTATTCTAAGGTGAATAGGAGGTACAATTGTGAACCGTTGCATCAATATGAGATAAAAAAAAAACCAAATGTTGTAATTGTGCAGCCAGAGTGTTATGCCGAGTAATTATTTAAAGTAGGAATAACATGTCGGGGCATACCACAGGACCTTTAATATTAGTGTGAGGAAGGTTATAAGAAATGATGATGTGGTTGGGAGTACGCTCCTACCAACTGTTGTCAGGATGTTATATTAATGAATTCTGGAGTTACCAAGCCTTTTCTTGATCCAAGAAATGCAAATCGATTGCGATGTAAGACATATCCTTAGAGGAAACTAACATGGAAGTGAGATGGACAAGAAAGGAAGAAATATCGTGGCAAGAATATGAAGCTTTACTTAGCTTAAAGGGATTGATGCACATAGAGGGACATAAAGTTTAAAAGGCCCCTAATAGCAAATGGATGCATGGATATATGCCAATGATCCTTCGAGATTACCACCTAATCAAGTTTATTGGGAATCGCAGCAGCATGCAGGCCTCAGGCTAATTGGCGCTAGTTGTGAAAGGGGATGAGCGTATGACATTTTACATATACCATCGAGAATCGATACCCCTAACCGGAGATGTAGGAATTGTTGACCAGTTAAAACGCGTAGTTGTTTTTCAAAGATAAGGTTGTAAGGCAGGTTTCACCAACTCAAGATCGACCTCTGTACTGTGCCAAAGTTGGCATTTCACACTAATATAAACGTTATAAAATTGTGGTAGTATCGTTTGAGTGGACTAATGAGTCAGAAGCATTTATGGATTAATGAACAAATTTTTGGAAGGAAATGAGATATTAGCAACAACCCCGTTGTTAGCTATACTTGATGATAAAAAGAGGACTTTGAGAGTCACGATGATGCGTCTTTCAAGAGTTTAAGAGGTGTGCTGATGCAGTAGAAAGGGGATGATAGCTTATACTTCTAAACAACATAAAGGTTACGGGATAGGACATACTAACCGTGAGTCGGGGATTAGTCATGATAGCATCCACGCATAAAACTGAGATGTTAACCTTATGAGAAAAGTGTGAAATTTTTCCACAAGTGCCATAAGTATATCTTCATATTAGAACTAAACATAAGAAAGAGAAGGTGACGAAAGGGAGCAGGGAGTATAATGGAGAGATTTGTTATTATCCAGGAAAGGCCAGTGTAGTGGCCGATACCTATAGAAGGGATTATTCGAAATTGGAATTCAGTCAGTATTGACCAAGAAAATAGAGTATATACAATAAAGAATAATGTTAGAGGAAAATGACTAAATTATGGGGAAGGACAAAGAGGTATAGAGAATTAAGAGAATGTTTGGCAAACGGGTATGAAGAATGGTATTGGTAAACTATTAAGTACAAACACGACATGTCAAAAGCAGAATGATAAAGATCTAGTGGATTAATTCCGCCTGTAGAAAATCTTGAACGTGGACAAAATTATAATGGATTTCATAAGTAGGTCGCCGAAGACCGAGCCAAGAGATGGCCCTAGTTGATTTATAATTGTTGATCCAAGTGATTTACCTACGAGAGAGTTTCCATTTAGAAGATTATCGATTTATATACGGAAGAGATGGTGGTGCGATATAAAACTTCTGCAGCGATTATTCCAGATAAAGACTTATGGTTAAACTTTGAATATTGAATGTGCTTTCAAGTATATTTAATAAAGAGATTGAGCGTATGTACTAATTTGATCTGTGGCTGATGGACAGGGAAGAAGAATTATCCAGACGATCGAATTTATATTTAGCGTCGTGCCTTAGATTTCACGGGGCAGTCGAGAATAAAAACTTATCCATGAAATGAATGTTGTTATCACGATCGTCACCAAGCGAACGTAAGGACGTCTCTTGTAAAGCGTACCGCGAAAGAAGAAGTTTCGCTTTTCTTGTGTTACGAAAAAGTCAATGAACGAGGGATATAGTAGCTGAACTGGTTCGACGTATACCGAAGACTATACAGTATCCATAGCAAGTGGTAACGGCTGACGGGAGGCAACACATGCGTGCTAATCAAGCCAAGGAATATGAGGAATACCGTGCGTATTGGCGTTGTCTCAGATTATAAAACATGACCACAAAGTATTCACGGGCCAACGATACAAGGACTCAACACGGATACTATGAACAAGGTAGAAGAGGAACGTATAAGTAGTGGGATAGAAATTTTCATTCATAGAACAACCGATAAGGAATACAGGTCGAGGAGAGCATGCGTTGAGAAACAACATTAAAGCGTTGGTGAGACCAAAGTGAGAGAACAAAAGGGTTGAAGTGTCAACCTGAGAGTTGGAAAGGGTAAAGTTGGAATTGTATCCACAACTATTTTCCTTAGGTTCTTAAGATAGAATCATTTTAAGGAAAGGAGACTGCAATAACCCTAATTTTCGCGAATATTCGAAACCTGGATGAATAGTAATTTTATGGGTGGATGAGAAATTTTTGCAATCACGATATGTACGAATTATTAAATGAAGATTTCGAATTGATGTTACGTCTCTCCGGTGCAGACGAGTGTATGTAAAAGTCATTAGTTTTTTTTTTACGAAACCCATTATTTCGAATGGTCAAATTTTATGAGATATCAAAGGAGTATGAGGTGGGAGACTTCGTGATGCTAAAGGTATCCCCCTGGAAAGGATTGATGCGGTTTGGTAAGAAAGGGAAGCTAAGTCTGAGATTTATTGGACCTTTTGAGATTTTGAGGCGTGTTGGAAAGTTAGCCTACGAACTGGCCTTGCCCCCGAGCTTGCAACAAGTGCATAATGTGTTTCATATGTCTATGCTACGACCCTACCATACCGACTTTCGGCACGTGATAGAGTACGACCAGGTAGACCTACAGCCAGATTTGACTTATGTGGAAAAACCCGTGGAAATCATGGATAGAAAAGAGCAAGTGCTGAGGAACAAGGTTGTCAAGCTAGTGAGAGTTTTGTGGAGGAACCAGAACATCGAAGAATCAACATGGGAACTAGAAGACGCGATGCGTGAAAAGTAACCTCAACTGTTTTCAATCTGATTCCGGGACGGAATCCTTTTAAGGAGGGGAGGCTGTAAGAACCCTGATTTTTGTAATATTTTTAAGAATATAATATCATATGACATTATGAATTCGGGACCTTTTGAGTCACCCATGTTGTTTAATGGAATTGATTATCTGAGAAATTTATGTTGTTACATTCACTGTGTATGAAAAAGGGAAGATTGTTGAAGGCAAGAGGCCTACTCCTATTAAGATTTATAAAAACTTGGGATTTGAGAGTTATTAGAGTATTAAAAGATTTTAAGAGACTATGACAAGGAGTTAAGGATATTTAAGGAATTTACACAATTAAGTACTTAAGAAATTACAAGGGAAATCTCTATGCGACAAAATATTACTACGAGAAGTTAATTAAGATACGATATGAATTAAGGATTAAGTGACAACCATTGGTGGAGAAATAATAGTACAAGGAAGGATATTACATGCAAGTATCATGTAACTAGATTGTTAGAAAAATAAACTAGAAAAGCAAAAACCAAAAACTAACCAATGATAGTGACTAGTCAAGGGTGCTACATCCTAGGAGACAAGAGGGCATGGTAGGAGTCTAGGCTACTACCTAGGATGGCAACATGTGACTCTTTTATACACATATCAGTACATCTCATTATTCACCCCACTTTCAAACCAAAACAAATGAAAACTCTCCCCCCCCCCTTTTGTAGAAGCTCTCGGCTGAACCCAAGAAAGGAGAGGAAGAGAGAATTTTTCTTCAACTTCTCCTCATCTTTAAGCTCAAGTAAAAAATCCTAGGGAATCCTTGTTATATGTTAAAGGTATGGTATCAATTTCAACTCCTTTTACCCACTAAATCTTGAGTTATAAATTGTCGAAAGTTGGATGAATAATGACCAAGCTTGTTCATCTTTTAGATCTTGAAGGATTAAGGTTTGTAGAGACTCATCCAAGTATTCTTAGAGGTTATAAAGCTCATCCAAGGTTCCTAGATACTCAAGAAGGTATAAAACTCTAACCACTCTTAGTCATGATTTGTTTGTGATTTATAATAGTAGATCTAAGAGTTTTAGTGCATATCTTGGTAGTATGAGTTGTAGATGATGAAATCTTGAAGTTGTATGCTTGTTTTATGGTTGTAAGACTTGTACTTAGAGTATGTAACCCCATGTATGTTGTAGAGATAAGTCTTAGTGGTTTTGATGGTAGATATGATGTATAAGTTGAGTTCTTGAAGGTTTGAGTAAGGATGAGTGATGTGTAAAACATTCTGGGAGTATGTACTGTCTTGCAGTAGGTTTTGGGACCCCTTAAACTTGTCTCCCGAGGGTCTAATACCCATGGTTAGAAAGATATTTTCATGTAGTTTCCAGAAATATAAGGCTCATGTCTAGGTGATGTATAGATTTTGAGTTATGACTAGAAGAGTGAGGAGTGGTTCTGAAATCCGGACTGCGCTGTATGGTCTGTTTGTGAACTGTCTTTGGACCCTCAAACTTTCTGCAAACATTGTGAAAAATTGGGAATAGCTAGATCTTACAGTAAGGAAGTCTATCCAATAAGAATTGGATTAAAATATGTATTTTTCAATTTTATAAAAAATTTAGAGTGAAGTGCGTGCAAGTGAAAAATCATGTGAGGAGTTTGTTTAACATAGTCTTAAGGATACGTAGTTATGTTTCGAGTTTGGTACTAATTCGAGTTGGGTAAGCAACGAGTGTAATTGGGTGATGACATGACATATAGGAGGGTTAGTGGGGCGAATGGTGGAGTCGTGAGTTAGTGTGGTATTCTTTAAAACATTGTGATTAATTAAGTGGTGTTGTTAAGATACTAACGAGCGAATGTTGGATACATGTATAGATCTTCGTTCCACTTCGCGAGCCGACCACCCCAACCTCACCAAGGCAAGTTTTCCAACCCTAAGTATTTAATTTCAAAAGATTATATTCTTGATTTTACCTATGCAAGTTTACTTTTCGAAACTTATATATAAGGATTTTCACTGTTGTGTTTGTGGCTTTCAAACGTATTATATGCTTATGCTTTATGAGATTATGTTGAAGTTTGAGATATATGCACATATGTGTTTGTACCCCCTTGAACTTAGAATGAAATGTTTTCTTCGGACAACGACTCTAGCAATAGAGGTCGTAGCGGTCCAAATATACTATTGACCGGGGAGCGGTATATTATTGTATCGTGATTAAATTGCGAACCCGAAGGGTCATTCCAGAAGTATCGTATACTTAAGTATTTACTATTTTTACGTTGTTAAAAATACTCAAAAATATCTATCTTGGATTAAAGGCTTATTTTAATTAATTAATTGTTTTATTAATTGTTTATATTAAATCTCAAAATATCATTTATTAATTATTGTTCATTATTTAAAGACAAAACTAATCCAAGATACCTTTAGCGTTTTCAAACTCGAACTCTTTCGAACCCAAAACATTTTCGAAAACCCCCGGTCAGGTTTTGCTTCTTGTACATTTTTCAAGAATTATCGGTCGACTGAGGTCGAACTTCAACTACTCGAATTTTCTATCAAAATGATTTTGACAAGAAAGAAAAAGGGGACTCTGGCAGGTGTGGGAATCGTTGACGAACGATTCCCGGGATGTGTAAGCGGCCGTAAGCCAGGCGGTCCATCATTTATTCCGGCCCAGGTGTTGCCGAAGGATGATTACGGATGTAGTTTTCATCAAGGGTGATTACGGATGTAGTTTTCACCCGAGGGTAGTTACGGATGTAGTTTCTATCCTTCTACTAGTAGAGAAGATTATTGGACTTGGATGTGACGACTGATCATCATCAATCCCAGTCAGGTTTCATGTTTTCTTCAAGTCCCATCCTCCACTTTGGAAAAATACTCAAACACTGCTTCTTGGGCCTAAGTGCCAAGTTGCAGATAGTGTGGTTTTTGATAATAAAAATATTGACATCGTGCAGTATCTAGAACTGCAAGATTTTCTATAAAGATTGGCACGTGTTAGTGCACTCGTGCAATTATTTCAAAGAATGAAATATTTTGAATGAGAAACCTTCTAAGCTAATGGAAGGAAAGAGGTTTTGCATTAATGTATTCCATGTACAGTATGTTAACCGTAGAGTGTTTTGCCGAAAGTGATATACTCATATGTATATATTTTCAAACTTGAGATATATTGAAATGAGAACCTTATAAAGGATTCATATGTTATTCTTAAAGCTCCTTAGTGAGTATAAATGTTTTATTCAAACTCGGACATATATATTGTCGAATTATGTTTTGAAATCTGAGATATATACCCATACAGTTGGGAACGTTTTCGAAATAAACCACATTATTATTTTTCAAAATGGCGAACTTGCTGAGCATTATGTAGCTCATTCTTGCTTTATAAAAACTTTTCAGAAAGAGAAGAATTTTGCTTGTTAACTCCGCACCAGCAGAAGAGGAGTAGAAGATTTACCCCTGAGATGATTTAGTTCCCGATAAATACTACAGAGTAAGTCTGATAGGTTTTCAACTGTAATAGTATGACTCGTCTTCAAGTGTAGTTGTATAAGTGGAAGTGCATAAGATTATGGATTGTATAGATGAATTGTAATATTTAGTGTTACTTTTGATTATCGTTTCTGAGGCTCTAACTTGTATGTGCGTAAGATTGAGGTCTGGATGGATGTATTGTTGAGTTATAAAGTTAATACATGTATGATATGGTTGGATGGTGATGTGACGACCTGAATCTCTGACCTCGGATTTGGGGGCGTCACACTTCATATGCTCCAATTTGCTTATGGACAAATTTTAACATATGCCTAGAGATAGCTCTGCACTGTATAGACTTACAGGCTGACCCATCATCGCCAATGGGGTTAAGTGGTCTCGTATCGTAAGATATCGGGCTTGCGGCCTCGCAACGCTAGGTACGGCCTCGCAACACTAGGTGCTGGCCTTGTCTTGCAATTTTTCAAATGTCCTGCTAGAAATGGTGTTTATGTAATGCCACTACCCCACGAGTCCTCATTATCATTGTAGATGTGATGAGGAATCAACATGTTTTAGCAACCTTCTTGTATTATTTGGAGTTGACACCATTTGTAATGAAGAGAATTTGATGTGATCCCGTTATAAGCAGACTTGACCTCTTCAACGCTATCCTGGGGCACTCGACCTCTTCACTAGCTTCTTCAATGTCATAACAGGCTTCCCTATGTTGAACAAGAATGTAGATATCGAGGTCTTGAGCTTGTTTTGATTTTCAAATACTTTGGCTTCTCTCCCTTCATCGCTAGTGCGAGCTTGAGGCCAATGATGAGCGCCTCGTACTCAGCCTCTTTATTTGTTGCTTGCTCTTCCCAGTGTCTTGAGGTAGTCGAGGACCTCCACATTACCGGCAAGGGTCGAGGGCGTCCCCCCTCTCCTCGGCAAGGGTCGGGAACGTCCCCCCTCTCTTCGACGTAGAGGTATTTCACCATGAAGAAGCAAAGCCCAAAGTCATTACATCAGGTATGAGAGGTGTCTATATGATATCACTACCCCTTAGACTGAGGATGAATTTATTCGTACTTAGATTATAGATACATAAAGCTACTCATGCACGTTCAGCATGAATATTCCTAGCGCTCTCAGTCCTGTCCTTGTGGGGCTCCTCCTTTCACCCAAGTGGTGGTACATCATTATAACCGAAACCATGCTTCTTTACCTCACGAACTACCCACTCAATTAGCTGTCCATTACGAATTTGCTCCTTGAGCTGCCTATAATCCGCAGTATCATGCCGCGTCTGTTCATGAAAGGCACAATATTTACGAGTACCCTTGGTTGCCCGACTATTCATAGGTGGGGGTTTTTCAAACATTCCTTGATTAGCGTTCACTGCATAGATATGATCAATGGAGGCCACCAAAGGAGTGTACTGACCCTCATTTCTTCTACTTCGAGCTTGTAGTGGGGACCTTCCTGGCGGGTCGCGACCCCTCCTCTTTGGGCTCTCACTGCGATCCTATCTTCGCCTAGGGCTTTGAGAGTCCTTCCTCTTCACTCCCTTATCCTTACTTCCACCGCTGCTAGCCTCATTATTCCTTTTGAGGTCTTCCATTGATTTCTCAACCCATTGGTAAGGCTCGACTTCCTTGTAGAACTCAAAGAGAGTGCTAGGTGTTTTTGCCTGCAGCTTCTTCCAAAACTTGGTGCCCTCTCTCAGCCCAGCAATAAGAAAATTTTTAATGGCCTCGTCATTTGCTCCTCGCACCCTAGGGTCAGTCTTGTAGGGTCTCACCCTCCTTCGGTTTTATGTTCACCATGGTGGATACAGGAGGTGCATAGAGCTTAGAGGACTGAAAATGCTTAATGAAAATATCCACGAACTGCTCCCAAGAGTCTATAGTGATGTGAGCCCCTAGCTTATAGAACCATTACTGGGCACTACCCCTCAACGAGGCCGCAAATATCCTGCACCTAGCCAATAGCGAGACCCGGTACATGTCCATATCATTGTTGAATCGAATAACAAACTCTGCAGGGTCAGTGTCCCCATTATAAGTCATGTCTGGGTTACTACTCCGAGATATAGTGGGAAGCAGAGTGGTCTTGATCTCTTAAATGAAAGACGAGGCCGGACCCATGGGGTTAAGGATCCCCTTATCTGCATTCCTCTTATCCAAGGCCTTCTTTAGCTCCTCTAGCTTGTAGTCTCCAACCTTGGTCTTCTTATCTTCAACTTTTTTCTTTCCCTTTCCAGTGCTGTCATAGTGGGATTTGGGTCTTCTTGGGAGCGCTAGACTCCTCTTGATCCTCCTTGCGATTCAGGGGGTCAGGTTTGTACTTATAGGACCGCTCACGCTCTCGATGAAGAGAGGGGGGTCGTTCCAAACCTTGGCTCCAAGCCTGGGATCGCTTATACTTCTTGTCAGCTGTAAGTTTTCCAAGCTTGAGGCGGAGATTATGCTCAGCTAACTTCTTTCTAATACGATCAAAGACACTAATTGACCTCCCCTTAGATGAGGCGGCCTCATGCTACAACCCCTCATTTGTCTTAGTAGCCTCTATATCCTCCTCCACTCGAGGTCTTCATAGAAGTAAGGGTTTGTTTGATCCGTAACAACATCATCAGCTTCATCCAAGAGTTTCTTGGTGGGACCCTTACTGCTCTCCTCTTGATAGGACTTGGGCCCCCTCCTAGCATTCCTCTTCGCACCCCTTGATCTATACCTCTTCTTCACTCTAGTCATCCTTTCTTGCACTGCTGACACCTTCTCGCGCCCATCCTCGCTTCTGGGGTGATCGCCTTTGGGTATCTTGTGCGACCCCGGGTTCTTCTTGTTGTTGTGCCCTCCATTCATCTTCTTGTTCGAGTTAGTCATCTTTATTCCAATACGATGACTTGCCCTCCTTCTAGCGTCAAATGTTATAGGAAGAATATTGTATAACAATATTTTGGAGGTTTGCTGGAATCACGGAGCAAAATACGGATATTTCGCTAAGAACACGAAGAACACGGAAGGAGATTGGTGATTTTTGTGGCTGATCTTGTTTGTTGATATTCCAGGGGTGAACTATCAATCATCCATAACAAGGTGCCTACCTACCCTATTTATAGGGATCAAGCCATACGTAGTTCTTGAAGAAGAGGTTACCTAGACGGGCTAGGGTTTCTATGGGCTCGACTAGGCCCAAATCCACTAGACGTCTTCTTGGGCTGATATATTTTACTCATTTATCCTGCTCATGACCCATGGCCCATTAAAGGTTACCTATGGCTAACATGATGCTGGAATCAGGTGGCCTCACTGGCGAGGCTAATGGAGAAGCTACGTGGCCTTGCATGCGACCTCGCTGGGCTAGTCACGTGAGGTGGTCCACGCTGTACGGAGATAATCACACTCACGCGACCTCGCTGGGCCTGACCGTAAGCCTTCATAATACATATGCTCTAGGCCTCGCTGGACCTCTAGCCTTCATAAGAGTATTCTAGGCCTCGCTGGACCTCTAGTCTTCATAAGAGTATTCTAGGCCTCGCTGGACCTCTAGGCCTCGATGGACCCCTAGGTCTCGCTGGACCTTGCAGAGACAGTATTCTAGGTCTCGCAGGACCTCTAGGCCACGCTGGACCTCTATGTCTCACTGGACCTTGTAAAGAGACGTGCATGATAGATGCTATCTCCCATACTAGGGATTTTGCTGGCGAACTCGACTCGCAACTTGGGATCGCTGACTTCCATATTGTGTTGAGAGTATATTGGACTAACTCCTGATGGTGAGTTTTAGTAACCCAATCTTCATGTTTAGGCCCATTGTGAGTTGTGGACCCCTATTTCTGCCCATTAGACCTGCTTAGAGATCATGCTAATATTTGGGCATAACAAATTCTTTTTAAAATCTAGACAGCTAATCCATATTAAGATTAAAGACACTAACGTAGTAACGTGGGCCAGAATAACCATAGACATCGGCCGAAATTTACAATCACGTAATCACGCAAAGAAAAGAAAAGAAAAAGTAAAAATAATAATTAACTAAATAATAAGACTAGAAATGGGCAGGCAAAATGAATGGGGCCAGAAGTGAGTTTGACCAGGAATGCTATTGGGCTTTAATTAGTTGGGCCAGCTAATTAACAATCGGACCAGAACTATTTACTGGTCCATGAACAAACAGGCAAGAAAATTGAAAAGAAAACAAATATTCCTTCTGCCCCTCTCATTTATTTATACTTTACTTTTTGAAATGTTACACCAATTCTTTACATTATTAAAAATATTAATTTTTAACAATAAAATACATTATTACATCCACCAACAAATGTCACATTTATATACTATTCAATGTAGAAAACGTAATTACTTATGATTTAAATCATCGACATACGTCTTTTCGTATTTCAATATAATTACACTTTTCAATTTACAAAATACTAAAATATAAAATATTTTTTATGTCGGATCCAACGATTTTATCGATTTATTTAATATCTAACGGTTCTTATTCACTTTATCATACAGAGGAGTGGATTATCGATTATAAAATTTTGGACAAAATCTCTCTTAAACTTATTATTAAAATTGTATTTGGTTGTTAGTAAAACTATTTTCAAACAATAATAACTGTATTTTGATAATTAAAATGAATTATATTTAAAATTCATAAATCTAATAGAATTTTCAAGTCAATTTCTTCTTTCTTTTGTTTTTACGCAAATTTAATTGGAAAATAATTGTTAAACCGTCATTAAATTAAAGATAATTTTGTTAATTTCACGTGAGTTAAAAAATCGTCCAAATCAAAATTCAAGAACAATTTCACTTAAAGTTTTGAGTATAAAAGGAATTAATTAATATCATTTAATAATTGAAAATTTTAAAAATTATAGAAAAATAAATTCTAACAATTATAGAGCGTCAAATTTACTTTCGAGATTTTTTTCAACGATTTCTATCATGGCCAGCCAAGTTTTTCCTTTTTAAAAATAACATTAATGAATAGGAGAGAATTACCAAAATGCCTATTTTTGCTAAGTTTTTGCCCAAAATACTGATTTTGAAAAAAATGGTCCGAAATACCGACGGAATACGGAGAATCGTCCTCCGTGTTATCATGATGCGGAGAATCGTCCTCCGTATTACGTAGATACGGAACTGAATTCTCCGTGTTATGCATGATACGGTGGACCGTGTCCCGTGTTAGGTGGGTGCGCAGCACAGTCACAGAGCATGGTCTTCCGTATCATGCATAACACGGAAGACTCAGTTACGTAACTGAATTCTCCGTGTTATGCATGATACGGTGGACCGTGTCCCGTGTTAGGTGGGTGCGCAGCACAGTCACAGAGCATGGTCTTCCATATCATGCATAACACGGAAGACTCAGTTCCGTATCATGCCCTATTACGGAAGATCGTACGTGTTCCGCAACACCCCTCATATCACGATACACGATGTACCGTGTCCCGTCAGTAAAAAGGGCCAGCATGGCTCCCATATGAATATTTGGACCATCACCCAATGAATAGGAAAAATTAGAAATTTTAAAAATATTTGAAGAACAATACCATTTAAAATTTCGAAGATAAGAAATGATTTTAATCATTATTTTTGAAAATTCAAATTCCTTCAAAACTAGAAAAATTGATTCGTAGGGAGCGTCACCTCTATGTTTGAAAATTTTCCTAAAAAAATTAGAGTGACACACCAGAATTTTAGTTTAAACTAAAATTTAATTCATACTAGCCTAAAACCCGTGCGATGTACGGATTTTTTTATATTATATAAAAAAATTCATTAATTAAAATTAATTTTTTTATAACATGAATTTTGGAGGCTTACTTTTTTATATGAGATGATTTGATAACAATTATATAAATGTTATTCATGATATTTCTAGAAAATGAGGGATTTAGTTAGAAAATATAGAAAAAATGATAGGTTTTAGTTAAAAAGAATAATCAATTAATTATTAGTAATTCTAAAATTATTACTTCATTATATTAAATAGAATGTCCGTGGTATGATTAGAAAAATAGAGAATTTAGTTAGTGAACATTAAAAAGATTATATGTTCTAGGTGAAAAAGGTAATTGATTAGTTTATAGTAATTATAATTGAATAACGTTATTTTACTAAATACAATTGTTCATAATGTTTTTAGAAAATGAGAAAATAATATTGTCGATTTTAGTTAGAAAATATAGAAAAGATGATATGTTTTAGCTGAAAAAGGTAATCGGTTAATTAAAAATATTATAAGTTTATAAGTTTATTTTATTAAATAGAATTGTCCGTGATATAATTAAAAAAAAAAATTAGTTAGAGAAAATAGAAAGGTAACGTGCATAATTTATGTGGAAAAAGTAATTGATTAGTTTATAGTAATTATAATTTAATTATGTTATTTTGTTGAGTATTGAATACAGTAAAAGAATACAGAGGGGGGGTGAATGGATTCTTGAACTTTTCTCGTTCGAGTCTATATAGCAAGAGTGTCTGTGTGTGCAAGATAGAAGGTGCGGATAAAGAATAACACAAGACACAATATCACTTTAATCTAATGTATTATTAGATAAAGGTTGCTACAATCTGTGAACACAAATGATAGTATTCTTAGCTTCGTTTTTCTCAGGGAGATACAGCTTGTAGTGTATGAAAAACTTGACTCACAAAGTTACTAAGTTCATGACTAAGGAAGTGAGGCTGTATCCTTATAGAACATGGATACAACTTACTTACACCAAATAAGGTAGCTAAACAAATTACTTTCTAGTCTGTCTATCCTTTTTGAGTAAGTGTCCAAACGGTTACAGATTTGACTTTGCAAAGCCTTTTCAGATCCACTTCATTAGCCCCTTGTCTCTTCTATATCTCTCCAAGCTTCCTTGTAGGCTTTCCAGAGCACGTTACAGATTGTGGTCCATAAAGTGCATTGGCTTGTTGCTGGTTTCTGACTTGTACGATTTCTTCAGTATTTTGTCTCCAAGAATGTATTCGAGAAGTGACTAAGTAGTTGATTCGAGAACTAGAATTGACTTGATCGATAACTCTGAGTTCTCGAACACTGTTATATTGACATCGAATTACTTCTCAAATAGCTCTTTTCTTCAGGATTCCTTGAGTTGTCGAATAGAACACTTGACTTGTCGAATCCTTGAGATATCGAATAGCTTTCTGAGTCCTTGAGATATCGAATGGAACTTTGACTTGTTGACTCCTTGAGAACTCGAACACTACTTTGACTTGTTGACTTCCTGAGTTCTCGAATAGAGTATATAGACATATCGAATCTCTGAGATATCGAATGAGATATCGAACAGTGTATTCAGAGATATCGAATAGTGTCTTGAGATATCGAATCCCTGACTTCTCGAATGCTGGACTTCTCGAATAGACAAATATACTTCTCGAATTTGTACTTAGGCAAATTCTTCATTTCTTCAAATCCCAACTGTGATTATTTGATAGTCTTTATCTTCTTGCTTGAGGCATGAACCTTGGAACTTCTTTCAAGCATTATTCTAGACTCTATAAGTATAGTTACACAACTAGGATTTGATGCCTACTACAAGTACAATACAAACAGAAACTCTACAACTAGAGGTTCCCTTAGTTAAGAGGTCATGTAAGTAATGCAAAGCATTACAAACAATTAGGCTTGTTATTAGATGTATACAGGCATGCCTCTGTAACTAACAATCTCCCCCAAATTGTGAGTGAGACCCTTAGTCACAATTTCATGTCTGATAACAAGCCTAACATACATAAAGATAAAACTTTAAAAGTACAGGTATGTAGATTGATTGAAGAAAGTTCACAGAAGTGTTCTTACAAGTTATGAGAAACTACTAGCCATACCCTTTTGGATTCATCTCTTGAGCTTTGGCTTGCAGATTCTCATTTTTCATTTTCTCCTCAACTTCTTTGGCTTTCTTCTTTGCATTTTCCTCCATGGCAAGAATAATGTCTTCCATTGCAGTGAGTTCTTCAATTAGAGGGGAGCCTGATAAATCCTTAAGTACTTCATTCAGCTGTTTCTCAGAATAGGAACTGATGTAGTCCATTCTAATCTTTACATTTCTACCATATTTCTTGTACTCAATAATGTAAGGATTAAACTTGACTCTACACAGACCCATAGCTCTCAATTCATCAGCCTTAGTTTCCATTGCAGCAAACTCCTCCTCCCTTTTCTTTAGAAGCTCCTCACTGTTCTTTCTCATTTCTGCCTGGTGATCTCTCTTCATTTTGACAAAGTCAATTAACTCCAGCTTCCATACCCTTTCCACTCTGTCTTCAGAATCCAACATTGCAATTATTCTTTCTATGTCATATAGCTTGCCCCAGTGCTGACATGTTCCTTGTCTGAATTTCTTCTGTCTTCCATCAGTATATTTTATTTCAAGAAGATCATCAACAATGGCAACATGATATATTCTTTGAGCCCATATGAACTGCAGTTGGTCTTCATCATAGATTTCATCCAGAGGTGGTAGGTTCAATCCTGGAATTATTGTCAGTGCCTTTGATTTCGATATCTTCACCCTTCTTGCAGCATGCTTAATTTTACTCCTCCTTGTATGATTGCTAGGCAGAAAATTATGACCCTTGTTGGTAGACCATAGTATTATTCCATTAGCAGTTTGCTTTCTGAAATATACACATGGTTTCTTGATTTAAATCCCCTTCACTTCATGAGGTGGCAAAACAGTTGCATACGCCAGAGATGTAGATCTTGATGAATCATTACTAGTGACATCCACCCTAGACATTGAGCCTTTTGTTATGGTGGAAGTGTCATTAATAATGTTCATGGCTTGCTGTTTTCCACTCTTCTTTTCATATACCTTTCCTCCACCCTTGTCATCATCCTTCTTTCTGTTTTTATCATCCCTTTTCTTCTTGTCATCACTGCCCTTATATCTCCCTTGATCTCCACCCCTGCTTCCACTTTTATCATGATCATCCTTGTCTTGATTTGACTTTCCACCTTGAGCAATAGGCTTGATGTCCGATTGAGAGTTGATAAACTTCACCAGAATGTTAAGAGCCTCCTTTTCAGATTCAGATTTTCCATTTCTTGAATGTAGAACTCCAGCCAGAAACTTTATGGTGGACATGTTGTTTGCTTTTAGATGTTGGCCAAATCTGAAAGCAACAATGTCTTGATCCTTTTCATATAGAATACAATGAGGCTGAGGAAATACTTGAGGCAGTTGAGATTTCATGCACTTGATGAGAATCTCTTTGAGCATATCATTGTCTAGTGAGTTATTCCTTTCTATCTTCTTGATGATTGTTCCAAGTTCAGAGCTAGATAGAATTTGAAAGGATTCAATGTGGATGTGAAAGAGGTTCTTGGCAGTGTGAACTAAGACTTCTCTATCATTCGAAATAATGATGGCATGGGGATTGGTTTGCACAATTTCTCTTCTCACTACAGTGACTAGAAACACATCTTGCACAAGAAGCTTGATGTAGTCAAAGTAATGGAAATTGGCTCTTTTCCTTAACTCTTGTAGATGCTTCAAAAAGGCTATGTCATGGTATAGTCTAGAGTTTGCAGTTTCTTGACATACCCTTTGAGTAAGCACATTTCTGAATTCTGAAGGTTCAGATTGAAGGGATTGTTTAGCAATGTCAGGGATGTCAAATTCATATTCTGACTTCCCTTCAGTTTCAGATGGCTTGGCAACTTCATCTACAACCACTTTCTTCAGCTTGTCATCCTTGGATGTAGATTTCTCAGACTGAGATGACTTAGCAGTTCTTGATTGGCCATCCTCATTGGTTGTAATGCCTTTGGTTTGAGATTTCTCCCCCTTAGTCTGAGGCTCCCCCTTAGATTTTGAGTTCCTTGTTATCCTCTTCTGTAAGAACCCTGATTTTTGTAATATTTTTAAGAATATAATATCATATGACATTGTGAATTCGGGACCTTTTGAGTCACCCATGTTGTTTAATGGAATTGATTATCTGAGAAATTTATGTTACATTCACTGTGTAAGAAAAAGGGAAGATTGTTGAAGGCAAGAGGCCTACTGATATTAAGATTTATAAAAACTTGGGATTTGAGAGTTATTAGAGTATCAAAAGATTTTAAGAGACTATGAAAAGGAGTTATGGATATTTAAGGAATTTACACAATTAAGTACTTAAGGAATTACTAAGGAAATCTCTACGCGATAAAATTTTATTACGAGGAGTTTAATTAAGATACGATATGAAATAAGGATTAAGTGGCAAGCATTGGTGGAGAAATAATAATATAAGGAAGGATATTACATGCAAGTATCATGTAACTAGATAATTAGAAAAGTGAACTAGAAAAGAAAAAAGCAACCAATGAATAGTAACTAGTTGGTGCATTATCCTAGGAGACAAGAGGGTATGGGGGGTGCCTAGCCTAACCCTAGAGTGGCAACATGTGACTACTTGCATACACATATACCAACATATCAATTATTCACTCCACCTCATTTCAAAACACAAACACAAAAAGAAAACTCTCCCCCCCCCCCCCCCCCGTGGAAGCTCTCGGCCGAACTACAAGGAGGAAGAAGAAGAAATTATTTCTTCAACTTCCCCTCACTCACAAACCAAGGCAAAATTCCTAGGTCCTCTACACACTATAGAGAAGGTATGCTATGAGTTTCAAATCATTTTGTCCATCCAATCTTGAGATATTAATTGTTGAAACTTGGATGAATGGTAACCAAGTTTGTTTATCTTTTAGATCTTGAAGGATTAAGGTTTGTAGAGGCTCATCCAAGTGTTCTTAGAGATTGTAAAGCTTACCCAAGGTTCCTAGATATAAAACTCTAACCACTCTTAGTCATGGATTGTTTATGATTTATAATGTTAGATCTACAAGTATTAGTGCATATCTTGGTAGTATAAGTTATAGATGGTGAGATCTTGAAGTTATGTGCTTGTCATGATGGTTTTAAAGCTTGTACTTAGAGTATATAACCCCTTGTATGTGGTAGAGATAAGTCTTGGTGGTTTTGATGGTAGATATGATGTATAAGTTGAGTTCTTGAACGTTTGAGTAAGTATGAGTGATGTGTAAAAATTCTGGGAGTATGTACTGTCTTGCAGTAGGTTTTTGAACCCCTTAAACTTGTCTCCCGAGGGTCTAATACCCATGGTTAGAAAGATATTTTCATGTAGTTTCCAGAAATATAAGGCTCATGTCTAGGTGATGTATAGATTTTGAGTTATGACTAGAAGAGTGAGGAGTGGTTCTGAAATCCGGACTGCACTGTATGGTCTGTTTGTGAACTGTTTTTGGACCCTCCAACTTTCTGCAAACATTTTGAAAAATTGAGAATAGCTAGATCTTACAGTAAGTAAGGCTATCCAAAAAGAATTGGATTAAAATATGTATTTTTCAATTTTATAAAAATGTTAGAGAGAAGTACGCGCGAGTGAAAAATCACGTAGGAGGTTAGTTTAACGTAGTTTTAAGAGTACTCACTTGTGTTTCAAGTTTGAGGAATGGATTCGAGTTGAATGGGTAACGAATGTGATAAAGTGATGACATGGTCATATAGGAGGGTTAGTGGTCACAAATTGGAGTCGTTAAGTTGGTCTTACATCCTTAAAAACCTTACGATTAAATAGTGTTGTTAAGGTATTAACGTACGAATATTGATTATGTATAGATCTTCGTTCCACGTCGCGAGCTCGACCACCCCACCCTACCAAGGCAAGTTTTCCAACCCTAAGTATTTAATTTCAAAAGATTATATTCTTGATTTTACCTATGCAAGTTTACTTTTCAAAACTTATATATAAGGATTTTCACTATTGTGTTTATAGCTTCCAAACGTATTATATGCTTATGCTTTACGAGATTATGTTGAAGTTTGAGATATATGCATACGTGTTTGTACACCCTTGAACTTAGAATGAAAGTGTTTTCTTCGGACAACGACTCTAGCAATAGAGGTCGTAGTGGTCCAAATATATTATTGACCGGGGAGTGGTATATTGTTGCATCGTGATTAAATTGCGAAAACCCGAAGAGTCATTCGGGAAGTATCGTATACCTAAGTAATTATTATTTTTACGTTGTTAAAAATACTCAAAAATATCTATCTTGGATTAAAAGCTTATTTTAATTAAATAATTATTTTATTAATTGTTTATATTAAATCTCAAAATATTATTTATTAATTATCGTTCATTATTTTAAAGAAAAACTAATCCAAGATACCTTTAGCGTTTTCAAACTCGAACTCTTTCGAACCCAAAACATTTTCGAAAACCCCCAGTCAGGTTTTGCTTCTTGTACGTTTTTCAAGAATTATCGGTCGACTGAGGTCGAACTTCAACTACTCGAATTTTCTATCAAAATGATTTTTGAAAAGAAAAGAAAAAGGGGACTCTGGCAGGTGTGGGAATCGTTGATGAACGATTCCCGGGATGTGTAAGCGGCCGTGAGTCAGGCGGTCCATCAACTATTATTCCAGCCCAGGTGTTGCCGAAGGATGATTACGGATGTAGTTTCCATCGAGGGTGATTACGGATGTAGTTTTCACCCAAGGGTAGTTACGGATGTAGTTTCTATCCTTTTACTAGTAGAGAAGACCCGCGGATTATTGGACTTGGATGTGACGACTGATCATCGTCAATCCCTGTCAGGTTTTATGTTTTCTTCCAGTCCCATCCTCCACTTTGGAAAAATACTCAAACACTGCTTCTTGGGCCTAAGTGCCAAGTTGCCGATAGTGTGGTTTTGATAAGAAAAATATTGACATCGTGCAGTATCTAAAACTGCAAGATTTTCTATAAAGATTGGCACGTGTTAGTGCACTCTTGCAATTATTTCAAAGAATGAAATGTTTTCGAATGAGAAACCTTCTAAGCTAATGGAAGGAAAGAGGTTTTGCAATAATGTATTCCATGTACAGTATGTTAACCGTAGAGTGTTTTTCCGAAAAATGATATACTTATATGTATATATTTTCAAACTTGAGATATATTGAAACAGGAACCTTATAAAGGATTCATATGTTATTCTTAAAGCTCCTTAGCGAGTATAAATGTTTTATTCAAACTCGGACATATATATTGTCAAATTATGTTTTGAAATTTGAGATATATACCCATACAGTTGGGAACGTTTTCGAAATAAACCACATTATTATTTTTCAAAATGGCGAACTTGCTGAGCATTATGTAGCTCATTCTTGCTTTATAAAAACTTTTCAGAAAGAGAAGAATTTGGTTAGTTAACTCCGTACCAGTAGAAGAGGAATGGAAGGTTTATCCCGAGATGATTTAGTTCCGGATAAATACTACAGAGTAAGCCTGATAGGTTTTCAACTGTAATAGTAAGACTCGTCTTCAAGTGTAGTTGTATAAGTGGAAGTGCGTAAGATTCTGGATTGTACAGATGAATTGTAATATTTAGTGTTACTTTTGATTATCGTTTCTGAGGCTCTAACTTGTATGTGCGTAAGATTGAGGTTTGGATAGAGGTATTGTTGAGTTGTAAAGTTAATACAGGTATGATATGGTTGGATGGTGACGTGATGACCTGAATCTCTGACCTCGGATTTGGGGGCGCCACATCTTCTCCCCCTTAGGCTTGTTGTCAGGCACAGAGGCTGTAGTAGGAGCCTTTGGAGTTGAAGATTCTTCAAGTAGAGGGATACCCATGTGCTTCATCATGGCAGACAGCATAGATTGTTGATCCAGAAGAACATTAGCAGTGGTAGTGGCTTGAGTGTTCAATTGCTCAGTTAGATTTGTAACTTTGCCTTCCAGATGGGCATTGGATTCTTTGAGAGACATCACCTCCCTTTCAAGAGTATCAACCTTGGTGAACAGTGCAGTGGCCTTGAAACCAGTTAAGGATTGATCTTGTAGTCTTTTCACTTCAGACTTGGTCATTTCATGCACAGGGACTTCAGTGACCAGCTTGTCTCCATACTGATTTTTGACAGTATTCTGAGCATGGCATTGGCCTCTGTAGTCTGGTCAGATAGATTTTGAAATCTGTTTCTTAGGCCTGTGACTGTGTCTGTGAGTTTGGCTAGGCCATTGTCCATCTTGGTGCAGGTGGTGTTGCAGTGTTTGAGATCTTTGACCACACTGTCTAGTTGAGGAAATTTAGCATCAAAGGCCCTCTTTACTTCTGCTACTGAAGTGGCTGTCGTGTCACACACCCTGTTGACTCCAGTATTGACTCCCTTGCCAAGATAGTGTGCAGCCTTGAGGAAACCCTTGTAGGAATCATTGACAGCTTCATACACTTCACCAGGAGATAAGGATTTTGCATTGGAGCCCAGTGAAGTGATGTATTCCTCTCTAAGATATTGAAGTGCTTCACTGAGAGTTACATCATACTTTCCTTGCAGCCAGGCATCTGCATTGCCATCTCTCTCAGCATCATCAATAATCTTGGCCTTCTGCATCTCCACATCATCCCTATGGCATAGTAGGATGGCCTCATAGTCTGGATTAGAGATGTTGGAGGTGACAAGGTTCTGAGCTATTTTTACAAACTCAGGAATCTGATCCACAATTAAGCTTTGAAGTGCTTCAATCGTCAATTTTTGTGGAACAGACCCTGATCCTGAAGCACTTTCATGTTGCACATGCTTCAGCCATTGTGACATAAAGTCAGAGCTAGAGCTAGGTAAACTAGACTCCTCAGTTACAGATGTAACTTCTGTAACCGGATGGATTGACTCTACCACTGGTGTCTCCACAGAAGTGGGATGAGTTACACCAGCAGTTGACACAGGCACAGAGTCTCTAGTAAAAACTAGTGAAGCCTCTGTGTTTGTGATGGTGTCATTAGGATATGCCCCATCATGCATTCCCTCACCATCTAAATGTGGGTCCTGGGTGGTGAGCAGAGTGTCATGCACTAAGTCACTTGAAATTATTGGCTCATCAAGAGAAAAGAATTCTTGATGATCAATGCCTTGCATCTCAGTTGCCTGAGTTGAAGGTTCCAAAGAAATTTCAGTGTTAGATTCTGGAAGAGGAGTGTCTTGTAGAGTAGATTTTGGCAACTCCCCCTGAGAGATAGAGGGAGTTTCAAGTGTGATATGCTCTCCACTCAGTGTAGTGCCAGCCTTATCACTCCCATGTGCTGACTCAATACAAGAAGGTGCATTGGGGAGGATGCTTGATTATATAGATGCACCCTGTTGAGAGGACACATCTAGTGAGCTGTTTGCCCCTGATTTTACAACTTCAGCCATTTGTGTGACTGCAGAGGTGGTCTTAGTTTTCTTCTTCTTCTTTGGCCTTAGTAAGGGTCACTCTGGTTCCTCACTTTCTAGACCTAGTTCAACAGCTAATGCTGTTTTAGATAGAATATTTAAAGGTGCATACATTACTTCCTTTCTCTTCTTTTTACTAACATCCCTCTTTTGAGAGGATGATACAGTTGACTCAGTGATTGGTAGAGTGTTTGGTTGAGAGGGTTGGTTAGCTAGCCCTGGGTTAGCATTTTGTTCTACTTGCTTGGGCTTAGCTAACTCAGACTTGGAGGCAAATGTTGGCATGTTGTGGGGGTAAGTTCTAAACAGACTCTCCATATAGGGAGTTATGTTAAGTCTTACATCCACATCATTCCTAGTCTCCAAATTACCAAAAATGAGTTTGGTCATGGATTTAGGATAGCCTATTCTATTTTTATTCATCCCATCTAATTCAATCAATTTATCATCTAAGAAATTAAGGACAGATTGAATAAAACGAGGGAAGAAAATTTCATTACCTCTCTTGGCTGAATTCTTATCAAGTCTCCCATACAGCTCCTGCAGAATGATGAGACCAACGTCTATCTTCTTTCCATAAGCTAAGGCATAGCCTATTTGCTGTGCAGGAGTACTGATTTGGTCATAGCTAGATTTTCTTGCAGTGAAGACTTGAAGAAGTGTAGCAAACACATAACTCCATTCCTTCCTCAAATGCTTCCTGTTCAAGTGCCCAAGACTAATTCTGTCTGCATATTTGATGAAATCAAAGAAGTCTTCTAATTCAACATTTGTAGCAAGTGGGTCATACACCTCTCCTTTGGTACCCATCCCAAGTGCCTCATTCATATCCTCTGTGGTGATAGTGAGATTTTTGTCTTGAATCTTGCAGTAGATGATGTACGAGGATATTGCAGAGTCAAGAGCCACCACCTCCACTGTAGCAGACTGCCAAAACTGTTCTAGAATGTCGAGGTACAGAGTTGGGTTAACAGATAGAGCATTCTTAATGTACGATTCAGACATCCACTTCACAAAGCACTTGAAATTGGCCTTGGGTGCTTCAACATCACTAGTTAGAGCAATGAAATTGGTGTTGAACTTTACTGTTGCCATTTGTGTGAGAGAGAGAGAGAGAAGAAATCGAAGGTTGAAGAAGAAATTTAGCTTTTGCAGTTTGGGTTTCAGAGGTTTTGGGAGTTTGGATGCTTGAGAAATCGAATGAAATGAATCGAATAGATGTGAAGTTGTAAAAGTATGAAGTACTTGAATTGTCGATTAGATGTATGTTCTGTATCGACAAGTCAGGCATTCGAGAAGTAGAAAACAACTATTCGAGAAGTCAAGAAAGGCTTATTCGATAACTCAAGCAGGTTGTAGCTCACAGCTGGCAGTTATCTAACTTAGAAATAAATCTAAATTAGGTAAAATATGTTTTTATGAGTAATTCTGAATTCTGAATAAAAATCCAAAATCGGTTAAAATTCAGCGAGAAATCAGCCTTTTCAAATGATTCGAGAACTCAAATATAGTATTCGAGAACTCAGTCAATCGAGAACTAAAACACTATATTCGAGAAGTCAAGGAAACCTCTATTCGAGAACTCTAAAAGACTCTATTCGAGAACTCGAGAGTGCTCTAATGAGACTTGTTAGAGATGTCGAATAGTGAATCACTTGAGAAGTCTGACTTGTCGAATTATACTCATAGAAACTCAATTTTCACTATCTTTTTAAAATTTACCAGCCATATTCATTCACGAATATTCTAGCAAATTAAACAGTGATTTTCTCAAAATTTCATAGAAATTTCGAGTTAACAAGAGAATATGATTTTCCAAATATGCAACAGATTTGAAATATTTATAAATCATATTTCAGCCAACACTTACTCCAAAAATATTAAGAATTTAGATAAAGTAAGTGTTTACTGCTGCAACAATCTAGATGCTGTATTCACTTAGCCAGAATCTGAAGAATTCAGCATTCCAATCTCACTAACCAACCTTGTGAAGGTGGCTTCATCTAATGGCTTAGTGAATATATCAGCTAGTTGTTTGTCTGTAGAAACATAATGCAACTCAATGGTTCCATTAGTTGCATGTTCCCTTATGAAATGATATCTGATGTCAATGTGCTTTGTCCTAGAATGATTGACAGGATTGGCAACTATAGAGATTGCACTTGTGTTGTCACACATGATTGGAATTCTTTCCAACACAAGTCCATAGTCTCTAAGTTGATTTCTAATCCAAAGCACTTGAGCACAGCAACTTCCAACAGCTATGTATTCAGCCTCAGCTGTAGAAGTTGACACAGATTGTTGTTTCTTGCTATACCAAGAGACTAACCTTGGTCTAAGAAACTGGCAGCTACCTGAGGTGCTTTTCCTATCCACTCTGCATCCAGCATAATCAGCATCAGAATAACCAACCAGATTGAACCCTGTGTCCTTAGGATACCATAGTCCCAAGTTTGGAGTGCCCTTCAGATATCTAAAGATCCTTTTTATAGCAACCAAATGTGATTCTTTTGGATTTGATTGAAACCTTGCACACAAGCATGTAGCAAACATGATGTCTGGCCTACTTGCAGTGAGATAGAGTAGAGAACCAACCATGCCTCTGTAGACTGAGATATCTACCTTCTTGCCTTTAGCATCTTCATCCAATTTAGTGGCAGTGGCCATGGGTGTCTTTGCAGGTGAGCAATCTTCCAAGTCAAACTTCTTCAATAAATCCTTGATATACTTGGTCTGACTGATAAAGATACCATCCTTCCTTTGACTGACTTGAAACCCAAGAAAGAATGTCAACTCCCCCATCATACTTATCTCATATCTTCTCTGCATGAGTTTAGAAAATTTCTCACACAGCTTCTCATTTGTAGAACCAAAAATGATATCATCCACATAGATCTAAACTAAGATAAGATCATCACCATGCTTCTTGTAAAACAATGTCTTGTCCAGTGTGCCTCTAGTGAATTGATTCTCAAGAAGAAATTGTGATAAAGTATCATACCATGCTCTTGGAGCCTGCTTAAGTCCATACAAAGCCTTAAGCAATCTGTAGACAAATTCTAGGAAGTATGGATCCTCAAAACCAGGTGGTTGTTGCACATAAACTTCTTCTTCCAACTCTCCATTCAGAAATGCACTTTTGACATCCATTTGATATACTTTAAAGTTTGAATGAGCAGCAAATGCCAAGAATATTCTGATGGCTTCCAATCTAGCAACAGGAGCAAATGTCTCATCATAATCAATGCCTTCCTGTTGAGAGTATCCTTTTGCAACCAACCTTGCTTTGTTCCTTATAATTACACCATCTTCATCCATCTTATTCTTTAGAACCCATTTTGTTCCAACAATGATTCTGTTCTTTGGTGCAGGCACAAGTTCCCATACTTTGTTTCTTTCAAATTGATTCAGCTCCTCTTGCATAGCAATAATCCAATCTGGATCCAACAGTGCATCATAAAGTTTCTTAGGCTCAACTTGTGATAGAAAACAACCATAGAGGCACTCATTCTGAGTTGCTCTCCTAGTCCTTACTCCTGCATTAGGATCTCCAATGATTTGCTCTGCAGTCTGTGATCTATCACATTTCCTTGAGTGCTCAGCCTGATTTCTCATTCTTGATGTTGCTTCATCATCCACATCATGGTCATTCTCATTTCCTCCCCCTGTGAAGTTGCCACTACTCATAGGTGTGTCTTGGATGCTTGTTCCTTCACTATTGATTGGCACAAATTCTTCTCTTGTATCATCATTCACTTGAGTTTGTTGAACTCGAGTTTCAACTTCAGTTTCAGTCTCTTCATCAGAATCATCTAGATTATCAAACTTCAATGGATCTTTATCTTCATCATTGGCTTCTTCTAGTCCAGGTAGTTTGCTGTCATCAAATGTCACATCTGTGCTTTCCATAACTTTCTTTTGACTGATGACATAAACCTTGTATGCAATTCTTTCCATAGAGTAGCCAAGAAAAATTCCTTCAAATGCTTTTGCATCAAATTTTCCAACATATTCAGAATTATCCTTCAATACAAAGCATTTGCTTCCAAAAGTATGAACATACTTTAGAGTAGGCTTCATTCCAGTCATCAAGTTATAAGGTGTCTTTCCAGTGTTTTTATTGATGAGGGTTCTGTTCTGGATATAGCATGTAGTGCTTACAGTCTCAGCCCAAAAACATGAAGGCATTTTTGCATCAAGTAACATTGTTCTAGCAGCCTCAATTAGAGTTCTATTCTTTCTCTCAACAACTCCATTTTGTTGTGGAGTCCTTGGAGCTGAGAATTGCTGAGAAATACCATTCTCTTTACAGAATGCTTCAAGTATGGCATTTCTGAACTCTGTTCCATTATCACTTCTCAGTGCAATCACACTTGCATTGTTGGCCTTTGCTTCCTTGTCAACTTTCTTTATATGCTCAATGATTACTTGTGGAGTCTCATCTTTTGATGCCAGAAATTCCACCCATGTATACCTTGTAAAATCATCAACCATCAGCAAGGCATAGTTCTTTCTTCCTAGTGACATAATGTTGACAGGCCCAAACAAATCCATATGAATGAGTTGTAGGGGCTTGGTTATTGATGTCACTGTCTTTGTCTTGTGGCTTGATCTTTACATCTTTCCTTTTTGACAAGCCTCACACACTCCTTCTTGACAGAATTCAAGTGTGGGCATGCCTCTCACTAGCTCTCTTTTGACTAGAGAATTAATGGCTTTGAAGTTCAGGTGTGATAGTTTCTTGTGCCACAGCCAACAATCTTCATTTGATGCTTTTGAGTAAAAGCAACAAATTTTCTCCTTGTTTACAGAATCCATATTGGCTACAAACAGGCTTCCCTTCCTTACTCCAGATAGAGCAAAATCACCAGTCTTCTTGTGGGTGATCAAACATTCATCTTTGTCAAAATCAACCTTGAATCCCCTATCAGTAAACTGACCAACACTTAGCAGATTATGCTTGAGCCCCTTGACTAATGCTACATCTTCAATGATGACATTACCAACTTTCAACTTGCCATATCCCAATGTGTTACCCATGCTGTCATCTCCAAAAGCGACCATTGGGCCAGCCTTTTCCTCATATTGTGATAGCAGTGCCATATCACCAGTCATATGATTTGAGCATCCACTGTCCAAAATCCACATGACCTTCTTTTCACTTTCTTTGCCCTGCAAACACAAAGGTATTACTTTTCCTTTGGTACCCAAACAAGTTTGAGTCCATGTGACTTAGAAACATTTTTATCATAAACAACATGCTTGTCAACTTTCTTGGCATTAGTCTTCTTTTCACTGTTAGAAGTCTTGGAACCTGAGGTTTCAGACTTAGGTGACAGAGGTACCTTCCTAGCTTTAGGAGGACTTGAAGACTTTGGCCTGGTGTAGTGTGTGTGAGAATTGTGACTGATACAACCATCAATGAATTGCCTTCTCAGATTGAAACAACTAGTCATTACATTCATATTGCATGGCATACAGTCAAATTTATCACAAAATGGTGCATCTCTATGTCTTAGAGGCACAGAACAATCATAGAAAGGTTTGGACACACTACCAACAGGTTTCTTGCATGCATGAGTTAAATGATTGGTACTGAAACAGTTCTGACAAGTTTTCCTAGGGGCATTAGGCATATAAGCATAGTTGTTATCCTTGTTAATCCCTAACTTGCCATTTCTGTTCTGTTTCTTCTTAGTCACTTTCTTTTTTGATTCACTCTTCCCAGCTGAAACAAACTTAACAAACTTCTTAGGTCTTGGCCTATCAACTACTGGCTCCTTGTCTTTTGACTTGACACTCTCACTCTTGGATGATGCTTGTTGTTCATTTGATTGTGCCTCATCCTCATCATTCAACATTTGTTTGATGAGTAAGGCATCCTCATCAATTTCAAATGTTGGTTCCTTAAAAATTGGATTTTCAGTCTTTTTCAAAATGTGAGGCACTTCCTCATGAACAACTGTGTCATCTTCAATGACAGCATAGCCTTTTCTCTGTTTAAGGGTGTCATAATCAAGTCCAATAGCAGCCTTGGGTTTTGCTTCAATTTTCTCACAGTAGGATTTCACTAGACCAGATGATTTCTTGAAAGTTTTTAGTTTGAATTCATTTTCAGCTAATTCATCCCTAAGAGCCTTTTCAACCTGACTAGCACACAAAACCTTATTCTACATATATTCAACTTCTTTCTTAAGGTTTTCTATTTGCATAGCAGTTAGCTCAAGTTCCTCATTCTTTTTGGTTAACATTTCATTTCTAGTAGACAGTTTAGCAATCTCTTCATTAGCAGCAGTCATACTAGTATGAATGTTAAACATTTCAACAGATAGTTGTTCAATCATGCATTTATACTCTGAAACAGACATGTCTATAGTAGTGAGAGATGGTACCTGAGGGTCTGATGGAGATGTGTCATCCTTGGAATTGGCCATCAAGGCATAATTGTAGAATTCTTGCTCCTCTCCATCACTGTCGGAATCATCCCAACACTTCCCTTCAGCTATGTAGGCCTTACCTTGTGTCTGCTTTTTCAGAAGGGCCTCATACTTAGCTTCAAGCTCAAGATAATCTCTATCCTTCTTTTTAGGCTTCTTGCATTCACTGGAAAAATGCCCTAGGTCATTGCATCTATAGCACCTTACAGATGACCTATCCACATGGCTGGATTTAAACTTATTCTTGTTTGGTTTCACAGGTGCCTTGCTTTTGTTGAATGAATGGTTTTGGGTTTTGGGTTTGAAGGGTTGATTCCTTTTGAATCTGATGTTTGGAAATTTTCTGGCCATGAAAGCATATGAAGTGTTTTCCATCCCATCTAGTTCTTCAAGAGTGTAAAACTCTTCTTCCTCCTTCTCCTCAACAGGTTCACTTACCTCAGGTTCAGTTTCTTCCTCTTCCACTACCTCCTCTATCCTTAACTGGCTTGTGGATGCTTCTAGGTATTGAATAGATTTGTTGACAATCAAGGCACATGATGTGTTTACCATTCTGCCTTGATTGGCTTGGATAGCCCTTTTCTGAAGCAACTCGAGCTCATGAGTTTTTAAGACTCCATAGAGCACATCATATGTAACTTTGTTCAAATCTCTTTCCCTTAGAGAAATGACCCTTTGCTCTAGATGGTTTGGTGAGGATAGCAGAAACTTCATGTTTAACTCCTTGGTATTGTAAACCTTGCCATTCATCTGCAACTCAGTAACTAGCTTGTAGAATCTATCAAACATCTCAGTAATGCTTTCCTTGGGCTGTGCCATGAAAGCCTCATACTGTGTGACCAGTATCTGTTTCTTGTTTTCCTTAACCTCATCAGTTCCTTCACACAACACCTCAATGTGATCCCACATTTCTTTGGCAGATGTACATGATGCAATGTTTGAAAACATTGACATGTCCATGGAATCAATGATAAGCAACATGAGGTGGCTGTCAAGAGCAACCTTCTCCCTTTCTGATTCTGTCCATTTTGATGGATCCTTGGCCTCATAAGATCTTGGGATAGTTGTGGTTCCAACAGTCTTCTCTGGTATCTCTTGTTGTGGAACAAAATGACCATTCTTAAGAATCTCAGGATACAAAGGACGAGAGGCTTTGATGAACAACATCATCTTTATCTTCCAGAGGTTGAAGTTATCTTTGTCAAACTTAGGGACTTTCACCGTTCCTGTAGTCTTTGGTGTATTCGAACTCATGATCGTTTTTCTGTTTTTGAATAAACAGCCCGCTCTGATACCACTTGTTGAGTATTGAATACAGTAAAAGAATACAGAGAGGGGGGGTGAATGGATTCTTGAACTTTTCTCGTTCGAGTCTATGTAGCAAGAGTGTTTGTGTGTGTAAGATAGAAGGTGCGGATAAAGAATAACACAAGACACAATATCACTTTAATCTAATGTATTATTAGATAAAGGTTGCTACAATCTGTGAATACAAATGATAGTATTCTCAGCTTCGTTTTTCTCAGAGAGATACAGCTTGTAGTGTATGAAAAACTTGATTCACAAAGTTACTAAGTTCATGACTAAGGAAGTGAGGCTTTATCCTTATAGAACATGGATACAACCTACTTACACCAAATAAGGTAGCTAAACAAATTACTTTCTAGTCTGTCTATCCTTTTTGAGTAAGTGTCCAAACGGTTACAGATTTGACTTTGCAAAGCCTGTTCAGATCCACTTCTTTAGCCCCTTGTCTCTTCTATATCTCTCCAAGCTTCCTTGTAGGCTTTCCAGAACACGTTACAGATTGTGGTCCATAAAGTGCATTGGCTTGTTGCTGGTTTCTGACTTGTACAATTTCTTCAGTATTTTGTCTCCAAGGATGTATTCGAGAAGTGACTAAGTAGTTGATTCGAGAACTAGAATTGACTTGATCGATAACTCTGAGTTCTCGAACACTGTTATATTGACATATCGAATTACTTCTCGAATAGCTCTTTTCTTCAGGATTCCTTGAGTTGTCGAATAGAACACTTGACTTGTCGAATCCTTGAGATATCGAATAGCTTTCTGAGTCCTTGAGATATCGAATGGAACTTTGACTTGTTGACTCCTTGAGAACTCGAACACTACTTTGACTTGTTGACTTCCTGAGTTCTCGAATAGAGTACATAGACATATCGAATCTCTGAGATATCGAATGAGATATCGAACAGTGTATTCAGAGATATCGAATAGTGTCTTGAGATATCGAATCCCTGACTTCTCGAATGCTGGACTTCTCGAATAGACAAATATACTTCTCGAATTGGTACTTAGGCAAATTCTTCATTTCTTCAAATCCCAACTGTGATTATTTGACAGTCTTTATCTTCTTGCTTGAGGCATGAACCTTGGAACTTCTTTCAAGCATTATTCTAGACTCTATAAGTACAGTTACACAACTAGGATTTGATGCCTACTACAAGTACAATACAAACAGAAACTCTACAACTAGAGGTTCCCTCAGTTAAGAGGTCATGTAAGTAATGCAAAGCATTACAAACAATTGGGCTTGTTATTAGATGTATACAGGCATGCCTCTGTAACTAACATATTTTACGAAATAAAATTGTTCATAGTTTTTAGAAAATGAGAAATTAACGCTACCTGTTATATTTCTAGAAAAAAAGGGAATGTAATTAGAAAAAATAGAAAAGATGGTATATTTTAGCTGAAAAGGTAATGGATTAATTATTAGTATTATAATATTATTATTTTATTTATATTAAATAGAAACGCCTATAATATAATTAGAAAAATGGAGGTTTTAGTAAGAAGAAAGAAAAAAGTAACGTGTTTTGCTGAAAAAAGGTAACCGTTCATGATATAATTAGAAAAAGAGAGATTTTAGTTAGAGAAAAGAGAAAAGGTAACGTGTTTTGATTGAAAAAGGTAATTGATTAGTTAATAATAATTATAAATAATTATGTTATTTTTTAACTGAAATGGTAATTGGTTAATTATTAGTATTATAATATTATTATTTTTATTAAATAGAAATGCCTGTAATATAATTAGAAAAATGGAGGTTTTAGTAAGAAGAAAGAAAAAAAGTAATGTGTTTTGCTGAAAAAGGTAACCATCCATAATATAATTGGAAAAAGAGAGATTTTAGTTAGAGAAAATAGAAAAGATAACGTGTTTTGACTGAAAAAGGTAATTGATTAGTTAATAGCGATTATATACAATTAAGTTATTTTTTAAACAAAATTGCTCGTAGTATTTTTAAAAAGGAGAAATTTTAGTTAGATAAATTGTAAAAGATATTTTATTTTAAATGAAAAAGGAAATTATTTAGTTATTGAAAAATGGAAAATGTTATATGTTTAAACTTAAAAAGCCAATTGATTAATAAATGAGAAATTTTAGTTAGATGAGAAATTTTAGTTAGATAAAATATAAAAGATATTGTATTTTACTTGGAAAAGGAAATTATTTAGTTCTTGAAAATAGAAAAGATAATATGCGTAACCTGAAAAAGGAAATTGATTAGTTAATATATCTGTAATTGGGTAAGGGTAATTAGGTAAATTCAATAGGTACCAACCAACAAAACTTTTAATGTTTCGGCTTTAATATAATAGAATAGATAGATAATATAGATAGTATAGATATTATAAATTTTATTTAATATTATAATTATGTTTTTGTATAATCATTATTTGTAATAATTTTTTTTATTTTTATTTAATATAATTTAATATACTCATGTTTACAGATTATATTAATGTTTCTTTATTATTAACAATGTATACGATTTTTAATATATTTTATTAATAATTGAGAAATATGATGTGATATTTTCGGTTATATATTAATGATTGAAAGATTTGTCGTAAATTAAAAATGTAGCGTGTTATTTAAAAAAAAGAAAAAAGATTATATATGACACGATTGATATTTTTAAGTGTTTATAAAATGTATTATCTTGACTAATTACCATTAATTATATTATGTTATTATTTATTTTAGGTGTATTTATGTTTCTTTATAAGAAAGAGTAAATAAGTAAATTCACTTAGTACCAAAAAACAGATACCAAAGGGTAAATAAGTAAATTCACTTAGTACCAAAAAACAGGTTCAAAACTTTCAATGTTTCGGAATAGTATAGATTAGTGAAGCATATATTGTATTTATTTTGTTGCGAAAATCAATTTATTTTTAGAAATTATAAAATATAATTTTTTTTTCACCATAGTGCATTATTTTTTGGAAAATTTTCAAAAATATTCAAATTTTCAATTTTTTTCAAAAATATAACTAAAGTTGCATATGTGGTTCTCAGGTTTCAAATGAGATTGAACCGTATTTTTGAAAAACAATTCTATAACTTGGATATTTTTTCAAAAACCCTATTTTTTTAAAGTTATACAATATTATAAACAATTAATTTTATATTTACAAAAATAGTGTATACTTTATTTTTATTAAATATTCCAATAATTATGAGAACATAACATCTTTAATTATAAAATATAATATTGGATAATAAATTAAAAAGTTTTTTTGCGGAAAATAGAAATTAATTATAATACTATAAACTTAAATTGATTTTAAGTGAAATCTGCCTGTATCATAATTCTTGTTTTTTTTGGGATGTATCATTAATTAAGTAAAAATAGTATATGAAGTACAACTTTTTAGTATTAATACTAAAACATATTTGATACTTTCTTCAAAATTACAAATAATTATTACATTTAGCTGTCCAAAAAAATTTAAATGTATTATTCTTTTTTTTTAATCAAACACAACCCCAACTCCATTTTAAAAATGTGTAATAATAATAATAAAAAAAAAACTAATTATGCGTTAAGTTGAATAGCTGAAATGAGCAGGAATTGTGCACACGTGGCCTATCCAAAACCCTATGCAAACATTTCAAACCGCTCGGCCACCCCCTCCTTGCAGTATAAATACAAATATTCTCCCCGTAAAGATACCACCCCTGCTCTCTCCGCCCCCCTCTTATCAATACATACAAATCTTGTGTGTACGTAGAAATCACTGTTTCGCACCAATGGCAGCTGATATGATCACTTGCTCACAACTCGGTTCTAAACTCACTCGAGTCCTTGCTAACAACCATGCTGCCAGTTTGCAAAATGCTTGGCATCTACTGAGTCTTGTACTCGCATCTGGCAGGCCAAATCGCTTGAGGGAGCTCCTATCACGATGCAAATTCCTCCGATTCACTCTTTATATGATTGGATCACTGTGCTCATTGCCTGAATCGCCTTTGTTCTTAACTCCGAATGGAGTTGTATCTATCATTCAGTCCACATTCGTGGCTTTCACTCAGGCTTTATGGAATCTTTGGAGTGGTTTGGCGTTTGTGCCCAGGAGTCTTCGGTATCTCGCGCGGAGGGGTTCTTTGGCAAATGTAACCAAAGTTTATTCGAGGAAGAGGAAGAGAAATGTGACAGGAATTCAAGCTTTGTCTGCAGGAGGAGATATGGGTGCACCTGGTAATTAGAGTTTAATTGAATTTTGATACATGTGTTTTTGTCGCTGCCTTGGTGATTGTTTAACTCGCGTACTTGATATATTTTTGTGGGTTACAGAGACGATACCATGTTTGATGTTTATTTTATTTTTAAGAATGTAAAACAACGGTGATCAGTTTTGCTTAATTTGCGTACTTGATGTTTTTTTAAAATAATTCGGGTCAACTTGCGCACAACTCGACTAATTCGGAGATGTGTTTGATGTGTAGAGCAGCATCATTTGGTGGTTAGAGTTATAACTTAATCTTGATCGATTTGTTTATATCATTTTGTATAATTGCTTTGCAAACTTTATTTGTGTACTTGATGTTTTTGTGGTTTATAGAAGTACTGGTGATATGTTTGATTTTAATATAACTTTAATAAAATTGTACAACAACGATACTTTGATAAAATTTTTAGTTAATCTTCAAATTAATCAAAACAATGTATCGGTCGAAGATAAATGTGTTATATAGTTACAAAAATTAGAAGATCTGCATCTTATTAATGTACGTCTCCATATATATATATATATATATATATATGTTAGAGAAATGCATCACTTAATAGTTTAAGTGATGCATATCTCAGCGCATTGCGCGATACTTTTCCATCCGTATTTTTAGATATGCATTTTTCAAATGCGAATTTGATGTAATATATTTAGCCCTGTCCCTCAACATATGGTAAATTGGTCATCATTTATTTAAATTGTGGTGAATAAGGCATCTTTTCATTTCTATGCAGGTGAAAAGTGTCCATCCATTTTGTTGGATATATCTACTCAATCTCAAACAGTGTCTGCAAAGGTAATTTGATATTTTTCTTGTACTCTATACATTTTTCCATCTGTGTCCTTGTTGGTCCATGCAATATTATTTGTTGTACGAATTATTAGCAAATCTGATTCAATCAATGAGTATAAGAAGTTATAAGGGCATGAAATCTGATGGATAAGCAAGAAAATGAGATGCTAGTCGAGAGTTGACAAATTCTCCCCCTCCATCGGAGTGAAAATTTCTAATCTTTTTATTATGTTGTTGAACATATTATTCAAAAGCTAAGAAGACAGTAAAAAAATCTGATTTACATTGTAGAGGAATGATCCAAGTATATTTCGAAAAATCATCAACTATACATGCATAAAAACGAAACTTGCCAATACGATAGGTGCTTGTGATTGTGTCAATCGATTACTTATTTTTGATTAATCTTTACGGAACAGAAATTAAAGCAGAAACACATAGAGAAGATAGGGACGACACTCTATAGGTGAAAGACAGAAATCTCTAGAAACTGATGGAAAATCTATCTCCACTTCTCACAAGGTATATAGAGGTCCACTTAGGCATTGCAACATTAATTTGCTCTGTCAATATTTGAACCTAACTCCTAATTTTTGCTGTATAGAAACGAAAGCAGCTAGAGTCCCTCCCAGCTTTTAAGGGTTTCACTGTGGTGGAGGAAGTAGGTTCAGGTATTAAATGCTTTGATAACCTATTGGTCGATCGATGGCGATGCTATATCCTTGGTAGAACAAAGGAACATCTTGATTTCATCAACTACATACATTTCTGTAAACGTAACGTGCAGGTGGCTATGGGGCTGTTTACAAGGCAAAAAGAAAGCTTGATGGCGTGACATTTGCAATTAAATGTATGCTATGAATGTTTTCTTTATGTTTTAGTCCTTTGATTTATGAATAAACACTTTGGATAAGCAAGATGCCATGATCTATGTTACTCGGACTCTTTATTTTACCTCGGAGTACCGGTGTCGGACACTCGACACTCGGACTTGGACACTTAATTTAAGCCAAAAACATTTAAATTTTTCAAAAAGTTGCCGAGTCTAATACTTGGACACGTACCCATGTCGGACACTTATAGCCGAGTCCGAGTAACATAGGCCATGATATATAAGTTTGATGCATGTGGTTAAACAAAGTTTCTGAGATTAGATTTTAGAGATAAAGGGGTAAGCTATGTAGTTTGCAGCCATAAAAATTGCTTAGGAACCAGTAATAAATTAAAACGAATACTCTCATTTGTATTTGGTTTCTTAATTGGTTGATAAACGAATACCCTTTTGATGGCTTTTACTATAGAAAGTTTCCGTATCACTGAGCAACTATTTGTTCTGCTATAAGGAATTAATGTTGATAAAATTTAAAGTGATATATGCTTGAGATGTCTTATTATATCAGATCTATGATTTTACAGGTCCTCTTGGCAATACCAACAGACACCACATTCGAAATGAACGGAAAATGTTGGAGCAGTACGGGTAAAAAATGCCGTAAAAACTTGAAAAATCTAATATGTCCTGAAATTGTGAAATTGTATTGACTTAGCTTTACCAAATTACGATGCAGGGGTAAAAACTTTATTATTAAATATGAAAGCTCTTTCAAGCATGGGAGTGCTGATTGTCTTGTTCTTCAGCATGTTGAGCATGAAAGGCCTGAGGTGATATGTAGCTCTGCTCTTCTTTTCTCTCTTTCCATTAGGTTAACAAGTCTATTATCTTGGACAGTTTGGTGAGGCTGCTTGTTTTCTCCATCCAACTTGACTTTAAATATATCTTTTAGGTCTTGAAGAAAGAAATAGATCTGTTTCAACTACAGTGGTATGCGTATTGTTTATTCAGAGCTCTTTCTAGTTTACATAAGCAGGTAGAGAACTGTATAAACTGGTTTTGGTATATGCTTGTATATATGACTTCTTTACATGTTACCGAAGAGAGTAGCTTACTATGCTTTGTATCTCCTACAGGGAGTAGTTCATAGGGATGTTAAGCCCGGGAATTTCCTTTTCTCACGAATGGTAAATAAGGGTTATCTAATAGACTTTAACCTGGCTGTGGTATGTGCATCTTTTCTTTTCTACATTATGTTTCACTTCTATCCTATCTGAAGTTTATTGGGGCACAATCTGATAGTTCATGCTTTGCTTTCCAACATTTTCTTTATGCAGGATGTGTGCAAAAAATACGGAACAACTGGTAAGCTCTAGTTTCTGAGTATCAGTAAGATCTTATATATGGGTGTCATGTATTCCTAGCTTTTGTATCTTAGACTCCTAGGCGGTGTTGTGATCAAACCGAGCCAAGTTTTTTCTGCTCAGCGATGCTCTTCAGAAAATGGCGGGTTCAAGCTCAAGCTCGAGACCTGATTGTTGGAATATAGTCTAAACTAAGATGGCAATCAAGTCAATAAACATGTGGCCGTCTACACATGGTGTTTGAATAAGTCTAAGTCTTTGTGTTTAGGTAAATCAGGACCTGGCTTGATAGGAGTAATTGATGGTCCGTCTTTATAGGAGTGATTGGTGGTCTCATAAGCATGCAGTGTTATTGTTTTCCTATATATAGTTGTTATGTACTCATTCAGTAAATAGATCAATACATTAAAGCATTATCAGTATACATTTGTTCTCTCCTCGTTTATACAAGAGTGTTCAAGTATCTCGGTTTAAAAACCATCACGTGGTATCAGAGCTGCGTTCCAGTGAATGCCAAGAAAGAAAACGATGGAGACAACGAAAAGTAAAGAAAACACTATAAGCCTGAGTTATCCGATGCTAACAAGAAGTAACTACACAGTGTGGTCACTTAAGATGAAAGTTTTTATGCAAGCAACTGGAGTTTGGGGAGCGATAGATCCTAAAGACCCAAAAGCCGCGATTGATGAGAAGACAGATAAAACGGCGTTGGCAGCAATTTATCAAAGCGTTCCTGAAGACATTTTGTTGACACTTGCAGACAAACAAACGGCAAAAGAAGCATGGGACGCGCTAAAAATACAATGCCTGGGGGCAGATCGAGTTAAAACAGCGAAAATTCAGACACTAAAGGGTGAGTTCGAGTCCTTAAGTATGAAGGACACGGAATTGATAGATGATTTCTGTATGAAGTTAAATGGCCTGGTGACAAATATTCGTATCTTGGGTGAAACCGTAGAAGAAGCCTATGTGGTTAAAAAACTTCTGCGTGCAGTGCCTTCTAAGTTCTTACAAATTGCATCGACAATCGAACAATTTGGAGACTTGGAGAAAATGATAGTGGAAGAGGCTATAGGGTCTCTCAAAGCCCATGAAGAGCGAATACGGGGACAGGGACACACAGAGGCTACTGGTGGACAACTCCTATTGACGGAAGAAGAATGGCAAAAACGGGAGAATGCAGAAGGACAACTCTTGCTCACAAGGGAAGAATGGGCAAGAAGATCAGGGAAAGCAGGGATAGAACAGACCCTGAAAAACCGAGGAAACATTGCGTATAATGCAAAGGAAGGGATACGTGTACGAGACAGAAGCAGAGTACGTTGTTTCAATTGTGGTGCATATGGTCACTTCGCTGCTGAGTGCCGAAAACCACGTCGTGACAGAGAGCAAAGACCAGAAGCAAATCTGGTTCAATTACAAGATGATGAACCTGCATTGCTTCTGCTGGAATGTGAAGGAAAGGAAGGAAGTAAGTTGCTGCTAAATGAGGGATGTGTAATGCCGAAACTTGGTGAAAAAAAATCTGAGTCCAATGTTTGGTACTTAGATAATGGAGCAAGTAATCACATGACAGGACAACGCTCAAAATTTCTGGAATTGAATGAAGGGATTTGGAGACGGATCTACTGTGGACATTAAAGGAAAAGGTTCGATCTTGTTCAAGTGCAAAAATGGGGAGGAGCTGGTGTTCCATGAAGTTTATTATATTCCCACACTTCAAAATAATATAATAAGCCTTGGACAAATGTCGGAGAGTGGGAACAACGTTGTATTGGAGGGTGACTATTTGCGGATTTATGACAAGCAACGAAGGTTGCTCATGAAGGTCAAGAGATCGAACAACAGGTTGTACAAGATTATTCTCGAATCTGGAGGCTCAAAGTGCTTAATGTCAAGCACTGAAGAGTCAACATGGTTGTGGCATTCACGACTTGGACAAGTAAATTTCCAAGCCATGAAACTTATGTCTGCAAATAAAATGGTGAACGGATTGCCTCAGATCATTCTGCCTAAAGGAGTGTGTACTGGATGTTTGCTAGCGAAGCAAACGAGGAAATTTTTCCCACGTCAAACGAGTTATCGTGCAAAGCATGTTATGGAATTAATTCACGCAGACTTGTGTGGTCCTTTGTCACCAGCTACACCAGGAGGAAACAAGTATTTTTTCCTCTTGGTAGATGATTTTAGCCGATATATGTGGATATTCATGTTACACAGAAAGGATGAGGCATTCAAAGCTTTTGTTAAGTTTCGAGCTCAAGTGGAGAAGAATTCGGAGAAAAAAATACAAACTCTTAGAACTGATAGAGGAGGCGAATTTTGCTCAAGAAGTTTCACTTCGTATTGTGAAGAGTCAGGCATTACTCGACACTTTATCGCTCCATACTCCCCACAACAAAACGGAGTAGTGGAACGGCGAAACAGAACAGTTGTGGCAATGGTGAGAAGTTTTTTAAAGGAAAGACAGTTGCCAGCCGAGCTATGGGGTGAGGCTGCTCGACACTCAATCTACATTCTCAATCGACTACCAACAAGAGCTCTATCTGGGGAAACTCCTTATGAAGTTTGGACGAGAAAAAAACCAGAACTCGGATACATAAGGGTTTTTGGTTGTGTGGCACATATGAAGATACCTAGTGTATATACTAAAAAGTTAGACAATCGCAGCAAAATGGTTGTAAATCTTGGGAAGGAACGAGGCACCAAGGCGTACCGACTATACGCCCCAGACACTGACACTGTACACGTAAGCAGGGATGTAATAAGCAGGGATGTAATCTTTGAGGAAGGTAAAACCTGGCCATGGGAGAATCAGGGAGAGACATACAACTCACAAAATTCGTTCATTATTCTTGGAACTAAAGGCGTTGACGAGCAAGAAAATTCAGAGTACGAGGAGCCAGTTACACCAGCTACACCAGGGAATGACCAAGCAAGCAATGGAACTGAGTACCTCACAGATTCAGTTGTGTCTAGTCAGTCACAGTCAAATATGACATTGACAGGTGGAGATGAAAGCAACACAAATTCTGGAGATTCAAGTGACAGCCCTGAGCCCAGAAAATTTAGATCATTAGCCGAAATATATGATGCAACAGAAGAGATTGAACTAGCAGATGAGCTAATCGAAGAACTAATGTTTTTGGGTGTGGAGGAACCAGCTAATTACAGTCAAGCAACTACGGATAAAGCATGGAAGAAAGCAATGAAAAGTGAGATTGATGCCATTGAAAAGAACAACACTTGGAATTTGGTGGAGCTACCTTCAGGTCACAAGGCGATAGGCTTGAAATGGGTATATAAACTGAAACGTGATTCGAATGGCGAGATTATTAAACATAATGCGAGACTAGTGGCGAAGGGTTATGTTTAGAAAAAAGGAATAGATTACGAAGAAGTTTTCGCCCCAGTTACACGTTTGGAAACTGTGAGATTACTTTTGGCACTTGCAGCTAAGAACGGGTGGGAAACCCATCATCTGGACGTCAAGTCGGCGTTCTTAAATGGAAATTTACAGGAGACAGTTTATGTGTCCCAGCCGGAAGGATTTGTTAAGAAGGGTTGTGAACACTTGGTCTATAAACTGGATAAAGCGTTATATGGCTTACGCCAGGCACCTCGGGCCTGGTACGCTAAGCTAAATCAATGCTTGGAACATATGGGTTTCACCAAATGTCCCTATGAGCACGCCGTTTACACCAAAAAAGAGGAGGATGAGTCATTAATTGTTGGTGTATACGTCGATGACTTATTAATCACGGGGACGAATACTTCAATAATCGACAAGTTCAAGTGGCAAATGGGCAAGGAATTCGACATGTCTGATCTTGGGAAGCTTAACTATTACCTTGGAATTGAGGTGATTCAAGAAAAGGATTATACCGAGCTTAAACAAACCTCTTATGCGAAGAAACTACTTGAGAAAAGTGGCATGTCTGACTGTAATCCGGTAAAATATCCAATGGAGCCTAATATGCAGCTTGTTAAAGACGAAAATGGCAAGAGTGTAAATCCTACCCAGTTCAAAAGTATAGTGGGAGGATTGAGATATCTAGTTCACACCCGTCCCGACATCGCGTACTCAGTTGGTATTATCAGCAGATTCATGGAACGTCCTACAGTACTTCATCAAAATGCAGTAAAACGAATACTACGGTATGTAAAGGGTACCATTGACTATGGTCTTGTGTATTCAAAGGGGTCTGGGAATTATTTGTTATCCGACTATTCTGATAGCGACCTGGCAGGGAATGTAGAGGATAGAAGAAGCACGGCAGGAATGGTTTTTTATTTGAACGAGAGCTTGATCACCTGGGTGTCACAAAAGCAAAGGTTTGTTGCTTTGAGCTCTTGTGAAGCTGAATTCATGGCCGCAACTGCTGCGGCTTGTCAAGGTGTGTGGTTGCGTAACTTGCTCAGACAAATTACAGATATGAAGCATGGTCCAGTAGTACTCTATATAGATAATAAATCTGCTATTGACTTGGCAAAGAACCCAGTCTTTCATGGACGCAGCAAACATATCGATATTCGATATCACTTTATTCGCGAATGTGTGGATCGTGGGGAAATTGTAATTAAGCACATACGGACAGAAGAACAGCGAGCGGATGTGTTGACAAAAGCCATGGCTACAGTTAAGTTCGAGAGGATGTGTGCATTGTTGGGAGTCAAGAAGTTGCAGAAGTAAGTTTAGACTACGGGGGTGTATGTTGGAATATAGTCTAAACTAAGATGGCAATCAAGTCAATAAACATGTGGCCGTCTACACATGGTGTTTGAATAAGTCTAAGTCTTTGTGTTTAGGTAAATCAGGACCTGGCTTGATAGGAGTAATTGATGGTCCGTCTTTATAGGAGTGATTGGTGGTCTCATAAGCATGCAGTGTTGTTGTTTTCCTATATATAGTTGTTATGTACTCATTCAGTAAATAGATCAATACATTAAAGCATTATCAGTATACATTTGTTCTCTCCTCGTTTATACAAGAGTGTTCAAGTATCTCGGTTTAAAAACCATCACTGATCAGTCCAGTTCGAGCTTCAAAATTTGTTCAAGCTCAGCTCGTTAAGAAAACCAGATGTTGGAGAGCTGCTCGTTCATTTTTTTAAGAGATTTTCTTGTTTCTGTTATTTAGGAATTGTTTTCACGAGTACTGTATGCACGAAAAGGTTTGTCTTGTTCGCAAGGTTATAAACAAATGCTCGCGAGCAGCTCACTTGCTGTGTTGACAAACTTACCCAATTAGAAAATAAAAAATTTAAGCTCAGTTGTTTAATGCTTAATAGGTTGGAATATATTTGAAATGCATCACATGTATTCACGTTTAAGTATAGGTTGAAAGATATTTGACGTTTAAGTATATTTGAAATGAAAGATATTTGAGTATAAAATATTAGCCTACCAGTTGAGCCTGCTCGTAAACGTTTTCACATTCGGTTCTTTGTGAACTGAGCTTTGAAATTGTGCTCAAGATTGGTCAGTTTACAATTGAGCCGAACAACGAGCTGCTCAAGAGCACGCCGCTCGTCTCATTTACGGCCATACTTTCTAGGATTCTAGCAGAGTTTGGTATTTGATATAGAGAAAGACAATTCCAAAATTGAAGATTGTAATGTCGTCATTCCCAACTATCCTTTCTGTTATGGTGTTAATTAGATATTATCGGGTTAAATTGCTATAATTTCTGCAATATTTTAATTAGATGAATCAGCAGTGAGCTACTGTACAGGTCTTAAACATGTTTCATTTCTTGTGCAGAATCTAACCCTCCTGCAAAAGCTGGACCGAGCAATAAAGTACTCTCCGATGAAAGGCTGAAAGAACCTTTGCCTTACCAAGGTAGAAAGGAGCTGCTCAGCCTGGCAGCAAAAGCTATGCACGGTCCCAATCATAAAGCAGAAAGTCCTCCAACTTCCAAAAGAAAGGGGATTGCTTCACCTGGTGATAATTACATCGTGTACCTGACTCCAATGCCTCTGCATTCGGCAGGAGTTGCTATTGCAGGTGCTGGCATTGTAAGAGCAGATGTATATTTTCCACATCAAGTATCTGGATGGTTAATATGAACTTAGTCTTATATTTGGACATGTTTTGCTTTTTTAGGGAAATCGAAGACCAAGGAAGAAGGCCCATGTGTTGGAACCAAGGGTTTCAGGGCACCAGAGGTAAGTTGTGAATCTGCTTTCAATTTTCTGTACCAATCTTCTTCTTTCTCACACTCCTCTGTAAACAATACATTATGTTTTATAGTTTAAGCTGAGTAGTTAACTGAAAAATAAACAGCAGCAAACTTACATCCCCTCTTCCAGTATTTACCTATTCTTACAGAAAATTTTGGCATTGAATGTAGATTGTAGGGTCATTTAATAGTAAGAAAATTTTTCTGGATGCATAAGGAGGATTTCACTTTAGGTTTTTAGTTGGTAGGAAGGAGTTTTGGCATCTAACAGCTGGTTGTTGAAAGTCTCCTACCCTTCGTAGTTTTATGTCTTATGCAGCATGAGGATTGTATGAACCGTGAACAGAATAGAGAGGAAATGATTTTAATTAGTAGAATAAAATAGAGAGAAAAATGAGCAAGATCAATTCTTGTTGTGGTCAAGGAAGAAGAGTGGCGAGCTAGTGAGAATAATTATAATCCACTGTAGGAAGAATGGTCTCATCTATCCATCATTCTCCATCTATTTGCTCATCTTTCCTCTTTCGAAAGCCGGTTGTTGATATTTGTCACTCCTATTCTCTATCACTACTTTTTTAAAAATCCTTTGAGCTTCTTTTCTCTTCCTTTAGCTTAGCAGGTTAAACGGTTGATTCAAATTAATTTGAAAAACCAAATTAGGCACTTAATTTATAAGTGACTGTGATTTATATAAGCTTCATTCTATTCAAAATGGCCTTGCACAGAACATGTAAGACTTTAAGTTCTTTTTTGTGCAGGTATTGCTCAAATCTCCGTTACAAGGTCCTACGATAGATGTATGGTCTGCTGGGGTGACACTAGTCTACCTGAGCACTGGAAGATTGCCATTTGGTGGTGACCCGGACCAGTAAGTATTCATGCAAATGTCATGTGAAGGTTTCATTCTCAGAGTTTGTCAATCATATATGAAATTCTTCATATATGAAATTCTTTCTCGGACAGGAACATGATGGATATTGCAGATTTGAGGGGCAGTGAAGATCTATGGGAAGTTGCCAAGCTACACAACCGCGACTCTTCGTTTCCAGTGGTACCACTAAAATTCTATTTATACACTTTTAACAATATTTTACTCATGTATCTGACTTGTATCTAAAGCATACAATTTCGCTGCAGCAACTTCTTAATCTGCAGTACTTACCATCTAAGAAAATGCGGGAATGGTTTGAGTTAAACACAAAGAGGCCTGAACTCCTTCAGAATCTCTCGAGGTCTTTTTTTGATCTTGTGGATAAATGCCTGACAGTGAACCCGAGAAAGAGAATAAGTGCAGAAGATGCTCTTAAGCACGAGTTTTTTGCACCATGCCGTGAGCTGCTAAAGCAACAAAGACAGCAAAGGCTGCAAGGACTCAGCTCAAACTCTGGCCTCTAGTTGTATACTCAACCTCAGACTTGCGAAGGTTTACAGTGATGAGTGTAATACGTGTGGTATATAACTGTATTAGTCATCTAATATCATGTCCGACGTCAGGAACAAGGGATGATCTTCAATCCCTGGATAAAAGAAGAAAAAAAAAAACAAACTTGAAATGGAAACTGGGAACAACTGGAAATTAGACAGGATGAGCATGAGTGTGAGAAATTGGTGGGTAAAAGGTTATGTCAAATTGTAAATTTAATGTTGTACAAGAGCTCTTCTATCTGCTATGCAAAGAACGTTCTTTAGCATACAAAATTTTATATTGAACAATCCTTATAATATATTCCTATGATAAGAGTTCAAGTAAAGTTAAATAGATACCGACAACGTATATATTTCAGATAATTAGGATGATGTCAGATTTAATGTTGACGAACTTTGAGAAAGCAAGACATCAAGACAAATCGTTTAATTAAATTGCCTGCTGATTTCATATTGGAATACATTGAAAAAGTGAATAAGGATAAGAAATCGTGAATATTCTGTTCAAATGGTCTGAATCAAGATATGTTTGACTCCGTCATTAATTGTACTACTTCAAAAAAAATATAGAATATCATTCAAATTCTGTGTGAAGGTAGTCAGCAAGTAAGAGAAAACAAGATGCAACTTTGCTGTATATATGAACACTGAGAATTTTTTACCTTTAAGGCACTGAATGAATGGTGTAACTATTTGTCTTAAGTTGCGTGAGAATAATTGTGATATGGCATCCACTGGTAGTGAAATTGTTAACATGCTTACTTCAATAGCTTATTCACTAGCAACTAATAACATGGGTAAAATTGTTAGGAAAAGCATGAGAAAGGAATGAAGTTATCTCTGTGATGCTTTATTAAAGCATCTTCCGGAAAAGTAAGTAATTTGAATGTAGTAACTACCTCCTTGCTCTCAATGATCTACATGCCTCTAATTAGGGCTGTCAAACGGATATTTCGGATACGGATACGGGTAATTTTTTTCGGATACGGATAATATCCTAATTTTTTCGAATACGAATACGGATATTTCGGACGGATATTCGGATATTTCGGATAATTTTTTACAGCAATATATAAATGATTATATATATCATATTTAAAGTTTATTAATATAATATATTAATATATTAATATGATATATGATATATTAATATATTAATATATCATATGATATATAATATAATATATTAATATATTAATATAATATATTATATATTAATATATTAATATATTATATTAATATAATATATATTAAAATATTAATATAATATATTAATATATTATATATAATATATAATATATTAATATAATTTATTAATATAATATATTAAAATAAGGGTGATGGCCCTAACTACCCAGATTTGGGAAACAATGGCCCGATATGCCCATATCCAATCTGCATGGCCCTAAATACCGACCGGATACGCATTTGAGGAAGGTGTATCCGGACACGCATATTAGAGAGGCGTATTCTTCACAAAACTGATTTCTGCACTTGTGAACAGTGCTTGGGACACGCATGTTGAACATGCGTGTCTTGAGATACGCATGCTCAATATGCGTGTCTGAAGCACTGTTCATCGTCGTCCCCAGCTCGTCGTTGCCGGATATTTCCTCGTTTTTTTCAAACGATTCGTCCGTGCTCTACAGGCACCTATCACTCACATATCATACACCAACGTGTTCGTCTCTCCACCCTCTACAACCCTATAATTGTGGATTTGAGTATTTTTCGCCGGATTAAAAAGTCCTAAATCGAGATCCATTTTCCGATTTGGTTTCCGACAAGCTGGTACACGCCCCTGCGGGGCCAGAAAACAACAAACGATTCTTGTAAAGTGTAGAGCAAGCTGTGGACATCATTTTGATGTCCTCAGTTTTTGTGGATGTTGTCGTATTATCGAGAACGGAAGTAGGCGATTTTGGAGGCGATTCTGAGATCAGAGCACGTCGGAGATGGATTGAAGATAATGACGTCATCTGACGTCATCACGCATCTGAGAGATGCGTGACCCCTGTTACGCATTCTAGTGATGCGCATCACAGTATACGCATGTCAGGGATGCGTATCCCGTGGGTATATCGGGCCAGTGCTTCCGCATATCAGCATATTTGGCCTTGTGTCTCCAAATCTAGGCATTTTGGGCATTTTCTCTTAAAATAATATATTCATATATCATATTTATAACATATAAATCTTTTAAAAATGTCTACACTTAAATATATCTAACAAAAATATATTAATTATTGAATAAAGACATATATTAATATATTATAAATTTTAAATATTATATATAAATATATATCAGTTATTACATTTTCGGATACGAATATGTCGGATTCGGATACGGATAATATCCTAATTTTTCGGATACGGATAATATCCTAATTTTTCGGATACGGATTCGGATATTTCGGACGGATATCCGGATATCCGGATTTTTTTGACAGCCCTACCTCTAATTTCTAAATGATACGGAGTAAATATTTTAATTTTGGATCAATGTTACTGTATGAAATTGTTGTTAAATTGGGTAGCAAGGTAAATATTTCAGAGAACATATATTCTGGCATTCTACTAAGTTCTTAATATTACTGGCTAACCATGTTTATGAGAATCCATGTTAGTGTATAAAATTGCTGTTAAATTGGGTAACAAGGTAAATAGGTCAAAGAACATATATTCTGCTAGGTTCTTAACCATGTTTCTGAGAATCCAATTGTAATTGAGAACCAAGCCAGCAAAATCATGCTGGATTCAAGAGAAGAGGGTCTTAAGTGACCTCATCAGGAGAATCTGAACAACAATGTAGACTTAGTGTAAAACGAGTAGCACAATATATTTAACTGCCAAGTAAATGAGACTGTCTCAAATGATAATGAGACTGTCTCTTTAGTGTGTGAGAGTGTCCCAATTAACTAACAGAGTAAATAAACAGCAGTAAGCAAATGATAGAATATAAAGCAAGAACACCAGGAATTTTCACTTGGTTCGGTCCCTACCCAATCTATGGCTTACATCCAAGTCCCTATGCCAACTAGCACAGAGATTATATTATTATAACAATAATATAAAGTTTACAGTTTTCCCGATTACAAATTTAAAGCCTCTTGGAAGAACCCTTCCCTTCACACACTTGTCACCTAGCAAACCTGCTAACTAGCCCACTGGCTACTTGGCTTATGATTTGTAATCCTATCTAATTGCCACAACCCGGCACAAGTATGTATAGAATGAATATAAGATTACAACTCTATGAAATGAAACTTCTGTACGCAATGTATAAGCTTGAGTGTCTTTGTATAGAAGTTGTATTGCAGATGTGTTGAGTTGTATTTCTTCTTACCAAAAGATCGACTTTATATAGTACTAGAAGATGTAGCCGTTAGAGATTTGAATCCTTGAGATTTTATCTGTTGGAACAAGAATCAATCAAGCATGGATTAGTGATTAGATAACAAACAATCAGGATCATTAACAACGGCTCTATTAGGATTTGAATCATAATCAAATCAAACGATATCTCTCAAAGATATCCCGAGATATATGACCTGCAATTTCAGTAGATATGGCAACCAATATATGGAAACTCAGAATCAAATCTCCATGATTTAATTTGAAGACTATTCAAAAATATCATCCTAAAAACCTGGAAATAACAATCTCCCCCTTTTTTATGATGATGAACATTTTTGAATATCGATCAAGCTTTTTCTGTCTCCCATTGTCAAAAACACTTATAGAGACAATGAAATCAAGTATAGACAATGTAATCCAGTAGTCTAAGAATTAATCACAGTGATTAGTGCATAATTTTGCATATTTTTATTGCCTATTTATTGTTTGAAATTGTATTTTAATAAATTATTTTGTTGCATTTCAGGAAAATTCGAGAAAAATGAAGAAATGACAAAATATATAAATAAAGTGCAAGAAAGGGCAAAAGAGAAAGAAGAAGGACCAAAACAAGAAGAAAAGGAAAAGCAGGGGGTGGTGGTGCATTTTTGTAGCCCACCAAAATGGATGGCCAAGATTTAGCCAACCCAAAACCAAATGACAAAACCAAATGAATGGCTAAGATTAGCCCACACCTACCAAAACCCTACATTTTTGCCTATAAAATACCTTCATCTTCTCTTGTTAAATAGATACCATTACATTAGACACATTAGATAGCTTAGGTTAGTAGTAGTTCATCTCCAAAATTTTTAGTTCTAATATTTTTCTTCTTGTAAACACTTTTTATTTTTATGCAATTTCAAGCTTCATTTTAATTCTTGCATCTCTCTTTCATTTTATTTTCCTTGTTCTTCATTTCATTATTTTCGTAAATTCTCGGGTGGATAAAGTAGCAACGCTAACCACACGGGATTGAAAATATCGATTTGAAGAACTTGTTTTCGTAATTTTAATTTTCATTTTAATATTAGTTACATCCCTTTAAACCTCCATTATATTGTGGACATTTTAATTCCAAATTATACTGTAATATAATATTAATTTCACAGTTAATTTTTTTTATCTACGTTCTAAATTTTCATTGTAAAAAAAATACAAAAAAAAATTATTTAGTTTCATAAAATTTCAGAATTAGTTTATGTGTTTTTGGTTAATTCGAAGCTTTAGTATTAGTATTACAGTTCCCCTGTTTTTATTTTCGAATACACTAGTTTTTTTTTCCCCTGTATCTGTTCTTTTTCTTCTTTGAACAACCCCAAACCCAACAATCACATCTCTCCCTATCTCCCCTCCTTCTTCGTTTAACTCGTACCCACAACGAAACCTCCCTCGATTTCTTCTCTATTCTCCTTCACCTCCTTCTTCTTCTTTTTCTTCGTCGATTTCATCACCTCCCCTCTTGTTCCTCTTCATCTCCATCAAACCCCTCATCTTCGAATCTCACACGACCACGCTTCACTCCACTCTCCTCTCTTTAATTCATTCAATACCCAGTTTCTTCTCTCCCCTGTTTTAAGTTTCGTTGTTAATTACCGAGTTCTTTCTTCGATTTTTGTTTGTTAATTGAATTACCGAGTTTATGAGCTATGAGTCGATATGTTTAAGTCATTTTGTTTTGATGTTCGTCATTTTGGTTTTACCAATTCGAGTCTTGTGTTGTGATTCTCGTTTGCTGTTAACCGAGTCTTGTACTGAATTAGTGAGTTCCGATTTCGTTTTGTGCTGAGTTCGATGTGTTATAGTTTCGGCTGCTGTGTTTTTGAGCTGATTTTTGTTCGAGCTTTTTTTTTGGTTGGTTGCGAGTTATTGCTGTTCTCGTAGACTCGTAGGAATTAAGTGTTGCTGAGTTTACTGGCCTTGTCTGTGATGTTTGGTTTAGTTTCGTATGGCTGAGTTGCTTTATTGCACGAGTTGGTCTTGTTGAATTGTCCATTTTGTTGTCAAAGTTCTGTGTAGCTGAGTTATAGACTAAATTGTTGTCGAGTCTGAGTTCATTGAATTGTGCTGAATTTTCTATCACCTGAGTTGTACTGTAAATCGTTGTTTACGAGTTTTATGGCTATGGCTGGTTTAGAAATTTATTTTGGCTTAATTCGTTCATGTTTGTTCTTGACGGAGTTCTGTTTCGAGTCTGTTTTCTTCGCGTCCGAGCTGTGGTCTGTGGTCCGTCGAGTTGGTACTGAGTTCGTTGTGTCTGACTACCGAGTTGAATGTGTTACTGCGTTTTGGTTTTTTTTTTTAGTTCATAGTTAAAACCTGTAGTGGCTAAATTCTTTTAATTTCGTCTGCAGTCTATTTGTCCGAATTGTACTGAGTCGATTCTCCGTCTGTTGTTGACCGAGTTTGTCCTGTTTTGCGAGTTGATTCAAGTTCTCCGTTTTGGTTTGTGTATTTGTGCTGAGTCCATTCCGTAGCTGTGTCATCTGAGTCGTCTATTTCATTGGCATGGCTGTTGAATTTGATAGATTAATTCGTGTGGTTTGCTGTCCCTGTTAGTTCCCTTTAATTTCTAATTTTTCATTTGAGTCTTGTTTAAACCAAAAGAATTCTGCTAATTTTTATGTTCTTACAAATTTTAATTCGTTAAACCAAATTTGGAATAAATTAGATTTTCTTTTAAAATTTGTTTAAATTTTCTTTAAGTAATTTTAATTCAAATAAAAAATAAAAAAAAATCAGTTTTTAGTTTAAGTAGATTAATTTAATTTTCTTTTAAAAAAAATAGTTTTAGGAATTAAATAGCATAAAACCAAATTTTCAAAAATCTCGTGTATCTAATTCACCTAAATTAGAAATCAAGTCTCGCGAAGATAATAAGTCCCTGTGGATCGAATCTCAAGTATTAAAACGATGATCGTGCGCTTGCGATTTTTAAATCTTTATTTTAAGCACATCAAGTTTTTGGCACCGCTGACGGGGACTAATTATTTTTCGCGCCTTAATTTTTAATTTTTCGGATTAGTTTTCTTTCACTTGCCTTATTTTTACTTCATTTTTTTAGGAAAGTTTGGAATTTCGGGAATCTTCTCACGGAGCTTGGAATTAATCGGAATTTTTGGAAGCATGCTTCGGTAACCCGTATCTCACTCTTTTCGCCGTTTTATTTACAAAAAAATAAAAAAAAATTAAATAAAAATAAATAAATAAATGGTGGGAGCGCGTACCTCTACTTGAAAGAACGCGTACTTCTACCTAAAAAAAATTGAAAATTGAAAAAATCAAAAAAATCAAAAAAAAAAAATTACATAATTGTTGCATCATGCATTTAATCACGTAGGAGCACATCATCTAGATTTTTATTTTCTTGTTTTTAATTTTTCGTACTTTATAATTGTGGTGATTGCTGGAGAATCCAAAGGTACGTTAAAATTTTCTTTTTAAGACACGTAGTGTAAGCATCCATAAATGTTTATAGCCTTTTTTATATCTCGTTGTTTGTTACATCATTTGCATCATTTATAAATCCATCATTTTGCATACCCTTAGCTTTTAATAAAATTAATTAGACATTTGTCCCTAAGATTTCGCGCTCAATTAGAAAGGTGCCTAAAAATAAACGTAATTAGGGCTGAGCAAAACCGATCCGAACCCGAAAAACCGAACCGAAATATATTAATTCGGTTCGGTCCTAAAATTTGTGAAATTCCGGTTATTTCGGTTTTTCGGTCTGGACCGAAATATATTTCGGTCCGGTCCGGTTTTTTTCAAAAAATTTCGGTTCTGGACCGAATAAACCGAAATATTTAAAACATATATTTACATTTTATAATCTTCTTATTTTGCAGGTCCCAGTTGTCTCAATCTGCTGTAGTACATGGGCCATGAGTATACTATAATATTTTTAGATCAAATTAGGTATTACAACATGTAATGTATCTCCGGTAAAGGTCGATTTTTTCTGTAAGCATTGCAGAAGTCGGAAGCACATAGTGATAGCTAGATCAGACAGTACATATTACACAATGTCTGGGGAGATTAAGAATAACAGAAATAGCTTAAAGCATTCAGCAATAGCAACAAGGAAAATAAACAATGATATATTTGGATCAGACTAACAAGAAGAATCAAACAAATGCCATGTAGCCTACCATTACGGGTATCATTTTAGCACACTTGGCCAATGTCTGGACAGGAAAACTGACATATCTGAGAGGCTGAGTAAAAGTAAGTAAAACAGGTTAACACAAAGAAATGATTTTTTACCAAATTTCTGTAGTTTTTTTTTACCAAATTTCGGTTAAGAAGGACCGAACCGAATAGACCGAAATATTTCGGTTCGGTTCCGATCCGATTTATAAAAAAAATTCGGTCCGGTTCGGTCCTTTAAAAAATCAATATTTCGGTTTTCGGTTTATTCGGTTCAGTCCGGTTCTGGACCGAACCGACCGAATGCTCAGCCCTAAACGTAATTAAGACTTATTCACGACCTTTAGTGTCTAAGGTTCGCCTGGCTGTTAAGATTCGGTGTCTAAGTGACGAGTTTGACCTCTTGGCAATGCCTGCTCTAATCTGGCCGAATCGGTCTGAATAATTCTTAATTTACGGAATTTTTAGTATGTCTTAACATTATAAGCAATGTCTAGTTATTTTATTTCGGGAACCTAGGTTAGATTTTTCTTTTGATTTTTCACCATTTATTTTGTGTGTTTCATTTTCGCACTTACTTGCTACGTGGTTTTATCATTGATCAATCTTTACCATGTCCGTAGCATTTAGGGAGCGTTGTTACCAAGGTTGGGATTTTGACGAGGAGTTAGCTGATAATACGATGTGGTGTGAGTCAACTAGGGAACCTAGTGTATATAACGAGTCGTCTAGTACTTTTAGTGATTTGCATTATAGTGAAAATGATATTGCAATCGACTCTGAATTAAATGCTCTTATTAGACGACTCGAAGCTTTAGAAACCCTTAATGGCCCTTCACACACGTCTTGGCACCCAAATTTCAACTCTCCGAGTCTCGATTTTCAACATGGCCCCGACCCTCAACAAGTCAACGCCATGTTTCAACCAACCTCTCGAAATGACCATTTTACATCGTCTTCTAATTCCAGTTGGAGAGATTATCCCGATCTCTCATGGAACCAAGGTCATAGCTATCAAACTCCGCCTCCACATTTTCAAAAACCGAACTCTTATCCAATTCCGAATCAAGTTCCTTATTCGAATTCAATTCAAACAACCGCCCACCCACCCGGATTTCATGATTCGAGTAGGAAACTTGACACCTTGGAAAAGAGCCTTGATGCGCTTGTAAAAACAACAACTAATTTGGCTCAATCTCAACAAGACTTCATGCAAACCATGACTCAAGATAGACAAATTTTGAACTCTAATGGTCAAGCCTTATCTAAGTTAGAATTTCAAGTGAATCAATTAGCCACCATGTGCGAGCGTGAGACGATAACCACCCCGAATCCACCCGAGATCAACCCTGAAATTCTTATCACTCAAAGACCTATCGATACTTTCGATGATATCATTTCTCCTAGGTCTAATGTTCAAGTTGACACTCCTTTCGGTGGTGATTCACACGAAGAAGATTCTAATGCTCACATCATTCTTTCTCTAGGTCAAACGAAGAATCCCGATGATTCTGAGTTTGTAGCTTCACCTAGACAACCATCATCTTCTTCTAGTGAACTTTTCCTTTCATCTTCCAAACCTCTTCCCGAAAAACCCAAAGAACTTCATACTCAACCAATAGGAGCTAATCTAGTTAAGAAGGTTGTTTCAAGGTCAAATTTGGATGATCATGAGATTGAGTCTCTTCTTAAACAAGATTTTCAATTGCATTACGAGACCAATCGAGAGCTTCACGAATCTTTTAAGGATTTGACCTCGGAAGAGATGTTTAGAGAGATGAAGAATATTTTTTCCAAATGGGAAACCCAACATATGGATAGTTCTTGTGATCCTAATTCTGTTGGTAAAACATTTTTCGAAGAGCCACCCCCACCCGTTTCTGTTTCTTCATTTTCCACTCGTGCTCCATCTTTCATCGAAACTCATGATATTCATGACCAACATCTTATCGTAATTAATTTTCTTAAACAACAAAAAGAAGCATCTTCATGGTATATGGATGAAGTTAGGAATATGAGTTTTATTCTTGCGCCTAATCGGATCGTTCAAGTGGTCCATGCTATTTTTGTAGGTGAGTTTCTGAAATATGTTGGTTGGATAACAAAAATAGTTTTTCCGAGAGCAGGTATTGGTTAGTAAATATTTGTTTTGTACCGCCCATAGTAGAATGTAGGTATGAGGGAGTTACATTGTGTGTGTATGTGTGTGTGTGTGTGTGTGCGTGTTATTTTTAGTTCATAGCTTTTTAAAATTTTTCAATCCCCGTCATTCTTTGTCAGGTATTATCTCCTCATTCTCTTTTACTCTTTTCTCTCGCATTTGCATACATTGAGGACAATGCATGATTTAGGTATGGGGGAGGGTTTAGTGTAAATACATAAAAATTGAAAAATCCAAAAAAATTGAAAGTTTTAAAAATCCAAAAATAGAGATAATTTAGCTTAGTTGTCCTTCCCACTCTTTGAACTTTAGAACTAGTTGGTGTTAACTATTTTTCAAAAATTATATGTATAATGCCTTTAGATAATTTGAACGTAGTCAAGTAAGGTTTTTTCTCATGAAACTTGTGTCGAACAAATTTTTGCTTAAAAGTCCAAGACGACACATTTGCATAAGACCTTTGATGGAAAGATTGCATAGGAATGTTATTCGATACCTGAGAGAGAACCCACATGTTAAAACAATGTCGAATCAAACCTTTACGAATAAATTGTTCTTATAGTGTCTAAAAAAAGAAAAAAAAAGAGTCAATAAATTTTTGTAATTGTAGAGTGCTAGTGTAATTTTGTAATAATAAATTCTTAGTAGGGAAATCGGCTAGGTTGGGCTCATTGATAACCCGAGTAAGTAAGTCCGAGGGGACTTTGTGCCTAGCAACCTAAAGTCCTTTGTGATCTGGGATTGTTAACCTAAAACTCGCTAAATGGGTATTGATGCAAAAGTCTTTTGGGACCTCAACCATTGCACAGTCGGTCTAACTACTAAGAACGTGAAGTTTGGCTAGATACTTGTTTTGATAGAGATTGGGTCAGTTCAATATTGGTTGAAAAAGAGAAAATGTTCGAATGCACTTTATCCATCATAGGCCTTAAATTCACTACACACCTTAGGAATTTTTGTAAAATTTTTGAGTCTATTCAAGTGGATTGTGGGAACCTATAACTTGGCTATCATTAGATTAATCTTTAAGGCATGTATTTTCCTACAAAATTGTTTTGTTGACACCAATGAAAGCTAGGTTGTAAGAGGAAAATGGGATACTTGTTGACTTATCTCAAAGATTTTATGGGTATATCTTCTGTAAACCCTTAGGAGACAGCACTCCTCCTGTAGAGATCGTCTATGGGTTTAACAGGTTGGTAAACCTAAAATTACACGTGATTTCTACGACAGTGAGTATAGGTTTTTTATTCTGCATTTTTTCTTTTTGTTTTACTCGAGGACGAGCAAAAGATAGGTATGGGGGCATTTGATTAGTGCATAATTTTGCATATTTATTGCCTATTTATTGTTTGAAATTGTATTTTAATAAATTATTTTGTTGCATTTTAGGAAAATTCGAGAAAAATGAAGAAATGACAAAATATATAAATAAAGTGCAAGAACGGGCAAAAGAGAAAGAAGAAGGACCAAAACAAGAAGAAAAGGAAAAGCAAGGGGTGGTGGTGCATTTTTGTAGCCCACCAAAATGGATGGCCAAGATTTAGCCAACCCAAAACCAAATGAATGGCTAAGATTAGCCCACACCTACCAAAACCCTACATTTTTGCCTATAAATACCTTCATCTTCTCTTGTTAAATAGATACCATTACATTAGACACATTAGATAGCTTAGGTTAGTAGTAGTTCATCTCCAAAATTTTTAGTTCTAATATTTTTCTTCTTGTAAACACTTTTTATTTTTAATCAATTTCAAGCTTCATTTTAATTCTTGCATCTCTCTTTCATTTTACTTTCCTTGTTCTTCATTTCATTATTTTCGTAAATTCTCGGGTGGATAAAGTAGCAACGCTAACCACACGGGATTGAAAATATCGATTTGAAGAATTTGTTTTCGTAATTTTAATTTTCGTTTTAATATTAGTTACACCCCTTTAAACCTCCATTTTATTGTTTTCGTAATTTTAATTTTCGTTTTAATTCTACGTTCTAAATTTTCATTGTAAAAAAAACACAAAAAATAAAAATTATTTAGTTTCATAAAATTTCAGAATTAGTTTATGTGTTTTTGGTTAATTCGAAGCTTTAGTATTAGTATTACAGTTCCCCTGTTTTTATTTTCGAATACACTAGTTTTTTTCCCCCTATATCTGTTCTTTTTCTTCTTTGAACAACCCCAAACCCAGCAATCACATCTCTCCCTATCTCCCATCCTTCTTCGTTTAACTCGTACCCACAAAGAAACCTCCCTCGATTTCTTCTCTGTTCTCCTTCACCTCCTTCTTCTTCTTTTTCTTCGTCGATTTCATCACCTCCCCTCTTGTTCCTCTTCATCTCCATCAAACCCCTCATCTTCGAATCTCACACGACCACGCTTCACTCCACTCTCCTCTCTTTAATTCATTCAATACCCAGTTTCTTCTCTCCCCTATTTTAAGTTTCGTTGTTAATTACCGAGTTCTTTCTTCGATTTTTGTTTGTTAATTGAATTACCGAGTTTATGAGCTATGAGTCGATATGTTTAAGTCATTTTGTTTTGATGTTCGTCGTTTTGGTTTTACCAATTTGAGCCTTGTGTTGTGATTCTCGTTTGCTGTTAACCGAGTCTTGTACTGAATTAGTGAGTTCCGATTTCGTTTTGTGCTGAGTTCGATGTGTTATAGTTTCGGCTGCTGTGTTTTTGAGCTGATTTTTGTTCGAGTTTTTTTTTGGTTGGTTGCGAGTTATTGCTGTTCTCGTAAACTCGTAGGAATTAAGTGTTTCTGAGTTTACTGGCCTTGTCTGTGATGTTTAGTTTAGTTTCATATGGCTGAGTTGCTTTATTGCACGAGTTGGTCTTGTTGAATTGTCCATTTTGCTGTTGAAGTTCTGTGTAGCTGAGTTATAGACTAAATTGTTGTCGAGTCTGAGTTCATTGAATTGTGCTGAATTTTCTATCACCTGAGTTGTACTGTAAATCGTAGTTTACGAGTTTTATGGCTATGGCTGGTTTAGAAATTTCTTTTTGCTTAATTCGTTCATGTTTGTTCTTGACGGAGTTCTGTTTCAAGTCTGTTTTCTTCGCGTCCGAGCTGTGGTCTGTGGTCCGTCGCGTTGGTACTGAGTTCGTTGTGTTTGACTACCGAGTTGAATGTGTTACTACGTTTTGGTTTTTTTTTTAGTTCATAGTTAAAACCTGTAGTGGCTAAATTCTTTTAATTTCATCTATAGTCTATTTGTCCGAATTGTACTAAGTCGATTCTGATAGAGTATATTTTTATATATATTCTAGATGATTTTATTCTCATATTTATTGTGTTTTGCATTGATTTGGATTTTTATTTAATAGATTTTATTGCTTTATTGTAGGAAATAAAGAATTCATGACTTGGAAGGATTTGGAGCAAAAAGAGCTATTTTGGAGATAAAATAGGTGAAAATTCGTATTATTGGGTTACACGGGCTGTGCTACACTGTTTTGGCCATATCTTGAGTTCCAGAAGTCAGAATTTGACGATCTTACTGTCCACGCGAAGCTTGTGGAATTATCTTTAATTCAGAGGTGGTCCAATAAGCAAAATCCAGTTGGAAGAGCCCCGAAACAGAGGAGTAAATATAGTTACGAATTTTAATTAAGGAATCCTATTCAGTTATGGAATCCTACTTGTAATTTATTTAGAGTACTAAAATACTTTTATTGGGCAAGACTTTTACAGCCTATATAAACACATCTAGGGTATTATTTTAAGGGTATTCATAACCTATTCTCATTACTATTCATATTTTTAGATCTAGAACTAGTTTAGAGATAGACTTTTGAGAGAAAAGGGAGAGAATCAATTGGAGAGGAAGATTGAAGGAAGGAGCGAAGGAATTCGTCCGGAGTTCAAGACACTTCAAGATTTGTATTCTTTGTTCTTAAATTCTAAACTCATGATTTGTGGTTTTTATATATATACACTTGTTTTGTTCAATTATGAGTAGTTAATTCCCTTTATCCAAGAGTTGGGTAGTATTCGTTGATTTATCGAGTTTGTTTGATTTCTCTTGTTATTGTTAATCTGTCATTGAGCGCTTTATACAATTAGAAGAGTAGCTAACTTTTGATTGTATCTTAGGAGTTGTGATAACTTGGAAGAGGAGTTGCAATTCTAGTACATGATATGATAGACATAATTCAAGTATTTGATTGGAAGATTAATATGCGAATTGTGAAACATATAATCCTTGGTTTTAATAGTTTATGATTATATCTTGATTGTATCATGGAAGTGACAATTAGGTGTAGTTGTAGGCACTATAATCTACCTTGGAAGAGGAGGTTGTAAATCTTAGAAGGATTGTTTTTAACGAACAAGAGACACAAATTAGACATTCTTGGTAGTCAATTGAAGAACCCCAAATCTTGGATTATTTTCTCTCATCGTTATTATATAGTTTTTATTTGTTTATTAGTTTAATTTAGTTAATAATCATAATCACCAATCTATTCTTCCACACTTCTGAATTGCAAGAGATAAAAGACTTGAGATTGACATTGATATCAGTCCTTCCCTGTGAACGAAAACATAAAAATACTACTAACAAATTGGCGCCGCTGCCGGGGAACGAACCCGGGTCACCCGCGTGACAGGCGGGAATACTTACCACACTAAGGCATTTGCACGTCCTCGGGCAAATAAGTGAAGTAAAAACTAAGTCCTAACAAACATCACTTTCGTAGATGACACGATTGCATTGAGCATATGCAACAAGCCGTTAAACCCCTAGGCAGCCCTAGTAGGACGAGTGTTGTCTCGTGAGGGTTTATAGTGAATGTACCCACAAAATTCATCCAACCATGCAAAAGATCAATGCTAACACAACACCACACACACAAGTCCTCTCATGCCACATCAACTTAAGAATCAAAGCAAACATACGATGTCTTGGTGTCGAAAGTGCAAGTATTCACGTAGTCTACTCAACCAGCATGCAGAAGGTCATAAAAATTCATGTCAAGTGTAAAAATCGTTGGTAATCATACTAAGCCCACAAGAAATACATCTTTAAGTCTAAACCCGGGATCTCCTATGCCAAAACAAGTAATAACTCACCTTTCACTCAAAAACGAATATTCACTCAAGAACAAGGTTAAGTGTATCACTCAATTCCAACAAAATCATAAACACAACTTGACACTCGCAATCAATCTCACTCTCAACACAACATACATCACTGATGACAATCAAAAGGTCTTTATTCGGGTTGTAGCGTGGGCTAGGGACCAGGTATGTCAAGTAAAGCTAAAACAGGTTAATGTCAAAAGCTAGTACCCAAAAATAATCATTATTCAACTCCCTTTCTATTAAAACCAATACTTCCCCACACTTGGATTTTTCAATAACCCTTACATAATAACTTGACTAGTCGAATGAAGAAGGATCATACAAACATAAGAATGCTCTCAAATTTATTTATTTATATTATTTTTTTTTCTGTTTTTTTTTTTTTTTTCAAGAGAGCTAAGGAATTAACACAATGATCCATAGATATTTTTATGAATTTCGACTAGCAAGCATCAATCCAAAATCCATATTCCCCAAAAGTATGATCATCAATAACCCCCCCTTTTATGAACACCTTATTACTCCCTTTAGCACGATACTAGCCTTTGACAATTTAGGTTCAAATTCAATGTAAGGCCAATAGAATAAAAAGGATAATGGCAAGTAATGTGGTGTGTCACCGAAAGAATAGGATTAAGCTCAAAGGGTTAACTAATTGATCATGTATAAAAGGTGTGGAAATATGGGAAACACGAGGTTATACCTAATTGCCTTTATCATCTCATCATCAAGTAATGTCATGCATTTCAAGAAAGATCTCAAGTAAGTGCTAGTAATGTAAACAACATGTGGACACTCAAGCAAACGAAAAATCATGCAAAAGATATGCATATATATAGGCTCAAAACTCACTTGGTGTGACAAAACATAATCAATCCCAAGTAACAAGACTCTCTAACGCACCTACTTGTACTCAAAGCATGAAAACCAAGTCATCTTGCACATATTCATGTCATTCTAATCACTTACAACATCCAATTAAGTCTACCAGCTTCAACTTGCTAGTGTAAGTGTGTGCACAAGAACAAAGCACGTCACTTCTCATACAAAAGCGTCAATAAACACAAGAATTCTACGCATGCATGGGTGTATCAAGCAAAATACAACAACTAATCAAATTGCATGGCTAGAATTATTTTTGGTATTTTTAAATTTTTAATTTTTTTTTTGGTTTTTTTTTTTTAAACAAGTAATACACTACGTTGAGAACACCTCCCCACACTTAAGCGGTTCATTGTCCCCAATGAACTATTGAACAAGATACAAAACTACAACGAAAAACAAAATAAAACTACACTAAAAAGAAAAGAAAGAAAACTCCCCTGGAATCAAGATGTCGGTTGTGAAAACCACCCCTCAGTCGCTTAGAAGCCACCCACTCACCAATCATATGAACCAACCCAACAATTTTTTTTCCTCGCAAAAATCCCCTTTCCTTAGCAATTAGCCTCACATCAGCCGATTAAATTTAACCTCCACCGTCGAAAATGAAATTTCCCAACATTAGCACTATCTCTCCCATGCTTACGAGCCAAAAGAATCAGTACCCAACTCACAAGAAGCTCCACCAAAAATTACCAAGCAATATCACACCAAAAATACCCCAATATATCAAGAATAATATAAATCCCAATTTACAAGAACACAAATTCGTAATCAAAATAAAATTTGAGAGAAGAAATAAACCCACTACGAATTGAAGAGGTGAACTTGCAATTAATTCCTCTTTAGAATTGAATTTTTAGAGATTTAAATAAATAGAAGAGGAATTGGATTTGTATGGCTAGGTGTGTATATATATAAGATGATGGATAGATGAGATTTAAAAATTTAGAGTGTAGGAGAGATTTGGAGAGGTTAAGATTTGATGTAGGATAGATATAGGAATTTAGAATTGAAGAAATTTGAGTTAAGATAGAATTTGTGGGAATTTTAGAGGTGAAAAACAAGAATTTTCGGAAAAAAATCTGGCAGAACAAGGGTGTAACGCAGCCGCAGGCTGCGTTTCAGGGGCGCTGGGCGCGCGAAAGACAGACACGCAGGAGCAACCTGCGTTACCGGGTAGCAGACTGCGCGGAAAGCAGTCACGCAGGCGCTGCCTGCGTGTTGGGGGTGCAGAGTGCGCTACTGTTCATTTTTTTTTTTTTTTAAAACACTCAAAAATTTTTTTTTTTTTTTTTCCTACACTAATGCATGGGTTGCCTCCCACGAAGCGCTTCTTTAACGTCAATAGCTTGACGTATTATACCTGGAAACTTCAATGAGGATAAAAAGCAAACAGATGCACATATCTACGAATTTCTAATATAAGCATATTGTGCAAATAAACCTTAGATTCATTGAAAGGTACGAAAACTTTCAAGAACCTATCATGCTCAAGAGACTTGGAAACATCAAAATAGCTAGAAAAGTCATCAGAATAATCATTATAAGCACGACTCATATACTCCTCCCAAATCGGATCCTTATACTCTAAAGCAAGATTTTCAACTTCCTCAATCTTAACTTCCTTCTTTTTTATAATTGGACACTCATCAATTTTAATCTCGTCTACCAATGTATTAAGCTCAAAATTTTCTAGATTTGGTAGAATTTCAATTGCATCCAAATTATCATTAATGCGCATGGGACAATTATCAACTACACAAGTAGACTCATCAGACACAACATTATCATCAATTGCTAAACAAGAATCATGGCATAGAGGAAAATTGACACAAGGAGGAGTTCGATAACATCCTTCATACCACACTGCTCTAACTTCCCAAATAAAATTATTTAGTTTAGCATTCTCCTCGTACCAAGCTATTGAATCACATGGAATATCATTGTCACTAGCAATCTCTAAAGTTGGTTCATCAAAAACTCCCAAAGAAAGTAAGGGAGGATTAGACTGAGTTCCTTGAATCATTTTATTGAGCGCAATCTCCCAATCAGCAGGTAAAGAAGGATTAGACTGAGTTAAACTCGTATCAACATCATTACACATATATGGATTAAGATCATCATGATATTGATTTTCAAACGAATACAAATAATCATTGCTAGGGGCATATGGAACATAAAATGAGTTCTCAGAATAGAACGAATTCACCTGATATGCATTACAATCCTCATAAGAATTGAATTGTGGGTAAGGATTGAAGTCTTGATATCGTTCTTGACTGTTGTAGAAATTCTGAGCGTTGTTCCAACCAAAGTTGTACTCCATCTAGTCTCTCTCCTCAAAACCTGTTTAAGTTGTCTACCTCAAAGAACCTGTAGACACTCCAAAGAAAGAAATACAAAAAGAAAGAAAAGAAAAATATATACAAAGATAAAATCCAAACTACAAGAAACAATTAACTCAAACTCAACATTACTGCCTTCCCCGGCAGCGGCGCCAATTTGTTAGTAGTATTTTTATGTGTTCGTTCTCAGGGAAGGACTGAATGTAATATCAAAGTTCAGGTTTCTTATCTCTTTACGTCTAGAAGTGTGTGAGAAGAATTTTGGGTTTGTGTATTAACTAAATTAAACTAAACTAAATTAAACTAATTATCAATCGAAAATAAAATATATGAGGAAAACAATCCGAGAACTGGGGTTCTTCACTTGGTTTCAATGCACATTCAATATCTATGTGATATCTACGTTCTTACTCTGCTGAAAACAATTCTTCTAAGATTATATTGTATCTTGGAAGAGAACATTATAACCTTAGAAGAATTGTTTTCAGCAGAGTAAGAACGTAGATATCACATAGATATTGAATGTGCATTGAAACCAAGTGAAGAACCCCAGTTCTCGGATTGTTTTCCTCACATATTTTATTTTCGATTGATAATTAGTTTAATTTAGTTTAGTTTAATTTAGTTAATACACAAACCCAAAATTCTTCTCACACACTTCTAGACGTAAAGAGATAAGAAACCTGAACTTTGATATTACATTCAGTCCTTCCCTGAGAACGAACACATAAAAATACTACTAACAGATTCTCCGTCTGTTGTTGACCGAGTTTGTCCTATTTTGCGAGTTGATTCAAGTTCTCCATTTTGGTTTGTGTATTTGTGTTGAGTCCATTCCGTAGCTGTGTCGTCTGAGTCGTCTGTTTCATCGGCATGGCTGTTGAATTTGATAGATTAATTCGTGTGGTTTGCTGTCCCTGTTAGTTTCCTTTAATTTCTAATTTTTCATTTGAGTCTTGTTTAAACCAAAAGAATTCTTCTAATTTTTATGTTCTTACAAATTTTAATTCGTTAAACCAAATTTGGAATAAATTAGATTTTCTTTTAAAATTTGTTTAAATTTTCTTAAGTAATTTTAATTCAAATAAAAAATAAATAAAAAAAATTAGTTTTTAGTTTAAGTAGATTAATTTAATTTTCTTTTAAAAAAATAGTTTTAGGAATTAAATAGCATAAAACCAAATTTTCAAAAATCTCGTGTATCTAATTCGCCTAAATTAGAAATCAAGTCTCGCGAAGATAATAAGTCCCTGTGGATCGAATCTCAAGTATTAAAACGATGATCGTGCGCTTGCAATTTTTAAATCTTTATTTTAAGCACATCACACAGTATGTTATGAACAGATAATTATAAGCAAATATCAGACATCAGATAAAGCCCAACTATTTTGAGAAAAACACACATATTCAGGATCACCAAAAATATCCAGCACCAAATATCCAAACACAAAATAACAGAATATTCAAAACAACCAACTTAAAACAATATTCAAATTAAAAAACAACTTAGTTCTCCCCCTTTCATCAACATAAAAACAGAATTAATCATCATCTGGAATATCCACTGGATCTTTGCCTTTGCCCTTTGGCTTGTACCTAGGAGAATCCCCATAGGTAGAGAAGTTCTGTTCAAAGAAGCCCTTGGAAGGGGCCTTGCCATCACGAGCATCCATCCACTGAAATTTCTTGTTCATATACTCGTCCTTTGTAAGTCCAAAAGCTGCAGGGGGTGGAATTGCAGGGAGAGGAAGAGGTGCAGTGATTTCTTCTAGAGTGCAATCTCCAATCCAATCTTTCTTTTTATGCCACGGCGTGATGTGTTTTCCATAAGCTGAAGTGAGCTGCTTAGACAGAAATTGAGTCTCAGTTCCCAACTTAAAGAAGAGTTTAACACACTCTTTTTAATTCCCAAGCTTTGGCAGTAAGTGTCATCCCTTCCTGAAGAGAGCCAAATTCGAAATCCATCCTTCGAGAGATGCTTTGATCATTAGCTTTCAAAATATCCAACTTGGAATGCAATAACTCCATGGATTTTGACATAGAAGCAAGGGAAGACTCAACAGAAATCAGTTTAGTTTCAAAAGACTCAATTGCTTTAGAATTAGCTCCAACTTGAGCAGAGAGGCCATCAAGAAAAGCATTCAACTGAACATTACCAAAAGAGGATGGAGCAGTAGGAGACTGAGGCAATGAGGTGTCTGATAGTGAGTGATCATTTTCAAAAACAAGCTGATTGAACTCATTAATCGAGAGATGGTTACGAGTTAAAGTATTCAGATCAAAAGTTTCAGTCAAATTATCCACTTCATCAGTGGCATCAATCACTTTGAAATATTCAAAAACTTTGGTTAAAAGACAGGGGTATTGCAAATGCATGGAGTCATGGGAAGCACAATGAATCATATTACGAATTAAGAAAGAAGCCACATTAAAAGGAATTTGCTTAACAAATAGCGACATCAAAATTGAATTAACATCAAACATCCCCACACTAAGTATTTGCACGTCCTCGGGCAAATAAGTGAAATAAAAACTAAGTCCTAACAAACATCACTTTCGTAGATGACACGATTGCATTGAGCATATGCAACAAGCCGTTAAACCCCTAGGCAGCCCTAGTAGGACGAGTGTTGTCTCGTGAGGGTTTATAGTGAATGTACCCAAAAAATTCATCTAACCATGCAAAAGATCAATGCTAACACAACACCACACACACAAGTCTTCTCATGCCACATCAACTTAAGAATCAAAGTAAACATACGATGTCTTGGTGTCGAAAGTGCAAGTATTCACGTAGTCTACTCAACTAACATGCAGAAGGTCATAAAAATTCATGTCAAGTGTAAAAATCGTTGGTAATCATGCTAAGCCCACAAGAAATACATCTTTAAGTCTAAACCCGGGATCTCCTATGCCAAAACAAGTAATAACTCACCTTTTACTCAAAAATGAATATTCACTCAAGAACATGGTTAAGTGTATCACTCAATTCCAACAAAATCATAAACACAACTTGACACTCGCAATCAATCTCACTCTCAACACAACATACATCACTGATGACAATCAAAAGGTCTTTATTCGGGTTGTAGCGTGGGCTAGGGACCAGGTATGTCAAGTAAAGCTAAAACAGGTTAAATCAAAAGCTAGTACCCGACAATGAAATTCAAACAACTCCCATACTTATTAAAACCAATGAATACTTCCCCACACTTGAACTTTTATTATTTTCCAATAAACACCTTGTCTAGTCGAATCAAAGTAGGATCACAAAAGATAAGAATGCTCTCATATTTATTTTTTCTTTTTTTTTTCTTTTTTTTTCTTTTCTTTTATTTCTTTTTTTTTCAAGAGAGCTAAATAATAGCAAGAACAATGATCCCATAAATATGATTTCAAACTTCGACTAACAAGCTAACAACTAAACCCCAAATATATTCCCCAAAAATTATGATCATCAATAAACCCCCCCCCCTTTTGCACACCTTATTACTCCCTTAAGCACGATACTAGCCTTTGACAATTTAGGTTCAAAATTACGGTAAGGCCAATACAAGAAAAGGATATAGGCAAGTAACGTAGTGTGTCACCGAAAGAATAGGATTAGGCTCAACGGGTTAACTAATTGATCATGTATAAATGGTGTGGATATATAGGAAATATGAGGTCAAACCTAAGTGCCTTTATCATCTCATCATCAAGTAATGTCATGCATTTCAAGAAAGATCTCAAGTAAGTGCTAGCAATGTAAACAACATGTGGACACTCAAGCAAACGAAAAATCATGCAAAAGATATGCATATATGCTCAAAACTCACTTGGTGTGACAAAACATAATCAATCCCAGGTAACAAGACTCTCTAACGCACCTACTTGTACTCAAAGCATGAAAACCAAGTCATCTTGCACATATTCATGTCATTCTAATCACTTACAACATCCAATTAAGTCTACCAGCTTCAACTTGCTAGTGAAAGTGTGTGCACAAGAACAAAGCACGTCACTTCTCATACAAAAGCGTCAAGAACACAAGAATTCTACGCATGCATGGGTGTATCAAGCAAAATACAACAATTAATCAAATTGCATGGCTAGAATCATTTTTGGTATTTTTAATTTTTTCATTTTTTATTTTTTTAAAAAAATTCTCTTAACATTGAGAACCCTTCCCCACACTTAAGCAGTTCATTGTCCCCAATGAACTAATGAACAAGATACAAAACTACAACTAAAAACAAAATAAAAATACACTAAAAAGAAAAGAAAGATAACTCCCCTGGAATCCCCTTCCTGCAAGACGTCTTACATATCCTTCCCCGTCGTTTCCAACATGCTTGTTCAGCTAAAATCCCCTTTCTGTAGCAATTTCCCAACACTAGCACCACCTCTCCCACACTTAGGAGCCATAAGAATCAATACCCAACTCACAAGAAGCTCCACCAATAATTTCCAAGCAATATCAAACCAAAAATAGCACAAATTCCAAGAATAATACAAAATCCCAATTTACAAGAACACAAATTCGTAATAAAAATAAGATTAGAGAAAAAGATTTACCCAATACGAATCGGAGAGGTGAACTTGCAATTAATTCCTCTTTAGAATTGAATTTTTAGAGATTTAAAGAATTAGAAGAGGAATTGGATTTGTATGTAAAGGTGGGTATAAATATAAGATGATGGATAGGTTGAAAATAAAATTTATAGTGTAAGAGAGATTGAGAATGGTATGGAATTGATCTAGGATAGATATAAGAATTAGGGTTTGAAGAAATTTGAGTTAGGATAGAAATTGGGGTTGAATTTGTAGGTAAAACACAAGAAATTCGAACAGAAAAAACTTCTGGAAAGGCTGTAACGCAGGGGCAGGCTGCGTTACCCCTGGGCAGACTGCGCTAGATGCAGTAACGCTGGTTGCGCCTGCGTTACAGGGAGGCAGAGTGCGGGAGAGGCAGTAACGCAGGCGCAGCCTGCGTTACAGGGTTGCTACCTGCGCAAAAAAACACTGTTCACATTTTTTTTTTTCACAGCATCTTTTTTTTTTCTTTTTTTTTTTTACACAACAAGGCTTTTTTTTTTACACAACAAGGCTTGGGTTGTCTCCCAAGAAGCGCTTTTGTTTAACGTCGTTGGCTCGACTCAGCTGGTTCAGATCTCCGTGGAGGGGTTGTCGAGATAAATCACTTCCATCTTTCCTACGAATGCACCATCCACATATAGTTTAAGGCGTTGACCATTGACCTTAAATTTTGTTCCATCTCGTCCCATAATTTCAATAGCACCATAAAATTTGACTTCGGTGACGGTAAAAGGTCCAGACCATCTTGATTTGAGCTTCCCCGGAAAAAGTCGAAGTCTGGAATTGAACAACAACACCTTGTCACCAACCTGAAAATCTCTTCTCTGAATCATCTTATCATGCATCTTCTTCGTTCTCTCCTTGTAAAGCCGAGAGTTGTCATAAGCATCAAATCGAAGCTCATCTAACTCATTAAGTTGAAGAAGTCTTGCTTGCCCCGCAGCCTTCAAATCCATATTAAGTTCTTTTATAGCCCAAAAAGCCCGATATTCCAATTCCACTGGCAAGTGACATGCTTTACCATAGATTAACCGATAAGGAGTGGTTTCTATAGGTGCTTTGTATGCCGTCCGATAAGCCCACAAAGCATCATCTAACTTCAAGTATAATAGAATATATTTTTATATATATATTAGATGATTTTATTCTCATATTTATTGTGTTTTGCATTGATTTGGATTTTTATTTAATAGATTTGATTGTTTTATTGTAGGAAATAAAGAATTCATGACTTGGAAGGATTTGGAGCAAAAAGAGCTATTTTGGAGATAAAATATGAGAAAATTCGTATTATTGGGCTACACGGGCTGTCTAACACTGTTTAAGCCATATCTTGAGTTTTAGAAGTCAGAATTTGACGATCTTACTGTCCACACGAAGCTTATGGAATTATCTTTAATTCAGAGGTGGTCCAGTAAGCAAAATCCAGCTGGAACAGCCCAGAAACAGAGGAGTAAATATAGTTACGAATTTTAATTAAGGAATCCTATTCAGTTATAGAATCCTGCTTGTAATTTATTTAGAGTATTAAAATACTTTTATTGGGCAAGAAATTTAGAGCCTATATAAACACATCTTGGGACACATTATTAAGAATGTAAAATTAGATCAGATAATATAGTTTTAGAGTAGATTAGTATTATTATTAGTTGGAGATGTAGAGAAACACCATGACTCTTCTTTTGGGTGACAACATTGAAGTTTGAAGGTTTTGTTCTCTTAATCTTTTCTTTGTTCTTATTAGTTTAATTATGTTTTCTTGTTTTACTAGTTGTTTTACTTGTTTAATTATTAGCGAGTAGTTATTTCTAGGGTTTAAATGGAAGCCATGTTTGCACTAATATTGGCATGATTTTCATAGTGGTTTGATTGGTTATGGTTAATTCTGATTGATATGTTTTAATCATTAATTTGTGTAATCGACCGATATCATGGATTAATTATATGCAAATAGGGGTATGGATCGAGAGATTTACTTACTAGAGGCACACATACGATTAGCAGAATTGAATTTGAGTGCGGAAGCATCATTGGATTTCTGAGAGCGTTAATTCTTGGAAGAGATTAACTTGACTCTAATTACCTGATTGATTGAATTACTAAAAGTGGTTAATTGTGTTGAATGTTTCGAGAGTGTTAATGCTTGGAAGAGATTAACATACTCTAGTTATAGGATCACATTGATTGCTTTAGCTTAAGAGCCAATTATGTAAGCATGGTGGACCTGATTGCCCTAGGTTTTAAATAATTTGTTTATCATCTGTTAATTAGTTAATTAATATTCTCCAATAATTGTTTGTCCCTGAAACAATTAGCGATAATTGAAAAGGAATTAGTAGAACCTGTCTCCTTGTGGATTCGACCCGCTTGCCATCTGTACTAGAATTAGACACCGTGCGCTTGCGGTTAGGTATAATTTGACATATAATAACAAAATCACGCAAGCGCACATGACAACCCGCTAACTAACTAAGTTTGCGTCAAGCATCGGTTAGGTATAATTTGACAGAGGAGTGTAGTGTTGTTCTGCAACAGAAGTTGACACCTAAGCTTAAAGATCCGGAAAGTTTCACTATTCCATGCACTATTGGCAATCTTTCTTTCAACAATTGTTTATGTGATTCGGGAGCTAGTATTAATCTTATGCCCTTGTCTGTTTTCAAGCAACTTGGTCTACTAGAGCCGAAGCCGACTAACATCTCTTTGCAGTTGGCTGATCGATCGATCACGTATCCGAGGGGTATAGTGGAGGATGTTTTGGTGAAGGTTGATAAGCTCATATTTCCTGCTGATTTTGTTATCTTGGATTTCGAAGAAGACAAGAAGATTCCCATAATCTTGGGAAGGCCTTTTGTAGCTACGGGTCGTACTTTGATCGATGTGCAAAAAGGAGAGCTTACAATGAGGGTGCAAGATCAGAATGTTACCTTTAATGTGCTCAAGGCCATGAAATTTCCAACAGAGGATGAAGAGTGTTGCAGTGTGGAAATGGTTGATACGGGTCAGAGGAAGAAGTTTGATCAGTTATTGAGTGAAAAGTCGGATACACACATGCTAAAGCATCCTATCAGTGATTCCATTGACAGTTCTTCTGTTCGAGATCTTTCGAAAGTAAAGCTTGGGAAACTTCCACCACATTTGAGGTATGTCCTTTTGAATAATGAGCTAGTGATTTTTGAGGAGGGGCATGATAACGTGTTACGAAGGTGGAAAACCGATGATAAGGAAGAAGAAATTTTTGTTCAGCCGGTCGAGTCGGAGAAGCACATTAGAGGTGTGAAAAAGAAAAAGAAGAAGATTTGGCCGTTGGTTAGTAAAATTAGGTTGAAATCTGATGGAAGAAATTTGTGGAAAGCAAGCAATCAAGATGTCAACGTTCGTATGAATGGTTTGTCTGTTGAGAACGGTTCGGTTATTCTTTTGAATCCGCCTTGAGTTGAGGAAGTAACGTCAAGCTATGGACGTTAAAGAAGCGCTTGGTGGGAGGCAACCCATGCATTAGTGTAGGAAAAAAAATTGAGTGTTGTTATTCAAAAAAAAAAATCGAATTTTGGGTCTGTAACGCAGGCTGCGCCTGCGTTTCTGTATGCGGGGCAGGTTGCAGGTGAGTAAAGCAGGTTGCGCCTGCGTTACTGGTATAGGGGCAGACTGCGGATGTGTTGCGCAGGCTGCGCCTGCGCATCTGCTATTGGGGCAGTTGGCTTCAGTTGCGCGCAGGCTGCGCGTGAAGAAGAGAATAGTAGCAGACAGATGTTGTTGTTGATTCAGTTGCTGTGTACGTATATTTAAAAAAAAAAAAATCTTTTCACCCTCAATTCTATTTATACCCCCATTCTCTCTAATTCTTTTCCTATTTCTATTTCAAAAACCCTCCATCTTTTCTCCAAAAATTCTAAACCTATTTCTATTCTAATTCATATTATTATTATTATTATTATTATTATTATTATTATTATTATTATTATTATTATTATTATTATTATTTCTATTTATTATGTATTATTATTATTATTATTATTTATTATTATATTTATTATTATTATATTTATTATTATTATTTATTATTATTATTATTATTATTATTATTATTATTATTATATATATACCCACCTATACATACAAATCCAATTCCTCTTCTATTTTTTTTATATATCTCTAAAAATTCAATTCTAAAGAGGAATTAATTGTAAGTTCACCTCTTTGATTCGTATTGGGTAAATCTTTTTCTCTAATTTTATTTTTATTACGAATTTGTGTTCTTGTCAATTGTAGGTTTTGTAGTATTCTTGTTATGTGGGAGGTGGCCAGTCTATGGAGCTCGTACGCAGTATCCACCGCCTGACTCATCCGAGGACGAGATGGTTAGGTATGTTTTCTACTATCCCTTGTATTTACTTCCATTCAATGAGGACATTGAATATTTTAAGTTTGGGGGTGATTTGAGGGATTAGTAGTTGTTGTTGTATTATTTGTTCATGTAGGATTTCATGCTTTGCATATTATTAGTAGTAAATTATGCATCTATGTTCGTATTATCTACGTCTATTTCATATAGGACATTCTGTTTTTATGTCGTATATCATGTGAGTCCATAATAGTTTGCATTTGCACCCATGCTTGATAGGAATTTTGTGTTGTTGACGCTTTTGATTGAGAAGTGATATGCTTTGTTCTTGTGCACACACATACACTAGTAAGTTGAAGCTAGTAGACTTTTTGAATGTTGTAAGTGATTAGAAGGACATGAATATGTGCAAGATGATTTAGTTTGCATGCTTTGAATACAAGTCGGTGCATTAGAGAGATTTTTGCTTGGGATTGAGTATGTTTTTCCACCAAGTGAGTTTTTGAGCCTTATTGCATATTTGTAATTTATTCGTTTGCTTGAGTGTCCACGGATTGTTTGCATTGCTAGCAGTTGTTTGAGGTCTTTCTTGAAACGCATGACGTTATTTGACGATTAAAATGATAAAGGCAATTAGGAATAATTGCATATTTTCCCATATTACCACACCATATCTACATGATCAATTAGCTAACCCGTTGAGCTTAATCCAATTTTTTCGGTGACATACCACATTACTTGCCTAGACCTTTTTCTTGTATTGGCCTTACATTAATTTGAACCCATATTGTCAAAGGCTAGTAGAGTGCTTAAGGGAATAATAAGGTGTGCAAGGAAGGGTTTATTGTTGGTCGTACTTTTGGGGGAAATATTAAAAATTGGGTTTGGTTGTTTACTTGATAGTCGGCATATTAATAAATTTTGGGACCATTGTTATTGTTTATATTATTGTTTATGTTTTATTTAGCTCTCGAAAAAAAAAGAGAAAAGAAAAAAAAAAGAAAAAAATATATGAAAAAAAAACAGAAAAAAAAAGAAAAAAATATATATTATGAGAGCATGTTTGTGTTTGTTGCGATCCTATTTCAGTCGACTAGTCGAGTATTTGTTTTAGTAAAAATTATGTGGGGGAAAATAGGGTGTTGTGTATGATTTATTATGGTACTTACTAGCTTTTAACACTTCACCTGTTTTGGCTTATTTGACATACCTTGTCCCTAGCCCCGTTACAACCCAAATAAAGACCTTTTGATTATCGTCATTGATGTATGTTGTGTTAAGAGTTAGATTGATACCAAATGTCAAGCATGCTTATGATTTTGTTGGAATTGAGTGATACACTTACCTTTGTTCTTGAGTGAATATTCTGTGTGAGTGAATTGTGAGTGTTTGCTTGTACTTACGTATGAGATCCCGAGTTTTGTCTCAAAGATGTACTCTTGTAGGCTTAGCATGTTTACTAACTTATTCTTACCCTTGACATGGGCTTCTGAGAACTTATGCATGTTCATTGAGTAGACTATGTGAATACTTGCACTTTCGACACCAAGGCATTGCGTATTTACTTTGATTCTTAAGTTGATATGGCATGAGAGGATTTGAAGGTATGGTAGATTAGATTAATTGCATTTGCATATTAGTTGCATTCATGCATTGCATTGCATTAGGTTAAATGGATTTTGTGGGTACATTCGCTATAGGCCCTCACGAGACCTTACTCGTCCACTAGGGCTGCCTAGGGGTTTAAAGGGCTTGTTGCATATGCCAAATGCAACCGTGATCACCTACGGAAGTGGTACTAGTTAGTTAGATAGTGTAATTGCTTATGCTTGAGGACAAGCATCGGTTTAAGTTTGGGGGTGTGATAAGTGGATTTTATATCCACTTGGAGCATTCTAAATCGGCTTAAATTGATTGTCTTGGACTCAAGTTTCTTGTAGTTTTGATGTGTTTTGCTTAGTTGTGCAGATTTACGAGAATGTTGATTAGGGTTGATGCTTCTATCGTTTTTGGAGGATTAATTGATTAAAATTCGGATTTTCTGGGAAGGCTACGCAGCTTACACTGTTTTGGCCATATCTTGAGTTCTGTAAGTCCGTTTTCAGCGATCTTACTGTCCACGCGAAGCTTGGGAGATTTTCTACAACTTGGGATAGATAGCAGGTGCAGGGAATGTAGGGAATTAATTCGCGCACGTATTCTTTGTGAAGCATGGCTGGGAAATTATTGTTTTGCCCTTTTCAAGTTCTAATTATATTTCGGGCAGTTTTTAGCACCTTAATTAAATTCTAATTGTAATAGAAGATTTTTTCTTGCTGGGCAAGAAATATAGAGCCTATTTAAACACATCTAAGCATTGTAATTTGTGTCAATCAGCTTTATTATTGTAACCTAGCTTAGATCTGCAAGGGAGAAAAGGAGAGAAGGATTCAACGCTCGTGACAAGCAACGGATCTAGATCTACTTCATCCTTTGTTTACTTTGGATTATAGATTTGTTTTCTCAACTCTTTGTGTATTTAATATTATTGCTTCTTTTATTCATATCTTGTTATTTATCATGTTTTCATCAAATCCCATGACGATGAACAGTTCAATTATGGGCTAATCGTTGTCATGGGATTCTAATGGATTTATTTATGGAACTTAGTATCTTGATGCTTTAAAGATCTGTGTGTGGTGTATATCTGATATCCTCGTATGGTTAATCTTAATGCTTTTAGATGCGTAGCTAACATCTAAATTGAATTGTTAATCTCTTGTGAAGTGAAAGTGGATCTTGAGATTTAGAACTTGTCATGCTAGCATAGGTTCATAATTGTTTATCAATATGATTCGTGGTGTGAGATGAAAATACTTATACTGCCCTGTGTGATCTTAATGGATAACTTGTTCTTCAACCGTTATGTTTTCAAATTCTATAGACATATAGGGTCTAAGCATAATTGGTGTCTATTCATCTTCTATCTCTTTTGTGGATGTATGTTTAGTTTGGTATGCGTATGCTGACAGGTAGCGTATACTTGTTTCGTGTTATCCGATCAGATATCAAAACCATTGCACATAGTGATTAAAGGCATCAGATCTAAGGGAAGTATTTAATGAAGTTAGAGTCCCATGTTTTTATTCTCATAAGTAATTCGATTTCTATTCTTATTAGTTGATTTAAGTCTTAGTTTTGTAATTTGCTTCTTAGTTTCAATTAGTTAATTAAAAATCCCAAATTGTTATTTGTCTTAGCAGTGAATTAAAACCATACATTGTTGCATAGGTACTAAATTGAATTAAAAACCAAGATCTCTGTGGGAACGAACTTGACTTATATCTGTATTACTTGTGACCACGTACGCTTGCGTGATTTCGCCACTGCCGGGGAGACAGCGAGTTTCTATTGATTTTAATTTAGTTGTTTAGATTGTTTCCATTGTCTCATTGGAACGAACTTTTGTTCCATTTGAGGCAGATTTTACGTTTTCTTGGCTTTGTTGAGAGTTTACAGGTTTGCAATGGGTGAAGTTGATATTTTTGCACAAGGAGTTGCACTCTTATCTTCCCTAGTAGAGGCACATACTCGAGAGATTGCCATGTCGAAGACTACAGAGCCCACTATACGTCCAATGAGTATCAATGAGATGTCACAAGTGGCCCCTAAAACTTACAACTTCTGTCAAATTTACGGTGTGCAGGGTCACTTTGGTTTTGAATGCTCTTACAATGTCTATAATTCTCAGAGTGCTCAGTGCGGACAAATGAATTCTTTTGAAGAAGGATATGGGTACAATCAGTATTCAAACACTTTTGATCAAGAATGCGTGAATCAACCAGATTTCTACTACCAGGACAATGGTGCTCAAAATTTTTCATATCATAATCAGCAACAATTTGAGCAACAATATTATCAGTCATATGAGCAACTACCACAGCAAGAATATCAATATCCTCCTCTACAAGAAGATCTACATGTTTCTCAACCCAGTATAGATGTGCAAGTTGATCAAACAAATGAGATGTGGGATATCTTGAATAAACTGCTAAAGAGTTCTGAAGAACAAGCCGAGAAGATCAAAGACTTAAAGACTCAAAGTTTGGCGATTGAATCTCAAATTGCACAGTTGGCTAACTCTTCTACTACAGGGCAGCTCGACTATTTACCATCATCATCTATCCAATCCGAAGAGGACCTGACTGCTATCAATCTCACAAGCGATCAGGAATATGATAGTTTCTCCATGTATGTTGATGATGAGGCCATTGATAAAGAGAAGGAGCATGCCACCGATGACGAGATCAATGATGTTGCTGTTACCGAGAACAATGTGACTGATGATGAGGCTACAAAGGAAAGCAATACAGAGATGGTTGTTGTTTCTCTTCCACAATCTGTGCCTAAGCTACCATGTACTGATCATTTTGCTCTCGATCTAGCCTCTACTTACAAGGTTTCTTTGCTCAAGAACACTTATTTCAAGGTTGATGTGATAACAAATATTGTCCAAGATGATATTTCTCAAATTCTGGTTGAGGATCCATATAAAGTGGCTCATACGTTTCAAGCTCGAGAAGAGGGAGAAGATGGAAGTGTCTTTTTAGCCAATGATGTGATAAGCCAAGATGTCCGAATGACTCCAGTGAAAGTGAGGAGTGAAGAAAAGCCACCACCAGAACCTCCACCTTATGTCAAGGGAGTTCAATATTTTCGTGGTGTTGAATTTTATCGTTGTTTTATCACAAAGTTTTCCAAAACTACACAAGCACTCTCTCTATTGCTTATTAATGACATATTTTATTTTACTGATGCTTGTTTGGAGACTTTCTGCAGGATAAAGACAATCACTAACACTCTTGATACTTTTTTTGGTGGCGAGTTTATGATCGAGAAAGTGGATATTACGCCTTTACCGGAGTATTTTTGAGGAGGTCAAGCTAATGACTCTAAATAAGCGCTGCTTGGGAGGCAACCCAAGATTTCATTGGAGGATCGGTGCACTTCATGCTTTTGCATAGGGGAGTATTTCTTTCCTTCTCTTTCATATATAGTAGAATTGCTTAGTTATTTGTTCAACCTAAGCCTTGTTGTGTAAAAAAAAAAAAAATTGGGTGTTCTCTTAAAAAAAAAAAATAAACAGTGATTTTCGCGCAGGCAGCACCCCTGTAACGCAGGTTGCGCCTGCGTTACTGCCTTCCGCACCGTTTTCCCCCCTGTAACGCAGGTTGCGCCTGCGTTACTGCATTAGCCGCAGTCTGCAACCCTGTAACGCAGGTTGCGCCTGCGTTACACACCCCTTCTACCCAGAATTTTTTTTATTTTCCCCGAAAATTGTTGTTTTGCAATATAAAAACACACCCAACCCTATTCTAATTTTTATTCTATCAATTCTTAATTCTTATACCTATCCTACATCGAATCCAACCCATCTTAAATCTCTCATATGCTCTAAATTTTTAAATTTCATCTATCCATCATCTTATATTTATACCCACATATACATACAAATCCAATTCCTTTTCTATTTCTTTAAATCTCTAAAAATTAAATTTTAAAGAGGAATTAATTGCAAGTTCACCTCTCCGATTCGTATTGGGTAAATCTTTTTCTCTAATCTTATTTTTATTACGAATTTGTGTTCTTGTAAATTGGGATTTTGTATTATTCTTGGAATTTGGGCTATTTTTGGTGTGATATTGCTTGGAAATTATTGGTGGAGCTTCTTGTGAGTTGGGTATTGATTCTTATGGCTCCTAAGTGTGGGAGAGGTGGTGCTAGTGTTGGGAAATTTCTACAGAAAGGGGATTTTAGCTGAACAAGCATGTTGGAAAAGATGGGGAAGGATATGTAAGACGTCTTGCAGGAAGGGGATTCCAGGGGAGTTTTCTTTCTTTTCTTTTTAGTGTAGTTTTATTTTGTTTTTAGTTGTAGTTTTGTATCTTGTTCATTAGTTCATTGGGGACAATGAACCGCTTAAGTGTGGGGAAGGGTTCTCAATTGTTAAGAGCATTTTTTTTTAAAAAAAAATCCAAAAAATTAAAAAATTAAAAATACCAAAAATAATTCTAGCCATGCAATTTGATTAGTTGTTGTATTTTTCTTGATACACCCATGCATGCGTAGAATTCTTGTGTTTATTGACGCTTTTGTATGAGAAGTGACGTGCTTTGTTCTTGTGCACACACTTACACTAGCAAGTTCAAGCTGATAGACTTAATTGGATGTTGTAAGTGATTAGAATGACATGAATATGTGCAAGATGACTTGGTTTTCATGCTTTGAGTACAAGTAGGTGCGTTAGAGAGTCTTGTTACTTGGGATTGATTATGTTTTGTCACACCAAGTGAGTTTTGAGCCTATATGCATATCTTTTGTATGATTTTTCGTTTGCTTGAGTGTCCACATGTTGTTTACATTGCTAGCACTTACTTGAGATCTTTCTTGAAATGCATGACATTACTTGATGATGAGATGATAAAGGCACTTAGGTTTAACCTCGTATTTCCCATATTTCCACACCTTTTAAACATGATCAATTAGTTAACCCTTTGAGCTTAATCCTATTCTTTCTGTGACACACCACATTACTTGCCATTATCCTTTTTATTCTATTGGCCTTACCGTAATTTTGAACCTAAATTGTCAAAGGCTAGTATAGTGCTTAAGGGAGTAATAAGGTGTGCAAAAGGGGGGGTTTTATTGATGATCATACTTTTGGGGAATATTGATTTTGGGTTGATGCTTGCTAGTCGAAATTCATAAAAATATCTATGGATCATTGCGTTTATTCCTTAGCTCTCTAAAAAAATAGAAAAAAAAAATAGAAAAGAAAAAAAAGAAGAGGAAAATAAAAGGAAAGAAAGAAAAAGAAAAAAACAGAAAAAATAAATATGAGAGCATTCTTATCTTTTGTGATCCTACTTTGATTCGACTAGACAAGGTGTTTATTGGAAAATAATAAAAGTTCAAGTGTGGGGAAGTATTCATTGGTTTTAATAAGTATGAGAGTTGTTTGAATTTTATTATCGGGTACTAGCTTTTGATTTAACCTGTTTTAGCTTTACTTGACATACCTGGTCCCTAGCCCACGCTACAACCCAAATAAAGACCTTTTGATTGTCATCAGTGATGTATGTTGTGTTGAGAGCGAGATTGATTGCGAGTGTCAAGTTGTGTTTATGATTTTGTTGGAATTGAGTGATACACTTAACCTTGTTCTTGAGTGAATATTCGTTTTTGAGTGAAAGGTGAGTTATTACTTGTTTTGGCATAGGAGATCCCAGGTTTAGACTTAAAGATGTGTTTCTTGTGGGCTTAGCATGATTACCAACGATTTTTACACTTGACATGAATTTTTATGACCTTCTGCATGTTGGTTGAGTAGACTACGTGAATACTTGCACTTTCGACACCAAGACATAGTATGTTTGCTTTGATTCTTAAGTTGATGTGGCATGAGAGGACTTGTGTGTGTGGTGATGTGTTAGCATTGATCTTTTGCATGGTTAGATGAATTTTGTGGGTACATTCACTATAAACCCTCACGAGACAACACTCGTCCTACTAGGGCTGCCAAGGGGTTTAACGGCTTGTTGCATATGCTCAATGCAATCATGTCATCTACGAAAGTGATGTTTGTTAGGACTTAGTTTTTATTTCACTTATTTGCCCGAGGACGTGCAAATGCTTAGTGTGGGGATGTTTGATAGAATATATTTTTATATATATTTTAGATGATTTTATTCTCATATTTATTGTGTTTTGCATTGATTTTTATTTTTATTTAATAGATTTGATTATTTTATTGTAGGAAATAAAGAATTCATGACTTGGAAGGATTTAGAGCAAAAAGAGCTATTTTGGAGATAAAATATGAGAAAATTTGTATTATTGGGCTACACGGGCTGTCTAACACTGTTTGGGCCATATCTTGAGTTCTAAAAGTCAGAATTTGACGATCTTACCGTCCACGCGAAGCTTATGGAATTATCTTTAATTCAGAGGTGGTCCAGTAAGCAAAATCCAGCTGGAACAGCCCAGAAACAGAGGAGTAAATATAGTTACAAATTTTAATTAAGGAATCCTATTCAGTTATGGAATCCTGCTTGTAATTTATTTAGAGTATTAAAATACTTTTATTGGGCAAGAAATTTAGAGCCTATATAAACACATCTTGGGACACATTATTAAGAATGTAATATTAGATCAGATAATATAGTTTTAGAGTAGATTAGTATTATTGTTAGTTGGAGATGTAGAGAAACACCATGACTCTTCTTTTGGGTGACAACATTGAAGTTTGAAGGTTTTGTTCTCTTAATCTTTTCTTTGTTCTTATTAGTTTAATTATGTTTTCTTGTTTTACTAGTTGTTTTACTTGTTTAATTATTAGCGAGTAGTTATTTCTAGGGTTTAAAGGGAAGCCATGTTTGCACTAATATTGGCATGATTTTCATAGTGGTTTGATTGGTTATGGTTAATTCTGATTGATATGTTTTAATCATTAATTTGTGTAATCGACCGATATCATGGATTAATTATATGCAAATAGGGGTATGGATCGAGAGATTTACTTACTAGAGGCACACATACGATTAGCAGAATTGAATTTGAGTGCGGAAGCATCATTGGATTTCTGAGAGCGTTAATTCTTGGAAGAGATTAACTTGACTCTAATTACCTGATTGATTGAATTACTAAAAGTGGTTAATTGTGTTGAATGTTTCGAGAGTGTTAATGCTTGGAAGAGATTAACATACTCTAGTTATAGGATCACATTAATTGCTTTAGCTTAAGAGCCAATTGTGTAAGCATGGTGGACCTGATTGCCCTAGGTTTTAAATAATTTGTTTATCATCTGTTAATTAGTTAATTAATATTCTCCAATAATTGTTTGTCCCTGAAACAATTAGCGATAACTGAAAAGGAATTAGTAGAACCTGTCTCCTTGTGGATTCGACCCGCTTGCCATCTGTACTAGCAATAGACACTGTGCGCTTGTGGTTAGGTATAATTTGACATATCAAAGTACCAATCTTTCCTTGACTTGCAACCATCTTCTCCAAAATGCTCTTAATTTGGCGATTAGAAACCTCCACTTGGCCGCTTGTTTGAGGGTGATACGCAAGAGCAACCTTGTGAGTAACACCATATTTCTTCAACAAAGTTTCGAACTGTCGATGGTAGAAATGAGAACCACCATCACTTATCACTGTTCTAGGGACTCCAAAATGAGGGAAGATAATATTCTTAAAGAGCTTCATAACCACCTTGGAATCATTGGTTACTGATCCAACAGCTTCAACCCACTTGGACACATAATCAACTGCAACTAAGATGTATCTCATTCCACAAGAACTTGGGAAGGGTCCCATGAAATCAACACCCCATACGTCAAATATCTCGACTTCAAGAATACCGGTTTGAGGCATCTCATGGCATTTAGAAATATTACCCGTCCTTTGACATGCATCACACGCCAAACAGAAAGCACGAGCATCCTTAAATAGAGACGGCAAAAAGAAACCGGATTGAAGTACCTTAGCAGCAGTTTTGGAAGGACCATGGTGGCCTCCACATGCGAGAGAATGACAATGCTTGAGAATGTCATGTACTTCGAACTCAGGGACACATCTATGAAAAATTCCATCAGCACACTTGCGGTACAAGAAAGGGTCATCCCAAAAATATTGTTTAGCATCATGATAAAACCTCTTTCTTTGCTGATAAGTCAATTCTGGAGGGTGAGATCCACTGACACAGAAATTTGCAAAATCTGCATACCATCGAGTTTGAGTAGCAACCGAAAACAAGTGATCATCTGGAAAAGAATCGTCAATAAGAGTGTTTGACGCAATATCTGATTTGAAACGCAACCGTGAAAGATGATCTGCAACCACAATCTCAGCACCCTTCTTGTCTTTGATTTCCAAGTCAAATTCTTGGAGTAACAGGATCCAACGAATAAGCCTTGGCTTTGCTTCTTTCTTTGCCAACAGATACTTAAGTGTAGAATGATCAGTGTGAACAATGACTTTGGAGCCAATGAGATATGCTCGGAATTTGTCAAGAGCGTAGACCACAGCTAGAAGTTCCTTCTCAGTCGTAGCATAATTAACTTGAGCTTCATCCAAGGTTTTACTTGCATAGTAGATGGCGTGCAATACCTTGTCTTTCCTTTGACCGAGAACTGCTCCAACAGCATAATCACTTGCATCACACATGATTTCAAATGGAAGATTCTAATCTGGAGATTGAATGATTGGTGCACTTATCAAGGCTTCCTTAATCCTGTTAAAAGACTCCAAACAAGCATCAGTAAACAAAAAGGTGGCATCTTTAAGCAACAATTGAGTGAGGGGTTTTGCAATTTTTGAAAAATCTTTTATAAAACGATGATAAAAACCCGCATGACCAAGGAAACTCCTCACTCCATTGACATTAACAGGAGGAGGAAGTTTCTCAATCACCTCAATTTTTTCTTTGTCAACCTGGATGCCACGTTCAGAAATCAAATGACCAAGTACCACTCCTTCATTGACCATGAAGTGGCACTTTTCCCAATTCAAAACCAAATTCACCTCTTCACAACGTTTAAGCACTTTAGAAAGATTATGCAGACATACATCAAAATCAGACCCATAAACACTGAAATCATCCATAAATACTTCCATGATAGACTCTATGAAATCAGAAAATATGGCAGTCATGCAACGCTGAAAAGTAGCAGGGGCATTGCACAATCCAAAAGGCACTCTACGATATGCAAAAGTACCATATGGACAAGTAAATGTAGTCTTTTCTTGGTCATTAGGATGTATAGGGATCTGAAAGAACCCTGAATATCCGTCTAAATAGCAAAAGTACTTATGCTTAGCAAGTCTTTCTAACATCTGATCAATGAAAGGGAGAGGGTAATGGTCTTTTCTAGTAGCAATGTTTAACTTACGGTAATCAATGCACATTCGCCAACCGGTGACAATTTGAGTGGGAATTAATTCATCTTTATCATTTTTAATTACCGTTGTTCCTCCTTTCTTAGGGACTACCTGAACTGGGCTTACCCATTTAGAATCAGAAATCGGGTAAATGATGCCCGCATCTAACAATTTCAAAACTTCTTTTTTAACAACCTCTTGCATGTTAGGGTTCAAGCTACGTTGTCCCTGTATGCAAGGCTTATGGTCATCATCTAAGTGAATTCTATGCATGCAAAAATCTGGGCTAATCCCTGTAAGATCATCAATACTATACCCAATAGCTTTTCTATGCGCACGCAAAACAGTAAGAAGCTTAAAAACCTTGTTATCATCAAGACTAGAGCTAACAATCACAGGACAAGTCTTTTCTTCATCAAGAAACACATATTTAAGATTAGATGGCAAAGACTTTAACTCTAACTTTTTTACCTGAGGTTCACCACAAGAAGTGACAGTGTTGGTTACCTCACAATTAGGATCAGCTGCACCATCCAACTCAAGAATCAATGAATCGACTTCAACATGTCCTTCTCCTTCTGAAGCTTCAAGCATGAGAACTGTTTCCAATGCATCATTTAATAGAATCTGAGGCGTCTCATCTTGGACAATTTCATCTATAACATCAATCCTGCAGCAAGTATTCTCAAGCAAAGGGGATTTAAGAGCAGAGGTTAGAGTAAAAGTAATTTTATCATCACCAACGCTCAATGTGAGAGTCCCGCTTTTAACATCAATAACAGTACCTGCAGTACAAAGAAATGGTCTACCCAAAATAATAGGTATTTGGCTATCCTCTTCCATATCTAGAACTACAAAGTCTACAGGAATATAGAATTTTCCAACCCTAACAGGCACATCCTCTAAAATTCCAAGGGGATATTTTATTGAACGGTCTGCCATTTGCAAAGTCATCTGTGTACATTTTAATTCTCCCATATTTAGTTTTTGAAAAATCGAGAGAGGCATGACTGAGACACTAGCGCCTAAATCACATAAAGCTTTATCAATGAACAATGCACCTAAATGACACGGGATCGAAAAACTACCAGGATCTTTAAGTTTAGGTGGAGACTTATTCTGTAAAACAGCGCTACACTCTTCAGTAAAAGCTACTGTCTCTACCTCACCAAAAGATCTTTTCTTAGTGAGAATATCTTTAAGAAACTTTGCATATGATGGAACTTGAGAAATTAAATCAGTGAAAGGAACTGTTACCTCAAGATTCTTGACAAGTGTCATGAACTTACCAAACTGCTGGTCCACCTTAGTTCTGTTCATCCTGCTAGGGAATGGGAGCTTTGGCACAAATGGTGGAGGAGTAACTGCAGTCTTCTCTTTGTCCTTTTCCTTGCTTTCCTCAGTTTCATCTTCGTTTATATCTTCCACAACTTTCTCTACCTTATCTTCCTCAGAATTCTCTTTTTCTTTCTCAGTAGGAACATCGTCAGTAGGCATTGGAGGAGCATCATATGTACGACCACTCCTAAGAGCAATGGCATTCACATTTTCCTTTGGCTGAGTTGATTGTGCTGGTAGAGAGCCTTGCTGCCTTGTAGACGAAGAACTAGCCATTTGAGCAATCTGAGTTTCCAACATCTTGTTATGAATCTCCATCTGGTTCATCTTTCTGTTGGTATCCTCCATATTCTTTTACATCTGTAACAATATCTTCATCATGTCACCTTGATTATCAGCCTGTGTAGCTTGATTTGCCTGAGGAGCATAATTCTGAGGAGGCCTTTGGAATCCAGGGGGATTCATAGGTCCTTGCGGAGGCCTATACTGCTGTTGTGGAGGAGGCCGGTACGACTGCTGATATTGCTGCTGATTAGGAACATTTGAATTCTGAGCATTATTGTTCCTATATGAGAAGTTCGGATGATCTTTCCAACCAGGATTGTAAGTGTTGGAGTACGGATTGTACTGCTACCTCTGTTGGAAAACATTTGCTTGCTCCATCTGAAAATTTTGTGAATTTTGAGCATTGTATTGGCAATCGTTACCATAGTGGCCTTGGATGCCACAGACTTCACAAACAGGATTATTCATAGGAGCCATGGATGACAATGCATTGATACTCATAGGTTGAGTAGAGGGCTGAGATGTCTTCAATGAGTGGATCTCTTGAGTCAATGCAGCGAGTTGAGACGATAATAGAGAATAAGCATCCACTTCAAGTTTACCCCCTTTCTTGGCTGCTCTCGGATTACTGAAGTGATTGGCAGCCAAATTGGAAAGAAAAGCATGTGCATCATCAACTCCTTTATCCAGAAATACACCACCTGCAGCGTTATCAACCATACCTTTTGTTTAAGGATCTAGACCATTGTAGAAGCGTTTAAGCAGAAACCACTTCTCAAGACCATGGTGAGGGCATGCACGTTGATAATCCTTGAATTTATCCCAAGCATCCCGAAGAGATTCACCATAATCTTGCTTAAAACCCATCATCTTGTCGATCAAATCGTCGGTTCTGTTAGGAGGGAAGAACTCAGTTAAGAAAGCCTGAGCAATCTTATCCCACTCGGTCAAGTCAATATCATTCAACCATTTTTTAGCTATATCACGAAGAGAGAAACCGAACAACATGACTTTCAACTGGTCTGGAGTGACTCCCTGATGTTTAATTGTATAATAGAGTTGTTGAAACCTGTGACGCCCCCAAATTTGAGGTCAAAGATTCAGGTCGTCACATCATCATCCAACTATATCATACCTGTATTAACTTTACAACTCAACAATACATCCATCCATACCTCAATCTTACACACAATCAAGTTAGAGCCTCAGAAACGATAACCAAAAGTAACACTAAATATTACAATTCATCTGTACAATCCAGAGTCTTACGCAATTCCACTTATACAACTACACTTGAAGACAAGTCTTACTATTACAGTTGAAAACCTATCAGACTACTCTGTAGTATTTATCAGGGACTAAATCATCTCCGGGTAATTCTTCTACTCCTCTTCTGCTGGTGCGGAGTTAATCGGCCAAATTCTTCCCTTTCTAAAAAGTTTTTATAAAGCAAGAATGAGCTACATAATGCTCAGCAAGTTCACTATTTTGTAAAATAATAATGTGGTTTATTTCGAAAACATTCCCAACTATATGGGTATATATCTCAGATTTCAAAACATAATTGGACAATGTATGTGCCCGAGTTTGAATAAAACATCTATACTCACTAAGGAGCTTTAGGATAACATATGAACCCCTTATAAAGTTCCCATTTCAATATATCTCAAGTTTGAAAATATATACATATTAATATATCATTTTCGGCAAAACACTCTACGATTAACATACTGTACAGGGAATACATCATTGCAAACCTCTATCCTTCCATTAGCTTAGAAGGTTTCTCATACAAAAACATTTCATTCTTTGAAACAATTGCAAGAGTGCACTAACACGTGCCAATCTTTATAGAAAATCTTGCAGTTCCAGATACTGCACGATGTCAATATTTTCTCATCAAAAACCACACTATCGGCAACTTGGCACTTAGGCCCAAGAAGCAGTGTTTGAGTATTTTTCCAAAGTGGAGGATGGGACTGGAAGAAAACATGAAAACCTGACAAGGATTGACGATGATCAGTCGCCACATCCAAGTCCAATAATCCGCGGGTCTTCTCTACCGGTAGAAGGATAGAAACTACATCCGTAACTATCCTCGGGTGAAAACTACATCCGTAATCACCCTCGATGAAAACTACATCCGTAATCATCCTTCGGCAACACCTGGGCCGGAATAATAATTGATGGACCGCCTGGCTCACGGCCGCTTACACATCCCGGGAATCGTTCGTCAACGATTCCCACACCTGCCAGAGTCCCCTTTTTCTTTTCTTTTCAAAATCATTTTGATAGAAAACTTGAGTAGTTGAAGTTCGACCTCAGTCGTTCGATAATTCTTGAAAAACGTACAAGAAGCAAATGCTGACCGGGGGTTTTCGAAAAAATGTTTTGGGTCCGAAAGAGTTCAAGTTTGAAAACGCTGAAGGTATCTTGGATTAGTTTTGTCTTTAAAATAATGAACGATAATTAATAAATAATATTTTTAGATTTAATATATAAACAATTAGTAAAATAATTATTTAATTAAAATAAGCTTTTAATCCAAGTTAGATATTTTTGAGTATTTTTAACAACGTAAAAATAATAAATACGTAAGTATACGATACTTCCCGAATGACCTTTCGGGTTTTTTTTTTGTAATTTAATCATGATACAATAAGATACCGCTCCCCGGTCAATAGTATATATGGACCGCTACGACCTCTATTGCTAGAGTCGTTGTCCGAAGAAAACATTTCAATCTAAGTTCAAGGGGTAAAAGCATACATGTACTTGTTCAATCTCAATTGCATCAATACTTCGATAAACATAGCATTTGATATAATTTGAAAACTACAAACACAACAGTGAAAATCCTTGTATAGGGATAAGTTTTGAAAAGTAAACTTGCCTTGGTTTGGTTGGGGTGGTCGAGCGTGCGAATTCGAACGATCTATACATAAACAATAATCGTTCGTTAGTACCTTAACAATTTCTTTCTAATTACGGGGTTTTAAGGGGATACGAGATTAACTTAACGACTTCGTCTTATGACTCCCTAGCCTCACTATAGGTCCATGACATCACTCGTTTACGCTCGTCACTTACTCGACTTAATTTAGTTACCACGTTTGAACCATAACCATTACTCCTAGAATTATGCTCCACTAACGACTTTTTCCCTTGCGCGAAATTTACTCTAGCATTTTTATAAAATTCAAAAATTCGTATTTTAATCCAATTCTTTTTGGGTAGCCTTCACCACTGTATTTCCTAGCTTCTCTAATTTTTCCATGATCCCAAATATTTTTTAAGGTGTTTAAACAAGGTTCACAAGGGGGTCACTTTATGCAGTCCATAGTCCAGAAACAACATTCACTCCTCCGGCCATAACTAAAAATCCACACATCACCTAGCTATGAATCTTACATATCCAGAAACTACATTCAATTATCTTTCCAACAATATAAGGTAGGACATCAGGGGACATCATTTGGGTGTTCAAAATCGTGCTACAACACAGATCAAAGTTCCTGGACAAAATCAGCAAGCTCAATTCACTTAGATCAACCATTTTTCATGCTTCCATAACATAAACACCACTTAAAACACTTAGATCATGACTCATAACACTCATGGAGATATATATGTTCACCATAGTCATAAAATTCACCATCTCAACATCAAAACCCAAGATCCATGTTATCCAATACATATACATTCAAGATAACCCCTAAAATGCATGGATCTACTACCATCCTACATGAACAACACATAACCAAGGGTGGGTTGAGATTTCATACCTTCTTGAGCTCCTAGAGACCTGGTATAAACTTTACACAACTTAGAAACACCTTAGATGGCCTCTTACAACACTCACAATGCAAGATCTAAAAGGAAGAACAAACTTGGTTACTATTCATCCAAACTTTAATAATTTATAACTTGGAATTGGATGGATGAAATGGAGTGAAATTGCTAGCATACCTTGCTTAGATGATGTAGATGACCTAGGAATTATATTATGATTTATGAGTGATGAGAAGTTGGAGAAAGAAAATTTCTTCCTTGGTTTCTTAGCCTTGGCCGAGAGCAAGGTAAAAGGGGGGGGGGGAAATGTTTTTGTGTTTGATATTTTGTGGTGTGTGTTGGTTGAATAATTGAGGTTAAAGTGTTGGGTGATACATATAATTGTATGTACAAGCATGGTACACCTAGGTATGGCTATAGGTATGGTTCTTGTACTACATGTCTCCTCCTTTTCAAAAAGCAAGTAACCAACTACTATTCATCTTCCAATGGCTAACTAGTTGGCTTGGTTTCTAACTACTTGGTTGCATGGGCTTGCATGTAATACTACTCCTTGTATTATTATTCTCCCACCAATGTTTATTATCTAATCTTTAATTCGTATCGTATCTTAATTAATCCCTCGTAATAATATTTTGTCGCGTAGAGATTTCCCTTATAATTCCTTAAGTACTAATTGTGTCAATTCCTCTAATGTCCATAATTCCTTGTCATGATCCTTAATAAATCTTTTAACACTCTAATCATTCTCAAATCCCAACTTTTATAAATTACACTAACAATAAGGCTCTTGCCTTCACAATCTCCCTTTTTATCTTACATAATGAATACAACAACACAGTTTCTCAGACAATCAATTCTATTAATCACCGGGATGACCAGAAAGGTTCCATATTGACATTGTCACAAGATATTAAATAAAATAAAATATTACCAAAAATTAGGGTTCTTACAAAACCGTTGCAGATGATTTGTAGGATCTTCAGAGGCAAGCCCAGCAAATTGATTCTGTTGGATCATAATGAGCAAAGCAGGCTTGATCTCGAAATTTGCTGCTTGAATTGCTGGCATAGCAAGGCCAGTAGGTACCCCACTCGGAGAGGGCTGTGAGTAATTCTTCAAAGATTTGGGAGGAAGGTCCGTCATCTCAATCTTTGGTTCAGATATCTTTTGCTGCTTCTCTTTCCTTTGTTGATCTATGTATTGTTGACAAGTAATTCCAGAATCTGGACTAAGAGGAGTTGTATCCTCTTTCGCTTGATCTTCTTTCGTTTGAGACCTGGTCTTGGGCATCAACAACTAAACAAGGAAAAGCAGTAAGATCGGTCTCAGTTGGAACAAGAGTTCCAAAGAGATAAGAGAAACAATCTAAAACAATCAAACTAAAATTATAAAAACTAGGCGTCTCCCCGGCAGCGGCGCCAAAAACTTGATGTGTTAAATTATGTCTAACCGCAAGCGCACGGTATCAATTGTAGTAGATACTAGCAAATACGGGTCGATTCCTCAAGGAGATAGTTTCAATTTCAATTCAACTATTATCAATTACTTCTAGTCACAAACGATTGTTGGAGAATTGTTTTAACTACTAAAACAAATTTAACAAAGGTTTTAAATCAATTAATTAAGGGATCTAGGGCAATTCAGGTTAGGGCTGTTCACGAACCGAGCCGAACGAGATTTTCATCAAACTGAGCCGAGCTTTGCCCGAAACGAACCGAGCCGAGCTTTGGTCAACTCGAGCTGAGCTTTGGTCAACTCAAACCGAGCCGAGCTTTGACCGAGCTCGAGCCGCACGCGAGCTGTTCACGAACAACTCGAGCCGATCTCGAGCTGTTCACGAACGATTCTGAGTTCTGGAGATCCGTACAGATATCAAGATATATATAATTTAATAATATTACCAAATTTTAAAAAATAAAAAATTAATTTGGTTGGAGATCTTAGTAGATCACTATTATTTTGACTAGTACTGGTAATAGTGTTTTGTCACGGATTGTTGTTTCCATTTTTTGAAAATCATTTCTCGACGATCCAACTGTACGGATGTCAATATATATCTAATTTAATGATATTCCAAAATTTTAAAAAAATAAAAAAATTATTTTGGTTGGAGATCTTAGTAGATCACTACTATTCCGACTAGAACTAGTAACTAGTGCTTATTCACATATTGTTGTTTCTATTTTATAAAAATTATTTCTTGACCATCCAACCGTACGGATGTCAATATATCTAATTTAATGATATTCCCAAATTTTTAAAAAATTAAAAATTAATTTGGTTGGAGATCTTAGTAGATCACTACTATTCCGACTAGAACTAGTAACTAGGGCTTATTCACATATTGTTGTTTCTATTTTATAAACATTATTTCTCGACGATCCAGCCGTACGGATGTCAATATATATCTAATTTAATGATATTCCCAAATTTTAAAAAATAAAAAATTAATTTGGTTGGAGATCTTAGTAGATCACTACTATTCCGACTAGAACTAGTAACTAGTGCTTATTCACATAATGTTGTTTCTATTTTTTAAAAATTATTTCTCGACGATCCAACCGTACGGATGTCAATATATATCTAATTTAATGATATTCCCAAATTTTAAAAAAAATAAAAAATTAATTTGGTTGGAGATCTTAGTAGATCACTACTATTCCGACTAGAACTAGTAACTAGTGCTTATTCACATATTGTTGTTTCTATTTTTTAAAAATTATTTCTCGACCATCCAACCGCGCGGATGTCAATATATATTTAATTTAATGATATTCCCAAATTTTAAAAAAATAAAAAATTGATTTGGTTGGAGATCTTAGTAGATCACTACTATTCCGACTAGAATTAGTAAATTATGCTTATTCACATATTGTTGTTTCTATTTTATAAAAATTATTTCTCGATGATCCAACCGTACGGATGTCAATATATATTTAATTTAATGATATTCCCAAATTTTAAAAAAAATTAAAAAATTAATTTGGTTGGAGATCTTAGTAGATCACTACTATTCCGACTAGAACTAGTAACTAGTGCTTATTCACATATTGTTGTTTCTATTTTTTTAAAATTATTTCTCGACGATCCAACCGTACGGATGTCAATATATATTTATTTTAATGATATTCACAAATTTTTAAAAAATAAAAAATTAATTTGGTCAGAGATCTTAGTAAATCGATACTATTTTGACTAGTACTAGTAACTAGTGCTTTGTCACGGATTGTTGTTTCTATTTTTTAAAAATTATTTCTCGACAATCCAACTGTACGTATGTCAATATATATTTAATTTAATTATATTCCCAAATTTTAAGAAAATAATAATTATTTTATAATATTTTCAAAATATCTCAAAATAATATAAAATATTTTGATAAATTTTAATTTTTTTCGAGCTTTATCGAGCCGAGCCCAAGCCGAACGAGTTCGAGTCGATCTCGAGCCGAGCTTGAATCGATCTCGAGCCGAGCTCGAGTCGAGCTCGTTTTCTTAACGAACACTTTTTCCGAGTTCGAGCTCGAGCTCGAGACCTTAACGAACCGAGCCGAGTTGAGTCCTTAACGAGCCGAGCTCGAGCTTGTTCACGAACAGCTCTGTTCGTGAACAGCTCTAATTCAGGTTCACCATGCTTACACCAAACAAATCACAAAAGTATAGCTTTTCAATGGGATTAAGTAATTAAAGCAATGGTTAATCTTTTTCAAGCATTAACACTCTCAGAATATCTAGTGATGCTTTCACAATCACCTTCAATTCCGTTAATTGTATGTAAGCCTCTAGTAGTAAAATCTTTCGATCTATTACTCCTATTGCAATCAGTTAATCCATGATATTACGCAATTACACAAATTAAGAATTAGAACATATCAATCAGAATTACTCTTTACCCATCAATTTACTAATCAAATTAAGCCCAAATCATGGTGCAAACATGGCTCCCCTTAATACCCTAGAATTAAATTACTCACTCATACTATGATTAAGAACAACAAAAATAATGAAGAAAGCCATATATAACATATACTAATAAACAAGATGAGATAAAGAGTACCTTAAACTTTGTATTAACGAAGAACAATGAATCCAAGCTTAATTAACCAAGTGTTTACAAAGGAAGAGATGAAGAGAGAAAAACAAAAACCCAAGCTTTTTAAAAAGTAAAAGTATACGTGTCTCTCCTTCTCACGTTCTCTCTCTCTTTTATAATAAAACTCCTTAATAAAATCTGATCTCTATCTCCTAATAAAATATTTTTAATATTCTAATCAATTTACAAAAAGATATCCATAATTAAATAGGGTTTTCTTGTAAAATTCGTCACTTCTTTTTCTCCTCTGTTTCTGGGCTCTTCCAGTTGGATTTTGCTTACTGGACCACCTCTGAATTAAAGATAATTCCCTAAGCTTCGCGTGGACAGTAAGATCGTCAAATTCTGACTTCTGGAACTCAAGATATGGCCCAAACAGTGCAGGCAACCCGTGTAGCCCAATAATACGAATTTTCTCCTATTTTATCTCCAAAATAGCTCTTTTTGCTCCAAATCCTTCCAAGTCATGAATTCTTTATTTTCTACAATAAAACAATCAAATCTATTAAATAAAAATCCAAATCAATGCAAAACACAATAAATGTGAGAATAAAATCATCTAAAATATATCTAAAAATATATTCTATCACTGATTGATATGGAATTTCTGATAGAACTGGTGTACGATTCCTTTCTGTTTCACAGGATGGATTATCAGATGCCTCAGAAAATCCAGGAGATGATTGAGAGAATGTAGAATTCCTTTGAGGTGTTTCCTGTCCTGTTGGAGAATGAGGCAGTTCCTTTTCAGAGAGAGACTGTCCCTTTCCAGATTGAGTCTGTCTCTTTCCAGATTGAGACTGATCCTTTTGAATTTGAGAATCATCATCTGCAAAGACTTCCCAACTTTTGGCTAGATCAACATTAGACTCATTGAAAGTAATATTAATAGATTCTTCTACTTTTTTCTTATTAGGATTATAAACACGATATGCCTTACTCGAAATGGAATAACCCAAGAATATACCTTCAGTAGCACGGGGATCAAATTTCCCACGATTTGGATGAGTATCTAGAATAAAGCATTTAGATCCAAAAACTCTAAAATAGCTAATGTTAGGAGTTTTATTCTTAAGTAATTCATATGGAGTTTTCAACAAGATAGGTAGAATTAACACTCTATTAAGCACATAACAGGAAGTATTTACAGCTTCTGCCCAGAACTTTCGAGGCAACTTACTCTCATGAAGCAAGGTCCTAGCAGTTTTCTGAAGTGTTCTATTCTTGTGTTCAACTACTCCGTTCTGTTGAGGAGTACGTGGAGCAGAAAATTCATGTGATATGCCTCTGGCCTTGCAATAAGTAACGAAGTCTTTCTCGAATTCTCCACCATGATCACTTCTGATAGTTCTCAGCTTCTTGGAGTACTTAGTTTCAAGGTTAGCAATTAAATCTTGAAATTCACTAAAAGCCTCATCCTTAGTTCGAAGAAACAGTACCCAAGTGAATCGAGAAAAATCATCAACTATAACAAATGCGTATTTCTTACCTCCAAGACTTACATACCTTTCAGGTCCAAATAAGTCGAGATGCAACAACTGCAATGAATCGGTTGTAGACACCTGATTTTTGGCTTTGAAAGATGTCTTGACTTGCTTTCCTAATTGACAAGCAGAACAAGGCTCTGTCTTTTTATATTTGAGCTTAGGCAGACCTTTGACCAGACCACGAGATGAAATTTTCTTTAAGAGATCCATATGAACGTGGCCAAGTCTTCTGTGCCATAGATGCTGTTGTTCTTGAATTGAAGCTAGACATACTTCTTCATGTTGTTCATCAAAATCTAACACAAATATATTTCCTTTTTGTTTGGCTACTAAAGGAGTCTCATTAGAATTAGTACCAATGAAGCACATATTTTTATCAAAATTAACACTATGACCTGAATCTGTGAGTTGACTCACACTAATAAGATTGTATTTAAGACCATCAACTAATCTTACATCATTAATATAGAATTTTTCATTACCTATGGTGCCTTTTCCAACAATTCTTACCGTATTGGAATCACCCAGGGTAATTAATCCTCCATCTGAAGCAATTAGAGATAAAAATTTCGATTTGTCTCCTGTCATATGACGAGAGCAACCACTGTCTATGATCCACTTATTCTTTAAAACGTGAACTTTTAAACGTACCTGCAAAAAATATATATATTCATGTCTTAGGTACCCACCTTGATTTGGATCCTGCATTGTTAGTGTCTATGATATTATATAAATGTCTTTCTGTTCTCTTAATCCAAATTTGAGCAGTATTAGTAGAATCATGCATATATTAATTATGTGGTTTAGCAGTTTGGCCCTTAATATGACAAAATTTGGATTCTGCTGAGATATGTCCCTTTTTTCCGCAATATTTGCATTTCTCATACGGCATACTGTACTTCATAATAGTCCTCTTCTTGGTCTTTTGAAATACACTCTTTTTGCCTGAGTTGAAACCCAGTCCTTCTTTTCCCAAAGAGGATTTTTGAACTGCCAACATTACATCTAATGTGCCATCACCATGCACAAACTTAGCCAGATCTTTTTTTAGACGATTGATCTTTCCCTGTAATTCAGAGAATTTTTGTTGTGTATCCGCCTTTTTTTATTCTGTTTCTTTGGAAGACTCTGGTTCCTGCCTTAGTGTGGCCAAACACGCATCCTTTCTTTCAATCTCACTTTTCAGGTATGTATTTTCTTCAGCAAGCTTGGTCATCTTTTCACTTAGTAAATCTTCAGAAACAAATGATTTTGGAGGAGTAGAAAATACCTCTTCATTTTCACTGAAATTTTCATCAAATCCAGCAAAGCACAATTGAGCAACTTCATCATCAAAATCAATTTCTATATCAGATTCATCATCGCTCCATGTGAGAAATGCTTTACTCTTTTACTTCTCCTTGTCTTGATCCTTTGATCTGGAAGCTTTCAATTTCGCCTTTAGTTGAAAAAAATTCTTTTTGATATGACCTTTCTTGCTGCATTCGAAACATACTTCATCGTTAGTGTTGTTCCTGAAATCCTTTTTGACTCCATAAGATTTTTGAGTAGGTCGACTAGCTGCTTTCTTCTTGGATAAAAACTTTTGAAACTTCTTTGTTAGAAGAGCAATCTCCTCATCTGAATCATCACTAGAATCTGCAATAGTTTTAAGAGCTAGAGTCTTTTTCCTGGGTACTTCTTCTTCCTCATCATATCTTCGTAATTGGTTCTCAAACTCTTCCAATTCACTAAAGAGAGTGAGTGTATCCATTTTTGAGATCAAAGAAGAATCCTGCAGAGTTGTCACTTTAGGAGCAAGCTTTTTGGGAAGTGATCGAAGGATTTTTCTGTTGATTTCTGCCTGAGGAATATGTCTTTCCAGGAAAGCAATAGAATTCATCAGTGTAAGAAATCGTCCCTGAGCTTCTTTTATGCTTTCGTCCTTTTCCAATCTGAAACTTTCATAATCACTTAGAACAAGATCAAGCTTGACCTCACGAACCTTTGAGGTGCCTTCATGACTCACTACAATAGTATCCCAAACTTGTTTAGCCGAAGTGCATGCTGACACTTTTCGAAGTTCAGTAGCACATAGTCCATTGAGTAAAGAATTCATAGCTCGAGCATTATAATTCAGATAATTGACTTCATCAACAGTGAGCTCTTTTACTGGTTTGGGTTTGCCATCCTTCAGGGGAATAGTAATACCATTTTCAACGGCATCCCATTCGTATGTATCCTTCTGGAGAAATATTTTCATCAGAAACTTCCAGTCATGATAGTTTTTCGTTCCAAGTAAGAGTGGTGGAACAATGATTGAACGACGTTCTTGCACCTGATCTGATACCAAATGTAAAACGAGTAGCACAATATATTTAACTACCAAATAAATGAGACTGTCTCAAATGATAATGAGACTGTCTCTTTAGTGTGTGAGAGTGTCCCAATTAACTAACAGAGTAAATAAACAGCAGTAAGTAAATGACAGAATATAAAGCAAGAACACCAGGAATTTTCACTTGGTTCGGCCCCTACCCAATCTATGGCCTACATCCAAGTCCCTATGCCAACTAGCACAAAGATTATATTATTATAACAATAATATAAAGCTTACAGTTTTCCCGATTACAAATTTAAAGCCTCTTGGAAGAACCCTTCCCTTGACACACTTGTCACCTAGCAAACCTGCTACCTAGCTCACTGGCTACTTGGCTTATGATTTGTAATCCTATCTAATTACCACAACCCGGCACAAGTATGTATAGAATGAATATAAGATTACAACTCTATGAAATGAAACTTCTGTACGCAATGTATAAGCTTGAGTGTCTTTGTATAGAAGTTGTATTGCAGATGTGTTGAGTTGTATTTCTTCTTGCCAAAAGATCGACTTTATATAGTACTAGAAGATGTAGTCGTTAGAGATTTGAATCCTTGAGATTTTAGCTGTTGGAACAAGAATCAATCAAGCATGGATTAGTGATTAGATAACAAACAATCAGGATCATTAACAACGGCTCTATTAGGATTTGAATCATAATCAAATCAAATGATATCTCTCAAAGATATCCCGAGATATATGACCTGCAATTTCAGTAGATATGGCAACCAATATATGGAAACTCAGAATCAAATCTCTATGATTTAATTGGAAGACTATTCAAAAATATCATCCTAAAAACCTGGGAATAACACTTAGTCTACTTGACAATTTTTGAGGTAACTATTTCTACCTTTGTCTCTACTTCTCAACCCCCTATTTCTTTTTCAAATGGAGGCTGGTGCTAGTGCCCCACAACCTCCTACCCAAGTGGCTAAAACACAGATTTCAAAATTCAAATCCAAGAAAACCAGCACCAATGTCTTTCAAAAGACATTTATTATAACAACTAAAGCACAATCTCCTGGATAGTACCAGGACCCTTGTGCCCCGGCCCTTGATCAGATAAAGTTGTCTGCGACGATATGGACTCGACCCGCTCCTACCCACCACGGGGCACCATAGCATGAGGGGAGTGTGTTAGTGCAAGTGAGTCATGGGGAAAGGGGTAAACATTAAGAAAATCCCAAGGATAAGGCATGTGAGATGAGTGATGTCCATCCAAACCACATTGCATCCTCCCAAAAGGGTGTAAGTGCTGAAATGAAAATTAGCACATCCCTAACAGCATCCTCTCAATAGGGTATTGTTATTGAAAAGTGTTCCCAACCAGGAACATTTCACAAGAGGGTTAAGGACACCACTGACCTAATCTCACCATTTAAGATATATGGTAGGAGAAAGAAAACAAAAACTTTTAAGAGCGCATAGAAAACACGCATTGCTCAGCTCAAAATTACAGATTTTGTGTCTAAGCCTTCTCAAACTCATATTGATGTGACTCTAATTAATGTGGAGTCACAATCCCAAAATCTCTCATTGTAAATCGAAACATATATAATTCAACAACCAAATTCACCAACTCCTTCTCTGGATGTGGACATGATTCAAACATCACAAACAGATTTTCCATCTTTGACTCTCATGGAGGAGCACCACTCTGAAACTGTTGGTCATCATCTTAAAGATGATTTGTTGAACTAGTAATCCATTCTTTCTGAAACTTTTGTTGAATCTGTGCCATCAAACTTAAAATCCATTTGTACAGATTCTACCTTGGTTTCTACTTCAATATCTCTAATTCCAACTTCCTCATGGATATCATTCATCCGTTGATAAGTGTTTCTTTTATAATGAACATGCCTCACAGAAGTCATCCGTTGAGCTTTACAATTTTCTACTTCAACGAATGTTAATCATTCGTTGATAGAGATCCATTCTACACGTGAACTTGAATTTCACAACTTGCATGCTCATCTAACTGAGCCTTCAATTAGTGTAGAAGAATTTATAACTGTTGAAATATTTATAGGCCTGAGGGAAGGGAGTGACTTGAGTACTTCAACGGATGTTAATCATTCGTTGATAGAGATTCATTCAACACATGAACTTGAATTTCACAACTTGCATGCTCATCTAACTGAGCCTTCAATTAGTGTAGATGAATTTATAACTGTTGAAATATTTCTAGGCCTGAGGGAAGGGAGTGACTTGAGTGAGAGGCGATTTTGTGAACCGGCAACTGAAAAGAATGTGAGTGAGGGGCAGACTATTTCTTCCAGTCTAGCAAAAGAAAAAATAGAGAGTTTCACTTTAGTAGGTGAAGGTAAGGGTGTGAGCCAGGGGGAGAAAGAGAAAGAAAATGAGAGAAATGCAGGTACAAGAGAGGTAAGGTGGAAATAGCCATTACAAGTGAGTTAATGGATGTCCATGAAGCTAAGAGAGAGAAATTTCTATTTGTCTTGATGTTGAGGCATTTACCCACCCTGTATCAGCCTATCAAGTCTTGGTTGAACAGGGCAATGCGGAGGCATAAATTTCTATTTTGTGTATGAAGACAAGGATTCTGATGAGGGAGGAGATGCAGGCCCTCACACAGTGGTGATTTGCCAAAATAGCTTATATCTATTGAGTTTGTATCTAGGGATGCTAGCAGAGAACTTGTGGTGTAATACAACATGGTTGTAGCCACACCAACTAATGAAAACTTCCTAGCAATTCTAAAGCTGCACAAGTGTCTCATTAATCAAAACAACTTGGATAGAAATGACATCAAGAATACAATCAAATCAGCTCAAGATGAGCAAAAGAAGAAGCTGAATTTCCTCTTTCCAGATTTCACAATGAGGCAACTCCGGCAAAGACTTAGAAAAAATGACTCTATGGAGAAGTCACTTGACATACTTACTGCAAGCGTTGGGAAATTGGAGATAAACATGACAACCTTGCTTGAAAATCAAAAGCTCCAAACTAAAGGCAAGAATCTATAAATCCAACTTCTTCAGAAGCTACTTAAAGTTCCTACATTTACTTCAATCCTTGATGATAACAAAAAGGGGAAAAAGAGTGTAGAATCTTCTGAACAATCACAACATCTACAAATCGATCTCAAACTGAAGAAGTGCTTGTAATTCAAGTGCTACCTCTACAACAATCAGGCAGGATTTAGCTCCAAAAGTGATCATTCCAATTTCCACTACGCCATAAACGCACATACGCAACCCCCATTTTCAGTTGCGTAAGGCCTGAAAAGCGTTGTGTAAGGTCTTACGCAACGCTTTTGGGGCGTTACCAATACTGGCGTTGCGTAAGACCCCTAACGCAACGCTTTTCCAAGCTATTGCAACACTTCAAAAAGCATTGCATTAGAGGCCTTATGCAACACCAAAAGCATGCAAATGCAACGCTAAAAGGGGTTGCATAAGATGTTTCAGCCATATCAGCATGCTGACATGTAAGGAATATGCCACGTCAACATGCTGACATGTAAGCAGGTGCCACGTTAGCATGCTGACGTGTCATTAGTGGGACCCACAAATGCCATGTCACAAATTGGGGGGTACATGCCACGTCAGCAGTGGGGCCCACCAAGGGGCCATGTCAGCATTGGAGCCCACATGCCACGTCAGCAGTGGGGCCCACATGCCACGTCAGCAATCAGTCCACTATCTAACGCAACGCTATTTGAGTCTAATGCAACACTAAAACTTTTTTTAAGCAACACTAAATATATCATAATGCAACATCATATATAGTCAAATGCAACATTTTTTTACAAAAAAATTGAAATGGCTGAGCTTTTTATACATAAAACCATCCTAACTTTAAAAGTACGCAAATTCTAACTTTAGAAGTACTAAATTACAAAGTTCTAATACTAGCTAGTTAAAGCTACAAAAAAATTACTAAGTGGAGCCGTCTTGAGTCATTGGAATATAATTATCGTCTTAATCGCTTGAAAATGTGGCCTCCTTCTTGATAGTATTAGACAGCCTCTTTGTGTTTTCCAAGGAGACTGATTTTTGAACCCTATCTTCAGCAGGTCTCTAAACCTGATCGGAGCACATTCACACCTGCATCATATAAGTAAGAACATATTACAATCGGTACAAATAATAAAATTCTATGAAGAAACAAAACTGCAAGTACCTGATCTTCTATCCTAGAAGTTATACTTTCAAAATAATCAACTAACGAACTAGCTTGTTGAAATGTTCTGTACATGTTCTTAGTAAATAAAACTGGGAAGGCAGATCTAACGGACAAGAAGTTTAAATCTTATTAAAACAAAAAAAGAAATGAAAAATTAGAGGTATCAAGTGACCTTGCATATGATCAAGTCAAACCAAAAACCCATATAGCCTACTAATACTGCAATACATATACAAAATAATCTCACTGCCCATAAAGAAGCCGAAATTGCAGCACAAAACATGTATCAAACTGAGTGTTTTACATTAAGGCTGAGTGTTGATTAGTTTCTCTATTTTGTGTTTGTATTATGTATCAAATTGAGTGTTGATAATTTTAGACTGAGAACACAAACATGTATCAAACTGGAATAGGCAGAGGACGAAAAATCAAGCACATAGAGAAGCCAATAACACCATGTCTTTTTGCTATCATTTAAAAACTGTAAGTTTCAATTGAAATGAAATACATGTGGCAAAAGAACTATAAGACTTGCTAGGATGAAGTTGGTCCATATGACCATATATTTTGATCCACCGCCAAATCATAGGTCATAACAAGTAACGACCTTACTCATGACACTTAGTAGACAAATTACATTAATAGTACCCAAGTCACATTTTTTTATACATATCTCCTTGCTGGTTAACTACGATTATTCTAAACACGTCTTTTAAACAGATTTGTACTATAATTTACCAAGACAGAATAATTTCCAAAGGACTTACCAGTTGCCTCTCTTCATCAGAAAGTGCATCTTCCATCTGATTAAACAGTGTGCTCCATCTAGCTTTGTGCAGGTTTGTTGTTGCATTTAATGATGAACTAGGGAGAGGAATCTTTGTAATGTAAGGATCATTCTGCTGATTATGAGAAAATTCTCTAGATATAAGAAGAGGCAGATCCGTTTGAATAACAGATCAAACTCTTTTCTTACTACGTCGTAGTGCTGCAAGAATATAAGAGCATATCATACAAGTTTGACATGATAATTGTCTACCCCTAACAAAGCACAAGTGTTTTATGGTGAGTATACCTCCAAGGCAACCATTTATGTCATGTTGAAGAAGCTCTAGCCACTGGGAAGCTACATTAGCAGCTGTCGATACAAAACATTTATTAGCTTACAAGGTAACCTTTACATGCAATATACAAATAGGGTAAGGAATCTCTTCAGTTTTATAGAAGTTGTGTCTTGATCAATCTCCACTATAATCATGGCAAACAGAGAAACTATTACATTTACTGTTTTTACTTTGTTTGTTTGCTATAACTATCATCACATTTTTAATACGTAGATTGATAATTTTTTGGACATTGATAAGTCTGGGATTAAAGAAACAGTCTTACCAAATGACGCAGATTCATCGTTTGCCTATCCATTTCACAACATATATTCCAATAAATCTAGAACTTGAGCATTTAGACACTATTATCAAAAAAGTTTGCCACTTGAAGAAGACATGACCAAAAATGCCATGACAAGATTCATTAGAAGAGAAAACTGGAGCTACTATACATACCACTTGTATTTGGTTCCTTTTTCTATAATATGGGCTTTCACTTCAAGCGGAGAAACTTATTGAGCATAGAAAACCTCAATCAATTGTTCCTCTGTACAGAAACAGATTAAAATATATTGCGTTTTGAATCACACCGTAAACACACGCGATATGTTTTTCTTTTTCGCATACTATAGTCATTTAAGAAGGTACCAAAAACATGTTAAAATTAATCAATTTCTTAGTTCTCAATGTACTTCATCGATCCACATAGACCACTTGGTACATTCAGTATAGTCATACAATGTCACTCCGTATACAGTAAAAGTAATTACTAAAAAACACACTGCTTTAAATGTTCAGCTTGCAAGAAATATGGGAGAGAAAGAACTTAAAAACTTGAAACATTTTGTTTGTACAATCAAGAAAAACTTTTCATTACTTTGCTGCCATGTATACCAAGATCTCATGAATTATATAACATTAATACGCTACCTGCAGTCCAGGAAATAAAAGTTCACTTACTTCTTCATGTGACACTCCAAGCACATTCTAGACAGGTGTCTACACAGGTCAGATTTATGGCCGGAAGATTTAAGACAACTGATGTAGTCCTTTTTTCCTGAAACATGAATAAAAGACAAAAAATACTAAAATTTTAGTAAAGATCCCTAATATGTAGTGTCAAAACTAGACAAGACAGATTGAAAATCTTCTAGTCCTGCATTATATTCTTCTCTACTTATTGCACCAGTTATTATAATCAAGTAAAATTAATAAAAACTTAGCATACAGAAGTAAAATTGCAGACCACCAAAACTAAGCAAAGTACAGAATAAAAACAGAGAAGAAAAATGCATACTGCAAAAATAACTTGATGTTTGATGAAACTACTTTGTATTCAACTCAACATAAGAAATCTATCAGATTAAACTGTAAGACAAAAACACATAACATCTGCAAAATAGAGGGGGGGGAGCAGAGAGAGCACGAATTTAACATTCGCAAACTAATAACTGTTCAAGCTAAACAAAACTACAACATACCATAATAGTTGAGTGAAACATGGTAGTACATAAACAAAGCTAAACAATCAAAAATACACAGAACCTTATAATTTATATGAGTGACAAGTAAAGAGAAAAACACTCACAGCCCAGTAATGCTTATTAACAATGTCCCATCCACCTCGATATTTCTTAAAGCCAGAAAGTATGTCCGGCCTTAATGTCCTCTTCTCTGCCAAAACAAATGGGCTTGATCCTGGACCGGGAGCCTCTGCAACTGCCCTTGATATTCCACTTCTCCACCTCCCTAAATTTGCTTCTCCTACACCCATTTCAAAACCAAACCAGTTCTTACAACAAATTTAATTAAAAAAGTCCACTTCACTACAATCAAACATAAAAGAAAAGACTATCATTTCAAGAATTGTACAACTGCACACAGGGCAGGAAAACACAAACTCATACTATGTGTTCCATACATCAAATACAGTCTAATAACGCAAGATTACTCAATCAAAAGAACACGAAAATTCCCAAATTCAAAAGAGCAATTTTTGTGCCATTGCAATCAAAGTTGATCAAAATCAATTAGCAAAAAAAAAAGGTGATCAAAATCAAGAATTAAAATGACCTTTTTCACAAACATCAAAATCAAGAAACCCCATTTAACCATTTCAAAAAAAAAATCCTAAAACTTACAAGATTAATTCTTGTGCCATTGCAAATCAAAGTTGATCAAAATCAAGAACCAAAAAAACCCAGTTCACATACATCAAAATTAAAAAACCCCATCTCACCATTTCACAAAAAGAATCATAAAACATCAAAACATTATACACACACGCACTGGGAGGGAGGGAGGGAGAGAGAGAGAGAGAGAGAGAGAGTGAGAGAGAGTGAGAGTTCAAAGGGGGCGCTGAAGATTACCAAGATTAACTCGATGGAGATTAGGGCTCGTAACTCTGAACTAACAGCTTCTAATTAGGGCATTTAAGATTAACTTTTCGTGACTCTGAGATTATACCTCAAAATCAAAACATTATACACACGCACTGGGAGGGAGGGAGGGAGAGAGAGAGAGAGAGAGAGAGAGAGAGAGAGAGTTCAAAGGGGGCACTGAAGATTACCAAGATTAACTCGATGGAGATTAGGGCTCGTAACTCTGAACTAACAGCTTCTAATTAGGGCATTTAAGATTAACTTTTCGTAACTCTGAGATTATACCTCAAAATCAAAACCAAACAAAGATTAAATCTTAGATGTTGAACACAAATTAAGCCCAAGTTTGTTGAACAGTTCGAACCCTAATTGAATCCTTTAACCGCTTGAATTAAATCATAACCCAACTCGAACAGCTTCAATTAAAGTGAGAGAGACAAGAGAGTGAGTGGAGAAACCCAACGAGAGAGGAGAGATATGAGAGAGTGGGAGAGAATGATTGAGTGGGAGAGAATGAAGCCCCAATTTGTTTCCCCCAATTTGTTTTGACCCAATTTTTGGTTTGCCGCTCTCAATTATTTCAATTATTTCATTTGCCGCTTTCAATAATTCAGTACTACAACTATGTGTCCCTCCCTTTATTTTTAATTATTTTTACTTTAAAAATTTTACAATTTTTTTTTAATTTGTTGAGATTAAATTATTACCAAGACATGATTGTAATAATTAATCTGTAATAATCCAAAATTTGTTATTTTTTACAATAAACTTTTTAATCATTTAAATCAAAATAGAATTAACATTCGGGACAAGACAAGTTAAAAGGAATGTCTAATTTAACCGATTTGACTTTTATAAAATCAAACCAAATAAATCGAGAAATTTTTTAAGAAATTACCACATTACTAAATTCGTTAGCTGTTAACATCCGTACGGTTGAATCGTCGAAAAAATAATTTTAAAAATTATAATCATCATTCGGGACAAGACTAGTTAAAAGGAAGGTCAACTTTGACCGGTTTGACCGTTATAAAACCAAACCAAGTACATGTAGGAATTTTTTTAAAAAATTACCGCGACATTAAATCGTTATATCTTGACATCCGTGCGATTGGAACGTCGAAAAAATAATTTAAAAAAAAAAGATTCATCATTCGGGACAAGACTAGTTAAAAGGAAAGCCAACTTTGACCGGTTTGACCGTTATAAAACCAAACCAAGTACATGTATGAATTTTTTTGAAAAATTACTGTGTCACTAATATAGTTATATCTTGACATCCGTGCGATTGGAACCTCGAAAAAATAATTTAGAAAAATAGATTCATCATTCGGGACAAGACTAGTTAAAAAAATAAAATAAATATCTAATGCAACACTTCAAACAGCAAATGCAACACTACTGATACCTAATGCAACGCTTCTGCCACGTCAGCATTAGAGGGCCCCACTTCTGCCACATCAGCAATTGTGGGTCACACAATTGACACGTCAGCATGATGGGCCTCCTGCCACGTCACCCTTATGGGTCCCACACTGCCACGTCACCCTTGTGGGTCCCACACTGCCACGTCAGCAGTGGTGGGTCCCACATCTGCCACGTCATATTTTTTTTAAAAAAATATAAATATATCTAATGCAACACTTCAAACAGCAAATGCAACACTACTAGTATCTAATGCAACGCTTCTGCCACGTCAACAAATGCCACGTTAGCAAAGGTGGGCCCCACTTCTGCCACGTCAGCAATTGTGGGTCCCATAATTGTCACGTCAGCATGATGGGCCTCCTGCCACGTCACCCTTATGGGTCCCACACTGCCACGTCAGCAGTGGTGGGTCCCACATCTGCCACGTCATATTTTTTTTAAAAAAAATATAAATATATCTAATGCAACACTTCAAACAACAAATGCAACACTACTGGTATCTAATGCAACGCTTTCTGCCACGTCAGCAAATGCCACGTCAGCAAAGGTGGGCCCCACTTCTGCCACGTCAGCAAATGCGGGTCCCACAAATGCCACGTCAGCACATGTGGGTCCCACTTCTACCACGTCACCATTTATTAAAATAAAAAATGTATCTAACGCAACGCCAGCAACTAGTGTTGCATGATGTGAAACACTGTGGGTAATACGCAACACTAAATTATATCTAACGCAACACCAGTTCAGCTCAGTTGCAAAAGACCCAAAATTTCTATCTAACGAAACGCTTTCTGTGCAACGCTTTGTAAAAAGGGTTGCGTATGCTCACTTTTGGCGTAGTGTTCTTTATGTAGTGGAAATCCTACACATTTATATGAGTTCAAGTTAATTATTATAGTTGAAGCTCCTTCTCCAACTAAGAAGCATGATAATAATATATATTATGAGAATTTACTATCCAATGCTTAAACCCGATAAATTTAAATTATCGGGACCGCGTATCCCAGAAATCGAACCTATGACATTGGGGTGATAAGTCCCCAAAGTCACGGTTTAACCAACTAGGACATCACGGTAGGTTAAAAGGAATTAAAAGACGACTAGATTGATGTAATAAAAGATAATAATTCTTATGAAATCGATGTATAACAAAGGATTAAATTAAAAATTTATATTTAACGGGTTGAGTTAAAAAATTTCACTCTAATTTTAATTAGATCGAACTGCAAAATCGTTTCCTCGGACCCAATCCAAACCGAATTACCGACCCGAACCACCCAACAGCTTGCACTATATTTATACACACACCCAACACATGGATACGTTTATGTGTTAAATTTTGGGGGTGAATTTGAAAACAGAGACAAGAGAAGAACGAGATAAGTGATGGACGCGTTCGCATCGTTTTTCGAAACACAATCGTCTGGTCGTAACAGTTGGAGTTACGATTCTCTCAAGAATTTTCGTCAGATCTCTCCCACTGTCCAAAATCATCTCAAGCAGGTCCTCTCTCTCTCTCTCCCCCCCCCCCCTTCATTTAATGTCTGTGATCTAATTGTTTTGGTTGCTCTCTCATACTTGTATATATGATTATGATAAACTCGGTGATATAAATACATGGTTGTACGTTTGTGCTTGTCTGTTATTTCCCGAGTTAGTGAATAAATTAGGTTTTGCACCAATATAATTTGATGTTTAACCATGATGATTTTTTTTTATACTTGCCAATTGGCTGCGGAAAATAAATTTTATGTTTGTAATTAATCAATAGGATGGTAATTTTTGTTGTTTTTTTCTTGGATATGATTCTTCTTGTGCAAGTTGAGGAAATTGATATACGCAAGTGTTATATTGAGTTCTAATTACGTTTACCGGTTTGTTAGTTTAATGTTCTGGCTTGCATCTGTAGGTTTATCTTTCACTATGCTGTGCACTGATTGCATCAGCTTTCGGGGCATATCTCCATATCCTTTGGAATATAGGAGGGTTCCTTACTTCTATTGGATTCGGGGCAACTGTGATGTTTTTACTCTCGACACCTCCTCATAAAGAGGTGAGTAGATGTTTTGTTTGTGTACATTAGTCCTTCAAATTTTTTGATCATGTTCTATGTTGTTCGATCTATTTGGGAGCTTGAAATATCTCTGTCATTTTGTTGATGATTTTGAGCAGCAAAAGAGGGTTTCCCTTCTGATGGCAGCTGGTGTTTTTGAAGGAGCCTCTATTGGTCCACTGATTGAATTAGCCATTGATTTCGACCCCAGGTAGTTTCAGTTAGAGTAATTGTTGCCTTATTTCTTTACTTTTGCTTCGTGATAAGATTATGTTGCTTGCACTACTGTATAGTGTTTATTATGATATTTTTGTTTGTGCTCTTGGTTGATATTTTTTTAAATATTGCAGCATTCTTGTTGGTGCATTTGTGGGAACCGCTCTGGCCTTTGCTTGTTTTTCAGCAGCAGCCATGTTAGCAAAGCGTAGGGAGTATCTGTACCTCGGTGGCTTGCTATCTTCTGGTCTCTCCATCATGTGTTGGTTGAGTATTGCATCATACTTCTTTGGGGGTTCACTCGCAATGTTTAAATTTGAGGTATCTATAACTGTATTTTGTCATCCTTGTCCATTGTTTGATTACATGGTTATCGAGCATGAGGCTGTTTTGATAACATGGATGGAAAAAAGGATAAAGAAGGAAAGTAATGAGGCCTCTGGTTTCAAGCTAATCAGTATACCAGTTCTCGTAACAGGGAGTAGTTACAGTCCTTTAGAAAGGAAAAGCAACATATTAACATTAGAAAAGAACTGACTTTTTGTTTGATTGACATCCTGGCAGTTGTACTTTGGGCTGCTCATTTTTGTGGGCTACATGGTAGTGGATACCCAGGACATAATAGAGAAGGCTCATCTTGGAGATCTGGACTATGTGAAGCATGCTTTGACCCTTTTTACAGATTTTGTTGCGGTCTTTGTCCGCATCCTTATCATCATGGTGAGCATTCCTCAGTTGGATTATCAATCTTAAGCATACCACGTATTTGTTGTTTTTTGTCATTCGTTTGCCACACATTGAAACAGTGTTTGATTTGTTTGTTTGCCTTGGCAATTTTTGTGCAGTTGAGGAATGCATCTGACAAAGAAGAGAAGAAGAAGAAGAAAAGAAAAAACTGAAGCTAAAAGTGTGTGTTTAATGGCAGTTTTCGACTTTTAATGTTCGAAAGTTTTTCTTTTTATGGTTCCTCAAACAAAAACAACTACGTGTATCTGCAGTTTTAGACCTTTGATGTTCATAAGCTTTTCTTTTATGTTTCTCTGAACAAAAACTCTCTGAAGTTGCTGGGTTTGTTATGTAGTGTGACAGTTTGTTACTCATTTAAAGTAAATGCTTAACCATGAAGCTTTAATGCCCATAGTTGATGAAAATGGCATTGATTGTCATGGAGTGATTTTTCTGATTTGTCAAAACCGTGAAGAAACGTATTCATGTGGATACTGCAACGATTTATTACAGAAAACATGTTTATTTTATTTCAATACTATGGTTCCAGAGGCTTGCAATGACTTGGTCTTTAATTCACTACATTTACAACTTAAAATTGAATGAAAATGTAGACATATTTTAAGAGAAAAAGTTCAATACAAAATAGTGAAGAATATGCCGTGTGATGCGTATTTAACTACTCTCAAAATTGTAAGAGTCACGTTTTTATCACATACTCAGCCGAAAATTTTTTGTCTCTCGTACTAGTTGTTCATGTTTATATATGGATACAAATTTGTGATCATTCTTCACTAGTACTGTTTATATATGGATACAAATTTGTGATCATTCTTCACTAGTACTTTTATTTATTTGTCGATTTCAATATTGATTTTTTTCATATATTTACGGCCATTGTATTAATTTTGGACTTAAATAAAAAAATGGATAAAATATTTTTAAAAATTAATTTACATAAAAAAAAATTGTAAAAAGACAGACAACAAAATTTGAGTATTACATATAATAAAAATAAAATAGAATGAAAGTTAAAGAGTTTTGTATAATAAATATTTTTTTTCTTAACTTCTTTTCAAGTGACATCTCGAACACCTGTGTTTTTCTTACAAATTTCATTGGTTAGTAATTTGATGTTGTATTAATTAAAATTACTGTAAAAATTTCGGCAAAAAAAAAAATTTAGTGTAAAAATTCGTGCAGAGCATGGGTATTGAACTAATATTTTGTTAAAACCTGTATATATATTCAAATAATTTCGTAATTAAAAAAGATGATAAATGATTAGATTTCAATTTATCTAATATTTCTATAGCTATTTTATATAATTTTGTGCACAAATTTTTAATATAATTTTTTTAACTCAATTTTAAATTTTCTAAATTTTTCAGTCAATATTAAATATGATAAAACGACCTTCTAAGTATATATTGTAACTCAGCTCTTATATATTATATTGATCAATTTATCGTATTATATAAAAATTCATATATAATAAAAAAAATAGAATGAAAGTTAAAGAGTTTTGTATAATATATGTTTTTTTTCTTAACTTCTTTTCAAGTGATATCTCGAATACCTGTGTTTTTCTTTCAAATTTCCTTGGCAAGTAATTTGATGTTGTTTGTATTAATTAAAATTAGTATAAAAATTCGGGCATGGGTATTGAACTAATATTTTGTTAAAACCCGTATATATATTTAAATAATTTTGTAATTAAAATAAATGATAAACGATTAGATTTCAATTTATCTAATATTTTTATAATTATTTTATAATTTTGCACTCAAATTTTTTATATTATATTTTGAATTATTTTTTTAACTCAATTTTAAATTTTCTAAATTTTTCAGTCAATATTAAATATGATAAAACGATCTTAATGAACCGTGCATGTATATAAATCAAAAATCAAATTTTTTGATTTTATCTTATAGTGATCTAAGTATATATTGTAACTCAATCCTTATATATTATATTGATCAATTTATCATATTGTATAAAAATTAATGTGTACCATACTTCATAATCAAGTTATAATCTAATTGATCATTATAAATAATTATTATAGTTTAGTAATATCTATGATTTAAATATTTATATCTTTTTTCATTTAATTTGAATGTTAATTATGTTATTTTTTATATATAACATGGATCATATTTTTAGAGTTCTTATCTTTGTAACATAATTTCAATTATTTTTCGTGTATGTTTAAATATTTATGTTTTTAGATTGTCAAATATTGAATGCTACAATGGATCCTACATTGGATGCTAAGTTTCTTCATTATTATGTTCTTTCTCATCATTATGTTCCTTAGTTTTCATCTATATATAGGAAGTATAATCTTTGTAATCAAATACACTAAATATATGAAATACTCATCTTCTTCTTTTGTCATGGTATCAGAGAAGGTTAGGAGAGTTTATTAAAGATGGAAGGCTTCTCAAAGAGAAGCTAAAACACTGCAAAAACTAGCTACTGTCAAGAACTTCCATTTTTTTGTTTTCTCAGAACCAAACCAAACCTACATACCTGTAAAGAAGAGCTGTAGACAAGACGAACCCAGAATTCCGGCCGCCATCTGACATCAGACGTGCCTCTACGTGCTGCCCGAAGTTGCTAGTCGTCGTTTCACGCGCCCACGCGGGTATTCTCCGTCCTTTTTCCGGCGAGGCTGCAGAAGACTTTCTTGCTCGTCTTGTCCTACTGATTCCGTCCGTGGTAACATCTTCTCCATTTAGTACAATTGATACAACTCATATATATACACGTATATATATATATATATATATATATCTGTATTGTTTCCCTTCGGATTAACTGAACCCAGCAGTCCTTGAATTGGGTTTGAATTGTTGTGCTTAATTGCTTTTGTCACCGGGTTGAGTTTGAAGTTGCTGGCTCTTTACGGGTTCTTTTGATTATTGATAATAACTGGGCTTGTGCTTTGTTTAGCTGGGCTGGGGGAATACTAAGATATTGTGGATGATTCGGTTACAACAGACTACTATTTGTTAATGTGCTTCTTTGTTATTGGGTCTTATATATATTAACTGGACCAAGAATTAAAACGCTTCCAAATTTAGCATAAATTTGCTAAATTGATATTGATTTAGTTCAAGTTAAGACTTGACTATAATTGTTGGATAATTATCTTTCGGGTATTTCATTCCGAATTTATTTAGCATGATGAAAGAGGATTTTTCTGGTACTCACTCCGGCCTAACTGTTTCGGACCTCAAGATTTTTCAACAGTTGGTTTTTGATATAAAGTTGAAGACTGCATCCTCATTTGTACCGACAAATACTTTTCATTCGAGTATTTCTTGTCATTCTGTCTCTCACAGTTCACCTAATTCATGGATTATTGACTCGGGAGCATCAGAATATATGACTGGCAATTCCAGTTTACTGCAGTCATATCACTACATCAATAAAACAGAGAGTGTTCGTGTTTCCAATGCAACTCATGTGCCCGTTCACGGATGGGGCACTTCCAACTGGCTCCCTTCACTACCACTATCATCTGTCTTACAAATTCCTTCTGTTGGTCCCAGAGTATTGCAGAAGGGGGGGTTGAATGCAATACTGATAAAATCGAATCTTTAAATCAATAACGAAAATAAAGATTATAGATTATCAGTAGATGTATGCAAGCAATAAGTGAAACAAGATTTCTCACAAAATAAATGTTTTATTTATTTTGTGTGAAGTGTTGCTACAACCTGGAGAGAGTTTCTCCAGCTTCGATATCTCAAGAGATACATATTGCTTTGTGTGCGTACATGAATAGAAAAGAATCTAAGATGTATCTAAGTAGACTAAGATACTCTGTTGTCCCTATCGCATGGGGTGTTGAGCTGCTGTCGTTTTCAAGTGGCAGCTCATTACAATTTTCACACCCATGTGACTTTCCCTAATTGCTATACAGACAGGATAAACCTTATAAGTAAAGCAACCTAGATTCTTTCTATTTCTAGCTAATACAATTCTAGTAGATGTGGATATCACATGATCCTCGAATTGACCAGCCTTGTCTTGTGAATCTCTTAAGCTTCTGTCGTAGTCTTGCAGGTCTGCCACAAACGATAGTGTGTTGCAGCAAATTTATTTCTTGAACATGTAACCTGTCACGGGCTTTGACTGAGAAAATACCCAATTCAAATAATTCAAGGTGACAGTAACCTTAACCGCAGAGTCTGCTGTCAAAGGAATATTCAGATGTTGACAGTACTAGCTCCCGCCAATGTTGTTGTCGGAGCTCCAGACTTGCTGTCAAGTGTGAGAATGTTACTGTCTCTTGCTTCGGCCAATGTTGCTGTCAAATGTAGCTTTGTCGTGACTTTGCAACATTTGTCTTCTTGTAACATTATTGTCAGGAACATGAAAGTAACTTTTATTCTTGTTGTCTTCTTGATGCATTCCTTGAGGCTTGAACAAACATATGAACTTCTCCCAAATCATACATTTATTACATGACAGCAATTATTCGAATACGAAGACATACTCTGGCTGTGACAGTATGTTCAACTTAGTAAAAACTAAGTACAGGGAAATATAGTTAAGTTGTCTCTATGCTATCATCCATAAATCCCAACAATCTCCCCCAATTTGTTTTTATGGACAATAACAACAAATTTACAATCAAAACGTGCTGACAACTTAACTAACATAGATCAGAATAGCTGAAACACTATAACTGATAAATGTTAAAGAAAAATCTAGAACATGAAGCTTATGAATTTACTGCAAATCAATTGCTCCTATTGAATGAGCAATTTGGAGTTTTACTTAGCTTGATTTTGGCAGTCTCCAATTGTTCAGATTTTTCCCTCTCTTCTGAGAGCTTCATTTCTTGCTTTTCTGAGGTCTTCAACTAAAGCTTTTTCTTGTGGTGATCTGGCATCATCTTCAATGTCTTCAATGTACCCTTGTATCACTCGAGAAGTAAATACTTCAGCATCTTTTACATCAAACCAAGTTTCAAAATCATACGTGTATGTTCTGAACTTCAGAATTCCTTGGATGAATTTGAACCTCCTTCCAGGAAAAGCATTTAAGGATTCTCTTCTCTTTCTGTCTAGCTTTGGATCTTCATCTCTCCTTTGATCAAATATAACCTCTAGTTCCCAAGCAACTAGCATTTCGAGCTTATAAACAGATCCAACAACTTTCCAGTAGAGATTCTTCAGTATACTGGTCCTCAGCTTGTGAAAACTATCAACATAGATTTCTTGCTTGTCATCCTTGATTCTCAGAGGATTATCCAGTACACAGGGCTGATAACCTGCTTCCTCACTGAATAGCTTGTTGAGTTTCTTGTAGCTTTCCTTCAGTTGAGCTTCTAGGTCTTCAGCACCTTGTTTGGCAGATGTGGTAGGTTTGGTAGGTTTGGTGGATTGGGATGATTTAGCTTTAGCAGCCTGATAAGCTTGTTCTGCTTCATATTCAGCCATGCCAGCCTTTGTAAAAGGACGATGTGCTGTTACCAGGTCCACATCAGGCATTGGTTCCCCATCAGAACTAACTTCAAGGTCTGCATCATCATGTGCTCTCCAGTCACCATACTTCTCATAGAATTCAGTATATCTTTGAGCATAGTATTCTTTGACATGCTCTAAGATACTGCTAGAAACATCTTGGTTTGTTTCCATGAGAGTGATCATCCTTTCGAAAATGAAGAAATCAATTCTTCTCCTTACCTTTACCTTATTGCATGAGAGATCACGCATGCCTACCACATTTGAGACTATCTCCATAGTGAAGTCTGATTCTACAGTTATACATGTAGTTCCACAATCCTTAAGATCATACTTTCGTACCTTTTCGTTGACTAGGTCCAGTTCCATTGAGATAGATGATATTCTCCCATCAATTGACTTTTTCAATAGTTCAAAACTATTTACTTTTCTCTTATTAATGGGCTTCTCTGTCAAAACTGCTCCATGCTTCTTTCTTTGCTGCTGCAACTGTCTTCCATTTTATCTTGGTTGTACGATAGGCTTGAGCTCTTGTCTTCCTTCTGTTAGATGTGAAATTCTTGACAAGCTTTCGTACTTTGACAGTTTCTTGAAGTTGATCCTTGACAGCATCTTTCATGACAGCAACTTTGACAGCTTCGACTGTTTGGCTCTTGACAGCATCTTTCACTTGGGTGTCTTCAGCCAATTTGACAGTATCCTTGTTGACAGTATCTTTTTCAGCATTAAAGCATTCAACAGCTAATCTCAAGATACTTGCCTCCAAGGCTTCACAAATTTCTAACTCCCCTTTTTCCTTGACAGCATCTTTCTTTTCAGTACTGGGAGTTTCTTGCTCTTCTTGGGTAACATCCATCTGAGTTTGTGTAGCAACATTCTCAGATGCTTCTTTTCTAGAACTCCTGAATCTTCCAGGTTCACCACTTCCTCCAATTTCATCCTCATCATCATCCAAAGTATCATCATAGTTGCAGCTTCCTCCCATCTTGGCATTAGCATCAGAGATCAGCTTCTTTATGATTGAGCTAATTTCCTCATCTCTTTTTGCTAACAGCCTATGAATATCTTTGACAGCTTTAACCTTTTCACTTGTGATACTGGATTTGAGAAGTTTCTTCAGCACTATCATGATTGTTTCAGTGCTTAGTCCTGAGACTTTATCCAATGGTAAGAAATCCAACCTTCTAGCTCCTGTCTTTGTGATCCTTCTGAAACACACACCATAAGGATTTTGAATCACCTCAGGGAGTTTGTCTTCAACCATCCTTTTAATTTGTGCTATCAGACTATCATTGAAGGTTGTTGAATTTCTGACTACCAGGGTTCCAAGGACTTGGAGTACTCTAGCATGCAAACTTTGTAAAAGTTGCATTGTGATGAATATGGTCAACTAGTTTCTCAAATAAACATGAACAGCCCATCTTCTTTCCAAGTTGATTCTCACAGAGATACTTATGACTTTGCTCTTCAGTGTTGATGCCAATTTTGTAAAAGCTCTCCCTGCTTCACTAATTGATTCATCCACCAACTTACTGAATTCTTCATCTTTGTTGTTCAAAGTACTCTCCATGTGATTAACCATCATCAATTCTGCATCTTCAAGGGCGTATTCACTTCCATCTGACCAAGTAGTTCCAGTAGATATGCCAGCAGATATGTCCATATACTCAGGCATTTTGCCTTTGCCTTTACCCAGAGCATTTTGAATTTCTTTTTCTCTCCATTCCTTCTGCAACTTCTGGAATGGAGCTTCGACTTCCTCAGGATTTGGCTCATTGATTTTCAGTGGAGGCAATACTGTTCTTTTAGACTTTTGAGTCCCCTTTAATTGCTCCAACACTTCCTTGGATAACAATACTGCCTCACCATCTATTTCTGCTTCAAACAATTCACCATCTCCTGTTACCTTTAGTTCTTCACCAAAGTTTCTTTCTTCTTTCTCTTGCTCCCCCTCACTTTCATCTCCATCTTTTTCTTCCAAAACTTGCTCCCCCTCACTTGTAGGCTCCCCCTTATTTGCAGCTTCACCTTGTTTCTCCTTCTCTACCAGGTTTGCTTTATTATGATCTACCACTTTCTCTCCCTCACCCTCATTCACCATTTTCTCTCCCTCATCCTCATTCTGATATACCACTTTCTCCCCCTTAGTTGAGTTGGCAGCACTAAGGATGGCAGAGAACGAGTGAAGAGTTTATTGAATATCAGCAAAACCAGTAGCTACTATAGTGGACAGAGCATCAAGTTTAGCTTCCATGGATGCACATCTGCCCTCAAGGGATTTCAACCTTGATTCAGCTTGTTTAGAAGGACCACCAGTTCTCAGCCTTTTTGGATATAAAGGAAGAGACTGGGGCAAGGAGGCTGTGGGGTTTCTCACACACTCATTGTTTTTCTAAGTGATCTCATCACTCCTCACAGAATGACTCTCAAGGCCTAGTGCCTTTGTGTGTGGGGTTCCCTCAAGTTCACTCTGGACATGCTCAAGTCCCTCACCTTTTGCCAGCTCGTTTGGCTGCCTCTCATTTTTATGCTCACCTCTCTTTTCTTTTATCTCTCTTTTTCTTTTCACTCCCTCACTCATCCTAGATGCATGGGTATGAGCAATACTTGCATGCATTTTAGTTGAAGAAGTAGAAAGTTTAGATTTTACCTTCAAAGCAGAGATAGTAAGTTGATCATCATCTGAAGCATCTTCAACAAAGACAGTATCATGATCAAACTTTGTAGAGGCGACAGCATCTTTACCGAAAATGTTACTGTCCACAGGTGGGTTGACAGCAACTTTTGTGGTGTCTTTGACAGCAACTGAGGCTGTGACAGCAACTTCCGGAAGGTTAGTTGCTCTTTGGAGTTCGACCAAGATGTTGGATGTTTCATTTTCTGGCAGAGTACCATCTTGATCTAGCTCAGTGTTTGAGTGAGTGGTGTCCATTTCACTTTGAGAAATGGGTTCTTGTGGACCACTTGATTGGAGCTCATCCATGACTTGAGATGGATGATCAAAACCTGAAGGGATTGGACTATCCCCTTCTCTAGGTTGTTGAGAAGAAACAATTGATGGATTAGAGAATAAAGAAGGTGACGGTTTAGAAGATATTTTTGGTTGTTCCACATGGTTAACTTGTGGAACATCAAGAGTAGAAGTTTCATGACCCTCACTGTGCCCTATCTCTATGTGCATTTCTGCAAGTGTAGGCTCCCCATGAGTGAGTACATGAGGTTGTGCTAACTCTTTACAGGATGCCTTGGGAGACAGGCCAGCTTCAATAGATACTTCTTGTTGAGAAGAAGCACCTAGGGATGTGTTTGATTCCCTTTTACTCTCCACAGCCTTTTGTGAGATTGTGGGGTGGCTGACAGTGGCTTTGGCCCTCTTAGCTCTCTTCTTCTTAGGCTCAAGAGGAACCACTGTGGGTTCACTTTCACTAACATCCTTATTTGCTGCATCATGTGCAGTTTCTCCCTCAACATTCTCAGAACTACTACCAGAACCAGTTTCCAAGGGTCTTTTCTTGGATTCTTGCAAAGTTGTTTTTGTGGTTTTTGGTTGTCTAGAGGTTCTGATAGGAATGTATGCAGTAGAATGTGGGTTAACTGAATTTGGGCCTAATTCAGCTTCATTCTCAAGGGAGAAGACAACATACCCAGAGGGTAGTGCTACGTCAAGATGAGGATCTTGATCAGCCATGTGCTTGGTGAAACAGAGTGGAATATGTGCATTTGAATTTTATGAATTGAGTGATGTGTGTGTATTTCTTTTCAAAACATTGCATTCTATAGAGAGAGATGCATTATCATCAATACCACATAATGAATTCAAACACATAGTAAGAAAGCGAGGATAAACATGTACCTTCCTGCTTAGAGCTGACTTGAGTTGACTCATAAACAACTTTCATACATCCACTTTGTATCCATGGACAAGAGAGTGAGTTAGCTTCTTGATATATGAGGGAATTCCATTCCATCCAGAGGTTTTGGTTGAGAAAACCTTCACCATGACATCAAAAATCATGCTCCATTCTTTTCTCAAATGCTTTCTGTCCATTTCACCAGTCGAGTACCATTTCGATGTACCCTCTTCAAGAACAGGACCAGAATACCCAATTTTCAAGAAAACCTTCTTTAGGGTTTCATCATTTGCAAGTTCCTTGTATGATTCTTTAGCTTGCAGTCCAGTTCCCAAAGCTTCGTTGATGCCTTTGATTGTGAGGATGCAGGTGATTCCTTTGATTTTGCATTGTATTGTGTCTTTACCTGCACCTCCTGGAACATAGGCAGTTTTCCAGAATTCTTCAAGCCTTTCCAGGTTCAAGGATGGTGTAGATGTTATAGCATGACCCAGATATGACTTGTTGATAAAGGATACGAGTCCTTTATATCCTTCACCAGCATCTTCAGCAGTGAGAATACCAGCAAAGTTTGTTTGAGAAGAGGATTGTTTGGGTGCCATTTCTTGCTTTGAGCTTCGGAGAGAGATTTTTGCTTTTGAGAAAGAGAGAGGTTTTGTTGAAAGTTGTGTGTTTGACAGTTGCTTACATGAAAATAGCAAATGTCTTACTGAGAAAGGGAAAATAACTGTGTCTTAGCCCATTAATCAGTCACGTGGAGTCGTGGGTAGTTACTTTTTAGTGGCTGTAAATCGTGGAGGTAAAATCCCAATTAATTCGGTCCACTAATCTTGATAGTAACCTGTGCGCTGTAACAAATTCATTAGTAATTTTGAGAGGATGATAGCAAGTTTTGCTTGATAGTGATATCGTTGCAAAAACATACTGTCACCATTAAGCAATTTATACAATTTCCTTTAAATTTCATGACAGAGACTTTTTCAATTGTGTCAACTAAGAAACTTGCTGTCAAGGCACTTCGTGACAACATCTTCACTTATTGATAGCAACTTAGGCGGAAATAGTTTATGTCATGAATTTTAATCGACTTTGCCTATTGCTTAAACGAAAATTACCAAATAGAATTTTAATCGATTTAGGCACATATTTGTTAGTTTTAGCATACATCCACAAACATCCATACACACAAACAAGTAAACAAACACCCATTCACAGATAGCTAAAAGTAAAGGAGATGAACTGCATGTACAACACTGGGAAGATGAAACGATGAACTTTTTATTAAAAAAAACAAAAAAAAATACAAAGTAGTTCTTAAGAACTAAACATCATTTCTTATTAAGCTCTCCAAGAGCTTCTACCAGCAGTTCCTCAACAACCTTTGCTATCTCCTCCTCCTCCGTGATCCCTTTTGCATCCGGATAAGCCTGAAGCTTATCAAAGAATGGATCAAGGGGGTGCTCAGCAGCAGCCTCCTTTTGAGGCTTGGGCACACTGGATGTTGACATATCTTCTGCCTTCCTCTTGCTCATTATGGACTCTAGAGTTCTTAGGGTGTTAAGTGAGAACAAAGGGTTTAGCTTTGGTCTTATTTATAACACATTAAGTGACTCTACAACTTCCAACTGCCTCTTTTTAATGAAGTAATTTAGCTTTTAAATTAAAAAGACTGACAAATACCCGTAGTCATTTCAAATGACACAAGTACTTATCACTAAGCAGGCGTATGAAATAAGTTAATGTCACGTGACTACTCATTACAAAAATTAAAACAAGCATGTGATTTGAATTTAGCATAGTCATAGCAAACATGTTGTCAAGTAAACAAGTAGCACATAGGACAGTAACTTCTCATGACAGTAACATTGAAAGTTAAGGTCACGAGCTGCAATTTTAACCACATTGAAAATGTAAAAACTAGTAAGTTAACATACCAGATTTAGCATTCCCAATTCACTTACCAACCTGTTGAAGGTTGCTTCATCTAGTGGCTTCGTAAAAATATATGCAAGTTGCTTTTCTGTTGGAACATAAATCAGCTTCACAGTTCCCCTTTCAACATGCTCTCTTAGGAAATGATGTCTGATATCAATGTGCTTTGTCCTGGAGTGTTGAACTGGATTGTCTGAGATAGCTATGGCACTAGTGTTATCACAATAAATAGGAATATTGGACAACTCCAAGCCATAGCTGATTTTTCATCCAAAGAATTTGAGCACAGCAACTTCCAGCTGCGATATATTCAGCTTCTTCAGTTAAAGTAGATACAGAATGCTGCTTCTTGCTAAACCATGACTCTAATCTTCCACCCAGAAATTGACAGCTTCCTGTTGTACTTTTCCTGTCAATCTTGCATCCAGCATAGTCTGAATCCGAATAACCAACCAAGTCAAATCCAGTATCTTTAGGATACCAAAGGCCTAGGTTTGGAGTACCTTTGAGATATCTAAAGATTCTCTTGATTGCTACTAAGTGTGATTCTTTTGGATCAGCTTGAAACCTTACACAGAGACATGTAGCAAACATGATGTCTGGTCTGCTAGCAGTTAAGTATAGCAACGATCCCACCATGCCTCTGTAGGTACTAGAATCCACTTTCTTTCCTTTAGGATCCAAATCCAGCTTGGTTGCAGTAGAGATAGGTGTCTTGGAAGGTGATGCATCTTCCATGTTGAACTTTTTGAGAAGTTCCTTAACATATTTCGATTGGCTTATGAAGATACCATCATCCTTTTCATGAACTTGTAGACCTAGGAAAAATGATAGTTCTCCCATCATGCTCATCTCATACTTGCTCTTCATAAGAGATGAAAACTTTTCACACAGCTTCTCATTTGTAGAACCAAAGATTATGTCATCAACATAAATCTGAACCAGAATGATGTCCTTGCCATGGTGCTTGTAGAACAGTGTCTTATCCACTATACCTCTTGTAAATTGATTCTCAATGAGAAAAGTAGATAGAGTTTCATACCAAGCTCGGGGGGCTTGCTTCAATCCATAAAGTGCTTTGAACAGCTTGTAGACAAAGTCATACAACTCAGCATCCTCAAATCCAGGTGGCTGTTCGACATACACTTCCTCTTCTAATTCTCCATTAAGAAAGGCACTTTTGACATCCATTTGGAACACTTTGAAGTTACAGTGTGCAGCATAGGCTAAAAATATCCGAATAGATTCAAGTATGGCAACAGGAGCAAATGTTTCATCATAATCGATTCCTTCCTGTTGACAATAACCTTTAGCTACTAGCCTTGCCTTGTTTCTTGTCACATTTCCACTTTCATCCAACTTGTTTCTGAAGACCCACTTTGTGTCAACTACTGACTTCCCTTTGGGTCTAGGGACCAGCTTCCATACATTGTTTCTCTCAAATTGATTTAGCTCTTCTTGCATAACTATCACCCAATCTGAATCCAACAATGCTTCATCAATTGACTTTGGCTCAGTTTGAGATAGAAAACATGAAAACATGCTGTCAGCAGAAATATTTCTTCTCGTCCTTATACCAGTAGTGGGATCACCAATGATTAGATTGCTAGTGTGATCTCTGTTCCACTTAGTGGTTCTGGGCAAGCTTCTTTCTTGATCTGGTTCATCATTTCCTCTTTGAGGTGTTGACTCTCCACCATTGATGTTTTCTCCTTCATGTTCTTCAACATCTCCAGAATCATTCTCATTCTGATGATTAGTTGATATAGTTTGAGATTGAGCTGGAGTTAGAGTAGCATCATTGGTGTTGATAGCATTTCTTTCAAACTCAATATCTTGAGTACCAGTAGGTTCATCAGCAACAATTTCTTCTTCTTCCAAATACCCTTGATTTTCAAATCTAAGAGGCTCCATTTGACCATCATCTTGCAGTCCTGGGAATTTGGTTTCATCAAATGTGACATTCACACTTTCTTCAATGACTTTGTGATCAATGACATAGACTCTGTAGGTAGTCCTCTCCAAACCATATCCCATGAAAATGCCTTCATAAGCTTTAGCATTGAACTTTCCTTTTCTTTCATGGTTCTCAATCATCATGAAACACTTACTTCCAAATACATGAAAATACTTGACAGTAGGTTTCTTTCCTGTTAATAGATAGTAAGGAGTGTTTCCATGAGTCTTGTTGATCAAGGTTCTATTCTGTGTGTAACAAGCCGTATTAATGGCTTCTGCCCAGAAGTATGTTGGTAATTTAGAATCATTCAACATAGTTCTCGCAGCTTCGATGAGAGTTCTGTTCTTTCTTTCTACAACTCCATTTTGTTGTGGTGTCCTGGCAGTGGAGAATTGTTGGACAATGCCCTCTTCTTTGTAGAAGTTTCCTAGTGTGGCATTTTTGAACTCAGTACTATTGTCACTTCTCAGATATTGAACTTGAGCATTTGGGGTTCTTTCAAGAACTCTTATGTGATCAATGATTTCTTGAGCAGTTTCATCCTTTGTCTCTAAAAATTTCACCCAAGTGTACCTTGAGTAGTCATCCACCATTACCAGGGCATATCTCTTCCTTGCAAGAGATTGAACATTTACTGGAACAAACAAATCCATGTGAATTAATTTGAGTGGCTCAGTGTTGGTATTCACTTGCTTTGATTTGTGCACAGATCTTTTCAATTTGCCCATTTGACAATCCTCACATAGTCCTTCTTGACAGAATTCCTGTTGAGGTAGTCCTCTCACTAAATCCTTCTTCATCAGAATATTCAAATTCTTGAAATTGACGTGTGAGAGCTTCTTGTGCCAAAGCATACTTTCACCAACTGATGCTTTACTGTAAAAATAGTAAGCCTTGTCTTTATTGACAGAATTTAAATCTGCAACAAATAAGCTTCCTTTCCTGACTCCTTTCAAAGAGAGGCTTCGATCTTTCTTGTGATAGATATCACAAACCATCATATCAAAATCAACCTTGAATCCTCTGTCACTGAACTGGCTGACACTGAGTAGGTTGTGCTTCAATCCATCAACAAGAGCAATATCATCAATGACAACATTTCCAATTTCCAAACAGCCATATCCCACAGTGTAACCTTTGCTGTTGTCTCCAAAAGTTATGATTGGGCCGGCTTTCTCCACAAAATGTGATAGCAGGGCTATATCACCAATCATGTGCCTGGAGCATCCACTGTCGATGATCCACATGACCTGCTTCAGTTTCTTGCCCTGCAAAATAGATGATTGTAATTTGCATCTGGTACCCAAACTCTGTTGCGTCCTGCAGTTACAGCATCATTGTTCAAATCATTCTGTTTCACATTTAAATCGACACTAGAATCCTCCTGTCTGACTTCTTTTACTGTCCACTTGGTTCTAGAGTTAGACTTAGTCTTTCTCTTGGTGGAAGCTGCCTTTTTACCAACATAGTCAGGCACAGAAGTCTCAGCAGTTTCTAAATAGGAGCATCTTTCAGTAGACAGAATAGGTAGATTGAAGCAAGTACTCATAACAACGATTTTGCATGGCATACAGTCAATATTATTACAGACATCCATACTTCTTTGCATAATGAGGGTTCTATGTAAGTTACCACTAACATTGGACGCATTAACCTTATCCTGTTTGGGTTTCTTACAAACAAATGTTAAATGATGAGATGATCCACAATTATTGCAAAGCTTCCTAGGGGCATCCTTAACATGACTATATCCATTCTTCTTATCAATCCCTAACTTACCATTCCTATTCTTAGGCTTGTAGGCATTTGCTTTGACAGTATGTTCTGAAGTTGCTGTCGAGCCACCCTTGACAGTACCTTTCTTTGCCTCTATCGTGACAGCAGGTTTGAAAGTTGTTGTCTTGGGTTCTCTCTTGACAGTATCTTTTGAAGTTTCTGTCTCATCCTTGTTGTCAGCTACTTTAGAACATTATGTCTAATTGCTTGGTAGAGTTTCTATCATGGGGGACTTGACAGTATCTTTTCTTTTGCTTAGTGTGCTGTCAATGCACTCATCTTCATCAAGTAGCTCTTGTTTGATGAACAAGGAGGTTTCATCAAAATCAGCTTGAAGATTTTTGAAAATCGGATTGTTAACTCTTTTGAGAATTTGAGGTTTGACAGCATCACTATCATCAAGAACAATTGCCTTTCCAAGCCTTCTACCATACTCGAAACCTATTCCTACCTTTTGATTCTCAGTGTGATTATCATGATATTCCTGGACTAACCTAGAAGAGTTTCTAAAAGCTTTGAGTTTAAACTCGTTTTCTGCAATTTGACTCTTGAGAAAATCTTCTATTTCCTTAGCACATATAATATCATTCTTCAATCTAGCATTATCTTGAGCTAATGAATCTAGGGGACTGGTTCTTAGAAACAACATTTCATTTTCAGATTTGAGAGTTTCATTCTGTTTAGTTAACTTAGCAATTTCTTCATGAGTAGCAGATAAACTAACATGAATGTTAAACATCTCAACACTTAAATCCTCAATGGTATGCTTATACTCAGTTTTAGATATATCAAGTAAGACTAGAGATGGTACCTGATTTGATGAACTTGAAGCTTCTTCATCAGATTTAGCCATGAGGGCTAAGTTCACAAACTCCTCTTCTTCTTCATCTTCAGAATCATCCCAGCATTTTCCTTCAGCCACATAGGCTTTCCCTTGATTTCTCTTAAACTAATTTCCAGATCCCTTTCCTTGATTCTGTCTTGGTCTTCTGCACTCAGTAGCAAAATGACCTAGCTCATTGCAGTTGTAACATCTAAACTTCGACCTATCCACCAACCCTGTCTTGTATCCTCCTCTTGTGGCTCCACCAGTGGGCTTTGAAAAACTTCCCTTGTTAAATTTAGATGATTGACCCTGTGGCTTGTATGACTTGTCCCTTCTGAACTTGATATTCTTGAATCACTTAGCCATATAAGCCATGGTTGGATTATCCATGCTTTCAATCTCTTCTACTGTGTAGAAGCTTTCATCTTCAACATCTTTCAGATGCAGAACCACCTTCTCCTCGTCATCCAACACTTCTTCAATCTTCAAAGATGGCATCTGTGTTGGTTGTGAACTTTGTGATGGCTCACTTGGACAAGCTACTTGTGGCTCATGAGCTATGAGGGCTCCTGACATATTTGCTAACTTTCCTTTGGTTCCAGTTTGAATAGCTCTCTTTTGAAAAAGCTCGAGTTCGTATGATTTGAGCACACCATAGAGAGTTTCAAGAGAGACATCACTCAAGTTTCTTCCCTCTCTTATGGCTGTGACTTTGTGCTCAAGATGCTCAGGGAGAGTGAGCAGAAATTTGATGTTAATCTCCTTTCTATCATAGAACTTTCCATGAATTTGCAACTCAGCTATCAGCTTACTGAACCTTTCAAACATGTGTGTAAGTTCTTTGCCTGGTTTCGCCATAAATGCTTCATATTGTGATACAAGAATTTGTCTTTGGTTCTCGCGAACTTCTTCACTTCCTTCACACAGCAGCTCTATCTTGCTCCACATTTCTTTTGCAGATCTGTATCCCATGACATTACCACACATGGCTTTGTCTAATGTTAGTGAGTCGAGCAAGATGAGTTATAAATAGTCATCCAAGACTACTTTCTCCTTTTCGGACTCTGTGTACTCTTAAGGCTTCTTTGTAACCCAATGGGCTGGAATGGTTTCACCATTCTCAGTAGCAGCTACTTCCTTCTGAGGTATGAAGGGGCCGTTCTCAAGAATTCCCAAATACAGTGGATGGGCAGCTTTGATAAATAACAAGATTTTTCTTTTCCAGAAATTGTAGTTCTCTTTATCAAAGACTGGAATCTTGATTCCACTTGACTTCTGAATACTCGTCATGATCTTCAGATTTGTGTATCAATCTGTACGCTCTGATATCAGTTGTTGGTCCCGGAGTATTACAGAAGAGGGGGTTGAATGCAATACTGATAAAATCGAATCTTTAAATCAACAACGAAAATAAAGATTATAGATTATCAGTAGATGTATGCAAGCAATAAGTGAAACAAGATTTCTCACAAAATAAATGTTTTATTTATTTTGTGTGAAGTGTTGCTACAACCTGGAGTGAGTTTCTCCAGCTTCGATATCTCAAGAGATACAGATTGCTTCGTGTGCATACATGAATAGAAAAGAATCTAAGATGTATCTAAGTAGACTAAGATACTCTTTTGTCCCTATCGCATGGGGTGTTGAGCTGCTGTTGTTTTCAAGTGGCAGCTCATTACAATTTTCACACCCATGTAACTTTCCCTAATTGCTATACAGACAGGATAAACCTTATAAGTAAATCAACCTAGATTCTTTCTATTTCTAGCTAATACAATTCTAGTAGATGTGGATATCACATGCTCCTCAAATTGACCAGCCTTGTCTTGTGAATCTCTTAAGCTTCTGTCGTAGTCTTGCAGGTCTGCCACAAACGATAGTGTGTTGCAGCAAATCTGTTTCTTGAACATGTAACCTATCACGGGCTTTGACTGAGAAAATACCCAATTCAAATAATTCAAGGTGATAGTAACCTTAACCGCAGAGTCTGCTATCAAAGGAATATTCAGATGTTGACAGTACTAGCTCCCGCCAATGTTGCTGTCGGAGCTCCAGACTTGCTGTCAAGTGTGAGAATGTTACTGTCTCTTGCTTCGGCCAATGTTGCTGTCAAATGTAGCTTTGTCGTGACTTTGCAACATTTGTCTTCTTGTATCATTACTGTCAAGAACATGACAGTAACTTTTATTCTTGTTGTCTTCTGGATGCATTCCTTGAGGCTTGAACAAACATATGAACTTCTCCCAAATCATACATTTATTACATGACAGCAATTATTCGAATACGAAGACATACTCTGGCTGTGACAGTATGTTCAACTTAGTAAAAACTAAGTACAGGAAAATATAGTTAAGTTGTCTCTATGCTATCACCCATAAATCCCAACACCTTCCTTATCAGTGAATTTATTATCGGTTCATCAAATTGCTGAAAATCTTAATTGTTCAGTAACTTTTTTCCCTTCTCACTTTGTGTTTCAAGATCTGGCGACAGACGACAGACAAGGTCCTTGGCAGTGGTAAAGTGGTAGATGGCCTCTATATTATGGAAAGGATTTTGTTTCGCCATCGGCAAGTTATCAGGTTTCATCTAAATCTAATCCCAGTTTAGAGTCCTTGTATCAATGGCATAGACGGTTATGTCATCCTTCATTTGGTGTTCTGTTGCATCTCTTTCCGAATTTAGCATCAAAATGTAAAAAGGAAGAATTTTTTTGTGAACCATGTGAATTAGCCAAACATAAAAGATCACTGTATCCATCTAGAAATAAGAGAAGTCCTACTCTTTTTTCTACTATTCATACTGATGTTTGGGGTCCATTTAGTAATCCTACACATGATGGGTATAGGTGGTTTGTTGTCTTTGTTGATTGTCATTCTCGACTTACTTTTGTATACCTTCTTAAACACAAAAGTGAAGTATTCAGATGTTTTAAATCCTTCCACCACATGATACAAACACAGTTCAATGCCTTTGTTAAAATATTGTGAAGTGATAATGGTACCGAGTATGCCAGCATGTTTACATCTTATTTGGACACATGGGGTATTATTCATCAAACTACATGTGTTAAAACCTCTCAGCAAAATGGAGTTGCTGAAAGGAAAATTAGTCACTTACAACAGGTAGCACGGTCCCTCATATTAACTATGCATGTCCCTAAATATCTTTGGGGTGAGGCAATCATGACTGCTACATATCTGATCAACCGTCTCCCTTCAAGTGTACTACAATTCAGAACACCGTTGTCCTTTATTCCTGCACATTCGTCTCATCCATTGCCTCTTCGGTTATTTGGGAGTGTATGCTTTGTTCATAATCATTCTCCCTCTCGGGATAAACTTGATTCTCGTGCTCTCCGCTGTGTTTTCATTGGTTATACACCAACTCAAAAGGGGTATAAGTGTTATCATCCTCCATCACATCGCACATATGTCAGTCACGATTTTACTTTCTGGGAGTTTATTTCTTACTTCTCTCCCGGATCCTCCTCTTTGCTTCAGGGGGAGATTAACCGACACAGTCTTGATAGTAAAGCGACAGAGGAGTCTCAATTCCTTCCATTCATCAATGTGCCAAACACTAGCCCAAACACATCATCCATCCCTCCACGTATGAGTAGAGAGTCGGATGATCTAAATAGATTGAAGGGGCCAGATTTGATCACATATTCTAGACGAAAAAATAAGGATAACCACTTTATCACTGCCAGAGACTTCTGACCTCGAGACAGATCCTACAGCTCCTACAATTGAGCCTAATAACGGTAACACTCTTGATCCCACTTTGAATCTTCCTATTGCTGTTAGGAAGGGTAAACGCTCTTGTACTAATCATCCTATCTCAAACTTTGTTTCTTATAATGCATTATCTCCTTCTTCACTTGCTTTTGTGTTATCTTTGTCTAGTGTTTCTATTCCACATACTTGGCAGGATGCTTTATGTGAACCTAAATGGAAAGATGCCATGATAGAGGAGATGAATGCATTAAAACATAATGGCACTTGGGAGTTAACTCCTCTTCCCGCTGGAAGGAAGGTAGTAGGATGCAGATGGGTGTTCACTGTGAAACAGAAACCTAATGGGCTGATTGATAGGTACAAAACAAGACTTGTAGCAAAAGGGTATACTCAAACTTACGGGATTGATTATCAGGAAACTTTTGCTCCAGTAGCAAAGATGGCTTCTATTCGAGTCTTGATATCATGTGCAGCAAATCTTGGATGGGAACTTCAGCAATTGGATGTAAAAAATGCATTCTTACATGGAGACCTGAAAGAAGAGGTTTACATGGATATTCCACCGGGTTTTTTTACAGCTGTGACCATTGGGAAAATATGCAAGCTAAAGAAGACTATTTATTGGTTAAAACAGTCTCCAAGGGACTGGTTTGGCAAATTTCAGAGAGCAATGATTAAATTTGACTACAAACAGAGCAACTCGGATAACACTATGTTCGTGAAAAGACGAGATGAAAAAATCACAGTGTTGATTATTTATGTCGATGATATTGTGATCACCGGCAACGACACATGTGAGATTACAAATGTTAAACAGAGACTTGCCTCTGAATTTGAGATGAAAGACTTAGGAAAACTACGGTATTTCTTTGACATTGAAGTCTCTAGAAGTCCGGGTGGTATCTTCCTTTCACAACGGAAGTATACACTTGATCTTCTAAATGAAACAGGGATGTTGGGATGTAGACCGGTAGATTCTCCTATAGAAGCAAATCATAAACTTTGTGGAGATGCTGGTGAAATTGTCGATAGACCTCAATATCAAAGATTAGTTGGACGGCTAATCTACCTTGCACATACAAGGCCAGATATAGCATATGTAGTGGGAATTGTTAGCAGGTACATGCATGATCCTCGCCAACCCCATTTGGATGCAGTTTATATGATATTAAGGTATCTTAAAGCTGCTCCTGGAAAAGGAGTAATGTTTACTAAAAACATACATCTCGGGGTTAAGAGCTATACAGATGCAGATTGGGCCGGATGTCAAGACGATAGACGTTCGACTTCAGGATATTGTACATTTGTTGGTGGCAATTTGGTTACTTGGCGAAGCAAGAAACAACCTGTGGTTGCCTTATCCAGTGCTGAGGCAGAGTATAGAGCTATGGATAAAGGTGTACGTGAATTATTATGGATAAAATTGTTTTTAGAAGAATTGGGACTTGCATCCACAACTCCAATGAAGTTGCATTGTGATAACAAAGCTGCTATTGCCATTGCACATGATCCAGTTTAACATGATCAGACCAAACATATTGAAATTGATCGACACTTCATCAAAGAAAAGATCAATAATGATACCATTGGCATTCACTTTGTAAGATCAGATGATCAGATAGCTGACATATTTACCAAAGGTCTAAATCGGAAGATGCTTCATCCTCTTATTGGCAAGTTGGGCATGAGCGATATTTATGCATCAACTTGAGGGGGAGTGTCAAATATTGGATGCTAAGCTTCTTCATTATTATGTTCTTTCTCATCATTATGTTCCTTAGTTTTCATCTATATATAGGAAGTATAATCTTTGTAATCAAATACACTAAATATATGAAATACTCCTCTTCCCTCTACTGCAATCCTATCTTTTGTCATAGACCAATCATATATTTAAATCGTTGAAAATCTAAATAGTTGGGTCGACTAAACCTCCTAATATAACTCACAAATTTAAATATTTATACACATAAAACTAATGTGATGCAATTATTAATTATGTATGATTTGATAAATGAAATTTGTATATTTCTTAAAATCAAATCTTATTTTTTATTTCAAAGATTTAGTAACTATAGGGAGACGCATGTAAATAAATCTTTTTTTTTACTCGGTTACATTATGTATAATTTAAAATTTTATTTTTATATTAATTATCTAAATGACAAAAGAAAATTGTAGATTATATTCAATAGATTAGAACTTTTTAGTAATTTTATCTATCCAATATTTTAGAACTAATGTAAATCAATATTTTATTTACTAAAAAATCTAAATAAAAGAGGATGGGTGTGTGTGGGTGTGTATAACTATAAAAAAAAATAAAAAATTAAAGAGGATGAGAAAAAAAAAGAAGATAGTGATTTATCTTATAAGATTTTAAAAACAATTCAAAATTAAGTGTAGAACAATTGGTTATGGCATGAGTTTCAAAAAAGGTCATTGGTTCAAATTTTAACACTAACATAATTTGATTATTTTTTACATAATTATTAAAGTATGATATTTTTGTATTTTCTAAAAATATAGGGATAAAATCGTAATTTCATAATCATTAAAATGGCAATATTTGCCCTGCTTACTAGGATCATATATTTATGGGTTTTTTTCATAAATAAATAGGAAAAAGTAAATTTTTGCAAATTTACTATCTTTAAGAATAGCTATTTGCAATATTACCAACCTAAGTTTCAAAATTGCAAAAATACTAGGTCCCCCCTCCTCCCTCACTTTCTCTCTCCTCCTGTCCAGGTAAGTCGGCGACTTTTTTTTTTTTTTTTTTTTTTTTTTTTAAGGTGGGGTGCTAATTTGGTTGCAACCACATTCAACTCTTGCAACCACATTCAACCACATTCAACTTTTTTTTGTTTTTTTTGTTTTTTTTTTAAGGTAGGATGATTTTGGGTTGCATGGCCCCGCAGGGGCATATACAATTGAATGCAACCACATTCAACTAAATGCAACCACATGCAACTAAATTTCTGATTTCAAGTTCCATTTTTCAGTTGTCAGTAACTGAATTCAGTTGAATATGCTCCTGCTGGGCCTTGCAACCCAAAACCACCAAAATTAAGGTGGACTGCTTTTGGGTTCCAAGGCCCCGCAGGGACATATTCAACTAAATTTTAATGTGGTTGAATATAGCCCCTGGCGGGGCCTTGCAACCCAAATCCACCAAAATCACCCACCTTTAAAAAAAGTTGAATGTGGTTGCATTTGGTTGAATATTGCCCCTGGCGGGGCCATGCAACCCAAATCCACCAAAATCACCCACCTTTAAAAAAAGTTGAATGTGGTTGCATTTGGTTGAATATTGCCCCTGGCGGGGCCTTGCAACCCAAATCCACCAAAATCTTAAAAAGTTGAATGTGGTTGCATTCAGTTGAATGTGGTTGAATGTAGTTGAATGTGGTTGAATGTAGTTGCATTCAGTTGCATATTGCCCCTGGCGGGGCCATGAAACCCAAATAGCATCCCGCCTTAAAAAAAAAAAATGGTTGCATTCAGTTGAATGTGGTTGAATGTAGTTGCATTCAGTTGCATATTGCCCCTGGCGGGGCCATGAAACCCAAATAGCATCCCGCCTAAAAAAAAAAAAAAAAAAAGTAACAGGCGGCTGAAAGCAGGAGGGAGGAAGGGTGGAGGGGAATTGGAAAGATGGTATTTTTGTAATAAATCTTTTTTCTTTTTGAAAAGATGGTATAATTGCAATTTAATTAGAAAGATGGTATTTTTGCAAAAATCATTTAAAAAGTTGGTATTTTTGTCAAATTCCCTATATTTATCCTAATATCCCTGACTCGATTACTCATTATTTGGGTCAAATAATGAATTATTAAAAGATGTAATTTTTGTAATTTGAAAAAAAAATAGGAATAAAATCATAACTTTACTGTCATTAAAATGATAATCTTTGTCCTCCTTACCAAGATCATATATTTATTTTAACATCATTTTACTTGAAGGTCAATTATTTGAGTCAAATAACTGATGACTAGGGGCCTGTTTGGCTCTCTTTATTTTACTAAAATAAGGACTTATTTCGACAAAAAATTTCACATTTACATACTAATTTTTAGGATTAAATGTTTAGGAGGGGTTTAGTATTATTTATATGTAGAAAATAAGTAACTTATTTCAGAAAAAAGTACAGTTTGATGTACTTTTTTCAGAAATAAGTTACTTATTTCTGAAAAATAAGATTTGCCAAACGGGCTCTAGATTGTTCGTGTACTTTTAGCTCAAGCGTCCGATTTGATCCAATTTCTAATATTAAGTGAAAATCTTATTCTTTTTTGAACCCATCAAAATACACAATTTCAGTAAAAGAAAATATTGAAAATAGAAGGAATTCGAAACTGATTCTCACATCCAAAACATCCAAATTAGGATATTATGTTAAGTTATTAGTTTTTTTAAAAGCTCAAGGTAAGGGTGAGTTAGGAAGTTTAATACTAATAGGTTGATCCATTTAAAAAAAATAAAAAATACTAATAGGTTGATAATTCATACTCCCTCGTTCCACCCATTTCTTAACATAAAAAAAATTACGCATCTGACATGCATTTTAAGATGCATTTTAAGCATAATTCTATAACTTATTTTTGATATTTTCTTTTTTTGTAATTCTATTTTTATATAAAAAAAAATATAAAAAATAAGTTATAGAATTATACTTAAAATGCACCTTAAAAATCCGTGCTGGAAACTAGTCCGCAAACGTTAAGTATTCAATGGGACGGAGGGAGTAATTGTGTAAAATTAATTCAAGTTGTTCCATTGAAACATTAAAAAAAACCCGAAAATTGGAAACTGGAAAGTTTCTTGTAAATACTACCTCACATAGGGCTGTCAAACGGATAATTCGGATACGGATATGCCTATATCCGTATCCGTATCCGAAATTGTCGGATTCAGATACGGATAATATCCGCTTTGTTTCGGATACGGATAATATCCGCTTTTTCTCGGATACGAATGCAGATATTTCGGACGGATATCGGATTTTTCAGATTTTTTTGACACGTATTGATGATTTCAAAACAAAAAAAATTTCATTTAGAAAAAATAAAACTGTGAACGCCGTATTAAATATCTAATTTTATTATCTTTAAAATATTAAACTCAAATGAAATTTTTATATATGTCTATAATATTGTTACAATTATATAAAATTTGTATAAATGTATTATTTAATTAATATACACACGTAAACACTACATGCTAATAGAAAAAAATCTTAAATTATATAATTTAAATATTATATATATTCCATTTCGGATTCGGATACTCCGGATTCAGATACGGATAATATCCGCTTTATTTCGGATACGGATAATATCCGTTTTTTCTCGGATACGAATGCAGATATTTCGGACGGATATCGGATTTGTCGGATTTTTTTGACAGCCCTAACCTCACAGTAATTTTACATATTTCAGTGAACTATTTTAGTTTATCCATTTCTTGTCTCTCAATCCCCACAACGTTTTGGTCAATCTGAGAAACCACACGGCGGCGAACCCATTATATCTTGGATTCTCACCGGTAATTTCTACTTTTACCACTTTTTTCATCTACTTCCATTTCATTTCTATACGACTCATTTCGTTTGTATGTATGTGTATGATTCGTATTAAGCCCTAGTTACTCTCACGATTATACTAATTGCTTATGCACCAAATCAATAAATCTCTGTACCTTGTTTTATATCGAAATTGTTTAGTAGTATACGTTTCTCTGTTTATATCATTTCAGTGTTTCTACCTCATGTTTCGACTTTGGTAATTCTATTCGATTTATTTGGATTCAACACTAGCCTACACTTATTTCGTGACTTCATAAACTATTGTAAAACCTCCGGAATTGCTTTCAAATTTAGAAAATTTTACTACTATATGTGGGGATAAACTTAAATTCTAATATATTGGAAAATGCATGAGGATCAAGAAAAATATTGAGTTGTATTTCTGGATCTTGTTTTGCTATCTGTGCGCTGGCTACTTGTCTATGTCCATTTTCGATATTTATACTTGATGCAATTGTTAAGTAACCAACTTGATAACTCTGAATCTTGATCGGGTACTTCCTCGCCAACTCTTGCCTCGGAAGTGGTGTAGCTGTAGTGGGGTATCTGCAAAACAACACCGGAGGGGGGGTTTGGCCCCGAGGTGCCTCCGGCGTGAGAATAAGAGTTGGCTTTGGAAGGTAATAATCAAGTAGAGTATCCCAAAGTAATCAATGTGTGTAGGTGTGTAATAATGGCTAACCCCTAAACCCTATTTACTAGGGGTATTTATAGCCCTAGGCCTATGGTTTAGGGGTAGGTTACCTTCACCCCCGACCGTTGGATCTGGGGGACAAGCCGCTGAATTCCCGGGATGTAGGACACGTGGCCTTGTCTGGGGTGACCGTTGACTGGAATGTGGCCATGTGGTGGTGGGCATGATCTGACATGTGTCTTCCCTTGTCTTTTAGTGTTGGTCAGCGCCACAAATAGGAGTGTCAGCTGAGGTGGGGTGCCACGTATACTGAGTGCCACAAGTCGGGGGGGTCCCCTAGTCCGGGGTGGGGACCATGCCACGTCGTGGACTCGTGGTGGCCCCGGGCCCGGGGTCCACTACTCTGGGCTGGGCCATTCTTATTCTCATGAGATGATTTGCTTATTATTTTGGGCTCCTTGTTGGGCCTTGGCTGTTTATGGCCTATCATTTGCCCCCCACTCCCTTATGCGGATTCTCCGGATGGGGGAGTAGTAAGAAGTGTTCTTGCCTTGGAGGGTGAACTTTCTGGATTCTCTAGAGTGCTGGACATATGTCCTCGGGGCCGGAGGTTTTTGTAGTTGTTCTGAGAGTCCGTGTCTTCTTTGGGGGAGAAACTTTTGCCTCGGTTGCCCCCAGTTCCGGGGTGTGCACTGAAGTACGCATGTCCGGGGCTAGTGGTTGCTTTTGTTGCTTTGGTTGCCCCCAGGCCCGGGGTTTGTACTGAGGTGTGCATCCCGGGGCTCCGTCTTGTGTAGATGTGCGGAAATATACGTATATGAATACATGTAATGTTGCATATATGCACTTTTGGATTTCTTCCTTTCTTTTCTCTCTCTTTCTTTTCTCTTTTTTTTTTTTTTTTTGTTTTTTGAAAGATAACAGCTGTCACCCACTATCTCCGGATTTTGGAGATAGTGGGCCGACTTTTGGGCCGCCACGCGTCCATGGCGTTTAGAATTCAGGGTTTGCCTATAAATAGTGGCAATCTCCTCTCATTTTTTCTTTACGCGTTTTTTGATTTGCTGCCGTTATTCTGCTTCTCTGAAGACCAGTGCTCCGGGCTATCGGTTTTTCTTGCTTTCTCCATTCCGGCCTCTCTACTCTTTGTAAGTCCTCTTTATCCGGACTCTTGTCAATTTTACCGCTTTTCTTTTCCGGGGTTCTGGTACTCCCATAGGTCGCCCTTTGGTAGGTAATAATCAAGTAGAGTATCACAAAGTAATAAATGTGCGTAGGTGTGTAATAATGGCTAACCCCTAAACCCTATTATTTACTAGGGGTATTTATAGCCCTAGGCCTAGGGTTTAGGGGTAGGTTACCTTCACCCCCGACCGTTGGATCTGGGGGACAAGCCGCTGAATTCCCGGGATGTAGGACACGTGGCCTTGTCTGGGGTGACCGTTGACTGGAATGTGGCCATGTTGTGGTGGGCATGATCTGGCATGTGTCTTCCCTTGTCTTTTAGTGTTGGTCAGCGCCACAAATAGGAGTGTCAGCTGAGGTGGGGTGCCACGTATACTGAGTGCCACAAGTCGGGGGGGGGTCCACTAGTCCGGGGTGGGGACCATGCCACGTCGTGGTGGCCCCGGGCCCGGGGTCCACTACTCTGGGCTGAACCATTCTTATTCTCATGAGATGATTTGCTTATTGTTTTGGGCTCCTTGTTGGGCCTTGGCTGTTTATGGCCTATCACAACTCATATTAAGGTTTTAGAGGAAGGCATTACTAGGATCTTATATTAATATTCTAATACTCTCCCTGCACTCGATAGCCATCTATAGGTCGAAGAGTGTATCACGAACACCCACCTTCGGGGCATTAATTTGCCTTTCCTGTTTATAATAATTATGAGAATATTGAGTGGATCATGGGCGCCCATCTTGAGGACATTAATTTGCCTTTCGTGTCCATAGTAACTATGAGAATATTGAGTGGATACAGGCGTCCATCTTTGGGGCATTAATTTTCCTTTCGTGTCTATAATAATTAATAATTATGAGAATATTGGGGATCACAGAGAGTACCATGTTAAGTAACCAACTTATCTAAAACCTTAAAGTGTTAGAGGGAGGCTTTACCGAGATTTTATATTAATATTCTAACAGCAATATCTACGTAGTTTATGATATATGAATATGGAGCATCATGTCTTTGTTGGAAATTCTGATTGTTATTGTTGCTGATGATTAGAACGCACTACATACAAAATAAAAAAGCTGGTCCTTGTAGTTTTGCAGCAGTTTTTGAGCGAATACATTTTCTTTTTTTGTTTATTTTCGGCAGTACCATTTTGTGTGTGTAAGCAATTAAATTGGGCATATCGGACTTGTTCAATGGAGAAGCTTATAGAATTTGGCAGAAGAGCAATGTTTTATGCCAGGGTTTTATCAGGGTATGAAGAACGTCGAATCAGATCTTACAGACTCCAGATACAACAGCGTCTTGCTAAGGTCATATCTCCCCCTTAAACTTACTTCAAATTAACATTATTTGAAACGTACTTCTGTTTTCCGGTGGATATTTTCATCATGATATCTGTTTATATATATACTACTATTAAAGAGGATATCAAAGAAACATTTATGTAGCCATAATATTGATCATAGTGTGGTGAGGTTTTGTGAATGACTTGGCTAGGATAAATTACTTGGGTAAATAAAGGCAACGGAAACAGACATATATCTTGTACTTTGACATATATCTTGTACTTCGTGTTCTGAGTTATAAATTATGGGAAGTTGGTATATCTAAGGGAGAATGTTCAACATTGACTACAAATGGTGATATGTTATAGAAGAAAGTAGGTGGTGATATACATTCTTATATTGGTATGTAACTTCATATTATACCGCCTTGTTTTGCTAGTAGGGATTTCCGATCCATTCGCGAAGATCAATTCTAGGCAATAGGTGATTTTATTTTGTTCGGTACAATGAATTTGGCATTTAGCATGATACTGAAAGCCATGCTTTTTGTTTAAATACCATTGGAAGGCATGTGTATGGTACCAAGTTCTTATAATCTTATCATCTTAAACTAACATGTATAGAAAATTTTCACTTTGAAAATATAAATCATTATCTTTTTTTATACGGTTTCTCATGCTAAATAAACATAAAGTATAATCTATGCTTATAGAACTTTTATCTATAATGTTCTAGAAATTTGTACTAAATTTTTTTATTAAAAGAACACATAATAATAATAATAATAATAATAATAATAATATTAACAATGATGATGATAATATTAATAATAATAATAATAATAATAATAATAATAATAATAATAATAATAATAATAATAATAATAATAATAATAATAATAATAATAATAAGAATGCTAATAAGAATAAAAATAAGAACAATAACAACAATAATTCTTTTGTAAATCTTAACAAAATCAAATAGTATAGAGACCAAAATATTTGATAAATATGTATGAACAAACTAATGTTATAGCATAAAATTCAGAATTCGCAGTATGACAAAAGAAAACAGTGATTAATTTGTTTTCTTCAAACACGAAAGCAATATCTTAAAGTTTAGCTGGAATATAATTAAGTAAAGGTTAATAGATAAGACAAAGTTGAATGTTTTTTTGAAAGACTAAAATCCTTTATGTCATGATGGCAAGCAAATTATATTACGGACGAAAGGGAATATTATGACTTTCCTCGATGATTTTTCGATTTTGGTTTTTTGACATACACTTGCTTTTCGTGATTATGTGCCAGGCAGAAGAAAGGAAGGCAGCGCTACGAAAGATTCCTGAGCAGGTTATATTGTCAGAAGTGCGGCGTATGGTAGAGGAGATGCAATCTTTGAATAAAAAGCTGGAAGAAACAGTGAGTTCGTGTTTCCTTCTTTTTGTTCCATCCGCATGTGCGTTTCTATATGTATTTTTGGAACATGTATAGGACTGTAATCACTGAGCCTGATGCTACTTTTGGTTGGGCATAATGGAATAAGAAATTGTGAGCAAACTCAAAGGAGAAAAACTGGAGGGTAGGAGGGGGGAAGTGAGAAAAATGTGGTTGTACAAATTTTCAAATGATGAGATTTGTTAAGAAATGGGGAGGATGGAGAATGGAACATTTGCATCTCAAATTTGTGAATGGAACATTCATCCCAACCAAACACCACATGATAGCATCACTCGAGAACTCTGCCTTTTCTACTTCCTGGTGGTGCCTTTTTATATAATCAATTTTGAAAAAAAAGTAAAAGAAAAAGAAAAAGAAAAATTCCTGTAATACAAGCTTAGAACTTTTTCTCGATACATGTGGAAAGTAGGTCTAGGCAAATGAACTAGGAAAGGGAGTAATACTTTTGTAGCATTGTGCCAAGTCTACTAACTTTTCCCTGATTATTGTCTATTTTTTGCATCTTCAAGATTAGCATTTAGTGAACTCGTCCCAATGTGCAGGAAGCTGCCATTGATAAATATTTTAGCCCACTTGATAAGGAAGCTGAGACAATAATGAAAATTCAACTTGAGGGAGAGGAGAAGTCAATGAAGGAGATGGTGAAGACAATGCAAAGACAGGCTATCCTTGAGAAAGAAGAAGCTGAGAGGATTGCTAATGTTGGAGATGCAAAACAACATATCCAGGACAAATCATCTCCTAACCCTCCTGGTGTAGCAGAATAACTTCATTAACATTGGATAATGGATATATTCAAAAGGGATTCTGTTATCTTCCTCTACCGGGCTTTACTTCTTTTAAATCGTTCTCAGGAACTGGTATTAAGTTGTGCAATGCCAAAGAAAAAACCACTGTTGCCCATCCAGCCGTGGCTCTGTTAGCATAGACAATAGTTCTCTATCCATAATAATGGAGAGCTTGGTAAAACATGTGGCTCGAAGTCGCTTTGTGATTCATGTGAAAAATAATAAACATCTCAGTCCATTCGTGCAACATTATGGCAAAAAATGCTCTGATGTTGATGTTGCTTCCGTGTTGGGGTGATGACCATGAGGATATAAGTATTTTACATGTAATATTTTTTTAAGGGTGTATTTGTATATTCAAACGTGAGCGGTGTAGTTACAATAATGCCTTTGTATTTTATATGAGAAAATTAACATGTAGCAACCTACCTCTGGCACATCATTCTCATAACAAAATATTATAGGCAAAAAAAGAACATAGTAATAAAATCTTCTCAAAACCCTAAACTCTCTCATTGGTTTTCATTGGTAGAAAGTCCTAAATCAGTTAATTTCTTTGGTTTAATTTGTTTATCCTCTTCTCGTGAGAGTTTGGTATGTTTTGGTATAATGAAAATACACTTTCCTACTGTGCATAATGACAATACACCATTGCAAACTAGAGAATCATGTGCATTATATATATTGAAAATGATAGGGAGAAACAGACAATTACATACAAATGACAATGTTGTAGCATAACATTATAGAAAGCTAGAGAAAGTTGAAACATTTACTCGATATACAATACAAAAAGAGGTCATACACAACCCTGACACCCTTTTTTCCATTTAACCCTCATTTCTCAGGTTCCGTTTATTTGTTAAAAATTATTTACACGAAAAGTTTTTGACGTGTATTCAATTTTGGAACTTTTTTTTGCATGACAAAGTTTTTTGTGTTTGTTTGGATTTGTGGGAAAATATATTTTCTGGAAAAAATTATTTTTCAAAAATTATTTTCAGAAAAACAAATTTATTATATTCTTTCATTATTTTATAACATGTCTTGATCTCTTCTCTTGTTTTTTTGATTTATTTACACTGTTTTTGAGTATTTAAAGTGTTATGGGATTTTTTCTGTGAAGTTTTGTTGTGCATTCAAGAAGAGACCTTGAAAGGGTTGGACGGGAACAGTACAAGAAGAGACCTCAAATTTTGAGAGTAGAAAAGAACTTTTCTTTCTTCTCAATAACTTGTTATTCCCATTTGCTGAAATCTCATGGGCAAGCAAGGACCTCGCCATCACTGTGGTGTTACAAGTGAGTTTATTGCTGTTCGAATTTTTTGGTTTTCTCCTGCAAAATCCTCCGGCCAGTAATTTACTTACAAGCATTGTCCCTTATTTCGAAATCTACCTTCACACCATGTTTCCAGAGCTTTTACTTGTTGCCAATTTTTACCAATGGCTTATTGTAGATCATACATTTAGGATTTCACATGTTATTAGCTTTCACATCGTATGGAACTACAAACTTTCTCTCAGAAAAGTTAGTGCAGTCAAAAACTTTGCAGTGATAACATTCCCCAACTTGAGCTCTCTCTGGCGTTAAGAACGTTTAGGAGTCTATTAGTTTGTTGGGACTATTTAGCCCAGCTGGGATTTATATGAGTTGTGTTGGGCAGTTGCTGCACTGGACTGGCCGCTATTATGTGTTCGTTTATTATGAATATGTTGTTGAATGAGCGGTGGAAAAAAGAATACACTTGTTGTCAATGCTTGTAAGCAAAATCTGTGTTTCCTAATTTGTGAAGTTGGAATGAGGTTAAAGTTCAATATGCCAACGAGAGTTGCAATGAGATTTTGAAGAAGTAGCTATTGAAGTCCATAGTTTGTGTTCATCATATATTATTGTGTTATTGTAATTACATCATCTCTACTCACCGACCTTCATCTATATCATTAGTTCACTCCACCATTAATACTGCCCTTACACTTCTGCTATATGCCTTAATTATGTCCCTCTGGAGTCTTTAAAACTTCCTGCAAACTCTTGCTTGTGTTACATTTCGAAGATATTTTGGCAGTTCCAATTAGCTTCTATCTGCCTTTTCCCAGTAACCATCGTGCTGGCGTTTTTCATAATTGCTTGCTAATACTAAAGTTGTAATATAGGCACTCCTCTTTGGTGTAATGGGCCTCCGGAGAAGCCTGTACTATGCAATGCATGTGGGTCCCGTTGGAGAACAAAAGGAACACTTATAAACTACACCCCTCTTCATGCAAGCTAGGGCCGAATCAGGTGATTTTGAGTACACGATTCAAAGAGCAAAAAACAGTATCCTCTAAGAATGAAAAGGCAAAGGTGCTTAAAAGAAAACAAAGTCACGACACTCTACAAGGTTTTGGGGCTGCCACTGGTTATACCGTGGTTTCATCAAAAGCGCTGGCCCTTGTGGAGTTGCCCTTGATTAGAATCAAAGGTTTCTAAAGGGCTTAGATGAAGACTATTGAATTTACAGTTAAAGAAAGGAATGATACACGTGGCTAAGCAAAGCTGAGAGGAGGAGGAGTTAGTTACAGACTTGACAGCCTGGCACTAGTTAGTTAGAGTTTGTCAACTATATGTACATATTTTCTTTTCTGTATCAAATTAGTCTCTTTATCTCTTTCATTCTCTCAATGAAACTCTCTGTAAAATTCACTCAAGTAATGCAATGTAAATACAGTGTTTTCTACTTCGTCTTCTTCAAACAGTCTAGACATTATGATTTACAGAGCTTAGTTTATCATGGTATCAGAGCGTAAATGGCGACGAATTCATGTTCTTCATTGTGTTATGCTCATTTCTTCCGCATATCTCAGGTGTATTCGTTTTCTTGATCTTCTTTCTTGTTTGATCTGTGTTTGATCTTCAATTTTTAGCTTCTAGATCACTGTTTCTTGTTGATTTCTGCAAGTTAGTGATCTTATACACTATATCTTGGTGTTTGTTTCATAATTTTTTACGTAATCTCTCTGCGTAATCGACTCGATCTGTGTAATCTCTCTTGATATCATTGTATTTGTGTAAAATTGTTGGATATTATGGCTTCTGCTGGTACAAATGTTCAATCGAATGCGTGGAACAGATCGGTTACTCAAATGAATCAAACAAATCTGGATTCTTCTAGTGTTTTTTATATTCATCCTTCTGATGCAAACACAACACAACTTGTTTCAGTCAAATTTAATGGCTCAGGCTATAGTAATTGGAAACGTCCATTATGTTAAGTCTTTCAGCTAAGAACAAGCTTGGTTTTGTTGATGGTACGATCATCAAACCTGATATTGGATCTGTAGATTTTAAGGCCTGGGAGAGATGTAACGATCTTGTTTGCTCTTGGTTACTCTGTAATTTGGATGACACTATTTCAAAGAGTGTGTTGTTTTTCAAAACTGCTAGAGAAATTTGGCTTGATTTAGAGGATAGGTTTGGATATGCTTCTATGACTCAAATCTATTCTTTAGAACAGCAGTTATCTGATATGTGTCAAGGCTCTAAAAGTGTTTCTGAGTTTTTTACTGAGATCAAAACAATATGGGATGCAATGAGTGATATCAGTCCTATGCCTTGCTGCACATGTAACAAGTGCACTTGTAATGTGACACAGAAAGTGATGCAAATGCAACAAGATCACAGATTGCTTCAATTTATGATGAAGCTTAATGATAAGTTTGCTACTGTTAGAGGAAATATCTTAATGCAACAACCACTTCCTAGTTTGTCAAATGCTTTCAGAGTGTTTTCTCAAGAAGAAAGACACCAAGATTTGTCTCAATTGTCCACACAAACTGAGTCTTTAGCTTTTATTGCTGATAACAAGAGGAATTTTAAGTCAGGTTTTCATCAGTCACAACAGAGGTATGGTGTCTCAAGTAAGAGCAACACCAGTGGAAGTGGAAATATTACTGGTACTACTGGTTTTCGAAAGGGGAGCAATTTTTTCTGTACTCACTGCAAAATGTCTGGACACAGCATTGATAGGTGTTTCAAAATCCATGGATATCCAGCTAACTTCAAAAATAATAAGAAGGTTGTTGCAGTGTCTATTGCCACTAGTTCTGAGGACAATACTGATGATACTAATTCTATCACAGTGGCACAATATCAACAGTTGATGGAATTGTTGAATAAGCAGCCTATTTCTTCTGCATCACAAGATTCTACTAATCAAGCTTCTGTTGGTCATGCAATGTTAGCTGGTAAGATATGTTTGATTGCTGATGCTGCTTCTAACACTGAGTGGTTAATTGACAGTGGAGCCACAGATCATATCTGTTCTAATCTTAGCATGTTTTTAACATATAAGCCAGTTGAAGGAAATTCTGACTTTATTGTGGTACCAGATGGGAGACAAATACCAGTGCTACACATAGGATCAGTCAGAATTCAACATATGGTTTTACATAATGTTTTGCATATTCCACAATTTAAATACAACTTGATATCTGTTCAGAAACTGTGTAATGATATGAAGTGTTCAGTCATTTTTAATGGTACTGAATGTGTTATACAGGACCTTTTGCAGAAAGAGAAGCCAATTCCTCTTGGTAAATTTCATGGTGGTTTGTATGGTGCTTTAGGATCTCATACAAAGTTTTTGGACAAGACCAGTTTTCTTAGCATTTCAGAAGATCTCAGCATTTGGCATCTAAGGTTGGGCCATACTCCTTTCAACCGGTTGAAAATGATACCAGAATTGTCAAAGACAAAGAATTCTTCATCACAACTTATTTGTCAAATCTGTCCTCAGGCAAAACAAACTAGACTTCCATTTTCTCATAGTAGCATTACAACTGAATCTCCTTTTGAACTGATCCACATTGATGTATGGGGACCATACAAAACCAAATCTCATAATGGTTGTAATCAATTTCTGACTATTGTAGATGATTACAGTCGTTTTACATGGGTTCATATGTTGAAACACAGAACAGATTGTGTAAAAGTAATGCAAGATTTCTTGTCTTATGTGGAAACTCAGTACAAGTCCAAAGTTAAACAGGTTAGATCAGATAATGCTCCTTAACTATGTCAGGGTTCCATGAAAGTTTTATTCTTGCTTAAAGGGATTGTACATCAGACTTCTTGTAGTTACACCCCACAACAAAATGGGGTTGTTGAACGCAAGCATAGGCACTTACTTGAGACTGCTCGATCATTGTTTTTTCAATCAAAAGTTCCACAGCAATATTGGAGTGAATGTATACTTTGTGCTACTTATATCATCAATAGAATACCATTGCAAAGTATTCAGAATTACATACCTTATCAAAGGTTAACTGGTACACATCCTTCTCTTGAGCATCTAAAAGTTTTTGGCTGTTTGTGTTTTACTTCTACCATTGCTGTTAATCGAAGTAAATTTGATCCTAGATCAACTGCTTGTGTATTTCTTGGGTATTCAGTGTCTCAAAAAGGATACAAAGTTCTTGATCTTAGTTCAAATTGTTTATTTGTTTCAAGAGATGTCATATTCCATGAATCTCATTTTCCATTTCATTCTCATGCTATTTCAACTGATTTTCCAGCTCAAATTTATTTGCCATCTGTTACACCATCTTGTTATACTGATCATTATGAATCTAATGGTCATAGTCATTCTCATGAGTCATTCAATAATCCTGATGAGTCTTATTTTGATAACAACATTTCTGATAATGTTGATAATTCTATTTCTTCCCAATAGACTGTTGTTTCTTCACAAGAGACAGCATCTACTTCATCTTTGTCTGACTTACATGATTTAAGTACAACTGTGGCAAATTCTGTCCCAACTTCTGTTCCATTAAGAAAATCAACCAGAGTTTCTAAAGCCCCTTCTTATTTGTATTCTTATAAGTGTCATGTAGTTCAAGCTTCTAACCACTGGTGTAATATGTTTCAAATTTCACACAATGATTCTGTCCCAGTTAAGTGTGATATTATAGAACCTAGAACTTATCAAGAAGCAGTATCTGATCCTCTCTAGAGAACAGCTATGGAGAATGAGTTAAAAGCATTACATGACAATAATACTTGGGAGTTGGTACCTCTTCCTGCAGATAAAAAGGCAATTGGTTTCAAATGGGTGTTTAAGGTTAAGTTGAAATCTGATGGTAGTTTAGAACGTTGTAAGGCTCGATTGGTAGCAAAAGGGTATAATCAAAAGTATGGAATTGATTATGAAGAAACATTTTCACCAGTAGTGAAAATGAGTACTGTCAGAATTTTGTTATCTTTGGCTGCATCAAGACATTGGCATTTACATCAGATTGATGTAAATAATGCTTTTCTTCATGGTGATTTGAAGGAGGAGGTGTATATGCAGGTGCCAGAGGGTGTCCCAAATCCTCATAATCTGGTATGTTTACTTCGAAAGTCCATTTATGGTTTAAAACAAGCATCCAGAGAATGGCATGAAAAAGTGAAAAACTGGTTGAGGAATTATTATGTCAAGGTTTCAAGCAATCAAAAAATGATTACAGCCTGTTTATTAAGAAACAAAATGGACTTATCTGTATGACAGTCATGCCATTGCTGCTCTAAAGGTTCATTTAGATGTTAAATTTGGTATTAAGGACCTAGGACAGTTACATTTCTTTTTGGGACTCGAAGTTACACACACACCTGATGGCATAGTTTTATGTCAGCATAAGTTTGCCAAAGAATTACTGCTTGAAGCAAATGTTGATATTTCTAAACCAACCTGTACACCTTTACCAGTACATTTGAAACTTTCACTTACTGATGGTGTTCTTGTTACTAATCCTGAAGTTTATCGATCACTTGTTGGTAAACTGAATTATCTAACTAATACAAGACCAGATCTTTCTTACACTGTTCAATCTTTGAGTCAGTATATGCATGCACCTAGAACTTCTCATATGTCTGCATTACAACATACACTACGATATTTGGCTAGTACTGTCAATCAAGGCATCTTATTAAAAGCCACAGATCAGTTGCAGTTGCAGGCATTTTCAGATGCAGATTGGGCATCTTGTATAGATTCCAGAAGATCTATTACTGGTTACATCTTGTTACTTGGCAATTCCCCAGTTACTTGGAAATCAAAGAAACAGAATACAGTTTCTAAATCATCTGCAGAGGCAGAATATAGAGCCATGGCTTCTGCAGCAGCTGAAGTCACTTGGGTAGTTCGACTATTAGAAGAACTTGAGGTTTCTAGTTTAAAACCAGTTGTTTTACATTGCGATAATCAGTCTGCTCTTCACATTGCAAAAAAATCCTGTTTTCCATGAGCGAACCAAGCACATTGAGCTTGATTGTCATTTTACTAGAGACAAGGTTTTAGAGGGGTTAATCCAACTGACTTATCTGCCAACACGATCTCAATTAGCAGACATTCTTACAAAGGTTGCACCTTCTTCTCAGTTCAATTTTCTTTTGTCCAAGTTAGGGATGTTTCCACCTCCCAACTTGAGGGAGGGTATTGAATTTACAGTTAAAGATTATACATGTGGCTAAGCAAAGCTGAGAGGAGGAGGAGTTAGTTACAGACTTGACAGTCTGGCACTAGTTAGTTAGAGTTTGTCAACTATATGTACATATTTTCTTTTCTGTATCAAATTAGTCTCTTTATCTCTTTCATTCTCTCAATGAAACTCTCTGTAAAATTCACTCAAGTAATGCAATGTAAATACAGTGTTTTCTACTTCGTCTTCTTCAAACAGGACATTATGATTTACAGAGCTTAGTTTATCAAAGACAAAAGATCAAGTTCTGGCTCTGCCATATCAAACTCCTAGAGTTGGTTTACAACTCGGGAATACAGATACAAGTAATTTGACGGGTTGGTTGCCAACTATATATGTTTTACACAATATAACTAGTTTCGTCAACTTCCATCCTCTTCTTTGATTACCACCTACCACGAAAGTCTTGTTTTTCCCTGTTGCTATCAATAATCTTTTTTTGAATATAAAGAGAGACAATAATTCCACTACTAATATGCTACTGTATGATTCATATAAGTGAATGTCAAACTTATAGATTTGATGTACCATTATCTAGTGGCATTCAAACCTGTATCTCTATTGTTCCTCATTCTTGCTACAAAATATAGAAAGATCTTGTCAAAATTAACGCAGCAATAGTGGTGGCTCGACTCGATTAATTGTTTTCTCACTGTTCATTTGTGCAGGCGCAGACCAATCTATTGTATGTAATACAGTGCTACCCTCAAGAAAGAGGACTTGTGTTAATCGCTCAAAGCGGTCTTCAGTTGAGAAACTTACTAAAGATTTAAATACCATCTTACATGAACAACAATCATACATTTCAGGATCCTCTGTGGAGGATTTGCTACTTGATAGTGACACTCCAATGGTCTCTGTTGAGATAGGGCATGGAAGTGTACTGATTAGGCATCCAAGTTCTATTCCTTGTGAAGAGAAATCTGAAGCTAGCTCACTTTCTTTTGATAACAAGAAGCACTCTGTCAATGAGGCTCATTCTCTGTTTTCTTCACTTTCTGCACATACTTGTAGCAGCGGAATCAAATCTTCAAGTACTGAAGCCAGGAGGAGTATGAAGCCTGGTCAGAAAATTGAACAAGACCAACTTATAAGGTCCTTCCAATATTGTTCCTGATTGTGAAAAGTCAAAATCTTCTTTGAAGCAAGCAAAAACTGCTAGCCTGTATAATGACAAGAATATTTATATAAGGTGTTAGTTTTAGCGACCATGCAAACTGAGATGTGATTAAACTACAGGGGCACAAGATTTGATGTGATTTGTAAGTATTTATTGAATAACTGTTGACTGATGTGCTTTGAATGCCTAGACATTTCATAACTTGTTTCTTATTGCAGAGAAAAGGTCCTGCAATGCCTCGAGAAAATATTACTAATAAGAATGGGCCTATAACGTTTGTGCGACGTCGTTTCAGGACAAAAGGGCAAGGAAGTACGAAGTGATGAAAGTTGGCGCATAGGTGATGGGGAAAAGCCGAGAAACAACTGGAAGTATCGCAAGTTAGATCTACCGCAGTTTGACGGTGACAATCCGGATGGGTGGTTGTTAAGAGCAGAAAGGTATTTTGGGTTTTACAAGTTGAGTAACGAAGAGAAATTAGAGGCAACCGTGGTGGCGTTTGAAGGGGATGCACAGCTGTGGTATCAATGGGAGCATCGAAGACGGCCGATTAGGAGTTGGGAAGATTTGAGGAACCTGATTTTACAGAGGTTTAGGCCATTGCACTCAGGCACCTTGTGCGAACAGTGGCTAGCAGTGAAGCAGACGGGATCGGTGGCAGAATTCAAGAGGCAGTTCACAGAAATGGCTGCTCCATTAGAAACCATTCCGGAGAGTATTTTGATGGGACACTTCGTGAACGGGTTAAAAGAGGAGGTTAGAGTGGAAGTTAGGATGTTGGGGGTTTATACGCTGGAACAGGCCATGGAATTGGCGTTAAAAGTGGAAGAGAAGAACAGAGTCAGAAACCACAACTACTTTGAAGGTAAATCTTCACACTCTAATAGTTTCAAATCGAACCTGTCTAGTCCCATATCATATACGTCGAAGGCACCTAGCCAACAATTATGTGTAAGCTCCCAGTCCTCTGGTTGGAAACCTCCACCTTGGGGGGTAAGGTCAGACTCGGGGTCCATCTCATCCAGTGCAGGCTCACATCAAATGTCGAGCTATAGTTCACCTGCTCAAAGTAATTTTAGAGCCCATTTAGCCACCATACCAGTTGCCAAACCCCTGGGAGAATGCAAGAAACTAACAGCCAGTGAATTGCAAGCCAAAAGGGAGCGAGGTTTGTGTTTTCGTTACGACGAAAAGTGGGCAGCAGGTCATAAATGTAAAAACAAGGAGCTCAGTGTGTTAATCTCGATTTATTTAATATAAAATCAGCTGTTACAGCTACTGATTTGATAGACCACACCCTACATCCTCTTCTCCTCTCTACACTCTCTTTTCCCTTCATGTTGAAGTTGTTTTACTTGTGGGTTTTTCCGGCGACTGAGGTGCCAGTCGAAGTCGAGTAGTCTAATTGCTGTGATTACATTACTCGGAGCTGTTTTATCCTGGGAGAGGTGTTGCAAGCTTCCTGACACAATAAGTGGGGGCAATTATCTCTTCAAGAACAGTCAGTACTTTGTGCAAGTCCTGACGACTCAGCTGTTTGTTTGTTTGATATACTGCTATAGCTATGGCTACTGGTATGTCTACTGTTCTTCCTTTGTTATTACAGTTACTGATATGCATGTTATATACCTTTGTGTTTTGTTTCGTTAATTGTTTGCTTGGTCTTGACTTGTTAAATACGATATATAATTGCCTCTATGTTGCTGTATTAGTTAATATTTTCAGCACATGGATGGATGCGAAAATTCTTCAATGATGAAGTTGGACAAAACCATTTGACCCTAGCTCAATTTATCTTAATATCTTTCTGAGTTTTTTTACTTTTATAACTCTAAGAGGTAAGAATTTATCTTACCTCTTGTTTAATTTGATTGGCAGCAAAAGTGCTTAGGAAGCAACTTACAAACAGGATGGGTACATATAATTAAGGTATAATTAAGGTACAAGAAATAGCTTGTTTTATAATTTGGTACATATAATTTAAAATTAAGGTATGTGAAGAGATTATAATTTTATTACAAATTGAAGAATTCATTTATTTATGTCATATCATTTATATCAATGATAAACAATTTTTTTAGATTTAAAACTTTTCGTTTTTAGAAAATGTTAAAAACATTTTTGCAAAGTGAAAATTCTCAAATACGACACTACTTTAATTTTATTCTTCAAAAGGATTTTAAAAGGGCGGGAAAAAAATAATAAAAGGCGGGAACATTATACAAGAAATAGAAAATTGATTAAAAAATCGCCCCATAAAAACACCCCAAACAGGCAAAATCAAGAAATGTTCTTGCAGTTTGGAATTGGTTGAATATCACCGAATTTGTACAAAATATGGAAGAAGATCCTTTAGAATCGATCGCCAGAGAGTGTAAAATCACCAGTACTATTTCTCAGGATGAGAAGCTCAAGAAATGTGGTTTCGCACTCGAATCGGAGGAAGAAGACTCGTCGCCTCCGGGCTCAGTTCAAGTCACCGGAATAGTGATGGTTTCTCTGCCTGAAAGTAATGACGAGTGTTTGGACAGCGATGTGTTTCACACGCCTCCGGAACAATATCGATCGCAGTCTATGTCTGGCTCGGAAGACCAAGGACTCCCCGTGAAGACTGAGGTGGTGGTTTTGGGGAATGATGATGTTGGAGATTTTACGCAAGCTGAGAAGGCTGTTGATTTGGGTAAGGATTCTGTTGCTTTAGGGTTTTCGGAATTAAATGAGTTAGAGTGTGATAATTGTGTTATAGATTCGGATCCTCTTGTGTTTGCGGAAGCAAATGTAGTTAAAGTAGATGGTGTTGATTGTGTTACAGATGTTATATGTGAACCTGATTTAAGTGTTGATTTAGGAAAGGATTCTGATACTTTGGTATTTTCGGAACTGGATGTTATTAAGAGGATTCACGGTGTTAAAGATGTTGTAAGTGATCTTGATATAAGTAGAAGTAATACGGAGAGGACTGTAGATTTAGGTAAAGATTCTGATACTTTACTGTCTTCGGAAATGAATGTTATTAAGAGGGTTGACAGTGTTGAAGATGTTGCAAGTGGTTCTGATTTAAGTAAAGTCGAGTGTGACTTGAAGGGATGCAAGGTTTTAGAGAGTGAATGTGGACAATCTGTTATGAATGAATTTACTGAGCCGATTGTAATCGAAACTGAAAATGTTCAAATTATGGAAACGGAGATAGTTAATATGGAGGTCGAGGAGAGTTTAGAAGAAATGGGGGGAAGGGTGAGTGTAAACTCCAAGAATGTGAATGAATGTGTGGAAGGTGCAAATTCTGCAGGGAATTCAGCTGGTAAGAATATCGAGGATTCTGATGCAGTTGAATGTGCGTCTGGTGGACGTGTTGATGAACGTGGAAGGAAGGAAGGTGTTCCGTTGAGGTGTGAATTACTTGATTCATTTAAGAAGCCAGTGGAGAATGAAGGTCTGGCTGTTCCTCAGCAGTCTTTGAATGATGTGAGGACATTTAAGGATCTTGTGGAAGCTGCAAAGATATTTCTTGATGAGAGTACTACTGACCCAGATTACCTCAAGGCTGCTAAGGAGGGTGGTCTGACTTTTTATCGATCGAGGTGGTTGTCACCGGAAGGGTTTGATGATGAAGTCATGGATAATATGTGATGTAAAATGGGGGCTGTCACTGGAGAGTGGCACTGCATGCAGGTCGAGTACAAAATGTTTTTGGTAGAGGTATTGTGCTTTGGTGTTGAAATATTCTGGAAATTAACTTTTGAAATCAATCTAATGTTGCAGAAGAAAGTTGCTTCAATTAAATGAATTGCTTCTTTCCTTTAAAACAGTTGGACACTATTTAAATTTTAACAAAAATTTCCAGTACTTTTTTGTATACACCGACTGTTTTAACATAAGTTATCCTACTCTTTGGTCCCCTGAGTTGCAACTGAAATCCTTAAATTAGTGCTAAATATCTCTATGATATAAATATGAGACCGAACAGATTACCATTTTATTTGCAGAACCTAAAATCAGTAACTCAAGTACTCTACGAAACTCAGTAGAAACGTAATAAACTAAAAATTTATAAGAAACTACATGTATGTGGAAAAGATAAGTAACTAGTACGGATTGTTTCCAAGTTATATGCAGGGCATATCCAGATTAATTTTATCAGTTAAGTTGAATACCTGTCTCATAAGCAACTCCGGCCTTCCAGTCAACTGGAATTGCTGATTGCACCACTCAGTTTCACAAACTTTTCTCCATGGTAGCCCCTCACTTGGAATCTCAAATTCAGAGGCCTTTTGGTAGGTTAGGCATGTCCTGTTGGAATATGGATACTGCAATCCGTTTTATCCTGGGAGGCGTTTCGCTCGCACATACGGTGAGGGTTAATACGCTTTAAGGAGACAGTCACGCACTGGACTCGGGTTTTTCGTTCCTTGTCTCCTCTTTTGTCTATTTTAATTATACACGTAACTGTTACTCACACACGCACAAATATTATACTATTTGTATTTATCGCAGATTGTCTAATATGTCCCATACAACGGCATAAGCATGACATGTGGCCATCCACTCCTGGTAATCCTCCTGCATCCATTGACAAAGTAAATGTCAAGACATGTCTTTTTTGTTATATAAACATTTTTTTTCCAAAATGTAAGATCTAACTACAAAGATTGTACCTGCCGCAATTCTACACATGTGATGTCACTGAGGCCAGCTTGGTATATTGGTACTATGGCTAGGTACTCTGGATTCCTGCTGTGGACTTTAAACATGATGGCAGCCTGGATGTTGGCTTTCTTGTATTCTACATCAACTATCCTTGTAAATGCTGAACTTGATGATTGATTTTGCACTTCTATGTAATTGTATTGAATCACAATTTTAAAGGGAAACTTTAAGTGGCATGACTTATGTTGGCTTTCTTTTTATTTTTGCTAAGTATTTTTGCCATCTATTTAAGATAGAACTCCTTTTAGAGTTGATTGTTTTTTGACTAATTTTCTTTTATCACCACATTCCAGCTGACAAACATGGGTCAAAACTTCCTTATGCTAAAGTTAAGATTTCATTTTGTGCACATATGTGTTAGTGTGTGTCTATACTATATTTATACTGGTGTTGCATGCATGATCTTCAGTTTAAGAAATATGATGTGCACCTAAAATGTTGTACGTGGTGTCAAACTTAATATTAAAAGATGATGCTACATGAGTATATGCGGAAAGATATATGGACAGACAAAGAGAGGGAGCGTTTGTAAATTTGGAGTCCCTAAGCAATTAGGACTGCCATAATAAGTCACCGGGAGAAGTCATAAGTGTCTTGGCACTAAAAAAGTACAAGCAAGAAAAGCATGAGAATGAGAAGAAAAGCATGAGTAACTTCGTAGTGCATGTTTAGGTCAAACTTAGTAACAAATTGGATTCTAGACATTGAAACAAAAGTTATTAGGAAAAGATGCACAAGTAGAAGTAAGATACTACTTGCTAGTAGGATATGTGGTATAGGAATCAAGTGAAGTAATATTTATGGATCGTTGTCATTATTAGTAACCCCCAAGTAATCATGTCTGGTAATGATCCTCTGCAAATCCTGTGAATGCAGGGTCAGTTAGGTTAGGTTTGTCACTCAATTTAAAATCCATTTTGCATCTTTACTTCATCACCTTGACGACCTTATATAAAGTTAAAGATTCTACCACAGGTCCACAATCCAATAGGCTTAGACACCGAGGCACAATATTGTGTATGCGCAAGTGCTTACCATCAGGAGCACCTCGTACTATTGAAGTTCTCCATATGTATACGTGAACTGTGATTCTGTGAACGTACAATGATCCAATTTGGGGGACGGAGGGGTGGTGGTATGAATGAATAGAGAAAAGAACATATATAGAGCAGAATAAGAGGTCCAAAAGGTACAGCCTTAAATTTCAATCTAACAGAGCTGATCTTGTAGTACTCCACATGTGGCTTTACAATATTAACCAAGGTAAATACAAGACTGCTTAGTAATGCTCCAAAAGCCCCTTCTGAGGTAATATAAATAAGATTTTCCAAAACCTTTCTATTACTAAACAACTATGCAGCTTTTACTGTCTACAAAGTTCAAAAGATTGGGTTCCACAAGTACAATTGCCATCCATTACTCAACATCAATAGAGTAGAACAATTGCAATCGCCGCAGCAAAAGAGTTAATAAGTAAGGAGGGTTATGATTCAGAAAGATTGCTTGCTAAGCATTTGCTGCCTGGTACCTACAAAATTAAAGTTATTTTCATATTCAAATATATAAGATTACAAGTATTGCTCCTCGCGTGGATCATTGGTATACCTGAACTTTATTAAGTAGTAGTATCACTTCCATACAATCAGATAAGTTGTGCCTTTTTTAGATCCGACAGAACTCCTCTGTCCTCACTGCCTCTCTCATTGTAAAGAACCTGCACATTAACAAGAACATATATATATATACCCAACACCCAAAAGCATATATACTTTTAACTAATATGATTAATTATCCTGAACTATATTTACTACACATACCTTATCAATGATCCCATATTCAAGTGCTTCACTAGGACTAAAATACTTTGGACGCCTAATGTCTTCTTCAATCTGCTCTGGTGATTTTCCTATATGCTTCGCATAGAGATTTACCTTCAATTTTAATATATAAAAACACTTTAGATTAACACTTGATGCACATCCTGTTTTAGCGCGCACGTATACATAGAAAAGCCTGAGCCCAAACAGAATCAGCAAATTGATCATTATATCTACACATTCTGTTTTTCAACCCTCCACTGTAAAATAATTAGATACAGAATCTGATGGAAGGCAAGAACTATCTTAAACAATCTTGGCATTACCAATTCTGTCTTCACATTCTTAACTTCTTTTCTCATAAGATTGACATCTGTGGCTTGACCTTGAAACCTTCCAATTGGCTGAGTAAAACATGTGGCAAAGTCAACAGATCAACATTTATTAACACACAGGTGAAACTTGCATTACTAAATACTAAAAAGATGCATGAGAAGCAAAACAGTGTATAGAATCATTACTAACATTACAAACTAACATTACCTGCTTGATCATTATTGTTGATGAAGGTAAGGCCGAACGATTTCCTTTAGCACCAGAAGCTAATAGTAAGGCAGCTTCCCCCCAAGCATTACCCACACACAGAGTAAAGATAGGTGGCTTGACATAACTGCAGAGGACATTTACACACATTCTTGGAGTATCAATAATTTAAACACACTAACAATCAACTCACGTACTCGAATAAGAGCTATTTGGATGAACCAATGAAAGCTCGGCCATGGTATATTCCAAAAGATTCGAACTCATGTACTTGAATAAGAGCTATTTGGATGAGCCAATGAAAGCTAGGGCATAATATATTTGCAAAAAATCCATTGTCAATGCTGAAATAATAATAAATAAATAAATAAAAACTTCAAGGAGGGCCTGCAATATTCTTCATATGCATAATAGTCTTGCATTTTGAGCATCTTACAGCAAGAATAGTGACTTATTCATCTATATTATTTGGTTCTGTTCCTGTCCTACATGGGAAATAATTTTTAAAATTTCAAGATTTTAACAAGTCCCTTCACAGGTTTTACAAAAGGACTAACTAAAAAACATAAACTGGTGTACTGGCAAGTGGCAACAACCGATTTTAATGAATTTAGCCAGGCACTGCATACATCAGAATGTCTGGAAGGATGCCATCTTAGATACAATCATGTCCAATGGATGGCATTTATTATTTTATTCATACATTACTGATGCAAGATAATCAATTAGCAATTATCAAATACATTACACGACCTACTTGATATCATGGTTAAATAGCAAAGAGTTATAACCTCATGACATCGTAAATTGCAAAAGCTTCTGTTTCATAACCCAGCTTCTCCCCACCCTGCAAAAAGTAAAAATAATATGATAATCCCATTTTCCAATAACGGAACTACTATAATAACATGATGCATCTGTATGTTAATCAAAATCTATGACTATGCTATAGGTGTAGCTTATAAAGTCAGATCAGGAGCATGTGCCAGTTAATTATGAAGTTTCTGAAGCTGATTACTTGTGTGTCGTTTGGAGAGAAGTAATGAAATCAAATATGAAAGAAACAAAAAAAAAAGTGAAGAAAATTAACAGTAGAAGAGATGGACGCAAGATGGGGTAAAGAAAATGAAAGAGTGCAATTTTCTTGACGGCTTGTGGAAAATAAGTATAAGAGGATGGAACAATATGAATAGGATACGACTAAATCCTAGTTTCAAATTTTTGGGAATGAAATGAAGGAAGCAAGGAAAAATTGAAAATAATGAATGGACACCCAAAAGGAGCGTCGATTTTTGCCCCTTTCAAGTCAACCAGCCTCCGAACTTTATAGGTTATTTATATTAGCCTCAACTACGTAATTCAGTAGCCATAACTGACTTTCAATAAATAGATAAGACAGAACTTTTCATTTTATATTCTAAAAGTAACAGCTACCTTGGTTGTCCCTGTGGAATTTATGTAAAGATATATTGGCTTTTCCTCATCTTCATACTGAAGGTAAAGAAACTCTGCAAGAATTAATTCAGTGACAGAAGGAACTAGAGACATGCCCAGATAAACAATCCGATTTTTGTACAAATAAGATGCTAGATCTGGAGGAGGTTGCTCCCACGCACTTCCTCTTGAAAAAGGAATTACCTGCCAGAAGCACAGAAAATAGACATGACTACTGCAGGGCACTGGAACTCTTAAAATATAGTTAAGCAGTATTACACTATGTCATTCCAAAAATCATAAAAGACTTATTTTTCAAGCAGCAACTTCCAAGATTAGCTAAAAATTATATCACTAGGACTAGGGTGTGAGAGTGAACAGAGGTCATATCCCACAATTTGTATGTATTTTAATTCTCAGATATGCAATGAAATTCTCAGCATGCAAATGTAGCAAGCTAAATTTTATATAATCTTAATTTATCAAACATATTTTAAACAGTGTCTATTACCAATAAATTAGATGCAGCTAACTTATATGTCACATTTGTAACATAAATTTAAGCAAATAACATAGCTACAAGTCCAGGGACCTTGAACTTTATGAAGAAGTTGCCAGGGAACCTTGAATTTCATTTTGAACTAGATTGATGAAAGGTAAAATGTCCAATTTAAAAAGAAAAAAAGATTGGGCACAGTTCTGATACCCACACCCATCGATGCTGGTACGAGGACAAATTCGAAGGGGCCAGGTAACAGAGATGATGAGCAAAATTATAAGAGAAGAGGTGTTCTATACCTAAACAACGTGAAGGATTTAAATTAAATTTATCATGTCACAACCGAACAGAATCAATGTGTGGTATGAGCCATAAGAGCAGTTCATATGTTTTACAACTGTCATGTACAATATTACTCAATACAGTACAGTTCAATGGTGAAAGACCAATTACACATGATGAAAAAGCACTCGAAAGCATAAAAACATAACCATTTCTTGCATCAACATTCTTTGAGAACAAACAATACATATACATGTTTAGTTTGTAAAGGAATTAGGCAATTTATAAGGCTTTGCGTCACAAGCACCCAGCAATAGATGGTGATCATATGGCACTCTTTGAAAGTAGGTATGACAAACTGTAGTAGCAGCAAGGCACAAGTATAGTAACTGTTACTCCCTCCGTCCCTCATGGTTGTTTACATGGGGGATGGACACGGAGACCAAGAAAATGTGTAAAAAATGAGTAAAGTTAGATAAAAAGTGGGTAAAGTGGTGGGACCTATTAATATTTAATTATAGATTTGAGATAGTGGAGAAAGTGGTGGGTGTAATAGTGTTTTTTATTGTTAAATATATGAGATAGTGGGTGTAATAGTGGGAGAAACTTACTATTTTTGGAATGTAAAGAAATGAGAGGGACACTCCAAAATAGTAACTGTAAAGAAATGAGAGGGACAGAGGGAGTAAATGGTATGTTACGCTGCCATGATGATTTGTTCCACATAGATGAAATTAAATCGCTCTCCTTCACAAAATTTCAACGTCATTTGGTATATGGCTTATGTTTCTACATTAGATCCATCAAAATAAAATCTATTTTTTCAGTACTGCAAGGGAATGTGTTATTCAGGCTTTTATTAAAGCATTCTAAATATCTGATTTATATCTTCACATTAATCACAAATACCCTAGCTTTACATGGTCATAGTTGCAATGCCAAAATATGAACACAAATCCAATCATAGGGTCTCAAATGTTCACCGCATTAATAAATATTATACTTTTATTCCCTTCATTTTGCTGACATAATTAGTCTACCACAAATTAAATTTGTTACTACGGAGCACACTATTGCTCATCTGTAAAAGTCTGTGTTAGTAAGTCTTGGTGCTTCTTCATTACGGCACCTCCCTCTTGTCGAAAAATCAATAAACATTTTAGTGTAGGTTTGGAAAAATTACACAAGGATCACAGTAATAATCTCAAGCCAGGCTCTAGTACACAAACCTCGAATTTATCTAACAAAAAAGCAGATTAAAAAAAAACTATAAAAATGTCCTAAACACCTATAATAAGTTGAAAATAGAAGATAATAGAGAAAAGAAAGATTACCATGGTAACAACACCTCGTTTGGGAGAAGAGGAAAAAGGGGCATGTGGGTTTAGAGAAAGGGGTCGAATCTTTTGGCCGGAAAAGTCGCCGGAAACACTGCCGGAGGTGTAGGAAGATAGAAAATTGGTGGATAAGGAAGTTGCAGAAGCAGTAGGTCTGGTCTTATTGGAGTTGAGAAGTGAACAACAAGTGGTGGGTGATGAAAAACAAGGAGAGATTCTTGGTGGGTATTTGATGGGTAAGAAGTGTGAAGAAGAAGCTAACGTAGCAGCAACTTCCATAGCTAAGCCCAAACACAACAAAGAGGATTTGGGTGGCTAATCTCTGCAAGAAATGCTGGCTAGTGGCCGAATTGATTTGGGTGGGTCATGGGTGTTTTTATGAGAAAAGATCCAAATATCACATTTTCGCAAATGTTTGCAAATATCACAACTCAAAAAAATGATTCCAAATATCACTCCAAAACACATTTTAAAATAGCGTTCTGTTTTTTTTTTTTTAAAACGCTGTTGCGTGTAGCGTGTTCATTTTTTTAAAATTTTTTTCATTGAAATTTTTTTTTGAAAACGCTGTTGCGTGTAGCGTGTTCATTTTTTTTTAATTTTTTTCATTGAAAACGCTATTCTAATTTGTGTTTTGGTCATTGAAAACGCCACATGAAGTGGTGTTTCCACCACAACACCATTTGATGTTACGTTTTGGTCATTCAAAACCTAACTTCAATTAGCGTTTTGCTAGTTGGTTTTTTTAAAAAAAAAAAAAAAAACTGTTAACGCTATATTAACTAGCGTTTCCTCTTCTTTCAGGGCCCAAAACGCTACACGCATTAACGTTTTTTAAAAAAAAAAGAAAAAAAATCAAAACGCTACACGCAACTTTGTTTTGAAGTAATATTTGCAACCATCTTTTCAGATTGTGATATTTGTAACCATTTTCTTTCCAATTGTGATATTTTGAACCAACACCCTGTTTTTATTTGGGTCGTTTTGCTCCGATATGGATTCAAGTGCTTCACCCGTTTGTCAAATACAGTACATTATTATAAACTAGCTTAAGCTTATAATCAATTAGTTATAAATTTTATTTAATATTATAATTTATGTTTTTATATAATAATTTTTTTATAATATTTTAAAATTTAATTTAATATAATTTAATATACTCATGTTTACGGATTATGCTAATATTTTTTATTATAAATAATGTATACAATATTTAATATATTTTATTAATAATTGAAAAATATGGTGTAATATTTTCGAGTATATATTAATTATTAAATTAAAAGGTAGCGTATTTTAACTAGAAAAAAAATATTAATGATTGAAAGATATGATACGATTGATCTTTTTAGGTGTTTATAAAAGGTAATATCTTCAACTAAAAGTAAATGTGAAAAAGGCAATCGACTAATTAACATTAATTATATTATGTTATTATTTATTTTAGGTGTTATATTTTTCTTGAAAATTATGGTGTGATATTTTCGGGTATATATTAATGATTGTAAGATTTGTTTTAAATTAAAAAGGTAACGTGTTTTAATTTGAAAGAAAATATTAATGATCGAAAGATATGATACGATGATGTTTTTAGGTGTTTATAAAAGGTAATATCTTCAATTAAAAGTAAATGTGAAAAAGGCAATCGACTAATTATCATTAAATTTATTATGTTAATGTGAAAAAGGTTGTTTTAAATTAAAAAGATAACGTGTTTTAATTCGAAAGAAAATATTAATGATCGAAAGATATAATACGATTGATGTTTTTAGGTATTTATAAAATGTAATATCTTCAACTAAAAGTAAATGTTAAAAAGACAATCGACTAATTACCATTAATTTTATTATGCTAATGTGAAAAAGGTAATCGACTAATTACCATTAATTTTATTATGTTAATCGACTAGTTAACATTTAATTATATTATGTTATTATTTATTTTAGGTGTTACATTTTTCTTGAAAATTATGGTGTGATATTTTCTGGTATATATTTATGACTGTAAAATTTGTTTTAAATTAAAAAATAAAGTCTTTTAATTCAAAAAGAAATATTAATGATAGAAAGATATTTTAGTTGATCGAAAGAAAAAATATGAGCCGTTTTTATCTATTTTGGAATATTTGGATTTTTTTATATTATATTTATTAAAATTTATGTTTATAATAATGATTAAAGGATAAAAAAATTAATTATAATATAATGGTACCGTTACACTAAGACCATCTCCAATCAGTTCTCTATTTTAAAGTAACTTTATCTTCATTTTTTCATCTTTTTAACTTTATATTATTAGTCACCTCCAACCATAACACATAATGTCATATTTTAAATTAAATATTAGCAAATTTGTATGTAAAAGGTAATGTATTATTTATAGGATTCATTTTTCTAAAACCAAATTTTTTTACGACCCGAATTGTTTGACTAATAAATTATTGTATGTTATGTAGTAATATACAATTTTCATTTACGTTAACACCTCAATATTTTTTTATCTAATATATTGTTAGATAATATCCATTAATTAATTATAATGTCGTTTTATAGCCCAATTGTGTATTTTACGTAATTCTTTAATTGATAAATGATAAAAGAGTCCAAAACACATTTAAAATCTAGTAATATTTAACTAATAATATTCCATCAATATCACACACATACATATTGTGTGTATGATTTAAAATACATGTGAATGTGTGGCATAATGTTATGAAGATGCACAATTTAACTCGGTGTTCCAAGTTCAATTAGAATTGAAAATAATACTTCTATATATAAATAGGAACTTAGGGGTAAATTAGTGCTTTTAAATCATGAATAAAGTACTTAAGTTATTGACTTGGTCTTATATTTAATACTTTTCATAAAAATACAATATGCATTTCATTTTTTTTCTTTATATAAAACCAAATATTGCCCCGCTTGTGCGGTACACATAGAAATATCATGTGTATTATTGAAAACACGTTTAGATGAGTGCTTAGGTTGTTTAAGAAAATAACATGTATATAGTAATTTTTTATTATTATTATGATGATTGTTAATTGTTATTACAATTTTATTATATAATCAAATCATATATTATGTACCAATAATTAATATTTTGATATAATATATTATAGTCCAAATCAATAAATGTAAAAGTAAAATTAGGACAAATCATATAAATACAATATGCATTTTTTTTTTCTTTATATAAAACCAAATATTGCCCCGCTTATGTGGTACACATAGAAATATCATGTGTATTATTGAAAACACGTATATATGAGTGCTTAGGTTGTTTAAGAGAATAACAGGTATATAGTAATTTATTATTATTATGTTGATTGTTATTGTTATTACAATTTTATAATATAATCAAATCATATATTATGTACCAATAATTAATATTTTGATATAATATATTATAGTCCAAATCAATAAATGTAAAAGTAAAATTAGGACAAAAAATTATTAGTGTGTCGCACTAATTAAAATATTCACACACACATGCATCTATATATTGTGTTTGATTTAAAACACATGTGATTGAGTGGTGTAGTGGTAAAAGGATGCATGAATTAACTTCGAGACCCAAGTTCAATTCTCACCAACCACAATTTTTTCAAAAAATTGAGATGAGGGGCAAACTGGACCTTTCATGTACATTAAAAAGTCTCACCATTTTTTTCTTGTGTTGGCCTATTATATATATAATAGAATAGATTGTTAAACTTTAGTAATTGAAAATGATGCATTAAACTTTATCTTGAAAATAAATTGATTAAATTTAATAAGATAAAGTCTACATTAAACTTTATCTTGAAAATAAATCGATAAATTTTAATAAGATAAAGTTTGCATTAAATTTTATCGTCACTTAATGTGTTATAAATAAGACAGAGGCCAAACCCTTATTTCTCATTACATACTAAGAGACTCTAGAGACTATGAGCAAGAGGAAAGCATCAGAAATGTCAACAGCAGAGAACTCTGCCGCACTGACAAAGGCGAGGAGGTGCCGAAACAGCCAGAGGAGATTGCTGCTGTTGAGGATCCACTGGATTCATGGCTAGATGAGCTTCAAGCTTATCTAGACATGTTGGGGGTCTCCGATGAGAAGGAGATCGAGAAGGTCGTGGAAGGGCTGCTGCTTGAAGCTTTTCCAAACTTAAAATAATGTTTAGTTCTTAAGAACTTTTATGTATTGTTTTAAGTTTTTTTAATGAAAAGTTTGTCGTTTCAACTTCCAGCGTTTATGCATGCCTTCTTTACCATTATCTTCTCATATTGGTTATTTGTTGTTTTAATGTATGGATGCATGTGTGTATCTGGATGTGTGCTCGATTAACGAATATGTGCTTGAATCGATAAAAATGCTAATTGGTAATTTTCGTTTAAGCAATAGGCAAAATTGATTAAAATTCATGATAAAAATTATTTCCGCACAAGTTGCTGTCTTTAAGTGAAGATGCTGTCACGATGTGCCTTGAAAGCAAGTTCCTTAGACATCACAAAGGAAAAAGTTTCTGTCATGAAATTTAAAGGAGTTTGTATAAATTGCTTAATGGTGACCGTATGTTTTTGCGACGATGTTACTGTCAAGCAAAACCTGTTGTCACCCTCTCCAAATTACTAATGAATTTGTTACAGCGCACAGGTTACTATCAAGTTAGTGGACCGATTTAATTGGGATATTACCTCCACGATTTACAGCCACTAAAAGTAACTGACCACGACACCACGTGACTGATTAATGGGTTAAGACAAGGCCACTTTCCCCTTTCTCAGTAAAACAATTGTTATTCTCATATAAGCAATTGTCAAACACACAAACGCATAACTTTCAACAGTATCTCTTTCTCTCAAAAGCTAAAATCTCTCTCCCAAAACTCGAAGCAAAAATGGCACCCAAACAATCCTCTTCTCAAACAAACTTTGCTGGTATTCTCACTGCTGGAGATGCTGGTGAAGGTTTCAAAGGACTAGTATCCTTCATCAACAAGTCCTATCTAGGTCATGCTATAACCTCTACCCCATCATTGAATCTAGAAAGACTTGAAGAATTTTGGAACACTGCCTATGTTCTAGGAGGTGCAGGTAAAGACACCATACAATGAAAAATCAAAGGAGTTACCCGCATCCTTACTATCAAAGGCATCAACGAAGCTTTGGGAACTGGACTGCAAGCAAAGGAAACATACAAGGAACTTGCAAGTGATGAAACCCTAAAGAAGTTTTTCTTGAAAATTGGGTATTCTGGTCTTGTTCTTGAAGAGGGTACATCAAAATGGTACTCAACTGGTGAAATGGACAGAAAGCATTTGAGAAAAGAATGGAGCATGATTCTTGATGTCATGGTGAAGGTTTTCTCAACTAAAACCACTGGCTGGAATGACATTCCCTCCCACATCAAGAAGCTCACTCACTCTCTAGTACATGGATACAAAGTGGATGTTGGAAAGCTGCTTATGAGTCAACTTAAATCAGCTCTGAGCAAGAAGGTACATATCTACCCTCGCTTTCTTACAATGTGTTTGAATTCATTATGTAGTATTGATAAGAATGCATCTCTCACCATGGAGTGCAATGTTTAAAAAGAAATACACACACAACACTCAATTCACATGATTTAAATGCACATATTCCACTCTGTTTCACCAAGCACATGGTTGATCAAGAGCCTCATCTTGATTTTAACCTACCTTCTGGGTATGTTATTTTCTCCCTTGAGAATGAAGCTGAATTAGACCCAAATTCAATTAACCCACATTCTACACCATTCGTTCAAATCAGACCTTCCAGACAAACAAAAGCCACAAAAATAGCCTTGCAAGAATCCAAGAAAAGACCCTTGGAAACTGGTGGTTGTGGTAGTTCTGAGAATGTTGAGGGAGAAACTGCACTTGATGCCTCTTTTATCATTCTCTGCTACCCTTAGTGTTGTCAACATAACTAAGGGGGAGAAAGTGGTAGATCAGAATAAAGACAAAGTGGTAGATAACAATGCAGCAAGGGGGAGTCCAGAAGTGAGGTAGTATTGTTAACAAGGTGGTGCCACAAGCAAGGGGGAGTCCAGAAGTGAGGGGGAGCAAGTGCAAGTTGATGGAGATGGAGATGAGAGTGAGGGGGAGCAAGAGAAAGAAGAAGAAAGAAACTTTGGTAAAGAACTGAAGGCAACTGGAGATGGTGATATGATTGAAGGTGAAATGGATGGTGAGGCAGTATTGTTAACTAAAGAAGTGTTGGAGCAATTAAAGAAGACTCAAAAGTCTGAAAGAACAGTACTGCCACCACTAAAAATCAATGAGCCAAATCCTGAAGAAACAGAAGCTCCATTCCAGCATTTGCAAAGAGAATGGAGAGAAAAAGAAAATCAAAATGCTCTGGGTAAAGGAAAAGGCAAAATGCCTGAGTATGTGAACTCAACTACTGGAACTATCTGGTCAGATGGAAGTGAATATGCCCCTGAAAATGCAGAACTAATGATGGTTGATCACATGGAGAGTACTTTGAACAACGAAGATGAAGAATTCAGTAAGTTGGTGGATGAATCAATTAGTGAAGCAGGGGGAGCTTTTACAAAATTGGCATCAACACTGAAAGGCAAAGTAATAAGTATCTCGGTGATGGTCAACTTGGAGAAAATTAAGATGGGCTGTTCAAATTTATCTGAAGACAGGGTTAACTAGATTCATCACAATGCAACTTTTACAAAGTTTGCAGGCTAGAGTACTCCAAGTCCTTGGAACTTTGGTAGTAAGAAATTCAATAGCCTTTAATGACAGTCTGTTAGCACAAATTGAAAGGATGGTTGAAGACAAACTCCCTGAGGTGATTCACAATCCCTATGGTGTGTGCTTCAGAAAGGTCACAAAAATAGGAGCGAGAAGACTGAATTTCCTACCCTTGGACAAAGTTTCAGGACTAAGCACTGAGTCAATCATGACAGTGCTGAAGAAACTTCTCAAATCCAGTATCACCAGTGACAAGGTTAAAGCTGTCAAAGATATTCACAAGCTATTGGCAAAAAGAGATGAGGATGTTGGCTCAATCATAAAGAAGCTGATCTCTGATGCCAATGCCAAAATAGGAGGAAGCTGCACCTATGATGATACATTGGATGATATTAGAGGAAGTGGTGGACCTGGAGAAAACAGGAGTTCTAGAAGAGAGAATCCACTGGGAATGTTGTAACACAAACTCAGAAGGATGTTACCCAAGAAGAGCAAGAAACTCCTAGTACTGAAAAGAAAGATGTTGTCAATGATGAAGGGAAGTTAGAAATTCTTGAAGCCTTGGAGGCAAGTATCTTTATAAGACTTGTAGTTGAAAGCTTTAATGCTGAAAAAGATAATGTCAACAAGGATACTGTCAAAAAGGCTAGAGACACTCAAGTGAAAGATGCTGTCAAAAAGGACACTGTCAAAAGCCAAGACACAGAAGCTGTCAAAGATGTTGTCAAGGGTCAACCTGAAGAAACTGTCAAGGTACGAAGGCTTGTTAAGAATTTCATGTCTAACAGAACTAAGACTAGAGCCCAAGCCTAGCGTGTAATCAAAAGAAAAGGAAAGACTATTGCAGCAGCAAAGAAAAAAAGCATGGAGCAGTCTTGACAGAGAAACCCATTGGTAGAAGAAAATTAAATAGTTTTGAACTATTGAAAAGAAAAATCGATGGGACTATTTCATCTGTCTCAGTGGAACTGGACCCAGTCAGCAAGAATGTATCCAAGTATATTCTTAAAAGCTGTGGAACTACAGTCATTATTGTGGAACCAGATTTCACTATGGAGACAGATTCACATGTGGTAGGCAGATATGACATTTCGTTCAAATCTGTTAAGGTAAGGAGAAGAATTGATTTCTTCGTTCTGGAAAGGATGATCACTCTCATGGAGGCAACTCAAGATGTTTCCAGCAATATCTTAGAGCACATCAAAAAATACTATGCTAAAAGATATGTTGAATTCCATGAGAAGTATGGAGATTGGAGAGCACATGATGATGCAGACCTTGAAGTTAGCTCAGAAGATGAGCCAATGCCTGATGTGGACCTTACAGAAGCACATCGCCCTTTCACAAAGGTTGGCATGGCTGAATATGAGGCAGAACAAGCTTTTCAGGCTGCTAGAGCTAAATCATCTCAACCTACCAAACCTGCCAAACAAAGTGCTGAAGACCTAGAAGCTCAACTGAAAGAAAGCTACAAGAAAATCAACAAGCTGAACAGTGAGAAAGCAGGTTATCAACCCTGTGTACTGGATAAACCTCTCAGAATTAAAGATGGAAAAGAAGAAATCTACGTTGATAGTTTTCACAAACTGAGGACCAATATACTGGAGGATCTCTACTGGAAAGTTGTTAGATCATCTCATAAGCTCGAAATGCTAGTTTCTTGGGAACTAGAGATAATATTTGATCAAAGGAGAGATGAAGATCCAAAGCTAGACAGAAAAAGGAGAGTATCTCTGAATGCTTTTCCTGGAAGGAGATTCAAGATCATCCAAGGAACTCTGAAGTTCAGAAAATTCACTTATGATTTTGAAACTTGGTTTGATCTGAAAGATGCTAAGGTGTTTCCTTCTCGAGTAATTCAAGGGTACATTGAAGATATTGAAGATGATGCCAATTATCCTGAAGAAAAGACTTTAGTTGAAGACCTCAAGAAGGCAAAACAAGAAGCTCTCAAAAGAGAGGGAAGAATCTGAACAACTGAAGACTGCTAAAATCAAGTTAAGTTAATCTCTGATCTGATCATTCTATAGGAGTAATTGATTTGCAGTTAGATCATCAGTTTTATGTTCCAAATTCTTCAACATTTATCAGTTATGGTTTCTTAACTATTCTGATCTACGTTAGTTAAGTTGTCAGCACGTTTCAATTGTAAATTTGTTGTTATTGTCCATAAAAACAAATTGGGGGAGATTGTTGGGATTTATGGGTGATAGCATAGAGACAACTTAACTATATTTCCCTGTACTTAGTTTTCACTAAGTAGAGCATACTGTCACAGCCAGAGTATGTTCTTGTAATCAAATAATTGCTGTCATGTAATAATTGTATGTCTTGGAAGAAGTTCATGCATTTTTTCAAGCCTCAAGGAATACATCTAGAAGACAACAAGAATAAAAGTTACTATCACACTCTTGACAGTAAGATTACAAGAAGACAAATGTTGCAAGTCACGACAAAGGCTACATCTGACAACAGCATTGGCTGAAGCACGAAACAGAAACATTCTCACACTTGACAGCAAGTCTGGAGTTCCGACAGCAACTTTGGCGGAAACTCGTACTGTCAATATCTGAATATTCCTTCGATAGCAGACTCGGCGGTTAAAGGTTACTGTCTCAGTGAATTATTTGATTTGGGGATTTTTCTCAGTAAAACCCATGACAGGCTAGATGTTCAAGAAACAGATTTGCTGCAACACTCCATCGATTGTAGCAAACCTGCAAAGACTACGATAGAAGCTTGAGAGATCACAATACAAGGCTGGTCAATTCAAAGAGTATGATATATCCACATCTACTAGAATTGTATTAGCTAGAAATAGAAAGAATCTAGGTTGCTTTACCTGTATATTGTTTACAATGTCTGTATAGCAATTTAGGAAAGTCACATGGGTGTGCAAATTGTAAAGAGCTGCCACTTGAAAACGACAACCGCTCTACAACCCATGTGATAGTGACAACAGAGTATCTTAGTCTACTTAGATACATGTCTCTAATTCTTTCTGTATGCAACAACAACGAAACAAACTTGTATCTCTCAAGATACCGAAGCTAGAGAAATATATTTTCTAGGTTGTAGCACCACTTCACAAGATAAATAAAACATTTATTTTGTGAGAAATCTTGATTCACTTGCGTTTGCATATATCTACTGATAACTTGTAATCTTTATTATTGTTGTTGATTTTAAAGATTGAATTTTATCAGTATTACATTCAACCCCCCCTCCCCCTCTGCAATACTCCGGGACCAACACACCTTAAGTTCAATCACGTTGGAAGAAGTATTTTTTCATTGTTGCGTGAAAAAAATGATATGTGAGACAACTATATTATGATGTTATGATGTTCTTTTAAGAAGTACAAGATGATATATGAGTGATATGAGTGAAATACGGTGAGCATGAGTATAAACACTTAGAGTGATGAGTGGAGAGAAACACTTGTGAGTTATACTAAACAGAATCAGACCCCTGCACTGTGAGAAAATATTGGTTACTACTTCTTGTCTTATGGGAAATACATGCAAATTGACAACTCTTAATGAAAGATTCCTTAACTAAGGTGGAGAAGTAGTGCAAGAAAAAAGTGGTTTGGAACATAGTGTTTTCTCATCTACCGAATAAAGGGGGAAAAGTTATGCAAGAAAAAGGAGATTGAATCATCTCTATCCCAGTTTTAGGAACATATTATAAAAAAAAAAACCTATTTCACCACACTTCTAGATTGTAAGAGATAAAAGACTTGAAATTGGTAGTTGACATCAGTCCTTCCATGTGAACGAAACTTTAAAAATACACATCAACAACTAATATTTCATAATTATTATTAAAATCATAATTAATTCATAAATTTAAAAGTAAAAAAGGTACATAGTGGCGCACACACATAATCATGTACATTGACAATTAAATAAAATAAGAATGAATAAAAAACAAAAAAGAAATAGAGAAATACATAAGCAAACGTAAACAAGCAACGAATTATAAACATGATGACAAAATTTAATTGTTAAAAATTGACTATATATATATAAAAATATAAAATTTCTTTGAGACGATTTCAGAGCTAGATAAAGATATATTTATGACTGATTGATATATATTCATATTGATGATTGTTAAAATTTCACTACCACTATTAGGAAAATAAAAATTGGGAAATGATTTTTTCAAATTAAAAAAGATGTGAAGAATAAATAGTTATAAATTTAGGGTGCTGATTTATGCACACCCTAAACTTATTTATGCACACCCTTTTTTATTAACTTGACTAAAATATCCCCGTCTCTTAGCAAATTTACCACAATATTAATCCTTTGATTTACTACGGTCGCAGAAAAAGAACCAGACTTAAGGCATCTCCAACGTTTCCTTTAAAACCATCTTTATCTCTATATTTGAAATTAAAACACTATAAAGTTATCTCTAAGGAAAGATATCTTTATCTTTAATTATAAAGAAAAACACTGTTTGCCTTCATATATGAAATGAAGATATTAATTTTTAATTCCCGTCTCACATGATCTGTCTCTATTCATGTATCTTTTTTTTATATTTATATATGTTGTTGTTGTATGGTTAAAGTAGAATTTGAAGTAAAAGTTAGAGAAAGAAATGATCGCATATTATATATGTTATTTTAATTATCGAGATGACTCGATGAAAGTCAAACGGACATTGGAAGAGAAACAAAGGCAAGAAATTAAGAAATTAGATAAAAACAAATAAAACAGTTAGAAATGTGGTTTTAAGAAGTAAGCACAAGACCTTAGAAGCATTTTAGAAGATTTACGAAGATTTTTTTATTAGAATCAGGACTGAAACCTACATTCTCAGAATGCAACATCTTGAATAGTATTTAGTTTTTACCTTGAATATTATTGGAGATAAGCTAAATGGATGCATCATTTTTTAAGAATGTTTAGGATTGTAGGTGCTCTGTAAAATCATCTTAATTAGACAACACCCACAAAATACTGAAATTATATTCTATGACCCACAACAAAATTAAAAACTGACATGATTGCTATCAGTATTACTCGTATTAGTTTCTAAAGTACAAACTTGAACATATTTAAGTAAGTACACAATAATCACATATGCCCACTAACATGAAAAACTTTATGAAAAACAATCACATATTTCAACGAATATTGATCCTGAATAATTACAGTTTAAGTAGCAGACCCGTGCCTCGCACGGGTTTTAATGCTAGTTTGTCCTCTATAATGCATCATTCTTAAGTATTAAAGCTTCAATTGACTTTTTCACTCCGAACCTAAGGTTGGTGAATAAAAATAACTAACATAATGCTAATAATCAAATCCGAACCTAAGTTTAGTGAGTAAAATAAAATCTGAACCCAAGTTTAGTGATTAAAAGAAAATCAGACTTACAAAATCTGAACCCAAGTTTAGTGATTAAAAGAAAATCAGACTTAACGTTAGTAAATAAAAAAAAATTCATAATTGAGTAGTAGTTTTCTAAAAAGTTCAATAATCCAATAACAAAAAAAATTCATTTTCCTAATATAAAAAATTCAAAATATTTGTTATTTATATAAAAAAAATACAAATTCAGACAGTGTATGTGTAGCACTAAAAACAAAGCTCACTTATCAATGTACTGGTTTAGTTGTACAGAAGTGGGAGTATAATAGTATTATTAAAAGGGTTTGTCTAGTGTGTGCCCAAGGGCACATGTTAAGAATCCGTGCTTGATAAGTTGTCAAATTTTTATTGGTGAATATTTATGTGAATGCAGGGGGGTCCATCATTATTAATGAAATCTCCACCAATCAAAATTTAACAACTAAGCTAACACGGATTCTTAGCATATGCCCTTGGGCACACACTAGAAAATTCGTTATTAAAAAACCAAAGCTAAAAGGCAAACCCCAGGCCCAGTTTGTGAGGTTGAGAATAGCTGAAATCCATTAACATCATCAACTTCAACCCTCATCATGCTTTGAGCTGAGAGCTGAGCTCCCAAGAATAACAAACAAACTACAAATGTCAATGGCTTTGCTATCATCTCCACCATCTCACTTTCCTGCTATTAACTCTCTCTCTAAAACCCACTTGACACTCAAGCCCACCCTCTCTTCAAGACCCAAAAGGCACTTTGTTTTGTTATCCACTAGAGTTTCTGATAATGGGTCAGGTTTAGTTGTTGTGGAGGATGATAAGAAGGAAGTTGTTGAAGAAGCTACTGTGGTTGAATCTGAGCAAAAAGTGGAGTCCAGTGATGCTTCTTTGGAGACTAATGGCTCTCCGGCGGTGGCTGCCGGAGCTCCGGTGGAGGTTGAGGTGGGGAAGTATGAGAACCCCAAGTGGGTTGGTGGGACTTGGGATTTGAAGCAGTTTCAGAAAGATGGAACTACTGATTGGGATGCTGTTATTGATGCTGGTCTGGTGAATCTATCTTTATTATCTCATTATGCATGTGTGTGATATTGTAGGTTTATGTAGTGATGAATTCTATATGGTTTGATTGACATGGGCTTTTGTAATTGCTTTTCTAATTTGAGGTCACTGTAATGGATTAATTGGCTTGATTACTAATTGTCCTAATTGTGTGTGATTTGGTTTCTCTTGCATTAGCAATTTGAGTGTCTGCTGTTTTATTTAAGGATATTGTTGGGATTAGATTATTACTTGAAAATAATGGGAAATATGATATAGATGTTAGTCTAGGCTCTATTTTGTTTTACAGAAGTCTGAAATTTTCCCAATCCTTCCCTTTAGGCTTTCTCAAAGGAGGAAATCATTTTCCAAATTCTATACATTAGGAAAATAATTATTTTTGCAGGATTTTTATTTTTTATTTTTGCTTTCTGAAATCGGTTTATGTTCCAGCAAAGTAGCAAACAAACATAGATCTGATGTTACGTACTTTAGCCTACATGATGTGTGAATAGATGGGGTGACCAATTCATCTAGTTTGACATATTATGCATGATATTGTGACCAGTAATCGCACCTGGTCTTGGCTGGACATAAACCTTAATAAGGCTATGTATTTTCATTTCCAGAACGGATTCACACGTATGCCTCAAAATATATATTGTGCATTTAAGTTGCATGTTGTTTTTTGTATAATGTCTCTATCTGGATCATCAGTTTGTCTCTTGTGCTTCGCCCTCTTTTTAAATTGCGATTTTGACTACTAGGTGCTGTCTTCAAGCACTTTCTTGAGTACTCTTCGAGTTTTCAGTTCTAATATCTCGAGATAATCGGACCCTTATAAATTTTGGAAGCTTGAACTCCGACTATCTTCAGTCTCAGATTGATAACATAAGTGCTAATCCTGTGGCTGTAACTATTGTGTTACTGGTTATTTGTTTAGTTGTTTGTTCACTTGCTTTAGATATACAACTTGTTGTGGAGTATCTTATGACTTATATACTAAATTGTTAAGGAAGTAGAACAAATGTATTTATATACTATATACTGTAGTAAGTAATGACTGTTTGTACTTAAAATTTGTGCTTGTGTCTCTGTTAATGGTTTACTAGTATTTGCATAAAAGAAACATGATGGACTTGCAACTTTCTTTCATGCATAACTTGCATAGATATATTTTTTCAAGGCTTCCTTTTATATAATTGTTTTTTCATGTCAGATCTTATATAATTGTTTTAAATCAGCCGAAATGATTATAAACACAGAAGACTTTTATCATCAAGGAATTCTAGCTATCTCTATGTGTCAATTAAAAAGGAATTAGCCTTGTGCATCTATGTACCGATTATAGTGAACAAAGCTATTGAGGTGCAAACAAGGAGTACTTGATGATAATCTGCTTCCTAATATGATCCTGTAGCGTATATATGTAATATATTCACGAGGTACTTTAATCAAAGTTCAAGTGTTCACCAGTCAATTTGCAATGTCTAGCAAGGCCTCTTTTTAAATGGTCTTCCATAGTGAATGTTGTTAGGAGTTAAGATACAAGATATGCAGTATTAGTTATTTAAAGATTTCTTGGTAGTTGATGCTTGCTCTTTTAAATTGTCTAGCAAGTCCTAATTATAGAAAGCATACTGGCATGACTTAAAGACAGGCTTTCTATGTTAGTATATATAAGCAGAGTTTATCGGCATATGTAGCTTTGCCTCCCTTTTGTTTCCTTGTTAGCAACTATATTTCTTTCCTAAAAACATTACGTGGCAAGTTAGCACTCAGTAAGATGAAGGATGATCACTTTCCTTAATTTGCAACATCCTTATATTTGTTCATTGTCAATATGTGAAAACATACTTTGCATTCATTGATTTTCTTTTAAGTTGATTTCTGTTTGTCATTGTAATTACTAAATTGCATGTTAATGTTTGGTAGTAACTCTTCAGTGCTTGATACATTTCAGATTGTCATATACTCTTCCAAAATTGTAAGGTTTCCTCTACTTAATAGCTAACTCTTCTAGCTAATATTTCTAGAGGTGAAGAGGAGGAAGTGGCTAGAAGATAACCCAGAATCGTCAAATAATGATTTCCCTGTAGTTTTTGACACCTCCATTGTTCCATGGTGGGCATGGGTGAAAAGGTTCCATCTTCCCGAAGCGGAGTTACTCAATGGTTTGTCTTAAACTTATTGGAATTTGAAAAACAGTTCATATATTTTTCACAATAGTTTAACGGAGGGGTACATTGTAATTTTTTGTAGGTCGTGCTGCAATGGTTGGTTTCTTCATGGCTTATTTTGTGGATAGCTTGACCGGGGTAGGTCTTGTTGACCAGATGGGCAACTTTTTCTGTAAAACTCTACTTTTTGTAGCTGTAGCAGGTGTACTTTTGATCCGGAAAAATGAAGACATTGATAATCTTAAAAAGCTGATAGACGAGACGACATTTTATGACAAGCAGTGGCAAGCAACTTGGCAAGATGAGAATTCAAGCAACTCAAAGAAAGACTTTTGAAGTTCATATTTCCCCAGAACTGCTTCTTCCGAGTTGATTTTGTTTCTTATTGTATCAAATTATTTCTTAATTAACAAATAGATAGCTGATGAATCAAAATTCTGTCATTATTCCTCCTGTATGCCAGTTCTTCATAGAACAGTAGTTTGTAAATTTCACATCTGAGATATATGATCAGATATGCCTGTTATTTCAGCAATCAAACCAAGCAAGTTGACAAACTAGCTTTGCTTGAAACTAGACTAGTGCTCCGTTTGGGATCGAGTTATATAGTCCAGATTAGAATGACTGAAATGGAGTGATGAATAAAGACTATGAATCTTAATCTGTAAAATCTTGCAAATTTCGTCAATACTAACCAAATAGAGCATTCCTCATTCGATAACCATATTGAGTATTGCAGTTTGGGTCTTTGGGATGCTTAGCCTTTCTCATAATTTGACACTATGTTTGATAAATCATTAATATCCAGCTTATTTGATTCCTGTTACAAACATCTTCAACAGATTGTCAAATTATTAAATTAAAGAGATCAACATTTCCATTGAATCTAAGTCCAACCCTTAACTTAAGATGGCCTTGCCAAGATTTTGAAGGTGAGAGACCAGTTCTAACAAAAAGTTAAAAGAGTGATAACAAGTTTCACCTAATCTCGTGTTGTTGTTTAGAGTAGCACATCAACAGGCCCCCATCATGTATCAGATATATAATACACATACTAAGATATCAATCAATGTAATTGAGGTCTCCATAAACATATAAAAATACATAGCAAGGAACAGCACATCAAAATATATGACTTCCAATTTGTTTGCATATATAACTAATAAACCGACCAAGACAATTTATCTCAAGTATATTGTAATGGAACAAGAATTGGTCAAGTATTAAATGGCACATATTATACTATACATACATGTTTTATGAACAAGAACAATCTTGATTTGGACTACAAAATCTGGAAGTATCTTTATGGACAAAACATAAATGGACAGGTTTTGATGAAATCAATAACTATACCTCCGGCACTTCTTTCTTGGATCAAAGCCTGCACAATATACATTCAAAACACTAGTATATATCGACATTTGTGTATTCATATGTAGAAGCCAAGATCATCTCGTAATCAGTGTTAATATATTCTTTCGGTAGCTCCAACCAACTCTCCTCCGAATGCCAAGCAAGATGGTAACTTAGTATAAGATTAGTGATGTTTAATCTGATCGCGGTTAAGATTAATAATTTTAAGTTTTTGAAAGATCAATATGTTATATGTTACATGCAGGTAACAAGGAGCAAAAATCAGAAGAGTGTTTTAGTGGCTGTTTTTGTGGAAAGGCCGGGAAAGAGAGGATTGCTGTCATCTAACCACCACCACCATCATCACCACCACCACCATCTTCATCTTCACCAATCTCAGAAGCATGGTGGTAGCAGCAATAGAAGAGCAGAGCTTCTAGACTACTCCCGACGCCTTCGAGATTCTGCACCTAATACACCTAAGCATCACCATCAGAACAAGCCACCCTCAGTTTCTTCCATTATCCAACAACCTATTAATCAGGTGCATAATCTAACCTCTCCCCCTTCTACCCAACACCTACCATAAAAGCAGCAAATGTTGTACAGAAGAAGTGTGGAATAGCTGCTATTACTATATTAATTATGTAACTTCCAATTTGTTATTAACAGATAATGGCTGCTCAAAGTAAAAGAAAACAAGCAAAAGCTCCGGCTTGTATGGGGAACTTGAAAAGTTTTCTCAAATCTGTGACAATGCCTTCCAAAGGGAAGAAGAAGAAAAAGATGAACAGTACAAGTACCAACTTTACAGCCACAAAGGCTAAAGTTATAATGCAAAGCTTCCAGGTGATCTGAGTCGGTTCTTGTAGTGGAACTTGTCTTGCATATCCACTACTTCCCGGTTCTTGTAGTGGAACTTGTCTTGCATATCCACTCCTTCCTGCTTTACATAACAATCCATTGTTTTTCTTTTTTTAGGCACACAAAAACAAAGGATTCTTCAAGAAAGTTTTAGCAACAATACAGAAGTATAGGTAAAAGGAAGACAAAGTTAATAATGACAAATTGTACGGGCTATAGGAATTAAATTCAGCAATGGACTGCATAATCACAAGGGAGAACTTACTTTATTTAAGGCATGCCATAAGAGAAATGAAGATATATACATGAAGTTGCTTAAGCAGTTTACACATTAAACTTCAGATTACATTAAAAGTTTACAACACATGATTTATCTCATCATTATGAGTCTATTCTTCTTCAAATCAGTCCTCGTGTAATGAGATGCCATTGTAAGCTTTCTTACACATGACTAAATATTCCATTTGTTCCAAGCAAACTTCACGTACATTATTATTATTACTTCTATTGGTTCTTCGTTTTTCCTTTTAAACCTCTCGAATAGGAGAAGTAGGAAGGGGAGACCTAACTTATAATTTTCAGCTCACTGTCACATAGTTAAGTGCAAGAATCAGATTTCTAACTTATAACTTGAAACAAGAAAATATATTTAAACTTAAAACAATCAATGTGTAACTCTCAAATAAATTCAAGTTTTAAATATTCTTCAAAGAAGAATGTGTATAAAGATTAGAAGTTAGAAACCCTGTTGCAACTCATACATATGAAATAACACATTATCAGTTACTGGGATCTTTGTTGTCGAGTATACTCCCAAAGCGCAATTGCACCACTAACATGGACATTAAGTGATCTGACAATCCCTAGTTGTGGGATTTCAATGCAGGCGTCTAGAATATGAATTAATTCCACAGGTATTCCCTCCTTTTCGCGACCAAGAACCAGAACTGATTTCTTAGGAAATACAAACTTGTCAAGAGGTATGCTGTTGGCTGTTTGCTCTAGACCCAATATAGAAAACCCATCTTGCTGTTTCTTTTCCAAGAATAATTTGACACTACTTGTTGGAACTTCGATAATGGGAACCCACTTCTCTGCTGTCACGCTGATGAGCTGAAACTGCTTGTCATTTAGTACATTTGCATCACCAATAGCCAAAGCAGATGCTTTAAACACTTCACAAGTCCGCATTAATCCAGCAAGATTAGGTATGCGATCGAGTAGGGATGCCACTAGGATAATTTGTTGTCGACCTGCTTTTGATTTTTCCGCAGCAAGGCTTCTTGACTGCAGTACTTGATTAAGAAGCTGTTCTTCACTTTCCATGTCGATAAGTGATTCATAAGTTCCATTGTTGCCCAAGAAATGGGAATCAACATTTTGCAAACCATTCTTTGAGAAAGTCACCTTTTTCTGAAAATCAGGCAACATGTCTTTACGCAGATGAGTAACCAATGCTTCTTCGTTTACATTTACTGAAATTCCGTTGTGATTTATACCTCCATTAACCTGAAAATTCTCATTCTTTATTGCTGCTGCATCCTTTGCCATAGAAAATCTGAGGTCTTCCCTGACGTCATTTAGGAAGTCGATCACTCGTTCCATAAGGGATTTTGGAACACATTCAAATTCCACTTCATCCACTCGATTACTAAAAATTCCAACTGGACTAGCAGAGATCTCTGGATTAAAATCACTTAGATAGCCTTCCATCGATGATCGTAACTTTGAGCAATCACTGTTACTTTCTAAAAAATATTTCAAATCCAAAAAGCACTTTTTCTCAAGTGAAAGAGTTTCTGTACTAGAATTCAGGGAAGGAAAAAATTTGGACAGGACTTGGTGGACCAATAACTGTGTAAAACCACGTAATGTGTGGTGATGTGAAGTTAGCAACGGAATCACAGGAGGAAGCAATTCATTCAAGTTTTTGTACCTAACTGCTTCAGTGGAATGTAGAATGACATTAGCTGCTATAAACACATATGATGAGAGTGACTGACTCCTCATATTATAATCACGAAGCAACAGCGCCAATTGCTCACCAACCAGAGAAGGAAACTTTAGGTATATAAAGATTGCAAAAGTTTCCATGTACTGTCGCACACCAGGTATATTGTTTCTCTGGAGGGCAATGTGCAGGTTACATGTAACTTTATGGGCAATATCATGATCAACAAATCGAGACAGTATGCAGATCATCTGCCACACACGAACTTTGCGTCTATGAATTGCACTATACTTTTTGTACAGCTCCTTCCCAAGATCTTTGTCATTTATCGCAGAATCAAGAAGCTCTAACAAAAAGACTTTGCCAGCTTCAAGAGCAACACGGCCCATTTCACACTCATTGTTTGATCCTGATATATCCGCCAAGTTTGCTAGCTTGTAAAACAATACAGCAACTGAAACCCGTGCATACAGCTCCGTATTGATGAATACTTCAGTCAGCTCAGGATCGGGGCTAATAGCCAACACTGATATTTCACTTCTCGCATCAAAATTATCGGTCAACTCACCTTTAAAATCCTCGTCAAAAGCAACAGATCCGTAGAGAGTTAATAGCTTCAACTCTTTTATGTAATACTTTATTGTATTGGGATATAAGAACCAAAGACCTGTTAGATGTAATGCTGCAAGACGTATAGTTCGTGGACTTCGAACCCCTTCTTCTAGAATTTTCTCAACAAGCCACTTCAGCGGTCCTGCTGCATTATCAACTTCATGCATGGAATTTTCGTTGAACACCGAATGATGCAAGACAGAAGATAAAAGTGCAGCGATGGGTGCAACCCTTCGCTTGTTACAACTTCTGTGTAATATCCAAGAAGAACGAACCAAATTCCACATCATCTGCATTGAAATCATATAGCATTTGGTTACTTGTACAGAAAACTATACAGAAGAAGAAAATCACAAACTATAACATGATTTATGAACATTTATTGCAAATTCAAGGTATTAGAAGAAAGTTCTAGAAAATTTATAAAATGCATAGTGTAGAAAATGTTGCACTAAACACTGAACAAGAAATCACGTGGTTCTACCAGCTAATACATTACTACATATCAGGGCATGAGCCTCCTCGAGATTTTTTTGAAAAGATACCGGTATAGTTCTTGTCATTATTGGTAATTTCAAATAATATAAAATAGTAATAAACTAATAATGTTCATCCACATGAAAGCACAAAGTTTATCTGGTAAATACTGATTGAACCTGGGCATCCATTCCAGAACACGACGAAACAACATGACCCATCCGCCCTATGGCAAATAGCTGCAAAAGCAATCTGACTGATCTTAGCATAGGCAGAACAGAACCCTCGCCAGCATTTTCTAGGCTGCGAATTAATTTATAGGATCAGTAAATTGACAACATTTTTAGTAGCAAATATAATATCTAGAGTAAACTGGGAGAAGGGAAAATCAGATAGATTAAAATGCATCAGAATTCAGAACGACAAATTCTATGAACATCTAGCAAGAGTCTATTTAAGATTAGGTTAAGCTATCACATCTGAAGTTCTAGCAAACAAGATAAAAAAGGATCGTTTACGTAAAATAATATCCTGTAAACATCATTATAATATCAAAGTAGATATTATATGAATTAAATGGAAAAGAAACATAACATTAAATGACTTTAATCATTTAGCTTAAAGTGACAAGTTTAACATGCAGTTTGGTCAGTTACAAATTAATACATTTAAATTTTCATATGACCAAGTTAGAAAATATGTTTATCATTTGTACCAGAATCCGTGTGGTGCCTTACCTCTCAACAAGATCGCCAAAAATCTGTCTGGCCATGGCATCGGAGAGGAGAGAATGAGATAAGCTTGTGCGATCTCCCTTTTCAACAGCATATCTTGGAATCGAAAGTAAAGACTCTAGGCAAATCCACTGAACCAATCACAAGATTACACATATTGGTTTAGATAAAGAGATCAAATATACAAATGATGACAATCTCCATAACAAACAATGATATCATTACAAATCAAGAAACTATTTCATGCCTAAACATAAGCCAAACAGGTTCTTAATGCAACGTGCCACATTAGAAAGTCAGTAATTATCATATCTTTTCAATGTCTAAACCCAATACTCCTTTTACTGCTTACACTTATGATTGCCCACTGAGGCCGAGATATATGGAGCAGGGCCACCAGATTTCGAACTGAAACTTTACAGATGGTATTAGGTCACTGATAGAATGGCGGGAGAAACCACTAATATAAAACTGCAATGGTCCTATGTTGGATCGACTTTTGAAATAAACCACTGATAATTGAGGTGTACCAGAATTGAGGTGTACCAGAATTGTTAAGTGAATATATTTTGACAGTAGCCCTGATAAGCGAGAAGGCAGTTTACATAATTTAAAATATTACTGGAAAAACAACCTACCATAAGTCATCACTAAATACATTTCTAAGATCAGATGTTTAAAACTAAAAGAAAATTAGTTTGAAACATCTCCACATATCAAATCTAATGCCACCAACAGCCTGCAACACGTGCATCATTCCTGTTCACAGCCATCTTTGTGACTATAGTACAAGTGTTGTTTTAGCTTCCGCTTTCTTATGTTTTCAAAGTGCAAATATGAAAATATGATTCAAAATATATTGGCAATACTGTTGAGTGTTGACATATGATAAATCTTAAACTTAATCATAATCAGATACCATGATTATAATTTATAGCCAGAGAATATATATATAAAATAAAACATCACTACAGAGATTAAAATAATCCAATTGCCCAATTAATATTTTGTATTGTAGTACAAAATAACTAATAACCCACTAAGTATTAAACCACAATGATTAGACAAACAAATTCGACATTGCAGGAAAATAATTATTTAATTCAATATATATGTAGAAAAAGAATTACGAAAGGGTTTATACATTCAAGTGGAGCAACATGCATGGGATTGAAATTTGTGAAAACAATAAAAAGCTAAATTTATTGGGTAGCGACCAATAGAGCAAAAAAAGTAAGAGAAGTTTGATGCATCTATTTTTTTCCATGTTCCTCATTTTTCCGCACTGCATCCATGTTATCAAAACACTTGGAGCATATACAACAAATCTCTATATGTTTTCTAAATGTATTGGCAATGCTATAAATAAACAAAAGAAATTGAGTAAATATTAGGTGCAGATTGTAATAACCCCAATTTTTGTAATATTTCGAAACCCTAATGAGTAGTGATTCTGCGGATACATGTAAAACTTTTTACCCACCTTAAATACTCCTTGGACAGCCCTTGATTCCAAGCCATTAAGTTGTTTGATGGAATCAAGGGCCGTCCAAGGAGTATTTACTTGCAATTTATGATGGCTTGGAAGTGGCTTTTGAATTTTTTTCTCCTCCTTCCTAGAGCATTCGGCCGAGAGCTTCCTAGAGCATTCGGCCGAGAGCTTCAAGATGGGGGGTTGGATTGCCCTTTTTTTTTGCTTTGGTTTTGTGTTGTAAATATGATATAATTGATATGTATAGATATATGTACTGCTAGGTCTTACAAGATGCAGCCGAAGTCTACTAATGGTACCTTCTAAAGTAAGATTTCATGGGACTTTGTCCATTCTTTTTCCTTGTTTTAAGGAATTGTGTTTCTAACTAGTTCACGTGGTTTGGTTAGCTTCTAAGTATTTAGTTTGCATGGTTCTTTGTTTAATTAATCCCCGATATGTTATTCGCTCATTGCTTGATCCCAATGCAAATCCAAATTTTATTGTGAAAGGTTTCGTCAAATGGTGTCTTACTTAAAAGTATCCTTAATCCTTTGAATTCTTGAGTTTAACTTGTTATTAATAAAATTCCATGCTAGGGGATTTTGTCACTCTGGGATTCTCGTATTCCTTAATATCTCGAAATTTACAAAACAATTAGTAAAAGGGAAAATCTTCGAATTCTGACGGCTTTTACATTCACTCATTTACTTAAGACAATAACTTTACATCTTTGGTTTCTCAGAATTCCAACACCTATATAAGGTGGGCTAAAAGTTTTACATGTATCCGCAGAATCACTCATTAGGGTTTTAAAATATTACAAAAATTGGGGTTATTACACAGATGATAATGCAATTAGCTGAGGATGAAGGAATACGAATATGCAAGTCGCAGCGCAGTTAAATGACCCATAAAGGCGTTTAACCCTCTTGACAAATCATGCACATGATGCTACTTTGTTAGCATGAATTAGGTTTTAATTCTCTAAAGCTAAGAGTGCAAAGCGTGAAACATATATATATATATATAGGCCAAGGTTCTAGAGAGAACACCCTTAAAAAGAGAACGAGAGAACACATCATCTAATCATTGAATATATTAGATCTAATGGCCCCGCCAGGGGCACCCAATACAAAAAAGTCTTATAATTCTACCCTCTATCCATTCATAAAAAAAAATTTAAAAAAATTTAAAAAAACCTGTTATGACGTCACAGTGACATCATCATCATCATTATTATTTTGTTTTAAAAAAAAATTATATTTTTTTCTAATGAATGGATAGAGGGTAGAATTATAAGACTTTTTTGTATTGGGTGCCTTTGGCGGGGCCATTAGATCTAATAGATTCAATGGTTAAATGATGTGTTCTCTCGTTCTCTTTTTAAGGGTGTTCTCACTAGAGCCTAACCATATATATATATATATATATATATATATATATATATATATATGAGTTGCACTCCATAAAGAACACTTTATATAAAGAACAAAGAAGAACACCATCAAAACACATTATTTTTTGAAGAAAAATGGATTGTTAAAATTAGAATCACTAAATTTAAAATAGGTGCCCTTGGCGGGGCCTAGTGCATATAAATAATCTCATCTAAAATTTGAAAATCAAATATCATAGAATCTATGATAGAATCCTACATATATTTTTATAACAATGAAATTAGTTGTTTTTAATCCCAAATTGTTGCTAAATTAATATTAGATTCTATTATTATTCATAATCAAAGCTTAATTGTTATTAAAATTAATTTTATATGAGCTTTTATAATGAATTTTATAGTGTTCTTTATTGTTCTTTATATAAGAGTGTTCTTCTTTGAGCAATGGCATATATATCTTAAAATATAAATGATGGAAGCAAAGTTGTCAGATATCACCTTCCAGTTCATCAAAACTGCTCGCCGACTCCGAACCAATTCTCCGTAGCCTATGATATTATTGATGCTTCCAAGAAAAGTCTCAAAAAGATAATCTAAAAGAGGCTCATCTTCACTTTTTGGAGATGATGATTTGAAATTTTCCATCAGTAACTCCAAAGATAGTGTAGAAGAGACGGATGCTATTGCTTTCAAGATATAACATAATGCCTCAAATGCTCCTATGCAAATTTCTGCTTCAGTCTGCTTTAGGAAATTGATAAATATATAAGTGAAAGAGGCAGAGGAAGTACTTGGAGGGAGACTAGGATACAGAAAAAACCTTTTGGTTTTACGGGATAACAGGTATTTAACTTCATTAAATTGCCTATATTAAACATACCTCCGAATTACATACTGGAGACTGAATAATGTTCCAAGAGATTTCCCAGAGATACGTAAATGCTGAGTTAAGTGTATCTTCACTTCCAAGCTTGGCAACACATGATGTAACAGATGCAATAGTCTTCACAGATATTATCTGGTCATGGATATGCATTGATGAACTTAATAAAATTTGATTAAATCAACACAAGAATTGAAAATCAACTATAACATAAAACAGTATATATATTATATTTCAGCAGACTTGAAAACAAGATGACAATGAAGAAAGACTCGTTACATAACGAATGAATGACAATCGATGTTACAAAGAAACATATAGGCATTAAGCTTGGGATGGATATGCATGTTGCAGGTAAATATATTTTAAAGAATTCAAGGGTCATCCAGTTATAACATAAACGTTCACTGGGAAAAGTCATTCAACCAAAGAAAATTTCTTGCAACTGTGCAACAAGTATCATAAATGATAACAAAAGAACTAAACTATAAGACTAAAAGGTAAATTGTAAAACCATTTAGGTGCCTAGTTACGCCTCTGTAGAAACATGACAACAACATTTAAACAATATAAAACTATGCAAGACTGTAAACGCAGTGCCAAATCCAATAATTCAATATTTTTAACGTTGTCAAGACACTATTACTTAATTTTAATAATAATTCATGCTAATTGGTTTCGTAATTTTTAGAAATTGCTTTATGCAAAATGTCACAACATTCAGTATGATTTGGTTTATGATTTTTAAAATTTGGTATACGCCAAAACACAAAAAAAAATGTCACAATCAGTATGACACAACCACTATGCGACCCTACACAGAGGTTCACAAAGATGAAGTACCCTAAAGGTTCATACAGGTAGTGATGTCTTGAATTCTGATTGTATGCTATAAAACAGCTAATTATATTTCTCTCTCACAGGTGTCGTATGACCACTATAAGGAGTATGAAGACCAATGAATTCATTTTGCAGAAAAAATAAACAGCTTACTATAATTATACACCAAGACAAGAATATGAAATATATATTTATCTGGTTTAACATTGTGCTAAAGATATATCAGAATCACAAATAGCAAATGATAATATAGAAAAAGGTCATACAGCTTGCAGAATAACAGTAGTGGTTGAAACTGACAACCGGCGTTGAGTGGGACCTCCTAGCCTTCCTCTTACGGAAGATGGCAGGTCTGTGTCGTCCATAACCATATGGGACCATAAGATAGAACAAGAAAATTGAGCAAATGCAATTAGGTTCTCCTGCAATGAGACAGATCACTTCTCTTAGGAACATTCCCCAATTAGTACTTCATTAGTTCAAGGCTATAATTGCAAATTATATCCCAGTGGGTCCTATTATGGAACTGGTTCCATTTAATTAGTTAGCTTGGATGCTTGTGGTACAAGATTTCACTGTAAGCCTTAAATGAAGTAGAAGTGCAAGAATGATACCTACCAATGTACCAACTAAGGATTTAATGAACTTCCCAATTAATACAGATGCTTTTTCAGAATTTGGATCATCCACATTCCCAGTCAAGTAAAGATCAGATCGTCTATCTGTACCACTTTGAGCTGTTATCCTGTACATGACTTGAAATTCATTTATTAGGGCTAAGATAAGGATGTGAAACTTCACAGGTAGCCATTCCAAGGGATTGATCTGTTTGCAGAGGTCATTGCCATGATTTTGCATAAACTGCACAGCAATATGTGAATAGATGAAATAAATGAAAATTTTAAATTGACACATGATTCAACAGGAAATCAATGCATTTAGATAAATTTATTGTAATTTAGATGAAATAATGAAGGACACAGATACATTAATTGTAATTTAGATATCAGCACCGCCCATGTCATTTGAAAGTTTATGTCAAGATATTTTCTCTCTTTAATTATCATGTATTAAGACTAAAAACATCGCCAAGGGTACTGGTTCTTTTGCAGTTAATAATCTTAGTTCTACTGTTATTCTTGTTCATCATTCACATTAAAAACAATTAAAAAAAAAAAAGGAGCGTCATATTTTTTATTGGAAATAAAAATTTAGATTTTTCAGGAGTACTGACCCACCCAAAACACTCATATAGACGAAACAGTGAAAATATTGTATATTCCTCTGTCTAGAACCCACCCATATCCAGCAACCTTAAAGCTAGAAAGAAAGAGATGTAATTCTGAAGTATTGATTTTTATTTAAGACTCAATTACATATTGCATCCCTTCGGTTTTGGTCTTTTGGATTATTGCACTTTGGGTTAAGTTCTTTGACATGAATCAGTTTGCATCCCCATACTTTAAATCCCGCTACAATTTCCACCTTTTTGACGTTTTTCAGTTAAATTTGACTGCTACCATTAGTCAAATTGAGGGTATTTTGGTCATTATAATCAAGAATAATTTGAAAAAATGAACAATTTGAATTATTGCTATTATTTTAAGATTTTATATTTATCAAAATTATGTTTGTAATTTACAGATTTTTCAAAATATAATTTATAATATTTAGATTTTTCAGAAAAATTAAAATATACTCCCTCCGCCCCTCTCATTTCTTTACAGTTTCTATTTTGGGACGTCCCTCTCATTTCTTTACATACTATAAATAGTAACTTTTAACAATAAAATACATTATTACATCCACTACTTCACTCCACTTTTTCAACATTTTACACTATTACACCCACTACTTCACTTATTTTAACAATAAAATCATTATTACACCCACTACTTCACTTATTTTAATTATAATTCTTGGTCTCCGTGAAAAAACCCAATGTAAACAACCACGGGGGACGGAGGGAGTATATTACTAAAATTTTCGTCAATTATTATTTGAAATATAAACTATTATTATTATAATTTTTCAAGTATTCACTATAAAATATATTACAAATTTAAGATTTTTTTTAAAATGTTTCGTTTTTTTTTTTTCATTTTTTCCCAATTTTTAAATTTTATTCTTTTTCTCTTTTAAAAACTTTTTGTTTAATCTATTAATAAATGACTAAAATGCCCTCATTTTGATTAACGGTAACGGACAAATTTAATGCAAAATCAGCAAAGGGGTGAAAATTGCGAGGGAACTCAAATTTATGGAATGCAAAGTGCATAAACTTAAACAAACGAACCTTAAGTACAATAACGTTAAACCAAAGGGATGCAAAATGCATTTTAGTCTTTATTTAATGCAAAGTTAAGAAAGCAAACCATTAATGTTTGATACAGGTGGTGTTCTTCCTTAATTACAAGGAAGAGCATTCTTGCCCATCTTTTGGCTTCAACTTCCCACATTTCCAGGTCTTCATCATCATAATTTATACAGCCATGCTCTAGATAATGACGCCTTATAAATGTTGCAGGGAAATCATCCAATCTCTTCAATACTTGCGGATTGATCTGGTCAACAGAAGTATAATGGTTCTCATTGTATGCCCAAAGCCATTCTTGTACTTTCACTCTTAAAGGACCTAGCACATTTATGAATGGAAAAAAATAGAGGAATAGACCAATATCAGTAGTGACAGAAACTAAATTAAGAATGTGAATAATATTAGTCTTATATATAGTGGGCCTGGAATCCAAAACCAAAATGCATTGAAATTAAACATACCACCATAATTAGTAGAGTCCTGTGGCAGACTTGTAATAAAATGAAGAAGGAGCTCAAGGGAAACGTCAAATACAGACACCACTGATGCAGCAGCACGCAAGATTTTCTCACAAACTAGAAAGCAAACAAAATGTTAGACACAATTACAAGATTGATACTGATGCCCATAATATCAATTCTATAATAAATATATATATATATAGGGTCTTGTTCTAATAGAAACTAACTTAGAATAGAAACTAGAAACTAAACATAAATTAAATATTTCAAGCTAATCTAATGACCAAATTAGGGGTACTCCAATATAAAAAATGTTTAAAATTCTTGGCTCTATTCAATAAAAATATAAAAAAAAATTAAAAAAATAAAAAAAAAAAGTTACTGTTCACGTGATGACGTGTCACGTGAACAGTAACTTTTTTTTATTTTTTATTTATTTATTTTTATATTTTTATTGAATAGAGCCAAGAATTTTATAAGTTTTTTGTGAAGGTGCCCCTAGCGGGGCCATTAAAATAAATGAAATATAATTTATTTAGTGTAGGTTTCTAGTTTTTATTCTAATGTTGGTTTCTATTTGAACGCTAGCCTATATATATATATATATATATATATATATATATATATATATATATATATATATCAGGAAACCAATATAAACTATGTTAGTAATGAAAGACCTTTAAGCCTGTAATTAGGATTGAAATGTTGTCTGCTGCTCTCCATAACAAATCTTAAAACATCCAGCAACTCTTCTTTATCATTGTAAGATTGTATTTCAAGTGCATCTTTGGTTTGATTGCTCTCAGAGATGTCATTACCACACTGTTCAACTTCATCGCTGTTACATGCCTGTTCTCCATAAGCAGCAGAAGCAATGCATTCTGCTAGGCTCATCAGTCCAGCTCGTCCAAACGAATGTTTCTTTGCAACAGATGCTAAACAGTTCAAAAATGCTATCTTGTGCCTGCAATTAAATTTTATGATTAATTGTACAACCACCTTGCTAACCTTGCCTGCCACCTTAGAGAATTTTCTACTTTATTTTCATTTGGATAAATATTAATGCAGGCTGAAATTAATAAAAATGGTCTGAACAAGGAATTATTCTAGCCCAATAACATCCTGGTCCCCTTTGGTGTGTGATCCATAGGGCAAGGACAAAATATTCCATAAAACTAAAGTCAAGTAAAGATTCATTGAATATTAAACAGAGGATACACATCACCATCTAGGACATACATTCAAGCTTAGTAGAGCTAACATTCATCTTTGATCTTTTGTAAATCCTAAGAAAGGAGATGACAGAACAAAACAAGCTATATTAAATGTTAAGCAACCAACAAATCTAAAATTTTAAGGTGTTTGCGGAAGGCCCAAATGGATCTTATATTATATTCTAACACTTCCCGTCACTTGAAAGCCCGTTTTTGGGTCGAAAAGTGGATCACAGGCGCCCATCTTTGGAGATTCGAACTTGAGTCCTCTGCCAGCCTAAGGACTGATACCATGTTAAGTAACCAACTCATCTAAAACCTTAAGGTGTTTGATCATATATTATATACTAACATTAAATATTTTATTTGTGGACTCAGTGGTAACTGATGCCAGTGTCTATCCTTTAACTTTAGATTACCCAATGGAAATGCAAAATTCTATTCTCGAAGACAAAGATACGAAAGAAAATGTCCTAACTTCAATAATTGCAAAATGTACGGCAAACTGGAAACATTATAGACTTTCAATGCTATGGCATACAAAAAATTCTATCAGGTCTTGTAACAAAAGTAAGTTGGACAAGAAACTAATCAAACATATATTTATTTACCTGGAACTCAGAAAACTAGTATATCGACTTAAAAATTTGGCAGCGCCTTCAATTGTCTTTGAAGAATAGATACCTTTTAGACCTAGAACAGATAAAAACTATTACATAAAGCACACCAAATGTTTAATAACCAGAGAGTACCACAGTATCAGTATTCTCCTATATCAATACACTAAAAAAGCAGCTCTTAATTTTATATACAATATAGAGAAAGATACAATAGTTGTTATAAATTAGAAAAACTTGAGACAAACCAAACTCTTTGTGGTGCACAGGATCATTCAACCCTTGTATGAATGGACCAAGTATAAAATCTTGTGGTACTAAATTTGCACAGTTGCCGGAGTTCTTCCATTCAATGCCCAAAAATGACTCCATGATCAGACACCGTACTGCAATCAGATAGGTTAGGAGTTTAATCGCTAAAATATAAAGACGACAAAAATGACTGGTTTCTAGGAAATACTGTCAAATATTGGTGTCAAATATTGTGTGCTAAGTGTCAAAGGCAGTGGTAAACGAAAGCTGCAGTCTCACTTGGTAGGCTAGAAATATGTAAGCAATGATGTAATTTTGTATTTGTTGGAGCCTATAAATAAGGCTACCATATGTATTGTAATATAACACAGAATATTAATACAGAACAATTTCTGGTGTTCATTCCTTAGCATAGCTAGGGTCTTATATTTTAACATGGTATCAGAGCGTGTTATATCCTAGGGAAACACATATCAAGGGTACAGAAGAAATCAAAAGTGCAGAAAAAAAAACCAAACTGCCCAGTTTATGATTTTTTTTGTCCAAATCAGAACCTAACCAAACCTACATACCGGTAAGAAGAGCTGTAGACAAGACGAACCAAAAAATCCGGCGCCGCCAGAAGTTGCCAGTCGCCGACTCACGCGCCCACGCGCCGGCGAGTGGGGTGTCCTCCGGTCCTTTTCCGGCAAAGCAGCAGAAGACTTTCTTGATCGTCTCCTTCAGCCGGGTTCATCCATACCCTCCTTGTTTGAATCCAGTAAGATTTATTTCTAAAGATATAGATAGATACATGTATATATATTATATATATCTGCTGGTTGATGTTTACAAGAAGACGTTGAAGTCTGATGGTGTTGCTGGGCTCTACTTTGGGCTGTATGATTCAATGAAACCTGTGGTATGGGTTGGTGAATTGCAGGTAACAAAGCAAAAGTATTAAAAAAAAAGGAAGATGCCAAAGGGAAAAAAAGGGCAGACAAAGCAAAAGAAAGATGCTAAAGCAAAAGAAAAAAAAGGCAAAAGCATCTAAAAAAGGAAAGAAAGATGCTATAAAGGGAAAAATATTGTCGACCAGAAAAAAATGTTGTCGATCAGGAAAAAAAAAATGTTGTCGACCACGAGGCTGGTTGCAGTAAAAAAAGAGGAAAAGAAAAACAAAAAAAAAAGGGATAAAAAAATCAGTGATTTTATGATTTTAGATCCGATAAAAAAAAATTTACATTTATTTTCTTAAGGGAAAGTAGTGCTAATATTTTAAAAAAAACGGGATTTTTTAAAAAATGTATCACTTTGATTTTAAGAGTTTGCCCCGGTTATAGATTTAATTGTGTAGTATTCAAGTGGTAGTTGATATTACGGTATCACTCCAATTTATTACGATGCTACAAATTAAATAGTTCAGGGGGCGTTATTCCAAAGGAGCAGAAGAAGTAGTTGTATATTCAAACAACACAGTTCACTGCCACAAAAACAAAGCAGCAGAAGTAGTAGTATATATTCAGATATATGCACACAGTTCACTGCCATGACGATAAAGCAGCAGAAGTAGTAGTATGTATACAGACATACACACAGTTCACTGCTATATCTTGCATTTCATTCTTGTAAAAGAAGCAGAAGGACCAGTTCATGGACGATCTTAAGGGATGCAGTCTACTAAATACGGTTCCAGTTGCTTATAGTTCAAGGGATGACAGATGCAGGCTTGTTAATACTGAGTGATCACAAAGTCGAGTCTCAGTTTCTTCAAAATAAACAGTTCAAGGACTGATTGGTGGTCATCCACCGTTGTGCTGAAAAGCAGCACTTTCTATTATTTTCACATGGCCTAAAATATACCGTGTGATCGCAAATTCGATAACCGGTATCCCAAAAGACTCAATAAACTCAAGATCGGTCGATCCTAAAATGGGTATAGTTGGACGCTCAGATTAAGCTCAAGGGCTACTAGTGTCCACTCTTCAATCCCAAGAAAGGTCTTTCATCCGAAGATGGGATTTCGAGTGAGGGGGCGTGTCAAATATTGGTGTCAAATATTGTGTGCTAAGTGTCAAAGGCAGTGGTAAACGAAAGCTGCAGTCTCACTTGGTAGGCTAGAAATATGTAAGCAATGATGTAATTTTGTATTTGTTGGAGCCTATAAATAAGGCTACCATATGTATTGTAATATAACACAGAATATTAATACAGAACAATTTCTGGTGTTCATTCCTTAGCATAGCTAGGGTCTTATATTTTAACAAATACCAATTTAGGTAAGAAGTATATCTCATTAAGAACAAACAAATAAACCAAGAATGTCAACGTACCTTGAGGATTATCATGACAGAAGCCTCTATCCCATAATACAGCTAACCAATTAAATATTTCTTCCAGTGTCTCCATCTTAGCAGGAAAAACCCTTCTGGTACCATGATTTGGAGAATCAAGACACGAGGAAGTCATACGGAGAAGCAAGGCTATCTGCATATCAGCACCAGTAATTAGACATTAATTTAAAATAAAAAGGTTAAATTGTGGATTATTGCAGATCCCTATTACCAATAAAAAGAAATCTTAACTTTGAGAAAGTATTGACTGCCACACCGTGAAATTTGTTTTAATCATTTTGAACCAATACTAATATCTTATGTTTTGCTCTAAAATCTTCTTCTACACCAAAAAATGTGAAGATGTGACATCTTTAGGAACATGGAGTGGTCATGGACCCTCACCAGTCACCCTTAAATGAATCTTGCCTACGAAAACTGTGAGTTTAAAAAATTGATAAACTATCAAACTAAGACTAGGATAACATATTTAAACCTAGGCATGTTTGATACTTTCAATTTTAATCTAACGCATATACTCCTTTTCCGAAGCATTGGAGTTCTGATATCAATATCCTTCCCAATCAGATTGAAGAGAAGGTATCATTCCATAAGAATTCAGAAACCACCAAGTAAAGATACATGAAATGATTATAAACCTGGTGATTCCATGCTGCTTCAACCAAGTGGGTACCATACTCTTCAAGCATTTCATATAGAAGAAAGAATGCATCCCATTTCTGCTGGCTATCTGTACCAAGATCAGCTGAACTGCAAACCTTCCCTACCCCTAACGACTTGGCTTCCTTGTCAGCCCACCGCCCTTTCTTTGTTAGAGCTTGAGTAGCTAAAATTATATCACTCGATGAAATTTCTGAAACACCAGAAAGAGGCCGGTTTTTCTCCCTTGTGAGTACTGATGCCTTTAAGATATGCAATGACTGCTTCCTGACTAAGCTTTCCTTATCTACCTAAAATAAACTCAAAATTTGAAGAAGTCATGAAGAGAACTCTATAATGACCTAAAATGATATATTTTTTATTCAATATGGACATTGAACATGTTAAGAAATACCAAGCCTCTCTTTAGTTCATCCCAGAATTCCATCTCGGACCTTAAGTCAAATACTTCTTCTGTTACCCCTATGTCGCTATTATTACATCCTTCAATAGAAGAGAAAAAAGATAAATAAAGGGAGAGCATAGTGTATCCATCTCTTCTCTCCAAAGACCCCAGAGAAAATAGAGTCTTGCAACAGTTCCATATTTTCATAAGAAATTGCTTCCTGACGAAAAGGTGAAGACTGATCAGAGCAGGAAGGATAACTGAATCACCAGATACAGTGCTGCACTGATATCAAAATCAAGGATGCTATGCAGTAATCATGCACTACTTTTTACCTGGATAGCAAGCAAGTCTGCCCACGAACTATGATCTCAGAAATGCAGTGTGAATTAAATGACTTCAAAATGACTGGGAGAAGATATCTGATTGCACAAGAACGATGCTCCTGATTATGTAGCAGCATTGTAACAGTTACATCACAAAGATCCCAGAGTAAATTTAAAGCAAATATTTCGGCAGTACGTCCGCTCTCCGAAGTTAATGCAGAGTTAATCTTAAAAGCATCTTTACATTGCCGAGCAGCATCTAGTAATGAGGTTAAGAGTTGGCATGACAAAGGCAAGGGAAACGAACTGCAATGAGAAGGCATGTAGTCTTCCATTGTCTCAAAGTCGGAAAGCTGCACATTATCCTTGACTGGTTCTGCAGTCCATGTGCAAATTTCCAAGTCAGCACTTTGAGGCATCCCCATAGAACAATTAATAGATCGTAGAAGATAGGGTACTACGGTAGCCTCTACCACTCCCCAGCTGCTTGTTTCAATAACAAGATCAAAGAATGAACCTAGGGCCTAATATGAAAATCATACAAACAAGAGGATGAAAAGAGAGAACGTGGAAAGCTAAGACTTTTGAAGGACCTGGTATATTGGTCTTTGGATTTAATTTAGTATACACAAAAAACTCCACACCACTTAGTTTTGTTCATATACCTCAGTAGTAACTTCACGATTATTATCATGTGCCAACTTCATTAGAGAAATTAAAATTCTCCAAATAAAGGATCGAACTGCAGCCATGCTATCCCCTGCACAGAGACGAGTCTTTAAAGAAGCAGGAAGACAAGACAATAATGAGCTCAGATTACGCAATACGTCTCGAAACTCAATTAGCAGCACTGTTTGACATGCTATGGCCTTTTCTATTCTTTATTTTATTGTTTTTCTTTGTCCTGAATCTTCCTGCTTTTTCTATAGGTATAGTATGTTGCATATTTTTCGATGCATTAAATCTGTATAGTCTGTTACATATTTTTCAATGCTTTTATTTTTTCCTCTCATAAAAATAAGTATGAGGATAGGACAAGTAAGAGTTTAAACCCATAAACCTTTCCTCATGTGCGGAGGGGGGAAGGAGCCTAGCCTAATCCAATTGTGTAAAAAGTAAGATTAACTTAAAAGTGACTAATAAGCTGAATTAGAATTAGGAATTGATAATTATGTCAATTATATAAAATCTGCTCTTTGACTTGACAAACATCAATTAAAGCTTCTCGAATGTAAGCTTTGGGTTTTTTATTTTTTTTGCTATTGTTTTCATCTTAAAAGTTTTACATTACTAATAAAATTATCCTAACTGGTAAAACTTTAAGTACAGAAATTACTTCAGCTTATAAGTTGCAAAAACAATTTCAACAAGCAACTTTTCTTTAAGGTTGGCCGGAAGACCCTGTACTACTACGATCAACTAATCCTCAAACCTTCCACTTTTTACCACTTAGTAGTCGTTAATCACAAATCCACGATTTTATCCATAGGTCATACACAGTGACCCCGATCCCATAAACAAAAAATGAAAATTTATTTACGGTTTCAGTGACGGTGTAATGTTTTTGGTTCAATTCTATACTAAAAACTACGCTGGTTCCCCTATTCACTAACTCCGATTCCCATTCAATTTATCTCTTAACATAAAAACCGAGTACCTACATATATAAACCTTTGAGCAAATTAAAAATAAAATCATCCTTAACAAATTATCACCAAAAGACAAACCTGATTTCTTCAGAAGGTGACACAACGCACTCACATACGATCCAACATAATTGCGATGCTCAGAATCCAATTTTTCGCTCCATTCGATATCCTATCATCCAGACACGAATCAATTAATATCAACACCTCATAAAATTATAATTGCAGTACTTGTTTTCCACACTCACAGCATATATTATATTCATTGAGCTAAAATTAAACTTAAAATATAAATTAAACAATCGATAAGAGATCGAAAATACCTTGGTGAGTTGCGGAAAAGCATCAAGGAGCGAGAAAAAGAGAGTGGTCGGAGCTGAAGGTGTTAAAGACATAATACAGTCCAACATTGCCGGAATAGCTGCCGGAGGAACTCGCCGGAAACTTTGTGATAGAGAATCAAGTGAAGTCGCCATTACAGATAGAAAAGTTTAGTAGGGCTCAACTTTAGTTGTAAAGAACTAAAGACTAGTTTTGCCCAATTCAAACAGCATAAACCCTATAAACTGTCAAGGGTTTATGTCTCATTTATTTTTATTTTTGCTGTCGTGCCCTTGCAATTTAATTTAATTAAGATATCTTTCCACAAGTTTTCTTTCTTAAAATTACTTGTCAACTTTTACAATTAAACCTTCATAAATGAATACGTTCGGGATTGAAAAATTTTATTCATTACTCGAGATTATTCATTTATCGAGGTTAAAAATACACTATCTCTATTATGTCGGGACTAGAAAAATTTATTTATTTGATGAGATTATTCGTTTATCGAATATTCATTTATCGTGGTTCTACACGTACTTCCTATTTTTTCTTATAGCGTAAACGGTTTAGAGCAAGTCCAATAGCTCCTTAGAGCAAATCCAACAGTATCCTAATACGTTCCTTATAAATATTACAAAATAATAAGTCTCAGTGATTTTATGTTTTTGTATTTGAACTCCAACAATAATCTCTATACTCATTCCTTATTATTATTATAATAATAAATTTGGATAGGGAAGGACAAAAAGTGTAATAAAAAAAAGAGAAAAAAAAGTTAAAAGAAGAAAGAGAAATGAATTTTATAATGATAAAAATGATATAAGGGATGACTAGTAATTCCTTAAAGATAAGGTATAGGATGGATGTCCTAGTGATTTAAGGAATCACTAGGATACTGTTGGAGTGTCATTTTGCACCATATTCCTTATATTTAAACTTAGGATATCATATAAGGGAGCTGTTGGACTTGCTCAGTGCTATGGTGAAGTTAAAAGAAGAAAGAGTAATGAATTTATTATTGATAAAAAAGATATAAGGGATGGCTAGTGATCCCTTGAAGATAAGGTATAGGATGGATGTTCTAGTGATTTAAGGAATTACTAGGACATTGTTGGAGTGTCATTTTGCACCATATTTCTTATATTTAAACTTAAGAAATATATAAGGGAGCTGTTGGACTTGCTCTTAGTTGATTCCTAAAAAAATAATAAAATAATGGTTCCTAGTGATTTAGGAATCTTGTTTTGTACATCAACTTCAACAACATTTCCTATATTCATTTCTTATTATTATTATAATGATAAATTTGTAATCAATTAGAGAATGGGATATGAACAAATATTGAAAAAAGGAGGAAAATAGATTTTTTTATTGATAGAAATCAAATTAGGGATGGCTAGTGGTTCTCCAAAAGTAGGGAATGGCTAAAGTTCTTAGTATTTTAAGGAACCACTAGCACATTGTTGGAGTGATGTTTTGTACTAAATTTCTTAAATTTTGACTTAAGAAGCAATATAAAAACTGTTGGACTTGATCTTAGACGCTAAAAATGCTTCCAACAGTCAATTGATTTTGAGAGTTACCCTCCATTTTAATACAACTAGCTTCAATACTCGTGCAAGGCACGGGAAGATTCTAGTTTTGTTGGAGGAACAAAAATTGTTTTTCCTAATTGAATGTTGCAGTTTCTGAAGATATTTTGTTAATATTACTATAAAGATTTTGTTAATATTAATATAAAGATTTTGTCGCAACCATTAGTGAAATTTTGTCTTAGTTTGTTTCACCTATAACTATTAGTTTGGTGAGAAGATTGTTGTCCATGTTATGAGTGGTTGCGAAATATTTGTAGATGGGGAATGTTTGTTGGAAATGGTTTGTTAACAAATATCTTTAGAATATGTCGGAGAGTTTCATATAGGTCGTTAATAGGTGAGAAGGTAAGTCGGAACAATTTAAGTACTAAAGTATCTGACACATTAGCATAGTTGTGGTCAAATAGGAAAATATATTAGGGGAGTGAAATGTCCAAAATAGCATTTAATTGAACCCAAAATCACCAGGTAATCCAAGGATTACAGGCCTGGGCCTGGGAAAGCATTAGTGAGGCTATGTTGCCGATCAAGACGCTAAGCAAATAATGTAAGCAATAGTTTTTTTTATTGAAGAGCTTGTGTTTCCATTATGGCACCGTGGTAAAGTATTGTTGTTTTGCAGATTTTCTTGGCACGTACTTGTTTGTAGATGTTGGAGGATGAGGAACCTTTCAGGGTAGAGATTGACTTGCCCTTAGCCGTGTGTATTGCAGGACTCGTTTTATATAGAGGTCGCCAACTATATTTGAATAAGTTGTAGGTGCTAATTCCAGCTCAAAAGTAAAGGTACTCCCCATGATTTTCCTTATACAAGAATGAGTTCTGTAGTTATCCTTAACCTAACAGGTATAATGGTAATAATTACAAACAATATTAAAACAGTGTTGTGTAGCAGGTAAATTGTGATAGTATGCTTACATCTGGGTAATATGCGAGGAAGTCATTAACGTGAAATCCCGTTAATTGTTTGAATTCCCTACCGCGAATCAACATTGTTGTACAGTCTCCGTCCTTGACAAGCATTGGTATGCCCATGCTGCAATGCGTGTTATGAGTCATACCGCATTAGGCGCATTTTTTTTTCTATTTAAGGTGTGAGAGGAGATCGTGAGGAGTGTTCTTACCTCTTTAGTTGTGCCACATAGTTTCGGCTGTAGCAAGGACAATAATAGTTTTCCTTATCCATTCCCACATGATGCTTGTAGGACTTGCAGTAGTTAGTCCAGGTTTGTTCAAAGAGCACGACATTGATGATGGTCACGCTGCAACAGTACTGCATGGGAAAATAGTTTATTTCAGAGGATGAGTGGTCATAAACATAAAGCATAGTGGGATGTCCTGGAAGAGGTTGACGTAATACAAAGTTGGAGTAATTGGTGTAGGTGTTTACCTTTTGATGTACCCATAACGGAGTTGCTAGTATTTTACTTAATGTTGAGGTGGGTGGATCCTCGCTTGGGTGTAGCAAACTTCTAAAATGAGTTTCGTGTGGTACGGGCCATATAAATTGACCATACTCTTCTGCGATGCGTCGGCCAAGGTTGTTTGCCTCCTCATATCTGGTTCAAAGGAAATAGTTGTTGATTGAGTTAATGATAAGTGCATGGTTCCTGCAACAAGATCAGGTTTAGTATAACAGGTTAGTAATGAAAACACGGGTTTGATTTAAAACATTCCTGAACTTTATGTTGTACGCCCCTTTTTTGTTTATGTTGCTAGAAGGTGGTTTTACCCATATTTTGCTTTGCTGACAGAGCAGTAATGATGACCACCACATTCTTATGCCGATGGCGGCCGAAATTCATTTCAAACAATGTTGTCTTGTTACCCCAAAGAGATATCTTGAGCTCCTCTAGGCTGCATCCAACACGGTTAATATAAATCTTTATTGGGCAGAAATTTGTTTTTCTCTTTTTGGAAAATACATTAATTTTTGGCAAATAAATTAAGAGAGGAGTATTGGAAGGGTAATTTGTACCTGCTCATGACCAATGTTAAGTCTAGTCATTCAATGTCATTTGTGTGATAGTTAATACTTCCAACGCTTTTAATTACACCACAAGCATCTGTAATAGCCAAAGAAAATGTTAGCAATGTGATTTTTCATTATAAATGCATTGTGGGGTATTGTGGGTAATTTCTGTGGCAAATAGTTTTTAGAATAAGTCTATTGGTTGGACCAGTAGGAGTGTAGAGTTAGGAATATGAATTATTGGTTAAATAAAATGTTGTAATTATGAATTTTGAAATACTTATAATTATTAAGTACTTTGCCTAATAGGTAAGATCGTAGACATATTCTTCCCATGCTTTGTTGCAACCACCTACAAAGGTTCAAGTTTAAATATATATATATATATATATATATATATATATATATATATATATATATATATATATATATATATACTTGCATGTTGATTGCAAGTACTACATGTCAATAATCATTATAAATTGGGGGTGCTGCAGCTGCAAAAATGTTTCACTTCTACAATTCTTATTGGCATGTATAAATCTGTAAAGTAAGAATCCTAAGATGCACATTTCTTTGCAATTAAGTTGAGTGCCAGGATGTTTGGGCCATGTTTAATATTGAAGGTCAATTTTCACAAACACCTGTTAGTAATTATTAACAGTTTTAATTGACTTTCATAAAGACAAAATTTGAACTGTGTGTTTGTTTTTTGAGTAGTGCTAGGTGCACAGAAAATTTGCACAGAAATATTTACAGAATGAGGTGGATTCCACTAATAAATGTTTTTATTGGTTGATACTAATGTGAATGCAGGGGGGCCCATTGTGTTATAACCAATTAAATTAAGACACTTATCATTTTGTGAAAGTTTTTGTGAAACTTTATGTAACTCTAGCATTTTCCTTGTTTTTTGTGTCTTAAAACACCGGGTATAACAATGCACAAAGATTATGGAGCAAGTAAGTCATTAATACATGGACTGTGGTCTAGCCCAGGATCCAGATGGACCCATGACCTTCAAAGGGTGTTTTGATAATTATGAGACAAATACCATTGTAATGGTATCACCCTATTCTCCTCACGGGATGTCGATTATCAAATTTTGTCAAATATAAGTAGTTTTAAAAAAACAGCTTAGTAAATGCGTGGTTTGAAACTAGACATTAAGCAAAGTATAGTAGTACACATACCACTAAGTTTTGTTGCATCTCCAAGCTGTGAGACGAATTTTTTCCAAGAGCCTAAGTTGAATTTGAAGCGGTTAATTCTGCATGTATAAAGTAAATCAACAATTGGAGTTTGCCTGTTTGCGAAGTCCATATCTTTTCCAAATGAGATAAGACCATTTCTAAGTCTCAAAATCTCCCTGTAGCTGCTTAGTAATTTTGCTTTCTGAATAATTTTGATTTTCACTCCAGTTTTTTATCTGTAACATATCTCTCAGCACATTTTTAATCTCACAAACACTCTTCCATACAGAACATGCCTTGTTTGGCGACTGATATTGCCACCACTTTTTATCTTTAATCTAAACACAATGAACCCACTTGAACCAAAGCGAGTCCTTTTTCTATGCAACCCCAGACAAGCTTACCAATGGCTGCATGATACCCATAATCCCACATTCTCGGTCCTAGACCTCCAACTTTCTTTGGTTTACAATACCTTTCCCAATCAACAAGCCCTGTTTTTTGAGCATCTGCATTACCACTCCATAAAAAATGATCTGAATACCGCCGTAATCTTCTTAAAATGGTATTTGGAATGTGTTGATGAGTGGATTTCGTAACAACTTTTGTGAGGTTCTCGGTGAGTTGTAAGGCTAACGATCAACTGTTTAATGGAAAATTTGGGTTGTGTTTGTGGGGTTGAGCTGAGCCTGAGGGTGTCTCCAATAATCTCAAATGCCTTTAGAGAAAATTAGAGAGTTGAATTCGTCTTACCCTCAAGGTGCCTACGTATCCTTTATATAGGAATCAAGCTCACGTAGTTCTAATGCGACTCTGTCTCTGCTGGAATAACTGTATTCGATTACCTAGTTCGTGTTGGACTCAGGTTCCTTTAGAGCCTTTCACAAACTAGTTGATGAAATAGAGTAGAACTCGAGTTCGTACCCCATTATAATTCTCTCGCATATCAGAGATATTCTAAGATCATCTGCGCCCTAGAATTATACTCCAATAATAATTCATTTATCTATTCTAGATAGCTTCTAGAATGTTCTGTCGATTACACTTAGGAACCTGGTGCTCAAGAACCTATATCTCAGGAGCCCGTTTCTCAGGAACCTCCTTATTTCGGGACATATTGCTCAGGACCCTCTCTCTAGGTACCCATACCTGCACAAATAACAAACATGTTAGACTGGATAACTCATCTAATATCTTTGCATGTTCTTACCTCTTTTCGTGGTTGTAGCTATACTAATTCGAACTCTTCTGCTTAGAGGAACCTGGTCTTCAAATGATCTACTCAGCTTTCAGACCTTTAGGAACCTCCTGATATTCATATTTTCTTGGTCATTTCTCTGTTTGATGCTTACTTCATCATATTTAATCTTCACGTCTTGTACTGGATCTATCTTCTTGCTCGTATGGATTGAGCCCTAAGGCCTAGTGGGCCTAAATTCAGCCCATGGTGATTTTGGGCACAACAAGTACCCCCGGTTCCTTGAAAGCATGTAATGTGAAAGGAACCTATTTTGCTTTCTGGTTAGGGTTTTAATGCTAAGTTGTTCTTCTTATAATACCTTGCTTTCATATAATACATCCAAGCCTACATGACCTAACTTGGCGTAGGAAACAGGATATAAAATATTTTTAGCTTGTTCATCCTTGGTCAGCTTCCTTTCGTAGCGAGGAACCTGTTCTCATATCTTTTCCTTTAAATGGTTGTCTTTCGAAGTCAACTCGATACCTACATTTGACTTCCTAAGAAATCACGTCTCTTTAAATTTTCGTAATCTTAAAAATTCATAGAGAAGGATAAAGATTGTTAGTAGATATTTTCCAGAGATAATTCAAAATTCGAAATACTCTTATCAATTACCAAGACTGTAGTTAATGTGTGAGTTCCCGAGGTTCACACGCCTCTCACGCGTGCATCTGATTACTTACCGCTCTAGTAATTCTTTGCCACGTGTACAGGGCTGTTCCCCATTTACCTTAGCTATATAGCCACGCGACTGGGTTCATCTCCATTTTTACCTTTATCAAATATTTATCAAAACCCTCGGAGAGAGAAAGAAAAGGAGCCCGACGGTCATTTGCTCAATCCAGCCTCCTCATCGTCACTTTCATCTAATCAAGGTATGATTTCAGTTCGTTTTTCTTCGTTGCTTCATGATCTTGAATCTATTTCCGATTATCTAGTTGTTTAAACCTTTCATGCTATCTTTTCTTTACTTCTCTTTTGTGTTTGAATGTATACATATATCTGTATCTGTTCCTCATACTTCGTGTCGCTCTCATTATTGTCGCTATAGATTGTATCTCACATGTTTTGATTTTTCCTTTTGTTGTAACTTTTGCCTGTCCGTTCATCTCCTTAATTCATGTCATGGCCTATGTATGTCTTTATTGAGGTATAACCCCTGTGTGACTTCTAGCACAACCAACACTGGATAACCATGGTAGTCTAAATGTCTCATATTAGCTATCTCTCCCTTAACAGTCCTAAAACCTGACCCTCTTTTTCTTTTCGTCTGTCTTTTGCAGATGTCTTCCGATTCAACACATTCTGATCACTATTCTTCAATAAAACCTGTTCTTGCTAAGTCTGTCAGTCATAGGACTAGGTCTAGAGTCCTGATTCCAGACACCAGTGAGCCTCAAGACATCCTCGTGAAACCCCCAAGCGTTAATGGTCCAACAGAACCTTTTAGCCTAATCAACTTAGGAGATGATTGGTCTAACAACGAAGAAGTATCTAAACCTGATCATAACCTATTTCCTGAGCCTGACTTTAACAACGAAATAACTGTTGAAAAGGAATTATATAAGCAAGAAATTGTCCCTTTTTGCGAACAACTTGATTCTATTATGACCTCAGCTAGGTTAGAAAAACTGTACGAAGAATGCCCCCGTCTAACCTGCTCCATTGTGATCACAGAATCTGGTGAGAGAGCTCACAGGTTCGATATCAGAACTCCTAATCGTGGGATTCCTAGTGCTGTAACCTCAGCCTCCTTCTTTAAGGTTGGTGTTTACTTTCCCCTTCATCCATTCTTGCAAGAAGTCCTTGATTTCTATGGTCTGGCTCCTCTGCAATTGACACCTAACTCATATAGGCTAGCCATTAGCACATACATCTTGTACACCAGCCTGTTTACCACCCCTCTATCTGCACCCGAGCTTGGTTATCTCTTTAGATTAAAGGACACTGGAAAAGGTTCTGGTTGTTTTTATCTAACTGCTTGGCCTGGTCATCAAGGCCATTGTATAAAAGGCATTAAACAAAACTTCGATCAATGGCAAGAGCAGTTCCTTTACTGTTTTGACTGTCCATCTGTCCGTTTTGAGTTCAACCGCGTCCTTTAATACCTAAACAAACTGTTCTTACTGGGGTCTGCTTACAAAGAGCTGAAGAGGCCTTAAAGCATTCTTCCTCTATGAGAGATTGTATGATTCTGTTGACATCTGAGAACCTCGTTACCCTAGGTTTTATTCCTGCTTCCCCTAGTAATGCTTTATTTCATTTTTCTTTACTGCATTCCTGTAATTGTGTCTGTTTACCTTATATTCTTTATCTATTCCGACTCATCTCTTGTTTTGTATTCACAGGTATGGCTCCCAAGATTACATCGTTCATCAAGAGATCCAAGAATGTTAAAGAGATTTTTAAGACTGAGAACGAGACCAAGGAGGTCCCATTAATTGCAACTCCAATCAGCCAAGTTCCAACTCCTACTTTTATCCAGATTCAACCTTCTAGGTCTTCCAAACGTAAATTAGCTCAGACTACCCTAGACTTGTCTGGAAGCTCGCAAACCCGATCTATGAGGAAGGGTAAAGCTATGAAAGTGGATCCTGCCACTGTTCAGAACTAATTTAAAGACTTGATTGACACTCATGTCCCTGTTGAAGCTATTACCGGCTGGTCAAAAATGGACTCTATTGAAGCTCTTGAAGCTATGAGGTTTTCTAAGCCTAGAACACATTCTTTACTCTCAGATTCTGTGATAACTTTGCTGAGAAGACCCAATATGACCTTCGACTGCAAGGAGAAGTCAACAAGCTCAAAAAGGATCTAGCTGCTGTAGAAGAAAGGGCAAACATTTCCACCGCTGTTGTGCGAAGAGCAAAAGCTATTGAAACCTCATTAAAAAAGGAGAAAGAAGAACTTCAGGGTCTAGTCAAGAAATTAAAAGATGAGGAGCTATCGATGCTGGAGAAGGTTAATGAGCTGGAAGCTCAGGTCGATGCCCTAAATGTTGCTACAGATGTCATTAAATCCTCTATGCTTACTCAAGAAAAAACTAGATATGACGAGGGTTATAATGAAGGTGTTAGAGACTACATCCGTTCGACCTGGGAGAAGCTTCCTGACATTGATTGGCCTGCTCTTGGGGATGATGTAGTGAACATGATTGAGGACTTCAAAGATGAAGATGTTGTAAAAGCAACCGTACCTCCCGTTGACTCGGTTGAGAGGTCACTAGGATCTAATCCTATGACTGCGGAAGCTACCATCAAGGTTCCTCAAGAGACTCCTGAAGCAACTCCCCCTGCTCCTGCAACAGAAAGTTCCTCCCAGCCTCCTTTACCTTAAGAAGACTTTTATGAATCGTTTATTAAACTTTTGATGAGGTCGCGGACCCCTCGTAGTGTCTCGCAAGAATGTAATCTTGAATTATGGTTTCTATGGCCGTCGTGCCTTTAACTTTAAATGGTTGTTCTCCTGGGTCATAGTACCCATAACTCTTTATGTTTCCAATAATTGCTATCTACTTTTGTTATATCTCTTGCTCCTGCTTTAACTCCTTATTTGCATCTTAACACTACACACTTTTCTTCAGCACCTCATAATATGCTTGCATCCTAGAAAATAATTTAGTTTCCATATTCATGTATTCAAGCTTACGCGGGCTAACCCATTGTAAGAAACATAACACACTTATACTTCCACCCCTATTTTCTCAAAATAAACGTAACAAAATATAGCTTACTTTTTAATTTGGAACTTTTTACCTATATTCTAAGACATGCATTCACCTCCATTACTTTTCTGCTGCTGAACAACTAACCCATGTTCCTTACAAATAGCTGATTAATCCTGCAAAACAAATAAAAACATAAAACAGAAACCAATTAGTGTTAGTAAAATTATTCTTGTTTAATTTGGGTCAATCTCTTGGAAAGGTCACCTGCTTGGCTCCCAATCCTAAATTCTAGGTCCCAACATGCCAGTCTAGGTTCCATGTTGGTTCCTTTTGTGCCTCGAGGCGATTCTAGGAACCTGTGTGCCGTTCTGGGAGTCCACACAGATTCCTCTTCTTCATGTATCAGGCTAGACATCTTATGAAGGTAAATGCTGAGGAACTTATTCCTTCTTTCAATGTGCCAGAGGCGGTTCCACATGAGGGAGAGCTTATTAGGCTTCTCTTTAAGAACAAGTGTGCCACTTTAGGCTCCACACAAGTTCCCACTTCCTCTCGTGCCAGTGGCGGCTCCACGGAGGGGTGAAACATATAGTTTCAGGTTCCTATATGCTAGTCTCGGCTCCATATAGGTTCCTTTAAGGTGCCTTTTGTCAGGACTTTATGTGCCTTTTGTCAAGACTTTAGGTGCCTTTTGTCAGGACTTTAAATCATGTGCTCAAGGATCTTGAGGCTTTTGGCAACAATGTCGTGCTCAGTCAGCTGAGGTTTTTCATTCAAATCTGCCCAGGAAGCTACCTGAGGCTTTTCTCATGCTCAGGAAGCTACCTGAGGCTTTTCTCGTGCTCAGGAAGCTACCTGAGGCTTTTTCTCGTGCTCAGGAAGCTACCTGAGGATTTTTCTCGTGCTCAGGAAGCTACCTGAGGCTTTTCTCGTGCTCAGGAAGCTACCTGAGGTTTTTTCTCGTGCTGAGGAAGCTACCTGAGACTTTATTCAAATCAATCAATCACAATCTGCATATTCTGTCAACTCATATTCATACTTCTTGGAACCTGTTCAACTCAGGTTCATATTCATATTCGTATACTGTCAATGCTACAGGAACCTGTTCGTCAAGGAAACCTGTTTCACAATACAAGTACTAAAACAAGCACTTAAAATTTTCAAATTGGCATATGAAATAACTAATCATATCATGCACAATACTGTCTAAGTAGGAATACTACCCCCCAATTCTTTTGGGTAATTATTGTTACGTAAAAGAACTATTAGGAGGCTACAATCATCAATACTGCAATCAAAAGATTCAACGCAGAGCTACCAATGCTCAATACTAAAAACTGTCTTGCAAATAGGAAGGTTCACATCAAGTACCCCCAATTACATGCAAAATTAAATACTGAAATCAACAATTCTGGTCAGCTATAACTAATAAGCTGCCTTTATTCTTGGGTTGAAAGAGCCTTACTTTTCCTAAGAAAGCATAGTAAAAGAGGATTACTGATAATACTTCTTGAGATGTTCTGCATTCCAAGCTCTCAGAATGAGATTCCCATCCATATCCATCAAATGGTAGGTTCCTTCCTGTTGATGAGTGGATTTCGTAACAACTTGTTGAGAGGTTTACGGGTAGTTGTATAGGCTAGCGATCAACTGTTCTGTGAAAAGGTTTGGGTTGTGTTTGTGGGGGTTGAGCTGTGCTCGAGGGTGTCTCCAATAATCTCAAGTGCCTTTAGAGAGAATTAGAGAACTTAATACGTCATACCCCTGAGGTGCCTACGTACCCTTGTATATATAGGGATCAAGCTCACGTAGTTCTAACGTGATTCTGTCTCTTGCTGGAATAGCTGTATTCGGTCACCTAGTTCGTGTAGGACTCAGGTTCCTTTAGAGCCTTCCACGAACTAGTTGGCTAAGTAGAATAGAACTCGAGTTCGTACCCTACTATAATTCTCTCATTGATCAGAGATAATTCTAGGATCATCTGCGCCCTAGAATTATACTCCAATATCAATTTGTTTGTCGGTTCTAGATGGCTTCTAAAACCTTCTGTTGGCAACTCGTAGGAACCTGGTACTCAGGAACCTATATCTCAGGAGCCTGTTTCTCAGGAACCTCCTTATTTCGGGACATATCACTTAGGGACCTCCCTTTAAGCATCAGTACCTGCACAAATAACAAACTGGTTAGACTGGATAGCTCTTCACATGCTCTTATCATCTCTATGGCTGTTGTTATGCAAACTCGAACTCTTCCGCTGGGAGGAACCTGGTCTTCTAAAGTTCTGCTCAGCTTCCTGACCATTGGGAACCTCCTGATACTCATACTTCCTTAGTCATTTCTTCTATCTGATCTTCATAACTCGTACTGGATCTATCTTCTGGCTCGTATGGATCGAACCCTATAGCTTAATGGGCCTAAATCCAGCCCATGGAGATTTTGGGCACAACAAGTACCCCCCGGTTCCTTGAAATCATGTAATATGAAAGGAACCTATTCTAATTCTACGATCAAAGGTTCAATGCTAAACCATTCTAGTAACAATACCTCGCTTCAACATTTTATATCCAAGCCTTCATGAGCTAACTCGGCGTAGGAAACAGGACATAAAATATTTTCAGCTTAATATAATCTTGAGTAAGCTTCCTTTATACCAGGGAACCTGTTATCTCGTTATTTTCTTCTTCTTGCTTCAGCTCTCGAAATCAACTCGATGCTTGCATTTAGCTCCCCAGGGAATCTAACTTGTCACTCAACTCCACGTCTCTTTAAATTTAATAATTTAAGAGGGGATAATGGTTGGTAAATATGAGATAATTCAAAATTCAAATTCAAACTTATCACTTACCGAGGCTGCAGTTAATGCGTGAGTTCCCTAGGTTTACACGCCTCTCACGCGTGTACCTCTTCGTTTTACCGCTCCAGTAATGCTCTGCCACGTGTATGGAGCTGTTTCATTTACCTTGACTATTTAATCGCCATCTCACTCCCTCAGGTCCATTTTTACCTTTACCAAATTCTTACAAAAACCCTTGGAGAGAGAAGAAAAAAACCGACAATCCTCCGCTCAATTCAACTTGTTCTTCGCCGTTCGCTTCGATTCAAGGTACGATTTCGATTCATTTCTTTCTGTCCTTGCGTATTCTCAACTTCATTTCATACTATCTGTGCATCCATGTTTTGCATGTTGTCTTTTATCTGATAATATATGTATATGTCTGCATCTGTTCGTCACACTCCATATTTCACACACACGAACGTTCACGATCTCTGGTTTATCAGTACTTTAACCGTCGATTCATCTTCTGCATTCACATGTTTTTAATTTGCGTAACTCCCATTGAGATCTCCTATAAAGTTTCCTGCTTGTTAATGTATAACTGTTTGAGCATCTCAAAACCTTTGTATCTCTCTTAGGTTCCTGACCCTTCTTCGCCTGTCTTGGCAGATGTCTTCTGATTCAACACATTCAGACCACCATTCTTTGATAAACCCTGCTTTTACCAAATCAGTCAGCAATAGGACCAGGTCTAAAATCTCTATCCCAGATTTAGGTGAGCCTCAAAACATCCTTATTAGACTTCCGGCTAAACAAAATAGAATTCTAAACTCCCCTAATTTCATTGAATTAGGAGACGATTGGCCTTCTGACGAAGAAGAAGTGTCAAAGCCTGATCAGAAAGTACTCCCTGAACCTGATTTTGACAATGAGATAACTGTCGAGAGAGAGTCATATAAACAGGAGATTATGCCTTTCTGTGAGAAAGTTGATTCGTCCATGACTTCAGCTAGGTTAGAGAAGTTGTGGGAAGAATGTGTTCGTCCAACCTGTCCGATCATTGTTCCAGAACCTGGTGAGAGGGCTCACAGGTTCGACACTAAAGTTCCTGAACGTGGTATTCCTAATGCAGTGACCTCTGCCGCTTTTTTTAGAGTGGGTGTCTACTTCCCCCTCCATCCTTTTTTGCAAGAAGTTCTCGACTTTTATGGCTTAGCCCCTCTCCAACTGACTCCCAATTCCTATAGGCTAGCCATGAGCACATATATTCTGTACTCCAGTCTGTTCACCACTCCTTTATCTGCACCTGAGTTAGGTTATTTCTTCAGATTGAAAGATACTGGAAAGGGTTCCGGTTGTTTTTATCTAACCGCCTGGCCTTGTCATCAAGATCAGTGTATAAAAGGTATTAAACAAAACTTTGACCAATGGCAGGAGCAATTTCTTTATTGCTATGACTGTCCCCCTGTCCGTTTCCAATTCAATCATCGTCCTCATGTTCCCAAACAAACATTTCTTTCTGGAGTCTGCCTTCAAACTGCTGAAGAGGCTTTGAAACATTCTTCATCCCTTAGGGATTGTATGATTCTATTAACACCTGAGAATCTCGTCACCTTAGGTTTTCTCCCTGCTTCCCCTGGTAATGCTTTATTTTATTTGTCTCTACTGCATTCCTGTAACTATGTCCGTTTATCTCATGCTCTTTGTCTATCCTGATTTATTTTCTGACTCTGTATTCACAGGTATGGCTCCCAAGGTTCCTTCTTTCGTAAAAAGATCCAAGAACGTTGAAGAAGTTTTTAAGATTGAGAATAAGGAGGTTCCGCTTGTTGCAACTCCTATAAGTCAAGTTCCTACCCCAACATCTACTCAGAACCAGCCATCAAACTCCTCCAAACGCAAGCTTGCTCAGACTACTCTTGATCTTTCTGGGAGTTCTCAGACTCGGTCCATGAAGAAAGGCAAGGCTGTGAAGGTTGAATCAGTTGTGGCACAGAATCAATTCAAAGACTTGATTGACACACACGTGCTTCCAGAAGCGGTTGCCAGCTGGGCTAAAATGGATACCACCGAAGCTATGCATGCCATAAGGTTCTCGACTGCCCAAAATGCTTTCTTTACTCTCCGCTTTTGCGATGATATTGCTGAGAAAACTCAATATGATCTCCAGTTACAAGGAGAAGTTTCAAGGTTGAAGGAAGAGTTGACTGCTATGGAAGGTAAGATGAACATAGCCACTGCTGCTGTTCGAAAAGCAAAAACCGTCGAAACCTCACTAAAGAATAGCAGGGATGAGCTTCAGGGACAGGTGAAGAGTTTGCAGGATGAGAAATTGTCCATGCTAGAGAAAATCAATAAACTAGAAACTCAGGTTGATGCTTTAAATGCTGCTACCGCCACTGTCAAATCATCCATGCTCGTCCAGGAGAAAGCTAGGTATGATGAAGGTTATGACGAAGGCATTCGAGACTACATAAGGTCCATGTGGGAGAAAACGCCCGAGCTAAACTGGTCTCTCCTAGGCGAGGACGTAGTGGGGATGATCAAGGAATTTTAGAATGAAGCTGCTGCTGCAACCTCTGTACCTCCCGTGGAAACGGTTGAGAGGTCTCCAGGTGCCAACCCTGAGACTGCAGAGGTTCTTGCTCCTGAAGTTGTTCAGCCTATCCCTCCAACTCCTCATGTTGTCACCAAGGGTTCTGATGAAGCTCCTCCTTCGTAAACTCAACAAAATCCTTTAAAAGCTTTTATAATATGATAACTTTTGATGAGGTCGCGGGCTCCTCGTAACGCCTCGCAAGATGTAATTCTAAATTTGGTTTCCATGGCCTTCGTGCCAATAACTCTTTATGCTGGTTTCCTGGGTCTTTGTACCCATAACTCTTTATGGTTTTTTTTTGACAATTATCTGCTTTTGCTACATATCTATGTCACATATTTGTACTTATATGCTTCCATCATTGTATCGTACCTTTATTCCCCCTAGCATTTACTTAGTGTCCATACTTGTGCATTCAAGCTTACGTGGGCTAGCCCTTTGTAAGAAACAGAATATACTCGTACTTTCACTTTATAATTTCCTAAAATAAAAGGCAATCAAATCGCAACAACTTACTTGTAAGCTTAAACACGTCTTTTCCTATGCTTCACTCAACATTTTCAGAGTCGCATTCTGAACTAAAAACCCTTTCTGATAATCTTAGATCCTAAATAGTTTGACCAGGTTCCTCGACCATTAAACCTGCAAAATAAACATAAAACAAAAACTAGTTAAGGTTAGTAAAATTTCTCTTGTTTAATTTGGGTCATCTCTTGGAAAGGTTGCCTGCTTGGCTCCCAATCCTAATCTCTAGGTCCCAACATGCCTCGAGGCATATTGGTTCCTTTTTTCTCTTGGAAAGGTAACCTGCTTGGTTCCCAATCCTATTCTCTAGGTCCCAACATGCCTCGAGGCATGTTGGTTCCTTTTTGTGCCTCGAGGCGATTCTAGGAACCTGTGCGCCGTTCTAGGAGTCCACACAGATTCCTCTTCTTTATGTGTCAGGCTAGACATCTTATGAAGGTAAATGCTAAGGATTTTATCCCTTCTTCCCATGTGCCAAAGGCGGTTCCACATGAGGGAGAGCTTATTAGGCTTCTCTTTAAGAACAAGTGTGCCGGTCTAGGCTCCACACAGGTTCCTTTAGGTGCCTTTTGTCAGGACTTTAGGTGCCTTTTGTCAGGACTTTAGGTGCCTTTTGTCAGGACTTTAATTCACGTGCTCAAGGAACTTGAGGCTTTTGGCAACAATGTCGTGCTCAGTCAGCTGAGACTTTTCAATCACATTTGCTCAGGAAGCTACCCGAGGCTTTTCTCTTGCTCAGGAAGCTACCTGAGGCTTTGGTTCAAGTCATTCATTCTAAATTTGCATACTTTGTCAAATCACATTCATACTTTCAACGCTACAGGAACCTGTAAGTCAAGGTAACCTGCAAATACAATACAATGCTACAGGAACCTGTTAGCCTAGGTATCCTGCAAATACAATACAAGTACTAAAGCAAGCACTTAAAAATTTTCAAATTGGCATATGAAATATCAAATCATATCATGCACAATACTGTCTAAGTAGGAATACTACCCCCCAGTTCTTTTGGGTAATTATTATTACATAAAAGAACTATTAAGGAGCTATAGCTACAAAGAATGCACTCAAAATATTCAACGTAGAGCTATCTATCGCTCAATACTTTAAAAAGAAATCATCTTGCAAGTAGGGAGGTTCGCATCAAGTACCCCCCGAGTACATGCATAATCAAATACTGAAATCAAAATGCTGGTCAGCTATAACTAATAAGCTGCCTTTATTCTTGGGCTGAAAGAGCCTTACTTTTCCTAAGAAAAACATATAAAAGAATTACTGATAATACTTCTTGAGATGTTCTGCATTCCAAGCTCTCGGAATGAGGTTCCCATCCATATCCATCAAGTGGTAGGTTCCTTCCCAAATGGCTGACTTTATCTGGTAAGGTCCCTCCCAATTTGCTCCAAGAGCTCCATGTGCCAGAACCCTGGTATTTGGCATGACTTTTCTCAGAACTAGGTCTCCAACTTTAAAAGGTCTTGCCTTCACCTTTTTGTTGTAATACCTTCGAACTCTCTGTTGATATGCTGCTAACTTCAATTGCGAATCTGCTCTCAACTCTTCGACCATGTCCAAATACAGTCTATGATTGACCTCATTGTTCTCGGGGTCAAAATACTTTTTTCTTAAGGAACCTGTTCCAACTTTCACAGGTACCATAGCTTCACAACCATAAGCAAGAGTAAAGGGAGACTCACCAGTTGTAGTTCTAGGCGTGGTGTTATACGACCACAAGACTCCAGGAAGCTCCTCTGGCCAGCTTCCTTTCTTATCTTCAAGCCTTGTCTTCAAAGTGTGCTTGATAATCTTATTCACTGCTTCAGTCTGTCCATTACTCTGTGGATAGTACACTGCTGAAAATGCCTCCTGAATTCCAAACTGCTCACACAACCCTCTAAGCTCTCTACTATCAAACTGCTTCCCGTTGTCAGAAATCAGCTTCTGCGGAATGCCAAATCTACATACAATGGCTCGAAACACGAACTCAGTCAATTTTGATGCTGTAATCTTAGCAAGTGGTTCCGCTTCTACCCACTTTATAAAGTAATCAACTGCAACCACTGCATATTTCACTCCTCCTTTTCCTTTCGGGAGTTCTCCATTGAGGTGTAGACACCAAACAGCGAATGGCCAAGGACTAACAATCTGTTTGATAGGTGCTACAGGACGACTATCAAAATTTGCAAACCTCTGACAATTACTGCATGCCTGTACGAATTTGGTAGCATCTGCTTTGATGGTTGGCCAATAATATCCTTGTCGAAGGACCTTCATGGCTAAAGAATTACCCCCCGAGTGATTTCCACATACTCCTTCATGAATCTCTTCGAGGATATACTTGCATTGTTCTCCAGCTACACACTTGAGCAAAGGTTGATTGAATCCTCGTCTATACAGAACTCCATCATAGATTACATACTTGGCTGCATGATACCTCAGCTTCCTGGCATCATCTTGATTGGGAGGTAGCTCCCCTTTATCCAGGTAACGACGTATTGGGGTCATCCAGGAATCTTCAACTGGAAACTCGATGTCCATCACTTCTTCTTTGAAAACACTAGGTTGCTCCTGAATCTGAAGTGGAATTACCCCCAATAATGTGGATTCTCTCTGAGATCCTAGCTTGGCTAATGCATCTGCATTGGTATTTTTTCCTCGAGGTATTTGATCTAGCTTCACCTTTTTGAACTTCGCGATCAACTCCTGGGAGTACCTCAAATACAAGTCTGTTCGTGGACCTCTCGCCTGAAAACCACCACGAATCTGCCAAACTACTAACATCGAATCACTAAACACTCTAATATTCTCAACTTTCATCTCCAAGGCTAGCTTGAGACCTGCAATCAATGCCTCATACTCTGCGTCATTGTTCGTGGCTCTAAAAGCAAAATGAATCGAACTATAGAGTTGGTGTCCCTCCAGACTAACTAGCTCTATGCCTGCACCAGCTCCACCACTATTAGCAGCTCCATCTACATACAGTGTCCACCAGGGTGCACAGTTGTCATTCTCTGTCTGTTCTTCCACTGCCTCTTTTGGCCCCTCCTGGCCAGTAACCTCCACATGAGGTGGAAACTCGATTAAGAAATCTGCTAGAGCTTGAGCTTTGATTGCTGTCTTTGGCTTGTATTCTATGTCGAACTGTCCTAACTCCACAGCCCACTTTAACATTCTCCTAGAAGTTTCTGGCCTATGCATCACTTGCTTAAGTGGATATGAGGTTCTTACCTCAATCTTGTGAGCTTGGAAGTAAGGTCGCAGCTTCCTGGAAGCCTGAATCAATGCAAACACCAGCTTCTCCATTCCTGTATACCTCGTTTCTGCATCAAGTAACCTTTTACTAACATAGTAGACTGGGCTCTGCTGTCCATTCTCTTCTCAAACCAGAACTACACTAATGGAATACTCTGATATGGCCAAGTAAAGTATCAATGTTTCTCGATCCACAGGTTTGGCTAACAGTGGGGGGCTCCCCAAATGCTCCTTTAACTTTCCAAACGCTATCTTACATTCTGCTGTCCACTCGAATTTGCTTCCTTTCTTTATAGCTTTAAAGAACTCCTGACACTTATCAGTGGACTTCGAGATGAATCTATTCAAGGCTGCAACTCTCCCTGTGAGGGACTGAACCTCTCTCATAGTCCTTGGTGATCTCATATCAATCAATGCTTTAATCTTGGCTGGGTTGGCTTCGATACCTCTATGATTCACCATAAAACCCAGAAACTTTCCTGATTCTACTCCGAACACACATTTTTGAGGGTTCAGCTTCATTCTGTACTTTCGCAAGATTCCGAACATTTCTTCTAAGTGCTTTACATGGTCAATAGCTTCCTTGGATTTGACTAGCATATCATCCACATATACTTCCATAGTATGGCCAATTTGGTCTTTAAACATCATATTCACTAACCGTTGGTATGTGGCTCCAGCATTAATCAATCCAAATGGCATGCATACATAGCAATAAAGACCTCTATCCGTAACAAAAGAAGTATGCTCTTGATCAGGTTCATACATAGGGATTTGATTGTAACCTGAATATGCATCCATGAAGCTGAGGAGGGCATGTCCAGCTGTTGCATCCACTAACTGATCAATCCGTGGCAATGGGAAACTGTCCTTCGGGCATGCTTTGTTGAGATCTGTGAAGTCCACACAGGTTCTCCATTTCCCATTAGGTTTCTTTACCAAAACAGGGTTTGCCAACCATACTGGGTAGAAAGATTCTTTAACCAATCCTGCATCCAATAACCTGTCGACCTCTTCTTTCAATGCTTGAGCTCTTTCTCCACTAACTGGTCTTCGCTTCTGTCTCACTCCTTTCTTTTCTGGATCAATATTTAACTTATGACACATGACCCTTGGATCTATCCCTTCCATATCTGCGTGACACCATGCAAACACATCCAGGTTCTTGCCCAAAAAGATAATGAGAGATTCCTTTAAGGCTGGGTCGAGTTGAGCTCCAATCTTCAACACTTTTGTACCATCTTTGTCATTGATCTTCACATCCAAAGTTTCACCAGCTGGTCCAGCCTTGACCATGGTTTCTGGCATTCGAGGATCTAAGTCTACCTCCATCTCTGTGGTTGAGTCCTCTTGAGGTTCCTGGACTGTAGTCGGTTCCTGAACTTCGTACATGACATTCCTTCTCTTTGATGCTGGCTGACTGTCTTCATTGCTTCCATTATGTTTCAGTTTTCGGGATTTTTCTTCATCCAATCCTTCTGCCATACACACATCACCATCCTTGTCCGTAGGGGGTGCACTTTCTATCAGCAAGTAAGGGGTATCTGGTCCCCGAAAAACTGGAATCTCAGCATGAGGTTCCTCTTCTATGATCTCTTCAATTCTTATAGCTCTACAGGATGCTGGCACAAAACCTTCCAAGGGCGGACTACGCAGGTCGAGCGTTATTTTGTCTGGGTTCTTTCCTGGAAAATCATCAGGAACCTCGTCCATAGGTTCAGGCAATTTAGCAGCCTTAGCAGCATGTTGCAAAGCTTTAGTGTAACACTCTCTAGACTCATACTTACATCCTCGAAATACACCAATTCCATTTGGTGTTGGGAACTTCATAGTTAGGTGGTAAATAGAGGTTATCACCCTCATCTCTTTCAAGACGGGTCTTCCCAGAATAGCATTGTAGTTCATATTCTTCTCTATAACAATGAATTCTTCCAGCTGTATAATGCAACATGGTTTGTTACCTAGAGTTACTGGCAAACGAATCTTACCTTTGATAGGAACCTGATTATTAGTGAATCCGTATAAGGTATCATTTGTTGGAGTTAAGTCTTTATCCAGAAAATGCATCTTCTTGAAAGCTGAGTAAGATAATAGGTTTACAGAGCTTCCATTATCAACTAGCACTCGATGAACCTCATAAGACCCGATTCCTGCCTCGACCACTAAAGCATCGGTATGGGGATGGTGCACCCAAGAAGCATCTTCTTCAGTGAAAGTAATATCTACATCCTCTCCTTCAAACAGCTTTGGAGACCTCTGTGACAGATTGTAAACACTGGTCAAAGGACGTTCTTTAGCTTCGCGGGTATATCTCTCCATGGCGCTCCTGCTACTTCCTCCAATGTGGGGACCTCCTATAATTGTGCGTATGCACCCAGCCTTAGGTGGTCCTTCCGTCACAATAGGATCCTGTGTCTGTGTCTTCTGAGTCTTCTCATCTCTATACTTTTTGCCTTCTTGAGCCACCCATTCACTTAACCGCCCTTGTCTGATTAGAGTTTCAATTAGGTCCCTGAGGTGACGGCAGTCTGCAGTATTATGCCCATTGTTATCATGGAAGTCACAGTATGGACGCTCATTCTTATTCCCTGGAGGACCAGTTCTGAAAGGCTTCTTAAACCACGAGGACTTCTCATTCACCGCGTAAATGTGATCGATTGGAGCTACCAAAGGGGTGAAAGTTTCATAGACAGGCCTCTCATGTTTGTTGTTGTTATAGGAAGCTGGTGGCGGGACCTAACTCATGACAGGTCTAGTAGGATTCACAGCTTCAGGCTTCACCTGGGATGTACGACTAACCACCTTTTTATTGTCACGACCATTGGGGCTTCTTGGTCTCGACCTCTTGCTTCCACTTTGCCTTACGAAATCTGGATCCTTCTTTAACTCGGCCAGAGATTCCTCCACAAGACGAAAAGGTTCTGCCTGGGCATAAAAATCTGCCAACGTCTCTGGTTCTTTTCCTTGAAGTGCTTTCCAAAAGTCTGAGCCTCCTTTGACTCCAGCAATTAAGAAATTCTTTATCGTTTCCTCAGATGCTTTCCTAACCTTCGGAACCTCTGCATTGAACCTCTTGAAGTATTCCGTCAATGTCTCACTAGGTCTTTGCTTGATGTTGGCTAAGGTATTGGTAGGTGGTGCGAATGCAACGGATGCTCTAAATTGAGTGACGAAGAGCTTCCCCATACTCGCCCAAGAATTAATCGAATCAGCAGGTAACCTTTTGAACCATTGATGGGCTCCACCCTGTAGAGTTGCAGCCAGTAACCTGCATCTGGTGGCTTCCTTCACTTGGTAGACATCCATCTCTGTGTCGAAACGACTGAGGTATTCAATGGGGTCAGTAGTTCCATCGAATTTCAACTCATTCGAAGGCCTGTAAGACCTAGGCAGAGTCGACTTTCGAACCTTCTTGGTGAAAGGAGAAGCAGTTATAGGATTCACAGCAAGATTCTTTTCGTCCTTGAGTTGAGCCAAAATTTTCTTGATATCTTCTGCTGTCACCTCCCCAGTAGCTTCCGCCTTTGTCTTTTTGCTCGTTCCTTCCTCCTCTTGCGACTTTGCAGTGCTTGATTCTTCAGTATCCTCGTCTAAATCTGTGTTTTCTTCTTCAATTATCTCAACAGATGGGTCTTTATCTTTCTTCTTTTTCTGTGAGGAACCTCCAGTCTTGGTCTTCTTCTTTCCCTTGGACCCTGTACGGCCCTTGCTAACAGTTTTACTCTTCTCAGGATTCTCTAGTTCTTCATCACCATTATTCTGCTTTGGTCCTTCACCATCTTCTGGAACCTCCTCTCCATCCTCAGATTCTTCTTCCTCAAAGTTCAACTGTTTCGGAGTACCCTTCGACTTCTTGCCTTTCTTTGCCTTCTTTTTCTTCTTTTTGCTTGAAGCCTGCTCCAAAGTCGACAATCGTTCTCCCATAGTCTTTAAGACTTCCATCATAGCTGCTTTGGTAACCTTCGGTGCTTTGTTAGAAGATTTGTTCCCATCGTGAATCTGTCGCTCAGAACGGGTTGCTTCGCTATCAGAGTTGCCTGACATCTTTTCCACTCTTAAGATATTAACTATCCCCTCCTTCTAGCGCCAATGTTGATGAGTGGATTTCGTAACAACTTGTTGAGAGGTTTACGGGTAGTTGTATAGGCTAGTGATCAACTGTTCTGTTAAAAGGTTTGGGTTGTGTTTGTGGGGGTTGAGCTGTGCTCGAGGGTGTCTCCAATAATCTCAAGTGCCTTTAGAGAGAATTAGAGAACTTAATGCGTCTTACCCCTGAGGTGCCTACGTACCCTTGTATATATAGGGATCAAGCTCACGTAGTTCTAACGTGATTCTGTATCTTACTGGAATAGCTGTATTCGGTCACCTAGTTCGTGTAGGACTCAGGTTCCTTTAGAGCCTTCCACGAACTAGTTGGCTAAGTAGAATAGAACTCGAGTTCGTACCCTACTATAATTCTCTCATTGATCAGAGATAATTCTAGGATCATCTGCGCCCTAGAATTATACTCCAATATCAATTCGTTTGTCGGTTCTAGATGGCTTCTAAAACCTTCTGTTGGCAACTCGTAGGAACCTGGTACTCAGGAACCTATATCTTAGGAGCCTGTTTCTCAGGAACCTCCTTATTTCGGGACATATCACTTAGGGACCTCCCTTTAAGCATCAGTACCTGCACAAATAACAAACTGGTTAGACTGGATAGCTCTTCACATGCTCTTATCAACTCTATGGCTGTTGTTATGCAAACTCGAACTCTTCCGCTGGGAGGAACCTGGTCTTCTAATGTTCAGCTCAGCTTCCTGACCATTGGGAACCTCCTGATACTCATACTTCCTTAGTCATTTCTTCTATCTGATCTTCATAACTCGTACTGGATCTATCTTCTGGCTCGTATGGATCGAACCCTATAGCTTAATGGGCCTAAATCCAGCCCATGGAGATTTTGGGCACAACACTTCCCAAATGGCTGATTTTATATGGTAAGGTCCTTCCCAATTTGCTCCAAAAGCTCCATGTGCCAGAACTTTAGTGTTTGGCATAAATTTCCTCAAAACCAGGTCTCCAACTTTAAAAGGTCTTGCTTTCACCTTTTTGTTGTAATACCTTCGAACTCTCTGCTGATATGCTGCTAGCTTCACTTGTGAATCTGTCCACAACTCTTCGATCATGTCCAAATAAAGCCTATGATTGACCTCATTGTTCTCGGGGTCATAATGCTTTCTCCTCAAAGAACCTGTTCCAACTTCCATAGGTACCATAGCTTCACAACCATAAGTGAGAGTAAAAGGAAACTCACCAGTTGTAGTTCTAGGAGTGGTGTTGTACGACCACAAGACTCCAGGAAGCTCCTCTGGCCAGCTTCCTTTCTTATCTTCAAGCCTTGTCTTCAAAGTATGCTTGATAATCTTGTTCACAGCTTTAGTCTGTCCATTACTCTACGGATAGTACACTGTTGAAAATGCTTTCTGAATTCCAAACTGCTCGCACAATCCTCTAAGCTCTCTACTATCAAACTACTTCCCATTGTCAGAGATCAACTTCCGGGGAAGACCAAACCTGCAAATAAAGGCTCGAAAAACAAACTCAGTCAATTTTTATGCTGTAATCTTAGCAAGTGGTTCTGCTTCCGCCCACTTTGTGAAGTAATCAACTGCTACCACTGCATATTTTACTCCTCCCTTTCCTGTTGGGAGCTCCCCAATGAGATCTATCCCCCAAACTGCAAATGGCCAAGGGCTGACAATCTGCTTAATAGGAGCTACATGTCTGTTATCAAAATTTACAAACTTCTGACAATTGTTGCATGCCTGTACAAACTTGTAAGCATTTTTATTGAGTGTTGGCCAGAAGTATCCTTGTCGAAGAACTTTCAAAGCTAAAGAGCCACCCCCGAGTGATTTCCACACACTCCTTCGTGAATCTCTTCAAGAATATACCTGCACTGTTCTCTAGCTACGCACTTAAGCAAAGGCTGATTGAATCCTCGCTTATATAGGACTCCATCATAAATCACATACTTGGCAACGTGATATTTCAATCTCCTAGCCTCATCTTGATTAGGAGGTATCTCTCCTTTTGTTAAATAGTTATAGATGGTTGTCATCCATGAATCTTCAACCGGGAATTCAATGTCCATCACCTCTTCTTTGCAAACACTAGGCTGCTCTAATCTGAAGTGGAATCACACCCAGCAATGTGGACTCTCTATGGGAGCCTAATTTGGCTAATACATCTGCATTTGTATTTTGCCCTCGGGGTATTTGATCTAGCTTCACTTCTCTGAACTTTGCAAGCAACTCCTGGGAGTACCTCAAATACAAGTCTGTTCGTGGACCCTTGCTTGGAATCCACCACGAATCTGCCAAACTAGCATCGAATCACTGAACACTCTAATATTCTCGACTTTCATCTCTAAAGCTAGTTTGAGTCCTGCAATTAATGCCTCATACTCTGCGTCATTATTAGTGGCTCTGAAAGCAAAGTGAATCGAACTATGCAACCTATGCCTCTCTGGACTTACTAGCTCTATGCCTGCACCCACTCCATTATTGTTAGCAGCTCCATCCACATACAATGTCCACTAAGGTGCACAATTATCATCCTCCATCTGTTCTTTCTCCAACTCTCTCGGTACCTCCTGGCTAGTAATCTCCACATGAAGTGGAAACTCAATCAAGAAATCTGCTAAAGCTTGGGCTTTAATTGCTGTCTTGGGCATATATTCTATATCAAACTGCCCCAATTCCACAGACCACTTCAACATTCTTCCTGAAGTTTCTGGCTTATGCATCACCTGTCTAAGTGGGTACGAGGTTCGCACTTCAAACTTGTGTGCCTGGAAATAAGGTCGCAGCTTCTTGGAAGCTAAAATCAAAGCATAAACCAGCTTCTCCATTCATGTATACCTCGTTTGTGCATCAAGCAACCTCTTACTGACATAATAATCTAGGCTCTGCTATCCATCTTCTTCTCGAACTAAGACTGCACTGATAGAGTACTCTAACACAGCTAAATAGAGTACTAACGTCTCTCCATCAACTGGTTTAGCTAACAACGGAGGGCTTCCCAAATGCTCTTTCAGTTTCCCAAAGGCTATCTCACACTCCTCAATCCACTCGAACTTACTTCCTTTCTTTATGGCTTTAAAGAACTCTTGACATTTGTCTGTAGACCTCGAAATGAATCTATTCAAAGCTGCAACTCTTCCTGTAAGAGACTGAACCTCCCTCACAGTTCTTGGTGACTTCATATCAGTCAATGCTTTAATCTTGGCTGGATTTGCTTCTATACCTCTGTGATTCACCATGAACCCTAGAAATTTCCCAGATTCCACCCCAAATACACACTTCTGGGGGTTTAACTTCATTCTATATTTTTGCAAGATTTCAAACATCTCTTCTAAGTGCTTCACATGGTCAGTAGCTTCCTTGAATTTAACCAACATATCATCCACATATACCTCCATGGTTTTGCCAATTTGATCTTTAAACATCATGTTTACTAGTCGTTGATATGTGGCCCCAGCATTAATCAATCCAAATGGCATGCATACATAACAATAAAGACCTCTATCCATAATAAAAGAAGTATGTTCCTGATCAGGTTCATACATAGAGATTTGATTGTAACCTGAATATGCATCCATGAAGTTGAGTAAGGCATGTCCAGCTGTTGCATCCACTAGCTGATCAATTCGCAGCAGTGGGAAGTTATCCTTTGGGCATGCTTTGTTAAGATCTGTGAAGTCCACAAAAGTCCTCCATTTTCCATTGGGCTTCTTTACCAAAACAGGATTTGCCAACCATACAGGATAGAAAGATTCTTTGACCAAACCTGCATCCAACAACCTATCAACTTCTTCTTTCAATGCCTGGGCTCTCTCTCCACTAACTGGTCTTTGCTTTTGTCTCACACCTTTCTTCTCTAGATCAACATTCAATTTATGACACATAACCTTTGGATCTATTCCCTCCATGTCCGCATGGCACCAAGCAAATACATCCAGATTCTTACTCAAGAAAGAAACAAGAGATTCCTTTAGAGTTAGTTCTAGGTGAGCTCCAATCTTCAACACCTTTGTACCATCCTTATCATTTATCTTCACATCCAATGTCTCACCAGCTGGTCCAGCCTTAACCACTGTTTCTGGCATTCGAGGATCCAAATCTATATCCATCTCTGCAATCGAATCTTCTTGAGGTTCCTCCACAGTAGGTGGTACATGTGCCTCCTGCATGACATTCCTTCTCTTAGCCAATGGCTGACTATCCTCACTACTTCCACTGTACTTCAATTTTCGAGAATTCTCAACATCCAATTCCTCTATCATACACACATCACCATCATTGTCCATAGGGAGTGCACTTTTTAACAGCAAGTAAGGGGTATCTAGTCCCTGAAAAACTGGAATCTCATCATGAGGTTCCTCTTCTGTGACCTTGTTCGCTATTTTCTCTACGCAAGTGTACGCAGTCCAAAAGCAATATAGGGAAATAAGGATCGTTCCCACGAAGACTCGGTTATTTTAGTAAATATGTCTATTCAACAATGTTTGGTTAATTATAGAAGCATGAACGAACTAAAATGGTTTAATTGCAGATAACAATTAACTAATGAAGTAGCGGCTAATTTGTTTAAAATAATATGATAGAGGCATGGGGTCCTAATTTCATGAATGTTTTAGCTCTATTAACTATCAAGAATTAATGTGTTACAATTGTTAAGAATGCTAGCGGGAACACGAAACTAATATGAGCCATCTTTCAATTAACTCACACCATTCCAAATAAACATCCACAAAAGAGATAGAAGTTATAAGGGCATTAATTATATCCAATACACTATATGTCTATGTGAATGGGTGATACAATCAATTTAATCACAAGTTCCGCAATTAACTACATAGGGGAATAACGTTCTTTCGAAACTATAATCCGAAATGCGGAGAAGCCGACATACCTATGCTAGCATGGCAAGCCCTAAATCTCTAAATCCACTTTCGCAATCATTAGAGATTTGGCACAATAGATGTTAGCTATTCACCTATATTCAATTAAAACAACCATGCAAGGCAATCTTATATAAAAATTGTAAACACAATTTATCTATCAAATCAACATGAGCATTAACAATTCATTACATTAGAACCCCATGAAAGTGTTTAGTTCATAATTAAACTAGGCACCTTTATGGAATTAAATAAAATCATGGTAGAAAATTTTATAATTTAATTAATAAATTACGAAAAATTAAAAATAAAAATAAAAGAATTAGAACCTAATAATAATAATAAAAAAAATAGCACTCAGTGAGTTAACAAAAATGCAAAACTAACGAAATAAATTAATACAGTACAAGATAAACAACTCGGCTTGAATAAAGTAACGAACAAAAGTTAAGTAAAAAACTTTACCTGCTGGCCAACTACAGGAGACTGTCGGCAAGAAAAAAATTCAAATCATCACCTGTCCGCGCGTGGCTTCCACGCGCCTACTCTCCCCACTCGCGCGTGGAGCGCACGCGCCAGTAATGAGCATCTGATTTCCTGTGCGTGTCAAGTACTTCTCCTCCCTGTGTCTGCTGCTTACTCCAGCAGCTGTGGTTTGAACGAAAATTGATAAAAAAATTGATTATTTCAAAAGCAATTCTGCTGTGCTTTCCGAATAAAATAATCACCGAATAAAATAGAGAAGCCCTCCTGATAATCCCCTTAAAATCTTAAATTAATTCTTATAATAATTTTTCAGAAAATTTTAAGTGTATAAAATATAATAACATTACAGAAATTTAAATTGTATAAAATAAGCTGTTTGCAGAAATTTAAAATGTATAAAATAAAATATCTGTAAAAGAAATAGCTGAAATTTTACAGAGTTGAGGAGAGAATTTTTGTTCAGCTTTTTGTTTCAGCTTTACTCTGATTTTTCTCTCGTTAATTTCTCTCATCTATTTATAATAGAACCATACATACACCTACTACAATTTACAAAGTCAGATGTGTCTTAAGGTCTATGGCTGCCTAATTTCTAACAACTCCATAGAAAATTTCACACGCTTCCAGCAACTTGCAATTCTTCTCCACGCGGTCGTTGAATTTTAATATTCAGCTCCGTAGAAATGCTTTTTAACCCGCACAGCTTATAATCTTTAATTAATAAATAATTATTTTAATCCAGAAATTATAAAAATAAATATCTAATATTATTAGATATTTATAAATATAATTTTCTAAATTAATAAAATTATTTAATAATATAAATAAATCTTTATTGTCTAAGCTGCGGTTTCTGGTCGTCTGGAACCGGACTCCTTTTGCTTAACAGAAAATATATCAATTCCAACCGGGGTTCCAGCTTTAAGAAAATATCACTTTCCATATTTTTGTGATAATTCTTATTTCTTCATTGCTCGTCCAGATGCAAGTTACGGTCTCTTGAGGCTTTAAAACCGGACTCCTTTTGCTTAGAAAAAAATATAACAATTCCAACCGGGATTCCTGCTTTAAGAATATATCACTCAGAACATCTTTATGATAATTCCTTTTCCTCGTAGCCAGTCCATCTGAGCAAGAAATCCACCGTCTTTTAACCTTTTATCGCCAGGATACCTGAAACTGTGAGTTCTGCACTACAAAGACTTGAAACAACATAAAACTATTTAAAAGACACAACATACTTAAGGATAAACCACTAATTTAGGTCCATTTAGCGCATAATAAGTGGATATAAAATCCACTTATCACACCCCCAAACTTAAACTGATGCTTGTCCTCAAGCATAAACAATATAACTATATACAACTAACTAGTACCACTTTCGTAGGTGATCACGATTGCATTTGGCATATGCAACAAGCCCTTTAAACCCCTAGGCAGCCCTAGTGGACGAGTTAGGTCTCGTGAGGGCCTATAGCGAATGTACCCACAAAATCCATCTTATAATGAAACTAAGATGCAACTAACTATATGTATGCAACTACTTGAAAAATGCAAGGATCCCCTTTAAACTAACCAAAACCAACTAGCAAGCAAATACCTCAAAGAATGCAACTAAATCCAAATAGAGCTCGACTAAGTCCCTGTATACTAACAATACATGACAGAAACGTGCGTGCGTGCGATGCTCATCAGAAATACTCCCAACACTAGGTCAAAAAACATACATGCTTTCCGTCAAGACAATCACATGTTTATAACTAGAATAAACTGTAGACACTTCATAACCTAGGAACACCTCCACCCTTATCCAAGGTAGACAGAAACTCATGCTTTATTACTATACTACGACACTACATATACAATACGCATGCTTATTTAACCGTGCAATGAATGAGACCCCAAAAGGCTTATACAATAATACCCATGTAGCGAGTGTTAGGTCAGCAATCCCAAACCACAAGGGCTTTAGGTTACTAGGACTAAGTCCCCTCAGACTTAATTACTCGAGTATTAAAGAGCTCACTCTGGTTAATTTTGCATATAATCAATTGGACTTCTGACTTTTTTTTTTTTCTCTTTTTTCTCTTTTTTTTTTTAATCTGGAATGAGCCTTTCTCATTTTCAACCCTAGACCACTCATATAAATATGAGCCGGCTACTAGCCATTTGACGCCTAGCTTTTATTGACAATTATTACCACTTAGCATGAAATCCCTGTTTTCCCCCAAACTTAGATTTTAGTGTTCCTACACTATCAAGGGAATAACGAAAATTCTAAGAATAAACAAGTGATTAAATCTCAAAACATCCAACAGGCATGACCCTAACCTAGCCCAAAAGCACCCCAATGAGACTGTGTAAAAATTTTGTTCCCATAACATGCAAGTCAATTCCTTAGGAACTATAGATCAGCCCTCTACTCATCATCATCACACCCAAATCAACATCCACCTATCAATCAGAATCAGCTTGTCCTAAGGGATCATGAAGAATGCATGCCATGAAAATGCAACTAATATGACTCACATGGTAAAACAAACAAACAATAACAGAATGTCCTAAATGAAACAACATAGATAATACGAACAAATATGCATGAATTACTACTAATATGCAAAACATGATATCCTACATGAACACAATGACTCACAAAAACTACTAACACATATACATACTACTTATCCCCCAAACCACCCCCAAACTTATAATATTCAATGTCCGCATTGAATGGAAGTAATTACAAGGGATAGTAGAGAACATACCTGAAAACACCGAAACACATGGGTTGCCTCCCACGAAGCGCTTGTTTATTGTCGCTAGCTTGACTTCACTTTCGCACTTTAATCGGTAGTACCAAGAACTGCGGTTTCTGCTTTGCTATTCACATGTTCACCAAAATATGGCTTCAACCTCTGTCCATTTACTTTGAAAGCTGCTTTCGGTGTTTTATCAAAAATTTCCACTGCACCATGTGGAAACACCGTTTTAACCGTGAATGGTCCTGACCACCTTGACTTAAGTTTCCCTGGAAAAAGTCTGAGACGAGAGTTGAAAAGCAAAACTAACTGCCCTGGTACAAAAGACTTTTGCACCAAACGTCTGTCATGCCATCTCTTGACCTTTTCCTTGTATAACTTGTGATTTTCATAAGCCTGTAGCCGAAACTCATCCAGTTCATTAATCTGAAGCATTCTTTTCTCACCTGCTGCTGCTAAGTCAAAGTTCAACTTCTTCAGTGCCCAATAGGCTTTGTGTTCTAGTTCGGCAGGCAGATGACAAGCCTTGCCATATACTAGCTGAAAAGGTGACGTGCCCAAAGGTGTTTTGTAAGCTGTTCTATAAGCCCAAACAGCTTCATCAAGTTTTAGTGACCAGTCCTTCCTTGAAGGATTCACGACCTTCTCTAGGATCCGTTTTATCTCTCTGTTGGAAACCTCTGCTTGGCCATTCGTTTGAGGGTGATAGGCCGTAGCAATTCGATGATTTATGTTGTACCTTGCCATCAATGCTGTGAACTTGCGGTTGCAGAAGTGTGATCCTTCGTCACTGATAATTACCCTTGGAGTTCCGAAACGTGTGAAAACTTGCTTATTCAGAAAATTTAGCACCACTTTAGCGTCATTGGTCGGTAAAGCCTTCACCTCGACCCATTTAGAAACATAGTCCACCGCTAGCAAGATGTACTGATTATTGCATGAAGAAACAAAAGGACCCATGAAATCGATCCCCCACACATCGAAAATCTCCACTTCCAACAGCATATTCAGAGGCATCTCATTCCTCCTAGAGATATTACCAGTTCTTTGACATCTATCGCATCTCAACACAAACTGATGCGCATCTTTAAACAGTGTTGGCCAATAAAACCCAGCCTGAAGTACTCGAGTGGCTGTCTTCTCTCCAGCATAATGACCTCCGTAAGTGGTAGAATGGTAGTCATGCAAAATACCTTCAACCTCACTAAACGGAATGCACCTCCGAATCACCTGATCAGCTCCCTGTCTGAATAAGAAGGGTTCATCCCATCGGTACCATTTTACATCATGAAGAAACTTCTTTCTTTGGGCATAAGAAAATTCCGACGGAATGACATTGCTTACAAGATAGTTCACAATGTCTGCAAACCATGGTTCTTCCTTGTTCACCCCAAAAAGTTGCTCGTCAGGAAAAAATTCGTTGATGAGAGTTTTATCCGCTGAGTTACCATGTTCCTCTAACCGAGACAAGTGATCAGCCACCTGGTTCTCAGTACCCTTTCTATCCTTGATTTCCAAGTCGAATTCTTGAAGCAACAGAATCCAACGAATCAACCGTGGCTTAGCATCTTTCTTCGACATTAGGTATCGAATGGCTGCATGATCTGTAAACACCACTACCTTAGTTCCGAGCAAATACGATCTGAATTTCTCGAAACTATATACAATAGCTAAGAGTTCCTTTTCTGTAGTAGTGTAATTCAGCTGTGCATCATTGAGAGTTCTACTAGCATAGTAAATCACGTGAAACACCTTATTCTTCCGTTGACCAAGAACAGCTCCTACTACATAGTCACTTGCATCACACATTAATTCAAAAGGTTCACTCCAATCAGGTGCAGTGATAATGGGTGCAGTTGTCAATTTCTTCTTTAAAAGCTTGAATGCCTCCAAACAATCTTCACCAAATTTAAAAGGAATATCCTTTTCTAACAGATTGCACAAAGGTTTAGATATTTTCGAAAAATCTTGGATGAATCGCCGATAAAAACCCGCATGACCAAGAAAACTGCGAATTCCTTTAACTGAAATTGGTGGAGGGAGATTTCCAATTGTCTCCAACTTAGCCTTATCCACTTCCAGCCCCTTACCAGATACCTTGTGCCCAAGAATGATGCCTTCCTTTACCATGAAGTGACATTTTTCCCAGTTGAGTACTAGATTAGTCTCAACACATCGCTTCAGCACCATGCCTAGATTTCTGAGGCATTCATCAAATGATTTCCCAAAGACTGAGAAATCATCCATGAATACTTCCACATTGATACCAATCATATCCGAAAAAATTGCCATCATACACCTCTGAAAAGTAGCAGGTGCACCACAAAGTCCGAAAGGAACGCGTCGGAACGCAAAAGTGCCAAAAGGACATGTGAAAGTGGTCTTCTCCTGATCTTCTGGAGTAATACCAATCTGATTATATCCTGAATAACCATCCAGCAAGCAATAGAATTCATGCCCAGCCAACCTGTCTAGCATTTGATCAATGAATGGAAGGGGAAAGTGATCCTTCCTTGTAGCTTTGTTCAGTTTTCTGTAGTCCATGCAAATTCTCCACCCTGTAACTGTACGAGTCGGAATGAGCTCGTTCTTTTCATTGGCAACTACTGTCATGCCTCCTTTCTTAGGCACACATTGCACTGGACTTACCCATGAACTGTCTGAAATGGGATAGATGATACCAGCATCTAGCCACTTGAGAATTTCTTTCTTTACCACTTCTTTCATGATAGGATTTAACCGCCTTTGGTGTTCTACTGTTGGTTTACTCCCTTCTTCCAATGGAATTTTATGTTGATAATATGCGGGACTGATTCCTTTTAAATCCGCAACAGACCAACCAATGGCTGATTTGAATTCTCGAAGAACTCTCAAGAGCTTGTCTTCCTCGGAGTCTGAAAGGTTAGCGGCAATAATCACAGGTAAAGTGGATTTTTCACCAAGGGAAGCATACCGTAAGTGATCCGGTAGTGGCTTGAGCTCTAGAGTTGGAGCTTCTTCGATAGACGGCTTTAATTGCTGATGTGGTCCTTTTAATTCTGGCAGTCCCAGCGATTCAACTGGTCTTTCAAATTTTCTTTTCCACGGCAAAGCATCCAGATATTGCAATTGTTCATCAATGTCATCTTCATCTAATGAATGCTCCCCACTGAGGGCCTTTTCCAAAGTATCATTCATGAGCATGTGCCCTAACTTTTCTTGCACCGTAGACTCAATCAAGTCTATCTTCAGACACTGTTCTTCTTCTGTTGGGAATTTCATAGCTGTGAAAACATTGAAGGTGACAATTTGGTCGTGCACCTTCATCGTCAGTTCCCCCTTTTGGACATCAATCAATGTTTGTCCTGTTGCTAAAAATGGCCTACCAAGAATGATAGGAATCTTCTTGTCTTCTTCGAAATCAAGAATGACAAAATCAGCAGAAAAGATGAGTTTGTCTACTTTCACCAACACATCTTCAACAACTCCCCTAGGATAGGTGATAGATCGATCAGCCAACTGAAGGGACATACTTGTCGACTTTGGTTCAGGAAGACCAAGCTGCAAGAAAACCGAGTATGGCATAAGATTGATACTTGCTCCCAGATCACATAAACATTTGTCGAAAGATAATCTCCCAATGGTGCATGGTATTGTAAAACTCCCTGGATCTTTCAGCTTAGGCGGCAACTTTTGCTGCAATACCGCACTACATTCTTCCGTCAAAGCAACGGTCTCTAAGTCTTCAAGTTTTAATTTCCTCGAGAGAATGCCTTTCATGAATTTGGCATAGCTTGGCATTTGTTCGAGAGCTTCAGCAAATGGAATGTTGATGTGTAATTTTTTAAAGACTTCAAGAAATTTGCCAAACTGCTTGTCTAATTTCTGTTTTTGCACTCGTCGAGGAAATGGTGGAGGTGGGTAGACTTGCTCTTTTTGCTCGAGGACAGCTTGTTTAGGAGTTGGCATATTTTCTTTAATTTCCTCCTTTGATTCTGATATATTGCCCATGTCCTTTGTGTCTCCCAAATCTGCTTTTTCTGTTCCTTTGTCTGGCAGAATTTTTTCTTTATCTTTTAGCTCAGCATCCTCCGTGATTCTTCCTGATCTGAGGGTAATTGCTTTGATGTGCTCGTGATTATCCTTTCTCCCAGGATTAAGTTCAGTGTCACTGGGGAGTGTTCCTTGTGGTCGGCTCATCATGAAACTAGCGAGTTGACTCAATTGAGTTTCCAGATTTTTAATGGAAGCCGCTTGGATTTTTTGGCCCAACCTCAACTCCTCTAATTCAGTCTTTTCATTTGACGATTGTCCAGAATTTCCATAAGACTGTTGTTGTTGAAATCCTGGGGGCTGAAATTGTCTAGGAGCATATGGTTGTTGAAAATGTTGCCCCTGTTGTTGCTGGAATCCAGATGGATTATACTACTTAGCTCCAAATGGCTGATGATTAGATTGTTGGTAGGGCTGATGTGATTGTTGTGCTCCTCCTTGATTATTGCTCCAACTGAAATTTGGATGATTTCGGTTGTTCGGATGGTAGGAATTTGGAGCTGGCTGTTGCTGTCTCTGGAAATTGCTTACGAACTGAACCGACTCGTTTGAGATGGCACATTGGTTTGATTCATGTGCGCCCGCACACAACTCACAAACACTAGCAATTTGATGAAATCCTTGTGCTGTCAAAGAGTCTACTTTTAATTTCAAAGCCTCTAGCTGAGCTGCTAAGGAAGTGGCTTTGTCGATATTAAGAATTCCTGCTACCTTCTGTTGTGGCATTCTCTGAGTTAGGTTTTGATATTCATTAGCTGCCATCATCTCGATAAGATCGTAGGCCTCCTCATAACTTTTAGCCCATAGTGCTCCCCCTGAAGCTGCATCTACCATTGGCCTTGATTGCATTCCTAGCCCATTATAGAAACAATTTATGATCATCCAATTTGGCATGCCATGATGAGGGCATTGCCGAAGCATTTCTTTGTATCTCTCCCAAGCTTCACATAAAGTTTCACCAGACTGCTGAGAAAATTGAGTGATAGCATTCCTTATAGCTGCAGTCTTAGCCATGGGGAAGAATTTGCTAAGAAACTTTTGAGCTAGATCAGCCCAAGTGGTGATAGATCCTGGTGGTAGAGAGTGTAGCCAACCCTTGGCTTTGTCTCTTAATGAAAACGGGAAGAGTCTCAACTTCACAGCATCATCTGACACATTGTTGAATCTGAATGTGTCGCATATTTCTATGAAGTTCCTGATGTGTAAGTTAGGATCTTCCGTTGCAGTTCCTCCGTACTGTACTTGATTCTGCACCATCTGAATAGTACTGGATCTAATTTCAAATGTAGGAGCCGTAATTGCTGGCCGAATGATGCTTGACTGGATGTCATCAATCTTCGGTTGCGAGTAGTCCATTAAAGCCCTTGCTGCTGCAGGTGCAACTACTTCGCCATCTCCGTCCATCTTGTGAATATTTGCTTGTTCAAGTACTTGTTTGGCTTTTAATGCTTTAGAACGTGTTAGCATAAAAATCCAAGTATCTGGACACAAATAATCACTTCACAAAAATATAAGATAAAATGTTCAAGTCAAACAAATTAACTTCTATTGTAGTAAAACACATAAACAAAAATAACACCGAGTCCCCGACAGCGGCGCCAAAAACTTGTTCGCTATTTTCTCTACGCAAGTGTACGCAGTCCAAAAGCAATATAGGGAAATAAGGATCGTTCCCACGAAGACTCGGTTATTTTAGTAAATATGTCTATTCAACAATGTTTGGTTAATTATAGAAGCATGAACGAACTAAAATGGTTTAATTGCAGATAACAATTAACTAATGAAGTAGCGGCTAATTTGTTTAAAATAATATGATAGAGGCATGGGGTCCTAATTTCATGAATGTTTTAGCTCTATTAACTATCAAGAATTAATGTGTTACAATTGTTAAGAATGCTAGCGGGAACACGAAACTAATATGAGCCATCTTTCAATTAACTCACACCATTCCAAATAAACATCCACAAAAGAGATAGAAGTTATAAGGGCATTAATTATATCCAATACACTATATGTCTATGTGAATGGGTGATACAATCAATTTAATCACAAGTTCCGCAATTAACTACATAGGGGAATAACGTTCTTTCGAAACTATAATCCGAAATGCGGAGAAGCCGACATACCTATGCTAGCATGGCAAGCCCTAAATCTCTAAATCCACTTTCGCAATCATTAGAGATTTGGCACAATAGATGTTAGCTATTCACCTATATTCAATTAAAACAACCATGCAAGGCAATCTTATATAAAAATTGTAAACACAATTTATCTATCAAATCAACATGAGCATTAACAATTCATTACATTAGAACCCCATGAAAGTGTTTAGTTCATAATTAAACTAGGCACCTTTATGGAATTAAATAAAATCATGGTAGAAAATTTTATAATTTAATTAAGAAATTACGAAAAATTAAAAATAAAAATAAAAGAATTAGAACCTAATAATAATAATAAAAAAAAATAGCACTCAGTGAGTTAACAAAAATGCAAAACTAACGAAATAAATTAATACAGTACAAGATAAACAACTCGGCTTGAATAAAGTAACGAACAAAAGTTAAGTAAAAAACTTTACCTGCTGGCCAACTACAGGAGACTGTCGGCAAGAAAAAAATTCAAATCATCACCTGTCCGCGCGTGGCTTCCACGCGCCTACTCTCCCCACTCGCGCGTGGAGCGCACGCGCCAGTAATGAGCATCTGATTTCCTGTGCGTGTCAAGTACTTCTCCTCCCTGTGTCTGCTGCTTACTCCAGCAGCTGTGGTTTGAACGAAAATTGATAAAAAAATTGATTATTTCAAAAGCAATTCTGCTGTGCTTTCCGAATAAAATAATCACCGAATAAAATAGAGAAGCCCTCCTGATAATCCCCTTAAAATCTTAAATTAATTCTTATAATAATTTTTCAGAAAATTTTAAGTGTATAAAATATAATAACATTACAGAAATTTAAATTGTATAAAATAAGCTGTTTGCAGAAATTTAAAATGTATAAAATAAAATATCTGTAAAAGAAATAGCTGAAATTTTACAGAGTTGAGGAGAGAATTTTTGTTCAGCTTTTTGTTTCAGCTTTACTCTGATTTTTCTCTCGTTAATTTCTCTCATCTATTTATAATAGAACCATACATACACCTACTACAATTTACAAAGTCAGATGTGTCTTAAGGTCTATGGCTGCCTAATTTCTAACAACTCCATAGAAAATTTCACACGCTTCCAGCAACTTGCAATTCTTCTCCACGCGGTCGTTGAATTTTAATATTCAGCTCCGTAGAAATGCTTTTTAACCCGCACAGCTTATAATCTTTAATTAATAAATAATTATTTTAATCCAGAAATTATAAAAATAAATATCTAATATTATTAGATATTTATAAATATAATTTTCTAAATTAATAAAATTATTTAATAATATAAATAAATCTTTATTGTCTAAGCTGCGGTTTCTGGTCGTCTGGAACCGGACTCCTTTTGCTTAACAGAAAATATATCAATTCCAACCGGGGTTCCAGCTTTAAGAAAATATCACTTTCCATATTTTTGTGATAATTCTTATTTCTTCATTGCTCGTCCAGATGCAAGTTACGGTCTCTTGAGGCTTTAAAACCGGACTCCTTTTGCTTAGAAAAAAATATAACAATTCCAACCGGGATTCCTGCTTTAAGAATATATCACTCAGAACATCTTTATGATAATTCCTTTTCCTCGTAGCCAGTCCATCTGAGCAAGAAATCCACCGTCTTTTAACCTTTTATCGCCAGGATACCTGAAACTGTGAGTTCTGCACTACAAAGACTTGAAACAACATAAAACTATTTAAAAGACACAACATACTTAAGGATAAACCACCAATTTAGGTCCATTTAGCGCATAATAAGTGGATATAAAATCCACTTATCAGACCTCTTCAATTCTCACTGTTCTGCACGATGCTGGCACAAAACCCTCTAACGGCTGACTACGTAGATCAACTGTTATGTCATCCAGATTCTTCCCTGGAAAATCATCTGGAACCTCATCCATTGGCTCAGGTAACTTAGCAGCCTTAGCAGCATGCTGCAAAGCTTTTGTGTAGCATTCTCTAGACTCATACTGACAACCTCGAACTATACCAATGCCACATGGTGTTGGAAACTTCATAGTCAGGTGATAAATTGAGGTTACCACCCTCATCTCCTTCAGAATTGCTCTCCCAAGGATAGCATTATAATTCATGTTGTCTTCTATAACAATAAATTCTGATAACTGTGTAATGCAGCAAGGCTTATCACCTAAAGTCACTGGTAAACGAATCTCAGCATGAGGTTCCTCTTCTGTGACCTCTTCAATTCTCACTGCTCTGCACGATGCTGGCACAAAACCCTCTAACGGCTGACTACATAGATCAACTGTTATGTCATCCAGATTCTTCCCTGGAAAATCATCAGGAACCTCATCCAATGGCTCAAGTAACTTAGCAGCCTTAACAGCAAGTAAGGGGGTATCTGGTCCCTGAAAAACTGGAATCTCAGCATGAAGTTCCTCTTCTGTGACCTCTTCAATTCTCACTGCTCTGCACGATGCTGGCACAAAACCCTCTAACGGCTGACTACGTAGATCAACTGTTATGTCATCCAGATTCTTCCCTGGAAAATCATCAGGAACCTCATCCATTGGCTCAGGTAACTTAGCAGCCTTAGCAGCATGCTGTAAAGCTTTTGTGTAGCATTCTCTAGACTCATACTGACAACCTCGAACTATACCAATGCCACATGGTGTTGGAAACTTCATAGTCAGGTGATAAATTGAGGTTACCACCCTCATTTCCTTCAGAATTGGTCTCCCAAGGATAGCATTATAATTCATGTTGTCTTCTATAACAATAAATTCTGATAACTGTGTAATGCAGCAAGGCTTATCACCTAAAGTCACTGGTAAACGAATCTTACCTTTGATTGGTACCTGGTTATTGGTAAAGCCATACAAGGTATCCTTCGTTGGAGTTAAATCTCTATCCAGAAAATGCATCTTCTTGAAAGCTGAATACGATAGTAGATTCACAGAGCTTCCATTATCCACTAGCACTCGATGAACCTTATAAGACCCAATTCTTACTTCAATTACCAAAGCATCTGTGTGGGGATGATGTACCCATGAAGCATCCTCTTCAGTGAAAGTAATATCTGCATCCTCCCCTTCAAACAATCTGGGTGACCTCTGAGATAGATTACAAACATTGGTCAACGGTCGTTCCCTAGCTTCACGAGTATACCTTTCCATGGCATTTCTGCCGTTTCCTCCAACATGGGGACCTCCTATAATAGTTCGTATGCATCCAGTCTTAGGTGGTCCTTCTATTAACACAGGTTCTGGTACTTTCTGCGTCTTCTCCTCTCTATACTTCTTTCCTTCCTGAGCTACCCATTCAGTTAACTGCCTTTGCCTGATTAGAGTTTCAATTAAATCCCTCAAATGGCGACAGTCTGCAGTGTTATGACCATTGTTATCATGAAAATCGCAATATGGACGCTCATTTTTATTTCCAGGAGGACCAGTTCTGAAAGGTTTCCTAAACCATGAGGACTTCTCATTCACAGCATAAATATGATCAATTGAAGATACCAAAGGGGTAAAAGTTTCATAAACAGGTCTTTCTTTCTTTGGGTTATTATAGGAAGCTGGTGGTGGAACCTGATTCATAGCAGATCGGGTAGGATTCACAACTTCAACTTCAGGCTTCACTTGAGATGTACGACTAATCACCTTCTTATTATCTCGATTATTAGGACTTCTGGGCCTTGACCTCTTGTTTCCTGACCATCCACTTTGCTTCTCAAAATCTGGATCCTTATTCAAATCAGCTAGAGACTCTTCCACTAGACGAAAAGATTCTGCTTGAGAATAGAAATCCGTCAGCGTCTCAGGTTCCTTCCCTTGTAAATCCTTCCAAAAATCAGAACCCCTTTTAACTCCAGCTATCAAGAAATTCTTTAGTCTTCTCAGATGTTTTTTGACCTGTGGAACCTCTGCATTAAACCTCTTGAAATATTCTATCAACGTCTCGTTAGGTCTCTGCTTGATGTTGGCTAAGGTATTGGTTGGTGGTGCAAACGCTACTGATGCCCTAAACTGAGTAACAAAGAGCTTTCCCATGCTTTCCTAGGAATCAATTGAATCTGCGGGTAACCTCTTAAACCATTGATAAGCTCCACCCTGCAGAGTTGCAGCCAGTAACCTACACCTAGTGGCCTCCTTTACCTGATAAACATCCATCTTTGTGTCAAAATGACTTAGGTACTCGATAGGGTCGGTGGTTCCATCAAACTTCAACTCATTCGAAGGTCTATAGGATCTAGGTAAAACTGACTTTCGAACTTTATTGGTAAAGGGAGAAGCAGTTATGGGCCTAGCAGTAAGATTCTTCTCATCCTTGAGTTGAGCTAGTATTTTCTTAATGTCTTCAGCAGTTACCTCTCCAATAGCTTCCGCCTTTGCCTGCTTACTCGCTCTTTCATCATCCTGTGACTCTGCAGTACTAGACTCCTTGCTGGTTTCCTCTGAATCTGTTTAATCGTCCTCAATTATCTCAACAGATGGCTCCTTATCTTTCTTCTTCTTCTTCTTCTGTGAGGAACCTCCAGTTTTCGCCTTCTTTTTTCCCTTGGATTCAGTACGGACCTGGGACTACACCTTCTTGATACGAGTTTTATTCTTCTCAGGATTCTCTTGTTCTTCATCATCACCATCCTGCTTTGGCTCCTCCTCCTCCTCTTCAAATTCATTCTCAGGTCCAAATTCTTTTTCCTCAAAATCCAACTGCTTTGGGGTAACCTTCGACTTTCTCCCCTTCTTTGCATTTTTTTTCTTTTTTCCTAAAGCTTGTTCCAGGGTTGACAATCGTTCTCCAAAAGTCTTCAAAGCCTCCAACATGTCTGCTGAGGTAACCTTCTTTCCCTGATGAGCACGTTCATCACCATCATGAGTTTTCTCCACAGAATGGGTTGCTTCGCTATCTGAATCGCCTGCCATCTTTCCACTCTTAAGATGTTAACTCCCTTCCTTCTAGCGCCAATGTTGATGAGTGGATTTCGTAACAACTTTTGTGTGGTTCTCGGTGAGTTGTAAGGCTAACGATCAACTGTTCAATGGAAGATTTGGGTTGTGTTTGTGGGGTTGAGCTGAGCTTGAGGGTGTCTCCAATAATCTCAGATGCCTTTAGGGAAAATTAGAGAGCTGAATTCGTCTTACCCTCAAGGTGCCTACGTATCCTTTATATAGAACGTTCTGTCGATTACACTTAGGAACCTGGTGCTCAGGAACCTATATCTCAGGAGCCTGTTTCTCAGGAACCTCCTTATTTCGGGATATATTGCTCAGGAACCTCTCTCTAGGTACCTGTACCTGCATAAATAACAAACATGTTAGACTGGATAACTCATCTAATATCTTTACATGTTCTTACCTCTTTTCGTGGCTGTAGCTATACTAATTCGAACTCTTCTGCTTAGAGGAACCTGGTCTTTAAATGATCTACTCAGCTTCCAGACCTTTAGGAACCTCATGATATTCATATTTTCTTGATCATTTCTCTGTTTGATGCTTACTTCATCATATTTAATCTTCAAGTCTTATACTGGATCTATCTTCTTGCTCGTATGGATTGAGCCCTAAGGCCCAGTGGGCCTAAATTCAGTCCATGGTGATTTTGGGCACAACAGAATGATAAAAATTGTGTCCGATAGCCGTGGAGGCTCATAAGTACAGAATTACTGAGCTAACATCTTCCTGCAAAGGGTTTATTTCTTACATCACATTAATCGTTATAATAATTTGTTCGGATTACTTCTCAAAGTTTGCTACTTCTAATTTCCTAGTTGTAATTGGTACTCCTAAATTTTTAGCGTCAAACACCCAACTACAGAAGATTCTACAATAAAATTCGCATCCTCAGTAGCCATCCTAGTACACTATATAGCTGATTTCTTATTATTTGCTTCAAGACCCAAAGTTTGAGAGAAAAGCTTTAGTCCTTGCAACTATAGTTGAACTTATCTTACGTCTCCATTACTAAACATCAACAAATCATCAGCAAAACAGAGATGGTTTAGCTGTAACAATGAACATACTGTATGAAAGTTAAAATCCTCTTTCTTTCCAACATAGGTCAGAATTCTACTTAAATATTCCATGCAAAGAATAAAAATAAGAGGATAGATGGCATCACCTTGTCTCAACCCTCTTTGAGTACCCAAAAAACCAGGAGTTGGAGCATTAATCATCTAACAAAGTTTTCCTATTGAGACACACATCATTACTATTTTATTGAAATTCACCAGAAATTTCAATGCACTCATTAGCTCCTCCACAAATTCCCAACACATAGTATCATATGCGTTCCTAATGTCAATTTTCATCATACATCAGCTCTTTGTTCCTTTTCTTTCACACTTTTCACCAGGTCTTGACATACCAAAATGTTTTGTAGAATACTCTTGTTATCTTGGAAATGACTTTATAAATGACATTACAACAGGAGATAGGTCTTAAATCTGTCACTGATGAAGGACATTTGATTTTAGGGATTAGGGTAATTGTTGTCACATTTATCTTCTTTAGTAATTTCCCATTTTCCAAAAAACTCCATAACCGCTTTTGTGAAATCATTACCAATTATGTCCCAAGTAGCTTAAACAAAACAAAAAGGGAACTGCTGCAACAATCAGACTGGGGGACTTATCATCATATACTGAGACAATCCCATCTTTGATTTCAGCATTGAGAATTTCATATTCAATATATATTGTTGTTTCGTATTCAAAGCATGGCCATTATCCATAATCTTTTGTAATACAACTTTCCTGTTCTCAATTTTGGATCCAAGAAGACTATTGTAAAACTTATTTTTCAATTTCGACAGGGATTACATATTAATAATATAACAGCATGGTAACAAGTTAAGTTAATCAATAACTAATTTAACACATGGAACAGAAAAATGAACTATAGATGATATTACTTTTGTACAATCATCAAGACGATTGTGATAATAAATAATGATCCTAAACAGTTTCAGTATACACTAATTTTGAAACTAAAACAAACAGAGCCGCATGTAGCAGTATAGCGCACTGACCTAGTTTATCTACTATAAAATTCGAAACTTCATCAGACCTTTGTTGTCACTAAGGTGCAACTTTTCTAACAAGAACTAAATTACTGGCCTCTACCATAAAATTCTAGAAGCTTTAAAAAAACACTCATTTTGGTTCAAACCAATGTGTCTAAGTAAAGAACTAATCTAGGAACTTTCATATTACAAAGGTCTCCACTGTAACTTATTTATTACTGCAGAAAGTCACTGCATCAAAGTGAACTCACTATAAAGAATGCACAAAAAGCCGTTTATACATCCTACACTCTCAAAAGACGAAAACTATATAACAATTCACAATAATAATTTTCAAAATGAGAAAACCAAAAGTTATAGTTTGAGAAGATGCACAACACCATAAACATAAACAGGTTATTACAATGATAAGAGAAACAAACGGAATGGCACCACCTCTGCGGTGGTTAACAGCACGGCCTCGGTAACGACAACTCGAGGGCATCCTCGCTTCCTTGTTTGCTGCTCCATCCGCTTCTATGTAAAATTATTAGGAGAAACAAAACTGAGGTGAAAATGCGCGGTGCAATGGCAGGGAAAAATAGCACCAAGCGGAGGCAAGGAAAACGAAACAGCAACATAACCCACTGTTAACACAAAATCACGCAAGCGTACGTGGTCACAAGTAATATAGATATAAGTCAAGTTCGTTCCCACATAGATCTGGTTTAGGTTTCAATTCAGTTAATGTACCTATGCAACAATGTATGGTTTTTATTCACTGCTAAGACAAATAACAAGATTGGGTTTTGATTAATTAAAAATTAACTAAGAAACAAATTAACAAACTAAGAATTAATTAACTAACGAGAATTTAAATCTAATTACTTATATGAGAATAAACATGGGATCCTAACTTCATCAAATATTTTGCTTAGATCTGACTCCTTTAATCACTATATGCAATGGTTATGATATCTGATCGGACAACACGAAACAAGTACACGCTACCTGTCAGCATACGTATACCAAATTACCCATACATCCACAAAAGAGATAGAAGATGAATAGACACCAATTATGCTTAGACCCTATATGTCTATAGAATTTGAAAACATAACGGTTGAAGTACAAGTTATCCATAAAGATCACACAGGGCAGTATAAGTATTTTCATCTCACACTACAAATCATGTTAATAACAATCATGAACCTATGCTAGCATGACAAGTCTTAAATCTCAAGATCCATTTTCACTTCACAAGAGATTAACAGATTAGATGTTAGATGCGCATCTAACAATTAAGCATAACCATACGAGGATATCAATATATATCACACACAGATCTTTTAAGCATCAAGATACTAAAGCTCCATAAATAAATCCATTAGAATCCCATGACAATGATTAGTTCATAATCGAACCGCTCGTCATCATGGGATCTGATGAAACCATGATAATAAACAAAGATATGAATTCTATGTTATAATATGCTAACTAATGATACAAATTACAATGGTAGGATGTGTTTAAATAGGCTCTATAAGTCTTGCCTAGCAAGAAACTACCAAAACAGAATTATAATAGAATTTCTGTAAAGTACGTTTCCTAAACTGATTCTGTTTTTAAGGAAAATTCGTAGCTGACTTTTCTTCAGTATTTCTGGACCGTTCCAGTTGTATTTGGACATCTGGACCACTTTATAATGAAAGAGAATTCCGTTATCTTCGCGTGGACTGTAAGATCGTCCAAAACGGATTTGTAGAACTCAAGATATGACCCAAACAATAAATCAGAATTTTTCAGGACCGAACCGGGCGCTCTCAGCGCAGCACGGGCGCTCTCAGCGCAGCACGGGCGCTGTCAATGCTGCTACATTCTACCAAAATGCTTTATACTTCAATAAAATTTCCTAAACTTCGCGTGGACAGTAAGATCGCTGAAAACGGACTTCTAGAACTCTAGATATGGCCAAAATAGTGTAGACTGCGCAACCTACCCGGAAATCCGAATTTTCCACAATTTGCTCATTCCTCATCCGTTTTCTCTTCCGATTCTTTTGCCACTTCCTGTTCTTCAATTCCTTGACTCAAAATTCACTCCAAGATCAACGGAAAACACCAACCCTAGCCGGAGTAGTTAAACCTGCACGACTAGAAGAAAACACATAAAAAACACCACATACTTGAGTCCAAGTCAATCAATTTAAGCCGATATGGAACGCTCCAAGTGGATATGAAATCCACTTATCACCCACACTCACTGATGCATGGTATTATGGACAGTAATTGCTGAAGGAGGTATGTAATAACCCTAACTTTAGCAATGCTACAGTGATCACATGAACAGTAAATTTTGAGGATTTAGGGAAAGGGTATGTAAGTACCCTAGATTTGAAATGGAAAATGAATAATCAGGAACCATATTGATGTTGTACTATGAAAATGAGTGACTCAAAATGATAATGGATTTCAGAAATTCCTGAATATGGACTTTAAGGATTTTCGATTTCGATTGAGACTCTATTGAATGTGATATTAAAGAGTATAGAAATGTTAAAGGGTTTATATCTTGAGGAATAGTGAAGTTAGGTTAAACCAAGGAGTGATCAAGTCAAGGAAATGCCAAGGGAATTTAGATTGTTAAACGAGTTTGAGAATACTTGAGAACCCGAGAGATAACCGGGAGAGCAACTTCTGAGAAAAAGAGAATATACCAAGGATATTGGATCTAATACCTACTTGAGGATTAGAATCACCCTAACACATTAATATATGATGTGGGAAAGGATAAAATATATTTAAGAGATTTACAAGAGAAAAACCACTGAGACGATCGCAGAAATCGTTCGATGAATCAGATGACGAGAGAACTTTGTACAAAACCCAAACCAAAAGCCCAAATTCGGCCCAACCCAAGTATGGAGCTGATATTAAGTGATATTAGTGTGCAAGAGAAGGAAACCCCTTGGTGCAAATAAGAATAGGAAGGAAGGACTTGGATGCAAAGTGCTAGAAACCAAGGACTACCATGCAATTATTAATGGATCAACTTGTTTTAAGCTTTACACTTGACACCCTAGGATTGGTGGACTTCAAACACACTTAATTAAAAGGATAAGGATCTGATGTAAAGAGATAGAAACAAGAGGATACATCATTATCCAAGAGAGAAAGCAAAGAAAACACAAAGAAACACACCATTCCACAAACTGTCCAGCAGAAACCAAAGGCAAAGAAAAATTCATATCTCCATTTATATACATGATAAAATCACCAAATTTGAACCACAACCTCTCCACTCCATGGTCATGATTCGCTCCAAATTTCATAGCAATCCAAGTAGTATAGCCTAGTCAAATCCATGCTCAAAGTGGGAGAACCAAACCTGTCCAGATTGTTGACAGATTCGGGGATGATTTTCAAACGGCCATATCTCCTTCATTACTCAATGGAATTTTGTGTTCTTTATATGGTTGGAAAGCGGGTGAGATTCTCTACAACTCTCCTTTAGAAGACTTGTCCAGAAAACCTAGGTAAGGCCCTCGTTTTTCATGATCTTTACACTGAGTTATAGCAGATCCGAAATTCTAAGTATGTTCTTGATGTTTCTTGCTAGTTTAAGGTTGTATCAAGGTATATCAAGGACTACAAGGCTATAGTAAGAGTGTTAAAGCTTCAAAGAAGGTATAAACATCCTTACCCTTTTGAGTTTATGATGGATTATGGTTAGTTTTAGTGGATAAGTTTGTATAAGTCATGAAACTATGATTATATGTGTGTTATAAGTTGAGTTGATTGAATATGGAAGGAGTATGTGCTTGTAACTATGGTTGGTAAGATGACCACATGGTGTAGGTGATGGTGTATAAGGTGGATGATGGATTTGGAGGAGTAATATTTTGGAATTGTTGAGTTTATAGCCGTTATAATGTCCGATTTTCGTTAAACCAAATAGATGCCCTGTTTTTGGACACCAATGCCCGTACGGTATCACCCTTCCTAGGGTACCATTCAACCATAAAAAGGTATATCTTAGTTCATAGATCATTTTGATATAAAGTGCGTTAAAATCTGATGAACGGTTTAGGAGAAAAGTCAGTTTTAGTAAAAGGCGTTCGGAAGCCGAGAAACCGTAATTGTGTTAACTTTGAGGCTATAGTTACCATACCTATACATTTTTAAATGTTATGAAATTTTGGGATATGGTAGTAGTGTGGTCAGAGAACCATTACCAGTTGACCTTACATAAAAATTCGAAATCCATATTTTCTGAGAATTTTTACAGTTAAGTGTGGTCGTTAAGGGAAATGGTGAAAACCCCTGAAACTTCGATTGAGTTTATAAATGGTTAAGTTCTTGAAGCTTTGGGGTAATAGTGATACGTTAAACATATGTTAAAGTGTCAAGGGTATTGTTATAAAAGAGTGAGGTGAGTAAGAGATGTGGTATTCTAACGACGGTCCTTTTTGTGCTTATAGAAACTCAGGAAGAGCCACGAGCCATACCGTCAGGATACCGAAACCGAGGCAAGATCTTTTCTATCCCTACTTGGAAATTATTTATCTTCAAAGAAACTTAATTTCATGGAATATATATGTGATGCTATTGTTACTATATTGTTAAGAATTTGTTTTCCTTGATTATTGATATTAAAAGGAGAGGTATATGAGTATGATATGAATATGGATATGGATATGAGTATGATATGAATATGGATATGGATATGAGTATGAGATGGATATGGATATACATAGAGATGATTATGCATGAAGTGAACATGCCTTATGATTAAGGGGATATGAGAGAATGGTATCAGTTGTTATCCAGAGTTATATGATTTATAATATTATGTTAAAAATATTCTTTCTAAATGTTGTGATAGATATTATTGAGTATTATTTAATACTTCTAAAATAAATGGAATACTTTATGTATATAAAAGCATATTGATTTCATTGAATACAGAGGAGATGTCTGAGTCATCATCAAAGTATTATGACATATAATTTTTAAAGGTGATGATAAATGGAAATGGAAATGATATGTGTGAAGGGAAATGTGAATGGAAATGGAAAATGTGAAATGGTATTTGTTAATGGAAAAGTGATTTAAAAAGAGGGATTGCAACAATAAGCGTAAGAGGCTGTGTGGTAGTGGCACAGTCCAGCATCCAATATTTATTCCGGCCCAAGAGTGTCGAGGGAGGATGTAGTGGTGAACCTTCCTCCTGGGGGATGGTGGAGAACCTACCTCCGTCTACCGGTAGTAAAAGGGACGGGTACGGAGGGCGGCTGATCATCGTCCTTACGTATTCGGCAACAGTGGAAATCCCTAACGTTTTCTTTAAAGGAAAGAATTGAAAAATGGTTTTCAGATTTCTATAACTGAAAACAGAAAAGTGATATGAAAAGATGGGATTACTGTTATAGATGAAGAGAAACTGATTTTATATTAATTTATATGATTGTTGCATAAGAAGGAAATGAGAAGATTATAGCGAGAGATTTGTTCAAGTTTTTATATTATCTTGAAAGATTACACTGAAATGGTATATTGATGGTTATAGCATTCAAGAAGAGGAACTGATATTATATGATGTTAGAAGTGAGACTGATGGAATGATACTATATATTTCTTACGTACAAGGATAATTGGAAAGTGTATATACATATTGAATGGAAATAAAATTCTTCCATAATAAGTGAAGTTTGCTTTTGTCTATTATATACATATAACGGTTTATTTTCCTTTGATGTTAGTAGATAGAAATTATCTTGCTGAGCTATTTTGGCTCATTCTTGCTACTTATCTATATACAGCTAGGAATGCTAATTCTTCGCAGAACGCCCCGCAAGAGGGTAGGGGGAAGACGACCTTCTGAGAGCACGCTAGCATCGATTCCTGAGGTAGCGTAGAGGCAGATGGGTTCTGAGAGCTTATGTATAATTAAGGGTGTAAGAATGTAATAAACTTTTGATTGTTGGAACGCTTCATGTCGAAGTCTTATTCAACAATATACTTAAGTATGATCCTGGTTTGTAATAACTGTTCAACTCTTAACTTTATTATAGTGAATGTCGTTCTCTGAGCATATGACTGGTGTGTGTGTTTTTATTGCGGGGTCAATGGCTTAAGTATTAATTGTAAAAAAAAAAACTCAAGAGATATTGATATTGAATGGAAATTGGTCCGTGATGGCTCGGATTTATGACCCCGGATTTGGGGCTATCACAAGGTAGTTCCAAACTTATGGCTATGAAAAGGCTAAAGGGTACTATGGTAATATGATGCTGATTAAAATATGACATGTTGTGGCTTATATTAAAACAATGTTGTGTAGCAGGTAAATTGTGATAGTATGCTTACATCTCGGTTTGAGGAAGTCATTAACGTGAAATCCCGTTAATTGTTTGAATTCCCTACCGCGGATAATCAACATTGTTGTACAGTCTCCGTCCTTGACAAGCATTGGTATGCCCATGCTGCAATGCGTGTTATGAGTCATACCGCATTAGAGCATCTCCAATGGCGTTAGCTAAATATGATTGGCTAAATTACATAAAATATTGATTATGTAAAATTTGTCGAAACTGTAAGAAATTGTGTTCCGAGGGTATCGGCTATAATGATTGGATATATTTTAAAAATGGTATGTTATTAATATTTCAAGTTATTATTAATGAAATATATAATTTTAATACAGAAATAAGGGATGTGGCAATTCACTACCGGTCTCTAGAGGTTCGACAAATATAGCCAACATCAAGAGATTATCTACAATTATAGACAAGGATTTTGTCCCGTTGTAGTGCAATTTTTTTTACATATTCTTTATAATTCTTATTTATGGTAATTGATTTCAAATTTTACCTAAGAGATCTCTCCCATTGGAGATGCTCTTAGCCACGTTTTTGTTTTTTTTTCTATTTAAGGTATGAGAGGAGATCGTGAGGAGTGTTCTTACCTCCTTAGTTGTGCCACATAGTTTCAGCCGCAGCGAGGACAATAATAGTTTTCCTTATCCATTCCCACATGATGCTGGCAGGACTTGCAGTAGTTAGTCCGGGTTTGTTCAAAGAGCACGACATTGATGATGGTCACGCTGCAACAGTACTGCATGGGAAAGTAGTTTATTTCAGAGGATGAGTGGTCATAAACATAAAGCATAGTGGGATGTCCTGTAAGAGGTTGACGTAATACAAAGTTGGAGTAATAATTGGTGTAGGTGTTTACCTTTTGAAGTACCCATAACGAAGTTGCTAGTATTTTACTTAATGTTGAGGTGGGTGGATCCTCACTTGGGTGTAGCAAACTTCCGAAATGAGTTTTGTGTGGTACGGGGCATATAAATTGACCATACTCTTCTGTGATGCGTCGGCCAAGGTTGTTTGCCTCCTCATATCTTAGTTCAAAGGAAATAGTTGTTGACTGAGTTGATGATAAGTACATGGTTCCTGCAACAAGATCAGGTTTAGTATAACATGTTAGTAATGAAAACACGGGTTTGATTTAAAACATTCCTGAACTTTATGTTGTACGCCTCTTTTTTGTTTATGTTGCTAGAAGGTGGTTTTACCCATATTTTGCTTTGCTAACAGAGCAGTAATGATGACCACCACATTCCTATGCCGATGGCGGCCGAAATTCATTTCAAACATTGCTGTTTTGTTACCCCAAAGGGATATCTTGAGCTCTTCTAGGCTGCATCCAACACAGTTAATTTAAATCTTTATTGGGCAGAAATTTGTTTTTCCCTTTTTGGCAAATACATTAATTTTTGGCAAATAAATTAAGAGAGGAGTATTGGAAGGGTAATTTGTACCTGCTCATGACCAATGTTAAGTCTAGTCGTTCAATGTCATTTGTGTGATAGTAGATTTCAAATAAAAGATACTCCCTCCGTCCCTTTTGATTCTTAACATTTCACTTTTTCAAAACTTTCTGGCACGCATTTTAAGGTGCATTTTAAGGATAGTAAAATAACTTTTTTTTAAAATTTTCTTTTTCTGTATAAAAATTTAAACATTAAATTTTTATACAGAAAAAGAAAATTTAAAAAAAAAGTTATTTAACTATCCTTAAAATGCACCTTAAAATGCGTGTCAGAAAGTTTTGAAAAAGTGAAATGTTAAGAATCAAAAGGGACGGAGGGAGTATTAAAATATGCATATAAAAAAAATGATCTTGATGGACATTTCGATAACACATATTTTTCATGTGTTATAATCAAATCGCAATTTCGTATGATATTAGTAAAGTCCGTGTGATATTAATTATAGTAATACATATACAATATAATCTCGATAAATGAATACATTTGGGATAAAAAAATTATTCGTTAAACAAGATTATTTATTTATTGATTATTAAATATTTTATTCAATTATCGATAAATGAATATTTATGCATTTAAACAATTATTTTATTTTATTTTCTTATGATAATGGTGTTTAAAAATTTATTATTCGAATATATCAAGGAGACAATAGTTAAAAATTTAAAAATTTTATTGTTATAAGATATTTTTGGCATGGTCTAATATCTCCCAAATTTCTAATATTACTAATTATTAATTCAGATTAATAATAATTGCTTAATGTCTAAGGTTTATCCTCTCTCTAAAATGAGAAAAGAATCAATTTCAATTAATCAATAATGAAAAATATCTCAAAACGATATTCCTCAAATCATGAAGAACAAGATTAAATCAGATAAAATCAGTAGTTGTCCATATTAACAAATTTTATCCCTAAAGTCGCTCAAGATAAACACATACAAATTCGTCTCTCAAGATAAACACATACAAATTTGTTTATTATTTCAGCAAACCTCCAATTTCATGTTGTTATGAAATTTCTCCAACAACATTTATCATGTATTTTCTCCACTTAATAATACATATACATGTATAAATTAAATATAATGTATTTGAACTAATTTAACATACTGAAAGATTAATACTTATAAGATTGTATAGGTAAAATATTTAGAATCTATACTATGATATTTTTTTTAGATGATACATATCATGAATATATATATATATATATATATATATATATATATATTACTTCAATTTTAGTGAATATTCATTTATGTTCATTTAGGACCTTTAAGGATTTTAACAAAATTTATTCATTAATATATTTAACGAGATTATTCAATTATCTCATTATCTTAAATGAGAACTAAATTATTTATTTGACGAGATTATTCATTTATCAAGGTTCCGCTTTATATTGCGTTTGAAGCCTTAAAATTTGGAAGATGCGTGTATAAAATAAAACTTATCATGTGTCGTTATTTTTTCATAATTTTCCATTATCTTTTTTCAACCTTCCTGATGTTTATGTTAAAAATATTAATATCGTATATATTATAGTTTGTAAACGTGTATTTTGTAGGGGTAATAATTTATAAATTGCTATTTTGATTTTTAGATAATCTTATATATCAGTGTTATTTTGACATTTTTCTTAGGTAGATTAGTATAATAGTTAGCATACTACGAATGCATAAAAAAAGTTTGTATTAATGAACAAATAATTTACAGTTGAATTTTAAAATGTAAGATTTCATACTACAAAATTAGTTACCTCAATTTGGCGTGTCATTACACTTTGGTGTAAACTTTCAACACTCTTTAAACACCCACGAAACTTGTTACAAGATTTTTGGATAATTTGCCAACGAGATCTTATACTTGTTTCAGATCGGTTCTCATCATTTGTCTTCTCTTTATATTCTTGTAAAACTCTGGAACATTGGCTTCGTGGTTGGGAGTTACCAATGATCGGGTCTTCTGTAATACTCAAATAAGTTTTACATATTGCTTCATCTTGCTCGGGAGTTTTTCCTCTTGCTGATGACATAGAGGAGTTTGTTGGTGCAAACTAATGCAATCACCTCAAGAATATTCTTGCATATATATATTTATAGACGTGATTATAAAATAGTCTTGAATGCAAAAAAAAAAAATTGTTGAATGTTGAATGCCGATGGCCAAGGTAGTTGAGGCATAAATGTGGAAGGTTTATGTTCTGCTGCCCATCAGTAAATACATTAATTCAATATCCAAGAATTAAAATTTAACCGTTTGCAATTGGAGTGGTATTGAATATAGGTAGAAAATTGATGTACCTTATCTACCATGTCCCTCCATTTTTTCGCTTTTTGATGACGTGGCAAATATAGCGCCATCTATATTTGTGCCAAATATAACACAAATTATAGCATTGTGCTATTTTAGCACAAAATTTAGCATACCATTGGAGTGGTATTTTTTACTTTTTGTGCTATAATATAGCTATAGCACAAGATATAGCACACCATTGGACATGTTCTTACTACTCATTTAGCACTAAAAAGTGGGTTTTGGTGCTAAAATAGTACCATCTCTCATGATTGTTTAAAATCTTGTTCTAAATAGATGTGCTCTTATGTTTTTTGATTAAGTAGAGAAAATGATAGTACTTTTTTATTCTATTTTCTTTTCATTTTTCACTTTTTGATAAGGTGTCAATTCTAACTTCATCTATCTTTTGTTCTATATTTACATCAAATTATATCATTATGTTATTTTAGCACAATGTTTAGCGCACCATTAAAATGACAAATTTTGATTTGTGTTTTATAATATGGATATAAAACACGATATAACACACCTTTGAACTTGCCTTTAAAAATCCTTATTCTGTAGAAATTCATGCTCTATTTCATGGCAAATCCTACACTTTCTCTACCCAAAATATAATTAATTACCCATTTAACTACACATAAATGTTATTATGAACATGAATATGTAACTTAGGTATTAAATATCACTTAATTAATATTTACAACCTTCAAATATGTATATTTAATATATATTTTATTATTTATAATATTTTACATATAAAAGTCAAATATAGCACAAATACACTTCCCAATTGCTACTAGTGTTACTAGAGCTATAAACAAACCGAAATCGGACGAGTTCGAACGAATTTTTAACGAACTCGAACAAAATTTTAACGAACCGAATAATATTCGGCTCTGTTATGAAAAGCGCATTAAGCGGCCGCTTAAATGGCCGCTTAAGCGGAATCGGGGATAAAACGCCTAGCTTTTAGCAAAATTGGGATTTTAAGCATTTTTTGGGTTTAAGCGGGATTAAGCGGGTCAAAGACGGATTAAGCGGGTCAAAAACGGATTAAGCGGATGAATTAAAAAAAATTATAAAATTATAAAAAATTATAAAAAAAATTATAAAAAATTATAAAGGATGGTGAAAGAATGCATATGTTCCCGTCTTTCTGAAAGAATGTTACAATCTATCTTTCTATCTTTCGGATCTCGTATTATGATAATCATGATGTTTGTATTTTCTAAGTTCATTATGACTAATTATAGTATGACTTTGTGAATGTAGAGTTTACTAGTTTTAATTTTTAACATAATATGTTATATCATATGTGAATGTTAGTTTTTTTTTTAAAAAAAATTTAATATTATATTTATTTCTATAAGTATATAATTATTTATAATCCGATTAATGATCCGCTTTTAAAACCGCTTAAGCGTCCGCTTAACCGCTTAAGCGCTAGAAGGTCATCCCGTCGCTTAGGTCCGATTTGTGCTTTTCACAACACTGATATTCGGTAACCTTATCGAATAAATTTTCTTTTTCGAATTCGTGTTCGGTATTATTCGAATCGAACACGAACTGTTCGCGAACATATCAAACCGAACCGAACACGAACGGTTCGTTAGCATTTTATGTTTTTTAAAAAAAGGTTATTTTTATTTTTTTTTAATGTGAAAAAATAGCCTAACTATTAAATTAAAAAATTCACCTACATAAAATTGACATTAAATAATTATAAAATAAAATTAAAACATAACTATGAATAATATATAATATATATACATAAAATATTATATAAAAAATTCAAACCAAATTCGAATTTAACAAACGAGTCGAGCTCGAACTGAACACGAGTCGAACATCTCAAAAAATCAATTTAGTTCGTTCTTTATGGTTATGGAACATAAATTATTATTCGAAATCGTGTTCGATAGAATGTTGAACAAGCTTAACAAACTTGAATTTGAACGGACTTAACGAACAATTCGATTCGTTTATAGCTCTAAGTGTTACTCTTTTCGTTCTAAATTTTTTGTTTTATTTGGCTTTTTATGGTCAAATTGATCAAATTTGGCATGTATAATATAAATGAAAATTATAATAAAAATTATATGATTAAAAATATATTTATTCTATTTTAATATGCATTTTTCAGATTTTGCAAACAATAAATTAATTATACATAAATGTTAATCAAAATTTAGTCAATTTGAATATAAAAAATCAAACAAGACAAAAAAAAGGATTATCATTCTACCTTTTTGGGTAGTTGGAGTAAACAAGAAAAAGAAAATAAATCAATAAAAGTTTGAGGAGGCTGAGATCTGTAAATATCAAGGTAAGAAGTAGAGCTGTAAACGAACCGGACTATTCGTTAAGCTCGGTTCGTTCGTCCGTGTTCGAGTTCGGTTAGCTCGTCCGATAAATTTACCGAACTCGAGTTTGAACAAGAAAATATCTTCGGTTAGGTTACCGAACATTGTTCGGTTCGTTAAGATTTTGTCCGAGTTCGTTAAGTGTTCGTCCGAGTTCGGTTCGAGCTCGGTTCGCTCGATAAAAACAATAATATTTATAATATTTTTATTTTTTAAATTTTCAAATTATTATATTTATTTATTATACAATATTATATATATAATTACCGAACTATTCTTGTTCAGTTCGTGTTCGGTTCGGTATGTTCGTGAACAGTTCGTGTTCGGTTCGGTTCATTACCGAACTCGAGTTCGGATAAGAAAAATTGTCCGATAAGCTTACCGAACATTGTTCGGTTCGTTAGAAATTTGTTCGAGTTCGTTAAAAGTTCGTCCGAGTTCGATTCGTTTACAGCTCTAGTAAGAAGGGGGTAACACAACCATGGCTACAACCCCATCCGGGTCGCCCCGCCAAGATACGGGTCACGTTCAATTCACTCTATCCTACCAGATTTAACCCCAGAAAATATCGTATTTATCATCACAGCCTCTTCATATATTTTTTATTTTCTTATAATTATTGTAGTAGCATCACCACCAGTAGTAGCATCATCATCAGCAGCAGCAGTAATAGCATTATTATGATAATTTGAGGAGGAGGATGATGGTGATGATAAATATATATCAAAAACCAGAAACCTTATGTATTTATATGTGTGTATATGCATACATATATAAGGGCTGTTGGTTTGAATATGAAATCATGGGCTAAAAAGATCAAGGAGGTCTCTTGAGTCTTGACAGAGAGGGGCAACCACCCTTTGAACCTCCCTTCTCTCTGCCGCCTCATATTCTATTTCTAGGTTCTTTTTTACCCTAGTTTTGTTACCTTAAGCACCCCCTTTTATACCGTGATTGAAATAATCTACTTGTTTCAGAACTGTTGTTTCAATTTTTTTCCTTTTTTTTCTACCCAAGACAGGGTAGAATATGCAATTACTGGATTTCTTAAATTTGTGGTTTTCAGATATTTTTTAATTTAATCTACTGATTTCTCTACTTGTTCTTTGCTATTTTTACGGGTTTTTTCTTGAGTACATAAAGTAAATTAGGCCATTGTTCTATGGAGAACCATCTTATATGGAGAACCGTAGAGAACCACTAATTTTTGATTCTGTAATAGAATCAAAGTTCTAACTTTTTGGTTCTATAAAAAAAGATCTATTTTTTTGTTCTATAAAAAAATACCAATTTTTTGATTCTTTGTAGAACCAAATGCTGATGTGTCACTATTGATGTCATCTGCCACGTCATCACTACTGACGTGGCAGTGTCACGTCATCAATGATGACGTCGCTGCTGACGTGGCACTGCCACACCGGCAGTAAAGACGTGGCAGTGCCACGTGGCAAATGATGTGGCAGTGACACGTTAGCAGTACTGACGTGGCAGTGGTGACGTGGCAGCGGCGTTTTTTTAAAAATAATTTTTGAAAAAAAAATTTGTTCTACTATAGAATAAAAAAAATGGTTCTCCACGGTTCTCTATATAAGATGGTTCTCTCTAGAGTGCTACTCAAGTAAATTATATTATTATTGTAACAATTTTTCTAATTGTTAAAATCAAATTATAAATATATGACTTCACAACAATGCAACCAACGGTCCAACACACAATTTTATTTTTTAAATGGAATCGATTAGAAACGTCAATTTTTATTTTTGGTGGAATGATGTTAAAGCTACCAATTGAATATAAAATTTGTTATTAAATATTGTGATATAGATGATGTGTTAATTTGGAAAATTTTAATTCATCTTATAAAATGTGAGTACAGAAATTCATCTTATTAAATATTTATCAAATATCAATCAAATTATCATACTTAATATTTAAAAAATATTTTGGAATTTAATTTTATATTCCTAATTTTTCTTTTTTGGTTTTCGTTAAAATTGGTTGTTAACCGTCTTTTGAAAAATGAAATTGATATGTAAAAAATCTTTTAAAAAAATTAAGAACAATTATATTTAAAATCATTTCTCTCTTTCTGTTGTGAGGGAAGAGATTGCCTTCACCTATTTGTAAATTGTTTTTGAAATTGTACTGTATATATTTTATACCAACCAAAAAAATATGTTATAGGCGGAAGACCAGAAAAAGACCACAATAAATCACAGAAGCATAATCTGTGATATGAAAAATGCTACATACCCCAAAAAAAATTTCAAAAATTTTCCCAAATGCTTATGTGTCATGCCTATCATTGGTAATTTTCCTAATTATAAAATGGGACCCCGCGTGCATACATATGCACCATAAATTAAAATGTGCCATGTGTCATCATTCCACATCATTCGGTTAAAGTTTTGGGGAAAAATTTAGGGAACCCTAGCATTGCTCCCGTGAAATATCATGCCTTTGTCCAAAAACCAAAACAACCAAGTAAGAAATTATAAGCTAGAAAAAGAATAAAACAAGAGCGACTAATAATGCTAAATCTCCAAATAAATTTGGACGCCCACTTCTGGAGAGACAGCTACCATCCACGCCAAAACACACTTATGCAACACCTCCAGGACTCAGCAATACCATCTTTGAAGCCTGTGCACTTGTTGGTTTTTAGGTTTATGGGTGTAGGATACCATTTGTTGGTTTTTTGGTTTATGGGTGTAGGTGTATCAACATAATGAATATAGCAGGAGAAAGCAAATATAATGTGAATAGACTTTTTTTATGGGTTAATGATCTGATTGGTCACTGAAGTCAGCCTGGATTATCAAGTTGGTCACTGAACTCAAAACGGACTCAATTAGGTCACTTACTCGACATGAATGTACAGTCCATTAAATAGTCATCATTTTTTTGATGGAAGTTGTTAACAACTTTTAAAGATAACAACACATACACACATAACATAGACTGCAGATTGACATAAACACTTATAACTGCAGATTCACTTAACATTTTAAAAATCTGAGATCATATCTGTGTTACCCAGATTATTCTATTCAAAATAGATACCAGTTTTATTTCAGTTTTTGAAGAAGAACAGTTCTAGTTCTTGAATTTTTTTTGTCGTTTTATATAAATCTAGAGCTCATAATGAAAATTTAAGGCCGATTTTGTGAGACCCATAGCATCTAGATTAACACACTTTAATTTCATAAAATTTGGTGGAGATATTTTGGACAAAATTTTGCGGACAGTTACTCCCGTAAAAAAAATGAGACTATTTAATGGATTGTAGATTCATGTCGAGTAAGTGACCTGATTGAGTCCTTTTTGAGTGACCAACTTGATAATCTAGACTGACTTCAGTGACCAATCAGATCATTAACCCCTTTTTTTTTTATTAATGATGGTTAACATAATTCTAAAATATTAAAATATCAAAGTATAATTCTAACACTCCTCCTTACTTTGATATTTTAAATAGTCATTAAAACAAAAATATCATCATCTTTATATTGGATGGTAGCCCTTTTTTGTGCAACATCATCTTTTTGTACTCCTCATAGATCATAGTTTTCCCCATTTGCCTTTCATGAATGCGATTTTGTGCTTTAATGTTTTGTTGTGATTTTTTGGTTATGATATTTGTGTATGGCTTCACAACCATGGCATATTCTGATTTTGTGGTTATGGTTATGGTTTTGTATGACTGAGAGTATGATTTCTCAATCATTGCATGTGATTTTATGGTCATGGTTATGGATATGGGTCATTTCACAGATCCCTCAAGAAGAGAGCTCTGATACCATTTGTTGGTTTTTGGGTTTGTGGGTGTAGGATACCATTTGTTGCCTTTTAGGTTTATGGGTGTAGGTGTATCAGCATAATGAATAAAGCAGAAGAAAGCAAATATAACGTGAATAGACTTTTTTTTATTAATGATGGAATGGACGGGCTTATATAGAGCCCATTCTAACAGAAACATCTTATCAGCTAAAAACTCTACTACAATTCAAATTTAAACTAAACTACTCCTAAAGATATGGTCAACATAACCAATTATTTAAATAATTCAAATTTTAAAATATCAAAGTATAATTCTAACAGCAATCCCTTGAAAACAAAATCGATTCCCCCACACTACACCTCAGCTTCCAAGCAACAGTACCAATACCTGAAAATAACCAGGTTCCTTCCAGCAAAACCTGCAACACCCATTAGCCCTACTGCCAGCAAACGTTTCCCACAACCACTGACCCCCATAAAACTCCCAGAAAAACATACACTCCCAAGATAACATGCAAAGAAAAGATGATTTACTGAATCTGGCTGGGATTTACAAAAAGAACAGGTCATGTTTCCATCGTTCTGCCAAGCTTGCATTCTATCCTGAGTTAATAATTTCCCTCGAATTGCCAATCATAAAATGAACGCATGTTTCGAGATAGCATTAGAGAACCAAACAATTTCATACCAATCCACTAGAGGAGATCTTTCACGAAAATCTTCCCAGACAATACCAATCTTGAAGAACTGCTTCACACTTCCATCAGTTGACAGCCAACTCACTTTATCCTCTCGATTTTCATCGATCAGAACTGAAATGGAAGCCAAAAGACTCACACTTTTTCACTACAATTTTTTTTTAACTCTATACTTGCTTATTATTTGAGAGTGGAGATTGGCTTCACCCACTTTTTTTTAACTCCATATATTTATTTCTCATTTCTAACTTTAGTAAAATCTTTATAAATCAATATAATGGGGATCAAAAAATTCTATTAATTTGGAAAGATATTAATTAATAAAAAATTAAAAATAATGAATTTATAAAAAAAATTCGATAGTAAACAAAATTAGTTTTCAATTAAATTTCTAATCATATAAATTTAAATATAAATCATATAAATTTTAATTTCAACACTCCTTTGAAAAATGATTTTTTTTGTCAGATTAAATGAAGTTTTACACAACTTAAAAGAACATATAATTAGCAGTTGTGCTGTTTTGAGAGTCGATTAGGGTTCTAGCCGCCACTTCTCCATTTTTTACCTTCATCCCCCTTCACCAATTAATCCTCTTTTGTTCTCCCATCCTCACTTTTATTTACCAGTTTTTCAATAAAATCGAGATCTATTCCTTTTTGGGTGAGATCTTGTTGAGTACCTTGTTATCGAGGTTGTTAGTTATGCCCATCTTTTTGGGATGTTCTGTTATGTTTTAATGTTTTTGTGTATCTTATTACGGGTTATGGTAATTTTTCTGAGAAAGATTTACATGGTATTTTGGGAGATCTGTAAGACTTGCATCGAATCTGGAACGGTGGTGGATACCGCAAGAGCTCACCTTTCACAACAAAAAATTGTTCATATTTTGGGGGCATTTGTTGCACCAATATCAGTTGATGTAACTGATAGTTCTGAACATTGGGCTACAGATGGTGCTATGTGAAGGTCAATTGCGATGCTACTAGTTTCACAGCTGATGTAGGTTGGATTGCTCGAGATGTCATTGTAATACTTTTAGTTTAAAGAATTTGTGTAACACCCCCAGATCCGGGGTCAGGGATCTGGTCGTTACGGTCTCAATATCCATCCACAAAACCAACATAATTTAAATTACAACCTTGTGACCCAAAATAACAACATCAAACTCACCCGTTATAGTCCCAGAGATGAAATCAGAGTAACCATCAATATTATTAATCACAAGTTTGAGTTCTTACAACCCAAAGAGTTACAATTTTACCATTACATACTCTTTGTCATCCATTGGTATATGCCATATTATAAATACATTGATACTTGAAAGCCAATCATCTAGCCTACCAGTAGTTTCTTAATCGACAATGGCAGCTATGATCTCAGTGGTTAATCCTCTGACGGTTGTCACCTGTTTGCACCAAGTGCGCCTTGTGCGGCCATCAGATCTAACTATTGTTGTGATATAAATAAATAAAGCAAGGGTGAGCAATAGCCCACCAAAAATATAATTGAACAATAATAATATATAACAGTCCAAAATATCTTTGAAACCATATGCTATGCATTTACGGAAATGATGCCAGTATAAGTTAAAAGATGAAGTTACTAGGTAACTCAAAATATATATTTTGTGGACATATCTGCTATACAAAAGATAAGAAAGATATTCTCAATTATCATAAAAGAGGAACTTGCAGGAAAAATATTGCAATTCCAGTTTCAACACTTTTTCACCTTGCCAACACCAACAGTGTTGCAGAAATTACTCACTTTTGGAAGATGAACTATGTTGAGTATTGAACACGGTAAAAGAATACAGAGGGGGGGGGTGAATGGATTCTTGAACTTTTCTTGGATTGAGTCTGTGTAGCAGATAAGTGCCTGTGTGTGCAGAAATTAAGGTGCGGATAAGTAAACAACACAAGACACAATTATCACTTTAATCTAATGTATATTAGATAAAGGTTGCTACAATCTGTGAATACCAATGGTAGTATTCTCAGCTTCGTTTTTCTCAGAGAGATATAGCTTACAGTGTATGAAAAACTTGACTCACAAAAGTTACTAAGTTATGAAGTGAGGCTGTGTCCTTATAGAACATGGATACAGCCTGCTTACTACAAATAAGGAACTAAAACACATTACTTTCTAGTCTGTCTATCCTTTTTGAGTAAGTGTCCAAACGGTTACAGATTTGACTTTGCAAAGCCTGTTTAGATCCACTTCTTTAGCTCCTTGTCTCTTCTATATCTCTCCAAGCTTCCTTGTAGGCTTTCCAGAGCACGTTACAGGTTGTGGTCCATAAAGTGCATTGGCTTGTTGCAGGTTTCTGACTTGTACAATTTCTTCAGTATTTTGTCTCCAAGAATGTATTCGAGAAGTGACTAAGTAAGTGATTCGAGAACTAGAATTGACTTGATCGATAACTCTGAGTTCTCGAATACTGTTATAGTGACATATCGAACCACTTCTCGAATAGCTCTTTTCCATCAGGATTCCTTGAGTTGTCGAATAGAGCATTTGACTTATCGAATCCTCGAGTTGTCGAATAGCTTTCTGAGTCTTTGAGATATCGAATGGAACTTTGACTTGTTGACTCTTTGAGAACTCGAATACCATCTTGACTTGTTGACTTCTTGAGATCTCGAATAGAGTAGTAGACATATCGAATCCCTGAGATATCGAATGAGATATCGAACAGTGTATTCAGAGATATCGAATAGTGTCTTGAGATATCGAATCTCTGACTTCTCGAATGCTGGACTTCTCGAATAGACAAATATACTTCTCGAATTGGTACTTAGGCAAATTCTTCATTTCTTCAAATCCCAACTGTGATTATTTGGCAGTCTTTAACTCCTTGCTTGAGGCATGAACCATGGAACTTCTTTCAAGCATTATTCTAGACTCTATTTGTACAGTTACACAACTAGGATTTGATGCCTATTACAAATACAATACAAACAGAAACTCTACAACTAGAGGTTCCCTCAGTTAAGAGGTCAAGTAAGTAATGCAAAGCATTACAAACAATTAGGCTTGTTATTAGATGTGTACAGGCATGCCTCTGTAACTAACAATCTTCCCCAAATTGTGAGTGAGACCCTTAGTCACAATTTCATGTCTGATAACAAGCCTAACATACATAAAGATAAGACTTTAAAAGTACAGGTATGTATTTTGATTGAACACATAAATGAAATTACAAGATAAATACTCTTACAGTATGATGAGGTACTAGCCATTTTCTTTTGATTGCATCTCCATTGCTTTGGCTTGTAGATCATCATATGCTTTCTGTTTCCTTTCTTTCTCCTTTCTTGCAATCTCATCTACTGCTCTCATGATTTCTGTCATAGCATCCAATTCTTCAATCATAATAGAGTTTTTGAAATCTTCAAGCACTGGCTTCAGAATGTTGGCAGGATAGTGACTGAGTAGGTTCATTCTTATATTGACATTGTCTCCATTTCTCCTCCTATACTTCACCACATAGGGATCAAACTGAACTCTACACAATCCCTTTGCCCTTAGCTTTTCTGCTTCAATCTCCAGTCTATCAATTTCTTTCTCCCTTTCTAACCATTTCTCATAGCAGCCCTTCCTTATCTTCTCAGCATATTCTTTCTTCATTTTCACAAAGTCAATCAATTCCAGCTTCCATACTTTCTCCACCTTGTCTTTAGAATCCAGCAATGCAATGATTCTTTCTATCTCATACAATTTACCCCAATGTTGACAACCCCCTTGTTTGAATTTCATTTCTTTCCCATCAGTGTACTTGATTACAAGGTGGTCATCCACAATTGCAGCATAGCATATCTTTTGAGCTCTTAGAAATAGCAGTTGCTCTTCATCAAAGTCTTCATCAAGTGGCTGGAGCTTTAATCCTGGAATGATTGTTAGGGCTCTAGATTTGGATAGCTTCACTCTCCTTGCAGCATGTTTAAATTTTATCCTCTTGACATGGTTGCTTGGCAGAAATCTTTGACCTTGGTTGGTAGACCATAGTAGTATTCCATTAGCAGATTGCTTTCTGAAACATACACATGGTTTCTTGACTTGAATCTTCTTCTTTTCTTGAGATGGTAAGACAGTTGCAGAAGCCATAGATGTAGATTTTGCTAGGTCATTACTAATAGTATTCACCCTAGACTTAGAGTCTTGTGTTGTGGTGAGATTACTGCTAGCATTGCCTAAGGCTTGCTGTCTTCCACTCTTTCTCACATATGTTTTACCCTGGTCATCATCATCCTTTTCATCCTTGTCTCCCTTTTTCTTCTTGTCTTCATCACCCTTATCTCTCCTGTGATGTCTTCTCCTCCCATCACCTTTGTCTTCAGAATCATCATCCTTATTTCTCCTAGGTTGAGCCATCTCTGGAATTTCACCAGTTGCAATATAGGTTATGAGGATATGCAGTGCCTCAATTTCTTCAGCATTTCTGGCTCCAACCTTCTTCTGTAATTGATCAATGATAGCAATGATCAGTCTGTGATTTCTGGAGGTGAGATCATGAGGAATGACCAATTGCTTGATATCTTCAATTCTGGTACCAGACTGATAAATAATTGTCCATGGCTTCTTGATCACTTCTGGTAGCCTTGTAGGTTGACCATTCCTCAAATCATCAAACAGACTCTTGCTGTTCTCATTTTTCTTCTCAATGATCTCAAGTATGGCATCTATCTCTGAGTGCTTTAGGTCTTGTAGAGTCTGGTATGTTAGATGCCATATCTTTAGTTTGGAAATCATCACTATCTCCTTGATCCACAGATTATTGACTTTCTTAGGAATGACAGTGATGCAATCAATCTGCTTCTTCAACTCCCTCAGATAGAACTGAGTGTCACCAACCTGTTCCCTTGTGGCTTTCAGAAACTCCAAGAAGGCTTTATCATGATAAACATTGGAGTTAGCAACTTCTTGTAGCTTGGCCTCAGTAACAACTTTGACTTCTACAGGCTTGGCACTCTCAGATATAGAGGTTGGAGGTTTGTCAGATGGCATGCTCCCTGCAACCACTGTGGTGGTTATGGATTGCTTCTGTCCTCCTGGAGTAGTGATGTGCACAGTTGGTAGAGTGACAACTGGCAAGATAGATGGAGGCTCATCTACTTTGGCTTTTCCCTTGCCAGGCACATTTGCTAGAAACTTAGAAGCCCTTTGTTGACCACCCTCTTTGTTTATTATGCCTTTCTCTCCCTTTGTCCCCCCCTTTGAATTTGAGTTCCTAGCCTTCTTCTCCCCCTTAGGCTTGTTGTCAGGCACAGAGGCTGTAGAAATGTCCTTTGGGAGTGAAGATTCATCAGGTAGAGGGAGACCCATATGCTTCATCATTGCAGCTAACATAGATTGTTGATGCAGAAGGACATCAGCTGTGGTTGATGCTTGAGTGTCCAACTGATCATTTAGCAATGCAACCTTATCTGTGAGATGAGCATTGGTCTTGGTGAGAGTAGCTACCTCCTGCTCAAGAGTGTTGACCTTAGTGAATAACTCATTGGCCTTGAAGCCAGATAAAGATTGGTCCTGAAGCCTCTTCACTTCATATTTAGACAATTCATGCACAGGGACATCAGTCACTAGTCTATCTCCATAAAGATTTTTGAACATTATCCTCAGCATGGCATTGGCATATGTAGTCTGGTCAGATAGATTCTGAAATTTATGCCCCAGACCTGTGACAGCATCTTTTAGCACAGCCAGCCCATTTTCCACCTGAGTGCAGGTAGAGTTGCAGTGTTTGATGTCCTTGAACACACTGTCCAATTGAGGAAATTTAGCATCAAAGGCCCTCTTGACTTCTGCTACTGAAGTGGCTGTCTTATCACACACCCTGTTGACTTCAGTTTTGACTCCCTTGCCAAGATAGTGTGCAGCCTTGAGGAAACCCTTGTAGGAGTCATTTACAGCTTCATACACTTCACCAGGTGACAGGGATTTTGCATTGGAGCCCAGTGAAGTGATGTATTCCTCCCTGAGATACTGAAGTGCTTCATCGAGAGTAATATCATATTTTCCTTGCAACCAGGCATCTATGTTGCCATCTCTCTCAGCATCATCAATGATCTTTGACTTCTGCACTTCCACATCATCCCTATGGCATAACAGAATAGCCTCATAGTCTGGATTGGGCATGTCTGCAGTGAGAAGGTGCTGAGCAATCTTTGTGAACTCAGGAATCTGATCCACAATTAAGCTTTGAAGTGCTTCAACCGTCAATTGTTGTGGAACAGACCCTGATCCTGAAGCACTGTCATGTTGCACAGGCTTCAGCCATGTTGACATGAAGTCAGAGCTAGAGCTAGGCAAGCTAGTCTCCTCAGTTACAGATGCAACTTCTGTAACCGGATGGATTGACTCTACTACTGGTGTCACCACAGAAGTGGGATGAATTACACCAGCAGTTGACACAGGCACAGAGTCTCTAGTAAAAACTAGGGGAACCTCTGTGTTTGTGATGGTGTCATTAGGATATGCCTCAGCATGCATTCCCTCACCATCTAAATGTGGGTTCTGAGTGGTGAACAAAGTGTCATGCACTAAGTCACTTGAAATTATTGGCTCATCAAGAGAAAAGAATTCTTGATGATCAATACCTTGCATCTCAGTTGCCTGAGTTGCAGGTTCCAAAGAAATTTCAGAGATAGATTCTGGAAGAGAAGTGTGTTTTAGAGTAGATTTTGGCAACTCCCCCTGAGAGATAGAGGGAGTTTCAAAAGTGATGTGCTCTCCACTCAGTGTTGTGCCAGCCTTATCACTCCCATGTGCTGACTCTATACAAGAAGGTGCATTGGGGAGGATGCTTGATTCTATAGGTGCACCCTGTTGAGAGGATACACCTAGTGAGCTGTGTGCCCCTGATTTTACAACTTCAGCCATTTGTGTGACTGAAGAGGTGGTCTTAGTTTTCTTCTTCTTTGTTCTGTGTAAGGGTGACTCAGGTTCCTCACTTCCTAGACCTAATTCAACAGCTAATGCTGCTTCAGACAAGATATTTAAAGGTGCAGACATTACTTCCTTTCTCTTCTTTTTACTAACATCACCCTTTTGAGAGGATGATGCAGTTGGCTCAGTAAGAGGTAGAGTGTTTGGTTGAGAGGGTTGGTTAGCAGGCCCTGGGTTAGCATTTTGTTCTACTTGCTTGGGCTGTGCTAACTTAGATTTTGCATCAAATGTTGGCATGTTGTGGGGGTAAGTCCTAAACAAACTCTCCATATGGGGAGTTATGTTCAGTCTTACATCCACATCATTCCTAGTTTCCAAGTTACCAAAAATGAGTTTGGTCATGGACTTAGGATAGCCTATTTTATTTTTATCAATCCCAGGCAATTCAATCAATGAAGCATTTTTATAATTAAGTACAGATTGAATAAAGCGAGGGAAGAAAATATCAGTACCTCTCTTGGTTGTGTTCTTACCAAGTCTCCCATATAATTCTTGAAGTATGATTTGGCCAACATCTATCTTCTTTCCATAGGCCAAAGCATATCCAATTTGCTGCACTGGTGCACTGATTTGGTCAAAGCTTGATTTCCTGGCAGTGAAGACTTGGAGAAGAGTTGCAAACACATAACTCCACTCCTTTCTCAGATTCTTTCTGTTTAGCTTTCCAAGGTTAATCCCATCTGAGTAGTTTATGAACTCAAAGAATTCCTCCAACTCTGCGTTAGTGGCCAGTCTGTCAAATGACTCTTGTTGTAGGCCTAGTGCTTGGTTCATGTCTGCAATAGTGATAGTGATTTCCTTATCTTGAACCTTGCAGTAGATGACATATGAAGTGATTGCGTTTTCCAGGGCTACAACCTCCACAATAGCAGTACTCCAGAATTGTTCCAGAATATCTAGATATAGAGTTGGGTTGGCAGAGAGTGCATCCTTGATATATGACTCAGCCATCCATTTCACAAAGCACTTGAAATTTGCATTGGGTGCTTCAACATCACTAGTGAGAGCGATGAAGTTGGTGTTGAACTTTACTGTTGCCATTTGTGTAGAAGAGAGAAAAGAAATTGAAGGTTGAAGAAGAAATTTGGCTTTTCGTAGCTAGGGTTTCAGGGGTTTAGAGAGTGTAGATGCTTGAGAAATCGAATGAAATGAATCGAATAGATGTGAGATTGTATAAGTATGAAGTACTTGAATTGTCGATTAGCAGACTGTTTTGTATCGACAAGTCAGGCATTCGAGAAGTAGAAAACAACTATTCGAGAAGTCAAGAATGGCTTAATCGATAACTCAAGCAGATAGAAACTCACAGCTGGCAGTTATCTAACTTAGAAATAATTCTAAATTAAATAAAATGTGTTTTTATGAGTGAATTAAATTTTTAGATAAAAATCCAAAATCGGTTAAAATTCAGCGAGAATTCAGCCTTTTCAAATGATTCGAGAACTCAAATATAGTGTTCGAGAACTCAATCATTCGAGAACTCAGTTACTATATTCGAGAAGTCAATAATTCCTCTATTCGATATCTCAGAAAGACTCTATTCGAGAACTCAAGAGTACTCTAATGAGACTTATTAGAGATGTCGAATAGTGAATCATTCGAGAAGTCTGACTTATCGAACTATACCCATCACTCATAAAAATTTGATTTTCACTATCTTGTAAAAATTTACCAGACATATTCATTGAAAAATATCCTAGCAAATCAAATAGTGATTTTCTTAAAATTTCATAGAAATTTTGAGTTAATAAAAATATGATTTTCAACATATGCAACAAATTTGAAATATTTATAAATCATATTTCAGCCAACACTTACTTCAAAAATATTGAGGATTTAGATAAAGTAAGTGTTTACTGCTGCAACAATCTAGATGATGTATTCACTTAGCCAGAATCTGAAGAATTCAGCATTCCAATCTCACTTACCAACCTTGTGAAGGTGGCTTCATCTAATGGCTTAGTGAATATATCAGCTAGTTGTTTATCTGTAGAGACATAATGCAACTCAATGGTTCCATTAGTTGCATGTTCTCTTATGAAATGATATCTGATGTCAATGTGCTTTGTTCTAGAATGATTGACAGGATTGGCAACTATAGAGATTGCACTTGTGTTGTCACACATGATTGGAATTCTTTCCAACACAAGTCCATAATCTCTAAGTTGATTTCTAATCCAAAGCACTTGAGCACAGCAACTTCCAGCAGCTATGTATTCAGCCTCAGCTGTAGAAGTTGACACAGATTGTTGCTTCTTGCTATACCAAGAAACTAACCTTTGTCCAAGAAACTGGCAGCTTCCTGAGGTGCTTTTCCTATCCACTCTGCATCCAGCATAATCAGCATCAGAATAACCAACCAGATTGAACCCTGTGTCCTTAGGATACCATAATCCCAAGTTAGGAGTGCCCTTCAGATATCTAAAGATCCTTTTTATTGCAATCAAATGTGATTCCTTTGGATTTGATTGAAACCTTGCACACAAGCATGTAGCAAACATGATGTCTGGCCTACTTGCAGTGAGGTAGAGTAGAGAACCAACCATGCCTCTATAGACTGAGATATCTACTCTCTTGCCTTTAGCATCTTCATCCAATTTAGTGGCAGTGGCCATGGGTGTCTTGGCAGGTGAACAATCTTCCAAGTCAAACTTTTTCAATAAATCCTTGATGTACTTGGTTTGACTGATAAAGATACCATCCTTCCTTTGACTGACTTGCAACCCTAGAAAGAATGTCAACTCTCCCATCATACTCATCTCATATCTGCTCTGCATGAGTTTAGAGAATTTCTCACACAGTTTCTCATTTGTAGAACCAAAAATGATATCATCCACATAGATTTGAACTAGGATCATATCATCACCATGCTTCTTGTAAAACAGTGTCTTGTCCAATGTGCCTCGAGTGAATTGATTTTCAAGAAGAAATTGTGATAGAGTATCATACCATGCTCTTGGAGCTTGCTTAAGTCCATACAGTGCCTTAAGCAATCTGTAGACAAATTCTGGGAAATGTGGATCCTCAAAGCCAGGTGGTTGTTGCACATAAACCTCTTCTTCCAACTCTCCATTTAGAAATGCACTCTTGACATCCATTTGATAAACTTTAAAGTTTGAATGAGCAGCAAATGCCAAGAATATTCTAATGGCTTCCAATCTAGCAACAGGGGCAAATGTCTCATCATAATCAATGCCTTCCTGTTGAGAGTATCCTTTTGCAACCAGCCTTGCTTTGTTTCTTATTATTACACCATCTTCATCCATCTTATTCTTCAGAACCCATTTTGTTCCAACAATGGTTCTATTCTTTGGTGCAGGCACAAGTTCCCATACTTTGTTCCTTTCAAATTGATTCAGCTCCTCTTGCATGGCAATAATCCAATCTGGATCCAACAATGCATCATCAAGTTTCTTAGGCTCAACTTGTGATAGAAAACATCCATAGAGGCACTCATTTTGAGTTGCTCTCCTAGTCCTTACTCCTGCATTAGGATCTCCAATGATTTGCTCTGCAGTGTGTGATCTATCCCATTTCCTTGAGTGTTCAGCCTGATTTCTCATCCTTGATGTTGCTTCATCATCCTCATCATGATCATCCTCATTTCCTCCCCCTGTGAAGTTGCCATTTCTCACAGGTGTGTCTTGGATGCTTGTTTCTCCACTATTGATTGGCACAAATTCTTCTCTTGCATCATTATTCACTTGAGTTTGTTGAACTTGAGTTTCAACTCTAGTTTCAGTCTCTTCACCAGAATCATCTAGATTATCAAACTTCAATGGATCTTTGTCTTCATCATTGGCTTCTTCTAGTCCAGGTAGTTTGCTGTCATCAAATGTTACATCTGTGCTTTCCATAACTTTCTTTTGACTGATGACATAAACCTTGTATGCAATTCTTTCCATAGAATAGCCAAGAAAAATTCCTTCAAATGCTTTTGCATCAAACTTTCCAACATATTCAGAATTGTCCTTAAGTACAAAGCATTTGCTTCCAAAAGTATGAATATACTTCAGTGTAGGCTTCTTTCCAGTCATCAAGTTGTAAGGAGTCTTTCCAGTGTTTTTGTTGATGAGGGTTCTGTTCTGAATATAGCATGCAGTGCTCACAGCCTCAGCCCAAAAACATGTGGGCATTTTTGCATCAAGTAACATTGTTCTAGCAGCCTCAATTAGAGTTCTATTCTTTCTCTCAACAACTCCATTTTGTTGTGGAGTCCTTGGAGCTGAGAATTGCTGAGAAATGCCATTCTCTTTGCAGAATGCTTCAAGTGTGGCATTTCTGAACTCTGTTCCATTATCACTCCTCAATGCAATCACACTTGCATTGTTTGCCTTTGCTTCCTTGTCAACTTTCTTTATATGCTCAATGATTACTTGTGGAGCCTCATCTTTTGATGCCAGAAATTCTACCCATGTATACCTTGAAAAATCATCAACCATTACCAGGGCATACCTCTTTCTTCCAAGTGACATTATGTTAACAGGCCCAAACAAATCCATATGGATAAGTTGTAGTGGCTTGGTTACAGATGTCACTGTCTTTGACTTGTGGCTTGATCTCTTCATTTTTCCTTTTTGACAAGCCTCACACACTCCTTCTTGGCAGAATTCAAGTGTGGGCATGCCTCTCACTAACTCTCTTTTGACTAGAGAATTAATGGCCTTAAAGTTCAGGTGTGATAGTTTCTTGTGCCACAGCCAACAATCTTCATTTGATGCTTTTGAGTAAAAGCAACAAATTTTGTCCTTGTTTGCAGAGTCCATATTGGCTACAAACAGGCTTCCCTTCCTTACTCCAGATAGAGCAAAATCACCAGTCTTCTTGTGGGTGATCAAACATTCATCTTTGTCAAAATTCACTTTGAATCCTCTATCAGTAAACTGACCAACACTTAACAGATTATGCTTGAGCCCCTTGACTAGTGCTACATCTTCAATGATGACATTTCCAACTTTCAGCTTGCCATATCCCAATGTGTTACCCATGCTGTCATCTCCAAAAGCAACCATTGGGCCAGCCTTTTCCTCATACTGTGATAGCAGGGCCATATCACCAGTCATATGATTTGAGCATCCACTGTCCAAAATCCACATGACCTTCTTTTCACTTTCTTTGCCCTGCAAACACAAAGGTATTACTTTTCCTTTGGTACCCAAACAAGTTTGGGTCCATGTGACTTAGAGACAGTTTTATCATAAACAACATGCTTGTTAACTTTCTTAGTGTCAGTCTTCTTGTCACTGTTGGAAGTCTTAGAACCTGAGGTTTCAGACTTAGGTGACAAAGGTACCTTCCTAGCTTTAGGAGGACTTGAAGACTTTGACCTTGTGTAGTGTGTGTGAGAATTGTGACTGATACAACCATCAATGAACTGCCTTCTTAAATTAAAACAACTAGTCATAACATTCATATTGCATGGCATACAGTCAAATTTATCACAGAAAGGTGCATCTCTATGACTTAGAGGCACAGAACAATCATAGAAAGGTTTAGACACACTACCAACAGGTTTCTTGCATGCATGAGTTAGATGATTGGTACTTAAACAGTTCTGACAAGTTTTCCTAGGGGCATTAGGCATATAAGCATAGTTGTTGTCCTTGTTAATCCCTAACTTGCCATTTCTGTTCTGTTTCTTTTTAGTCACTTCCTTTTCTGATTCACTCTTCCCAGCTGATACAAACTTAACAAACTTCTTAGGTCTTGGCCTATCAACTACTGGCTTCTTGGTCTTTGACTTGGCACTCTCACCCTTAGAGGATGCTTGCTGTTCACTAGATTGTGCCTCATCCTCATCATTCAACATTTGCTTGATGAGTAAGGCATCCTCATCAATTTCAAATGTTGATTCCTTAAAAATTGGATTTACAGTTTTTCTCAAAATGTGAGGCACTTTCTCATGAACATCTGTGTCCTCTTCGATGACAGCATAGCCTTTCCTTTGTGTGAGAGAGTCATAGTCAAGTCAAATAGCTGCTTTAGGTTTAGCTTCAATTTTCTCACAGTAGGATTGCACTAAACCAGATGATTTCTTGAAAGTTTTAAGTTTGAATTCATTCTCAGCTAATTCATCCCTAAGAGCCTTCTCTACTTGACTAGCACATAGAACCTTGTTCTCCAAATATTCAACTTCTTTCTTAAGGTTTTCTACTTGCATAGCAGTTAGCTCAAGTTCCTCATTCTTTTTGGTTAATACTTCATTTCTAGTAGACAGTTTAGCAATCTCCTCATTAGCAGCAGTCATACTAGTATGAATATTAAACATTTCAACAGATAATTGTTCAATCATGGATTTGTATTCAGAAACAGACATGTCTATAGTAGTGAGAGATGGTACCTGAGGATCAGATGAAGATGAGTCATCCTTGGAGTTGGCCATCAAGGCATAATTGCAGAATTCTTGTTCCTCTTCATCACTCTCAGAATCATCCCAACACTTCCCTTCAGCTATGTAGGCCTTACCATGTGTCTGCTTTTTCAGAAGGGCCTCATACTTAGCTTCTAGCTCAAGATAATCTCTATCCTTCTTTTTAGGCTTCTTGCATTCACTGGCAAAATGCCCTAGGTCATTGCATCTATAACACCTTACAGATGACCTATCCACATAACCGGTTTTGAACTTATTTCTGTTTGGTTTCACAGGTGCCTTGTTCTTGTTGGCTGAATGGTTTTGAGTTTTGGGTTTGAAGGGTTGATTTCTTTTAAATCTGATGTTTGGAAATTTTCTGGCCATGAAAGCATATGAAGTATTTTCCATCCCATCAAGTTCTTCCAGAGTGTAAAACTCCTCTTCTTCTTCCTCCTTTTCCTCAACAGGTTCACTCACCCCAGCTTCAGTTTCTTCATCATCTGCCACCTCCTCTATCCTTAGTTGGCTTGTAGATGCTTCTAGGTCCAGGATGGATTTGTTGACAATCAAGGCACATGATGTGTTTATCATCCTACCTTGGTTTGCTTGGATAGCCCTCTTCTGAAGCAACTCAAGTTCATGAGTCTTTAGGACTCCATAGAGTACATCATAGGTGACTTTGTTCAAATCTCTCTCTCTAAGGGAAATGACTCTTTGCTCCAGATGATTTGGTGAAGACAACAGAAATTTCATATTTAACTCCTTGGTGCTGTAAACCTTTCCATTCATCTGCAACTCAGTAACTAGCTTGTGAAACCTTTCAAACATCTCAGTGATGCTTTCCTTGGGCTGTGCCATGAAAGCTTCATACTGTGTGACCAATATCTGTTTCCTGTTTTCTTTAACCTCATCAGTCCCTTCACACAACACCTCAATGTGATCCCACATCTCTTTAGCAGACGTGCATGATGCAATGTTTGCAAACATTGACATATCCATGGAATCAATGATGAGCAACATGAGGTGGCTGTCAAGAGCAACCTTCTCCCTTTCTGACTCTGTCCACTTTGATGGATCCTTGGCCTCATAAGCTCTAGGGATTGTTATGGTTCCAACAGTCTTCTCTGGTATCTCTTGTTGTGGAACAAAAGGACCATTCTTGAGAATCTCAGGATACAAGGGATGAGAGGCTTTGATGAACAACATCATCTTTATCTTCCAGAGGTTGAAGTTTTCTTTATCAAACTTAGGGACCTTCACCGTTCCTGTAGTCTTTGGTGTATTCGAACTCATGATCGTTTCTCTGTTTTTGAATAAACAGCCCGCTCTGATACCACTTGTTGAGTATTGAACACGGTAAAAGAATACAGAGGGGGGGGGTGAATGGATTCTTGAACTTTTCTTGGATTGAGTCTGTGTAGCAGATAAGTGCCTGTGTGTGCAGAAATTAAGGTGCGGATAAGTAAACAACACAAGACACAATTATCACTTTAATCTAATGTATATTAGATAAAGGTTGCTACAATCTGTGAATACCAATGGTAGTATTCTCAGCTTCGTTTTTCTCAGAGAGATATAGCTTACAGTGTATGAAAAACTTGACTCACAAAAGTTACTAAGTTATGAAGTGAGGCTGTGTCCTTATAGAACATGGATACAGCCTGCTTACTACAAATAAGGAACTAAAACACATTACTTTCTAGTCTGTCTATCCTTTTTGAGTAAGTGTCCAAACGGTTACAGATTTGACTTTGCAAAGCCTGTTTAGATCCACTTCTTTAGCTCCTTGTCTCTTCTATATCTCTCCAAGCTTCCTTGTAGGCTTTCCAGAGCACGTTACAGGTTGTGGTCCATAAAGTGCATTGGCTTGTTGCAGGTTTCTGACTTGTACAATTTCTTCAGTATTTTGTCTCCAAGAATGTATTCGAGAAGTGACTAAGTAAGTGATTCGAGAACTAGAATTGACTTGATCGATAACTCTGAGTTCTCGAATACTGTTATAGTGACATATCGAACCACTTCTCGAATAGCTCTTTTCCATCAGGATTCCTTGAGTTGTCGAATAGAGCATTTGACTTATCGAATCCTCGAGTTGTCGAATAGCTTTCTGAGTCTTTGAGATATCGAATGGAACTTTGACTTGTTGACTCTTTGAGAACTCGAATACCATCTTGACTTGTTGACTTCTTGAGATCTCGAATAGAGTAGTAGACATATCGAATCCCTGAGATATCGAATGAGATATCGAACAGTGTATTCAGAGATATCGAATAGTGTCTTGAGATATCGAATCTCTGACTTCTCGAATGCTGGACTTCTCGAATAGACAAATATACTTCTCGAATTGGTACTTAGGCAAATTCTTCATTTCTTCAAATCCCAACTGTGATTATTTGGCAGTCTTTAACTCCTTGCTTGAGGCATGAACCATGGAACTTCTTTCAAGCATTATTCTAGACTCTATTTGTACAGTTACACAACTAGGATTTGATGCCTATTACAAATACAATACAAACAGAAACTCTACAACTAGAGGTTCCCTCAGTTAAGAGGTCAAGTAAGTAATGCAAAGCATTACAAACAATTAGGCTTGTTATTAGATGTGTACAGGCATGCCTCTGTAACTAACAAACTAATATGGGAGCATTGCCGCGCCAGATGCCCTGACGTTTACGATGATCAGTCGTATGTCATGCATCTCATCAGTCGTTCTCTACATGTGGATGGAAGCTCCGACGGATTTACTTGTCTATCGCCCTCTCGAACTCCTCAGCCAACGGTTGGGCTATTGCTGGATCGGCGCCACTCGGCCACTTACGCGTCTCCTAGTTCGAATATCGTCCCTGACTCTGAAACGTAAAGTTCGTTCCCCTTTTCCCCAAGTATAACACTTGTTGATAGGACTCCACAAAGTTGTCGTATCTAATTGGAAAGGAAAATTCACCAATATTTCCCAAGCTGATGCTTGTTAATGGATATAAACTTGTTCCATCAATCTTACCCCTCGAGCATTGAGGAGGTAACCAAAAGACACATATCGATGTTTGAACGAATCAAGATGTGAGTGACATGATAGTTTAGCAAGTATATGACCTGGCAGTCAAATAAATAACAGCTCTCAAGTGAGGTCCCCTTATATGTTTTTGGAGGTTTGAGCGAGTATTTAAATCTTCTTATAAGATAGATTTAAATAAAAATAGAGTTTTGGGGACCTCCCCTTGATAAAATAGTCATACAAAGACTCTGGAATATTTTACATAATATATGAATGTGACAGATAATCTTTGAATAATATAAATCATTATAAAAAGAATTTAAAAGAATTTAAAAATATTCCAAGAATATTTATTAAATCCATAATAATTAAGGAATATGATTAAATCATAATATTGCTCGCAAGTAATCCTCGAATGAATATATAGAATTATTTACTAAATAAATCTCTTCTTAAATGAATATTCAAAATAATATTCATTAATTAAATAAGCTCAAATAAATATTTAAAATAATATTCACTAAATAAATCAAACCTTAAATGAATATTTGAAAATAATATTCATTTAATAAATAATATTCTAAATGAATATCCAAATAATATTATTTTAATAATCAAAACTTTAAAGGAATATTCGAAGTAATATTCCTTAAGTAAATAGAACTTTAAAGGAATATTTTAAAAATAATATTCATCAAGTACATAAAATCTTAAATGAATATTTGGAAGTAATATTCATTTAATAAATAAAAATTTCAATGAATATCAAAGTAATTATTCATTAAATAACCAAACTCCAAATGAATATTCGAAACTAATATTCATTTAAATAATTAAAGCTCAAATGAATATTAAAATAATATTCAGTAAATAGATTATCTCGAATGAATATTCAAAATAATATTCATATAGTACCTCTCGATTGAGATAATGTTCAAATAACATTCCTCGAATAATTTCCAAGTAATTACTACTTTATGGAAATATAAATAATATTCATAAATAAAATTCCTCAAATAATCTGTCACTGAAATCCCTCCGGGTTTCCACGACTATCTATATATTACAAAATACCGACTCTCGGTCTATATTTAATGAAGGAATATCATACGCCCTTCACTAAGGGTCTTGACAAAACGATCCGCCTTTATAATTGATAATTCATATCTAGTCTATAGGCCAATATCAATTCAGGGGAACAAGTAATTCAATATTAACTTGTAAGTAGGCATGCATGCTATGGCATATGTATAACAACAATCATATATATTATCACAACAACAGTTCCAAGGTATTGGAAACTTGCCTGGTATTCCTGAAGGGATAGTGTGTCTCGAGTCAATCCGGTGATCTATGAATAGTCACAATATCCGAGGTTAATCACTAAACACTTTGAAAGGCTAAGTATAACTTAACTTAGGCTAAACATGTTTTCAAGTTATCTCGTTATGCACCCCTTTTTGTGTACTCTTATTAACACCTGTACGATCCGACATTTGCTCATTATTAAAACATGTCATCATACTTATACATGGTGTATACTTAAGTCGAATAAGTTCTAAGCTCGGTCGTTTACGAACCAAGATTATACCTCGAGATTTTTCGCCCGTTTTCTAAGTCACTTACCAAAGTTATAACCAAGTGTACTTTTAAGGGGTTCGTTCGCTTTTAACCTCGATTCGAACATTTTTATAAAATCGGAAAACGATCCGTTTCACATGAGGTTTCCTCTCACACCTTCCTTTTTATCTTTAATATTTAATTACCATGATTCGTCACTGCATAACTCATTTTTCGAAGGTCCAATTTCAGTTACGAACTTGCTTTTACGGTTTCCAACCAGTTTTACGAATTTAACCATAACTCCTAAACCGTAAGTCCATTTCATACGATCTTTATATCAAAACGAAGCTTATAACATAATCTATCCTACCATGGCAGAACATGAAGCTGTACAGTGAGTTATAGCTACTGTGATGCACGGTTTCCAAGGTTTTACGAAATTTCGGCATTATGACGGCTATAAATCGAACGTTTCTAAATTTGTTTCATCAAAACCAAGCCACACCGGACATACCATGATCAAACCAAAAACTTATATGCATAATCTACATCTTATCAAGTCCAAGAACATATCACTTAATCATCATTTGAACCATAACTCTTAGATCTACTAAAAACCACTACATACTCACTTAAACAAGTTTATAATAACATCATCACCAAAACTCCATTAAAACTCAAAACAAAGACCAGGGTTCTTGAATTTTATACCTTCCTTGGAGTGTATATGCACTTATTAAGCCTTGTATAGTCCTTGTATAGCCTCCATGAAGCTTGGATCATCAACCAAAATCAAGATCCAAGAATTTTGTTCTTGAGGTTACTATTCATCCCCCACTTTGATGATTTTATTGAAAATGGAAAAAGTGGTGTTTGAGGCTAATATTTCTAGGGTATCATTTTTATGAAATATAGGATCTAGTATAAAAATTTGGAGATCAAACAAGGAGTAGAAGCCTGATTTCTTCCTTGGAATTTCTTGAAAAGCCGAATGGGCTAAAATGGAGAGAATGGTGTTGGTTGGCTTTGTTCTCTTGCTTGGTTCCTTGCATTATTGTGATGTTTGGAAAATATCTTGCTTAAAGTAGCTTTAATAAAGTGCTTTGCTCATCTCATGCATCACCCATGCCAAGTGTTGTGATTTTGTGGAATGGTGTATGTTGTACGCTTAGTTGCTTGGTTAGTTTCTAAGTATGCTAGTTACCTTTGTAACCACTTAGTTACTTGATGTTATCCACTAGCACATGCATTTATCTTGATCCCCTGCTTGTTTCTTTGTCCGTTTATTGCTCAATTCGTTGATCGTTCGGAGGAATAACTCAATCATTTCTAGTTAGGGTTTTACCGAAAACCTTCTTAATATTAATACTATCATTCTCAATCCTCTTTTCTAATTCTTGAATTTAAATTCCTTAATTCCTCTTAATAAATCCTTAAATCGTTCAGTGTCCAGGGAAATCTCGGAGAAAATAAAAGTGCTATTTTTCTGATTCCGATATCGTTTACATACACTTATCTCGTCCCTGGATCATGAATACGAACTCAGAAATCCGTTGTGAATAATTCTATATAGCGTCGTCTAATAATATTCTTATTTCCACCAAAAACACTATTCATTCTTTATTCCTTATATTTATAAAAATGTCCTTGTTCTCTTTCGGGCATTCCTTAACCCTTTTACGGAACCACTGGACTAACAACAGATATTGATTTGGATGACACAAGAATATCCCCTTCCTCTTTGGAATGCCATATCTTATTTCTTAGGAGATAGATTATTCTAATCTAGGTTGTCGAACCATTGCATTCTTCATGACATATAAACATTGGAATCTATATCCATTCATTAGAACTGATAGTACCTTGAGGTCGAAATCATGGTTCCTCATTTTATCAGTACTTAATAAAAGTTTTAATTCTACCGAAAATTTGGGGTTCTTACAGTCTCCCCTCCTTAAAAGGATTCCGTCCCGGAATCAGGTAGAAAACAATTGGGTACTTGTTGATTATTTCACTTTCCAGTTCCCCGGTCAATCCTTAATCAATCCCAGCCTTCAACAGCACCTCTCACTAGTGCTACAATATACCCTTTATCCTTTCTATCAATCTTTCCTGTCTGGGTTATGCTCTTACCCGGTCATATACTATTACTCTTATTGGTATCTGTAGTGGTTTCAGTATCACTATCGCGCTACGAATTCGGAGATAACCTCACTCGTAATTACGCATTTCCTGATCACTATATATAGAATTAGAAGAATTTATTGAGAGATCACTATGATCAATGAACATTTGTCCTATTGCATAGTTAGTAAAGAAGGTGGCCAGCCTTTAGTACTTGACAAGCAATTTAGACAAGCTATGGTATTCCACTTAGACTCCTATTACATAGACAGGTAGTCACGTAGCAGTACCTCCCCTCCTTAAAGGGCTGTTCTTCTCAATTTAGAAGAAGATAAATAAGGGAGAAGAAAAGAAAAGAATTCAAAGAATTATAAAAAAATCTTCATGATTGTCAAAAATATCATACTTAGAATTTACCTCTGAACTATAGAGGTTTTTTAGAGAAGAAAAATTATCGTACTCGTGTCAAATACTACTTTATCGTAATCTCACGTATCACATGTCCTTGCTGCTCTGTCCATCATTCTATGGACCTATACTCTTGTTCGATCTTAGCATCGCTTACTTTTGGAAAATCCTTCAACCTCTCAGGTTAAATCTTGGATTTCTCGCTTGACATTATTATTACTGACATTCCACGCCACAACACTGGCTCTTTCATATTCATAATACTAACGCTATCAGGTTGTCATTCCGAGAGCTCGTTAGGAAACCCATTCTTAACATTCCTTGTTTTTACATTTCATAATTATCTCCCAATCTTTTCTTTATCAATCACATTCTTCTTATTATCCGATTCTTATTTACTTCTGTTGTTTAACTCCACCGTCATCTTATTGTTGAGACACTCGTCACCTTTATTCAATACGTGCCACATGATTGAGGTCAAACTTCTTTTGTTCAACCATCTAGATTTTCACTTTCTCATTCTATGAGTTTCTTTATTACTCAATCAATCTATTCCAAATTTCCTCGACTTCCCCCAACTTGAAGGGGTCAATTTGTATGTCATTTATGCTTCTCATTCCAACTTTCCATTTTGGCCAATGCCCTTGCCCTGCCAATTCCATACTTTTCTCGCTTCATTACTGGAGCTTCTCATGAGTCCGCCTATCTGACTCCCTTATTGATTCTCAACTCTATTTCCATCTCTATCAATCACTTGTCTTCATTTCTACTATAATCATTCTATGAACCATCATAGCATAATCATTTATTTCAAATATCCCGTCGTTCCAAAATTAAACCATCCAAAATAAACCTGGATGATTTCTTTAACTTAGATTCAATTCGACATTTCCACAATCGTTATCACCTAATTTCTCAGAAGGGTCACCATCGCTTATCGCTTATGCAGTGCTTTAATAGCTAAACATACGGGTTTCATAATTGTCAATTCAAGATCCTCTAGGAAAACAAAATAATCACTATTCCCTATCCATAAGGAACGCTTCCTGAACTTGACGTAGATATTACATGAAGTAGATATAATTGTAAAAGAGCTTCCAGCATCGCAGCTGGAACAGGCTGGTGAGATTATTAATCATATATCTCCAGTGGAAGACTAGAAGCTTAGCGGTTTGCTTAATCACTTACCACCTCATAATTCTCTATCTTGTTTACATAGAAATACACCAACATAAACTTGCTTGTCATTCATCATCATGCCAATTAGCTTATCAATATCAGTACCAATCTATCTTCTGTATTCAGTCATCCCTTATTACCCCATCTCTCATCTTTCTTTCTAAAATAAAGGAGAGCCGCTTGGGTAATTTGGTCTGGCCTGTCGCAGAACCTTCTAGTGTCGGTAATGCGCTGCAGACAAAATCAGTAATCGAATGTTTACTTAAACTATCCTTATAGTTGATCCTCGCATAATCATCAAGGGAACGTAAATTCCTCCATCACAATCTGACCTTCAAGGCCCTTCTCATTTTCACGCTATTTCTTTAGTATGAGCATATATACTTACTCCCTTATACTTAAAGTGTCGGCCACCTCATTGGCCTTTCCTGAATATAATAATTTCTTGAAATCAATGTTTTCTGGATCTATTCCAACTCAGGGTGGAAGCATCCTCCCTTGAACTCTGCTAAATGAGAGAAAACATATTCCAGTCTCTTTCCAAAAGTCATTGCTTCCACCTTTCTGTGTGAACTTTCTCACGGTTACTCCCAATCATACCTAGGATATTTCTTATCTTAGTCCTTTCTTATTTTAGGATAATCTCAACCTTATTGGTTCAATCCATTCTTGCTCATGGTTTCACACATGCTTCATCTGGCCTTATTGTTACTATGTCATACATTCCTTACCAAACTTCCCTTTTTGATGTTCAGAATATTACCTCTTCCCTTAAAAGGTTTCTTAGGTCATCCTCATCATTCCTCCTGTATCTTCTGGGTATAGGGTATATCAAACATCATTAATCAATTCTATAACAATTCTGTCTATGTACTTTTCGAGGCTCCTTTCCATAAGTCCATACAGGTTATTGATACCTTGGTCGATTCAACTTATATCGTCTGAATTAACAATGTCTTTATTAGGGGTGATGCTATCCTTTGTGCATCCCCCAGGGTTCATCTTAATATATGGACATTCTATCCTCAATTCTATTTTCAAGGAATACTTATATCCTGTAATTGGCAATCCAATCATATATCCTTAATAAGGGTCTCTTTTCAATCATTCCCATCTTGATAATCTATAGGTAGCTTAGTGCTAACCTCTTCTTTCAAACGAATGTCAGTCTATATGACCTTCCAAAAGACAACACATGTCTATCTGCTCTTTCTTACAGAACTTGGTAATGGTAGCAAGGATGTTCTGGAAGATATTGGTCATGTTCAACATGAATCTCTTGGTACCTATTGCTCTTCTTGAGTAGGGGTGAGCAGAACCGAACCGGAACCGAAGAACCGAACCGAACCACACAATTTCGGTTCGGTTCGGTCCAATTTTTTTTCTTTTTCGGTCGGTTCGGTTCTTTTGGTTAGAACCGAAATAAATTTCGGTTCGGTTCGGTTCTTCCGTAAGTAATTTCGGTTAGAACCGAACCACCCGAATTATATATATATATATATATATATATATATATATATTTATATTTATATTAATAATAATATATACAATAAATAGTTAATAGTTAATAATAATATATACAATAATATATAAATAAATAAATAAATATATATATATATATTATATTTATATTAATAATAATATATTTATAATAATATTATTATATTTATATTAATAATTATATACAATAATAAATCAAAATTCAAAAAATTCGGTTCTTATGGATCGGACCGAACCGACCGAATTATTTCGGTTCGGGTCTAGTTCGGTCCAGAATTTTATTCGGTCCGGTTCGGTTCTAAAATAATTGAAAATTCGGTTCTCGGTTCTTTCGGTTCGGTTCTGGACCGAACCGACCGAATGCTCACCCCTATTCTTGAGGACACTAAGCTTCAGATAACATTTATGCATCATACTGCACTATCCTTGACAATCTTCGTAACTCTTCATTGGTCACTACCCTCAATCCTAATACGTCCATGGTATATATAAAATCCATCATCCTGTATCTCAATTCATTTTATATCAAAAGCCCTCGCAGTTGGCGCTTAATTAGAAGCAACCCCGCTTTGTCCTTTCATTGCTGATCTAGTCACTTGCTAATCCTTTATGACTTGGCCTCCCCTGGCCACACTAAAATATGTGAGTTTAGGGGGTTCGCTAATAGCATTACTTTTCTAGCAATTTCCGGCATAGTGCCTTCTTCTTTGATACCTTTTGATCTTTTCAAAACTTTACTCCATATAAGTCTTAATCGACTTCTCGGTACTGTCTCCAGTCACCTTTCCTTTACTTTTATTCTTTCAACTATTCTTATTAATTCCACGTGCCACAAAAGCTTAACACTTCTGGCATAACAACCTTTTCATTTAAGTCAATCCCGGAATTTCTCAGTCCGGCTTGTTTCTTAATTACATTTCCCTTTTTCCGTCAAATCTCAACTTCATAATTTTATCCCTACATTCAACTGTAATAATCGGGGTCTGTCTACCAACCTGTATAGCGGCTACCTTACCCAATCCACAGGGTTCGCTCTAATTTCCACTCTTTTCGGTGACGTCCTCTAATAATCAGAAAGACAAGGTTTGCCAAATTTGTTGAAGTTCTTTCCAGAATCAAGGAAATTTCAGTCAATCTATCCACTCACTGGTAACACTAAGAAGATCCATTTCGATACCCGAAGAATATTTCTAGGAACATCCAAGCGGGTGGAACCTGTTAACTCGAATAACTTGTAGAAGGGGGGGTTGAATACAAGTTATATAATCGTGTCTGATTTTTGCTTGGTTAGATGAACAAGAATAAACGAATGAATCAAACTCTGTTTGTATTAATAAGATCAAATACAAACTCTACCAAAGGTGTACAAATACCTTTAGCAGCTGCTGACAATACAAATCTTTCTCTCTGTTTGTTTCGTACTCTCGAATACAAACCTTATACAGAGCTACGCACACGAACTTATTCACCCTTTTACAATGATATAGAGAGAGTATTTATAATGCTACCTATCAACTAATAACAGAAAGATAATCTATACATGACAATGTTCTGCCGTCCAGTTGATAGTTTCCATCAATAGAAAATTCTTCCCTTCATAATATCTTCTTGCTTGTTCCTCAAACAAAGATCCTGTTTTATAGCACTTGCCAGTTTCTGTAGCATCCATAATGACATCATCAGTAACACGACTAATATCAGGACTTCATCTTGCATCAGTATCTGATCACCATCAGTATTAAACCTTCATCAGGATTTGCTCTGTTCCTGACATGTAGTCTCCGATACACTGTTCATTCCTGACTAAACCTTACAGATAACTGTCTAACACATATTTCCTATTAAAAGTGCTAAATCCTTTATAAAATCAGGATATACAAGAAGTATAAGTAAAATTCTATTCTTAACATCACAACTCATGAATTATTCCTAACAATCTCCCCCTATTTATGCTTTAAAATTTGAAGCATAAATCTGAGTTGTTGATGTCAAAACATATAACAATACAATCAGAATAGAATTTATGAATTCAAAAATCATGAAGTTAAGTACCTCCTCTTCTTAGATATAGACATAGTATCCAGTACTTAGACGAAAGAATTCAACTATTTGATGCTTCTTTTCCTTTATCACTTCCATGATGAGATTCACCTCTGTCACAATCTTTATCTCCCCCAGTTCTTCTTTTATCCCCAGTCTGTTGTTGTTGTTGTCTTTGAATGGTCTTTATCTCTCCCTTTTTGACATCAGCAACATTAATTCCAAGAGATTCAATAACAGAACAAATGAGATTCATCAGAACTGCTTGATTTTCCATAATAGTGACTTGGTTATCTTCAAGTGTTTGAAGTCTTGATTGAATTTCAACTTGAGATTTCTGAATATCTTGTAGAATTTCAGAATTGACTTCAATGTTGGAAGTGTTTGGAATATCTTCAGATTCAAGTCTTGTAGAAGAAGTTGCCTGTGTAGAATGATATTCAAGTAATAAAACTCGATTAGAGTTACAAACATCTTCATCTTTCTGATCTGAAGCTGCAATATGATCATCTTGTCCTTCACCAGTATTCTGTGTACTAACATCTACAAATCCTGACTCCTCCTTAGATTGATCAGATACTGTTGATGTCTCAATTCTTGCTGATATTGGAAGTACAAACAAAGGAATACTTGGATCATTAGAAATATCTTCTGGTACTGATAATGTAGAAGTTTGTCTTAGCCTTTCACCTCTTCTGTTGATAATTCCTGCAAGCCTTTCTTTTTGCTTCTGAGCTTTAACTTCTGGCTTTGAGTTGTGTTTTGCTAAGTCATTCTTCTCATACATCTTGATAAAAGAATAAGTACCAGCATCCATACCAAGATTATTAGACCAAGATTCAGGAAATACCTGATCCCAGAAATCAAACAATGGTTTCCTAATTTTCTCTCCCTCACTATGGAGTTGATCATCCATACCCTCATTCTAACTTTGACTATCTAAAGTCAACACTCTTTCTACCTCACCTTTTGCCTGGTCAGGAGCCAGCCTCTCAGATTGTGGATCAATATCCATCTTTTCAAGTATATCACTCAAATTTGGATAAGTGCTCTCATGACCTACAGAAAAATAGAGGTTAGAAGAAGTTTTTATACCTGAACTCACAAGGAGAGAGGGTTCCTCATTTGGCATGGGGCTTGAGGTTTTCTCCAAGGAGTGAGCTGCTATAGTCTCTGAACCCTTACAATCATCTTCTTTCCTTCCAAAGACTACAGGCTCCAGTATACCACTTTCAGGTTCTTTACTAGACTCTAATGTCTTCAGTAATACTTCATTAGACACCATAGTTAGCATTTTACCGTCTTTAAGTGTTGGTTGCTGAGACACACCCTCAAGGTGGATAGACTCTGACTGAACAATGTTTGGTTGATCTTCAAGAAAATCAGTCATAGTTATTCCTCCCATATCATTTCTCACTTGCAATATCAGTCATCACAGAAGACCTTTCAACATCAGCTATCACAGTTCCTGAGTCATCCAACCTCTAACTAGATGGTTCTTGTGTTGCAGTGACTGTGATATGATCTGTCCTACTATCCACCACTGGTGCAATAGTATCTCCTGTTGACTGCTTTTCTCTAGCTACTTCCTCCTGTTGTTCACCTTGAGCTGAAGCATCTTCAATAATGACATCCTTGTCAAATAAATATGAATGAAGTGATTGAAGTGCAACATGCTTTGAGAGTCCAAATTTCTTGACTAATTGCCTTCTGATAGATACATAGAAATACATCTTCATTAAGTCAAGTCTTTGATGTAGAAGTCCATACTCTTCTGGAAATGAAAGTTTTGGTACTCTTTCAATTAGAAAATCTAGAACAGGCTTGGACAGCTTCACTTTGATAGAAATAACTCCCATAGCCAGTTTGTATGATAATGTAGTTTCCCATGAAGAATCAATATCCAGATCTTTATGGTCATTTGCTGACTTGATTGTAGCATCATTTGTAGAGACCTGCATGATATTAGTTGGACTAGACTCTGTGTGTGTAGGTGACAATTGAATCTTTCTCCTTGTTCTCCTGGTATAGTGAGCAAAAGATTTATCCTGAGAAGACTCAAGAGGTGTTGACACAGAAGTAATCTTGGGATGAGATCCTTTTTCAATAGACACAGTCTTTTGAGAGACAGTATCCAGTAACTGTTTTTCCTTTTTAAGTACTACAGCCTTTTGAGAGACTGTAGCCTGGCTGTGACTAGGTGCTTCATCTCTTTGTGTTAACAGAGAAAGTTGAATTGCAGCCTTCAATTCTGCTCTTTCAGCAAGAGTTAGATTATCATCATCTTCACTAGAACTACTACTACTACTTGATACAACAAATCTTCTCTTCCTTACAACTGAGGTCTTTTGAGAGACAATAGAGGTTGGTTTCTTTGAAACAATAGGCTGTGGATCAGAACATGGTTCTTGAATTGTTTCAGAAACTATAATGTTTTGGGCTACTTGGGTAGACACAGGGTGGTTCTCCTCCAATTGAGATTCCTGAGCCATTTCACCACAAAAGAAAGAAGAATTGTAGAGAGTAGGAAGATGAGTTTTAAGAATTACCTGAACATGCTGTGGATAGTGTATTGCAGGTATTTCATCTAGATTCTTTTCATTGTCCTTCTTTGTAATGTCAGAGAAAATTCTCTTTTGCTGTACATAAGAAGAAACACAATGTTCCCTACCAAATCTAGCTTCAATATCAGGAATAAAATGGTTAATAAACATTTGCATGAATCTATGATAATAAACCATTTTCCTGCCTTGATCTCTTGACCTAAGTTTAAGACACATCTGACTCAAGATAATGTTACCAATGTTAATTACTCTGTTATATAATAAGCTGTAAGCAATGTGAGAAGTAACAGCAGTAATTTGATCAAAAGAACTACATTTACCAGTAAAGCATTTGGCTAATTGATCAAAGAAGAAAGACCACTCTTTCCTAAGACAAGGTCTTCTTAACTGGCTCATGTTATCTAGAGGTCCATTGTAACCTAATGCAGATAACATAGTTCTAACATCATCATCAGATGGTTCATTCTCATAATTCAAACTAACAGGTAAGTGAAGTACTGAATTAACAACAGATTCAGTAATATCAAATGAGTCTTGTCCTAAGTGTAGAACAATCTTACCTGATTGACTCTGAGTAGAATCAATTACCTCAGTATTCTCCCAAGCTTGTGAAACAGCTACTTGATTAATCTGTGGAGATGCTGTCAATGCATAACTTAATGGTCCATTTGCCAGAAAGTCCATGATTGGATGAAAATCAGTTAATACTCCTTCCTTGTTGGTGATTGCTGCTACATGATTGTTAGTCATAAAATCAAAGTCACCAAACTTAAAAGCCACTGATTTAGGTAATCTTCTCTGAGCTGCCATTGATTTTGATCTGAAAAAGAACTTGAAAAATTCTTGAAATGGATTAGAGATTTTGAGAACTCGAGAGTGTTTTTGCTTTAGAGAATGTGAAATTAGAGAAAGCAATTACATGATTATAGTTTCAAAATAAATATATTTCACAAATCTTTCAGACCACTATCTCATGACGACACGTAGGTTGACAGGTGTCAGTCCCTGAAAAGTGCGGTTACCCACGATTTTTGGAAGATAAAATCCAAAATTGATTTTCATGAAATAAATCAGGGTATTATCAAGATAAAACTCAATACTGATCAGCTTCCTTTTCCTGTTGTGATATCCCATCAAAATAATCATACAATGCAATATGATTTAAAAATAATAAATCTCAAATCCTGATGATCATACTTGAAATCCTGATCAATATTATCCTGATTCCAGAGACTTAGATAGAGTTTCCACATGGCATTTTATTTTATATCATTGATAGTCCCAAGTGACTGTTCAGCTTCTCACGCCTTTCTATAAAAGAAACAGACACCTTATGCCATTCTCCATAAACCTTTCAATTTCTTTTCTCTCAACAATGATTCTCAAACCACATCGCCATTTGAATCCAACCTTTAGATTTTTCACAATCAATGAACAACCTGTTCTTGATCATCTCGTTGAAGAAGATAATGTCCAGAAATTTCTCCTAAAACATCCATCTGTTGGATACAATCATCCTCTAACATCCTCAAAACTTGAGGATGAAGAATTTGGCCGAGAGTCTGAGGTTGATCTTGATGGAGATGCTATCCATTTAAGTTAGCTGCTCTCATCCAAGTCGCCCAAACAAGGAATCCAAGAACAAATTCCCTGATGGATTTCTTGAGATGCTCCTTGTCCTGAAGTAGATCTCTAAAGACTTAGAACAACAACAACTTTAGACAAGAGTAGAATTATTAGTAGAAATTAGACAAAAAGATATTGTATTTCATTTCCATGTATGTAATGCTTTTAATCAATGAAAATACCATTTCTTATTATCTACTTGTCTTTGTTGTTTATTGACTAATCTGAATGATATATAAATTATCAGTATGTCCATATGAAAACTTGCTAGAATAGACTTAACATAACTCAGAATTGAATCACTGCATAAATTTAACGTCAGGATCTGAAACAGATATCTCAAAAATCCTGATACTGACACAATACTGATAACAATACTGATGACATCAGCATACTGATAGCAATCCTGATCCTGATGTTAAATAACAAGTCTATCATACTGAAATTTATCAAAGTAATATGTTACAGCTTAAGCATTTAATAATCAAATATAGATCCTGATACTAATATCAAGTCTATAAGCTGAAAACAACATACCTTGCTACTTGTGCAGATGTTAAAGATCTAGAAATTTAACATTCCTAACTCACTAACCAATCTAATGAATGTAGACTCATCAAGTGGTTTAGTTAGTATATCTGCAAGCTGTTTGTCAGTAGGAACAAAATGAAGTTCCACAGTACCATTCTCAATATGTTCTCTAATAAAATGATACCTGACATCAATGTGCTTAGTCCTTGAATGTTGAACTGGATTTTCTGCAATTTTGATAGCACTAGTCTTATCACAAAACATAGGAATATTACTAAGTGTCATACCATAATCCATCAACTGATTTCTTATCCAAAGGAGCTGTGCACAACAACTGCCTGCTGCTATGTATTCAGCTTCTGCAGTTGAGGTTGAAACTGATTGTTGCTTCTTGCTTGCCCAAGAAATCAATCTGTTTCCCAAGAATTGACATGTACCTGTAGTGCTTTTCCTGTCTATTTTACACCATGCATAATCAGAGTCTGAATAGCCAATTAGTGAAAAATCAGATTCTCTAGGATACCACAAACCAAGATTTGGAGTTCCTTTAAGATATCTAAAAATTCTCTTCACAACAATTAAATGAGATTCCTTAGGATCACTTTGGAATCTAGCACATAAACAAGTAGAAAACATTATATCTGGTCTACTTGTAGTTAAATATAACAATGAGCCTATCATGCCTCTATAACTAGTATTATCCACACTCTTTCCCTTAGGATCAGAGTCTAGTTTAGTGGCTGTTGCCATGGGTGTTTTTGCAACTGCACAGTCTTGAAAGTCAAATCTTTTTAAGAGATCTTTGATATACTTTGACTGATTAATGAAAATACCAGTCTCAGTCTGTTTGACCTGCAAGCCTAAAAAATAATTTAGTTCACCCATCATGCTCATCTGATACTTAGACTACATAAGCTTGCTAAACTTAGCACACAACTTTTCATTAGTAGAACCAAAAATAATATCATCAACATAAACTTGAACTAAAATCAATTCACCTTTTATCTTTCTAAAGAATAGAGTTTTGTCGATTGTACCTCTTGTGAAGCCATTATCAAGAAGAAATTTAGACAAAGTCTCATACCATGCTCTTGGTGCCTGCTTTAGTCCATAGAGTGCCTTGTCAAGTTTGTAGACATGATTTGGAAATTTTGGATCAACAAATCCAGGTGGCTGCTCCACATATACTTCTTCATCAAGCTTGCCATTTAAAAATGCACTCTTTACATCCATCTGGTATACCTTGAATTTTGAATGAGCTGCAAATGCAAGAAACATCCTGATTGCTTCCAATCTTGCTACAGGTGCAAAGGTTTCATCATAATCAATGCCTTCTTCTTGAGAGTAACCCTTGGCCACCAGTCTAGCTTTGTTTCTTACAATCATACCATATTCATCTAGCTTGTTTCTGAAAACCCATTTTGCACCAACAATAGATCTATCTTTAGGTCTTGGCACCAGTTTCCAGACTTTGTTTCTCTCAAACTCGTTTAACTCTTCCTGCATTGCAATTACCCAATCAGGATCCTGTAAGGCTTCTTCAACCTTCTTAGGTTCATTCTTTGAGAGAAAACAACTGTACAAGCATTCATTTTGAATTGATCTTCTAGTTCGAACACCACTATTTGGATCACCAATAATCAAATCTTCAATATGATCCTTTGTCCATTTTCTAACAGGTGGTAGATTAGCTCTGCTAGTCTCTCCCCCTAAGTTAGTGGTATCTCTTGTAGAAGAATTCTCTCTGCCTTCAATAACTCCCCTTTGATCAATAGAATCAGTAGATTCCATATTGCTGCTAGTTACTGATCTTTCCTCAGTAGACTCTGAAAAGTTAGTTCCTGATGGAGTAGACTCTGAATAGCTAGTCTGCTCCTGATGATCACTGTGTTCTCTTTGATTTATTTGCTCCCCCTCAACAGTAGCATTCCTTTGAGAAGCAATAGAAATTCCTTTTGGAGAACCTTCATCATCACTGGAGAGTATCTCAGAATTCTTCAGATTTTCAAATTCCAATTTGTCATGGCTTTCATCAGTTTGCAAAATTCCAAATTTCTTATCATCAAATACAACATGAATTGATTCCATAACAATGCGAGTTCTGAGATTATAAACTTTGAAGGCCTTAGATGCTGAATATCCTAGAAAAATTGCTTCATCCGATTTGGCTTCAAATTTTCCAAGTTGTTCTGGATGAACTTTTAGGACATAGCATTTGCATCCAAAGATGTGAAAGTATTTCACACTTGGTTTCTTTCCTTTGATCATCTCATAGGGAGTCTTTCCATGAATGTTTACTAAAGTACAATTTTGAGTGAAACATGCAGTGTTAATAGCTTCTGCCCAAAAATAGGTTGGAAGTTTTGCATCTGCAAGCATGGTTCTTGCTGCCTCTATGAGAGTCCTGTTCTTTCTTTCCACTACACCATTCTGCTGAGGTGTACCAGGTGCAGAAAACTGTTGAGTGAATCCATTGTCTGCACAAAACTCCTCCATTGTAGAATTCTTGAATTCTGTACCATTGTCACTTCTAAGTACTTTGACTTTGTACTTAGAGCTATTCTGAATATTCTTGACAAGTTCAATGATTTGCTGAGGAGCTTCATCCTTCTTGTGTAGAAAGAACACCCATGTGAACCTTGTGAAATCATCCACTATCACTAGAGCATATCTTTTCTTGCTGATAGACATAATGTTTACTGGACCAAACAGATCAAGATGTAGCATGTAAAATGGTTCAGTAATTGAATTTTCAGTCTTGCTCTTGAAAGTGGTTCTTCTCTGTTTTCCAAATTGACAAGCATCACAAAGTCCATCTTGCACAAAATTTGCCTGAGGTAGGCCTCTCACCAGATTGTGCTTAACAAGTTGATTAAGCTTCTTAAAATTAAGATGTGAGAGCTTCTTGTGCCAATTCCAGCTTTCATCACTTGTTGCTTTACTGTAGAGACATCTAACAATTCCTTTAGATGTATCACTTAACCTGGCTTCATATATTTTACCATGTCTTTGACCAGTTAGAACAATGTCTCCATTCTGCATATTCAAGATTTTGCATCCTTCTCTGTCAAAGATTGATTTGTAACCTTTATCACCCAGTTGACTTATGCTTAAAAGAGTATGTTTCAAGCCTTCAACCAGTGCTACATTTTCTATGATGACATTCCCCAAAACAATTGAGCCATATCCCAGTGTTTCTCCTTTGGTGCCATCTCCAAAAGATATTACTGGGCCAGCTTTCCTCTCAAACTTTGTAAGCAGGGACTTCTTTCCAGTCATATGTCCAGAGCATCCACTGTCCAAGATAATTGAATGCTTCTTTCCTGTGCCCTTAACAGAAGATGGAGAAGTTTTCTTTGGAGATCCAGGTTTGTCTGAAACATTTGCCATCAATGCAATGTTGTCATAATCCAATTCATCTTCAGAATCACTGGAGTCAGCCCAATCCTTCTGTGTGACCATAAGTGCATTGCCCTTTCCTGTATTCCTTGGCTTCTTACACTCACTAGCAAAGTGTCCAAGCTCACTGCAATTAAAGCATTTGATCTTGGCCTTATCAAGCTTGACAATTGTACTTTTGCTTTTGTCACTCTTCTTTTCCTCTTTCTTTTGAAAAGGTCCTTTGCTAAATCTTCTCCTGTTGAATCTTCCTTTCTTGAAAGCTTTAGCAAACATAGCAAAGAGTTCCTGCATCTCTGATTCAGAATCATCGTTGTCAGAGTCCATCTCAATAGTCTCTGACTCAGAACTTTCTTTGCTTTTCTTCTTCCTTGAGTTCTTTACAACAATTTCTTCATGCTGTTCTTCCGGAAGCTTCTTTAATTCAGATTGAGCAGAAAGTGCAACAGTCTTCATCTTTCCTTCACTCCTGCTCTTCTTCTATTGCTTGTCAAGTTCATAAGCTCTTAGTTTTCCATACACTGCCTCTAATGATATCTCATCCAGATCATTAGCTTCCTCAATCGCAGATATCTTCTCATTGTAGAAATCAGGCAAAGCTTTCATGAACTTTGTATTTATATCCTCCAAGTCATAATATTTACCATGCATGGCCATCTCATTGATGAGTTTTGTAAACCTATCAAAGGTATAAGTAAGTGACTCACCAGACTTGGATTCAAAGTACTCATACTGTTGTATAAGTAGTGTCCTCATATTCTTCCTGACAGGCTTAGTTCCTTCACAGTGAACCTTAAGATTGTCCCATATATCCTTAGCAGTTTTACAAGAGAGAACATAGTTAGTGAGAACAGAATCAAGACTGTTGAATAATATGTTTCTCACTTTAGCATCTTTAAGAACATTCTCCTTGTCCTTATCTGACCACTCAGATTTAGGCTTCTCTGCTGTATGTTCTGGAACAACCACACCATCAACAGTTGCTTGTCCAACGACCTTTGTTGGAACAAAAGGTCCATCTCAGATTCTGTCAAGATAATCAGGATCTGTTGCTTCCAGATGATGCAACATCTTTACTTCCCATAGAGTATATTCGTTTCTCTTAAGCATAGGAATCTTAGTATTCCCATCCTTGTAACCAGACATGATTGCAGATCTTTATGATTATTCGAAATCAACCTGCTCTGATACCAATTGTTAACTCGAATAACTTGTAGAAGGGGGGGGGGGGTTGAATACAAGTTATATAATCGTGTCTGATTTTTGCTTGGTTAGATGAACAAGAATAAACGAATGAATCAAACTCTGTTTGTATTAATAAGATCAAATACAAACTCTACCAAAGGTGTACAAATACCTTTAGCAGCTGCTGACAATACAAATCTCTCTCTCTGTTTGTTTCGTACTCTCAAATACAAACCTTATACAGAGCTACGTACACGAACTTATTCACCCTTTTACAATGATATAGAGAGAGTATTTATAATGCTACCTATCAACTAATAACAGAAAGATAATCTATACATGACAATGTTCTGCCGTCCAGTTGATAGTTTCCATCAATAGAAAATTCTTCCCTTCATAATATCTTCTTGCTTGTTCCTCAAACAAAGATCCTGTTTTATAGCACTTGCCAGTTTCTGTAGCATCCATAATGACATCATCAGTAACACGACTGATATCAGGACTTCATCTTGCATCAGTATCTGATCACCATCAGTATTAAACCTTCATCAGGATTTGCTCTGTTCCTGACATGTAGTCTCCGATACACTATTCATTCCTGACTAAACCTTACAGATAACTGTCTAACACATATTTCCTATTAAAAGTGCTAAATCCTTTATAAAATCAGGATATACAAGAAGTATAAGTAAAATTCTATTCTTAACATCACAACTCATGAATTATTCCTAACAGAACCATAAACAGTTATATTAACGAAATGATTGACATAAAGTTGGGAGTTTAACCATTGGAAAGAAACCAAATATATATACCTCCCCTAGAAGGGAAATCAAAGTTTCCAAACTGAAACATACCACATCTTCCCGGTACATATTCGTCCTAATAGTCGATACTACCGAATACTAGTCTACCTAAAATCTAGTCTCAAAAGGAACACTACCGTCGAAGTTAGTCGTTCCACAAAACTGGCACTACCAGGGCCTTCCGAATCTGATGAACCATGCTATCCGAATGCATCCGCAATTACCCTGCCGTGTTGCACAAGCACAACACCTAAACCTGTACGAGGTGCATTCTAATAAATTCCAAAATTTTCCTTCCTCCATTAGGTAACGCCAATGCCGGGTCGTCACCAATTTTATCTTTAGCTCCAGGGAGATTTTCCCAATTTATCTTGTACATTCAAACTTTTAGTCTTACTAATAAGTCGGGTTACGGGGTTGCACTCTTTGTAAAGTCCTGAGCAAATCTTTGGTAATACCTCGTGAATCTTATGAAATTTCTCACCTTTTGCCGGTGTGGTTGGCCTTTCTCTATTTAAAACTGTCTTTAACTTGGTGGGGTCGATCAATCACTACTCTTATTGATCATATGTCCTATTAACTGGACTTTGTTTTGCCAAAACTCTTACTTCGAGAACTTGGCCTACACCTGTTCTTTCAGGTTTCATCTAAAAGCATTCTCAATTACATCTTAACCGCTGCTCGCCTTACCTAATCCATTTACGATTCAGTGTCGGAATAAACTTAAGGTAACTACCATAATCCATTCAAGGAAAAGAAAGAATTTAATATTCTTCTGAATCATATGCATCCAATGTTTCTGGTGTTGGGACAATCAGATCGTGGCCCTACGATTTTTGATACAATGAATTAACGAGTACGAACAGAAAATTAACCTTAATCGCTACGGCGCAAGCGATTCAAGTCCACGTCTTCTGCTGTATTCCTCGATTCCCCTTGAGAGAAGTGTGGCCTTCGTGTTCCCAAGTTTTGCCTCTCTTCTTGCTTCAAGGTGGCTGCCTCCAAAAACCCTAATGTTTTTCGATCAACCTCAGCAAGAAGAGAATAGGAATATATATAGGCTACAGCAGGGATCATGGATAATTAGGTTAGGCCTCCCAATGACATTCCGAGCCTAGCCCAATGTCATTAAATATTAATTCAATCCACTAAAGAATTAATATTTGAACTACCTTTCCTAATACCGTAATTTAATTAATTAATTCGGTTCCAATATTATTTGCTTATTAAATTCCCCATGTTTAAAATATCGCATGTCCATTAATTAAATAAATTACTGATAATTCATTTAATTAATATCTTTTATCCTTGATCATCCACTCAACCTTTATTTAATTATGCCGAAATAAATCCACCTACAGGGTTTCACATAATTAAATCTTTTTGAGCTTTCAAGGGGACATCATTAACCCGAATATTATCAGGACATGGATTTCTTCTATAAATAATATTCACCATGTATATAATTCCATCACCCAAAATATATTGATATAATTCAAAAGAATTATTTCATATATAAATCAAAGCATGTAAATAATATACACGTGTCAATTACTATATCGGGATTAAGAACCTAAGCATTAATAATAACATAGAATCTTAGTTCTCCTTCTTAATCAGTATAAGGGAACAATTCTAAATTTGATCCTGTTCAATATACACAAAGTATACTAGTATTATTTATTAGTCAATATAAACTAATCTAAATAATACTACAACCATACCAGTGGATTGTCCAACACCACCTGTGCTGTGAACCTTATTATATTATATAAACCGTATTTAACAATCTAATATTCTGTATCCCATTTGATACTAGATTGTCCACAATATATAATATCAGACATCATGTAAACATTCAAATGATTCTCAATAAAACTGGGCCAGAAATAAATGTATATACTTCAAATAAATATTTTCAGTATACACTAACATCTGGTTCATCATTTCACTGAATTGAACTAAACTTATACTTGGTTCCTGACGATAGCCTCATTATTAGTCTTATCATAGACTTACTGGTCTTCTCCTCTTGTAGGTTCTGAGATCATCGTCTCAGTTACTACTTCCTTATGTACTTTATCCAATCATACCATCACCTTCCAATGTCTTTATTTTCTAAGTTGATCCATTCATAAAATGAACATTTCCCTGAACCAAACCACCTCATCAATCTAAGGTTGACTTTATAAATCATAACCTATGAAATCTTCCTTTTCATGGAGAATTATCATTAACAATATTCACACTAATCCATTTATCAAATGATATGGCACTTGCTGCCTCTATCTCAGCTGCTCCTGGAGACTCTGCTCCCTGTCCTCTATCATTGTCTTTGATAATCATGTACCACTCTAAATCTTTTATCATTAATCTGAAGGTCTCTAAGGATCTTTATCTATCCCCATATAAGACCTCAATTAATCCTTCCAATTCGTCTTAATTGCTGGTACTTCATCCGGCAGTCCAGCTATGAATCCAATATGAATCTTTAGTTCTCTTATTAATATCTCAGTTCTTTACGCTCACTTCTCTGAGCACTATACCTTAACTCCTACAGTCTCTCTGGCTGCAGCCCCCATTTCCTCAAAGGTAAACTTCCTTATCTTTAATAGGATTCTCCTCCTCTGCTGAAACCTCTTCCGGGTCCTCAGAAGAGTACTCTATCGAATCCACCATCCGATCGTCAGCATGTAATCAAGCATCATCGCGCTGCTGCTCGTACGCCTCAAGGTCTGTCGCCTTACTAGTCGATACGAGAACGAGCTAAGTTACTATCATGATACTTAATAGTTCCCATAAGGGTTTTATATGTCGGCACTACATTAAGTAGTCCGACTATGAACTTGGCAAGAGTTCTTATTCTATTAGTGAATTTATTGTTTTAATATCGCATCATCTCTGGGGTTTATAACGTAACGCTCTGATACCATTTCTATAACACCCCCAGATCCGAGATCAGGAATCTGGTTGTTACAGTCTCAATATCCATCCACAAAACCAACATAATTTAAATTACAACCTTGTGACCCAAAATAACAACATAAAACACACCCGTTATAGTCCCAGAGATGAAACCAGAGTAACCATCAATATTATTAATCACAAGTTTGAGTTCTTACAACCCAAAGAGTTACAATTTTACCATTACATACTCTTTGTCATCCATTGGTATATGCCATATTATAAATACATTGATACTTGAAAGCCAATCATCTAGCCTAACAGTAGCTTCTTAATCGACAATGGTAGCTATGATCTTAGCGGTTAATCCTCCGACAGTTGTCATCTATTTGCACCAAGTGCGCCTTGTGCGGCCATCAGATCTAACTGTTGTTGTGATATAAATAAATAAAGCAAGGGTGAGCAATAGCCCACCACAAATATAATTGAACAATAATAATATATAACAGTCCAAAATATCTTTGAAACCATATGCCATGCATTTACGGAAATGATGCCAGTATAACTTAAAAGATGAAGTTACTAGGTAACTCAAAATATATATTTTATGGACATATCTGCTATACAAAAGATAAGCAATATATTCTCAATTATCATAAAAGAGGAACTTACAGGAAAAATATTGCAATTCCAGTTTCAACACTTTTTCACCTTGCCAACACCAACAGTGTTGCAGAAATTTCTCACTTTTGGAAGATGAACTAATACGGGAGCATTGCCATGCCAGATGCCCTGACGTTTACGATGATCAGTCGTATGTCATGCATCTCATCAGTCGTTCTCTACATGTAGAAGGTAGCTCCGACGGATTTACTTGTCTACCGCCCTCTCGAACTCCTCAGCCAACGGTTGGGCTATTGCTGGACCCGCGCCACTCGGCCACTTACGCGTCTCCTAGTTCGAATATCATCCATGACTCTGAAACGTAAAGTTCGTTCCCCTTTTCCCAAAGTATAACACTTGTTGATAGGACTCCACAAAGTAGTCGTATCTAATTGGAAAGGAAAATTCACCAATATTTCCCAAGCTGATGCTTGTTAATGGATTTAAACTTGTTCCATCAATCTTACCCCTCGAGCGTTGAGGAGGTAACCAAAAGACTCATATCGATGTTTGAACGAATCAAGATGTGAGTGACAAGATAGTTTAGCAAGTATATGACCGGGTAGTAAAATAAATAACAGCTCTCAAGTGAGGTCCCCTTATATGTTTTTGGAGGTTTGAGCGAGTATTAAAATCTTCTTATAAGATAGATTTAAATAAAAAAAGAGTTTTGGGGACCTCCCCTTGATAAAATAGTCATAAAAAGACTCTGAAATATTTTACATAATATATGAAGGTGACAGATAATCTTTGAATAATATAAATCATTATAAAAAGAATTTAAAAGAATTTAAATAAATATTCCAAGAATATTTATTAAATCCATAATAATTAAGGAATATGATTAAATCATAATATTGCTCGCAAGTAATCCTCGAATGAATATATAGAATTATTTACTAAATAAATCTCTTCTTAAATGAATATTCAAAATAATATTCATTAATTAAATAAACTCAAATAAATATTTAAAATAATATTCACTAAATAAATCAAACCTTAAATGAATATTTGAAAATAATATTCATTTAATAAATAATATTCTAAATGAATATCCAAATAATATTCTTTTAGTAATCAAAACTTTAAAGGAATATTCGAAGTAATATTCCTTAAGTAAATAGAACTTCAAAGGAATATTTAAAAATAATATTCATCAAGTACATAAAATCTTAAATGAATATTTGGAAGTAATATTCATTTAATAAATAAAAATTCCAATGAATATCAAAGTAATTATTCATTAAATAACCAAACTCCAAATGAATATTCGAAACTAATATTCATTTAAATAATTAAAGCTCAAATGAATATTAAAATAATATTCAGTAAATAGATAAACTCGAATGAATATTCAAAATAATATTCATATAGTACCTCTCGATTGAGATAATGTTCATATAACATTCCTCGAATAATTTCCAAGTAATTAATACTTTATGGAAATATAAATAATATTCATAAATAAAATTCCTCAAATAATCTGTCACTAAAATCCCTCCGGGTTTCCACGACTATCTCTATATTACAAAATACCGACTCTCGGTCTATATTTAATGAAGGAATATCATACGCCCTTCACTAAGGGTCTTGACAAAAGGATCCGCCTTTATAACTGATAATTCATATCTAGTCTATAGGCCAATATCAATTCAGGGGAACAAGTAATTCAATATTAACTTGTAAGTAGGCATGCATGCTATGGCATATGTATGACAACAATCATATATATTATCACAACAACAGTTCCAAGGTATTGGAAACTTGCCTGGTATTCCTGAAGGGATAGTGTGCCTCGGGTCAATCCGGTGATCTATGAATAGTCACAATATCCGAGATTAATCACTAAACACTTTGAAAGGCTAAGTATAACTTAACTTAGGCTAAACATGTTTTCAAGTTATCTCGTTATGCACCCCTTTTTGTGTACTCTTATTAACACCTGTACGATCCGACATTTGCTCATTATTAAAACATGTCATCATACTTATACATGGTGTATACTTAAGTCGTATAAGTTCTAAGCTCGGTCGTTTACGAACCAAGATTATACCTCAAGATTTTTCGCCCGTTTTCTAAGTCACTTACCAAAGTTATAACCAAGTGTACTTTTAAGGGGTTCGTTCGCGTTTAACCTCGATTCGAACATTTTTATAAAATCGGAAAATGATCCGTTTCACATGAGGTTTCCTCTCACACCTTCCTTTTTATCTCTAATATTTAATTACCATGATTCGTCACTGCATAACTCATTTTTCGAAGGTCCAATTTCAGTTACGAACTTGCTTTTACGGTTTCCAACCACTTTTACGAATTTAACCATAACTCCTAAACCGTAAGTCCATTTCATACGATCTTTATATCAAAACGAAGCTTATAACATAATCTATCCTATCATGGCAGAACATGAAGCTATACAGTGAGTTATAGCTACTGTGATGCACGGTTTCCAAGGTTTTACAAAATTTCGGCATAATGACGGCTATAAATCGAACGTTTCTAAATAAGTTTCATCAAAACCAAGCCACACTGGGCATACCATGATCAAACCAACAACTTATATGCATAATCTACATCTTATCAAGTCCAAGAACATATCACTTAATCATCATTTGAACCATAACTCTTAGATCTACTAAAAACCACTACATACTCACTTAAACAAGTTTATAATAACATCATCACCAAAACTCATCCAAAAATCCATTAAAACTCAAAACAAAGACTAGGGTTCTTGAAGTTTATACCTTCCTTGGAGTGTTTATGCACTAAGTAAGCCTTGTATAGTCCTTGTATAGCTTCCGTGAAGCTTGGATCATCAACCAAAATCAAGATCCAAGAATTTTGTTCTTGAGGTTACTATTCATCCTCCACTTTGATGATTTTATTGTGATGTTTGGAAAATATCTTGCTTAAAGTAGCTTTAATAAAGTGCTTTGCTCATCTCATGCATCACCCATGCCAAGTGTTGTGATTTTGTGGAATGGTGTATGTTGTAAGCTTAGTTGCTTGGTTAGTTTCTAAGTATGCTAGTTACCTTTGTAACCACTTAGTTACTTGATGTTATCCACTAGCACATGCATGTATATTGATCTCCTGCTTGTTTCTTTGTCCGTTTATTGCTCAATTCGTTGATCGTTCGGAGGAATAACTCAATCGTTTCTAGTTAGGGTTTTACCAGAAACCTTCTTAATATTAATACTATCATTCTCAATCCTCCTTTCTAATTCTTGAATTTAAATTCCTTAATTCCTCTTAATAAATCCTTAAATCCTTCAGTGTCCAGGGAAATCTCGGAGAAAATAAAAGTGCTATTTTTCTGAATCCGATATCGTTTACATACACTTATCTCGCCCCTGGATCATGAATACGAACTCAGAAATCCGTTGTGAATACTTCTATATAGCGTCATCTAATAATATTCTTATTTCCACCAAAAACACTATTCATTCTTTATTCCATCTTTATTCCTTATATTTATAAAAATGTCCTTGTTCTCTTTCGGGCATTCCTTAACCCTTTTACGGAACCACTGGACTAACAACAGATATTGATTTGGATGACACAAGAATATCTCCTTCCTCTTTGGAATGCCATATCTTATTTCTTAGGAAGTAGATTATTCTAATCTAGGTTGTCGAACCATTGCATTCTTCATGACATATAAACATTGGAATATATATCCATTCATTAGAACTGATAGTACCTTGAGGTCGGAATCATGGTTCCTCATTTTATCAGTACTTAATAAAAGTTTTAATTCTACCGAAAATTTGGGGTTATTACAATTTGGATATTCAATGTGTTAAGCAATCTGAAAACAAAATGACTATTTGTTTAGCTCATTTTTTGTTTCAAAATCAGGTTGTAGTTGATAGTTCGGGGATTTGTCCCGACTGGATTTCAATATTTTAATGAATTCTTCGCTTTACGTCAAAAAAAAAAGAACATATAATTATTAAAAAAGACATGTATGAATTTGAGGTGATCAAAATTATGGTAATAACATGGGTGCCAGTTAGGCAGTTATATTATCCAGATAAAAATGAATCATGTTCGACTGTTTGAGGTCCAAAAATGTAGAAGATATAACAAACACCATCCTTAAAAATAATGTTGTAGATAATATTAAAATGATAAGATAAAATTCGTGAGACTTTTTAATGCATTTGAAATGATTAATTTGTCCACATATTTAATATTTATTAAAAAAATGTTGTTTGTGGGAATCAAACTTGAGTCTATCAAGTAACTTATGCATTCTCTTACCACTGCACCACATTGTCACATGTGTTTTTACATCATACACGTAATATGTGATTGTCGTTTAACAGTAATACATTTGTCTAACTTCAAAACATATAAAAATGTTAGTCACAGAGGCATGCCTGAATACATCTAATAACAAGCCTAATTGTTTGTAATGCTTTGCATTACTTACATGACCTCTTAACTGAGGGAACCTCTAGATGTAGAGTTTTTACTTGTTTAGTACTTGTAAGAGGCATCAATTTCTATCTGTGTAATTGTACTTAAAAGTTAGAGAATAATGCTTGAGAGAAGTTCCAAGGTTCATGCCTCAAGCTTGCAGATAGAGACAATCAAATAATCTCAGTTGGGATTTGGAGAAATGGAGAATTTGCCTAAGTACCAATTCGAGAAGTATGTTTGCTATATTCGAGAAGTCTAGCCTTCGAAAAGTCAATGATTAGATATATCAAAAGACACTATTCGATATCTCTGAATGCACTGTTCGATATCTCATTCGATATCTCAGAGATTCAATATGTCTACCACTCTATTCGAGAACTCAGAGAGTCAACAAAGTCAAAGCATCATTCGAGTTCTCTAGGAGTCAACAAGTCAAGGTTCATTCGATATCTCAAAGACTTAGAAAGCTATTCGATATCTCAGGGATTCGATAAGTTAAATGTTCTATTCGACAACTCAAAGATTCCTGAAGAAAAGAGCTATTCGAGGAGTGATTCGATATGTCAACTTTACAGTATTCGAGAACTCAGAGTTATCTAATCCTAGTTCTCGAATCAATCACTTAGCCACTTCTTGAATACATTCTTGAAGACAAACTACTGAAGAAATTATACAAGTCAGAAACCTGCAACAAGCCAAAGCACTTTATGGACCACAATCTGTAACGTACTTTGGAAAGCCTACAAAGAAGCTTGGAGAGATGTACAAGAGACAAAGAGCTAAAGAAGTGGATCTGAACAGAACTTCAAGAAGTCAAACTTGTAGCCGTTTGGACACTTACTCAAATAAGATAGACATACTAGAAAGTAATTTATCCTGTAACCTTATCTGTAGTAAGTAGGTCGTATTCATGTTCTATAAGAATACAACCTCACTTCTTTAGTGATTAAGGTTTTCATACACATTCAAGAGTACATCTCTCTGAGAAAAACGAAGCTGAGAATACTACCATTTGTATCCACAGGTTGTAGCAAATCTTTATCTAATAAAATATTAGATTAAAGTGATATTGTGTCTTGTGTTGTTTATTATCCACACGTTTAGATCATCACACACACAACACATATCTTGCTACATTCACCAAACAGATTCAAGAACAAGAAAAGTTCAAGAATCCATTCACCCCCCTCTGTATTCTTTTCGTGTGTTCAATACTCAACAAGTGGTGAGCAGGCTGTTTATTCAAAAAAAGAAAATGATCATGAATACACCAAAGACTACAGGAACGGTGAAAGTCCCTAACTTCGATAAAGAGAATTACAACCTCTGGAAGATTAAAATGTTGTTGTTCATCAAAGCTGCTAATCCTCTATATCCTTATATTCTCAAGAATGGTCCCTTTGTTCCACAACAAGAGATCCCTGAAAAGACAGTTCACTACACCATAAACGCACAAATGCAACGCCATGTTTACTGTTGCTTTAGGCCAAAAAAGCATTGCGTTAGACCAAATGCAACACCAGGGGGCGTTGCATCCGCCACCGTCCTGTTACCCCCTAAGGCAACGCTTTATGGCATCTAAAGCAACATCAATAAGCGTTGCATCTGACATATAATGCAACACCAGAGCATTCAAATGCAACACCAAAAGGGCGTTGCATTTGACATTAGATTAAATTACAATTCCACGTCACTAAGTGGGTCCCACTAGCTTGCCACGTCATTAATGGGTCTAGATGGCATGCCACATCATCAATGGGTCCAGCTGGCATGCCACGTCAGCAACAATCCAGCTGGCATGCCACGTCAGCATGTGGGGCCCACTTGCCATGTCATCATGTAGGTCCCACGTGCCATGTCAGTGATGGGGCCTGCCATGCCACGTCAGCAGTGGGTCCCACGTGCCACATCAGTACAGGGGTCCCACATGTCACGTCAACAGTGGGTCCCACGTGCCACGTCAGCACTACGGCCCATAGCTATGTAATGCAACGCTTTTCTTGCTTTTTAAAACACTAGTATCTGATCAAAGGCAACACTATATTTACCCAAAGGCAACACTAAAATATCTAATGCAACACTGGAAAGATCAAATGCAACGCTTTTATTAAAATTTCTACAATATTCTGTTTCTTACATAAAGAAACCCAACAAAATACATTCAAAGGCATTCAAAGCCATCCCAAACATTCAACCAGCCACCAAATAGTTACAATCATCCACACCAACATCATACTAATACCTAATATAAAACCATTACTAATACATCCAAAAAGAATCCAACATAATTCTAAACCAACAAGCACATAAGATTAAGTCTAAATTAATGTGCACAAAGGCATTAATATATTTGCCAGTACTCTCCAGCCATGCCCACTGTAAGGACAAGACATCCTGATCCATACATAAAAATCCGCCCAAAGTAGCATGCTCCATACCTCAAGATTGTGCCATTGCGAACTTTTCCAACGAGTGGCATCCAGATCACTGATGCCTGTGATGGTACCCATGTATCTGCGCACTCCTGACTCTTCCGTCTCAAACATCATTCTAAACCTCATTCCAAGTGAAACTTGAGCATACATTGCTTTGTTATACTTGGCTAAAGGAATCACAAACTCAGCTGGGCTAGCACTGTGTAAATTTACTACAGTAAGTATTTGATATTTCGAAAATTCCAATGTCATAATAGAAAGTATCAACATCTGCAGTACCTTGGATTGTAAAATATAGTGAATGGGCTGTTATTAGCAGCAGTATAAGCAGATGCAGCCAGAATCCCGATGTGCATGCTGTCACTGGATATAATGGATGAGGAGAGCAGGCTGCTGTCGATTAGCACGCCTTATACCCAAGAGAAGCTGTGACTTTTCATCTCTACAAGCAAATATGTACACTCAGAAAAAGTAGTAGGACTAAGTAGAACCAGAGAAAAACTGCAGTAAACACCTTTCTCGTACCATATAAATAGAACAGAATCACCAGCAAAGAGTCTTTTAGAGCTGACAAAGACGCTCCAACCTGTTGTCAACAGGTGCTTTTTTGGTTGACCTCATATACATACATTATTGTGTTAAAACTTAAAAGAGAACAAAATTCTTTCACATGCTTGATGTTTCAGCTCATACATTTGCGGGTTAATTATAGCTTCTTTCATGCATGTACATATCTACTAAGTAAATTATAAAAAAACTTGAAGACAGAAGAGGAGGAAAGGAAGGAGCAAAAACAACGCATTGGTTTTTGAAGACGAGGCCAAGTGTGGTAACTATGAAGCAGAAAACATATACCCTTCCGAATGAAAGGAATTCAATAAATTAACAATGTTCGAGTCTGAAGCATTGTCAAGGTCTATATATTTTCTTCTGATCGCCAAATTATGGGGGAGCAAAAAAAACATACGCACAGGAACCCACTTTTACAGCCATATGCAGGAAACAGAACGCAAGTACAGACTTTGCAGAATAGGAAGCAGAAATACTTGTAAAATAAAATCTTATTTGGCACTAAAGGTATTCATTCAGAATTTTCACTCTTGGCTCCATTACTTTCCAATAACTTTATATAGTAATAAAATAATTTGACAAATTGTTCTGACTGGGAATGTTATGTAATCAACAAATCTTATACAGCAGAATGCAAAAATATACACCAAAAATTTTGCAACACCATTCACAAGGACTAGCTGTAATTTTTGTGCCTACTACAAGAAACTAAACTTTTGATATATATGTCTGGCCTTTGCCCTGTGTTCAGTGGTATAATTATCACATAACAAAGATAATATGATGTTATAATTTACAGATTTTTAAAATTATGAAAAGATAATATGTAATTTTATTTAAAGTTGGGTTAATTTGATCATAAAAATGTCAATTTGTAGATAACGTGCAGACACAGGTAAGAAGATATACAGATACCAAATTCAGAAAATTAGCAAGCATCAAGTTGATGGAATAACATCTATTCTTTTCAATAAATTATATCTATAAAAAAGAAGATAATAAAGAACTGCACAAATATCAAAGTATAAAAAACACCACTGTACTACTGTAGGCACTAAGCAGAGCAAGACATCAAACTGTAGTTCTATAATTTTATCATTAGTACACCCATCACAAAGATGAGAAAAATTACAAGGGACAAAGTAACGACACGAATGAAAAGGAAAACCAAATATTTTTTCTAAAGATCTTGTTCCATAAAAAAAATTATGATTGATCACTTGAACCAGTAAAAGCTCTTACTTAACAATGCTGTCATATAATACAAATCTAAATTAGAAAAGAATGGAAGCATACCCTCGTAAACGCTTGTGAGAGCTTCAGCTGTTTTTGCAGCCAGTTATATACAGATACATCCTCCTCTAATCTCTTTTGTTCCATTTCTAGCCTGCATATCTGCCCACAGCAGATATGGTGCTGGATAGGTGAGAGAGAAAATATACCATACTTCACTTTTAAGTACATTGTAATAGTTAACACACCAAACTTGAAGTACATTGTAAATTTGTAATGGTTACCACACCAACCTGTTGACGAAGACGATCAAATGAAGACCTCTCTGCCTTAAATAAAAGAGCCTTTGTTATTGTATACTTGCGTTGGATGACACCAGATTTGTTCATCAAGTAAATAACAATACAATGTGAACTATCCATGGTACATATCAAACAGATATTCATTCAAGTTTCATGGCATAATATATGATGTCAAACTTTTATAAATTCTTCTTGAGCTTTATAGAAGAATGTTAAATATGTGAAAGTTTACCTATCAACAATCTTCCCAATCACACCACCAAGTGCATCCACTTCATGTACTAACTGTGACTTTGCAGGTCCCCTATAGCTGGATTACATGGCTAAATAATGCTTTTATGAGTAAGAAAGTAAAATCTATTTTCTGCATTAAATTTACAAGCAATGACAATAGAAAAATATGTATCTACATTACAGAAAGTAACGGAAATTGATAGTAGAGGATGATATAATAACTCACAGTACAGGAGTGAGGAGTCAGTCACTGCCTTATGATTCAGGTACAAATTTGGCTTAGTGTTTTATACAATATATTTGGCTCACCTGGAATCTGTAATAAATCCAAAAGTTGCCTTTTTGCATAAAAACCTACCAATTTCTTTGTACTTCTATGTCTCCCCTTCCCTTTCTATCTCCATCTATAACTCTCCGCCTGTCACTAACACACAACTGATATGAAGTAAATTAGACCAAAACACAAAATCCAAAACATAAATTAGATCTCTAATTAGTCATATGTAATATCCTAGACCAGAACCCAAATTAGATAGAGTACCAAATTGAAACCAAACAGTCACGAACAGAGACACAATATCACATTAAAATCAAAAAATCAAAAAGAAAACCCTAATTAAAAGACAAATCAAAAAGAAAACCTTAATTAAAAAACAAATCAAAAAAAAAACAAAAGAAAGATGACACATAGAAATCGAGTTCAAATCAAAACAAAGATGAAAAAACCCTAATTAATAGAGTGAGTCGCGTATCTAATTAATCATCGAGAAAAAGGTATATTCAATTACCTAATTAAGCTGAAGCCTAATTAAGCTGAAGCCCCTTGATGTATAACAGATCTGAGAGAGAGATGTATTTTCAGCGTATTTGAGAGAGAGAGAGCATAAGCGTGTTTGACAGAGAGGATAAGAGAGTATTTGGGAAAGTAAACTTTTGTTAAGAGGCAAGTGTTCTGAAAATTAAGGGGGGAAATTTTCCGCCCAATTTTTCACTTGTGTTGTTTGTGTGTGTGTCACGTGTTGTACTACATGTGCTAACATTTTGATAAATAAGCTTTTAATAAAAAATTTAATCTACAAATTTTTAAACAAGCATTTTAAACTAGAATGTCTATCGAAAAATCCGAAAAATCCTATATCGAATCCGAAAAAAACGGATAATATCCGTATTCGAAAGAAAACCGATAATATTCATATCCGAATTCGTATTAATATTTATAATATAATATATTATTTATTGTATTTTATTAGTGCTTTGTCACGGATTATTGTTTCTATTTTTTAAAAAATATTTTTGAACGATCCAACCGTACGGATATCAATATATATCTAATGTAATGATATTCCCAAAGTTTTAGAAAATAAAAAATTAATTTGATTGGAGATCTTAGTAGATCACTACTATTTTCAATATGACTCGTAACTAGTGCTTTGTTACGGATTATTGTTTCTATTTTTTTAAAAATATTTTTGAACGATCCAACCGTACGGATGTCAATATATATCTAATGTAATGATATTCCCAAAGTTTCAGAAAATAAAAAATTAATTTGATTGGAGATCTTAATAGATCACTACTATTTTCAATATGACTCGTAACTAGTGCTTTGTTACGGATTATTGTTTCTATTTTTTTAAAAATATTTTCGAACGATCCAACCGTACGGATGTCAATATATATCTAATGTAATGATATTCCCAAAGTTTCAGAAAATAAAAAATTAATTTGATTGGAGATCTTAGTAGATCTGTTAGGTCGAATACACAATATATATAATCAAATACTGTATGAGTAAATAACAAGAACACACGTTTTAGTACTTAAAACTGTTTGGAATTAATAATTCCTCTCTCAGTGATGTAAAATATCACAGAGAGCTGCTTAGGTTACAAAAATGATATTCGTTCACGATGGATACCCCTCTAGGGTAAACCTAACTGTATTTATAAGATATACAGCTACGTACAATCGTTAATTGATTCTCCTAAAATTAAGCTATACAATTGATATCAATTACGATTGCTACACGTCTCCTAAGTCAACTCAATCTCTTTGACAGCTATCCAATCTTCAAAGATATTGCTTCCGTATTAATCTTAAATTAATCTTCAAACTCTGTTGACTTGTAGACGCTTCCAGTAGACAGAATTTAGCAAACTCTGTTGCTCTCCTAGCCAGCAGTGTTTGCGCTTCCTTGTGTTCAGCTAGCAGTGTTTACACTTCCTTCTGTCAGTGTTTGCGCTTCCAGCTGTCAGTGTATACTCAAACTCTGCTACGACTGCTTTCATTAACAAGTTAAACTCTTTTTACCTGTAACACTTTAAACACTGACATTAAATCACATCAATTATATCCAACAATCTCCCCCGACTTGTTCATTAGAAAAATGTACAAGTTCACAGTAATTGATGATGTCAAAACAATTAAAAAATAAAAACACAGTGTTTAACATATAACCAGAGTTTAATCTTGACTTAACAAAATCTATAGAAAATTCAAATTACTTACAAATTCTGTCTACCTAACCTCCTCAAGATCTGGAGTTGTTCTGAGATAATCTATCAACAGTCTTCTCTCAGCATTTTCAAGTTCTCTCTGCATAACTTCCTTGATCTCTTTTAACTCTGGATCATTCTCATCAGTTTGATAGATAGCAGCTCTTAGATCGTAGATTTTATTTCTCCTCATCTCATTACCCAATCTAATGAACTTGACTTCCTCTGATTGAGAATTAAAATCAAGAACTGTAATCCCCAGATCAGTCTTTAATTTAGCAGTTCCCTTCTTCATTTCAACAAGATTTCCATTTCAATCTCTGTATTTAGGAACATACTCTTCAGTAGTTTTCGATCCTGTAAAGACTTTGGCTCTCAGCATATATTCCCTTATAGAATTAGCAATAAGCTCTGTTCGTCGATTTCTGACTCTGAATATATGCAGAACATACTGAAGTTCTTCAAACAACTTTAGCTTGATTGCTTCTTCATTCACTCTATATACTGTTCCATCTGTCATGAAGTATAACAGAAAGTGAATATCTAAGCTCCTTTGGTGAACTAGTTGAACTGATTCCAACTTGTCCAGATTTTCTTGAGTAATACCAGAACCAAGAGAAACAAGTGCAGAGGGATCTCTTGGACTGTTACTAACTCTCAAATCTCTTCTTGAACCTAAGCCAGAAGTATTCCTGCCTGGTGGCTTTCCTGAACAAGCAACATTATGTTGATAATCACCAATTCCTTCTATCTATGCTTGAACTGGAATACTTGGTCTTGAAAATCCAGGTAAAGGTTTGCTTTGAATCTGTACAACTTGTATGGCAACAGAGGTTGTAACTGTCTTTTTACCTTTGCTTTCTTCACCCATCACCCCTTTTAGTTTTAACTTAGCATCAAGAGAAGACTTTCTTACCAACTTTCCTTCTTCTTCTTCCTCTTCTTGCATACCAGCTAAATTCTCTTTAATTTCAATCCCTTTCTTTGCAGGCCTTGAAGCTTTGACAATCTTCTTTCCTTTCTTGGACTTCAATGCCTTTAAATGTTCTTTTTGCAACTGCTTTTCTTCAGCATGTATATCTTCAAGTGTAGCCTCAGCATTTTCTTCACGAAAAATCTTAGCAGCCAACTCTTCATCTGTTTGTGGATTATCAGTGAATGATAAATCCTTTTGCCTTGAAGTAGAAGTACTCTGAAGATTTGTATCTGCCACCAAATTTGGCTTTGACCTTGTAGACCTTCCATGTCCATGTCTTGGATTTGCACTTCTTAACCCCTTAGCAGCATTTGCACCTTCTTCATCCAGATAATCCTTCTTTGACAGAGTTTGAGTTTGCTTACACTTAGTTTTAGCAATTCTCTCCCCCCTTTTGACATCATCACCATCTGGAATCAGAATAGAGGTGATTAACTCAAGAGAGTTTGCAATAGAATCAACCTTCTCAGTCAGCAAAAGCTGATTCTGTTCAACTTTGCTCAATCTGTCATTGAGAGTCTCCTGAGCTTTGGAAAACTGTTGAAATAGCTTAGAATTAGCTCTTTGAGATTTCTCCTCATGAGTAGCAACCTCTGTTCGAAGATCAACAATTGCCTTCTAATTATCATCAAACCTGTGATTCAAAGACTTGATCTGAATCACTGTTCCTTGAAGACAAGTGAAAATATATGGATTTGAAATCTTTGAATAATTTGCCTTGAGAAAGGTAGCTGCTCTGCCAGGAGGAAAAATACAATCTGACTTGTACCAATCTGCAGTTTGCTGAGTCAAATAATTATCATCAATTTCATTAACAGAAGGTCCAGCAAAGTCTGGTTTTTCTCCTGTTTTCTGACCATCAGTTTGAAATTGTTCTTTATTAGCTTCTGTACTCCTATCTTCAAAAGAATCACTAACTGAAACATCAGTAGGTGCAACTGAAGCAATGTCTTCATTTTGAGCAGCAACTGATTCTTGAGCAACCTGTTTTCCTTTATCACCTTGTGTATGCTCTGAAGAGACAACTTTTTCTGGTTGATCAATCTCCTCACCATGAGCAGAGACATGATGTGCATCAGAGTATAACTCTGTATGAGATGCAACCTCAGTGTCTTCTAAGACAACAATAGGCCCATCTGCAATACCAGTATCAACAGAGTTTGTAACTACCATGGGTGTTGGAGTAGATGCTTCATTGTCAAAAGAAAACAGAGTGGGAGTTTCATCAAACTCTTCCATTGTAGGTAAAGCATCTCTTTCATCTGCATCAGTCTGAATCTTAGCAAGTTCTGGTTCATCAATCTTGAAACCTGTTTCTTCTACAGTAGGTTCTATGATAACCTCTGTCTCAACAGTAGGAATATCCTTAGAGATATTCTCTTGAGCTTCAACAACTTGCTCATCATCAGATTCTGTAAAAATCAGCCTCCTCCTCTTTGCTTGAGGCACTTCAATCACCTCTTCTTCTTCACTAGAACTGTCCTCAACTGATGGTGATGAAGGCCTATTCGCCCTTTTAATGACTCTTCTGGTATAAACAACTCTAGGAGATGTCTGTTTAGCCTTGGAATGCTTCGTGTTAAGAGCAGTATGATTTTGCCTTTTTGGTTTAGATGTTGATTGAGGTTGAGTGGTAGTGACAGGCTCATGGTGTGTTGGTTCAGTGACTGGTTCAGGATTTGTTGGTTGTTTTGATGTAGTAGGTACAATGTTTGTTGGAGTTGACTCAGGTGATGGTATAGGATGAGAGTGAATGGTGTCAGTGTGATCAGTGGCTAAAGGTTCAGGCATTTAGTGTGTTTCTGGTTGTTGTGGCTGTTGTGGTTGTTGTGGTTCTTGTGGTGGTGATTGAGAATCTTGAGGTTGATTTAGAAAGTTTTGCAGGGCAAGTGGCAAAACAAGTTCAGGTACATCTTTACCAACATCTTTGTTTGTCATATCAGAGAATATTCTCTTATTGACTCGAAAATGTTGAATCACATCAGCTGCATCAATTTCTAAACCAGGTACACAAGCATTGAACAAAAGTTGACAAAATCTAGCAAAATAGACTGTATTAGACTCTGACAATTTATCGCCTAAATTCATTAACACATATCGACCAAAATCAAAATTACTGCCATAGAGTAGAGAATACCCAATTTGCAGACTATCCATAGGAATGGCATCCTAGTTGGTGACTTTCTTCTGGAATGTCCTGGTGATACAGTCAAAGAAAAAATTCCATTCTTTTCTAAGATTTGGCCATTTGACACTGCCAAGCTTTGCCAGAGAATCCATGTAACCAATTTCCGTTAACATTTTCCGCAGATTTTGCTCAGAGACAACAACATATGAGGTATGTGTGTCAAAGTCCATGGTCTCTCGAACAGTTTGTGGAGTAATCACAAACTCTTGTTCATCATGAGTGAAGATGATAGACGGAGTCCCATTCTCTCCTCCATCTATATACCTTGAGTTTTGCCAGAAAGTGACAATCTGAGATGCAGATAGAATAGCCGGTTCAATCAATGCTTGCCCAATCTCAGAGTCACGACGAAAATTTTGCATAAGGTGAAATGCTTCGGGAGCACGGTCGTTCTCAAGTAGAGCTGCAAAATTGTTAGGCACAAAATGAAGACCAAACGAAGTAAAAGGTTTTGTTGCCATTAGATCAAGAAATAATCAAGAAATAACAGTGAAAATGATATGTAGGAAAGGTGTTTGTGAAAATGTCGAAGTGAAAAACAAAAGAGTTCTGTGTTTTGGTAAAGTGAATATGAGTGGATGTGAAGTGATTGTAACAAAAAGTGAGTTGAGTAGTAATTAAAAATTAAAACTCAATCGTTTTTACATTGAAAATACGCAACCATTCCTAGAGTAGTGTGAAAGTGGAACACAATCATGAGTGAGTGGGGCACGTGTCAAACATGCAGCGAATCACTTAATCAGGCGCAGTAAAAGCAATTATTACTGCTGTCTTTCCTATTATCAAGACACTTTAGCACAATTACACTCATTAACAATTGTCAAACACTCTATTTACTCTAAAATTTTCAAATTATCTTAATGAAAATTTACCTTAGAGTACGGAACACAATCCATCATTGTTTGTCAAATTATCCAACTTTATCACTGAAACCCTTTCAAAAATTTCACAGTCGTGAATATATGTGTGTGTGTAGCAGAGGTTACCAAATCAATTTTTTATAGCATCTAATATTTCATAAAATCCATAAAATGAATCAATAAACACCGAATGCACAAACTCTCATATTAAACACTGATTATGTGATGAATGCTAAACTCCGTAGTTCCTTAAATATAGAAATCTGAATAACCCTATTCCCATTGATGTTCATGATTATCCACGTAAGCACACAGTCATTATAGACAAAAAGATCAAGAGATAGGTATCAAAGCATCATTCAGTGAGTAACATGTCAGTGATTTGATAAACTCACAAACGCTCAAAGCACACAAGTGTTTAGGTGAATTGTTTTCACTCAAATTCAATCAGTAAAAAGCAGATACTCCCATAGGCTTGAATTTCCACCAAATCTACACTGCTTTGAGTACATATATGCACAAATCAAAAGGACTTTATCAGGGTTTTAATTTAGTAAGATCAAACAGGTGAGCAGAGATGTATGAACTGGAAAGAAAAAAAAATGGTAGACTGAACAATTTAATAGACCATAGTGTTCAGTCCACTGTTAGTACATATTTGTACGAGATGATCAGCATACATACATTTTTTTTTATATGTATATATACTGAGAAACTTTCCTTTTGTTGAGAAATCTCACCTGCTTGTATTTGATTTTTCAAAAGAATATAACTGCTCTTAATACAACAGAGTTTAAAAAATGAGCAGTTAATGAGGCTCAAAGGGGTTTACTAAGGGTGGAATTTATGAACAGTGTTTGGAGAAAGATGGTAAATCCTAGTGCCTTTATCATTTTCATGCACACACATATCATGTAGTCTCAAAATGGTTTAATACAAGTTCTAGAGTAACATACTCACTGATGAACATCACACATCAATAAAATCTGATTTATATAAAATGTATCAATCACTTATTTGGCTCAAAATCTCACAGGGTGCAGACATGAATTGTTTCTCACCAAACTAAACAATGACGCATCTCAAGTTTTTAAAATTTTCATAAGTACAAACAAGGAATCATCAAGAACGATGTATATGACTTGGGAACAGAGTGTCACTTATCAGAGTTTAGAGTTCATCAATATCAGAAGTTATTCATGAGAGGCAATGCACACAGTATTCATAGACTCAGAGTTTAGGACCAAATGAACTAAAAGATGCTCTAAATATGAAACAGTAACATGCTGTGTTAACTTACTGCACAGTTTCTGATTAGATCACAGTGACTCAGAAAGAGTCTTGATTTATTCACTGAGAATCATGCTTCATACATATTTCTTCATTGGTGTTTTCATTCTGACAAAGATCAATTCAGATTTCACAGAGTTTATCAAACATATTAACAGTGTATGACAGACAGACATGCTGACAGAGTTTAACAGTGTGAGAACAAAAACATGTGAACAGAGTCTGCATAACAGAGTTTAATCAACAAAGTTCACATAGCACTTAACAATTCATAGAAATATGAGCAACACATTTTATAAGAAAATTTTGAGTCTAACCAACATGTTTAGTCAAAACCAGAGACCATTCCTAGTTCATTGACCAGCCTTGTAAATGCTACTTCACTCAAAGGCTTGGTGAAGACATCTGCAAGTTGTTGATCTGTAGGCACAAAGTAAAGCTCAATGTTGCCTTCCTCTACATGCTCTCTGATAAAGTGATACCTTATGCTGATGTGCTTGGTCATTGAGTGTTGTACTGGATTACCTGTCATTGCAATAGCACTTTGGTTATCACAGAAAATAGGTATTTTGCTATACCTCAATCCATAATCCAGCAATTGATTCTTCATCCATAGAATCTGTGCACAGCAGCTACCAGCAGCAATATACTCTGCTTCAGCTGTAGATGTGGATATTGATTTCTGTTTCTTGCTGTACCAAGAAACAAGTCTGTCACCAAGAAATTGACAACTTCCACTGGTGCTTTTTCTGTCAATCTTACAGCCTGCAAAGTCTGCATCAGAGTAACCAAGTAGTTTAAAATCTGATTCTCTTGGGTACCACAGCCCTAAAGTTACAGTGCCCTTGAGATACTTGAAAATCCTCTTCACAGCTGTTAAATGTGGTTCCCTTGGATCTGCCTGAAACCTTGCACATAGACATGTTGCATACATGATATCAGGTCTACTTGCTGTTAGATAGAGAAGAGAGCCAATCATTCCTCTGTAACTTGTCATATCTACTGATGACCCTGTATCTTTGTCCAATTTAGTTGCAGTTGCCATGGGAGTTGTTGCAGATGAACAGTCAAGCATGCCAAATTTCTTGAGAAGATTTCTGGTATATTTTGATTGATTGATAAAGATTCCATCATTTGTTTGCTTCACCTGTAAGCCTAGAAAATAACTTAGCTCTCCCATCATACTCATTTGATATCTGGACTGCATGAGCTTGGCAAACTTCTTACAGAGTTTATCATTAGTAGATCCAAAAATGATGTCATCAACATATATCTGAACTAAAAGCAAGTCACTTCCAGATTTGAAATAAAACAGAGTTTTATCAATTGTACCTCTGTTGAATCCACTTTCTAAAAGAAATTGAGCCAGAGTTTCATACCATGCTCTTGGTGCCTGCTTAAGTCCATATAGTGCCTTGTCTAGCCTGTAGACATGGTCTGGATATTTTGGATCTACAAAACCAGGTGGTTGTTCAACAAACACTTCTTCTTCAAGTTTTCCATTCAGAAAAGCACTTTTCACATCCATTTGAAAAACCTTGAATTTCTTGTGAGAAGCATAAGCAAGAAACATTCTTATTGCCTCCAACCTGGCAACTGGAGCAAAAGTCTCATCATAATCTATCCCCTCTTACTGTGAATAGCCTTTTGCCACAAGTCTGGCTTTGTTTCTTGTAACAACCCCTTCACTATCAGTTTTGTTTCTAAAAACCCACTTAGTACCAACAATAGACCTGTTCTTTGGTCTTGGTACTAGTGTCCACACTTCATTTCTCTCAAATTCATTTAACTCTTCTTGCATTGCTGTTATCCAGTCAGCATCTTTAAGAGCTTCTTCAACTTTCTTTGGTTCATTTTGTGACAAGAGTGCATGAAACAGACATTCATTTGTTGTTGCACTTCTTGTCCTTACTCTTGCATCTGGATCACCAATGATCAAATCAGGTGTGTGAGATTTGGTCCATTTCCTAGCTGAAGGCAATTGACTTCTTTCAAAGTTGGATCCTCCCCCTCGATCCATGTTCTCCTGATTTTCTTGATATCTTTCTTCATTCTCTAAGGCTCCCCCTAAATGTGACTGCTCAGTGTGTGAACTGTCTGATTTTGGACTTCCAGAGTTTGAGTCACCAGAGTTTGATTCAGAATTTTCAGATGAGTCATTATCAGAATTTGAGTTATCACTTTGATGAGTTTCTTCATGCTCCCCCTCAACTGGTTCTTCTCTTGATTCTGGCTGAATGGTCTCTTCAGTATTTACCAGTAGAGGTTCAGAGTTTGTCAGATCAGACTCATCAGAGTTTAATTCATCAGAGATTAAATCTTCATTTTCAAAGTGCAGTTGATCATGTTCATTTACATCTTCAAGTCCAGTTATTTTCTTGTCATCAAAAGACACATGAATAGATTCCATGATCATTCTGGTTCTCAGATTATAAACTCTGAATGCTTTAGTTAACAGTGGATAGCCAACAAAAATTCCTTCATCTGCCTTCAGATCAAATTTGGTCAACTGTTCAGGATGAGTTTTCAGCACAAAGCATTTGCACCCAAAAATATGAAAGTATTTCAGGTTTGGCTTCTTTTCTCTCACCATTTCATATGGTGTTTTTCCATGCTTATTTATTAGAGTGGCATTCTGAGTAAAACAAGCAGTTTGAACAGCTTCTGCCCAGAAATAGGTTGGTAATTTTGCTTCATCAAGCATAGTTCTGGCAGCTTCTATCAAAGTTCTGTTCTTCCTTTCAACTACACCATTCTGTTGTGGAGTGCCAGGTGCAGAAAACTCTTGTTTAATTCCTTTGTTCTTACAAAATTCTTCCATTGTTGAATTTCTGAATTCAGTTCCATTGTCACTTCTGATAATCTTCACTTGATTCTTTGACCCTTTGTCCAATTGCATTATATGTTCTGCCAGTGTGAATGCAGTTTCATCCTTCTTTGCTAGAAAATACACCCAAGTATATCTGGTGTATTCATCAACAATGAATAGAGCATATTTCTTCTTTCCAAGAGACAGAACATTCACTGGTCCAAAAAGATCAACATGTAGAAGATGATAAGGATCAACAATTGAAGACTCAGACTTGCTTTTGAAAGAGGCTTTTCTCTGTTTGGCCTTTTGACAAGAATCACACAGGCCTTCTGCATTCAACAAAGACTTTGGTAGTCCTCTCACAAGATCATTCTTTATTAGCTCATTGATGTTGTTCAGATTTAAATGAGAGAGTTTCTTATGCCACTTCCAACTCTCTTCACTGGACATCTTTGTTGACAGACACACTGCTTTGCCATCAGAGTTTGTTCACAATTTTATTTCATAGATGTTATTGTGTCTGTTTCCAACTAGAGCAACTTTCCCTGTAGATTTACTGATGACTTGACAATATTCAGGCTAAAAATCTACATGATATCCTCTGTCACAGATTTGACTCACAGAAAGCAGATCATGCTTGAGTCCTGGAACCAGAGCTACATTAGTGATGATGACACTTCCAAGATTAATATTGCCATATCCCAGAGTATGTCCTATGTTGCCATCTCCATAGGAAACTTTTGGGTCAGCCTTCTCAACATACTCTGATAGCAGGGCTTTATTTCCAGTCATGTGTCCTGAACATCCACTGTCCACGACTAGGGTACTTTCCCTGGTGCCCTGCAATCACAAACAATCACTGATTGTTAGATTTAAGGATCCAGACTTGCTTGGATCCTTTTGCTTTATTGAATCTGTTAGTTTTTGCAGCGGATTTGTCATTATCAGAGTTTAAACTAACATTTTTAGTCTTAGTACTTGCAGAATCAACTTTAACCCATTTCAAATTCGGTTTCAGTTCATAGTAATTATGATAAATAGCATGATAATTCTTGCAAGTATAAATTGAGTGCCAAGTACTTCCACAATATTTGCACAGAATTTGTGGTCTGGGTTTGACATTATTCTTTTTTACTCTACATTTGGAGGGTAAAGAATTAATGTCTTTGTTCTTCCTGCAAAAACTAGCAAGATGATTAGTGCTACCACAGTTATGACAAGTTTTTCTAGGTGCAAGTGTAGCAAGCATTGGCCTATTTCCTAATGTAATGCCTACCTTTCCATTTCTGTTTTTCCTAGGCATTTTCCGTTTATTGACAGATTTTATTTCTTTAAGCTTATGCTTGAGTTGTTTATCTGTCATTGAACCAATATTAACCTGTTTGACACAGGTTTTTACTGGCTCTCTTTCAACAGCTCCATGTTCAGTTTTAACAGTACCATGAACAAATGTTCCAAATTTCTTAGTAGAAAGTGGTGGTCTAATCTTGACTGTATTCTGAAATCTAAGTACATCATCCTCAGAATAACCTAAACCTACTGTGTCTGATTGAAAAATCTCTTGTGTGTCTTTTCCAGAGTGTGTCCAAGTTTTAATGATGTGCTTTGCATCCTCCAATTCAGATTCTAGTTGCTTATACTTACCTAGCAACTCCTGTTCTATAAAAACAGCATCATCTCTTTCTTTCTGAATTTTATTCATGTTTTCAAGTTGTTCTTCAACAAATTTATTTCTTTCTTTGAGTTGAGAACACTCGTTCTTGATTCTCTCATTCTCTAAAGTCCGATCCCTATAACTGATATGTAATGCTTTAAGATAAATTCTCAATTCAGTTATATTATCAGTATTATAAGCATAGGTAGTTGGAGGTACCTTCAATTCAGAATCTTCATTCTGAGTAGAGGCCATGAGTGCATAGTTTACCTCTTCATCTGAATCTGAGGTGTCTGCCCAGTCTCTGCCTTTGGTGTAGAGTGCCTTTTCAGTTTTACCCTTTTTGCACTCAGGAGCATAGTGACCCTTCTCCTTACACTTGTAGCATTGAATCTCAGACTTATCTTTCTTCCCAGATTTGGAGTCCTTTCCCTCAAATTTTCTGAAAGTTTTCCTGTCAGACTTTGAATAGTCTTTGGAGAATCTTTTTCCCTTCTTGAAGTTCTTGAATCCCATCTTCTTGAAGGTCTTTACCATCAATGCAGCCATTTGCATCATCTCTTCATCATCTTTAGAATCAGATGATTCATCTGTGTTTGAGTCAACATCAGTGTTTGATGACTCACTTTCTGAATGAGTGACCAAGGCTTTTCCTTTTGCCTTCTTCCTTGATGCCTCTCTCTTTGAAGATTTTTCTTCAACTTTCAGAGCAACAAACTTTGATTTCTTGCTTGATCTTCTGTTTCTTTGCTCCATTTCTAACTCATGAGTCTTGAGCAATCCATAGATTTCATCAATCTCAGTAATATCAAGATCATAGTTATCTCTTATAGTGGTTGTCTTCACATCCCACTTTTCAAGTAGAGAGAGAAGAAACTTGAGATTTGAGTCTTCTAAATCATACTCTTTGTTAACCAATGACAGATCATTGAGCAGTTTACAGAATCTGTCAAATGTTTCTGTCATGGTTTCTTCAGACTTTGCCTCAAAATGCTCATACTCCTGTGTGAGTATGTTCCTTCTATTTTTCTTGATTGCAGAAGTTCCTTGACATCTAACTTCAAGTGCATCCCAAATTTCCTTTGCAGTTGTGCAGTTAATCACTTTGTTAGACATAACATTGTCTAAAGCACTGTGAAGTAAATGCCTTACTTTGGCATCCTTAGCAATAGATGAAAGATCCTCAGCAGTTAGATCTTTCTTTTCCTTAGGAATCACCTTCGATTCCTCACCAGCAACAGTAGCAGTTAACTTTGTAGGTTTATGAGGACCTTCATAAATTCTATCAAGATATTCTGGATCTGTGGCTTCCAGAAACATGGTCATCTTTACCTTCTAGATTGCATATTCTGATGGCTTGAGTATAGGAACCCTAATCGTTTCATACCTACTAACAGTAGTAGGGGCTTTCTCAGAACCTGATGGAGGAGGAATCTCTGCCATTGATTACTATTGTGTTTTGGATTTTAAACTGTAATAAAGTAACAGATTGGCTCTGATACCACTTGTTAGGTCGAATACACAATATATATAATCAAATACTGTATGAGTAAATAACAAGAACACACGTTTTAGTACTTAAAACTATTTGGAATTAATAATTCCTCTCTCAGTGATGTAAAATATCACAGAGAGCTGCTTAGGTTACAAAAATGATATTCGTTCACGATGGATACCCCTTTAGGGTTAACCTAACTGTATTTATAAGATATACAGCTACGTACAATCGTTAATTGATTCTCCTAAAATTAAGCTGTACAATTGATATCAATTACGATTGCTACACGTCTCCTAAGTCAACTCAATCTCTTTGACAGCTATCCAATCTTCAAAGATATTGTTTTCGTATTAATCTTAAATTAATCTTCAAACTCTGTTGACTTGTAGACGCTTCCAGTAGACAGAATTTAGCAAACTCTGTTGCTCTCCTAGCCAGCAGTGTTTGCGCTTCCTTGTGTTCAGCTAGCAGTGTTTACACTTCCTTCTGTCAGCGTTTGCGCTTCCAGCTGTCAGTGTATACTCAAACTCTGCTACGACTGCTTTCATTAACAAGTTAAACTCTTTTTACCTGTAACACTTTAAACACTGACATTAAATCACATCAATTATATCTAACAAGATCACTACCATTTTCAATATGACTTGTAACTAGTGCTTTGTTACGGATTATTGTTTCTATTTTTTAAAAAATATTTTTGAACGATCCAACCGTACGGATATCAATATATTTCTAATGTAATGATATTCCCAAAGTTTTAGAAAATAAAAAATTAATTTGATTGGAGATCTTAGTAGATCACTACTATTTTCAATATGACTCGTAACTAGTGCTTTGTTACGGATTATTGTTTCTATTTTTTAAAAAATATTTTTGAACGATCCAACCGTACGAATGTCAATATATATCTAATGTAATGATATTCCCAAAGTTTCAGAAAATAAAATATTAATTTGATTGGAGATCTTAGTAGATCACTACTATTTTCAATATGACTCGTAACTAGTGCTTTGTTACGAATTATTGTTTCTATTTTTAAAAAATATTTTTGAACGATCCAACCGTACGGATGTCAATATATATCTAATGTAATGATATTCCCAAAGTTTCAGAAAATAAAAAATTAATTTGATTGGAGATCTTCGTAGATCACTACTATTTTAAATATGACTCGTAACTAGTGCTTTGTTATGGATTATTGTTTCTATTTTTTAAAAAATATTTTTGAACGATCCAACCGTACGGATATCAATATATATCTAATTTAATGATATTCCCAAAGTTTTAGAAAATAAAAAATTAATTTGATTGGAGATCTTAGTAGATCACTACTATTTTCAATATGACTCGTAACTAGTGCTTTGTTACGGATTATTGTTTCTATTTTTTAAAAAATATTTTTGAACGATCCAACCGTACGGATGTCAATATATATATAATGTAATGATATTCCCAAAGTTTCAGAAAATAAAAAATTAATTTGATTGGAGATCTTAGTAGATCACTACTATTTTCAATATGACTCGTAACTAGTGCTTTGTTACGGATTATTGTTTCTATTTTTTAAAAAATATTTTTGAAGAATCCAACCATACAGATGTCAATATATATCTAATTTATTGATATTCCCAAATTTTCAGAAAAAAAAAAAAATTAATTTGATTGGAGATCTTAGTAGATCACTACTATTTTCAATATGACTCGTAACTAGTGCTTTGTTACGGATTATTGTTTCTATTTTTTAAAAAATATTTTTGAACGATCCAACCGTACGGATGTCAATATATATCTAATGTAATGATATTCCCAAAGTTTCAGAAAAAAAAAAATAATTTGATTGGAGATCTTAGTAGATCACTACTATTTTCAATATGACTCGTAACTAGTGCTTTGTTACGGATTATTGTTTCTATTTTTTAAAAAATATTTTTGAACGATCCAACCGTACGGATGTCAATATATATCTAATGTAATGATATTCCCAAAGTTTCAGAAAATAAAAAATTAATTTGATTGGAGATCTTAGTAGATCACTACTATTTTCAATATGACTCGTAACTAGTGCTTTGTTACGGATTATTATTTATATTTTTAAAAAAATATTTTTGAACGATCCAACCATACAGATGTCAATATATATCTAATGCAATGATATTCCCAAATTTTCAGAAAATGAAAATTGACACGTCACCCAGGTGGGTCCCCCAACTACCACGTAAGCATTTTAAAAAAAAAATCAAAAATAGCTAATGCAACGCTTTTAAAGGCAAATGCAACACCTCTTTCACCTAATGCAACGCTTTTGCCATGTCAACCAATGACACGTCAGCAAATGTGGGTCCCACATTTGCCACGTCAGCAATTGTGGGCCCCACATTTGCCACGTCAGCACCTGTGGGCCTCTTCCACATCACCCTGGTGGACCCCACACTGCCACGTCACCCAGGTGGGTCCCACAACTGCCACGTAAGCATTTTTAAAAAAAAATCAAAAATAGCTAATGCAACGCTTTTAAAGGCAAATGCAACACCTCTTTCACCTAATGCAACGCTTTTGCCACGTCAACCAATGACACGTCAACAAATGTGGGTCCCACATTTGCCACGTTAGCAATTGTGGGCCCCACATTTGCCACGTCAGCACCTGTGGGCCTCTGCCACGTCACCCTAGTGGACCCCACACTGCCACGTCACCCAGGTGGGTCCCACAACTGCCACGTAAGCATTTTTTAAAAAAATATAAAATACCTAATGCAACGCTTTTAAACAGCAAATGCAACACCTCTTTCACCTAATGCAACACTTTTGCGACGTCAACCAACGACACGTCAGCAAATGTGGGTCCCACATTTGCCACGTTAGCAATTGTGGGGCCCACATTTGCCACGTCAGCACCTGTGGGCCTCTACCACGTCACCCTGGTGGACCCCACACTGCCACGTCACCCTGGTGGGTCCCACAACTGCCACGTCAGCATTTATTAAAAATTCAAATATACCTAATGCAACGCTTTTAAACAGCAAATGCAACACCTCTTTCACCTAATGCAACGCTTCTGCCACGTCAGCCAATGACACGTCAGCAAATGTGGGTCCCACATTTGCCACGTCAGCAAATGTGGGTCCCATACTTGCCACGTCAGCAAATGCCACGTCAACACGTGTGGACCCCACTGCTGCCACATCAACATTTTTTAAAATTAAAAAATATCTAATGCAACGCCTGCTGCTAGTGTTGCATTATGTGAAACACCGTGGATCAAATGCAACACTAAATTATATGTAATGCAACACCAGTTCAAGTTCTGTTTCGTTAGAGCCAAAATTTCATACCTAACGAAACATTTTCACTGAAACACTTTCTAAAAGCGTTGCATATGAGCATTTATGGCGTAGTGGTTGGAACCACAACCATTCCAAGATCTTATGTGGCCAAGGAACCATCCAAATGGACAGACTTTGAGAAAGATAAAGTTGCCCTGGATAGTCATCTCATGCTGCTGATAATAGATTATATGGAGATGTCAATGTTTGCAAACATAGCATCTTGCACTTCTGCTAAAGAGATATGGGATCATATTGAGGTTTTATGTGAAGGAACAGAGGAGGTCAGAGAGAACAAGAAACAGATACTGGTCACACAGTATGAAGCTTTCATGGCACAACCCAAGGAAAGCATCACTGATATGTTTGAGAGATTTCACAAGTTGGTGACTGAGCTACAAATGAATGGCAAGGTTTACAGTACCAAGGAGTTGAACATGAAGTTTCTATTATCTTCTCCAAACCACCTAGAGCAGAGGGTCATTTCTCTTAGGGAAAGAGATTTGAACAAAGTCACATATGATGTGCTCTATGGGGTTTTAAAGACTCATGAGCTTGAGTTGCTTCAGAAGAGGGCTATCCAAGCCAACCAAGGCAGAATGATAAACACATCATGTGCCTTTATTGTCAGCAAATCTGTTCAAGACCTAGAAGCATCTACAAGTCAGCTGAGAATAGAGGAGATAGTAGATGACGAAAAAACTGAAGCTGAAGTGAGTGAACCTGTTGAAGAGAAGGAAGAAGAAGAGTTCTATACTCTTGAAGAGCTAGATGGCATGGAAAACACCGCATATGCTTTCATGGCCAGAAAATTTCCAAACATCAGATTCAAGAGGAACCAATCCTTCAAACCTAAAATCCAAAACCATTCATTCAACAAGAGTAAAGCACCTGTGAAACCAAACAAGAATAAATTCAAAACTTGCTATGTGGATAGGTCATCTATAAGATGTTATAGATGCAATGACCTAGGGCATTTTGCTAGTGAATGCAAGAAGCCTAAAAAGAAGGATAAAGAGTTTCTTGAGCTTGAAGCTAAGTATGAGGCCCTTCTCAAAAAGCAAACACCAGGCAAGGCCTACATAGCTGAAGGGAAGTGTTGGGATGATACTGATAGTGATGAAGAAGAGCAAGGATTTTGTAACTATGCCTTGATGGCCAATTCCAAGGATGAAACACCTTCATCAGACTCTCAGGTACCATCTTTCCCTACCATAGACATGTCTGTTTCTGAGTACAAGAATATGATTGAACAACTATCTATTGAAATTTCTAATATTCATACTAGTATGACTGCTGCTAATGAGGAAATTGCTAAACTATTTGCTAGAAATGAATTGTTAAATAAAAAGAATGAGGAACTTGAGCTAACTGCTATGCAAGTAGAAAATCTTAAGAAATAAGTTGAATATCTACATGATAAGGTTCTATGTGCTAGTCAAGTTGAGAAGGCTCTTAGGGAAGAACTAGCTGAAAATGAATTCAAACTGAAAACCTTTAAGAACTCATCTAGTATGTTCTAGTCCTACCATGAGGGAAACCAAGCTAAACCCAAGGCTACCATTGGACTTGACTATGGTACTCTTAAACAGAGGAAAGGCTATGCTATCATTGAAGATGACATAGTTGTTCAGGAGGAAGTGCCTCACATTTTGAAAAAGACTGAATCTCCAATTTTTAAAGAACCAACATTTGAAATTGATGAGGATGCCTTACTCATTAAGTAAATGTTGAATGATGAGGATGAGGCACAGTCTAGTGAACAACCAGCATCCTCTAAGAGTGATAGTGTCAAGTCAAAAACCAAGGAGCCAGTAGGTGGTAGATCTAGACCTAAGAAGTTTGTGAAGTTTGTTTCAGCTGGGAATAGTGAATCTAAAAAGGAAGTGACTAATAAGAAACATAACATGAATGACAAGCTAGGGATAAACAAGAATAACAATTATGCTTATGTGCCAAATGCCCCGAGGAAAGTTTGTCAAAACTGTTTCAGTACCAATCATTTAACTCATGCATGCAAGAAACCTGTTGGTAGCGTGCCTAAACCTTTCTATAATTGCTCTGTGCCTTTAAGACATAGAGATGCTCAATTCTGTGATAAATTTGACTGTATGCCATGCAATATGAATGTGATGACTAGCTGTTTCAATCTGAGAAGGCAATTCATTGATGGTTGTATTAGTCACAATTCTCATACACACTATACAAGGTCAAAGTCTTTAAGTCCTCCTAGAGCTAGGAAGGTACCTCTGTCACCTAAGTCTAAGAACTCAGTTGCTAAGACTTTTAACAGTGACAAGAAGACTAGTCCTAAGAAAGTTAATAAGCATGTTATCTATGATAAATCTGTTTCTAAGTCAAATGGACCCAAACTTGTTTGCGTACCAAAGGAGAAGTAATACCTTTGTGTTTGCAGGGCAAAGAAAATGAAAAGAAGGTCATGTGGATGCTCAAATCATATGACTGGTGATATGGCCCTGCTATCACAATATGAGGAGAAGGCTGGTCCAATGGTTGCTTTTGGAGATGACAGCATGGGTAACACATTGGGATATGGCAAGTTAGAAGTTGGTAATGTCATCATTGAAGATGTAGCACTAGTCAAGGGTCTCAAGCATAATCTGCTGAGTGTTGGTCAGTTTACTAACAGAGGATTCAAAGTGAATTTTGACAAGGATGAATGTTTGATTACCCACAAGAAGACTGGTGACTTTGCTCTATCTGGAGTAAGGAAAGGAAGCCTGTTTGTAGCCAATATGGATTCTGGAAGTAAGGATAAAATTTGTTGCTTTTACTCAAAAGCATCTAATGCAGATTGCTGGCTGTGGCACAAGAAGTTATCACACTTAAACTTGAAAGCCATTAATTCTCTAGTCAAAAGAGAGTTAGTGAGAGGCATGCCCACACTTGAATTCTGTCAAGAAGGAGTATGTGAGGCTTGTCAAAAGGGAAAAATGAAAAGGTCATACCACAAGTCAAAGACAGTGACATCAATCACTAAGCCTCTACAATTAATTCATAGAGATTTGTTTGGGCCTATCAATATTATGTCACTCTCAAGGAAGAAGTATGCCCTGGTGATGGTTGATGACTATACAAGGTATACATGGGTGGAATTTCTAGCATCAAAGGATGAGGCTCCACAAGTAATCATTGAGCACATAAAGAAAGTTGACAAGGAAAGAAAGGCCAATAATGCAAGTGTGATTGCATTGAGAAGTGATAATGGAACAGAGTTCAGAAATGCCTTACTTGAAGCATTTTGCAAAGAGAATGGCATTTCTCAACAATTCTCAGCTCCAAGGACTCCACAACAAAATGGAATTGTTGAGAGAAAGAATAGAACTCTGATTGAAGCTGCTATAGGACAATGTTACTTGATGCAAAGATGCCTACATGTTTTTAGGCCGAGGCTGTGAGCACTGCATACTATATCCAGAACAGAACCCTCATCAACAAAAACACAGGAAAGACACTTTACAATTTGATGACTGGAAAGAAGCCTACTCTAAAGTATGTTCATACTTTTGGAAGCAAATGCTTTGTGTTGAAAGACAATTCAGAATATGATTGGAAGTTTGATGCAAAGGCATTTGAAGGAATTTTTCTTGGCTATTCTATGGAGAGAATTGCATACAAAGTTTATGTCATCAGTCAAAAGAAAGTTATGAAAAGCACAGATGTGACATTTGATGACAGCAAACTACCTGGATTAGAAGAAGCCAATGATGAGGATAGAGATCCATTAAAGTTTGAAAATCTAGATGATTCTGATGAAGAGATTGAAACTGAAGTTGAAACTGTAGTTCAACAAACTCAAGTGAATGATGATACAAGAGAAGAATTTGTGCCAATCAACAGTGAAGAGGCAATCATCCAAGACACACCTGTGAATAGTGGCAACTTCACATGGGGAGGAAATGAGAATGATCATGACCTGGATGATGAAGCAACATCAAGGTTGAGAAATCAGACTGAGCATTCAAGGAAATGGGATAGATCACACACTACAGAGCAAATTATTGGTGATCCAAATGCAGGAGTGAGGACTAGGAGAGTGATAAGTGTATTTTATATCCACTTGGAGCGTTCCATATCGGCTTAAATTGATTGTCTTGGCCTCAAGTTTGTGGTAGTTTTGATGTGTTTTTGTTTAGTTGTGCACATTCGTGATTCGTCGTTTAGGGTTGATTGTTTTCGTCATTGTTGGAGTGGAATTCAAGTATAGGAATGATGAATGGAGACTTGCGTGGAGCTACCATAATGATTTGAAGACAAGAGAATTGATGACGGAAGTTGGTGCAAAAAGAACGGAAGGAAAAGATGAAGAAACGGAGCAGAAAATGGCGAACCGACAGCAACTGGCGCGCAGGCAGCGCCCAAGACGTGCAGACTGCGCCTGCGTCTCCTACCCATCACGCAGGCAGCGCGTGTGGCGCGCAGGCTACACGCGCGCGGTGCTGAAATATTACAGTTTTTCCCTTTTTACTATTTTGGCCATATCTTGAGTTCTACAAGTCCGTTTTGGACGATCTTACTGTCCACGCGAAGATAACGGAATTGTCTATCATTCTAAAGTTGTCCAGATGTCCAAACACAACTGGAACAGCCCAGAAATAATGAAGAAAAGTCAGTCACGAATTTTCCTTTAAAACAGAATCAGTTTAGGAAACGTATTCTATTTTAATTCTAATTTGGTAGTTTCCTTGCTGGGCAAGACTTCTAGAGCATATTTAAACACATCCTACCATTGTAATTTGTATCACCATTATATATCAATTACTTAGGTTTATTTGTATTTTTTCATACTTTATTTTTATCATGGTTTCATCAGATCCCATGATGACGAGCGGTTCGATTATGAACTAATCGTTGTCATGGGATTCTAACGGAGTTATCTATGTAGCTTAGTAGTTTGATTGCTTTAAAGATTTATGTGTGGTGAATTTTTGATATCATTGTATGGTTGTGATTCATGTGTTTAGATGTGTAGCTAACATCTAATTTGTTAATCTCTTGTGAAACGAGAGTGGATCTTGAGATTTAGAACTTGTCATGCTAGCATAGGATAGGTTGATGTTTTAACATCATGATTTGTAGTGTAAATAGAGATATTATGCTACCCTATGTGATCTTAATAGATAACTTGTTCTTCAACCGTTATGTTTTCAAATCTTATAGAGAAATAGGGTCTAAGCATAATTGGTGTCTATTCATCTTCTATCTCTTTTGTGGATGTATGTTTAGTTTGGTATTCGTATACTGAGAAGTAGCGTATACTTGTTCCGTGTTGTCTGATCAGATATCATAACCATCACATGCATTTATTAAAGGCATCAACTCTAAGCGAAGTATTTAATGAAGTTTAGGATCCCATGTTTACTCTTGTAGAAGTAATTCGATTTTAATTTTCATTAGATAATTAATTCTTAGTTGTTAATTTATCTCAGCCAAACACTCTAACAAACAGTGAGCCAACTGCATCATCCCCTCAAAAGGGTGATGTTAGTAAAAAGAAGAGAAAGGAGAGAGCATTTGAGCAATTGAACATCTTATCTGAAGCTGCTCGAATTAGGCTTAGAAAGTGAGGCACCTGTGTTACCTTTACAGAAGCCAAAGAAGAAGAAATCTAAAACCACCTCTTCAGTCACACAAATGGCTGAAGTTATAAAATCAGGGGCACACAGTTCACTAGATGTATCCTCTCAACAGGGTGCATCTATAGAATCAAGCATTCTCCCCAATGCACCTCTTTGTAATGAGTCAACACATGGGAGTGATAAGGTTGACACAACACTAAGTGGAGAGCACATCAGAATTGAAACTCCCTCCATTTCTCAGGGGGAGTTGCCAAAATCTATTCTACAAGACACTTTTCTTCCAGAATCTACATCTCAAATTTCTTTGGAACCTGCAACTCAAGCAATTGAGGAGCAAGGCATTGATCACCAAGAATTTTCTTCTCTTGGTGAGCCAATGGATTCAAGTGACTTAGTGCATGACACTTTGCTCACCACCCAGGAACCACATTTAGATGGTGAGGGAATGCAAGCTGGGGCATATCCTAATGACACCATCACAAACACAGAGGATTCACTAGTTTTTACTAGAGACTCTGTGCCTATGTCAACTACCGGTGTAACTCATCCCACTTCTGTGGAGACACCAGTAGTAGAGTCAATCCATCCGGTTACAGAAGTTGCATCTGTAACTGAGGAGTCTAGCTTGCCTAGCTCTAGCACTAACTTGGCTCATGCCACCCTGTCTCAATGGTTGAGGCCTGTGCAACATGACAGTGCCTCAGGATCATCAATTGTTCCACCTCAATTGATGGATGAAGCACTTCATTGCTTGAATGTGGAACAGCTTGATGAGATCTCTAAAATTGCTCAACATCTCCTTACAACAAACCTTCCAAATGCCAACTATGAAGCTATTTTGCTCTATCATAAAGAAGATGTAGAAAAGCAGCAAGAGAAAATAGCAGATGAGGCTGAGAGAGATGGTAATATAGATGCATGGATGAGCACCATCAAAGAATGCACTCTGACTGAGGCTCTGCAGTACTTGAGAGAAGAATACATAACTACCCTTGGATCAAATGCTCGAACTCTCTCACCTACTGATGTCTGTGAAGCCATTAATGAGTCATACAAGGGAAGATTGAAAGCTATTCACTATCTTGGAAAAAGGAATGAAAACTGAACTTACAAATATCTGCAGAGATACAACCAAGGAAGTGAGTGAGCTCAAAAGTAAATTTACAACTGAATTTCCTCCCCTGGCATCCACACTCAGAGAGATAAGGGATTGTAAGAAGACTTGCACCTCTGTGGACCTTGAGCTACCTTCTCTGAAAGCCAGTCTCACAAAGCTCACAGAAGAAATGGCCACTCTATCAAATCACACTCAGGAGGCCAATGCACTTCTTAAGGTCATGTGGCAGAATCAATATGGTGATAAACTCATTTCTGAGGTACCTGTTCACAACATGAGCAAGTATGAAGTGGAGAGGCTCTAGAAACAATCATTATCTTCCTTCAGGGCTGAAACTCTCAAAGAATCTGTGGATAGATTGGAGAAGGAAGTTTCTGAACTTAAAGTCTTCAATGCTGAGCTCAAAGTTTCTTTTGCTCTTTTGAATGACAAATTGGACACTCAAGAGGTTCTTCTCAATCAACAACAGATGATTTCTGCAATGATGTTGCACATGGGAATCCCTCAACCTACCTCTCAACCACCACCCTCCTACTCCATCCCAAAGGCCCCATCCAAATCTACTATGCCTGACAACAAGCCTAAGGGGGAGAAGAAATTGAACTCAAAATCAAAGGGGGAGAAACCTAAGGAGAAAGGTATTGTCATATCTGAGGGTGGTCAACTAACTTCATCTACAACAACTCCTCATGTTCAAGGCAAAGGCAAAGCTAAAGTCAATGAGACTCAAGCCTCCAAATCTATCAAGCCCATTAAGCCCTCAACCACTCTACCAGTTGTCACTCTACCAAAAGTACACATCACTGTTTCTAGTGGGCAGAAGCAATCTATCATTTCTACAGTGGTTGTAAGAAGCAAGAAGCATGCCCTCAATCTTCCAAAATTGAAAGTGCCAAGCCTATAGAAGTAAAGGTGGTTACTGAGGCCAAGCTACAAGAAATTGCAAATTCTAATGTCTACCATGATGATGCATTCTTGGAGTTTCTGAAAGTCTCAAGAGAACAGGCTGGTGATACTCAACTATATCTGAGAAGTTTGAGAGATCAGATTGACTATCTTACTGTTATACCTAGGAAGGTTGACAATGTATGGTTCAAGGAAATAATGATGGTGACTAAGTCCAAGATATTGCATCTAACATACACCATTCTGAAGGTTCTTAAATTTTCTAAAGTAGATGCACTAGTCAGGCTAATTGAGAGGCCAAATGAAAATAAGAAGAGTCTGTATGATGACTTAAGGAATGATCAACCATCCAGACTGCCTGAAGTGCTTACAAATCCAAGAACCATCTTCTATCAATCTGGAACAAGAATTGATGACATCAAGTAGTTGATCATTCCCAAGCATCTTATCCCTCAGAATAGAAATCTCATCATTGCCATCATTGAAAGAATAACTAAAAAGCAAGGAATCAGAACTGTTGAAGAGTTGGAAGCACTGCATATTCTCAAAACTTACATTGCAACAACATTGTTCCAGAAATGGCCAAAGAGAGGAGGGAGAAAGATTATAAATATGATGACAAGAGTGATGGGAGGAGAAGACATAACAGGAGTGATAAGGCTAATGAAGACAAGAAGAAGAAGGACAAGAAATGTGATGATGACCAAAGCAAGGTCTATGAGAGGAAAAGTGGAAAACAGCAAGCCTTAGGCATTACTAACAATAATCTCACCACAACACAAGACTCTAAGTCTAGGGTGAATACAGTTAGTAATGACCTACCAAAATCTACATCTATGGCCTCTGCAACTGTTTTGCCACCTCAAGAAGAGAAGAAGCTAAAAATCAAGAAATCATCTGTATGTTTCCAAAAGTAAACTGCTAATGGTATACTACAGTGGTCTACAAGCAACGGTCATAAGTTTCTGCCAAGCATTGGAGTGAAAAAGGTTAAATTCAAGCAAGCTGCAAGAAGGGTGAAGTTATCTAAATCAAAGGCACTGACAATCATTTTAGGGTTAAACCTACCATCTCTAGATGAAAGCTATGATGAAGAACAACTGCAGTTCCTATGGGCTCAAAGAATCTATCATGTTGCCATTGTTGATGATTGTCTTGAAATTAAATATACTGATGGAAGACAGAATAAATTCAGGCAAGGGACATGTCAGCATTGGGGCAAGCTATATGATATAGAAAGGATAATTACATTGTTGGATTTAGAAGATAGAGTGGAAAGGGCATGGAAACTGGAGTTAATTTACTTTGTCAAAATGAAGAGAGATCACCAGGCAGAACAGAAAAAGAAAAGTGAAGAGCTACTAAAGAAAAGTGAGGAGGAGTTTGTAGAAATGGAAGCTAAGGCTAATGAATTGAGGGCTATGGGTCTGTTTTGAGTCAAATTCAATCCTTACATCATTGAATACAAGAAATATGGAAGAACTGTAAAGATTAGAATGGACTACATCAGTTCCTACTTTGAGAAACAGTTAAATGAAATACTTAAGGATTTATCAGACTCCCTTCTAATTGAAGAACTCTGCAATGGAAGACATTGTTCTTGCAATGGAAGAAAATGCAAAGAAGAAGGCTAAAGAAGCTGAAGAAAAGGAGAAAAATGAGAATTTGCAAGCCAAAGCTCAAGGGATGAATCCAAAAGAATATTGTTAACTCGAATAACTTGTAGAAGGGGGGGTTGAATACAAGTTATATAATCGTGTCTGATTTTTGCTTGATTATATGAACAAGAATAAACGAATGAATAAAACTCTGTTTGTATTAATAAGATCAAATACAAACTCTACCAAAGGTGTACAATACCTTTAGCAGCTGCTGACAATACAAATCTCTCTCTCTCTGTTTGTACTCTCGTATATTCATGATTACAAACCTCACGAACACCTTTTACAATGATATAGAGAGAGTATTTATAATGCTACCTATCAACTAATAACAGAAAGATATAATCTATACATGACAATGTTCTGCCTTCTAGTCGATAGTTTCCATCAATAGAAAACTCTTTCCTTCATAATATCTTCTTGCTTGTTCTTCAAACAACGATCCTGTTTTATAGCACTTGCCAGTTTCTGTAGCATCCATAATGACATCATCAGTAACACGACTGATATCAGGATTTCATCTTGCATCAGTATCTGATCATCATCAGTATTAGACCTTCATCAGGATTTGCTCTTTGTTCCTGACATGTAGTCTCCGATACACTGTTCATTCCTGACTAAACTGTACAGATAACTGTTTTACACATAAATCCTATATATAGTGCTAAATCCTTTATAAGATCAGGATTACAAGAAGTATAATGTGTAAATTCTATTCTTAACATCACAACTTATGAATTATTCCTAACAATCTCCCCCTATTTATGCTTTAAAATCTGAAGCATAAATCTAAGTTGGATGTCAAAACATATAACAATACAACCAGAATAGAATTTATGAATGTAGAATTATGAAGTTAAGTACCTCCTTCCAGATGTAGACGTTTATCTAGTACTTAGAAGAAAGAATTTTAACTATTAATGCTGCTCTTCCTTTACCACTTGCTAACTGAGATTCACCACTGTCACTCCTAGTTCTTCTTTTTACTTCCCTTTGTCTGCTCTTTATCTCCCCCAGTCTGGTGTTGTTGTTGTTGTCTTTGTCTTTGAATTATCTTTATCTCCCCCTTTTTGACATCAGCAACATTTATTCCAAGAGATTCAGAAACAGAACAAATGATATTCATCAGAACTGCTTGATTTTCCATAATTGTGACTTGGTTATCTTCAAGTGATTGAAGTCTTGTTTTCATAGCAATTTGAGAATTCTGAATATCTTTCAAAACATCAGAATGAACTTCAATGTTGGAAGTGCTTCTAGTTTCTTCAGAATCAGAATCAGAAAGAACAGTATCTTCAAGTCTTGTAGAAGAAGTTGCTTGAGTTGTATGATATTCAAGTAATAAAACCTGATTAGAAGTATCAACATCTCCATCTTTCTGATCTGTAGCTGAAACATGATCATCATCTCCTTCACCAGTATTCTGTGTACTAACATCTTCAAATCCTGACTCCTCCATAGAGTAATCAGAGACTGTAGATGTCTCAATTCTAGCTGATATTGGAAGTACATACAAAGGAACACTAGGATCATTAGGAACTTCAAATGGTACATATTTATCAAGAGATTGCTTTATCCTGGCACCTCTTCTGTTAATGATTCCTGCAAGCCTCTCCTTTTGCTTCTGAGCTTTAACTTCTGGCTTTGCATTGTGATGTGCGAGGTCATTCTTCTGATACATTTTGATGAATGAATAAGTACCAGCATCCATATCCAAATTTTCAGACCAAGATTCAGGAAAAACCTGATCCCAGAAATCAAATGATGGTTTCCTAATTTTCTCTCCCTCACTATGGAGTTGATCATCCATACCCTCATTCTCACTTTGACTTACTAAAGTCAACACTCTTTCTACCTCACCTTTTGCCTGGTCAGGAGCCAGCCTCTCAGTTTGTGGATCTAAGTCCATCTTTTCAAGTGTATCACTCAAATTTGGATAAGTGCTCTCATGACCTACAGAAAAATAGGGTTTAGAAGGAGTTTTTATACCTGAACTCACATGGAGAGAGGGTTCCTCATTTCAAAAGGGGCTTGAGGTTTTCTCCAAGGAGTGAGCTGCTATAATCTCTGAACCCTTACAATCATCTTCTTTCCTTTCAGAGACTACAGGCTCCAGTATACCACTTTCAGGTTCTTTATTAGACTCTGATGTCTTCAGTAATACTTCATTAGACACCCTAGTTAGTATATCACTGTCTTTAAGTGTTGTTTGCTGAGACTCACCCTCAAGGTGGATAGACTCTGACTGAACAAAATTTGTTTGATCTTCAGAAAAATCAACCAAAGTCATTCCTCCCATATCATAGGGTTTCTCACTTGCAATTTCAATCATCACAGAAGACCTTTCAACATCAGCTATCACAGCTCCTGAGTCATCCAACATCTGACTAGATGGTTCTTGTGTTGCAGTGACTGTGATCTGATCTTTCCTACTATTCACCACTGGTGCAATAGTACCTTCTGTTGACTGCTCCCCTCTATCTACTTCCTCCAGTTGTTCACCTTGAGCTGAGGCATCTTCAATAATGACATCTTTGTCAAATAAATATGCATGAAGTGATTGAAGTGCAACATGCTTCGAGAGTCCAAATTTCTTGACTAATTGTCTTCTGACAGATACATAGAAATACATCTTCATTAAGTCAAGTCTTTGATGTAGAAGTCCATATTCATCTGGAAATAAAAGTTTTGGTACTCTTTCAACCAGAAAATCTAGAACAGGCCTTGACAACTTCACTTTGAGAGAAATTAGTCCCATAGCCAGTCTGTATGATAATGTAGTTTCCCATGAAGAATCAATATCCAGATCTCTATGGTCATTTGCTGACTTGATTGTAGCTTCATTTGTAGAGACCTGCATGATATTAGTTGGACTAGACTCTGTGTGTGTAGGTGACAATTGAATCTTTCTCCTTGTTCTCCTGGTATAGTGAGCAAAAGATTTATCCTGAGAAGACTCAAGAGGTGTAGACACAGAAGTGATCTTGGGATGAGATCTTTGTTCAATAGACATAGTCTTTTGAGAGACAGTATCCAGTAACTGTTTTCCCTTTTTAAGAACTACAGCCTTTTGGGAGACTGCAGCCTGGCTGTGACTAGGTTTTTCATCTCTTTGTGCTAACAGAGAAAGTTGAATTGCAGCCTTCAATTCTGCTCTCTCAGCAAGAGTTAAATCATCATCATCTTCACTAGAATTACTACTACTTGACACAACAAATCTTCTCTTCCTTACAACTGATGTCTTTTGAGAAACACCAGAGGTTGGTTTCTTTGAAACAATAGGCTGTGGATCAAAATTTGGTTCTTGAATTGTTTCAGAGACTATAATGTTTTGGGCTACTTGGGTAGACACAGGTGGGTTCTCCTCCAAATGAGATTCCTGAGCCATTTCACCACAAAAGAAAGAAGAATTGTAGAGAGTAGGAAGATGAGTTTTAAGAATTACCTGAAAATGATGTGGATAATGAATTGCAGGTATTTCATCTAGATTCTTTTCATTGTCCTTCTTTATAATGTCAGAGAAAATTCTCTTTTGCTGTACATAAGAAGAAACACAATGTTCCCTACCAAATCTAGCTTCAAAATCAGGAATAAAATGGTTAATAAACATTTGCATAAATCTATGATAATAAACCATTTTCCTGTTTTGATCTCTTAACCCAAGTTTAATACTTATCTGACTTAAGATAATGTGACCAATGTTAATTACTCTGTCATAAAGTAAACTATAAGCAATATGTGATGTAACAGAAGTAATTTGCTGAAAAGAACTACATTTACCAGTAAAACATTTAGCAATTTGATCAAAGAAGAAAGACCATTCCTTTCTAAGAAAAGACCTATTCAACTGGCTCATGTTGTCTAGAGGTCCACTATAACCTAATTCAGACAACATAGTTCTCACATTATCATCAGATGGTACATTCTCATAAATCAAACTAACAGGTAAGTGAAGTACTGAATTAACAACAGATTCAGTAATATCGAATGAGTCTTGTCCTAAGTGTAGAACAATCTTACCTGATTGACTCTGAGTAGAATCAATTACCTCAGCATTCTCCCAAGCTTGTGAAATAGCTTCTTGATTAATTTGTGGAGATGCTGTCAATGCATAACTTAATGGTCCATTCGCCAGAAAGTCCATGATTGGATGAAAATCAGTTAATACTCCTTCCTTGTTGGTGATAGCTGCTACATGGTTGTTTGTCATAAAATCAAAGTCACCAAACTTGAAGGCTACTGATTTAGGTAATCTTATCTGAGCTGCCATTTTTGATCTAAAAATAACTTAAAAAATTCTTGAAATGGATTAGTGATTTTGAAAACTAGAGAGTGTTTTTGCTTTAGAGAATGTAAAATTAGAGAAAGCAATTACACGATTAGAGTTTCAAAACAAATATATTTCACAAATCTTTCAGACCACTATCCCACGTTGACACGTAGATTGACAGGTGTCAGTCCCTGAAAAATGCGGTTATCCATGATTTTTGGAAAATAAAATCCAAAATTGATTTTCATGAAATAAATCAGGGTATTAATAATCAATACTGATCAGCTTCCTTTTCCTATTGACCTCTCATCAAAATAGTCACAAAATACAATGTGATTTAAAAATATGATAATTCTCAAATCCTGATGGTCACATATGAAATCCTGATCAATATCATCCTGATTTCAGAGACTTAATTGGAGTTTCCACGTGGCATTTTTCTTTTATCTGAAAAGAAATAAATAATTAAACTGAACAACAATCAATTGGTTAGATATATTCAATATTTCTTGAAAACAAGAAATACAGTCATATGCAATAATTAGCATCTGACTTCATTAAAACTTCCAAGTGACTGTTCAGCTTCTCACGTCTTTCTTTAAAAGAAACAGACGCCTTATGCCATTCTCCATAAACCTTTCAATTTCTGTTCTTCTCAACAATGCTCCTCAAACCAAAATTCCATTCAAATCCATTCTTTAGATCTTTCACGGTCGATGAACATCCTGTTCTTGATCATCTCTTTGAAAAGATGACTCTTTTCATCGAACTAATCATGGATGGATTGGTTTCCGATAATATCCAGAGGTTTCTCCTAGAACATCCATCTGTTGGATACAATCTTCCCCTAACCTCCTCAAAACTTGAGGATGAAGAATTTTGCCGAGTGTCTGAGGTTGATCTTGATGGAGATGCTATTCATTTAAGTTAGCTGCTCTCATTCAAGTCGCCCAGACAAGGAATCCAAGAGTAGACGAGGCTATTCAATCCCCTGATGGATTTCTTGAGATGCTCCTTGTCCTGTACCTCAGAATTCATATCAATAGACAAGTATAGAATTATCAGTAGAAATTAGACAAAAAGATGTTGTATTTCATTTCCATATATGTAATGATTTTAATTAATGAAAATACAATTTCTTGTTATCTACTTGTCTTTTGATTATTGAATGATGTGTAAATTATCAGTATGCAAATATCAAAACATGCTGGCATAGACTTAACACATCATAGAATTAGATTACTACACAAAGTAAACGTCAGGATCTGAAACAATTTTCACAATCCTGATACTGACACAATACTGATGACGTCAGCATCCTGATACAAATCTAATCCTGATGATTATTAATAAGTCTACCATACTGAAATTTATCAAGGCAAAGTGTTATAGCTAAAGCATTTAACAATCAAATATAGATCCTGACAAGAATATCAAGTCTATAAGCTAAGAACAACATACCTTGCTACTTTTGCAAATGTTAAAGATCTAAAAATTTAACATTCCTAACTCACTTACTAATCTACTGAATGTAGTCTCATCAAGTGGTTTAGTTAGAATATCTGCAAGCTATTTGTCAGTAGGAACAAAATGAAGTTCCACAGTACCATTCTCAATATGTTCTCTAATAAAATGATATCTGACATCAATGTGCTTAGTCCTTGAATGTTGAACTGGATTTTCTGCAATTTTAATAGCACTAGTATTATCACAAAACATAGGAATATTACTTAGTGTCATACCATAATCCATCAACTGATTTCTTATCCAAAGGAGCTGTGCACAACAACTGCCTGCTGCTATGTACTCAGCTTCTGCAGTTGAGGTTGAGACAGATTGTTGCTTCTTGCTTGCCCAAGAAATCAATCTATTTCCCAAGAATTGACATGTACCTGTAGTGCTTTTCCTGTCTATCTTACACCCTGCATAATCAGAGTCTGAATAGCCAATTAGAAAGAAATCAGATTCTCTAGGGTACCACAAACCAAGATTTGGAGTTCCTTTGAGATATCTAAAAATTCTCTTCACAGCAATTAAATGAGATTCCTTAGGATCACTTTGGAATCTAGCACATAAACAGGTAGAAAACATTATATCTGGCCTACTTGCAGTTAGATATAACAATGAGCCTATCATGCCTCTATAACTAGTATTATCCACACTCTTCCCTTTAGGATCAGAGTCTAGTTTAGTGGCTGTTGCCATGGGTGTCTTTGCAACTGCACAGTCTTGAAAGTCAAACCTTCTTAAAAGATCTTTGATATACTTTGATTGATTAATGAAAATACCAGTCTCAGTCTGTTTGACCTGCAAGCCTAAGAAATAATTTAATTCACCCATCATGCTCATCTGATACTTAGACTGCATAAGCTTGCTAAACTTAGCACACAACTTTTCATTAGTAGAACCAAAAATAATATCATCAACATAAACTTGAACTAAAAGCAATTCACCTTTTATCTTTCTAAAGAATAGAGTTTTGTCAATTGTACCTCTTGTGAAGCCATTTTCAAGAAGAAATTTAGACAAAGTCTCATACCATGCTCTTGGTGCCTGCTTTAGTCCATAGAGTGCCTTGTCAAGTTTGTAGACATGATTTGGAAATTTTGGATCTATCTTTAGGTTTTGGTACCAATAATAGATCTATCTTTAGGTCTTGGTACCAGTTTCCAGACTTTGTTTCTCTCAAACTCATTTAACTCCTCCTGCATTTCAATTACCCAATCAGGATCCTGTAAGGCTTCTTCAACCTTCTTAGGTTCATTCTTTGAGAGAAAGCAACTATACAAGCATTCATTTTGAATTGATCTTCTAGTTCGAACACCACTATTTGGATCACCAATAATCAAATCTTCAGTATGATCCTTGGTCCATTTTCTAACAGGTGGTAGATTAACTCTGCTAGTCTCTCCCCCTAAGTTAGTGGTATCTCTTGTAGAAGAATTCTCTCTTCCTTCAAAAACTCTCGTTTGATCAATAGAATCAGTAGATTCCATATTGCTGCTAGTTACTGATTTTTCCTCAGTAGACTCTGAAAGATCAGTTCCTGATGGAGTAGACTCTGAATAGCTAGTCTGCTCCTGATGATCAATGTGTTCTCTTTGATTTATTTGCTCCCCCTCAACAGTAGCATTCCTTTGAGAAGCAATAGAAATTCCTTCTGGAGAACCTTCATCATCACTGGAGAGTATCTCAGAATTCTTCAGATTTTCAAATTCCAATTTGTCATGGCTTTCATCAGTTTGCAGAATTCCAAATTTCTTATCATCAAATGCAACATGAATTGATTCCATAACAATGTGAGTTCTGAGATTATAAACTTTGAAGGCCTTAGATGCTGAATATCCTAGAAAAATTGCTTCATCCGATTTGGCTTCAAATTTTCCAAGTTGTTCTGGATGAACTTTTAGGACATAGCATTTGCATCCAAAGATGTGAAAGTATTTCACACTTGGTTTCTTTCCTTTGATCATCTCATAGGGAGTTTTTCCATGACTATTTACCAAGGTACAGTTTTGAGTGAAACATGCAGTGTTAATAGCTTCTGCCCAAAAGTAGGTTGGAAGTTTTGCATCTGCAAGCATGGTTCTTGCTGCCTCTATGAGAGTCCTGTTCTTTCTTTCCACTACACCATTCTGCTGAGGTGTACCAGGTGCAGAAAACTGTTGAGTGATTCCATTGTCTGCACAAAACCCCTCCATTGTAGAATTCTTGAATTCTGTACCATTGTCACTCCTAAGTACTTTAACTTTGTACTCAGAGTTATTCTGAATATTCTTGACAAGTTCAATGATTTGTTGAGGAGCTTCATCCTTCTTGTGTAGAAAGAACACCCATGTAAACCTTGTGAAATCATCCACTATCACTAGAGCATATCTTTTCTTGCTGATAGACATAATGTTTACTGGACCAAACAGATCAAGATGTAGCATGTGAAATGGTTCAGTAATTGAATTTTCAGTCTTGCTCTTGAAAGTGGTTCTTCTTTGCTTTCCAAGCTGACATGCATCACAAAGTCCATCTTGCACATAATTTGCCTGAGGTAAGCCTCTCACCAGATTGTGCTTAACAAGTTGATTAAGTTTCTTGAAGTTGAGATGTGAGAGCTTCTTGTGCCAATTCCAGCTTTCATCACTTGTTGCTTTGCTGTAGAGACATCTAACAATTCCTTTAGATGTATCACTTAAGCTGGCTTCATATATGTTACCATGTCTTTGACCAGTTAGAACAATGTCTCCATTTTGCATATTCAAGATTTTGCATCCTTCTTTGTCAAAGATTGATTTGTAACCTTTATCACCCAGTTGACATATGCTTAAAAGAGTATGTTTCAAGCCTTCAACCAGTGCTACATTTTCTATGATGACATTTCCCAAAACAATTGAGCCATATCCCAGAGTTTCTCCTTTGTTGCCATCTCCAAAAGATATTACTGGGCCAGCTTTCCTCTCAAACTTTGTAAGCAGAGACTTCTTTCCAGTCATATGTCCAGAGCATCCACTGTCCAAGATAATTGAATGCTTCTTTCCTGTGCCCTTAACAGAGGATGGAGAAGTTTTCTTTAGAGATCCAGGTTTGTCTGAACCATTTGCCATCAATGCAATGTTGTCATAATCCAATTCATCTTCAGAATCACTGGAATCAGCCCAATCCTTCTGTGTGACCATAAGTGCATTACCCTTTCCTGAATTCCTAGGCTTCTTACACTCACTAGCAAAGTGTCCAAGCTCGCTGCAGTTAAAGCACTTGATCTTGGCCTTGTCAAGCTTGACAATTGTATTTTTGCCTTTGTCACTCTTCTTCTCCTCCTTCTTTTGAAAAGGTCCTTTGCTAAATCTTCTCCTGTTAAATCTACCTTTCTTGAAAGCTTTAGCAAACATAGCAAAGAGTTCCTGCATCTCAGATTCACAATCATTGTTGTCAGAGTCCATATCAGTAGTCTCTGACTCAGAACTTTCTTTGCTTTTCTTCTTCCTTGAATTCTTTACAGCAATCTCTTCATGCTGTTCTTCAGGAAGCTTCTTTACTTCAGATTGAGCAGTAAGTGCAATAGTCTTCATCTTTCCTTCACTCCTGCTCTTCTTCTGCTGCTTGTCAAGTTCATAAGCTCTCAATTTTCCATATACTGCCTCTAATGAAATCTCATCAAGATCATTAGCTTCTTCAATCGCAGATATCTTCTCATTGTAGAAATCAGGCAAAGCTTTCATGAACTTTGTATTCATGTCCTCCAAGTCATAATATTTACCATGCATGGCCATCTCATTGATGAGTTTTGTAAACCTATCAAAGGTATCAGTAAGTGACTCACCAGACTTAGATTCAAAGTACTCATACTGTTGTATAAGTAATGTCCTCATATTCTTCCTGACAGGCTTAGTTCCTTCACAGTGAACCTTAAGATTGTCCCAAATATCCTTAGCAGTTTTACAAGAGAGAACATAGTTAGTGAGAACAGAATCAAGACTATTGAATAATATGTTTCTCACTTTAGCATCTTTAAGAACATTCTCCTTGTCCTTATCTGACCATTCAGATTTTGGCTTCTCTGCTGTATGTTCTGGAACAACCACACCATCAACAGTTGCTTGTCCAACGACCTTTGTTGGAACAAAAGGTCCATTTCTGATTCTGTCAAGATAATCAGGATCTGTTGCTTCCAGATGATGCAACATCTTTACTTCCCATAGAGTATATTCGTTTCTCTTGAGCATAGGAATCTTAGTATTCCCATCCTTGTAACCAGACATGATTGCAGATCTTTATGATTATTCGAAATCAACCTGCTCTGATACCAATTGTTAACTCGAATAACTTGTAGAAGAGGGGGTTGAATACAAGTTATATAATCGTGTCTGATTTTTGCTTGATTATATGAACAAGAATAAACGAATGAATAAAACTCTGTTTGTATTAATAAGATCAAATACAAACTCTACCAAAGGTGTACAATACCTTTAGCAGCTGCTGACAATACAAATCTCTCTCTCTCTGTTTGTACTCTCGTATATTCACGATTACAAACCTCACGAACACCTTTTACAATGATATAGAGAGAGTATTTATAATGCTACCTATCAACTAATAACAGAAAGATATAATCTATACATGACAATGTTCTGCCTTCTAGTCGATAGTTTCCATCAATAGAAAACTCTTTCCTTCATAATATCTTCTTGCTTGTTCTTCAAACAACGATCCTGTTTTATAGCACTTGCCAGTTTCTGTAGCATCCATAATGACATCATCAGTAACACGACTGATATCAAGATTTCATCTTGCATCAGTATCTGATCATCATCAGTATTAGACCTTCATCAGGATTTGCTCTTTGTTCCTGACATGTAGTCTCCGATACACTGTTCATTCCTGACTAAACTGTACAGATAACTGTTTTACACATAAATCCTATATATAGTGCTAAATCCTTTATAAGATCAGGATTACAAGAAGTATAATGTGTAAATTCTATTCTTAACATCACAACTTATGAATTATTCCTAACAAATATGACTAGTAATTCTTCATAACTTGTAAGGATGCCTATTTGCATTTTTAATCAAATTACATACCTATACTTTTCAAGTTTTATCTTTATGTATGTTAGGCTTGTTATCAGACATGAATTGTGACTAAGGGTCTTACTCACAATTTGGGGGAGATTGTTAGTCACAGAGGCATGCCTGAATACATCTAATAACAAGCCTAATTGTTTGTAATGCTTTGCATTACTTACATGACCTCTTAACTAAGGGAACCTCTAGATGTAGAGTTTCTACTTGTTTAGTACTTGTAAGAGGCATCAATTTCTATCTGTGTAATTGTACTTCAAAGTCAGAGAATAATGCTTGAGAGAAGTATTGGCCTATTTGATTTTGATGATTCTATGATTACATATATTTTGGAATGTTATTTATTATACTAACATGCTCTTGATTTTGATAATAATGTGATTACATATATTTTGGATGATATTAGTGCTACTAATATTTTTGATCTTAATGATTATGCGAAATATTTTATGTTGGTATAATGCTTGTTATTACTTGTTGTTAGTGAAATTTCCAGGAGAGAAATTATCCTGTTTAGCAAGCTGTTTTAAGATGTACATGATTATTTCAGTCAGACTAACAGTTATATTTCAGCAAGCTATTATGGATCATCTTACATATTTCAGTAAGCTGAATTCACAGTCTTTGCAAAATCAGCGTGCTGATTCTGGGCGACAGAATAACAGATTTCAAGAAGACATTCGTTTTTCAAGGAGTCATCTATGATATATATTTAGGAATATTGTATGAGACCCTCTGAATTATACAAACCCATCCTACACTTTTAAATTATCAACTCAAAGCAAGTGGGAGACAATATATTCCTTCTTCCTTTAAATAAGGAAAGCATGCCTAACTTTACCTTATTTATTTGACCATAATCATTCAAACACATTCTATATTATTTCTTTGTCTTCTCCATCATTTCTTCTATACACGCTCCTCTTAAAAAATAAGACACCAGCTTCTCCATTTTTCTTCATTCTAACGCTCCATCTTAAATTGTCAAGAAAACTAGCAGGAGCCTCTTAAAGGTTGAATTTTAAACCATTCTTATTCAACTATAAAAAGAGTGTTTTTGCTTTAGTTCAAAGGACAATCTAAGTGCAAAAACAAGATCATATACACACACAACTTCGAGCCTGTTTGCTATATTCTTGAAAACCTCTCAAACTCTCATATACATACGAATACATATTTTCAGAGGGTTGAATAGGTTGAGTTGTATTTATCAAAACTTTGTATTGTTCAAATTGTAAAGATTAGTTGCTGTACAAGTTTGGCTTAAGGCTTTGGGTGGGTAGAACTAGACTAGAGAAGGATACTTGGGAAGTATTGCTTAGAGAGTTAGTTCAGCATAGCAATTCAGCAAGCCATTTTCTAAGCAGCTGGGTGTAAAGGGAGATATATTGTTTGATCTTGTAATCGGTTTATAGTGATCAATAATATATTCTCTTACCAAGTTGGTAAGGGATCAGGACGTAGACCATAGGGGATTAGGGGTCGAACCTGGCTAAAAGATCTTGTGTTCATTTCACTTTTCTGCACTGCATTATCAGTTAATTCAGCCTGCTGTTATTAAACTATTAAGTCATATCTGCAAGGCGTTTCTGGTAAAAATCAAAACAGGTCATAGTTAACCACTATCAGCCATAGTACACCTATTCAACCCCCTTCTAGGTGTGTTTTCAATTGGTATCAGAGCCTTGGTATACTAATCTTTCTGTAACAGGAAAATTATCGATCGATATGGCTGAATATTACCCTCTCGGCTCATCTAATCTCCGTGCTCCTTTGCTTCTTGGTACTGAAAACTATAATTGGTGGAAAGAGCGTATGAAGATGCACCTGTCAAAGGAACCACTAGAATGGAGAGTTGTCAACAAAGGTCCTTATATATTTCTTGACAAAGACAGCAAGCTGAAAGATATTGATGATCTTACTGATGCTGAATTGATCAAGGAAAGCTACAATACCAGGGCAATGAATACTATCATGACTGGTCTCTCCGCAAGTGAAAGTGATAAGGTCTCCTCATGCAAATCTGCCAAAGAGATGTGGGACACATTTGAACTATATAATGAAGGTTCGAAATCTCTTAAGAAGGTTAAACTCAGTACGTTGATGAATGAATTTGGAGGTCTCATTGTCAAGGAAGATGAGACTATCAGGGAAAGTCAAGCATGATTTCAAAAAACTATGAATGGTCTCAAACTACTTCGGAAGACAATACCTCAAGCCGAAATAAACATGAAGATCTTGAGTGCAGTACCATGGACTTTTTCACCTAAAGTGATGGCTTTAGAATCGTCTCCTCTAATCGACATTATGGATACCTTGGTTGTATTCGCTGAACTTGAACACTTTGAAGCAAAAATTAATGCTAGCCAAACCAGATCCTCTCAAGCTCCAGTTGCAAAGATGAAGAATTTAGCACTTTATTCAAAAAATAGCAAGCTGGAATATGAAGCAGAATCAGAATCAGAATCTGATGAAGACATCACTGAAATTTTTAGAAAGATCAAAAGGCTCATGCACAAGAAGAAAATGATAAAGGATGATAAGGAAAAATCCTCAAAATCCAAAAGATACTCAAGAGACTTAAAAGAAATGCTATTTCTGGGAAGGAAAAGAAAAATTATAGGGCTTTCATATCATGGAGCGATGATGAGACAACATCCAATGCCGAATCAAATATAGACTTGGCTCATTTAGCACTTGTGGGGGTTAATGGTCAAAGACTTCAACACAACACGGAAGAAGTATTGCTTGAAAGTGATGTTTCAAATTCGGAATCGGATGCTAATGAGGTAAACTCTTTTTATTCTAATGAAACATTTGAAAATACTAGTTTGGAACAACTAACATTGCAGGAAAAGAGGGTTGTTTCAATGGATGAGTTTTGTGCACTTCAAGCTGAAATTTCTCAACTAAAACACATCAACAAGCTCACACAAAATAGGAACAATACGCTGGTCAGTGAACTTAACAAGCTAAGATCGGATATTAAGGCTAGAGATATATGCCTTGAAGCGTTCAAACTTGATGAATCCTCATCCAATGATCAAGTAGCAAGTGAAGCTTCAGATGATGAATCTAAGGAGAAAAATGTTCCAATGGAAGAGTATTTGTCACTGGAAAAAGAAAACAGCGAGCTGAAAGCTGATATAGAAGCCAGAGATACTCAAATCAGCAAGCTGAATGGAGAGTTAGGAACCAGAGATATTCAAATCAGCAAGCTGAATGAAGAAATAGGATTCAAATATACTTATATCAGCAAGTTGAAAGAAGAAACAAAAGCTCCACACGAAGATATTCAACAAGCTAAGAAAATCAAAGAACTCGAGGATGAGATAAAGAATCTTCATAAAGGAATGGGAAAGTTTATCCAAGGTGAAGAAACTCTTAAATCAATGATGAAGCAAGCAACCGTACCAATAGTGAGGGAAGGTGTTGGACTAACATCAACTTCAAAGGAAAATGCTCTCAAATATAATGGAAAGCATGAAATTCCTTATGATTATGCAATGCCTTGGAAAATATGTAACAAGTGTCAAAAGAAGGGACATCTTGCAAAGCACTGCACAACTCAGACAGAATCAGCCTACCAAAATAGGAAAACAGCTTACCATTATCAGTATAGCAGCACACAAAGAACAAAGATTTCAGCACCAAAAGTGGTACAAAAATGGGTAAAGAAATCTGATTTAAATTCTATCTATGTGCTAGCAACTAACCATGCAGGAATATCAAGCAAGTATGGGTACCAAAACGTTGAGTTTATGTGCAACAAATGACCCTAGAAACAGCAAGCTAAGTGCAAAAGTTTGGTACTTTAGCTTACTTTTTAGTATTATTTGCATGCTAAATTAATTTCCTATTCCTCTATAGATGCCAATAATGATTCTTAAGTGTAATTCACTTGCATGCAAGTTAATATTTACGTGTGCATGCATACATATTGTTAATTCTTTCGCATGCAATTTATTGAGTAAATGTGTACTCGTGCATTATGTGGGACTTCATAATCCATGCTGATTTTGAATATGCTACGTGATTACCCTTTTTAATGATTAAGGGGGAGAGATTTTAGGAGGTTAACTCATAAGGAGGTTATGTGTTTGGGATTTTATTTCATATAAATCCTAATGTGCTTAATTGAATATCATGATGTTAAATCAAGGATGCAAGTGTTGAGGGGGAGTATGTACTCCTAAAAATATATGTTGGTAATCATCAAAAAGGGGGAGATTGTTGGCCTATTTGATTTTGATGATTCTATGATTACATATATTTTGGAATGTTATTTATTATACTAACATGCTCTTGATTTTGATAATAATGTGATTACATATATTTTGGATGATATTAGTGCTACTAATATTTTTGATCTTAATGATTATGCAAAATATTTTATGTTGGTATAATGCTTGTTATTACTTGTTGTTAGTGAAATTTCCAGGAGAGAAATTGTCCTGTTCAGCAAGCTGTTTTAAGATGTACAGGATTATTTCAGTCAGACTAACAGTTATATTTCTGCAAGCTGTTATGGATCATCTTACATATTTCAGCAAGCTGAATTCACAATCTTTGCAAAATTAGCGTGTTGATTCTGGGCGACAGAATAACAGATTTCAAGAAGACATGCGTTTTTCAAGGAGTCATCTGTGATATATATTTAGGAATATTGTATGGGACCCTCTGAATTATACAAACCCATCCTACACTTTTAAATTATCAACTCAAAGCAAGTGGGAGACAATATATTCCTTCTTCCTTTAAATAAGGAAAGCATGCCTAACTTTACCTTATTTATTTGACCATAATCATTCAAACACATTCTATATTATTTCTTTGTCTTCTCCATCATTTCTTCTATACATACTCCTCTTGAAAAATAAGACACCAGCTTCTCCATTTTTCTTCATTCTAACGCTCCATCTTAAATTGTCAAGAAAACCAGCAGGAGCCTCTTAAAGGTTGAATTTTAAACCATTCTTATTCAACTATAAAAAGAGTGTTTTTGCCTCAGTTCAAAGGACAATCTAAGTGCAAAAACAAGATCATATACACACCCAACTTCGAGCCTCTTTGCTATATTCTTGAAAACCTCTCAAACTCTCATATACATACGAATACATATTTTTAGAGGGTTCAATAGGTTGAGTTGTATTTATCAAAACTTTGTATTGTTCAAATTGTAAAGATTAGTTATTGTACAAGTTTGACTTAAGGCTCTGGGTGGGTAGAACTAGACTAGAGAAGGATACTTGGGAAGTATTACTTAGAGAGTTAGTTCAGCACAGCAATTCAGCAAGCCATTTTCTAAGCAGCTGGGTGTAAAGGGAGATATATTGTTTGATCTTGTAATCGGTTTATAGTGATCAATAATATATTCTCTTACCAAGTTGGTAAGGGATCAGGACGTAGACCATAGGGGATTAGGGGTCGAACCTGGCTAAAAGATCTTGTGTTCATTTTACTTTTCTGCACTTTTCATTCTGCACTGCATTATCAGTTAATTCAGCCTGCTGTTATTAAACTGTTAAGTCATATCAGCAATCCGTTTCTGGTAAAATCAAAACAGGTCATAGTTAACCACTATCAGCCATAATACACCTATTCAACCCCCTTCTAGGTGTGTTTTCAAGAAGTTCCAAGGTTCATGCCTCAAGCTTGCAGATAGAGACTATCAAATAATCATAGTTGGGATTTGGAGAAATGGAGAATTTGCCTAAGTACCAATTCGAGAAGTATGTTTGTTATATTCGAGAAGTCTAGCCTTCAAGAAGTCAAGGATTCGATATCTCAAAAGACACTATTCGATATCACTGAATGCACTGTTCGATATCTCATTTGATATCTCAGAGATTCGATATGTCTACTACTCTATTCGAAAACTCAGAAAGTCAACAAAGTCAAAGCATCATTCGAGTTCTCTAGGAGTCAATAAGTCAAGGTTCATTCGATATCTCAAAGACTCAGAAAGCTATTCGATATCTCAGGGATTCGATAAGTTAAATGTTCTATTCGACAACTCAAGGATTCCTGAAGAAAAGAGCTATTCGAGGAGTGATTCAATATGTCAACTTTACAGTATTCGAGAACTCAGAGTTATCTAATCCTAGTTCTCGAATCAATCACTTAGCCACTTCTCGAATACATTCTTGAAGACAAACTACTGAAGAAATTATACAAGCCAGAAACCTGTAACAAGCCAAAGCACTTTATGGACCACAATCTGTAACGTACTTTGCAAATCCTACAAAGAAGCTTGGAGAGATGTACAAGAGACAAAGAGCTAAAGAAGTGGATCTGAACAGAACTTCAAGAAGTCAAACCTGTAGCCGTTTGGACACTTACTCAAATAAGATAGACATACTAGAAAGTAATTTATCGTGTAACCTTATCTGTAGTAAGTAGGTTGTATTCATGTTCTATAAGAATACAACCTCACTTCTTTAGTGATTAAGTTTTTCATACACATTCAAGAGTACATCTCTCTGAGAAAAACGAAGCTGAGAATACTATCATTTGTATTCACAGGTTGTAGCAAATCTTTATCTAATAAAATAGACTTTTTTGCATGACAGTGGCCTGAACTATAATTTTTTTGCACAAAAATGGCCAACATATAATACTGAGCACCCGCATGGCCAAACTTTAATATTTTAATCACCCGATTGCATTCCGTCAAATTTGTGTAACGGACGTTAGTTTTAGAGGGGCAATATGGGAATTATACACCACCAACTAGGCAACTACCTCCCGCCGTTCTCAGCCTCTCGTCCATCTTTTTCACTCTTCGCGCTGCCATCTTCTCCACATCTACTCTTCTCAATCATCCACAAATCACCACCAAATCTCAACCACCGGTAACTGCCTCCTCCTACACCAACGCACCATCTCGCGACTCCAGCCTTCTACCACCGACCATCTGTCAACTCTCTTCACCTCCGTTTTTCCTTCGCCACCTTTTCCATCATTTCCCACCTCACACCCACCTTCCCTTTTACTCCGCCCATAAGCCACCATTCTCTTTTCACTCCCGCCAACAACCTACACCCATCTTCTCCTTCTACAACCTCAACCACGCCTAAACACAATCACCATTCCACCTCTTCTTCACCGTTCACCACCACCATCAAACCTCCTCTGTTCGCATCTTCTCCCTTCTCCCCTGTTTTTTCGACGCCCAACCCCGCCCTTCATCTCTCGCAACCACCATCTTTAAACACCACCATCTGCTTCAATCCCCTCCCACCTTCAATCCCCTCTACTCTTCTTTCTCCGGTCATCTCCTTCACCCCTTTCTCCACCCACCTTCAACCTTACACCATCTTCAACACTCATTCCTCCGTTCACCACCTCTGTTCTTCAGCCTCCTTCCTTCGCGACTCCGCCAGCACCCACCATCACTGCACCTCCTTTCCAACCCAACTCCCCTCCTCTTCATTCAACCACCTCACCTCCCATCTCCCAACCGCATCACTACTTCCTCTTCACCATTCCTTTCCGTTCACCCTTCATTCTCATCACCGCTGCAAACCACCACCCAGCCTGCCCTCCTTTAACTTCAATTATACCCCGTAACCATCCATCTCACCTGCGCCTTTCACCACCACAACCTTCTTCTTTCGCCAATCACCACCTCCCCTCTTCTCCTCCCATTCAAAATACCGTTCACCCTCCATTCAATAATCCACCACAGCCCCCATCTCCGTTCATTCCCCTTTGAATTAAGAACGAAGAAGAAGTGAAATAAAAAGAACTGAGTAAAGGAGAAAAACAGGGAAAAATAGCAGAAAATATACTGAAATTCCCATATTGCCCCTCTAAAACTAACGTCTGTTACACATATTTGACGGAATGCAATTGAGTGATTAAAATATTAAAGTTTGGCCATGCGGGCACTCAGTATTATATGTTGGCGATTTTTGTGCAAAAAAATTATAGTTCAGGCCACTATCGTGCAAAAAAGTCAATAAAATATTATATTAAAGTGATATTGTGTCTTGTGTTGTTTATTATCCGCACGTTTAGATCATCACACACACAACACATATCTTGCTACATTCACCAAACAGATTCAAGAACAAGAAAAGTTCAAGAATCCATTCACCCCCCTTCTGTATTCTTTTCGTGTGTTCAATACTCAACAAAAAATAACTACGGAGTTAAATTAAATTTAGGTTATATCTTTAAATTATACATGTTTATAATACTTGAGCACGATAGACATGTGTAATCAATTGTACATATGTATGTGTTGCGTGAATATTAAATATTTAGTATTTTAATCATTGAGATTTATTAACAATATGTTAGTCACTATTTTATTTGTACATTTATATATAAATTAATAATATATAGTATGTAGTCTACTTATACATATTCCTAAATTATTTAAACTAGCTTAAAACTCGTGTGATGCACGAAATTTTGTAATACAATTTTTTTTAATTTGAATTGAATTTTTTGGTTGGTGAGAATTGAACTTGGATCATACAACAAATTTGAACAAAATCATACCACTAGGTTATCCATTCGTTTATGTAATAAATCATACACATAATATGTGAATGTGTGTGTGCAACTTTAATGAGAAATAGTTGGAACATGTGTATTTTTTTAAAACGAAAAAATACATAACTTCTTCATTAAAACAACATAAAATAAATATGTAAGATTAATTGATTGTAAAACTAAGAGCTTATTGCACTTTGTAACCCTTAAGTATTTGCCAAAGACACATAAGTACCATTATTGTTTTTGCTGGTACTTCACCTTCGATACTTCATTTTCTCTTTCAGTTTGTAACCCCTGAACTCGATTTCATCAAAATGCCTTAATTTGTAAGGGGTATTTTATTATTTTTCTTAATAAATATTAATGACCAACTACGAATTTAATGCCCAACTAGGGCTTCGGGCCTTATTAGTGAGCTAATAAATGTAACATTAATTATGTCTTTATGGATTATTTTTCACCCATATCAATAGCATTTTGATGAAATCACGTTCAGAGGTTGCAAACTGAAAGAGAAAATGAAGTATCGAATGTGAAGTGCCAGCAGAAAAAATAAAGGTACCTATCTATCTTTGGCAAATACTTAAGTATTACAAAGTGCAATAAGCTCTAAAACTAATATCTAAAATCTATCTATTTTATATATAATACACGAACAAGACTTAAAATTCATGAGATATTTTATTCATAATTTAAAATGACTAATTTACCCCTATATTGTTGTTTTTATATAAAAAATTCATTTTTAGTAGAAATCAAACTTGGACCATCAAGTTAAATTGTGCATCTACATACCACTAGGCCACACTTTCACATGTATTTTAGATCATACATACAATATGTATGTGTATGATATATGAAATATATTGGTTAAATATTATTGGGTTTTAAATGAGATTTGGACTTCTTATTGATTTTCATTTATTGATTAAAGAACCACATAAAATATATAATTAAGTTATAAAATGATATTATAATTAATATTTTGGATACTATCCAACAATATATTATAATGAAAATATTGAGTTGTGAACGTAATATGAAAATTGTATATTATTACACAAAATGCAAGAATTTATCGGGGTAATTGGCTATTTCATAACTGAACTCGTGCTCAACTTGCAGTTGGGTAATCGAACTCAAAAAACTTGCATTAACGTCATTAAACTAATTAAACCTTGCAATATCATTATTAAACTATTAAAAGCTTGCACGACCGTTAACTTTCGTTGCCTTTTAACGGAGGTCCGTTAATTTTGTATAAATAAGCTGCCATGTAGATTTTTCTCTCTCTTCACATTTGACAAATCAGCTACCACATAGACTTTTCTCTCTCCTCACATTAATAATTAAAAATTAAATACAAATGCAAACAAATTAAAAAACAATATGTATTTATGTATTTTATCTCCTGTTCTACCTATCACCACCAACAACCTTCAACAGCCTTCCTCCACAACTCCGACACCGTCCATCTTCTTCCCCGATCTCGCCTCCACCCTATCTCTCTTACCTTTCTATTTCCTTCATCGACCTCCGTTCACTCCACAACAACCCTCCATCTGCAGCATCCTCCGACCATCTCCACCAAGCCTCTACCGCTCTCCTCCAAATTCTCACAACCAGACTTCACGCCCCAGCCAACAACTCCCTTCGTTCTTCACTCCACCTCCATTCCTGCCTCCATTTCATTCTTAATTTCATCAATTGTATCCAAAAATTACGAAATACAAATTAGGGTTCATGTGAGGATTTGGGGCTTTTTGTGTTGTTAATTGTTTGGTGTGACTGATGGTTTGTTTAGCTTCATGTGACCACAATGAATTGGTTTAGGGGTTCAATTGAGGAGCCCATGTTCGTATATAAGTAGTTCGAGTTTGTTTTTTTTCGAATTTTAATTCGATTTTCCATGCTATTCATTGAGTGTTCGTGCTTATGGTTATGGGGGGTTAGTTTGTGCGTGATCTTAGCTTTATTTTGATATAAAAAACGTATGATTTGGTTCAGAAAACTGTAAAAATCGCGAGTGGCCGGAGTTGTAACTCGAAGCTCGCCGGAATTATCTTATGTCGATCATTTTTGGTTCATGTGGTCGTTTTCAATCAGTTTTGACCATGTTTGTTGCAATTGTTGAGTACCCAGTAGTGTATAATTGTTTTGCATGTGTTTGATGCAAGTTCTGGCTCGCCGGATTTCGGCCGACGGCCATGTTCTTCATGACCCATTTTCTGACCCGATGACCCGTTTTCCTTGATCCAGTTTGTTTTATTTTCAGTTGGGTTGGTAAAAGAGAATATGATTTAAGAGTTTTTAAAATAATTAGTTTTAAATTATTTAACACACTAGCACCCACGTGTATAATTTTAACATATCAGCACACCACGTCACTTTTCCGTCACAAACGTTACATGAACTTAACGGTTGTTACCCAATTGCAAGTTTTAAGTACTTTAATGAGTTTATTGCAAGCTTTTTGAGTTTGATTACCCAACTGCAAGTTGAGTACGAGTTCAGTTATGAAATAGCCAATTAACCCATAATTTATCAGTCAAACTCTTCGGGTAGTAAAAATATTTGGCCTTGAATATACGAATCCTAAAATTAATACATTACATTTTACATACAAATTAACTAATGTTTGATTTAAAATATGACATTTGAAGAAAAAAAGGATCATATATAATATATGGTGTATTATTTATAAAGGTAATTCAAAAAAATATATATACAGGATCATGTATAATATATGATTTGCATAACTTATATATCATAGATGGGAAAAGAGTATCTAAAGCACACAATAGAGAAGTTCTCTATTAGTGTGTCTTAAAATACGATAAATTAATTATTATTTGAACAATCCAACCGTACGGATATTAAATTCATACAAAAATACGTGAATGTACAAATTTTCGTGTAATTTAATTATGGGAAATTCTCGTTGGTACCCTTCTGGAATTGGCTTTTCCAGTTGGTACCCTAAAGTAACTGATTACCCTAATTATGCCATTTTGTTAATCAAAACGTTAAGAAACGTTAAAAAACTATAAAAATAAATAATGATCTATAAGTTTTTAATGTATTACTAGTTAAAAAAATTAAATACTAATTTATAATTATTAATGTGCCACTAATTGAAAAATATTAAACATTAATCTGTAATAAATTAACATACCGTTAATCTAAAATATGTGTTTAGTCATTTTCTGACCATAAAATAACATAATTCCACATTTAACTTTTTTTAATTTATGGTTTATATGACATAAAATTTTATTGTGGAATAAATGTTGAAATTTGTTAACGTTTCTTAATGTTTTGATTAACAGAATGACATAATTAGGATAATCAGTTACTTTAGGGGTGCCAGTCGTAAGTCCAAAACACGAAATGACACCATCTGGAAAAACCAATTCCAGAAGGGTACCAACGAGAATTTGCCTTTAATTATTTGGAACTATAAATTTATAGCAATAAGATTATGATAAATCTATGTCGTTGAATATATATAAAAGATTGTATTATTATAAAAGTGATGCTCCATTATTTCAAATATAATAAAAATTTGTATACAATGTTATTTCGACATAAACTTTTCATCCGTACGATTGGATTATCAAAAATAATAATAAAATACAAGATTTAAGGTGCACTAATAGAGAACTTCTCTATTGTGTGCTTTAGAAACTCCATCCCCTAGACGTATAACCTACTGAACATTCAGATTTTATTCAATGATCCACAATAAAATTAAAAACTGACATGATTGTATCAGTACCAATTATATTAGTTTCCAAATTACAAATTTAAGCATATATAAGTAAGTACACAATAGTTATATATATACCATTAACAAGCAAAATTCTATGAAAATTAATTTTATATTTCAAATGACATTGATCATACACTGTTTAATTTAAAATTACAATTAAAGCTAGCGACTCATGCCTTGCACGGGTATTTATGCTAGTTACACATAAAAAAGCATTCAATGCAAAAAAAAAAACACTTAAAAACTTTTTGATACAATATCCGAGCTTCTGGATGGTTACGAATAAGTTTCATGCAAATTAAAATTTCAGGAAAAAGCGATAACATTATAATTATATTTTACAATAATATAATATATATATATATTTTTATTCTTACCATATATTTATATACTGTTTTTCGAAGAAATTAATATCCTACTATCTTATCAAAATTTAACATTTTTTGAATTGATCCAAACTGAAATGGAAGAAAATATCAGAGAGATATTAATTTGTCAAGTACTCCGTATTAATTTACTTGTTTCAAAAAAAAATATTAATTTACTTTAGGATAATGTATAGGCACTTGTTTTCGAATTTGAAACGGCAGATCAAACTTGTACAGTACATAAATAACATTAAAAATACAACAAGATGATTTCAAAGGGTTAATTGGCTATTTCATAACTAACTCGTGCCCAACTTGCAGTTGGATAACTGAACTCAAAAAACTTGCAAATAGATAAGTACACTAATTATTTATTGTAATTGAACCACTGAACATGAAATAACTTGCATGGCCGTTAAGCCGTTAAGTCGCGTTGACTTTTAACGGTGCTCCGTTAACTCTTTGCCACGTGTGATGACATGTCAGAATTGTAACTTAAAATTTAATCAAAAATTACATAAACCCTTTTTAAATCCTTTTTAAATAAATAATTAAATAATTTATTAAAAGTAAATAATACTTTTACTAACAGTAAAAGTAAATATTTATTTTACTTAAGGAGATTACAGTCACAGTAATTTTTCATGGGATTAAAATCACAATTTTTTTACCCTTAATCTAATAAAACAGATCAAATCCATTTATATAATATAAAAAAACCTAAAATGAAGAACAGTTTGAATGTTCTTAAAGATTTGCAGATTCCGGTACTAGCCCTAGTTTCCGGCCGACCATGAAATTCCGGCGAAACTCGATTTAACACTAACATTTCTCTCTCTCTGCGTTTTTTTCTCCATCTGCAGCCATCCCTCTCCTCTCCCTACTTCGCTCTCTCCTCCTTCACCTTCCCTTGACAGTAACCCACTCTTCAAACTTGGGTTCTGGTTCCATTCTCGTACATCAACTGTTCTTCTCTTCTTCTCCGTGCTCTCCTTCTCCATAGATTCCCATTCACTAATTCGTTGTATCCTTAGCTTCTCCATATTATTAACCCAATTGATTTGCGAGAAACCGCCACGCCCTTTTATCTAATCCCTTCCGGCGATCATGTCCGGCCAAACACGTTTTTCTAAAATCAACACTAAAATTCACATTTTTTTATTGCAAAACAACCTTGAGATCATAACAAAACTGTTAGTGGACTCAAATCAACTGAACAACGTCATCTAAGCATTAAACAATTGACTAAAAAAATTTAACAAAAACTCTTAACTCAAACACCCAAAAACGAATACAATCAAAACAATTAGACACATCAATGGACTCTACACAACTCCATAAAGCTATATATCACATCAAAAGGACTGAACAATCTCTGAAATCAAAAGCCCCAATTCTTAATCAAGAACCCTAAAGCTATATATTCAAATTTCGGAGTGGCTGTAGTTGTTTCAGGCGGTAGTTGGTCGGAGGAGAAAGGTGGTTAAGAAGGTGGGTGGATGGGAAGTAAAGAGGTGCTGATGTGGTGGGTTTGAATGAAAGGGTGGCGTCGGAATGGAGTGGGAGTCGTCGGAATCAAGAATAAGGGAGAGCGATTTTACAGGGAAGAGAGATGAGAGATTGTGAGGAAAGAGAGAAAAGGAAATAAACAAATTGTTTATATTTATTCCAAAAATATTTTTTTATTTAAGTAAATTTTTTGTTTTTAATGAGCCAAACCAACTCGGCGAACACGTATAATTTTTTAACACATCAGCCGTCCACGTCAATTTTCCATCACGGACGTTACATGGAATTAACGGCGATTACTTAACTGCAAGTTTTAATTACTTTGATGGGTTGATTGCAAGCTTTTTGAGTTCAATTATCCAACTACAAATTGGACACGAGTTCAGTGATGAAATAGCCAATTAACCCGATTCCAAAAGAAAGCATTTCGGCAAAGTGCAAGTGACTAGGGAGGTGTTTTTATTTTAACTTTTGCTCGTCAAACAAGAGTTCGAAAGTACCTACATATATATAGGAGAAGGTTAATTAAGCTAAATAAACCGCCCTAATTTTGCGTAATCCCTATCTATTCAATTTTAGTACACTGTCTTTCACTTGTAAAATACCAAAAAAAATCAAAACTATTTGTTCCATTCATGTTAACTTGGATGCCAAAAGCTTGCAGCAAAGATGCTACTAATTCAGGCACCCTTTTCGCTAAGAGCCAAAGAGGTGGAACAAAATGGACGGCCGTAACTCATAATAATGTTATAAATTCCGGCATCTTAATGTACACCATAGTACATGGGGGAGAACAATGACACGGAGGCCAATCCAACCAGAAGTCCAACTTTTTTTTTTTTTTTTTGACGAAAAGCATTGTTTCATTAATAACATAATACAGTCCGAACAAATCTCCAATTGCCATTACAACCAGATTGTGAAACAAATAACAAATTAAACATAATTAGTTGATTTGTTTTCTGATCGTTTAACACATAGAATTTAAAAATTCTTAAAATTAAAAACGAAGTCCAACTTCGTTCAAGAATGCAGTAACTAACCACTTGTTTACACTTTACAGTTAAAAACAACGTTAAACAATCATTAGTTCTTAAAAATGATGTGCAGGGATCTTAGTCCTGAACCTGCACACACCAGGAATGAAAAAATATTGCCAAGATTTAAGAACAGAAACTTATGATGCATGACAGAAACTATCGAACACGATCACATTACTGTCACAAAAGCAAACCTTCATTTTACTTTGTTCTAAATATTAATACAGATTACTACGACACAATCCTAGATGGAAAGAAATATGCATTTAACCTAAACCGTAAAACAAAAACCTGATTATGAGAACACAATTACTAGATAAAAACTTGTAAACTAAAAGTGTCACTATTTATACTACTGTATTGAGATATAGTTCATACAAAAATTCAATCACATAAACTAATCGACCGAAATCTGGGTCGTATGGTCAAAGATCTCAGTGGAGGCTTAGCTTAGCAACTAAGATGATTAATAACAGGTGTAACAACTCGAAGTGTTAGCAAATAAGCTGATACTACATAATTAGCAAAAAAAAAAAAAAAAAAAAAAAAAGCTGATACATCAAGCTGCTATTGAGGTAAGAAGTCCAATTTGATATAAGAAAAAAAACTTTAAAACTATCTCAACGGTGACTGTCATTTATATGCAATTGAAGATCTAGCAAGTTCAAAGACTAGTTTACAGTGTAAAAACAATGATAAACAAGACTTATTTGTTCTTGGTAATATTAATAGACAAGCATCAATTCCTAGCTCAGCACACATGAGAAACAAAATCATGTACAGATTTAAAGCCAGAAACTAATGATGCATGGCATTTGAATACGATTATACTGTTACAAAAGCAAGCCCTCATCTCAATCTGTTCTAACACTACTTTATACGATCATTATAATACAATCCTAGGTAGGAAGAAAATGCATTTTACATAGATCGCATTACAAAAGCCTGACCATAATTAAAAAAGAAACATATTACTAATTAGATATAACTTGCGAGTCAAAAATTTATCACTACTTATACTATTGTACCAAGATTATACATATCCTTAAATCCATTTTAAATATACAATCTAATAATCTTACACAACACAACTTCAGAAAGAAAATTAAAACACTATAGGCATTAGGTTTACTATACCAACTATGAATCAGGTGATAATGTTGTCTTCGCTTTCTTTTCAAACAATCCCTTTACAAAAGCATCTACAATCTGTTGTTGCGACTCAATCAACAACTCATTCCGCTTCATCTCCATGTCCATTCGCGTCGTCTCAATCTCTTTCACCATATCCATCTTCATTTTCTCCATCTTCATGAATCCTTCCCCCAAAAGTTTAATGGACGAAACCATATCTTCAATTGGATTTCTCCCTCTCTTTACTCCTCCACTACTGTCACTCTTCCTATCAAGATTCGATTTTGCTTGCGAAGGAAACCCATTTATAAACCTAGGATCAAAGTTAGGATTCAAGTTCCCATCAGTTTTCATATTAAACTTTTGCCTCGTCCCTGCCGGAGCTGAATTCCTGTCATTAGGAACTTTACCCCAATACTCCCCATCACCACCGTCATCACACTCATAATCTGGATCCAATTTCCTAACCTTACGAGACCTGAACGCAGTTGGCATCAACTGCTCACCACTCAAATTTTTAATCCGGATTCCACCATTTCCAAACTTCTTCGCCCTATAACCCAAAGGATCCCCTTCAAATTGACTACCATTATTCTCCGTTTCCTCATCTGATCTGCCATCCAAGTACAAAGGATAACCAGCACCAGCACCCGGTTTCACATCAATCTTACCCGAATTCTTTAACCTAAACCCTAACGGATCTGAATTAGGCTCACCAACACCTTTAACATTAAAACTACCTCTACTCAACACACCTTCATGATCAACATTTGAACTCGTAAAATTATCCAATTTTTTTCTATTTTTCAAATTAAACCCCAACGGCACGGAATTATGATCAACAACAGTAACTTGATTAGATCCAGTACCAGGCGACGAACCATTTTCCATAGCATCCATACTTTCGAAATAAAACCATGACGAAAAGAATCTACCTGGATACGAAAGAGACCTCTGTTTCTCAGCTCGATAACGCTGTCGAAGCTTCTCCATCTTATGACGACACTGTGCGGAGGTCTTCGCCGGAGAGGCACCGGGGCAGCGTTGACCGACGGCGTCGGCGACGGAGTCCCAGTCGGCGGTGCGGAGATAACCGCGGCGGAGAGCGTACCATCTCTCACGGTAGGCTTCGATTAAAGCTAGGGCTTCTTCTTGTGTCCAACACGGCGGCGGGAATTTTCGCGGGACTTTTACCGGCGCTTCGTCGACGGTGGTCATGACCCAAATAATAGATATGAATACTTGTATGTATATGTGGTAGATCGGAGGTGAAAAGATTGGATCTTGAGTGAAATTGTAGAGGTGGAAGATATTGCACGGAAAGTGTTTGATGAAATGACTGAGAGAGAAATAAATATAATTAGATAGAGATTAGGTAGATGGGGAGAGAGAGAGAGAGAGGGAGGGAGGGAGTGGTTGATAATATGGTAGTCCGTAGAGATATGGGTTGTGTGGCATTGATTGTGGGGTGGAGGGGTGAGGTGGGATGGTTGGAGATCACTTGTGGTGAAGGTAGAGAAAAAAAAAAAGAGACGTGTGCGGCAGGGTAAGGAGGGAGGGCGGGTGTGATGGAGAGGTGCATCAAAGCAACCAACTCCACCAGTAGAATATGCCACCATAAACACATCCCCCCACCACACCATCCTCCCTTGTTTCTTGTTTTGTCTTTTCGTTTTTACCATTAACTGATAATCAGGAGACGTAAGTTGTTTAATAATGGATTAATTATCAAATTCACCATTATAAAATTAAGGGAAATGCTAACTATAATCCTTAGGGCTATGGTTAAGCATTAAATATTCTCATGTTTTCAACATTTAGTCTTAGTTATTTAATTAATTTTTGGTTTTCCAATGCTTCTTTATAAGGGTGAAGGCGATAAATAACAGATTTTTTAGTAACTTGAATGAAAATAACAATTCTCAAGAGCTTAGATTAAAAATACCGTTTTGATTACGCATTTGTTAGCTGGGTACTGGTAATACGCATTCAAACATCGCGTATTAGCATATATGGAGTAATTTTAAAACAGGATACCCAAATGGTAATTGGGTAACATGAACCACTCACGCAAATGACATTTGGGTATTTGATTGTTACGCAAATGGTAATCGCGTATTCCCACCCCTCCCTTCACTCTCCATCTCTTTCTCCTTCCCTCCCCACTCTCTCACTTCGTTCCTCCTCCTCCCCTTTTCACTCATCTATCTCTTCTCCGCTTCTCTTTTCCAGCAATCTCTCTCTCAACCTTTTTTCTTTGCCTCTTTCCGTCTCCTTTCTCTTTCTCCCACCCCATCTCAGATTAAATTGATCGCAGAGAATCAGTGAAAAGAGCAATCGATCGCACATTGAATGGATGAGTGACAGTGAATGAGATATGAAGTTCCTCCGGAGAATTAGGTGCCGCCTGCGGCGCCGGAAAAGGAGATGCACAGTCGAAGAAGGAGATGCAGGTGTAATACGCATATGTGGCCTGGGTAATAAAAATGGTAAAAAGAACCACAGTAGCTGAGAATTGGTATTCTTATATTTTTAGGTTTAAAATCCGTTATTTTTAACATTTATTCTCTTTATAACACTAATTTAATTTTTCAAGTAATAATAGTGGACTCCCATGTATTCACATCAATTTCCATTAATAAAAATTTCCAAATTGCTAAATAATCATATTGAGATAGGTGCAAAATTGATGAATTCCATGCAAAACTGACATATTAAATGCATTTATCCACTTACATTCATTCTTAACCATAGCCCTAAGGGCTATGTTTAGCATTACCCTAAAATTAATAAATCTCAGTTATCATCAACAAATGTGGGGTTTTAACTTGACCACTATTAAATTGATGTAATCATAAATTGGTCACTTTTAAATTGGTAGTAAATTAACAAAATTTCAAATTTATTATCAAAAATTAATAATTTTATTTGAAAAATGGTCAATCTGAGGGGTGAGTAGGGGTGTTCATGGGTTCACCAAACCGATCAAACCGACCCAACCCGACCCTTTTTTCGGCCATTCAAACCGATAAAAAAAACCCGATATTTGATTGGGTTAGAAAATTTTCAAACCAATTTAAATGGGTTGGGTATGGGTTTACCCGATCTTATATATAATTTTTATTTTATAATTTAATATAATTATATATATATATATGATTACATATGGCGTGTATGCATATGATTTACGATGTAATTTACATTACTAAAATTATAACATTAATTAAATTAAATATTAACAATAAAGTCCTAGGTTACACATAATTTAATTTTACTTATGTTCTCAAAATGAGCTTTACTTTGTGTACTTTAATTTTTTTTATAAAATTATTTAACCCATTCAAACCGAACCAACCAAACCCAAACCGAACCAACCCAACCCAAACCGATATATAATGGGTAGGGTTGGGTTATAAAATTATTTTTTACGGGTTGGGTTAAAAATTTTGAAACCGATTTAATTGGGTCGGGTTGCAAAAACGTCATCAACCCGACCAACCCAACCCGCGAACACCCCTAGGGGTGAGGATCCACTGTCCCCTGTAAAAAGAGAATTAAAAAATAAAAATAAAAATAATTTTAATAAAGGGACCCCGCTAGGACACTCTTTTTATACAGGGGACGTAGAAGGGGACAGAGGATCCAGGCTCCAATATGATATCCTGAATTAATCGATAGTAAATTTGATATCTTGCTAATTATATATCTTGATATCTTGTTATTATAACTCGTTTAATAATGTAGGTTTATGTCTAGGGAGAGCAGGTACATCGTATTCCCGAATTTAAATTTGGAGAGAAAGGAAGTTTGTGCTTCTTTATTTTTTCTAACGTGTTATCAAGATTTTTCGAAAAAAGAAAGAATAGAAAGGGAGGTGAAATATGGATCAATTTTTTTTATAAATTTTTCTTTTTAAAAGTGGGATGATTGAAAAAGAAAGATAAATTACAATGATAAATATATTGAATATTTTAACATATCTCCACTTTCTCTTCTTTGCTTAAAGAACTCGAAAACATAAGAAAGAAAATAACGTAGCAAATCTTTTCTTTTCTCCCAAATTTAATTTCTTTCTTTTCTTTTCTTACTTTGTAGTCCCTTGATTCAATCTCAATCCGTTGTTAATTAATATTTCACTCATATGTTAGGTTCCACTTAGTATTGTTGTAATAGACATCAACATAGGGCTGAGCAGAAAAATTGAAATGAAACTGAAATCGAACCGAAACCGATAAAAATCGAATCGATTAAACCGAATCGAATTAAAATCGTAAAACCGAAAAATCGAACCAATACTAATGGTCCTGTTTCGGTTTTGGAGTTAAACTGAACTGAAAAAACTGAAACCGAACCGATTATTATGATATATTTATATAATTATATATATTATATAATATATAAAATTTTATTATAAAAATTATGCATATATTTTAAGAATTAAAAAATGCTTAAAATTTGCATTATATAAAAATTATGCATATATTTTAAGAATTAAAAAATGCTTAAAATTTAAACTTCTTATATGCTAGAAGCTTGCTCTGATACCAATTGTTATTTCCCAGTAGCACACTTCAAAATTGTAGAAGGGGGGTTGAATACAATCTTGTAAAATTCTTTCGAATTTTAAACACGACAACAATCTACAATTTCAATGGAAACAGACGGACAAGTCGAAGACTAAAACGTAAAGAAACAGAATATGAACAAATGCACAACACACTTAAAAATTTCAGGTGGGGTTTTCTCGACTCCACCTGAGGGTTGTATTGAAGAAAACTTCTTTGTATAAACTGAGTACACAGCTGCAAATACAAGGCTAAAACTATTACAAGAGAACCTAATTCTTATAGCTTTTTGCTCAGTGTTTTTCTTCTCAGTTTTAGCTATGCTACACTTGAAGTATATATATTACTCCAAGATTACAAACCCTATAAAATAAACGAATCTTACAAGTCAAAGTATTCTGCAGGGTTGTTGCCACTCCTTGTCTCCATGTGAATGCAATTTTGTCTGGTTGTCTTGGACAGATATGCACTAGATTTACCAGCCAAATTGCTTGTGAGAATAAGGAATGTTTCTTTTTCTTCTTCGTTTCCATTACTGGTTCCCATACCTCTTTTAAGTTTATCAACCCATGTGACCTGTCAGGCATGCCAAGTCGCCATCAACTTCTAATCCCAAGACATTATTGGTTGAAGCTTTTATCCGTTGGTGTAGACATAGATCGACAGGTTAATTTCTGCTTGCTGGGAATACCATATCCGTTGACATAGAATCTTCATCCGTTGATCACCACTTCACTTATACAGAATTACATAGCACAGCTTATATACAATTAGCTACCCTATTCTGTATATCCTTTGATAGTCAACATGACTTAGGATTTCTAGCAACTATGATATTCGACAACAAACTCAAACTTAAATACAAGGTATGCTACAGACTTATCGATTGATAAGCTGCCTCATCAACGGATGTACTTAGCTTGGGTATCCGTAGATAAGTTACAAAACTTAATCTTGTACTCATATGTTTTTCAAAGTGTTTTATGGACGTATATCATCAAGGACAACATAATTCCTAACAATCTCCCCCAATTTATGACTGATAGAACTACAGCCATAAATTAAGGACCTTGATGATAACAAAACACTTTTGCAAAGATTATGATATTCAATAAAAACATATGAATTGCACAAGCTACAAAATTTTGAAGAAAGGAACTGAGTTAAGTGACAGAATCATACTTCTACAAGGGATGCTCCTCTAGTCTGAGCATATCATTGCTTTCTTCCCCTTGCAGTCCTCATACCATAGATTTTCTCTTTGTTTGCCTCAAGCTGATTTTCTAGAGATCTGTAGATGATCTTTTCTTCTAAGTGGTTTGGATCCAGCATAGACATTAAGTATTGCAAGTACTCATTGCTAGCTTTTTCTAGCTGATCTTCTATCCTGAAAAATCTTCTACAATTTTGATTATCTCTGAATTCCACTATCTAGTAAGGATAAAAATGAACCTTCTTGCCAGGTTCAGATGGAATGTTCAGTGTCTTAGGCAAACCCTCCTTTAAAGTCCGGCTATTTTTCAATTCATTGGCCTTTTTGAAGATTATTCCTTTTGCTTCTGGAGTGAATCCTCCAGTTTTATTCATTAAGGACCAAATCCTCCAGAGTTTGCTGTACCCTTCATTTAATACTTGATCTAGGGGCCAGGCTACACTATTCCCTCCTTTATAGGTGAAAATTAACCTTCTTGGAAGCCTGGCTGTCCTATCTGCAGCACTCACATTATCCACATCATCCAGGAAGAAATTGATGCTTGAGTATTCTTCAATATCTGCAAGATATAGCTCAGTTTCTTTCTTGGTGGCAACCTTTGCAACTTGAGGAACCTTGGTGAATGGAATTGGTCTAGCTGGTGGTTGTTTCCTCTTTCTGGTTCTCTTCTTTTTAGGTGAGAGCCTGATTTTTGGAAATACCAAGCTATTGATGTCAAAGTCAAATTCCACAGGTTATTCCTTTACAAGTTCTAAGGTGCTGAGTGTCTGAGTGTTTTGAGTTGGAGGTTCTATAGGTCGAGGTGGTATTGATTCAACTTGAACTTCTGGATCTGGGCTCAAAGATATCTTAACAGGAATTTTAACCATGCTTTTTCTTTTCTTGCACGCAGATTTTGTGTTCATTTTCTTCTTCTTCTTAAATTTGGCCTCTTCTTCTTCAGCCTCTTGCCTCATTTCTACTTCTAACTCTCTTACGAGCTCATCAGCTAATCTAGCTTCCTTCTCAGTAGATTCTGTAGGTTTTCTTACAATTTGACTAGCTTGAAGTAACCTTGCAATTTCTTCAGCTTTAGCAACTACAAAGTCAGGGTAACCTGCAGGTACATAAATTTCCACTCCCTCTCTATAGATAAATGCTAGATTCTCTTTGAGTCCCACATCAACTTTAGCCTTCTGTTTCAATTCAGCAAGGTGTTTGCTCATTAGCTTGAGTTCATCTAGTTTTGGCATTGGAAATTCTACTCTCATGGTGTTTTTACCATTTTTCTTCACATGTGATTTCTCAGGCTTGAGCACAGGCTTGAATTCAGACAAGTAGGATGGCTCCCCTCTGGCTAGAGATTTAGGAAGCACAAAATCTGGGATTAGTACCTGTCTGATTGATGTGGTTATGGGAGGAATTTGTACTTGAGAAAACTGAGGATTAGTAGCCAGCCTCATGGCTATAGAGTCTTCAGGTTGAATGGCTGGTTCTTCCTCACTAGTTTGAATTGCTGGAGCTGTTGGAGCTAGAGTAGAATGAAGTTGTTCCCCCTCACTTGTTGACCTCTCTTCTCCAAACTTCTCCCCCTTTTGTTAGCATCAAGGGCTTGAGTAGATGGCATAGTCAACAGGCTGGCAAGGAGAGCATTTTGTTTGTTGTGAGCTTCAAGAATGAGTTTTTGATTTTCAAGAATAATGCTCATTTGAAGCTCTAACTTATCAACTTTTGCAGACAGATTTTCAATTTTCTTTTCTGTGTCTGCATCTTACTTCAGCTTCTGATTAAGCTGCTGCATTGATCGTGGTGGAAAAAGAAGCTCCAAGTCTTTGTGCTGAGATTCTAGAGCATTCTTAATTTCTAGCTTGAGTTCATCTTTGTCTACCACCCTTTGATTGAGAAGACACCTGTGCAATTTGAGAGTAGCCAGAAAGTTCTCTTGCACAAGTTTCATAGCAGGTTCAGCATCTTGTAGAGTAGCTGCAGTCTTCTCATACTACACTACTAGATTAGTAAGAGCATCCTTGGAGATATAGTCTTGAGATACTAGCCATTCTGGTAAGTCTCCAGGTTGCTGTGAAGGCCCTTCTTCTTCACCTTCATCTGAGAATTCAGAGTCAGACTGACTCACTTCAGTGGCACTTGGAGGCAGCTTGGTAGGAGCATCTGTGGCTCTTTGCATAGATTCTGAGTTTTGTACCAAGTTCAGTTGTTGCTCAGCCTCCACATTGCCCTGTTCAGCCCGAGAGTTTAGGTCAGAGACAGGGTGAGTAAAGGTTTCAGCTCCAAGAACTGATCTATCAATGACGTTTTGCGATGTCTGTTGACAGATACTTGTTCTAGGGGCATCCTCAACCTCCATTAACTCACAAGCAATGGCTTCATCCACCCTTATGTCTCATGCACCTGCTTTTCTCGCATATTCTCTCTCTTTTTGCATCAGGGGCTCCCCCTGGCTCACACCCTCACCGTCACCTACTAAGGTGGAACTCTCAGTCTCTCCTTTTGCCTGGCAGGAAGAAATTGCCAGCCCCTCACTCTCATTCTCTCCTTTTGCCTGCTCACAAAGCAGGCTCTCGCTCTCTGTGATGTCACTCTCTTCCCTCAATCCTAGAAGTGTTCGAACTACAAGTGTGACTTCTGCTGTGGATGCAGGAAACACATTGACCAATGAATTTGGTGTATCCATTGATTCTGTAGTTGGAGCTACCAACGGATGATCGCTATTAAGCATATCCATCAGTGAACAAACACTTGTCAACGGATGAGAAATATCCATCGATGAAGTAGAAGGCATAGCAGTTGATAGGGAAATTATGATAGAATCTGTGCAGAATGATTTTAAAGTAGGCGACACAGGTTCAGTCATAGTTTTAGAAAGAAATGGCTGTTGGCCCAACAAATCATCTAAAAGATGATGTCCAACAGGTTCTGAGTAGGGCTCCTCCCTTGGATGTAAAAAGGGAGAATTTTCTTGTGATGTGGGAAGCATGTCCACATCCAGAGAAAGAGATGGTGAATTTTGAGTTGTTTGTGTGATTAGAGATTGAGAATCAGGCTGTGACTCCACATTTGCTGGAGCCACATCAAACTGAGTTCGAGATGGTTCAATCATATGAGATTGAACAGTGTGTGACCCTTGTGCACCCAAAGTAACTTTAGGTTTCTTCTTTCTAACAAAGGTTTTGGTTGGTGACTTTTGGCTAGTGGTGTCCCTTCTCCTTTTGTTCAATGTTCCTGGTTGGGAACTCTTTTCAATAACAACACCCTGTTGAGAGGATGCTGTTAGGGATGTGTTTAACTCCTTTTCAACATTAACAGTCTTTTGGGAGACTGCAATGTGGCTAGGCTGGGACACACTCACCTCTCCAACCTTATCCTTAGGGCTTCTTTGATGTTCACCCTATCCCTCACCACTCACTTCCACCTGAACACTCCCCTCAGAGGTTATGGTATGTTTTACAACAAGTACCTGTTGGGAAGCACTTGAGGCTGGTTTCTTTGACTTGGATTTTGATTTAAGTTTGGTTGCTTGGGTAGAAGACTGTGGGTACTCAGACTCAGTCTCCATAGCAACACTCAATGGCAAAGAACCTTGAGATTGAGAAGAGGGAAGAGGGTTAGAAATAGTTACCTCAATTATAGGCAGGTATACCATTTTCACTTCCGAGTTGATTTCATTCGAATGAGGTCACTAAGAACCCTTTTCTCCTGAACCCAGCAAGTGAACCTGCTAGAAGGCTGCTCAAGTACTATTTTGTTCTCAGAGACATGGTTAGCCAACATCATTAGGAATCTTGCAAAATAAATTTTATTGTTTCTATTTTCTTTCTTTCCTAACTTTGCACCAATCTCATGAAGAACCAAAGAGCCAAAATTATAGAATTTGTCATTAAGCAGCATGTAAAGCATAATAAGCAAAGCATTGGTAACTGCATCAAAATTGCTAATTTTACCAGAAAACACCTTAATGAAGGCATCACAAAGAAAGCTCCATTCCTTTCTCATGCCTTTTCTAACAATTTTGCCTAGGTTATCAATACTCATAGTATAACCTATGGTGTTTAGCATGGTAACTAAATCACTATCAGCAGGACTAGTAGTACAGTTATTCTCAGGCAGTTTCAGACAAGAGGTAACAACATCAGAATTAATAATATGCTCTTTACCTTTGAGGGAAAAAGCAATTGTACCTTCAGAGGCGTTAAAAACCGCCGTAGTCCATACTTCATCCACAACTTCGTGATAGAGAATTGGCTTTTCAGTCATGGCAATGGAGAGTTTGCATTTCTTGATGAAATCCATCATCTTGTGATAGTCGGCCAGAGAGTGCGCCGAATCCACATAAGCAGCGAAGTTGTGCTTCTCATAGATAAACCCATTCCCACACATCATCTTAACTATTGGAGCCATTTTGCGAAGAGGGGTTTTCGTAGCTTTTTGAGAGAGAGAGAGGGGAAGATGTTGAGAGTGAAATAAAATCTGAATGTTAATCGTTAGTTGAATTAATAGAATTACTCAATAAGGAAACTGCTCATAGTAGTGGGTTGAAAAGTGAATTAATAACTGCACCAGTCCTATACATACAGCGACGTGTCAAATGACAGCTGCCAAATAAAAGACAATATTCAACCGGCGGATAAAATGGTGAATCCTCGAGAAACGAGCTTCCCGTTGATATGTATTATTGAGATAATACACACAAAGAAAACTAAATATCCACCAAAAAAATAAAAGTAAAAATAAAATCCAGATATTATTTGAATCATCAACGGATATTTGACATATCCGTCGATGGGTAAATTCTGACTTAGACAGAATTTCGTACCTTTTCTTTGTAAAAGAAAAATTCAAGCTAATTTCTGGCTGCTTATTCAACCATGCAAATATCTTGAATAAATTAAGAGAAATTCAGCATACCTAGCTCACTTACCAACCTTGTGAATGTTGATTCATCAAGTGGCTTGGTAAAGACATCTGCAAGTTGCTTCTGACTTGGAACAAAATGAAGTTCCACAGTACCTTCCATCACATGTTCTCTGATGAAATGGTATCTGATGTCTATGTGCTTGGTCCTGGAATGTTGCACTGGATTCTCAGATATGGCAATTGCACTCGTGTTGTCACAAAATATTGGGATTCTATCAACTCTTAATCCATAGTCAAGCAATTGATTCTTCATCCATAGTATCTGTGCACAACAACTTCCAGCTGCAATATACTCAGCTTCTGCAGTAGAAGTGGAAACTAAATTGTGCTTCTTGCTAAACCATGAAACCAGCTTGTTCCCTAAGAATTAACAAGTGCATGTAGTACTTTTTCTGTCAATTTTACAACCTGCATAATCTCCATCTGAATAGCCAGTTAGATTAAAACCAGATTCTCTAGGATACCAAATGCCAAGGTTTGGTGTTCCTTTGAGATATTTGAAAATCCTTTTAATAGCTATTAAATGAGATTCTCTGGGATCAGCTTGGAATCTTGCACATAAACAAGTAGAAAACATAATATCAGGTCTGCTTGCTGTTAAGTATAGAAGTGAGCCCACCATGCCCCTATAACTTGAGATGTCCACTTTCTTCTCCTTAGTATTCAACTCAAGTTTAGTGGCAGTAGCCATGGGTGTTTTTGCAGAGGCACAATCCAGCATGTTAAATCTTTTCAAAAGATCATTAACATACTTGGATTGGCTAATGAATATTCCGTCACTAACTTGCTTTACTTGTAAGCCAAGGAAATAAGTTAGTTCACCCATCATGCTCATTTCATACTTACTTTGCATAAGTTTGGTAAACCTTTTGCAAAGCTTCTCATCAGTAGACCCAAAAATTATATCATCTACATAAATTTGAACAAGTATCATAGAGCCATTGACATTTCTATAAAAGAGAGTTTTGTCAACAGTACCTCGAGTGAAGTGATTCTCTATAAGGAATTGTGAGAGAGTGTCATACCAAGCTCTAGGTGCTTGCTTCAGGCCATAGAGTGCTTTGAGAAGAAAATAGACATATTATGGGAATTTTGGGTCTTCAAAACTAGGAGGTTGACTTACATATACCTCTTCTTCCAAAATGCCATTTAGAAAAGCACTCTTGACATCCATTTGATAGACTTTGAAGTTGGCATGGACTGCATAGGCCAGGAAGATTCTGATTGCTTCCAGCCTTGCTTTGTTCCTTGTCACTATGCCATTCTCATCCATCTTATTCTTGAATACCCATTTGGTGTCAATTACTGACTTGCTTTTAGGCTTGGGTACAAGCTTCCACACTTCATTTCTCTCAAACTGGTTTAGCTTCTCTTGCATTGCTAAAACCCAGTCTGGATCTAGGAAGGCATCCTCAACTCTCTTAGGTTCTTCTTTAGATAGAAAACTGCTATACAAGCATTCTTCTTGAGTTGCCCTTCTAGTTTGGACTCTTGCATTTGAATCTCCAATTATGAGTTCAAATGGGTGATCTCTGGTCCATTTTCTTGATGTTGGCAGGTTCAGCCTATATGACGTAGCTTCATTCTCCCCGTGTTGATCATTCTGATTGGTTGTTGAGTGGAGACTCTGAGAGACTCCCCCTGAGTGTGTGGCTCTTGAGGTTGGAGTTCTAACAGAGTTATCGATGGATATTTCTCTGTAACTATCAACGGGTAATCCAGAATTGTCTTCAACAGATCGGGTTTCCTCAGCATCAACGGATGGTGTCCCACGCTCTACACCTCGAGCATGCTGCGATTTTACACCAGTCGATACTGTTTCTACATCATCTTCACTGCCTTCACCAGTCATATCATTATCAAATGATAAATCTTCATGGAAACCTTCATCTATCAACCCTTGGATTTTCTTATCATCAGAGACAACATGTATGGATTCCATAACAATGTTCAGTCTTAGGTTATAGATTCTATATGATTTCCCTGCTGAGTATCCAACAAAGATAGCTTCATCTGCTTTGGTGTCAAACTTTCCAATGTTTTCGCCTTGATTTCTCAGGATAAAACATTTGCAACCAAAGACATGTAAGAAGTTAACTGTTGGCTTCTTTCCCTTGAATAGTTGGTATGGAGTCAGTCCTTTTGCTTGATTGATCAAAGAAATATTCTGAGTATAGCAGGCAGTGTTGACAGCTTCTGCCCAGAAATATGTTGGCAACTTTGATTCTTCAAGCATTGTTCTTGCAGCTTCAATGAGAGCCCTGTTTTTCCTTTCTACTACACCATTTTGTTGAGGAGTCCTAGGTGTAGAGAATTCTTGGATAATTCCTTGTTTTTCACAAAACTCTCTTATCATACAATTCTTGAACTCAGTTCCATTGTCACTTCTCATCCTTCTTACTCTGAAAGAGGGATTATTGTTAACTGTTCTGATATAATTGATGATGATTTCTTCTGCCTCATCCTTGGAGTGCAGAAAGAATGTCCACATGTATTTAAAGGAGTCATCCACAATCACTAGACAATATCTCTTCTTGGAGATTGACATTACATTGACTGGTCCAAATAGATCCATGTGAAGTAGCTGTAGAGGATGATCAATGGAGGACATTAACTTGGATTTAAAAGAGGCCTTCTTTTGCTTCCCTTTTTGGCATGCATCACACAATCCATCTTTGGAGAAATCCAATTTTGGGATACCTCTAACCAAATCCTTCTTCACCAACTCATTCATTGCTTGGAAATTCAAGTGTGATAGTTTCTTGTGCCATAGCCAACCTTCATCTACACCTACCTTGCTAAAGAGGCATGTAGCAATATCTACACTTGTTGAATTGAAGTCAGTTGTGTACACATTCCCTTTTCGGTTGCCTGTCATCACTATCTTATTGTCTTTTTTCTTGAAAATAACAAAAGCTTCTGTAGTAAACCACATGTTAGGAATATGATGTACTTGATGATAACTTCACAATCAATCAAAATTGTATAAGTCAAGTTTTGTAACTGTCAACGGATGAGACATTATAACTCTATCCGTTGACAGGTAGCTCATCAACGGATAAGGTTTTGTAGCATACTGCAGTACCTCTATGCTATCAGTTGATAATGTTTCTATTTAGAGTCATGTTGACCATCATTGGATAGGCAGAATAGGGTAGCCAATTGTAAATAAGCTATGCTATGTAATTCTGTCTAAGTGAAAGTGTATCAACGGATGAAGACAGGACTCTATCAACGGATACAACTCAAATCTACTCTATCAACGGATACCGCTCAAACTACCATCAATGGATGACTGTGTACAACATCAACGAATAATCATTAACACTTTCTTCTATGCTAGCTAGGAATTAGCAGTTGATAAGGACAGGTTTGACTGATAGATCACATGGGTTGATAGTAGGTATAAAAAGCAGTATGGCAGCCATAGTTTGGAAACGCAGAAGAAAGAAGCATTCCATTTACACAGTACATACAAGAAAGGTGCAGGGGACATATCTGTTCACAAGGACAACCTTTCGGCTACATGTGGATTTGGAGTGGAGTAGCAAGTCAACTTGAATTAGATTAATATTATCTTATTCCTGTAGTACTTGTAAACTTGGGATATATAACCAAGTGTAGCAACTCTTTAGAAACTAAGAAAACAGACATATTTGCTTAGGGTTTCTTGAATATCCTTAGAAGCAAAGAGTTGTAAAAACAGAAGCTGTGTACATTTGTATCACAGAGTTTTTTCGAATAAAAGTCTCAGGTGGTACATTTAACCACCTGATTTTTTATGTGTTTGTGAATCATTTCTCATTCAGCAATTATCTCCTTATAGATTTCTGTGGTTTTTATCAGAAATTACAATTATCAAGAATTGTATTCAACCCCCCCCCCCCCTTCTACAATTATACAAGTGTGTAATCTGGGAATAACAATTGGTATCAGAGCAAGCTTCTAACATATTTGAAGTTTAAAGATCAACACACTTCCAACATGTCTAAGAAGGATTATGGAGTGAAGATACCGGTTCTTGATAGAGAAAATTACTTTCACTGGAAAGTAAAAATGCGTCTACATCTCATATCTATTGATGAAGGTTTTGTAGATTGCATTGAGAAGGGTCCTCACGTTCCAATGAAGGCGGCTTCAAGAGTTGGCCTTGCTGCAGATGCACCAGACACTTACATTCCCAAACCTGTTTCTGAGTGGAGTACTGAGGACGTTGCAGAAGTCCACAAAGATAAAAAGACCATGAATATTCTGTTTAATGGCTTAGAAACAGACATGGTTGACAATGTTATCAACTGTACTACCTCCAAGGAAGTATGGGACATTGTTCAAACCCTTTGTGAAGGTACAGAACAGGTAAGGGAAAACAAGATGCAACTACTGATCCAACAGTATGAGCACTTCCATTTCAATAATGGAGAGACATTGAATGACACATTTAGTAGATTTCAAAAGCTACTGAATGGCTTGAAACTGTATGGAAGAATCTACCAAGTGAAAGATTCTAATCTCAAATTTCTGATATCTCTGCCCAAAGAGTGGAAGCCAATGACTGTTTCTCTAAGAAACACTCAAGAGTACAAGACATTTACTCTTGAAAGGCTCTATGGAACTTTAAAGACATATGAACTAGAAATGGAGAAGGATGAAGAAATTGAGAAGGCCCAAAAGAAAAGCGGGTCAGTTGCACTTGTTGCCAACTTGGAGCAGAAGGAGGAGAAGAGGACTGAAGCTGCTAAATCTACACCAAACAGGGAGGTTTGTGAAGGTAGAGCAGAATCAAGCAAAAGCAAGGAAAAAGTATCTGAAGAAATGAGTGTCCTTCAGCAGGATGAATCGGATGAGATAGATGAGCATTTAGCCTTTCTATCTAGGAGATTCTCTAAGCTAAAATTCAGAAGAAACTCTTGGGTGGCTAAGCCATTTAACAAGGATTTTTCCACAAGCAACTATGTGGATAAATCCAAAATTAAATGCTACAATTGTGGAATTGCTGGTCACATGATAAGTGAATGCAGGAAGCCTAGATCTGAGAACAAGGGAAAGCCAACTGAAACTGTTGACTACAATAAGAAATATTTTGATCTTCTCAGACAGAAAAGAAAGGCATTCATGACCCAAGAGTATGACTGGGCTGCTGATGGAAATCATTCTAATGATGATGCTGAGTTTGTCAACCTTGCATTGATGGCTGATTCTGAGCAGGAAGCAAGTTCAGCTAGCAATCAGGTATTTTCTACTAATCTCTCTGAGCTCACCAAAGAGGAATGCAATAGTGTTATAGATGAAATGTCTACTGAAATATATCACTTGAGTGTTACTCTTAAATCACTTACTAAAGAGAACAATAGGATTAAAGAGACTAATCTGTTTTTAAGTGATAGAAATGCTGCTCTAGAAATTCAATTTCTAGAATTTGAGAAAATGAGAGTTGATTGCAATGATGCTAAAAGTGAACTTGAAGCTGTGTTAAAAAGAGAACTGATTTTAAGAAACCAGCTTGAAAAAGAACAAGGGATAATTTCTAAATTTCAAAGCTGTAAGAATATTTCTCAAAACATAATAGAAGTCCAGGGAATAGAATCATTTGTGAGGGATACCTGGACTCAAAAGAAAAAGGAGCTAGAACCTTGCCTTTAGGATCTAGAGACTATTTGTGAATCAACGAATAGTGATCATCTGTTGACAGATGAACCATCAACGGATGAGAGGTATCCGTCGACTGACAAAAAGTCTGTTAGTAAGAAGGAACTCAAGAAACTGAATAATCAGTATGGTCCAGTAGCCAAGAATTTTTTTTCTGGTGAAAGTAGCCAAGCCAAATCAAGTGAGAAGGCTAAGGCAGGTGATTTACTTAACAAAAAGGCTGTTGGTAAATCAGTTAATGAAAAGGTAGAGACTGAGGGTAAAAAGAAAAAGAACAGAAATGGTAAGATAGGCATTAACAAGAAAAACAATTATTCTCCTAACAAGTTTGCTCCCAGGAAAACATGTGGTAATTGCAATAGTGTCAATCACCTATCTTCTAATTGCAAGTCTGTTAAAAGGACTCCTGTTCATGTACCTCAATCTATGCCAAGTATGCCTGCAATGCCTGGTTTGTATCAGAATGCTAGTTTTTCAAATCCATATGTGAACATGCCATATGTGTCTAATCCGTATTTTCAATCTGTGAATATGCCACAAATGTCATGGAGCATTCCTAACATGAATAATATGTATGCCAATCTTCCACAAATGCATGCATCAAATATTTATGCAAATGAGCATCTGTCAAAACCTATCACTCAAGCATCTACACCTAAAGTGAAGATTGCTAAGAGTGCAAAACCAAAGGCTAACAAGAAAGGACCCAAGGAAACTTGGGTACCAAAATCAACTTGATTTGTATTTTGGAATGTGTGCAGGGAAATAGAAGGAATCTATGGTACCTAGACAGTGGATGCTCTAGGCATATGACAGGAGATTCAACCCTGCTCACAGAGTTCAAGGAGGCAGCTGGCCCTAGAATTACCTTTCGAGATGACAGCAAAGGATATACTAAGGGATATGGCTTGATTTCAAAGGACAATGTCATCATTGAAGAAGTGGCTTTAGTTGAAGGTTTGAAGCACAATTTGTTGAGTGTCAGTCAGATTTGTGACAAAGACTATGAAGTAAAGTTCACTAAAGAAGCCTGTGTTGTTTCTGCCAAGGAAAACAACAATGTGGTATTGATAGGCTTTAGAAAAGAAAATGTTTACATAGCTGACTTCAACTCAGTATGCTCAGAATCCATTACTTGTCTCTTCAGCAAAGCAAGCAAGGATAAGAGTTGGCTATGGCATAAAAAGCTGTCACATTTGAATTTTAAAGTTATGAATGACTTGGTAAGAAAGGATCTTGCTAGAGGAATCCCTCAATTGGAGTTCATCAAGGATGGATTGTGTGATGCCTACCAATTAGGGAAACAAAAGAAATCATCCTTCAAGAGCAAGACAGAGTCATCCATTGTTAAGCCACTTCAATTGCTGCATATGGACTTATTTGGCCCAGTAAATGTCATGTCCATTTCAAATAAGAGAAATACAGTCTGGTGATTGTAGATGATTTTTCTAAGTTTACATGGACCTTCTTTCTGCACTCCAAAGATTGTGCAAGTGAAATCATCATCAATCATCTCAGACTAGTAAACAATGGTTCTGAAGTAAAAGTACAAAGAATCAGGAGTGACAATGGTACTGAATTCAAAAATTCCACAATGAAGATTTTCTGTGAAGAGAATGGAATTGTCCATGAGTTTTCTACTGCTAGAACACGAGTTTTCTGCTGCTAGAACACCTCAACAAAATGGGGTTGTTGAAAGGAAAAACAGAACTCTCATTGAAGCAGCTAGAACAATGCTAAGTGAATCAACATTGCCAACATATTTCTGGGCTGAAGCTGTCAACACTGCCTGTTTCACTAAGAATATTTCCTTGGTCAATCAAGCTAGAGGAATGACTCCTTATCAGTTATTAACCAACAAGAAACCAACGTTAGCTTTTCTTCATGTCTTTGGATGTAAATGTTTTGTGCTAAGAAATCATGGAGATAACTTGGGCAAATTTGAAGCAAAGGCAGATGAAGCTATCTTTGTTGGATATGCAGCAGGGAAAGCCTATAGAGTCTACAATCTAAGAATCAACATTGTTATGGAATCTGTACATGTTGTGTTTGATGATCAAAAGATTCTAGGTCTAAATGATGAAGGCTTCCATAAAGAATTGAGATTTGAAAATGAGGTAGAATGAAGAATGTACATTGATGATGATGAGGAAAATGAAGATCATGGCCATGGAAATTCACCTAGAGTTGTTGGTCCAACTAGAAGTGATGCTAACACTGGAAATGAAGCATCCGTTGACAGTCATACTGGAGCATCAGATGCATCTGTTGACAAGCATTCTCATGCATCCGTCGACAGGCAAAATGGAGCATCCGTTGATAGACAAAATGATGCATCCGTTGACAGTCAACTTCATAATTCCGCAAGGACAACAAACTCAGGGGGAGTTTCTCAAAGTCAAAACTCAATGACCAATCAACAAGATCATGCTCATTTAGATGAAGCAACCTCATCTAGATCAAACCTTCCACCTTCAAGAAAATGGACCAGAGATCATCCTTTTGAGTTAATCATTGGTGACTCAAACTCAAGAGTTCAAACTAGGAGGGCCACATAAGAAGAATGTCTATACAGTAGTTTCCTGTCTCAAGAGGAACCTAAGAAAGTGGAAGATGCCCTTCTAGATCCAGATTGGGTCTTAGCAATGCAAGAAGAGCTAAACCAATTTGAGAGAAATAAAGTATGGAAGCTTGTGCCCAAACCTGATGATAGAGGTGTCATAGGTACCAAATGGGTTCTCAAGAATAAAACTGATGAAAATGGCATAATTGTGAGGAATAAAGCTAGATTAGTGGCAAAGGGCTATTCTCAAGAAGAAGGGATAAATTTTGATGAAACTTTTGCTCCAGTGGCCAGACTTGAGGCAATTAGAATTTTCCTAGCCTATGCAGCACATGCCAATTTCAAAGTTTATCAGATGGATGTCAAAAGTGCCTTTCTAAATGGGGAACAAGAAGAAGAGGTATATGTCCATCAACCTCCTGGCTTTGAAGATCCAGAATTTTCAGAATATGTATATCTTCTCTTGAAAGCACTTTATGGTTTGAAGCAAGCACCAAGAGCCTGGTATGACACTTTATCTCAATTTCTTTTGGAGAATCACTTCACTAGAGGTACAATAGATAAAACCTTATTTCATAGAAATTTCAATGGTTCTTCAATACTTGTTCAAATCTATGTAGATGATATTATTTTTGGGTCTACAGATGAGAAGCTTTGCAAAAGGTTTGCCAAACTTATGCAAAGTAGGTATGAAATGAGCATGATGGGTGAATTAACTTACTTTCTTGGTTTAGAAGTAAAGCAAGTTAATGACGGAATTTTCATAAGTCAAACAAAATATTTTTATGATCTTTTAAAGAAATTTGACTTAATGGATTGTGCCTCTGCAAAAACACCTATGGCCACTGCAACTAAGCTTGAGTTGAATACTAAGGAAAAATCTGTGGACATCTCAAGCTATAGAGGCATGGTAGGCTAACTTCTATATCTAACAGCTAGTAGACCTGATATAATGTTTTCCACTTGTCTTTGTGCTAGATTTCAAGCTGACCCTAGAGAGTCTCGCTTGATTGCTATTAAGAGAATTTTCAGGTATCTCAAGGGAACACCAAACCTTGGCATTTGGTACCCAAGAGATTCTGGCTTTGATCTAATTGGCTATTCAGATGCAGACTATGCAGGTTGCAGAGTTGATAGGAAAAGTACTACAGGCTCCTGTCAATTTCTAGGAACAGGATTGTGTCATGGTTCAGTAAGAAACAGAACTCAGTCTCCACTTCTACAGCTGAAGCTGAGTACATTGCTGCCGGAAGTTGTTGTGCACAGATTCTTTGGATGAAAAATCAACTTATTGACTATGGTCTAAAAGTTGAGAAGATTCCAATTTTCTGTGACAACACTAGTGCTATTGCCATCACAGAGAATCCAGTGCAACATTCGAGAACCAAGCATATTGACATCAAATACCACTTCATTAGAGAGCATGTGATGAATGGTACAGTAGAAATGCACTTTGTGCCAAGTGAAATGCAGCTTGCAGATATCTTTACCAAGCCTCTTGATGAATCTTCATTCACAAGGTTGGTAGGTGAACTAGGTATGCTTAATTTTTCATAATTCCTAGTGATATTTAATCATACTCTATAATTGCAGCTAGAAATGTGTTTTGATTTACTTGAGAATTAAAAACTCTTAGGAAATTTTTTTTAGCAGAAATTTTGTCTAAGGCAAAATTTGCTTATCAACTGATATCCTTTTATCCGTTGGTAGTATAAACACATTACTAGATTTTCGTATGTCAATGGATAACAGGTTGTCCACGTCATCGATGGATAAACTGTTTTCTCAACCGTCCATTCTTTATCCGTTGATATATATTTTTTTTTATATAGCCGTTGGTAAACGTGTATATTTAGTCACGGCTGTACTTCTTTTCATTTCATTTATTATATGACAGTTACTTTTGTCCAATGGAGTAATTACTTTTAATTATTTCATTTTTAATTCTTGAAAAATATAAAAGGCTGTCTTGTGCTCTCACATCTCACTTTTATTCATTTTCAAGAATCTCATAAGTTAACTGCATCTTCTTCACTAAAACTCTCTGCAACAAAAGTTCAAACACTTCAATGGCGCCTATTGTTTAGATGATGTCTTCCACTGGGTTTACCTATGAGAAGAACAATTTTGCAGCCTTTGTTGATACAGTGAACGCTCCAGAAGCATATCACACCATGATGAATTTCGTGAAGAAATGCAAACTATCATATGCTATGACTGCCACCACTCCTCTAATCCATGAGGTAATTGAAGAGGTGTGGGCATCTGCTGAGTACATTGGCACAGACGGTACACTTGCTTTTTCTTTAAAGGGTAAAAACTATGTAGGTAACTCTGATGTGATAACTGCTTGTTTAAAATTGCCTGAGAATAACTGTCTGGAAATACCCAGTAATGCTGAAATTGTTACCATGCTAAATTCCATAAACTATACCCTTAGTACTGAGAACTTAGGGAAAATTGTTAGGAAATGTATGGTTAAAGAATGGAGTTATTTTTGTGATGCCTTCATTAAAACTTTTTCTGGAAAAATTAGTAATTTTGATGATGTTACCAATTCCATGCTAGTTATGCTATGTATGCTCTTGACTGATAAATTTTATAATTTTGGCTCACTAGTCATGTATGAGATAGCAGCTAAATTAGGTAAAAAGGAAACTAGGAGCAAGAATATTTATTTTGCTAGATTTTTTATGCTCCTAGCACTGCATGTATCTGAGAATGAGCTATCCATTGCTAACCCGGATAACAAGTTCAATTGTTTTGTTCATGAGAAGAGAGTCTTAAGTGATTTGATTCGAATGAACCTAAATGCAGAAGTACAATTGGTATATCTACCAATTGTTCAGGTAACTATTTCCAACCCTGAAACTCCTATCTCCAACCCCCAAATTTCTTTGCCTTCTAGTGTCACAATGGAGTCTGTGGCTGTGACCAAACAGGCTCCTACCAAAGTGACCAAATCCAAAGTTCTAAAACCACAATCAAAAAGACAAACCTCAGGTGTCTCTCAAAAGGCACCTGTTGCAAAAACTACAAAAACTCTTGAGGGGATTGTGAAGGTGGTAGTGAGTGGTGAGGAACAGGGTGAACATCAAAGAAGCCCTAAGGATAAGGAAGGTGAGGCAGGTGCAACCAACATTTCAGTCTCTCAAAAGACTGTTAATGAACCTTCAAGCCAAATTCTAGTTGCATCCTGTTAGAAATGATTGATGAGAACAGTGTTTGGAAGCTAAAGTAACAAAACAGAGTTTAGCTGGAAGTAGTCAGAGTTTAGTTAAACACTGACTGGAAGTACAACAGAGGTTGTTAAACTCTGTAGTGGAAGCATCTGAGAGTCAACAGTGTTTGAAGAAGATAAATATGGAAGCAATATCTTTGAAGATTGGATAGCTGTCAAAGAGATTGAGTTGACTTAGAAGACGTGTAGCAATCGTGATTGATATCAATTGTATAGCTTAATTATAGGAGAATCAATTACTGATTGTACGAAGCTGTATGTTTTATAAATACAGTTAGGTTAACCCTAAAAGGGTATCGAACATTGAGAAATTCATTGATTGTAACCTAAGCAGCTCTCTGTGATATTTTACATCACTGAGAGAGGAATTGTTAATTCCAAACAGTTTTTAAGTGTTAAAACTTGTGTTCTTGTTAATTACTCATACAATACTTGATTACATATTGTGTATTCGACCTAACAAGTGGTATCAGAGCCAATCTGTTACTTTATTACAGTTAAAGATCCAAAACACAATAGTAATCAATGGCAGAGATTCCTCCTCCATCAGGTTCTGAGAAAGCACCTACTACTGTTAGTAGGTATGAAACGATTAGGGTTCCAATACTTAGGCCATTAGAGTATGCAATTTGGAAGGTGAAGATGACCATGTTTCTGGAGGCTACAGATCCAGAATATCTTGATAGAATTTATGAAGGTCCTCACAAACCTACAAAGTTATCTGCTGCTGCTGCTAGTGAGGAATCAAAGGTGATTCCAAAAGAAAAGAAAGACCTAACTGCTGAGGATCTTTCATCTATTGCAAAGGATGCAAAAGTAAGGCATTTACTTCACAGTGCTTTAGACAATGTTATGTCTAATAAAGTGATTAATTGCACTACTGCAAAGGAAATATGGGATGCACTTGAGGTTAGGCGTCAAGGAACTCCTGCAATCAAGAAAAATAGAAGAAACATACTCACTCAGGAGTATGAGCATTTTGAGGCAAAGTCTGAAGAAACCATGACAGAAACATTTGACAGATTCTGTAAACTGCTCAATGATTTGTCATTGGTTAACAAAGAGTATGATTTAGAAGACTCAAATCTCAAGTTTCTTCTTTCTCTACCTGAAAAGTGGGATGTGAAAACAACCACTATAAGAGATAACTATGAACTTGCTGAAACAGAGATTGATGAAATACATGGACTGCTCAAAACCTATGAATTGGAATTGGAGAAGAGAAACAAAAGATCAAGTAAAAAGTCAAAATCTGTTGCTCTTAAGGTTGAGGAGAAACCATTAAAAAAGGAAGCATCAAGGAAGAAAGCTAAGGGAAAAGCTTTAGTAATAAAGTCTGAAAGTGAGTCATTAAATTCTGATGATGACTCAAACACTGATGCATTATCTGATTCTGAGGATGATGAAGAAGAGTTGAAGCAAATGGCTGTCTTGATGGTAAAAACTTTTAAGAAGATGGGTTTCAGGAACTTTAAGAAGGGAAACAGATTTTCTAAGAAAGATTTAAACTCTGACAGGAAGAGTTTCAGAAATTCTGATAGAAGGGATACCAAATCAGGAAAGAAAGACAAGTCTGAGATTCAATGCTACAAGTGTAAGGAGATGGGTCACTATGCTCCTGAGTGCAAAAAGGGTAAAACTGAAAAGGCACTCTACACAAAAGGCAGAGATTGGGCAGACACTTCAGATTCTGATGAGGAAGTCAACTATGCTCTCATGGCTACTACTCAGAATGAAGATGATGATCTAAAGGTACCCCCAACTACCTATGCTTATAATACTGATAATATAACTGAATTGAGAATTTATCTTAAAGCATTACATATCAGTTATAGGGATCAGACTTTAGAAAATGAGAGGATAAAGAATGAGTGTTCTCAACTCAAAGATAGAAATAAACTTATTGAGGAACAGCTTGAAAACATGAATAAAGTTCAGAAAGAAAGAGATGATGCTGTGTTTATAGAACAGGAGTTTCTAGGTAAGTATAAGCAACTAGAATCTGAATTGGAGGATACTAAACACATTATTAAAACTTGGACACATTCTGGTAAAGACACTCAAGAAGTGTTTCAGTCAGATACAGTAAGTCTAGGTTACTCTGAAGGAGATGAACTTAGATTTGAAAATCTGGTAAAAGTTAGACCACATCGTTCATCTGAAGGTAATGTTATGGGAACAGGAGGACCTAAGACTGAAGCTGAGAAAAAGGCTGTTAAAGAATCATATGCTAAGACTTTTGTTAAAGAGGTTAACATTGGTTTAATGACAGATAAACAACTCAAGCATAAGCTTAAAGAGATAAAATCTGTCAACAAACAGAGAATGCCTAGGAAAAACAAAAATGGAAAGGTAGGCATAACATCAGGAATTAAGCCAATGCTTGCTACATTAGCTCCTAGAAAAACATGCTTTAATTGTGGTAGCACTAATCATCTTGCTAGTTTGTGCAGTAAGAATAAGAACATTAATTCTTTGCCCTCTAAAACTGCATTAAAGAATGATTATGTGAAAACTAGACCACAGACTTTATGTAAACACTGTGGAAGTACGTGGCATTCAATTTACACTTGCAGAGATTATCATGCTATTTACTATAATTACTATGAACCCAAGCCAAATTTGAAATGGGTTAAAGTAAACTCTGCAAATGTAAACTCTGAAAAAGTTAGCTTAAACTCTGATAATGTGAATTCCGCTGCAAAAGCTAACAGAATCAAGAAAGCCAAAGGATCCAAGCAAGTCTGGATCCTTAAAACTAACAATCAGTGATTGTTTGTGATTACAGGGCACCAGGGTCAGTACCCTAGTCATGGACAGTGGTTGTTCAGGACACATGACTGGAAATAAAGCCCTGCTTTCAGAGTATGTGGAGAAGGCTGGCCCAAAAGTTTCCTATGGAGATGGCAACATAGGACATACTCTGGGATATGGCAATATTAATCTTGGGAGTGTCATCATCACAAATGTAGCTCTGGTTCCAGGACTCAAGCATGATCTGCTATCTGTGAGTCAAATCTGTGACAGAGGATATCATGTAGATTTTCAGCCTGAATATTGTCAAGTCATCAGTAAATCTACAGGGAAAGTTGCTCTAGTTGGAAACAGACACAATAACATCTATGAAATAAAATTGTCAACAAACACTGATGGCAAAGCAGTGTGTCTGTCAACAAGAATGTCCAGTGAAGAGAGTTGGAAGTGGCACAAGAAACTCTCTCATTTGAATCTGAACAACATCAATGAGCTAATAAAGAATGATCTTGTAAGAGGTCTACCAAAGTCTTTGTTGAATGTAGAAGGCCTGTGTGATTCTTGTCAAAAGGCCAAACAGAGAAAAGCCTCCTTCAAAAGCAAATCTGAGTCTTCAATTGTTGATCCTTATCATCTTCTACATGTTGATCTTTTTGGACCAGTGAATGTTATGTCTCTTGGAAAGAAGAAATATGCTCTAGTCATTGTTGATGAATATACCAGATTTACATGGGTATATTTTCTTGCAAAGAAGGATGAAACTGCATTAACACTGACAGAACATATAATACAACTGGACAAAGGGTCAGAGAATCAAGTGAAGATTATCAGAAGTGACAATGGAACTGAATTCAGGAATTCATCAATGGAAGAATTTTGCAAAAGTAAAGGAATCAAACAAGAGTTTTCTGCACCTGGCACTCCACAACAAAATGGTGTCGTGGAGAGGAAGAACAGAACCTTGATAGAAGCTGCAAGAACCATGCTAGATGAAGCAAAGCTGCCAACATATTTCTGGGCAGAAGCAGTTCAAACTGCTTGTTTTACTCAAAATGCAACACTGATCAACAAGCATGGTAAAACTCCATATGAAATGGTGAAAAAGAAGAAGCCAAATCTAAAATATTTTCATATTTTTGGATGCAAGTGCTTTGTATTGAAGACTCATCCTGAGTAGTTGACCAAATTTGATCTAAAGGCAGATGAAGGAATTTTTGTTGGCTATCCACTGTCAACTAAGGCATTCAGAGTTTATAATCTGAGAACCAGAGTGATCATGGAATCAATTCATGTGTCATTTGATGACAAGAAAATAACTGGACTTGAAGATGTCAATGAACATGATCAACTGCACTTTGAAAATGAAGATTTATTCTCTGAAAAAGTAAACTCTGATCAGACTGATCTGTTTAACTCTGTTGAGCTAAACTCTGAACCTCTACTGGTAAATACTGAAGAGACTCTTCAATCAGAAGCAAGGGAAGAACCAGTTGAGGGGGAGCATGAAGAATCACATCAAAGTGATAATTCAAATACTGATAGTGACTCAGTTGATAAGTCTGAATCAAACTCTGTTGATTCAAACTCTGTTGATAATTCTGAGCAGTCACATTCAGGGGGAGCATCAGAAAATGAAGAAAGGCACCAAGAAAATCAGGAGAGCATGGATCAAGGGGGAGGATCACATGATGACGGAAGTAATTTGCCTTCTGCAAGAAAATGGACTAAGTCACATACACCTGATTTGATTATTGGTGATCCAGATGCAAAAGTAAGGACAAGAAGTGCAACAACAAATGAATGTCTGTTTCATGCATTCTTGTCACAATCTGAGCCAAAGAAAGTAGAAGAAGCTCTTAAAGATGCTGACTGGATAACAGCAATGCAAGAAGAGCTAAATGAATTTGAAAGAAATGAAGTGTGGACTCTTGTACCAAGGCCCAAGAACAGATCCATTGTTGGTACTAAATGGGTTTTCAGAAATAAAACTGACAGTGAGGGTGTTATCACAAGGAACAAAGCAAGACTGGTTGCAAAAGGCTATTCACAGCAGGAAGGAATAGACTATGATGAAACATTTGCTCCAGTTGCAAGATTGGAGGCAATCAGAATTTTTCTAGCATATGCCTCTCATAAGAAATTCAAAGTGTTTCAGATGGATGTGAAAAGTGCATTTCTAAATGGAAAACTTAAAGAAGAAGTGTTTGTGGAACAACCACCAGGTTTTGTAGATCCAAAATATCCAGACCATGTCTACAAGTTAGACAAGGCACTCTATGGACTTAAGCAGGCACCAAGGGCATGGTATGAAACTCTTGCTAAATTTCTACTAGAAAGTGGGTTTCACAGAGGTACTATTGACAAAACTCTGTTTTACTTTCAATCTGGTAGTGACTTGCTCTTAGTTCAGATATATGTTGATGACATCATTTTTGGATCTACTAATGATAAACTCTGTAAGAAGTTTGCCAAGCTCATGCAGTCAAGATATCAAATGAGTATGATGGGAGAGCTTAGTTATTTTCTAGGCCTACAGGTGAAGCAAACAGATGATGGAATTTTTATAAATCAAGCAAAATATACCAGAAATCTTCTCAAGAAATTTGGCATGCTTGACTGTTGATCTGCAACAACTCCCATGGCAACTGCAACAAAATTGGACAAAGATGCAGGGTCATCGGTGGATATGACAAGTTACAGAGGAATGATTGGTTCTCTACTTTATTTAACAGCTAGTAGACCTGATATCATGTATGCCACTTGTTTGTGTGCAAGGTTTCAGGCAGATCCAAGGGAACCACATTTAACAGCAGTAAAGAGGATTTTTAAGTATCTCAAGGGCACTATAACTTTAGGGCTGTGGTATCCCAGAGAATCAGACTTTAAGCTTCTTGGCTACTCTGATGCAGACTTTGCAGGATGTAAGATTGACAGAAAAAGTACCAGTGGAAGTTGTCAATTTCTAGGTGATAGACTTGTTTCCTGGTACAGCAAGAAACAGAAATCAATATCTACATCTACAGCTGAAGCAGAGTATATTGCTGCTGGTAGTTGCTGTGCACAGATTCTATGGATGAAAAATCAATTGCTGGATTATGGATTGAGGTATACCAAGATACCTATTTCCTGTGATAATCAAAGTGCTATTGCAATGACAGGTAATCCAGTACAACACTCCATGACAAAGCACATCTGCATAAGGTATCACTTTATCAGAGAGCATGTAGAGGAAGGAAACATTGAGCTTCACTTTGTGTCTACAGAACAACAACTTGCAGATGTCTTCACCAAGCCATTGAGTGAAGCTACATTTACAAGACTGGTCAATGAACTAGGAATGGTCTCTAGTTTTGACTAGAGATGTTGGTTAGACTCAAGATCTTACTTTTAAAATATATTGCTCATGTTTCTGCAAATTGTTAAGTGCTATGTGAACCTTAGTATTAAACTCTGTTATGCATGCTTATGTTTAAACTTTGTTAAACTCTGTCAGCATGTCTGTCTGCTAAACACTGTTAACATGTTGGATACACTCTGTGAATTCAGAATTGATTATTGTCTGAATGAAAACACCAATGAAGAAAAATGTATGAAGCATGATTCTCAGTAATTAAATCATAATTCTTTCTGAGTCACTGTAATCTAATCAGATTTTGTGCAGTAAATCAACACAGCATGATATTGTTTCATATTTATAGCATCTCTTAGTTTATTCAGTCCTAAACTCTGAGTTTATGAATATTGTGTGCATTGCCTCTCATAAATAATTTCTGATATTGATGAACTCTAAACTCTGATAAGTGACATTCTGTTCCCAAAGGTAATTCATGGTTCTTGATGATTCCTTGTTTGTACTTGTAAAAACTATAAAACATGAGATGTGTCATTGATTAGTTTGGTGAGTTCAGATTCATGTCTGCACCCTGTGAGATTTTGAGCCAAATCAGTGATTGATACATTCTCTATCAATCAGTTTTTATTGCTGTGTGATGTTCATCAGGAAGTATGGTTCTCTAGAACTTGTATTAAACCATTTTGAGACTACATGATATGTGTGTGCATGAAAATGATAAAGGCAATAGGATTTACCATTTCTTCAAACACTGTTCAAAATTCTTTTGAACATTGTTCAAACACTGTTCATAAATTCCACCCTTAGTAAACCCCTTTGAGCCTAATTAACTGCTCATTTTTCTTTAACTCTGTAGTATTAAGAGCAGTTATATTCTTTTGAAAAATCAAATGCAAGCAGGTGAGTGTTTCTCAAGAAAAGAAAAGTTTCCTCAGTATATATGTTAATAAAAAAAATATATATATAAAAAAATAAAAAAATAAAGGGGAATATATACTGATCATCTTGTACAAATATGTACTAACAGTGTGACTGAACACTTTGGTCTATTAAAATGTTCAGCTTGAAATTCACTCATGATTAAAACATCTCTTCTCATCTGTTTGATCTTACTACATTACAACCCTGAATAAAGTCCTTTTGATTTGTGCATATATGTACTCAAAGTAGTGTAGAATTGGTGGACATTCAAGCATATGGTAGTATCTGCTTTTACTGATTGAATGTGAGTGTAAACACTTCACCTAAACACTTGTGTGCTTTGAGAGTTTGTGAGTTTATCAAGTTCATGACTGTTACTCACTGAATGATGCTCTGATTTCTATCTCTTGATCTTTTTGTCTTCAAAGACTGTGTGCTTACTTGGATAATCATTAACATCAAAGGGAATAGAAGTATTCAGATCTCTGTATTACAGTAACTACAGAGTTTAGCATTCATCAAACAATCAGTGTTTACTATGAGAGTTTGTGCATTCAGTGTTTATTGATTTTTGTTATGGATTTTATGAAATATTAGATGCTCTAAAGATTGATTTTGGTAAACTCTGCTTCACACACATTCATATTCACAACTGTGCAATTTTTGAAAGGGTTTTAGTGATAAAGTTGGAAAATTGACAAACACTGTCGAGTTGTGTTAAGTACTCTAAGGTAAAGTTTCATTGAGATAATTTGACTATTTTGGAGTAATTGGGGTAGTTGACAACTGTTAATTAGTGTAAATATGTCATAGTGTCGTGATTATAGGAATGACAGCGGTAATTATTAAGTGATCCATTGGTTGTTTGATACGTGTCCCATTATTGTGTCCCACTCTCACATTACTCTAAAATAAGTTGCGTGCTTACAATACATAAACGATTGAGTTTTTTTTTACTCTAATCGCTTTTGTTCTCTCACTTCACATCGATTCATATTCACCCACTCACAGTTACTTGCATACTCAATCACTTTCAAAACTCTTGTTCACTCTCTTTCACATATTGATAAACACTTATCATACACATCTTTTCTCTGAATATTTTCGTATCATATCTCACTAATGGCAACCAAAGCTTTTGATGCAGCAGGGTTAGTTTTTCTTCCTAGCAATTATGCAGCACCACTGGAAAATGCAAACGCTCCAGAGGCGTTTCATTTGTTTCAAAATTTCTTGAAAGATTCCGAAATTGGGAAGGCTTTAACTGGACCACCAACACTCTCTGCTTCACAAATTGCTACTTTTTGGACAAACTCTGTGTATGATGATGGAGAAGAGTCTGGCACTCCAACAATTACTTTCACTCATGATGAATCAGAGTATATCATTACTCCAACTACGGTTAGGGATGCTCTGGATTTTGAGACTCACACTTCTTACAGTGTTGTTGGTCACGATCGCTTGCGGACAATGTTGCAGCAAATTGGTTGTTCAGGAAATTTGAACAAGCTGGGATCTCTGAGAAGGCCACTTTTGAGAAAGGAATGGAGTTTCTTTTTCAATTGCATTACACAGGCTTTTGGAAAGAAGACAACAAATTGGGATGCACTTCCTCTTGACACTCTCCAAATTGGTCATGCTCTACTGTATGGAGGTAATTTCGATTTTGGTAGACTAGTTCTAATGAATTTGGGAGAGCGTTTGTCTGAGCCTACATCTGTTTATTTTTCTCGATTTTGTCAAGTGTTATTCAATGCTTGTGTGCCTAATGTTACAATTGCTGAAGCTGATGTCATTCAGCCTTTTCAAGTTGCTAAAAGGATGTTTTCTGATTTGACAAATAAAGATGTTACTAAACAGCAAATACCTGATATGTTTATGCCACTAGCCTTACAAAACTATGTCAACCAACCTCAAGATTCTCAATCTACACAATCACCACAAAAAATGCCTGAACAATTAGACACCATACATTCTCATCCTATACCAACACCTGAGCCAACACCCACTCATCAACCACAACCTGAACACATAAACTCTCCACCAATAAACTCTGAATCCATAAACTCTGAGCCAGTACCTACTGATCAACCCAAATCCAAACCAAAAAGAAAAATACACACTGCACAAAACACTAAACACTCAAAGGCTAAACAGACATTACCTGGAGCTGTTTATACCAGAAGAAAGAAACAAAAGGCAAACAGACCTTCACTTTCACCAACTAAGGAGAGCTCTAGTGAAGAAGAAGAGGTGACTACAGTGCCTCAAGCCAAGAGAAGAAGATTAATTCTTTCAGAATCTGATGATGAGCAAGTTCTTGAAGCTCCAGAGGTGGTTTCACAGCAAACACCTACTGATGAGGTTGCAGTGAATGATATACCTGCAGAGGTTGAAATACCTACAGAGGTTGAAATACCTGCAGAGGATGCTGTGATTGAAATACCTGCAGATGTTAACATGCCTGCAGAAGAGGATCACAGAGATGGTTTTTCACCAATGAATGATATTCTTGACTCATTTCAACCAATTCTTGATCCTATCTCACCTGTTGTTCACACTGAAGCTCCTGGTGTAGCTGATCTGCCTGCAGTTATTCTTCCTGAAGCTGCAGCATCACACACAGAGCTAATATCTGATGCTTATCAAGTTCCTGACAAAGGTGATGAGGTTGAACAAGCAACTAAGGATAATTCTCAATCTATGCCAGTTGAAGTTACAAATATAAACTCTGTTGCAGAGCCTGTGCAACATGATGAGAATATTGAAAAGATTGAAGAAGTTGTTGCAGAAACTGTGGCTGACAAAGCTCAGCACAGTGGTTCTTTACAAGATGCTCAAGCTGTTGATGCAAGTGTTGAAGATGAAGCTGAAAACAGTGCAAACTCTGATTCTTTTCTGAGTGCACCAGCACAGACTGATAACAAACATACATCTTTTGATCAGCCTTGTCCATCTCATGCAATTGAAGAAGAGCATCTTGCTAAATCTGCTGCTAACTGGTATAAAGAAGACTGTATTTTTCCAAAAGGGAGAGCAGCTAATTTCATTAAGCAGACTGCTAGTCAAATTTCAAATCCAGAGCTTTTATCATGCTTAAAGGCAACTGTGGTCCAAGTCAAAACTCTGGATGGAAGTTTTGCTGAAACAAAACAACAAATTGCTTCTTTGAAAACTGAGATACAGACTAGAGAAATGAAAATGGAAAGAGAGTCAAAAATCAAAGCTGCACAGCTTTCTAAAGTTCAAGATACTCTCTTTGCCAGGTTAGGAAAGGTTGAAGAGAATCAGGCTGTCTTGTTTGATAAAGTTGATTCAATTGCTAACTCTTTGGAGCTTATTACATCTATACTCATTCCTGATGATGTCAAAAAGGGGGAGAGAGTTGCTAAGTCAAAATGCAAAATTTCTCAAACTCTGATCAAAAAGGATGATGCTGGAGATGGAGGAGCAAATGACAAGAGTAAGGCTTTAAACTCTGAGTCACTAACTCTGAGATCTGGCAAATCTCTTAAGTCACAGTCTGTTGGAATAAACACTGAAACTCAAGGTACTTCAAAAACCAAGAGTTTGGAATTAACATCTAATCCAAAGACTGATGAGGAGTTAGCTGTTAAGCTTTTCATGGAAAAAAATGCAGAAGGAGTTACTCTAGAAGATGCTAAAGCTGAAGAAAAGAGTCTGCAAGAAAAACATCTAAAAGCTTTAAAATCTGTTAAGTTGAAGAAGAGGAAGAAAGTTGTTAAAGCTGCAAATCCTGTTCTTAAAGGCATTGAAATCAAAGAGAAGCTATCTGGCATTCAAGAAGAAGAAGATAAAGAAAAGTTGATAAGAAAGTCTTCTCTTGATGCTAAATTGAAGTTAAAAGGGATAATGAATGAGGAGAACAAAGGCAAGATGATTGTTACAACCTCTGTTGCCACACAAGTTGTACAGACACAAAGTAAACCTTTACCTGGGTTTTCTAGGCCGAAGACTCCAGTTCAGGAACAAACAGGAGTAACTGGTGATTATCAACACAATGTTGCTTGTGCAGGAAAGCCACCAGGGAGAAATACTTCTGGATTAGGTTCAAAAAGAGATTTGAGATTTAGTAACAGTCCAAGAGATCCTTCTGTACTTGTTTCTCTTGGTTCTGGTATTACTCAAGAAAATCTAGATAAGTTGGAATCAGTTCAACTAGTTCATCAAAGGAGCTTAGATATTCACTTGCTGTTATACTTTATGACAGATGGATCAGTGTTTAGAGTGAATGAAGAAGCAATCAAGTTAAAGTTATTTGAAGAACTTCAGTATGTTCTGCATATATTCAGAGTCAGAAATCGTCAAACACAGCTTATTGCTAATTCTATAAGGGGATATATGCAGAAAGCTAAAATTGTTACAGGATCAAAGTCTGCTGAAAAGTATGTTCCTAAGTACAGAGATTGGAATGGCAATCTGATAGAAATGGAGAAGGGGACTACAAAGTTGAAGACAGATCTTGGAATTACAGTTCTGGATTTTAATGTGAAGTCTGAGGAAGTGAAATATATCAGATTGGGAAATGAAATGAGAAGAAACAAAATCTACGATCTCAGAGCTGCTATCTTTCAAACTGATGAGAATGATCCAGATTTAAGAGAGATCAAGGAAGCTATGCAGATTGAACTTGAAAATGCTGAGAGAAGATTATTGATTGATTATCTCAGAACAACTCCAGATCTTGAGGAAGTTAGGTAGACGAAAGTTGTAAGTTTGTGAGTAATAGTTTAAACTCTGTTTGTATGTTAAACACTGTAGACTGTGTATTTGTTTTGACATCATCATTTACTGTAAACTTGTGCATTCTTGCTAATGAACAAGTTGGGGGAGATTGTTAGAAATGATTGATGAGAACAGTGTTTGGAAGCTAAAGTAACAAAACAGAGTTTAGTTGGAAGCAGTCAGAGTTTAGTTAAACACTGACTGGAAGTACAACAGAGGTTGTTAAACTCTGTAGTGGAAGCGTCTGAGAGTCAACAGTGTTTGAAGAAGATAAATATGGAAGCAATATCTTTGAAGATTGGATAGCTGTCAAAGAGATTGAGTTGACTTAGAAGACGTGTAGCAATCGTGATTGATATCAATTGTATAGCTTAATTATAGGAGAATCAATTACTGATTGTACGAAGCTGTATGTTTTATAAATACAGTTAGGTTAACCCTAAAAGGGTATCGAACATTGAGAAATTCATTGATTGTAACCTAAGCAGCTCTCTGTGATATTTTACATCACTGAGAGAGGAATTGTTAATTCCAAACAGTTTTTAAGTGTTAAAACTTGTGTTCTTGTTAATTACTCATACAATACTTGATTACATATTGTGTATTCGACCTAACACATCCTCTCAACAGTGTGTGACTACTGATTTAAGTTCCACTCCAGGAATACTGCACAAAAGGGCAAGAGACACAGATAGCTCTCACTCAAAAACCTATGGTAGAAGAGTCAAATCCAAAACCATTGGGGAATCACAGGGTGCACACATAGTACAACAAACTGTACCTTCTCAAATTCAGTTTGATGTGACTTCAATAAATGTGGAGTCACAGCCTCTTGATCTTAACCTTCAAATCGATACACATTTTAATCCACCATCACCAACTCCATCTCTGGATGTGGATATGATATCTACATCAATTCCTGATTCTCCATCTTTAAAATTCTTGGAGAAGCCCCACTCAACAATTGGTGGTCATCATCTTTTAGATGATTTGTTGGGCCATCAATCTTCCATTCCTGAATGGCTTAATGACCTTTTGGCCCTTCAAGTTTGCGCAGTTATACCCATAAAGCCCTAAGGTTTAAAGTCGTTCCTTTTCGCCCCTCCAACTTAAAAAATGTACCTTTTAGCCACAAACCGTCGTCTTTGGCCTTTAAAAGGCGACGGTTTTATGTCAAAAAGGCGACGGTAAAATGGCTAAAAGGTATATTTCTGAAGTTGGAGGGGCAAAAAGAAACGACTTTAAACCTTAAGGCTTTATGGGTATAACTGCGCAAACTTGAAGGGCCAAAAGGTCATTAAGCCTTCCTGAATTCACAACACTATCTATGGCCTCTTCCTTAAAATCAATCACCACAGATTCAGTGTTGGTTTTCACTTCAATGGATACTCTTTTTCCTTCATCAACGGATATCCTTCATCCATTGACAAGTGTTTCTCCATCAACGGATGTGTCTACAACTAATCATCCGTTGACAGCAATAACTACTACATCAACGGATACACTTTATCCGTTGACAACTCTCTCTACCACTACAAAATGTGACATTCCCATGTCAACTATGGAGGAGTTTGTAGTAGTTGAAACACTTTTAGGAATGAGGGAAGGGAGTGAGAGGCTGCCTTGTGAGTAGGCAAAAGGAGAGAAAAATAATGAGAGGCTGACCATTTCTTCCGGTCAGGCGAAAGGAGAGCAAGAGAGTTCCACCTTAGTAGGTGAAGGTGAGGGTGTGAGAGGTGTGAGCCAGGGGGAGCCCCTGATGCAAGAAAAGAGAGATGAGAGGAGAGAGGGGACTACAGGAGAAATAAGGTAGGAAGATTCAGCCATTGCTAGTGAGTTAATGGAGGTTAATGAAGCCTCTAAGGAGATGGAATTTCGACAAGAATATCAGTCAATTATTGACTCCATCTCTTTGGATCCTAAAACTTTACTCATCATGTTTCTGCCTATCAAATCATGGCACAACAGGGCAATGTGGAGGCAGAGGAGGTAATGCACCTAGTGCACACCTCTCAATCTCTACAAAGAGCAAAGGAAGCTTTGACAGCTCTGCCTTCAGATGCTGATAGTGAAGAGTTTGGTAATAATGACAGTGCTAGCACCTCAAGTGATAAAGAAGTCAATATGGAAGATACTCCAGAATGGCTATTTTCTTCTACCACTGAGGTTGGTGACTTCAATGTGGAGATTATGAAGCAATATCAATCTGCTATGGCTGAGCACCAGAATGCAGATCTACAGAGGAAGGTTGTCCTTCAGTAAATATTGGCCTCCCTCAAACTTCACAAGATGCATATGGTTATTCAAAGAACCCAACAGGAGGAGGTGCAAACTGCAATAAGGGAAATGAAAGTGGAACTAGATGCCAGGATTGAGGCACTAGCCCCTACTACCACTCAGAAGGTGCTGACTAGCAAGTTATTGAAGGAAGATAGCCTGGCCAAATCAGTTCAGCATCTTTCCTCCAGAGTGGATAGTATGGAATCTCAAATGCAGACAGTAATTGCCAATCAAGCCAAACAGACTGAGCTACTGGAAAAGCTACTTGCAGCCTCATCTCCAACCCTTGATGCTAACAAAAAGGGGGAGAAAAAGGTTGTTGCAGCTAGTCAAATTCCAGCATCCAGTATCAAGATAGCACAGAGTGAGGGGGAGCAACAGCCAATTATAGTGGTCAATCCAACAGAGTTCTCTATAGAGGCTTCCCCTGTGAAGAAGAAGAAAATTGTGTTGCCTGAGGTTCAAAGTATATCAGAAATCTGAGATGGTGAAAGGCAAGCCAGAATAGAAGCCTTAGAAAAGATCAACAAGGAGGCAAATGAAAGAATTCTGAGGACAGAGAGAATGATCAATGAATCAATTGTATCAACTCTGTTCTCTACTCAGTCCTCAGCCCCAACAAGATCAACTACAATTCTGAAGGTGCTCTGTTAGGTCAAATACACAATATATAATCAAGTACTATATGAGTAATTAACAAGAACACACGTTTTTAACACTTAAAACTGTTTGGAATTAACAATTCCTCTCTCAGTGATGTAAAATATCAAAGAGAGCTGCTTAGGTTACAATCAATGATAATCTCTCTGTTCGACACCCTTCTAGGGTTAACCTAACTGTATTTATAAAACATACAGTTTCGTACAATCCGTAATTGATTCTCCTATAATTAAGCTATACAATTGATATCAATCACGATTCCTACACGTCTTCTAAGTCAACTCAATATCTTTGATAGTTATCCAATCTTCAAAGATATTGCTTCCATATTTATCTTGTATCAATCTTCAAACACTGTTGACTCTCAGACGCTTCTGCTACAGAGTTTAACAACCTCTGTTGCGCTTCCAGTCAGTGTTTAACTAAACTCTGACAGCTTCCAGCTAAACTCTGTTTTGTTACTTTAACTTCCAAACACTGTTCTCATCAATCATTTCTAACAATCTCCCCCAACTTGTTCATTAGCAAGAATGTACAAGTTTACAGTAAATGATGATGTCAAAACAAATACTAAGTCTACAGTGTTTAACATAAAAACAGAGTTTAAGCTATTACTTAACAAATTCTACAGAAAATAAGAAAATTCTTATAAACTTCAACTTCTAATCTCTTGAAGATCTGGCATTGTTCTGAGATAGTCTATAAGCAATCTTCTTTCAGCATTTTCAAGCTCTATCTGCATGGCTTCCTTGATTTCTCTCAACTGAGGATCATTCTCATCAGTCTGATAGATAGCAGCTCTGAGATCGTAGATTTTGTTTCTTCTCATTTCATTTCCCAACCTGATATATTTCACTTCCTCAGACTTCACATTAAAATCCAGAACAGTAATTCCAAGATCTGTCTTCAGCTTTGTAGTCCCCTTCTCCATTTCTATCAGATTGCCATTCCAATCTCTGTACTTAGGAACATACTTGCTGTTGAATTTCATTCTTCTTCTTGCAAGATTTTGAATCATCTTTTGTCTGAGCACTGATGTGTTAAATTATGTCTAACCGCAAGTGCACTGTATCAGTTGTAGTAGATACTAGCAAATACGGGTCGGTTCCTCAAGGAGACAGTTTCAATTTCAATTCAGTTGTTATCAATTGTTCTCAGTCACAAACGATTATTGGAGAATTGTGTTAACTACTAAAACAAATTTAACAAAGTTTTGAATCAATTAATTAAAGGATCTAGGGCAATTCAGGTTCACCATGTTTACACCAAACAAATCACAAAAGTATAGCTTTTCAATGGGATTAAGTAATTAAAGCAATGGTTAATCTTTCTCAAGCATTAACACTCTCAGAATATCTAATGATGTTCTCACACTCACCTTCAATTCTGCTAATTGTATGTAAGCCTCTAGTAGTAAAATCTCTCGATCTATTACTCCTATTGCAATCAATTAATCCGTGATATTGCGCAATTACACAAATTAAGAATTAGAACATATCAATCAGAATTACTCTTTACCCATCAATCTACTAATCAAATTAAGCCCAAATCATGGTGCAAACATGGCTCCCCTTAATACACTAGAATTAAACTACTCACTCATTCTAGGATTAAAACTAACAATAATAAACAAGAAAGCCATAATAAACATGTACTAATAAACAAGATGAGATAAAGAGTACCTTAAACTTTGTATTAACGAAGAACAATGAATCCAAGCTTAATTAACCAAGTGCTTACAAAGGAAGAGATGAAGAGAGAAAAAAACCAAAACCCTAGCTTCTGTAAAAAGTAAAAGTATACGTCTATATGTCTATATCCCTCTCTCTCACGTTCTCTCTTTCTTTTATAATCAAACTCCTTAATAAAATCTGATCTCTATCTCCTAATAAAAGTATTTTTAATATCCTAATCAATTTACAAAAAGATATCCATAATTAAATAGGATTTTCTTGTAAAATTCGTCACTTCTTTTTCTCCTCTGTTTCTGGGCTCTTCCAGTTGGATTTTGCTTACTGGACCACCTCTGAATTAAAGATAATTCCACAAGCTTCGCGTGGACATTAAGATCGTCAAATTCCGACTTCTGGAACTCAAGATATGGCCCAAACAGTGCAGGCAGCCCGTATAGCACAATAATACGAATTTTCTCCTATTTTATCTCCAAAATAGCTCTTTTTGCTCCAAATCCTTCCAAGTCATGAATTCTTTATTTCCTACAATAAAACAATCAAATCTATTAAATAAAAATCCAAATCAATGCAAAACACAATAAATATGAGAATAAAATCATCTAAAATATATATAAAAATATACTCTATCAAACATCCCCACACTAAGCATTTGCACGTCCTCGGGCAAATAAGCGAAATAAAAACTAAGTCCTAACAAACATCACTTTCGTAGATGACACGATTGCATTGAGCATATGCAACAAGCCGTTAAACCCCTAGGCAGCCCTAGTAGGACGAGTGTTGTCTCGTGAGGGTTTATAATGAATGTACCCACAAAATTCATCCAACCATGCAAAAGATCAATGCTAACACAACACCACACACACAAGTCCTCTCATGCCACATCAACTTAAGAATCAAAGTAAACATACGATGTCTTGGTGTCGAAAGTGCAAGTATTCACGTAGTCTACTCAACCAACATGCAGAAGGTCATAAAAATTTATGTCAAGTGTAAAAATCGTTGGTAATCATGCTAAGCCCACAAGAAATACATCTTTAAGTCTAAACCCGGGATCTCCTATGCCAAAACAAGTAATAACTCACCTTTCACTCAAAAACGAATATTCACTCAAGAACAAGGTTAAGTGTATCACTCAATTCCAACAAAATCATAAACACAACTTGACACTCGCAATCAATCTCACTCTCAACACAACATACATCACTGATGACAATCAAAAGGTCTTTATTCGGGTTGTAGCGTGGGCTAGGGACCAGGTATGTCAAGTAAAGCTAAAATAGGTTAAATGTCAAAAGCTAGTACCCAACAATATAAATAATTCCATTCCCTTTCCATCTTCCCCACACTTAAGATTTTCAATACCCCTTTCATAATAATTTGACTAGTCGAATGAAAAAGGATCATATAAACATAAGAATGCTCTCGAATTTATTCTTTTTTTTTCTTTTTTTTTTCTTTTTTTTTTCTTTTGAGAGCTAAGGAATAAGCACAATGATCCATAGATATTTTTATGAATTTCGACTAACAAGCATCAACCAAAATCAATAATTCCCCAAAAGTATGATCATCAATAAAACCCACTTTTATGAACACCTTATTACTCCCTCAAGCACGATACTAGCATTGGCAATTTAGGATCAAAAATTAGTGTAAGGCCAATAGAATAAAAAGGATAACGGCAAGTAATGTAGTGTGTCACCGAAAGAATAGGATTAAGCTCAACGGGTTAAATAATAGATCATGTTTAAAAGGTGTGGAAATATGGGAAATACGAGGTTAAACCTAATTGCCTTTATCATCTCATCATCAAGTAATGTCATGCATTTCAAGAAAGATCTCAAGTAAGTGCTAGCAATGTAAACAACATGTTGACACTCAAGCAAACGAAAAATCATGCAAAAGATATGCATATAGGCTCAAAACTCACTTGGTGTGACAAAACATAATCAATCCCAAGTAACAAGACTCTCTAACGCATCTACTTGTACTCAAAGCATGAAAACCAAGTCATCTTGCACATATTCATGTCATTCTAATCACTTACAACATCCAATTAAGTCTACCAGCTTCAACTTGCTAGTGTAAGTGTGTGCACAAGAACAAAGCACGTCACTTCTCATACAAAAGCGTCAAGAAACACAAGAATTCTACGCATGCATGGGTGTATCAAGCAAAATACAACAACTAATCAAATTGCATGGCTAGAATTATTTTTGGTATTTTTAGTTTTTTAATTTTTTTTGGAATTTTTTAATTTTCTTAACATTGAGAACCCTTCCCCACACTTAAGCGGTTCATTGTCCCCAATGAACTAATGAACAAGATACAAAACTATAACTAAAAACAAAATAAAATTACACTAAAAAGAAAAGAAAGAAAACTCCCCTGGAATCAAGGTGTCGGGTGTGAAAACCATCCCTCATTTCGCTTAGGAGCCATAATAACCAAAACCCCACTCAACAATAGCTTCACCAACATCCACCAAGAAATATCCTGACAAAAACCACCAAGCAACATCACTCCAAAAATACCCAATTAACAAGAATAATACAAAACCCCAATTTACAAGAACACAAATTCGTAGTAAAAAAAAAATAAAATAGAGAAGAGATATCCCAACTACGAATCGAAGAGGTGAACTTGTACTAATTTTCCCCCAAACTTGAATTTTTAGAGATGTAGAGGAAGAAAATAATAAATTGGGTGTGTATGTATGGGTATAAATAGATAATGGAGTGATATGATGGATTTAAGAATTTTAATGTGAAGAGGAAAAAAAATTTGGTGGAAGATAGAAATAGGGTTTAGGGATTAAAAATAAAAATAAAAATAAAAATAATAATAATAATAATAATAATAATAATAATAATAATAATAATAATAATAATAATAATAATAATTAGAATAGAAATAGGTTTAGAAATTTGAAGAAGAGATGGTGATTTTTGAAATTGAAATAGGAAAAGATTTAGGTAGAATGGGGTAGTATAAATAGAATTTGGGGTGTTGAAATTTTTTTTTTTTTTATATGTAACAGCGCGCACAGTAGAGACAGCAGCTGAAAAAAAAAATTCTTCTCCTGGAACACGCGCAACTTGTGCGCGTGCGCGGCAAACTGCGCCCATTGCAGATGCGCCAGCGCAAGTTACGCAATAGGGGGCAAATTGCCTCTAGTTCAGTTGCGCAGGCGCAAGTTGCGCGATAGGAGCGCAATTTGCCCTGAAACGCAGGCACCTCCTGCGTTACACACCAAAAATCTTTTTTTTTTTTTTTAAAGAATACCTATACACTACAGTGAGAACACCTCCCCACACTTAAGCGAATCAATGTCCTCAATAACTCATTAACTAAACAAATAAGTCTACAATATATAAAACAGAAGGAAAGAAGAACTCCCCTTTGCAGAAGCATGATCCATGGGTTGCCTCCCAAGAAGCGCTTTTGTTTAACGTCGTTGGCTCGACGTCACTTCCTCAACTCAAGGCGGTCTCAAAAGAATTACTGAACCATCCTCAACAGAAAGACCATTCCTACGAACGTTGACATCTTGATTGTTTGCTTTCCACAAAAATCTCCCCTCAGACTTCAACTTGATTTTACTACCCAACGGCCAAATCTTCTTCTTTTTCTTCTTCACACCCCTAGAGTGCTTCTCCGACTCTATCGGCTTAGGTTGACCACAAGAAGTGACAATGTTGGTTACCTCACAATTCGGATCAGCTGCACCATCCAACTCAAGAATCAATGAATCGACTTCAGCATGTCCTTCTCCTTCTGAAGCTTCAAGCATGAGCACTGCTTCCAATGCATCATTCAATAGAATCTGAGGAGTATAATCTTGGACAATTTCATCTACAACATCAATCCTGCAACAAGTACTCTCAAGCAAAGGGGATTTAAGAGCAGAGGTTAGAGTAAAAGCAATTTTATCATCACCAACACTCAAGGTGAGAGTCCCACTTTTAACATCAATAATAGCACCTGCAGTACAAAGAAATGGTCTACCTAAAATAATAGGTATTTGGCTGTCCTCTTCCATATCTAAAACTACAAAGTCTACAGGAATATAGAATTTTCCAACCCTAACAGGCACATCCTCTAAAATTCCAAGGGGATATTTTATCGAACGGTCTGCCATTTGCAAAGTCATCTGTGTACATTTTAATTCTCCCATATTTAGTTTTTGAAAAACTGAGAGAGGCATGACTGAGACACTAGCGCCTAAATCACATAAAGCTTTATCAATGAACAATGCACCTAAATGACATGGGATCGAAAAGCTACCAGGATCTTTAAGCTTAGGTGGAGACTTATTCTGTAAAACAGCACTACACTCTTCAGTAAAAGCTACTGTCTCTACCTCACCAAAAGACCTTTTCTTAGTGAGAATATCCTTAAGAAACTTTGCATATGATGGAACTTGAGAAATTAAATCAGTGAAAGAAACTGTTACCTCAAGATTCTTGACAAGTGTCATGAACTTACCAAACTGCTGGTCCACCTTAGTTCTGTTCATCCTGCTAGGGAATGGGAGCTTTGGCACAAATGGTGGAGAAGTAACTGCAGTCTTCTCTTTGTCATTTTTCTTGCTTTCCTCAGTTCCATCTTCGTTTGTATCTTCAACAACTTTCTCTACCTTGTCGTCCTCAGAATTCTCTTTTTCTTTCTCAGTAGGAACATCATCAGTAGGCATTGGAGGGGCATCATATGTACGACCACTCCTAAGAGCAATGGCATTCACATTTTCCTTTGGCTGAGTTGATTGTGCTGGTAGAGAACCTTGTTGCCTTGTAGATGAAGAACTAGCCATTTGAGCAATCTGAGTTTCCAACATCTTGTTATGAATCTCCATCTGGTTCATCTTTGTTTGCATTTGTAACAATATCTTCATCATATCACCTTGATTATCAGCCTGTGCAGCTTGATTGGCTTGAGGAGCATAATTCTGTTGAGGCCTCTGGAATCCAGGGGGATTCATAGGTCCTTGAGAAGGCCTATACTGCTGCTGTGGAGGAGGCTGGTACGACTGCTGATATTACTGCTGATTAGGAACATTTGAATTCTGAGCATTATTGTTCCTATATGAGAAATTATGATGATCTTTCCAACCAGGATTGTAAGTGTTGGAGTATGGATTGTACTGCTGCCTCTGTTGGAAAACATTTGCTTGCTCCATCTGAAAATTTTGTGAATTTTGAGCATTGTATTGGCAATCATTACCATAGTGGCCTTGGATGCCACAGACTTCACAAACAGGATTATTCATAGGAGCCATGGATGACAATGCATTGATGCTCATAGGTTGAGTAGAGGGCTGAGATGTCTTCAATGAGTGGATCTCCTGAGTAAATGCAGCTAGTTGAGATGATAATAAAGAATAAACATCCACTTCAAGTTTACCCCCTTTCTTGGTTGCTCTCGGATTACTGAAGTGATTGGAAGCCAAATTTGAAAGAAAAGCATATGCATCATCAACTCCTTTATCCAGAAATACACCACCTGCAGCGTTATCAACCATACCTTTTGTCTCAGGATCAAGACCATTGTAGAAGCGTTTAAGCAGAAACCACTTCTCAAGACCATGGTGAGGGCATGCACGTTGATAATCCTTGAATCTGTCCCAAGCATCCCGTAGAGATTCACCATAATCTTGCTTAAAACCCATCATCTTGTCGATCAAATCGTCGGTTCTGTTAGGAGGGAAGAACTCAGTTAAGAAAGCCTGAGCAATCTTATCCCACTCGGTCAAGTCAATATCATTCAACCATTTTTTAGCTTTGTCACGAAGAGAGAAACCGAACAACATGACTTTCAACTGGTCTGGAGTGACTCCCTGATGTTTAATTGTAGAACAGAGCTGTTGAAACCGTTGCAGATGATTTGTAGGGTCTTCAGAAGCAAGCCCAGCAAATTGATTCTGTTGGATCATAGTGAGCAAAGCAGGCTTGATCTCGAAATTTTCCGCTTGAATCGCTGGCATAGCAAGGCCAGTAGGTACCCCACTCGGAGAGGGCTGTGAGTAATTCTTCAAAGATTTAGGAGGAAGGTCCGCCATCTCAATCTTTGATTCAGATATCCTTTGCTGCTTCTCTTCCCTTTGTTGATCTATGTATTGTTGACAAGTAATTCCAGAATCTGGACTAAGAGGAGTTGTATCCTCTTTCGTTTGATCTTCTTTCGTTTGAGACCTGGTCCTGGGCATCAACAACTAAACAAGGAAAAGCAGTAAAATCGGTCTCAATTGGAACAAGAGTTCCAAAGAGACAAGAGAAACAATTTAAAACAATCAAACTAAAATTATAGAAACTAGGCGTCTCCCCGGCAGCGGCGCCAAAAACTTGATGTGTTAAATTATGTCTAACCGCAAGCGCACGGTATCAGTTGTAGTAGATACTAGCAAATACGGGTCAGTTCCTTAAGGAGACAGTTTCAATTTCAATTCAGTTGTTATCAATTGTTCTCAGTCACAAACGATTATTGGAGAATTGTGTTAACTACTAAAACAAATTTAACAAAGTTTTGAATCAATTAATTAAAGGATCTAGGGTAATTCAAGTTCACCATGTTTACACCAAACAAATCACAAAAGTATAGCTTTTCAATGGGATTAAGTAATTAAAGCAATGGTTAATCTTTCTCAAGCATTAACACTCTCAGAATATCTAATGATGTTCTCACACTCACCTTCAATTCTGCTAATTGTATGTAAGCCTCTAGTAGTAAAATCTCTCGATGTATTACTCCTATTGCAATCAATTAATCCGTGATATTGCGCAATTACACAAATTAAGAATTAGAACATATCAATCAGAATTACTCTTTACCCATCAATCTACTAATCAAATTAAGCCCAAATCATGGTGCAAACATGGCTCCCCTTAATACCCTAGAATTAAACTACTCACTCATTCTAGGATTAAAACTAACAATAATAAACAAGAAAGCCATAATAAACATGTACTAATAAACAAGATGAGATAAAGAGTACCTTAAACTTTGTATTAACGAAGAACAATGAATCCAAGCTTAATTAACCAAGTGCTTACAAAGGAAGAGATGAAGAGAGAAAAAAACCAAAACCCTAGCTTCTGTAAAAAGTAAAAGTATACGTCTATATGTCTATATCCCTCTCTCTCACGTTCTCTCTTTCTTTTATAATCAAACTCCTTAATAAAATCTGATCTCTATCTCCTAATAAAAGTATTTTTAATATCCTAATCAATTTACAAAAAGATATCCATAATTAAATAGGATTTTCTTGTAAAATTCGTCACTTCTTTTTCTCCTCTGTTTCTGGGCTCTTCCAGTTGGATTTTGCTTACTGGACCACCTCTGAATTAAAGATAATTCCACAAGCTTCACGTGGACAGTAAGATCGTCAAATTCTGACTTCTGGAACTCAAGATATGGCCCAAACAGTGCAGGCAGCCCGTATAGCACAATAATACGAATTTTCTCCTATTTTATCTCCAAAATAGCTCTTTTTGCTCCAAATCCTTCCAAGTCATGAATTCTTTATTTCCTACAACAAAACAATCAAATCTATTAAATAAAAATCCAAATCAATGCAAAACACAATAAATATGAGAATAAAATCATCTAAAATATATATAAAAATATACTCTATCAAACATCCTCACACTAAGCATTTGCACGTCCTCGGGCAAATAAGCGAAATAAAAACTAAGTCCTAACAAACATCACTTTCGTAGATGACACGATTGCATTGAGCATATGCAACAAGCCGTTAAACCCCTAGGCAGACCTAGTAGGACGAGTGTTGTCTCGTGAGGGTTTATAGTGAATGTACCCACAAAATTCATCCAACCATGCAAAAGATCAATGCTAACACAACACCACACACACAAGTCCTCTCATGCCACATCAACTTAAGAATCAAAGTAAACATACGATGTCTTGGTGTCGAAAGTGCAAGTATTCACGTAGTCTACTCAACCAACATGCAGAAGGTCATAAAAATTTATGTCAAGTGTAAAAATCGTTGGTAATCATGCTAAGCCCACAAGAAATACATCTTTAAGTCTAAACCCGGGATCTCCTATGCCAAAACAAGTAATAACTCACCTTTCACTCAAAAACGAATATTCACTCAAGAACAAGGTTAAGTGTATCACTCAATTCCAACAAAATCATAAACACAACTTGACACTCGCAATCAATCTCACTCTCAACACAACATACATCACTGATGACAATCAAAAGGTCTTTACTCGGGTTGTAGCGTGGGCTAGGGACCAGGTATGTCAAGTAAAGCTAAAATAGGTTAAATGTCAAAAGCTAGTACCCAACAATATAAATAATTCCATTCCCTTTCCATCTTCCCCACACTTAAGATTTTCAATACCCCTTTCATAATAATTTGACTAGTCGAATGAAAAAGGATCATATAAACATAAGAATGCTCTCGAATTTATTCTTTTTTTTACTTTTTTTTTTCTTTTTTTTTTCTTTTGAGAGCTAAGGAATAAGCACAATGATCCATAGATATTTTTATGAATTTCGACTAACAAGCATCAACCAAAATCAATAATTCCCCAAAAGTATGATCATCAATAAAACCCACTTTTATGAACACCTTATTACTCCCTCAAGCACGATACTAGCATTGGCAATTTAGGATCAAAAATTAGTGTAAGGCCAATAGAATAAAAAGGATAACGGCAAGTAATGTAGTGTGTCACCGAAAGAATAGGATTAAGCTCAACGGGTTAACTAATAGATCATGTTTAAAAGGTGTGGAAATATGGGAAATACGAGGTTAAACCTAATTGCCTTTATCATCTCATCATCAAGTAATGTCATGCATTTCAAGAAAGATCTCAAGTAAGTGCTAGCAATGTAAACAACATGTGGACACTCAAGCAAACAAAAAATCATGCAAAAGATATGCATATAGGCTCAAAACTCACTTGGTGTGACAAAACATAATCAATCCCAAGTAACAAGACTCTCTAACGCATCTACTTGTACTCAAATCATGAAAACCAAGTCATCTTGCACATATTCATGTCATTCTAATCACTTACAACATCCAATTAAGTCTACCAGCTTCAACTTGCTAGTGTAAGTGTGTGCACAAGAACAAAGCACGTCACTTCTCATACAAAAGCGTCAAGAAACACAAGAATTCTACGCATGCATGGGTGTATCAAGCAAAATACAACTAATCAAATTGCATGGCTATAATTATTTTTGGTATTTTTAATTTTTTAATTTTTTTTGGAATTTTTTAATTTTCTTAACATTGAGAACCAATTGGAAAAGCAGTAAAATCGGTCTCAATTGGAACAAGAGTTCCAAAGAGACAAGAGAAACAATTTAAAACAATCAAACTAAAATTATAGAAACTAGGCGTCTCCCCGGCAGCGGCGCCAAAAACTTGAAGTGTTAAATTATGTCTAACCGCAAGCGCACGGTATCAGTTGTAGTAGATACTAGCAAATACGGGTCGGTTCCTCAAGGAGACAGTTTCAATTTCAATTCAGTTGTTATCAATTGTTCTCAGTCACAAACGATTATTGGAGGATTGTGTTAACTACTAAAACAAATTTAACAAAGTTTTGAATCAATTAATTAAAGGATCTAGGGCAATTCAGGTTCACCATGTTTACACCAAACAAATCACAAAAGTGTAGCTTTTCAATGGGATTAAGTAATTAAAGCAATGGTTAATCTTTCTCAAGGATTAACACTCTCAGAATATCTAATGATGTTCTCACACTCACCTTCAATTCTGCTAATTGTATGTAAGCCTCTAGTAGTAAAATCTCTCGATGTATTACTCCTATTGCAATCAATTAATCCGTGATATTGCGCAATTACACAAATTAAGAATTAGAACATATCAATCAGAATTACTCTTTACCCATCAATCTACTAATCAAATTAAGCCCAAATCATGGTGCAAACATGGCTCCCCTTAATACCCTAGAATTAAACTACTCACTCATTCTAGGATTAAAACTAACAATAATAAACAAGAAAGCCATAATAAACATGTACTAATAAACAAGATGAGATAAAGAGTACCTTAAACTTTGTATTAACGAAGAACAATGAATCCAAGCTTAATTAACCAAGTGCTTACAAAGGAAGAGATGAAGAGAGAAAAAAACCAAAACCCTAGCTTCTGTAAAAAGTAAAAGTATACGTCTATATGTCTATATCCCTCTCTCTCACGTTCTCTCTTTCTTTTATAATCAAACTCCTTAATAAAATCTGATCTCTATCTCCTAATAAAAGTATTTTTAATATCCTAATCAATTTACAAAAAGATATCCATAATTAAATAGGATTTTCTTGTAAAATTCGTCACTTCTTTTTCTCCTCTGTTTCTGGGCTCTTCCAGTTGGATTTTGCTTACTGGACCACCTCTGAATTAAAGATAATTCCACAAGCTTCGCGTGGACAGTAAGATCGTCAAATTCTGACTTCTGGAACTCAAGATATGGCCCAAACAGTGCAGGCAGCCCGTATAGCCCAATAATACGAATTTTCTCCTATTTTATCTCCAAAATAGCTCTTTTTGCTCCAAATTCTTCCAAGTCATGAATTCTTTATTTCCTACAATAAAACAATCAAATCTATTAAATAAAAATCCAAATCAATGCAAAACACAATAAATATGAGAATAAAATCATCTAAAATATATATAAAAATATACTCTATCAAGCACATTTGCAACTGACTGAGCTCTTTGATTTCTTACTCTGAAAAGAAACAGAACATATTCTAGTTCTTCCCGGTATTTTAAATCAATATCCTTCTCATCAACCTTAAACACTGTTCCATCAGCCATGAAATATAGCAGAAAATCCTTCTCTAAACTCTTCTGATATACAAGCTGTACTGACTCCAGTCTGTCTAAATTCTCTTGGGTGACACCACGACCTGGAACAGCCAATGAAGAAGGATCTCTGGGACCAACATATTGTCTTTTGTCTCTGTGTGAGCCTATACCTTCTTTGTTGTTTCCAATTTTACCAGATAAAGCTCTATCATCAGTGAAATCCATTGGAGCTGTAAGTACTAGATTTGGATCTTCAAGAACTCCTTTTCCAAATTTTAATTTCAACTGAGAAGACAATAGTGGTGTAGTCATAACTTGTGTAGCAACAGAGGTTGTGTCTTCATTCTTCTGTACAACATGTGTATCAACAGAGGTTGTAACAACATTCTTCAGCTTTTGCTTAGCTTCTGCATCTGTTGGTTTTCTGGACACTTGCATCCTTTGATTAGTACCAACTTGTTCTTTGATTTGAATGCCTTTAAGAACAGGCTTTGCAGCTTTAACAACTTTCACACTCTTCTTCAACTTATCAGACTTTAAAGCTTTTAGATGCTTTTCTTGCAGACTCTTTTCTTCAGCTTTAGCATCTTCTAGAGTAACTCCTTCTGCATTTTCTTCCATGAAAAGCTTAACAGCTAACTCCTCATCAGTCTTTGGATCAGATATTAATTCCAAACTCTTGGTTTTTGAAGTACCTTGAGTTTCAGTGTTCATTCCAACAGACTGTGACTTAAGAGATTTGCCAGTTAGTCTTGGTCTTGACTCAGAGTTTAAAGCCTTACTCTTGTCACTTGCTCCTCCATCTCCAGCATCATCCTGTTTGAGCAGAGTTTGAGAAATTTTGCATTTTGACTTAGCAACTCTCTCCCCCTTTTTGACATCATCAGGAATGAGTATAGATGTAATAAGCTCCAAGGAGGTAGCAATTGAATCAACCTTATCAAACAAGGCAGCCTGATTTTCTTCAACCTTTCCTAACCTGGCAAAGAGAGTATCTTGGGCTTTAGAAAGCTGTGCAGCTTTGATTTTTGACTCTCTTTCCATTTTCAGTTCTCTAGTCTGTATCTCAGTCTTCAAAGAAGCAATTTGTTGTTGTGTGTCAGCAAAACTTCCATCCAGAGTTTTGACTTGTACCACAGTTGCCTTTAAGCATGATAAAATCTCTGGATTGGAAATTTGTCTAGCAGTTTGCTGAATGAAAGTAGCTGCTCTCCCTTTTGGAAAAATACAGTCTTCTTTATACCAGTTAGCAGCAAATTTAGCAAGGTGCTCTTGTTCAATTGCATGAGATGGGCAAGGCTGATCAAAAGATGTGTGTTTGTTATCAGTCTGTACTGGTGCACTCAAAGAAGAATCAGAGTTTGCACTGTTTTCAGCTTCATGTTCAACACTTGCATCATCAGCTTGAGCAGCTTCTAAAGAACCACTGTGCTGAGCATTGTCAACCACAGTTTCTGCAACAACTTCTGCAATCCTTTCAATATTCTCCTCATGTTGCTCAGGCTTTGCAACAGAGTTTGCATGTGTAGCTTCAACTTGCATAGGCTTAGAATTATCCTTGGTTGCTTGATCAACCTCATCACCTTTGTCATGAATTTGATAAGCATCAGAGATTAGCTCTGTGTGTGAGACTACATTTTCAGTTAGAATAACTGCAGGCTGATCAGCTGCACCAGTTGCTTCAGAGTGAACAACAGGTGAGATAGGATCAGAGAATGGTTGAAATGAGTCAAGAATATCATTCATTGGTGAAAAACCATCTCTGTGATCCTCTTCTGCAAGCATGTTATCCTCTGCAGGCATAGCATTCACAAGCACAGCATCCTCTGCAGGTATTTCAACCTCTGCAGGTATAACATTCTCTGCAACCTCAACAGTAGGTGTTTGCTGTGAAACCACCTCTGGAGCTTCAATAACTTGCTCATCATCAGATTCTGAAAGAATTAATCTCCTTCTCTTGGCTTGAGGCACTGCAATCACCTCTTCTTCTTCACTAGAGCTCTCCTTAGTTGGTGAAAGTGAAGGTCTGTTTGCCCTTTGAATCTTTCTTCTGGTATAAACAGCTCCAGGTAATGTCTGTTTAGCCTTTGAGTGTTTGGTGTTCTGTGCAGTGTGTATTTTTATTTTTGGTTTGGATTTGGGTTGATCAGTAGGTACTGGCTCAGAGTTTATTGGTTCAGAGTTTATGTGTTCATTTATTTGTTCAGATTGTGGTTGATGAGATGTAGTAGGTACAGTGGTTGTGGGTGTTGACTCAGGTGCTGGTATAGGATGAGAGTGTATGGTTTCTAATGGTTCAGGCATTTGTTGTGGTTCTGATTGTTGTGATGATGGTGCAGATTGTGAATCTTGAGGTTGGTTGACATAGTTTTATAAGGCTAGTGGCATAAACATAGCAGGTATTTGCTGTTTAGTGACATCTTTATTTGACAAATCAGAGAACATCCTTTTAGCAACTTTAAAAGGCTGAATGACATCAGCATCAGCAATTGTAAGATTAGGCACACAAGCATTGAATAGCATTTGACAAAATCGAGAAAAATAAACAGATGCAAGCTCTGACAAACGTTCTCCCAAATTCATTAGAACTAGTCTACCAAAATCAAAATTACCTCCATACAGTAGAGCATGACCAATTTGGAGACTGTCAAGAGGAATTGCATCCCAATTTGTTGTCTTCTTTCCAAAAGCCCTTGTAATGCAATCGAAAAAGAAGCTCCATTCCTTTCTCAAAAGTGGCCTTTTCAGAGATCCCAGCTTATTCAAATCTCCTGAACAACCAATTTGCTGCAACATTATCCGCAAGCGGTCGTTACCAACAACACTGTAAGAAGTGTGAGTCTCAAAATCCAGAGCATTCCTAACCGTAGTTGGAGTAATGATATACTCTGATTCATCATGAGTAAAAGTAAGTGTTGGAGTGCCAGACTCTTCTCCATCATCATACATAGAGTTTGTCCAAAAAGTAGCAATTTGCGAAGCAGAGAGTTTTGGTGGTGCAGTTAAAGCCTTCCCAATTTCTGAATCTTTCAAGAAATTTTGAAACAAATGAAACGCCTCTGGAGCGTTTGCATTCTCCAATGGAGCTGCATAATTGCTAGGAAGAAAAACTAACCCTGCAGCATCAAAAGCTTTGGTTGCCATTAGTGAGATATGATATGAAGATAGTCAGAGAAAAGATGTGTATGGTAAGTGTTTATCAAAATGTGAAAGAGAGTGAACCAGAGTTTTGAAAGTAATTTTGTATGCAAAGTAACTGTGAGTGGGAGAATATGAATCGTTGTGTAGTGAGAGAACAAAAACGATTTAGAGTAGAAAAAAACTCAATCGTTTATGTATTGTAAGCACGCAACTGATTCTAGAGTAATGTGAGAGTGGGACACAATAATGGGGCACGTGTCAAACAACCAGCGGATCACTTAATTATTACCGTTGTTATTCCTATAACCACGACACTTTGACATATTTACACTAATTAACAGTTGTCAAATACCCCAATTACTCCAAAATTGTCAAATTATCTCAATGAAACTTTACCTTAGAGTACTTAACACAACTCGACAGTGTTTGTCAATTTTCCAACTTTATCACTAAAACCCTTTCAAAAATTGCACAGTTGTGAATATAATTGTGTGTGAAGCAGAGTTTACCAGAATCAATTTTTAGAGCATCTAATATTTCATAAAGTCCATAACAAAAATCAATAAACACTGAATGCACAAACTCTGATGATAAACACTGATTGGTTGATGAATGCTAAACTCTGTAGTTACTGTAATACAAAGATCTGAATACTTCTATTCCCTTTAATGTCCTATGATTATCCAAGTAAGCACACAGTCTTTGGAGACAAAAAGATCAAGAGATAGAAATCAAAGCATCATTCAGTGAGTAACATGTCATGAATTCGATAAACTCACAAACTCTCAAAGCACACAAGTGTTTAGGTGAAGTGTTTACACTCACATTCAATCAGTAAGAGAAGATACTACCATATGCTTGAATGTCCACCAAATCTACACTACTTTGAGTACATATATGCACAAATCAAAAGGACTTTATTCAGGGTTGTAATGTAGTAAGATCAAACAGATGAGAAGAGAAGTTTTAATCATGAGTGAATTTCAAACTGAACAATTTAATAGACCAAAGTGTTCAGTCACACTGTTAGTACATATTTGTACAAGATGATCAGTATATACATTTTTATTTATTTATTTATTTATTTATTTATTTTTTTAATATATATACTGAGTAAACTTTTCTTTTCTTGAGAAACACTCACCTGCTTGCATTTGATTTTTCAAAAGAATATAACTGCTCTTAATACTACAGAGTTTAAGAAAATGAGCAGTTAATTAGGCTCAAAGGGGTTTACTAAGGGTGGAATTTATGAACAGTGTTTGAACAGTGTTCAAAAGAATTATGAATAGTGTTTGGAGAAAGATGGTAAATCCTAGTGCCTTTATCATTTTCATGCACACACATATCATGTAGTCTCAAAATGGTTTAATACAAGTTCTAGAGAAACATACTTCCTGATGAACATCACACAACAATAAAAACTGATTGATAGAAAATGTATCAATCATTGACTTGGCTAAAAATCTCACAGGGTGCAGACATGAATTTGAACTCACCAAAACTAATCAATGACACATCTCAAGTTTTATAGTTTTTACAAGTACAAACAAGGAATCATCAAGAACCATGAATTACTTTGGGAACTGAATGTGACTTATCAGAGTTTAGAGTTCATCAATCTCAGAAATTATTTATGAGAGGCAATGCACACAATATTCATAAACTCAGAGTTTAGGACTGAATAAACTAAGAGATGCTATAAATATGAAACAGTATCATGCTGTGTTGATTTACTGCACAAAATCTGATTAGATTACAGTGACTCAGAAAGAATCATGATTTAATTACTGAGAATCATGCATCATACATTTTTCTTCATTGGTGTTTTCATTCAGACAATAATCAATCCTGAATTCACAGAGTGTATCCAACATGTTAACAGTGTTTAGCAGACAGACATGCTGACAGAGTTTAACAAAGTTTAAACATAAGCTTCACTCAATGGCTTGGTGAAGACATCTGCAAGTTGTTGTTCTGTAGACACAAAGTGAAGCTCAATGTTGCCTTCCTCTACATGCTCTCTGATAAAGTGATACCTTATGCTGATGTGCTTTGTCATTGAGTGTTGTACTGGATTACCTGTCATTGCAATAGCACTTTGATTATCACAGAAAATAGGTATCTTGGTATACCTCAATCCATAATCCAGCAGTTGATTTTTCATCCATAGAATCTGTGCACAGCAACTACCAGCAGCAATATACTCTGCTTCAGCTGTAGATGTAGATATTGATTTCTGTTTCTTACTGTACTAGGAAACAAGTCTATCACCCAGAAATTGACAACTTCCACTGGTGCTTTTTTTGTCAATCTTACAGCCTACAAAGTCTGCATCAGAGTAGCCAAGTAGTTTGAATTCTGATTCTCTTGGATACCACAGCCCTAAAGTTATAGTGCCCTTGAGATACTTAAAAATCCTCTTTACAACTGTTAAATGTGGTTCCCTTGGATCTGCCTGAAACCTTGCACACAGACAAGTGGCATACATGATATCAGGTCTACTAGCTGTTAAATAGAGTAGAGAACCAATCATTCCTCTGTAACTTGTCATATCTACTGATGACCCTGCATCTTTGTCCAATTTTGTTGCAGTTGCCATGGGAGTTGTTGCAGATGAACAGTCAAGCATGCCAAATTTCTTGAGAAGATTTCTGGTATATTTTGCTTGATTGATAAAAATTCCATCATCTGTTTGCTTCACCTGTAAGCCTAGAAAATAGCTTAGCTCTCCCATCATACTCATTTGATATCTTGACTGCATGAGCTTGGCAAACTTCCTACAGAGTTTATCATTAGTAGATCCAAAAATGATGTCATCAACATATATCTGAACTAAAAGCAAGTCACTACCAGATTGAAAGTAAAACAGAGTTTTGTCAATAGTACCTCTGTGAAACCCACTTTCTAGTAAAAATTTAGCAAGAGTTTCATACCATGCCCTTGGTGCCTGTTTAAGTCCATATAGTGCCTTGTCTAACCTGTAGACATGGTCTGGATATTTTGGATCTACAAAACCTGGTGGTTGTTCTACAAACACTTCTTCTTCAAGTTTTCCATTTAAAAATGCACTTTTCACATCCATCTGAAACACTTTGAATTTCTTATGAGAGGCATATGCTAGAAAGATTCTGATTGCCTCCAATCTTGCAACTGGAGCAAATGTTTCATCATAGTCTATTCCTTCCTGCTGTGAATAGCCTTTTGCTACCAGTCTTGCTTTGTTCCTTGTGATAACACCCTCACTGTCAGTTTTATTTCTGAAAACCCATTTAGTACCAACAATGGATCTGTTCTTGGGCCTTGGTACAAGGGTCCACACTTCATTTCTCTCAAATTCATTTAGCTCTTCTTGCATTGCTGTTATCCAGTCAGCATCTTTAAGAGCTTCTTCTACTTTCTTTGGCTCAGTTTGTGACAAGAATGCATGAAATAGACATTCATTTATTGTTGCACTTCTTGTCCTTACTCTTGCATCTGGATCACCAATAAACAAATCAGGTGTGTATGACTTAGTCCATTTTCTTGCAGAAGGCAGATTGCTCCTGTCATCATGTGATCCTCCCCCTTGATCCATGCTCTCCTGATTTTCTTGGTGTCTTTCTTCATTTTCTGATGCTCCCCCTGAATGTAACTGCTCAGAATTTGAACTATCAGATTTTGAACTACCAGAGTTTGAGTCAACAGAGTTTGATTCAGAATTATCAACTGAGTCACTATCAGTATTTGAATTATCACTTTGATGTGATTCTTCATGCTCCCCCTCAACTGGTTCTTCCCTTGTTTCTGATTGAAGAGTCTCTTCAGTATTTACCAGTAGAGGTTCAGAGTTTAGCTCAACAGAGTTTGTCAGATCAGTCTCATCAGAGTTTACTTTGTCAGAGAATAAATCTTCATTTTCAAAGTGCAGTTGATCATGTTCATTAACATCTTCAAGTCCAGTTATTTTCTTGTCATCAAATGACACATGAATTGATTCCATGATCACTTTGGTTCTCAGATTATAAACTCTGAATGCCTTAGTTGATAGTGGATAGCCAACAAAAATTCCTTCATCTGCCTTTAGATCAAATTTGGTTAACTGTTCAGGATGAGTCTTCAACACAAAGCACTTGCATCCAAAAATATGAAAATATTTTAGATTTGGCTTCTTCTTTTTCATCATTTCATATGGTGTTTTACCATGCTTGTTGATCAGTGTTGCATTTTGAGTAAAACAAGCAGTTTGAACTGCTTCTGCCCAGAAATATGTTGGCAACTTTGCCTCATCTAGCATGGTTCTTGCAGCTTCTATCAAGGTTCTGTTCTTCCTCTCCACTACACCATTTTGTTGTGGAGTGCCAGGTGCAGAAAACTCTTGTTTGATTCCTTTACTTTTGCAAAATTCTTCCATTGTTGAATTCCTGAATTCAGTTCCATTGTCACTTCTGATAATCTTCACTTGATTCTCTGACCCTTTGTCCAGTTGTATTATATGTTCTGTCAGTGTTAATGCAGTTTCATCCTTCTTTGCAAGAAAATATACCCATGTGTATCTGGTATATTCATCAACAATGACTAGAGCATATTTCTTCTTTCCAAGAGACATAACATTCACTGGTCCAAAAAGATCAACATGTAGAAGATGATAAGGATCAACAATTGAAGACTCAGATTTGCTTTTGAAAGAGGCTTTTCTCTGTTTGGCCTTTTGACAAGAATCACACAGGCCTTCTGCATTTAACAAGGACTTCGGTAGTCCTCTTACAAGATCATTCTTTATTAGCTCATTGATGTTGTTCAGGTTCAAATGAGAGAGTTTCTTGTGCCACTTCCAACTCTCTTCACTGGACATTCTTGTTGACAGACACACTGCTTTGCCATCAGAGTTTGTTGACCATTTTATTTCATAGATGTTATTGTGTCTGTTTCCAACTAGAGCAACTTTCCCTGTAGATTTACTGATGACTTGACAATATTCAGGCTGAAAATCTACATGATATCCTCTGTCACAGATTTGACTCACAGATAGTAGATCATGCTTGAGTCCTGGAACCAGAGCTACAATTGTGATGATGACACTCCCAAGATTAATATTGCCATATCCCAGAGTATGTCCTATGTTGCCATCTCCATAGGAAACTTTTGGGCCAGCCTTCTCCACATACTCTGATAGCAGGGCTTTATTTCCAGTCATGTGTCCTGAACATCCACTGTCCATGACTAGGGTACTTTCCCTGATGCCCTGCAATCACAAACAATCACTGATTATTAGTTTTAAGGATCCAGAATTGCTTGGATCCTTTGGCTTTCTTAATTTTGTTAGCTTTTGCAGCGGAATTCATATTATCAGAGTTTAAGCTAACTTTTTCAGAGTTTACATTTGCAGAGTTTACTTTAACCCATTTCAAATTTGGCTTGGGTTCATAGTAATTATAGTAAATAGCATGATAATCTCTGCAAGTATAAATAGAATGCCAAGTACTTCCACAGTGTTTACATAAAGTCTGTGGTCTAGTTCTCACATAATCATTCTTTACTGCAGTTTTAGAGGGCAAAGAATTAATGTTCTTATTCTTACTGCAGAAACTAGCAAGATGATTAGTGCTACCACAATTAAAGCATGTTTTTCTTGGAGCTAATGTAGCAAGCATTGGCTTAATTCCTGATGTTATGCCTACCTTTCCATTTCTGTTTTTCCTAGGCATTCTCTGTTTGTTGACAGATTTTATCTCTTTAAGCTTATTCTTAAGTTGTTTATCTGTCATTAAACCAATGTTTACCTCTTTAACAAAAGTCTTAGCATATGATTCTTTAACAGCCTTTTTCTCAGCTTCAGTTTTAGGTCCACCTGTTCCCATAACATTACCTTCAGATGGACGATGTGGTCTAACTTTTACCAAATTTTCAAATCTAAGTTCATCTCCCTCAGAGTAACCTAGACCTACTGTATCTGACTGAAACACTTCTTGAGTGTCTTTACCAGAGTGTGTCCAAGTTTTAATAATGTGCTTAGTATCCTCCATTTTAGATTCTAGTTGCTTATACTTACCTAGCAACTCCTGTTCAATAAACACAACATCATCTCTCTCTTTCTGAATTTTATTCATGTTTTCAAGCTGTTCCACAACAAATTTGTTTCTATCTTTGAGTTGAGAGCACTCATTCTTGATCCTCTCATTTTCTAAAGTCTGATCCCTATAACTGATATGTAATGCTTTAAGATAAATTCTTAATTCAGTTATATTATCAGTATTATAAGCATAGGTAGTTGGGGGTACCTTTAGATCATCATCTTCATTCTGAGTAGTAGCCATGAGAGCATAGTTGACTTCCTCATCAGAATCTGAGGTGTCTGCCCAATCTCTGCCTTTTGTGTAGAGTGCCTTTTCAGTTTTACCTTTCTTGCACTCAGGAGCATAGTGACCCATCTCCTTACACTTGTAGCATTGAATCTCAGACTTGTCTTTCTTTCCTGATTTGGTATCCCTTCTATCAGAATTTCTGAAACTCTTCCTGTCAGAGTTTGAATCTTTCTTAGAAAATCTGTTTCCCTTCTTAAAGTTCCTGAAACCCATCTTCTTAAAAGTCTTTACCATCAAGACAGCCATTTGCTTCAACTCTTCTTCATCATCCTCAGAATCAGATAATGCATCAGTGTTTGAGTCATCATCAGAGTTTGATGACTCACTATCAGACTTTATGACTAAAGCTTTTCCCTTAGCTTTCTTCCTTGATGCTTCCTTCTTTAATGGTTTCTCCTCAACCTTAAGAGCAACAGACTTTGACTTCCTACTTGATCTTTTGTTTCTCTGCTCCAATTCCAATTCATAGGTTTTGAGCAGTCCATATATTTCATCAATCTCTGTTTCAGCAAGTTCATAGTTATCTCTTATAGTGGTTGTTTTCACATCCCACTTTTCAGGTAGAGAGAGAAGAAACTTGAGATTTTAGTCTTTTAAATCATACTCTTTGTTAACCAATGACAAATCATTGAGAAGTTTACAGAATCTGTCAAATGTTTCTATCATGGTTTCTTCAGACTTTGCCTCAAAATGCTCATACTCCTGAGTGAGTATGTTTCTTCTATTTTTCTTGATTGCAGGAGTTCCTTGACACCTAACCTCAAGTGCATCCCATATTTCCTTTGCAGTTGTGCAATTAATCACTTTATTAGACATAACATTGTCTAAAGCATTGTGAAGTAAATGCCTTACTTTTGCATCCTTTGCAATAGATGAAAGATCCTCAGCAGTTAGATCTTTCTTTTCTTTTGGAATCACCTTTGATTCCTCACCACCAGCAGCAGCAGATAACTTTGTAGGTTTGTGAGGACCTTCATAAATTCTATCAAGATATTCTGGATCTGTAGCCTCCAGAAACATGGTCATCTTCACCTTCCAAATTGCATACTCTGATGGCCTAAGTATAGGAACCCTAATCGTTTCATACCTACTAACAGTAGTAGGGACTTTCTCAGAACTTGATGGAGGAGGTATCTCTGCCATTGATTACTATTGTGTTTGGATCTTAAATTGTAATAAAGTAACAGATTGGCTCTGATACCACTTGTTAGGTCAAATACACAATATATAATCAAGTACTATATGAGTAATTAACAAGAACACACGTTTTTAACACTTAAAACTGTTTGGAATTAACAATTCCTCTCTCAGTGATGTAAAATATCAAAGAGAGCTGCTTAGGTTACAATCAATGATAATCTCTCTGTTCGACACCCTTCTAGGGTTAACCTAACTGTATTTATAAAACATACAGCTTCGTACAATCAGTAATTGATTCTCCTATAATTAAGCTATACAATTAATATCAATCATGATTGTTACACGTCTTCTAAGTCAACTCAATATCTTTGATAGCTATCCAATCTTCAAAGATATTGCTTCCATATTTATCTTGTATCAATCTTCAAACACTGTTGACTCTCAGACGCTTCCGCTACAGAGTTTAACAACCTCTGTTGCGCTTCCAGTCAGTGTTTAACTAAACTCTGACAGCTTCCAGCTAAACTCTGTTTTGTTACTTTAGCTTCCAAACACTGTTCTCATCAATCATTTCTAACATGCTCACTCCAGAAATTATGGCTCCTACATTCTATGATGCTGAACCATCCTATGTCAAAGAATTTGAACCATACATAAGAACCAGAGCCTACTCTCCACCAAAGGCAAATGGGAAGAACAAGTTACAATTGGACTTTCCATTTCCCAAGGATGATGATGAGAAGCTAATGGGAAATACAATCAAAGAGTTCAAGGAAAAGACAAATAAGAGTGTAAGAGATTGGATGGTTGTGATAATAAGGAATGGAAAAGTGTTAAATATATCCAACAGCCATCCTAGATTTGTTAAAGCAAAAAGAGAGGAAACCTCCAAACTTCTAAGGGAAGCTCATCCAAGTGAAGAAAATCAATATGAAAACTCAGAAGAGAAGCAAGCCAGACTAGCTCAGGAGTTAATGGATGAGGTAGAGGATGAAATGAGGGAACCTGAGGAAGTCCCCGAATCCAAAACTAAAAGGAGAGTGAAATCAAAGGCAAGGAGGCCTGTCTCTCCAGAAATTGTAAGGAGAGAAACTGTTGGCTCATCACAATCTTTTTCTGCACAAGTATTCGACCCAGTTGTGAACTTCCATGGTGACCCTATAATCCCTAAAGAAGAACCAATGAACCTTGACTCCATTGAGGTTCCTTCATTCTTGTTGAAGCCTCAACAGAAGAAAAGGATACCAAGGAAGCAACCTTCAAAGGAACCAATTCAGGTTGCTAGGGTACCTGCTATTGTCAAGCAGTCAATCTTGGAAAACAAGGATGATTTTATCTATCAGGCAGATATTGAAGAATACTCTGGCATGAATCTGTATCTGGATGAATTGTCAGAAGTAAGAGGAATTGACAAATATAAATATTTGCCTGAGAGATTGGTCTTTGTATACAAGGGATGAAAGGAAAGGACATGGCCACTACAGAGGGTTCTTGGAGAAAACTATCTGACCTTAACCAAAGTGTTCTCTGCAATCAAGAGATACACAGGGTTCTCCAGGATAGCAAAAGGGGAGATACTGGACAGGATAGAACAGATAAGGAGAGAATGGAACTCACCATCAAGACTACCAAGGAAGATGAAGATCCCATTCAATGGACAAAAGATTCATCTTCAACCCTTCTGGATGATGGAGTTCAGGGATGAAGATGGTAATAGGAGATTCTTCAGGTTAGAAGACCAACTATCAAAGGCTAGTTCTCAATACCTGAGATGGTTACAACAAAAGCTAAATCCAAAAGTTGTTGAAGAAGATGCCTTCTATAGGCAACTCCAAATACAGATTGAGTCCAACTCTGCCAAAGAAGGAAAATCAAGGGTGATGCCAACCAGAGAGAAGAAACAGTATTAATCTGCTCAGTCTAGAGGAGCACCTCTCTGTAAATTTCTCAAACTTGCTGTATTTTAATTTTTGTAGCTTAATACAATTTTTACATAGTTCTATATATATTCTTAGGAATGTTTTGTTATCATCAAGGTCCTAAATTTATGCTTTATTGCCATCAAGTATAAATTGGGGGAGATTGTTAGGAATATGATGTACTTGATGATAATTTCACAATCAATCAAAATTGTATAAGTCAAGTTTTGTAACTGTCAACGGATGAGACATTATAACTCTATCCGTTGACAGGCAGCTCATCAACGGATGAGGTTTTGTAGCATACTGCAGTACCTCTATGCTATCAGTTGATAGTGTTTCTATTCAGAGTCATGTTGACCATCATTGGATAGGCAGAATAGGGTAGCCAATTGTAAATAAGCTATGCTATGTAATTCTATCTAAGTGAAAGTGTATCAACGGATGAAGACAAGACTCTATCAACGGATACAACTCAAATCTACTCTATCAACGGATACAGCTCAAACTACCATCAACGGATGACTGTGCACAACATCAACGGATAATCATTAACACTTTCTTCTATGCTAGCTGGGAATTAGCAGTTGATAAGGACAGGTTTGACTGACAGATCACATGGGTTGATAGTAGGTATAAAAAGCAGTATGGCAGCCATACTTTGGAAACGCAGAAGAAAGAAGCATTCCATTTACACAGTACATACAAGAAAGGTGCAGGGGACATATCTGTTCACAAGGACAACCTTTCGGCTACATGTGGATTTGGAGTGGAGTAGCAAGTCAACTTGAATTAGATTAATATTATCTTATTCCTGTAGTACTTGTAAACTTGGGATATATAACCAAGTGTAGCAACTCTTTAGAAACTAAGAAAACAGACATATTTGCTTAGGGTTTCTTGAATATCCTTAGAAGCAAAGAGTTGTAAAAATAGAAGTTGTGTACATTTGTATCACAGAGTTTTCTTCGAATAAAAGTCTCAGGTGGTACATTTAACCACCTGATTTTTTATGTGTTTGTGAATCATTTCTCATTCAGCAATTATCTCCTTATAGATTTCTGTGGTTTTTATCAGAAATTACAATTATCAAGAATTGTATTCAACCCCCCCTTCTACAATTATACAAGTGTGTAATCTGGGAATAACACCACACATTTTGACCTTTATCACATAGTTGACTGATACTCAGCAAATTGTGCTTAAGTCCATCAACTAGTGCTACATCCTCAATGACAACATTTCCTTTAGAAATCAAGCCATATCCTCTGCTGTTGTCTTCAAAGGTAATGCTAGGGCCAGCTCTCTCCTCAAACTTAGTGAGCATGGTAGAATCTCCAGTCATATGTCTGGAACAGCCACTATCCAGATACCAGAGGTTCTTTCTGTCTCTCTGCACACATCAAAACCAAATCAAGTTGATATTGGTACCCAAGTTTCCTTGGGTCCTGCAGTGTTAGCCCTTTTCTTGCCTCTCAAATCCTTTCTTCCTTTTGGTCCAGATTGAGTTAGATCAATCTTGACTCTGGGAGTGGGCCTTTGAAAGCCAGGATTTGAGCCTTGCTCAAATGCATTATAGAAATTGGAGTTAGGCATAGTCTGTACATGCATGCTATTCATTATCCATGGCATCTGAGGCATATTGAAAGCATTATAGTATGGATTATGCATGAATGGCATGTTTTCATATAGACTAGATGCATGAGCAGATTGAGCATCACTGTTAGGCATGATATACATAGCAGAAGTAGGCAAGTGTAAAGGCATAGGAGCATTTTTCAATTTTCTACAGCTAGAAGATAGGTGATTAACACTACCACAATTAACACATTCCTTTCTAGGAGCATATTTATCTGGAGTATAATTGTTGTGTTTATTAATCCCTACTTTGCCATTTCTGTTCTTTCTCATACCTTTAGCTCTTGGCTCACCTTTCTCTAACTTGTCCCTCAATTGCTTTTGGGACAAGTGACCTATGTTAGCTTCCTCAACTGATTTTGTTTTGCTACATTCTCCTTTCTCAAAGTTCTTGCTGACTGGACCATATTGATTGTTCAATTTAACCAGAGTTGCTTTGCTAACAGTTTTGCCTTTCGATGGATGACATTGCTCTGTATCCATCGATGGCTCATTGATCAACGGATAACTGCAGGCATCATCCGTTGATTCACTGTCTGAAGCAGTCTCTCCATCAACTCCTAACTTTGCTTCTCCTAATTTGCTAAGGGTATTCAAACCTTGAGAACAACAAATTTCTTCTCTAGCATCCTTAGGTTTTCCCCATGTGGCAAATAGGTCCTGGTTTTTCTTCAACTGTTCTTTTAAGCTGTTCTCTCGTTTAAGAGCTTCAGTTAATCCATCCTTAGCTTCCTGGCATTCTCTCCTCATAATCTCAAACTCAATTAACTGAGTTTCTATCAAAGCATTCCTATCACTTAACTTTTCATTTAGCTCTTTTATTCTTTTGTTCTCTTTGTTAAGCGATTTTAAGGAAACATGCATGTTATACAATTCTAGAGACATCTCATCAATTGTACTAGCACATTCAGCTTTGGATAAATCAGATAGGTTAGAGGAGAATACCTGGTTGCTTGTTGAACTAGCTTCTTCATCTTTCTCATTTGCCATGAGGGCAAGATTGACAAACTCTTCTTCTGCATCAGAATTTCCACTAGCAGCCCAATCACTGTCTCTAGATACAAAAGCCTTTTCTTTCTGATTGAGAAGATCGAAATATTTTTTCTTGTAATCAACAGTTCCAAACTGTTTCTTCTCATTCTCAGCTTTAGGCTTTCTGCATTCATTGGCAAAATGGCCAGCAATTCCATAGTTGAAGCATTTGAACTTAGATCTGTCAACCATGTTTTTGGATGATTGACCATTCTTCCTGAATTGCCTGCCTCCTGCTGGATTCCTATTGAACTTAAGCTTTGAGAACAATCTTGACAAGAATGCTAGATAGTCATCCAAGTCATTAGATTCACTTCCACTTGATGCATCGAGTTCTTCAATCAACTTACTTTTCCCTCTGCTAGTGTCAGCTCCACCATCATAAGTTTCAGAACTTGGTGTGGCCTTTGTGCTCTCCATCTTCTCACTCACTTGGCTTACTGGAATATTGGCCACCAAGGCAACAGATCCAACCTTCTTCTAAATCTTCTCCACTTCCTCATCTTGTTACATTTCAAGCTCATAGGTTTTCAAAATACCATACAGTCTCTCGAGTGTAAATTCTTTATAGTCTTGAGAATTTCTCAATGAGACGTCACTGGCTTCCATTCCTTCGGAAGAGATCTCAGAAATTTCAGGTTGGAGTCCTTGGTTTTATATTTCCTCCCATACAACTTCAGACCATTTAGTAGTTTTTGGAATCTACTAAATATATCTGTCAAATTTTCACCAGAGAAATAGTGAAAATGTTCATATTGTTGTATTAGGAGCTGCATCTTATTTTCTCTGACTTGTTAAGTTCCTTCACAGATTGTATGAATGGTATCCCACACTTACTTAGCAGAAGTGCAGTTTATAACACAATCAAACATATCTTGGTCAATACCATTGAATAAGATGTTTATGACCTTTTTATCCTTATGTATTACTTCTAAGTCCTCATCTGTGAACTCAGCCTGAGATTTTGGAATCGACCTTCCAGCAGCTGCAGAACCAGCAGCTTCACCAACACCAGAGTTAGGCTTCATGGGAACATGAGGGCCTTTCTCTATACATTCAACGTAATCCTCGTCTAGTACTGAGAGAAGAAGATGCATCTTTACCTTCCAATGAAAGTAGTTGTCTTTGTCAAGAATTGGAATCTTTACCCTTGTGTCCTTCTTTCCCATGGTACTAGATCTTTAAACTTCTTATATGCTAGAAGCTTGCTCTGATACCAATTATCATTTCCCAATAGCACACTTCAAGATTGTAGAAGGGGGGTCGAATACAATCTTGTAAAATTCTTTCGAATTTTAAACACGACAACAATCTACAATTTCAATGGAAACAGACGAACAAGTCGAAGACTAAAACGTAAAGAAACAAAAAATGAACAAATGCACAACACACTTAAAAATTTCAGGTGGGGTTTTCTCGACTCCACCTGAGGGTTGTATTGAAGAAAACTTCTCTGTGTGAACTGAGTACACAGCTGCAAATATAAGGCTAAAACTATTACAAGAGAACCTAATGCTTATAGCTTTTTGCTCAGTGTTTCTCTTCTCAGTTTTAGCTATGCTACACTTGAAGTATATATATTACTCCAAGATTACAAACCCTACAAAATAAACGAATCTTACAAGTCAAAGTATTCTGCAGGGTTGCTGCCACTCCTTGTCTCCATGTGATGCTTGTCTTGGATAGATATGCACTAGATTTACCAGCCAAATTGCTTGTGAGAATAAGGAATGTTTCTTTTTCTTCTTCGTTTCCAATACTGGTCCCTATACCTCTTTTAAGTTTATCAACCCATGTGACCTGTCAAGCATGCCAAGTCGCCATCAACTTCTAATCCCAAGACATTATTGATTGAAGCTTTTATCCGTTGGTGTAGACATAGATCGACAGGTTGATTTCTGCTTGCTGAGAATACCATATCCGTTGACATAGAATCTTCATCCGTTGATCACCACTTCACTTATACAGAATTACATAGCAAAACTTATATACAATTAGCTACCCTATTCTGTATATCCTTTGATAGTCAACATGACTTAGGATTTCTAGCAACTATGATATTCGACAACAAACTCAAACTTAAATACAAGGTATGCTACAAACTTATCGATTGATAAGCTGCCTCATCAACGGATGTACTTAGCTTGGGTATCCGTTGATAAGTTACAAAACTTAATCTTGTACTCATATGTTTTTCAAAGTGTTTTATGGACGTATATCATCAAGGACAACATAATTCCTAACATGTATCATTTAGTACATCATTTGGCAGATTTTTTGAGACCTCTAGCAATACAAGTACTCAAAATTATGAACTAATCAACAATGATAATACTTACTACTATTATATTTTCAACGAAGAGAGAAAGTTCTGAAACAACATGCTGCTGCTTCTTATTATAATACTTACTATTATTATATTATTACTTCATTGTTCTGTTATTACTTATTCTAAAGCACCTCAAGTAGATTGTAATTCTCAAGCAACTCAAGGACAAAGTTTATTTTGAAGTTCGCCACTATTTTTATTGATTTGTGTAAACTCGAATGATATCGTTGACTTTTTTAAATATGCTAGCTTTATTTATTCAAGTTGTAATATTTTTCATTTTTTATTTTAAAACCGAAACCGATCCGATTACAATCGAACCGAAGTTTTTGAAACCGAAACCAATGGTTCGGTTGCGGTTGCCGTTTTCATTTTCTAAAATCGAAGATTTTCGATTTCGATTTTTGTTTTATCCAAAAATTGAACCGAACTGAACCGTAATCTCCCCTACATCAACAACAGCTAGCTAGCTTATTTCTGAAAAATCAAGTAAAATGTTGTTTGATAAACTTTAAAAGTAGTTCTTCTGAAAAGTGTTTTTAACTGAAAAATTGTGTTTAGAAAAAATATGTTCCCTATGCTTTTGAAAAAAGCTACTTTTCAGCTTGCTTTTGTAGAAAGTAGTTACGATATCAACATCAAACCTCAACAAAAAATATTATTTTTTGAAAATTAATACACAAAACATGTATATATCAAAATTATCACTAAATAGTTATCTGATTTTTGCAATAACACTTATTTTAACAATAATTTTTTCAATAACACAACAATTTTTAATAATAATTCCAAATAGAACCTTAATCTAAATACATGTGTATCCTGCCACATATATACTTGCATAGCTATTAATTAATTTCAATATGGTTTTCAATTTTCACTTATCTCTTTTTAAATCTTTTGTTGTTTGTTTTTTTGATTTTTCGGTCCTGCAGGGAAACTTCTTTTTTCGTATAATAGAATTAGCAATATCAAATTTAAGAAGACAAGTGCCCTAACCGTATTTGTCTAGTAAAATTAGCAATATCAAAATCAAGGAGACTAGTTTCGTCGTTGTAATTGACAGATTTTGCCACTGGCCGGTTACAAACTTAGACAAAGACAACAAAGACAAATATTATTATTTTTGCTAAATTATATGGCATGATCTTACCATTATTGCATTGCATAGTAAATACTAAGAAAAATGCTAGAGGTACCAAATTGGGTACCAAAAATTGTTACCAAATGAATGTGATTGGTTATAATTAAAATGGGCCCGCCAGGGCCATCCAATTAAAACATTACAATTTGCCAAATCACTCATGCCATGTCATTTGGGGACTTTTTTGGGGACTAAATTTGGAATCCCTAGCACTACTCAAATACTAAATATATATAGCTAGATTAACAAGACCACTGTCATGATCTTACCATTATTACATTACATAATAAATACTCCGTATATTGATTAACAAATTCATGTAGCAAAACTTAAGAGCTTTATAGTAGCTACATTATTTGTCGATCCACTCTCATACTTTATTAATGCTTGATACCTACAAAGAAAAAAAAATAGATTTATTTACAAACGTTAGCAAATTAATCCAAACAGACATACACAAATTCATAATTAGGTACTTGAATAAGAGAATAATATACTTACTTCCACACTTAAAGTGACGGGGAACCTTAACTCCACAACTCTTAACAAGACGTATAGCATTGTTGACATCAATCATAGCAGCCACTTTTGGAGTAATAGCAGGGCAAATACACTCGACACGGCTAGCTCTGACTCGATCGCAACATGCTGCTGAAGGCTTCGACCCGTTCATAACTGCAGACGTGCATGCATCAGCCCCCTGCTTTAACTCCTTCTTGCATTCACTTGAACTAGTCTTTTCCGCACTCACTGTTTTCATTTCCCAGTTTCCCACCACGATTAAGCTCAACACCACCATCATAACCCAAAGCTTAAATACATTAATACAACCCATATTGTTAGATATATATGTATGTGGGTACAAATATATCTTAAATTACTCTAGCTAGAAGGTGATTATTTAAAATGTGTACATATTTGCAACCTAATGGCTACAACTATATATAGCAGTAGGAATACGATGATGGGAACCAACCTGTTAAATATATATGAGTATAAGATCCTTGAAAGGGCCTTCCTCAACACCTTAAGATTTTGGGTGAAATGGTAACATGGTATCTGGTGTTTGTGCAGGTCTCAAGTTCGAACCCACCGTCCCCAATATTCTCAATTTAATTTGGCACTAAGAAATGGTCTTACCCCATAATGGGCTTACGAATGAGGGGGAATATTAAATATATATGAGTCCCCAACGGGTGAAATGGTTTCTAACACAACCCTAAATGGCATATGCGGTAAACCTACCTTTGTTTATATTTGACTTTTGCGACTTGCAATAGGAGTACAATTATGTGTACCAAGTCGGCAAAGCGGTTGAATTGGTGTTTAGGCTAAGTTTGTTAGCTGTAAAATATATTGTCAGATTCTATACTTACTTTTACAGTTTTACTAGCTCATATATATCAGTGCGTCTTTGTGTTATAAATTTTAAATTTATGTTTTAATTATATTTTTTATAATAATTATTTTTAATGGTTACTTGAATTTAAATTAAATACAAATTTAATTTATGATATGTATGGTTTAAAATTTATTTTAAATTTTTTTAAATAAATATGTTGTTAACGTAATTCTAACTTTAGATTTTAATTTAAACATTTAATATATCTTATTATTATATCTAACGATTCTTATTTATTTACTAAAAATTTAATGATATTATTTGTTGTATGGTTGAACAATTGAACCAAAATATAAACAATTATACTCACATTTTTTATTATAAAAGTATGTGGATTTTAAATATATTTTATTAACGATTGAAAAATATTATGTTATATTTTTGAGTATATATTAATGACTGCAAGATTCTATTTTAAAATAAAAGATAGCGTGTTTTAATTAGAAAAAAATATTAATAATTGAAAAATATGATACATTTTAGGTGTTTATAAAATATTATATCTTCAATTGAAAGTAAACCTATTTTAATTAGAACAATCGCAAAATTAACATGAATTACATAATTTCATTATTTATTAATTATAATAAAAGATCGAAAAGGTTGAAAATCAAAATTTTCAAAATTTTGGATTTAATATAATAGTATAGATGTGGACAAAAAATCTATTTTAAGAAAAAATTATTTTACAATTTTATGTGAGTAAATAAAAAAAGGAAAAAAATTCTTCAAAAACATTTTCAAAGATTAGCAAGCATTTTAATAAAAATATTCCAAGAATGGGCAAGAAATGTTTTGTAAAAAGGGTTGTGCCAAAAGTTTAACTAATAATAAAATTTCAAAGAGAAAATTAAAAAATTTTAAGGGTCTATATTTCTTAATTTTTAGATGTGAAGATAAAATTAGAAAATTTTAAGGGTCTATATTTTTTAATTTTAGGTTCGAACAACATATTTAATCATTAAAATTGCACTACACCATAAATAGCCTACTGTAACTTAAAATTTGTGTTGCATGTCAAATATATTGCAAATGATTATTTAGTTTGTGTTGCAACTTAAAAATAAATTTAATTTTTAAATAATTATTTAATTTTTAATTATTAAATTAAAAATTGTGTTTATTAATGTTAAGGCAATATATTGTGCATGCCGGCCTCCAACACTTTCCCAGCTAGAGCAACATGACGATTCTGCCTAGGAAAGGTAACACAAAAACACACAAAATAAAATGTGCTATGCTAGGCTATACTCCTAATTATAGTAACAAATTGTTACATAGCATATTGGTTAGAATGATTTATTAGTTATATTTTAGAAATAGTAAGTTATTATATCATAAATTTTTAGTTTTTGATAAATATAGCCAAGGATTATTTAAATTTTAGATAAGATGAATTTTTTTTACACAATTTTTATAATTTTTATTTAAGAATTTGTATGGTTGGAGATGCTCTTATAAGACATATACAAAAGATTTTTAAAATACTATTTCATTGTATAAATAAAACTAATATGTTAATTTTTGCCTTTTTTAACTAAATTAACAAATGTCATTATTTAAATATTTTAATTCTAATCTTAATATGCATTTATATCCTTAATGTACATTTCTAAATATTATTTTAAAACATTATGCATAGGTTACCATAATTTGCAATTTTGAAAATCTAAAAGTTGTGAAAATAATTTTATATTTAGTTAAAACGGTTTATAAATTAAAAAAAGTAACCTAATATACTGAAATTATTATGAACGTAAAATATAATCTCTTATAAAGACTCCATGATGAATGATTGTTTGGGGGTAGGTTTCCTTTTGAATGAATGAGTGTTGAGGGTTGGTTGAAGGTATCAAAATTCTCAAACCACCTCCGAATTAACAAAACGAGATATTGAAGAAAAATGCCATCAACTTCTAGACCATCGTCATTCCAGATGTTTTGCACTAATTTTCATATTATTTTAATGGAATTGTCTACATTGAGCAATACTATTACTTATATGAAACTCATGTTTCATTTTTAGTTAGAGGGTGAATTGACACATATTATTAGGTATTTTAATTTATATTCGATTAGAAGATGTGAAACTCGACTCATATTTGTTTTATAAATGTTTGATTGAAAAATTAAATCCGAAGAAGATGATTTCAAATACAAATATTTACATAGCACGAGCATTAAATACAAATTTTTATTAAATATAAATTTACAAACTTTTTTTGTTCAAAGACATTTATAACTTTAATTTAACACTAGTTAATAAATAATAATTAAAAAATTTATTGAATGTACGTAATTTAATTCCTCAACAACCAACACCAACTAGGAACTAGGCAACTTGGATATAAAAATATGAAATTTTAGTTGTTCAATACATTGTATGTTGAACCTTACTTAAAAATTTATTGAATAAATATCATAAAAAATTTTACTATCCATCTGGGCACCAATACCAAATTAGGATATAGAATTAGGATATAGAAATATGTAATATTATTAATTTATTACAATTTTCTTAATTATATATAAAACTATTTTATATATTTGAATTCAACAAAAGTCTAACTATTGTTCAACATACGATATTTTACTCCAATTATATATCGGTTGAACACTCGTTACAAAAAAGTTCAATTTTTTTTAAAAAAATGCTACAAATATGTTTTTATGAAATTATAAAATAATATAAATATGTTTTCGTTATGAATGATGTGTATTATTAAAATTTTAATTTTTATTAAAGAAATGATGTCGAACACAAATTATATATATGTTGAACAAAATTAGTAAGTTTGTATTTAAGAAAATTTTTACTCGAACTCAATTCTACTTATATATCTCTTTGTCTAATATTATTTTTCATAAAATGATTATACCCGAATTCGTATTTGATTCAAAATCAAAATATAATTGTATTTTTATCCCCTTACATTTTTAAGTGCATAGCCATTTTTTTATTTTTTAATGACTTTATAAATTTTTATTTTCATCCATCCTTATGATAGATTAATTATCATTATATATAATAAAATACTACTAGAAAAACTGAATTAGATATCGGTTTTCGGCCGTTGTAAAAAAAAATCTATACGATGTCTATGTGAGTGTAGAGAAAGGTCATACCTTCAAACGGCCGTTGTCTATGATGAGTTAAGACATTAGTTTCTAATAAATTTCCGATGTCTCTGATACACTTTTTCTAGTTATATTACAGTATTTCTTTTTAAATAATGCTATCTTATGGCCATTAGATTAACATAAACATAGAACATGCAAGGTATATGAAGACATATACATCGATTTCTTGGTAAAAACCGATGTTATATGTTCTATCATACATGAGTTGCTTAGTGAAACCGATGTTATATGAGTTACATTGTCTAGTTACATCGATTTCTTGGTAAAATCGATGTTATATGTCCTAACAGACATCGGTTTCACTAAAAAATCGATGTTATATGTTTTAACAGACATCAGTTACTTAAATTGACTGATGTTATAGTGACTAAAAGACATCGGGTTTTTTTCATATACAACTGATATCTATTGACATGCTCCAATCATAGCTATATGTAATATAAATGCACCTAAAAATACAAAATTCACAACAAAAAACAAACCAAAACAAATACCAAACTTCAATTATCATTGCAAAACCAATTTAGTAAACAAGGACGAAACTGAAAGCATAATTCTTAAAGCTAATATACTGTCAAGTCCAAATCCATCCCTACATTACAAATTAGTACGAAATGACAAAACCAACTACTACTAGTACCATCTGACAAACAAATAAATGGCTTAAATATCAGCATGTATGCCTCAAGCTTTTCCTCAGTGTAATTCCCTTCTAGTGATTGGTGATTTGCAAGATCCATTCTCTTTGGACCCAACTGCCTGCATTAAGATGCCATTTTTAAAGAAAGGCATAACATTAAACAGCCCTACAATTTTACACATTTCAAAAAAAAAAAAGAACACAAGCCAGTGTTGCATTAGCGGCAAATTAAATAAATATGAGCCATTGATTTAGCAAGAAGAAAAAAATTTAGTTTAAGGGGGAAAAATTTGTTAAGGGGGAAAGTAATTGTAGAAAATTTTTTAAGGCGGGGAAAAAGATAGGGGAGGTCGAGTTGTTAGAATTTTTTTAAAAAAAGTTTAGACATGGCTTTAAAAGGTCACTGATGTCTGAAATTTTTAGACACCGCTTTAAAAGAAAATTGATGTCTGAGTCATTGTTAAAAAATTTTATCCTACGTTTTAGACATCGCTTTTAAATAAAACTGATGTCTGATTCATAAAAGACATCGATTTTAAAATTGTCGATGTAATAAAGACTTTTAACATCGGGGGAATTTGTAACTGATGTCTAAAGTGCGATGTCTAATCCTGTTTTTTTATTAATGTTCAAGATTTGAGATGCAATATTCGTTGTGCATGAAGAACAAATAGAAGCTTGGGAAATTTTGAATTCACCGAAAGCAAAGATCGAGCTTTTGTTGAAAACTACACAATAAGACCCTTTGGGTATTATTTTGGAAGGCCCTCCTTTGCGGCGGATATTGCTTGGATTATTTTGGAAGACTCTGCTTTGTGAGAGGTAATATTTTGGAAGTCTCTTCTTTAAGGAGGGTATTATTTGGAAAGACCCACTTTTGATGAGAATAATATTTTGGAAGACCCTCTTTTGTGAGGGTAAAATTTGGAAGGCTCTTCTTTGAGATCAGACTTCAGAGTATTATTTGAGAAGACCCTCTTTTGATGAAAGTAATATTTTGGAAGGCCTTTCGTTGTGGGATAATATTTTGGAAGACTCTTATTTGAAGAGTCTATTATTTTGGAAGACCCTTTTTTGTGAAGGTAATATTTTGTAAGGCTCTTCTTTGGTAAGAGTATTTTTTGGGAAGACTCTCTTTCAATGAGGGCAATATTTTAGAAGACCCTCTATTGTGGGGGTAATTTTTTGGAAGGCCCTCTTTTGATGAGGGTATTGCTTATATTTTTGGAAGGCCCTTCCGATATTGCTTATATTTTTTTGAAGACCCTACAGATATTTCTTATATTTTTTAAAAGACCCTCTTTTGTGAGGGTAATATTTTGGAAGGTTTGCTTTTGAGGGTAATATTTTTTGGAAGACCCTCTGGGTGTTACTTATATTTTTTGGAAGAATCTTGGGGTATTGCTTATATGGCTTTGGTAGATGACCTCCTCGAAAGGAGGATCTTCCTTATTTCTTTATGGTAGATGACATCCTCGAAAGGAGGGTCTTCCTTATTTCTTTATGGTAGACGACCTCCTCGAAAGGAGGGTTTTCCTTATTTTTTATGGTAGATGACCTCCTCGAAGGGAGGGTTTTCCTTATTTTTTCATGCCAGATGACCTCCTCGAAAGGAGACCATTCCTTATCTCCATATGGTAGATGACCTCCTCTAAGGTCTCCGTGGATTGTTGTAAAGATGATCTCTTTTGAGGAGAATCTTACTAAAAATATCTTAAAAATTGTACTTCCGGGGAGGATAATCCGTACTTTCGGAACCTCATCAAGTATATTCTCAGGAATATGACCTCCTCGAAAGGAAGGTGTATCTGGGAACACTTTAAATTCTTAGGAGTATGACATCCTCGAAAGGAGGGTGTTTCTGAGAATACTTCCAATTCTCAGGAATATGGCCTCCTCGAAAGAAGGGTATTTCTGGGAACAGTCCTTAAGAATATGATCTCCTCATAGGAGGGCATTTCTGGGAACACTTCTTAGGAATATGAACTTCTCATAGGAGGGTATTTCTGGGAATAATTATGAGGGATATGACCTCATTGCACTACAAGAAAAGGGTCAATAGACATCAATTTCTGGCCGATGTCTATGTTATTTTGGATGTGATGTCTAGGTGGGAGATGTCTATTCTAGACATTAGTCAGAAACTGATGTCTGTGCTAACATAGACATCAGTATTTCCTTCAATACACATCAGTTGTTCTACAAAATAGGTTAGATATAATTAATTTTATAAACAACTTGCATGCCTTATATTCTAGAAAACATATAAAAACTAAGTTATTTTTCACATACACATCACTTTCTTTTTTTGAAAAAGATGTCTATTTGGATATTAGACATCATAATTTTAGCAGATAAAGTGATGTCTAAAGTTATCTTAGACATCATCCTAGACTGATGTCTAATGTTCTTATAAACATTAGTTTCTTTTAAAAAAAATGATGTGTATAGCTATCATAGACATCATCCTATACTAATATCTAATGTAGGTATAAACATCAGTTTTTTCTGAAAAACTCATTTATATGTGTCTCTTAGACATCAGATTTTATAAATAAAAAGTGATTTCTATTTGTTTTTTAGACATCGGACATTGTAGAAAAAATATGATGTATATCTTTGTTTTAGACATCATTATTTGGTAAAATCACTTTATTTGCTAATAATCCTACACGCTTCCCTGCCATATCTTTTCAGCACGACAGATTCCACCTGCGGCATACGGTACCTTTGATCCCTTGCTTGTCTTTCCCACGCCCTTCGCCTTCTTCCCACCCCTGCATAGACATACACCACAAGAACATAGACATACCATTTATTTCACAAATTCAAAATAATTAGGGTATAACAAATACATCCAAGTAAATAAAAACACACAATTTAAGAAACTAGGGTTTTGATTTAAAAAGCCCCAATTTAAGAAATTAGGGTTTTGATTTTAAAAAACCCTCAAATTGAAGCTCTCAATAGATCGACAAGGCCCTAGAAATAGCAGACGTGAAGAGTCTTACCAATTCTTACCAAATTCGATATTGAGCAAAGAGCAAAGAAAAGTGTTGAGTGGAGAGGTCGGACGGATGTCGTGGGTGAGTAGAGGGCAGTAGTGAGTGGTACCGGAGATGAGTTTGTGGTGGTGAGAGATACGATAGAGAGATTCAGTCGAGAGAGAGAGAGTAAGTCGAGAGAGAGTGTTCGAGAGAGAGAGTCGAGAGAGAGTGTGTAGTGTGTCTGAATTATTTAGTTAATTAGATTTGTTTTGTTTAATTGTTTGAGGCTCTGTAATTGTGTATGGGCGGGGAGAATATTTGGTTAGGGGGGGGGGAATTTTGATTTATTTGGTTAAGGGGGGTGGGAATTTTGATTTAGGGGATGAAATTTTCACTAAGGGGGAAAACAAAATCAAAGGCGCGTTTTTTCATTTTTTAATGATTGACTTTAGACATCTGTTTTAAAAACAGTGATGTCTAAGAATAACAAAGACATCAGTTTAATACGGGATGATGTTATTACATCTTTTAACATCAGTGGCATTTATGATCGATGTCTAAAGTGTGATGTCTATTGAACTTTTTCTTGTAGTGTTGAAGGAGGGTATTTCTTGAAATATTTGCTTTTTAGGATATTGCTCGGAATGCTTTGGACGACTAACCGAATAATGATTGGATGGCTCTACAGGATACATTCCCTCACATCTACAAAACTACTCATACATCTATTCTTTTTTACATCTCGCATATTGTTTGTTTACATCAACATGCATATTATAGGCACCTAGGTGTTCCATATTTTTTACTAATCTTCCTCTCCTAGTTGTTTCAGTGACTCAGGAAATTTGGAAGATTGAAGTATGTTTAGTTCTCTAGTCTATCAAGCTGCACTGAAGGACCGGGGGTAGTTGTTACGCTATATTTTTGGTTGCCTCTATTATCTCCCAAATTTCCCAATACGAATCTAATAATAATTAACTTAATTCTCAAATTAATTATTTTCTCTATCTGAAACGAGGAATAATCACCAAATAATGATAGAAAATATCTCCAAATGATATCCTTCAAATTAGGAAGGTATCCCAACGCGAATATAATTTGAAAAGCTAAAATCGACTAATTCTCAATACATCCCTTGACAATCATATGGATTAAAAACCAATCGTGAACAGAACGGCGCTGGCTTGATCCTTATAAATGTAAGGCATGCATCTTAAAAAAGAATCCGACACATCTAACTAGTCGAGACACCTCTCAAGTCCAGCCCCAAACATCCAAAAACCAAAATCTCCTTATTTTCATAATTTCGTTATTCCAGTAATTTCCGAAATTTGTTAACACCAAATTCGTTCGTTAACATTTTATATTATAGTAGAATTTCTCAAAAGAATCGGGAAAAATTATCAATTTAGAGAGATTATTAACTAAAAGGAGGTAAATAACTTTTTTAACTTAAAGAATTATTTTTAAATTTATATTTATACAACATTAATATAATTTACATAATTTATTTGAATTTCAGAAAATACACCAAAAATATGCATGTTATCATTTTTACATCAGAAAATTATTTGTGAATTCACTAACAAGTTTAATTTTGTGAATTTTATTCTTATATAATGTACATAGATCACGATAACGAACTAAAAATAATTAAAATGATAATGAATAAACTAAAAGCTTTCAGGCAAGAATTTTTATTCCAAATTAACATTATCAAATATTTTTTGAGTTAAGTCCTTAAATATATGATATATATATATATATATGATATGGACTAAAAATAAGTCCTAAAAACCCTAATTAAATATTAATTCCGTAATTAATATTTAAGGGTAACTAACAACTTCGAAATAAGAGTCAAATAAGGATATAACTTCTACAAGAAGTAGCCTCCAAGGCACTTAATCATACAAGGAAACAGACTCCTACAAGATAGGATCCAGAATCTTCTCCAAAGAGGTGACTTGTCCACCAAGTCTCCTAACTCTACTCTAAATCTTAGGCTCTCAACGCCAATATAAAGAGCCTGACCCCTCATTCTCAAAACTACGTTGGCTTGATTCTCTAGCAATATAGAGATACGTAGGCATCTTACAAGGACCGTTTAGTCTCTAAATGCAAGAACATCCATTAAAGCTCGAAGCGCATCAACCCTAGCATTAAATACGCACGAACCCTAGCCTCAATCTCAAACCTTCATTTTTATTCCACAACATTTGGTGCCGTCTGTGGGAAAACAACATCAACCATGGTTAACACACGGAGAACAAAAAGGTGACCAGAAAACGGATAGAAGATGTTATATAGCCGTTTTAAGACCTGATGGAGTCGGGGGCAAGTCCTTCCGATTGAAGACATGGATGTCCATAATGATGAGGAACACTTAGGATTGCCAGCAGAGGATCTGGTTCCTATTCCTCTAGAACTAGGAGGCCCCGATAAGGTTGCTGACTTCATGGTTGAATGTACCATAGGCAACCAAGAAGTCAGGGGGCAAGAGATAGTATCCCAGGAAGGAAGTGATAAAACTATGCCCGATCAGAAGGAATATTGGATGCTCTATTTTGACGGAACGTCAAAAACAAAATCAAGAAGATTAGCTAAAAGGCTAATACTTTAGAAATAAAGAAAAGTTTGGAGAATATATTCCAAGACTAAGGATTGAAGCCTTGAAATTCAAATCTCAACACAAAATTTAAGCCTTGATGGCCAACAAGGATGTCTACCACCGATCGAGCTTGTCGTTTGAATTCAAGGCCTTGAATTAAGAGTCGCCAGTCAAATTGAAACCTAAGCAAGGTTCTATGAGCATATGAAGAAGGTTGGAATCTTAGAATCAAGATAGAGGGTTGAAAACCAACCAAGGCACACCAGACTTGAAGTCAAGTGCTGAGTAGCAAGTGAACTTCTTGAACGATCAACCGAGAAGCAAGACCTCCTCCATATGAAACAAGGGGGCAAGAACTAAAGAACTTCACCACAAGTTCTACATCTTAGAATGAGAATCAAGGATTGATGATAATCTTAAAACCAAGGATTCAGCAAACAAGTTAAGGCCTAGAAGGTCACGAGGACTAAGAAACAAGTCGTTTAAATTCAAGGTTCACGTGCGAAACCATTCAAGGCATGGCAAACACACCCTAAAATCGAATGAGGGATTCTAATAAAAAAAGATTAGTTATACCATAAGTTAAAGTTAAGAATCTCTTGTTGTCGACGTTCAAATGTTGACATTCGACGTTCAAAAGTTGACGTTCGACGTTTAAATATTGAACTCAGCCAAGCGCCTCCACAGGAAAACGTTGCCATTTTAGAAAAATCGGCAGCCTAAGCCGAGCACCGTTTAAACGTATTTAATGTCGTTAGCACCGTTTAGCGCCGTTTAAACATCGTTGAGTGTCGTTATCACCGTTTAGCGTCGCCTAACACCGTTTAAGCATCGTTTAGTGTTGTTTAGTGCAGCTTTCTCTTCCCTCTTGCCACCTCAGATACAGTTTCCTGACTAACTGGAGCTTGGATATCCTCAAGTTCAGTTTCTTCAGATATATTATTTGCTTCAGTATCCGTTGTAGCTCCTGTTTTATCATCAGCAAATTCAGGCTCTTGAAATGGTTCTGGAGATCGTTCTTTTACTTCTGTCAAACAAATATCCATTAGGTTATCTTCCTCGTTGCCCCCAACCTCTAAATTCTCGGATATATCATTAGAAGTCAACAGTTAGGTGACGTGATGGTTTTCTTCTGAATGGCTGCATGATAAGTCATGTAATACTGATCAAAATCAGAAGTACCACTTTTTTATGGTGCATATTGCACTGAAAGAGTACTACAAATCATGGAATAAACATGTACAGTATATATTCCCTCAATTACCTAAACTCTCTCGTACCTTTATAATTATGGTGAGGTAAATTGCCAAAAGCAAAGTCCACAAAATAGTAATAAAAAAAATGCCAACACGCACACAGAGCAATATAAGAAACTTCTACCAGCCCAAAATTGTAGGCTGTCCTTTCAATCTTTCACACCTTACGAAAAAATGCGTAAATATTATATTGATGGATACACGTAACAAGGAGCTTCTTGGTCCATATTGTAAATGACTTAAGGTTCCTCGAGGAAGCCAGCAACTAAACGATAGCTTTCTGCCTATACACACTGGTCCACTGGTTATTTCTCTCCTTTCTTTTTCCAGAGTGGACATTCAAGTCACACATGGAGAAAAATGTTGGGTATTGAGTTCAAACTTGACAACACATACATACTACTTTTGAAGCAGTACAAATTGCATTGGATGTTAACCGTCACCTGAATTTATTTCTTATTTCAAAGCATAAAACAGAGTGATCTGCTAACCAATTTCAACTTTCACTAGAGCCCAATTTTAGGGATCTTACCATGTGGAGCTCAGAAGGGGGCCTCAAGTGATTCATCCCAAACATCTGCACTTCCATTAGAGGCATCTTCCGCATCTTCTTCCATTGAAAGCCTGATATATTCTCGGTGTGCGAACCGATCCCACTCTGTCAATGTTCATAAACTAATTAGGGATCTATTCATAAACTAATTAGGGAACTATTCATAAACCAATTCATGAACAAACCAGAACCGAGCCCCTAAATCGAACCACAATTCTTCCTTTTTGAAACATATGATGATTGGGTCTCCAAACTCCCCATAGCAAGCCCAACAATCGGTGAATCGTTTGTTATATCGAATAAAGCAGATCGATCTTGTCCAGTAATTCACAACAAAATCAAAAATAATTAGTACTACAACAAAAAATTAAAATCCTCAATATCGAAAAAAGAAATTTCAAGAACTGGTTAAGATTAAAAGGTCTTACTTGACGGGGGTATGTTGGTGCTCTTGTTAACGGAAGCAGTGAGAGCCCGTCATTTTGTAATCCTTCTCATGGAAGATGGAGCCTCCATTCTCGAATAATACTATGGAAGATAGTCTCCATTCAGTGAGATGTGTGGAGAGAGAGAGAGAGAGAGTGGGGGCAAGCGAGAGATATTGGGGAGGATAAGTACTGAAGTATTAGTATACGAGAAGGGAGATGTCTAATATTAAGGGAACCCATAGAAAATAAACAATATTAAAAAATGATAAGAAATCACCTTTATAATTGAAGATGTCTCTTTTCATGTATTATAAGAAATCTCATTTTTAAAAAATGAGATTTCTTTTATTAAATAATCACTTATTTAAATAAGATGGTCTCTTTAGTTATATTATAAGAGATCATTTTTTGAAAAAGTGTGGTTTCTTTTCTTAAGTAATCAATTATTTGAATAAGGTGGTCTCTTATTAGTGGTTCCTTTGCCTATATTTGTAGTAGTGGATAACATAATTAACATTTAAATTAAATCAAAAAAGATATAATTTTTTAAATCATAAATATTACAAAACTATAATAATTCTTTATAGTGATCAATTATAGACTATAACTTCGACTATAAAATATGGTACATATGAATTTTTATATAATATGACAAATTGATTAATATAATAATATAATAATATATATAATAGTTGAGTTATAACATATTTAGATCAATATACGATAAAATCAAAGAAAAATTGATTTTAGATTTCATATACATGCACGGGTCGTTAAGATCATTTCATAATATTTAACATCGACTGAAATATTTAGAAATATTTAAAATTGAGATAAAAACTAATTCAAAATGTAATATAAAAATTGATATGCAAAATTACAAAATAACTATAAAAATATTAGATAAATTGAAATTTTATTGTTTATCATATTTTTAATTACAAAATTATTTGAATATATGTATAATTTGAAAAACAACACCTAGAGGGGGGTGAATATGTGTTTTTGGTTAATAGTGTGAATTTATGAACTATTTTGAAATTTACTGAAAACAGCTTGCTGTTTGTAATAACACAGTTCACAAACAGCACGCTGATTGTACCTGAAATGCAATGCAGAAAGAATAAAAACAGTAAGTAAAAGAGACACACAATCTTTTAGCCAGGTTCGACCCCTAATCCCCTATGGTCTACGTCCTGGTCCCTTACCAAACTTGGTAAGAGAATATATTATTGATCAACTATAAACCGATTACAAGATCCAACAATATATCTCCCTTAACCCTTGCTGATTACAAATGGCTTGCTGTTTACCTGTGAACAACTAACTTTCTAAGTACTACTTCCCAAGTATACTTCTCTAGTCTAGTTCGACTCACCCTAAAACCTGAAGCCAATCTTGTACAACAGCAAAACAATACACTTTGAACAATACAAATGATTTGAATCAATTACAACTCAACCTAATGAACCCTCTGAATATATATATGCGTGTATATATGGGTTTGAGAGGTTTAATAAGATTTTGCAATGAAAGCTCGAAGTTGTGTATAGGTTCTTGTGTTTTTGCACTCTGATTCTTCTCTTGGATGAATGCCTTAGAACTGAGCAAGAACAACCTTTAAATAGGTAAACAAGAACATTTGAAATCAAGCTTGAATATAATTCCAACGGTATGAAATGAATCCGTTAGAGATGATGAATTGTTTAAGCAAAGTGAGAAGCTTGATGTTCTGCAAATTCAGAAGAGATGGAGCGTGTATAGAGTTAAAAACATGGAGAGAATATTTGATATGATGAGTCCCATGTGTTGTCTTTGAGTGGAGGTATGGAGGGTGTTAAAGTAATGAAAAGTAGAACTTTACTTTTCATATTTTAAGTCAAGGAATATTGTTTGTCTCCAAATATGTATGAGATATGGGTGTTGATATGTTAAATAACATTCAGAGGGTCCTTACACGTTTCTAACATTATTCCCACTTCATGCTCTTTAAATATCCGAATGATTCTTTAATTCTGCCAGACACAATCAGCTTGCTGATTGTACAATTGGCATGCTGTTTGCGACAAATGGCTTGCTGTTTGATGTGTACTGATTAGACAATCAGTAAGCTGTTTTATCCTGCAAAAACAAGTTAGAGCAAATACAAATGGCATGCTGTTTTATCCTGCAAAAACAAGTTAGAGCAAATACAAATGGCATGCTGTTTTATCCTGCAAAACCAAGTTAGAACAAATACAAATAGCATGCTGTTTTATATCTCTAAGCCAAATGTATGTGAACATATTATCATCAAAATCAATAGCATGTTAGTATAATAAATAACATTCCAAAATATATGTAATCATCGAATCATCAAAATCGAATAGGCTAACAATCTCCCCCTTTTTGATGATTACCAACATATATTTTTAGGAGTATATACTCCCCCTCAACACATGCATCATTGATTTAACAACAAGATATTCAATTAAGCACGTAAGGATTTATATGAACTAAAATCCCAAACACATAACCTCCTAAAATCTCTCCCCCTTAATCATTAAAAAGGGTAATCACGAGCATATTCAATAAAGCATGGATTATGATGTACCACATAATGCACGAGTACACATTTACTCAACAAATTGCATGCGAAAGAATTAACGATATGTATGCATGCAAGTGAATTACACTTGAAATTCATTATTGACATCTATATAAGAATAGCAAATTAAATAGCATGCAAATAATACTAAAAAGGTAAGCTAAAGTACCAAACTTTTGCACTTAGCTTGCTGTTTTTAGGGACCTTTGTTGCACAAAAACTCAACGTTTTAGCATCCAATTCTACTTTCAGCTTGCTGAATGCTAGAACTTGAGGTTGCATGCTTTCACTTTCACCTCGTTGTTAGCATACTTTAGTGTGGGTAGCCCTCTGATCAGTTTCTTGCTTGATAAGCAAGTCCATGTGTGCATGCCCAATTTTCTATGCCAAACATAAGGATCATTGTCTATTGCAGCCAAACAGCATGCTGTTTCCTGCATAATACAATATATATACATATATTTGTCCCATCTATATACTAGAGGAAACTCGTTAGTATCAAATAATAATATACTCATATTCAAACGAATATACGAGGACAAATAACATACTTACTACTTGAGTACCCAAATTTTGTTGGATCCACCAATGTTTGTTGATAGAATATAAAGATCATGTAGATCAGATTTCTTGATCCACTGTTGTATCACTTTTGGTGCTTGATTTCTGGCCCTTTGTGTTCTGCCAGACTGATAATGGTAAGCTGTTTGTCTTCTGTCATTTGCTTTCTGGTATGCTGATTGTCTTCTGACTGGTTTACTCCGGTAAGCTGTTTGTCTTCTGTCAGAAGCATTCTGGTATGCTGTTTGTCGTCTGTCTGGTTTATTCTGGTAAGCTGTTTTCCTTTTATAATTGACTTGAACCACACAATGTCTTTCCAGATGATCTTTTCCACCACACTTGTTGCATATCTTCCAGGGCATAGCATAGTTGTAAGGTATGCCATTTCTTCCATCATATTTGAGCGCACCAAGCTTCTTGTGAACGTTCATGCCAACTCCTTCTCTGACTAAAGGGACTTTTGTTGTTCTCATTATTGTCTTTAAGCTGTCTTCTCCTTGAACAAAAGTTTCCATCCCTTTCTGGAGATCTTTGACTTCCTTTTCTAGGAGATCGATCAATTCAGCTTGCTGTTTGGTGAGTTCAGCTTGCTGAATTCGTTTCTCAGCAAATTTTGAAGACTCGGCTTGACTAGATTCTTTAAGCTTGTATGTCTCCAATGCTTTATCTTTCGTCATAACATCAGATCTCAGCTCTTTGATTTCTTTCATCCGCTCATTGAGTTCCGCCATCAAGGTTTTGTTTCTCTTTTCATGTAATTTATTAATAGCCTCTAATTGACTATTCTTGGAATTTAGCTCCTTGATCTCTGTAGCTTTGCCTAATGAAGTTGAATCCCATTCTTCCATTTTTGGCAACAAGTCTTTTACCATTTTGGAAAGATAGGCGTTCTTATCAATCAGCTTGCTGATTTCGGCCTTTAGTGCCATATGTTCTTCAATGGTAACATTATTTTGTTCCTGCAAGGTTAGTGACTCTAAAATATCATCATCTGAAGATACATAATCTTTAAAAGAATTTACCTCACTTTGATCCTCTTCAGAATCAGTTTCATCACTATCCACAAAAGCTTCTTTTATGGGTCCTTGTGAGCTATCTTCATCATTCAGACCTACAAGAGCCAAATTCATCATGTCTTTGCTTGAGTCATCACTGGAGTCTGAATCATCATCACTATAAGTCAGTGAAGCCTTTGATTTTCTCTTGTTTTTGAAAACAGCATGCTGTTTTGACTTTAACTTGTAGCAATCCCTTTTATAATGACCAGGCTTGCCACATTCGAAACAAGTTTGTTCATTTTTGTTGGAGAAACCTCCTCTGTCCTTTTTCATTCTATCTTTCCTTTCAATCAGCCTCTTAATCTTCTTTGAAATGAGTGCAATTTCTTCATCAGATTCTTCATCAGATTCAAACAGCTTGCTGTTTGCAGATTCTGGCTTGCTGTTTGTAGAATGAAGAGCCAAATTCTTCATTTTGGCTAGTGGAACCCGAACACCTTCAACCTGACTTTTGATTATCTTGCTTTCAAACTGTTCTAGCTCAGCAAATACAGCTAGGTGATCCATGGTGTCGATTGTTGAGGATGATTCCAAAGCCGTGACCTTAGCTTCATAGATAAATGGCACAGCACTTAACACTTTCATGTTAATTTCATCTTGTGGAATATCCTTTCCAAGTCTCTTTAAAGAGTTTATGGTGACCTGGAATCTAGCTTGACCTTCCTTGATAGTTTCATCATCCTCAAGCTTGAAGTTTCCAAAATCATTCATTAGCTTGCTAAGCTTTACCTTCCTCAAGGTTGTTGATCCTTCATGATAGGTTTCCAAAGCATCCCACATTTCCTTTGCTGTTTTTAGAGAGGAAACTTTGTCATATTCAGCTTGACCCAAAGCATTCATTAGAGAGTTTCTAGCTTCTCCATTATAACCAAGTTTGATAATCTCCTCGGGGTTGAGATCATCAACATCTTTTGGCTTCTTCTCCGTATCTAGAAATTCAAAGTCTCCTTTCTGAATAACTCTCAAGACCAGTGGCTTCTTGGACAGGTATGTTTCCATTTTACCTTTCCACCAGTTGTAGTTTTCCGAGCCAATGAGGAGAGGAGCTCTAAAATCGGATTTAGCTTCGAGATAATATTCACCCATGATCGATACCTTCCTGTTACAGAAATATTAGTATACCTCGCTCTGATACCAAATGAAAAACAACACCTAGAGGGGGGTGAATATGTGTTTTTGGTTAATAGTGTGAATTTATGAACTATTTTGAAATTTACTGAAAACAGCTTGCTGTTTGTAATAACACAGTTCACAAACAGCACGCTGATTGTACCTGAAATGCAATGCAGAAAGAATAAAAACAGTAAGTAAAAGAGACACACAATCTTTTAGCCAGGTTCGACCCCTAATCCCCTATGGTCTACGTCCTGGTCCCTTACCAAACTTGGTAAGAGAATATATTATTGATCAACTATAAACCGATTACAAGATCCAACAATATATCTCCCTTAACCCTTGCTGATTACAAATGGCTTGCTGTTTACCTGTGAACAACTAACTTTCTAAGTACTACTTCCCAAGTATACTTCTCTAGTCTAGTTCGACTCACCCTAAAACCTGAAGCCAATCTTGTACAACAGCAAAACAATACACTTTGAACAATACAAATGATTTGAATCAATTACAACTCAACCTAATGAACCCTCTGAATATATATATGCGTGTATATATGGGTTTGAGAGGTTTAATAAGATTTTGCAATGAAAGCTCGAAGTTGTGTATAGGTTCTTGTGTTTTTGCACTCTGATTCTTCTCTTGGATGAATGCCTTAGAACTGAGCAAGAACAACCTTTAAATAGGTAAACAAGAACATTTGAAATCAAGCTTGAATATAATTCCAACGGTATGAAATGAATCCGTTAGAGATGATGAATTGTTTAAGCAAAGTGAGAAGCTTGATGTTCTGCAAATTCAGAAGAGATGGAGCGTGTATAGAGTTAAAAACATGGAGAGAATATTTGATATGATGAGTCCCATGTGTTGTCTTTGAGTGGAGGTATGGAGGGTGTTAAAGTAATGAAAAGTAGAACTTTACTTTTCATATTTTAAGTCAAGGAATATTGTTTGTCTCCAAATATGTATGAGATATGGGTGTTGATATGTTAAATAACATTCAGAGGGTCCTTACACGTTTCTAACATTATTCCCACTTCATGCTCTTTAAATATCCGAATGATTCTTTAATTCTGCCAGACACAATCAGCTTGCTGATTGTACAATTGGCATGCTGTTTGCGACAAATGGCTTGCTGTTTGATGTGTACTGATTAGACAATCAGTAAGCTGTTTTATCCTGCAAAAACAAGTTAGAGCAAATACAAATGGCATGCTGTTTTATCCTGCAAAAACAAGTTAGAGCAAATACAAATGGCATGCTGTTTTATCCTGCAAAACCAAGTTAGAACAAATACAAATAGCATGCTGTTTTATATCTCTAAGCCAAATGTATGTGAACATATTATCATCAAAATCAATAGCATGTTAGTATAATAAATAACATTCCAAAATATATGTAATCATCGAATCATCAAAATCGAATAGGCTAACATAATTTTGGACGAAAAATTAGTTCAGTACTCGTATCTTGTACGGACTTTTATGCTAGTTAAATTTTAAAACCGAAACCACATAATTTAAAACCGAATCAAACATTTTTTTTTCGACGAAAAGCTGAGGATTTTATTACTGAATCAATCAATACAAAACAGTGGGACAAACCCCCGACTATCCCAAATTGAAAAAATAATAATTTATTTCCTGATCGTTTAACTAGTTCTTGAAGCTAAAAACGAATTCAAAAATATTTCAAACCATCCAAACTGCAACAACATCCTAAAAACAGCGATATTGACTGGGTACATTGATTTAACACGTGGTCTGCATTCTTGGCTATTAATCGGGAGACCCATGCTATCCAGTCCGTCAAACAATAATGCATATACAAGTGATATGCATAAATGAAATGCGTAACGGTTTTTATTTTTCTCATTACTCAATTTTAACATATGTATTCATTGTTGAATAAGTTATTGACAATTGTTGAATATTTAATTTTTTAATTCTTTAAATAAATTTTTAAAATTTATTTGTATTCTATTATGGATTCAACGGTTAATCTTTGAGGTTAATCTTTGAGATTCAATAATTAACTTTTGAGATTCAACGTTTTCATATTGGGTTTTTAAATAAATCCTAGATCCTAAACCCTAATTTATCCTGATTTTTAAATGCGTTAGCGTTTAAAAATCAGGCTGCCGAATTCAATTTTTTAATTAAAATTTTTAAATTTCATTTATATTTCCCCGGAATTTCAACGGTTAACCTTTGGAGTTCAACATTTCCATTTTGAATTTTAGAAATATTCGGAACGATGAATAAACCATATGTGAAAGATACTCCCAAGCTGAATTTTAAAAAAAAAACGTAATAGATCTTGTTGTCATCACATAATGCGTAACCGAAGTAGTATACTTCATAAAAGCTGGCCCACAGGATGACAAAAAATTGGATTACGCATTTGGTTAATGCTTATTCCAAAAAAATATATATATATAGATACTGAGTAAAGTTCTGAGTAAAGTTCTATGAAGTACTGTTTTAATTGGAGTACTTGGAGTACATATACGTTCTGCAATCAAAATTTTGCAAACTTTATTATTTTGCAAAGCTTATTACGTGAATATCATTATTTCATTGAAAATCTTGAAAATTTTGTATGTTTTGCTAACAAAATATTGCAAAACGAATTGTTCTGCGAAACATGTTTGTATTGCAAAACATATATGTTCCGACTGCAAAACATAAAGAATTTTCAAGATGAAAATATTGCAAAACATACATGATTTTCAAGATTATCAATGAAATTATGATATTCATGTAACAAGGTTTGCAAAATACTAAATTTTAAAATTTTTTGAATGCAGAACGTATATGTACTCCAAGTACTCCAATTAAACAGTACTCCATAGAACTTTACTCGTCCATTATCTTGATAATACATATTCTATGCAAAATGGGATACTCCAAATAGTATCCACATCTATTTTACAAATCAAAGCCCAATGGGTCGGTCGTTTGGGCCCAAATTACAAACACAAATATAATAACGTACAACAAGAAGATACGTTATAATTTGCTCATCATCTGGAAAAGACCTTCACTTCCCTTTTTTTAATTATCTGGGTATGTTTTCACTCTCTGTCGTTACCATTCTTGTAGTATTATTTCAACAAATATGTTTGTATGCATACATGTTTATATAGATGTCTATATTTATTGACAAGTTGTAACTGTGATTGATATATGTATGTGTTGTTTTTCATTGATTTTGTGTGTTATATTGTTTTCTTTGAAGATGGTATGTGAAAAGTTTGAATCTTTGTATGCATAAGTGTGATAAATTGGTGAATTTTATGTGTTTTTTGAATCTTGAGAAATAAATTCTGATGGGGTATTTTAACTTTGTTTATTTAGTATTTAGCAAAATAAAAACTTGATTTATTTATTTGTAATTTAATGTGGGAAGTTTGGATATTTATATGAATGTGTTGTTTGACTTGGATTTTATGTGTTATATTGTTTTCTTTGAAGATGGTATTTGGAAAGTTTGAATCTTTGTATGCTTAGAGTGTGATAAATTCGTGAATTTTAGGTGGTTCTTGGATCTTGGCAAATTGATTTGGATTAGTATTGTGTAATATGTGTTTCTTGAAGAGGGTATTTTTTCGGTATCCCTGAATTTTTTTTGGTGCATTGAAATTTTGCTACTAGGGGAGGGGGGAAGAATCTTGCTACTAGGCTATCTACGAAACTTATGTTTTAGGTTTTATTTATACTGGCTTTGAGTTGTATTAGTTTTGGGGAATGTGGTTCGTGACAGTTTATGAAGATAAGATATGTAAATAAAAGAAATTATAGATCTTTGTGAAGATGTTGATGGCAATGAAAAGCGAGAGAAGGGTAAGAATTTCAATTATGGTTTCGAGTGAAGAATTTGACATAATTTAATTGTTAAAATAACTATTATGGCCTGGATTACGGATGAAGTGTAAACAGTATGTAGATAATTTGATCTAATTCTTCAACTAGATAGAAAAGTGTGTATGTGTGTTTAATATGAAATTAACTACCCTTATGGCCAGAACCAACTGAGAAGACTTTAACCGAGTAGATTAATTGTTAATTGACTTATAAGATCTTGCAATCTATACTTTTTGTCTGGTATTTCAGCTTCTAAAATTGAGCCTTGTCCTAGTATATCAGATTATGACTTTGTGTTCATTCATGTGCATTGAAGTTCTCGTTGTCATAGTTATTTCCTTTATCTGCATTTTATTTGCTTTAATTTTTAAATCCTATTATCTATTCTAGGTACATTACTTATTTTGTAGACTAAATTTACTTGTATATATCTTTTTCTAAAGGCATAGCTTAAAGAGGCTCAACTACTGAATTTGTGAATCTCATTTGAGCAGAAAATACAAGAAATTGGCATTATCTCGAGACTTGAGCAATAACCGTTTTTGCTGATATAGAGAAGATGAAGGAAGAAGAAGTAAATAGATGCCAAATTCAAGAGTGGTACCCAAAATTTAGATCTGCCTCCATAAAAACCATAATTCATGAACTTCCTGAATCTTTTGTTCAATACCTTCTCGATGATTATGGTCCGTTCTTGCTTCCTCTTTCTATCTCGAATGATGATGCTTTTCCGAATAGGATTCATAACCCTGAAGAGGAAGAAGACTTCATAGTGCAAGAAGGATCTGAAGATGAAGCAGAACAAACTTCTCCACCTTCTTTCGAAGAACTAGAATTGAAGATCAAGGAATCAATTGAATCCCTTGGGGGTTCTGTCTTCCCTAAGCTGAATTGGAGTGCTCCTAAAGATTCTGCCTGGATAAGCTCAACTGGAACTCTCAAATGCACTTCTTTCGGTGAGATTGCGCTTTTGCTTCGCTCCTCTGACTCGCTTGTCCATGACTTGTGCCATGCATACGATTCATGCTCTGATAAGACCTTGTCGAGACCCTCGTCCTTTTTCCTTGCCCTTCGTAAGTGGTACCCATCCCTCCGACCTGAGAGGGAATTTCGTTGCTTTGTACGTAATCAAGTCTTAGTTGGAATCTCCCAGCGTGAAGTCACTGGATACTACCCTACCATTCTTGAGGATAAAACGCATTTGGAAATGGTAATCCAAGAATTTTTCAGAGATAAGGTAAGCGAGAATTTCGAATTGGAGAAATATACCTTTGATGTCTATGTTACCTCTAGTGGGAAGGTTAAACTGTTAGATTTTAACCCCTGGGGTGCATTCACATTGCCGTTGCTGTTTGATTGGGAAGAACTCGAACAAATTTCTGGCGAAGAGGAGAATGGGTTGGAGTTTAGGATTGTGGAGAGCCAGTGTGGAGTACGACCAGGTCTAAAAACTGCTGTTCCCTATGATTATATTGATACCAGTCAAGGAAGTGGTTGGGATCAATTCCTCAGAAGTGCAGATGAGGAGAGGCAGCGACAGAGAACTTCTGCCGAGGCGGGTGCATAAGGACTTGTTCATGTACTGGATAAACGTACATTGTTGTCTTTTTCATCATTCAAGAGGATATTTTCTGCTGATTCTAACCATAGCGTCTGAAGCTTGTATGTAATACAGTGGAGCTGTTTCGACATTCGTATAAGGTCTCTTTTGTAGTTTATTTGTTATTGTTTTTCATTCTCTACAATTTACACTGTTCTTCATTGACAACATCTCTCATTTCTAGTATTTTTATCGAAATTTTACTAAGAATGTTGTGATCGTTCATTCTACTTTTTGAGTGATCTGCTCATAAACTTTTATAGATATTTTGTGGGTTGTTAGTGTAACTTAAGCAGCAACTTATAATTTTGCTCATAAATTATTCTGGTAAATGTTTCTCAATCTTGACCATTCTTGCGTTTGTAAATGGTTTAATTTCTGGTAAATTAGAAATATTACTATTCAATAAAATGAGTGGTTTACAGTTTTTTATATATTTGTAAACAATTCAATTTTGGCAGTAATCTTCAAAGTAATGAAATTTAGGAAACAAACTGTTTGGGGTCATTTTCGAGTAAAACATAACATTTTTGCATCGTTTTCGGCCAAAACAGTAGACACCATTCACTGGACTGGACACAAATGTTTTAATAACAAAAACCTATATGCAAATGGAATAAAAAAGTTGAACAAGAAGTTGTTATTAACAGCTTAATCAGAACAAATGTTTATATAGCCCCAATGTTCTTGAGCCCTAGAACTACTCCAACTCCAATAATGTGACCAACAGTTCCACAGGCCAATGTATCTGCAAGAGTGAAACCAGCAGGGTCCCCTGTTTGTAGTCCAGAGTCCCTCGCTTCAAGCTTTAAGCCTACAGTCGCCTTTGATCAACTCTGGTAAGTTGGGTTCAAGCATTTCTTAAATTTAGATGTTTCTCCTTCTAATTAATTAGCTGTATATGCAATGGAATCTCATGCTAAACATTTAGTAATGATTACACTTTAAATATAATAATATATAAGCTTTTATGTTATTTAAAATTAGCTCATCTATTGCAACACTCAGTTATCCATCTTCATTTAAATTTTACCGATCCAATTGTTTGCTAGAAATGTAGTAGAGTTTAAAATTTGTTTGCAAGATAATTTTTCATTTTGTTATGAAAACAAATAAACCCTTTCCCACTATTGTCCCCACAACTTTCACTACTATTTTACTATTTTGAATTCTACTACTATTTCTCTTTTCAGATCCTCATCACCACAACTTTCACTTATTTGAACATTACAATTTTATGCTTGTTTGTGGATTAATATTCCATGGCCAGGTCACGTGAGTAATTAATCGTCACTGATTGTCAGCATAACATGCATAACATTTAGGATCCTGGTGTTGTTAGTCTCTTATGCCTAGGTCACTGATTGTCAGCGTATCATTTCTGATCCCAATTTAGTGCTTTTACCTGAGCTTTGTAATGTTTCAATGAATATTTCAGTGTTGTAAACATGTTTATTATTTACTTTCAGGCAAGCTTTTATATTTCGTTGTTTCAGGCGTACTAAACAACTTTACTCTCTTTTGTAGATTGCTGCAGTATTCAGAAAGTCATTAAAACTAACACATGAAAGTTGCAGAAAGTTTCCATCTGGGAAAGTCACGAACTTGATGGCAACTGATGCTGAATCACTACAGGCATGATTCTGCATATCATATGGTGCATGTATATTATTGTAGTTTTTTATTTGATGTAATTGGTTTCTAGATTTAGCAGTGAATCATTTTAAAACTAAAATAGACACAAAATGATTTTTTTTTTATATTATATGTTCATGACTATTAATTATGGTACACTGCATTAACATTCAGATGAGATAAAAATGGATGCTTGGTATTAAAGGTTTTTCCACAATATATTGTACAACTTGTCTTATTAGTTTAAGTTCCCCGCAATTTGACACTATAAAGAGATATTTGAGAAACATATATAGTACCCAGAACCTGCATGAACTAACAAGCAACTGAACCAAGATAATATACTAAATTTGCATGGTCTTGTTTACTGGTTCAATGTGTTGGGACATTTTTCCTTTGCACTTTTATTATTCTACATATTATTATTTTTTTAGAAAGGAATATATATATGCTCAAGTTTGTTGGTGTAATGGTCAAATGGTTGTTTTCTTTTGACAGCAAGTTTGTCAGTCACTTCATGCTCTGTGGTCTGCTCCTTTCCGTATCACCATAGCACTTGTTCTTCTCTACCAACAGCTTGGTGTTACTTCACTTCTTGGCCCGCTGCTTCTATTTCTTATGTTTCCCATACAGGTAGACATTAAATTTATTGAGCTGTGTAATGTGCATTAGAAGTGATAGTATCTGTCATTTTTCTCATGACTGCTTTTCAATTCCACAACTTATTGTTGTGTTTTCCTTGATGCTGACTCCAAGGTCCATTAAAAGTTTACTTCTAAGTTTATTGTAAATCCATATAATGCAATTTGAGAATCTTGGAATAAATTAAAAATACCCTGGCCTCTAGTACCTTATGAACATTGACAAGTGTCCATCATTAATGCCATAATGCCACGGTGTGGCATTGTGGTCTATATGTCTCATGTGTTTTAGTGTGTGTGCATGTATGGGTTCGTGCATGCTAACAATGGTGTGTTTAGTTAACATTCTGTTCTCTGGACAGACCTATGTCATAAGCAAAATGCAAAGATTTACCAAGGAAGGACTGCTACGTACTGACAAGAGAATCGGCCTTATGAATGAAATTCTGGCTGCCTTGGACACTGTGAAGTACAGTTCGTTTGTACTTTGTACATTGTTTTTGAATGAACTACTGTTATTTCTGTAGTTGATTGGATTTTTGGGTCAAAACCTTTTAGATGTTATGCATTGGAAAGTAGCTTCCAATCTAAAGTTCAAAATGTTCGTGGTGAGGAGCGGGCATGGTTTTGGAAAGCACAGCTACTTGGGGCGGTATGTCATATAATTTTTTTTTATTTAAGAATATGTACATATGTATATATTTGATTTAGTAAACACTGCCTTTAAAGGTTATGACATTTCGTAATGAAACTTCTTATGTTAATTAATGTATCATCTATCGACTTTCCATGCCATCACCTATGTTCATTAGTCAAAGTTTGTACTCCCACTACCACATTTTTCACGTCCCAATACTCTTCCCCATAAGTTAATAAGACAATTAACTATGATTCTTAGCATCGTAGACATCCAATTCCCTGCACATGAAATGGCATCTGCAGCAAAAAGGTAAGCTGCAAAATTGTAAAAGCCTGACTAGGTAGCAGACTTGACATGCTACATAAGTTTCTTAAATCGTCACGACCTCAATGATGAAAGTCTCTTGTATCCCATGTCTCTTACATATCATAGCTACAGATTCATAATTTAATGTGCTTAATACTAGTACATTTTTATACTTCCTTCTCTTCTACAAAGCCCAAATATGAACTTGCATATTGACAGGCAACTCACATTTATTTCTTCTACAAATATCACAGATTTAAATGAAAATTTTAATAGCTCAGTAAATTTTTACAGTAGGTGTACCTTAGATGTTTTTTTCTTCCATGGAAGTTCTATGCTTAACTGTTGTGCTTTCTGCAGGACTTAATTAATTTAATCACCTATTTGCACTTCTGTTTATTGTTCTGTATCCATATTTAACAACTTCCTTTGGTTTGATCATAACTTATCATACTCTTGTCTCGCAGTGCAACATGTTTATGCTCAACAGCATTCCCATCATTGTGATTGTGGTGTCATTTGGATTGTTTTCTTTACTTGGAGGAGATTTTAACGCCTGCATACATTACTTTCGTTGTTTGCAGTCTTGCAGTTTCCGTTATTCATACTTCCAAATATAATAACACAGGTTTGTTGTGTATTCCCCTGATATATATATATATATATATATATATATATATATATATATATATAATATCATGACGTTTTCTAGCCTAACATAGCATGTCACTGGTAGTACAATGCACTAGCTTACATCAATGGGTGATGACAATTATTCAGGATAAGAATCCATGACTTGCTAATCATGGTTGTAATTTTTGCTTGTTAATTTATCTCTTTTTTCACTTCTGATTTTGCCAAATATTTTATTGCATTCAAAAAGAGAAAACAATCAGATAACACTGTTAATGTGATCACTTATAAATGATTTCAAAGGAAGATTTAGAGTACTTAATGTTTCAACTTCCAGGTCACAGAATCAATAACTACAAATGATCTGGCATTTTCATATAGTGGTGGAACATTTCTGGGTGAATTTCTGTTTGTTCTTTACTCAATTTGTTCATCTTGTTTTCTTAAAAAGATATGTAGGAGGCATAACTTCAATTAACTGAGATTTTAATCTTGTTTTCCTTCGGTAGGCTGTAAATGCAAATGTATCTTTGAAGCGCCTGGAGGAGTTTCTCTTGGTAGAGGAAAGAATTCTTTCGCCGAACCCACCTCTAGAACCAGGACTTCCTGCAGTCTCAATCAAGAATGGTTCATTTTCTTGGGAGTCAAAGGTTGATTTTGAAAACATTTTCCTAAGTACTCAAGACATTATACGGTCATGCATCCAGCAAAGTAACGGATTAGCTATTTATGAACTTTTTAGGCATATTCAGAACAAACTTCTGTTGACGCAAAACTGTATCCTTATTAATCGTGTTTAAGATTTGTAATTCAAAATATATAAAGAGAACACTGAGATGACATTTGATGCCTAGCAATTTCACAAGTTTGGCTGTTATCTTCTGGCTACACAAGGAAGAGTTTAAACTTTAGTGTGAACCATCGGCTTCAATTAGAAATTTGTCTCCTGTGTTCATAGTTCATACTTTATTGGTTGCGTAACTATTTGTAGATATTTCCCGAAACAATTCCATATAAAAAATGCCATTTGGAATTGACAAGCATAATCATTCTATTTCCAGTCAGAGGAGGTGATGCTGTCAGATATTAATTTGGATATACCACGAGGTAGTCTTGTCGCAATTGTTGGTAGCACTGGAGAAGGAAAAACATCACTTGTAGCAGCGATGCTTGGAGAGCTTCCACCAGTTGGAGATACAAGTGTGGTTATTAGAGGAACAGTTGCATATGTTCCCCATTTATCATGGATCTTCAATGCAACAGTGGGTGAAAGCAGTTTTTTTGTTGTATCAATTAATTTCCTTAGTCTGGAAACTGGAAAGCACCAGTTCATGAATTCATTCAATCTCAATACTTGGCGCTGCTTCAGATACGACAGAACATATTGTTTGGATCTGCATTTGATCCTACAAGGTATTCAAAGGCAATAGATGTGACTGCATTGCGGCATGACCTTGACTTGCTTCCAGTGAGTGCTAATGCAAAATTCACGTGCTGATAATTTTTATGAATGTATTATGTATAGCTTTATTCTCTGGTCAATATGAAAAAATTGTTTGACCTTCAAATGCTTGTACAGGGGAGTGATCTTACTGAGATTGGCGAAAGAGGGGTTAATATTAGTGGAGGGCAAAAGCAACGATTATCCATGGGTAGGGCTGTCTACTCCAATTCAGATGTATATATTTTTGATGATCCTTTAAGTGCTTTGGATGCTCATGTGGCTCGACAGGTAGCTTTAAATCTAGTAACGATAAGTACTTGAGTGTTTTTAGTTAATGTTTCTGTTTCCCTACTTCGAAGAAAGACACTGAGCTTAGCTAAGGGGTGGTGAGGTGGTGAAGTTACACTAACTATACTTCTCTCTGTACTCTACAGTGGCTACATGCCTCAACTATATTTTCAGGGTGTATAAAATTGGGCTATTAGAATTAGAATTGTATTTACTGTCAATATTTTGATGGAACTGATGTTGCATCTCTAGGATTTTGAAAAGTGTATTAAGGAAGAACTGAGAGGGAAAACAAGAGTTCTGGTCACAAACCAATTACATTTCCTTTCACAAGTGGACAGAGTTATTCTTGTGCATGAAGGCATGGTGAAAGAGGAGGGAACTTTTGAGGACCTGTTAAACAATGGTCAGTTGTTCCAAAAGCTAATGGAAAATGCAGGGAAGTTGGAAGAATATGTGGAAGAAAATGAAGATGGTTTAAACACTGATAATAAAGTTTCAAAACCTATTGTGAATGGCGAAATACACGTGATTCCTAAGGATGCAAGTCAGTTGGAAAGTTTTGGATAGGTAAGAAGTAACGAATTCTACTCCTGAGAAATTTGGTGTGTTTTGCAGTCTGCTACTTGTGTTTACTATTTAGACTGCTTCTTACATTACCAACCTAACACAACCACTTAATTTTAATTTATTTTAGAGTTCTTAAGGATAACTTCCTTGATATAATAATGTAGGTAACATGAATTGGTTCCTTTATTTACAAGGGTAGTATTATATATTGTAAAGATTTTTAATACAAAGTTTCTTTTGAGAGAACTTCAAATCTTGATCGTGGCAGTCATCTAGTCTTTGATCTTGGAAAGTTAATGTAGTCAACACTTAAATTATGTGTTTATGATGATAACAGTTCTGTTCAAGTTGTGTAATTATTTTAAATATTACTTATCTGCAATTTCATATTTTATTATCTTTACCTAGTATTCTTTCAACATTATAAATGTACTAGGATTGTGCCCGCTACCGCGGGCGTCTAAGTTGTATTATTAATGATAATTAAGACAAATTATTATTGTTAATTTGAATTTATCTATGTTTAATTTTAAAAAATAAGTAATGAAATATTGCTTAAAATGTTGCTTAATAAATTGAGAAATTTGTTTTTTTGATAATGAATTATGCTTGCCCACTGTTTGGGTTATTAAGTTACGCCTAAAAAATTAGGAAGCAACATTTTAAACAACTTGTCAATGTAACCAAAATAAATTAAAATTAAGTGGTTGTCCAAATTAAAATTAAAATTAAGTTATCCTTACAAATTTCTCAATTTATTAAGCAACATTTTAAACAACTTGTCGTACCGCGTAACGATATTCAATGTAACCACTATTTGGCTTATAAAATTAAAAATCTTGCAATTTAAATCCATATCCAAATCGAAATTCAAAAAATTAGATTCGGTAAATCCAAAAATTAGTTTTCAAATCGGGTATGTATCGGAGCGAAAAAAAATTTCATTGTAATTGCACATATTAGAAATTAGAATTGATTAAACAGTTCAAAGTAAAGAAATTAATTTTGTCAACTGTCCCAAGTTTACAACCAGTAAGTGGAATAAATTAGGTTCTTCAATCGGTGGTTTTAATTGCTCAGTTATTTAGGTTCTTGGAGAAGTCATTCTTTCAAACAAACTGGTTTCTTCAATTTCATTTTCGTCTTCTTTTCTTCTTAGTTCTACCCGACGGAAAAGTACTGGTTGTCTGAGGTAAGCTTTCTATCTATTCTTCCATACGTTCGATGAAACCCTAATTCATTTAAAAGATAAAATTATGTATGTGCTTTTGTTGTTCTCATATCCTATATTGTTTTAAAAATGGAAGAATCTTATTCCATACCTGCGAGGTTTCTTAAGTTTGTTCCCCAGGAAAGATGTACTTTGGATTCAATGGTAAGATGTTGTGTTTGCTTTAGTTTTTGTTCAAAAGTCCATATTATCAGACCTTGTTTGATTGATTTGATGTATGTTGTTGCAGTCTCTTCCTCCCTTGTTTTGTGAAAAATACGCAGATTTCATTCCATCACATGTTACTCTAATTCTGAAAAATGGAGAAGAACTGAGTGTAGAGTTTCGAAAAGATTTGGGCATATTTGTTGGCATGAGGCAGTTATTTCAAAGTTTTTATTGCAAGGAAGGTTGTGATATTGCATTTCAGTACAATGGGATTGACAACTTCTATGTGCATGTAATCAACTCAGGTTTAGAAGTTCATGGAGGTAATGATATTTGAGGTTGAGTATTTGAATGTAAATGTGTTTATTTCGATATAATACAAAGTATCATCATCCTGATTAAATGTAAAATTGCTGTAGATAATCTCGATGATGGTGGATGTAAATTTCAGCGAATTATTATATCTCATTCATTTCAATGGGGAAGAATGGTTAGTTCTCAGTTTTTTGTTGATGTTTTTGTGTGTTTGGATTATAAGTTTCTATCACCCTTTGAAAGAGTTATAATATTTACCTTTTTTGTAGACATTGCCACCAGGATTTGTTGAAAAAATTGGTGATGTTATTCCTGATCAAGTTACGTCTATTTTAAAAAATGGGAATAGAGTGCAAGGCAGGTTTGATAAGGGTGGTGAAGTATTTTTAGGCATGCAGGAGGTTTTCAGATTGACTGCTTTATCTCTTTTGGATATTTTATTGTTTACATATCATGGTCAAGGTCTTTTTGATGTATCTGTCTTCAACGGGGGTTGTGTTGAGAAGCCTGTTAGAGATGAGACATTTGTGTTACGTATTTATACAAAACTGGCAATAGAGTTTAGTTCAACTTTGAGATTTTTGACAGAAATAACATGAATACTGTTAGAAAATGGGAAGTTTGAGGCATATTTATAATAAGTTCTTGATGTAATTTCCGGAAACTAACAAGTGGAGTTTGTTCCTTGTAATAAGGACGTAAACTTTCATGTTTGGATCTAAGACATTTTCTTAGTGGAATCCATAAATAAATTGAGTTGAAGTTGCTTGCTTGAAATTGGTTATGTGGGTTATTTAGTTGAAATAACTTGAGTCCCACATAGAATTGGTAATGAAAGGTTGGTGGCTTTATATAGCTCCATGTGCAAGTGTAGTGCACAACTACTAAGGCATGTGGGTGTGCATGGATGTAGAGTGGGCCTCGCGCACACACACACACGCGCGCCGTCGCCGCCCGCCACGACTCGGGTCGGGTCGGGTCGAAGGGCGATTTGGGCGAATGTCTCGGCGTCTCGCGTACGTGAGGCGACCTGGGCGAGGAATTTTATTACCTGGAATATTGATTTATTTTAACAGAACATCAGATTTTATATGTTACTACTTTTGTATTAGTACTTGGATTATATTTATTTTAACAGAACATCAGATTTTATATGTTACTACTGTTGTATTAGTACTTGGATTATTGAGCTGATCAGACATCAAATCCTGATGGACAGACTCTGAACATAACCCAATACTGATGGGCATCAGATCCTGACGGACCAAAATCCTGATGGGTCAGATACTGATGATGACCAATCCTGATGGATCTTAGATCCTGACGATGGTTAAATCCTGATGCAGCTGTAACTGAAAAATAAATACTGATGCAGTTAATGAAATTAAATCAGAATATTTACTTTCCTTTTAAGGCATATCTCTTACGTTTTATTTTTGGGTATTATATATATCGAAGATATAACGTTGAGAAAAAATACGTTAAGGAAAAACCCTTGTTAGCGATTACTCTCTGTTCTCCCTCAATACGTACAGATACAATACATAATTCTCAGGCGAACTGAGGTGCTAGTCGTCGTTGATCTCTGGTGTATCTGTGAACACATTGATCTGTGCTGTTTTATCCTGGAAGTAATATTGCTGCATCCTAACACAGCGTAAGTGGGGCAATATTATCTTCAAGAACAGTCAAGTCCTCTCGAAGGGTTTGGCGACTCAGCTGTTCTTCTCTCTCTTATCAGTAATTGCTAAATCTTCTGTGAGAGATAAGTATTCTTGCCTTTTTTGTTATTATACAGTCTCTGATTATACTTTGTTTTTGCCTTCGTGATTTGTTTTGTTAATTGGTTATATGCCTTTTCTTGTTTTAATATATATATCACTGCCTCATTGTTGCTGTAGTTAAATTATACCCAACAATCTTGAAGAGAATACTTGTGTTATATATTGTTAATTAACAAGATGGTTAACGAAACTGAAACTCCTGTTGTTGTGTTGTTGAGACTAGCTCTGGGTCTGGTGTTACTGCACCTACCATCGACTGGACCACGTACCGTTTCCCACAGCCTATTGATTTGTCAGGAATGCCTGATAAATTCGGTGGGGGTGTTGGTTTTTCTCGTTGGCAGAAAAAGATGAAACTGTGGCTAACGGTAAAGGGTCTATGGCCAGTGGTGCAGTATGAGAAACCAGTTGTGGATAAGGAGAAAGCTGAAACTGTTAAGGCTTATACTATGTGGGAGGAAAAGGATGGGGTGGCTAAGGCTGCAATTCTGGCAGCTTTAGCGAACACTCTATTTGATGTTTATTCATCTGACTCCTACACTGCTAAGCTCTTATGGGAGAAGCTTGACCAGACACATAATATTGACTCGCAAGGGTTGGAAAAGTATTCTGTGGCTAGGTTCCTTGACTTTAAACTGGTGGATACTAAATCCATGACTGAGCAGGTGCATGAGTTTGAGATGTTGGTACATGCTTTGAAGGAGTCTGGTATGGACCTTCCTGAAAAGTTTCAGGTTATGTCTGTGATTGAAAAGCTCCCAAAGTCTTGGGAAGAGTTTGCACTCTCCCTGAAAAGACAGAAAGGAGAGATCACTTGGACAAACCTGATGTTGGACATCTCTATGCAGGAGCAACACAAGTCCAAACAAGGACATGTAATGCCTGTTGAACATGCTGGGAGTTCGAAGGTGAATGTAGTGATTGTAGGACAGAAAAGAAAGTCTGTCACTAAGAAGGAAAACACTAAGTCTAAGGACAAGAACAAGGCTAAGAAACCAAAGGCAAACAAACCATGTTGGTCTTGTGGACAGGTTAGTCATTGGAGCAAGGACTGTCTTGTAAAGAAAGATAAGAAACCTGTTGTGGGAGCACAAGCTAACACTGTGCTTGGTACCACTGGTGGGCCTACGGTTAACATGGTTGTTGGTGAGGCTATTGCTTCTGAAACTGACAACGGGTATGTGACCTACAACCCTGTACTTCTTTCTACTTATTCGTCTCATGAATGGTTGATTAATACTGGAGCTAATGTACATATTTGTACTGATATTACTCTGTTTGTATCTTATCAACAAACTCATAGAATGACGGTGACGATGGGGAATGCGAGTGCAGCTCAAGTTCGTGGAATAGGAAACGTGGACCTGAAGTTCGCTTCTGGGCGTGTTCTATCCCTCACTAGAGTGCATCATGTTCCTGACATTCGTAGAAATATAATAAGTGGAAGTTGTTTAGTTAAGAATGGTTTTGAAGTTTCTTTGAAATGTAATAAAGTAGTTATTACAAATACTGGTGTATTTTTTGGCAAAGGTTACTTGTCGGATGGATTATTTTTAATAAATGTTGAGCCTGTTTTGAGCAGTTTTATTAATAATAATGTTCTTTCTTCTGTTAATTATGTTGAATCATCTGATTTGTGGCACGCTCGTCTTGGTCACTTGAATTTTGGTGCTCTAAAGAATATGATGAACTTAGAGCTGATTCCAAAACATGCCATTGATAAGAAATCTAAATGTCAAGTATGTGTGACAGCTAAACAAACTAGGAAACCCTTTCATAATGTGGTTAGGGATTCGAATGTGTTAGATTTAGTGCACACTGACATATGTGAATTTGGTGGTGTTTTGACTAAGGAACATAATAAATATTTCATTACCTTTATAGATGATTGTAGTAGATATTGTTATGTTTATTTGCTTAAACATAAAGATGAAGCACTAGATAAATTCATTATGTTCAAAACTGAAGCTAAAACACAAACTGGTAAAGTACTTAAACGTTTGAGATCAGATAGAGGTGGTGAGTATACGAGTAACTCGTTTAATGAATTTTGCAAAAGCAATGGTATAGTTCATGAGGTAACTCCAACATACACACCTGAGTCTAATGGGGTGGCAGAACGAAAGAACAGAACCTTTAAGGATATGATCAATAGTATGCTAATTAATTCAGGGTTGCCTAAGTACATGTGGGGGGAAGCTCTGAATACGGCTTGCCATATTCTGAATAGAGTTCCTCTGAAACATATGGACAAGACACCTTATGAATTATGGAAAGAGAAAAGGACTAGTTTAAAATATCTTCGTGTGTGGGGGTGCCTTGCAAAGGTACTTGTCCCTGAACACAAGAGAAAGAAACTAGGACCGAAAACTGTTGATTGCATCTTTCTGGGCTATATTGAAACCACTACGACTATGAGATTTTTAGTGTTAAAATCTGACATAGACGGAATAGTGGCTAACACTATAGTTGAATTTCGTGATGCAACATTCTTTGAGGATGTGTTCCCTATGAAGACTGGTATACCTCAGGGTATTTATGATGATGATCCCACTCACACATCGAGGTCCATTCTTGATCATGTGGAAAGGATGACAAATGTGGGGGCAGGTCCTGATAATAGCTCTACTCCTGATGAAGTAGAGGAACCTAGAAGGAGTAAGCGTGCTAAGGTAGTCAAGGATTTTGGAAGTGATTTTATCACTTACAATATCGAGGATGAACCTTTAACTTTTCGACAGACCATGGATTCTTCAGAATCTAGGTATTGGAAAGGTGCTGTAAAAAGTGAAATTGACTCTATTGTTTCTAACGGAACATGGGAGTTGGTTGATCTACCTCCTGGGTGTTCTACTATAGGATGTAAATAGGTGTTCAAAAGGAAGATGAACCCGGATGGCTCAATAGATAAGTATAAGGCTAGGCTGGTAGCTAAGGGCTTTAAGCAAAAGGAAGGCATTGATTACTTTGACACATACTCTCCAGTTGCTAGAATGACAACAATCCGAATGCTTATAGCATTGGCTTCTGTACATGGTCTTATCATCCATCAAATGGATGTAAAGACAGTTTTTCTTCATGGTGAACTTGAAGAAGAGATTTATATGGATCAGCCTGAGGGATTTGTTGCCTCTGGTAATGAGAGGAAAGTATGTAAGTTAATCAAGTCTATATATGGCTTAAAACAAGCTCCAAGGGACTGGCATAAAAAGTTTGATGAAACTGTTTTAGAATCAGAATTTGTAGTTAATGAAAGTGACAAGTGTGTCTATTACATGGTTAAAGGAAATGAATGCATTATTGTGTGCCTATATGTGGATGATATTTTATTGTTTAGAACCAATATTGAGATTATTAACGAGACAAAAAGTTTCTTGAAAAGGCATTTTGAAATGAAGGATATAGGAGAGGCTAGTGTGATTCTTGGTATCAAGTTGACTCAGTCAACTGATGGAATAACTTTGTCACAATCTCATTATATAGAGAAATCTATACTTGAGAAGTATGGTTATTCAAACTGTAGAATCGCAAGTGCTCCGTATGATCCTAAAATTGCCCTTGTCAAAAATAGTTCAGGAGTTCCCGTGTCTCAGTTAAGGTATTCTCAGATTATTGGGAGTTTGCAGTATCTTGCTAATGGTACTAGGCCAGATATTTCATATTCAGTGTCTAAGTTAGCAAGATATACAAGCTGTCCATATAAGACTCATTGGGATGCTCTTGATAGAGTGCTTAGATATCTAAAAGGCACCATATATCTTGGTTTGCATTACAGGAGGTTTCCTGGAGTGCTAGAGGGATATAGTGATGCAAGTTGGATAGCTAAGAAGTCTGGTTCCAATGGAGTGACTGGATATCTGTTTACCCTAGCGGGTGGAGCAGTATCTTGGAAGTCTTCTAGATAGACTATTATAACTCGGTCTACTTTTGAGGCTGAGTTGTGTGCAATAGATGCCACGGGGACTGAGGCTGAATGGTTACATGGACTTATGTCAATGTTACCTGTAGTAAGTCGTCCAATTCCTGCTTTTGCTGTTTATTGTGATAGCCGTACAACTATCTACAAGATAAACAGCAAGAAGTATAATGTGAAAACAAAGAGACATATCCAAGTTAGACTAAAATCTATAAGGGGTCTAATGTCTGATAGGATCATAGCTGTTGAGTTTATTGGAACTCAAGAAAACCTAGCTGATCCTTTGACTAAAGGGCTTGAGCATGCTGTAGTCCTTAAGTCTAGGTTGGGGATGGGACTGTTAGCCCATAATGATTCATCTACAGCGGGAACCCAATACACATGAGAGGAGATCCCTCGAAAGTGTATTCAATGTGGTAATAACAAGTTGTAAGGGTGAATTGGTTGTACCTTTAACTACATAGATTGATACTCATGTATCTGGAGTCTATCCCCTATAAACCTAAAAGGTACTGTAACTGCCAGAATAGCAAGAGTTATTTGAACTCTGAATAGGGTCAAGTCATATGACGAGATGCTAGCAGTACATCTCTGGAGATGCCCAGCTAAGCGAATGTAATTGTGTGGTCGCAATTAGAGGAAAGGGTTATTCCTTGAAGCATTCGACGAACAGGATCGAGACATGACCATTAACGTCTCAAAGCCGTAGATTAGCACCATAGCCTTTGACTTGTCGTCGTCTATGGAGTGTGGTTACACCAAACGGATAAAGATTCAAGGTGAAACATTCCATCTGAATCCGGTAGCCATCGAAGTAGAGGACTTAGGAGGGTTCAAACCCGGAAGGGTACCTACTCTGAAAAACAAGTCATGATGAGAATCGATATGCATTTTTTGTATGGATTCGTGGGGGATTGTTAGAAAATGGGAAGTTTGAGGCATATTTATAATATGTTCTTGATGTAATTTCCGGAAACTAACAAGTGGAGTTTGTTCCTTGTAATAAGGACTTAAACTTTCATGTTTGGATCTAAGACATTTTCTTAGTGGAATCCATAAATAAATTGAGTTGAAGTTGCTTGCTTGAAATGGGTTATGTGGGTTATTTAGTTGAAATAACTTGAGTCCCACATAGAATTGGTAATGAAAGGTTGGTGGCTTTATATAGCTCCATGTGCAAGTGTAGTGCACAACTACTAAGGCATGTGGGTGTGCATGGATGTAGAGTGGGCCTCGCGCGCACACACACGCGCGCGCCGCCGCCGCCGCCACGACACGACTCGGGTCGAAGGGCGATTTGGGCGAATGTCTCGGCGTCTCGCGTACGCGAGGCGACCTGGGCGAGGAATTTTATTACCTGGAATATTGATTTATTTTAACAGAACATCAGATTTTATATGTTACTACTGTTGTATCAGTACTTTGATTATTGAGCTGATCAGACATCAAATCCTGATGGACAGACTCTGAACATAACCCAATACTGATGGGCATCAGATTCTGACGGACTAAAATCCTGATGGGTCAGATACTGATGATGACCAATCCTGATGGATCTTAGATCCTGACGATGGTTAAATCCTGATGCAGCTGTAACTGAAAAATAAATACTGATGCGGTTAATGAAATTAAATCAGAATATTTACTTTCCTTTTAAGGCATATCTCTTACATTTTATTTTTGGGTATTATATATATCGAAGATATAACGTTGAGAAAAAATATGTTAAGGAAAAACCCTTGTTAGCGATTACTCTATGTTCTCCCTCAATACATACAGATACAATACATAATTCTCAGGCGAACTGAGGTGCTAATCGTCGTTGATCTCTGGTGTATCTGTGAACACATTGATCTGTGTTGTTTTATCCTGGAAGTAATATTGCTGCATCCCAACACAGCGTAAGTGGGGCAATATTCTCTTCAAGAACAATCAAGTCCTCTCAAAGGGTTTGGCGACTCAGCTGTTCTTCTATCTCTTATCAGTAGTTGCTAAATCTTCTATGAGAGATAAGTATTCTTGCCTTTTTTGTTATTATACAGTCTCTGATTATACTTTGTTTTTGCCTTCGTGATTTGTTTTGTTAATTGGTTATATGTCTGTTCTTGTTTTAATATATATATCACTGCCTCATTGTTGCTGTAGTTAAATTATACCCAACAAATGCAGGCCCCGATGCTAATTGTTTTGGGATAGAAGTGAAGCCACATCATTTGCTTAAGTATTGTTTGGGTGTGGTAAGTTGCTTATAATTTATTCGTTGTAATGAGTTTTTTCCATGAATAATTATTGTGATTCTTTCTAATTGTTGTATTTGCAGTATATTCCTTCGCAATACAAATCCTTAACAGAAAAGTGGGAACGTCTTGATTGTATAAAGGTCTCTCATGGTCATATTTCATGGTGGTTACAAATTAAAAAAAGAGACAGCCGTGTTGAAATGCACCGTGGATGGACAAAGTTAAGGAGAGACTTAAGTTTGAGGTGTGGAGATGTTTGTTTCTTCAAAAGCATTAGATCTGCCAAAAAATTTGAACTTCATATTTATAGAAAAGAGTGATCAAATGTTCCAAGTCGTTTACTTTAAAAGGCTGCTATAAGAAAGCACAAAATCAAGGGTGAAAATTAAGGATGTAGTAACTGGAATTATGATTTCAGTAGTAAGTTTGGATTTCAGTTTTACCATCTGAATTGAATATGTTTTTTATATTTATTGTGTGCCAAGTTCTTGGCCTATGTTGTCTTTATATAGCATGATATCTGAATTCCCAGTTTTTGAAAGATAAGTATATAGGATGTATACGAAAAATAGAGAGTAGTTCCTTCAAAAGGGAGTTTGTTGGGAACTGTTTTATAAATGTATACGCTACCTCTATAAACTATCTTTTTGTTCCCGTACTAATGCTATTTCTTATTTCTCAGGTATAAAAATGCATTAGGAGGATGGTGGGTAGTTATGATACTCTTCATGTGCTATGTCCTAACAGAAGTTTCTTAAGTCTTGCTCGAGCATTGCTTCGTAGATCAAAGATTCTTGTTCTTGATGAAGCAATAGCTGCTGTTGATGTTAGAACTGATGCACTTATCCAAAAAACCATTCGTGAAGAATTTTGTTGGTTTTTAGTTTTATAGGTGTAAGTGTATTAGCATCATGAATAAAGCAGAAGAAAGCAAATATAATGTGAATAGAATATAACGTGAATAGAATTTTTTTTCTATTCACATTATATTTGCTTTCTTCTGCTTTATTCATGATGCTGATACACTTACACCCATAAAACTAAAAACCAACAAATTCAAATTCTGCACGATGCTCATTATAATTGCTCATAGGCTAAGTACAATTTTTGATTGTGACCAAATTCTTTTGCTAGATGCGGGTCAGGTATGGAATACATTTTGTGTCTTTACTTTATGTTGATGTTTATACCAGCTTGCATTTGTCCAAATTGCTTTCTTCTGCTTTATTCATGATGCTGATACACTTACACCCATAAAACTAAAAACCAACAAATTCAAATTCTGCACGATGCTCATTATAATTGCTCATAGGCTAAGTACAATTTTTGATTGTGACCAAATTCTTTTGCTAGATGCGGGTCAGGTATGGAATACATTTTGTGTCTTTACTTTATGTTGATGTTTATACCAGCTTGCATTTGTCCAAAATGCAGATGTGTATTTTTTCTTCATAGTTCAGGGTGGCTATGTGTTTAAATATAAACAAATCTGCATGTAGGTCCTAGAGTATGATACCCCTGAAGCACTACTCTTAAACGAAGAAAGCTCTTTCTCGAAGATGGTCGATAGCACTGGGGCCGCAAATGCTCGGTACTTGCGTAGTTTAGTACACAGCGGGGAAGGCGAGAACATATTGGGAACACATGAAACCAACCAACTAGATGGGCAAAGGAAATGGCTGGCCTCGTCACGCTGGGCTGCTGCTACACAGTTTGCTTTAGCTGTTAGCCTCACCTCGTCACAGAATGACCTCATACAGTTGGAACTTTTAGACAATGATGACAATATTTTCAAGAAAACAAAGGATGCAGTTATAACTCTTCAAGCAGTTCTTGAAGGAAAGTATAACAAAGTTATTGAAGAGACTCTGGAGCAGTACGACGTCCCCAGAGATGGATAGTATTCAGCTCTCTACAGGATGGTTGAAGGTAATCCTTAATACATTATAGTTATTAACATTGCATGACATGATTAAAAAAGATTAAAAAGCCAAAATTCTCCAAATTAAAGCAAGGTAAATTCTCCAAATGCACAAATTTTGATTGCCACTAACTATGATGTTTTTTTTTTCGAATCGCCAGGTCTTTCAATGATGAGTAGGTTAGGTCGGAACAGACTTCAACATTCAGCAAATGGTTTCGGAGACAGCACTATTGATTGGGACCAGATCGATATGTAGTAAAGAGTCTCTCTCTGTTCTCTTTATATTTTTTCTCCGGAGATTGCAATATGCTGGTATACAAAATCTAGTACTTCATTTGAGAATGTAATGTACTTACTATTGCTCATAATACAATCATGTAAATATCTCTTAATGAGAGAAATTGGGGAGTGCATTTTACAAAATAAAATATGCAAGTCAAGTTTCATTGTTTGAGCTGTTGGTTAAACTGATAGGACAGTTTTACACACTGTCAAATTTTTGTAATTGGATAGAATTTGTAAAATATAAGTGTATCCACTTTTGTCATCAACATTCAAGATTAATTGAGTAACAACTTTCCTCTTCTTTGATCAGTTTGTAATTTGATAAACATGATGATTAGTGAAAGGTAAATAATTATGTGATGCTTGAACCTTTATCACTTTTACACTGTGTATATAAAGATCAACTTTAGGTTTAGTGCTGCCTTCATATTCTTAGGATAGTGGTTGTGGAATTTAGTTATAGTTGATTTAAAAATTTTCGATTATGATGTTGGAAAATTGGGTATAAGGCTGCACATTGTCAAGTTATTTTGAATTTTAATTTGAGCAGATTAGTGCGCCTAAAAAACTCTCAATATATTTGTTGAAATTATGTGTGAAGTGTGATTAGATTTGGGTTCACTTTCATTTGGGCCGAAAGACCGACCCATTTTTTCATTTCTGGTCAGGAAAGATGTCTACTGATTTCATTTTGGGACTGTGCACTTGTGTGATGAAAAGCCCCCTACGGGGAGGCACTAACATTTTGAGGTTTTGTGTTATTAGAGTTTTTTTTTTTTTTGAGACTGGTGTTATTTCGAGTTAGAAAATAAAGTTCCTGAGATTACCTCATGGAACTTATAAATTAAATCCAATAATAAGATGACACATGTTCTATGTATTTAGATTATAAATATTAAATTTGTGCATTTATGATATATAAGGAAAGTGAATAAATTTTTAATTAAAAATATATGAATGAATGCATAAAATAAGGTAACTTCATAATGGTATCTCAGATAAATTTCCTTGAGATAATCTCAGGAACTTTATTCTCAAGTTAAAACTGCATTGTTAATAAGTAGGTTTTATTTTTTACAAAATTAGAAATGAATATTAAATATAAGCTTAGAATTATTAGTGCAGTTTATTTTTAAAAAGTGTGGTTCAATTAATTGCTCTAGATTTAAATTGGGTATTTGATATTATATTAATCTAATCGGATATTAATTTGAGAATTGGCCCAATCAAAAAAGATAAATTGAATGCCAGATTTTGTTTAACGCTACTATTTAAAATTGTCAAGAGAAAAATCAAGACATAGAAAATGTGTTTTTATAAAAACTAAATTACTATTTCATAATATATTAGGATGGTGATATTTGCACACCCTAAATTTATGGTTGCACACCCTAAAATGCTTATTTGACTATATTACCTTTATTTTATCTCATATTGTCCATTTTGTCTTTCATTCAAGCATTTGCTCAATTAAAATCATATATTTCATTTTTTTTATTTGATTACTACAAATTGCATTGTGAATATTTATTAAATTTTCTTATATTATTATGTTACAAAAAATATAGGCAAATGTGATATTAAAATTTTAAAATTATGTTATAATTTTTTAAAAAGATTTAGTGAAAAAATAAAAATGTAATACTAATTATCATAGAAAACATTAATTCAAGTAAAATATTATAAGGTAATAATATAAGAAAAATCGAAAAAAAAAAAAGAAAAACACTTGGCATGCCTGTATTCATCTAATAACAAACCTAATTGTTTGTAATGCTTTGCATTACTTACATGACCTCTTGACTGAGGGAACCTCTAGTTGTAGAGTTTCACTTGTTTAGTACTCGTAATAGGCATCAATTTCTATCTGTGTAATTGTACTTAAAAGTCAAAGAATAATGCTTGAAAGAAGTTCCAAGGTTCATGTCTCAAGCTTGAAGAAAAAGGCTGTCAAAATAAACACAATTAGAATTTGAAGAATGAAGATTTGCCTAAGTACCAATTCGAGAAGTGTTTTGCTCTATTCGAGAAGTCTAGCATTCGACTAGTCAAGGATTCGATATCTGTAAAGACACTGTTCGACATCTCTGAAAGTCAACAAGTCAAAGTGTCATTCGACAACTCAGAGATTCGACATGTCTAATACTCTATTTGAGAACTCAAGAAGTCAACAAGTCAAAGTGGCATTCGAGTTCTCTAAGAGTCAATAAGTCAAAGTTTGATTCGATATCTCAAGGATTCCGGAAGCTATTCGACATCTCAAGGATTCGACAAGTCAAGTGCTCTATTCGACAACTCAAGGATTCCTGGAGAAAAGACTAATTCGAGAAGTGATTCAATATGATAATTATACAGTATTCGAGAACTCAGAGTTATCGATCAAGTCAATTCTAGTTCTCGAATCAATCACTCAGTTACTTCTCGAATACAGTCTTGGAGACAAAATACTGGAGAAATTGTATAAGTCAGGAACCTGCAACAAGCTAAAGCACTTTATGGACCACAATCTGTAACGTACTTTGGAAAGCCTACAAAGAAGCTTGGAGAGATGTACAAGAGACAAAGAGCTAAAGAAGTGGATCTGAGCAGAACCTCAAGAAGTCAAACCTGTAGCCGTTTGGATTCTTGCTCAAAAAGGATAGACATACAAGAAAGTAATTTATCTTGTAACCTTATTTGTTGTAAGTAGGTTATGCTCATGTTCTATAAGGGCACAACCTCACTTCTTTAGTTGATTAAGTTTTTCATACACATTCAAGAGTACATCTCTCTGAGAAAAATGAAGCTGAGAATACTACCATTTGTATTCACTGGTTGTAGCAAATCTTTATCAATAAAATATTATATTAAAGTGATATTGTGTCTTGTGTTGTTCATAATCCGCACTTATATCTCTGCACACACATAACACATATCTTGCTACATAACATAATCAGATTCAAGAACAAGAAAAGTTCAAGAATCCATTCACCCTCCCTCTGTATTCTTTAGTCATATTCAATACTCAGCAAGTGGTATCAGACCAGGTTTTTTATTCAAAAACAGAAAACAATCATGAATACACCAAAGACTACAGGAACGGTGAAAGTCCCTAAGTTCAATAAAGAGAATTACAACCTCTGGAAGATTAAAATGTTGTTGTTCATCAAAGCTGCTAATCCTCTATATCCTGATATTCTCAAGAATGGTCCCATTGTTCCACAACAAGAGATCCCTGAAAAGACAGTTGGAACCACAACCATTCTTAGATCTTATGTGGCCAAGGAACCATCTAAATGGACAGACTCAGAGAAAGATAAGGTTGCCCTGGATAGTCATCTCATGCTGCTGATAATAGATTCTATGGAGATGTTAATGTTTGCAAACATAGCATCTTGCACTTCTGCTAAAGAGATGTGGTATCATATTGAGATTTTATGTGAAGGAACAGAGGAGGTCAGAGAGAACAAGAAATAGATACTGTTCACACAGTGTAATAACCCTAACTTTAGCAATGCTACAGTGATCACATGATTAGTAAATTTGAGGATTTAAGGAAATTGTATGTAGGTACCCTATAAGTGAAACAGAAAATGAATAATCGAAAACCATATTAGTGATGTACTATGAAAATAAGTGACTTGAAACGATGACGGATTTCAGAAATTCCTGAGTATGGATTTTAAGGATTTTCGATTTTAATTGAGACTCTATGGAATGTGATATGAAGGAGTATAGAAATATTAAAGGGTTTATATTTTGAGGAAATAGTAAAATTAGATTAAACCAAGGAGTGATTAAGTTAAGGAAATGCCAAGGGAATTTGGATTGTTAAACGATTTCAAAACCACTTGGAAAATGAGGTATATTCGAAACGAATCATAATTAGACGAACATGGAGACTAAACAACCAAGATTAATATCATAACAAGGATATACACTACATTATCAATAACCAAAATCAATAAAACACTAATTAGAAAATCAAGAAACAAGGATTCTAGATCATCTCCAATTACATCATCCATTACATCACATTCCACTAACTTAACCAAGGATTTTTCTTTCCTAATTACTTGATAATTATCATACAAATCATACAAAATATCTACTAAGATGAGATAAGATTAGCCAACACAAAAATCTCTCTCCTTCCATCATCTTCATCCATTCGGCTATTAAGAAAAAAAGAGAAGAAAAAGAAATCAAAACCCTAGTTGTAATCAACTACAAATCAAGGGAAAATTTATGGAGTTTCTTGGAGGTTAGAAAAGATCATCCACCAAGTTTCATAGCAAACAAGCATCATTTGGTAAGGTAATAAATTCATCAAAGTGATGAATGAATAGTGATGAATAGTAACTTTCTAAAACTAACTTTGTTTTTATGGTTTCTTAGACTATCCAAGCTATTTTGAGGTTGTTTAAGGGCTAGCTAAGGCTTATTTAGTGTTGTTCAACTCCAAAGAAGGTATGCTACTTGAAACCTTAGCTTGATCCTTGAGTTTATGGTTGGTTTTAAGGTTAAGTTTGTGTAAAGAGTGGATTTATGGTTATATAAGTGTGTAAAGGTATTTTAAATGATTACGGAAGTGTTTTGTGTTGGGAACCATGTCTGGTATGATGACCACATGGTGTATGGATTGATATATGTGTTGGATGATGAGTTTGGAGGTGTGGAAAAATTGGAAAGTATGAAAGTATAGCCGTTATAATGCCCAATTTTCGTTAAAATAGTAATTACTTGTTAAAAACAGGGAAACCCGAATCTGTCAAAGTCAGTAGGGTATACCAAATGGTCATAAGAGGATAGATCTTGGTTCATAGATCGTTTTGATATAAAGTGCGTAAAAATCTGATGAACGGTTTAGGAGATATGACCAAAATCGTAAAACTGGTTCCAAAGTGTAAGTGTGAGTTCGTAACTTCAATTGAACACCCTTAACATAAGTAATTCAGTTACGAATCTTGATAATTAAATAATAGAGTTCATAAGGAAGGTATAAGAGAAGGTCTCATGTCGAACGAATAATTTTTCAATTTTATAAAAATGTTTAGATTAAGGGTATGTTAATAGAATACCCCTTAAACGGATAAAGGATAATTTCTTGAGTTAATGGTTGACTTAAAAATCTTTAAAAAATTCAAATATTTACTAAGTGTATAAGATAATGACATACCTTGATAATGGGGCATAAATGCTGATGATGATCCTTCTCGTTTTTATCGAAACTCAAGACGAGCAGCGGGTCATACCTTACGGATTTAGAGATCGAGGCAAGATTTCTTTTATCCTTATTTTGATAAACTGTTTATGTTCAAAGGAAATGGTTTTGGTGGATAATATATGAATCTTATATGATGAGATGATTAGGGATATATTACCTGTTTACTGAGATTTTTGAATATGGATTATAGATATGGATACGAATATGGATAGAGCGAATATACTTTGTGTTTTAAAGGGATATGAAAGAATGGTATCATTTGTTATCTAGAGTTATATGTTTATAATATTATGTTAAAAATATTCTTTTTAAATAGTTGTGATTTAATAAATATTATTTGATTATTATTTATTACTTTTAAAATAGATGGAATATTTTATGTATATAAGAGCGTATTTGATTTCATTGAATACAGAGGAGATGTCTGAGTCATAATCAAAGTATTATGACATATATATTTTTAAAGGTGATGATAAATGGAAATGGAAATGATATATGTGAATGGAAATGTGAATGGAAATGGAAACGGAAATATGGAAAATGTGGAATGGTGTTTTATAAATGGAATAATGATTTGACAAAAAGGTGGATTGCAACAGAAAGCGTAAGAGGCTGTGTGCGGCACAGTCCAACACTCAATTATTACGGCCCAAGAGTTGCCGAAGGAGGATGTAGCGGGTGGCCTTTGTCTAGGGATGATTGTCATTCCTTCTACTAGTAGTAAACAAAGAGCAGGTACGTTTAGGCGACTGATCATCGTCCTAACGTATCTGGCGCTAGCAGATATCCCCAAAACTTTTAAAAAAAGAATTGATAATGGTTTCAGATTGACATATTGAAAAAGGAAAAATGGTATGAAAATTATGGAATTATTTTTATGGTTAGAAGAGAACTGATTTTATATTATTTTATCTTATATAATTGTTGTATAAAAGGAAATGGAAGGATTATATTGAAAGTTTTTACTCAAAAGTTATATTATCTGGAGATATTATACTGAATTGATGTATTGATTATTATATTGTATTGTATTAGAAGAGACACCGATATTATATTATTCTAGATTTCTTTTCTTATAAAAGTAAATGGATGGTGTATTTACTAAATAAGAAATTATTCTTTTCTTAATGATTATGATGGGTCTTCCGTTTATTTATATATTTATGCATGTTTTAACTTTAATTTCTGGTTTATAATATTATCTTGCTGAGCTATTATAGCTCACTATTGCCACTTATGTATATAACAGCTAGGTCAAATGCCGATACTCCGCACTACACCCCGCAAGAGGGTAAGGGAAAGACGACCTTTTGAGAGAGTGCTGACGCCTATCCCTGAGGTAGGTGATAGACGAATGGGTATTGGTAGACTTATGTACATTAAGTGTGTAAGCTGTATAATAAACTTTTGATTGTTGAAATGCTTCCTATAGAAGTATTATTCAACAATGTACTTAGTAAGATTCTGGGTTTGTAATAACTGCTTAACTCTAAACTTTTAATATTGTGGATGTTGTTCTCTGAGCATATGACTGGTGTGTGTGGGTGTCTTGAAATTTGTGTGGGGTCATTTGTGTGAGTTAAATGGTAATAAAATATTTAAAAAACAATGTGCGTGCTAAAATAGGAATTTGAGTATGACGGACCGGATTCCTGACCCCGGATCTGGGGCTGTCACACACAGTATGAAGCTTTCATGGCACAACCCAAGGAAAGCATCACTGAAATGTTTGAGAGATTTCACAAGTTGGTGACTGAGCTACAAATGAATGGCAAGGTTTACAGTATCAAGGAGTTGAACATGAGTTTCTATTATCTTCTCCAAACCACCTAGAGCATAGGGTCATTTCTCTGCGGGAAAGAGATTTGAACAAAGTCACATATGATGTGCTCTATGGGGTTTTAAAGACTCAAGAGCTTGAGTTGCTTCAGAAGAGGGCTATCCAAGCCAACCAAGGCAGAATGATAAACACATCATGTGCCTTGATTGTCAGCAAATCTATTCAAGACCTAGAAGCATATACAAGTCAGCTGAGAATAGAGGAGATAGTAGATGATGAAGAAACTGAAGCTGCAATGAGTGAACCTGTTGAAGAGAAAGAAGAAGAAGAGTTCTGTACTCTTGAAGAGCTAGATGGCATGGAAAACACCTCATATGCTTTCATGGCCAGAAAATTTCCAAACATCAGATTCAAGAGGAACCAATCCTTCAAACCTAAACCCCAAAACCATTCATTCAACAAGAGTAAAGCACATGTGAAACCAAACAAGAATAAATTCAAAACTGGCTATGTGGATAGGTCATCTGTGAGATGTTATAGATGCAATGACCTAGGGCATTTTGCTAGTGAATGCAAGAAGCCTAAAAAGAAGGATAAAGAGTTTCTGGAGCTTGAAGCTAAGTATGAGGCCCTTCTCAAAAAGCAAACACCAGGCAAGGCCTACATAGTTGAAGGGAAGTGTTGGGATGATACTGATAGTGATGAAGAAGAGCAAGGATTTTGTAACTATGCCTTGATGGCCAATTCCAAGGATGAAACACCTTCATCAGACTCTCAGGTACCATATCTCACTACCATAGACATGTCTGTTTCTGAGTACAAGAATATGATTGAACAAATATCTGTTGAAATGTTTAATATTCATACTATGACTGCTACTAATGAGGAAATTACTAAACTGTCTGCTAGAAATGAATTGTTAAATAAAAAGAATGAGGAACTTGAGCTAACTGCTATGCAAGTAGAAAACCTTAATAAAGAAGTTGAATATCTACAGAATAAGGTTCTATCTGCTAGTCAGGTTGAGAAGGCTCTTAGGGATGAACTAGCTGAAAATGAATTCAAAATGAAAACCTTTAAGAACTCATCTAGTCTATTGTAGTCCTACCATGAGAGAAACCAAGCTAAACCCAGGGCTTCCATTGGACTTGACTATGACACTCTTAAAAAGAGGAAAGGCTATGCTGTCATTGAAGAAGACATAGTTGTTCAGGAGGAAGTGCCTCACATTTTGAAAAAGACTGAGTCTCCAATTTTTAAAGAACCAACATTTGAAATTGATGAGGATGCCTTACTCATTAAGCAAATGTTGAATGATGAGGATGAGGCACAGTCTAGTGAACAACCAGCATCCTCTAAGAGTGAGAGTGTCAAGTCAAAAACCAAGGAGCCAGTAGGTGGTAGATCTAGACCTAAGAAGTTTGTGAAGTTTGTTTCAGCTGGGAATAATGAATCTAAAAAGAAAGTGACTAATAAGAAACAAAACAGGAATGGCAAGCTAGGGATAAACAAGAATAACAATTATGCTTATGTGCCAAATGCCCCTAGGAAAGTTTGTCAAAACTGTTTCAGTACCAATCATTTAACTCATGCATGCAAGAAACCTGTTGGTAGTGTGCCTAAACCTTTCTATGATTGCTCTGTGCCTTTAAGACATAGAGATGCTCCATTCTGTGATAAATTTGAATGTATGCCATGCAATATGAATGTGATGACTAGTTGTTTCAATCTGAGAAGGCAATTCATTGATGGTTGTATCAGTCACAATTCTCACACACACTACACAAGGTCAAAGTCTTCAAGTCCTCCTAGAGCTAGGAAGGTACCTCTGTCACCTAAGTCTGAGAACTCAGTTGCTAAGACTTTTAACAGTGACAAGAAGACTAGTCCTAAGAAAGTTAATAAGCATGTTTTCTATGATAAATCTGTTTCTAAGTCAAATGGACCCAAACTTGTTTGGGTACCAAAAGAGAAGTAATATCTTTGTGTTTGCAGGGCAAAGAAAATGAAAAGAAGGTCATGTGGATTTTGGACAGTGGATGCTCAAATCATATGACTGGTGATATGGCCCTGCTATCACAATATGAGGAGAAGGCTGGTCCAATGGTTGCTTTTGGAGATGACAGCATGGGTAACACATTGGGATATGGCAAGTTAGAAGTTGGTAATGTCATCATTGAAGATGTAGCACTAGTCAAGGGTCTCAAGCATAATCTGCTGAGTGTTGGTCAGTTTACTGACAGAGGATTCAAAGTGAATTTTGAAAAGGATGAATGTTTGATCACCCACAAGAAGACTGGAGACTTTGCTCTATCTGGAGTAAGGAAGGGAAGCCTGTTTGTGGCCAATATGGACTCTACAAGCAAGGATAAGATTTGTTGCTTTTATTCAAAGGCCTCAAACAAAGATTGTTGGCTGTGGCACAAGAAGCTATCACACTTGAACTTCAAGACCATTAATTCTCTAGTCAAAAGAGAGTTAGTAAGAGGCATGCCCACACTTGAATTCTGTCAAGAAGGAGTGTGTAAGGCTTGTCAAAAGGGAAAAATGAAAAGGTCAAGCCACAAGTCAAAGACAGTGACATCAATCACCAAGCCCCTGCAACTAATTCATATGGATTTGTTTGGGCCTGTCAATTTATGTCACTCTCAAGAAAGAAGTATGCCCTGGTGATGGTTGATGACTACACAAGGTATACATGGGTGGAATTTCTAGCATCAAAGGATGAGGCTCCACAAGTAATCATTGAGCACATAAAGAAAGTTGATAAGGAAGCAAAGGTCAACAGTGCAAGTGTGATTGCATTGAGAAGTGATAATGGAACAGAGTTCAGAAATGCCTTACTTGAAGCATTTTGCAAAGAGAATGGCATTTCTCAACAATTCTCAGCTCCAAGGACTGCACAACAAAATGGAGTAGTTGAGGGAAAGAATAGACCTCTAATTGAGGCTGCTAGAACAATGTTACTTGATGCAAAGATGCCTACATGTTTTTGGGCTGAGGTTGTGAGCACTGCATGCTATATCCAGAATAGAACCCTCATCAATAAAAACACTGGAAAGACACCTTACAATTTGATAATTGGAAAGAAGCCTACTCTAAAGTATGTCCATACTTTTGGAAGCAAATGATTTGTGTTGAAAGACAATTCAGAATATGTTGGGAAGTTTGATGCAAAGGCACGTGAAGGAATTTTTCTTGGCTATTCTATGGAGAGAATTGCATACAAAGTTTATGTCATCAGTCAAAAGAAAGTTATGGAAAGCACAGATGTGACATTTGATGACAGCAAACTACCTGGATTAGAAGAAGCCAATGATGAGGATAGAGATCCATTAAAGTTTCAAAATCTAGATGATTCTGATGAAGAGATTAAAACTGAAGTTGAAACTGTAGTTCAACAAACTCAAGTGAATGATGATACAAGAGAAGAATTTGTGCCAATCAACAGTGAAGAGACAAGCATCCAAGACACACCTGTGAATAGTGCCAACTTCACAGGGGGAGGAAATGAAAATGATCATGACTTGGATGATGAAGCAACATCAAGGTTGAGAAATCAAACTGAGCATTCAAGGAAATGGGATAGGTCACATACTGCATAGCAAATCATTGGAGATCCAAATGCAGGAGTAAGAACTAGAAGAGCAACTCAAAATGAGTGTCTCTATGGTTGCTTTCTATCTCAGATTGAGCCTAAGAAACTTGATGATGCACTGTTGGATCCAGATTGGATTATTGTTATGCAAGAGGAGCTTAATCAATTTGAAAGAAACAAAGTATGGGAACTTGTGTCTACACCAAAGAACAGAACCATTGTTGGAACAAAATGGGTTCTGAAGAATAAAATGGATGAACATGGTGTAATAGTAAGAAACAAAGCAAGGTTGGTTGCAAAAAGATACTCTCAACCAGAAGGTATTGATTATGATGAGACATTTGCCCCTGTTGCTAGATTGGAAGCCATCAGAATCTTCCTGGCATTTGCTGCTCACTCAAACTTTAAAGTCTATCAAATGGATGTCAAGAGTGCATTTCTGAATGGAGAGTTGGAAGAAGAGGTTTATCTGCAACAACCACCTGGTTTTGAGGATCCACACTTCCTAGTATTTGTCTACAGATTGCTTAAGTCAGTGTATGGACTTAAACAGGCTCCAAGGACATGGTATGATACTTTATCACAATTTCTTCTTCAAAATCAATTCACTAGAGGCACATTGGACAAGTCACTGTTCTACAAGAAGCATGGTGATGATATTATCCTAGTTCATATCTATGTGGATGATATCATATTTGGCTCTACTAATGAGAAACTATGTTAGAAATTCTCTAAGCTCATGCAGAACAGATATGAGATGAGTATGATGGGAGAGTTAACATTCTTTCTTGGATTGCAAGTTAGTCAAAGGAAGGATGGTATTTTTATCAGTCAAACCAAGTACATCAAGGATTTATTGAAGAAGTTTGACTTAGAAGACTGCTCACCTTCAAAGATACTCATGGCCACTGCCACCAAATTGGATGAAGATGCTAAAGGCAAGAAGGTAGATATCTCAGTCTACAGAGGCATGGTTGGTTCTCTACTCTATCTCACTACAAGTAGGCCAAACATCATGTTTGCTACATGCTTGTGTGCAAGGTTTCAATCAAATCCAAAAGAGTCACATTTGATTGCAATAAAGAGGATCTTTAGATATCTGAAGGGCACTCCAAACTTGGGTTTATGGTATCCTAAGGACAGAGGGTTCAATCTGGTTGGTTATTCTGATGCTGATTATGCTGGATGCAGAGTGGATAAGAAAAGCACCTCAGGTAGCTGCCAGTTCCTTGGACAAAGGTTAGTCTCTTGGTACAGCAAGAAACAACAATTTGTGTCAACTTCCACAGCTGAGGCTGAATACATACCTGCTGGAAGTTGCTGTGCTCAAGTGCTTTGGATTAAAAATCAACTTGGAGATTATGGACTTGTGTTGGAAAGAATTCCAATCATGTGTGACAACACAAGTGCAATCTCTATAGTTGCCAATCCTGTCAATCATTCTAGAACAAAGCACATTGACATCAGATATCACTTTATTAGAGAGCATGCAACTAATGGAACCATTGAGTTGCATTATGTCTCTACAGATAAACAACTAGCTGACACATATTCACTAAGCCATTAGATGAAGCCACCTTCACAAGGTTGGTTAATAAGATTGGAATGGTGAATTCTACAGATTCTGGCTAAGTGAAAATATCACCTAGATTGTTGCAGCAGTAAACACTTACTTTATCTAAATTCTCAATATTTTTGAAGTAAGTGTTGGCTGAAATATGATTTATAAATATTTCAAATATGTTGCATATGTTGAAGAATCATATTATGTCAACTTGAAATTTCTATGAAATTTTGAGAAAATCACTATTTAATTTGTTAGAATATTCTTCATTGAATATGTCTGGTAAATTTTAAAGGATAGTGAAAATTGAATTTTATGAGTGAAAAGAATATTTCGATAAGTCAGACTTCCCTAATGATTCACTGCTCGACATCTCTAACAAGTCTCTTTTGAGCACTCTCGAGTTCTCGAATAGAGTCTTTTAGAGATATCGAATAGAGGTGTTCTTGACTTCTCGAATATGGTAATTGAGTTCTCTAACGACTGAGTTCTCGAATACTGTATTTGAGTTCTCGAATCATTTGAAAAGTCTGAATTCTCGCTGTATTCCAATCGTTTTTGGATTTTTGTCTAAAATTTTAATTCACTCATAAAAACATATTTTATTTAATTTAGAATCATTTCTAAGTTAGATAACTGCCAGCTATGAGTTACGAGTTGCTTGAGATATCGATTAAGCCTTTCTTGACTTATCGAATAGTTGATTTCTACTTCTCGAATGCCTGACTTGTCGATACAAAACATATATCTAATCGACAATTCAAGTACTTCATACTTATACAATTCTACATCTATTCGATTCATTTCATTCGATTTCTCAAGCATCTAAAGTTCCAAAACCCCTGAAAACCCTAATCTAAAAAAGCTAAATTTCTTCTTCAACCTTTATTCTCTTCTCTCTTTTCTCCATATCAATGGCAACTGTGAAATTCCACACCAACTTCATCGCTCTCTCAAGTGATGTCGAAGCTCCAAATGCAAACTTCAAATGCTTTGTTCGATGGATGTCTGAGTCATACATCAAGGATGCACTCTCAGCCAACCCAACTCTGTATCTAGACCTACTGGAACAGTTTTGGAGAACTGCTACTGTGGAAGTTGTGGCCCTAGAAAGTGCAATAACATCGTACATAGTCTACTGCAAAATTCAGGACAAGGAAATCACTATCACCACTGAAGACATGAATCAAGCATTGGGCTTACAACAGGAGGTGTATGAGGATCAAGCCACAAATGGTGAATTGGAGGACTTATTTGATTTCATTCACTACTCAGATGAAATCAAACTTGGACACTTGAATAGGAAGTTCTTGAGGAAGGAATGGAGTTATGTCTTTGACACCATTCTTCACGTCTTCACAGCAAGGAAGTCAAGCTTTGACCAAATCAGTGCACCTGCACAGCAAATAGGCTATGCCTTAGCTTATGGGAAAAAGATCAATGTTGGTCAACTTATTATGCAGGAGCTGTATGTGAGACTTGGTAAGAACTCAACCAAGAGAGGAAATGAAATTTTCTTCCCTCACTTTATTCAATCTACATTTAATTTTATAGATGATAAACTGATTGAATTACCTGGGATAAATAAAAAGAATAGGCTATCCTAGATCCATGACCAAACTTATTTTTGGTAATCTGGAGACTAGGAATGATGTGGATTTAAGACTTAACATAACTCCCCATATGGAGGGTTTATTTAGGACTTACCCCTACAACATGCCAATATTTGATTCCAAATCTCAGTTAGCACAACCCAAGCAAGTAGAGCAAAATGCTAACCCAGGGCTTGCTAACCAATCACCTCAACCAAACACTATACCAAACACAGAGCCACCTGCATCATCCTCTCAACAGGGTGATGTTAGTAAAAAGAAGAGAAATGAGATAGTCTCTGAACCATTGAACATCTTGACTGAAGCAGCATTGGCTGTAGAATTAGGTTTAGAAAGTGAGGCAACTGAGTCACCCTTAAAAAGTCCAAAGAAGAAGAAATCAAAGACCACCTCTTCAGTCACACAAATGGCTGAAGTTGTAAAATCAGGGGCAAATAGCTCACTAGATGTATCCTCTCAACAGGGTGCATCTACAGAATCAAGCATTCTCCCCAATGCATAATCTTGTATGGAGTCTGCACAAAGGAGTGATAAGGCTGACACAACACTGAGTGAAGAGCACATCACACTTGAAACTCACCCTATTTCTCAGGGGGAGTTGCCAAAATCAATTCTAAAAGACACTTCTCTTCCAGAATCTATGTCTCAAATTTCTTTGAAGCCTGCAAATCAAGAAATTGAGGAGCAAGGCATTGATCATCAAGAATTCTTCTCTCTTGGTGAGCCAATGGATTCAAATGACTTAGTGCATGACACTTTGCTCACCACCCATGAACCACAATTAGATGGTGAGGGAATGCATGTTGGGGCATATCCTAATGACACCATCACAAACACAGAGGATTCACTAGTTTTCACTAGAGACTTTGTGTTTGTGTCAACTACTGTTGTAACTCATCCCACTCTTGTGGAGACAACAGTAGTAGAGTCAATCCATCCGGTTGCAGAAGTTGCATCTGTAACTGAGGAGTCTAGCTTGCCTAGCTCTAGCTCTGACTTTATGTCACAATGGCTGAAGCCTGTGCAACATGACAGTGCTTCAGGATCAGGGTCTGTTCCACCACAATTGATGGTTGAAGCACTTCAAAGCTTAGTTGTGGATCAGATTCCTGAGTTTGTAAAGATTACTCAACATCTTGTCACCTCAAATATTCCAAATGCCAACTATGAAGCCATTCTGCTATGTCATAATGAAGATGTGGAAATGCAAAAGAAGAAAATAGCAGATGAGGCTGAAAGAGATGGTAATGTAGATGCTTGGCTACAGGGAAAATATGACATTGCCCTATCAGAAGGTCTTCAGTTCCTAAGAGAGCAGTTCATCACTTCACTAGGGTCCAATGCCAAATCTCTAAATCATAGTGATGTGTATGAAGCTGTCAATGATACCTACAAGGGAACCTTGAAAGCTGCACACTATCTTGGCAAGGGCCTTAAGACAGAGATCAATGAAGTATGTGCAGCCACAATCAAGGAGGTGAATGAAATAAAAAGGGATTTTGCAGCAAGGTTTCCATCTCTAAACTATGTGATCAGAGACATTCAAGAATGCAAGTCTACCTGCACACAGATGGATAATGGTTTGGCTTTGCTTAAAGATGATGTTAAGAATCTGGGAACTCAATTTCAAAATTTATCTGGGTAGACAACTGATGCCAATGCCATGATGAGGACTCTCTTTGCAAATCAATATGTAGATAAATTGGTGACTGAAGTCCCTGTGCATGAGATGACCAAGGTTGAGGTGAAGAGACTCAAGGATTAATCATTGTCTGGTTTTAAAGCTACTGAGCTATTCACCAAAGTGGATGCTCTAGAAAAAGAAGTGAGCTCTCTCAAGCAGTCAAATGCTCATCTTACAGACACAGTTGCAACTCTTACTGAAAAGTTGGACACTCAAGCCACCACTATAGCTGATGTTATTCTCCACCAACAACTGATGTTGTCTGCTATGATGAAGCACATGGGACTCCCTCTGCCTGATGATTCTGTCAATCCCACCTTTTCCAAACCAAAGGCTTCTACCACAACCTATGTGCCTGACAACAATCCTAAGGGGGGAGAAAAGGACCTTAAGGAACTCAAAATCTAAGGGGGAGAAAGGTATATTCATCACTGAGGGTGATCAACAAAGAACCTCAAAATCTACAACTCATGTGCAAGGCAAAGGGAAAGCCAAAGTTGATGAACCTCCATCTTCTCTGCCAGTTGTTACTCTACCACCTGTTCACATCACTACTCCAAGTGGTCAAAATCAAATTATCACTACTATAGTGGTTGCAGGGAGTATGCCATCTGACAAACCTTCATCCTCCAAAACTGAAAGTGTCAAGCCTGCAGAAGTAAAGGTGGTTACTGAGGCCAAGCTACAAGAAATTGCAAACTCTAATGATTATGATAAATGGATTTTATATCCATTTAGAGCATTCCATATTGGCTTGAATTGATTCACTTGGCCTCAATTTTGTTGTAGTTTTGATGTGTTTGTGTTTAGTTGTGCAGGTTTGCGTAATATCGTTTAGGGTTGGTGTTTTCGTCAATTTTGGAGTTGAAATTGAGCAATGGAATGAAGGATGGCGTATTTCCCTTGGCTACCATGAAGATCATAACGCTTAAGAATTGAAAAACGGGAAGTGGTGAAAGAATAGGAAGAGAAAACGGATGAGAAATGAGCAAATTGTGGAAAATTCGGATTTCAGGGTATGTTGCGCAGTCTACACTGTTTTGGCCATATCTGGAGTTCTAGAAGTCCGTTTTGGATGATCTTACTGTCCACGCGAAGCTCAGGACATTTTCTACAATCTTGGACAGAATGCTGGGCGCTGGCAGCGCTTGGTGGGTACTGGCAGCGCGCGCGAGGCTGGGAAAGTGCTGAAATTCTATCCTGTTTCGAATTAAATTATTACTTAGAATTAGTTAGAATAACATAGAGGGAGACGAGAGAGACTTGGAGAAGGATTCCCAACGCTCGTGACAAGCAACGGAGATCTAGATCTACTTCATCTTTTCTATTCTTCTATGCTCGTTTTGGATTTGTTTTCTAAACTCTATTACTCTTATTTAATATTCAGATCTTGTTTTAATATCATGGTTTCACTTGATCCCATGATGACGAGCGGTTCGTTTATGAACTAATCATTGTCATGGGATTCTAACGGATTTATTTATGGAGCTTTATTATCTTGATGCTTTAAAGATCTGTGTGTGTTGTATATCTGATATCCTCGTATGGTTATGCTTAAATTGATAGATGCGTCGCGAACATCTAATTTGTTAATCTCTTGTGAAGTGAAAGTGGATCTTGAGATTTAGAACTTGCCATGCTAGCATAGGTTCATGATTGTTTATCAATATGATTCGTAGTGTGAGATGAGAATACTTATACTGCCCTGTGTGATCTTTATGGATAACTTGTTCTTCAACCGTTATGTTTTCAAATTCTATAGACATATAGGGTCTAAGCATAATTGGTGTCTATTCATCTTCTATCTCTTTTGTGGATGTATGGGTAGTTTGGTATACGTATGCTGACAAGTAGTGTGTACTTGTTTCGTGTTATCCGATCAGATATCATAACCATTGCATATAGTGATTAAAGGCGTCAGATCTAAGCAAAGTATTTAATGAAGTTAGGATCCCATGTTTAGTCTCATATAAGTAATTAGATTTTAATTCTCATTAGTTAAGTAATTCTTAGTTTTGTTAATTTGTTCTTAGTTAATTATAGTTAATTAAAACCCCAATTTGTTAATTATCTTAGCAATGAATAAAAGCCATACACTGTTGCATCGGTACAAAACTGAAGTGAAACCATAACCAGATCTCTGTGGGAATGAACTCAACTTTATTTTATAATACTTGTGACCACGTACGCTTGCGTGATTTGTGTTAACAAGTTTTTGGCGCCGTTGCCGGGGATCATCGGTGTTTTATTTCTAGTTTATGTGCTTGTCATCAGTGGTCGTTACAGTTCACTGACTCGGATTGTTTCTCTAACCTATCTTGTGTAGTTCGTTGGTGTTTCAGGTATGTGTTCAGTAGATCTGGGTGATGCAGATACAGCTATAGCAGCTCAGTTGAAGGCGTTGACTTTGAAGATGGATTTTCTAACTTACTATGGAGTTCAGCAGGTGGCTAGTGTTTGTGAGCTATGTGCGGGCGCACATGAGACGAATCAGTGTGCCATCTATAGTGCATCAGTGACCTGGAGCAACAATCAAGGTGGCATGCTGCAACCACAATAGCCTTATCAACAGTTTCAAGGTCAACAATATGGGGCACAACCTTACAATCACCAGAATTTTCAGCAGCGGCAAGGGCAGAATTTTCAGCAACAGTATGCCCCGTGGCAATTTCAACCTTCGGGTTTTCAACAACAATAGTCATATGCTGGTTCTGGGCATTCCACTTATGACAAATCTGAATTTGAAGAATTGAGGTTGATGTTTAAAAGCAACGCTGTATCGTTTAAGACCTTGGAAATTCAGATTGGGTAGATTATTAATACATTGTTGAGTAGGCCACAAGGGACTCTTCCTAACGACACGGAGGCTAATCCAAGTAAGAGGGAAGTCGAAGAACAGGTGAAAGCAGTTACCTTGAGATCTGGAAAAGTCACGAACGATCAGAATTCAGCAATTGAGGATGAAGAAGGAATTCATGATCAGGATCCTACAGAAAAAGAAGAACATTCTGTTTTGTCAGAATATGTGGTGGATAGTGATGAGGAGGAAGAGTGTGAGTCACTAGGCTTGTCTGATCTCTGGGATTCTAAGGTGCTGGTTGATGAGGTGGTTTCATGGTCAAATCTTGAGGATAGTGCAATTGAGTCTTTTCTTGAGGAAGATGTTTTGATTGAGGGTAATGAAGATCTTTATGAGTTGTATAGGAATTTTACTTCTGATGAGATGTTAGAGGAATTGAAGGTCATTTGTTCTAAGCATGAAATCCAACTTGAGGATAGTTCTTTTGATCTTAAGTCCGTTGTTAAGACCTTTGTTGGTGAACCACCCACTTTCGTTCCTAATCCGTCTATTCCTACTCTTGATCAGTCTTGGGAAGTAAATAATGAAAATCATCATATTGAAGAAGCTTCCAGACTCGAGCTTAAACTATCAGATCACCTGAGGTATGAATATTTGGGTCAATCATCTACTTTGCCTATTATTATTGTTGCTAACTTGCCAGGTAGTGAAGAGAGCAATGTTACTGACACTTTTGAGGAGCAAAGAAGGCTGAAACTTGTCATCAAGGATGTAGCACCGGAAAAGATAATTAAATGGCCATATAGAGATTTGGTGTAGAAATTTTCAAGAGAAAAAGCCATTGCCATGTCTAGCTAAAGACTTTAAACAAAGGCACTTCGTGGGAGGCAACCCATGTGTTTCGGTATTTTTAGGTATGTTTCCTACTATCCCTTGTATTACCTTCAATTCAATGGGGACATTGAATATTTTAAGTTTGGGGGTGGTTTGGGGATAAGTAGTGTATAGGTAGTTATTTGTGATGGTGAGTCATTGTGCTCATATAGATATCATATTTTGCATGTTTAGTGATAGTTCATTCATATTTGTTTGTATGATTGCATGTTTGTTCATATAGGACATTCTGTTATTTTGTTTTTATACCCTGTGAGTCCATTCTAGTTGCATTTGCATGGCATGCATTTTTCATGATCCCTTAGAATGAGCTAATTCTGATTGGTAGGTTGATGTCTAATTGAGTGTGGTAATGATGAGTAGAGGGTTGATTTATAGTTCGTATGAAATTGTCTTGCATGTTTCAGGAGCAAAACTTTTACACAGTCTCGTCGTTTGCTTTTAGGCTAGGTTGAGGTCATGTTTGTTTGGTTGTTTTAGATTTAATCACTTGATTATATTTAAAATTTTCGTTATTCCCTTGATGGCGTAGGAGCACTAAAATCTAAGTTTGGGGGAACCCAGGGATTTCATGCTAGTTGTAATTTATTGTCAATAATGGCTAGGTGTCAAATGGCTAGTAGCCAGCTCATATTTATATGAGTAGTCTAGGGTTGGAAATGAGAATTCTCATTCCAGATTGCATATATAAAAAAAATCAGAAAAAAAGAAAAAAAAAAGAAAAAAAAAAGAAAAAAAAAGAGTCAAAAGTTCCAATTGTTAAATGCAAAATTAACCACGAGTGAGCTCTTTAATACTTGAGCAATTTAGTTCGCGGGGACTTTGTGCCTAGTGACCTAAGGTTTTTATAGTCTGGGATCCACTAACCTAACACTCGCTACATGGGTATTATTGTATAAGCCTTTTGGGGTCTCATTCATTACACGGTTAAATAAGCAGGCTTGTTTATTATGTGTCGTAGTTGTTTCTTAGTAATAAAGCATGAATTCATGTCTAACTTGAATGAGGATGGAGGTGTTCCTAGGTTATGAAGTGTTTACCGTCTATTCTATTTATAAACCTGTGATTGTCTTGGCGAAGAATGAGTATGATTTTGATCTAGTTTTAGGAGTATTTCTGATGAGCATCGCACACACGCACGTTTCTGTTCATGTATTGTTAGTATACGGGGACTTAATCGAGCTCTACTTGGATTTAGTTGCTTTCTTTGAGATATTTACTTGCTAGTTGGTTTTGGTTAGTTTCGGAGGGGATCGTTGCATTTTCATATTAGTTGCATTAATGCATTGCATTGTTAGTTAGATGGATTTTGTGGGTACATTCACTATAGGCCCTCACGAGACCTTACTCATCCACTAGGGCTGCCTAGGGGTTTAAAGGACTTATTGCATATGCCAAATGCAACCGTGATCACCTACGGAAGTGGTACTAATTAGTTAGTGTTTAGTTGTTTATGCTTGAGGACAAGCATCGGTTTAAGTTTGGGGGTGTGATAAATGGATTTTATATCCATTTAGAGCATTCCATATCGGCTTGAATTGATTCACTTGGCCTCAAGTTTGTTGTAGTTTTGATGTGTTTGTGTTTAGTTGTGCAGGTTTGCGTAATATCGTTTAGGGTTGGTGTTTTCGTCAATTTTGGAGTTGAAATTGAGCAATGGAATGAAGGATAACGTATTTCCCTAGGCTACCATGAAGATCATAACGCTTAAGAATTGAAGAACGGGAAGTGGCGAAAGAATCGGAAGAGAAAACGGATGAGAAATGAGTAAATTGTGGAAAATTCGGATTTCAGGGTATGTTGCGCAGTCTACACTGTTCTGGCCATATCTGGAGTTCTAGAAGTCCGTTTTGGACGATCTTACTGTCCACGCGAAGCTTGCGACATTTTATACAATCTTGGACAGAATTCTGGGCGCTGGAAGCGCTTGGTGGGCGCTGGCAGCGCGCGCGAGGCTGGGAAAGTGCTGAAATTCTATCCTGCACTACACCATAGATTGCATGTAGCAACCCCTTAAAAGTGTTTCTTTAGGGCCTAAAATCATTGCAGTAGAATCTATTGCAACATTTTTGCCAAAATTGGGCGTTAACTTTGGTCCGGTTACTATAGGTCCATGTAGCAACGATTTTAGTATCATACGGCAACACCCTTAAATCATTGCAAAAAACTTTTATAGCAACGTTTTTGTATTTATAGCAACAAAAATAAATCATTGCAATAGCCTATTCCATTGGTGTTTCAAAGCAGGTTTTTCTGTTTAGCATTGCAATATATGAGCAATGACAACAAATTAAAGCAAAAATGGCAACAATTTTTGTTCAATAACAATGCTTTTAATAATTAAAATAACAATAAATGGCAACATTTTAAGAGGCAATTGCAATACTTTTTTTAAAACAATCAAACATGACTTATTTGGTTCTATAAATTCACCATTATTTAGCATACAAAAACTGATCTAAAATCAGGTCCTAGCACAAGATTCAAAAACAATACCAAGACTATTCTGACAACATCATCGTAAAACTATTCAAAGCCTAAAGTCTAAATGCTAAATAAAACCACAAGGTCTAGTTTATACATACATGGACCAAATCAGAGACATAATTAAAATAATTAAAAACAATTATGCTCGCCATCCACTCCATCTCTAGTTGATTCATCTTGATCCTCGGCCAAAATTGTATTTGATAAAGCTTAAAACATTACGAAACAGATCTCGTGCCTTTTGGAAGAGCTCTTGAACATTTGAGGCACTATGTCCAACCCAGAAACCAACTTCCAATTGTTGGACTTTAACTTCAACAAGAGGGGCTTAGCTTTCGTAGCAATAGCCTGCGCTAAAGATGACTTACAATGTCCGTTTCTCCTACTATAAGAACACCCTGCGAACACAGAAAAATTTGTTATGTACAAAAGGTGGAAACCCGATCCAAGTGCAGTGCAACAAAGAACAGACACTATGTGATTAGTTGCAGCTACACAAATGTAAAGCATGTTGAAGCATTAAACAATGGTTACAAACTCACTACAGGGTACTTATAGGCAAACCAAAATATCATAAGCCTTATCATATATAGTAAGACTAGACTTGCACAGATTATCATAGTAGAAATGTCTCACCAAGTTTTAAAATCTTGATTAAAGAAGGTACCAAGATTGTGGTAAATGGTAATGTGAGCTTTGGGTATTATGTTGACGACTATAAGGTGATAGTGATTTCTCCTGTTGATCGTACATACATTGTTTCTGTTTACAGAAATGTATCTCATCTTGCCCGACTGCACAAGTTTCTTGAACAGGTATGCCCATTTGAGGTAAAGATGGAGCCTGTTCAGGTGCTTCGTAGGAAATATAGTCAAGTATCATTTTTATCAGGAGAGGGGATTGCAAAAAGTTATCGATCACCTCAAGATGAATGGGCCATTGTATATGCTCAGTACCTCATCCCATTAGCCTAACCCCATCACGTATTTGCTTTCCTATTGCACCTGCTTCCTATAATATCATGACATCCACTATCCGATTGTCAACCAAAATTACACAAGTATAAATCTGGAGCTAGGATTATATAAGAAATACCATTTACCTTAGTGTTTTTATTGTGATTACTTCTGAAGAGTCTATCTTCCCTCCATTTATAAGCTTTGCAATCTTCCCTAAACCCACTGGCTGCCATGATTATAGCAATAAAGATGAAATAAAGATAGAGAATTATTATAATTACTAGTAATAGTATCCAGAAACATACAAGAATTGCATGCATACACGATTAGTCAAGTTTTAACATACTACAGAAAGTGACCAAAACATCATAATACTATGCTAACCTCCTTTTTAGGATAAGTGGAAGTTGCCTTGGGTAAATCAGAAAATTATCTTTGAAAAGACAACAGTAAAAATCTACTGCAGTCTCCGATATTCATTCATCAAGACACAATAAATGTTCCACAAAGAGACTCGACAAGTAACAGAACTGGAAGGGTTAATGGTTTTAGTTTGACTTGGCCGTTAATTTAAAATCATACTTTATACTATCTACAACAGAAAGTGAGACTGATAAAAGAGTGTCCAAAGTCCGAACCAAACAACTTTGAAGAGCTTTGGAGATTCCATGGCTTGGTTAGAGTTTCGAAAAGAAATTAATTCCATAATGGCTCACATATTTCTATTAGCATGCAGAAAAAAAAAGGTTGCCAAACTCTTCAAAGTCTCTGCATATTAGGCATTCTGTTAGTGTTTAAATTTCCTGTCAATTTCAATTAGCTTTTCTTTGAAATGTCAATGAAAAGTGAAGAACAATTCCTTTCCATTATCACGATTAACCAAACAACATTAATTATCTTCCATTACATTTTAAACTGCTCTTTTGATTATCAAAGGATATGATCACACATTGCTTCGCTTTACATCACGTTACATTGCCTTCCATTATTAATTTACATTACATTCCCTTCCATGACAAACTATCTTAATATCAGAAAACACAACAAAGTACAAAAACACCATTATAGTCAATCAAAATAGAATCAAACATCACAACACTTAAAGAGTTAAAAAAAATACAGATACAAGAACTACACACACAAACAAATTCATACATACAGTACCTCAAAAGTGAGGCAAAAGGGATTATGAAAGCCCCTTTTCGGGAGTCTCCTACGAAGCCCCTTTTGAGGTCAGAATTCTATCATCAAAACAACACAAACTTAATCAAAAAATCTCATACAAGTAAGCCAAATGTTAACCTCAAATATAATTACCGTCTTAAGTAAAATTGTTAACTACCTTGGCAATTTCAACTACTGAATTTAGTTTCCGACTAGAATCCAAATCATGAACCTGCTTATTCTGATCATCAGTATTGTTCCAAAGCTGCACAGAGCTCATCCAATTCTTCTTCTCCTTACTCAAATAAACACAACATATATTAGCATAACCAATACAATTGTAAGAGCTACAAAAACCCAAAAACAGGTCATTATAAGAACAGAGTATACATGAGAATAAACAAAAACCCATATAGACACAAGTTAGGAGACAATATTTTAACATACATACACCATATATACACGAATCCCTAATTTGAACATAATTATAACCCCAGACAGATCCCAAATTAAAAACAAATATAAGCCCTAAATTCGCAAACACACAAATTAATCCCAAATAAATTAACTTCAGACATATTCTTCGATACAAAATCAATGCGGGGGAGAAGAATTGAATATTTAACATACCGTTTTTGTTTGTGTTTAAATTTGGGGAAGAATAATTGAAGATATGTCGAGTTTGAGCCTTCGAGCTTGTGTATTCGAGGTTCTCTTCGTCGTCCGATTCTTCGATTTAATCTGGAAGGTCAAGAGTTTTGTGTCTATTGTTTGTGTTTGTATTCGGGTGTTTGTAATAATGTTTTCTATTTTTCTTCTTTCTAATTATTAATTCGGGTTAAAACTTTTGAAAGCCCGCCCTCTGTTTTGTTAGCCCACCAAAAGTTTTGGCCCAAAATTGGTACACAGTAGCAACGGCCTTATATAATCATTGCAATATTATATTTTTTGTAATGTTTTTGAAAAGCATTACAATACATCGGAACTTGTCCAAACTTGTTCGAAAATGTCCATCAATAGCAATGCTTTTTTACCATTTTTATAAATTCTGGTTGCCATATCCAATCTATGGTGTAGTGTTGTTTCGAATTAAATTGTATTTTTAGGTCTTTTCTTGTTGGAAAAGTATTCTAGGGCCTATATAAACACTACCTATCATTGTAAGTCATATCAATTACTTAGAATTAGTTAGAATAACATAGAGGGAGATGAGAGAGACTTGGAGAAGGATTCCCAACGCTCGTGACAAGCAACGGAGATCTAGATCTACTTCATCTTTTCTATTCTTCTATGCTCATTTTGGATTTGTTTTCTAAACTCTATTACTCTTATTTAATATTCAGATCTTGTTTTAATATCATGGTTTCACTTGATCCCATGATGACGAGCGGTTCGTTTATGAACTAATCGTTGTCATGGGATTCTAACGGATTTATTTATGGAGCTTTAGTATCTTGATGCTTTAAAGATTTGTGTATGATGTATATCTGATATCCTCGTATGGTTATGCTTAAATTGATAGATGCGTCGCGAACATCTAATTTGTTAATCTCTTGTGAAGTGAAAGTGGATCTTGAGATTTAGAACTTGTCATGCTAGCATAGGTTCATGATTGTTTATCAATATGATTCGTAGTGTGAGATGAGAATACTTATAGTGCACTGTGTGATCTTTATGGATAACTTGTTCTTCAACCGTTATGTTTTCAAATTCTATAGACATATAGGGTCTAAGCATAATTGGTGTCTATTCATCTTCTATCTCTTTTGTGGATGTATGGGTAGTTTGGTATACGTATGCTGACAGGTAGTGTGTACTTGTTTCGTATTATCCGATCAGATATCATAACCATTGCATATAGTGATTAAAGGCGTCAGATCTAAGCAAAGTATTTAATGAAGTTAGGATCCCATGTTTAGTCTCATATAAGTAATTAGATTTTAATTCTCATTAGTTAAGTAATTCTTAGTTTTGTTAATTTGTTCTTAGTTAATTATAGTTAATTAAAACCCCAATTTGTTAATTATCTTAGCAGTGAATAAAAGCTATACATTGTTGCATCGGTACAAAACTGAAGTGAAACCATAACCAGATCTCTGTGGGAACGAACTCAACTTTATTCTATATTACTTGTGACCAAGTACGCTTGCGTGATTTGTGTTAACAAATTACCATGATGATGCATTCTTGGAGTTTCTGAAAGTCTCAAGAGAACAGGCTAGTGACACTCAATTATATTTAAGGAGCTTGAAGGATCAGATTGATTATCTCACTGTGATACCTAGAAGAGTTGATAGCTTATGGTTCAAGGAGATAATAATGGTGTCAAAATCCAGGATATGGCATCTAACCTACAAAACTCTACAAGCTCTAAAACACTCAGAGGTAGATGTGCTGATCAAGCTGATAGAGAAGAGGAATGTAAATGAAAACAATAAGAGTCTGCATGATGACTTGAGAAATGGCCAACCCTCAAGGCTGCCAGAAGTGATTAAGAAGCCATGGACAATCATCTATTAGTTTGGCACCAAAGTTGAAGAAATTAAACAATTGGTCATTCCCAGTGATCTCACTTCTTGAAATCACAGACTCATCATTGCTATCATTGACCAGCTACAAAAGAAGGATGGAATCAGAAATGCTGAAGAGCTGGAAGCATTGCATATTCTAAAAATCTTTATAGCAACTGGCTCTGTTCCAGAAATAGCCAAATCTAGGAGAAATAATGATGATAAAGATGAGGATAAGAGTGATGGGAGGAGAAGATATCACATGAGTGATAAGGATGATGAAGACAAGAAAAAGAAGAAGGACAGCAAGGACAGGAAGGGTGATGATGACCAAGGCAAATTTTTGAGAGGAAAATTGGAGAGCAGCAAGCCTTAGGCATTACAAACAGTAATCTCACCACAACACAAGACTCTGAGTCTAGGGTGAATACAGTTAGTAATGACCTACCAAAATCTGAGTCAATGGCTTCTGCAACTGTTTTGCCACCTCAAGAAGAAAAGAAGATTCAACTCAAGAAACCATCTGTATGTTTCCAAAAGTAAACTGCTAATGGGATTCTGCAATGGTCTACAAGCAAGGGTCACAAGTTTCTGCCAAGCAACCAAGTGAAAAAGATCAAATTCAAACAAGCTGCAAGAATAATGAAGCCATCTAAATCAAGGGCCCTAACAATCATTCCAGGGTTAAACCTACCACCTCTAGATGAAAGCTATGATGAGGATTAACTGCATTTCCTATGGGCTCAAATAATCTATCATGTTGCCATTGTTGATGATTGTCTTGAAATTAAATATACTGATGGAAGACAGAAGAAATTCAGGCAAGGGACATGTCAGCATTGGGGCAGGCTATATGATATAGAAAGGATTATTGCAATGTTGGATTCTGAAGATAGAGTGGAAAGGGTATGGAAGCTGGAGTTAATTGATTTTGTCAAAATGAAGAGAGATCACCAGGTAGAACAGAAAAAGAAGAGTGAAGAGCTACTAAAGAAAAGAGAGGAGGAGTTTGCTGCAATGGAAGCTAAGGCTAAGGAATTGAGGGCTATGGGTCTGTGTAGAGTCAAATTCAATCCTTACATCATTGAATACAAGAAATATGGATGAATTGTAAAGATTATAATGGACTACATCGGTTCCTACTCTGAGAAACAGCTGAATGAAGTACTCAAGGATTTATCAGACTCCCTTCTAATTGAAGAACTCACTGCAATGGAAGACATTGTTCTTGCAATGGAAGAAAATGCAAAGAAGAAGGCTAAAGAAGTTGAAGAAAAGGAGAAAAATGAGAATTTGCAAGCCAAAGCTCAAGGGATGAATCCAAAAGAATATGGCTAGTAATTCTTCATAACATGTAAGGATGCCTATTTGCATTTTCAATAAAATTACATATCTGTACTTTTTAAGTTTTATCTTTATGTATGTTAGGCTTGTTATCAGACATGAAATTGTGACTAAGGGTCTTACTCACAATTTGGGGGAGATTGTTAGTCACAGAGGCATGCATGTATTCATCTAATAACAAGCCTAATTGTTTGTAATGCTTTGCATTACTTACATGACCTCTTAACTGAGGGAACCTCTAGTTGTAGAGTTTCTACTTGTTTAGTCCTTGTAATAGGCATCAATTTCTCTCTGTGTAATTGTACTTAAAAGTCAAAGAATAATGCTTGAAAACAGTTCCAAGGTTCATGCCTCAAGCTTGAAGAACAAGGCTGTCAAAATAAACACAGTTAGAATTTGAAGAATGAAGATTTGCCTAAGTACCAATTCGAGAAGTGTTTTGCTCTATTCGAGAAGTCTAGCATTCGACTAGTCAAGGGTTCGATATCTGTAAAGACGTTGTTCGACATCTCTGAAAGTCAACAAGTCAAAGTGTCATTCGACAACTCAGAGATTCGACATGTCTAATACTCTATTCGAGAACTCAAGAAGTCAACAAGTCAAAGTGGCATTCGAGTTCTCTAAGAGTCAACAAGTCAAAGTTTCATTTGATATCTCAAGGACTCAGGAAGCTATTCGACATCTCAGGGATTCGACAAGTCAAGTGCTCTATTCGACAACTCAAGGATTCCTGGAGAAAAGACTAATTCGAGAAGTGATTCAATATAATAAGTATACAGTATTCTAGAACTCAGAGTTATCGATCAAGTCAATTTTAGTTCTCGAATCAATCACTCAGTTACTTCTCGAATACAGTCTTGGAGACAAAATACTGGAGAAATTGTACAAGTCAGAAACCTGCAACAAGCTAAAGCACTTTATGGACCACAATCTGTAACGTACTTTGGAAAGCCTACAAAGAAACTTGGAGAGATGTACAAGAGACAAAGAGCTAAAGAAGTGGATCTGAGTAGAACCTCAAGACGTCAAACCTGTAACCGTTTGGATTCTTGCTCAAAAAGGATAGACATACAAGAAAGTAATTTATCCTGTAACCTTATTTGTAGTAAGTAGGTTATGCTCATGTTCTATAAGGGCACAACCTCACTTCTTTAGTTGATTGAGTTTTTCATACACATTCAAGAGTACATCTCTCTGAGAAAAATGAAGCTGAGAATACTACCATTTGTATTCACAAGTTGTTGCAAATCTTTGTCTAATAAAATATTAGATTAAAGTGATATTGTGTCTTGTGTTGTTCATAATCCGCACTTATATCTCTGCACACACATAACACATATCTTGTTACATAACATAATCAGATTCAAGAACAAGAAAAGTTCAAGAATCCATTCACCCCCTCCCCTTTGTATTCTTTAGTCGTATTCAATACTCAACAATATGAAACAAAGAATAAATACGAGTAAACAACATAGATAAAGGATATTCAATAAAATTTATTTAAATACAATTTATTTCATATCACGTGAAAATAACATATGCAATTGAATTTGAACAATTAAAAGAATTCGAACAATTTAATGCAAAGAAGAAGGTAAAGGATATTATGGTCAAATGTAACTAAAGGGTGTGCAATCATCAATTAAGGGTGTTCAAATATCAGCATCCATATATTAGGGTCTTAAATGAGAACCTTACTATTATGAGATATGATATCTAATTCTAAACACTCATTTTCATATCCTATATTCATCTCCCATCATCCATTACTTTTATTAAAATTTTAATATTTCATACCTAGACCAACCCACCCACCACCTTCATATCCCATCATCCATTACTTTTATTAAAATTTTAATATTTCATACCTAGACTAACCCACCCACCACCTCCGGCCACCAATGACCACCATTTCTAGCGACCACCATCACCAGCAACCAATAATAATCACCAACATTATCACTAAAATCACCATTATTCAGAATAAAATCATCATTATCAAACAGAAATTGCCAGCACCTCCTTCGAATTTTAAACATCTTCACTCATCATTTTCGCCTACTAATCACCACCGTGCCCAAAATACTCACCGCAGTACCGCACCACAAAAATACCAAAATACAAAAAAACACCAAAATTTGAACAAATATCCGAGAGAAAATGGGAGGGGAGAGAGAGAGAGAAGGGGGAGAAGGCGGGTGGTGGTGATGGCGACGGCGAGTAGTGGGGGTGGTGGAGATTGATGGTGGTGGGTAGAGAGAAAAGATAGAGGGAGGGGTGGGGCGAGGGAGGGGTGGGTGTCCTTGAATACCTATTTTAATTAGATATTTCATTTGCAGTGAAATATCAGAAGTGATACTTCTCACCCAATAAAACGTCAGGAATGATACTCCACTACCAATGAAGTATTCAATGTTCATAAATGGAATATCCGATAAGATACTCCACCTGTAATATTCCAAACGACGTATCTCAGTACTCCACCACCATTGAGATATCCAATACCACTGGAATATATCCAATGGGTATTTAGGGACATATTTTGTTAAAAATTAAGTATTTTGGGGTTCATCACATGCATTTTTAGTTGTTAAAATTACCTTAAATATTTTAAGAATATGTAATTATGTATATCCTTGCAAATAATAAAAATAAAATGTAGGGATCCACGTTAGTACAGGCTTTTTACAAGCCCACCTAGTTTGGCCCAATTCTTTTAAAATGGCATAAATATGACAACTTCTGTAGCATTCAGTTCCCAATTTCAATTCTCCTGCCGAAGCTCTCAATTCTCTTCAGTCGTTAGCTCTCAGGTACTTCCATCTTTTTACATGTATGTATAGGTTGTATGTATATCGTTCTTGTATATAAGAAGATAAGACTTGTATTTCATGGGTCAGAATGATCTTTGAGATTGTTTATTGCTTTGATTTATATACTGTTTCTATGTTTGATTCATGATGGGTTTTGAAATTTGTTGATGCCCATTTGTTTATTTGGTTGTAAAGAGATATTAAAGAATTGATTTTGATCAATGATGTTAAGTGTTTGATGAAGATTGCCTTGAGAATTGTTTATTTGTTTATTTACTGTTTTACATCTATGTGATGATGGGTTTTGAAAGTGATTGAATTCTATTGAGTTATTTTGTTGTGAAGAAGTTTTTGGGAACAAATTTTTTTAAAAACAATTGATATATATCATCAAGTGTTTAATGAATTTTTTCCTGAGAATTTTGATATGGTAATGTTGAACCATCGGGGTGAAAAATCCTGGTCTGAGTAATTGAATCAACAATGGTGATGGAGATATGCCTAATACGATATAGGAAGGACATAAAAAGGTGGGACTGGAATTGGATGGAAAAAAAGTGGATATACTGTTGATGTTTACTTATCCGTAAATTCAGCTAGGAATCACAATGTTGGATTTTTTCCGAAATTGGATTAGTCGACACCTTTTCTCGAGCCTTAACTTGTTCGAATATTAAGATGCTTTTTTAATTTTCCTATCAATTTTTTGCCGATGTCACACTTTTTGCTGAATTTTTACTACTCACACAAACATCTCTCCAGCAAGGCTTGAACCCTTGACCTCTAGTTCTTTAGAGGAGAGGTGTATCTGTATGGCTAAGCTTTCTGATGTAACACTATGTGACAGGACTTGGTTGTCTACAAATAACTTGAACTTGTTTGTGTGAGTGGTATTCAAATAGCTAGTTACAATGTCGTATAATTATGTGAAATTTTGAATTAATATCCCTTCTGAAATCTAAACTCTTTCTGTGTTCTCTTTCTCTTGACATCTTCGACAAGTATCTGCTATATCTTTGTTTGTATATGTATCAATTGAGTTCTCACCCCCTTGTGACAGTTTTATATGGTTGATTTTGGTGATTTCTATAATTCTATTTAGTAGTGAACATTTTCTTGTTAGTGTAAAGTTTCTATTTTTGATTGCATATGCATGTTATCGTAATCTATACCGCGCTTGTATATTAAGAGCAACCTTCCATTATTTAAAATAAGTTTACAGTAGAGGCAGACACAGCGAAGGACTAGCTATAACGATATTTATATTTCCAAAAAAAAAACTAAAAATTTGCATCAATTTTTATATTATGCTCTTCTTTTTGTGACTCGTTCAATTTTCATTTTCTGCACCTGTTCTCAAATCATTGATGTTATTTGTTCAGATAAATTCGTGGACATTACATAAAAACTCGGTATACACACACATATATGTAGATGCTAAAACATGAAAAATTTGATGAACAATTAATAACAACAAAACAAGTTACATTAAAGTATATATACTCAATAAGGGTCGAGATAGAAATGGGTTCTTAGTAACTTGTGAGATTGAGATTAAAAAGGAAAAGATTGAGGAGATGCATTAAGAAGGCAAGAAGATCTAGGATGAAGAATTTGAGGGCGAATGAGGATCGAAATGATAATCTTGGTGCAATTTTTGAAAACCTTGATGAAGAAGAGAATTAACTTATGTTAAAGAAATAAAACGCTACAATTTCTAGTGGAAAAATATGTCAATTCTTAGTGGAGTGTGCTTATGTGTTGTGCCCGCGCATTGCGCTGACCGCTCCGCCTGTGACATGGGCTTTGACCTCGCTTCGCGCATAGGTGGGTGCATCAGCGCACTTGTAACAACTATGATATTACCTAGTGATTAGTTTTGTGTATATATTGTATGCAGTGTACGTTTAATTACTCTGTAGGATACTAATTTAAGACTTTCAAGTTTTACTAACTTATATTTATATATGTGCTATATTTTTAATATAGATTGGTATACAAAACTATCACATTTTCTCTCTAGATAATCATACAATTGTATTCCTCTAGCTGTATGCCTGATGACCCAGGTGTCCATATCATCCAAGCAATCCACTGGACATGCATCTGAATGTCAGCTTAGTATCTTAACAACCATGTTCCCTTTTATTCCTTTTTTATTAAATGAAATACCCTTATTTATGCAAAATAAACACTAACAAGTTTATGATGAAGTTGCTGCCCCAAATGAAAATACTGATCATGGAGATTTAGATCATCCAATAATATGCTTGGCTATGATGTATATTTAAATATTGTGAATTGAAATGCATGATTAGATATTATGAAGAGTAACTATTTCAATAAAGTATGAAATCACACTCATTGATTAGTTATAGGACATTTTTATAAAATGTGGAAATTATCAGTACAATCTTTTTAAAGAAATGTATGTATGATTTTGTTTTAGATTTTTTTTCCTAAAAAAGAGTATAAATACTTAAATGGTATATTATTAGTTTATTACAATGCCTTGTACTACCTCAGTTTCACATTTTGCAAGTGTGGTTAAGTTCCTGATATATAATACATGTGTGTATTGTATATCCTATCTATGTTTTTTCTCTATCAATAGCTGACACTCATTTTATGGATGGTTACATCTACGTTTTGTATGGGAAGCTGAAGCCTTTTTATCGTAAAACAATTTTGGTATTCAGGTTGAGGTAAGAGACATGCTTCAGATCAAATTGCGAAGCAAGGGTGGTCCCTCCACAGAAGGTGGTGTAGGGGCAAAGCCAGCTGCAGGTGAGGCAGTCACAGTTGCATGCCCTGATCACCTTACAATTGCTGATCTAGCGGTTGCCAAGAGCCTTGGCTCAGTATCTGCTTCTCCCGTTGTCAAAAATGTGGGCCGTAAATCACGTCGTCAAATGGGCGAACGGGTTCATATCTGTGTTCGCTGTGATTATCCGATTGCTATATATGGACGTCTGGTAAGAGCAAAATATAGCTGTTTACTTGAATTGATTGTCTAGTTTTCCAAACCCCTTTTGTAGAAATTTCATGCTCTGTTTAGTTTCTCTATATAATCCTCAAGCAAACTCATAAATACAGATATCTGCACGGAGTAAGTACTCTGAAATAGTACATCTTCATGTTTGCATTCTTCTTTAATGCATTTTAAGGAACTATAAGTTGCCATTCTGAAATGCAGTTGTCATTGTTTTTGCATATCAATCAAATCAAAACTTATTATTATATGATGGAATGGTAATGTAATCTCTTAACAATCACATTTTAGTAACAGCAATTACTGCACATGGACAACCTGACAAATTGCAGGTTCACTACATCATAATAGTAAATTATATTCTAATCTGTTTCTGATGGAGAAGTAGCAAAGTATTTGTCTAAAATATAATCAAAATTACTTGCATCCTATAATAAATTATGCCACCATCAGTTAGAATACAATTAAAGGTCTGTTTGATCGATTTGGTTGGGATCAATACCAGTTGTTAAGTATATTACATTTTCCTCCTGATTCCCTCCTTACACTCTCTCTGGCATATGTTCTTCTGATGTCTTGATGCTATTATTTGTTTTGATCCCAAGTCACTGGCTCACTGCAGCTTTTCATTCTGCCTAAACATGCGCTACATATAGGTTTAATTTTATTTTTTCTGGAAGAGAGTCCTGTAAACCCACCTTAAGCCCCGAAAGATTACGAGAACAGTAGACCAATAAATCGAAGTAAAAAGCATATCTGAGCAGTTCTTTTATGTAATGTAAGCAACTCATACCAATGAACGCACACATATATTCAACTATATTCTGATCCACGCTCAGTCATGAAGAGAAACTTTATTTAGTCATTTCTCAAAACCCAATATGTTCTTTTTTTCTTATCTGGATCTTCATTAGAGATATAGGACGTAGATTGTGAAATTCATAACTAGAAGAAGCAACTATATATCTGGCAACTTGAACATTTTGATCTGAGTTTGAAAATTGTATATCTAATAACTATGAACATTAGGATTGTTCTTATTCTTTGCATTAACAATTTTGTGCACTTGCAGAGCCCTTGCGACCATGCTTTCTGTCTGGATTGTGCAAGAAATGATTCAGTATGCTCTCTGTAAGGATTCATCACCTATTGATGTTCTATTAAATGCATGTTGTTTTATTTCCCTCAGTTTCTGGATTATATAATTGAGGACATAAAACACTTGTATTTTCAATTATGAGAGTTCAGTTAGGAATTTATTATTAAAGAAATTGAGTACCATGGATACTTTTCCTGTCGAACCACTTTTCTTATTATTAAAATCACTTTCTGGGAATATACGGACTTATGATTTTGTGGTTCTTTTGTGTTGTCGGCAGTTGCGAAGAACGTATTCAGAAGATTCAGACAATTAAAATGGGTGAAGGGATTTTGATATGTGCTGCTCCCCAATGTTTTAAGTCTTTTCTTAAAAAGGATGAATTTGAATCACATGTTCGTAGGAACCATGGTGAGCTTCTTAGTCCAGGCACAATAAAAGAAGAAGGAAATGAGTCGGAGGCTGCCAGTGCTAGGAAAGCGGCAACTTCAGAGTCAACCGTTCAGGCACCACCAAAGTCAGTGTTATCTCCTAGTGCAAGCTCTCATCAGCTTCACGATCGTGAAGACAGATCTCGTTACCATCAGCCTAGGGATCAGCATGCAGGTATGCAGCCAAAGCTTGAACCACCATTTCCGGGACCAACTCCAAATCTTGTATCAGATGCGGTACCTGAGAACAGCAACCCTCAAGGCTTTGATAGGGTTGACACTCGTAACCAATTTCCGCAAGAGAATGTTGACCTACAGGGTAGGCGTCAGCAGGAATCTGGGCAGTTTCAGGACTCACAGCTTGTTCCCAATGATAATTCTTTCCCAGGTTATGCTATGCAGTTCCACCAGCATCCTGCTAATGCGATGCAAGTTAACCCAAGTCTAGTTCAGAATCCCTCGCAATTCATTTATCCTCAGTTTGGACAGGATGGAATTCCATTTTATGGTTCACAGTTTCAGCCAAGACAAGATTCAGCACCAGAAGGCGAACAACAGCCAGGATCAGCCGTAGGTTATCCACCTCGTCCAGCCATAGGACCTGTTAACTTCTCAGGGAGCTATCCACAGCCATGGGGTGTAGGGCCAGCTGGTGGATTTTTTGATCCTTCCCTCGTAGGTAGGGGAAACATGGATGGTTTCAAGAATCTTTCTGTGTCAGACTCTCAAGGAAGAGTTACAGTTTTTCAAGGCAGTTTTGAACAGAACCAAACTTCCAACCTCGTGTTCCATCCTGCAGCCAACAAAGACGGGGAACAGTTGTCAGGCCAAAATGCAATTGAACCCAGAGATGGTATGGGTATGTTGGCACCACAGTCGCTCCCACCGCCACCTGCTTCACACCCACCACACTCGTCACAGCGCAACCGTAATCATTTCTTCCCTGGTGGTACTAGTCACGATGCACAGGCCCCCGGGTGGCAGCCTGAGCAGCGAGACAACTTTGGAGGTGCTCAAGAGTAATGGATCTGCTTATGCTTTTATTAGTCTATTATGTACTCTCCTTCTAAAGATTTTGGAACTTGGCTCAGTCATCTCATGGTGCATGTTGCTAAAATTTAGAACTACATTATCTTGTGCATGAACTATGTTGTCAAGACTCAAAATCATGTGTACTTTATCACCAAAATATCTCTCCAGATTGGTTTTGAATTTGGCGTTTTAAAATGGGAAAAAAAAAAAGATCTGTGTTGTTTTCTTCCGTTACTTTTACTGTCATTTTTGCAATGTACATTTTTGTTGCATTTGCTTTGATGATCGGAAATTAGGTTATTAAAGGTGGGAATTGAATGAAAACTTGAATGTTTAGTTAACGAATTCTATATCATTTCCGCTGCATATTTTCTTTTGACTCGCAGTTCTTTTCTTAACCTTTGACCTCTAGTTCTACTGATACATTTGATCTTATTCTCTCCCTTGAGTCTCAACCTGCTGGCTATTGCAATATTTGGGTGTACTTGGCTCCATAGTAGACCAAGCATTTCATGTTTTTAGAAGGAGAATCATACAGTATATTTGTTAATTTACTCTGGGTTAGACTCTTAGGCTATGTTCACTTGGATTGAATGGAATGAGGGGAGAATGGAATGAAATTTATACTATTATTTGAGGGAGATTGGGGAAAGTATTTATAAATTTCATTCCTTGCTTCATTCCTCTCCAAATAATTTGAACTAGAATTTTAACCCACATGTTTTGGAAGGAATGCTCCATTCCCAATATTCATCATTTTCCTTGCAATCTTCATCATAAAAATCTTATCCTCCCTCATATTTGTTCATTATTTCCCCGAACATCCCCCTTTCTTCATAAATTTTGTTTACAATTTTCATTCCATTCCTATCCCATTCCATTCTTTCCAAGTGAACACACCCTTAAGGTTAAGGGTCTTGTAAATGTTGAAGGTAAATATTTTTTTTCCCTAGGTGAGTGGTAGCAACTTTCAATCCTCAGACCTCAACTTTCTAGGTTTATCATTTCCTTAAGATGACATCATTTAAATTTTATATCAGATCTGTGCCTATAGGCTATATCCCAATCGATGTAGGAGCAATCCAGTGTTTCTTGTCTATTCTTGTCGTGTCTGGTAGTGCATGGTTCCGCTATGTAAAACCAATAAAAGCATACATATTCTGAGCTGAATTTCGATAGAGGTGACCGATATAGCCATTGCTCTTATACTCCATTCCTGGAGAAATAAGCTAAGCTAAGGATCAAGTATATGTTGAGATGGCAACTTCAATTCTATCCTGTTTTTGTGGTTGCAAGAAGTTATGTATAATTGTATACTCCTATATATATCTGCTTTATCTCATATGGTCCATTCTGGAAAGTGAACGATACTGGACCTTAACCAACTAAGGATAGGCATTTCACCCGTCCCGCTTGATCCCGATTCGATCCCCGCCCCGTTCGGGTCGGGGATTCGGGGAATTTTTCGGGTTCGGGGTGGGGAGCGGGAAATATTTTAAAAATAATTCGGGGATCGGGGCGGGGTCGGGGATTAGCCCCGATCCCCGCTTTTATTTTTAATATATATATATATATATATATATGTATATAATTAAATTATTATAAGTAAAAATATTTGTATATTATAAGTGCTTAAATTTATTTAATTCATTCCACATATTCAAAAGTTTAATAGTAAATTTAATTTAATTATAGTAATTTAATTATATTTTTAGTACAAATAAAAATAAATTCAAAATATTTTTTAAAATGTGTCATTGAATTTAAAATATATATTATATATCATAATTTAGCAATTTATTATTTTTATAAAATTTGTTAGAAAAAGTTTTAAATTTATTTTTTTAATAAAAATAAAAATCTCCGTTTCTCCGCGATGATCCCCGGGGCGGGGATCGGGAAGCAAAATATTTCCCATTCGGGGATCGGGACGGGTTCGGGGAGCGGGTAGTGATTCGGGGATCGGGGGCGGGAATTGCACTCCCCGACCCCGAAGTGACCCGACGCCCATCACTATGACCAACTAATATTTAGAATAACAAGACATTGAATGTTGAAACGTAACAAACAAATGTGTTGTATTGCAATTGGAATGGGATCTAAGATGGAGTACAACCTTGGTATGCTCTTTCTTTGGTGGAGAGAATTGTTTTGGGTGTCAAATCTAGAATTTTTATGAAGATTTTTACTAATAATTATTTTTATTCATTTAAGAATTTGCAATAAGATAGAAACCATGTGAACTTAACCAACAAATTCAAGAAAGAAAGAAAGAAAGAAAGGGGAAAAAGGTTATTAACATTTCCACTGTAAAATGTGCTTACTTTAGAGATGCACAAAAAGTCCGAGCCCGAAAATCTGTCCCGGCCCGATCCGGCAAAGCCCGGTCAAAACCTGGCCCGGTCAAAGCCCGGCCCGATCAATCTCGGCCCGAGGGCCTTGAACGGTCCCTATATTTTTGGGCAAAGCCCGGCGCGGCCCGGCAAAAGCCCGGTCTTCGGCCCGGCCCGATTAAAAGCCTGGTTCGGCCCGAAAAAGCCCGGGTAAAATTCGATTATTCTAGTATACTTACATAAATATTTATGTATTTACACTTCCAACAAATATAAAAATAATTTAAGTACATATATATTTACATATTCATTATTAATAATAAGATTATTTATATGCATATATTACTATACATGAACGAAAACAAGTTAAGTACACGTGTAATCAATTAATATATCAACAAATCAAAAAGTAAATCGATAAATGTAATATTTGTATCGACAATATAGATTGTTTAACACATGTCTCCCATTATTACATAAAGAACATTCTTATATAACATAAAATCTCGATCCGATTTGATTCCGAAAAAAACCTGATCCGGCCCGGCCCGGCCCGCTTCAGGCCCGGAAAAAAGCCCACCACGGCCCGCTTCGAGGGCCTAAACGGGCTCACATTTTTCATAGAAACCCGACCCGGCCCAGCCCGGTCAAAGTCAAAGCCCGGGCCGGGCTTTTGATAGCCCGGTCAAAGCCCGGCCCGATGGGCTTTTTTAGTGACCCATAATTACTTTTTCGAATAAAAAATATTTCAAATTTTACATTCTTAATTTTTGATCACTAAAATGTTAAAACAAATAAACTTTGAATACCATTTTGCAATTTACTATTAAGATTTCAACATTGATTGCACTTCGTTTCAAAAAAAAAAACATTGATTGCACTTGCGCATAGTTAAGCAAAAAATGTATGTAGTTAGTGGGTGTCATCCTCCCCTCAGTTAAATGTCTCTGCCGAGTGCCGACCGCGTTTAAAAAGTTGTGGAATAGAGTGGACTTGTTTGGTTGTCAATTGTCATTGTAACTTAATCATTCGTTCAATATATCTCGACATGAAGGAAGTCATGGACATTTAAGGGTCTCCAACGGTTGATCCAAATATTCAAATTTGAATTATTAATTTGATTTAATTTTTGATTAATTATACAAATTTTGATCCAAATTACTATTTATATATTATATTACATAAATATTATATCAAACTAGTAATTCTTAAATTTAATGTTTAATCATTATGAACTATTTATATTATATTTAATAAATTAATTGAATTAAAGATATAAAACTTTTAGTATACGTAAATAATGTTAAAATTGTGTTCTTAGTTAACAAAAAATACATTCATTTTATTAATTACAAACTATTATTAATTAAATAATTATAATCATAAATTAATTTTGAATCTAATAAACTAAAAATATATAAATAACAAAATTGTTATTTTATTATTAAATCAACTTATCCAAATTTGGATCACCATTTTGGATGAGGAGAATTGGGGGTAATCTACCCTAAATTTGGATCTTTGGATTTGCCCTAAAAGTACCTAAATAAAACACATGTGAAATATTTTTTGATACAATAAAATATTACTAATTTAATCAATTAAATCTATTTGTGAGACTGACTAGGAACCCTATTAAGGATTACAAGGGATTGACACCTGCAAACAAAGAAAAACAATTTATAAAAACAGACATAATTTATTTAATTATGCATAAACAATTAAACACGTATTTTTGCAATAATAAAAACAAGCAATACCTACTGATAAATAATAAAAACATACAGAACTACCAACAAAAATGTGACTTGTCCCGCAGATGGCTTCACTTTGGTCAACTATAATCTGGCTTATATTTAAAATAAGCTGAAGAGCCCATATATCCAGTTAATACTATTTATAAATTTAAATAATGAGCCATATATATATTGATGTGGTAAGATTTGTGTAGACTGGATAACTACATTAAAAAATATTTTTGTACATGGTTTTTGAAAACCAATCATGGACTATAATATAAATTAAATATATTATCCTTTACATATATTTATTTATTTTGTAGGGTGTAATAATAATAGTCGGATAGTGATTTGAGATGACTTTTGTTAGTCAATTTTTAGTTGGCTATGCAACTTTTATATATTTTGAAATGTTGACCTATTATATATGTTTTTTTTATGATAATAATAAACAGTATAAAGGCAAAATAAAGTTTGAGTCTATAAATCTATATAATAAATTATTCTGTTTTAGAAAACAAAAAATAACTTATCTTCTTGAGAGGAATTTTAGTTACCTTATACTATACATCCTCTAATTTGGAGATGTTTTGCTAAAATTTTCAACAATACTTATAAAAATGGATTCTTTATAGGAGGACGATCAACAACAAACGTTTGTTATCATTATAAGGTTCCCAATTTTCATACTATACCCGTAAAAGTTTTCTGTAACACGTGTTCCACGATTTGTCCTAACAATCGTTTGCTCCTGATCGGATCCCTTCTTTATATATACATATAAAAAATTCTATCCCATCCCCTCATTTTTCTATATATTTTTTATAAACTAGTAGACCTCGTCAAAAAGAATGCAGAGAACCTATTGTTTAAACTGTTTGATTTATTTATCTATATATACGTTACCATATTTTGTATTGCCTAATCATTCTTAATCATACCCCAAAACAAACATAATCCATAATCATGCAACGTAATCCTTATATAAAAATGTAATCTAAGAAGCTTAATTAAAGAAATCAATAGAAACTGGTCTTTTGTTTGATACAAACATAACATGTGCTGTCCTAGTCTCCTAGATAGGGTAACTAAACAATAGAGTTAATGAAAATTCATAATTGAGTATTAGTTCAATTATCTCAATTATGAATTTATCAATTATTTCCTAAATAATAAGTGGGATATTCATATGCGTAGTTGTATATTTATTTTTAATTTATTTTTTCAGACTTTGGTGGTAGACGATGCTTATGATGTGTGGCTTCTAGTTAAGTTATTTTTAGTATTTAACTAGCTTAAAACCCGTGCGATGCACGGATTTTTTTAAATATTATATTAAATTTTTTATTAATTTTTTAAATACGAATTTTGGAGGTTTAAATATTTAAATGAGATGATGATCATTATACAAATGTTATCCTTGATATTTCTAGAAAATGAATGATTTTAGTTAAAAAAAATATAGAAAATATGATAGGTTTTAGTTGAAAAGGTAATAAGTTATTTATTAGTAATTATAAAATTATTATTTTGTTTTCTTTCTAAAGGGTAAAATCCCTAAATACCCACCTTTTAAATCAAATAATCAAAATACCCATCTGTGCCTCAGTCCGCCCAAAATATCCATCAACTGCGCATTTACAATATGCGTAGCCTCGAACACGCATGTTCAACATGCGTGTTCTTCATATATTTTTTTTAGAAGTAGGTCACGCATTGGTATCATGTGTGTTCTTCATATTATTATTTTCGCAATACGTATGTACAACATGCGTGTTCTATTTTTTTAATTTAAATTGGACCACGCATTGTGTCAATGCGTATGGAATATTTGTAAAAAAATATAATAGGACAACGCATTAACAGCATGCGTATTGTTCAATGTTTTTGAATTTGTTTTACTAATAATTTGGACGATGCGTAATGTGTACGCATTACAGCATTACAGCCGACAACTTATTTAGTAACCAAACAGTACAACAATACAACAACTTGTTGTTGACTTTTAAATATGTTTATTTTTGCTACTTTTGCTAATAAAGAATGCGCATTGATACAATGCGTAGGGTGAGTACGCATGGTACACATGCGAATTCCGTGGACAAAAAAGGCGGTGTTTTTTGCCCGTGGATATTTTGGATAGTGGGTTTCCAAAAGTGGTGTAATTTGGTCATTCTTTCTAAATAGAATGGATGTGATATAATTGAAAAAAAAGAGGATTTAGTTAGAGAAAATTAAAAAGCCAATATATTTTAGATGAAAAGGGTAATTGATTAGTTTATAATAATTATAATTTAATTATGTTATTTTACAAAATAAAATTGCTCGTAATGTTTTTAGAAAATGAGAAATTAATGTTGCCCGTGATATTTGTAAAGAGAAATTTTAGTTAGATAATATAGGAAAAAGATGATACGTTTTAGCTAAAAAGGATAATCGGTTAATGTTAGTATTATATTATTATTTAATTTTATTAAATAGAACCGTCCGTGATATACTTGGAAAAAAAAGGAGAGATTTTACTTTGAAAAAATAGAAAAAGATAACGTGAAAATTAAAAGGTGACATACTTTAGGTGAAAAAGGTAATTGATTAGTTTATAGTAATTATAATTTAATTATTATTTTACTAAATAAAATTGCTGGTAATATTTTTAGAAAATGAGAAATTAATGTTACCATGATATTTCTAAAAAATGGAATTTAATTAGAAAAAATAAAATATATTATACATTTTTAGCTGAAAAAGTAATCGGTTAATTAATAGCATTATAATATTATAATTTTTTTTATTAAATAGAATCGCCCGTGATATAATTTGAAAAAAAGAGGTTTTAGTTAGAGAAAATAATACAAGGTAACTTTTTTTTTTTTTGCTAAATTTAATACAAGGTAACTTGTTTTGGCTGAAAAAGGTAACCTGTGATATAATTGGGAAAAAAAATATTTTAGTTAGAGAAAAGAGAAAAGATAAAAATTTAATTTATTAGTTAACAATAATTATAATTTGTTTTTTAATTAGATAAAATATAAAAGATATTATATTTTACCTGAAAAAGGAAACTGCTTAGTTATTTAAAAAAAAAGGGTAACATGTTTAACCTGAAAAAGTAGATTGATTAGTAAAGTAAAAAATTTAATTAAATAAAATATAAAAGAAGATTTTTAAAAGGTAACCCGTGATATAATTGTTTAATTAGAAAAAATTAAAAAGATGATACATTTTTAGCTGAAAAGGTAATCGGTTAATTAATAGCATTATAATATTATGTTTTTTTATTAAATAGAATCGTCTGTGATATAATTTGAAAAATAGAGGTTTTAGTTAGAGAAAATAAAAAAGGTAACTTGTTTTGGCTGAAAAAGGTAACCCGTGATATAATTGGAAAAAAATATTTTAGTTAGAGAAAAGATAAAAATTTAATTTATTAGTTAACAATAATTATAATTTGTTTTTTAATTAGATAAAATATAAAAGATATTATATATTACCTGAAAAAGGAAACTGCTTAGTTATTAAAAAAAAGGTAACATGTTTAACCTGAAAAAGTAGATTGATTAGTAAAGTAAAAAATTTTAGTTAAATAAAATATTAAAGACGATTTTTAAAAGGTAACCCGTAATATAATTGGAAAAAGAGATATTTTAGTTAGAGAAAAGAGAAAAGATAATTTGAATGAAAAAATAAATTAATTAGTTAATAGCAATTATAATATGCTTTTTAGTTAGATAAAATATAAAAGATGTTATATTTTACCTGAAAAAAGAAACTGCTTAGTTATTAAAAAGAGAAGGTAACATGTTTAACCTGAAAAGGGAAATTGATTGCTAAAGCAAAAATTTTAGTTATATAAAATATAAAAAAAGATTTTATCTGTAATTAAGTAAGGGTAAATAAGTAAAATCAATAGGTACCAACCAACTTTAGTTAAATAAAATATAAAAGAACATTTTTAAAAGGTAACCCGTGATATAATTGGAAAAGAACATTTTTAAATGGTAACCCGTGATATAATTGGAAAAAGAGATATTTTAGTTAGAGAAAAGTGAAAAGATAATTTGAATGAAAAAATAAATTAATTAGTTAATAGTAATTATAATATGCTTTTTAGTTAGATAAAATATAAAAGATGTTATATTTTATCTGAAAAAGGAAACTGCTTAGTTATTAAAAAGAAAAGAAAAAGTAACATGTTTAACCTGAAAAAGGAAACTGATTACTAAAGCAAAAAATTTAGTCAGATAAAATATAAGTAATTAAGTAATGGTAAATAAGTAAATTCAATAGGTATCAACCAAACTTTTAATGTTTCGGCTTTTATATAATAGGAGTAGTATAGATTTGTAAACAATATTCTCCAAGTGCTGAGGTGATTTTAAGGACTGCACGTACATGCCAAATCTGGATCCATCAAATAGATCATACCAAAAATCGAATTTTATTATATTTATATAAAAAAAAATCGTATTTATTATATTTGATCTTATTATGGATTGAAAAAGTTCAACTTGAGATTGAAAAATATTCAAATCGAAATCAAATGGATATAATTTTACTAATATTTATGTAAAATTTTAATTTTTTTTACTTAATTTTGTTAATTCGAATTAAATTTGATATAGAACTCATTTAGATTTTAAAGGGAATACATGGTTTAAAAATTGAAAAGTAGTACATAAATTAATTTTGTATTTAATTAGGTTTTGTGTACTATTATAATCATATTATAATCATGTATTTTTTGATAAGATTTTTGCGGGCAATAATAACGATATTTTTATCAAAATTAAATGTTACGAGAAAATGACCAAAATACATACTTTTTGAAAGGAAGTTGCCCAAAATATCTGGTAACGGGAGACACTATACACAATACGTATAAGAGAGTTGACGTCATTTTCACATAACATCTTCATCGTCTCTCTCAATCTCACAATCGTCATCACGTCATCGTCGTCGCTCCATCATCGTTCGGCGTCTTACCAACTCTGAGCACATCAAAATCATCTACACACCTCCCTTCCCTATTTAGTTATTGTTTCCGATCACGCGAGGGTGGCACGCGAGGGCGGCACGCGAGGGCGGGCGTGCATAGGTCGATCGGAAATTGGATCGGAATGAGATCGGAAAACGAGATCGAAAACTAGATCATAATGAGATCGAAAACGAGGCCAGTTTTAGGGTTTCTAAATTCGACAATAAAATTGATAATTGGATGGTACAGAGTTGTAGAGGAGGAGCAAATGAGTCGATTGGTATATGTAATGTGAATGAACAAAGACGGGATGATGGTGAACAAAACATTGTCGGAATTTTGACAAAAATCGCCTCCATCACGTTTTTGGGGAGACGATGAACAATGACGAATACGCATCTGATAAATACGTATCCACGATTACACATGCCCTATCCCACTCTGTGTCTTGTGTCTTGTGTCTTTTTCAATTTGTTACATAAACCGTACACGCATAAACTTTAGGCGTATTTCAAGGACACATATATATAATGCTTATATTTTGTAAGTTTTTTTTTAAGAAGACAATGCATGTTCAAAATGCCTATGGAAGCTACGTATGCTCAAAATGCGTGTTTGGTGGATATTTTGGGCAGCCTTCAATATCGGTAGATATTTTGTGTTTTTAGTATTAAAATATGGGTAATTGGGTATTTTAACCAAATATTATTTGGTAAATTTAAGAAAAATAAAAAATTCAATTTAAAAGTTGTTTTTCAGGAAGTTCTTTAAATGATTTAAGAAATTGATTTTGATGCACATTGTTGTAAGAAGCGAAAATTGAATTTAATGAATAAATATATTGTACTTTGTAAGAATTAATAGGATTATCAATAATTAATCGAATCGACCGAACATGTAACAAATAATCGATTAAATCGATAATTTGTAAAACGATGTTTTGAAGTAATAACTTCGTGATTAAGAAAGATAATATTTCAGTGAGATATTAAATTATTGAGATTTAAGCGTAAAAAGCAAGTAAAATTATCAAATTTAATAATATATTCTATTTCCTTTCAAAAAAGAAAAAATAATAATATATTCTATTATGTACACGCGCAGTTTGGCAGACGGGGGAGAACAACGGAATATTCCTTAAGTATATATTGGTGGTGTTGTCTCCCTGCTTACCAAAACAAATTCAACTTTGAATCTCTCTCTCTCTCTCCATATTACCAACTTTTACTTATCCGCAAAAACCCATATACTGATATACATATACATTCCTTTTGCTCCTCATATTTTATATTTATATTAGCTTTTTGTAATGTCTTACACCTAAATATACACCTTTCAACTCTTTGTCTTTTGTTATTTCTTTCTCTAATAGGGGCTTTTACCTGGGGTGATTCTGTGTAAGTTGAATTATTTATTCCTGCATTATATATTATGACTTAAAGATTCAATTTTGTACATGGGTTCTTGAAATTAATCTTGTTCTTGTATAATTTGTGGAAAGTTTTGATTTTTATCTAAGTTTAAATCTTTATGTTAGTGATTTGTTGGTTAAGATTTTAGTACTTGTTAATTTGCATATGTTTGTTTAGGTAGAATTATTAACTTCGATTGACTTTAATGCCTTGAAGGATTTGATAGAATTATTATGATTTATGTTTTGCACTCGGCATTGCTGTGTTTTGTAGGGTGGGGAATTAAAGCTGTAATTAATTACCATCTTTAGTTTTCTTGCACTGTTTTATGTTTGAAAGAGATTTTGGTGAACATGTTTGTTTATATCTTTCTCTGGTCAGCACTACAGTTTATTAAGTTGTTATTGTCGGAGTGTAATTGAACTTGTTATGTTGTAGTAGTATGTTGTTTTTTATTATTTTGATTGTAAATTGCAAGGTTAAGACCGTTTTGGTGTTATATTGTAGTGAAGCACAGGGGCTTCTCTAGCAGTGCGCTTTTTTCGCTCAAGTTAATGGGCTGTTTTCAGTCAAAATCTAGAAAGCATTACCGGGGGCATGAAGATCCAGTATTACTCGCTTCCCAAACAGCTTGTAAGCTACTAACTGCTTCTCTTAATTTAAGATGGAAGAAATCAAATGCTCAGAGATATAAAATAAGGGCATGTTCTTCTAATATTTTAGCTTATCCTTTTCCTCACTTACATAATGATTTAGTTGAGGTTCCATATATGTTTATGCAGTTAGTGTGAGTGAAGTCGAAGCGCTATTTGAATTGTACAAGAGCATCAGCAGTTCTGTGATTGATGATGGCCTAATAAACAAGGTATGATTTTTTTCTGGCTTGTAGTTGTTGCATTACTTATTGGTATTTTCGTAACAAACTCTTATGGAACTGATAGATTTCTCCATAATAGTCAATTTTTCTGATTTTTATGTTAAACTGACAAGATGTTGGACATGCAGGAGGAGTTACAATTAGCTTTATTTAAGAACAGGAAGACAGAAAACCTCTTCGCGAATAGGGTATGAGTCTTACGACCTTTTTTCCCGTATTTACTTGAGATGAATTTGTTCATTGTAATTTCCAGTCACCTTTTAGGGAAATCTGCTCTATTATTTATTAGAAGCACTACTTTATACGATTTCTTATCATGCGTAGAACGTTCGAGTATAATTTAATTAATTTCGGTATTAGTAGAGATTTTTACTATTTAACATGTTATCTTTTCTATGAGTTAAGATTTTTTTATGTTTCTAGATTTTATTATGGATGATATTGCCATCAATATCTCTTTATCTCTGCTTTTACAACAGCTTTTAATTATCCTCTGCATATAATAAGGCCTTCCAAATCACTTGGGGGGATTCTGCTTAGCTATTCAGACATCTAATGCTCATGCTCCCTGTGAACTAAGATAGGTTTTAGGTCTATACAAGAATGAGCTATGCTCCTTTACTTAAACTAATGCTGATAGGATTTCATTGAGGTAATAGTATTTACATATCTCTGTTTTTCTTGGTATCTGTTCTTGCAGATATTTGAGCTCTTTGATGTCAAACGAAAAGGGGTAATTGATTTTGGTGACTTTGTTAGATCACTCAATGTTTTCCATCCAAATGCTTCGCAGGAAGACAAGATCAATTGTAAAGCTCTTTTCATGCCTCTATAATCTTTAATTTGATTATGTGTGTCTTGTAATCTTGATGCAATTCCTTTTGGATTGTTAAACTGCTCATTCAAACATTTTGTATGGTAATGCAGTTTCATTCACCCTCTATGATATGGATGGCACAGGATTTATTGAGCGGCAAGAGGTATGAATTAAGCTGATTAATACAAAAACTTTTATTAACCTGGAATTCAGTCGTTAGGACCTTATTTTGTTTTAAACAAAGTGCACCTTGCTTAACAAGATGTGAAGACTCCCATGACTTACTGAAAATACCAAAGTGAAAGTGGTCATAGTGCGGAATAAGGAATTTAATAAATTCATTTGTATGTATCATATATTATTTAGGGATCAAGTTAGTTGTGATTAATTAGGCGTTTTAGTACTATTAGGCAATTAGATTATTAGGTATATTCTAGATACATGGTAGCAGATTTATAAAAGGAGTTTTATTTTGTATACAATTATGATAGTAAATTAGTATCGTAACGAAAATTTATTAAATTCTTGTATCTATCGGGCTGGGCTTGCAAGTAATGGGTTTCTATATAAAACTCTTGCAGTTCTCATCATTGATCATATTGTAAAGATTGTGAATACTTTAAACTGATGATTATTGGATAAGCTCGAGGATTGGTTTGCGATTTTACTTATTTTTTACAGAGATTGGGTTTATCCCTTGTTTCAACCCTTTTTTTAGCCAACCTTGTCCTACAGAAACATCAAGTTGTATGACAGCCATATCAATACTTCTAGACACAACATACCTCTACCCTCCATAATTGTTTTTCTGCCTTTCCTGTCCATTATTTTTTTTTTTGTCGCCAGGTTGCTCTCCACTGTTTACCGACCGGTCATGTAAAATTATTTGGAGAAAGGAAACTTTAGTTTCTTGATTTTATCTCTACTTTGTCAATACCAACAGAACAGCATTTTTTTAGAGAATCGTTAAAAGATCACTTGCTCGTTAAAAATTGCAAGTTATTTTTCTCTTCCGTTGTTACCACATGAGAGAAGGTAGTTCTGAAATCTCTAAGTTTGGGCTTGGTGTGTGTCTGTCCCTAAGTTAGTTCTGAGTTCATGTTGCCCCACGCCAAGAACTCAAGATGTATCCGCATGGTCGCTGGTGGTGGTATGAAAAAGTTATTGAATTCTACTTCCTTATATATAGTTTTACACTTTTACCATCATTTCGGTGTAAATCAATAATTTGAGCATGAGATAGTACCATTAAGAGTAGCTCTATTTGCAATTTTAAATGGACTTTATGAATATTTTTTTTCGTTAATCGACTTCGAAGTATTAAAACTTACTGTTCAGGAGTTATCTGCATTCTGACAAACACTTATGACTTAATATCCTTCTTCTTTGTTAGCCTAGTAAAGGAAGATTTCAGGGAAATTTGCAGCCAACCACTACTTTTATACTTATGTTTCAGTATGCATTAGTTGTTAACTACTTTCAGGCATCTTAATTATATATATGTGCAGGTTAAACAAATGGTAATTGCTCTTTTATGCGAGTCTGAAATGAAGTTGGCTGATGAGGTCATTGAGATGATACTGGATAAGGTAAATGGTTGGGTCTAAATTCAGTTACTTTTACTCTTTGTCTTGTTCAGGAGGAAAAGAACATCAGCTTTTTTTTTTTTTTCTAGCTTTCTTTCTATACCAAGGAATGACATAATTTTACTGTTGGTTTGCCATTAATGGAAAAAGACTTCTCTTGTGATTTCTTATTAAGATATTAAAGTTAAACATTCCTTTTGTGAAAGAGATAGTTTTGCTTAGTTTTTTATTTTGTTTTTTAAGGTAACTTGTTATACATTTAGTGGGTTGTGTGCTATGCTCCTAATCTATATCCTGCTGACCATGAATGTCCAAAAAGCTCTTCCTGTTTGCTGATACGCTTGTTTGTTTAATCTCTTGAGCAGACGTTTTTAGAAGTTGATGTAAATCAGGATGGGAAAATCGACAGAACAGAATGGCTCAATTTTGTGACAAAAAATCCATCCTTACTGAAGATAATGACTCTTCCTTATCTTAGGTACGGCAATCATACTTTTTACTATCTTTTTGTTAAACTTTTAGCAACTTCATTAAGATCAAGCATTTGGTCCTACAAAAATGCAGGGACATCACTACTACATTTCCCAGTTTTGTCTTCAATTCGGAAGTTGATGAGATTGCTACGTGACTGAAAAGATATAACAAGCTTATGTATCTCATGTTATCATAGACTTGTAGTTGAGCAAGTATTGAGAGGATTTTTACACATTAAACAGAAGAAAAGTGCTTGCTACTTTGTGAGAGATGCATCGACATTCGACAGACAAGGCTGATTACTTTTTAGCAGCTCTCAAATTGTAGACGCATGTTTTTTTTCTGATAATGTTTAATCGGCAAATTTTTCTCTATTTTTGGTTCTGCTTTTGTCTGTACTAGCTTATAACCCGGCTCTTTTTCCAATATTCATTATATTGTTTTTTTATTATTTATTTTTTATTATTTTACTTATCAAATTTTTGTTATGAAATTGATATATATATATATATATATAAGATTGGGAATTTGACAAAAATACCAACTTTTTAAATGATTTTTGCAAAAATACCATCTTTCTAATTAAATTGCAATTATACCATCTTTTCAAAAAGAAAAAAGATTTATTGCAAAAATATCATCTTTCCAATTCCCCTCCACCCTTCCTCTCCTCCCTCCTTCCTCCCTCCTGCTTTCAGCCGCCTTTTTTTTTTTTTTTTTTTTAAGGCGGGATGCTATTTGGGTTTTATGGCCCCGCCAGGGGCAATATGCAACTACATTCAACCACATTCAACTGAATGCAACCACTTTTTTTTTTTTAAAGGCGGGATGCTATTTGGGTTTCATGGCCCCGCCAGGGGCAATATGCAACTGAATGCAACTACATTCAACCACATTCAACTGAATGCAACCACATTCAACTTTTTAAGATTTTGGTGGATTTGGGTTGCAAGGCCCCGCCAGGGACAATATTCAACCAAATGCAACCACATTCAACTTTTTTAAAGGTGGGTGATTTTGGCCCCGCCAGGGGCAATATTCAACCAAATGCAACTACATTCAACTTTTTTTAAAGGTGGGTGATTTTGGTGGATTTGGGTTGCAAGGCCCCGCCAGGGGCAATATTCAACCAAATGCAACCACATTAAAATTTAGTTGAATATGCCCCTGCGGGGCCTTGGAACCCAAAAGCAGTCCACCTTAATTTTGGTGGTTTTGGGTTGCAAGGCCCAGCAGGAGCATATTCAACTGAATTCAGTTGCTGATTTCAAGTTTCATTTTTCAGTTGTCATTTTCGACCTCTTTTTTGGACTCTAATATATATATATATATATATATATATATATATATATTAGAGTCCAAAAAAGAGGTCGAAAATGACAACTGAAAAATGGAACTTGAAATCAGAAATTTAGTTGCATTTAGTTGAATGTGGTTGCATTAAGTTGAATATGCCCCTGCGGGGCCATGCAACCCAAAATCATCCCACATTAAAAAAAAAAAAAAGTTTTGAAGTCTGTTGCAGTCGATGTGGTTGAATGTGGTTGCATTCAGTTGCTGATTTCAAGTTCAAAAAAGAGGTCGAAAATGACAATTGAACAATGGAACTTGAAATCAGAAATTTAGTTGCATTTAGTTGAATGTGGTTGCATTAAGTTGAATATTTCCCCTGCGGGGCCATCCAACCCAAAATAGCACCCATCTAAAAAAAAAAAAAGGACAAAAAAAGGACAAAAGTCGCCGACTTACCTGGACAGGAGGAGAGAGAAAGTGAGGGAGGAGGGGGACCTAGTATTTTTGCAATTTTGAAACTTAGGTTGGTAATATTGCAAATAGCTATTCTTAAAGATAGTAAATTTGCAAAAATTTACTTTTTCCTATTTATTTATGAAAAAAGCCCTATAAGATTTTACACGTTCAATTTATTATGTGTTTTATCTTTATTCTTAAACTTGATTTGGATGATTTTACAGCCTACGTGAAACTAACAAAATAATCTTTAATTTAGTGATGATTTAACAATTTTTTCTTATTAAAACTACCAAGAAATAAAAGAGAGATGAAATTGACGATTTTTATATTGAAAATTCTATTCTATTTTGGAAATCTACTTATATTTTGTTTTGATTATCAAAATAACCTTCTTATTATTTGAAGATTGTTGTACTAACAACCAAATACAGTTTTAATAATAAGTGTATGAGATATTTTGTCCAAAACTTTGGTAGTTGTTAGTGTAGTCTTGAGTACGATAAAATAAATAAGAACTGTTAGATCTTAAAATAAATAGATAAAAAAACGTTGGATCTAGCATAAAAAATACTAAATATTTTAACATGTAAACAAAAAAATGTATTTATATTGAAATATGAAAAACGGCTTGTCAATGATTTAAATCATATAAAATTATGTTTCTATATTGAATAGGATTATTAATGTAAGTACTCTACACTAAATAGGATTAGTGTAAAAATTCGTAATTATATTTTCTCTTGAGATTCTGAGTGTTTTCATTTGGATAATAATTGTTAAATCATCACTAATTTAAAGATAATTTTATGAGTTTCGCGTGGATTATAAAATCATCCAAATCTGATTTCTATATCTCGAGACAAAGCTTAAATAGTAAATATAAAACTTTTTTAATATTAATAAATAAATAAAATTCAGTTCTAATACAATCTTTTATATCATTTTCAGATTATAACTTCTTTTTAAAATTCAATTCTAATACAACCTTTATAATTTTATCCTTTTTAGATTATAATTTTCTTTTTAATATGATAATCTTGATCGTTTATTTTTAAAAATATTATATTCGACGGTTGAGATTATTTTGGCGGTACAGTGACCAAACCAAAATTATGGATAAGATCTTTCTTACGCTTATTATATATAATACTAGCTTATAACCCGTGCAACGCACGGCTCCTTTTTAATATCTACAATTATATTATTTTTATGAAATTTTATAAGTTATTAATTTACATATCAAATTGGTGTTTAAAAATTGATATATATATATATATATATATATATATATATATAAGATTTTACATGTTCGATTTAATATTTGTACTTTATCTTGAATTTTAAAATTTGATTTGGACGTTTACAGCACACATGAAATTAACAAAATAATCTTCAAATTAATTATGGTTTAATATAATTAAATCTACACAGAAACAAAAAAGAGAAGAAATTGACGATTTTTTAAGTTGAAAATTCTATTTGATTTATGAATTCTACTTATAATTCGTTTTGATTATCAAAATATTTTATAATTATTTAAAGGTAGTTCTACTCACAATCAAATACAATTTTAATAATAAGTGTAAGAGAGATTTTGTCCGAAATTTTGATAATCGGTAGTCTATTCCTCCGTATGACAAAAATCTTAAAATAAATAGATGAAAACCGTTGGATCTAGCATAAAAAATGTTTTATATTTTAATATGTTATAAACTAAAAAGTATCCCGTATATATATTTATATAAGATAGATTTTGTCCAAAATTTTGATAATCGTCTATTCCTCCGTACGACAAAGATCTTAAAATAAATAGATGAAAATCGTTGGATTTGGCATAAAAAATGTTTTATATTTTAATATATTATAAAATAAAAAGTATATTTATATTGAAATACGAAAATGTATATGTCAATGATTTAAATCATATAAAATTAGGTTTTCTACAATTGATAGCATTATCAATGTAGAACTTCTACATAGATTAGGATTAATGTAAAAATTCGTAATTATATTTTTTGATATTCTGAGTGTTTCTATTTGAATAATAATTATTAAAGCATCACTAAATTAAAGATAATTTTATGAGGTTCGCATGGATTGTAAAATCATTCAAATTTGATTTCTAGATCTCAAGATAGAGGTCAAATAGTAAATATGAAATTTTTTAATACTAATAAATAAATAATAAAATTCAATTCTAGTACAACTTTTTTTAATTATATCCTTTTTAGAATATAATTTTCTTTTTAAAATTCAATTATAATAAAACATTTTTTAATTATATCCTTTTTAGATTATAATTTTCTTTTAAAATTCACTTCTAATACAACCTTTTCTAATTATATCCTTTTTAGATTATAATTTCTTTTTTATGTGATCTAATCTTGATCGTCTAGTTTCAATCCAACGGATCATATAATTTTGGTAGTACAACGATCAGACCAAAAATTTGGATAAGATCTCTCTTATAAAAATATTTTTAAATTAAATTTAGTTCTAATAATGAAGAAAAAAAACAAATCGATGAAGAAAGGGTATTATAGTAAATTAATAAAGTGAAAATTATAAATAAATATATAAGGATATAATTTATAATCCAACGGATGATTTTTAATCCAATTTTTTAATCCAACGGATCATATGCTTTTGATAGAACGACCAAAAATTTGGATAACATCTCATTTATGCTTATTATATATAAGATATTAATTAGGGGGCGACAATATTTGATGCTAACTCGTATAAAACGTGAA